>BSYR01000010.1:29472500-39472500 GCA_030270665.1 Hibiscus trionum | reverse complement strand
AATCCTTTTAGGTCTATTATGTCTAGGGAGGCTACTTTGTTTGTTGTTATTAGTCTTTCCCCCAGGTTGGTTTGTTTTAGATGATTCACCTTTTTCATTTTTCACATTTTCAACATTTTTGAAAGACTCTTTGAGCTTGTTAAGCGCATCTAACATCTTTTGGTGTTCACTATTGCATTGAGAAAGAAGATTATTTAGGTCTACATTTTCATCTTGGAAGAATTTAAATTCATCTTTCAAACCTAAAATCTTTTTCTCAAATTTTAAGTTAGCTTGAGAAAGTGAGTCATTTTTATCATTTAATTCCGAAATAATTTTCTTATTTCTAATGACCAACTCTTTGTACTTCTCAACTAACTCATCATAAACCTCTTGCAACTCATCATATGCATCATGTAATTCATCAAATGTGAAGTCAAAAGATGATGAGTTAGAGGTTACCATGGAGGAATCCTCCTCAAGTGCCATGAGGCAAAGGTTGGCCACTTCGTGTTCGTCATCCTCGGATGACTCGTCGTCACTGCAAGTAGCAAGCTTGGCTTTGAGCTTCTTCTTCTTGAGTTGAGGGCATTCCGAACGAATGTGACCGGGCTTTTTGCACTCGTAGCAAATGATTTGATCCCTCTCTTCTTCTTTGTTTTTACCCTTGAAGTCCATTTTTCTTTGAATCTTCCTTTCTCGGTTGGACCTCATGAATCGTGAGAATCTTTTGGCTATCATAGCCAATTCTTCTAGATCATCCTCCTCACTAGAAGTGCTCTCCTCATGTAATGAATCTTTGAGACCCACTCCTATCTTCTTCTTCTTTTCTACTTCTAGCTTCTCCACTCTTTTCTCTTCCTTTTCTTTCCATCTTCCCTTCCTTGCTTCATTATCTCATGAGTAAGGAGAGAACCCACTAGCTCATCAAGTTTGAGTGTCTTCAAGTTTTTGGCCTCGATGATGGCGGTTCTCTTCCCATCCCAAGATCCGGGAAGTGAGTAGAGTAGCTTCCGGACAAGTTTGTCTTCCGGGATTGTCTATCCAAAACCCTTAAGCCCGTTGACGATAGTTGAGAAGCGATCGAACATCTTGGACACGGTTTCGTCGGGCTCCATCTTGAAATTCTCATAACTTAGATTGAGAATTCAAATCTTGGTCTCCTTCACATCACTAGTTCCTTCATAGGTGGTCTCTAGTGTATCCCACACTTCCTTGGCACTTTCAATGGAGGAGACTTTGGAGTAGATGTCGGGACCGAAAGAACAAAAGAGCATGTGAAGAGCTTTGTCATTAATTTGGATCTTCTTTCTCTCATCTTCACTCATCTCAATCTTCTTCTTTAGAACCAATTTTCCTTCATCATCCCTCTTCAAAGGAATATAGGGACCATATTCAATGACATCTCAAACAAGGTAATCGTTGGATTTGATGAAGAGGCACATATGGTTCTTCCAAAATGGATAGTTGTCACCATTGAAGAATGGTGGTTTTGTGGTGGATTGAGACTCGTACATGCTTGATCCGGAGGTAGATGTCATGGCTTGATTTTTTGATGATCACACTCTTCCTAGGAACTCCTCTTGTGATTGTTAATCCTTCAAAGAGGTAGGCTCTGATACCTATTGTTGAGTGGATCAATGGATTGATCAATGCCAAGAGGGGGTGAATTGGGCTTTTAAAAATTTGTTGGAGAAAAATGAAGCTAAAAATGAAGAACAAATGATTTTAGAGTGGTTCAAGTTCCAAATGAACTCTACATCCACTACCTTAGCTATCACTAAGGATTTGCAACAATTCATTAATTTGTTCTTTCCCTTTTCAAGGCTTAGGAGGTAACCTTTATACAACCGGTCAGATTTTCTACCCAAAATTTGACCAAACCCTCACAAGTGAACAAAGAAGAAATTAGGCAAGAAAGATATCTCTCAAATACAATATTGCACCTTTAAGTACAAACACTCAACCCAAATTTGAGATATGATAGGAATTGAATACAACACAATTTGGGGGTTTACAAGAAATTGGAAAATAAACACAATGAGCTTGGATTTTTCCTTGGATGTTTATCTTTGATGCAATAGTTGTTGCTGGTCTTCAATAAGCTTCAATTTATACATTCTCTATCAATTCTAGCCATTTGGGTGGTTAGGGTATTAACTATAGCCGTCGGGGCCCTCTCTTTCCACCATAAATGCACTTCTGCAGCTATCTATATCGGTACACGAAGACCCGAATCGATACCTATCTCAAAATAGAAAGAGTCGTTGCACATAATAAAGAGGGCGTATCGAAACGCGTGTAAGCGTATCGGTACGGGACAGGGAGCATTTCGATACAGATAAGACCGTATCGATACCTTTTTCTCAACTTAGCTCACTAGAAATTTTCGTTTCGATACGGGGTACACCGTATCGATACGGGACAACTACCACTTTAAATGTTAGTTACCTAACGACTGACACCAACGGTCGAAAACATTTAAAACTCTTTGAATTAAAAATTCCGTTAAAATCGTATCGATACGGGTTGAACTGTATCGGTACATCATTCAAACTCCTTCAGTTTTTACAGAGGGGCGTATCGATACATATTGAATCTGTTTCGATACGGCTGGAGGAGTATCGATACACCTGGACGTTTTTCAATACTTTGGCCTTGGAACATTTAGAAAATATTTGGAGTTTGAGTTTTTCAAATCAGTTTAAAGTGTTGGTGATTTATAAATCATTTAAGGGACTTATAAATCTATTTCAAGTTTTCAGTTTAATCCTTAACATACTTAGTTATATCAAAATCAAACATAGGTTTTACAACTTCTGAGTTCAGTAAACGATTAATACAACAGTTGATCTCCAAGTCTGGTTATTTTTATTAAAAGGGCAAATGCCAAAAATATTTGGATAATGAATGACAAAAATACACTTGAGGTGCAAGAATGACTAAAATACCCCATAACAATAAAAACAACTTGGGAAGGTACACTTGATCTGGTAAGACATCTGATGCATCTGAAAACTTCGGATTACTTGGGATGTTATCGTAACATGTCTTAAACCTTCGAGATTGTAAAGTACTTGGGTTTCATAGAATTCTGAATAAATCTTCGAAGATAAATTTATGGAAAAATATTCGTATCTATGAATTAATCAATGTGGTGTAAAAGACTAATTTGATTGCAGTTTGCAATGACTAAAAGGGATTGAAAATACTGATAAGGCTGAAATGGTTGGAATGATCGTAGTGACCAAAAGACTAAAATATCCTCGGCACCAATTGCCAAATTAATCGAAATGATTGATATATCCTCGAATTCTAAAATGAACGAATAATTAGAAAGACCGAAAGGCTCTAAATAATTGAACCATTTTCGAGCATCGAGTGTCTGAAATGCCTTCGAATACTAAAATAACTAAAAATACAACTAAGAATCAGAATAAGAAATACCAATAAATTAAACAAATGTGATGACTCTTAACATGGTAATACACGACTCGTATTTGTTGGTCGTTTCTGATACTAATGTGATATTTGGGGAGAGTACCATATGAAGGTAAGTTCGATTGATTTGGAGAATGTATATAGTCAATAGTAAGAGTAATATGTTCTTCAAAGGTACGTTTGATACTATAGATTGAGTTGAGGTGCAATGCACATGTTCGAATACTTGGAAAGTATCGCTTGAATACATGTTCTTTTTCTCGTTGTGCGTTCAGTGATAGATTGGCGAAGGCGATCTATTTTGTCATACTCTGTTGTCAACTCTAAGAAATTAATACTTAAGGTATACCTATCCGGTTAAATAATAAACATTGAATGATGGGTTCCGATTAGTTCAAAAGGACTCGAAAACTTCATGAGAAACTAGAATTCCTGAATTCTGTACATCACCGTTTATACCTTTTGGTCTAAATTAACAAATTACCCCCATAGGTAAAAATGACCATAATGCCCTCGTAGGATTTAATGATTGGATCACTCACGATATATATGAAATCTCAATAATCTTGATGCTTCAACTTCTGAATATCTGGTCTAAGTAGTTAGTATCGAACCCCATTTTTATAGGGACCTCGTTATGAATTCAGTCCAAAATTGTCAGATGTACAATGTTCTTTTTTGATAATTACCAAGTACGAGAATAAATTGGACCATATGGAGTGTTCTATGTGTCCATGAATATTTTTTATGTTTTAAACCAAAACTATCTACTCTGAATTAAAAAGTTATCCGTACTAAAAGCACAATTCTTGGCTTCTGTCTTATGATACAAAAATATATATGAGATCCGTCTTTTGATACAAAAATAAATTTGACATTTGTCTTCTGATATAAAAACTTATCTGATATCTGTTTTCTGATATTACTGTTTACTTGATAAAAACTAACTTTATCTAGTGTATATTATCTGGGATATGATGGAAGATCTATAGGCTCAGCGCTGGTAAGCCCTTCTGGACATAAGATATCGCCTACGCCCAACAGGCATAGGGGAGTCTTTCTGTAAGCTCCTACGCCCAATGGGCCTAGGGTAAGTCTTTCTGGATATAGTTCTGGGACACTGCATATTGGCGTACGGATGGAGGGGAGTTAAGTGATTAAATAAAACTTTCTGACCCCTTAGAAACCCACCCTTCTTTGTTAGTGTACCAAAGTCTGAAACTCTCAGTATGTTTCTATTTTGCGCCTAATGAAACAACCAAACTCCCTAATTCAACTTTTGTAATCTAGATCTCTTCTGAATCTCCGGCTATAGTCTTATCTCCAGATACTCGGGTGACCAAATAAAGAACAATTATGTTATATTTAAATATAATGCTTCACTGAAATGTCGATTCATAATTGGAATCTATAATTGCCCGAAACTTTATGACAAATTTATTCTTTGCCTTATACATGCATGTTGCCTATAGCATCTTTTGGTAGTTCTGTATTACTGAGATTTCTGAAGCTCACGTTGTTTTTACCATCGCAGGTTAGAAGAAATCTTTCATGGTATAGTGACTGTTATCAGTGTTTGGAGTTCTCTTGGCATTGCTTTTGGAGTACGGTACTGGTTCAGTTAGTGGGCATGTATGTCCTGTATTGTTTTATGTTAGTGTATGTAATGTATTTTACAAACTATTGTTATATGTTTAAATGATCTTTATGAAATGGTATTTCAAACATAAGTTTATTTCGTTGTTATAAATGTATTTAAAGAAAAAACAATTTTTATGTAGATTTTACTGTGGGTCGCTCCATTGACCCAAATGTGACCTCATGGAACTCGAAGTAACGCATAGACGAGTTTAGGGGGTTACAAAACGGTTGCAGAAAATCTTGACATGATAATAAACAATTTCTTCACAATATGGTAGTGTAGGAATATTTATAGAAGATTTGTAACGGTAAAATTAGTGTTCGACACCTAAAATGTTACCAATATTCAATTTGGGGTTGGACACCTAAAATATTACTGATGTTTAGTTTGTGGTTTGGTGCCTAAAATATTATTGGTATTCAGTTTGGGGTTTGGACCGCAAAATGTTAATGAAGTTTAGTTTGGGATTCGACACTTAAAATGTTACAGGAAAATTAGTTTTGTGTTTGGCACTTAAAAAGCTATAGGCAACGAGTTTGGGGTTCGTGATCTATAATGTCAACGAAAATTAGTTTTACTTTCTGAATCCAGTTTTGTGCGTGTGTATTCACGGTAGAGAGAGAGGGAGGCAGGGAGGGAGAGAGAGAGAGAATGTCATGAGTAGGGCTGAGAAAAAACTGACTGAAACCAAAACTGAATCAGAATATATGGATGGTTAATAAATTACAAATGTTATTTAGGAATTATTAAATGTTTTTTGTTTATTTGAAAAATTAGTTTTTTAAGAAATATTTACGTAAAAGACTTGAAAATTTATTAAATAAATTTCAAAAACTTTAAACAATTTCTTTTGCAAAATTAAAGTAAAAAAGGAAAAACAAAAGAATAATATGAAAAATCAGGAACGGAATTGAAATAAATGTACTGTTCAAAAAATCTAATAAACCTAACTGAATCGAATCTATCTCACCTCTAGACCTCTAGACATGAGGTCCTCTAAAAAAGAAAAGTTAGAAGTACGTCAAAATGTTTATCTCTTTAAAAAATTACAAACGATAAAAAAAAAAAAGATTAATTACTGTTACCGATAAGAAAAGAGTGAAAATATGCCCGTGTACCATCCTTAATGGTAGGGCGAGCAGTTGAATGTTATAAATTAGGGTATAGAAATTGACAGTACTGGACCTCATAAACTTAATACATTGAAACATAGAGGCGTACATGTATCTTTAATGTTCAATTGTTCATAACGTTGATAGAAAAGAAATGCAGTTCGTTGATGGAAATCATCTGCCTCCAAAGTATGCCTCCATTTGTGCCCCCACTTTAAAATAGTGGGTTTAGGGTTTAACGTTTAGGGTTTAAGGTTGGGGCTTAGGGTTAGGGTGTAGGGAATTAGAGGTAGGGTGTATTTTTTTAGGGTTTAGGGTTTGGGGTTTAGGATATGAAAATAGGGTTATGGTGCAAGATTTAATTTTTAAGTATTTTTAGGCAGAGGGCATAAAAGGAGGCATGGTTAGGGGCAGGAGATTTTTACCCGTGGCCGTACGGATATCTTCAATGTTCACAACGTTGGATGCATCAACTTAAATCATGAAAGAACAAAGGTCTTTCTTCTTCTTTATAGCATTTAATTTAGTTAGCCGAACATTTTTGTTTCAAGTAAGTCATAGTTTTTAATGGCTTGAATTATTATTTTTATACCCTATTCATGAAACTTGTGTTTAATTCTCAGCCCCCTTCTTTATAGCATTTAATTTAGTTAGCCGAACATTTTTGTTTCAAGTAAGTCATAGTTTTTAATGGCTTGAATTATTATTTTTATACCCTATTCATGAAACTTGTGTTTAATTCTCAGCCCCCCCCCCCCCCCCCTCATTGAAATTGCATTGCAAAACATTTATAATTTGTTGCATAAAATTAAGGTGTTCAATCAATAAATTAAGTTATATAAGCAATCAAATAGATGAGTAAATTTGCAATCACCATGGGAAAGTGGTCGACGTCTTCATTCCAAACAAGCGATCGGCTAAGAGAATGCGTTTCGGATTCGTGTGTGTTGTGCGATTGGATGATGCACGAAGGATAATTGGGAGTCTTGATAGATTCTTTTGCGAAACACAAGGTTCGTTCATCATTTTGGAGTAAGAAAATCGAGACTGGGATTGTTGCTAGAAATGGAGGCATGAAAAGTCATGGAGTTGCTGGATCGTAGAAGCCACAACGTGAAGTTTTAGGGGTGGTTCATAACAATAATGCTTTGGTGCTGCAACGGAGTGCGATTGGATATTGTCGGACTTGTTGGAGGGTTGGAGATTTGGTGGCGGAGATGACTGCGGCTGGTTTAATGTGATTCAACCTAATGATAGTTTCGGCGCCTACTATGTTATTAAATTTTTATTCGAAGGAAAGACGAACAGAGATTCTTGGAACATCATGCAAATCATTATGAAAGTGGTTCGATAAGGTGGATGAGTGGTTGAATGTGGTGGGCTTTATTAATCGACGAGTGTGGCTATCAATTTTCGGTATTCCGATTCATGCTTGGTATCGCGAGAGTGTCAATGGCAAGACGTTTGATGTACGAGTTTGTGAATCTGATTCTATGTCTATGCCGAATGAATGTCCTAATTGTGCTTTAGATTGTGATTCAGAGCTGTATTATGGGTACACTACAACAAAACAGATTTTAAGCGGCGTTTTTAACTCTATAACGACATTTTTAAGCACCGTTAATAACATTTCCGACGCTAGAAAAACGCTGCAAGAGGTAGCGCCATATCAAACGCCGCAATAGAAAGACAAGGTTGTAAAACCAAAATTGATTTTGATATAGCAATATTTTTTAAGGACTTAATTGCAAAATGAAATAAATTTTTAAATACTCAAAAGACTCACAAAATGACAAAGATTCAAACTTTAAAGTTTTCTAATTCAAAATCTAAGTATCCAAAATATTTTCTAACTATTTTTGAACTAAAATTTTGAAGTTTAGTTCAAGCGTACCGACACGGTTACATCCGTATCGATATGATTTTTGGCTACTGGAAATGAGTTAAGAAAAGTATACCGATATGCTCCTTGCTGCATCGATACGGTTTTCAGACCTGATGTAGACCTGGAAACTAAAAACTACTTACCGTATCGATACGAGTTGGTAAGATTTGAAAAATCTTGGCATTTAATTTGTTGATCGTTGCCTTGTCAGTTAATTGGAACCAAACATTTTGAAAATTGGTTAACAATACCCATACGCCTAGCTACCGTACCGATACACTTTTTGGTTAACCAATTCTCTAAATTCCAGTGAGCAAAATCAGTACCGGTACGCACTATGCTGTACCGATCCCCTTTGTAAAATATAGTTTCCTTACCGATACACCTCTTTGCGTTTTGATACGCAATTTGTATACAATGACTCTTTCTTCTTTTAACAGGTACCAGTACGGTGACGCGAGTACCGATACGATAGGTTGCAGAACTACATTTATGGTGGGAAAAAGATAGCCTAATGGCTCCATTGATGATGCCAACCACTCAAACGGTTAGAATTCAACGAAGAGGTATAAAAGCAAGCCATAAAAGCTACAAGAACAACTTTTCATCAAGTCAAGAACATTCAAGAAAAAATCCAATTCAATTTGAGCTAAATAGAGTCAAATTCTTGTACACATCTTGTGTAATCCAATTGTAATTCTTTATTTCAAGATTGGGGAGAGTTTACTTGTAAATGGGGCAATTATTTTACATTTGTGAGGTGTTTTTTCTAACAACTTCTCTTGTTAAGAGTGATTTTTGATTAAGCTTTGGGTAGAAAGCTTAATCGGTTTGTAAGGTTTCCTCCTAATCCGAGAAAAGAGGAAGAATTTCTAGTGAAATTGGTTGAAAATCCTTAGTGGGAGCTAAGGTAGTGGATGTAGACCTTGTTCTAAGCTTGAACCACTAGAAATATCTTGCGTCTTCGTTTTTATTTTACCAATTTCATCCCTCAAACTTTTAAAAGTCAATTCACCCCCTCTTCGCCATTTATTCATCGATTGATCCACACAACAATTGGTATCAGAGCATAAATCTTTGAGAGATTAACATCTACAAGAGGCGATCCTTGAAGCAATCCAATCAATCGACAATGAAGCAATGACATCTACTTCTACCAACTTGTATGAGAGTCAATCCACCACCAAACCTCCCTTCTTCAATGGGGACAACTACCCATATTGGAAGAATCGAATAAGGCTATTCATCAAATCCAATGATTACCTCCTTTGGGATGTAATCGAAAACGGGCCGACCATCAATTCCAATGAAGCAAGAATGTGATAGACAAGTTCCCAAGGCCAAAAAAGAAATGACAAATGAAGAAAGAAAGAATCTACAAGTCAATGAAAAGGCTTTGCACATGCTCTTTTTTACACTCAGACTAGACATGTACTCGAAGATGTTCTCTTGTACAAGTGCAAAAGAGGTGTGAGACACGCTCGAGACCACCTACAAGGGCACCAACGATGTTAAGGAGACCAAGATTGGACTCCTCAACTTGAGTTATGAGATTTTCAAAATGGAGCCTGACGAGAGTGTGACGAAGATCTTTGATCGTTTCAAGGTCATAGTCAATGGTCTCAAAGGTTTCGGAGATGTCATCCTCGAAGTCATGCTTGTCCAGAAACTACTCTACTCTCTTCTCGATTTATGGGATGAGAAGTGAATCGCCATCATCGAGGCAAAAGATTTGAAGACATTAAAGCTCGATGCACTCATGGATACTCTTCTTACTCATGAGATCATGAAGCAAGGAAGAGAAGAAAATAAGAAAATAGAAGAGAAAAAGATGGAGAAGAAGAATGTAACCCCCTCGTCCCGGTCTGGACGACTGACCAGTCCGAGTGGGTCACACGGGGAAAACGGAAGTGAAACTCGTTAAGGCCCCCTTCGGTTAGCAACCCTAGAAAATTTATTTTAACATTATCTTGTCTACAGGCTTTAATACTTCCTATGTAAAACACGACAGCAGAAACACAATGAATTAATACAAACATACAAAGGAAGCAATTTAAAACAGCCCATTTTAGTTTGTACAGAAGGCCGTATCGATACGCCTAGACTAGGTCAACTACCCAAAGTCAACCTAGGGAGATCGTATCGGTACACTGGTTGATCGTACCGATACGCCCTCCACGGTCAACTTCTCACGGTCAAACGATAAAAACCATACCGATACACCCAAGACCCATACCGATACGCCAAAATCTCGTCAATATCTTAGATTTCCATAGAGCTTTTGGCGTATCGATACACCCCCGTGTACTGGTACTCTAAGCTTAAACTGAGGCCCAAAGTGTAGGACCGTATCGATACGGCCCTTGGGCGTATCGATACGCCCTGCACTGCAAACCTTAATTTAGCTGCAAAACACACTAAGACTCAACTCTAACTGCAATTTACGACTCACCTAGCCACAAACAAACATTCATACAACATTTAGCAACAAAGAATCAGCATACAGAACAATTTAAACGAACAACGAAGCATCAACATCAAGGCATCCATACTTAAGAGAAACTTGCATTCTAAACATACATAAAGGGTCTAACTAGCCATAAGGTAAATGCATCACTAGCAAGGTTTACATACTCTCAAAACAACACATAGCATTCATGGAACAAAGGTCATAAGCCTTCAAAACACAAGCATTAGGCAATAACATAACATGGTTTACAAATCCATATCAAGGCATAAACAACAAACCAACATATATGAGTATAACAACACTCATACAAATCATATAGCAGTCTCATTGCTAAACTACTACATTATTTACTAAACCATCCTTGAGCAACTACAAAAGCTTGGAATGCCCCTTTCCTTGCTCCTTGCTAACTCCACGCTAATGATCTGCATTGTCGAAAACGATAGCGTAAGCTAGAAGCTTAGTGAGGGTGCTCTAAAACCAAAAACAATGACAATGCATGGTTCAAGCATACCATCCTTAAGACAACACACATACATACATAAGCATCAACAAAGCATCAAGCTAACACCACAGGAATGCACTAACATGGCATCTTACCTCATGTTATGCCCAACAAGATATAACAATTATCTTAACAAAAAAACCACATAAACAAGTATATTGACAACTATTAGTTTAATCGGATATGCGGATAACCTCCGTTGGGGCTTTCACCTCCAACGTACTCAACAACAACGTTACCTTCGATGGGATTACACTTATCATCGGACCTTGTATGGATGGGATTACACTCATCATCACATGCCCTACGGATGAGATTCCACTCATCATCACATAATAATATAAAATTTTCAGTGGAATATTACATCATCGTACTCCTCCTTGATGACTTTAAGCCACCACGGCCACGCGTGAATTTGACTCAACCATGTGCACACTCTCATCCTAATGATCGATCATTTATACCCGGTAATTTAACTAGTGCCAATCATACTATCAAGTCACACCATGACAATCCATCATGCATATCAACATATCAATCATCACACACATCAATGTATATAACACATACATAATCAACACATGCTTTACAAGTTTATATCAAGCATATTTAGCAAAACTCATAAAATATACGAGAAGTCAAGCTACCAACTTAACCTCTACCTTGGATTAGCCTACCAAGCTCAATCCAACTCCTCAACCATACACTTGAACCAATTTAAACCAATTTGAAAGATTCCACTCCCCACACTTCCTTAAGCAAACTGAGAAAAGCCGAATCAAGTCTCCACAATTTCCGGAATCGTGCCCGAACCTTCTCCAACGTTTCCCCTTAATTCTAACCAATCAAAAACAATGCATTACTACACAAAACATCCACAATACATTGTCACTACTCAGATTTCAACCATAACCCACTTCTTAACAACTTAAAGCCAAAACTAACAACCACAAATTCAATTTTCGTACTCCCATTAAACCCAGCAGAAAACTATCAATTCCAACACCCAAAACACCTTTAAAGACCTCTAAAACACCTCTCTAACATCACTATAACATCAGCCCAACAACCTATCACAAAACCACTCCAAAAACACAAGTTTTGACACTTTTAAAATGCCCCCAAAAACCCATTTCGGGATTTTTGACAAAACCTCACCATTTTAAGTTATAATACATCTAAGGACTAGATTAAAACATAAATAAACTTATCAAATCAAGAGCTAAACGAAAAACCCTTAAAGCTTCTTCCTTTTCCTTTAAAAACTTGAAACTTGAAAACTAAAAAAAGATGGAGCTTTTAAGAATCTAAAACAATGGAAATGTTCAGAATAGAGAGGAGAAGTCAAAAACGTGTTTACCTCGTTGAAATCACTTGAGATGATGAAGAGCCTTGATGGAATAATAACTTGGGAGGTTTTGGTGGTTTTTGTCGTGGAAAATGAAACAAGGAAGAAGATTAGCTTATTTTATTTTTTTGTTTCAAAAGGCTTTTTACTCATCTTTTTTTCCTTACTTTTGAAAATTTACGAAATTGCCATTACTAAAATTCAAGTCCTTTTTTTAAATAAAACTGAAACCTATTTTAATTAAACCGAGTCTAACGACTCGAAACCGACTCACACACTCAACTCCTGACCCCAAAACCCGGGTGTTACAACTCTCCCCCACTTAAGGAATTTCGTCCTCGAAATTACATGACTAAAAGAGATAAGGAAACTGCCTTTCCATATCCTTCTTCCTCTCCCAAGTGGCCTCGTCCACCCCTCGATGTTGCCACCTCACTTTGACTAACTCAATTGATCTACCACGCAACACCTTGCTGTCTGAGGCTAAGATCTCCACTGGTTCCTCATCATATGTCAAATCCAGATTCAATTCAATCTCCTCTACAGGCATAACATGCGATGGATCTGACCTATACTTACGAAGCATCGAAACGTGAAACACATCGTGGATCTTCTCTAGCTCGGATGAAAAACGTAACTAATAAGCAACCGGACCAACTCGTTTCACGATCTCATACGGTCCAATGTACCTCGGACTCAACTTCCCTTTTCTGCCAAATCTCATAACCTTCTTCCACGGAGAGACTTTCAAGAACACTCTATCTCCCACGGAATACTCAACTTCCTCCCTCTTCAAGTCGGCATAGGACTTCTACCTATCTAAAGCTGCCTTCAAATGGTCGCAAATCAATTTCACCTTATCGGTAGTCCCCTTAAGCAAATCCGGCATAGGTAACAACTTCTGACCCGCTTCGGCCCAACAAATCGGAGTTCTACACTTCCTACCAT
Source organism: Hibiscus trionum (assembly GCA_030270665.1). Taxonomy (NCBI): domain Eukaryota; kingdom Viridiplantae; phylum Streptophyta; class Magnoliopsida; order Malvales; family Malvaceae; genus Hibiscus; species Hibiscus trionum. Next base: position 39,459,170 of record BSYR01000010.1, on the reverse strand, counting down.
ACAAGGCCCCATACGGAGCCATCTGAATTGTAACCCCCTAAACCCGGCCTAGAAGAAAAGACCGAATTTAGGAAGTCACCGTTGAAAACTTTTCCCGCAAGTAATAAATTTTAGGTTTAAATAATTTATAAAACAAAAAACAATAAGTTATTTATTGAAAACAGTGTCGTTCCACAATAGGTTCTTAAAAAAAACGCGGCCGTAAAAATAAAAATATTATAAAATAAATTATTCAAATATCCAAATAAAAATTCTCATGCATGCTAAAACAGTTAAAAATCCCAAATAAATGTATAAGTAACCAAAATTACATAAATCCCAAAATAATAACTAAAATAAAATAATTCTGTAAATCCGAAATGTCTATACTGAAAACTGAAATAAATCTGATAAATTGTGATCCTCCAAGTACCAAAAGGCTATGTCTGAGAATCTGAAATAGAAGCTAAGGGGGAGTCAGCTATTAAGCTCAGTGTGTCTCTAAAGTGCAAGCAATCACAAACTCAGTTTCACAACAATAAATTTCCACAAAGTATTTAAAAGACACAAAATAAGTTTAAACACGATTGTATGAAATCATAATGCAATGCACCCATACTCCATAGTCACCAAAAAGAGAAGGTTCCCCAGAACCTCTCGCTACATAGTCACCAACACAAGTGGTATAAACCACTAACTTCCTCCGTACAATCCCAACCCATGATAACACAAAAAAAGATATCACAATTTTCACAGCCTCAACACAGTCCGATAATAAATCTGAGATTCATAACTCACTTAATTTAAATCACAATTTTAATCACAGTCTGAAAATATTATGCACGAAAAACATAATGTAAAATCACAACACAATTAAAAATCATTCAAGCGTAAAATCACAGTCACAAAAACAAAGTATGTAGCACGAAAAGAGAACACACAAAAATAATTTATTTATAGCACCGGAAGAAAACACACCTTAGCCGCAATAGCTCTAACATCAGGAAGAGTGCCCCTCACACACAAATCTAATATAAGGTTCGGCTGGATCGAAACATGAGTAGCACATATATGGATCTTGGCTAACAATCGAGTAATGGAAGCATACAAGTGAATTAAAGGAGATTGAAAAGATACTCGATATTGGGTCTGGAGCAGCCGAACAATATTGATAGCATAGAGGTTTTACAACTCGACAAATGGGTTTTAAAGTTTCGATGGTGACATAGAGAAAATAAATGGAATTGGACGATGGTTGTTCTAGGGCATTTAATCAAAGAACCAATATATATATAGGCGGTTTGGGAAAAAATAATAATGTAAAAGAATTATAATTATAAAAGGAAGAAAACACTAGTAGAGATTTAAAAACAAAAATGGGTTAATCACCCAACAAGTCCCCAAACTTCTTATTTGTTTAATACAGTCGCAAAATTGATTAAAGATCATTTAACTCCCAAAATTCTCAATTTGGCCATAAGAATTAAAATTAGAATTTTGAATTAAAATTCAAAAATAAAAGGGTTTTGAATTTAGTGATTTTAAAATTATATTTCTAAATTAGGGATTTTTCAAATCTAGGGTTTAAAATTTAGGCATAATTTTTAGGGTGTTACATGAATGCTCGACTGAAAACTGTTATTATAAGCAAACTCGACTAAAGGCAAGTGCTTCTCCCATGTACCCTGAAAATCAATGATGCAACAACGCAACATGTCCTCTAAAATCTGTATAACCCTCTCTGACTGACCATCTGACTGAGGATTATACGACGTGCTGAAATTCAAACGGGTACCCAAAGCTGTATGCAGAGACTCCCAAAATCGGGCAGTGAACCTCAGATCTCTACCGGACACAATCGACTTCGGCACACCGTGCAGTCTCACAATCTCACCGATGTACAAATCGGCCAATCTATCTAAGGAGTAAGTCGTATTGACAGATAAGAAGTGAGCACACTTCGTGAAACGGTCTACTATAACTCAAACTGAGTTTTTCTTCGTAGGAGTCAAAGGCAAACCCGAAACGAAATCCATGGTGATATTCTCTCATTTCCATTCCGGAATCCTCAATGGTTGCAACAAACCTGAGGGAACCTAATGTTCCGCCTTCACTCTCTGACATACCATACACTTACTCACGTAATCGGCTATGTCTTTCTTCAAACCAACCCAATAGTACTCATTCTTCAAGTCACGGTACATCTTCGTACTACTAGGATGCATAGTAAACAGACTACTATGCGCTTCAGTCAAGATCGTACGCCTCAAATCACTGTCATCTAGCACAACTATCCTATCTCTGAAACACAAGACCCCATCGGCACTGAAACTGTAGTCTAAAGGTCTACCCTCGGCTATGTCTTGCACGTGAGGTGCCAAAGATCTATCTAAGAGTTGTTTCTCTCTAATCAACTGACCTAAAGTAGGTCTAACCTGAAGCTCAGCCACTAGGCCACCATCTCCGGACAAGCTCAATCTAGCAAACATGGCTCTCAAATCAATAGCTACCTTTCTACTCAATCTAGCAAACATGGCTCTGATACCATATGATAAAGGGGTACGTTGCTTCAGAAACAACGTTCCTTGTCTGTAACGGATCAAAGATAGTAGCAAGCTGTTGCGTGTAAAAGAGTCTATCGCAATTTTAGTGCAAGTGTACACGACGCAAGTAGTAAAGTGATACGAAGTATCGGATTATCGTCTCCACAGGGATTGGGCTAATAGCTTCACCTTATTTCACTGCACGAAGTAAAGAAAATAGTTTAGAAAGTTGTCACGAAAATATTGAATAAAACGTAAATAAAAGAGTAGGAATATCAAGATAGAGAGAACGGGCTGGTATTGAATTGCTCAGTAGTGCAGGTATTGTATTGCTTATGAACTCCAGTTCTGTCGTCGCGCCTGTCGCTGGCAGCACCTGTCGCGGCAGCTGTCCGTTGGTCGTCGCGGCAGCAAACACACCAACTCAGTACTTTCAAGTTTGGCAAGAATCCCAGATCTGCCTTGGCCTATCCCTAGGTCCAAGTCTGTCGATGATCACGTCTTTGATGATACCTCCCAGCGTGAATCGAAGGATGAACACCGATGTGTATGAATTCTTCCTTAGCCACTTAACCTTGCCCTATCCCTAGGCACTAGATAGCTCAACTATAAACTAGAGAACTCGCTCTTATTTCTTTCGTATACTTAACTCTCCCGATGCTAAGTAAATAGATAACCTCACAATGCTCTCCCGATGCTCTTGCAAGATATTAAAACCAAAATAAGAGAACTTGAAGTTTATTTTATTGAACTTGGAAAATCCTAAAACAAAACAACCCTTGCAACTACTTTACAAATCAACCCATGGCCCTAGGGGTTTTTTTAGAACATGTCGACGACAGGTAAACGGCGGAGGGGTTTGGTTATCGGTTATGGGGTATGATCTCTCCTAGGTTAAAATCTATGCCCTTATATAAGCTTTGGGCTCAAGAATTCTAAGATAACAAGGATTACAACTTTAATTAAAAGTAAGATTCTAATAAAGACTTTAATCTTCAAGTATCCTACTTTTCAGCCGCCTCCTTGTTTCATGGGATTTCCTCTCTTTGAGCTTTGGCTTGACATATCTTTTGATCCGGGGCTTGGAAAAATATATGGTTTTCACACGACAGACGAGCATAATTTTCTCTATCTATCGAGGTCCACTTTGCTTTTCCTCTCCGCAAAACTGCTGTCCTCATGCTGTCACGACAGATCCACGGCAGCATCGTCCTCTTTGTCTGCTTGTTCAGTTCAGCTCTTCTGCTTCTCTGCCCTTCTCCCGCCTTTTCCGTCTACTATGGCAGCAACCTGCAAAGTTAACCATCTTTTAGTAGAATCCGTGCCTTTAATATATTTGTGATGTTTTGCTGTAAACTGACCTAAATGCAATGCAATGATGCTTGAATGCAGCAGAAATATGGGTTAAAAAGGGTGTAAATAATAGAACTTTTACACACTCAACACACCCCCAAACTCAAGTTTTTGCTTGCCCTCAAGCAACTAAGACCTAAAAGAAAAAAAAGAATATAAAATTTTTTGTGTTGGCCTTCAAACAGTGAACTGTCCCTTACTCGTCGCTCATTCTCTGTGGCGGCAGCAACCTGTCGGAAAGATTAGGATCTGTCCGCAATCTCCCTATAGTCCTCGTGCAGTGTGTGCATGCTTGTGAACAGTTATATGCCAAGACTCTCTTAGTTTCACTAGAATATTCAACTTTTAACTTGAATTTTTTTATGCCAAAGTTTATCTTTTTGAAGGCACATTTTCATGCTTCTTTGATTTTCTGTTTTGACTTGATTTTTATTTTTCAAGCTAAAGTTTCACTAGAGCCGGTTTCGGGAACCTCTAGCTAACTTCCTAGAGCCGGTTTCGGGCACCTCTAAGGCTATTGAGTCTATTTTGCTAAACTTATTTCCTAGAGCCAGTGTTAGGCACCTCTAGGGGCTATTCAAGTGCTAAGCTTCCTATTCTAGTTTGGCTAAAAGAAATCTAAGCAGTATAACAGTCACAATGGTGTTTAAGTTTTCAGAACTATAGAAAGGCTCTAAACTTCTCCTTAATCTGTCCTAAAGATGCTGCCACGGCAGAGCTGTCATGACAGGTAAGTTTACTTCACAGTTTTAAGCCAACAGTTTAATCTTTTCTGTATTTTTTTAAGAGAACTTAATAAAAGACACAACAATTAATTAAAAATGTACTAAGACTCCATTAAAATGGAGGGTTGCCACCCCCAAACTCGAGGGTTGCATTGCCCTCAATGCAAATGACAGGTAGAATGAAGGCAGATACATCACAAAATATAAATAAGCAAGCAGCAATAAAAAGAAAATAAAAACTTAAATTTCAATCGCTGTCTTCACTGCTGCTGCTGACACGGATCTGGCGGCGGCGTCTGGTCGGTGGGGCTGGCTGGGTAGGTTGCTCCACGACCTGGATGTCTGAGCTGCTGCCACTATCCCAAGTGCTGCTGGTGGTGGTACTGGCTTTGGGCATTAGCTGTCTGTCTGCCACGTGTTTCTGCCTCTTGACAGGCGTGAACTCTCTCTTCAAATTCCTCCTGATAGGAGAGTCTGTCTCGATGTCATGTGAGGCAGGTCGTTTCGATCCTCGGGCAGAGGTTTCGGCCGTTGGACTGCCAGCTGCCGGCTGGGTAGGTGATGGGGTGGAAGCAGGAGAGTGTGCATGGGGGGAGGCAAGTGGCGTAGGTGTGTGGACAGGGGAGGGGATGTGGAAATAGTGGGCAGGGAAGGTGGGGAAAATAACATCGGGATAATTTAAAGTGTTGGTAATGAAATTTACCGTCGAGTTGGCAAAATCCCGGATGAATGTCATCAGCCCCATTTGTCTGTCTTCCACCCGTTGTATTGCAGCAAGGATCTGGACAGAGTGGTTGGTCTGGGCGGCTGCTGTGGCAGGTTCATGGGCAGGATCATCGGCAGGTTCCTCAGATGATTCTGCTGGGGAAGCAGCCGGGTTGAAAGAGGAGAGGGGGGTTGCGACTATGAGCTCCATGAGGCTGGTAATGTTGTTGTCGGTCCAGCCTCTGCCTTGGACTAGTTTGTCGGTGGTGGCCTCAGGGACGGCAGCACAGCGGCAGAGAGAAGTGATCATGAATGGGAGGCAAAGGCGGGAGGTGGAGCGAAATGTGCAGTCCAAGACGCTTTCCCTCATATAGCGGTCCACGTTGATAGGCCGGTCGTTCATGATCGAATGAATGAGGGCGAGCCGCTGCTGGTCCACCGTCGTGTGATGGGAGGACGACAGGATACGCTTCTTGATAAAAGCGTTCCATAGCTTTGCTTCTGGAAGGAGCTGCCCCCTTTTGACAGAGTTGGGGTTCTTTTTGCTTGTGTTCCATGTCGTTCCTTCCTCTGTCACTTCTGCCATGATAGCTCCGTAGGCAGCAGCGTCGAGGGTGTCTAGAAATTGCTGATGGGCATCGTCGTTGGGACCAAAATAGAGGCCATACATGTGGTTGATGCTGTCAGCTGTGAATGGTACCTTGACCCCTCGGACAGTGACGGATGTTGCCGTTTTGTTGTTGATGGCAGCATAAAACTCCCTTACCAACGTGTCGTTTAATTCTGCCGGCTGTTCTGCGAACTGCTCTCATAGTTGAGTTCTTATGGCCCTCGCGATGAATGGTCGAAGCCCCATGTTCGGAGCCTTGCGGATGTAGATAAAACCTCTTTCTTCCCATAATTCCTTGGTGGCGAAGGCCGACGGTGTGGGTGCTGCTAATGAAGAGGCTGAAGTAGCACCGCGGCGGGTCTGTCTAGAAGACATTTTAGTTGCAAGGGTTGTGAAAGTAAAGAAAACAAATAAAAATGAGAGGAGAAAGCAAGTAAAAATAAGCAGAAGTGATGAAAATGGAAATGAGAACGGGGTTTTATAGCGGTCGAGTTGCTGCCCGTTTAATGTTGTAACGGCAGGCGGGAATAACGGGGCGACTGTTGAGATTTGGCGTGTCTGACGCGTCTGCCACGCATTTATGCGTCTGTTACGCGTCTGCCACACGCTTTTGCGTCTGCCGTGTCAGTCTGTTGACAGCCTGTCTTATCCGTGTCTGCTCGGCAGCTGGAACGACAGGCTTCAATAAATGGGCTCTGTTGGGCTGATGGATGGATGGTGGGCTTGGGTCACTTCTTCTTTTCTTCTTGACTCCTTTATTTGCTGAAAACAGAAAATATAAAAACATTATTCTAATAAAATAAACCTAATTTCCTAATAAATAATACTAAATAATAAAATAAATGAAAATGAAATTTAGGTTAAATTAGGGATGCCTTGTGGGGCATCTCCTAAAGTAACCACTTCCTGTATTCTTGGGGCTTCATTCCCCCGATAATGCTTGAGGCGCTGTCCGTTGACTTTGAATTGGCGCCCGTCTTTTAATGATTGAATTGTGATGGCACCATGGGGAAAAACTTGTACCACTTGGAATGGGCCAGACCATCTAGACTTTAGCTTTCCTGGAAAGAGTTTCAGTCTAGAATTGAACAACAACACAAGCTGCCCTGGGCAGAACTGTCGTGGCAGCAACTTCCTGTCATGCCACTTCTTAGTTTTCTCCTTGTAGATTCTTGCATTGTCGTAGGCCATTGTCCGTATTTCCTCAAGCTCGTTCAGATCTAACAGCCTTTTCTGGCCTGCCTTGTCCAAGTCCATATTTACGGCCTTGATTGCCCAATATGCTTTGTGCTCTATCTCGACAGGTAGATGACAGGTTTTCCCATAGATCAATCGGTATGGAGACATGCCCAATGGAGTCTTAAAGGCTGTCCTATATGCCCATAATGCATCATTAAGGAGTAAAGACCAATCTTTCCTAGTTGGCTTAACCATCTTCTCAAGAATGTTCTTAACTTCCCTATTGGATATCTCAGCTTGTCCATTGGTCTGTGGGTGGTATGCTGTCGCGATCCTGTGCTTGAAACCATATTTCTTCAAGGCGGCAGCAATAACCCTATTGTCAAAATGTCTCCCTTCATCACTGATAATCGCCTTAGGGATGCCAAATCTAGAAAAAATGTTTTTGTGCAAAAACTTTTGGACTGTCTTGGCATCATTCTTTTGAGTGGCGATGGCTTCAACCCACTTAGAGACATAATCCACTGCTAGGAGGATGTATAGATTTCCACATGAAGATGGAAAAGGTCCCATGAAATCAATCCCCCAAACGTCGAAGATCTCGACTTCCAGAATGTTTTGCAGTGGCATCTCGTTTCTCCTCGAGATGTTACCTGTCCGCTGGCACCTGTCACAGTTCTTGTAGAAGTTCTGTGCATCTTTATACAGTGTCGGCCAGTAGAACCCTGACTGCAGCACCTTGGCAGCAGTTTTATTGCCTCCTAAGTGACCTCCATATTGTGAAGCATGGCAGTGATGGAGAATGTCTTCTTGCTCTTCTTGTGGTACACACCTCCTTATAACCTGATCTGCACATAGTTTGAAAAGAAGAGGTTCGTCTCAATAATAATGCTTGACATCATTTTGGAACCTCTTCCTGGCTTGATAATTAAGATCAGAAGGAAGTATTCCGCTAACTATAAAATTAACGAAATCAGCATACCAGGGGAGTTTAGAAGACTTACCTGCCGCCATGGCTGTCGCGGCAGCGATTGCGGCAGCAAAGAGCTGCTCATCTGGGAAGGTCTCCAGTATGTTTGTCTCATCGATTGGTAGACTCTGTCCCTTCTCCAACCTTGACAAGTGGTCTGCCACCTGATTTTCGGTCCCCTTTTTGTCCTTGATTTCTAGATCGAATTCTTGTAATAACAGGATCCACCGTATCAATCTAGGTTTTGCATCCTTCTTTGCAAACAAATACTTCAGGGCAGAATGGTCTGTGTGCACTATTACCTTCGTCCCAAGTATGTAAGAACGAAACTTGTCAATGGAGAACACCACAAATAATAGCTCCTTTTCTGTGGTGGTGTAGTTCACTTGGGCGTCATTTAATGTCTTGCTGGCGTAGTATATGACATGAAACAGCTTATTTCTGCGCTGCCCAAGTGCTGCCCCGACAGCATAGTCACTAGCATCACACATGATCTCAAATGGCTGTGTCCAGTCTGGTGGCTGTACTATGGGGGCTGTTACCAGTTTTTCCTTCAGAACCTTGAATGCTTCAATACATTCATCATTAAAGTCAAAGGGTCGGTTCTGCTCTAAAAGATGGCATAGGGGCTTGGTGATTTTTGAGAAATTTGCAATGAATCTTCTATAAAAACCAGCATGCCCTAAAAAACTTATAATGCCCTTGACTGTGGTCGGCGGCGGCAGCTTCTCGATCACTTCTATTTTAGCCCTGTCGACTTCTATCCCATGGCAGCTAATCTTATGGCCAAGGACTATCCCCTCATCCACCATAAAGTGGCATTTTTCCCAATTCAACACAAGATTTGCTTTTTCACATCTTTCAAGTACCTTTTGTAAGTTGCCGAGGCAGCTCTCAAAATCGTCTCCAAAGACAGAAAAATCATCCATAAATATCTCAAGGAAGTCCTCTACCATATCGGAGAATATGGCCATCATGCACCTTTAGAAGGTGGCAGGTGCATTACATAGTCCAAACGACATCCTTCTAAAAGCATATGTTCCGTAGGGGCATGTGAAAGTCTTCTTTTCTTGATCCTCCGGTGCGATAGCAATTTGGTTGTAACCTGAGTAACCATTAAGAAAACAATAGTAAGATTTACCCGCTAATCTATCAAGCATTTGATCAATAAAGGGTAAAGGAAAGTGGTCCTTTCGGGTAGCTTTGTTAAGCTTCCGATAGTCCATACAAACCCTCCAACCGGTCACAGTCCTGGTTGGGATTAACTCATTGTTCTCGTTGGTCACCACGGTCATTCCTCCTTTCTTTGGAACACATTGCACCGGGCTCACCCATTTGCTGTCGGAGATGGCGTAAATAATACCAGCATCTAACCATTTGATTATCTCTTTACGCACCACCTCTTTCATCGCATGGTTTAGCCGCCTTTGGGCATCAATGGTCGGCTTATGATCTTCCTCGAGGAGGATTTTATGCATGCATAACGCCGGACTAATGCCTTGAATGTCTGCTATCGTCCATCCAATCACCTTTTTGTGCTGCCTTAGCATGCCGATTAGCTGCCGTTCCTGTTCCTGCGTCAGCTTAGAAGAGATGATTACGGGCAGTGTGTCATTTGAACCAAGATAAGCATATTTTAACTGCCCTGGCAGGGGCTTCAGTTCTAAGGCAGGTGGTTCAATAGTAGATGGCTTTTGGATTAAATGGTTATCCGAAGTGTAATTCAAAGGTTCGAATAACTTACCTGGACGATAGCCTAACCAGTTTACCTCCTCCTGATCTTCAGTATCAGATGTATCGGAGTCAGAGGAGTTGTTGTCGTCAGTGCTATCGTCGTTGCTGTCGTGACAGGCCTGTAGGTGGTTGTCGCAGCAGTGACCAAATTTTATATCATGACAGCCCGACCTAATGCAGGGATGATCAAGGGTTACTTCAATGATGGCCTTGCATTCCTCGTCCACATCAGCATGTTTCATCGCTTGGAGAACATTTAACTTAATCTCTTGATCGTTCACTCGCATGGTGAGTTCTCCTTTCTCCACATCAATCAGTGATCTTCCCGTGGCTAAGAAGGGTCGCCCAAGGATGACTGGTGCGTTTTCGTCTGCCTCACAATCTAAAACAAGAAAGTCAGCAGGAAAAATAAACTTATCCACTCTTACCAGAATATCTTCAATCTTTCCCTCTGGATGAACGTAAGAGCGGTCTGCCAGCTGCAGAGTTACTGTCGTGGGTCGTGCCTTTCCAATACCTAATTTCTGAAAAACAGACTTTGGCATTAAATTAACACTAGCACCAAGATCACAAAGTGCCTTACCCACATATTTGTCTCCGATTACACAAGGTATGATGAAGCTCCCCGAATCCTTCTTTTTCTGGGGTGGCTGCCGATGAAGAATACTCATACAACCATCTGCCATCCTTACCGTTTCAAATTCCCCAAATTTATATTTTTTTGACATGACATTCTTGAGAAATTTTGTGTAACCGGGCATCTCCCTAACGGCATCTAACAGCAGAATATTAATTTGAACCTGCTTAAAAATATCATAAATCTTTTTAAGTTGAGATTCTTGCTTAGCTTGTTGTATCCGTTGAGGAAAAGGAGGTGGGGGACAGTAATCAGCAATACGTCCTTCCCACTACATACGAATCTGAGGACGATGTTCTTCATTTTTCTCCTCTATCGCTTCTGCTGTCGTGACAGGCTCATCGGCAACAGTCTGTTTGTTACCTGTCGGGGCAGCTTCCTCGGCAGGTTGGTCTAAGACTGGTTCCTTTCCTGTTTCAACTTCTTTTTCCGGCCCTGGTAGTTTCTTCCCACTCCTAGTAGTAATTGCCTTACATTGCTCATGTGTGGGTGGTCTAGCATTTTCAGTATTGCTAGGGAATCCTCCATTCTGCCTCGGCTTAATATGTTGAGAAACCTGACCCATTTGCGTCTCCAGAGATTTCAAAGTAGCTTCATGATTCGTCATCCTCATCTCTGTCTTATCCATGAAATTCTCTGTCTTCTTGACGAACTGATTCATATTCTCAATATAAATACCGGTCTGAGACATAAAGGTGGCCAGAGTCTGTTCCAGTATACTGCTCGTGGCAGCTGGTGGCTGCTGTTGCTGTTGCTGTTGCGGCGGCAGGTGCGGCGGCAGTTGCTGTCGCGTCAGCAATCTAGGTCCTCCCTGATTCTGATTGTGTGCTTGAGGATTCAGGGCGTTATTGGGGTTACTCCAGGAAAATTTGGGATCCTTCCTCCAATTGGAATTATAGTTGTTGGAGTTATAATTCGGCTTGTTGTAATTTCCAACATATTTTCCCTCTTCTAACTGTATTGGGCACTCATCCCGACTATGATTTCTCTCACAGATATCACATACCTCCTCTACAGGAAATCCTTGTTGACCATCATCATTCAATAACCTTTTCATTGCTTTAGTAAGGAATGCTACCTTTGATTTCAAAGTGCTGTCGGCTTCATAGTCCTTGACAGCAAGTACTCGTTTACCCCCTCTTCTTGCAGTCGGAAACTGCTCCTCATTCTTGGCCAGATTTTTCAAAACTTGCAATGCCTCGTCTGGATCTTTATCCAATAATAGTCCATTTGCTGCAGAATCAATTCGAATACGAGTTTGTAAGTTAGCAGCATTATAGAACTTAGTTACCTGATTCCAGACGGGGAATCCATGCATTGGGCAGTTCCGAAGAAGAGTAGTAAATCTGTCCCAGGCCTCGTGCATCGGCTCGTCATCTTCCTGCTGAAAAGTAGCAATTTCATTACGTAATCGCTCAGATAAATGCGAAGGATTAAAACGAGATAAAAATTCACGAGATAAATCTGCCCAAGTCATAATTGAACCCGGCGTAAGTTTATTCCACCAAGTTTTAGCTCTATCCCTTAATGAGTGGGGAAATAACCGAAGCCTCAGTATCTCCAGATTAACTCCTGGCAGTCTAAACGAACCACAGATCTCCTAGAACGTTTTGAGATGCTCCCTAGCATCTTCTGTCACAGCACCACTAAACTGTCCGGCATTGTTGATCATACTAAACATGACAGGTTTAAGCTCAAAGTTATCAACTTCAATATCCGGCAGCGTGGTCTCCAGTTCTACATGATCGTTCAGCATGTAGTCACGACAGGACCGTCGTCCGGCTGCTGCAGGCGGGTCCTCGACAGGCGGTATACCTCCACCGGCGGGCGGATTACGGGCCATCTTCTCTAGCTGTTCCTCAAGGTACGCGTTCCTGTCTAAAAGGTGGCGAAGTTATTTCTTTAGATTGAAGGAACGTTCGATTTCCGGATCTAATTTATACTCAGGATCTTTGCCTCTTTTAGATCTGCGCATAAACAAGATAACCTTGTGAAAAGCAAGAGTTGAAAGCACCAAAGGAAAAAAAAACAAAAAAAAAACAAAAAAAAACAAAAAGTGCAATAAAAGAAAAGTAGAGTTATGTTGCCAATCCCCGGCAACGGCGTCAAAAACTTGTTGCGTGTAAAAGAGTCTATCGCAATTGTAGTGCAAGTGTACACGATGCAAGTAGTAAAGTGATACGAAGTATCGGATTATCGTCTCCACAGGGATTGGGCTAATAGCTTCACCTTATTTCACTGCACGAAGTAAAGAAAATAGTTTAGAAAGTTGTCACGAAAATATTGAATAAAACGTAAATAAAAGAGTAGGAATATCAAGATAGAGAGAACGGGCTGGTATTGAATTGCTCAGTAGTGCAGGTATTGTATTGCTTATGAACTCCAGTTCTGTCGTCGCGCCTGTCGCTGGCAGCACCTGTCGCGGCAGCTGTCCGTTGGTCGTCGCGGCAGCAAACACACCAACTCAATACTTTCAAGTTTGGCAAGAATCCCAGATCTGCCTTGGCCTATCCCTAGGTCCAAGTCTGTCGATGATCACGTCTTTGATGATACCTCCCGGCGTGAATCGAAGGATGAACACCGATGTGTATGAATTCTTCCTTAGCCACTTAACCTTGCCCTATCCCTAGGCACAAGATAGCTCAACTATAAACTAGAGAACTCGCTCTTATTTCTTTCGTATACTTAACTCTCCTGATGCTAAGTAAATAGATAACCTCACAATGCTCTCCCGATGCTCTTGCAAGATATTAAAACCAAAATAAGAGAACTTGAAGTTTATTTTATTGAACTTGGAAAATCCTAAAACAAAACAACCCTTGCAACTACTTTACAAATCAACCCGTGGCCCTGGGGGGTTTTTTAGAACATGTCGACGACAGGTAAACGGCGGAGGGGTTTGGTTATCAGTTATGGGGTATGATCTCTCCTAGGTTAAAATCTATGCCCTTATATAAGCTTTGGGCTCAAGAATTCTAAGATAACAAGGATTACAACTTTAATTAAAAGTAAGATTCTAATAAAGACTTTAATCTTCAAGTATCATACTTTTCAGCCGCCTCCTTGTTTCATGGGATTTCCTCTCCTTGAGCTTTGGCTTGACATATCTTTTGATCCGGGGCTTGGAAAAATATATGGTTTTCACACGACAGACGAGCATAATTTTCTCTATCTATCGAGGTCCACTTTGCTTTTCCTCTCCGCAAAACTGCTGTCCTCATGCTGTCACGACAGATCCACGGCAGCATCGTCCTCTTTGTCTGCTTGTTCAGTTCAGCTCTTCTGCTTCTCTGCCCTTCGCCCGCCTTTTCCGTCTACTATGGCAGCAACCTGCAAAGTTAACCATCTTTTAGTAGAATCCGTGCCTTTAATATATTTGTGATGTTTTGCTGTAAACTGACCTAAATGCAATGCAATGATGCTTGAATGCAGCAGAAATATGGGTTAAAAAGGGTGTAAATAATAGAACTTTTACACACTCAACACAAGCATATCTCTGCAATAAAAACAAAATTGGACATTGTTTAAGGATCAAAATAACAAGAAATATAAAAAGGAAATAGAAAGAAATAAAGAAAAAGGGTGTAGGAATTTCTGGACAGATTTGGACGACGAAGAAGACGAATGCTTCAAAGGGCGTTCACGGCTGTTTCGGTGTCCGAAAAATGAAAGAAACTTTGCTGAAATTTCAGCGGAAATTTGGTAACGTTAAACTCGAAAGAACCTGCACAATCTATTGAGCAAACCCAAATCGAATCTGTCTAACGTCAAAGATGGAAAGCTCGAAAGAACCTACACAATCTACTGAGCAAACCCGAATCGAATATGCTTTATGTCGGAGGACTTGGACCCACTAGATAGCGATCTAGGAACCTGAAGTATCAAGTAAATTTGACAAATCAAAACAAAGTCTGAAATGCCAAGAAAGTTCGATAAAGAACCGAAATTGAGAGATAATATCTCACAAAATAATATTTCATAAACTGTCTAACCTTGTACAATGGAGTTTCGGCCTACATATATAGGAATACATGGATAGTTAGTCGAATTGTTCTTGTGGCTAATATTAAAAAATACAATTTAAAATTCAAACAAATAACCACAAATAACCTCTCCTTTTGGCTGATTGAATATGAGCCATATGTTTGAAATTTGGCCGCCGCCTTTGGAATTAAGCACATGTGAAATGTGCTTTGAATTTGAAATCCAAAAGGCTAATCTCCCTTGTGCTTATCCGAATTGAGAAGGCAAGCATGGTTCGGCTAGGCTGCACCACTTTCTAAACTCTCTCTGCCAAAAAAATAATATTCCCACGTGTTGTTGCATGGTGGATAAATTAACTTCAAATCTCCATGTGATTGCTGCATATGTGTAGAGTAAAAGATTTCGGCTGCATGTGTTGTCTTAAATTCCATCAACGCACATGTGTAAATATGTGTTGTGGCTGAATGTATTCACCACTTTTCCGCACATATAATATTTGTGTGGGGGATGTCAATTCCACGTGCTGCTTTGTTTTATTATTTTTTATTTCTTATTTTTTTGAATTTCAAAGGAAATGTTGCACCCTTTTCTCAAACAAAGTTGGTCACCCCTTTCTCAAGTAAAGACCTACATGTTGGCTTCAGATTATATAGATTTTGATGTTTTGCTTACTCGAGCTAAGGACATTGAGCAAAATTTGTGTTTGGTTCCTCGTTCAGGTAGTTCTAGTTCTGGCAAGAGAACAACCGAGTTTGATGCTGGTAGGGATCGTTACAAGAGGCAGAAGGATAAGAAGTTTTACCCGTGTCAGAAGCGAGGTGGTGGTGGTAATGCTGGTCGTGGATAACATGGCCAAAATGCTTTTGTTCGTACTCCTAAATTTAACCGATGTGGGAGGCGACACATGGGTGAGTGTTGGGGAAATCTTGGTGTCGGTTGGAATTGTGGTTTACAAGGTCATTTGAAGTGTGATTGTCCACAACCGATCAGAGATAGGCAAGCTCTTGCGCGTGCTTTCGAGCCACAAAGAGGTCGTGGTAATTTCCAGCGTAGGGAGGATGGTCAGAGGAACGTAGCACATATGGTAGTTGAGCCTGAGGGTGGTGGCTAGGCGAGGGTGTATGCATACCGCGAGGGAAGAAATGACACTGATGTGATTGCAGGTACCATTACTTTGCAGTCTTTTTCATTACTTTCTTTGATTGATTCTGGTTTTACATATTCATATATCTTAAGTGAGCATGCACAGTTGCTTGATATACATGTTGAGTTGTTTGATGTGGGTATGCAAGTAACGAGTTCTTTTGGCAAAACGGTTGTTGTTAGAAAGTTGTATAGAAGGTGTCCATTAATGGTTCAAGGACATGTGTTTGCCGTGGATATGATGGAGTTGTCTTTCTATGGTTTTGATGTTATCTTGGGTATGGATTGGTTGACTGAACACAAAGTTGTGGCTGATTTTGAATCTAAGCGAGTTTCGTTGAAACTCACCGATAATTACGATGATGTGGTGTTGGGTAAGAATGTCAAGTTCTTATCCAATGTTGTTTCAGCTTTGGAAGTGCAAAAGTTGTTGGGGTTGGGTGTCAAGTATACTTGGTGTATGTTATGAATCCGAATATGAAGGAAGCACGATCCCAGGATATTCGCACTGTTTGTGGTTTTCTGGGGGTGTTTCCGGAAAAGTTGCATGGTTTACCGCCGGATAGGGAAATAGAGTTTTGTATCGAGAAGTATGCGGATACGGCTCCAGTGTCCAATGCCTCATATCGCATGGCGCCTAAGAAGTTTAAGATGCAACTTCATGAGCTGTTGGACCTTGGTTTCATTCATCCTAGTGTTTCACCTTGGGGAGCGCCTCTATTGTTTTTGAAGAAGAAGGATGGCACTATGAGAATGTGCATTGACTATCGACAACTGAACAAGTTGGCGATTAAGAATAAGTATCCTTTGCCATGGATTGACGACTTATTCGATCAAATCCGAGGTGCATTAATGTTTTTTAAGATTTATTTGAGATCAGGATACTATCAATTGAAAGTGAAGGATAAAGATGTGTCGAATACTGCTTTTCGAACATGTTACGAGAATTATGAGTTTTTGGTGGTGCTGTTTGGGTTGAACAATGCACTTACAGCTTTCATGGACATGATGAATAGAGTGTTCTATGAATTTTTGGATCAATTTGTGGTGGTGTTTCTTGATGACATCCTTGTGTATTCTCATACGGAGGAGGACCATGATAAGCATTTGAGGATTGTTTTGCAAGTCTTGTTGGATAATCAACTTTATTCTAAGTTGAGTAAGTGTGAGTTTTGGATTAAGGAAGTGGTTTTCCTTGGTCATGTTGTATCGACCGAAGGAATTCGTGTAGATCCACAAAAGGTTGAAGCGATTGTAAATTGGAAACAACCTAAGTCCGTGACAGAGGTTCATAGTTTCTTAGGCTTGGTAGGGTATTATCATCATTCTGTGGATGGTTTTTCAAAGGTTTCTTCTCCTTTGACGAAGTTGTTGCAAAAAGATGTTCGTTTTGAATGGACGGAAGCTAGAACACAAGCTTTTGAGAAGTTGAAAGAAGCTTTGACGCGAGCTCCAATCTTGATTCAACCTGAGTCAAGAAAAGAGTTTGTGATCTATAGCGATGCATATTAGGTTGGCTTAGGATGTGTGTTGATGCAAGATGGGAGAGTTTATGGCTTATGCATCTAGGCAGTTGAAGGTGCACGAGCGCAATTACCCCACTCATGATATAAAATTGGTTATAGTGGTGTTTGCACTAAATATTTGGAGGGATTATCTTTATGGTGAAAAGTGTGTGGTATATAGAGATCATAAGAGGTTAAAGTACTTGATGTCGCAGAAGGAGTTGAATCGAAGGCAACGAAGATGGTTGGAGTTGCTTAAGGATTACAACTTAACAAGAGAGTATCACCCTGGGAAGGCCAATGTTGTGGCTGATGCTTTGAGTAGAAAGGTGGTTGTGGAGCTGGGAGCAATGTTTTCTTGGTTGAGTGTGTCGCGAGATGGCAGGTTATTTTCTGAGTTGCAAGTGAAGCCTTCCTTGGTGCAATTGATTAAAAATAAGCAGTTGCTGGATGATTCATTGGTACTATATGTCTAGGACATTACAGAGGGTAATCCAACAAACTTTTGCTTTAATGATGATGGTGTTTTATGTTTTAAGGGTCGAGTAGTTGTGCTAGATGATGATGTGTTAAGGCGCACTATTTTGATTGAAGTAGATAGTAGCCCTTTTTCTATGCATCCTAGCAGTACTAAGATGTAGCGTGGGTTGAAGGATGAGTACTATTGGGTTGGTTTAAAGAAAGACGTGACTAGTTATGTTAGTAAGTGCATGGTGTATCATCGAGTTAAAGTTGAGCATCAACTTCGTTTTGGGTTGTTGCAACCGCTGAGAATACCAGAATAGAAATGGGAGATAATTACCATAGATTTTGTGTCAGGGTTGCCTTTGACACCCTCTAAGAAAAATTCTAATTGGGTGATTGTGGATCATTTTATGAAGTGTGCGCATTTCCTGCCTGTGCATACTACTTGTACGTTGGATAAGCTGACGGATTTGTACATCTCGAAGATCGTGCATTTGCACGGAGTTCCTAAGTCTATAGTGTTAGATAGGGATCTACGTTTTACGGTGAGGTTTGGGGAATGTTTGCATCGAGCCTTGGGTACAAGTTTGTACTTCAGTACTTCGTATCATCCTCAAACGGATGGTCAATCTGAGCGTGTTATTATAATGTTGGAATATGGTTGAGATGTTGCATAATTGATTTTCAAGGATTTTGGGACAAGCACTTGCCTTTGGTAGAGTTTGCTTATAATAACAGTTATCAAACGAGCATTCAAATGGCTTCTTATGAAGCTTTGTATGGTAGGAGGTGTCGTACGCCCCTATGTCGGGCGGAAGTAGGTGAGAAATATGTTTCTTTGCCTCATGTGCTAAAGGAGACTTATGGGAAGGTTAGGCTCATTAGTGATCGGTTGAAAGCGTCGTCGGATTGGCAAAAGTCTTACGCGAATTTGAAGCGTAGAGAAATTGAGTATGCAGTTGGTAATAAAGTGTTTTTGAAAGTTTCACCTTGGAAAAAGGTGATGAGATTTGGTCGGAAAGGCAAGTTGAGCCCGAGGTTTATTGGACCTCATGAGGTGTTGGAGCGAGTTGGTTCGGTAGCTTATAGATTGAGGTTTCCACTTGAGTTAGAGAAGATACATGATGTTTTCCATGTGTCTATGCTTCGGAAGTATAAATCAAATCCGTCGCATGTTATGACTATTGAGGAGATTGAATTGAATCCAGATTTATCTTATGAAGTGAAACTGGTTGAGATTTTAGATAGGGATAGTAAAGTTCTTCGAGGTAAGACCATTGAGTTGGTTAAGGTGTTGTGGCGACACCGATGAGTTGAGGAAGTCACGTAGGAAAGAAAGGATGACATGAAGAAGCAGTTCCCTTATCTTTTTCCACAAGGTAAATTTTGAGAATGAATTTTCTTAAGTGGCGGAGAGTTGTAATGCTCCGATTTTGGGCTTGGGAGTTAGCCGGGTTTGGCTAGACGGTTCGGGCAAACTGGTCTAGGTAATTTATACTAGTTTCGAGAATAAATTGTTTTAAAAGGGATTTGAGTGAAATAAAATATTGGAAAATGTTCTAAAATTCTAAAATAATCTTTTGAAGGTTTTGATGGAACCAATTGGACAAAATGGATTCGTTTTAATAAACATTTTAAAAAACGGTGACTAAATCGTAAAGATTGCAAAATGTGTTTTGATGACTAAATTGAAAAGAGTCAAGGCTTAGAATCTTTAGAGAGCTATTACACCAAGGTGTTATCAGCCTTTTCCCTTATTTTGGATATCTTAAAAGGTTTAATTAAAATATTAATTAAAAGGGGTTTTAATAAAAAAGGATTTCAAAAAGGCTTAAACATTTTCTTACATAATTTCCGATTTTCCCTTTTCTTTTCTCTCTATTTTCTCACAAGCCAAACTAAGATTTCCACACCAAAATAATGAAGAGTCAATCCATATTCAATTTTTTATTTCCTAAACTCCATCTACCATTCCTACTTGGATTTCTTTATGGATTTCATCCAAACTATTGCCAAACGACGAAATAGCTTGTGTTAAAGGTGATCTTCTTCATTCTCCTCTAATCAAAGATTCTTTATTGAAATTCCCAAGTTCTTGACTCTTGTGAATTCTTTTCTAAATTGATTTGAGTTATAGATGATGATATCTTGCTTTAATTAAGCTTTAAATGGAGTTAAATTGATGCAATTGGTTGGGTTTCATTTTGGACTTTATTTTTTGGGTTTTTGATTGATTTTAATCATAATCTTGACGCTAAATAATGTGGTAAAGTGGGTTTGATAATGGAATCCCGAAACTAGGTGAATTGCTAGATTTCTAGGTTAAAATCTTTGAGATTATGGCTTGTTTATGTGGTTTAATGGTTGCTGGTGGTAAAAAGATGTTGAAGTAATGCTTTTAGATGTAGTTTGATGTTGTTTAATGGTTAATCTCGCTGGGTATTTGCTGAAGATTGTTTAGAGTGTTTTCACCGATGTTTTCAGTTGATTCTGGATATCGTTTGCTTGGTTTTTGTTAGAGTGAATTGTGGATTTGAGTTGATAGAAGTTTTGATGCAAGAGTGTGCATTAATCATCTGTTTTTCTTTGGTCAAAAGTAGGGGAGATTGATCTTATGTCTTTGGAAGAGGTCTTGGTTGCTCCGGAGGTTTGATATCTCTTCAGCAAGTGGAGCGAAGCTTTGTCGATGGGTTGAAATTATTCAAAATGATTTTCAAAAGTTTGAAAGCAAGGTTTGAGTGGAAATTTTCAGTTTTTCCATTGTTTTGATTAATCATGCTCATATTTTATAAAGAGATTTGTTACCTACTGTTTATGCATGTTTTGATACTTAAAAATGGTTTAATATGATCCCATGAGAATTGGTTTCTGTTTTGAAAGAGTTTATAACTTGTTGAGATGATGTTATGCATTGTTTATGCTTTTGAGATGGGATGAGACTTGATTTATGTTTATGCATTAAAAATAGTAGGGTAACATAGATTAAAAGTGTATATTGGCAAAGTGATTAGACTAACTATTTTCGGATATAATTGGTCGACCAATAGGATGAGAAGTGCACTATAATATGCAAAATTCGTACGTGAGACAAATTCTTCAGTTACACAATAGGGGTAGATTCTATTGTGAGGTGAGTGATCGGGGTAGATTCTATTGTGTTGTGAGTGATAGGGGTAGATTCTATAACCAACGGGAAATGGGGGTAGTGCCATCCTGACTGAAGTGAGATTATGGTGAGGGTAGATTTCACCATGAGACTTGATTGGGGTAGTACCATCAAGGTGATTGCATATCTGAACATTTATGGATGCGGGTAGTGCTATCCAAGGATGGGGGTACATTTCATCTGTGTCACTTTTAATGACAATATATGAGTTTACATGTACCATGGTTTTAATGGTTTTGTATAATGAGGTTTATACATGAGATTCTATTTTTGAGATATATTTTATGATGTACGAGCATGAGAAGCTTGTAATGAGATTTGCATTGTGGTAAATGCATGAGATTGATGATACATGATTTACAAGTGTTATTGATTTTGCTTTAAAGGGGATTTAAAGCATGAGTTGTATTTGAGCATGATGAAAAGACATTTGTTTTTGAGAAATGATTTTAAAATGCATTGTTGTTGGTTTTTTTAACCGAGCGACCCACACTAGGCATTTATGATTACCCTCTCTTTTTCCAACAATGTAGAGAAATAGCTTTTTGGAGGTAGCAAGAAGGCAAGAGGTGATCCAAAACACATGTCATAGCTCAAGTATGATTTTAAATTTACTAAATAGTAATAAATGGCAATGGGAGGGTACCTATATGTTTTGGGAGGTTATGATTTGAAACACCCTGATTTGCGGCAACTTTATGTTGCCTATTTGGACTTGTATATGTCCTTTATATGCATGTTTTTGGTTTGGTATGTATTTTGAACTTTATGTAGTTGTTTTCTTAGGAATCATGCCTATAGATTGTCTTCTATGGTTATGTTTATATACAATGCTTGGTTTGGTGTCTAACACATTTAGATTTATGCCTTAAATGTTTGTGCTTAGGTTGGAAGCATGTTAGATTAGTTTTGGATGGTTTCTAGTACGGAAAAGATGAGAAAAATGTCATTACAGGCCAAGGCGTACTGAAACGCGGGCTAGCATACCGATACGGTATGCCTAAAATATCTCAGGCGTTTCGATACGGGCTGAGCCGTTTCGGTACGACCTGCTTGGTTCAGGCTATGTGTTTCGATACGCGGGGGGCGTATTGGTACGAGTTTGTGTATTTGAAACAAATGAAACTTACTGGACAAACGCGTATCTATACGGGCCTTGGTGTATCGATACACCTAGCCGCTTTTGTTAGTTTTTGGAATATGCAAGTATAGCTTTGTTACGTTTTAGTCCCTGAATGTTAAGCATTCAATTGGTTGAGCTCGGAATGTTGTTTAAAGTTGGTTTTTGACATGTAAGCATAAAATGCGACTAATTAAGGATTTATAATCTTAATTCGACCTAAGGCCCTATATTTATATGATTTTTACAAATTGGTCCCTAAAGCATGTTTGGAATCAATCAAATGTTCAATTGAT
This sequence comes from Hibiscus trionum, assembly GCA_030270665.1. Lineage (NCBI taxonomy): Eukaryota > Viridiplantae > Streptophyta > Magnoliopsida > Malvales > Malvaceae > Hibiscus > Hibiscus trionum. Next base: position 39,437,056 of record BSYR01000010.1, on the reverse strand, counting down.
CTCGTTCGAGTCGTAACTTTATCCGCTGTGAGCATGATCACCTTAGGATCCATTCAGAGCTTCTAGACAAGATAAAAAGAAAAAATAGGGTCGTTTATTGAGATAAATATTCACCGATTTATTTTAATATTCCCCGTGTAACTCGCTCAAGTAGGTAAAATGGTTGCACCGGGTCAAGGGGCTTACACCCAAAATCAGGGAGAATGCCTAGAGTGAATACAAATGCGTCTATTTGAATTCAAAAGAAGGCCTACGGTGTGTGTAATATCCCAATCTGAGGTTTGGAAGTATGTACTATTTTGATTACAAGAAGTTCAATTATGTGCTAGTCACCTATCAAATTAATTAAATAGGAAAGTGATCAAATTCAAAGTGGGCGAAAGTTTATGGTTACAATCCTTAAGAACTAATTTGAACATTGATTAAAACACAAAGTTTGCATGAGAAACACACAAGATTTATGGGGTTAATACACTTTGCATTTGGGGATGAAGAAGAGTGGCAAGGTTCGGCCACTTGGGAGACAATCCCTATTATTGTTTCCCTCCTTCATTTCTTATCAGATTATATAATTCTGTTTTTAGGTAGTTAATTAGGTATTTATTGACAATTGTACTTTCTTTATTATTATCTTTATTATTATATGTATTGTATTATTTTAAAGATTTTATTATTAAGTGAAATATCAAAAGTTTCTTTTCTTCTCTATCGAGTTCTCAGATTCTTCCTAACCCTAAATCCCTTTTTCCCAATTCTTGAATCAATACCTCAAAATCCAGATTCTATCATGGTATCAAATGATTTTTCTTGTTCTTTCGACGATAATTTGTCTTTCAAGAACGACGATCTCAATGACGAGTTTTACATCCATCCTAATGAAAACCCTAATTTATTCCTCACTTCTTCCCTGCTCAATGGTACGAATTGCCATAGTTGGGCTCATTCCATGAAGATGAGTCTGATCTCCAAGAACAAGTTTGGCTTTATGGACGGATCAATCAAAGAGCCTCGACGCGATGATCCGAAATTTGATGCGTGGGTTAAGTGTAATAATCTTGTCCTCTCGTGGCTTCAGTGTGCCATTTCTCCAGACATTGGCCAGAGTGTTATTTGGATCGATAGTGCGTCTGATCTATGGACAGACCTTTTTGATCGTTTTCACCAAGGAGACCTAGTTCGTGTCTCAGATTTAATGCAAGAATTCTTTTCTTTGCAATGAGGTAACCCTTCGGTAACCGCTTTTCATACGCAATTAAAAGTTTTTTGGGATGGAATGTGTAATTTGTGTCCTTTATCTACCTGTGAATGTTCTGCAATTAAGTATCGTAAGCAAGATTTTGTGATTAGGTTTCTCTGTGGGTTAAATAATAATTTTACTATTTCTAAATCACAATTGCTAATGATGAAGCATTTTCTCAAAATTAATGAGGCCTTTGCTATTGTTCTTCAACATGAACAGTCTGTTGCTTCAGTTGTTGTTCACGGTAATTCAAATGTTTCACTGGTAGATAGATTTAGGAATGCTTCTGATCAGAATAATGGTCCTAGACATGACAATAGGCATAATGCTTCTGGTGCTAAAAGGTTTTCTACTACCAGTTCTGTTAACAAGAGACCTTTACATGCATTGTGTGCTTCTTGGTCATACGGTTGATAAGTGTTACAGAAAGCATGGTTTTCCACTAAGCTATAAGCATAGGTACCAAACCAGTAGGGCTATTTACATTGGTTCTTTTAATATTGATCCTTCTGGTCATGGCTCATCTAGTGAGAAACCTTTCAATGCTACTTCTTGTCATTATTCTCGTGTTAGCTTTACTAAGGAACAATATGACAACATCCTCAGTTTTTGCAAGAGAGAAATAATTCTGGTCTATCAGTACATGACTCTAAGATGAATTTACTTGCTTTATCTTTTGATTATGTCCAAGCTAAGGAGACAGTACAATTCTAAATACTATTCTTACTTGTTCTGAAAAAATGGCAAATAAGAAGAAAAAAATAACTCTTGGATCATTCGTTTGTATGGTAAGCTTTATTTGCGTAATAATAAGAAAGTAAGATTGTGTTTCTTCTTGAAATCAAGCCATGCATACTTTGGAAATAAATGACAATAAGCTACGCTTATTAAATTCATAATTGGATCAAAAGATACAAATGGTGGAATGTGTGACAAAGTTTTTTTTGCTTAACAACGTATGATTTTATTAGATTCAAAACCATACAAAGAAAGGAACGAGTGCCTCGTTAAAAACCCCTTAAACCTAGATGAAGGAAAAAGAGTACACCCACGCCCTTATACAAGAACAAACGCAACCCTTAACAAGAACAAAACGCCAAACCACATGAAAACAAATGAACAACAACTACAAGAAAGCCTGAAACACTGAGACCCTATCCACGCTTCTTTAGCTAAAGCAGCTGCAATGTCGTTAGCATCTCGAAACGCATATACGAAACACACCTCGCCTAATGAAGCACATAAAGAATCAATACTAACAAAAAGCTCCCAAAACCGCCATGGTCGCCATGCTACACACTCCACCCAACCAATTGCAACCATCGAATCAGACTGCACCACTAACCACGAGTCTGACCGCCACCGTGAACGAGCAAACAAAGACAAGGAAAAATCTATCGCTCGTAGCTCAACCTCATTCAACTCCATACACCCCAAAGGACCAAAGAACATTGCCATAATCTTACAAGTCTCATTCCGCAACACCCCCCATAGCCAGTGGCACCCGGTTTTCCGCGAGCAGAACTATCCACATTAAACTTCAAACAACCTGCCGGAGGAAACTACAATAAGACATGGTCGCATCTACTCGAAAACGTGATGCTTCCCAAATAGCAAGAATCCCTCCCGAGGCACCAACGGAAGCCGTAAAGCAAAACCGCAATCATCTATGAACCAACCTTTTCTCACCAAACCAGCAGACACCTCCTCCAATTTAGACTCTTGTATCAACGCCAATTCACAACGCTGCTGACGTATAACGTCTCACACCCCTCCCTTTTCGCAGCACTTCCAATCCCGCATACGTTCCAAGTCAAAATCCTCATTGATGCAACGATTTTCCCCGGTCGGCAATCACCCGGGAAAGATGAATATGGAGCTTTGCTCATCGATAATGATGAATTCACTTGTGGTGAATTTACGCCAAATATGAAAGAGGCTTTATTCTTATGTATATGTTAATTGGTGAAAAGCTATGCTCAATATGCTGCTAATACGTTAAAATAAATGTGAAAGCCTTGGTCTCGAGTCAGTCTTAGGTATAATTGGCATGACATAGGATTCATGAAAGATAAATGATATAAATTATAAGTTAAGTATAGAGCTTATATTGTTAATCATGCTAAGAAAAGTAAATCGGAATAATCCTTGAATAATGTATTTGGTAGCAAGAAAATTATGATTTAACTTGATAATTTGATAAATTGTTCACCATATGAAGTATGTGTTTGTCAAGCATAATATGCCTTCTAAGGATTAAATTAAGAGATCATAATAAAGGACAAATCTTAGATTCTTAAGAAGTAAAGATGTATACTTATTTCCAATTTGTATAGTGTGTTATATGTATAATAATTTAATTAATCTTGTAATACTATGATTTGTGATGGTGTTTAATAACTATTTGTAAACATTTCTGTGTTGTCAGATTATGACTAAAGAATATAAGAATGTTACAGATTAGATAATGATTATGTCACTAGTGATACAATAGTATAAAGGAAACCTTAAATGTATTCGAACGTGCTCTGTGAGACAAAAATGTGTAACAATGACATGTACGTTCTAGGAAACTTAAGGATAAAGTAAGACCATGCTAGAAAATATCTTGTAAAAATATTGATGGAATAAATGAACTAATGGGGGAACTAGAGTAACAAGTAAGTTATATTTAATCGATATTGTGAAATGTGAGTGTTGGTTACTTGATTGGCCTGATTAAAATGCTTGTATGATTAAATGGCTGGAGTATCACTCTTTAGTTATAGGCTTGGCCTGACAACTATGCATATTTATGTATAAACAAAGGTTAAAAATAAATGTCTAAATGGCTGGTAGGGTTTGACCATCTACAAAATAAGTTAGTAATGCTTGCTTAGGTCATAGTCGAAAGCTGAAATAAAAAGGTATGTATAAAGGCGAGTTTAACTCTATGAAGATACTTTGTGATTAAGTATAAATCAGGTTCTGATCGATGAAGCTTAGTCATGCCTATAAGAAATAAATTTCGTACAAGGGGTTCTTTGGATTCTATGTTTATAGTTGCTTTGATTTTACCTCACTAAGCTAAAGCTTACATAATCCTCTTTTCGTGTGAAATTTCAAGAAGGTTTGACCGTAGATATTCTTGGAGCTTGGACGAGGTCACTGGTGGTGAGATGTATGTTCGACTTTTCTGAGACTCCTAGAAGGTGGCACATAGTATTAGGATGCATTGTGCTTTTATAATCCTCTGCGTGTGGCATTTGTATATTCAAGTTTAATAAGTTTGAAGTTATGTAAGGTTCCCTTAAGTTTGAATTGTGGGATTCTGACAGTACCATTCGACATGGAACCCCTTTACCGAACCAGTCGAAGGACATTGCAAGATCAATGTGGGAAAGACATAGTTGATTACCAAATGAGATCACATGATACAATGGTACCATAGTCTAACGAAGTAGTGGTTAATAATACTAGGCATGCAAATTCTAGATTAGATTTGCGTGTGGACGAAATAAATGATAGCTTTATTCTTAGATGTTAGATGAACAAGTGTGGATGGTTACACAATATGTGGAGGACCCCCCAACTAGAATTTGAGTTGCTAGAGGACCCAATTACCGATTATGAAGGGTGGCGATGCCCTTTTTCTTGCTGGACTGTTGAGTACGAACTTATACAACACAAGGGATGTGAAGGAAATGTGAGGAGTATGTTCGACCACACAGTGTCGAGCTTTCTTCCCTCTACCAGAGAGAGGAGGCCGAAACCTGAATGAATAAAAAAGGCAGGGGCAGACCCTGCAAAGAAACTTCAAAGCCCCAAAAAGTGGCGAATATGGTTCAGATTTTCAGAATCAAAAGAGAGCGATATTGCGAGAGGCAAAATAAACTATTGATGAGGAGAACATTATTGGAAACGTGGAGGAATAGTCCAGGATATTAAAAGAATCATTGAGTCTCGTACAAAGGGTTAGTAGCGTTCTTTGATGTGGAATTATTGCGACAAGATGGTTCTCCTTCAATAAACGAAGATGGAACAGTGTAAAAATGCAGGGGTGTTTTGCTCTTTAGGTAAGTATATCTGGAGGGACTCTGATCTTTCGGTAGATGGTAAATGAAGTCAGTGGTATTGTTCAATGCTATTATGGGGAGGGGTACGTGTATTATTCATGCCTGGAAAATGTGCTGTGCGTTTTTTATCCTTGGGGATACAAATTTTTATAGCCTTTTGTGAAGCCTTTGATTTATGAGATATTCCATTGACTGGAATGTGGTTTATTTGGTTTGGTTTAGTAAAAATGTAAACAATTAATTAAGCTCTTATAAACTTTTTGAACCCAATTTAATCATCATTAGAAGAAAAGTATTTAATTTAGTCCTTCTGTAACAGTTGACCAATTTTGACCATTCACTCATTGAGAACCAAAAATAAGATGACACGTGTTGCATCTTGAAAGTGCCACATTAAATGTAAAAGGAACTCAAAATGACTAAAAATTATAAATTAATCTAAATATAATAAAGAAAATATAAGAATAAAATTTAATTTTTTAAAAAAATCACAAATTTTATAAAAAATGGAAAATATTATAAAAATATAAAAAGATTAAAAATTATAAACAATTCTATTTTTTTAAAATAAATAAAATATTAAAAAATATAGTAGTCATAATAATAAAATTAAATAAAACTATTAAAATATAAATTATTAAAAATATTAAAAAATGTATAAAATTATAAAACTATATTTTTCAAATTAGAAATATTATATAATTTTTTAAAAATATTTTTAATGATTTTTAAAGTTTTATGACTTGACACTTCCAATGTGTGCTACATGTCACCATCGAGATTAAATTATGAGGGCCTAATTGATCAAAATTTCAATTTAAAAAGCTAAATTGGATGCAAAATATTTATCAATGCAAAATAATATTTTTTTTTTTCATTGAGGGCTAAATTAACCCATAAGCCTTAGATAAATAATAATAATAATGAAAAGGAAAAGGAAACCAAGGGAAAATGGTAAAAGAAAAGAATCAGACATTTATATCGTCTGAAGTTATCAAATAAAAAATCAATATTTGATTGTGATTTAATCATACAAATAAAATTTTCATTCTGATTCATTCTATACATTTGAAAAATGAATATATCTATTTTTTGTATGGTTCATTTTCGTCTTACAATTTATGTTTGAAATTCATAGTTGCAACTCCCAACAATCTTGTATATAAAGTTCAAATCTAGGTCCCTCATTGAGAGTGCAATGTGTGTGTATAATGTGTAAAAAGAAATGATGTTAGGTCGATAATTGGTTTAGTAATTTTTGACAATTGAATCAAATATAAACTTTAGACATAATGCCAAAAACTGCCACTAAAGTTTGACTTGATAGTCACTTTGGCCTCTATTCTTCTTTTTTTTTGAAACACTTTAACCCTCAACGTTTTATTTTTAGGCCAAAATGGCCCCTACGTGGATGAAAAGAATTAGTCAACTAATAAATCGCTTGAAATAAAATGACAAACATATATAGACAAATGTGTTGACTTGGCATAAAGGCACACCAGTCAAAAAATAATTTTATAAAATTGTATAAAATTATTTTTTCTATTGATGTGTCATTTGAAGTTGTTTAACATTAGTTGACTAATAGTATTCATCCACAGATGGCTCATTTTGACCCAAAATGAAATATTGTGGGTTAATGTAACCCCTCGTCCTGGGCTAGGCGACAGACCGGTCCGAACAGGTTACACGGGGAAAACCGAAGCGAAACTCGTTAAGGCTCCACTTCGATTAACAACCCTAGAAAAATTTTCTTTAATTATCTTGTCTAAATGAATCGTTTAGTCTTATGTCTGAAAACGACAGCGGAAAACGAGGACAGACAATACAGACGGAACGTAAGGTAATTTAAATTTACTAAGTGACATATTATGTACAATTGCTCGCAATCGAAACCAAAACTATACATGAACGATGCATATAACTTAACAAGGGAGCATACAACCAACGGCACTAAAACCCAACATCTGAGAACCTTTGAAGATGCTAAAAAGCCCAAATACAAGCCTGCGTTTTGAAACAGGCTTGCCCGTTTCGATACGCGGGCTCCAGTTCAAAATCCAGACCAGGCCGTACCGATACGGTCCACTCCGTTCCGGTACGGGGGTCTCCAGTAACGAAACGTTCCGGGACAGGTTCTGAAACGGGCACTCACAGAGGCAAACCGTATCGAAACTCGTACCGAAATGGGGGCTCAAAGTGCCAAATCGTATCGAAACAGCACCACCCATGTTCCGATACAAGTATCCCTGGAGCTACACCCGTTTAGAAACAACCACAAGCGTTTCGAAACGCCTGCACTCTGTGTGACCCTGAAATAAGTTTTCTGCATCTCCAATTGTTCCCAAACATACCCCAAAACATCAAGAACCAGCATTCATTCACATAATCTAGAGGCATTTCATCCTACTACAAACATGGTCAACCATAAAGCATACATAACAAGGTCATTCATACAAAGAAACATACATCCACATCACATAGCATAGAACATGGTTATAAGCCTTCAACACAAACACTTAGGCATCAACATAAACATGGTTTACAAGTCCACAACATAAAAGCATTAACAACATAAAGCCAACACATAGGAGTCTAGATACACGCTCCCACAACGTGTAGCATCCCCATTTCTAACTACTACATTATTACTAAAACCATACTTGAGCAACCACAAACGTGCTTGGATGCCCTTTCCTTGCTCCTTTCTAACTCCACACTAATGATCTGCATTGCCGAAAACGAGAGCGTAAGCTAGAAGCTTAGTGAGGGAGCTCTAAAACAAAACAACGACAATGCAGGGTTCAAGCATGGCATCCATGAAACATACACAAGGCATACATATACACCAACATAGCAACATAGCTAAACGTTAGGAGAATGCATGAACATGGCATCTTACCTCATGTTATGCTAAACAAAGATATAACAAATATCTTACACAACAACCACACATGAACAAGTATATATTGTCAACCATTAGCTTACTCGGATATGCGGATAACTTCCGTTGGGATTTTCACCCTCAACATACTCAACAATAATTACCTTCCGGTGGGATTACACTCATCCCCGTTTTCACTCATGGATGGGATTACACTCATCATCACATGCTAACATTGTCCGGTGGAATATTACCTCACCGTACTCCTCCTTGATGACTAAACGTCACCAAGGCCACACGCGAATTTGACTCTTACCGTTTGCACACTCATCCTAATGATCGATCATTTATATCCGGTAATTATAACTAGTTCCAATTATACTAAGCAAGTCTCACCATGATTTAACAATCATGCACACATCATATCATCACCAATAAACAACATCAATATATCAACATGCATAGCGAATACATACTACACAAGTCTACAATTATGCACTTTAAGCAAGAACACATAAAGCAAACAAAAGATTAAGCTACCAACTTAATCCCCACCTTGGATTGGCCTACCAAGCACAATCCAACACCTCAACCACAAACTTGAACCAATTTAAAACCATTTTAAACAAACCACTCACCGAACACCCTTAAGCAAACCGAGATAGCCAATCAAGCCTCCAAATGTCCCGGAATTGAGCCCAAAGCTTCTCCTATGATTTCCCTTGATTATAATCAATCAAAAACAACATATTACTACACAAATCATCCACAAAACACCATCACCAATCAAACTACAACCACAAGTCCATTTCTCTACATTTCCAAGCTAAAACTAACACAAAATTCTCATTTTCGGACTCACTTTAAACCCAGCAGAAAACCATCGAATCCAACACCCAAAACATCATTAAACACCTTCAAAACAACCCTCAAGCGTCACTATATCATCAGTTCCACTCTCCTACACCAAACTACCTCAAAAACTCAAGTTTTCAACCTTTTAAAATACCCGCAAAAACCCATTTCGGGATTTTCATCAAAACCCCACCATTTTCACTTATAATACACTTAAGGGAAAGATTTTAACATAAATAAACTTTACAAATCAAAAGCTAAACGAAAAACCATTAAAGCTCCCACCTTTTACTTGAAATTTTGAAAACATGAACAACCCAAAAACGAAACTTATGGAAATCTAAAACCACGAAAAAGTTTGGAATGATGAAGAGAAGTCAAAAACGATTTTACGTTGAAGAGAGCTCTTGAAATGGTGAAGGAAGTTGATGGAATAGTGTTTTGGGGTTAGGGGAGGTTTTGTCGTGAAATTGTCTTGAGGAAGAAGAAGATGGTGATTTTTTGTCAAAAAGGCACTTTTTACTTAGTTTATTCCTTTATTTAAAAATTTACCAAAATGCACTTAATGAACCACAAGCCTTTTTAAGTTAAAAAAAAAGCCCATTTTAATTAAAACGAGCCCAACGACTTGAACCCGATTCACACACTCAATTCCTGACCCCTAAACCTGGGCGTTACAACTCTCCCCCACTTAAGGAATTTTGTCCTCGAAAATACCTGACTGAAAGATATACGAGAACTGTCTCACCATATCCTCCTTTATCTCCCAAGTGGCCTCGTCCACACCTCGACATTGCCACCTCACTCTGACCAACTAAATCGATCTACCACGCAACACTTTGTTGTCTGAGGCTAAGATTTCAACTGGTTCCTTATCATACGTCAAATCCGGATTCAACTCAATCTCTTCCACAGGCATCATATGCGACGGATCTGATATATACTTACGAAGCATTGAAACATGGAACACATTGTGAATCTTCTCTAACTCGGATGGAAAACGTAACTGATAAGCAACCATAGCGACTCGCTTCACAATCTCATACGGCCCAATGTACCTCGGACTCAATTTCCCCTTTTTGCCAAACCTCATAACTTTCTTCCACGTAGAGACATTCAAGAACACTCTATCTCCCACGACATATTCAACTTCTTTCCTCTTCAAATCGACATAGGATTTCTGCCTATCCGAAGTTGCCTTTAAACAATCACAGATTAACTTCACCTTATTGGTAGTCCCCTTAAGCAAATCTGGTATCGGTAACAACTTCTGACCTGCTTCGGCCCAACAAACCGGAGTTCTACATTTTCTACCATATAGAGCCTCATACAGAGCCATCTGAATGCTCGACTAATAACTGTTATTGTAAGCGAACTCGACTAACAATAAATGTTTCTCCCAAGTACCCTGAAAATCAACAATGCAACAACGCAACATGTCCTCTAAAATCTATTTAACCCTCTCTAACTGACCATCTGACTGAGGATGATATGACGTACTGAAATTCAATCGGGTACCCAAAGTTGTATGCAAACATTCCCAAAATCGGGCTGTAGATCTCGGATCTCTATCAGACACAATCGACTTCGGCACACCATGCAGTCTCACAATCTCACCGATGTACAGATCGGCCAATCTATCTAAGGAGTAAGTCGTATTAACAGCTAAAAAGTGAGCACACTTTGTGAAACGGTCAACTATAACCCAAACTGAGTTCTTCTTCGAAGGAGTCAAAGGCAAACCCGAAACGAAATCCATGGTGATATTTTCCCACTTCCATTCCGAAATCCTCAACGGTTGCAACAAACCTGAGGGAACCTGATGTTCTGCCTTCACTCTCTGACATACCAAACTCTTACTTACAAAATCGGCTATGTCTCTCTTCAAACCAACCCAATAGTATCCATTCTTCAGATCACGATACATCTTTGTACTACCTAGATGCATAGCAAACGGGCTACTGTGTGCTTTGGTCAAGATAGTACGTCTCAAAACACTGTCATCCGACACAACTATTCTATCTCTAAAACACAAGACCCCATCAACACTAAAACTGTAGTCAGATGGTCTACCCTCGGCTATATCTTGCACGTGAGGTGCCAAAGATCTATCTAACAATGTTTTTCTCTAATCAACTTGCCTAAGGTAGGTCTAACCTGAAGCTCGGTCACTAATCCACCATCACCGGACAAGCTCAAACTAGCAAACATGACTCTCAACTCAATGGCTACCTTCCTACTCAAAGCATCCGCCACAACATTGGCTTTACCCTGATGGTACTCAATCGTGAGATCATAGTCCTTAAGCAACTCTAGCCACCTACATTGTCTAAGGTTCAACTCTCGTTGTGTCATGATATACTTCAGACTCTTGTGATCTGTATACACTATGCATTTCTCACCATACAAATAATGTCTCCAGATCTTCAAGGCAAACACAACTGTGGCTAGCTCTATGTCGTGTGTCGGATAATTATGCTCATTAGCCTTCAACTGTCTCGAGGCATAAGCCACCACTCTTCTGTCTTGCATGAGCACACAACCTAAACCTACATAAGAAGCATCACTATAGATCACATAATCTTTCCCTGACTCTGGCTGAATCAAGATCGGTGCATTGGTCAAAGATTCTTTCAATTTCTCAAAGGCTTGTTGTCTCGCATCTGACCACTCAAACTGAACACTCTTCTGAAGAAACTTTGTCAAAGGAGCGGCTATCTTCGAGAATCCTTCCACAAACCTCCTATAGTAACCCGCTAAGCCTAGGAAACTACGAATCTCCGTCACAGACTTCGGTTGCTTCCATTCAATAATGGATTCTATCTTCTTTGGATCAACTCTAATCCCCTTGGCTAACACTACATGTCCTAGGAAGACTACTTCTCGGATCCAGAACTCGCATTTACTCAACTTAGCATACAACTGGTTGTTTAGCAAAGTCTGCAAAACTAACCTCAAGTGTCGGTCATGATCTTCCTCGGTACGCAAATACACAAAAATATCATCTATGAAGACAACTACAAACTGGTCTAAGTACTGATGGAAGATCTTGTTCATCATGTCCATGAAGGCAGCCGGTGCATTAGTCAACCCAAACGACATAACTAAGAACTCATAGTGACCATATCTAGTCCTAAAAGATGTCTTCAGTACATCAACCTCTTTAACCTTCAACTGGTAGTACCCGGATCTCAAGTCAATCTTCGAAAAGACTGATGCCCCTCTCAACTGATCAAACAAGGCATCAATACGCAGCAAGAGATACTTGTTCTTCATTTTCAACTGATTCAACTGTCTATAATCTATGCACATTCTCATACTACCGTCTTTCTTTTTCACAAACAATATCGGAGCGCCCCAAGGCGAAGAACTCGGACGGATAAAACCTCTATCTGACAACTCTTGTAACTAAGTCTTCAACTCTTTCAATTCTTTCGGTGCCATACAGCACGGAGCAATCGAAACAGGAGCTGAATCTGAATATGTCTCTATAGAAAACTCTACCTCTCTATCAGGCGGTAAACCGGGCAACTCTTCCGGAAACACACTCAGAAAATCACACACTGTCCTGATATCCTGTGGTCTAACTTCATTCATGTTCAGATTCATCACGTAGGCCAAGTACGCCTCACAACCCAACTCAACTAATCTCTGAGCCTCTAAGGCTGAAACAACATTCGATAAGAATTTCACATTCTCACCTACTACCACAATCTCATAGTCATACGCAAGCTTCAAGAAGACTCTCTTTGTTTCGAAATCTATCCTAGCTCTATGTTCTGTAAGCCAGTCCATACCCAAAATTACATCGAAGCCATAAACGGTAACTCCATCACATGCACTGGAAATACATGCCCCTGAACCATTAACGGACACCTTCTGTAAATCTTCCTAACCACTATTGTATCCCCGAAGGAACTAGTAATACTAACACCTACTTCTAGTACCTCACAAGGTATATTCAACATCTTTTCATGCTCACTCAAAATATAAGAATGCGTAGACCCGGAGTCAATCAAGGAAAGAAAACTCAGAGGCTGTATCGAGAAATTACCTGCAATCACATATGTGTCGTTCTGTCCTCTTGCTGAGCATAAACTCTAGCCTGACCTCTTCCCTCTGGCTGAACCACAACCACATGTGCTATATTCCTCTGGCCATCATTTCTCGGCTGGAAGTTACCTCGACCGCGCCCACGACCTCTCGGATAATCAATAGCTCTAGCAGGAGCCTGAACCTGAACCGGTGCATACCCAGCATGATGTGGACAATCACGCCTAAGGTGATCTCTAGCTCCACAGTTCCAATACGAGTGAAAGTTTCCCCAACACTCACCGGTGTGATTCCTCCCGCATCTAGTACACTCGGGCAAACGCCCTCCAGCTCTCTGGCCCTGGTGGCCTCTCCCGTGGTTACCACCACCACGTCTATGATCAAAATGATGCCTATTGTCCCTATGCCTCTAGGGATCACCTCTATCAAAGTCGCCAGACCTCTTCCCGGAACTAGAACCACCTGAACGTTTGGTCAAACCCAAACTGTGCTCTATGTCCTTAGCCCTAGCGACCAAGACATCAAAGTTTGTGTAGTCCGTAGCCAAAGTGTACCTCTTTACCTCCTCACTCAACCCGTAACGAAAACGATCGCAACGTTCCCTCTCAGTAGGAACTAGTACTCGGTCACTGTCAAGTTCCCCTGAAGCAAAGCCATGAACTCTCTCTTCTTCTCATCAAGATAACGGGGACCCAGATATTTCTTGCAGAAAGCCGATTCAAAGAACTCCCACGTGATCTCGGCATCTGGCATGCCCGTAGTAATGGTGACCTACCAAGTGTAGGCATCACCCTGAAGCAACGAAACGACACACCCAAGTCTGCGTGCTCCAGTACAACTCATCTTAGACAAAATAAGGACAGTCTTGTCAAACCAAGCTTCGGATCTCTCGGGCGCCAACCCTCGGAACTCTTCACCTCCCAAACTGTGAAGCCTCTCAAGTGGCAAACCGGTGCCCTCACCCTGAGGTTGTGCCACTGCCTGACCCCCAGCCACAGCTGCTTGAAAAGCCCCAGCTATCGCCTGAACTAACGGAGCTAGATCTATAACGGCCGATCCTTGGCCAACCTGAGGTCCTACACCCTCGGCTCTCGCCTCACCTCCCTCTTGACGAGGAGGTGGAGGAGATTGCGCATCAACAACCGGCTCAACTTCCGGAGCTGCTGCTCGTGGTTCCGGATGAACCATCCTAGGCCTTCCTCTAGGTCTCATCTTATGGCTAACAAGATAACAACTACAAACAAACAAGCACATAAGGATTAAGTTAGCAAAGGCAAGGGTCCACGTGCTCAAGTATTCCTTTACTTAAAATCTTTTCAAACAAGTAACAGAAGCAATGGGAACTCGACACTATGCCTCAACACAACAACCGTGCTAACACAAGCTTTCAAACACCATACAAGCAAGCAAACATAGAAAAACATTCACCGTACAACATACACCTCAAACTTACCTTACTTAACTTCCCGAGGTCGCGGAAACCTCAGGCTCTGATAACAACAAATGTAACCCCCTCGTTCCGGGCTAGGCGACAGACCGGTCCGAACAGGTTACACGGGGAAAACCGAAGCGAAACCCGTTAAGGCTCAAATTCGATTAACAACCATAGAAAAAAAATTCTTTAATTATCTTGTCTAAATGTATCGTTTAGTCCTATGTGTGAAAACGACAGTGAAAAACGAGAACAGACGATACAAGACCATTCATTCAAAGAAACATGCATCCACATCACATAGCATAGAACATGGTTATAAGCCTTCAACACAAACACTTAAGCATCAACATAAGCATGGTTTATAAGTCCACAACATAAAAGCATTAACAACATAAAGCCAACACATAGGAGTCTAGATACACACTCCCACAACACGTAGCATCCCCATTACTAACTACTACATTTTTTACAAAAACCATACTTGAGAAACCACAATCGTGCTTGGATGCCCTTTCCTTGCTCCTTGCTAACTCCACACTAGTGATCTGCATTGCCGAAAACGAGAGCATAAGCTAGAAGCTTAGTGAGGGAGCATTAAAACAAAACAATGACAATGCAGGGTTCAAGCATGGAATCCATGAAACATACACAAGGCATACATATACACCAACATAGCAACATAGCTAAACGTTAGGAGAATGCATGAACATGGCATCTTACCTCATGTTATGCTAAACAAAGATATAAGAAATATCTTACACAACAACCACACATGAACAAGTATATATTGGCAACCATTAGCTTGCACAGATATGCAGATAACTTCCGTTGGGATTTTCACCCTCAACGTACTCAACAACAATTACCTTCCGGTGGGATTACACTCATCACCGTTTTCACTCATGGATGGGATTACACTCATCATCACATGCTAACATTTTCCGGTGGAATATTACCTCACCGTACTCCTCCTTGATGACTACACGTCACCAAGGCCACGCGCGAATTTGACTCTTACCGTGTACACACTCATCCTAATGATCGATCATTTATATCCGGTAATTATAACTAGTTCCAATTATACTAAGAAAGTCTCACCATGATTTAACAATCATGCACACATCATATCATCACCAATAAACAACATCAATATATCAACATGCATAGCGAATACATACTACACAAGTCTACAATTTTGCACTTTAAGCAAGAACTCATAAAGCAAACAAGAGATTAAGCTACCAACTTAATCCCCACCTTGGATTGGCCTACTAAGCACAATCCAACACCTCAACCACACACTTGAACCAATTTAAAACTATTTAAAACAAACCACTCACTGAACACCCTTAAGCAAACCGAGATAGCCAATCAAGCCTCCAAATGTCCCGGAATCGAGCCCGAAGCTTCTCCTATGACTTCCCTTGATTCTAATCAATCAAAAACAACATATTACTACACAAATCATCCATAAAACACTGTCACCAATCAAACTACAACCACAAGACCATTTCTCTACATTTCCAAGCCAAAACTAACACAAAATTCTCATTTTCGAACTCACCCTCAACCCAGCAGAAAACCACCGAATCCAACACCCAAAACATCATTAAACACCTTAAAAACAACCCTCAAGCATCACTATATCATCAGCCCCACTCTGTTACCCCAAACTACCTCAAAACTCAAATTTTCAACATTTTAAAATACCCACAAAAACCCATTTCGGGATTTTCATCAAAACCCTACCATTTTCACTTATAATACACTTAAGGGCAAGAGTTTAACATAAATAAACTTTACAAATCAAAAGCTAAAAGAAAAATCATTAAAGCTCCCACCTTTTACTTGAATTTTTGAAAACATGAACAACCCAAAAACGAAACTTATGGAAATCTAAAACCGTGGAAAAGTTTGGAATGATGAGGAGAAGTCAAAAACGATTTTACCTTGAAGATAGCTCTTGAAATGGTGAAGGAAGTTGATGGAATAATGTTTTGGGGGTTAGGGGAGGTTTTGTCGTGAAATTGTCTAGAGAAAGAATAAGATGATGATTTTTTGTCAAAAAGGCACTTTTCACTTAGTTTATTCTTTTATTTAAAAATTTACCAAAATGCCCTTAATGACCACAAGCCTTTTAAGTTTAAAACCAAAGCCCATTTTAATTAAAACGAGCCCAACGACTCGAACCCGATTCACACACTCAACTCCCGACCCCTAAACCCGGGCGTTACAGTTAAAGTGTTAAAAAAGAATAAGAGCAAAAATGACGATTCTTTCAAACGGTATGGGTATATTTTGACATTGTACCTAAACATTATGTATATGATTGCAAAAAATCAAAATGAATGTATCACAATGCATTTTTTTATAAAAATTCAAGTTTTATTTTCTTAATTGTCTCAATAAAATGGAAAGAAAAAAAAAAGAAAATAATTTTTTGATTAAGGAGTTTTTACATTATTTTTGGAAAATTTCAAGATTCAAACACATACAAGACGAGACAATATGAGCATCCTCGACCACTTGGAAAAATTGAGATTTTCTACAATGGGTTGAATGCACACACAAAAAATCTTGTCGGCAGATCATCCAATGGGCCATTGTTGGATTGCACTTACAATGATGTTGTTGGAGAGATTTGCTCAGAACACCTATCAATATCCTATTTCTTGAGCTGCCAAAGGCAAAGCTAATCCAAGAGTTCCTGAGTTGGATGATATTTCTGCTCTTCGCGCTCAAATTTCTTCTTTGGAGAATAAGATAAAAAATATATACAGGGTACTAGTGAAGTTGCACCTATTCATCTTTCTCAACAAACTAATGCTCATGTATTCTCTTGTGAAATTTGTGGTGAAAATAATATTTATGAAGATTGTCGTCAACATTCTTAGAATGCTTGTTATGTGAAAAACATGTGAAACAATTCCTATGGTAATTCCTATAATGCATCTACACATAACCAAAAATCTTGGGGATATCAGAATTCTTGACACAATGCTGAAATATTTTGATATGGGAACAATATATCTCAAGGTACTTTTAATCCAAGAAAAGGAAATTACACTCTACCACATTCACAATTCAATCAATAAGCTCAGATGAATCAAAAAATAATCCGATGTGTTGAGTGGATCAAAGGATTGATCAAAGCCAAGAGGGGGGTGAATTGGGTTTTTTAAAGTTGTTGGAGTAAATGGAATGGCTAAAAATGAAGAACAATGAATTTTAGAGTGGTTCAAGTTCCAAATGAACTCTACATCCACTACCTTAACTACCACTAAGGATTTCCAACAATTCACTAATTTGTTCTTCCCCTTTTCAAGGCTTAGGAGGTAACCTTTACACAACCGGTCAAATTTTTTACCCAAAATTTGACCAAACCCCCACAAGAGTACAAAGAAGAATTAAAGGCAAGAAAAATATCTCTTAATACAATATTGCCCCTTTAAGTACAAATACTCAACCCAAATTTGATAATAAGATCAGAATTGAACACTACACAATATGGGGTTTACAAGAGATTGGAAAATAAGCACTTTGAGCTTGGATTTTTGCTAGGATGTTTATCTTTGATGCAATAGTTGTTGTTGGTCTTCAATTAACTTCAATTTATACCTTCTCTATCAATTCTAGCCGTTTGGGTGGTTAGGGTATTGATTATAGTCGTTGGGACCCTCTCTTTCCACCATAAATGTACTTCTGCAGCTTACCGTATCGGTACGCATGGACCTGTATCAATACATGTCTCAAAACAGAAAGAGCCGTTGCACAATTACAAGAGGGCGTATCTATACGCGTGTAAGCATATCGATACGGGACAGGGACCGTTTCGATACGGGTAAGACCGTATCGATACCATTTTCTCAACTTAGATCACTGGAAGTTTTCGTATCGATAGGGCTAGGAGCGTATTAGTACGGGACAACCACCACTTTAAATTTCAGTTACCTAACAACTGACACCAACGGTCGAAAACATTAAAAGCTTTTCGAATTTAAAATTCCCTTAAATCCGTATCGATACGGGTGGATCCGTATCGGTACGCCATTCAAACTCCTTCAGTTTTGACAGAGGGGCGTATCGATACAGATTCAATCTGTTTCGATACGCTGTTTCGATACGGTGAGGGGCGTATCGAAACACGTCTTTCCAGTAGCCAACTTTGTAAAAAAAAGGTATCGATACGACTGGAAGCGTATCGATACGCCTGGACGTTTTTTAATACTCTGGCTTTGGAATACTTAGAAAATATTTGGAGTTTGAGTTTTTCAAATCAGATTAAAGCCTTGGTGTTTTATAAATCATTTGAGGGACTTAAAAGTCTATTTCAAGTTTTCAATTTAATCTTTAACAAACATTGTTATATCAAAATCAAACATAGGTTTTACAATCTCCCCCTTTTTGATATAACAAAACCAAAACTTGAAATTTTTTAACACTTTGAAAAACTTTGCAAAATAACTCCCCCTTAATATTAGCTAGGTAAACTTTAAGTTGAAAATCAAAATATTTTAAGTGTGAGCTTGTTCCCTCTCCCCCTTTTTGTTAGATCAAAAAATAGAGACATTGATAAACATAAGAAAAAGGCATATATAATAACCAAGAAACATAATATTGATAATCATTAAGTTCAAAATAAAGATAACATCAACATAAAATCCAAATAACAGAAAATCAAAGCATAGGTTTTAGAATGCAAACTTAATCCTAAAAACATAATTCAAAGTCCATAAACAAATATCCTAAATGACATGAATGATATGCAAAGATAAGCTACTATGCATCTTCATCGCCATCTTCATCATCTTCATCATCCTCCTCATTTGCATCATCATTCCTCCTAGTTTGACGCCACTCGTCATGGAAAGCGGTAAGGGATATGTTCATCAAGTTGTGACCACCTTCAAGGGAAGTGAGACGCGTCTCAACATTCTTCATTCGATCTTCAAGGCTTGTAAAGAGTGTGTCAATAGCCGTAAACCCTGAATTCATCACTTGATCCATGGAGGCAATTCCCGTGCGCAAACCCGTGACTTGCTCGTTTAGAAAAGTCATGAGAGCATCCATGGAAGGTAGAGGAGGAGCTTGAGGAGCTTGAGCGGCTTGAGGATTAGCAATTTCTTCTGGAATGACATCGTTAGGGAGCTCGGATAGATGAAGCCAAATACCATTAAAGTAATGAAACTTTCCCCTTGTAAGAGATCTTTCATCGATAGGATCAGTGAGGGAAGTTAGGTAGTCATGTGAACAATCTATCTCCTTTTGAGTGAAGAAATAACTCAAAGTCGTACCATATGTGAAGGAAGTGACGAGTGTAGTGTGACGATGTTGCACGAGATAGACAATCTCCGCAAACATAATTCGAGCAAGATTTGGTCGTTGTCGTTGACGGAAGCATCGAATCTAAAAAATCATCAACTTGGCGGATAGTGGAATACTTTCCTCCCGAGGGCCTAAACCACCAAGAAACCATCAAATGTAGGATATGATCTTGAGCATTAAGAGCGGTGACGGAACCACTTAGGACACGGCCAAAAGCATTCTCATCATCAAGACCTTCATCCTCTAACTTAAACACATCACAAAGAGATTGAACATCGATGGTGATCTTTTTACCCATTAGATAAGAATTAACGACCGTAACCACATTCCCTCTATTGACGACACACTTGGCGTTAGCATATAAAATCAATACTAAAGTGCGAAAGAAAAAATCGAGGATTTAAAGAAAATCCATAAATTTCCATTCTTGGAGCAAAGGTAAGTAATCAAATTTGAAACGCTCAAGTTAAGAAAAGGAATGGAAATTACCCTCTCCGGACAGATTTTGTGGTTTTGAAATTGTCGGAAATAGTTGAGATCTCCGGTGGTCTTAAAGTATTGTTGATAGATAAGAGTGAGGTTCGGGCGAGTACCATCTCCGGCAATAGAACTTTCACCGGCTTCACTAGTACGTGATCTCTTTTTAGGTGCCATTAACTAGAGAAAAGATCAAAAACAGTGTATGCATTAACTTTCTCATTCTTCCCATTGAAAAAATCAATAATCAAGGTTTTTTGTAAAAAAAATTAGAAACAAAACAAAAATAAAAGTTTTGAAAACAAAACACAACAAAATTTAGAACGAAAATAAAAAGAAAATAAAAAGAAAAGAGAAATTTTTACCTTGATATTGATAGAGAGGAATGGGAGAAGAACTTTGCACCAAATTGATGAAAAGCTTGAAGAGCTTTGCTTGATTTTGAAAACCCTCAAGAGATTTTGAGTTGTGGTGTGAAAATATGAGGGATTGAGAGGCTATTTATAGAGTGAAAAATGGTTAGGGTTTTGAAAATTAAATTTTGGTAAAAGTAGAACTCTTTAAATGTCATTAAGAAGCTGTCTACACAATCGTGTATCGATACGCTTGAGGGTGTATCGATATGGGGGTAAAATCATAAATCCCTTTGAAACGCCCGTTGAAGGTCCGTATTGAAACGGATGCAATCCGTATCGAAATGCTTGTTGCTCGTATCGAAATGTGTTTAACCGTATCGATACCCGTTTTAGGCAAAATGTAGTCTGGAAAGCTAATACAGTACTCATATCGATACGCTTAAGGCTGTATCGATACCCTATGCCCAGAAGTACATTTTAGGCTTTAAGAACAACCAAAGGCTCGATTTTAGCACCTCCTAAATGAATGCAATTGATGAATGAGCAGTTCTAAGCATATTCTAACAGAAGCATACTCCCCTAGCTATAAGCATGGATATTTTCAAGAGCAACAACACATAAACATGCAATTTCACAAATTCAAGCAATTTTAACTTTAAAAAGAGTCCTGAAGGGTCAAGGAAGGCTAGTTAGACCTAACTCTCTCCTAAGGGACCAAAAACGCTTTTTATCTAAAGGCTTTGTAAATATGTCCGCTAGTTGGTTTAAGGTGTCAACGTACTCTATAACAACATCTTCCTTAAGGACATGATCTCTAATGAAATGATGCATTATCTTTATATGTTTGGTTCTATAGTGTTGGATGGGATTTTTAGTTAAGCATATGGCACTAGTGTTGTCACACTTAAGGACTCTAATACCATAATCTAAGAGTTGTTGCTTCATCCAAAGGACTTGAGCACAACAACTCCCTAAGGATATGTACTCGTCTTCGGTGGTAGATAGAGCTACACTATTTTGTTTCTTAGAGAACCAAGATATGAGCATACTACCTAAGAATTGACATGTTCCCGAAGTACTCTTCCTATCGATTTTACACCCCCCATAATCCGCATCCGAATAAGCATGAAGGTTGAAGGTTTAGTCTCTAGGGTACCAATGACCTAGACAAGGAGTATCTCTAAGGTACCTAAATATTCTCTTAACGGCTATAAGGTGAGACTCTCTAGGACTAGCATGAAACCTAGCACGCAAGCAAACACTAAACAAAATATCTGGTCTACTTGCGGTAAGGTAAAGCGAAGATCCAATCATAGAACGATAAAGCTTAGAGTCAACACACTTACCTCCTTCATCTTTGTCAAGCTTTGTAGATGAGCTCATAGGTGTGGCTTGAGGCTTTACATTCTCCAAGCAAAACTTCTTGAGCATATCCTTGATGTACTTTGCTTGATTGATGAAGGTGCCATCCTTCCTTTGCTTGATTTGGAGTCCCAAAAAGAATGAGAACTCCCCCATCATGCTCATCTCGATTTCACCTTGCATTAACTTAGCAAACTCTTTGCAATGACACTCATTAGTAGATCCAAAAATAATATCATCAACTTATATTTGCACTACTAAGATGTCATTTTTATACCTTTTATGAAAAGTGTAGTGTTCACCTTACCTTTTTCAAAACCTTTTTCAATCAAAAAATTTGAAAGTCTTTCATACCAAGCTCTAGGAGCTTGTTTTAAACCATAAAGTGCTTTAGTTAGTTTGAAAACATGATTTGGAAATTTTGAATCTTCAAAACCCAGTGGTTGTTCCACATACACTTCCTCATTTATAAAACTATTTAAAAATGCGCTTTTAACATCCATTTCAAAAAGCTTGAAATCATGATAACATGCATATGCAAGCAACATCCTAATAGCCTCCATTCTAGCTACGGGTGCATAGGTTTCATCAAAATCTATTCCCTCTTCTTGAGTGTAACCTTGAGCAACTAATCCAGCTTTATTTCTCACAATGTTACCACTCTCATCTAGTTTGTTCCTAAATACCCATTTAGTTCCTATAGTAGATTGATTACTAGGCCTTTCAACTAATGTCCAAACATTACTTCTCTCAAATTGATTTAACTCTTCTTGCATAGCCATAATCCAAAAGTCATCTTTTAATGTTCTTTAATGTTCTTAGGCTCTATGCATGAGATAAAGCAACATGATTCATGAGTTTAGGAGAAGTTCTAGTAGTTACCCCCTTGGATGGATCACCCAAGATTTCACCACTTTTGACATAGTTGTACTCCCATGGGTAGCTCACTTCCTTTTCCTCAAGAGACAAGTCCTTCAAGGCTTCAAGAGGTGGATCTTGTGTATCCTCTTCTTTTGTTGGAATCTCATCCTCCTTTGAAGTTTGTCCTCCATCAAAGGTATCAAGGATTCCTACATCATCATCATCACAAGAGTCCTTCCTCGGAAGGAGGTTATCATCGAATACAACATGAATAGACTCTTCTACTACTAAAGTTCTCTTATTAAATACACGATAGGCATTAGAGTTTAAGGAATAACCTAAGAAAATAGCTTCATCACTTTTAGCATCAAATTTACCTAAGTTATCTTTTCCATTGTTTAAAACAAAACACTTGCAACCAAATGGATGAAAATAGCTAATGTTAGGCTTTTTTAGATTTTAAAATCTCATATGGTGTTTTCTTTAAAAGTGGCATAATCATTACTCGGTTTACAATGTAGCAAGCGGTGTTTGTGGCTTCCGCCCAAAAATATTTAGGTAAATTATTTTCACAAAGCATGGTTCTAGCCATTTCTTGTAAAGCCCTATTTTTCCTCTTAACTACCCCCATTTTGTTGAGGAGTTCGAGGAGACGAAAAGTTGTGGCTAATACCATTTTCATTTAAAAACTCTTCAAAACCTAGATTTTGAAATTCGGTTCCATGATCACTTCTAATATGAGAAATTTTAAGTTCAATATCATTTTGAGTCAATTTTGAAAACGTGATGTATGAATGTCATCTAAATGCACCATGTATATATTACCTATGCGATGACCAATGAGCATTATATTATTTTATTTAATGTCAACAATTTTGTACCCATTTTTATCAAATAAGACATTAAACCCTTTGTCACATAATTGACTTATGCTCAACAAATTATGTTTTAGACCATCGACATATAAAACATTTTATAAATGAGAATAGTAGAGTGATTACCTATGGATCCAATACCTTTAATGTGGCCTTTGGAGTTGTCACCAAATGTCACTACTCCTCCACTTTTTGGCTTTAAGTCCATGAATCGACTCTTGTCTCCAGTCATGTGCCTCGAGCATCCACTATCAAAGTACCATGAATTTTGACTTTGTGCTTTGGCCTTATAGCAATGCTCCCCCTACAAATAAAGATATTAAACTTTGGTTTTTGGTACCCAAATCATTTTGGGTCCACGAGTGTTAGCTCCCAAAAGCTTGGTTCCCTTAGGAATCCAAGGTACATAGCAACAACATTATTAGACTTGACGAGTTCCTTAGGAACCCATACACTCCTAATCTTATTAGTTCTATTATGTCTATGGAAACCACTTTGTTTGTAGTTATATGTCTTTCTCCTAGGTTGGTTTGTTTTAGATGATTCACCTTTTTCATGTTTCACATTACCAACATTTTTGAAAGACTCCTTGAGCTTGTTAAGCTTATCTAACACCTTTTGGTGTTCACTATTGCATTGAGAAATAAGATTATTTAGGTCTACATTTTCATCTTGAAAGAATTTAAGTTCATCTTGTAAACCTAAGATCTTTTTCTCAAATTTTAAGTTAGCTTGAGAAAGTAAGTCATTTTTAGCATTTAATATCGAAATAATCTTTTTATTTCTAATGACCGACTCTTTATACTTCTCAACTAACTCATCATATACCTCTTGTAACTCATCATAAGCATCATGTAATTCATCAAATGTAAAATCAAAAGATGATGAGTTAGAGGTTACCATGGAGGAATCTCCTCAAGTGCCATGAGGCAAAGGTTGGCCACTTCGTGTTCGTCATCCTCGCATAACTCCTCGTCACTCCAAGTAGCAAGCTTGGCTTTGAGCTTCTTCTTCTCAAAGCCCTTCTTCTTGAGTTGAGGGCATTCCGAACGAATGTGACCGGATTTTTTGCACTTAATGCAAATAATTTGATCTCTCTCTTTTTCTTTGTTTTTGTTTTGAAGTCCATTTTTCGTTGAATCTTCCTTCCTCGATTGGACCTCATAAACCGTGAGAACATTTTGGCTATCATAGCCAATTCTTATAGGTCATCCTCCTCACTAGAAGTGCTCTCCTCATGTAGTGAAGCTTTGAGAGCAACTTCTATCTTCTTTTCTACCTCTAGCTTCTCCACTCTTCTATCTTCTTTTTTCTTTTCATTTTCCCTTCCTTGCTTCATTATCTCATGAGTTAGGAGGGAACCCACTAGCTCATCAAGCTTGAGTGTCTTCAAATTTTTGGCCTCAATAATGACAGTTCTCTTCCCATCCCAAGACTCGGGAAGTGAGTATAGTAGCTTCTGGACAAGTTTGTCTTCCAGGATTATCTCTCCAAAACCCTTAAGCATGTTGACAATTGTGGAGAAACGATCGAACATCTTGGACACGGTTTCGTCGGGCTCCATTTTGAAATTCTCATAGCCAAGATTGAGAATTCCAATCTCGGTCTCCTTCACATCACTTGTTCCTTCATAAGTGGTCTCTAGTGTATCCCACACTTCCTTCAAAATAACATGTGAAGAGCTTTATCATTGATTTGAATCTTCTTTCTCTCTTCTTCCCTCATCTCAATTTTCTTCTTTAGCACCAATCTTCCTTCTCTGTCTCTCTTCATTGGAACATAGGGACCATCTTCAATGGCATCCCATACTAGATAATCGTTGGATTTGATGAAGAGGTGCATCCGGTTCTTGCAAAATGCGTAGTTATCACAGTTGAAGAAAGGCGGTTTTATGGTTGATTGAGACTCGTACATGCTTGACCCGGAGGTAGATAACATGTCTTGATTTTTGGATGATCACACTCTTCCTAGGAACTCCTCTTGTGGTTGTTAATCCTTCAAAGAGGTAGGCACTGATACCAATTGTTGAGTGGATCAAAAGATTGATCAAAGCCAAGAGGGGGTGAATTGGGTTTTTAAAAGTTGTTGGAGTAAATGGAATGGCTAAAAATGAAGAACAAGGAATTTTAGAGTGGTTCAAGTTCCAAATGAACTCTACATCCAATACCTTAGCTACCACTAAGGATTTCCAACAATTCACTAATATGTTCTTCCCCTTTTCAAGGCTTAGGAGGTAACCTTTACACAACCGGTCAAATTTTTTACCCAAAATTTGACCAAACCCTCACAAGAGTACAAAGAAGAATTAAAGGCAAGAAAGATATCTCTCACTAAAATATTGCCCCTTTAAGTACAAATACTCAACCCAAATTTGATAATAAGATCAGAATTGAACACTACACAATTTGGGGTTTACAAGAGATTGGAAAATAAGCACTTTGAGCTTGGATTTTTGCTAAGATGTTTATCTTTGATGCAATAGTTGTTGTTGGTCATCAATTAGCTTCAATTTATACCTTCTCTATTAATTCTAGCCGGTTGGGTGGTTAGGGTATTGATTATAGCTGTTAGGACCCTCTCTTTCCACCATAAATGCACTTCTACAGCTTACCATATCGGTACGCGTAGACCTGTATCGATACATGTCTCAAAATAGAGAGAGTCGTTGCACAATTACAAGAGGGCGTATCGATACACGTGTAAGCGTATCGGTATGGGACATGGACCGTTTCAATACGGGTAAGACCGTATCGATACCATTTTCTCAACATAGCTCACTGGAAGTTTCCGTATCGATACGGCTAGGAGCGTATCGGTACGGGACAACCACCACTTTAAATTTTAGTTACCTAACAACTGACACCAACAGTCGAAAACATTAAAAGCTTTTCAAATTTAAAATTCCCTTAAATCCGTATTAATACGGGTAGATCCGTATCGATACGCCATTCAAACTCCTTCAGTTTTGACAGAGGGGCGTATCGATACATATTCAATGTGTTTCAGTTTGTTGTTTCGATACGGTGAGGGGCGTATCGAAACGCGTCTTTCCAGTAGCCAACTTTGTAAAAAAGGTATCGATACGGCTGGAAGCGTATCGATACGCTTGGACGTTTTTCAATACTCTGGCTTTGGAATACTTAGAAAATATTTGGAGTTTGAGTTTTTCAAATCAGATTAAAGCCTTGGTGTTTTATAAATCATTTGAGGGACTTAAAAGTCTATTTCAAGTTTTCAATTTAATCCTTAACAAACATTGTTATATCAAAATCAAACATAGTTTTTACAATGCAATCAAAAAATGTTTAACTAAAACATCAAAATGCTCAATCTAAGCAGCAACAATATACTCAACCCTCCACATCTGATCCTTTTGCTGCTTTTGAAGCTATGATGCGAGAACACATTACAAGAACTGAAGCCATTGTGGAAGGTCATTCTTCTTCCATTCCTGGTTTGGAAACGCAATTGGGACAACTTGCATTTAATCTGAACTCTAGGCCACCAGGCACACTCCCTAGTGATACGGAAAATCCTGCTATTAAGGGGAAGCCACAATGCAAAGTAATCACTATAAGAAGTGGTAAACAAACTGGTGCAAAAGTTCAAGAATCAGAGGCAACAACTAGAACTCATTTTTAATCATCTCATGGTGACCAAGTTTTATCGGATGAGGTTGTTGATAGCCAGAGGACGTAGCCCCTAAAGTTTTTACTTCTTTACTTAAGGCATTTCAATCTAAATTGGCGACACAACCTGAAGAATCTGAATATGTACATTTTCCTCAACTATTCAAGGATAATGAACATGATGTCCATTATCAACAATTGTTGGGTACTTAGCCACAACTTCGTGTGCCAATTCTTTTGATGGACGCTCTTACACAAATTTCAAATTATGGGAAATCCATGATGAACTCTTATCTAAAAAGAAGATGTTGGACGAAATAGAGACCATTGCACTCATAGAAGGGTGTAGTGCCATTCTTACCAATAGCTTGTGATGCTTGTCGAATAGTGATGCACTTTAGAGCAAGTATACACATCGAATCAAGTAATAAAGTGATAGAGTAGAGTTTCGGACTCCCGAGGATTGGATCAATAACTACGAATTTATCGAACTTAAGAATGTTTGAGCAAGTTTTAATTGTTGTCGGTTTATCAAAACTAATTGCAAATAAAGGTAGCTATGATTAAGACAAACATATGTTATGGAAAATAATAGATAATTATGGAAGCTGTGTTTATTTCTAAGGATATATGCTTGGTTACTTATTTCAATGTTATATCAACTGGCAATACATGTCTGCGTAAACCATTAATATCTTTATCTACTCGACACGATTTTCTAAGGAACTTTTAACACTCTTGATGCTTAGAAGTTAATAATATTGAAACTAAGGTAATACATGTCTGCGTGAACCCTAAAAACTCTATTATTTGTTTAAGAAATCTCTTTTAGTCATTAAAACCCTAAACTTATGTCTAAGCCAGATTAAGACTAAGTTAACAACTTAGCCTCACTGTTCACGTTTGAAGAACCTAACTCTCTCGATATTAAGCCACAAATCAATAGTTAAAAGGTCTCTCTTGATAGTGTGGATTGTGTGATTGCAGAAAATTAGGGATGTAAATTCCCTAATATCAAGTTGCTATTAGTTAGCAATTATCTTCCTAATATCTTGTTAATAGCTGTAATTAAGGAATTAGATTCTTGTAATTTATTTGTAATTCCTTTTTCCTAGTTTAGGCTCTCTCTTGTAATCTATAAATATGGTCTTTCTTTATCAAATAAATGACAGAAATAAGAGTACTCAAACTGAGACTTTTTTCAGTACCTTTCTACATGGTATCAATCTAATTTCTCGATCCTATCAACTCTCAACATGGTTGATATTTCTACTTCCGCTAAAATCAGTTCTGAAACAGAACAAAATCCTATTCTTGATGACACATCTATATCTCCACCACCCAAATTACTTCCAGAAAAATTCCAGAAAAATCTGCATCGAATAGTGCTGCTATAATCCCAAAAGGTAGTCTGTTTTTTGCGTTCATGACTAGTACTACTGACTGTTTTCAGTGGATTGTGGATTC
This sequence comes from Hibiscus trionum, assembly GCA_030270665.1. Lineage (NCBI taxonomy): Eukaryota > Viridiplantae > Streptophyta > Magnoliopsida > Malvales > Malvaceae > Hibiscus > Hibiscus trionum. The sequence continues at coordinate 39,408,182 of BSYR01000010.1, read as the reverse complement.
AGGGGCCTCAGATCATATGACTGGCGATGCCTCCCTTTTTCATACATTTCGGCCTTCATCAATCTCCTCTCAAATAAAGATTGCTAATGGCTCTTTCTCCTCCATATCATGAAGTGGCTCTGTTAAAATATCTCCGAATATAATACTGCAACATGTGTTATATGTTCCTAAATTAGCTTGTAATCTCATCTCAATCAGTAAAATTTTTGCTGACCTAAAATGCACAGCTAATTTTTCACCTCTTGGTTGTAAATTAAAGGCTTTGAACTCGGGGAAAGTGATTGGCAGTGCTAGGCTGTGTAGTGGCCTCTACATTCTTCAAGGGCGGCCTTCTCAAAGTGGACAAACACACTCAAGCTCTATTTATCCTTTTCCTTCTTTTTCCAATATATCAGAATCCTCAAAAAATGTTCTTTTATGGCATTACAGATTAGGGCATCCTAGTTTTCAATATCTTGCCAAATTGTTACCACAATTGTTTATCGGTAAAAATCCTCAATCTTTTTCTTGTGAAATTTGTCCTCTTGCTAAGCATACAAAGAACACTTATCCTCCCTCTAAATATAAAACCTCTAAACCTTTTTCCACCATACACAGTGACATTTGGGGCCCTTCCCAAGTTAAGAATATTGATGGTTCTAGATGGTTCATCATTTTTGTCGATGATCACACTAGGCTCACTTGGACATTTCTTATGAGAGAAAAGTCAGAAACTGAAAAAGTGTTTAAGAGATTTTAGAGTCTAATAGAAACTCAATTTCAAAGGAAAATTCAGATCCTTCATACTGATAATGGTAGTGAATATTTTTCTAGAGCTTTGGGTGATTTTCTTCAAGAAAAGGGGATTGTTCATATAACTTCTTGTGTAGATTCTCCTCAACAAAATGGTATTGTCGAGAGGAAAAATAGACATATGTTAGAAGTTGCTAGGTCTCTTATGTTCTCTACTAATGTGCCTAAATTTTACTGGGGGGAAGCCATCCTTACAACAACCTTCCTCATCAATAGGATGCCTAGTAAACCTCTTAATTTTAAAACACCTAGAAATCTTTTTCTTCAATCCTTTCCTCATTTTCAGCCCCTCTCTTCCTCTATCCTAGTAAATTTTTTTGGATGCACCGTCTTTGTTCACATTTATCCTCATTCTCGGTCTAAGTTAGATCCTAGAGCCTTAAAATGCATCTTCTTAGGTTATTCTTCTACTAAGAAGGGCTACAAATGTTACTCTCCCATAACTAAAAGAACCTATACCTCAATGGATGTCACCTTCATTGAACAAAAGCCATATTATACCCATCATGAAATTCAGGGGGAGCGCTTAAGTGAATTCCAAGCTTTTGACATTTTTCCTATCACTAAAATCCCCAATATTATTTCTTCTGAACATGAACCCACTGTTATTACTAAAACCAATGAATCTTCCATCATTTATAACCCCATTGAACCTACTGTCTTGGAACCCATTGTTATTACTGAAACCAATGAACCTTCCATCATTCTTAACTCCATTGAAACTACTATCTTAGAGCCTCCAGGTACACCTCGCACACCACAAAGAACCCAACCATAGCAACTTGAGGCCAAAGAGCTCAGTGTCTATAAAAGGAGAAGAAAGCCCAATAAAGAGACCGACATACAACCTGGTAACTTCCAAGAGCTGGAACCTACTCCTACAGCCTTAGAGAATCCACAAGATATGAAAAATTCTCAAAGTATTGCTCTGACTGTGGATACTGATGATTTGCCTATACCACAGAGAAAAGGTGTAAGCAAGTGTACAACACATCCTATTCAGAAGTTTGTGGCATATGGAAACTTAAAGCCTGCCTTTAAAGCCTTCACTTCTAGTGTTGATAACACTTTCATTCCAAAAACAATAGAGGGAGCAATGAAAGACATAAGATGGAAGAAGGCTGTTGAAGAAGAGATAAGGGCACTAGAAGACAATAAAACCTGAAAAATCACTGATCTTCCACCAGGAAAAAGACCAGTGGGTTGCAAGTGGATTTTCACTGTCAAGTATAGATCTGATGGGAGCATTGAACGTTATAAGGCAAGGTTGGTGGCCAAGGGATTTACTCAGTCCTATGGGATAGACTACCAGGAGACATTTGCTCCAGTAGCAAAGCAGAATACAGTGAAAGTTCTTTTGTCTTTGGCAGTTAACGAGGACTGGAAATTACATCAACTTGACATCAAGAATGCCTTCTTGAAGGGAAATCTTGAAGAAGATGTATGTATGGAGATTCCACAGGGGTTGGGATATCATTCTGACAAACAAAAAGTTTGTAAACTTGAGAAGTCACTGTATGGATTGAAACAATCTCCTAGGGCTTGGTTTAATCGATTTGCAAAGGCTATTGTGAAGAATGGGTACAAGCAAGGCCAAACCGACCACACCCTGTTCATCAAAGAGGGATCAGAAAAAAAGAAAGTAATCCTCATTGTGTATGTTGATGATATCATCATCACTGGTGATGACAATGAAGAAATTGGAAATTTAAAGAAATTGCTTGCAAGTGAATTTTATACCAAGGATCTTGGTACTTTAAGATACTTCCTTGGCATGGAGGTTGCAAGATCAGAAGCTGGTCTAGTAATTAACCAGAGAAAATATATCCTAGACTTGTTATCTGAATCTGGGATGATGGTTTGCAAACCAGCTGAGACTCCTATGGAGTTCAATCTCAAACTGAAGAAGGATATTCTTGGAAGTCCAATTAATAAGGGATTGTATCAAAGGTTAGTTGGGAAATTAATTTATCTTTCTCTTACTAGACCTGATATATCTTTTCCTGTGAGCATTGTTAGTCAATATTTGAGTGACCCTCGAGAGGAGCATATTGAAGCTGTCAACAGAATACTAAAATACCTAAAGATGACACCTGGCCATGGGCTAATTTTCAAGAAAACCAATGACAGATCAGTAAAAGTCTTCACTGATGCTAGCTGGGCTGGAGAACTGACAGATAGAAGATCCACCAGTGGGTATTGTACTTTTGTTTGGGGCAATTTGGTAACTTGAAGGAGCAAAAAGCAGTATGTTGTGTCTCGGAGCAGTGCTGAAGCTGAGTATAGAGCTATTGCACTTGGAATGTGTGAGGGAATATGGTTACAAAGGTTACTTGTTGAATTGGGCTTCAGTGACTCTAAAGAGTTTGAACTATACAGTGATAGTCAATCTGCCATCAATATAGTGAGAAATCCAGTCCATCATGATAGGACTAAACATGTGGAAATTGATAGACAATTCATTTCAGAGAAAGTCAACAGTGGTCTGGTAAAACTGAATTTTGTTTCTTCTAAAGATCAACTTGCAGAAATTCTCACCAAGGCACTTCCTAGAGTAACCTTTGATGAGTTTACATGCAAGCTGGGATTATATAATATATACTCTCCAGCTTGAGGGGAGTGTGGATTGTGTGATTGCAGAAAATTAGGGATGTAAATTCCCTAATATCAAGTTGCTATTAGTTAGCAATTATCTTCCTAATATCTTGTTAATAGCTGTAAATAAGGAATTAGATTCTTGTAATTTATATGTAATTCCTTTTTCCTAGTTTAGGCTCTCTCTTGTAATCTATAAATATGGTCTTTCTTTATCAAATAAATGACAGAAATAAGAGTACTCAAACTGAGACTTTTTTCAGTACCTTTCTACAGATAGCTCTTACAATAAATTAGCATAAAGAACAATGAACAAAATAGATAAAGGGAAACAAACTATAGCATTAAAATAAAGTATTCAAAACATAAAATCCTGAAAAGAAATAAACCCAACTAAAGTATTTAGCTCATGTCTGAGCCTAAAAAATCCATAATCAAATAATAAAAGTAAGGTAGTTTATCAAGCAAGGGATAGCAAAGGGTTAAGCGTCCTCGACAATTTTCCTTCGTGCTATCCAACTATTGTTGCAGGTCTCCCACTCCTTCTACCTCTCTCAATGGCGTATTTCGTGAGGAGACTCCTCTAGAACCTCATCTTTGGTGGTTCTCTAATAGCTGAAGACTTAAGGACTATTATCTAAGATCGAACTCCCTTTAATTATTGTCCAAGTCTTCTTTATATATGCGGTGAAACTAGGGTTTCATAACCCTAAAGCGTGTACAACCTCATTAAAGAGGGCCATTTATTTCCTGCTATCTTTTATTGTTTTGTATCTAGGAGAAAGTCCTCGTGGGTCAAAGTAGATTTGTCTCCAACTCTTTTTGCCTTGTCAGCTCCATCCAAGAGATCTGCTACTCATCTGTTCCAGCATTCCCCCAGCATCCACTAGGTTTACTGTGCATGCATCACAAAACACTACCTTTCCCATTAAAAGCACCAAAATATATAACATTCATGAAAGGGCAGTGTAACTCCCAATCTACATGATGCAATCTAACCTAAATGCAGCTAAATGAGCTTGAAAACATGCAAAAGTCAAGTAAAAGAGGTATGCAAAATAAGATATCTATACAGTCATAAAATACCCCCAAACTTGAACTGTTGTTTGTCCTCAAGCAATGCTAACTAAACATGAAAAACAAAACAAAACTAGTAAACAACCCATAGTTCCCAAGGTTCCAACTAAGCTATGATTACAAGGATTCCAAGACACGCAACAACAGTAATTCATTCCTTGGCTATTTTAATGGGATGCAATGCATTAGAGCTTACAATTTTATTCTAAGGATCAATTTTTTGTAGGTGTAGTGGGTGCTATGTCACATGCATACATCACTTAATTGCCTTAGAAAAACTTAAGCATTTCCGAGCCTTACGAGCAAAGATGGAGTGGAGTGGAGCAAACCTCCCATCTCCGAGCCATACGAGCAAAGACATCCTGTGAAGACTTTCATTCACTCTTATGCCAGCACTACCATTCCTACCAGGGAAAGTTAAATGGAGCAAAAACAAATCACCTAGCGTACTAAGGCAACAAGATGCATAGAAGAGTGTCCCTCAACAGTTTTGCTAAAATTATCGAGTTTTGAATTAATTTTCATTATTTCTCATTTTCCTGGCAGTTTATTAACATTGATTCATGCATTGGCATCAGAGAGTTGACCTAGAATTTCCCTAAGTCTTCTTAAGCTTTTAGAAAGCATGTAACATGTGTTTTCAGGGCTACAACAAATTCAACACTAAGATCAAAACACGAATGTTCTTACATATTGCAAAACATTAAGCATAGATTAATCATAGGAAATCATGATCAACGCAGCAGCAAATTCAGAATCAATGGAATTATAGCAAAGGGAACCATCAAAAACATATTAGAGTATTTACAGGCTAAAGAAAAAATTGAATTTTTTAAATTTAACCTAATATATATGCATAGGATAGTACTTCACCAAACTTGAGAAGAGCATTGTCCCCAATACAAAAAGGAAACAAGAAAAACAAATAAAAATAAAAGAAAAACATGTTTTTTCAATATGAAAAAATAAACTAAACTAAAAATATATAAAGAAAAGAAAACCTAACCTAGGGAGTTCTTGGGGAGGTGGTTCATGGATGATGATGCCCTTGCCTTTTTCTAGGGAGGACTTAGTTGTCTTGGTAGGGCGGGTGGAGGCACCAACTTCATTATGTGGTCGCCTTTTCCTTTGGTTCTTGGTGGTGGTGGCAGGTTATAGGTACTTGATTGCACGCACCTCAGAAGGCAACAATCCGAAAGGTGCCTTGAGAACTTTGTCCCCTTCCCATTTTGGCATTCTAGACTCCTGGCAGAATGTTGTGTGAATCTGGGGAAATGTAGTTCCCTCGTCTTTCGTCTGGATGTTGCTTGCTCCAGAATGGCCCCATAAAAGAGCTCATAAGGCTCAATCTCTCGCCCATTGAGAATATAGCGAAGGAGAAGAAATCGTCGGTGATAAAATGTAGTTTGATTTCTTGTGCGTAGGAGCCTTGTGTTGATGAACCTCGCACAGAATTTGTAAAGTTGGGGTGAGGTCCTGCCATCGCACTGCCCTAGAGTTGGACAAAGTTCTTTTCCATGTGTTTTCGGAAAGACAAGGGTCTTCAAGAACCCTAACATTTCTTGCGGTAGTTGTGCTGGCCAAGAATCTGGAGTGAGCCCCATCGGACTCCTTGAGATGGTAGTGGCAGGAAATCATGGTCGTCGTAAACTCCACCTTGAAGCCGCGAAAAAATACCTATCCATTGCCTTGCTGGCCAAAGTGGGTGTAGAACTCTTCTACCTCGTCGATGTTGATGGGGCCTGATTGTCGAACAAAGACCTCCCAATCATGTAAGCCAATCATGGTGAACTCGTCACCATCAAACCTTAGCGCAAAAGTCTCAAAAAGCACCAACCCCTCTTCTGGGAGAAGGTCTTGGTTCTGTAGTGACTCGTACCGTCACTGGAACTCTGTAGAATGAAGATGGTTGCAGAGAGGCACATATCGTTATGTGGAAGAGTCTGAGTCATCGAAGTCTGAGGAATCGGAGGATAACTGGTGGAAAGAATGAGATGAAGGTGGACTGAGGCTTCTTCTTGGTTGGTCCATTGAGAGTGGGAGAGCTTGATGTAAGAGGAACTTCTAAGATTATCTCTGAAAAGTTAATAGTTGCTTTGGCAGACGAATGATTTGGTTATCCAATATGATGAGGCTTGGGGATAAAGGATATGGAAGGTTATTGAGGCAAAGGGTTTTCAGATTAATTGAGGGAAGTCAACATTTAATGTTGATAGTGTCATTTATTGGGAAAGCGAAAGTAGGCGACATATGGAATGAGGTTGCGATGTGTGGTGAGTATTGAGGCGTAGTGAAGGGGGAAGTCTGTATGGAGGGTGAAAATGGAATTTCCTCACATTGAATGACGAAACACCTTGTTCCAGCCAAATTTTAACTAGTTTACTTTCTAGGATCCTAGGAGAACATTCAATCCTTTGCATTGTTCTTGCAATAACTACCACAAATACACAAACATTAAATAAAACCTAAACCTAATAATATAATGTAACTATCGAACTAAGAAATTAATATAGAAAATAAAAAATGCATAAAATTAAATGCAAAAATTAAAAGTGCATAAAATAAAAGGGATAAATCTGGATGCACTAAACATCCAGTAATGTGACCAAAGATTTGTCACAATGAACTGGTACTCCTCTGTAGGCCTTCAAGCGTTGTCCATTAACTTTAAATATTGGGCCATCCTTTAGATCCTTTATGTCCAAAGCTCCATGTGGATACACTTTAACAACTTGGAATGGGCCGGACCAATGATATTTGAACTTGCACGGGAAAAGCTTCAAACGAAAGTTGTAGAGTAGAACTTTTTGACACTCAAAAATATGCCGGGGCATTAATTTATCATCGTACCATCTTTTAGTCTTTTCCTTGTAGATCTTGGCATTCTCATAAGCATCCAGCCAATGCTCGTCTAACTCGTTCAACTCGAGCAATCTTTTTTCTCCAGCTAGTTGGCAGTCCATGTTGATCTTCTTAATGACCCAAAAGGCTTTGTGCTCAAGCTCAACCAGTAAGTGACATGCCTCACCATAAAAAAGTTTATGGCGTGGCTTTCCCAACGGTGTTTTGAAAGAGGTCTGATATGCCCATAAGGCTTCATCCAGTTTTTACGGTTAGGCTTGACCATTTTCTTAAGGATCTACTTAATTTCTCGGTTGGACACTTCAGCTTGTCCATTAGTCTACGAGTGATATGATGTGGCGATCTTATGGTGGATTCAATATTGATACAACGCCTTAGCAATCATCTTTTTATCGAAGTGTTTTCCATCATCACTAATAATAGCTCGAGGTACTCCAAACCGAGTGAAGATGTTCTTTTGCAAAAACCTTCACACATTATTCGCATCATTATTGGTCGTAGCAATGGCCTCCACCCACTTGGACACATAATCTACCATGAGTAAGATGTACAATTGTCTCTTGGAGGATGATAATGGTCCTATGAAGTCAATGCCCCAGACATAATATTGTTCAACTTTAAAGATGACTTGCATGGGAAGCTCATTACGTCGAGAGATGCTCCACATTCTTTGGAATCTATCACACACCTTGTAGTATGCATGGGCATCTCGAAACAAGGTTGGCCAATAGAATCCAGACTGTAAAACCTTTACAATAGTCCTTTGTCCTCCAAAGTGTCCTCTACACGGGGTAGAGTGGCAATGGTAGAGGATGTCTTCTTGTTATTCCTCGGGTACACATCTCCGGATAATCTGATCAACGCATTGCTTGAAAAGGTAGGGCTCATCCCAATAGCAGTAGCGTGTACCATGTTGGAATTTTTTCTTTCCTTGGCTGCTAAGATCACAAGGAAAATACCACTAACAAGAAAGTTAACAATGTCAGCATACCACAGCAAAGCTATAGCCTTCAAAAGTTTCTCATCTGGGAATTCTTCCTTAATATCACATGCAATATCAGTATCACATGCATTCTCAATCCTACCTTTCCTATCAAATACCTCAATATCAAATTCTTGTAGCAGTAATATCCATTGAATAAGTCTAGGTTTATCATCCTTTTTAGTCACTAGGTATTTAATGGCAGAATGATCTGTATGCACAATAACGTTATTTCCTATTAAATATGACCTAGATTTATCAAATGCAAAAACTAAATCAAGAAATTAGTGGAAGTGTAAATAACTTGTGCCTCATTAAGGGTATGGATAGCATAGTATATGACATGAAAAACCTTGTTTTGGCACTGACCAAGAATAGTACCAACGACGTAGTCGCTAGCATCACATGTAAGCTCAAATGGTTGTGACCAATTGGGTGGCACTACAACCAATGAAGAAGTAAGTTCTTTCTTCAAGGTTTCAAACACTACACGAAATCGGTTATCTAACTCAAACACTCTATTATGCTCCAGCAACAAGCATAAAGGCTTCGAGATTTTGGAGAAGTCTTTGATGAATCTCCTATAGAAACTGACATGGCCAAGAACGCTTCAAATGACTTTGACATTAGATGGTGGTCGAAGCTTCTCTATAACTTCAATCTTGGCTTTGTCTACTTCAATGCCTTTTTCTAATATATGGTGACCCAGGACTATGCCCTTGACACCATAAAGTGGCAGTTTTCTCAGTTAAGTACAAGTTCGATTTACTCACATCTTCACAATACCTCGAAAAAGGTTACCTAAGCAATTATCAAAAGAGTCGCCATAAACAGAAAAATCATCCATGAAGATCTTTAGAAAATCATCCATCATATCTGAAAAGATGGCCATCATGCAATGCTAGAATGTTGTTGGTGCATTGTAGAGGCAAAAGGGCATTCGACGAAAGGCATAAATGCCATATAGACATGTGAATGTCTTCTTCTCCTAGTGTTTTAAGCAATTGCGATCTGGTTGTATCCGTAGTAACCATTTAGAAAGCAATAGTAGGGTTTCATGACGAGCTTTCAAGCATCTAGTTAATAAATGGCAACGAGAAGTGGTCTTTTTTGTGGCTTTGTTCAGCTTTCGGTAGTCTATATAGATCCACCATCTAGTAAAGGTTCTGGTCGAGAGGAGTTCATTCGACATCGTTATTGATCACAGTCATGCCTCTTTTCTTTGGCACACACTAGACATGACTCACCCACAAACTATCCGAGATAGGGTAGATGATTTCGGTGTCGAGCCATTTGATGATCTTTTTCATAACCACAATCCTCATAATTGGATTGAGTCTCTGTTGTGGTTCTATCTAGCTGGTGTGATCATATGCAAGCAAAATCTTATGCATACACAAATTAGGGCTTATACCTTTCAAGTCAGCAATGGTTCAACCAATAGCTTCTTATGATGAGATAGGACATTTAACAGTTTATTTTCTTAGTTAGATGTTAAGGTGGTAGATATAACAATAAGTAGCATATTATTCTCCCCTAAATATGCATATTTTAAATATGGGGGAAGAGGTTTAAGATCAAGTACTGGTGGATGCTCTTGCAAGGGCTTGAGAGAATTAAACTCAGCATAATCCAAAGGTTCAAAGGTCATACCCGGTCTGTTAAGCACATCATTGGATTGTTCAATCTCGGCCTTACCTTCTTCTTCAACTTCTTGAATGGCCTCATCAAAGTTAGATTGCTCTATAGCGCTAATCACATTGCTACAACATATCTATTGCAATTTTTCTTCAATAAGGGTTTCCTCGCTTTGTACAAGCTGACATTTTATAGTCATTCGCGTACTTGACAGTGTTAAAGACATTAAGTGTGATCTTTTGGTCATTCATCTTCCTAGTAAATTCACCTTTCTCGCAACAAATCACTATACACTCGATGGCAAGGAATGGTCTCCCAAGGATTATGGTAGCTTTCTTATAAGATTCACATTCGAGGATGATAAAATCCGCCGGGAAGACAAATCTATCCACCTTAACTAAGACATCTTCGATTCTACCCTGGAGTTAGATTTGAGAACGATCGACCAATTTAAGGATTAGTGATGTAGGCTTAGTTCTTGCTATCCAGAGTTCTGTAAACACAGATTTTGGCATCAAATTAACACTTGCACCAAGATCACATAGGGCACGACCAGATTAGTTATGGCATATGGAGCATGGAATGGTACAACTAGCAGAGTCCTTCATTTTGGGTGGTAAATCACTTAGCACAACCACATATTTTCCTGTCGTAGCAATAGTTTCAACTTCACCCACCATCCTTTTCTTGGTTACAATCTCCTTCAGAAACTTCGCATATATTGGCATTCGATCAACAACCTCCATGAATGGGACATTGATATGCAATTGTTTGAGTATATCCAGAAAATTCTGGAACTTTACATCTTGTTATTGAGCCTTCAATTGGTGTTGGAATGGAGGTGGTGGTTTGGGCTCATCGTGTGGTTTATTGGATGTAGTAAGATTCTTAGCTTTGTGTTGTCACCGAATTTTATCTGACTCAATTTATGTTTTATATATTATTATTGATGTATTTTATTTATTTTTGCAGATTACTAAAGATCCTAAGTACCTCATATATGGGAAGAGTGCAAAAGATCTTGTTCAAATATGCAAAGTCAAAGCTATGTGCAAGGAATTCTCACTATAGATGTAACACCCGAAAATCCGGTCTAGTCGGAATTGGGTTCCGGAGATCGGAAATTTTGCATCGATTAAGTCTAAATATAGTATACGCTAGTTAATTATTGACATTGGACTCTAATTGAGTTAAACCATTGAATACAAGTCTCATTGAATCCATTTAAAGCTTTGTAGTGAGTAAATTATAGCCGTTAGAAAGTTTGAGAGAAAAACTTAAAGTTATTAAGTGTTGAGGGACTAATCTTGCGACTAGCCCCTCCTCCTTTATAATTTCCATACGTGGAATCACTGGGAGAGCTTCCTTCATTTGAAGGAAAGCTACTCCGATTAATAGCTATTGAATAGCCAAAAGAGACTTACCCGATTTCAAATAAGCAAGCACCACCTTATCATCATTTTCTTCTTGGAAGCACACACCTCTATTGAAGCTAGGATTTGAGTTTCGATTTTCATCAAGTTATTGTTATTGAATAGTTGCCACCAATCGGGTAAGCTATAATCCCCAAACTATCGATGAGTTCCATGGATATGTCTAGGGTAATCACAAGCTAGGGTTTACCCATCCATGGTTATTGTGTTAACTAATGACTAAACCAAGTCTAGTTATTGATTTTGATATTGTTGTATCGATTTTAATATTGTAATATCGATTCTAATAATCTCCCTATTGATTTCCTAGCTCAAGATAACGAAAAGAAGCATCCATCGAATTCGCTGAAGGCTAGGAATAAGGGAGTTATCATCCGAGAGCCTTGAAAGCTTTGGGTTGTCAAGGTGAGTGTAGTCGAAGTCTCAGGATTAGGCGAGGAGCCTTCTTGAATCCTTTATTATTGATTTCGATCTTATAGCTAACATTACTATTGAGGAAATGACATCGGATTATTAAACAGATCTATTGGTAAGTGTCGGTAAGCTTGTTATTGAACATCGGACATAGTTATTGGCATCGTCATCATGCATTGTCATCGATATAATTATTGTTATTGAAATATTGTAAAGAAATCATCGGATATTAATATTAACATTGACATTGAAACCATGGTATATTGATAATGAGACATGTTTTCTATTGATATTATTGAAGTCATTGGCCATCAGAATTCTCATTGAACATTTAATATGGATACGGACATTGAAACCTTGGATTTGAAAGGACATTGGATACAATTGGCATGTCATAGAATTCATGAGCTCAGTGTACGGGTGGACTACGGTCCTAGGGCTACGGCCTATATTGATTTGGCGAGGCAGAGGGGTGTGTTTTGATATTGGTCATATTGGCGAGGCGGAGGGATTAGATCATTCATTGATTTGGCGAGACTTAGTAATTCGCGTATCCACTATCTTGATTCAATCCAACGGTTGATGATGAAATTAATATGTTAAACATTGTATTTTGATGCATAGTATTGGCATTGATGAGTATGAGATTATATATATACTTCATATACATTGTTGTTCATATTGTTTGTGACTACCTCACTAGGCAATGTATGCCTAACGTGTCTCATCTCATGCATTTCAGGTTAGCTAAGTTTTTGGATCGAGATTGGAGGAGTCAAAGCGTTGCACAAGTCACAATCAAGCTATAAGTAATGTATATCGACCCTTTTAAACTCTTAGTCAGTGGCAAGGTGTATGTACTAGTCGATAATGTCTCTTTTGTTATGTCCATATTATGGTCAAGTGGTAAAAGTGTGATATGCCTAATATGAACTTTCCATGTAGTGAAAAATGGCCTAAAATGCATAATTTAGCACAAAAGGTAAAAACCGAGTAAATGGATTCGTTTGACCCTAAAATTTGGTATGCAAGTAGATTGTACAGTTATAATGTTGTGTGTAAAGTTTCATTGCATTTGGACATTGTTTAGTAGGTCAATTTGATTAAAAACCAACAAAAATCTGTCATTACAGGTCATGTCGTGTCGATACGGGTAATGGCGTATCGATACGGGTAGGCACAATTGAACTCACAGAACAGGGCGTATCGAAACGGTTTACAGCCGCACCAGAACATTTTGCTACTGGAATTCTCTGTTTTCGATACGGGTCTAACCTGTATCGAAACGGGTCAAAGTCAAGGTCAAAAAGAGTAAACTCGTACCAGTATAAAGGGAAAAGTCAACAAAGGTTGACCATCGCACACCCGTATCGAAACAGCCTTAAGGTGTTTTGATACAGGGTTAGTTAAGTTGGTTAAAGGCACAATTTGACAGTTTGCATTGTTCCCAATCTGGTTACTAAATTCAAGACGATTAAATTGGATGAGTTAATGAATGCTGAATTGCATGAAAATTTGCAGACTTATTAATATTGCACTGGATTTCTTTGTGGTATAGTCTATTGCATCGAAGGACCTCTAATTTAGCAGATTTACAGATTAGTCCCTAAAACTTATAATAGTTAAGAATTGGTCCTAAACGTCTAAATATTGTTTCACAAGGAGTCGATTGGACTAAGATGTATATCCGGTAATGTTTTGTTTGTGTAATATTGATCAATTGTCGTTTAAGAAATGAAATTTTATTGCACCGATCACCATATCGTTCACCGATAGCACACTTCGACCCAATTCTCGACCAGGCCGGGAAGAGGGTGTTACAATTGTGGTATCAGAGCTAGAGTTTAATCGATTCTAGGACAAAACCGAAGCTTGTTGCATTGTTGTTATGTTAGTTTGCCACCTATGAGTTATATATTGTGTATATTGTGACTTGTCGACTAATCTGATCTTTCATATAGATATGTCTGAGGCTAACGAATCTCATATTGACGAGCTTGCTACTAGCTCCTCGACTCATGGCGAGGAGAGAAGAGGAAGAAATCCTCCAAATCCACCGCATTCGCAGGATCCTCCTGCTCAGTATACCGAGCCTGTAGCACCTACTGCCCAAGCTGAGTGTTACAAGAACATGGCTGACATGTTCAAGCAGTTCATGACTGCTATGAGGGCTGAGCAAGTTGTGCAACCTATTGCTCCTGCTGTCCAATATACTCGAGGCCCTATGTATAAGCTATCACAGTATCGAGCTTACAGTTTATTGGACAAGACGACAGCAACCCTGAAGTTGCTGAATATTGGCTGGACAACACTCTACAGATTTTAAACAAGCAGTTGCAGTGCTCAGACGAGCACAAACTCGAGTGTGTCATCGCATTGCTAGCTGACGAGGCACTCCACTGGTGGGAGACTACTATATTGACGGTCTCTGAGGACACTGTAACATGGGAGTTTTTTCTTAAAGAATTCTGCAAGAAGTACATCAGTGAGTTTTATCTCACGGAGAGACGAAATATATTCCTCCACCTCAAACAAGGCGGGCGACCGATCGAGTAGTACTGTAAAGTATCCACAAGTTCTATATTTTATGCACATTCCATCTCATATTATTGTTTTTTTTAGTGCATTTTAGGCATAATTAGGACCATGCATTGCATTTTACAATATTTCTTTACTTTTCCGTGCTTTACTAGATTATCTTTTATTTGGTGAAGAAAAGGTACTGTTTTTGTGTACTTTTAGTTTTAGGTACTAGAGGCTGACAGAGGGAGAGAGGAGCTGAGGACGTGATGCTGATGCAGCGAACCAAGGAGTTGTACTGATGCAGTTCCAGACATAGACATCTGTTGTCGAGTAGCTGTCGCCGCCCAACATGCCGCCCAAGACAGCAGACTATGGATTTGGAGAACCATAGTGCGATCTGTAGAGCATATCGATGTTGTCCACTAAATTTTCCAACGCCTGTAGCAGCGGGCAGAGCCACCGAAGGAGAATCTCGAGATTAATTGCAGAGCAAGGCAACGTGATAAAGCCCACATTCAACTCAAAGAAGTCAGAGTTTAAAGCCGCGTTTAATGTAAAAAGCTACGTTGAAGACTTCTACTTCAAGAAGGACTAAACCTAGCTAATGTCTACATATACACATTGTAATTATACTTCACAACAACTTAAGGTTTTCCTTAGGCATAGTTTAGGTTTTCTTGCCGCCGACATGTTCTAAATTTCTCTTTGGGTTTGGGTTATGTTGTAATTAGTTGTGAGAACGGTTGTTTAGGATTTTTAGTTGTTTTTGCAAATAAAATTAAAAGGTTTACTTATTCCATGTTCTTTATAGTTTTCAATTAAGGCGAAAGATTAGTTGAATTCTATCCATTTGTTCGGTATCGAGTGAGTCGAACTCACAAATGGAGTAAGTACGATTTCATCTATAGACGGTGCGATCAATCCGGCCTAGACATAGGTTAAGGGTTTAAGGTGGCTAAAAGAGGACGAATCAACATTGCTGTCTTTGCACGATTAACGCCGCGACTGGTATTATCTGCAGTAGGCATCAACAACACTTTGACTTAGACATAAGCGGAGTCACTTTCGAAGCGTTCTGTCGAGCCTTGTAGTTCTGCTGAGTTTGCCACTGAGACACAGTTCCATTCCCTTGTCAAGGTAGTGAGAGGGTCTCAGCAGTCTACCTACCATCCACCACCGAGGCAGCAGATTCTGGCAGTGCAAAACGACTTGCCCTATTCAACGCAGTTTCACACTAAGCAGCAGCATAACCCTGCCCTCTCTATCAATCTGATCACTTACTTTTCAATTACTTGTGTTTTTATTTTACTTTCTTCCTCAAACATCCAATTTAATTGTGTATTTACTTTTCTTGTGCAGGACTTACAATTCAAATCAAGTTGTCAAATCCTTGTAGGAGACGATATCTTTTATACTATAGCTTGACAGGAGTGTGCACTTGCGCTCATAAATAGAGAACACCCTAACGCTCTATAAGTTTTTGGCGCCGTTGCCGGGGATTGGTAATAGCGAAATTCGTTTTAATTTTTTTCTGCACTCTTAATTCTCTTTGCATTTAATTTTAGTTGAAAAAAAAACTATGTGGGAAAATGCTTATTCAGTTGCCCCACGAGTTAAGGGCGGCAATATTTGGGAAATTTCTTGCGAATTTTGTGAAGGTAATCATGCATTCGAAAGTTGCCCTCAACTTTTTGCAGCAGACATGTCGAGGAAAAACACACAAAAATGGTTGCCTGAATATGAATAGCAGATGCCGCCGCCGCAGCAACAGGGAAAACTGATGTCGTTTCCGCAGTTGCCGCCACAACAGCAAGATTTTTCACGGTATGATCAAAAATCAATTTTTTTTACCATAACAGTTTTGCTGCAAAAATCGACATGCCCTGGCAACATAGTCATCCGCAAGAACAATCAAAATCCTTGGAGGGCACACTTCAAGCTTTCCTTGCACTCACGGAAAAAGTGTCAACTGTCATAGATGCCAGCATCGCTAAGATGGATGCACGTATGAGCAATTCAGTCCTCATTAATGCGATGGATGAACATGAACAATTAAGCCTGAGGGATACTGATGTCCCAGGATAAGAGGATGAAGAGCTAAGAGAGGAAGGATCTCCTAAATGTGAAGAGCATTTAGAACATCCAAGCCAAGAGGATGTAGAACACTGCCCGGATAGGGAGTTTGACAATTGTTCTGCCATTTACCTAGAAAACGCTACCCTGAGGACGAACTGACAGCACCTGAGCAAAGCTATGCCACATCATTATCTAGAGAGGTAGAAAAAGGAATTAGAGATGCCACGACAACATCATATGCCTCGACAACAAAGCCTGCCTCGGCAGAAACCTTGGCAACTATGAACTATATATATTTGGAGGAGTCGATGCTTGTAGATTTAAAGCCACCAAAATCTCTACTAATGGAGATTTTCGAGGAACTTGAGGAAAACGGTGTTGGGAGTCTTGAAGCTTTTCAGAACATTGAGTTTTCCCTTAACATGCACCACAATACGACAGAAGATTACCGCAACGACTGGTTGCCGCAACAGCAAAAGAAATTTTTCCTCCATAACAAACTTTACAAAGAGGAGGTAAGTACATGGCTAGGTAGTAATATAATTTTTCCTAATCACATGTTCATGCCTTCAGGAATAGGAACAAGGAGAAAGGTTCACATGGATTACAAGGGAACGAGGAAGAAGGACTCCCCCATCATGAGAATAATCACGCGATGGAGGGTGCAGGTAGACTACAAGAAGTATCGGAAACGACCCTTCACCTCAGGAAATGGTTATGTTTGGAGATGCACCCCACTACACTCCCAAAATAACTTAATTTAATTATTTTTATTTTTAATTCCTTTATTTATATTTTATTATTAAATTTTAATTTCCACAATTTTTAATTTTCAAAATTTATTATTTAATTATCTTTATTTTTAATTCAGGATTAGGAATAAAAGAGTCGGATCAAGAAAAAGGCCCAGTAAGGAGCTCGCCCACCTTCTCGTCGAGATAGCCCAGGGCAGCCCAACGCAGAAAACCCGTAACGGCTAGTTGATCGCTAACGGCTACAAAAATAATGGGCAGAAATCCCGTAACGTGCGTGAGACAACTGGACCGTTAGACATTTAATGCCGCCACGACACCTCTCGGTAACCTCTATTTAAACCCTTCTCACCCCATTCATTTATTTTACTTTCACCTTCTTCCTATCTTATTCTTGTATCCACTGCTCTCACATTATTTTCTTTCAAGTTTCAGAATTAAGTTCTCCAAACAAACCAAAACCCGCATCACCTCCTAAACCCACCAACCAAAGGTTTTGCTCCAGAGTAGATGAGAAACGATACAAAGATCAGTTCTCCAAACATGCAATATGGGAGGAACAAGGCTTCCACTATATGAAGCAGACAGAAGATCTTGGCTTAGAGCCCGCCCTGTTTGAGACCATCAACAGCAAGGGATGGGAGATGCTCGCACGGCATCCAGAGATGGCCATCGTTACTTTGGTCAGAGAATTCTACGCCCATCACCCCTGCCCCGAGCAACCATTCGTATATGTCCGCGGGGAGCCTGACAAGCTGAATTTTGTCGTGATCAACAGCTTCTACGGGCTAGAGATGGATGACAACCCTCACGAGGAGTGGAAGCAGTTACTAACGGCTGTTGATAATGAGAAACTCAAAGACAATTTGTGCAAGCCCAACACGCCCCGGTTGGCACGGAAACATGGCAGTTTTGTCCAACGCTGCCACCTGCTGCCCGAGGCGATGTTGTGAAACACGTTCATCAAGAGGCACCTGCTGCCCACCTCCCACACCTCCACTGTCGACATGTCGTGTCTCGCCCTGATTCACAGCATCCTGATGAACCGGCCCATCAATGTTGGAGAGATTATATGCAAGGAGATCCACAACTACTTCCGAAACATGAAGGGCAGGTTGTACTTTTCGTCACTCATCAATAGCCTTTGTGCCAATTTCAATGTCCCGACCGACCCCAAAGATAAGACGGCGACAACAAAGGACGGGTGGACTAGAAAAGTAAGACTGCAGATGATGCAGGCCCAAGAGACAAAGCCCATAACTCCAAGCCAGCCCTCTACCACCCAGCCTGCCACTCCAGTTTCCCTCGGTAGTACTGAAGTTGGCCAGCCAATGAAGTCCTCACGTTGTTGCGCACCCTTATCGATAGCAACAAGAGAGTCGAGCAGCGGCAACTAACTTTCATGAAATACATGGGGGAAGTCCAAGAAGCCTTTGTGTCTTATCTCCTACAGAAGTTCCCTGATGACAGCCCCAACCTGCCTCCCTACCCTGCAGACCTTGCCACAGCTGCCTCGGTACAAGGAATGCCATCAGCCGTCGCTGCCTGCCACGCCGCCTTCCGCCACTAGATCCCATCTCCGATGCACTACCCATCGTACTCAGCCACCTTCGCTTCCAACACGGTGGCAAACTCCTCTAAGAGGCATCAGCAACATCATTCCCCCGCTTGCACGGTGGCAAACACCTCCTCATTAGAGAAGATTGAGCAGCAACCGCCAGCACTGCCAACAACAGTAGTAGCGGCAGCAGCAGCCATCCATATGGCAATAGACCCTCCGGCAGCACACATGGAGGAAGGAACCAGGAAGAGAAAGCGGCACATCATAGCCGCCGAGCCTGTGGATGACGAAACAGAGTCAGAAGAGATCGAAGCCCCTCCTACCGCTCCCCCTGCCAAACCTCAAGAAGAGTCTCGTCCCACGCCCAAAAGAGTCCAGCCTCCGCAGACAGCAAAGGTCTCACCTACAAAGTCAGCCGCTAAGACATATGCCGATCGCCGCCTAATCATCCAAACCCCGTCCTTCTCCTCAGCAGCAAAGACTCAAGCCTCCTCTCAACCATCAGCCAATTTCTAGTTTTTTTCTCTCTCTTTTCTTTTATGTTATGTTCCTGTTTTTATCACTTGTATTTATTTTTCTGTTTTTTTATTAATTTCTGTTTTATTTTGTGGATTGAGGGTAATGCCCATCTCGAGTTTTGGGGGATAGCTCTCGCATATTTTTGTCTAGGCATACTTAGTAGCATATAGGTTGCATTGTACTTGCCTTAATATTAATCAGAACAGAAAATTTTGTTATAACTTGTGCCTATGATAGTTAGCCAATTAATTATTTTCGCACCAATAAATAAATTGAACTTAATTTGGGGAAAGCATGAAAAATGACTTAGAATTTTTTTATTTGCCAAAACTGTCAATCACTTCTGTTACTTGTTGAATTTGCTAGAATATCTAATGAACATTGCCTGCTTTGTTTTTAGAATTCTTTGCAAAGTTCTAACAATGGTTGCAGGTAGCCGCAGAGGCAGAAAACAGAAAAATACAGCACTGCCACGGCAGCTGATAAAAACAAAGAAACATTGCTATTTTACCCTAGAGGTGCCCGAAACAGGCTCTAGGAAGAATCATGTGTGAGGATACTTCGCTGCTATCAGAGTCCATGAATCTAAAAATTTTGAAGTGACAGACAAATTAGCATGAGTAAATGAAAGTCTTCACGGGATGACTCGACTCCATAGGTTCGGGGTTTTGTAGTTTGCTATTATCTTAATTACAGACCTAGAAGAGTAGTTGTGATGAGTTGAAGCCCTCATTGCCATGATTATTTAAATTGTGCTTAACTGTGTTGTCTCGGCAGCAACCTTATATATCATAACATCATCTTTGTTTATATAATTATTCTGCATATTCAGCATGTACACAGTTCTGCACACACAGCACAGGCATTAGAAATTAATTCTGAGTTATTTTCTTGTTAAATTCCCTTCACTAATCTAATATAGGTGCCACGGCCTTGAGGTGTGAAATCAAGTTGAAAACATGTTTTTGTTTCTGGTTAATATAAGGGCAAGTATGTTTAGGTTGCATTGCTTAAGGACAAGCAATAGTTCGAGTTTGAGGGTGTGTAAAGTGTCTACAAGTTCTATATTTCATGCACACTTCATCTCATATTATTGCTATTTTTGAGTGCATTTTAGGCATAATTAGGAACATGCATTGCATTTTACAGTATTTCTTTACTTTGTCGTGCTTTGCTAGATTATCTTTTTCTTGGTGAAGAAAAGGTATTGTTTTAGTGTACTTTTAGTTTCAGGTACTAGAGGCTGACAGAGGGAGAGAGGAACTTAGGACATGATAATGAGGCAGGGAACCAAGGAGCTGTACTGATGCAGTTCCAGACATAGACAGTTGTTGCCGAGTAGCTACCCCCGCCCAACCTGCCGCCCAAGACATTAGATTATGGAGTTGGAGAACCGGAGTGCGATCTGTAGAGCAGAAAATCCTTATTCTATCGATGATGTCCACTCAATTTCCCAAAGTCTGTAGTAGCGGACAGAGCCACCGAAGTAGAATCTCGAGATTACTTGTGGAGCAAGGCAACGTGATAAAGCCCACATTCAACTCAAAGAAGTCAGAGTTTAAAGCCACATTTAATGTAAAAAGCTACTTTGAATACTTCTATTTCAAGAAGGACTAAACCTAGATAATGCCTATGTATACTCATTGTAATTCTACTTCACGACAACTTAACGTTTTCCTTAGGCATAGTTTAGGTTTTCTTGTTGTCGACATGTTCTAAATTTCTCCTTGGGTTTGGGTTATGTTGTAATTAGTTGTGAGAACGGTTGTTTAGGATTTTTAGTTGTTTTGCAAATAAAATTACAAGGTTTACTTATTCCATGTTCTTCATAGTTTTCAATTAAGGCGAAAGATTAGTTGAATTCTATCCATTTGTTCGGTATCGAGAGAGTCGAACTCACGAAAGGAGTAAATACGATTTCATCTATAGACGGTGCGATCAATACGACCTAGACATAGGTTAAGGGTTTAAGGCGGCTAAAAGAGGACGAATCAACATTGCTGTCTTTGCACGATTCACGCTGCGACTGGTATTATCTACAGTGGGCATCAACAGCACTCTGACTTAGACATAAGTGGAGTCACTTTTGAAGCGTTCTATCGAGCCTTATAGTTCTACCGAGTTTGCCACCGAGACACAGTTATATTCCCCTACCGAGACAGCGAGAGGGTCTCAGCAATCCACCTACTATCCACCGCTGAGGCAGCAGAGTCTAGCAGCGCAAAACGACTTGTCCTATTCAACGCAGTTTCACACTAAGCAGCAGCATAACCCTACCCTCTCTATCAATCTGACCACTCCTTTTCAATTACTTGTGTTTTTATTTTACCTTCTTCCTCAAACATCCAATTTAATTGTGTATTTACTTTTCTTGTGCAGGACTTACAATTCGAATCAAGTTGTCCAATCCCTGTGGGAGACGATATCTTTTATACTACAACTTGACAAGAGTGTGCACTTGCGCTCATAAATAGAGAACACCCTAACGCTCTACAAGTACATCTATGATTTCTATACGTACTGCAGATACGGTGCTGAGTATATCAAAAAGAAAGAAGAGAAGTGTCGAATGTTCATTGCGGGGCTCAATGATGAATTACGCCCTATGTTTACTGCATTGAGCATTGTTGATTTTCAAGATTTGGTGAACCGAGTCAAAGCCACTTAAGCTGTACAGAGAGTTAAACGAGCCGGTGGGTCCGGTAAATCTAAGAAGAGGTTCAGGGATGATTCTCGACCTCCGAAGTGGAACAAGAAAGGGAGATATCAAGGCCTCAAGCAGAATGTTTATCTGCAGCCCTCCCATTCTAGAAATATCGATAGGCCCCAGTCTGTGACACAGTCCTTTGCTATGGCAACACCTATTGATAACACGAGAGGTTCAAATCAGAGCAACCAACATCCAGTTTGTAATTATTGTCAGAATAGGCACCCAGCGGGTCAATGCCGTAAGCAGACTAGAGCTTGTTTTTACTGTGGCGAGCAGGGTCACTTTATTCGTGACTGCTCATTGAATGCAACTAAGTCTACAGCCACCCCGACTATTGTTGCCTCTCCTGCTCAATCCTTTCGAGGTAAAGGATCAAAGCAAAGATCAACGGGAACCTATGGAAGATCGAGTGGCTCTGGGAAACCATTCAATAAGTAAGATTCCAAAGCCCCTGCCCAAATGTATTACGTGGGGAGAAGAGAAGAGGAAGATGAACCTGGTGTCATTGCAGGTACCATTGAATTATATTCGCACCCTTTATATGCATTGATTGATCCTGGTTCTACTCACTCCTTTATAAGCACCATTATAGTTAAGAAGTATAGTATGTCTTCCGAATCAATAGCATCGAAAATCTTTGTAACCAATCCTTTAGGAGATTGTGTCATCGTAAGGGTAGCGTGAAAGAACTGCCCGTTATTGATTCAAGGGATTCCTTTTTCTGGCCAATCTGTTGGCCTTACCGATTCACGAGTTCGATGTTATCCTAGGTTTTGATTGGCTTAGTGAGCTTCAAGCCTGGGTGGATTGTTGTAAAAGGAAGTTGTATCTCTAGGGTCTTGGCAAGGAAAGTGTTGTATTGATGAGTGCGAGGAATCCTTCATTTTGTGCTTTGACATTAGAAGCCAAAGACGAATCTCAATTACGAGACATTGACACCGTATCAGAATTCCCTGATGTCTTCCCAGATGAACTTTCGGGATTGCCCCTAACCCGTGAAGTGGAAATTGGCATCGAGGTGCAACTAGGGACTACTCCAGTTTCCATTGCACCATATCGTATGACAGCTGTTGAATTGAATGAGTTGAAAGCTCAGATTCAAGAATTATTAAGCAAAGGTTTCATTCAATAGAGCTCTTCGTCTTGGGGAGCACCAGCCCTCTTTGTAAAGCAGAAAGATGGTTCTATGTGATTGTGTATTGACTATCGACAGTTGAACAAAGTAATCATCAAGAACAAATATCCATTGCCTAGAATAGACGACATGTTCGATCAACTAAAATATGTCTCTATGTTTTCCAAGATCGATTTAAGGTTGGGGTATTATCAAATGAGAGTTAAAGAGTGTGATGTACCAAAAATTGCTTTCCGTACAAGATATGGACACTACGAATTTTTGGTGATGTCCTTTGGGTTAACCAATGCACCGGCAGACTTTATGGATTTGATGAATCGGGTATTTAGACCCTATGTGGATAAATTCGTAGTGGTGTTTATAGATGACATATTGATTTATTCCAAGAATGTAGCAGAACATCAAGATCATCTTCGTATCGTGCTTCAAACCTTATGAGAGAAGTAGTTACACGCAAAATTCTCTAAGTGTGAGTTTTGGCTCACTGAAGTTGCTTTTCTTGGACACATTGTGTCGGCTTCGGGTATTTAGGTGGACCCGAAGAAAATCCAAGCTATCGTAGATTGACATCCACCGAAGAATATTGCAGAAGTCAGAAGCTTCCTTGGGCTTGTTGGCTTGGGAGTCGGATAGTGGTGCCGAGTGATGTGGAGTTGAGGCGCAATATTCTGACTGAAGCTCATAGTAGTCCTTTCTCTATGCACCCTGGTAGTACGAAAATGTATCGTGATTTGAAGTATGAGTAGTATTGGGTGGGGTTGAAGAAAGATGTTGCCGAGTTCATTAGCAAATGCATGGTTTGTCAGCGGGTTAAGGCGGAACATCAGGTTCCTTCTGGATTGTTGCAGCTGTTAAGAATTCCAGAATGGAAGTGGGAAAGGGTTGCCATGGACTTAGTGTCTAGGTTGTCGTTGTCGCCATCGAAGAAAAATTATGTCTGGGTGATTGTGGATCGCTTTACGAAGTGTGCAAATTTCTTGCCTGTGCATACTACGTATACCTTGGATAAGCTAGCTGAGTTGTACATTGCTGAGATTGTACGATTGCATGGGGTGCCAAAATATATAGTATTGGATAGAGATCCGAGGTTTACATCGAGGTTCTGTGAATGTTTGCATCAAGCTTTGGGTACGCGACTAAATTTCAATACTTCTTATCATCCGCAGACGGATGGATAGTCAGAGTGTGTTATCCAAGTGCTTGAGGATATGTTGAGGTGTTGCGTTATTGAGTTCCAAGGATCTTGATAGAAGCACTTGTCGTTAGTTGAGTTTTCTTATAATAATAGTTACCAGGCAAGTATTCAAATGGCACCGTATGAGGCTTTATACGGGAGAAAGTGTAGAACTCCCCTTTGTTGAGCTGAAATAGGGCAGAAGTTGATTTCGATGCTAGCCTTGTTGAAAGGAACCACCGAGAAGGTGAAGCTCATTTGTGAGCGTTTGAAGGCAGCATCGGACCGGCAAAAGTCTTACGCGGATTTGAAGCGTAAGGATATAGAGTTCGCGATTGGCGAACGTGTGTTTCTGAAAGTCTCACCTAGGAAGAATGTGATGAGATTGGGCCGAAATAGCAAATTGAGTCTGAGGTTCATTGCACATTATGAGGTGATAGAATGTGTGGGTCATGTTGCCTACAAGCTGAGACTACCATCAGAGTTGGAAAAGATACATAATGTGTTCCATGTATCCATGCTTCGAAGGTATATATCGGATCCATCGCATTTTATGCCTGTAGAAGAGGTTGAGCTGAATCCGGACTTGACATATGATGAGGAGCCCGTTGAGATTCTGGATACGGATAGTAAGGTTCTCCGAGGTAAGACCATCGAGTTGGTTAAGGTCTTGTGGAGACATCGTGGCATTGAGGAAGCCACGTGGGAAAGGAAGGATGACATGAAGAAGCAATTTCCTTACCTTTTTCCATCAGGTAAATTTCGAGGACGAAATTTCTTAAGTGGGGGAGAGTTGTAACGCCCTGGTTTTGGGCCTAGATGTTTTAGAGGTTGAATCGGGCCGGTCGGGAATGATTCGAACCCTTTAAGGTTGGTTTAGGGAACACCTAGTTCGGGATGCTTTAAAAATATGGGAAAATATCTAAAAATCCTCATTTATTATATTAATGTTTATGGTGAAAACAATTTTACAAAATGTGATTTGGAAATATTACATTTTGGTGTAGTGACCAAATTGCAGTTTTTGCAAAAGTTGACTAGTGACTGTTTTGTAAAGGATTGAAACTTTGAATCTTTAAGGAGCTAATTTTACCAAATTGTTTTTCATCAGATTTCTCTTTAATTTGGGAGTTTTAATAATGATTTAATTAAAGGAATTAAAAGAAAAATCATATGTTGACTTTTCATAACTATTTAACGATACTTTTCCCTCTTTTCATTTCTCTCAACTTCCACTCAGCCAAACACATTTCCCTAAACAAAGAACCTCTGGTTTTCATCTCTTTTGCTGAGTTTTCATCTTCCTAAGGATTTCCAATCTTTACTTCATCAAATCCTTTTGTTTTCACTTTGGATTTTTCAAGAAATCTTGCCCAAATTAAGGAGAAATCAGCCATTAGAGGTAAGCTTCGTCCTTCTCCTCTAATGGTCAGTTCTTTACTGAAATTTCCAAGTTATCAATCCTTTATTAATGGTTTTTAAGTTGTTTTAATGTTATAAACAAGAAATAGTTGCTAAATTCAAGGTTCTTGATGTGATTTTGATGATTTTTGTATTTCGGAGTTAAACTCTATTTTGAGGTTGATTTCTAACATGTTTTGGATGATATTTGATGTTGAGATTGAGATTTTAACAAGTAAATCCCGAATAGGCATGGGTTCCTAAATTTTAGATGTTGGATTTGTGGTTTTTGGGGTGTTTTTGGTGATCTGCTATTGCTAGAGATATAAGAACGTGTTTGTGATGATTTTTATGTTGATTGAGGTTTAGAAAGGGTTAGAATTGTTAGATCTTGGCTGGGCTTTGATTTGAGAAAGTTTGGAGGTGATCTCGGTTATTTTGGATAGCTTAAATAGTGTTTTTGAGAAGTGCATCGAGTTAGAATGAGTGGCTGGTAATTTTAATGCATGATGATGCATTAATCCTCTGCTCTTATGTGTATGAACAAGGGAGACTTCATCGAACGCATTTGGTGTTGATCCGAAAGTGTTGGAGGCCTAGAAATCATTTCGGCAAGCAAGCGAAACGTAATCGGTGAGTACAAATGGTTTTAAAAGTCCTTGAGGGACAAGGAAACAAGGTTTGGGGATTTAGGATTGGTTTGAAACACCATCCTAAGTCCGGAAGTAAGTATGTGTAGAATTTGCTCTCAAAAAGTGGTGGATGCCCCTAAATGTTTTTAACATGCTCTTGATTTGAGATAGACAAATTTCTACTATTTTATGCATGATTTATAACATGAAATGATGTTATGTGTTGATCCCATAAGATAGCATTACTTTGTAAAGAGCTTTGAGATTTTGATTAAATGATATGCATGAATTGTGGTTTTGAAAAGGGATGAGATAGATTTGAGAAATGTTGCATCAAAACAGTAGAGAAGATGATGATTTTAATGTAATATATTGGCATAATTGATGAGATGATTACCGGATATAATTGGTCGACCAATAGGATAAAAGTGCACTATAAACTAAAAATCCGTATGTGCTCTTTGGAGTCGGGCAATGGGGGTAGTGACATCCCTATCCAAAGTGAGAATCCGATGATGAGAGATACCATCGGGGTAGGTCTTGGTGAAATACCCAAGCTTTGTGGCGAAGAGAGATACCGCCATGAGAGTCCGGTGATGTGAGATTCTGTCGGGGTAGGACTTGGCTTTAAGTCAAGTTAATCCGCATATCCGGGTAAATATATAATATGAAATGCCAATATATAAAATTGTATTTGATTCGCGTGTACCAATGTTGAAAAGATGTTTATGCTATGAGAAATGTATATTAGATTTTAAGACTTATGAAATGCTTTTGAATGTCAAGCATGTATGGCTTTGCCATGAGTTTTGCATTGGTTGAATGCATGAGATTGTTAGATAGATGGTACATGTGTTTTTCAGTGGAGATTTGCTTTGAATGGTTTTCAAGCATGAGATATAGAGAGCATGTTGTAGAAAATGGTTTTTGAGAAAGGGATTTAAAAGCTTGCATTGTTGTGTTTGTGTTTTCAGAGCATGCCTCACTAAGCTATCGTGTTTATGCTCTCTTTTACCAACAATGCAGATAATTGAGGCACTTTGGGCAGCGAGGAGGCTTCTTAAGAAGATCGAAGGGTTTGTAAAGCTCAAGTATGGTGATGTTTAAAATTTACTTTAGTAATGATATTTGGCAATGGGATTTAGTGGTTTGCTTTTGGAGGTGTATTTTGGACTCCCTGTGGTTGATACAAGTTTTATATGGTTTATGTGGTTTGTAAGATGACTTTATTTTCGTTTTGGTACTTATTCTTGCTTCATGGTGTGATTGTGGTTTGAGTTTTAAGCATGCTTCATGAGTTACCTTGCTATGCTTGAGTTAATCAATTAAATGATGTTGTGTGGTTTGGAATTGCATGCACATATGTTTGAGTGGTTGCCTTAAATATGTTGTTATGATTTGAGAATGTTTAATTGAAGTTTGAAATTATTTCAAGGCTGAAAATGGGACATTTTTGGTATGTGTATCGATACACGGGCAAGCGTATCGATACGCATAAGCCAAATCTGTGCTTTTCTGCACAAGCGTTTCGATACGATAGTGAAGTGTTTCGATACGGGCTTGAAGGGCGTACCGATACGCAGGGAAGCGTATTGATACGCTATCTGTGACCTTGGTCACTACCATCCCGCATATCGATACGGTCTCAAGCGTATCGATACGCGGCCGTTAATTCTGTTAATGGCATCTTTGTATGTTTGAAATTGTTGCATTTTAGTCCCTGTTTTTCAAGTGTGCAATTGGATGAGTTTGGTTGGTCAATTTTTGATGAAAATTTACAGAGAAGCATGAAACATGACTAATTAAGTAATGGTAAACTTAAAATCAGTAAAGCCCTTGTAATTTGTAGAAATTACATTTTGGTCCCTAAATGTCTAATTTGTACAATTAAACCCTAAACATGATCCGATCGTTGTGTTGTTTCTTCCTATGATCTTTGGTGGTCACATAGGTTTAATGTTGCATCTAGAAAAGATAAAAAGAAAAAAAGGGGTCGTCAATCGGAGTTAACTTTAACGAGTTGGCTTCGGTTTTCCCCGTGTAATCACCTCGGTTCGGGTCAAACGTCTAGACCGGGCTAAGGGGGTTACAGTATCGATATGCTTCCCCACGTATCGGTACGCCCTTCAAGCATGTATCGAAACACCCCCAACCGTACCGAAACACCTGTGCAGAAAAGCACAAAATTGGCTTATGTGTATCGATACGCAAGTCCGTGTATCGATACGCATACCAGAACTGTCCCAATTTCAGCCTTGGACACCTTTATGGCATCCACTCAAACATATATACATGCAATCCCAAAGACATGGTAACATTTAATTGATTAACTCAAGGATAGCAAGGCAAATGATGAAGCATGCTTAAGACACAAACCATAATCACACCAAATAGCAAGAATAAGCACCAAAACCAATATAAAGGCCTCTTACGAACCATATAAACCATACAAAACTTGCAACAACCACAAGGAGTCCAAAATACATCTCCCAGAGCAAACCATTAGATCCCATTTCCAAATATCATTACTAAAGTAAATGTAAAACATCACCATACTTGAGCTTTACTATTCTTTGGATCTTCTTAAGCCTCCTTGTTGCCCAAAGTGTCTCAATTATCTGCATTGTTGGTAAAAGAGAGCGTAAGCATGATAGCTTAGTGAGGCATGCTCTAAAAACACCAACACAACAATGCAAGCTTTTAAAACTCTTTCTCGAAAACCATTTCTACTACATGCTCTTTCTATCTCATGCTTGAAAACCATTTCAAAGAAAATCTCCATTTGAAAATCACATGTACCATCTATCTATCTATCTATCTATCTATCTCATGTATTCAATCAATGCAAATCTCATGGCAAAGCCACACACATGCTTGATATTCAAAAGCATTTCATAAATCTCAAAATCTCTTATGCATTTCTCATAGCATAAAATCATTTCAACATTGGTACATGTGAATCAAATACATTCTCATATATTGGCATTTCATATTTTATCTTTACTCGGATATGCGGATTAACTTGACATAAGTCAAGTCCTACCCCGGCAGAATCTCACATCACCAGACTCTCATGGTGGTATCTCTCTTCGCCACAAAGCTTGGGTGTTTCACCAAGACCTTCCCCGGTGGTATCTCTCATCATCGGATCCTTACTTTGGATCGGGATGGCACTACCCCCATTGCCCGACTCCAAAGAGCACGTACGAATTTTTAGTTTATAGGGCACTTTACATCCTATTGGTCGACCAATTATATCCGGTAATCATCTCATCATTTATGCTAATATATTACATTAAAATCACCATCTCACCTACTATTTTGATGCAACATTTCTCAAATCTATCTCATCCCATTTTAAAACTACAATTCATGCATAGCATTTAATCAAAATCGCAAAACTCTTTGCAATGTCATTCTATCTCATGGGATCAATATGAAACATCATTACATGTCATACATCATGCATAAAACAGTAGGAATTTGTCTATCTCAAAATAAGAGCATGTCAAAAGCATTTAGGGGCATCAACCACTTTCCGAGAGCAAATCTAAACATACTTACTTCCGAACTTAGGATGGTATTTCAAACCAATCCTAAATCCCCAAACCTTGTTTCCTTGTCCCTCAAGGACTTCTAAAACCATTTGCACTCACCGATAACATTCGCTTGCTCGCCGAAACGATTTCTAGGCTTCTGGCACTTCCGGATCAACACCAAATGCTTCCGAAGATATCTCCCATGTTCATTACACATAAGAGCAGAGGATTAATGCATCGTCATGCATTAATATCACCAACCACTCATTCTAACTCGCTGCTCTACACAAAACTAGCATTTCGGCTATCTGAAATAACTGAAATCACCTCCAAAATTTCTCAAAACAAAGCCCATCCAAGATCTATCAATTCTAACCCTTCCTAAACTTCAATCAACAACAAAAATCAACATAAACACAACCTTATATCTCCAGCAACAGCGGATCACCAAAAACACCCCAAAAAACATCAATCTAACATCTCAGACTTAGGAATCCAAACCTATTCGGGATTTATTTGTTAAAACCTCATTTTCAACATCAAATATCATCCAAAATATATTAGAAATCAACCTCAAAACAGGGCTTAACATAGAAATACGAAATTCACCAAGATCTCATCAAGAATCTTGAAATTAACAACTATTTTATGTTTATGACATTAAAACAACTCAAAAACCATTAACAAAGGATTGGTAACTTGGGAATTTCAGTAAAGAACTGATCATTAGAGGAGAAGGATGAAGCTTACCTCTAATGGCTGATTTCTCCTCAATTTGGGCAAGTTTTCTTGAAATACAAAGTAAAAATCAAAAAGGATTTGTTAAAACAATGATAGGAAATCTTTTAGAATACTAAATCTCAGCAAACAAAATGAAAATTGATGAGAGAAAAGTGTTTGGCTGATTGGAAGTTGAGAGAAAATGAAAAGAGAAAACTATCGTGAAATTAGTTATGAAAAAAAATCAACTTTGATTTCCTTTTTAATTCTCTTTTATTTCTTTAATTAAATCATTATTAAAAGCTCCCAAATTAAAGAGAAATATGATAAAAACATTTGGTAAAATTAGCTCCTTAAATATTCAAAGTTCCAATCCTTTACAAAATAGTCACTAGTCAACTTTTGCAAAAACTGCATTTTGGTCACTATACCAAAATGTAATATTTCCAAATCACATTTTGTAAAATTGTTTTCACCATAATCATTTATATAATAAATGAAGATTTTTAGATATTTTTCAATATTTTTAAAACATCCCGAACTAGGTGTTCCCTAAACCGGCCTCAAAGGGTTTGAACTGTCCCCGACCGGCCCGATTCAACATCTAAAACATCTAGGCCCAAAACCATGGCGTTACATTCCTCCAATTGAATAGATTTTCATGAGTAAACCAAAGATACAAACATAAGATTTGATAGTAAATCAATAGCAAATCATTTAATATGAAAAGATAAATCAAATCCAATGTCTACCTTAAATCTTTAAAGAGGAAAACAATGTTTGGCTGAAGAGAATTTGAGAGAAAATGGTAGAGAGAAAGTTAGTTACGTAAAATGTGATTTTAGAAAATAAAGGCTATTTAGTCTTTTTCTAACTCTTTTTATTTATTAAAACCATCTTAAATTAAATTAAATTAGAGGAAAAAGGCTGAATTAGACCTTTGGTCAAGTACTCCTTTAAGATTCAAAGTTATGGTCTTTTACAAGAAAAACAATTTTCAAAAATCACATTTTAGTCACCAAATCTAAAATGTCTTTCTTCCAAAACTCATTTCCAAAAATTGGTTTCACCAAAATCATATATTTATAAATTAATGATTTTTAACCATTTCCCCATATATTTTATCTCATTCAAAAACAATTTATTCCAAATTATTCCGGAAACTAGTCTAACTTGCTCTAACCGATTCTAACGAACTTCCTAGCCAACCCGGCTAACTTCCAAGCCCAAAATCGGGGCATTACATAATCAATAAATTAATTGAAAATTCGTAATAAAATCAAATTCATGTATTGGACCCGTATTCAGTTTTCTGCACACGTTGTCTTTAGTAAAACGGACATATCTTGAGCTCCGGTGTTCGATTGGGGCGTTTTAAGATGTGTTGAAAATGTAACTAAAATAAGGTCAATATGTAAGAAGATATACTGACCCAGAAATGCTCGAATCTTATTAGAAATATGGCGTAAGTCTGTACTGAAAATTCCTTGCACATAGCTTGACTTTCCATGCTTGTTGAACAGGATCTTTTACAATCTTCCCATATTTGATGTAATTAGTCTCTTTTATATTCTACAAAAATAAATAAAATACATTATTAATAAAAATAATAATAATACCGAAAATATAAAATAAAACGAAATAGGCCGGATAAAAACACATGATTACAGATGGGAAATGGGAAATGGGAAATGAGAAATGTCTAGTTTCTAAATTCTATGTTTTGTAAGGGAAGATTTTAGAATTCGTTCTTTGGCGAACTTACCAAACTTCCATGCTTCGAGACTCGTTTTTTCCCTTTTTAACATTTTAGATTTTTGTTTGCCATCTTCGTTTTCTTGTCCTTTGTTTTTTTGGTGTTGGCCATTTTCTTTCCCTTCTTTTTTTGGTCCTCTCAACAGAATTCGTTTCCTGGAATCTTGTTTTCTTTCCCCTAAAATTTAGAATTTTACCTTTACTTTGACTACCGTTTGGATTTACTAAATGAGTTGATCTAAGATTTTGCAGTAAAGCTTTCTATTAGTATCTTTGCTTCGTCTTTTTCAAGCTAATCATAGATGAACAGTTCAAATTTTATATTTTATTTTATTATTTGTTGAGAGTTCAAGGGGAAATTAAAAAAATGTATGAAAGTTAAATCACATGGGTTCTTCTATTGCACCTGTGGATGATGATAAAAAAAAGAGAAGAAGATTTTTTTTTTTTGAAAAAGACTACCTACTTCTACCTAAACCTGGCAAACTTGACCCGAGACTCAAGACCTGAACCGATTTACCCAAACTGAGACCCGATATTGACCCAAACATGATGACCCAAATTTGATCCGAAACTAGAAATAAACCGAACAGAAACAAACCCGAAATTTTTATTTAACCAAAATGGACTCGAACCGATTTTCAACCGAACCGAAGGCTACCCGAACCGAAAGCTGAACCGAACATCAACCCGATTTTAACCAAAAAATTAAGGTAAAGTAAATGAATAATTTATTTTCACTGTAATGCCCCGGTTTAAGGCCCGGGAGTTTATCGGTTTTGATCTAGGATTAGTTTCGGGTTAAATTTAGATTAAAATGATGATTTTATAAAAATTGTCATTATTTACAAAAATTCCATTAATAAAATTAGAAGATGGGGATTTTGAGTTAAATGAAATAAAGAAAAGAAGTTTGAAAATTGTCGTCTTCTCCAAAAAAATCTCTTTTTCACCAAAACCTCTCCTAAACCCTATTTCACTATTCCATTGCCTCAAATCCCTCATCCAAGCAAGATTTTTCAAGGTAATCTCTTCCTTGCTTAGGTTCTTACATATTAAGCTTGTACTCATTGAAAACCTTCTTTTAAAACCTATTAAAATGCATTTTTAATTTGGTGTTGGGTTGGAGAAATGGGTTTTCTATGGGATTTTCGTGTGGGTATTTTAATGTCATGTTAAGGGTGTTTTTAATCATGCTTTGGTGTTTTAAAATGGTGGCTAATAGCGGGGAACCTAAAATGGGTATAAAATTGGGATTTTTGGGTTGAAAATGTTGAGTTTTTGGCTTGGTTTTGGTTGAAAACGTGGCTGGTGGTTCCTTTGATGTTGGGGGATATTTCTATATGATTTTGGATGTGTTTTGATGGTTGAAATCGATGGATTCAGTTTGGGGTTTGGTTAGAACGAAATTGGTGGAGTTTTGGGTGAAATTTGGTTTGAATCAATGTGTTTTGGTTGCAAGGAGTAAGTTTCTGGGTTGTTGCTAGTTTACGAGTGTATTAGCATCCTAATAGTTGTTTTGGGTTGTCTTGAAGCAGAGGAGATTGATTCGGGTACTTTGGGCGCGATACCGGGTGATACGGGGGCTTGAGAACAGTGTTTCGGCTTTCGGTTGGGCTCAATTGGTGAGTGGTAAAGTTTGAAGCTTTAAATGATTTCAAAGTGGATTCTTGGGGGATTGGGTGGAGCCTTAAGGGCTAACCTAAACCCAATTGTATGATTGCTAATTTGCCTTATTTCGTTAAGCATTGGTGTGTGCGATTAATTGTGTTGTTGTGTGAAACATGGATTGCCTTTACTCTCCGTTTTAATGTTGTTGTGTAGTCGTTGTTGATGTCAAGCCTCATGCGATGGTTAGTTCTTATATACGGTGATGTGTAGTCCTACCGATACTAACTAGTAGAAGAGTACGGTGATGTGTAGTCCCACCGGAAAACTACTAGTTGTTGTGAACGATGATGTGTAGTCCCATCGGGAATGGTTGTGCATGTGCAAACCATGTTTGGTCAATGCTTGTGTTTAGTTCATCTCTTACTTATATGATTTTGATGTTCAAAACTAAAATATTTGCTTTAAACTGCATTGTTGTTGTTTTTAGAGTTCCGCTCACTAAGCTTTAAGCTTACGCTCTCACATTTTCCAACAATGCAGATCGTTAGAGGCTTTGGGAGGCAAGTGGGCAAGGGAGGAGTTTCTTGGAGTTCTTGCTAAACTCAAAGTATGATTTATGTTTTGTAATAATGCTTAGACAATGGGAATACTAGGATTTTGTTATGGAATTGGTGTTCAAACCCCTAAGTCTTGTTATGGTTGATGTTGTTAACTTGTTTAAATGTTGAAGCATGTTTTATTTTTGCCTTTGGCTCCTTTGGTGGATGTTAAGCATGTTTTATTGCTTTTTATATCATGTTCGATGAATTGAGCTTTGTTTTGTGCTTGAATTCCTTAAATGAATGTTTCTTGTTTGCCTAAAGTCGTATGCATGTTTATATGTTGATCTAATGCCTACTTAAGTTGTTAGGCTAGTCTATTGTGCTTAAAAATTAGATTTTGCAGACTTTCTGTGTATGGCGTATCGATTCGCTCAAGGGCGGTATCGATACGGTCTCTTGTTTTAAGCCTAGCGTATCGATACGCGGGGGCATATCGATACCCTATTTGCTCTCTGGAAATCTGAGAAATTGACGAGAAATTGGGGTATCGGTACGAGCCTTAGGCGTACCGATACGGTCTTAAGGTTGACTTTGAGATTTTTGACCGTTGAGAGCGTATCGATACCAGCCTTGGAGGGTATCGATACGGACTCTCAGAGTTGACTATGGGGAAGGTTGACCGTTGAAGGCGTATCGATACGGTCCTTTGGAGTATCGATACGCCCTAAGCTAAATGGATAAAAATTTGTCTTAAAATGTTAGTTTTGCTTGGATCGAATTAGTGGTTTCTTTTCCGCTATTTGCTTATCTCATGTAGGGTTAAATAAAGCATTTAGACAAGTCAAATTAAAGGGAAAAAATAGGGTTGCTAATCGGGGTGAGATCTTAACGGCTT
Organism: Hibiscus trionum; assembly: GCA_030270665.1. Lineage (NCBI taxonomy): Eukaryota > Viridiplantae > Streptophyta > Magnoliopsida > Malvales > Malvaceae > Hibiscus > Hibiscus trionum. The sequence continues at coordinate 39,372,844 of BSYR01000010.1, read as the reverse complement.
TCGCTTCGATTTTCCATGTGTAACTTGTTCGGTTTGGTCTGTTGTCTAGATCGGAACGAGGGGGTTACATTTGGTGGTATCATAGCCTCGGTTACGAGGTCTCCCGGGAAGGTAAGTCAGGTAAGTTGGCTTGTTTGGATTGGTTGCTATTGCACGGTGTATGAAAGCATGCTTTATTGTTCTTGTTATTGGTTGAAGTTTAGTCGAGTGTTCCCATTGCTAGGTGTTGTTCTTGGAAAATGGTTTTGGTTTAAAGAGCTTGAGAACTTGGACCCTTGCCCTTGCTAACCTCATGTTTTCTTGTGTGTGATGTGTTTGTTGTTTTAGATTTTATCTTCGTTATGGTAAGACCGAGAGGACGGCCTAGAGCGGGTGACCAGGAACCCGGGGATGTGCCTCTTGTTCCTCCTGCTCCCGATGGTAATGGGGTGGGTGGCGAAGGTAATGTGCCTCAGGCCGGTGCGAATGCCGGAGGTGATGGTAATGGACCTCGGGCCGGTGTAAATGTTGGGGGTAATGGAGCTCAGGCGGGTCAGGGTCAGGCAAGTGCGGACATGACTCACTTGATTCAGACTATAGTCGGGGCTTTTCAGACAGCTTTAACCGGTATGCATGCTGCAGCACCACCTCATGGTGCGGGGACTAGTTTACCCCTTGAGAGACTTCGTAGCTTGGGTGGAGTCCAGTTCTGTGGTTTGACTCCCGAGGGTTCAGAGGCTTGGCTTATGTGATGAATCCGAATATGAGTGAGGTTAGACTGCAAGACATTAGAACAGTTTGTGATTTTTCGAGTGTTTTTCTGGAAGAGTTGTCGGGTTTGCCTCCAGATAGGGAAGTTAAGTTTGCTATTGAGACGTATTCTAATTCTGCACCCGTGTCTATTGCTCCGTATAGAATGGCACTGAAAGAGTTGAAGACACAGCTCCAGGAATTGTCAGATAGAGGTTTCATTAGGCCTAGTATTTCTCTGTGGGGTGCTCCGGTCTTGTTTGTGAAGAAAAAAGACGGCAGTATGAGGATGTGTATAGACTATAGGCAGTTGAACAAGGTAACAGTGAAGAACAAGTACCCTTTGCCTCGGATAGATGACTTGCTTGATCAGTTGAGAGGTGTTTAAGTGTTTTTGAAGATTGATTTGAGATCCGGAAACTATCAGTTGAAGGTGAAAGATGTGGACATACCGAAGACCGCTTTCCGTACACGTTATAGGCACTATGAGTTCTTGGTAATGCCTTTCGGTTTGACTATTGCTCCAGATGCATTTATGGATATGATGAATCGAGTGTTCCGTGAGTTTTTGGATAGGTTTGTGGTAGTGTTCATAGATGATATCTTAGTGTACACTAGGACCGAGGAAGAGCATGATGAGCATTTGCGGCTAGTGCTTCAGACTTTGCTTGAGAATCTGTTGTATGCCAAGTTGAGTAAATGCGAGTTTTGGATTAAGAAGGTAGTCTTCTTAGGTCATGTGTGTTGGAGTATGCCCAAAGACCAATCATATGATGATTGAATAGACATACTATTTTACTAGATTTATCAAGTAATGGCATTCCCGTTATTATCATTTGGTATGTTTCTGTGCATCAAACTAACCATTGGATAATAATGTCCATACAATAATACGATTATTGTTAAATAGGATCCTTAGTCGAATATTATTACGGGTATGGACAGTGATAATATATAAAGACTAATATGTGGTTGATGACAACCGTTGTCATTGACATAGAGATGTCAAAATCAACACATAAGTATTTTTTAGAGAACAACATATTGGATTGACCCGCTATGAGCATGTTTCTTGGGTAATTATATGACAGTCACAACATTGCTCATGATAAACATATGTATAATCCTCGGACTTGAGATCAACATGATTTCAACATAAAGATTTACGTATTTTGACATAGTCAAACGTGTGTCGTAACTGACTACATTATAAAGACTGATGATTGGATACGTGATGACCTATGTAGTGAAATATGGTTGATCGAGAAAGGATTTGTCCCTCCTACATAATGGGAGAAATATCTTCGGCCACTTGATTGAGTGAGATTAGAAAATGCATGGCCATGCTCGAATATAATGATATGAGATATCATAGAGATTCGTTTATCATAATCTACTCAAGACATCAAGAAACACTAGATGGACAACGCAAGTGTGACTAACCCATGACTTGTGTTCATCTAAGATATAAAAGACAAAAGGATGAAATACATAAAGGAAGTTTATTCAGGAATTAGGAAAGTCAAACCATGACTTCATGAAACTTAGGTAGCAATGATGTATTGCTAGATGCCACTCATTGTTTGTAAAATTAGAACAGTTCTAATTTTGCTGCTAACGTTGCATGAACCTACAAGGGTCACACCCTACGAATGAAACGAACAAAAATTGGAAACCATACTCCCTATTTTAGGGAGGTTGCCGAAAATCCCCTATGGGATAAGGGAAATCGGCAACTCCCTTAAATGGGAATAATATTTGATAAATATTGTATTTATCAAATATTATTTAGAGTATGGAAAATATTTAGAGACTTAAATATTATAGAATAAGATTCTAGAAATTTAAATATATATTTGGAATTTATATAATGTATATTTAATTCCAAGTTTATGTAGAATTAGATTCCACATAATTAAAAACATATATTTAAATATATTTAAATCCAAGTAAAGATAGAATGAGATTCTATATAATAAAAATATATATATTTGGATTAAATATAATGTATATTTAAATCCATGTTATATGTAGAATAAGATTATACATAATTAAATATATATATTTCATTTAATATTATTAAATATAATGTATATTTAATATAAACCAATTTCAAGTAGAATTAGATTCTATGAATTTTGGTTGAACTTGGATTTAAGGAATTCAACTAGAATTAAGTCTCTAAATACTATTTAAAGGGACAAGGGCTAGCAACCAAATCATCCCTCTTCCTCCTCTTGAAGATTTCGACAACACCCCTAGGGATTCCCCACTGGAATTCGACATATCCCAGAAAGCTCTCTGAGAAGCTATTCGATATTTTTCTGGTGTTCTACTTGCCTCCTAGCAAATCCCTGAAGGTTCCCTTGCTCGATTGCAAGTCCCGGTGAATCCATAAGAGTTATGGTTAGACGTTATGAAAAATGCATGTCTAGGATTGGCATCATCAAAGACCTGGTACTTAAGTGTGCCTAGTGTGCCACCTCTCTTTCATGTTGACCTACCTGGTGCATTTGTTCGTTAACGCAAATGGTTTATGAAACCTCGTGATCCTTTTTGGCTCATTAACTGCAACATAGGGATAATCAGTTTAAAACTCCGTAAACACGTTGTAACCCCCTTAACCCGGCCTAGACGGTTGACCCGAATTAAGAAAGTCACACGGGGAAAACCAAAGTCAACCCGAAAGTCAACCTTGATTAACGACCCTTTTTTTTCTTTTAAAACTTGTCTAGATGCAAATTAATCCTTAGATATGATCATACAACAGCATACTCAAAGATCATAAACATCAGAGATCTAACAGGGACCCAATTGAACAATTTACAACTTTAGGGACCAAATTGTAAATTCTGATAATTATAAGGACTTAACCCAAATTGAAGTTACCATCTTGAAATTAATCATGTTTCATACTTCTCTGTAAAATTTCAGCTCAAAAGGACTTCCCAAACTCATACAATTGCACAAACAAGATTCAGGACCAAAACGCAAACATTCCAAAACATATAACTGCCAATGTCAGCCCCCAACGGTCACCCGTTCCGAAACAGGCATAGCCCGTTTCGAAACTCGGGGCCGTTCCGCAACGCGTACCGAAACGGGGGTCTGGCAGTAGCCTTTCCGTTTCGGAACGGCCCCTCCCGTTTCGGACGCCTGGGCACAATTAAGGCACCCGTTCCGAAACGGTAGGTGCTGTTCCGAAACACCCTGCACAAATTGCCTCAAAAAGCCTTACTAAACATGCAATTAAACATCCAATCATGCACCAAACGCCACCACACTTTACCAGCATGCAATTAAACATAGAAGGGACATATAAGCATCATCAATTCAGCAAAACAACATCATAAGCAAAAAGCCCCAAATCTAAAGGCATGCTTCCTACACAAGTAAGCCATTCAAGCATAAACTTCCAAAACAAGCATATAAAGGCCAACCACAAAAACCAGCATTCTCAACAACATTCAACACACTTAGGGAGTTCAAAACATCTCCCAAAACATACACATAGGTCCCCCATTGCCAAATTACCAAAAGCTAAAATGTACTTAGAAAACCTTCCATACTTAGAGCTTTGTTTCCACTTGGATGCTTGCCCTCCTTGCTGCCCTCAAGTACTCTAATGTTCTGCATTATTGAATTAAGAAAACGGAAGAGAGCGTAAGCAAAAGCTTAGTGAGGAATGCTCGTAAAACCATTCAATAATGCATTTATAAAACACTTATAAATCATGCATCAAATCATCATTTACACATGCTCAAAAGCATACTTTAACAAGCATCTCATGCTTCATTTCATTACATGTCATATTGGCCACAAGTGATACAATTCATTTCTTTGAAAACAAGTTCATCAACTTTCACCCCAAGGACTTTTAAACACCTTGGACCCCAAGGACTTTTAAACACCTTGGCCATGGACTTTTAAACACCATGATATAAATTACCTCAAGGACTTTTAAACACCTTGACCCCAAGGACTTTTAAACACCTTGGCCATGGACTTTTAAACACCATGAAATAAATTACCTCAAGGACTTTTAAACACCTTGAACCCCAAGGACTTTTAAACAACTTGGCCTATGGACTTTTAAACACCATAGAATGGACCACACAAGGACTTTTAACCACCTTTGTGTCCGTAACAAGAACCATCCAAGGACTTTTAACCACCTTGATGTTCTTAAGTAAACAAGGCTCACTCAAGGACTTTTAACCACCTTAGTGACCTTAACCTTTTCAAAACATCACTTGCCAATGTACATCATTATCATCAATTTATCCACTGTTCTAAAGCATTCAACCAAGCCATATTCATCATGCATTTAAAAGCATCAAACCACATTTAATCAATGTTCAAAAACAAGGAACTCTTACCATGAGCTTCCTTCAACATATGGCTTACAAAAACAGCATTAACCATGCTAAATCATGCTTTCAAAACAGAATTTAAAACATGCAATAAACCATATTGCACATCAATCAAATCATGGCCACCACTAGAGAGTATTTCCGAAAACTTACACTTGAGCTTAGCAAAGTTGTTTAGACTTAAACTAAGCTCCCAAGACATTGGTTTCAAAGCCGAAAACCCAATTTCACTCACCGATTCCACTTCGCCTCTTGCCGAAGAACCAAATCAAGCCTCCGGATCACCACCACTTGGATCCAAAGATGCCTCCCCTGATTAAACACATTAAAGCAGAGATTTAATGCATCATCATGCATCAAAAGCTTCAATGAAAGCACTCAAACTCGCTGCTCTCATTCACACTCCAATTTCGGCCACCAAACACAACCGAAATTGCATCAAAACCACTTCTCAACAAAGCCCAGCCATTAACCAGCAAAACCTAACACCCATTAACACCATTTAACATCTAAAAACAACCTATAAACATCCTTATGCCTCCAGCAACATCAGATCCACAAGATCACCACAAAAACATCCAAGAATCACAAGCTAAACTTAGGAAACACAACCTATCCGGGATTGCATTAATCAAAACTCATTTCCTTATCAATTTAGAGTTCATTTAACATCAAAAACACACCTCAAATCACAGATTAATCATATCTAACGAAAATCATCAAAAATCACCAAATCTTGCATTATAAGCCAAGATCCATTTCACCACTTAAAATCCTTTAATAAAACTTCAATTAAGAGTTGAGAACTTGGGAATTTCAGTAAAGAACTGATAGTTTAGAGGAGAAGGACGTTCTTACCTCCAAACTTGTGTTTCTCCACTTTTTGGAATCAAAAACCTTGTTGAATCAACTAGCAAATGATGAGGTTTTGAAGATATGTTGATTAGGAATCAAAAGAATGTTGAAAGGAGGATTTTAGGTGAGAAAATCAGAAACAACTCTCTGGAAAACAAGTGTTTGGATTGAGAGAAAATGAGAGAAAGAAAATAGAAAAGTTAGTTAAGAAAATAGCCAAATGGCCTTTCCCTCCACTTTTGATATGCTTTAAAATCAGAATAAATCTCAAAATATCTTAGAAAAATCTGGAGAAACTACTTTTGGAATAATAGCTCCTTAAAGATTCAAAGTTTCAACTCTTTATAAAACAGTCACAAAACTTTCAAAAATTACATTTTGGTCACTAACCAAAATGTCACTCTTCCAAAACCCATTTTTCAAAATTGATTTCACAGTTCACTTAATTATATTAAAAGATGATTTTAGAACATTTTTCCATATTTTTAATGCAACCCGAACTAGGCTTTCCTAATTTCACCTCTTTAGATTCGAACAGCACTTTGACCAAACCGGTCAACGCCCAAAACTTCTAAGCCCAAAACCGGGGCATTACAACTCTCCCCCCCCCTTAAGAAATTTCGTCCTCGAAATTTACCTGAAGGAAAGAGATAAGGAAACTGCTTCAGCATGTCTTCCTTCCGCTCCCACGTGGCTTCCTCAACACCACGATGCTTCCACAGCACCTTCACCAACTCAATGGTCTTGTCACGAAGAACCTTGCTATCCGAATCCAGAACCTTCACCGGTTCCTCATCATAGGTCAAATCCGGATTCAAAACCACTTCCTCCACAGGCATCATATGCGAAGGATCAGATCTATACCTCCGGAGCATAGAGACATGGAACACATCATGAATCTTCTCCAACTCCTGAGGTAACCTCAACCGATACGCAACAGGACCCACACGCTCAACCACCTCATATGGTCCAATGTACCTAGGGCTCAACTTACCCTTTCGGCCAAACCGCATCACCTTCTTCCAAGGCGAAACCTTCAAGAACACACGGTCACCCACCGCATACTCTATCTCCTTACGCTTCAAATCCGCGTAAGACTTCTGCCGATCAGAAGCAGCCTTCAACCGCTCACAAATGAGCTTTACCTTCTCCGTGGTCCCTTTCAACAAAGCCGGCATCGAAACCAACTTTTGACCAGTTTCAGCCCAACAAAGAGGAGTCCTACACTTCCTCCCGTACAAACCCTCATAAGGTGCCATCTGTATACTTGCCTGATAACTGTTGTTATAAGCAAACTCAACCAAAGGCAGATGCTTCTCCCAAGAACCTTGGAACTCAATCACGCAGCACCTTAACATATCCTCCAAAATCTGGATAACTCGCTCAGACTGACCATCCGACTGAGGATGATAGGACGTACTAAAATGCAACCTTGTACCCAGAGCTTGATGCAAACACTGCCAGAACCGCGATGTGAACCTCGGATCCCTATCCGACACAATCGACTTAGGCACACCATGCAGCCGCACAATCTCAGCAATGTACAGCTCTGCCAACTTATCCAAAGAAAACGTGGTATGCACAGGCAAGAAATGCGCACACTTCGTTAGGCGATCCACAATCACCCAGACCGAATTCTTCTTCGAGGGAGACAAAGGTAAACCAGATACAAAATCCATGGTAACCCGTTCCCACTTCCACTCAGGGATTTTCAACGGTTGCAACAACCCTGAAGGAAACTGATGCTCAGCCTTAACTCGCTGACATACCAAACACTTGCTAACAAACTCCGCAACATCTTTCTTTAAACCCACCCAATAGTACTCATCACGAAGATCACGGTACATCTTAGTACTACCAGGATGCATAGCAAAAGGACTACTATGACCTTCAGTCAGAATAGCACGCCTCAACTCAGTATCATTGGGCACTACTATTCGACTCCCAAAACACAGCACACCATCATCATTGAAACAGAAATCCGAAGGTCTACCCTCCGCGATATCCTGAACATGAGACACCAAGGAATCATCCAGCAACTGCTTATCCTTGATCAACTGAACCAAAGAGGGTTTCACTTGCAACTCAGCAACGAGACCACCATCTTGCGATATGCTCAAGCTAGCAAACATAGCCCTCAGCTCAACAGCTACTTTCCTACTCAAGGCATCCGCTACAACATTAGCTTTTCCAGGATGATACTCAATCGTCAGATCATAATCCTTGAGCAACTCCAACCAACATCGCTGCCTAAGATTCAACTCCTTCTGAGACATCAGATACCTCAAACTCTTGTGATCTGTGTACACAGTACACTTCTCACCATACAGATAATGTCTCCAGATCTTCAGAGCAAAAACCACTGCAGCCAGCTCAATATCATGCGTAGGGTAATTGCGCTCATGCACTTTCAACTGCCGCGATGCATAAGCCACCACCTTACCCTCCTGCATCAGCACACACCCCAAACCAACATAGGATGCATCACTGTAAACCACAAACTCTTTCCCTGATTCAGGCTGAATCAAGATAGGAGCTTGCGTCAAAGCCGCCTTAAGCTTCTCAAAAGCCTGCTGTCTCGCTTCCGTCCACTCATACTTAACATCCTTTTGCAACAGCTTCGTCAAAGGAGCAGCAATCTTGGAAAAACCATCCACAAACCTTCGGTAGTATCCCGCCAAACCAAGGAAACTACGGATCTCATGAACAGACTTAGGAACTTTCCAATTCATCACCGCCTCAATCTTCTGAGGATCAACACGAATCCCCTCCGCTGAAACCACATGCCCAAGAAACACCACCTCCCTTAACCAGAACTCACACTTGCTCAGCTTAGCATAAAGCTGATTCTCCAACAAAGCTTGCAAAACAATCCTCAAATGCTCTTCATGCTCCTCCTCAGTACGCGAGTACACGAGGATATCATCAATGAACACCACAACAAACTTGTCCAGGTATTCATGAAACACACGATTCATCATGTCCATGAAAGCAGCAGGAGCATTTGTCAACCCAAACGGCATCACAAGGAACTCATAATGCCCATACCTTGTCCTGAAAGCTGTCTTAGGCACATCCACATCCTTCACCTTCAACTGATAATACCCTGACCTCAAGTCAATCTTAGAGAACACAGCAGCTCCCCGAAATTGATCAAAAAGATCATCAATCCTCGGCAAAGGATACCGATTCTTGATAGTCAACTTGTTCAGCTGACGGTAATCAATGCACATTCTCATAGTGCCATCCTTCTTCTTCACAAACAAGACCGGTGCTCCCCAAGGTGACACACTCGGCCGGATGAATTCACGGTCAAGCAACTCTTGCAACTGCGTCTTCAGCTCCTTCAGCTCCTTAGGTGCCATTCTATAGGGAGTAATGGACACAGGAGTTGTATTCTCATACAGCTCAATTCCAAACTCCACCTCGCGGTTAGGAGGTAAACCAGGCAACTCCTCAGGAAAAACACCAGGAAACTCCTTCACAACTCTGATATCTTGCACCCTCAACTCTTTAGAGCTAGGATTCATCACAAAAGCTAGATAGGCTTCGCAACCTTGCCTCAGCATCCTGCTCGCCTCCAAGGTAGACACCACATTGGCAAGAAACTTCACATTCTCACCAACCACAACAACTTCATAATCATCCGCAAGCTTAAGCGAAACTCGCTTGTTTTCACAATCCACAACAGCGCGATGCTCAGCAAGCCAATCCATACCAAGGATCACATCGAAACCATAAAAAGGTAACTCCATAAGATCCACATGGAAAACATGCTCTTGAACAACCAAGGGACACCTTCTATAAAGCTTACGAGTCACAACAGTCTCACCAAAAGAACTAGTGACACGAACACCAACATCCAAAGACTCAACAGGCAACCCAAGCAATTCAGCATGCTCACGCAAAATGTATGAATGCGTAGATCCAGAATCAATCAAAGAAAGCAATGACAAGGATTGCAAAGTAAAGGTACCTGCAATCACATTCGCATCATTCCTGCCCTCTCGCTGAGCATACACCCTCGCTTGGCCTCCACCCTCAGGCTGAATAGCCACAACATGGGCCACTCCACGACCACCTTCCTCTCTCCTCTGGAAATTACCATGGCCGCGCCCACGACCTCTCTGCGGTGCAGCAACAACAGGAGCACGCACCTGATCACCAGCCAACCTCGGACAATCTCGCCTCAAGTGGTCTGCAGAACCACAACTCCAGCACCCGTTACCAGCAGCCGCAACAGGAGCTTGCACCACTCTCTTAGCACGAGGACAGTCACGCTTCATGTGACCACGTGAACCACAGATCCAACAAGCACTCGGATCAGCTCTAGTATTGCCTCCTCTAGCAGGTGCACCGCCACCTCTCTTAGCTGAAGACTGATACTTCTGATCACGTCCCCTCTTGTTCCGTCCACCTCCAGAACTATGCTCAGCAGCTCGCTTGCCAGCACCCTTAGCAGATAAACTCAAGTTCATCTCTACATCCTTGGCTCGGCCCACCAACACGTCAAAATCATCATACTCGGCGGCCAGCAAATACATTTTCACATCCGTCTCTAAACCATAACGGAACCTCTCGCACCTTGCCCGCTCATCAGGTACCAGCTCCGGTGCATACTGACTGAGTCGCACAAACTGCACCTCATACTCAGCCACACTCATGCTCCCTTGGGTAAGAGACATGAATTCACGCTTTTTCTCATCTAGATATCTCACACCAAGATATCTCCGCTTGAACACATTCTGAAAGAATGTCCAAGTCACATCAGCTTCTGCCATCCCAGCAATAGTGGTTATCCACCACGTATACGCATCCTTCTGCAGCAAGGACACAACACAACCCAGCTTCTGCACATCAGTGCAACTCATCTGGCCCAAGATTCGCTTGGTACTCTCTAGCCAAGCTTCAGAACTCTCAGCAGACATACCCCTGAACTCAGTCCCACCAAGACTGCGCAAACGCTCCAAAGGTAGTCTAACACCAGCATCTTCCTGATGCCCCGCTCCACGAGCCCCAGCTACCGCTGCTTGAAAAGCACCAGCAATAGCTTGCACTAACATCGTCATATCAGGCATAGCTTGCCCCTGACCAACCCCAGGTCCAGCAGCTCCAGCGCCAGCTGCAGCTCTAGCTTCCTCAGCCCCAGCACCACCACCACCAGGTGGAGGAGGAGGTAACACCGCACTACCCGTGTTTTCCTCATTCTCGTTCTCATTAGGAGCCGTAGCTCGCACATTACCTCGTAACTCTCTACGTGGTGCCATACTTTTACCATGCAATCACAACACAAATAAAACAAAGTCAGGCCCAGCAAGGTAAGCAATCCAAGTATTCAAGCTCAATTTCATTTCAAAACAACATCTTTCCTTTAGCTTTGATTTGGCAATGGGTACCCACAACATGCTACATCACAGCACATACTTCAATTGCATCAAAATCACAAGCCATTAACATGCTTTCACTCAACAAGCATACAAGGCATACATACTTCAATCATGCACACATTCATTCCCAATTACTCGAGAACTCAGCTCTGATACCACCAAATGTAACCCCCTTAACCCGGCCTAGACGGTTGACCCGAATTAAGAAAGTCACACGGGGAAAACCAAAGTCAACCCGAAAGTCAACCTTGATTAACGACCCTTTTTTTCTTTTAAAACTTGTCTAGATGCAAATTAATCCTTAGATATGATCATACAACAGCATACTCAAAGATCATAAACATCAGAGATCTAACAGGGACCCAATTGAACAATTTACAACTTTAGGGACCAAATTTTAAATTCTGATAATTATAAGGACTTAACCCAAATTGAAGTTACCATCTTGAAATTAATCATGTTTCATACTTCTCTGTAAAATTTCAGCTCAAAAGGACTTCCCAAACTCATACAATTGCACAAACAAGATTCAGAACCAAAACGCAAACATTCCAAAACATATAACTGCCAATGTCAGCCCCCAACGGTCACCCGTTCCGAAACAGGCATAGCCCGTTTCGAAACTCGGGGCCGTTCCGCAACGAGTACCGAAACGGGGGTCTGGCAGTAGCCTTTCCGTTTCGGAACGGCCCCTCCCGTTTCGGACGCCTGGGCACAATTAAGGCACCCGTTCCGAAACGGTAGGTGCTGTTCCGAAACACCCTGCACAAATTGCCTCAAAAAGCCTTACTAAACATGCAATCAAACATCCAATCATGCACCAAACGCCACCAAACTTTACCAGCATGCAATTAAACATAGAAGGGACATATAAGCATCATCAATTCAGCAAAACAACATCATAAGCAAAAAGCCCCAAATCTAAAGGCATGTTTCCTACACAAGTAAGCCATTCAAGCATAAACTTCCAAAACAAGCATATAAAGGCCAACCACAAAAACCAGCATTCTCAACAACATTCAACACACTTAGGGAGTTCAAAACATCTCCCAAAACATACACATAGGTCCCCCATTGCCAAATTACCAAAAGCTAAAATGTACTTAGAAAACCTTCCATACTTAGAGCTTTGTTTCCACTTGGATGCTTGCCCTCCTTGCTGCCCTCAAGTACTCTAATGTTCTGCATTATTGAATTAAGAAAACGGAAGAGAGCGTAAGCAAAAGCTTAGTGAGGAATGCTCGTAAAACCATTCAATAATGCATTTATAAAACACTTATAAATCATGCATCAAATCATCATTTACACATGCTCAAAAGCATACTTTAACAAGCATCTCATGCTTCATTTCATTACATGTCATATTGGCCACAAGTGATACAATTCATTTCTTTGAAAACAAGTTCATCAACTTTCACCCCAAGGACTTTTAAACACCTTGGACCCCAAGGACTTTTAAACACCTTGGCCATGGACTTTTAAACACCATGATATAAATTACCTCAAGGACTTTTAAACACCTTGACCCCAAGGACTTTTAAACACCTTGGCCATGGACTTTTAAACACCATGAAATAAATTACCTCAAGGACTTTTAAACACCTTGAACCCCAAGGACTTTTAAACACCTTGGCCTATGGACTTTTAAACACCATAGAATGGACCACACAAGGACTTTTAACCACCTTTGTGTCCGTAACAAGAACCATCCAAGGACTTTTAACCACCTTGATGTTCTTAAGTAAACAAGGCTCACTCAAGGACTTTTAACCACCTTAGTGACCTTAACCTTTTCAAAACATCACTTGCCAATGTACATCATTATCATCAATTTATCCACTGTTCTAAAGCATTCAACCAAGCCATATTCATCATGCATTTAAAAGCATCAAACCACATTTAATCAATGTTCAAAAACAAGGAACTCTTACCATGAGCTTCCTTCAACATATGGCTTACAAAAACAGCATTAACCATGCTAAATCATGCTTTCAAAACAGAATTTAAAACATGCAATAAACCATATTGCACATCAATCAAATCATGGCCACCACTAGAGAGTATTTCCGAAAACTTACACTTGAGCTTAGCAAAGTTGTTTAGACTTAAACTAAGCTCCCAAGACATTGGTTTCAAAGCCGAAAACCCAATTTCACTCACCGATTCCACTTTGCCTCTTGCCGAAGCACCAAATCAAGCCTCCGGATCACCACCACTTGGATCCAAAGATGCCTCCCCTGATTAAACACATTAAAGTAGAGATTTAATACATCATCATGCATCAAAAGCTTCAATGAAAGCACTCAAACTCGCTGCTCTCATTCACACTCCAATTTCGGCCACCAAACACAACCGAAATTGCATCAAAACCACTTCTCAACAAAGCCCAGCCATAAACCAGCAAAACCTAACACCCATTAACACCATTTAACATCTAAAAACAACCTATAAACATCCTTATGCCTCCAGCAACATCAGATCCACAAGATCACCACAAAAACATCCAAGAATCACAAGCTAAACTTAGGAAACACAACCTATCCGGGATTGCATTAATCAAAACTCATTTCCTTATCAATTTAGAGTTCATTTAACATCAAAAACACACCTCAAATCACAGATTAATCATATCTAACGAAAATCATCAAAAATCACCAAATCTTGCATTATAAGCCAAGATCCATTTCACCACTTAAAATCCTTTAATAAAACTTCAATTAAGAGTTGAGAACTTGGGAATTTCAGTAAAGAACTGATAGTTTAGAGGAGAAGGACGTTCTTACCTCCAAACTTGTGTTTCTCCACTTTTTGGAATCAAAAACCTTGTTGAATCAACTAGCAAATGATGAGGTTTTGAAGATATGTTGATTAGGAATCAAAAGAATGTTGAAAGGAGGATTTTAGGTGAGAAAATCAGAAACAACTCTCTGGAAAACAAGTGTTTGGATTGAGAGAAAATGAGAGAAAGAAAATAGAAAAGTTAGTTAAGAAAATAGCCAAATGGCCTTTCCCTCCACTTTTGATATGTTTTAAAATCAGAATAAATCTCAAAATATCTTAGAAAATCTGGAGAAACTACTTTTGGAATAATAGCTCCTTAAAGATTCAAAGTTTCAACTCTTTATAAAACAGTCACAAAACTTTCAAAAATTACATTTTGGTCACTAACCAAAATGTCACTCTTCCAAAACCCATTTTTAAAAATTGATTTCACAGTTCACTTAATTATATTAAAAGATGATTTTAGAACATTTTTCCATATTTTTAATGCAACCCGAACTAGGCTTTCCTAATTTCACCTCTTTAGATTCGAACAGCACTTTGACCAAACCGGTCAACGCCCAAAACTTCTAAGCCCAAAACCGGGGCGTTACACACGTCGTTACTTTGTTCGCACGATGTTTGAAATGCATGTTAGATTGCACGGTGTTTGTTTTGCATGGTTATAGCCCATAGCCTTTATAGTTTTGGTTTTTATAAATACGGCATGCGTGTCGTGCCTTTCTCTATCTTCTATTGTACTTCTCTTCTCATCTCACTCCCTCGCATGTAACGCGAGTTTCTGAAAATTGTAAATACTCATGGAGATAAAGCAAGAACCAAGGTAGTAGCGTGGTGGGCCTTCCCTGGTGGACCGGGCGTTTCAGAAGCAGATTCTATCTTCAGTAGAATGGTCCTCCCATTGGCTTGGGACGGTCGCCTTAGGTTAAGAAGGGCTATAATCATTGCATATTTATTACCTCTTATATTTACCTTGTATGTGATGCAATGGATGTTTTATAAGCATGATTAAACATAGTTCTATTGATAGGATCAATGTTAAAATGATGAGATAATTAAGTAAATCCCTCACTATAATTCTAAGTCTGTTTTAACCATCCAATATTTACCCTCGTTAAAGCTTCGATCGATATAATGCGAGCTTTGCCAAAGCAATGTCACATTTATCTATCTTAGTTAAACGCGAAGAATAAGCTAGTGATATTAGCCGGTTGAGATATTGGTATTGACTTAGCTGGGTTGTTCTAATAGGATTAGAAAACCTAGTGGTTAAAAGTTTTGGATAATCATAAGATGATTTAAAGAACAAGAGTTGTTCGCCAAAAGATGAGGAATTACATGAGATGTAATTAGTAAGGTGTTACTTACCTAAATAACCATTTCCTAAAAGACTGGCTAAAGATGATTTAGGAATGGTAAAATACGGATCCTCACTCACTAGAAAAACTATCGAAACGTTTTTCTGAAATTAAAACTAGAGGGTTTTTAATTTTGAAGAAAATAGTTGGAGTAAATTTATAGTAAAGACCTATCTATAAATTTTAAAATTTAGTAAAACTTATGTAGCATATTTTCTTTGTTGTATAATTAATGGCAAATAATACTCTATCTCTGCGATCTATCCTTGAGAAGGATAAGCTCAATGGCATAAACTTCCTTGGCTAGTTCCGCAATTTGAGAATTGTTCTCAAACAGGAAAAGAAGGAATATGTCATTGAAGAACTTGTTCCTGATGAACCGATTGCCACTGCTTCCAGAGCTGACAAAGACAAGTTTAAGAAACACATGGACGACATGATGGATGTCGGTTGTCTTATGCTTGCCTCCATGACCCCTGAGCTTCAGAAGCAACATGAGGACATGGTAGCTTACGATATGATTCAAAATCTCAAGGAGATTTATGAAGGGAAAGCTCGTCAAGAGAGGTACGACACCTCTAAAGCTTTGTTTCAATGCAAGATGAGTGAGGGGTCTCCCGTAGGAGCTCATGTCATCAAAATGATGGGCTACATCCAAACGTTGGAGAAGCTCGGCTTTCCGCTGAAAGACGAATTAGCTACTAATGTCATCCTGCAATCGTTGTCGGATAGTTTCAATCAATTCGTCCTTAATTTCAATATGAATGAAATTAACAAGACGCTGCCACAGTTGCTCGGCATGTTGAGAACTGCTAAAATCAAATGAAGAAGGTAGGACCTAAACCTGTTCTGATGGTCCGCAAGGGCAAGAAGAAAGGTAAATCGGTAGCAAAGTCTAAAGGTGATGGTAAGACCAAAACCGATGGAAATGAGACATTGAAACCTAAGAAGAGAATCAAGAAGGATGGAAAATGTTTCCATTGCGGCAAGACCGGACATTGGAAGAAAAACTGCCCCACACACCTACAAGAAGTCAAGAAAGCAAAAACGAGTGAGGCATCAACCTCAGAGGCTTCTAAAGAGAAGACATCAGAATAGACATGGACCTGCGAATGGAAATAAAGCAAGAGTTGCTACATCATCCATTAGGATATGTGTTTTTGCTTAAATAGATTTGTTTTAGTTTTTAAGATTATTATTTTGTGCCTAAGTTTTAGTTATCTTGTAAGGACAAGATATTTTAATTTTGAGATTATTTAAATAAATGTTATTATTTTAATCTCTTATGGCACAACGAATCAATGATCTTTAAACTAATCAAATCAATAATATTTATAAGATAAATAAAACAAATGACTAATCTCAAACTCATAAAAGTATTAAGGTAATTTGATGAGATCAAATTCAAGAATATTTAAAGTTTGATGAACTTTCAAAGAATATGGGATTGTCCCATAATTAAATCCCACAAGTGGAACGAAAAGTCTTTGAAAGAGAATCAAATATGTTAGACATGTTTTGATTCAGAACAAGTCATTTTCGACTTCTTTACACACTAGAAAAACAACTCTCATACTTCCTCGTGTTTTTTTTCGAAACGTCATATAAGATATGGACTAAGAATTGTTCTAGAATACCTTTGAAGTTTTAAGGTTACTTACATGTTAAAATGTTTACAAAGTTCGAACCTTAAAAACTCCATTTGTTGTTTATCCTAACGAGAACAAAGCGTTTGTTTCTCAAACGAGAGTTTATCTTGAAAGAGATTAATTCTCACAAATGGATATTATTTCTTCAACTTTAACGAGAACAAAATATTTGTTGCTCAAACGATAGTTTATCTCGAAAAAGAATACTTATCACTAAGGGATTTCATTTTACAACGAGAACAAAATGTTTGTTGCTCAAACGAGAGTTTCTCTCGAAAGAGACTACCCCTCACAAAAGGAAAAATTGGAATTTGGAATGTGAAGAAATTTTAGACAACAAATTTATGAACCAAAGATTGAGAATGTTCCACAAATGATAAAGGAACATTGGAACAAAACACAACCATTGTGTTGATCCTTAAGAGAATACCATATACTTGAGAAATATGGATTTCTCACTATCCGTACATGGAAACACTCTTCTTTTCGGATCAAGATAAAGACTAGGTCTTATCAGAAAGCAATGGTGAGCACAAAATTCGAGAAATGGCTAGGAGCCATGAGATATGAGATGGAATCCATGTCTAAAACCAAGTATAGACTTTGGTTACCTAAAAGGGTAAAACCTAAGAGGTATGGATGAGTTTTTCAAAAGGGAAAAACCGACATGGATGATAAAACAAACAAAGGATGAATCGTCGCTAAAAGTCTTCGACAAACTTCATAGTATAGACTATGATAAAGCATATTCCTTGTAGCTATGTTTAATCCATCTTAATCTCACTTGCAAGTAGTTACATACAATGATTATGGAATCAAATAAAGGAATGTCAAAACCACTTTCCTAAGGGAAAACTTGAAACAGATGTGTACATGACACATCCAAAAGGTTTTGCCACTCCAGTAAACACTTGGAAGGTATGTAAGCTACAAAGGTCTATCCGTAGACTAAGGCAAGCTTCTCAAAGTTGGGACATTCGTTTCAAAAGATACAATCAAAAGGTTTGGTTTATCTAGAAACAAAGAGGAGTCATGTTTTCAAAAGAGCTAGTGGGAGCATTGTTACTTTCCTAAGTATTGTATGTAGATAACATACTCGTCAAAAGGAACTAAAGATCGCAATTCGTTTTGCATTAATAAAAGATACTGCGAGTTAGCAACATGAGACAGTATCTAACTCTACAACATAGGCTGAATGTATTACAGTCAACATAGCAATAAAGAAGGATGTTTGGATCTAAAGGGTTCACTTCTGAACTAAAGGTTGTTCCCAGCATATTAGATGCTACATAACATTGTTATGATGGAATCTTTGCGTAAGCAAATAAAACCCAGATCTCATCAATAAATCCAAACATATTCTAAAGTACTTACATCTTGGAGATGTGAAAGTATGCAACATACGCACAAAGTTGATAACTTTGTCAACTCTCCGACAAAGCTTTTGACATAGCATAAGCATGTCAGTTACACTAAACCATGTCGTATTAGATACGAGAATGATTGGTCTTAGTGCTAGTGGGAGATTGTTGGAGTAGGCCCAAAGATCAATCATATGATGATTGAATAGACATACTATTTTACTAGATTTATCAAGTAATGGCATTACCGTTATTATCATTTGGTATGTTTATGTGCATCAAACTAACCATTGGATAATAATGTCCATACAATAATACGATTATTGTTAAATAGGATCCTTAGTCGAATATTATTACGGGTATGGACAGTGATAATATATAAAGACTAATATGCGGTTAATGACAAGCGTTGTCATTGACATAGAGATGTCAAAATAAACACGTAAGTATTTGTTAGAGAACAACATACTGGATTGACCCGCTATGAGCATGTTTCTTGGGTAATTATGTGACAGTCACAACATTGCTCATGATAAACATATGTATAATCCTCAGACTTGAGATCAACATGATTTCAACATAAAGATTTATGTATTTTGACATAGTCAAACGTGTGTCGTAACTGACTACATTATAAAGACTAATGATTGGATACGTGATGACCTATGTAGTGAAATATTGTTGATCGAGAAAGGATTTGTCCCTCCTACATAATGGGAGAAATATCTTTGGCCACTTGATTGAGTGAGATTAGAAAATGCATGGCCAAGCTCGAATATTATGATATGAGATATCATAGAGATTCGTTTATCATAATCTACTCAAGACATCAAGAAACACTAGATGGACAACGCAAGTGTGACTAACCCATGACTTGTGTTCATCTAAGATATAAAGGACAAAAGGATGAAATACATAAAGGAAGTTTATTTAGGAATTAGGGAAGTCAAACCATGACTTCATGCAACTTAGGTAGCAATGATGTATTGCTAGATGCCACTCATTGTTTGTAAAATTAGAACAGTTCTAATTTTGTTGCTAATGTTGCATGAACCTAAAAGGGTCACACCCTTCGAATGAAACAAACAAAAATTTGAAACCATACTCCCTATTTTAGGGAGGTTGCCGAAAATCCCCTATGGGATAAGGGGAATCGGCAACTCCCTTAAATGGGAATAATATTGGATAAATATTGTATTTATCAAATATTATTTAGAGTATGAAAAATATTTAGAGACTTAAATATTATAGAATAAGATTCTAGAAATTTAAATATATATTTGGAATTTATATAATGTATATTTAATTCCAAGTTTATGTAGAATTAGATTCCACATAATTAAAAACATATATT
The DNA here is from genome assembly GCA_030270665.1 of Hibiscus trionum. NCBI lineage: Eukaryota > Viridiplantae > Streptophyta > Magnoliopsida > Malvales > Malvaceae > Hibiscus > Hibiscus trionum. Next base: position 39,352,997 of record BSYR01000010.1, on the reverse strand, counting down.
TAAATATATTTAAATCCAAGTAAAGATAAAATTAGATTCCATATAATAAAAATATATATTTGGATTAAATATAATGTATATTTAAATCCATGTTTTATGTAGAATAAGATTCTACATAATTAAATATATATATTTCATTTAATATTATTAAATATGATGTATATTTAATATAAACCAATTTCAAGTAGAATTAGATTCTATGAATTTTGGTTGAACTTGGATTTAAGGAATTCAACTAGAATTAAGTCTCTGAATACTATTTAAAGGGACAAGGGCTAGCAACCAAATCATCCCTCTTCCTCCTCTTGAAGATTTCGACAACACCCCTAGGGATTCCCCACTAGAATTCGACATATCCCAGAAAGCTCTCTGAGAAGCTGTTCGATATTTTTATGGTGTTCTACTTGCCCCTGGAAAATCCCTGAAGGTTTCCTTGCTCGATTGCAAGTCCCGGTTGAACTCTTGGTCGATTTCAGACTCCCTCAGGAATACCTGGAGGGATTTCGACTTCTCCCTGGAATGTGTTCAAACCTGTCGAAATTTATCCCTAAGTGTTAGGGAGGCAGAAACTTTGTTCGTCTTGTTCGGGTGGACTCCGTAGAGGTTGTTGCGAACCTGTGATGATTCCGGTTTTACTTGACGTGGTTATTCCGACATACCGTCGGTTTTCCAGTTTCCAGAGTTTTAAAAGGTAACTCTTCATCTTTTCACCTCGGGTTCGTTCCTGTACATGGATCCTGGCTGGATTACGTCGGATTAATTTTTCTGCTGCGCCACGGGGTGTGCCGACGTGACCCAACAATGTGTTCTCGGCCCATGGAATTAGTGTGGATCCCAAGAAGATAGAAGCCATAGTGAGTTGGAAGCAACCGAAGTCGGTGACAGAAATCTGTAGTTTTCTAGGCTTGGCGGGGTATTATCGAAGATTTGTCGAGGGGTTTTCGAAGATTGCGGCACCTTTGACTAAGTTTCTTCAGAATAATGTTCCGTATGAGTGGTCGGATGCAAGACAACAAGCGTTTGAGAAGTTGAAGAAAGCTTTGACCGAAGCTCCTATTTTGATTCATCCTGAACCGGGGAAAGAGTTTGTGATTTACAGTGATGCCTCGTATGTAGGTTTAGGTTGTGTGCTTATGCAAGAGGGTAAGGTTCTAGCTTATTCTTCGAGAAAGTTGAAGGTTCACGAGAAGAACTACCCCACTCATGATATTGAGTTAGCCGCAGTAGTGTTTGCTTTGAAGATTTGGAGACATCACCTTTATGGTAAGAAGTGCACCGTTTATACCGATCACAAGAGTTTGAAATACTTGATGACTTAGAGAGAGTTGAATCTTAGACAGCGTAGGTGGATAGAACTTCTTAAGGTCTATGACCTTACGATAGAGTACCATCCGGGTAAAGCAAACGTGGTGGTCGATGCTTTGAGTAGAAAAGTGGCGGTTAATTTGCGAGCTATGTTTGCGAGATTGAGTGTGTCGCGGGATGGTGGTTTGATAGCCGAGTTACAGGTTAAACCCTCGATGACTCAGTTGATTCAAGAGAAACAGTTGCAAGACGAGTCTTTGGCACCTCACGTGCAAGATATAGCCGAGGGTAGACCCATAGATTTCTGCTTTGGTGAGAACGGGATCCTATGTTTCAAGGATAGGATAGTAGCCCCAGAAGATGTCGAGTTAAGGCATGCTATCTTGAATGAAGCCCATAACAGTCCTTTTGCTATGCATCCGGGTAGTACGAAGATGTATCGTGGGTTAAAAGAAGAGTACTACTGGATTGAAGAAAGATGTGGCCGAGTTTGTGAGTAAGTGTATGGTATGTCAGCGAGTTAAATCCGAGCATCATTTTCCTTCAGGTTTGTTATAGCCGTTGAAGATTCTGGAATGGAAGTGGGAACGTATCACCATGGATTTTGTGTCGGGTTTACCGTTGACTCCTTCCAAGAAGAATTCAATATGGGTGATAGTCGACAGATTCACTAAGTGTGCCCACTTCATACATGTGCATACTACCTACACCTTAGATAAGTTGGCCAATTTGTACATCAGTGAAATATTGAGGTTTCATGGGGTACCGAAATCGATTGTATTAGACCGAGATCCGAGGTTTACAGCTAGATTTTGGGAGTGTTTGCATCGTGCCTTGGGTACTTGGTTGAACTTCAGTACTTCGTATCACCCACAGTCAGATGGTCAGTCGGAGAGAGTTATTCAGGTGTTAGAGGACATGTTGAGGTGTTGCATCATCGACTTTTAGGGTTCTTGGGAGAAACACCTATCGTTAGTAGAGTTTGTATACAATAATAGTTATCAGGATAGTATTCTGATGGCACCGTATGAGGCTCTGTATGGTAGGAAGTGTAGAACACCTATCTGTTAGGCCGAGGCCGGACAGAAGCTTGTACAGATGTCAGACTTACTTAAGGTCACTACCGAGAAGGTAAAACTAATTTGTGATCGCTTGAAGGCCGCTTGAGACAGACAGAAATTGTATGCCGATTTGAAGAGAAAGGAGATAGAGTATGTCGTGGGCGAAAAGGCGTTCTTGAAAGTTTTACCTTGGAAGAAGGTGATGAGGTTTGGTAGGAAGGGTAAATTGAGTCCGAGATTCATTGGACCTTACGAGGTAGTTGAGAGGATCGGTCCCGTTGCGTATAGATTGAGACTGTCGATAGAGTTAGAGAAGATTCATGATGTGTTCCATGTTTCGATGCTCCAGAAGTATAGATCGGATTCGTCTCATGTAATGCCAGTGGAAGAGATTGAGTTGAACCCCGACCTGTCATATGATGAAGAACCAGTTGAGATTCTTGCTACGGACAGGAAAGTGTTGCGTGGGAGGTCTATCGAGTTAGTCAAAGTTTTGTGGAGACACCGAGGTGTAGAGGAGGCTACTTGGGAGAGGAAGGAAGACATGGAAAGGAAGTTTCCGTATCTTTTTCCGTCAGGTAATTTCGGGGACGAAATTCCTTAAGTGGGGGAGAGTTGTAACGCCCCGGTTTAGGGCTCGGAAGTTTATCGGTTTTGATCTAGGATTAGTTTTGGGTTAAATTTAGATTAAAATGATGATTTTATAAAGATTTCCATTATTTACAAAAAATTCCATTAATGAAATTAGAAGATGGGAATTTTGAGTTAAATGAAATAAAGAAAAGAAGTTTGAAAAATGTCATCTTCTCCAAAAAAATCTCATTTTCACTAAAACCTCTCCTAAACCCTATTTCACTATTCCATTACCTTAAATCCCTCATCCAAGCAAGATTTTTCAAGGTAATATCTTCCTTGCTTAGGTTCTTACATATTAAGCTTGTACTCATTGAAAACCTTCTTTTAAAACCCATTAAAAATGCATTTTGAATTTGGTGTTGGGTTGGAGAAATGAGTTTTCTATGAGATTTTCGTATGGGTATTTTAATGTCATGTTAAGGGTGTTTTTAATCATGTTTTGGTGTTTTAAAATGTTAAAATGGTGGCTAATAGTGGGGAACCCGAAATAGGTATAAAAATGGGATTTTGGGGTTGAAAAGGTTGAGTTTTTGTCTTGGTTTTGGGTTGAAAACATGGCTGGTGGTTCCTTTGATGATTTTGGATGTGTTTTGATGGTTGAAATCGATAGATTCAGTTTGGGGTTTGGTTAAAACGAAATTGGTGGAGTTTTGGGTGAAATTTGGGTTCGAATCAATGTGTTTTGGTTGCAAGGAGTGAGTTTCTGGGTTGTTGTTAGTTTACGAGTGTATTAGCATCCTAATAGTTGTTTTGGGTTGTCTTGAAGCAGAGAAGATTGATTCGGGTACTTTCAGCGTAATATCGGGTGATACGGGGGCTTGAGAACGGTGTTTCGGCTTTCGGTTGGGCTTAATCGGTGAGTGGTAATGTTTGAAGTTTTAAATGATTTCAAAGTGGATTCTTGGGGGTTTGGGTGGAGCCTTAAGGGCTAACCTAAACCCAAGTGTAAGTTTGCTAATTTGCCTTGTTTCGTTAAGCGTTGGTGTGTGCGATTAATTGTGTTGTTGTGTGAAACGTGGATTGCCTTTACTCTCCATTTTAATGTTGTTGTGTAGTCGTTGTTGATGTCAAGCCTCACGTGATGGTTAGTTATTGTATACGGTGATGTGTAGTCCCACCGGTACTAACTAGTAGAAGACTACGGTAATGTGTAGTCCCACCGGAGAACTACTAGTTGTTGTGAACGGTGATGTGTAGTCCCACCGGGAATGGTTGTGTATGTGCAAACCATGTTTGGTCAATGCTTGTGTTTAGTTCATCTTTTACTTATAGGATTTTGATGTTCAAAACTAAAATATTTGCTTTAAACTCCATTGGTGTTGTATTTAGAGCTCCGTTCACTAAGCTTTAAGCTTACGATCTCTCTTTTTCCAACAATGCATATCGTTAGAGGCTTTGGGAGGCAAGTGGGCAAGGGAGGAGTTTCTTGGAGCTCTTGCTAAGCTCAAAGTATGATTTATTTTTAGTAATAATGCTTAGACAATGGAAATACTAGGCTTTTGTTATGGAGTTGGTGTTCAAACCCCTAAGTCTTGTTATGGTTGATGTTGTTAACTTGTTTAAATGTTGAAGCATGTTTTATTTTGGTCTTTGGCACCTTTGGTGGATGTTAAGCATATTTTATTGCTTTGTATATCATGTTCGATGAATTGAGCTTTGTTTTGTGCTTGAATGCCTTAAATGAATGTTTCTTGTTTGCCTAAAGTCGTATGAATGTTTATATGTTGATCTAATGCCTGCTTAAGTTGTTAGGCTAGTCCCTTGTGCTTAAAAATTAGAATTTGCAGACTTTGTGTGCAGGGCATATCGATACGCCCAAGGGCGGTATCGATACGTTCCCTTGTTTTAAGCCTAGCATACCGATACGTGGGGGCATATCGATACCCCATTTGCTCTCTGGAAATCTGAGAAATTGATGAGAAATTGGGGTATCGGTACGGGCCTTAGGCGTACCGATACGGTCTTAAGGTTGACTTTGAGATTTTTGACCGTTGAGAGCGTACCGATACCAGCCTTGGAGGGTATCGATATGGACTCTCAGAGTTGACTCTGGGGAAGGTTGACCGTTGAAGGTGTATCGATACAGTCCTTTGGAGTATCGATACGCCCTGAGCTAAATGGATAAAAATTTGTCTTAAAATGTTAGTTTTGCTTGGATCGAATTAGTGGTTGGTTTTCCGTTGTTTGCTTATCTCATGTAGGGTTAAATAAAGCATTTAGACAAAGATAAATTAAATAAAAAATAGGGTTGCTAATCGGGGTGAGATCTTAACGAGTTTCGCTTCGGTTTTCCCCGTGTAACCCGTTCGGTTCGGTCTATTGGCTAGACCGGGACGAGGGGGTTACATTCACTGTTATCTATTTATAATTCAAGTTATGGTAAATTTGTCAAATTGCTCATTAGACTTTGTATTTTTAAGAAACCGAAATTTCCAAATTGGTACCGTATTTGATTTTGTTTTTATTTTATGCTAAAACTCATGAACTGGTCACTGGACTTGCAATTTTCTGTACTTTCAAAATTCATAAATTGGTACCTCATTTTGGTTTTAGAGTTTATTTTATGGATTTAATGTTTAGGATTTAAGGTATAAAGCTTATAATTTAGGATTGTTTTAGTTAAATTTTTGTTTTCTATAATGTATAATGTTTATGGTTTATGGTTATTGGTTTAGTTTAGGGTTTTTGAGATTAATTATGATTCTTTAAGGTTTAGGGTTTATTATTAACAGTTTATGGTTTAGTTCAAGATTATTAGTTTATGAGATTAATTGTAACACCCCGAAAATCGGTCTAGTCGGAATTGGATTCCGATGATCGGAGTATTGATATTAAAATATCGAAATATCAATTCTTTGTTGTAGATTATATTGTTATAGGACCCTAATTGAGCTAAGTCATTAATGGGTTTGCCTTGAAAAGTGCCTAATAAGATAATTTTGAGCTAGGTGTTTCGACACGGTTAGACTCGTACCGAAACGGCCTAGGTAAGGCGTTTAGAAACAATTGTAGGTGTTCCGATACGGTTCCAACAGTTTTAACTAACTTTTGGACTTTTGCTTGACCATTTCGATACGGTTCCTTTCGTTTCGAAATGGGTCCCCTGTTTCGAGTATATTTAAAAGAAAAATTGAGAAGAAAGGATAAAGTGATGATTCATCTGCTTATTGCTGCCCTCCCCACGTGAATATGATCAGGAGAAATGACTAGAGGTCACTCATGTGTTAAATTTGGAAAAGGATAATGAAAAGATGGAAATTATATTATTTTCTTTAAGCTTTCCCTTTGCTAAGGGAAACATTTTCATTGGTTGGTTGGGAGGTGGCTGACGATTATGGTTAGAATAATAAAGGAAATTGAAAAAAAGGATCTCATCTTTTGTTGAGCTTTATCAAAACCAATTCTCATCCTTTGTCTTGAAGAGACAAATATTGGAATCAGTAAACCCTTGGTAGAAGGAAACCTTCTTATTAGCTAAGTGGGAGGTGGAGTAGTGAATAAAGCTTTGGCTCTTTATTTGTTTTAAGTTTTCACCGAGAACCATTTCTATTCTTTAGTTTGGAAAGAACAAGTACACACCTCCATTGTTGTCTTCTTCACGAAGCTCAAGCACACACCTCTTTATTGTGAACCTTAAGCTTAGGTTTTCCTTGATTTAAAAACGCCAAGTCGTAGCTATCGATCGGGTAAGTGAAAGCTCTAAGTTAATCATTGATCCTCTTGATTATTAGATAATTAATTTCAAGCCTAAAGATAAGCTTTGTTGATAGCTAATGGGTATTCAAGTATCGATATTGTTATATTGATTCTAATGATCCCTTATTGCTTTTCCTAGCTCAAGAAGTGGAAAAGATTAATACATCACCTTCATCGAAAGCTAGAGATAGAGGAATCGCCATTCGATAGCCTTAGGAGCTTCATATTGTCAAGGTGAGTGTAGTCGAGGTCTCGAGAGTGGCTAGGTGCCATCTCGAATCATTGTTTATTGATTTACTAACCATTGATTTTAAGGGCTTTACATGAAGCATTATTGTAAGACATGTTGGTAAGTTTTGGTAAGTATTGCATTGATTCATTGTCCATGGTATTGCTATCATTGTCATGAAAATCATTGAAGCATCGACATGTTAGAATCATTGACATGAATTATTTTTATTGTCTTTTGACATGGAAATCATGATTGTTGAATTATTGATCTTGATATTGGTGTGGAAATATTGTTAATGAATCATGGATATTAAACTATGGATTATTGGACCTTGGATTCGAAGTATTGGATACAATTGGCATGCCATAGAATTCATGAGCTCATTGGTACGGGTGGACTACGGTCCTAGGGCTACGGCCTATATTGATTTGGCGAGGCGGAGGGATGTGTTGTGTATTGGTCTTATTGGCGATGTCGGCGGGAATGACCATTTATTGATTTGGCGAGGAGGTGGAATTCGTGTATCCATATACTATGAATCGATCCAAGGGAATTATTGACTATTGATAATACTGCCATGAAATCATGATATTGCTATTGATGACATGATGAGATGTATTATTTATGAATATGGAATATGTTAAGTTATTGCATATTGAATATTATGACTATCATTTAAGCATGATATATAGCATCCATGTTATCCATTGTTTATGACTACCTCACTAGGCAAAGTATGCCTAATGCATTTCATTAAATCCATTCCAGGTTAGTCAAGTTTTGGATCGAGATCGGAGAAGTTGAAGCGTTGCACAAGTCACAATCAAGCTCTAAGTAATGTATATCGTTCCTTTTGAACTCCTAGTTGGTGGCAAGGTCTGTGTATAAGTCTATTAAGTCTCTTTTGATGTGTCTATGTTGTGATTAAGTGTTAAAAGTATAATATATTAAGATGAGTCTTCTATGTGGTATGAAATGGCCTTAAAATGCATGTTTGGGCACAAAAAGGTAAAAACATAGTAAATGCGTTCATATGATCATGAATTTTGGCATGGTAGTAGTTTATACCATTGAAATATTGTGTGTGAAAATTTGTTGTATTTGGACATCGTTCAACATGTTAAAATGAATAAAAAACAACAAGAATTTGTCATTACAGGTCAGGCCGTATCGAAACGGGTGATGACGTCTCGATACGTGTAAGCATAATTGAACCTGAGTAAATAGGGTGTACCAAAACGGGTTAGGGATGTTCCAAAACATTTTGTCTCTGGAGACATCTGTTTCTATACGGGTTCACAGCGTATCGAAACTGGTTAAGGTCTAAGTCAAAGGTAGTTAACCCGTACCAATACAGGACTTTCCCGTATCGATACGGTCAAAAGGGAAAAGTCAACAAAGTTGACCATCGTCCACCCGTATCGAAACGGCTCTAAGTGTTTCGATACAGGGTTAGTTAAGTGGTTAAGAGCCTAATCTGAAAGTTTGCATTGTTTACATTTTGGTCACTGAGTTTTTGTATGAGTAAATTGAATGAGTAAATGATCTCCTTTATGCATGAAATTTCTGAATTACATTGCGGTTTTGTTTAATGTATCGAAGGACCTCTAGTTTGTAAGATTTATTGATTAGTCCCTAAAACTTGTAAAGTCCGAAATGATTAAATGTGGTCCTTTTATGAATGAAATAGATTAATATATATATATATATATATATATATATATATATATATATATATATCGGTAATGTTTTGTTTGTGTATTATTGTTCGAGTGTTGACAATAAGAATGAAATTTTATAGCACCGCTCACTGCATCGTTCACCGGTAACACGCTCCGACCCGGTTCTCCGACTAGGCCGGGAAGGGGTGTTACATTAATTTTGATTCTTTAAGATTTTTGGTTTAGTATTAACGATTTTTATGGTTTATGGTTTAGTTTAGGGTTATTAGTTTATGAGATCAACTTTGATTTCTTAAGGTTTAGAGTTTATGGTTTAACATTAATGGTTTGTGGTTTAACGTGGGGTTATTGGTTTATGAGATTAATTTTGAGTCCTTAAGATTTATGGTTTACGATTTAGTATTAACGGTTGCATGGTTTATAGTTTAGTTTAGAGTTATTGGTTTATGAGATTAGTTCGGATTTCTTGAGGTTTATGGTCTAGGGTTTAATATTAACTGTTTATGGTTTAGTTTATGGTTATTTATTTATGAGATTAATTATGATCCCTTAAAGTTTATGGTTTAGTATTAATGGTTTTATGATTATGGTTTAGTTTAGGGTTGTTGGTTTATGAGATTAATTTTGATTCCTTAAGATTTGTGGTTAGCATTTAGTATTAATGATCTATGATTTAGTTTAGGGTTATTGGTTTATTAGATTAATTCTTATTCAACTTGTTAATGTTATGCATATGAATTTGATTAAATATTTAAATCAAAGCTTCATGTGTACAATTGAGCTAAAATTAAAGTTTCAACTGTCATGTATACAATTACATATTTACATGTTTACATCAAAATCAAAATGGTATGTATATAATTATATTAAATCAAAGTTTATATGCCCGAACTGAACTAACTTATTAAACCTATGATCTAATTGATCTAAATTAAAACCTATAAGCATAAATTACATATCTAATTAAAAGAATTCTAAAACTAAATGCCAAATTTTAATTAAATTAACTTAAATTAGTACTCAATTGAATTAAACTAAAACTTAAAAGTAAATTAAGACTTAAATAAAAAATTTCTAAAGTCAAAAGGGCTAAAAAATTAATTTCCCTAACCTAAAATAATAAGTGGGATTGTTTCCCGCCTAATGCATCCTTTAATTTTAATTAAAAAGAAAAAAGAAAAAATGACAATAAGTCAAAAAAAGAAGAGGGAAAAATACGGCTATCAAGTGTCAACTTTCAAACATATTAATTGAGATGATAAATTTTAGAGGGAAAGAAGTCGTCTATTTTTTTAGGTTAGAAATTATTACCCTTTAGATCTTGTCGTGTTTACAATATTATATTTTAGTCCTAATATTTATTTTTAAGGTTTAGTCTAATTCAATTTAGTCATAAATATCCCCACAGTTCGGACTTCGTATATAGCAATTGTCATCCCACGATGATTTTTTAGTCCTCAAAAAATATTTTTAGTTGAAATTGTCTCCTATTTATTTCTAATTTTTGTAATTTAGTCTAATAATATTAATATGATGATATTTTTTTCTTCCTTTTAGTCCATTGATTTAATTTTTAGCCGAAATTGGCCCTTATTTATTTCTATTTTTTGTAATTTAGTCTAATATTTTTAATATGATGATATTTTGGTTCAAATTAGTCCCCAAAATTTTATTTTTATCTAAAATTGACCATAGTTAACTCTTATTATTGTAATTTAGTCCAAAACCTATGAATTATATCATAAACTCCAAACCCTATAAATTATATCATAAACTCTAAACTACATAAAGTCTTTCTATCCTTCACCGACACAATCTTCTGCATAAACAAAGTCTTTGTGAATCATACCCAACTCAAACCGAATTGACCTGAAAATTCAGAGGTTGACCTGACCCAAAACCGACCCGAACGACCCAATTTTGACCCGAACCGAAAGTAAACGATCTGATGTTGACCCGACCCGAAAACAACCGATCCAATTTTGACCCGATCCAATACCCGAACCAGACACGATTTATCATAGACCCGAACTAAATCCGAACCAGGCTTGAACCGAACCGACATGAATCAAAACCGATTCTAGACAGACCCGAAATGACTCGAATTGAAACCGATCCGAACGACCCGATTGCCACCTCTACTTCTACCTAGAGAGGGAAGGGGGAGACTCTAGGGGAAGGACATGCTCCTGATGGGTCTTGAACCCGAGACTTAAGGGGAAGAGAAATGGAGCGGTGAGCAGCTCTGACCAACCAGCCATCAACGCTTGCTCAACAAAGAGAAAAAGTTAAATGAGAAGCTTTTGGATTTCATTTCATTTTATAATAAATCAGTACATGATTAAAGATTATTTTAATTTTTAAATCACGTGGAAATTTAAAAAAAAAATGGCTGACTTTATTTTATTGAAAAAAAAATTATAAATGATCATGCCACATCAACTTCCGTTTAACGGCAAATGACGTATAAGATCATATTGAAAGCGATTTTAAAGTTTAGTGATTATATTAAAAGTGTAAAAAGTTAGTTGATCATATTAAAAGCGCTCTCAAAATTCGGGGACTATCAGTGTAGTTTACCATAATATAAATCTCTGTCACGACAATTCGAATTGGTAGAGGTGGCAATCGGGTCGTTCGAATCGGGTTCGGGTCTGGTCACTTCGATTTGGTTGATTTTCGGTTCCTGTTGTTTTCAGTTTTGGTTCGATTCGGTCGGATCGAGTCTGATTTGGATTTAATTCGGGTCTATGTTATTTCGAATCGGGTCAATATCGGATCGGTTGACTTTTTGGGTCAGGTCTATATTAGATCGATTGACTTTTTAGGTTGGGTCAAATCGTATTGCTTGCTTTTCGGGTCAGGGCAATATCGGATCGGTCGGCTTTCAATTTGAATCAATGTATAAAGATGATCTTTTAAAGGAGAAAAAATGATATTAAACCATTAAATTATTACTAAAGGTAGTTGTTAATTAGTAATATAATATAAAATAAGAATAAAACATACATATTTGAGGAAATTAAATTCGGGTTGCCAGGTCTACGGATTGGTATCCAACCCAAAAAGGTTTGGGCTTTGGACGTGGGAAACGGACTGATATAATGGTATTCAATGTGCAGAATAAGCTTGGCCCATTGAGGAACAAGAAAAATATAGGAAGGAAGAACGGAAAGAAACGAACATAACCGGAAAAGGAAAATGGGGAACAGCCAGTCATCTCCGCCAAATCCTCGTTTCAAATCGGCTTCAAGGTTGTTCTTTCCCCAACCAATCTCTACTTTAATTTCTTTAATTAAAATAACTGCTTATGATTTGTGGGTATGATTGAACTAACGAAAATATTTATGTTTTAGAGCTTTTACACCGAAGGAATTAGAGGATCTCAAATCACTCTTCACTTCCCTAGCTTCCCAGTCACAGACCAATGGTCAATATGTTTCTTCACCTGTTTTTCAGGTTCTCTTTTTTGCGATTTACCCATTTTTAGTTACGAATGTTTGTTTTGATTCCCATTTGTGTTCTTGGGATTTTTCCCCTTAACGAAAATACTTGTTTGGAATTTGGATGTAGGCTTACTTTGGGTTAAAAGGTCCTATTGGAGACAGGATGTTCGATTTAGCCACGCAGGGGCGCAAAGACAATAAGCATACCTTTGAGGACCTCGTGATCACTAAAGTAATTACCTCACCTCAAGTCGAAGTAGCATAGATTGAAAATTTTATTGTTTAGTTATCAGTGCTGAGCACAAATGATTAAGAAACAAATGTTGTTGGTTATATATAGCTTCACTTGGTTGTTACTTTTGTTATAGGCTTTAACTTATGAAATGGAAGTCAAAAGGAAAAGTCTCCAAGTTTTCTTAAATAATTGAAGTTAAAAATATAGATTTTTTGGATGACAAAATGCATGGTTTTGCTTCAATGTGGAATGGTCACCTTTTTAGTATTTGTTACCTTTTATACTAATTGTTTATTCCCAATCAAACGCTACAATTTTGCGTTTTAGTAACTTTTGAAGTAGAAAACTAGTATCAGAAGGCAAACAAGAGCAACAGCTAAGGGAACCTATGTTAATTGCTTTTTTGGATTGAGCTTGCAGGCCTATTGGTTTTATGTTTCAATTTTTGTAGGGAACTTATGTGAAAGGGACAAATGATGAGATTGAGGAGTTTATTTACCGATTGTTGGATGTCACAGATGATGAAATTTTGACAAGGTAAAATGATGGTTGTCTCTGGTAATGTTTCTTTACTTCATCAACTCACTTTTTCCCGACCATAAAAATGTTTCTGTCGACATTTATTTCCCAATACATGAAACCTAATGAAGGAACAAATTTTCAAGTTAGAAATTACTCTTAAGTCTTACCATCTAATTATTAGAAGCTTCTTGAATTTCTAGCTGTCTCTGTCATGTAAGAGACCTTCTAACTTATGTGGCTCCTTCCGATTGACAGGTCTGACTTAGAATCTGTTCTAGGCACAATGTTTGACCATATATTCCACCTGAAAGGTTCTCAACCAGAGTCAAGTTCGCGTTGCTACATGGTGGAGACATTTCTAAATGCTGCAACATTCTCAAAGGATCATGAGGGAGGTAATGATAAAAGTATGTCCTTTGAGGATTTCAGATGCTGGTGTACTCTTGTACCATCTGTGAAGAAGTTCCTTTCGAACTTACTAGTGCCACCAGATCCAGGTTTTCCATGCTTCTTCTCTGATATATGCCCCTTCCTTTTATAATCTTTAACATTCTAGTAGCACCACTGGAGACATAGTTTCTTAAAAGTGTGAATAGATATGTATATATTATATAATTTAGAATCTGTATCACTGTGACATTGTCCAACCCTGCATTTGCTTAACAAAATTGTGTAGTTATCTTAATGTGATTTGATTTTATGGGCCCTCCAGCTTAACTTCGATTAAGCCTGATTCATTTTGGAGAAACTTATTTTTGCCTGTGTTATACTAATTTGTGAAGGTTTAACTTCGATTAAGATGGATTATAGATCAACTGGATACATTTCCATATGGAAGTTACACCAAATCACTTCATATCTCCTATAATTTTGATTGAAATTACTATCTTAGGTTAATGTTACTTTTCTGTGTAGGGAGACCGGGATCTCAGGTTCCTAAATTGTTGCATTCGGAGAATATTGATCCCAGTATATTATTATTGAGAGATGAATACGCTTGGCATATAGGAGGGGCTCTATCTCATGAAGAGCTAGATGAATGGAAACTGTTGTATCATAGTTCATTAAATGGATTAAGTTTTAACACATTCTTGGGGAACATATCGTAAGTACTCTGCTTCCTTTTTGCTACCATCTTATCTCTATTCAGATATCAGACCTCATAAATTGTTGTTTTAATCGGAGTTCAAGTCATAAGAAATTAAGAATCTGAGTTATATTTGTTGCTTTCCTAAACTATGATCATTTAATAATTTAGACCTTTTTGGAAGACCTGTGGATAATTTTTGTATTCTGTTTTGAAAATATGAAATTGGTCATATCTGATTCTTTTTTGAATGAATTAAGACTGTATTTTCCTCATTTTCTTGAAGATTTCCAATCATTAAACTCAATCTTGTGTAACATGCTAAAAATTATGGTATGGCCATATGGCCTCCATTGCTGTCATAACTTATTTGAAGCTGATTTGATCAAGAAGTCCGTAAACAATGTAGTTGATGCACTCTGGTCTTTAGCATATTATACATGGAACAGTAAGAGCTCATTGTGGAGGCCGAGACACTTGGTGATGCATCTATTAGGGAGACCTAAAAGAAACTAACAAGCACTTAACTCCCTCTCTGATCTTTTGTGATGTATCTAATACCTTTCTTGTCTATGATGAATTATGGGTTTTTGACTAGAATTTCCCAATTGGATCTCACCTTTCTGACCGCAAGGTTTGTTTCTGAGGCTTCTTTGTGAGTGGTCCATTATTATGTGAAATAGAGAAAATGGAAAGTTTTTCTGCATCGGATGATGAATTGTTTAACAATTGTTTTCGGTCTTTCTCTGTTTTCTTTTCTTTTCCTCTTTTTCCCTGAAGAAAGTATAGATTCCTAGTAGTTCTAATTTTATTTCATTTTCTTAGTTGCTGGAATTTTCTTTTTAATAGGTTGCCTAATTACTCAATTGAACTGCAGAAATGATGGGCCAACTGTCTTGATCATCAAGGATAGAGAAGGTTACATATTCGGAGGTTTTGCTTCTCAGCCTTGGGAGAGGCATAGCGATTTCTATGGGGACATGAAGTGTTTTCTCTTTCAGCTCTACCCAAAGGCATCTATTTTTAGGCCAACTGGAGCAAACAATAATTTGCAATGGGTATGTTTTTACTTGCTCTTGTATCTTTTTCTTCTGGGTTTGTTTTCGCTTTCATTTCAAGTTGAAACCAAGTATTTTTGAATCCTTTGCCTCCAATTCCGGTACTCGCATTTTGGTTTTGAATAGGAGATTTCTTGTAAGCAGGCGCATTTCATCATTGGAAAAAACTCTAGTGATTGAGTAAAAAATCTAGAGAATCTGAATCTATACTGTTTCCTAAACAATTATGCCATCTATGCCATCATGCAGTACACTTCGAATTGTGCACAATTTATTTTAACAGCTTTCATAACTTGAGAACAGATTGGACTTATTGATAAACATAGCTTGGGGTTGTCCAATATTTGTTCTTCTATAATCAGGAATTAAAGTGGTTTTGACTTTTGAGTGACCACTAAGATGCAAGGAAATCATAATACTGGGCCTTGTTTATCCATCTCCCCTTTTTATCTACTTTTCCAAATTTTGAGTGGAAATTTGAACACTTCTTATGTATGTAGGAGTTTAGCTGTTTATGATGCTAACAATATGCATTTGCAGTGTGCTGCAAACTTCAGTTCAGAGACAATCCCAAACGGCATTGGCTTTGGAGGACGCATAAATCACTTTGGCATGTTCCTCTCGGCAAGCTTTGATCATGGACATACTTTTTCCTGTACCACTTTCAATAGCCCTTGCCTTTCTAAGACCAACAAAATATGCCCAGAAGTTATAGAATGCTGGGGAATTGTTAGAAAAGGAATGGAACAAGAAAAGGCAGATGTTATTAAGGGCACGGTGTTAGAAAGATTCAAGGAGGACAGGCACATGCTCAACATGGTCGGGATTGCAAATGCAAGCGAGTAGCATGCACTTGTAAATGGTCTTTGATAATCTACGAAAGTTGCATAGCTAAATGATGAAGGCACCAAATCATTGCGGCTCTGTACATTAGAAGTATTTGAATCTGCTCTTCTTCAGTTGTGTATTACTGGATCATATATACGCTGCTGTGGATGATGATGAATCCACGCATTTGAAATGTTGTAATGCTATTGAAAAACAGAAGATTCTATTACTGGTTTTAAAATTATCCAGAGGACTAACGACGATTTGTTATTGTGAAATATTGATTGCAATTATAGTATCCTTTACTATTTGTTGGTGAAATGTGAATTTGCTGTTTTTCAATATTCTTATATTGTTGTCTCACCATGAAGAACGATCCTCGCATTTAAGGCGACAATGTGAAATTTGCATTGATGGAATCATAGCTCAAAACTCAAAAGTACAGGTAGACTCGCACCATGGATATCCTCAATTATAGTTTGTAGTTTTGAGTAAGTTTATTTTCCTTATTGCAGAAGACGATCCGAAGAGAATAAGAAAGCAGGCACTTGTTAGTTTTATTCGGACAGTATCGAAAGCCCCATCTTCCATGATTGATTGCTGAGGCTATACCCTCCATCAACAGGCAGGTTGACACCGCTGACATATTTGGCCTCGTCGCTTACCAGGTATAGGGCTGCATTTGCGAAATCTTCTGGCTCCAAAAGGGTCTCTTTCAGAACTGCTGAAACAGCTATCATCTCCTCGCCCTTCTTCTTATCAGACAATCCGAGTGTTTTCTGGAACATCGGGGTGAAAATTGCATGAGGTGAAATGCAATTAACCCTAATTCCATGCTCACCTAACTCCACGGCCAAGCTCTTAGTCAACCCTGCCACAGCATGCTTTGATGATTTGTATGCATGGGAATTTCCATAGCAAATTTTTGAAGCAAGACTTGATGTGAAAAGAATGCAGCCTTTCTTGGCCGGAACCATGACCCTGGCGGCATGCTTGGCACCGAGGAATGCACCCAACACATTCACATCAAACACTCTTTTGAAGTTCTCCGTACTGGTCTCCGTGACTCTTGCTTCGAGATGGCCCATAATCCCTGCATTGTTGAACATGATATCAAGCTTCCCATGCTTAGAAACAGCTAATTCCACAGCTTTTTCAACGTCCGATTCGCATGTTACATCGCAGTGAACATAGGTAATGTATTCTGTTCCAAGCTCTTGGCAAAGGAAGTGGCCCAATTCATCTTGAACATCAGCAATCACAACTTTGGCTCCATGTTTAAGAAACACCCTTGCTGTGATCTCTCCAAGGCCACTGGCACCACCAGTAATCAGTGCTACCTTACCATCTAGCCTGATTCAAACAAAAAACTCAAAAGGTTCAAACGCAGATTACTTCATAAATAGACATGACTATGATTTTACCTCTTCGTCACTGGAGACTCGGCGCTCATCGTTGAACTCGAACAAACAATATTACTCAACTACCAATACTTGAGGCACTTTGCTTCATTGTTTTTCTGGTGTTTTATATACACAGATTCTGCAAAGTCGGTAACGGTGTCAACATCGTTTGGATGCTTTCGTTATAACATTTAATTAAAATCCTCCATTCCAAGTACAATGATTACAACTTTAATATTGTTTTTATATATTATATGATAGATATATTTTTGACGTATTGTTTGTATTAATTATATATTATTACCGCTAATTATTTTTATTTAATTCCGGTTCAAACTTCAAAGTTGGGTAGCTTGAACAATTTTAAAAAATAAACGTCAGATCTGGCTGACGGTTGACTTTACCTAATATATGGATTAAACTTCTGGCACTCACGTTGTAGCTTTTTTAAGTTCCTTTTTTATTGAAATTGTAGTGCTTTTTTATTCAAATATATTTTTTAATTGTTTTAAAATGCACGTATTCAAAATCAATTATTCATCAAAATAATATTATTTTTATTAATAATATCCATATATGTCTAACGCTCCATGTTCGGGGTGCAATTTTGCACTTCCTAATAATGTAAATTTTATGATTAAACAATAAAAATAAGTCTAATGAGTCAAGTCTTTCAACGCTGCTTTTTGTTATATATTTTCCTTCTCCGTCGTCTACTCTTTCACAATGTCTTCTCCACTCATCTGCAACATCTACCCTACAAAACATTCTTTCACATACAGTCATTCGGACATAGAGTCCAAAGAAGATTAACCTTATCAAGAAGCTATAAAACCCTTGATAAGATTATTGTCAAGTCTAACTAACCCGCTAGATAGAGATGACAGACGGGTACAGTTTCGCAGATTCCGCACCACACCCAGCAACCCGCTCTAGTTGGGTTGAGGATGGGTATGAATTTGATGGGTAGTGAGCGGGTGTGGATATAAAAAGTCATATCTATCGTGGGTAGTAGTGTCATGACCCTAGATGAAGTTAGAGGAAATATTTGAATGAAGAAATATGCTTCAAACTATGTCGTTTTGTATTTTGTATTAGTCAGTATTTGTTTTCTTTATTTACAGTTAATAGTTGTTAATGAAACGGTGCGTGAAGGGACACGTGGTACTTTGGTGCCGATAGGGTAAGAGGGGAGAACCCTATGCAGAAAAACTATCGATGAATTAATGAATTTCAAGCTTCAAGCTTTTCTCTTCTTCAATCTCATACTCTTCTACTTCTATTAATCCTTTCTTCAATCTTTTATAATCCTTTCTTCTTCAAATCTATCAATCATCCATTCGGGTCATTACAATTGGTAATCAGAGCCACATCGATTCCACTCACAATCGGGCACACATGGATCCTAAGCGGTGGGAGAAGCAAAGTAACATCATAGAGAGTCATATAAGTTTATTGGAGTCAAAATTGAAAGAGAACCCAAAGTATTTGGAGAGGATTCTAGACCAGTTATCAAAAAAGGGGATAATCTTCAACTCAGGTACCGTTCTTTCTACTTTCGATTTTCATTCCAATAAGTACGATAAAACTGATGGAGAAATTGTTGAGCCAAAACCTGACTTGCGTTTGAAAATCGACTTGCGTTTGAAAGCTAAACGTGAGGTCCATGTGTTTGATAAAATACATGTGCAAAATGATGAGGCAATAGATGGTGAAAACATTGTTGTTTATGTAAATGATGAGACATTAGATGGTGAAAACGTTGTTGCTGGTGTAAAAGACATGAATGCAACACGTCAAACTCAATTCTAGGAGGACTCTGTTGAGTGGATTGAATGATCGAAATAAACCAAGAGGGGGTGAATTGGATTTTTAAAGCTTTTGGTGGTGGAATTGACAAATAAAAATGGTAGACAAGGAATTTTAGAGTGGTTTAAGTTCCAATCGAACTCTACATCCACTACCTTAGCTTCACTAAGGATTTGCAACAATTCCACTAATTTCTCTTCCCCTTTTCTAGGCTAAGGATGTAACCGTTAATATTTTTGGTCAAATTTTCTACCCAATCCTCACACAATAGAAACAAAGAAGTTATTGGCTAAAACAAGTATCTCTCAATACACAATATAGCCCAATTACAAGCACTCAACCCAATTGAAATGATAAGAATGAAAAATACAATTGGGGTTACAAGACAATAATGGGATTTAGGCACAAATGCTTGGATTTGATGTTTGGATGTTTGCTTTAGGATTAATAGTTGTTGCTGAAGCTTTTAGAGGTCCCTTTTATACATTATCATTGAATTCTAGTCGTTGTGGTTGTTGCATACATCAATAGAGCCGTTGGAGATGTTATCTTGCCTCCATAAATACAGTCTGCAACCAACCGTTTCGAAATGCCCGACCCTGTTTCGAAATAGACCAAAATAGAAAGAGTCGTCGGGGTGCATTAAAGAGCCCGTATCGAAACAATTAGACTTGTTTCGATACGCTAAGAGCCGTTTCGAAACCCGTTTCGAAACATTTTTGCCACTGTCAATGATCATATCGAAACGGGTTGAAACATTTCGATACGCCTTAACGACTTGTAAAAATTCAGTTAAAAACTTTCTAACGGTCATATTTTTCAAATCTGATTGAATACCGTTTTGAAACATTTGATGTCATTTCAATACGGTGTCTCGAGGTTCTTAAGCCGTTTCAAAACTCGTTTCGAAACACGAGTTGGCAGTGTTGAAATCGTTTCGATACCCGTTCCGAAACATGAACTCACAGTTTCAAAACTGTTTCGAAACGCCTAAGGCCGTTTCGAAATGGTGACTCGAAAATCACTGTTTTGGCTTTAAGAACACTTAGAAAACATTTGATAAATTCAGTTTTAACTTAGGCATATTGTTTAAAACATATAGAGAGGTTTGAGGACTTAAAAATTCGTTTTTACATTTTCAATTTAGTCCTTAGGTTCTTTAGTTATATCAAAATTAAAATATCGGTTTCACAGACTCATTTGTAACAGATACTAATTTCTTTAAAGTACCGGAGAAGCCCAAAATTCAGTTGGTCACGTCCAAGCATCACAATGTCATATTTTTTAACAATGACTAATGAAGGATTCAAGAGATAGGGTTGGAACCACTACATGAAGTTGATGAAGGATAACACAAACTCTTTTATGAAAATGGTGGCAGATTATTGCTTTGATGGAGGAAGTGTTATGCGAACTAATGAGCATATAGCTGGTGATTTCCATTCAGCTATAGATTTGTTAGATTGGGGACCTTCCAATACCACATTGCTTTTGAAGAATTTTTGAAGCTTACTAAAAGTGCACTGCATGCAGGACTTGAAGCTCTTGCACTCGAGTCCTTTTTCGGCCTTGCCACTTTTAGCCACAAAGTAGGGTTATATGATGTTTAAGGGCTTATACCTATCATAAAGAATATTTTTATCCCTCAAGATGCAGAGGGAACCTTGCCAATTGAACTTGAAGATGCCATGCTTTCATTACAATTTTTAGCTCCGGTCGAAACTTGTAAGGATCGTATCACATCTACACTTGAAACTCTCAAACCAACTACTTCATGAGAGAGAGCCCATGAGACTAGTCAAGAGTTAGATGGTGTGTCGATGGGTGGTCGAGGTTTTGGTGTGGCAATAGAAACTCTTTGCAATCATTTTGGGTCGGAATATAAAAACACATTTGCTTTAGTTGGAGTGTTTGTCTTTCTCTTAGGCCCTCCTAATCATGGCTCTGGGCAACTAGATACAAGAAGCTATGGTGAGCAATGTGCTAGTAAAGGAGAGGATGCTGACCGTGCTTTACTTCTTGATCAGAAACCATTTTACGAAGATTTGGATGTTGTGGCTGTTCAAGCTGGTGTTTGTGTGAACATTTCCGTTGTTAAAGAGGACTTGTACCAGTTGCTAAGTTCACCTTATGATTTTAATTGTGTACTACGATTGAGAACGTCTACTGGAGTCAAGCTTGGCCATTCATATGGTCACTTCTTCCCATATCTGCAATATGAAAATGTGCAACACATTAATTGTTGTGATTCTTATGCAACATATTCTTATGTCTCTGATTTCGCTAATGATATTGGTTTTTCCAGATATGCATCTAAACAATCTATGAGGCATGTTACATTTCACAACATTGTTTCTAAAGTCGGTCACTTGGGTATTGCTAATGGTGGAGATAAATTTATTACTGTTAAGTCACTTGGTTATACATATCATACATTTTTTCTTATGATGCTAGTGTCTGCAAAGGCTACAGGTATTGCTATTGCTATGAGTAGCACACACTCCTTAAATGTACTTCTATTATCGTCTTTACTATTTGATCCTTGAGGACAAAGATCGTTTGAAGGAGGAAGCAATGTCATAACAAGGAGGGTAGTCAACAATAAAGACATCAAAGACAAAACAAGATTCAAAGAACATATAGAGATTGTCCAGCGTCTCTTAAAAAACCATTCTCCAAAATTTATTTCTTCGTGTGCGGATGAAAAGTTTCAAAAAGGGTTGAAAGGACTCAGTAAGGAGGATGTGGAGGTCACCATTGATAAAATTATATTTTTTTTTCTTATATGCAGGGGAAGGAGGAGTTTGAACAATACTACAAACAACACTTAGCTAAGTTGTTTTTGTCTGGCAAAATTGTATCTGAATTGCTACAACACTTATATGCTGCCATTGTTGAGGTTATTGTTTCTCATCCTAGTGCTAGTGTTTCATTAGGAAAATTATTCACATGGGGAAATAGGAACAAAAATTGTCATTGTGAAACAAATATTTTAATTTTTGATATAACTAAAAACCTAATGACTAAATTGAAAATGTCAAAACGAATTTTAAGTCCTCAAAACATCCCCATATAATTTTAAGATTATGCCAAAGTTAAAAACAAAGTTTTTCAAATATTTTTCTAAGTGTTTAAAGCTAAAACAGTGATTTTCAAGTCCCTGTTTCGAAACGGCCTAAGGCGTTTCGAAACGTTTTCATCACTGCCAACCCCTGTTCCGAAACGTGTATCGAAACGGCTTAAGAACACTTGAACCCGTTTCGAAACGGTCTCACACGTTTCGAAACTGTTCTTCATATTTGATTTGAAAAGGCATAACGGTTGCAATATTTTTAACTGAATATTTAAAGATAAATAGGGTGTTTCGAAACGGGCTAAGGTTGTTTCGAAACGACCCTTGACAGTAGCAAATCCGTTTCGAAACGAGGCCAAGCGTTTCGAAACAGTTCTTAAGTTTAAATTGAAAATATGACCGTTGAAGTTGTTTTTAACTGATTTTCTGAAAACCGTTAGGGTGTTTCGAAACGGGCTAAGACTGTTTCGAAATGAACCTTGACAGTGGCAAACGTGTTTCGAAACGGGCTCTTAAATGCACCCCAACGGCTCTTCCTATTTTAGTCCGTTCCGAAACAGGTACCCCGCGTTTCGAAACGGGTTGTTGCAGACTGCATTTATGGTGGTGAGATAACATCCCCAACGGCTCTATTGATGAGTGCAACAACCACAACGGCTAGAAATCAATGAGAAGGTATAAAAGATACCTCTAAAAGCTCCAGCAACAACTATTGATCCAAAAGCAAACATCCAAACATCAAATCCAAGCAATTGTGCAAAAATCACATTTTGTCTAGAAACCCCAATTGTAATTTTCATTCATATCTTGTTCAATTGGGTTGAGTGCTTGTAATTGGGCTATCATTTGTATTGAGAGATACCTTATTAGCCAACAAATTTCTTTGTTCACTTGTGTGAGGATTGGGTTGATTTTTGGGTAGAAAAATCAACCGAAATTGTAAGGGTTGTCTTCTTAACCTAGAAAAGGGGAAGAGCAATTAGTGGAATTGTTGCAAATCCTTAGTGAAGCTAAGGTAGTGGATGTAGAGTTCATTTGGAACTTGAACCACTCTAAATCCCTTTTCTATTATTTTTAATTTGCAATTTCCACCACAAAACCTTTAAATTTCCAATTCACCCCCTCTTGGTTTATATCGATCTTGCGATCCACTCAACAATTGGTATCAGAGACTACCTCTTTGAGGATTAAAAACCACAAGAGGAGTTCCTTGGAAGAGTGTGATCATCAAAATATCAACAGATGGCTTCAACCTCCGGTTCGGGCATGTACGAGTCACAATCCACTACAAAGCCTCCCTTCTTCAACGGTGATAACTATTCTTTTTGGAAGAATAGAATGCGTCTATTCATCAAGTCAAATGACTATCTAGTGTGGGATGTCATTGAAGATGGGCCATATATTCCATTGAAGCAAGATGGTTTTGAAGAAGAAAGTGGAGATGAGTGAAGAGGAGAGGAAAAAGATTCAAGTCAATGATAAAGCTCTCCACATGCTATTTTGTTCTTTCGGTCCGGACATCTATTCAAAGGTCTCATCAATTGAAAGTGCCAAAGAAGTGTGGGACACTCTTGAGACTACTTATGAAGGCACCAACGATGTTAAAGAAACTAAGATTGGAATTCTCAATCTTAGTTATGAAAACTTCAAGATGGAGCCCGATGAGACGGTGTCAAAGATGTTTGATCGTTTCTCCACGATTGTCAATGGGCTAAAGGGCTTTGGAAAGATCATACCGGAAGACAAACTCGTCCGGAAGCTACTCTATTCACTTCCCGAGTCTTGGGATGGGAAGAGAACCGCTATCATCGAAGCAAAGAATTTGAAAACTTTGAAGCTTGATGAGCTTGTGGGTTCTCTCCTTACTCATGAGATCATGAAGCAAGGAAGGGAAGATGAGAAGAAGAAAGAAGAGAAAATGGTAGAGAAGCTTGAGGTTGAGAAGAAGAAGAAGATGGGAATAGCTCTCAAGGCTAAAGCTTCACAACATGATGAGAGCTCATCTAGTGAGGAGGATGAACTCGAAGAATTGGCTATGATAGCCAAATGATTCTCACGTTTTATGAGGTCCAACTGGGGAAGAAAAATCCAAAGGAAGATGGACTTCAAAAGCAAGAACAAAGAAGAATGAAAGGATCCAATCATTTCTTTGAGTGCAAACAACCCGGCCACATACGTTCGGAGTGCCCTCAACTCAAGAAGAAGGGCTTTGAGAAGAGAAAGAAGCTCAAAGCCAAGCTTGCTACTTGGAGTGATGAGGAGTCATCGGAGGATGACGAACAAGAAGTGGCTAACCTTTGTCTCATGGCACTTGAGGAAGATTCCTCCTTGGTAACCTCTAACTCATCTACTTTAGATATGTCATATGATGAATTGAATGATGCATATGATGAGTTACAAGAGGTTTATGATGAATTAGTTGAGAAGTTTAAGGAGTCGGTCATTAAAAACAAGAAAATTATTTTAGAACTAAATGAGAAAAATGACTCACTCACTCAAGCTAATTCAAAATTTGAGAAAAATATATTAGGATTAAAAGATGAACTAAAATTCTTTCAAGATGAAAATGTTGATCTTAATAATCTTTTATCTCAATGTAATAGTGAACACCAAAAGGTGTTGGGTGAGCTAAATGAGCTCAAAAAGTCTTTGAAAAATGTTGGTAGTGTCAAGCATGAAATAGGTGAATCCTATAGAACACACCAACCTAAGAAAAAGACTAACTACTACAAACAAGGTAGCTACCCTAGACATAGTAGAGCTAAAAGAATTAGAAGTGTATGGGTTCCTAAGGAACTTGTAAAATCTAATAATATTATTGCTATGTCATCTTGGATTCCCAAGGGAACCAAGGTTTTGGGAGCTAACACTCATGGACCCAAAATGATTTGGGTACCAAAAACCAAAGTTTAATATCTTTGTTTGTAGGGGGAGCATTGCTACAAGGCCAAAGCACAAAGTCAAAACTCATGGTACCTTGATAGTGGATGCTCGAGGCACATGACCGGAGACAAGAGTAGATTCATGGATCTAAAGCCAAAAAGTGGAGGAGTAATAACATTTGGTGACAACTCCAAAGGCCACATTAAAGGTATTGGCTCCATAGGTAATCACTATACTATTCTTATTGAAAATGTCTTATATGTCGATGGTCTTAAACACAATTTATTGAGCATAAGTCAATTGTGTGATAAAGGATTTAATGTTTTATTTGATAAAAATGGATGCAAAATTGTAGACATTAAATCTAATAATATTATGCTCATAGGTCATCGCATAGGAAACATATACATGGTGCATCTAGATGACATACATACATCTCATGCATGCTTAGTTGCTCAAAATGAAAATGATGCATGGTTGTGGCATAGGAAACTAGGACATGCTAGCATAAGCGTTTTGGAAAAACTAGTCTCTCTTAACCTAGTTAGAGGTTTACCCAAGATAAAATTTTCAAATGATAAAATTTGTGATGCATGCTCTAAGGGTAAACAACATAGGTCTTCCTTTAAATCCATTAATGATGTTTCTACTAGTAGATGCTTACAACTTATTCATATGGATTTATTTGGGCCAATTAGGACTATGAGCTTGGGTGGTAAGTCTTATGCTTTTGTACTTGTTGATGATTTTCTAGATTTACTTGGGTTCTATTTTTAAGTACTAAAGATGAGGCTTTGGAAAAATTCATCACATTTTCAAAACTAACCCAAAATGACCTTGAACTTAGAATTTCACATATTAGAAGTGATCATGGAACCGAGTTTCAAAATTTAGGGTTTGAAGATTTTTTAAATGAAAATGGTATTAGCCATAATTTTTCGGCTCCTCGAACTCCTCAACAAAATGGGGTAGTTGAGAGGAAAAATAGAACTTTGCAAGAAATGGCTAGAACTATGCTTTGTGAAAACAATTTACCTAAATATTTTTGGGCGGAAGCCACAAACACCGCTTGCTATATTGTAAATCGAGTAATGATTAGGCCAATTTTAAAGAAAACACCTTATGAGATTTTAAAATCTAAAAAGCCTAACATTAGCTATTTTCACCCTTTTGGTTGCAAGTGTTTTGTTTTAAATAATGGAAAAGACAACTTAGGTAAATTTGATGCAAAAAGTGATGAAGCTATTTTTATAGGTTACTCTTTAACCTCTAAAGCCTATCGAGTATTTAACAAAAGAACTTTAGTAGTAGAAGAATCCATTCATGTTGTATTCGATGATAACCTCCTTCCTAGGAAGGATTCTTGTGATGATGATGATGTAGGAATCATAAATGCCTTTGATGGAGGTCAAACTTCAAAGGAGGATGAGATTCCAACAAAAGAAGAGGACACACAAGATCCACCTCTTGAAGCCTTGAAGGACTTGGCTCTTGAGGAAAAGGAAGTGAGCTACCCAAGAGAGTTGAACTATGTCAAAGATGGTGAAATCTTGGGTGATCCATCCAAGGGGGTAACCACTCGTTCTTCTCTTAGATTAATGAATCATGTTGCATTTATCTCATGCATAGAACCTAAAAATATTAAAGAAGCATTGAAAGATGACTTTTGGATTATGGCTATGCAAGAAGAGTTAAATCAATTTGAGAGAAGTAATGTTTGGACATTAGTTGATAGGCCTAGTAATCAATCTACAATAGGAACTAAATGGGTCTTTAGAAACAAGCTAGATGAGAGTGGTAACATTGTAAGAAATAAAGCTAGACTTGTAGCACAAGGTTACACTCAAGAAGAGGGAATAGATTTTGATGAAACCTATGCACCCGTAGCTAGAATGGAAGCCATTAGGATGTTGCTTGCATATGCATGTTATCATAATTTCAAGCTTTTTCAAATGGATGTTAAAAGAGCATTTTTAAATGGTTTTATAAATGAAGAAGTGTATGTGGAACAACCACCGGGTTTTGAAGATTCAAAATTTCCAAATCATGTTTTTAAACTTACCAAAGCTCTTTATGGTTTAAAACAAGCTCCTAGAGCTTGGTATGAAAGACTTTTAAATTTTTTGATTGAAAAGGGATTTGAAAAAGGTAAGGTGGACACTACACTTTTTATAAAAATGTATAAAAATGACATCTTGGTAGTTCAAATTTATGTTGATGATATTATTTTTGGTTCTACTAATGAATGTCATTGTCAAGAGTTTGCTAAGTTAATGCAAGGTGAATTTGAGATGAGCATGATGGGGGAGCTCTCATTCTTTTTGGGACTCCAAATCAAGCAAAAGAAGGATGGCACCTTCATCAACCAAGCAAAATACATAAAGGATATGCTCAAGAAGTTTGGCTTGGAGAATGCAAAGCCTCAAGCCACTCCTATGAGCTCATCTACAAAGCTTGACAAAGATGAAGGAGGTAAGTGTGTTGACTCTAAGCTTTATCGTTCTATGATTGGATCTTTTCTTTACCTTACCGCAAGTAGACCGGATATCTTGTTTAGTGTTTGCTTGTGTGCTAGGTTTCAAGCTAGTCCTAGAGAGTCTCACCTTATAGCCGTTAAGAGGATCTTTAGGTATCTTAGAGACACTCCTTGTTTAGGTCTTTGGTACCCTAGAGACTCTACCTTCACCTTCATGCTTACTCGGATGCGGATTATGGGGGTTGCAAAATCGATAGGAAAAGTACTTCGGGAACTTGTCAATTCTTAGGTAGTATGCTCATATCTTGGTTCTCTAAGAAACAAAATAGTGTAGCCTTATCTACCACCGAAGCCGAGTACATATCCTTAGGGAGTTGTTGTGCTCAAGTCCTTTGGATGAAGCAACAACTCTTAGATTATGGAATTAAAGTTGAAACCATACCCCTAAAATGTGACAACACTAGTGCAATATGTTTAACAAAAAATCACATCCAACACTCTAGAACCAAACACATAGAAATAAGGCATCATTTCATTAGAGATCATGTCCTTAAGGAAGATGTGGTTATAGAGTATGTAGACACCTTGAATCAATTAGCGGACATATTTACAAAACCCTTAGACAAAGAGCGTTTTTGGTCCCTTAGGAGAGAGTTAGGTCTAGCTAGCCTATCTTGACCTTTTATGACCTCTTTTGTGCTTAAATTTGCTTGATCTTGTGAAATGCCATGTTTATGTGTTTAGACTCCTAATTTCATCCATGCTTATAGCTAGGGGGAGTATGTTTATGCTTAAATATGTTTTGTCTGCTCATTCATGACATTTATGCATGTTAGGCCTAAGAAAAACTCATTTTTCTACACTTTTAGAGCCTCATCTGCACTTCCAGGCCCAGGTGTATCGAAACGGGTGACCCTGTTTCGATACGGATACCTTAAATCCAGTTCTGAGAGAAGGGCGTTTCGAAACGCCTCCAACGTGTTTCGAAACGTTTTGGCTACTGCCAAGGGGTGTATCGAAACGTGTTTCGATACGAGTCAACAGGGCTTCGATACGGTGTTGACCGTATCGAAACGGTCAGTTGACGGTCTCAAAACGGTCAAACCCTAGTCGTCTCGTTTCAAAACGGTCCTGACCGTTCCGAAACGGCATCGCGGATAGCTTTATTTAGGGCTTTTAATGTTAAAATTCTACTTTAACTCAAACTCTTAAAAAACCCTAAAACCCTAAACCGCCTCCCTCTCTATAAATACCCTCTCAAACTCATTGTTTTTCACAAAATTGTGAGGGGTTTTACTCTAAAACTCAAGTCTAAGCAAGTTTCATCAACATTGTGCAATGATTTTCATCAAATCATCCAAAATCCCTAACTAAGGTATTTTTTTATTTTTCTTTTTCTTTCAATTTATGTTCGAATCTTAGGATAGAAAATTTTATTTTTGTATAAATTATATGTTTTCATGTGTGAGTTTTCCATATCTTGTAAAAAAAAAATTCAAAATCTCAGATTTTTTGATTCTAATATAAAATTTTTCAGTCGTATTTTTTACTGTTTTTTTATTTTTTTTGTTTGTTTTTAATTTTGTTTCAAAAACCTAAGTGGGATTTATTATTGGATTGATTTTAAATATCAATGCATACACTTAATTTTAAAACATACTTGCTTAATGTTTTTAGATGGCGGAACAAGCTAACAAAAAGCGTAAGGCCATTCAAACCGGTGATTCGAGCATGCGTCCGAACCTCGCTCAGCTCTTTCAGAAATCTCTTCGAACTACGGAGATGCGAGCTCGCTTCACTTATGTCAAGGATTTCGAAGTTCGTAGAGAACGTGTCATTGATCTTGATTTCCTCAATTCCGAGCGATTCCTATTCCGTTATCTCGAGCGTTTGAGTGAGTGGAATCTTCTCTTTTTGTTGAGCATTCCGGATATTCGCTACAAACATATGGTACTCCTTTTTTACTCTAATGCTCGTTTTATTCATGATGAGACCAAAACCGAGATTATAGGAATTGAATCTTTCATATTGGGCAAAAAGTTTGTTGTTAATATTGCTCTCTTGGAGTCAACTTTTAAACTTAAAGATGAGGGTCTTGAGGATGAACGTCACTTTGGCACTTTCACCGGTCCGGCACTTACTTTGGATGTGCACGATCGCCTTCTTCACTTGATGGTTTCATGGTTCTTTCGACCTTCCGGAGGTAAATACTCTCATATCCGTCAAACTGATCATTTTTGGCTTGAATGTTTCCGTAGAGGTGAGCGCCCTAATGTGCCTAAGATTATTTTTGCCGAGATGGTCAATAATGTTAAGCTTATTGACACAAATGAGTTGAAGTCTTTTACCTATGGCACAATCTTGAGCTACATCTTCAATGACCTTGGTATCGATTGTACCTACGACTCTCCGGAACCTCGTAAGTCCAAGATTGGTGAGTCCTCCCTTCGCAAATCCGGCTTTCGATATTTGAATGATGTTTGGGAAAGATTTGATAGAGAAGCTCCTCCTCCTCCCGTTGCTCCTCCACCGCAAGTTCAAGTTGGAAACAATGAAGCCCTCACGGCTCTCATTACCGAGCGGTTCAATGCTTTGGATACTCGCATTGCTTCGGGTTTTAATGCCATGGACAATCGTTTGAAAAATGTCGAGGATCGCCTTCATACTCTTGAGACTTCCCATTCAAACTTGGATTTGTCCTTCTCTACTCTCTATGGGCAATGGACGAAGTTTCACCGTTCTCAAGTCAAGAGCGACGATGAGACTTCTGATGATGATGACGAGGCTTAGGACTATCATATCATATCATATCATATCATATCATATTATTTATGCTTTTTAGGTTTAAGATTGCATCTTTATGTTTTATTATGTTTTAGGAACCTATGCTTTTGATCTTTTGTTTGGGATTTTATGTTGAACTTAATGTTGATTTATGTTTTGGATATTTTGATATTATGAATTAATATTATGGTTGCTTATTAATGCTTATTGGTACTAATCCTTTGTCTTCTCTATGAGCTTTCATTATTCTTTTTGATCTAACAAAAAGGGGGAGAAGAAATTTAAGAGCCACAAACTAAAATTCGTTTTAATTTTTTTAAAGGTTTTCTTTAAGCTTTACAACTTGGATTTCAAGTCAAACAATTTTTTTAACTTAAAAAAAACTATCTTAAATTAAGGGGGAGTTAGAATATTTTCAAAACTTTCAAAATTCTTAAAAATTCTAACTTTGGTTTTGTTATATCAAAAAGGGGGAGATTGTAAAACAAATATTTTAATTTTGATATAACTAAAAACCTAAGGACTAAACTGAAAATGTCAAAACGAATTTTAAGTCCTCAAAACATCCCCATATAATTTTAAGATTATGCCAAAGTTAAAAACAAAGTTTTTCAAATATTTTTCTAAGTGTTTAAAGCCGAAACAGTGATTTTCAAGTCCCTGTTTCGAAACGGCCTAAGGCATTTCGAAACGTTTTCATCACTGCCAACCCCTGTTCCGAAACGTGTATCGAAACGGCTTAAGAACACTTGAACCCATTTCGAAACGGTCTCACACGTTTCGAAACTGTTCTTCATATTTGATTTGAAAAGGCATAACGGTTGCAATATTTTTAACTGAATATTTAAAGATAAATAGGGTGTTTCGAAATGGGCTAAGGCTGTTTCGAAACGACCCTTGACAGTAGCAAATCCGTTTCGAAACGAGGGCCAAGCGTTTCGAAACAGTTTTTAAGTTTAAATTGAAAATATGACCGTTGAAGTTGTTTTTAACTGATTTTCTGAAAACCGTTAGGGTGTTTCGAAACGGGCTAAGACTGTTTCGAAACGACCCTTGACAGTGGCAAACGTGTTTCGAAATGGCCCTAAGGCGTTTCGAAACGGGCTCTTAAATGCACCCTAATGGCTCTTTCTATTTTAGTCCGTTCCGAAACAGGTACCCCGCGTTTCGAAACGGGTTGTTGCAGACTGCATTTATGGTGGTGAGATAACATCCCCAACGGCTCTATTGATGAGTGCAACAACCACAACGGCTAGAAATCAATGAGAAGGTATAAAAGGGACCTCTAAAAGCTCCAGCAACAACTATTGATCCAAAAGCAAACATCCAAACATCAAATCCAAGCAATTGTGCAAAAATCCCATTTTGTCTAGAAACCCCAATTGTAATTTTCATTCATATCTTGTTCAATTGGGTTGAGTGCTTGTAATTGGGCTATCATTTGTATTGAGGGATACCTTATTAGCCAACAAATTTCTTTGTTCACTTGTGTGAGGATTGGGTTGATTTTTGGGTAGAAAAATCAACCGAAATTGTAAGGGTTGCCTCCTTAGCCTAGAAAAGGGGAAGAGCAATTAGTGGAATTGTTGCAAATCCTTAGTGAAGCTAAGATAGTGGATGTAGAGTTCATTTGGAACTTGAACCACTCTAAATCCCTTGTCTATTATTTTTAATTTGCAATTTCCACCACAAAACCTTTAAATTTCCAATTCATCCCCCTCTTGGTTTATATCGATCTTGCGATCCACTCAACAGTCTTGGATATGGAAGTGTTGAAGATCGAAAAACTCCTACTCTAGTTGAGGGTTTGAAGGGTAGACATGTCGAGTATATGTCTTGTGGTTTAAATTATAGTGTCGTTATATATCTTAAAAAATGGACATCTAGTGCAGCAGCGCAAAAATATTTTCCCCTTCTTGTGAGCACCTCACTGCATTCGGATTCTTATGTTCATGACTCAGAACAAGGTTGCCATTGGTCTGATGAAGCTACCAATTATACTATTGCTCAAATTGCTAGAGGGCAGGACAAGCAGGATCCTGTTGTTAAGTTGCATAGCATTGGTGTTGAGCTTCCTGCTGAGAATTCAAGTGC
Source organism: Hibiscus trionum (assembly GCA_030270665.1). Lineage (NCBI taxonomy): Eukaryota > Viridiplantae > Streptophyta > Magnoliopsida > Malvales > Malvaceae > Hibiscus > Hibiscus trionum. The sequence continues at coordinate 39,320,687 of BSYR01000010.1, read as the reverse complement.
CAGTGATTAGCCTTCTGTTATTGGAGTTGCTATTGAAGAATTATTAGAATGGACTAACTCATCTCCTAAAGAAGTACTTGAAAAGAATATACAGTGTTGGATTCTCAATTGTTGGAATTCAATCCTTGGGGACAAGAATCGAGTACATCATGAGGTATTGTCATGACCCTAGATGAAGTCAGAGGAAATATTGGAATGAAGAAATATGCTTCAAACTATGTCGTTTTGTATTAGTCAGTATTTGTTTTCTTTATTTACAGTTAATAGTTGTTAATGAAACGGTGCGTGGAGGGACACGTGGTACTTTGGTGCCGATAGGGTAAAAGGGGAGAACCCTATACAGAAAAACTATCGATGAATTAATGAATTTCAAGCTTCAAGCTTTTCTCTTCTTCAATCTCACTGAGTTGACTCGGACGGGTCGACTCACTGAGTTGACGCGGACAGGTTGACTCACTGGGTTGATTCGGACCGGGTCAACGGGTCGGGGAAGCAGGTCGGGCAGATGGGTCTGGGCTCGGTGCGAGTTTGGGCTCAAACCGAGTTGGGTTGGTTCACTTACCAAGAATTCAAACTCGTCGGACGATCGTTGGAGCAATCACCGGAGGCACCCCTTCTGAGTCGATTCTGCCGGAAAACACGAGATCATCAACAATGCAAAACAACCAAAACATCCGCATCTGAAAAAAAGGTCGAAAACACGTCATTTATACCTAAAATGCAACACAAAGGTCGGAGAACACGAAACTCTGGCGAGGCCTTGGACGACGGCGAAACAACGACCGGTCACTGAGGCTTTGCTCGTCTCGGCACGGCGAACACGATAGCGGTGAGAGCACACCGGACGGACAACAGACGGTGATCAAATCGACGGTGAACTCGGACGGGGAAGCAAGGGTTTTGCCGAACCTTCAACCCTTCGAACCCAGCGATTTCAGCGGCGGTTGCGCGAGTGGCGGCTAAGGCTGGAGTCGGGGTGAGACGGAGGACGCGGCGACACCGCCGGTGACAGCCACGACGGGGCCGTGACGGAGATCTGAAGGGGGGCCGATGTAGGGGAGATGAAAGGTTTAGAAGATAAAATCCAGATCTAATTTCTTTCCGATTCAAAAGATGCATTTAATTTGGGGGAAAGGGGTGGTTGGATCTAGTCTGATTATTATTATTATATTCTCTGATACATGTTATAACAAAATCTTACTATTCCATAACCAAGACTTGCCTTATAATAGATGGCTAAGCCCATTGTCCTCTATGCCAAGAGGTGTGGGTTCAAAACCCCTTGGCTACACATTTCCCTTTTTTCTTATTTCATTCAACAACATTTTTTTATAACTTTTTTAGGGTGTTACATCTAAAGTATTTTTAGGTCAAAATAAGTACTTAAAGTATACATATTTTTTTATACAGGTTCTTAAAAATTGTGATGCGATATTAATTAAAAGGATTATTATCTTATACACTAGCGGTGGAAACTTTTTGTTTCCACAAGCCACTCAATTATAGGGTTTAAGATTTTAGTTTAGGGGTTTTAGTGTAAAGGTTTAAAATATAGGGTTTATGGTTAGAATTAAGGATTTAGGGTTAGTATTTAGGGTTTAGGGTTTGGGTTTAAGGTAATATGAGTAGAGATTTAGGTTTTAACCTATAAACCTAAAATTCTATCAACAATCCCTAAATTTAAAACTACTACACTTAAACCCCTAAACAGAGTCCCTAACCCCTAAAACTAAGGCACTTGTATAAAAAAGTTTCCACAAGCGCTTGTGTATAGAATAATTACCCTAATTAAAAATGCATTATGTGCCTATTTTAACGAAAAAAATATACTTTAGGTACTTATTTTGACCAAAAAAATACTTTAGGTACTTACTTTGACGAAAAAATACTTTAGGTACCTATTTTGACCAAAAAGTATACTTTAGGTACCTAATTTAACCAAAACGTATACTTGAGATACTTATTTTGACTAAAAAAAATTCTTTAAGTACCTAATTTAACCAAAATGTATATTTTATATACTTATTTTGACCAAAAAATACTTTAGATATCAAAATGTAAAATATGTCAAATTTTAAAGTACGTATAAATTTATAATAGAGTCTCAGTTTCAACTTTTTTTAAGAATATTTTTCTTTTATTTTTTTCTCAATGTATTTTTAGATAAAAGTTTATGTATACTAGATTAAAGTGACAAAGAATTAAAAAACATTTATATTTCTAAGAAAATCGGTAGATTCGGTACTATGATAAGGATATTTTTGCCTCCTTCATACTTACCCGTAATTTATGCTATTTTTTACTATCTCAATAATCAACATGTGTGATAGATCGATATACACATTTCTTTACTAAACAATTGTCATTCTAATGGAACAAACCCATTATAACTTTAACGCTGTATGCTAGTAGACACAATCACTTCACTAGTGATATTTTAAATAAAAATTGTTAAATTTATTGAATTATTTAAATTATGACCAAATTAATAGAACATATAAATTTTAGATACTAAAATTATTATTGTAACAAGTCATTCATTTTAATTTTAACGAAAAGTGACATGCTTGTTATAAAATTTTAATTGTGTAACTAAATTGTTATTTTGATAAAAAAAAAAGTGATATTAAGGACATGTGTGTATTTTGCCCCAATATGAGACAATTCAGGAGAAGAAAAGGATCTATTAATGCTGGGCCTGACAAACGATATAATGAATCAAAGCAATTGTTTGCAGCCAGCAATCAAGAGACTCGAACTTGAAGATAAACCATAGTCCAGAGTCCAGACCATGGACAAACCTTACATTTGTACCCTTCAGCAGTATGGGCTGAATTAATTGAACGTTGTCCATAACTTTGAATTAAGAGTTTAGATATTAGGGTAATATGTTCATGTATTTAGGTTTTAACCTATAAACTTTAAATTCTAATCACAACCTATTAATTATGGACCATTAAATATAAACCCTTAACATCTAAACCCAAAAATCTAACCATAAACCCTAAAATTAAGGCTAATTTTTTTTTTATTTTCACCGCCTATGTATAGAATAATTACTCGAATTCAACATTTTATAGGTTTTTTTAGAGAGATGGGTTTACACATTTTTTTTAATTTACAGGGAGCCGATGGGTAGCGACATCAATTTGATCTATAAAAATTTAATTCCACTCAAACTCGAATAATTCAATTTGAAAAATCCAATATCTCAAACAATTTAAACATATTTGAAAAATCTTTTCAAAAGTTTAATAGAATTTCGTTCTACCTTATTCATAGAATATATATTTTTAAAAAAGTATACACTAACATTTTTATTTTCCTGACTATATATTTTTACTGTTATTTTCGTATGAATTTTTCAAATCCGCAAATATGAATTAATAATTTTTAATGAATAAACACATTGATCAATTTTTTAGACTTTCAAAAATTTCAAGTATAAAATTAAAATTGACACAAAAATAGTCACAGTATGATATAAAAAATAAATAAAAACCATAAAATTAAGTTAATAAATAATTATTAAATTTAAATCATTAAATGGTGATTAATCAATGAACTTAATTGATTCAGAACTTAGCCTATTTATTTATCTCTAACCATTATTGTATATAATACATATTTAGCTTGTGTTTTGGTCATTAAAATTAATTAATTGATGAAAGTCAGCTATGGAATAGTATGCCGGTGCTTGTCAATTATAATAGTAATAAATCAGTAACCTATGGGTAACTTGAACAAGTAAAGGATGGCGATAAGTGCAGATTTTTTTGCAAGAATATAAAGGATGGCACGTCACCACCGCCGATTCTAAAATTGGTGTCATTGTTGCTACCAATAGCCTCCCCGAACCTTACTACCGCCGTCGCCAAAGTTTTCCACCCATTTTTCTCAACCACCCATCATCGGTAACCGGCTAGAGGTACGTCAATCGGACGACGAACGACAAATGTGAAAAGCTCCAACTGTTTGATGTCTGATTAGCACGCCTCCCGCCGATTACCGACAATGGGTGGTTTGGGGAAATGGACGGGGGACCGGTGACGGCGGTGGTGGGGTCCGACGAGGCTATCGGCGGTGACAATAACACCAATTTTGGAATTTGGGTGTTTGGATTTGGGACTGTTTTGAAAATTTTGAGAAGTTTTTGATTTTTTTAAAAAATATTTTATTTTTTTCAATTTTTTGAAAAAAAATATAAAACACGTTTCAAATTCTGATTGGATGTTAGATTTTTTTAACGGTGTTACCTTAAAACGGCAACATAATGAAACTTTAGGCACCTATTTTTGACAAAAAAGAAACGTTAGACACCTATTTCAGCCAAAAAATAATTTAAGTATCTATTGCAAAAAATGGTAAAGTTTGGACACCTATTTTATAATTAAGCCATAAAGGATCATCATCTCTTTTTTCATGTGTCTCTTACATTTTATACATGTTCCTTGCCAATTTAACCATCTCACCTGGTTTTTCATTTCATTTTATTTTCTTTGACAAATCCTATCTAATCTTACACGTGCCTAGAGGGGAAGAGAATGGGGACTCTAAGGAAAGAAAGTGGGTGCTCCTAATTGGTTTAGAACTCATGACCTAAGGGAAGTGAGGGAACAAAGATGGGTTAGCCTGACCAAATGTGCTTACTCTGATTTTTCATTTTATTGAATTTCATTGACTTTGCAATTGTTTCCACATTTCAACACTTATACGTTATGTACGAATAAGGGTGATAACGAGCCGAGCGGAGCTTGGCCAGGCTCGGCTCGAGGCTCGCCGAGCTCAGAATTTTAGGCTCGAGTTCGATTCGAAAACAATACTATTGGGCTCGCTAAAAATTAGATTAATTCAAATAACCAATAAATATTCTTATAATACAAACACATAATTAAAGAAAATACAAATTCAAACAACAATCAACTAAAAATGCCCAATTTATTTTAGTTAATTTACTTTTAGTAGATTTTTCCTAATTTATTTTATTGCTCTTCTTTTGCTAAACATATTACTTTTAGTACATATGTAGATTCCGAGCCTGTTCACGAGCTTTTCGAGTCGAGCCTAAGCCCGAGCCGAGCTAACTCGAGCCGAGCTTTGACCGAGCTGACCCCGAGTAGCTCGCGAGCCGGTCAGGCTCATTATCACCCATAGGTACGAAAAACAAAGGCAAAATATAGACACATGTGTATTATATAAAAAATGGTTAATTAAGTTCGCGTTTCGAGTTCAACTCGACGATAATTCAACTAAAAAATTATTAAATATTTATATTTTAAAAGACTAGTAAATTTATATACTTTACTCAAATAATCTTTATAAATGTTTTTTTATTTACCATGTCATGGTGTGATAAAATATTAATTATCAAATGTGTTATTATAATGATGATTTTATTTTTTTCATACCTTTTATATAATTTTTAATTAAAATAAATAAAAAATTGTAAGACCCGAAATTTGTCTGGGTATATATATATATATATATATATATATATATATAACTAAAAATAAATAAATATAATAAAATCCCTAAATAAATAGTCCCAAAAATGATATCCAATGTCCATAAAATGTCCAAGTTACATTACAAAATTCGGAGCCCAATACAAAGCCCATTTTAAAATTACAAGACCCAATGACAACTCACATACAACCCATTTCGGGTAAAAATCAACCCAACAAGCACAAATCCAATGTGTGCTTCTTTTTCCCGCCTAATCTATGCCATGTGGCACGCTGCCATTGACCCATTCTACTTTCACATGGATTGCCGCCCATCTGGTGCCAGCTAGCTTGCAACGTCATCCTAATGACGTCATCCTTAACGTCATTTTTGACTCTCCTACAAATAGGATGAGAGAGAAATGTCAGATCAATCATGACCACATTAATTACTACCATTAAATAATAATAATATAAAATAAACTTTAATAAGAGGAGAGAGAGGGGCCAAATATCAAAGGTCATCGGGAGACTCTAAAGGTCGCTAGGGAAGATGAAGAGGTTGTTAGAAGCTCACCGAAGATGTTGTATCGACACCGGAGTTCGCCATGAGGTAAATCTCGATCTCTCTTTTTTGTTTCTCTGCATTTAAAAGCGTAAATCAAGGTTAGACCGTAGTAGAAAATAAAAAAATAAAAAAACAATTGAAAATATAAAAGGATTGAGGCGATTGTAAATGTTTCTTGTTGGCCGGGGAGAGTTGCGCATCGTCGGCGGAGTGAGTCGGAGTCGAAAATGAGTAGCCGGGACGAGTTCGGGTAGCCTAGGTCGGTGAAGTGTGGGTGGCTCTGTCGAGCTGGGACTAGATCTAGGAAAACGGCGGCAAAAAATGAGTTTTTTTGGGGTTTTTAGGTTTCCAACGAACGATGGCCGGAAATCACCTCGCGTCGGTGATCGATCACCGAAAGAGAACCAGACGGCGGCCGAAAATTTTGAGTTGACCAGAGCTTGGTCGGAGTTGCAGCGGTGATCGAAAAAAAGAAAAAGACGATCGGAGGTGTCTGCCGGTGATCGACATTGCCTCTGGCAACCGGTAAACAGAATGGGTTAGGGTTTCAATGCTAGTTGTTGATCGAAATGAGAAAAAGGGAAAAGTTTGGTTTGAGTTCATGAAAATTTGTGGGTTTGATCTTCAAAAACACGAAGAGGATAGTTTTTTAGGGTCTCTAAGGATCAAAGGGATATAAAATGAAGAACAAATGATGAACATGGTGAAACGAGTGGTGTTTGATCGACGGAAACATAAAAAGAAGGGTTTTAATGTTGTCGAATGATCAAAAAGAAGAAATGAGGAAGAATGGGTGAAGAACAAAGTAGAATTTGGGGTTTAGTGTTCGAGTTGAGAGAATCTGAGATGAGAGAGAAAATGTAGAGAGAGAAGGAATTGAGAAAAATGAAGGAAAAAGATTTTTTTTGGTAAACGGGACCTTATATAACCGGTGCCATATGTCGTCATTTTAGGGAGCTCGACACGCGCATGCTCTTCAGGTCGGGTAGATTGACCCGCGCACTTGGGTTGGGTCGGTCGATCCATGTGCTTGGTTTGAGTGGAATGAAGCTGGCCCATACATTTGTTTGATCATCAATTGGGCCATTTGTCTTATTGCTATGTATAATTGGGTCAACACTTAAATAGAATTAGATTTGGGCTTATTTCTTTCATATTAATTCAATTTTATCTGATTTTAATTATCTAGTTATTTAATTTAATTGTTTAAACTCTATGCTTGCATGGGTGCTTGTTAGATAATTTTAACCACATAGTTAAAATACTTAGAGCCTTTAGCCTAGGTTTTTTAATTACATAATTAAATAGGAAAGATCATTGTAGCAAATAAATGAATATTTGAAATAAAATTTGAATGTTCAATACTGGTTAGTATCACATTGAGGAGTGATGTTAATCAATGAATATTTCGATGAAGATTTCAATGTTTCATTTTAACATGGAAAATGAAAATAATACACAATTAGATTAATTAAAATTAAAATAGGATAACTAATTAGAATCACCCTAATTAGGAATATTATTACTTTTGGTGTCCAATATTATTTTGGATGTTACCAATTATGTCCAAAAATTAATAATATTCATAGATCCTTAATTAAACAAATTTATGGAGCCTAGTTAGGGTTTGCTTAAAAAATGGAAAGACAATAATTTGTCATGCATTAAACCTTTTGTGTTGAGATACATTTTGAATATAAATTGAAGTGTCCTAATGTAACTGGATGTTTCATAGTTATTTTCGTCCAAAATGTATTTTCTTACAAAATGATACCCCATTTGGAATAAAATTCATTTTATAAAAGAATTGATTAAATCTAGATTAATGTTCAAAATGCCAAAATGTCATGTGTAATTAATAAGGTACTGATAACGGGCGTCTGTAAAGGTGCTAACCTTTCCCTACACGTAATCGACTCCTAAACCCAAACTTTTCAAAAAAGAATCTCTAGTACGTTTTAATGGTGTCCGACCTACCAAAGTGGCCGGTGGCGACTCCAAAACGAATTTTAAGAAAATAAAAGATTTTGATTAAAAATGGAGAAATAATTAATTACAAGATAAAATTAGTCAAAACCTCAATTTCTAATCGTTAGGCTATTTTTTCAAACTTAAAAAGCGAGTTTTCAAAAAAACGGTCGCGACAAAATTATTAATTAAGAATAAAAAACCAGTAAATTTTTATAAAACTACTTATCAATCCACCGATAATGATTTCTTCAAATAATCTTTATAAATGTTTTTTTATTTACCCATGTCATGGTGTATTGCACATGCCTATTATGTAGAGGTGTTCGAGTCGTTTGGACTGGATTCAGGTCGGATCATTTTGGGACAAGTTGCTTTTAGTTTAGGCTCGATTCAGGTTGGATCAGATCTAATTCAGATTTAGTTCAGGTCTATGTTATTTCGAATCGAGTTGGGTATCAAATCAATTGATTTTTTGGTCGAGTCAATATCAAATCGTTTGACTTTTCAGATCAGGTCAATACCGGATCGGTTACGAGTCCGGTCAATAACGGATGGTTGCTTTTCAGTTCTGGTCAATATCAGATCAGTTGCTTTTTCAAGTCGGGTCAATGTGTGGATCGGTTGATTTTCGATTTGAGTCAATATATGACGATGATCTTTTAAAGTAGAAAAGATGATTAAACCATTAAACTATTACTTAATGTGACTGTTAATTAGTAATATAATACAAAAAGAAAATAAAACATACATATTTGAGAAAATTAAATTCTAGTTGCTTTTGGTTCGGGTTGGTTTTTTTTATTAGGGTTGATTTTTTTAGTTTGGTCAATATCGGATCAGTCACTTTTTTCGGGTTAGGTCAATATTTGATAGGTCTTTTTCGATTTGAGTCAATATATGAAGATTGTCTTTTTAAAGTAGAAAATATGATTAAGCTATTAAATTATTACTAAATGTAGTTGTTAATTAGTAATATAATACAAAAGGAGAACAAAACATACATATTTGAGGAAATTATATTCGAGTTGCTTTATGTTCGGGTTGATTTTTTTATTAGGGTTTCTTATAGTTATTTTCTGTTAGGGTTGATTTTTGGTTCATCTAAAATTCGGTTTGGTTTGTTTCGGGTTCAGGTCAAGTTTAGATCATCATGTTTAGGTCCATATTGGATATCAGGTCGGGTAAATCGGTTCGAAGACTCGGTTCAAGTTTGGTAGGTCTACTATTAAATGATCTAGTGTCTTATCAGATTAGACCAATTAATTGTTGATTTTAAGATAATATTTAGTAGAATAAACCGATATTTAATCTTCCAATACAAATGTCAAGATTTGTACTCGCACAAAATAAGAAGTACATAAACATACTTAACTACTCGATCAATTAAAATATCTCAAAACTAAAATACTATATATTCTGACAAAGAAAGGAAGAAATACCATATCTGATTTTCGTATTAAAGATATAAAATACGTAAAAGGTGGCATTGTTGGTAACTTCTACGGATGTTTTTCCTTTCCTACTCTGTGTTATCAAACGTGAAGTTGCGTTGCATCTGTTTTTTATTTAATTTTTAAGTGATTGATAATGAGAAGATTATGTCCTGTTTGGTAAAGAAAGATTTGGGCAAAAATTAAAAGTTTGATCAGTCAAATTCGTTAATATTATTGTTTGATAAATAGCGGATTGAAAGAGCGGATTGGGGTAAAACCGCTAATTTTGAAAAAGCTCATAATATATAAGAGCCTTTTGAGATTAGAAGTTTAATATTATAGTTGTAAATACTCTTTTACCCTTACTAGTTACCAAAAATCTCAAAATAACCTAAATTAAATATTTTCTCACCCTATTTATAAGCTAATCCTATTTACTTTTTTCTTTTTATTATCACATATTTATATGTGTATTTAAATTTATTAATTAATTAAATTATATTAAAATAATTATATAAATAATAAATTAACATATAAATTATTTGAATATGTTTAGAAGAGTTATATTAAAAATAATTTTATAGATCTAATTAATAATAGTTGGATACAAAATATTGATAAGTGATGACTAATAAACTATTCAAACAAGTATTGAATATAATCATGTCCTTATATGTTATTTTGCTTGTTTAAATAATCTAACAGTTATCAACTATCAGTTAATTTTACCAAACACTTTTATACAATCGGCTAATACAATCCGGTAGTCAAATCAGCTAATGCAATCAGCTAATACAATCCGCTAGTCAAATCAGCTAATGCAATCAGCTATCAACTATCAGCTAATGTAATCTGTTATCCGCTATCAGCTATCCGTTAATTGCCAAACAGAGCCTATACTAATGATCGTTCCAAAAAATGAAAAACTCTCGGGATTTAATCATACAAATTTCGTAGTCTAATGCAACAAACTAATCTTTAAAATTTGTTGAGATTGAGAGCAACATTCGAGGTTAAGGATTTGACTGCACGACTAAACACAATTTATAGTAATTCAAGAGTTATAGATAATTAGGCTTGTAATTTGTACCTTCTAAAGAAAAAATATTAGATGACGTGACTCACTATGTTTTATGTGATTTCTGCAAATAATATTCATCCATCTCATTTTTTTTAAAGTGAATTTTCACCTTTTTCTTACATGTCAAAAGGAACTGAGTAGTTATTTAAAAGTAAAAATAATATGAATGAATTTTATTGGTTAAGACTACGGATAACTTGACGACCTTACGTGGTTTTGATAAGAGGATTGATTGGTAAGAGTTTTCTGAAATGGCTTCCCATAGGTTTTAAACATTTTTAAATAACATGACATGTTCTCTAGTTGAAGTCTTAACTTTCTTTACTCAAACCTTGTAACAAGTATTAATGTTGTTTACTTCTGTTCTTCAGGAATTAAAAACGGGTTTTCCCATTGATCGACAGCAAATGAATCTATAACATGTTTTGGTTGAAATATTGGTGATCTTCCCTTAATTTAATTCTCTCCCTGAATGTATATATATGCAAATACATAAATGCTTGGACGCCACAGATAGAAAATACGCAAAGAGCTAGCCAATCCTCAAGTTTCTTCCTCTTCCTGCTAAATCCTAAATTTTCACAGACGTGTGAAACTAAGCATTGCAATGTCTCAGAAGAGGTAACAGAAAACTCGCAAACTTATTTCCAGCATTAGTATTTATGTTTGAATTCTGTAGCACCTGTTAGTTTAATCTTGATTTTATTCCAATTTCCAAAGATTACCATATTTTTAATTTCCAAATTTCAGGCTTCAAGACAAGGTTGCAATCATAACGGGTGGCGGCAGTGGGATTGGAGCAAGTGCTGTACATGTTTTCCATGAAAATGGTGCCAAGGTGGTCATTGCTGATATCCAAGACATCCAAGGCCAAGCCATATCCGACAAGCTTGGCGAAAATGTTTGCTTCATCCATTGCGATGTATCGAATGAAGACGACGTCCGCAATCTTATCGATACCACCGTCTCCAAACATGGAAAACTGGACATCATGGACCGCCCAACGATCGGAGGGATTTTGGATGCCAAAAAATCCGACCTGGAAAAGATGTTTGAAGTCAACTTGATGGGTGCTTTCCTTGGAGCCAAGCATGCAGCAAGGGTAATGATACCCCAACGTAAAGGCTGCATTCTCTTCACTGCCAGGGCTTGCATCTCACAGTTACGCAGCAACCAAGTATGGAATTCTGGGGCTGGCTAAGTACTTGACGCCTGATTTGGGACAATACGGCATAAGAGTAAATTGCGTCTCGCCTTATGGCGTCGTAACTGGCTTCCAGAGTGTATAGCCAAGGCCGCACTATACCTGGCTAGTGACGAAGCAAATTATGTGAGTGGACTCAATCTCCTGGTCGATGGAGGGTACAGTGTTGTGAATCCAACCATGTTCAAGTTTGCCAACCTTGTTAATTAATTAGCGACCAAGCAAACATTTGGATAATTTACTTCTTTTCTAGTGATGCAAAATGTCAGACTTTCTCGAGCTATATACATATATGAGTTTATAAATAAATAAATAAAGATATGGTGATATTCATGTAGTTAATTGATGTACTATTTTTATATGAATACAATAATTAATCAATTTTAGTAGTTGTTTACGTGTAATTTGATTATTATGTACGAGTGATTGTATTGCGGGAAATGTTGTTTGGTTGGTGCAACTAAAGTAATCGTTAAATAAGAAATATTCTAAACTTATGCTGCACTACAAAGAATTTAATGGAATTTTATTTGAAAGGGTAAGTTTGACTTCCAACTAAATTATATAACTTAAGATATAATTAAGGAAAAATGACAAAAGATGCCCCCAACATTTGCATGTTTTGTCATTTGGCCCCCTATTCTTTCTTTTGGTCCAAATATGCCCCCCAACGTTTCATTCATAGTCCAAATATGCCCCTGTTGGATGTAAACTGTCAATCAACTGACGGTCAACGGCTTATAAATTTTTTTTGACGTGGCAAGTCCAGTCAGCATCAGCTGTTGAACGTTAGTTGACTGACAGTTTCCATCTAACGGGGGCATATTTGGACCAAATTGAAACGTTGGGGGCATATTTGGACTACAAATGAAACGTTGGGGGCATATTTAGACCAAAAGAAAGAATAGAGGGTTAAATGACAAAAAAAGTAAACGTTAGGGGCATATTTGGACCAAAAAAAGAATAGGGGGCCAAATGACAAAACATGCAAACGTTGGGGGCATCTTTTATCATTTTGCCTATAATTAATGAACATGCTTCCAACGAAATTCTACATTTGAAAAAAAAACTATAATTAAAACACTCAGGAATCAAAATCTTTTACTTTCTAAAACATTTGCTTGTAGATTTTATACACGCAAGGCAATAATTTACTTAATTTGATAAGTATATCTGGATTCTAGATTAGATAATGTAATAACGTTAAGGTAGTGTCCATGAAAAAGGATGAATTTAGCACACCTCTTATTCTAGTCTTAAAGAATTTTTGTGTCACCAGAGTTTGAGATCATTCAATATCATCCTTACCTCTTCAATTTGACGCTCTTTTCAAATATGATATCTTTTGTTGGTGCAATTTTGTCATGGTGTGATCCATGCAGTGGTGAATTCTACATAAAATGAAAACAACACATTTTTTTTATACAGGTCAAGTCAATATCCTACATCTCTAGAGCCCTGTTCATAGAGAGACTCGCTATACATCTTTAATACGAGACACTCAAATTTAACTCCTCACTAGTTCTTGGTCTGATATATTCTTAATGAGTCACTGTCCCCAAGTATTCTCCAATGTATCTGTGTTGGAACCTTAAAACAATTAATGCATGAAGATGGCTTAGGCGGCTACTCGTTAAACAATAAGGGTAATACCGAGGTTGATATTGTATTAGCTGGGGATCATCCCAGCCATGAAATCGTTTCCCATGCAGCTGATCCATGTTTGTTGTCGGAATTGGTTCAGAGCTTGACAGCTGTCAAGTGGTTGTTCAACAGGTGTCCAATAGGCTGAACTTCCAATTGATTATTCCCATCAGAATTTTGCAGATGCCCAACGCATAGGGGGGATGTTTCGGCGCTTGGCATTCAATGCAATGGGAACTTCGAGCGAAGAAGAAGAGAATTCAGATGGAATTGTTGCGACTGTATTCGACCGAGCTTTGGATAATGTTAGGTTGATAGGGTTGGCAGGTTTAGTAATTTGTTAAATAAATTACCCTTAAATTTCAAAATTAAAAATAGTGTAGTATAGAGAAAAGAAGAATCAATCCGCAGGCATTTTAAAGCTTCTAATATATGAAGGTTTTGATTCTGACTGTTACGAGACAATATAGTAAATGAGGGGTTAAACACGAAAGCTAGAAAATAACTGTAGAGTAAAAGTGAAAACGTTGGAAGTAAATTTTGAAGATCAAAATAATTAAATTAATTAGCCTCAAGCTTTGCTCCGCTTCAATTTAAAATGATCATGGAAAAAGAATTCTAACTCCGGATACATGTCGGTTACAGTTTACAAGGCACAACCCTTGTAACTTGCTTTTCTCTTCGGTAAATCGACAATCTAAAATCAATTTTTAGATTCCAGTTTTCTGGTTAGACTAACCATGACTGTCGCCGTTAGAATAAAACAATTTTAGAATTTGGAAAAACTCGACTCGGATTATGTTGTCTCGATGAGAATCAAATCCGATATCAATTTCCCTTAGTGAATCTGTCGCTAAGTGTGTTCATAGGAAGTCGAATTTGCTACAAGCCGATCCTTCCTCTCAACTATAAATCTAAACAATAATCAAGTCAACATGCACTTTTTGAAATGAAAGCGAAAAGATTTTAATAGAAAGGCCGATTGCCTATCTAAGTTTTCAAAAAATTGGGAATGTAAAACGAAGTTGTTTAGTGCTTTTAATTCTCACAAGGTAAATCGGAGCTTCACTTTAAGCCCTTGGCTAATCAAAAAATTAGCTAAGCATGATTATGGAAGAAATCATACTTAGCATAATTTTAAAATAAAGTTAAAAAAACTAAAAGAAATAAAATGTAAAGGGAAAGGAAATTTTATAAACTTTAAAAGTAAAAACAAGCTAAGAACAAGAGATGATTCTTTAGCTTACCCCAAGGGGGTATTTATAGTATTCTAAAAACTCTAAAATTGCCCTAAAATGATAGAAGAGAAATCCTAAAAAATATTCAAATTAAATTCTAAATACAAAAGATAATTCCCAAGTTTGAATTTAAAATTTCGGCTGATAAGCTATCTAACGCTGCTGACATCATTTTCTAGAAACTGCTGACTGAACGCCACGTCCGCTTTCATGCCCACTAGCCCAAACTTGACTCCAGATAAAAATTGCAGAATTTTTGTCTCTTTTCAGTATGTTTTTCAAAATTGAAGACCTGCATGAAAAACACATAATAAAGCCCAGATCAACATCATATTCGAATCATTGGAGGCATAACTAAAAATGAAATAGTACCATTTTAGCTACGTATCAAATTCTCCCTCACTTATTCGATGCTTGTCCTTAAGTATCTCTCAACTAACTCATCAAAGCTCAAATCCTCAACCTTTATTTCACGATGTCTCTAAGTTATCCGTATGATTGAAGATCGAAACAAATACTAAGATTAAGTCACAATTGAAAACATGCAAGATTAGGAACAATTTTAAGAAAAATTAGACATTCCAATAATCTGTCAATATTAGTGAAGCAAAACCGAGTACTCTCACAAGGATTCACTCATTTCGCTCAAAGTATTTTGGGTTAAATGATCACTTAAGCCAAAATTAAACTAAGCATTACCATAAACTTGTAACTAAATCTAATCTCCACTACTAAGTATGAACATGATGCAATGATCAAGAGGTCTTTTAAAGGGTTGTAAAGGGGCTAAGGTTCGGGTAGGATAAAGGCCAAAAATTGGGTTTAAAATTCAAGACAAAGAGAAAATTATTCCAAAGAATTATTCTAAGGGAAAAATGAAAGAAATGAAAACAACAAATTAAACAATCAAAGCTTATTCACTCTCTCCTCTCTTTTTTTTCTTTTTTCCTGTTTGAACAGTTTATTCAACTGCTCTGTACTGCATTTTCTGCACTATTCGAACCAAACTGCATTGTTTTTTTTTTGCATTGTTCGAACCAAGTTGCACTATTTTTTTCTGCACTGTTTTTTTCGGAATCTTTCCCGTTTTTTTCGCTTCAGAATAACCTTAACTTTGTCCTGAAAAAGGATGTCAAAAAGAGGGAAAAACAACAAAATCGGTTCAGGTTAAAAATGTGGTAAACCAAAGAAAATGATAAGGCTCAAAATTAGTTATCTAAGTGGTAAATAAACAAAGGGTAGGCCATTTTTGGGAAGAGAAAAGGGTTAAACCTAATGCCTCTATCACATTCAATCGTGTAGTCTCGACAAGCATTATGCTACAAGTTCTAGAATGCAAAGAATTAGCCGACACACTCAAAATTAACAAAGAGCAAGAATGCAAATATATGCCCATTAGGCTTAAAACTCACATTAGGTGCTATGTGTACTTGATAGGCAACATCTCAATTACCAAACCAAGGAATGTCATTACAGATTTTATTTGAAATTACAAGTCAAGCCATTATCTAGCATACATCCTAATCTTCAATACAAGCAAGATCTCAAGTCATAGGGAAATCAACGAGACAAGGTGAAATAAAGGGCATGAAACAAGAAACTCCGACGAAGTACAATCAAGAGAACTCAACTCAACCAATCGAATAAGCAGAAAAAGAATTTGACACAAATTCTACCCCCCTCACTTAATCATATTGTCCCAATATGTAATTGAAAGTACAAGAGAGTGAATAGAAATACTCCCCATTCTAACTACGACAACGACAAAGAATCTCGATTTTCTTGAGTGTTTGGTCATTCCACTTGGTTCGGCTACTCAAAAGAGAAAACGAGAATGATGGGCGCATACGTCTGTAGAAGGCATCGAGCTTGATCTCTCGTTCGTACTATGGTGACGGGTTGATGAAGATGAGTGTTGAGGAAGAAACAAAAGAGGCGAGATTGGCAGGGTATGCGACCGATGGGGAAAATAAAAGAAAGGGTTTATGTTTAGGTTAAAAAGATCATGTGGGGTAGAAAAAATTTGTTTTATAAAAAGGGATTTGATAATCATCAAGGCGTGGGGTCCACGGGTGGGGGTTTAAATTTTAAAAGTTGGATTGTTAAAAGCTAAGGATAAAAGGATGGTGTTTTTGACGGGTCAGAGGATTGTTATCACTTTTGTGAATGAGGTGGGACCCACAGGTGAGAGAAAACAAGCACTTACCTGCTTCCTTTATGCGAATGATGTTCCCTTTTGTGCAACATTGTCTCGAATCTGAATATATCAGATCAGCTGGATTTATTGAAGTTTGAGAATTTCTTCATACCTAAGAATATTAAAAATAAACATGAGCAAAAATAAAACTAACCAAAATTAAATAACGAAGAAAATAAACAATGGGTTGCCTCCTGTTTGCGTGTGTAGTGTACTATAAATGACACGCAAATATGGTGCAAGTATACACGTCGAATAAGTAATAAAGTGATGAGTGAGTATCATCTCCACATGGATTGGAGGTATTCACGGTTTGCTGTAACAATATTGATTGAACTTTTTGCAGATGACAATGATATAGTAAAAGAGATGATGTAAAATAATGCTAAAGCAAAACAATGCAAAGAAAGATAAGATAGCAATATGATGAACATGTCCCCTTTCGTATGCGGAACTCACTACGGAATGACTGGCTGGGAATGATGGACAACCTAAACTAAGCTTCTCAAAGATACTAAGGCTCTTTAGCTATCTTCTATGCTAGGCGAGATTTACTAAAAGTGTTCCTAAACTATCTCTAGCCAGGAAACTGATAGTCAGAAATTCTACAGGCATACCTCTCGGCGTAAACTCTTAACACTCCTCTACCCTTCATAAACTATCATTTTTAGCCCTTGAGACCTATCACTTATCTCTAAGGCAGGTTAGAGTCTGCCTCTCGACAACCGCTCCATTGCTTATGGGGTCTCTAAGGCTAGCTCTCTCGATTACTAACCTCAACAAACACTTAAAGAACGACCAACTCTCGAGGGCTCTTACAACTTTAAGGAAATAAAACGCATAAGGAAAGCATAGAACATGATAAACACTAAAAATGCTATAGCATGCATTAAAAAGTACTCAAAATAAAATCATCCATCAAACCCAAGCCACCTAAAACAGTTCGTGGCTGGGCAATATCATCCAACGTATCATTATGATAACATCACCAAGGATAAAGATATGAAAAGGAAATGCTAAAGCGACAAAAAGAAAGATGAACTCCCTCTTCCCCATGGACTGCCCGACTGTCTTAGGCCCACCATCTCTCTCGAGGCCGGCGAGGCCACTCCTTGGAACTTCAACGATGGAGGACACCAAGTGGAGAAGATGAAGGTGAAATCTTCTCTCTCCTTGTAACTTTCTCTCTCTTTGCTCTCTTCCGCCTCTCTCTTCATCTATTACATCTCTTTTCCAAGCTTCTCTCCCTCTTTATATAGTGGAGGCTTCTAGGGTTTTTGTGTCCTAAAGATTCCTTAAAAATCCCAAGGAATATCCACCGACAAGCTCTGCCACGAGGGGACAAGGAGGACAGTCTGCAGGTGGGTACCGACTGCTGCACATGTCAGGTTGTCCTTTTCTTCATATTCACATGCTTCTGCAACTCACGCACTTCTCACGTGTTGGCCAATATCCACTTGCACTATGCTATAGCAATTTCCGGCGTCAGCTTTCTCTCGCTAGACTCCTTTCCTGCACATCATCAAACCCAAAACCAACCTTCCGAGCTGTACCCCTCAACATGGACTAATAACCAACAAATGTGAAGATGCACCCAAAAGAAGAAAATGCAGCCTAAATGCAGTCTAAATGCTATGGTATGGGCTCAAGAACATGCAAATGCTATAGCAAAAAGGTATGAAAACAAGGATATTCATGCAGTTATCACACCTCCAAACTTAAGCTATTGCTTTTCCTCAAGCAATGAGTAGAACAGAAAAAAAGAAATATTATGGCAAAGATTTACCCTAAAGAGTTGCTATGACAAAATCTTAGTCCTCAGAAATGGCATAGGCAATTAAAATATAGACAACTAGAAGTGAGATCCTTAAGAACATTACTTAGGACTAAGCTGTGTGCGTGCCTACCTTCCTCCTATATTTAAGCTAGTAAGACAAATTTTCAAGGAAGCTTCATAGTTATACCCTAGCCATGTTCTCTAGTTCTTCTATAATTTTCAAACTCCCAAAGATATATGTTTTCTACTACGAAGGGTGTCAGCTCATCACACCTACCGTCCTTAGCTCTAGATGAGCAGAGAGCAAACCTCTCACCCCCGAGCTAGAAGGTAGAGTCATCTCGTGACAACTTTCATTCACTCGTATGCTATAGAAAAACTTTATTTCTTCTTTCTTCTTCTTCTTCTTCTTCTTTTATTGTAGTATGCTATAGCAAAGCGGAGTGTCCTTCTACAGATATGCCGTAGCATTTATCCATTCGTTTTAGCACAGGGACGTCTCTTTTTTTTTCAGATCTCTAGAGTTTACATACTAGAGCTCACTAGGGTCCTTCCCTAAAAATTTTTTCTAACAAACTTACTTATAGAAAGAGAGAAGCTGTGTAAAATTTTTAACAACTAAATGCTAAGGTCAGTTCTACCGATCTCAACTAGTTGTGTTTGTTCTAAACTAGTTCAAGCCTTTAAGTTTTTGTCATCAGACATCATAGATACATTCATAAGCTGTCTCTAGACTAAATAGAATGCCATAGTAAAAAAATTGTTCTTTCCTACTATGCATATGCTAAAGCAAAATACTAACTATGAACACTAACACCCCCAAACTTAAGTGATGCAGTGTCCTTAATGTATGAACTAATCTATATTATATGCAATGAAGAATGATGAAAAATGAAATAGAAAAAAAAGTTAGTTACCTCCTGGGTGCGGAGTCTATGTGGTGATGCTGGTGTTTTCCATCACTGTTTCAGACGAGTAGTGGTGGGTATCTGCGACATCGTCCACACACTCGGAGGAGACTGACTGGGCACTGGTGAAGATCGGACACGACCGGCAGTATGTTTGATGTGTGGCTTTGGTCTGGATGTTGTAGCATCCGTTGTTTGTGCTTTTGTCGCCTCAGGCGTGAGTGCTGGGGTTGTCTCCTTTTGAGGGGGGTACTCATGATCACTCGATATATGGGGTGAATATTCTCTATCTTGCCTTTTGTTTTTTCTCTATTTTTTAATTCATCCTCCCCCACTTTTTCGGATAAAACCTCTCCTTATCTTTTTTTCTTCCTCTTTTTTATACTCCATAAAGTGGATTAAAACAAAACTCCATGTCCTTTTCCTTTTTGCTACCAACCCTGTAGACGACCATGCTCTCCTACCTCTGTACCTGACATGGTACTATGAAAGAGAAAACTTGTACGAGGGTCACGTGAAAAAATATGAAAATAAACACAAAGATAACACAAAAACTAAACTAAAAAGAAAGGCATTATTTATAAACATGATATAGCATAAAGGATAGAGTTTAGAGAAGCAAACTCTCAAGGATCGTGTAGATCCAGGTGTGACTTGTCTCTGAGGATGGGGGCTCCACTGTACACCTTCAGGCGTTGGCCATTGACTTTGAAGACTTCACTATCATTCAACTTTTTGATATCAATCGTGCCATGAGGGTACACCTTGTGTATGATGAATGGTCCTGACCACCTTGATTTCAGCTTTCCAGGAAAAAAACTTTAGGCTGGAATTGTAGAGAAGCACTTGTTGACCTTATGAGAAATGTCTTGGCAAAATATATTTGCCATGCCACTTCTTGGTTTTCTCTTTGTAAATGCGCGCATTCTCATATGCTTAGGCTCGAATTTCTTCCAGCTCATTAAGCTCTTGCAACCTCCTTTCACCAGCTAGTTGGGCATCCATGTTGATTTTCTTGATTGCCCAATAAGCCTTGTGTTCAATCTCAACGGGTAGATGGAATTCCTTACCAAATACGAGCTTGAAGGGTGACATGCCCAAAGGCGTCTTGAAGGCTGTTCTATACGCCCATAGTGCTTCATCCTATATGTATTGTATGGTACATTAACTCATTATAATATCACTATATTGTAGCCCCTCGAGCAATTAACGCCCACTTCCGACTTCGGAAGCATCATTGTCTTGTAGCCGAACTTCAAGTTCGGTCTACCATCATTTCGCAAATCAAGGATTTGCAAGAACAAGATCTTGAGCTTCAATCAATTGTTTCTAAGCTATCAGACAACTCCGACTTTAGAATTAATTATGAAGGACTCTTGTGTTTTCATGACTGGGTCTGTGTACCTAATGATGAATCTCTTTGCACCGATATTCTCTCTGAAGCTCATTTGAGTTCTTTTTTCGTTCACCCCGGGTCCGTGAAGATGTATAAGGACCTACGTGAACTCTACTGGTGGCCAGGCATGAAGCATGCCATATTTGATTACATTTCCAAATGTCTCACATGCCAACGTGTTTAGGCAGAACATTGTACTCCTACCGTATTATTGCAGCCTATCAATCCATCGAAATGGAAGTGGGAAACATCACTATGGATTTTGTTAGTGGTCTACCATTAACTCTCACGAAGCATGATGCCATATGGGTCATTGTAGATCGTTTCACAAATTCAGCTCATTTCATACCGGTCAGAATGGACTACGGTCTTCCTAAATTAGCTGACTTTTACATCAAGGAAGTGATCTAACTCCACAGAGTACCTAAGTCTATTATCTCAAATAGAGATCCCCAATTTGCATCTCGCTTTTGGAGAACCTTACAAGGAGCTCTGGGCACCAGAGTTAATCTTAGCACAACCTTTCACCCTCAATCTGACGGCCAGACAGAAAGGGTAATCCAGGTAATTATCGAAAAACTTGTCCATTGAAACCTTAGAACATGTATTTTTATTGAACCTTCATATAAAGATCTTAGAAGATATGCTTCAAGCATGCATTATTGACTTTGGTGGAACTTGGGAGAAATCTCTACCCCTTTTTGAATTTGCCTACAATAATAGTTATCATGCATTGTATGGTAGACGGTGTCGAAATCCATTGTGTTGGTCGGAGCTTGGTGAAGGCAATATATTGGGTCTTAACTTACTTCGGGATACTGAAGAGCGGATCACCATTATTCATGATCCTTTAAAGGCTACTTTTGATCGACAAAAAGCTTATGCTAATCTCAAGAGAAGAGACATTGAGTATGAAGTTGGCGAGAAAGCCTTTCTTAAATTATCAACATGGAAAAAGGTTTTAAGGTTTAGAAAGAAGGGAAAACTGAGTCCCCGATTCATTAGACCCTTTGAAGTCATTGAAAGAGTTAGCCTCGTGGCATATCGATTATTGTTGCCCTCTGGATTAAGTAAAATCCATGATGTTTTTCATGTATCGATGCTCCGAAAATATCGTTATGATCCTTCGTACATTGTGGAACCTGAATCTATACAAATCCAGCCGAATTTGTCCTACGAGGAAGAATCGGTTCAGATTCTTGCAAGAGAAGTCCAGAGGCTTCGCAACAAAACTGTATCGTTAGTTAAAGTGCTCTGGAGGAGCCATGCCAATGAGGAAACCACTTGGGAACCTGAAGAGACCATGAAACAACAATATCCATATCTCTTCGGTTCAGGTAAAAATTCGAGGACAAATTTTTCTTAACGGGGGAGAGTTGTAACACCCCAAAATCTAGTCTAGTCAGAATTAGGTCCCGGAAATTGGAAATTTCACACCGATAAGGTTTAAATATTGTAACCGCTAGCTAATTATTGATATCAGACTCTATTTGAGCTAAAATATTGTCATTGGACTCCATCGAATAATATTGAAACCTATATAGTGGCTAATTTGAGAAAAATGCAAGTTGAAGTGCAAAGTCATGGTACAATGAGAGTTGAGGGACTGATCTTGCGATTAGCCCCTTCACAATTATATTTCCACCTACGTGGAACAATTTGTGAGCTTTCCTTCAATTGAAGGAAAGTCATCGGTTAATAATTCATAATAAAAGAAAATATTAGATAAGCAAAAAGGGAATAAGAGACTTACCCGAAATATATTGAAAGCAAGCACCTCATTCTTCATCTTCTTCTTCCTTGAAGCATACACCTCCATTGGAGATAGCTTTAAGCTTTGTTTTTCCTTTATTTTATTGATATCAAATTATTGTTAGCGATCAGGTAAGCTATATTCTTTAATCGGTTATTGGATTCCATGGATGTATTGAGTTAATCTTAAGCTAGGGTTTTGACCATCCATGGTTATCTCATCGTTTTCATCTATATTGAAATCGAATATCGATTTTGATATTGATGTATTGGTTTTGATATCATATTATCGATCCTAATACTCTCTCTATGGATTTCCTAGCTCAAGACAACGAAAAGGAACATCCATCAAAATCACCGAAGGCTAGGAACAAGGGAGTTGTCGTCCGAGACCCATAGGAGGATCGGATTCTAAGGTGAGTGTAGTCGGAGTCTCAAGATTAGGTGACAAGCCTTTCTGAATCTCTTTTTGTTGTTTTCGATCATATTGCTAACAATATCATTAAAGAAGTTGCATTGGATTATTAATCGGATTCCTTGGTAAGTATTGGTAAGTTGTTTATGACCATCGGATATAGTTATTGGCATCGTCGTTATGCATTGTTATGGTTATAGCTATTGCCATCGAAACATTGTAAATGAATCATCAGATATTGATATTGTCATTGACATTGAAACCATGACATATTTTTGAGGATATGTGTTCTCTATTGATATTATTGAAGTCATTGGATATCGAAACTATATTTTAATATTGAACATGGTCATTGGATATCGAAACCATGACAATTAGCATGCCATAGAATTTATGAGCTTATTGTACGGGTGGACTACGGTCCTAAGGCTACGACCTATATTGATTTAGCGAGACGGAGGGATGTGTATTGATATTGGTCATATTGGCGAGGTAGAGGGATTAGACCATTCATTGATTTGGCGAGGCGTAGGAATTCGCGTATTCACTATCTTGATTCAATCCAAGGATTAATAAGGAATTTGATATGTTAAACATTGTATATTGAGACATTGCATTGCCATTGATGATCATGAGATTGTGTAAAAACTTCATACATTGTTATTCATATTGTTGTGACTACCTCACTAGGCAATGTATGCCTAACGTGTCTCATCTCATGCATTTTAGGTTGAAGAATCGACCACTTTTGAAGACCGGACAAGTCATAGCAAGACAAGTCACTACAAGCCAAGTAATGTAAATTGACCTTAAGAACTCCTAGTAAGGTGGAAAAGTTGTTGAAATAGTCTTAAATATCTATTTTGTTATGCCTAATGTGTGTAATAGATGAAAAGTGGTTAAAGGCCTAAATATGACATTTGGTTTGGCTAAAACTTGGCAAAAATAGTATATTTGGCTCATAAAGGTCAAAACCTAGTAAACGTATTCATATGATGTTGAAATTTGGCATGCCAGTAGTTTATGACATATAAAGTTTTTTTGTAAAGTTTCATTGCATTTGAACAACATTTGACAGGTTAATTCGATTAAAAACCATAAAAAAATATGTCATTGCAGGCCAGGCTGTATCGATACGGGTGATGGCGTATCGAAACGGCTAGACATAATTGGACTCTAAGAACAGATCATTTTGATACGGTCATAGGTAGTATCAGAACATTTTGCTACTGGAATTCATTGTTTCGATACGAGTCTTTAGTGTACCGAAACGAGTCAAAGTCAAAATCAAATAGAGTTTACCTGTACCGATACATGGCTTGCTGTATCGAAACAGTTTAAAAGACAAGTCAACTTATGTTGAACATCGTTCACCTTTTTCGAAATGACCTTAAGGTGTTTCGATACAGGGTTAGTCATGTTAGTTAAAAGGGCTGAAACAGAATGTTGCTATGTTACAGTTTGGTCACTGAACTTTAAATGATTAAATTGAATGGGTAAATGAACTCCAATTTGTATGAAATTTTACAGGCCTGTTAATAATGTATTGAATTTCACTGTAGAATAATAAATATCATTGAAGGACCTCATTCAAGATGAGGCGACACAAATTTATCTGGATAGCAAGTCGGCAATCGAGTTAGCGAAAAATCCAGTGCATCATGAAAAGAGCAAGCATATTGATGTCCAGTTTCATTTTATTCGGGAGCAAGTGAAGGAGAAAAATATTGAGTTAATTCATGTTAAGAGTGAAGATCAAGTCGCCGACATATTTACCAAACCATTTCCGATCAAGTTGTTCGAAAAGTTTAAGAAGCTCATTGGCATTAAAGATGGAAGAAAGACTTAAGTTTAAGGAGGGGTATTGATGAATAAACTTAATTAGTCTTTAATGGGTGTTTTTAAGGTTGTTTTAAATGTGAAGTTGGAGGGGCATATGTTACCCATTTATGGTGTGTAACACATGCATTTAGGGTGTTTTTAAGTCTAGTTTATGGTGGTTTAAGTCTCATAACATTTGGAGTTACCTAGAATAAGCTATGATAATTTAGTAGTGAAGGGTCACAATTTACTCTACTTTAATGTTGCTTTTAGGGTTGTTGTTATAAAGTCATTATAAATAGCTATATGCTGTTGAAAGAAAGTAAGAGAGTGAAAAGTATTGTAATCCCAAAAGATTTATCAAGTTGTCTCTTATTTGAGTTATTTTACCATTCTTTATTTCTAACAAGGGCGATGTCCGGAATCTCACTGACGCCGTGATCAGCAAGTACGGAAAACTCGATATAATGTATAGCAATGCATGCGTCCTGGACTGAACCTTGAGCACCATTTTGGACGTCACGAAGCTAAAAATAGACCAAGTTATTGGGGTGAACCTGGTGGGTGCTCTCTTAGGAGCTAAACATGCAGCCAGGGTGATGATCCCACAACGCAAAGGATGCATACTTTTCACCGCTAGTGCATGTACAACAATTGCAGGGCTGCTATCGGGCCATGCCTACATAGTGTCGAAATATGGAGTTTTGGGTCTGACTAAGAACTTGGCAGCTGAACTTGGCCAACATGGGATAAGAGTGAATTGTGTATTGCCTTATGGAGTTGCAACTCCGATGACTGTACTGAATGAAGCCAAGGTTACGAACATGGAACAAGCACTAACAGCAATGGGGAATCTCAAAGGGGAAACTCTAAAGCCATAGGGTTTGGCTTATGCAGCTTTATACCTGGCTAGCGATGAAGCGAATTATGTGAGTGGGCTGAACCTTATTGTGGACAGGGGCGGTTCAAAGATTTTAGGGGCTCTGTGCAATTTATTAAAATGGGACCCTTAATTTATAATCGATAAGAGATATAAGGTTTTTTTTCGAAAAAAAATATTGTATTACAAAATATATTATTAAATTATCCTCTTGAGCAACAAAAAATTGACTTACAAACATCTAAAAATCAAACATTTTCACTTAAAAAGTGTCATTCTTTTTGCATGTTTTGAAGCAAAATCATCTACAACATTTTCAATATCAATTTCTTCCAAAAGATCACTTTCGATTGCCATCAAAGCAAGTCCATTTAATCTTTCTTGCGACATAGTTGTTCGTAAGTATGACTTCAACAACTTCAATTTCGAAAAGCTCCGTTCTGCAGAAGCAACAGTAATAGGAATAGTCAACAAGATTCTATAAGCAATTGTCACATTTGGGAAACAATTATAACGTTTTAAAAATCTTAATAAATCCAATGCTCCTAATTTTTCTTTAGGTAAAAGCTCTCTCAGTAATTTTAGCTCAATAAATAACTCGTTTCCATCAACATCAGATAACTCATCTTTCTTCAGAGCATTTTCAAAATTTTTACAATGAGTTTCAAGATTAACATCATCCAATGAATGTAGTTTATCGTAATGAAATAAGAAGCCAAAAACATTCTCATACAATTGATATTGTTCAAATCTCTTATCCAAAGAAATAATAGCTTGATCGACAGTATACAAGAAGTATTCAATTCTAAATGACTCCTCGGTAGATATTAATGTTTCATCGCTATCAACTTCATCAAAGTGTCTTTTCCTATGTATTATACGCTTTTGAGGAAAAGTAGGATCAATTCCAATTTCATTAGCTATTTTTCTTGCTGTATTCATTGCACTTGAAAATCTATTATCTCTATAACTTTTGAAAAATGAAATAAGCCCTTTTATCTCAGAAATAGCAACACCAATCAACATGTCTTTTGACTGTAAATCTTTGCTAACTAAGTTCACAGCAAGTAAAATTTCATACCAAATTATTGTAGATAGCAAAAATTTAAAACTACTAAGCTCATTTGTTGCCAAGGATTTAGCCTCACTTTGTATCTTAGGATCATTATCTGTATGAGCTACTTGAAGTAAGGCCTTTCTTATTTCAACAATTTGAAATCTTATTGCCTTAATACTTTGAACACGACTTTCCCATCGTGTGACCGACAATGATTTAAGAGTCAAACCCTTCACATTTTCTCTTAATATATGCCATTTCTTTGAAGAATTGGCAAATAAAGTATAAATGCGTTGGACTATTCCAAAAAAATCTCTCGCTTTCATCGAAGTGTTTGCAATGTCACACAAAACTAAGTTAAGACTATGACAACCACATGGAGTATAAAAAGCTCTAGGATTTAAGTCTAAAAGTCTTTTTTGTACACCTTGATTTTTTCCTTTCATGTTAGATTCATTATCATATCCTTGACCTCTTACATTATCTATATCTAAATCATGAGATTTCAACACATTTTCTAACACTTGAAAAAGTCCTTCTCCAGTTGTATCATCAACTTGTAAGAATTCAATAAAAAACTCTTCAATTTTAAAAGAATTTGAAGTTTCATCAACGCACCTTAAAATTAATGACATTTGTTCTTGGTGACTAGCATCAGGAGTACAATCCAACATCACAGAAAAATATTTTGCTTCTTTTATTTTTTTTAATAATGTTTGATCTAATTTTAGAAGAAAGTAAAAGTATTAACTCGTTTTGAATATCTTTACTCAAATAATGATGATGAATTTTGCCATTATTAATACGTTCAACACGCTCTTTCATCACAGGATCAAACTCTGCCAACATCTCTATTAACCCTAAAAAATTTCCATTACTACTTTGATATAATTTTTCATTTTTTCCACGAAATGCCAAGTTTTGTTTAGCAAGATACTTCACAATGGCAATAATTCTAATAATCACATTTTTCCAATATTCTTTTTCTTTTTGAAATTGTTCTTGAGCAACTTTGTCAATGGTTTCATTTTGTTGCAATCTATATCGAAGTTCACACCAAGTCGCCATATTCAACAAATGATCACTACTTGTTTCATGATCTCTAAGTCTAACACTAAGATGTGACCAATCATTAAAGCCTTCATTAGACAAAGAACCTCTTTTAGGCCCCTTTTTGAAAATTTTACAACAAAAACAAAATACTTTGTCTAGCTCCTTTGAGTAAACAAGCCAATCTCTATCACAAGTTTCATTATTCGACAAATGTCTTATGTAAAAATCCAAAGAGAATCTACGAAAGTATTTATCTTTAGGGCCTTTTACTATGGTCATATCTCGTTTAGGGCCATTTACTACTAAAATATCAATTAATTTCGAATCAAGAGCATCCCAATTTCTTGGATCATAAATATTAAATAAATTAGACTCATTTTCCTCAACATGTTGAGCATTCTTATCAAAATTTTGTTCTTCATTTTTTTCATAGTCTTGTGAACTCCTAGTGTCTTCTGTATTAACATCATTATTTACATCATGTTCTACTTGTTCAATATCCCTATCACCAAAATTTTTTACACCAACATCTTCTACATTAGTAAACTTTTCACCTACTTGTGACTCCTTAAAAAAATATTTATTTAGAGCACCTTTTTGAGATTGAATTAGTTGTTTTGTTTTTTAAATTTTTTTACGTTTTTCACAACTTGATGGATATTTTCAAAGCATATTAACAGTAAGTAAATTTTTATTATAACTAAATAAGTAAATAAAGAGAGGCAAAGAGATTAGATTTAGATAGCACCCGTATTGTTGCAAAAAGGTATTATCGAACAACTTGAGACCATTGGTCCGATCGGATGAGATCAATAAATCAACCTATAAAAAGTTAAATATAAATTAATTAAAATAATTTAAAATTACAAAACTGTCAAAACATAAATATTAAATAAAATAAAATTGAAAAAAAAAAACTTACCGTAAAGATTTGAAGTTTCTTGCAATGGGAAATATTCAACTGTTTTGCTAACAATAGATTATCAAACAATTGGAAAATGATAAATTTGTAAAGTTAAAGTAAGCCTTTGATTTCGATGTAGTGGAAGCACCAAAGGGTTACAAACAACAGTAGCAACTTAGACAAAGAGTGAAACAAGTATTTTCTTAAGTAAAATTAAAAAGTAAAATATTTGATAAAGTGCAGTGTATATAAAGCCTAAAGGAGAGGAATAGACTTTGAATTTCAATTTTAAACGTTAAAAGTAAATAATTATTCTACACATCCACACACATTCCAATAAAATCTCAAGTTCCTATGTGGGATGCCAACTATGATAATTTAAAAGCACCAAAGCCTTTAGTTTTAAGTAACCGTTATAATTTTTTTTTCTTTTACCAAAAGTTGTTATATATACACACAAAATTGTATATATTTTTTAATATTTAATTTAAATTCTATTTATTTTTGGGGCCCCTCTTTTTTGGGGCCCTGTGCGGTCGTTCCTATTGCGCCTGTCCAGAACCCCACTAGTTGTGGATGGAGGTTTCAGCGTGGTCAATCCTACCTTCATGAAGGCTTCTAACCTTCTCCATTAAATTTACTCTTCTCCTATATTTTCTGGGTAAAATATTTGAAGAGGATAGACAAGTACACAAATTGGAGCCCTTCATGCTTTGTTGTAGGAAACATTTATAATTATATACAGGCTTTTGCATAAGCACCCTGATTCGCTCGCCATATCCTTGAACGTGCATAGACTGCTGGTCACCAGTTTCACGGTTGTTTCTAAGATGTTTGATGGAGTGAAAGTGTAACATTTGATTGTATTGAGAGACTACAGTTTCTTTTTATCTTTTCTCTCTTTCCCTTGGTTATAATGAATTATATTTTAAAATAAGAGTAATTTGATATTTTCTAATTGATTTGGTATGATTAAAAAAGCGACACCAAAATCTATCAGACTTTTAAATATAGTAATTAATATATTTTCATAAAATAAATATAATTATTTTCAACCTCATTTTAAGCTATAACATATTTTTGTCAACAATGTAATAACTTTGTAGCTTAGTGATGTGATTATTGTCACACTTGAGAAAATGTCGGAATATTAATTTTACATTATAAAGAAAAAAAAAGGTCCTGAGATATTAACAGTGCTGCTGCACATTTTATTAGACATGTCGTTTGGAAATAGTGTAAAGACCTCATAACATTATGCATTAACCTTTTAACTATGGGTCTTAGATCCGATAAAGCGACTGAAATAAAAACATTTATTAACGATAATAACAATTATGAAATTTTTTAGATTTGTATATTAAATTGCAAGTGTCTTGAAAAAGTTAGGTGACTACTAATGTAGTCTACCATTTTTTATTGGACTAAGTTAATTGATTGAATTTTTTCATTAAAATGCTAAAAGATAGTCTGGGTATTTATTTATTTTTTGAATAAATGTGTGTTTATTATCCAAGGAGCAGCGAGGCGCGGCAAAGAACAATATAACCGTGGCAGGAAGATCCTCAAATTTGGATCCCACAATCTATACTCAACTGTACATTAACCCTATCAGTAGTGTCTATGCACTTTTCCTGTATACGGAAGCGAACTATATTTTTTATGCATTTAACAATATCATCTACAGACCGAATGACACCCTTAAAATGTCTATGATTCCGCTCCTCCCAGATATAATAAATGTATGCACTCCATGCAACACCCGTGTTTTGGGCCTAGGAGTTAACCGGGTTTTAATTCGAGTCAATAAAACTTAATTTAATCGATTCAACCTAAATAGTGACCTAATTGAACTTTAGTAAAAGGAGGATGACTCATATTGTAATTTTACCCAAATGTTTTAAAAAGCAAGACCACTTTTAACTAAAAGTTGTCTTCTCTTTCCCCCATATCCCCCACCAACGTTAAAACCATCTTCAAACTCTCTCCAAGCTCAAGTTACTATTCCATTCATTTTCTTCCTCAATCCAAGACGTTTTTCAAAGGTAATTATGTTTCCTTAACCTCCTCTTCAACCTCTATCTACTCATGGTCTTGGATTTCAAAGTTATTGGGTTTTGAAAATTAGGGTTTATATTAAAGTTTGGGTTTTTAAAGGGGTTTTCCAATTGGTTTTGATAAATTGTGATGGGGTTTTGTTTAAGCATAACGAAATACACAAAATATATCAATTTGGTTGAATTTGGATGAAAATTCGTAGTGGGTCCTTAGGGCAAATTTTAGAGTATGAAAACTTAGGTTTTTGGGAGGTTTAATGTTGTAAATGAAGGGCTGATGGTCTACCTATGTAAGGAGGGTGTTTTGGGATGCTTTGGAAGTCATTTGGGTGTTTGGAAGTGGGTATTTCAGCAAGGGATTTGGGAAGCACGAAAATTGAGTTTTGGGAGATTATGTGATTTGGGAATTTGTGAAATTTGGTTTATGTTTGTGAAGTAGATTGATGGTTGAGTTTAGCATTGAATTGGGAAGTAATGTGTATGTTTTGTTTGGCTAGAAGCAAGAGGAAACGTGGAAGAGGCTTTGGGACCGAATCCGGGTGCGTAGGAGGATTGGTTCGAATTGCTAAGGAAGGGCGGTGAGTGGTCTTAACTTGTTTCAAAGTTCGGTTCGAGTATGTGTAGTGTGTGTAAAGTGTGATTGGTAGGCCACTTCTATTTCAATTCAAGTTGATAGCTTAACCTTTGATATCCATAAATGCTATTGTGCTATTTAGCTATGCTCTTGTGATTTTGGTTGGTTGGTGCATGTATATTCATGAGATGTGTATATGTGTGATGAGCATGGATTGTGGTTGATGATATATATAAATCATGGTTATGATAATTGGCACTAAATAATTACCGGTTGTAAATGATCGATCATTAGGATAGTGTGCACACAAATTGAGTCAAAACGTACGTGGCCTTGATGGCGTTAAGTCATCAAGGAGGAGTACGGTGATGTAACATTCCACCGGAAGCTTTTATTTATTTCTACGGGATGATGAGTGGAATCCCATCCGTAGGGCATGTGGCGATGAGTGGAATCCCGCACATGCAAGGTCCGGTGATGAGTGTAATCCCACCGAGGTAAAGTGTTGTTGAGGTTTAAATCCGCACAATCGGGGTAATTAAAGTGGCCAATTAAACTTGTTTATGTAATGTGATATATGATGGTGATATGTGGTTTTGATATATGGTATTGTACATGATAATTGATATTGATGTGTAATCTTGCTAGGATTGAGAGACCATATATGCCACTTGAAAGACTAGCTAGGTCTACTTGATTATATGCAATGCTTGATATGTGTGAGATTAGGATTACATGCTTGAACCCTGCATTGTTGATGTTTTTCGTTTTAGAGCACCCTCACTAAGCTTATAGCTTACGCTCTCAATGTTCAACAATGCAGATCATTAGCGTGGTGTTAGCTCGAGGCAAGGCAAGAGGGGCTTCCAAGCTTGTGACTCAAGTACGGTGGTGATTTTGTATTAGTTAGCAATGTGGCAAGGGTTGTGTATGAGCTTGTATGACTCATTTACATGTGTTGATTTTGGTTGATTATGGTTTGTAAGCATGGTATGCTATGATGGATGTTGTGTGTGATAGCATGTTTTAGATGCTAGGTTGCCTTGTTTTAGTGCAAACCTCTTTAAGCTTATCATGCACCTTTTAAAGCCTTGGAGTTCTATGTTTGATTTTATATGTTAAATTGCCCTTTGTGATGCCATGTATGGATGCTTAGATTGTGTTGGAATGCTTAAGTTGCTTGATTATATGTGTACCTCTTTGTGTTGTTTAATGCCCTTTGGTTCTTGTGAAAGCATGCTTTTATGGTTGGTTTGCCTTAGGGTTGATGATAGTGTGTTGGTTGAGGTTTTAGAGGGATTTAGGGGCCTCCTTGTGCCCTAAATCAGCTCAAACCTGCAAATTCATAGTTGGGGTATCGATATCGTTGGTCTGGTATCGATACTGCCTTTTGGTTTCAGGCCTCGTGTATCGATACTCGAGGGAGAGTATCGATACCTTTTTGGTCACTGGAGCCACTGTCAATTTCGGTATCGATACTGGCCTCTAGGGTATCGATACCGTTATCTTGGCGTTGACCGTGGGAAGTCAACTTTTGGGGAGGGTATCGATACACTCCTTGGGGTATCGATACGGTCTCCACGGGTTAACCAAACCCTGTTGACCTAGTCAAGGGGTATCGATACACCCCTTAAGGGTATCGATACCGCCTGCAGTTTAAGGTTTAAAATGGGCTTTTAGATGTTAGTATGGGTTCGTTTGATTGCTTCGTAAATGTTGTTCCGCTGTATGATCACTTAGGATGTAACTCTCATCTAGACAAGATTTAAAATGAAAAAAAAATAGGGTTGCTAACCGAGGGAGAGTTCCTTAGGGAGTTTTCACTCGGTTTTCCCCGTGTAGCTCACTCGGACCGGTCATCCGGCCAGACCGGGACGAGGGGGTTACACTCCAAGTCATCTTGAGAATGAGGACAATAAGAGGTTTTCCTTTCCTTTCAATCTGTCACTGAACTATACAAGATTGCAGCGTTAGGCCTCAGTTTTAACAGTTTCTTCACTATCCAAATGAAATGATTCTTACTCTCAACGTGCCAAAAACTCTCTCTTTTGAGTACATACTCTTGCAATCAGGCAACCCATAATTAGCCCTCTCCAGCTAATTTTTTTTTTCAAGAGGGCTTAGAGGCAAGTTTTGCTTCAAGTTTGTAGATTTTTAAGCCCCAATCCCCCTTCTAATTTGAGTGTGCTGATCTGCTGCCAACTTACTCTTGCACCTCTAGCGGATGTGTTATTCCCTTTCCAGAAGAAGCATGCACAAATTTGCTCTATCTTCACAATAATCGATTTGGGCAACACTAGTTGTCTGCTCGAATAGTTGAAAATGCTGAAAAGAACAGCCTTGATCAATTGTAGACGCCCACCATAGCTAAGTTTTTTGTTGGACCAAAGATGAAGTTTTGATTTGATTTTTCCCAGGAGTGCATCACAGTCTTTTTCGCTGAGCTTTCTTGTCACCAATGGGACCCCAAGGTAACATACTAGCAGGTGACCCAGTTTAAAGCCAGTAATATCTTGAACTTCCTCTATCTGATTAGAGCTCATCCCACATGCATAAAATTCAGTTTTCTCAGCACTGAACTTTAGCCCCGACATTTCATAAAACTGTTCAAGAGTATTTAAAATGCCTACAATCGAATCTATTGATCCATGACAGAATATGAGAAGGTTGTCAGCAAACACTAGATGAGTAAGAGATATCATCTTGCACTTGGGGTGATATCTGAATACACCATTAACTACAGAAAGCTTTAGCAAGGTAGAGAGAACATTCATAGCTATCACAAATAGATAAGGGGACAAGGGGTCACCTTGCCTCACCCCTCTCTCCCCATTGAAATACCCTACCCGACTTCCATTAAAGATATTGAAAATCTTGAGTCAGTGATGCAAGCTTTGATCCAACCCTGAAAGACTTCCGAAATCCCCATTGCTTCAAGCATTGTAAGGATAAAATTCCAACTGATTGAGTCAAAAGCCTTTTATAAATTGATCTTAATAGTACATTTTGGAGACAAGTTCTTCCTTGCATGACCCTTGATTAGTTCTTGCGCAAGCAGTGTATTGTCCACTATACTTCTCCCCTTGATAAATGCTGACTGACTCAAATCAATCATTCCAGGGAAATAGGTTTCAAGCCGAGAAACAAGGATCCCTGTTATAGTTTTGTAGATTACGGAGCAGCAGGAAATAGGTGTATATATAATCCTTGGCCATGCATGCATTGGGAGATTTCGGTATAAGCACAATTGTTGTAGCATTAAAAGCTGCCAGCATGGAGGATGTCTCAGAAATATTTTACTGCTGCCAAGAAATTTGTTTTCACAATATCCCAAGTGCATTTGAAGAACCATACTGAATATCCATCCGGATCAGGGCTCTTCTCGAAATGACAGAATATGCTTCCTTTTTCTTTACTCTGATCTCCTGCAATAGTGTTGTGACACCTAATGAAGCAGCTCTAGGCTTCCTAGCGTCCCCTGCATCATTGACCAATGTGACCCAGCAATCACTTTCTTATCTTTAAATTTACCCTTGACTTTATTTTGTTGTGAAGTGGATTCGTGTAATGAAGGAAATTCATTTCTATTAGATTCCTCAATAGCTAGCAAAGCAACATCTTGTGTAGATTCCTTAGGTATTTATCACACATTGCTCAATGCGAAGTTGCAACTCAATGGTAGGGTCCCCATCATTATTCTCAAGTATTCAAATACTTTTTTAAATCAAATATTTAATATTTTAATAAATATTCGATTTAATTTAAATATGAAAAAAATATTCGAATATTTTAAATCGATTTTTAACACAGACAAAATATAACTCAATCACTTCTTGCATTGGGTGATGACATGTGTCATCATCTGATTGGTTGATTAATTTTATTTAATTAAAATAAAATTAGGATCAAATTGATTTAATAAGTAAATAACAGAGACCAAATGTGTAATTTTACAAATTTTTGTTAACTGCCACGTCACCCCTTCGTTACCCTCCCGTTAATTTTTTAACGGCGGTGGTCAAAATATGTCAATTTAATAAGTTTAGTGGTTTGATTGACGAGTTCGATAGTTCGGTGGTCAAAATAGGTACACCCATATAGTTCGATGGTCACTGGAGTAGTTTACCCTAAATTATACTAATGGGTCACTAAACTATGTTAAAGTGATCTTTCTAGTCATTGGACTTTCAAAAGTTATAAAACAACCATTAAACTTATCAAACTATTATAATATGGTCATTGATTCATGGCATGCTATAATTTTTTATATAAATATTGAAAATGTAATGATATTCTTTAGGGTTAACTATTGATATGGTCACTTATATTTTCACCCAGTACAGAGTTGGTTACTGATTATGAAAAACGACTAGTAAGGTCACTTACGTTTTCGGGGCGTAAACTTTTGGTCACCTAGCCCTTTGTTGCTGTTAACCTTTGACGGGAGGTTGATCTAAAACAATAAAAAAAGGATAAATTACCTAGACAATCCATGAACTATTACTTCACTCCTATTTTGACCACCGAAATAAAAATAATTTGTATAATTACACATTTAATCCTCCACATTTACAATTTTTTATTTCTTCATCTAACTCAATCTCCAATTTTCTACTATATTAATCCTCAACTCATAATTTTTAATCTTTCAAACAATCTCGAAAATTTGGAAATTTTACAAAACAACCCTCAAATCCCTAAAATTCTCAAACCCAAACCCCCAAATCATCGTCACTTCTACCGTCGATCGTTGCCCTTGACCATACCCCTTTGGTCGCCGGAGCATGGTTGTCATTTCCCCCAACACGGCCTCACCGAAAACGACAAACAGCGTGCAACCGAACGTCGAACGCGAAATTAACGTTCGATTGGCACTCCATTCACCGTTTCCAGTGATGCTGTGTTGAAGGAAATGATCGCCATGCTCCGACGAACAAAGGGGTGTGGTTAGGGGCGGCGATCGGCGGTGGAAGCAGCGGCGATTTGGAGGTTTGGGTAATTTTAGGGATTTGAGGATTGTTTTGTAAATTTTTTGAATTAAAGATTAAAAATTCCGAGTTTTCTTTTCATTAAATTGATTTTAAAAAATAAAAATAGTGCCACGTGTCGAGCATTGATTGGTTGATAATTTTTTAACACCCCTTTAACTATCTG
Organism: Hibiscus trionum; assembly: GCA_030270665.1. Lineage (NCBI taxonomy): Eukaryota > Viridiplantae > Streptophyta > Magnoliopsida > Malvales > Malvaceae > Hibiscus > Hibiscus trionum. Next base: position 39,284,159 of record BSYR01000010.1, on the reverse strand, counting down.
ACACCTAAAATTATACCGGTTGAAACTTCATGAACCAACTTTTACAAAAAAAAAAATACTTTAGGCACCTAAATTTCAAAAAGATATACTTTAGGCACCTATTTTCATTTAAGTCTTTCGAATATACTATGTAAACATTGTTGCACGTAAATTGGGCATTATTTTGTACTGAACCATATTAAGAATTACAAACATTATTTGAAATATGGATGTATACGGTGATGGATTATAATATACGGTGTGAATTGATGATTAATATAATAGAAAATTTGAGATTGAGTTAGATGAAGAAGAATATGGAAGATGGTGGAGGAGAGAAGAAATAAAAAAAAATGTAAATGTGGAGGATTAAATGTGTAATTATACAAATTGTTTTTATTTCGGTGGTCAAAATAAGAGTGAAGTAATAGTTTAGGGATTGTCTAGATAATTTATCCTATAATTTATCCAAAATTTTATGACAAATTTGGTTAATTCGAAAGCGATCGAATTGGCCGAACTTTTTCAGTTCGGTTAAAAAATTTTGGAAAAATTTTGGTTCGGTTAACGGTTAACGAGAAAAAATCAGTTAATAAATTTTTGGTAGTTCGGTTTGGCCGGTAAACCAAACAGACTGATTGAACACCCTACTTACAATGCCACCACCCTACCGCTAGACCATCCAAAACAGTTGGGGAGGAAAACACCAAACAAAACAAGCCATGGAAGGCAAACAAAAGGCGAACAGACCACTTACAACAGACGCATAGACAAATAATAAAATGGAAAAAACATAACTTCAAAGCATTGGAACAACACTTCATGATCAAACGATAGCCACTGTGAGAGCTCCAACAACGGAGACAAGCTTCATCGTCCATATAGATCGGGGATCTTGTCATCGGCGGATATGTATGGGAGGCTCTGCAAACTTTGGTTCCATTAATTGTCATAACACAATCCGAACTCCTGGGACAGACGCCCACCAAAAGGAAACATATGCGAAGAATATAGTGATCACATTTCGCCAAAGGAGAACAACTAATGATCATTGGGGAAGGCAGCAAGTAGCAAAACATCTTGAAGCCTGTCAAGATCAAAGCCTTTGGTCCCTTGTTTTGACTTGCTAATATAAAACTCAAATCCTATATTTAAAAATTGTATTTTTTTTGGTGAAGAGTGTGATTTTATTAACAAAAAATCATACATTGGGATATTATCACATATCTCATTAAAACCTCCTTAAACCTAAATAGAGGAAAAGAGTACATGTGATAATATTAAGAGAAACAAAGTCCGAAAAAACCAATCATAAAGCTAAATATAACAGCAAAAGTAAGAAACACTGTACCATGCAACACAACCTCATGTAACAAGTGGAGAACCGAGGGAGGAGGCGTAGAAAAAAAAAACGGAGAGTCCAAGCTATCAAACGTAACCGACTTGGCCAGGGTATCCGCCACTCTATTACCTTTGCGATGCACATATTAGAACCGAATCTCTTAACAACGAGACCGCGACTCCATTAAGTAAGCCCACAAGGAGCTAAACCATAGTTACCGGATTGAATAACTCGTAAGGCATCCTGACAATCCATCTCAAGAATAATTTGACGAAAGCCTGCATTCCAAGCATAAATTAAATCGACATATGCACCCCATAATTGAGCATCTATAACGGAGCACACACCAATGAACTTAGCAAAATTAAATTTCCATAAGCATGAGCAATCCCGAGCCACACCACCACAACGTGCATAGCCATCAACAACACATCGAGCAGCATCAATATTAAGTTTAATAAATGAACCAGAAGGCGGACACCAGGGAGTAGGAGCACGAGGCACCCGAGAAGGTCCAACCAACGCAGCCCCGAGTTCGTCTCAGCTGCAAAAAATGAGCTCCACCAACCGTCGACTACGTTAAATAGTCAATCCATCCCCATTACTTTCAAAACCAAACACCTTGGCATTCCGAGCCAACCAAAGATTCCACAACACAGCAGCAAAGACAAGTTCCCAATGAGCCTCATTCCTTGCGAAATGGTAAGAGCACGTAAGGTTCATCGATAACGATGAGGGGATATCTAAGCTCATGAAATATTGCAATTTTTCGGGCAAGATAATTTCCAACCAGACCTGTAACGCCGGTGGACACAACTGCAAGATATGGCTCACATCTTTTACCATAACCCCACAAACCGAGCAACTGTTATCCTCGGCGAAATGACGTCGAAAACGTTCCGCATTTGTCATTAATTTATTTCGGCAAACAAACCAGAGAAAGATCTTGATACGAGGCAAACTTTGGATGTAACTCCCTAAACCCGATTTAGAAGAAAAAATTAAATTTAAAAAGTTACGATTGAAAACTTAACCCTCAAGAAAACCAATTTTAAAATTACACTTTAATTTAAGAAGAATATACATAACGATAATTTAGTAAATATATTATAATAAATAAAACATAAATGTCATGATCAAAGTCCGAATGTTTGATAAAAATCTTTGAATAAAACCACAATGAACGAATGCTAAAAACAATCCCAAAACATAAACCGTCTTAAAGTATGAAATTACATCAATATCCCAAAATAATAAATAATAATTTGAGTAACTAAAAATAGTTTCATATTGAATAATAAAATAGTCGGATAAAATTGAAATCCTCCAAGTACCACGTCTCTTAAATTTCATTTATTTATAGCACCGTAAGAAACACACCTCAACCAAAGCAACTCAAGCTACTGAATGAAGTGTCTCTCACGATAAGAAGTACGAGGTCCAATTGTATTGATACCTATGAGAATAATTATATATTGTTACTATTATCACTATGCCACCAACTAAATTTAAAACAGTTATCTGAATATTTAAAGATTTATCTGATTCGTATCATTTATCTCCATATCAATCAAAGGCACGACTAAATTAAACGGTTCTAATAAAAGCCAGTCGGATAGTTCAGATCCAACTAATCAAATAGATTGGTTATGAGTACGGGTTGGTTCAATTCAAAAGAAAATAGTGAGTTCACGAAAATCCACATAGAATCTTTGAAAACTGAATTGTTGAAATTATAGATGATTAGTTTACAGATCAAACATGTGTATACGAATATAGATAACAAACTATTAATATATATGTAATACATATAGATAAATGTAAGAACATGTCTTTATAAGAAACCATAATAAAATATGAGAAATTTGTAAAGAAAAAAAAACAGTAGCTTACGAATTAATTGGAAGGCTTTCTTTCAAATATAAAAGAATATAATAAATTAGAAGGAATGAGTTTACAGATGGTGCGAATATATCACCTTGTTTGGCACGATCAGCTTAATAAAAAATTAAAGAAGGGTTTCACACTATATTGGTTTGGAGTAAAAATTTCATGCACCTAACCATGTCTTCTTATATGCCTCCTACTAAAAAATACCTAAAAATTAAATTTTAAGCCTTAACTATAATTTTTATATTCTAAATCATAAACCATTAACCCTAAAAAATACATCCTACCCCTAATTCCCTACACCCTAACCCTAAGCCCCAACCTTAAACCTTAAACCCCAAACCCATTGTTTTAAAGTGGAGGCAATAATGGGGGCATAATTAAGGGGTAGACGATTTACATCCATTGGTTTGACGGTGAAAAAGACACACGTTGGCTCATGGTCCGGTGGGTAAATAGACTTACGACACCGATTCTAATGGTAAAAATCTCTTGCTCCCTAACCATGTCTCCTTATATGCCCCCTACTAAAAAATACCTAAAAATTAAATTTTAAGTCCTAACCCTAATTTTTACCCTAAACCCTAAAAAATGCACCCTACCCATAATTTCTTACACCCTAACCCTAAGCCCCAACCTTAAACCCCAAACTCTAAACCTTTAAACCACTATTTTAAAGTGGAGACACCAATGGGAACATAATTAAGGAGCAGAAAATTTTCATCCTGATTCTAAGGGAAGATAGATGGAGAAAATAGAGTTGGATGGTTTTCAATGGGGGCGGTAATACATGTATTTTGTTTTAGACCACAATACTTGTATATACAATATAGGTTAAGAAAAATATAATAATAATATAGGTTTTAATAAAACATATTAAAATAAAATAAAATATTAAAGTGGATAGAAAAACACCGTTTCCAGCATTGATCTAAGAAACTAAAATTTAATTAGGAATTGAAGGGTTAATCACACAATAGACCCCCAAAGTTCTAGACTCAACGCAAGGCAATCATTAAATTCCTACATATGTTCGATTAAATCCTCAAATTTCAATTAGGGTCACTATTCATAATTCCTAAACACTGGGGTTTTTAAATTAGGGATTTACAAATTTACGTTTTTTAATTTGAGAAATTTTCGGGGTATTACAACTCTCTCAACCTTAAAAAAATTTCGTCCTCGAAATTTTCAAGTTTAGAGACAAACTCTCAAAAGTACGAATGTTTAGAAAGAAGCTTAAAAGAGTATTTCGGACCAGGTTACGAATGAAAACACAAAGTTTTAGATAAGCTTTGATCTCAAATTCATAGGAACGAGTATCATCATGATCATTTGTTCGATTAACTGAAGTTCACGCCCTTATTAGAGTTCGAGTTATGATCATCTCCAAAGGTTACTCAAAAAGAAATTATCTAGAGATTCACGTGGTTCGGAAGTAGACCTATTGATACAACAAGGTGGAAAGATTATGAGTAATTATATGTCTAGAGTAGCAGTCACTAACTAAAGAGTGACATTCCTCTTATTCTGGATCCAAATGAAACATGCTCAAATATAAAGCTCCTACAAGGTGGCATACTCATATATCTACAAAAGGCAATAATCTAGAGCTAGATTCAGTACTGGAGTCTCGGAGTTACAACACGTAGAAAACAATAAGGTCAAAAATCACATAATATCGTAGTATATTTTTTAAAAAATACCCATTTAGTTCAAAATACTTTAGATGCATTCAGAAGTCGAAAAACATTTTGAAAATAATTGTTGTAAGCCTCACAGTCCGAGGGTTGAACCAAGCTCTAGTACCACTAAATGTAACCCCCTAAACTCAGCCTATAAGAAAAGATCAAATTTAGAAAGTTATGATTGAAAACTTAACCCTCAAGAAAACCAATTTTGAAATTACTATTTAATAAAAAGAATATACATAACGATAATTTAGTAAATATCATATAATAAATAAAATATAAGTGTCATGATCAAAGTTTCAATGTTTGATAGAAATATTTGAATAAAACCACAATAAATGAATGCTAAAATCAATCCAAAAACATAAAAAATCTCAAAGTATGAAATTACATCAATATCTCTAAATAATAAATGATAATATGAGTAACTAAAAATAGTTTCGTACTGAATAATAAAATAACCAGATAAAATTGAGATCCTCCAAGTACCACGTCGCTTAAAGTCCAAAGATATATGTAAGAGAAAAATATAGGGAGTAAGCTAGAGAGCTTAGTGTGTCTCTAAAGTGCACGCAAAATTTTAATCTCAAAATCATATATATATATATATCGATAAAATCTTTAAATTCACAAATGACGATGCACAATACAAAGGCTTTAACTTATAAAAACAGTTCAATGAATCTCAACTACAGCACATGTCCGAAGAGTAAGGTTCCCCAGAACCACTCTCTACGTCCACCAATGGATGTGTGAAAAAACACTGCTTCCACCGTACAATCTCAACCCATGGAGACAATGATGTAAAATCACATTTGTAATAGTTTCAAAACATAGTTCGATAAATCCGATATTTCATAATTCGATAAATTCGATGAACACAATTCGAGAAATCTGATGTTTAATTAAATTAAAAATTAAGTATGAATGCATGGAAAATTTATCATGCCACATCACATGTAAAAATATGCATACGATATAAAACAATATCACACGCTATATACATAAAAAATCATAATTATATAGCACAATAAAAAAGCACACATAAAAACCATTTATTTATAGCACCGTAAGAAAGACACCTCAACCAAAACAACTCAAGCTATTAAATGACGTGTCTCTCACAATCAGAAGTACGAGGTTCAACTGTATTGATATCTATAAGAATAATTCTATATTGTTATAGTGAAAATATAAACGAATATAATAAATTAGAAGGAATGACTTTACAAATGGTGCGAATATATCACCTTATTTGGCACGATCAGCTTAATGCAAAATTAAAGAAGGGTTTCACACGTACATTGGTTTGACGGTGAAAAAGACACACGTTGGCTCATGGTCGGATGGGTAAATAGACATACGACACCGATTCTAAGGGATAATAGATGGAGAAAATAGAGTTATATGGTTTTCAATGAAGGCGGTAATACATGTATTTTGTTTTCGACCACAATACATGTATATATATATGTTAAGAAAATATAATAATAATAATAATAATAATAATAATAATAATAATAATAATAATAATAATAATAATAATAATAATAATAATAATATAGGTTTTAATAAAACATATTAAAATAAAATAAAATATTAACGTCGATAGAAAAACACCATTTCCAGCATTGATCTAAGAAACTCAAATTCAATCTTTCCATTTATTTCTTAAAGAGCAAACACAATTGTTTAGTTAGTCAAACTGCTGTCTGTCTATTGACATGTTTTCTCTCTGTCTGTCTATTGACACGTTTTCCAGTTTCTGATCAGCGGTAATGGCTGATGTTACGAATCATTTGGCAAACTTGGTTATTGATGATAAGGAAGATGATGCACTCCAGGTCGAGACTGATGCGTTGCCTCCTCCTGTCTCTTTCCTTCATTGCTTTGTGGGTCTTTTCCTGACATCCAGTGTTATACATTTCGATTCTATGAGAAATACCTTGGCGAATGTCTGGAAGCCTTTGGGTGGTGTTTCGATCACGGAGCTAGGAGAGTGTCGTTTTTTGTTTAGACTGTTTCACCCAGTGGATGTTGACAGAATCGACAATGGCTCTCCTTGGTTCTTTAATTCACACTTTTTGATCCTTCATCGACTGCAAGAGGGGGAAGACCCCTTGTGCGCTCTTCTATATCTGGTGAAATTATGGGTCCAAGTTCTTGATCTTCCTTTTGGGTTTATGTCGGAATGGATAGCTAAATCTCTTGGGAACTTCGTTGGCCAATTCCTGGAGTACGACACAAAGCTGTCCCCGTCAAGCTACTCACGTATTACGCGTTTTAGGGTTTTCTTTGATACTAGGCAACCGCTAAAACGCAGGAAAAAGATTGTGATGAAGAATGGGAACCAAGTTTACGTCCGGTTTCAATACGAGCGAATTCGGACTTTCTGTTTTTTGTGTGGGAGGTTAGGACATGGTGAAAGTTTCTGTCCGGCTAGGCTGCGTCTGGATCCGCAGCACATCGAGTTTCACTGGGATATCTCGCTTCGCGCACCACCAAGGAGGCCGGCGGTGAGCAGTGTTTGGCTTCGCGAGGATTCAGCCTTGATTTCTGCTAATCTGGAATCTTCGTGCGGAATATCGGGGGAGAAAATCCAGAGGGCTGGTTGTAATCCTATCCCAGCGAGCATCAAGGGATCTACTTCCATATCTACTAGCGGTAATGGTGGAAAGGATGAAGCTTATCCATTATCCTCGTATGGAAACTTAAGGGGAAACGTACTGGCTCCTACACCGGTTATGGACATCCAAATGGGCTTGGAGGCTGAGGAAAGCCCAATTGAGCAGCTAGATGGGCATAAGCGGGCTCGTAAGGATGTGATAAATGTACCTGGCAATGCTGCCCAAGGAAATGTTGGAGATGGATTGGCTCGTGATATGGGCTACTCAAATGCTATATCGGCCGACCTGGCAGACCAGGTCTGCCGGGACCAATGAAGCTTCTTAGCTAGAATGTCCGGGGTTTGGGGAAACCTCGGACTGTGCGTCGTCTCAGGCATGTCCTGAGAGACTTAAAGACCGATGTAATTTTCTTTATGGAAACGAAAATTTATGATAATAAAATGGCGAATATACGCCGTAGTTTGGGTTACCCGTTTGGCATTGAAGTTAGTTCTGTAGGTAGTAGTGGCGGTCTAGCCATTGGTTGGAAAGCAAATTGCAAGATATCTTTACGTTCTTTCTCGGCCCGTCATATTGATGTTATAATTGAGGATGACTCTGATGGGCTTTCCTGGCATTGCACGGGGTTCTATGGTGCTCCGGAGGTTGGGAATCGTATGGAAGCCTGGAATTTGTTGCGGCAACTAAACGACTGCCCGGATATCCCCTGGCTAGTTATTGGGGATTTCAACGAAATGTTATACAGTTATGAGAAGCAAGGTGGACGGTTGCATAATGATCGCCAAATGAGTAATTTTCGTGCTGTTTTGGATGATTGTCTCCTATCGGATTTGGGCTTTTCGGGAGTATGGTATACTTGGCAGAAGGGGAGATTTTCTGAGAACAACGTTAGAGAACGGTTAGATAGGGGTGTCTCAAATAGTCTCTGGAGGGATCTCTTTCCCCAATTTAGAATATCACACCTCACTCACTCATTTTCTGATCACTGTCATCTATTATTGGATTCAAATGTGAGAGCCCAAGAAGGACAATGGGTTTTCCGGTTTGAATCAAGTTGGTTGTTGGAAGACAATTGTGAGGAAGAAGTTAGACGTCATTGGGAATCTTCAAATGGGCACTTTCTTACCAGGTTGGACGTACTAAAAAGGGGTCTTCAGGCCTGGATGTCTAACAGAAAACGAAGCAAAAGGAGAGTTAAGACGGATTTGATGCAACGCCTTAAAGAACTGTTTGAAGCGCAGCCCACGGATGATATTCTGAATGAGAGTTTGGATGTGCAATTGGCTTTGAATGCCGAGTTGGACAAAGAGGAGCTCTATTGGGAACAGAGGGCCCGCACTAACTGGCTTCGAAATGGCGATCGCAATACATCCTTTTTTCACAAGTTTGCGACTGAAAGAAGACGGCAGAAAAGGGTTTCCAATTTGTTGGACGAGGAAGGTAGAGTGATTGAAGATGATGCTTCATTGGCTAATATGGCTCGGAATTATTTCCAAGACCTTTTCTCCACTCAAGTTTTGTCTTCAGTCGACACGGTTCTTGCGGGGGTCTCACATTGCATTACCCCCGAGATGAATGTTGCACTTGATAGAGATTTTGAGGTAGAGGAGGTTTTGAAGGCGATTAAGTCAATGAGTCCTCTTAAAGCATCAAGGGAAGATGATTTAGGTGCAATCTTTTACCAACGTTTCTGGCACATTATTGGCAAAGATGTTGCGCAATTTTGCATTGCTATATTACGTGGAGATGAGGTACTATCTTCTATTAACCATACTCTGATTGTTCTTATCCCTAAGATCAAAAATCCTTCTTCAATGTCCCATTTTAGGCCCATAAGCCTGTGTAGTGTTCTTTATAAGATCATTGCTAAAGTCTTAGCTAATAGATTTCAGGCTGTTTTAAATATTTGTATTGATGAAGCTCAGAGCGCTTTTATTCCGGGCAGACTGATAACAGATAATATCATAGGGGCCTATGAAATCCTTCACTCCCTAAAATCAAAATGTACTGGTAAGAGGGGGTCTTTTGCTCTTAAACTGGATATGAGCAAAGCTTATGATAGGGTGGAATGGCAGTTTCTGGATGCTATGATGTCCCGGCTCGGTTTTTCTAGATTATGGATCAATCGCATTCTAAACTGTATTTCCACTACTTCCTACTCGGTCATTCTGAACAATGCTTGTGGATACCGCTTTACTTCAACTAGAGGATTACGCCAAGGTGATCCATTGAGCCTGTATCTCTTCCTTCTGTGTAGTGAGGGCCTATCATCTTTGCTTCGTAATGCAGCCTTGGAGGGCAAGATTTCGGGTGTTCGTATTGCAAGAAATGCCCCTTGTGTTAGTCATTTGTTATTTGCTGACGATTGCCTTATTTTTGGCGAGGCAACAGCGGCTGAAGCTAACAACATCAAGACGGCCTTGAATCATTATTCTGCTGCCTCTGGGCAGCTGATAAATTTTGAGAAATCGGGTGTATTTTTCTCAACTAATGTGATTTCCTATAATCGTGAAGATGTGCAGCGTATCCTTTGGGTGTCTAGTACGGATAATATTGAAAAGTATCTTGGTTTACCAGCTATTGTGGGCCGGAATAAGAAAGGAGCATTTTCAAGTTTACGAGATCGTTTCAACAGTTGCTCTGAGAGCTGGAGTACACGTTTTTTATCTGTTGGAGGGAAGGAGGTCTTTATCAAATCAGTCCTTCAGGCTCTTCCAATGTACGCCATGTCTTGCTTCCTCCTACCAAAATCTTTCTGTCGGGAGTTGGAATCGGTGGAAGCTCGTTTCTGGTGGCAAAGGTCACAGGGGAAAAGAGGTATACATTGGTGTGAATGGGCCATGTTGTGCCAATTAAAAGATGTAGGGGGTTTGGGCTTTAGGGACTTCTCAAAGTTTAACATAGCCCTTCTTGCAAAGCAGGCTTGAAGGATTTTCTCAAACCCTTCTTCCCTTGTATCTAGGCTTCTGAAGGCTAAGTATTTCAAGGACTGCTCTTTCTTGGATTCGGGTTTGGTCTCGCGACCATCTCTTATATGGAGGAGTATATGGAGCTCTAAGGGCTTACTTTTGGAAGGGCTAAAGTGGAGAGTTGGGTCGGGCTCTAATGTATCGGTTTGGAATGATTTCTGGCTTCCGGGCCCGTCCAAACGACTAATCACGTCACCCCATATTCCTACTATTTCTACGGTTTCTGATATCATAATCCAGGATACTAATCAGTGGAACATTGACCTTATCAATGAGAATTTTAACTCTACAGATGCAGGGGATATTCTGAAGATACCGTTACCAATGACTCTAACACCTGATATGCAGGTGTGGGCGGGTGAAGGCTCAGGTACATACTCAGTCAGAAGTGGATATAAACTCTTAATGTCACTAGGGTCTTTATCCACAACAGCTCAACCTATGTTTAAGCAACTATGGCAAATTAATTGCCCTGCTAAGATCAAGATCCTAGTCTGGAAGTTCATCCATAATTATGTACCTACGAAAGAAAATCTATGCTATAGGAGAATTGCGCATGACCCTATTTGTTTTCGATGCAACAGCTCTATAGAGTCAACAATCCATATTGCCCGAGATTGCTCGTTTGCAAGGCAAGTGTGGAATTCTCTCAACATACATTGGTCAAATAATGAAAGTTACACAGATTTCAGGGAGTGGTTGGCCTGGATTTTTTTATCACAACTCAAGTTTGAAACGACGAGAAATTGTAATAACGATATGTGCATTAAGGTTTGCGAGAAATAAATTATTACATGAGGGGAAAGCTCAATCTACAGGTGAAGTTTTTACCTTCGTCCTCAGTTACTGTTGTGATTTGGATGCTGTGGGCTTATCTTCACCATCCTCGTTCGTGGGTTGCGATAGCCTCTGGATCCCTCCCAGTGCTCCGGCCGTAAAAGTCAATTTTGATGCAGGATTCAAGGGGAACGAGTATAAGTCATGCTCTGGAATTGTAATTAGAAATGAGGAAGGGAATTTAATGGGTGCATGTTACCGTACTCACCGTCAGATTGCCTCTTCATTTTCGGCGGAAGCCACAGCGGCGGTGGCCGGTCTTCAATTTGCAGCGGATTTGGGCTTTAGCTCGATTATCTTGGAGGGTGACGCCAAGGCCGTAATTTTGAAACTCCAAGCAACCGGCCACGACTTATCGGAGATTTCCCCTATATCAGAACCGGTAATGAGTTAGCTAGAGCATTTTCTAGGTGTGAGTTTCGGTTCACGCATAGATCAGGAAACACAGTTGCTCACCTGATGGCGAAGGAGGGACTGTCTGCCTCGGAGGACAGGTTTTGGGTCGAAGACGCGCCGGCCCCGGTCCTCATCGCAGTCGAAACGGATCGACGCCATATAGATCCGCCGTAGAAGCTCCCGTTATGGCTGACTTAGTGACTGGGGTATCTTTCATCTGCTCCCCACCGTTTCTTTGGCACCTCCATCTTCATTGTCGTTTCGTCTGCTTAGACCGGAGGGTTGCTTGCCGGACTGTCTTGTCTCCTTTTGTTTATTAAATGTTTTGTCGGTTTGTTTTCAGTTTTCCTTTTGCTTATTTGTATCGCCCGATATGGGCCAACAATAATCAGGCTTTGGGCCTAGTAATAATTGATCAGCCTGCTTATTTCAAAAAAAAAAAGAAACTCAAATTCAATTAGGAATTGAAGGGTTAATCACACAATAGACCCCTACAGTTCTAGACTCAACACAAGGAAATCATTAAATTCCTACATATGCTCGATTAAATCCTCAAACTTCAATTAGGGTCACAATTCATAATTTCTAAACACTTTGGTTTTCAAATTAGGGATTTACAAATTTACGTTTTTGAATTTGTGAAATTTTCGGGGTGTTACATTGGAACTTATATAAGAAAGTCCAAATATTAACCGACTGATCAATGGAGATTCCTCGACGCACCATATAGGTCGATCTCACACTAAACTGACAATCCACGTTGCATCCCCATCCAACATAGTCCGTAGCCGTGAGCACGCAAGGAGCCTTGGTTGCGGCTAAGCGCAACAACACATCATAAGGCAAGAAATTCTGAAAAATCTTGCCAATTCCATTCACCTCCAGGAAGGGTCATCTCAGTTACCGAAACACGCCTTAAGGAAGGAGTAAGCAGAGGCGGTACATACTGAATTATAGGGCCAAGATCAGTAAGCCATGCATCATTCAAAAAAGTGACATCAAATTTTGAACCCAAGGACCAAACAATGTTGTTTCGAATGTCATTCCAAACTATACTTAATCCTTTCCACAACCGCGAACAATTAGTCTTCTTAACCTCTGTAGGTACGCCATCCAAACATTTATATTTTGTACGAATAAAACGAACCCATAACGCATTCTTATTGGCGAGCAAGTTAAACGTCGTTTTTATGGGGAAAGCTTCATTCATCGCCGTAGTATTGCGAAAACCCATACCTTAGAACACCCTAAAAATTTATCCCAAATTGTAAACCATAGATTTTATAAAATCCCTAATTTAGAAAACCTAAGTTTGAAATCCCCAATTGAAAACCTTAACAATTGAGAATTTTTAATTCAGAACCTTAACTTTTTTATGAGGGACTAAATAAATTTTTTTATCAAACTTAAAAGTTAATATGAAATTTCTTGAAAGTTTAAGGGTTGACTTCATAAATAACCATTTTATCAAATTGAATTTTAATTATCTTAAGTTTCTACTCCACTATTTTTTTAATTTGTTTAATTTCAATTCTCATTTCAATTGAATACCCTAACAATTTACTCTCCTTTTTCAAATTAAATTTTTATTTTTACTATTATATCATCATCATCATTATTATGATATTCTAAACATAATTTGTTTAGACTACCACCGCTCAACTATATATATATATATATATATATATATATATATATAGTCATAGTTATTACGTACAGAAATAAACCTAAGCCTTAAGTTTTAAAGTGCTGCCGCTCTTAGTTGTTCCCATGCTTTATGAATTCCTCTCAGATTGATGCTGCCATCACCTTACATCGAAGCCGCAACCACCCTTTGTTCGTCGTTAGAGATTTATTGTTGCGAGGTGTGTTTCTTCCGGTGATATAAATAAATGATTTTTATGTGTGTTCTCTTTTCGTGCTACATACTTTGTTTTGTGATTGAGATTTTACACTTGAATGATTTTCAAATGTGTTGAGATTTTACATTATGTTTTCTGTGCATATTATTTTCAGACTGTGAATAAAATTGTGATTTAAAATAAATGAGTTGTGAATCCCGGATTTATTATCGGACTGTGTTGAGACTGTGAAATATTTTTATTGTGTTATCATGGATCTGGATTGTACAAAGTAAGTTTAGTGGTTCATCCCACTTGCATTGGTGACTATGTAGAGAGAGGTTATGGGGAACCTACTCTTTTTGGTGACTATTGTTGATGCTCCAAAAGTAATGATTTTTATGCCTATCTCACATGCTATTTTTTTCTTTTAAGTGCATTTAGGGTGTAAAATCATGCATTGCATCAAGAGTTAGGGTTTGGTGTTATGCCAATGTGAAATAGTTGTTTTTGGCACCTTTTTGTAGGTCGGCATAGCTGATGGCACAATAGCTGGCAGAGTAGGAACAGGAGACGACACCAAGGATGATGCCGAGTTGACGTTGGCGCAGAAGGACCTTTAATGCCAAGCACTGGTCGGCAGAGAAGAACATTTGATGCCAGGCCAAGAAAATGTTGACCCAAAAAAATAGGACCAGATTAGGCTGCGAGCGAGAAAATATGGATCAGATCAATCTCTGAGAAAATAAGGGACGAGCAGTGCCAATCACGATTGGAAGAACCATGCCAAACTGTGATGGTGGATGAGCAATGACACGATGGCGTCATCTCTAACCTGATCAGCCTTAGGATTCAAACGTCGGATAGGATGATCACCTTCCTTATCCTTGCACGTTCAAATTCAAATCCAAGATAATCCTAGGCTATGCATGGAGTCCTATTTAATCCCGATCAAAGCAAAACGAAGGGATATGGAGAATCAAGAGGTGTGATCGGAGATAAGGGTGCAACATTCGAGCCTGGCCGTGAAGAGATGCATCGACATACCCTCTTGTAGTCCATCCTCTTTGTTATTATTTTTGAGAAAGAAGATTCGAGAGATGAATCTCAGAAATCAAGGGAACGGATGAGTAAATGGTGCTCAAAACAATCAGAAGAATGAACCAAACAATGGAGGAATACCTTTACACAATAACGATGCCGTCAACAATGCCGAAGAAGAAAGACCCATTCGAGAACAATCAACACATGACATCACATGCTTAATGCCAAGAGTTATTGGCAATGAGGTAAATGCATCAAATTTTGAACTTAAATCTGTAATGATCTCAACTCTTTTAAATGTAGGACAATTCGATGGAGCACTGACTGGAGATCCAAGGCAGCATTTAAAGTAATTTATGGAGATTTGCCAATTATTTCAGCAACCATGAGTGTTTGAGGATACTGTGAACCTGAAACTTTTTACTTTCTCTTTGAGGGACAGAGCAAAGATGTGGCTCAATTTTTTGCCACCGGGCTCAGTCACTTCCTATGCAGATCTATGCCAGAAGTTTTTAACACGATTTTAGCCACCGACACTCACTGCCAAGCTGCGTGGTGAGATCATTACTTTTAAGCAGGCCGAGGACGAGACCCTATATGATGCCTGGGAAAGATTTAAGAACTTGTTGAGTAGGTTTCCTATGCATGGGTTCCCAAATTGGACCCAAATAACAACCTTCTGCAAAGGGTTGAACATACAAACAAGAACCGTTGTTGATGCTTTAACAATCGGATCATTGCTCGACAAAAATTATACATAACTCGTTGCCATCCTTGAAAGGATAGCCATAAATGATTTTGAATATCCTGTTGCTAGGCTCGGGACTGGAACCAAAGTCGGTGGGAAATTGCAGTTGGATGAGCTAACATCCATCCATGCCGAGATTTCCAACCTCACCAGCATGGTGAGAACTTTACAAAAAAGTAATGAGTCCCAAGAAGTTAAACCAATGAGTCTCTGCCAATCCTGTGTCGGTAAATTTCATTGGCAATTCTAGACGTTATAACAATTCTAACTCCAATTCTTATAATGTAGGTTGGAGGCAGCACCCTAACTTGGCTTGGGGAAACCGAGGGGGAAACCAGTACAATGTATTGCGCCAGAATGCCCAAAGGCAAAATCAGAATTCCATGCTAGCATTCTGCCAAAACACCATGTCGCAAGGAGTTCAAAATAATTTCCAGCATGGGCAAATGCTCAATCAAGGGGGCAATCTTACAGAATACACAGAGCAGGATGATGTCATAGTTCATAGTCTAGCAACTTCAATACAGAATTTGGAGATCCAAATGGGACAACTTGCGAATGCACTCAACAATCGGCCACAAGGAGCTTTTCCAAGTGACACTAAAGATGATCGACACAAAGGAATGAGCAATGCAAGGCCATAACCCTTCATAGTGGTAAACATTATGAGGCAGAAACGGCTGCCAAGCAGTCGGTTGACTGCCAAGTTGGAAACCCAATGCCAACAGATGAGCCCAAGGAATTTGAGAAAGGGAAAGCTAAAACAGATGATGTCGAAGATGATGCCCACAATAATGCCAATTCTCATGTTAGCTCTAGTGCTCAGCAGGATGACAGTCCCAGTGCCAACGATGATGTTCACAAAAATGACAAGCAGACTGAGGTAAAAAAGCAAACTGATGCTAAAGTGGATGCAAGCACTGCCTCGGCAAAGCCGACAGTGCCAGCATATGTGTATCCACCACCACCATTTCCAGCCAGACTCTGAAAGCACAAGTAGGACCAGCAATTTAAGCGCTTCTTGGAAGTGCTTAAGCAATTGCAAATTAATATTCCATTGGTGGAAGCTCTTAAACAAATGCCCAACTATGTAAAATTCATGAAATACATTTTGTCAAAAAAGAGGAAGTTGGGAGAATTTGAAACTGTTTCCCTCACACAAGAATGCAATGACATGATCTTGAATCGATTGCCACCAAAGCTTAAAGATCCAGAGAGTTTTACTATTCCTTGTACTATCGGCAATAAATTCATGGGTAAGGCATTGTATGATTTAGGAGCCATCATCAATTTAATGGCATTATATTTTTTAGGAAGCTTGGCATAGAGGTTAGACCTACCACGGTGATACTCCAATTGGCAGACCGGTCCTATGCACATCCCAAGGGTAAGATTGAGGATGTGTTGGTAAAGGTAGACAAATTTATACTTCCAGCTGATTTTATCATTTTAGATTATGAAGCTGATACTAATGTGCCAATTATTTTAGGAAGGCCATTCCTTGCCACAGGTAGGGCGCTTATTGATGTTCATAAAGGGGAACTAACCATGCAAATGAATGACCATCATGTTACTTCTAATGTGTTTCAAGTATTAAAATGTGCAGATGAATGTCAAGCTGAGGAAATGATGGAGGCCGTTTATACTCTGGACATGGCACAATTGTGCCAGAATGCAGAATTTGATGTCAGTATGCTTGATGGCATAGCTGAATTGTTTGAAGAATCTGAGGAACTAGCCTTGGAGGCTGAAGATGTGAGTTACTTTGAGCCACTCCAGTTAGCAGTAAGAGAGATAAAGAAACTAAAGCCATCAATCGAGGAACCACCAGAGTTGGAGCTTAAGCCACTACCAGAACACTTGAAGTATGCTTATCTAGGTGATCACTCAACTCTGCTGGTGATTATTGCCACTGATCTCACTAATGATCAGGAGGCAAGATTGTTGGAAATATTAAAAACCTACAAGCAAACGTTGGGTTAGACCTTGGCAGATATCCGAGGGATAAGCCCAACCATTTGCATGCACAAGATTATTTTGGAGGAATTGTAACACCCTAAAAACCGGTTTAGTCAAAATTAGATTCCGATGATCGGAGTATTGATATTAAAATATTGAAACACTAAATCCTTGCTTTTGATTATGATTGTTAAAGTATTCTAATTGAATCATCTTTAAGATTGCTTTGAGAATGCTCAAATTAGTGTTTTTGAGCTAGGCGTTTCGATACACTTAGACCCGTATCGAAATGGCCTAGGTAAGGTGTTTCGAAACGATTAAGGGGAGTTCTGATACGGTGTAACCGTATTAACTAACTTTTAGACTTTTGCACAACCGTTTTGATACGGTTTCACTCGTTTCGAAACGGTTCCCCTATTTCAAATATGTTTAAAGGATAAAATTGAAAGGGAGTGAAGAGGTGATGACTCACCTGCTTATTGTTGCCCCTCCCCACGTGGGAGTAGTTTAAGAGGATGACTTGTCATCTTTTAGTATTGATAGGATATGAAATAGATAAGTATTATTTTAAGCTTTCCCTTTGCTAAGGGAAACCTTTTTATTGGTTGCAAGGGAGGTGGGATATGACTAAGGCTATAGTTTTAATGAAATAGAATAAACAAAAATCCTCATCTTCAGTTTATATGTTACCAAAACTAAGTCTCATTCTTTGTATTGAAGAGACAAGCATTGGTTTTAGCAAACCCTTGGTAGGAGGAAACCTTCTTATTTGCTAAGTGGGAGGTGGAGTAATGAATAAGCTTTGGCTCTTTATAAATGAATAAGAAGAAAAGCCCTTAGTCCTTTTAAGTTTCACCGAGAACCATTTCCAGCCTTTAGCTTTGAAAGAACAAGCACACACCTCCATTGTCATCTTCTCCACCAAGCTCAAGCACACACCTCTCCATTTGTGAACCTTAAGCTTAGGCGTTCCTTGATTTAAGAACACCAAGTCATAGCTATCGATCGGGTAAATGAAAGCTCTAACTTAGCCATCGATTCTCTTGGCTATTGAATGATCAATTTCAAGCTTAAAGATAAGCTTTGTCCATAGCTAATGGCTATTCAAGTATCGATATTTTCATATTGATTCTAATAATCCCTTATTGCTTTTCCTAGCTCAAGAAGTGGAAAAGATTAATCCATCGCCTCCATCGAAAGCTAGGGATAAGGGTATCGCCATCTGAGAGCCTTAGGAGCTTCGAATTGTCAAGGTGAGTGTAGTTGGAGTCTCGAGAGTGGCTAGGTGTTGTCTCGAATCATTGTTTATTGATTTATAACCATTGATTTTAAGGGATTTGTATGAAGCATTATTGTAAGCCATGTTGGTAAGTTTTGGTAAGTATTACATCGATTCATTGTCTATAGCATTGCTATCATTTTCATGAAAACCATTGAAGCATTGACATGTGGAATTATTGAAATGAGTTATTGCTATTGCTTATTGCTATGATTAAATGATTATTGAAGAATTATCAATGAATCATGGATATTGAACTATTGTTATTGGACCTTGGATTCGAAGTATTGAATACAATTGGCATGCCATAGAATTCACGAGCTCGGTGTATGGGTGGACTATGGTCCTAGGGATACAACCTATATTAATTTAGCGAGGCGGATGGATGTATTGAGTATTGGTCTTATTGGCGATGTCGGCGGGATTGACCATTCATTGATTTGGCGAGGAGGTGGAATTCGTGTATCCATATACCATGAATCGATCCAAGGGAACTATTGTTTAATGATATTGATTTGCTATGAAATCATGATATTGCCATTGATGACATGATACTATGTTTTGTTATGAATAAGGAGCATGCTATGTTTATTGCATAATTAGTATTATGATTATCATCGAAGCATGTTACATGGCATATTATGTCCATCCATTGTAATTGTGACTACCTCACTAGGCAAAGTATGCCTACTACATTCCATTGCATCCATTTCAGGTTAGTCAAGTTTTGGGATCCAGATCGGAGAAGTTGAAGCGTTGCACAAGTCACAATCAAACTCTAAGTAATGTATATTGACCCTTTGAAACTCCTAGTTGGTGGCAAGGTCTATGTATAAGTCTATTAAGACTCTTTTGATGTGCTTATGTTATGGTTAAGTGTTAACATTTGAACCATGTTAACATTTGTTAGGCAAGTTTAATTTGACCTAGGTGTTTGTCCGATGAGGAAAATTAAAATCTTTAGATGCCTATGCCAACAAGTTAGTATGCCAAGATTGCTTGCCAATTGATCTCTAGTTTAGGGTAGTGATTTTACACTTAACACGTGATATGTATCTAGTTCCCTAGAAAACTTAGGCTTTTTGAAATTATGCTCAGTTTCTAAAAAAAGAGAGAATAAAATGCCAAGGTAAAAATAGTGCACCAATGTGTGCCAAATGCTGAAGGACTTTAAAACACGCCTCTACCTTAGAAGAATCATTAACTAGGGGCTTCGTGGTATGCTCCCTCTTAGTTCTCAAGGCAACATCACTTAAGGTATGAGTGAAATAGGATAGTAAGTGATGTAGTCTGGACTAACATGGGTATTCGTGGTATGCTCCCTCTTATATCTCACGCCAAACAGTGCATGACGCTACCCTAATTTAATGTCAACAATTAAAAACTATATATACCTTTGGCAGAGAAAAAAATAGAGCAATAAAATAATTTGAGTTTTGGGAATAAAATTGGCTAAGAGAGTGAAAGGACACTTGATGCATATTGCCCGCACTACATGCACTCTTCATGATCTTAGACTAGATTTATATTGTTGCTCTTGAATTATTACATGTTTGGCATTACTACATGATAACTGAGGACAAACCTATTCAAACTTCTATTTGCCAGCATAGGTTGACATGCCAACCAAAATTTTACCAAGGTATCATTTTCATTGTTTTTATTTTTTGTTTTTCATTTTCATTACTTGAGGAAAAGCAATGAGCTAGGTGTGAGGGAGTGTTGATGCTCTAAAAGTACTAAATTTTATACCTATTTCACATGCTCTTTCTTGTCTTTTAAGTGCATTTAGCTGCATTTAGGGTGAAAATCAAGCATTGCATCAAGAGTTAGGGTTTGGTGTTATGCCAGTGTGAAGGGGTTGTTTTGGCACCTTTTTGCAGGTCAGCATAACTGATGGCATAGTAGCTGGCAGAGCAAGAGCAGGAGACGACACCAAGAAGGATGTCGAGTTGACGTTGGCGTAGAAGGACCTTTAATGTCAAGCACCGGTCGGTAGAGGAGAACATTTGATGCCATGCCAAGAAGATGTTGACCCCGAAAAAATAGGACCAGATCAGGCTGCGAGAAAATAAGGATCAAATCAATCTTCGAGAAAATAGGGGACGAGCGGTGCTAATCACGATTGGCAGAACCATGCCAAGCTGTGGCACCGGATGAACAATGGCACGATGACGTCAGCTCTAACCTGATAAGCCTTAGGATTCAAACGCCAGATAAGATGATCACCTTCCTTATCCCTGCACGTTCAAATTCAAATCGAAGATAATCCTAGGCTATCCATAGAGTCCTATTTAATCTCAATCAAAGCAAAACAAAGGGACACAGAGAATCAAGAGGTGTGATCGGAGATAAGGGTGCAACATTCAAGCCTGGCCGTGAAGAGCTGCATCTACAGACCCTCTTCTAGCACTTTCCTTTTGTTGTTATTTTTCTTAGTTTTAATGATGATCAATGTTGAAAATGATTATAGTTTTTGGTTGATACCCTCACCATGAAATGATTTTATATTTGGTGAGGGGTGTTTGCGTTTGAGTGTTGTTTTATCTTTAATGTTTAGTTTTTAATAAATCAACACTGCCTCAACACTATTTTTCCTTTCTGGCATGTTCTTTGTTTTTAAGTATGCTGCCAAGCGACAACTGGCACTACCTTTTTAAATATTATGCCAAGCGACTGCTGACATAGTTGGCTTATTGCAACTCAATATCATAACTGACTTGGGTGGCAACGATCGATTGCTAGATACTAAGGAGAGGAGCTTCGAAAGAAGATGTTCAAGTAGATGAAATTACTTCGGGAGTGAAATCTACCCCTTAAGAGTAAAGATTGGAACTTAATCAAATTGATTTATGTAAAAACATGCACTATAGACATATAAGGCTTTTCCATAATTGATTTAGGGAAATGCCATCGACAGAGGCATTGCTACCTTTGAATCTACTCGGCAACAATACCAAGACAGGATTTATTAAAGACTGGCATGGCACAAACAGCGTAAAAACCAAACACTCCTTGCCAACGCTCGTCATTTGCTAAGACACTTTCCTTGCCTTCATTTTTATTTTATTTTATTTCTTGTCTTGTCAGTCATTTAAAAACCACTTCCAATCAAAACAACATTTTCACAAAGCAAGTACTTGGCTAAGCAATTAAACCCTTGAACACAATCCATGTGGGATCAACACTCATCTTAACCGGTGTATCACTTGCAGACCGTGTATACTTGCACACAATAGATTTTCTTGGCACTATTTTCAAACACTTTTCCAATATCTTTTACGCCCTATTGCCAGCAAATAATCATTCACGCCGATAGTCTACAACTATGCAATATGGGTGCATTGCATTGTGATTTCATAAAACCGTGTTTAAACGTGCTTTGTGTTTTTTAAATATTTTTGTGAAAATTATTGTTGTGAAACTGAGTTTGTGATTGCTTGCACTTTAGAGACACACTGGGTTCAATAGCTTACTCCATATAGTTTTCTCTTACAAATACCTTGGACTCTAAGCGACTTGGTACTCGAAGGATCTCTTTATTTTATCGAATCTATTTTATCTTCATTATGGACATATTTTACTTTTGGAAATATTTTATTATTAAACTTATTTTGGGATTTTGATGTAATTTCAGATCCTATGCTTATTATTTTTACCATGCATTTTCAGACTTTAAATTTGAAAGTTTTATTTAAGTTATAAGATTATTACTTTAACGTTTGGATTTTATAAATATCGAGACACTTTATATTATTATCTAAAATAATTTATTTTACGATATTTTTAATATATTATAATTCGAATTAGTTTCTTGAGGGTAAAGTTTTCAATTGTGACTTCTTAAATTCAGCTGTTTTTTCTAGGTCGGGTTTAGGGGGTTACATACCTCCTTTCAGAATTGGCCGGCATACATCCTCCCATTTTACCCAATGCACCCCTCCCCGAGAAGAAGTAATACCCAAATAAAACGTCGTATAAGCCACTCGATTTCGATACAGGTCTTTCTGGGAAGAACCGCAGTCTGCATTGTACAAGTAGGAATAATAGCCAAAATTGACTTAGCCAACGTAATTCGGCCAGCTAAGGATAAGGTGTTCGCCTTCCATCCACCAAGCTTCTTTTGAATCATCTAAACCAAATAGGAATAAGATGCGGTAGTCACTCTCTTATGCAACAAAGGCACACCGAGATATTTATGATTTTCACTTAAAATTAATTTGTTAGAAAAAATTGCCAACAACTTGGCAAATTTGTGGGTATAATGTATTTGAAAAATGAGAAATAAGACACTTGAGATTTTATTTAGGGATCTAATGCATTTTATACTGTGCAAATGAACCTCGTCGTTTCAACCAGGCGATTTTTACAAAAATGAAAAATTGATTATCAGATATATACTTTCATACTTCCTTCATTCAATATATTTAACAGAAAAATATCTATAATTGATATATCAAAGAATTAAATTTATTATATTTTTAAAAAATAAATATAAAAGATTTAATCTTATCTTTTAAAGAAAAAATTGTTTGGCAGTGGTTGATCTAGGCCTAGGACTACCTAGCAGTTAGTTTAAGATAAATTCCAAATAAAATAAAAGGAAAAATTAGAAAAAGAAAAGGAAATTATTTATATTTTCATTACATTTTATAAATAATTTATAATTATGTTTTAATAAGAATAATTTAAACATATTTTTCTACTAATTAGTTAAATATTTTTTAAAAAAAAAATTGAATTCTCCTAATGTAGTCGGGGTTTTACCCTAGTATATAATGATGATAAAATATTGAAAAATTGAAATTATAATACAAATTAAAATAAAATAATAAATATTTTTAGTAAAAATCCTATAACTCATCTCCAATGTCCTTTAGAAAAGGAAAACTTAAAGATGATAAAAATGTAATATACTTCTCGGTTATTTTTATTGAAACTTGTTACTGAAGATAATATTTAAATTAATAAATTTAAATTTACATTTGTATGACTTATATTTTAAAAAAATCAATTGAGTTATAGATAAAAATTTAAATTATTTTAAGAAATACTTAGATTTTATTTAAATAAAGATTTATATAATAAAAAATCTAAAATTATGGGGAAAATAAAATTTTAAATTTTCATTTTCCAATAATTATTTTTTATGTTACATAACTACTTCTATTTATATTGGCCCAGCTGATAATAATTTTCTAGATTCGTCACTGCTGTTTGGTGAATAATGGCTCACAAGACATCAAATATTTTTAAAATTATTTTTTATGCGGCCAAAGTAAATAAATAATGTTGTTATTTTATATGTTGTTTGCACAGGAAAGTACTATGAATATATATATATATATATATATATATATATTTGTTATGACTTTTTATTTTTTAGAATTATTGTTTAGAAATATTAAAATAAAATATTAGTTACAATTGATAACTAAATGAAATACTTCCCCTTAATTATAGTGTAACACATCATCCCGCAACTAATTGAGTAGTGCCTATTTTAGAACAAAATCCAAATTTAATTTTGTAAAATTTGGAAGTTAAGTTTTAGAATAGTTTCATAACATTTTTGAAGTTTAAAAAAATTGTATACCTAACTCTTTAAATAGTTTATTGACTATTGGTATAGTCTAGGAAATAGGAATTATAGTAACTTTTCCATTAAAAAAAGAATTATAGTAACTTTAGAAATTTGTATAATATTAGTAAAAATGGAGATGGAGTCTTATAAGAAGCCAGCTCTCTCGTTTTCATTCATTGTTTAGGAATTGTAGGAAACCATGGCAGCTGCTTCATTTTTTTATCTCAGCAGTCACAAAAAGGCAAGAGTTTGTCTTAGATCAGTCATTTTTTATTATCTCTATATCTTACTTTGTAATTTTTTTTTCTTTGAATGTTGAGTTGGTTATCTGATGAAGTCTAGAAATGATGTTCATTTATATATGTTAATCTCTGCTCCTATAGTTTAGTTTTGATAGGTTTAGCTTGGTGAAAATGTGAACCAGCTGAATCTCTTTGTTGTTTGCAGAAAAAAGTAGTGCAATATTGCAGCTCCCACCGTTTGATGTATTTTCTGCACTATTTTGATATATACAGTATTTGTTATATTTTCCAAATTAAGATTTTAAGATAAAAACTTGGTGGTTGGAACTGGAAACTCATTTAGAATAGATTCAGGATTTAACTCATTTAACCCGAGTCAAGGTTTTCGGATCCATCTAGGTAAAAATACTACCATTTTAATTATGGGGTAAGCGAGTGTGAAACATATGAAAGAATAAAACTCAACCAGCACAAAACTTTAATTTACCTCAACCATAAAGCGCAGGCTGGAAGGGAAGGTAGCTCTAATTACAGGAGGAGCAAGTGGGATTGGACGATGCACTGCTGAAGTGTTTGCACACCATGGGGCCAAAGTTGTAATTGCTGATGTCCAAGATAATTTGGGCCATTCTGTTTGTGAGGACATAGGCCACTCAAACTGTTCCTACGTGCATTGCAACGTCACTAATGAAGACCAAATCAAAAGTGCTGTTGACAAAGCTGTGGCCACTCATGGAAAGCTGGACATCATGTTCAACAACGCTGGCATCGTTGATCCGAACAAGGCTCGCATCATCGACAACAACAAATCTGATTTCGAGCGTGTTCTTAGTGTTAACGTAACTGGTGTTTTCTTAGGAATCAAGCACGCTGCTAGGGTCATGGTACCTGCTCGAAGTGGTAGCATAATTTCGACGGCGAGTGTAAGCTCCACGATCGCTGCTGCCTCACCACATGCGTATTGTGCTTCAAAGCATGCTGTGTTGGGACTCACCAAGAATGCTGCAGTTGAGCTGGGGCAGTTTGGGATACGAGTTAACTGCTTGTCTCCCTACGCTATTGCAACGCCTTTAGCAACAGGATTCCTTGGTGTTAATGATCATGAGCTGGAAAAATCGATGAGTTTGTTGGCCAACCTTAAGGCTGAAGATATAGCAAATGCAGCACTTTACCTAGCAAGTGAAGAGGGAAGATATGTTAGTGGGCATAATCTGTTCATAGATGGGGGCTTTACTATTGTAAATCCATCTTTCCACATGTTCCAGTATCCCAACGACTCTTAACTCTTAAGTACAATACTTTGTTAAGCAAATGTTTGTCCTTCTTTTTAATTAACTTCCAATTAAAGTTATATGAATAAGATCTTATTTAGGAAAGACTAGATAGTGTGTTGTCTTTAATCATCAAAAATTCATCTTCTCTTTTTTGTGTTTCTACATATATATATTCCAACAATGATTTTATGTCATGTATTATCAATTAAAGGGGCAGACAATTTCTATTCTTGATTTTGTGTCAAGAGCATAAAATAAATATGTTTTGCTTCTCATGCAATTATTGCATGGGCAGTGACGGATCCAGAAATATATTTGCGAGTGGGCACACATAAAATCTCAAAATTTCAGGGTGGGCACAAGTCATAAATATTACAAAAAAATTAAGAAAATTGAAGGTAAATGTGTGAACTTTGAAAAGTTCCGTGCCCACCCCACACAACATATAGATCCACCATTGTGCATGGGCGGCAATACTATTAAGAATGGGAATGAATGTTACCGTATTGTTGCTGTTTGTGTGGTTTTCTGGATGAATCAAGGGATCATTTATTTTTTGGATGCCTTTTATTTGCTGGGAAATGGAATGTGAGTTCAGTTGGGCTGTCACTAGCCTGAAATGTTCTTCCCTGGCTGTTTTTTATTTTGAAACAAGCTTAGAGTGCTTTTGTTTATAATATTTGGAATAAAATAAAGAAAGGGATTTTTAGGAACACTGCTAGAGAACATACTGATGTGCTAGAGGTTGTACAGGATGTAGTGAGGATTAGTATATAAATAGAAATTAGTGTCTTTGTAAATTTTAATATTTGTTTAGCTTGGGGGATTTAGATGTCTCTAAGCTTTTTCTCAGTTTGTATGTAGCAGTTTTACTGCTTCTTGGATGAATGAAACTTCACAATTTATCCAAAAAAAAAGCTCAATGTTAAGCACACCTACAAGCGACGACTGCCTGTTTTTTTATACCTAAATTGCTTTACGAGGTTGGAGGTTATGGACTTACGGTAATCCTTATTTCTTTAGGAATCTCTATCTGTTTAATTTTACATTGAACTCCATTTCTACGAGACATATATGTGGGATATGATCATATGTATATATTTGAAATCATGGATGTCGCCTTCTGCATAAGGCGGTCTTGAATATTTAATTATTTTTTAAAATAACAAAAAGATACACAGTTCAATTATCAGAATACAAAAAAAATAAAATATTAAAGTCCAGTTTAGTGTTGTTTTTGAAAAATACTTTTAAAAGTGTTAGAAAGTGATTTTGAAAAGTTAATCGTAAGATTATAGTGTAGCATTGCTGTCAAAAAATACTTTTTAAAAGATAAAATGTCCATTTTAGACATGATATTATAAAATAAAAAAATGAACATAAATAATGTTTAAATTCGTTATCATAAAATTTATTAATAATTGTTATATTTAATATGTTTCATAATTATTTTATTTAATATTAAAATATTAGTTTAATACAATAATTATTATATTTAATATTATTTTAATATATTACTATTAATATTAGTATTAATAATTAAGGATAAAAAAATAACATCACACCTAAAAGTAATTTTTTACGCCAAAAGCTAGAAATCTTAACTTTTGAGGTTTGGTGGAAAATTACTTTTTAAAATTATTTTTCACATAAATTTAAAAGTATTTGGCATTGCTTATGGGTGAAAAGTAATATTTTTTTTATAAAAAAAATTATTTTTTAAGCCATGCCAAAGGACCTTAAGTGTCGTCGGCTGCACTTGCACGGTAACAATTACCTTAATTTGTTAAAATTTTGGCAAATATCCCTCTTAGTAGTTTTCTGTATTATTTTATATGTCCAAACTTGTACGATTGAACACTACGCCTTTAATTCGGGAAATTTTAAAGAAAGTCGGACTAATATACAGTTAAGAAACGGCGTGATTAAAAATTTAATAAGATAAGTAACAAAGTCGATAAAGCGCGACCGGATATGTTGACATAATATAATGTAGTAGGTGGAAAACATGAAGAAATATTAAAAAAAAAAATTGGTAACCAACAAACTTTGGTTATTGGTAGGTATCGATACAAAC
The DNA here is from genome assembly GCA_030270665.1 of Hibiscus trionum. Taxonomy (NCBI): domain Eukaryota; kingdom Viridiplantae; phylum Streptophyta; class Magnoliopsida; order Malvales; family Malvaceae; genus Hibiscus; species Hibiscus trionum. Next base: position 39,256,380 of record BSYR01000010.1, on the reverse strand, counting down.
ATATACAAGTATCGATACATGAGTTAATGAGAAGAAAACATGTTGGAATTTAAACAAACCGATGAAAATTTTAATATTTGAGGTAGGTTGGACCGGGAAAAATGCGAGACTATAAGTATCGATACTTTTTCCCACTATGTACAATTGTATCGATACTTTTTAAAAAGCAATGTTACCGGTTGCAATGTGGCTCGAAAGTATCGATACTTTTTTCTCACTATGTACAAAAGTATCGATACTTAGGCGCTACCTATTACGGTGATACTCTTATCAACAAAATAAGTAATTTACCTATTTTGTTATCGTCGGATTTCCAATGCCCCGTCAGCTTAAACTTTAATAACATAATAGGCGCTACCTAATATGTTGATACTCTTATCAACAAAATAAGTAATTTACCTATTTTGTTATCGTCGGATTTCCAAGGCCCCATCAACTTAAACTTTAATAACATAATAGACGCTACCTAATATGTTGATACTCTTATCAACAAAATAAGTAATTTACCTATTTTGTTATCGTCGGATTTCCAAGGCCCCATCAACTTAAACTTTAATAACATAATAGGCGCTACCTAATATGTTACTCTTATCAACAAAATAAGTAATTTAGCTATTTTGTTATCGTCGGATTTCCAAGGCCCCATCAGCTTAAACTTTAATAACATAATAGGCGTTACCTAATATGTTGATACTCTTATCAACAAAATAAGTAATTTACCTATTTTGTTATCGTCAGATTTCCAAAGCCCCATCAGCTTAAACTTTAATAACATATTAGGCGCTACCTAATATGTTGATAATATTATCAACAAAATAAGTAATTTACCTATTTTGTTATCGTCGGATTTCCAATGCTCTATCAGCTTAAACTTTAATAACATATTAGACGCTACCTAATATGTTGATAATATTATCAGCACAAATAATATTTCTGGTGGAAGCATATAACATATCCAGTCGTGCTTTTAACCGGTCACGTCGTATATTAGCCGTATTTTAACCGCCTCACAGCAGAACCTCCCCTTTAATTCTGTCACTAAGAAAGAACACCAATAATTAACTAGAACAAGAAGCTCCTAACCATTTTACAAGACAGTAGCTTGAGGCTTAGGGTACACTAGACATGAACTAGGGGTTAAAGAGCTAATGGATGTTCCATAAGAAAAAAGGGTACCGTAGAAATATACACCTAAACCTATGGAGAGAAAAGCATGCATTTAGTTCTGTTGTTTCTGTCATGTCCTTAGCACCAACCAAGTGTCATGTTTGAAAAATAAACAAATTTTCAAGAATCATTCATTTGAGAAATTCTAAATACAAACGGCTTATTTGCCAACTAAATATCGGTCATTTAATTTGAGCTATTGGATGAAGCCACTTTTATAGTGGCCGTTGGATTAAAAAAAAGGTTACCCGGTAAACCAATAACCTACAATACCGCTACTCTCAATATCCTTCACGTCGCTATGGTACCTCTTTCTCTATCTCTTTCTCACAATCTAATTGCTTAATCCATAATCTCATTACCATTTTGTTGTTGTTGTTGTTTTTGGCTAATTATAGAAGGCATCAGAGAAGAAATTATCGAATCCCATGAGGGAAATCAAAGTTCAGAAGTTGGTACTCAACATCTCCGCCGGTGAAAGCGGTGATCGTCTCACCCGTGGCTCCAAGGTACGCTAAACACATCAATTTTCATATCCCCAAATTATTTTATTTTTATTTTAATTTACCCTATTTTTGCTTTCGTTTAGGTCTTAGAACAACTCAGTGGACAAACCCCAATTTTCTCCAAGGGTATAAATTTTCAAACCAATTCTGTGTTTTAGTTTTTGGTTTTTGGGTAAAAATGTACTGTAAATCCTTGTACTTCAGTCAAGTTTGAGATTTAGTCTTTGTTCTTACAAAATGTAAAATAAAAAACCTATACATTTTCGATTTAAAATCCGATGTTATTGTTTTCTGTCTAATTTTGTCAACTTGACATGCTTTATTACAGATCATATGTTGAGTAGGAAAAATTTTAGAACATGCAAAGTTGAAACATACGGGGGAGCTGAACTATGAATTGGATTGAGATTTTTAAACTGAAAAGTTTTAATTTTTAACTTTTTTTAACTACATGGACTAATTCTTAAAATTTTCCTAAGTACAGGGGCCAATGGCAAAGGTATATTTTGACCTTTTCTTTACCATTTTGTTGTTTTTGTAATATAAAAATCTGGGTTGATGCAAGCAGATAAATATACTGTGAGAACTTTTGAAATTAGGCGTAATGAGAAGATTGCTTGCTACGTTACGGTGAGAGGAGGGAAAGCTATGCAACTACTTGAGAGCGGATTGAAGGTTAAGGAATATGAGCTTCTGAGGAGAAACTTTAGTGATACTGGTTGTTTCGGATTCGGTATCCAAGAGCACATTGATCTTGGAATCAAGTGAGTTTATTTTGGCTAACATTTATTATCAAATTTTGATGTATTCTAATTGATGTTTACATGTCTATAATTCATTTTGGATACCTGTTTTAGTTTAAAGTTGAGAAGAATGATCATAATAGAACTATGTTGGGAATTTTTGCTAGTTTAGTTTAGATTATGGTTTGCACATATTAGGTTGAGTAAAATTTCAAAAATCCTTAGTGTAAAACCATTTTATTAGTATAAAACCTATATTGAGAATGAGAAATGGTGTAAAACCTAACTATATTGAGAAATTGACGTTAATTTGAGTTTTTGTTTAGTGTTTTGTTCATTTGTTCATATAATGTGCATATTGTTTATTTGTTCATATTTGTTATTTCATTTGTTCATTTGTTTATTTGTTTAGTGTTTTGTTCATTTTTCATATTTGTTCATTGTTTAGTGTTTTGATCATTTGTGTATATTAGTTTTTAATTTTTATAGAACCTTAATGTATTGTATCTTAGTTTCTAGGTATTTTTTACATTATGGACTGAAAATTGTGCATATTGTTTTTTTTTTTGCAGAAGTTTAAATTTTTCTTACTGTGTCTAGAACCGTAAATCTTTTTATGTTTAAAATGGCACCAAAATCTAAACTTGCGACAAAACGTCGTCGCACGAGTGAAGCTTCTGCGAGTCAGCCCGTAGTAGATCCTGAACCTCAACATATTTTACCTTCCTTATTTGATAGACGTTTTGATGAACCAAGAGTACAAAACCAAAGAGAAAACTTTGAAATGTTCAAAAATTTCATTATTCGAGATGAGCATGTTGTAGATTTTGGATTTATGTATGATCCTGCTTTTAGGTTTCTTTACCTAAAGTATACGAGGCAATGGAATTTTTGTGTCATGCTTCAGCTTAATCCCCAATATTATCCTACTTTAACCCGAATTTTTTTCAACGCTCATTGTATTATTGATGAAACCATTGACACTGTTATTGTCATAGAGTCTTACCTTATGGGGATGACCTTTTTGATAGACTCCCAAGTAATTGCCAATCATTTATGTCTAGAAAACACTGGTCTTGATAATGAGGATCATCATATTGTTGATTCTCCAGCCCCCAGTTCTGTTACTTTCCTAGATGCCCATGATCGCTTTCTTCATTTGATTATCACTTGGTTGTTTCGGCCATCCAGAGGTAAGTATTCTATCATTAGGAGTGTCGATGTTTGGTGGATTCAGTGCTTCCGCACTGGCCGATGCATTAATCTTGCTCAGATAATTTTTGCTGACCTCGTTTACATCATCAACAACCGTCACACCGATCGTGTGAATTTTTATTATTATAGTTGTGTCCCCATCCATATCTTTCAGAATGAAAGAATAGATTGTTCCATAGATATTCTCTTTTCTTTAGGATATAAGATTAATGTTTCATCTCTTCGAAGGGCTCATTTTGAACTCGTCAACGACGAGTGGATTCCTCGCGGTCCACGACCTGTTTTAGCACCTCGACCGGCTCATCAGGTAGTTGCTCCATCACCCGAAGGAGATGTTTCTTTGGCATCACTTTCGGAGTTGATCAATCAGAGGGAGGGTCGCATTATGAGTCGTTTTGATGCAGTTGATGAGCGTCTTGAGATATTGGAGTATTCATTTTAGCTTCTTCAGGATGATGACGAGGATGATGTTGTTGGCGGCGGCGATCCACCGGAGGCTTAGCTTGATGCTTTTGGATTAGTGGAATTTAGGCTTTATTTTGTTGTGGATAATTATTCATTATGGATTATGGTATACGTTAATTATTATGGATTTTGGATTACGCAGATTATGTATTGCTTCTGCTTCTATATTATCTTGGCTATTCTATTACTATTTATTGTTTCTCATTGTCTATATCTTGTTATGCGTAACGGTAAAAAGAGATAAGTGTTTAAGTGAAAATTTTAAAGTACTGACATGATTCGAAAACATAAAGTTTGACAAAGCGCTAAGTGTTAAAATAAATTTTTAATTATTAAAGTATTGACATGTAACAAAAAAATAAAATCAAACTACTCAAAGATTATTAGTGTGAGGAAAGGGAACAAATTTTTGTGTTTAGCTAAAAAAATATGTTTAGTCGTATTATTTGCTTCAATTCAACGTTGAACAAGTTTAGTTAGTGAAGTTTAATTTTTTCCTGGGTAAAGTTTAATTCTCTTTGTAAAAAAAGATAATCAAAGTTTCAAATTTTCTAGTTTTATTGGTTTTTATTGTATTTTTTGTAGTTAATCCTTGGAATCAACTAGTATTTACCTTGTTAAATAATAATAATAATAATAACTACTCACGTATATGCCAAGCTCAGAAAATGTCAAGTCATCACAAAAAAATGAAAAGTAAAAATAAAGAGAAGGTTGAGAAGATCAACTTTATTGTGGTTGCTGGAAACAAGTTTTGTCAAAAAAATATTTAAATAATAACATTCAAAATTTCTTAATTCTCAACTACTTGGTCTTCTGTGGGCAGCTTACGACAATTGAAAAGATCAACTTCATTGTGGTTGCTGGAAACAAGTTTTGTCAAAGTTCTCAATCGTTCAACTCCTATTTCTTGCATCTGCACAATAGATATATCACGTTATTCAATATCACACGATGGCTAAACGAAACTACATGGTATACTTTACCATGAAAGAAATCTTCGACCAATCATTTTTGTTATCGGCTTCAATATACTTCAATGTGTACATGCCGCAATCATCTCTAAATCAAATATAAAATGGATTAATCTATTAAGAAGAAATTCATAGAGATATCTTCAAAATAACTTTTATTTTAAATTTTAAATACGTATAAATTTGGCTGCTTCAGTAATTTTAGACAATGGAGTGAAAATTTTATAACATCTTCAACCCAAATGAGCATGACCCTCAAACCAAAGTAGAGCTTTATTCAACTGTTATAATAAGTCAAAACAAAATTAAGAAAATAATAGTTAAAAACTATACGAATTCTATTAGTTCTCATAAATGAGTAAAGAACTTACTATATTTTGTGCAATCTTTTTACGCACTCTATTAGCGCCAAGAGAGTCCAAAACGTAATTATGTCTCTTAGCAACATCAACAACTAATACAAACCAGTGTTTGCCTCTTGCATCATCTAAAGACATATATACCTGGTAAATCACGTGAGTTCAAAATCACTGGTAATTACATACAAGCAAACAACAAAGTATAAATATACATGTTCAACATTACTACTATCAATAGGCATAAAATTCTCTATCCATCGGTTATGAAAGTTGAAAAGGCTTAGCTGCATTCCCGACTTCTTATCATGTGCAAAATCTTCTAACAAACTCTACGACAAACATTAAATTTAAAAATATCATGAAATCATCAACTGAAAATAATGTGATCTCTACCCTATAAATTATTTCTTACTTGAAAGGATAGAGGCTGATATAACTTCTTTGGCATAGGCTCTTGTCTCAAATGTAAATTGTGCACATAAATATCGATAAACTAAATATTAAAAAAACACTTATATTAATAACAAACAAAATAAATATTTATTATAACATGTTAGATATCTATAATACTCAATTATATAACCACTTTTTTGGAAAAACAGTGCAAGCATTGCCAACGTCCATATGATTATTATTTGCCATGTAAAGAGTGATGTATCTATCATTCCAAGTAGCAACATTCGTGCAAACTCTGCTTTCTTCAAGCGTTAAGAACTTAAAATATTGCTTGTACACATCACTTATCCTATCAGTTTCCTTGCATTCTTCTGATAAGAGATCTCTTGGCTCATATTTATACTGCATGAAATACATTTAACTCTTACAAATGATAATAGCTTGAAAACTAAATGTCAATATTTAAAAAAATGTGTGTATAATTTACACCTTTATTGTTTTAAATTTGATTTGAGCTTCTACGAACAAATCTTTCGATCCTTATTCAATCTCAAGATTACAAACCTTGTTCTTGTTCCCAACCTGCACAGTCGAATAGTAATTGATCATATATTTAATTCAAATGAAATAGTTGTACTTAATTTCTTTCAAATTTTCACCGCACAAAAGAAATTATATTTTTCTTTATCACGTTACTACCTATTTTTTCCAGAAGTATCAACCTTGGATGTTTTTCAAGTATCATTGCAAGTAGTGTTGTTTTCCTGTATCTACATATCATACGTAAAATATTATTTTTAAATAAAATATGAAAGATAACCAATAAAGAATGATTTATGCATAATTTTGTATTCACTTAAGAAGTTCGAGCTCTTTTTTTATGTCATATCTTTCGACTTCAGATCATCAGTCAAATCAGAACGTGCAGTCGAACATCTCACACTGTTTTTCTATTGAAAGTTTGTACTCTTTAACAATGCCTTCGGACCGTTTGACATTTTAAGTCACATTTTTTTACTTATTGAAGTTTCCTTCAACGTAACTAGTTGACTAGGAAATCGATGGGGAGTAAATTCAAAGTTCAAAAACTCCCTAGAAATTTCTAGGAAACTATCTCGATCAGTCTTGATTTTTTCTTCTAAAATAACTTAAGTTTCCTTTTACCAATAGGTTCTAATGAGGGAGAATAATAACTCGTATTACAATTAATAAATAGAGACATAATCGGTATTTTAATACCACTCTCGGTTTCTTCCTTCAATGTTGTGACAGTTAATTCTTCTTCCTTGTGAGATTTATTTTCTAAACCCTCATCATTCAATAGACCGCTATATAAATTAATCTCTTATGGTTTATTCTTTAAATCATCCCCCTTTAATGACGTATTATGTATACATTATTCTTTCACTGAATCACTATCTTGTATTGAACTTTTAACATTACTCGACGCTAATATGGTCACTAATTTTTCAAATTGTCTGTTTAATTTCTCAAATTGACCATTAAAATTTTTAAATTGACCATTCATTTTAACAAATTCTTTTTCAATATTTTGCACCGAATGAATGAGTGTCTCGAACTTCTAAACACTCTGATAACGAGTTCTTATGTTTTCCTCATGTACAATTTCAACTTTTTCCTATATGAACATAAAATAATAATTTTAACAATTTTTTTTTAACATTATCATTGAAAGTTCATGTGTAATTATAATGAATGTACCTCGTTGTTTATCTTTCCCGAGCACATGTCGATATGACACTTACTCTTCATCGTTGCATCTTATTTTGAAGGCATTCAATTTAGATCAATCATCTACATTAAAGAGTTACATTTTAAGTAATCAGATCGCACTTAAAGCAACAAAGTGCAAAAAAAAGAACAATCGTACCGATACACCTGCACCATTGTACCGGTACAAGTGCTTCTAAAAAAACCAGTGAGTTAAATATGTATCGGTACGCATACGGTACCGATACGGTTAAACCCCCGTATCGATACGCTAAAACCCTCGTACCGGTACGCGCGACGGGCTGCAATTGGGGGATTTCGAAATGGCAATGAGATTTAGGGTTCTAACAGACAAATTGGGGTTTTGAAAATGTAATTGGGGTCATAATATAAGCGTTAATTTTTCAAAATTAAGGTTTAGATTATGGTTAAAGTTTGAAAATTAGGGGATTATGGGATGCAATTTTTGGGGATATAGGTTTAGGGGATCTCGAAATTGGGTGACCGAATGGAAAGAAGGTGCGAGGGGGTGGTCGGTGACGATGGCAATTGAAGGAAAAACACCAAAATCGAATTAAGTTTAAATTAAATTTTAAATGTGGATTTAGGAATAAATTACCTACTTGCAAAATGGGGGATATCAACGACGGCGGCGGACGGCTGGCGATGAAACAAGACGAATATGGCCGACGACGACGGCTAACAGTGACGGCGACGACGACAAATGAGTTAATTTCAAAGAAAAATACTTAAAGTTCTTTGATTTGAAGATAAATTTTTTTATTAAAAAATATTTAATATAAAATTAAAAATAATAAAATATATTTTAATTAAATTACCGGTACTCATCGGTGCTTGTTGTTAGTGTTACTCATTCAATCTTGTCGAGAAATTTTCCCAAACAAGGTTTGTCGTTATAAAATTTCTCAAGGGTCGGTCAGAAGGCACCGATTCTTTGGTCTTGCAAGCAACCCTCGACTTTAATGGAGTTTTTCTTGTGCTTTGTAGTTTCAACAATCATATGCCAAGCTGTGGCTTTGGAGGCTCGTCCAGCATCGGAACTCGAACTGCTTAGTCAAGAGTTGTTGGAATCTGCAAAACAGCCCGAGTTTTTTGAGTGGATGAGAGGGATTAGAAGGAAGATCCACGAGCACCCAGAGCTGGGATTTGAAGAATACAAGACCAGCGAACTCATCAAGAATGAGTTGGACTCACTCGGGATCGCCTATAAATGGCCTGTTGCTAAGACCGGCGTTGTAGCCTATATCGGGACTGCTGCAAAACCAGTCTTCGCTCTCAGAGCAGACATGGATGCCCTTCCTTTGCAGGTCACCTCTCTTTCTCTGGGTTTGTTTCCTACAACATTTTGCTTATGTCTTTTCAATGGAACAATAAAATTGACCTTCCTGTTGGAACTTAACTTAGCTTCTGTAATGGTCTGCTAGAGATCAAAAAGACACAAACTTGTTATACCTTGTAAATTACTTTATAATTTTGAAGGAATTAGTGGAGTGGAAGCATAAGAGCAAAGTGGAAGGGAAGATGCACGCTTGTGGCCATGATTCCCATGTAGCAATGCTACTTGGAGCAGCCAAGTTACTCCAGAGCAAAAGAGATTTGTTGAAGGTATGTTTTCAATCTTTGCAATTGTCTGCGAAATCTCATAAACTTTGTTTTCCCTCTTGTGTGCTAATTTCAACAATTTCTTGAAGGGAATGGTGAAATTAGTTTTTCAACCTGGTGAAGAGGGTTATGCCGGTGCTTACCATATGCTTCAAGATGGTGTCCTAGATGATATCAATGCAATCCTCAGTATACATGTTTTGCCACAAGTACCTACAGGCGCTATTGCATCAAGGCCAGGTCCGATGCTTGCCGGTGTTGGACTGTTTTCAGCTACGATTCAGGGAAGAGGAGCACATGCATCAAGCCCCCATCTAGCCAAAGACCCTATTGTTGCAGCTTGCTCTGCTGTCCTTGCTCTCCAACAGATTGTATCAAGAGAGACAGATCCACTTGAGGCCATGGTAATTTTCTATTTCCATTTTTGCATTAACATTTTACGATGGTAATCATGTAGCACTTGCTCACTGAACTATCAGTTTGCTATAAAAGATTTAGTCAGCATCAGTAGGCAGCAAGTGGGAGCTCTTATCACTTCAACACCAAATATGGAACAAAGGCTATTGATGGATCATTGTCATAAGATCATTTAGTTGTAATTAGAATTGTCTTGGCCTGAAAGTTAGCTTATTTTTAGACGGCAAGTTCCAGCCATCTGTAAAGAGTTTTTCTCAAAATCTGAAACTGCCATAGCATAAGAAAATTGAAATCCATCCAATATATATATAGGATTCACATTTAAACCGATCCACCATGTTACTGATCAGCATAATGAATCTTTAAGCAACAATCATGACCCAGAATTCTGAACTTCATTTTGGATGATTTAGTTGGTAACAGTTGGTTCAATCGAGGGAGGTCGAGCTGGCAATGTAATCCCTGAATCCGTGACATTTACAGGGACATTTAGGAGCTTGTCCATGGAAGGACTTTACTACCTGCAAAAAAGGATCAAAGAGGTAAACAGCTCTCTTCTCTCCCCTCTCTGTTTTTTAACCAAAAATTGTTTAGAACTATGCCATTTTAAGTAGTTAAACATGGCTACTTGCCCCATTACAGATCATAGAAATGCAAGCAGCCGTGCATCAATGCATTGCAACGGTGAACTTTATGGAAGACAAACATATGCCTCATCCAGTAATGGCCAACGATGAAGCATTGTATGAACATGCCAAGAAAGTAGGCAACAGTCTGGTTGGAGAAAACAATGTCCATCTACTCCCCATCACCATGGGAGCAGAAGACTTCAGTTTCTTTGCACAGAAGACTGCAGCTGCAATTTATGTGATTGGGACAAAGAATGAGACCCTGAAATCTGATCGGCCACTACACTCACCGTACTTTTTTATCGACGAAGAGGCTCTTCCGATTGGAGCGGCTCTCAATGCTGCTGTTGCAATTTCATACCTGGATACCCATGTTGCAACTGATTGATAGCTTTGACGTCAATGTAAATGTTGCAATATATAAATAAAACAGACTCATCATTTGCATTATAATGCAGATTCAAGGAAAATGGCAAGTTGTCCGTTCATCAATAGATGGAATATACACATTGTAATAGATGTTAACAGAAATAACCATAGGCTCATCTGCTAATATCACACTCTTAAAAAAATTCAGAATTGAAGAAATTCTGCATTTTATGTAATTCTTAGTGCTCAGAATTCATTACTATTTGTTGACTGTTCAAAAATGAAAGTGGAAAAAAATATTGTAAACGTGAAGATCCTAAATGGTACAAATATTTATCTAAGCTATATATACATAATCGTAATAATTACAGAAATCACAAAAATAATTACATATCTTCAAAATAATTATTCATAAGTTTATCCTAACAAAAACATCTTTTATGACACCACTACCCATGAAGCAATTTCTCATCACATGCCTTAAATTTGTAATCACTTTTAAGTTCTCTACAACTATTATAACTATATTGTAGAGATGGATATTGTAAGATGCGAATAGTGTTTTGATTCCATTGGGTTATGAGATATGTACACCGAGTTTTAGGATAAATGAGATATCATATATTTGTACTCTTCGTGTTCTCGACATTGATAGTGATTGTTCGTTTTTCTCATCCGTAGAGGTAGGCTATGCTGAACCAGGTTAAATTTGGCCTCCTATGCATGTCTTGATCTATGTTGTTATCGCTTTGGTTATTTTGCCGCATACTAAATTCTTAACAAAATTAAAATTTTAAAGCATAAAATTACAAAATGTTAGGAAGTGCGAAATCAATTATCAATAGAAAATATAAAGAAACTACATAAACTATATAAGAACAATTTTAAGGTACAATTGTCTCCTCTAACACACCTTGTTCTATCTTACCATTGAGGAGAGAGCTCCAAAGGAAAGTAGTGGGCTGGAAAACATTATTGAAAATGGAAGTAGAGAGGGAGATGAAAAGGCTGATGAGAATTTGATCTAGCTGCTGGCCTTTTGTTATAATATGGGCGTGGCTGGTTCTGGTTCTTGCAGGACCTGAGGAGGAAATGGAATTTGATATGGCCGTTTTTTGCTAGCCCGTGACTTTGGGCACTTCACTGGACCTCTCTAATTGGTCCAAAAAAACATGTTATTCCATTTTAAAAGGTTACAAATTTAGGGTAAATTATACAAATAGTGGTTCGATTACAAGGCGATTTTTTGTTGAGTCCCTTGACAGTAAAAAGTTATAAAATGATCGTTCAACTTGAAAAAAGTAACAAGTTGACCCGGTGCTACTAAAAATTTATTAGTCGATGATGTGGCAGTTAACAAAAATTAGCACAACACATTTAGTTTTCCATATTTACACATTCAATCAATTTAGTCTTAATTCAAAAAAAATCAATATATGTAGTCCTCTATATTTACTCATTTTTTATCAATTTAACCCTCTACTCTGGTACCTCATCCTTGCTTTGACGACCTTGTGTTCAGCTTTTGTTTCTTCCGATGGCACTTTCGTCCTACCCTCTCACTCATTCGACAAGCCTGTACCCTTCGACGCTCATCCCCAAGGACCCTCAATTGATTTTTCCGAATTAAGACTAAATTAATTGAATGTGTAAGTGTGAAGGACTAAATGTGTTATTGTACGAATTTTTGTTAATGGTCACATCATTGATCGTTAAATTTTTAGTGACATCAGATCAATTTATTACTTTTTTAAGTCATGAGACCATTTTGTAACTTTTTATAATCGTGGGACTCAACAAAAAAGCGTCCTACAGTCCAGGGACTATGTATGTAGTTTACCCATACATTTAAGTATTTAATATTGTTTTTTGAACAATTCTTATCTAGGGGGAGGGGAATAGAAAATTTGCTCCTATTGGGTCTAAAACCCACAACTTAAGACAATAGGAAGATGTCAACGGAGAACTTTCAACCATTTGTCCTAGAGATTGTTCACATTTAATATTATTCTTAAAAAGTGATTTATAAAATAGTATGCACGTTATTAAATAATAAAGAAAAATAAATATTACTATAAGATCGTTTCATACGTTTAAAAATAATAATTTTTAATCATGTATTGTATATTGCATATTGTCACGTCGGTAGACTCTCGCTAACTCGATCGTGCGGCCTTAGCTCGCTTTCGGAAACTGTTGCGACTAAGTAAGCCTGAAATGATCAAGCACAAAGGCTTAGATCCTTGCGGAAATGGAAAATGACAACGTAAATGAAAATGACAACACAAGAAGAAACAAATGTGTGAGAATGCTAGTTGTATTCCTCAATGATGAAGTGATTAAATGAGGAGGGGAAAACCTCTATTTATACATGAAACCCCGTACATCTAACAGTCTAAATTGAATTACACGAACGGCTAGGATCGCCTCAAAATCTCAAAATCCCTAAAATCAAGGGGAGCCATGAAATTATTGAAATAAATGAATAAAAATAAAATACATGGCTAAAAATATCCAAGACTTATTCCAAATTTGGACTGGACCCTCCTGGGCTCGATCGGGCATACCCATGGTGCGGAAACAGGCTCTCATAGTGCGGAAACAAGCGCCCTAGGGGTCCTGGTGCGTGCTGGCTGCACCCTGGTGCGGGCAGAGTGCACCCTGGGGTGCGCTGGACGAACCCCAATGCTGATCTGGCTCGGTCGCTAGCTCGCGGTCCGTGACATTCTCCCCCACTTGAGCTAGCGACGCCCTCGTCGCGCGGTCTCCATGATACTGCTCCACTTGCGTCTTGAACTGCCAAAGGTCCTCGGCTAGTTCCCAACTCCCCTCACTGTCGAGAAGTCCCTTCCATCGAACAAAATACTCATGCCTTGGCCGGCGACCTGGTCGACGGATCACCCTTTCGGCTTGGAACTCTTCGACCTGGTTCTCATAAGAGACTTTCACTTCGACTGGTGCTCGGTGTGACTTGCCCCGATCTGGATCTTCTTCATCCTGATGGAATGGCTTAAGTAGACTGATATGAAACACTGGATGAGCTCGGATGGATGATGGTAGCTCTAGTCGGTAGGCCATGGTGCCTACTCTCTTCAGTACTCTGAACGGACCATCATATCTTCGCACAAGCCCCTTGTGCACGGTTGGGTTGCGCAAAATCCCGGTCAACTTGGCTAGGACAAGGTCTCCAACTTGAAAGTTCACATCTCTGCGCTTTCGATCCGCCCATTTCTTGGTCCTCTTCCCTGCCTTGTGCAAACAAGCTCGGGCTAACTCCTGATGTTCTTGCCACTCCTTGGCATACTCGTGTGCTGCTGGATTAGGCCCATCCTACTTGGTAGCAACCACGTTGGGTGTGAGCGGTTGCTGCCCCATCACTATCTCGAATGGACTCTGACCCGTGGCTTCACTCCGTTGCAAGTTATAAGAGAACTGAGCCACGTCTAACAGCTTGGGCCAATTCCACTGCGTAGCACTCACATAGTGCCTCAAGTAAATCTCCATGAGTGCATTCACCCTCTCGGTCTGTCCGTCTGTCTGTGGGTGAACACTCGTAAAAAAGTTTAAGCTCGATCCCATAAGCTTGAACAACTCGGTCCAAAAACGGCATGTGAACCGTGTGTCCCGGTCACTGATGATGGTCTTTGGCACGCCCCAATATTTCACCACGTGCTTAAGAAAAAGTCTGGCTGCTTCATTGGATGGGCACACCTTGGAAGCTGGGATGAATGTCCCATACTTCGAAAACCTGTCAACGACCACCATGATACTCGACAACCCATCAGTACAAGGTAAACCAACAATGAAATCTAAAGAAACACTTTCCCATGGTCGGTCGGGTATCGACAAAGACTGCAATAGTCCCGCAGGCTTCTTCATCTCTATCTTGTCTTGTTGGCACACAAGGCAAGTTTTCACATAGGCTTCAACGTCTGCACCCATGTGTGGCCAGTAGTAGTCTTGGGCAATGAGGGCTATGGTCCGAGTAATACCTGGATGTCCGGCCCACATCGAATCATGACACTTCCTCGTGATCTCCTTGCGCAATTCACCAAATTGAGGAAAATAAAGGCGGCGGTCTCGGGCATACAACAAGTCCCCCTCGAGCAAAAACTTCATGGTTCTGCCCACCTTGACATGATCGATCAACATCTTGGTTGTTGGGTCATGAGATAGCCCCTCTTTAGTGCGCTCTAACAAGTTTCCCATAAGCAGGCTAACTTTCTCGATGTTGTACCTTCGGCTTAATGCATCAGCAACAAAATTCACCTTCGCTGGCTTGTACTCCAAGGAAAAATCTAACTCTACTAAAAATTCCTTCTAACGGACCTGCTTGGGAGAAAGCTTCTTCTGGGGTCAGAAAATAACTATTTGCAACATTGTCGGTAAACACAACAAATCTCGACCCAAGAAGATAGTGTTGCCAAATGCACAAGCAATGTACTACTGCCGTCATCTCCTTCTCATGGACCGTGTACTTCTTCTCGGTCTCATTGAGCTTCCGGCTTTCATATGCAACCAGATGTCACTCTTGCATCAAGACTCCTCCAATGGCAATGTCTGATGCATCTGTGTAGACTTCAAATGGCTTGGTGTGATCAGGCAACACAAATACCGGTTCATTCACCATGGCCTTCTTCAATTCTGTAAAGGCATTCTGACACTCAATGCCCCAAACCCACGCCTTGTCCTTCTCAGTAGTGCGGTCAAGGGTGCAAAAATCTTTGAATAGCCCTTCACAAACTTTCGGTAATAATTTGCAAGCCCAAGGACCGTCCGCAGCTCGGTCACCTTGGTTGGTGGGCTCCACTCATCAATAGCTCGAACTTTGGCTCCATCCATTCAGATTTTGCCCCCACCAATGATATGGCCAAGGAAAGGAACTTCTTTCTGAGCAAACAAGCACTTCTCTTCTTTCACATAGAGCTCGTTCTGTCGCAATACTTCGAACACCTGTCTCAAGTGATCAACATGCTCCACAAGAGATTTTCTATATATAACAATATCGTCAAGGTAAACCATAACGAATTGATCTAGAAATGGTTGTAGTACCTTGTTCATAAGAGTGCAAAAAGTTGCTGGAGCATTCGTGAGGCCGAACGACATCACTGGGAACTCAAATGAACCATAGCGGGTAACACACGCTGTCTTCGGCTCATCCCCTGCGGCTATTCTGACTTGATAATACCCGGATCTCAAGTCCAACTTGGTGAACCACCTTGCACCACCAAGCTGGTCAAACAAGTCTGCAATAAGCGGGATTGGATACTTGTTCTTCACCATGAGCTTGTTCAAAGCTCAGTAATCAATGCACATTTTGAGGGATCCGTCATGCTTCTTCTAAAATAATACTGGAGCGCCATAGGGTGCTTTAGACGTCGGATATACCCTGCTTCTAGGAGTTCTTTCAACTGTCTACGTAACTTCTCTAATTTGGGCGAAGCCATTCGGTAAGAGGCCTTGGCTGGTGGCTCTGCATTGGGCACAAGCTCGATTCTGTGGTCTACCTCTCTCTTTGGCGGCAAACTTTTTGGCAATTCTTCTGGCATTACAACAGGGAAATCTGCCAACAATTGTCCCACCTCATCGGGGACCTTCTCGGCAATGACAGGCTCATCTACCAACAATGCTGCTAGAAAGGTGGGTTCCTCCTTGCGCACCCCCTTAGATACCTGAATAGCTGAAAGCATTCTGGCCCCAACTCCGGTCTCTCGGCTTACCGGAACAACACATTGGTGCCTCGGATCCAGGATGCATAAACAATCGGCAAAAGGGACGGGAAAAGCATTAATCTTGTCAAGGAAGCTAATCCCAATAACAAATTCGAAATCATCAAGTGGAATTACCTTGATGGCTTCCTTACCCGTCCAACCTCCTATGTCGAGCTTAACTCCTTTTGCTATGCCGGCAATCGGAGCTTCTTTGGAATTAACTGTTTTGATGAACCCACTCATCTTTTCAACACAAAGGCTGAGTTTCTTCGCTGCTTGTTCGGATATGAACAACTCTGAGGCACCCGTATCAACTAATGCACTCAGCTTCTGGCCAGAAACAATGATGTCTACAAACATCAGACCCTTCTTCTTGTTGCCTTTCTTGGAGTCCATGCAACTAAGGATGGCTCCCATCTTGTGAGTCTCTTTCTCACTAGCATCCTTCTCTTGGATGGCAGCAGCTCTCGCATTCTGTAGGCAGTCCCTCGCTATGTGTCTTCCCCCACAAGTGTAACAGCCGTTACTATTATTGTTCATGTCCCATGGCTGACGTCCCCTTCCATGGGGCAGTCTCCCATTACCACTTAGAGGCCTATCGGACCTAGTTGCCTTGTCCTTGTCTCCTCCCCCACTGCTTTTGAACTTCAGCTTTGCTTTGGATGACTCGGGCTTTTTGTTCTCAAATTCGGCTATGTCTTCGACTATGGATAAGGCCGACGAAAGGTCTTTAACTCCCATTCCCCTCAACTCCATCTTCGCCCACATCTGAAGCCCGTTCATGAAGTCGAAATAGCCTTCATCTTCACTCAAAATTGGCAGTTGGAGCTTAAGTTCTATAAACTTCCTCACATACTCAAGGATGGTCCCATCATGCTTTAGGTTGCGCATCTTTGAACGCGCCTCTTGTTGAGCATTCTTTGGATAGAAATGCTTCTTAAACTCAATTGAAAGTCCTTCCATTTCTTGAAGGGAAGTGTGTCGTCTTCTTCCTCATCAACATACGTCGCCACCACAACAGAGCGACATCAATAAGGTAAATCGAAGCAGTGTTTACCTTGGTTGTATCGTCATCGATACCCGACACACAGAAGTACTGTTCAAGTCCCCAGATGAAATTATCTACATCTTGGGCTGCTCTCGACCCATTGAACTTGTTAGGCCGTAGGGCGTTGATCTTCGGCTTGGGTGCTGCTACTTCGGCAAGCATCCCACTCTTCATTGCTGCTTGGTAAATGCGAAGCTCGCTCTTGAGCTCCGTCATTTCTTCCTTCATGGTGACAATCTGCACCTGCAGTGAGTTGTCACGATCATCAAGTTTGTCGTACATCTCACTTAGGAGGTTCTCCAACTCCTCTTTGATCTTCCCCTCAAGGGTTTCAACCAAACTAGAATATGACTCCTCGTCACCTCGGGTCTCCTTGAATTCCCTCACGGATTCTTCAAGCTTAGTGACCCTTTTATCCAAGGCTGCATCCATGTCCTTGGAACTTTCTCGCTTCTTCTCGCCATTGCAGCCGGAACCTCCCTCGGCTGTTTGGACTTCACCGAAGTTCTGTGGTGCCATTTCTCCCGATCAAACTCGCTCTGATACCACTTGTCACGTCGGTAGACTCTCGCTAACTCAATCGTACGGCCTTAGCTCGCTTTCGGAAACTGTTACGACTAAGTAAGCCTGAAATGATCAAGCACAAAGGCTTAGATCCTTGCGGAAATGGAAAATGACAACGGAAAGGAAAATGACAACACAAGAAGAAGCAAATGTGTGGGAATGCTAGTTGTATTCCTCAATGATAAAGTGATTAAGTGAGGAGGGGCAAACCTCTATTTATACATGAAGCCCCGTACATCTAACGGTCTAAATTGAATTACACGGATGGCTAGGATCGCCTCAAAATCTCTAAATCCCTAAAATCAAGGGGAGTCATGAAATTATTGAAATAAATGAATAAAAATAAAATACATGGCTAAAAATACCCAAGACTTATTCTAAATTCGGACTGGACCCTCCTGGGCTCGATCGGGCAGACCCATGGTGCGAAAACAGGCCCCCTAGGGGTCCTGGTGCGTGCTGGCTGCACACTGGTGCGGGCAGAATGCACCCTGGGGTGCGCTGGACGAACCCCAGTACTGATCTGGCTCACGGTCCGTGACAATATGTATATACACGTTTAATTATTTTTGTTATTTAATATTTTAATTTATATATTTAATATATTAAAATAAAAATTATTTTTAAACAAAATAAATTTTAAACAATGGTAGAATATTAAAAAATATATTTATATAATATTTAAAATGATAAAATATTATATATTCATAAATTTAAATAATTAAACTTACAATAAAATAGCATCTCAAAATTCATGAGATTGTCCGTTCAAATTATTTTATCTAGTTTTATAATAATAATAATAATAATAATAATAATAATAAGTATTGATTATAACTCGTAGAAATATTTGATGGTCATGTCTGGCAATTAACATATAGTTGATAATTAATACTAACAAATTACATTAATTGATTTGTTTAGCGGATTGCATTAGCTGATTATATAAAAATGTTTGGTAAAATTAGTTGATAGTTGTTTTGATTATTCGAACAAGAAAATGACATAATAAAATGATTATATTCAATACTTGTTTGAATAGTTTATTAGTTATCAATATTTTGTATCTATTAATATTAATTAGATTATGAAAATACTTTTTAATACTCCATCTGTCCCATTAAATTTGTCCCTTATTGACTTTTTTGGTCAATTTTTTTTAACTTTAACTCATTATTATTTAAATTTTATTATTGATAAAAATATGAAAAATCTATTTTATAACCTTTCAATCAAGTAGTATGAAAATATATATTTTATAAAAATTCAATTGTTTAAAAATTTTAAAAAATAGGATGGAGAGTCTCGGAGCGTCTCGGAATAGAACGACGACGAAGGTTGATATTCTTGGCGAATCTACAACAAGAAGGTATTTGGACGGTTTTTGTCGACAATCTCAGCAGGAGAGTTACTCGCCAGGCTTTGAGGGAGCTGTTCAACAACCATGGAAGGGTAATTAGAGTCTTTATCCCGGTGAAGAACACAAAGTAAAAATATAGAGAGACCACATTCGCTTTTGTTACTATGATGGACAAAGATGACATGGAATGAGCTATTCAAAGAACAAACATGTCCAGAGTCGATGGTTTCATTATAAGGACCTCTCAGGCCAAGTTCCCTAGATTCAAAGATAGTTCTGGGGACAATCTTGATATAACAAAAGATGGAGTGTCGATTAGAATGAATGCATGTGACATTGGAAAGTAGAGAAGCGGGTATACTAATACGAGAAATTGTCTTTTAAACCAAATAGTGTATAATAATAGATCCTACTGCGATGCCCTTTTAAGCAATCCTAAGGAAACTTGTAGAACTAAGTGTTTCGATATAATAATTGAAAAATGTTTTGGACTAAATTGAAAAGAATTTAAAATATGTTTTGAGTAAAAAACAACTTGAAAATATGTTTAAGGGTTTTACAAGGATTTAGAATGATTTAAAGTGTATTTAAAATAGTCAAAACCATGTTTTAAATGTAACTGTACCGATATGGTGCAGAACTGTATCGATACCCTTTAGGCTTTTAACTACAGTGATTTTCTAGTAGCCAAAACCCGTATCGATACGATTTACCATATCGATACTATGTGCTTTAAAATACCCAACGGCTAGTTCGCGTACCGATACGGTTGTATCGCGTACCGATACGCCCAAATACCCCCAACGGTCTTTTAAATTGTAGGACCGTACTGATACGCTTGCCACTCGTATCGATATGCACCAGCTTGAAGTGCTCAACAACTATTTTCTTATCGGGACTGTTTCGATATGGATTCAAGGGTATCGATACGTCAAGCTGCAGAACTGCATTTATTGTGGGAAATAAAGGCTCCAACGGCTCTAATTTAACTTCAATGGTCTTCAATGGCTACAAACTCAATTGGGACTATAAATTGATGGCTGGAACACTTGAAGAAGGTTAGAGACTACATCCAAGCATCATGATCAAGAGAAAGAGAGTCTAATTCTTATCTGATCTTTTCTCTTGTACATAGTCTAAGAGAGTGCTTTATTGTAAATTCTTTGTACACTCTTGTGAGCTTAATTTTTGTAAACACACACCTTGTGAGGCATTTAGTTTACCTAAATCAATCCCTTGTAAAAAGAGAGGTTCTAGTTTAGCCTTGAGAGAAAAATTAGAGTTGGTTCTATCTTAGCCAAGTCCAAAAGATAAGGTTGTAATGGTTTCCTCCTAAACCGGGAAAAGGGGACGAATTCATTGTTGAGTGATTTGGGAAATCCTTAGTGGTGCGCTAAGGTAGTGGATGTAGGTGCTTGTTAGAAGGCCGAACCACTCTAAAATCATTGTGTCGCTTGTCTACATTTATTTCGATTTTAGCCAATTCAACCACCAAACATTTACAACCATCCTTGACAGTTTCGGTGATCGATTTGAGTGTGTTACAATCCTAACAATTGGTATCAGGGCCTCGTCTCCATCAAATGACTAACTTCTGGGAGTAAAGATCTATCGCTCGAAGTCCAACCGTCCAAGATTATGGCAAGATTTGAAGATGACCGCTCTATCTCGTGTCCTCCACTCTTCGAAGGAGAAGCATACTTTAAATGGGCAAATATCATGAAATTCTTCATCAAGTCTCAAGACTATGAGGTTTGGGACATCATTGAAGACGGGTACTTGGAAGCTCCGAAAAAGAAGAAAAAGCGAAAGAGTGCCAACGAGACGAAGGCAAAGCTAAACACCAAGGCGATGCACTTTCTCTATTATGGCCTTAACGAAGAAGTTTCCAAAACGATCTCCACATGCAAAAGTGCCAAAGAATTATGGGAGAAACTTGAGAAGCTTTATGGCAACAAGAAGGGAGAAAAGAAAGATGATGATCAATCATGTGCAAACCTTCTCTCCAATCCAATGGTGGATGGTGTTTTGGCTCTTGATGAGCCCAAGGTATCTTCTAACTCTAATGATCCAAATGCATATTCATTTGATGAGTTAGAAGATGCTTTCAATGAATTATTTTTGGAATTTGAGACCATGAATTCTAAATTTAAGAAAATAATTTCTAAACTTGAATTTGAAAATGATTTTCTTTTGAAAACAAAATTGGATTTTGAAAATCAAAATGAGATTTTAAAAAATGATTTAGAGTTTTCAAAAATGAGCAATGGAGTTTTGGAAAAAGAAAATCTTGATTTAAAGGTTAAGCTTGAAAGCTCAACAAAAGAAAAATAAATTATTTTTAATAATTCATCTTGTCACATAATGGCAAAATGCTCACATTGCCATTATCATGGTCATTCCTTGCATACTTGTCCTATAAAAGAGAGAAAATCTTATAGGATTAGACAAGTATGGGTTCCTAAGGGAACTAGAGACATTGAAATTAACTTTAATGAACCCAAAGCAATTTGGATACCAAAATCTAAGTAAATGCCTTTTATAGGTGTGTTGGAGCTATGACAAGCAAAGCAAAATCATGGAAATGCTCTAGTCACACAAGAGAAGAAATTGGGTAACCTCTAAAGCTAAAAGCTTTCATTTTATTTATTTGGCTATCTAATTTGTGTTTAAAGTCTTGGATTATTTGTTAAGCCCAATATGATGCAATGAGTAAGGGGAGCCAATTTCAAAACCAAATTTCTTAATAGAGTCAAAAGTTTTTAAATCTCTATTGTTGTTTTGAGTCTAAAGTTTTTAAATTATTTTTGATATAACAAAAAAGGGGAGAGTTTGGTTTGAAAAATTGTATTTTCAAATGAATAAGGGGAGCTTTAATTACTTTTCAATTTTTTCATCTCTTATTCAAAATTTTAAACTTAAAGGGGGGGGGGGAATCCCAAACAAATTTTCAAGTTGGTTTTATTATATCAAAAAGGAGAGATTGTAGAACTAAATGTTTCGATATAATAATTGAAAAATGTTTTGGACTAAATTGAAAAGAATTTAAAATATAATTTCAGTAAAAAAACAACTTGAAAATATGTTTAAGGGTTTTACAATGCTTTGGAATGATTTAAAGTGTATTTAAAGTAGTCAAAACTATGTTTTAAATGTAACCGTACCGATACAGTGTGGAACCTTATCGATACTCTTTAGGGTTTTTGTTGGGTCACGTCGGCACGCCCCGTGGCGCAGCGGAAAAATTAATCCGACGTAATCCAGCGCAGGATCCATGTACAGGAACGAATCCGGGGAGAAAAGATGAAGAGTTACCTTTTAAAACTCTGGAAACTGGAAAACCGATGGTATGTCGGAATAACCACGTCAAGTAAAACCAGAACCGTCACAGGTTCGCAACGACCTCTACGGAGTCCACCCGAACAAAACGAACAAAGTTTCCGCCTCCCTAACACTTAGGGATAAATTTCGACAGGTTTGAACACCTTCCAGGGAGAAGTCGAAATCCCTCCATGGATTCATGAGGGAGTCTGAAATCGACCAGGGGTTCTACCGGGACTTGGATTCGAACTAGAAAATCGCCAGGAATTTTCCAGGGGGCAAGAGGAACACCAGAAAAATATCGAACAGCTTCTCAGAAGAAATCTGGGACTTGTCGAAAATTCCCAAGGATATGTCCAAATTTGCAAGGAGGAATATGGATGATTTGGTTGCTAGCCCTTGTCCCTTTAAATAGTATTCAAAGACTAAATTCTAGTTGAATTCCTTAAATCCAAGTTCAACCAAAATTCATAGAATCTAATTCTACTTGAAATTGGTTTATATTAAATATACATTATATTTAATAATATTAAATGAAATATATATTTAATTATGTAGAATCTTATTCTACATAAAATATGGATTTAAATATACATTATATTTAATCCAAATATATATATATATATTTATTATATAGAATCCCATTCTATCTTTACTTGGATTTAAATATATTTAAATATATATTTTTAATTATGTAGAATCTAATTCTACATAAACTTGGAATTAAATATACATTATATAAATTCCAAATATATATTTAAATTTCTAGAATCTTATTCTATAATATTTAAGTCTCTAAATATTTTCTATACTCTAAATAATATCTGATAAATACAATATTTATCCAATATTATTCCCATTTAAGGGAGTTGCCGATTTCCCTTATCCCATAGGGGATTTTCGGCAACCTCCTAAAATAGGGAGTATGGTTTACAATTTTTGTTCGTTTCATTCGAAGGGTGTGACCCTTGTAGGTTCATGCAACGTTAGCAACAAAATTAGAACTGTTCTAATTTTACAAACAATGTGTGGCATCTAGCAATACATCATTGCTACCTAAGTTGCATGAAGTCATGGTTTGACTTTCCTAATTCCTGAATAAACTTGCTTTATGTATTTTGTTGCGTGTAAAAGTGTCTATCACAATGTAGTGCAAGTGTACACGACGCAAGTAGTAAAGTGATACGTAAGTATCGAATATCGTCTCCACAGGGACTGGGCTAATAGCTTCAACCTGGAATTACTGCACGAGAGGAAAAAGAAATAGTTTAAATGTTTATCACGAGATAATAAAGAATACTGAAAATAAAAGAGTAAAGAGTTCAGGATAGAGAGAATGGGCCGATATTGAATTATTCAGTAGTGTAGGTGTTGCAAAGTCTAGGAATATCTGTTCTGTTGTTGCGCCTGTCGCGGCAGCACCTGTCGCGGCAGCACCTGTCGCGACAGCAGTCTGTTGTTAGTCGCGGCAGCGATCACACAACTCTGTACTTCAAGCTTGGTAAGAATCCCTGATGTGCCTTGGCCTATCCCTAGGTCCAAGTCTATCGATGAACACGTCTTTGATGATACCTCCCGGCGTGAATCGAAGGATGAACACCGATGTTGTTGAATTCTTCCTTAGCCACTTAACCTCGTCCTATCCCTAGGTCCGAGATAGTTCAACCATAAACTGGAGAACCCGTACTTATTCCTTTCGTATACTTAACTCTCCCGATATTAAGTAAATGTGTAATCTCGCAATGCTCTCCCGATACTCTTGCAAGATGTTGAAGACCAGAATAAGCAAACTTGAAGTCTATTTTATTGAACAGAAAAATACCTAAAACAAATGCAATCCTTGCAACTACTTTACAAATCAACCCTTAGCCCTAGGGGAAGTTTAGAACATGATGAGAAGGGGAAAACGACTAGGGTTTAGATCTGATTGTGATGGCACCATGAGGAATAACCTGCACCACTTGGAATGGGCCAGACCATCTAGATTTCAGCTTCCCTGGGAAGAGTTTCAACCTAGAGTTGAATAGCAACACAAGCTGCCCTGGGCAGAACTGTCGTGGCAGCAACTTCTTGTCATGCCACTTCTTTGTCTTGTCTTTATAGATTCTTGCGTTGTCATAGGCCATTGCTCGAATTTCTTCAATCTCATTCAGATCAAGTAGCCTTTTCTGTCCTGCTTTTTCCAAGTCCATATTCACTGCCTTGATGGCCCAGTATGTTCTGTGCTCAATCTCGACAAGTAAATGGCATGTTTTCCCATAAATCAGCTGGTAGGGTGACATTCCCAATGGAGTTTTGAATGCTGTTCTGTAGGCCCATAATGCATCATTGAGGTATAGAGACCAGTCTTTCCGAGTTGGCTTAACCATCTTTTCAAGAATGTTCTTAACCTCTCTGTTGGATATTTCAGCCTGTCCATTGGTCTGAGGGTGGTATGCTGTGGCGATCCGATGTTTGACACCATACTTTTTCAAGGCAGCAACTATAACCCTATTATCGAAATGCTTCCCTTCATCGCTGATGATCGCCTTGGGGATGCCAAATCTGGAAAAAATGTTTTTATGCAAAAACCTCTGAACCGTCTTGGCATCGTTTTTCTAAGTAGCGATTGCTTCAACCCATTTGGACACATAGTCCACTGCCAGGAGGATATATAAGTTCCCACATGAAGTTAGGAATGGTCTCATAAAATCAATCCCCCAAACATCGAAGATCTCGACTTCAATAATGTTTTGCAGCGGCATCTCATGTCTTCTTGAGATATTTCCAGTCCGTTGACACTTGTCACAGTTTTTGTAGAATGTATGGGCATCCTTAAATAGTGACGGCCAATAAAATCCCGACTGCAAAACCTTGGCAGCAGTTTTGTTACCTCCTAAGTGTCCTCCATACTGTGAAGCATGGCAGTGATGTAGTATAGCTTCCTGTTCATCATGTGGTACGCATCTCCTGATAACTTGATCTGCACAATATTTGAAAAGAAGAGGTTCGTCCCAATAATAATGCTTAACATCATTTTGGAACCTCTTCCTAGCTTGATAGTTAAGGTCAGGAGTAGTTATTCCGCTAACTAAATAATTAACGAAATCAGCATACCAGGGAAGTTCAGAAAACTTACCTGCCACCATGGCTGTTGCGGCAGTGCTTGTGGCAGCGAACAACTGCTCGTCAGGGAAGGTCTCCAGTATTTGTGTCTCATCTGTGGGAAGACTCTTTCCTTTCTCTAGTCTTGACAAGTGATCCGCGACTTGGTTCTCTGTCCCCTTTTTGTCCTTGATCTCAAGGTCGAACTCTTGCAGTAGCAGAATCCAACGTATCAGTCTAGGCTTTGCATCCTTTTTGGCGAACAGATACTTCAATGCAGAGTGGTCTGTGTGGACTATGACCTTCGTTTCAAGTATATATGAACGAAACTTGTCAATAGAGAACACCACATCTAACAATTCCTTCTCTGTTGTGGTGTAATTTACTTGGGCGTCATTCAATGTTTTGCTGGCATAGTATATGACATGAAAGAGCTTGTCTTTCCTCTGCCCAAGTGCTGCCCCGACAGCATAGTCACTAGCATCACACATAATCTCAAATGGTAGTTTCCAATCTGGTGGTTGTACTATTGGGGCTGTTACCAGCTTTTCTTTCAGAACCTTGAATGCCTCAGTACATTCAGCGTTGAAGTCGAAGGGACAGTTCTGCTCTAGAAGATTGTATAAGGGTTTTGTGATCTTCGAAAAGTTCACGATAAACCTCCGATAAAAACCAGCATGCCCTAAGAAACTCCTGATTCCCTTGACTGTGGTGGGTGGTGGCAGCTTTTCGATTACCTCGATCTTAGCTCTGTCGACTTCTATGCCGCGACAACTTATTTTATGGCCTAGGACTATCCCTTCATCCACCATGAAGTGACATTTCTCCCAGTTCAATACCAAGTTTGCTTTCTCGCATCTTTCGAGCACTTTCTGTAGGTTGCCTAGGCAGCTTTCAAAATTGTCTCCAAATACAGAAAAATCATCCATGAATAACTCTAGGAAATCTTCCACCATATTAGAGAATATTGCCATCATGCACCTTTGAAAGGTTGCTGGTGCATTACAAAGTCCAAATGGCATCCTCCGAAAAGCATAAGTACCGTATGGGCATGTGAACGTCGTCTTTTCTTGATCTTCCGGTGCGATGGCTATTTGATTATAACCTGAGTATCCATCAAGAAAACAATAGTAAGGCTTTCCCGCTAATCTATCGAGCATTTGATCAATAAAAGGCAGGGGAAAGTGGTCCTTCCGGGTAGCTTTGTTAAGCTTCCGGTAGTCCATACAAACCCTCCAACCGATCACAGTCCTGGTTGGGATTAACTCGTTTTCATCGTTGGTTACCACTGTTATTCCTCCTTTCTTGGGAACGCACTGCACTGGGCTCACCCACTTGCTATCCGAGATGGCAAAGATTATTCCAGCATCTAGCCATTTTATGATCTCTTTACGCACCACCTCTCGCATAGCATCGTTTAAACGTCTCTATGCATCCATGGTCAGCTTGTGATCATCCTCTAGGAGGATTTTATGCTTGCATAGTGCCGGGTTGATGCCTTGTGTAACGCCCTGGTTTTGGGCTTAGGAGTTTTGGGATTCGGACCGGTTCGGTCGGATCGCGGTTCGAATATATAAGAGTGAATTTAGGAAAACCTAGTTCGGGTTGCATTAAAAATATGGAAAAATGTCTTAAAATCCTCTTTTATTATATATAAGGGTTTGGTGAAATCAATTTTACAAAATGAGGTTTGGAAGTGTGACATTTTGGTTAGTGACCAAAATGTAAATTTCGAAAACTATGAGACTGTTTTAAAAAGGATTGAAACTTTGAATCTTTAAGGAGCTATTTACCCAATGGGAGTTTCTCCAGATTTTTCTAAGATATTAAATGATTAATTAAAGGTTTTTAAATAAAA
Organism: Hibiscus trionum; assembly: GCA_030270665.1. Classification (NCBI taxonomy): domain Eukaryota; kingdom Viridiplantae; phylum Streptophyta; class Magnoliopsida; order Malvales; family Malvaceae; genus Hibiscus; species Hibiscus trionum. The sequence continues at coordinate 39,228,840 of BSYR01000010.1, read as the reverse complement.
CTAAAAAGGAGGGAAGATATTTTGGGCATTTCCATCTAACTTCCTAAAATTTCATTTCCATTTTCTCTCATCTTTTCTCTCAAACCAAACACTTTTCTCCAGAGCTTTTCCTTCTGATTTTGATGTCCAAACATGAGATTATAATCCTCTTTTGATCTCTAATCATCTCTTCAACAAAACCTCACCATTTGCTAATTGGATTTTCAAGATTTTTGTTCTAAAAAGGGAGAAACTCAAGTTTGGAGGTAAGAACGTCCTTCTCCTCTGAACTCTCAGTTCTTTACTGAAATTCCTAAGTTCTCAATCCTTGATTTATGTTTTATAAAAGGTTTTATAGATCTATTCTTGATTTTGGCTTTTAAATGCAAGATTTGATTGATTTTGATGAAATTTCGTATGATCTGATTGGGCAGTGTTTTGAGGTGTCAATTTGATGTTAAATGAATGTTAAATTGATGTGAAATTGAGGTTTAATAAATGCAATCCCGGATAGGTTGAATTTCCTAAGTTTAGCTTGTGTTCTTGGTTGTTTTTGGAGTGATCTTGATGATCTGTTATAGCTAGAGGTATAAGGGTTTGATTAGATCCTTTTTGGATGTTAATTGATGTTTAAGGATGATTAGATTTGATGGATCTTGGCTGGGTAGTGTTGTGGAGTTGTTTGGATGCATTTTCGGTTGTGTTTGGTAGCCGAAAATGGAGTGTGGTTGAGAGCAGCGGGTTTAGGTGCTTTCATTGAGGATATTAATGCATGATGATGCATTAATCTACTGTTTTGATGTGTTTAAAAAGGGGAGTCATCTTTGGATCCTAGTGGTGTTGATCCGGAAGCTTGATTGGTGTTTCGGCAAGAGGCGAAACGGAATCGGTGAATGGATTTTGGATTTCAGCTATGAAACCAATGTTTTGAAGGTTTGGGAGCTTAGTTTAAGTCTAAGCAACTTAGCTAAGCTCAAGAGTAAGTTTTCGGAAAAACTCTCTTGACGATGAACCATGGATTGGTTGTATGCAATGTGGTTTGTTTGCATGTTTTAAATCCTGTTTTGAAAGCATATTTAGCATGTTTATTTGCTGGGATTGTAAGCCATGTGTTGAAGGATGCTCAAGGTAAGAGATCCTTGTTTTTGAACATTGTCTTAATGTGGTTTGATGCTTAAAGATGCATGATGTTTATGGCTTTGTTAAATGCTTTTGAACAGTGGAATATTGTTGTTAATGATGTATATTGGCAAGTGATGGTTAAGGTCACAAAGGTGGTTAAAAAGTCCTTGTGTGAGCCTTGTTTATTTAAGAACAACATGGTGTTTAAAAGTCCATGGTTGGTTCTTGGTTAAGGTTCAAGGTGGTTAAAATTCCTTGTGTAAGCCTTGTTTATTTAAGAACAACATGGTGTTTAAAAGTCCATGGTTGGTTCTTGGTTAAGGTTCAAGGTGGTTAAAATTCCTTGTGTAAGCCTTGTTATTTAAGAACACCAAGGTGTTTAAAAGTCCTTGGGAGATTCTTGTTAAGGACACAAAGGTGTTTAAAAGTCCTTGTGTGGTCCTTGCCATGGTGTTTAAAAGTCCATGGGGTTAAGGACACAATGGTGTTTAAAAGTCCACGTGTGGTCCTAGGAAAGTGTAAGATCACAATGGTGTTTAAAAGTCCATGTGTGGATCTTATGTTGAATGTATCACTTGTTGCCAATATGACATGTTATGAACTTGAAGCATGTATTGCTTGTTTTAAATGCTTATGAGCATGTACAAATGATGATTGGATTTAAGGGTTATAAATGTGTTTTGTAAATGCATTATTGTGTGGTTTTAAATGAGCATTCCTCACTAAGCTTTTGCTTACGCTCTCTCTCTTTTCTTAAACCAATAATGCAGAGCATTAAAGTACATTGAGGGCAGCAAGGTGGTGAAGAATCCAAGTGGTGAACTAAGCTCAAGTATGGTGAAGGTTTCTTAAACACTATTAGCTTTTGGCATTTGGCAATGGGAACCTATGTTGTTGTTTTGGGAGATGTTTTGGACTCCCTAAGTTGGTTTAATGATGTTAATAATGTTGGAGCTTGTAATTGGCCTTTATGAGATGGTTTTGGTATTTTGATGCTTGAATGGTTTGCTAAGTAGGAAGCATGCCTATAGATTTGGGGATTTTCATAATTGTTGCCATGTTGATGTTTGGTTGATACAATTATGTTCCTTGTATGTTGAATGACTTGCTGGTATAATTTGGTTGCTTTTGGAGCATGTTTGTTAAGTCAATTGCATGATAAACCAGCAAATTTTCTGCAATTTGGGCAGCCTGTTTCGGAACAGGTGCTACCGTATCGGAACGGGGGCCTGAAATGGCCTGGGCGTTCCGAAACGGGAGGCACTGTTCCGGAACGGTTTGGCCTCTGCCAGGCCATGTTTCGGTACCATTTTCGGAACGGTCCCGCGTTTCGGAACGGGCCTTCCCTGTTCCGAAACACTCGACCGTTCGGCACTGAAATTGTTGGTTAAATGTTCTGAAATGTTTGCGTTTTGGTCCTGAAACTTGTTATTGCAATTGTATGAGTTTGAGATGTCCGCTTGAGCTGAAATTTGGCAAAGAAGCATGAAAGATGATTAATTTCAAGTTGGTAACTTTAATTTGGGTTAAGACCTTATAATTATCAGAATTTACAATTTGGTCCCTTAAGTTGTAATTTGTGCAATTGGGTCCCTGAATGTTCTCTAATTGTTATGATGTATGAATATGATTATCTTGTGAACATATATAGGGTTAACGTGCATCTAGACAAGATTAAAAAGAAAAAAAAGGGTCGTTAATCAAGGTTGACTTTCGGGTTGACTTTGGTTTTCCCCGTGTGATCTTCTTAATTCGGGTCGACTGTCTAGGCCGGGTTAAGGGGGTTACATTTGGTGGTATCAGAGCTGAGTTCTCGAGTAATTGGGAATGGTTGTGTGTGTGATTAAAGTATGTATGCTTTGTATGCTTGTTGAGTGAAAGCATGATGTGTGAATTGTAAGTATGTTACAATTGTAGTGTATGCTGTGGTGAAGCATGTTGTGGGTACCCATTGCCAAATCAAAGCTAATGAGGTGATATTGTTTTTAATTGAAAATGAGCTTGAGTACTTGGATTGCTTACCTTGCTGGGCCTGACTTTGTTTATTTGCATTGTGATTGCATTGTTAGAGTATGACACCTCGTAGAGAGACGCGGGGTAATGTGCGAGCTACGGCTCAGAACGAGAATGAGAATGATGAGAATGTTGAGAGTGCGGTGGATTTACCTCCTCCACCTGGTGGTGGTGGTGCTGGGGGTGAAGGAGCTGGAGCTGCAGCTGGAGCTGGGGTCGCTGGACCTGAGGCTGGTCAGGGGCAAGCTGTTCCTGACATGACAGTGTTGATACAAGCTATTGCTGGAGCTTTTCAAGCAGCAGTAGCTGGAGCTCAAGGAGCTGGGCATCAGGGAGATGCTGGAGTTAGACTACCCTTGGAGCGTTTGCGCAGTCTAGAAGGGACTGAGTTCAGGGGTTTGTCTGCTGAAGGTTCGGAATCTTGGTTAGAAGGTACCAAGAGAATCTTGGGTCAGATGAGTTGCACTGATGTGCAAAAGCTGGGCTGTGTAGTATCATTGTTGCAAGATGATGCTTACACTTGGTGGACTACCTCTATCGCTGGGATGGCGGAAGCTGACGTAACTTGGACGTTCTTTCAGAACGCGTTCAAGAGAAGGTATCTAGGTGTGAGGTACCTAGATGAAAAGAAGAGGGAGTTCATGTCTCTTACCCAGGGGAGCATGTCTGTGGCTGAGTATGAAGTACAGTTTGTTCGACTCAGTCAATACGCACCTGAGCTTGTTCCGGATGAGCGAGCGAGGTGTGAAAAGTTCCGTTATGGTTTGGTGACGGATGTAAAGATGTATGTGCTGGCTACCGAGTATGATGATTTTGATGTGCTGGTGGGCCGAGCAAAGGATATTGAGATGAACTTGGGTTTATCTGCTAGAAGTGCTGGGTCAAGTGCTGGTAAGCGAGCTGCTGAATATAGTTCCGGTGGTGGACGGAACAAGAGGGGACGTGATCAGAAGTATCAGTCCTCAGCTAGGCGAGGTGGTGGTGCGCCTGCTCGAGGAGGCAATGCTAGAGTTGATCCGAGTGTATGTTGGACATGTGGTTCGCGTGGCCATATGAAACGTGATTGTCCTCGAGCTGTGAGGGAGGTGCAAGCTCCTGTTGTGGCGGCTGGTAATGCGTGCTGGAACTGTGGATCTGCGGATCATATGAGGAGAGAGTGTCCTATGTTGGCTGGTGGCCAAGTGCGTGCTCCTGTTGTTACTGCACCACAGAGAGGTCGTGGGCGCGGCCGTGGTAATTTTCAGCGGAGAGAGGAAGGTGGTCGGGGTGTGGCTCATGTTGTGGCTATTCAGCCTGAGGGTGGCGGCCAAACCAGGGTGTATGCTCAGCGAGAGGGAAGGAATGACGCGGATGTGATCGCAGGTACTTTTACTTTGCAATCCTTGTCATTACTTTCCTTGAGTGATTCTGGATCTACGCACTCATACATATTGCGTGAGCATGCTGAATTGCTTGGTTTGCCTGTTGAGTCTTTGGATGTTGGTGTGCGTGTCACTAGTTCTTTTGGTGAGACTGTTGTGACTCGAAAGCTTTATAGAAGATGTCCTTTGGTTGTTCAAGATAATGTTTTTCATGTTGACTTTATGGAGTTGCCTTTCTATGGTTTTGATGTGATCCTTGGTATGGATTGGCTTGCTGAGCATCGAGCTGTTGTGGATTGTGAGAATAAGCGAGTTTCGTTGAAGCTTGCAGATGATTATGAGGTGGTTGTGGTTGGTGAGAATGTGAAGTTTCTTGCCAATGTGGTGTCTACGTTGGAGGCGAGCCGGATGCTGAGGCAAGGTTGTGAAGCTTACCTAGCTTTTGTGATGAATCCTAGCTCTAAGGAGTTGCGTGTGCAAGATATCAGGATTGTGAAGGAGTTTCCTGAGGAGTTGCCTGGTTTACCTCCTAATCGCGAGGTGGAGTTTGGGATTGAGCTGTATGAGAATACAACTCCTGTGTCCATTACCCCTTATCGAATGGCACCTAAGGAGCTGAAAGAGCTGAAGACGCAGTTGTAAGAGTTGCTTGATCGTGGTTTCATTCGGCCGAGTGTGTCGCCTTGGGGTGCACCGGTCTTGTTTATGAAGAAGAAGAATGGCACTATGAGAATGTGCATTGATTATCGTCAGCTGAACAAGTTGACTATCAAGAATCGGTATCCTTTGCCGAGGATTGATGATCTCTTTGATCAATTTCGGGGAGCAGCTGTGTTCTCTAAGATTGACTTGAGGTCAGGGTATTACCAGTTGAAGGTAAAGGATGTGGATGTGCCTAAGACAGCTTTCAGGACGAGGTATGGGCATTATGAGTTTCTTGTGATGCCGTTTGGGTTAACGAATGCTCCTGCAGCTTTCATGGACATGATGAATCGTGTGTTTCATGAATACCTGGATAAGTTTATTGTGGTGTTCATTGATGATATCCTTGTGTACTCGCGTACTGAGGAGGAGCATGAAGAGCATTTGAGGATTGTATTACAAGCTTTGTTGGAGAATCAGCTTTATGCTAAGCTGAGCAAGTGTGAGTTCTGGTTAAGTGAAGTGGTGTTTCTTGGGCATGTGGTTTCTGCCGAAGGGATTCGTGTCGATCCTCAGAAGATTGAGGCGGTGATGAATTGGAAGGTTCCTAAGTCTGTTCATGAGGTTCGTAGTTTCCTTGGTTTGGCGGGATACTACCGGAGGTTTGTGGATGGGTTTTCTAAGATTGCTGCACCTTTGACGAAGTTGTTGCAGAAGGATATTAAGTATGAGTGGACGGAAGCGAGACATCAGGCTTTTGAGAAGCTTAAGGCAGCTTTGACGCAAGCTCCTATCTTGGTTCAACCTGAATCAGGGAAAGAGTTTGTGGTGTATAGTGATGCGTCCTATGTTGGTTTAGGATGTGTGTTGATGCAAGAGGGAAAGGTGGTGGCTTATGCATCGCGGCAGTTGAAGGTGCATGAGCGCAATTATCCTACGCATGATATTGAGCTGGCTGCGGTGGTTTTTGCTTTGAAGATCTGGAGACATTACCTGTATCGTGAGAAGTGTACTGTGTACACGGATCACAAGAGTTTGAAGTATCTGATGTCTCAGAAGGAGTTGAATCTTAGGCAGCGACGTTGGGTGGAGTTGCTCAAGGATTATGATTTGACGATTGAGTATCACCCTGGAAAAGCTAATGTTGTAGCGGATGCCTTGAGTAGGAAGGTAGCTGTTGAGTTGAGGGCTATGTTTGCCAGTTTGAGTATTTCGCGTGATGGTGGTCTTGTGGCTGAGTTGCAAATGAAACCATCTTTGGTTCAGTTGATCAAGGAAAATCAGTTGCTGGATGATTTCTTGGTACCGCATGTTCAGGATATCGCGGAGGGTAGGCCTTCGGATTTCTGTTTTAATGATGATGGTGTGTTGTGTTTTGGGAGTCGGATAGTAGTGCCCAATGATGCTGAGTTGAGGCGTGCTATTCTGACTGAAGGTCATAGTAGTCCTTTTGCTATGCACCCAGGTAGTACTAAGATGTATCGAGATCTTCGTGATGAGTACTATTGGGTGGGTTTGAAGAAGGATGTTGCTAAGTTTGTAAGCAAGTGCATGGTGTGTCAGCGAGTAAAGGCTGAGCATCAGGTTCCTTCAGGGTTGTTGCAACCGTTGAGAATCCCTGAATGGAAGTGGGAAAGGATTACCATGGATTTTGTATCTGGTTTACCCTTGTCACCAACGAAGAAGAATTTGGTGTGGGTGATTGTGGATCACCTGACGAAGTGTGCGCATTTCTTGCCTGTGCATACTACGTATTCTTTGGATAATCTTGCGGAGCTGTACATTGCTGAGATTGTGCGGCTGCATGGTGTGCCAAAGTCGATTGTGTCGGATAGGGATCCGAGGTTTACATCGCGGTTCTGGCAGTGTTTGCACCAAGCTTTGGGTACACGGTTGAATTTCAGTACATCTTATCATCCTCAGTCGGATGGTCAGTCCGAGCGTGTTATCCAGATTTTGGAGGATATGTTGAGGTGCTGCGTGATTGAGTTTCAGGGCTCTTGGGAGAAACATTTGCCTTTGGTAGAGTTTGCTTATAACAATAGTTATCAGGCAAGTATTCAAATGGCACCTTATGAGGCTTTGTACGGGAGGAAGTGTAGGACTCCTCTTTGTTGGGCTGAAACGGGTCAGAAGTTGGTTTCGATGCCGGCTTTGTTGAAAGGAACCACCGAGAAGGTGAAGCTCATTTGTGAGCGTTTGAAGGCAGCTTCTGATCGGCAAAAGTCTTACGCGGATTTGAAGCGTAAGGAGATTGAGTATACGGTGGGTGACCGTGTGTTTTTGAAGGTTTCGCCTTGGAAAAAGGTGATGAGGTTTGGTCGTAAGGGAAAGTTGAGCCCTAGATACATTGGACCGTACGAGGTGGTTGAGCGTGTGGGTCCTGTTGCGTACAAGTTGAGGTTACCTCAAGAGTTGGAGAAGATTCATGATGTGTTTCATGTTTCTATGCTTCGGAAGTATAGATCGGATCCTTCGCATGTGATGCCTGTGGAAGAAGTGGAATTGAATCCGGATTTGACCTATGATGAGGAACCGGTGAAGGTTCTGGATCTGGATAGCAAGGTTCTTCGTGGCAAGACCATTGAGTTGGTGAAGGTGTTGTGGAAGCACCGTGGTGTTGAGGAAGCCACGTGAGAACGAAAGGATGACATGCTGAAGCAGTTCCCATATCTCTTTCCTTCAGGTAAATTTCGAGGACGAAATTTCTTAAGGGGGGAGAGTTGTAACGCCCCGGTTTTGGGCTTAGGAGTTTTGGGATTCGGACCGGTTCGGTCGGATCGCGGTTCGAATATATAAGAGTGAATTTAGGAAAACCTAGTTCGGGTTGCATTAAAAATATGGAAAAATGTCTTAAAATCCTCTTTTATTATATATAAGGGTTTGGTGAAATCAATTTTACAAAATGAGGTTTGGAAGTGTGACATTTTGGTTAGTGACCAAAATGTAAATTTCGAAAACTGTGAGACTGTTTTAAAAAGGATTGAAACTTTGAATCTTTAAGGAGCTATTTACCCAATGGGAGTTTCTCCAGATTTTTCTAAGATATTAAATGATTAATTAAAGGTTTTTAAATAAAACTAAAAAGGAGGGAAGATATTTTGGGCATTTCCAACTAACTTCCTAAAATTTCATTTCCATTTTCTCTCATCTTTTCTCTCAAACCAAACACTTTTCTCCAGATCTTTTCCTTCTGATTTTGATGTCCAAACATGAGATTATAATCCTCTTTTGATCTCTAATCATCTCTTCAACAAAACCTCACCATTTGCTAATTGGATTTTCAAGATTTTGGTTCTAAAAAGGGAGAAACTCAAGTTTGGAGGTAAGAACGTCCTTCTCCTCTGAACTCTCAGTTCTTTACTGAAATTCCTAAGTTCTCAATCCTTGATTTATGTTTTATAAAAGGTTTTATAGATCTATTCTTGATTTTGGCTTTTAAATGCAAGATTTGATTGATTTTGATGAAATTTCGTATGATCTGATTGGGCAGTGTTTTTGAGGTGTCAATTTGATGTTAAATGAATGTTAAATTGATGTGAAATTAAGGTTTAATAAATGCAATCCCGGATAGGTTGAATTTCCTAAGTTTAGCTTGTGTTCTTGGTTGTTTTTGGAGTGATCTTGATGATCTGTTATAGCTGGAGGTATAAGGGTTTGATTAGATCCTTTTTGGATGTTAATTGATGTTTAAGGATGATTAGATTTGATGGATCTTGGCCGGGAAGTGTTGTGGAGTTGTTTGGATGCATTTTCGGTTGTGTTTGGTAGCCGAAAATGGAGTGTGGTTGAGAGCAGCGGGTTTAGGTGCTTTCATTGAGGATATTAATGCATGATGATGCATTAATCTACTGTTTTGATGTGTTTAAAACAGGGGAGTCATCTTTGGATCCTAGTGGTGTTGATCCGGAAGCTTGATTGGTGTTTCGGCAAGAGGCGAAACGGAATCGGTGAGTGGATTTTGGATTTCAGCTATGAAACCAATGTTTTGAAGGTTTGGGAGCTTAGTTTAAGTCTAAGCAACTTAGCTAAGCTCAAGAGTAAGTTTTCGGAAAAACTCTCTTGACGATGAACCATGGATTGATTGTATGCAATGTGGTTTGTTTGCATGTTTTAAATCCTGTTTTGAAAGCATATTTAGCATGTTTATTTGCTGGGATTGCAAGCCATGTGTTGAAGGATGCTCAAGGTAAGAGATCCTTGTTTTTGAACTTTGTCTTAATGTGGTTTGATGCTTAAAGATGCATGATGTTTATGGCTTTGTTAAATGCTTTAGAACAGTGGAATATTGTTGTTAATGATGTATATTGGCAAGTGATGGTTAAGGTCACAAAGGTGGTTAAAAGTCCTTGTGTGAGCCTTGTTTATTTAAGAACAACATGGTGTTTAAAAGTCCATGGTTGGTTCTTGGTTTAGGTTCAAGGTGGTTAAAATTCCTTGTGTAAGCCTTGTTTATTTAAGAACAACATGGTGTTTAAAAGTCCATGGTTGGTTCTTGGTTAAGGTTCAAGGTGGTTAAAATTCCTTGTGTAAGCCTTGTTATTTAAGAACACCAAGGTGTTTAAAAGTCCTTGGGAGATTCTTGTTAAGGACACAAAGGTGTTTAAAAGTCCTTGTGTGGTCCTTGCCATGGTGTTTAAAAGTCCATGGGGTTAAGGACACAATGTTGTTTAAAAGTCCATGTGTGGTCCTTGGAAAGTGTAAGATCACAATGGTGTTTAAAAGTCCATGTGTGGATCTTATGTTGAATGTATCACTTGTTGCCAATATGACATGTTATGAACTTGAAGCATGTATTGCTTGTTTTAAATGCTTATGAGCATGTACAAATGATGATTGGATTTAAGGGTTATAAATGTGTTTTGTAAATGCATTATTGTGTGGTTTTAAATGAGCATTCCTCACTAAGCTTTTGCTTACGCTCTCTCTCTTTTCTTAAACCAATAATGCAGAGCATTAAAGTACATTGAGGGCAGCAAGGTGGTGAAGAATCCAAGTGGTGAACTAAGCTCAAGTATGGTGAAGGTTTCTTAAACACTATTAGCTTTTGGCATTTGGCAATGGGAACCTATGTTGTTGTTTTGGGAGATGTTTTGGACTCCCTAAGTTGGTTTAATGATGTTAATAATGTTGGAGCTTGTAATTGGCCTTTATGAGATGGTTTTGGTATTTTGATGCTTGAATGGTTTGCTAAGTAGGAAGCATGCCTATAGATTTGGGGATTTTCATAATTGTTGCCATGTTGATGTTTGGTTGATACAATTATGTTCCTTGTATGTTGAATGACTTGCTGGTATAATTTGGTTGCTTTTGGAGCATGTTTGTTAAGTCAATTGCATGATAAACCAGCAAATTTTCTGCAATCTGGGCAGCCTGTTTCGGAACAGGTGCTACCGTATGGAGACGGGGGCCTGAAATGGCCTGGGCGTTCCGAAACGGGAGGCACTGTTCCAGAACGGTTTGGCCTCTGCCAGGACATGTTTCGGTACCATTTTCGGAACGGTCCCGCGTTACGGAACGGGCCTTCCCTGTTCCGAAACACTCGACCGTTGGGCACTGAAATTGTTGGTTAAATGTTCTAAAATGTTTGCGTTTTGGTCCTGAAACTTGTTATTGCAATTGTATGAGTTTGAGATGTCCGTTTGAGCTGAAATTTGGCAAAGAAGCATGAAAGATGATTAATTTCAAGTTGGTAACTTTAATTTGGGTTAAGACCTTATAATTATCAGAATTTACAATTTGGTCCCTTAAGTTGTAATTTGTGCAATTGGGTCCCTGAATGTTCTCTAATTGTTATGATGTCTAAATATGATTATCTTGTGAACATATCTAGGGTTAACGTGCATCTAGACAAGATTAAAAAGAAAAAAAGGTCGTTAATCAAGGTTGACTTTCGGGTTGACTTTGGTTTTCCCCGTGTGATCTTCTTAATTCGGGTCGACCGTCTAGGCCGGGTTAAGGGTGTTACACCTTGGATATCAGCTATCGTCCATCCAATAGCCTTTTTTGCTGCTGCAGCATCCCTATCAGCTGCTGTTCCTGTTCTTGCATTAACTTGGAAGAGATGATTACGGGCAACGTATCATTTAAACCAAGGAAAACATATTTAAGCTGCCGTGTAGGGGCTTAAGATCTAGAACAAGTGGCTCTACAGTTGATGGATTTTGGACTATATGTTCATCCGAGGTATAGTTTAAGGGCTCGAATAACTTACCTGGACGATTGCCTATCCAATTTACCTCCTCTTGATCTTCAGTATCAGATATTTCAGATTCTGAGGAGCTACTGTCGTCGTTGCTGTCGTGACAGTCTTCTAAATGGCTGCTGGGGCAGTGTCCAATTTTTATGTTGTGGCAGCCCGACCTGATGCAGGGTTGGTCAATAATAACTTCAGTGATAGCCTTGCATTCTTCTTCTGCATCAGCATGTTTTATTGCCTGGAGAACATTCAACTTGATCTCTTGATCGTTCACTCTCATAGTGAGTTCTCATTTTTCCACATCAATCAGTGGTCTTCCTGTGGCTAAGAAGGGTCTCCCCAGGATGATTGGTGCATTCTCATCTGCTTCACAATCTAAAACAAGAAAGTCAACAGGAAAAATAAATTTATCCACTCTTAACATAATATCTTCAATTTTTCCTTCTGGATGAACGTAAGAGCGGTCTGCCAGCTGCAGTACGACTGTTGTGGGTCGAGCTTTTCCAATACCTAATTTCTGAAAAATAGATTTGGGCATTAAATTTATACTAGCACCAAGATCACAAAGTGCCTTACCAAAAATTTATCTCCGATTATGCACGGTATGATGAAGCTCCCAGGATCCTTCTTCTTCTGGGTGGATGCTTGTGCAGAATACTCATGCATCCCTCAGTCATTTTAACCGTTTCAAATTCCCCAAGTCTGGATTTCTTCGACATGACATCCTTGAGAAATTTGGCATAACCTGGCATCTCCTTTATAGCATCTAACAGCGGAATATTGATATGGACTGCTTAAAAATATCGTAGATCTTCTTAAGTTGGGACTCCTGTTTCAACTTCTGTAACCGCTGAGGAAAAGGAGGTGGGGGACGATAATCAGCAATACGTCCTTCCCACTGCATTCGGATCTGAGGAGGTTTAGGTTCTTCATCTTCCTCCTCTGCCTCTTCTGCTGTCGTGACAGGTTCATCGGCAGCAGGCAGTTTGTCGTCTGCCGGGGCAGCATTCTCGGCAGTCGACTCCAAGGCTGGTTCCTTAACTGATTCAGTTTCCTTCTCTGGCCCTGGTAATTTCTTCCCACTCCTTGTTGTAATGGCTTTACACTACTCATGTGTGGGTTGTCTAGCGTTTTCAGTATCACTAGGAAATCCTCCATTCTGCCTCGGTTTAATATGCTGGGAAACCTGACCCATCTGTGTCTCTAATGATTTCAGAGTAGCTTCATGGTTGGTCATCCACATCTCTGTTTTATCCATGAATGATTCAGTCTTCTTGACAAAGTGATTCGTGTTCTCAATGTAAGTTCCTGTTTAAGACATAAACGTAGCCAAGGTCTGTTCCAGTATACTCGTCGTGGCAGCTGGTGGCTGTTGTTGTTGCTGCTGCGGTTGCTACCGAGTCAGTAATCTAGGTCCTCCCTGATTCTGAGTGTTCTGTGCTTGAGGATTTAGGGCATTATTAGGGTTGCTCCAAGAGAACTTGAGATCCTTTCTCCAATTGGGATTGTAGTTGTTGGAATTATAGTTCTATTTATTGTAGTCCCAACATACATCCATTCTTCTAACTATAGCAGACAATCTTCCGAAGTGCGACTCCCATCGCAAGTTTCGCATACCTCTTCAGCTGAGTAGACAGGTTGTGAATCTTCTTTCAGAAGCTTTTTCATTGCCTTAGTGAGATATGCCACCTGTGATTTTAGAGAACTATCGGCCTCATAATATTTTACAGCTAGTACTCGTTTACCTCTTCTTCTTGCTGTAGGAAACTGTTCCTCGTTCTTCGCCAGATTTTTCAATGCTGCCATTGCGTCTTCTAGATCTTTGTCCAACATCAATCCATTCGCTGCTGAATCAATTCTCATACGAGTATGTAAGTTGGCAGTATTATAAAATTTAGTTACCTGGTTCCAAACGGGGAATCCATGGATCGGGCGGTTCCTCAGAAGAGTGGTAAATCTGTCCCAGGCCTCGTGCATTGGCTCGTAATCTTCCTGTTGAAAAGAAGCAATTTCGTTACGTAATCGCTCAGATAAATGTGAAGGGTTAAAACGAGACAAAAATTCACGAGTTAAATCTGCCCAAGTTCGTATTGAACCCGTCGTTAGTTTATTCCACCAAGTTTTCGCCATGTCCCTCAATGAATGAGGAAATAACCGAAGCCTCAGTATCTCTGGATTAACTCCTGGTAGTCTAAACGAACCGCAGATTTCCTGAAACGTTTTCAGATGCTCCTTAGCATCCTCTGTAGCAGCACCACTAAATTGGCCAGTGTTGTTAATCATGCTGAACATAACAGGTTTCAGCTCAAAATTGTCAACTTCTGCGTCTGGCAGGGTTGTTTCTAGTTCTACATGATCATTGAGCATGTAGTCTCGGCATGACCGGTGTGCGGCAGCGGCAGGCGGATCGGCAGGTTGTTCGTTCCTCCCATCTCCGGCAGGATCTTCATCATCCTGGGGATTCCTTTGGTTGTTCATGGCTTCTAACTGTTCTTCGAGGTATTCGTTTCTGGCTAACACAAAGCGAAGTCGGTTCCTAAGATTGTACGAGCGTTCGATTTCAGGATCTAGTGGATACTCAGGTTCCTCTCCTCGTTTCGATCTGCGCATAAACAGAAAACCTTGTGAAAAACACAAGTTGAACAATCCAAGTGAAACAAAACAAAAAAATAAAAGAAGTGCAGTAAAAGGTAGGGTAAAGATATGTTGCCAGTCCCCAGCAGCGGTGCCAAAAACTTGTTGCGTGTAAAAGTGTCTATCGTAATGTAGTGCAAGTGTACACGACGCAAGTAGTAAAGTGATACGTAAGTATCGAATATCGTCTCCACAGGGACTGGGCTAATAGCTTCAACCTGGAATTACTGCATGAGAGGAAAAAGAAATAGTTTAAATGTTTGTCACGAGATAATAAAGAATACTGAAAATAAAAGAGTAAAGAGTTCAGGATAGAGAGAATGGACGAAATATTGAATTCTTCAGTAGTGTAGGTGTTGGAAAGTCTAGGAATATCTGTTCTGTCGTTGCGCCTGTCGTGGCAGCACCTGTCGCGGCAGCGGTCTGTTGTTAGTCGCGGCAGCGATCACACAACTCTGTACTTCAAGCTTGGAAAGAATCCCTGGTGTGCCTTGGCCTATCTCTAGGTCCAAGTCTGTCGATGAACACGTCTTTGATGATACCTCTCGGCGTGAATCAAAGGATGAACACCGATGTTGTTGAATTCTTCCTTAGCCACTTAACCTCGTCCTATCCCTAGGTCCGAGATAGTTCAACCATAAACTGGAGAACCCGTACTTATTCTTTTCGTATACTTAACTCTCCCGATATTAAGTAAATGTGTAATCTCACAATGCTCTCCCGATACTCTTGCAAGATGTTGAAGACCATAATAAGCAAACTTGAAGTCTATTTTATTGAACAGAAAAATACCTAAAACAAATGCAATCCTTGCAACTACTTTACAAATCAACCCTTAGCCCTAGGGGAAGTTTAGAACATGATGAGAAGGGGAAAACGACTAGAGTTTAGAAAGAAGTCTAGAGAGTAAGATATCCTTCCCTAGGTCGAATTACATGCCTTTATATAGGCCTTGGGTTCAAGTTTTCTAATATGGCAAGAATACAAGTTTAAACTAAAGTACAACTCTATTAAAGACTAAATCTTCAGAGCATATATCTTTAATTCGTCCTTCCTTCTTGCTTGGAGTTTCTTCCTTGAACTTTGGGCTTGGCCTTCATTCTGATCTAGGGCTTGAAAAAATATAAGGATGTTCCACGACAGACCGGCTTAAGTTTCTCTTTCTATCGAGGCCCACTTTGCTTCTTCTCTTCACCATTGTTGTCGTCCTTGGCTTCCACGGCAGCGACTATGGCAGCATCGTCCCCCTCGTCTGCACATCTAGTTCCAGCTTTGCTTCTTTACTACCCAGCATCTGCTTCTTCACTGCCCTCCATCTGCTACATCAGCTACCTGCAAAAGCAACCAATTTCAGTAGAAACTATGCCATTTGATATATTTGTGATGTATAAATGAAATCTAACCTAAATGCAATGAATTATGCTTTAATGCAGCAGAAATATGGGTTAAATAGGGGGTAAAATATAGAACTTTTACACACTCAACACATTTCATCCTTTTTTTCCTTTTATATCTTAGATGAACACAAGTCATGGGCTAGTCACACTTGCGTTGTCCATCTAGTGTTTCTTGATGTCTTGAGTATATTATGACAAACGAATCTCTATGATATCTCATATCATAATATTCGAGCATGGTCATGCATTTTCTAATCTCACTCAATCAAGTGGCCGGAGATATTTCTCCCATTATGTAGGAGGGACAAATCCTTTCTTGATCAACCATATTTCACTACATAGGTCATCACGTATCCAATCATCAGTCTTTATAATGTAGTCAGTTACGACACACGTTTGACTATGTCAAAATACGTAAATCTTTATGTTGAAATTATGTTGATCTCAAGTCTGAGGATTATACATATGTTTATCATGAGCAATGTTGTGATTTTCACATAATTACCCAAGAAACATGCTCATAGCGGGTCAATCCAGTATGTTGTTCTCTAACAAATACTTATGTGTTGATTTTGACATCTCTATGTCAATGACAATGCTTGTCATCAACCACATATTAGTCTTTATATATTATCACTGTCCATACCCGTAATAATATTCGACTAAGGATCCTATTTAACAATAATCGTATTATTGTATGGACATTATTATCCAATGGTTAGTTTGATGCACAGAAACATACCAGATGATAATAACGGCAATGCCATTACTTGATAAATCTAGTAAAATAGTATGTCTATTCAATCATCATATGATTGGTCTTTGGGCATACTCCAACAATCTCCCACTAGCACTAAGACCAATCATTCTCGTATCTAATACGGCATGGCTTAGTGTAACTGACATGCTTATGTTGTGTCAAAAGCTTTGTCAGGGAGTTGACAAAGTTATCAACTTTGTGCGTATGTTGCATACTTTCACATCTCCAAGATGTAAGTACTTTAGAATATGTTTGGATTTATTGATGAGATCTGGGTTTTATTTGCTTGAAGCATCTAATATGCTGAGAACAACCCTTAGTTCAGAAGTGAACCCTTTATTAATGTAAGTACTTTCACATCATAACAGAGTTATGTAGCATCTAATATGCTGAGAACAACCCTTAGTTCAGAAGTGAACCCTTTAGATCCAAACATCCTTCTTTATTGCTATGTCGACTGTAATACATTCAGCCTATGTTATAAAGTTAGATACTGTCTCATGTTGCTAACTCGCAGTATCTTTTATTAATGCAAAACAGATTGCGATCTTTAGTTCATTTTGATGAGTATGTTATCTACATACAATACTTAGGAAACTAACAATGCTCCCACTAGCTCTTTTGAAAACAAGACTCCCATTTGTTTCTAGATAAACCAAACCTTCTGATTGTATCTTCTGAAACGAATATCCCAACTTCGAGAAGCTTGCCTTAGTCTACGGATAGACCTTTGTAGCTTACATACCTTCCAAGTGTTTACTGGAGTGACAAAACCTTATGGATGTGTCATGTACACATTTGTTTCAAGTTTTCCCTTAGGAAAGTGGTTTTGACATTCCTTTATTTGATTCCATAATCATCATATGTAACTACTTGCAAGTGAGATTAAGATGGATTAAACATAGCTACAAGGAAGATGCTTTATCATAGTCTATACTATGAAGTTTGTCGAAAACTTTTAGCGACGAATCATCCTTTGTATGTTTTATCATCCATGTCGGTTTTTCCTTTTTGAAAAACTCATCCATACCTCTTAGGTTTTACCCTTTTAGGTAACCAAAGTCTATACTTGGTTTTAGACATGGATTCCATCTCATATCTCATGGCTCTTAGCCATTTCTCGAATTTTGGGCTCACCATTGCTTTCTGATAAGACCTAGTCTTTATCTTGATCCGAAAAGAAGAGTGTTTCCATGTACGGATAATGAGAAATCCATATTTCTCAAGTATATGGTATTCTCTTAAGGATCAACACAATGGTTGTGTTTTGTTCCAATGTTCCTTGATCATTTGTGGAACATTCTCAATCTTTGGTTCATAAATTTGTTGTCTAAAATTTCTTCACATTCCAATTTCCATTTTTTTCCTTTTGTGAGAGGTAATCTCTTTCGAGAGAAACTCTCGTTTGAGCAACAAACATTTTGTTCTCGTTGAAAAATGAAATCCCTTAGTGATAAGTATTCTCTTTCGAGATAAACTATCGTTTGAGCAACAAATATTTTGTTCTCGTTAAAGTTGAAGAAATAATATCCCTTTGTGAGAATTAATCTCTTTCAAGATAAACTCTCGTTTGAGAAACAAACGCTTTGTTCTCGTTAGGATAAACAACAAATGGAGTTTTTAAGGTTCGAACTTTGTAAACATTTTAACATGTAAGTAACCTTAAAACTCCAAAGGTATTCTAGAACATTCTTAGTCCATATCTTATATGACGTTTCAAAAAAATACGATTAAGTATGAGAGTTGTTTTTCTAGTGTGTAAAGAAGTCGAAAACGACTTGTTCTGAATCAAAACATGTCTAACATATTTGATTCTCTTTCAAAGACTTTTCGTTCCACTTGTGGGATTTAATTATGGGACAATCCCATATTCTTTGAAAGTTCATCAAACTTTAAATATTCTTGAATTTGATCTCATCAAATTACCTTAACACTTTTTATGAGTTTGAGATTAGTCATTTGTTTTATTTATCTTATAAATATTATTGATTTTATTAGTTTAAAGATCATTGATTCGTTGTGCCATAAGAGATTAAAAGAATAACATTTATTTAAATAATCTCAAAATTAAAATATCTTGTCCTTACAAGATAACTAAAACTTAGGCACAAAATAATAATCTTAAAAACTAAAACAAATCTATTTAAGCAAAAACACATGTCCTAATGGATGATGTAGCAACTCTTGCTTGATTTCCATTCGCAGGTCCATGTCTATTCTGATGCCTTCTCTTTAGAAGCCTCTGAGGTTGATGCCTCACTCGTTTTTGCTTTCTTGACTTCTTGTAGGTGTGTGGGGCAGTTTCTCTTCCAATGTCCGGTCTTGCCGCAATGGAAACATTTTACATCCTTCTTGATTCCCTTCTTAGGTTTCAATGCCTCCTTTCCATCGGTTTTGGTCTTACCATCACCTTTAGACTTTGTTGCCGATTTACCTTTCTTCTTGCCCTTGCGGACCATTAGAATAGGTTTAGGTCCTACCTTTTTCAGGTTGATTTCAGCAGTTCTCAACATGCCAAGCAACTGTGGCAGCGTCTTGTTAATTTCATTCATATTGAAATTAAGGACGAACTGATTGAAACTATCCGGCAACGATTGCAGGATGACATCAGTGGATAATTCGTCTTTCAGTGGAAAGTCGAGCTTCTCCAACGTTTGGATGTAGCCCATCATTTTGATTACGTGAGCTCCTACGAGAGATCCCTCACTCATCTTGCATTGAAACAGAGCTTTAGAGGTCTCGTACCTCTCTTGACGAGCTTGCCCTTCATAAATCTCCTTGAGATTTTGAATCATATCATAAGCTACCATGTCCTCATGTTTCTTCTGAAGCTCAGGGGTCATGGAGGCAAGCATAAGACAACCGACATCCAGCATGTCATCCATGTGTTTCTTAAACTTGTCTTTGTCAGCTCTGGAAGTAGTGGCAACCGGTTCATCAGGAACAAGTTCTTCAATGACATATTCCTTCTTTTCTTGTTTGAGAACAATTCTCAAATTGCGGAACCAGTCAAGGAAGTTTATGCCATTGAGCTTATCCTTCTCAAGGATAGATTGCAGAGATAGAGTATTATTTGCCATTAATTCTACAACAAAGAAAATATGCTACACAAGTTTTACTAAATTTTAAAATTTATAGATAGGTCTTTACTATAAATTTACTCCCATTATTTTCTTCAAAATTAAAAACCCTCTAGTTTTAATTTCAGAAAAATGTTTCGATAGTTTTTCTAGTGAGTGAGGATCCGTATTTCACCATTCCTAAATCAGCTTTGGCCAGTCTTTTAGGAAATGATTATTTAGGTAAGTAACACCTTACTAATTACATCTCATGTAATTCCTCATCTTTTGGCGAACAACTCTTGTTCTTTGAATCATCTTATGATTATCCAAAACTTTTAACCACTAGGTTTTCTAATCCTATTAGAACAACCCATGTAACACCCCAAATTTGGGCCTAGATGTTTCGAGTCTGAACCGGATCGGTCTGGAAAACGGTTCGAATCTAAAAGGGAGTTTTAGGGAACACCTAGTTCGGGATACTTTAAAAATATAGAAAAATATCTAAAAATCCTCATTTAATATATAAAAGAGAATGGTGAAATCAATTTTACAAAATAAGGTTTGGAAATACTACATTTCGGTGTAGTGACTAAATCGCAGTTTTTGCAAAGTTTAGTAGTGACTGTTTTATAAAGGATTGAAACTTTGAATCTTTAAGGAGCTAATTTACCAAAACTGTTTTCATCAGATTTTTCCTTAATTTGGGTGATTTAATTAATGATTTAATTAAATAAAATAAAGGAGATAAACTACCTTTGACTTTCATAACCACTTTTCTCTAATTTTCTCTCATTTCATTTTCTCTCAAAATCCTATCAGCCAAATACTTTTTCTCCAGCAAATCTTACTTTGATTTCCACTTCATTTGATGAGAATTCCATCACTCATTGATTCCTAATCAATCTTTCATCAAATCTATTTGTTTTCTACATTGAATTTTCATGGAAACTTGCCCAAATCAAGGAGAAATCATCTTTTAGAGGTAAGCTTGTTCTTCTCCTCTAAATACTTAGTTCTTTACTGAAATTCCCAAGTTGACAATTCTTTACTAAAGTTGTATGAATGGTTTTAATGTTGGAAACAAGAATTTGGCTTAAAACTCAAGATTTTGGAAGAGATCTTGAAGATTTTCGTGGTAATTGATTGGGCTTTGTTTTGAGATGGTTTTCTAATGTATTTTGGATGTTAAATGATATTAGAAATGAGGTTTTATCAATCCAATCCCGAATAGGTTGTTTTTCCTAAGTTTTTGCTTGTGAAAATTGTGGTTTTTGGGGTGGTTTTGGTGATCTGCTGTTGCTGGAGGTATAAGGTCATGTTTATGTTGCTTTTTGATGTTAATTGATGTTTATAAAAGGTTAGAATTGATAGATCTTGGGTGGGCTTTGTTTTGGGAGAGTTTGGAGGTGATTTGGTTGTTTTTGGTAGCCGAAATGAGGTTCTTGAGTAGAGCAGCGAGTTGGGTTGTTTGGCTGGTGATTTTAATGCATGATGGTGCATTAATCCTCTGCTCTTATGTGTTAAAACAGGGGAGAGTGATCCGGAAGCGATTGAGGTAGCGTTGGAGGTTTCGGACGCTTGGGAGGCTTGTCGGCTAGCTTAGTATTGTGTATCGGTGAGTGAGATCGTGTTTTCTAGCTTTGGAATGATTTTGAAAAGAGGTTTGGGAACTTAAATTTAGGCTTGAAACGCCGGTTTAAGTTCAGAAGTAAGTAAAGTGGAATTCTCTCTCAATTGTGCTATTATTGTTTTGAAAACTATCAAAATGGGTTTTGATGTGATTGATTTGATAATGTGGTTTAATTTGTTGTTTGGGCATGGTTTTAAAGCATGTGAGTTAGTTGTCAAACTTGGTTTGAAGACGGATGCATGAAATTAATATTCCTTGAGAGTATGTGTTGTTAGTTTGCATTTTAAGGAAATGTTCGACATTTTAGCCTTGAAGGTGTTGCATGCTTTAAAAACAATGAGTGTGTTGATGATTTTAACATGATATGTTGGCATAGATGATGTAAATATTATCGGATATATTGATCGATCAATAGGATGTAGAGTGCACTATAAACTAAAATTCGTACGTGCTCTTGGGATTCATCCCAAAGAGAGAGACCAATGATGGGCATTCCATTGGAGTAGGACTTGGTGAAATATCCAAGCTTTTTAGCAATAAGAGTTATCGCCATGAGACCGATGATGGGCATTCCATCGCAGTAGAACTTGGTGAAACATCCAAGCTTTTTGGCAACAAGAGTTATTACCATGAGACCGATGAAGGGCATACCATCGGGGTAGGACTTGATGAAATACTCAAGCTTTTGGCGAAAGTAGAATCGCCATGAGAGTACGGTGTGGTGGAAGCCATTGGAAGATTATATTCTAGACGGGTGAGTACGGTGATGGTTGATGCCACCGGAAGTGTCTAGTGAATTGTCCGCATATCCGTGTACAATAAAGTATGTAGATGCCAATATATGAGAATGTGTGTCACATGTACCAATGCTTGAAATGTTTTATGCTATGAGGTTTGCATATGAGATAATGAAATTATGAAATGCTTTTGTGTAAACAAGCATGGGTGGCTTTGCCATGAGTTTTGCATAGGTTGTATGCATGAGATAGCTAGAGGGTACATGTGGTTTTCAAATGGAGATTTGCTTATGCAAAAGAGTATTGAGTTTATGAAATGCTTTTGAGTAACAAGCGTGTGTGGCTTTGCCATGGGCTTTGTATCGGTAGAATGCTTAAGATAAATATTTGATACATGAGATTTCAAATGGTGTTTGCTTTGAAATGGGTTTCATGTATGAGAAAGGAAGGGTGTGGAATGGAAATGGTTTCCAAGGAAATTGGTTTAAACTTTGCACGAAGCACTATTGCATGAACTGGTTTAAGTGAAAGTTATTGCAAGAATGTTGTTTGGGGTTGAGTTGCTAAATGCATTTGAGTTTAATGTTGATCTTATGTTAAGTAATGCTTAATTATAAGGTGTTGATGTTTTATATGAGGTTTTCAAACAATACTTGGTTTATAAAGGTGTGATTGCTTTTGAAAAGAGTTTTAAGGTTTGTTACATTGATGGTGTTTTGGTTTTTGAGCATTCCGCACTAAGCATTATGTGCTTACGCTCCTTTTTGTCCATCAATGCAAATAAATGAATTTGGGACAGCAGGAAGCAAGGGATTCAAGAAGAGCTCCACTTGAGAAGTATGTTTTGGTTTATAGCTATAGATAATACAGGCAATGGGGGGAGAGTCTTTTACGTTGATGTGTAATGAGATTGTTTATCTTGAGCAAGTTCGGTTTATGGTTTGATACTTGTTGATGATTGTTTTGTGATATTTGGATCTTCATCTCCATATTTAATATAGCTATGCTCTTTGGTTAAAAGTAAGATCTTGTGTTGAATGTGATAATTGAGTAGGTGTGCTTAATACTTGTAATGTATCTAGTTTCTGATGCAAAATGATGGTTTTAATGCTTAGCATATTGTTGATATGTTGTGGAGTGTTTTAAAGTATGTTTGACGAAGTTTTGAAGTGAAAAACCAGAAGTTTCTGCTGTTTCTGGGCAGGGTGTATCGAAACACCCTTAGCTGTTTCGAAACGGGTGCCTGAAATGGCATGGGCGTTTCGGAACAACTAAAAGTGTTTCGAAACACTTTGGCTACTAGAAGTGTCTATTTCGAAACTGGTTCTGGAACATACCCACGTATCGAAATGGTCAACACCGTTTCGATACGGGCGTTCGACACGGGTGTTTCGATACGGTTGTCAGTGTTTCGAAACGGGTGACCGTTGGACACAGATTTTGCGTGCTTTACATTTTAGTCCTGAAAGTTGTAATTGCAATTGCTTGAGCTTGAGATGTCTTTTTAAGATGAAATTTGGCAGAGAGGCTTGTAATATGATTAATTATGGTTCGGTAAGACTAAAATTTACAGTCCTTATGTTTTCCAAAATTTACACTTTGGTCCCTAAATGTGTATTTCTTGCAATTGAGTCCTTAAATGTTTTCCGATCGCTGTGCTTTTCTCTCCCATGGTTCTTGGGCATTCACATAGGCTTATTATGTACCTAGATAAGTTTAAAATAAAAAAGGGTCGTTAATCAAGGTTGACTTTCAGGTTGACTTTGGTTCTCCCCGTGTGATCTTCGTAGTTCGGGTCTAACGCCTAGGCCGGGCTAAGGGGGTTACATTTGTTGGTATCAGAGCCAAGTTGCGAACTTTTGGGGAAACGGTAAGTTTGTGGTAAGTTGTTATGGTAAGTATTGGATGTTTAATCTAATGTGTGGTTGAAAGTTGGTTGAAAAATATGACTTTGAATGAATTGTTAATGTTTTTATCATGCTTTGTGGTTATGAATCTTCTGTGAGCTAGTGTGAGCATGTATTGGTGGTATGCTGATGTTGTAAGTTGTTTTTGAATAATGAAAATGTGATGGGCGTGATGTGTTGATATTATGTTATTGAGGGTGAATGTTGTTTGATGAAAGCATGATTGAAGTTTTGCTGATTGATATGCCGATATTTGTGATATCAATGTTTTTATGGATTGTTATGTCGTGTAAAAGGGGAAAACTCGGGATATCCATTGCCTTATTATTATAGCTATGTGTTAGTTTGGAGTTGAAGTCTTGAATCGTTGCTCGAAGCTGGTCTAATTGTTTTGTTTGTTTTGTTATTGTTGCTTTGTTAATAATAGCACAATGGAATCGTTGAGAGAGTGGCAACTGGGTACGATGGTTGCTGCTTTAGGGCAGGTTGTTAAGGGGTGGAATTCACCTTTTGGTGGAGGTGTTTCGTTTCAGTCAACCGTGTTTGGAGTTGAGGTGGTAAGGCAGAATGAGAGAGTTGGTTCTGTGATGAAGGATTCGTCATCTGTGGGACATGAGAGTTTGTCAAAGCAGCGTTTGCTTGATTTGGGAGCTGTGGAGTATCATGGTTCGACGCTTGAGACGTTCGAGGCTTGGTTAGCCAGTATAATTCTGATTCTGGATCGGGAAGGGTGTGACAACACTTGTAAGCTGAGAAGTGTTGTCTCACTAATGCTGGAGGATGCTTGTGCTTGGTGGACATCGGTGTCGGTGGCAACGAATATCCGTGATATAGATTGGGAGTTCTTTGTGTCTGCCTTTAATAGAAGATACCTTGGAGATAGGTTTCCAGGGGTTAAGCACCATGGGAGTGTGGGTTCAGTTTGTGATGGTGAGAGAAATACAAGCAAAAGAGCTATGAGTATCGACCTTGAGAGTGGTCAGCGTAAGAGGTTACGTGACGGAAGGGTTCGCATGAACCAAGGTTTTGGTGGTGGTGCTGATGTGGGTCAAGTACAATATGACCAAGGAGTGATAGTTCGCTTGCCGAAGTGTGATCGTTTTAGAAGGCATCATGTTGGAGTTTGTTGGGGTGTTGGTGTTTTTTGGAACTATGGTTCTAAGGAGCATGTGAAGCGGGATTGTCCTCAAGTAGTGAGATCAGTTTCAGTGCGTGAAAAAGGGTCTCAGAAAGGTCGTGAGCGCGGCCGAGACAGAGTACGGAGGTGGCAAGAAGGGCAGGGAGGTGTGAGATGTTTGGAGGATGGATCTTGTTGGAATTGTGGGTCCGTCGGACATGTGAGACAGAATTGTCTGAAGTTAGCTCGGGGTGGATAGGGTTCTTTGCAGCAGGGAGTCGGTGATGACCTTAAGGTGTTGGTTGATGCTGCGGCGGTACGTCCAGAGAATAGTGGTTCTGCGGGGAAGGGAGTTTGTCTGTTGGAACTCCGGGGCGATAAGGTGATTATAGGTAATTTTTCTAAGTAATCTTTGCCCTAGTTATCTTGTTTGGTTTCAGTTTGGATTTCTTTGTGTAGTGAGTAAAGTCTTATAACTAGCAAGTTTGGGTAGTAGCCGGTGTTGTTTTTGAAAACAACTTTAGAGTGAAGAGGGTATTAGTGGAGTATTTTGTAGTTAGCAAATTGTTAGAATGGTGGGGCTGGAAAAGTTGGAAATGAGGTAAGAGGTTGTTCTTAGGTAGATTCTGAGGATGTTATTGGTAAGTGTGAACCGACATACATGCACAGTTAAAATCATTTGATTATATATTATATATATGTTGGTACATGCATACATGTGACATGACATTAGAGGTTTTGCATACATATGCACGGGCATTGATAGGGCATGTTGGAGACCATGCATACGAACGTTCACACTTGCTAATAGCTAATTGGGTCCGATAGTGTTGTGGTAGGATTAGGTTGGTTGGTGGGTTTAAAGTGTTGTTTTGGTACCAGGTGAATGCTAGAAGTAGTAGAAGATAGTAAATATGTTGTTAGTAGTAGTGGGTGTGATCTAGCATGGTGGCGGAAGGAAGGTGTTTAGGTGCTTAAAGAGTTTAGCGGTGTGGTGATAAGGAGGTGATCGTTTGGAGTTAGAATCATTTGAGGTGGTTTCGAATAATAGATAAGTGTTGTAGTTTCTCTGTGCTGGGTGATTGTTGTAGGATAGTTGGTGTGTTTTCGGAGTGTGGAGGTATCTTGCGTTGATAGTTGCAATAGGGGGTTTTGCTATGTAGGTGATGGTTCGTAGTAACCTTAGGGAAGTCGGAAGGAGGTTATGTTGAGAGCTTTAGGTGAGGTTTGGCTTGGGATGAGTAGAGGTTTTATGGTCTCAATATGTTTGCATGTGGATGGAGTGAGTGGCATCCCGGTAAGATTAGTGTCATAGTTTAAGCTTGATGTGGAAAGGCAATGTAAGTTCAAAGGCCATTGTTGGTTGGCCGGGGTTTTGTGAGAAGGTGGTTGGTTAGTCGTGTACAAGTAAATCATCCTAAGACAGTTGGGGTAAGTGAAACAACTGATGAGTTAAGGATGGAGTCTCGTGATGTGGATTTTGGGTGTTGTGTGGGCAGTGTTTGTTGGGCTGTTAAGTCAGGTGATGGTAACGGATGTGGAAGGATGTTGTTAATACATTGGGAAATGTGAGCGAGCAGTGGTTGCTTAAGGAATTTTTGCTTGTTGTTGTAATCTTTGAAAGGAGTTGAGCGGTTTTGCAATGGGCTTTAGAAGCAGTGAAGGTTGTGGGTCACATGGTGGCTGAAAAATGGATGGGTTGGTGTTACCATGTGTGTGAGTTTGTTGAAGGAGTTATGAGGTGAGGCGGAGTATGTTGTGAAGGCTTAAAAAGTTCTTCGGGTTGTTGAGGGTCTTGCATAGTTTGAAAGTGTGAAAAGCTAAGCTGAGATTAGTAACCGTGTGTGTTAGAAGTCTTGCACCGTGAGTAGTGGAGTTGGAATTGGGTATAGAGTAAGTTTGATTTGAGGATGTGTTGGTTTCGTTGTGTTTTGGGTTGAGGATGTTTCCGTGGTGGTTAAGTATCTTGTGATACA
The DNA here is from genome assembly GCA_030270665.1 of Hibiscus trionum. NCBI lineage: Eukaryota > Viridiplantae > Streptophyta > Magnoliopsida > Malvales > Malvaceae > Hibiscus > Hibiscus trionum. Next base: position 39,202,304 of record BSYR01000010.1, on the reverse strand, counting down.
TTGCGTATTGCTTTGGGAGGTTTGGTACCGTGCTCTCTTCGCAAGTTGAAATTTCGAGGATGAAATTTCCTAAGAGGGGGAGAGTTGTAACACCCCAAATTTGGGCCTAGATGTTTCGAGTCTGAACCGGATCGGTCTGGAAAACGGTTCGAATCTAAAAGGGAGTTTTAGGGAACACCTAGTTCGGGGTACTTTAAAAATATAGAAAAATATCTAAAAATCCTCATTTAATATATAAAAGAGAATGGTGAAATCAATTTTACAAAATATGGTTTGGAAATACTACATTTCGGTGTAGTGACCAAATCGCAGTTTTTGCAAAGTTTAGTAGTGACTGTTTTGTAAAGGATTGAAACTTTGAATCTTTAAGGAGCTAATTTACCAAAAATGTTTTCATCGGATTTTTCCTTAATTTGGGTGATTTAATTAATGATTTAATTAAATAAAATAAAGGAGATAAACTACCTTTGACTTTCATAACCACTTTTCTCTAATTTCTCTCATTTCATTTTCTCTCAAAATCCTATCAACCAAACACTTTTTCTCCAGCAAATCTTACTTTGATTTCCACTTCATTTGATGAGAATTCCATCACTCATTGATTCCTAGTCAATCTTTCATCAAATCTATTTGTTTTCTACATTGAATTTTCATGGAAACTTGCCCAAATCAAGGAGAAATCATCTTTTTGAGGTAAGCTTGTTCTTCTCCTCTAAATACTCAGTTCTTTAATGAAATTCCCAAATTGTCAATCCTTTACTAAAGTTGTATGAATGGTTTTAATGTTGGAAACAAGAATTTGGCTTAAAACTCAAGATTTTGGAAGAGATCTTGAAGATTTTCGTGGTAATTGATTGGGCTCTGTTTTGAGATGGTTTTCTAATGTATTTTGGATGTTAAATGATGTTAGAAATGAGGTTTTATCAATTCAATCCCGAATAGGTTGTTTTTCCTAAGTTTTTGCTTGTGAAAATTGTGGTTTTTGGGGTGGTTTTGGTGATCTGCTGTTGCTGGAGGTATAAGGTCAGGTTTATGTTGCTTTTTTATGTTAATTGATGTTTATAAAAGGTTAGAATTGATAGATCTTGGCTGGGCTTTGTTTTGGGAGAGTTTGGAGGTGATTTCGGTTGTTTTTGGTAGCCGAAATTAGGTTCTTGAGTACAGCAGCGAGTTGGGTTGTTTGGCTGGTGATTTTAATGCATGATGGTGCATTAATCCTCTGCTCTTATGTGTTAAAAATAGGGAAGAGTGATCCGGAAGCGATTGAGGTAGCGTTGGAGGTTTTGGGCGCTTGGGAGGCTTGTCGGCTAGCTTAGTGTTGTGTATCGGTGAGTGAGATCGTGTTTTCCAGCTTTGGAATGATTTTGAAAAGAGGTTTGGGAACTTAAATTTAGGCTTGAAACGCCGGTTTAAGTTCGGAAGTAATTAAAGTGGAATTCTCTCTCAATTGTGCTATTATTGTTTTGAAAACTATCAAAATGGGTTTTGATGTGATTGATTTGATAATGTGGTTTAATTTGTTGTTTGGGCATGGTTTTAAAGCATGTGAGTTAGTTGTCAAACTTGGTTTGAAGAAGGATGAATGAAATTAATATTCCTTGAGAGTATGTGTTGTTAGTTTGCATTTTAAGGCAATGTTCGGCATTTTGGCCTTGAAGGTGTTGCATGCTTTAAAAACAGTGAGTGTGTTGATGATTTTAACACGATATATTGGCATAGATGATGTAAAGATTACCCGATATATTGATGGATCAATGGGATGTAGTGTGCACTATAAACTAAAATTCGTCCGTGCTCTTGGGATTCATCCCAAAGAGAGACCAACTATGGGCATTCCATTGGAGTAGGACTTGGTGAAATATCCAAGCTTTTTGGCAACAAGAGTTATTTCCATGAGACCGATGATGGGCATTCCATCGGAGTAGGACTTGGTGAAACATCCAAGCTTTTTGGCAACAAGAGTTATTGCCACGAGACCGATGAGGGGCATACCATCGGGGTAGGACTTGATGAAATACTCAAACTTTTGGAGAAAGTAGAATCGCCATGAGAGTACGCTGTGGTGGAAGCTACCAGAAGATTATGTTCTAGACGGGTGAGTACGGTGAAGGTTGATGCCACCGGAAGTGTCTAGTGAATTGTCCGCATATCCGTGTACAATAGAGTATGTAAATGCCAATATATGAGAATGTGTGTCACATGTACAAATGCTTGAAATGTTTTATGCTATGAGGTTTGCATATGAGATAATGAAATTATGAAATGCTTTTGTGTAAACAAGCATGGGTGGCTTTACCATGAGTTTTGCATAGGTTGTATGCATGAGATAGCTAGAGGGTACATGTGGTTTTCAAATGGAGATTTGCTTATGCAAAAGAGTATTGAGTTTATGAAATGCTTTTGAGTAACAAGCGTGTGTGGCTTTTCCATGGGCTTTGTATCGGTAGAATGCTTAAGATAAATATTTGATACATGAGATTTCAAATGGTGTTTGCTTTGAAATGGTTTTCATGTATGAGAAAGGAAGGGTGTGGAATGGAAATGGTTTCCAAGGAAATTGGTTTAAACTTTGCACGAAGCACTATTGCATGAAATGGTTTAAGTGAAAGTTATTGCAAGAATGTTGTTTGGGGTTGAGTTGCGTAATGCATTTGAGTTTAATGTTGATCTTATGTTAAGTAATGCTTAATTATAAGGTGTTGATGTTTTATATGAGGTTTTCAAACAATACTTGGTTTATAAAGGTGTGATTGCTTTTGAAAAGGGTTTTAAGGTTTGCTACATTGATGGTGTTTTGGTTTTTGAGCATTCCTCACTAAGCATTATGTGTTTACGCTCCTTTTTGTCCATCAATGCAAATAAATGAATTTGGGACAGCAAGAAGCAAGGGATTCAAGAAGAGCTCCACTTGAGAAGTATGTTTTGGTTTATAGCTATAGATAATACAGGCAATGGGGGGAGAGTCTTTTACGTTGATGTGTAATGAGATTGTTTATCTTGAGCAAGTTCGGTTTATGGTTTGATACTTGTTGATGATTGTTTTGTGATATTTGGACCTTCATCTCCATATTTGATATAGCTATGCTCTTTGGTTAAAAGTAAGATCTTGTGTTGAATGCGATAAATGAGTAGGTGTGCTTAATACTTGTAATGTATCTAGTTTCTGATGCAAAATGATGGTTTTAATGCTTAGCATGTTGTTGATATGTTGTGGAGTGTTTTAAAGTATGTTTGACGGAGTTTTGAAGTGAAAAACCAGAAGTTTCTGCTGTTTCTGGGCAGGGTGTATCGAAACACCCTTAGCTGTTTCGAAATGGGTGCCTGAAATAACATGGGCGTTTCGGAACGGCTAAAAGTGTTTCGAAACACTTTGGCTACTAGAAGTGTCTGTTTCGGAACTTGTTCCGGAACATACCCGCGTATCGAAACGGTCAACACCGTTTCGATATGGGCGTTCGACACGGGTGTTTCGATACGGTTGTCAGGGTTTCAAAACGGGTGACCGTTGGACACAGATTTTGCATGCTTTACATTTTAGTCCTGAAAGGTGTAATTGCTTGAGCTTGAGATGTCTTTTTAAGATGAAATTTGGCAGAGAGGCTTGTAATATGATTAATTAAGGTTCGGTAAGACTAAAATTTACAAAATCTTTATGTTTTCCAAAATTTACATTTCGGTCCCTAAATGTGTATTTCTTGCAATTGAGTCCTTAAACGTTTTCCGATCGCTGTGCTTTTCTCTCCCATGGTTCTTGGGCATTCACATAGGCTTATTATGTACCTAGATAAATTTAAAATAAAAAAGGGTCGTTAATCAGGGTTGACTTTGGTTTTCCCCGTGTGATCTTCGTAGTTCGGGTCTAACGCCTAGGCCAGGCTAAGGGGGTTACAACCCATCTAAGTCAATACCAATATCTCAACCGGCGAATATCACTATCTTATTCTTCACGTTTAACTAAGATAGATAAATGTGACATTGCTTTGGCAAAGCTCGCATTATATCGATCGAAGCTTTAACGAGGGTAAATAATTGATGGTTAAAACAGACTTAGAATTATAGTGAGGGATTTACTTAATTATCTCATCATTTTAACATTGATCATATCAATAGAACTATGTTTAATCATGCTTATAAAACATCCATTGCATCACATACAAGGTAAGTATAAGCGGTAAATAAAAATGCAATGATTATAGCCCTTCTTAACCTAAGGCGACCCGTCCCAAGCCAATGGGAGGACCATTCTACTGAAAATAGAATCTGCTTCTGAAACGCCCGGTCCACCAGGGAAGGCCCACCACGCTGCTACCTTGGTTCTTGCTTTATCTCCATGAGTATTTATAATTTTCAGAAACTCGCGTTACATGCGAGGGAGTGAGATGAGAAGAGAAGTACAATAGAAGATAGAGAAAGGCACGACACGCAGGCCGTATTTATAAAAACTAAAACTATAAAGGCTATGGGCTATAACCATGCAAAACAAACACCGTGCAATCTAACATGCATTTCAAACATCGTGCGAACAAAGTAATGACGTGTTTATGGAGTTTTAAACTGATTAACCCTATGTTGCGATTAATGGGCCAAAGAAGGATCACGAGATTTCATAAACCATTTGCGTTAACGAACAAATGCACCAGGTAGGTCAACATGAAAGAGAGGTGGCGCACTAGGCACACTTAAGTACCAGGTCTTTGATGATGCCAATCCTAGACATGCATTTTTCATAACGTCTAACCATAACTCTTATGGATTCACCGTGAAAGATAGTTTGATAACTTTTATCAAATTAGAAGCCCTTTCAGAGATTTAATAAATCTATCAAACTACGAACAACTACTTGTTCTCTAGACTAACTATTAGTCTCAACATGTTAACATTTAACATTGAAGCAACCTAACATAGTTATGATTAACTCTTAATCATTCAGTGATAATCGAAATAAGTCTTTATTAGGTGTGATACGATAAACGATAAATATCTAAATCGAATCAAACAACATGCATCTCATACATAAACATCACCCCAAGAATTTAAGTCCAAATTCGTATTATACAAGTGGCTCTGATACCACTACTGGGTCACGTCGACACGCCCCGTGGCGCAGCGGAAAAATTAATCCGACGTAATTCAGCCAGGATCCATGTACAGGAACGAATCCGGGGAGAAAAGATGAAGAGTTACCTTTTAAAACTCCGGAAACTAGAAAACCGATGATATATCAAAATAACCACGTCAAGTAAAACCGGAATCGTCACAGTTATCGCTTAACTGCCCAGACAGTCATTTGGTCTCTGCCGAGGCGGGAGCCCGTCGAGGCATAGTCGTGGGCGACTGTTGAAAGTTTTTACGTTGAACTGCAAAAATGTGTCGAGACAGTGCATTCAATCTCCACACTACAAATCATCTAATACAGGCCCATTCTCTCTTTCTCTCATATCTCAATTTATTTTATTTGCTTTAAACTTAGCATTAATCAAACCAACTCCTAATATTTGTATTTTTATTTTACTTATGTAGAAAAGTGAACTCTGATAGGTTGTCACAATCCCTGTGGAGACAATATCTTAAATACTATAACTTGGCACCGTGTATACTTGCACGCAAATTGCGCATCACTTTTGCACGCAACAAGTTTTTGGCACCGTTGCCGGGGATTGGCGTACAACTTTTTGTTTTTTATTTTTCTGCACTTTTTATTTTTCCATTTAACCCCCTGGTTTTCTTTGGTTTATGACCAGAGCAAATCAAAAATCACCCTGGCGAGAATACGATCCGGAGCCTGAACGTACTTCACGTAGATTAAGACAAGCAAAAAAAGAAACCATGGTTGATCCAGTAGACAACCAGAACCTACCACCCCCAATCGACAATGTCGTGGCGGGCAATGGCAGGCAACCTCCTGCCGCTCGGCGGCTTGTTCGTGACTACTTGGAGGAATATCTCAGAAGGCTGAATTTTGGCGTGATTGATCCAGAAATAGAAGCGGACCACTTTGAACTCAAACCGGTCATGTTCAACATGCTAAATACACTTGGACAGTTTATAGGATCCACCACTGAAGATGCCCGCCAGCATATAAAATCCTTCATGGATATTTGCAAATCCTTTAAAATTCATGGAGTTCATCTTGACGTACTGCAGCTCAGATTATTTCCCTATTCACTGAGGGATAGGGCAAAAACTTGGTTCAATAGCCTACCATCAGAGTCCATTGAATCTTGGATAGAACTATGTCGAGATTTATTAGCTCGATTTAATCCTGTCAATTTGACTAATAAATTGCGAACTTACATCACTAATTTTTGACAGGCAGATGATGAACCAATGTACGAGGTATGGGAGAGATACTGCGAGTTGTTGAATAAATGCCCCTCCTATGGATTTCTAGAGTGGACACTAGTATCCATATTCAACAACGGTGTAAACACACCAACAAGGATGATGTTGGATTCCTCTGCCAATGTACATTGCTCGATAAGGACCCCGCTGAAGCAAATCAAATCTTGAACAGGATGGCCAAAAACGACTACCAATTCCCCAATGCCCGCCGAGGCAGCGTAAGGAGGCAGGCCACAGCAAACGAGCTAGGGGCATCAGATGCATTTTGTTGCACAAATAGCTCGGTTGACAAAGATGGTAGAAGCTATGCAATGGCATAACAATACACAGCAAGTCAAAGCCATTGATGCCTTTTGCGACCAATGTGGGGGAGATCATGACTCATCCGAATGCCAACAGGGAACCGAAACCAGCTATTTTGTGGGGGGGGGGACTTCAACAGAAACAACAACCCTACATCTAGCTAATCAGAAAAATCAATCGCAAGGATTCCAGCAGACGATGCCGCGGCAGCCGCCGCCGCAACAAGCAGCACCCAGTGCTTTAGAGCAGACTCTAAATGCCTTCATGACTCAGACATGTACCTATATGTCCAACATGGATTTATTTGTTAAGAAAACTGAAGCTTTCATGGGCAAGATCGAGATGAGAATGCAGAATCATGAGGCAACTCTAAAGTCTCTAGAAACGCAAGTGGGACAATTTGCACAAGTGCTGAACACCAGACCTATAGGAGTACTGCCCAGCGATATTGAAGTTGCAAGGAGATCCACTCATGAACAGTGTAAGGCAATCACAACCGGGAGTGGAAAACAACTCAAGGAACCATGTAAAGACAATAAAAAAAGATAGGACCCTCAGCCACGGAAGACCCTACTGATGCTTCCGAGAGACGTGAGGTACATGCACACCCACTTGTTCCACATCAGCTGAAACACTAGAAGCAGGACCATCAGTTCCAAAAGTTTCTGGATATTCTCAAGCAAGTTCATATCAACATACCCCTGGTGGAAGCCATACAATAAATGCCTAACTATGCAAAATTTCTGAAAAATATGGTTTCCAAACGAAAAAGAATCAGGGAATTTCAAACGATCACCATGACAGAAGAATGCATGGTCATGCTGCACAACAAAACACCACCCAAACTGAGAGACCTAGGCAGTTTCCTCATTTCATGCGCTATTGGGAACCATTACAAGGAGAAAGCCTTATGCAACCTTGGGGCAAGCATCAATCTAATGCCCAAGTCGGTGTTTGAAAAGCTAGACCCACCACCGTCATGCCCCAGTTAGCTGATCACTCCTGCGTGCAACCGGAAGGAAAAGTTGAAGACATCCTAGTAAGAGTGGACAATCTTATTTTTATGGCTGATTTACTAATTATGGACTGTGAGGCAGACGACAAAGCACCCATCATCTTAGGAAGACCCTTCCTAGCCACATGCAAAACTCTAATAGATGTAGAAAATGGGGAGCTTACTTTGAGGGTGGACGATCAGAAAATCAAATTGAATGTCTTGCAACCTTTGAAAAGAGCTGATGACAAAGAAGAATGTGGGGACATTCATGCCTCAGAAGACACCAAACCCAGCATAAAGCTAGAGCGCTCCAGCCATAGCCGCCAGGGCGGGCAACCTGGCAGTGCCAATGATCAAGAGAAACACAAAGACCCGCCCTGGCAGAGGGTGAAGCAGATGTTGCAGCAACCCAAGAAGTGGATTTGCTGAGAAATGCATCCAGATGCATTCCCATCATAACTTAAATTTTCTTTTCTTTTATTTTTATGTTTTAGGATTTAGATTTCAATTTCTTGCATTTTTTAGTCTTAGGAAATAGATTTAATTTTAGTATTTGTTTATTCTCTAATAATTTTTATTTCAGTTTTTTAGGAGTGATAATGGCCCAAGAGAAGGGAGAAGAAGAAAGCCCAAATCCATCAACCGCTCTAGCCCGCCCGCCAAGTCTCTCGCGGCAGACAGACGCTGCTTCCCCCCAGAACTAGCCATTCGTAGACGCTCGTTCTATTCCAACGGCTCTCTGCCCGGGCAACGTCTGCCTTAGTATATGAAACGGCAGCACCCTTTCAGTTCTATTTAAACCCCTCATTTTTTACTATTCACTCTTCTTTACTCTTTTTCATATTGTTTCACAACTTTCTTTTGCTTTCAGATTTCTTTCGTTCTATAGATTCTCAAACTCTCACAACCCTCTTCGCATACAAATCCTAAAATAAAGAATGGCAAGAACCCCCTGCCATCGCGCTACCCAGGAAGAATCTGAAGAATCTCTCAATCGCTTCGCCACATCAGAGATTAAGGCCCGCCACAACTAGAAATTTAAAGAAAGATCAGTGTGGGAGGAGGAAGGATTTTTCCATGAGCCAGTGAAGAGGAATCTATTGCTTGAATAGTTCATATACTCCAAAATCGTGCACCAAAGGTGGCAGATCTTTGCCCAGCAACCAAAGCTGGCAAATCAAGCAATGGTGCGCGAGTACTATACCCATGGGCCTATGGAGGAAGTGCCGACAGTGAACATCCGCGGGCGGCTGATGCTAATCGACGAAGAAAAGATCAACCTCTACTATGGCCTCCACATTCGCGAAGATCAACATGCGAAGTTCCTTACCTCCCTCACTACGGATAGCTACGAGGCAATGAAGGAAGAGCTTTGCATACCGGGGACAGTTTGGAATGAGGGTAGGAATAGAGGCACCGTTAATTGGCAGAACTTGCTACCCCAGGCGAAGCTACGAAACACGTTCGTGAAGAGACGATTGCTTCCCACGACCCACAAATCCACCGTCAACAAGCCACGTGTAGCACTCATCCACTCCATCATCAACAAAAGGTATATAAATGTGGGTTCGATTATTGCTAACGAAATTAATGAGTGTGGGCAGAAAACGAAAGGGCAACTCTACAGCGGCCAACACAAGCCACCGCCACCATAATCAAGGAAAAGTTCCCAGCGGCCAACTTTCCAGAGTTCCCTACTGAATTATTTGCCCCGGCAGCACCAGACACAACCGCCACACCTTCTGCCTTAGCAACACATCCGGCAGCCTCCTCAACTCCGACCGCCCCCATCTAAAGCGAGCCTCAAGCCTCCCGACAAGCCACGACCACCAAAGTCCTCTCCATCTCTGACAACCATTGAGATACAGTGACTGCCCCAATTAGAGAACAAGGGAAGACGTCACGGGCAGTGGACGATGCACCAGGACCATCCGATTCAGCCTACCTCAATGGCTTCTTATTGAACGATTCGGTATGGAAAGACATGGTTCGATCTATCACAAGGAAGCTCAAACTGTCCTTCTCCCCATGCGCAAAGAGAACACACTCAGCCACTGAAGTCTGCCCAGACAATGAAGAAGGCAGAGAACGATAAGTCATGCAAAAAGCACAACCCAGTCCACCTTCCCGCCAACAGCCGCCAAGGGTGGCCAAGCGCTTCAAAATGGTAGCTCAGAAGAGAGTGCTCATAGTCGACAGCGATGACAACAGCTCATCCGAGTCACAACCAATCTAAGCTTCTCTCCCCTTCTTTTATTTTGTTTTTATCTCATTTATGAAAATTTTGTGTATGTAGGCATGCATTGAGGACAATGCTCCTCTCGAGTTGGGGGGATTCGTCCTCTAATTTTTTCTTTTTCTTTGTTTTCTTTAATTTTCTAGTTTTTTATGTTTTGTTTTTTAGTTGCATTTAGATTAGGTTCTAATGTAACATGCCTTTATTTAAAGTCTAATGAATTCTTAGTTTGAGGAAAACTCTTGAGTACCTTTTACCCGTCACGCGGCAAATGGCCCGCCTAGACGACAACCTTAGCATGACTTTAGATTAACTTAGAATCCTACTATGGTCTGGACTTAAAAGAAAACACTCTTTGTGACTAGTTTTATTTTAGGACTTCTAGGAAACTTAGGTATTTCACCCAGTAAGCTTGGGTAGAACTTGAAGTTTAAAAAAAAGAATAGACGTCCTAGAGGTGCCCGAAACTGGCTCTAGGATAAGCTAGAGGTGCCCGAAACTGGCTCTAGAAGAAAAGAAATGAAATGATGAAATCATTAGAGATGCCTATCACCGGCACTAGTGGTTAAATTGCAACAGAAACTGGAGGGAAACCCAAGGGAATTAAGGTGTTTATCGATGGTTTACTTAGAAGCCGAAGAATCATTCTTATCACAAGGAACACACACACTCACGAGATACATAGTTCGGTTCCGGGTGAGTATTGTCATACGAAAGGCTGTTAATTAGGCGTAAATCTACACGGTATGTAAAGGTTGCTCAAGATGCTTTCTCGACTTAGTTTACATATGATTTTAAGTTTTGGCATGTTATTATTAGATTAGATTGCCTGAGGACAAGAAATTGTTCAAGTTCGGGGTGTGTTAAGTGTGCAAAAGTCCTATATTTATGCCCTAGTTTAGCTCAATTATTGTTGTTCTTAAGTTTAGTTTAGTTGCATTTATTAGGTAAACATATACAAAAGTGAATAGATTAGATATTCTGCCCTATTTGATGCACTTAATCGTTTTTATTTAAATACTGCTCAGGTACATTTTCTTCATGTGCGCAGGTACCCGCCCAGGCAGACGTGGTCGAGGCAGTAGAGAGGGCAAAAGAGAAGAAGCTGGAAACTGATGGAGGAAGTTGTTGGACCATTTTGAGAGCTGATAGAGGAGGAAAGGATCAAAATGAAGAGTTGTGCCAACTTCTGCACACCATCCCACACCTCTGTCGAGGCAGTCAATAGAGTGTCGTCGAGGCTGCAACTCGAGGAACAGTGGAAAAATGCAAAGTGATATGCGATAGAAAGAGCTCATCAAGCACAATTTTTTAAGACCACTTGCACGTGCATTGGAGCCCATCAGACAAAGAAAAGCCATGGTCAAATTCGAGTTGGAAAAAGTCAAACAGGAATCTAGGGAGATTTAATGATCTTTTAATGATTTGTAATTATATTCTAACTAGTATTCCTACCCTAAACTGACTTAGGCCTAGGCTCCTCCCCTATATATATGTAATCGACTATAATGAGAGAATACAATGGAGATTTGAGAGAAAATCCTTCTTGTCGAAACCTTAGTTCCGTCAACACCCACCATGTTCTAAATCTTCCTAAGGGCTAAGGGTTGGTTGTGTAGTAATTGTGAGAGTTTGCTTGTATTTGTTTAGGATTCAATTTTTGCAATAAAATTTAAGGTTTGTTTACTCTTGGTTCTTCATTTTTGCAATCTTTATCAGCATAGAAAAGGGTGGCAATCTATTTGTTCAATATCGGGAGAGTTGATCTCACGAAATGAGTAAACACGGTTTTATCCAACCATAGGGTAAAGCTACTTCGGCTTAGGGATAAGTTTAGAAGTTCAGCGGCTAAAGAGGTTTCATAATCGGTTGGTGTTCACCCTTAGATTCACGTCGAGAGGTATCATCCAAGACGTGTCGCCAATAGTACTTCAAGCTTCAGGAGAAGAGGAAGTCATAGATAGGAGCCTTGTCGAACCTTGCATCATCGCTTAACTGCCCAGGCAATCATTTGGTCTCTGTAGAGGCGGGCGCCCGCCGAGGCATAGTCGTGGGAGTTTGTTGAAAGTTGTTAAGTTGATCTACAAAACTGTGCCGAGACAATGCATTCAATCTCCACACTACGAAGCATCCAATATCGGCCCATTGTCTCACTCTGATATCTCAATTTACTTTATTTGCTTTAATCTTAGCTTTAATCAAACCAACTCCTAATATTTGTGTTTTTATTTTACTTGTGCAGAAAAGTGAACTCTGAAAGGTTGTCACAATCCCTGTGGAGACGATATCTTAAATAATATAACTTGGCACCGTTTATACTTGCACGCAAATTGCGCATCACTTTTGCACGCAACACATAGGGTCCTCTGAATACATAGCCCAAATAAATCTAAGTATTGTACTCCTGACCAGTCGATGTTGACGTCCTACTCTGATGGTGCTCCAACAATGCATGCCAACCTACTAATTTGTAAATAAAAATAATAATTCTGAAAGTTGAGCTAACGAAGCTCAATGATACACTTCCACTCAACCATGCTTCACGCAAATCATATATATTAGCATGTAGCTAAAGGTGATATCTTGGCAATACGAAACATATGGCGCAACCTCTAGCCACCTTAACACATAGAAAACAATAAAGGATGCATTAATCTCACATAGCACATATGCATCATACCAAAAAACTTGGAGTGAGGCCCGGTGTCACACAGCCTCAGGAACGTACACTCGTACTCGAAATCTCCCATCGAGTATCATCGGATGAGGCTCGATATCACATAGCCTCGAGAACTTACATTTGGCCTCTCATCTCATGTTGTTGCAACACACTCTCTGGGTATCGGGATCCCATCAATCAAAGGTTACTCTACCACACAAGTGTCCTTTCTTAGCACACACCATTACTCGATCCACCAAGGATCCTTATTGTTTTTATTACAAATAAGTCATCAAGGTTAACCAAGTTATTACACATTATGCTCATATATGAGGGTTAAATCTCAGTTTCTCAATTTTACCATTTATTTTATCACGTTATAATCCCATCAGGCCATAATCCTCAAATTATCAGCTCCTCGAACTAAAAATGTATTTTTCGAGAAGATTGCCAAGTAGGTACCGATACCCAACTAGGAGTATCGATACGACTCTATAGGTACCAATACCTACCCCAAGAGTATTGGCACTTGAACTTCTTAGGAAAGAGGTTAATTGTTAACCTTGTACCGATACATAAGAGTCGTGTACCGATACCCCTTCAATACCAATACGCCCCTAAGCATATTGGTACTAGAATTCGCAACTGGTATTTAACCAAAATAGGGGGTACCAGTACGACCCGAGCTCGTACCGCTATGCCTTTCAAAATATGCTTGTGTTCGTCATTCAAAACATAGGGTACCGGTACGAGATGAGCTCGTACCGGTACTCGAGCCCAGAATTTGAATTTTGGAGCTCAAAAATCATTCCCAACACCCCAAACCTTCATGGAAAAGCCTCAAATAGAACCTACAAGTTATGGAAGGTAGTTTAAGTGGTTTCCTACCATTTTTACGCCATTTTAACCCAAATTTTAGATTTATCCATTAGAGATGTCTCAAGTAATCAAAACATCAACCAAGCAACAAGGCAATCAAATTTATGATTTCTATGAACACAAAGAAGGTAGCAGTGTACTAACCTTGATTCTAAAGCTGGAAAAGAAGCCTCTAGCCAAGCTCCTCAAGCTTTCCTCTTCCCAAGCTCCTTGGAAAATTCTCCTACCTCTTTCACTACACAAGAAGTTGGATTACAACTTGCAGGAGATGAAAGAATGTAACTAACTTACATTACAAGGCTGGAAAGATGAGATGAAATCTCCTCTTAGAACCCTTCTTCATAAACCCCCACAAAACCCATCTTTTCATCCTCCACCAAACTTGGTGAATCTTACCTCAAAATATAGATCCTTGGGAGGAGATTTCACTACCCTCAACTCAAATTCCGAAAATCAGACTTTAAATAACCAAGATTCAACATTTCTTAGACGTGGAAGTTAGAAGATGGAAGAATGGGTGAAACAAGAAGGCAAGGGGAGAATGGTGATCTCACCATCTTTATTTTCTGTAGAGGGAAATAAAGAAACCCCATTTTTCCTCTTGAAAATTAGGTAATTTATCTCACTACCCTCCCATCATCCTCCTAACTCATTCCCAAACCAAAAACCCAAGCCTGACAACCATATGCAAGCCCACTAATGCTCTTAAAGGCCCAAACTCTCGACCCAAATGAAAAGCCAACGTTTTAGTTTGAGCCGACCCTCGGATTCCAAAATTCGGGTCGTTACAACACTCTCCTCCTTAAAGAAAATTTTGTCCGAGAAATTTACCTTATGAAAAAAGATGTGGATAAAATAACCTCATGTCCTCTTCGATCTCCCACTTAGCCTCTTCGATTCCGTAATTTTTCCACAACATCTTAACTAAAGAAATGCACTTGTTGCGAAGCTCCTTGACTCCTTTATCGGAAACTCTTATCGGCTCTTCCTCATAGGTCAAATCGGTATTGATCTCAATCTTTTCAAGCGGGATGAGATGTGAAGGGTCGGAACAATAGTGTCTCAACATAGACACAGGGAACACATTATGAATGTGTTTCATCTTTGGAGGTAAGGCTATCCGATAAGCCACGGGTCCAACTCTCTCTTGAATCTCATATGGTCCAATAAACCTTGGGCTACCCCTACCTTTTCTCCCAAAGTGGATTAACCTTTTTCTACAATGACACCTTGAGTAACACTTTGTCACTAACCTCATACTCGATGTGCTTACTGTTGCGTGTAAAAGTTTCTATCACAATGTAGTGCAAGTGTACACGACGCAAGTAGTAAAGTGATACGCAAGTATCAGATATCATCTCTACAGGGACTGGGCTAATAGCTTCACCTTGGATTACTACACGAGAGAGAAAAGAAATAGTTTAAATTGTTGTCACGAGATAATAAAGAATATTGATAATAAAAGAGTAGAGAAATCAAGATAGAGAGAATGGGTCGGTATTGAATTGCTCAGTAGTGTAGGTGTTGCAAAGTCTAAGAATATTTGTTCTGTCGTTGCGCCTGTCGCGGCAGCACCTGTCGCGGCAGCGGTCTGTTGTTAGTCGCGGCAGCGATCACACAACTCTGTACTTCAAGCTTGGCAAGAATCCCTGTTGTGCCTTGGTCTATCCCTAGGTCCAAGTCTGTCGATGAACACGTCTCTGATGATACCTCCCGGCGTGAATCAAAGGATGAACACTGATGTTGTTGAATTCTTCCTTAGCCACTTAAACTCGTCCTATCCCTAGGTTCGAGATAGTTCAACCATAAGCTGGAGAACCCGTACTTATTCCTTTCGTATACTTAACTCTCCTGATATTAAGTAAATGTGTAATCTCACAATGCTCTCCCGATACTCTTGCAAGATATTGAAAACCAGAATAAGCAAACTTGAAGTCTATTTTATTGAACAGAAAAATTCCTAAAACAAATGCAATCCTTGCAACTACTTTACAAATCAACCCTTAGCCCTAGGGGAAGTTTAGAACATGTTGAGGAAGGGAAAACGGCTAGGGTTTTGGGAGGAAGGCTAGAGAATAAGATGATGTCCTCCCCTAGGTCAAATTACATGCCTTTATATAGGCCTTGGGTCAAGTTTTCTAATATGGCAAGAATACAAGTTTAAATTAAAGTACAACTCTGTTAAAGACTAAATCTTCAGAGCATAAGTCTTTAATTCGTCCTTCCTTCTTACTTGGAGTTTCTTCCTTGAACTTTGGGCTTGGCCTTCATTCTGATCTAGGGCTTGGAAAAATATAAGGGTGCTCCACGACAGATGGGCTTAATTTTCTCTTTCTGTCGAGGTCCACTTCACTTCTTCCCTTCACTATCGTTGTTGTCCTTGGCTGCCACGGCAGCGGCCATAGCAGCATCGTCCTTCACGTCTACACATCCAGTTCCAACTCTGCTTCTTCACTGCCCAGCGTCTGCTTCTCTACTACCCTCCATCTGCTACAGCAGCTACCTGCAAAAGCAACCAATTTCAGTAGAAATTGTGCCAATTGATATATTTGTGATGTATAACTGAAATCTAACCTAAATGCAATGAATTATGCTTGAATGCAACAGAAATATGGGTTAAATAGGGGGTAAATTATAGAACTTTTACACACTCAACACACCCCCAAACTCAAGTTTTTGCTTGCCCTCAAGCAATTCAGACCTAAAAAAGAAAAACAAAATTTTTTGTTTGGCTTAAAACAATGACCTTCCCTTTACCTACCATTCATTCCCTGTTGTGAGCAACACCTTGTCGGATAATTTAGGATTATTCGGAACCATGCTATAATTCTCGTGTAGTGTGTGCATGCTTTGTGAACAATTATATGCCTAGACTCACTTAGCTTACTAGAATAGCTGAAACTCCTTACTATAATTCTCGTGTAGTGTGTGCATGCTTTGTGAAAAATTATATGCCTAGACTCACTTAGCTTACTAGAATAGCTGAAACTCCTAACTTGAATTTTTATGCCAACTTTCATCTTTTTGGAGGCAATTTTTAGGCTCCTTTAGTGTTTTTGCTTAGACTCGATTTTTCTTAGCTTAAAGTTTGACTAGAGCCAGTTTTGGGCACCTCCAGCTAACTTCCTAAAGCCGGTTTCGGGCACCTCTAGGTGTATTGAGTCTATTTTTCCTTTAACTTCTTTTCCTAGAGCCAGTGTTAGGCACCTCTAGGGGCTACTCAAGTATTAAGCTTTTCCCTATTCTAGTTTACCAGTAAAGTTCTAGACAGTATAAAAGTCACAAATGGTGTTTAAGTTTCAGAACTATAGTAAGGCTCTAAACTGCTCCTAAAACTATCCTAAAGGCACTGCCACGACAGAGGCTGTCACGGCAGGTAAGTTCAGTTCAAAGACTTAAGCCAAATTTTCATTTTTTTAAGCAAAAATAAACTAAGTAAAAGACACAATTTTAAAACTTAAAAGACTCCATTAATGGAGGGATGCCACCCCCAAACTCGAGGGTTGCATTGCCCTCAATGCAAATGACAGATAAAATAAAAAATGTACATCACAAAATATAAAAAAGGCAGACATCAATAAAAGATAAGAAACTTAAAATTTAGGCGATGTCGTCGCCGCTGCTGCTGCTGCTGAGCTGGATCTGCCGACGGGCAGTGACTTTCTTTGCTGGTGCTGGCAGACGGATGGGAGAGGCAGAAGTATTCTTTGTTTTGGCCTCCCTTGGGGGTTGAATACGAGTAGGGGAGATATGAGGTGGTTTCTCCACTACCTGAACCTCGGAGCTGCTGCTGCTCTCGATGCTGCTGCCACTACTGCTGCTGCTACTGCCGCTGTCAGATTTTTCTTTGTCTGCTACTGTTTTCTGCCGCTTCTCTGGTGTGAACTCCTTGGACAAGTTCCTCTTGACAGAGGGCTCGTTGTCGGATGCCGCCCAGATTTCAGAAGAAGAGAAACCAGCAATATACCTGTCAAGGTCGTCTTCAGGCTCCTTTCTCTTGGTCCCTCGGGCAGAGGTGTCGGCTGTGCGGCTGCCGCCTGTAGCTGTTGTGGAAGGGGTTGGTGTGGACGCAGCAGATGGTATTTTGGGCGTGGCAGCAGGTGTAGGGGTATGGGCAGGGGTGGGGGCAGCAAAATATTGGTTGGGGAAGGTAGGGAACAGAGCATCGGGGAAATTAAGTGAGGTGTGTATGAAATGTACCGTGGCGGTGGTGAAGTCTCGGATGAAGCTCATGAGGCCGAGCTGTCTTTCCTCCATTTTTTGTATGGCAGCAAGGATCTGTGAGGAGGTGTCAGCTGGAGGAGCTGCTGCTGTAGGATGCCTGGGTTCTGTGGCAGCAGGCTCGGTGTCGGTGGGCTCTGTCGGCTCAGCTGCTGCAGCCTTGAGTTTCATCAAGCTGAGTATGTTTCGATCGGTCCATCCTTTCCCTTGAACTCGTAAATCTTTGACTGCCTCCGGTACATTGTGGCTGCGGCAGAGGGCAGTGATGAGGTAGGTGTAGAAGAGTGGTTTGGACGGCCGGTAAGCACAGTCAAGTATACCCTCCCGGACGTATCTGCCAACGTTAATTGGCCTCTCATTTAAAATGGAATGGATGAGGGCTAACCTCGGTTGGTCGACAGTCGTGTTGTGCGAGGAGGGCATGATTCGTTTCTTGATAAAAGCATTCCAAAGCTTCGCCTCCAGGGTGAGTTGGACTCTCTTTACCGTTCTTGGATGCTTCAGATCGGTGTTCCACTCGGTAACCTCATCCGTGAGTTCTACCATCACAGCATCGTAGTCGGCAGGCTCTAGACTCTCGAGGAATCGTTGGTGGCCATCTTCTCTTCTGCCCACATAAAACTCGTAGAGTGTGTTGATATACTCGGGCTTGAAAGGTACCTCTTTCCCTCAGATTGTGACTGTTGTCGCGTTCTTGCTGCCGATGGCAGCGTAAATTTCCCGTACGAGAGTCATGTTCATCTCCTCTGGCTGCTCTGCGAATATCTGCCACTGCAGGGCTCTAATTTTTTGGGCTATGAACGGCTGCAGCCCCAAGTTCCCCGTTTTGGACGTGTAAATGAACCCCCTCTCCTCCCACATATCACGGATCTGGAAGGAGCTTGGAGTGGATGTTGCCGGGGCAGAGCTACGGCAGAGCTGCGCCGGGTGTTTCTAGAAGTCATGTTGCAAGGACTGTGGAAGAAAATGAAAGGAAGTAAAAATTCTAGAGGAAACAAGTAGAAATAGTAGAAGTGAGTGAAAAATGAATAGTAAAATGGGGTTTATATAGAGGGTGAGTTTGCTGCCCGTTGGAGCTGTAACGGCAGGTGCGAATAACAGGGCCAGCTGTTACGTGGTTTCTGATGCGTCTGTCACGCGTTTCCGTGTCTGTTGTGTGTCTTTTACGCTTTTGCGTGTCTGCCGCGATAGCGTGTTAACAGGCTGGATTTTCCGTGTCTGTCGCAGCAGCTGTAACGGCAGGCTCTTAAGTTGAGCTTTTTTGGCTGATGGAAAAAATGGTGGGCTGGATTCACTTCTCCTCTTCTCCTTGTCTCTTTTATTTCCTAAAAATAATAAAAATAAAAACTTTATTTCCTAAAAATAAAATAACTCTAATTACCTATTATATATAAATAATAATAATAATAAAATAAAAATTAGGTTAAATTAGGGATGCCATGAGGGGCATCTCCTAAAGTAACCACTTCCTGCATTCTTGGGGCTTCAGTCCCCTGATAGTGCTTCAGTCTTTGTCCATTGAATTTAAATTGGTGCCCGTCTTTTAGAGATCTAATTGTTATGGCACCATGGGGAAAAACCTGCACCACTTGGAATGGGCCGGACCATCTAGATTTTAGCTTCCCTGGGAAGAGTTTCAATCTAGAGTTGAACAGCAACACAAGCTGCCCTGGGCAGAACTGTCGTGGCAGCAACTTCTTATCATGCCACTTCTTTGTTTTGTCTTTGTAAATCCTTGTGTTGTCATAGGCCATTGCTCAAATTTCTTCTATCTCGTTCAAGTCAAGCAGCCTTTTCTGTCCTGCTTTTTCCAAGTCCATATTCACTGCCTTGATGGCCCAGTATGCTCTGTGCTCAATCTCAACAGGTAGATGGCATGTTTTCCCAAAAATTCGCCGGTAGGGTGACATTCCCAATGAAGTTTTGAACTATGTTCTGTAGGCCCATAATGCATCATTGAAGTGTAGAGATCAGTCCTTCCTAGTTGGCTTAACCATCTTTGCAAGAATGTTCTTAACCTCTCTGTTGGATATTTCAGCCTGTCCATTGGTTTGAGGGTGGTATGTTGTTGCTATCCGATGTTTGACACTATACTTTTTCAAGGCAGCAGCTATAACCCTATTATCAAAATGCCTCCCTCCATCACTGATGATCGCCTTGGGGATGTCGAATCTGGAAAAAATGTTTTTTATGCAAAAACCTCTGAACCGTCTTGGTATTGTTTTTCTGAGTAGCGATTGCTTCAACCCATTTGGACACATAATCTACTGTCAGGAGGATGTATAAGTTCCCACATGAGTTGGGAATGGTCCCATAAAATCTATCCCCCAAACATCAAAGATCTCGACTTCAAGAATGTTTTGCAGCGGTATCTCATGTCTCCTTGAGATGTTTCCAGTACGTTGACACTTGTCACAATTTTTGTAGAATGTTTGGGCATCCTTAAACAGTGACGACCAGTAAAATCCAGACTGCAGAACTTTGGCAGCAGTTTTGTTACCACCTAAGTGTCCTCCATACTGTGAAGCATGACAGTGATGTAGTATAGCTTCATGTTCATCATGTGGTACACATCTCCTAATAACCTGATCTGCACAATATTTGAAAAGAAGAGGTCCGTCCCAATAATAATGCTTTACATCATTTTGGAACCTCTTCCTAGCTTGATAATTAAGGTCTGGAGGAGTTATTCCGCTAACTAAATAATTAACGAAATCAGCATACCAGGGGAGTTCAGAAAACTTACCTGCCGCCATGGCTGTCGCGGCAGTGCTTGTGGCAGCGAACAGCTGCTCGTCAGGGAAGGTCTTCAGTATGTGTGTCTTGTCTGCTGGGAGACTTTTTCCCTTTTCTAACCTTGACAATTGATCTGCAACTTGATTCTCTGTCCCCTTTTTGTCCTTGATTTCCAGGTCGAACTCTTGCAGTAGCAGAATCCAACGTATCAGTCTAGGCTTTGCATCCTTTTTGGTGAACAGATACTTCAATGCAGAGTGGTCTGTGTGGACTATGACCTTCGTTCCAAGTATATAAGAACATAACTTGTCAATAGAGAACACCACAGCTAACAGTTCCTTCTCTGTTGTGGTGTAGTTTACTTGGGCGTCGTTCAGTGTTTTGCTGGCATAGTATATGACATGAAAGAGCTTGTCTTTCCTCTGCCCAAGTGCTGCCCCAACAGCATAGTCACTAGCATCACACATAATCTCGAATGGCAGTTTCCAATCTGGTGGCTGTACTATTGGGGCTATTACCAGCTTTTCTTTCAGGACCTTGAATGCCTCAGTACATTTAGTGTTGAAGTCGAAGGGTCGGTTCTGCTCCAGAAGATGGCATAAAGGTTTGATGATTTTTGAAAAGTTTGCAATAAACCTTCGATAAAAATCAGCATGCCCTAAAAAACTCCTGATTCCCTTGACTGTGGTGGGTGGCGACAGTTTTTCGATTACCTCGATCTTAGCCCTGTCGACTACTATGCCGTGGTAGCTCACTTTATGGCCTAGGATTATCCCTTCATCTACCATGAAGTGACATTTTTCCCAGTTTAATACCAGGGTTGCTTTCTCACATCTTTCAAGCACTTTCTGTAGGTTGGCAAGGCAGCTTTCGAAATTGTCTCCAAAGACCGAGAAATCATCCATGAATATCTCTAGGAAATCCTCCATCATATCGGAGAATATTGCCATCATGCACCTTTGGAAAGTTGTTGGTGCATTACAAAGTCCAAATGGCATCCTCCGAAAAGCGTACGTACCGTATGGGCATGTGAACGTCGTCTTCTCTTGATCTTCCGGTGCGATGGCTATTTGATTATAACCTGAGTATCCATCAAGAAAACAATAATAAGACTTTCCCGCTAATCTATCAAGCATTTGATCAATAAAAGGCAGGGGAAAGTGGTCCTTCTGGGTAGCTTTGTTAAGCTTCCGATAGTCCATACAAACCCTCCAACCGGTCACAGTCCTGGTTGGGATTAGCTCATTTTCTTCGTTGGTTACCACGATTATTCCTCCCTTCTTGGGAACGCACTGCACCGGGCTCACCCACTTGTTATCCGAGATGGCATAGATTATTCCAGCATCTAGCCATTTTATGATCTCCTTACGCACCACCTCTCGCATAGCATCGTTTACACGTCTCTGTGCATCAATGGTCGGCTTATGATCATCCTCAAGGAGAATTTTATGCATGCATAATGCCGGACTGATGCCTTGGATATCAGCTATCGTCCATCCAATAGCCTTTTTGTGCTGCTGCAACATCCCTATTAGCTGCTATTCATGTTCCTGCATCAACTTGGAAGAGATGATTACGGGCAACGTATCATTTAATCCAAGGAAAACATATTTTAACTGCCCTGGCAGGGGCTTAAGATCTAGAACAGGAGGCTCTACAGTGGATGGCTTTTGGACTATATGTTCATTCGAGGTATAGTTTAAGGGCTCGAATAACTTACCTGGATGATTGCCTATCCAATTTACCTCATCTTGATCTTCAGTATCAGATGTATCAGATTCTGAGGAGTTGCTTTCGTCATTGCTGCCGTGACAGGTATCTAAATGGCTGTTGGGGCAGTGGCAAAATTTGATGTCATGGCAGTCCGACCTGATGCAGGGTTGGTCAAGGATAACTTCAGTGATAGCCTTGCATTCTTCCTCTACATCAGCGTGCTTAATTGCTTGGAGAACATTCAGCTTGATTTCTTGATCATTTACTCTCATAGTGAGTACTCCCTTTTCCACATCAATCAGTGATCTTCCTGGGGCTAAGAAGGGTCTCCCCAGGATGATTGGTGCATTCTCATCTACTTCACAATCTAAGACATGAAAGTCAGCAGGAAAAATAAATTTGTCCACTCTTACCAGAATATCTTCAATTTTTCCTTCTAGTTGTACGTAAGAGCGGTCTGCCAGCTGCAGCATAACTGTTGTGGGGCGTGCTCGTCCAATACCTAATTTCTGGAAAATAGATTTGGCCATTAAATTTATACTAGCACCAAGATCACAAAGTGCCTTACCCACAAATTTATCTCCTATTATGCACGGTATTATGAAGCTTCCAGGATCCTTCTTTTTCTGGGGTGGATGCTTGTGCAGAATAGTCATGCATCCTTCTGTATTTTAACCGTCTCAAATTCCATAAGCCTAGATTTCTTTGACATGGCCTCCTTGAGGAATTTGGCATAACCGGGCATTTCCCTAACGGCATCTAACAGTGGTATGTTGATGTGAACCTGCTTAAAAATGTCGTAGATTTTCTTAAGCTGAGATTCTTGTTTCAATTTCTGTAGCCGTAGAGGAAAAGGAGGTGGTGGACGATAATCAGCAATACGTCCTTCCCACTGCATTCGGATCTGAGAAGGCTTAGATTCTTTGTCTTTCTCCTCTGTCCCTTCTGCTGTCATGACAGGTTCATCGGCAGCAGGTTGTTTGTTACCTGCCGGGGCAGCGTTCTCGGCAGTCAACTCCAGGGCTGGTTCCTTAATCGGTTCAACTTGCTTCTCTGACCCTGGTAATTTCTTCTCGCTCCTTGTCGTGATGGCTTTACATTGCTCATGTGTGGGTTGTCTAGCGTTTTCAGTATCGCTAGGAAATCCTCCATTCTGCCTCGGTTTGATATGCTGGGAAACCTGACCCATTTGTGTCTCCAGTGATTTCAGAGTAGCTTCATGGTTAGTCATCTGCATCTCTGTTTTATCCATGAATATCTCAGTCTTCTTGACAAAGTGATTCATGTTCTCAATGTAAGTTCCTGTTTGAAACATAAACTTAGCCAAAGTCTGCTCCAGTATACTAGTCGTGGCAGGTGGTGGCGGTTGCTGCCGAGTAAGTATTCTAGGTCCCCTATGATTCTGAGTGTTCTGCGCTTGAGGATTCAGGGCATTGTTAGGGTTACTCCAAGAAAACTTGGGATCCTTTCTCCAGTTGGGATTGTAGTTGTTGGAATTATAGTTCTGTTTATTGTAGTTCCCAACATACATCCCTTCTTCTAACTATAGCGGACAATCTTCCGAACTGTGATTTCCATCGCAAGTCTCGCATACCTCTTCAGCAGAGTAGGCATGTTGTGAATCTTCTTTCAAGAGCTTTTTCATTGCCTTAGTGAGATATGCCACCTGTGATTTTAAAGAACTGTCGGCTTCATAATCTTTTACAGCTAGAACTCGTTTACCCCCTCTTCTTGCTGTAGGAAACTGCTCCTCATTCTTCGCCAGGTTTTTCAAAACTACCATGGCATCTTCTGGATCTTTGTCCAACAGCAGTCCATTTGCTGCTGAATCAATTCTCATACGAGTCTGTAAATTGGTAGCATTATAAAACTTAGTTACCTGGTTCCAAACGGGAAATCCATGCATCGGGCAGTTCCTTATAAGAGTGGTAAATCTGTCACAGGCCTCGTTCATTGGCTCGTCATCTTACTGTTGAAAAGTAGCAATTTCGTTACGTAATCGTTCAGATAAGTGTGAAGGATTAAAACGAGACAAAAATTCACGAGTTAAATCTGCCCAAGTTCGTATTGAACCCGACGTTAGTTTATTCCAGCAACTTTTCGCCCTGTCCCTCAATGAATGAGGAAATAACCGAAGCCTCAGTATCTCCAGATTAACTCCTGGTAGTCTAAACGAACCACAGATTTCCTGGAACGTTTTCAGATGCTCCCTAGCATCCTCTGTAGTAGCACCACTAAATTGGCCAGCGTTGTTGATCATGCTGAACATAACAGGTTTCAACTCAAAGTTGTCAACGTCTACATCTGCAGGGTTGTTTCTAGTTCTACATGATCATTGAGCATGTAGTCTCGGCATGACCGGCGTGCGGCAGCGACAGGAGGATCGACAGGTTGACCCTTCCCTCCATCTCCGGCAGGATTGTCATTATCCTGGGGATTGTCTTGGTCGTTCCTTCTTTCTTGACGTCTTTCGTTCACCATTGCTTCTAGTTGTTCCTCCAGTTATTCGTTCCTTTCAACGAGGTAACAGACTATTTTCATGAGATTGTATGTTCGTTTGATTTCAGGATCTAACTGGTGCTCTGGTTCTTTTCCTCGTTGAGATCTGCGCATACGCAAACAAAAGACCTTGTGAAAGGTATAGGTTGAATAATCCAAGTAAAAACAGAAAAGTAAAGGAAGTGCAGTAAAAGATAGGGCAAAGATATGTTGCCAGTCACCGGCAACGGCGCCAAAAACTTGTTGCGTGTAAAAGTGTCTATCGCAATGTAGTGCAAGTGTACACGACGCAAGTAGTAAAGTGATACGCAAGTATCGGATATCGTCTCCACAGGGACTGGGCTAATAGCTTCACCTTGGATTACTGCACGAGAGAGAAAAGAAATAGTTTAAATTGTTGTCACGAGATAATAAAGAATACTGATAATAAAAGAGTAGAGAAATCAAGATAGAGAGAATGAGCCGGTATTGAATTGCTCAATAGTGTAGGTGTTGCAAAGTCTAAGAATATTTGTTCTGTCGTTGCGCCTGTCGCAGCAGCACCTGTCGCGGCAGCGATAACACAACTTTGTACTTCAAGCTTGGCAAGAATCTCTGAAGTGCCTTGGCCTATCCCTAGGTCCAAGTCTGTCGATGAATACGTCTTTGATGATACCTCCCGGCATGAATCGAAGGATGAAAACCGATGTTGTTGAATTTTTCCTTAGCCACTTAACCTCGTCCTATCCCTAGGTCCGAGATAGTTCAACCATAAGCTGGAGAACCCGTACTTATTCCTTTTGTATACTTAACTCTCTCGATATTAAGTAAATGTGTAATCTCACAATGCTCTCCCGATACTCTTGCAAGATGTTGAAAACCAGAATAAGCAAACTTGAAGTCTATTTTATTTAACATGAAAATTCCTAAAACAAATGCAATCCTTGCAACTACTTTACAGATCAACCCTT
Organism: Hibiscus trionum; assembly: GCA_030270665.1. Lineage (NCBI taxonomy): Eukaryota > Viridiplantae > Streptophyta > Magnoliopsida > Malvales > Malvaceae > Hibiscus > Hibiscus trionum. The sequence continues at coordinate 39,176,769 of BSYR01000010.1, read as the reverse complement.
AGCCCTAGGGAAGTTTAGAACATGTTGAGGAAGGGAAAACGGCTAGGGTTTTGGGAGGAAGGCTAGAGAATAAGATGATGTCCTCCCTTAGGTCGAATTACATGTCTTTATTTAGGCCTTGGGTTCAAGTTTTCTAATATGGCAAGAATACAAGTTTAAATTAAAGTACAACTCTATTAAAGACTAAATCTTCAGAGCATAAGTCTTTGATTCATCATTCCTTCTTACTTGGAGTTTCTTCCTTGAACTTTGGGCTTGGCCTTCATTCTGATCTAGGGCTTGGAAAAATATAAGGGTGCTCCACGACATATGGGCTTAATTTTCTCTTTCTGTCGAGGTCCACTTCACTTCTTCCCTTCACTGTCGCTGTCGTCCTTGGCTACCACGGCAGCTGCCATGGCAGCATCGTCCTTCACGTCTGCACATCCAGTTCCAACTCTGCTTCTTCACTGCCCAACATCTGCTTCTCTACTGCCCTCCATCTACTACAGCAGCTACCTGCAAAAGCAACCAATTTCAGTAGAAACTGTGTCAATTGATATATTTGTGATGTATAACTGAAATTTAACCTAAATGCAATGAATTATGCTTGAATGCAGCAGAAATATGGGTTTAATAGGGGGTAAATTATAGAACTTTTACACACTCAACACTTACATATCTGATCCACATAAGCTTTTTGACGATCAAAGGATGTTTACAATATTTCCTTGATAATCTGAACCTTCTCATCGGTCTGTCTTTTTAAATCAGATCCTACAATCTTCCTTTCATTAAACTCGGTCTAACATAAAGGTGTTCTACACTTACACCTATACAAGAATTCGAAAGGTTCCATCTTAATGCTTTATTAGAAGTTGTTATAGGCAAATTCAAAAAGCGGTATATGCTCTTCCAACTCCACTCGAAATTAATAATGCAACACCGAAGCATATCTTCCAAAATCTGAATGACTCGCTCAGACTGACCATCAGTATGAGGATGAAAAATATTATTGAAATGTAATATTGTGTCCAAAGCTTCATGAATTTTCTTCCATGGTCTCGTTGTGAACCGGGGATCTCTATCCAATATGATTCATGATGGCACTCCATGCAACCTCACAAACTCTTGGATGTATAACCTTGCCAACCTTTCAAGGGTTAAATCCATCCGCACAAGAAAGAAATGAGTGGTCTTGGTCAAACGATCCACTATCACCCATAGAGCATCATTGGGTTAGTGGCAAACCTGTCACAAAATCTATGGTCACTCGATTCCACTTCCATTGTGGAATTTGAATGGGTTGAAGCAAGCCCGAAGGGAATTTATGTTTGGCCTTAAATTGTTGACAAGCTAAGCATTTGGTCACAAACTCTGACACATCTCTCTTCATGATAGGACACTAATAAAAATGACGAAGGTCTTGGTACATCTTATTACTACTCAGATGCATGGCAAATAGACTATGGTGCGCCTCTCAAAGGATACGATCTCGTAAATATTCCAAGGCTAAAACACACAATCGGCCTTTGAATTACAACAACCCACCATCTCGCACTTCAAAACCAGATGTCTCACCTCTCTGAACTATCTCTATCTTTGCTACTAATTCTTCATCCAACACTTGCGTTCTCTTGATCTCTTGAACTAAGGCGGGCTCCACACAAAGCTCGACTAACAACCCACCATCCTCGGTCATCCTCAAACGAAAAAACATCATCCTCAAGTCTGGCATAGCCTTTCGGCTCAAAGCGTCAACCACCACATTAGCTTTACCGGGGTGATACTCTATGATGCAATCATAATCCTTTAGCAGCTCAATCCATCATCTTTTCCCCAAATTCAACTCTTTCTCGTGAGTAGGTACTTTAAAATCTTATGGTCGGTGTAGATATAACACTTTTCTCTATATAGATAGTGCCTCCAAATCTTCAACGCAAAGATGATTGTGGCAAGCTCCAAATCATGTTAAGGGTGACTTCGTTCATAAGGCTTAATTTGTCTCGAGGCAAGAAACCACCTCACCTTCTTGCATGAGAATACAACCAAGCCCATTCAACAAAGCATCACTAAACACAACATAATCCTTTCTTGACTCAGGTTGCATCAAAACCAGAGCCTCCATTAGATAAGCATGCAACTGCTTGAAGCTTTGATGTCTTCTCTCGTTCCACTCAAACAGAACTCCTTTCTGTAACAACTTGGTCATAGGTTCTTCTATGATAGAAAAGCCCTTGACAAAACAATGGTAATATCCGACAGGTCCAAGGAAACTACGAACCTTCGCGATATTTCCAGGTGGCTTCCACTCTACCATTGCCTGAATATTTTGTGAATCAACACAGATCCTATTTGCCCCAACAATATGGCCCAAGAACGCCACCTCGGAAAGCCAAAATTCACATTTATTGAATTTGGCATAATGTTGCCTTTCTCAAAAATCTTAAGGACAACACGAAGGTGATAGTCGTGCTCATCCTCCTAGCTCAATTAAACCAAGATATCATCAATGAACACCCCTACAAACTGATCTAAGTAGGGTTGAATGATCCAGTTCATCAAGTCCATAATAGTTGCAAGTGCATTGGTAAACCCAAAAGGCGTCACTAAGAACTCATAATGGTCATATCGCATCCTAAAAGCGATTTTTTAACATCCTCTTCTACCACCTTTAACTAGTAATGACCCAACCTCAAATCAGTCTTTGAGAACACACAGGCACCTTATAACACCCTCTACCCGGCCTAGAAGAAAGACCGGCGTAGAGCATGTTATTAGACAAGCTTTCAAAGACTTTTGCTCAGTTGCACACACTCAACAATACATGACAGAACATTCTTTTCAAAAAGTAGGATAAATTAAAAACTTTTTAAAGTGTTAAGCAGGATTAAGATTGATCAGAAATCTAGTAAACAGAAACGTTCAAGGATTCACCAAGCACATAAATGATAGAAACATGGCGATCACTTATGACTTAGCTTGGTAGAGCTTTTGTTTCACAAAATCTTGAAATAAGTTTCAATCATGAATTGCAACTTATCTTTAGAGCTTATGAATGGCTTAAATGCAATCAAATACTTAATACATGAGGTTTATTATATAAGACAATAAGAAAGCATGAGAGAGTCCCAAACCAACTTATACAGAACCATTAGAGAATTTAGATATTTAGATATCTTGATACAAATAATTTATTAACAATCACACTCTTGTTTATCAATTCGAGAATCCTATAGTATTATCAAAACCCAAAATTTCTTCTTCATTAAGCAAGAATCAATTAATACTCAATGGCATCCAAACATCAACTATTTAACTTCTTACAAACTTTCACAAAATTGATATTATATTTAAGGCATTACCTTCTCAAGGTTTAACATCTTTTTATCCATAACTCTTAATATTGTTCAACCATAGATATCAATCGTCCAATTATAACTTTCATGCATTCAACCATTCGTCATTCCCGCTTAGAAATAAACAATCACATATTTGGCCAATTTTACGTGCCCTTAACTAGTGGTACTATTGTTTAATTAATATACATTTAACCTATTTCGCTTAAAAACTTATCCGGCTTATAGGAATATTAAATTGCTACTATAGCATAAGTCATTTAGATTAAACAAACAATTAACTTGTATCACTAGTTAGAGAGTACACGAAGTAAGGCCAAAAGACATACGATCCAAATTTATACGAACATGCTATCAACCTAGAAATTTTGTCAAGTTAATAGAAAACATGATAGTCAAGTTTTGTCACTTTAATTCAACCCTTAACATTATTGATCTATAAACCCATTTTCGAATATATACTTGTCTCAGAAGCAAGATTTATTAAGAGTGGGAGCTAACTTAGGACATAGGTACTTTGTAATAATAGCATTAAAATATTAAACAATTCTTTCCCTACAGAGATTTGTAGATTAAACAATTCTGCTATAACTGTTTACCAAACTTTCTAAAATCATACATAACCAATTTTAAACCTGAAAGAATAATTAACTCCCAATTCATTTCGAAATCACTACAAGGCAAGCAATACAAACATATCGAGCATTCAGACTCCAATATTTGCATCAACTTAATCTCACTATGAAACTATCACATTATTTAATAGCATGGCAACCAAGTCTGTTTATCTACTCCAACCCATACATGATTACATATCACAATCTTGTAGAGCGTTTGGGTGTTCTCCAATTATGAGCGCAAGTGCAAACTCTTGTCAAGTTATAATATAAAAGATATCGTCTCCCACGAGGATTGGATAGCTAATTCGAATATAAATTCTTGTATAGAGAATATTTAGATGAACAAGTAAATTCCAGTTTGTAAGATATTCTAAATTATAGAAACACAAGTAATTAAGAGAAGAGAACAAATTGATAGAATGGTTCAGGTTATGCTACTCCATAGTGTAAAACTGTGTTGAATAAGTCAAGTTGTATTGCGCTGCCAGACTTTGCTGCCTCAGCGGAGGACGGAATATTAGTGCTTCAACAACTTTTGTTGCCTCGGCAGATGGAACGGATGATTGGCTCGGCGGAAAACTCGGCAGACCTTCAAGGCTCGGCAGAATACTTTGAGAATGATTCAACTTATGTCTAAGTCAGAATACTGTTGATGCCCGCTGCAGATAATACTCGTCGGCGTGAATCTTGCAATGAACAACAACCTTTGATTCATCCTCTTTTAGCCGCTTTAAACCCTAACCTATGTCTAGGTTGTATTAATCAACACCTGGTATGGATGAGATCGTGCTTACTTCTTTCTTGAGTTTGACTCTCTCGATGCAAAACAAATGGATTGCTTACAACCGATCTTTTGAACTCAATTGAAAAAAAATGAAGAACATGAAATAAGCAACCCTTGAATTTATTGCAATAACAAACTTGACCTAAACAACCATTCTCACAACTACTTTACAATCCAACCCAAACCCTATAGAATTTAGAACATAATGACGACAAGAAAACACAAGAGAAACCTAGGCTATTCTAAGATTGTCAGCTTCTCTAAAATACAAAATATGATCAAGTATATATAGGGCATGGCCTAGGTTAAGCCCTCCTTGGAGTAGAAGTTTTCCTCATGATAAAGTAGCTTTTTCATTAAATGCATCCTTTAATTCTGACTTCTTTGACTTGAATTTGGACTCCCCTTGTCGTTGCCTTGTGCCGCAAGCAAACCTTGATCTTCTCCTTTGGCGGCTTTGTCTGTTGTTTCTTCCATCAGTAAATTGCATGGATGGGCTCATTGGACTCAGGAAATTATACTCTATCAATCGCACTCCAATTTGCCAATTCCCTTAGTTGCTGCCACGGGCGGCAGATATGGCGGCGACAGCTACTCGACAGTATCTCTATATGTGTCGAACTGCTTCAGTACAGCTCCTTGGTGTGCTGCCTCAGCATCAGCTCTTCTAATTTCTCCTCCTTGTTTGGCCTTCTCTTTGGTCCTGCTTATTTATTCCTAAACTTGAAATAAAAATAATTAATTAAAGAAAACTTAAAATCCGAAAAATAAAAATATGGAAAATAAATTGCAATAAATTAAAATCTAATCCTAAAACATAAAAATAAATTAAGTTACGTTGGGAGTGCATTGAGATGCATCTCCCAAACATAACCACTCTTGAGTTGGTTGTGTTTTGCTTTTCGTCCAGTTGGGTCATCTTGCTCCTCGGGGTCTTTGTTGCTACTCTAATTTCTGCCCTGGCGGCTGCTGCCTTGCTCTGTTTCTGTGCTAACCTTCGAGGCATGTTTGTCTTGGCATACCTCTTTTTCCTTGGTTGGTTTCAAGGGTTGTAAAACATGTATCTTTATGTTCTGGTTGTCAACCCTCATTATGAGTTCCCCATTATCTACATCTATTAATGTTTTGCTTGTGGCTAAGAATGGTCGCCCAAGAATGATGGGGGCGTTCTTGTCTGCCTCATAGTCAAAGATAAGGAAATCAGCTAGAAAAATGAAGCTACCCACTCGTACAAGGATATCTTAAACTTTTCCTTTCGGTTGCACAAAAGGAATGATCAACAAATTTGATCATGATGAAGGTTGGTTTTGCTTTTCCAATTCCTAATTTGTTGAAGACAGTCTTGGGCATCAGATTAATCCTTGCTCCTAGGTCACATAGAGATCTCATATCGTTGTTGTTGCCTATCTTGCATGGAATGATAAAGATGTCTGGATCTGTCCTCTTGGGCGGCACCTTGTTATGTATCATTGCCATGCATTCCTCAGTGACAGCTACCGTCTCGAATTCCCCAACTCTTCTTCTTTTGGAAACCATGTCTTTCAATTTGTGGTGCTGTCGTAGCGGGCTGTTCTGGTTGTTGTTCTTTTGGCTGCTCAACTTTTGGATCATCCAATTGTTTGCCACTTCTTGTTGTTATTGCTTTACATTGCTCATAAGTGGGTTTTTCTGTGGCCTCTGTGTTGCTGGATGATGCACCCATTGACCTATTGTTTATGATCTGAGTGAACTGCCTTAACTGGGTTTCCAGGTTCTTGATTGTTGCCTTCATATTTTGAAACTGCATCTCAGTCCTATCCATGAAGGACTCAGTCTTATTAATAAATTTATTAGTATAAACAATAAAATCACTAGTGCAAGATATAAAAGTATGTAAAGTAGATTCGAGTGAATTATTGTTCGTATTTTGTTGTTGTTGAGGCTGCTGCCGGGACAGGTTCTGTTGATATCCTCCAGGTTGCTGGGTTGGATTTGCATCCGTGTTAGGGTTACTCCAGGAGAGATTTGGATGCTTTCTCCAGCCCGGATTGTACGTGTTGGTGTTTTGCCTGCTTTTCCTCTCATATGTCCCCATGAAATTGGCAGATTTGTTGCATTCGGAGGAATAATGGTTGCCCCCACACTCATCACAAAAAGGCTCCACAGCCTTAACCTCATATGTTTTCCTGGTAGGCTTCGCCATGTTCATAACCAACTGTGTCAGTTTATCTAGGCGGGTAGTGACAGATTCGGTGGCTTCTACTTCATTCACAACAGCTGGCTGCCTTATGCCACCGCGGCGGGCTGTAGGGAACTTGTAGTCATTCTTTGCAATTTTATTTAAAATCTGTAGTGCCTCCTCGAGTGGTCTGTCTAGAATGATTCCATTGGCTGAAGTGTCAAGCATCATTCTTGTTGGTTGATTGACTCCATTGTAGAACATCGACACTTGAGTCCAGGTGGGGAAACTGTGAAGCGGGCAGTTATTTAACATCTGTTGGTATCTCTCCCAATCTTCATACATCGGTTCGTCATCTCCTTGGAGGAAGGCAGTGATTTCGTTTCTTAATCTATCGGTCACGTTTGAAGGGCTGAAACGGTCAAGGAAGTCCTTGCACAACTCTGCCCAAGTGTTAAACGATCATGTCGGTTGGTTATTCAGCCATTGTTTTTCCATATCCATCAGTAAATATGGAAAAGTATCAACTTAATCACATCTTGATGGATTCCATTTATCTTGAAAGATCTGCAAATGTCAAGGAACCCCCTCAAGTGTTGACGAGCATCTTCCGTGGCAGTTCCTCCAAATTGCCCCAAGGTGTTTACCATGTTGAACATCACAGGTTTCAGCTTGAAGTGTTCTACTTCAATTTCAGGCTCTGCCACAGTTGGTTCAAATCCTCTGAATTCGTGCTCCAAGTAGTCTCTAGTGGAGTTCACATATTGTTGCTACCTTGTCTGAATTGGGGGCTACTGCCCATGCGGCGGATCTTGCTGCCCGTCAATGCCGTTTCAGGCATTGTTGGCAGGGTTGTCTTCTTGGCCATTCATGGCTGCCTCTGCTTTTCCTTTTTCCTTAGCTTTTCCAAGGGCTTCTTATGCTTCTTTCTTTAGTTTTCTTGCTCTTTGTTCGATCTCGTCCTTGTAAACGAGCGCAAGTACACACTATTTTCAAGTTATAATATAAAAGATATCATCTCCTACGAGGATTGGACAACTAATTCGAATATAAATTCCTGTACAGAGAAGATTTAGATGCACAAGTAAATTTCAGTTTGTAAGAGATTCTAAATTAAAGAAACACGAGTAATTAAGAGAATATATCAGATTGATATAATGGGTCAGGTTATGCTGCTCCATAGTATGAAACTGCATTGAATAAGTCAAGTTGTATTGCGCTGCCAAACTTTGCTGCCTCGGCGGAGGACGTCAGATTGGTGCTTCAACAACCTTTGCTGCCTCGACAGATGGAACAGACGATTGGCTTGGCGGAAAACTCGGCAGACCTTCAAGGCTCGGCAGAATGCTTCGAGAATGATTCAGCTTATGTCTAAGTCATAATATTGTTGATGCCCGCTGCAGATAATACTTGTCGGCGTGAATCTTGCAATGAACATCAACCTTTGATTCGTCCTTTTTAGCGGCTTTAAACCCTAACCTATGTCTAGGCTGGATTTATCAACACCTGGTATGGGTGAGATCGTGCTTACTTTTTTCTTGAGTTTGACTCTCTCGATGCCAAACAAATGGATTGCTCACAATCGATCTTTCGAACTCAATTGAAAAAAATGAAGAACATGAAATAAGCAAACCTTGAATTTATTGCAATAACAAAATTGAACCTAAACAATCGTTCTCACAACTACTATACAACACAACCAAAACCCTAGAGAATTTTGAAAATAATGACGGCAAGAAAACTCAAGAGAAACATAGGCTATTCTATGATTGTCAGCTTCTCTAAAATACAAAATATTATCAAGTATATATATGGCATGGCCTAGGTTAAGTCCTCCTTGGAGTAGAAGTCTTCCTCGTTATAAAGTAGCTTTTGCATAAAATGCATCCTTTAATTCTAACTTCTTTGACTTGAATTTGGACTCCCCTTGTCGTTGCCTTGTGCCACAAGCAAGCCTTGATCTTCTCCTTTGGCAGCTCTGTCTGCTGTTTCCACTATCATTAAATTGCATGGATGGGCTCATTGGACTCAGGAAATTATGCTCTATCAATCGCACTTCAATTTGCCAATTCCCTAAGTTGCTACCATGGGCGGCAGATATGGTGGTGACAGCTACTCGGCAGCATCTCTCCATGTGTCGAACTGCTTTAGTACAGCTCCTTGGTGTGTTGCCTCAGCATCAGCTCTTCTAATTTCTCCTCCTTGTTGGGCCTTCTCTTTGGTCCTACTTATTTATTCCTAAACCTGAAATAAAAATAATTAATTAAAGAAAACTTAAAATCTGAAAAATAAAAATGTGGAAAACAAATTGCAATAAATTAAAATCTAATCCTAAAACATAAAAATAAAAAAATATTAAAAATAAATTAATTTATGTTGGGAGTGCATTGAGATGCATCTCTCAAACACAACCACTCTTGAGTTGGTTGTGTTTTGCTTTTCGTCCAGGTGGGTAATCTTGCTCCTCGGGGTCTTTGTTGTTGCTTTGATTTCTGCCCTGGGGCTGCTGCCCTGCTCTGTTTCTGTGCTGAGCTTGGAGGCATGTGTGTCTTGGCATACCTCTTTTTATTTGGCTGGTTTCATGGGTTGTAAAACATGTATCTTTATGTTCTTATTGTCAACCCTCATTATGAGTTCCCCAGTTTCTACATCTATGAATGTTCTGCCTGTGGCAAAGAATGGTCGCCCAAGAATGATGGGGGCGTTCTTGTCTGCCTCACAATCCAAGATAAAGAAATCGGCTGCAAAAATGAAGCTGCCCACTCGTACAAGGATATCTTCAACTTTTCCTTCTGGTTGCACAAAGGAATGGTCAGCTAATTGGAGAATGATAAAGGTTGGTTTTGCTTTTCCAATTCCTAATTTGTTGAAGACAGCCTTGGGCATCAGATTAATCCTTGCTCCTAGGTCACATAGAGCTCTCATATCATGGTTGTTGCCTATCTTGCATGGAATGATAAAGTTGTCTAGATCTGTCCTCTTGGGCGGCACCTTGTTATGTAGCACTGCCATGCATTCTTCAGTGACATGTACCGTCTCAAATTCCCCAACTCTTCTTCTCTTGGAAACCGTGTCTTTTAAATACTTTGCATAGTTCGGAACATTTTGTATGGCTTCCACGAGTGGAATGTTGATGTGCACCTGCTTAAGTGTATCTAGGAATTTCGTGAGCCGGTGCTCTTGCTTATGCTGTTTAAGTCTTTGGGGGAAGGGCGGCGGAAAACGGATGTCCTGGATGCGTTCTTTACAGGGAAATCTGATCTTTGAGGGTTTAGGATCATCTGTCTCAGGGTTGATGTCATCTGTCTGGGCCTCAATTTGTGGTGCTGCCGCGACGGGCTGTTCTGGTTGTTTTTCTTTTGGCTGCTCAATTCTGGGATCATCCAATTGTTTCCCACTTCTTGTTTTTATTGCTTTACATTGCTCATAAGTGGGTTTTTCTGTGGCCTCTATGTTGCTGGATGATGCACCCATTGACCTGTTGTTTATGATCTGAGTGAACTGCCCGAACTTGGTCTCCAGGTTCTTGATTGTTGCCTCCTAATTTTGTAACCGCATCTCAGTCTTGTCCATGAAGGACTCAATCTTATTAATAAATTTATTAGTATGAACAATAAAATCACTAGTGCGAGATATAAAAGTATGTAACGTAGATTCGAGTGAATTATTGTTCGTATTATGTTGCTGTTGAGGCTGCTGTCGGGACAGGTTATGCTGATATCATCTAGGTTGTTAGGTTTGATTTGCAGCTGTGTTAGGGTTACTCCAGGAGAGATTTGGATGCTTTCTCTAGCCCGGATTGTACGTGTTGGTGTTGGGCCTGTTGTTCCTCTCATATGTCCCCATGAAATTGGAAAATTCGTTGCATTCGGAGGAATCATGGTTGCCCCCACACTCATCACAAAAGGGCTCTATAACCTTAGCCTCATATGTTTTCCCGATAGGCTGCGCCATGTTTATAACCAACTGTGTCAGTTTATCTAGGTGGGCAGTGACAGATTTGGTGGCTTCTACTTCATTCACAACAGCTCGCCGCCTTATGCCGCTGTCGCGGGCTGTAGGGAACTTGTAGTCATTCTTTGCAATTCTATTTAAAATCTGTAGTGCCTCATCGAGTGGTCTGTCTAGGATGATTCCGTTGGCTGAAGCGTCAAGTGTCATTCTCGTTGGTTGATTGACTCCATTGTAGTGCATCGACACTTGAGTCCAGGTGGGGAAACCGTAAAGTGGGCAGTTGTTTAACATCTGTTGGTATCTCTCGCAAGCTTCATGCATCGGTTCTTCATCTCCTTGGTAGAAGGCAGTGATTTCGTTTCCTAATCTATCGGTCACGTTTGAAGGGCTGAAACAGTCAACGAAGTCCTTGTACAACTCCGCCCAAGTGTTAAACGATCTTGTCGGTTGGTTATTCAGCCATTGTTTTTCCCTATCCCTCATTGAATAGGGAAATAGTCTCAACTTAAGCACATCTTGATGGATTCCATGAATCTTGAAAAATCTACAAATGTCAAGGAACCCCCTCAAGTGCTGTCGAGCATCTTCCGTGGCAGTTCCTCCAAATTGCCCCAAGGTATTTACCATGTTTAACATCACTGGTTTCAGCTCAAAGTGTTCTCCTTCAATTTTAGGCTCTGGCACAGTTGGATCAAATCCTCTGAAGTCGTGCTCCAAGTAGTCTCTAATGGTGCGCACATATTGTTGCTACTTGGCCTGAATTGGGGGCTGCTGCCCAGGCGGCGGATCTTGTTGCCCGTCAATACCGTTTCGGGCATTGTTGGCAAGGTTATCTTCTTGGTTGTTCATGGCTGTCTCTGCTTTTCCTTTTTCCTTAGCTTTTCCGAGGGCTTCTCTTGCTTCTTTCTTTAGTTTTCTTGCTCTTTGTTCGATCTCGTCTATGTAAACGAGCGCAAGTGCACACTCTTGTCAAGTTATAATATAAAAGATATCGCCTCCCACGAGGATTGGACAGCTAATTCGAATATAAATTCCTGCACAAAGAATATTTAGATGAACAAGTAAATTTTAGTTTGTAAAAGATTCTAAATTAAAGAAACACAAGTAATTAAGAGAAGAGATCATATTGGTAGAATGGGTCAGGTTATGTTGCTTCGTAGTGTGAAACTGCGTTGAATAAGTCATATTGTATTGTGTTGCCAGACTTTGTTGCCTTGGCGGAGGGTGGCAGATTGGTGCTTCAACAACTTTCGCTGCCTCGGTAGGTGGAACGAAAGATTGACTCGGCGGCAAACTCGGCAAACCTTCACTTTGGTGTGCTGCCTCAGCATCAGCTCTTCTGATTTCTCCTCCTTGTTGGGCCTTCGCTTTGGTCCTGCTTATTTATTCCTAAACCTGAAATAAAAATAATTAAATAAAGAAAACTTAAAATCTAAAAAATAAAAATGTGAAAAATAAATTGCAATAAATTAAAATTTAATCCTAAAACCTAAAAATAAAAAGAAAGATATTAAAATAAATTAAGTTATATTAGGAGTGCATTGAGATGCATCTCCCAAACATAACCACTCTTGAGTTGGTTGTGTTTTGTTTTTCGTCCAGGTGGGTCATCTTGCTCCTCGGGGTCTTTGTTGCTGCTCTGATTTATGCCATGGCGGCTACTGCCTTGCTCTGTTTCCGTGCTGACCTCGGATGCATGTGTGTCTTGCATACCTTTTTTTTCTTTGGTTGGTTTCATGGGTTGTAAAACATTTATCTTTATATTTTAATTTTCAACCCTCATTATGAGTTACTCATTCTCTGCATCTAGTAATGTTCTGTCGGTGGCTAAGAATGGCCGCCCAAGAATGATGGGGGCGATCTTATCGGCCTCACAGTCCAAGATAAGGAAATCAATTGGAAAAATGAAGTTGTCCACTCGTACAAGGATATCTTCAACTTTTCCTTCCGGTTGCACAAAGGAATGGTCATCTAATTGGAGCATGATAAAGGTTGGTTTTGCTCTTCCAATTCCTAATTTGTTGAAGACAGCCTTGGGCATTAGATTAATCCTTGCTCCTAGGTCACATAGAGCTCTCATATCATGGTTGTTGCCTATCTTGCATGGAATGATAAAGCTGTATGGATCTGTCCTCTTGGGTGGCACCTTGTTATGTAACATTGCCATGCTTTCTTCAGTGACAACTACCATCTCGAATTCCCCAACTCTTCTTCTCTTGAAAACCATGTCTTTCAAATACTTTGCATAGTTCGGCATATTTTGTATAGCTTCCATGAGTGGGATGTTGATGTGCACCTGCTTAAGTATATCTAGAAATTTCTTGAACTGGTGCTCTTGCTTTTTCTATTTAAGTCTTTGGGGAAGGGCGGCGGCAAATAGATGTCCTGGATGCGTTCTTTATTGGGAAATCTGATCAGTGGGGGTTCAGGATCATCTGTCTCAGGGTTGTTGTCATCTGTCTGGGCCTCAATTTGTGGTGCTATCATGGCGGGATGTTCTGGTTGTTGTTATTTTGGCTGCTCAACTCTGGGATCATCCAATTTTTTCCCACTTCTTGTTTTCATTACTTTACATTGCTCATAAGTGGGTTTTTTTGTGGCCTCTGTGTTGATGGATGATGCACCCATTGACCTCTTGTTTATAATCTGAGATAACTGCCTGAACTGGGTCTCCAAGTTCTTGATTGTTGCCTCCTAATTTTGTAACCGCATCTCAGTCCTGTCCATGAAGGACTCAGTCTTATCAATAAATTTTTTAGTATGAACAATAAAATCACTAGTGCGAGATATAACTGTATGTAAAGTAGATTGGAGCGAATAATTGTTCGTATTCAGTTGTTGCTAAGGCTGCTGCCGGGACAGGTTCGGTTGATATCCTCCAAGTTTCTGGGTTGGATTTGCAGTCGTTTTAGGGTTACTCCATGAGAGATTTGGATGCTTTCTCCAGCCCGAATTGTACGTGTTGGTGTTGGGCCTGCTGTTCCTCTCTTATGTCCCAATGAAATTGGCAGATTCGTTGCATTCAGAGGAATCATGCTTGCCCCCACACTCATCAGAAAAGGGCTCCACAGCCTTAGCCTCATATGTTTTCCCGGTAGGCTTCACCATGTTCATAACCAACTATGTCAGTTTATCTAGGCGGGCAGTGACAGATTCGGTGGTTTCTACTTCATTCACAACAGCTGACCGCCTTATGCCGCCGCAACGGGCTGTAGGGAACTTGTAGTCATTCTTTGCAATTCTATTTAAAATTTGTAGTGCCTTCTCGAGTGGTCTGTCTAGGATGATTCCATTGGCTAAAGCGTCAAGCATCAAGCTCGTCGGTTGATTGACTCCATTGTAGAACATCGACACTTGAGTCCAGGTGGGGAAACCGTGAAATGGGCAGTTGTTTAAAATCTGGTTGTATCTCTCCCAAGATTCATACATCGATTCGTCATCTCCTTGGCGAAAGGCAGTGATTTCGTTTTTTAATCTATCGGTCACGTTTGAAGGGATGAAACGGTCAAGGAAGTCCTTGCACAACTCCGCCCAATTGTTAAACGATCTTTTCGGTTGGTTATTCAGCCACTATTTTTTCATATCCCTCAGTGAATAGGGAAATAGTCTCAACTTAAGCACATCTTGATGGATTCCATGTATCTTGAAAGATCTGCAAATGTCAAGGAACCCACTCATGTGTTGTCGAGTATCTTCCGTGGCAGTTTCTCCAAATTGCCCCGAGGTACTAACCATGTTGAACATCACGGGTTTCAGCTCGAAGTGTTCTGCTTCAATTTCAGGCTCTGCCACAATTGGATCAAATCCTCTAAAGTCGTGCTCCAAGTAGTCTCTAGTGGTGCGCACATATTGTTGCTACTTGGGTTGAATTGGGGGTTGCTGCCCATGCAGCGGATCTTGCTGCCCGTCAATGTCGTTTTAGGCATTGTTGGCAGCGATGTCTTCTTGGCCGTTCATGGTTGCCTCTGCTTTTCCTTTTTCCTTAGATTTTCTGAGGGCTTCTCTTGCTTCTTTCTTTAGTTTTCTTGCTCTTTGTTCGATCTCGTCTATGTAAACGAGCGCAAGTGCACACTCTTGTCAAGTTATAATATAAAAGATATCGTCTCCCACGAGGATTGGACAGCTAATTCGAATATAAATTACTGCACGGAGAATATTTAGATACACAAGTAAATGTCAGTTTGTAAGAGATTCCTAATTAAAGAAACACACGTAATTAAGAGAAGATATCAGATTGATAGAATAAGTCAGGTTATGATGCTCCGTAGTGTGAAACTACGTTAAATAAGTCAAGTTGTATTGTGCTGCCGGACTTTGTTGCCTCGGTGGAGGATGGCAGATTGGTGCTTCAACAACTTTCGCTGCCTTGGCAGGTGGAACGGACGATTGGCTCGGCGGCAAACTCAAAAAACCTTCAAGGCTCGGCAGAACGCTTCGAGAATGATTCAACTTATTTCTAAGTCAGAATACTGTTCAAGCCCGCTGCAGATAATACCCGTCGGCGTGAATCTTGCAATGAATAGCAACCTTTGATTCGTCCTCTTTTAGCCGCTTTAAACCCTAACCTATGTCTAGGCTAGATTGATCAACACCTAGTATGGATGAGATCGTGCTTTCTTCTTTCGTGATTTTAACTCTTTCGATGCCAAACAAATGGATTGCTCACAATCGATCTTTCGAACTCAATTGTAAACAATGAAGAACATAAAATAAGCAAACATTGAATTTATTACAATAACAAACTTGAACCTAAACAACCATTCTCACAACTACTTTACAACACAACCCAAACCCTAGAAAATTTAGAACATAATGACGGCAAGAAAACACAAGAGAAACCTAGGCTATTCTAAGATTGTCAGCTTCTCTAAAATACAAAATATGATCAAGTATATATAAGGCATGGCCTAAGTTAAGTCCTCCTTGGAGTAGAAGTCTTCCTCGTGATAAAGTAGCTTTTGCATTAAATGCATCCTTTAATTCTGACTTCTTTGACTTGAATTTGGACTCCCCTTGTCGTTGCCTTGTGCCGCAAGCAAGCCTTGATCTTCTCCTTTGGCGGCTCTGTCTGATGTTTCCGCCATCAGTAAATTGCATGGATGGGCTCATTGGACTCAAGAAATTATGCTCTATCAATCGCACTCCAATTTGCCAATTCCCTAAGTTTCTGCCCTGGGCGACAGATATGACAGCGGAAGCTACTCAGCAGCATCTGTCTCTATGTCGAACTGCTTCAGTACACCTCCTTGGTGTGCTGCCTCAGCATCAGCTCCTCTAATTTCTCCTCCTTCTAACAGCTTCTAGAATCTGAAACTAAAACTAAACTAAAACAGTAACTTTTCTCATCAAATCAAAGATATTCAATACAAACATGGCAAAGTAAAGAATACTGTAAATAATGCATGCATGCACCTAAATATGCCTAAAATGCACTTAAGAATAGCAATAATATGAGATGGAATGCATACAAAATAAAGGACTTATGGGCACTTTATACAAGTAAACAAAGCATACCATGTAATTAATGTTTCCATTAACCTATCGAATACAAAGCAACCAACTATAATAAGTTTTAAGAGCTTACAAGCATAGATTCAATTTAATGTTACATGCCAAAATAAATAAGTCATATAGATCTATACAAAACCCTATGTGCCACCATCCTAGGAGTTTTAAACAAGAACTTCTAAATTCTACTTGAGTCCGAAGTAGTATCTTGCACCCTTTGATCACTAATAGATTATAGATGCTTTAAATGTCCTGCAATGCATGATAATGATATGCATTAGGCTTATATAGCCTAAGTGAGGTAGTGATGACAATGTATTAAACATTAAAGATCAAGAACTTTACAAAATAGAAACCAGTTTATTTCAAGTCTATATTCATACAAGAGTTTTCTTATATATCCTAAGTTAGCTTGAACGTAATTCAATTAATAGAAGCTTAATAGAAATTATGAATCTTTCGTGACATATACAAGAGCTTTCTTTCAGAGTTTAAGCTTATAGCCTTCATGTGCTCACTAAGAGCTACCAATTCTTATGCTCACCAAAAGCTTTCAATATTTATGCTCGCCAAGAGTTCAACATTTATTATTCATAACCCACTCAAGATTCTCTTTTAAATTCTTATTTGATTTCTTATAGTGTTCATGTCTTTTAACATGTTTGCCTTGGATCACACATGGTTATGGATAACATTGGTCTGTGTTTAACCATATAGGTCCAAGCGATACTTAGCCCAAAGAACATAGCAATGGCTAATATAAAAAACATATCAATCCTAACTTCTCAACTATCCAACCAAATGTATCGATACGTCCCTTAATATCATACAAATACGCCCTTCAAGCGTATAAATACGCCCTGTTTTTTTCAGTCACAACGACTCTTTCTTCTTTGAGACAAGTACTTATATGCCCACAAACCGTACCGATACGGTAGGTTGTTGAGGAGCATTTATTGCGGGAAATTGCAGCCTAACGGCTAGATTAATGACCTCAACCACCCAAACGGCTAGAAATCAATGCAAGGGTATAAAAACAAGTCTCAATTGCTACAACAACAACTATTGAGCCTTAAAGCAACATCAAAGCATTCAAATCCAAACTTTGTTCATTTAGAGTCAAATCTTTGTACCCAACTCAATTGAGTTTATCATTGTAATTTTATTAAGAGTTTGGGGAGTGTTTGAGTGTATTTGGGTAAACATCAACCTTTGAGAGGTACTTGTAAGGTTTACCAAATTTCTTCTTTGTAAAAAGTGTGTTGGATTAAGCTTTGGGTAGAAAGCTTAATCGGTTTTGTAAGGTTTCCTCCTCATCCAAGAAAATGGGAAGAATCAATTAGTGGATTTGTTGAAAATCTTTAGTGGGAACCAAGGTAGTTGAGGTAGAGTTCATTTATGAACTTGAACCACTATAAATTGCCTTGTGTCAAATTTTCATTCATCCAATTTCCACCTTCAAATTTTTAATCGTCAATTCACCCCCTTTTGGCCATTTGCAATCGTTTGATCAACTCAACAATTGGTATCAGAGCTACACTCATTGGAAGAATTACAACCCTCTTGATTTGATTCTAAGAGAGTTTGATCAACAACAACTTGAAGCAATGGCATCCACCTCCGGCCCCAACCTCTATGAGTCTCAATCCACCACCAAACCACTATTCTTCAATAGGGATAACTACCCATATTGGAAGAATCGTATGTGACTCTTCTTCAAATCCAACGACTACAGGGTATGGGAAGTTGTAGAAGACGGACCAAGCATTCCTATGAAGAGAGATGGTGAAGGAAAATTAGTAGCAAAGATCAAAGCAGAGATGACCGGTGAAGATAGAAGATAGTTGCAAGTCAATGATAAAGCCTTGCATATGATCTTTTGTTCTCTCGGCCCCGATATATATTCAAAGGTGTCTTCCATAGAAAGTGCCAAGGAAGTTTGGGTGTAACGCCCTAGTTTTGGGCCTAGATATTTTAGAGGTTGGATTGGGTCGGTCGAGAATGGTTCGAATCCTTAGGGGTGGTTTAGGGAACACCTAGTTCGGGATGCTTTAAAAATATGCAAAAAAAATATCTAAAAATCCTCATTTATTATATAAATGGTAATGGTGAAAACAGTTTTACAAAATGTGATTTGGAAATACTACATTTCGGTGTAGTGACCAAATTGCAGTTTTTGCAAAAGTTGACTAGTGACTGTTTTGTAAAGGATTGAAACTTTGAATCTTTAAGGTGCTAATTTTACCAAATTGTTTTTCATCAGATTTCTCTTTAATTTGTGGGTTTTTAATAATGTTTTAACTAAGGAATAAAGGAGAATTAAAAAGGAAATCAAAGTTGACTTTTTCATAACTACCTTACGTTAGTTTTCCCTCATTTCATTTTCTCTCAACTTCCACTCAGCCAAACACATTTCCCTCACCAAATAATCTCTGATTTTCATCCTTTTTGCTGAGATTTCATTCTCCTAAGGATTTCTAATCTTTACTTCATCAAATCCTTTTGTTTTTACTTTGGATTTTCAAGAAATCTTGCCCCAAGTTAAGGAGAAATCAGCCATTAGAGGTAAGTTTCGTCCTTCTCCTCTAATGATCGGTTCTTTACTGAAATTCCCAAGTTATCAATTCTTTGTTAATGATTCTTGAGTTGTTTTGATGTTAGAAGCATGAAATTGTTATAAAATTCAAGATTCTTGGTGAGATCTTGATGATTTTCGTAAATCTTTGTTAAGCTTTGTTTTGAGGTTGATTTCTAATGTGTTTTGGATGGTTAATGATGTTATGAATGAGGTTTTAACAAACAAATCCCGAATAGGTTTGGATTCCTAAGTTTTACATGTTAGATTTATGGTTTTTGGGGTGGTTTTGGTGATCTGTTGTTGTTGGAGGTATAAAGACGTGTTTGTGATGATTTTTGTTGTTGAATGAGGTTTATAAGTGATTAGAATTGAAAGATCTTGGCTGGGCTTTGTTTGGGGAAAGTTTAGGGATGATTTTGGTTGTTTTCGATGGCCGAAATGGTGCTTTTGAGTAGTGCAGCGAGTTTGGATGAGTGGCTGGTGATTTCAATGCATGATGATGCATTAATCCTCTGCTCTTATGTGTAATAAATAGGGGAGACATCTTTGGACGCCTTTGATGTTGATCCGGAGGTGCCGGAAGCCTAGATATCGTTTCGGCAAGCAAGCGAAACGTAATCGGTGAGTGCGTATGGTTTTAGAAGTCCTTGAAGGACAAAGAAACAAGGTTTGGGGATTTAGGATTGGTTTGAAACAACATCCTAAGTCCGGAAGTAAGTATGGCTAGATTTGCTCTCAAAATGTGATTGATGCCCTTAAATGCTTTTAACATACTCTTGTTTTAAGATAGACAAATTCTTATTGTTTTATGCATGATTTGTAGCATGAGATGATGCTATGTGTTGAATCCATGAGGTAGCATGTTGTGTTAAAGAGTTTTGAGACTTTGATTTAATGCAATGCATGAGATATGATTTTGAAAAGAGATGAGAAAGATTTGTGAAATGTTGCATCAAAACAGTAGGTGAGACGATGAATTTAATGTAATATGTTGGCATAAAAGATGAGATAATTATCGGATATAATTGGTCGACCAATAGGATGAAAGTGCACTATAGACTAAAAATCCGTACATGCTCTTTGGAGTGGGGCAATGGGGGTAGTGCCATCCCGATCCAAAGTGAGAATCTGATGATGAGAGATGCCATCGGGGTAGGTCTTGGTGAAACACACAAGCTTTGTGGCGAAGAGAGATACCGCCATGAGAGTCTGGTGATGTGAGATTCCACCGGGGTAGGACTTGACTTTAAGTCAAGATAATCCGCATATCCGAGTAAAAATGTAATATGAAATGCCAATATATGAGATTGTATTTGATTCACATGTACCAAATGTTGAAATGTTTTATGCTATGAGATATGCATATGAGATTTATGGTTTATGAAATGCTTTTGTTTATTAAGCATGTGTATGGCTTTTCCATGAGATTTGCATTGGTTAAATGCATGAGTTAGATTGAAGGTACATCTGATTTTCAAATTGAGAATTGCTTTGAAATGGTTTTCAAGCATGAGATAGAAAGAGCATGTTGTAGAAAATGATTTTTGAGATAGAGTTTTAAAGTTGCATTGTTGTGTTGGTTTTCTTAGAGCTTGCCTAACTAAGAAAATGTGCTTACGCTCTCTTCTACCAACAATGTAGATAATTGAGACGTTTTTGGGCAACAAAGAGGCTAGGGATATCCAAGGAAGTGAAAAGCTCAAGTATGGTGATGTTTGCATATACTTTAGTAATGATAATTGGCAATGGGGACCCATGGTTGGTTTTGGAAGATGTATTTTGAACTCCCTGTAGTTGTTCCAAGTTTGTTATAGCATTTGAGGGTTGTAAAGGTCCTTTATGGTTTGGTTTGTGGCTTGCTGCTTTTATATGGTTTTTTATGACTAGGGAGCATGCCTATAGACTCAATGATTGCATGATTGATGCTATGCTTTGGTTTATGATTCATAATGTTGATCTTTGATGCTTATATATGTTGATAGTATGTTGTGGTATGCTTTGGGACATTTCTGGACATGTTTATGTGAGAAAAACCAGCTAAATATGCAGTTGCAGGGCTAGGCGTATCGAAACGCCCTTATCTGTTTCGGAATAGGGGCCTGAAATGGTCATATTGTTTCGGAACGGGTAAGAGTGTTCCGGAACGTCATGGCTTCTAGAGAGCCATGTTTCGATACAGGTCTCGGAATGCACCCGAGTACCAAAACGGTCAACTCTGTTTCGATACGGTCGTTCTGATACAAGGGTCGACGTTTCGAAACACCCGA
Organism: Hibiscus trionum; assembly: GCA_030270665.1. Taxonomy (NCBI): domain Eukaryota; kingdom Viridiplantae; phylum Streptophyta; class Magnoliopsida; order Malvales; family Malvaceae; genus Hibiscus; species Hibiscus trionum. Next base: position 39,155,562 of record BSYR01000010.1, on the reverse strand, counting down.
CCGTTGGTTTGCATTTTGAATTGTTTCAAGTTCTTGCGTCTTACATATTAGTCCCTCATGTTTATGGATGCGATTGGATGAGTTTGGAATGTGTGATTGGGTTGATATTTGGCAGTGAGGCATGAAATATGATTAATTGAATAATGGTAACCTTACAATCTGCAAGGTCCTTGTAATTTATGAAATTTACATTTTGGTCCCTAAATGTCTAATTTGTGCCATTAAACCCATATTTGATTTCTGATCGATGTGCCTTTCCTCCCTGTGACCTTGGGTGTTCACATAGGGCTAATGTTGCATTTAGATAAGATAAAAAGGAAAAAAAAAGGTCGCTAACCAAGGTTGACCTTCGGATTGAATTTGGTTTCCTCGTGTAATCTTCGTAGTTCGGGTCGAGCGTCTAGGTCGGGCTAAGAGGGTTACATTGGGATACCCTCGAGACGACATATGAGGGAACTAGCGATGTTAAAGAGACAAAGATCGGGCTGCTCAATTTAAGCTATGGAAATTTCAAGATGGATCCCGATGAAAGCGTCTCCAAGATGTTTGATCAGTTCTCGGTCATCGTCAACGGATTAAAGGGCTTCGGTGAAGTCATTCCCGAAGACAAGCTAGTTTGGAAACTCCTATATTCACTTCCGGAATCTTGGGATGGAAAAAGGACGGCCATCATTGAAGCTATAGATTTGAAGACTCTTAAGTTTGATGCCCTTGTTGGATCTCTACTCACTCATGAGATCATGAAACAAGAGAGGGAAGAAGATAAGAAGAGAAGAAAGTTGAGAAGAAGAAGATTGGAATCGCACTTAAAGCTTCATACAACGATAGCGATTCTAGTGAAGAGGAATATGAGGAAATGGCCATGTTGGCCAAAAGATTCACACGATTCATGAAGTCCAATAGAGGAAGAAAATTCAATAGAAAATAGGACTTCAAGAATAGGAGTAAAGAAGAAAAGAAGGACCAAATCACTTTCTATGAGTGCAAGAAGATCGGCCATATCCGATCTGAGTGCCCTCAATTGAGAAAGAAAAGCTTTGGGAAGAAGAACAAATTCAAAGCTCAAGTTGCAACTTGGAGTGACGATGAATCATCTGAAGAGGAGGAGGAAGTGGCCAACCTTTGTCTTATGGCACTTGAGGAAGAACCAATGGTAAACCCTAACTCATCATCTCTTACTTACAATGAATTATATGATGCGTATGATGAGTTACAAGATTTTTATGACGAGTTGGTTGAAAAATACAAAGAGTTTATTTTAAAAATTAAGAAAATATTTCCGATTTGAAAAATCAAAATGAGTCACTTTCAAAACCAATTACGAATTGGAAAATAAGGTTTTGTATTTGATTAATCTTTCAAATGATCTCAAAAAGAAAAATCTTGATTTAGAAAAACTTCTTTCCAATTTTCAAGATTATCACACCAAGGAGGTAGATAATCTTAAAACTTCTCTTACTATTGGGAAAAATGATTTTGAAAAATAAAAGTTCTTCAAAAAGCCAATATGTTAAGAGAAAACCATTTTACCCCAAACAAAGAGGTTTTCAAAGGTAATCCAAAGTTAAAAGAATTAGGAGTGTATGGGTTCCTAAGGAACTCATTGTTTCTAAAAATGTGAATGATATTGCTTCTTGATTCCTAAGGGAACCAAGCTTTTGGGAGCTAACACTCATGGACCCAAAATGATTTGGGTACCAAAATCAAGGAACTAATCTTTTTTGTAGGGGGCATTGCTACAAGGCCAAAGCTTCAAGTCAAAACACATGGTACCTTGATAGTGGATGCTCAAGACACATGATCGGAGATAAGAGTAGATTCAAGGAGCTTAAGCCAAAGCATGGTGGAATAGTGACATTTGGTGACAACTCCAAAGGCCATATTGAGGGTATTGGCTCCATTGGTAATCTATCAACCGTACTTATTGAAGATGTATTGCTTGTCAATGGTCTAAAACACAACTTGTTGAGCATTAGTCAATTATGTGATAAAGGTTTTAATGTCCTCTTTGATCAAAGTGGTTGTAAAATAATGAACATTAAAACAAATCAATTGATGCTCATAGGGCATAGGATAGGCAATATCTATATGGTGCACCTAGATGAAATAAAAACATCCAATGCATGCTTAGTTGCATACGATGAACATGATTCATGGCTTTGGCATAGGAAATTAGGACATGCTAGCATGAGTGTTTTAGAGAAATTAGTCTCCCTTAATCTAGTTAGAGGTTTACCAAAACTTAAGTTCTCCAATGATAAAATATGTGATGCATGCTCTAAGGGTAAACAACATAGAACTTCATTTAAATCCATTAATAATGTTTCTACTAGTAGATGCTTACAATTGATTCATATGGATCTTTTTGGGCCAATTAGAACTATGAGCTTGGATGGTAAATCATATGCTTTTGTGCTTGTAGATGACTATTCTAGGTTTTTCTGGGTTCTATTCTTAAGTACAAAAGATGAGGCTTTAGAAAAATTCATCACATTTTCTAAAATAACCCAAAATGATCTTGAGCTTAAAATTACTCACATTAGAAGTGATCATAGAACCGAATTTCATAACTTGGGTTTCGAACAATTTTAAATGAAAATAGGATTAGCCATAATTTTTCTGCACCTCGCACTCCTCAACAAAATTGGGTAGTTGAGAGAAAAAATCGAACTTTAGAAGAAATGCTAGAACCATGCTTTGCGAAAATAATTTACCTAAATATTTTTGGGCGAAAGCCACAAATATCGCTTTCTACATTATAAATCGAGTAATGATTAGGCATATTTTAAAGAAAACACCATATGAGATTTTAAAATCTAAGAAGCCTAACATTAGTTATTTTCATCCATTTGGTTGCAAGTGTTTTGTTTTAAACAATGGTAAAGACAACTTAGGTAAATTTGATGCTAAAAGTGATGAAGCTATTTCTTAGGATATTCTTTAAACTCTAAAGTCTATCGTGTATTTAATAAGAGAACTTTAGTTGTAGAAGAGTCTATGCATGTTGTTTTGATGATAACCTCCTTCCGAGGAAGGATTCTTGTGATGATGATGATGTAGGAATCATTGAAGCCATTGATGGAGGACAAACATCAAAGGTGGATGAGATTCCAACCAAAGAAGAAGATGCACAAGACCCACCCCTTGAAGCCTTGAAGGACTTGGCTCTTGAAGAAAAGGAGGTGACATACCCAAAGGAGTTCAACTATGTCAAAGGTGGTGAAATATTGGGTGATCCATACAAGGGGGTAACTACTAGATCCTCTCTCAAATTAATGAACTATGTTGCATTTATTTCATGCATTGAGCCTAAAAATATCAAAGAAGCATTAAAAGATGATTTTTGGAGTTTGTCCATGCAAGAAGAACTTAATCAATTTGAGAGAAGTAAAGTATGGACATTAGTTGAAAAGCCTAGTAATCAATCTACTATAGGATCTAAATGGGTCTTTAGAAATAAACTAGATGAGAGTGGTAACATAGTGAGAAACAAGGCTAGGCTTGTTGCTCAAGGTTACACTCAAGAAGAGAGAATTGATTTTGATGAAACATATGCACCCGTAGCTAGAATGGAAGCTATTAGGATGCTTCTAGCATTTGCATGTTACCATAATTTTAAGCTTTTTCAAATGGATCTAAAAAGTGCTTTTCTAAATGGTTTTATAAATGAAGAAGTGTATGTTGAACAACCACCGGGTTTTGAGGATCCTAAATTTCCAAATCATATTTTTAAATTAACCAAAGTTTTTATGGTTTAAAACAAGCTCCTAGAGCTTGGTATGAAAGGCTTTCAAACTTTTAGATTGAAAAGGGTTTTGAAAGAGGCAAGGTGGACACTACACTTTTCATAAAAAAATATTGTAATGACATCTTAGTAGTGCAAATTTATGTTGATGATATCATTTTTGGTTCTACTAATGAATATTATTGCAAAGAATTTTCTAAGCTAATGCAAGGTGAGTTCAAGATGAGCATGATGGGGGAGCTCTCATTATTTTTAAGGCTCGAAATCAAACAAAGGAATGATGGCACCTTCATCAATCAAGCAAAGTATGTGAATGATATGCTCAAGAAGTTCGGCTTGGAGAATGTGAAGCCTCAAGCCACTCCTATGACCTCTTCTATAAAGCTTGACAAAGATGAAGGAGGTAAGTGTGTCGATTCTAAGCTTTATAGATCTATGATAGGTTCTTTGTTTTACCTTATCGCAAGTAGACCGGATATTATGTTTAGTGTTTGCTTGTGTGCTAGGTTCCAAGCTAGTCCTAGAAAATCACACTTAGTAGCCATTAAGAGAATTTTTAGATACCTTAGAGACACACCTAACTTAGGTCTTTGGTATCCTAAAGATTCCTCCTTTAGCCTTCATGCTTATTCGGATGCGGATTATGGGGGTGCAAGATAGATAGAAAAAGTACCTCTGAAACATGTCAATTCTTAGGTAGTATGCTCGTATCTTGGTTCTCCAAGAAACAAAATAGCGTAGCCTTATCTACCACCCAAGCGGAGTACATATCCTTAAGGAGTTGTTTTGTTCAAGTCCTTTGGATGAAGGAACAACTCTCACAACAAGAACTCTTAGATTATGGTGTTCAAGTAAATGCTATACCCCTTAGGTGTGACAACACTAGTGCCATTTATCTCACTAAGAATCCCATCCAGCACTCTAGAACCAAACATATAGAAATTAGACATCATTTCATTAAAGACCATGTTTTGAAAAATAATGTTGTTCTAGAATATGTTGACACCTTGAAACAATTAGCGGATATATTTACCAAACCTTTAGATAAAGAGCATTTTTGGACCCTTAGGAGAGAGCTAGGTTTAACTAGCCTTTCTTAACCCTTTTAGGTCCCAAATGGTCAAAATTGTGCTTGATCTTGGATGATATCCATGCTTATGTTAATTTGCCTCGTTTTGCTTCTATGCATGTTGCTAGGAGGAGTATGCATTAATTTTAGTCAATAAATCTTGCTCATATGTCATTCGCATGCATTTAGGGATGTTTAAAGTTGGATTTTTGGACTTGAAACTGTCCAAAATGCACTTTCTAGTAATGGTGTATCGATACGGGTTCATCAATGGGAAGTCATGCAGGTCAAATTGTATCGATACGGTCACACGTATCGATACGGTATTAAAAACAAATTTAAAATTAGGGCAAGGTGTATCGATACGCTCTACAAGCGTACCGATACGGTTTCAGCGGAAACTTAAAATTGGGCCTTTAATTGTAAAAACACTTTTACATTAAAATTTCCCCTCATTTTCTCTCTAAACCCTAGCTGAAGATACTTATAAAATCCCCCTCAATCTCTCAAATTCTTCACATCAAACTTCAAATTATTTGAGGGTTTTTCATCAAAGCATCAAGGCCAAGCTTTGTTAGAATTCTTGTGCATTCTCATCACCCCATTCATCCATTCTCATAACTCAAGGTATAAACTTTTCTTTATTTTTCTTTTTAATTTTCATTTGATTTTATTGGTTGTTTTCAATTAATTTTAGTATAAACATATATATATGATATGGGTTTTCAAGTTTTTACAAAAACTTTTCAAAACCCGAAAATTTTTCATTCTAATATAATTTTATACCGTATATTTTTATAAACTATTTTTCAAAAAAAATCTTTTATATTTGTATATATTTTTAACATTATATTATTTTTTCAATACCTTGAATTATTGGAATTTATTGTTGGATTGAATAAGATGATAATTGCATACATATTCGATTTGTTTTGATGTTGTTTTTAGGATTATGGCACCCAAAAAAAGAGCGAAACGATACTTAGCCTCTACTTCCGATCCTCTCGAGGACGATGAGGGTAATATTAAACCTAACCTCCCATACATAATCCAAAATAGTTTTCCACACCCTTCGGACTTGTCACGTTATAAACTATTCCAAGGATTTACTCTTAGGAAAGAACGTGTCGTGCCAATCCCAATCCCATTTTTGAAATCTGAAAGTTTTAAATCTGAATATCTTTCTTTGATTCGAAGATGGAAATTTATAGACTTTTTTAACCTACCTCCTATTTTATATCGAAATTTGGTCATAATTTTCTTTTCAAATGCCAAATGCATTCATGATGCACAAAAGGAACATGTTGTTGCTATAGAGTTTCATCTTATGGGCACAACTTTTCGAGTCGATCAAGATGTTCTTTGTAACATTTTTGGTTTTGAAAATGTCGGGATTGATGATGAGAATTCCTTAGGTCATGGTCCTCTTTGTAACACCCCGAAAACCGGTCTAGTCAGAATTGGATTCTGATGATCAGAGTTTTGATATTAAAATATCAGAATACCAACTCTTTGTTATAGATTATATTGCTATAGGAACCTAAATGAGCTAAATGGGTTTGCCTTGAAAAATGCCTAATAAGATCATTTGGAGCTGAGCGTTTCGATACGGTTAGACTCGTATCGAAACGGCCTGGGTATGGCGTTTCGAAACATGTAGAAGTGTTCTGAAACGGTGTAACCGAATTAACTAACTTCTTGACTTATGTATGACCGTTTCGATACGGCTTCACACATTTCGAAACGGGTCCCCTGTTTCTAATATAATTGAAGGAAAAGTTAAAAGGAAGTGAAGATGTGATGACTCACCAGCTTGTTTACTGTCTTTTCTATGTGGAAGTTGGTTAGAAAGGATGGCTAATAGTCATCTTTATTGACAAGAAATATAGAATATAGAAATTATTATTTTAAGCTTACCTTTGGTTGAGGGAAAGCTTCCTATTGGTCACAAGGGAGGTGGGTTGGGTTTAGTAAACCCTTAGGTGTAGGAAAAGCTTCTCATTGGTTTAAGGTGAGGTGGGAAATGATTATGGCTTTATAAAATGAATGGAAAGAAAAGCTCTCATCCTTTGTTCTTTAATTCTACCGAGACCAAACTCATACCTTGCTAAAGAGACAAGCACACACCTCCATTGTCATCTTCTCCACCAAGCCCAAGTAAACACCTCTCCATTTGAGAACCTTAAGCTTAGGCTTCCCTTGTTTTAAGAACGCCAAGTTATAGCTATCAATCGGGTAAGTGAAAGCCCTAAGTTAATCATTGATTCTCTTGATTATTAGATGATCAATTTCAAGCTTAAAGATAAGCTTTGCTTATAGCTAATGGCTATTCAAGTGTCGATGTTGTTATATTGACCCTAATGACTCCTTATTGCTTTTCCTAGCTCAAGAAGTGGTAAAGATTAATCCGTCGCCTTCATCAAAAGCTAGAGATAAGGGAATCGCCATCGAGAGCCTTAGGAGCTTCGGATTGTCAAGGTGAGTGTAGTTGGAGTCTCGAGAGTGGCTAGGTGCCATCTCGAATCATTGATTATTGATTTACTAACCATTGATTTTAAGGGCTTTACAAGAAGCATTATTGTAAGACATGTTGGTAAGTTGTGGTAAGTATTACATCGATTCATTGTCCATGGTATTGCTATCATTGTCATGAAAATCATTGAAGCATTGACATGTGAGAATCATTGACATGAATTATTGTTATTGTTTATTGACATGGAAATCATGATTGATGAGTTATTGATATGATACTATTGCCATTGAATTATTGATATTGTTGTGGAAATATTGTTAATGAATCATGGATATTGAACTATGGATTATTGGACCTTGGATTCGAAGTATTGGATACAATTGGCATGCCATAGAATTCATGAGCTCATTGGTACGGGTGGACTACGATCCTAGGGCTACGACCTATATTGATTTGGCGAGGCAGGGGATGTATTGTGTATTGGTCTTATTGGCGATGTCAGCGGGATTGACCATTATTGATTTGGCGAGGAGGTGGAATTCGTGTATCCATATACCATGAATCGATCCAAGGGAACTATTGATTATTGATAATGTTTCTATGAAATCATGATATTGACTTTGATGACATGATATTATGTTTTGTTATGAATAAGTAGCATGCTATGTTATTGCATACTTAACATTATGATGATCTTTGAAGCATGTACATGGCACATAATGTTCATTCATTGTTTATGACTACCTCACTAGGAAAAGTATGCCTAATGCATCTCATTGCATCCATTTCAGGTTATACAAGTTTTGGATCGAGATCGGAGAAGTTGAAGCGTTGCACAAGTCACAATCAAGCTCTAAGTAATGTATATTGTCCCTTTGAAAATCCTAGTTGGTGGCAAGGTCTATGTATAAGTATATTAAGTCTCTTTTGATGTGCTTATGTTGTGTTTAAGTGCTAAAAGTATGATATGTTAAAGTTGAGTCTTTATGTGATATGAAATGGCTTTAAAATGTATGTTTGGGCACTAAAAGGTAAAAACCGGGTAAATGCATTCTTATGATCATGAAACTTGGCATGGTAGTAGTTTATACCATTGAAATGTTGTGTGTAAAGTTTCGTTGCATTCGGACATCATTCAACATGTCAAATCGAATAAAAACCAGCAAAAAATCTATCATTATAGATCAGGCCGTATCGAAACGGGTGATGATGCTTCGATACGGGTAAGCATAATTAATCTTGAATAAACAGGGTGTGCCAAAACGGGTTAGGGAAGTTTTGAAACATTTTGTCTATGGAGACCTTCATTTCGATATGGGTTCACAGCATATCGAAACTGGTCAAGGTCTAAGTCAAAGGTAGTCAACCCGAACCGATATAGGACTTTCCCGTATCGATACGATCTAAGAAGGAAAAGTCAGCAAGGTTGACCATCATCCACTTGTATCGAAACGGCTCTAAGCTTTTCGATACAGTGTTAGTTAAAGAGGTTATAAGGCTTAATCTGAAAGCATGCATTGTTTACATTTTGGTCACTGAGTTTTGCATGAGTAAATTGAGTGAGTAAATGATCACCATTAAGCATGAAATTTTATAAGCTAGTTATTATTACTTTGAATTTCATTGTAGTATTGTTTAATGCATCAGAGGACCTCTAGTTTGTAGGATTTACAAAATAGTCCCTAAAACTTGTAAGGGTTATAAATTGGACCTAAATGGTTAATAGTGATCTCTTTGTGATTGAAATGATTAATATGTATACTGGTAATGTTTTGTTTGTGTAACATTGATTAAGTGTTGATAACAAGTTGAAATGTTATCGCACCGATCACCGCACTGTACACTGGTAACACGCTCCGACCCGGTTCTCTACCAGGCCTGGAAGGGGGTGTTACTTTTGTGGTATCAGAGCTAGAGTTTAGTCTATTCTGGACTAAATCTATGCATGTTTGTATTGTTTGTTATGTTACTTTGCCACCTAGGAGTTGTTCTATTGAGTATTGTGACTTGTCAACTAATTCGATCTTTTATTTATAGATGTCTAACTCTATTAAAAATTTTGATAGCATGAAACAAGAAATGGAGAATCCTCCTTGTAACTTCTATCGACGTAAGCACGCTGAAAAGTAATGTTGTAAGGAATCTGGAGCTTGTTTCTTGTGTAATAAAAGGGGACACTTCCTCCACAATTATCCAAAGAACCCACATCATTTCAAGTCTAATCGATTTGTTAATGCCAGAAGAGATTGGCCAATAGGCTTCGGAAGGACGAACCCTTCAACGTCATAAGAATCTGAGCTCGAGGAATATGATGAACAGCATATTAATTCAGGTAAGAACTCGAGGACGAATTCTTTTTAAGGGGGAAAGAATTGTAACACCCCGAAAACCGGTCTAGTCGGAATTAGATTCCGATGGTCGGATTTTTGATATTAAAATATCGGAATACCAACTCTTTGTTATAGATTATATTGCTATAGAACCCTAATTGAGCTAAATGGGTTTGCCTTGAAAATGCATAATAAGATAAATTGGAGCTGGGCGTTTCGATACGGTTAGACTCGTACCGAAACGGCTTGTGTATGGTGTTTCGAAACATGTAGAAGTGTTTTGAAACGGTGTAACTAAATTAACTAACTTCTTGACTTATGTATGACCGTTTCGATACGGCTTCACGCGTTTCGAAATGGGTCCTCTATTTCGAATATGATTGAAGGAAAAGTTGAAAGGAAGTGATGAGGTGATGACTCACCAGCTTGTTTGTTGTCTTTTCTACGTGGAAGCTGGTTAGAAAGAATGGCTAATAGTCATCTTTATTGACAAGAAATATAAAATATAGAAATTATTATTTTAAGCTTACCTTTGGTTGAGGGAAAGCTTCCTATTGGTCACAAGGGAGGTGGGTTGAGTTTAACAAACCCTTAGGTGTAAGAAAAGCTTCTCATTGGTTTAAGGTGAGGTGGTAAATGATTATGGCTTTATAAAATGAATGAAAAGAAAATATCACATCCTTTGTTCTTGAATTCTACCGAGACCAAACTCATCCCATGCTTAAGATACAAGCACACACCTCCATTGTCATCTTCTCCACTAAGCCTAAACAAATACCTCTCCATTTGAGAACCTTAAGCTTAGGCTTCCCTTGTTTTAAAAACACCAAGTTATAGCTATCGATCGGGTAAGTGAAAGCCCTAAGTTAATCATTGATTCTCTTGATTATTAGATGATCAATTTCAAGCTTAAAGATAAGCTTTGCCTATAGCTAATGGCTATTCAATTTTCGATGTTTTTATATTGATCCTAATGACTCCTTATTGCTTTTCATAGCTCAAGAAGTGGAAAAGATGAATCCGTCATCTTCATCGAAAGCTAGAGATAAAGGAATCGCCATCCGAGAGCCTTATGAGCTTTAGGTTGTCAAGGTGAGTGTAGTCGGAGTCTCGAGAGTGTCTAGGTGCCATCTCGAATCATTGATTATTGATTTACTAACCATTGATTTTAAGGGCTTTACAATAAGCTTTATTGTAAGACATGTTGGCAAGTTGTGGTAAGTATTACATTGAATCATTGTCCATGGTATTGCTATCATTGTCATGAAAATCATTGAAGCATTGACATGTGAGAATCATTTACATGAATTATTGTTATTGTTTATTGACATGGAAATCATGATTGATGAGTTATTGATATGATAATATTGTCATTGAATTTTATGATATTGATATTTTTGTGGAAATATTGTTAATGAATCATGGATATTGAACTATAGATTATTGGACCTTGGATTCGAAGTATTGGATACAATTGGTATGCCATAGAATTCATGAGTTCATTGGTACGGTTGGACTACGGTCCTAGGGCTACGACCTATATTGATTTGGCGAGGCGGAGGGATGTATTGTGTATTGGTCTTATTGTCGATGTCGGTGGGATTGACCATTATTGATTTGGCGAGGAGGTGGAATTCGTGTATCCATATACTGATTCGATCCAAGCGAACTATTGATAATATTTCTATGAAATCATGATATTCACTTTGATGACATGATATTATGCTTTGTTATGAAGAAGTAGCATGCTATGTTATTGCATACTTAACATTATGATTATCTTTGAAGCATGTACATGGCACGTTATGTTCATTCATTGTTTATGACTACCTCACTAGGCAAAGTATGCCTAATGCATCTCATTGCATCCGTTTCAGGTTAGACAAGTTTCGGATCAAGATCGGAGAAGTTGAAGCGTTGCACAAGTCACAGTCAAGCTCTAAGTAATGTATATTGACCCTTTGAAACTCCTAGTTGGTGGCAAGGTCTATGTATAATGATTTTTTTCTATTTCGATGTGTATATGTTGTGGCTAAGTGCTAAAAGTATGATATGTTAAAGTTGAGTCTTTATGTGACATGAAATGGCCTTAAAATGTATGTTTGGGCACTAAAAGGTAAAAACAGGGTAAATGCATTCTTATGATCATTAAATTTGGCATGGTAGTAGTTTATACCATTGAAATGTTGTGTGTAAAGTTTTGTTGCATTCGGATATCGTTCAACATGTCAAATCGAATAAAAACTATCAAAATCTGTCATTACATGTCAAGCCGTATTGAAACAGATGATGACATTTCGATACGGGTAAGCATAATTAAGCTTGAGTAAATAGGGTGTACCAAAATGGATTAGGGATATTCCGAAACATTTTGTCTTTGGAGACCTCCATTTCGATACGGGTTCACAGCATATCGAAACTGGTCAAGGTCTAAGTCAAAGGTAGTCAACTCGTATCAATACAGGACTTTCCTTTATCGATATGGTCTAAGAAAGAAAAGTCAGCAAGGTTGACCATCGTCCACCTGTATCGAAACGGCTCTAAGCGTCTATATAGTGTTAGTTAAAGAGGTTATAAGGCTTAATCTGAAAGCCTACATTTTTTACATTTTGGTCATTGAGTTTTGCATGAGTAAATTGAGTGAGTAAATTATCACCATTAAGCATGAAATTTTTCAAGCTAGTTATTGTTACTTTGAATTTCATTGTGGTATTGTTTAATGCATCGGAGGACCTCTAGTTTGTAAGATTTACATAATAGTTTCTAAAACTTGTAAGGGTTATAAATTGGTCCTAAATGGTTAATAGTGATCGCTTTGTGATTGAAATGATTAATATGTATATTGGTAATGTTTTGTTTGTGTAACATTGATTAAGTGTTGATAACAAGTTGAAATTTTATCCCATCGATCACCGCACTGTTCACCGGTAACATGCTCCGACCCGGTTCTCTTCCATGCCGGGAAGGGGTTGTTATACTCTTGGTTATGTCAATGTTTTATATGCCCAAGACCGTATTCTTCATCTCATAATTTCATAGTTTATTCGTCCCTTGGGAGGGAAATTTTCAATTATTCATCAAGTTGACGGTTTTTGGCTTAGATTTTTTCGTGAGGGTAAGCGCCCTAATCTTTGTCAAATTATGTTTACCGATCTTCTCTACCTTGTTCAACACCGTCACACCGATCAAGTTAAGTCCTTTTACTATTAAACGGCGTTGAGTCATTTGTTTCACTCCCTTAAGATAGATTGTACCCATGACTATCATGAACCCCTTGGCCTACCCATAGATGAGCATTCCCTCACCCGTGCCTACTTTGCCTACGTCAACAATGAATGGTTTCATTTCCTTCGAGGTCCTCGCCAATATGTTCAAGCCGAAGCTCCACAAGGCTCTCAAGGTGCTCATATTGCTCTATCCTCCATGGAAACTCTCATGACGTTTCTTAATGAAAAACTCAACAATATGTAAGTCGTGTTTGCCGCTATTGACACTCGATTCACATCATTGGAAGATTGAGTCAAGAGCCTTGATACTCGCTTCACATCTTTGGAGGATCAAGTCAAAGTCGTTGCTCTTTAAAAAAATTCTATGGATATCTCTCTCACCGCCTTCCATGGTGCTTGTCTCAATCAAACTAGGAGGCCTCAACCAAATCAAGATGATGAGGATGAAGAGGACGAGGATGATGACGATGGTGGGAACGAGTAGTCGTGCATTTCATCACATCTTATTTAGTTTTTCTAGTTTATGCACCTATCTATTAGAACCCTATGCTTTCATTTATGTTTTTTAGGATTTGAGTTTGACTTTATGCTTTTGAACTATTGGTTGCTTTGAATTCTTATGTTTGCAATTTGAATTTAATGATATTATGTTTCTATTATCCTTACTTGGTGCTATTATGTTTGATCTAACAAAAAGGGGAGAAGTATTATATAGAGCCAATTTTGAAAATTTAAAACTTAATTTTGAAAACCTATATTAAATTAAGGGAGAGTAAGCTTTTCAAAGGTTTCAAAACTTAAATATTTATATTTGGTGTTGTTATATCAAAAAGGGAGAGATTGTAAAACCAAAATTGATTTTGATATAACAATTTACCTTAAGAACTAAATTGTAAAACAATAAATTTTTAAGTATTTTCAAAGACTCACAATTTGACAAGCCGTTTTGAACCAAACATTATTTCAAGTCAAAACACATTAAAAGGGTTCAAATTTTCTAAGTGTTTTCAAGCCAAAAAGCAACAAAATGCACAGGCGTATCGATACCCTTATGCGTATCGATACAGTTTTTCAACACTGGAATTTTAATCGTTCATAGCATATTGATACGTTCTAACCCCGTATCGATACAATTTTTCATATAAAAATATTCTTTGCTATAGCGTACCGATATGGTATGTCACTGTATCGATACGATATGCTGACCTTTGCATAAATCTTTGCATTTAATATTCAAATGTTGGCTTGTAAGTTATTGGAATTCAAAATTTTAAATGACTGTTGAACGGTATTGGTAAGCTAGCATACTGATACGCTTTTTAGAAAAACTCAATTCAGGATTCCATTGAGCAAAATCCGTATCGATACGGTGTTTCGTATCAATGCGCCCCTTAATATCATACTGATACGCCCTTCAAGCGTATCATTACGCCCTATTTTTCAGTCACAACGGCTCTTTCTTCTTTGAGACAGGTACCGATACGCCCACGAACCGTATCGATACGGTAGGTTGTTGAGGAGCATTTATTGCGAGAAATTACAGCCCAACGGCTAGATTAATGACCTCAACCACCCAAACGGCTAGAAATCAATGCAATGGTATAAAAACAAGTCTCAAATGCTACAACAACAACTATTGAGCCTTAAAGCAACATCAAAGCATTCAAATCCAAACTTTGTCCATTTAGAGTCAAATCTTTGTACCCAACTCAATTGAGTTTATCATTGTAATTTTTATTGAGAGTTTTGGGAGTGTTTGATTGTATTTGGGTAAACATCAACCTTTGAGAGGTACTTGTAAGGTTTACCAAATTCCTTCTTTGTAAAGAGTGTGTTGGATTAAGCTTTGGGTAGAAAGCTTAATTGGTTTTGTAAGGTTTCCTCCTCATCCAAGAAAAAGGGAAGAATCAATTAGTGGATTGGTTGAAAATCCTTTGTGGGAGCTAAGGTAGTGGAGGTAGGGTTCATTTAGGAACTTGAACCACTATAAATTGCCTTTTTTCAAATTTTCATTCATCCAATTTCCACCTTCAAATTTTTAATCGCCAATTCACCCCTCTTGGCCATTTGCAATCATTTGATCAACTCAACAATACTTATACATATGCCTACAAATCGATCCAGCATATATATAAACACAAGTACTTGTTCAAAGCAGTCCCTAACTTGCAAAACAGTCCTTATATTCATTTTAAGTTATTTCCACTATTTTGGTTATTCAAGACAGTCCACAAATTATTCATGATCATACCAAAGCAGTGTAATTAACTCATATACATTCAAGCAGTCCAACCAACTTCACAACTGTCCTAAGCAGCTCTATACTCATAAACACATAAATAATCATGCTTAAAACAGCCCATTAACATTTTCTTTAACACTATTCAGTCCTTTAATAAGCAGAATTTTACATATAAATTCATGAAACAAATTACACATTAATATACTTCGTTATTCAAATCATAACAGCCCTCGAAACACTTATATATGCATTTTACTACCATAATCAGCCTTTAACTCATTCATTTACTTAAAACGGTTCCTTAATTATTGTAACCCCCTAAACCCAGCCCAGAAGAAATAAGTCGGATCTAGGAAGTATCGATTGGAAACTTGTCCCTCAAGAAACAATTTAGGTTAAAATATTTTGTAATTCAAAAGAATCGATTAAATAAGTAAAACTCAACAAATATTCCGATTAAAATAAAACTCAATCTTTTGAACGATGTTCCGATAATTAATTAAAAGTCCGAAAGTAACTTCATAGATGCATGCATTTAATAAAACCCAAATTAAAAATAGTTCCAATGTCCATATTACACAAATATCCCAAAATATATTAAAATAATAATTCTGAGGTAACAGAAAAGTTCATACTGAAAGATAATTTATCTGAATAAATAAGAGATGCTCCAAGTACCGATCGCCTAAAAGTCTGAGATATCTGAAAAGTAAAAACTAAGGTGTGTAAGCTAAAGAGCTTAGTGTGTCTCTAAAGTGCAACGAAAACAAAACAAAAACAAAACAGTATTTTATTTTCTTATAAATACTTTTCCGAAAACACGATAAAACCGAATCATGATGATATGGTGTCTGATGCACATGAATCATAGTACCCATCTCCGATACACCGAAAAGTAAGGTTCCCCAGAACCTACTTTCTCCATCGTCACCATCCGAAGTGGAACTCAGCCCGAAGGGTGGAACCACTGATCCGAAGCGGAATTCAGCCCGAAGGGTGAAACCACTAATCCGAAGCGGAATTCAACCCGAAGGTTGAAACCACTGAACTTCCCCCGAACAAATTCAAAACCATATACCCACAATGATATGATGCAGATTTTAAAATCTGAGTCTGATCTGAAACTTGAATCATGAAAATTCAAGTTGCACAATACTATAAATCCGATGTTTTACGATTCCGAAAAATCTGATATTTCACTTAAATCACAGTATGACATGTTATGCATGATGTCTGAAAACATTCACCCAATCACAACAGAGTATGCACACAAAATGTACAGAACATTTACTTATATTAATCCAGAAAAGCACATAAAATTTATAGCACAGAAAGAAACACATAAGTTTATTAAAACATGAAGAGACACACCTTTAGCAAAAGTAGCTCTAATGCCGAGAAAAGCGCGTCTTACGCTCAGATCTAGCCGAATCAGGACCTACGACGTATGAATACTATATTAGTATTTATTACTAACACTAAGCCACCGACTAAAACATTAAGAACTAAACTGAAGATATACTCACTCGGGGAACGTGTACGGTCGGTCTGAACAACTGGAGGTAACTCGTCGGCCTCGAAGACGTTATCTCCTGAACACATGAATTTTCCGAATCAAATTCTAAAATCCATAACTCAACCAAATTTTATGAATAATTAATTGAACTTAGCAAAACAGAGTTTTCGAGTTCAAAATAGACAAAATGGGCTGCGGATTCGGATTAAGGACGTCGAGAAAGGTTAAGATGAACATTTTCTGAAAAAGTCAACTCTTGGTCAACGCTGGTCAAAGTCAAAGTCAACTGTTCAAGGTCAACGGTCAACATTAACTTGACTAGTCAAAGTCAATTGGTCAAATTCGGTCAAACAGTCTAGTCAAAATGAGTCCAAGAGTCAAAGGTCAACATGACGGTCAAAATGGGTCAACATGACGGTCAAATTGGTCAACCGGTTTGAGTAGGTCAATGGGTCGGGTCCGGTCCAGTGCATATTCACAGATCGGGCTCCCAACACCCAACTCCATTCACCCACACCCACACACACAAAACCCGTTAGGTTTACCATCCATCCCCGCGATTGGGCTCAACCAACAACACTCAGCCCACTAATCAAGTCATCACCAAAATAGAACTAGGGTTCCTAAAACTTCATTGGCGGCTAGGGTTTCCAGCACCCAAATAACGATGGCACAGATGCACGGAAGGCGGCGGCGGTGGTAGAACCAGACGGCGGCGGCAGTGGTAGACAACGACTGTGTTACTCTCACAACGAACAACAACCACAAGAGTTAAATTTCCAGCTAACACTAACAAAATTCTAAAATCAAACAACCATTCGCAAGAACAAAATATCCGAACCAAAAAAAAGGCTTACCCAAACACTTACCCAAACTCGAACGAAAGAGATCATGGCGGTGAAGAGGAAAGGACGACGGCGCAAAAAGAGATTCAACGGTTCCCTTCGCAATCCCGAAAATGATGGCCGGTGAGCAACACGACAACAAGAACGACACATGCCAAAAACCAAAATGGAAAAGAAGGGCGAAGCAGACGACGATGCAACATATCGGAGAAGCCGACCGCTTTCTCTTTGCAAACTCAGAAACAGTGACCGATGAGGGGTGAGCCGACGGTCGCAGTTTTGCTCACGAAAAGATGATGGTGGTGATACGCAAAACGGACGGTGAACGGGTGGCCGTCGGAGCTTGATCGGAGCAAGGGTGAGGGTGAGGGAGAAAACTGAAAGGTTGATTTTTGGGGAGAGTGCGGCTGCAGGAGTCAAAAAGCTCAAGAGTTTGAATAACACAAATAATAGGGTTTAAACTAAAAAGTTAGGTAAATCGCAAGAGAAGGGCCCAAACTTTTCCCACTTAACATAATAGCTCCGAAGTTCTAATTTTCACACACAAAGGTCACTAAAATTTTGAATTATGCTCAATTAGACCACAACTAAAAATTAGGGTTCTATATTATAAATTCCCAAATATTAGGGTTTCTGAATTAGGGATTTCAAATTTTAGGTTTTTCGAATTAGGGAAATTTTGGGGGTGTTACAATTATCCTCACATATGCAAATCAACACCATAGACATTTATACATTTTAATCAGTTCACGGCCTATAGATTCATGACAAAAACAATCCCAATTTCATACATATTCACTAATCAGCCCTCACACTTTCATTTATGTTCAAACAACACTTGAATCAATTAAAACAATTATCCCATGTTTTAACTTATTAATTTAGCCCCTCTTATAATTTTGTTCTTAAGCTTTCAATGATATTTTAAGTCACCTATAGAGCTGCTGGCAGGCAGACTGTGCACTATTCAATTAAAAATTCATATCTTTCATTCCGTATGTCGAAATTTCAAAATGTTTACATCGTTAGAAATCTGATTCAAATATCTTTCTAACCATATAAGCTTTGTATTTTTACTCTTATGAATTAATACAGATTTTAGTCTAAAGATGCGCCCAATTCTGCAACCGGGCAGATTGCACTATCCTTAAAGAATCATCTCCATAAACTGTTTTATAGCTCGAAATTCAATTCTGTTTATTTTAAATAAAACTAGACAGAAATTTTTTTAACCATATAAATTATAGCTTCCGATTCAACTTGCACAATTTATAGTGAATTTTCGAAATCACTGCCTTTGTTGCCCTAGTAGCAAACTGTTGTTCTGCTTATCTAACCCTCAACTACTCAAAAATTCATATCTTTAATCTAAAAATTGAAATTAATCACCGTTTATTTTATACGAAACTAGATTCACATACGATTCAGTACATACATGTTTCATGTTCTAATTTAACCTATAGAAATTCTTATACATTTTTGAACTCACTGCCACATTACCTATTCCTGGGCAGATTTCACAAAACTTAAGCATAATGTAATTCTAACATGAATTTTTTTTAACAAGATACATATCAAAATCAATTTTAATTAGATACACAACTCAATTTAGTAAAATCACCGTAAATATATATACATATATAAATAACCTCCTTCTATCATTTATTTCCATTTCAAAACTTATCTAATTCGGCATAGCTTAAACCAGTTTAGACCAATTACATTATCCTTTCACTAACGTACATCAAAATATCACTTAACCATTAGTAGAACTTATAGATATCTAACCAGCAACTTTCCTTCCTACACTATCTGCACTTAAACTTTCAACACACTAATTTATATAATTCAAACATTAAAACAACACTTATTCGAATGGGCTTACCAGCCTTATGAAAAATTCAATGGATTAGAGGCCGATTGTCTAAAAATTTCTATCAAATTTTAGCTCATTTTCCTAAGCCCTTCATCCATGGAACCTTTGGTTGAATAGAGAGAGAGCATAAAGAACTTGAAGCACTCCCCTTTCTTTCCAACTATCTATCCACAGAATCCCTCCTCTAATTTCTTTTTTTTTTATTAATGTTATTGAGTAGTTAACTCTATGTGAATCCATGCTTAAGACACATGGATTCCACCATTGTTAAAGGGAATATTTAATCATGAAAACATGAGTTTTCACGTCTAATTTGATTTGGTTCCTACTTTTGATTTAATTTGTTACAATTTGATCACTGGTCATCAATTCTTAATTCAATCCACTTAAATTGCTATCTAATTGATCCAAAAATTCTAAGCATTTTTTTAAGAATCCCAAGAAAAATTGTTATGAATCATCCACATTACTAATAAATTCTAATCCGGTTTTTGGGGTGTTACACACCTCTCAACTGGTAAAATAGGTTATCTATCCTTGGTAGAGGATAACGGTTCTTCATCGTTACATTGTTAAGCTAACGATGGTCAATGCACATCCTAATTGAACCATCCTTCTTCTGGGCAAACAAGACCAGTGCACCCCAAGGTGATATACTCGTTCGAATGAATCCTCTTTCCAAAAACTCTTGAACCTGGTTCTTTAACTCCCTCAATTATGTTGGTGTCATGCGATACAGTGCAATGGACACTAGTGTTGTGCCTAGCATCAACTCGATCCGAAACTCCAGCTCACAATCTGGAGGTAGTCCAGGTAACTCTTCCAAAAACACATTGGCAAACTCTCTAACAGTCTGAAGGCTCTCAAGCATCAGACTCTCAACTCTTATATCAACCACGTGAGCCAAGAAGGCCTCACAACCTTAATTGATCGTCCTTTGTGCCACCAAGGCCGACACTACATTGGAAGGGCAAGGGTTTCTCTCACCTCTCATCACTAACTTGGCCCCATCCACACCATGAAACTTAAGGCTCTTCACTCTACAACCCAACCGCACGTCATGCTCAAACAACGAATTCATCCCTAAGATGGCATCAAGCTCTTGAAACGACAATACCATCAGATTAGCTAGAAATATTGAACCTTGGGCCTCAATCGGACACCTCTGATACACCTTATCTACTAAAACATCGTATCACAAAGGGCTAATCACACGGACTCATATCTCAAGATCCTCGGTAGGAATACCCCACTGTTGAGATATTCCACTACGAATGTAGGAATGGGTAGACCCTGAGTCGACTAAAGCAACAATAAGAAATGAAATCAAGGTAAATGTACCTAAGATGACGTTAGTAGCCTCACAATCCTCCCGAGACATGACTGCATATTGCCTCGTTGGTGCCCTCACAGTGGACTGGATCGTACCCCCACTCTTTTGTCCAGACATGTGGCTCGCTCCTCCTCTAGAAAAGCCTCGACCCCTCTGAGCTGGATAAGAAGTCCTCTGAGTCTGAACCGGGGTGGTGTTAACAGCTTCCGAACAATCCCTCACATAATGATCAGGTGACCCACAACCATAGCAAACCCTGGATGCCCCCAACACTTGCCTCGATGCTTACGTCCATATTGATCACAAAATGGTGTGCACGTACTCCTTTGTGATCCCTCTGAACTCATCATGGACAAAAGTGATGAAGGCATCCTACGGCCAGCAGATTTTGGCCCATAGTTTGATCGTGAATTATAGTTCGAAGCTCATCTACCTTAGTTCCATTGGTTTCTATTCCTCTCGAAGTAGGACTACGAGTTGTTAGAGAAGTTCTGATTCCTCCCACTCGAACCTCCATGCCCAATATCCTGGCCATAGGTCAAGCCTTGAACTTGCTCAAGGGATTTGGCACTAGTGGTCAATTCTAAAAATAATTTTGGTGGGGAAGTGGTCAAGTACGTTTGGATCTCCTTCCTTAATCATTTTCAGAACCTCTTGCACCTTATCTTCTTTGTAGCAACCAACTCTAGGGTGTACCTGTTCAGTTGTAGGAACTCTTGCTCATACTCAAAAACTGATCGATTCCCTTGGACCATGTGAGTGAATCGATCTAACAAACTATCAATGTGAGCTTCCCCCACATACTTCTTCTCAAACTCATCCAAGAAATCATCCCACAAAGGTCAGTTAGGGTACCACCCCAACTCCACGATTTCCCACCATTTCCAAGCATTCTTCTTTAACAGAAAAAGGACTCATGTCTGCTTTTCCTCAGGTTCCAAACGCATCTGTCGCATGATCCAGTGGGTGTCCCTCAACCACTGATTTGCCTTAACAAGATTGTCTTGTACCATTTTAAGGAAATCTGTTGCACCATGGCGACTCACCCTTTCAATTGGTGCCTCACGAGGGGTAGCCAAAAGTTTAGGTATAGCCCTCACAATTTGACGAAGGGCCTAGTGCATATGAGAGAAATAATTAGCCCCTCGACCTCTCTCATCTTTCGACATCTCCTCCGTGTCAGGAACGTAATCTTCATCGTAGCTCCCCTCACGGGAGCCCCAACTCTCCTCGTGATTGTGCGCTCTCCTATGCATGATTTCTTTCTACACACGCAAACAAATAAGGTTACATCATCGAATATTCAGCTTAAACGAGTACAACATCGATTTATGGGCAACGTATTCGCTAGACACAAATACACCACTCTAGACAACCCTCGGGGCTTTCCTAGAACCAAATAAACCTAGGCTCTAATACCACTAAATGTAACACTCTCAACTCGATTGTCACAATTAGGCCTCAAGCCCAAACTTGCAACCATAAAATTACAACCTAGTTTAGCCCAAATCGCATCAATTTCATAAAATCCATCGAGTTCAATTATTTCATCATAAATAAGTATTTAAAAACATTACATATGAGCTCTATTTGAAAATAAAAATATAAAACATTCAATTCGTAGTTTAATTCCTAAAATAAGAGTTACAATACAAGACATAGGTTCCTACGAATACATAGCCCAAATAAATCTAAGTGTTGTACTCCTGACAAGTCGATGCTGAAGTCCTACTCCGATGGTGCTCCAACAATGCATGCTAACCTACTAACTTGCAAACGGAAACAACAATTTTGAACGCTGAGCTAA
This sequence comes from Hibiscus trionum, assembly GCA_030270665.1. Taxonomy (NCBI): domain Eukaryota; kingdom Viridiplantae; phylum Streptophyta; class Magnoliopsida; order Malvales; family Malvaceae; genus Hibiscus; species Hibiscus trionum. Next base: position 39,133,099 of record BSYR01000010.1, on the reverse strand, counting down.
CGAAGCTCAGTGGATGCACTTCCACTTAACCATGCTCCACGCAAATCATAAACATGGGTATGTAGATAAAGATGATATCATGGCAATACGAAACTTATGGTGCAACCTCTAACCATCTAAACACATAGCAAACAACAAAGGACACATTATTCTCACATAGCCTGGAGTGAGGCTCGGTGTCACACAGCCTCGGGAACATACACTCGCACTCGAAATCTCTCATCGAGTATCATCAGATAAGGTCCGATGTCACATAGCCTCGGGAACATACATCTGGTCTCCCATCCCATAGTGTTGCAACACGCTCTATAGATATCCAAATCCCATCAATCATAGGTGACTCTACAACACAAGTGCCCTTACATGGCACACAACAACACTCGATCCACCAAAGATCCATATTGTTTCTATTACAAGCAAGTCACCCAAGGTTTACCAAGTTATTACACATTATTCTCATATATGAGGGCTAAATCTCAGTTTCTCAGTTATATCATTTATTTTATCACGTTAGAAGCTCATTGGGCCATTGTCCTCGAATCATTAGACCCTCAAACTAAAAATTTATTTTTTTGTCAGATTGCCTAGTAGGTACCGATACCCAACCACGAGTACCAATACAGTTCTTTATGTAACCCCCTTAGCCCGGCCTAGACGATTGACCCGAACTACGAAGATTACATGGGGAAAACCAAAGTCAACCTTGATTAACGACCCTTTTTTCATTTTAATCTTGTCTAGATGCACATTAAGCCTAAGTGAGCATTCACGAATCATGGAAGGGAAAGGCACAGCGATCGGAAAACATTTAGGGACTCAATTGCTTAATTTACGCATTTTAGGGACCAAAATGTAATTTTTGGAAATTAGAAGGACTTAATTGATTTTAGGTTTACCATTCTGAAATTAATTATGTTACATGCTTCTCTGTCAAATTTCAGCTTAAAAAGACATCCCAAGCTCAAGCAATTGTAATCACAACTTTCGGGACTAAAACGTAAAGCATGGAAACTTAAAACAATTCAAATCAGCATCCGATGGTCAACTGTATCGGAACACCTACCCACCGTACCGAAACGCCTGTATCGAAATGGTGTTGACCGTTTTGGTACTCGGGTACGTTCTGAGACTAGTATCGAAACAGGCTTCACCAGTAGCCAAACTGTTTCGAAACAACTTCATCCATTCCGGAACACCTTGACCATTACAGGCCCCCATTTCGGAACAGGTGAGGGTGTTTCGATACACTTTGCCCAATGACAGCAAAAATTGCTGGTTTTTGCACTTTTAAACCATTCAAACATATCACAATGATCATCAAACTATACCAACAACTCATTTAGCCACTAAAGAACATATTTAAGACTCTCTAACTAGAGCATGGCATCAAACACAAGATCATATAATCTAAAGGCATGCTCCCTAGTCTCAAAAACCAATATAAGCAACCAAACCTCAAAACAAGCATTTAGAACCATTTACAACCCTTACATTCCATCACAAACATGACACAAACTTGGGGAGTTCAAAACACATCTCCCAAATACAACCTTGAAGTCTCATTGCCAATATCAAAACTAAAGTGTATAAAAATATCACCATACATGAGCTTTGTAATTCCTTGGATGTTCTTATCCTTTTCGCAGCCCAAAAACACCTCAATTATCTGCATTATTGGTAAAAGAGAGCGTAAGCACAATTTCTTAGTGAGGCATGCTCTAAAGAAAACCAACACAATAATGCATTTCTTGAAAACACTTCCTCAAAAGCTTTTTCTACCACATGATCATTCTATCTCATGCTTGAAAACCATTTCAAAGCAACTTCTCATTGAAAACACATGTACCTCACTTCTATCTCATGCATTTAAACCAATGCAAATCTCATGGCAAGGCCATACACATGCTTGTAAAACCAAAGCATTACATATACAAATCTCATATGCATTTCTCATAGCATAAAACATCTCTTCAATAGGTACATGTGAATCAAAAGCAATTTCATATATTATATTGGCATTTCACATCTCATTATTACTCGGATATGCGGACAACTCACTAGACACTTCCGGTGGTATCTACCATCACCGTACTCACTCGTCTAGTAACATAATTTCTGGTGGAATCTCACATCACCGTACTCACTCGTCTAGTAACATAATTTCTGGTGGAATCTCACATCACCGTACTCACATGGCGGAATCTCTCATCGCCAAAAAGCTTGGGTATTTCACCAAGTCCTACCCGATAGAATGCCCATCATCGGTTCTCTCCCTTTGGATTAAACCAAATAGCACGTACAAATTTTTAGTTTATAGTGCACTCGCATCCTATTGATCGATCAATTATATCCAGTAAGTATCTCAACATCTATGCCAATAAATTATGTCAAATCATCATCTCACCTACTGTCTTTCATGCAACATTTTCAAATCATTCTCATCTCATTTCGAAACCATAACATTTGCCATGCTTTAAATCAAAAGCTCAAATCTCAACTATGCAACATGTTATCTCATGAAATCATTTCAAGCATCATCTCATGCTACAAATCATGCATAAAAACAGTAGGAATTTATCTATCTCGAACCATGAGCATGTAAAAGCATTTTAGGGCAACCACCACATTTAAGAGAGCAATCTAGCCAATACTTACTTCCGGACTTAGGAAGGTGTTTCAAACCTTTCCTAAATCCCCAAACCTTGATTCTTTGTCCCTCAAGGACTTCTAAAACCATATGCACTCACCGATTACGTTTCGCTTGATTGCCAAAACGCTATCTAGGCTCCCAGATCAACAGCAAAGGCGTCTGAAGATGTCTCCCCTGTTTATAACACATAAGAGCAGAGGATTAATGCATCATCATGCATTTAAATCATCAGCCACACACCTAAACTCGATGTTCTACTCAAAAACCACATTTCGGCTACCAAACACAATCGAAATCATCTCCAAACTCTTTCAAAACAAAGCCCAGCCAAGATCTACCTCTTCTAATCATTTCTAAACATCAATCAACATCAAAAACCACCACAAACTCGTCATTATACCTCCAGCTATAACATAACACAAAAACCACCATTCTAAAAAGCAAAACTTAGGAATCCAAGCCCATTCGGGATTTGTTTGATAAAACCTCATTTATAAATTCAATTAACATCCAAAATACATTAGAGAACAACCTCAAAACAGAGTCTAACCATCAAGCACAAAAATCATCAAGATTCCTCCAAGAACCTTGAGTTTTAAGACAATTTCTTGTTTCTAAAATCAAAGCAACTAAAAAATTATTAACAAAGGATTGATAACTTGGGAATTTCAGTAAAGAACTGATCATTGGAGGAGAAGGACGAAGCTTACCTCTAATGGCTGATTTCTCTTTGATTTGGGCAAGTTTTATTGAAAATCCAATGAAGAAACGAGAGGTTTTGATGAGGAGAAGATTAGGAATCAAAAAGGAATTAGAATCTAATCAAAAGGGATGAAAATCAGTAACAAATTAATGGAGAAAGAGTGTTTGGCTGAAAAGAATTTGAGAGAAAATAGAAGGAGAGAAAATTGACGTAAAGTGGTTATGAAAAGTCAAAGGTAGTTTCTCTCTTTTAATTATCTTATTTTCCTTAATTAAAACTATATTAAAATCACCCAAAATAAAGAGAAATCTGATTAAAAACATTTTGGTAAAATTAGCTCCTTAAAGATTCAAATTTTCAATCCTTTACAAAACAGTCATTATATAACTTTTGCAAAAACTACGATTTGGTCAATACACCGAAATGTAGTATTTCCAAACCTTATTTTGTAAAATTGATTTCACCATAATTATTCATATAATAAATGAGGATTTTGAAGTATTTTTCCATATTTTTAAAGCATCCCGAACTAGGTGTTCCCTAAACCTTCCTTTTATATTCGAACCTCTCTCGACCGGTCTGATTCGAATTCTAAAACATCTATGCCCAAATTTGGGGTGTTACAACTCTCCCCCTCAACCTTCTGGGGATCAACTCGAATCTCTTCAGCCGAAACCACATGACCAAGGAAAACAACTTCCTTTAGCCAAAACTCACATTTGCTCAACTTAGCATAAAGCTGATTTTCCAACAGCGCTTGCAAAACAATTCTCAAATGACCTTCATGCTCCACCTCAGTACGAGAGTACACAAGGATATCGTCGATGAGCACCACAATGAACTTGTCCAATAATTCATGGAACACCCTATTCATCATGTCCATGAAAGCAGCAGGAGCATTCGTCAAACCGAATGGAAACACAAGGAACTCATAATGCTCGTACCTCGTTCTAAAGGCTATTTTCGGCACACCCACATCCTTCATCTTTAGCTGATAGTATCCTGACCTCAAGTCAATCTTGGAAAACACAGCCGCTCCCCGAAAATGATCAAAGAGATCATCAATCCTTGGCAAAGGATATCTATTCTTGACGGTCAACTTATTTAGATGACGATAATCGATGCACATTCTCATCGTGCCATCCTTCTTTTTCACAAACAAGACCGGTGCACCCCAAGGGGACACACTAGGCCGAATGAAGCCACGGTCAAGCAACTCCTGAAGTTGCGTCTTCAGCTCCTTCAACTCTTTGGGTGTCATGCGATAGGGAGCAATAGACACTGGAGTTGTATTCTCATATAGCTCAATCCCAAACTCAACCTCTCTACTAGGCGTGAAACCAGGTAATTCTTCCGGAAACACTCCAGGGAACTCACACACGGTTCTTATATCCTGAACGCGCACCTCCTTCGAACTGGGATTCATAATAAAGGCTAGGTAAGCCTCACATCCTTGCCGCAACATCCGGCTTGCTTCTAATGTAGACACCACATTGGCAAGAAACTTCACATTTTCTCCCACCACCACCACCTCATAATCATCTGCAAGTTTCAACGAAACTCACTTGCTTTCGAAATCCACAACGGCTCTATGCTCAACAAGCCAATCTATTCCAAGGATTACATCAAAACCTTAGAATGGAAATTCCATAAGATCAACAAGAAAAACATGATCTTGCACCTTTAAGGGACATCTCTTATACAACTTTCTTGTCACAACCGTCTCACCAAAGGAACTAGTCACACGCATACCAACATCCAAAGACTCAACATGCAAACCAAGCATTTGAGCATGTTCACGCAATATGTACGAGTGTGTAGATCCAGAATCAATCAAAGAAAGTAATGACAAGGATTGCAAAGTAAAGGTACCTGCGATCACGTCCGTGTCATTCCTTCCCTCACGATGAGCATACACTCGAGCCTGACCACCACCCTCAGGTTGGACAGCCACAACATGCGCTACGTTCCTTCCACCATCGTCCCTACGCTGAAAATTACCACGGTCGCGCCCACGACCTCTATGTGGCTCAGCGGCTCTCACCGGAGCATGTCCCTCTCTCAGCGGCTGAGGACAATCTTTCTTCAAATGCCCTCGGTTCCACAACTCCAGCATGTCCCAAGGTTACCCCAACACTCACCACCGTGCCTCTTACCACACAGGTTGCACTCAGGAGTCCTTAGGAAAGCATTAGGTCCTTGCTGACCTCTACCAGGGTTACAACCCCCACGTCTACCATCATAATGTGGCTTATTGTCCTTATGCCTCTTGTTGCGATTGTTAAGTGTGTAAAAGTTCTATATTTTACCCCTTATTTAACCCATATTTCTGCTGCATTCAAGCATAATTCATTGTATTTAGGTTAGATTTCAGTTTTACATCACAAATATATTAAATGGCACAGTTTCTACTGAAATTGGTTGTTTTTGCAGGTAGCTGTTGTAGCAGATGGAGGGCAGTAGAGCAGCAGAGCTGGAACTGGATGTGCAGACGTGAAGGACGATGCTGCCATGGCCACTGCCGTGGCAGCCAAGCACGACAGCGATAGTGAAGGGAAGAAAGTGAAGTGGACCTCGACAGAAAGAGAAAATTAAGCCCATCTGTCGTGGAGTACCCTTATATTTTTCCGAGCCCTAGATCAGAATGAAGGCCAAGCCCAAGGTTCAAGGAAGAATTCCCAAGCAAGAAGCAAGGACGAATTAAAGATGGTTGTTTTGAAGATTTAGTCTTTATTAGAGTTGTACTTTAATTTAAAGTTGTATTCTTGTCATATTAGAAAACTTGAACCCAATGCCTATATAAAGGCATGTAATTCGACCTAGGAGAGGACATCACCATTCTCTAGCCTTCTTGCCAAAACCCTAGCCGTTTTACCTTCTTCATCATGTTCTAAACTTCCCATAGGGCTAAGGGTTGCTTTGTAAAGTAGTTGCAAGGATTGCATTGTTTTAGGATTTTCTTTGTTCAATAAAATTACTTCAAGTTCTCTTATTCTGATTTTCAACATCTTGCAAGAGTATCGGGAGAGCATTGTGATATTATCCATTTACTTAATATCGGGAGAGATAAGTATACGAAAGGAATAAGTGCGGGTTCTCTAGTTTATAGTTGAACTATCTCAGACCTAGGGATAGGACGAGGTTAAGTGGCTAAGGAAGAATTCAAGAACATTGGTGTTCATCCTTCGATTCACGCCGGGAGGTATCATCAAAGACGTGTTCATCGACAGACTTGGACCTAGGGATAGGCCAAGGCACAGCAGGGATTCTTGCCAAGCTTGAAGTACTGAGTTGAGTAATCGCTCCCGCGATAACCAACGTACTGCTGCCGCGACAGGTGCTGCCGCAGCAGGCGCGACGACAGAACAAAGTTTCCTAGACTTTGCAACACCTACACTACTGAGCAATTCAATACCGGCCCATTCTCTCTCTCTTGATTCCTTTACTCGTTTATTTAAGTTCCCTTTATTATTTCTTGACAACAAATTAAACTATTCTTTTCCTCTCTCGTGCAGTAATCCAAGGTGAAGCTATTAGCCCAGTCCCTGTGGAGACGATATCCGATACTTCCGTATCACTTTACTACTTGTGTCGTGTACACTTGCACTACATTACGATAGACACTTTTACACGCAACAAGTTTTTGGCGCCGTTGCCGGGGACTGGCAACATAACTTTACCCTACCTTTTACTGTATTCGTTTTATTTTTCTGTTTTACTTGGATTGTTCAACCTATACCTTTCACAAGGTCTTTTGTTTGCGTATGCGCAAATCACAACGGGGGAAGGAACCTGATACCAGTTAGATCCTGAACCCGAACGAACATTCAATCTCAAGAAAAGAGTCTGTTACCTCGTTGAAAGGAACGAATACCTAGAGGAACAACTCGAAGCAATGGTGAACGAAAGACATGAAGAAAGAAGGGACAACCAAGGGAATCTCCAGGATAATAACAATCCTGTCGGAGATGGAGGGATCGATCCACCTGTCGTCGACCCTCCTATCGCTACCACACGCCGGTCATGCCGAGACTACATGCTCAATGATCATGTAGAACTGGAAACAACCCTGCCAGACGTAGATGTTGACAACTTTGAGCTGAAACCTGTCATGTTCAATATGATCAACAACGTTGGCCAATTTAGTGGTGCTGCTACAGAGGATGCTAGGGAGCATGTGAAAACGTTCCAAGAAATCTGTGGTTCGTTTAGACTACCAGGAGTTAATCCGGAGATACTGAGGCTTCGGTTATTTCCTCATTCATTGAGGGACAGAGCAAAGACTTGGTGGAATAAACTAACAACGGGTTCAATACGAACTTGGGCAGATTTAACTCGTGAATTTTTATCTCGTTTTAATCCTTCACACTTATCTGAGCGATTACGTAACGAAATCGCTACTTTTCAACAAGAAGAAGACGAGCCGATGCACGAGGCCTGGGACAGATTTACCACTCTTCTAAGGAACTGCCCGATGCATGGATTCCCCGTTCGGAACCAGGTAACAAAATTCTATAATGCTGCCAATTTACAAACTCGTATCAGAATTGATTCAGCAGCAAATGGATTACTGCTGGACAAATATTCGGATGAAGCAATGGCAGTATTGAAAAATCTGGCGATTACGTAAAGGATTATGAGGTCGACAGTTCATTAAAATCACAGGTGGCATACCTCACTAAGGCGATGAAAAAGCTCTTAAAAGAATATTCACAGCCTGTCTATTCTGCTGAAGAGGTATGCGAGACTTGCGATGGAAATCACAGTTCGGAGGAGTGCCCGTTACAGTTAGAAGAAGGGATGTATGTTGGGAACTACAATAAGCAGAATTATAACTCCAACAACTACAATCCCAATTGGAGAAAGGATCCCAAGTTCTCTTGGAGCAATCCTAATAATGTCCTAAATCCTCAAGCACAGAACACTCAGAATCAGGGAGGACCTAGATTACTGACTCGGCAGCAACCGCAACAGCAGCAGCAACAGCCACACCCTGCCTCGACTAGTATACTGGAGCAAACCCTAGCTAAGTTTATGTCTCAAACAGGAACCTACATTAAGAACATGAATCACTTTGTCAAAAAGACTGAGACATTCATGGATACAACAGAGATGCGGATGACCAACCATAAAGCTACTCTAAAATCATTGGAGACACAAATGGGTCAGATTTCCCAGCATGTCAAACCAAGGCAGAATGGCGGATTTCCTAGCAATATTGAAAATGCTAGACAGCCCACACATGAGCAATGTAAAGCCATCACTACTAGGAGTGGGAAGAAATTACCAGGGCCAGAGAAGGAAGCTGAAACAGTTAAGAAACCAGCCTTGGAATCGTCTGCCGAGGAAGCTGCCCCGGCAGACGACAAGTAGCATGCTGCTGATGAACATGTCACGACAGCAGAAGGGACAGAGGAGAAAGATGATGAACCTAAACCTCCTCAGATCCGTATGCAGTGGGAAGGACGCGTTGTTGATTATCTTCCCCCACCTCCTTTTCCTTAACGGTTACAGAAATTGAAACAGGAATCATAGCTTAAGAAAATTTATGATATTTTTAAGCAGGTTCATATCAACATTCCGCTATTAGATGTCGTTAGGGAAATACCTGGTTATGCCAAATTTCTCAAGGATGCCATGTCGAAGAAATCCAGACTTGGGGAATTTGAAACGGTTAAGATGACACATGGATGCATGAGTATTCTGCACAAGTATCCACCCCAGAAGAAGAAGGACCCTGGGAGCTTCATCATACCGTGTATAATCAGAGATAAATTCGTGGGTAAGGCACTTTGTGATCTTGGTGCTAGCATAAATTTAATGCCCAAATCTGTTTTTTCAAAAAATTAGGTATTGGAAAAGCTCGACCCACAACAGTAGTACTGCAGCTGGCAGACCGCTCTTACGTTCACCCAGAAGGAAAAGTTGAAGATATTCTGGTAAGAGTGGATAAGTTTATTTTTCCTGATGACTTTCTTGTCTTAGATTGTGAAGCAGATGAAAACGCACCACTCATCCTGGGGCGACCCTTCTTAGACACAGGAAGATCACTGATTGATGTGGAAAAAGGAGAACTCACTATGAGAGTAAACGATCAAGAGATCAAGCTGAACGTTCTCCAAGCAATGAAACATGCTGATGCAGGAGAAGAGTGCAAGGCCATCACTGCAATTACCTTTGACCAACCCTGCATCAGGTCGGGCTGCCACGACATCAGAATTGGCCACTGCCTCGGCAGCCATTTAGAAGACTGTCACGACAGCACCGACGACAGCAGCTCCTCAGAATCTGATACATCTGATACTGAAGATCAAGAGAAGGTAAACTGGATAGGCAATCGTCCAGGTAAGTTATTCAAGCCCTTAAATTATACCTCAGATAACCATATAATTCAAAAGCCATCAACTGTTGAGCCCCCTTTTCTAGATCTTAAGCCCCTGCCAGGGCAGTTAAAATATGCTTTCCTTGGTTTAAATGATACGTTGCCCGTAATCATCTCTTCCAAGTTAATGCAGGAACAGGAACTGCAGGAACAGGAACAGCAGCTAATAGGGATGCTGCAGCAGCACAAAAAGACGATTGGATGGACGATAGCTGATATCCAAGGCATCAGGCCGGCACTATACATGCATAAAATCCTCTTAGAAGATGATCATAAGCCGACCATTGATGCACAGAGACGTCTGAATGATGCTATGCGAGAAGTGGTGCGTAAGGAGATCATAAAATGGCTAGATGCTGGAATAATCTATGCCATCTCGGATAGCAAGTGGGTGAGCCGGTGCAGTGCGTTCCCAAGAAAGGAGGAATAACCGTGGTAACCAACAAAGACAATGAGCTAATCCCAACCAGGACTGTGACCGGTTGGAGGGTTTGTATGGACTATCGGAAGCTTAACAAAGCTACCCAAAAGGACCACTTCCTCTTACCCTTTATTGATCAAATGCTTGATAGATTAGCGGGAAAACCTTACTATTGTTTTCTTGATGGTTACTCAGGTTATAATCAAATAGCCATCGCACCGGAAGATCAAGAAAAGATGACATTCATATGCCCGTACGGTACATATGCTTTTCGAAGGATGCTATTTGGACTTTGTAATGCACCAGCCACCTTTCAAAGGTGCATAATGGCCATATTCTCCGATATGGTGGACGACTTCCTAGAAATATTTATGGATGATTTTTCGGTCTTTGGAGACAACTTTGAAAGCTACCTAGGCAACCTATAAAGAGTGCTCGAGAGATGTGAAAAGGCAAACTTAGTATTGAACTGGGAAAAGTGCCACTTCATGGTGGATGAAGGGATAGTCCTCGGCCATGAAATTAGCTGCCGCGGCATTGAAGTCGACAGAGCTAAGATAGAAGTAATCGAAAAGCTGTCGCCACCCACCACAGTCAAGGGAATCAGAAGCTTCTTGGGGCATGCTGGTTTTTATCGACGGTTTATCGCGAACTTTTCAAAGATCACGAAGCCCTTATGCCATCTTCTGTAGTAGAATCGCCCATTTGACTTCAACACTGAATGCACTGAAGCATTCAAGGTTCTGAAAGAAAAGCTGGTAACAGCCCCAATAGTACAGCCACCAGACTGGAAATTGCCGTTTGAGATCATGTGTGATGCTAATGACTATGCTGTCGGGGCAGCACTTGGGCAGAGGAAATACAAGCTTTTTCATGTCATATACTATGCCAACAAAACACTGAATGACGCCCAAGTGAACTACACCACCACAGAGAAGGAGCTATTAACTGTGGTATTCTCTATTGACAAGTTTCGTTCTTATATACTTGGAACGAAGGTCATAGTCCACACAGACCACTCTGCATTGAAGTATCTGTTCACCAAAAAGGATGCAAAGCCTAGACTGATACGTTGGATTCTGCTACTGCAAGAGTTCGACCTGGAAATCAAGGACAAAAAGGGGACAGAGAATCAAGTCACAGATCACTTGTCAAGGTTAGAGAAGGGAAAGAATCTCCCAGCACACGAGACACGCATACTGGAGACCTTCCCTGATGAGCAGCTGTTTGCTGCCACAATCACTGCCGCGACAGCCATGGCGGCAGGTAAGTTTTCTGAACTCCCCTGGTATGTTGATTTCGTTAATTTTTTAATTAGCGGAATAACTCCTCTTGACCTTAATTATCAAGCTAGGAAGAGGTTCCAAAATGATGTTAAGCATTATTATTGGGACGAACCTCTTCTTTTCAAAATCTGTGCAGATCAGGTTATAAGGAGATGCGTACCACAGGAAGAACAAGAAGCTACACTACATCACTGTCATGCTTCACACTATGGAGGACACCTAGGAGGCAACAAAACTGCTGCTAAGGTTTTGCAGTCGGGATTTTATTGGTCGTCACTGTTCAAGGATGCTCAAACATTCTACAAAAACTGTAACAAGTGTCAAAGGACTGGAAACATCTCAAGGAGACACGAGATGTCACTGCAAAACATTCTTGAAGTCGAGATCTTCGACGTTTGGGGGATAGATTTTATGGGACCATTCCCAACTTCATGTGGGAACTTATATATCCTCCTGGCAGTAGATTATGTGTCCAAATGGGTTGAAGCGATCGCTACTCAGAAAAACGATGCCAAGACAGTTCAAAGATTTCTACATAAAAACATTTTTTGTAGATTTGGCATCCCCAAGGCGATCATCAGTGATGAAAGGAGGCACTTCGATAATAGGGTTATAGCTACTGCCTTGAAAAAGTATGGTGTCAAGCATCGGATTGCAACAGCGTATCACCCTCAAACCAATGGACAGGCTGAGATATCCAACAGAGAGGTTAAGAACATTCTTGAAAAGATGGTTAAACCAACTCGGAAGGACTGGTCTCTACACCTCAATGATGCATTATGGGCCTACAGAACACCATTCAAAACTCCATTGGGAATGTCCCCCTATCGGCTGATTTATGGGAAAACGTGCCATTTACCTGTCGAGATTGAGCACAGAGCATACTAGGCCATCAAGGCAGTTAATATGGACTTGGAAAAGGCAGGACAGAAAGGCTGCTTGACTTGAACGAGATCGAAGAAATTCAAGCAATGGCCTATGACAATGCAAGAATATACAAGGACAAGACTAAGAAGTGGCATGACAAGAAGTTGTTGCCACGACAGTTCTGCCCAGGGCAGCTTGTGTTGCTATTTAACTCTAGGTTGAAGCTTTTCCCAGGAAAGCTGAAATCTAGATGGTCCGGCCCATTCCAAGTGGTACAGGTTTTTCCACATGGTGCCATCACGATCAGATCTTTAAAAGACGGGCATCAATTCAAAGTGAATGGACAACGATTGAAGCATTATCAGGGGACTGAAGCCCCAAGAATGCAGGAAGTGGTTACCTTAGGAGATGCCCCTCCCGACATCCCTAATTTAACCTAATTTTTATTTTTATTATTTTTATTATTTATATATTTATTAGGTAATTAGAGTTATTTTATTTAGGAAATAAGGTTTTTAATTTTATTATTTCAGGAAATAAAGGAGACAAGGAAAAGAGGAGAAGTGAATCCAGCCCACCATTTTCCATCAGCCCAAAAAGCCCAACTTTTGGACGTTGCCGTTACAGCTACCGCGACAGACGCGGAAAATACAGGTTGTCGATACGCTGTCGCGACAGACACGCAAACGCGTAACAGACGCGCAGCAGACACAGAAACGCGTGACAGACGCGTCAGAAATCGCGTAACAGTTGACCCCGTTATTCGCGCCTGCCGTTACAGCTCCAACGGGCAGCAAACTCTTCCCTATATATACCCCGTTTCACTTTTCATTTTTTCACTCACTTCTACTTCTTCTACTTGCCTTCTCTAGAGTTTTTACTTGTTTTCATTTTCATTTTCTTACACATTCCTTGCAACTATGTCTTCTAGAAACACCCGCAGAAGTACTGCTTCAGGCTCTGCCCCGGCAGCATCCACCCCACGATCCTTCCAGATTCGCGACATGTGGGAGGAAAAGGGCTTTATTTACACTTCCAAGGAGGGGAACCTGGGACTACAGCCATTTATAGAGAAGAAAATCAGAGCCCTGCAGTGGCAGCTATTTGCAGAACAACCAGAGGAGATGAATGTGTCTCTGGTCCGAGATTTTTACGCTGCCATTGACAGCAGTCACGGTGAGAGGAAGAGAGGTGCCCTTCGAGCCAAAATATATCAACACTCTATATAGCTTCTATGTGGGAATAAATGAAGATGGTCACCAGCAATTTCTGGAGGGCCTCGACCCTGCTGCCTATGATGCTGTCATGGCAGAACTCACGGAAGAAGGAACCCAGTGGAACATGGATCCAAAGAACCCGAGGATGGTGAAGAGAGTTCAACTCACCTCGGAGGCCAAGCTGTGGAATGCCTTCATCAAAAAGAGAATCATGCCCTCCTCGCACAATACAACCGTAGACCAACCCAGGTTAGCCCTCATTCATTCTATACTACATGAGCGGCCGATTAACGTGGGTAGATACATTCGGGAGAGCATATTAGAATGCGCACACCAGCCGACTGGACCACTCTACTTCCCCTACCTCATCACCTCCCTCTGTCGGGGCCATCATGTTCCACAAGCTGTCACCGATCTACGAGTCCAAGGGAAGGGCTGGACTGAGCGAAATCTACTCAGTTTGATGGAACTCACTGCTGCCACCCCGATGTCATCCTTCGATCCTACTGCCGCAGCAGCAGAGACGACAGCACCCAGCTGCCACAGAACCTAGGCAGCAAGCAGCAGCAGCCCCTGCAGCCGATGTCTCCTCCAAGATCCTTGCTGCCCTACAAAAGCTAGAGGAACGACAGCTCGGACTCATGAGCTTCATTCGCGACTTCACGACAGCCACGGTAAACTTCATCCAAAACTCTATAAATTTCCCTGATGCTGCATTCCCTACCTTCCCACATCAATATTTTGCTGCCCCCACCCTTGCCCATACCCCTACACCTGCTGCCACGCCCCAAACACCAACAGCGGCATCCACGCCAACCTCTGCCCCGACAGCTGCCGGCGGCAGTCACACACTTCTGCCAGGGGAACCAAGAGAAGAATGTCGTCCGACAAACTCGATCTATTCATAGCATGCTTCTCCTCTTCTTCAGTCTGGGCAGAATCTGACGGGGAACCCTCCGTAAAGAGGAATATGTCCAAAGAGTTCACACCCGTCAAGCGACAGAAAACAGTGGCAGACAAGAACAAGGTAGATAGCGGCAGTGGCAGCAGCAGCGGCGACGGCGAGAGCAGCAGTAGCTCTGATGTTCAGGTAGTGGAGAAACCTCCCCACATCTCTCCTACCTGCATCCAACCACCAAGGGAGGCCAAAACGAAGAATACCTCTGTCTCCCCTATCCGCCAGCCAGCACCAGTTAAGAAGGCCCCTGCCCGCCGACAGATCCGTCTCAGCAGCGACGACGACAGCAACTAAAATTTAAGTTTCTTATCTTTTATTGTTGTCTGTCTTTTGATATTCTGTGATGTACTTGTTATTTTCTTTTCTCTGTCATTTGCATTGAGGGCAATGCAACCCTCGAGTTTGGGGGTGGCATCCCTCCATTAATGGGGTCTTATTTTAGTTTAAAATTCGTGTCTTTTACTTAGTTTATTTTTGTCTTAAAAAAATGATAAAAATTTTGGCTTAAGTTTTTTGAACTGAACTTACCTGATGTGACAGCCTCTGTCGTGGCAGCACTTTTAGGATAGTTTTAGGAACAGTTTAGAGCCTTGCTATAGTTCTCAAACTTAAACACCATTTGTGACTTTTATACTGTCTAGAACTTTACTAGTAAACTAGAATAGGGAAAAGCTTAGTACTTGAATAGCCCCTAGAGGTGCCTAACACTGGCTCTAGGAAAAAAAAGTTAAGAAAAATAGACTCTTACACCTAGAGGTGCCCGAAACTGGCTCAAGGAAGTTAGATAGAGATGCCCGAAACTGGCTCTAGCCAAACTTAAGCTTGAAAAATATAATCGAGTCTGAACTAAAGGAGCATAAAAATTGCCTCCAAAAAGATGAACTTTGGCATAAAAATTCAAGTTAGAAGTTTCAGCTATTCTAGTAAGCTAAGTGAGTCTAGGCATATAATTGTTCACAAAGCATGCACACACTACACAAGAATTATAGCATGGTTCCGAATAAATCCTGAATTATCCGACAAGGTGTTGTTGCAATAGGGAATGTAATGGTAGGTAAGGGAAAGTTCATTGTTTTAAGCCAAACAAAAAAAAATTCTTTGTTAGGTCTGAATTTCTTGAGGGCAAGCAAAAACTTGAGTTTGGGGGTGTGTTGAGTGTGTAAAAGTTCTATATTTTACCCCTTATTTAACCCATATTTCTGCTGCATTCAAGCATAATTCATTGCATTTAAGTTAGATTTCAGTTTTACATCAAAAATATATTAAATGGCACAGTTTCTACTGAAATTGGTTGTTTTTGCAGGTAGCTGCTGTAGCAGATGGAGGGCAGTAGAGCAGCAGAGCTGGAACTGGATGTGCAGACGTGAAGGACGATGCTGCCATGGCCGCTGCCGTGGTAGCCAAGGACGACAGCGATAGTAAAGGGAAGAAAGTGAAGTGGACCTCGACAGAAAGAGAAAATTAAGCCCATATGTCGTGGAGTACCCTTATATTTTTCCGAGCCCTAGATCAGAATGAAGGCCAAGCCCAAGGTTCAAGGAAGAATTCCCAAGCAAGAAGCAAGGACGAATTAAAGATGGCTGTTTTGAAGATTTAGTCTTTATTAGAGTTGTACTTTAATTTAAAGTTGTATTCTTGCCATATTAGAAAACTTGAACCCAAGGCCTATATAAAGGCATGTAATTCGACCTAGGAGAGGACATCACCATTCACTAGCCTTCTTCCCAAAACCCTAGTTGTTTTACCTTCTTCATCATGTTCTAAACTTCCCCTAGGGCTAAGGGTTGCTTTGTAAAGTAGTTGCAAGGATTGCATTGTTTTAGGATTTTCTTTGTTCAATAAAATTACTTCAAGTTCTCTTATTCTGGTTTTCAACATCTTGCAAGAGTATCGGGAGAGCATTGTGAGATTATCCATTTACTTAATATCGAGAGAGTTAAGTATACGAAAGGAATAAGTGCGGGTTCTCTAGTTTATAGTTGAACTATCTCGGACCTAGGGATAGGACGAGGTTAAGTGGCTAAGGAATAATTCAACAACATCGGTGTTCATCCTTCTATTCACGCCGGGAGGTATCATCAAAGACGTGTTCATCGACAGACTTGGACCTAGGGATAGGCCAAGGCACAGCAGGGATTTTTGCCAAGCTTGAAGTACTGAGTTGAGTAATCGCTACCGCGATAACCAACGGACTTCTGCCGCGACAGGTGCTGCCGCAGCAGGCGCGACGACGGAACAAAGTTTCCTAGACTTTGCAACACCTACACTACTGAGCAATTCAATACCGACCCATTCTCTCTCTCTTGATTCTTTTACTCTTTTATTTAAGTTCTCTTTATTATTTCGTGACAACAAATTAAACTATTCTTTTCCTCTCTCGTGTAGTAATCCAAGGTGAAGCTATTAGCCCAGTCCCTGTGGAGACGATATCCGATACTTCCGTATCACTTTACTACTTGCGTCGTGTACACTTGCACTACATTGCGATAGACACTTTTACACGCAACAGCGATCTCTACCAAAATCGCGTTCCGCAGCTCGCTTTCCTGAGCTTGATCGACCAGCTTGGCTTGCCAAACCAAGATTCGATTCAATGTCCTTGGCTCTAGTGACCAAGACATCGAAATCAGTGTAATCAGCTACAAGCATACAGGTCTTTACATCCGCTACCAGCCCATAACGGAACCGCTCGCACCTTTCCCGCTAATTAGGGATTAGCTTAGGTGCATACTGGCTAAGGCGAACAAACTGAATCTCATATTCAGCCGCAGACATGTTCCCTTGCATGAGAGACATAAACTCTCTCTTCTTTTCATCGAGGTAACGCACTCCCAAATAATTCCGCTTGAACGCATTCAAGAAGAACGTCCAAGTCACCTCATCATCCTCCATCCCGGAGATAGTGGTCATCCACCATGTATAAGCATCACCATGCAGTAGTGACACAATACAACCCAGCTTCTGCACATTGTTGCAGTTCAACTGACCCACAATCCTCTTGGTGCTCTGCAACCAAGACTCAGATCCTTCCGGAGACAAGCCTCTGAACTCAGTCCCTCCTAGACTCCGGAGACGCTCCAAAGGCAATCTCACATTAGCACCATCCTGAGGTGCAACTCCATGAGCTCCAGCTACTGCTGCCTGAAAAGCTCCAGCAATAGCATGTATCAGCACAGTCATATCAAGAGCAGCTTGCCCCTGCACACCCTCGGGTCCGGAAACCCCAGCACCAACACCAGCATTACCAGCCCCAGCTCCACCACCACCAGGTGGTCCACCAGGGGGAGGAGGAGGTAAATCCTCAGCATTCTCCGCGTTCCCATTATCATCCATAGATCTAGTATTGATTCTCAGCTCTCTACGTGGCCCCATAATAAAAACAATGCACTGACAAAATGCAATAAACACAATCAGGCATAATAAGGTAAGTAATCCAAGTACTCAAGCTCACTTTCAAAAAAAAATCTTCTCATTAGTTTTGATATGGCAATGGGATCCCCAACCACACTCCAATCATGGCATAGCATCACAAAATCATCTCAATTGAATCACACATCAATGTTCATACACCAAACTTTCACTAAAAGACACAATCATACATAATCACATACAACGACCACATACCAAGCCCCAATTATTCGATAACCTGGCTCTGATACCAACAAATGTAATCCCCTTAGCCCGACCTAGACGATTGACCCAAACTACGAAGATTACACGGGGAAAACCAAAGTCAATCCGAAAGTCAACCTTGATTAACGCCCTTTTTTCATTTTAATCTTGTCTAGATGCACATTAAGCCTAAGTGAGCATTCACGAATCATGGAAGGGAAAGGCACAGCGATCGAAAAACATTTAGGGACTCAATTGCTTAATTTACGCATTTTAGGGACCAAAATGTAATTTTTGGAAATTAGAAGGACTTAACTGATTTTAGGTTTACCATTCTGAAATTAATCATGTTACATGTTTCTCTGTCAAATTTCAGCTTAAAAAGACATCCCAAGCTCAAGCAATTGTAATCACAACATTCGGGACTAAAACGTAAAGCATGGAAACTTAAAACAATTCAAATCAGCATCCAACGGTCAACTGTATCGGAACACCTACCCACCGTACTGAAACGCCCGTATCGAAACGGTGTTGACCGTTTCGGTACTTGGGTACGTTCCGAGACTAGTATCGAAATAGGCTTCACCAATAGCCAAACTGTTTCGAAACAGCTTCATCCGTTCCGGAACACCTTGGCCATTACAGGCCCCCGTTTCGGAACAGGTGAGGGTGTTTCGATACACTTTGCCCAGTGACAGCAGAAATTGCTGGTTTTTGCACTTTTAAACCATTCAAACATACCATAATGATCATCAAACTATACTAGCAACTCATTTAGCCACTAAAGAACATATTTAAGACTCTCTAACTAGAGCATGGCATCAAACATAAGATCATATAATCTAAAGGCATGCTCCCTAGTCTCAAAAACCAATATAAGCAACCAAACCTCAAAACAAGCATTTAGAACCATTTACAACCCTTACATGCCATCACAAACATGACACAAACTTGGGGAGTTCAAAACACATCTCCCAAATACAACCTTGAAGTCCCATTGTCAATATCAAAACTAAAGTGTATAAAAACATCACCATACATGAGCTTTGTAATTCCTTGGATGTTCTTATCCTTTTCGATGCCCAAAAACACCTCAATTATCTGCATTATTGGTAAAAGAGAGCGTAAGCACAATTGCTTAGTGAGGCATGCTCTAAAGAAAACCAACACAATAATGCATTTCTTGAAAACACTTCCTCAAAAGCTTTTTCTACCACATGATCATTCTATCTCATGCTCGAAAACCATTTCAAAGAAACTTCTCATTGAAAACACATGTACCTCACTTCTATCTCCTGCATTTAAATCAATGTAAATCTCATGGCAAGGTCATACACATGCTTGCAAAACCAAAGTATTACATATACAAATCTCATATGCATTTCTCATAGCATAAAACATCTCTTCAATAGGTACATGTGAATCAAAAGCATTTTCATATATTGTATTGGCATTTCACATCTCATTATTACTCGGATATGCGGACAACTCACTAGACACTTCCGGTGGCATCTACCATCACCGTACTCACTCGTCTAGTAACATAATTTCTGGTGGAATCTCACATCACCGTACTCACATGGCGGAATCTCTCATAGCCACAAAGCTTGGGTATTTCACCAAGTCCTACCCGATGGAATGCCCATCATCGGTTCTCTCCCTTTGGATTAAACCAAAGAGCACGTACGAATTTTTAGTTTATAGTGCACTCTCATCCTATTGATCGATCAATTATATTCGGTACGTATCTCAACATCTATGTCAATATATTATGTCAAATCGTCATCTCACCTATTGTCTTTCATGCAACATTTTCAAATCATTCTCATCTCATTTCGAAACCATAACATTTGCCATGCCTTAAATCAAAAGCTCAAATCTCAACTATGCAACATGCTATCTCATGAAATCATTTCAAGCATCATCTCATGCTACAAATCATGCATAAAAATAGTAGGAATTTATCTATCTCGAACCATGAGCATGTAAAAGCATTTTAGGGCAACCGCCACATTTAAGAGAGCAATCTAGCCAATACTTACTTCCAGACTTAGGAAGGTATTCCAAACCTTTCCTAAATCCCCAAACCTTGATTCTTTGTCCCTTAAGGACTTCTAAAACCATACGCACTCACCGATTACGTTTCGCTTGATTGTCAAAACGCTATCTAGGCTCCCGGATCAACACCAAAGGCGTCCGAAGATGTCTCCCATGTTTATAACACATAAGAGCAGAGGATTAATGCATCATCATGCATTGAAATCATCAGCCACACACCTAAACTCGCTGCTCTACTCAAAAACCACATTTTGGCTACCAAACACAACCGAAATCATCTCCAAACTCTTTCAAAACAAAGCCCAGCCAAGATCTACCTCTTCTAATCATTTCTAAACATCAATCAACATCAAAAACCACCGCAAACTCGTCCTTATACCTCCAGCTATAATAGAACACAAAAACCACCCCAAAAACCACCATTCTAGCAAGCAAAACTTAAGAATCCAATCCCATTCGGGATTTGTTTGATAAAACCTCATTTATAACTTCAATTAACATCCAAAATACATTAGAAAATAACCTCAAAACAGAGTCTAACCATCAAGCACGAAAATCATCAAGATTCCTCCAAGAACCTTGAGTTTTAAGACAATTTCTTGTTTCTAACATCAAAGCAACTCAAAAATCATTAACAAAGGATTGATAACTTGGGAATTTCAGTAAAGAACTGATCATTAGAGGAGAAGGACGAAGCTTACCTCTAATGGTTGATTTCTCTTTGCTTTGGGCAAGTTTTCTTGAAAATCCAATGAAGAAACAAGAGGTTTTGATGAGGAGAAGATTAGGAATCAAAAAGGAATTAGAATCCAATCAAAAGGGATGAAAATCAGTAGCAAATTAATGGAGAAACAGTGTTTGGCTGAAAAGAATTTGAGAGAAAATAGAAGGAGAGAAAATTGACGTAAAGTGGTTATGAAAAGTCAAAGGTAGTTTCTCTCTTTTAATTATCTTATTTTCCTTAATTAAAACTATATTAAAATCACCCAAAATAAAGAGAAATCTAATTAAAAACATTTTGGTAAAATTAGCTCCTTAAAGATTCAAAGTTTCAATCCTTTACAAAACAGCCACTATTTAACTTTTGCAAAAACTGTGATTTGGTCACTACACCGAAATGTAGTATTTCCATACCTTATTTTGTAAAATTGATTTCACCATAATTATTCATATAATAAATGAGGATTTTTAAGTATTTTTCCATATTTTTAAAGCATCCCGAACTAGGTGTTCCCTAAACCTTCCTTTTAAATTCGAACCATTCTCGACCGGTCCGATTCGAATTCTAAAACATCTAGACCCAAATTTGGGGTGTTACACTTTAGGTACCAATAACCACCTCAAACGTATCGATCATCGAGCTTCACATGGAAAGGGTTAACCATAAACCCTATTTTGGTACACGGGAGTCGTGTACTGATACATCTTCAATACTGATACGCCCCCAAGCGTACCAATACAAGAATTTGCTACTGGAATTCAGTTGAAACGGGTGGTATCGGTACAGCTCGAGCTCGTGCCAATACGCCCATCAAAATATGCTTGTGTTCGACATTCAGGACACATGGTACCGATACGAGTTCATCATGTACCAGTACTCGAGCCTAGAATTCGAATTTTGGAGCTCGAAAATCATTCTCAACACCCCCAAACCTTCATAGAAAAACCCCAAATCGAACCTACAAGTTATGGAAGGTAGTTTAAGTGGTTTCCTATCATTTTAACGCCATTTTAACCCAAATTTCAGATTTAGCCATTAGAGATGTCTCAAGCACCCAAGCAGCCAAAACATTAACCAAAAAACAAGGCAATCGAATTTATGATTTCCATGAACACAAAGGAGTTAGCAGTGTACTAGCCTTGATTCTAAAGCTGGAAAAGAAACATCTAGCTAAGATCCTCAAGCCTTCTTCTTCCCAACCTCCTTGGAAGATTCTCTTACCTCTTTTACTACACAAGAAGTTGTAAAATTGGATTACAACTTACAAGAGATGAAAGGAGGCAACTAACTTACATTACAAGGCTGGAAAAAACGGGATTAAATCTCCATCATAAACCCCCCACAAAACCCACTATTTTCATACTCCACCAAACTTGATGAATCTTACCTCAAAATGCAGATCCTTTGAAGGAAATTTCACTACCCTCAACTCAAATTCCGAAAATCACACTTTAAATGACCAAGATTCAACCTTTCTTAGATGTAGGAGTTAGGAGATGGAAGAATGCATGGGTGAAAGAAGAAGACAATGGGATAGTGGTGATCTCACCATCTTTATTTTCTGTAGAGGGAAATAAAGAAACGGCAATTTTCCTCTTCAGGTAATTTACCTCACTACCCTCCCATCATCCTCCTAACTCTTTCCCAAAACAAAAACTCAAGTCCAACAATCATATACAAGCCCATTAAGGCTTTTAAAGGCCCAAACTCTCGGCCCAAACTCTCGGCCCAATTTCGGTTTAAATCGACCCTCGAATTTTAAAATTCGGGTCGTTACAGAGGTTATTTACATCAACTAGGAGAAGGAATTAATTTAAAAATCTATCATACTTCAAATATAATATAAAAGTGAAAGTTCAACTTGAAGTATCACTACAAGAAAATAGATTTTTAGTGACATCAAAAATAGTCACTAAAAGTATTAAATTTAGTCACTAAAATTTATAGTGACTATTTTTCTGAGTCGTCACCTGTCGTCACTAATAACTCCGTCACTATTATATTAGTGACAATTTTTATGCATTTTGTCACAATAAGTTATATTTTTTATGACCATATTTTTTGACACAAAAGATTAATAACAGTGACTAAAACTTAGACACTAATGTTATTCTTATTAGTGACAAACATTTTATCACAAAATACATATTGAAATAATGTCTAAAATACATTGTCACTTTTAATAATAATAAAATAATTATATTTTTTAGTTGCAACCATCTTATTCAGGCCTGGATCGGGCATGTCGTGCTGGCACTCAAAGGGACTCATCCCAGACAAGTCATCCTTTCATCGCGTGTCCATTATCTAAGGAGAAGGTCATCCCTTGACTTCTAACCAAGGTAGCTTGGCTGCTAGCCCATGGAGAGGGGGTTAATTATAGATGATGTCGTATATTTATATATCAATTTTTAATAAATAAATACAATACATGGTTTCGTGGGGGATCGAACCTGGAACCTTTAGGGGGAGAGTGCAATGTCTATCCACTAGGCTAGGCAAGAAATTTAATATTATTTTAAAAGTAAAATATTATTTAGGTTAAATTGTAATTAAAATTAATTTTATTTATTTTAAAAGTATGTATTAATTATAACAATAATTAATATAATAATAATTTAATTAATTTTATATGGTTTCCTATACGAAATACGTTTGTTGAAGAAAATATATATAAAAATTGAGTTGGTTTTAAAATATAAACATATGAATGTTAAGATTTACACCTAAATTATTGATAGAATTATCCTTTATGTGATAATTATTTATTATACTGACAATGCAAATTTTACCTCCACAAGAAAAGTTAAAACAAATATCAAGTGTAAAATTTTTCACAAGGTAAAATTTTGCTATCACATATTATGCCAAGACTACATATTAGTCTTTTTACTTTAATTTGTTCACTTTAAGTTTATGTACTTTCTATTCAAAAAAATATGTACTTTTTAAATTTTGAAATTTCGATCTTAACATGAATGATAGTCTTTAAACGTGTTAAGTAAAACTTTTGATTTTTATTCTTTTGTTCAATCATTTTTAGTCATTGTAATTTAATCATATTGTCGTTGTCCTGTTTGGATTAGGATTGAAGTTTTAAAATTTCAAAAATATAGGGACTAAAATTGATCAAAATAGAATGACTAAAACAACAATTTACACATAGTGTAGAGACTAATATATAGAATTATTTTATCTTTTGATAAACTAGTTTATGCCTTTATGGTAACTTCAATTTTTTATAATTGTTACTATTACTATAATTATAAAAATAAATTTATTATTGTGACAATACATAACTTGTCATTAAGTTTATTTTTTTATTGGTGACAAAATTTATCACAACAAAAGTAAAATTTTAAGTGACAAACAATTGCATTGTCACAACAAATATCAAATTATAGTGACCATTTTATATATCGTCACTATCATGTGTCAAAATTTTAGTGGCAATGAAATTTGTGTCACAGTTATAGACTTACAGTGAGAATTTAATTGTGAAAAATGTAATCGTCACAATTACTACTATAATAGTGACCAAATAAAAATACATCACAATTACTTATGCTAATAGTGTCGCACAAAAAATCTGTCACAAAAGTTTAATATTTGTAACAAAATTCTTACTAGTCACTGCCAATTTGTCACTAAAAGAATATATTCTTGTAGTGTATGATTTTTCCTCTTGTGTTAAGTGCTCCTTAGAATTCAAGAATTCAAATCTAACTAAAACTTTTGCTTTTAACCATGTATTATCTTTTAGCTGACAAAATCCTAAAAAATAAAATACTTGTTAAAGCATGAATTTGTAGTTGGACTAGAACACTAAAATATATGCACATATACGTGAAAAATAGGCAGACTTATCAAAAGCTGCTTGAGAAGGGAAACGTGGCAAAATGTTAAAAATTCAGACATAAAGCCTGCCTTGGAAGGGCCGAATCACATAGAAATAGAATAGAATGCTTTTTTGGAGACTTTATTCACTTTCCTAACAAGTTGGGTCTACATGGTTGCAATTTGACCATGTCGTGTATAACTTAACATAAATCCAGGCACGGAGTTGCATTGATTTTAGCTCTTCCTCAATTTTTTTTATTAACAAAATAGTTTTAAAATGAATTTATATAAATAAGTGTCTAAAGTATACCTCTTATAAATTTTAGGTATTAAACTAATTTTTTTTAGTAAAAAAGCATCTAACGTTTATACTGTTATAATTCTAAGTGTCTGGTCGTTAAGGAGTGTTTAAAAAAAATATGTTATCCAATCAATACTTGATACATGGCAATAATTTTATTTTTTTAATTTTTTGAAGAAAAAAGGACAATTTTTTTAATTTTTCAAAAAATCTCAAAAATCCCCAAATTTTACAAAACTCAACTCCGATCGTCGCGTTTGAGCCCACCCTTTTAGTCTCCGGACTTAGCCAGTCATTTCTCTTAACATGATATTGTCGGAAAACGACGAACGACATATCAGTTGAATGGCAAACGGTGAACGCAAATTCGATTAAAATTTTAGTGTCAATTTATAATTTATTTTTAGTAAGTCTTATACATGATATTTTGTTTAAAAAATGATATTGATCCTTCTCTTCTCTTCTCCCTCGGGCCTGAACCACAAAATAGCCGGTCCCAAACCCACCTCTCCAGTTCAGTCCCAGTTGGAATCCCTTGTATTCGCCCTGTTCCATTTTACTTCATTCCATGCAAGATATTTGGAGTTGGACTCAAGGTGGGGCATATAATCTATACTCCATGACCCATTTCCAGCAGGCTACAAAATATCATAATAAATGAAAAGAGGAGACGTGTCTTGTTTCTTGTTATATTTTGGCTGTTGCGGCATTGTTTTCATTTTGTTCGTTTTCCAGCAAATCTATTTGAATAAACTAAAATAATATAGTTTTGCATTTACTATATGAATCCATTAATCGATACTCATAAACACGATATTAGAACCAAAAGGATTATAACTCATTGCATGACTGCAATCTGCAAGCACCGTCTAGCCAATTGGAAACCAAACATGCTAACATGTTTTGTTGTATCCTCGGGACTCGATGTGTTGTGGCATATAATTCATTATGGTTTAAAGTCTAAACAAAACAAAACAAATAAATGAATAAAGTTTACGGCCAATGTAAACCTCCTACCTAGTCCAAGTTATCGGCTCCGTAGATTAATGTTAATTTCAACTATATTGTAATGCCCCCTTTGGTCGGTCCATGTGAGATTGGAATATGGTCCCCATTTTTTTTGCAAGTTTGAAAAATATTTCAACAATGGGCCATCACATACACCTTTTAATTAATCACACTTTATTTTATATATATCAAATTGTGGTTGTAAAAGAAAGTACATTTGGTTGATTGACCAAACTACTTATTTTTATTTATTCATATTTTTTAGGTAGAATTAGATTTAAAAAATTTCAAAAAAATGTGATGTAAAAGCCTTCCTATGATTTTTTTATATACTTTTTTTATTTTCAATTAAATTATCCGTTATCAACTTCTTTATTGTACTCATCTCTATAACATAATCGAAAAAATTATATATATCATTTAAGGGATTACATCTTTCTAAAATAATTCACTTTCATAATTTTAAAAGGTTAAGTTTATATATAGAATAAAATACTTATTTACCAAGAAATCTTATTTTATAAATATAATTATTTAAGTATTAAATGAAACATAATGTCAAAAAAATGACCCTGATGTTTGACTGGATATTCATTTTGGCTTTTATTCTTTTTTGAAGCACTTCCACTCTTAACGTTTTATTTTGGGTCTAAATGGCCCCTCCATGGATGAAAATTGTAAGTCAACCACGATAAACAGTTTGAAATAATTTGATAGAATGACACGTCAGCAGAAAAAAAATTTATAAAATAATTTTTTAATTGGTGTGTCATTATGTCAAGTCAATATCATATGACATTGCTATATTAGCGTGCACTGCCATATGACTTTGTCACGTCATTTCAAGTCATTTATCATTATTTGATTAACAGTTTTCATCTGCGGATGAGTCATTTAAGCCTAAAACGAAACGTTCATGGTTAAAATGCTTCAAAAAAAGAATAAAATCTAAAGTGACTATACAATCAAACATTAGAAATATTTTTGCATTATAACCAAATAAATATAATTACAAAATATTCTTTATCACTAGAATTATAATAAAATATAACTTAATAACCAAATATAATTTGAGTCAATATATAATAATAATCGATCTCTCGTATTTTTTATGTTAATAATAACCGAGATATTAAATCTTAATTATTGGAATAAAGAATTCAACTCCCGATCATACAGACCATGTATAATTTACCTATACTTATTTTTTTATTAATTCATCATCACCTGCAATGGAATAAAATAATAGTAGATGGGGATTAGCCTTCATTTATTAAATACTGAAATCAATTATAAGACTCACAACACAACAAACCTAAAAATTTAATTTCTATAAAGGGAAGCAAAGTGTGAATTGATAACAATAAAACAGATACTCTAAACTAATAATTTATGGCAGAAAGAGAGTGTTGGATTTTTGTGAGGAAGATCTGAATAGATAGGCCTTGCAAATGCAGGTGGTTTGCTTAGAAACTGAGGAAACTCCTACGGACTTTATTTGTTTTTACTACAAATATTGATTGACCCTCTACTTTGGTCCAAAAGTCTTGGTTCCATGCCATGTGAAACTTACATGGCAGATTCCTAAAAAACCATTTCTTTATAAATCAAGGAATATCCTGTTGTTAGCCAAACAACATCTTTGAATATTATAAATGAATCAAACGAACACAAATGATGGTATGTTTGTGTTCGTTTATTTAATTTTAACCAAATAAATAAACGAACACGAACAACTAAACGAACATAATTTCTTATTCGTGTCCGTCCATATTTGTTCGTTAAAATGATAAACGAACGCAAATAAACATAAGTAGGGTTCGTTCAATTTGTTTACAGGCCTAGATGAAAAGTTTAAGGTTTTTTTCTTAAGAAGTCTGAAGTCATGTACATTGGTCATTGTATATTTTTTTCTTTTTTTTCATATTTTTAATATATATTTTAACATTGTTTAAATATGATACTTTTGTTATGAAAAATAATAAATATAAATGGACATATGTGAATAAATTTAAACGAATACAAACGAACGAATTACCGAATGTTCACAAACGTAAATAACGAACGAGCCTTGTATTCGTGTTTGTTCAATTAATTAAACAAACAAAAAATGTTATTCATATTCGTTCGTTTAATAAATGAGCGAACTTTCTGTAAAATAGCTCACGAACGGTTCGCTGAACATTCGATTTATTTACGACCCTTATCTTTGACAGGGTTATTTGTACAAATTTTGGGGGTTTGAATGGCAAACTTCATTGAAATTGAGAAGAAAAAAAAGAAGTTTTCTTGGGCCGACATATTACAAAACGTTTCTGATGAGCTGGTGAATAACATAAAGATATGTTTGGATAAATATACACATATAGCATTAGAATGAGGACATAGCACAACAAAACAACATGCATTTAAGTCATAACAACCAGTCCAGGCCTTTCTGGATGGAAAAAGGGTGTCTGAAACCTGCCTGGAAATTTGAGGTGGGTTTTGTCTCCAACTCGAGAAAGAGACTGTCAATGCTGAATGAGTATTAAATATTATTTGGAAGGATGAATGGCTAATAAATGTCTAAAGTCATCTAAGTTTTCCAGTTAGAATATTTTCTCACACCATTGTAAATTTGTAATTCATCTTCAGTTTGTCTTAATCTAAAATGAGAAGTAATGAAGGGCAAAATCAGAGGCTGAAAATGAAATCATATTGTGAGAAAGTTATGAGAAACAGAAGTAGATTAGAAAACCTATATATAGGTTGAATAAATTATCACCTACTTTCAGTGTTTCTCAACAACAGCATAAATAAATGAAATGAAATGAATAAAAAAAGAAGAGAATGGAGTGAAAGAAACCCATGATGGGAGGAAAAGACGAGAGACAGATTCTCCTTAGTCCGTATTTTTAAAAACAAAAACAAAACTTGCTTTCAAACCTAACAAGCATGGTCATCTCTGTGAATGGAAGTATGAGATTTTTCACTGTTTGAAATGATGCAAAATCCCCATTATTTTGGCAGGCGAGGGTAAAAGATGAGACATGTGCCCTCTCCCTCACCTGGTTTTACCAAAGAGATGGTAATCCACCTGCCCTTCTGATTTGCCAATGTAATAACAAAAACTATTTACTCGTAGTTAGAATCTGTGTTTTATTTTCTCAAGATTTCATACATGTTGATGTTATCAGTAAATATGTCTGTGTCATGGGATTGGAAATGTGAGTTTCAGAAACTCTATTTGTTTTTCTTATATACAGAAGTAGAACCAACTAATGGTAAGTAGTAAGTAGTAAAAAAGATATAAATAATGATTGAAAAATCCCCACGCAAAACCTTAAAATGTACTCTCGTACTTGTAAAGTTACAATTCCCCCTTACCCCAACTTTTTCCCTTTTCTTTCTTTCTTTTTTCTGTTTAAAAAAACTAGTCTTTGTCTGTTATATCTCTGATTGTCATGTCTTTTTAGCTGCATCAAACCCCATACTCATTACGCCTCTTTCTGCCTGCCCAGTGCCCACTCCTCCAGGCTCCATCGCCTTTATTTCCTCTTCAAAACCCCTCCCCTTCCACTTCTCCTTCCCACCTCAAAACTCTTCAAACAATCCATGTTCTTCTCTTCCAACTTTAACCGGCATGAAGAACAAGGCTTCCAGGACCAAAACCATCAAACGGAGCCCATGTTCGAAAAGCCCTTGACCCCGAGCGATGTTGGCAAGCTCAACCGCCTCGTTATACCCAAACAACATGCCGAGAAGTACTTCCCGCTCGGCGGTGACTCCACCGACAAAGGCTTGCACCTCAGCTTCGAAGACGAGTTGGGAAAGTGTTGGCGTTTCCGTTACTCGTATTGGAACAGCAGCCAAAGCTACGTGTTGACCAAAGGCTGGAGCCGATACGTCAAAGAGAAGCACCTTCATGCCGGTGACATTATTTTGTTTCTGCGACACCGTTCCGATGGTGATAGGTTCTTTATAGGTTGCAGGAGGCGCGGTGCTGCAGCTGATGCCGGAAACACCGTGACGGCAAATAACACTGCCTGTGGAGGCGGTGGCGATGAAGGGTGGTGTAATAGTAGGGGATTGTATCAAGGAAATCCTTATCTCGGCCACATTCAAGGCCATGTTGCTAATCTGCCATACGTACCAGGTGGCCTTCATGCAGGTATATACATACATACACACGTATATATGTGAAATTTAGTAATGTGAATAACACGCATATTTTCAGGAGGCATTGATGAAAATGAAGGTGCAGCAGCCGGGAACCCAAGGAGGCTAGTGCGGTTGTTTGGGGTGAATCTAGAGTGCCAGCTCGATGAGTCGGAGCCATGGACACCGGAAAAAAGCTCGTCGGTGACAGTGTCCAGCCAGCAGGGACCACCCACCCGCCAGTTTTATAACTCGGAGTCGTACCCTTCAAATTACATGGTAAGCCGCATGTTTCATCAATATCAGCACCTTAATCTAATTATAAAATTAAGAAGTAAAATAGAGAGTATTGGGACCCTACCTGCTGTTGTTGTTTGCTACTACTAGTCTACTAGTCTACAGCTACTAAGATTTTTGTGCAGCTATTCATAATTAATTGGTAAGTGGAGTATAGTATTTGGCACGTGGACTAATTGCATTTATTACTGTATGACCAAGTATTCATGTGGTTCCCTTCTTTGAACAAAAAAAAAATTCATGTGGTTCCCTTCAAATATTCAACAATTTTCTGAGTTACATTTAATCTACTATTAAGATATATATTTTGTAGCAGAGGTAGGCGAAGAGTGGACGGTGGGCATGATTTATAAAATTTTAGTTTGGAAAGCAAGAAATTGAATCATTGGGTAGCTGTAGAATTCAATTAAAAAACAATGTTTACCAAGAAGCAAGCAATGATGTGATGTGAGGGGGTGTCCACATAGATTGTTAGTTAAATTCCAAGTCAAGCAGGTTTTTAGTTTTCCGTGTTCAAATTGATGGTGGTTTGGTTTCAATAATTCCCAAATAAAAGTTTGAAAATCTGAAATCAAATTAATTCCATAAAATTTAGTCATTTTTTATATGCAACTGTAATTTCAAATTACATATAATATGAAAGATATATTTGAATCAACCAAATGGATTTATGCTCATCCTAAACTAGTCAACAGGCACAACATATTCTATAGGCAGATTTTGAACCCAAAAAAAAAAAAAAAAGGAAAACTAACAATGTAATTTCCTGTATGTATATTTAATTTGGTGGTGTGATTGCAACAGGATGTGAGCTTCCCCCGAGATATCAACCAGATGAGAAATGAAGGATAAGATCTGAAGATGTGACATCCAGGATTTCATTTCAGTTGACCCCTTCCCATTTCAAAAGAAACTATTATTATTATTTGAAGTAGTAGTAATAGAAATGAGAAAAACTAAAAAAAAATTAAAAACAAAATATATTTTCTTCTTAAAGTGGGGGGGGGGGGGGGGGGAATCAATGCATTGAGGTAGAAGAAGGGGTGATGGCAAATGGGGAAAACTAAGTGGTTTTGGAAACTATTTGGGGGAACTGTTGGGATTCTGCAGATTTTTCCATAGGGAGGAGTAGGAGTGATATTAATAATGGATGGGTATGGAGATGGTGGTGGGTGGGTGGGCTGACACTCCCCCATCTCTATATCTCTTTTGACTTTTATGCTAGAAATAGTAGAATCTAATCATCCAAGCCCAAACTGTGTTCTTTTTTTATGTTCTCTACTACTTTGTAAGTTGCAGATATTAGAATCTGAAAAGCTTTACAAATACAAAGCATTTTCATATTCTTCTTCTCTTTTTGAACAAGGTCTTCTATTTCTATAATCTTTTATGCATCCCACAACGAATAAGTCACCCTGAATTCCCTTCTCATGCTGATGCCTGCTTTTATCGGTCAAAAGGAAGAAAACAAAAACCCAATGGTTATTTCTAACCTATGTATATATATATATATATATATATATATATATATATATATATATATATAATGCAAAGATATGCAAGTTGCATAGAATGTTCAATGTTGCTTCACACGTCCAGCAACTGCAAGGGCAGCAAACATTGGAGTTTCCCTTGGGGAACAAGTTAACTCTATATGCCCTCGGCATCATTTTCAACGCCCCAATCAGAAACTATTCGGTATAATGCCATAAACCTGCGAAAAGATTCGAATAAATAATATTAATATGATAGTAATATACAACATTGTTAGAATTTATATAACACAAATCATCAGCATATTAAAATTTATATAAATTTCTTAAATATAATAATGACATAAGGAAATATTTTAAACATGATAAAATCACACAAATTGGCAGGCCAGCCAATCACCAGATCATACCTGTTATTTAAAACAAGGAACAATGTTGCTATTGTGCCAAACTCAACATCTACTGAAAATTAGAAAACAAATTTTATGAAACAGTGCACCTAGCCCTATGGAAAATTGGGGGGTTGAAACTACCAGCCTCAGCATGCATGATTTGGTAGATTGTTCCTGCTATTTAAAAATAATAATAATCTTTCAACTGGCATACATATAATGAAATAAAGGAAATATTTAGAAAATGCTAATCAGAATCTGTAATTCTCATGAAAAAGAACACCAAATAAGCTGGCATTCTCATAACTGTAGCCAGTAGCATGCAATCAAATACCATGTCTGACAGGGATTGCATTTAATTGGTCTTGAACTCCATGCAACCAGGAGAAATTATATAATAGGCTTGACTTACCACATCAGCCATGGTCCCATCCAATGAAAACCCACCCACTTCACCACTATTTTCCATGTCATTAATCCAATAATATAACTTCCAAAAAACTGTTTTTTAAATGACATGGAAAAAAATTAGTGAAAATTCATTGGTTGGAAAAAATGATGGGAGAAAATAGTGTTGAAGTGGGTGGTTTTTATTGGATGGGACCATGGCTGATGTGGTAAGCCAGGCCCATGATATAATTTTTCATGCAACCAGACTACTAGGTTCTCTTCTACCATTTGTTAAGACTAAAATTTACAGCCACAGCTCATTTTCAAGAACCTGAATCCACCACCTAGATAAAATATACGGTTCTTAAGCATCAAAAGGCCTAGTGCCTCGGCTTTAGGCAACTCATACTTAACCATTAAATCAAAACATCTAATGAATGTTCTTAATCAAGCAATCATACAGACAGAAAACTATAGTTCTAAGTTATGATTAAAACCATTAATCCCCAACAGTTTAGTAAACTCACTAAACAGAGTTTTGATATGGGAGCAGTCCAGTGATAAAAACTGCCAAGCACCCTTGAATGAGTGGCTTCGATTAGTTAAACAGAGATTTTCATGACCAAAGTGCTTAAATGAAGCTTGGGCCACACATCAATGTGTATGGAATAATGGCTACAGGATTCTAGCTAGAATGCACATGTTTGAAAGACATTCCAGGTTTAACCAAGGGATGCTAATACAGGCAGATGGATTTGGTGACAAGATAGTGACTAATCAGATAGTGTCTACTAATCATCAGGGCCCATAAGGATTTGGACAAGAGAGTTACCCATTGATCTCCACTGGAAATGGCCTCCAACGTTCTAGTGGCTCTGCAAGTGGGAGGGTCACCAGGTATTTGTTATCACTGGCCTCAGGGTGGTGGCTAATCAAGAGGTTGAAGGGTATCCTGCTGTCTGATCGGTTTGTCCGGCAAGAATAATTCAATCATGCATGACTATGTACTGTATAAATATAGTAAGAACATGAGAATATTTCTGTGTCCCACTTGACTTTTCCTCTTATCATACCTTTTGCTTTTGGAGCCATGTCAACCTCATTTTCAGCTCTCTTAACATCTGCAACAGGAAAACGAGTTAATTTATTCATACTTAAAGCCTGAGGAACAAAACCAAATCAATAGTATTGAAAGGAACATTGACCAGCATCAAGATATCAAGAGATGACTAGATATTGTAATAATTGTAACCTTGGAAATCTAAGAACTTCAAAGGAAAAACAAATCTAATTTGGAAATTGCATATCTTAAAAGTTATTAGAACCATCAAAAGCATACCTTTAAGACAAAGGTTTGTTTAGCACCAGGATGTCCATGATCTGCATGCAAACTTAATCTTGAGGGCAAAAAGTGTTGTCCCTAATTCGCCGAGGAAACAGATAACTTTCTAGAAAAATCACATAAAAGTTTGCAGGTGAAGGCTTGAAAGAAAAAAAAAATTGCCCAGCTCTCAAAGCAAAACATTTCACTAAGTGATGACCGGTGTACAATAGCCCCACTAACAGTATCAGTTGAAAGTTGACAGAATACCAGATTTCTTGCACAAAGTATTAAGAACAACTGGTATCTTAGGATAATGTTGTATCCTATTGTTAGTGCAAGCTTAACTGGAATTTCAACTCTGCACCAAACTATAATTCTAGAGCACCCACTCCCATTCAACCATTTGTATTGTGCAAGTCATTTTCAACCTCTCCAATCTCTACACTATGCAATGTACTTCAAACATTTGCTACCGCAAATTTGACAAATAATTGTTTTCTACAAGACTTTCCCAAAAAGCTAAAAGCAGAATCCAGCAGTATCTGTTCAAATCATAAATTGATTGCATGTTGCATATTTCACCCAATAGATTCCTAAGAATCCTTGAGAGGCCAGAAAAGATCATCACTTCAGAGAAGGAAAACATGAAGTAACCTGCTATCAATCCATGTGAAGAAACAAGGTCCCACTTGCATTCCAACAAAAAGACAAAGAATGTTTTTCATTATAGTAAAATACAAACCTTTTCTGAGGTATACATGCCTACTTATGCATTTTCTTAGGCTTCATTTGCTTAATGGTTTAGTTATTTTGAATAAATGCAAAAATCCAGAGGCAAAAATAAAATGAAAAACAAATAGCAAAAGCAACAACCAAATATAACTTCAATCAGTATTGTGTGCAATAAGACTTGAACAATACTTTTCATTCATATTCAAGCACATTTCTGGTTTCTTTAGTGTACGAGCAGCTCATTCAGGATTGGTCTTGTGGAAAAGCCTAGAATAAGTACCGTATGTGAACTGCCTCCATTAAGCAACTGGCAGCAGATACCTAAGTGATTTTTCGGTTGCACTTGACAAAGACAAGGCATCATGATACTTTTACATTTCTCCAAGCATAAGGATGTTGAATACTAAACTACAACAAAAACCAACAAACATGAAATATCAAGGAAAAAGCTTCACCACTATGAATGGAGACTCCCATTATGTTCACAGTCTTTAAAGTTCACTTCTGAATACAGGAAAATTCTCAGGATATGGATCCGGCTTGCGATTTCAAGCCAACCCATCTCAACCAAAGCTCTAAACTTCTATCTACAATAGGTATGCTGGAGAAGTACTCACATGCATCTCCTTTTATTCGCTTATCAATCATCAAGTTGAATTTTTCTTGGTATTTCTGTCTTGCTGTGGTTTAGAAGAATCTTCCTTTTTCTCCATGACCTGCTGGATTCCTTCTTGATATCCTTCTATAAAACTCTTAAGAGCATCTCTATATGCAGAGGCCCTTGTCATGTATAACCTCTGTAAAGCAGGCCTCAAAGTCTCCATCCCTCCTCTTGCAGCAACCGCTATTAAACCATTTCCGCAAACAACATCAAACAGTGTAACAATTCAACATGATAAATATAATACCAGGAAATAGAAAACAAGAAAGACAAGAGGAATTTGGCCGCAAAAAATTTAGTTGAAAAAGAGAAGTTGTACCCACAAGGTAATGATGGGAAAATAAGTAAAAAATTATCAGCAGTTAAAACTTTTCATTTAAAAACAACACAAGAAATATATATTAAGATATTCAAAACAAAAATTTCGCAGATGACACATCATGCTATCATTCTTCAGGATGAGCAATTTTATTTACGAAGTTCAGAAAATAAAATGTTGGCAGATGGCACACCATGCTATTGTTCTTCAGGGCAAGCAATTTTATTTACAATATAGGTAACATGATATATTGGAATGATTTTCACATTGATGGATCTAGGCATTGAAACCCAGATAACTAAAACCACCAGTAGATAAACAATAGTTTAATATCTTCCTTAATTATCAATAGAGCCTTGGCCTGGTGAAGATGGAATTGTTTACCAAAAACCAACAGCAGCATAAAATCTAGGACTTGTCACAGTGATGCCTCCAGGCATTGAAACCTAGATAACCAAAACCACCTAGGAGATTAACAATAGTTAATATCTTCCTTAATTAACAATTGAGCCTCGGCCTGGTGAAGAAGGAATTATTTGCCAAAAACCAACAGCAGCAAAATCTAGGACTTGTCACAGTGATGGCTCTAGGCATTGAAACCTAGGTCCTAGATAACAAAAAATCACCTAGGAGATCAACAATAGTTTAATAGCTTCCTTAATTAACAATAGTTTACCAAAAATATGCCAACTGCAGCATAAAATCTAGGACTTTAACATAGGTGCCAACAATATAATTAAAGAAAATATGATCAGAGATGAACCCTTTAGAGTGTATATTGACTTTGGCCCGTTAGATAGCTAACAAATCCTAAGAATAGAGCACCAAGAGGAAAAATATCAAAGAATCATGCTACCTCTAGACAAGTTCTATTAAATAGGGAAATTGAAATGAAAACCTTACTCTAGTTGCCTTCTATAAAGTAATAGCAAGAAGAGCTTGAGGATCAGGACCTTGAGAAGAAAGAATCTACTTACATCAGAAGTGATACGGAGTATGTAAAAAAAAAACTGAGATAGTTGGAAGAAAATGGAATTTAGGCGAATAGAGAAAGGGAGCGAGAGCTTGACCTGGAAAAAAAATTAGGGAATTTTTTAGAACCAAGACTACAAATATGGTTTAACCCAAGTTTTTGGTACTTCTAAAACTAATTTGTCCATTATTAGCACCAAGTCACCAACCATTAAAGAAGGAGCTTGCACATTCATTCAATATTGTACGTTTCTTCAGAGCTCAAACATTATAGCAAATTGTTCCCTGACCTCCATAAGAAGTTGCAAGCTCAAGTCTAATGAATGCATTACAAGAGACAATGGTCTATTCATAAAAAAAAAGTGCATCACATATTTAAATCATTTTAAGGAACAAATGGTTTATTGCATAGATAATTTGTCACGTACTACACAAGTCATATTATCTACTTCTTGATTCATTATAGACAACTTATACACCAGATATATTTCATGATATGAAATAACAGAGTAAATTCCCTTACCAATATCTTCCAAAGTTGAAGGTTCTGTCACTTTAGTCCTACTCTTATCTCCACTTGGTTTACCTTCAGTCTCATCATCCTTCTTATAATCATTCGGTCGAAGATCAGGACCAATATCCCTCACCCAGCTTGCAGCATAAAGCCTAGAGGCCTCCTTCAAGACCTAAATAGCGATGAAAGATATTTACTACTTATATACTTGAAGAAAAATGCCTCATATTCACTAGAGCATAGGCAAATCATAGGACCTTGAACATCATTTGATATTCAAGTCGTTAAGGTCACCGTCAACTAAGCAGAATGGCACTTAAATGCCATTTAATCAATTCAAATTTCAATGATCCAATTTGAACCTGGATTACCAACTATCGCATCTGTGAGATTTTCCATCTTCTTTATCCTAAATTTGTTGTAAACAACAAAAGTGTGTGTATATATATAGGGGTGAGCGTTCGATCTAGTCGAGTCAAAATTTTTTAAATTATTCGAGTTGACGAGTCTAATTTTATCATTCGAGCTTTCATTCGAAAAATTTTCGAGTCAATTCAAGTTGAAGAAATTCGAGTAGAGTCGAGTTTTCGAGTTCCTATAAAAATTTAATTATAATTATTTATCATGTTATAGTACGGTCTGATTCCAATATGCATATATATATATATATATATATATATATATATTCATATTTTTTCATATGTGCCAATATTTCTTATATATAAATTGAGGACTGGTCTCGAAATTAAAAATAAATCCACTAATTACTAGAAATTTCGAGTTATTCGAGTCGAGTCAAGACGTGTATTTTAGCCTCGAGTCGAGTTTTACTCACACCCCTCTCTCTCTCTCTATATATATATATAAAGAAAATTATGCAGAATCGCCAACATACGTTCAAATGTAAAGCACTTTCAAACACACGTCTTGATTTAAGGTAAAAACCATGAATTTTCTTTTCCATAAAAAATAGTTAGAAAATAGTTTACTTACAGCAATAAGAAAAATGAAAAAAAAAAAAGGTTCGTTTACAAACCAAGCTCGCTGTTTTTACAGATAGAACCATGCTCCTTAAACTATCAGTAATATTTAAACCAAAAGCCGACATTAAAATGGTTTTTCCATTACATAAAACATAAATAAATACAATTATTTAAACAGGAAAAGAAAGGAATGGAATTAAAAAAGAAAAACAGAACGTATCAGCATTCATCGTTAAAACCCAGAAACCAATCAGTAATCTAAACTCTAACAGAGGAAGGGGAATTGGAAAAAGGAAACTTACCAAGAAACGCTCGTGCCAAGTCAATTTGCGGCGCTTTCTGATGTGGGGAGGATCAGGCAATGAAGAAGGGAAAGCTATTTCTTTGAGATCGTATCGGATGTAATCATACAGCTTCCTGCACACTACTTTCACCTTCATTTTAGGTTGAAATGAGAGATGCCCAGCCAATTGAACTGAATAACTTCCTTCTCCCACTCTCCAAATATTTAGTGAAGCAGCTATTCACAGTAATGAGGCATAAGGGCTTTTGATTAGCGTCTCAACTCTCTTTTTAGGGTAAACTACACCAATAGTCAGCCAACTATTAGTGATGTCTTATTTTGGTCACCCAACTATTTTTTTACAAAAACGTCACTAACAAAACTCACAAGTCTTGGGTATTGAATTTGGCAGAACGCATATTCGTCTAGAGATTGTTCGGGTAAATTTTATTCTCAAAACTCACAAGTCTTGGGTATTGAATTTGGCGAATTGAGAGTTAATTGTGTTTAGTTTATGTCATACTTTTTAGTTCATTTGATGGACTCTATTATATTTATTCCAATTCAAAAACTGCATATAAATACAAGTTAAGTCAACTTTTTTGTAATGCTGCCGGAGATTAACGCGGGTAATACTCGGTTAGTGCCATGTATCTCAAAACATCAAATTCCCACACTTTCGAAAAAGAACGTATTGATTTGTTATTGTATTTGTACATAAGTATCATTGCAGGAAACAACGAATTATAATTTTGGCAAAGAAGATTTTGGAGAAGACACCCTTTGTTTACTGTTACTACTAGTAAAAAGCACGTAAGTTTTTTTAATTAGAATTTGTTGGTTCGTTGATTTTAAAAGTTTGAGTTTTTTGTGAAATGATTTAAGCAAAAGGAAAGACATTGATGAGAAGAAGAAAGAGAATGAGAAATTTAGGGTTTGACCAAAAATACGTTGAATTATTTTAATTTAGGACTTAATTGATACGATGCATAATTTTTAGGGACTGGAATTGTTATTATACCAAGTCACATCACCATCTCTGTTAAAACTTAACAGAATCTTAATGGGCAGTTACCAAAATAGAAAATATATACAACGTTAATGACGATTTTTCCAAAAATAATAGTTAGATGACCAAAATAAGAAAATAGTAATAGTTGGGTGACTATCGGTGTAATTTACTCTTCTTTTTATTTCTATTTTGGTCATTAAATTTAAGGTATTTTAATTTAGTTATTAAATTTTGATTTTGCTCTTATTTTGATCATTCGAGCGTTAAATAAAAAACGAAAAAATAACATGAAATCACATGTCCTAATATAGATTGTTTTTTTTTACATGGCACTCACATGTCGTTTACATCATTTTTTCTCCCTTTTTTTTATTTTATCTACTTTCCCCACAAATGAAAGTTTTACACTTTCATTCATGTTCCACGTCGAGATCGGAATCACCATTTTTTGGGGTCTTATTCGACCACTCGAGACACCGACGAACTCATCTCGTCGTCTTCTATTCATCTATCAGTTTAGATTTCCCTAAAACTACTTTAAAAATGGTAAAACTAAACCCAAAACCTAAAAGTCTCAAAACCCCAAATCACTCTATTCTACAATATCCATCAATATGAAATTAGGATATACATCTCGTTTCCTCTTTCTTCACTTTGCGGTCGTTGGAATTTAAAAAAAGATTCTCAATCGTTGAGAAAATCAAAGATAGTACAAGACCAAGGTTTTTTTCACAAAAAATTAAAGCAAGTTTTTGAGTCCTTTCATATTTTTTAAAATATAGATGTATAGTTATAAGTATTTAATGATGAAGTAACCACAATAGAGGCAAATAAAAAATGTAGTGGCTAAATTAAAAAATTTAAACTTTAATAACCAAAATAGAAGTGGAAAGAAAGTTAAAAGTGATGAATGTTATAAATTACCCTTTGATTTATTTGATTTTTTAGCTTTTTAATGTTTTAAGTGTAAAATACAGTATTTGGTATGAGTATTCAAAAATTGTTGGTCTGTTGATCTGAAATAAAAATAATTTGATATTTTAAAAAAAAAACAAATCGAATATTCGACCAGCTAAATTCATCGGCCAGACTTCGACTTGGTTTCCTATTTTAATTTTAAAATTGTTAAAAAAGTTTTCTTTAGTTAAATAATATCATCGCCTCAAATATTTTATTTTTGTTACGTATATTATATTTCATTAATTTATTGGTGTAGTCAATAATCTCTAGAGCTAGTAGCTAAAACTCTCAATTGACACCCTCCCCTTCCCCTAGTTTGTGGGTTCAAAACCCATTAAGAGTAAAATTCCCTTCTCGCCTTCCCTAAGTAAAAATTGTTCAAAAAAATTAATTTTATCGGTGTATTTTTAGTGGATATATAAATTTAGAGATGAAAAGTAGATTGTAAGAAAAAAAACAACAACATATAATAACCTAAACTATCTTAATATGAAATGTCTTCTAATTAATCTCTTAGAAGTTGTAGACATGTAAATGAGTACTATTTTAACTTTTTTAATTGACCTCTTACATGTATTAGATGTTTTTTTTAATATATTGTTATAATGTTGAATGTCAAAGTATTGTTACAATATTTTCTAGTATATATAATGCATATTTATTATTAATAATTCATTGAATGGTGATGTACTCTGCTAGAATTAAAAAACTAATTAAAGTATGTCTTTTTAAATTACTTTAAATTGTATTATTTGAAGAAAAAATTATACAAATATAACTTAAGTAGCATGTAACCTGAAATTACGGATACATCGATATTTACATGCCAACACATAAGTTGATATTTTCAATAACCAAAAATTCGAGTACTTGAAATTATAAGCACTCTGTTTTGAAAACCATTACTATTTGTCGTCAAACTAATATCGTTCTTTACTTTGATCATTAATTCTTTTTTTATAAAATTTAACAATGATGATGATATAATCTAATATAACAACAATTATATTCCTCCAAAACTATACATTCATTTTCATTTTTGCTTAATATACAAATAAGTCCTATATTATACATTTTTTAATTTTAGTAACTAAATTATTTATTAGTAAAAAAAAGTGTATAATGTTTCATTTCGTTAAGTCTAGGTGCATAATTGTTAACCACCGTTATTTTTATTTTTTTGAAAAAAACTAAATTTCTTTTTTATTTCTTTTATTTTT
This sequence comes from Hibiscus trionum, assembly GCA_030270665.1. Lineage (NCBI taxonomy): Eukaryota > Viridiplantae > Streptophyta > Magnoliopsida > Malvales > Malvaceae > Hibiscus > Hibiscus trionum. Next base: position 39,091,383 of record BSYR01000010.1, on the reverse strand, counting down.
AACTTAATTTAAAAAACCATGAATTTCCCAAAAATCCCAAAATAACCCCAAATTAGAAAATCCTAACACCAAAAAACCTAAATCCCAAATTTAGTCACTAGCGCTGTCGATTGCCACGCCTTGTTGCCGCCCGCCACTCCCGTCAAAAGACCTACACTACCGTTACCTTATTCTTTTGTCGTCGAAAAATGACGAACGACGTCACAGTCAAACGTCTAATCTTCATTTAACGATAGTCGAAAAGACAACATTCGAATTGTGCGACAAGAGGAGGGGACTTCATTTCGGTGACAACAGCGTGAAAACAACAACAGTGGGGACTAACTTGGATTTGGATTAGGACTTTCAAATTTTAGGGCCTTTTGTGAAATATGGTAAAGTTAGAATATTTTTAAAATTAATTAAAAGAAAATAAAAATTAAAGCCCACCGCATGTCATATTTTAATTGGTTAACGAGTATAATTTAAGTCCTTATTTGTATATTGAAGCTTTTCTTTTATTCTCCATTTTTCTCTTATTTCTCGATTAAGACCAGAAATTGGCAATGTCCGTATCGGAGATCGATCTTAATGCTCATACCGTGTCCGAAAGACAGGCTTCACGACATCACACTCCTTTACCACCGGCTAATAATATCCGAATCAGAGATCAGTCTTAAAATATTTGGTTAATCGAAAAGATCATCAGTGGGTGGCATAATACTATTCTGATGGAAAAAAAGCAGCTCAACTGTAGAACTAATGTTTTGATATAATATTTGAAAAATGTTTTGGACTAAATTGAAAAGAATTTAAAATATGTTTTTAGTCAAAAACAACTTGAAAATGTGTTTAAGGGTTTTTAAAGGCTTTGGAATGATTTTAAAGTACATTAAAGTAGTCAAAACCAGCCTTTTTAAGTGTCCGTACCGATACGGTCTTGGACCGTATCGATACGCTTTAGGATTTCAACTACCTGAACTTTTCAGTAGCCAAAACACGTACCGATACGCTTAGCCGTATCGATACGGTGTGTTTTGAAATAGCCCAACGGCTAGTCGCGTACCGATACGGGTGTATCGCGTACTGATACGTCTAACTTCCCCAACGGTCTTTTAATTGCAGGACCGTACCGATACGCCAGGTAAGCGTATCGATACGCATCAGCTGAAGATGCCCAACGGCTAATTCCTCATTGAGATCGTATCGATACAGTTTGACGAGTATCGATACGCCCAGCTGCATAACTGCATTTATGGTGGGAAATAAAGGCTCCAACGGCTCCAATTCAATCCCAACGGCTAGTAACGGCTACAAACTTATCAATGAGTATAAAAGGGACCTCCAAGCATCTTGTAATGGTTAATGCTTCAATTGTTACAACATTATGATGTCAAAATTTGTCTAGAGCTTAAATTTGTTTATTTCTTGCTTAGACAACACTTGTGAGCTAAACATTGTTAATTTTGCTCAAGTGTTTAGGTTTTAGGTGAGTGCTTAGTATTGCAAACACATACCTATTAGAGGGATTTCTAGTTTGCTATGTCTTTCTCTTGTAAGAGAGTGTTTGATCAAGCTTTGGGTAGAAAGCTTGATCGTTGTAATGGTTTCCTCTTAAGCCGAGAAAAAGGGACGAAATTCTTAGTGAATTTGTTTGGAAATCCTTAGTGGGGAGCTAAGGTAGTGGATGTAGACCTTGGTTAGAAGGTTAAACCACTATAAATCCTTGTGTCAGATTGCCAATTTTACACCTCCCACTAAAACACCCAATTATCCAACTTCTCCACACTTGGCGAGTAAGAACGGTTGATCGAATCGAGCCCCTCATATCTCAACAATTGGTATCAGAGCTTGACTCAATCGAAGGGGATTCACATCCTATTGAGAAGATCCGGCAAGCTCGATCAACATTTCACCAACCGGCTCAAATGGCGCAATCCATCGACAAACTGCCCTTCTTCGACGGAAATCACTATGCCCATTGGAAGACAAAGATGAAATTCTTGAAGTCAAGAGACTACAAGCTATGAGACATAGTTGAAGATGGTCCGTTCGTGCCTCAAGGAAGCAAAGCGAAATGGAGTGCCGACGATCGCAAGAAGATGAAGCTTAATTGCAAAGCCTTGCACATGCTCTTTTGTGCTTTTGGCCCACCATCTATGAGAAGATGTCTTCTTGTGAGAGTGCCAAAGAGGTATGAGACAAGCTTGAAGTCACATACGAGGGAACCGATGAAGTCAAGGAGACCAAGATTGGGCTCCTCACCTTAGAGTATGAGAACTTCAATATGAATCCGGAAGAGAACATCGAGAAGATGTTTGATAGGTTCTCCACTATCACAAATAGACTTAAAGGTTATGGAGAAGCCATCCCGGAAGAGAAGCTTGTCCGAAAGCTCATCTACTCTATTCCCGAGTCATGGGACTCAAAGAGGACCGCCATCATCGAAGCTAAAAATCTCAAAACATTGAAGCTTGATGAACTCATGGGGTCTCTTCTCACTCACCAAATAATGAAGAAAAACAAAGAAGATGAGAAGAAGAAGGAAGAGATTAGAGCGATGGGGAAGAAGAAAATCATGGAGCTAGGCATCAATGCAAGTATCGTTGCTCTCAAATCCTCCACATGTCATCATATAGATTCAAGTGATGAGGAAAGTGAAGATGAAAAGATGACCTATCTCTTCAACAAATTTACCCGGTTCATGAAGAGCAAAATAGAAAAATCCAAGCATGAATCGATAAAGAAGATGAAGGACTCCCACAAATCCAAAAGGAATGAATCATCTTCAAAACAAGCATATGTGACCACATAGAGTGATGAAGACTCCACCGATGATGAAGTAGCCCACCTATGCTTGATGGCCCTCAATGAGGGGAGGTAACTTCTAACTCATCTATTTCAAATTCATATACATTTGATGAGTTGCAAGATGCATATGATGATTTGCTTTTGGAATTCAAGGCATCATTTTCCAAGAACAAAAAGTTGATTTCAAAAATAAAAATTGAAAATGATTTGCTTTCCAAAATAAATCTTGAACTTGAAGCAAAATTGAAAGATTTTGAACAAAAATGTTTTGATTTACAAAATTTCCTTCTTAAAGTTCAAAAAGAAAAAGATTTGGTTTCCAATAAACTTGAAAAGAAAAATAGTTTTGGAAAATCAAACTTTTATGTAAAACAATCTAGTGCCCCTAGATTTGTGAATGGAAAATGTTTTAGAAGTGTTTGGGTCCCAAAAGGACTAACCACTTCAACTAAAAAGGATGAAATTGAAAAATGAATTCCTAAGGGGACTAAATTTTGTGCTACTAATGTCTATGGATCCAAAGCAATTTGGATACCAAAAATTACTTGATTGTTTTGTACTAAGTGTGATGGAGAGTGATCAACAAGTCAAAAATTAAGGTTAAAAAAAACAAGTCAAAAATTGAGGGGGAGGTTCATGCACACAAAGGAAGAACACTTGAAGAAGGCTTCACATCCTCCCTTGAGTTCAAGTGTGGTAAAATCTATTTGCTTTTGTTTTTATTTGATTTATTTTCATTTATGTTAACTAGATAATCATATATGTTGAACTAACATTCTTATGATGCTTTGAGTAAGGAGGAGCCAATTTTAAACCAAAATTTTAGGTGTGTCAATTTTTTTGCCTCATATGTTATTTTGAGCTCAATGTAATTTTAAATTCTTTTTTATATAACAAAAACGGAGAGAAATGATGGTTTGAAAAATTGAATTTTCAAATGAATAAGGGAGCTTTATTTGATTTCATATCTTTAATCTCTTATTCACAATTTTAAAGATAAAGGGGGAGAATCCCAAACAATTTTTCAAGTTAGTTTTATTATATCAAAAAGGGGAGATTGTAGAACTAATGTTTTGATATAATATTTGAAAAATGTTTTGGACTAAATTGAAAAGAATTTAAAATATGTTTTTAGTAAAAAACAACTTGAAAATATGTTTAAGGGTTTTTAAAGGTTTTGGAATGATTTTAAAGTACATTAAAGTAGTCAAAACCAACCTTTTTAAGTGCCTGTACTGATACGGTCTTGGACCATACCGATACGCTTTAGGGTTTCAACTACCTGAACTTTTCAATAGCCAAAACTCGTACCGATACGCTTAGCCGTATCGATACGGTGTCTTTTGAAATAGCCCAACAACTAGTCACGTACCGATACAGGTGTATCGCGTACCGATACGTCTAACTTCCCCAACGGTCATTTTCCCAACGGTCTTTTAATTGCAAGACCGTATCGATACGCCAGGTAAGCGTATCGATACGCATCAGCTGAAGAAGCCCAACGGCTAATTCCTCATTGAGACCGTATCGATACGGTTTGACGAGTATCGATACGCCCAGCTGCAGAACTGCATTTATGGTGGGAAATAAAGGCTCAAACGGCTCCAATTCAATCCCAACGGCTAGTAACGACTACAAACTCATCAAGGAGTATAAAAGGGACCTCCAAGCATCTTGTAATGGTTAATGCTTCAATTGTTACAACATTATGATGTCAAAATTTGTCTAAAGCTTAAAATTGTTTATTTCTTGCTTAGACAACACTTGTGAGCTAAACATTGTTAAATTTGCTCAAGTGTTTAGGTTTTGGGTGAGTGCTTAGTATTGCAAACACATACCTATCAGAGGGATTTCTAGTTTGCTAAGTCTTTCTCTTGTAAGAGAGTGTTTGATCAAGCTTTGGGTAGAAAGCTTGATCGTTGTAACGATTTCCTCCAAAGCCGAGAAAAGTGGACGAAATTCTTAGTGAATTTGTTTGGAAATCCTTAGTGAGAAGCTAAAGTAGTGGATGTAGACTTTTGTTAGAAGGTTGAACCACTATAAATCCTTGTGTCAAATTGTCAATTTTTCACCTCCCACTAAAACACCCAATTATCCAACTTCTCCACACTTGGCGAGCAAGAACGGTTGATCGAATCGAGTCCCTCACATCTCAACATCAACCAATCAATTAATAAAGAAACAAAAATGGTATGAGTAAGATACGGCAGCCGCACCAACCAAATCAAGATTTCAATTCAACCACTCATCCTATTTCGTTCTCTCTCCAATCGGACCATGAATTCAGAAATGCGAAGTAAAGGTATGTTTGTTTCACTGTAATTGGTTTTTCTGAAAACGTTTTTATAACTTTCCGCTGTTTGGTTCATGGAAAATGAAAAAGTCAAAGGAAAACTAACTACAGTCAATGAAAAACAGACCTTGTTTTAGTGTAAAATGACTTACCCATTGATTTTCGATAAGTTGCTTTCCTTCCTCTCATTCTCTCTACAAATGCTAACCTAAACCATAAGCCTTAAAACCTAAACCCTAAATACTAACATAAAAACCTAAACCCTAAATACTAACATAAAAACCTAAACCCTAAATACTAACATAAAAACTGAACCATAAACCTTAAACATTAAATCCTAAACCCTAAATCTCAAACCCCATACATTAAACAATAAATATTAAACCATAAACATTAAATATCCTAACCCTAAACACAAACCCCTAAACCTTAAATGTTAACATAAACACTAACACAAACCCTAAACCCTAAACCTTAAATATTAGCATAAATACTAACAACAAACCCTAAACATTAAACCCTAACATAAACCTTAAACCCTAAATGAGAGCTTAAACTCTAAACCCTAAACCCCAAACATTAAACAATAAATGTTAAACACTAAACATTAAAACCCCTAACCCTAAACACAAACCCATAAGCCTTAAATATTAACATAAACACTAAGCACTAAACATTAACACAAACCTTAAACCCTAAATATTAACATAAACCCTAAACACTAACTTAAACCCTAAACACTAACTTAAACCCTAAACCCTAACTTAAACCCTAAACCCTAAAACATATATACTAACCCATAGACCCTAACTTAAACCATAAACACTAAATGTTAAACCCTAAACCATATATGATAAACCCTAAACACTAACATAACCATAAACCATAAACATTGATCCATAAACACAAAACCCTAAATGTTATATCATAAACCTAAACCCTAAAAATACTAATATAAACAATAAGCCCTAAAACCTAAACACTAAACCTAAACCTAAACTTTAAATGTTAAACCTTAAACAATAACATAAACAATAAACACTAACCCATAAACCCTAAACTTTAAATGTTAAACCTTAAACACTAACATAAACCCTAAACAATAAACATTAAACCCCTAAACCCTAAATGCTAACATAAATACTAAACCTTACACACTAAGCACTAACATAAACCTTAAACTCTAAATGATAACCTAAACCCTAAACACTAAAAGATAAACACTAACATAAACCCTAAACCATAAATGATAAGCCATAAACACTAACCATAAACCCTAAATGTTACTATAAAACCCTAAACCCTAACCAATAACATAAACCCTAAACCTTAAACACTAACATAAACCCTAAACCTTAAACACTAACATAAACCCTAAGTCTATAGCTTAAATACTAATCCCTAAATGTTGCCATAAACACTAAATACTGGTCTAAACCATAAACCATAAATGCTATCCTAAAACATAAACCCTAAACACTAAACACTAACCTAAACATTAAACCATGTTTTGGTTGAAACTTGTTTTTACCGTTATCGATGCTTGTTTGTGAATTGTTCATAAAATTTTCATGAAACTCTACCAAACAGTGTAAAATGAATTGTACAACATCATCCAAACACCGAAAAATGATTTCTGCAATTAATTTTCCAACAACTGTAGTTCATTTTCCAGAATTCATTTTCCGGAATCGGTTTTCAGTGAAACAAACAGACCCTAAATAGTAATCGTCCAAATGAAATAAACTTGACATGCTAGTTATAAAGAAGGTTCAGCAATATGAAATAGTTAAAAAGGAAAGTAGTTTAGTGGATAAAGAGAGCCAAATCAAGTCGAGTAATTTATAAGATTCAAGACCATCTACCTTAACTATTCTTCTTGCACCCAGCTGCTGCTTCAAAACAAACAGTCTACGGACATTGTATCCAACCAAGCAAATATAACATATACCCCAAGGCTAAACCAATCTTCGGCCTAAAAACTCTTTATGACGACATCTTGCTTCTATTGCTGTGCGCTCCTCTGGTCTTCTATATGAATCTGAAATGACTAAAAGCCACTATTATTACTATATGAAGGAATTATAAGGGTAACATAGGATTCTACCTCATTTTCACTGCCAGTGTCTTGGAAATCGGCCGAATCAGGAGGTCCCCTTGCAATAGGCATTCCACCACCGAAATTATGTTTGGGTTTAGCATAGTCCACAAAAATGACACGTCCATTCAAATCCTGTCGATAATCACTTCATTATCTACAAAACCACTAAGATCTGGATATACAGGAAGACAAAGGAATGGTTTACTTTTCCATTCATCTCGGCTATTGCTTTCTCAGCTTCATCTTCCGACGCATAAGTAACAAACCCAAAACCTTTTGATCTATCTGAAACTCTGTCCATTACAATTTTGGCTGGAAAAAGCAACAATTTCAAGCAAAAACCAACTCCTAAATACAAGACAAGGAAAAGGCTTCAATCACATACTGACCTTCCATAACTTGACCATACTGAGAAAATGCATCTGATAACCCGTTCTCCGTGGTATAAAAGGACAGACCTGTTTGTTTAAGCAAATATCTGTTCAGTGTCTCATGACTATCAACATAGACAGGTAAAAATACAAATGCAGCCAGATGGGGCTTCTCGGTTTCAACTTAATTCGAATTGTAATGAATGGATTACTGGATTAGAATTGAGTTACCCTAACATTATAAACATCTACGATTACTGGCTCCATCTTCAAATAAAGTTTGAGTCAGACTCGATCCATGTATAGACGGGTAAAAATACAAATGCAGTCGGAAGCCGTAAACAGAGGTAGCATTGGGGCTTCTCGGTTTCAACTTATTTCGGCTAAAAAACATGTATATTCAATTACAATAATAAAAATGAGCCGGAGTAGAAGGGAATTGCTTACAAAGAAGTATTTATATCAGTATTGAATATTGATCAAACATTTCCATTTACGGATAAACTGTTGAAGGTAGCAAATGATATAATACAAAGAAAGATAGAGAAAGAGACGAGTAAAGTACCTCCGACGAAGAGCTTAGAGGCGATGCCTCTGTAGGAAATAAGGAAGGTTGGAGGAATAAGGGAAGAGGGTTTCGAGGTTCCCGTAATGAGTCTTCTGAGTGCCGCCATCGCCACTGCAAACACCAACAAGCTGAGCTTCCGTTTGTATGTAATTCACAGATCTACTCTTGTGGCGGGCTCAACCTAAATGAAGCCCCTAACCACACGGCCTTTTTTAATCAATCTCCATACCTCAAATCTATTGTGTTTGCATTGGGGGCGGGCAAACATTTAGAGTTCAATGCATAAAAACAAGGCTTTCAACCAAAATAAAAATAAGTGTCCGAAATTTTAAAACTTATAATTTTAAGTGCCTACCGTTAACGGGTGTTAAAAAAATCTTTAACCAATTAATGCTTGATACGTGGTATATTTAATTATTTTTTTTTAAAATTTAAAATTAAAAACAAAAAACTTTCAATTTTTTATAAAATCTCAAAACTTTACAATTTTTACAAAACAATCCCTAAATCCTTAAAATTACTCAAACTCCAAATCGTCACCACTTATGTCGCTGATCGCCGCCCCTGAGCACACCCTTTTGGTCGCCGAACAAAAACGGTCATTTCTCTCAACACGGCGTCGTTGGAAATGGAGAACGACGTGCAGTCGAATGTTGAACGTCGAACGCGAAATCGACGTTCGGCTCGCATGCCGTTCGCCGTTTCCGACGACACCGTGTTGGGTGAAAGACATTAAAATACAAAACTAAAATTTTTGGTGGTTTAGGTTTGGGTAATTTTAGGATTTTGGGGTTGTTTTGTAAAAGTTTCAAATTTTTGAGATTTTATGATAAACTGAATTTTTTGGGTGTTTTTGTTTAAAAAATTAAAAAAAAATCAAATTAGTGCCACGTGTCAAGCAATAAAGGTAGGCACTTAGAATTATAACTTCTGAAATTTCGGGCACCTATTTTTACAAAATAATACTTTAGGCACCTAAAGTTTAAAAAAGTCATACTTTGAACATTTATTTTTGGTTTAAGCCCATAAATAAATACAATAAAAATTTTAGGATGGGAAAGACATTAAAATACAAAACCTATTACTTTCGGAGGAACTTCAATAAATTTTGAATGTAATCCAGCAAACAATTACTTTGACTAAAATGCTTTATGAAAAAAAAAAGTATTTTTTTCACTGCTTGTTCTTGACATATCGGCACAACCACAAAAAGGAATCATAAATATATACACCCCTCCTTCGCTGACAAAAACACACGTTGATACTCGTCACCTAAACGCTAAACTGTCAAAACACAGACAACTATCACAAAGAAAGATTATAACTGCTTTAAATAAAGGTTTAAATAAAAAATCAGCTCTTAATTTTTTTTACCTTTTAATTTTTAAATTATTTTTTATCTAAATAAATATCTAAAATATTTATTTTGGTCCTTTAAAATGCTTAAATTATTTTTTGTCAAAAAATACTTAGACTATAATTTTTTTGCATGAAATACTTTAACTATATTTTTTTCTTATTAAAATGAGCACCTAAATCTTTGTAATGTGTCAGCGTCTTATTCGTCAATTTTTTTTGAATGAAATAACGGTCAGACTCAAAGTAGAAAAAATAATTTAAGTATTTATTTTGACAAAAAATAATTTAAAAAATGATAGCAAAAACAAAACATTTTTGGGATCTGAATAAATAAAAATACAAGCACACGTACCGTCCCATTTGCAATTACAACTAATACAATAATTAAATAACAATAATCAAAATCGAGTGTTACCTATACGAAGAATGATTGAATTGATTAATAAAATATATCTTTTCTAGCAAAATAATTAAAATATATAAAATTGTCCATAATTTACATAAAAAAACTCAAATATAAGATCTCAAAGTTAATACGACATCGATCTTACTGAGTTATCATTAAAACAAGGGTAAATTTTTATATATAGACCGTGTAAATTTTATTTTACACAAGCTTACATATTTACAGTATTGAATTAAAATTTTAACCCTAAAAAACTAAATCTTAACACTAATTTTTAAAATATAAGCTTAAACTTTAAACCTTAAAACTAAAAAGTATACGTAAACTAAATTTTACGCAACATGTATATCAAACTTTTCCCCCCAAATCAAAGCTTCCAAACTCGCAAGAGCTCAATCTTATCATTAAAACAAGAACTTTTACGGTTGAAAATCCGTATTAAAATTTGAACTCATTGAATCACTCACTTGTTATATTCCATAAATATGATAGGAACACAAGTTAAATAATTTGTGTTTAAACCCTCAACACGCATTCATTCATGAATTATCAAGTGGGTTCTCTCTTCAAAAATGATTAAAAGTAATTAAACTTGCCCTGGCTAAAAGTTTCTTTCTTACTTAGACCAATTTTGAATTTTACTCATTCAAACAGATTGTTTAAAGTATTCGTATAAGGGTAAACTGCACTAAGTAGTCCTTGAACTTTTAGAAAGCTTGTATTTTAGTCGTCGAATTTTACTAATATATAATAAAATATTAATATTATTTATTATTGTCATAAAAATAATTTTATTGAATTATTAATAATATAACCCCTTCGTCCCGGTCCAGGCGCCTGACCAGTCCGAGCGAGTCACACGGGGATAACCGAGGCGAAACCCGTTAAGGCTTCACTTCGGTTACCGACCCAAGAAAACCTTTTCATTTATTATCTTGTCTAGATGCGTTAACTTAACCTATGTGTGAAGCGACAACGGAAACAAGGCTCACGAGAAGCCTAACAGCAAACAGGGCCTAAGCCCAAACCTTGAGACCCTTTAGAGATGTCAAAAAGCCCATTTTCAAGCCTGTGTTTCGAAACAGACATAGCCCGTTTCGAAACACGGGCTCCAATTTAAAAAGCCAGACGCCCGTACCGAAACGCATTCATCTCGTTTCGGAACAGGGTCCCATTTCGCCTAGGCGTTCCGATACCCGTTTCGGAACAAGCAATCACAGTAGCCAAAGTGTTTCGAAACTTGTTTCGAAACAGGGGCTCACAGTAGCCAAACCGTACCGAAACGCGTTCCGATACGGGGGGCCCTGGAACCACACCCGTTCCAAAACAGCACAACCCGTTTCGAAACATCTGCAATCTGTGAATTCCCAAAATCAGATTTAAACATCTCCAAATGATCCCAAACGCCCTTAACGACCCCAAAAAGCATACACAACATACAAACACACTCTAGAGGCATGCACCCTATTGCAAACTTACACAAATTACATAAGGATACAAGATATGAGCATCCATATAAAAGATCATACAAGGCATTTAAGATAACATGCTTCCCAAGAACATATACTTAAGCATTCAAGATAGGCAATTCAAACAAGGTTTACAAGCCAAACATGGCATCCAAAAGCCAAACATCATAACACATAAAAGGAGTCTAGCATGCTCCTAAACAACCAACACCAACATACTTCAAAAGCATCAAAGCAACAATTACATATCCCATTGCTTGACTATTAAATCTCTTAACTAAAATGTCCATACTTGATAGCTAAGATAACACCACAAAGCACACTTGGAGGCCCCTTCTTACACTAGCAACCCACGAACTACGGATCTGCATTGTCGAACAAAAGAGAGCGTAAGCGTAAATCTTAGTGAGGGTAAGCTCATTAAAAACAAACCTCGACAATGCAGGGTCCAAGCACGAGCACAACCAAGGTAAATGCATGTTCTTACCTTCGATCCACATGAGCCAAAATACACATGATGCATGAACAAATAATCAATATTATGCCATGCTCATCAAGTTCAAATCCACAACATATGTAAACACATATATTAGACCATATTGGCAACACATCCCAAATCACATTGGCTCACATATAAACACATATTGACACCTAGCTATGACTCGAATACGCGGATAACACGTTGGAACTCACATCCAACAACAAACTTTACCTCACGGTGGGATTACACTCATCACCGTTCACGCGGAGGGGATTCCACTCATCCTCACGCCCCGTCGATAGGATTACACTCATCACCGACTATCATATATATAAGAAGGTTTTCCGGGCGAACGCGTACTCCATCTTGATGACTACCATCATCAAGACCACGCGCGCATTTGACTCACGTGTGCACACTAAACATCCTAATGACCGATCATTTGTACCCAAGCATACTAGTGCCAATATTACACAATCCACAACCTTTCACAACATCATTTCATATCCAAATCCGTGCTTAGCACGTACTCACCATGATTAACATCATGCACATTCCACTTGCATATAACAATGCATCAAACCATGCCTCAACATACATGTATAACACCATATACATAGCCAACACAATTACAATTAAACATGAGGCATAAACACATTCAAAGATCAACCATAGTCTCTAACTATAGCTTGGGATTAGGCTACCACTCTAATCCCAACTCTAGGTGGGTCTACCAAGCCCAACCTAGTCCACATGCTTGAACCAAATATTCAAAGACCATTTAAAACATTTAACCACTCACCTTCACTTCCAAGCTCAACAACCAAGCAACCAAGACCTTCAAGCTTCCGGATTCACTCCCGATGCTTCACCAACACAAACTCTTGCTTCTAATAAACTCAACACAAACAAAACAACCTCGAATCAGTCCATACATCAATGTAGCAAACCCGGAACACTACTCAAGCATAAAACACATGAATTCAAGCCATGAACAACCCCCAAGACATCAAACTCGAGCAACCCTTAAACCCAATCCAAAACTTATGATTTCCACCCTTTTTACACACCTCAAGGATTCCAAAACAACCCCCAACTATCATACTAACATCAGCCCTCAATTTCCAACATAAAACAACCTTAAAACCCTTCTAAAAACCCATTAAAACCCAAATCCGGGAATCTTAACAAAACACTTTAAAAATAACATATGTTGGACCTTATGGTTCATAAACAACATATCTAACCATAATAAATCAAAAGCTTAGATAAAGAATCATAAAGCTTCAACCTTTGACCTAAAACTTTGAAAAACCCAAATGCAAAAATACATAGTTTTAATGAAATCTAAAGATACCAAAATGTAGAGGATTGCAAGGCCAAGTAAAAAAATGTCATTACCTCTTGAAAAGCACCAAAAATGAAGTTGAAAAGTGATGGAATAGTAACATAGAGAGAAACTCTCTCTTCTTGTCGTTGAAATGGGAAAAGGAGGAGTGAAGAAGATGAAAAAATGGACTTTTAATAAAAGAGGGGGTTTTAATTTGAAAGTTCCACTAATTACAGATTTTCCATTAATGAGATGACAATCTCATTAACAATTAAAATCCATGGAATTTGATTTCCAAATCAATTGAGTCCAACTTCCACAATGTTTGTTTTGAAATCACAAGGTCCAATATATATTATTATTATTTCAATTAGAAAGCTGAAACTCAAAATATTATTTAAATATTATTTTCACCCGACCCCCAAACACGGGTGTTACAACTCTCCCCCACTTAAGGAATTTCATCCCTGAAATTACCTGAAGGAAACAAGTACGGAAACTGCTCAAGCATATCAGCTTTCCTCTCCCACGTGGCCTCTTCCACACCTCTATGTCTCCACAACACCTTGACCAACTCTATGGTCTTGCCACGCAACACCTTGCTATCAGAAGCAAGTATCTCAACTGGTTCCTCATTATAAGACAAATCCGAATTCAACTCTATCTCCTCAACAGGCATAACATGAGACGGATCTGATTTATATCTCCTAAGCATCGACACATGAAACACATCATGGATCTTCTCTAACTCAGAAGGCAATCTCAAATGGTAAGCTACCAGTCCAATCCGCTCAACTATCTCATACGGACCAATGAACCTCGGACTCAACTTGCCTTTCCGGCCAAATCTCATTATCTTCTTCCACGAAGATACTTTCAGAAACACTTTCTCACCCACTGAGAACTCAATCTCTTTTCTCTTCAAATCTGCATAAGACTTCTGACGATCGGAAGCTGCTTTCAAGCGATCACAGATCAACTTCACTTTTTCAGTAGTCCCCTTAAGCAAATCCGGCGTAGGTAACAATTTCTGACCCGTTTCAGCCCAACAGATCAGAGTCCTACATCGTCTACCATACAAAGCCTCATAAGGAGCCATCTGTATACTAGCCTGGTAACTGTTGTTGTAAGCAAACTCAACTAAAGGCAAGTGCTTCTCCCAAGAACCCTGGAAGTCAATCACACAACAACGAAGCATATCCTCTAAAATCTGTATCACTCGCTCTGACTGTCCATCGGACATCGGATGATAAGAAGTACTAAAATGCAAACGACTACCTAGGGCACTATGCAAACAACTCCAGAACCTAGCTGTGAATCTCGGATATCTGTCTGAAACAATGGACTTCGGAACCCCATGAAGTCTCACAATCTTGCGAATGTACAAATTCGCCAACTTGTCCAAAGAATCTGTAGTGTTCACTGCTAAGAAGTGAGCACACTTAGTAAATCTATCAACAATTACCCAAACAGAATTCTTCTTCGAAGGAGACAACGGTAACCCATACATAAAATCCATGGTGATCCTCTCCCATTTCCATTCCGGAATCTTCAAAGGCTGTAACAAACCTGAAGGAACTTGATGTTCTGCCTTCACTCTCTGAAAAACCATACAACGGCTCACATACTCGGCTACATTTTTCTTCAAACCAACCCAGAAGTAATCATTCTTCAAGTCACGGTACATCTTGGTACTACCCGGATGCATAGAGAAAGGATTCGAATGTGCTTCACTCAAAATCAGACGTCTCAACTCAACATCTTCAGGTACTACAACTCTATCTCTAAAGCATAACATATTCTCACCACTGAAACTATACTCGGTCGGTCTACCTTCGGCTATGTCCTGAACATGAGGAACTAAGGACACATTTTCGAACTGCTTCTCTCCAATCAACTGAATCAAAGAAGGCTTCACTTGCAACTCAGTGATCAAACCACCATCACCGGATACACTTAATCTAGCAAACATAGCTCGCAACTCAACTGCAACTTTTCTACTCAAAGCATCGGCTACTACATTTGCCTTACCCGGATGGTACTCGATGGTCAAATCATAATCTTTCAACAAATCAAGCCATCTTCTTTGTCTCAAGTTCAACTCTCTGTGTGTCATCAAATACTTCAAGCTCTTATGATCGGTGTAAACTATACACTTCTCACTATACAAGTAATGACGCCAAATCTTCAATGCAAACACAACTGCGGCTAACTCTATATCGTGAGTAGGATAGTTCTTCTCATGTACCTTCAACTGTCTCGAAGCATAGGCAACAACTCTTCTCTCTTGCATTAGGACACACCCTAAACCTATGTAAGAAGCATCACTATAGATCACAAATTCTTTACCTGAAACTGGTTGTACCAACACTGGAGCATTTGTCAAAGCTTCTTTCAATTTCTCAAAGGCCTTCTGTCTTGCATCTGACCACTCAAACTTAACTTCTTTTTGCAACAACTTAGTAAAAGGAGCAGCTACTCTAGAGAAACCATCAACAAATCTCCTATAGTAACCGGCTAATCCTAGGAAACTCCTAATCTCTACCACGGACTTAGGTTGTTTCCACTCAACAATAGCCTCAATCTTCGTCGGATCAACACGGATACCTTCGACTGATACTACATGGCCAAGAAACACAACTTCTCGAATCCAGAACTCACATTTGCTCAACTTCGCATACAACTGATTGCTCAACAATCTTTGCAGAACAAGTCTCAAGTGCTCATCATGCTCTTCTTCTGATCTTGAGTACACAAGAATATCATCTATGAAAACAACTACAAAAAGGTCTAGATAGTCTCTAAAAATTCGGTTCATCATATCCATGAATGTTGTAGGTGCATTCGTGAGCCCAAACGGCATCACAAGGAACTCATAGTGACCATATCTAGTCCTAAAAGCTGTCTTCGAAACATCACCCTCTTTTACTTTCAACTGATAGTACCCTAACCTCAAATCTATCTTCGAGAACACTGAAGCACCCCTCAACTGATCAAACAGATCATCTATACGAGGTAACAGATACTTTTTCTTCACGGTCAACTGATTCAACTGCATGTAGTCAATACACATTCGCATACTGCCATCTTTCTTCTTTACAAACAA
Organism: Hibiscus trionum; assembly: GCA_030270665.1. NCBI lineage: Eukaryota > Viridiplantae > Streptophyta > Magnoliopsida > Malvales > Malvaceae > Hibiscus > Hibiscus trionum. Next base: position 39,075,109 of record BSYR01000010.1, on the reverse strand, counting down.
CACAGGAGCACCCCAAGGCGAACTACTAGGCCTAATGAAACCACAGTCTAACAACTCCTGAAGCTGACTCTTCAATTCTTTCAACTCTTTCGGAGCCATACGATACGAAGCTATAGATATTGGTGCAGACCCTGAAACAGTCTCAATTACAAACTCAACATCTCTGTTAGGAGGCAAACCTGGTAACTCTTCAGGGAACACATCCGGAAAATCACAAACTGTTCTAATGTCCTTCGGTCTAGCCTCACTCATATTCGAATTCATAACATAAGCTAAGTAAGCCCCACAACCGGAATCCAACAACCTATGAGCCTCTAAAGCTGACACTACATTAGACAAGAACTTAATGTTCTCGCCTACTACTACTACTACCTTGTAACCATCTGAAAGTTTCAAAGAAATCCTCTTCGTCTCAAAATCCACACTAGCTCGGTGCTCAACTAACCAGTGCATACCCAAAATAATATCAAAGCCATAAAACGGAAGTTCCATCATATCAACGGGAAACACATGACCCTGAATCTTCAGCGGACACCTCATATACATACGTCTAACTACAACTGTCTCACTGAAAGAACTAGTCACATGCATACCTACATCTAAGATCTTGACAGGTATATCTAACTTCTGTGCGTGCTCACTCAAAATGTAGGAATGCGTAGAACCCGAATCAACCAAAGAAAGCAAAGACATATATTGTAACTCAAAATTACCTGCTATCACATCGGTGTCGTTCCCGGCCTCTATCTGAGTAGAGACTCTCGCTGGTCCACCCGCCTCTGGCTGCACTGCCACAACATGCGCAAGGTTCCTCTGAGCATCTACCCTAGGTACATCAGCCCTAGGCTGGAAGTAGCCACGACCGCGCCCACGGCATCTCTGATAATCTATCGCTCTCGCAGGAGCCTGTGCTATGTTTGGTGCTTGTGCCGCCTGATGCGGACACTCCCTCCTAAAGTGGTCCCTCGAACCACAGTTCTAACAAGCATGTAAGTTACCCCACCACTCACCAGAATGATGTCTCCCACAACGTGTACACTCGGGCAACCGCCCTCCTCCTCTATGGCCCTGGTGGCCTCTACCATGGTGGCCACCGCCACGTATATGGTCAAACTGCTGTCTGCCACCTCTATGCCTCTTGGCATCCCCACGGTCAAAGTTATTATTCCTGTTACTAGAACTAGATCCTCCTACACGCTTGGTCAGCCCCAAGCTGTGCTCAATGTCCTTTGCTCTAGCAACCAAGACATCAAAATCTGAATAATCAGAAGCTAAAGTATACCTCTTAACTTCTTCATGAAGCCCATATCTGAAACGGTTACAACGGTCCCTCTCAGTAGGAACCAACTCTGGAGCGTACTGACTCAAACGAACAAAATGAATCTCGTAGTCAGTCACAGAAGCATCTCCCTAAACTAGAGCCATAAACTCTCGTTTCTTCTCATCAAGATATCTCGGCCCCAAGTACCTTTTCCGGAATGCAGACTCAAAGAAATCCCATCCAATCTCAGCATCTGGAACTCCAGTAGTAATGGTGACCCACCAAGTGTAGGCATCACCCTGTAGTAAAGAAATCACACAGCCCAACTTACGGGCACCAACGCAACCCATCTGAGCTAAGATGCGGACGGTCTTCTCCAACCACAACTCGGATCTCTCAGGTGTAGACCCTCTGAACTCTTCTGCCCCTAGGCTACGGAGCCTCTCCAATGGTAAACTAGTGTCATCACCCCTAGGCTGAGCTGCAGCCTGAGCCCCGACAACTGCGGCCTGAAACGCTCCCGCTATAGTTTGCACAAGCGGAGCCATATCTATTCCCGCAGGACCTTGGCCACCCTGACCAACCTGAGGTCCCGCTCCCTCAGCTCCAGCCTCGCCTCTCGCTTCAGAATGAGGAGGTGGTGGTGGAGCTCCAACTCCAACAGCAACAGGCTCTTCCACATGAGCCTCTACATCAGCTACCGGCTCATTAACGGGAGCCGCGACCCGAGGTTCCTGACGAACCACCCTCAGCCTACCTCTCGGCCTCGACATACGTGCTCACAAACAACAACTACAATAACAACAACAACAAAGCACAAAAGATAGGGTTAGCAAGGCAAGGGTTCAAAGTGGCTCAAGTATGTTCCCTCACTTTAAAAAATCCTTTTTCCGATGTAATAGTAGCAATGGGACTCCACACAACATGCTCAAACAAGCATTCAACAAGGCATACTTGATAAACAAGCAAACATCCTTACATGGCAAGCAAACACCGTGCATTTCAATACAAAAGCTTAACTTACCTACTTACCTGCCCAAGGTCTCAGAAACCTTAGGCTCTGATACCAACAAGTGTAACCCCCTCGTCCTGGTCCGGGCGCCTGACCGGTCCGAGCGGGTCACATGGGGATAACCGAGGCGAAACCCATTAAGGCTTCACTTCGGTTACCGACCCAAGAAAACTTTTTCATTTATTATCTTGTCTAGATGCGTTAACTTAACCTATGTGTGAAGCGACAGCGGAAACGAGGCTCACAAGAAGCCTAACAGCAAACAGGGCCTAAGCCCAAACCTTGAGACCCTTTAGAGATGTCAAAAAACCCATTTTCAGGCCTGTATTTCGAAACAGACATAGCCCGTTTCGAAACACGGGCTCTAGTTTAAAAAGCCAGACACCCGTACCAAAACGCATCCACCTCGTTTCGGAATAGGGTCCCATTTCGCCTAGGCGTTCCGATACTCGTTTCGGAACAAGCAATCACAGTAGCCACAGTGTTTCGAAACTTGTTTCGAAACAGGGGCTCACAGTAGCCAAACCGTACCGAAACACGTTCTGATATGAGGGGCCCAGGAACTACACCCGTTCTGAAACAGCACAACCCGTTTCGAAACACCTGTAGTCTGTGAATTCCCAAAATCAGATTTAAACATCTCCAAATGATCCTAAACGCCCTTAACGACCCAAAGAAGCATACACAACATACAAACACACTCTAGAGGCATGCACCCCATTGCAAACATACACAAATTACATAAGGATACAAGATAGGGGCATCCATATAAAAGATCATACAAGGCATTTAAGATAATATGCTTTCCAAGAACATATACTTAAGCATTCAAGATAGGCAATTCAAACAAGGTTTACAAGCCAAACATGGCATCCAAAAGCCAAACATCATAACACATAAAAGGAGTCTAGCATGCTCCTAAACAACCAACACCAACATACTTCAAAAGCATCAAAGCAAAATTACATATCCCATTGCTTGACTATTACACCCCTTAACTAAAATGTCCATACTTGATAGCTAAGATAGCACCACAAAGCACACTTGGAGGCCCCTTCTTGCACTAGCAACCCACGAACTACGGATCTGCATTGTCGAAAAAAGAGAGCGTAAGCGTAAATCTTAGTGAGGGTAAGCTCATTAAAAACAAACCTCGACAATGCAGGGTCCAAGCACGAGCACAACCAAGGTAAATGCATGTTCTTACCTTCGATCCACATGAGCCAAAATACACATGATGCATGAACAAATAATCAATATTATGCCTTGCTCATCAAGTTCAAATCCACAACATATGTAAACACATATATTAGACCATATTGGCAACACATCCCAAATCACATTGGCTCACATATAAACACATATTGGCACCTAGCTATGACTCGAATACGCGGATAACACGTTGGAACTCACATCCAACAACAAACTTTACCTCACGGTGGGATTACACTCATCATCGTTCATGCGGAGGGGATTCCACTCATCCTCACGCCCCGTCGATGAGATTACACTCATCACCGTCCATCATATATATAAGAAGGTTTTCCGGGCGAGCCCGTACTCCATCTTGATGACTACCATCATCAAAACCACGCGCGCATTTGACTCACGTGTGCACACTAAACATCCTAATGATCGATCATTTGTACCCAAGCATACTAGTGCCAATATTACACAATCCACAACCTTTCACAACATCATTTCATATCCAAATCCGTGCTTAGCACGTACTCACCATGATTAACATCATGCACATTCTACATGTATATAACAATGCATCAAACCATGCCTCAACATATATGTATAACACCATATACATAGCCAACACAATTACAATTAAACATGAGGCATAAACACATTCAAAGATCAACCATAATCTCTAACTATAGCTTGGGATTAGGCTATCACTCTAATCCCAACTCTAGGTGGGTCTACCAAGCCCAACCTAGTCCACATGCTTGAACCAAATATTCAAAGACCATTTAAAACATTTAACCACTCACCTTCACTTCCAAGCTCAACAACCAAGCAACCAAGACCTTCAAGCTTCCGGATTCACTCCCGATGTCTTGCTTCTAATCAACTCAACACAAACAAAACAACCTCGAATTAGTCCATACATCAATGTAGCAAACCTGGAACACTACTCAAGCATAAAACACGTGAATTCAAGCCATGAACAACCCCCAAGACATCAAACTCGAGCAGCCCTTAAACCCAATCCAAAACTCATGATTTCCACCCTTTTTACACACCTCAAGGATTCCAAAACAACCCCCAACTATCATACTAACATCAACCCTCAATTTCCAACATAAAACAACCCCAAAACAACCTTAAAACCCTTTTAGAAACCCATTAAAACCCAAATCCGGGAATCTTAACAAAACACTTTAAAAATCACATATGTTGGACCTTATGGTTCATAAACAACATATCTAACCATAATAAATCAAAAGCTTAGATAAAGAATCATAAAGCTTCAACCTTTGACCTAAAACTTTGAAAAAACCCAAATGCAAAAATACATAGTTTTAATGAAATCTAAAGATACTAAAATGTAGAAGATGGCAAGGCCAAGTCAAAAATGTCATTACCTCTTGAAAAGCACCAAAGATGAAGTTGAAAAGTGATGGAATAGTAACATAGAGAGAAACTCTCTCTTCTTGTCGTTGAAATGGGAAAAGGAGGAGTGAAGAAGATGAAAAAAGAGACTTTTAATAAAAGATGGGGTTTTAATTTGAAAGTTCCACTAATTACAGATTTGCCATTAATGAGATGAAAATCTCATTAACAATTAAAATCCATGGAATTTGATTTCCAAATCAATTGAGTCCAACTTCCACAATGTTTGTTTTGAAATCACAAGGTCAAATATATATATATATATATATATATTATTTCAATTAGAAAACCGAAACTCAAAATATTATTTAAATATTATTTTCACCCTACACCCAAACCCGGGTGTTACAATTAATGATTGTGTGGACCAGTTTACCAGGTTTGCCATACAGGTACTATACTAAAGTTGTGTTTCGTTATATTGCTATCGTGATAGGGAAGGTGATCAAGAATGATTACAACATGCAGACTCGGGAGGGGTCGATTTGCACGCCTGGCGATTATGGTGGACTTAAATAAACCTTTGTTATCTAGTATTCGTATTGATAACTCTAGATCTTTTCAAACAGTGAAGTATGAAGGACTCCACCAGATATACTTTGCTTGTGGTTTCTATGGTCATTCGAAGGATAATTGTGATAAGGTACCGACGAAGGTGCCAAATGGGAATAACACTAGTGGTGTCGCGGCAAAGGAGGACCTTTATGGTTCGTGGATGGTGGTCGACAACCGCATGTGGAGGAATGTGATTAAGTATTATAATACCATTCGAACGAGGAATGATGCAAGTGGTTCTCGTTTTACAGCGTTGAAAATAGATAATACGGTAGATCAAGGTCAGGATGTAGTGAATGAAACTTCTAAAGGTCTTCAAGGGGCACCTTCGACTATTGAGGCTGGTGGGGTTAAGTCTGGTACTGTAGTTTTGGGTAAGGTTCATAAAAACCAAGCTTATATGCCATCTAATCCAATAAGAAATCTAAAGCTTTGGGGAAAACTAGTGATTGTGTGAGTGTAGTCCCTGTTGTAGAGGGTTTGAATGCTAAGGTGGTGCCGCATGCCACAAAGATTAAGTCTGGGTTCACACCGCTATTTCGCTTGTCGGCCATGATAATTCAGGTGTAAGCTCGTCCAAGGGGGCAAACAACGTACTGGTTAAGGCAAGGGTTCAAAAAAAAAACTCTCGTAAGGGCCTACAAATTCAAAAGCCAACGGAAGTGCGAATAAGCAATCGGCCTACTCTAGTGGAATGGGTTCAAAATAATTTTTAGTCACCGAGCAGCATGGGTATGGAGTTTGTTGGCTCGCAGTAAGGTTCAGATCCACCTCCTGCATCACTTCAGGCTACCGAGGATTGTACCGTTATGGAGAGTTTGCATATGGAAAAGATGATCAAATCCGATAGTGTGCATGGGGGTTTGGTGGTTACCAATCAATAAGTTTGTTCTTTTACTATTTTATTTTATGATGATCAAATTGATATTTTAGAATTGTTAGGGTGCAGCTAGTAGTACGTTTCGCTGGATTTTTAAATCATTTATGCATGAATATCGACCTCAGTTGGTTGCATTGTTTGAGCCTTATATTAGTGGTATTATTGCTGATAAGATCATCACTAAGCTCGGGTTTTCTCACTCGTATCATGTGGAATCTAGAGGTTTTATTGGTGGGATTTGGTTACTTTGGGTATGTGTTGTCCCTCGGCTGTTACCGTATGGTGCTCCTTGATCAAGTAAGACCGACTATCCGAATTACTATCATTAAGTATGTAACACCCCCTACCCAGTTTGAAAGAAAATCGGATCGAAAGTGTCATCAAAAATCAAATCTGAACAATCTACATTCAAATCAAGGTCAAACAAATATAAAACATGCATAACACCAAATCTAATTATCCATCATTAGAGATCATAATTTAAATAAGTTCTTATTTAAAACCATTGGGACTAGATTGCAAAGTTTTCAAAATTTAATGACTAAAGTGTGAATTTACCAAATTTTAGGGACTTAACTGAAATTTTTTGACAATTCATACTATTATAGATTTGGTTCATGTTATGGCTTACACATGAAGAAGAATTATCATCACATAGATCAATCTTTATCGTTTAGGGGCTAAACAATGAAGTTTCAAAACTTTAGAGCCTTATTTGTAAATTTTTAAAAGTTTCAAGGACCAAAATAATATTCATTTTATTAATAGGTGTTAGTCTTAATCTCATGTTCATTCCAAAACTTTAATTTCAAGAAAAACGGCGACTGAATAGGAGTTCAATTGAAGAAGTTATGAAATAATGACCAAAATGTAAAAATTCAAAATTTTAGGGGTGGTTTCGAAAACTTTCCCAAAAACCTTAGGTATGGTTTCGAAACCTTGTCATGTTTCACCTAAATGTGTCATTTTAGGCCATTTCTTACCCCCTAAATTTCACCTTTATCAATAGGTAACTTCAAAACATGATAAACACCAAGCAACCATTAAACAAATATAACTCTCACATAAACATCACAATCTAAAAGACCTTATACATCTTCTTTAGCATTAACTAAATTACCATACAAGTTACCAAGTACAATTTATGTCTATTTTTCATAAGTACGCATACAAAATCCTAGCATAGAGCTTCTATTTATCAACTTGTATAAGCTTATCTAATACTTTACTTATCATTCAATAGCTTGTTTTGTTTCATTAACTTACATGTCCAAACATATAAGCTATCACATAAAATCATCTTAACATGATTCATACCTTTCTTCATTAAGTCATTGTATCAAACTTATAAACATAACTTAAACTATTTTTTCGTAGCCATCATATCATATTCATTCCATACTACATATTCAAATCATAATATCAATCCAAAATCATATTCATCTTAATGCAAATTGATGTGAGCACGTTTATGCCACCCAACGAAGCAACTTCAAACTTTCAGGGAAGTTTGCTTTTTCACTTGTTACATACTGACGTGTAACATTTTTATGCTATATTATTTATATCGGTGTGTTTACTATGTATATAGTATGTTTGGTGTGTTTTGAATAAGTTTGATATGCCTTATAATGTTTTTTATATTTGTTTAAGTGCTATTGAATAAGTTTACAAAGCTTTGATAGGAGTTTCATTGTTTTGTAACATATACTTATGAGGACACTAGCTCAAGTGAGTATATGCAGCTAAACTCCAGCTCAAGTGAGTGTATGCAGCTCATCCTTCGCTCACCAGAGTGTATGCAGCTCGACCCCAGCTCATGAGAGTGTAACCAGCTCACTTTCAGCTCAGGAGAGTGTGATCAACTCATCTTCAGCTCAAGTCAGCTCAGAGGCTTAGCTCCCAGCTCAATTCAGCTCCTAACACTCTTAGCTAGCTCATTTCAGCTCAGCTTGATTCCCGTCAGCTCAACTTCAGCTTCACTAGCTCAACTTCAGCTGACAAGTCCAGAAGTAGCTGAAAAGCATCCTAGATGTCGAGGAGTACACCAGTGCACGCGTGGCAGCCTAGGTGGCATTCGAGTATGTAACTTGCACACGTGGCAGCCTTGACACATGTGTGTGCAAGTTTGGCCGAAAATCAGCCCATTCCTCTCTCAAATGTGCGACAAACTTGAAGATAAGAACAAAGGAAGTTTGTGTTTGAAATTCAAACATATAAATCACATGTTAAATGTGATTTTCATGTGTTTTAGGCGCCATACGCCTTTCAAACTTGTGGTGCAAATTAATTCTGCCCAAAAGGAGTTATTTTCATTAAAATTTAAGTTTTAAACTCCTTTAATTTCAGCTCAAATGTGCGACAAACTTGAAGATAAGAACAAAGGAAGTTTGTGTTTGAAATTCAAACATATAAATCACATGTTAAATGTGATTTTCATGTGTTTTAGGCGCCATACGCCTTTCAAACTTGTGGTGCAAATTAATTCTGCCCAAAAGGAGTTATTTTCATTAAAATTTAAGTTTTAAACTCCTTTAATTTCAGCCACACAAGTAAATTCGGCCACCACCTTTATTTTCATATATATATATATATGTGTGTGTGCTTAAAACAATGTAAGAAGGTTAGACAGTTTATGAAAATTTTATTTTCTGAGATATTATATCTCATCTTCGGTTCTTTTTAGAACTACTTGACATTTCAGACTTTGTTTTGATTTTTCAAAATTTTACTTGATACTTCAGGTTCCTAGATCGCTATCTAGTGGGTCCAAGTCCTTTGACGTTAGACAGATCCGATTTGGGTTTGCTCAGTAGATTGTGCAGGTTCTTTCGAGTTTAACGTTGCCGAATTTCCGCTGAATTTCTAGCAACATTTCTGCCATTTTTGAGACACCGAAACAACCGTGAACTCATCTTGAGGCATTCGTCTTTTTTGTCGTCTAAATCTGTCCAGAAATTCCTACACCCTTTTTCTTTGTTTCTTTTTATTTTCTTTTTATTTTTCTTGATATTTGAACCTAAACTGTCATCCTTATTTGTTTTTATTGCAGAGATATGCTTGCTACTATCCTAGATTCATTTACAAACAAGGAATGTTGTTTCTCAAGAAACGCACCCCCTTGTTATATGGTATTAGAGCTAGGTTGGATTTTAGCACGTTCTGCACTACAAAACAAAAAAATAAATAAAGAAATAAAAAAAGGAAATTTGAAATTCTGAAAAAAGTCAAAGTCAAAAGTTTGACCAGAAAAGTCAAAGTCAGCAAAAAAATTGGAAAAAAATTCAGATTCAAATATTCGGTGTATTTTACATATATAAAGTGCTGTTTGTTCATTGAAATGCCTGGAAATGATGAAGGATGCTTGATTATACCATGAAATGCTTGAAAATCACCCGAAACAACTTGTTCTTGTTTGTTCGGTGATAGGATCGTTGTAAGCATTTCTTTGCAGTAAGTTGTCTTTCCTTTCCTTCATTTTTTTGTTGTGTTAGCCTTATTTTCTTATTTTATTGTTAATTTCTAGCCTTGTTGCTTTTCTTTTTCAGCCTTTTTTTATTTCACCTAACAACCCCTATTTGTCCTTTAACCATTTGTTTGTTTCCCTATTATATTATCTTGTAAGCTTGACATAGTTAACAAGTCCGAAAGATTGAGTTAGTTCTTTAAAGAACCGATTGCGAGAGATTGAGTGGAGGGGAGGGAGCTAGTATCGGGTTCGACCTGAACCAACCCCTAAACGATGAATTCGATACGCCAAGAAATGCAACGTACGCTCCATACAATATGTATAGTTTTTGAGGGGAGAGAGCGTCGTTTTCTTACGTTACGCACGACCATGAAGCATTCAACCCCTTTAATGATTCCTCATATGGACGACACTCAACGTATGTCCCTAGCACGGAGTACGTTCAACCATCTATGGGGAGACATTCTTCTTTTGGTGCTCTTGATTTTGGTCTTGGAAATGCAGTTCATGAGCGATCTCGTGAGAGGTCTCATGATCGTCGACCACCATGCTCGCCTCCAAGGGTAGCGATCGACGATGCTGTACTATACCAGCTCCCGGGGGATGCTTCTGACGAAGAATCGATTAATGAACCCGGGCCCGACGGCGACGAGCAGGGGCCATTCTATGAAGAACTAGAAGACTTGACCGTTCCACCAATATATTTCAAAGAACAGCCGGCAGCAACCAACTTTCCTATATCAGCGACACCTATTTCTATGTACCAGCCACCATCCCACTTTACAACGATTGGTATGGATGTCATGGACGTTCCTGAATTTTCGCAAGACCAAACAATTGACGGCAGATTCAACCGTTCTGATGGTGAACTGGCCATTGGTATGACGTTCTTGACAAAAGAAATGGCGGTGGCCACAATTAAGCGGTACAACATTCGCCAGGCTGTTGAGACGACAGTAAAGAAAACCCAACCGAAATACTATAAGGCGCACTGCACCCAAAAGGATCACGGCTGTAAATGGAAAATCCGTGTATCACAATTGAAGAAGGCAGGCGACCGTTAGAGAATAACAAAACTTGTAAGGCCCCATACATACACCGTTGGTAGCCTAAGCCAGGATCACAAGAATCTCGAGGCAAAGTTCCTCGCCGACATCTTTATGCCACTGGTCAAAGCAAATCCCAAGGTGTCGCTCTCCACATGTCAGGCTGCAGCTGAAGGTGTCACCGGCTACCGTTCTGAATATTGGAAAGAATGGTATGCAAAGAAACGGGTCGTAGAACAACTATTTGGCCGATGGGATGATTCTTACAAAGAGTTGCGCCCGTGGCTAAATATGCTCCAGAAACACATCCCCGGAATGGTTGTCAAACTTGATATGGTTCCGGTATACGAAAATGATCATGTCGTTCGAGGTGTTTCTCAATTCCACCGGTTATTTTGGACTTTCCCGCAGTGCATCAATGCATTCAAGCACTGCAAACCGATGGTCCAAATCGATGGCACATGGTTGTACGGAAAATATACACATACCCTACTTCTAGCTATTGCACAGGACGACAATCGAAAATGCATTCTTGTTGCATTTGCAATCGTCCCGAAGGAGGATCTGGAGTCTTGGATGTTCTTTCTTCGGAACCTACGAAGATATGTCCTTGATCCTGTAATACGGGCAAGGGACGATGGGATATGTGTTATTTCTGACAGAGGCACAACGCTCTTGTGGGCGCTAGAACGTTTGCGTGAGTATTGGTAGCCTCCATACATTTACCACCATTTTTGCTTGCGACACATAGCCGCAAACTACCCGCAGCACTTCAAAGACCGTGATGAACGTGAACTGGTGCTCATAATGGGTACGTCCTTTATGTCATTTTCATTTACTATATTAGTTGCTGCTCACTTTCATTTACGACCTCTTTGCATGTGTTGTTCGCCCATAACTATTCAACTGTCATCCCTTAGGCAACTCGCACTACGTACAAGAGTGGAGGAGGTGTTCGAGGAACTGAGAGCGAGAAACAAATTTGGCGCAGACTACCTTGAAAAAATCTCGAGGGAAAAATGGCTTTGATCGTATGACGGGGGTAAACGACATGGTCACATGACAACGAACTTGGCTGAGGCAGTGAACTCATCACTGAAGGGAGTGCGGCAGTTGCTTATCACTTCCATTGTCAAAGCGACCTACTATCGTTTGGCTACCCTATTTCCAACCTTGGGAAGGCAAGAAACTGAGTACATGGCAGGTGGACACATAGTCCATCCGGATTTCCGCACAAAACTGCAAACTCAAGTGCACCAATCAAGACAAATGACTGCAACTCTCTTCTCGCGAGAAGGACATAAGTTTCGTGTTTCAGAATTTTCCAGGTGGTTGGAAGACATTCAGCACAACGCGTACGTGGTAGATCTCAGGGCAAGAACCTGTGAGTGTGGAATATTCCAAACATTCAAATACCCGTGCGCACACGCCATTGCTGCTTGCGCAAACCAACATATATTAGGGGTGGGCAAAAATACCCGACCCGATTGACTCGACCCGAAAACTCGACGACCCAAACCTAAAATGTCGGGTAATTCCTGAAAAAAATTACCCGACCGGGCCGGGTACCCGACCTGACAAATTTACCGGGACACGGGCCGAAAGTTTCCCCTTACCGGGTACCCGACCCGACCCGATAAAAATTAATATATATATTTTTATATTTAAAATTATATTTTTATTTTATGTTTCTTAATATTTTCACTCTAAAATTAAGTTTAAATCCTTACATTTTTTCTATGTTTGTATTATATTCTTTTAAGTTTTAAGTTTAATTTTTTAAAATATTTTTGTGTTTAGCATGTGATTTTTTTTTAATTTTAGAATTAAAAAAATAAAAAAAATAGGAACCGGGTACCCGGTACCTGATTACCCGGGTACCCGGATATAATGGGTTGCGACACGAGCCGCTTAATGAGGTACCCGGATGAACCGGGTACCCGACAATGCCCACCCCTAACAGATATACTACATGTAACTTGTTGATCCAATATACTTACTCCAAACGGTGTTTAAGGTTTACCAAAAAGAGTTTCCTTCAATCGGAAATGAGGTTGATCCGAATGCCGTTGACACTGAACTGACCATACGCCCAGATCCAGTGTTGCGTGTAAAATAGTCTATCGCAATTGTAGTGCAAGTGTACACGACGCAAGTAGTAAAGTGATACGAAGTATCGGATTATCGTCTCCACAGGGATTGGGCCAATAGCTTCACCTAATTTCACTGCACGAAGTAAAGGAAATAATTGAGAGTTGTCACGAGAATAATAAAGGAAAACGTAAATAAAAGAATAGAGTAATCAAGATAGAGAGAATGGGCTGGTATTGTATTGCTTAGGAACTCCAGTTCTGTCGTCACGCCTGTCGCCGACAGCACCTGTCGCGGCAGCTGTCCGTTAGTCGTCGCGGCAGCAAACACACCAACTCAGTACTTTCAAGTTTGGCAAGAATCCCAGATCTGCCTTGGCCTATCCCTAGGTCCAAGTCTGTCGATGATCATGTCTTTGACGATACCTCCCGGCGTGAATCGAAGGATGAACACCGATGTGTATGAATTCTTCCTTAGCCACTTAACCTTGCCCTATCCCTAGGCACAAGATAGTTCAACTATAAATTAGAGAACTCGCTCTTATTTCTTTCGTATACTTAACTCTCCCGATGCTAAGTAAATAGATAACCTCACAATGCTCTCCTGATGCTCTTGCAAGATATTAAAACCAAAATAAGAGAACTTGAAGTTTATTTTATTGAACTTGGAAATCCTAAAACAAAGCAACCCTTGCAACTACTTTACAAAACAACCCGTGGCCCTAGGGGGAATTTAGAACATGTCGGTGACGGGTAAACGACAGGGGGTTTTGGTTATCGGTTATGGGTTATGATCTCTCCTAGGTTAAAATCTATGCCCTTATATAAGCTTTGGGCTCAAGAATTCTAAGTTAACAAGGATTACAACTTTAATTAAAAGTAAGCTTCTAATAAAGACTTAATCTCTAAGGATCCTACTTTTCAGCCGCCTCCTTGTTTCATGGGATTTCCTCTCCTTGAGCTTTGGCTTGACATATCTTTTGATCCGGGGCTAGGAAAAATATTTGGCTTTCACACGACAGACGAGCAGATTTTTCTCTATCTATCGAGGTCCACTTCATTTTTCCTCTTCGTAAGTCTGCTGTCACCTTGCTGTCACGACAGGTCCATGGCAGCTTCGTCTTCTTCGTCTGCTTGTCCAGTTCAGCTTTCCTGCTTCTCTACCCTGCGCCTGCCTTCAACGTCTACTATGGCAGATACCTGCAAAAATAGCCATCTTTTAGTAGAATCCGTGCTTTTAATCCTTTTGTGATGTTTTGCTGAAAACTAACCTAAATGCAATGCAATGATGCTTGAATGCAGCAGAAATATGGGTTAAAAAGGGTGTAAATAATAGAACTTTTACACACTCAACACACCCCCAAACTCAAGTTTTTGCTTGCCCTCAAGCAATTAAACCTAAAAGAAACTGAAATTTTTTTGTGTTGGCCTTCAAACAGTGAACTGTCCCTTACCCGTCGCTCGTTCTCTGTGGCGGCAGCAACCTGTCGGAAGGGTTAGGATCTGTCCGGAATCTCCCTATAGCTCTCGTGCAGTGTGTGCATGCTTGTGAACAGTTATATGCCAAGACTCTCTTAGTCTCACTAGAATATTCAACTTTAGCTTGTTTAGAGTTTTTTCTACGAGACTGTTTTCTTTCTTTTTCTTACTAGAGCCAGAATTGGGCACCTCTAGTTATTTCCTTTTTTCAAATTTCTTCTCTTTTACTAGAGCCAGTATTTCAGGCACCTCTAGTTAACTGTCTAGAGCCGGTGATAGGCACCTCTAGAAGTTTTTCTCTGGTTATCTGCCTAGAGCCAGTGGTGGGCACCTCTAGGTTTCCTGAGAGTCTAGTCTCTTTTCTACTCTAGGTGCTAAGCTTTCCTATTCTAGTTTGGCTAAAAGGAATCTAAGCAGTATAACAGTCACAATGGTGTTTAAGTTTTCAGAACTATAGAAAGGCTCTAAACTTCTCCTTAATCTGTCCTAAAGATGCTGCCACGGCAGAGATGTCATGACAGGTAAGTTAACTTCACAGTTTTAAGCCAACAGTTTAATCTTTTCTGATTTTTTTTAAGAACTTAAATTAAATAAATAAAAGACACAACAAATAATAAAAAGATGTACTTAAGACTCCATTAATGATGGAGGGTTGCCACCCCCAAACCCAAGGGTTGCATTGCCCTCAATGCAAAATGACAGAAAAACAAAAACATGAAAAGAAAAGTACATCACAAAAGATAAAAGCAGGCAGCAATAAGAGGAAAATAAAAACTTAAATTTTCAGTCGCTGTCCTCGCTGCTGCTGCTGACTCGGATCTGCCGGCAGCGTCTGGGCTGTGGAGGAGGCTGGGCAGGTTCAGAGGCAGATTCGGGGACAGGTTGCTCCACGAGCTGAACATCGGAGCTGCTGCCACTATCCCAACTGCTGGTGGTGGTGGTGCTAGCCTTGGGCAACCGTTCTTGTCTGCCACGTGTTTT
This sequence comes from Hibiscus trionum, assembly GCA_030270665.1. Taxonomy (NCBI): domain Eukaryota; kingdom Viridiplantae; phylum Streptophyta; class Magnoliopsida; order Malvales; family Malvaceae; genus Hibiscus; species Hibiscus trionum. The sequence goes on along the minus strand of BSYR01000010.1, from coordinate 39,059,711 downwards.
ATCCTTTTGACCGGCGTAAATTCTCGCTCCAAATTCCTCCTGATCAGAGGGCTGTCATCAGAGGACTGCCTGCTGCCGTCGGGGCAGGTGATGTGGTGGAGGCAGTCGAGTGGGAATGCGGGGAGGTAGGTGGGGTGGGTGTGTGAACAGGGGTGTGGACAGGGGTGGGGATACGGAAATAATGGGCAGGAAAAGTAGGGAATTGAACATCGGGAAAATTTAGAGTTTGGGTAATGAAATTTACCGTCGAGTTTGCGAAGTCCCGAATGAACGTCATCAATCCCATTTGTCGCTCCTCTACCCGTTGTAGCGTAGCAAGGAGGAGGGCGGACTGGTCTGTCGGGGCGGTGGCGGCGGCTTCAGGGGCAGGCTCGGTGGCAGGGTCTGTGGGAGGTTCCTCTGATGATTCTTCTGGGGAGCCGGCTGGGTTGAAAGATGAGACAGGTGTAGCCATGACCAGCTCCATGAGGTTGTTGTCTGTCCAGCCTCTGCCTTTCCTTATTTTTTCGGAGGGTTCCTCGGGGACAGCGGCACAGCGGCAGAGGGAGGTAATTGTAAACGGCAGGCAGAGGCGAGAGTCGGCGCGGAAGGCGCAATCCAGGATGCTATCCCTCATATATCGGCCCACATTGATAGGCCTATCGTGCATGATGGAATGAATGAGGGCGAGCCGCTGCCGGTTGACTGTCGTGTGGTGGGAAGACGGCAGGATACACTTTTTGATGAAAGCGTTCCAAAGTTTGGCTTCCGGGAGGAGTTGCCCCCTGTTAACGGAGTGGGGGTTCTTCTTGCTGGTTGTCCATGATGTTCCCGTCTCTGTCAACTCCACCATGACAGCATCATAAGCGGCAGCGTCGAGGGAGTCGAGGAATTTTTGGTGAGCATCATCATCTGGGCCAAAGAAAAGGCCAAACATGTGGTTGATGCTGTCGGCAGTGAAAGGCACTTGCACTCCTCGAATGGTGACAGATGTCACCGTTCTGCTGTCTATGGCTGCGTAGAACTCCCGGACTAAGGTGTCGTTTAGCTCTGTCGGTTGTTCAGCAAAGTAATCCCATAGTTGAGCCGTGATGACCTTTACAATGAACGGCCGGAGTCCCATGTTGGGCGTCTGTCGGATGTACACGAAGCCACGTTCCTCCCATAACTCCTTGTTGGCAAAGGGCGTTGCTGCTGCTGAAGAAGATGCTGAGGCAGCACTACGACGGGTCTGTCTAGTAGACATGTTAGTTGCAAGGGTTGAGAGAAATGAAGAAAGCAAATAACGGAGTGACGGATAGGATTTAGCGTGTCTGACGCGTCTGACACGTAATTATGCGTCTGTTAGGCGTCTTCCGCACGCTTCTGCGTCTGCCGTGTCAGTCTGTTGACAGCCTGTCATATCCGTCCGCGGCGGCAGCCGAAACGACAGGTTTCAATAAATGGGCTCTGTTGGGCTGATGGATGGATGTTGGGCTTGGGTCACTTCTCCCTTTCTTCTTGACTCCTTTATTTCCTAAAAGCAGAAAATAAAACATTATTCAAATAAAATAATCTAATTTCCTAATAATAATAATAAAGTAAATAAATAAATAAAAATTAGGTTAAATTAGGGATGCCTTGTGGGGCATCTCCTAAAGTAACCACTTCCTGTATTCCTGGGGCTTCAGTCCCCTGATAATGCTTGAGACGTTGTCTGTTGACTTTGAATTGGTGCCCGTCTTTTAATGATTGGATCGTGATGACACCATGGGGAAAAACTTGTACGACTTGGAACGGGCCAGACCATCTAGATTTAAGCTTTCCTGGGAAGAGTTTCAACCTAGAATTGAACAACAACACAAGCTGCCCTGGGCAGAACTGTCGTGGCAGCAACTTCTTGTCATGCCACTTCTTAGTCTTTTCCTTGTAAATTCTTGCATTGTCGTAGGCCATTGTCCGTATTTCTTCGATCTCATTCAAATCTAATAGCCTTTTCTGGCCTGCCTTGTCCAAGTCCATATTCACTGCCTTGATTGCCTAATATGCTTTATGCTCGATCTCGATAGGCAAGTGACAGGTTTTCCCATAAATCAGTCGGTATGGAGACATGCCCAATGGAGTCTTGAAAGCTGTTCTATATGCCCATAATGCATCATTTAGGAGTAAAGACCAATCTTTCCTAGTTGGCTTAACCATCTTCTCAAGAATGTTCTTCACTTCCTTATTGGATATCTCAGCCTGTCCATTGGTTTGTGGGTGGTATGCTGTCGCAATCCTGTGCTTGACATCATATTTCTTTAAGGCGGCAGCAATAACCCTGTTATCAAAATGTCTCCCTTCATCACTGATAATCGCCTTAGGGATGCCAAATCTAGAAAAAATGTTTTTGTGCAAAAACTTTTGGACCGTCTTGGCATCATTCTTTTGAGTGGCGATTGCTTCTACCCACTTGGAGACATAATCCACTGCTAGGAGGATGTACAAATTTCCACATGAAGATGGGAAAGGTCCCATAAAATCAATCCCCCAAACGTCGAAGATCTCGACTTCTAAAATATTTTGCAGTGGCATCTCGTTTCTCCTTGAGATGTTACTTGTCCGCTGGCACCTGTCACAGTTTTTATAAAAATCCTGTACATCTTTATACAGTGTCGGCCAGTAGAACCCTGACTGCAGCACCTTGGCAGCAGTTTTGTTGCCTCCTAAGTGACCTCCATATTGTGAAGCATGGCAGTGATGGAGAATGTCTTCTTGCTCCTCGTGTGGTACACATCTTCTTATAACCTGATCTGCGCATATTTTGAAAAGAAGAGGTTCGTCCCAATAATAATGCTTAACATCATTTTGGAACCTCTTCCTGGCTTGATAGTTAAGATCAGACAGAAGTATTCCGCTAACTACAAAATTAACGAAATCAACATACTAAGGGAGTTCAGAAGACTTACCTGCCGCCATGGCTGTCGCGACAGCGATTGCGGCAGCAAAGAGCTGCTCATCTGGGAAGGTCTCCAGTATGTTCATCTCGTCGATTGGTAGACTTTGTCCCTTCTCCAACCTTGACAAGTGGTCTGCCACCTGATTTTCTGTCCCCTTTTTGTCTTTGATCTCAAGGTCGAATTCTTGTAATAGCAAGATCCACCGTATCAATCTAGGCTTTGCATCCTTCTTGGCAAACAGATATTTCAGGGCAGAGTGGTCTGTATGCACTATTACCTTCGTCCCAAGTATGTAAGAACGAAACTTGTCAATGGAGAACACCACAGCTAACAGCTCCTTTTCTGTGGTGGTGTAGTTCACTTGGGCGTCATTTAATTTCTTGCTGGCATAGTATATGACATGAAATAACTTATCTTTGCGCTGCCCAAGTGCTGCCCCGACAGCATAGTCACTTGCATCACACATAATCTCAAATGGCTGTGTCCAGTCTGGTGGCTGTACTATGGGGGCTGTCACTAGTTTTTCCTTCAGAACCTTGAATGCTTCAGTACATTCATCATTAAAGTCAAAGGGTCGGTTCTGCTCTAAGAGATGGCATAGGGGCTTGGTGATTTTTGAGAAATTTGCGATAAATCTTCGATAAAAACCAGCATGCCCTAAAAAACTTCTAATGCCCTTGACTGTAGTCGGCGGCGGCAGCTTCTCTATGACTTCTATTTTAGCCCTGTCGACTTCTATCCCACGGCAGCTAATCTTATGGCCAAGGACTATCCCTTCGTCCACCATAAAGTAGCATTTTTCCCAATTCAAAACAAGATTAGCTTTTTCACATCTTTCAAGTACCTTTTGAAGATTGCCAAGGCAGCTTTCAAAATCGTCTCCAAAGACGGAAAAGTCATCCATAAAAATCTCTAGGAAGTCCTCTACCATGTCGGAGAATATGGCCATCATGCACCTTTGGAAGGTGGCAGGTGCATTACAGAGTCCAAATGGCATTCTCCTAAAAGCGTACGTTCCGTAGGGGCATGTGAAGGTCGTCTTTCTTGATCCTCAGGTGCAATAGCAATTTGGTTATAACCTGAATAACCATCAAGAAAACAATAGTAAGGTTTACCCACTAATCTATCAAGCATTTGATCAATAAAGGGTAAAGGAAAGTGGTCCTTTCGGGTAGCTTTGTTAAGCTTCCGATAGTCCATACAAACCCCCCAACCGGTCACAGTCCTGGTTGGGATTAACTCATTGTTCTCATTGGTTATCACGATCATTCCTCCTTTCTTGGGAACACATTGCACCGGGCTCACCCATTTGCTGTCTGAGATGGCGTAAATAATACCAGCATCTAACCACTTAATTATCTCTTTACGCACCACCTCTTTCATCGCATGGTTTAGCCGCCTTTGGGCATCAATAGTCGGCTTATGATCTTCCTCCAGGAGGATTTTGTGCATGCATAACGCCGGACTGATGCCTTGAATGTCTGCTATCGTCCATCCAATCGCCTTCTTGTGCTGCCTTAGCATGCTGACTAGCTGTCGTTCCTGTTCCTCCTCTTGACCTTCAGTATCAGATGTATCGGATTCAGAGGAGCTGTTGTCGTCGTCGCTGTCGTGACAGGCCTGTAAGTGGCTGTCGCAGCAGTGACCAAATTTTATATCACGGCAGCCCGACCTAATGCAAGGGTAATCAAAGGTCACCTCAATGATGGACTTGCATTCCTCGTCCACATCAGCATGTTTCATTGTTTGGAGAACATTCAACTTAATTTCTTGATCGTTCACTCGCATGGTGAGTTCTCCTTTCTCCACATCAATCAGTGATTTTCCCGTGGCTAAGAAGGGTCGCCCAAGGATGACTGGTGCGTTTTTGTCTGCTTCACAATCTAAAACAAGAAAGTCAGCAGGAAAAATAAACTTATCCACTCTTACCAGGATATCTTCAATCTTTCCCTCTGGATGAACGTAAGAGCGGTCTGCCAGCTGCAGAGTTACTGTCGTGGGCCGCGCCTTTCCAATACCTAATTTCTGAAAAACAGACTTTGGCATTAAATTAACACTAGCACCAAGATCACAAAGTGCCTTACCCACGAATTTATTCCCAATTACACAAGGTATGATGAAGCTCCCCAGATCCTTCCTTTTCTGGGGTGGTTACCGATGAAGAATACTCATGCAACCATCTGCCATCCTTACCGTTTCAAATTCCCCTAGTTTATATTTCTTTGACATGACATCCTTGAGAAATTTGGCGTAACCGGGCATCTCCCTAACGGCATCTAACAGCGGAATATTAATATGAACCTGTTTAAAAATAACATAAATCTTTTTAAGTTGAGATTCATGCTTAGCTTGCTGTATCCGTTGAGGGAAGGGTGGTGGGGGACGATAATCAGCAATGCGTCATTCCCACTGCATGCGAATCTGAGGACGGTGATCATCTTTTTTCTCCTCTGTCGCTTCTGCTGTCGTGACAGGCTCTTCGGCAGCAGTCTGTTTGTTACCTGTCGGGGCAGCTTCCTCGGCAGGTTTATCCAAGGCAGGTTCCTTCTCTGTTTCAGCTTCTTGTTCCGGCCCTGGTAGTTTCTTCCCACTCCTAGTAGTAATTGCCTTACATTGCTCATGTGTGGGTGGTCTAGCATTTTCAGTATTGCTAGGGAATCCTCCGTTCTGCCTTGGCTTAATATGCTGAGAAACCTGACCCATTTGTGTCTCCAAAGATTTCAAAGTAGCTTCATGATTTGTCATCCTCATCTCGGTTTTATCCATGAAGTTCTCTGTCTTCTTAACAAACTGATTCATATTCTCAATATAAGTTCCGGTCTGAGACATAAAGGTGGCCAGAGTCTGTTCCAATATACTGCTCGTGGCAGGCGGTGGCTGCTGTTGCTGCGGCGGTGGCAGGTTCTGCGGCAGCTGCTGTCGCGTCAGCAGTCTAGGACCTCCCTGATTCTGATTGTGTGCTTGCGGATTCAGGGCGTTGTTAGGATTACTCCAGGAAAATTTGGGATCCTTCCTCCAATTGGGGTTATAATTGTTAGAATTGTAATTTGGCTTGTAATTTCCAACATATTTTCCTTCTTCTACTTGTATTGGGCACTCATCCCTACTATGATTTCCCTCACAGATATCACATACTTCCTCAACAGCAAATCCTTGTAATCCATCATCATTGAATAATCTTTTCATTGCTTTAGTAAGGAATGCTACCTGTGATTTCATAGTGCTGTTGGCTTCATAATCCTTGACAGCAAGTACCCGTTTACCCCCTCTTCTTGCAGTCGGAAACTGCTCCTCATTCTTAGCCAGATTTTTCAAAACTTGTAATGCCTCGTCTGGATCTTTGTCCAATAATAGTCCATTTGCTGCAGAATCAATTCTAATGCGAGTTTGTAAGTTAGCAGCATTATAGAACTTAGTTACCTGATTCCAGACGGGGAATCCATGCATGGGGCAGTTTCGAAGAAGAGTAGTAAATCTGTCCCAGGCCTCGTGCATTGGCTCGTCATCTTCCTGTTGAAAAGTAGCAATTTCGTTACGTAATCGCTCAGATAAATGCGAAGGATTAAAACGAGATAAGAATTCACGAGACAAATCTGCCCAAGTTACGATTGAACCCGGTGTTAGTTTATTCCACCAAGTCTTAGCTCTGTCCCTCAATGAATGGGGAAATAACCGAAGCCTCAGTATCTCCGGATTAACTCCTGGCAGTCTAAACGAACCACAGATCTCCTGGAACGTTTTGAGATGCTCCCTAGCATCTTCTGTCACAGCACCACTAAACTGCCCGGCGTTTTTGATCATACTAAACATGACAGGCTTGAGTTCGAAGTTATCAACATCAATATCCGGCAGTGTGGTCTCCAGCTCTACATGATCGTTCAGCATGTAGTCACGACATGACCGTCTTCCAGCTGCTGCGGGCAGGTCGCCGACAGGCGGTACACCATCACCAGTGGGCGGATTACGGGCCATCTTCTCTAGCTGTTCCTCAAGGTACTCGTTCCTGTCTAAAAGATGGCGAAGTTGTTTTTTGAGATTGAAGGAACGTTCGATTTCCGGATCTAATTTATACTCAGGATCTTCGCCTCTTTTAGATCTGTGCATAAACAAGATAACCTTGTGAAAAGCAAGAGTTTAAAGTACTAACGAAAAATAGAAAAAGAAAAATTAAAAGAAAAAAAACGAAAATAAAAACGAAAAGTGCAATAAAAGAAAGGTGTAGTTATGTTGCCAATCCCCGGCAATGGCGCCAAAAACTTGTTGCGTGTAAAATAGTCTATCGCAATTGTAGTGCAAGTGTACACGACGCAAGTAGTAAAGTGATACGAAGTATCGGATTATCGTCTCCACAGGGATTGGGCCAATAGCTTCACCTAATTTCACTGCACGAAGTAAAGGAAATAATTGAGAGTTGTCACGAGAATAATAAAGGAAAACGTAAATAAAAGAATAGAGTAATCAAGATAGAGAGAATGGGCTGGTATTGAATTGCTCAGTAATGCAGGTATTGTATTGCTTAGGAACTCCAGTTCTTTCGTCACGCCTGTCGCCGACAGCACCTGTCGCGGCAGCTGTCCGTTAGTCGTCGCGGCAGCAAACACACCAACTCAGTACTTTCAAGTTTGGTAAGAATCCCAGATCTGCCTTGGCCTATCCCTAGGTCCAAGTCTGTCGATGATCACGTCTTTGACGATACCTCCCGGCGTGAATCGAAGGATGAACACCGATGTGTATGAATTCTTCCTTAGCCACTTAACCTTGCCCTATCCCTAGGCACAAGATAGTTCAACTATAAACTAGAGAACTCGCTCTTATTTCTTTCGTATACTTAACTCTCCCGATGCTAAGTAAATAGATAACCTCACAATGTTCTCCCGATGCTCTTGCAAGATATTAAAACCAAAATAAGAGAACTTGAAGTTTATTTTATTGAACTTGGAAATCCTAAAACAAAGCAACACTTGCAACTACTTTACAAAACAACCCGTGGCCCTAGGGGGAATTTAGAACATGTCGGTGACGGGTAAACGACAGGGGGGGTTTGGTTATCGGTTATGGGTTATGATCTCTCCTAGGTTAAAATCTATGCCCTTATATAAGCTTTGGGCTCAAGAATTCTAAGTTAACAAGGATTACAACTTTAATTAAAAGTAAGCTTCTAATAAAGACTTAATCTCTAAGGATCCTACTTTTCAGCCGCCTCCTTGTTTCATGGGATTTCCTCTCCTTGAGCTTTGGCTTGACATATCTTTTGATCCGGGGCTAGGAAAAATATTTGGCTTTCACACGACAGACGAGCAAATTTTTCTCTATCTATCGAGGTCCACTTCATTTTTCCTCTTCGTAAGTCTGCTGTCACCTTGCTGTCACGACAGGTCCATGGCAGCTTCGTCTTCTTCGTCTGCTTGTCCAGTTCAGCTTTTCTGCTTCTCTGCCCTGCGCCTGCCTTCAACGTCTACTATGGCAGATACCTGCAAAAATAGCCATCTTTTAGTAGAATCCGTGCTTTTAATCCTTTTGTGATGTTTTGCTGAAAACTAACCTAAATGCAATGCAATGATGCTTGAATGCAGCAGAAATATGGGTTAAAAAGGGTGTAAATAATAGAACTTTTACACACTCAACATCCAGCACTACTGAGAGACAAAGGACGTCTACGGTCTACACGAATACACTGTGCCGAGGATATGGTCGAACATCGAGAAAAAACCGGACAAAAGAAACATTGTAGTATATGTAAAAATCCCGAACACTCAAAGACCAAGTGTCCTAATCGCTCGGCCCCTCGTCTTAATTAAATAATTGTAATTTGTTTACGCGAGTTCGCCCATAACTATCGATTAATAAAATCAGTCTAATTCGTTTTATAAAATAGGTCATCTTATACTTTCAATCATACAAAAAAATATGCTAGGATAGCGTTTTCGAAGCAAATTTAAGTCAGTGTAGAATGGACGGAAATTGACCGCGTTGGTGCCATATAATAAAGAATTTCCAATACTACAAACCCAAACTCAATATTTGCTAAAAATATACGATTTATACGCCTGAAATTCTGCACGAACATGCCTATCGACCTTTGTTCAAAGGCAATTTCATTAAAAAAAGGATGATAACATAGGGTTTTGGAAGCCTTTTTAAGCCAGTTTAGAATGGACGAAAATTGACCGTGTTGGTGTCATACGATAGAGAATTTCCAGTACTACGGACCCAAACTCGATGTTCGCTAAAAATATACGATTTATAAGCCCGAAATTAGGCTCGAACAGGCCTACCCACCTTTGTTTTTCAACCCAGATTCGCACAGAACTCGCGTTCTGCATAACGCGATTTCTGTGCGATATATTCAGCCGCCTTTTCAAATTCTCAGGGACCTTGCGTTCTGCAGAATGCGAGTTCCTCAAAAATCGTTATTTCAAACAACGATGCCACGTAGATGGAACGCGCGCTCTGCAGAACGCGAGTTCGGGTCTCGCTTCCCAGAGAACGCGATGTTTCACTACGTGGCATGTTTGGGGGTCATTTTTCCAAAAAAATTCTGGGAGGGAGCCAAAAACCTATATAATTATTAAAAAAGGGTTTTCACCCAAATATGCAGATTTGCTGCGCTAACGGCGGGGAACGGTGGCCAGCTCAAACGCCGGTCAGGCTGCAGTAGGAACGGAGGCACGGTCTCTGGCGGACGGTGACTAACAACGACGGCAGTTGAAATGACAATGAGAAAAAGATTTAGGGTTTTTTAATTTAGAGATTGATATTTGATCCAATTATTTAAAAATAAAGAATAAAAAATAGAATATGTATAAAAAAGAATTTTATTGAATTTTTACTTTAAATAATTATTAATTGAATGTTGAGTGCTTGAAATTTTAATATTTATTAATTAATTTTATAGTGTTTAGCAATATTCGAATCACCTTACATAATTTTTCATATAAATAAAAGTACTGTGAGGAAACTCCAACAAATGCTGATAGAAAATGAAAATCTGCAAATAAATAAATAAATAAATGTCGTACACAGTACTTTTATTAAGACCTCTTCTCTAATATCGAATAAACTTGAGAATATTTCTAAAAAAAATCAAGGGAAAAATATAATCGACTCTTCTGGTCAAAGAAAAAAAATGAACTTCATCTGCATTTATCGGGCTCCACAATTCCAGAACAAACCATGAGTCCTACCATAATTACAACTCTACCACTACCTACCTGTCTTTTCCTTTCGATTTTCGCACCTCTGGATTATTATTACTAATTAGCTGTTCTTTTTTTTTTGTGTGTGTGTGTGTGAAAAATGGAGCAGCAAAGAAGCGTATCGGGGTCGTCGCAGAGCCCCAGATCTCCGTCGTCACAGCCGCATCTTTCAGTTTCCGTGACGGATCCCGTTAAATTAGGCAATGGCGTCCAAGCTTACATATCCTATCGTGTCATCACAAAGGTAATCGTCGCTACTATTCGAAATTGCTCTTTCTGTCTTTTTATTTTTTTTGAGCTTTGGTAAACATTTTGGATTTTTTTGGGGGAAATTTCACTGTTTGGACAGACTAATTTCCCAGATTACCAAGGCCCGGAAAAGATTGTTATTAGGCGTTATAGTGATTTTATTTGGTTACGCGATCGCCTTTTCGAGAAGTACAAAGGCATTTTCATTCCTCCTCTCCCCGAAAAGAGTGCTGTAGGTATGCAAATTCAACTCCCTTTTGCCTTAATTATGATTAGTTTATAGCAATAAGTTCACGATCAATGCGTTTTGAGTGTAAAGTTGCTTGTGCGTGAACTATAACGTGATCCAAGTTCTTCCTCGTCACTATTGCAGAGAAGTTTCGGTTTAGTGCTGAATTTATTGAAATGAGACGCCAAGCACTGGACGTATTTGTTAATCGGATTGCTTCTCATAATTTGCTTCAACAGAGTGAAGATCTTAGAACCTTTTTGCAGGCTGATGAAGAGGTGATGCTTTTAGGTTTTGTTGCTTTGAATGGTTCAGTTTTTTTTTTCTTGTGCATGTTCGAAACTACTATTGTCTTATTATCCCTTTTTGATTTTTCTTATTTCTTGTGTTGTATATATAGTTAATTGTGATTTAGCATTTAAAGTTCTTAAGCTCATTTTTCAGTATAGATACAATGGCTACTGTTCTATAAACATATATTTGTGTTGAAATTTTTTATATATTATATAACTATTCATTTCTAACAATTCTTTGAATATGGGATAAGCAATTTATTCACGTTTGTCTTCATTGCAATGTTCAACTCTACAGTTCCTCGAGACACTTATGGTAAGGTGCCCTTTTCATTTCTATATGAATTGTTGTTGAAGATAGTAACACTATTGCTCCATCCAGGACCATGCTGATATGAGTGATTTTCTTTGGGTAATATAGGAACCATCGTCATTTTATGTTCCTTTCATGCTGTAACATGTTTTGCTTACTTATGTAAATTATCTTGTTATCTTGACAATTGGCAACAAATTATCTTGTCCTGCTTTCCTTCATGCTATAACTTATCATTCTTACTAATGGAAATTATCTTGTTCTCTGGACAACCGGCAACAAATTGCTCAAATTATGACCACATATTTTTTTTCCCATTTTGTGTATTTGATGTTATTTTAACAAGTATTTGACGTTAACTTTGTGGCTACTTTTCAGACAATGGAGAGACTGAGATCTTATGAGACTGGTATTTTTAAAAAGAAGCCGGCTGATTTGATGCAGATCTTCAAGGTAAACAAGTTTTTCATGACCTTATAATGAATTAGGGCAAGAGACTGTATAGTAGACAGTGCTAATAAAATTTCTGCTGATTATTGAGATGTCAAAATGTTTAATCTAAACATTTTTTCTGTAGTATATGATTTGGTTGTTAAATTATTATAAACAAAAATTCTTGCCACAAAAAAAAATCCTACTAGAAATTCAACCTGGTAACATGATGTTACGGACTGAATCTGTATTGGAAAGGTCGTTTATACTTAATCTCCAATGAAGGCTTAGATTGTGATTTTATTTCTTTCCCTAGGTTTCTTGATTGTACTTTTGTTTAGTTGATTTATTTCCTTTCTAGAATAGTTTTCCAATTTATGTAATGAGTTTGGTCTCATTTAAAGGGACATATGGAATAATACAACCTGAGCAGAATTTCTATAAAAACCCTAAAGTGATCTAGGTCTCTCTTTAACAACTCCTAAGGTTTCAGTCTCCCTTTAATGAGCTGAAAGGTTCCAGTCTCCTTTTAACGAGCTGAAAGGTTTCAGTCTCCTTTAACGAGCTGAACTATCAAGTCCAAATGCACGACCATAACAATTTGATATTTAGAGCCAATGGTTGGCAAAATGGCGAGCAGAAATATGCAAGAAGCTTGAGCATTAGAATTGTACGTTGTATAATATTGGTGAAAGTATTGCTGAAACCAATACCCAATTGTTTGATCAAATGCTTGATGGATAAAATAACTGCTGGTAAATAGGTTAATAACTCTTATGGTAGATACGAAAGTAGATCCTTTAACTGAACAAACTCAAATCATGGCAGCCTCTATCGGTCTCTCTTTTTTATCATATTCATCAAACCCTCCTGAACTCATCTAAAAAAAACCATGGCAATCACAACAAACTTCACTTGCTTGTCTTATTCATTAACCCTTCCTAAACTCATATCCTACGACCCATCTTTTTTGTTAAACCCAATCCAAAAAACCTTCTACTCTATATTGTAGAAGTTTGATAAGTCTAAACTTGTTGTGATATTTTTTGAAAATTTTGAATGTTAGTATGAAGTTTGAAAAGATATATTCAATGGGGCTGATAATTGAAAATAAGTTTGTGGAGGTCCACTGCCCTTACCGGTTTCGACCATTAATAATGGAAGGTTTTTTTTTTGGGGCCTTTTGCCAAGTTTATCCTAACTACAAGCTCAAGGATAACCTTTTTTACAGTAGGGGAGTAATGTTATGGGCCAAATCTATACTAAGATTGTGATTTTATTTCTTTCCTAAGGTTTCTTGATTGTACTTTTATTTCAGTTTATCTATTTCTCTAGAATAGTTTTCCAATTTATGTAATGTCATTCTTTAACAAGTACTAAGATTTCAGTCTTACTTTATGAACCAAAAGGTTTCTGATTCCCTTTAATGAGCTGAACTATCAATCCCAAACACACGGTCATAACACATGACAACGGTTTTTATTGAGAAGACATCTAATAGACCTTACAGGTTGATCTTTCATAAATAACAGTGGAAATCACTACTTGCTTTCTATATTGTGTTTTCATTTCCTTTTATTACTGCTTCAACGTGTAATATTTGGCTGATTTTATGTTTCATTCTATTGAAGCTGGTTCCTCAGGCTTGAATATGAATTGTAGTATTGAAATTCCTAGTCTTGAATTAACTTGTGTAGAAACTTAACAGGATGTACAGTCTAAGGTGAGTGATGTTGTCCTTGGAAAGGAAAAACCTGTTGAAGAATCAAATCCAGAATATGAGAAACTTAAACACTATGTTTTTGAGCTTGAAAATCATTTGGCCGAAGCTCAGAAGCATGCATATCGTCTTGTAAAGAGACACAGAGGTAAGGAGAATTTTGAGGATCTGAACACTTTATGCTTCTCATTTATATTTTTATCAAGTGTTTATCTCCTTTTGGTTCATACAAAAATTGAGCATTTCTTTTTTTTTTTTTTTGTTTCTAACTATTCCCAGAGTTGGGGCAATCACTATCTGATTTTGGTAAGGCAGCCAAGCTTCTTGGTGCTTGCGAAGGACAAGCTCTTGGGAAGGCATTTTCTGATCTTGGGGCTAAATCTGAGGCTCTATCGGCAAAGCTGCAGAAGGAGGTAGGCTGTCTTTTAATTCTGAGCCATTTCTTTCAATAATTTGTCTTCTTCTAGCCTTGAGAGCATGCATAATTGTGGCCTTATAAATGATGCCTAAACTTTTCCATAATAAGTGGTAATATGGGTAACTTTACATTTTCACCATCATAAAATGGACCACAGGCCCATCAACTCTTGATGAGTTTTGAAGAACCCTTGAAGGATTATGTTCGTGCTGTTCAGTCCATAAAGGTGAGTTGGATTGTTTCCTTTGTGTTTTATTTGATGAATGCCATTTATTCTTTGCAAGTATACAGCATTCATTGAGAAAATGTTGAAGAACTATGCATTTTTTTTACTTACAACACTGAAATAGTTAACTGATAAGTAATGATATTGTGGAATCGGGGATGGAATGCATCTTCCTACCTCAGCTTCTTTGTCATTTTATGTTATGATAATATTGATGTAGATGGTTGGTAACAATTTCATAGCTGATCCTTTTACATTTTTGTTTCATAACAGGCTACAATAGGAGAGAGAGCTAATGCATTCAGGCAACACTGTGAACTGGCTGAAACAATGAAGTTGAAGGAGATAAATCTGTATGCTTCTGGTCTTCCATACATTATGCCTTTCCCCCCATTTTTTGCAACCTCTTGTTGCCATTAGCAGTGGTCTGTTTGCACGAAAATTGCAAACAAGTAGCTTACTTTGACAATCTTTAAAACTTCTAGAATTTCGCAATCAGATTTGTAAATTGAGATCCATTGTCTGCAGTGACAAGCTCATGCTAACACGCTCTGACAGGGTGGGAGAAGCTGAGCATGAATACAAGGAGGCAAGTCATTCCATCCAAGCTTTGGCTTGATGCCACTTTTGGTCTTTATTGCTTTTACCTGTGCTAACAATTAGTTTTATGGTTGCAGTTGAAGGCAGCGAGTGAGGAGGCGACCAGAAGATTTGAGACAATCGTCCGACTGATGAATGAAGAGATTGTACGTTTCCAGGAACAGAAAACACAAGACATGGGGATTGCTTTTCATGAATTTGCCAAGGGACAGGCCCGGCTGGCAAATAATATTGCAGACGCCTGGAGAAGTCTCCTTCCTAAGCTCGAAGCTTGCTCCTCTGCGTAATGAAGGAAGGTCAAGTTATTATAATTGAACTTATTCCTCATCCTGGGCGATTATTAGATTTGAAAAACGGCAGAGTGGCTCATGCTATGTAAAAACACGACTACTACCAGGAGGTAGTTCTGCCATTTTATGCTGCAATAGTTGTGGTACAGTTTGACTCGGTTCTGCTTTTACACATTTTAGACCAAATGAGTAGTTAAAAGTCGATGTTCAAACTCATTTACAGATCAGAAGTGAGGGAAAACAAAAACTTGCACTTGTATTTCATCCTTCAATTCTTTACCCTTTTTTTTTATATGGAACTGAATTTTTCTTCTTTGTAGATGAGATTGTGCTTGCAAAGAAACCGGACTGGTTGAAATTTAGGAAATCAGTAAAAATTGAAAAGTTTGATGTTAAGCTATTCATTTATTATTTTTAAAACTTGTTTTAATTGGCAAGATTTAAATTTTTAGTCACACACACATATATATACTTTTTTTTAGACAGTTGGATAATGATATTATTATTATTTTTTATTTTTTTGCAAGTGATGATCTTTATATTTATGGTCATTGAATGTGTGAAATGGATAAATGAGATTATCAGCACTAAATGTAGGAATGGCAATGGGGCGGGTCGAGTTTTTGGCCGCCCTGACCTTGACCTGAAATTTAAACCATCCGCCTCGATTCGCCCCGACATAATAAAAAACATAATCCAACTCTGATATTTTAATAAAAAACCCGACTAAACCCGACCTGCCTCAAAAAAATTAATGAAATATTAAATATAATAATATAAATATATCAGGTCGGACCAGGTCAGAAAATTTTAACCCTAAACCCAAACCTGCCCGAATTTATTTTATTAATAATTTGTCCCGCCTCGAACCTGATTTTTTAATATAAAAAATTTGCCCCTATCGGGTCAGGTCAGGACCCGACGGGGATGGGTTATTTTGCCATCCGTAACTAAATGAGAAGGTTAGAAATAATCTTATTCATTTCTTTATACCCATTCAACTAGGGGTGAGCGTTCGATTGAGTCGAGTTAAAAAATTTGGAATTATTCAAGTTGACACGTCATATTTTACAACTCAAACTTTATTTGAAATTTTTTCGATTCGAGTCAAGTTTATGAAATTTGAGTCGAGTTTTCGAGTTCCTATATAAATTTAATACTAATTATTTATCATGTTACAATTCAATTTGATTCTATTTTAAACAACTTTCTCTAATCATATACGATTATATATATATATATATATCTTCATACATATTTTATGTGTGACATATATTTCTTTGTGTTTTTGTATATTGGTATATATATGACAAATTCTAAAAACAGGCGTCTTAAATGAAGACTAAAAAGAGACTTTTTTAGACCGTTGGATCGAGCCTAACCAATATTAAGCGTTAGATTAAAAAAAAAAAGTTAAATAGAAATCGATTAACCGGTTACCTTAGAAATAAGGTAAAAACCCTACCTTTTGCAACCAATTTCGTTTCAGCCGTAAAAATGTCGAAGCGATGTCAGTATTCATTTCTCATTTCTTGTTCTGAATCCATTGATTGTTTTATTTAAATTTTTTATTTGTTTCCTTAGAAAAAGACCCATTTAGTTATTTACATCTGCACTGCATTTTATTTTCATGGATTTTAGATAGCTGAAAATGAGTTTTTATGGTTATCAAGACGTCGAGGTTCAGCTTCTGAACTGAGTTTGTCAGTGGCAGTCATAGTGAACTGCGCCAACAACACTGGCGCTAAAAATCGTTATATCATCTCAGTGAAGGGAATCAAGGGCTGTCTTAACTAGTTACTCTCCGCTTGCGTCAGAGATATGGTGATGACAAACGTCAAGAAAAAAAAACTTGATCTCCGAAAAAAGGTCTTACCTGTTGTCATTGTGAGGTAGCGCAAGCCTTGGCGCCAAAAGAATTGTGTTCACATGTAATTTGAAGGTAAAAAAACTTACTTACCAATCTTACAGGGTTATTAATTTTTGTTATGTATTTTTTAGCTTAGATCCAAGTTTAAATTTTGAATGTTCTATATGATAATATTCATATTCTTGTTTTTGAATATTTGTTAGACATTGAGCTAGTATAATTTAGAATAGAGACTTTGCTGGTTAAGCAATGTCATGATTAGTGCTATACCCCGTACTTGATATGATTTGATGCTTTCTGAGACCAACAAGATGAACACAAATGGTCGAATAATTTATCTGAAACCAACTATTAGGGGAATGTTAAACGAGAATTCAATCGACTAACCAATACATATCTTAAGCTCAGTTTGTAGGTGAGTGTAGTTTTATATTGCTTTATGTGGATGTTTTTCTTGTGGTGTGTTTATCCATGCGTAGGTTTTTGATTGATTGTGATGTTAAATTAACATTCGAATATGAATTGAGCTTGTAAGCTATACCCTGTGTTAAACGAGGTATGTATTTTGACTCGGAAGTGATGTCTGTTGTGTACTTGATATGTTTGAGCATGTTCAGAATGTGATATATGTACTGAATTATAAGATATTGTTGTTCGAATAATGTTAACTATAAGTTTAAGCTTAAAACTGTTAAGGATATTTGGAAAACCGTTAGTTATTGTTCATGTGTACTAATTTAAAATTTAAGGACCATGTTTAAGAGTACAAGTACTTACTGTCTAGCTGTTGCATTATTTCTTAAATAAATTATTGGACATATATGCTGAAAATGAAATTTGTAAATTATTTTGTCCCGATCATGTTTAGAATTGTTTTGTAATATGAAAATGTGGTGTTTAAATGCTTAATTCTTAAGTGTTCAAGAAACATGTCTATATAGGGCTATATTGTGAAAAATCTTGTATATCTAGATGTGCATGTTTGTAAGTAAATTAAAAAAAAGAAGAAAGACAACAGTAATGAATATGGTTCAATCTAAATATGTTGTTGTGTTAGAATGGTTAGCTATTAGGTTCAACATGTTTAAAAAATTCTGACATGTTTAAGAACTGCTCTGTTAAGATTAAGTTGTGCAAAGGCTATAATTTTAGTGTTTAGATGCAGCAAATATCTTCCGATTATAAGTTTATTCTGAAGTCACGTTAGTTAATTGTTTAGATACTCAATTTTGAACCAAAATAGCAGTAATAAATTGTCTAAAATTTTTGTCATAACACACATACTATAGATCATAAATATCTGCTCATTTCATTTTTTATTTTCATAAAAAATTTCTGATTCTAGTCTTGTATTATTCGCAGATAATGTTGGTTTCATTGTAAAGACAAAAAGAGAAATGAAAGGTAGGATGTCTAAAAATTTGATTACCATAGTGTCTTAAGTTTTATTTTTTTTGAAATATTTGAGTTGAAATATTTAAGTTGGACTTATATTTAGATATCAAAGCTGACATTTTCTTAATGATAAATCTAGGTTATGCCATAACTGGTCCAATTGGGAAGGAGTGCGCTAATCTATGTCCAAAGATTGCAAGTGCAGCCAATGCCATTGTTTAGGAATCGGAGTTTGTTTATCTTCTTTGGAACTGATTATAGTTTGTTGGTTCACTATTTTGTAATATCTATTTTTGTTTCTTCATATTATTTTTGAATGCTTTTTTATTTAATTTTGTGTTTGGGTATGAATGATGAGTTTTTCCATTATAAAAGTTGGGATTGTTGTTGTATGATTTTAATAATTTTGATTTTTAAAGCTTTGGTAAACATAATATAATTGTGTTTTATTGTAATTATAATTATGCTTATAAATTTACTTGTATTTTTCTTTTTAAATTTAAAGTTCTCTTATTAATAATAATTTTTTTTCCAAGGACATTAGGAAGGATTGGATGTACATACACAAATCTTTACATTTCTTATACTAAATTATATTTTCTCGTAAGAAATTATGTATGTACACAAATCGTTACACTAATTTGAACCCCTTTAGGCCATGGTGATTAAGTGTAAGAAATTTGGTACATACCGTATTTCTTACAAATTTTGTAAGAATTTGTGTATACTTTGTAATAATTTGTGTACATACACAATCCTTACATTTCTTGTACCAAATTATATTTTCTCGTAGGAAATTGTGCATGTACAAAAATCCTTACACTAAGTTAAGCCCTTTGGTCCTTGGTAAAATTTTGTAAAAAATTCGGTACATACTGTTTTTCTTACAACTTGTGTAAGAATTTGTGTATGCTTTGTAGTAATTTGTGTACATACACAAATCCTTACATTTTTTGTATCAAATTATATTTTTTCGTAGGAAATTGTGTAGGTACACAAATCCTTACACTAAATTAAGCCTCTTTGGTCCTTGGTGAATTTTTGTAAGAAATTTGGTACATACTGTATTTTTACAACTTGTGTAAGGATTTGTGTATACTTTGTAGTAATTTGTGTACATACGAAAATCCTTACATTTCTTGTACCAAATTATGTTTTCTCGTAGGAAATTGTGTATGTACACAAATCCTTACACTAAGTTAAGCCCCTTTGGTTCTTGGTGAAATTTTGTAAGAAATTCGGTACATACCGTTTTTTTACAACTTGTGTAAGAATTTGTGTATATTTTGTAGTAATTGTGTACATACACAAATCCTTACATTTCTTATACCAAATTATGTTTTCTCGTAGGAAACTGTGTATGAACACAAATCCTTACACTAAGTTATGCCCCTTTTGTCCTTGGTGAAATTTTGTAAGAAATTTGGCACATACCGTTTCTCTTACAACTTCTGTAAGGATATGTGTATTCTTTGTTGTAATTTGTGTACATACACAAATCCTTACATTTCTTGTACCAAATTATGTTTCTCGTAGGAAATTGTGTATGTACACAAATCCTTACACTAAGTTGAGCCCCTTTGTCCCTTGGTGAAATTTTGTAAGAAATTTGGTACATGTCGTTTTTCTTACAACATTGATAAGGATTTGTGTATACTTTGTACTAATTTGTGTACATACACAAATCCTTACATTTTTTGTACCAAATTAAGTTTTCTCATAGGAAATTGTGTATGTACACAAATCCTTACATTAAGTTGAGCCCCTTTGGCCCTTGGTGAAATTTTGTAAGAAATTCGGTACATATCGTTTCTTTTACAACTTATGTAAGGATTTGTGAATTCTTTGTAGTAATTTATGTACATACACAAATCCTTACATTTTGTGTACTAAATTATGTTTTCTCGTAGGAAATTGTGTATGTACACAAATCCTTACATTGTAACATTTTATGTATATACTATTTTTCTTACATTTTTGGTAAGGAATTATGTATGTACCCAAATCCTTATGTTGTAACATTTTATGTATATACCGTTTTCTTACAATTTTTGTAAGGAATTATGTACAAACATCGTAAGAATTTATGTACACATTTTACCCGGTTAACCAGTCGGCCTTCATTTAGCCTTCAATTAAGGGTTGTTCCTTAGAACCTCCATTTTACATATATCAGGAAAAAATGAGGTATTTGACTTGAACTTAAAAATCAATCGACTAATTACTAAAATTTTTGAGTTATTCGAATTTTCATTTTACAACTCAAACTTTATTTGAAATTTTTTCGAGTCGAGTCGAAAATTTCAATTTTTTTGAGTTGAGTCAAGTTTTGCTCACCCGTACATTCAACTGTTCAAAAAAGATGTAAAAATAATTGAATTTTATATAGTGTAAGTAAATTATAACCCTGTGACAAGTATTATATATATATATTAACACAAACATATTTGTCCATGACCAATAACCCCAGGATCGAATAAAATTCAGAAAGAATCAATCAGGAGTGTAGAAAACATTTTTATTAGTGATTAAAGATAGTAGTACTATTTTGATTTTCAAAAAGAAATTGTAATTAGAATTCGAAATAAAATTAAAACTGGAAGAAATTGAAAGGAAGAAACTTGTGTTTACTAAGGATTTTCACAAAGAAATTCTCTTGAAAATGACTTGGTTTTCATTCAACAATTAGAATTATTTATAGAAAGCTCTCACATCTTTTATAATATATTTTGAGGAACCTAATCCCTTCTTTTACAACATTATTATATAGATATTTTATAAAGTATAGCCGGCAGTAGAAATTATATCATAAGCCCGGCTCGTCACGTCATCTATGGTCCCAACTAATAAAAAATATCCATTTCATTAATTTTTTCTATATTATCTTTTATCAAGTGAATCTACAATTGATAAAAACTGTTTTTTAATTTAATTTACAGTAAATCTGAGTAAAATTTTTCTCGGTAAAAAAATGACATGAAAAAATTAATAAAATTGATATTTTTTATTGGTTGAGACCATAAATGATGTGGCGAGCTGGACTTATGATATAATTTTTCTAGTCGCCAGTACATGTTTCTTACCTTTTCAGAGCACATTTGAAAATATTACACAAGTGACTCGAAAACATTACACAAATATATGGTAGGAGAGTAAAACCCTAAGGAAAGAAATCCTAAGCGCCGCTCCCCCAGTTCTAACTCAACTTTTTTCCCCTTAGTTCTAGATTCTTCGACAGTGGCGTCAGTTTTAGTGCTGATCGTCACTTTTGGTAGTCTTTTTTATTTTATTTTTTATATTAATTTTTTTTTATATATTTTTGTATTTTTTAGTTTTTATCTGTCTTACAACACGTTTTTTTGTCTTGTGACACATTATTGTCTACCGCTGTTATAGATCTGCGTTCATATATACGTTTTCCACGACATATTAGCTCTGATTTACAGATTGTCGATGGTCTTCAGTAGATTCATCCTCTTTTGTAGTTTGTTTTTCAATGCGGTCAAATTTGTTTTACGAAGCAGCCTACAAGATTGCTGGTTTTGCATACCAATCCTACTTCAAGCCTGAAGCGTATAGGTGGATAGAAACAAGAAGTCATGTTCTCCGCTTCTAATTTCTCCGGTGTTTTATCTTAATCATTGTTTTGCAGCTCACTAGAAGTGTTTTGCTGGTCTGATGTTCATTTTCTAATTTTCTTTTTCAATTTAGATCTATTGTGTTTTGGTTTTTTTTGCCACAATTTTATTTTTTTGACCGTTTTTAAATTTATTTCTAATAAAATTTAACTGACATATTATTCAAAAAAATATTACATAAATATTTTTACACATTATTATCCGAAATATACTTTCCACCTTTCCAAAGTACATTTCAAAATACTATTAAATCTTTTATTTGAATAAAATTGCGGTTTTTGGCATTTTCCTGCTAATTCAATATCTTGTTAAAATAGAAAAAACATTGTAGAAAGTCTTATTTGTCTGAGTGGTGTAGTTGGTTATCATGCTAGTCTCACGCACTAGAGGTCCCTGGTTTGAACCCGGGCTCAGACATTTTTAATTTTTTGACACATGAAGCTTTTGTCAAATAGTAGGTGAATATTTTCTTGAAACGTATAGTCCGATAGGACAGTGAATTCATAAGTCTTATTGGTGGAGAGTTATAGCTAGAGCATTAAATAAGTTTATGTCATTCTTAAAGCTGATCTAACGGAAGATGTCTATTTTTAGGGATGTAAAAAGTTGACCCTACTCGCAAAATTGATTGAAACCGACTTGAGTCAGAACTGCTTGTGATCAGAAGTGGTGGTGATTCGTAATCGATTCGAGTCCGAACTGGTGTTGACCTAAACCCGAGTTGGACTAGGAAATTTTGGATCTGAACCCGACTTGAGAACAACTTGAACCCGAATTCAACATGATAATGTGATAACTGAATCCGACATGCATCCGACCTGATATGAACCCGAACCCGTGATTAACCTGATAAATAACTGATATTACCTGGCATGTTATCAACTTGACATGTTATGAACATGATTTGTAATTGACTCAACCTGTAAATGATCTGACTTGTTATTGAACTAATATGATATTTACCTAACTTGTTATTTTTTCTGACTTGTAATAACTAATAAGTTACAATTGATGAAGTTGTGATATTATGAATTTATTATATTATAGTGTGACAAAATACATCCTCACAATTTAAGGTACATGATTAATTATGACCATTAAATTAATATGTTTACTTTTTATATTTATAGAGTATAGTATATACAAATATTTAAAAGTTTTATTAAATCTCTAAATGCTGCCAACATGATTCCTTAAGGTTTGTGGTTTATGATTTATGGTTTATTAGTGTTAAGGTTTATGATTTAGTTTAGTGTTTAGTTTAAGGCTATCGATTTATGTGATTAAATTGGATTCCTTAAGGTTCATGGTTTAGTATCAATGATTTATGGTTTAGCTTATGGTTATTGGTTTATGATATTAATTTTGATTTATGGTTATTGTTTTTTGTTAGATGATTTATGGTTTAGTTTAGAGTTATTGATTTACAAGATCAATTCTAATTCGACTTGCCAATTTATGCATTTGAATTGATTAAGAATGTTCATATTGTCTCATCTTGTATGAGTTCTGTATTACCCGTATTTTGTCTGGGTATACATATGTAATTCGAATAAAAAAATAAAAAAAATACAAAACAACCCAAAGAGTCCATTTATATTACAAATGTCCAATTACAAAGAACCCTTAAAGCCCGAATAAAATACAATAAAGCCCAAAAATTCTGTTTCCCGCCCAAATTACATGTTAGCTGGCCCAACAAACACAAAACCTGGTTTGTGTTTCTTTTTCCGGCTCGACAACGCCATGTGGCGTCTCCGAAATGGTTCATCACACCTTCACGCGAATCGGTCTCCAGCTGGCTTGCCAACGTCAGAATGATGTCACTTTCCACTACCGGGTATATAAAGAGAGAGAAAAAATAATTAATGCAATGATTGCACAATTATTGCAAGAAATTAATTGGAGAGAGAGAGAGAGAAGTCTGAAGGTCGCTCACCATTGCCGTTTGGAAACTGAGAAGTTCGCCGGAGACCATTGCCGGAGCTCGACCGCCACCACGAACAGGTAGCTCCTCCTCTCTTCTTTCATATTCCTGTATTGAAATCTCGAAAGCAAGTCCAATTCCAGTCATATATTAGAAAAACAGTAACCAATATCCCTAGATCTAAGACCTAAAACCTAAAAAAAACAGTGTCTAAATCTAAATAAACCAGAGAGTTCGAAGCAAAAATTGAGTCTAAAAGAGAGAGATAGAGTACTTATCTTGAGTTCTGGTCACCGTGAGTGTCGCCGAAATGAGTGAGTGAGAAGGATTTTCAGTTCAAGTAGGTAGATTAAGTGGGAGAAGGGCGCCATTTCTGATGAAACAGAGACTAGGTCCAGGTTTAGGATAAAAAATCGGATGATTTGGGTAGTTTTAGGGTTCTGGCACGGCAACCGGCGGTGGAAGAGACGACGGCCGGGAATCGCCTTTTGGCTGTGATCGGTCACCGGAGTTAGGAAAGGGACGATCGGAAGTTAAAGGTTGATTGGAAGTTGCAGGTCGGCCGGAGAAGATGATCGGAGAAGGTCCGATCATCGGAAGAAGTGGGAAGATGACCGGAAATGACGACCGGTGACTTGCCAAGAAACTGTTTGCGTGATGAGGTGTACTAAAATGATACGCAAGTAGTGCAAGTATACATGTCGAACATGCAGTAAAGTGTATGAGTGAGTATCATCTCCATATGGATTGAAGGTGTTCACGATTAATGTATAATGCAATGTAAAATGTTTTTGCAGTCGGTAATGATGAGGCAATCAAAGCAGTAATTAGAAATGTTGTAGCAAAAAGAGTAACTAGCATTGAGGTGAATCAGATGACAAACATGTCCTCTCTCGTGTGTGAAACTCCTTATGAAATGACTGGTTGGGTTTGCTGGACAACTAAACCGAGCCTCTTAACCCAATCTAAGGTCTTCAACCATCTTCTATACTCGGCAGGTTTTACTAAGGATGCCCCTAAACTATCCCTAGCCTAGATGTTTTAGATGTTGAATCGGGCTGGTCGAGAACGGTTCGAACCCTTGAGGTTGATTTAGGGAACACCTAGTTCGGGATGTTTTAAAAATATGGAAAAATATCTAAAAAATCCTCATTTACTATATAAATGATTATGGTAAAAACAATTTTACAAAATGAGATTTGGAAATATTACATTTTGGTATAGTGACCAAAATGCAGTTTTTGCAAAAGTTGGCTAGTGACTATTTTGTAAAGGATTGAAACTTTGAATATTTAAGGAGCTAATTTTACCAATTTGTTTTCATCATATTTCTCTTTAATTTGTGGGCTTTTAATAATGATTTTATTAAAGAAATAAAAAGGAAATAAAAGTTGACTTTTCATAACTAATTTCACGATAGTTTTCTCTTTTCATTTTCTCTCAACTTCCAATCAGCCAAACACTTTTCTCTCCTTTGATTTTCATTTTGTTTGCTGAGATTTTATCTTCCAAAGGATTTCCTTCTCCTCTAATGATCAGTTCTTTACTGAAATTCCCAAGTTATCAATCATTTGTTAATGGTTTTTGAGTTTTTTTAATGTTATAAACAAGAAATAGTTGCTAAATTCAATATTCTTGATGAGATCTTGGTGATTTTCGTATTTCTATGTTAAGATCTATTTTGAGGTTGATTTCTAATATATTTTGGATGATATTTGATGTTGAGAATGAGGTTTTAACAAATAAATCCTGAATAGGTTTGGGTTCCTAAGTTTGAGATGCTAGATTTGTGGTTTTTGAGGTGTTTATGGTGATATGCTTTTGCTGGAGGTATAAGGTTGTGTTTATGGTGATTTTTGATGTTGATTGAAGTTTAGAAAAGGTTAGAATTGATAGATCTTGGCTAGGCTTAGTTTAGGAGGCAATCGATTGAGTTTTCGGTTGTTTCGGATGAGTATTTTTGTAACACCCCAATTTTGGGCTTAGAAGTTTTGGGTTTGAACTGGACCGGTCGGATTTTCGGTTCGAATATAAAAGGTGGTTTTAAGGAAAGCTTAGTTCGGGATGCATTAAAAATATGGAAAAATGTCTTAAAATCCTCTTTTATTATATATAAGAGAAAGGTGAAATCAATTTTACAAAATGAGGTTTGGAAGAGTGACATTTTGGGTTAGTGACCAAAATGTAATTTTTGAAAACTGGGTGACTGTTTTAAAAAGGATTGAAACTTTGAATCTTTAAGGAGCTATTTACCCAAAAGAGTTTCTCCAGATTTTTCTGAATATTAATCAATTTAATTAATGGTTTTTAATTAAGTACAAAAGGAGGGAAAATATATTTTGGCATTATAACTAACTTTTCTCTAAATTTCCATTTTCTTTTTTCTCAACTTTTCTCTCAACCCAAACACATTTCTCCAGCAAAATTCTCTCTGATTTTGACAACTAAAGATTTGATTTCAATCCTCATTTGATCTCTAATCAATTCTACAACAAAACCTTAGCATTTGCTTATTGGATTTTCAAGAATTGTGGTTCCAAAAAGGGAGAAACTCAAGTTTAGAGGTATGAACGTCCTTCTCCTCTAAATTCTCAGTTCTTTACTAAAATTCCTAAGTTCTCAATCCTTGATTTGTGTTTTATTAAAGGTTTTACAATTGTGTTCTTGATCTTGGCTTTAAAATGCAAGATTTGGTTAATTTGTGATGAAATTCGTATGAAATGGTTGGGTACTGTTTTGAGATGTGTTTTTAATGTAAAATGGATGTATATTTGATGAGAAATTGAGGTTTAATCAATGCAATCCCGAATAGGTTGATTTTCCTAAGTTTCTACTTGTGAAAATGGTGGTTTTTGGGGTGATCTTGGTGTTTTGTTAATGCTGAAGGTATAAGGACGTGTTTGGGATCATTTTGGATGTTAATTGATGTTTAAAAATGGTTAGAAGTGATGGATCTTGGCTGGGTTAAGTCTTGGAAGTGTTTGGAGGTGATTTCGGTTGTGTTTGGTAGCCGAAATGTTGGTTTTGCAAAGAGCAGCGAGTTTAGGTGTGTTGCTGGTGTTTTAATGCATTATGATGCATTAATCCTCTGTTGTTATGTGCTTGAAACAAGGGAGAATGATCCGTGAGCAATAGAGGTGGCGTTGAAGGTTTCGGATGCTTGAAAGGCTAGTTGTCTAGCCTTGTTTTGTGTATCGGTGAGTGAAGTTGGGTTTTCAGCTTTAAAACAAAGGTTTGAAGGTTTTGGGAGCTTAGTTTAAGTCTAAACAACTTAGCTAAGCTCAAGAGTAAGTAAATAGAATTTCTCTCTTGGTTGTGTTATGAATTGGTTTTTAAAGCACTTGTGATTGTTGGATGCAATGCATGTGATTTGCATGTTTTAAATTCTGTTTTGAAAGCATATTTTAGTATGGGTTAATGCTGGTTTTGAAAGCCATGTGTGAAGGTCGCTCAAGGTAAGAGATCCTTGGTTTTGTAAATTGAAATTGTGGAATTGTTGCATAGTGTTGCATGTTGTTTAATGGCTTTGTGTAATGCTTCAAAAAAGTGGATTGATGATGGTAATTGGTGGTTTTGGCATTTTGGTTATGCTTGTAAAACAATGGATTAATGTGGTAAATTGGTTATATTGGCAAGTGATGTAAGTGGTTCTTGGTTACTTGAATCGGATATAGTTAGCCGGCTATAGGATTGGGTGCACCGTGAATAAAGTCGCCTTGGATGTGGAGTGGTTGTGATTGTACCGGTAACTCCATCCAAGTACACTAACGAGATGGTTAAGAACACCATGGTGGTTAAAAGTCCATGGGTGGGTCTTGTGTTAAGGTCATATGGTGGTTAAAATTCCATTTGAGGACCTTGTGTATGTTAAGGTCATAATGGTGGTTAAAATTCCATTTGAAGACCTTGTGTATGGTAAGATCACAATGGTGGTGTAAAGTCCATGTGTGGATCTTGTGTGTATGTCCCGTGATCTCGTTAGTGATGTTATACAACTACCAATGAGTGATGGTAAGGTCATAATGGTGGTTAAAATTCCATTTGAGGACCTTGTGAATGTTAAGGTCGTATGGTGTTTAAAAGTCCATATGAGGACCTTGTGTATGGTAAGGTCATAATGGTGGTTTAAATTCCATTTGGGGACCTTGAGATTGGTAGTGTGTATGAAGCGTGGGGACAACGCTTGTAATCCGCGTATCCGATTGTGTCTTGCGTTATGATGGGTTGTGAATTGTCACTTGGAAGCCAATATAATGTTCTTGAATGTGATGAAGCTTGAGATGCTTGAAATGATGCATGGATGCATGAGAAGTGTGTAATGTTCTATGAATGCATGTTTACTTGTTAGCTTGAACAAGAGTTTATTTTCTAATGAGAATGGTGCATGTGTGCATGAAATCTCTTTAGTGCATTGTAGTCTTGCGTAGACTTGTTTTTAAAGGCATGAAATGCAAATATTGATTTTGTGGTTCATATGTTGCATTTGTTTAATGCATGATATAGATTGAATGAGTAAGTGGTTTTTAAAGGTTTCTTGCTTTGAAATGTTTTTCAATGTATGAGAAAAGTTTGATGTGAAGTGGAAGTGTTTTCCAAGGATTTTGTATTTAACTTTGCATATGATGTTCATGCATGGAATGGTTAAATTGATGGTTTTGCAAGGTTGTACTTTGAAGTGAATTACTTAACTTTTCTAAGCTAAGGGTTGGTTCTCACGTTTGAGCAATGCCTGATTTAAAGCATGTTGTTAAAAAGGGTTTTCAAACATTGCTTTGGTTTATCGAATTGTAATACTTTTAAAAGAGGTTTTATGACTCGCTGCATTGATGGTGTTTTGGTTTTGAGCATTCCTCACTAAGCATTATGTGCTTACGCTCCTTTTTGTCCATCAATGCAGATATTTGAAGTTGGGACAGCGAGAAGTAAGGGATTCAAGGAGAGCTCCATTTGAGATGTATGTCTCGGTTAATAGCTATAGATAATAAAGGCAATGGGGGGAGAATCTCTTATGTTGATGTTTAATGAGATTGTGTATGTTGGACAAGTTTGGTTTATGATTTTGAACTATGTGGTTTAATGCTTGCAACGTTTGAATCTTCTTATTCTTAAGTCGTTATGCTATGCTTCTTGTTTTAAAAGCATGATTGAGTGTTGGATGTGTTGAATGAGTTGGTGCACCTAGGGGTGGTTTTGTATCTAGATTTTGATGCAAATTGGTAGGTATGATGCTTGGCATGTTGTTGATTTATTGTGGAATGGTTTGGAGCATGTTTGATGGGGTTTAAAGGTGTTAAAACAGGCCTATCTGCTGTTTCTGGGCAGGGTGTTTCGAAACACCCTTGCCTGTTTCGAAACAGGCCCTTGTTTTGGCCAGGGTGTTCCTGAACGGCCTAGACCCGTTTCTGAACACTTTGGCTACTGCCAAGGGGTGTTCCTGAACGACCTAGACCCGTTTCGGAACACCCGACCGTTGGGCATAAAATTTGAATGGTTTTGAGGTTTGCAAGCTTTACGTTTTAGTCCCGATTCTTGTATGTGCAATTTCTTGAGTTTGAGATGTCCGTTTGAGATGAAATTTGGCAGAGAGGCATGAAACATGACTAATTTCATAATGGTAACTTAAAAATTGGTAAAGTCCTCTTAATTTTCAGAATTTACAAATTGGTCCCTAAATTCGTATTTTGTGCAATTGGGTCCCTTATTGTTTTCCGATCGCTGTGATTTTTGAGTATGCTTATCTCAAGGGAATGCCTAGGGTTAATGTGCATCTAGACAAGTTTAAAAAGAAAAAAAAGGGTCGTTAATCAAGGTTGACTTTCGGGTTGACTTTGGTTTTCCCCGTATAATCTTCGTAGTCCGGGTCAACCGTCTAGGCCAGGCTAAGGGGGTTACAATTTTGGTGTAGTTTTGGTGAGCAACGAGTTTGTGTTTAGTTTCTGGTGTTGAAATGCATTTTAATGCATTTGGATCTCTGTTTTGATGGTTTAAAAATAGGGGATCTTGATCCGGAAGCAAGCAGAGCATTTTTGGAGGCTTCGGATGGGTGATCTTCGCGTTTGAACGTGAAGTTTCGCGTATCGGTGAGTGGATGTGTTTTAAAGCTTTGTTAAGCTTGGATACGAGGTGTTGGGAGGTTAGTGTAAGCTTGAAACACTTAGCTAATCTCAGAAGTAAGTATGGATACTTGTACTTTCGGATTTCAGTTTGAAATGGACTCTATGGTTTATCATGCTCATGTTTTGATAATGGTTGTTACTCACCGTTATGCATGGATTTAAGCATGTTTTTGCTTGTGTTTATCCCATGGAATGATTTGAGTTGAATACAAGATGGGTTGGTCTTGTATGAAATGGTTTTGCTATTTAAAAAGCATGTTTAATTTGGGATATGTGAAGATTTTCAGTGATGCATTGAAAGCAGTGAGTTAACATGGTTTTATGAGTATATTGGCAAGTGTTTGATCTATTTTTAATATTCGGATACGTTGGTCGACCAATAGGATGTGAGTGCACTATAATCTATAAATCGTACATGTGTCTAGCTACGTGACGTAATAGGGGTGAGCCTATTACGGGTGGTAGAGGTGAGTCTATCACTATGGGTTAGGGGTGAGCCTAATTCCATTCGTAGCCATTAAGATGGGGTGAGCCATCATTGAGTATAAGGGTGGGCCTATACAAGTCCGTGTATCCGATATTGTGAGTGAAAGTTATAGAGGTGAGTCTATCATAACGAATATGGGTGAGCCTATGCCGAAATGTTATATGCCAATATATGTGTTTGTTGTTGTTGCCCATGTATCATGATTATTGGTGGTTGCATAATGGATTATTATGCATGTGATGTGATGATGAGATGTTGCATAGGATATATCTATGCATGTGAATTAAGCAAGTGAGGCTTAATGGAGTTTTGCATTGTGAACAGTGCACGAGGCTAATGATACATGTGGAGCATGGTTAAAGAATGTTTTGCTTTGGTTTTGAAGTATGTTTAAGATTGAGTATGATATGGTTTCAATTGATGATTTAAAAACTGCATTGTTGTTGTGTTTTGAGCTCTCCCTCACTAAGCAAGAGTGCTCCAACAATACAGATAACTAAGCTTGAGGGCTGAGAAGTAGCAAGAGGGAGCACCTAAGTCGTCACTCAAATTCAAGTATGAACTTTGGTGAATTTAAATAAGTATATTTTGGCAATGGAGAAAGAACCTCGGTTTGGGAGTTTGGTTTGGTAATCTCCTAGTTGAGATATGTTGGTTTGCCTATTTGGTTTGTAAAAGGTCGTTATATTGGTTTTGAGGATTTACCTTGCCTTTTGGGATGCTTATGGTCTTTTGGTGTTTTTGAATCTTAGGGAGCATGCTTTAGAAGTTAATTTTGATGATGTTAGACGTTTTACCTTAGCTTGTACCTTTGAGTGTTGATGCATATTTGTGTGCAAGCATGTTTAGCTATATGTTGGAATGGTTTGGATGGGTCGTTGGGGTTCAAAATCTGCATTTTGGGCATTTGTAGAGTGCAGCGTATCGGTACACCTCAGAGAGTATCGATACGGCCTGCTTGTTTTGTGAAGGGCGTACCGGTACACGGGGTCGTATCGATACCCTCTTTAGTCACTCGACGAGGGCATACCAATACGGTACCTCATCGTACTGATACGGTCTAGTGACGCAAGCTTGGGCAGTTTGATCACTGAGGGCGTATCGATACCCTCCTTAAGAGTATCGATATGCGGGTCGTTAAGTTGGTTAAACCTCACTTGCGAATGTCTTGAAATGTTGCGTTTTAGTCCCTAAACCTAATGCATGCAATTGGATGTGATTGGTTGGTTAGATGGTGATGAACATTGACAGAGAAGCATGAAATATGACTAATTGAATAAAGGTAACTTTAAAATCAGGGAAGTCCTTGTAATTTGTAGAAATTACATTTTGGTCCCTAAATGTCTAGTTGTGCAATTAAACCCCTAAACGAAATCTGATCGATGTGCCGTTTCTTCCTATGCTCATTGGTGATCACATAGGACTTAAATTACCTTTAGCAAAGATAAAAAGAAAAAAAAGGGTCGTCAATCGGAGTCAGCTTTAACGAGTTGACTTCGATTTTCCCCGTGTAATCACCTCAGTTCGGGTCAACCGTCTAGACCGGGCTTAGGGGGTTACAAACTGGTTAGGTTTGCTGGACAACTAAAATAAGCCTCTTAACCCAGTCTAAGGTCTTCTGCCATCTTCAATGCTCGATAGGATTTACTAAGGATGCCCCTAAACTATCTCTAGCCAGGAAACTGGGAGACATAAATGCTACGGAAATACCTCTCGGCGTAAACCCTTAACACTCCCCTACCTCTCAAGTACTACCCTTCTTATCCGTTGAAACCTATCACTTATCTCTAAGGCAGGTTAGAGCTGTGTCTCTCAGCAGCCAACTCCATTGCTTATGGGGATCTAAGGTTAGCTCTCTCGATTACCAACCTGATTCTACACCTAAGGAAAGACCAACTCTCGAAGGCTCTTACAACCTTAAGGAAATGAAAGCACATAAGCAAAACATATACAACGATTAAAGCTGAAAACCATAGGCATGCATTAAAAACACTTAAATAAAAATCATCCATCAAACCCAAGCCTTCTAAAATTAGTTCATGGCTGGGTGAACATTCAACGTATCATCAAATATTACAACCCTTTCCAAATGAAATAAAGAAATGCTAAAGCAAACAGAAGGGAAGAAGAACTCCCGATCCACCATGGACTGCCACGAACTATCTTAGGCCCGCCACCTCTCTCGAGGCCGGCGAGGCCACTCCTTGGAGCTTCAACAATGGAGGACACCAAGTTGAGGAAGAAGAAGGTAAAAATTGCCTTTCTCTCTCCAACCATAGCCTTGCTTATCACCTTTTCTCCGCGTGTCTAGTTGAGGGAATTGCACCCTTTATATAGTGAAGGCTCCTAGGGTTTGGTGCCCTAAAGTTTCCTTTGGTGATCCCAATGAATATCCACCGACAATGCTCTGCCCAAAGGGACAAGGAGGACAATCTGCAGGTGGTACTGGCGGCTGCACATGTCAGATATGTCTTTTCTGCACTTCACGTGTTTTTTTTACAGCTTGCCTGTCAGCTAGTTCCTTCAGTCCTCAAATGCTATAGCATTTCCCAGCTCTCATGCTTTCTTGCATTCTGTATTCCCGCGTCTTGCACACCACACAACCAAACCACCCTCATCAAGCATCACCTTTCCACCACCATACCAAACAAAAGATAAAACTGCACCCAAATGAACTAAAATGCAGCCTAAATGCTATGACATGAACTTAAGAGCAGTCAATTACTAAGGCAAAAAGGTAAGAAAACAATGATATTTACGCAGTTATCACACCCCAAAACTTAAGCTATTACTTTTCCTCAAGCAATAAGTAGAACAGAACAAAAGAAATACTATGTCAAAGATTTAACTCAAAGAAATGCTATGGCAAAGCTTCAACCTTCGGAAAGCTACAGACAACTGTTAAGAACAACTACACTTGAGATTTTTAAGAATTTTTCTTAGGGCTAGGATGCATGTGTGTGTGCGCGAAATTGCTCTCAGCCTATGTTTAATTCGCTTAAGAGAAATTTTCAAGGAAGCTCTCTAGTCATGCCTTAGCTATGGTCCCTCTATTTTTACTAATAGTGTTCAGACTTCCTAAAATTCAAAAGGGGGACCGCTACGAAGGGTGTCAGCTCATCACACCTACCGTCCTTAACTCTAGATGAGCAAGGAGCATACCTCTCATCCCCGAGCTAGTAGGTAGAGTCATCCCGTGACAACTTTCATTCACTCGTGTGCTTTTTCACCCATTTATTCTCTATTTTTTAAAGCTAAAATGCACAGAGGAGTGTCCTTCTATAGTTATACCGTAGCATTTATTCATTTATTTTAAAGCATTAACGTACAAGGGAGTCTATTTGAATTAAGTTCGTTAGAGTTTCCATGCTGGGGTTTACTAGAGTTCTTCCTTAGAAATTTTTCTAACCATTTTAAGCAGAGAGAGAAAGTAATTGTGTAATTTTTTTACGATTATTATACCAAACCCTAAGTCAATTCTACAAATCTCAACTAATTGTATATCAATCCACTAAATCCAAGCCTATCAATATTCATCATTAGGGATCAAAAACTTATTCATAGGCTATCTTTGAACTAAACAGAATGCCATAACATACATTTTGTTCTCTACTACTAATGCATATGCTAGAGAAAACTAAAAATACTAACATCAAACACTATCACCCCAAACTTAGAGAATACAATGTCCTCAATGCATGAATGAATTAAACTACATGAAATGCAATGTAATTAAAAAAAGGAAAAAAAATGTGTACCTCATGGGTGCAGAGGCGATTCGGCGCCGGTGTCATCGGTGGAGTGATCTTCATGCCCAGCTGCCGGGGTAGGTTCTTCAGTTGTATCATTATCCTCAGAGAAGTTGGGCTCAGTGGCTGGGGCAATCCTGGTGCGTCCAGTCTTACGTTTGATGCGGCGCTGTGGGCGAGATGCTAAAGCATCTAGTGGGTTGGGCACAACTGGAGTAGCTTGTGGGGTAGGAGTTTCCTCCTCGGGTGGATGGTCCTCATCACTTGGGATTGTGACGGGATCAGATTGCTGTGGCTCCGGTTGTGGTACGGTAGCCGAGACTTTCTTGCTTCTTTTTCTTTTCTTTGTTGGGGTTGTGATAAGAGCAACAATGGTGGTTTCAACAACAGTAGGCTGAGTGTGGGGTATGGTTTGTTCAGCTGTGGTGGGCGTAGTGGATTGACCAGCTTTATTTCTAGCAGTGAGCTTCTTCTTGGCAGGGGAGGACGTGATGTACTTGCTGTAGATGGAGGTGGTTGCGGTTGGGGAACTTGAAGAATTTTAGGTGGAAATATGGGGAACTGGACAGAGGCGTTGGGTAGCAGCTTGGCAAAGCAACTTGCTATAGCAGCATCACAGTCATGTACCTATTTGAGGTAGGCCGTTTGCTGGGCTTTGATGTGCTCGATTTCATTGCTAATGCGGTTGGTGTTAGCTACCATTGCCACAATCCTTGCTGCAGCAATGCTCTTAGCTCCGCCCTCCAATGTCTCGACTGGGGCGTCCTCATCAAATCCTCTAAGTCTTGGGATTTGGGCAGGGGTGGGTCCAGCTTTACGCTTGATGCTCTCATCAACCGAGGGGTCTTCAAAAACTTGCTTTTTTCTGCACAATGCGGTGATGAGGTTGGGAAAGACTAGCAGACTCCTGCCCCGCTTTATACATGCGTAAACTTCATCGACTACCAATTTGCCAACATTAATCCCTCGTCCATGAAAAATCAAATGAATGAGGAGCAGTCTTGAGATGTGGACCGTGGTGGTGTGGAGGGTGGGCATCAGTCGATTTCTCAAAAAATGGTTCCATATCTTTGCCTCCGGCTTGAGTCTCCCACGCTCGACAGACTTTGTCGAGGGATCCAGCTCCGTTTCCATGAAATAGATATCTTATAGGACCTTCTTTTGGGTTTGAGCGTCCATGTCCATAACAAAGCCGATGTGGTGGTCTACTTCATTTTTCAACCCAAACACTTGTTAATTGCTGCGACAGTGAACTTTACTTGTTCGCCCTGGACGTAGACAGCTGATTGC
The DNA here is from genome assembly GCA_030270665.1 of Hibiscus trionum. Lineage (NCBI taxonomy): Eukaryota > Viridiplantae > Streptophyta > Magnoliopsida > Malvales > Malvaceae > Hibiscus > Hibiscus trionum. Next base: position 39,024,376 of record BSYR01000010.1, on the reverse strand, counting down.
GCAGGACTGGTGAGGTGTGCACAGAATTCCCGCACAAGGGGAACATATATATCTCTAGGGTGAGCGGCCATTGTTCTCCACTCCTATTTTGCTATAACATCAAGCACACCCTGGTCGAAGTTGTCTTCCCCCCTCAGTAGGGAAGTGTAACCCTTGTTTAGGAAGCATCTTTCGGTCCTTGAGTTGCCCCCATCGGTCCTTTGCCGCTTCGTCTGAAAATTTCTTGATTTCAACCATGGGCTGTGTTTGGGAATTCGACGTGGTTCCAGTGACATTCTTGCATCGCACCATGTTGCTTTGTACCCTTAAGGGAGAAGAAAAATGAGAGGAAAAAAGGTGAGAAGTCTGGTTTTGGTTCAAAGTTGGGGAGAAAAGAATAAAAGCAAAAGATAGAAGATGAAATGTTGGAGAAGAAGGAGTGGAGTGAGAAGTTGGTAAAAGGATTTTGGAAGCGTGGGGAGTTGAAGCGAATGGGGAAACGTCTAAAAATTGACACAATCAATAGGGAAAATGGTGATGAGGATGGTTGTCGGCGCAATGTAAGAGGAAAGAGAAAAGGGGTTTTAATACGTGATAGGGAAAAGTTGGGGAGAGAAAGTAGGTTTTAAGTGGTTAGGGTTTTTCTTGTATTAAATAAATGAATATTCTCCCCCGTTTTTTTCCCTTTTTTTGGATCACCTCTTTCCTCAGACACAGGGCTATCTCCTTGTCGATTTTCAACTTCTCTTAAATGGATATGGACAAAACTTTTTCCTTTTGCACGCCACTCTCCTCTGCCAACCATACCAATGGTCCTTTAGGTCCTTCCACCTTTGTACCTGGTTTAGTACGGTCATAGGGATTGTACGATGATCACAAGTAAAGACAAATAAAATAAAAAAGGAAAACAAACTTAAAGCAACTACGAAAACTAAATTATTTATGAACATGCTATAGCATAATGGAGATAGGGTAGAGAAGCAAACTCTTAAGGATCCACGAGATCCAAATGTGACTTGTCTCACAAGATGGGCGCTCCATTGTATGCCTTCAAGCGCTGACCATTGACCTTGTAGACCATGAGGGTAGACCTTGTGGACTTGGAATGGCCTTGACCACCTAGACTTGAGCTTTCCCAGAAAAAGTTTGAGCCTAGAGTTGTAGAGAAGTACTTGCTGGCCCTCCGAGAAATGCCGTGGCAAAATGTGCTTGTCATGCCACTTCTTGGTCTTTTCCTTATAAATCCTAGAATTCTCATATACATGGGCTCGAAATTCTTCCATCTCGTTAAGCTCTAGAAACCTTTTCTCACCAGCCAACTGAGCATCCATGTTAAGCTTTTTAAGGGCCCAAAACGCCTTGTGCTCAAGCTCGACAGGAAGATGGCATGCTTTACCATAGACTAGATTGAAAGGCGACATGCCCAAAGGTGTTTTAAAGGATGTTCGGTAAGCCCAGAGTGCTTCGTCCAGTCTTGGGGACCAATCTTTTCTTCTCGGGTTGACCACTTTCTCTAGAATTTTCTTGATTTCTCTATTGGAGACTTCAGCTTGTCCATTTGTCTATGGATGATATGCCGTAGAAATCTTGTGATGGACCCCATACCGATGTAATGCTTTAGCAATAAGCTTGTTGTCAAAGAGGGTTCCTTCATCACTGATGATGGCTCGAGGTGCTCTGAACCTCATGAATATGTTCTTGTGGAGGAACTTCAAGACAATCTTGGAGTCATTCTTTGGGGTGGCAACAACTTCCACCCATTTCGACACATAGTCGACTGCTAGCAAAATGTATAGATCGCTGTAAGATGAAGGGAATGGTCCCATGAAATCAATCCCCCATACACAAATAGCTATACTTCCAGAATATTTTGCAATGGCATTTCATTACGTCTGGAGATGTTCCCCATCCTCTGACATCTGTCACAAGTTTTACAAAACTCGTGGGCATCTTTGAAAAGTGATGGCCAATAGAAACCAGCTTGAAAGACCTTTGCAGCTGTCCTTGCTCCTCCAAAATGACCTCTACACGGTGATGAATGACAGTGAAATAGGATGCTATGGTATTCTTCTCCGGGCACACATATCCGCACAATCTGATCAGCGCATTGTTTGAACAAGTAGGGTTCATCCCAATAGTAGAATTTGACATCATGCTTGAACTTGATTTCCTAGCCAGTTAAATCAGGAGGCAAAACACCACTAACAAGATAGTTAACAATATCAGCATACCACATAATTGCCGTAGCAGACAACAATTTCTCATAAGGGAATTCCTCTTTAATTTCTAACTCACTATCATGCTTGACAGTGTTTTCCAGCCTAGAAAGATGGTCAGCTACTTGATTTTCACAACCCTTCCTATCCTTGACTTCTAGGTCAAATTCTTGCAACAACAATATCCACCTAATAAGTCTAGGTTTAGCATCCTTTTTAGTCATAAGTATTTAATAGCCGAGTGATCGGTGTGAACAATAACCTTAGTACCTATCAAGTATGACCTAAACATATCAAAGGCAAATACTATAGCCAATAATTCCTTCTCGGTGGTGGTGTAACTAATTTGTGCATCATTCAAAGTGCGACTAGCATAATAGATAACATGAAAGAGTTTACCTCGACGTTGTCCAAGTGCTGCACCCACGACGTAGTCACTCGCATCACACATCAGCTCAAATGGTTCGTTCCAATCAGGCAGAATGACAACATGTGCTGAGATATGTTTCTCCTTCAGTTCTTGAAATGCGCTATGGCAATCTTTGTCAAACACAAATGGTTGATTTTGCTGTAGCATATTATAGAGCGGCTTCGAGGTCTTCGAGAAATCCTTTATGAATCTTCGATAGAAACCATCATGTGCCAAAAAGCTTCTTACTCCATTGATAGTGGTAGGAGAGGTAACTTTTCAATGACCTTGACCTTCGCTTTATCGACCTCTATGCCTCGCTTCGAGATTTTATGGCCTAAGACGGTTCCTTCGGTTACCATAAAATGACATTTTTCCCAATTGAGCACTAAGTCAGCCTCCTCACACCGCTTCAGAACCTTAGCTAGATTGCCCAATTGAGCACTAGTTTCTTGCTTAGGTGTGAGACTAGATGAGATTATCACAGGAAAAGTTTCATTGCTACCAGTATGCATATTTAAGATGTGATGGTAAAGGGTTTAGTTCTAAAGTAGGCGCATGCTCAAGGGAAGGTTTAGGAGGTACAAATTCTGAAAAATCAAGAAGTTCAAAGTGTGTACCTGGTCTAGCCTCGAGTTGACTAGACTGCTCTACTTCCCTTGAGAGGTCTTCTAAGTCTGAATCTTCCTCATTGCTGAGTTCCTCGAAATCATCCATCTGCACATTTTTGCTACAACAAAACTCTACATTCCGGTCTTGTGCTATATCATCAACGCACTGGCACTCCTCTGAATCATCAACATATTTTAGGGTATCGTGAATATTGATGGTGACCTTCTGATCAGCCACTCTCATGGTAAATTCACCCTTCTCACAATCTATCAATGCTCGACCGGTGGCTAAAATGGTCTTCCCAAGATAATGTGAACATTGTTGTCCGCTTCACATTCGAGAATTAGAAAGTCGACTGGGAAGACAAAGCGATCCACTTTTACCACGACATCTTTAATCTTTCCTTCTGGTTGAACATGGGAATGATCACCTAGCTGTAGCACAACCTTAGTGGGCCATGCATCTATTCTCCCTAGCTTTAGAAAAATAGATTTGGGCATCAGTTAACACTAGATCCCAAATCACATAAAGCTTTCCTGATATATATGTCACCAATGGAACACGAGATGATAAAAATGCCCGGATCCTTTCTCTTTGGTAGTAGCTTGCTCCATACAAAACAACATTCTTTTGCTATAGAAACAATCTTGGGTTTCTCGACCTTCCTCTTTTTAGTGACAATATCCTTGAGAAATTTAGCATATGTAGGCATCTGATCAATGGCTTCCAAGAATGGAACATTGATATGCAACTGATCAAGAATATCTACAAATTTCTGGAACTGGAGGTCGTCCTTATGCTTCTTTAATCTCTGAAGAAATGGAGGTGGGGGTCTGACTTCGTCCGTCTTGACTTGTGGAGTAGTGTCTTTTGTTGTAGCAACAACTGGTCCTTCCTCCAATGGTTCTTTTGTTGTTCTCTCCTCCTTATCCTTCTTTTCTTTTGGAGATTAACGTAGGTCCTCTTGCTCTTTTGATAAGTTGGAATTGGAATCATCTTTCTTCTTTCCCACAAACTTATCTTCCTTGTTAATCTCCGTGCCACTCCTTAGTGTGAGTGCGCTACATTGCTCCTTGCTATGGTGCGTAGTGGCGTCAGTGTCACTAGGCAAACTTCCTTATGGTCGTGCATGCAAGGTTTGAGCTATCTGTCCCACTTGCGTCTCCAAAGCGCGTAGAGATGAACTATGGCTTTGCAACAAAGCTCCTCGATTTTTGATGTTTGCTGCATGATCCTGTAGCAAAACTTTTGTAGTTCCCATAAAATCTTTTGTCATATTCATGAATTCCTTAAATGTAGCTTCCAATGAATTTTTTGAAGAAGATGCTGCTCCCTTGCCATGGAAAATTCTGGTTGGAACTTGGGGCTTCAGTCAGATTTTGTTGTGGCGCTGAGTGAGCAGAGTTGTTGTTGTGTCCTTGGTTACCCCAACTCAAATTTGGATGCTGACGCTATCTTGGGTTATAAGTATTAGAGTAAGGATTGTTGTTGCAGTTATAATCCCCCACATAGTTGGCCGATTCTTGATTGTCAGGGCATTCACTCAGATGATGATTGCCATCACATCTGAGACAAGAGGTTGCTGACTTTACTTCCTTCACCTCGTTGGGACGTTGGAGGTTCTTTAGCAAGTCAGTGATAGCAGCTAATAGGGAGGAAACTGAGTCATCAACTTCACTTTCTTGGACTACTTGAGTTCTTCTCCCTGTTCCAAGCTTCGTGGTGGGAAATTGATAATCGTTGGTTGCAATCCTATCAAGGATGTCGAATGCTTCTTTCGGTGATTTGTCTGACATGGTACCATTTTCTGAAGCATCTAACATCATCCTTGTCGGAGCGTTAACACCATTATAGAACATAACCACTTGAGTCCAATCATGGAAACCATGGTTTGTACACTTCCTCAATAATCCCTTGAATCGATCCCAACACTCATACATAGATTCGTCATCAGCTTGACGAAAAGAAACTATCTCATTTCTCAACTGAGTATTTCTATTGGGTGGATTATACCGTAGCAGAAAACTTTTGCATAGATCTGTCTAAGACTCCATTGATCCAGCTGGTACTGCACTTAACCATGCTCTAGCACGATCACGTAAAGAATAGGGAAACAATTTGAGCTTTAGCACATCCTCGTGCACTCCTTGCTGTTGGAATGAATCACAAATTTCCAAGAAAGCACGAATGTGTTGTCTTGAATCTTCATGAGGCAAACCACCAAATTGTCCGGTTGTGTTCAACATGTTGAAAATGACCGGTTTAAGCTCGAACTGGGCTGCCTAAATTTCTGGAGCTACTATCTCGGGATAGATATCTTCCAAGATAGGAGTCAAATGATCTCTAATGGCTCGAGGTCGAGCCGCCACTCCTCTGCCATTTGCCATAGCATCTCCATTACCTGGAGGTGGAGGTGGGTCTTCAAGATGTTGAACTATGTTCATAGTTCTAGTATCTTCTCGAATGCGTCTTCTTAATCGTAAGAAATGTTCGATCTCTGAAACAACAGGATGTAAGGGTCCTCTAGGTCTTCTTCTGGTCATACACTAGCGGAACACCTTAAAAGAAAAACAAAAACACTAATGAATATGTACAAAGTAAAAATAACAAGCAATATGAACAAAAAACCGTGAACAACCAATTGCCAATCCCCGAGAATAGCGCCAAAAACTTGTTTGCGTGCTGAGGTGTACTAAAATGATACGTAAGTAGTGCAAGTATACATGTCGAACAAGTAGTAAAGTGTGTGAGTGAGTATCGTTTCCACAGGGATTGGAGGTGTACACGGTTAATGTATAATGCAATGTAAGTTGTTTTTGCAGTCGATAATGCTGAGGCAATCAAAGCAGTAATCAGAAATGTTGTAGCAAAAAGATTAAATAGTGTAAAGGTGAATCAGATGATAAACAAGTCCTCTCTTGTGTTTGAAACTCTCTATGGAATGACTGGTTGGGTTTGCTGGACAACTAAACTAAGCCTCTTAACCCAGTCTAAGGTCTTCAGCCATCTTCTATGCTCGAAAGGATTTACTAATGATGCCCCTAAACTATCTCTATCCAGGAGACTGGGAGACAAAAATGCTACGGCAATACCTCTCGGCGTAAACCCTTAACACTCCCCCTACCCCTCAAGTACTACCCTTCTTAGCCGTTGAAACCTATCACTTATCTCTAAGGCAGGTTAGAACTGTGCCTCTCAGCAGCCAATTCCATTGCTTATAGGGATCTAAGGTTAGCCCTCTCGATTACAAACCTGATTCTACACCTAAGGAACGACCAACTCTCGAAGGCTCTTACAACCTTAAGGAAATGAAAGCACATAAGCAAAGCATAAACAACGATTAAAGTTGAAAACCATAGGCATGCATTAAAAACACTTAAATAAAAATCATCCATCAAATCCAAGCCACCTAAAATCAGTTCATAGCTGGGTGAACATTCAACGTATCATCAAACATTACAACCCTTTCCAAATGAAATAAAGAAATGCTAAAGCAAACATAAGAGAAGAAGAACTCCCAATCCGCCATGGACTGCCACGAACTGTCTTAGGCCCACCACCTCTCTCGAGACCGGTGAGGCCACTCCTTGGAGCTTCAACGATGGAGGACACCAAGTTGAGGAAGAAAAAGGGAAAAACTGTCTTTCTCTCTCCAACCCTAGCCTTGCTTATCACCTTTTTTCCGCGTGTCTAAATGAGGGAATTGCACCCTTTATATAGTGAAGGCTCCTAGAGTTTGGTGCCCTAAAGATTCCGTTGGTGATCCCAAGGAATATCCACCGACAATGCTTTGCCCAAGGGTACAAGGAGGACAATCTGCAGGTGGTACTGGCGGCTACACATGTCAAATCTGTCTTTTCTGCACTTCACATGTTTTTTGCAGCTCGCGCGTCAGCCAGTTCCTTCAGTCCTCAAATGCTATAGCATTTCCCAGCTCTCATGCTTTCTTGCACTCTGTATTCATGCGTCCTGCACACCACACAACCAAACCACCCTCCTCAAGCAGCACCTTTCCACCACCATACCAAACAAAAGATAAAACTACACTCACATGAACTAAAATGCAACCTAAATTCTATGACATGAACTTAAGAGCAGGCAATTGCTGAAGGAAAAAGGTATGAAAACAAGGATATTTACGCAGTTATCAGAAACAGATCGGGATAAGTTTTTTTGATGAATGAGGATCAAAGTGAGTCTTTTGAGATTTTTCTTCGTTCGTTCTTGAGAAAATGGGCATTTTGATCTCTTGAAACAGAGAATGGAAGAGGTTTTAGGGTTTTTGCGGATCAAATGAGTGAAAATGGATGAACTAAAGAAGAACTAGTCTGAAAAGTGAGGTTTTGATCAAAATTTGATTAGGGATTTTAGAAATGAAGTGTTTGAGTTTAGAGAGTTTAGAGAGAGGACATGTGAGGAGAGAGAGAGAGTGAATATGAAGAATGGCCGAGTTAACCAGGTCTTGTGGGGTTTTATGGGCGAGTCGACACGCCATCGTTTTGGTGCCGGGTCATGAGGAAGATCCGTGTGTTCTCGAGCGGATACAGATACGGGTCCGTGGCCCGATCGAGCTTAGGTTGGGCGATTTGGGCTAGATTTAGGTTGGGCTATGCGTTTTTTTAGGGGAAAAACAAAACGATTTTGGGCCTTTCTTTTGAGACAATTAGGATTGGGCTCCCTAGTTTACCCTTTTATGCAAAACAATCACCATTTCCTTGTAATTAAGCTCTATAGTTCTGAATTCAATTCAATTTAGCCCATGTTCTCTTATGATTATGTCATGTAATTTTGTTTTCATTTCAATTCCATCCTTAATTGAATTTTTTAATTAAATTACAATTATTTTAATTTATATGCTTGCATAGTTTTAAGTATTCATATAGCATGCATGATTAGGAAAATCAAATACATTTAGCAAAATAGGGTCAGAGCCTTTTAAGTCTAGATTCTTTAATTAGGTATAATCAATTGGATAGGAAAGGGCATTGTAGTAATAAATGGATGTTGAAATAAGGTTTGAATGACCAAGATTGGTTAGTGTCACATTGTAACGTGATGTTAACCAAGGGGCATTCAAATAAAAATTCAATGTTCTATTTGAACTTAAAAAATGGTATTCACATAATTAATTTAAATAAAAATAAAAAATAGGACTAAGTAATTAGTATCATTTTAAATTAGGAATATTATTATTTTTGGACCCATTAAAGATAATGTCCATATTATTTGGATTTTATCATTTATGTCCAAAAAATTAATAACATTCTTAGAATCTTAATTAATTAAATTAATGGAGCCTTAATTAGGGTTTACTTAAAATTAACAAGACAATAATTCGACATGCATTAAACCTTTTGTGTTGAGATACATTTTGAATATAAATTGAAGTGTCATAATGTAACTAGACGTTTCATAATTATATTCGTCCAAAATGTATTTTCTTACAAAAGGATATTCCCATTTAGAATGAAATCCATTTTACAATTAAAAGAATTAATTAAATTCAGATTAATGTTCAAAATGCCAAAAATGCCACGTGTAATTAATAAGGTACCTATAACGAGCGTTCGTAGTGGTGCTAACCCTTCCCTACACGTAATCGACTCCCAAACCCAAATTTTATTGAAAGAATCTATGGTATGCTTTTTATGGTGCCCGATCTACCAAAGTGACTGGTGGCGAATCCAAAACGATTTTTAAGAAAATAAAAGAAATTTGATTAAAAATAGAAAAATCGTAATTTCAAGACAAAATTAAAATGAAAAACCTCGATTTCCAAAACCCTAATCATCATGCTATTTTTGCACAAACAAGTCTAAAAAACGATCGCAACAACTTGGCGACTCCGCTGGGGATGAAAATTGAGAGTCAGACCTATTAATTAATTCCATGTAGCATTTTGGCATTTCAAACATTAATCTAAATTTAATTAATTTTGAAGAATTGTTCGATGGATTTTTAGGAAGAATGGGGGTGGTTTTTGTGTATGCTATACCTGTCATTCATGCATAAACCCTCGACCCGGGTTTTTCACCCTCAAGTGGGAGTAAGACAATATCCAACGTGATGCTCCAGCTCCAAGTTCAAATTTTTGTCTTCTTTCGGTATACTAACTTTATGCTTTGTGGGGCCCATGCCTCCGTTATAAAGGACTTATACTACCGAATCGATGTCATACTGTCGCAGTAGAAAGTAACGATAGTTCGAGAACCAAGAGTCTAGAAGAAAGCCCAAATTCTATTTTAGAAGCCCACCCCACTAGAGCCAGACAAGGACCTAGGACAGGTGAAACCGATTTAAATACATTTTTCTGGTTATTTTGTTGCTATAAATATCGTGATATTAATTTGTTCATTTTTTATATTAATTTTATAGTTAGTTTATTTGCCTTTAATATTAATTCGTGATACTAACACAAGTTTTTTTGTTTATTTTGTTTTAAATTTTGTCATAAATTGCATTTATTTTGGCATCGAATTGAGAGTCAGATAGTTCAGAAGTATTCAATATGTCTCGAGAGTTTAGGGTTGGAGAAGATAATACTGCTGTCTGGACCTAGTCAGAGCAAACACAACACAAGAATGGAGACAATCTCAGTAAAGGCGAAGTGTCCAAGATGAAGGGATACATGAAGATAAACACTAATCAGAATACATGTCTACCGGAATTAAAAGGAATATGGGATAAGTAGGATATTGGAATGAAAGAACGGTTTCAGAAAGAATTTGATGACATAGCTTTGTTGTTAAATATAAAGATCGATCAAGAATTACTTAGAGCCGTGGCACAATTTTGGAATTCATCATATAATTGCTTTACTTGGACACAAGGACATGACACTGACACTAGAGGAATATGAGATACTATTTAACTTTCCTAGAATTAAAAGTGATAAAATTTACACCAGGCCCCTTAACAACTCTGGAAATGAAAACTTCATCAAGAAATTAATGTCACTAACAAGAAAGACAAAAGAATGGTTGGAAAAGAAAATGGCCAGCAATGATAGTACCGATCAAAACGAGGACAAATAACGAGTTAATTGGAAAACCCTTAAAGAGTTGATACTAGTAAACAATGACGAGCCGGTCAAAATGAGAAGCTTTTTTGCTTTATGTATCTACGGCCTAGTTTTTTTCCCAAGAACACCAGAGCATATTGATTCGTCAACCGTGGGACTGTTTGAGCGATTTTATAAAGGAGTCAACCGAGTGCCTGCTATTTTAACTTAGACCTACAGATCATTGACCACTTGCAAGAAAACTGGAGAAGGAAGATTTTGTGGGTGTGCACAATTGTTGGAAATATGGTTCAGAGGGCACAGATGGGATACGCCTTATTGAGGAATTAGGTATCTTGACACTTATTCGCCAATAGAAGAACACATAACTAGTTGCCTTTTAGAAAGAAAGAGTGAGAAACATTGGGAAGAATATTTCAAAGACTTGAAGGATACAGATGTGGTATGGAAAGCCTCGTGGTTAAACAGAGGAACAACCTTTTTATACAGATGTGGGAACAAAGACTGGGTTCCATTACCGGGAATTTGGGGAGGAACAACCTATTGCCCATTGCTACTGTCAAGACAATTTGGGTTAAGACATTTCGTGCCAGCAACTGCTGGGATGGCAAAATTTGAGTATCCTCATAAAACAAACGACTACAAAGGGCTGGTACTACAAACTGCAAAAGCATGGGAGGCACCAAGAAGAGTTCAGCCCTATCAGAACCTAGAAGTAATGACAAGGTATAATGAATGGAGGGCTCAAAGGGTTAATGACAGTACATTCCAAGAAAGGCTATTAAATGTTGGTACCTCGACTCAAGCAACTAAGAAAGCACCTCAAAATTTGGGAAAAAAACTCAAACATGATCGAGAGTTTGATTTAAAAAGATATGAAATGAGATTAGTGATCTTAAAGAGGAGTTGACTATGACAAAGCTGCAAGTAAGCATGCATGAGGGAAAGGAGAGAGAATTGATGGAACAAAACAAGAAGATAAGCCGTGATTTGAAAGAGTTGCAGGAACTACATGATGATTACAAAGCCAAGCAAAAAGGAGGAACGAGCAAGGTGATAAAGATCTTATCAGAGAAACTGGATGCGATGACCAAAGATAGAGATAATTACAAGAGGATGTATGACAAGAAGGCACAAGCAAGCAAAGAATCGAGCAGCAAGGCGAAAAAGAAGCTGGAAGAAGAGCAAGCTAGTAATTTTGATCTGACAAGCCAAGTAGCACAGCTGGAAGAACTAATCACAAAATATCATAATGAAGATAAGGTTCAAGCAGAAATAGAAAAAGAAAGGCTGTAGAAGAGGGTGGTGGAATTAGAGAATGTCGTCCAAGACTTGAAAGAAAAACTTTCCGGTTATAAAGAAGCACTGATGGTGGAAAGTGGAGCGTGGAAAGACAAGTATGACGCATCACGACGTACATTTTAGTGTCAGAATGATGAGTTAGTAAGTTTTAAGGCACAAGTCAGAAGTGTTGCCTCGTATGTCCAGATTCTGTCAAGAAGAGCTACAAGCCTGTTAGAGCAACCCAATGTCGAAGTGGAACACAAAGAGGCCATTACTCGCTTTCTGTAGGAAATTTATCTTTTCTATGTAATTGAACTTTTGGACAAATGGGTGTTTCTAAAAGATTGGTTCCTAAATTCAATTTCTTTTATTGCATTCATGCATTCATACATTCATCTAGAATTTTATGATATATTGCAAAATAAAGAATTTAATAAAAGAAAAGTTCAATGACATAGTTTGCTTTAAGCCGCAATCATACCGCATTCATACAGAACCCGTCTACGTTCTAGAACCATGACCGTCGAGAACTGAATTTGTAACACCCCAATTTTGGGCTTAGAGGTTTTGGGTTTGAATCGGGCCGGTCGAATTTCGGTTCGAATATAAAAGGTGGTTTTAGGGAAAGCCTAGTTCGAGATGTATTAAAAATATGGAAAAATATCTTAAAATTCTCTTTTATTATATATAAGAGAGTGGTGAAATCAATTTTACAAAATGAGGTTTCGAAATGTGACATTTCAAGTTAGTGACTAAAATGTAATTTTTGAAAAGTTGGTGACTGTTTTAAAAGGATTGAAACTTTGAATCTTTAAGGAGCTAATTTACCCAAGAAGAGTTTTCTCCAGATTGTTCTTAATATTAAACATTTATTAAATGATATTTAATAAAAGGAAAAAAGGGGAAATAGATATTTTTGAGTTCATAACTAACTTTTCTCAAAATTTTCCCTCTTCATTTTCTCTCCCTTTTCTCTCAGCCAAACACATTTCCCCACCCATTTTCCCTCTGATTTTAACACCTAAAGATGAGATTTCAATCTCCAATTGGTTTCTAATCATTCCTACATCAAATCATTACCTTTTGCTTATTGAATTTTCAAGAATCTTGGCTTTAAAAAAGGAGAAACTCACATTTAGAGGTATGAACATCCTTCTCCTCTAAATACTCAGTTCTTTACTGAAATTCCCAAGTTCTCAATCCTTGATTTGAGTTTTATTAAAGGTTTTAATGTTGTGTTCTTGATTTTGGCTTAAAATGCAAGATTTGGATTTAATATGGATTAAATTCGTACAAAGTGATTGGGCTGTGTTTTGAGATGTCTTTTTGATGTTTATTGAATGTATAAATGATGTGTAATTGAAGTTTAATCAATGCAATCCCGGATAGGTTGATTTTCCTAAGTTTTTGATTGAGTTAATGGTGGTTTTTAGGGTGATTTTGATGTTCTGCTATAGCTGGAGGTATAAGGACGTGATTAGATCCCTTTTGGATGTTAATTGATGAATAAGTATGATTGGAATTGATGGATCTTGGCTGGGTAAGGTTGTTGAGGTGTTTGGATGTGATTTCGGTTGTGTTTGGTAGCCGAAATGTGAGTGTTGATGTGAGCAGTGAGTTTAGGTGTCTTGGTTGAAGATTTTAATGCATGATGATGCATTGATCTTCTGCTTTGATGTGTTTAAAACAGGGGAGACATCATCGGATCCTTGTGGTGTTGATCCGGAGGCTTGATCGGTGTTTCGGCGAGCTTGCGAAACGGAATCGGTGAGTGAAGTTTGGTTTTCAGCTTTGAAACCAATCTTGGAAGGTTTTGGGAGCTTAGTTAAGTCTAAACAACTTAGCTAAGCTCAAGAGTAAGTTTTTCGAAGAAACTCTCTTGTTGATGAGCCATGAGTTGGTTGAATGCAATGTGTTTTATTTGCATGTTTAAATTCTGTTTTGAGAGCATATTTTAGCATGTTTAATGCTGGATTTGTAAGCCATGTGTTGAAGGATGCTCGAGGTAAGAGATCCTTGTTTTGAACATTGATAAATGTGGTTTGATGCATTGTAATGCATGATGATTTAATGGCTTTGTTAAATGCTTTAAAACAATGGATTAATAATGTTATATGATGTATATTGGCAAGTGATGTGTTGGTTTTAAAGTACTTGAATCGGATATAGTTAGCCGGCTATAGGATTGGGTGCACCGTGAATAAAGTCGCCTTGGATGTTGAGGGGTTGTGATTGTACCATAAACTCCATCCAAGTACACTAACGAGATGGTTAAGGTCATCATGGCGGTTAAAAGTCCATGAGTGAATCTTGTGTTAAGATCACAATGGTGGTTAAAAGTCCATGTGTGGATCTTGTGTTGTATGTCCCGTGTTCTCGTTAGTGATGTTATACAACTACCAATGAGTGATGTTGAGGGGTTGTGATTGTACCATAGTCTCCATCACGGGTGTTGAGGGGTTGTGATTGTACCATGCTCCACCTTGATATTGGTAGTGTGTATGAAGCGTATGGGACAACGCTTGTAATCCGCGTATCCGATTGTGTTTTTGGGTTGTAAATGTTATTGATTATCACTTGTAAGCCAATATAACATGATGATGATTTGAAGCATGAGATGCTTGGTTTGTATGCATAATTGCATGATAAATGTTGTTTTGAAACTAAAGGCCTTGAAAAGGGTGTTTTTGCAAATGCATTATTGTGATGTTTTAATTGAGCATTTCCTCACTAAGCTATGTGCTTACGCTCTCTCTTTCTTAAACCAATAATACAGAGCATTGAAGCGCATTGAGGGCAGCAAGGAGGTCAAGAATCCAAGTGGAAGATTAAGCTCATGTATGGTGAATGTTTTCCTAACACTATTAGCTTTTGGCATTTGGCAATGGGAACCTAGATTGTGTTTTTGGGAGATGTTCTGGACTCCCTAAGTTTGGTTAATGCTTTTGATGATGTTGGAACATGTAAATGGCCTTTTGGTATTTGGCTTTGGAGTATTGATAATTGCATGGTTTTCAAAGTAGGATGCATGCCTATAGAATTGGGTTTTTCTTTGAATGATGCCATGATTGTGTTTAGTTGATGCTAATATGTCCCTTAAGTGTTTGATGACTTGCTGGTACGATTTGAGTGTCATCGAAATGTGTTTGATGGGTCAATTGCTTGTTAAACCAGCAAAATTCTGCAATTCTGGGCATCTCGTTTCGGAACGGGTGCTACTGTTTCGGAACAGGTGGCCTGAAATGGCCTTGGCGTTTCGAAACAGATAGGGCTGTTCCGAAACGGATTTGCCACTGCCAAGCCCTGTTCCGCAACAAGTTTCGGAACGGTCCCGCGTTTCGGAACGGATCTTCCCCGTTTCGGAACACTCGACCGTTGGGCACTGAATTAGATGGTTATATGTTTTGAAACTCTTACGTTTTGGTCCCAAACTTTGTTTATGCAATTGGTTGAGATTGTGATGTTCGATTGGGATGAAATTTGGCAGAGAGGCATGAAATATGATTAATTTTATAATGGTAACTTTAAAACATGTTAAGTTCTCTTAATTTCCAGAATTTGCATTTTGGTCCCTAATTTGTATGTTGTGCAATTGAGTCCCTAAATGTTCTCCGATCGCTGTGATTTTTGAGTATGTCCTTCTCAAGAGTTCACCTAGGATTAATATGCCTTTAGACAAGTTTAAAAATAAAAAAGGGTCGTTAATCAAGGTTGACTTTTGGGTTGACTTTGGTTTTCCCCGTGTAATCTTTGTAGTTCGGGTCAACCGTCTAGGCCGGGCTAAGGAGGTTACAGAATTGCTAGCCTGGAAAATAATCGAGTGGAGACATAGAATGACTTTGATAGAATCAATCAATCTATCAAAGTCTGTTTCACTCAGACTCAAGCATAGATCATCAATCAGTTAACTGCTCTGTTAGGCCCTAAAGAGTCAGGAAAAGCTAAAGCAACTGAAGGTGCTTCTAATGACATGAATGGCCAAGTTGAAACTACGTCTCACATCAGAATGCAACCTGAAAAACCTCCACTTGTGAAGAAGGTCCACATTAACTTGGCAGGGGCGACGCCTAGTCACCCCGTGCATGTTGGGGAAAACTTCGGGAGTGGTGAAGAGGTCCCTGATCTAAATACTTTGACTGAGATAGAAAAGATTCGTGCTGAAATTGAAAGGAAGTACGAGGAGCATTGCAAAGCTATGGAGGATCGTTTGCTGGAATTATAGAAAGCCAATGAGATGGGGCCGGGTGCTGCTAAAATAAGCTTGGTAGCTAATTTCGTATTTCCCCCAAGTTCAAAGCCCCAGATTTTGAGAAGTTTGATGGAATAACTTGTCCAAAGGCTCACCTCACGATGTACTCCCAGAAGATGTCTGCTCATTTGAAGGATGAAAAGTTGCTGATACATTGCTTTCAGGACAGCTTAACTGGCTCAACAGCTCGTTGGTATACATAATTAACCTGAGCGAATATTCGTTCTTGGAAGGATCTTTCAAGGGCCTTTGTGGACCACTACAAACATGTTACAGAAATGATTCCAAGTCGGGAGATGCTGCAAGGGATGGAGCAGAGAAGTGACGAAATGCTCCGACAATACGCCCAGAGGTGGAGAGATGTCACAACACAAGTACAACCCCCATTGATGGAAAGCGATATCGCCCACATGCTTGTCCAAACTTTGAGAGGACCGCTCTTTCAAAGGCTTATTAGCAATGCTACTTAAAACTTTGCTGACATCGTGATGACTGGAGAACTGATAGAAGCTGCAATAAAGAGTGGTAGAATTGAAAGTGGAGAAAGCTCTCGCAGGAATTATAAAAGGAACGAAAATGAGGTGAATAATGCGAGTGCATATGAGGCCCCGAAAAATGTGACTATTACTTTGCCAGGTACCACACCGGGGAATCAACAGAATTCAAACAAGAAAGATTCACGTGGACCAAGGAATGACATGATGAATTTTACATCCATCCTGATGCCATATACAGAATTGTACCCACAATTGTATGAAGCATATCTTGCAAGACCATACTACTTAAATCCTATACAACCTCCTTATCCTCCATGGTATAAATATGATGCACATTGTGAATTCCATGCTGGGATACCAGGGCATTCCATTGAGACGTGCACGTCATTCAAGATTGTGTTGTAGAATTTGATCAACAATGGGATACTAAAGTTTGATGAGCCCAGTATTGCAGCCAATCCCCTTCCAAGTCATGGCGGATGTGGGGTAAACGTGATAGAGAAATATGACGAGGCAAAGAGGCGGAAGACAGATGTGTCAGAAATTTGGTCTTCGTTAAGATGGGTGTTTGAGCAATTATATAATGCCAATATGATTGAAATTGGTATAAAGGTTGGAATGGAAGTACATGCCAAGGTATACTGTGAACATCACCAAGAGTGTGTTCATGAAATTCAACACTGTCATGAGTTCAGGGACTTGATTCAAAAGATGATGGACAACAAAGAAATTGAGTTCTTTGAGAAGGCTGAAACAAGGAGGGAAGTTGAGGTGTGTACATCAGAATGTTCCGGGGTAAAATATGGAGTTCATAAGCCTTTGGTTGTATTTGTTAGACCAAAGGTTGCAAGTTCAAAACCAATAGTGGCCCCGAAGGTAGTAATCTTGAATCCTACACCGTTTGATTTCAAAAGCACCAATGTAGTTCCTTGGAATTACACAACCAATGTAACAATACCAGAAAAAGAGAAACTACAGATGGAAGCAAAGCCAAGTGATGAAACGGAGAATGAACCGGAGAAAAATAAGCAGCCAAATGCAGAGGCGGTAAATGAAGTTGGCCATTTTCCTCGAAGTGATAGATGCTATTCCTCCCTAGAGGTGTTGAAAGAAATTGAGAAAGCTAAAGGAAAAATATTTGTAACACCGAAAAAGATTTTTGAAGAAGATCCCGCTCCGAAGATAAATGAGGCAGTAACGGAAGAGCAAGCCCGTGAGTTTTGAGGTTTATGAAGCATAGTAAGTACAAT
Organism: Hibiscus trionum; assembly: GCA_030270665.1. Classification (NCBI taxonomy): domain Eukaryota; kingdom Viridiplantae; phylum Streptophyta; class Magnoliopsida; order Malvales; family Malvaceae; genus Hibiscus; species Hibiscus trionum. The sequence continues at coordinate 39,006,859 of BSYR01000010.1, read as the reverse complement.
ATCGTGGAAGAACTAAAAAGGTAGCAAGCAAGGATTTCTGTTTTGGAGTTGTTGTTGAGTTATGAGGGGCACCCTAATGCTTTAATGAAGGTGCTTAACAAGACGTTTGTGTCGAATGATATATCGGTGGATAAACTGGACAGAATCGTGAACCACATCGCCGCCGAAAACTACATAACGTTCCAACCCTAATACAAAATTACACTCACAACTCCTTAAGCTTGATCTCGAATTGAGATGCCTTTGTTTCTTCCCTTCGAGTGATCGATCCTAGCTTCCTCCAAAGTTTCTTCACAATTCCGATCTTAATTCTCAATATAAAACGAATACATACTATATTAGAAAGCAATTCAATCATAATTATTCCTCAATTTCAAGCATGAACTCATATTTTCAAATCTGACTTTCTATTAAACTAGTTGGAGGACTAGTTAGTGTTTCGATCATATCTTTTTAATTACTAATCCAAAATTAACTTATCATATACCTTTGGAAGGTATTAAACTCAATTTTATACTCGTGTGAACTTCATATTTTTATATTATTCGAATCAATACATTTTATTGCTTAATTTTACCCCTTTCGGTAAATCTGGGCAGCCTGTACTGTCCAACTTTAAAAATTCATATCTCTTAATTTACATACTGAAATTGAGTTACGTTTTCTCTCAATGATTCTAGACATACCAAAGTTTATACAGTAAAAATTTCAACTCGAAATACCTTATATCCAATTTTTGGTGAATTTCTAAAGTTACTGTTTATAAGTTGTATACCACTGGACAACTTATTTAGTTTACACTTTAAACTTAAAATTCACCTAATCACATTCTTCAATATAAAAATTCATTCATGACATGACTTATACTATTCTTCCATGACGTTTTACAGTCCATATTAACCTTTAATTTCAACAATCAGGTACTCAATTTTACCGATTTTCCCACTTCAGTCCCAAATCTCCATTAATTTCGAAAATGTGTCTACTTTTGGTTCTAATCGAATTTTCATCTTTTTAATTCGTTTTTCCAGCAACCAATAGTCATTTATAATAAAATCCTTATTCCTTCACAACTTTCTCCTAGTGAGAATTTTCTAATTTTAATATTTAAGTATACAAAATTTTCCAAATATCCAAGATTTTACATTTTCTTTCAAAATAGCCCTCTTATGACTCTACTCATATTTTCTCAAGAAATTTTCAAAGATTTTATTAGTTCATCTCATTATTTTCATCAATACTCTCATGGTTTCATGTTCATACAAGTTTTAGGTTTGCATGCATGGTGTTATACTCAACCGAATAGCTACAAGGAGAAGGAAACTTACTTTTGATTTCCTTGATAACACTAGCTATCCCTTCCAAATCCTAGCTTAATCCATCCACCATGCAAGCCAAAACTTCACCCTTTAAGCTCTAGAATTTTTTTGACTTTTGAGCTTCTCTTCCCTCCATTTTTCTCTCAACCTCACGGCAAAGGAAGAAGAAAATGATGAGGAGAGACAAGCTTCCTTAATCTAGGTGATTTGATGGCTTACAAAATTACCCAAGAGCCCTTTAGCCTATAACTTGAATCATCATTTTACTAAGGGCAACCCTAAGGATATTTTGTTTTTAACATGCAAATTTCAATCTTTATAATTATTTTAAATTGGTCATCAATTTCCCTTTTTCCATGCTTTCTTGAATTTTCTCAATTTGATCCGATTTCCACAAGGAAATGCAACATTACTTAATTTCTTTTCATTCTTTTAATTTCACACTTTGTATCTTGTTATCACTAATTAAAATTCACTAATTTACCAATTGGCTAAATTTCTTAATTCAAGGCTCAATTATTTTTCTTTTATTCGAATTGGTGCACTAGTTGCCCAAGTAAGAAATTTAAGGACCAAATTGCATAATTCACTAAATTGCAAGCTCAAATGCTTCTAAGAATAAATAAATAAATAATTTTAACGACCTTAAATTCTAGGACGGAAATGTGGGTGTTACAAAAATACACAAAAACGCCCAGGTGTATTGATACCATTAGTCGTATCGATACGGTTTTTAGCCACTGGAATTTTAATGGACATAGCGTACCGATACGGTATTACCCCGTATCGATACGATATTCATCTAGGCAACACTTTCAATGATACCGTACCGATACACTTTTCAACCGTATCGATATGATAAGCTTATCTAAGGTTTTAAATGACCGTTATACCGTATCGATACGCTATGTATGCGTATCGATACGATTTTTATAAAAAACCAAACTTGGGATTCCAGTGAACAAATCTCGTATCGATACGCCCTTCCGTATCGATACGCCCCTTAAAACCGTACCGGTACACCTTCTATGCCTATCGATACGCGATGTTTTCAGTCACAACGACTCTTTCCTCTTTGATACAGGTATCGATACGCCCCCTACCTGTACCTATACGGTATGCAGCGGAGCTACATTTATTGCGGGAAAAATACTCTCAACGGCTCTATTGATGATCCCAACTACCCAAAAGACTAGAGTTAAATACAAGGGTATAAAAACAAGTCTCAATTGAACAAGCAACAACTATTGAACCTACAAGCATCATCAAAGCACTCAAATCCAAACTTTGCACCCTTAGAGTCAAATTCTTGTACTAAACTCTTGTGTTCTCAATTGTATATTTTTATTGTGAGTTTGGGGAGTGTAGAATTATAATTGGGTAAACAATTATCCTTTGAGAGGAATTTGTAGAGTTTACCAAAAACTTCTCTTTGTAAAAGTGAGTGGATTAAGCTTTGGGTAGAAAGCTTAATCAAAATTGTAAGGTTACCTCTTCATCCAAGAAAAGGGGAAGAATTCAAGTAGTGAATTGGATGAAAATCCTTAGTGGGAACTAAGGTAGTGGATGTAGAGTTCATTTCGAGAACTTGAACCACTCTAACTTCTTTAGTTGAAAGGCCTAGTAATCAATCTACTATAGGAACTAAATGGGTCTTTAGGAATAAGCTAGATGAAAATGGTAAAATAGTGAGAAACAAGGCTATGCTTGTTGCTCAAGGCTATACCCAAGAAGAGGGAATTGATTTTGATGAAACATATGCGCCCGTAGCTAGGATGGAAGCCATTAGGATGCTTTTGGCATTTGCATGTTATAATGATTTCAAGCTTTTTCAAATGGATGTGAAAAGTGATTTTCTAAACGGTTTTATAAATGAAGAAGTGTATGTTGAACAACCACCGGGTTTTGAGGATTCAAAATTTCCAAATCATGTGTTTAAACTAACTAAAGCTCTTTATGGTTTAAAACAAGCTCCTAGAGCTTGGTATGAAAGACTTTCAAAATTTTTAATTGAAAAGGGTTTGAAAAAGGTAAGGTGGACACTACACTCTTCATAAAAAGATATAATAATGACATCTTAGTAGTACAAATTTATGTTGATGATATCATTTTTGGTTCTACTAATGAATGTTATTGCAAAGAATTTTCTAAGCTAATTCAAGGTGAGTTCGAGATGAGCATGATGGGGGAGCTCTCATTCTTTTTGGGACTCCAAATCAAACAAAGGAATGATGACACCTTCTTCAATCAAGCTAAGTACGTGAATGATATGCTCAAAAAGTTCGGCTTGGAGAATGTAAAGCCTCAAGCCACACCTATGAGTTCTTCCATAAAGCTTGACAAAGATGAAGGAGGTAAGTGTGTTGATTCTAAGCTTTATAGATCCATGATGGGTTCTTTGCTTTACCTTATCGCAAGTAGACCGGATATCATGTTTAGTGTTTGCTTGTGTGCTAGGTTTCAAGCTAGTCCTAGAGAATCACACTTAGTTGCCATTAAGAGAATTTTTAGATACCTTAGAGATACACCTAACTTAGGCCTTTGGTATCCTAAAGATTCCTCCTTTAGCCTTCATGCTTATTCGGATGCGGATTATGGGGGTTGTAAGATAGATAGGAAAAATACTTTCGGGACTTGCCAATTCTTAGGTAGTATGCTCGTATCTTGGTTCTCTAAGAAACAAAATAGCGTAGCCTTATCTACCACTGAAGCGGAGTACATATCCTTAAGGAGTTGTTGTGCTCAAGTCCTTTGGATGAAACAACAACTCTTAGATTATGGTGTTGAAGTAGAAACCATACCCCTTAGGTGTGACAACACTAGTGCCATTTGTCTCACTAAGAATCTCATCCAACACTCTAGAACTAAACACATAGAAATTAGACATCATTTTATTAGAGAATATGTGTTGAAAAATGATGTTGTTTTATAGTATGTTGATACCTTGAACCAATTAGCGGATATATTCACAAAACCTTTGGATAAAGAGCGTTTTTGGACCCTTAGGAGAGAGTTAGGTTTAACTAGCTTCTCTTGACCCTTTTTAGGTCCCAAAATGTCAAAAATTTACTTGAAATTGGTTGTGATTCATGCTTATGTTAATTTGCCTCCTTTTGCTTCTATGCATGTTGCTAGGGGGAGTATGCATTAAGTTTAGACATTAAAACTTGTTCATATGACATTTACATGCATTTAAGGACGTTTAAAGTTGGATTTTGAACTCAAATATGTCATAAATGCCTTATCTGGTAAAGGCGTATCGATACGGCTGAAGCGTATCGATACGGGTTCATCACTGGGAAATCTTTGAAGCTCAATGCGTATCGATACGACCCTGCGTATCGATACGGTTAAGTCAAGAGAAATAATTCAGGTCAAATCGTACCGATACGGTCCCGCGTATTGATATAGTAATAACGCCAAATAAAAAATTAGGGTAAAAGCGTATCGATACGCTATACAAGCGTACCGATACGGTCTCGACGGAGAGGCTATTTAGGGCTGCATCCACAAAAAAAAACTTCAATTAAAAACCCCTCTTTTCTCTTAAAAACCCTAGCCGCAACCCTCTGTAAAAACCCCGTCAATCCTTCAATTTTTTCCATCAAACTTAAAAATTCTTTGAGGGTTTTTGATCTCCACATCAAAGCTAAGCTTTGTCAGCAATCTTGTGCACTTACATCAACACATTCACCCAATCTACCAATTCAAGGTATACAATTTTCTCTTTTATTTTCGTTTGATTATTTTAATTGTTTCAACTTAGTTTTTGTACAAAACAAACTTTTATAACATGTGTTTTAATCTTTTTATCAAAATTTTTCAAAAATAATTTTTTTTCATTCGAATATTTTTTCTACTCTTATTTTTTGAATCTGTTTTTTTTTTTAATTTTTTTTAAAACTCTTTCTAAACTATGTACTTATCTTTTTCAAAATAATTTTTTTAATTACCTTGAACTATTAGAATTTATTGGTTTGGATGAGATGTTAATTACATACATATTCGAATCGTTTTGATGTGTTTTCAGGGTTATGGCACCGAAAAAGAGAACTACACGTTATCTTGCCACATCCGATCCTAGTGAGGATGAAGAGGGTAACCCTAAACCTAATCTCTCTTATATTATCCAATGTAGTTTTCCCGACCCATCCGATATGTATCGTTACAAACTATTTCAAGGTTTCACCCTTAGGGAAGAACGCATTGTGTCTATACCGTTTTTAAACTCTGCCCGTTTCAAATTTCAATACCTCCCTTTAATTAGGCAATGGAAATTTCTAACATTTTTAAGCATTCCTCCTATTCTATATCGGAATTTGGTCATCATATTCTTTTCAAATGCTATATGTGTTCATGATGAACCTAGAGAACATGTCATTGCTATCGAGTCATTTGTTATGGGCGAAACCATTAAAATTGATCAAGAGGTTCTTTGCAAAGCTTTTGGTTTTGAAAACGTAGGAATTGATGATGAGAAGTTCTTAGGTACGGGTCCTTTAGGCTCATTCAAAGTCTTAAATGCTCATGATCGTATTCTTCATCTTCTCATTACTTGTTTTTTGCGTCCATCGGGAGGGAAGTTTTCTACTATACGTCAAGTAGATGATTTTTTGCTTAGGTGTTTTAGGGAGGGTCACCGTCCAAATCTTTGTCAAATTATGTTTGCCGACCTTGTCTATCTAGTCCAACACCGTCACACCGAACAAGTCAAATCTTTTTACTATTCTACGGCGTTGAGTCACCTCCTCCACTCCCTTGAAATTGATTGTTCCTATGATTATCCCGAACCCCTTGGCCAACCCATAGATGAGCGTTCTCTATCTCGTGCCCACTTTTCTTATATTGACAATGAATGGGTTCGTGTCCCTCATGCTCCTCAACAAGATGCTCCGGTTGATGCTCCTCATACTTCTTCAAGCTCTCAACGAGCTCCGATTGAGTCCTCTTCCATGGGCACCCTCATGACATTCCTCAATGAAAAATTCACTAACATGGAAGCAGGATTTACCGCCATTGACACTCGATTCACCTCCTTGGAAGATCGCGTCAAAGGTATGGAGAATCAAATGAAAGCCATAGCTCTTCAACCAAACTCCATGGATATCTCTCTCACCGCCTTCCATGGTGCTTGGCTCAACCAAAATAGGAGGAACCAACCCACTCGAGACGATGTAGATGAAGAGCACGAGGAAGATGATGATGATGAGGCGGACGAGTAGTTTTTGCATACCATCTCATGACATTTAGTTTTTTCACTTATGATTAGTACTTTATGCCTTTTATCTATGTTTTAGGATCTAAGTTTGGATTATTATGTTGCTTTGAAGTTTCATTTGAACTATTATGTTTGCTTTAATTTGATGTTTGCTTTGAATTTTATGATATAATTGTTGCTATTATCCTTGTGTTTATGTTTGATCTAACAAAAAGAGGGAGAAGGATTATAGAGTCAATTTTTTTATTTTGAAAATCCATCTTAAATTAAGGGGGGAGAAAGTTTTTCAAAAGTTTCAAAAACTTAAAAAAATTATATATGGTTTTGTTATATAAAAAAAGGGGGAGATTGTGAAACCAAAATTGATTTTGATATAACATCTAAACTTATGGACCAATTTGCAAAACAATAAATTTTTAAGTACTCCTTAAAGTCTCACTATTGACAAGTATTTTAAACAAAATAATATCTCAAGACAAGTTCTTAAAATGTTAAATATTTCTAAGTCTTTTTCCTATGTGTTTTCAAGTCAAACTACACAAAAACGCCCAGGCGTATCGATACCCTTAGGCGTATCGATACGGTTTTTAGTTACTGGAATTTTAATGGACATAGCGTACCGATACGGTATTACCCCATATCGATACAATATTCATCTGGGAAAAAATTTCAATGATACCATACCGATACGCTTTTCAACTGTAGCGATAAGATAAACTTATCTTTGCAAAATCTTTGCATTTAATTTTTGACCGTTGACTTGTCAGTTGGTTGGTATCCCAATTTTTCAATGACCGTTATACCGTACCGATACGCTAAGTATGCGTATCGATATAATTTTTATAAAAACCAAACTTGGGATTCCACTGAGCAAATCTCGTATCGATACACCCCTTAAAACCGTACCAGTACGCTTTCTATGCGTATCGATACGCGATGTTTTCAGTCACAACGACTCTTTCCTCTTTGATACAGGTATCGATACGCCCCCTACCCGTACCTATACGGTAGGTAGCAGAGCTGCATTTATTGCGGGAAAAATGCTTTCAACGGCTCTATTGATGATCCCAACTACCCAAACGGTTAGAATTCAATACAAGGGTATAAAAACAAGTCTCAATTGAACAAGCAACAACTATTGAACCTACAAGTATCATCAAAGCATTCAAATCCAATCTTTGCACCCTTAGAGCCAAATTCTTGTACCAAACTCTTGTGTTCTCAATTGTATCTTTTTATTGTGAGTTTGGGGAGTGTAAAATTGTAATTGGGTAAACAATTATCCTTTGAGAGGAATTTGTAGAGTTTACCAAAAACTTGTCTTTGTAAAAGTGAGTGGATTAAGCTTTGGGTAGAAAGCATAATCAAAATTGTAAGGTTACCTCCTCATCCAAGAAAAGGGGAATAATTCAAGTAGTGAATTGGTTGAAAATCATTAGTGGGAACTAAGGTAGTGGATATAGAGTTCATTTCGAGAACTTGAACCACTCTAACTTCTTGTGTCACATTTTATTTTTCACTATCATCTCCTACCAAAATTTTTATCGCCAATTCACCCCCTCTTGGCCATTTGCAATTGTGTGATCAACTCAACAATTTTCCTTCATGGATGGTTTCTCGGGGTGAAATTAGATAAAGATGAATCCAGAAGACATGGTCAAAATGACGTTCATAACTTTATGAGGCACGTATTGTTATAAGGTAATGCCTTTTAGACTAAAGAATTTCGGGGCAACTTATCAACGAGCGATGGTTACTTTTTTTCATGATATGATGCAAAAAGAAGTTGAGGTGTACATGGATGATATGATCACCAAGTCCCATACTGAAGAAGAACATATCCAAAATTTGAGGAAGTTGTTCTTGAGATTGAGAAAATATTAGTTGAAACTCAACCCTAACAAATGTACCTTTGGAGTAACATCCGGAAAACTCCTTGTGTTTGTTGTTAGTAGAAGCGGAATTGAGATACATCCAAATAAAGTGAAGGCTATTCAGAACTTGCCACCACCCAGTAACCAAAAATAAGTTCGTGGATTCCTTGGCAGATTGAATTATGTTTCTCAATTCATTTCTCAATTAACTTATAAATGTGATCCAATCTTCAAGATGTTGAAAAGGAATAACCTTGGAGATTGGAATGAAGAGTTCCAAGAGGCATTTGACAAGATCAAAAAGTATTTGACCAATGCTCCTATATTAGTAGCGCCAGTTCCCAACAACCATTGATCCTTTATCTGACGGTTTATGAAAACTCAATGGGATGTGTGCTGGGGAAACATGATGATACATGAAAGAAGGAAATAGCCATTTATTACTTCAGCAAAAAGTTTATTGAATGTGAAGTGCGGTACCCACCCATCCAAAAGTTATGTTGTGCTTTGGTCTGGGTAACCCGTAGGCTCAGACAATATATGTTGTACCATACTACATGGGTAATTTCCCGTCTTGATCCGTTTAAATTTGTGATGGAAATACCAGCATTGACCGAAAGGTTGGCACATTGGCAAATGTTATTATCAGAGTTCGATATTGTGTATGTGAACCAAAAGGCAATAAAAGGAAGTGCCATAGCAGATTTCCAGGCCAACCGCGCATCGGAATATTATGAACCCCTAAATTTTGATTTTGTAGATGAGGATGTAATGAATATCTTCACGATGGAAACCAGAATCCCAGGTGGTGAAACTTGGAAATTATATTTCGATGGAGAAATTAATGCCCTTGGACGAGGAATTGGAGCAGTATTGATTTCTCCAGATAATGTACATTACCCATTCACAAGCAAGTAAGAATTTCCTTGTACCAGTAACATGGCAGAATATGAAGCTTGTGTCATGGGCCTGCGAGCTGCTATGGAAATAAATATAGAAGTCTTGAAAGTATATGAGGATTCATCATTAGTGATCTACCAACTTTGTGGAGAGTGGGAAACAAAGGATGTAAAGTTGATTGAGTACCGAAAATTGCTCCTGGAGCTAATAAAGGAATTTGAAGAAATTATCTTTACATATATCCAAGGGAAGACAACCAAATGGTGGATGCCTTAGCTACACTGACTTCGATATTCCTATCAAATAAGCCGGAAGACATGATGCCAGTTCGTATGCAAAGTTATGAAACCTATTCTCATTGTTGCAGCATAGAAGAAGATGTCGATAAGCATCCCTGGTATTACGACATTTTGCAATATCTAAAGTATCAGACTTATCCCCTGGGGGCAAATGACAACGACAAAAGAACTATTAGAAGAATGGCTTCATGATATGTACTTGATGGTGAAATTCTATACAAAAGAGGAAAAGGTCAGATTTTGTTAAGATGTGTCAATGCCACTGAAGCAAAGAACATCATGGAAGAAGTGCGTGATGGGATATGTGGTACACATACAAACATACTCTCAATAGCCAGGAGAATCATGAGATATGGTTACTATTGGACAACCATGGAAGGAGATTGTATTGAATATGACAAGAAGTGTCATAAATGTCAAATATATGCTGACAAGATAAATTCTCCATCGGTGCCTATTCATACAAGAACTTACCACGGCCCTTTGCAGCCTGGGGCATGGATGTCATTGGGCAAATTCATCCTAAAGCTTCAAATGGACATCGCTTCATCCTTGTGGTAATAGATTATTTCACCAAATGGGTAGAAGCAACCTCTTATGCCATCATTACAAGAACAACAGTCAGTAATTTCCTAAAGAAGGAAATAATTTGCCGATATGGTTTACCAGAAAGAATCGTCACTGATAATGCCACAAAATTCAACAATAAAGTGATAGAAGAGGTGTGTGAAAAGTTCAAAATCATTCACCACAATTCTGTGACCTATCTCCCTAAGATGAATGGGGAAGTGGAAGCAACAAATACGGACATCAAGAAGATCATATCAAAGACGATGGAAACTTACAAAGACTGGCATGAGAAGCTGCCCTTTGCATTGTTTGCATACTGAACTTTAATATGAACTTCGACTGGAGCAACACCTTATTCTTTGGTTTACGGAACAGAAGCAGTGCTCCCCATTGAGGTTGAGATTCTATATCTTTGTGTTCTATCTGAAGTAAAGTTAGAAGATGCAGAATGGTTATGACTTATGAGTTCGGTTTGTTCAGTTAAATCTCGTTGAAGAAAAGAGGTTGAAGGCAATTTGCCACAGAAAAATGTATCATAAAAGGATGATGCAGGCATACGACAAAAATGTGCGCCCAAGAGAAATCCGAGAGGGGGATCTAGTGTTGAAAAAGGTCCTGCAAATACATCGAGATGATCGCAGAAAATGGATGCCTAACTAGGAGGGGCCTTATGTTTTCAAAAAGGCTTTGACTGGAGGAGCATTGATACTGACTGAAATGGACGGCAAAGAGTTACACAAGCCAATGAACTCGGATTCAGTCGGGAAGTATTATGCCTGAAGAAAAAAACAGAGTGAAAACCCGAAAGGGAGCTTCCGCAAAATGAAAATATCTATGGTGAAAATCCATAAAGGGCACCTTAGATATATATAAAAAAAGAGAAAACAAAGATAAAAAAGGGGTTCAAGATGAAAATCCACAAATGGGCGTCTTGAAACAAAAAGAGGATTTGAGTTGAAAACCTGAAAAGGTAGCTCAGATAAATGAGGTTAGGCATCTGGAAAACAGAACCTCTCAGACACCTGGTATTTCGAAAGCGATTTCACATCTGTAAGCATCCCGACAACATTTGAGGAGCAACATACATGAGTGCAAGTTTAGCTCTACATCTGGTCGATGGGGTGAACACATTCTTCATACCCTGGATGCTCGGGGACCTGACTTGTTTCTTGATTTTGTTGTTTGCCATGACTATTTCAAATTCTATTGTACCTTGATTTTATAAGATTTAATAAAATTCATGAATTCACCTCCGAGCCTTCTTTTATTCTAAGGCATCATAAAATGGTTAATATAATGTATACAAACGGATAATTTCCTGGTATTACTATGTTTTAAAATGCAGGTGAACATTACTACTCTGGGATATTGAAGAAGAGTGTGCAGGGTAAGGAGATGAAGATCCAGGAATAGACTAGGAGGATGTCAACAAAGTCTGTCACCCGAAGAACAATGACTTTACCATAACCATAAGACCAACACATTCTCATGATCGGAACTTGTCCATTCTCTATCCTATGTATATTAGAAGAGTATTATTGCTATTCATGCTTAGATAGCATCTCAGTTGGGACAATTTATGAAGTTTTAAGATGTTTTCCAAAGCGTCTTCAAGATAAGACAATGTTGATATACTTGAAGGCCTTGAGATTGAAGGAGAATGTCTGCAGCCCCATGAACTACTGTTGAACCATCATTTTGTAAAGACTCTTGGATTTGGAAAAACTTTAACATTGAAAGACTGGGTATTTGCAATGTTGATCAAACAACATATGATTGGCCAGGACAAGATTTTATCCCTTATAATACCTCTCCTTTGTTATCGATCAAAAAAAGAGAGAAGAAAAAGGAAAAAGGAAAAAGAAAGAAAAAGGAATGAAGAAAAGAAAAAGAAAAAGAAAAAGAAAGAAAAAAGAAAAAAAAAAAGAGAAAGAGAAAACTGAGGTGTAAACCTGAAAAGGCACCTTCAGAAAAAAGAAGCCAAAGTGAAAACCCGAAAGGGCGCTTTGAGAAAAGGAACCAAAAGTGAAAACCCGAAAGGGTGCTTTAGAGCAAAGGGCCAGAAACACATAAAGGAGGTTGCGACGGTCGATTCTGAATGTGGGGTGGGGATTAGACAAGAAGTATCAAAAAGGGTCATAATAGAGCAAATGCTGATTGATAGATCTCAGTAAACCATGGTTCATGCATCGTATAGAACATTAGGGTCATGTTAACCCCCATATTTCAATTGTTTTGACAGGAAGTAGATCAAGAAGGATTACTAATGAGAAGAGTCTGCCTAGCGAAGAATGATTCCTAATGAGAAGAGTTGAGGAAAAGGAGGGAACAGAGGAAAGCCAACATGCAGGGAACTAAAACTTCTTCCAGGCTGGTGACATCTTTTGGCATGTATAAGATCTTCAAATCGCGTGGATTCACGAATGTTGAGAAGCAATTGGAAGAAGTTAATCAAGAAACAGCAAAACTGCACGAAGATGAATTTTTTTGGAAACAATATGGATGGGCTTTTTATTGGCAGGATTTTTGAGGGAACTCGACCTGGTGAATTTTTGGGAATGATCCGACCCTGTGCCCCAATCGAGACACTGAAGAATTGGACAACTGAAGACATTTCCCTTGGAACCAATAATAAAACAGAGTAAATATCGGGACCACCTTATACCTTTGACCGCGGGTATATGAGGATTATCTATAAAGGGCCATTATACATAATCATTTTAATAAAGATGCTTTCCATGTTGATTCACAAATGGCAAACGTGTTTTTGATTTTTCGCATCCTTTGCAGGTCTTCAACTATCGACTGCACGAATGATCCTAAACCTAATCCTGGAGTAGGTTCATGAACAGCCAGTATGTCTAGCGGAAATAAATGAAGTCGAGGATGAAACAGAATGTGAAATCCCTGAAGAATTACTAAGGTTGGTAGAAAAGGAAGACAAGCAGATCTTGCCTCATAAAGAAGAGTTGGAGGTCCTCAATCTTGGAATAAAATAGGCTAGAAGAGAAATAAAGATATGGACGACATTTTCATTAGGAAAGAAGCAAAAATTGATTGATCTGCTGCACGAGTTTAAAGATGTCTTCGCCTGGTCCTATCAAGATATGACAGGATTGAATACTGATATAGTGGTACACAAATTACCCGTTAGACCAGAATGCAAACTGGTTCAACAGAAGCTTAGAAGATTTGGACCGGAAATGGTGTTAAAGATAAAAGAATAGGTACAGAAATAGATCGATGCTGGTTTTCTTGCTGTGTCCCAGTATCTAGAGTGGGTGGTCAATATGTCCCTGTACCGAAGAAAGATGAGAAGGTACAAATGTGTGTGGACTAAAGAGTCCTGAATAGAGCCAGCCCAAAAGATAATTTCCCTTTGCCATAGATAGAAATTCTGGTTGATAATACGTCGCGGCATTCATGGTTTTCCTTAATGGATGGTTTCTCAGGGTACAATCAGATAAAGATGAATCTAGAAGACATGGTCAAAACGACGTTCATGACTTTATGGGGCACACATTGTTTTAAGGTAATGGCTTTTGGACTAAAGAATGTCGGGGAAACTTATCAACGGGCGATGGTTACTTTGTTTCATGATATGATGCAAAAAGAAGTTGAGGTGTACGTGGATGATATGATCGCCAAGTCCCATACTTAAGAAGAACATATCCAAAATCTGAGGAAGTTGTTCTTGAGATTGAGAAAATATCAGTTGAAACTCAACCCTAACAAATGTACCTTTCGAGTAACATCCGGAAAAATCCTTGGGTTAGTTGTTAGTAGAAGATGATTTGAGATAGATCCAAATAAAGTGAAGGCTATTCAGAACTTGCCACCATCCAGTTCACAAAAGAAATTCGTGGATTCCTTGGCAGATTGAATTATGTTTCTCGGATCATTTCTCAATTAACTTATAAATGTGATCCAATCTTCAATATGTTGAAAGGGAATAACCTTGGAGAATGGAATGAAGAGTGCCAAGAGGCATTTGACAAGATCAAAAAGTATTTGACCAATGCTCATATATTAGTAGCGCCCGTTCCTAATAAACAATTCATCCTTTATCCGTCGGTTTATGAAAACTCAATGGGATGTGTGTTGGGGCAACATGATGATACAAGAAAGAAGGAAATAGCCATTTATTACTTGAACAAAAAGTTTACTGAATGTGAAGTGCGGTACCCACCCATCATAAAGTTATGTTGTGCTTTGGTCTGGGTAACCCGTAGGCTCAGACAGTATATGTTGTACCATACTACATGGCTAATTTCCCGTCTTGATTCGTTGAAATTTATGATGGAAATACCAGCATTGACCGGAAGGTTGACACGTTGGCAAATGTTATTATCAGAGTTCGATATTGTGTATGTGAGACAAAAGGCAATAAAAGGAAGTGCCATAGCAGATTTCCTAGCCAGCCGCGCAGCGGAAGATTATGAACCCCTGAACTTTGATTTTCCAGATGAGAATGTAATGGATATCTTCACGATGGAAACTAGAATCCCAGGTGGTGAAACTTGGAAATTATATTTCGATGGAGCAATTAATGCCCTCGGACAAGGAATTGGAGCAGTATTGATTTCTCCAGATAATGTACATTACCCATTCACAAGCAAGTAAGAATTTCTTTGTACCAATAACATGGTAGAATATGAAGCTTGTGTCATGGGCCTACGAGCTGCTATTGAAAGAAAGATAGAAGTCTTGAAATTATATGAGGATTCAACATTAATGATCTACCAACTTCGTGGGGAGTGGGAAACAAAGGATGTAAAGCTGATTGAGTACCGAAAACTGATCATGGAGCTAATAAAGGAATTTGAAGAAATTACATTTACATATATCCCAGGGAAGACAACCAAATGGTCGATGCATTAGCTACATTGGCTTCGGTATTCCTATCAAATAAGCTGGAAGACATGATGCCAGTTCGTATGCAAAGTTATGAAACCAATGCTCATTTTTGCAGCATAGAAGAAGAAGTCGATAAGCATCCTTGGTATTACGACATTTTGCAATATCTAAAGTATCAGACTTATCCACTGGGGGAAAATGACAACGACAAATGAACTATTAGAAGAACGGCTTCAGGATATGTACTTGATGGAGAAATGCTATACAAAAGCAAAAAATATCAGATTTTGTTAAGATGTGTCAATGCCAATGAAGCAAAGAACATAATGGCAGAAGTGCATGATGGGATATGTGGTACACATGCAAACGGGCTCTTAATAGCCATGAAAATCATGAGATATGGTTACTATTGGACAACCATGGAAGGAGATTGTATTGAATATGCCAAGAAGTGTCATAAATGTCAAATATATGCTGACAAGATAAATTCTCCACCGGTGCCTCTTCATACAATGAACTCACCATGTCCCTTTGCTGCCTAAGGCATGGATGTCATTGGGAAAATTCATCCTAAAGCTTCAAATAGACATCGCTCCATCCTTGTGGTAATAGATTATTTCACCAAATGGGTAGAAGCAACCTCTTACGCCAACATTACAAGAACAAAAGTCAGTAAGTTCCTAAAGAAGGAAATAATTTGCCAATATGGTTTACTAGAAAGAATCGTCACTGATAATGCCACAAAATTCAACAATAAAGTGATAGCAGAGGTGTGTGAAAAGTTCAAAATCATTGACCACAATTCTGTGACCTATCGCCCTAAGATGAATGGGGCAGTGGAAGCGACCAATACGAACATCTAGAAGATCATATCAAAGATGACGGAAATTTACAAAGACTGGCATGAGAAGCTGCCCTTTGCATTGTTTGCATACTGAACTTTAATACGAACTTCGACTGGAGCAACACCTTATTCTTTGGTTTACGGAACAGAAGCAGTGCTCCACATTTAGGTTTAGATTCCAAATCTTCGTGTTCTATCCGAAGTAAAGTTAGAAGATGCAGAAAGGTTACGAGTTCGGTTTGATCAGTTAAATCTCGTTGAAGAAAAGAAGATGGCAGAAATTTGGCACAGAAAAATGTATCAGAAAAGGATGTTGCGGGCATACGACAAAAAGGTACGCTTAAGAGAATTTCGAGAGAGGGATCTAGTGCTGAAAAAGGTCCTATAAATACATCGAGATGATCGTGGAAAATGGATGCCTAACTAGGAGGGGCCTTATGTTTTCAAAAAGGATTTCTCTGGAGGAGCATAGATACTGACTGAAATGGACGGCAAAGAGTTACACAAGCCAGTGAACTTGGATTCAGTCAGGAAGTATTATGCCTGAAGAAAAAAAAGTGGAGTGAAAACCCGAAAGGGCGTTTCCGCAACATGAAAATATCTATGGTAAAAATCTATAAAGGGCACCTTAGATATATATAAAAAAGAGAAAACAAAAATAAAAAAGGGGTTCAAGATGAAAATCTGCAAAAGGGCGTCTTGAAACGAAAAGAGGATTTGAGTTGAAAACCTGAAAAGGCAGCTCAAATAAATAAGGTTAGGCATCTGGAAAACAGAACCTCTCAGACATCTGGTATTTCAAAAGGGATTTCACATCTGTAAGCATCCCGATAACATTTGAGGAGCAACGGACATGAGTGCAAGTTTAGCTCTACATCTGGTCGATGGGGTGGACGTATTCATCATGCCCTGGATGCCCGGGGACCTGACTTGTTTCTTGATTTTGTTTTTTTCCATGACTATTTCAAATTCTATTGTACCTTGATTTTATAAGATTTAATAAAATTCATGAATTCACCTCCGAGCCTTCTTTTATTCTAAGGCATCATAAAATGGTTAATATAATGTATACAAACGAATAATTTCCTGGTATTACTATGTTTTAGAATGTAGGTGAACCTTACTGCTCTGGGATATTGAAGAAGAGTGTGCAGGGTAAGGAGATGAAGATCCAGGAATGGACTACGAGGATGTCAACAAAATCTGTCACCCGAAGAACAATGACTTGACCATAACCATAAGACCAACACATTATCATGATCGCAACTTGTCCATTCTCTGTCCTATGTATATTAGAAGAGTATTATTGCTATTCATGCTTAGATAACATCTCAGTTGGGACAATTTATGAAGTTTGAAGATGTTTTCCGAAGCGTCCTCAAGACAGGACAATGTTGATATACTTGATGGCCTTGAGATTGAAGGAGAATGTCCACCGCCCCATGAACTACTGTTGAACCATCATTTTGTAAAGACTCTTGGATTTGGTAAAACTTTACCATTGAAAGACTGGGTATTTGTAATGTTGATTAAACAACATGTGATTAGCCAAGATAAGATTCCGTTAGTTATAATACCTCTCCTTTGTTCTATATCAAAAAAAAGAGAAGAAAAATGAAAAATAAAGAATAAGGAAAGAAGAAAAGAAAAAGAAAAAGAAAAGAGAAAGAGAAAATTGTGGTGTAAACCTGAAAATGTACCTTCAAAAAAAGAAGCCAAAGTGAAAACCTGAAAGGACACTTTGAGAAAAGCAACCTAAAGTGAAAACCCGAAAGGGTGCTTTAGAGAAAAGGGCAAGAAACGCAGAAAGGAGGTTGCGACGGTCGATTCTGAATGTGGGATGGGAATTAGACAAGAAGTATCAAAAAGGGTTCTAAAAGAGCAGAGGTTGATTGATAGATCTTAGTAAACCATGGTTCATGCATCATATAGAATATTAGGGTCTTGTTAACCCCCATATTTCAATTGTTTTTACAAGAAGTAGATCAAGAAGGATTCCTAATGAGAAGAGTCCGCCTAGCGAAGAATGATTCCTAATGAGAAGAGCCTGCCCAGATAGAGATAGAGCTCCTAATGAGAAGAGTTCGCCTAGCAAGGAAGAATTCCTAATGAGAAGACTCCATCCAGAAAAGAAGGATTCGCAGTGGAAGAGTCCACCCAATGAAGAAGGATTTGTAATGAGAAGAGTCCATTCAGCAAAGAAGGGTCCATAATGAGAAGAATTCGCCTAGCGAAAAAGGATTCCTAATGAGAAGAGCCCATTCTGAAGAAGATTGAAATATTTTATAATTAGAAGAACAACTCAAATCTCATTGGCTAGATGGTTCAGACAAAATCCGTGTCTCTTCAGTCTTTGCCCTATTCCTGTTCCACAACAATGAGCAAAGCGGGGCAACTGTAATACCCGTATTTTGTCCGGGTATACATAGGTAATTTGAATCAGAAAAAATCCAAAACAGCCCAAAGAGTCCATTTATATTACAAATGTCCAATTACAAAGAACCATTAAAGCCTGAATAAAATACAATAAAGCCCAAAAATTCTATTTTCCGCCCAAATTACATGTTAGCTGGCCCAAACAAACACAAAACCCAGTTTGTGTTTCTTTTTCCCGCTCGACAGCACCATGTGGCATCTCCGAAATGGTCCATCACACCTTCACGCGGATCGGTCTACAGCTGGAGCCAACTGGCTTCGCCAACATCAGAATGGCGTCACTTTCCACTACCGGGTATATAAAGAGAGAGAGAAGTCTGAAGGTCGCTCACCATTGCCGTCTGGAAACTGAGAAGTTCGCCGAAGACTATTGCCGAAGCTCGACTACCACCTCGAACAGGTAGCTCTTCCTCTTCTCTTTCATATTCATGCATTGAAATCCCAAAAGCAAGTCCAATTTCAACCATAGATTAGAAAAACAGTAACCAATATCCCTAGATCTAAGACCTAAAACCTAAAAAAACAATGTCTAAATCTAAATAAACCAGAGAGTTCAAAACAAAAATTGGGTCTAAAAGAGAGAGGGTACTTATCTTGAGTTATGGTCACCGTGAACGTCACTGAAATGAGAGAGTGAGAGAGAGTAGGACTGGCTGGAGTTGAAAATGATAGAGTGAAAAGGATTTTCAGTTCGGGTAGGTAGATTAAGTGGGAGAAGGGGGCGTTTCTGTTGAAACAGGGACTAGATCTAGGTTTAGGATAAAAAAATCGAATGATTTGGGTAGTTTTAGGGTTCCAGCACGGTGGCCAGCGGTGGTGGAGATGGCAACCGAGAATTGCCTTGCGGTGGTGACCGGTTACCGGAGTTAGGAAAGGGACGATCGAAAGTTGAAGGTTGATCAGAGAAGGTGATCAGAAGTTACAGGTCGGTCGGAGAAGATGATCAGAGAAGGTCCTATCATTGGAAGGAGAGGGAAGATGATCGGAAATGACAACCGGTGACTGGTGTCATTCCAATGGCCAGGAAACAGATCGAGATAAGGTTTCTGGATGAATGAGGATCAAAGTAAGTCTTTTAAGATTGTTTTTGGTTCGTTCTTGAGAAAATGGGCATTTTGATCTTTTGAAACAGTCTTTTAAGGTTGAGGTTATTTCCCCATTCACTAAGGGATAGGGCAAAGCAGTGGTTGAACAACCAGCCAACAGGGTCATTCAATACATGGACAGAGCTGTGCAAGGACTTCTTGGATCGTTTCAGCCCATCTAATGTCATAGACAGATTGAGAAACGAAATCACAGCCTTCTGACAAGGGGATGACGAGCCGATGTATGAGGCATGGGAGCGGTATCAACAGATGCTAAATAACTGCCTGCTTCATGGTTTCCCGGCTTGGACATAAGTGTCGATATTTTAAAACAGGGTGAACTACCCAACTCGAATGATGATCGATGCCTCAGCCAATGGAATCATCCTCGACAGACCACCAGAGGAGGTACTGCGGATCCTAAACTAAGCCGCCATAAATGACTATAAGTACCCAACAGCCCACCGAGGCGGCTGTAGAGCATTTTAGTGTTCTCTAAATATGAGCATAAGTGTACACTTATGTCAAGTAATAGTATAAAAGATATCGTCTCCCACAGGGATTGGACAACTTAACTCGATTCGTTGTTCCTGCAAAAGAAAAGTAAATGCACAAATAAGTTGGTTTGTTTAAGAAGAAAATAAAATAAAACACAAGTAAATAAAAAGGGAAGAAATCAGATTGATGGAATGGGCTGGGTTCTGCTGCTGTTTAGTGTGAAACTGCTTTGAATAGGATAAGTTGCTTTGCGCTGCCAAACTTCCCTGCCTCGTTTGGAGATGGCAGATTGGCTGCTGTGACGCTCTCACTGCCTCGACAGTGGAATGGATGTGTGTCTCGGCGAGGAACTCGGCAGAACTACAAGGCTCGACAGAACGCTTCGAAAGTGATCCCGCTTATGTCTAAGTCAGAATGTTGTTGATGCCCACTACAGATAACACTAGTCACATCGTGAATCATGCAAGGACATCAAAGTTAATTCGTCCTCTTTTAGCCGCCTTAAACCCTTACCTATGTCTAGGCTAGATTGATCAAAATCGTCTATCGATGAGATCATACTTACTCCTTTCTTGAGTTTGACTCTCTCGATACCGAACAAATGGATAGTAATCAACTAATCTTTCGCCTTAATTGAAAACTATGAAGAACATGGAATAAGCAAACCATGAAGCTTTATTGTAAAAACAAACTTAAAATCCTAAACAACCATTCTCACACTAATTACAACATAACCCAAACCAAGAGAAATTTAGAACATAATGGCAACAAGAAAACATAAACTATGCCTAAGGGAAAACCTAAGTTGTTTTGAAGTAAAATTTACAATGAATATATATAGGCATTAGCTAGGTCTAGTTCTCCTTGGAGTAGAAGTCTTCAAAGTGGCTTTTGCATTAAATGCAACTCTAAATGCTGACTTCTTTGAGTTGAATGTGGACTTAATCACGTTGCCTTGCTCCGCAAGTAAGCTAAAGTTCCTCATTCGGCGGCTTTGCCTGCTGCTACAGTCATCGAAAAATTGAATGGACAACATCGTTAAGATCAGGATTTTCTACTCAAAAGATCGCACTCTAGTTCTCTAATTCCTCAGTTTGCTGTCTTGGGCGGCAAGTAGGGTGGCGGCAGCTACTCAACAGCTACTGTCTCTGTCTGGAATTGCATCGGTACAACTCCTTAGTCTGCTGCCTCAGCATCATATCCTTAGCTCCTCTTTCCTTCTGTCAGCCTCTAGTACCTGAAACTAAAACTAAACTAAAACAATACATTTTCCTTACCAAATAAAAGATAATCAATAAAAAGCATGGAAAAGTAAAGAATACTATAAAATACAATGCATGAACCTATTTATGCCTAAGTTGTACTCAAAAACAGCAATCATATAGGATGGAATGTGCATGAAATATAGAACTTATGGACACTTTACACACCCTCAAACTCTAACTATTGCTTGTCCTCAAGCAATGCAACCTAAACATACTTGCCCTTTAAACTAATCAAAAAGAAAATTTTCTATTTTAAACTTGATTTAACACCTCAAGGCCGTGGCACCTTTCATTAGATTAGTGAGAGGGGAATAACATGAATTACATTAGAATTAAACTATAATTGGATCCAACAGAATCCGTCTGTCTCCACCCGATCCTAGGCTTAAACTACCCGAACTGAACCTATTCTACCCTCTTCAACTCTGCCAGAACCTCAAAACCTCTCGGCAACCAAGAAACACTTCGATAACCTCGAGATAAGCCTCTAACCTTACTATGATTTTGATTTATTTTCTTAGATCTAGGGTTTCATGTTTTATACTAATATTTTTAGGGTTTTAGAACTTGAATCTAATTCATTTTAGTGTTTAGTACAGGATAAATGAAAGAGAAGATCGAGTTTTACCTTTCGACGATGGTAGGCGAGCTTCAGCAATGTTCTCCGGCAACCATTCAGCTTCCGAACACGTGCAGGTAGTCTTTCCAACTCCCTCTCTTCTTTCTTCAATAAATGCTAAATAATAATTGCTTCATTATTGCCTAATCATTTTTCTCTCTCTCTATTTATAGCTGGTGTAGACGCTGACATCCACGTGAGAGGTGCTCTGGCCAATGAGGAGCTGCCATCTGGCTTTTTGGCGGGCTCAAAAAGCACAAGTGTGCTAGTTTGGGCTTTGTTGCCCGTTTTTAGGCAGATTTGGGCGGGAATGACTTAAAATGTATGGGTTTTGTAACGCCTCGGTTTTGGGCTCAGAAGTTTTGGGCGTTGACCGGTTCGGTCAAAGTGCTGATCGAATATATAAGAGTGAATTTAGGAAAGCCTAGTTCGGATTGCATTAAAAATATGGAAAAATGTCCTAAAATCATCTTTTAATATAATTAAGTGAACTGTGAAATCAATTTTGGAAAATGAGGTTCGTAAGGTTGACATTTTGGCTAGTGACCAAAATGTAATTTTTGAAAGTTCGGTGACAGTTTTATAAAGGATTGAAACTTTGAATCTTTAAGGAGCTAATATTCCAAAAAGAGTTTCTCCAGATTTTTCTAAGATATTTTTAAGGCTTTATTCTGATTTTAAAGTTTATGAAATGTGGAGGGAAATCATTTTATCATTTTATAACTAACTTTTCTATTTTCTCTCAATTTTCCTTTTCTCTCATTTTCTCTCAACCCAAACACATTCTCCAGATTTTCTTCTTTGATTTTGTCAATCTAAATCACTCATTTCAACTCTCATTTGATTCCTAATCATCTCATCAACAAAACCTCTCAATTTGCAAGTTGTTTCATCAAGCTTTTTGGCTCTAAAAAGGAGAAACTCAAGTTTGGAGGTAAGAACGTCCTTCTCCTCTGAACTTCAAGTTCTTTATTGAAATTCCCAAGTTCTCAATCCTTGATTTATGATTTGTTAAAGGCTTTTCAATTGAAATCTTGATTTTGGCTAAAATGCAAGATTTGGTGATTTTGGTGGAATTTTCGTATGATCTGTTTAAGCAGGGTTTTGAAGTGTCAAAATGATGTTAAATGAATGCTAAATTGATTAGAAGTTGAGGTTTAATTAATGCAATCCTGGATAGGTTGAATTTCCTAAGTTTTGCTTGAGTTTTTGGTTGTTTTTGGAGTGTTTTGGTGATCTGTTATACCTGGAGGTATAAGGACGTGTTTGTGATTATTTTGGATGTTAATTGATGTTTAAAAGTGGTTAGAAGTGATGGATCTTGGCTGGGTTAAGATTTGGAAGTGTTTGGAGGTGATTTCGGTTGTGTTTGGTAGCCGAATTGTTGGATTTGTGATGAGCAGCGAGTTGTGTTGTGTTGCTGGTGTTTTTAATGCATAATGATGCATTGATCTTCTGTTGTTGTGTGCTTGAAACAGGGGAGTTTGATCCGTGAGCTTTAGAGGTGTTGCGGAAGGTTTCGGATGCTTGGAAGGCTTGTTGGCTAGCCTTGTTTTGGTTATCGGTGAGTGAAGTTGGGTTTTCAGCTTTTAAACCAAGGTTTGAAGGTTTTTGGGAGCTTAGTGTAAGTCTAAACAACTTTGCTAAGCTCAAGAGTAAGTGAATGGATTTTCGCTCTTGAATTATGATTGTGAAATTGACTTTTAAGCAATTGTGGTTGATGATTGAAATGCATATGTTTTGCATGGTTTAAATCTATTTTGAGAGCATATTTTAGCATGGTTTAATGCTGGTTTTGAAAGCCATATATGAAGGATGCTCAAGGTAAGAGATCCTTGGTTTTATACATTGAAAATGTGGTTTTGATGCATGGTGTTGCATGTTGTTCAATGGCTTTGTTTAATGCTTTAAAACAGTGAATTAATGTTGGTAAATGATGGTTTTTGCATTATGGTTATGCATGTGAAACATTGGACTAATGTGGTAAGGTGGTTATATTGGCAAGTGATGTAAGTGGTTCTTGGTTCTTTGATCGGATATAGTTAGCCGGCTATAGGATTGGGTGCACCATGAATTAAGTCGCCTTGGAGGTGGAGTGGTCAAGAGTGGACCGGTAAACTCCCTTCAAGTATCCTAACGAGATGGTTGAGGTCATAATGGAGTTGTTGCCCATTCGAGGACCTTGGTTGAGCAAAGGTTATATGGTGTTTAAAAGTCCATATGTGGGAACCTTGTGCTTGTTGAGATCACAATGGCGGTGTTAAGTCCATGTGTGGATCTTGTGTAGGGTGTCCCGGATCTCGTTAGTGATGTTATACAACTACCAATCAGTGAATGCAAAGGTTGTATGGTGTTTGAAAGTCCATACATGGGAACCTTGTGCATGTCAAGGTTGTATGGTGTTTGAAAGTCCATACATGGGAACCTTGGGGAAAAGTTGAGGTTGTATGGTGTTTGAAAGTCCATACATGGGAACCTCGGGAAAGCTAAGGTTGTATGGTGTTTAAAAGTCCATACATGGGAACCTTAGGATGTTGAGGTCAAATGGTGTTTAAAAGTCCATTTGGGAGACCTTGGATTGGTAGGGTGTATGGAGCGTAGGGACAACGCTCGGAATCCGCGTATCCGATTGGGTGTTGAGTTGAAAAGTGAATGTGGTTGATCACTTGAAGGCCAATATGATGTTCTTGATTGTGATGAAGCATGGGATGCTTGAAATGATGCATAATTGCATGTGAAGCATGAGATGCTTGAAAAGATGCATGGTTGCATGGAAAGTGTATAATGCTTGTGAATGCATGTTTACTTGTTAAGTTGAACAAGTGTTGATTATCATTTGGAAAATGATGCATGTGAGCATGAAATATCTTTAGTGCATTGGAGTCTTGTTAAGACTTGTTTTTAAAGGCATGTGATGATGATGTTGTGGTTCATATATGTTGCCTTTGGTTTAATGCATGTGTTGGTTGGTTTGTGAAATGGTTTAAAAGATTCTTGCTTGAATTGGATTTCAAGTTTAAGAAAGGTATGTTGTGAAATGGGAGTGTTTTCCAAGGTTTTGTTTTAGCTTGCATATGGTGTTTATGCATGGTTTGGCTAAATGGATGATTTTGTAAGTTGTGCTTTGAAAAGGTTTTCTTAGCATGCTAAGCTAAGGGTTGGTTTTCATGTATGTGCAATGCATGGTTTTGAGCTTGTTGTTGAAAAGGGGTTTTCAAACATGGCTTTGGTAAACAAATCGAGTTTGTTTTAAAAGTGATTTATGACCCGCTGCATTGATGGTGTTTTGGTTTTGAGCATACCTCACTAAGCATTATGTGCTTACGCTCCTTTTTGTCCGTCAATGCAGATTCTTGAAGTTTGGACAGCAAGGAGCAAGGGATTCAAGGTGGACTCCACTTGAGATGTATGTCTCGGTGAATAGTTATAGTTAATAAAGGCAATGGGGTAGAATCTCTCGGGTTTTTGTGTATGTGTTCGTTTATGTTTGGACAAGGATGTTTTTATGTTGATGATGTTGTTGGATCATGTTTCGGTTTTAATGAGATTGATTTGGAAGGTTTGTGCCTAAATGGTTGCTTGTGTAGGAAGTATGCCTTTAGAATTGGGGCTTTTCATGTATAGTGTTATATTGATGAATTGTTGATGCAAGTATGTCCCATTTATGTTGAGTTGCATGTTGGTAAAGTTTGGAGGCTTTAGGAGTATGATTGGATGGCCAATTATGTGTTTGGGTGAGCAAAATGCAGCAATCTGGGCAAGGCGTTTCGGAACAGTTGACACCGTTTCGGAACGGGTGCCCTGCATAAACCCAGGCGTCCGAAACGGGTGCCACCGTTCCGGAACGGGTTGGCTACTGCCAGTCCCCCGTTGCGGTACGCGTTGCGGAACGGCCCCGTGTTTCGAAACGGGCTCTGCCTGTTTCGGAACGGGTGACCGTTGGGGACTGACATGGGTGGTTAAATGTTTCAGAATGTTTGCATTTTGGTCCTGAAACTTGTTTGTGCAATTGTATGAGTTTGGGTTGTCCGTTTGAGCTGAAATTTGGCAGAGAAGCATGAAACATGATTAATTTTAAGTTGGTAACTTAAAATCTGATTAAGTCCTTAAGGTTTTCAGAATTTACAATTTGGTCCCTAAAGTTGTAAATTGTTCAATTGGGTCCCTGTTTGATCTCTGATGTTTGTGGTCTTTGAGTATGATGTTTGTGTGATCACATCTAGGGTTAATGAGCATCTAGACAAGATTAAAAAGGAAAAAAAAGGGTCGTTAATCAAGGTTGACTTTCAGGTTGACTTTGGTTTTCCCCGTGTAATCTTCTTAATTCGGGTCAACCGTCTAGGCCGGGTTAAGGGGGTTACAGGTTTTAAGATTTTAACTTGGGCCTTGTATTTGTAATTTGGGCTTGTAACTCTTTTTTTATGTAAATGGACTCATATGTATATTTAAATTATACCAATGGACATTTATTTTTATTGGATATTATTTATGTATTATTATTATTGATTTTATTTATAGAGAAAATATAATATATATAGGTATACCCGGACAAAATACGGGTATTACAATTTAAAAGAAAATAAAAACAACTAAACAAAGAGAATGGGCGAGAAGGGGGTCTCTCGATGAACCCCTTCAAGGTCCAGGCTCTCGGTCAAGCTTGTCAAATCACGTCTCCTTGGTGTAGCCGATCGTCGATGGATCTTTCAATATCCCAATCGTCCCCTAAATGCTTGCTTCATCGTTTTTTTAAATAGACATGCAAGGAAGACCTAGGATGAGCTCTTGAGTTTGAATTTTGAATGCTCAAGGGATAAGGGATGTGATCATCTTATCCGAAGTTTGAATGTGAGTTGATCAGGTTGGAGCTGACATCATCTATTATCACTACTCCGCTAACCAAGCTTGGCATTATTTCTCTGCTATTTTTTCAGAGTTTGATCCAATTTCAATTTTCCCGTAGCCTAATCTAGTCCTATTTTTTTTGGTTCAAAAACTTACTTGGCCGAGCATCAACTTCCTCTTCTCTTCCAACCGGTACTTTGGCAATATTTGGTCCATCTGTGCCAACAGCATCTCGGCATTTTCTCTGGTAATTCTTCCCGCACTACTGTGTTCTGCCAACCGCTATGTCAAACCTGCAAAAATGCCAACAAAACAACCCTTCACACTGGCAAAGACAAAATTCCTAATTCCTTATGCAAATGCATGAAATTAACAACTAAATGCAACTAAATATACTCAAAAGCAAGCAAAGGCATTGTAAAATAGGCATCAAAATCAGTACTTTTGAATAGTTAACACTCTCCCAAACCTAGCTCGTTGCTTGTCCTCAAGTAGTGCAACAAAGCTAAAAAACAAAAAGGTGAAAATATTACCTTGGCAAAGTTTTGGTTGGAATTCCAACAAGTGCTGGCAAGCATAATTAAGTCTAGCTCTGTCCTCAATCATCTTAGTGTAGTAATGCCAAGTAGGGATGTTCAAATCTGGGTACCCGAGTCCCGACTCGTGTTGATTGGGTACCCTCTAGTCGAGTACTCGGATATAGTGGGTACCCGCAAAATTAGGTAATTGGGTACCCGAAAATTTAGGATATCAATTTTTTTTATTTTCTGTTGCACTTGGTGACGAAATTGGTGGTACTTGTTTACAGAGTTGGAAGCAGTCAACAAGGAAAGATACCGACTTGACTCTGTAACCCAAGTTTGAAGATGAGGCTTTGAATTATGTTTAATGTTTTGACATTTTGTTCCATGTTTGGCCTTAAATCAGATGCTCTGATTGTATATATATATCACTAGTTTTTATTTCTTTTTTCCTACATCAATGTCATTTGGTAATTGGTAATATCGTTTAGATCTTACCTGTAATACTAAGCAGCCATCTCTGGATTGATAAAAAAGAATCCAACTTAATAAAGTCACTTGAAATTGTGACGGGTTTAGCTTTCACTTTTTGCTTCATTCTACAACCATTGAAGCTCACTACAATCTAGGTTTTACCCTTTTTGCTCAAAAGATCGACCCCAAAGCTCATTCCATCACTTTTCTTCCCATTGAGACGTTTTTTACCATTGCTTCATCCTGTTTAACTCTTGGTTCATGCATTGTTTGATTATGATCATTTAAGTCAAGCTCAATGAAATTTTGAGAACAAATTATATATTTTATAAAGGAAAAAAAGACTGGGGGACAGATAGAAGGGTAATAATCATTAGGAGTTGTCTAACTTGGGGCCATTGAGACGTTCTAATTTTAAATACATATGGGTAACTGAAAATTTAGGATTTTACTACCCGGGCCCGACTTAGGAAATGACAGGCCGGGTACCTAACCCGAGAGATAAAAAATTTATAGAAATACTCAATTTTTTTATCCGGTCGGCGGGTCAACGGGCCGGCTCATCCGGGTCGAGTATTTTTGAACACCCATAATGCCAAGCAAGTAGTAAGTTCAGATGAAGCAATATAACTCTAGTCTAAGGGTATGAAAAGTGCATGATGTGTGGGCAATATGAATCAAGTATCCTTTTACTCTCTTAGTCAATTTTTCTACCTAAACTCCAAATTTTTATTTTTTTCTTTTATTCCTGCCAGGGGTTTCTGTTGGCATTAATTTTAGCTTGCTCCATGACATTGTTTGGCATGAGAAATAAGAGGGAGCATACCATGAACCCCCACGTTAATCCAAATATTACTAGGCTTTCTCTTCAACTCATACCCTAAAGTTTTAGACTTAAGAACTAAGATGGAGCAAACCACGAAGCCCCAAGTAACTTATTATCCCTAAGGTAGAGGAGAGTTTAATTTTTTTGCATTGCCTTGCCAAACATTGTTGCCTTATTTATTTCTTTTTACCCCGGAATCAAAAAAATTTATGTTCTTTTTTTTTCTGAGCTTATTTTTAAAAATTCTAAGTTTGCTTGGGAACTAGATGCATACTACGTGTTAAGTGAAAGTTCAATTCCCTAAAGTAGAGATCAATTGTCAAGCAAACCTGGCATTACTATTCTACTAGCATAGGCAACTAAAGATTTCAAGATTCTTCATCAGACAGATTATTCTAAAACTAATAAAACTTGCCTAACAAGTGTTAGCATTCTTTAAAATTTGGCTGAGATAATTTATTTCTTTTTTAGTGGTTCGGTGTAGAGCGTTTTAATGTTCTCTAAATATGAGCGCAAGTGCACACTCATGTCAAGTAATAGTATAAAAGATATCGTCTCCCACAGGGATTGGACAGCTTGACTCGATTCGTTGTTCCTACACAATAAAAGTAAATGCACAAATAAGTTGGTTTGTTTAAGAGGAAAATAAAATAAAACACAAGTAATTAAAAGGGAAGAGTTCAGATCGATGGAATGGGCTGGGTTATGCTATTGTTTAGCGTGCGACTGCGTTGAATAGGATAAGTTGTTTTGCGCTGCCAAAGTTTGCTGCCTCGGTAGGGGATGGCAAATTGGCTGCCGTGACGCTCTCGCTGCCCCGGTAGTGGAATGGATGTGTGTCTCGGTGGCGAACTCGACAGAACTACAAGGTTCGGTAGAACGCTTCAAAAGTGATCCCACTTATGTCTAAGTCAGAATGTTGTTGTTGCCCACTGCAGATAATACCAGTCGCGACGTGAATCGTGCAAAGACAGCAATGTTTGTTCGTCCTCTTTTAGATACCTCAAACCCTAACCTATGTCTAGGTTAGATTGATCAACACCATCTATAGATGAGATCGTACTTACTCCTTTCGTGAGTTCAACTCTCTCGATACTGAACAAATGGATAGTAATTAACTAATCTTTCGCCTTAATTGAAAACTATGATGAACATGGAATAAGCAAACCTTGAAGCTTTATTGCAAAAACACACTTAAAATCCTAAACAACCGTTCTCACACTATTTACAACTTAACCCAAACCCAAAGAGAATTTTAGAACATAATGGTGCCAAGAAAACCTAAACTATGCCTAAGGGAAAACCTAAGTTGTTTTGAAGTAAAAGTACAATGGGTATATATAGGCATTAGCTAGGTCTAGTCCTTCTTGAAGTAGAAGTCTTCAAAGTAGCTTTTGCATTAAATGAAACCTTAAATTTTGACTTCTTTGAGTTGAATATGGACTTTTTCGCATTGCCTTGCTCCGTAAGTAATCTCGCATTTGTCCTTCGGCGGCTCTGCTTGCTACTACAGTCATTGGAAAATTCAGTGGACATCATCGTTAAGATCAGGATTTTCTGCTCTACAGATTGCACTCCAGTTCTCCAATTCCTTAGTTTGCTGTCTTGGGCGGCAGGTAGGGCGGCGGCAGCTACTGTCTCTGTCTAGAACTGCATCAGTACAGCTCCTTAGTTTGCTGCCTCAACATCATGTCCTCAGCTTCTCTCTCCTTCTATCAGCCTTTAGCACCTGAAACTAAAACTAAACTAAAACAATACCTTTTCTTTACCAAATAAAAGATAATCTATAAAAAGTATGGCGAAGTAAAGAATACTGTAAAATGCAATGCATGATCTTAATTATGCCTAAAATGTACTTAAAAACTGCAATAATATGAGATGGAATGTGCCTGAAATATAGAGCTTACGGACACTTTACACACCCCCAAACTCGATTTATTGCTTGTCCTCAAGCAATGCAACCTAAACATACTCGCCCTTTAAACTAATCAAAAAGAAAAAAATTATATTTAAACTTGATTTAACATCTCAAGGCCGTGGCACCTGTCATTAGATTAGTGAGAGGGGAATAACATGAATTACCTCATAATTAAACTACAATATGCCAGTGAAGTGTGTGCAAAACTGTGTACAGGCTGAATCTAATGAATATTCTAAGTAAACAGAGATGTTGTCATGATATACAAGGTTGCTGCCAAGACAGCATATTCAAGCACAATTTAAATAATCATGGCAATGAGGGATTCAGCTCATCACAACTACTCTTCTAGGTCTGAAATTAAGATAGTAGCAAACTACAAAACCCCAAACCAATGGAGTAGAGTCATCCCGTGAAGACTTTCATTCACTCCTGCTAATTTGTCTGCCACTTCAAAATTTTCAGATTCATGGACTTTAATAGCAGCGGAGTGTCCTCGCACATGATTCTTCCTAGAGCCTGTTTCGGGCACCTCTAGGGATAGACATCATAAAAAGTTTCTTTTACCTACCTCGACAGTGCTTTTTGTTTTTTTTTTCTATTTGTTGCCTGCCGCGGTAGCTTCCTGAAACCATGTTAGAATTTTACAAATAATTCAACATGCAATGTTTATCAGAAACTCAAACAAATTAAGCAAGTAACAGTAGTGTTTTTAATTTTTGGCAACTATAGAAAAATCCTAAGTTTACTTCATGCTTTTCCCCCAAAATTAAGTTCATTTTAACTTGGTGCGAAAACTTAAAGTCAGCTATCCTATCATAGGCACAAGTTCTAAAAAGATTCTTTTCAAGTAATTTTTCTAAGGCAAGTAAATTATGAAATCTAATATGCACTAAAAGATGCCTAACAAGATGAGTGCTAACCCCCCAAAATCGAGATGGGCATTACCCTCAATACACAAAATAAAAATAGAAATTTAAAACAGAAAAGTAAATACAATTGATATAAAAACAGAAAAATAAAATAAAGAAGAAGAAAAAAACTCTAGAAATTGGCTGAGGGTTGAGAGGAGGCTTGGGTCTTGGCGACAGAGGAGGATTGGATGATTAGGCGGCGGTCGGCAGATGCCTGGGCGGCAGACTTGGCTGGTGAGACCTTTGCTATCCGTGGTGGCTGGACTCTCTTAGGAGTGGGACGAGGTTCTTCACGAGGCTTTTCTAGAGGGGCTTCGCTCTCCTCGGATTCTGTCTCCTCATCCACTTGCTCGGCGGGTATGATGTGCTGCTTCCTCTTCCTTGTTCCTTCCGTTGTTGGTGATGCTGGAGAATCAATCGCCATTGGGGCTGCTGCTTTTGCTGTCGTTGCTAGTGACTGCTCTACCTCATCGTATGAGGAGGTGTTTGCCATCGTTAATGTTGTGCAGATGGGGGAATGATGTTGCTGATTCCGCTCGGAGGAGTCTACCACTGTGTTGGAAGCGAAGGTGGAAAAATACGATGGGTAATGCGTCAGAGACATCATCTGGCGGTGGAAGGCGGCGTGGCAGGCAGTTGCTTCTGATGGTGTGCCTTCTCTGGGTGCAGCTGCAGCGGTGAGGTCAGCAGGGAAAGTTGGCAGGGTGGGGGCGTCGTCTGGAAATTTCTGAAGGAGATATGCCACAAAGGCATCTTGTACCTTCCCCACATACTTCATGAAGGTCAAATGCTGCTGCTCAATCCGTTTGTTGCTTTTAATGAGGGTGCGCAACAGAGTGAGGGCTTCATTGGTCGGGGCAGCTTCAATATTGTCGGGGGCGGCTGAAGTGGCTGGTTGGGCAGTAGAGGGCTGGCTGGGGGTGATGGGCTTTGTCTCCGGGGTCTGCATCATTTCTAGGCAGACTTTCCTGGTCCACCCCTCTTTGGCAGTTGTCATCTCATCTTCTTGGTCGGTTGGGATGTTGAAGTTGGCACAAAGGCATGTGATGAGAGACGGGAAGTACAACCTGCCATTTGTCTTGCGGAAGCAGTTGTGGATCTCCTTGCAT
Organism: Hibiscus trionum; assembly: GCA_030270665.1. Lineage (NCBI taxonomy): Eukaryota > Viridiplantae > Streptophyta > Magnoliopsida > Malvales > Malvaceae > Hibiscus > Hibiscus trionum. The sequence continues at coordinate 38,974,468 of BSYR01000010.1, read as the reverse complement.
ATGATCTCCCCAACGTTGATGGGCTGGTTCATCATGATGTTGTGGATGAGTGCAAGGCACGGCCGGTCGAAAGTGGAGTTGTGGGTGGTAGGCTGCATACGATGTTTGATAAAAGTAATCCTCAACATAGGCTCAAGCAGCAGGTGGCTGCGTTGGACAGAGCCGCCATGCTTTCATACCAACCACGGCGTGTTGGGCTTGCACAGCTTGTCCTTGAGTCTATCGTAGTCGGCAGCCGTCAATGACTGCCTTTATTCCTCATAAGGGTTGCCGTCCATCTCTAGGTCGTAGAAGTTGTTGATGATGGCAGCGTTTAACTTGACAGGCTCCCCTCGGACATAGACGAACGGTAGCTCAGGGCGGGGGTGATGGGCATAAAACTCTCTGACCACAGTGATGTTGGCCATCTTCGGCTGTCGTGCGAATATTTCCCATCCCTTTCTGTGAATGGTCTCGACCAAGGCGGGCTCTAAGCCAAGGTCCCATGTTTGCTTCGTGTAGTGGAAACCTTGCTCCTCCCAAATTGCTTGCTTGGCAAACTGATTTTTGTATCTCTTTTCATCTGCCTTGGAGCATAAGCGTTGAAAGTTGGGTTTGGTTGCTGATATTGAAGCCATGTGTGAGACGGTTGGAATATAACTAGGGGTGAGCAAAACTCGACTCGACTCGAAAAAACCAAATAACTCGACTCGAGGCAAAAATACTCGACTCGTCTTAACTCGACTCGAAATTTCATAAACTTGAATAACTCGAAAAAATTTTAAATAAAGTTTGAGTTGTGAAATGGAAATTCGAATAACTCAAATAACTCAAAATTTTTAGTAATTAGTGGATTTATTTTTAAGTTCGAGACGAGTCCCTCTATTTTTTATGATATATACATACTGATATATAAAAATATGAAGAAATATTGTTGTGAAACCTATGTTTGATTTTGATATAATTAAATCTTTAAGGATAAATTTGAAAAACATAAAATTATTTTATAAGTCCCTTAATAAGTCTTAAATCACCAAACACTTTAAAACTGATTTGAAAAACTCAAACTCAAAATATTTTCTAAGTGTTCCAAGGTCAAACTATTGAAAACCGTCCAGGTGTATCGATACGCTTTCAGCCGTATCGATACCTTTTTACAAAGTTGGTCACTGCCGGAACTCGTTTCGATACGCACTTAACCGTATCGATACGGTTTTAACGAATTTTTAAATTCAAGTCGTTTTAAATATTTCGACCGTTGGTGTCAGTTGTTAGGTAACCAAATTTTAAATTGGTAGTTGACTCGTATCGATATGGTAAACCCTCGTATCGAAACGGAAACTGACAGTAAGCTATATCGAGAAAAAGGTATCGATAAGGTCTTAGCCGTTTCGATACCCCGTATCGATACGCATACGTACGTTTCGATACCCCCTATTTATTGTGCACAACGGCTCTTTCTTTTCTGAGACAGGTATCGATACGGCTCCCCGAGTACCGATACGGGTAGCTGTAGAAGTGCATTTATGGTGGTGAGAGAGGGTTCCAACGGCTCTATTCAAGTTCCCAACCACCCAAACGGCTAGAATTAATAGAGGATGTATAAATTGAAGTCCTTTGAAGGTCAGGAACAACTATTCAACCTACAAGCATCATCAAAGCAAAAATCCAAACCCTTGTGCTATTAAAAGTCAAATTCTTGTACCCGACTCTAGTGTTTTCAATTGTCAATTTGTATTGTGAGTTTGGGGTGATTGAAACTGTAATTGGGTAGACATTTATCCTTTGAGAGGAATCATTTGAGTTTACCAAAACTTCTCTTTGTAAATTGAGTGGATTAAGCTTTGGGTAGAAAGCTTAATCGAATTTGTAAGGTTACCTCCTCATCCAAGAAAAGGGGAAGAATTCAAGTAGTGAATTGGTTGAAAATCCTTAGTGGGAACTAGGTAGTGGATGTAGAGTTCATTTGGAGAACTTGAACCACTCTAACTACTTGTGTCAATTTTAATTTTTTTATTCTTCCCACCAAAATTTTTATTCCCAATTCACCCCCCTCTTGGCCATTTGCAATTTTTGATCAACTCAACAATTGGTATCATAGCTACACTCATTGGAAGGATTACAACCCTCTTGAGTCGATTCTAGGAGAGTTTGATCAGCAACTAATCAAGCAATGGCATCCACCTCCAACTATGAGTCCCAATCCACCACCAAGCCACCATTCTTCAATGGGGATAACTACCCATATTGGAAGAATGGGTTGAGGCTTTTCATCAAGTCTATCGACTATACGGTGTGGGATGTGGTTGAAGAAGGTCCATACATTCCCATGAAGAGAGATGGAGAAAGACTCATCCCAAAGGTAAAAGCCGAGATGACGGATGATGAAAGAAGAAGGATGCAAGTGAATGACAAAGCTCTCCATGTGATATTTTGTGCACTTGGTCCGGATATCTACTCCAAGGTGTCTTCAATCGAAAATTCCAAGGAGGTTTGGGATACCCTCGAGACAACATATGAGGGAACTAGTGATGTCAAGGAGACAAAGATTGTGCTACTCAATCTAAGCTATGAAAATTTCAAGATGGATCCCAATGAAAGTGTCTCCAAGATGTTTGATCGATTCTCGGTCATTGTCAACGGATTGAAGGGGTTCGGAGAGATCATCCCCGAAGACAAACTAGTGAGGGAATTGTTGTACTCTCTTCCGGAGTCATGGGATGACAAGAGAACGACTATTATTGAAGCTAGAGATTTGAAGACTCTCAAGCTTGATGCTCTTGTTGGATCTCTACTCACCCATGAGATTATGAGGAAGGGAAGAGAAGAAGAGAAGAAAATAGTTGAGAAGAAGGATAGTGAGAAGAAGAAAGTGGGAATCGCTCTTAAAGCTTCACATCAAGAAAGCGATTCAAGTGAAGATGAAGATGAGGAGATGGCCATGTTGGCCAAACGATTTACTCGGTTCATGAAGTCAAATCGTGGAAGAAAATTTATTAGAAAGGGAGACTTCAAGAGTAAGAGTAAGGAAGAGGAGAAGGACCAAATCACTTGCTATGAATGCAAGAAGCCGGGTCACATCCGTTCCGAATGTCCTCAATTGAAGAGGAAGAGCTTTGGGAAGAAGAACAAGCTCAAAGCTCAAATAGCAACTTGGAGTGACGATGAGTCATCCGAGGAAGAGGAGGAAGTGGCCAATCTATGTCTCATGGCCATTGATGATGAACCAAAGGTAAATTCTAACTTATCCAATTTTGATTTTACTTTTGATGAACTTCAAGATGCTTATGATGAATTGCAAGAGGTTTATGATGAGTTAGTAGGAAAATACAAAGAATCCATTTTGAAAAACAAGAAAACCATTTCCGATTTGAAAAATCAAAATGAGACATTTTCTAAAGCTAACTCTGAATTGGAAAAGAAAGTTTTGTTTTTAGTAAATCTTTCAAATGATCTTAAAACAAAAAATCTTGAACTTGAAAAACTTATTTCCGATTTTCAAGATTATCACACAAAGGAAGTAGATAATCTTAAAACATCTATTGCTATTGGGAAAAACAATTTTGAAAAAGGGAATCATTCTAAATCCCAATATGTAAAAAGAAAACCCTTTATTCCTAAACAAAGAAATTTTAATAAGCAATCTAGAGGTCAAAGAGTTAGGAGTGTTTGGGTTCCTAAGGAACTCATTATTTCTAATAATATGAATGCTATTGCTTCTTGGATTCCTAAGGGAACCAAAATTTTGAAGGCTAACACTCATGGACCCAAAATGATTTGGGTACCAAAAATCAAGGCCTGATTTCTTTGTTTGTAGGGGCAGCATTGCTACAAGGCCAAAGCTTCAAGCCAAAACTCATGGTACCTTGATAGTGGATGCTCAAGACATATGACCGGTGACAAGAGTAGATTCGTGGAACTAAAGCCAAAGAGTGGTGGAGTAGTGACTTTCGGTGACAACTCCAAAGGCCACATTGAAGGAATAGGCTCCATTGGTAATCACTCTTCTATTTTCATTGAAAATGTTTTGTATGTCAACGATCTTAAACATAACTTATTGAGTATTAGTCAATTATGTGACAAAGGTTTTAATGTTTTATTTGATAAAAAGTGGTTGCAAAATTGTAAACATTAAAACAAATCAACTAATGCTCATTGGTCATCGCATAGGGAACATATACATGGTGCATCTAGATGACATTCATTCATCTCATACATGCTTAGTTGCACATGATGAACATGACTCATGGCTTTGGCATAGAAAATTAGGACATGCTAGCATGAGTGTCTTAGAGAAATTAATTTCCCTTAATCTAGTTAGAGGTTTACCCAAACTTAAATTTTCTAAAGATAAAATTTGTGATGCATGTTCAAAGGGTAAACAACATAGAATTTCTTTTAAATCCATTAATGATGTCTCTACTAGTAGATGTTTACAATTGATTCATATGGATCTTTTTGGGTCTATTAGAACAATGAGCTTGGGTGGAAAATCATATGTTTTTGTGCTTGTAGATGACTATTCTAGGTTTACTTGGGTTCTATTCTTAAGTACAAAGGATGAGGCTTTAGAAAAATTCATCACATTTTCTAAAATAACTCAAAATGATCTTGAACTTAAAATTTCTCACATTAGAAGTGATCATGGAACCGAATTTCAAAATCTAGGTTTCGATGAGTATTTAAATGAAAATGGGATTAGCCACAATTTTTCCGCACCTCGCACTCCTCAACAAAATGGGGTAGTTGAGAGGAAAAATCGAACTTTAGAAGAAATGGCTAGAACCATGCTTTGCGAAAACAATTTACCTAAATATTTTTGGGCGGAAGCCACAAATACCGCTTGCTATATTATAAATCGAGTAATGATTAGGCCGATTTTGAAGAAAACACCTTATGAGATTTTAAAATCTAAGAAGCCTAACATTAACTATTTTCATCCTTTTGGTTGCAAGTGTTTTGTTTTGAATAATGGTAAAGAAAACTTAGGTAAATTTGATGCTAAAAATGATGAAGCTATTTTCTTAGGGTACTCTTTAAACTCTAAAGCCTATCGTGTATTTAATAAAAGAACTCTAGTGGTTGAAGAGTCAATACATGTTGTTTTCGATGATAACCTCCTTCCGAGGAAGGAATCTTGTGATGATGATGATGTAGGAATCCTTGATGCCATTGATGGAGGACAAACGTCAAAGGTGGATGAGGTTCCAACTAAAGATGAGGATACACAAGATCCACCTCTTGAAGCCTTGAAGGACTTGGCTCTTGAGGAAAGGGAGGTGTCTTACCCAAGGGAGTTAAACTATGTCAAAGGTGGTGAAATCTTGGGTGATCCATCCAAGGGGATAACTACTAGATCCTCTCTCAAATTAATGAATCATGTTGCATTTCTTTCATGCATTGAGCCTAAAAATATTACAGAAGCTTTAAAAGATGATTTTTGGATTTTGGCCATGCAAGAGGAATTAAATCAATTTGAGAGAAGTAAAGTTTGGACATTAGTTGAAAGGCCTAATAATCAATCTACTATAGGAACAAAATGGGTTTTTAGGAATAAATCAGATGAAAGTGGTAATATAGTGAGAAACAAGGCTAGACTTGTTGCTCAAGGCTATACCCAAGAAGAGAGAATTGATTTTGATGAGACCTATGCACCTGTAGCTAGAATGGAAGCTATTAGGATGTTGCTTGCATTTACATGTTATCATAATTTCAAGCTTTTTCAAATGGATGTGAAAAGTGCCTTTTTAAATGGTTTTATAAATGAAGAAGTGTATGTTGAAAAACCACCGGGTTTTGAGGATTCAAAATTTCCAAACCATGTTTTTAAACTTGCAAAAGCTCTCTATGGTTTAAAACAAGCTCCTAGAGCTTGGTATGAGAGACTTTCAAATTTCTTAATTGAAAAGGGTTTTGAAAAGGGAAAGGTGGATACCACACTCTTCATAAAAAGATATAACAATGACATCTTAGTGGTTCAAATTTATGTTGATGATATCATTTTTGGTTCTACTAATGAGTGTTATTGTAAAGAATTTTCTAAGCTAATGCAAGGTGAGTTCGAGATGAGCATGATGGGGGAGCTCTCATTCTTTTTGGGACTCCAAATCAAACAAAGGAAAGATGGCACCTTCATAAATCAAGCTAAGTACGTGAATGATATGCTCAAAAAGTTTGGCTTGGAGAATGCAAAACCTCAAGCCACACCTATGAGTTCTTCCATAAAGCTTGACAAAGATGAAGGAGGTAAGTGTGTTGATTCTAAGCTTTATAGATCCATGATAGGTTCTTTGCTTTACCTTACCGCAAGTAGACCGGATATCATGTTTAGTGTTTTCTTGTGTGCTAGGTTTCAAGCTAGTCCTAGAGAATCACACTTAGTTGCCATTAAGAGAATTTTTAGATACCTTAGAGACACACCTACCTTAGGTCTTTGGTATCCTAAAGATTCTTCCTTTAGCCTTCATGCTTATTCGGATGCGGATTATGGGGGATGTAAGATAGATAGGAAAAATACTTCCGGGACATGCCAATTCTTAGGTAGTATGCTCGTATCTTGGTTCTCTAAGAAACAAAATAGCGTAGCCTTATCTACCACCAAAGCGGAGTACATATCCTTAGGGAGTTGTTGTACTCAAGTCCTTTGGATGAAGCAACAACTCTTAGATTATGGTGTTGAAGTAGAAACCATACCCCTTAAGTGTGACAACACTAGTGCCATTTGTCTCACTAAGAATCCCATCCAACACTCTAGAACTAAACACATAGAAATTAGACATCATTTTATTAGAGATCATGTTTTGAAAAATGATGTTGTTATTGAATTTGTTGACACCTTGAACCAATTAGCGGATATATTTACAAAACCTTTAGATAAAGAGCGTTTTTGGTCCCTTAGGAGAGAGTTAGGTCTAGCTAGCCTATCTTGACCTTTTAGGACATCTCTGTGCTTAAAATTGCTTGATCTTGTGAAATTGCTTGTTTGTGTGTTGTAACTCTTGAAAATGTCCATGCCTATAGTTAGGGGGAGTATGTTTATATTCAAATATGTTTAGAACTGCTCATTCATCATTTGCATTCCTTTAGGAGATGTTAAAACCGAGCCTATGGTTGTTCTTTAGGCCTAAAGATGTATTTCTGGGCATAGGGTATCGATACGGATCTACGTGTATCGATACGAGTACTTCATTGAGCTTCCCAAACTTCTTTTTGCCTTAAACGGGTATCGATACAGTTAAACCCATATCGATACGAGCTTCAATCGTTTCGATACGGATCTCATCCGTTTCGATACAATTCTCCAACGGGCATTTTTAAGGAAATGATGTTTCTACCCCCGTATCGATACACCCTCAGGCGTATCGATACTCGATTGCGCAGACAGCTTTTAATTTGGCATTTAAAGTCTTCAACTTTTACCAAAACTAAAATTCTTCAAACCCTAAAAACCCTAGCCGTTTTTGCCTATAAAAAGGCTCTTCCTCCCTCATATTTTCACACCACAACTCAAAAATCTTAAAGAGGGTTTCCATCAAGCAAAGCTCTAAGATCTTTCTCATCAAATTTGGTGCTAGATTTTTCTTCATTCTCTCAAATCCCTATCAAGGTAAAACATTTTCTTTTTTTCTTTTTCAATTTTTTTATGTTTTGTTTTTGTTTTGTTTTTATGTTCATCTTCTTAACGAAAATTTTGTTTTCAAAATCTCTTCTTCAAATTTTATTTTTAAATTTTTTTCCTTGATCCTTGACTTCAATGAAGGAATCTAAATGCATGATTTTCTTTTACTTCATGGCACCCAAGGAATCTAGGAAGAGATCTCGGGTTTCTCAAACCGGTGAATCATCCAATCCCGGAGAGGTTGCACGTCCAAACTACACCCAAATCTATGAAAATTCCTTTGAATCCCCCGGAGCTCTCACATATTTTCGTCAATTCGAAAACTACAAGATTCGGAGCGATTCAAATTTGAATATCTTCCTTTGCTTCGACTTTGGAATTTTATGTATTTTCTCTCCATTCCCGGTTTTTATTACCGTCTTTTGGTTTTGATCTTTTACACTAATGCCAAATGTCTTGTTAATCATAATGGGGTTGTTACCGGAGTTAGTTCTTATCTAATGGGCAAGAAAATCCTCCTTGATGTCAAGTCTATATGTGAAGTTTTTAATTTGGAGGATGAAGGCCTTGACGATGAGAATGCTTTAGGCCATGTTCTTAGTGTCTCCGTCACCGCCCTCAATGCTCAAGATCGGATCCTCCATTTGATGGTGTCTTGGTGGTTTAGGCCTTCCGGAGGAAAGTACTCTACCATCTGTCAAGTGGATGATTTTTGGATCTGTTGCTTCCGTGAGAGAAAGAGTCCAAACCTTGCTCGAATCATGTTTGCGGAGATTGTCTATCTTGTGCAACATCGCCACACCTCTCTCGTCACCTCCTTCACCTATGGTACGGACCTAAGCTATTACTTTGTGAAAAAGGATATTGATTGCTCGTTTCACTTCCCAACTCCCCTCACCGATCCTATTGATGAACGCTCTCTTGCACGGGGTAAGTTCCATTATTTTAATGGAAGTTGGTTACGTCTTTCCGAGCTACCACCCCAGGCCGCAGCCGAATTGGAAAATCCTCAAGGTGATCAAGCTCCTCAAGCTTCTCCACCTCCTCCTTAACATCCCATGGATGCTCTTATGACCTTCCTTAATGAGAAATTCACGGGGTTGCGCACGGATATGGGAAATCGTCTTACCGCACTTGAAACAAGCTTTGACACAAGGATGACAACCATGGAGAATCGTCTAATCTCTCTTGAAAGCGGTCATAACTCTTTGAATATTTCCCTCTCCTCTTTTCATGATGAGTGGCGCAATAGCATGAGGAATGATGATCCAATTGGAGTTGACGATGAAGACGATGAAGAAGGCGATGATGATGCCTAGTAGCCTCTCCTTGCATCTCATGCATATCATCTAGGATATTTATATTTATGCACTTTTGTTTCATGTTCTTAGGACTAAGTTTGTTTTAGTTTTAAACCTATGCTTTGATTTTATGTTTTGTTGGATTTTTAAGTTGATGTTATGCTTTATCTTTGAACTTAATGATATTTTTGTTGCCTATTTATATCTTTGCCTATGCTATGCACTTTACTTTGTCTCAATATTTTTGATCTAACAAAAAGGGGGAGAGAAGCTAGCTCACAACACTTTAAAAATTTTGATTTCAACTTCAAAGTTACCTAGCTTATATTAAGGGGGAGTAAACTTTGCAAAGTTTTTCAAAGTGTCAAAAATTTTAAGTTTTAGTTTTGTTATATCAAAAAAGGGGAGATTGTGAAACCTATGTTTGATTTTGATATAATTAAATCTTTAAGGATCAATTTGAAAAACTTAAAATTATTTTATAAGTCCCTTAATAAGTTTTAAATCACCAAACACTTTAAAACTGTTTTGAAAAACTCAAACTCAAAATATTTTCTAAGTGTTCCAAGGCCAAACTATTGAAAACCGTCCAGGTGTATCAATACGCTTCCAGCCGTATCGATACCTTTTTACAAAGTTGGTCACTTCCGGAACTCGTTTTGATACGCACTTAACTGTATCGATACAGTTTTAACGAATTTTTAAATTCAAGTCGTTTTAAATATTTCGACCGTTGGTGTCAGTTGTTAGGTAACCAAATTTTAAATTGGTAGTTGACCCGTATCGATAAGGTAAACCCTCGTATCGAAACAGAAACTGACAGTGAGCTATGTCGAGAAAAAGTTATCGATACGGTCTTAGCCGTTTCGATACCCCGTATCGATACGCATACGTGCGTTTCGATACCCCCTATTTATTGTGCACAACAGCTCTTTCTTTTTTGAGATAGGTATCGATACGGCCCCCCGAGTACCGATACGGGTAGCTGCAGAAGTGCATTTATGGTGGTGAGAGAGGGTTCCAACGACTCTATTCAAGTTCCCAACCACCCAAACGGCTAGAATTAATAGAGGAGGTATAAATTGAAGTCCTTTGAAGGTCAGCAACAACTATTCAACCTACAAGCATCATCAAAGCAAAAATCCAAACCCTTGTGCTATTAAAAGTCAAATTCTTGTACCCAACTCTAGTGTTTTCAATTGTCAATTTGTATTGTGAGTTTGGGGTGATTGAAATTGTAATTGGGTAGACATTTATCCTTTGAGAGGAATCATTTGAGTTTACCAAAACTTCTCTTTGTAAATTGAGTGGATTAAGCTTTGGGTAGAAAGCTTAATCGAATTTGTAAGGTTACCTCCTCATCCAAGAAAATGGGAAGAATTCAAGTAGTGAATTGGTTGAAAATCCTTAGTGGGAACTAAGGTAGTGGATGTAGAGTTCATTTGGAGAACTTGAACCACTCTAACTACTTGTGTCAATTTTAATTTTTTTTTATTCTTCCCACCAAAATTTTAATTCCCAATTCATCCCCTCTTGGCCATTTGCAATTGTTTGATCAACTCAACAATTGTCACATGTGAAAAAATATATATGTGCATATCTTATATGATTAGAGAAAGGAGTTTAAATTGGAATCAAATCATACTATAACATGAAAATAATTACAATTAAATTTTTATAGAAACTCGAAAACTCGACTCGAATCGAAAAAATTTCAAATAAAGTTTGAGTTGTAAAATATGACTCGTCAACTCGAATAACTCAAAATTTTTTGACTCGACTCGATCGAACGCTCACCCCTAAATATAACTGACACTTAAAAGAAAATATTGTGAGAAAAGAGAGTAAAGGATTCAAGAAGAAAATAACAATGAGGTGAAAGTAAATGAATGGGGTGAGTAAGGTTTAAAAAGAGGTCGCGAAGAGATGTTGGGGCAGCATTAAATGTACAACGGTAAAGTTGTCTCGCCCACGTTACGAGGTTTCTGCCCGTTATATCTGTAGTCGTTGGTAGCTAGCCGTTAGCGGGCAACTAGCCGTTACGCGTTGTCTGCGCTGGGCCGCCCTTGGCCGTCTTGGCGGGATGATGTGCGGGCTCCTTGTTGGGCCTTCTTCTTGATCCAGCTCTTTTATTCCTAAAGGCCTGAAATAAAAATAAAGATAATTATATACTAAAAATAAATTCTAAAAAATAAAAATGTGAAAAATAAATTTAACTAGTTTAAAATCTAATCCTAAGGAAAATAAATTGCAATAAATTAAATTCTATTCCTAAAACATAAAAATAAAGAAAATAAAAATTAAATTAATTAATTTATGTTGGGAGTGCATTTGGGTGCATCTCCCAGACATAACCACTTCCTGAGGTGGTGTTTCTTGTCTTTACCTACTGGGGGTCCTCTTGCTCTTTAAGGTGGTGTGCTACTGGGTCCTTCAGCCTGCCCTTCGGTCTGTCGTGACAGCTGTTGTGTTGGTCTGTCTTTGTGCTGATTTTGGCGGCCTGAGCATCTGGGCATCCTTCCTTTTCCTTTTCTGAGGGTTGTAACACATTCAACTTGATGCTCTGATTGTCTACCCTCATGATCAGCTTCTCATGCTCTACATCTATTAGCATTCTGCCTGTGGCCAAGGATGATTGGGGCATTTTCATCAGCCTTACAGTCTAAAATGAGGAAGTCTGCTGGAAAGATAAGGCTGCCCACTCGTACTAGGATGTTTTCAATCTTGCCCTCCGGTTGTACAAATGAATGATCAGCAAGTTTCAGCATAATGGAGGTAGGTTTGGTTTGCCCAATTCCTAGTTTTTCGAAGACTGCCTTAGGCATCAAGTTTATGTTGGCTCCTAAGTCGCACAGGGCTTTTGTTTCGTGCATTCTGCCTATTCTGCATGGTATAACAAAACTGCCCGGATCTATTTCTTGGGCGGCAACTTGTAGTGCATCATAGCTATGTACTCCTCTGTCACAACAATTGTTTCAAACTCCCCAATTCGTTTCCTCTTAGAAACCATATCCCTTAGGTATTTTGCATAGCTGGGCATGTTGTGAATGGCTTCTATGAGAGGGATATTTATGTGCTCCTGTTTCATAATATCCAAGAATTTCCTGAACTGGTGCTCTTGCTTATGTTACTTAAGCCTCTAGGGGAAAAGGTGCTGGCAGGCAGATGTATTCTATACGTTCTTTGCATGGGAACTTTATCTGTGGAAGATCATCTGCCTCAGGGCTGCTGTCAGGCTCATCTGCCGAGGCGGCTGGTGTGGATGCTGCCGCGGCAGGTAGTTCTTTCTTTGTTGGTTGTTTGTCTACTGGTTTTTCCATTTGGGCTCATTCAATTGTTTCCCACTTCTGGTTGATATGGCCTTACACTACTCATATGTGGGTTTAGCTGCTGCCTCTATACTGCTAGATGTTGCACCCATTTTCTTACTGATGAAGATAGCAGTGAACTGCCCAAACTAGGTCTCCAGGTTCTTTATCGTAGCCTCCTGGTTGTTCATCCTCATCTTTGTCTTGTCCATGAATGACTCAGTTTTATTAATAAACTTATTTGTACGAACAATAAACTCACTAGTATTAGACATAAAAGTTTGAAGAGTTGCTTCTAGTGAATTATTGTTTTGTGGTTGCTGAGGTTGTTGTCTATACTGGTTTTGCTGGTAGCCTCCATGTTGCTGTTGTGGATTGGCAGTAGTTTTAGGGTTGCTCTAGAAGAAGTTTGGATGATTCCTCTAATCAGGGTTATATTTATTCGTGACGGGCCTTATGTTCCTTTCGTATCCTCCCATGAAATTGGAATATGCGGTACATTCGGAGGAGTTGTGGTTGCCCCCACACTCATCGCAGAATGGCTCTACAGCCTTGGCCTCATAGACTTTCCCAGTGGGCTTTACCATGTTCATAACCAGCTCTGTCAGCTTGTCGAGGCGGGCATTGACAGATTTTGAGGCTTCCACTTCGTTCACAATTATTGGCCGCCTAATGCCGCCTCGGAGGGCTGTTGGATACTTATAGTCATTTTTGGTGGTTTGGTTCAGGATCTGCAGTGCATCCTCTGGTGGTCTGTCGAGGATGATTCTGTTGGCTAAGGCATCAATCATCATTCGAGTTGGGTAGTTTACCCTGTTGTAGAACATTGACACTTGTGTCCAAGCCGGAAAACCATAAAGCGGGTAGTTATTTAGCATCTGTTGGTACCGCTCCCATGCTTCATACATTGGCTCATCATCCCCTTGTTAGAAAGTTGTGATCTCGTTTCTCAATCTGTCTGTGACATTGGATAGGCTGAAACAATCCAAAAAATCCTTGCACAGCTATGTCCATGTGTTGAACGATCCTATTGGCTGGTTGTTCAACCACTATTTGCCCTATCCTTCAGTGAATAAGGGAATAAGCTCAGCCTTAGCACATCTTGGTGGACTCCATGTATTTTGACAACTCTGCATATGTCCAGGAATCCTCTTAAGTGTTGTCGAGCATCTTCTGTGGCAGTCCCTCCAAATTTCCCCAACGTGTTGATCATGTTAAACATCACGGGCTTCAGCTCAAAGTGATCTGCCTCAATTTCAGGTTCTGTCATTGTAGGATCGAACCCTCTGAAATCATGTTCCAAATAATCTCTGGTGGTTCGAACGTACTGTGGCTGCCTGGGCGGAATAGGGGGCGGCTGCCTTGGTGGAACTTCTGCTGTTCTCTAGGCAGCGGGTCTTGCTGCCCATCCCTACCGTTTTGAGCATTGTTGGCAGGGTTGTCGTTTATTACTTCCATGATTTCCTTTGCTTTTCTCTCTTCTTTAGTTTTCCCTAGGACTGTTCTGATCTCCTTTTAGAGTTCTCTTGCTCTTCGTTCGATATCATCAACGTAAATGATTTCGCCTTTTAGGTTTGCCCTGGTCATGCACTTAGCAAAGGAACTGTAAAAAAATTTCTTTTTTTGAATAAATATAAAAACTAAAAATTAAAAGCAAATAAAATAAAAGTGCAAGAATTAAAAACGAATTTGCTGTTACCAATCCCCGGCAACGACGTCAAAAACTTGTAGAGTGTTTTAGTGTTCTCTAAATATAAGCGCAAGTGCACACTCCTGTCAAGTAATAGTATAAAAGATATCGTCTCCCACAAGAATTGGAAAGCTTGACTCGATTCATTATTCCTGCACAAGAAAAGTAAATGCACAAATAAGTTGGTTTGTTTAAGAGGAAAGTAAAATAAAACACAAGTAATTAAAAGGGAAGAGTTCAGATTGATGGAATGGGCTGGGTTATGCTGTTGTTTAGTGTGAAACTGCTTTGAATAGGATAAATTGCTTTGCGCTGCCATACTTCGCTGCCTCGGCGGGAGATGGCAGATTGGCTGCTGTGACGCTCTCGCTGCCCCAGCAGTGGAATGGATGTGTGTCGGCGGCGAACTCATCAGAACACTTCAAAAGTGATCCCGCTTATGTCTAAGTCAGAATGTTGTTGATGCCCACTACAGATAATATCAGCTGCGACGTGAATCGTGCAAAGACAGCAATGTTTGTTCGTCCTCTTTTAGCCGCCTTAAACCCTAACCTATGTCTAGGTTGGATTGATCAACACCGTCTATAGATGAGATCATACTTACTCCTTTCGTGAGTTCGACTCTCTCGATACCGAACAAATGGATAGTAATAAACTAATCTTTTTCCTTAATTGAAAACTATAAAGAACATGGAATAAGGAAACCTTGAAGCTTTATTGCAAAAACAAACTTAAAATCCTAAAAAATCATTCTCACACTAATTACAACATAACCCAAACCCAAAGAGAATTTTAGAACATAATAGCGGCAAGAAAACCTAAACTATGCCTAAGGGAAAACCTAAGTTGTTTTGAAGTAAAAGTACAATGGGTATATATAGACATTAGTTAGGTCTAGTTCTTCTTGAAGTAGAAGTCTTCAAAGTAGATTTTTGATTAAATGCAACCTTAAATTCTGACTTCTTTGAGTTGAATATGGACTTCTCCACGTTGCATTGCTCCGCAAGTAATCTCGCATTCCTCCTTCGGTGGCTCTGCCTGCTGCTACAGTCATCGGAAAATTGAGTGGACATCATCGTTAAGATCAGGATATTTTCTCTACAGATCGCACTCTAGTTCTCCAATTCCTTAGTTTGTTGTCTTGGGCGGCAGGTAGGGCAGCGGCAGCTACTGGGCAGCTGATGTCTCTGTCTGGAACTACATCAGTACAACTCCTTAGTTTGATGCCTCAACATCATGTCCTCAGCTCCTCTCTTCTTCTATCAGCCTCTAGCACCTAAAACTAAAACTAAACTAAAACAATACCTTTTCTTTACCAAATAACAGATAATCTATAAAAAGCATGGCGAAGTAAAGAATACTGTAAAATGCAATGCATGATCCTAATTATGCCTAAAATGTACTTAAAACAGCAATAATATGAGATGGAATGTGCATGAAATATAGAACTTACAGACACTTTACATTCGGTATACAAGACTAAAACCTAATATATATGGCATACATGGCATGGCAACATAAATGAAAACATGAATGCTTGGCATGGCATAAATATGAGGCAACACACACCCCAAACCCAAGATGTGCATTGTCCTCAATGCATGAAAACAACACATATAAACAAATAAAACAGAAAAATAAAATGCATGAACATGAAAATGCAATGAAATGAAATGTAAAGGAATTTAGAAAGAGGAGGACTCCCCTTTCGAGACTTCTTCTCATGTGACTCAGGTCTTCCTCTTGACAAAGCTTCCACAGCTAGCATGGGAGCATCAGATTCCGCCTTTGACACCTTGGGCATTAGCGCAGTTGTCTTCCCTTTTCCTTTGTCCTTGGTTTCGGTGGTAGTGAGTTGCTGCCATAGGGCCGGCGTGATTGTGGTGCTGTTGATTTCTTGGCCTATGTTTGAGTCGATCTTGGGCACACTATGTCTCATGCAAATGTTTGAAATTAACAAAGGAAAGAATATATTGCCATTAGGCTTACCCGCACATTTATTGTCTCCTCAATGATGATCTGGACGACATTGATTTTCCGGCCAACTATGATTGAGTGCAGTAGTGCCAGCCGCTCCTTCAACATCGTTTCATTATGGGTGGTTGGCATCAGGTTTGCCTTAAGAAAATGGTTCCACCCCCTCGGCTGAGATTTCAATGCCAGTCTCTTGACGGTTCGGTGGCCCTTGGAAGACACTATCCACGTCGTGCCTGATTCACATTGATCTGCCAGTAACTTCTTTCTCTTGGCAGCAGTCATTGACTCGACAATCTCCAGATGTTTGTCCTCGACATCTCCTAATTTGAACATGGCATTAATATAACATTCATCAAAACGAACGCATATACCTTGTATCATCAAGAATGGGTTGTCCTTGGTGGTCAAGTGAGCATAAAACTTTTGGACAATATTTGCGTAAACCTCCCCTTTTTGCTGGCAAAATAGCTCCCATTTGTGCCGGTGGACTACCACCGTGAAATTAGGGAAAGAAACCCACGATTGCTTCACCTTTGAAGTCGAAGTGCTTCTCATAACAAAAGGATCTTGAGGTGAAATTTTCTTCATGCTTTATCCGGATCTCCTCATTGAAAAAGATTTTAAAGGGGGTTGATGAAGAAGCCATTGAAACGTGATGAAGCTTTGGGCGTGTTGGACAAAGGAAGAAGAAGAGAAAAGATGAATCTTGGTTTCTTACTTGATAAAGGAATAGAAAAGTGAAAATAGTTATGTTTCTTTGAACGGCTAGGGTAGGTGGACAGTAAAGGGTTGAGTGTTTAATGGTGATGTGATAAGGGTGTAAGTGATATGATAGGTTTAAAGACTGGAGTGATAAGGTGATTAAGTTGAATTTAAATTTCAACCTAATGGTTTGGGCGGATAGGGTTAAAATTCAAAAGAAAACAATTTTCACTCTCATGGGCTGATTTAAATCAAGCTAGGGTAAATCTCTTCTTCCAATATTCCAATTCGTCGTATGCCAAGCCTCTGCGTTGGCATTCTGCCTAGCAAGAAAAATTCTCTCGTTGTGTCATCGTCTCCCGCCAAGTCATGTCTTGGTATTATAACTGGCATACTAATCTGAAAATACTCAAATGAAAAACCTTTCAACGCAGTTAAGGAAAATTAAAAATTAAAAGAAGATAAACAAACAAATAAAGAAAATGCTGAAAAAGAAAAACATTTAATCCTAATATTTACAAAAATTAAACCGTGATGATGATGTTACGGTACCTCTACCAAGAGGATAACCTCATTGGCATTTTTCTGATCACCTTCCAAATAGTGCTTTAAACGTTGGCCATTCACCTTAAAAATGTCTCCCGTCTTCAAATTCTTGATGTCCACAGCTCCGTGGATATAGGTTTTTACAACTTTATAAGGGCCCACCCATCTCGATTTGAGTTTACATGGAAACAATTTTAGCCGCGAGTTAAATAACAAAACACATTGGCCTACCTCAAATTGTCTTGGCATTGTCCTTCTGTCATGCCAACGCTTTTTTGTCTTCTTGTAGAGTCTGACATTCTCATAGGCTTGTGTTCTGAATTCTTCCAACTCATTTAGTTCTAGTAATCTCTTTTCTCCAACAACTCTCCATGCCACGTCAAGTGTTCTGATGGCCCAATAGGCTTTATGTTCCAGCTTTACTAGCAGATGACATAGTTTTCCAAAAACAAATCTAAATGGTGATGTACCCAAAGGAGATTTAAAGGCAGTCCTATAAGCCCACAAGGACTCATCTAGTCTCAAGGACCAGTCTTTCCTTGTTTGATTTACAGTATTCTCTAAAATATTTTTGATCTCCTTGTTTGAAATTTCGGCTTGCCCATTTGTTTGAGAATTGTATGCTGTGTAAATCCTCTGGTGAATTACATACTTGCACAAAGCTTTAGAAATTAGATTGCAATTTAAATAGGTACCCTCATCATGAATAATCACTTTAGGGGCACCAAATCGAGTAAAAATGTGTTTGTGCAAGAACTTAGCAAGGGCATTGGCATCGTTTATTGGCAATGCAACAGCCTCAACCCATTTTGATAAATAGTCAACGACCACAAGAATATATACATTACCAAATGATGGGGGGAAAGGGACCCATAAATTCTATCCCCCATACATCAAATAAGTCCACATGCATAATGTTCTGGAGCGGTAATTGATGGCTGCCAGAGATGTTTCATTTCTGTTGGCATCACTCACATGCCTTGGCATAGTTATGGGCATCTTTGTATAGCGTGGGACAAAAGAATCCTGACTGCAACACCTTGGCAACAGTCTTCATCCCGAAAAAGTGTCCTCCATATGGTGAGGCATGACATAGTTGCAATATATTGTGCTGCTCATCCTCTAGCACACATCGGCAGATCATTTGGTCGGCACACTACTTGAACAATATTGGCTCGTCCCAATAATATTGCTGAACATCTCGAAGAAAACATTTCCTAGCATTATATGCCAAGTCTGGTGGAAGAATATTGCTTACCATGTAGTTAACTATGTCAGTGTACCATGACAAGGCATTAACTACAAGCAAATACTCGTTTGGGAATTCATCTCTTATGGCAGTGGTCTTACCATCTTCAAGGTGATGCTCTAGGCGTGATAGGTGATCAGCTACCAAATTTTCACTACCCTTCTTGTCTCAGATCTCGAGGTCAAATTCTTGTAGAAGAAGAGTCCATCGGATCAATCTAGGTCTGACATCATTCTTTGCCAAGAGGAACTTTAGTGCTGAATGATCTGTATACACCACAACTTTGTTACCAACTAAATAAGATCTGAATTTATCAAAAGCAAATAGAAATACAAGAAATTCTTTCTCAGTTGTGGAGTAATTAAGCTGAGCTCCATTTAAGGTCTGGCTGGCATAGTAAATGGTATGGGAAACCTTGCCACGTTGCTATCCTAACCCTGCTCTGATGGTATAGTCGTTGGCATCGCACATGAGCTCGAATGGCTCATTCCAATTTGGTATCACAACTATAGGGGCATTAATCAACTTTTTCTTTGAGTTCCTGAAACTCTCTTAAACAAGTATCATCAAATGCAATAGTGGCATTTTGTTCCAATAACAAACATAAAGGTTTATAAATTTTAGAAAAAAATTTAATGAAGCGTCGGTAAAAACATGCATGTTCTAAAAAACTTCTTATACCTTTTACACTCGTAGGGGTGGCAATTGCTTGATTACCTCAACTTTTTCTTGATCAACCTCTAATCCTCTCTTGGTTACCTTGTGCCCGAGAACAATGCTCTCCTTCACCATGAAATGGCATTTTTCCCAGTTCAAGACTATGTTTGTCTCAATGCATCTCCTCAACACTTGCTCCAAACTCTAAAGGCATTCCTCAAATGTTTTACCAAACACTAAGAAATCATCCATGAATACTTCCAAGTTATACTCAATCATGTCGGAAAAAATGGCCATCATGCAACGTTGAAACGTTGTCGGGGCATTACATAACTCGAATGGCATTCTTCTGAAAGCATAGGTCCCGTATGGACACGTGAAGGTGGTCTTCTCTTGATCATCAGAGGCAATGGCAATCTGGTTATAACTTGAATAGCCATCTAAAACACAATGGAAAGCTTTACCTGTCAGCCTATCTAACATTTGGTCGATGAAAGGCATTAGGAAGTGATCCTTCCGCGTAGCATTGTTCAGCTTTCTGTAGTCCATGCACACTCTCCATCATGTGATAGTCCTAGAAGGAATCAATTCATCCTTGCTATTTTGTACCACTGTCATGCCACCCTTCTTTGGCACGCATTGTACTAGGCTAACCCATGAGCTATCAGAAATGGGGTAAATTATCCCGGCATCAAGCCATTTGATAATCTCCTTTTTCACTACTTCTTTCATGCTTGGATTCAGCCTTCTATGGCTTTTAACGGTCTTGCCATGGTATTCCTCCAAGATAATCTTGTGCATGCAAATGGTTGGGCTTATACCTCGGATATCGGCCAAGGTCCAACCCAAAGCTTGCTTATATTTGCTTAATATTTCCAGCAATCTTCCCTCCTGATCATTAGTGAGATCAACAACAATGGTCATTGGCAAAGTTGAGTTTTTACCTAGATAAGCATGCTTGAGGTGGTCTGGCAATGGTTTCAGCTCTAATTCTGGTGGCTCCTCAATTGATGGTTTTGGTGCCTTGATTTCTCTACTGGCCAAATTTAGTGGCTCAAAATAGCCCA
Organism: Hibiscus trionum; assembly: GCA_030270665.1. Classification (NCBI taxonomy): domain Eukaryota; kingdom Viridiplantae; phylum Streptophyta; class Magnoliopsida; order Malvales; family Malvaceae; genus Hibiscus; species Hibiscus trionum. Next base: position 38,954,374 of record BSYR01000010.1, on the reverse strand, counting down.
CTTCTTCAGCCTCCAAAGCTGGTTCTTCAGGTTCTTCACTCGTCTCATCATTGTGAACCAGTTTGCTGACATCATCATCTGCGTCTTGGCATAATTGTGCCATATCCAAAGTAAAAATAGACTTCATCATCTCATCGATTCAGTATTCATCAGGTTCATTTGCACATTTAAGAGCTTGAAACACATTAAATGTAACATGTTGATCATTCATGCACATAGTAAGTTCACCCTTATGAACATCAATCAAAGTCCTACCCGTTGCAAGGAATGGTCTACCCAAAATAATTGGGACATCAATATCTGCCTCATAATCTAAAATGATGAAACCGTGTGGAAAAATAAATTTGTCTACCTTTACCAACACATCCTCACTCTTACCCTTAGGATGTACAAAGGATTTGTCTGCCAGTTGAAGTGTCACCGTGGTAGGTTTTGCTTCTATGCCAAACTTACTAAAAACTAACATTGGCATCAGGTTGATGTTAGCTTCTAGGTTACACAGTGCCTTTCCCATGAATCTGTTGCCAATGGTGCAAGGAATAGTAAAACTTCTCGGATCTTTTAGCTTCAATGCCAATCGATTAAGTATCATGGCACTGCATCCTTCGGTGAGAGCTACGTTCTCAAAATCTCCCAACTTTCTCTTTTTGGACAAAATGTCCTTCATGAATTTGACATAGTTGAGAATTTGCTCAAGAGCCTCTACCAATGTTATGTTGATTTGCAATTGTTTAAGAACTTCTAAGAAGCACTTAAATTGTTGGTCTTGCTTATGCTTTTGAAGCCTTGCTAGAAATGGTGGTGGTGGATACGCAAATGTCAGCCCCACTAGTTTTGCCAAGGTGGTGTTGACATCTGACTCATGTCTGGCATTGGTATGCTATTTGGCATCAGTTAGTGGTATGGCATCATCAGCTTTTGTTTCTTTCTTCTCTGTTTCTTTGAGATCGTCTGTTGGCATCAGCTTTTCAGCTTGGCAATCACTTGGCTGCTTGGAAGCCATCTCTATCTCGCATTGCTTGCCACTCCGAAGAGTTACAGCTTTGCATTGCTCATTATCTTTATGTCGAGCATCCTCCTTATCACTTGACAACGCTCCCTGGGGTCGATTGTTGAGTGCAATGGCAATCTGCCCAAGCTAAACCTCCAAGTTTCTCATTGATGTTGCCAAACTCTAGACTGTTGCATCATTCCTCTCCATGTATTCCGTGAGAGTGTTTCCTTGGTTATATTTCTGCCCTTGCTAAAAATTGTTTTGGGCTCTTTGTGTCATGGCATTCTGATTGAATGCTGGAATGGCATTGTTATTCTGCCTCTGGGCATTGTTGTTATGATATTGGGCATTGTATTGGTTACCTCCTTGATTTCCCCAAGCTAAATTTGGGTGTTGTCTCTAACCTGCATTATAAGTATTGGTGTTCGAATTATAGTAACGACCAAAATTACCAACAGAATTTACCAACTCATTGTTGGCAAGGCAATCATTTGTGTGATGATCTTATCTACATATTGTGCAAAATGGTTCTAATGCCTTGACTTCTCGGGAATCATTACTCTTTTGCAAAGTTTTCACAATGTTAGTAAGATTGGAAATTTGAGCATTAATGGATGTCAGTGAATCTAGCTCATATTTTCTATTTGATTTCGTGCCAGTCCCTAGTTTGGCAGTGGGATACTTAAAATCGTTGGCAGCAATCCTCTCAAGGATGCTAACTGCTTTTGTGTAATTCTTGTCCAAAAGTGAACCATTTGCCGAAGAATCAATAATTGTCCTGGCATGGGCATTAAGTCCATTATAGAAGGTCTCTATTTGGGTCTAATTGGGAAGCTTATGAATAAGATACCTCCTCACCAAGTCTTTGAATCTCTCCCAAGTATCATAAAAGGTCTCGTCATTAGCCTGCCTAAACTTCGTGATCTTGTTTCTTAGCCTGACATTAAGCTTAGGTGGTTGGTATCGCAATAGAAACTTCTGGCATAGATATGCCCATGTAGTCACCGATTCAAGTGGCAAAGAACTTAGCCACATCTTAGCTCTATCTTTGAGGGAAAATGTGAACAATTTCAGCTTCACTGTATCCTCTGGAACTCCAGGTTGCTAAAATAGTTGGCAAACTTCTATGAATTGCTTCAAGTGTTGCCTTGGATCTCTAGTGGGTGATCCATCGAACTGACCTACATTCAAAAGAGTTTGAATCATTACTGGTTTAAGTTTAAAAATTGTAGAATTTACCACTGTGCCAACTAGGCCTGGCATCAAATTGTCAACATTTGGTGCCAAGTGCTCTCTAATAGGTCTCTATATGGCATCGTCTACTGCGGGTGTGGTAGAGGCAGTCGATATCCTTCCGTGTATAGGTGGGATCTACTTGATTGTGTTGGACACCATCTACTCCTCTATTACCATTTTGAGCCATCTCTCTGATTTTCTTTTTCAATCTGTGGTAGGTTCGTTTAATTTTAGGGTCGAATGGATGATAGTCCGTAGGGCGATTCCTGGTTATACACCAAACAAAACAGATAAGTAAAATAAAACAAAACAATAAACTTTGTTGTAATCCTCGACAACGGTGCCAAAAACTTGTAGACACGCGTGAGTGCTTGGAAAAATGGGTAGAAAATGTATTAGAAATGTATAAAAATAGTGCCAAGTAAGAGTCTTTTGCGTGCAAGTATACACGATCTACAAGTAATACAGTAGTGAGTTAAGTATCTGATAAGCTCTTATAGATGCCACTTTTTGCTTACTATTTTCTTTGTCTTGAGGACTTTTCACTACTTAATCGATTGTATTTATTTCATTTTCTGTTCAGGGACTCAATTCTGGAATTAGCAGTAGAAAGGTGCATTTCTGCAGTTTTATTTATTTTTCTGGCCGTAGCTGACATTATGGGCACGACTCTGGGCACGGCGCATCTGACGTGGCAGTTTCTAGAAGATACAGTCAGCGCAAGGAAAGACTCTAAAAGAATCTAGAAGATCTAGTCAGCACAATCCGAGTTTAGGATTTTTAATTTTTAAATTTCAAAACAATCATTTTAAATTAAGTTACCTTTTGGCTATCTTTAGTAAATCTAAGCCTATAAATACCTTCTTTGGGTAAGGCTTTAGAATAATCTCTTGTCTTTAGTTCTTGTTGCTACTTGCCTTTATTTTAATAGAAGTATTTTCTTGTTCCATCTCCACTTCATATTTATTTTACGCTTCTTAAACATTTTGCCAAAAACATGCTAAGTATGATAATCAATATCATGCTTGGCTAATTTTCTCAAAGCCGAGAGCTAGTACAAATCAATTTCATGCGTGAGAATTGAATATTGCTTAATTCCTTCGAGATACATTTTCATCTTTCTGTTTAGATAGTTTGGCAATCGACCTTACTAAAATCTTTAAACGTTTTTCAAATCAAAAAGGATTCATTGGTCTGCAATCGTTTAGTCATACAGTTGGGAGGAAGAATCGGCCTGTGGCACTTCGACTTCCTGTGAACACTCTTAGAAGCGGTCCACTAAGGAAAGATGAAATCAGAAACGATTCTCAATAAGACAACTTCTGAGTCGGGCTTTTCCTGTTTTTAAACTAAGTATTTCAACGGTGATAGACGTGGTTGAATTATTTAAGAATCGACTTTCGGAGATAGACTTGGGAAGAACGGTTACATGAGAGAAAAGCAAGTTACGATGGGTTGGGCCTCGTAGACTGTAACCGACATGAATCCCGCAGTGAAAGTATATTTTGAATGATCGTATGAATTGAAGAAACTAGCTCGATGCTGCTTTCCTATTAGTGATTTTTCGATTTCATTCCTCACTTTATTTACTACATCTTTCCTAAATTGTTTATTATTCCCTCGTCACTTAAATCACACCAAACCCCCTTTTTTTTATTTTCTTTCGCTACTTCTGGGATCTAAATTACGACAAAGCTCAGTCAGCGATTCCAACAAACTCCTTGTGGATCGACCCTCTTCCTCTATTCTACTTTAATTATTTTATTTTATTTTTGAAGAGGTTTATTTTATTTTATTTATTTTTGCGAGTAAAATGATGCTTGTCAGTATCGTCTCCACAGGGATTGACCAAGAGTTGAATGCTTTGAATGTTTACTTGTCAAAGGAAAAGTGTTGTTTGATTTGGGAGTTGTTTGAAAATGATTTAAAAGAAAAGAAAAATAAAATAAAATAAAATAATGTTGGCAATGAGAGTGCCAAATGAGTGATGAGCGTTGGCAAGGGATGTCTGGTTTTCATGCTATTCATGCCATGCCAGACTTTAATAATGTAGTGCCTTGACATCATTTAACGAGCATATTCAAAGTTGGCAATCTATACTCCTAAGGGGTAGATTCACTTCAGAAGCAAGCTCATCTACGTGAACATCTTCTTTCGAAGCATCTCTCCTTAATATCTAGCAACAGATCGTTGCCCCCTAAGTCTGTTAAGATATTAAGGTTCAATAAGTCAACAATGCCAGCATTCGCTTAGCAAAATTTTCATAAAACATTGAAGAACATACCAGATAGAGAAAACAATGTTGAAGCATTATCATTATTGAAAACTAACATAAAAACATCGTTCAACGCAAACATCCCCCACCGACTATTATATTAGTTCATGGTAAGGGTATCAACCAAAAAACCTTCAACGTTTTGCAAACCCATCATCATTTAAAAGAAAATAAAAACAACTAAACAAAAACAATAGGCGAGAATGGGGTCTCTCGATGCATCCCTTTAAGGTCTAGGCTCTCGGTCAAGCTGGTCGAACCACATCTCCTTGGTGCAACTGGTCGTCGATGGATCTTTCAATATCCCAATCTTCCCTCAAATTCTTGCTTGATCGTTCTTTAAATAGGCGTACAAGGAAGACCTAGGATGAGCTCTTGAGTTTGAATTTTGAATGCTCAAGGGACAAGGGATGTGATCATCTTATCCAAAGTTTGAATGTGAGCTGATCAGGTTGGAGCTGACGTCATCTGTTGTCACTACTTCGCCAACCAAGCTTGGCACTATTTCTCCGCTATTTTTTTAGAGTTTGATCCAATTGCTATTTTCTCGCAGCCTGATCTGGTCCTATTTTTTCGGGTTCAACAGCTTACTTGGCCGGGCATCAACTTCCTCTTCTCTGCCAATTGATGCTTTGGCAATATTTGGTCCATCTGTGCCAACACCATCTCGGCATTCTCTCTGGCATTCCTTTCTGCGCTGCTGTGTTCTGTCAACCGCTATGCCAAACCTGCAAAAGTGCCAACAAAACAACTTCACACTAGCATAGACAAAATTCCTAACTTCTTATGAAAATGCATGCAATTAGTAACTAAATGCAGCTAAATGTACTAAAAAACAAGCATAGGCATTGTAAAATAGGCATCAAAATCAGTACTTTTGAAGAGTTAACAATGGGAGGAGAGCTTGTAAGGTTGGAGATGATAGGAAAGTGAATATCGCGTGAATTGATGTTCTCTCTCTTCCAAAAGTACTATTTTATAGGCTGTTGAGGTAAGAACACATGTCCTTCAGGTGATTTTCGTGACAATCCACCGTACACAATTTGTTGTAATAGAAAATTCAGCTGGCAGATTTGTCTTTATTCTTAGTAGTTAGGATAGCTGGCTGTTGCAGTGTCAAACTGGTTGCAGTGGTGAAACTTTCTCTATAGAGACACTAGTAATACAACGACAACATAGCAAAAAGGCATAAATATGTATAACAAGAGCAACTATGACTTGAGTTAGACAAAATGCAGAAAATAAACACGAAAATGCATAAATAGATGCATGAAACATTACTGTGGGGACAATTGAATCCATAAATTGAGGGAAAATACGTGTTCTTTAAAGAGCTATCAAGTGGATCGTTCGTGGTTCTTATGATCCTAGCAAGTCTTATGTCTTGTGTCAACAAATTAAAGATATTTGTCATCGTTATTTAATTTTTATGCTTTTGCGCATCATTCGCCAACACAAAAGACATCTTGCTCTATGAATCTTAATTCTAGTGGTTAGGGTGGTGAGGGAGAAAAAATAAAGTTAAAAGGAACAAATTTAAGAAATGACTATGTGACTGAGATAGAATATGTTGATACTTCCGAAACAACAACTTGGCTTAGTGAGAGTGATGATTTTGATATCTTGGGTTGGCGGTCTATGAAAACAAACAACCATCCAATTCTTATAAGAATGGCACATGATGTATTTGCAATTCTAGTTTTTATCATTGCTTCAGATTCTACTTTTATCATGGGATGACGTGTTCTTGATTACTTCTGCATCTATTTGACTCCTAGGTTGGTGGAAGCTCTTATTCGTATTCAAGATTGGATTTGTGCTTCTCATGACCCTATTATGAAAAGAGGAGAAATTGCTAGCAATGGAGAATATGGAAGAAGGTTTGTTTTCGATTTTAAGTTTAGATATTTAAATAATTATATTTCAAAACACACATGATACATTGTATACTAGGGGTGTACAAATTCGAATATCGGATCTGATTCGAAAATTCAGATATCCAAATTTTTGGATACCTAAAGTAATGATCCGTATCTGATCCGAACAGATAACTTATTTTTCCTAGAATTAGTCCCATTTTGAAAAAAAAATATCTAAACAATATTCTAATGCAAGATTAAAAACATTCAAGAGTTCTAAATTAAACAATTAAACAAGTTTTACTCAAGAGTTTTAAAATAAACAAAATATATGCGCAATAACAAATGATTCTACTAGTTTTTAATTAGAATTAATGTATGTTGCTGCCATTTTTAAAACCAACACAAAATATATGAACAACAAATGATGTTGTTGCAATAATAAATCATGGGTCAATATATCAATCACAACCTTAACACATGAAAACTAACATAACACAACCTCAACACATAACTAAACATATAAGTCTACAATAGTTTCAAGTCAACAACACAATAAAATATCTTAATTCTTAAGTCCAATGCTCAAAAGGTTTAAAATAGGCATACTAGTTACTACAAGTCTACAAGAGATTCAAAATAAAACATTACAAGTCTAAAAGAGTCTTTAACAACACAAAAAATAAATAGTAAGACCACTAATTACTTTAAAGTTCTAAAGTTTAAACTTTAGAAATCATCCAAAGTGTTAATTGTTTAATCAATTATGATGTCTAGTTGCTCCAAAGTTAGATTTTTCATGTCTACAACATATGAATTAAAATAAAATAAAATTAAAATATGTATTTATGTTTAATTATTAAATAAAATATAAAGTAATTAAAACAAAATTAACCTTCCTCTAATTCTTCAAAGGCAAGTAAACTTTCCTCTATTATAAGAGGTGAATAGAGAGGTACATAACCAATCTTGAGCGCAAACAAGTACTTCAACTATTTTTCGAGTCAATGAAGTATGAAAAAAAATTAAGAACACAACCTTATGTAATGAAAGTCGATTCAAAAACTACAGTCGAAATGAGTATGGCAAGCACATCTTTAATCATCTTATAAATAATGAGATATCTTTTCGGTTGATCATTCCACCATTACAAGATTTTAAAACTTGAAACATGCGGCACACAAGCATCTTATAAATACCTCTCGAATTCACTCTTGTTGGCACTAGTTAATAAACAACTTGCATCCCTTTGATATGTTCAAATCATGAGTTGTTGAAGGTCAATCTTATGCTCACTTTGAATCCCACTTTCATTGAAAGTGAAAAAAGGTGTAAAAGTGAAGGAAGAAGTACAACTTGTCAAAAAGGCATTGAAGAAGCATATGAGTTAAAAAATGTAAAATCATCTTAATATTGAGATACAAATGATTGGCTTTTGTTTCATCATAAGAATCTCGCGCAATTCATTTAACATAATTCAACGCGTACTTATGGTCAAGAATCACAGCCGCAAAACACCAATAATGTTGATTTGTGAATGTTCCCATAATATTTGTCATATTTAGACATTATTTAGGCCGTCATTTTTCTGATACATTATCATCATCATTCATGTTTTTTTTTAAATCATGAATATAGTCCTGTAAATCTCATACACATATGGTTTACAAGTTACATAACGAAAATCAGATAATCTCAATAGCATCATAAAAAACACTCAAAAAAGTAGAAAAAAAATTGTTCACTCTTTTCCGGTTGGACCACCACCAAAATTCTTAAATTTCTTGAAACAAGCAGAATCTTTCATGTATAAATTAATAAATGCCTTTTTAAATTTGATAACAGACTCAAACATTAAAAAAGTCGAATTTCATCTCGTCTCAACATCCAAAGTAACAAAACTTTTACTATGCTCTTTCTTCTCTTCTATACAAGTTTTAAACTTTTAAAATATTGCAGGAGAAGACCTAACATACCTTACAAGAGCTCGAACTTTCTCAATTGACAAATCAAATTTTTTCAAACTTTCTCGCACGATGGAATCCAAAATATGAGACGCAATCTCATATGCAAAATATTTACCTCGCAATAAACTAGACTCTGAAATGGTTAGTCTTCTCCTTAAGTAATCAACTGTCAAATCATTAGAGCTAGCATTGTCTACAGTCATACTATTTTTCAACCTTTATTCATTCAAGCATTTTTCAACCGTTCTACCAATAAGTTCTCTAGAATTACCAATAATTGGACAAAAGTTAATTATCATTTTATATAAATTTCAATCATCATTAATAAAATGAGTAGTCAAACACATATAGTATAATTTTGATTTGATGTCCATGTGTCTGCGGTTAGAGAAACCTAGAATTGAAGCTCTTAAAAGAATTTTTTAGCTGATTTCTTTGTTCAATAAAACGAGCATAACAATCTCTAGTAGCAGTGATACGAGAAAGAATACTAAAGAGGAAATTTAATGCATAATATAATTCGATGAAGCCTTCACATTTAACAATTTAAAATGAGAATTGAACTTAGAACATTTAATAATTAAAAAATCAATTTAAAATGTGAATTATAATTTGAAAACGTATAGTGCAAATAGTTTTTTTATTAAGTAAAGATATGTTACATTCTCACGATAAATACTAAGATTTGAACTCAAATAAAGTGAGACAACATAAATATATTTAACAACTCAAATAATTAACGGATCTTAGTACAAATAGCTCTTAATAAAGTAATAATTATAGTTCACAATTAGGTTTGTATAGTTTATTAAGCCCAAATGTTTGGGTCTCAAAGCGAAAGGCCTAATACTATTTCACCTTCAAGGATGAAACCCTAGAAAATGATTATAAAACCCTAAACATCAACATTTACAGCCGCTCATTGCTCATTGTTTTTGCGGTCATACAGGGAAAGATGCAGATATTCGTGAAAACCCTTACCGGCAAGACCATAACTCTCGAGGTCGAGAGCAGCGACACCATTGACAATGTCAAAGCCAAGATCCAAGACAAAGAAGGTAATTTTTTCCTCTTATATTTTGTTCCCTCCAAGTTCCGTTTCTTTTCACCTTAACTTCTTAAATTGAATTTTTAAAATGTTTTGCTTTTTCTGAACTTAAAAAAGGAATTCCGCCGGACCAACAACGTCTCATCTTCGCCGGAAAACAGCTCGAAGATGGCCGTACCTTGGCTGACTACAACATCCAGAAAGGTTAAATCTTTTGGGTTTTTTCTTCTTTCGTTTTGAACGGCATTTGTTCTACTTCTCAGTTGATTAACATGCTTCGGGTCTTATTTCTTCCGATACAGAATCAACGCTTCATCTTGTTCTGAGGTTGAGGGGTGGAATTATTGAGCCTTCTTTGATGGCTTTGGCTCGCAAATACAACCAAGACAAGATGATTTGCCGCAAGTAAGCTCCTTTTCTTTTGCTGGCATGTTTTAGGTTTTGCAAAGGGGGACCTGAATTAGCCTCTACTGTTGACTTGAAATGGGATAGAGGCCATTCGAGGTTCCAATAATGATTGCAACCATTTTTCTACTTTGTCAGCTGAGCTACTCTTACTGACAGCTGATTTTCATGAATGGCACAATTAAAAATTGCAAGAAATTGATCCCATTTTTTTAGTATTTTGTACTAGTATAAATTATAAATGGGACTAGAAGTTGAACCCTCTTTTGAACTAAACACTGAGAAAGAGGGCATCTTAGTTCCCAAAATTCAATTTTCCATTCTCAACTTTGTCAACTGGTCTAAACTTTCCTTGGCAGTTGATTTTCTAGCTTGGTACATGACAATTGATGCTCTGTTTCTTGTTTATGGGTCTTGAGAAATCCTGAGACTTGTTTAGGAACTTGGTTCTTACAGAGATTGATGTTTTATTTATGATAAGATTTAAGAGATTTTCTAGTGTGGCACATGATGATTGAAAACAGCTTGAAGATTGCTGTGTTTCTCTAATGTTGTGTGTCTACTTGAAAGTTGCATATTTGTTGGAACTAATTAGTACTTAATGGCCTGCCTTGCTAGGTGCTATGCTCGTCTGCATCCGAGAGCTGTGAACTGCCGCAAGAAGAAGTGTGGTCACAGCAACCAGGTTTGTATATCCTATGTATCTGGGCTATTGTATGTTGTATTATCTTCTGAATTTCCTTTTTGTTTCAAATTTGCTATGAAACTAGAAATTCCTTTCTCTTGTTGCAGCTGAGGCCCAAGAAGAAGATCAAGTAGACTATGATAGTGCTTATTTTCTTTGCTTTAAAACAATTTGAATACCACAGACTTGGAAAATGTTTCTGTTTAGTTATTTGCTATTATTCTATTTTTGTTGAGATTTCATGTATGGATTCTGGATTTGAGTTTGAGTTAAATTGCTGTTCAAATGTATGTTTCATTTATTTAGGTATCAACTCATCCAAATATATATGGTATGGGATTTGTATTTCGTTGAAATCGGAAAACATAGCATACCCAACATAAACTAGCATTACAACCTTAAGATTATCAATGTTTTGCACAATTAAATATGCAAAACTTGTTAATCAGTTTACTTACTTGCCACGCATGAGAACCATTCATTTATAGTTATAATATATAATCAAAGCTCCATGGATTTCAGTTCATCCTTAGAGGCTTCTTCATGCTCCATGCATTAAGATTCTCAACAATGATCGTCTGGCTTCCATTGTTGAATGCATGCAGATGAGCATTCTCAAGCACTGCTAATTTTGGATAAACCCTGGATGTGATGCATGTTTTCCCTCCGGCGCCGAAGCTTTCCACCACAGAATGATCAATCTGCAACAAAAAATAAATAAGCAGAAGACTAAATTCTGGGTGATAATGAATGTTAATTCAAGATGGTTCGTACCAGACTTCTCAAAGAAAGCTTCTTATCAGCCAAATCTACATCGACAAAGCCAGCAAATGATGGTTTATAAAGGCCATCCTTCAACGAGGAACTGCAAAAATATCAAAATTGAAATTCGATTGACATGAACAAAACGACTAAATTAAAAGTTTATATTACATGTTCACCTTCTTGCATCGGAACATAATAGAATTACATGTCTCATTGAATCCTTGAATATTCTGAAGAAGACTGGAGTATATTCTTCTAGGTTTTTGGAAGCTAAAGCCAAGAGCCCGAATGGACCGACTCCACCATGAACATTTGAACCCTTTTTGGCACAGAGAAGTTGGGCATCTGTCAAGCTCCAACTAGGGTTGAATGGCTCAACTTTATCCAAACTAGGAATAAAGAAGGTAACATCAACATCAACCTGTGGACACCATAGATCAGTTCAAAACTTATATGAAATAATTATATCTCCAATGAAAACAAATAATAAACCTGAGCAGCAGTAATTCCTTTGACTTCAATATGTTGGCCTGTCCTAAGCATTCGATGCCTGATTTGAACATTTTTCCCCCTCAGAGTCTCCAACTCTTGAATAGGCCATTGCATCAATTGCCTTTGATTAGGATCAAGCCACACTGTTCTTGGAATTGCCTGGGAAAACAAAAATGTAAGCCATTTAGCATAGCTGATTCATTAACCCTAGTTGCATCAATTATATGAGTACCTGAATTCCAGCCCATCCTTTTTTAACATCATCAGAAGTAGAATCAGATTCATTAACCCAACCCCACAAAACCCTCCTCTTCTTAGCAGGATCAAAGAACGTCTTTGAAGCATAAAAATTCCCATAATCATATCTAAGGCCAGCCCAGCCATCAACCGATGTGTTATCCGGCACGTATCGATCCTTAGCGGTTAAATACGTGCCGACCGTATAGTAATCGTATCTGGTAACATCCAAGCTGACTTTGAAAACATGCTTAACATGTTTTCCCACCACAGATGTGTCCAAACCTTGTTTACCAGATAACAAAACCGGGTAAAAATCAGGGCATTCCCACATGCCTGTATGGGGTGCTGAATGTAGAGGGTGTTTGGCTTTAACCCAATGAAAGAAATCCCTGCTCCTATACAAGTAGGCTATCCCTCTGTGGTTCCTTTTGCTGCCAACTGCCATCCTCCAATGGCCGTTCAACCACCAAGCGGTGGATGGGTCACGGAATGCACTGGCGTTGACGCCTTGGTCAGGGTCGACCACCGGGTTCAGACCAGCTGGCTTGATCCATTTTCGTAGATAAGGGTCGGATAAGTTTGCTGGGACTGCGTAGTTCTGGACTTGCCTGTCATTGGGATCCACCCCGGTGTATAAAATTATGGGTTTGTTGTTATGGAGAATGGTGGCTGAACCGGACCAAGCGCCATTCTTGTCGAAGCTTTGTGAAGGGTAAATTGGGGAATCAAGTGCTTCCCAATTGATCATGTCTTTTGAAACCGAGTGGCCCCAAACGATGTTGCCCCAAACTGCACCTTTGGGGTTGTATTGGTAGAAAAAGTGGTATATTCCATTGTAGTACATTGGAGCTACAAATTCAACAACACAATTGAGGTTGAGGAGGATTGCATTTGCATGGGAAAGAGTTCAAATTCATAGGAATATGTTACTCAAACTCACCGTTTGGATCTGTTTGATGATTCAAGAATCCACGGGGCAAACAAAACAAGAGGTTAATTACTCATTAAACATAATAAATATATTTTATAAATCTTTCTAATACGGGCAATTAAAAAGAAGAAAGTCAAAATTACCAAAAGCTCAGCTCAGAAAATATAATGATATAGCACTGGTGAAAGTGTATTTATATAAAACCGAATATTCTTAGGTGTTCCACTAGTAAAAGTGATTCCCATTAACCACAAAAGCTAATTAGCTCCGGAAATTCCAAAACCAGATGCCACATATACTGTTTCGAAACCGAGAAAGTTCAAACAATCATTACCATGTTGAGAATCTCAGCTCTTCTGTCATGAAAATGGAAAGAAAGAAAAAAACATAAATATTTATGCATGTCATGTGTGTTTATACTATTCCAAATTTGAGAGTGTTCCATAATTAATTTTTGTTCAAATAATTGTTTTTATATTATTTTACAGATACCAAATCAAACTCAGTACACCTAATATTGTACTAATTAAACTCATCTAGCTAACTTGTATATATATACAATATACTGATGGATTCGATCGTGGGGTGAACTGATGAAAGATTTACTATATTAAGTCTTTAAATTTTTATTATTATTTTTATATAAACTAAAAACGCTTTGGTAATAGCTTATATGACCAGAAATGAGTTAGTTACAAATGTTTGTTTTTATCATTAATTTCTTAGGTTTATTTTATGCAGGCAAATATTATCTTTATTACTGGGTTAGAGACTTAGAGTAGAGAATTTCCCATATTATTCTGTATCTTTGTGTTATATTTTATTTATTTTATAAAATTTCATATTCATGTTAATATCGTATATAAAATTTTATAATCCATATTTCGTTAATCTTGCATGATAATTTACCCCTTAAAAATTAAAGTATTTAAACTTAAAGATGATATTATTAAGAGAAACAATGGTAAAATCTGAATATGAATTGTAAAAAGAAAAAAAAATCATAAAAACACAAGAATGCATGCAACAACAGATAAGCTTTAGAATGGAGTGGAAATAGCTCATTCCCTTGTGTCCTGGTGGTAAAGGTAGATGTTTATCATCCTTTGGAACTCGGGTTCGAGCACCAGTAATGCATGCTATGTGTGCCGTATTTGAAAAGACCAAGAAAATTGAACAGATGCTACCCTTACATCACATCAGCATATTCAAAAAAAAAAAAAGAATGGGGTGGAAATATATACATACACCGTACACGTATATAAATGGATTAAAACTTTAGTTCTCACGCGTGATGCCACCCCACTAAAACTCAAAGGGAAGTACGCAGTTCGTTGAGTTACACGATCTTCAAAGCACTAAAATTACTCTTTATAATACTTATCACTTTGCAAAAGCAATAAAGAAACCAATAAAAAGATTCTCGGTTCTGCGAATCCCAGATTCTTCCTCTTTCGTATGCTTACAAATAAGAACATATTTCTTAAGGAATCCGAGCTCCATAAAAAGAACCAACCTGGAAAATTAATCTCGGGAAAAAGCAAAACCATGCATGCATGACACTCAAACACCGTTCTTTTTATTTTTTTCTGCTGAAAATCCAAACAAAAACTAAAAGGAAATGGAGTAGGACTGGGACTGGGACACAACACAGCATATTAACCTAGGAGAAACCAGACATGTTTACCTCAAAACATATTTCTTAACTAAAAAAGGGGAGGAAACGCACGTACCGTTGATCCAATTCTTAGGAGGCTGGAAGTGGAAGGCAGTTCTGTGAAGTTGCAGGACATTAACCGCGGTAAGGGACTGGAATTGTGGGTAGACCTTGTGAAACGCTTCTACTTGGCCATTGTTGACGACACCAAGCAAAGTGATGAACAGACCAAGAGAGAGCAACGTTGAAACTGCCATTCAAATCTATAACACAAAACAAGCTAGACTTGCAGGAGGGATGTAGTTGGGTTGGGTATTTATAGATAAACACCAAGGAACCGGTGAATTTATTTTAATATACTTAAAATGCTTTTTTTTTTTGGTGATTAAAAATAACTATGACAGTAAAATTAGTTAGTGTAGTAGTACGAGCGAGTATTGTAATGAGATTAGTGATGACAACAATGCGGGTGGGGCAGGTTTTTATCTCTCCGATTCTTACCCGACGAAATTTAAACTTTTCAATATCATCTGACTTTAATATATTTTATTCTCAATCCGACATAATAAAAGTATAATATGGCCTCGAAATTCTAATAAAAAACTAAACTCAACTCGTCTTATAAAATTTACTAAAAAATTTAAATATAATATATAAAAACATATATAAATATATTCGGTCAGGACGAAATTCTTTTACCGTAAATTCAAACCACCCGTCCTGACTTAATTTTTTTTTCAAAATCCGTCACGAATCCGATTTTTCAATTAAAGTAACCTACTGTTATCGGGTCAGGTTGAGACAACAGTAACATATTATTCTGCCATACCCAAATGAAATATATGTATGAATTCAACCGCAGTTGTAACAGTGAGATGATAATAGAAATGATTAATAAAGATGACGAACTAAATATGATCTATAAGAAGTTTTAATTAATTTTTTATGAAAATATTATAAATACCTTAGATTATAATTTTATATGCATATTATAATTTTTTTACTATTTTTATTATTGATTTAATTATTTATTATTTGTTTTAATAGTTAATCCAATTATATTAATAATTATTTTACAAGTATTCAATAATGTTTAACACAACGTTTTAATAATTTCATTTTAGATATTTATGTAAATGTTTAATTAATTTTGTTTGCGTTAGAAAATATTTCAACATCTAGAGATAAAAACAAAAAACAAAAAATACGGTATTCTTGTCACTGAAATATTAATGAATCTAGTAATTTCCACTAGAGAATTGAAACTTAGTGAAAAAGTAAGATGAATTTGGTTTTTAAAATCTGAAATTATTTTAATTATATCCCATATTTTACGTTAAAACTCTGGACACCGAAATGATGTAAATCGTTCTAAAGTATAAAAATTTGTTAATCTCACATCACTAGTGTTATCCAAACACACCACGATGACTGAGTTGGAATGAATTTAGTGTTGACAGTTGTGAAACCCAACTTCAATTGCGAAATTGACACAAAATTTGAAGTCCTAGAAAATCCAATCTCTTTCTCCTAGACAGTGGCCTTATTGTATGTTCAAATTACATTACACTTGTTGTTCGGATGAAAAAAATATGCAATGATAATGGATCTTTTTGTTACAGTAAAACGATTTTTTTACAAAATAAAATAAAAATCCAATTCAGTTTTTAATAAAGTTTACTCCTAATTGAACCTTGTCTATTAATTAAAAACAAATTTTTGATAAAAGCAACTACTTATCTATTAACTAAAAGTTTAAGAACATATTTTAAAAAAATCATCTGGTTTTATTAAAAGGAAAGATATCTAAAATTACAATAAGTGATTACAATCATAAACGTAAACTAAACATATAATCTGAATATTTTTCTATAACCATTGAAACAAAACCTAGCCACTTGAGATCATACAATGACCGTACAAAGAAAAAGTTAAAAACTCAACCAAAAGATAGATACGAACAACACTAAAAATCGATGATGAAAGGTAAAACCTTCAACACTAACATTAAAAAAAAGCTTATAACCCTTATGAGACGTTGACAAAACGGTCATTACCACAATTCAATCACAAACAAGAAACAATAATGTGAGCACGTATCCAAATTCAGCTCGAAGGTCCAAAGCAGAGAAGATCATCAAGATAACAAATATACATCATCTTGATCAGCCTCGACGTCATCAAATCTAACCCTGAAAAAATATAAAATAAAAAGAACATCCATAAAAGAAGACGGAAAAATACTAAAAGATAGAGAAAAATCACGCCACAAAAATCGAGTTAATCTGATTAAAAATTAAAAAGAACAAAGATTAAATATAATAAAACAAAGAAAAATAGCAGTACCAACTTAAACTCAGCAGCATCATGCTATTCATTTGCATCGTGTCAAGGCTAGTGTCGTCATCGATGAAGCACAAATACAAAAAAATGAGCGACGAAATAAAATTTGAAAGTAAAAATTAACTAAAAATAATTAAATTCCTTTACTAATAATTGTCGCCATTCACCAATTTCAACAATTAACTGACAAATAAACAGTTATGGTTATAATACGAGTAAGGATGTTAATTGGGTGGGGCGATTGCGAAAGGTACTCTACCCACACCTATCCTCAGTAATAAAATTCATATGTATTTTCGCCCGTGACTTATTGCGGGTACAAAATTCAAAATCACCCATGCCCTGCGACCTATAAGACTAAAATATCTCTGCTCCACCACCCACGAGGGTCCTGAGAACCACTTAATCCCCATTATACCCATCACACGACTCACTTCATATAATATACTTACAAGCATTAGTTAAATAAATCTAAATGAATTTTATGAAAAAGTATAAAATACTTGTCCTTTGGACTCCCACCACATATGTGACATTATTTTAACTGACACTTAATTGAACAAGATAAAATAAGTACAAAACAAGATTACAATTATATAAAATAAGAAAAAAAAATAAAAAAATTCAACAACTAACATTCCATTATTATAGAAAACATACCGAACAAATATGCTATAGATGAATTGTGTAAAGAGAAAGAGAATTGAAAGAGAATAAGATCATAAGGGATGAAGTAGGAGCGTGCGAGTTGTAAAGTGGGCTAATGATGATTAATTGTAGGGTTTCATGTAAAAGAGATAAAATGAGAAACTAAATTTGAGCCCGAGTGTTAAAATATGGTTGGACTTATGAGTAATTTTTTAAATGTTTATTTTTTAAATATACTTATTTTATATACTAGGTGGGTTAGGATGATGTGGGGCGGGAAGGCGGGGATGGGTACAAGGTCATACCCACGCTTGCCTCATCATTCACGACAAATCTAATTTTTGTCTCTATTCCTGTCTCACCACCTGCTAGGTATGATGTAAAACCAATGTTTGATTTTGATATAACAAATAATCTAAGGACTAAATTATAAAGTAAATAAATTTTTAAGTACTCAAAATACTTACATTTGATAAGTAAAATTTATACTTAAAATGTTTTGAAGTCAAACCTAAACCCCATAAATTTTTCTAAGTGTTTCAAAGCCAAAATACTCAAAATTGCCTAGGCGTTTCGAAACACCCCAAAAGTGTTTCGATACATTTTGCCACTAGAAACGTTCGTTTCGATACATGCTAATCTGTTTTGAGACAGGGGTTTTGAAATAGGCTTGCCCATTTCGATACAGCCTTCATCTGGGCTTTTGATTTTTAAGTGTCGTTTCGTAACGACTCATACCCGTTTCGATACAGGGGTTAAGTATTTTCAAAATCGAGCATTAAATGAACTAGACATTATTTGTCAGAACCGAACTTTTGAAAAATTGGTTAAGTGTTTTGATACACCTCTTTGCTGTTTCGAAACACCAATTTACAATTTCAGAACGTTTTGATACAACCTATAGCCATTTCGATACGTGTCCCTTTTTACACACAACGGCTATTTCTTTTTTGGTGTCTGTTTCGATACATGGTTTTGTGTTTCGATACGGGTAGTTGCAAAATAGCATTTATAGAGAAAAAAAGAGAGCCCCAACGGCTCTATTGATGATCTCAACCACCCAAACGACTAGAAATCAATGAGAAGGTATAAAAGCAAGCCTCAAAACCACCACCAACAACTATTGAACCTCAACGCAACATCCAAGCAATCCAATCCAAACCTAAGAACTTATTGTCAAATTCTTGTACCCAGCTTTTAGAGTTCTTAGTGTAAATCAAATTTGTGAGTTTGAGGAGTGTTTATAATCAATTTGGGCTATATTTATCTTGTGAGAGATCAATTGTAATAACCAACATCTTCTTTGTAAGTCTGAGTCTTGTGGTTCAATCTTTGGGTAGAAAGATTGAACATTTGTAAAGATTGCCTCCTCAGCCTAGAAAAGGGGAAGAATAAATTAATGAAGAGTTTGTTGAAAATCCTTAGTGGGAGCTAAGGCAGTGGATGTAGAGCTTGTTTAGAAGCTTGAACCACTACAATTGCCTTGTCCATCATTTTTAATTGTTCCTTTTGCTCCCTTCATTCTTTAAATTGCCAATTCACCTCCTCTTGGCCATATTAGTTAATTCGATCCACTCAACAATTGGTATTAGAGCCTACCTCTTTGAAGGCTTCACAACCATGAGAGAAGATCCTAAAAGAGTGTTGATCAATTTCCAAGTCAAGCCATGACATCTACCTCCAGGCCAAGCATGTACGAGTCACAATTTATCACCAAACCACCCTTTTTCAAAAGGGATAATTATCCTTATTGGAAGAACCGAATGCGCCTCTTCATCAACTCAAACAATTACACTATATGGGATGTGGTAGAAGATGGATCAATCATTCTAATGAAGAGAGATGAAGAAGGAAGGCTTGTTCCAAAGAAGAAGGTGGAGATGAGTGAAGAGGATAGGAAGAGATTGCAAATGAATGACAAAGCCTTGCACATGCTAGTTTACTCACTTAGATTAGACATCTACTTCAAAGTGTTCTCAATCACAAGTGCCAAAGAAGTGTTGGACACTCTTGAGACCACTTATGAAAGAATAAGTGATGTAAAGGAGATGAAGATCGGGATCCTCAATCTTAGTTACTAGAACTTCAAGATGGAGGCCAATGAGACCATAACGAAGATGTTTGATCGCTTCTTCGTCATCGTGAATGGTTTAAAGGGATTCGGAGAGATCATTCATGAAGGCAAGCTAGTCCGGAAGCTACTCTATTCACTTCTCGAATCATGGGATGGGAAGAGAACCACAATCATCGAGGCAAATAATTTGAAGACCTTGAAGCTCGATGTGTTAGTAGGATCTCTCCTTACTCATGAGATCATGAAACAAGGGAGAGAAGAAGAGAAGTCAAACAAGAGGTTGAGAAAAAGAAACAAGGAGTTGCTCTCAAAGTCTCTCTACCACAAGAGGAGAGCACTTCTAGTGGGGAAGACGACTTTGAAGAATTGGCTATAATAGCCAAAATATTCTCAAAGTTCATGAAGTCCAACCGTGGTAGAAAGTTTTCAAGAAGAAAAGACTTCAAGAACAAGAACAAAGAAGAAGAGAAAGACCAACTCATTTGATATGAGTGCAAGAAGCCGGGTCACATTCGCATTAATTGCTCTCAACTGAAGAAGAAGAGCTTTGAGAAGAAGCTCAAGGCTCAAGTAGCAACTTGGAGTGATGAGGAGTCATCATCCGAGGATGAGGAGCATGAAGTGGCCAACCTTTGCCTCATGGCCCTTGCGAAGGGTCTATGGTAAACTCTAACTCATCATCTCTTACTTATGATAAACTTTATGATGCTTATGATGAGTTGCAAGAAGTTTACGATGAATTGGTTGAAAAATATAAAGAGTCTATTTTGAAAAACAAGAAAAATATTTCCGATTTAAAATCTCAAAATAAATCCCTTTCAAAAACCAATTCCGAATTGGAAAAGAAGGTTTTATACTTGATAAATCTTTCAAATGAGCTTAAAAAGAAAAATCTTAATGTTGAAAAACTTCTTTCCGATTTCCAAGATTATCACACTAAGGAAATGGATAATCTTAAATTTCTCTTGCTATTGGGAAAAATGGTTTTGACAATAGTAGTTCTTCAAAAACCCAATATATAAAAAGAAAGAATTTTAACTACAAATAAAGTGGCTCTCAAAGGCATTATAGAGCTAAGAGGATCAGAAGTGTATGGGTTCCTAAGGAACTTGTAGCTTCTAATAATATTGTTGCTATTTCATCTTGGATTCCTAAGGGAACCAAGTTTTTAGGAGTTAACACTTATGGACCCAAAATGGTTTGGGTACCAAAATCAAAGAACTAATCTTTGTTTGTAGGGGGATCATTGCTACAAGGCCAAAGCTTCAAGTAAAAACACATGGTACCTTGATAGTGGATGCTTAAGACATATGACCGGAGACAAGAGTAGATTCATAGAGCTCAAGTCAAAGCATGGTGGAGTGGTAACTTTCAGTGACAACTCCAAAGGCCATATTGAGGGCATTGGCTCTATTGGTAACCACTCATCCATTCTTATTGAAAATGTATTGCTTGTCAATGGTCTTAAACATAATTTATTGAGCATTAGTCAATTTCGTGACAAAGGTTTTGATGTTCATTTTGATAAAAATGGGTGTAAAATTGTGAACATTAAAACAAATAGAATACTTCTCATTAGTCATCGCATAGGAAACATTTATATGGTGCATTTAGATGACATACATTCATCCCATGCATGTTTAGTTGCACATGATGAAAATGATGCATGGTTGTGGCATAGAAAACTAGAGCATGCTAGCATAAGTGTTTTAGAAAAGTTGGTTTCCCAAAATATAGTTAGAGGTTTACCCAAGCTAAAATTTTCATTAGATAAAATATGCGATGCTTGTGCTAAGGGTAAACAAAAGAGAACCTCATTTAAACCCATTAATGATGTTTCAACTAGTAGGGTGTTACAATTAATCCATATGGATTTATTTGGGCCTATTAGAACTATGAGCTTGGGTGGTAAGTCACATGCATTTGTATTGGTAGATGACTTTTCTAGTTACACTTGGGTTCTATTCTTAAGTACTAAAGATGATGCTTTAGAAAATTTTATCACATTTACAAAACTTACCCAAAATGATCTTGATATTAAAATCTCACATATTAGAAGTGATCATGGAACCGAGTTTCA
Organism: Hibiscus trionum; assembly: GCA_030270665.1. Lineage (NCBI taxonomy): Eukaryota > Viridiplantae > Streptophyta > Magnoliopsida > Malvales > Malvaceae > Hibiscus > Hibiscus trionum. Next base: position 38,932,675 of record BSYR01000010.1, on the reverse strand, counting down.
AAATATGGGTTTTGAAGATTTTTGTAATGAAAATGGTATTAGCCATAATTTTTCGGCTCCTCGTACTCCTCAACTAAATGGGGTAGTTGAGAGGAAACATAGAACTTTAGAAGAGATGGCTAGGACAGTGCTTTGTGAAAACAATTTACCTAAATATTTTTGGGCGGAAGCCACTAATACATCTTATTATATTATTAATAGAGTAATGATTAGGCCTATTTTAAAGAAAACACCTTATGAGATTTTGAAATCTAAAAAGTCTAACATTAGCTATTTCTACCCTTTTGGTTGTAAATGTTTTGTTTTAAACAATGGAAAAGATAATCTAGGTAAATTTGATGCTAAAAGTGATGAATCAATGTTTTTGGGTTATTCCCTAAATTCTAAAGTCTATCGGGTATTTAATAAAAGAACTTTGGTTGTTGAAGAGTCTATACAAGTTGTTTTCGATGATAACCTCCTTCTGATGAAGGAATCTTGTGATGATGATGATGATGTAGGGATCATTGAAGCCATTGATGAAGGACAAACATCAAAGATGGATGAGATTCCAACTAAAGAAGAGGAAGCACAAGATCCACCTCTTGAGGTCTTGAAGGACTTGACTCTTGAGGAAAAGGAGGTGACATACCCAAGGGAGTTCAACTATGTCAAAGGTGGTGAAATCTTGGGTGATCCATCCAAGGGGGTAACTACTAGACACTCTCTCAAACTTATGAATCATGTTGCATTTATCTCATGCATAGAGCCTAAAAATATCAAAGAAGCATTAAAAGATCATTTTTGGATATTGGCTATGCAAGAGGAACTTAATCAATTTGAGAGAAGTAGAGTATGAACATTAGTTGATAGGACTAGTAATCAATCTACTATAGGAACTAAGTGGGTATTTAGAAACAAACTAGATGAGAGTGGTAACATAGTGATGAACAATGCTAGGCTTGTTGCTCAAGGTTACACTCAAGAAGAGGGAATTGCTTTTGATGAAACATATGCACCCATAGCTAGAATGGAAGCTATTAGAATGCTTCTTGAATTTTCATGCTATCATGATTTCAAGCTTTTTCAAATGGATGTGAAAAGTGATTTTCTAAATGGTTTTATAAATGAAGAAGTGTATGTTGAACAACCACCGAGTTTTGAAGATCCAAAATTTCCAAATCATGTTTTCAAACTATCTAAAGCTCTTTATGGTTTAAAACAAGCTTCTAGAGCTTGGTATGAAAGGCTTTCAAACTTTTTGATTCAAAAAGGTTTTGAAAAAGGCAAGGTGGATACTACACTTTTCATTAAAAGATATGGAAATGACATCTTAGTAGTTCAAATATATATTGATGATATTATTTTTGGTTCTACTAATGAGTTTTATTGCCAAGAATTTTCTAACCTAATGCAAGGTGAATTTGAGATGAGCATGATGGGAGAGCTCTCATTTTTCTTGGGGCTCCAAATCAAGCAAAGGAAAGATGACACCTTCATCAATCAAGCAAAATACATAAAGGACATGCTCAAGAAGTTTGGCTTGGAGAACTTAAAGCCTCAAGCCACTCCAATGAGCTCATCAATAAAGCTTGACAAAGATGAGGGAAGTAAGTGTGTCGATTCTAAGCTTTATAGATCTATTATTAAATCTTTGCTTTACCTTACCGCAAGTAGACCAGATATTATGTTTAGTGTTTGCTTGTGTGCTATGTTTCAAGCTATCCCTAGAGAATCACACCTAGTTACCATTAAGAGAATTTTTAGATACCTTAGAGATACACCTTGTTTAGTTCTTTGTTATCCTAGAGACTTCTCATTTGACCTTCATGCCTTCTCCGATGCGGATTTTAGGGGATGTAAGATAGACAGGAAAAGTACATCCGGAACATGTCAATTCTTAGGTAGTATGCTCGTATCTTGGTTCTCTAAGAAACAAAATAGCGTAGCCTTATCTACCACCAAAGCAGAGTACATATCCTTAGGGAGTTGTTGTGCTCAAGTTCTTTGGATGAAATGACAACTCTTAGATTATGGTGTTCAAGTAGATGCCATACCCCTTAAGTGTGACAACACTAGTGCCATTTGTCTCACTAAGAATCCCATCCAACACTCTAGAACCAAACATATAGAAATTAAACACCATTTCATTAGAGACCATGTCTTGAAAAATGCTGCAGTTCTAGAATATGTTGATACCTTGAACCAATTAGCGGACATATTTACCAAACCTTTATATAAATAATGTTTTTGGACCCTTAGGAGAGAGTTAGGTTTAATCAACCTTCCTTGACCCTTTTAAGTCCCAAATGACCAAAAATGTGCATGAAATTATTTGGTGCTCATGCTTGTGTTTATTTGCCTCCTTTTGCATCTATGATTGTTGTTAGGGGGAGTATGGAAATGTTTTAGTTCATATAACAGTCTCATATATCATTTACATGCATTTAGGCTCGATCTAAGTTGGCCTTTTGGACTTAAAACTACCAAAAATGCATTTTCTGGCAAAGGTGTATCAAAATAGGAACATCTGTTTCGATACGGGCTTGATCTAAGTTGGTTACAATAATGAATCGTATCGAAACGAGCTCTTCACATTTTGATACGGGTTCGCGGCGTTGTTCCGAAATAGGGTTAACCTGTATCGAAACAAGTCTCGTACCGAAACGACTCGAAAGCGTTTCGAGACCCCCATTCCGACACGCCAAGTGGCGTATCAATAAACGTCTACGCATATTGTTTTAAATAGCCTTAAATGAGTATCTAACTTTAATTAAAACACCAACTCTTTTTTTTCTCTCAAAACCTAACCGAAAACCCTTATATAAACTCCTCAAATCTCTTGATTTTCACATCAAAACCTAAATTTTTTTTGAGGGTTTTTAATCTACACATCAAGGCTAAAGCTTTGCAAGTAATTTGGTGCATTAATCATCCATCATTCACCCATTATCCTATATCAAGGTATAAACCCTTTTCTTTTCTTTTTAAATTTTCGTTTGATTTTCTTTAATGTTTTTACTCAATTTGTTTATAGAATATATACTTATAGTATGAGTTTTTAAGTTTTTGCAAAATTTCTTTAAAACTCGAATTTTTTGTTCGAATATAAAAACTATATCGTATATTTTTCTTTACTGCTTTTCGAAATTCTTTTTACCAAAAATTTATTTTATGTTTATATATGTTTTTAAACAATATTGTATAGATTTTTATACACCTTGACTATTGGATTAAATTTGGTTGATTTACGCATACATGTGTTTTTGTATCTTGAATTATTTTAAGATTTTGAATATGAGTTCTAAGAAGAGAGTACGAACCGATGAGGCTGGTGGAAGTTATAACATCGATTATGATTCCTCTCGTCCCAACCTCACTCTACTCTATCAAAAGAGTCTTTGAAACAAAGACGCCCATACCAACTTCAAGCTCTTTCAAGATCATGCAATCCTTCGTGAGCGTATTGTCTCTATACCCTTTTTGGATTCCGAACGATTTCAATTTTTCTATCTCCACTTGTTAAGGTGTTGGAATTTCTTATCCTTTTTGGGCTTACCCAATACTTTGTACCGTAACATGGTTTTTCTCTTCTATGTCAATGCTCGATGTATCTCCAATGCTGATCATTCTCATGTGATTGACATTGAGTCCTACCTAATGGGGAAGAAGTTTCGGGTCAATCCACAAACCTTGGTCAATGTTTTCGGGTTTGAAGATGAGGGTATTTCGGATGAGAACTCTTTGGGACATACTCTTGGTGGCTCCGTTACAGTCCTTGATGCTCACGATCGCATCCTTCATCTCATGGTCTCATGGTGGTTTCGTCCTTTCTGAGGAAAATTCTCCCATATTCGGCAATTTGACAATTTTTGGATTCATTGCTTTCATGAGGGACATCGACCAAATCTTTGCCAAATCATGTTTGTCGAGATGGTGCATCTTGTTCAAAATTGCTACTCGGATCTTGTCACTTCTTTAGTTATGGCACCACCTTGAGTTACTTGTTCTCCGAGTTGGGGATCGATTGTTGTCTTGACTTTCTGAAATTGTAACACCCGAGTTTGGGGGTCGGGTGAAAATAATATTAAAATAATGTTTTAGGTTTCAGTTTCATAATTAAAATAATAAAATAATATTATTTTGGGCTTCGTGTTTTCAAAACAAACATTTTATGTTGGACTTAAATTGATTTGAAACTAAAATTCCATGGATTTTAGAATAGTGAGAGATGACTATTCTCATTAATGGCAAAAGTGTAATTAAGTGGTCTTGCAAATTTAAAACCCCTTTTTAATAAAATAGTCTTTTGTCATCTTCTTCTCCACTCCTCCATTTTCATTTATCACGACCAAAAGCTCTCCTCACCCCATTTCATTATTCCATCATCTCCCTAGCTCATTGTTGGTGATTTTCGAAAGGTAAATACGTTTTTGACTTGTCCTTACCTTCCTCTTCATATTGGTACCTTTAGTTTTCAATGAAACCAAGTATTTTGTATTTTGGGTTTTTCAAAGATTTTGATAAAGGTTGTAGCTTTATGGATTTTTAACTAAGCTTTTGATTTATTGTTGTTAGAAAAGTTGTTTGTAAACCATAAGGTCCAACATATATGAATTTTAAAGGGTTTTATGATGATTCTCGGATTTGGGTTTAAGTGGGATTTTAGGAGGGTTTAAAGGTTGGTTTTGGGCCTGCTATGTGTTGGAAATTGAGGGCTGATGTTAGTGTGATGGTTAGGGGTTGTTTTGGGAGCTTTTAAATGTGTTCAAAAGATTGGAATCAAGGGTTTTGGGCTGAGCTAAAGGGCTGCTCGGGAATGAGGTTTTGGGGATTGTCCTTAGCTTGAAAAACATGTGTTTTGTGCTTGATTAGTGTTCCGAGTTTGCTACATTGATGTGTGAACTGATTTGAGGTTATTTTGATTGTGTTGGGATGTTTAGAAGCGAGGATTTGTGTTGGTGAAGCCACGGGATCAAATCCGGAATCGTTGGAAGCTTGATCGGCTAGTGTGTTGAGCCTGGAATAGTCGATGAGTGGTTAAATGCTTTTAAATGGTTTCCAAGTATTGGTTCAAGCATGTGGACTAGGTCGGGCTTGGTAGACCCACCTAGAGTTGGGATTAGATTGGTAGTCTAATCCCAAGCTTTAGTTAGAGACTTTGGTTGAACTCTAATTGTTGTTTATGCCTCACGTTTAATTGTGATTATGGTGGCTATGTATATGGTGTTATACGTGTTGTTGAGGCATGATATTGATGCATTGATATATGCATGTGTTGTGCATGGCGGTGAGTCATGGTGAGTACGTGCTAAGCACAGAAGTTGATATGAATGATGTTGTGAAAGATTATGAATTGTGTGTAGTATTGACACTAGTATGCTTGGGTACAATGATCGATCATTAGGATGTTTAGTGTGCACACGTGAGTCAAATGCGCGTGTGGTCTTGGTGATGGTAGTCATCAAGATGGAGTACGGGTTCGCCCGAAAATTCTTCTTATATATGTTAGTCAGTGATGAGTGTAATCCCATCGACGGGGCGTGAGGATGAGTGGAATCCCCTCCGCGTGAAACAGTGATGAGTGTAATCCCACCGTAAGGTAATGGTTGTGTTGAATGTGAGTTCCAACGGTTATCCGCGTATTCGAGTCATAACTTGGTGCCAATATGTATTGATATATGTGATTGTTAATACATTGATATATGCATTTCCATGTGTTGAGCTTATGACTTGTTGAGCATGGCATAATATTGAGCTTATGTTCATGCATCATACATATTTTGGCTCTCGTGGTTCGAAGGTAAGATCATGCATTCTACCTTGGTTGTGCTCGTGCTTGGACCCTACATTGTCGAGGTTTGTTTTATGAGCTTATCCTCACTAAGCTTTACGCTTACGCTCTCTTTTGTTCGACAATGCAGATCCGTAGTTCGTGGGTTGCTTGCGCAAGGAGAGGGCCTCCAAGTGTGCTTGTGGTGCTATCTTAGCTTTCAAGTATGGACTTTTAAGTTATGAGGTGTAATAGTCAAGCAATGAGATAAGTATTGTTGTTTTGAGCTTTTGATGTATGTGGATGTTTGGTTTTAGGAGCATGTTTAGACTCCTTAATATGTTGTTGTTGGTGTGACTTGTTGATGCCATGTTTGGATTGTAAACCATGTTTAAGTTGCTTACCTTGAATGCTTAAGTGTATGTCCTTGTTGAAGCATGAATCTTAAATGCTTGAATGATTCTTATGTTGATTTGATGCCCCTTATCTATGTATGTTTTCCTTATGCTTGAAGTGGGTTAAGTATGCTTGGTTATGTGTGGTTTGTCTTTGAGTGAAGCATGTTGGTTGTTGGAGGTTCTAGCTTGTGTTTTGGGACAGACTTGTGCCATAAACCAGCTAGAATCAATCTACAGACAGAGGGCGTATCGAAACGGTTGGTCCCGTTTCGGTACGGTTCCTTTGTTTTTGGCCAGGTGTTTCGATACGCTAGGGGAACGTTTCGGTACGATTTTGCCACTGGAAATATGAGATTTTAATGATAAATTGAAGTATCGAAACGGGCCTTGGCGTTTCGGAACGGTCTTCGTATCGTTGACCACGAGAAGTTGACCGTTGAGGGTGTTTCGATACGGTCCACCCCTATTTCGAAACGGTCTCCTTGGCTTGACTTTGGCCAGTTGACCTAGTCAAGGCGTATCGAAACACCCTATGGGCATTCCGATACGACCTGCAGTTTAAGTTTAAAATGGGCTGTTTTGATTGGTTGTTTGGATGTTTGCCTCACTTGTTTCTTCCGATGTTGCCTTTCTCACATAGGATTTAAAATTTCATCTAGACAAGATAATAAAAATGAAAAAAAATTTCTCGGGTTGTTAACCGAAGTGGAGCCTTAACGGGTTTCGCCTCGGTTATCCCCGTGTAGCCCACTCGGATCGGTCAAGCGTCCGGACCGGGATAAGGGGGTTACAGAAATCTTTTAAGGATCCTATCGATGAGCGCACACTTCTCTGTTGCAAATTTCATTATATTGATGGAGAGTGGATTCGTGTCGAGCATCCTCCTCAAGTTGCGGCCCCCGAACCTCAACCTCAAGTTGCTCCACCAAACAATGAATCCCTCATGACTTTTCTTACCAAGCAATTCAATTGCTTGCGAACCCACATGGACTCCAGTTTTGCTGCTATTGAAACTCGCTTCACTTCCTTGGAGGGACGTGTCCAAAGTTTTAAGAATCGGCTCACTTCGGTTGAAACTCAACAAGCCTCAATGGACATGTCTTTTACCGGCTTCTATGGCGAGTGGAGACAATTTCAAAGGATCACCACCAATGATGAAGATGAAGATGACGATGAGCCTTAGATCTTTGCATTTCGTTGCATATCATCTAGTTTAGGATTTCCCTATTTATGCACCTATCTATGTTTTTGCTTTAAGACCTATGCTTTGATGTATTGTTTGGATATTATGTTTGGATACTGTGGAATTATTTTGCTTTGGTGTATTATGCTTAATGAAATTGTGTTGCTTTAATTATGATTTTTGTTGTGCTATATTGCTTTATCTCATGATTATATTCCTTCATTGATTTTGATCTAACAAAAAGGGGGAGAAGAAGGTTAAGCTAAGCTAAGCTAAGCTAAATTTTTACAAATTTTTTTTCAAAACCTAGCTTCAATTTAGGGGGAGTTTACTTAAAAATTTATTTTGGTTTTGTTATATCAAAAAGGGGAGATTGTAAAACTAATGTTTGATTTTGATATAACAAATAATCTAAAGACTAAATTGAAAAATAAATAAATTTTTAAGTTCTCGAAATACTCTCATTTGACAAGTAAAAATTATACTTAAAATATTTTGAAGTCAAAACTTAAACCCCATAAATTTTTCTAAGTGTTTCAAAGCCAAAATACTCAAAATTGCCCAAGCATTTTGGAACACCCCAAAAGTGTTTCGATACGTTTTGCCACTAGAAACGTCCATTTCGATACAGGCTAATCTGAACTAAACTTTTGAAAAATTGGTTAAGTGTTTCGATACACCACTCTGCTGTTTCGAAACATCAATTTACAGTTTCAAAACGTTTCAATACAACCTATAGCCATTTCGATACGTGTCCCTTTTTACACACAATGGCTATTTCTTTTTTCTGGTGTCCATTTCAATACAAGGTCTCATGTTTCTATACGAGTAGTTTCAGAACAACATTTATGGAGGGAAAAGAGAGCCCCAACGGCTCTATTGATGATCTCAACCACCCAAATGGCTAGAAATTAATGAGAAGGTATAAAAGCAAGCCTCAAAACCACCAACAACAACTATTGAACCTCAAAGCAACATCCAAGAAATCCAATCCAAACCCTAAGCACTCATTGTCAAATTCTTGTATCCAACTCTTAGAGTTTTTAGTGTAAATCAAATTTGTGAGTTTGAGGAGTGTTTGTAATCAATTTGGGATATATATTTATCTTGTGAGAGATCAATTCTAATAGCCAACATTTTCTTTGTAAGTGAAAGTCTTGTGGTTTAATCTTTGGGTAGAAAGATTGAACATTTGTAAAGGTTGCCTCCTTAGCCTAGAAAAGGGGAAGAACAAATTAGTGAAGAGTTTGTTGAAAATCCCTAGTGGGAGCTAAGGTAGTGGATGTAGAACTTGTTTAGAAGCTTAAACCATTATAATTGCCTTGTCAATCATTTTTAATTGTTCCTTTTGCTCACTTCATTCTTTAAATTGCCAATTAACCCCCTCTTGGCCATATCCATTGATTTGATCCACTCAACAAATAACAAACGGGGCGGGCGAGTGCAGATACCCTCGCCATACCCATACTCACCTAAAACTTTCATATTCACCACATACCCACCACCCACGACAGGTATAATTTTCAAATTTTTTCAACCAAGCAAACACTAATATCAAACATAACAAAAAAAATACTTTTTGAGGTAAATTAATTGAGTTGAGAATTTATACCTAGGATTTGGGAAAATTACAAGGCATGCCCCTTTAGAATCTTTGGTTTATAGAATAGCTCGTAAACTTATCTTTTAATTCATAATGGTTCATGATTCATATAGTGAGTAGCGGGGCGAGCAAATATGGAGCGAGTAAGGCCTTAAATCCATCATCCACCCACTACCCACGATGTGTATGACTTTTGACATCCACACCCATCCACTACCCATCAAATTCACACCCATACCTTCTTTAACTAGGACATGTGTGATGCTGAATCCGTGAAATTATACTTATTTATAATCTCTACCACTCGCAAAACTGGGTGCCTAATAAAACGATTCCCCATAAAACTTGCTCAGCTAATGTCCTTAGTCCCTTGTAACTTTTAAGAATTACTTCATCTCCATTGGTTTTTCTGTTTATGTTGGATTTTTTTTTTGATTTTGTCCTTTCTTTTAGTAAATTTTACAGCCCAAACAACCCCTTGGTTTTCTTCCTTTTTAAAACCCAAATTGGAGGAAATTAAGAAGGAAGGAAATGTAAAGATTTTGTACTTTTTAAGATAGAGTACTTATATATAGGAAATTTTTAGAGTAAACGTCATGTATAGATACATACCACTAATCAAACGTACCGATGCATCATTAATTATTCTAATAAATTTTAAAATCATAGGACCTAAATCGTGATTATTCTTTTTTGAGAATAAAATATGTTAAAACACCCTTTGTGCCCTATTTCAGATTTTTTATTTTTATTTCAAAAATAATAAAGTTGTATTAAAAAGATAATTCACAATTTAACTTTTTAATTAAAAAATCTTAAAAAAGCGCAAAATTTTTAACATATTTTACCCCTAAAAAGAAATAATCACTCTTTAGGTCCACATAATTTCAAAAATTATTAAAATAATCAATCGTACATATCAATACATATAATTAGAGGTATATATCAGTACATGGTATATATATTGTGTAAAAAGATTTACACTAGACTGTGTATTTATTTTTTAAAAACCAAAATTTAAATTCTCATTTCAAAATCTAAACCATAAATCATAAATTTTAAACCCTACGACTTAAACCCTTAAACCCTAAATTAAATCTCTAACTCCTAAAACAAAAAGAATTGTGTAGTCTAAACAACATGTGTATTGAATAATTTTCCTTTATGATATATTATTACCCTTTATGCATTGGTGTATTAGATAACCCCTTTGATTATTTTTTATGCTTTTAACTTGTTGAAATTAGACCCTAATTCACCATCCAACAACTCCAACAACTTACTAGTTCCTTGTAAATAACATTTTTATTTTTTTGAATACAATATAAATAGATTATTAAATGCTTTTTTTGAACTTTTGTATTTTATAAATCTAGATTTAACATATAACTATAAATTCTTTTGATAACATTCTTAGTTTCATAGGGTACACTAGTAAATCCTTCGAACAAAATCATATATTCACTATATCATTCCTAGCTATACATTTACTAAAAAGTTGTACTCTAAAATTATCTTTTATGGAAGTAAAAATATCCACATATGCTCTACTAATACCTCTAGAAAACCTGACATTGTGCTCACCCCAAATGGCATATGTATGCATTCTAAGTTGTTTTAAGAATGAACACAATGAGTGATTTACGGTGGCGGAGCCAGAATTTTTATATAGTGGAGTCAGGAGTGACGTATGAGGCATTGAGGATTTTCATACCACTACAATAAGTATTGTTAACCCCATATTTCAATAAATTAAGTATGGGTCAAATCTAATATTCTTATGAAAATCTACATTACCTCATTGAAAACTCCATACTACAACAAATTAAATGTGGTCAATTCCTCCCAATTTATGTACTACATCCAGGTGATTTACCCTTTAGTTTTTCAACGACTCATTATAGCTCTTCATTCCGATCCATGACAGTCCTGTCCAGCCTGCACAAACTCAGTATAGAGCTCCAAACTTTAGAAGAATAAAGGCATTGAAAAAATAAGTGATTTTGGGATTCCATGTTGTTCCTGCACAACAAGCAAGTGTTCTCCGTAGTTTTCCCCATTCTCAACAGTTTGTCCCTTGTAGGGAGTCTATCCAAAACTATCATCGATGTAACTATATAATGCTTTAGAATATGGAGTGAGTGTCCTATCAAATTTTGCCATTGAACTCTACTTTTCTTCGCATTTATTTCTTCTAAATCTAACTAGTTTTGACTTTAGATTAATCTGTCACATTAAATTTTTTTATCAACTTTGATTTGTATGCAATAAATTACCTTTTATCCTATTAATAACATGTCAACTTTTATTTTTATTTGTTTACATATATATATATATATATATATATATTTTACTTCAACATCATATATATATATGGATGCCATTTAGATAAGACAAATATATGTAATCTTTTCTTGATGGCAAGAACTTTAGGAGTGATAGGGTTAACAATTTTAATAAATTTAAAGAAAGGGATGAAGGCAGAACCAATATAACCTTTTTAAAGAATCACCAATCTCCTTCCTCCTAAACCTATGTTGATTGTTGCATCAACATTGAATTTTAATTTTCAAAAAAGCAGACGGACACTGTAACCCCCTTAGCCCGGCCTAGACGGTCGGCCCGAACTACGAAGATTACACGGGGAAAACCAAAATCAACCCGAAAGTCAACCTTGATTAACGACCCTTTTTTTCATTTTTAAACTTGTCTAGATGCTTATTAACCCTAGGTGAACACTTGAGATAAACATACTCAAAAATCACAGCTATCGGAAAACATTTAGGGACTCAATTGCTCAACATATAAATTTAGGGACCAAAACGTAAATTCTGGAAATTAGGAGGACTTAACATGTTTTTAAGTTACCATTATGAAATTAATCACATTTCATGCCTCTCTGCCAAATTTCACCTCAAACGGACATCACAAACTCAACCAATTGCATTTACAAAGATTGGGACCAAAACGTAAGAGTTTCAAAACATATAACCATCAGATTCAGTGCCCAACGGTCGAGTGTTCCGAAACGGAGAAGACCCGTTCCGAAACGCGGGACCGTTCCGAAACTTGTTGCGGAACAGGGCTTGGCAGTGGCAAATCCGTTTCGGAACAGCCCTACCTGTTTCGAAACGCTATGGCCATTTCAGGCCACCTGTTCCGAAACAGTAGCACCCGTTCCGAAACGAGTTGCCCAGAAATGCAGAAATTTGCAGGTTTAACACACTTTCAGCCCCTCAAACACATCCATATGATTTCCATAACATGCACACAAGTCATCAAACACTTATAGAACATATTAGCATCAACTAAATACAATCATGGCATCATTCAAGGAAAATCCCAACTCTATAGGCATGCATCCTATATCGAAAACCAAGCAACCATCAATTCACCAAACCAAATACCAAAAGGCCATTTACATGTTCCAACATCATCAAAAGCATTAACCAAACTTTAGGGAGTCCAAACGTCTCCCAAAAACACAATTTAGGTTCCCATTGCCAAATGCCAAAAGCTAAAAGTATTAGGAAAACATTCACCATACATGAGCTTAGTCTTCGCTTGGATCCTTTACCTCCTTGCTGCCCTTTAAGTACTTCAATGCTCTGCATTATTGGTTTAAGAAAGAGAGAGCGTAAGCACATAGCTTAGTGAGGAAAACTCAATTAAAACATCACAATAATGCATTTGCAAAAACACCATTTCAAGGCCTTTAGATTCAAACAACATTTATCATGCAATTATGCATACAAACCAAGCATCTCATGCTTCAAATCATCATCATGTCATATTGGCTTACAAGTGATAATCAATAACATTTACAACCCAAAAACACAATCAGATACGCGGATTACAAGCGTTGTCCCAAACGCTTCATACACACTACCAATATCAAGGTGGAGCATGGTACAATCACAACCCCTCAACACCCGTGATGGAGACTATGGTACAATCACAACCCCTCAACATCACTCATTGATAGTTGTATAACATCACTAACGAGAACACGGGACATACAACACAAGATCCACACATGGACTTTTAACCACCATTGTGATCTTAACACAAGATCCACTCATGGACTTTTAACCACCATGATGATCTTAACCATCTCGTTAGTGTGCTTGGATGGAGTTTACGGTACAATCACAACCCCTCAACATCCAAGGCGACTTTATTCACGGTGCACCCAATCCTATAGCCGGCTAACTATATCCGATTCAAGTACTTTAAAACCAACACATCACTTGCCAATATACATCATATAACATCATTAGTTCACTGTTTTTAAGCATTTAACAAAGCCATTTAATCATCATGCATTACAATGCATTAAACCACATTTATCAATGTTCCAAAACAAGGATCTCTTACCTTGAGCATCCTTCAATCCATGGCTTACAAAACCAGCATTAAACATGCTAAAATATGCTTTCAAAACAGAATTTAAACATGCAAATAAAACACAATGCATTCAACCATCTCATGGTTCATCAACAAGAGAGTTTCTTCGAAAAACTTACTCTTGAGCTTAGCTAAGTTGTTTAGACTTAAACTAAGCTCCCATAACCTTCACACATTGGTTTCAAAGCTGAAAACCAAACTTCACTCACCGATTCCGTTTCGCTACTTGCCAAAACACCGATCAAGCCTCCATATCAACACCACAAGGATCCGATGACGACTCCCCTGTTTTAAACACATCAAAACAGTAGATCAATGCATCATCATGCATTAATATCTTCAACCAAGACACCTAAACTCGCTGCTCTCATCAACACTCACATTTCGGCTACCAAACACAACCGAAATCACACCCAAACACCTCAACAACCTTACCCAGCCAAGAGCCATCAACTCCAACCATTCTTATACATCAATTAACATCCAAAAAGGATCTAAACACGTCCTTATACCTCCAGCTATAGCAGAACATCAAAATCACCCCAAAAACCACCATTAACTCAATCAAAAACTTAGGAAAATCAACCTATCCGGGATTGCATTGATTAAACCTCAATTTCACATCATTTATACATTCAATAAACATCAAAAAGACATCTCAAATCACAGCCCAATCACTTAATACGAATTTAATCAAAATTAAATCCAAATCTTGCATTTAAAGCCAAGATCAAGAACACAACATAAAAACCTTTAATAAAACTCAAATCAAGGATTGAGAACTTGGGAATTTCAGTAAAGAACTGAGTATTTAGAGGAGAAGGACGTTCATACCTCTAAATGCGAGTTTCTCCTTGTTTAAAGCCAAGATTTCTTGAAAATTCTATAAGCAAATGGTAATGATTTGATGTAGGAATGATTAGAAACCAATTGGAGATTGAAATCTCATCTTTAGGTGTTAAAATCAGAGGGAAAATGGCTGGGGAAATATGTTTGGCTGAGAGAAAAGGGAGAGAAAATGAAGAGGGAAATTTTTTGAGAAAAGTTAGTTAAAACTTCCAAAATATCTATTTCCCTTTTTTTTCCTTTTATTAAATATCATTTAATAAATGTTTAATATTAAGAAAAATTTGGAGAAAACTCTTCTTGGGTAAATTAGCTCCTTAAAGATTCAAAGTTTCAATCCTTTTTAAAACAGTCACCAACTTTTCAAAAATTACATTTTAGTCACTAACTTGAAATGTCACATTTCAAAACCTCATTTTGTAAAATTGATTTCACCACTTTCTTATATATAATAAAAGAGGATTTTAAGACATTTTTCCATATTTTTAATGCATCCCGAACTAGGCTTTCCTTAAAACCACCTTTTATATTTGAACCGAAATCCGACCGGTCCGATTCAAACCCAAAACTTCTAAGCCCAAAATTGGGGTGTTACAACTCTCCCCCCCTTAAGAAATTTCATCCTCGAAATTTACCTGAAGGAAAGAGGTACGGAAACTGCTTCAACATGTCATCCTTCCGTTCCCACGTGGCTTCCTCAGCACCACGATGCTTCCACAACACCTTTACCAACTCAATGGTCTTGCCTCGAAGAACTTTACAATCCGAATCCAGAATCTTCACCAGTTCCTCATCATAGGTCAAATCCGGATTCAATTCCACTTCTTCCACAGGCATCACATGCGAAGGATCCGATCTATACTTCTGAAGCATAGAAACATGAAACACATCATGAATCCTTTCCAACTCCTGCGGTAACCTCAACTTGTACGCAACAGGACCCACACGCTCAACCACCTCGTATGGTCCAATGTACCTAGGGCTCAACTTGCCCTTTCGGCCAAACCTCATCACCTTCTTCCAAGGCGAAACTTTCAAAAACACACGGTCACCCACCGCAAACTCAATCTCCTTACGCTTCAAATCCACGTAAGACTTTTGCCGATCAGAAGCCGCCTTCAAATGCTCACAAATGAGCTTCACCTTCTCGGTGGTTCCTTTCAACAAAGTTGGCATTGAAACCAACTTCTGACCCGTTTCAGCCCAACAAAGAGGAGTCCTACACTTCCTCCCATACAAAGCTTCATAAGGTGCCATTTGAATACTTGCCTGATAACTGTTATTATAGGCAAACTCCACCAAAGGCAGATGTTTCTCCCAAGAACCCTGAAACTCAATCACGCAGCACCTCAACATATCCTCTAACACCTGGATAACACGCTCAGACTGTCCATCCGACTGTGGATGATAAGAAGTACTGAAATTCAACCGTGTGCCCAAAGCCTGATGCAAACACTGCCAGAAACGCGATGTAAACCTCAGATCTCTATCTGACACAATCGACTTAGGCACACCATGCAGTCGCACAATCTCAGCAATGTACATCTCCGCAAGCTTATCCAAGGTATACGTAGTATGCACAGGCAAGAAATGCGCACACTTCGTCAGGCGATCCACAATCACCCACACCGAATTCCTCTTCGATGGTGACAAAGGCAAACCAGACACAAAGTCCATGGTAACCCTTTCCCACTTCCACTCAGGAATCCTCAACGGTTGCAACAACCCTGAAGGAAACTGATGCTCAGCCTTAACACGCTGACACACCATGCACTTGCTTACAAACTCAACAACATCTTTCTTTAAACCCACCCAATAGTACTCATCACGAAGATCACGATACATCTTAGTACTACTAGGGTGCATAGCAAAAGGACTACTATAACCTTCAGTCAGAATAGCATGCCTCAACTCAGATCATTGGGCACTACTATCTGACTCCCAAAACATAACACTCCAACATCATTAAAGCAGAAATCCGATGACCTACCCTCTACAATATCCTGAACATGTGGCACCAAGGAATCATCCAACAACTGCTTTTCCTTAATCCACTGTACCAAGGATAGTTTCACTTGCAACTCAGCCACAAGACCACCATCACACGAAATGCTCAAACTGGCAAACATAGCCCTCAACTCCACAGCTACCTTCCTACTCAAGGCATCCGCTACAACATTAGCTTTACCCGGATGGTACTCGATCGTCAAATCATAATCCTTAAGCAACTCCACCCAACGTCGTTGCCTAAGATTCAACTCCTTCTGAGACATCAGATACTTCAAACTCTTGTGATCCGTGTACACCGTACACTTCTCACCATACAGGTAATGTCTCCAGATCTTTAGAGCAAAAACCACCGCGGCTAACTCAATGTCATGCGTAGGATAATTGCGCTCATGCACCTTCAACTGCCGTGATGCAAAAGCCACCACCTTACCCTCTTGCATCAACACACATCCCAAACCAACGTAGGACACATCACTATACACTACAAACTCCTTCCCTGATTCAGGTTGAACCAAGATAAGAGCTTGCGTCAAAGCTGCCTTAAGCTTCTCAAAAGCCTGCTGTCTCGCTTCCATCCACTCATACTTAACATCCTTCTGCAACAACTTCGTCAAAGGTGCAGAAATCTTGGAAAACCCATCCACGAACCTTCGGTAGTATCCTGCCAAACCCAGGAAACTACGGACTTCATGAACAGACTTAGGAGGCTTCCAATTCATCACCGCCTCAATCTTTTGAGGATCAACACGAATCCCCTCCGCAGAAACCACATGACCAAGAAACACCACTTCACTAAGCCAGAACTCACACTTGCTCAGCTTAGCATAAAGCTGATTCTCCAACAAAGCTTGTAACACTATCCTCAAATGCCCTTCATGTTCCTCCTCGGTACGAGAGTACACGAGGATATCATCAATGAACACCACGACAAACTTATCCAAGTATTCGTGGAATACTCTATTCATCATGTCCATGAAAGCTGCAGGAGCATTCGTCAAACCAAACGACATCACCAAGAACTCATAATGCCCATACCTCGTCCTGAAAGCTGTCTTTGGCACATCCACATCCTTCACCTTCAACTGATAATACCCTGACCTTAAGTCAATTTTAGAGAACACCGCCGCTCCCCGAAACTGATCAAAAAGATCATCAATTCTCGACAATGGATACCGATTCTTGATAGTCAACTTGTTAAGCTGACGGTAATCAATGCACATTCTCATAGTGCCATCCTTCTTCTTCACAAACAAGACCGGTGCACCCCATGGTGACACACTCGGCTGAATGAAACCACGATCAAGCAACTCCTGAAGTTGCGTCTTCAGCTCTTTCAACTCTTTGGGTGCCATTCGATAAGGAGTAATGGACACTGGAGTTGTATTCTCATACAGCTCAATCCCAAACTCCACTTCTCGATTAGGAGGCAATCCAGGCAACTCCTCCGAAAACACACCAGGAAACTCTCGCACGATCCTGATGTCTTGCACTCGCAACTCCTTAGAGCTAGGATTCATCACAAAAGCTAGGTAAGCTTCACAGCCTTGCCTCAGCATCCGGCTCGCTTCCAAAGTAGATACCACACTGGCAAGAAACTTCACATTCTCACCAACTACTACCACTTCATAATCATCCGCAAGTTTCAACGAAACTCGCTTATTCTCAAAATCCACAACAGCTCGATGCTCAACAAGCCAATCCATACCAAGGATTACATCAAAACCATAGAAAGGCAACTCCATAAGGTCAACATGAAAAACATGATCTTGCACAACCAAGGGACACCTTCTATAAAGCTTCCGTGTCACAACAGTCTCACCAAAAGAACTAGTTACACGCATACCAACATCCAAAGACTCAACAGGCAAACCAAGCATTTGAGCCTGTTCACGCAATATATATGAGTGTGTAGATCCAGAATCAATCAAGGAAAGTAATGACAAGGATTGCAAAGTGAAAGTACCTGCGATCACATCCGTGTCATTCCTCCCCTCCCTCTGAGCATACATTCTGGCCTGGCCACCACCCTCAGGCTGAACAGCTACAACATGAGCCACATTCCTTCCACCATCCTCTCTACGCTGGAAGTTACCACGGCCGCGCCCACGACCTCTCTGCGGTGCAACAACTCCAGGAGCACGTCCATGGCCACCACCGGCCAACAGAGGACACTCCCTCCTCATATGATCCGCTGAACCACAGTTCCAGCACGAGTTACCGGCCACCACAACAGGAGCCTGAACCTCCCTCGCTGCTCGAGGACAATCACGCCTCAAGTGTCCACACGATCCACATGTCCAACATGTGTTCGGATCAGCTCTCACCCTGTCTCCCTGAACAGGCGCACCTTGCCCTCCACCACCTCGCCTAGCCAAAGACTAATACTTCCGATCACGTCCTCTCTTGTTCCGTCCGCCACCGGAACTATACTCAGCAGCTCGCTTGCCCACACTAGGACCAGCACCTCGAGAAGATAAACTCAAATTCAACTCAATATCCTTCGCCCTTCCAACCAGCACATCAAAATCTGTATACTCAGCAGCCAGCATATAAGTCTTCACCTCCGTCACCAGACCATAACGAAAACGTTCACACCTCTTCCGCTCATCAGGAACAAGCTCAGGTGCGTACTGACTGAGTCGGACAAACTGAACCTCGTACTCAGCCGCTGTCATACTCCCTTGAGTAAGAGACATGAATTCCCTTTTCTTCTCATCCAGGCATCGCACACCTAGATACCTCCTCTTGAACGCGTTCAGAAAGAACGTCCAAGTTACATCAGCTTCCTCCATTCTGGAGATAGAGGTTGTCCACCAGGTATACGCATCGGCATGCAACAATGATATCACACAACCCAGCTTCTGCACATCGTTGCAGTTCATTTGTCCCAAGATTCTCTTGGTACTTTCTAACCAAGATTCAGAACCTTCAGCAGACAATCCCCTGAACTCAGTCCCTCCCAGACTGCGCCAACGTTCCAAGGGTAATCTAGCATTAGCATCTCCCTGATGCCCAGCTCCTTGAGCTCCAGCTACTGCCACCCGAAAGGCTCCAGCAATAGCTTGTATCAGCATTGTCATGTCAGGAGCAGCTTGCCCCTGCCCAGCTTCAGGTCCAGCGACCCCAGCACCAGCAGCAACATCAGCTCCAGCACCAACTTCCCCACCCCCAGCACCACCACCACCGGGTGGAGGAGGTAAATCCACCACATTTTCAACATTCTCCTTGTTCTCATTTTGAGCCATAGCTCGCGTATTAATCCTCGTCCCTCTACGAGGTCCCATTCACTAAACAATACAATCATAATGCAATAAACAAGTCAGGCTCAGCAAGGTAAGCAATCCAAGTACTCAAGCTCATTTCCAATTAAAACAAACCATTTCATTAGCTTTGATTTGGCAATGGGTCCCTTTAACATGCTTCACCACAACATACACCACAATTGCAACATACTTACAATTTATACATCATACTTTCACTCATCATGCATACATAGCAATCATACACATATCACCCACATAACCATTTCCAATTACTCGAGAACTCGGCTCTGATACCACCAAATGTAACCCCCTTAGCCCGGCCTAGACGGTCGGCCCGAACTACAAAGATTACACGGGGAAAACCAAAGTCAACCCGAAAGTCAACCTTGATTAACGACCTTTTTTTTCATTTTTAAACTTGTCTAGATGCTTATTAACCCTAGGTGAACACTTGAGATAAACATACTCAAAAATCACAGCTATCGGAAAACATTTAGGGACTCAATTGCTCAACATATAAATTTAGGGACCAAAACGCAAATTCTGGAAATTAGGAGGACTTAACATGTTTTTAAGTTACCATTATGAAATTAATCACATTTCATGCCTCTCTGCCAAATTTCACCTCAAACGGACATCACAAACTCAACCAATTGCATTTACAAAGATTGGGACCAAAACGTAAGAGTTTCAAAACATATAACCATCAGATTCAGTGCCCAACGGTCGAGTGTTCCGAAACGGAGAAGACCCGTTCCGAAACGCGGGACCGTTCCGAAACTTGTTGCGGAACAGGGCTTGGCAGTGGCAAATCCGTTTCGGAACAGCCCTACCTGTTTCGAAACGCTATGGCCATTTCAGGCCACCTGTTCCGAAACAGTAGCACCCGTTCCGAAACGAGTTGCCCAGAAATGCAGAAATTTGCAGGTTTAACACACTTTCAGCCCCTCAAACACATCCATATGATTTCCATAACATGCACACAAGTCATCAAACACTTATAGAACATATTAGCATCAACTAAATACAATCATGGCATCATTCAAGGAAAATCCCAACTCTATAGGCATGCATCCTATATCGAAAACCAAGCAACCATCAATTCACCAAACCAAATACCAAAAGGCCATTTACATGTTCCAACATCATCAAAAGCATTAACCAAACTTTAGGGAGTCCAAACGTCTCCCAAAAACACAATTTAGGTTCCCATTGCCAAATGCCAAAAGCTAAAAGTATTAGGAAAACATTCACCATACATGAGCTTAGTCTTCGCTTGGATCCTTTACCTCCTTGCTGCCCTTTAAGTACTTCAATGCTCTGCATTATTGGTTTAAGAAAGAGAGAGCGTAAGCACATAGCTTAGTGAGGAAAACTCAATTAAAACATCACAATAATGCATTTGCAAAAACACCATTTCAAGGCCTTTAGATTCAAACAACATTTATCATGCAATTATGCATACAAACCAAGCATCTCATGCTTCAAATCATCATCATGTCATATTGGCTTACAAGTGATAATCAATAACATTTACAACCCAAAAACACAATCAGATACGCGGATTACAAGCGTTGTCCCAAACGCTTCATACACACTACCAATATCAAGGTGGAGCATGGTACAATCACAACCCCTCAACACCCGTGATGGAGACTATGGTACAATCACAACCCCTCAACATCACTCATTGATAGTTGTATAACATCACTAACGAGAACACGGGACATACAACACAAGATCCACACATGGACTTTTAACCACCATTGTGATCTTAACACAAGATCCACTCATGGACTTTTAACCACCATGATGATCTTAACCATCTCGTTAGTGTGCTTGGATGGAGTTTACGGTACAATCACAACCCCTCAACATCCAAGGCGACTTTATTCACGGTGCACCCAATCCTATAGCCGGCTAACTATATCCGATTCAAGTACTTTAAAACCAACACATCACTTGCCAATATACATCATATAACATCATTAGTTCACTGTTTTTAAGCATTTAACAAAGCCATTTAATCATCATGCATTACAATGCATTAAACCACATTTATCAATGTTCCAAAACAAGGATCTCTTACCTTGAGCATCCTTCAATCCATGGCTTACAAAACCAGCATTAAACATGCTAAAATATGCTTTCAAAACAGAATTTAAACATGCAAATAAAACACAATGCATTCAACCATCTCATGGTTCATCAACAAGAGAGTTTCTTCGAAAAACTTACTCTTGAGCTTAGCTAAGTTGTTTAGACTTAAACTAAGCTCCCATAACCTTCACACATTGGTTTCAAAGCTGAAAACCAAACTTCACTCACCGATTCCGTTTCGCTACTTGCCGAAACACCGATCAAGCCTCCATATCAACACCACAAGGATCCGATGACGACTCCCCTGTTTTAAACACATCAAAACAGTAGATCAATGCATCATCATGCATTAATATCTTCAACCAAGACACCTAAACTCGCTGCTCTCATCAACACTCACATTTCGGCTACCAAACACAACCGAAATCACACCCAAACACCTCAACAACCTTACCCAGCCAAGAGCCATCAACTCCAACCATTCTTATACATCAATTAACATCCAAAAAGGATCTAAACACGTCCTTATACCTCCAGCTATAGCAGAACATCAAAATCACCCCAAAAACCACCATTAACTCAATCAAAAACTTAGGAAAATCAACCTATCCGGGATTGCATTGATTAAACCTCAATTTCACATCATTTATACATTCAATAAACATCAAAAAGACATCTCAAATCACAGCCCAATCACTTAATACGAATTTAATCAAAATTAAATCCAAATCTTGCATTTAAAGCCAAGATCAAGAACACAACATAAAAACCTTTAATAAAACTCAAATCAAGGATTGAGAACTTGGGAATTTCAGTAAAGAACAGAGTATTTAGAGGAGAAGGACGTTCATACCTCTAAATGTGAGTTTCTCCTTGTTTAAAGCCAAGATTTCTTGAAAATTCTATAAGCAAATGGTAATGATTTGATGTAGGAATGATTAGAAACCAATTGGAGATTGAAATCTCATCTTTAGGTGTTAAAATCAGAGGGAAAATGGCTGGGGAAATGTGTTTGGCTGAGAGAAAAGGGAGAGAAAATGAAGAGGGAAAATTTTTGAGAAAAGTTAGTTAAAACTTCCAAAATATCTATTTCCTTTTTTTCCTTTTATTAAATATCATTTAATAAATGTTTAATATTAAGAAAAATTTGGAGAAAACTCTTCTTGGGTAAATTAGCTCCTTAAAGATTCAAAGTTTCAATCCTTTTTAAAACAGTCACCAACTTTTCAAAAATTACATTTTAGTCACTAACTGGAAATGTCACATTTCGAAACCTCATTTTGTAAAATTGATTTCACCACTTTCTTATATATAATAAAAGAGGATTTTAAGACATTTTTCCATATTTTTAATGCATCCCGAACTAGGCTTTCCCTAAAACCACCTTTTATATTTGAACCAAAATTCGAACGGTCCGATTCAAACCCAAAACTTCTAATCCCAAAATTGGGGTGTTACAGACACCACATATTTTTTAATTAAATAAAGAGATATTATATTTATGTGTCAGGATTCAAACTCATACGAAATAAGGTAATATTGATAAGATAAAATAATTAAATATGATTTTAAACTTCAAATAATTATTCGTTGTGATCTTTCTTAATTTAAATTATTTGATTTAGTATAAATTCTTTATGATTATCAACTTCCCAGGTTACCTATGACTATATAAATGTAACAATGCTTAGTGAAACTCAAGCAATGCATTTTCACAATCCTCTCTAATTTCTTTCTTTACATAGTATCGAGCAAACCTATCTCCTACGAGCTTAGGTTTGGATCCTAATAGCCATTGAAAATACACTCTCTAACACTAATGAGCCAAACCATCCTCTAACCTTAGTTACTATACACAACTCTATCAAACTCAACCCCACCAATTACCTCTCATGCAAAACTCAAATTGAATACATACTTATATGTTCTAACCTTTTCAAATTTGATGATACTTCCCACTCTCCTCCACCTACTACCATTACCATCAACAATGCACCCTCATCCAATCCTGCGTATCAAACATGATTGAGACAAGACACTTGTATTTGGCGCACTGGTAGACATTATTTCACCCAACCTTGTGCCACTCATCTCTCAATTAAAAACACCGTCAGAAGCATGAAAAGTCCTCGCCAACACTTATGCTCGTCCTTCTCGCAAACGTATCAAATAAATCAAAGACAACCTAAAGAACATCTCTAAAGGATCCAACTCAATCACCGAGTATATGCAAGCCATGAAAGTCAAAGCCGATGAACTTGCCACCCTTAGCAAGCCAATAGATCATGAAGACCTAATTGAGATAGTTTTAGACGACCTTGATGACATATCCCAATCCGTTGTTGATGCAATAAATAGTCGTAACATCGTCATCAATTTTGATGAACTACATGAAAAACTCATCAGCAACGAGTCATCATTGTTTACTACATTAACATCATTAGGGTTTTTACTTGGGTTATAATACCTTCAATCGAATCACCAAGAGGGGTGATGTATCTTTGTGATGGAAATGGTGGAAGCAATTGGAAATTAAAAATTTGACACAAAAATTTATAGTGGTTCAACTTCCAAACCAAGTCTACATCCACTACCTTAGCTCCCCACTAAAGATTTTTCCACAAATTCACTAATTTGTCTTTTTTTTCAAGGAACTAGAGTAACCTTTACACAACCAAGACTTATACCACAAAGTCTTGCATAACCCTCTCTCAAAGAGAATACAAATGAGAAAACAAGAAAAAAACCTCACAAGGTTGATATGTTTGTAAGTTTAAGCTCTCACCCAAAACTTAACACTTGAGTAAATATTACAATTGAGCTCACAAGTGTGTTCTATAAAGAAATATGACAAAATTGAACACTAAAACAATTTCTCTAACATTGAATGTTGGTAGTTAATTTCTTTTTGTTCTATAGCTGCTTGAAGGTCCCTTTTAAGTTCTATAATGACTTCATGATCGTTACTAGCCGTTGGGGGTTGACTAGACTTATTGAGAGATAATTTCCAATATTAAATGCTCTTTTGGTACAAAGAGTATCGATACTCGGGATAGGGTAACAGTACCTACCTTAAATAGAAAGAGATGTTAGACGCAATAAAGTAGGGTGTATCGGTACTCGACACTAGGGTATCAGTACTCGCCCTTGCGTACCAGTACAAAAAGATGCTACTTGAATTTTGCAAAACATAGCGTATTGGTACTCTGCTTAGTTGTACCGGTATAGGCCACTTGGTATCGGCACTGGGGATAGGGTACCGGTACTGAAGGCCAGCTTTTGACTTTTAAAACCCTTTGAAAATATTTTTTCAAGTCAAAAACTCTTCAAAAACATTTAAAACATATTTTTCAAGTTTGTGGACTTTTGAATAATTTTTGCAATATTTCAAATTAAGTTCAAACACATTTTTCACTTTGTTATATCAAAATAAACATCTCAACATTTTCGATTTCTGCCCACTCCACACATACACAACGATCAAGTCAGCGTTCATACCGATCTCACATATCGTCCGTCCCATATCAACCCAACCGACCAATGCGTCCTTTTTTGGGAAAATGTCAATGGTATCGAGTTCAAGGTCATGTTGTTTCTCAGTGTTCCTTTTTTAGCCAACAATTTCCCCATGCATCCCCACCTCCACGCCCTACCAACTCACCAACGCCTCATATACCCCCTCCTCGAAAAATGCAAGCCCATGTTACTACAACTTCCAAAACACCTGCCCATGATCATTGGCTATTGGACAGTGGTGCAACTCACCATATTACCACAAACCTTCAAAATCTTGATGTTCACAATCCTTACATTGGTCCGGGTGAAATAATGATTGGTGATGGTTCTAAAATTCTTATTACACACTAGTTCAACTTCTCTCCATACCCATACCCATTCTCATACTTTTACTCTTTCTAGGTTCTTTGTGCTCTTATATGAAACGTAATTTAATTTAATTTTCATTACTCAATTCTGAAAATCTAACAATGCATCTGTTGAATTCTCACCATCTTTCTTTTTTGTCAAGGATCTTCAAACATGAGCTATATTTTTCAAGGTCAACCTAATAATGATGTCTATGAGTGGCCCACCCTTTCCTCCTCACCGTTACTTACTTTCTCTACAATAAAGATCACGTCCTCTACTTGGCATCACAAACTTGGTCACCTATCTCTATCGATGTTCAAACACATGGTTTTTTCCTTCCATTTAGATGTCAACAGTTCTTCTCATCTTGATTTTCATTTTAATGCTTGACACTCTAATAAAAAGTTATAAAGTACCTTTTTCCCTCTCCACATTTTATTCGGATAATGGAGGAGAATATTATGCTCTATTCTCCTACCTCACTATCAACGACATCTTTCATCTCACCTCTCCCCATCATACCCCTGAATATAATGGCTACTCTGAACGTCAACACCATCATATTGTGGAAACATGTCTTTCGCTTCTCTCTCACGCTTCTATGCCTCTATCTTATAAGTCTTTTGCCTTTTCCATAATTGTATACCTTATAAATCATCTTCCTACACCTACCCTCAACAATGAATCCCCATTCTTTAAACTTTTTGATGCAATTCCTAATTTACTAAACTCAAAAGCTTTGGATGCCTCTGTTACCCTTGACTTCATCCTTATACCTCTCACAAACTTGAACTGTAACACCCTTCGCTCGGGTTAGGAGCGAGGAGCATTACTAGAATAGAACAGAATCGAACAAGTAAACATATAATATAACATACAACTTAGCATTCAAACATGTAAACAACTAAACATAGTTGACATATAACTTACAAATCATGTAGCCTTCAACTTACAACGAGTCATATAACAATCGACATTCAACATAATTCATGTAAACTCAAACCTAAATCACATAAAAAGGTGGCTAATTTAAACTTTAAAACTAACAAGATTCATACAATGTTACACAACAATCAAACTCACATGATCCACAAATAACACAAGATCAAACAAACCTAATCAACTTATGACATATTCCAACAAGATAATGTACATCTAATTTGAACATAACAAATCACATACACTTTACATATATCATAATTTATCATTCTTACATCAAACTTGATCCATTCAACTAATAAACATGTAAACAATTTACACAACCTTACCTAACCCTTAATCGATTGACCAAGAATACATGGGACCATTCGAAACATACAAGTTATATATATAGGACCATAGCTAACATCTTACAATTCAAACATCTAATTGCACACTACCAACCTAAATCCATATGAACCAATCGAATAGGACATTAAATTCCATAGGCTAATAGAATCAAACCATAAATAATAGAATCATTTCAATCACATACTCAATAATAACTCTAGATGCAATTCATATTCCTATTCATATATTTTATTTCTATCATGTAATAAAAATATTTCTATTAAACATCGTCCTTGATTCATTCTAATTTTTGTTATTGTGACCACATTTACACATTTCATTCTAATTTATTATGATTCCATCTAGGGTGTTTTTAGGGTGTGACAACTCCCCCCCCTTAAAAATAAATTCACCCTCATATTTAACTGAATTAAACATGTGAGGATATTGCTTTCGCATTGTATCCTCGGGGTTCCCACGTAGCTTCTTCGACTTTATGGTATCTCCATATAACTTTAACGAGGGGAACATTCTTGTTTCGAAGTCTTTTAATTCCCGATCAAGAATTTGGACAAGATCTTCTTCGTATGAAATGTCGGGATTAAGTTCAACTTCTTCAGGCTCGAGAATGTGAGACGAATCAGATCAATAACGTCTGAGCATCGAGATGCGGAACACATTATGAATTTTATTGAACTCGGGAGGAAGTGAAAGTCGATAAGCCACATGACTGATTCTTTCGATAACTTCAAATGGTTCGATAAACTGAGGACTTAGCTTTTCTTTTTTGCCAAACCGAAATACTTTCTTCTACGGGGAGAATTTAAGGAAGACTTTATCTCCGACTTCATATTAAATGTCTCTACGTTTCTGATCAGTGTAGGACTTTTGATGATCGAAGGCTTGTTTCAATTGAGAGTGGATAATTTGGACTTTTCCTTCGGTTTCCCGAAGTAATTGGGGCCCTAACACTTTGTTATCACCAAGTTCAGACTAACATAGAGGGGTTCAGCACCTTCTGCCATACAACGCTTCAAAAGGAGCCATTTAAATAGAAGATTGATAGCTGTTGTTGTATGCAAATTCTTCTAATGGTAGAGATTTCTCCCAATTCTTCTCGAAGTCGATGATACAAGCCCGAAGCATGTCTTCCAAGACTTGAATCACTCGCTCGGACTGTCCATCACTTTGCGGATGGAAAGTTGTACTCAGATTCAACTTGGTGCTAAGAGCTCATATAAGAGTCCTCCAGAAACGAGCTGTGAATCGATGATCTCACCACGAACTTGTCGAGATAGAGTTTGAACACTCGGTTCATCAAGTCTATGAATGCGGTAGGAGCATTCGTCAATCTGAAAGGCATGACAAGAAATTCAAAGTGACTGTATCTCGTTCAGAAAGAAGTCTTAGGAACATCTTCTTCTTTAACTTTCATCTGATAGTAACCCGATCAAAGATCAATCTTAGAAAAAACTGATGCTTCCCGGAGTTGATCGAAAAGGTCATCGATTCTCGGCAAGGGAAACTTATTTTTGATGGTCACCCGATTCAATTCTCGATAGTCGATACAAAACCGCATCGATCCATCTTTCTTCTTTACGAATAAAACCGATGCACCCCAAGGAGAAGTGCTCAGTCGAATGAAGCCCTTATCTTGTAATTCTTGCAATTGCTTCTTTAATTCTTTCAACTCGATTGCTGCCATCCGATAGGGCGTGATAGACACCGGGCTGGTTCTGGGTTGAATGTCGATCTCGAACTCTACTTCATGAGTTAGAGGTAGACCAGGAAGATCCTCAGGAAAGACATCAGCGAATACGGAAACAACATGAATAGAGGGTGAGCCAAAATCATATTCATCATGTGACACCATATCAACAAAAATTGAAGTCGGTTTTTGATTAATTAACAGAATGGATTCTTTTCCTAAACCCCGAAGATATAATCGTCGATTTTGGCAATCTATCCAGGCTTGATGTCTACCCAACCAGTCTAAGCCTAACACTAAGTCAAACTCACATTCGGGTAGTACAAAGAGATCACAAGGGAAGGGTATGTTTCGAATAGTTACATGGCAATCTCTATAGATTAGATTAATAGGCAAGTTTCCCCCTATCAGGTTGGATACTACAAGGCTCATTTTCACTATTTCGGGTTTCAATTTAACCTTGTCTAACATGGATGAATGTATAAAAGAATGGGTTGATCCCGAATCTATTAAAGCATAAACATGATGAAAGTTTAGTTCAACTGTACATGCGATTACATCAGGAGATTCTTCTTCCTCCTTGCCTCGAATGTGATAGACACGAGCTGGGGCTAGAGATTCTTGATGAGTCAAGGCTTTCGAATGGGAGCTTCTTCCCCTCCCCTGATTTTGCAACTGAGCTTGCTTTGGATTTTTGTTTCGGTTAGATGGTGTAGAGCTCGGATTTGCCGAATTCCTAGTAGGTGCCTTATCGGACTTCCTCAGAAAGTCATTGATATAGTGATCGTCGCCACCACACACAAAACATAGGTTAGATTAGAGTCGACATTGGCCAAAATGTTTTTTCTGGAAGTGCTTGCAAGTCGGAACCTTCTCAGTGTTTTTCGTGCTGTTTACGGAGACAACATGGATATCAAGTTTGTTCACCGATTGAGGTCTCGATAGATAATTGCTTCGAGGAGCGGAATTGTAAGAAGAAAACTCTTCTTTCTGACTTTTGGTCTTCTTCGATTTCCAACGAGACTGATCATCACTTTTGCGCTTCTTGTCGCTTCGATAGCCGCTTTTTCTTTTCTCCGCGGCTCACATTTTGGCTTCCGTAGAAATGGCTCGGTTCACCAAAGTTTGAAAGTCCGTGATATTAAGGGCGGTAAACATCAGACTCAGTTCATCGTTCAGCCCGTCGATGAATATTCAACATTTATCTTTCTCTATTTTGATGTACTCCGAGCCGTACTAGCAGTACTTGCAAAAATCAACTACATATTGTTCAATCGGCCAATTAGCCCATTTTAGATACAAGAACTTCTTCCTGCGACCAGCCAAATACTGTTCACTTATGTATTTCTTCTTGAATTCCGCGACAAAGAACTCCCACGTAACAGATTCAGCCGGGGCAGTTAGGGTCGTAGCTTCCTACCAACTAAGTGCTTCGTCGGCTAGAAGTGCGACTACACATTCGAGTTTATGCTCATCTGAGCAATAGAGTTGTTTGGTCAGAATTTGAGTCGTTCTTTCAAGCCAGTGCTCAGCTTCCTCTGGCTTCTCCTCGTTCTCACTGATGAATGTAAAAGCTCAGTGTTGCGCGAGTTTGTCGATCGGGGCTCGACTTGGGGTAGCAACAACAAGAGCCGGTTGATCACGTCTTATATTCATTACAAGTTGATCGAACATCTCCTTCATGTTAAGGAGACATTCTCGTTGGGCACTTTGAACAGCCGGGTTGGTCGGAGTTTGTTGATTTTGTTCAGGAGGCGGAGTCGGATCTCGAGGTTCTGTCGTTCTCGGAGGATCCGCTTGTTCTGGAAGATCAGTTGGTCCCGGAGGATTATTTCTCATCCTAACACTACCATCCTCGTTAGAGGATTCCCAGGGACTTTTGTTGTTTTGACCTATTCGTGTCTCGGACATTCTATTAAGATTTGAACAAATTTAGGATTAGAGAAACAAAATCACAAGCAGTTCGATATAAGACTCCTAGGTGGCATATTTTAACCTATATGATACATGCAAACTCCTATAAACTTTAGGACCTATAACATAAAGCTCTAATTACCACTTTTATGTAACACTTTTTGCCCGGGTTAGGAGCGAGGAGCATTACTAGAATAGAACAAAATCGAACAAGTAAACATATAATATAACATACAACATAGCATTCAAACATGTAAACATCTAAACATAGTTGACTTATAACTTACAAATCATGTAGCCTTAATTCATGTAACAAGTCATATAACACTTGACATTTAACATAATTCATGTAAACTCAAACCTAAATCACAAAAAAAGGTGGCTAATTTAAACTTTCAAACTAACAAGATTCATACAATGTTACACAACAATCAAACTCACATGATCCACAATTAACACAAGATCAAACAAACCTAATCAACTTATAACATATTCCAACAACATAATGTATATCCAATTCGAACATAACAAATCACATACACTTTACATATATCATAATTTATCATTCTTACAGCAAACTTGATCCATTCAACTAATAAACATGTAAACAATTTACACAACCTTACCTAACCCTTAATCGATTCAAAGTGACCAAGAATACATGGGACCATTCGAAACATACAAGTTATATATATAGGACCATAGCTAACATCTTACAATTCAAACATCTAATTGCACACTACCAACCTAAATCCATATGAACCAATCGAATAGGACGTTAAATCCCCTAGGCTAATAGAATCAAACAATAAATAATAGAATCATTTCAATCACATACTCAATAATAACCCTAGATGCAATTCATATTCCTATTCATATACTCCATCCGTCCCATAAAATATGTCCCTTATTGACTTTTTGAAAGTCAAATTTTTTAAACTTTGACTATTATTATATTAAATATTTTAAATAATTAATTTTTATAAAATATATATTTGAAAACTACTCGATTAGAGGTTTTTAAAATATATTTTTTCATATTTTTATCAATTATACATTTTAAATAATTATGAGTCAAAGTTAAAAAAAATTGACCAAAAAAAAGTCAATAGGGGACAAAAATTATGGGACGGAGGGAGTAATATAAATATTTCTATTAGCTATCGTCCTTGATTCATTCTAATTTTTGTTATTGTGACCACATTTACACATTTCGTTGTAATTTATTATGATTCCATCTAGGGTGTTTTTAGGGTGTGACACGAACCCAGATAAGCTCATCGTCTTTTTATTGGATATTCTTCCACTCAAAGTGCATATATTTTTCTAGAAACTTTCTCTAAACGTTTGTACATCTCTCCTCGTGTTCGATTCATTGAGTCTGTCTTTCCTTTTGCCAAATCCATCTTTTCTCTCCCACGTATTACTTCCACAACCACATCAGAATAGTGTTATTTAACTTTACCAATCATTATTCCATGTAAACCTTTACCCAACAATGCACCCGACCCCCAACCCCATTTTACCACCTACACCTAAACCTGACCAAAATTCCCCATTACCAAACCCCTCATTACCAACCATACATAAATCTGACCAAAACCTCTCTTTACCACCCAACCTAGACCCCATCTACACCTCCATTTACCACCCATCTCCACTTCTTCTTCTCAAGTCGAAACTACATCTATGGTGCATGCCATCAACCATCCTCACCTCAAGGTATTATTACTTGCTCCAAACATAACATCCGTAAACTCATTTAAAAAATTAACCTTAACACTGAGCTACATCATCACAAGCTTGAACCTACCACTGCTAGTTAAGCCTTAAAGGACCCCAAATGGAGACAAGTCATATCCACTGAATTTGATGCTCTCCTAAGTAATGGGATATGGAAACTTGTTCCATCTCACCCTACCCAAAACTTGGTAGGGTGTAAATGGATTTTTCGGACTAAATATTTACATGATGATTATGTTGACATGTACAAAGCATGTTTAGTTGCTAAAGGTTTCCATTAACGCTCGGGGGTCAATTTCACTGAAACATTTAGTCTAATCATTTAACAAACCACAATGTGTTTGGTTCTCAGCCTTGCGGTCAATCATGGTTAGTCATTTCACCAACTCGGTGTCAACAATGCTTTTTTCAAGGCACACTCTCGTAAGATGTGTTTATGATCCAACCTCTAGGATTCATTGATCGAGATAATCCTCATCATGTTTTTTAAGTTTTGCAAGGCCATCTCTGGATTCAAACAGACTCCACGTGCATGGTATTATCTATCTTCTTGTCTACATAGATGATATAATTGTCACTGGAAACTCATCTCCAGACATAAATCATTTTCTTCAGCAATTCTATGTCTACTTCTCCTTGAAGGATCTTGGACACTTACACTACTTCCTAGGTGTTGAAGTGATTTCTCACACTGATGGTTTGTTTCTCAGTCAATGGAAGTATATTGTTGATCTCCTTCAGAAAACTCATATGACTAAAGCGAAACTGGTCGCTATACCTCTCGCTACATGTTCGACTCTTACACTACATGTCAGAACTCTTTTATCTAATCCCGCAAATTATCGAACCACTGTTGGAGGTCTTCAGTATCTCTCGTTAACTCAGGAAGACATCACACGGTAAATGAGCTCTCTCAATTCATGCATCAACCTACAATAAAGCATTGGACTACTGTCAAATGCCCACTTCGCTATCTTCGTGGTACATTAGATCATGGTATCACATTCACTTGCAATTACTCTCTTACTCGTCTTGCATTCTCGAATGATTATACTTTTACAAGTTCATACATTATTTATCTTGGTCGTAATCCAATATCACGAAGCTCCAAGAAGTAAAATAAAATTGTTGCTTGTTCTTCCACTGAAGCTGAGTGTCGATCTGTTGCTGCCACGATCGCTGAACTGCGTTGGCTTTGCTCCTTCCTCACTAAACTGGGCATCGTCATACTGCACCAACCAATAATTTATTGTGACAATGTTGGGGCCACAAACCTTTGTGCCAATCCGGTGTTTCATTCGTGCATGAAGCATGTTGCTTTAAACTATCATTTCATACGTGAACAAGTGCAAAATGGTCTTCTCTTGGTCTCTCACGTCTCCACCTCTGATCAACTTGTTGATGTCCTTACCAAGACATTGTCTCGACAACAATTCGCCAATGTTATGAACAAGATTGGTCTCACTCCACCGACGTCCATCTTGCAGGGGCATGATGAGATAAAATTAGGGGTGATAATGAGTCAAGCTGAGCCCGAGCCTAGCAAGGCTCGGCTCGAAAACAATGTAATTGGACTTGGCTCGGGCTTGGCTCGAAATGAAAAATTTTACTATAGTTTTTTTTTTATAAAAGATTAGTTAAAAGTACCTTTCATAACCAACACTGAAACGGAATTCAATGACCGAAAAGGAGAAAAAGTGCCAAAATTAGATTAATCCAAATAACCACTAAATATTCTCATAATACAAACACATAATTAAAGAAAATACAAAATCAAACAACAACCAACTAAAGAAAATGCCCAATTTATTTTAGTTAATTTACTTTTAGTAAATTTTTCCTAATTTATTTTATTACTTTTCTTTTGCTAAACATATTACTTTTAGTGCATATGTAGATACCGAGCTTGTTCACCTCTGCTTGGCTTGTTAAGGTTTCGAGCCGATCCCGAGCTCGAGTCGAACTCACTCGAGCCGAGTTTTGACCGAGCCGAGCCCGAGTAGCTTGCGAGCCGGTTTAGCACATTATCACCCCTAAATAGGATAATTAGATATGATTTTAAATTTTAAATAATTATTTGTTGTGATCTTCCTTAAATTAAATTCTTTATCTTTAGAACTTCTTTGGTTGTCTGTGTCTATATAAATGTAATAATGCTTAGTGATATTCAAACAATACATTTTCACAATTCTTTTTAGTTTTTTTTTTATATAAATATGAACATCATTAATCATTTGTTAATCTTTGAATCTTCGGGCACCACTTAATTTTACAGATCCTTAGAATAGCTCGGAAGAAAGACCGGAGCGTGGAGGGATTTAACACAGCATCGTTAATTGATAGTGTAATATTGGCAACCGAGCTTTCACAACCTTCCTCTCCTCTACTTTTCTTTCTTTCCTTTATTACTGTTTATCCATAGAGTTAATTTTATAGGTTTTAATACAAAATTCAAGAGACTAAATGCACAATTTTTTTTCACGTACAATAATTTGTTTATAAAAAATAAATTTAAGTTGAGAATTGATGTTTTTAATTATTTTAATTTTTACCGCTTTTACGATTCAATTGATTTTTGTGATTTGATGTATTCTCTTAAACTTTTCAAAAAAAAAAAAATCATATATTTTAAACCGATTGAATCACTAATTTTCGATATAACTGGTTTAACCATCCATTTATTTTTTTTATATTTCTATTTCTTTTTTCAACAATAACCTCTTATTAATGCAAAATTACACTTGCGCATAGGTCAATTTCATCAATTCTTTAGGTCTAATGACACTTTTCTCCCTCAAACGTTTTAAAAAATTATTTTAGTCCTAAAACCTTTTCATCTTTTTGACTCTCAATTTTTTATTTTTTATTTTTATCAAATTGAACCAACTTATATATGTTAAGTTAACATCAACCATTTTATCTTTTTGCTTATTTTTACATTTTTACAATTTCTAATAGCTTACATACATTTGTATATTTTTAATACTTTATCATTTTTAAATGCTTTTATTATTTTTAGATATTGTTTTTGAATTATTTTTATGCAAAATGACAATATATATATATATATATATATATATATATATATATATATATATATATATATATATATAAGTCTCATTGGTAAAAGAAAATACAAAATAACTCACAACAACTTAACAAACCAGTCAATTTCCTTAACTGATTCAATTTGACAAAAAAAGTTTATTGGTCAAAAGAGACGAAAATTGTTTAGGGCTAAAATGATTTTTTTTAATTCAAGAGTCAAAATATCATTAGTTCGTTTTTATTTGCATTGCATATATTTGATTTTTTGAGGTTTACAATTTTTTAAATGTCTAAATTAATTAAACCCTTCATTAATAGAAGAATATTGTTTGATCTTACTACTTATGTCATTCTATATATTCATCTGACAACGATGTCAATTAAACTAAATTTAATCTTCATATATTATAGTTAAAAGACTTTATTTAACTTATACATACATGTTAAAGATTATTTAAGAGCTTACATTAAATACAAGATTTTATTTGAAAAAATCTATCATTCAATGTATTACAAAACCTTAAAAGATTATATTGAAAAAACTCTCATTTAATGTATTAGGGTTTTATGGTTTAGTGTTTATGGTTTAGAGTTTATGGTTTAGGGGTTTAGTGTTTGAGGTTTAGTAGTACATTGAATAAGAGTTTTTTTAATATAATCTTTTAGGGTTTTGTAATACATTGAATGATAAATTTTTTTATAATTGAATCTTGTATTTAATGCAAGCTCTTAAATGATCATTAACATATGCATGTATGCATTGGTTAGACAAAGCCTAGTTAAAAATATACTAAAATTTATTAATCGACTGAGTGATTAAAAATTTTATATTGTCCTATATTATGTAGGTTCAAATCTTGACATTTATTGTTGAAACGAAGTTCTTTACTTGATAGACGTTAGGGAAAAGAGTGTGGTTAGTTTTTTCTTAAAAAATATTTGCTTTTCTTTATATATATATATATATATATATATATATATATAGTCTAATCAAGGACAGAATGCCCCTAATTATTGCTCAACATCCACCTTTTGCAGCCAAAAATTTCTGAACTTAATCCGTATTTAGTATAATAATCCATTGAATGTTCCGAAAATCCATGGCCGCCTTTGAGTACCTCTTGCGTAACGCTATAAAGGCCAAATTATTACACTTAATCATACCTTAATGATGGATGTTTCAAAGCCTCTTTCTCTTTGTTTACCAGCATGGAATCTTATCATTTCAATGCTGATGGGCGTCCAAGCTTCTCATAGGATTCTCCCTGAGTTTCAATCTTTATCTGCAACAACTGTTAGGCAACTCCATAGAACCGCTTACCATTTTCAGCCTCCTATGCATTGGATCAATGGTACGTTCTCCTTTCTACTCTTCTCTTCTTCTTCTTTTGTAACTCAGTTGCAGATGTTGAAATTCGAACCCGAAGAAAGCAAAGATGAAAGTGAAATGTACAAAGTTGACATTTAGATACAACCCTAATCTATATGGAATCCTCATGACTCGGTGGACGCATCTTCTTTGCCTTTTTGTTCTTTAATGGTGGGTTCACGCATGCCATTACCAGCTTCAGCTGTGCCACCACGACACATTGCTTGAAGTGTCGTTTTCTTACCTATTTGTGTAACATATACACACACTCTTTTATCACAACTTTATATGAAATAGTCGCGGTGCATCCTTATTAAGAAAACAATTCCATTTAGAGTAAAAAAAGAAAGAAACTTAGTACGTACTTTATGTCCTTTTCTACCCCATTCACATAGAACTGAACACGAGCCTGAAGTGAAAATAAAAAAGAATCCTTTTTTCAAATTTGATAGCTTTTTTGGGTTTGATAATCTAAAGGAGATACAAATGTATGGTTTTGGATTATGTTGTCAAAGCTCCACTGTTTTAAAAGTGAGTGGATGTCATCTTCAATGGCATTTGTTAAGCTCTCCTGGGAATCATTCCATAACTTAAACCTAATCATATATTTTAATGCATAAATTCCGCCATCAATTTGATTGTCACTAACTTCTGGTTTCTGTCTTTGTCTTTTGGCACTGGGGGCGTTTTAAAAACAATGGATAGATCCAAATGGTGAGTATTGACTTGTTTGAATGAATCTAAGATAATCAGCAAGTCATGATTCTGTGGTTTATGAGTACAGGCCCCATGTATTACAAGGGATTCTACCATTTGTTTTACCAGTACAATCCCAAGGGCTCAGTGTGGGGCAACATAATATGGGCCCATTCAGTCTCAAAGGACTTGGTTGTTAACAATATTGAGCCCAGAAACTTCCAGGCCTTGACATCTGATCCACAGCTGGCCCAGAATTCTCTAGAGAAAGTAGCAGCTGGCCCAAGAATTCTCTAGAGAATCACAGCTGGCCGGTTCTCTCTAGATTGTTCACAAATAACAGATTTCTGTTATCTTGCTTTGGCTTTAGTCTAGCTCATAGGCTTTTAGTATAAATAGGTTATTGGGTCTCAAGCCCAATTAAAAAATGATTGTAATCTGTTGATATTTTCTCAAATTTAATAAAACAAGTAGCCCAAATTTCCATACCCAACTTCTAGGGCTTATTTTTCCTCATCGGTTGCTCATCTCCGGTTCATCTCCGATTATCATCTAACGACGTAGCTTCAACATTGTATCATTCGCCGGTGGTCCTGCGGCCTCATCTTCTTCTCCGCTGTAAGTCTTGTTCGTGCTCCTCTGTACTCTTCTTCCCTGCGATATCTTCTATTTTTCCTTGCTCCAGTTGTTCTCTCTGGTTCTTGTTTGTTGCGGATCTGTGCGATTTGTGATCTCCTCTCTCTTCCGGCTTCGTTGTTTCTTGTGTGCTTGTCTGGTTCTTCTTCCAATCATGGTGATGAATGTTGATATTGCCGGCGACACGTCCACTGGCACCATTCCGGCGTCTCCTCGTGGTACTGATGATGCCACTGCCCAAATTTTTTCCAACAAACGAATTAACGTTTGTTTGGACGATTCGAACTTCCTCCTTTGGAAGCAACAGGTGATGCTCACCATTCGTGGCCTCGGCTTGGAGGAATTTCTCGATCCTGACACTGTGAAGCCCTCCAAGTATATTCAACGACCTTCTGGAGATCGTGTTGTTAATCCAGAATATATTCAATTCATCAAGAAAGATAGCAGTCTTGCTTCTTGGCTTCTATCAACGGTCAGTTCTGACCTCCTCCCTCAACTGGTTGGAGCAGATTCCTCTGCGGAAATCTGGCGTATTATCTCTGGCTTGTTTTCCAAACTCTCAGCCATAAGGGTAATGCATCTTCTCTGCAAGTTGCGATCGATGCGGAAAGTGATGATGCATATGCGTGAGTATACGGTCAAAATAAAGGAGATTTGTGATCTCCTCTCTTTGTCTGGTCACAAAATTACCGAGATGGAGCACATCGCCACTATACTCAACGGACTTCCTCCAAAGTTTGCTCCGTTTGTGGCTGTAATTACAGCGAGCCGTGATCCTTTCTCTCTCGATGGTGCAATTTCTGTTCTTGTTGATGCCGAATCACGGTTGATGGATCCCCTTGATGTTCCTATTGGCATTCACCTGTCACAATATCAGCAGCCTGATACAACAGCCTACCGGCCTGGTGAGTCTTCACTTCAACCTGCTCGTACTGAATCTTTCCGGGCTTACTCTGATCGTGGCAGAGGCGGTCGTAATGGTAGCTTCCGTGGTGGTAAGTTTCGTGGCCGGTCTCGACCTCAGTGCCAGCTTTGTGGCAAGCTTGGCCATATGGTCGATACCTGTTGGCATCGGTTCGACGAGAAGTTCAAGGGTGTTACCTCTCAGCACTCACGTCCGAATGATACTCCTCAGGCCAATACTTACCAGTTTTATGCTGATACATTTGAGCAAGGTTACGAACCATTTGTGCACACTGCTGGTGGTTCATCCGATACTCCTGATGTCCCACAGGCTACTGAATCTGCTCAGGTTAATTCTCTTTCGGTTCCCACTGCTGCTTTTGATTCGACCTGGTGGTTTCCGGATTCCGGCGCCACGCATCACGTAACCAATTGTAAGTCACTTATGCGGTCTGCTATTCCTTACCAAGGTCAGGGTAAAGTTCATTTGGGAGATAACACTGCTATTTCGATTGCACATATTGGTCATGCTGATATTTCTGCATCTAGTAGAACTTTGGTTGCTGATAGGTTGTTACATGTGCCTGATATTTCTCGTAATTTATTGTCAGTGTCTAAATTTGCCTGTGATAACAAGGTATATTTTGAGTTTCACTCCTCTGACTGTTATGTGAAGGATGAGAGTACAGGGGCAGTTCTTTTGCGTGGCAAACAAGAGGGTGGTTTGTATAGTTTTCCTGTTCAGTCTTCCGTAGCTGTTCATAATACTGTTCTGCATAATGAGAATCTCAACTCCTCGTTGTGGCATCAAAGACTTGGCCATCCGTCTTCAGAAGTTCTACGTTTAGCTGTGAATAAAAGGACTAGTTCTACATCTAGTGTATGTGAAGCCTGTCAAATGGGGAAGGCTCACTCTTTGCCTTTTCATTCTTCTGAAACTGTTTACAGTGTACCTTTTGAGTTGGTTGAATTGGATGTTTGGGGTCCTGCACCATTAGTATCTGATGGTTTTTCCTATTATTTGTCTTTTGTCGATATGTGTACGCGTAATTGTTGGACTTATCTCCTCCGAAATAAGAGTGAAGTAGCTTCTGTTTTTGACTCATTTATTGCTATGGTGCATACTCAGTTTTCTTCTGTTGTTAAAGCAGTTCAAACCGACGGTGGTGGTGAGTTTCAAGCTTTGCGTAGTAAGCTGTCAACATTGGGTATTCAGCATCGTGTAACTTGTCCATATACATCTCAGCAGAACGGTGTTGTCGAAAGGAAGCACCGGCATATTGTGGAAACTGCTCTTTGTTTGTTAGCTCAAGCATCAGTACCGCTTAAGTTTTGGTCACATGCTATCTTAAGTGCAACGTATATCATCAATCGGCTTCCATCTCGTATATTGGGTAACATCTCTCCTTATGAAAAGTTGACTGGTAAAAAGCCTGCTTATGATTTTCTACGTGTGTTTGGGTGTGCTTGCTACCCCTATTTGCGGCCATATAATAAGCATAAATTGGATTTCCGTTCTCGTCAATGTGTTTTTCTGGGCTACTCTACGCGACATCATGGCTATAATTGCTTAGATTCAAATGGGCGTGTTTACATCACTAGACATGTGAAATTTGACGAATCTCTATTTCCATTTGCAGCCTCTTCTTCGATGGGAAATACAACACCTCGGGTCAGATTTCAATCTACTTCAGTTCCACTTATTCCATTGGTTGCTGCTCACGGTTCCCAACAGGAATGCTCACGTTCAGCACACCCTATTCTTTCAACTTCAGCACCTACACAGGATGCCTGTCCTCCTGTTTCTCCTGATGAAGTTCTTCCAAATGCAACTGCTGAATTTCAGCATCCTACTGTCCAAACTGAAGCTGAGCATATTATTTCATCAACACCTCAAACAGCAACTGATTTACAGCATCACTCATCACATTCAGATTCTACAACCTGTCCTATACTGCAATCACCAGCATCTCGAAATGAGCCACCAGCTCCAGTTCCTGCAGTTTCAGCATCACATTCTCCTAGTCGCTGCTCAGATGAAAATCTAGCTACTGATGCTTATTGTTCATCCGAAAGTCCCACACACTCCTCCTTCAACTATGAACCTTCACGTTCCAATTTGCACAACATTGATGCTCCATCTTCAGCACCTCCTAATTCTGCTGTTTCTTTAGATGCTTCGACCATGGACTATGGGCTGCTACATCCTCCAAATACAGCTGCTGCTACTGGTAATACACACTCAATGTTGACTCGCAGCAAACGAGGCATTTTTAAGCCCAAGATATTGTTAGCTGCTTGTGATGAAGTCCCTCGCTCAATATATGCAGCTCTGGAAAATGCA
The DNA here is from genome assembly GCA_030270665.1 of Hibiscus trionum. Taxonomy (NCBI): domain Eukaryota; kingdom Viridiplantae; phylum Streptophyta; class Magnoliopsida; order Malvales; family Malvaceae; genus Hibiscus; species Hibiscus trionum. Next base: position 38,891,616 of record BSYR01000010.1, on the reverse strand, counting down.
GACTGGAGGGAGGCTGTGATGGCAGAATATTCAACGTTGATTGCTAACGGAACATGGGAATTAGTGGCTCCACCAAAAGAACATAAAATCATCGGCTGCAAGTGGTTGTTTAAAGTGAAGAGGAATGCGGATGGATCTTTGAATCGCTATAAGGCTAGACTTGTAGCGAAATGATTTTCCCAAATTCCCGGCCATGATTTTACGGATACATTTAGCCCCGTGGTTAAATCTCTCACGGTTAATGTTTTAATATCCCTTGCTGTGACGAAACAATGGAAAATTTATCATGTTGACATCAACAACGCCTTCTTGAAAGGTGATCTTCAAGATGAAGTATTCATGCATCAACCACCGGGTTTTGAGCAAAAAAGTGCTGATGGTTCACCGCTTGTGTGCAAGCTTGTGAAATCTTTATACGGTCTCCGTCAAGCACCTCGACAGTGGTTTGTTAAGCTCAAAACTTTTCTTCTTTCACTACAATTCCGTTGCTCACTTGCTGATTCGTCTCTCTTCATCTACAAAGAGCAGAATATTATTGGCTATCTTGTCGTCTATGTTGACGACATCTTGCTCACCAGCAATTCCGACTCTCACATGCAACGTGTCAAGCAGCAACTACATGATAGATTTTCGCTCAAGGATCTTGGCATCTTACAATATTTTTTAGGTATTGAGGCACTGACTTCTCCATCTGGAATATTTTTAAACCAGCAAAAGTATATTTCAGAGCTGTTGCAGAGAACACAAATGAATGATGCAAATCATGCTAGTACTCCTATGGTTGTTTCACCCAAGTTGAGCAAAGGCGATGGTGAGTTATTTCCTGATGCTACTAAATATCGCAGTATAGTAGGAGCCTTATTATACATTTGTCATACTCGTCCGGACATTGCATATGTGGTGAATAAAGTTGCACAATATATGCAAACTCCTACATGTTCTCATTGGAATGCTGTCAAAAGAATTTTGCGATATTTGAAAGGGACAATCATCTGTGGTTTGTGGTTCTCTGCTCAACATACTTCGAGTCTTCGTATTGTTGCTTTTTCTGATGCAGATTGGGGGAGTGATGAAGATGATCGGCGATCTATCTCAGGTCATTGTGTGTACTATGGCAGCCATCTTCTTTCTTGGAGTTCGAAGAAACAACGCTCCGTATCTAGGTCCACGGCAGAAGCAGAATATAGAAGCCTTGCTGATGCATCTGCTGATCTTATGTGGGTTCAGAATTTGATGAAGGATATGAATGTTGAGCAACATCACTTGCCAATGGTGTGGTGTGACAACACTAGCACCATTGCAATGGCAGCAAATCCAGTGATGCATGCCAAGACTAAGCATGTCGATTTAGATCTGCATTTTGTTCGGGAAAAAGTGCTGAATGGTGTTTTACAAGTCTCTTATGTGCCCACTGTTTCTCAAGTTGCAGATTTGATGACTAAGCCTTTATCAACTCATCAATTTGCTGAATTGAGGAAGAGATTAAATGTGGTTTCATCTTCAAATTTGGAAGAAGAAAGAAGTGGGGTGAATGTTAACAATATTGAGCCCAGAAACTTCCAGGCCTTGACAGCTGATCCACAGCTGGCCCAGAATTCTCTAGAGAAAGTAGCAGCTGGCCCAAGAATTCTCTAGAGAATCACAGCTGGCCGGTTCTCTCTAGATTGTTCACAAATAACAGATTTCTGTTATCTTGCTTTGGCTTTAGTCTAGCTCATAGGCTTTTAGTATAAATAGGTTATTGGGTCTCAAGCCCAATTAAGCAATGATTGTAATCTGTTGATATTTTCTCAAATTTAATAAAACAAGTAGCCCAAATTTCCATACCCAAATTCTAGGGCTTATTTTTCCTCATCGGTTGCTCATCTCCGGTTCATCTCCGATTATCATCTAACGACGTAGCTTCAACATTGGTGAACTGGGAACCCCTTGAACCTGCAATCCAACCTTCAGAACCCTTTGATATTAAGGGCACATGGTCAGGTTCAGCCACCATTTTACCAGGCGACAAGGTGGTAATGTATTACACAGGGATTGACGCCAAAGAAGAGCAGTTGCAGAACTACGCCGTGCCAAAAGATCCATTAGATCCTTATCTACGTGAATGGATAAAGCCCAAGGAAGGGAACCCGATGGTGGTTCCCGACAATGAAATCAATGGCAGTTCCTTTCGTGACCCCACAACTGCATGGCAGGCAAACGGGTACTGGAACATATTGGTAGGGAGTAGGAAAAACGATATAGGGGTGGCTTATTTGTTCAAGAGCAAGGATCAAAAGACATGGGTCAAAGTTGCTCATCCTTTGCACCAGGTCCCAGGAACAGGCAATTGGGAATGTCCCGATTTTTACCCTGTTTCTGCTAAAACGGGGCTGGATGCTTCTGTACAAGGGAAGGACGTGAAACATGTTTTGAAAGTGAGCTTGGATGCGACGAGATTTGATTATTACACGATTGGAACTTATTTCCCGGACCAAGATAAGTATGCTTCCGACCGGGGCTTAGCTGATGGGTGGGATGGACTTAGATTTGATTATGGTAACTTTTATGCATCAAAGTCGTTCTTTGACCCAGTGGAGAACAGGAGGATTGTATGGGGTTGGAGCAATGAGTCGGATACCAAACAAGATGATGTTAAAAAGGGATGGGCTGGAATTCAGGTACCCTCATATTATATATATATATATATGATCCGTTATGTAAAACTCAATTAATTTTACACTGATTCATGGTCATTGGATGCATGAAATAGATGGGTGAGATCAACTCATATTTTTTTCAAGTGATAATCTTCACATATACTACTGCTAATCTTAGTTATTCATTTTACCCATCCAACTATATAAATTAGCTTTAAAATTTCGCACACTGTGTAAACAGATCCTATTATATGTATATCTTGATTATAAAGTGAGTTATATATAAATATAGTGATGAACTTTAATAGATTTTGAGCTCAGTTGATTCCTAGAACAGTGTTGCTTGATCCCAGTGGAAAGCAATTGGTGCAATGGCCTGTTAAAGAGATTGAGACTCTAAGGGGGGGAAAGATTGATCATATGGGCACTCAAAAGCTTGAAACTGGAAAGCCTGTTAAACTGTACCATGGAATAACTGGTGCTCAGGCTGATGTTGAAGTCGGCTTCTCAATACCAAACTTGGACAAAGCCGAGCCATTTGATCCTAGTTGGAAAGATCCTCAAGAGCTTTGTTTCAAAAAGAAATCAGTGCGGGGCGCAATCGGTCCGTTCGGTCTCATGGTGTTGGCTTCGGAAAAGCTAGAAGAATTCACTCCGGTTTATTTCAGGATATTCAAAGCTAAAGACAACAAACCTGTTGTTCTCATGTGCTCTGATGAACAACCGTCTGTCACTCATACTGAGTTCAACTCCTCCATTACAGACCTACAGATATATATATATAAATTTTAACCTGGTTTTTATTTGATTTCTTTGTTGCAGTTCCACATTGAAGACTGATGTTTATAGACCAATGTATGGTGCCTTTGTAGATGTTGATTTGGCTGATAAAAAGCTTTCTCTTAGGAGTTTGGTACGTGTGCTATCAGGTTATATAATATCCGCATACCACAAATATATATAATATGAATATCTGTATATTTGTTTTGGCGGATTGATCACTCGGTGGTGGAGAATTTTGCGGCATATGGGAAAACAGTCATCTCAAACAGGGTGTATCCAACAGTGGCAGTATTTGATAACGCTCATGTGTTTGCATTCAACAATGGGACCCAACCTATCACTCTAGAACACGCCTGTGGTTGGAGCATGCAAAGGCCCCAAAGGTTGAACAACTGAACCACTTTTTTCTCATTCTTAGTATTAAATTACGGTTGTAATCTCTGTCACCATTACAAATGTTATATAATGTGTAACAATTGTTGAGATTGTGATTTGTTTTTTTAAAAAATCACAATTTTTGTAGAATTATATATATAATTTTGTAACCTTATTGTATTGTTCTCATATTAATATACTATTTTATATGTTTTACTTAATTTATAGAAGTAAAAATTTTATTTATAGATAAAATGTTACTTTATTAGAAAATAAAAGTTTTACTATATAAGTGCTAATTAATAGATAATAAATAACAACCATAATTCTAATGAATAACAAATAAGTCTAACATACTCAAAAACTACCAAGTACATCATTTTTCTTTTCATACGTGCTTTATCGCTTTTCACTTGAAAGCATTTAACTTACTTCATTTTATTGTTAAAAACACTTTATTCTAGATTATCAGTTTTTGGAGGCCTTATACAATTATTCTGATTGTACATGTATGAAACTATCATTAGTCAAGTAAATTTTGGTTATACAGTGTTGTTAGAAGTAACTTAATCGTCAACAACCTCTAGAGCAAGTGGTTAAAAAGCTCTCAGTTGACACATCTCCTCCATTTAGGTCGTGGGTTCTAGACCCAATATGAGCAAATTTCTCCTTCCCCTTTCCCCTAGGTAGGAATTGTTCAAAAAAAGTAACTTAATCAAAATGGTAAATTGTAAATTTCATCACTCAACTTTTTTCTCAGTTCCATTTTGATCACTAAAGTTTAAAAAATTTCAAGTTTAAGAGTGGTGGGGAAGAAGTCTAGCGAGGCTTGAGGTGCTCCTAAAATCTCGATTATAATTATGTATTTAAGTTAGACGTTGACTCGGGAGAAGGATGAAGCGTCATAATGCTACAACAGCTCGCTGGAACGGTAAGGAGGAGAAGCGAGACGTCCATCAAAAGGTTCAAATACAGATATCTCAGTTTTCGTTAACTATGTGAGCAAGAGAATCCATAGATCAACACTCAAAGAGGCTTTTTCGATGTATGGGAAGGTGACGAATGTCTATATAGCTTACAACAACGTGAGAAGAAGCAACAGTAAACACACTTTCGCCTTTGTCCGATTCGAACACTGGGAGGAAGCTAATAAGGTAGTGGAGTTAGGCAATAATAGAAGAATGGACATATTTCGTATAAGAGTGTTCCATACAAAGAAGCCTTCAAAGTCTCACAAATCTGGAAAAGAAAACTGCAACAAGAAAGATAACCCTCTCAAACCACCGGGGAAAAGGATCTTCTCAGAAGTTACATCAGAGAGAACATTTAAAGACGTGTTACTGGAGAATTCTCCCGGTCGAAAGGTGTTGCGCTGTATGATGTACTATAATTGACATGCAAATAGTGCAAGTATACACGTCGAACAAGTAGTAAAGTGATGAGTGAGTATCGTCTCCACAAGGATTTGAGGTATTTCAAGTTAAGCTTAAGCACACGAAACAAAGAATGAATATTGAGTAAGGAGCTAGTTTTAAATGAGTAAATAAAATGTTGTAGCAAAAACAGTATATAAAAACTGGAGTAAACTGAATGAACTTTTGTTGAGTGGATCAAAGGATTGATCAAAGCCAAGAGGGGGTGAATTGGGTCTTTAAAAATTTGTTGGAGTAAAAGGATAGCTAAAAATGAAGAACAAAGAATTTTAGAGTGGTTCAAGTTCCAAATGAACTTTACATCCACTACCTTAGCTACCACTAAGGATTTCCAACAATTCACTAATTTGTTCTTCCCCTTTTCAAGGCTTAAGAGGTAACCTTTACACAACCGGTCAAATTTTCTACCCAAAATTTGACCAAACCCTCACAAGAGTACAAAGAAGAATTAAAGGCAATAAAGATATCTCTCAATACAAGATTGCCCTTTTAAGTACAAACACTCAACCCAAATTTGATCACAAGATCAGAATTGAACACTACTGAATTTGGGGTTTTACAAGAGATTGGAAAATAAGCACTTTGAGCTTGGATTTTTGCTTGGATGTTTATCTTTGATGCAATAGTTGTTGCTGGTCTTCAATTAGCTTCAATTTATACCTTCTCTATCAATTCTAGGCGTTTGGGTATTGATTATAGCCGTTGGGACCCTCTTTTTCCACCATAAATGCACTTCTGCAGCTTACCGTATCGGTACGCGTGGACCTGTATCGATACCTATCTCAAAACAGAAAGAGTCGTTGCACAAATATAAGAGGGCATATCGATACGCGTGTAATCGTATCAGTACGGGACAAGGACTGTTTCGATACGAGTAAGACCGTATCGATACCTTTTTCTCAACTTAGCTCACTGGAAGTTTCCGTATCGATAGGGCTAAGAGCGTATCGGTACGGGTCAACCACCACTTTAAATTTTAGTTACCTAACAACTGACACCAATGGTCGAAAACATTTAAAGCTTTTCGAATTAAAAATTCCATTAAATCCGTATCGATACGGGTGGAACTGTATCGGTACGCTATTCAAACTCCTTCAATTTTTACAGAGGGGCGTATCGATACAGATTCAATCCGTTTCGATACGTGTTTCGATACGATGAGGGGCGTATCGAAATGCGTCTTTCCAATAGCCAACTTTGTAAAAAAGGTATCGATACGGCTGGAAGCGTATCGATACGCCTGGATGTTATTCAATACTTTGGCCTTGGAACTCTTAGAAAATATTTGAAGTTTGAGTTTTTCAAATCAGATTAAAGCCTTGGTGTTTTATAAATCATTTGAGGGACTTAAAAGTCTATTTCAAGTTTTCAATTTAATCCTTAACAAACATTGCTATATCAAAATCAAACATAGGTTTTACAATCTCCCTTTTTTTGATATAACAAAACCAAAACTTGAAATTTTTGACACTTTGAAAAACTTTGCAAAATAACTCCCCCTTAATATTAGCTAGGTAAGTTGAAAATCAAAATATTTTAAGTGTGAGCTTGTTCCCTCTCCCCCTTTCTGTTAGATCAAAAAATAGAGACATTGATAAACATAGGCAAAAGACATATATAATAACCAAGCAACATAATATTAATAATCATTAAGTTCAAAATGAAGATAACATCAATCATAAAATCCAAATAATAGAAAATGAAAGCATAGGTTTGAAAATGTAAACTTAATGCTAAAAACATAAACGAAAGTGCATAAATATCCTAAATGACATAAATGATATACAAAGATGAACTACTATGCATCTCCATCGCCATCTTCATCATCTTCATCATCCTCCTTATTTGCATCATCATTGCTCCTAGTTTCACGCCACTCGTCATGGAAAGCGGTAAGGGATATGTTCATTGAGTTATGACCTTCTTCAAGGGAAGTGAGGCGCGTCTCCACGTTCTTCATTCGATCTTAAAGGCTTGTAAAACGTGTATTAATAGCGGTAAACCCTAAATTCATCACTTGATCGATGGAGGCAATTCCCGTGCGCAAACCCGTGAATTGCTCGTTTAGAAAAGTCATTAGAGTATCCATAGAAGGTGGAAGAGGAGCTTGAGCGGCTTGAGGATTAGCAATTTCTTCTGGAATGACATCACTAGGGAGCTCGGATGGACGAAGCCAACTACCATTAAAGTAATGAAACTTACCCCTTGCAAGAGATCTTTCATCGATAGGATCGGTGAGGGGAGTTGGGTAGTCATGTGAGCAATCTATCTCTTTTTGTGTGAAGAAATAACTCAAAGTCGTACCATACGTGAAGGAAGTGATGAGAGTAGTGTGGCGATGTTGCACGAGATAGACAATCTCCGCAAACATAATTCGAGCAAGATTTGGTCGTTGTCTTTGACGGAAGCATCGAATCCAAAAATCATCAACTTGGTGGATAGTTGAGTACTTTCCTCCCGAGGGCCTAATCCACCAAGAAACCATCAAATGTAGGATATGATCTTGAGCATTAAGAGCGGTGACAAAACTTCCCAAGACATGGCCAAGAGCATTCTCATCATCAAGATCTTCATCCTCTAACTTGAACACATCACAAATGGATTGAACATTGATGGTGATCTTTTTTCCCATTAGATAGGAATTAACGGCCGTAATTGGCGACACACTTGGCATTAGCATAGAAAATCAACACTAAAGTGAGATAGAAGAAACCGGGAATTTGGAGAAAATCCATAAATTTCTATTCGAGGAGCAAAGATAAAGTAATCAAACTTGAAACGCTCCGATTTAAGAAAAGGAATGGAAATTACCCTCTCCTGACGGATTTTGTAGTTTTGAAATTGTCGGAAATAGGTGAGATCTCTGATGGACTAAAAATATTGTTGATAGATAAGAGTGAGGTTCGGGCGAGTACCATCTCTGGCATTGGAACCTTCACCGGCTTCACTAGTACGTGCTCTCTTTTTAGGTGCCATTGACTAGAGGAAAGATAAAAAAACAATGTATGCATTAACTTTCTCATTCAACCCATTGAAAATCAATAATCAAGGTTTTTGTTAAAAAAATTTAAAAAACAAAACAAGGATAAAAGGTTTAAAAAAATTGTTTTTGAGAAAGCAAAACAAAACAAAACAAAACAAAACAAAAACAAGAATTTAGAACGAAAATCAAATTAAATAAAAAGAAAAGAAATTTTTTTACCTTGATATTGATAGAGAAGAATGAGAGAAGAACTTTGCACCAAATTGATGAAAAGCTTGATTAGCTTTGCTTGATTTTGAAAACCCTCAAGAGATTTTGGTGTGAAAATATGAGGGATTGAGAGGCTATTTATAGAGTGAAAAATGGCTAGGGTTTTGAAAATCAATTTTGGTAAAAGTAGAACTCTTTAAATGCCATTAAGAAGCTGTCTGCGTAATCGCATATCGATACGCCTGAGGGTGTACCGATACGGGGGTAAAATCGTAATTCCCTTTGAAACACCAATTGAAGGTCCGTATCGAAACGGATGTAATCTGTATCGAAACGCTTGTTGCTCGTATCGATACGAGTTTAACCGTATCGATACCCGTTTTAGGCAAAATGTAGTCTGGAAAGCTAATACAGTACTCGTATCGATACGCTTAAGGCCGTATCGATACCCTATGCCCAGAAATACATTTTAGGCTTTAAGAACAACCAAAGGCTCGATTTTAGCACTTTCTAAATGAATGCAATTGATGAATGAGCAGTTCTAAGTATATTTTAACATAAACATACTCCCCCTATCTATAAGCATGGATATTTTCAAGAGCAACAACACATAAACATGCAATTTCACAAATTCAAGCAATTTTAACTTCAAAAAGAGTCCTAAACGGTCAAGGAAGGCTAGTTAGAGCTAACTCTCTCCTAAGGGACCAAAAACGCTTTTTATCTAAAGGCTTTGTAAAGATGTCTGCTAGTTGGTTTAAGGTGTCAACGTACTCTATAACAACATCTTTTTTAAGGACATGATCTCTAATGAAATGATGCCTTATCTCTATATGTTTGGTTCTAGAGTGTTGGATGGGATTTTTAGTTAAGCATATGGCACTAGTGTTATCACACTTAAGGGGTATGGTTTCAACTTTAATATCATAATCTAAGAGTTGTTGCTTCATCCAAAGGACTTGAGCACAACAACTCCATAAGGACATGTACTCGGCTTCGGTGATAGATAGAGCTACACTATTTTGTTTCTTAGAGAACCAAGATATGAGCATACTACCTAAGAATTGACATGTTCCCGAAGTACTCTTCCTATCAATTTTACACCCCCATAATCCGCATCCGAATAAGCATGAAGGTTGAAGGTTGAGTCTCTAGGGTACCAAAGGCCTAAATAAGGAGTATCTCTAAGGTACCTATATATTCTCTTAACGACTATAAGGTGAGACTCTCTAGGACTAGCTTGAAACCTAGCACACAAGCAAACATTAAACAAAATATCCGGTCTACTTGCGGTAAGGTAAAGCAAAGATCCAATCATAGAACGATAAAGCTTAGAGTCAACACGCTTACCTCCTTCATCTTTGTCAAGCTTTGTAGATGAGCTCATAGGTGTGGCTTGAGGCTTTGCATTCTCCAAGCCAAACTTCTTGAGCATATCCTTGATGTACTTTGCTTGATTGATGAAGGTGACATCCTTCCTTTGCTTTATTTGGAGTCCCAAAAAGAATGAGAGCTCCCCCATCATGCTCATCTCGAATTCACCTTGCATTAACTTAGAAAGCTCTTTGCAATGACACTCATTAGTAGATCCAAAAATAATATCATCAACATATATTTGTACTACTAAGATGCCTTTTTTATACCTTTTTATGAAGAGTGTAGTGTCCACCTTACCTTTTTCAATCAAAAAGTTTGAAAGTTTTTCATACCAAGCTCTAGGAGCTTGTTTTAAACCATAAAGTGCTTTAGTTAGTTTGAAAACATGATTTGGAAATTTTGAGTCTTCAAAACTCGGTGGTTGTTCCACATAAACTTCCTCATTTATAAAACCATTTAAAAATGCACTTTTAACACCCATTTGAAAAAGCTTGAAATCATGATAACATGCATATGCAAGCAACATCCTAATGGCATCCATTCTAGCTACGGGTGCATATGTTTCATCAAAATCTATTCCCTCTTCTTGAGTGTAACCTTGAGCAACTAATCTAGCTTTATTTCTCACAATGTTACCACTCTCATCTAGTTTGTTCCTAAATACCCATTTAGTTCCTATAGTAGATTGATTTACTAGGCCTTTCAACTAATGTCCAAACATTACTTCTCTCAAATTGATTTAACTCTTCTTGCATAGCCATAATCCAAAATTAATATTTTAATGCGTCTTTAATGTTCTTAGGCTCTATGCATGAGATAAAAACAACATGATTCATGAGTTTAAGAGAAGATCTAGTAGTTACCCCCTTAGATGGATCACCCAAGATTTCACCACCTTTGACATAGTTGTACTCCCTTGGGTAGCTCACTTTCTTTTCCTCAAGAGCCAAGTCCTTCAAGGCTTCAAGAGGTGGATCTTGTGCATCCTCTTCTTTTGTTGGAATCCCATCCTCCTTTGAAGTTTGTCCTCCATCAAAGGCATCAAGGATTCCTACATCATCATCATCACAAGAATCCTTCCTTGGAAGGAGGTTATCATCGAATACAACATGAATAGACTCTTCTACTGCTAAAGTTCTCTTATTAAATACACGATATGCTTTAGAGTTTAAGGAATAACCTAAGAAAATAGCTTCATCACTTTTAGCATCAGATTTACCTAAGTTATCTTTTCCATTGTTTAAAACAAAACACTTGCAACCAAACGGATGAAAATAGAAAATGTTAGGCTTTTTAGATTTTAAAATCTCATATGGTGTTTTCTTTAAAAGTGGCCTAATCATTACTCGGTTTACAATGTAGCAAGCGGTGTTTGTGGCTTCCGCCCAAAAAATTTTAGGTAAATTGTTTTCACAAAGCATGGTTCTAGCAATTTCTTGTAAGTTTCTATTTTTCCTGTAACGCCCCAAATTTGGGCCTAGATGTTTTAGAGTTCGAATCGGACAGGTCGAGAACAGTTCGAATCTTAGAGGGAGATTTAAGGAACACCTAGTTTGGGATGCTTTAAAAATATGGAAAAATACCTAAAAATCCTCATTTATTATATGAATGATTATAGTGAAATCAATTTTACAAAATAAGGTTTGGAAATACTACATTTCGGTGTAGTGACCAAATCGTAGTTTTTGCAAGAGTTAAATAGTGATTGTTTTGTAAAGGATTGAAACTTTGAATCTTTAAGGAGCTAATTTTACCAAAATGTTTTTAATCAAATTTCTCCTTATTTTGGGTGATTTTAACAATTTTTTAATTAAAGGAAATAAAGATTAATTAAAAGGAAAACTATCTTTGACTTTTCATAACTACCTTTCATCAATTTTCTCTCAATTTCTTTTCAGCCAAACACATTTCCTCCATCAATTAACCTTCGATTTTCATTGCTTTTGATGAGATTTCAATCTTTTTTTGATTCCTAATCTTTTCCTCATCAAATCCTCTTGTTTTTACATTGGATTTTCAAGAAAACTTGCCCAATTCAAGAAGAAATCAGTCATTAGAGGTAAACTTCATCCTTCTCCTCTAATGATCAGTTCTTTACTGAAATTCCCAAGTTATCAATCCTTTGTTAATGATTTTTGAGTTGCTTTAATGTTAGAAACAAGAAATTGTATTAAAACTCAAGGTTTTTGGAGATATCTTGATGATTTTCGTGGTTGATGGTTAGGCTCTATTTTGAGGTTGTTTTCTAATGTATTTTGGATGTTAATTAATGTTATAAAAGAGGTTTTATTAAACAAATTCCGAATAGGCTTGGATTCCTAAGTTTTGTATACTAGAATGGTGGTTTTTGGGTTGGTTTTGGTGTTCTGTCATAGCTGGAGGTATAAGGACGAGTTTTTGGTGGTTTTTGATGTTGATTGATGTTTAGAAATGATTAGAAGTGGTAGATCTTGGCTGGGCTTTGTTTTGGAAGAGTTTGGAGATGATTTCGGTTGTGTTTGGTAGCCGAAATGAGGTTCTTGAGTAGAGGAGCGAGTTTAGGTGTGTGGCTGATGATTTCAATCCATGATGATGCATTAATCCTCTACTCTCATGTGTTATAAACTGGGGAGACATCTTCGGACGCCTTTGGTGTTGATCCGGGAGCTTAGATAGCGTTTCGGCGAGCAAGCGAAACGTAATCGGTGAGTGCGAATGGTTTTAAAAGTCCTTGAGAGACAAAGAAACAAGGTTTGAGGATTTAGGAAAGGTTTGAAACACCTTCCTAAGTCCGGAAGTAAGTATTGGCTAGATTACTCTCTAATATGTGGTGGTTGCCCCTAAAATGCTTTTACATGCTCATGGTTTGAGATAGATAAATTTCCACTGTTTTTATGCATGATTTGTTGCATGAGATGATGCTTGAAATGATTTCATGAAATAACATGTTGCATTGTTGAGTTTTGAGCTTTTATTTTAAAGCATGACAAATGTTATGGTTTTGAAATGTGATGAGAAAGATTTGAGAAATGTTGCATGAAAAACAGTAGGTGAGATGATGTTTTGACATAATATATTGGCATAGAAGATGAGATACTTACCGGATATAATTGATCGATCAATGTGATGAGAGTGCACTATAAACTAAAAATTCGCACGGGCTCTTTGGTTTAATCCAAAGGGAGAGACCGATGATGGGCATTCCATCGGGTATGACTTGGTGAAGTACCCAAGCTTTGTGGCAATGAGAGATTCCTCCATGTGAGTACGGCGATGTGAGATTCCACCGGAAATTATGTTACTAGACAAGTGAGTACGGTGATGTGAGATTCCACCGAAAGCGTCTAGTGGTTTGAGAATGATGTCCGCATATCCGAGCAGTATTGAGATGTGAAATGCCAATATAATATATGAAAATGCTTTTGAATCACATGTACCTATTGATGAGATGATTTGTGCTATGAGAAATGCATATGAGATTTGTATATGAAATGCTTTGGTTTTACAAGCATGTGTATGGCCTTGCCATGAGATTTGCATTGGTTTAAATGCATGAGATAGAATTGAGGTACATGTGTTTTCAATGAGAAGTTGCTTTGAAATGGTTTTCAAGCATGAGATTGAATGAGCATGTTGTGGAAAAAGGCTTTTGAGAAAGTGTTTTGAATAATGCATTATTGAGTTGGTTTCTTTAGAGCATGCCTCACTAAGCAAATGTGCTTACGCTCTCTTTTACCAATAATGCAGATAATTGAAGTGTTTTTGGGCAGCGAGAAGGTTAAGAACATCCAAGGAAGTGCAAAGCTCATGTATGGTGATGTTTTTATACACTTTAGTTTTGATATTTGGCAATGGGAAACCAAGGTTGTATTTGGGAGATGTGTTTTGAACTCCCTAAGTTTGTGGCATGTTTGTGATGGCTTTTATGAGTTGTAAATGGTCCTATTGGTTGGTTTGAGGTTTGAGAGCTCATATTTGGATTTGTGAGCAGAATATTATTGTCTATCTTGTCGTCTATGTTGACGACATCTTGCTCACCAGCAATTCCGACTCTCACATGCAACGTGTCAAGCAGCAACTACATGATAGATTTTCGCTCAAGGATCTTGGCATCTTACAATATTTTTTAGGTATTGAGGCACTGACTTCTCCATCTGGAATATTTTTAAACCAGCAAAAGTATATTTCAGAGCTGTTGCAGAGAACACAAATGAATGATGCAAATAATGCTAGTACTCCTATGGTTGTTTCACCCAAGTTGAGCAAAGGCGATGGTGAGTTATTTCCTGATGCTACTAAATATCGCAGTATAGTAGGAGCCTTATTATACATTTGTCATACTCGTCCGGACATTGCATATGTGGTGAATAAAGTTGCACAATATATGCAAACTCCTACATGTTCTCATTGGAATGCTGTCAAAAGAATTTTGCGATATTTGAAAGGGACAATCAGCTGTGGTTTGTGGTTCTCTGCTCAACATACTTCGAGTCTTCGTATTGTTGCTTTTTCTGATGCAGATTGGGGGAGTGATGAAGATGATCGGCGATCTATCTCAGGTCATTGTGTGTACTATGGCAGCCATCTTCTTTCTTGGAGTTCGAAGAAACAACGCTCCGTATCTAGGTCCACGGCAGAAGCAGAATATAGAAGCCTTGCTGATGCATCTGCTGATCTTATGTGGGTTCAGAATTTGATGAAGGATATGAATGTTGAGCAACATCACTTGCCAATGGTGTGGTGTGACAACACTAGCACCATTGCAATGGCATCAAATCCAGTGATGCATGCCAAGACTAAGCATGTCGATTTAGATCTGCATTTTGTTCGGGAAAAAGTGCTGAATGGTGTTTTACAAGTCTCTTATGTGCCCATTGTTTCTCAAGTTGCAGATTTGATGACTAAGCCTTTATCAACTCATCAATTTGCTGAATTGAGGAAGAGATTAAATGTGGTTTCATCTTCAAATTTGGAAGAAGAAAGAAGTGGGGTGAATGTTAACAATATTGAGCCCAGAAACTTCCAGGCCTTGACAGCTGATCCACAGCTGGCCCAGAATTCTCTAGAGAAAGTAGCAGCTGGCCCAAGAATTCTCTAGAGAATCACAGCTGGCCGGTTCTCTCTAGATTGTTCACAAATAACAGATTTCTGTTATCTTGCTTTGGCTTTAGTCTAGCTCATAGGCTTTTAGTATAAATAGGTTATTGGGTCTCAAGCCCAATTAAGCAATGATTGTAATCTGTTGATATTTTCTCAAATTTAATAAAACAAGTAGCCCAAATTTCCATACCCAAATTCTAGGGCTTATTTTTCCTCATCGGTTGCTCATCTCCGGTTCATCTCCGATTATCATCTAACGACGTAGCTTCAACATTGGTGAACTGGGAACCCCTTGAACCTGCAATCCAACCTTCAGAACCCTTTGATATTAAGGGCACATGGTCAGGTTCAGCCACCATTTTACCAGGCGACAAGGTGGTAATGTATTACACAGGGATTGACGCCAAAGAAGAGCAGTTGCAGAACTACGCCGTGCCAAAAGATCCATTAGATCCTTATCTACGTGAATGGATAAAGCCCAAGGAAGGGAACCCGATGGTGGTTCCCGACAATGAAATCAATGGCAGTTCCTTTCGTGACCCCACAACTGCATGGCAGGCAAACGGGTACTGGAACATATTGGTAGGGAGTAGGAAAAACGATATAGGGGTGGCTTATTTGTTCAAGAGCAAGGATCAAAAGACATGGGTCAAAGTTGCTCATCCTTTGCACCAGGTCCCAGGAACAGGCAATTGGGAATGTCCCGATTTTTACCCTGTTTCTGCTAAAACGGGGCTGGATGCTTCTGTACAAGGGAAGGACGTGAAACATGTTTTGAAAGTGAGCTTGGATGCGACGAGATTTGATTATTACACGATTGGAACTTATTTCCCGGACCAAGATAAGTATGCTTCCGACCGGGGCTTAGCTGATGGGTGGGATGGACTTAGATTTGATTATGGTAACTTTTATGCATCAAAGTCGTTCTTTGACCCAGTGAAGAACAGGAGGATTGTATGGGGTTGGAGCAATGAGTCGGATACCAAACAAGATGATGTTAAAAAGGGATGGGCAGGAATTCAGGTACCCTCATATTATATATATATATATATATGATCCGTTATGTAAAACTCAATTAATTTTACACTGATTCATGGTCATTGGATGCATGAAATAGATGGGTGAGATCAACTCATATTTTTTTCAAGTGATAATCTTCACATATACTACTGCTAATCTTAGTTATTCATTTTACCCATCCAACTATATAAATTAGCTTTAAAATTTCGCACACTGTGTAAACAGATCCTATTATATGTATATCTTGATTATAAAGTGAGTTATATATAAATATAGTGATGAACTTTAATGGATTTTGAGCTCAGTTGATTCCTAGAACAGTGTTGCTTGATCCCAGTGGAAAGCAATTGGTGCAATGGCCTGTTGAAGAGATTGAGACTCTAAGGGGGGGAAAGATTGATCATATGGGCACTCAAAAGCTTGAAACTGGAAAGCCTGTTAAACTGTACCATGGAATAACTGGTGCTCAGGCTGATGTTGAAGTCGGCTTCTCAATACCAAACTTGGACAAAGCCGAGCCATTTGATCCTAGTTGGAAAGATCCTCAAGAGCTTTGTTTCAAAAAGAAATCAGTGCGGGGCGCAATCGGTCCGTTCGGTCTCATGGTGTTGGCTTCGGAAAAGCTAGAAGAATTCACTCCGGTTTATTTCAGGATATTCAAAGCTAAAGACAACAAACCTGTTGTTCTCATGTGCTCTGATGAACAACCGTCTGTCACTCATACTGAGTTCAACTCCTCCATTACAGACCTACAGATATATATATATATAAATTTTAACCTGGTTTTTATTTGATTTCTTTGTTGCAGTTCCACATTGAAGACTGATGTTTATAGACCAATGTATGGTGCCTTTGTAGATGTTGATTTGGCTGATAAAAAGCTTTCTCTTAGGAGTTTGGTACGTGTGCTATCAGGTTATATAATATCCGCATACCACAAATATATATAATATGAATATCTGTATATTTGTTTTGGCAGATTGATCACTCGGTGGTGGAGAATTTTGCGGCATATGGGAAAACAGTCATCTCAAACAGGGTGTATCCAACAGTGGCAGTATTTGATAACGCTCATGTGTTTGCATTCAACAATGGGACCCAACCTATCACTCTAGAACACGCCTGTGGTTAGAGCATGCAAAGGCCCCAAAGGATGAACAACTGAACCACTTTTTTCTCATTCTTAGTATTAAATTACGGTTGTAATCTCTGTCACCATTACAAATGTTATATAATGTGTAACAATTGTTGAGATTGTGATTTGTTTTTTTTAAAAATCACAATTTTTGTAGAATTATATATATAATTTTGTAACCTTATTGTATTGTTCTCATATTAATATACTATTTTATATGTTTTACTTAATTTATAGAAGTAAAAATTTTATTTATAGATAAAATGTTACTTTATTAGAAAATAAAAGTTTTACTATATAAGTGCTAATTAATAGATAATAAATAACAACCATAATTCTAATGAATAACAAATAAGTCTAACATACTCAAAAACTACCAAGTACATCATTTTGCTTTTCATACGTGCTTTATCGCTTTTCACTTGAAAGCATTTAACTTACTTCATTTTATTGTTAAAAACACTTTATTCTAGATTATCAGTTTTTGGAGGCCTTATACAATTATTCTGATTGTACATGTATGAAACTATCATTAGTCAAGTAAATTTTGGTTATACAGTGTTGTTAGAAGTAACTTAATCGTCAACAACCTCTAGAGCAAGTGGTTAAAAAGCTCTCAGTTGACACATCTCCTCCATTTAGGTCGTGGGTTCTAGACCCAATATGAGCAAATTTCTCCTTCCCCTTTCCCCTAGGTAGGAATTGTTCAAAAAAAGTAACTTAATCAAAATAGTAAATTGTAAATTTCATCACTCAACTTTTTTCTCAGTTCCATTTTGATCACTAAAGTTTAAAAAATTTCAAGTTTAAGAGTGGTGGGGAAGAAGTCTAGCGAGGCTTGAGGTGCTCCTAAAATCTCGATTATAATTATGTATTTAAGTTAGACGTTGACTCGGGAGAAGGATGAAGCGTCATAATGCTACAACAGCTCGCTGGAACGGTAAGGAGGAGAAGCGAGACGTCCATCAAAAGGTTCAAATATAGATATCTCAGTTTTCGTTAACTATGTGAGCAAGAGAATCCATAGATCAACACTCAAAGAGGCTTTTTCGATGTATGGGAAGGTGACGAATGTCTATATAGCTTACAACAACGTGAGAAGAAGCAACAGTAAACACACTTTCGCCTTTGTCCGATTCGAACACTGGGAGGAAGCTAATAAGGTAGTGGAGTTAGGCAATAATAGAAGAATGGACATATTTCGTATAAGAGTGTTCCATACAAAGAAGCCTTCAAAGTCTCACAAATCTGGAAAAGAAAACTGCAACAAGAAAGATAACCCTCTCAAACCACCGGGGAAAAGGATCTTCTCAGAAGTTACATCAGAGAGAACATTTAAAGACGTGTTACTGGAGAATTCTCCCGGTCGAAAGGTGTTGCGCTGTATGATGTACTATAATTGACATGCAAATAGTGCAAGTATACACGTCGAACAAGTAGTAAAGTGATGAGTGAGTATCGTCTTCACAAGGATTTGAGGTATTTCAAGTTAAGCTTAAGCACACGAAACAAAGAATGAATATTGAGTAAGGAGCTAGTTTTAAATGAGTAAATAAAATGTTGTAGCAAAAACAGTATATAAAAACTGGAGTAAACTGAATGAACTTTTGTTGAGTGGATCAAAGGATTGATCAAAGCCAAGAGGGGGTGAATTGGGTCTTTAAAAATTTGTTGGAGTAAAAGGATAGCTAAAAATGAAGAACAAAGAATTTTAGAGTGGTTCAAGTTCCAAATGAACTTTACATCCACTACCTTAGCTACCACTAAGGATTTCCAACAATTCACTAATTTGTTCTTCCCCTTTTCAAGGCTTAAGAGGTAACCTTTACACAACCGGTCAAATTTTCTACCCAAAATTTGACCAAACCCTCACAAGAGTACAAAGAAGAATTAAAGGCAATAAAGATATCTCTCAATACAAGATTGCCCTTTTAAGTACAAACACTCAACCCAAATTTGATCACAAGATCAGAATTGAACACTACTCAATTTGGGGTTTTACAAGAGATTGGAAAATAAGCAATTTGAGCTTGGATTTTTGCTTGGATGTTTATCTTTGATGCAATAGTTGTTGCTGGTCTTCAATTAGCTTCAATTTATACCTTCTCTATCAATTCTAGGCGTTTGGGTATTGATTATAGCCGTTGGGACCCTCTTTTTCCACCATAAATGCACTTCTGCAGCTTACCGTATCGGTACGCGTGGACCTGTATCGATACCTATCTCAAAACAGAAAGAGTCGTTGCACAAATATAAGAGGGCATATCGATACGCGTGTAATCGTATCAGTACGGGACAAGGACTGTTTCGATACGAGTAAGACCGTATCGATACCTTTTTCTGAACTTAGCTCACTGGAAGTTTCCGTATCGATAGGGCTAAGAGCGTATCGGTACGGGTCAGCCACCACTTTAAATTTTAGTTACCTAACAACTGACACCAACGGTCGAAAACATTTAAAGCTTTTCGAATTAAAAATTCCATTAAATCCGTATCGATACGGGTGGAACTGTATCGGTACGCTATTCAAACTCCTTCAATTTTTACAGAGGGGCGTATCGATACAGATTCAATCCGTTTCGATACGTGTTTCGATACGATGAGGGGCGTATCGAAATGCGTCTTTCCAATAGCCAACTTTGTAAAAAAGGTATCGATACGGCTGGAAGCGTATCGATACGCCTGGATGTTATTCAATACTTTGGCCTTGGAACTCTTAGAAAATATTTGGAGTTTGAGTTTTTCAAATCAGATTAAAGCCTTGGTGTTTTATAAATCATTTGAGGGACTTAAAAGTCTATTTCAAGTTTTCAATTTAATCCTTAACAAACATTGCTATATCAAAATCAAACATAGGTTTTACAATCTCCCTTTTTTTGATATAACAAAACCAAAACTTGAAATTTTTGACACTTTGAAAAACTTTGCAAAATAACTCCCCCTTAATATTAGCTAGGTAAGTTGAAAATCAAAATATTTTAAGTGTGAGCTTGTTCCCTCTCCCCCTTTCTGTTAGATCAAAAAATAGAGACATTGATAAACATAGGCAAAAGACATATATAATAACCAAGCAACATAATATTAATAATCATTAAGTTCAAAATGAAGATAACATCAATCATAAAATCCAAATAATAGAAAATGAAAGCATAGGTTTGAAAATGTAAACTTAATCCTAAAAACATAAACGAAAGTGCATAAATATCCTAAATGACATAAATGATATACAAAGATGAACTACTATGCATCTCCATCGCCATCTTCATCATCTTCATCATCCTCCTTATTTGCATCATCATTGCTCCTAGTTTCACGCCACTCGTCATGGAAAGCGGTAAGGGATATGTTCATTGAGTTATGACCTTCTTCAAGGGAAGTGAGGCGCGTCTCCACGTTCTTCATTCGATCTTCAAGGCTTGTAAAACGTGTATTAATAGCGGTAAACCCTAAATTCATCACTTGATCGATGGAGGCAATTCCCGTGCGCAAACCCGTGAATTGCTCGTTTAGAAAAGTCATGAGAGTATCCATAGAAGGTGGAAGAGGAGCTTGAGCGGCTTGAGGATTAGCAATTTCTTCTGGAATGACATCACTAGGGAGCTCGGATGGACGAAGCCAACTACCATTAAAGTAATGAAACTTACCCCTTGCAAGAGATCTTTCATCGATAGGATCGGTGAGGGGAGTTGGGTAGTCATGTGAGCAATCTATCTCTTTTTGTGTGAAGAAATAACTCAAAGTCGTACCATACGTGAAGGAAGTGATGAGAGTAGTGTGGCGATGTTGCACGAGATAGACAATCTCCGCAAACATAATTCGAGCAAGATTTGGTCGTTGTCTTTGACGGAAGCATCGAATCCAAAAATCATCAACTTGGTGGATAGTTGAGTACTTTCCTCCCGAGGGCCTAATCCACCAAGAAACCATCAAATGTAGGATATGATCTTGAGCATTAAGAGCGGTGACAGAACTTCCCAAGACATGGCCAAGAGCATTCTCATCATCAAGATCTTCATCCTCTAACTTGAACACATCACAAATGGATTGAACATTGATGGTGATCTTTTTTCCCATTAGATAGGAATTAACGGCCGTAATTGGCGACACACTTGGCATTAGCATAGAAAATCAACACTAAAGTGAGATAGAAGAAACCGGGAATTTGGAGAAAATCCATAAATTTCTATTCGAGGAGCAAAGATAAAGTAATCAAACTTGAAACGCTCCGATTTAAGAAAAGGAATGGAAATTACCCTCTCCTGACGGATTTTGTAGTTTTGAAATTGTCGGAAATAGGTGAGATCTCTGATGGACTAAAAATATTGTTGATAGATAAGAGTGAGGTTCGGGCGAGTACCATCTCTGGCATTGGAACCTTCACCGGCTTCACTAGTACGTGCTCTCTTTTTAGGTGCCATTGACTAGAGGAAAGATAAAAAAACAATGTATGCATTAACTTTCTCATTCAACCCATTGAAAATCAATAATCAAGGTTTTTGTTAAAAAAATTTAAAAAACAAAACAAGGATAAAAGGTTTAAAAAAATTGTTTTTGAGAAAGCAAAACAAAACAAAACAAAACAAAACAAAAATAAGAATTTAGAACGAAAATCAAATTAAATAAAAAGAAAAGAAATTTTTTTACCTTGATATTGATAGAGAAGAATGAGAGAAGAACTTTGCACCAAATTGATGAAAAGCTTGATTAGCTTTGCTTGATTTTGAAAACCCTCAAGAGATTTTGGTGTGAAAATATGAGGGATTGAGAGGCTATTTATAGAGTGAAAAATGGCTAGGGTTTTGAAAATCAATTTTGGTAAAAGTAGAACTCTTTAAATGCCATTAAGAAGCTGTCTGCGTAATCGCATATCGATACGCCTGAGGGTGTACCGATACGGGGGTAAAATCGTAATTCCCTTTGAAACACCCGTTGAAGGTCCGTATCGAAACGGATGTAATCTGTATCGAAACGCTTGTTGCTCGTATTGATACGAGTTTAACCGTATCGATACCCGTTTTAGGCAAAATGTAGTCTGGAAAGCTAATACAGTACTCGTATCGATACGCTTAAGGCCGTATCGATACCCTATGCCCAGAAATACATTTTAGGCTTTAAGAACAACCAAAGGCTCGATTTTAGCACTTTCTAAATGAATGCAATTGATGAATGAGCAGTTCTAAGTATATTTTAACATAAACATACTCCCCCTATCTATAAGCATGGATATTTTCAAGAGCAACAACACATAAACATGCAATTTCACAAATTCAAGCAATTTTAACTTCAAAAAGAGTCCTAAACGGTCAAGGAAGGCTAGTTAGAGCTAACTCTCTCCTAAGGGACCAAAAACGCTTTTTATCTAAAGGCTTTGTAAAGATGTCTGCTAGTTGGTTTAAGGTGTCAACGTACTCTATAACAACATCTTTTTTAAGGACATGATCTCTAATGAAATGATGCCTTATCTCTATATGTTTGGTTCTAGAGTGTTGGATGGGATTTTTAGTTAAGCATATGGCACTAGTGTTATCACACTTAAGGGGTATGGTTTCAACTTTAATATCATAATCTAAGAGTTGTTGCTTCATCCAAAGGACTTGAGCACAACAACTCCATAAGGACATGTACTCGGCTTCGGTGATAGATAGAGCTACACTATTTTGTTTCTTAGAGAACCAAGATATGAGCATACTACCTAAGAATTGACATGTTCCCGAAGTACTCTTCCTATCAATTTTACACCCCCATAATCCGCATCCGAATAAGCATGAAGGTTGAAGGTTGAGTCTCTAGGGTACCAAAGGCCTAAATAAGGAGTATCTCTAAGGTACCTATATATTCTCTTAACGACTATAAGGTGAGACTCTCTAGGACTAGCTTGAAACCTAGCACACAAGCAAACATTAAACAAAATATCCGGTCTACTTGCGGTAAGGTAAAGCAAACATCCAATCATAGAACGATAAAGCTTAGAGTCAACACGCTTACCTCCTTCATCTTTGTCAAGCTTTGTAGATGAGCTCATAGGTGTGGCTTGAGGCTTTGCATTCTCCAAGCCAAACTTCTTGAGCATATCCTTGATGTACTTTGCTTGATTGATGAAGGTGACATCCTTCCTTTGCTTTATTTGGAGTCCCAAAAAGAATGAGAGCTCCCCCATCATGCTCATCTCGAATTCACCTTGCATTAACTTAGAAAGCTCTTTGCAATGACACTCATTAGTAGATCCAAAAATAATATCATCAACATATATTTGTACTACTAAGATGCCTTTTTTATACCTTTTTATGAAGAGTGTAGTGTCCACCTTACCTTTTTCAAAACCTTTTTCAATCAAAAAGTTTGAAAGTTTTTCATACCAAGCTCTAGGAGCTTGTTTTAAACCATAAAGTGCTTTAGTTAGTTTGAAAACATGATTTGGAAATTTTGAGTCTTCAAAACTCGGTGGTTGTTCCACATAAACTTCCTCATTTATAAAACCATTTAAAAATGCACTTTTAACACCCATTTGAAAAAGCTTGAAATCATGATAACATGCATATAGAAGCAACATCCTAATGGCATCCATTCTAGCTACGGGTGCATATGTTTCATCAAAATCTATTCCCTCTTCTTGAGTGTAACCTTGAGCAACTAATCTAGCTTTATTTCTCACAATGTTACCACTCTCATCTAGTTTGTTCCTAAATACCCATTTAGTTCCTATAGTAGATTGATTTACTAGGCCTTTCAACTAATGTCCAAACATTACTTCTCTCAAATTGATTTAACTCTTCTTGCATAGCCATAATCCAAAATTAATATTTTAATGCGTCTTTAATGTTCTTAGGCTCTATGCATGAGATAAAAACAACATGATTCATGAGTTTAAGAGAAGATCTAGTAGTTACCCCCTTAGATGGATCACCCAAGATTTCACCACCTTTGACATAGTTGTACTCCCTTGGGTAGCTCACTTTCTTTTCCTCAAGAGCCAAGTCCTTCAAGGCTTCAAGAGGTGGATCTTGTGCATCCTCTTCTTTTGTTGGAATCCCATCCTCCTTTGAAGTTTGTCCTCCATCAAAGGCATCAAGGATTCCTACATCATCATCATCACAAGAATCCTTCCTTGGAAGGAGGTTATCATCGAATACAACATGAATAGACTCTTCTACTGCTAAAGTTCTCTTATTAAATACACGATATGCTTTAGAGTTTAAGGAATAACCTAAGAAAATAGCTTCATCACTTTTAGCATCAGATTTACCTAAGTTATCTTTTCCATTGTTTAAAACAAAACACTTGCAACCAAACGGATGAAAATAGCAAATGTTAGGCTTTTTAGATTTTAAAATCTCATATGGTGTTTTCTTTAAAAGTGGCCTAATCATTACTCGGTTTACAATGTAGCAAGCGGTGTTTGTGGCTTCCGCCCAAAAAAATTTAGGTAAATTGTTTTCACAAAGCATGGTTCTAGCAATTTCTTGTAAGTTTCTATTTTTCCTGTAACGCCCCAAATTTGGGCCTAGATGTTTTAGAGTTCGAATCGGACAGGTCGAGAACAGTTCGAATCTTAGAGGGAGATTTAAGGAACACCTAGTTTGGGATGCTTTAAAAATATGGAAAAATACCTAAAAATCCTCATTTATTATATGAATGATTATAGTGAAATCAATTTTACAAAATAAGGTTTGGAAATACTACATTTCGGTGTAGTGACCAAATCGCAGTTTTTGCAAGAGTTAAATAGTGATTGTTTTGTAAAGGATTGAAACTTTGAATCTTTAAGGAGCTAATTTTACCAAAATGTTTTAATCAAATTTCTCCTTATTTTGGGTGATTTTAACAATGTTTTAATTAAAGGAAATAAAGATTAATTAAAAGGAAAACTATCTTTGACTTTTCATAACTACCTTTCATCAATTTTCTCTCAATTTCTTTTCAGCCAAACACATTTCCTCCATCAATTAACCTTCGATTTTCATTGCTTTTGATGAGATTTCAATCTTTTTTTGATTCCTAATCTTTTCCTCATCAAATCCTCTTGTTTTTACATTGGATTTTCAAGAAAACTTGCCCAATTCAAGAAGAAATCAGTCATTAGAGGTAAACTTCATCCTTCTCCTCTAATGATCAGTTCTTTACTGAAATTCCCAAGTTATCAATCCTTTGTTAATGATTTTTGAGTTGCTTTAATGTTAGAAACAAGAAATTGTATTAAAACTCAAGGTTTTTGGAGATATCTTGATGATTTTCGTGGTTGATGGTTAGGCTCTATTTTGAGGTTGTTTTCTAATGTATTTTGGATGTTAATTAATGTTATAAATGAGGTTTTATTAAACAAATTCCGAATAGGCTTGGATTCCTAAGTTTTGTATACTAGAATGGTGGTTTTTGGGTTGGTTTTGGTGTTCTGTCATAGCTGGAGGTATAAGGACGAGTTTGTGGTGGTTTTTGATGTTGATTGATGTTTAGAAATGATTAGAAGTGGTAGATCTTGGCTGGGCTTTGTTTTGGAAGAGTTTGGAGATGATTTCGGTTGTGTTTGGTAGCCGAAATGAGGTTCTTGAGTAGAGGAGCGAGTTTAGGTGTGTGGCTGATGATTTCAATCCATGATGATGCATTAATCCTCTACTCTCATGTGTTATAAACTGGGGAGACATCTTCGGACGCCTTTGGTGTTGATCCGGGAGCTTAGATAGCGTTTCGGCGAGCAAGCGAAACGTAATCGGTGAGTGCGAATGGTTTTAAAAGTCCTTGAGAGACAAAGAAACAAGGTTTGAGGATTTAGGAAAGGTTTGAAACACCTTCCTAAGTCCGGAAGTAAGTATTGGCTAGATTACTCTCTAATATGTGGTGGTTGCCCCTAAAATGCTTTTACATGCTCATGGTTTGAGATAGATAAATTTCTACTGTTTTTATGCATGATTTGTTGCATGAGATGATGCTTGAAATGATTTCATGAAATAACATGTTGCATTGTTGAGTTTTGAGCTTTTATTTTAAAGCATGACAAATGTTATGGTTTTGAAATGTGATGAGAAAGATTTGAGAAATGTTGCATGAAAAACAGTAGGTGAGATGATGTTTTGACATAATATATTGGCATAGAAGATGAGATACTTACCGGATATAATTGATCGATCAATGTGATGAGAGTGCACTATAAACTAAAAATTCGCACGGGCTCTTTGGTTTAATCCAAAGGGAGAGACCGATGATGGGCATTCCATCGGGTATGACTTGGTGAAGTACCCAAGCTTTGTGGCAATGAGAGATTCCTCCATGTGAGTACGGCGATGTGAGATTCCACCGGAAATTATGTTACTAGACAAGTGAGTACGGTGATGTGAGATTCCACCGAAAGCGTCTAGTGGTTTGAGAATGATGTCCGCATATCCGAGCAGTATTGAGATGTGAAATGCCAATATAATATATGAAAATGCTTTTGAATCACATGTACCTATTGATGAGATGATTTGTGCTATGAGAAATGCATATGAGATTTGTATATGAAATGCTTTGGTTTTACAAGCATGTGTATGGCCTTGCCATGAGATTTGCATTGGTTTAAATGCATGAGATAGAATTGAGGTACATGTGTTTTCAATGAGAAGTTGCTTTGAAATGGTTTTCAAGCATGAGATTGAATGAGCATGTTGTGGAAAAAGGCTTTTGAGAAAGTGTTTTGAATAATGCATTATTGAGTTGGTTTCTTTAGAGCATGCCTCACTAAGCAAATGTGCTTACGCTCTCTTTTACCAATAATGCAGATAATTGAAGTGTTTTTGGGCAGCGAGAAGGTTAAGAACATCCAAGGAAGTGCAAAGCTCATGTATGGTGATGTTTTTATACACTTTAGTTTTGATATTTGGCAATGGGAAACCAAGGTTGTATTTGGGAGATGTGTTTTGAACTCCCTAAGTTTGTGGCATGTTTGTGATGGCTTTTATGAGTTGTAAATGGTCCTATTGGTTGGTTTGAGGTTTGAGAGCTCATATTTGGATTTGTGACTATGAAGCATGCCTTTAGATTGAATGTTTTTGTGTTTGATGCCATGCTCTAGCTTGAGGGTCTTAAATATGTTCCTTAGTATCAAAATGAGTTGCTTGTTGGAGTATGCCCAAAGTCCAATCATATGATGATTGAATAGACATACTATTTTACTAGATTTATCAAGTAATGACATTGTCGTTATTATCATTTGGTATGTTTTCGTGCATCAAACTAACCATTGGATAATAATGTCCATACAATAATACGATTATTGTTAAATAGGATCCTTAGTCGAATATTATTACGGGTCTGGACAATGATAATATATAAAGACTAATATGTGGTTGATGACAAGCGTTGTCATTGACATAGAGATGTCAAAATCAACACATAAGTATTTGTTAGAGAACAACATACTGGATTGACCCGCTATGAGCATGTTTCTTGGGTAATTATGTGACAATCACAACATTGCTCATGATAAACATATGTATAATCCTCAGACTTGAGATCAACATGATTTCAACATAAAGATTTACGTATTTTGACATAGTCAAACATGTGTCGTAACTGACTACATTATAAATACTGATGATTGGATACGTGATGACCTATGTAGTGAAATATGGTTGATCAAGAAAGGATTTGTCCCTCCTACATAATGGGTGAAATATCTTCAGCCACTTGATTGAGTGAGATTAGAAAATGCATGGCCATGCTCGAATATTATGATATGAGATATCATAGAGATTCATTTATCATAATCTACTCAAGACATCAAGAAACACCAGATGGACAACGCAAGTGTGACTAACCCATGACTTGTGTTCATCTAAGATATAAATGACAAACGGATGAAATGCATAAAGGAAGTTTATTCAGGAATTAGGAAAGTCAAACCATGACTTCATGCAACTTAGGTAGCAATGATGTATTGCTAGATGCCACTCATTGTTTGTAAAATTAGAATAGTTCTAATTTTGCTGCTAACATTGCATGAACCTACAAGAGTCACACCCTTCGAATGAAACGAACAAAAATTGGAAATCATACTCCCTATTTTAGGGAGGTTGCCGAAAATCCCCTTTGGGATAAGGGAAATCGGCAACTCCCTTAAATGGGAATAATATTGGATAAATATTGTATTTATCAAATATTATTTAGAGTATGGAAAATATTTAGAGACTTAAATATTATAGAATAAGATTCTAGAAATTTAAATATATATTTAAAATTTATATAATATATATTTAATTCCAAGTTTATGTAGAATTAGATTCCACATAATTAAAAACATATATTTAAATATATTTAAATCCAAGTAAAGATAGAATGAGATTCTATATAATAAAAAAAAATATTTGGATTAAATATAATGTATATTTAAATCCATGTTTTATGTAGAATAAGATTCTACATAATTAAATATATATATATATATTTCATTTAATATTATTAAATATAATGTATATTTAATATAAACCAATTTCAAGTAGAATTAGATTATATGAATTTTGGTTGAAATTGGATTTAAGGAATTCAACTAGAATAATGTCTCTGAATACTATTTAAAGGGACAAGGGCTAGCAACCAAATCACCCCTCTTCCTCCTCTTGAAGATTTCGACAACACCCCTAGGGATTCCCCACTGGAATTCGACATATCCTAGAAAGCTCTCTGAGAAGCTGTTCGATATTTTTCCGGTGTTCTACTTGCCCCCTGGCAAATCCCTGAAGGTTCCCTTGCTCGATTGCAAGTCCCGGTTGAACTCCTGGTCGATTTCAGACTCCCTCAGGAATCCCTGGAGGGATTTCGACTTCTCCCTATAAGGTGTTCAAACCTGTCGAAATTTATCCCTAAGTGTTAGGGAGGCGAAAACTTTGTTCGTTTTTTTTTGGTGGACTCCGTAGAGGTCGTTGCGAACCTGTGACGATTTCGGTTTTACTTGACGTGGTTATTCCGACATACCGTTAGTTTTCCAGTTCCTAGAGTTTTAAAAGGTAACTCTTCATCTTTTCACCCCGGATTCGTTCCTGTACATGGATCTTGGCTGGATTACGTTAGATTAATTTTTCCGCTGCGCCACAGGGCGTGCCGACGTGACCCAACAGTGGTATCAGAGCCACTTGTATCATACGAATTCAGACTTAAATTCTTAGGTGATGTTTATGTATGAGATGCATGCTGTTTGATTCGATTTAGATATTTATCGTTTATCATATAACACCTAATAAAGACTTATTTCGATTATCACTGAATGATTAAGAGTTAATCATAACTATGTTAGGTTGATTCAATGTTAAATGTTAACATGTTAAGACTAATAGTTAGTCTAGAGAACAAGTAGTTGTTCGTAGTTTCATAGATTTATGAAATCTCTGAAAGGGCTTCTAATTTGATAAAAGTTATCAAACTATCTTTCACGGTGAATCCATAAGAGTTATGGTTAGACGTTATGAAAAATGCATGTCTAGGATTGGCATCATCAAAGACCTGGTACTTAAGTGTGCCTAGTGCACCACCTCTCTTTCATGTTGACCTACCTGGTGCATTTGTTCGTTAACGCAAATGGTTTATGAAACCTCGTGATCCTTCTTTGGCCCGTTAACCGCAACATATGGATAATCAGTTTAAAACTCCGTAAACACGTCGTTACTTTGTTCGCACGATGTTTGAAATGCATGTTAGATTGCACGGTGTTTGTTTTGCATGGTTATAGCCCATAGCCTTTATAGTTTTGGTTTTTATAAATACGGCCTGCGTGTTGTGCCTTTCTCTATCTTCTATTGTACTTCTCTTCTCATCTCACTCCCTCGCATGTAACGCGAGTTTCTGAAAATTGTAAATACTCATGGAGATAAAAACAAGAACCAAGGTAGCATCGTGGTGGGCCTTCCCTGGTGGACAAGGCGTTTCAGAAGCAGATTCTATCTTTAGTAGAATGGTCCTCCCATTGGCTTGGGACGGGTCGCCTTAGGTTAAGAAGGGCTATAATCATTGCATATTTATTTACCGCTTATATTTACCTTGTATGTGATGCAATGGATGTTTTATAAACATGATTAAACATAGTTCTATTGATAGGATAAATGTTAAAATGATGAGATAATTAAGTAAATCCCTCACTATAATTCTAAGTCTGTTTTAACCTTCCAATATGTACCCTCGTTAAAGCTTCGATCGATATAATGCGAGCTTTGCCAAAGCAATGTCACATTTATCTATCTTAGTTAAACGCGAAGAATAAGCTAGTGGTATTCGCCGGTTGAGATATTGGTATTGACTTAGCTGGGTTGTTCTAATAGGATTAGAAAACCTAGTGGTTAAAAGTTTTGGATAATCATAAGATGATTTAAAGAACAAGAGTTGTTCGCCAAAAGATGAGGAATTACATGAGATGTAATTAGTAAGGTGTTACTTACCTAAATAACCATTTCCTAAAAGACTGGCCAAAGCTGATTTAGGAATGGTGAAATACGGATCCTCACTCACTAGAAAAACTATGGAAACGTTTTTCCGAAATTAAAACTAGAGGGTTTTTAATTTTGAAGAAAATAGTGGGAGTAAATTTATAGTAAAGACCTATCTATAAATTTTAAAATTTAGTAAAACTTATGTAGCATATTTTCTTTGTTGTAGAATTAATGGCAAATAATACTCTATCTCTGCGATCTATCCTTGAGAAGGATAAGCTCAATGGCATAAACTTCCTTGACTGGTTCCGCAATTTGAGAATTGTTCTCAAACAGGAAAAGAAGGAATATGTCATTGAAGAACCTGTTCCTGATGAACCGGTTGCCACTGCTTCAAGAGCTGACAAAGGCAAGTTTAAAAAACACATGGATGACATGCTGGATGTCGGTTGTCTTATGCTTGCCTCCATGACCCCTAAGCTTCAGAGGCAACATGAGGACATGGTAGCTTATGATATGATTCAAAATCTCAAGGAGATTTATGAAGGGCAAGCTCGTCAAGAGAGGTACGAGACCTCTAAAGCTCTGTTTCAATGCAAGATGAGTGAGGGATCTCCCGTAGGAGCTCACGTCATCAAAATGATGGGCTACATCCAAACTTTGGAGAAGCTCAGCTTTCCGCTGAAAGACGAATTAGCTACTGATGTCATCCTGCAATCGTTGCTGGATAGTTTCAATCAATTCGTCCTTAATTTCAATATGAATGAAATTAACAAGACGCTGCCATAGTTGCTCGGCATGTTGAGAACTGCTGAAATCAACCTGAAGAAGGTAGGATCTAAACCTGTTCTGATGGTCCGCAAGGGCAAGAAGAAGAGTAAATCGGCAGCAAAGTCTAAAGGTGATGGTAAAACCAAAACCGATGGAAAGGAGGCATTGAAACCTAAGAAGGGAATCAAGAAGGATGGAAAATGTTTCCATTGCAGCAAGACCAGACATTGGAAGAGAAACTGCCCCATACACCTACAAGAAGTCAAGAAAGCAAAAACGAGTGAGGCATCAACCTCAGAGGCTTCCAAAGAGAAGGCATCAGAATATACATGGACCTGCGAATGGAAATAAAACAAGACTTGCTACATCATCCATTAGGACATGTGTTTTTTCTTGAATAGATTTGTTTTAGTTTTTAAGATTATTATTTTGTGCCTAAGTTTTAGTTATCTTGTAAGGACAAGATATTTTAATTTTGAGATTATTTAAATAAATGTTATTCTTTTAATCTCTTATGGCACAACGAATCAATGATCTTTAAAGTAATCAAATCAATAATATTTATAAGATAAATAAAACAAATGACTAATCTCAAACTCATAAAAAGTATTAAGGTAATTTGATGAGATCAAATTCAAGAATATTTAAAGTTTGATGAACTTTCAAAGAATATGGGATTGTCCCATAATTAAATCCCACAAGTGGAACGAAAAGTCTTTGAAAGAGAATCAAATATGTTAGACATGTTTTGATTCAGAATAAGTCATTTTCGACTTCTTTACACACTAGAAAAACAACTCTCATACTTAATCGTGTTTTTTTCTTCGAAACGTCATATAAGATATGGACTAAGAATTGTTCTAGAATACCTTTGAAGTTTTAAGGTTACTTACATGTTAAAATGTTTACAAAGTTCGAACCTTAAAAACTCCATTTGTTGTTTATCCTAACGAGAATAAAGCGTTTGTTTCTCAAACGAGAGTTTATCTTGAAAGAGATTAATTCTCACTAAGGGATATTATTTCTTCAACTTTAACGAGAACAAAATATTTGTTGCTCAAACAATAGTTTATCTCGAAAGAGAATACTTATCACTATGGGATTTCATTTTTCAACGAGAACAAAATGTTTGTTGCTCAAACGAGAGTTTCTCTCGAAAGAGATTACCTCTCACAAAAGGAAAAAATGGAATTTGGAATGTGAAGAAATTTTAGACAACAAATTTATGAACCAAAGATTGAGAATGTTCCACAAATGATCAAGGAACATTGGAACAAAACACAACCATTGTGTTGATCCTTAAGAGAATACCATATACTTGAGAAATATGGATTTCTCACTATCCGTACATGGAAACACTCTTCTTTTCGGATCAAGATAAAGACTAGGTCTTATCAGAAAGCAATGGTGAGCCCAAAATTCGAGAAATGGCTAAGAGCCATGAGATATGAGATGGAATCCATGTCTAAAACCAAGTATAGACTTTGGTTACCTAAAAGGGTAAAACCTAAGAGGTATAGATGAGTTTTTCAAAAAGGAAAAACCAACATGGATGATAAAACATACAAAGGATAATTCATCGCTAAAAGTTTTCGACAAACTTCATAGTATAGACTATGATAAAGCATCTTCCTTGTAGCTATGTTTAATCCATCTTAATCTCACTTGCAAGTACTTACATACGATGATTATGGAATCAAATAAAGGAATGTCAAAACCACTTTCCTAAGGGAAAACTTGAAACAAATGTGTACATGACACATCCAGAAGGTTTTGTCACTCCAGTAAACACTTGGAAGGTATGTAAGCTACAAAGGTCTATCCGTAGACTAAGGCAAGCTTCTCGAAGTTGGGATATTCGTTTCAGAAGATACAATCAAAAGGTTTGGTTTATCTAGAAACAAAGGGGAGTCTTGTTTTCAAAAGAGCTAGTGGGAGCATTGTTACTTTCCTAAGTATTGTATGTAGATAACATACTCATCAAAAGGAACTAAAGATCGCAATTCGTTTTGCATTAATAAAAGATACTACGAGTTAGCAACATGAGACAATATCTAACTCTACAACATAGGCTAAATGAATTACAGTCAACATAGCAATAAAGAAGGATGTTTGGATCTAAAGGGTTCACTTCTGAACTAAGGGTTGTTCCCAGCATATTAGATGCTACATAACTCTGTTATGATGGAACCTTTGCGTAAGCAAATAAAACCCAGATCTCATCAATAAATCCAAACATATTCTAAAGTACTTACATCTTGGAGATGTGAAAGTATGCAACATACGCACAAAGTTGATAACTTTGTCAACTCCCTAACGAAGCTGTTGACATAGCATAAGCATGTCAGTTACACTAAGCCATGTCGTATTAGATACGAGAATGATTGGTCTTAATGCTAGTGGGAGATTGTTGGAGTATGCCAAAAGACAAATCATATGATGATTGAATAAACATACTATTTTACTAGATTTATCAAGTAATGGCATTGCCGTTATTATCATTTGGTATGTTTCTGTGCATCAAACTAACCATTCGATAATAATGTCCATACAATAATACGATTATTGTTAAATAGGATCCTTAGTCGAATATTATTACGGGTCTGGACAATGATAATATATAAAGACTAATATGTGGTTGATGACAAGCGTTGTCATTGACATAGAGATGTCAAAATCAACACATAAGTATTTGTTAGAGAACAACATATTGGATTGACACGCTATGAGCATGTTTCTTGGGTAATTATGTGACAGTCACAACATTGCTCATGATAAACATATGTATAATCCTCAGACTTGAGATCAACATGATTTCAACATAAAGATTTACGTATTTTGACATAGTCAAACGTGTGTCGTAACTGATTACATTATAAAGACTGATGATTGGATACATGATGACCTATGTAGTGAAATATGGTTGATCAAGAAAAGATTTGTCCCTCCTACATAATGGGAGAAATATCTTCGGCCACTTGATTGAGTGAGATTAGAAAATGCATGGCCATGCTCGAATATTATGATATGAGATATCATAGAGATTCATTTATCATAATATACTCAAGACATCAAGAAACACTAGATGGACAACGCAAGTGTGACTAACCCCTGACTTGTGTTCATCTAAGATATAAAGGACAAAAGGATGAAATGCATAAAGGAAGTTTATTCAGGAATTAGGAAAGTCAAACCATGACTTCATGCAACTTAGGTAGCAATGATGTATTGCCAGATGCCACTCATTGTTTGTAAAATTAGAACATTTCTAATTTTGCTGCTAACGTTGCATGAACCTACAAGGGTCACACCCTTCGAATGAAACGAACACAAATTGGAAATCATACTCCCTATTTAGGGAGGTTGCCGAAAATCCCCTATGGGATAAGGGAAATCGGCAACTCCCTTATATGGGAATAATATTGGATAAATATTGTATTTATCAAATATTATTTAGAGTATGGAAAATATTTAGAGACTTAAATATTATAGAATAAGATTCTAGAAATTTAAATATATATTTGGAATTTATATAATGTATATTTAATTCCAATTTTATGTAGAATTAGATTCCACATAATTAAAAACATATGTTTAAATATATTTACATCTAAGTAAAGATAGAATGAGATTCTATATAATAAAAATATATATTTGGATTAAATATAATGTATATTTAAATCCATGTTTTATGTAGAATAAGATTCTACATAATTAAATATATATATTTCATTTAATATTATTAAATATAATGTATATTTAATGTAAACCAATTTCAAGTAGAATTAGATTACATGAATTTTGGTTGAACTTGGATTTAAGGAATTCAAATAGAATTAAGTCTCTGAATACTATTTAAAGGGACAAGGGCTAGCAACCAAATCATCCCTCTTCATCCTCTTGAAGATTTCGACAACACCCATAGGGATTCCCCACTGGAATTCGACATATCCCAAAAAGCTCTCTGAGAAGCTGTTCGATATTTTTCTGGTGTTCTACTTGCCCCTTGGCAAATCCCTGAAGGTTCCCTTGCTCGATTGCAAGTCCTGGTTGAACTCCTGGTCGATTTCAGACTCCCTCAGGAATCCCTGGAGGGATTTCGACTTCTTCCTAGAAGGTGTTCAAACCTGTCAAAATTTATCCCTAAGTGTTAGTGAGGCATAAACTTTGTTTGTTTTGTTCGGGTGGACTCCGTAGAGGTCGTTGCGAACCTGTGACGATTCCGGTTTTACTTGACGCGGTTATTCAGACATACCGTCGATTTTCCAGTTTCTAGAGTTTTAAAAGGTAACTCTTCATCTTTTCACCCCGGATTCGTTCCTGTACATGGATCCTGGCTGGATTACGTCGGATTAATTTTTCCGCTGTGCCACGGGGCGTGCCAACGTGACCCAACATTGTTGGTATGTTATGATGCTTGTTGAAGCATGTTTGAGTGGTTTAAAGGTGAAAACCAATAATTTCTGCTGTCACAGTGCAGGGTGTATCGAAACACCCTTAAATGTTTCGGAACGGGGGCCTTTAATGGCCATAGCATTTCGGAACAGCCGAAGGTGTTTCGAAACAGATTGACCACTAGAGAGGCCTGTTTCGATACCGGTCTCGAAACGCACCTGAGTATCGAAACGGTCAACACCGTTTCGATACGGGCCTTTCGGTACGAAAGGTGGGTGTTCCGAAACAGATGACCGTTGGATGTTGATTTGAATTGTTTTATGTTTTCATGCTTTACATTTTAGTCCTGAATGTTGTGGATGTAATTGCTTGAGCTCGGAATGCCTTTTTAAGCTGAAATTTGACAGAGGAGCATGTAACATGATTAATTACCTATTGGTAAACCTAAAATCTGCAAAGCCCTTTTAATTTCTAAAAAATACATTTTGGTCCCTAAACGCGTAATTTATGCAATTGAGTCCCTAAATTATTTCCGATCGTTGTGCCTTTCTCTCCCATGATTCTTGAGTGTTCACATAGGCTTAATGTGCATCTAGAAAACATTAAAAAGAAAAAAAGGTCGTTAATCAAGGTTCACTTTCGGGTTGACTTTGGTTTTCCCGTGTAATCTTTGTAGTTCGGGTCAAGCGTCTAGGCCAGGCTAAGGGGGTTACATTTGTTGGTATCAGATCCAGGTTATCGAATAATTTGGGCTTGGTATCTGGTTATTGTGTGTGGTTATGTATGATTGTGACTTTTCGGTGAAAGTATGATGTATGAATATTGATGTATGATTCAATTGAGATGAATTTGTGATGCTATGCTATGTTTGGAGTGTGGTTGGGGATCCCATTGTCATATCATTACTAATGAGAAGAAATGGTTTCAAAAATGAGCTTGAGTAATTGGATTACTTACCTTATTATTCCTAATTGTGTTTGCTGCATTTTTGTCAGAGCATTGTTTTTATTATGGGGCTACGTAGAGAGCTGAGAATCAATACTCGGTCTATGGTTGAGAATGAGAACGTAGAGAATGCTGAGGATTTACCTCCTCCTCCCCCTGGTGGACCACCTAGTGGTGGTGGAGCTGGGGATGGTGCTGGGGTTTCTGGACCCGAGGGAGGTCAGGGGCAAGCTGCTCCTGATATGACCGTGCTGATACAGGCTATTGCTGGAGGTTGAGTTTGGAATTGAGTTGTATGAGAACACAACTCCGGTGTCCATTGCTCCCTATCGCATGGCACCCAAAGAGTTGAAGGAGTTGAAGACGCAACTTCAGGAGTTGCTTGATTTTGGCTTTATTCGGCCTAGTGTGTCACCTTGGGGTGCACCGGTCTTGTTTGTTAAAAAGAAAGATGGCACGATGAGAATGTGCATTGATTACCGTCAGCTGAATAAGTTGACCGTCAAGAACAGGTATCCTTTGCCGAGGATTGATGATCTTTTTTATCAGTTTCGGGGAGCGGCTGTGTTTTCAAAGATTGACTTGAGGTCAGGGTATTATCAGTTAAAGGTGAAGGATGTGGATGTACCGAAAACAACCTTTCGAACGAGGTATGGGCATTTTGAGTTCCTTGTGATGCCGTTTGGTTTGACGAATGCTCCTGCCGCTTTCATGGACATGATGAATAGGGTGTTCCATGAATTCTGGGACAAGTTCGTTGTGGTGTTTATCGATGACATCTTTGTGTACACTCGTACTGAAGAGGAGCATGGAGGTCATTTGAGGATTGTTTTGCAAGCGCTATTGGAAAATCCATCCACAAAATGTGAGTTTTGGCTAAAGGAAGTTGTTCTCCTTTTGCAACAGCTTTATGCTAAGCTGAGAAAATGTGAAGTTTCTAGCTAATGCGGTGATGAATTGGAAGCCTCCTAAGTCTGGTCATGAAGTCCGTAGTTTCCTTGGGTTGGCAGGATACTACAAGAGGTTTGTGGATGGATTTTCTAAGATTGCTGCCCCTTTGACGAAGCTGTTGCAAAAGGATGTTAAGTATGAGTGGACGGAAGCGAGACAACAAGCTTTTGAGAAGCTAAAAGCAGCTTTGACGCAAGCTCCTATCTTGGTTCAACCTGAATCAGGGAAAGAGTTTGTGGTGTATAGTGATGCATCATATTTGGTTTGGGGTGTGTGTTAATGCAAGAGGGTAAGGTGGTGGCTTATGCATCGCGACAACTAAAAGTGCATGAGCGCAATTATCCTACGCATGATATTGAGTTGGCTGTAGAGGTTTTTGCTCTAAAGATCTGGAGACATTATCTTTATGGTGAGAAGTGTACTATGTACACGGATCACAAGAGTTTGAAGTATCTGATGTCTCAGAAAGAGTTGAATCTTAGGCAACAGCGATGGGTGGAGTTTCTTAAGGATTACGATCTAATGATCGAGTATCATCCGGGGAAGGCCAATGTTGTGGCTGATGCTTTAAGCAGGAAAGTGGTGGTGGAGTCAAGAGTGATGTTTGCTAGCTTGAGCATATCACGAGATGGTGGTCTTGTTGCTGAATTGCAAGTGAAACCATCTCTAAT
This sequence comes from Hibiscus trionum, assembly GCA_030270665.1. Lineage (NCBI taxonomy): Eukaryota > Viridiplantae > Streptophyta > Magnoliopsida > Malvales > Malvaceae > Hibiscus > Hibiscus trionum. The sequence continues at coordinate 38,853,464 of BSYR01000010.1, read as the reverse complement.
TCAGTTGATAAAGGATAAACAATTGTTGGATGGTTCTTTGGTGCCACATGTTCAGGATATCGCTGAAGATAGGCCATCAGATTTCTGTTTTAATGATGATGGCGTTCTATGTTTTGGGAGTCGGATAGTGGTGCCGAATGATGTTGAGTTGAGGCGCACTATTTTGACCGAAGCTCATAGTGGTCCGTTTTCTATGCACCCTGGTAGTACAAAGATGTATCGTGATATGAAGGATGAGTACTATTGGGTGGGTTTGAAGAAAGATGTCACTGAGTATGTGAGCAAATGTATGGTTTGTCAGCGGGTTAAGGCTGAGCATCAGTTTCCTTCAGGGTTGTTGCAGCCGTTAAGGATCCCTAAATGGAAATGGGAGAGGATCACCATGGACTTCGTGTCTGGTTTGCCTCTATCGCCATCAAAGAAGAATTTTGTTTGGGTGATTGTGGATCGCCTTATGAAGTGTGCGCATTTCTTACATGTGCATACTACGTACACCTTGGATAATCTTTCAGAGTTGTACATTGCTGAGATTGTATGTTTGCATGGCGTACCAAAATCTATAGTGTCGGATAGAGATCCGAGGTTCACCGCAAGGTTTTGGGAGTGTTTACATCAAGCATTGGGTACGCGGCTGAATTTCAGTACTTCTTATCATCCGTAGACGGATGGAAAGTCAGAGCGTGTTATCCAAGTGCTTGAGGATATGTTGAGGTGCTGTGTTATTGAGTTTCAAGGCTCTTGGGAGAAGCACTTGCCTTTGGTGGAGTTTGCTTATAATAATAGTTACCAGGCGAGTATTCAAATAGCACCTTATGTAGCTTTGTACGGGAGGAAGTGCAGAACTCCTCTTTGTTGGGCTGAAACGGGACAAAAGTTGGTCTCGATGCTGACTTTGTTGAAAGGAACCACCAAGAAGGTGAAGCTCATTTGTGAGCGGTTGAAGGCAACGTCAGATTGGCAAAAGTCTTACGCGGATTTGAAGCGTAAAGAGATAGAATTTGTGGTGGGTGACCGTGTGTTTTTGAAAGTTTCACCTTGGAAGAAGGTGATGAGATTTGGCCGGAAGGGCAAGTTGAGCCCAAGATACATTGGACCATACGAGGTGATAGAACATGTGGGTCCTGTTGCTTATAGGCTGAGGCTACCTCAAGAGTTAGAAAAGATACATAATGTGTTTCATGTATCCATGCTTCGGAGGTATAGATCGGATCCTTCGCATGTTATGCATGTGGAGGAAGTTGAGTTGAATTCGGATTTGACATATGATGAGGAACCTGTTGAGATTCTGGATTCGGACAGTAAGGTTCTCCGTGGTAAGACCATTGAGCTGGTCAAGGTGTTGTGGAGACATCATGGTGTTGACGAAGCCACGTGGGAAAGGAAGGAAGACATGAAGAAGCAATTTCCTTACCTTTTTCCTCCAGGTAAATTTCGGGGATGAAATTTCTTAAGAGGGGGAGAGTTGTAACGCCCCAAATTTGTGGATAGATGTTTTAGAGTTCGAATCGGACCGGTCGAGAACGGTTCGAATCTTAGAGGGAGATTTAAGGAACACCTAGTTTGGGATGCTTTAAAAATATGGAAAAATACCTAAAAATCCTCATTTAGTATATGAATGATTATAGTGAAATCAATTTTACAAAATAAGGTTTGGAAATACTACATTTCGGTGTAGTGACCAAATCGTAGTTTTTGCAAAAGTTAAATAGTGACTGTTTTGTAAAAGATTGGAACTTTGAATCTTTAAGGAGCTAATTTTACCAAAATGTTTTTAATCAGATTTCTCCTTATTTTAGGTGATTTTAATAATATTTTAATTAAAGGAAATAAAGATTAATTAAAAGAAAAACTATCTTTGACTTTTCATAATTACCTTTCATCAATTTTCTCTCATTTCATTTTCTCTCAATTTCTTTTCAGCCAAACACATTTCCTCCATCAATTAACCTTTGATTTTCATTTCTTTTGATGAGATTTCAATCTTTTTTTTATTCCTAATCTTTTCCTCATCAAATCCTCTTGTTTTTACATTGGATTTTCAAGAAAACTTGCCCAATTCAAGGAGAAATCAGCCATTAGAGGTAAGCTTCATCCTTCTCCTCTAATGATCAGTTCTTTACTGAAATTCCCAAGTTATCAATCCTTTGTTAATGATTTTTGAGTTGCTTTAATGTTAGAAACAAGAAATTGTATTAAAACTCAAGGTTTTTGGAGAGATCTTGATGATTTTCGTGGTTGATGGTTAGGCTCTATTTTGAGGTTGTTTTCTAATGTATTTTGGATGTTAATTGATGTTATAAATGAGGTTTTATCAAACAAATCCCGAATAAGCTTGGATTTCTAAGTTTTGTATGCTAGAATGGTGGTTCTAGGGGTGGTTTTGGTGTTCTTTCATAGCTGGAGGTATAAGGACGAGTTTGTGGTGGTTTTTGATGTTGATTGATGTCTAAAAATGATTATAAGTGGTAGATCTTGGGTGGGCTTTGTTTTGGAAGAGTTTGGAGATGATTTCGGTTGTGTTTGGTAGCCGAAATGAGGTTCTTGAGTAGAGCAGCGAGTTTAGGTGTGTGGCTGATGATTTCAATGCATGATGATGCATTAATCCTCTGCTCTTATGTGTTATACACAGAGGAGACATCTTCGGACGCCTTTGGTGTTGATCCGGGAGCTTAGATAGCGTTTCAGCGAGCAAGCGAAACGTAATCGGCGAGTGTGAATGGTTTTAAAAGTCCTTGAGGGACAAAGAAACAAGGTTTGGGGATTTAGGAAAGGTTTGAAACACCTTCCTAAGTCCAGAAGTAAGTATTGGCTAGATTGCTCTCTAATATGTGGTGGTTGCCCCTAAAATGCTTTTACATGCTCATGGTTTGAGATGTATAAATTCCTATTGTTTTTATGCATGATTTGCAGTATGAGATGATGCTTGAAATGATTTCATGAAATAACATGTTGCATTGTTGAGTTTTGAGCTTTTGTTTTAAAGCATGGCAAATGTTATGGTTTTGAAATGTGATGAGAAAGATTTGAGAAATGTTCCATGAAAAACAATAGGTGAGATGATGTTTTGACATAATATATTGGCATAGAAGATGAGATACTTACCGGATATAATTGATCGATCAATAGGATGAGAGTGCACTATAAACTAAAAATTCGTACATGCTCTTTGGTTTAATCCAAAGGGAGAGACCGATGATGGGCATTTCATCGGGTAGGACTTGGTGAAATACTCAAGCTTTGTGGCGATGAGAGATTCCGTCATGTGAGTACGGTGATGTGAGATTCCACCGAAAATTATGTTACTAGACAAGTGAGTAAGGTGATGTGAGATTCCACCGGAAGCGTCTAGTGGTTTGAGAATGATGTCCGCATATCCGAGTAGTAATGAGATGTGAAATGCCAATATAATATATGAAAATGCTTTTGAATCACATGTACCTATTGATGAGATGATTTATGCTATGAGAAATGCATATGAGATTTGTATATGAAACGTTTTAGTTTTACAAGCATGTGTATGGTCTTGCCATGAGATTTGCATTGGTTTAAATGCGTGAGATAGAATTGAGGTACATGTGTTTTCAATGAGAAGTTGCTTTGAAATGGTTTTCAAGCATGAGATAGAATGAGCATGTTGTGGAAAAAGGCTTTTGAGAAAGTGTTTTGAATAATGCATTATTAAGTTGGTTTCTTTAGAGCATGCCTCACTAAGCAAATGTGCTTACGCTATCTTTTGCCAATAATGGAGATAATTGAAGTGTTTTTGGGCAGCGAGAAGGTTAAGAACATCCAAGGAAGTGCAAAGCGCATGTATGGTGATGTTTTTATACACTTTAGTTTTGATATTTGGCAATGGGAAACCAATGTTGTATTTGGGAGATGTGTTTTGAACTCCCTAAGTTTGTGGCATGTTTGTGATGGCTTTTATGAGTTGTAAATGGTCCTATTGTTTTGTTTGAGGTTTGAATGCTCATATTTGGATTTGTGACTAGGAAGCATGCCTTTAGATTGAATGTTTTTGTGTTTGATGCCATGCTCTAGCTTGAGGGTCTTAAATATGTTCCTTAGGATAAAAATGAGTTGCTGGTATGTTATGATGCTTGTTGAAGCATGTTTGAGTGGTTTTAAAGGTGAAAAACCAGCAATTTCTATTGTCACAGTGCAGGGTGTATCGAAACACCCTTAACTATTTCGAAACGAGGGCCTGTAATGGCCATAGCGTTTCGGAACAACTGATGGTGTTTCGAAACAGTTTGGCCACTGCAGAGGCCTGTTTCGATACCGGTCTCGGAACGCACCTGTGTACCGAAACGGTCAACACCGTTTCGATACAGGCGTTTCGGTACGAAAGGTGGGTGTTCCGAAACAGATGATCGTTGGATGTTGATTTGAATTGTTTTATGTTTTCATGCTTTACATTTTAGTCCTGAATGTTGTGGATGTAATTGCTTGAGCTTGGAATGCCTTTTAAAGCTGAAATTTGACAGAGGAGCATATAACATGATTAATTACCTATTGGTAAACCTAAAATCTGCAAAGCCCTTTTAATTTCTAAAATTACATTTTGGTCCCTAAACGCGTAATTTATGCAATTGAGTTTCGGGTTGACTTTTGGGTTGACTTTGGTTTTCCCCGTGTAATCTTCATAGTTCGGGTCAAGCATCTAGGTCGGGCTAAGGGGGTTACATTTCCTCTCAACTACCCCATTTTGTTAAGGAGTTCGAGGAGCCGAAAAATTGTGGCTAATACCATTTTCATTTAAAAACTCTTCAAAACCAAGATTTTGAAATTCGATTCCTTGATAACTTCTAATAAGAGAAATTTTAAATTCAAGATCATTTTGAGTTAATTTTGAAAATGTGATGAATTTTTCTAAAGCCTCATCTTTAGTACTTAAAAATAGAACCCAAGTAAATCTAGAATAGTCATGAACAAGTACAAATGCATACGATTTACCACCCAAGCTCATAGTTCTAATAGGCCCAAATAAATCCATGTGAATAAGTTGTAAACACCTACTTGTAGAAACATCATTAATGGATTTAAAGGATGATTTATGTTGTTTACCCTTAGAGCATGCATCACAAATTTTGTCATTTGAGAACTTAATTTTGGGTAAACCTCTAATTAGATCTAGGGAAACTATTTTTTCTAAAACACTAATGCTAGCATGTCCTAGTTTCCTATGCCATAGCCATGCATCGTTTTCATTTTGTGCTACAAAGCATGCATGTGATGTATGAATGTCATCTAAATGCACCATGTATATATTACCTATGCGATGACCAATGAGCATTATATTATTTGATTTAATGTCAACAATTTTGCACCCATTTTTATCAAATAAGACATTAAACCCTTTGTCACATAATTGACTTATGCTCAATAAATTATGTTTTAGACCATCTACATATAAAACATTTTCAATGAGAATAGTAGAGTGATTACCTATGGATCCAATACCTTTAATGTGGCCTTTGGAGTTGTCACCAAATGTCACTTCTCCTCCACTTTTTGGCTTTAGGTCCATGAATCGACTCTTGTCTCCGGTCATGTGCCTCGAGCATCCACTATCAAGGTACCATGAATTTTGACTTTGTGCTTTAGCCTTGTAGCAATGCTCCCCCAACAAACAAAGATATTAAACTTTGGTTTTTGGTACCCAAATCATTTTGGGTCCACGAGTGTTAGCTCCCAAAAGCTTGGTTCCCTTAGGAATCCAAGGTGATATAGCAATAACATTATTAGACTTGACGAGTTCCTTAGGAACCCATACACTTCTAATTTTCTTGGTTTTATTATGCCTATGGAAGCTATTTTGTTTGTAGTTATATGTCTTTCTTTTAGGTTTGTTAGTTTTGGAGGATTCACCTATCTCTTTTTGTCATACTACCAACATTCTTGAAAGACTCATTGAGCTTGTTAAGCTCATCTAACACCTTTTGGTGTTCACTATTGCATTGAGAAATAAGATTATTTAGGTCTACATTTTCATCTTGGAAGAATTTAAGTTCATCTTGCAAACCTAAGATCTTTTTCTCAAATTTTAAATTAGCATGAGAAAGTGAGTCATTTTTAGCATTTAATTCGGAAATAATCTTTTTATTTCTTATGACCGACTCTTTATATTTCTCAACTAATTCATCATATACCTCTTGTAACTCATCATAAGCATCATGCAATTCATCAAATGTAAAATCAAAAGATGATGAGTTAGAGGTTACCATGAAGGAATCCTCCTCAAGTGCCATGAGGCAAAGGTTGGCCACTTCGTGTTCGTCATCCTCGGATGACTCCTCATCACTCCAAGTAGCAAGCTTGGCTTTGAGCTTCTTCTTCTTCTCAAAGCCCTTGTTCTTTAGTTGAGGGCATTCCGAACGAGTGTGGCCGGGTTTTTTGCACTCAAAGCAAATGATTTGATCCCTCTCTTCTTCTTTGTTTTTGGTTTTGAAGTCCATTTTTCGTTGAATCTTCCTTCCTCGGTTGGACCTCATAAACCGTGAGAACCTTTTGGCTATCATAATCAATTCTTCTAGGTCATCCTCCTCACTAGAAGTGCTCTCCTCATATAGTGAAGCTTTGAGAGCAACTCATAACTTCTTCTTCTTTTCTACCTCTAGCTTATCCACTCTTCTATCTTCATTTTTCTTTTCATCTTCCCTTCCTTGCTTCATTATCTCATGAGTTAGGAGGGAACCCACTAGCTCATCAAGCTTGAGTGTCTTCAAATTTTTGGCCTCAATGATGGTGGTTCTCTTCCCATCCCAATACTCGGGAAGTGAGAAGAGTAGCTTTCGGACAAGTTTGTCTTCCGGGATTATCTCTCCAAAACCCTTAAGCTCATTGACGATTGTTGAGAAGAGATCGAACATCTTGGACACGGTTTCGTCGGGCTCCATTTTGAAATTCTCATAGCTAAGATTGAGAATTCCAATCTTGGTCTCCTTCACATCACTTTTTCATTCATAAGTGGTCTCTAGTGTATCCCACACTTCCTTGGCACTTTCAATGGAGGAGACTTTGGAGTAGATGTCGGGACCGAAAGAGCAAAACAACATGTGAAGAGCTTTATCATTTATTTGAATCTTCTTTCTCTCTTCTTCACTCATCTCAATTTTCTTCTCTAGCACCAATCTTCCTTCTTCGTCTCTCTTCATTGAAACATATAGACCATCTTCAATGGCATCCCAAACTAGATAATCGTTGGATTTGATGAAGAGGCGCATCCGGTTCTTCCAAAATGGATAGTTACAACCGTTGAAGAAAGGCAGTTTTGTGGTTGATTGAGACTCGTTCATGCTTGACCCGGAGGTAGATGCCATGGCTTGATTTTTGGACGATCACACTCTTTCTAGAAACTCCTCTTGTGGTTGTTAATCCTTCAAAGTGGTAGGCTCTGATACCGATTGTTGAGTGGATCAAAGGATTGATCAAAGCCAAGTGGGGGTGAATTGGGTCTTTAAAAATTTGTTGGAGTAAAAGGATAGCTAAAAATGAAGAACAAGGAATTTTAGAGTGGTTCAAGTTCCAAATGAACTCTACATCCACTACCTTAGCTACCACTAAGGATTTCCAACAATTCACTAATTTGTTCTTCCCCTTTTCAAGGCTTAGGAGGTAACCTTTACACAATCGGTCAAACTTTCTACCCAAAATTTGACCAAACCCTCACAAGAGTACAAAGAAGAATTAAGGCAAGAAAGATATCTCTCAATACAAGATTGCCCTTTTAAGTACAAACACTCAACCCAAATTTGATCACAAGATCAGAATTGAACACTACTCAATTTGGGGTTTTACAAGAGATTGGAAAATAAGCACTTTGAGCTTGGATTTTTGCTTCGATGTTTATCTTTGATGCAATAGTTGTTGTTGGTCTTCAATTAGCTTCAATTTATACATTCTCTATCAATTCTAGCCGTTTGAGTGGTTAGGGTATTGATTATAGCCGTTGGGACCCTCTCTTTCCATCATAAATGCACTTCTGCAGCTTACCGTATTAGTACGCGTGGACCTGTATCGATACCTGTCTCAAAACAGAAAGAGTCGTTGCAAAAATATAAGAGGGCGTATCGATACGCGTGTAAGCGTATCGGTACGGGACAAGGACTATTTCGATACGGGTAAGACCGTATCGAAACCTTTTTCTCAACTTATCTCACTGGAAGTTTCCGTATCGATACGGCTAAGAGCGTATCGGTACGGGTCAACCACCACTTTAAATTTTAGTTACCTAACAACTGACACCAACGGTCGAAAACATTTAAAGCTTTTCGAATTAAAAATTCCATGAAATATGTATCGATACGGGTGGAACCGTATCGGTACGCTATTCAAACTCCTTCAATTTTTACAAAGGGGCGTATCGATACAGATTCAATCTGTTTCGATACGTTGTTTTGATACAGTGAGGGGCATATCAAAACACGTCATTCCAGTAGCCAACTTTGTAAAAAAGGTATCGATACGGCTAGAAGCGTATCGATACGCTTGGACGTTTTTGAATACTTTGGCCTTGGAACACTTATAAAATATTTGGAGTTTGAGTTTTTCAAGTCAGATTAAAGCCTTGGTGTTTTATAATTCATTTGAGGGACTTAAAAGTCTATTTCAAGTTTTCAATTTAATCCTTAACAAACATTGTTATATCAAAATCAAACATAGGTTTTACAACTTTCAACGTCCTCTCACGTGCATGAAACCCTGTATAGAATAACTGGCTAGGCTTGCTAAGGAATTCTTCACTTAAGTCTCATGCATGTCTAACTATTTTCAGCCGAAACTATGCTTGACATAGTTTACTACGATACTTCTAGACTATCTCTAGCAAGAAACCTGACAGCCAGAATGTTACGGCAATACCTCTCAGCGTGAACCCTAGCAAGATACTAGCGTTAAGCACTACTCTTTTTAGTCATGGAAACTCTATCCTTACCTCTAAGGTGAATTAAGGTTTGCCTCTCAGCACAACCCTATTGTCCACGTAGATTTAGGCTTAACTCTTTCGACCTTTAAGCACATCCAACACTTAGGTTAAGGCTACTCTCGAAAGCTCTTACAAACCTAAGACAATAAAACAGTGAACAAAGCATTTAAGGAACTGAAAATAATTAAACATCCATTAAAACCAAAATAAAATGATCCAAAGCAAGCCCAAGCCACTTAAATTCAGTTCATGGCTGGGCAATAAACATCCATCATCTTTCGTTTGAAATAATCCATTCCAGAAATAAATGCTAAAGCAGAACATCTAAAAAGGAAGGAAAACTCCCAATGTCATCTTGGACTACCACGAATTGCCCTAAGCTTGCTGCTTTTCTCAAACGCGAGCAAGATCACCCTTTGGAGCTTCAACTATGGATGACAACAAGGTGAAGAAGATGAAGAAAGCGGACGACTCTTCTCCTTTCTTTCCTCGCCCAAAAAGCTCTCTTTTCATTTCTGTCTCCTCTCTCTTTAATGTGGGCTTCTTGTCCTTTATATAATGGGGGCTTCTAGGGTTTAGTGCCATAATATTCCTTGAGGGTCCTAGGGAATATTCCCTCTTCACGTGTGGCACAAAAGACAAATAGGGGGTTTGCACATGTGGGCCAAAGAGAATGTCTTCGATGTTTTGTCCCTTTCTGCGCCCAGAAATGTTGTCCAAAATGATGCGGCATTTTCCTCCTTTTCCCAGCTTCACTCTTGCTTCACTTGCACATCACTGCACCAGAACATACCCTTCCAGCATCATCAAATCTTGTAAAATAAACCAAACAAGCAAAGCCTTATGCAACTATATTTTCTAAATGCATCTATATTCTATGAAATGATCTTGAAACCAAGAAAATACTTAAGTAAAAAGACATGAAATATAGGTATTTTTGCAAGTCATCACACCCCTAAACTTAAGCTATTGCTTACCCTCAAGCAATGAGTAGAGAAAAATAGAAAACAAATGATGTGGCAAAAATTTAATTTAATTCAGCTGCTATGGCAAAATTTCAGTCCTTAAAAAATATAAGCTTTCACACTTCAGACATAAATGAGATTTTAAGAACAATTCCTTAGGGTATGACCCCTTGTTGGTGTGTGCGTAATTGTATGCAGCTTATGCTTAACAGAGTTAGAAAAATTTTAAACAAGAACTCAAGTACATCCTAATGTGTAACTATTTAAGCACAAATTTACTCCCATAATTCAATTGTTTTTTAAGGGTGTCAGCTCATCACACCTACAATCCCTCACTCTAGGTGAGCAGGGAGCATACCTCTCAACCCTGATCTAGTAGGTAGAGTCATCTCGTGACAACTTTCATTCACTCATTTGATGTTGTTGCCATTTATTTAAGCATGGTTTCCAGGCAATGTGTAGAGTGTCCAGAAGTTTTATATTTTATGCACATTCATGCCCTTATTATTGCTATTCTTAAGCTTAGTTAGGCATAATTAGCTGCATGTCATGCACTATAATGGTATTTCTTCTTTTACCATGCTTTTATTGAATATCTTATATTTAGTATAGAAAAGGTACAATTTTAGTTAGTTTTCTATTTCAGGTGCTGGTTGTTTATCAGAGGAAGAGAGGACATGAAAGCAGGGAGCAGAAAGAGCTGTACTGAAGTAGTTCCAGTTGCCGCCAAAGACGCCGCCGTTGCAGAATGCCGCCGCCAAGGATGCCGCCGTCGCAGAATGCCCCCCAGATGGCAATACACCAACATAGTCAAGATGGATCTCGTCTAATAGAGGACATTTTTATGAGTCCATTGAGCCAAATCTTGCATTTTTCTGAGGCCTGGAACGGTATATAGAGCTGATTAAAGATCGATAAGCAAGGTGGCTTATACTTACTTGCTGAACAAGAAGGACTTCTACTCCAAGAAGGATTTCTACTCTAAGAACGACTTAGACTAGATCTTTGCCTATATAAACCTCATGTATTTAGCAAATCAAGCATAGAGATCGATAGAAATAGAGAGAGATAGAAAGAGGGAGTCTGCTATGTTCTAAACTCCTTAGGGTTTAGGTTTTTGTTTGTAAAGTAGTTGTGAGAAACGATTGTATTAGGTTAAGTTGTTTTGCAATAAATATTCTAAGTTTGCTTAATCTGTGCACTTCTTTCTTCCAATTATTCTACACCAGTCAGTTGAGAGAATCCATTTGTCGGGCACGAAAGTGTAAGGCTCACGAAAGGGTTAAGCACGATCACAACATGTTGGGGCGTGACTAACTTTGTTCTACACCAGTTCACAAGTTTCAGCGGCTAAGAGGGATTAAAAACCGAGTTGACTAGCTTGTGTTAGGTTTACGTTGAGATTGCTAGGTATTGCCTACGTCACGTTATCTCTCGAGCATCCTTACCTAGAAATAAGAGGGATCACTGTCGACTATCTCACCGAACTTGGAGTATCTGCCAGACTTGTTGCCATGACTACTTTCCATTCCACCTGCCAAGACAGTACACTCCTGCAGTGACAGTAACCCGTTGCGGCCGCGTGACAGGGTCGTAGCCTGCCGCCCGCCATACCCTCCGAGGCAGCATATCGTGGCAGCACAATCCAACCTTAACCTATGCAATGCAGTCTACACACTACTGAGCAGCAATTACCTAGCCCATTCTATCACTCTAATCTCCCTTACTTTAATTAATTGTGTTTTTAGTTTTAATCCTTTAACCAAACCTGAAATTAATTGTGCATTTAAATTTCTTGTGCAGATACACACTCGAAGAAACTATTCCAATCCTCGTGGGATTCGACATCTTATATACTATAACTTGGCAGGAGTGTGCACTTGCGCTCTCAAAAAAAGGGAACACCTACACGCCCTACAAGTTTTTGGCACTGTTGCCGGGGATTGGCAATAGCGACTTAGCTTTGTTTTCTGCACTCTTTATTTAATTGCATTTAAATTTCAGGTTTTTAACTTTTTTTCTTTTGTATATATATAAAAAAATTCAGGTACGCTACAAGTCCAAGGGCATCACAATGTCGAGGAAAACTATACGGGAACTGATGTTTGAACATGAACAACAGATGATGCAATAGCAGTTGCTGTCGTGGTAGCAGACAAGACAGCAAACGTCGCTGCCACAACAGCAAAATTTTTCATGGTATGATCAAAATTGTCAAAAAAAATTTACCATAACAATTTTGTTGCAGAAACAAACATGCTAGGGCAAGGTGGTCAGCTTCAAGAGCAATCAAGAGAAACCAATCGAGAGCTAATGTTGGACAATTCTTGCAATCTATGTGAGGGAAATCATGTGTTCGAAAATTTCCCCTTACTTTTCGGAGAAGACATGGACGAACCAAAATGGGACCAAGAGCAAATGCCGCATCCGCAACAAAAAGGACTGCAGAATCATCCGCCACAACAGAATTTCTCATGGTACGATCAACAACCTCAAAATTTTTTTTACGATGATAATTTTTCCGCTGCAGCAGTACACAAGCCCTGAAAATACAGTCCTCCTTAAGAGCAATCAAATTCCTTAGAAGACACGTTTCAAGCTTTCCTCGCGCTCACTCAAGAGGTGTCAACCTTTATGGAGGCAAAACTCGCCAGGATGGATGCACTTTTGAGCAACTCTATCCCAATAAATGTCGTGGATGAACATAAAACTCCTGCCGCGGAACCTATGGATCACCGGCAATTGAGACCTAGGGATACTGATATCCCAAGGGAAGAAGATGCAAGGGATTACCCCACACATGATGAAACCATGCAAGAAATTGACCAAGCAAGAATTGTGGAACTTGAACTGAGCAAGACTATGGAAACAGCTAGTGAGGCCGACATAGAAATTGATGATGTCACGACAATAATAGAAGCCTCGGCAACTATGCCTGCCGCAACAACAGCTTCGGCAACAATGCCGGCCTCAGCAGCAATCACAGTAACCATGATCACCTCGACAGAAACCTCGGCAACCATGGACTACATATATTTAGAGGAGTCGATGCTGGCAGATCTAAAGCCATCACAATCTCTACTGATGGAGATGTACGAGGGACCTGAAGAACACAATGTTATGGATGATGAAGCTCTTCAATATGCCAAGTTTTTGATTGACCTGAACCACATTATGACAGACTACTGCCCCGACAGTTGGCAGCCTGAACAGCTGCCTTGGCAGCAAAAGCCATCCTCCACCATAACAAATCATGACAAAGATAAGGTAAGTACATGGTTTGATAGTGGTATAATTTTTACTAATCACATGTTCATGCCTTCAAAAAAAGAAACAAGGTGGAGGATTTTCATGGATTACAAGGGAACGAGGATGAAAGACTCCCCCATGAGAATAGTCACTCGATGGAGGGTACGGGTGGACTATAAGAAGTATCGGAAACGAACTCGCTGTAACATAATTTTAGTTTTTCCACATCTTTACCGTTTTCTTTAGGAATAGATCTTAATAAGCTTAGGACCAGATTTTATTTTCAGTTATATTGTTTTTATTTAGTCTGTCTCACAACTACTTATCGAGATTCAGACCCTACTATAAAAGGCAAGCCGCCAAGAAAGATGAGGGGCAGACAAAGTACAGTCACCCAAGTGGCAAAGACGGTAGCAGACGAGATAGCCCAGGCCACCAATTCCTTTGACGAGGAGGTGTCTGATTCCTTCGATGATGCAGAGTCAGCCGAGGTAAAAAAGAAAAGAAAAGAGACACGTGTAGCGGCCGAACCAGAGGATGAAAGGCCAGAGACCGAGCTGGACCAGCAACCAAAGATACCCAATCCAATCAGAGGCCAGCCAGCTCACGGCCAGAAGCAGAGCCTCGCCGCCAAATCACCCGCCAGCTACTGCCTAGTCCTCTCATCTTCCTTCAAGTCCTCCGAGTTAAAAGACAACTCGGGCAGCTTCTAGCACCATTATTTTCTCTCTTTTTTTCTTTTTCCTGCTTTATTTTATGTTTTTCTGTTTAGATTTTATTTTGTTTAAGGCATTGAAGGCAATGCCCGCCTTGAGTTTGGGGGGGTTAGTCTTTATGTTATTCTGTTAAGCATGTAGTTGCATATAGTTGCATTGTAAATCCTGCCTAGTACTTAATGAAAATTGGAAATCTGGGTTAAATAACTTGTGCCTATGATAGTTAGCCGATTCTATTTTCGCACCACACTTAAAATTGAACTTAATCTTGGGAAGAAGAATGAAAAATACCTTAGAATTTTTTTATAGTTGTCAATATTTTATTACACTTATGTTAAGTGCTGAATATTGTTTGAGTTCTAAGTGTACATTGCCTGCTTAAACTTAATGAAAATTCTTATATTGGATGCAGGTATGCCGCCGTGACAGCACATGGCAGCAAAGTAAAATAAAAAGCAATGCCGCCACGGCCACAAAACAAAGAAAAGGCTGAATGCCCTAGAGGTGCCTGAAACAGGCTTTAGGAAGGATCATAACCAAGGACACTCCGCTGCTATCAAAGTCCATGTATCTGAAATTCTTTGAAGTGACGGAAAAATTAGCATGAGTGAATGAAAGCCTTCACGGGATGACTCTACTCAAAGGGTTCAGAGTTTTGTAGTATGCTCCTATCTTAGCTTCAGACCTAGAGAGTAGTTGTGATGAGCTGAAGCCCTTAAAAGCCATGATCAAAAAAAGGAAGAAAAGAATTACTTAATTGTGTTGCCAAAGCAGCAACTCTATATCCTTTTCCTTTAACTTTTACAGCATTCTTTGTTTACTTAGTATACTTAGCATATTCAGCATGTGCACAGACCTGCACACACTGCACTGACACTAGAATTAAAATTCTAAGTTATTTCATGTTATTCCCTCTCGCTAAACTAATATAGGTGCCACGACCTTGAGGTATGAAACCAAGTTAAAAACTAGGTTTTCTTTTTTATATATGTACAAATGCAAGTTTACTAGTTTGGTTGCATTAATTGAGGACAAGCAATAGTTCAAGTTTGGGGGTGTGTAGAGTTTCCAGAACTTCTATATTTATGCACATTCCTGCCATTATTATTGTTGTTCTTAAGCTTAGTTAGGCATAATTAGCTGCATGTCATGCACTATAATAATATTTCTTCTTTTACCATGCTTTTATTTAATATCTTATATTTGGTAGAGAAAAGGTATTATTTTAGTTAGTTTTCTATTTCAGGTGATGGTTGCTGATCAGAGGAAGAGAGAACAGGAAACAAGGAGCAGAAGGAGTTGTACTGAAGTAGTTCCAGTTGCCGCCAAAGGCGATGCCGCCGCCAAGGACGCTGCCGCCGCATAATGCCGCCCAGATGGCAATACGTCAACATAGTCAAGATGGGTCTCATCTGATAGAGGACATTTTTCTGAGTCCATTGAGCCAAATCTTGCATTTTTTAGGCATGGAGTGGTATATAGAGCTGATTGAAGATCGATAAGCAAGGTAGCTTATACTTACTTGCTAAACAAGAAGGAATTCTACTCCAAGAAGGATTTCTACTCCAAGAAGGACTTCTACTCCAAGAAGGACTTCTACTCCAAGAAGGACTTAGACTAGATCTTTGCCTATATAAACCTCATGTATTTAGCAAATCAAGCATAGGGATCGATAGAAATAAAGAGAGATAGAAAGAGGGAGTCAGCTATGTTCTAAACTCCTTAGGGTTTAGGTTTTTGTTTGAAAAGTAGTTGTGAGAAACGATTGTATTAGGTTAAGTTGTTTTGCAATAAATATTCCAAGTTTTCTTAATCTGTGCACTTCATTCTTTCAATTATTCTACACCAGTCAGTTGAGAGAATCTATTTGTCGGGTACGAAAGTGTAAGGCTCACGAAAGGGTTAAGCACGGTCACAACATGTTGGGGCGTGACTAACTTGGTTCTACACCAGTTCACAAGTTTCAGCGGCTAAGAGGGATTACAAACCGAGTTGACTAGCCTGTGTTAGGTTTACGCTGAGATTGATAGGTATTGCCAACATCACGTTAGCTCTCGAGCATCCTTACCTAGAAATAGGAGGGATCATTATTGACTATCCCGCCAAAATTGGAGTATCTGCCAGACTTGCCGCCATGACTTCTTTCCATTCCACCTGCGAGAGAGTACACTCATGCAGTGGCAGTGACCTGCTGCGGCCACGTGACAGGGTCGTAGCTTGCCGCCCGCCATACCCGCCGAGGCAACATATCGTGGCAGCGCAATCCGACCTTAACCTATGCAATGTAGTTTACACACTACTGAGCAGCAATTACCTATCCAATTCTATCACTCTGATCTCCCCTACATTAATTAATTGTGTTTTAAGTTTTATTCCTTTAACCAAACCTGAAATTAATTATGCATTTAAATTTCTTGTACAGATACACACTCGAAGAAACTATTCCAATCCTCCTTGGATTCGACATCTTATATACTATAACTTGGCAAGAGTGTGCACTTGCGCTTTCTCAAAAAGGGAACACCTACACGCCTTACACAATTCAACACAAAGCGGAGTGTCCTTACAAATATGTCGTGACATTTATTCACAGTTTACTGTATTCAATCGGCACAAGGGAGTTTAGTCAAGCCTTTACTGCTTTCATTTATCAATCAAGTTCATTAACTTCTTTTACACAAGGATATGTATGAGTTCTAAAAAAACTTCTTTAACAATCTTAAGCCTAAGGAGCATACCATTGTGTAACAATGTAAAGATAAAGCATCAAGCCCTAAAGTTAGTTCTGTCAATCTCAATAGTAATGTATGTTCAATCAATCCATAGCCATAAAAAATTCATCATCAGACATCCTCAATTTGTTCATACAACTGTCATTGAATCAAACAAAATGCCATAGCAAGATTTTTGTTTCTAGCTACAAATGTAAATGACTAAATATGGGCACTAACACCCCAAACTTGAAATATGCAGTGTCATCAATGCAATAAAAATAAAACTAAATGCAACTATTCTACATGCAATGCAAAGTGAAGGGGGTATGTTGGGTTTTTGATGCTCGATTTCCTTCAACCGAATTGCTCGCCAAGTGGTGGAGAAGTAGAATATTGGGTGATGGTGGTGGAAGTAAAAATATATAAGTTTTGCAAAATGATTTAGAGTGGTTCGGCTTTCTAACCAAAGCCTACATCCACTACCTTATCTTCCTATCAACGATTTCAACAAATTCACTATGAATTTCGTCCCCTTTTATAGGCTAAGGAGGCAACCTTTACAACCCTCAAAGCTTTCTAACCAAAGCTTGAGTAAACACTCTTTACAAGAGAAATTCAAAGCAAACAAGAAATCCCTCTAATAGGTATGTGTTTGCAAATCTAAGCACTCACCCAAAGCCTAGAACACTTGAGAAATTATGACAATTTTTGCTCACTAGTGTTTGTCTATACAAGAAATTGACAATTAGGCACTAAGACATATTTTTGATCATATGATGTTTGACAATTGAAGCATTAGCCTTCTCTTGATGCTTGGAGATCACTTTTATACTCCTAACTGAGTTTGTAGCCGTTGAGGACCGTTAGGGATGTTTTGGAGCCGTTGGAGACTTTTTTTGCCACAATAAATGCAGTTTTGTTGCCTACCGTATCGGTATACGGGGACCTGTATCGGTACGCCCTTCTTCAGAACTAGCCGTTGAGCTCTTGCCAGCCTAAGCGTATCGATACGCTAGAGAGCGTATCGGTACGGTCTACAATTTAAAAGTCTGTTGGGAAATAGCCGTTAGGGGTTGTTAAAACAGGGATCGGTATGCTTAAAAGGCATTTCGGTATGACCCCTATCTGTATCGATACGGGCAAGCCTGTATCGGTATAGGTTTTGGAAGAATCAAAACTGGAGTAAAAGGTATCGATACGAGGTATACCGTATCGGTACGGTAGAGCTGAAAAGTCAGTTTTGAGTATTTTAAAACATTCCAAACTTTGCCAAAAACCTTTTTAAATACCTCAAACTTATTTTCAAGTTGTTTGGCCTTAAAACATGTTTTAAATTCTTTTCAAATTAGTCTAAAACATTTTTCAATTATTATATCAAAACACTAGTTCTACAGAGTACCTCACTTTTTGGCTTTTGATGTCTTGGTGGCGTGATGCTTAATGCTCGTTGATTTGAACGAGGCGATGGGAGGATCATCTACTTCTTGTTCTGGTGGTGGGGTAGAGACTCGTTCAACTAGTTTCTCTTGATTGGTCGAGCTACTATCCGACTCGTTCTCCTCAACAGGTGTGATCCAAATTCGACCAACAGTGCGCTTTGTGCGAGTTCTTGTTGCTGAGACAAGATTTGGTGTCTAGGCAGGTGAAGGTGTGGGAGTAGAATGCATAGTGTCATCATCATCAGGCTCGATGCTCACAGGGTCAACGGTGGGTTCTTTGGTTGGTGACGCCATGGGAGCCTTACCCGTTCTCTTGCGTTTTTTTAGTGGTGGACATGTTGTGGCATCAGTGGCCTGGTTCTGGGAGAATGGCTGAGGCTGTGCAGGGCTCTTGCTAGAGACTGGTGTTTTCTGTGCAGAAGTGGGGGTCCTTTTTATGTACTAGAAGGGTGTCATGAAATGCTGGAAAGTCAACACTGATGTGCGACAGGATTTCCTTGAAATAGGTGTTCATGATAGTATCTTTTTCCTTGACATATGTGAAAAAGGCAGTCAGGTCTATGCGCATCTGATCCATGTCTTCCCGGGGCAAGTGGTGGAGGCTACTAACGCAACAACCCTTGCAGCGGTAAAAGTTTTGGCCCCTCCATCTAGGTTTTCCGACGGGGCATCTTCATCAAATCCCTTGATGTTGGGGATCAGGTCTGGGGTAATGGGGCCTTTGCCTGAGTCTTGTGCGTCACTGATAGGGTCTTCAAACACTTCCTTCTAGCGGCACAAATCTGTGATAAGGTTAGGGAAGATCAGTGTGCTGGATTTCTGTGATAAGGTCTTGTATGTCACTGATAGGGTCTTCAAATATTTCCTTCATCCACAATAATCTTGCCAACATCGATCGGTCGGCCATTTAGGATTGAGCGTAGGAGAAGAAGTCTTGGGATATTGAATTTGGATGTGTGGATGTAGGCATGAGCTGGCTTTTGATATAGTGAATCCACAGCTTGGCCTTGGGCTTGAGGCGTGCACGCTCGATGAATTTGTTGGATGTGTCCAACTCTATGCCCTCAAAACAAAGATCTTCCAATACTTCCTTGATGGTCTAGGGGTCGGCATTCTCGGCAAAAGGAGTGTGTTGATCTGCCAAGTCTTTCAGCCCATAAAATTTGTTGATCTTGGCGGTCGTGAACTTGATCTGGTTTCCTCATACATACACGCTTGACTGAGTGGGACTGGTGAGTTGAGCGTAGAATTCCTTCTTGATAGGAACACAGATGTTTCTAGGATGCGGGACAAAGGTTTCCCACTCGTGCTTGGCTATAATCCCCAAGACATCTTTGTCGAAACCATGTTCTCCTTCAATAGGGAACTTGAAGCCTTGTTCAGGAAAAAAATTCGGTCCTTGAGAAGTTGGAAGCATTCTTTGGCTTTATCATCGAGGAACTTCTTGAGCAGCATTGCTTTTTGTTGGGCACTACTGGATTCTCCTTCGACTCTCTTGAAACGAATCATTGTTTTGTAAAAAGAGAGAGAAATGAGGGGAGAGTTTGGTAGGATTTTTGGTTTGGTTTGATTCGGTGTAAGGGTTTAGGATGTTGAAGGTATTTTGTCAATGGTGGGTTGTCGACTAGAGAAGACGAAGGGGAAGGGGTTTTGGTTTTGGGGAAGAGATTAAATATGGGTGTTATGATGGTGATGAGATTTGAAAAGAAAGCAACTGTCACGATTTGATAGAGAGAGAGAGAGATTTGGATGTTTGTGCGGTGTGGGTTTAGGAGAGAGGTAAGGGATAATTAATGAAAAGTTAAAAGTGGGAGAGAGAAGATGGTAGGGTAATGATGGTTAGGGTTTCTTTTAAAAAATGGTTAAAATGTAATTAGTTTCCCTCTCTTTTTGCCTTTTAAGAGTCGGCTCCCTCCAATGTTGAAAAAAGCTGGTTTTTCCAATTCTTTTTGTTCTCATAAAGACAAGGCTCTGATCCTCCTAGGACAAGCCGTCTTTTTCCACTAAACCCTGGCACGCCACTTGCAGCTCCAGGGTCATTCAGGCATGAGCTGATGAAAACAAAATAAAAGCATAAATTAAAACAAAACAACATAAAGAACAATAATTTAGAGGATGAAGTACGACTCAAAGATAAAAACATGCTAAGTTATTTATGAACAGGAAATCATGAAAATGCGGCAGCAAAATAAAAATAAAAGTTAAGGTTTCAAACTCTCAAGGGTCATGAAGGGATAGGAAAGATTTGTCTCCTAGGATGGGGGCTCCATTTTATATCTTCAGGCGTTGTCTATTGACCTTGAGACTATGTCATCATCGAGTTTTTTTATATCCACCGCACTATGGGAGTAGACCTTGTGCAATAGAAAAGGGCCTGACCATCGAGACTTCAATTTGCATGGAAAGAGTTTGAGCCTAGAGTTATAGAGGAGCACTTGTTGTCCTTCTGAAAAATGTTGTGGCAAAAGATGTTTGTCATGCCACTTCTTTGTCTTCTCCTTGTATAGGCATGCATTCTCATAAGCATGAACTCTGAACTCCTCCATCTCATTTAACTCTAGAAGCCTTCTTTCTCCAGCTAGTTGGGCATCCATATTGAGCTTTTTAATGGCCCAATAAGCCTTGAGCTCAAGCTCAACTGGAAGATGACAAGCCTTGCCAGAGACTAGCTTGAATGGTGACATTCCCAAGGGTGTCTTGTAGGCAATGCGATAAGCCCAAAGAGCTTCATCAAGATTTGGAGACCAGTCTTTCTTTTTAGGGTTGACCACTTTTTCAATTATATGTTTGATCTCTTGATTGGAAACCTCAGCTTGACCATTGGTCTGGGGGTTATATGTTGTAGCAATCTTGTGTATCACTTTGTGCCTTTGTAATGACTTAGCAATAAGCTTGTTGTCAAAGTGGGTTCCTTCATCACTGATAATGGCTCTTGGTGCTCCAAACCTTGTGAAAATGTTCTTGTGAATGAACTTCATGACAGTCTTGGAGTCACTCCTTGGAGTAGTTGCTGCTTCGACCATTTGGATACGTAATCCACGGCCAAAAGGATGTATAAGTCTCCATAGGAGGAAAGGAAGGGTCACATGAAGTCAATTCCCCATACGTCAAAAAGCTCCACCACCAAGATGCCTTGTAATGGCATTTCATGCCTTCTTGAAATGTTCCCCGTTCTTTGGCATCAAACACAAGCCTTGTAAAATTCATGTCCATCCTTGAAGAGTGTGGGCCAATAGAATCCGGATTGGAGGACCTCTATGTCTGTCCTAGCCCCTCCAAAATGGCCTCTACAAGGAGATGAATGGCAATGAAATAGTATCTCTTTGTGCTTCTCTTTGGGGACACACCTTCTAATTATCCAGTTGGCAAATTGCTTGAACAAATAGGAGTCAACCCAGAAGTAGAATCTGACATCATGTCTAAACTTCCTTCATCACTGGCTATTCAAACCAGGTGGAAAAATACCACTAACAAGAAAGTTAACAATATCAGCATACCAAGGAATTGCTATAGTATATAATATTTTCTCATCAGGGAATTCCTCCTTAATTTCTAGTTCATCATGCTTTCCATTATTGACTTCTAGCCTAGAGAGATTTTCGGCTACTTGGTTCTCACACCCCTTTCTATCCCTGACCTCCAAGTCAAATTCCTGCAAGAGAAGTATTCATCTAATAAGTATAGGTTTAGCGTCCTTTTTATTCACTAAGTATTTAATAGTCGAATGATCGGTGTGAACAATGACATTAGTGCCTATCAAGTATGACCTAAACTTATCAAAGGCAAACACAATAGCCAACAATTCTTTTTCGATGATGGTGTAGTTAATTTGTGCATCATTCAAGGTGCGACTGGCATAATAAATAACATGAAAGAGTTTACATCGGCATTGTCCAAGAGCTACTCCTATTGCATAGCCACTTGCATCACACATCAGCTCAAAAGGTGAGCTCCAATCAAGTGGAACAACAATGGGTGCTGAGATAAGTTTCTCCTTCAGTTCATTAAAAGCGCTGTGGCATTTGTCATCAAATATGAAAAGCTGATTTTGTTGTAGCAAATTGCATAATGGCTTAGAGATCTTGGAAAAGTCCTTGATGAACCGTCTATAAAAGTCAACATGGCCCAAGAAACTCCGTATACCCTTTATGGTGGTGGGAGATCACCTCAATCTTTGCCTTATCCACTTTGATTCCTTTCTTTGATATCTTGTTGCCCAAAATCGTTCCTTCGGCCACCATAAAATGACATTTCTCCCAATTTAGAACCAAATCAGTTTCTTCACAATGTTTAAGCACATTTCCCAAATTGTCTAAGCATGAATCAAAATCATCCCTGGAGACCGAAAAGTCGTCCATGAAAATTTCCAAAAATTCTTCAACCATGTCTGAAAAATAGCCAACACACACATCTGAAAAGTTGTTGGGGCATTGCACAATCCAAAAGGGATTCTTCTAAAAGCATAGGTTCCATTCGGACAAGCGAAGGTTGTCTTCTCTTAGTCTTCAGGTGCTATAGCAATCTGGTTGTACCCTGGTATCCGTCAAGGAAACAATAGAATGCTTTCCCCGCCAATCTATCTAGCATTTGATCGATGAATAGGAGGGGGAATGGTCTTCTTGGTTGCCTTGTTGAGCTTCTGATAGTCCATACAAATCCTCCACCCCATGACGGTCCTTGTTGGTAGAAACTTGTTGTCCTCGTTACTCACCACGATCATGCCTCCTTTCTTGGGTACGCATTGTACCGGGCTAACCCACAAACTGTTAGATATATGGTATATAACATCGGTGTCAAGCCACTTGATTATCTCCTTCGTCACCACCTTATTCATAATTGAATTGAGCCTTCTTTGGGGTTCGACAAAATTGTTGTGACAATCATCAAACAGAATTTTGTGCATACAAATAGTAGGGCTTATACCCTTCAAGTCAGCCATAGTCCAACTTAAAGCTCTTTTATGTTGTGATAACATACTTATTAAGCTAGATTCTTGCTTAGGCGTAAGACTAGATGAAATTATCACAGGTAATGTCTCATTACTTCCTAACTAGGCATACTTAAGGTGTGATGGCAAATGTTTCAATTCCAATGTGGGTGCATGCTCGAGTGAGGGCTTAGGAGGAATAAATTCAGAAAAATCAAGAGGTTCGAAGTACATACCTGGTTTAGCTTCAAGCAGGATAGAGTGCTCCATCTCCTCTATAGAATCCTCGAACTCCTCATAATCAACCTCATGGTCTTCCTCATGGTCCTCCTCGCGGAGTTGTTCATATTCATCCATCTCCAAGAAATTGCTGCAACAAAGATCTGCAGTTTCCTTTTCCACTACAGCATCCGTGTACTGACACTCCTCATGTTTGTCCAAATATCTAAGAGTGTTGAAGACATTGATGGTCACCTTTTGGTCAGCCACTCTCATAGTGAACTCACCATTCTCACAGTCAATCAAAATTCGACCGGTGGCTAGGAATGGTCGCCCCAAAATAATGGGTGCATTATTGTCCGCTTCACAATCGAAAATGAGGAAGTCGACTGGGAAAAAAATATGTCCACCTTCACCACTAAATCTTTTATTCTTCCTTTTGGACGTACATGAGATTGGTCGACCAATTGCAAGATGACAGAGGTTGGCCTTATGTCTCCTATACCGAGCTTTATGAAAACTGACTTTAGCATGAGATTCACACTAGACCCAAGGTCACATAAGGCCTTCCCGACAAAATTATCACCTATAGAGCAAGGGATGATGAAGCTGCCAAGATCCTTTCTCTTAGGAGGTAGCTTGCTCCACACATAATAACATTCACTTGCTAAAGAAGCAATCTCATATCTCTCAACCTTCATCTTCTTGGTGACAATGTTGCTTGCTGCCAGGATCCTTTCTCTTGAATTGAAGATTCTCATTCTGCTTCTTCAATCATTGAGGGAAGGGCGGTGGGGGTCTAACTTCTTCTTCTACCACTGGGGGTCTGTCCCTTGCTATAGCATTTTGTCCTCCTTCGATAGGTTCATTCGTCAAATCCCCATCCTTATCCTTCTCACACGATGACTCCTCTTGCAAACCAGGTTCCTCTTGTGCATCCTTGGGAGTGGAGCTTTCTTTCTTTTTCCTCCTAAACTTATCTTCCTTGTTAAGTTGGGTGCCACTCCTCAAGGTAAGTGCACTGCATTGCTCCTTGTCGTGGCTTTTAGTGACTTCAGTATCACTAGGCAAATTTCCTTGGGGTCGTACATGCAATGCTTGTGCAATTTGGCCCACTTAGGTTTTCAAAGACCGCAAGGATGTCTTAATAGACATGGAGTGGTCTTGAAGTAGTGTCTTTGTAGTTGACATGAAGTCCTTAGTGGATGTCATGAAGTCCTTGAGTGTAGCTTCCAAAGAGTAGCTGGTCGATGAAGATGTGGAACCTCTATTTTTTTGCCATGGCATATTCTGTTGAGAACCTTGTTGTTCAGGCATATTCTTTTATTGATTCGAGCCGCAATGGTTGTTGTTTCCGTGATTCCCCCAAGAAAGGTTAGGATGCTGACGCCATCTTGGGTTATAGGTATTCGAGTAGGGGTTGTTATTCCGGTTGGAGTTCCCTACATAGTTGGTGCACTCTTGATTATTCGGGCACTCGCTCAAATGGTGGTTTCCATCACAACGAAGGCAAGTGGATGCCATCTTTACTTCCTTTACCTCATTAGAACGTTGGAGATTCTTCAACATACTTGTAATGGCAGACAACTGAGCTGAAACTGAGTCATCCATGTTTGTGTCACGTGTTCCTTGAGTTCTTCTCCCCGTTCCAAGTCTTGACGATGGAAATTGGTAATCATTGTTAGCAATTCTATCAAGGATTTGGAATGCTTCCTTTGGTGACTTGTCCAGCAAAGTTCCATTTATTGAAGCATCTAGCATCATTCTGGTGGGAGCATTAACACCATTGTAAAACATCACTACTTGTGTCCAATCATGAAACCTGTGATTAGTGCACTTGCGCAGTAGTCTCTTGAATCTGTCCCAACACTCATACATCGATTCATCATCAGATTGATGAAAAGAGGCAATATCATTCCACAATTGAGTGTTCCTATCTGGTGGATTATATCGCGGAAAAAAGTTTTTGCACAAATCTGTCCATGTTTCCATTGATACGGCTGGTACACCACTCAAACATTCTTGTGCTCGGTCACGCAAGGAATAAGGGAAAAGCTTAAGTTTCAGCACATCTTCATGTACCCCTTGTTGTCGAAAAGAGTCGCAATGTAACGCACTGGTTTTGGGCGTAGATGTTTTAGATGTTGAATCGGGCCGGATGGGAACGGTTCGAACCCTTGAGGTTGGTTTAGGGAACACCTAGTTCGGGATGTTTTAAAAATATGGAAAAATACCTAAAAATCCTCTTTTATTATATAAATATTATGGTGAAAAAAAATTTACAAAATGTGATTTGGAAATATTACATTTTGGTATAGTGACCAAAATGCATTTTTTTGCAAAAGTTGACTAGTGATTGTTTTGTAAACGATTGAAACTTTGAATCTGTAAGGAGCTAATTTTACCAATTATTTTTCATTAAATTTTTCTTTAATTTGGTAGCTTTTAATAATGATTTAATTAAAGAAATAAAAGAGAATTAAAAAGGAAAGCTAAAGTTGACTTTTCATAACTAATTTCACAATAGTTTTCTCTTTTCATTTTCTCTCAAACATCCAATCAGCGAAACACTTTTCTCTCATCAAAGAACCTCTGATTTTCATTTTGTTTGCTGGGATTTTATCTTCCAAAAGATTTCTTATCTTTGTTTCATCAAATCTTTTTTATTTTTACTTTGGATTTCAAGAAAACTTGCCCAAATTGAAGAGAGATCAACCATTAGAGGTAAGCTTCGTCCTTCTCCTCTAATGATCAGTTCTTTACTGAAATTCCCAATTTATCAATACTTTGTTGATGGTTTTTGAGTTGTTTTAATGTTATAAACATGAAATAGTTGTTAAATTCAAGATTCTTGATGAGATCTTGGTGATTTTTCGTATTTCTATGTTAAGCTCTGTTTTGAGGTTGATTTCTAACATATTTTGGATGATATATGATGTTGAGAATGAGGTTTTAACAAATAAATCCTGAATAGGTTTGAGTTTCTAAGTTTGTGATGCTAGATTTGTGGTTTTGAGATGTTTTTGGTGATCTGCTATTGATGGAGGTATAAGGTTGTGTTTATGGTGATTTTTGATGTTGATTGAAGTTTAAAAAATGTTAGAATTAATAGATCTTGGCTGGGCTTTGATTTGAGAAAGTTTGGAGGTGATTTCAGTTATTTTAGATAGCCGAAAGGCTAGTTTTGAGTAGAGCAGCGACTTAGAGTGAGTGGCTGGTGATTTTAATGCATTATGATGCATTAATTCTATGCTCTAATGTGTAATGAACTGGGGAGACATCTTCGGACGCGTTTGGTGTTGATCTAAAAGTGTTGGAAGCCTAGAAATCGTTTCGGCAAGCAAGCGAAACGTTATCGGTGAGTGCAAATGGTTTTAGAAGTCCTTGAGGGACAAGGAAACAAGGTTTGGGGATTTAGCATTGGTTTGAAACACCATCCTAAGTCCGGAAGTAAGTATGTTTAGATTTGCTCTCAAAAAGTGGTTGATGCCCCTAAATGCTTTTGACATGCTCTTGATTTGAGATAGAGAAATTCCTACTGTTTTATGCATGATTTATGATATGAAATGATGTTTTATATTGAACCCATTAGATAGAATGACATTGCAAAGAGTTTTGCGATTTTGACTAAATGCTATGCGTGAGTTGTGGTTTTTAAATGGGATGAGATAGATTTGAGAAATATTGCATCAAAACAGTAGGTGAGATGATGATTTTAATGTAATATATTGGCATAAATGATGAGAAGATTACTGGATATAATTGGTCGACCAATAGGATGTAAAGTGCACTATAAACTAAAATTCGTACGTGCTCTTTGGAGTCGGGCAATGGGGGTAGTGCCATCCCGATCCAAAGTGAGAATCTGATGATGAGAGATACCATCGGGGTAGGTCTTGGTGAAACACCCAAGCTTTGTGGCGAAGAGTGATACCGCCATGAGAGTCCAGTGATGTGAGATTCCATCGGGGTAGGACTTGGCTCTATGTCAAGCTAATCCGCATATCCGAGTAAAGATATGATATGAAATGCCAATATATGAGAATGTATTTGATTCACATGTACCAATGTTAAAATGATTTTATGATATGAGAAATGCATATGAGATTTTGTTATTGATGAAATGCTTTTGAATATCGAGCATGTGTGGCTTTGCCATGAGATTTGCACTGATTGAATGCATGAGATAGATAGATGGTACATGTGATTTTCAAATGGTGATTTGCTTTGAAATGGTTTTCAAGCATGAGATAGAAAGAGCATGGTTTTAGAAATGGATTTCAAGATGGAGATTTTAAAAGCTTGCATTGTTGTGTTGGTGTTTTTAGAGAATGCCTCACTAAGCTATCGTGCCTACGCTCTCTTTTACCAACAATGCAGATAATTGAGACATTTTTGGCAGCGAGGAGGCTTAAAGGAATCCAAGGAATAGTTAAGCTCAAGTATGGTGATGTTTTACACTTACTTTAGTAATGATAATTGGCAATGGGATTTAATAGTTGTTTTGGGAGATGTATTTTGGACTCCATGTGCTTGATGCAAGTGTTATATGGTTTATTTGGTTCGTAAAAGGCCTTTGCATTGGTTTTGATGATTTACCTTGCCTTTTGAGATGCTTATGGTGTTTTGGTGTTTTTGAATTTTAGGGAGCATGCTTTAGAGTTCAAATTTTGATGTTGATGATGTTTGATGTTTTCCTTGACTTGTACCTCTGAGTGTTGATGGATATTGGTGTGAAAATAAGTTTAACTATATGTTGGAGTAGTTTGGTTTGGTCGTTGAGGTTTAAATTTTGCATATTTGGCATATGCAGACTGTAGTGTATCGATACACCTCCTAGTGTATCGATACGGTCTCCTTGTTTTGGGAGGGGCGTACCGGTACACGGGGTCGTATCGACACCCTCTTTAGTCACTGGACAAGGGCGTACCGATACGGTACCTCATGTATCGATATGGTCTGGTGATGCAAGCCTAGGAAGTTTGACCACCGAGGGTGTATCGATACCCTCCTTAGGCGTATCGATACGCGGGTCGTTAAGTTGGTTAAACCTCACTTGTGAATGTCTTGAAACGTTGCGTTTTGGTCCCTGATCTTCATGAATGCAATTGGATGTGTTTGGTTGGTTAGATTGTGAAGATCATTGACAGAGAAGCATGAAATATGACTAATTGAGTAAAGGTAACTTTAAAATCAGAGAAGTCCTTGTAATTATCAGAAATTACATTTTGGTCCCTAAATGTCTAATTTGTGTAATTAAACCCCTAATCGAAATCTGATCGATGTGTCGTTTCTTCCTTTGCTCTTTGGTGATCACATAGGACTTAAGTTGCATTTAGAAAAGATAAAAAGAAAAAAGGGTCATCAATCGGAGTTTGCTTTAACGAGTTGGCTTCGGTTTTCCCCGTGTAATCACCTCGGTTCGGGTCAACCGTCTAGACTGGGCTAAGGGGGTTACATTTGTTGGTATTATAGCCAAATTTGCGAATAATTGGAGCGTTGGTAAGTGGTTGGTAAGTGTAAATGTGAATAGTTATGATCTTTGTGAAAGCTTGTTGAGTACTTGTGCAATGTTTGAGCTTTAATGAGATGAAATGCATGCAAGTTGAATGTTTGAGATGAAATTGTGTTGTTATGCTATGTTTGGGGTATAGATGGGGAGCTCATTGCCATATCATTACTATTGGAAAGAATTTCTTTGAAAATGAACTTGAGCACCTTGGATTTCTTGCTTTATATTGCCTAATTGTGTTTTATTGCATTTTTCTAGTTGCATTGTTTTGAATGGAGCTACGTAGAGAGCTTAGAATTAATATGTGTAATGCGGCTGAGAATGAGATAAATGAGACCAATGAGTCTGTTGAGAATCTACCGCCTCCTCCTCCTGGTGGACCACCCGGTGGTGGTGGAGCGGGGGTTGGTGCTGCTGGAGCTAGAATAGGGGTTGCTGAACCCGAGGGAGCACGAGGGCAAGCTGCTTCTGATATGACCGTGATGATTCATGCTATTGCTGGAGTCTTTCAGGAAGCAATAGTTGGTGCTCATGTGGCTGCACCTCAGGCTGGTGCTGCTACGAGTTTGCCGTTAGAGCGACTCCGCAGTCTCGGAGGGACTGAGTTTAGGGGGCTGACCCCTGAAGGTTTCGAATCTTGGTTGGAGAGCACCAAGAGGATCCTTGGGCAGATGAACTGTAGCGATGTTCAGAAGTTGGGGTGCATTGTGTCCTTGTTGCATAGTGATGGCTATAAGTGGTGGACGACCGCTATAGCTGGTTTGGAAGATGTTGAGGTGACTTGGACTTTCTTTCTGAATGCGTTCAAGAGGAAATATCTGAGAGTCCGTTATTTGGACGAGAAAAGGAGGGAGTTTATGTCCCTAGTGCAAGAAAGCGTGTCAGTGGCGGAATATGAGGTGCAGTTTGTACGCCTTAGCCAATATACACCGGAGTTGATCCCCAATGAAAGGGAGAGATGCGGGCGTTTCAAATATGGGTTGGTGGCTGATATGAAGACATATATGCTTGCATTGGATTACACCGATTTTGATGTCCTGGTCACTCGAGCCAAGGACATTGAGCTGAACCTTGGTCTGGTGAGTCGAGCAGGAGGATCTAGCTCTGGAAAGCGAGCTGCGGATTGTGATGCTGGAAGGGATCATTTTAAGAGGATGAGGGATCGAAGGTCTCATGTGGATGCTAGATGTGGGGGAGGTAACCACGGGAGAGGTCAGAAAGGGCCGAATGCTTTCATTCGTACCCCTGAATGTAATCAGTGTGGCAGGAGCCACGCGGGAGAGCGTTAGGGCAATGTTGGTACGTGCTGGAATTGTGGTTCCCGTGGGCACATGAAACGGGATTGTCCTCAACCAATGAGAGAGAGGCAGGCTCCGATAAGAGTAGTTGAGCCACAGAGAGGCTGTGGGTGCGACCGTGGCAATTTTCAGCGTAGAGATGATGGTGCGAGGAATGTAGCACATGTTGTAGCTGTTCAACCCGAAGGAGGTGGCCAGGCCAGAGTGTATGCCTATCGTGAAGGGAGGAATGACACAGATGTGATCGCAAGTACCTTTACTTTGCAGTCTTTGTCATTACTTTCTCTGATTGATTATGGATCTACAGACTCGTACATATTGCGTGAACATGCTCAAATGCTTGGTTTGCCTGTTGAGTCTTTGGATGTTGGTGTACGTGTGACTAGTTCTTTTGGTGGAACGGTCGTAACAAGGAAGTTGTATAAGAGGTGTCCCTTAAAGGTGCAAGAACATGTGTTCTTGGTGGATCTTATGGAATTGCCTTTCCATGGATTCAATGTAATCATGTGTATGGATTGGCTAGTTGAGCATAGGGCTGTTTTGGATTTTGAGAATAAGCGAGTTTCGTTGAAACTTGCTGATGATTATGAAGTTGTGGTGGTGGGAGAGAACATAAAGTTCCTATCTAATGTGGTTTCGATGCTTGAAGCGAGTCGATTGTTACGTCAAGGATGTGAAGCTTATTTAGCTTTTTTAATGAACCTTAGCACGAAGGAGCGGGTGCAAGATATAAGGACTGTGTGTGAATTCCCTAGGGTGTTTCTGGAGGAGCTACATGGTTTGCCGCCTAGTCGGGAGGTTGAGTTTAGAATTGAGTTGTATGAGAACACAACTCCAGTGTTCATCGCTCCCTATCGAATGGCACCTAAGGAGTTGAAGGAGCTGAAGACGCAACTTCAGGAGTTGCTTGACCGAGGCTTTATTCGGCCTAGCGTGTCACCTTGGTGTGTGCCGGTCTTGTTTGTAAAGAAGAAAGATGGCACGATGAGAATGTGTATTGATTATCGTCAGCTGAATAAGTTGACTATCAAGAATAAGTATCCTCTGCCAAGGATTGATGATCTTTTTGATCAGTTTCGTGGAGCAGCTGTGTTCTCAAAGATTGATTTAAGGTCTGGGTACTATCAATTGAAGGTTAAGGATGTGGATGTGCCAAAAACTTCTTTTCGGACAAGGAATAGGCATTATGAATTTCTAGTGATGCCTTTTGGTTTGAAGAATGCTCCTACTGCATTCATGGATATGATGAACAGGGTGTCTCATGAGTTCTTGGATAAGTTCATTGTGGTGTTCATCGATGACATCCTTGTGTACTCTCATACTGAGGAGGAGCACGAGGAACATTTGAGGATTGTTTTGCAAGTGTTGCTAGAGAATCAGTTTTATGCTAAGCTGAGTAAGTGTGAGTTTTGGTTGAAGGAGGTTGTTTTCCTTGGTCATGTGGTTTCGGCCGAGGGAATTCATGTTGATCCCCAGAAGATTGAGGCGGTGGTGAATTGGAAGCCTCCTAGATCTGTTCATGAGGTTCGTAGTTTCCTTGGTTTGGCGGGTTACTATCGAAGGTTTGTGGATGGATTTTCCAAGATTGCTGCTCCTTTGATGAATTTATTGCACAAGGATGTTAAGTTTGAGTGGAAGAAAGCGAGACAGCAAGCTTTTGAGAAGTTAAAGGAAGTTTTGACGCAAGCTCCTATCTTGGTTCAACCTGAATCTGGAAAAGAGTTTGTAGTGTATAGTGATGCATCCTATATTGGTTTGGGGTGTGTGCTGATCCAAGAAGGTAAGGTAGTAGCTTATGGATCGCGATAGTTAAAGGTGCATGAGCGTAACTATCCCATGTGTGATATTGAGTTAGCGGCGATGGTGTTTGCCTTAAAGATTTGGAGAAATTACCTATATGGTGAGAAGTGTACTGTGTACACGGATCACAAGAGTTTGAAGTATCTTATGTCTCAGAAGGAGTTGAATCTTAGACAACGACGTTGGATGGAGTTGCTTAAGGATTATGATCTGACGATTGAGTACCATCCGGGAAAGGCCAATGTTGTGGCTGATGCCTTGAGCAGGAAAGTGGCGGTGGAGTTGAGGGCGATGTTTGCTTGTTTGAGCATATCGCGAGATGGTGGCCTTGTTGTTGAGTTGCAATTGAAACCATCTTTGGTTCAGTTAATCAAGGATAAGTAGTTTCTTGATGATTCTCTTGTACCGCATGTTCAGGATATTGCGGAAGGAAGGCCTTCAGACTTCAGTTTCAATGATGATGGTGTTATGTATTTTGGGAGTCAGATAGTGGTGCCGAATGATGTGGAGCTGAGGCGCACTATTCTGACTGAAGCTCATAGTAGTCCTTTCGCTATGCACCCTGGTAGTAGGAAAATGTATCATGATTTGAAGGATGAGTACTATTGGGTGGGGTTGAAGAAGGATGTTGCCGAGTTCGTTAGCAAATGTATGGTTTGTCAGCGGGTTAAGGCTGAACATCATGTTCCTTTTGGGTTGTTGCAGCCGTTGAGAATCCCAGAATAGAAGTGGGAAAGGATTACCATGAACTTCGTGTCTGGTTTGCCGTTGTCTCCATCGAAGAAGAATTCTGTTTGGGTGATTGTGGATCGCCTTACGAAGTGTGCACATTTCTTTCCTGTGCATACTACGTATACCTTGGATAAGTTGGCTGAGCTGTACATTGTTGAGATTGTGCATTTGCACGGGGTGTCGAAATCTATAGTATCGGATAGAGATCCGAGGTTCACATCGAGGTTTTGGGTATGTTTGCATCAAGCTTTAGGTACACGGTTAAATTTCGGTACTTCTTATCATCTGCAGACGGATAGGCAGTCGGAGCGTGTTATCCAAGTGCTTGAGGATATGTTGAGCTGCTGCATTATTGAGTTTCAAGGTTCTTGGGAGAAGCACTTGCCTTTGGTTGAGTTCGCTTACAATAATAGTTACCAGGAAAGCATTCAAATGGCACCGTACGAGGCCTTATACGGGAGAAAGTGTAGAACTCCCCTTTGTTGTGCTGAAATGGGACAGAAGTTGATTTTGATTCCAGATTTGTTGAAATGAACCACCGAGAACGTGAAGCTCATTTGTGAGCGTTTGAAGGCAGCATCAGACCGGCAAAAGTCTTACGCGGATTTGAAGCGTAAGGAGATAGAGTTCGCAGTTGGCGAACGTGTGTTTCTGAAAGTTTCACCTTGAAAGGAGGTGATGAGATTTGGCTGAAAGGGCAAGTTGAGTCCGAGGTTCATTGGATCATATGAGGTGATGGAACGTGTGGGTCCTGTTGCTTACAAGTTGAGACTACCTTCAGATTTAGAAAAGATACATAATGTGTTCCATGTATCCATGCTTTAGAGATATAGATCGGATCTGTCGCATGTTATGCCTGTAGAAGAGGTTGAGTTGAATCCAGACTTAATGTATAATGAGGAGCCCGTTGAGATTTTGGATACGGATAGTAAGGTTCTCCGGGGTAAGACCATCGAGCTGGTTAAAGTCTTGTGGAGACATCGTGGCGTTAAGAAAGCCACGTGGGAAAGAAAGGATGACATGAAGAAGCAATTTCATTACCATTTTCCACCAGGTAAATTTCGATGAAGAAATTTCTTAAGTGGGGGAGAGTTGTAACGCCCTGGTTTTGGGCTTAGATGTTTTAGATGTTGAATCGGGCCGGTTGGGAACGGTTCGAACCCTTGAGGTTGGTTTAGGGAACACCTAGTTTGGGATGTTTTAAAAATATGAGAAAATACCTAAAAATCCTAATTTATTATATAAATGATTATGGTGAAAACAATTTTACAAAATGTGATTTGGAAATATTACATTTTGGTATAGTGACCAAAATGCAGTTTTTGCAAAAGTTGACTAGTGACTGTTTTGTAAAGGATTGAAACTTTGAATCTTTAAGGAGCTAATTTTACCAATTGTTTTTCATCAGATTTCTCTTTAATTTGGGAGCTTTTAATAAAGATTTAATTAAATAAATAAAAGAGAATTAAAAAGGAAAATTAAAGTTGACTTTTCATAACTAATTTCACGATAGTTTTCTCTTTTCATTTTCTCTCAAACTTCCAATCAGCCAAACACTTTTCTCTCATCAAATAACCTTTGATTTTCATTTTGTTTGCTGAGATTTTATCTTCCAAAAGATTTCTTATCTTTGTTTCATCAAATCCTTTTGATTTTTGCTTTGGATTTCAAGAAAACTTGCCCAAATTGAAGAGAGATCAACCATTAGAGGTAAGTTTCGTCCTTCTCCTCTAATGATCAGTTCTTTACTTAAATTCCCAAGTTATGAATCCTTTGTTGATGGTTTTTGAGTTGTTTTAATGTTATAAACATGAAATAGTTGTTAAATTCAAGATTCTTGGTGAGATCTTGTTGATTTTCGTATTCCTATGTTAAGCTCTGTTTTGAGGTTGATTTCTAACATATTTTGGATGATAAATGATGTTGAGAATGAGGTTTTAACAAATAAATCTCGAATAGGTTTGAGTTCCTAAGTTTGTGATGCTAGAGTTGTGGTTTTTGAGGTGTTTTTGGTGATCTGCTATTGCTGGAGGTATAAGGTTGTGTTTATGGTGATTTTTTATGTTGATTGAAGTTTAGAAAATGTTAGAATTGATAGATCGTGGCTGGTGATTTCAATGCATTATGATGCATTAATCCTCTGCTCTTATGTGTAATGAACTGGGGAGACATCTTCGGACGCGTTTGGTGTTGATCCGGAAGTACTGGAAGCCTAGAAATCATTTCGGCAAGCAAGCGAAACGTTATCGGTGAGTGCAAATGGTTTTAGAATTCCTTGAGGCACAAGGAAACATTGTTTGGGGATTTAGGATTGGTTTGAAACACCATCCTAAGTCAGGAAGTAAGTATGTTTAGATTTGCTCTCGAAAAGTGGTTGATGCCCCTAAATGCTTTTGACATGCTCTTGATTTGAGATAGACAAATTCATACTATTTTGTACATGATTTATAACAT
This sequence comes from Hibiscus trionum, assembly GCA_030270665.1. Taxonomy (NCBI): domain Eukaryota; kingdom Viridiplantae; phylum Streptophyta; class Magnoliopsida; order Malvales; family Malvaceae; genus Hibiscus; species Hibiscus trionum. The sequence continues at coordinate 38,818,513 of BSYR01000010.1, read as the reverse complement.
AAAATGATGTTTCATATTGATCCCTTAAGATAGAATGACATTGCAAAGAGTTTTGCAATTTTGACTAAATGTTATGCATGAGTTGTGGTTTTGAAATGGGATGAGATAGATTTGAGAAATGTTGCATCAAAAAGTAGGTGAGATGATGATTTTAATGTAATATATTGGCACAAATGATGAGAAGATTACTGGATATAATTGGTCGACCAATAGGATGTAAAGTGCACTATAAACTAAAATTCGTACGTGCTATTTGGAGTCGGGCAATGGGGGTAGTGCCATCCCGATCCAAAGTGAGAATCTAATGATGATAGATACCATCGGGGTAGGTCTTGGTGAAACACCCAAGCTCTGTGGCAAAGAAAGATACTGCCATGAGAGTCCGGTGATGTGAGATTCCATCAGGGTAGGACTTGGCTCTATGTCAAGCTAATCCGCATATCCGAGTAAAGATATGATATGAAATGCCAATATATGAGAATGTATTTGATTCACATGTACCAATGTTAAAATGATTTTATGATATGAGAAATGCATATGAGATTTTGTTATTGATGAAATGCTTTTGAATATCGAGCATGTGTGGCTTTGCCATGAGATTTGCACTGATTGAATGCATGAGATAGATAGATAGATAGATGGTACATGTGATTTTCAAATGGTGATTTGCTTTGAAATGGTTTTTAAGCATTAGATAGAAAGAGCATGGTTTTAGAAATGGATTTCAAGATGGAGATTTTAAAAGCTTGCATTGTTGTGTTGGTGTTTTTAGAGCATGCCTCACTAAGCTATCGTGCTTACGCTCTCTTTTACCAACAATGTAGAGATTGAGACATTTTGGGCAACGAGGAGGCTTAAAGGAATCCAAGGAATAGTTAAGCTCAAGTATGGTGATGTTTTACACTTACTTTAGTAATGATAATTGGCAATGGGATTTAATAGTTGTTTTGGGAGATGTATTTTGGACTCCCTGTTGTTGATGCAAGTGTTATATGGTTTATTTGGTTTGTAAAAGGCCTTTGCATTGGTTTTGATGATTTACCTTGCCTTTTGAGATGCTTATGGTCTTTTGGTGTTTTTGACTTTTAGGGAGCATGCTTTAGAGTTCAAATTTTGATGTTGATGATGTTTGACGTTTTCCTTGACTTGTACCTCTGAGTGTTGATGCATATTGGTGTGCAATAATTTTAACTATATGTTGGAGTGGTTTGGTTTGGTCGTTGAGGTTCAAATTTTGCATATTTGGCATTTGCATACTGCAGTGTATCGATACACCTCCTAGTGTATCGATATGGTCTCCTTGTTTTGGGAGGGGCGTACCGGTACACAGGGTCGTATCGATACCCTCTTTAGTCACTGGACGAGGGCATACCAATAGGTACCTCATTGTATCGATATGGTCTGGTGACGCAAGCCTGGGAAGTTTGACCATCAATGGCGTATCGATACCCTCCTTAGGCGTATCGATACGCGGGTTATTAAGTTGGTTAAAGCTCACTTGTGTGTCTTAAAACGTTACGTTTTGGTCCCTGATCTTCTTGAATACAAATGGATATGTTTGGTTGGTTAGATTTTGATGATCATTGACAGAGAAGCATGAAATATGACTAATTGAATAAAGGTAACTTTAAAATCAAAGAAGTCCTTGTGATTTGCAGAAATTACATTTTGGTCCCTAAATGTCTAATTTGTGTAATTAAACCCCTAAACAAAATCTGATCGTTGTGTCGTTTCTTCCTATGCTCTTTGGTGATCACATAGGACTTAAGTTGCATTTAGAAAAGATAAAAAGAAAAAAAGGGTCGTCAATCGGAGTCGGCTTTAACGAGTTGTCTTTAGTTTTCCCCGTGTAATCACCTCAGTTCGGGTCAACCGTCTAGACCAGGCTAAGGGGGTTACACGCAAACTTGTAAGAAAGCATGGATGTGTTTCCTAGCATCTTGATGAGGCGAGCCTCTGAATTGACCAATCGTGTTCAACATGTTGAATATTACGGGTTTAAGTTCGAAATGGGCTGCTTGAATTTTGGGAGCTACAATCCCTAGGTTGAGGTCATCCAAGATAGGATTCAAGTGATCCCTAATAGCTTGTGGTTGAACCGCATGTCCACCATTTGCTGCAGCATCAGAATTTGCTTGATCACCAGCTGGTAAACCTCCTTGGTTTTGAGCTCCGTTCATGACTCTAAGTGCTTCTTGTATTTGCCTCCGTTGACGAAAAAGGTGTTCAATTTTAGGAATATACATTAGTATGGGTTCGTCGGGTCTTCTTTGGGTCATGCACTAGCACACACACTTGAAAAAGACAAACAAAAATAACAAGTAAATATATACAAGAAAAGAAGAAATAAACTAGTACGAAGATTAGACTTAAACTACCAATTGCCAATCCCCGGCAACAGCGCCAAAAACTTGTTGCGATGTATGATGTACTATAATTGACACATAAATAGTGCAAGTATACACATCGAGCAAGAAGTAAAGTGATGAGTGAGTATCATCTCCACAGGGATTTGAGGTATTTCAAGTTAAGTTTAAGCACACGAAACAAATAATTAATATTGAGTAAGGAGGTAGTTTTCAATGAGTAAATAAAATGTTGTAGCTAAAATAGTTTATAAAAATTGGAGTAAACTGAATGAACTTTTAACGTCCTCTCACGTGCGCGAAACTCTCTATGGAATGACTGGCTAGGCTTGCTAAGGAATCCTTCACTTAAGTCTCATGCATGTCTAACTATTTTAAGCCCAAACTATGCTCGATATAGTTTACTACGATGCTTCTAGACTATCTCTAGCAAGAAACCTGACAGCCAGAATGTTATGGCAATACCTCTTGGCGTGAACCCTAGCAAGTTACTTATCGTTAAGCACTACTCTTTTTAGTCCTGGAAACTCTATCCTTATCTCTAAGGTGAGGTAAGGTTTGCCTCTCAGCACAACCCCATTGTCCACGTAGATCTAGGCTTTACTCTCTCGACCATTAAGCACATCCAACACTTAGGTTAAAGCTACTCTCGAAAGCTCTTACAAACCTAAGGTAATAAAACAATGAACAAAGCATTTAAGGAACTGAAAATAATTAAACATCCATTAAAACCAAAATAAAATGATCCAAGGCAAGCCCAAGCCACTTAAAATTAGTTCATGACTGGGCAATAAACATCCATCATCATTCGTTTGAAACAGCCCATTTCAGAAATAAATGCTAAAGCAGAACAACTAAAAAGGAAGGAAAACTCCCAATGTCGTCTTAGACTACCACGAATTGCCCTAAGCTTGCTGCTTCTCTTGAACGCGAGCAAGATCACCCCTTGGAGCTTCAACTGTGAAGGACAACAAGGTGAAGAAGATGAAGAAAGCGGTCGACTCTCCTCCTTTCTTTCTTCGCCCAAAAAGCTCTATTTTCAATTCTTTCTCCTCTGTCTTTAATGTGGTCTTCTTGTCCTTTAAATAGTGGGGGCTCCTAGGGTTTAGTCCCCTAATATTCCTTGAGGGTCCTAGAAAATATTCCCTCTTCATGTGTGGCACAAAAGACAAATAGGGGGTTCGCACATGTGAGCCAAAGAGAATATCTTCGATACTTTGTCCTTTTCTACGCCCAAAAATGATATCCAAAATGCTGTGGCATTTTCCTCCTTTTCCCAGCTTCACTTCTGCTTCACCTACACATCACCGCACCAGAACATACCCTTCCAGCAGCATCAAATCTTGTAAAATAAACCAAACCACCAAACAAGCAAAGCCCTATGCAACTATATGTCCTAAATGCATCTATAGCAATATAGCACAAGGCAACCCGCAATTAAAGCAACATAATTTCATTAAGCATTAGGAACCAAAGCAAATTAAGTCCATGAATTCCAAACGTAATAACCAAACCTTAAAACATAAAACATAATATCAAAGCATAGCAAAGAACATAAATAAGGAAATCCTAAACTAGATGAGATGCAATGGAATACAATGATCTAAGGCTCATCATCATCGTCATCTTCATCATTGGCCGAGCTACTTCGGAATTGTCTCCATTCGCCATAGAAGTCGGTAAAGAACATGTCCATAGAGGTTTGTTGAGTTTCAACCGAGGTGAGGCAATTCTCAACATTTTGGATATGTACCTCCATGGAAGTGGGGCGAGTATCAAGAGTGGCAAAACCGGAGTCCATGTGGGTGTGCATGCCATTAAATTGCTCGGTAAGGAAGGTCCTAAGGGCTTAGTTGTTTTGTGGAGCAACTTGAGGTTGAGGTTCGGGGGCCGCGACTTGAGGAGGATTCTCGACATTAGTCCACTCTCCATCAATGAAATGAAATTTGGTCCGGAGAAGTGTGCGCTCATCGATGGGATCTTTGAGAGGTTCTGGATAGTCAAGGGAGCAATCGATTCCCAATTTAGAGAACAAGTAGCTCAAGGTTGTACCATAGGTGAAGGGGGTGATTGTATCCGAGTTGCAATTTTTGACAAGGTACACCATCTCGGCAAACATGATTTGACAGAGATTTGGTCGACGTCCCTCAGGAAAGCATCGAATCCAAATATCATCCACTTGCCTAATGTGGGAGAACTTTCCTCCGAAAGGGCGAAACCACCACGAGACCATGAGATGAAGGATGCGATCATGAGCATCAAGGACCGTGACGAAGCCACCAAGGGCATGACCCAACGAGTTCTCATCCGAAATTCCCTCATCTTCAAACCCGAACACATTGACCAAAATTTCCGGATCAACCTTAAACTTCTTCCTCGTGAGATAGGACTCAATGGCAACCACTTGACTGGCATTGGAGATGCAACGAGCATTGGCATAGAATAGAAGCATCATGTTACGGTACAAAGTACCGGGTAAGCCCAAAAAAGACTTAAAATTAAAATGCCTCAATAAGTCAAGATAGCGGAATTGAAATCGTTCGAAATCCAAAAAGGGTATAGAAACGATACGCTCCCATCATATAGCATGATCTTCATGTGTATAGGCATCTTTGTTTCGAAGAGACTTTTTGTAGAGTAAAGCGAGTTTTGGATGAGTAGAATCGTCATCAATGTTGGAGCTTCCACCAGCCTCATTGGTTCGAACTCTCTTCCTAGAACTCATGTTTGAAATATGGAATGAAATCAAGACATAAATATATATGTATGCGTAAATCAACCAAATTCAATCCAATATGCAATCTGATAATCAAGGTGTTGATAAAAAACTATACAATATAGTCTAAAAATATATATAAACATAAAATAAATTTTTGATGAAAAGAATTTTTAAAAAACAGATTAAAAATATACTGTATAAATTTATATTCGAATAAAAAAAATTCAGATTTTAAATATTTTTTGCAAAAGCTTAAAAATATATACTATATGTATATGTTTTATACAAAAAGGAATTAAAAACAACCTATAAATTTAAACGAAAATTGAAAATAAAAGAGAAAGGTTTATGCCTTGATATGGGATAATGGATGAATGAGGGATGATTGATGCACCAAATTGCTTGCAAAGCTCTAGCCTTGATATGTAGATTGAAAACCCTAAAAATTAAGTTTTGATGTGAAAAATCAAGTGATTTGGAGAGTTTTTATAAGGGTTTTACGGTTAGGGTTTGAGAGAAAAAAAGAGTTGATGTTTTAATTAAAGTTTGATACCTTTTAATGTTTATTTAAAGCAATTTGCGCGATTGTGTTCCGATACGCCACTTGGCGTATCGGAACAGCCGTTTCGAAACGTTATCGAGTCGTTTCGGTACCAGACTCTTTTCGATACAAGGTGACCATGTATCGGAAAAACACCTCGAACCCGTATTGAAACGTGAAGAGCCCGTTTCGATATGATTCACTACTGGAATCACCTTAGATTAAGCCTGTATCAAAACAGATTTAGTTGTTTCGATACACCCATACCAAAAAATGCATTTTGGGCAGTTTCATGTCCAAAGAGCCAGCTTAGATCGAGCCTATATGCATGTGAATGATATATGAGCAAGATTTAATGACTAAAACTGATGCATACTCCCCCTAGCAACAAGCATAGATGCATTAAGAAGCAAAAACACATAAGTGTGATCATCATTCAAAATTCAAGCAAATTTTGGCCATTTGGGACCTAAAAGGGTCAAGGAAGGCTAGTTAAACCTAACTCTCTCCTAAGGGTCCAAAAACGCTATTTATCTAAAGGTTTGGTAAATATATCCGCTAATTGGTTCAAAGTATCAACATATTCTAGAACTACATCATTTTTCAAGACAATATCTCTAATGAAATGATGTCTAATTTCTATATGTTTGGTTCTAGAGTGTTGGATGGGATTCTTAGTGAGACAAATGGCACTAGTGTTGTCACACTTAAGGGGTATGGTATCTACTTGAACACCATAATCTAAGAGTTGTTGCATCATCCAAAGGACTTGAACACAACAACTCCCTAAAGATATGTACTCCGCTTCGGTGGTAGATAAGGCTACGCTATTTTGTTTCTTAAAGAACCAAGATACGAGCATACTACCTAAGAATTGACATGTTCTGAATGTACTTTTCCTATCTATCTTACATCCCCCAAAATCCGCATCGGAGAAGGCATGAAGGTCAAAGGAAGAGTCTCTAGGATACCAAAGACCTAAACAAGGTGTATCTCTAAGGTATCTAAAGATTCTCTTAATGGCAACTAGGTGAGATTCTCTAGGACTAGCTTGAAACCTAGCACACAAGCAAACACTAAACATAATATTGAGTCTGTTTGCGGTAAGGAAAAGCAAAGATCCAATCATAGAATGATAAATATTAGAATCAACACACTTACCTCCTTCATCCTTGTCAAGCTTGGTTGATGAGCTCATAGGAGTGGCTTGAGGCTTTACGTTCTCCAAGCCAAACTTCTTGAGCATATTCGTGATGTATTTAGCTTGATTTATGAAGGTGTCATCTTTCTTTTGCTTGATTTGGAGCCCCAAGAAAAACGAGAGCTCTCCCATCATGCTCATCTCAAATTCATCTTGCATTAGCTTTGAAAATTCTTGGCAATAAAATTCATTAGTAGAACCAAAAATAATATCATTAACATATATTTGAACTACTAAAATGCCATTGCCATGTCTTTTAATGAAAAGTGTAGTATCCACCTTCCCTTTTTCAAAACCTTTTTCAATTAAAAAGTTTGAAACTCTTTCATACCAAGCTCTAGGAGCTTGTTTCAAATCGTATAAAGCTTTTGTTAGTTTAAAAACATGGTTTGGAAAGTTTGGATCTTCAAAACCAGGTGGTTTTTCAACATACACTTCTTCATTTATAAAACCATTTAGAAAAGAACTTTTTACATCCATTTGAAAAAGCTTGAAATCATTATAGCATGCAAATGCAAATGCAAATGCAAGAAGCATCCTAATAGCTTCCATTCTAGCTATTGGTGCATATGTTTCATCAAAATCAATTCTCACTTCTTAAGTGTAACCTTGAACAACAAGCCTAGCCTTGTTTCTCATTATGTTACCACTCTTATCTAGTTTGTTTCTAAATACCCAATTAGTTCCTATAGTAGATTGATTACTAGGCCTATCAACCAATGTCCATACTTTACTTCTCTCAAATTGATTAAGCTCTTCTTACATAGACAATATCCAAAAATCATCTTTTAATGCTTCTTTGATATTTTTAGGCTCTATGCATGAGATAAATGCAACATGATTCATAAGTTTGAGAGAGGATCTAGTAGTTACCCCCTTGGATGGATCACCCAAGATTTCACCACCTTTGACATAGTTGAACTCCCTTGGGTATGTCACCTCCTTTTCCTCAAGAGTCAAGTCCTTCAAGGCTTCAAGAGGTCCTTGTGCATATTCTTCTTTGGTTGGAATCTCATCCACTTTGATGTTTGTTCTCCATCAATGGCTTTAATGATCCCTTCATCATCATTATCACAAGATTCCTTCCTCAGAAGGAGGTTATCATCGAAAACAACATGTATAGACTCTTCAACAACCAAAGTTCTTTTATTAAATACACGGTAGACTTTAGAGTTTAGGGAATACCCAAAAAATATTGTTTCATCACTTTTAGCATCAAATTTATCTAAGGTGTCTTTTCCATTGTTTAAAACAAAGCATTTACAACCAAAAGGGTGGAAATAGCTAATGTTAGGCTTTTTGGATTTCAAAATCTCATAAGGTGTTTTCTTTAAAATAGGCTTAATCATTACTCTATTAATAATATAATAAGACGTATTAGTGGCTTCCACCCAAAAATATTTAGGTAAATTGTTTTCACAAAGCACGGTCCTAGTCATCTCTTCTAAAGTTCTATTTTTTCTCTCAACTACCCGATTTTGTTGAGGAGTGCGAGGAGCCAAAAAATTATGGCTAATACCATTTTCATTACAAAAATCTTCAAAACTCATATTTTGAAACTCGGTTTCATGATCACTTCTAATATGTGAGATTTTAAGATCAAGATCATTCTGGGTAAGTTTTGTAAATATGATAAAATTTTCTAAATCATCATCCTTAGTACTTAATAACAGAACCCAAGTGTATCTAGAAAAGTCATCTACCAATACAAATGCATATGACTTACCACCCAAGCTCATAGTTCTAATAGGCCCAAATAAATCCATGTGGATTAAATGTAACACCCTACTAGTTGAAACATCATTAATGGGTTTAAATGAGGTTCTCTTTTGTTTACCCTTAGCACAAGCATAACATATTTTATCTAATGAAAATTTTAGTTTGGGTAAACCTCTAACTATATTTTGGGAAACCAACTTTTCTAAAATACTTATGCTAGCATGCTCTAGTTTCCAATGTCGTTCTCTGCGAGTGGAGCAAAGGCTGGGGTCGGGGTGCAACGGCGAACAATGCGACACCAGCGGTGACAGCCACGGTGTGGCGGTGACAGAGATCAGACGCTAAGGAGCTCAAATCATTCCCCACCATTTTAAGGCAAACAGCTAACGAGGTTGATGGTTGGGTGGTCGGGCTTTGACGGCAACGAGGCAAGGGTGATGGCCAGGAGGGCGGTGCACACCACGGCCGGCCGGAGCATGGTGTTTGGAGCGTGAACGGCGAAGGGGAGTTGAAGGGTTTGGAACCCTCTGGATATTTCCTCTCTCTCAGTTCACGTATTCGAATGGGTGTTCTAAAAAATGGGTAGGTGAAGGGTTCAGATCTTCATTTATTACTGGTATATGAGAAACATAATAGGTTAAAATAAAACCAAAGCAGACTAAGACCGAGAGCGTCTTTAGTTCAGATGGTTAACCCTTCTACCTCCCAAGTCCCCTTGGCAGCCACTCTCCCTTTGTATCCACTCATTCCTTTTATTTCTTTCTCTTCTTTATATATATATATATATATATATATATATATATATATATTCAGAGTGTTACAACTCTCTCCCCCTAGAAGAAGTTCCATCCTCGAAATTTATCAGAGTTAGAGAAATGCAGAGACTACTCTTTCTTCCATTCTTGTACTGAAACTTATCAATCAGAGTATCCTTGTTTTTCGAGACTCTCAAACGATCACAGATCAATCTGGTAGTGCACTCAGTCAGCCGGACTTTCCTTGGACTCGTATTCATCCCATCATACTTCTCAGACCATCTAGTCAAAAAACAACATTTGAATCTATATCGAACTTCATACAGTGCTAAGCAAACACTTGTCTCATAAATTTTATTATAGATGGTCTCAGTCAGGGATAAGGAATCTTCCTAACTATCATAGAGACCAATCAAACAACCATGAAGTATCTCCTTTAGATTCTGACATACTTTACTAGGTTGACCAACAATTTACGGATAAAAAATCTATACCTGAAATCCAGATGAGTACTCATAGCCTCTAATAGAATCTTTTAGAGTTGGAATGTAACATCGAATTCCAGTCATGCATGATACATAACAATACGTCATGCCACATTTTCGCAAACTACTTTTCTCCTTGCCAAACAAACGTAATCAAGGTCTTGAACAGATATCGCTTCCCTTCAGCGTAATATTCAGACAAATTTTTCCTTCCTATAACAAGGCCACCACAGAACTTAAACTTTCACCACACTCACGAGCAGCTTTCTTTTAACTTCATAATATTCTTATTGAATTTCCCACTAGAATATTCTCAAACATAATCATTATCATCGAATAGCTTCCCATGTATTTATTTATTTATTATTTTTTTACATTAATTACCTCACATAATCAAACATTTATTTTTAATCTGATTCAGGTCTTCGATTTCACATGCATAAACCATCTCGGGTTCTTTATCCATGTTTAGATCAATTAAGCTAATCCAATTCACAAACGAACGTTACAAACATTCCTTGCCAATACGATTCAAGCTACAACGGACAGAAAACTTAGATTCAGATAGTTTAGAGAAAGGATTCGACATTAAAGTTCGGCTTGGTGGAGTACGGTCAGGTTCTAGGGGCATGCACAGACCAGACAACTTATAACAGACGATCGGCCGATCTACCCATAAAGACGCAACTCTAAGCTCTGATACCACTAAATGTAACCCCCCCGACCCGCCTATGCGATACAACGGATCTTAGGAAGTCACATTAGGGTCACAAGAGCGACCCACAGTAAAAATACACATAAAATGTATTTTTTTTCTCAAACACTTATTAAACTGCAAAATCAACTTCTGTTTAAAATACCATTTCAGAAAAGTCATTTAAACACATAACAAAAATTTCAGAAAGTGTTTTATAGACACTATCATAAAACAATACATGACATACATGCCCACTAACTATATAGTACCGTACTCCAGAGGCTACGCCGAGAGAACTCCGAACACTGATGTCAAGCGTTATACCATGAAATATTCTTTTAACATGCGATGGTAAAAACAACGTGAGCTTGGAAAAGCTCAGTAATACAGAACTACCAAAAGATGTTATAAGCTCATACAGATATATGGTAGGCATAACATTTTCATGATGTTCCAAGTAGTAATAGTCTTCATTTCATTTCCGCTATTTCAGGGTAACGTTATTCTTGAGAATAACGGTACTTGTTCTTTATTCAATCATCGAGTAACAAACGGAAATTATACAAGCTGATAGATTACGAAGATGAAAACAAAGAGTTTAGTGTCTAGTGTGTTCCAATAAGTGCATATCAAACAGGCATAAATATGTACCAATCATGTCATAAGAACACATAACAATTCAATGCAAAAGTTCAAGTACATACAAGGGTTTACTAGTAACTACCCTCCAACCTTACTCCAATATGCAGTCCCCCAGAACTGCATCTATAAGGACTTACCCTAGGCCTGATGGGCATAGGTGCCACCTAAGGGGCTGCCTTAGGTCCATAAAACCCGTGCTAAAGCAACAGAACCTACCCAAGGGGAGACCTTGAGTCCATAAGGATTTACTAGCTGGATCATGGTTGTACCAACAGAGACTTCATAACATAACCCAACAGTATACCCCAAATAACAATCAGTATTCAGATTTTAAACATGAGTAACAGAATACATATGGCAGACATATTCCATTTGAGGTATCAAAAACAGAAGTTCATGCTCTTTAGACACATATATGGGTATACCATTGAGCAGACGATATCATCATTCATCATGCAAACAGAGTGTACCATCATAGGTCAAGCTAACAGATTATATTATTACTTACATCAGGCAGACAGACAATAATATCATAGGTCAAATAACCACATAGCACAATCATATACTAAGTATACAGATCAAGACTTACTACGAGTAGGTAGAAAATGTTATCAGATGTCCAGTTCACCATTTCATCAAGTATATCATCATTCATAATTAAGTCATTAGATTGTTTACTAACATGTAATAATCCTACAACACATTCAACTGAAAGTAGCACACATGGAACAAACTAGATGGAACGGTTTATTTCTTGAAGATACTCGATATTTACAGAAGGGGACACATTGAATTTTTTACAATTTGGACAAATTTCAAAAACGGGATTTCTATTAAAAAGGGTTCGTACTAACGGTTCAAACCAGATATTCAGAAATTGATACATCAAGATCTTATAGAGTTTAGATATATCATGAGTGATTCATTCATTTAAGTCTACAAGGGCATTATGGTCATTTTATCATACATGGGTGTTTTGGTAATTTATACCAACGATGCATAAACAGTCGCTCAGGAAATTCTATTTGCTCTTCAGGTTTCCAACCAGACATTTAGAGATTTCTATGTCAAGATCTTTCATGATATCGGATACATTCAGGGCTATTTTGATTACTTTAGCAAACGAGGGTATTTTGGTCATTTAACTATCAAGGGTGATTTTGTAATTTAGCCCAATAATGATAAAATGACGATTTACAATATTTAAGATTTCCAAAAGTTTATCGAGCCTCTAAAACCATTCGAACTAACATATCTTAACCTTGCAGTATTAACCAACCCTTCTAATGTATACGGCTGTATCGAATATTTGGACGATTGCTTTCATATTTCACCACAGAACTTGCCACAGAGTAGTCGAACTTATATTTTGTGCAGAAAAACTTCCAACCTTATATTAATATCAGGAGTGATTAACATACATGAGTCATGCATCAACCTTTAGGGGTATTTTAGTCATTTTCAGCTTTATTGGTATTTCCAGAATTTTATCAGAGACAATTTACTTATTCCGGTTAAAGGGGTATTTCAGTCGTTTTGAAGATCAGGATATCCATCATTCCTGTCGATTGAACCATATATAGTATTTCAATCACTTATGTACCCGTGGGTGTTTTAGCCATTCACGTAATTTCAGTACCTCCAACCACTTCAGTCAATTTCAGAACTCAAAGGTTTACCCATCATTCTAGTTGATTTGCAACCATCGGTGTCTGAGGATACTTCAACCTTTTTGGTCATTACGATCCTTCCGATTAATTTAACCATAACAGTATTTCCAATACTTTTAGTCATTTCCCGTAAATCTATATTCAGAGATTCATTCCAAAATCAAGGAAACCTAACATCTTTCAATCTCGAAGGTTTAAATCTTGTTACCATAATTTTCCAAGTAGTTCAAGGTTTTCAGATGAATCATGTTGTTTTACCATATCTAGTGTAGATTTCTATATCGCTTCCAATTTCAATGGTATTTTAGTCATTTTCTTGCCTTAAAGGCATTTTCGTAATTTCATATCCAAATATTTTTCACATTTAATCATTTAACACTAATCATCGGATTTGGAGATTAGCTGCCTCATTAATTACTTATTAAACTTCAGATCCTTCTGATTTATTAATCTTCTCATTCGAGCATTGCAATCTTATCTAAATTATCATACTCATTTTCATATCCAGATTGGCTTAAGCAGAATTAACAGTACTCGTAATCATTTTTTTATGCATGCATTAACAAATACCAACAAGTTCATAAAGCATACAAGAGGTAGTAATGTATTACCTTAAATACTTGCTATATCGGTCGATCCTTGAAATTTACATTCGAACACACTTGAACCCGAATTTGATGTCCCTCAACATCTCGTATTCAAGGAACCGTGAATACCTTCAATTACACAAATTCTATTTCAGTTCTTATTCGTATTACTCTTAACTGAATAATTAAGCACATATATAAGTTTAGGTTCAAGGTCAGATTCGGAGGCTTTCGGGTTCAAATTTGACAAAACGGGCTTCAAAAACGGACTCAGGACGTCAAAAACATAAGGCTTTTTGGAGAAAAAAAATTGACTTTTGGTCAACGGTCAAAGTCAACGCTGATGTCAGCAGACAACGAGTCAAAAGTCAACGCTGACTTCAGCATTGACAGCTGACGTCAGTGGTCAACTGGTCAAAGGTCAACCGATTTGACTCAGACGAGCTGACTCACTGCGTTGACTCGGTCAACGGTTTGACGGGTCGGACAGACGGGTCGGGCGGACGGGTCGAGTTAACGGGTTGGGCTGGTTTGTGCTTGGGCCGAATTAGGCTTGGGCTCATAGGCTGGGCCGGGTTCAGTTCGGTCGGATACGAGCCGGGTCGAATAGACCGGTTCACTTACCATGATCGAAACTCGTCAGGATTTTCGCCGGAGTAGCGTTGGTGACCCCAAATGACACCAAACTTCCAAAAATAAGTAGCCTCTCAGACATGGGATCTAACAAAACTCATAGTTCAACAAACCAAGCCGGAGTTTAACCGAAAATTACCTAAGACAGAACTGAGGAGGCTGAAAACGTCGAAGCTCCGATGAAGCCCTTATCGACGTCGAACGGACGATCAGTTAACTAGGTTTTACTCGTCGTAACATGGGGAAACCAGATCCGGTGGTCGTGTCACGGACGGACGACGAACGTGACCGGAAATGCAAGAAACAGGGGCAGCAGAACAAGGTTTCTAACAGATCTTAAACCAGATCTCCACGGCAGACGGCAGTCGTTCTCTGCGAGTGGAGCACAGGCTGGGGTCGGGGTACAACGGCGGAAAATACAACACTGGCGGTGATAGCCACGGTGTGACGGTGACAGAGATCAGACGCTAAGGAGCTCGAACCATTTTCCACCATTTTAAGGCAAACGGCTAACGAGGTTGATGGTTGGGTGGTCGGGCTTTGACGGCGACGAGGCAAGAGTGATGGCAAGGAGAGTGGTGCACACCACGGTCGGCCGGAGCATGGTGGTTGGAGTGTGAATGGCGAAAGGGAGTTGAAGGGTTTGGAACCCTCTGGATATTTCCTCTCTCTCAATTCATATATTCGAATGGGTGTTCAAAAAAATGGGTAGGTGAAGGGTTCAGATCTTCATTTATTACTGGTATATGAGATACATAATAGGTTAAAATAAAACCAGATCAGACGCTAAGGAGCTCGAACCATTTTCCACCATTTTAAGGAAAATGGCTAACGAGGTTGATGGTTGGGTGGTCGGGCTTTGACGGCGACGAGGCAAGGGTGATGGCAAGGAGAGTGGTGCACAACACGGTCGGCCGGAGCATGGTGGTCGGAGTGTGAACGGCGAAAGGGAGTTGAAGGATTTGGAACCCTCTGGATATTTCCTCTCTCTCAATTCACATATTCGAATGGGTGTTCAAAAAAATGGGTAGGTGAAGGGTTCAGATCTTCATTTATTACTGGTATATGAGATACATAATAGGTTAAAATAAAACCAAAGCAGACTAAGACCGAGAGCGTCCTTAGTTCAGATGGTTAACCTTTCTACCTCTCACTCTCCCTTTTTATCCACTCATTCATTTTATTTCTTTCTCTTCTTTATATATATATATTCAGAGTGTTACACTTGGTTCCCTTAGGAATCTAAGATAAAATAGCAACAATATTATTAGAAGCTACAAGTTCCTTAGGAACCCATACACTTCTAATCATCTTAGCTCTATAATGCCTTTAAGAGCCACTTTGTTTGTAGTTAAAATTCTTTCTCTTTACATATTGGGTTTTTGAAGAACTACTCTTGTCAAAACCATTTTTCCCAATAGCAAGAGAAATTTAAGATTATCCACTTCCTTAGTGTGATAATCTTGGAAATCGGAAAGAAGTTTTTCAACATTAAGATTTTTCTTTGTAAGCTCATTTGAAAGATTATCAAGTATAAAACTTTCTTTTCCAATTCAGAATTGGTTTTTGAAAGAGAATCATTTTGAGATTTTAAATCAGAAATAGTTTTCTTGTTTTTTAAAATAGACTCTTTCTATTTTTCAACCAATTCATCATAAATATTTTGTAACTCATCATATTCATCATATAATTCATCATAAGTAAGAGATGAGTTAGAGTTTACAATGTGATCCTCCTCAAGGGCCATGAGGCAAAGATTGGCCACTTCCTCGGATGACTCCCCGTCACTTCAAGTTGCCATTTGAGCCTTGAGCTTGTTCTTCTTCCCAAAGCTCTTCTTCCTCAATTGAGGGCAATCGGTTCGGATATGGTCGGGCTTCTTGCACTCATAACAAATGAGTTGATCATTTTCTTCCACTTTTCCTTTATTCTTGAAGTCCTCTCTTCTATTGAATTTTTTTCCTCGGTTGGACTTCATGAATCGAGTGAATCGTCTGGCTAACATGGCCATCTCTTCGTCCTCCTCCTCACTAGAACCGTTTTCGTTGTATGATGCTTTGAGTGCGATTCCTAGCTTCTTCTTTTCAACCTCTTTCTTATCTACCTTTTCTCCCCCTTCTTCTTCTCTTCTTCTCTCCCTTGCTTCATAATCTCATGGGTGAGTAGAGATCCAATAAGGGCGTCTAGCTTGAGAGTCTTTAAATCTCGAGCTTTGATTATGGTCGTCCTCTTGCCATCCCAAGACTCCAGAAAAGAGTAGAGTAGCTTCCGGACAAGCTTATCTTCAGGAATAACTTCACCGAAGCCCTTTAGTCTATTGACAATGACCGAGAACCGATCAATCATCTTGGAGAAACTTTCATCGAATTCCATTTTGAAGTTTTCATAACTCAAATTGAGCAACCCGATCTTCGTCTCCTTGACGTCATTTGTTCCTTCATATGTAGTCTCTAGGGTGTCCCACACTTCTTTAGCACTTTTGATTGAAGACACCTTTGAGTATATGTCGGGACCAAGAGCACAAATGATTATGTGCAAATCTTTGTCGTAGACTTGCAAACGTCTTCTATCTCCATCAATCATTTCGGCTTTGGTCTTCGGAACAAGCCTCCCTTCACCATCACTCTTCATTGGAATTGTAGGACCGTCTTCTACCATGTCCCACACCATGTAGTCGTTTGATTTGATGAAGAGTTGCATTCGGTTCTTCAAATAAGGATAGTTGTCCCATTGAAGAATGGTGGTTTGGTGATGCATTGAGACTCATAGAGGTTTTGGCCGAAGGTGGATGCCATAGCAAGATGTCGATTGAAGTGTGCTTGATCAAACTCTTCCAAGATCTACTCAAGAGGGTGTTAATCCCTCCAATTAGTATAGCTCTGATATCAATTGTTGAGTTGATCAAACGATGGCTAATCACTAAAAGGGGGTAAATTGGTGGAATAATAATTGAAGGGTGCAAAAGGATAATTTAAAAAAGAAGACAAGGCAATTTTAAAGTGGTTCAAGCTCCGAACAAGCTCTACATCCACAACCTCAGCACCCTACTGAGGATTTCAACAATTCACTAACTTGAATTCGTCCCCTTTTCTCGGCTTAGGAGGAAACCTTACAAATCGATCAATCTCTCTACCCAAAGATTGATCCAATATCACTCTAATACAAAGGAAGATAGGCAAACTTTGATTGTACCTCTCAAAGGCTAATTGTTTACCCAATTACACATAAACACTCTCCAAACTCTAAAAAGATTTACAATGAAAATTTTCAAATGAGTTGGGTACAAGAATTTGACACTAAAGGCACAAGGGTTTGGATTGAATGCTTTGATGTCGCTTGAAGGTTCAATAGTTGTTGTTGTAGCTTTAGAGACTTGTTTTTATACCTTCTCATTGATTTCTAGCCGTTTGGGTGGTTGAGATCATCAATAGAGCCATTGGGGCTCTCTCTTCCCTCCATAAATGATGTTCTGCAACTACCAGTATCGGAACATTGTACCTTGTATTGAAACGGACACTAAAAAAAAGAAAGAGTCGTTGTGCGTAAAAAGGGCCCGTATCGAAATGGCTATAGGTCGTATCGAAACAATTTGAAACTGTAAAATGCAAAAAAAGGGTTGTATCGAAACGGATAAGGGCTGTTCGAAATGTTTTAAACTTTAAATGGGTGTTTCGGAACAGCCTTGGGGTGTATCGAAACACTTAACTAAATCTTCAAAAATTAGTTTTTGACAAGTAACGGCTAGTTCATTTAATGCCCAATTTTAAAATTACTTAACCCCCGTATCGAAACGGGTGTGAACTGTTTCGAAACAATACTTAAAAATTAAAAACCCAGATGAAGGTTGTATCGAAATGGGTGTGATTCGTTTTGAAACAGACGTTTCCAGTGGCAAAACGTATCGAAACACTTTGAGGGTATTTCGAAATGCTTAGGTAATTTTGTACATTTTAGCTTTGAAACACTTAGAAAATTTTATGGAGTTTAAGTTTTGACTTCAAAACATTTTAAGTATAAATTTTACTTGTCAAAATCAAGTATTTTGATTACTTAAAAATTTATTTACTTTTCAATTTAGTCCTTGAATTATTTGTTATATCAAAATCAAATATTAGTTTTACAAAGTGTTTTGTAATTCGATTGTATTGTTTCGACATTAATATGGTGCACTCTTTTTCCTCCATTTAAGTTTAGGGAAATTTTTTTAATGAGGCTCATATTTATGTCACGAGTTGTATGATGTTTTTCCCCAATAAAATCATACAAGTTTCATCTTTCAAAAAAATTAAGTTAATCATTAAACTTTCAATTTGCTCCTATTTTGATCGCTCTATCGCTAAATACATAATGACATTATGACTAGATATATATTTTTTAATTGTCAAATTGCCACAAAAACTACTATTTATTTTTTGTGAAAATCTCTAGTTTTGGAATTCCTTCGATTTCTCAATAATGGAGTATCTTCTTCTAAATCTCAATGGTGGAGAGGTGGAGAATGAGGAAGCGAGCAACATATCATTATTCTATCCTGATCGAAAGGTGGATATTATAGATCGAAGTTATTTGATGTTTTGCGTGTTGTAGGTTTTGGGTTAAGTTTTACAAGTTTTAAATTGACTTTGAGGAAGACTAAACAAACAAAGTGGTAAGAGACGATGAGGCAAGTTTGTTGGTGTCTTGAGTGATCAGAGAGGACATTGAAGAATGGTTATTTCAGCATCAGCGTGACAAAGGGGTGAAATTATAAAACTTTCATTTTTGGGAGAAGAAGATAAAATCAAAAAGAAAGAAAGAAAGAAAGAAAGAAAGAAAGAAATAAAATGACATGGATGACATGTGGTTGTCATGCCAGCAAAAAACAATCCATGTCAGCACACGTGACTGCCATGTCACCCTTCCACTTTCGATTTATCGCTCGAGTGACCAAAATATGAACAAATAGAAAATTCAATGATTAAATTAAAATATTTTAAACATCAGTGACCAAAATAGAAGTGGAAATAAAATTAAATTGTAAAATTTGTAATTTGTCCTAATAAAAAAAAGTCATGAGCTTGGTTGAAGTCTGGGACTCGCTTAAATGTTTAGTTATTGGCAGAACCATCTTTTCTGTGGATAGAAATCCTCTCCCCTTTTCAGTAACTCTACCCCACATTCAAAATTAGGTTTAGAGTTTAGGATTCATAGTTTAAGGTTAGAGTTTAGGGAATTAGGGTATGGTGTATTTTTTAGGGTATAAGGTTTAGGATTTAGAATTTAAGATTAGAACTTAGAATTTAATTTTTTTAATATTTTTTAATGTTGAGGCATATATAGGGATACCGAAAAGGGCAAAAGATTTGTATCCCTTTTCAGTAATCATTATACATCTAACATTAGGGTAATCATCCCAATTATTGAAATTAAACAACCCTTTATCCATAACGATGTTTCCCCTAAAATTTTAAAAAGCCCAAAAAACCCTTGCTGTATTACTTGGGTCACACGACAATTAGAAAATTATGCAGGTTTGTATCTAACTATCTATGATCAAAATTATTTTGTATTTTATGTTTATTGAATTTTACTCTTTTTAAAAAGGGGGTAGTTCGGTGTTAAAGAGTCTATTATATTTGCTATACAAACTTTTAAGAAAGTATGATATATTGGATTAACTTATTTTTTAGTATTTTCAAAATCTAAGTTAAACTCCTTCAACATTTACCCTATTCCTTGTTGATTAAGGAAACGCCAATTTCCACTCTTTCAACCGGTGTTTTGAACCATCCATGCTATAAAAACGTCATTTGACAGAGAAAGGAAAAGAAGAACCCTAACATTTCTTGCCATCTTGTGAGAAAAGTCTGGTTCAGTTGGAATCAATGAGATCAAAACGGAGCAGCAGAAAAAGGAAGAGTCCTGCCTCACTTTATAAAATCGATGAATACAACAAAAAGATTAACCCAAGTTTTTGTTCTTCACAGAAAATCCCTCCAAGAAATCTGGGTGAACAGGATCATCTGGATCAAGCGTTGAGGTTTTGTGAAAAAGTTATGAAGGAAACGAGTTCCGAGGATTATCTGATGTTGCTACAATGCCTTCACGAATACGGCACAGGAAATATGACAATGGTTGATCTAAAGATAAAGATAGCCGATTACTTCCCAAGTTTTATGGATGATTTCATTCGTGTTTTGGAGTTCTATGATGGGGGAAAGGATGACGTGGGGAAGAAGAAAGCGGAAGAAGAGATTGATGATGGGTTCTTGACAGAAAGCTATCGATTTCTTCCCGAAGAAGTTGCAGGAATCCATAGCTCAGACGCCACAAAACTTGACAAACAAGTTCTCAATAGTATTTGCTATTGTAAGCAATCATCCAGGTCGGGTGCTAGGCGTATGAGCCCTACTGAAAAGATGATGAATGAAAGAGAAGACAAGCTGTTTGCCATTGATATGTGGAAGGCATGGATGCGTTCCACCATGGTGAATGCAACAAAGCTGGATAGAGCAATAAGGGCTGGAGTAATCCAGAATCCGACGGCGAAGCATGTGAATAGCCATTTCCCGGGTTACAATTTCAGATTCATAATCCGGCTGTATGGGAAAGATGGGTGGTCAATGGTGGATCGACTGCATGATATGCCTCAAGCATTCCTTCCAATCCTTATCAGGAGGCTGACGAGGATGGAAATTGAAACCCTTCCGCTTTGGACTTTAGATTAATAAACTTTCTTTTTTCTGAGGCTCCAACCTCAAGTTTGTATGCCGGGTACTAGTTTATGTATTCTGAATTCATATATATTAGATACTTAATCCACTTTTAGTTTATGATGGTATTAAGAACTATAAATAAATGTACAATATCCACCAACAGAATTGGCAAAATACAATGAATGGTTCTACAATGTAATATTAAGTTCTAAACCTTAGAGTGGGGTATAGGCTTATTTTGCATCTCTCCATTCAGTTCTTAAAGTTGCTAATCCTGAAAAAGGATTATTCTTCCCAGGCATTGCGATACACCTTCCGAACTGCTACATCCTTGCAACCTTACATAAATTGACTGATTACAACAGTTTACGTTAATTATATAGATAGAAAAATAACTTGCAAAATGAAGAAGCGAGCACCACCTGTTTTAATTGATTTGAGTAAGGGGTGGGCGTGGTATTAACGATGGCTTTAATCCCTTTCCCTCAAATGATTCGAATGAATTGTTTTCACGAAATTCTTCAACCAGAGCTTCCATTGGCATGGCTCGTAGCGATTCAATTGTCCCTTTGCTTGGAACATCTTGCTCGCTTCGTATTGGTGTCGTTCCACTTGGCTCATAATCCTATACGTTATATTTGTTGATGCACAAATTTGAGTCATAAAGTCGGCAGGATTATAAAGAGCTTTATGCATAAACATACCATGTATCTTTGTTGGAATGTTTCTTCTGCTCTCTGCTTGATCGATGAAGCTTCACTCGAATGATCATCCTGGAATGTTTCAAGGCTTTTACTATGAGCTTTAACAGAGTCCATGATTCCCTGTGTAATTCCTAGTTCCTGTTCTGACATTCCTGTGCAGAAATCCACAAAAATATAAAACTAATAAGAGGATTCCAATTCCAAAGCAAACTTTTGCCAGAATTTAAACACTAAAACATCTTCAAAACCAAAGGATCAAGGAATTGCTGTGTCCCCTTGAATGAAAGATGCTTCAAAACTAACTTTAGATACTTGGACCGGCAGTTAGCACCAAACATAAGCTCTACAGTTTAGATTCTAGAAGAAAAGAGACTCGCCATCAATGTACTGAAGGGTATCATCAGTATTCTTCAAGCCATCTTGCTCAGCTGCATCGCGGGCACTATCAATCTCAGCATCATGCTGCTCATTTGCAT
This sequence comes from Hibiscus trionum, assembly GCA_030270665.1. Lineage (NCBI taxonomy): Eukaryota > Viridiplantae > Streptophyta > Magnoliopsida > Malvales > Malvaceae > Hibiscus > Hibiscus trionum. Next base: position 38,796,623 of record BSYR01000010.1, on the reverse strand, counting down.
CAGTAGCACTCCTGAGAGAAACATATTGAAATCAAATTCAAGGAGACAACAAAATACAACAATGGAGCCGATTTTAGTTGTGAACTAATATTCCTACATAAAATTAGTTCTCGACTGACTTTATTGTTTACTTTGGAGGAGAAAAATAAACCAACTTTGCATGCATTTACAATGGGAAAAATGCTGCAAAAGAGGTTCACTACCAACCTGATAAGTGATGACATATCTGAAACATGTTTAGTACCCATCTCATTCAAAGATTCCTGAGTACTTTTGTAGTGCTTGAATGCAGATTCAGCAGTAGACACACTTTAGTAAAAGACAGAAAAAGAACAAGTCAAAACCAAAAAGGGAGGAGAAATGGATTTAAAATACGAACAAGGCATAATTTACCAATGCTGTAGGAGTTCCTCGATACGACAATGTTTGGCAGCTGAAAAATCAGCATTGTCTCTAGCATCATTCTCTGCTTGCATGGCAAATGCTTGCCATTTTCGTTTAGCATCTGTTGTAATACCCTCCATGGAGGAAACATGTCCATCCAAAAATGTTTTGTTTAAAACAGCGATTTCTTTGATATCAACAAGCCTTGCATCCACCTGCCAGAGAAACCATTGCTTAATCTTCAAATAAGCATAACAACCACTAGAAACCAAATAGAGAATAAACAAACCAGCTCTTTTTGCCGACGAACATGGTTATACACAAGATTTGTCATATCGGCAATAAGCTTCTCGGCATCAGATTTCGATTGCTCCTACATGGCATATGCTTGATGAATAAGAAATTTAAACAGTGGCATGTCAGGAAATAGCAATATGCATAATATACCTCATAAGCCTTCTGGAAGCTAGCAATGCTCTTCATTTGAACTTCATCAGCTTGCATGGCATGATTCTGAACCCTCACAGACTCTTCTGAAAGCTTATCCAGAATTTCACTGGTATAATCAGAAATGTCCTTTGTTTGCTCAATACTAACATGGAACCTCTGTTAATCAAAAGGGGGAGAGAAAAATTGAAATCACCTAAGAAAAGGAAAGAAATCTAACTAATAGCTATGCAACCTATCTACAGGAACTTGCTCTAATATAAATAGCACAAACAAAACAATAGTGTAGGCAACAAAAATTCATTGCAGAATAAATACTCTTCTTAAAGCATGTTCACTTCAAAGATGGGTTCCAAAGTGGACCACAAACCTGTCGTAGTTCCTTTGCAAAAACAGCCATTTCTCTCCGGTGTGTTGCAAGACTACCCTGAAGATCATCAAACATGGAAGCTGCTTTGCTGGCCTCAGATGAAAGGAACTAATCCATAGTTCATAAGAAAAAGGGAAACAGTTAAACCAAGGGAAAGCTCCAAATAAATAAAATAAAAGTAACCAAACTCATAATATCAGCACCTACCTCTTCAATAGAATGTGCATTTGATGAAGCCAGATTTGAAATTTCATCTAAGGCAGCATTGGAGCTAGCTTTGTGCAATCGCACAACATTTTGGACTGCCTCAACGTGGGAAACATGCAAAGTTCTCGCAGCAGTCACCTTTTTCTTCATTTCCATGATAGCCTATAAGCAAGATTTATGAATACAAGCTCAGTCACAGCTGTTAAATGATATCCACAAGAGAATACCATGTTGGCGAAAAAGTAACTTCCAAGGCTAATTCAATGGGAAAACTTTCAGTACCTTATCATGTATATTGGTCAAGGAGCAACAGAGTTTCTCAACACTCTGAAGGTGCTCATTTTGTTGAGACACTGATGAGGCCACCAAGTTGCAAAGCGAACCAATTTGTTGAGCTAGTTCTGATTGGAAGTTGTTAACCACCACTCTATTATCAGAGTTCAGTTTGTCTTCTCTTCCTGTAAAGTAAAGCATCATAGGGTCATATATCTATTCATTCATATACACATGTATGAAATAACTAAGCAGAACAACATACCAATTTTTTGGAACAATGAAGCATTATCCTTAAGAGCTTTCTCCAAGTCAGACCTTAGAACATTGGCTTGATGTGCTAGAGCAGTTTCTATTTTTGACCATTCAAAATAATATCAGTACAAAAATAAATATTAATAGTCAAGACTCAAGTAAGTACATAATGATATGTACCTGCTTTTTTCTGTTCACATATAATAAATTCTTTCTCCTTCAACACATAGTGACACTTATTCAGTTCTTCTTCAGAGTTCGCAAGCAGTTTGACAGTTTCATTCAAGTTTTTCTGCATTTTCCACCTATTTAATTAGCATGAGTCTATAATATAAATGGATCGTATAAAAACCTTAACACAGTTCACCTCAGTCGTCTCAAGTTTCCCACTCAAATCAGAGCATTGCCGAACTTGGGCAACGTATTTATCTTGCAATTCCTGAAGTTGCTGTTTTGTAACAAACATAAAAAAGACAGAAAATTGTAAGCCGGATAAATCAAACAAAGATCTCAAGATCAGGGCTAATTAAAAGCAACACCATAGCAAAGGCTAACCTTCTGATGTGTTTCTAGAAGGACCCCCATTTGTTCAATCTGTTCAGCCATTGCCTAAACAAATGCCAGACAACCACATGAATGATAAGGAATCAAAAAATCATTCAGTGGCCTAGAATAATGAGTGTACTAAATAAAAGACTTCAATTATACTTGTATAGAAAAAAGTCATATAGATAGAGTAGAAAAATACACCGAAGATTCCAATAGTAGCAAATGAATATCTTATTCAAGAATTGACATCAAAGAAAATTACAAAATAATAACACCTTTGCCAATAGGCATAAACAAACACCCTAAATCTAAAAGGGGAGTATGAGCCAAACTGCACACCTTCCTTTCACTTTCTTCTTGGTAATATCGCTCTTTTGGAATATATACGCCATTCTTTTCACGAGCAGCATACACCTCTAAGAAAATGTACATGAAAAAAGCAATGTATAATAGTCAATGCAGTTTCTAAGAAAAATACTATATTGGCCAATATCCTTAATTGTTTAAACAGACGACCAATAAAGAAGCATTTTACCTGACTTTAGGCGTTCAATTTCACCATACAGGTCCTTTATAAGAGTTGATTTCATCATTTTTTGGTTAACCTATATATAGTTATCAATAAGTGAAATGTCAAACCTTTTCTGATTTCCAAACAGTATCATCTAACTAGCCACAACAATAAAACATCAAAAAATTGCATGGTAGGGACAAGAAACAATAAGTGGATTTCATAGCAAAAAGACTGCACATTCGCAATTTATATTCAACTTACATTCAAGATATAGTACAGAACAATTACTTCCCTCCACGGGCATGTATAACCACAGACTTTATCAATAACAATTACTAAATGTGAACATTATAACCCAACTTAAAGTGCATAAAACTCGGAGGGAATTCAGAATACTATTTGAAGCATGAACAATGCATTCGTTTTCAGGAACATATACTTTCATTAATCAAAATTCAATTTAAAGCAGACAATGTTGCAACTTGCGAGTCAATGCAATTCCAGCAAAGCTGGTAGAAGCTATAGCAGGCACTCCTTAACTGTAAATTTTAGAAAGTTTCTAGCTATTCGTTTAAGTAATAAAAGAAAAGATGAACCAATCAAAAGGGCGACATGGGAAAGAAATTGACTTGTTGGCTAATGATTGTGTACCACAAACCTCAGGCTTATTCTTTATATTCTTTGCTCTGTGTGCATAATCCAGTGTACTTAAGGTCTCCTCAAGACAATGGACAGCAGGAGAAACTGTAGCTATAATACAAGTCTTCGTCCGTCCCCCGAGTGAATCACGAAGTAATCGAGTAAGTTTGCTATCCCTAAATTCACATTAAACTAAATAATTAGAGAAGAACGAGGAAGGAATACAGGTACCAAGCAACTAAAAGAGACATTTCAGACCTGTATGGAATATGCCCAAGATGCTCCACAAGCGCATTTATAACTCGTCCTAAGGTTAGTAAACTTTTATTAATTTCACCAGCTTCTCTTGCACGACCCTGTAAATATCAATATCAAACAAAACATTAATGATTTTAACTCGTCCTAATTGATTAGTAGATATACAACTACAAGAAACACGTACCTCCCTAGCACCAGAGCGAGATATATTTTCTGAGCCTGCTAAATCAACCAAATTCAGCTTCCCACACTTTATAAGCTCTTCACCTTCTGGTGTAGCTTCCTTAATATGAATTGTAATAGAAAAAAGAGAATGCGACCGACTGAAATAGACCAAAACATTTCAATCAGAAAAAGGTGAAAAAGAGTGCTTAACTTCACCCATGCATGTAAAGCATACAAAAGAACCATTACCTTGACTACTTATTCAACAAAGTCTCAGCAGTTCGACGCTTAGCAGACCCTCTTTCAAGCAAACTAAATATCTCGCTAGCACTTGTAACAATTTCTTCTTCTAATCCTCTCACAAGAACTCCCCCCTTCCCATCTTCCATTAATGGTAACTGCTTCTTTTGTTTCTCCTCCAAACAAACTTTTGAAATTTCTTCAGGCGCAAGCAAATCAGTAATCTCTTCGTTATACAGTTCCAAAAAAGTCACCTTTACACTGTATTCTGCATTCTGGCCCTCCAATGTATCAAAAATCTGTTGAACTGCTCTTGGAATAACCCCTGCCTCTGCTGGCAGTTCGCCATTAGGACCCGTCTGTGTTAGCATAAAGTTGACAAATTAGAACACTCAATTGCACTGAGGGATAAAATTAAAAACCAAATTCGAACAAAACCTATATATAATAAATAAATCTAATATTACCTTTGCCCTTTTGCATTCACCTTCCATAGTGTAAGTTTTCCCAGTACCGGTTTGACCATAAGCAAAAATAGTACAGTTAAAACCTTCTAAAACTTCATTCACAATCGGAACCACAGCTTGTTCATATAGATCTTTTTGTTGTGCCGATGGCCCAAAAACCTATATACCAATAAAACAAAACAAATTCAACATTTAGAGCAGCAAACAAATCAAATTATAATATTAATTAATTAAAATGAATAATCACAAAAAAAACACCTTATCGAAAGTGAAAACTCTGTCGAGCTGTTTTCCAGCGATGTTCTGAGAAACAGAGACTTCTCGTTGGTAGTCATTACACTTCACCACCTGAGGCGCATTGCTTCTTAACTCATCTTCGCTAAACGGCCTATAAAGTTGTTTTTTACCCCGAGAAAAGAATCAAAATTTCTGAAATCAAATAAAATTAGATAATCCAAGAAACCTAAAGAAAAAAAATAAGAGTGAAAGCTAAGCGAAACCTGCAACGAAGAAGAACTTGCACGTTGACGCCTTTCTCTTTCTCGTGGCGACCGGACATTTTCAGTCGTCGAAGAGAAGGAGAATCGCACGAACCTATTTTCGATTATTATTTGATGCGGCTGTTCAAATTTTGCTACTGTTAGATCCGGTTTCTGAATTTAGTTCTTCTTCATGCTTCAGTGTGTGAAATGAAATGAGAAGAAAGAGCGGGGTTTCGAATGAAATTTGAATTTTTTTTGAAAGGAGGCGCTTCGTTGGGAAGCCGTCAAATCAAACGGGTAAGGTATTCTTGGAAACTTTAATCAGACGGTCACTATATTTTAAAACTTTTTTTTTGGAATAATAAGGGAGGCCAAAGGCCATTACATCATGTAGTTGTTCTTATAAAGGGGACCATGAAGGTCACGGTGTAGAATAGTTTTGTAACGCCTGGGTTTGGGGCTCGGAAGATACTCGAATTTGGTTAAACCGGTCTGAGTTAAGTTAATTTTGAGTAAATAATTTAAAATATATCATTTTAGAGTTTTTGGGAAAAAAAAGAATTTAAAAATGGTCTTTTTGGTAAAATGTGGACAAAAGGGTTTTTGGAGATAAATTTTAAATTAAAATAAAATATAATATTTCAAAATTCTCATCTCATCTCCTTCCCCAAAACCATTTTCACGTTAAACCTCCCCAAAACCCTATTTCACTGTTCCATTGTTTCTAGCTTTCTATCCAAGCGATTTCTTCAAGGTAATTGATTCTTTAACTTGGTTTTAGCTTCCTTGAGTCGTAGATACTAAGATTTTTGCAAAAACCCATGGTTTAAACTTGTTTTGATTTTAAAGTTTGGTTTGAAGTGGAAGGGAATTTATAGGATTTTTGTTGGGGTTGATTGTGGCTGGGTTTAGGTGTGTTTTTAACTTTGTCTTATTTCTAAAATAACATGGAAATGATGGGTTGTTATAGGAAATCCGAAATGGGTATTGTGAGTAACTTTGGAAGTTGAAAATCTTGAGTATTTGGATGGGTTTTGGGTCTAAATGACAATTGATGGTTTGGTAGCTTTGGGTTGATGTTTTGGATGTTAAAAGATAGATTTTTATGATAAAATCATTGGGATTGGTTGCAAGTAGTTTGTGGCTGAATTGAATATGTTTTTGGTGAAATTTGGGCTCGAATCGATGTGTTTTGTTGTAAGAAGGTTGAGTTCCGAGTTACTACTATGTTTGTGAGTATATTAGAATCCTAATATTCTATTTTGGGTTGCCTAAAGTAGAGGAAACGGATTTGGGCTTCATGGACACGAATCCGGGTAGTTTGGAGGCTTGAATCGGCATCTTGGATAGCGTTTGTGCGTTGGCTAGTGAGTGGAAAATTGTTTTGAAGCTTTAAAATGTTTCAAGAAGGTTTCTTGGGGTTTGGGTGGAGCCTTAGGGGCCAACCTAAACCCAAGTGTAAGTGTATTTGTTTCTTGCCTTATTTCGTTAAGTGTTGGTGTATATGTTTATGCACGTTGTTGGTTGAAATGCAATTGTCGTTATCTTCTTTTTAATGTTGTTGTGTTGTCGTAGTTGTTGACAAAGCCTCATGTGATGGTTAGTTGAAAGTATGTTGTTGAATACGGTGATGTGTAGTGCTACCGGTAGTGACTAGTAGATGAGTACGGTGATGTGTAGTCCCACTGGAATCATGCTAGTTGTGGTGAACGGTGATGTGTAGTCCCACCAGAAATGGTTGTGCATATGCATACCATGTTCTGTTTGTGCTTCCGGATTATCGTATTTCCCTTCTAAATGATTTTGTCTTTAAACCAAAATATATGATTTGAACTGCATTGTTGTTGTTGTGATTTTGAGCTCCGATCACTAAGCTTTTAAGCTTACGCTCTCTTTTCCAACAATGCAGATCGTTAGTGGCTTCGGAAGGGAAGCATGGCAAGGGAGGAGCCTTGGAGTTCTTTGCTAGCTCAAACTATGGTTTTTATGGTTGTAATAATACTTAGGCAATGGGAATGCTAGACTTTTGTGTTTGGGAGTTGGTGTCCAAACTCCTTTGTAGTTGTTTTTGTTGCTAACATGTTTTAAATGTTGATATCATGCTATGTTGAGGCTTGTTATGGTTTTTGGCTAAATGACATGTGATTTGGCTTGTTGGTGTTTTTGGAGCTAAGTCTTCTTATGAGCTTTTCAGGTTGCGATCCATATTTGCGTGTATGCATGTTAGAAGCTTGTCTTTAGGGTGTTTTGCCTCTAGATTGTTTGTTAAATATGTTGTCGTGTGGTTCGTGATCTTTCGAAGTAAGTTTGGGAACGTTTGAGGATGCCAAAATGCATTTTCGGGCCAATTTGTGCCCAGGCGTTTCAGAACGTCTGATATTGTTTCAAAACGGCCATGCTTTTGGGGCACCCATATCAAAATGAGAGTGGTGTCGTTCCGGTACGTTTTGCCACTGGAGGCTCCCGTTTCGGAACCAGGGTGGGGCGTTTCGGAACGACCTAATGTTGCTTTTCGAATGAGAGCTCGCGCTTCGGAACGGGCAGTCTTGTTTTGAAACGAAGGTAGTTTAGAAGGTTAAAAGGCATCTTTGAAGGTTTCCAAATGTTACATTTTAGTCCATAATGCTTGTATACTTCCTAAATGAGTTTATATGTATCCTTTGTGATGGTTTTGCCTCGTGTGGACGAAACTTAACTAATAACTACTTGGTAAGGTTAAGTTACATTTATCCCCCTACTCGGTTTGTATCTGTGTTCGCTTTTCCGCTGTTTGCCTTCACACATAGGTTTAAACGTGACATTTAGACAAGATTAATAAAATGAAAAAATAGGGTTACTAATCGGAGTGATGCCTTAGCGGGTTTCGCTTCGGTTTTCCCCGTGTAACCCGTTCGGTTCAGTCTGTTGGCTAGGCCGGGACGAGGGGGTTACATTTGGTGGTATCAGAGCCTCGGTTACGATGTCTCCCGGGAAGGTAAGACATGTAAGTTGGTTTGTTTTCCATTGCACGGTGTGTTAAAGCATGTTTTCCTGTTCTTGTTGTTGGTTGAAGTGTAGTCGAGCATCCTCATTGCTAGGTATTGTTATTAGAAAATGGTTTTGGTTAAAAGAGCTTGAGCACTTGGATCATTGCCCTTGCTTACCCAACGTATTCTTGTGTGCTATGTTTGTTGTTTTAAATTTTATCTTCATTATGGTGAGACCGAGGGGAAGGTCTAAAGCGGGTGACCAGGCACCCGGGGTTGTGCCTCTTTCTCCTCATGATCCCGATGGTAATGGGGCGGATGTTGGAGACAATGTACCTCAGAGCGGTGCGAATGTTGGAGGTGATGGTAATGGACCTTAGGATGGGGCGAATGTTGGGGGTAATATAGCTCAGGCTGGTCAAGGTCTGGCAGGTGCGGACATGACTCATTTGATTATGACCATAGCCGGGGCTTTTCAGACAACTTTAGTAGGTATACATGCTAGAGCACTACCTCAGGATGCGAGGACTGGTTTATCCTTTGAGAGACTTTGTAGTTTGGGCGGAGTTGAGTTTCGTGGTTTGATTCCCGAGAGTTTAGAGGCTTGGCTCGAGAGCACTACATGAATCTTAGGCCAGATAGAGTGCTCAGACACTCGTAAGTTGGGTTGTGTTGTCTCCTTGCTTCAAGGAGATGCGTATGCTTGGTGGACTATAGTTATTTCAGGTATGCCGGAGGCGGATGTCACTTGGGAATTTTTCAGAACAGCTTTCAGAAAGAAGTACCTTGGAGTCCGATATCAGGATGAAAATAAGATAGAATTTATGGCCTTGGTTCAGGGTGGTAAGACCGTGTCAAAGTATGAGATACAGTTTGTGAGGTTGAGCCAATATGCTCCCGAGTTGGTTCCCAATGAGAGAGAACGGTGTGGGCGCTTCCGTTATGGTTTGACTAGGGATGTGAAGACTTATATGCTTGCTTTTGATTACACCGAGTTTGATGTTTTAGTCTCTAGGGCCAAAGATATTAAGCAGAATTTAGGCTCGAACACTCGTGCTAGTGGGTCTGATCCGGGAAAGAGACATGCAGATTGGGACAGAGAACATACCAAGAGGCATAGAGTTGGGAGGTATCAGCCCGATTCGAGACATAGGGGCGGTAACCATGAACGTGGCCATTAGGGCCAAGGAGCTATTGTTCACACACCCGAGTGCACTAGATGTGGGATGCACCATCTGGGCGAGTGTATGGGTACCTTTGGGGTATGTTGGAACTGTGGTTCCCGAGATTACTTGAGGCGTAACTGTCCTCACCCAGCTAGGGGTGGACAAGTTCTAGTTAGAGGTTTTGATCATCAAAGAGGTCGTGGGCGCGGTCGAGGTAATTTTCAGCCGATGAATGATGGTTAGAGGAACGTAGCTCATGTGGTAGCAATTCAGCCCGAGGGTGGAGGACCGGCTAGGGTGTATGCACAGCGAGAGGCTGGGAATGACACGTATGTCATCGCAGGTAATTTCTTGTTATGGTCTTTATCTTTGCTTTCGTTGATAGATTCGGATTCGACACATTCCTACATTTTGGGTGAGCATGCAAGATCGTTAGGTTTACCGTATGAATGGTTAGAGGTAGGTGTGAATGTTACTAGTTCTTTCGGTGAGACCGTGGTAGTTAGGAAAATGTACATGAGGTGTCCTTTGACAATTCAGGGCCATGTGTTTCCAGTGGATATGATGGAATTGTCGTTCTATGGTTTCGATGTGATTTTGGGCATGGACTGGCTCGTAGAGCATAGAACTAGGGTAGACTTCTAGACCAGGAGAGTTTCCTTGAGACTTGCAGATGATTTTGAGGTTGTAATAGTTGGCGAGAACGTTAAGTTCTTGTCCAATGTTGTTTCTGCTTTAGGAGCTCATAAATTGATGGATTTGGGTTGTCAAGCATATTTGCCCTATGTGATGAATTTGAATATGAGTGAGGCTAGACCGCAAGACATCATAATAGTTTGTGATTTTCCGAGTGTCTTTTTGGAAGAGTTGATGGGATTGCCTCCAAATAGGGATGTTGATTTTGCTATTGAGACGTATTCAGATTCTGCACCCGTGTCTATTGCTCCGTATAGAATGGCACCTAAAGAGTTGAAAAGTTGAAGACACAACTTCAGGAACTGTCAGATAGAGGTTTCATTAGGCCCAGTATTTCCCTGTGGGGTGCTCCAGTCTTGTTTGTGAAGAAAAAGGACGGTAGTATGAGGATGTGTATAGACTATAGGCAGTTGAACAAGGTAAGCGTGAAGAACAAGTATCCTTTTGTAACCTCCTCGTCCCGGTCTGGGCGGCCGACCGATCCGAACGGGTCACACGCGGGGAAAACCGAGGCGAAACCCGTTAAGGCTCCACTTCGGTTAACGACCCTAGAAAACTTTCTTTTTATTTTTATCTTGTCTAGATGCCTTAAAATATCCTATGTGAAATAACGACAATGGAAGCAACAAGCGAGGCGAACAAACAAACATCATATCAAAAACAACCCATTTTAGCTTAAACTGAAGACTGTATCGATACGCTCAAAGAGGGTATCGATACGCCTTGACTAGGTCAACTGACCAAAGTTAACCCGAGGAGACCGTATCGATACACTGGTTGACCGTACCGATACGCCCTCAACGGTCAACTTCTCGTGGTCAACGCTATGAAGACCGTTTCGATACACCTAAGCTCGTTTCGATACCCTCAATTTCTCGTCAAAATCTCAGATTTCCAGTAGCAAAATGGTATCGAAACGCCTTCCCGCGTATCGAAACGCTTGGCCTGAAACAAGTAAGCCGTATCGATACGGGTCCAACCGTATCGATACCCCTGTTTTGAACAGACAGGTTTTAGCTGGTTAAGGCACAAGGGCTGCCTCAAAGACACCAACTAAGACCTCCAAACATACATGCATTAACTCTAAAGGCAAAACACCCTACAACAAGCATGATCAACACACATAACATACATGAAAGGCCACACATATAAAGGAATCATCATTCAACAAAGGAAGCATACATAGCATTCAAGGTTTCATGCCTTAAAACGAAACATACACTTAAGCATTCATGATAGGGGCACAAGGCCAACATACTAGGCATAAGCAAGCCTTAAACAAAACATCAACATATCAAGAAGTCTAAACAAGCTCCCAACACTAACAACAACATAAATCATAAAACTCAAATCTCATTGCTTGTCTATTACATCTTAACTTAAAAGTCCATACTTGATGATAACAAAAGCACAACTAGCACACTTGGAGGCCCTCTCCTTGCACAAGCAATCAACGAACTATGGATCTGCATTGTCGAACAAAAGAGAGCGTAAGCATAAAGCTTAGTGAGGGTAAGCTCATAAAACAAACTCGACAATGCAGGGTCCAAGCACGAGCAACACAACCAAGGTAGAATGCATGAGTTCTTACCTTCGAAACTACAAGAGTCAAATATATATGATGCATGAACATAATCTCAATTATCATGCCATGCTCAACAAGTCCATAAACACAACCATATGGAAACACATATATCAAACGTATTGGCACCTAGCCATGACCCGAATACACGGATAACATCCATTGGAATTCACGTCCAACACTCAACCATTACCTTACGGTGGGATTACACTCATCACCGTTTCACGCGGAGGGGATTACACTCATCCTCACGCCGTGTCGATGGGATTCCACTCATCACCGATTAACATATAAAAGAAGATTTCTGGGCAAACTCGTACTCCATCTTGATGACTACCATCACCAAGACCACGCGTGCATTTCAACTCTCGTGTGCACACTAAACATCCTAATGATCGATCATTTGTACCCAAGCATACTAGTGTCAATACTACTCATTTCACAACCTTTTATAACACAAGGTTCTTACCATTTCCCATGCCTAGCAGGTAGCCACCATGATTTACAATCATGTACACACATTACATCAACCACATGCATATCACAATGCATCAACAATTTAACATGCCTCAACACACATGTATATCACAATATACATAACAACATTAATCACAATAAATATGAATCAAGAGGCATAATGAAACATTCAAAGTTCAACCAAAGGTCTCTATCTAAAGCTTGAGATTATACCACCAATCTAATCCTAACTATAGGTGGGTTTACCAAGCCCGACCTAGGTCCACATGCTTGAACCAACGTTTGAAACCCAATTTAAAAACGTAGAACCACTCACCGGACTTTCCAAACACAAGCAAACACTCAATCAAGCTCCCAACGGTTCCGAATTCGAAAGCGAGGCTTCACCAACACAATTCCTTGTCTTTAAACAATCAAACACACTCTATTAATCACCAAAACAACCACAAACCACTGCTGTAACTCATAACACCAATTAAGCATCAAAATCAAGCCAAGAACACCCACAAAACCCTCATTTTCGAGCAGCCCAATAGCACAGCCAAAAACCATCGATTCCAACACTTTTAACACACCTAATAGCTTCCAAATTAACCCCTAACCATCATACAAACATCAGCCCTCAATTTCCAACACCAAACAGCCCCAAAACTCAACTTTAAAGCACTCTAAAACCTCCCTAAAACCCAAATCCGTGAATCAATATAAAACCAAGTAAAAATCACATATGTTGGACCATTTGGGCTACCAATAACATATCTAACTTCAAGAAATCAAAAGCTCGATCAAAAGTCAATAAAGTTTGGATTTTTATTCTTTAAACTCAAAAACTCAAAACACAAAATAATGGGTTTCCATGAAAAGTAAAAACATGTAGAGAAAGAGGAAGTTGAGGACAACTCAAAAATGTTATTACCTTTTAAAAATCACCAAAAATGAAGGAAGGAGGAGATGAAATAGTAACTTCAATGGAGGGGAGAAGTTTCACGTTGGAAAAGTTTGGAGGTAGAAGATGATAAAATTTGGGTATTTGAAATAAAAAGGGGTTTTATTTTACAAGACCATGTAATTACAAAACTGCTATTAATGAAAAATGGCCATCACCCAAGACTCTAAAAATCCATGGAATTTAGGGCTTTAAATCAAAATCGGGTCCAACATATTAAATAAATTTTAAAAAGAAAAGAGAAAACCCGAAACATTATTTTAATATTTTATTTCCACCCGACCCCTAAACCCGGGTGTTACACCTTTGCCGCAGATTGACGATTTGCTTGATCAGTTGAAGGGTGCTTCAGTGTTTTTAAAGATTGATCTGAGATTGGGTTACTATCAATTGAAGGTGAATGATGTGGACATACCAAAGACAACCTTTCGTACACGTTATGTGCACTATGAGTTCTTGGTAATGCCTTTCGGTTCGACTAATGCTCCAGCTGCATTTATGGACACGATGAACAGAGTGTTTCACGAGTTTTTGTATAAGTTTGTAGTAGTGCTCATAGATGACATCTTAGTGTACTCTATGACTGAGGAAGAACATGATGAGCATTTACGATTAGTGCTTCAGACGTTGCTTGAGAATCAGTTGTATGCCAAGTTGAGTAAGTGCAAGTTTTGGATTAGGGAGGTAGTCTTTTTAGGTCATGTGATCTCAGCCGATGGGATTTGTGTGGACCCCAAGAAGATAGACGCCATACTAAATTGGAAACAACCGAAGTCAGTGACCGAAATCCGTAGTTTCTTAGGCTTAACAGGGTATTATCGAAGATTTGTTGAGGGATTCTCGAGGATAGCGGCACCTTTGACTAAATTGCTTCAGAAAAATGTTCCATATGAGTGGACAGATGTAAGGTAGCAAGCGTTTGAAAAGTTGAAGAAAGCATTGACAAAAGCTCCTATTTTGATTCAGCCTGAACCAGGGAAAGAGTTCATAATTTACAATGATGCATCATATGTAGGTTTAGGTTGTGTGCTTATGCAAGAAGGAAAAGCTGTAGCTTACACTTCGAGACAGTTGAAGGTTCACGAGAAGAATTACCCCACTCATGACATAGAGTTAGTTGTTGTAGTGTTTGCTTTGAAGATTTAGAGACACCGCATTTTTGGTGAGAAATGCACAGTTTACATCGACCTCAAGAGTTTGAAGTACCTTATGACTCAAAGGGAGTTGAACCTTAGATAGCATAGGTGGTTAAAGCTTCTTAAGGACTATGACCTTACGATAGAGTACCATTCGGGTAAGGCAAACGTAGTGGCCGATGCTTTAAGTAGAAAAGTGGCAGTGGAGTTGTGAGCTATGTTTGCGAGATTGAATGTGTCACGAGATGGTGGTTTGATAGCCGAGCTACAGGTTAAACCTTCGTTAGTTCAGTTGATTCGAGAGAAACAGTTGCAAGAAGAATCTTTGGAACCTCACGTGCAAGATATAGCCGAGGGTAAACCCACAGATTTCTGCTTTTGTGAGAATGGGATCTTATGTTTCAAGGATAGGGTAGTTGTTCCAGAAGATGCCGAGTTGAGGCGTACTATCTTGAATAAAGCTCATAACAGTCCTTTTTCTATGCATCCGGGTAGTACGAAGATGTACCGTGGGTTGAAAGATGAGTACTACTGGATTGGGTTAAAGAAAGATGTGGCCGAGTTTGTGAGTAAGTGTATAGTTTGTCAGCGAGTTAAGGCCGAGCATCAGTTTCCTTCAAGTTTGTTACAACCGTTGAAGATTCCGGAATGGAAGTGAGAACGTATTACTATGGATTTTGTGTCAGGCTTATTGTTGACTCCTTCGAAGAAGAATTCAGTTTGGGTGATAGTTGACATATTCACCAAGTGTGCCCATTTTCATACATGTTCATACTACCTACCCCTTAGACAAGTTGGCCGATCTGTACATCAGTGAGATAATAAGATTGTACGGGGTACCAAAATCGATTGTGTCAGACCGAGATCTGAGGTTTACAACTAGATTTTGGGAGTGTTTGCATCGCGCCTTGGGTACTTGGTTGAAATTCAGTACTTCGCATCACCCTCAGTCAGATGGTCAGTCAGAGAGAGTTATTCAAGTGTTAGAGGACATGTTGAGGTGTTGCATCATCGACTTTTAGGGTACGTGAGAAAAACATCTACCACTAGTAGAGTTTGCGTACAATAACAATTATCATGCTAGTATTCAGATGGCTCCGTATGAAGCTCTGTATGGTAGGAAATGTAGAACACCAATTTGTTGGGCCGAGGCCGGGTAGAAGCTTGTACCTATGCCAGACTTGCTTAAGGGCACTACCAAAAAAGGTAAAATTGATTTGTGATTGCTTGAATGTAGCTTCAGACAGACAGAAATCGTATGCCGATCTAAAGAGAAAAGAGATAGAGCATGCTGTGGTCGACAAAGTATTTTTTGAAAGTCTCACCTTGGAAGAAGAAAATGAGGTTTGGTAAGAAGGGTAAGTTAAGTCCGAGATTCATTGGTCCTTACGAGGTAGTTGAGAGAATTGGTCCCGTTGCTTATAGATTGAGATTGCCGACCGAGTTAGAAAAGATTCATATGGTGTTCCACGTTTCAATGCTTCAGAAGTATAGATCAGATCTGTCTCATGTAGTGCCAGTGGAAAAGATCGAGTTGAACCCAAATTTGTCGTATGATGAAGAATTGGTTGAGGTTCTTGCTTCAAACAGTAAAGTGTTACGTGGGAGGACTATTGAGTTAGTCAAGGTCTTGTGGAGACACCATGGTGTGGAAGAGGCCACCTCGAAGATGAAGGAAGACATGGAGAAATAGTTTCCGTATCTATTTCCGTCAGGTAATTTCGAGGACGAAATTCCTTATGTGGGGAGAGTTGTAACGCTCGGGTTTGGGGCCCGGGAGATACACGAGTTTGGTTAAGCCAGTCCGGGTTAAGCTAATCTTGGGAAAACAATTTAAAATATACAATTTTAGAGTTTTTGGAGAAAAAGGGAATTTAAAAAGGGTCTTTTGGTAAAATGTGGACAAATGGGTTTTTGGAGATAAATTTTAAATTAAAATAAAATAAAATATTTCAAAATTCTCATATCATCTCCTTCCCCAAAACCATTTTCACGTTAAACCTCCCCAAAACCCCATTTCACTATTTCATTGCTCTTAACTTTCTATCTAAGCGATTTCTTTAAGGAAATTGATTCTTTAACTTGGTTTTATCTTCCTTAAGTCGTAGATACTAAGATTTTTGCAAAAACCCATGGTTTAAACTTGTTTTGATTTTAAGGTTTGGTTTGAAGTGGAAGGGAGTTTATGGGATTTTCAATGGGGTTGGTTGTGGCTGGGTTTATGGTGTTTTTAACTTTGTATTATTTCTAAAATAACATGGAAATGATAGGTTGTTATAGGAAACCCGAAATGGGTATTGTGGGTAACTTTGGAAGTTGGAAATCTTGAGTTTTTGGATGTGTTTTGGGTCTAAATGACAACTGATGGTTTGGTAGCTTTAAGTTGATGTTTTGGATGTTAAAAGATAGATTTTTGATGATAAATTCGTTGGGATTGGCTGTAAGTAGTTTAAGGCTGAATTGAATATGTCTTGGGTGAAATTTGGGCTCGAATCGATGTGTTTTGTTGCAAGAATGTTGAGTTCCAAGTTACTGCTATGTTTGTGAGTATATTAGCATCCTAATGTTCTAATTTGGGTTGCTTAAAGTAGAAGAAACAAGATTTGGGCTTCGTGGACACGAATTCGAGTAGTTCAGAGGCTTGAATCGGCATCTTGGATAGCGTTTGTGTGTTGGCCGGTGAGTGGAAATTGTTTTGAAGCTTTAAAATGTTTCAAGAAGGTTTCTTGGGGTTTGGGTGAAGCCTTAGAGGCCAACCTAAACCCAAGTGTAAGTGTATTTGTTTCTTGCCTTGTTTCGTTAAGTGTCGATGTATATGTTTATACACGTTGTTGGTTGAAATGCAATTGTCGTTATCTCTTTTTTAATGTTGTTGTGTTGTCGTAGTTGTTGTCAAAGCCTCACATGATGGTTAGTGGAAAATATGTTGTTGAATATAGTGATGTGTAGTCCCACCGATAGTGACTAGTATATGAGTACGGTGATGTGTAGTCCCACCAGAATCATGCTAGTTGTGGTGAACGATGATGTGTAGTCCCATCAGAAATGGTTGTGCATGCGCATACCATGTTCTGTTTGTGCTTTCGAATTATCGTATTTCCCTTCTAAATGATTTTGTCTTTAAACCAAAATATATGATTTGAACTACATTGTTGTTGTTGTGATTTTGAGCTCCGCTCACTAAGCTTTTAAGCTTACAATCTCTTTTCCAACAATGCAGATCGTTAGTGGCTTCGGAAGGCAAGCAAGGCAAATGAGGAGTCTTGGAGTTCTTTGCTAGCTCAAAGTATGGTTTTTATGGTTGTAATAATACTTAGGCAATGAGAATGCTAGACTTTTATGTTTGGGAGTTGGTGTCCAAACTCCTTTGTAGTTGTTTTTGTTGCTAACATGTTTTAAATGTTGATACCATGCTATGTTGAGGCTTGTTATGGTTTTTGGCTAAATGACATGTGATTTGGCTTGTTGGTGTTTTTGGAGCTAAGTGTTCTTATGAGCTTTTGAGGTTGCGATCCAAATTTGCATGTATGCATGTTAGAAGCTTGTCTTTAGGGTGTTTGCCTCTAGATTGTTTGTTAAATATATTTCTATGCGGTTCGTGATCTTTCCGAGTAAGTTTGGGAACGTTTGAGGATGCCAAAATGCATTTTCGGGCCAATATGTGCCCATGCGTTTCGAAACGTCTGGTATTGTTTCAAAACGGCCTTGCCTTTAGGGCACCCGTATCGAAACGAGAGTGGTGTCGTTCCGGTACGTTTTGCCACTAGAGGCTCCCGTTTCAGAACCAGGGTGGGACGTTCCAGAACGGCCTATTGTTGCTTTTCGAATGAGAGCCCGCGTTTCGAAACGGACATTCTTGTTTCGAAACGCAAGTAGTTAAGAAGGTTAAATGGCATCTTCGAAGGTTTCCAAATGTTACGTTTTAGTCCCCAATGCTTGTATGCTTCCTAAATGAGTTTATATGTATCCTTTGTGATGGTTTTACCTCGTGTGCACGAAACTTGACTAATAACTACTTGGTAAGGTTAAGTTACCTTTATGCCCCTACTCGATTCATATCCATGTTTGCTTTTCTGTTGTTTTCCTTCACACATAGGTTTAAACGTAACATTTAGACAAGATTAATAAAATGAAAAAAATAGGGTTGCTAATTGGAGTGAGGTCTTAGCGGGTTTCGCTTCGGTTTTCCCCGTGTAACCCTTTCTGTTCGGTATGTTGGCTAGGCCGGGACGAGGGGGTTACAAGTTTGGAGGGTGCTTGGGGGTTTCGAAAAGATACAAAGAGAACTATCGGGCCTAGTTGGCAGCTTTGCGAGATAATCCGCAATCGTGTTAGCTTCACGATATATCAACACAAAGTCTAGCATCTAAGGCTTCGACTGAAGACTTGTGTAATACTCGTATTTTGTCCGAGTACTCATATATATACTATATTTCTATAAATAAAGCTCAAGTAGTATTGAATTAATAAAATAGTATATAAATCCTAAAAATTAGTTTACAAGACTAAAATCTAATACAAAGGTCTCTTTACAAGCTTTAAGGCCCATTTTCAAATACAAGGCCCGATTTAAAAAGTGTCCCAACTCTTCAAACCCAAACAAACGCAACAATCTTAAAAAAAGCACAAAATTTCCACCCAATCTCTGCCATGTGGCGGCTTCACGTTGGTCAGGAAGACTTTTCACGCGGATAATGGTTTTGATGACGTCATGGCAACGTCACCATTTAAACATGCTATAAATAGGAAGAGAGAAAATCTTGTTAGAAATTAATACCTTTAATAATTACCATAATTAAAATATAAAGAGAGAGGGGGTAATTTGGGGAATTACCTGCCGCCAGAAGTTAAACCGCCTTGGAGAAGTCGAAGAGACCACCGAGAGCACAAATGGACAATAGAGAGGATGACGGAAAGTTGAACCGTCACATGAGCCGCAACGGTCGCTGGATCTGAAAACCGCCTTTCACGGACGAGAAGGTAATCCTTTTTTCTTCTTTTCGATTACCTACAAGATAAATATAAAATAGGTTAGATCGGAGTTAAAATTAATGAAAAAATAGTAATTAAAATAAAAGAGTCACCAGAGTTTTCTTTGTGTTCGCCAGTGAGGATTAGGCACGATCGGAGTCGAAAATAAGAGTCGAGATGGGCAGATAGTCTTTAGGTGGTTAGAGAAGGGTGGCTCCGCCGAGCCGAGACTAGATCTTGGAAAACGACAACAAAAAATGAATTTTTGGGTTTTAGGGTTTCAGTGAACGGTGGCGGAAAATTGCCTCACGACGACGAACGGAGGCCGGAGTGAGGAAGGAGACGATCGAAGGTTGGTCAGAGTTGCAATGGTGATCGACAAGGTGAGGAAGATGATCGAAGACGATAACCAGCGGTGTCCGACATCACCCCCAACAACCGTCAAATAGGTCGGAATGGAGAAATGGTGGCGGCCGCGGATCAAAATGAAGAAGAGGAAAGAATTCGGTTTGAGTTCATGAGGTACTAATGACCGAGCTAACTCAGATTAGGGGGTTGTATACCTTGAGCCAAACGGTGTCGTTTGGCATCGAGTTAACCCACCGAGGTCCGCACTATTATTCAAATTCGATCCCAAATCTGCGTCTCTTTGAAATTTAGGGTTAATTACAGTTTTGGTCCCTAAGTTTTTGCTATGTAATTTACTTGCTCACTTCTAAATGAAATTTGAACCTCTTTATTTGCAATTGCTTTCAATTTAGTCATTTTTTTGTTAATTGTTAGTTTATTTAATTGCTTAAAATTATATGAATGTTGCATGTTTTAAAACAAGAATATATTATATTTGTTAGGTAAATTTAATCATATAGTTAAGGTAATTAGATCCTTTTAGTTTAGGTTCTTTAAATCAAATAATTTAAATAGGAAGACAATTGTAGAAAATAAATAAATATTAAATAGAGACTTTAATATTCTAATTTGATTAGTGTCTAATTGTAATGAGATGTTAATCAAAGGGAATATTTTAGTTGAATATTTAATATTTCATTTAAACTTAAAATATGTAATCACCTAGTTAGTTTAATTAAAATGAAATTAAGATAAGACATAAATAGTTAGAATCATTAAATAATTAGGAATATTATTAATTTAGGGCCTAATATGGGTAGTGTCCAATTATTTCGGTGTTATCACATAAACCCTAAACTTGATAATATTCATAGTTTTCTTAATTAAATTAATGGAGCCCTAATTAAGATTCTACATAAAAATGACAAGAAAATAATTGGACATGCATTAAACCTTTTGTGTTGAGAAATATTTTGAATATAAATCGAAGTGTTCTAAAGTAATTGGATGTTTCAAAACTTATATTCGTTTAAAAATGTATTTTCTTACAAAAGGATATCTCCATTCAAAATGAAGTTCAATTAACAATTAAAGTATTTAATTAAGTCCAAATTATTGCTTAAATTGTCAAAATGTCACGTGGAATTAATAAGGTACCGGTAACGGGCGTTTGTAGGGGTGGTAATCCTTCCCTACACGTAACCGACTCCCGAACCCAATTTTACTAAAAAGAATCTATGGTCCATTTTTGTGGTGTCCGGTTTACCAAAGTGATCGGTGGCGACTCCAAATTAATTTTTAAGAATAAATAAAGGACATGAAAAACCCTAATTTCAAGATAAAATTAAAAATGATAAAATTCCGATTTCAAAACCCTAATCGTCAGCTATTTTTACACTCAGTTTTAAAAATGATCGCGACAACTTGAAATGGCACGAGCCAAAGCAAGAGAGTTATCATGAGCTGAAGGTGAAGTGACCAAATTGTAAGCGTCGGCAATATCAGTTTGGCATTGAACCCTCTCGAGACTATACGTCTATGCAAGCTTGAGACCTTCATAAATTCCCCATAGCTCGGTAAGAAGAACGGAAGAGGGGCCGAGATACTTGTTAAATCCCACCAACCAATCACCCTCTAAATTTCGAATGACCCCACCGGTAGAGCCAACTGAATTGCTGTTACAAAATGCACCATCTGAGTTGAGCGTAGACCAACCAATACATGCCGGCTTCCATTGTATGAAGGTACTTGGGAGATGAAGAGGAGTAGGCCTTCTTGGGTTTGGCGGAACCGAAAAGTGTAGTGCCCACGATTTACTTAGCTAAAGAAGAGCACCATTGTCGGGTAAAAATGAAAGAATTCCTTGGCTTCCAAACCTGCCATAAAACAGTTGCGAAACAACGGACCAAAGAATCCCAGAGCCAAGGAAAAGTTGTCGCGAACCAAGATTTAACAGGATCCACTCCTCATGTTGGATAAGATCCCACAAATCACGTGTACTCTTGCAATCTCTAAGGATGTGAAGCGTCGATTCTTCAACACAAGAGGGGTCATCAGTAAGATTCTGGTGTTAACGCCCAACATTAGATAGTACTTAGTAGTTTATTATGCAAAGAGAGCCACAAGAAATGCTTGATGTGTTTCGGAACAGGAGTTGTCCAGACCAAGTTCCACTTGCTATCTGAGTATATTTTAAAACCGATTGTACAGGATTACCCACATGATCTTGCTAAGCCTGGCCCAGATAATTTACACTTTGATGGGTTTGATTCACCCTTCATCGATGCTCTAAATTTCTACTACTCCTATTTGTTTATTTATGCACAATAATGCCGTGGATGAAAGAAAATGAATTTATATGATAAATTATTTATGCAGATATTGTGATTGAACTGAAGTATCAAACTTTATCTGTTTTCTACTATGACCACTTGTTGGGTTCTATGTTATTTTATTTAAACATCACATCAAAGGTATGAAAAAGATAAAATTAGTATTATAATTATATTCTTTTCATTTAAAAAGTTTTAGAACCCAACAATTGTCCCAGTGAAAAAGCGGATGATGTTCATTCTAGGAAACACTTATTCAAATCGCTTTGTCTACAAGGTGTATGCCCATTGTCAAAGGGTTAAGAATATCTATGAACATTTACTACCTTGTAATCGCCTTTAGATTATTCAAAAAAAGTTTTAAATCTTTTCCTAACTTATTATCATGTAGAAAACGGTTGATGTTCATCCTAGGAGACACGAGTTTAATCGTTTTGTCTACAATGTGTGTGTATTGTCAAAATGTTAAGAATATGTATGAACATATACTACCTTGTAATCACCCACGGTCCGTGACATTCTCCCCCACCAAACTTAGCGACTCCCTCGTCGCGCCTTCAGAATGAAGCTAGACTGTGTGATCCTATATTCGCTTTCAAACATTGGCTTGCTCCCAACTCAGAATCGGGCTTGGTAATCACCTTTAGACTATTCAAAAAAAATATCACTTTTGAATAAAATATATTTTATATAAATTTTTGAAAAACTAAATCATTAATCACCCAACTATTAATATATTTCTAGTTTAGTCACTAAACTAAACAAATATGATACAATCACTAACATTACAAATATTTATCATTTTGATCACTCGTCTTTAAATCAATAATGACGTTCATGGGAATCCAACAAGTTGTCCCAGTGAAAAAGAGGATGATGTTTATTGTAACACCCCAAAAATAGGGCTAGATGTTTAGGGGTTTGATCGGGTTGGGTTCGACTAGGTCGAATCGGTAAAATGAGTTTCGAGAAAATTAATATTTTAAAATTCGAATTGATGAGATAAAAATTGGTTTGAGTTACCAAAAATGTTTAATTATATTGTCAAGCGTTTTGGTAATTAAATTGAGAGTTAATTAAATTGGTTTAAGTGACATTTCGGCTTAGTGACTAAATTGTAAAGTTTACAAATCTGTTTTTAATGACTGTTTTGTAAATGAGCCAATACTAAAAATCCTTAGAGAGCTAATATTTATTAATGTTTTTAATCAAAAGAATGACCACCTTAATTGAGTAAGGAATTGACGATTAATTTTTTTCTAAAATCATTTTCTTATTCTCTCCAATTTTCTCAAATTTTCTCTTCTTATTTTCCCTCACTTTCTTTTCAATTTTCAAACATGATTCTCCAAAATTCTTTGCTGATTTTCTATGGAGAAATCATCATTTGATTCTACTTTTGATTCCTAACAAAATATTACAAGAATTTCTCAAAGATTTCATCAATTTCACAAGTTTGATTTTAAGAAAAATCTTACGTCAATTTTGGTAGGAGCTTCTCCAAAGGTGAATTTATTTTCCTCTCTTAAAACTAAGGTTCTTTATTGATATTCCCTAGTAGTTGGCTGTTATTAGATTGATTTTGACTTAGTTTTGCAATAGAGTTCAAGAATTGATTGATTAATGAAGATTTTGATGATTTACTTAAAAATTTGTTTAAGTTGATGAAACCTGGAGATTTTGATTGGGTAATTTCAAGTTTTGATAAGGTAAACATAATGTGAAAGAGATTATTGAAATAAATCTAGAAATTATTTGATTGGTTAATTTTTAGATGAGTTTCTAGTGGTTTTTGGGGCTGTTATGAGTGTTTATGAGTTGCTGGAGATATAAGGATGTTTGGAAGTGTTTTGGTTGTGTTTTGATGAGGATTGGAAGTTAGAATCGTTGTTTTGAAGTTAGATGTTGTTTGAGTGAAGTTTGATGTGGACTTTGGTAGTTTCAGCTAATTTTCGGATTGGTAATGTTAAGGTGCAGGGGATTGTTGTTTTGACAACGATTAGAATGCATAATGATACATTTTCCCTCTGGTTTTGTGTGGTTAAAATAGGGGACGATCAAGGTGTGGAGCCCGATATCTTCATACGATTTGATTACCAAGTGGAGGAGAAGATTGAATTTTGGGTGATTGTGGTGGAAGCAAAAATTAGAAATGAGACACAAAGAATTTAGAGTGGTTCAGCTTTCTAACCAAAGCCTACATCCACTACCTTAGTTCCCCACCAAGGATTTCAACCAATTCACTAAGAATTCTTCCCCTTTTCAAGGCTTAGAAGGAAACCTTTTACAACCTAGACTCACTCACCAAGCTTAGCAACCAAAGCTCACAAACCGAGCTTTGAGAACACTCTTAAACTAGAGAATAATTAGCAAACTAAAATCCCTCTCTAAAGGTATTTGTTTGCACTCTAAAGCTCTCACCAAAATCCTAATACACTTGAGCATACATTTACAATTTAGCTCAAGCTTTGTCTATACAAGAAATATGACAAATTAAGCACTAAGACATTTCTTGATCATATGATTGTTGACTTGAGGATCATTAGTCTTCCGTAGATGCTTGAAGGTCCCTTTTATAACCCCAATTGAGTTCCTAACCGTTGTAGACCTTGAGATTGAATTAGAGCCATTGATGCCTTTATTTCCCGCAATAAATGCAGTTCTGGGCAGTAGGGTATCGGTACCCGTGTTACCGTATTGGTACACCCTTATGGAAAACTAGCCATTGAGTTCTGAACTGCCTTCAGGTATCGGTACGCTTAATAACGTATCTGTACGACCTGCTTGGGAAAATAGCCGTTGGGGGTTTTTCAAATAGTCGTTGGGCATTTAAAATATAAGGTATCGGTACGCCATATATCGTATCGGTACTACCCTATCAGTATTGGTTCTCCTAAGTTGTACTAGTATGGTTTTTCGGTTCTGGAATTATACTGTAGCTAAAACCCTAAAGTGTATCGATACGAGGTATACCAAATTGGTACAGTTATGAAGATTGGCTACTTTAAAACATGTTTAAACCTTTCCAAAGACTTATAAAACCCATCAAACATATTTTCAAGTTGTTTGGACTTAAAATCATTTTTGAAGTCTTTTTTTAATTTAGTCCAAAACTATTTTTCAATTATTATATCAAAAAAATATCCTAACACAAGGCAAGGTTGCCTAGTTGCGTACGTTGCATTTTGGAGGCTCGATTCACGTTGGCGAGCAAAGTGAAGTGTATCGGTGAGTGTATAAACGCGTTAAAGCTCTTTAAAGGTTTGATCGGTGGATCATGAGGGTTCAATTATAGCCTAAAAAGCTTAACTAAGCTCAAGCGTAAGTTTTTCCTTATTTCGCTTGGTTATTGATGAGATATGAGCTTGTGGAATTCAAGTTTAGGTTTTTAAACATGGTTTGATTTACTTAGTGTAAATGCATAGTTTTGGAATAATATGCAATGTTTATTAAATTATATGAATGCCTTCGAGCAATGAGATTTGTTCCTAAAAGGGAATGTGTTATTGTTTTGGCAATGTGGCTTTGCTTATAAATTGGTTTGTGGAATGCATTGGAAAAACATTAAGTAAATGTATTTGAAAATGATATATTGGCTATGTGACGTAAATGAGAAATTATCGAATATAATTGGCATGCCATAGGATTTAATGCACCATAAAAATAAATTTGATCGCTCCGCGGCTCTTGAGGTATAGCTATAACACCCTAAAATATGGTCTAGTCGAAATTGGGTTCTGGAGATCGGAAAATTTTGCATTGATAAAGTCCAAATCTAGTATTGACTAGTTAATCATTGTTATTGGACCTTATTGGATAGTATCAAAAATATTATAGTGACTAAATTGTGGAAAAACTAGGAGTTGGGAGTCAAATTATAAAGCAATGAAAATTGAGGGACTAATCTTGTGATTAGCCCCTCCCCAATTAATATTTTCATACGTGGATTGATCAGGAGAGCTTCCTTCATCTGATGGATAGCCATTCCAATTAAAAAGCTATAGAATAGCTAAAGGAAATAAGCTTACCCGATTGCCAAGAAGCAAACATCTCTAATTATCTTCATCTTCTTCCTCCCACCAACAAGCAAGCACCACCATTGTAGAGAGTTTCAAGCTTTGAATTTCTTCATCTCATTGCTATCGAATCGTTGCTAAAGTTCGAGTAAGCAATAATCCATAAACAATCGTTGGATTCCATGGATATGTCAAGCTTAATATCAAGCTAGGGTTTTAGCTATCCATGGATAATTCATCGTTGATGGTTATAGTGAGATCAATTATCGACTTTGATATTGTTATATTGATTTGATGTCGTAATATTGATCTTAACAATCTCCCTATTGATTTCCTAGCTCAAGAAGTTGATAAAGGGCATCCATCGTCTCCATCCAAAGCTAGGAACACGAGGATTGTTATCCGAGAGCCTTGAAAGCTTCAGATTGTCAAGGTGAGTGTTGTCAGAGTCTCGGGATTAGGCGAAAATCCTTCCCGAATCTTTTATTGTCGTTTTTGATCATTTAGCTAACATTACCATTGAGAAAGTTGCATCGGATCATTAAACGAACACTTTGGTAAGTGTCGATAAGTTTGTTGTTGAACATCATGCATAGCTATTGGTATTGTCATTGAGCATTGTCATCGATATAGTTATTGTCATTGAAACATTTCAAAGAAATTATCGGACATTGATATTAACATCGAACCATGAAACATTAATTACGAGACATGTTTGTTATTGATATTATTGGAATCATTGGTCATTAGAATTCTCATTGAATATTGGATATGGATATGAACATTGACACCTTGGGTTTGAATAGACGTTGGATACAATTGGCATGCCTTAGAATTCATAAGCTCAATGTACGGGTGGACTACGGTCCTAAGGCTACGACCTATATTTATTTGGCGAGGCGGAGGGATGTGTATTGGTATTGGTCATATTGGTGAGGCGGAGGGACTAGACCATTCATTGATTTGGCGAGGCGTAGGAATTCGCGTATCCACTATTTTGATTCAATCCAAGGGCTAATGATTAAATGAATAAGTTGAACATTGTATATTGATGCATTCTATTGACATTGATGAGCATGAGACCATGAATATGAGATACTTGTTTACATTGTCATTCATTTTTTTATGAATACTTCACTAGGAAACGTATGCCTAATGTATTGTGTCTCATGCATTTCAGGTTAAAAGATCGTGTGTTCGCGGATCGGATAGTCAAGGCAAGACAAGTCACTACAAGCCCTAAAGTAATGTGTTTTGATCTTAAGAACTCTTAGAAAGGTGGCAAAGCAGTTGAACTAGTCGTTTATGCCCATTTTGATATGTTTGTGATATGCCTATGTATTGTTATGGTTGATGGCCCTAAATGATCTTTTTGTGTGGCTTTAAGTGGTTAAAAAGTGCGTACTTGGCTCATAAAGGTAAAAACATAGCAAACGTATTTGTATGATCATGAAATTTGGCATGCTAGTAGTTTATACCATTGAAATGTCGTGTGTAAAGTTTCATTGCATTTGGACATCGTTCGGTAAGTCAAATTGACTAAAAACCAGCAGAAATTTGTCATTACAGGTCAGGCCGTCTCGATACGGGTCATGGCGTATCGATACGGGTATGCATAATTGAACCTACAGATCAGGGCGTATCGGAACGGAATATAGTCGTTTCAAAACATTTTGTCACTGGAATCGATTTTTTCGATATGGGTTCATAGCGTATCGAAATAGGTCAAAGGTCAAAGTCAAAGAAAGTCAAACTGTATCGATACTGGTGTTTCCGTAACGATGCGGTCTGAAAGGAAAAGTCAACCCGTACCGATACTAGTGTGTCCATACCGATACGGTCCAAGGGTAAAGTCAACATGGGTTGACCATCATGCACCCGTTTCGAAACAGCCCTAGGGTGTTTTGATACGGGGTTAATTAAGTTAGTTAAAGGCATATTAAATAGTTGTAAGGTTCTCAGTTTAGTCACTAAAATTTGAGAAATTAAATTGAATGAGCTAATGAACTCTAAATTGTATGAAATTTTACAGGTATGTTAATGTTATGGTGAATTTCAATCTAGTATAATCAATTGCGTTGAAGAGCCCCTAATTAGTTGAATTTATAGTTTGGTCCCTAAAACTTGTATTAGTTATTATATAGCCCTGGATGATTAATTAACGCTGCGAATGGGTCAATTGGATTAAGATATGTTGTGGTAATGAGTTATTGTATGTTATCGATATAAATGTTAATATTAAAATGAAATTTTATTGCATCAATTTTCGGATTGATCATCGGTGTCACCTTCCGACTCGGTTCTCGACTAGACCGGGAAGGGGGTGTTACGTTTGTGGTATCAGAGCTAGAGTTTAATCGATTCTAGGACTAAACCGAAGCTTGTTGCATTGTTATTGTGTTACTTTGCCACGTAGGAGTTATATATTGTGTATATTGTGACTTGTCGACTAATCTGATCTTTCATAGAGATATGTTTGAGACTAATGAAGCTCACATAGACGAGTTTGCTACTAGCTCCTCGATGTATGGCGAGGAGATTAGAGGAGGAAATCCTCAGAACCCACCGCAACTGCAGGACCCTCATGTTCAGGGTACCGAGCCCGCATGACCCATCGCTCAGGCTGAGTGTTACAAGAACATGGCCGACATGTTCAGGCAGTTTATGACAGCTATGAGGGCTGAACAAGTTGTGCAACCTATCGCCCCTACTGTTCAATACACTCGAGCACCTATTGATAAGCTCTCACAGTATCGAGCTTATACTTTCACTGGACAAGATGACGACAACCTTGAAGTTGCCGAATACTGGTTGGACAACACCTTGCGGATTCTGAATAAACAACTTCAATGCTCGGAGGAGCACAAGCTTGAGTGTGCCTTCACATTGCTGTCCAATGGGGCACTTCATTGGTGGGAAACTACCAATTTGACTTTTTTAGAAGATACGGTGACTTGGGAGTTCTTCTTTAGAGAATTCCGCAAGAAATATATCAACGAGTTTTACCTTGCTGAAAGGCGAAGCATCTTCCTTCACCTTAAACAAGGCAGACGACCGATCGAACAATACATACATGATTTCTGCAAGTACTGTAGATATGGTGTAGAATATATAAAGAAGGAGGAAGAGAAGTGTCAAATGTTTATTGCAGGGCTCAATGATGAACTACGCCCTATGTTCACTGCGTTAAGCATTTCTGATTTCCAAGGTATTGTGAATCGAGTTAAGGCCACCAAAGCTGCACAGAAAGCTCAACGAGCTGGTGGCTCTGAAAGGTTTGAGAAGAGGTTCAGAGATGATTCTCGACCTCCGATATGGAACAAGAAAGGGAGATATCAAGGCCCCAAACAGAATATCTACCCACAGCCTTCCCGTTCTGAAAACATTGAGAGACCTCAGTCTGTGACGCAGTCTTTTGCTAAAGCAACGCCCATTGATAGCACTGGAGGTTCAAATCAAGGCAACCAACATCCACTTTGCAATTATTGTCAGAATAGGCATCCAGCGGGTCAATGTCGAAAGTAGACTGGAGCCTGTTACTTCTGTGGTGAGCAGGGACACTTTATTTGTGACTGATCTTGGAATGCAACCAAATCTGTTGTCACACCGACTACTGTTGCTTCTCCTGTTCAATTCTTTCGAGGTAAAGGATCGAAGAAAGGATCACCAGGAACTTTTGGACGATCGAGTGGCTGAGGGAAACCCTTTAATAAGTAAGATTCAAAAGCTCCTTCCCAAATCTATCATGTGAGGAGCAGAGAAAAAGAGGATGAACCTGATGTCATTGCAGGTACCATCAACTTATATTTGCATTCTTTATATGCATTGATTGACCATGGTTCTACTCATTCTTTTATAAGTACCCTTGCAGCTAAGAAGTACAATATGTCTTTCGAACGAATAACATCGAGAATTTCTGTAACCAATCCCTTAGGAGATTGCGTCACCGTAAGGGTAGTGTGTAAGAATCACCCCTTAATAATCCAAAGGATTCCTTTTCCGACCAATTTGTTGGCTTTACCGATCCATGAATTCGATGTCATCCTAGTTCTAGATTGGCTTAGTGAGCATCAGGCCTGGGTAGATTGTTGTAAGAGAAAATTATACTTTTGAGGTTTGGGTAAGGAAAGTGTTGTATTGATGAACGCGAAGAATCCATCATTGTATGCTTTGACATTGGAAACCAAAGGCGAATCACAATTACAAGACATTAACACTGTATGTGAATATCCTAATGTCTTCCCTGATGAATTTCCAGGATTGCCCCCAACCCGTGAAGTGGATTTTGGCATCAAAGTGCAACCTGCGACTGCTCTAGTCTCCATTGCACCATATCGTATGACAGCTGTGGAATTAAAAGAATTAAAGGCTCTGATTCAAGAGTTGTTAAGAAAGGGTTTTATTCAACCGATTATGTGTTGACTACCGGCAATTGAATAAAGTAACCATCAAGAATAAATATCCATTGCCTAGAATAGACGACCTGTTCGATCAACTAAAGGATGCCTTTGTGTTTTCCAAGATCAATATAGGTCGGGCTATTATCAAATGAGAGTTAAGAAATGTGATATACCGAAGAATACCTTCCGTACGAGATATGAACATTACGAATTCTTGGTGATGCCCTTTGGGTTAACCAATGCACCGACAACTTTTATGGATTTGATGAATCGAGTCTTTCGACCCTATCTCGACAAGTTCGTAGTGGTGTTTATAGATGATATACTGATCTACTCCAAGAACGAAGCAGAACACCGAGATCATCTTCGTATTGTGCTTCAGACCTTAAGGGAGAAGCTGTTGTACGCGAAGTTCTTCAAGTGTGAGTTTTGGCTCACCGAAGTTTCCTTTCTAAGACATATTGTGTCAGCTTCGGGTATTCAAGTGGACCCGAAGAAAATACAAGCTATTGTAGATTAACATCCACCGAAGAATATTGGAGAAGTCAGAAGCTTCCTCGGGCTTGCTAGCTACTATTGAAGATTTGTGAAAGGATTTTCTATGATAGTTGCTCCTTTAACCAAGTTATTGAGGAAAGAAGCTCCTTTTGTTTGGACTGAGGTCCAACAATGAAGTTTTGATTAGTTGAAACAAGTATTGACTTATGCACCAGTCCTAACCCAACCCGAGTCCAAAAAGGACTACACAATTTACAGTGATGCATCGCACCTCGGGTTAGGATGTGTATTGATGCAAGAGGGAAAAGTCATCGCTTATGCTTCGAGACAACTTAAGCCACACAAAATGAATTATCCCACCCACGACCTTGAATTGGTTGCAATTGTCTTTGCATTGAAAATATGGAGACATTATCTCAACGGAGAAAAATGTTATCTCTTCACCGACCATAAAAGTATTAAGTAGCTTTCGACTCAAAAGGAGTTTAACCTTCGGAAACGGAGGTGGATGGAACTTCTTAAGGATTACGATCTTGTCATTGATTACCATCCGGGCAAGGCCAACATTGTAGCTGATGCACTCACCCGCAAACCTTTTCCTGGTGGGCATCGACAATAAATTTGGAGTTTTATGTATTATGTAATACATTAACTCATCGTAATATTGCTATATTGTAGCCCCTCAAGCAATTAACGCTCACTTCCGACTTCGGAAGCATCGTTGTCTTGTAGTTAAACTTCAAGTTCAGTCTACCATTGTTTCATAAATCAAGAGTTTGCAAGAGCAAGATCCTGAGCTTCAATCCATTGTCTCTAAGCTATCGGACAACCTTGACTTCAGAATTAATTCTGAAGGACTCTTGTGTTTTCATGATCGGGTCTGTACACCTAATGATGAATTTCTTCGCACCGATATTCTCTCTGAAGCTCATTCAAGTTTTTTTTTCTGTTCACCCCGGGTCTGTGAAGATGTATAAAGACCTACGTGAACTCTATTGGTGGCCAGGCATGAAGTAGGCCATAGTTGACTTCATTTCCAAGTGCCTCACGTGACAACGTGTTAAGGAAGAACATTGTGCTCCTACCGTATTATTACAGCCTATCGATCCACCGAAACGGAAATGGGAAAAGATCACTATGGATTTTGTTAGTGGACTACCGTTAACTCCCGCGAAGCATGATGCCATATGGGTCATTATAGATCGTTTCACGAAGACGGCTCATTTTATACCGGTTAGAATGGACTACGGTCTCCCTAAATAAGCTGACTTGTATATCAAAGAAGTAATCCGACTCCAAGGAGTACCTAAGTCTATCATCTTCGATCGAGATCCCCGATTTGCATCTCAGTTTTAGAGAACCTTGCAAGGAGCTCAGGGCACCAAAGTTAATCTTAGCACAACCTTTCATCCTTAGTCTGACGGCCAGTCAGAAAGGGTAATCCAAGTAAATCATTGAAAAACTTGTCCATTGAAACCTTAGAAATTTGCATTGTTATTGAACCTTCCTATATAGATTTTGGAAGACATGCTTCGAGCATGCATTATTGACTTTGGTGAAACTTGGGAAAATATCTACCCCTTGTTGAATTTTCCTACAATAATAGTTACCAAGCATCAATCCAAATGGCCCCATATGAAGCATTGTATGGTAGGCGATGTGAAAGAGACAGAGATCGGGTTGCTAAACTTGAGCTATGAGAATTTTAAGATGGACCCTGATGAAAGCGTCTCAAAGTTGTTTGATCGATTTTTGATCATCGTCAATGGCCTTAAAGGATTCGATGAAGTAATTCCCGAAGATAAGCTAGTGAGGAAGCTTCTATACTCTCTCCCGGAGTCTTGGGATGGTTAGAGGACAACCATCATTGAAGCAAAGAATTTGAAAACTTTGAAGCTTGATGAGCTTGTTGGGTCTCTTCTTACACACGAGATCATGAAGCAAAGAAGAGAGGAAGAGAAGAAGAAGGAAGAGAGAAGCATAAGGTAGAGAAGAAGAAGAAGCTAGGAGTTGATCTCAAGGCCTCTCTACAATAGGAGAGCTCTTATAGTGAGGAGGAAGTCCTTGAGGAATTGGCCATGATAGCCAAACGATTCTCAAGGTTCATGAAGTCTAACCGAGGGAGAAAATTTCAAAGAAAGATGGACTTCAAGAAGAAAAGCAAAGAAGAAGAGAGGGATCAAATTATTTGCTTTGAGTGCAAGAAGTCGGGTGACATACGTTCCGATTGCCCTCAACTCAAGAAGAAAGGGATTTGAGAAGAAGAAGAAGAAGCTCAAAGCCAAGCTTGCTACTTGGAGTGATGAGGAGTCATCCGAGGATGAGGAACATGAAGTGACCAACCTTTGCCTCATGGCTCTTGAGAAAGATTCTTCTATGGTAACCTCTAACTCATCTACTTTTGATTTTACTTATGATGACCTTCTAGATGCTTATGATGAGTTAGTTGAGAAATTTAAGGAGTCTGTTTTAAAAAATAAAAAGATCATTTCCAATTTAAATGCTAAAAGTGATTTACTTTCTCAAACTAACTTGAAATTTGAGAAAAATATTTTAGGTCTACAAGATGAACTTGAATTCTTTCAAAATGAAAATGTAGATTTAAATAATCTTATTTCTCAATGTAACATTGAACACCAAAAGGTGTTAGATGAGCTTAATGAGCTCAAAAAGTCTTTCAAGAGTGTTGATAATGTGAAAAATGAAATAGGTGAATCATCTAGAACAAACCAACCTAAAAGAAAGAACTATAACTACAAACAAAGTGGATCCTATAGGCATACTAGAACTAAAATAATTAGAAGTGTATGGGTTCCTAAGGAACTTGCCAAATCTAATAATGTTGATGCCATGTCACCTTGGATTTCTAAGGGAACCAAGCTTTTGGGAGCTAACACTCGTGGACCCAAAATGATTTGGGTAACAAAAATCAAAGCTTAATCTCTTTGTTTGTAGGGGGAGCATTGCTACAAGGCCAAAGCACCAAGCCAAAACTCACGGTACCTTGATAGTGGATGCTCGAGGCACATGACCGGAGACAAGAGTCATCATGGATTTAAAGCCAAAAAGTGGAGGAGTGGTGACATTTGGTGACAACTTCAAAGGCCACATTAAAGGTATTGGCTCTATAGGTAATCACTATACTATACTCATTGAAAATGTATTGTATGCCGATGGTCTAAAACACAATTTATTGAGCATTAGTCAATTGTGTGATAAAGGGTTTAATGTCTTATTTGATAAAAATGGTTGTAAAATTGTTGACATTAAATCTAATAAAATAATGCTCATTGGTCATCGCATAGGTAACATATATATGGTGCATCTAGATGACATTCATTCATCACATTCATGTTTTGTTGCACAAAATGAAAATGATGCATGGTTATGACATAGGAAACTAGGACATGCTAGCATTAGTGTTTTAGAGAAATTAGTTTCCCTAAATCTAGTTAGAGGTTTACCCAAGATTAAATTCTCAAATGATAAAATATGTGATGCTTGCTCTAAGGGTAAACAACATAGATCATCCTTTAAATCCATTAATGATGTCTCTACTAGTAGATGTTTACAATTGATTCACATGGATCTTTTTGGGCCTATTAGAACTATGAGCTTGGGTGGTAAATCGTATGCTTTTTTTCTTTTTGATGACTATTCTAGATTTACTTGGGTTCTATTCTTAAGTACAAATATAAGGCTTTAGAAAATTCATCACGTTTTCAAAATTAACTCAAAATGATCTTGAACTTAAGATTTCTCACATTAGAAGTGATCATGGAACCAAGTTTCAAAATCTAGGTTTTGAAGAGTTTTTAAATGAAAATGGTATTAGCCACAATTTTTTGGATCCTCGAACTCCTCAACAAAATGAGGTAGTTGAGAGGAAAAATAGGACTTTACAAGAAATGGCTAGAACCATGCTTTGTGAAAACAATTTACCTAAATATTTTTGGGCAGAAGCCACAAATACCGCTTGCTACATTGTAAATCGAGTAATGATTAGGCCAATTTTAAAGAAAACACCTTATGTGATTTTAAAATCTAAGAAGCCTAACATTAGCTATTTTCATCCATTTGGTTGCAAGTGTTTTGTTTTAAATAATGGAAAAGACAACTTAGGTAAATTTGATGCTAAAAGTGATGAAGCTATTTTCTTAGGATACTCTTTAAACTCTAAAGCCTATCGTGTATTTAATAAAAGAACTTTAGTAGTAGAAGAGTCTATTCATGTCATTTTCGATGATAACCTCCTTCCGAGGAAGGAATCTTGTGATGATGATGATGTAGGAATCCTTGATGCCTTTGGTGGAGGACAAACTTCAAAGGAGGATGAGATTCCAACTAAAGAAGAAGATGCACAAGACCCACCTCTTGAAGCCTTGAAGGACTTGGCTCTTGAGGAAAAGGAAGTGAGTTACCCAAGGGAGTACAACTATGTCAAAGGTGGTGAAATCTTGGGTGATCCATCCAAGGGGGTAACAACTAGATCTTCTCTCAAACTCATGAATCATGTTGCTTTTATCTCATACATTGAGCCTAAGAACATTAAAGAAGCATTAAAAGATAATTTTTGGATTATGGCTATGCAAGAAGAGTTAAATCAATTTGAGAGAAATAATGTATGAACAATAGTTGAAAGGCCTTGTAATCAATCTACTATAGGAACTAAATGGGTATTTAGGAATAAACTAGATGAGAGTGGTAACATTGTGAGAAACAAAGCTAGATTAGTTGCTCAAGGTTACACTCAAAAAGAGGGAATAGATTTTGATGAAACCTATGCACCCGTAGCTAGAATGGAAGCTATTAGGATGTTGCTTGCATATGCATGTTATCATAATTTCAAGCTTTTTCAAATGGATGTGAAAAGTGCATTTTTAAATGGTTTTATAAATGAGAAAGTATAGATGGAACAACCACCGGGTTTTGAAGATTCAAAATTTCCAAATCATGTTTTAAGCTAACCAAAACACTTTATGGTTTAAAACAAGCTTCTAGAGCTTGGTATGAAAGGCTTTCAAACTTTTTGATTGAAAAAGGTTTTGAAAAAGGTAAGGTGGACACTACACTTTTCATAAAAAGATATAAAAATGACATCTTAATAGTGCAAATATATGTTGATGATATCATTTTTGGATCTACTAATGAGTGTCATTGCAAAGAGTTTGCTAAGTTAATGCGAGGTGAATTCGAGATGAGCATGACGGGGGAACTCTCATTCTTTTTGGGACTCCAAATCAAACAAAGGAAGGATGACACCTTCATCAATCAAGAAAAGTACGTGAAAGATATGCTCAAGAAGTTTGGCTTGGAGCAAGAAAAGCCTCAAGCTACACCAATGAGCTCATCTACCAAGCTTAAAAAAGATGAAGGAGGTAAGTGTGTTGACTCTAAGTTTTATCGCTCTATGATTGGATCTTTGCTTTACCTTACCGCAAGTAGACCAAATATATTGTTTAGTGTTTGCTTGTGTGCTAGGTTTCAAACTAGTCCTAGAGAGTCTCACCTTATAGCCGTTAAAAGAATCTTTAGGTACCTTAGAGATACTCATTGTCTAGGTCTTTGGTACCCTCGAGACTCAACCTTCAACCTTCATGCTTATTCGGATGTGGATTATGAGGGATGTAAAATTGATAGGAAAAGTACTTCAGGAACTTGCCAATTCTTAGGTAGTATGCTCATATCTTGGTTCTCTAATAAACAAAATAGCGTAGCTCTATCTACCACCGAAGCCGAGTACATATCCTTAGGGAGTTGTTGTGCTCAAGTCCTTTGGATGAAGCAACAACTCTTAGATTATGGAGTAAAAGTTGAAACCATACCCCTTAAGTGTGATAACACTAGTGCTATATGCTTAACCAAAAATCCCATCCAACACTCTAGAACCAAACATATAGAAAAATAAGGCATCATTTCATTAGAGATCATGTCCTTAAGAAAGATGTTGTTGTAGAGTATGTTGACACCTTGAACCAACTAGCGGACATTTTTACCAAACCTCTAGACAAAAAGCGTTTTTGGTCCCTTAGGAGAGAGCTAGGTCTAACTAGCCTATCTTGACCCTTTAGGACTCTTTTGAGGTTAAAATTGCTTGATTTTATGAAATTGCATGTTTTTGTGTTGTTGATCTTGATAGAAACCATGCTTATAGCTAGGGGGAGTATGCTTCTGTTAGTATATGCTTAGACTTTCTCATTCATCAATTGCATTCATTTAGGAGGTGTTAAAGTCGAGCCTTTGGTTGTTCTAAAAGCCAAAAATGCATTTCTGGGCATAGGGTATCGATACGACCTTACGCATATCGATACGAGTACTTCACTAGTTTACCAGACTGCATTTTCTCCCTTACGGGTATCGATACGGTTAAACCCGTTTCAATACGAGCTGTGAGTGTTTCGATACGGATGATATCTGTTTCGATACGGTGCCTTGACACACATTTCTAAGGAATTCCCATTTTACCCTCGTATCGATACACCCTTAGGCGTATCGATACTCAATTGCGCAGACTGCTACTTAATAGCATTAAAAGAGTTTCACTTTTACCAAAATTAAAATCTCAAAACCCTAGCCGTTTTAACTCTATAAAAGGCCTCTCAACCCCTCATATTTTCACCACAAAACTAAAAATCTCTTGAGGGTTTTTCAACATCAAGCAAAGCTTTTAAAGCTCTCATCAATTTGGTGCAAGTTCTTCATTCATTCCTCTCTATATCAATATCAAGGTATAAAATTCTTTTTCTCTTTTTATTTTCTTTGTGATTTTCGTTTTCAATTCTTTTTGTTTTGCTTTTTCAAAAACAATCTTTATCAAAACCTTTTTGTTTTGTTGTTTTTGATTTGCCTTTTCAAAATTTTTTAAACCTTGATTATTGATTTTCCATGGGTTGAATGAGAAAAATAATGCATACACATTGTTTTGATCAATTTCTCTAGACAATGGCACCCAAAAAGAGAGCGCATACTACGAAGTCGGTGAAGCTTCCAATTTCGGAGATGGTACTCGCCCTAATTTGACCCTTATCTATCAAAGATGTTTTAGAACCACCGGGGACCTCAACTACTTTCGCTCCTTTCAAAATTACAAAATCCGACTGGAGAGGGTGATTTCTGTTCCTTTCCTTAATTCGGAGCCCTTCAAGTTTTTCTACTTATCTTTTCTCAATGAATGGAAATTTATGGATTTTCTACAAATCCCGAGCTTTTTCTTTCGCAATTTGGTTTTGATATTCTATGCTAATGCCAAGTGTGTCGCCGATCCCTCGGGTAATGTTGTTGCCGTCAACTCCTATCTCATGGGCAAAAAGATTACCATCGATGTTCTATCTCTTTGTGTTGTTTTTAAGTTAGAGGATGAGGGTATCGAAGATCAGAATTCTCTTGGTCATGTCTTGGGGGGTTCCGTGACCGTTCTTAATGCTCAAGATCGAATCCTTCACTTGATGATTACTTGGTGGTTTAGGCATTCGAGAGGGAAATATTCAACCATCTGTCAAGTTGATGATTTTTGGATTCGGTGCTTCCGCCAAAGACGACAACCAAACCTTGCTCGCATCATGTTTGCGGAGATTGTCTATCTCATGCAACATCTTCATACAACTATTGTCACTTCATTCACTTATGGCACCGCCTTGAGTTACTTCTTCACTCAAAAGGAGATTGATTGCTCCCACGACTACCCGACACCCCTCACCGATCCCATTGATGAGAGATCTCTTTCTAGGGGGAAGTTTCATTACTTCAATGGTAGTTGGCTTCGTCTCTCCGAGCTTCCTAGCGATGCGATTCCGGAAGAGATTGCCAATCCTCAAGCTCCTCATCCACCTTCCATGGATGCTCTTATGACCTTTATCAGCGAACAATTCACGGGCTTACACATAGGAATTGCTTCCATGGTCAAGTCATAAATTCAGGGTTTGCCGCTATAGACACACGCTTCACAAGCCTTGAAGATCACGTGAAAAATGTGGAGATGCGTCTCACTTCTCTTGAAGGCGGTCACAATTCGATGAACATCTCTCTTACCGCTTTTCATGATGAGTGGCGTCAATCTAGGAGGAATAATGATGATGCCAACGAAGAGGACGATGAAGATGATGAAGATGGCGATGGAGAAGAGTAGTAGATTATCTTTGCATTCCATTCATGTCATTTAGGATTTCTATTTATGCACTTTGATTTATGTTCTTTAGGATTAAGTTTAAAACCTATGCTTTGATTATTGTTATTTGGATTTTATTTTGATGTTTCCTTTGTTATGAACTTAATGTTTATCTATTATATGTTGCTTGGTTATTGTTTATGCCTTTTGCCTATGTCTATCTTTGTCTCTTATTTTTTTGATCTAGCAAAAAGGGGAGAGGGAACAAGCTCACTTAAAATTTTTAGCTTAAAATTTACCTAGCTAACATTAAGGGGGAGTTGTTTTCCAAAGTTTTTCAAAGCCTTAAAAATTTTCAAGTTTTGGTTTTGTTATATCAAAAAGAGAGAAATTGTAAAACCTATGTTTGATTTTGATATAACAAAGATTCTTAAGGATTAAATTGAAAAACTTGAAATAGATTTTTAAGTCTCTCAAAAGGTTTCAAATCAACAAGGCTTTACTTTAGTTTGAAAAACTCAAACTCTAAAATATTTTCTAACTGTTCCAAGGCCAAACTATTGAAAATTGCATATGCGTATCGATACGCTCCTAGCCGTATCGATACCTTTTTTACAAACTTGGCCACTAGAGAAATCTATTTCGATACGCCCCTTACCGTATCAAAACAGGGTATCGAAACAGATTGTATCTGTATCGATACACTCTCTCAATAAAATCACACTAAGTTTGAATGGCGTACCGATACGACGTCACCCGTATCAATACGAATTTAATGGAATTTTAAATTCAGAAGCCTTAAATGTTTTTGACTGTTGGTGTCAGTTGTTAGGTAACAGACTTTTAAAGAGTTAGTTGTCCCGTACCGATACGCTCTTACCCTTATCGATACAGAATCTTCCAGTGAGCTTTGATGGAATAATTGCATCGATACGGTCTTGCCCGTACCGAAACACTTCCCTAACCCGTACCGATACGCTTACACGCGTATCGATACACCCCTCTTGTAATTGTGCAACTGCTCTTTCTGTTTTGAGACAGGTATCGATACGGATCCCCATGTACCGGTACGGTAGGCTGCAGAAGTGCATTTATGGTGGAAAGAGAGGGTCCCAACGGCTGTAATCAATACCCTAACCACCCAAACGACTAGAATTAATGGAGAAGGTGTAAAATCAAGCCAATTGAAGACTAGCAACAACTATTGCATCCAAGAGAAACATCCATACAAAAATCCAAGCTCAAAGTGCTAAATTTCTCATTCTTGTAAAATCCCAAATTGTGTTGTGTGTAATTCCAATCTTGTATTCAAATTTGGGTTGAGTGCTTGTATCAAAAGGGGAAAATTTGTATTGAGAGATATTCTACTTGCCTTATAATTCTTCTTTGTATCCTTGTGAGGGTTTGGTCAAATTTTGGGTAGAAAATTTGACCGGTATTGTAAAGGTTACCTCCTAAGCCTTGAAAAGGGGAAGATCAATTAGTAGATTGTTGGAAAATCCTTAGTGGTAGCTAAGGTAGTGGATGCAGAGTTCATTTGGAACTTGAACCACTCTAAATTGCCTTGTTCTTCAATTTTAGTCATTCCACTTTCTCCAACAAATTTTAAAAACACAATTCACCCCCTCTTGGCTTTGATTAATTCATTGATCCACTCAACAGATTGATCAGGAGAGATTCCTTCATTTGAAGGAAAGCCATTACAATTAAAAAGCTATAGAATAGTTAAAGGAAATAAGCTTACCAGATTGCCAAGAAGCAAGCATCTCTAATTATCTTCATATTCTTCCTCCCACCAACAAGCAAACACCACCATTGTAGAGAGTTTCAAGCTTTGAATTTCTTCATCCCATTGTTATCGAATCGTTGCTAACGTTTAGGTAAGCAATAATCCTCAAACAATCGTTAGATTCCATGGATGTTTCAAGCTTAATCTCAAGCTAGGGTTTTAGCCATCCATGGATAATTCATCGTTGATGGTTATAGTGAGATCGGTTATCGATTTTGATATTGTTATATTGATTTGATGTCGTAATATTGATCTTAACAATCTCCATATTGATTTCCTAGCTCAAGAAGTTGATAAAGGTCATCCATCGTCTCCATCCAAAGCTAGAAATAAGGGGATTGTTATCCAAGAGCCTTGAAAGCTTCAGATTGTCAAGGTGAGTGTAGTCAGAGTCTCGAGATTAGGTGAAAAGCCTTCTCGAATCTTTTATTGTCGTTTTTGATCATTTAGCTAACATTACCATTGAGGAAGTTGCATTGGATCATTAAACGGACACTTTGGTAAGTGTCGGTAAGTTTGCTATTGAACATCGGACATAGCTATTTGTATTGTCATTGAGCATTGTCATCGATATAATTATTGTCATTGAAACATTGCAAAGAAATTATCAGACATTGATATTGATATTGAACCATGAAACATTGATTATGAGACATGTTTGTTTTTGATATTATTGGAATCATTGGTCATTGGAATTCTCATTGAATATTGGATATGGATATGAATATTGAAACTTTGGATTTGAATAGACGTTGGATACAATTGGCATGCCATAGAATTCATGAGCTCAGTGTACGGGTGGACTACGATCCTAAGGCTACGACTTATATTTATTTGGCGAGGTGGAGGGATGTGTATTGGTATTGGTCATATTGGAGAGGCGGAGGGACTAGACCATTCATTGATTTGGCGAGGTGTAGGAATTCGCGTATCCACTATTTTGATTCAATCCAAGGGCTAATGATTAAATGAATAAGTTGAACATTGTATATTGATGCATTCTATTGACATTTGTAACACCCCAATTTTCGGCTTAGAAGTTTAGGGTCTGAGCCAGACCGGTTTGATTTTCGGTTCTAATATAAAAGGAGGTTTTTGGGAAAGCCTAGTTCGGGATGCTTTAAAAATATGGAAAAATACTTAAAAAATCCTCTTTTAATATATATATAAGAGAATGGTGAAATCAATTTTACAAAATAAGGTTTGGAAATACTACATTTCGGTGTAGTGACTAAAGTGCGATTTTTGAAAAGTTTAGTGGTGACTGTTTTGTAAGGATTGAAACTTTGAATCTTTAAGGAGCTAATTTACCCAAAAATGATTTCTCCAGATTTTTCCTTAATTTGAGTGAATTAATTAATGTTTTAATTAATTAGAAGAGAAGAGAAACTACCTTTTGGAAAAATCATAACTACCTTTTCCTAAAATTTTCTCATTTCTTTTTCTCTCAAAATTCCATCATCCAAACACTTTTCTCCAGCAAATTTTGCATTGATCTTCACTTCAATTGATGAGATTTCTATCATCAATTAGTTCCTAATCAATCTTGCATCAAATCCTTTTAATTTCTTCATTGAATTTTCAAGGAAATTGGCTCAAATCAAGGAGAAATCACCATTTAGATGTAAGATTGTTCTTCCCCTCTAAATACTCAGTTCTTTACTGAAATTCCCAAGTTGTCAATCCTTAATTTAAGTTTTATAAATGGTTTTAATGATAGAGACTTGATTTTGGCTTAAAACTCAAGATTTGGATGAAATCTTGAAGAATTTCGTGGTGTTTGTTTGGGCTCTGTTTTGAGATGATTCTTAAATGTATTTTGGATGTCTAATGATGTGGAAAAGAGGTTTTATCAATGCAATCCCGAATAGGTTGAATTTCCTAAGTTTTTGCGTATGAAAATGGTGGTTTTTGAGGTGATCTTGGTGTTCCGTTATAGCTGGAGGTATAAGGACGAGTTTAGGTTTATTTTGGATGTTGATTGATGTTTAGAAGTGGTTAGAAGTGATGGATCTTGTCTGGGTTAAGTTGTGAAAGAGTTTGGAGGTGTTTTCGGTTGTGTTTGGTAGCCGAATTTTGATTTTGGGTAGATCAGCGAGTTTATGTGTGTTGGCTGAAGATTTCAATGCATGATGATGCATTAATCCTCTGCTTTGATGTGTTTAAAACAGGGGAAGCATCTTCGGATACTTGTGGAGTTGATACAGAGGCTTGATCGGCAAGCTTGCAAAACGGAATTGGTGAGTGGAGTTGGATTTCCAGCTTTGAAACCATTATTTGAAGGTTTTGGGAGCTTAGTTTAAGTCTAAACAACTTAACTAAGCTCAAGAGTAAGTTTTCGGAAAAACTCTCTTGGATGAGCCATGAAGTGGTTCGATGCATTGGTTATAATTTGCATGTTTAAATTCTGTCTTGAAAGCATGTGTTAGCATGGTTAATGCTGGTTTTGAAAGCCATGTGTTGAAGGATGCTCAAGGTAAGAGATCCTTGTTTTAGCATGTTGTTAATTGGTAATGATGCATGGTGATGCATGGTGTTTAATGGCTTTGTTTAATGCTTTAAAACAGTGAGTTAATGATGTTATTTGATGTATATTGGCAAGTGATGAATTGGTTTTAAAGTACTTGAATCAGATATAGTTAGCCGGCTATAGGATTAGGTGCACCGTGAATAAAGTCGCCTTGGATGTTGAGGGGTTGTGATTGTACCGAAAACTCCATCCAAGTATCCTAACGAGAGAGGTAAGATCACAACGGTGGTTATAGTCCGTGTGTGGATCTTGGTAAGGTCACAAGGGTGGTTAAAAGTCCGTGTGTGGACCTTGTGTTATGTGTCCCGTACTCTCGTTAGGAAGTTATACAACTACCGATGAGTGATGTTGAGGGGTTGTGATTGTACCGTAAACTCCATCACGGGTGTTGAGGGGTTGTGATTGTACCGTAAACTCCACCTTATGTTGTTTGGTAGTGTGTATGAAGCGTGTGGGACAACGCTTGCAATCCGCGTATCCGATTGTGTTTTGTGTTGTAAAAGATTATGAATTATCACTTGAATGCTAATATGTTGAATTGATGTAATGAAGCATGAGATGCTTGTAAAGTATGCAAGGTTGCATGAAAAGAGATGAGCTTGTGTTTAAAAGCTTTGTTGAAAGTGTTTTCTAAAATGCATTATTGTGATGTTTTCTTTAGAGCATGCCTCACTAAGCAATTGTGCTTACGCTCCCTCTCTTGTACCAAAAATGCAGATAATTGAAGTGTTTAAAGGCAACAAGGAGGCTAGAGTGTCCAAGGGAAACCAAGCTCATGTATGGTGATGTTTTCATACTCTATTAGTTTTGGTAATTTGGCAATGGGAACCTAAAGTGTGTTTTGGGAGATGTTTTGGCTCCCTACTTTGTGGCATGATGCTTTTGATGTTTTGGATTTGTAAGTGGCCTTTTTAATGCTTGGTTTGGAGATTGATTGATTGCTTGGTTTGGATAATAGGGTGCATGCCTATAGACTTGTGAAATTTCATATTTGATGCTATGGATGTGTTTTGAAGTTGCAAACATGTACCTTATATGTATGATGACTTGTTGGCATGATTAGGAAGTCATTAGGATTTTTTTGAATGTATTTATGTATGAAAAACCAGCAAAATCTGCAGCTTCTGGGCAAACCGTATCGGAACGGGCACTAGCGTTTCGAAACGGGGGCCTGTAATGGCATTCGTGTTTCGAAACGGCTGGAGGCTGTTCTGAAACGTTTTGGCTACTGTCAAGCCCTGTTTCGAAACTAGTCTCGGAACAAACCCGTGTTTCGGAACGGTCAAAGCCGTTTCGAAACAGGTGACCGTTGGGCACTGATTTGAATGGTGTTGAAGTTTGCAAGCTTTATGTTTTAGTCCCGAAAGTCGTTTTGCAATTGTATGAGTTCAAGAAGTCCAATTAAAGTGAAATTTGACAGGGAAGTATTTAATATGACTAATTTCATATTGGTAACTTAAAAACCAGTTAAGACCTTATAATTTTCAGAATTTACATTTTGGTCCCTAATCTTTGTATATTGTGCAATTGAGTTCTTTTTTGAAATCCGATCGCTGTGCTTTACACGTATATGTTTCTCAAGTGTTCGCTTAGGGTTAACGTGCATCTAGACAAGATTAAAAGGAAAAAAAAGAGGGTCGTTAATCAAGGTTGACTTCCGGGTTGA
This sequence comes from Hibiscus trionum, assembly GCA_030270665.1. Taxonomy (NCBI): domain Eukaryota; kingdom Viridiplantae; phylum Streptophyta; class Magnoliopsida; order Malvales; family Malvaceae; genus Hibiscus; species Hibiscus trionum. Next base: position 38,751,749 of record BSYR01000010.1, on the reverse strand, counting down.
CTTTGGTTTTCCCCCGTGTAATATTCGTAGTTCGGGTCAACCGCCTAGGCCGGGCTAAGGGGGTTACAACATTGGTGAGCATGAGACAATGAATATGAGATACTTGTTTACAATGTCATTCATATTGTTATGACTACCTCACTAGACAACGTATGCCTAATGTATTGTGTCTCATGCATTTCAGGTTAAAAGATCGTGTGTTCGAGGATCGAATAGTCAAGGCAAGACAAGTCACTACAAGCCCTAAAGTAATGTATTTTGATCTTAAGAACTCCTAGGAAGGTGGGAACGTAGTTGTACTAGTCGTTTATGCCCATTTTGATATGTTTGTGATATGCCTATGTTTTATTATGGTTGATGGCCCTAAATGGTCTTTTTGTTTGGCTTTAAGTGGTTAAAAAGTGCATACTTGGCTCATAAAGGTAAAAACATAGCAAATGTATTCGTATGATCATGAAATTTGGCATGCTAGTAGTTTATACAATTGAAATGTCATGTGTAAAGTTTCATTGCATTTGGACATCGTTCGGTAAGTCAAATCGAATAAAAACTAGCAGAAATCTGTCTTTACAGGTCAGGCCGTATCGATACAGGTATGCATAATTGAACCTACAGATCAGGGCGTATTGGAACAGAATATAGCCGTTTCGAAACATTTTGTCATTGGAATCAAACGTTTCGATACGGGTTCATAGCGTATCGAAACGAGTCAAAGGTCAAAGTCAAAGGAAGTCAAACCGTATCGATACTGGTGTTTCCTTAACGATACGGTCTAAAAGGAAAAGTCAACCTGTACCGATACTGGTGTGTCCGTATTCGATACAGTCCAAGGGTAAAGTCAACATGGGTTGACCATCGTGCACCCGTTTCGAAACAGCCCTAGGGTGTTTTGATACGGGGTTAGTTAAGTTAGTTAAATGCATATTAAACAATTGCAAGGTTCTCAGTTTTGTCACTAAAATTTGAGAGATTAAATTAAATGAGCTAATGAATTCTAAATTGTATGAAATTTTACAGGTATGTTAATATTATGGTGAATTTCAATCTAGTATAATCAATTGCATTGAAGAGCCCCTAATTAGTTGAATTTATAGTTTGGTCCCTAAAACTTGTAATAGTTATTATTTAGCCTTGGATGATTAATTAACACTGTGAATGGGTCAATTAGATTAAGATATGTTGTGGTAATGAGTTGTTGTATGTTATCGATATAAATGTTAATATTAAAATGAAATTTTATTGCATCAATTTTTGGATTGATCATTGGTGTCACCTTCCGACCCGGTTCTCGACCAGACCGGGAAGGGGGTGTTACAATAGCAGTTTAACTAGGCTAATCGAGCTGATGGTTTCTTCGGTTCTTGCAATAGGGGTGAACGTATTTGCTAAGTTTCAGGGGGTGAGCCTAACACAACGAGATAGGGGTGAGCCTATTCTTGACCAAAGTGAGATTTGGTGGAGGTGAGTGCATCATGAGGAATCTGTATATCCGATGTGTTTTAATAACATTTTATATATGAATGAGAGGATAGAGGCAAGTCTATCCGGTGTCACAATAATTGCCAATATATGAGATAAATGCGTTATATGGATTATATGAGATTTATGAAAAGTGTTTTGATTCATATGATTGTTATGTATGATATGTTTTGGAAACAATCGAAAAATACTTAGATGTTTTGAAATGCTTCAATGTTTTCTTAAGAGCAACCTCACTAAGCATTGCGTGCTTACGCTCTCTTTTCCCATTGATGCAGAGTAATAGAGTTGCGGGGTAGCGTTCTCTCAGCAAGAAAGGTCCAAGATCAAGACATTTGCTTGAGTATGAAAACTAGTTTTAATTCGGTTAATAAGGCAATGTGTTACTATGTTTTTGGGGATTTGTAATATGGTTTTTAATGGTGTTGTGGAGGTTTATATGTTGTGATTTGATGGATTAGTATGCCGGTGTATTGAGGCATGTTTGTTGATGATTTGCATATATGTGTTTGATACTTGAAAGTTTCATAGTTTGCATATAGGGTGGGTGTGCTTATATATACTCTTTGTGGTTCAAGCATGTTCAATTTGGTGCTAATTGACTATAGATGTGATTCCTATGCTGTAATGTGCCTTGAATCTCTCTTTGAGTGTTGAGTTGAATGGTTTTAGGAAGCATGCCTCTAGAATTGTGATATTGTGCAATATGCCTTTTGATGTTCCTAATTTTCATGAGCTTTAGATTAGTTTTAAACTTTGATTTAGTGGTATATATGTGTATGTTTGAGTAAGGCATGTTTGAGTTACCTTTTGGGTGAAAAACCAGCAAAGTTGGATATTACAGGTCTAGGGGTTTCGATACTCGAGTCACCATAACGATACGAGTATGCACAATTTTGGCCTGAGTATCGGTACTCGAGCAACTGTAACGGTACAAGTATACGCATTTTGGCTTGGATATCGATATACGGGAAGGTGTATCGGTACGACTTTTAGCTACTAGAATTTGAGGAATTTTTAATTGTCTTAGGGTACCAATACTCGGGAGAGGGCATCAATATGCCTTTGTAAAAACATGGATAGGTACCGATACCCTTGCCCGAGTATCGATACGGGCAGTTGTTATTTTTAGTTGATGGAAATTTTAAGGTTTCTAGTTCTTTCATTTTGGTCCATGGGTTTAATGTATGCGATTACGTGAGTTTGGATGATTGTTTATTAAGTTGAAATTTGGCAAGTAAGCATGTAACCTGACTAATTTAGGATTGGTAACTTCGAACTTAATCAAGTCCTTGTTATTTTTCAAATTTGCAATTTGGTCCCTATTTTGTTATTACAGTCAATTGGTTATCTTAACGTTGCCTGATTCAATAGAGATTTCACCCCTGCCAGCATGCACACCTTAGGTTATAATGTTGCATCTAGATAAGATAAAAAGAAAAAAATGGACCTAATCTTAATTAATCGTTACAGGTTTGTTTCGGCGAACCCAATATAATTCGCTCGGTTCGGTCTGGAGTCTAGGCCAGGTCGATGGGTTACATTCATCCTAATAGACTCGAGTTAAAACTTTTTTGTCTGTAAGGTGTGTGTGCATTGTCAAAGGGTTAAGAATATATATATAACCTCAATATTATTAGAAAAACAATTGCGTTCATGGCACAGTTCGTTTAAATTAATTTCAATTTTACATCTAATTAATAGATATATCACCTCTATGTCGCATGTAACTTTTTAATTTATTCACTTTTATTTTAAACTTATTGTATCTTTTAAATAGTTGAAACCTAAAATCAAAATCATTTTCTTTTTAAAATTCATTTAACCTCATGCAGTTTGATGGGAATAAAACAAATAATGAAAAGGAAATAAAATAGAAAGTAAAGAGAAATAAAAATGGATGAATCCAATATATTTTCGATTTTCTATTTTAATCGGTTAACAACATCTCAGTCTAATGAAAATCCTGAAAAAAAATGGTTTGTAGAAATTATGGAGAAAATTTTGAGTTTGTCATTTCTTTAGTATGACCCATCGATTAATAACTTTGCAGTTGTCCTTGCATGTCTTTTAAAACACACACACATATTAGTTATGATATTCATGTATAATCACCTTTAATGTTGATTAGCTGTGTTTAATGTCTAATCACTCGATGAAAATGCTATAAATCTCTAATGCTTATAGAATGAGGCCATTCAGTCTTAATTAGTGGGAATGGCTGAATTATCCTTAAATTTCAAAAATTGAATTCCCTTGCATGAGAAATACTGTAACTAAAATGCCTCTAATAGTTATTCGTTGAGCTTGGATCCATAAAAACTAAGAAATTACTTAAAGGGCCATGTGTGCTGAAATAACCAAAATGCACGTGTTTTGGAATTACTAAAATGTTCTTGTGTGTGCTGAAACATGAAATAAATGTTGGTCACGGGAGAACCATGTAACACCCATCGCGTTTGCATGTAAAGTGTATAGTCGAAATTTTTCTTAAAGATCTGGATGGAATTAATGGCCACCTGCAATTAAATTCATTGCTTCTCTTCTTACGGTTGCAAAAAAAGTAGCCAGTCGATAATATATAGCTTTGACAACAGACGTGATAGGCGAATGACGTGTTTTCTTCAAAGATGAATTGATCGCCTCAGCCAAATTCGTTATTAGAGTTTAGAAATGTTATTGTGTGTGGAAATGACTAAATTACCCTTGTGGTTAATTAGTGGGGTTTAAAGGCTTAAATTGTTTGTAAACACACGCAATGACCTTGTGTCGGCTATTATATTTATATTATAAAAGATCATCGTTATTAGAGTCCTAATGTATGATTTTGACTCCACGGATCTAGTGTGTCTTAGGACCCAAAAAGTCTAAAATATCTTTTCATAATGTTATGGGATATAAAGAGCCTTAATTGAATTTAATCTATGTGATAACTCGTGAAAAAAGCTTTAAATGATATCAAGCTTTGCGATAACTTGTTTTGAGTATGGCTTGATATATCATGCGTGACGAATTTTGTGTTGCCTATGATGATGTATGATGTGGGATTCATATACTCGACTATATTTGTGTATGCCTTATGCTTAGTGATACAATGATACAACACTTATATGTATACGAGTGTACATGTCTAATGCTTAGTGATTACTAGGATAGGTAGGGATGTAAATGAACAGAGCGTTCGACGAACTGTTCGTATAACGTTCGTTTATTAAGTTAACTAAACGAGTATGACAAGATTTTTATGTTCATTTAATAAACGAACGAACATGAACAGAGTTGTGTTCGGTTCGTTTATGTTCACGAACAAGCTCGTTTCTTAGCTCGTTTATAGGTTCATTTACTCGGTTATCATTTTCCTTTTTTACATTTTAAATACCTGTGAATGTGAGGACTAAATTGAACACATGATGAATTTTGAAGTTCAAACTGTGAAGCCTAAGAAATTTAAGGACTATTGGTATAATTTTACCATTTTGGCGAGCATATAAACGAACATGTTAGCGGACGTATAAACAAACATGTTTGTGAATGTTAAACGAACATGTTCGTGAACGTTAAACAAACATGTTTGCGAATGTTAAACGACAATGTTTGTGAATGCTAAACAAACGAACACGAGCACCTTTAAAAATAAACAAACACGAATATGTTATTAAAAATTTAAACAAACACAAATCGAACATAAATACCTTCAAAATAAATAAACGAACACGAACATAACCTTATTCGTTCAAGCTCAATTCATTTACATCCCTGAGAATAGGAAACCTATATATTTGATGCTTAGTGTTCCAGACACCATTATAATGTATATAGCATGATGCTTAGTGTTCCAAGCACTACCATTACTACAACTATTATTATTGTTGTGTGGATAATAATATTTGCACTGTGATGATTATATATGTTGTGCTTATGCCTATTTGCTTATACTTTCGGTGCATATAACCATTTATGAACCTCATGAAACATAATAGATTAGTTGTATATCGCTAAGTTTTGTAAGCTCAACGTTGGAATTATTTTTGTGATTAGGTTACAACTTTTTGATTCTCAATGCGACGACAACATCATCGGGAAAATCTTAGTAGTCCGCGCAGAGTACAATAAAAATTTACCTTATGTGGCATAGTCTGAACATTATTGATTTCAAGTGCACTACATTTATTTGAGAACAGTTTATATGTAAATTTGATTTTAAAATTAAAGAGCTCCTAAATTTGTATAAACCGTTTTAAACTTAATGTAACCCTTTGTCCCGGCCTAGCCACCAGATCGAACCGAACAGGTTATACGGGGAAAACCGAAGCGAAACCCGTTAAGGTCTCACTCCGATTAGCAACCCTATTTTTTTCTTTTTAATTAATTTTGTCTAAATACTTTATTTGAACCTATGTGAGAAAGCAAACAACGGAAAAGCAAACACGGATATGAACTGAGCAGAAATGACATTAAAAGATAACTTTTAGCCATTTTACTTCAGGCCGTATCGATACACCTAAGGCCTTTACCGATACGCCTTCAACGGTCAAACTCCCCCAAATTCAACTTTGAGAGGCCGTATCGATACCCTCCAATGCTGGTATCGATACACCTTTAACGGCCAAGTTTCCCAAAGTCAACTCTTGGACCGTATCGATACGCCTAAGGCCTATACCGATACCCCAATTTCTCGTCAAAATCTCAGATTTCCAGAGGACAAATAGGGTATCAATACGCCCCCGCATATCGGTACGATAGGCTTAAAACAAGGGACCGTATCGATACCGCCCTTGAGCGTATCGATACGCCCTGCACAGAAAGACAACAAATTGCAGTTTTAAGCACAAGAAAGCTAACTTAAACACCCTAAACAAGCATTTAACCAACTCCTAAGCATACATGCAACTCAAGGCAACCAAGAAAACTCATTTAAAGCAAGTCAAACATTCAACGAGGTAAAAAAAATCAACAAAGCAAGATTTAACAAAAAAAAGACAACGAAACATGCTTAACCTTCTCAAAGGGTCAAAAGCCAAACCAAATCATATTTCAACACTTTAACGATATGCATTGTTGGAAATGAGAGCGTAAGCTTAAAAGTTTAGTGAGCGAAGCTCAAAATCACAACAACACCAATGTAGTTCAAAGCATGTGTTTAGTTTAAAGACAAAACCATTTAGAAAGGAAATACGATAAACCGAAAGCATAAGACAACATCATGGTATGCACATGCATAACCATTCCCGATGTGACTACATATCACCATTCACAACAACTAGCATATTTTCGGTGGGACTACACATCACGTACTCATCTACTAGTCACTTCCGGCGGGACTACACAATACCGTATTCAACAACACACTTTCCACTAACCATCAGGTGAGGCTTTGACAACAACTACGCCAACATAACAATCATTAAAAATGAGGTAAACACAATCCGTATTTCACACAACAACACGTATAAACACATACACCATCAATCAACGAAACAAGACAAAATTAGACAAGCTTACATTTGGGTTTAGGTTGGCCCCTAAGGCTCCACCCAAACCCCAAGAAACCTTCTTTGAACATTTTAAAGCTTCAAAACAATTTCCACTCACCAACACGATACCAAAACAAGCTAACGATCCTTCTTCAAGCTTCCTCAACTCCCAGTGTAGCATCCGAAGAACCCAAATCCTTATCTGTTGCTTCTACCCAAATTAAAACAAGGAATTGATACACCTTTCAATAATCAAACCCACTGAAATCAATCCCATCAAAATCCGGCAACAACAAGTTTCCGATTTCTATCCGAAACTAACCAAAACCATCCTCATTTCTACTCTAACCTAAAGCACCCATAACTTCATCAATTTATCATCCAAAACATGTTCAAATACTCCAAAAACAACAACCTAACACCTTCAAACCATTAGAAATCCTTCCCCACCATTTCCAAGCCAAAAACCCAAATATCCCATAACAAAAAATTACCCATTTTCCAAATTCCGGGATTTCTTGATAAACCCATTGTCTTAACACTATTTTACACCCAAAATATGATTTACAACTCACCCCAAAACATTGTTTTATAAACATTTGCTTAAACCCTCCAAAAACCCATTTTCCCCAAAATGAAGGAATTTAAGAAATCTTCAAAACCTTGGAAAGAAAATGCCAAAAACAAGATTAGAGAGAAGAGAAGAATAAAACCAAGTTACCTTACCTCCTAAAATCCTCCAAGATGGTGAAGTTTGGTGGAAATTAAAAGGTATGAGGCTCAGGAAAACTTGACGTGAAAAAGGAAATGAGAAAAGGGAGAAGAAAGGGGTTTTTGAAATATATTATTTTATTTCAATTAAAAAAATCCATCTCCAAAAACCCTTTTGTTACTCATTTTACCAAAAACACCCCCTTTTCCTCCAAAAGCTTTTGAATTTGATCATTTAATTGTTTTCCCCAAAATTAGCCTAACCCTAACCGGCTTAACCAAACAAGAATATCTCTCGGGCCCCAAACTCGGGCGTTACAACCCTCCCCCACTTAAGGAATTTCGTCCTCGAAATTTACCTGATGGGAAGAGGTACGAAAACTGTTTCTCCATGTCATCCTTCCTCACCCAAGTGGCCTCTTCCACACCCCGATGTCTCCACAAAACCTTGACTAACTCAATAGTCCTCCCACGCAAAACTTTACTATCCGTAGCAAGAATCTCAACCGGTTTCTCGTCATACGACAAATCTGGGTTCAACTCGATCTCTTCCACTAACATTACATGAGACAGATCTGATCTATACTTTCGAAGGATCAAAACGTGGAACACATCATGAATCTTTTCTAACTCTATCGGTAATCTCAATCTATAAGCAACGAGACCAATTCTCTCAACTACCTCGTAAGGACCAATGAATCTCGGACTTAGCTTACCCTTCTTACCAAACCTCATCACCTTCTTCCAAGGTGAGACTTTCAAAAATACTTTGTCGCCCACATCATACTCTATCTCTCTTCTTTTCAAATCGACATACAATTTCTGTTTGTCTGAAGCTGCCTGCAAGCGATCACAAATCAGTTTTACTTTCTCGGTAGTGCCCTTAAGCAAGTCTTGCATAGGTACAAGCTTCTGTCCGGCCTCGACCAAACAAATAGGTGTTCTACATTTCCAACCATACAGAGCTTCATACGCTGCCATCTGAATACTAGCCTGATAACTGTTATTGTACGCAAACTCTACTAACGATAGATGTTTCTCCCATGAACCCTAAAAGTCGATGATGCAACACCTCAACATGTCCTCTAACACCTGAATAACTCTCTGACTGACCATCTGACTGTGGGTGATACGAAGTACTGAAGTTCAACCAAGTTCCCAAAGCATGATGCAAACACTCCCAAAATCTAGCTGTAAATCTCGGATCTCTATCTGACAAAATAGACTTCGGTACACCATGCAGTCTCACTATCTCATTGATGTACAAGTCGGCCAACTTGTTTAAGGTGTAAGTAGTATGAACTGGTATAAAATGGGCACACTTAGTGAATCTGTCAACTATTACCCATACTGAATTCTTCTTCGAAGGAGTCAACAGCAACCCTGACACAAAATCTAAAGTAATCCGTTCCCACTTCCATTCTGGAATCTTCAACGACTGTAACAAACCTGAAGGAAACTGATACTCGGCCTTAACTTGTTGACAAACCATACACTTACTCACAAACTCGACCACATCTTTCTTTAACCCAATCCAGTAGTACTCATCTTTCAACCCACGGTACATCTTCGTGCTACTCGGATGCATAACAAAAGGACTGTTATGAGATTCATTCAAATTAGTACGCCTCAACTCGGCATCTTCTGGAACAACTACCCTATCGTTGAAACATAGGATTGCATTCTCACCAAAGTAGAAATCTGTGGGGTTACCCTCGGCTATATCTTGCACGTGAGGTGCCAATGATCCGTCCTGCAACTATTTCTCTTGCATAAGCACACACCCTAAACCTACATACGACGCATCACTGTAGATTACGAACTCTTTCCCTGGTTCAGGCTGAATCAAAATAGGAGCTTCTGTCAATGCTTTCTTCAACTTTTCGAACGCTTGCTGCCTTGCATCTGTCCACTAATACGGAACATTTTTCTAAAGCAATTTAGTCAAAAGTGCCTGTTGAGTTTTTAGTGGCTCGATTCGATCAACCAATTTAGCTCACCAAGTGGTGGAGAGATGGATTTTTGGGTGGAAGGGTTTAGAAAGCTAAAAGGATAATGACACAATGAATTATAGTGGTTCAACCTTCTAACCAAGGTCTACATCCACTACCTTAGCTCCCCACTAAGGATTTCTCAATCAATCCACTATTGATTCGTCCCCTTTTCTAGGCTTAGGAGGAAACCCTTACAACCAATCAAGCTTTCTACCCAAAGCCTTGATTGAAACCCTCTTTACAAAGAGACACAAGAAGCAAACTTAAAACCCTCTAATAGTTGTTTGTTTGCACAATTAAGCACTCACCCAAAACCTAAAAACACTTGAGCAAATTTGACAATTTTGGCTCACTAGTGTTTGTCTATACAATAAATGACAATTTAAGTACAAAGACAATCTTTGATCATTTGATGTTTGACAATATGAGCATTAGCCTTCTCTTGATGCTTGGAGGTCCCTTTTATACTCCCAAATGAGTTTGTAGCCGTTACTAGCCGTTGGGATCATATTGGAGCCGTTGAGGACTTTAATTCCCACCATAAATGTAGTTCTGCAGCTCTCTGTTTCGAAACGCTCGAAGCCGTTTCGAAACACTCTCTATGTAGAAAGAGCCGTTGCAGTCTGTCAGGGCACCCGTTTCGGAACACCCCCTTACCGTTTTGAAACCCGTATCGAAACGCTATAGGCCCGTATCGAAACGCCTGCATTTGAAAGTTGGTTGGGAAATAGCCGTTGGGGTTTATGACCGTTGTCGTCAATGCCACGTAGGCGTATCGAAACGGCATAGCCCGTTTCGAAACGCTGGGCAAAAATCCTATCTAGGGAAAGCCCGTTTCGAAACAAGTTTCGAAACGTTTTTGCTACTGGAATCCCCTTTTTCGGAACGCCCTAAGGTGTTTCGAAACACCTGGACAGTTTTGTGAAATTTGGCTTTGAAAAACATGAAAAAGCCTTTTAAAAACTTCCCTAAACATAATTTCAAGTTGTTTGGACTTTAGAAATATTTTAAATACTTTTTAAATCAGTCCAAAACATTTTTCAATTATTATATCAAAACATTAGTTCTACAATCTCCCCCTTTTTGATATAATAAAACTCACTTGAAAAATTGTTTGGGATTCTCCCCTTAATCTTTAAAAATGTGAATAAGGATTAAAAATATTAATTCAAATAAAGCTCCCCCTTATTCAATTGAAAATTCAATTTTTCAAACCATTTTCTCCCCCTTTTTGTTATATCAAAAAGAATTTAAAACATTTATCTCAAAATAACAATAGAGGTAAAAACTTTGACAAAAATAAGAATTTGGTTTTAAAATGGCTCCCCTTACTCAAAGTATCATTAAAAATGTTAGTCCAACATTTATGATCATCTAGTTGAATAAACTAAAATAAAACAAATAAATGCTAAAACAACTAGATTTTTACCAACACTTGAACTCAAGGTAGGATGTGAAGCCTTCCTTCTTCAAGTGTTCTTCCTTGTGTGCATTGAGCTCCCCCTCAATGTTTGACTTGTTGAACATCTCCATCACACCTAGCAATAGACAATAAAGTAATTTTTGGTATCCAAATTTCTTTGGATCCATGAACATTAGTAGCACAAATTTTAGTCCCCTTAGGAATCCATTTTTCAATGTCATCCTTTTTAATTGAAGTGGTTAGTCCTTTTGGGACCCAAACACTTATAAAACATTTACCTTTTATAAATCTATGGACACTAGATTGTCTAACATAAAAGTTTGATTTTCCAAAATTGTTTTTCTTTTCAAGTTCTTTGGAAATCAAATCTTTTTCTTCTTGAAATTTTTGAAGCAATTTTTGTAAATTAAAACATTTTAATTCAAACTCTTCAAGTTTTGCTTCAAGTTTGGTTTTAGAGAGCAAATCATTTTGAATTTTTAACTTTGAAATCAATTTATTGTTTTTCAAAATGTGGCTTTTAAAATCTAAAACCAAATCGTCATAGGCATCTTGTAATTCATCAAAAGACTAAGAACATGAAGTAGATGAATTAGAAGTTACCCTTGAATCTTCTTCGATGGCCATAAGGCAAAGTTTGGCTTGTTCATCGTCTGTGGAGTCCTCATCACTCCAAGTAGCCACATGTGCCTTCTTCTTATGGCTTGAAGTGTTTGCCCTCTCCTTTCTCTTAGGTTCTCGTTCAAGCTCTCTCAAGGCTTTCTTCATGAACGGGGCACACTTCTTGAAGAGATGAACTATCTCTTCATCTTCATCCTCCTCTTCACTTGAGTAGACATGATGACAAGTGGAGGATTTGAGTGCCATGGCACTTGCATTGATGCCAAGCCCTTTGATTTTCTTCTCTCCCATAGCTCTAATTTCTTCCCTCTTCTTCTCATCCTCTTTGTTCTTCTTCATGATTTGATGAGTAAGGAGTGACCCCATAAGTTCATCAAGCTTCAAAGTCTTCAAATTCTTTGCTTCGATGATGGCGGTCCTCGTTGAGTCCCAAGACTCGGGAAGTGAGTAGATGAGCTTTCGAACAAGCTTTTCCTCCGGGATGGCTTCTCCATAGCCTTTGAGACCATTGGTGATAGTGGAGAACCTATCAAACATCTTCTCGATGTTCTCTTCCGGATCCATTTTGAAGTTCTCATACTCTAAGGTTAGGAGCCCAATCTTGGTCTCCTTGACTTCATTGGTTCCCTCGTATGCGACTTCAAGCTTGTCCCATACCTCCTTGGCACTCTCACAAGAAGACATCTTCTCATAGATGGATGGAACAAATGCACAAAATAGAATGTGCAAGGCTTTGCAATTTAGCTCCATCTTCTTGCGATCGTCGGCACTCCACTTCGCTTTACTTCTTTGAGGCACGAACGGACCATCTTCAACTACATCCCATAGCTTGTAATCTTTTGATTTGATGAAGAACTTCATCTTTGTCTTCCAATGGGCATATTGAGTTCCGTCAAAGAAAGGCGGTTTGTCGATTGAATGTGCCATTGAGCCGGTTGATAAAAAAGTGATCGAGCTTGCCGGATCTTCTCAATAGGATATGAATCCCCTTCGATTGAGCCAAGCTCTGATACCAATTGTTAAGTTTTTAGGGGCTCGATTCGATCAACCAATTTAGCTCACCAAGTGGTGGAGAGATAGATTTTTGGGTGGAAGGGTTTAGGAAGCTAAAAGGATAATGACACAATGAATTATAGTGGTTCAACCTTCTAACCAAGGTCTACATCCACTACCTTAGCTCCCCACTAAGGATTTCTCAATCAATCCACTATTGAATTGTCCCCTTTTCTAGGCTTAGGAGAAAACCCTTACAACCAATCAAGCTTTCTACCCAAAGCCTTGATTGAAACCCTCTTTACAAAGAGACACAAGAAGCAAACTTAAAACCCTCTAGTAGTTGTTTGTTTGCACAACTAAGCACTCACCCAAAACCTAAAAACACTTGAGCAAATTTGACAATTTTGGTTCACTAGTGTTTGTCTATACAATAAATGACAATTTAAGTACAAAGACAATCTTTGATCATTTGATGTTTGACAATATGAGCATTAGCCTTCTCTTGATGCTTGGAGGTCCTTTTTATACTCCTAAATGAGTTTGTAGCCGTTACTAGCCGTTGGGATCATATTGGAACCATTAAGGACTTTAATTCCCACCATAAATGCAGTTCTGCAGCTCTCCGTTTCGAAACGCTCGAAGCCGTTTCGAAACACTCTCTATGTAGAAAGAGCTGTTGCAGTCTGTCAGGGCACCCGTTTTAGAACACCCCCTTTCCGTTTCGAAACCCGTATCGAAACGCTATAGGCCCGTATCGAAACGCCTGCATTTGAAAGTTGGTTGGGAAATAGCCGTTGGGGTTTATGACCGTTGTCGTCAATGCCACGTAGGCGTATCAAAACGGCATAGCCCGTTTCGAAACGCTGGGCAAAAATCCTATCCAGGGAAAGCCCGTTTCGAAATAAGTTTCGAAACGTTTTTGCTACTGGAATCCCCTGTTTCGAAACGCCCTAAGGTGTTTCGAAACACCTGGACAGTTTTGTGAAGTTTGGCTTTGAAAAACATGAAAAAGCCTTTTAAAAACTTCCCTAAACATAATTTCAAGTTGTTTGGACTTTAGAAATGTTTTAAATACTTTTTAAATCAGTCTAAAACGTTTTTCAATTATTATATCAAAACATTAGTTCTACAGTGCCGTAATCTTCGAGAATCCCTCGACAAATCTTTGATAATACCCCGCCAAGCCTAGGAAACTACAGATTTCGGTCACTGACTTTGGTTGTTTCCAATTTACTATCACTTCTATCTTCTTGGGATCTACACTAATCCCATTGGCCGAGATCACATTACCTAAAAAGACCACCTCCCTAATCAAAACTCGCATTTACTCAACTTGGCATACAACTGATTTTCAAGCAAAGTCTGTAGCACTAATCGCAAATGCTCATCATGTTCTTCCTCGGTCCTAGAGTACACTAAAATGTCATCTATGAACACTACTACAAATCTATCCAAAAACTCGTGAAACACTCTATTCATCATGTCCATATATGCAGCTGGGGCATTAGTCAAACTGAAGGCATTACCAAGAACTCGTAGTGCCCATATCGTGTACGGAAAGCTATCTTCGGTATGTCTACATCTTTCACCTTCAATTGATAATAACCGGATCTCAAGTCAATCTTCAAAAATATTGTAGCACCTCTAAACTAATCAAGCAAATCAGCGATCCGCGACAAGGGATACTTGTTCTTTACCGTTACCTTGTTAAACTGCCTATAATCTATACACACACTCATACTGCCGTCCTTTTTCTTTACAAACAAGACCGGAACACCCCACGGGGAAATACTAGGCCTAATGAAATCTCTATCCGACAGTTCCTGAAGCTGTGTGTAAAGTGTTCACAAGTTCTATATTTCATGCTCATTCCATCTCATATTATTGCTATTTCTAAGCACATCTTAGGCATAATTAGAACCATGCATTGCATTTTACAGTATTTCTTTGCTTTGCCATGTTGTTATAGATTATCCTTTGTTTGGTGAAGAAATGGTACTGTTTTAGTGTACTTTTGGTTTTAGGTACCAGAGGCTGACAGAGAAAAAGAGTAGCTGAGGATGAGATGCTGAGGTAGCAAACCAGGGAGCTGTACTGATGCAGTTCCAGACAGAGACAGTAGCTGTTGTAGCCCAAACAACCATCTGATTACTTCTTATTATTACTTGTGTTTTACTTTACTTTGCTTCCCAAACAACCATCTTACTTGTGCATTTACTTTATTTGTGTAGGAACAACAATTCGAACCAAGCTGTCCAATCCCTGTGAGAGGCGATATCTTATATACTATAACTTGACATGAGTATGCACTTGCGCTTATAAATAGAGAACACCCAAACGCTCTACAAGTTTTTTGTGCCGTTGCCGGGGATTGGTAAATCGAATTTCACCTTTAATTTCTTTACTTTTTATTTTATTTTTAATCAAAAAAAAAAGAATTTTATAGTTTCCTTTTCTAGTGTATGACCAGGGAGAATCCAAAAGGAGAAATTCTCTACTACGGCGATATCGAACGTAGAGCAAGAGAGCTTAAGAAGGAGATCAGAGTAACCCTAGGGAAAACCAAAGAGGAAAAAGACAAAGCAAAGGTAAACATGGACCCTCCCAACAACGCCGCGAATGACAGCACGATCTGCCGCCCAGAGAACAACAAGATCCACTAAGGCAATAACCCCTTTTCCGCCCAGGCCACCCCAAAATGTTCGAACCACTAGAGATTATCTGGAACATAACTTCAGAGGGTTTGATTTGACGGTGGCAGAACCAGAAATTGAGGCGGACCACTTTGAGCTAAAGTCTGTTATGTTTAACATGATCAACACATTAGGGCAATTTGGAGGGATTACCACAGAAGATGCTCGACAGCACTTGAGAGGATTCCTGGACATCTGTAGAGCATTCAAAATACATGGGGTCCATCAAGACGTACTGAGGCTGAGATTATTTCCCTATTCACTGAGGGATAGGGCAAAACAGTTGTTAAATAACCAGCCAACAGGGTCATTTAACACATGGACAGAGCTGTGTAAAGATTTTCTAGATCGCTTCAGCCCGTCCAATGTCACAGACAGACTACAAAATGAGATAACAACCTTCCGACAAGGGGATGATGAGCCGATGTATGAAGCATGGGAGCGGTACCAACAGATGCTGAACAACTGCCCGCTACATGGTCTTCCGGCTTGGACACAAGTATCAGTATTCTACAACAGGGTGAACTACCCAACACGGATGATGATTGATGTATCAGCCAATGGAATCATCCTTGCCAGACCACCAGAGGAGGCACTGCGGATTTTGAACCAAGCCGCCAAGAATGACTACAAGTACCCAACAGCTCGCCGAGGTGGCGTTAGGCGGCCAACCACTGTAAACGAGGTAGAAGCCTTAGAATATGTCAATGCTCGCCTTGACAAGCTACCAGAGCTGGTCATGAGTATCGTAAAACCTGCTGGGAAAGTCTCTGAGGCAAAGGCTGTAGAGTCGTTCTGTGACGAGTGTGGGGGCAACCATGATTCCTTTGATTGCACCGCATCTGCCAACTTTATGAGAGGATACGAGAGGAACAGTAGACTTGCCCAGAACACCTATAACCTTGGATGGAAGAACAATCCCAACTTCTCCTGGAGCAACCCAAAGACTGCTGCAAACTCACAACAGCAACAAGGAGATTATTAGCAGTACCTGTCACAACAGCTGCTTCAACAGCAACAGAATACGAACACTTCTTCGTTAGAATCTACCCTGCATACTTTCATATCCTGTACTAGTGATTTTATTTCGAATATGAATAAATTTATTGACAAAACTGAATCTTTCATGTACAGGACGGAAAGCAGGATGAATAGCCAAGAAGCAGCGATAAAAAATCTGGAGACTCAGTTTGGAAAGTTTGTTCAGGTTATCAATACTAGGCCAATGGGTGGATTACCTAGTGACATTGAAATCGCGAAAGGAAAAACTCATGAACAGTGCAAAGCTATAACAAACAGAAGTGGGATAACACTACAGTACTCGTCCATGCCAGCTGCAAGAGAAACAACACCTGCCGAACCAGTTCAAGCCGCCAGACAACCTGCCGCGACAGCACCAGACGAAAACAACAGGGAAACAAAGTAAGACCTGACATATGACACCAGGAATGAACAAGCAGATTCTGAACCAGTTACCTCTTCCCAGGATAAGATACCCCTCAAAGAAAAAATTGTCGGCCCATCATTTCCACCACCTTTTCCACAAAGGCTGAAAAAATAGAAACAATATATGCAGTATAAGAAATTCCTGGATGTCCTAAAGCAAGTCAAAATCAATCTTCCACTGGTAGAGTTGATCGAACAAATGCCCAGCTATGCCAAGTTCTTAAAAGATATGGTATCCAAGAGAACAAGGATTGGGGAGTTTGAAACAGTGGCATTAACAGAAGGATGCATGGCCATGCTGCACAATAAGGCGCCACCCAAATAGAAAGATCCGAGCAGCTTCATAATTCCTTATAAAATAGGCAGCAACCACTCCGTACGAGCCCTATGTGACTTAGGGGCGAGCATCCACTTAATGCCTAAATTTGTCTTCCAGAAACTAGGAATAGAAGATGCCTGCCCAACAACAGTAATGCTCCAGCTTGCCGACAGAACATACGTACAACCAGAAGGAAAAATTGAGGGCATCCTGATAAAGGTGGAAAAATTTATTTTCCCTGCCGATTTTCTGGTACTAGACTGTGAAACAGATGAAAAGGCACCAATAATCCTGGGACGACCATTCCTTGCTACGGGCAGAACACTTATTGACGTGGAAAAAGGTGAACTTACGATTATGGTAAACGACCTACAAGTAAAATTGAATGTCTTCCAAACCATGAGACATGCTAATGATCCGGAAGAATGCCAGCTAATGGAAGCCATTTCGGAGTTCAACTTTGCAGCCAACAGACCCTGCCTACAGCAAGACTGCCCGGGCAGAGATCTCAGCAGCTGTTTCGGTAGCCATTTAGAAACCTGCCAAGAAGATGAACAACACAACGAGTGGAAAGAGCAGGAATTGAAGGAACATGAAGAAGCATACTGGATAGCAAACATGCCAGGTAAGTACTTCGAACCACTGAATTATACAGAAAAGGGGGGCAAAATGTTCAAACCATCTATCGAGCAACCTTCCACTCTTGAGTTAAAAGCCTTACCCGCACAGCTTAAGTATGTTTTCTTGGGACCTAATGATACACTGCCAGTAATAATTTCTTCCAAGTTGTAGCCCAGATAGGAACAACAACTGACAGCGCTGCTGCGGCAGCATAAGAAGGCAATAGGCTGGACCATTGCAGATATAAAGGGAATAAGCCCAACCATTTGCATGCACAAAATCCATCTCGAGCAGGACCAAAAGCCAATTGTAGATGCTCAAAGAAGACTAAACGAAGCCATGAGACAAGTTGTCAAAAAGGAGATCATCAAATGGTTGGACGCTGGTATCATATATCATATCTCAGACAGCGAATGGGTAAGCCCGGTACAATGTGTGCCAAAGAAAGGTGACATAATTGTGGTAAACAATGACAATAACGATCTAATTCCAACTAGAATAGTAACTGGTTGGAGAATATACATGGATTACCGCAAGTTAAATAAAGCAACAAAAAAGGATCATTTTCCATTACCTTTTATTGATCAAATGCTTGACCACCTTGCTGGCAAACCTTTCTATTGCTTTTTGGATGGATATTCAGGTTATAACCAGATCGCTATCGCACCGGAGGACCAGGCCAAAACAACATTCACCTGCCCATATGGCATTTATGCTTTTCGAAGAATGTCATTCGGTTTATGCTTTTCGAAGACTTCATGGAAATATTTATGGATGACTTCTCTGTCTTCGGCAGCAGCTTCGACAGCTGCCTTGGCAATCTTGAAAAAGTACTCACCATATGCGAGGAAACAGATCTGGTACTCAATTGGGAAAAATGCCACTTTACGGTCGATGAAGGCATAGTCATGGGGCATAAAATTTTCGCACAGGGAATAGAGGTAGACAAAGCCAAGATTGAAGTAATTGCCAACTTGCTGCTGCCAACAGCTGTCAAGGGCATTCAGAGTTTCCTGGGACATGCAGGTTTTTATCGCAGATTTATAGAGAATTTTTCTAAAATCTCTAAATCGTAATGTACTTTGCTGGAACAGGACAAACCATTCAACTTCGATGAAGCATGCCTGAAAGCATTCAAAACCTTAAAGGAGAAGCTAGTGAGAACACATGTGATAGTTCCCTCTGATTGGAGCCAACCCTTTGAGATAATGTGTGATGCTAGCGATACTACCGTCAGTGCCGCCCTAGGACAGCGCAAAGACAAAATTTTCCATGTAATCTACTATGCCAACAAAACACTGAATCATGCCCAAACTGACTACACCACTACAGAGAAAGAGTTACTAGTAGTAGTGTGCGCCTTCGATAAGTTTCGGCCCTACCTTATTGGTACAAAGGTGATAATCCACATAGATCATTCTGCCTTGAGGTATCTGTTCGCAAAGAAGGATGCAAAGCCTTGCCTGATCCGTTGGATCCTGCTACTGCAAGAATTTGACCTGGAAATTTGAGACAAGAAGGGTACAGAAAATCAAGTGGCGGACCATCTCTCTCAGCTTGAGAATGGACAATAAAAGACCTCGGACAACGAATTCATGATGCATTCCCTGATGAACAGTTGCTATTAGCCTCTACTCTGGTAGCTGCCATGGAAGCTGAAGGCATCACACTTTTCGCCCACGAAGAGGCCAAGACAACAGCATCGACAGACACACCATGGTACGCAAATATTGTGAATTATTTAGTATCTGATGTTTTACCCTATGAACTTAACTTCCAAGGAAAGAAACGATTCCAACATGATGCTAAGCATTATTTTTGGGACGAGCCATTCTTGTTTAAAAACTGTGTAGATCAGGTTATCAGACGGTGTGTAGCACAGTGCCACACAACACCATATGGAGGCCATTTTGGGGGGCAGCACATGACAACAAAAGTGCTCCAATTAGGTTTCTTTCGGTCGATATTATATAAAGATGCCCAAGCATTCTACAAACAGTGTGACAGCTGCCGAAGAACAAGAAACATATCGAGAAGGAGCAAAATGTCCCTACAAACAATCTTGGAAGTTGAGTTATTCGATGTTTGGGGGATAAATTTTATGGGAACATTCTCATCTTCATGCGGTAATATGCACATCCTTCTAGCAGTGGACTATGTTTAAAGGTGGGTAGAAGCCATTGCCACCCCCCACAATGATGCAAAGACCGTCCATAGGTTCTTACGAAAGAACATATTCACAAGGTTCGAAGTTCCAAGGGCAATCATTAGTGACGAGGGCACCCATTTCGATAACAAACTGATTGCCAAAGCACTCCAAAAAGTTGGGGTCAAGCACAAGATTGCTGCGGCATATCATCCACAAACAAATAGGCAGGCAAAAATTTCAAACAGGGAAGTCAAGACCATCTTGGAGAAAGTTGTAATCCCAAGTAGGAAAGATTAGTCATTGAAATTAGACGATACTCTTTGGGCATATCGAAAAACATTCAAAACACCACTTGGGATGTCCCCATATCGTCTAGTATACGAAAAGGCATGCCACCTTCCTGTCGAAATAGAACATAAGGCGTATTGGGCAGTCAAGGCAGTGAACATGGACTGGAAACAGGCTGGCGAAAAGAGACTACTGAATCTGACAGAAATAGAGGAATTTCGGCGGGAGTCATACGAGAATGCCAAGCTGTACAACGAAAAAGTAAAAAAATGGCACGACAACAAAATTCAGCAGCAGTAGTTCCTGCCCGGGCAGCAAGTGCTGCTGTTCAATTCCTACCTCAAGCTATTTCTTTGGAAGTTAAAATCCAGATGGTCAGTACCATTCAAAGTAGTCCAAGCCTTCCCACATGGTGCCATGACAGTAAAACCAGTAAATGGGGGACAAAATTCAAAGTTAACGGGTAGCGATTAAAGCACTATACATGAGATTTTTCCCCCACAAAACATGAAGTATTCACATTGGGGAACGCCCACCCCAATGTGATATAATTTTATCTTTTCGACATCTTTAACGCTTTAGTAAGAGTATTTTTTAAGACTAGGTTTTATTTTAATTTATTCCCATCTCACAATTAATTATGCAGGTCCAAACCCGTACAAATCAAGATCGCTGAGCACAGAAAAGGGCAGCAATGCTACACCCACTGCTGTGACCTGCTGATGACAGCAGACAACCCATATAAATCCTCTACACCATTTGACTAAGCCTAAGACTTCTTCCCTTT
The DNA here is from genome assembly GCA_030270665.1 of Hibiscus trionum. Classification (NCBI taxonomy): domain Eukaryota; kingdom Viridiplantae; phylum Streptophyta; class Magnoliopsida; order Malvales; family Malvaceae; genus Hibiscus; species Hibiscus trionum. The sequence goes on along the minus strand of BSYR01000010.1, from coordinate 38,730,748 downwards.
TTCTTGTTATTATTTTTCTGTCTTATTTTGTGCATTGAGGGCAATTCTCATCTCGAGTTTGGGGGGATAGCTTTCACATATTTTGTCTAGGCATACTTAGTATCATTGTAACGCCCCGGTTTTGGGCTTGGAAGTTCTGGGCATTGACCGGTTCGGTCAAAGTGCTGTTCGAATCTATAAGGGTGAAATTAGGAAAGCCTAGTTCGGGTTGCATTAAAAATATGGAAAAATGTTCTAAAATCATATTTTAATATATATAAGTGAACTGTGAAATCAATTTTGAAAAATGAGGTTTGGAAGGGTGACATTTTGGCTAGTGACCAAAATGTAATTTTTGAAAGTTGCGTGACTGTTTTATAAAGGATTGAAACTTTGAATCTTTAAGGAGCTATTATTCCAAAACGAGTTTCTCCAGATTTTTCTAAGATATTTTAATGTTTAATTCTGATTTTAAAGCTAAAGAAAAGTGGAGGGAAATCATTTTGGCTATTTTGTAACTAATTTTCCTATTTTCACAATTTTTCTTTTTCTCTCATTTTCTCTCAATCCAAACACTTTCTCTCCAGAGATTTCTTTCTGATTTTGTCACTCAAATCTATCTTTTCAATTCTCTTTGGATTCCTAATCATCTCTACAACAAAACCTTGCAATTTGCTATTTGGATTTTCAAGCTTTTTGGTTCTAAAAGGGAGAAAACTCAAGTTTGGAGGTAAGAACGTCCTTCTCCTCTAAACTCTCAGTTCTTTACTGAAATTCCCAAGTTCTCAATCCTTAATTGATGGTTTATTAAAGGCTTTTAAAGTTGTGAAATGGATCTTGGCTTTAAATGCAAGATTTGGTAATTTTTGATAGATTTTCGTTAGATCTGTTAAAGCTGTGATTTGAGATGTGTTTTTGATGATAAATGAACATTAATTTGATAAGGAATTGAGTTTTGATTAATGCAATCCCAGATAGGTTGAATTTCCTAAGTTTAGCTTATGATTCTTGGTTGTTTTTGGGTGATCTTGTGGATATGTTGTTGCTGGAGGTATAAGGATGTTGTTAGGTCCTTTTTAGATGTTAAATGATGTTAATGGATGTTTAGTCTTGATGGTTTATGGCTGGGCTTTGTTGAGGAGTTGTTTGGAGGCATTTTCGGTTGTGTTTGATGGCCAAAAATGGAGTGTGATGAGAGCAGCGAGTTTAGGTGCTTTCATTGAAGCTATTAATGCATGATGATGCATTAATCTACTGTTTTAATGTGTTAAAACAGGGGAGTCATCTTTGGATCCAAGTGGTGGTGATCCGGAAGCTTGATTTGGTGTTCCGACAAGAGGCGAAACGGAATCGGTGAGTGGATTTTGGTTTTCGGCTTTGAAACCAATGTTTTGGAGGTTTGGGAGCTTAGTCTAAGTCTAAACAACTTTGCTAAGCTCAAGAGTAAGTTTTCGGAAACACTCTCTTGTTGAGGAACCATGTGATGGTTGGGTGCAATGTGTTTGTTGCATGTTTAAATTCTGTTTTTAAAGCATATCTAGCATGTGTGTTTGCTGAGATTATAAGCCATGTGTTTAAGGAAGCTCAAGGTTAGAGTTCCTTGTTTTTGAACATTGTATAAATGTTGTTTGATGCTTAAAGATGCATGATGTTTATGGCTTGGTTAAATGCTTTAAAACAGTGGATTATTGATGATATATGATGTATATTGGCAAGTGATGTTTTTGAAAAGGTTAAGGTCACTAAGGTGGTTAAAAGTCCTTGAGTGAGCCTTGTTTACTTAAGAACATCAAGGTGGTTAAAAGTCCTTGGATGGTTCTTGTTACGAACACAAATATGTTTAAAAGTCCTTGTGTGGTCCTTTCCAAGGTGTTTAAAAGTCCTTGGGGCCAAGGTGTTTAAAAGTCCTTAGCGTGGTTAATATCATGGTGTTTAAAAGTCCATGGCCAAGGTGTTTAAAAGTCCTTGGGGCCAAGGTGTTTAAAAGTCCTTGGGGTGATTTATATCATGGTGTTTAAAAGTCCATGGCCAAGGTGTTTAAAAGTCCTTGGGGTCAAGGTGTTTAAAAGTCCTTGAGGTGAAACTTGTTAAGGACACAAAGGTGTTTAAAAGTCCTTGTGTGGTCCTTGCCATGGTGTTTAAAAGTCCATGGGCCAAGGTGTTTAAAAGTCCTTGGGGATAAGATCACAATGGTGTTTAAAAGTCCATGTGTGAGTCTTATGTTGATCTTGTTTTAAAGATGGTAATTATCACTTGTGGCCAATATGACATGTTATGATGTGAAGCATGAGATGCTTTTTTGAGATTGCTTGTGAGCATGTCTAAATGTATTTTGAAGTATGATTTATAAATGAGTTTTATAAATGCATTATTGTGTAGTTCTAAGGAGCTTTCCTCACTAAGCTTTTGCTTACGCTCTCTCTCTTTTCTTAAACCAATAATGCAGAGCACTAAAGTGCATTGAGGGCAGCAAGGAGGGCAAGCAATCAAGTGGAAGTTAAGCTCATGTATGAGAAGGTTTTCTTAAACACTTTTAGCTTTTGGCATTTGGCAATGGGGGACCTATGTTGATGTTTTGAGAGATGTTTGGAACTCCCTATGTTGGATTTATGTTGTTGTTAATGTTGGTTTTTGTAATTGGCCATTATGTGTTGGTTTGAAGGCTTTTGTGCATGGATGGTTGCTTGTATAGGAAGCATGCCTTTAGATTTGGGGCTTTTCATATATGTTGATCTAATGATGATTGGTTGATGCAAATATGTCTCTTGGATGTTGTATGAGTTGCTGGTAAAGTTTGATAGCATTTGGAGCATGATTGGTTGGTCAATTGCATGTTTAAGCAAGCATTTTTCTGCATTTTGTGCAGGCCGTATCGGAACAGTGCCTACCGTTTCGGAACGGGTGCCTCGAAGCAGCCCAGGCGTCCGAAACGGGTGACACCGTTCCGAAACGGAAAGGCTATTGTCATCCCTCGTTTCGGTACGCGTTGCGGAACGGCCCCGCGTTTCAAAACGGGTTGTCTCCCGTTTCGGAACGCATGACCGTTGGGGGCTGACATGGGCAGTTATGTGTTTCAAAATGTTTGCATTTTGGTCCTGAAACTTGTATGTGCAAATGTATGAGTTTGAAATGTCCGTTTGAGCTGAATTTTGGCCGAGATGCATGAAACATGATTAATTTCAAGTTGGTAACTTTAATTTGGGTGAAGTCCTTATAATTATCAGAATTTACAAATTGGTCCCTAAAGTTGTAGTTTGTTCAATTGGGTCCCTGTTCGATCTCTGATGCTTATGAGCTTTGAGTATGTTGTTTGAATGATCATAACTAGGGTTAATGTGCATCTAGACAAGTTAAAAAAGAAAAAAAAGGGTCGTTAATCAAGGTTGACTTTCAGGTTGACTTTGGTTTTCCCCGTGTGACTTTCTTAATTCGGGTCAACCGTCTAGGCCGGGTTAAGGGGGTTACATTTGGTGGTATCAGAGCTGAGTTCTCGAGTAAATGGGAATGTGTATGTGAATGTCTAAAGTGTGTATGCTTTGTATGCTTGTTGAGTGAAAGCATGTTGAGTGGATTGCATGTATGTTACAATTGAGATGTATGCTGTGATGAAGCATGTTGTGGGTACCCATTGCCAAATCAAAGCTAATGAAATGATGTTGTTTTTAATTGGAAATGAGCTTGAGTACTTGGATTGCTTACCTTGCTGGGCCTGACTTTGTTTATTTTGCATTGTGATTGCATAATTAGAGTATGGCACCTCGTAGAGAGTTGAGGAGTAATGTGCGAGCTACGGCTCAGAATGAGAATGAAAATGAAGAGAATGTTGAGAGTGCGGTTTTACCTCCTCCACCTGGTGGTGGTGGTGCTGGGGCTGAGGAAGCTGCAGCTGCAGCTGGTGCTGAGGCTGCAGGACCTGAGGCTGGTCAGGGGCAAGCTGTTCCTGACATGACGGTGTTAATTCAAGCTATAGCTGGTGCTTTTCAAGTAGCGGTAGCTGGAGCTCGAGGAGCTGGGCATCAGGAAGATGCTGGAGTTAGACTACCTTTGGAGCGTTTGCGCAGTCTGGGAGGGACTGAGTTCAGGGGTATGTCTGCTGAGGGTTCTGAGGCTTGGTTAGAGAGTACCAAGAGGATCTTGGGTCAGATGAGTTGCACTGATGTGCAGAAGCTTGGATGTGTTGTGTCCTTGCTGCAGAAGGATGCATATACGTGGTGGACAACCACTATTGCTGGGATGGCAGAAGTTGATGTGACTTGGACATTCTTTCAGAATGTGTTCAAGAGAAGGTATCTGGGTGTGAGGTACCTAGATGAAAAGAAGCGTGAGTTCATGTCTCTTACTCAAGGGAGCATGATGGTGGCTAAGTATGAAGTACAGTTTGTTCGACTCAGTCAATATGCACCTGAGCTTGTCCCGGATGAGCGGGCGAGGTGTGAAAGGTTCCGTTATGGCTTAGTGACGGATATGAAGATGTATGTGCTGGCTACCGAGTATGATGATTTTGATGTGCTGGTGGGCCGAGCAAAGGACATAGAGATGAACTTGGGTTTATCTGCTAAGGGTGCTGGTAAGCGAGCAGCTGAGTATAGTTCCGGTGGTGGGCGGAACAAAAGGGGACGTGATCAGAAGTATCAGTCCTCGGCTAAGCGAGGAGGTGGAGCACCTGCTCGGGGAGGCAACGCTAGAGCTGATCCGAGTGCTTGTTGGATATGTGGTTCGCATGGTCACATGAAGCGTGATTGTCCTCGTGTTGTGAGGGAGGTGCAAGCTCCTGTTGCGGCAGCTGGTAATGGTTGCTGGAGCTGTGGATCTTCGGATCATTTGAGGCGTGATTGTCCTATGTTGGCTGGTGGCCAAGTTCATGCTCCTGTTGTTGCAGCACCGCAGAGAGGTCGTGGGCGCGGCCGTGGTAATTTCCAGCGGAGAGAGGAAGGTGGCCGAGGTGTGGCTCATGTTGTAGCTGTGCAGCCAGAGGGTGGCGGACAGGCTAGAGTGTTTGCTCAGCGAGAGGGGAGGAATGACGCGGATGTGATCGCATGTACTTTTACTCTGCAATCCTTGTCATTACTTTCCTTGATTGATTCTGGATCTACGCACTCTTACATATTGCGTGAGCATGCTGAATTGCTTGGTTTGCCTGTTGAGTCTTTGGATGTTGGTATGCGTGTCACTAGTTCTTTTGGTGAGACTGTTGTGACTCGAAAGCTGTATAGAAGGTGTCCTTTGGTTGTTCAAGATCATGTTTTTCATGTTGACCTCATGGAGTTACCTTTCTATGGTTTTGATGTAATCCTTGGTATGGATTGGCTTGCTGAGCATCGTGCTGTGGTGGATTGTGAAAATAAGCGAGTTTCGCTGAAGCTTGCGGATGATTATGAAGTTGTTGTAGTCGGTGAGAATGTGAAGTTTCTTGCCAATGTGGTGTCTACGTTGGAGGCGAGCCGGATGCTGAGGCAAGGCTGTGAAGCTTACCTAGATTTTGTGATGAATCCTAGCTCTAAGGAGTTGCGGGTGCAAGATATCAGGGTTGTGCGAGAGTTTCCTGGTGTGTTTCCTGAGGAGTTGCCTGGTTTACCTCCTAATCGCGAGGTGGAGTTTGGGATTGAGCTGTATGAGAATACAACTCCTATGTCCATTACTCCCTATAGAATGGCACCTAAGGAGCTGAAAGAGCTGAAGACGCAGTTGCAAGAGTTGCTTGAGCGTGGTTTCATACGGCCGAGTGTGTCGCCTTGGGGTGCACCGGTCTTGTTCGTGAAGAAGAAGGATGGCACTATGAGAATGTGCATTGATTACCGTCAGCTGAACAAGTTGACTATCAAGAATCGGTATCCTTTACCGAGAATTGATGATCTCTTTGATCAATTTTGGGGAGCAGCTGTGTTATCTAAGATTGACTTGAGGTCAGGGTATTACCAGTTGAAGGTGAAAGATGTGGATGTGCCTAAGACAGCTTTCAGAACAAGGTACGGGCATTATGAGTTCCTTGTGATGCCGTTTGGGTTGACAAATGCTCCTGCTGCTTTCATGGACATGATGAATCGTGTGTTTCATGAATACCTGGACAAGTTTGTTGTGGTGTTCATCGATGATATCCTCGTGTACTCACGTACTGAGGAGGAGCACGAAGAGCATTTGAGGATTGTTTTGCAGGCTTTGTTGGAGAATCGTCTTTATGCTAAGCTGAGCAAGTGCGAGTTCTGGTTAAGTGAGGTGGTGTTTCTTGGGCATGTGGTTTCTGCTAAGGGGATTCGGGTTGATCCTCAGAAGGTTGAGGCGGTGATGAATTGGAAGGTTCCTAAGTCTGTTCACGAGGTTCGTAGTTTCCTTGGTTTGGCAGGATACTATCGGAGGTTTGTGGATGGGTTTTCTAAGATTGTTGCACCTTTGACAAAGTTGTTGCAGAAAGATGTTAAGTATGAGTGGACGGAGGCGAGGCAGCAGGCTTTTGAGAAGCTTAAAGCAGCTTTGACGCAAGCTCCTATCTTGGTTCAACCTGAATCAGGGAAAGAGTTTGTGGTGTATAGTGATGCATCCTATGTTGGTTTGGGATGTGTGTTGATGCAAGAGGGTAAGGTGGTGGCTTATGCATCGCGACAGTTGAAGGTGCATGAGCGCAATTATCCTACGCATGACATTGAGCTGGCTGCAGTGGTTTTTGCTTTGAAGATCTGGAGGCATTACCTGTATGGTGAGAAGTGTACTGTGTACACGGATCACAAGAGTTTGAGGTATCTGATGTCTCAGAAGGAGTTGAATCTAAGGCAGCGACGTTGGGTGGAGTTGCTCAAGGATTATGATTTGACGATTGAGTATCACCCTGGGAAGGCTAATGTTGTAGCGGATGCCTTGAGTAGGAAGGTAGCTGTTGAGCTGAGGGCTATGTTTGCCAGTTTGAGTATTTCGCGTGATGGTGGTCTTGTGGCTGAGTTGCAAGTGAAACCATCTTTGGTTCAGATGATCAAGGAAAAGCAATTGCTAGATGATTCCTTGGTGCCGCATGTTCAGGATATCGCGGAGGGTAGACCTTCGGATTTCTGTTTTAATGATGATGGAGTGTTGTGTTTTGGGAGTCGGATAGTGGTGCCTAATGATGCTGAGCTGAGGCGTGCTATTCTGACTGAAGGTCATAGTAGTCCTTTTGCTATGCACCCAGGTAGTACTAAGATGTATCGAGATCTTCGTGATGAGTACTATTGGGTGGGTTTGAAAAAGGATGTTGCGGAGTTTGTTAGCAGGTGTATGGTGTGTCAGCGAGTTAAGGCTGAGCATCAGTTTCCTTCAGGGTTGTTGCAACCGTTGAGAATCCCTGAGTGGAAGTTGGAAAGGGTTACCATGGATTTTGTATCTGATTTACCTTTGTCACCATCGAAGAAGAATTCGGTGTGGGTGATTGTGGATCGCCTGACGAAGTGTGCGCATTTCTTGCCTGTGCATACTACGTTCTCTTTGGATAAGCTTGCGGAGCTGTACATTGCGGAGATTGTGCGGCTGCATGGTGTGCCTAAGTCGATTGTGTCGGATAGGGATCCGAGGTTCACATCGCGGTTCTGGCAGTGTTTGCATCAAGCTCTGGGTACGAGGTTGAATTTCAGTACATCCTATCATCCTCAGTCGGATGGTCAGTCTGAGCGTGTTATCCAGATTTTGGAGGATATGTTGAGGTGCTGCATGATTGAGTTTCAGGGCTCTTGGGAGAAGCTTTTGCCTTTGGTTGAGTTTGCTTATAACAATAGTTATCAGGCGAGCATTCAAATGGCACCTTATGAGGCTTTGTATGGGAGGAAGTGTAGGACTCCTCTTTGTTGGGCTGAAACGGGTCAGAAGTTGGTTTCGATGCCGGCTTTGTTGAAAGGAACCACCGAGAAGGTGAAGCTCATTTGTGAGCGGTTGAAGGCAGCTTCTGATCGGCAGAAGTCTTACGCGGATTTGAAGCGTAAGGAGATTGAGTATGCGGTTGGTGACCGTGTGTTCTTGAAGGTTTCGCCTTGGAAGAAGGTGATGAGGTTTGGCCGTAAGGGTAAGTTGAGCCCTAGGTACATTGGACCATACGAGGTGGTTGAGCGTGTGGGTCCTGTTGCATACAGGTTGAGGTTACCTCAAGAGTTGGAGAAGATTCATGATGTGTTTCATGTTTCTATGCTCCGGAAGTATAGATCTGATCCTTCGCATGTGTTACCTGTGGAGGAAGTGGAATTGAATCCGGATTTGACCTATGATGAGGAACCGGTGAAGGTTCTGGATTCGGATAGCAAGGTTCTTCGTGGCAAGACCATTGAGTTGGTGAAGGTGTTGTGGAAGCACCGCGGTGTTGAGGAAGCCACGTGGGAGCGGAAGGATGACATGCTGAAGCAGTTTCCTTATCTCTTTCCTTCAGGTAAATTTCGAGGACGAAATTTCTTAAGGGGGGGAGAGTTGTAACGCCCCGGTTTTGGGCTTGGAAGTTCTGGGCATTGACCGGTTCGGTCAAAGTGCTGTTCGAATCTATAAGGGTGAAATTAGGAAAGCCTAGTTCGGGTTGCATTAAAAATATGGAAAAATGTTCTAAAATCATATTTTAATATATATAAGTGAACTGTGAAATCAATTTTGAAAAATGAGGTTTGGAAGGGTGACATTTTGGCTAGTGACCAAAATGTAATTTTTGAAAGTTGCGTGACTGTTTTATAAAGGATTGAAACTTTGAATCTTTAAGGAGCTATTATTCCAAAAGGAGTTTCTCCAGATTTTTCTAAGATATTTTAATGTTTAATTCTGATTTTAAAGCTAAAGAAAAGTGGAGGGAAATCATTTTGGCTATTTTGTAACTAATTTTCCTATTTTCCCAATTTTCCTTTTTCTCTCATTTTCTCTCAATCCAAACACTTTCTCTCCAGAGATTTCTTTCTGATTTTGTCACTCAAATCTATCTTTTCAATTCTCTTTGGATTCCTAATCATCTCTACAACAAAACCTTGCAATTTGCTATTTGGATTTTCAAGCTTTTTGGTTCTAAAAGGGAGAAAACTCAAGTTTGGAGCTAAGAACGTCCTTCTCCTCTAAACTCTCAGTTCTTTACTGAAATTCCCAAGTTCTCAATCCTTAATTGATGGTTTATTAAAGGCTTTTAAAGTTGTGAAATGGATCTTGGCTTTAAATGCAAGATTTGGTGATTTTTGATAGATTTTCGTTAGATCTGTTAAAGCTGTGATTTGAGATGTGTTTTTGATGATAAATGAACATTAATTTGATAAGGAATTGAGTTTTGATTAATGCAATCCCGGATATGTTGAATTTCCTAAGTTTAGCTTATGATTCTTGGTTGTTTTTGGGTGATCTTGTGGATCTGTTGTTGCTGGAGGTATAAGGATGTTGTTAGGTCCTTTTTAGATGTTAAATGATGTTAATGGATGTTTAGTCTTGATGGTTTATGGCTGGGCTTTGTTGAGGAGTTGTTTGGAGGCATTTTCGGTTGTGTTTGATGGCCAAAAATGGAGTGTGATGAGAGCAGCGAGTTTAGGTGCTTTCATTGAAGCTATTAATGCATGATGATGCATTAATCTACTGTTTTAATGTGTTAAAACAGGGGAGGCATCTTTGGATCCAAGTGGTGGTGATCCGGAAGCTTGATTTGGTGTTCCGACAAGAGGCGAAACGGAATCGGTGAGTGGATTTTGGTTTTCGGCTTTGAAACCAATGTTTTGGAGGTTTGGGAGCTTAGTCTAAGTCTAAACAACTTTGCTAAGCTCAAGAGTAAGTTTTCGGAAACACTCTCTTGTTGAGGAACCATGTGATGGTTGGGTGCAATGTGTTTGTTGCATGTTTAAATTCTGTTTTTAAAGCATATCTAGCATGTGTGTTTGCTGAGATTATAAGCCATGTGTTTAAGGAAGCTCAAGGTTAGAGTTCCTTGTTTTTGAACATTGTATAAATGTTGTTTGATGCTTAAAGATGCATGATGTTTATGGCTTGGTTAAATGCTTTAAAACAGTGGATTATTGATGATATATGATGTATATTGGCAAGTGATGTTTTTGAAAAGGTTAAGGTCACTAAGGTGGTTAAAAGTCCTTGAGTGAGCCTTGTTTACTTAAGAACATCAAGGTGGTTAAAAGTCCTTGGATGGTTCTTGTTACGAACACAAATGTGTTTAAAAGTCCTTGTGTGGTCCTTTCCAAGGTGTTTAAAAGTCCTTGGGGTGGTTAATATCATGGTGTTTAAAAGTCCATGGCCAAGGTGTTTAAAAGTCCTTGGGGTGATTTATATCATGGTGTTTATGTAACACCCCGGTTTTGGGCTTAGAAGTTTTGGGCGTTGACCGGTTTGGTCAAAGTGCTGTTCGAATCTAAAAGGGTGAATTTAGGAAAGCCTAGTTCGGGTTGCATTAAAATTATGGAAAAATGTTCTAAAATCATCTTTTAATATATATAAGTGAACTGTGAAATCAATTTTGGAAAATGAGTTTTGGAAGGGTGACATTTTGGCTAGTGACCAAAATGTAATTTTTGAAAGTTTTGTGACTGTTTTAGAAAGGGTTGAAGCTTTGAATCTTTAAGGAGCTATTATTCCAAAAGTAGTTTCTCCAGATTTTTCTAAGATATTTTAAGCTATATTCTGATTTTAAAACATATCAAAAGAGGAGGGAAAGCCATTTTGGCCATTTTGATAACTAACTTCCTATTTTCTTTTCTCTCATTTTCTCTCAACCCAAACACTTTCTTTCCAGAGAATTGTTTCTGATTTTCTCACCTAAATCTCTCCTTTCAACTCTCTTTTGATTCCTAATCATCGTATCTACAAAACCTCATCATTTGCTACTTGATTCATCAAGGTTTTTGATTCCAAAAAGAGGAGAAACTCAAGTTTGGAGGTAAGAACGTCCTTCTCCTCTAAACTATCAGTTCTTTACTGAAATTCCTAAGTTTTCAATCCTTAATTGATGTTTTATTAAAGGCTTTTAAGTTGTGAAATGGATCTTGGCTTATAATGCAAGATTTGGTGATTTTTGATGATTTTCGTTTGATCTGTTAAATCTGTGATTGGAGATGTGTTTTTGATGTTATTTGAACTCTAAATTGATAAGGAATTGAGTTTTGATTGATGCAATCCCGGATAGGTTGGGTTTCCTAAGTTTAGCTTGTGATTCTTGATTGTTTTTGAGGTGATCTTGTGGATCTGGTGTTGCTGGAGGTATAAGGATGTTATTAGGTTCTTTTTAGATGTTAAATGATGTTAAAGGATGTTAGGTTTTGATGGTTAATGGCTGGGCTTTGTTGAGAAGTGGTTTGGATGCATTTTCGGTTGTGTTTGGTGGCCGAAAATGGAGTGGGGATGAGAGCAGCGAGTTTAGGTGCTTTCATTGAGGATATTAGTGCATGATGATGCATTAATCTACTGTTTTGATGTGTTAAAACAGGGGAGTCATCTTTGGATCCAAGTGGTGGTGATCCGGAGGCTTGATTGGTGCTTCGACAAGAGGCGAAGTGGAATCGGTGAGTGAAATTGGGTTTTCGGCTTTGAAACCAATGTCTTGGGAGCTTAGTTTAAGTCTAAACAACTTTGCTAAGCTCAAGTGTAAGTTTTCGGAAATACTCTCTAGTGGTGGCCATGGTTTGGTTGTTGTGCAATGTGGTTTATTGCATGTTTTAAATTCTGTTTTGAAAGCATGATTTAGCATGGTTATTGCTGATTTTGTAAGCCATATGTTGAAGGAAGCTCAAGGTAAGAGTTCCTTGTTTTTGAACATTGATTAAATGTAGTTTGATGCTTTGAAATGCATGATGAATATGACTTGGTTTAATGCTTTAAAACAGTGGATTTAATGATGAAATGATGTATATTGGCAAGTGATGTTTTGAAAAAGGTTAAGGTCACCAAGGTGGTTAAAAGTCCTTGAGTGAGCCATGTTACTTAAGAACATCAAGGTGGTTAAAAGTCCTTGGATGATTCTTGCTAAGGTCACTAAGGTGGTTAAAAGTCCTTGAGTGAGCCTTGTTACTTAAGAATATCAAGGTGGTTAAAAGTCCTTGGATGGTTCTTGTTAAGGACACAAAGGTGGTTAAAAGTCCTTGTGTGGTCCTTGCCATGGTGTTTAAAAGTCCATGGGCCAAGGTGTTTAAAAGTCCTTGGGACCAAGGTGTTTAAAAGTCCTTGGGAAGAACACAAAGGTGGTTAAAAGTCCTTGTGTGGTTCTTGGAAATTATAAGATCACAATGGTGTTTAAAAGTCCATGTGTGAGTCTTATGTTGATCTTGTTTTTTTTAAAAGATGAAATGTATCACTTGTGGCCAATATGACATGTAATGATATGAAGCATGAGATGCTTGTTTAAAGTTTGCTTGTGAGCATGTTAAAGTGTATCTTGAAGCATGATTTATGAATGAGTTTTATAAATGCATTATTGTGTGGTTTTAAGGAGCTTTCCTCACTAAGCTTTTGCTTACGCTCTCTTTCATTTTCTTAAACCAATAATGCAGAACATTAAGGTGATTTGAGGGCAGCAAGGAAGGCAAGCAACCAAGGGAAAACTAAGCTCAAGTATGGAAAGGTTTTATCGAACACATTTAGCTTTTGGTGTATGGCAATGAGGGACCTTTGTGAATGTTGTTTGGAGATGTTTTGAACTCCTTGAGTATGTTTAATGTCGCTGATAATGCTGGTTTTGTAATTGGCCTTTACATGTATGGATTGGAGGTTTTATGCTTGAATAGTTGCTTGTGTAGGAAGCATGCCATTAGATTTGGGGCTTTTCATATGTGATGCTAATATGTTGATTGGTTGATGCAAACATGTCTCTTGTATGATGAATTGCATGCTGGTAAAGTTTGGTGGCATTTGGAGCATGATTGGTTGGTCAATTGCATGTTAAAGTAGGTAAAATTCTGCATTTTGTGCAGGCCGTTTCGGAACAGTGTCTGCCGTTTCGGAACGGGTGCCTCGAAGCAGCCCAGGCGTTCGAAACGGGCAACACCGTTCCGGAACGGATATGCTACTGCCCGACCTCGTTCCGGTACGCGTTGCGGAACGGCCCCGAGTTTCGAAACGGGCTGTCCCCCGTTTCGGAACGGCTGACCGTTGGGGGCTGACAGTGGCAGTTATACGTTTCGGATTGTTTACATTTTGGTCCTGAATCTTGTATGTGCAATTGTATGAGTTTGGAATGTCCTTTTGAGCTGAAATTTGGCTGAGATGCATGAGACACGATTAATTTCAAGATGGTAACTTTAATTTGGGCTAAGTCCTCATATTTATCAGAATTTACATTTTGGTCCCTAAAGTTGTAAATTGTTCAATTGGGTCCTTGTTTGATCTCTGATGTTTATGATCTTTTAGTAGGTCGTTTGTATGATCATTTTTAGGGTTAATGTGCATCTAGATAAGTTTCTAAAAGAAAAAAAGGGTCGATAATCAAGGTTGACTTTCGGGTTGACTTTGGTTTTCCCCGTGTGACTTTCTTAATTCGGGTCAACCGTCTAGGCCGGGTTAAGGGGTTTACATTTGGTGGTATCAGAGCTGAGTTCTCGAGTAATTGGGAATGTGTATGTGAATGTTTGATGTATGTCTGCTATATATGTTTGTTGAGTGAAAGCATGTTGAGTAGTATGTGAGTTTGATGCAATTGAGTTGTATGTTGTGATGAAGCATGTTGTGGGTACCCATTGCCATATCAAAGCTAAGAAATGATGTTGCTTTTAAATGAAATTGAGCTTGAGTACTTGGATTGTTTACCTTGCTGGGCCTGACTTTGTTTATTTGCATTGTGATTGCATGGTTAAAGTATGGCACCACGTAGAGAGTTGAGAAGTAATGTGCGAGCTACGGCTCTGAATGAGAATGAAAATGAAGAGAATGCGGGTAGTGCGGTGTTACCTCCTCCTCCACCTGGTGGTGGTGGTGCTGGGGCTGAGGAAGCTGGGGCTGCAGCTGGTGCTGGAGCTGCTGGACCTGAGGTTGGTCAGGGGCAAGCTATGCCTGACATGACGATGTTGGTACAAGCTATTGCGGGTGCTTTCCGAGCAGCAGTAGCCGAAGCTCAAGGAGCTGGGCATCAGGGAGATGCTGGTGTTAGACTACCTTTGGATCGCTTACGCAGTCTTGGTGGGACTGAGTTTAGGGGTATGTCTGCGGAAGGTTCTGAAGCTTGGTTAGAGAGTACCAAGAGAATTTTGGGCTAGATGAGTTGCACTGATGTGCAGAAGCTGGGGTGTGTTGTATCCTTGCTGCAGGATGATGCGTATACGTGGTTGACGACCACTATAGCTGGGATGGCTGAAGCTGACATAACTTGGACATTCTTTCTGAATGTGTTCAAGAGGAGGTATCTTGGTGTGAGGTACCTGGATGAAAAGAAGCGAGAGTTCATGTCTCTTACCCAGGGGAGCATGAATGTGGCTGAGTATGAAGTACAGTTTGTGCGACTCAGTCAGTATGCACCTGAGCTGGTACCTGATGAGCGGGCAAGGTGCGAAAGATTTCGTTATGGTTTAGTGACGGATGTGAAGATGTATGTCTTGGCCACCGAATATGATGATTTTGATGTGTTGGTGGGTCGAGCCAAGGACATTGAGATGAACTTGGGTTTATCTGCGAAAGGTGCTGGAGCAAGTTCGGGTAAGAGAGCTGCTGAGTATAGTTCCGGAGGTGGACGGAACAAGAGGGGACGTGACCTGAAGTATCAGTCCTCAGCTAAGAGGGGTGGTGGTGCACCTGCTCGGGGAGGCAATGCTAGAGCTGATCTGAGTGCTTGTTGGATTTGTGGTTCACGGGGTGACATGAAGCGTGACTGTCCTCGTGCTGTGAGGGAGGTGCAAGCTCCTGTTGTGACAACTGGTAATGGTTGCTGGAATTGTGGATCTGCAGACCATTTGAGGCGAGATTGTCCTAGGTTGGCTGGTGATCAAGTGCGTGCTCCTGTTGTTGCTGCACCGCAGAGAGGTCGTGGGCGCGGCCGTGGTAATTTCCAGAGGAGAGAGGAAGGTGGTCGTGAAGTGGCCCATGTTGTGGCTATTCAGCCTGAAGGTGGGGGCCAAGCGAGGGTGTATGCTCAGCGTGAGGGAAGGAATGATGCGGATGTGATTGCAGGTACCTTTACTTTGCAATCCTTGTCATTGCTTTCTTTGATAGATTCTGGATCTACGCATTCATACATTTTGCGTGAGCATGCTGAATTGCTTGGTTTGCCTGTTGAGTCTTTGGATGTTGGTGTTCGTGTCACTAGTTCTTTTGGTGAGACTGTTGTGACTCGAAAGCTTTATAGAAGGTGTCCCTTGGTTGTTCAAGAACATGTTTTTCATGTTGATCTTATGGAGTTGCCCTTTTATGGTTTTGATGTAATCCTTGGTATGGATTGGCTTGCTGAGCATCGTGCTGTTGTGGATTGTGAAAACAAGCGAGTTTCCCTTAAGCTTGCGGATGATTATGAAGTTGTTGTGGTTGGTGAGAATGTGAAGTTTCTTGCCAATGTGGTGTCTACCTTGGAGGTGAGCAGGATGCTGAGGCAAGGTTGCGAAGCCTATCTAGCTTTTGTGATGAATCCTAGCTCTAAAGAGTTGAGGGTGCAAGATATCAGAGTTGTGAAGGAGTTTCCTGGTGTTTTTCCTGAGGAGTTGCCTGGTTTACCTCCTAACCGCGAGGTGGAGTTTGGAATTGAGCTGTATGAGAATACAACTCATGTGTCCATTACTCCTTATAGAATGGCACCTAAGGAGCTGAAGGAGCTGAAGACGCAGTTGCAAGAGTTGCTTGATCGTGGTTTCATCCGGCCGAGTGTGTCACCTTGGGGAGCACCGGTCTTGTTTGTGAAGAAGAAGGATGGCACTATGAGAATGTGCATTGATTACCGTCAGCTGAACAAGTTGACTATCAAGAATCGGTATCCTTTGCCGAGAATTGATGATCTCTTTGATCAATTTCGGGGAGCTGCTGTGTTCTCTAAGATTGACTTGAGGTCAGGGTATTATCAGTTGAAGGTGAAGGATGTGGATGTGCCTAAGACAGCTTTCAGGACAAGGTATGGGCATTATGAGTTCCTTGTGATGCCGTTTGGTTTGACAAATGATCCTGCTGCTTTCATGGACATGATGAATCGTGTGTTTCATGAATACCTGGACAAGTTTGTTGTGGTGTTCATCGATGATATCCTCGTGTACTCGCGTACTGAAGAGGAGCATGAAGAGCATTTGAGGATTGTGCTGCAGGCTTTGTTGGAGAATCAGCTCTATGCTAAGCTGAGCAAGTGTGAGTTATGGCTTAAGGAGGTGGTGTTTCTTGGGCATGTGGTTTCTGCTGAGGGGATTCGTGTCGATCCTCAGAAGATTGAGGCTATGATGAACTGGAAGGTTCCTAAGTCTATTCATGAGGTCCGTAGTTTCCTTGGTTTGGCGGGATACTACCGAAGGTTTGTGGATGGTTTTTCCAAGATTGCTGCTCCTTTGACGAAGCTGTTGCAAAAGGATGTTAAGTATGAGTGGACGGAAGCGAGACAGCAGGCTTTTGAGAAGCTTAAGGCGGCTTTGACGCAAGCTCCTATCTTGATTCAGCCTGAATCAGGGAAAGAGTTTGTAGTTTACAGTGATGCATCCTATGTTGGTTTGGGGTGTGTGCTGATGCAGGAGGGTAAGGTGGTGGTTTATGCATCGCGGCAGTTGAAAGTGCATGAGCGCAATTACCCTACGCATGATATTGAGCTGGCTGCAGTGGTTTTTGCTCTGAAGATCTGGAGACATTATCTGTATGGTGAGAAGTGTACTGTGTACACAGATCACAAGAGTTTGAGGTATCTGATGTCTCAGAAGGAGTTGAATCTTAGGCAGCGGCGTTGGTTGGAGTTGCTCAAGGATTATGATCTGACGATTGAGTATCATCCTGGAAAAGCTAATGTTGTTGCGGATGCCTTGAGTAGGAAAGTAGCTGTTGAGCTGAGGGCTATGTTTGCTAGCTTGAGCATATCGCAAGATGGTGGTCTTGTTGCTGAGTTGCAAGTGAAACCATCTTTGGTTCAGTTGATCAAGGATAAGCAGTTGCTGGATGATTCCTTGGTGTCTCATGTTCAGGATATCGCGGAGGGTAGACCTTCGGATTTCTGCTTTAATGATGATGGTGTGTTGTGTTTTGGGAGTCGGATAGTAGTGCCTGCTGATGCTGAGTTGAGGCGTGCTATTCTGACTGAAGGTCATAGTAGTCCTTTTGCTATGCACCCTGGTAGTACCAAGATGTATCGTGATCTTCGTGATGAGTACTATTGGGTGGGTTTGAAGAAGGATGTTGCGGAGTTTGTGAGCAAGTGTTTGGTGTGTCAGCGAGTTAAGGCTGAGCATCAGGTTCCTTCAGGGTTGTTGCAACCGTTGAAAATCCCTGAATGGAAGTGGGAAAGGGTTACCATGGATTTTGTATCTGGTTTACCTTTGTCTCCCTCGAAGAAGAATTCTGTTTTGGTGGTTGTGGATCGCCTAACGAAGTGTGCGCATTTTTTTGCCTGTGCATACCACGTTTTCTTTGGATAAGTTGGCAGAGCTGTACATTGCTGAGATTGTGCGGCTGCATGGTGTGCCTAAGTCGATTGTGTCGGATATGGATCCGAGGTTCACATCGCGTTTCTGGCAGTGTTTGCATCAAGCTTTGGGTACAAGGTTGCATTTCAGTACATCTTATCATCCTCAGTCGGATGGTCAGTCTGAGCGTGTTATCCAGATTTTGGAGGATATGTTGAGGTGCTGCGTGATTGAGTTTCAGGGTTCTTGGGAGAAGCATCTGCCTTTGGTTGAGTTTGCTTATAACAACAGTTATCAGGCAAGTATACAGATGGCACCTTATGAGGCTTTGTATGGGAGGAAGTGTAGGACTCCTCTTTGTTGGGCTGAAACTGGTCAAAAGTTGGTTTCGATGCCGGCTTTGTTGAAAGGGACCACAGAGAAGGTAAAGCTCATTTGTGAGCGGTTGAAGGCTGCCTCTGATCGGCAAAAGTCTTACGCGGATTTGAAGCGTAAGAAGATTGAGTATGCGGTGGGTGACCGTGTGTTCTTGAAGGTTTCGCCTTGGAAGAAGGTGATGAGGTTTGGCCGGAAGGGTAAGTTGAGCCCTAGGTACATTGGACCATACGAGGTGGTTGAGCGTGTGGGTCCTGTTGCGTACAAGCTGAGGTTACCTCAGGAGTTGGAGAAGATTCATGATGTGTTTCATGTTTCTATGCTCCGAAAGTATAGATCTGATCTTTCGCACGTGATGCATGTGGAGGAAGTGGAATTGAATCCGGATTTGACCTATGATGAGGAACCGGTGAAGGTTCTAGATTCGGATAGCAAGGTTCTTCGTGGCAAGACCATTGAGTTGGTGAAGGTGCTGCGGAAGTATCGAGGTGTTGAGGAAGCCACGTGGGAGCGGAAGGAAGACATGCTGGAGCAGTTTCCTTATCTCTTTCCTTCAGGTAAATTTCGGGGACGAAATTTCTTAAGGGGGGGAGAGTTGTAACGCCCCGGTTTTGGGCTTAGAAGTTTTGGGCGTTGACCGGTTTGGTCAAAGTGCTGTTCGAATCTAAAAGGGTGAATTTAGGAAAGCCTAGTTCGGGTTGTATTAAAATTATGGAAAAATGTTCTAAAATCATCTTTTAATATATATAAGTGAACTGTGAAATCAATTTTGGAAAATGAGTTTTGGAAGGGTGACATTTTGGCTAGTGACCAAAATGTAATTTTTGAAAGTTTTGTGACTGTTTTAGAAAGGGTTGAAACTTTGAATCTTTAAGGAGCTATTATTCCAAAAGTAGTTTCTCCAGATTTTTCTAAGATATTTTAAGCTATATTCTGATTTTAAAACATATCAAAAGAGGAGGGAAAGCCATTTTGGCCATTTTGATAACTAACTTCCTATTTTCTTTTCTCTCATTTTCTCTCAACCCAAACACTTTCTTTCCAGAGAATTGTTTCTGATTTTCTCACCTAAATCTCTCCTTTCAACTCTCTTTTGATTCCTAATCATCATATCTACAAAACCTCATCATTTGCTACTTGATTCATCAAGGTTTTTGATTCCAAAAAGAGGAGAAACTCAAGTTTGGAGGTAAGAACGTCCTTCTCCTCTAAACTATCAGTTCTTTACTGAAATTCCTAAGTTTTCAATCCTTAATTGATGTTTTATTAAAGGCTTTTAAGTTGTGAAATGGATCTTGGCTTATAATGCAAGATTTGGTGATTTTTGATGATTTTCGTTTGATCTGTTAAATCTGTGATTGGAGATGTGTTTTTGATGTTATTTGAACTCTAAATTGATAAGGAATTGAGTTTTGATTGATGCAATCTCGGATAGGTTGGGTTTCCTAAGTTTAGCTTGTGATTCTTGATTGTTTTTGTGGTGATCTTGTGGATCTGGTGTTGCTGAAGGTATAAGGATGTTATTAGGTTCTTTTTAGATGTTAACTGATGTTAAATGATGTTAGGTTTTGATGGTTAATGGCTGGGCTTTGTTGAGAAGTGGTTTGGATGCATTTTCGGTTGTGTTTGGTGGCCGAAAATGGAGTGGGGATGAGAGCAGCGAGTTTAGGTGCTTTCATTGAGGATATTAGTGCATGATGATGCATTAATCTACTGTTTTGATGTGTTAAAACAGGGGAGTCATCTTTGGATCCAAGTGGTGGTGATCCGGAGGCTTGATTGGTGCTTCGACAAGAGGCGAAGTGGAATTGGTGAGTGAAATTGGGTTTTCGGCTTTGAAACCAATGTCTTGGGAGCTTAGTTTAAGTCTAAACAACTTTGCTAAGCTCAAGTGTAAGTTTTCGGAAATACTCTCTAGTGGTGGCCATGGTTTGGTTGTTGTGCAATGTGGTTTATTGCATGTTTTAAATTCTGTTTTGAAAGCATGATTTAGCATGGTTATTGCTGATTTTGTAAGCCATATGTTGAAGGAAGCTCAAGGTAAGAGTTCCTTGTTTTTGAACATTGATTAAATGTAGTTTGATGCTTTGAAATGCATGATGAATATGGCTTGGTTTAATGCTTTAAAACAGTGGATTTAATGATGAAATGATGTATATTGGCAAGTGATGTTTTGAAAAAGGTTAAGGTCACCAAGGTGGTTAAAAGTCCTTGAGTGAGCCATGTTACTTAAGAACATCAAGGTGGTTAAAAGTCCTTGGATGATTCTTGCTAAGGTCACTAAGGTGGTTAAAAGTCCTTGAGTGAGCCTTGTTACTTAAGAACATCAAGGTGGTTAAAAGTCCTTGGATGGTTCTTGTTAAGGACACAAAGGTGGTTAAAAGTCCTTGTGTGGTCCTTGCCATGGTGTTTAAAAGTCCATGGGCCAAGGTGTTTAAAAGTCCTTGGGGCCAAGGTGTTTAAAAGTCCTTGGGAAGAACACAAAGGTGGTTAAAAGTCCTTGTGTGGTTCTTGGAAATTATAAGATCACAATGGTGTTTAAAAGTCCATGTGTGAGTCTTATGTTGATCTTGTTTTTTTTAAAAGATGAAATGTATCACTTGTGGCCAATATGACATGTAATGATATGAAGCATGAGATGCTTGTTTAAAGTTTGCTTGTGAGCATGTTAAAGTGTATCTTGAAGCATGATTTATGAATGAGTTTTATAAATGCATTATTGTGTGGTTTTAAGGAGCTTTCCTCACTAAGCTTTTGCTTACGCTCTCTTTCGTTTTCTTAAACCAATAATGCAGAACATTAAGGTGATTTGAGGGCAGCAAGGAAGGCAAGCAACCAAGGGAAAACTAAGCTCAAGTATGGAAAGGTTTTATCGAACACATTTAGCTTTTGGTGTATGGCAATGGGGGACCTTTGTGAATGTTGTTTGGAGATGTTTTGAACTCCTTGAGTATGTTTAATGTCGCTGATAATGCTGGTTTTGTAATTGGCCTTTACATGTATGGATTGGAGGTTTTATGCTTGAATAGTTGCTTGTGTAGGAAGCATGCCATTAGATTTGGGGCTTTTCATATGTGATGCTAATATGTTGATTGGTTGATGCAAACATGTCTCTTGTATGATGAATTGCATGCTGGTAAAGTTTGGTGGCATTTGAAGCATGATTGGTTGGTCAATTGCATGTTAAAGTAGGTAAAATTCTACATTTTGTGCAGGCCGTTTCGGAACAGTGCATGCCGTTTCGGAACGGGTGCCTCGAAGCAGCCCAGGCGTTCGAAACGGGCAACACCGTTCCGGAACGGATATGCTACTGCCCGACCCCGTTCCGGTACGCGTTGCGGAACGGCCCCGAGTTTCGAAACGGGCTGTCCCCCGTTTCGGAACGGCTGACCGTTGGGGGCTGACAGTGGCAGTTATACGTTTCGGATTGTTTACATTTTGGTCCTGAATCTTGTATGTGCAATTGTATGAGTTTGGAATGTCCTTTTGAGCTGAAATTTGGCTGAGATGCATGAGACACGATTAATTTCAAGATGGTAACTTTAATTTGGGCTAAGTCCTCATATTTATCAGAATTTACATTTTGGTCCCTAAAGTTGTAAATTGTTCAATTGGGTCCTTGTTTGATCTCTGATGTTTATGATCTTTTAGTAGGTCGTTTGTATGATCATTTTTAGGGTTAATGTGCATCTAGATAAGTTTTTAAAAGAAAAAAAAGGGTCGATAATCAAGGTTGACTTTCGGGTTGACTTTGGTTTTCCCCGTGTGACTTTCTTAATTCGGGTCAACCGTCTAGGCCGGGTTAAGGGGGTTACAGTTTAAAAGTCCATGGCCAAGGTGTTTAAAAGTCCTTGGGGTCAAGGTGTTTAAAAGTCCTTGAGGTGAAACTTGTTAAGGACACAAAGGTGTTTAAAAGTCCTTGTGTGGTCCTTGCCATGGTGTTTAAAAGTCCATGGGCCAAGGTGTTTAAAAGTCCTTGGGGATAAGATCACAATGGTGTTTAAAAGTCCATGTGTGAGTCTTATGTTGATCTTGTTTTAAAGATGGTAATTATCACTTGTGGCCAATATGACATGTTATGATGTGAAGCATGAGATGCTTGTTTGAGATTGCTTGTGAGCATGTCTAAATGTATTTTGAAGTATGATTTATAAATGAGTTTTATAAATGCATTATTGTGTAGTTCTAAGGAGCTTTCCTCACTAAGCTTTTGCTTACGCTCTCTCTCTTTTCTTAAACCAATAATGCAGAGCATTAAAGTGCATTGAGGGCAGCAAGGAGGGCAAGCAATCAAGTGGAAGTTAAGCTCATGTATGAGAAGGTTTTCTTAAACACTTTTAGCTTTTGGCATTTGGCAATGGGGGACCTATGTTGATGTTTTGGGAGATGTTTGGAACTCCCTATGTTGGATTTATGTTGTTGTTAATGTTGGTTTTTGTAATTGGCCATTATGTGTTGGTTTGAAGGCTTTTGTGCATGGATGGTTGCTTGTGTAGGAAGCATGCCTTTAGATTTGGGGCTTTTCATATATGTTGATCTAATGATGATTGGTTGATGCAAATATGTCTCTTGGATGTTGTATGAGTTGCTGGTAAAGTTTGATAGCATTTGGAGCATGATTGGTTGGTCAATTGCATGTTTAAGCAAGCATTTTTCTGCATTTTGTGCAGGCCGTATCGGAACAGTGCCTACCGTTTCGGAACGGGTGCCTCGAAGCAGCCCAGGCGTCCGAAACGGGTGACACCGTTCCAAAACGGAAAGGCTACTGTCAGCCCTCGTTTCGGTACGCGTTGCGGAACGGCCCCGCGTTTCGAAACGGGCTGTCTCCCGTTTCGGAACGCATGACCGTTGGGGGCTGACATGGGCAGTTATGTGTTTCAAAATGTTTGCATTTTGGTCCTGAAACTTGTATGTGCAAATGTATGAGTTTGAAATGTCCGTTTGAGCTGAATTTTGGCCGAGATGCATGAAACATGATTAATTTCAAGTTGGTAACTTTAATTTGGGTGAAGTCCTTATAATTATCAGAATTTACAAATTGGTCCCTAAAGTTGTAGTTTGTTCAATTGGGTCCCTGTTCGATCTCTGATGCTTATGAGCTTTGAGTATGTTGTTTGAATGATCATAACTAGGGTTAATGTGCATCTAGACAAGTTAAAAAAGAAAAAAAAGGGTCGTTAATCAAGGTTGACTTTCGGGTTGACTTTGGTTTTCCCCGTGTGACTTTCTTAATTTGGGTCAACCGTCTAGGCCGGGTTAAGGGGGTTACAATCATATAGGTTGCATAGTACTTGCCTTAGTAATAATCGGAACATAAAAATTTGTTATATAACTTGTGCCTATGATAGTTATCCGATTACTTATTTTCACACCAATAATAAATTGAACTTAATGTGGGAATAACATGAAAAATGACTTAGATTTTTTTATTGCCAAAACTGTCAAACACCAATATTACGTGATGGATTTGTTAGAATATTAATGAACATTGCCTGCTTGTTTTTAGAATTCTTTGCAAAGTTCTAACAATGGTTGCAGGTAGCCGCCGAGGTAGGCAAGGGAAACAGGAAAAATACAGCACTGCCACAGTAGTAGAAAAAAAACAAAGAACATTAATGTTTACCCTAGAGGTGCCCGCAATAGGCTCTAGGAAGATTCATGTGCGAGGACACTCCGCTACTATCAAATTCCATGAATCTAAAAGTTTTGAAGTGACGAACAAATTAGCATGAGTGAATGAAAGTCTTCACGGGATGACTCTACTCAATGGGTTCGAGGTATTGTAGTTTGCTCCTATCTTAATTTTAGACCTAGAAGAGTAGTTGTGATAAGCTGAAGCCCTCAGTGCCATGATTAAAATATTGTGCTTAAACTATGCTGCCTTGGCAACAATCTTATATATCATAACAACATCTTTGTTTATTTAGATATTCTGCATATTCAGCCTGTAAACAGTTCTGCACACACTGCACTGGCGTTAGAAATTAATTCTTAGTTATTTTCTTGCTAAGTTCCCTTCACTACTCTAATATAGGTGCCACAGCCTTGAGGTATGAAATCAAGTTGAAAAATAGGTTTTTCTTTCTGGTTATTATAAGGGCAAGTATGTTTAGGTTTCATTGCTTGAAGACAAGAATTAGTTCGAGTTTGGGGGTGTGTAAAGTGTCCACAAGTTCTATATTTCATACACATTCCATCTCATATTATTGTTATTTCTAAGCACATCTTAACCATAATTAGGACCATGCATTGCATTTTACAGTATTTCTTTGCCTTGTCATGTTGTTATAGATTATCCTTTGTTTGGTGAAGAAAGAGTACTGTTTTAGTGTACTTTTGGTTTTAGGTACCAGAGGCTGACAGAGGAAAAGAGTAGCTGAGGATGAGATGCTGAGGCAGCAAACCAAGGAGCTGTACTGATGCAGTTCCAGAAAGAGACAATAGCTGTCGCCGCCCACCTTGCTGCCCAAGACAACAAACTATGGAGTTGGAGAATCGGAGTGCGATTTGTAGAGTAGAAAATCCTGATTCTATCGGTGTTGTCCACTCAATTTTCCGACATCTGTAGCAGCGTGCAAAGCCGTTAAAGCTAAATCTCGAGATTGCTTGCTGAACAAGGCAACGTGATAAAGTCCACATAAACTCAAAGAAGTCAGAGTTTAAAGTCACATTTAATGTGGAAAGATACTTTTGGAGACTTCTACTTCAAGAAGGACTAGACCTAGCTATTACCTATATAAACTCATTGTAATTCTAATTCAAATCATCATAGGTTTTCCTTAGGCATAGTTTAGGTTTTCTTGCCGCCGACATGTTCTAAATTTCTCTTGGGTTTGGGTTATGTTGTAATTAGTTGTGAGAACGGTTGTTTAGGTTTTAAGTTTCTTTTGCAATAATATAGTCTTAGTTTGCTTAATTCATGTGCTTCACTTCTTCAATTAGTTCCAAAAGTTCAGTTGAAGAAATCCATTTGTCGGGCACGAGAGTGTCTAACTCACGAAAGAATTAAGTACAGTCTCATCATGACGAGGTGTTGACTAATTCGGCTTAGATATAAGTTAGACTTTCAGCGGCTACGAGGAGAAACCAAATGTTGACTGCATGTATTAGTTTTACGCTGAGGTTGCTAGGTATTGCCTACATCACGCAGCAACAAAATCCTAGCCTAGACATAGGTAGGATCACTTCAGAATTGCTTCACCGAACTTTGAGTATCTGCCAGACTTGTCGCCGGGACTTCTCTCCATCTTACCTACCGGGACAATGAAAATTTCAAGAGGAGAGTACCGCCATGGCAGCGAAAGTTTTCGTCGCCTCAATCCACCATTACCCGCCAAGGCAGCAGATCGTGGCAGCGCAAAACAACTTGACCTATTCAACACAGTTTCACACTAAGCAGCAGCATAACCCTGCCCTCTCTATCAATCTGATTACTTCTTATTATTACTTGTGTTTTATTTTACTTTTCTTCTCAAACAACCATTTTACTTGTGCATTTACTTTATGTGTGCATGAACAATAATTCGAACCAAGCTGTCCAATCCTTGTGGGAGACAATATCTTATATATTATAACTTGATAAGAGAGTGCACTTGCGCTCATAAATAGAGAACACCCAAATGCTCTACACTGTGTCTTCAACTCTTTGAACTCCTTAGGTGCCATTCTATACGGAGCAATAGACACGGGTGCAGAATCTGAATACATCTCAATAGCAAACTCAACATCCCTATCTAGAGGCAAACCCGACAACTCTTCTGGAAAAACACTCGGAAAATCACAAACCATTTTGATGTCTTACGGTCTGACTTCACTCATATTCGGATTCATCATATAGGCCAAATACGCTTGACATCCCAAATCCATCAATCTTTGAGCTTCCAAAGCAGAAACAACATTGGACAAGAACTTAATGTTCTCACCAACTACTACAACCTCAAGATCATCCGCAAGTCTCAAGGAAACTCTCTTGGTCTCAAAGTCTACCCTAGCTCTATGCTCTACGAGCCAATCCATGCCCAAAATCACATCGAAACCATATGACGACAATTCTATCATATCGACTGGAAACACATGACCCTGAATCATCAAAGGACACCTCCTATACAATTTCCTAACTACCACTGTCTCACTGAAAGAACTAGTAACATTCACACCTACCTCTAACCACACATACGGTAAATATAAAGTTCTTGTATGCTCACTCAAAATGTACGAATATGTCGAACCCGAATCTATCAACGAAAGCAAGGATAAAGACCGTAACAAGAAATTACCTGCGATGACATCCGTGTCATTCCTAGCCTCTCGCTGTGCATACACCCTAGCCGGTCCTCCACCCTCGGGCTGAACTACTACCACATGAGCTACGTTCCTCTGACCATCATTCCTCGGCTGAAAATTACCTCGACCGCGCCAACGGCCTCTCTGATGCTCAAAACCTCTAACTGGAGCATGTCCGCCCCTAGCCGGGTGAAGACATTTACGCCTCAAATGATCTCGGGATCCATAGTTCCAACATACCCCAAAGGTACCCATACACTCGCCCGGATGGCGTCTCTCACACCTAGTGCACTCGGGTGTGTGAACAACAGCTCCTTGGCCCTGATGGCCACGTCCATGGTTACTGCCCCTATGTCTCGAGTCGAGCTCATATCTCCTATCCTTGTGCCTCTTGGCATGCTCTCTGTCCCATTCCGCATGTCGTTTACCTGAATCAGACCCACTAGCACGAGTGTTTGAGCCTAAACTCTGCTCAATATCTTTGGCCCTAGAGACCAAAACATCAAACTCGGTGTAATCAGAAGCAAGCATATAAGTCTTCACATCCCTAGTCAAACCGTAACGGAAGCACTCACACTGTTCTCTCTCGTTAGGAACCAACTCGGGAGCATACTGTCTCAACCTCAAAAACTGTACCTCATACTCTGACACCGTCTTACCACCCTGAACCAAAGCCATAAATTCCCTCTTCTTTTCATCCTGATATCGGGCTCCAAGGTACTTCTTTCTAAAGGTTGTTCGGAAGAATTCCCAAGTGACATCCGCCTCCGGCATACCCGAAATAACCGTAGTCCACCAAGCATACGCATCTCCCTGAAGAAAGGAGGCAACAGAACCCAACTTACGAGTGTCTGAGCACTCCATCTAGCCTAAGATTTGTGTAGTGCTCTTGAGCCAAGCCTCTAAACCCCCAGAGTCAAACCGCATAACTCAACTCCACCCAAACTACGAAGTCTCTCAAGGGGTAAACCAATCCCCGCACCCTAAGGTGGTGCTGCAGCATGTATGCCGGCTAAAACGGTCTGAAAAGCCCTGGCTATGGTCTGAATCAAATGAGTCATGTCCGCACCAGCCTGACCCTGGCCTACCTGAGGTCCATTACCACCACCTCCAACATTCGCACAAGCCTGAGGTTCAACGCCTCTAACATTCACCCCATTACCATCAGGAGCAGGAGGAACATGAGGCACATCCCCGGGTGCCTGGTCACACGCTTTAGGCAGTCCTCTCGATCTTACCATAACGAAGATAAAATCTAAAAAAACAATGATAACACACAAGAAAACATTGGGTCAGCAAGGGCAAGGATCCAAGTGCTCAAGCTCTTTTAACCAAAACCATTTTTCTAATAACAATACTTAGCAATGGGGACGCTCGACTACACTTCAACCAACAACAAGAACGAGAAATCATGCTTTCACACACCGTGCAATGGCAAACAACCCAAACAAACCAACTTACCTGACTTACCTTCCCGGGAGACAACGAAACCGAGGCTCTAATACCACCAAATGTAACCCCCTCGCCCCGGCCTAGCCACCAGACCGAACCGAACGGGTTACACGGGGAAAACCAAAGTGAAACTCGTTAAGGCCTCACTCCGATTAGCAACCCTATTTTTTCTTTTTAATTAATCTTGTCAAATACTTTATTTGAACCTATGTGAGAAAGCAAACAACAGAAAAGCAAACACGGATATGAACTGAGCAGAAAGGACATTAAAAGATAACTTTTAGCCATTTTACTTCAGGCTGTATCGATACACCTAAGGCCCATATCGATACGCCTTCAATGGTCAAACTCCCCCAAAGTCAACTTTGAGAGGCCGTATCGATACCCTCCAAGGCTAGTATCGATACACCTTTAACGGTCAAGTTTCCCAAAGTCAACTCCAGGACCGTATCGATACGCCTAAGGCCCGTACCGATACCTTAATTTCTTGTCAAAATCTCAGATTTCCAGAGGACAAAGAGGGTATCGAAACGCCCCCGCATATCGGTACGATAGGCTTAAAATAGGGGACCGTATCGATACCGCCCTAGAGCGTATCGATACGCCTTGCACAGGAAGACAACAAATTGCAGTTTTAAGCACAATAGAGCTAACTTAAACACCCTAAGCAAGCATTTGACCAACTCCTAAGCATACATGCAACTCAAGGCAACCAAGAAAACTCATTTAAAGCAAGTCAAACATTCAACGAGGCAAAAAAATCAACAAAGCAAGATTTAACAAAAAAAACAACCAAACATGCTTAACATTCTCAAAGGGTCAAAAGCCAAACCAAAGCATATTTTAACACTTTAAACATGGTAACAACAATAACAAAAACATAGGAGTTTGGACTCCAACTCCCAACACAAAAGTCTAGCATTCCCATTGCCTAAGAATTATTACAACCATGAAAATCATACTTGAGCTAGCAAATGAACTCCAAGGTTCCTCCTTTGCCCCGCTTGCCTCCCGTAGCCACTAACGATCTGCATTGTTGGAAAAGAGAGCGTAAGCTTAAAAGCTTAGTGACCGGAGCTCAAAATCACAACAACAACAGTGCAGTTCAAAGCATGTGTTTAGTTTAAAGACAAAACCATTTAAAAATGAAATACGATAAACCGAAAGCATAAGACAACACCATGGTATGCACATGCACAACCATTCCTGGTGGGACTACACATCAGCGTTCACAACAACTAGCATATTTTCGGTGGGACTACACATCACCGTACTCATCTACTAGTCACTTATGGTGAGACTACACATCACCGTATTCAACAACACACTTTCCACTAACCATCACGTGAGGCTTTGACAACAACTACGACAACATAATAATCATTAAAAAGGAGGTAAACACAATTCGTATTTCACACAACAACACGTATAAACACATACACCATCAATCAACGAAACAAGGCAAAATTAGACAAGCTTACATTTGGGTTTAAGTTGGCCCCTAAGGCTCCACCCAAACCCCAAGAAACTTTCTTTGAACATTTTAAAGCTTCAAAACAATTTCCACTCATCAGCACGATACCAAAACAAGCTAACGATCCTCCTTCAAGCTTCCTCAACTCCGGGTGTAGTGTCCGAAGAACCCAAATCCTTATCCACTACTTCTACCCAAATTAAAACAAGGAATTAATACACCTTTCAATAATCAAACCCACTGAAATCAACCTCGTCAAAATCCGGCAACAACAAGTTTTCGATTTCTATCCGAAACTAACCAAAACCATCCTCATTTCTACTCTAACCTCATGTCACCCATAACTTCATCAATTTATCATCCAAAACATGTTCAAATACTCCAAAAACAACAACCCAACACCATCAAACCATTAGAAATCCTTCCCCACCATTTCCAAGCCAAAAACCCAAATATCCCATAACAAAAAATTGCCCATTTTCCCTATTCTGGAATTTCTTGATAAAACCATTGTCTTAACACTATTTTACTCCCAAAATATAATTTACAACTCTCCCCAAAACATTGTTTTATCAACATTCGCTTAAACCCTCTAAAAACCCATTTTCCCCAAAATGAAAGAATTTAAGAAATCTTCAAAACCTTGAAAAGAAAATGCCAAAAACAAGATTAGAGAGAAGAGAAGAATAAAACCAAGTTACTTTACCTCTTAAAATCCTCCAAGATGGTGAAGTTTGGTGGAAATGAAAAGTTGTGAGGCTTAGAAAAACTTGACGTGAAAAAGGAAATGGGAAAATAGAGAAGAAAGGGGTTTTTGAAATATATTATTTTATTTCAATTTAAAAAAAAATCCATCTCCAAAACCCTTTTGTTACTCATTTTACCAAAAACCCTATTTTCCTCCAAAAGCTTTTGAATTTGATCATTTAATTTGTTTTCCCCAAAATTAGCCTAACCCGAACCGGTTTAACCAAACCCGAATATCTCCCGGGCTCCAAACTCGGGCGTTATACTAAAAATTTCATACTTTTATCGTTTTGAAAAATTTTGAGATTTTCCAGTTATTCGAATGTGACATCTTGGATTCATTGGATTATTTTTACTGGATTCCGGGTGTTACATTAATTCTTCTTTGTTTATTGACTCATTCTTATTTGATCTTTAGGGATATTATCTTGTGTAGTGTGAGACTCTCATTCTTGATAAGATATATGAATCTATTTACTCGTATGACAATATGAAATATCTTGTGGTTTGATTCGGATCTCAAGGAGAAGATCTTGTAGTTTATAAAAGAGCTCAAGAAAAGAGTTCTGACAGTAACACTAATGCTAGTTCAAGATCTTGGAACGCAAGAAAAACCTATTATCAATGTAAGAAAAATGGTAAATTAATAGTGACTGCTACAAGTTGCAGAATAGAAACAAAATGAATGATGTAGATCATAAAGGAAACTAACCTGAGAAATCTAGAGAAGTTGACGTAAGTGAA
This sequence comes from Hibiscus trionum, assembly GCA_030270665.1. Lineage (NCBI taxonomy): Eukaryota > Viridiplantae > Streptophyta > Magnoliopsida > Malvales > Malvaceae > Hibiscus > Hibiscus trionum. The sequence goes on along the minus strand of BSYR01000010.1, from coordinate 38,700,226 downwards.
GACTACAATAATGGTGAACTTTAGTTGCTTTTGTAGCATGCGAGGAGTGGATTCTTAACTTTGGTAGTAATTTTTATATGAGTCTCAATTGATATTGGTTTGTGATATATGAAGTTGTATCTACATGTGTATTTTTAAAAAATAATTTCTCTTATAAATCGTAGGTATTAAAACGATCAAGATTAAGATGTTTTATAGAATTGTTCAAACACTTAAAATGTGAGACATGTTCAAAATTTGAGGAAAATCTGATCTCGCAATGTGTTCTAGATTCAAATGGGTCAAATACTCTAATGACAGTGGAGCTATAAAAATCTACGATGGCTTTCTTGTTGTTATGAAAAGACAAAGAAATATTGTCATGTTTTATGTTCTGTAGGGTTCAAAAATTTTATGAGACATAGTTTTTGTTTCCTCTTTTAGGATAGATGATGTCGTCTTGATTGAATCAAGAAAGAGATGATTTTATGACAAGATAAATTGCGGGCATATTTTTTTTTGATCAAACAAACTTTCATATTAAAGAAATCACGAATACATAAGATGAGGAGGGAAGACTACAGGGTTCCAGACAATTTGGCCCTGTTCTGTCTTCGCAACCTTAGCAAGCCAGTCAGCTGCCTGGTTACACGCACGACTCACAAAAGAAAAATAACAAGACTCAAACTGCTTGGCTACTTCCTTGATGTTTTCCTCAATCGCATAGGTAGCCCAATCGGAATAACAGCCAATGTTTAATCTATCGATGACAGCTTTGTTGTCAGCCTCAATGATGACATTTGAAAAGGTTCTAAGATTTGCCATCGAAAGGCCTAATCTGATTGCATAGGCTTCTGCTGCTGCAACGGATGGTACCCAGCACGGGGCGGAAACGCCCAGAATACAAGAGCTCGAACAATCTCGGAAAACAGCTGCGATTGAGGCTTTTCCTGTTACCTGGTCAAAAGCTGCATCGCAGTTGATTTTTATGACACCTGGAGGAGGTGGACTCCATTTATGAATCTTAGAGCCATCTTCCGATCGCACGGAGGAGTCTGAGTGGTTTGCAAATTGAAATTCCCTGAAATCTCCATCAGCCTTTAGCCAAACATCCAAGGGGAGTCTCTCCGCCCTTCAAAAATCCAGGCATTTCTTGATTTTCAAATGTTCCAAAGGATAAATTGCGGGCATATTAATTTTTAGAACAAAGAAGAGTTAAATTCCGTAGGTATAACTGTTGGAAAATTTTGATAATTTTGGAATTTTAAATGAGAAATTGATTCAAATGCTGTTGAGGAAAATGTGGAATTAATTGTTGGTTCGTAAATGTGTAAACGTGCACAACGTGAGTAACACAAATGCCCGAACCGGTCTGATCCTCCATGGGCATACATATATTTTAACCCAAATTTAAAATATTTTTTCCCTCAAATTAGAGCATATATTACCAAATTCTGTTTTCAGAATTAAAATGATAAATATTAAAGTTTCCTTCAATTCAGATAGTAATTTTGAAAACTATTCTTTAAAGGCTCATTAATTCTCAAAACCATAAATGCTCATTTAGGTCAAAGTTTCTACTTATACCCTCGTAAAAATTTTATAATAGGGTGTAAACCTTATAGGTTAAACACAACTCAAACCACAGAGAATTTTCTATTGTTCTACTCTGTGATTTTTAAAAGTAGTTTTTGGTGATATGAGAAGGCGAGGTTGTAGTTCGTGATCTCTGCAGTTGTGCTACTGCAGCTGATCATCTAGTTATTGTATCTTGTGAGACAAACGACAAAAAATCTCAAGCACTAAAGAGTGGCCGAAAATTTGTCTTAAGGAAACTGTGTAGCTACATGCCTCAACCCGTTTCCAATCGGTTTGGTTTTAGATATGTTGTATCTAATTTTGTTATGTTCGATTCAGTATTTTAATACAATATTTTTATTTTTATTTTTATTTTATTCTTGAATTAAAATTTTTTAAAAATCTTAAGACATATTTTAAGTTTTAATCCAAAGCAAACATAATACCATATTTTAAGGCAGTGAACACGGTAATCCAGAGGCATTCGTTGGCACCTCCAATTTGAATGCTATCCAAAACGGTTTGTCTGAAATGAAACTGGTTAATATAAGGTTAAAATGAGGCCGTATAGAAATGCTTACAAAAATTGTAAGAATTTATGTATTGACTCGTAAGGACTTTTTAGGTACATAAATTCTTAAAAAATCGTAAGTATTTTTGTATATACCAAAATAAAAAAAGGGTAAAAGGTAAACCGATTAACCGGCAGCCTTAAAATAAGATAAGAAATTGTGTACGTACACTATTCCTTACACTTTCTGTAACAAATTATGTATATTTTGTAATGATTGTTTTGTAAATACTTAAATTCTCATAATTTTTGAAAGAGAATAGGTTTTCTTGTAGCCTAACATGTATGTACACAAATGCTTACCTTAAGTTGAGCTCATTTTGGTTTTGGTGATCTCGGGTAAGGATTTCGGTACGTACATTTTTATTACCATTTCGGTAACAAACTATGTATATCATAATAATTTTTGTACCTACTAAAATTCTCACCGTTCTAGTAAGAAAATAGATTTTCTTGTAGCCCAATATGTATGTACACAAATGCTTACCGTAAGTTGGGCTCCTTTTGATTTGGGTGATCTCGGGTAAGGATTTCGATACGTACGTTTTTTATTATCATTTCTGTAACAAATTATGTATATTTCGTAATGATTTCTGTACCTACTGAAATTCTCATCGCTCTTGTAAGAAAATACGTTTTCTTGTAGGCTAATCTGTAAGTTCACAAATGCTTACACTAAGTTGAGCTCCTTTTGGTTTGGGTGATCTCGGGTAAGATTTTTCTTACGTACGTTTTTATTACCATTTTTGTAACAAACTATGTATATTCTGTAATAATTTCTGTACCTACTCAAATTCTCAGAATTTTTGTAAGAAAAAAAGGTTGTCTTATAACATTTATGTTGGTACACAATTCCTTACGTTATAAGAATTTATGTATATACAATTTTTCTTACAGTTATTGTAAACATTTATGTATAAATCTCGTAGAATTTATGTACAAACCTATCACCAGTAAAATAAATGAGTCTTATTTTAACCTTAAATTACCAGTTCCACCGCAGAACTTCCCACTATCCAAAAGCCATGAATAATATAACAAGATGCTTGCTGCCTTTGTGTGATAGAGCGCAATGAGTAAACATGGAAAAGATCCATGTGGGGCCAAGGTGATGTTGCGTTAATCGCAGCTAATGAATTCGACCAGATTCGTAGAGTGGGTGGTACATGCGTACAAGGTAATTTTGTCCTTATTAATGTTTTATGCCGTTTCTTGAAATAGAAATTATATGTGCATGTATTATTAAGGTATTATTACCTAATAAATTTTTTCCTTAAATATGAAAAAAATTCATATCGAATTTAAAAGGTTGCCTTTTCGGTTAGTAAGAATCAATGTGATTCTGAACCCAACAAATGTTTCAGTGTAAAAATAAATGATGTTTATCTTAGGAGACACATGTTCAAATTATTTTGTCTACAAGGTGTATGTGTAATGTCAAATCATTTAGAATATGTATGAATAGATACTACTTAACAATCACCTTTATACTACTAAAAAAAATCAAAGGGATTCTTTTTAAATTTTGGCATATATAATTTTAAGGTAATATTTAATTAATCCCTAAATAATTTTGACCTTAATATAGAATATTAAAGAACCTAAATACTAAAGGCTCTAAACACTTAATTATCTAAGGCTCAGTGATTTAGTTATCCAATAAATATTCTACATGCTATAATTAAAATCATGCATCAAATATATAAATTAAAGCAATTAAAATTAAATTAATACGTGCATTTAGGACGAAATTGAAAGAAATGTAAACTTTAATTCCTAATTTTCATTGCATTTGATGACTTAAATGATCTACGGTAAAAATCTTGAGGAACCAAAATCATAATTTTCCCAAAATCATTTAAAATTCGCGGATCCTCTAGGCCGACCTAGATTAAGCATGCGGACCCCCTTGACCCGGTGCCAAAACGGCACCGTTTCGGTCCGAGTATAATAGGGTCTCATCGAGTCAAACTCGATCATTATACACCCCTACATTCTCTCTCTTCAGCCGAATTCTCTCTCCCTCTCTCTTAATAAACGCTCCAAAACCCAGATTTTCCTCAAAAATGGATCAAATCCCACTATTCATTCAAAATTCAAAGCATGTTCTTCATTTTTTTGCTTCTTGATCTTTAGCTGTCGTTCACCAACCACGAAAACGTGTTTCCAGGCCACCACATACCAATCTGACCACCGTGAGGTTTCAGCTGGCCGCCATGAGGCGATTTCAGGCCGACGCGCCAGAACCCTAAAAAATCCAATTTTTAATCCTAAACTCTAGATCTAGTCCAGCTTGATAGAGCCACCCTTCTTCGATCACATAAAAGCTATCTACCCATCTCGGCACACATTTTCGACTCCTCCATGCTCATAAACTCTCCGGCCTTAAAGATAAGTATTTCGACCTAAAACTCTCTTTTTAGATCTGTATTATGCCTCAGTTTCCTATATTTTTTATTTCGATCTAATGTTTATTTGTGTTTTTTTTGCAGGATATTCAAAATCGAAAAAGGATGCACCTTCTAGTGACCAAAACAGTGACTGTGGCGTCTCTTCTGGAGACGTTTGAACTCCCACGGTGACAGTTTGTTTCCTGACGACGATTCAAGTTCTTGGCGGCTCAATATCCGGCGACTGATCAAATTCCAAGAGTAATACTCTCTCTCCCCTTATTATTATTATTATTATTATTATTATTATTATTATTATTTATTTATTAGTTTACTTATTATTATTAATATTGGATATTAATGATTAGTGGTTAATGGGATATGACACACCCTCTCCTACTATTTATAGTGGTCTGAATTGCTAACGTCAGCGCATGCTAGCTGGATCCAGATCAAGAGATCATAAACTCAATCCGCGTGAATCATGACAAGGCTAATAGGGAGCTGCCATGTGGACTTGTTTGGGCGGGAAATTTAGTTATCAAATATTTTTGTGTTTGTTTGGTCAAAAATGAGCGGGAATAAGTTGTAACTTGGGCCTTGAAAATCTAAATTGGGCTTTTGAATTGTAAAAAGGATTTATATATGTAAATGGACATTGTATTTATGGACATTTGGAGTTTTTGGACTTTTATTTATTGAATATGAGATTTATTTATTTATCGATTTATTTATAGAGAAATATATATATATATATATATATATATATAGGTACACCCGAGTAAAATTTGATCTTACAGCTGTCCCTTTTTGCTCATTGTTGTGGAACAGAAATTAGGCAAAGACTGAAAAAATACGAATTTTGTCTGAACTTGCCGGTTGTTGCTCTAAGCTGTAAGATCTTCTTATTACAAACTTTCACTTCTTTCTCTTTAGAAAGCTTGAACAAGTTCTTCTTATTATGAACTTCTCAATTATTCTGTCAAGGCTTAACTGAAATCTGAACTAGTTCTTCTGAAAAATGTTGATCCATTTTTCTCTGCAAAAAAGTCGATCCTCATCCGCAATTGAAAATGTTGATCCACCTCTCTGTAAAGGTGTCAAGCAAACGATCTCTTCCTCTATCTTTCTTGAAAATGTTGATCCACCTTTCGTGCAAAGGTGTTAGACAAGTAAGTTTTTTGTAACATCGATCCACTTTCCTATTCTTCATTCTTCTAAAATGTTGATCCACCCCTTTGTAATGGTGTTGAACCAGCGAGCTCTTCTCATTTGGAACTCTGGATTCTTTGTTGGCGAACTCTTCATATTAGGAGCTCTTCGTTCTTTGCTAGAAATGTTGATTCTCCTCATCCTTTGGGAAGAACTAAACCTAAGGTATATTGATCTTTCAGTTTGAGGTTTGCATAGGCTCTTTTGTTTCTCTTCCTCTGTTTGATCAATCTCTTTCTATGCTTAAAGCTTATATATGTCCTGTAAAAGTCAAATCCATCATTAATCTTTTAACATTAATTGTAAAGCAAATGCACAATTTTGGTAAATCATTAAAAAAAGTACTTCAAGTGCTTCAACGAGAAACACTGAAACTTTTGACTAATTAGACTACAAATCCTATTCATTTGAACCCGAAGTTGATCTATCTTGCTTTTCAATTTCTGAATTCCTTTATTTCGCTTGAAACTGATGGTCCAAAAAGTGTAAATCATTGACGATACCATGTCTCCACTGTCTTACCGCGACGACATTCGAAAAGTTCTCATCATTTCTGAAGGTGTCTGCCCGAAGGACTTAACATCATGCCTAAAGGACTTACTTATGACCCGAAGGCTTTAGAATTGCAATGCACTTTCTGTCTTGTTTAAGCAATTAAATGTTCACATTACTCCCGAAGGACTTAACATCATACCAGTAGGATTTACCGATGACCCGAAGGCTTTAAGATTGTAATGCACCTTCTGTCTTGTGCAAACAATCGAATATCTACATCACTCCCGAAGGTGACGGCCTGAAGGACTTAACATCATGGCCGAAGGACTTACTGATGACCCAAAGGATTTAGAATTGAATATACTTTTTGTCTTGTACATACAATCACATCACTCCTGAAGGTGATGGCCCGAATGACTTATCATCATGCCCGAAGGACTTACTAATGACACGAAGGATTTATAATTGTAATGTACTTTCTATCTTGTACATACATTCACATCACTCCCGAAGGTGATGGCCCGAAGGACTTAACATCATGCCTGAAGGACATATTGATGACCCAAAGGATTTAGGATTGCACTGCATTTTCTGTCTTGTGTAGACAACCAGAAAATCTTTGTTGAGATTCGCCTCTTCAAACGGATTGGTATTTTTGCTAAGATCCACCTCTTCAAACGTATTGATATCTTTGATGTTGTAAAAAAAGTCTTTGTTGAGATTCAGCTCTTAAAACAAATTAATATCTTTGCTTCAAAGATGGGGTTGAAATCTTTGCTGAATCTACTTCTTTAATCTCAGAGCTTTAGATTGAAATCTTTTCTCGTTCTTTTTTATTCTTGTAAATCCTTGTCAAAATATGTAGAAATGCTTTGAATGTATAAGTTAGTATGCTCCTATCATATGAATGCCTAACTATATATGATGCATGGATTGTGACAACTGAGGACCACTTGGATGAGCTCTTATCTTCTTTATTTCTCTATTGAGTTTTCTGCTTTTGTTGCAACGGTGTTTCATCTCTTGAGATTGCTCTTCTTAAATCTTTCTTAGCTTGGTCTTTCTAAGATTTGTCTGAAACTCTTATTGTCTTCATGCTCCGACAAAATTTGCCCTAGAATTTTGTTGTTGAGCTCTTATTCTTCCTGAGCATACTTTGGCCTCTTCAAAATCTTTCAGGCTCTGCACTCTTCTTTGTCTATTCTGATATGAACTCTTATGTTGGAAAAGTCTCATTTTCACAATTAATGATGCCCTACTGATATCTTTGTTTCTTGCTCCATCATGTAGAATTTGCTCTTTTTTCATCATTTAGGGTGAGCAAATACCTCAAGTACTTAAACTAGCTTTAGGTCCCTGAACTATCTGATATATGCATTCTTATCACTTTATTCACCGTAATCCTTGATTGGTTGTTCATCTTTGAATAGAGGATTACCGACTATAGATAACTGCCCCATACTCAGCCATATCTTTACCATGTCAGGTCAACCATTTTCATCCACATCCTTGCATTTTGAAATTTATCTCTGAAGCAATACAAGGAAATCTTCTTGTCTATAAAAATGTCAGTTTTTTGATCGGCATTTCAATGAAGGGTACCTGTAAAGTGTCCATAAGTCCTATATTTCATACACATTCCAACTCTTATTATTACCGTTTTAAGCACATTTTAGGCATAAGTAGGTGCATGCATAGCATTTTACAGTATTTCGTTGTTCTGCCTTGCTTTTATGAATTATCATTTATTTGGTGAACAAGATATGTTGTTTTAGTGTATTCTTGTATGTAGGTACTAACTGCTGAAAGAGGGAACCAAGGAGCTGAGGGCACAAGGCTGAGGAAGCATGCCTAGGAGTTGTACTGAAGCAGTTCCAGCAGAAGACAGTTGCTGCCGAGTACTCGCCAAGTAAAGCTGCCGCCGACCTTGCTGCCAACGATAGCTGACTATGGAAGTTGGAAGAACCAGAGCGCGATCTGTAGAGCTAAAACTCCTGAATCTATCACCGACGTTCATTTGATTTTCTGACGTCTGTAGCAACAACCAAGGCTGCCGAAGAAAAAATCTCGAGGTTACCTGTCAAGACAGTACACCCTTGCAGTGGCAGTGACCCCCTGCAGCCGCGTGATAGGGTCGTAGCCTACTACCCGAAATACCTGCCAAGGCAACATACCGTGGCAGCACAAAATAACTCATACCTTTTACAACGCAGTTCTCACACTAAGAAGCAACATAACCCTGCCTTCTCTATCAACCTGTTTCACTCCTTTATTACTTGTGTTTTCATTTACTTTTCATCTCAACCAACCATTCACTTGTGCTTTTATTTTACCTTGTGCAGGGATTACGAAACGAGACAAGTTGTCCAATCCTCGTGGGATTCGACATCTTTTATACTATAACTTGGCAGGAGTGTGCACTTGCGCTCTCACAAAAGGGGAACACCTACACGCCCTACAAGTTTTTTACGTCGTTGCCGGGGATTGGTAACAACGAATTTTATTTTTCAATTTCCGCACCTTTTATTTACTTTTTATTTTATTTTTTTAATCGAAAAAATTTTATCGTGTCCTTTGCAAGTGCATGACCAGGGCCAACCGTAAGGGAAACCTTATCATTTACGACGATCTCGAGCGTGAAACGAGAAAGATTAAAAGGGAGCTCAGGGAAATTCTAAAGAAAAAAGGAGATAAGGGCAAAGCAAAGGCAGAAACCATGGTAAACGAGGACCCAACAAACGATGGCAGGGGCGGGCAGCAAGACTTGCCGCCCAGAGGACCACAAGAGCAACAAAGACAGGGCCCCCTGATCCGCTCAGGCCGCCTCAGGTTCGAACAACTAGAGATTACTTGGAACATGACTTCCAAAGGTTCGAACCAATCGTGAGAGAATCAGACATAGGGGCAGACCAGTTCGAGCTAAAACACATCATGTTCAACATGATAAATACACTAGGGCACTTCGAAGGGACTGCCACAGAAGATGCTTGGCAGCATTTACGGGGATTCCTGGACATATGTCGAGCATTCAAGATATATGGGGTTCACCAGGACGTACTACGGTTGAGGCTATTTCCCTTTTCACTAAGGGATAGGGCGAAACAATTGCTAAATAACCAACCAGCCGGATCTTTTATTACATGGACGGAACTCTGCAAAGACTTTCTAGACCGTTTCAGCTCGTCCAATGTCACTGATAGGCTGCGGAATGAGATCACAACCTTTAGACAAGGGGATGACGAGCCGATGTACGAGGCATGGGAGTGGTACCAACATATTCTGAATAACTGTCCGCTACATGGTTTACTGGCTTGGACGCAGGTATCTATATTCTATAATGGGGTTAACTACCCAACTCAGATGATGATAGATGCCTCGGTCAATGGGATCATCCTAGACAGACCTCCAGAGGAAGCACTACGGCTACTAAACATAGCCGCTAAAAATGATTACAAGTACCCAACAGCCCGCCGAGGCGGCACAAGGCGGCCAGCAACTGCAAATGAGGTAGAAGCCTCAGATTCTGTAAACGCCCGCCTCAACACTCTGACGGAGCTGGTGATGAAGATTGTGCAATCCCCTGGGAAGGTCCATGAAGTAAAAGCTGTTGAGCCATTCTGTGGCGAATGTGGGGCACAATTCCTCTTCCTGCACTGCATCTGCAAACTATATGGGAGGATACGAGAGGAATAGTAGGCCTGCCCAGAACACCTATAATCTTGGCTTGAGGAATCATCCCAACTTCTCATGGAGCAATCCAAAGATAGCTGCAAACCCACAACAACTATAGGGATGATACCAGCAGAACCAGTCCCGGAACTAGACTCAGTTGCCACAAGACAATAATTCACTAGAAGCAACTCTGCAAACTTTTATGAAACAAACTGGTGAATTTATTGTTCATACAAATAAATTTATTGAAAAAACTAAGTCTTTTATGGACAGGACGAAGATGAAGATGAAAAACCATGAGGCTGCCAAAAAGAACATAGAGACCCAATTTGGGTAGTTCACTGAAATCTACAACAGCCGGACTATGGGTGCATCATCTAGCAGCTCGCAAGCAACCAAACCCACCTATGAGCATTGCAAGGCTATATCAACAAGAAGTGGGAAGCAGTTAGATGAGCCCAGGATGGTAGTACAACCAGAAGTGCAAACAGACCAGATAAGCAAGCCTGCCCCAACATCACCAACACTAGCCGCCCCCGCAGCAACACAATCCGCACCAGCAACAAAACATGAAAGCGGCCCTGAAAAGGATGATCCTCCTTGAATTAATCCCCAAGCAAGGAGCACATAAAGGACATCCGTCTGCCAGCACCATTCCTCCAAAAACTCAAGCAACAACAGAAGCACCAGTTCAGAAAATTCCTGGATATTCTGAAATAGATGCATATTAATATGCCTCTGATAGAAGCCTTACAGAGCATGCCAAACTACGCCAAGCATCTCAGAGACATAGTTTCTAAGAAGAAAAGGATAGGGGAATTCGAGACAGTCGCTGTCACTGAAGAGTGCATGGCTATGCTGCATAACAAGATGTCGCCTAAGCAGACAAATCCAGGCAGCTTCGTTATCCCCTGCAGACTAGGCAGCAAACACGAAACCAAAGCCCTGTGTGACTTGGGAGCCAGCATCAACCTGATGCCAAATGCCGTCTTCGATAAATTAGGCATTGGGCCTGCCAAACCCACCTCCGTCATGCTTAAACTCGCTAACCACTCATTTGTACAACCGAAGGGAAAAAGCGAAGACATCTTGGTAAAGGTGGACATCCTAATTCTCCTCGCCGACTTCCTCATCTTGGATTGTGAGACCGACGAGAAACCCTCTATCATTCTTGGGCGACCCTTCTTGGCCATTGGTAGAACACTTATAGATGTGGAACTCGGGGAGCTGACAATGAGGGTAGAGGACCAGACCATAAAGATGAACGTGCTACAACTCTCAGAGGAAGGAAAAGAAAGCCCAGATGCGAGAGCTGCCAAGATCAGTGTGGAAACAGGCCAGACCAACAGCTACCGCGACATGCCCAAGGGCAGGCTTAAAGACTCCATAACACAACATCTGAAAGAACAAGAGGACACCCTAGGAGGGAGGAAAAAGTCAAACCACCTCAAGAAGTGGTTATGTCTGGGAGATGCACCCAAATGCACTCCCAACATAACTTAATTTCTATTTTATTAGTTTATTTTTATTTTTATGCATTAGGATTAGAATTTATTTTTATTCTAGGATTAGATTATTTTCAGAATTTTATTTTTCAGAAATTATTTAATTATTTTAGGTTTTAGAATAAAAGAGCAGGATCATGAAGGAGGCCCAGCAAGAAGCCAGCCCAAAATCCTGCCGAGACAGCAGCCAGCGCGGCAACGCATAACGGCTAGTTGGCCATCAACGGCTAGCTGCCAACGGCTCCAAAAATAACGGGCATTAAAATTTGTAACATGTGCAAGAAAATCGGACCGTTGGGCATTTAATGTCGCCCCAGCACCTCTTGGCAGCTCTTATATATACCCCACTCACTCATTTCATTTTACTTTACTTCCACCTTCTTGCTATCACATTAAATTTTCTTTCTAGTTTCAATTATACACAACCGTTCACATGGCATCAACATCAACCCAAAAACCCAACTTTAAAAGATTTTGCTACAAGGAGGACGAGGACAGATACAGAAATAAGTTCTCCAAGCATGTAGTATGGGAGGAACAAGTCTTTCACTACACGTGGCAAACAAGAGACCGTGGTTTAGAGCCCGCCGTGTTCCGCACCATCCACTACAAAGGATGGGAGATGTTCGCTCAACAACCAGAGATAGCGAACATCACTATAGTTAGGGAATTTTACAACCATCAGCCCAGCCCGGAGAAGCCATTTGTCTACATCTACGGGGAGCCGGTCAAACTAAATGTTGCTATCATCAACAGGTACTATACCCTTGATATGGACGACAACCCTCACGAGGAGTGGAGGCAGTTACTGACGGCTGCCAGCTATTAGGAAATCAATGCCAAACTTTTCAAGCCCAACATGCCATGGCTGGGAGACAAACATATGGGATCTATTCAGTGCAGCCAATTGCTGCTAGAAGCCATGCTATGGAACACCTTTGTAAAAAGGTGTCTGTTGCCCACATCCCACAACTCAACCGTTGATCGGTCGCGCCTCGCTTTAATTCATAGCATCCTGATAAATTGGCCGATAATCGTAAGGGAAATTATCTGCACAGAATTCCACAACTGCTTCAAGAAGAAGAAAGGCAGGTTGTACTTCTCGTCGCTCATCATAGGTCTCTGCACCAACTTTAGTGTCCTGGAAGAACCCACAGATGAGCTAACAACTACTAAAGAGGGCTGGACCAAAAAGGTCCGCATTCAGTTGATGCAAGATGCGGAGAAAGAGCCAGCAACGCCCAGCCAGCTTTCAGCAACACAGACTGAAACTCCAGCCGCCCCCGGCAGTACTAATGCTGCCCCAGACAATGAAGTCATCCAACTACTGCACACCATTCTAGAAAGCACAAAGCGCATCGAGCAGCAACATTTGGCCTTCATGAACTATATGGGGGAGGCCCAAAAAGCCCTTGTGGCCTATTTTCTGCAGAAATTTCCCGGTGATGTGCCCACCATGCTGTCATACCAGAAGGAGCTAGCAGTAGCAGCCTACGCACAAAGAGCCCCACCAACCGCCGCTGCCCACCAAACTGACCGCTAGGTGCCCTCTCCTACGCATTCTCTGACCTACTTAGCCGCCACCCCATCTAACACAGTGGCATACTCCCCTAAGAGGCACAAGCAGAATCTTTCCCTTGCCTACACAGCAAACACAGTGGCAGACACCTCCTCATCAGAAGAGATCGAGCAGCCGCCGCTGGAGCCTGAAATAGCAGTGGTGGCAACAACAACAGCCATCCCAATGGCATTCATCCCTCCGGCAGCACCCACGGAGGAAGGGAACAAGAAGAGAAAGCTGCACATAATAGCCGAAGAACCTGTGGACTTCGAGACAGAGTCAAAAGAGAGCGACACATCTCCAAACGCTTCTCCCGCCAAACCGCAAGAAGAGCCATAGCATACGCCAAAGAGAGTCCAGCCACCGCAGACAGCAAAAATCTCACCTACTAGAACAGCCACCAAGGCATCTGTCGGCCACTGCTTCGTCATCCACACTTCTTCCTCCTCAGCTGACAAGAATCCAGCCTCCTTCCACCCCTCAGCAAACTTTTAGTTTATTTCCTTTTCCTTTCTTTTATCTTTATCTTTATTTTTGTTTATTTTTATCTTTAACTTGTATTTTTCTTGTATTTTGTATTTTATCTGTTTTGTGCATTGAGGGCAAAGCCCATCTCGAGTTGAGGGGGGATAGCTCCCGCATCATGTTTTATGCATCTTTAGTTGCATGTAGGTTGCATTGTACTTGCCTTAGTAATAATCGGAAAAGAAAAGTTTGCTATGACTTGTGCCTATGATAGGATAGCCGACTAAATTATTTTCGCCCCTAATAAAAATTGAACTTAATCTTGGAAAAAATATGAAATATTACTTAGACAATTTTTCTTTATGCCTGAAAATGTTAAACATCTTTGTTACTTGTTGAATGTGTTAGAATATTTGATGAACATTGCCTGTTTGTTTTTAGAATTCTTTGCAAAATTCTAACGATCATTACAGGTAGCCGCCGAGGCAGGCAAAAGAAAAATGCAGTACTGCCACGACAGCAAGATCAAAAACAAAGAACAAAGTTGTGATACCCTAGAGGTGCCCGCATCAGGCTCTAGGAAGAATCATGTGCGAGGACACTCCGCTGCTATCAAAGTCCATGAATCCGAAAGCCTCAAAGTGACGGACAAATTAGCATGAGTGAATGAAAGCCTTCACGGGATGACTCTGCTCCAAGGGTTCGAGGTTTTGTAGTTTGCTCCTATCTCAACGTCGGACTTCAAAGAGTAGTTGTGATAAGCTGAAGCCCTCACTGTCATGATTAAAATTATTGTGCTTAAATTGTGCTGCTTTGGCAGCAACCTTTACATCACAACAACATATTTGTTTAATTATTTATTCTACGTATTCAGTTTGTTTACAGATATGCACACACCAAACAGACATAAGAAATTTAAATTCTGAGTTATTTTTCTACTTATTTCCCTTCACTAATTTAATATAGGTGCTACAAGCTTGAGGCAGAAAATCAGGTTAAAAGCTAGTTTTCCTTTCTGACTATTATTAGAGCAAGTATTTTAGGTTGCATTGCCTGAGGACAGGCAATAGTTCGAGTATGGGGGTGTGTAAAGTGTCCATAACTCCTATATTTCATGAACATTCCAACTCCTATTATTATTGTTTTAAGCACATTTTAGGCATAAGTAGGTGCATGCATAGCATTTTACAGTATTTTGTTGTTCTGCCTTACTTTTATGAATTATCATTTATTTGGTGAACAAGATATATTGTTTTAGTGTATTCTTGTATGTAGGTACTAACTGCTGAAAGAGGGAACGAAGGAGCTGAGGGCACAAGGTTGAGGAAGCATACCTAGGAGCTGTACTGAAGCAGTTCCAGCAGAAGACAATTGTTGCCGAGTAGAGTTGTCGCCGACCTTGCTGCCCACGGCAGCTGACTATGGAAGTTGGAAGAACCAGAGTGCGATCTGTAGAGCTAAAACTCTTGAATCTATCGCCGACATTCATTTGATTTTCTGACGTCTGTAGCAGCGGCCAAGGCTACCGAAGAAAAAATCTTGAGGTTACTTACGGGCTAAGGCAAACGAGATAGAGTCCATATTCCACGCAAAGAAGTCGGCATTTAAAGCCATATTAAAGATGGAAAGCTACTTTTGAGGACTTCTACTTTAAGGAGGACTTAACCTAGTCTTGAGTCTATAAATACCCATTGTACTCCTAGTTCAAATCATCTTGGGTTTTTCATAGACTTTTCTAGTGTTCTCTGCCGCTGCCATGTTCTAAACTCTACTTGGGTTAGGGTTATGTTGTAAACTAGTTGTGAAACGGTTGTTTTAGGTTTTGAGTTATTTTTAATAAAATATTCCAAGTTTGCTTAATCCACTGTTCTTCATTCTTTCAATTATTTTACATCAGTCAGTTGAGAGAATCCATTTTTTGGGCACGAAAAGTGCAAGGCTCACGAAAGGGTTAAGTACATTCACAACGTGCTGAGGCGTGACTAACTTGGTTCTACACCAATCCACAAGTTTCAGCGGCTAAAAGGGATTACCAACTGAGTGGACTAGCCTGTGTTAGGTTGATGCTGAGATTGCTAGGTATTGCCTACATCATGTTAGCTCTCGAGCATCCTAACCTAGAAATAGGAGGGATCACTGTCGACTATCCTGCCGAACTTGGAGTATCTGCCAGATTTTCCGCCAGGACTTCTCTCCATTCTACCTACTGAGATAGTACACTCCCGCAGTGGCAATGACCTGCTGCGACCGCGTGACAGGGTCGTAGCCTACTGCCCGCCATACCCGCCGAGGCAGCATATCGTGGTAGCACAAAATTGCTAGGTATTGCCTACATCATGTTAGCTCTCGAGCATCCTAACCTAGAAATAGGAGGGATCACTATCGACTATCCTGCCGAACTTGGAGTATCTGCCAGATTTGCCGCCAGGACTTCTCTCCATTCCACCTACTGAGATAGTACACTCCTGCAGTGGCAATAACCTGCTGCGACCGTGTGACAGGGTCGTAGCCCGCTGCCCGCCATACCCGCCGAGGCAGCATATCGTGGAAGCACAAAATAACTCATACCTTTTACAACGCAATTCTTACACTAAGAAGCAGCATAATCCTGCTTGCTCTATCAACCTGTTTCACTCCTTTATTACTTGTGTTTTCATTTACTTTTCATCTCAACCAACCATTCACGTGTGCTTTTATTTTACCTTGTGCAGGGATTACGAAACGAGACAAGCTGTCCAATCCTCGTTGGACTTGTCATCTTTTATACTATAACTTGGTAGGAGTGTGCACTTGCGCTCTCACAAAAAGGGAACACCTACACACCTTACAATACCTTTTTACATAGAAGAGCGAGAAACCCAGAGTCTTAGTAAAGAAAGAAAATAGAATAGGATGCTCTGGATATCAAGTGCAAGAGCGTCACTACAAAAAATTATACATATACCGACGCCCGGTTATACCGACGGACACAAGTCGTTGCTATAGACACTATATACCGACGGAAAATAATATTGTCGGTAAAAGTTTTGATGTATACCGACGTATACAAAATTTGTCGGTATAGATGTAATATATACCGACGGGAAATAAAAATGCGTCGGTATAGCTGTAATATTTACCGACGATGTACTGAAACCGTCGGTAGAAATAAACTATACTGACGATTTTTTGTGTGTGTCGGTATAGGTAAACCATATACTGACGATGTTTTGTGTGTGTCGGTATAGGTTTAGTTTAGACCGACGGTTATTTGTGGTCGTCGATATAGGGAATTAAATTTTTATACGTGATTTAATTGTTTCTGCGGTTTAGGATTACTCCAAAAGTTAAAATCCCCAAATCAATTGTGAAAGTTAAAAAATCCCTAAATCCCCCTGCTCGTGCTCCTCCTCCTCGTGATTCTCCTCGTTGTTCTCCTTGTCGCCGTCGGTCGTCCCTCAGCCGCTCGATCCCACCAACAAGAACTAAAGAAACAGCTGCAAACAAGGTTTTGAAATGGAAGAGAACAAGGAATTGACGGTGTCAAATTACGATGACATGAACGCCAAATGGGACGCCTGCATCGATCTCTCTCTCCGCCGCTTCGTTTACTCTTCCTTGGCCGGCGCTTTCGGTGGCCTCATTTTCTTCAGTTTGTCCCTCTTTCCCTCTTCAGTCTGTACGTATGATGTTTTCTTCAATAGCTGCCAAATATTCCTTTGCTAACATAAAATTTGATGTTTAAATCAGTTCATTGCCAGTTGTTTAATTAAGAAAAAATAATTTGTGTTATGTTGGTGTTGAGGCAATGGAATTTCATCCTTGAATAAGCTGTTGTGCATGCAGTTACCTAATTTTAAAGAGTGTCTTAAGTTTTATAAGCTAGAAGACTGGATACGATTCTTCTTCTGAAAATAAAGTGTTGGTTGCTTTTACAGAACCAATTATGTTGTTAGTAATAATATGGGAACTACTTTGATGATGCATGCTAGTTTTGTGTTAGTTGTTCATTCATTGACTTCCTTGTATTAGTAAATTTCTCTTTTATTACGTTGTTGGCTACTTATGAAGATGCATTTTCTGTTTTATCTGTAGGTATAGAAGTGCCAACGTTTGAAAGATCTGTTTGATTATTTTCACTAACAGCATTGGTTAGTATTTTTCATATTTGTGGTCTGATATTGTTTGAAGTGATCTTTTGTAAAGTTCTTTTAGGTGGTTGTTACTTGAAATTAGGACATTAATATGGGCGTACCTTGAATACTTAGCACCATGTGTCATCCACTTGCTGCCCTTTGATGAAGTGCTTGTCTAGCTCATGACTAATGGATATATGTAGTCTTGACCTACTAAAAATAAAACTAAAAAAGTGAACATGTGCTTAAGATAATGTCATCACTCTTAGCATGCTTTTTTCATTATTTTTCGTACAACACCAGAACTTTTTGCATTGTTGTTCTTTGTTTATAGCAGCCTTTACCAAAAACAGTAGCAGCAGCTGTATTCATCAGTGAAAGCTTTATGATGGATTGTATTTGCTATTAATGATAACTGAGTTTTTTAGTTTTTTAGTTTATGATAACTGAAATCAGTTGTCAGCAAATGCATTGTATTTGCTATTAATGGTTCTTAGCTGCTGAGTTTATGTTGTCTTGAAGGTTGAATCTGAAATTTTTTGTCTTCATGATGGATTGTCTCTATCCATTAATGAAACCCTGGATAACATACAAAATTTTGATCGTGTCCAAGAAGTGTCTCATGAGAGTCCCATGTGCGATTTATTGTGTCCATGATGGATTCTCAAAGGGGTGCTGGATATACCTTCGGCCCAGTATGTGTGCGTGTATATATATTTGCCTTGCTTCCTTTTACAATTTTATTCCTCAGTTTTTCTCAAGTGATCCAAGGACTTGGGTGTTAAGGACTTGGGCTTATGTAAGTGCTTCCTCTATTTTGGATATTGTTTTTGCTTAAGATATTGTTTTCGCTTTCCCTTATTTTATCATTTTTTCTGCCTTTAAGATATTGTTTTCGCTTTCCTCAATTGCATCGCACTTAATGACTACGATTTAGTGTTATTAAAGCTAAGATGATTAAAAATTATGAATTGCAGATTGGCCTAATTGGTTCTAGAAATTTTGTTTTCTGATTTTCTGGTTGCCAACAGTTTTCAAGTCAATTGTAATTGTTTCATTAGATTCTAGTTATTTATCTTTCAATTCTGTTTGGCACTAGGCTCCACATCATAGATTTATATGCAAATATTATGCATATACATGTACTTGAAATAGGTAAGATTTAAATTGCAATCAGTGGACATGTTTTGGATACATTGTTTTCTATTGTGCTTGAGAACGTAATGAGTCAACTGCAGCAAATATCAACTACAAATATTGTCAGTAAAGAGCGGCGTAACTGAAAAATAGCAGCCGTATTATTGTGTTGTGGCTGCTATTTAATTCTGTGATGTATTCTTTAGTATCCATTTAGTTGGCAACGTTTGAGACCAAGTGGCTTTTTTAAGGAGCAAAGAACTAACAACTCAGTGCACCTTGAGGTTCGATCACAATTGCAGTGTTTTATTGTTTGGTTTGAAGTTTGTAATGCCTTAGATGCACTTATTTCCTTCCCTCATTTAACATTTTTATTAGTAAATATGTGTTGCTACTGTATAAACTTCAATACTGAAAACTGGTCATTAAGAGCCATCAGTTTTTTTTCTTTTGTAAAAGTTAAGTATGTGCTGACTTTTATAAGTTCTTTCCATGGTGAAATTATCACAGGCGAACCAGAGAAACAATGCTGAGAGTACGTATCAGTACTGGCACTAAGGGTAATGGTGTTACGAAGGTGAAGAAGCGAACTAGGAGAAGTTTCTCACGAGACTCGCCTCCAAAACGTAGCTCCAAAACCAGCATACATCATCATAATGGGAGATGGGAAGCTCGCATTGGAAGAGTGTTCGGCAACAAGTACCTCTATCTCGGTATAGGTTCAAAAATATATATATTTCGAAATATGTACGTACATGTTTTGCTTATTATGTATTACATACTTTTTTATTTGAACATTAAATTGAATATTTTCTCTTTAAAAAATGAAATGATTTTTGTTTTAATAGTTTTATTAATTTTAATATTTAAAATAAAAAAATATGAAATAAAAATAATGGAATGTATTAATAATTATTAATATTTAAAAAACAAATAAATACCAATTACACTTATACTGACGGAATAACTGTCGGTATAAATATTTTATAGAGATCTTACAAGATACGGATAGAACCTATACCGACGGAGGCACCGTCAGTACAGATAGAACCTATACTGACGGACACAAGCGTCAGTAAAGATACGGATAGAACCTATACCGACGGACGCACCGTCAGTACAGATAGAACCTATACCGACGGACATACCGTCAGTAAAAGCCGTAATATTACCGACGAATAAAATCCGTCGGAATATATACCCTAATTTGTCGGGGTAGCCAATACCTATACCTACGGTTGTGTCCGTCGGTATAGGGCCAGAATATCTATACCAACGGTTTCGTCTGTCGGTATAACTTTATACCAACAAGCGTACTACTGACGGCACTTTATCTGTCGGAATTTCCTTTTTGTCCGTCGATAAAAATATTTAGACCCTATACCGACGGATTTTTGGTGTTTTACCGACGGATTTGTGTCCGTCGGTATAGGGCATTTTTTTGTAGTGCGTCTAAGATTCAACCTCTCGTGATTAACATCTCTGGTGAATGTTGTTGCGAGTCAAGAAATTTCTTCTAGATCACTCGGTTCACACCCTATGGTTATCGCGTTGTTTGATCTAGTAAAAAAACCTCATTCTCTATTCTCTTTAGTCCTTTCCATTCATATATGTGTTCAAGCTTCCTGGACTAGTTTAACTATTAGAGTGCAAAAATATCATTCTAAGAATAAAATTCTATAAGTGCATGTGTGCTTCTGATTGTTACTAGCTATAATTATACTATTATTATACACATGTCTTCAAAGATACATCTCTAACGCCAAGGTATTGGACAGGTGGAGCATAGCTCCTTATTAGATTTGTTGACATTCCCCACGGCTCCTCGGAGTGCTTGAAGACTTATTTATTGAATAGTTTATTACCTCCCTCTCTTCCTTTTACTTCTCTTTCTTTTTTTCTCTCTCATTTTTCTTCTCTCACTTTTTATTTTTCTCTTTCTTCTCTTTTCTTTCTTCTTTTTTTCTCTTTCTTCTTTTTCTTTTTTTTTTAACTTTTCTCTTTTTTTTGCCGCTCTTTCTCTCTTTTCTGTTTTTAAGGTATAGAAGACTATGATTATAATTCCAATTTCAAGCAACTCTAGTTGGTTAAAATCGTCTAGTCCATTTCACTGTTTATGAGTTTCAGAGATTTATCATCGAACCTCATCAAAGGTGTAGTAATCTGCCTTTTTCTTGCTTTGCTGACTAGAGTAAACTGAGAAATAGATTTCACTTCATCATTTTCACAATATTCAATTGATCTTTGTACCAGAATCGATATTGTATCTTGCAACTGGCATCCAGGACCTACGAGGGTCAGAAGAGATATACATATATTCATGGATTTCAAAAACATCCCTCTATTGAAATAAAAACCGACGGTCATGACATATGCCCTTATAAAGATCTCTACTACTTTCGGGCCAAGTGTAGCAGAATTATTTCCATGTATTACTTCAGAAATAGTCTTTGTAGATTGTAATCACTTGTTGCAGAAACAGACTTCTCAGAACTTGAAATAGTCTTGGAAGCATTCATCCTGGTTCTTCGATTCCTTGTCTGGTATAATAGCTTTCCCCACTTCTTGCCATTGTTGCACTACCTCTCGTGTCAAGCTTCCATTACTAACTAGCTTCTTGACTTCTTCCATTGAAGGTCTACACTTCTTGGTAGCATGTCCTGCTGCCCCATATGAAAATCATAAACAATGCCTGGATCGTAGCTATGAGCAGATGGCTTCGGCATTACCTTTATTGGCCTAGGAGTGATATATTGAACTTTAACAAGGTGAGGAAATAAGTCTGAAATAGATACTCCATAGATCTCCAGATTTGCACTTGCTCGAGGAACTTTCCGTGGCCGTTCTGATGAATTAGTTGACCTTTTTCTCTTGTTGGTTCGGGAACTTTGAACATTACATTCATTTACTTCTTTCTCTTGCTTCTCTTCCTGATTAACATGATCTTCAAATCTTGGCTCAATTTTCCCTTGTCGAATCCCTATTTCTATTACTTCTCCAACCACCATGAGGTCACTAAAGCTGCCCCTTGAATTTAAAAGCATTTTTCCGAAGAAAGGAGATGAAAGAGTTTGATGAAACATGAGAGATATCTCTTCCTCTATCATTGGAGATTTTACTTGGGCTGCTAATCCTCTCTAGCTTAATGCATAGTCTTTAAAGCAATCACTAACCTTCATACTCATGTTCTTCAGAAGACGGAAATTTGGAGCCAGGTCTATAACATACTTGTATTGCCCCATTTTTTGGCCAAATCAACCCACGATCAAATATGTTCTCGACTTAATCTGTTGTACCGCACTATAGCAGGTCCAACTAGGCTATCATGGAAATAGTAGATCAACAATTTAGCATCATCCAAATGTCCTTCCATTTTTCTACAAAATATTGCCTAGTGGATTTTAGGACAACTTCATTCGTCATACTTCTCAAAACAAGAAACCTTGAACTCAGGCAGAATAACCAAATCAAAGACTAAACAAAATTCTCTTGCATTAAATTTGAGATTACCAACATCTTTTCCCACGTTGATCTCTTTCTCAAGTTTTGCATATATATCTTCCAGTTGCTTGAATCTTAATCCTGGGACAACTAGTTTCACAGAGCATATCCCTGCATTCGGGTTAGATGCCCTGGGGTAATTTGTCAAACATGGTGTAGCAGACTGGTTCTTCGCATTTTGTTTAGGCTCGATCATCCATTCTTATATCCCTTCTTGAGCTTGTTCAATTCCTCTCACATCTTCATTCATGTTAATAGATTCTCAAATTTTCATTGATTCCGTGATTGATGCCATCAAAAATCTTGACCGTTTCAGATTATGGATGTTAATGCAATGTTATGATATTGTTATGTTGATAAATACGCAACACATGAATGCATGAGGTATTGAGTCTAAAAGTGATCATCATAGAACAACTTTCATTGAAGTAAAAAGATTCAATACATCAGATATCAGATACTACAAGTACTAGTGAGCTCTAACTCCCAACATCCTAACTTCCTCTAAGAGCCAAGTCAGCTTCCCTCTATGGTCTAATGTTGGATCAATATTCTGACTTAGTGCCATTGCTACATCAGCCAGGTCTATCACTTGTTGAGCCACTTGTTGACTCGCATGAGTGTTGACAAAAGGGGCAGAAAACATATTGGAAATGTAGTAAAAACAATGCCAAAGGCTGAGTCTTTTGCGTGCAAGTATACACGATCAACAAGTAATACAACAGTAAGCTGAGTATTGATCCCACAAGGATTGGTCAAGAGTTTAATTGCTTTTAATGTTTACTTGTTGGGGAAAAAGTTGATTTGTTTTGAAAGTGGATTTGAAAACAATTTTAAAAGAAAAGAAATAAAACATCATTGGCAAGGAGAGTGTCAAATAAATGATGAGCGTTGGCAAGGGATGTCTAGTTTTCACGCTATTCATGTCATGCCAACTTCTAATAATGTTATGCCTTGGCATTGTTTACCGAGCTGATTCAAATTGGCAAAGCCTCTCTCGATGGCCATTGCCCTAAATTGATTCTGTAAAAACCCCTATATCTCTATAGTGAATGTTTTTTCGGAAACCAATTTGATTGAGATCCAATCTATACTCCTAAGGGGTAGATTTCACTTCTAAAGTAAGTTCATCTACTTGAACATCTTCTCTCGAAGCATCTCACCTTAGTATCTAGCAACTTGTGTTGGAAAAATGTGAGAAATTGGAAACTTTTAGCCATATTTACTAGTGGTAAAGGTGGATGTTCGAATGATAAATTTATTAATTTATATTCTACTCCATGAGACCTTTACAACGATATCTCATATGCTCAAAACGGTTGAGAAATGAATGAGAAATTGATGCTCAAAGTGAGGTTGTTATGAATTGTGTTAAGGAAAATATGAACCCCTTATCCCACATGGGTGGGATAACAAACTTGGGAATGGTTTAAATACACCAACCCACTTGGGAGTCATTGAATGACTTGAATGAACACTATGCCTCGCGCGCAGGCGCAGGGGGGTGCAAATCGAAGCTCGTCGAACCCATTCGGGTTGGGGCGCGCTCGCTCTTCGTGGGCGACGTGAATGTCCGGACCGGTCGGGTTCCACTTAGAACCTACAGATATTTTACCCACTTCGAATTAAATTTTTTCCTTATATAACACATATCTTTTTTGAATATTCCGAATTTAATAGAATAATTTGTAACTTTCATTAAATCGGATATTAAAAGGTATTAAATCAATTCATAAGAAATATATCCGTTTAAATAAGACATTAATTGATTATTTCCGATTTTGCTCGAATATAAAGTCAATGACCTTAATTCGGAATATTTACCTTCCATATTTTTCCTCCTCCACTCCCCTATATAAAGAATGCTTCTCTTCAGTTTCAAATCACTCCAAAAACGTTTTCTCTCTCGTTTTTCTTTTAACCGGTGATAGGCTAAGACAAGGCTCTAGTTCGAGATCTCTTCAGTTCGTGCTTCTGTCGAAGATCTTCTTGTTGTTGTATCCTGGGAGACGAACGACCAACCAAACTCAAGCACCGCGGAGTGGTCGAAATTTGTCTTAAGGAAACTGCTCTTCGCAGGCCTCAACTTTAATTTGGTTTTAGAATTCTTCTCTTCTTATTTGATTTAAGTTATTTCTTTATTTTATTTTCTTTTATTATCGTCTTGGATTGTATACTTTGTAACAATCTTAAGACAAATCTCTTCTTCTACCTTTCTTATAATCCGAGACGATATAATCGTGATAGAGATAGAAAATAAATTGGTTTTAGGATTTATCCTGCCGTTTTAACGGATTTGCTAAAATCTCAAAGTTGGACAAATCTGTTTACAGAAATTGTCGGTAATAAACGAGAAATTAATTTTCTGTTTATTGGAATTTATTTTAATTCGTCTTTGTTTCTTTTGAACAGAAACGATGACTATTGGAGATTCTGTTGATTCTACTGCTAAGGTCCTTGCACCTGCACAGACTCCAAAACAACAGATACCGAATCTGAATGCAACGGAAGTGGCAATGAGTCACAATGAGAAGCCGTCGAAATTTTGCGGACAAAATTTTAAGACATGGCAACAGAAGATGTTGTTTTATCTGACCATGCTGAATCTGGCAAAGTATCTAAAGGAAGATCCCCCAGTTGTCGCCGTAGGGGATGGAGAAGGAGAGGTGGATGATCTCACCGCCTTCAGTATCACAGAGTCTTGGAACAATGCTGATTTTCTGTGTCGAAACTACATCCTCAACGGACTACAAGACTCGTTGTATCCAGTATATGATGTGTACAAAACAGCAAAACAACTGTGGGCAGCACTGGATAATAAGTACAAAGCAGAGGATGCTGGGGCTAAAAAGTTTTTAGTAGCCAAATTTTTGAACTTTACTATGGTTGATTCAAAACCAGTAGTAAATCAAGTTGAAGAATTCCAACTAATCATTCATGGAATTATTGCAGAAGGGATGACTATCAGTGAATCTTTTCAAGTAGCTGCCATCACGGAAAAGCTGCCTCCCGGATGGAATGACTTCAAAAATTATTTGAAGCATAAGAGAAAGGAAATGT
Organism: Hibiscus trionum; assembly: GCA_030270665.1. NCBI lineage: Eukaryota > Viridiplantae > Streptophyta > Magnoliopsida > Malvales > Malvaceae > Hibiscus > Hibiscus trionum. The sequence continues at coordinate 38,674,985 of BSYR01000010.1, read as the reverse complement.
CAGTGGAAGAACTGATCACCAGACTTCGAATTGAAGAGGACAACAGAGGTAATGCCAGGAAACTTGCTTTCAAAGAGGCCAAGGAAAATGTTGTCGAAGTCAAGAAGGGTAAGCAACCCCAACATCACCAGGCCAAGTCAAATCTGAGGCCCAATGGCGGAGTCTCCAAAAAGGAGAAATTCAAAGGGTCGTGCTTCAACTGTGGCAAGATGGGGCACAGGTCCTCTGAATGCAGACATCCGAAAAGAGCTAGAGCTAAGGAGGCCAATGCTATGGAGGATGAAGATCTGTGCGAGGTGATTTCTGAAGTCAACCTGGTTGACTCTAACCTGAGGGAATGGTGGCTTGACACTGGAGCTACTCGCCATATATGTTGTGACGAAAATTCTTTCTCTGAGCTGATACCTTGCGACAATGGGGAGAAGCTCTACATGGGAAATGCTACGACTTCCAAGATCAAAGGGGAGGGAACAGTGGTCTTGAAGATGACTTCTGGAAAAGAACTCAAGCTGCAAAATGTACTGTACGTGCCTGACGTACGCAAAAACCTTGTTTCTGGAACACTTTTAAGTGTTCATGGTTTTAGAATGGTTTTTGAGTCCCAGAAGTTAATTCTGTCAAAGGGGGATGTTTGTGGGTAGGGGATATGTATTGAATGGAATGTGGAAACTCAATGCTATCTCTGTAAAATCCAAAATAATGAATAAGAATGCAGCTTCTTCTTCTGCTTACATGCTCGAATCATTTAATTTATGGCATGGTAGACTTGGACATGTTAATTATGATACCTTACGTAGGTTAATTAACTTGGAACACATCCCTTCATTTCACATTAATTATAACCATAAATGTGAAACGTGTGTAGAAGCAAAATTAACAAGGTCTTCTTTTCAAACAATTGGAAGAAGTATAGAACCACTTGATCTAATACATAGCGATGTATGTGATTTGAAATTTGTTCAAACTAAAGGAGGAAATAAATATTTTATTACCTTCATCGATGATAGCACAAAGTATTGCTATGTATATTTGCTTAAAAGCAAAGACGAAGCTATAGAGAAATTTATACTCTATAAGCAAGAAGTTGAAAACAAACTTAATAAAAAGATTAAGGTGATAAGAAGTGATCGCGGTGGTGAATATGTTAATCCATTTGGTGAATATTGTTCACAACATGGAATTATTCATGAAGTAACACCGCCAATCTAATGGAGTAGCCGAACGTAAAAATCGGACTCTAAAAGAAATGATGAATGCTTTGTTAGGAAGCTCTGGGTTACCACAGAACATGTGGGGGGAAGCAGTTCTTTCGGCTAATTACCTTTTGAATAAGGTTCCTCGAAAGGAAAAGGATAAGACACTATATGAGTTGTGGAAAGGTCGAAAGCCTTCCTACAAACACTTGAAAATGTGGGGGTGTCTTGCCAAGGTAATGGCTCCATTACCAAAACAAATGAAAATAGGTCCAAAAATTGTGGATTGTATTTTTATTGGTTATGCTGAACATAACAATGCTTATCGATTTCTTGTGTATGAATCAAAAAATCCTGAGATTCACAAGAACACGATAATGGAATCAAATAATGCATCATTCTTTGAAAATACATTTCCTTATAAATCTAGGGAACTTGATCAGAGTTCAACAGAACAAACTTTGGATGAAATGATTCCAAGTAATCAACAAGAGGCTGAAAATGAAATAGAGCCAAGAAGGAGCAAACGAGCAAGGGTAGAAAAATCCTTTGGATCTGATTTCTTAACCTTTATGCTGGAGGCTGAACCTCTAACGTATAGTGATGCTATACGCTCCTCTGAAGGCACCTTATGGAAAGATGCCATTAAGAGCGAAATTGATTCCATCATGCAAAACCATACATGGGAATTAGTGGACCTTCCTCCTGGAATTAAACCACTAAATTCAAAATGGATTTTTAAAAGAAAAATAAAAGCAGATGGAACAATTGATAAGTACAAGGCAAGGTTGGTAATCAAAGGATACCGACAAAAAGAAGGCCTTGATTACTTCGATACATTTTCCCCTGTATCAAGAATAACATCCATAAGGATGATACTCGCAATAGCTGCTCTGCGAAATCTAGAAGTACATCAAATGGATGTTAAAACAGCTTTCCTAAATGGAGATCTTGATGAAGAAATTTACATGGAACAACCTGAGGGTTATGTAGTTTCAGGTCAAGAAAGGAAAGTATGCAGATTGGTTAAGTCTCTTTATGGACTTAAACAAGCGCCAAAACAATGGCATGAGAAATTCGATAATGTCATGATGACTAACGGTTTCAAAATAAATGAGTGTGACAAATGTATATATGTCAAAACTATAGACATTGGATATGTCATTCTATGTTTATATGTTGATGACATACTTATTGTTGGAAGCAACAATGAAATGGTAAAACGTACCAAAAACATGTTAAATTCGAAATTTGACATGAAAGACATGGGACTGGCCGAAACGATTCTGGGCATCCAAATCAAAAGGTCACCGGAGGGTCTCATATTAAGTCAGTCACACTATGTGGACAAGATTCTTGAGAAATTTAATAAGGAGGATTCTGGCATAGCCTTAACTCCGTTAGATCCTTGTTCACATCTATCAAAGAATCGTGGGGAAAGTATCCACCAAGTGGAATATGCAAGAGTCACAGGCAGCTTAATGTATCTCATGAGCTGCACTAGACCAGATATCACTTTTACTGTGAGTAGTTTAAGCAGATTCACAAGCAATCCAGGGAAAGATCACTGGAAAGCAATTGTGAGAATACTGAGATATCTAAGATATACTCGGGACTACGGACTGCATTATTCCAGAGACCCCGCTGTCTTAGAAGGATACTCTGATGCCAGTTGGATATCTGATATTCAAGATACCAAAGGCACAAGTGGATATGTATTCACTTTGGGGGGAGGAGCCGTGTCATGGAAATCCTCAAGACAAACTATTATAACCAGATCCACAATGGAATCTGAGTTTGTCGCTCTAGACAAATCTAGAGAAGAAGCAGAATGGCTTCGTCAATTCCTTGAGGATATCCCTGAGTGGTCGAAACCTGTGCCCACAGTATGTATACACTGTGACAATCAAGCAACAATTGCTAGGGCACAGAGTTTCATGTATAACGGTAAGTCAAGGCATATGCGCCGTCGACATAACACCGTCAGACAACTGATCTCAAATGGAGTTCTCTCTATTAACTTTGTAAGATCAAAGGATAACATTGCTGATCCACTAACTAAAGGATTGAATCGAGATCAAGTTGAGAAAACATCCAAAGGAATGGGACTAAAGCCCATGAGAATTAAAGGCACTATGTGAAGGAAAAACCCTACCTAGCTGACTGGAGATCCCAAGATCTAGGTTCAAAGGGACAACCTAATTACATAGACCTGTGCGATCACTGTGGGGATTTTTTCCCAAGTCCATTCCTATGATGCAAACAGTGATAAAAAAGCGTTATAGGTTAAGCAAAGCTTTTAATGACCATTGTATGCTTCGGTGAGCCGAGCAACATAAGTCACCTATGTAAGAGTGAAGTGGGGCCGCTTCAAGGAGACTATTGGGCATAGTTCTTTTAAACTCTTGCAGAACCAGGCGATGTCCACGGCCACATGGACATAACCATGAGAACTAATAATCTTGTCAGAAAGGTAGTTGTGTGAAGTATATCATCGTTTACACAAACAGCTGAACAGTTCAAGGACACCACGTCTACTGATTAGCTAGTAAAGTAAATATACTTTCACAAGGGAAGGTTCAAAGGAGGAAACCTACCTATCCTATGCAACTATCAATCGTAGATCCTATCACCACATCGAGTCAAAATATTTTGATAAAAACATCAATTTCATTCATGTGGGGGATTGTTGGAAAAATGTGAGAAATTGGAAACTTTGAGCCATATTTACTAGTGGTAAAGGTGGATGTTCGAATGATAAATTTATTAATTTATATTCTACTCCATGAGACCTTTACAACGATATCTCATATGCTCAAAACGGTTGAGAAATAAATGAGAAATTGATGCTCAAAGTGAGGTTGTTATGAATTGTGTTAAGGAAAATATGAACCCCTTATCCCACATCGGTGGGATAACAAACTTGGGAATGGTTTAAATACACCAACCCACTTGGGAGTCATTGAATGACTTGAATGAACACTATGCCTCGCGCGCAGGCGCAGGGGGGTGCAAATCGAAGCTCGTCGAACCCATTCGGGTTGGGGCGCGCTCGCACGTCGTGGGCGACGCGAATGTCCGGACCGGTCGGGTTCTAACTGCGGATATTTTACCGACTTCGAATTAAATTTTTTCCTTATATAACACATATCTTTTTGAATATTCCGAATTTAATAGAATAATTTGTGACTTTCATTAAATCGGATATTAAAAGGTATTAAATCAATTCATAAGAAATATATCCGTTTAAATAAGGCATTAATTGATTATTTCCGATTTTGCTCGGATATAAAGTCAATGACCTTAATTCGGAATATTTACCTTCCATATTTTTCCTCCTCCACTCCCCTATATAAAGAATGCTTCTCTTCAGTTTCAAATCACTCCAAAAACGTTTTCTCTCTCGTTTTTCTTTTAACCGGTGATAGGCTAAGACAAGGCTCTAGTTCGAGATCTCTTCAGTTCGTGCTTCTGTCGAAGATCTTCTTGTTGTTGTATCCTGGGAAACGAACGACCAACCAAACTCAAGCACCGCGGAGTGGTCGAAATTTGTCTTAAGGAAACTGCTCTTCGCAGGCCTCAACTTTAATCTGGTTTTAGAATTCTTCTCTTCTTATTTGATTAAAGTTATTTCTTTATTTTATTTTCTTTTATTATCGTCTTGGATTGTATACTTTGTAACAACTTGATCGTTGCCACCCAATTCTGTTAAGATATTGAGGTGCAATAGGCCAACAGTGTCAGCTCTCTCTTAGCACAGTATTTAGAAAACAATAAAGTATGCCAGATAGAAAAAACAATGCTGAAGCATTTTCATTATTAAAAACTTAACATAAAAATAGCATTCAACGCAAACATCCCCCACCAACTATTAAATTAGTTCATGGTGAGGGTATCAACTAAAAAACCTTCAATGTTTTGAGAACACATCATCGTTAAAAAGAAAATAAAATAACTAGACAAAGAGAATGAGCGAGAAGGGGTCTCTCGATGCAGCTCTTTAAGATCCAGGCCTTCGGTAAAGTGGGTCGAACCACGTCTCCTTGGTGCAGCCGGTAATCAATCGTCATTGTCCAAAGTAAGTCCCCCTCATTGCTTGCTCGATCAATCTTTAAATAGGCGTGCAAGGAAGACTAAGATAAGCCTTTGCATTTGAAATTTGAATGTGCAAGGTATAAGGCTTGTGATCACCTTTATCTAGATTTGAAGTGATACGCTGATAAGGTGATAAGCTGATCAGGTGCTAGGGCTGACGTCATCTACTATCATTGTTTGGCAACCAGGCTTGGCATAGTTCTGCCAACCAAGCTTGGCACAATTTATCTGATATTTTTTAGAGATTGATCCAAACACTATTTTCTCACAGTCCGATCTAGTCCTATTTTTTGGGGTTCAACAACTACTTGGTTTGGCATCAAATTCCTCTTCTCTGCCAATCGGTGCTTGGCATTGTTTGGTCCATCTGTGCCAACAACATCTCTGCATTCTCTCTGGCATTCCTTCATGCACTGCTCCTTTCTGCCAAATGCTATGTCAAACCTGCAAAATTGCAACAAAACAACACTTTACACTGGCATAGACAAAAATCTAAACTCCTTATGCAAATGCATGAATTTAACATCTAAGTTCAGTACTCAAAAGCAAGCAAAAGCATTGTAACAATGGCATAAAAATTAGTACTTTTAAGGAGGTAACACCACTTCTCGTGCTTGAGTAACAACATCTTTCATATCATTGTCCCTTTCACGTATCTTAATTCTTGATCTTTGAACTTGGACATGCCGCTTTTCTTCACTGTCTTGACAATATTTCTTAATATCATCAACAATATCTCTGTACATCAGTGTGAGATTGAGATATTCATCTATCTTCTTCTTTAGTGTCTCATTTTTAGCTTGACCTTCATTTAGCTTGATAACAGTATCCTCATACATCTGCATGTGCTTAGTCATCATCTCGTGCTTAGCCTGACTAACCCTTAGATCATCCATAAAATTATTGCGTTGTAGTTCCATTGCCCACATATCACACGAGAGTGTATTCGATCGATTCTCACTTGCTTTGGAACTTCTTTTCAAGTATTCAGCTTCATGCTTCAATTCTTTGATTCGTTTCCTTGACTATTCCAAAGTCACACTCAAACCAATGTTCCTAAGCATCGAACAAAGTTCATGATAATTGAATTGTAGACTTTTCAACTCCTCATTCAATTCTTCTCTCTCTTGCCTTAATTTGCTTATTTGAGCCTCATATTTGAATTGTAGACTTTTCAACTCCTCATTCAATCCATATCTCTCTTGCCTTAATTTTCTTATTTGAGCCTCATATTTGAATTGGTGCTCTTCTTCTGAGTATTTTTATCTTGAGTTTCCCACTCAACCATTGAATTAGGACGATTTTCTGTTCCAAATTTCCATTTTCTGTGTTCCAAAAGAACTTAAACTCGATGTTTGAGGGTGATGCAATTCTTAATAGAATGTCCTTAAATTCAATCATGATATTCACAATGAGAATTTGTGTCGTACCATTTTGGATATAGAGGTTGAAAAGGTGCTAGGAAAGGTGGGGTTACCAATCAAGATTTCAACAGTTGAGGATACAGTTCCTTGTATGAAATAGGGATTGGATCAAAATGATGTTTATGATCTCCTCTCTTCTGGCAATCGACTAAAAGGGTACTAGAATATGAACTTTGTCCTGGAAAATTGATTCACTTTGATGGGATTAGGCTTTCCTTCAGTTTTGTATCTCCCGGTGTTATATTAATTATCAAGCCTTTAGGAAATTTAAGCTTTCCTCCTCCAAAACTCAACATGCCTATCCGAATAAGATTTTCAACCTTGTTCTTCAAAGCCTTACAATTCTCGGTAGTATGGTCTGAATGTCCTTGATGATAATCACATGTTGCCTTGACGTCATAACTTTTAGGATAAAATACTCTTTAGGATTAGACGGAACCTGAACTAATTTTTTTTCTCTAAAAGTACTTGAAGAAATTCGGTACATGACATCAAAATGTAATTAAAATATCCTTCATTATTTTCCTCTTAGGCTTCTTCCTAGCCTGTCATCACCTCCTTGGAATTTGAACTACTTACACCCCTAGTTGGTTTATTGTTGTGGATTGTAACGGTGTGCGGACTCAGTTGTTTATTCATGTTCTAGTTTTTGTTCGGTTCCGCTTTCAATTTAGTGTGCCCTTTTTCTTTGGCCATAGCCGACATCATAGTCATCATCTCAGCCATTTGCCTTTTCAGTTCTTGCATCTCATTCTTGTCAGCATCAGCACTAATAAAATCTTATATGTGACCCCTGGATGAACTGCCCTTCATTCGCTCTGTCGTTTGTTCCGGACATTGTCTCATTTTTTAATCCTCCTCTATCAGACTACAAATTCCCTTATCCATTATGATCGTCTTCTAATGATAACAATTTTTTGAATCAATACATTTATGTAATGAAGATGCGGTGCAAAAATGAAAAACAAAAACAAAATAAAAGAAATGAGTCAGTATGGTAAATTAATTATGTAAGCAATAATTAAATTGACTAGAAAAAGCAGTTTACAATGAGCAGAGAAAATAACCAGAGAAGCGTATTTAAATCGGCATCACCTTGTCCTAGGTTCTTGTTTGGCTTTAGTGGGGTAGGCTTCTAAACTACAGTATGTAGTGTTCGTTCTAGACTCTGGATACCCGAACTGTCGTTATTGTCTACAACAACAACAAGACATCGATTCGAGAATATATGGCCCTTTATATCGGAGGCGCATACCTCACGTTGTATAAGGTTGGTATACAGGAAGAAAGACATAATTATGAACTCGGAGGTGGAGATTCTCACGTCAGATCATGTCTCGGTCGCACTTAAGGGTGAAAAGCACGGGTAGAAGGCTTATGCATGAATGACAGATATATCACACCAAGAAAAAGCTACCTACATTCTTTCTAAAAATTCATCTAATAATTATTTGAAAAATTAAATTCAAATTATCATTCTTAATGCCAAAATGCCATGTAAAATTAATTAGGCCCGACTCTCGAGTTTTTTAAAAAAATCCCCAGCGGAGTCACCAAGTTGTCGTGACCATTTTTTAACCAGCGTAAAATAGCTCGACGAATTATTGTTGGAAAATGGGTTTTGCCTTTTATTTCATTTAATCTTGAAAATTTAGGTTTTTCATTTTAAAATGGTATTTTTAATTAAAAATCAAATTTATACATTTATTTAATTTTGAAAACATTTGGAGTCGCCACCGATCACTTTGGTAGACCGAACACCATAAAAACAACCAACGATTCATTTCTTTAAAATTTTAGTTCGGTAGTCGGTTACGTGTGGGGAAGGGTTAGCATCCCCACAAACACCCGTTATTGGTACCTTTTAATTTTACGTGGTATTTTGAATAACAATTTGAATTTAATTTTTTCCATAATTATTAATTGAATTTTAATTCCAAATGGAGATATCCTTTTATAAGAAAATATATTTTTATCCGAATATGAGATTAGAAGCGACCAGTTACTTTAGGACACTTCAATTCATATTCAAAAATATATTTTCAACCTAAAATGTTTTCATGAATGACCAATTATTTTTTTGTTAATTTTAAGTTCTAACTTAAAAGGCCCTGATTGATTGAACTATTTAAACTATGAATATTAAACCCAATTGCTTGAGTACTATTCATATTAAACCCTAAATTGTTTGAATTTAGGGTATTTATGTAATAACACACAATTGCTTGAGTAGTATTCATATTAAACCCTAAATTGAATAATATTCCTAATTTAATTGGTGAATCTAATTATTTAAGTACTAGCCCTAGTTAAGGCTTTAATTTAATTAACTAGGTCAATTTGTCATTTTCTAAGTTTAAATGGGTATTAAATGTTCTACTTAAAAGTCCACTTGGTAATATCTCATTACAATGAGATACTATCCAACTTAGAACATAAAAGCTTCCCTTTCAATACTCATTTATTTTCTACAATTATCTCTCTTAACTTAATTATTGAGTTTTAATTAAAGAACCTAAATACTAAAGGTTCTAAACACTTAATTACCTAAGGCTCAATGATTTAGTTATCTAATAAATATTCTACATGCTATAAATAAACCATGCATCAAATATATAAATTAAAGTAATTAAAATTAAATTAATACATGAATTTAGGATAAAATTGAAAGAAATGTGTTAAGTGTGTAAAAGTACTATCATTTCACCATTTTTCTATGACAATTATTGCTAAATCTACACTCATTCGAATCACATTGTATCCCTCCATGAATCAATCACATTGATCTAATCATTATTATGCTTGATCCTTATATTTAGTTTATTTGGTGAAAAAGATGCTACTTATGTGCGTGTTTGGTGCGAATGTAGATTTTTTCACTCACTGCCCGGGCAACCTCTGCTGCGGCAATGAAAGAAAGAGAGGAGCAGAGCAGAATCATCACTCGACGGTCCAGATCAAGCTAGCTATGGAAGATAGTTTCTACTGAAGGAAGTTGAACCATGGGATAGAGCCTTGCTGAGCAGAAAAGAAAGACAGACCATTGCCAAGGCAGCAACCAAGCCACTACCGAGGAAATGACCTGACGCACTCGATAATGGAGAAAACATGCAAAGTGGAGCACATTTTGAAGAGCATAAAGAGCTGAATTTTTCGATGCAGTTTGCATGAGGATCGAACTGCGAGAAGATCGTGAAAACGCCGAAGGAATGTCAAGAGAAGATTCTACGCAAAAAGGGAGGGTTTTAAGGAAGAAAAATATAATACTTTAAAAGAAGACCTTTTCTTTTTTTTTGATCAGCAACTGTATGCTATTATTAATAAAATAAGAAACATACAGCGTGACGGATCTTACGCCTCGTTAAAAACCTCCCTAATGGAGGAAAAGAGTACGATAAGATCCGCCGAAAAAAACAAAGAACAACCAGCCTAATCATAAACATGCCACAAAAAGCGAACATCTATCCACGCCTTCTTTCACTAATACATCCGCAAAGCCATTCGCCTCCCTAGACACGTAACAGAATTGTATCTCATACGAGACCTGACAAGCCTGATCGATCGCTGAGAAGACCTCCCATAAATGCCAAGGTCGTTTCGCCGAACGTGTAGTCCAGCTTAATGCTACCTGCGAATCCGACTCTATAATCACACAACTGTCACGCCACTCCCTCTCCTTAACCAACCCCAATGCAAAAGCTATCACCCGCACTTCAGCTTCATTCGAATCCATCACACCTAAAGGTCCCGAGAACAATCCCAATATCTTACTGTCCCCATCACGCATCACCCCACCAAACCCCGCCGGACCCGGTTTACCTCGCGCCGAACCATCCGTATTAAATTTTAAAACTCCCTTTAAAGGCGACTGCCAGCTCATTCCCCCCTCATCTTTCGCGGTTTCGCGTTAGCGACAAACGTAGACGGACAGGACCACCAAATTGATTCGGGAATCAGCTCACCCCCCTCTCAACCTTAATCCAGTAAAATGACCTCAATTTAACCAAAAAACACAATTCGGACATCGAAAAACATTTTCTACGGAAGACGAACTCGTTTCTAGCCAACCATAAAGACCACAGCAACGCACTAACACTCGCCACCCACCACTTTCTCATGCAACCGGTAAAAACAAAATGGAAATCAATAACAAAAAAGTCTTCAAAACTCACCAGGAAAGCTGTTTCTACACCCCACCACTGCCGCAACCAATCTCATGCTTTCCGCACACATGTACAATCATAAAAAAGATGGGCGATACTTTCCTCCGACGATGCACACCATGGACAGCGTCCCTAATCGTCCGGCAAAGGGACCCCTCTTGCACGCAAAAAATCAGCCGTGGGAAACCGTCTTAACCATATAAACCACAAGAACGCTTGCACTTTAGGCGGGACCAGCACTTGCCAAGCGAAACACTCGCCTAAACCATCATCGCCAGCCTTATCGAGCAACAACAACTTCGACAATGCCTTAACTGAGAATTCTCCATGTGTGTCCGACCTCCAAATTAAAGTATCCAGTCTACCTTCCCATAATCGAACCTCGCTCACCAAGGCATAAAACGCCCTCAGCTGCTCGTGCTCAAATACCCTCAATTGTCGTCTAAAGAACCTGTCCCAGTGTTGATGGTCAAAACCAGCATCCTTCGAGTAGTCACACACCCAAGCTAGCTTATTTATAGCCAAGGAAAATAGACGCGGAAATGTATCCTTCAATGCTTGCTGAGCAATCCAAGGATCAAACCAAAACAGCACTGATCGCTCGTTTCCTATTTTCTATAGGAAACCCGACATTCCCATGTGCTTGTCTACTTGCGCAGCACAAGAATTGGCAACGATTTGCCGCCAAACTATCGACATCGATGATAATCAAATTCCTCCATAATGAGTCACGATCACGAGCGTACCTCCAAACCCATTTCGATAATAAAGCCATATTTTTCACCATTAGGTCCTCCACTCCCAACCCCACTAAATGTTTCGGTCGACATACAACCTCCCACCCTACCCTACTCATTCGCCGTTCTAATCCAACACCGCCCCATAGGAATGCCCTTCGTATTCTATCCAACCTTTCAATCACCCCTTTCAGAGCCACAAATAATCCCATATAAAAAATCGGCAAAGAGGAGAGTACCGAATTTACCAAGATGATGCGAGCAGCAAAAGATAAGGACGACCGTTTCCGCCCCGCTAGCTTACGCCGAAAATTAGCAATCACCGGTTCCCACATCACTACCAACCTCGGATTCGCACCTATCGGAAAGCCAAAGTAAACAAATGGCAGCTCATCTTGTCTACAACCCATCACTTCGGCCACACTTACACCCAGCTCCTCTTCGACACCAATAGCATATAGCGAGCTCTTAGCAAAATTTATCTTCAACCCAGAGCAAACTTGGAAGCAGTGTAGTATTCGCTTTATATTGCATACAACTTCTAATGAAGCCTCAAAGAACAACAGTGTATCGTCAGCAAACTGTAAGTGTGTCAAGAAGACCTCCGACACCACCTCAACCCCTCGAATCAGCCCCTCAGACTCAGCCTTACACAACATCAAATGCATCACCTCCGCGACCACCACAAACAATAAAGGCGATAACGGACAGCCTTGGCGCAAACCACGACCATCCTAAATTCCTTCGTCGCATTGCCATTGAGTAGCACCGATAGACGGGCAGAACTGATACATTCGCTAACCCAATTTCGCCAAGTTGCACAAAATCCCATCATAGATAATACCTCATCTAAGAAACGCCAACTAACATAGTCGTAGGCCTTTGTGAAATCCAATTTCAAAAGAAAACCACTCGCTCCTCGATGACGAAGAGAATGAATAACCTCAATAGCTAATAGTACCCCATCTACTAACTGACGCCCCTTAAGGAACGCTGATTGTGTGTCGCTAATTAGATCACCCAATACTGATTGCAATCGGTTAGCTAAACATTTCGCCAGCACTTTGTACATTGAATTAACCAGACAAATAGGCCTATACTCACCAAGTGTTTTAGGAGCCGACACTTTAGGTAACAGGACGATAAATGCATAATTCGCGCCTTTGGGTAATAAGCCACTAGCATGGAAACACTCAAAGAAACGGAGGATATCACCACTCACCATCTCCCACCCTTTCTTATAAACTTCTATCGTAAATCCATCCGGGCTTGGTGCCTTCGAACCATCACATTCCCATACCACTCCTTTAATTTCCTCCAACGTAAAAGCCGAAATCAACTTCTTCCTAGCACTATCAGATACCTGTCGGAATTCGCCTTCAAATTGCCATGCACTCTCCCGCGTATCCCCAGCAAAATGTGTAGTGAATGCAGTCACCACATGCCTACGCGTAATGTCTTTAATTCTAACTTAACTTCCTTCTGAAGAAGGACTTGACCTAAACCTCCTCTATAAAAATCCAAAGCCGGCCATTGAGAAGACCTTATCTGAGATCTAGAGAACTCGAGCCTTTGAGAGAATTTGTAGCGATCTTCCATTGTCATTATGTTCTAATTTCTTCTTAGGGTTTAGATTGTATTGTTTAGTAGTTGTGAGAAAACGATTAAATTTTGTTTAAGTTTTTGTTAATGCAATTTTAGTTCAAGATTTGCTTATTCTTAGTTATTATTCTATTTTTTGAGTGAATTGGGAGAGGATCTCGTTAACTATCTATTTATCTAATATCGGGAGAGTTAGACTCACCAAACGGATAAGCATGGTTTTCATCCCAATTGGTGAAAACTAACTTAGTTTAGGGATAAGTTCGAGTTTCAACGGCTAAAAGAAGTGTAAGATTGGTTGGTGTTCATCCTTGGTTCACACTGAGAGGTATTATTAAGGCCTGCACATCAGCACAGTTTCGACTTAGGGATAAGGAGGAGCCACTGAATGACGCTTTTTCGAACCTTGACGTTGTTCGCTGCCGCCCAAGCAAGGGATTGCCGAGGCAGTTGCTTAACCCGTTGTCGCAGCAGTGACTTTGGTCTTTGCCGAGGCAATCCGGCGTTCATTGCATTCAAAGACTGAGATAGTCCAATTGGTTTCCACACTACGACACAATATAATCTGGCCCACTCTCTCATCTTGTGTAACCCCCTCGACCCGGCCTGGCCGATAAACCGAACCAAACGGATCACACGGGGAATATTGAAGTAAATCAGAAATGTTTACCTCAATAAACGACCCTTTTCTTCTTTTTATCTTGTCTAAATGCATCTTAGTTTCCTATGTGTACGTACACAAACACCGAGTACAAAATCAACACAATCACCATTAAATTTAAGTCTATTAAGGTTTAGGGACCAATTTGTAATTTTGATAAACTACAAGAACTTTTACCAAATTCGAGTTACCAATCTTCAATTAGATTCATTGCATGCCTTATGGTGAAATTTCAGCTCAAAAAGACATCTACAACTCATTCAATTTGCATGCAAGGAAAACAGGGACCAAAATGTAAGAAATAGGAACTCGGAACAATTCAAACACAACTCCAACGATCAAGTGTTTCGGAACAGAGGACCCTATATCGGAACGGCCGTTTCGAAACAAGGTTAACCGTTTCGATACGCGAGTTTGTTTTGAAACCCCATGAGACTCGTTTCGGTACATTGGTTCACAGTGGCAAATCGTTCCGGAACGAGCCTCATTGTTCCGAAACACCATGGCCATTAAAGGCATTGTTCCGAAATAGGTAAGGGTGTTCCGAAACGCCTGGGCCTGCAACTTTCTAAAATGCTGGTTTAAAACAACTTTTACCCTCCGGAACCATTCCGACAAACTAGTTTTTTCACTGAATTTGACATGAATTCATATGGAGATAGATATTTCACTCGACCTGAATTTTGAGATAAAACTCCACTCAGCTTGAATTGACATGATTCTACACAAATAGAAAACTTACTTCTTATTGGATAAAATAAGAATATAATTGAAAAAAATATAAAGAAAAACATTATATTGCTTGTCACTAATATATATTGAGAAAATTGTACTATCATTCTAGGTCGGGTCAGAGTTTTTTTCACTGAAAATACAAACCCAACCGTCTCAATTTTATTCTTAAAAAATTTAGATCGGACCCATATTCAATATTTTTAAAAATCAGAATATATAAAATTAAATTAGGGATAATTGCAGCACATTTTTAAATTTCGACCAATATATTATAATATAATAAGCAATTATTTAATAAAAAAAACGTCAACTGTATTTTTTACTCGACCATGGAACTACATGGCATACAACATGACTACATGTCATTGACCACTAAAACGAAGCACAAGTTATATCATAGCGTCATTCACACAAACCATGGAAGTAAGAGCATGCTTCCTAGTTGTCAAAAACACCAAAAGGTTAAAAACCAAATACAAGCACTAACCAAACCTCAAAGGCCATTTACAATATCAAAAATGCATAATAAACTTGCTCAACACAAGAAAATACCACATCAACAACATTTAAAGCTTTGGACACCCCTATTTCCCCTTATTACACTAGTTCAAAAGTTCAACATACTTTTAGGAAATTGCCTTGGTGAAGTTCCTCAAAGACGCTGCCTCCAAAAGTCTAATTATCTACATTGATGAAACGAAAAGAGCATAAGCATACAAGCTTAGTGAGGATTGCTCAAACCACAAACATTATCAATGCACAAAACCGTTTTTCACTCTTTTCAAAACCAACATGCCTTCCTTAGCAAACCATGCACTTAAATATCAAAATCATTGTTTTGAACATCATGCTACATGATTCAAATCAAATCAATAACTTAACCATTGCTTCTCATTTACCAAGCCGTCCAAGCATAAATTCCATTATGCTAAACTTCAACCAAAACATGCATCTTTCAAACCATGCATTAGCAACATTTTCCACATTACACAATTCCATTATATTGGCTCACAAGTGATAAAAAACAAACTCAAAATCAAAGTATCGGATACACGGATTACTAAGGGTTGTCCCAGACCCTTCATACACTTTACCGGCATCTCAAGGCTCACACATGAGAGCAATCCTCCATCATTGTGACACCCGTGGTGGAGTATTCGGTATAGTCACAACCCCTCAACACCACTCATCGGTAAATGTATATTCCACTAACGAGAGACGGGACATGCACAAGGTTCACACCCGAGAGCTACCCTCAACCGTTGCAACCTTAACAATCCTCAATCGTTAGGGTAGTTGGATGGAGTATTCGGTACAATCACAACCCCTCAACATCCAAGGCGACTTGTTTATAGTGCACTAAATCCTATAGCCGACTAACTATATCCTATTTCATTTATAAAACACATTAACCAACATCACTTGTCAATACAATCCTTATCCCATGCATACCTCACTATTTTTACAAAGCATCCATGATAGGCCATAAACAAGCATTAAACCATGCTTAAAATCTCATGCATCAACACATGCATACAAGGATCACTTACCTAGAGCATCCTCAAACCACATGGCATCATCATACACATTATACATACTCAAAATCATGCTTTAAAACTGTAGGTACATGCATTTAAAATCAAGTGCAACAAAAGGCTCATAACTAGCACAACCGAGAGAGAAATGTCGATTTACTTACTTCCGAACTTAAAAAAGCGTTTCAAGCTCTTATTAAGTTCTCAAAACCTTTTCTAAAACGTTTCCATGCTAGAAAACCAAATTTCACTCACCGACTTGCGAAACCACGCTAGCCGACGCACAAATCAACCGTCCGAAGCTTCCACAAACGCGTCAATTGTTTCCGGAACACTATCCCCTATTTTCAACACATCAAAACAGAGGCTCAATGCATTAGAATGCATCCAAAACCCCAACACCCAAGAAATCCCACAGCCCTGCTCTAAAGCAACAAAGCACCCATCCAAAACAACCGAAAACTCAATCGATTGCCCTCAAACCTCAGCCCAACCATTACCCAACTCATCCAACACATTCTAAGCATTAATAAACATCAAAAAACAACCTAAAAGCAACTTTATACCTCCAGTAACTCTAAAACCTCAAGGACACCTCAAAAACTCTACTAAAAACACCTCCAAAACTAAGGATCTCTAGGATTTCAGGATTAATATGATCAAGACTCATTATCAACGTCAAAAACCTTCCAAAACATGATGTGAATACAACTCAACTGATCCATAACAAAACAATTACGAAAATCACATTTAAATCTCCTCTTTCATCAAAATTTCGGCATTTTCATCAATCAACACTAAAACCTCATTTAAAAACGTAAATCAAGAGTTAAATACTTGGGAATTTCATTAAAGAACCTTGATTAAAGAGGAAGAACAAAAATTACCTCAATCCTTGCTTTTCTTCTAGTTTGGCAAGTTTTCACTCTATGAATCAAAGGAGATTTTGAGAGAAATATTTGGAAATTGAGTTGGAAATCAAAGAAAGATAAAAGGAAGATGAAATCTGGAAATTGGGAGAAAAAGAGAGTGTTTGGCTGATGAGAGAAAATGAGAAAAGAGTAGTTACGTAAAAAATTGATTTCCAAAATAACTAACTATCCCTTTTTCTTTCAATTTCCCTCTAGTTTTAATTAAAACATTTTAAACACATGCCAAATAAAAGAAAATGCTTAACTGCATGAAAGCTCCCTAAAGATTCTAAGATTTTAATCCTCTTTTAAAAATTAAACTTTTTCCATAGTTTTCAAACTTTACATTTTGGTCACTGCCCAAAATGTTCAAGCTTCCAAAATCCGCTTTGCAAAATTGGCTTTACCAAGCCCTTATATATGATTTTAGAGGATTTTAGGGATTTTTATCATATTTTTATCCTATCCCAAACCCCAATCTCTCTAAACCACCTTTTAACAGTTCGAACAACCGACACCGGTTCCACCGGTCCAACTCGACTCACCCAAAAAATCTAAGCCCAAAATTGGGGCGTTACATCTTGATTTCTCAACTTTTTAACTTACTGGCTTATTTTATTTTATGTTTATTAGATCACTCCAAAAACCCAATCATTCACTTGTGTTCTTTACTTTTATTTTATTTTCAGTGCGAGATGATAACAGTTGAAGGTTTCACCAATCCCTGGGGAGACGATACTCAATACTCATCACTTTATTACTTGAGACGTGTATACTTGCGCAATTGCGGGGCACTTTACACACGCAACAAGTTTTTGGTGTCGTTGCCGGGGATTGGCAATAGCAACTTTCAATTTTATTTTCTTGCACTTTTTATTTTTAGTTTTTAAAACGCTAATCAAATTTTGTTTTGCATTGGTGTATGACCAAGGTGAACCCAAAGCATCCATTGTACGCACTTGATCCTGAAATCGATCGTAGTTTCCAAAGACTCAAACAAAGGATAAGAGAAGAGATGGCATGCAGACCTGACAATGCCGATGAAAATCAGATTGTCGATGGTGATCAGAATGCCACAGTAGGAGATGGAGACAACCTGCCACTGCGATTTGCTCTAGTACGAAACCCAACCGTCCAAGATTACTTAGAAGAAGATCTAAACGGACTGAGTCCAAGAGTTGTCATACCAGAAATAGAAGTTGTCCACTTTGAGCTAAAGCCCGTGATGTTCAACATGATCAATACAATGAGGCAATTTGGTGGCTCAACAACTGAAGATGCTAGACAACACCTCAAATTGTAACACCCGGGTTTTGGGGTCGGGTGAAAAATATTTTAATATTATTTCAGGTTCGGTTTTTGCAAATTAAATAATAAAATATTTAATGGGCCTCAGGATTTCAAAATGTTTAAGGCTGTGTTGGGCCTATCTCTTAAGTCCAAATCCATGGGCTTTAAGAGATGTGGGTTTGGCCATTCATTAATGGCGTTTGTGTAAATATTTGGACTTCTAAATTAAAAACCCCCACTTTTGATTTAAAACACAAAAAGTTGTCATCTTTCTCCCTCCCCATTTTCCATTCTCACGACAAAGGAGGAGTTTTTCTCCAAGTGGCTATCTCACCTCCTTTCTCCCTCATTTTGGCTCGGTTTTGAAAGGTAAACACGTTTTCGACTTGCTCTCACCTTCCTCTTTGCAAAAGTACAAGTAGTTTTCATTTTCATCCATGTTTTAGAATTTGGATTTTTGGGAGATTTGAATAAAAATGGTAGCTTTATGGTGTTTAACTTGAGATTTTGATTTAATATTGTTAGATATGGTGTTTATGAATCAAATGGTCCAACATATATAATTTTTAGGGTGTTTTAAATGAATTCCCGAAATTGGGTTTTAGGGAGGTTTTAGAGTGTTGAAATGTTGAATTTTGGGGGTGTTTTGTGTGAGAATTTGTGGGCTGGTGGTTAGGCTATGTATAAGGGTTGTTTTGAAAGCTTTTAGGAGTAGTTTAAGTGTGGGAATCATCGGTTTTGGACTGTGCAAAGGGGCTGCTCGGGAATGGCTTTTTGGGGTTGTTCTTGGCTCGAAAAACATGTGTTTTGTGCTTGGGTTGTATTCCGGGTTTGCTACATTGTTTTGTGGACTGATTTGAGGTTAATTTACTTGTGTTGGGGCGATTAGAAGCAAGGATTTGCGTTGGTAAAGCTTTTGGATCGAATCCGGAAGTGAGGAGGCTTGAGTCGGCTTTGCTTGATTTGCTTAAGGAAGTAAGGTGAGTGGTTAATGTTTTAAATTGATTTTCAAAGGTTGGTTCAAGCATGTAGATGTGAAAATGGTTTTCAAGTATTGTTTTGGATCAAAGATGATTTTGAGAGTGGTTTAGATTTGAGCTTGAAAGTAATTTAAACTCAAAGAGTAAGTTGATGTGAAACGCCTCTTTAAATTTCTCCTTTTATCATTGTTTTTCATTACTTGAAATGATATTTTGTTATGGATGAAATTCCAATACTTTGGGAGGAAGCATGTTGCTATTTATTAAATCGTTGATTATATATGATGATAATAATGGTGTTGTTGATACGCCTTGCAAGATGTGTGTAAGTTGGTGCAGGTTATGTACGAAAATGGTGAGTAAGACCATTTGTGATTGGTAAGATTGTAAGTAGTAAGTGATGCCTAATTGTGGATTTTGTCACAACTTGTTTTGGTTGTGCATGATATAGTGAGTACATGTCGCATGATAGTGATTGTATATTGTGTTGCATGGTTGGTGTCGAACCTCACGTGATGGTTGTTGTTGCTCCAGTGATGTGTAGTCCCGCCGGTAGCGAGTGGTATAAGACTCTGGTGATGTGTAGTCCCGCCGGTAGTGACTATTAGAAGAGTACTTTGATGTGTAGTCCCATTGGAAAACTACTAGTCGAAACGGTGATGTGTAGTCCCACCGTGTGTGTTTTGGTTATGCTTGTGCATACCATGTGTTTGTTCATGTTGTGTCTCACTATATCATCCTCTTTTATGGTTTTGCTTTAAGTTAGGATTATGTCCTCATGCATACCATGAAGTGTAATGCCATGATAAATGCCTATATTGTTGAATTGCGGTTGAACTTGCATGTTAGTAAGAGGATTATGTGGTTGAATGGATCTTTTGTGTTGACCTCTATTCTTTTAAAGAAAGCTTTGAACCCTGCATTGTCGTAGTTATGTTTTTGAGCTCCGCTCACTAAGCTTTATGCTTACGCTCTCCTTTTTCCGACAATGCAGATATTTTAGCTTGGAGTTAGCAAGGAGCAAGAAAAGGCGTCCAAGCGTGTGGTAATTGCTCAAGTTTGGTTTAATAAATAATGTAGTAGTTTAGCAATGGGAATGCTACGTGTTTTAGGAGCGTGTATCTAGACTCATTTGTGTTGGCTTTTGTTGCTAATGCCTTATGTTGATGCCTATGTGTTTATTTCGAAGCCATGTCTTTTGGATGCTTATGTTGTAGTGAAGGCATGTAAATCTTGTTATGCATGTATCTCGTGGATGCCTGTTCTCTATCATGGTTAGCCTTGGATGTGTATTCTTTGAATGTATGCTAGGTGATGGGTCATGTTTGAGTAGGGTGAAATGCCTCTAAAGTATGAGTATGCATGTTGTATGCTTGTCTTGGTATATGACGTTTCGTTGTTGTTTAAATTGATCTATATGTTTAATCTTGGTTGTCAAATGATCTACGAATGTGGGTAAGTTGCTAGACGATTCGTAAATCTCATCTAGAGTCGAGTCTTAAGTTGTTTTGTTGCAAATTGGAGACTTGCAGTGCAGTGCGTATCGATACGCTTAAGGGCCGTATCGATACGGTCTTGCCTGTAGGACACCATTTTAGCAGGGCATATCGATACCCTGGGGGTACCGATACCCTCCAAAGTTACTAGAATTTGGAGAAGTGGGAACGAGTAGTGCGTACCGATACGGGGTTCCCGAGTATCGATACGGGTCTACTCTGTTGACCAAGAAGGATTGACCGAGAAGAGCGTATCGATACGCTCAAGGGTTGTATCGATACGATCTTCCCAGAGTTGACCCTTTGGGTTGACCTGGTCAGGGCGTATTGATACCCCTAGTTAGGGTACCGATACGGTCTGCCCTGTAAGTTTAAAAATGGACTGTTTGTGTATGGTCGTGGTTCGAATGTGACTTCCTTTGAATGTTTTCCGCTGTCGTGATCACTTAGGACTTAATATCCCTCTAGACAAGATTAAAATAAATAGAAAAAAAATAGGGTCGCTAATCGAGGGGGAACCTTAACGGGTTTTGCTTCGGTTTTCCCCGTGTGGCCCACTCGGACCGGTCATCCAGCCAGACCGGGACGAGGGGGTTACACAAATCCTTCCTGCAGATTTGCAATTCATTCAAATTACAGGGAGTCCATTAGGATATTTTGAGGCTGAAACTATTTCCCTATTCACTGAGCGATAGGACAAAAACTTGGTTAAATAGCATTTCAGCAGGATCAATAGGATCTTGGAGTGACTTATGTCGTGATTTCCTTGCTCGTTTTAATCCTACAAATTCTACTGATAAATTGCGTAACAAAATCACTTCTTTTTCGCAGGCTGATGATGAATCCATGTACGGAGCTTGGTAGCGATACAGAGAGTTGTTACATAAATGCCCCTTACACGGATTCACATTATGGACACATGTGACAATGTTCTAAAATACGGTGAACACGTCAACCAGGATGATGCTTGATGCCTCGACAAATGGCATACTCCTAGATAAGCAACCAGAGGAAGCAATGGAGATCCTGAATAGGCTGGCCAAAAATGACTATCAATTCCCAACAGCTAGAAGAGGAGGAATCAGACGCTAACCCACAATAAACAAAATAGAGTCCTCAAACTCAATTTCAACCTAAATAGCCACCTTGACTGGTTATGAACATGAAAAAGCAAAATAATCATCAGGAGGTCAAGGTAATAGATTTATTTTGTGAAAACTATGGGGGTAACCATGTTTCTTCCAAATGTCCGCAGAATCCAGAGTCGAGCTTTTACGTTGGAAACTACAACTAAAACAACCTATAACTCGACCTAGAAGAAATATCTGAACTTCTTGTGGAGCAACCCCAACAACGCACTCAATCAGAATAATTAGAATGCTCCAACTGTGGGATTCCAACAGAACATGCCTCAGCAGTCAATGCCGTAACAAAAACTGGCACAACAATCGATGCCGCAGCAGCAACCTATGCAATCTAGTTCTTTGGAAAACTCTCTTAATGCTTTTATGTCTCAAACTAGTGCATATATGGATAACATTGATAGATTCATAAAGAAAACTGATGCTTTTATGGACAGGACTGAGATGGGGATGCAAAACCATGAAGCAACCCTAAAGTCATTGGAGACACAAGTCGGGCAATTCACACAAATCCTGAATTCTAGACTGATGGGAGGATTTCCAAGCGATACTGAAGTCGCTAAGGGAGCAACTCATGAACAGTGCAAAGCAATCAGTACAAGGAGCGAAAAATGGCTGAAGGATCCCCGAACTAATGAAAAGGAGGAAACCAAACCAAAGGAGTTCAATGCCGCGACAAAGCCTGACAACATTGCCTCTGCAATGCCTGAACTCACTGCCTCGGCAAAATCTGACTACACTACCGTGGCAGAGCCTAGCAATGACACGGAGAAAAATCAGAAGGTTGTTGAACAACCAGATCAGATGCCTCAGATTAAATTTCCATGCAAGGAACGGATTGAAGACATTCGACTCCCACCACCATTCTCATAGAGGCTAAAACCGCAGAAGCAAGAGTACCAATTCAAGAAGTTCCTAGACATCTTGAAGCAGGTCCACATCAACATACCTTTGGTAGAAGCAATAGAGCAAATGCCTTGTACAATCAGGAATCACAACATAGGGAAGGAATTGTGTGACTTAGGAGTAAGCATAAACTTGATGCCCAAATCCGTTTTCCAGAAATTGGGAATTGGAAAGGCTAGACCCACCACAGTCATGCTCCAGCTGGCTGACCGATCATATGTGCATCCAGAGGGAAAATTTGAAGACATACTGGTAAGAGTCGATAAGTTTATTTTTCCTGTTGACTTCCTTGTTCTAGATTTTGAGGGAGATGAGCATGCACCCATCATACTTGGGAGACCATTCCTAGCCACCGGGAGGAACTTGATCGACGTGGAAAAAGAGAGCTAACCATGAGGGTAAATGATCAACAAGTCAAACTCAATGTGTTCCAGACCCTCAAACATGCGGACGATCAAGAAGAATGTCAAATGATTCAAGCAGCCGTTGAATTCAACTTTGACAGAGATGCACCATGTTTGGGCAGACACTGCCTCAGAAATCACTGTAACGACTGCCTCGGCAATCATCTCAACAACCTCCCTGACACCTGCCTCAGCAATAACTTGTCTAAATCCGAAGAAGATGAAGAGATGGAGATTGAGGCACAAGAAGAAGCCTACTGGATAACATCTCGTCCAAGCAAGTATTTCAAACCTTTAATTTACTCTGGAGAGGAAAGAAAGGTTGAAAAACCTTCTATCGAACAACCATCGGTTCTTGAATTAAAACAATTGCATGAACAGTTAAAATATTTATTTGGGAACCAATGACCCATTGCCCATAATCATCTCTTCTAAGTTGCAGCCAGAACAAAAACACAAACTGATCAACATGCTAAGGCAGGACAATAGGGTAATGGGGTGGACAATTGCCGATTTGAAAGGGATAAGCCCAGCGGTATGCATGCACAAAATCCTTTTGGAGGATGATCACAAACCTACCATTGAGGCTCGGCGGAGGCTTAACCATGCTATGAAAGAGGTAGTGAGAAAAGAAATTATCAAATGGCTTGATGTCGGAATCATCTACCCTATCTCTGATAGCACGTGGGTAAGCCCAGTACAATGTGTACTATAGAAAGGTGGAATAACGGTGATAACCAATGAGAACAACGAGTTAATCCTAACCAAGACTGTGATCAATTGGAGGGTTTGTATGGATTATCGCAAGTTGAATAAGGCTACTAGAAAAGATCATTTTCCTTTACCATTTATTGACCAAATGCTTGATCAAATTGCAGGTAAACCAATTTATTGTTTTCTTGATGGTTATTCAGGTTACAATCAGATTGCCATAGCACTAGAAGACCAGGAAAATACCACCTTTACATGTCCATACGACATATATGCATTTAGAATGATGTCATTCGGGCTTTACAATGCCCCGACATCCTTCCAAAGATGCATGATGGCAGTTTTCTCTGACATGGTGGAATATTTCCTGGAGATCTTCATGGACGATTTCTCAGTATTTGGCGACGACTTCGACAATTGCCTCGACAATTTGGAAAGGGTACTCAGACGATGCGAGGAATCCAATTTGGTCATAAATTGGGAAAAGTGCCACTTTATGGTGGATGAGGGCATAGTACTCGACCAAAAGATCTCATCAAAGGGCAATGAAGTAGACAAGGCAAAAATAGATGTGATCGAGAAACTACCTCCACCAACTACAGTCAAAGGAATCCGGAGCTTCTTAGGACATGCGGGTTTTTATAAAAGATTTATTGCAATTTTTTCTAAAATAACTAAACCTTTGTGTAATTTGCTTGAACAAGATAGGACCTTTGACTTCAATGACGCATGCACTGAAGCATTCGAGATATTGAAACAAAAACTTGTGACTACACAAATTGTAGTTCCACCCGATTGTACATTTCCCTTCGAGCTAATGTGTGATGCAAGTGATTATGCCGTCGGGGCAGTTCTTGGTCAAAGGAAAGACAAATTCTTTCATGTGATCTACTATGGTAGTAAAACACTCAATAAGGCTCAAGTCAATTACACTATCACTGAAAAGGTGTTACTAGCCGTAGTCTTTGCCTTTGACAAGTTTCGATCATACCTAATCGAAACCAAGGTTACAGTCCACACGGACCATTCGGCGATCAAATACCTATTTTCCAAGAAAGATGCAAAGCCTAGATTGATTCGATGGATTCTCATACTACAAGAATTCGATGTCGACATCAATGACAAAAAAGGAACAGAAAATCAAGTTGCCGACCACCTACCACGACTGGAACAAGGAAGAGAAGACACCACAAGCAAAGAAATACAAGATGCGTTCCCAGATGAGAAGCTCTTCATTGCCGACACTACTACCTCGACAGAGACTGAACTTACTGCCCTAGCGGCAACTGACAGCATTGTCTTGGCAATTTTAAAGTGCATTGCCTCGGCAATACCTTTGACATTGATTTCCACCTCCCAAAAACCCTGGTATGTTGATCTTGTCAAATTTTTAGTTAGTGGTGTATTACTTTTGGGACGAGCCTCTTTCGTTTAAACAATGTGCAGATCAGGTTATAAGGAGATGTGTCCCTGAAGAAGAACAAAGAGAGGTGCTTCAGCAATGCCATTCTTCACTATATGGAGGACACTTTGGAGGAACCAGAACCGCGGAAAAGGTACTGCATTCAGGATTCTATTGGCCTACACTGTACAAAGATGCCCCGGCTTTCTATAAGGATTGGGACCAATGTCAGCGGACCGACAATATTTCGAGATGAAATGAGATGCCCTTGCAATACATCCTTGAAGTCGAGATATTCGATGTTTGAGGAATTGACTTCATGGGGACTTTTTCATCTCCGTGTGGGAATCTTTACATTCTTCTAGTCGTTGGCTATGTGTCAAAGTGGGTCAAAGTCGTTGCCACCCCAAACAATGACTCCAAACCGTTAAGAAATTCTTGCAAAAACACATATTCACACAGTTTGGAGCACCAAGAGCTATCATTAGTGATGAGGGCAAACACTTCGACAACAAGCTTATTGTCGTGGCATTGAAGAAATTTGGGGTCACACATAAGCTTGCCACGTCATATCACCAACAGACAAATGGGCAGGCCGAAATATCGAATAGAGAGCTGAAGACAATTCTAGAAAAGGTGGTTAACCCATCTCAAAAGGATTGGTCCCTTCGACTTGATGATGTATTATGGGCCTATCGAACAACGTTCAAAACCCCATTGGGAATGTCCATATCGACTTGTGTACGGAAAAACTTGCCATCTACCAGTTGAGATAGAGCACGAGGCATATTGGGCAATAAAGACAGTGAATATGGACTGGGAAAATCCTGGATAGAAACGACTCCTAGACCTCAATGAAATAGAGGAGTTCCGAGCACTGGCATACGACAATGCAAGAATCTACAAGGAGAAAATAAAATGCTAGCATGATAGCAAGCTACTGCCGCAACAATTCTAACTAAAGATATTCCCAAGAAAACTTCGGTCAAGATGGTTAGGACCGTTTGAAGTAGTCAAATTATTTCCCCATGGAGCTGTGACAATCAAATCCACCAAAGATGGGCACGAATTCAAAGTGAACGGACAAAGACTGAAGCATTATAATGGACAGCATGTCATGAGGGACAAGTAAGTGATCGCTTTAGGATATGCATCCCCATGCACTCTTTTAGTGTCTTAATATTTTCTCTTTTCTTTATTTTCATTTTCATTTTATTTTTTATTTTATTTTCCACATCTTTAATTTTTGTTTAGGAATAAGGTGTCATTTTAATTTGATGTTATTTATTTTTTTAGGAAGGAGATCAAGAAATAAAGGAAGAGTTGGGCCGACACATCATTCTACTGCCCAAACGGCAACTACACGCCAACGGCTAGTGAGAGGAGTGCATTACCAGCACGACATCGTTCCGCCCAATGACATACAAGTCACAACGGCTACTTTAACGAAAAAAACCGCAACAGCTACTTTAACGGTTATATGCCGTAACGACTATGTAACAAGATTCTTGTCGCGCAGGCATTAATTGCCGCAACAGCTATATTATGTCGTGATCTATATAAACCCCGCCCTCTCAACTTTCTGTTACCAAACTCTTCTCTAATCTTAATTTCATAAGTATTCTCACAATTTTATTTCTTTGCTTTCAATTTATGTTTCTCACAACTACTCTCAGATGGCACCAAAACTCAACAAAGGAGAAAGCTCGAGATCTACCGAGGAACCGGCTTACAAGAGATTTGCACCGCCGGAAGTTGAACGCCGATTCAACAAACACTTTATAGGACGGCAAGTGTGGGAGTAACAAGGCTTCTATTATTCCGACTATGCCTCTGACTTTGGCCTTGATCACTTCATCTTCAACAAAATTGCCTATCAAAAATGGAAAATCTTTTGCCACCAACCAGAGCCAGCGAACGTGACATGGGTGAGAGAGTTCTACGCCCACTCCCCCAATCTCAACAATTTTTTGTGGACGTTAGAGGAACGACCATCCATGTAGATCCCGAGTCGATCAATCTCTATTACGGCATCCGCGTGGTGAAGGATGAACACAAGGCATTCAAAGAACAACTCATGGACGCAGATTACGATGAAATCAAAGAGGAGCTCCACATTGCCGGCACGGTATGGAATACCGGGGCACATAAGGGGAAGGTAAACCACCGAATGCTTCGGCCCGAGGTAAAACTCTGGAATACTTTTGTAAAACGATGTCTTATGCCTACCTCTCATAACAGTACTGTAGATAAACCTAGGATGGCACTTATACACTATGTTTTGCACAATAGAACTATTAATTTGGGTAACTGTAGAGTGTCCACGAGTTCTATATTTTGTACACATTCTTGCCCTTATTATTGCTATACTTAAGCTCATTTATGCATATTTAGGTGCATTGCATGCATAATAACAGTATTTTCTCTTTTATCATGCTTTCATTGAATACTTTATGTTTGATTAAGAAAAGATATTGTTTTAGTTTAGTTTTTATTTCAAGATTTGTAGCTGTGTAGAGGAGCAGAGGACGGGAGAGGATAGGAAAGTTGGGAACAAAAGGAGTTGTACTGAAGCAGTTCCAAGTGCCGTTGAGGACGCCGCCATAGCAACAATGCCGCCAAGTGCCTCCCATGTAGAAGTTACACCGACTTAGTCAAAATGGGTTGCGATTGAAAGAGGGCAATTCCTTGGGCCCAATAAGCCCAGTCTTGCAATTTTCTTAAGCCTATAGCGGCTGGTAGAGCTGATCCAAGATTGATAAGTAAGAGTACTTATCTTTACGTGCTGAAGAAGGCAACGTCCAAAGAGTCCATATTCAAGTCAAAAAGAAGTCACCATTTAATGTAAAGTTACTTTAAGAACTTCTACTCTAAGGAGGACTCAAATTTAGGCCATGAGCCTTATATATACCCATGTATGTGAGGGTATAGGGCATGGAGGGATGCACGGATGCATAGATGCATAGCGAAGAAGTAGATAGATAGATTGGAGGTGTTGGAGGTCGCAGCCCAACACTCCTAGGGTTTAGGTTTTTGTATGTAAAGTAGTTGTGAGAGACGGTTGTAATAGTTTAAGTGTGTTTTCAATAAAATATTCCAAGTTTGCTTAATTCATGTTCTTCACTTCTTCAATTAGTTCCAAAAGTTCAGTTGAGGAAATCCATTTGTCGGGCACGAGAGTGTAAGGCTCACAAAAGGATTAAACACGATCATATCATGTCGAGGTGTTAACTAATTCGGCTTAGACATAAGTTCAAGTTTAAGCGGCTAAAAGGAGCAACCAAACGTCGACTGCCTCTGTTAGGTTTACGCTGAGATTGCTAGGTATTGCCTACATCACACGGTGAAAAAATCCTTGCCTAGACATAGGAAGGATAACTTAAGAATTGCTCTACCGAACTTGGAGTATCTGCCAGACTTGCCGCCAGGACTTATTTCCATTCCACCTGTCGAGACAGCGAAAGTTGCAGGGGCAGAGACCCGCTGCGGCCGCGTGACAGGGTCATAGCTGCCATCCGCCATTACCCGCTGAGGCAGCAGATCATGACAACACAACACACTTAGGCTTTACAATGTAGTTTGCACACTAATTAACTACAATTACCTTACCCAACCTATCGACCTTATCTCTTCCTATCAACCCTACCATCACTATCTTTATTTTATGTGTTTTTATATTTTTCACATTTAGAGGTTTAATTGTGTATTTACTAAATCCTTGTGCAGGAAACCATTCATAGAAGCTGCTCCAACCCTTGTGGGAGACGATATCTTTTATACTATAAATTGACAAGAGTGTGCACTTGTGCTCATAAATAGTGAACACCCAAACGCTCTACAAGTTTTTGGCGTCGTTGCCGGGGATTGGCAATAGCAACTGCGTTTGATTTTCTGCACTTCTACTTTAGTTTTTGTACACTAAATTTCTGTTTATTTTATTATATATATATTAAAAAATTATGCATCTTTGTTTTCTTTTGTGTATGTCTCGCCAAGGCGGCAAAGATGGCAGCCAACATCCACCTGAAGAGGGGAAGGACATGACCGAACGAAAAGCTAAAAGCAGAGCCCTCAGGGATTGGTTATGTTTAGGAAAAGTGCAACCCAACATAACTTGATTTTTATTTTTATGCATTAGGATTAAATTTAACTTTAACTTATTTTTATTTAATTTTATTTTAGGTTAGGAATGAAGGCAAGACCAAGAAGGATGAAAGAATAAAGGAGAAGCCCAATCCATCGGCCAAGGCAACCCAAGGCAGATGAGCATAACGGCTAGCGGCTTCATAATGGCTAGCCGCAATGTGTATATTTGCAATGTTCAACGGAACGAATATCTGTGCAATGGCTAAAAGCGCGGAAATCGCGCTGCAATTATTGTCGCCCGTTGGCAGCGTGCTCGCTAAGGCAATGGAGAGAAGAAGCTATATAAAGCCAACTATTCTCCCCTCGTTCTTCACTTTGCTCTCTCCTTTACTCTTACTTCTTCTTTTCAATCTTTGCTTACAAGATTTCACTTGCTTTACTTTCCTGCAATTTCTTTTTCTTTCTTTAGGAAAACACAATCGATCTCACAGTTATTGCCACATCAAAACAAACCGCCTCCACCTCCAAGCCAACCTTTCAGAGGTTCTTAAACTCTGCTGTTGTGGCAAATTACAAGAAGCACTTCACAGAGCGGCGACTCTGGGAGGAAATAGGGTTCCAATACACCAGGCCAGATGGGGATTTTGGCCTCGAACCCACCATATTCGAAAAGGTTCATAACTTGGGCTGGGACATTTTCACACGACAGCTAGAAGGGATAAATAGCAATCAGGTGCGAGAGTTCTATGCTCACAAGCCTACGCCAGGAAACCCCTTTTCTGTATATTCGCGGCAAAGGAGTCAAACTCACAGCAGAAACAATCTACAACTTCTACGACATAGAAATAAGAGGGAATCCGCATAAAGAGTGGAAGTCCTATCTAACGAGTCTAACTATGAAAAGATCAAGAAAGACATTTGTCGGCCCAACACCAAGTGGCTAACCAGCAAGAATAATGGTTCAGTCAACCGTTGTGATCTGCTGCCGGAGGCAATCCTTTGGAGCAACTTCGTCCAACGCCGTCTGATGCCCAACTCGCACGGATCAACAGTCAACATGCCGCGGCTGGCCCTTATCTACAACATTATGAAGGGGCGCCCAATCAACGTTGGTGAAGTAATTCTAGAGGAGATTTATGCCCACGCAGACAAGCCCAACGCCAAGGGACCTCTCGTCTTCCATGCACTCATCACAGGCCTATGCGCCAACTTCCGCATGCCGCTGCATCCCAAGGATACAAGCATTCCTGCCAAGGAAGGGTGGATAAGAAAGACGCACCTCCAAATGATGCAGGAGTCGGAACCGGAAACACCGTCAACCGCCCAGCCACCGTCACAACCTGCCGCCACCCCAGCCGTAGCGGGCAGTACTGAAGCTGCCCTTCCCTCCGCCGTAGTCCCCCTGTTGCACAGCCTTGTGGAGAGCTTTCAGAGGATCGAGCACAAAAAAGGTGATCTTCACCAAATATATTGCGGAGGTGCAAGAGGCCTTTGTGGCCTACTTGCTTGACAAATACCATGACGGCGGCCCACAGTTGCTCGCATTCCCATCAGAGTTAGCAGCGTCCAACCCGACCTAGATCACAGAAAAACTAGATGTTGCTCCAGCCGCCACTGACAGGGAGGGGCCGCACATCCGCCCTAAGAGAAGGACCTCACCCACTCCCATCCAGCCGTACGAACTCACCTCCTCATCAGAGTCGGAGATAGAGGATGAGACGACCGTCGCCTCCCTAGCAGCAAAGGAGGCAGCTGTCAAAGAAGCCGAAGACTCAGACATGGAGATATCTGACTCTTTCGATGATGAACTGGCCGAGGCAGCAAAGAAGAGGAAGCGGCCAACTGCAGCAACCGAGCCTCAGGGTGGAGGGTCTGAAC
The DNA here is from genome assembly GCA_030270665.1 of Hibiscus trionum. NCBI lineage: Eukaryota > Viridiplantae > Streptophyta > Magnoliopsida > Malvales > Malvaceae > Hibiscus > Hibiscus trionum. The sequence goes on along the minus strand of BSYR01000010.1, from coordinate 38,643,634 downwards.
CTGGGCCAAAAGCACCAGCAAAACGACCCACACCCAACTGAATCCAGCCGCCGCGTAGCATGAAGAAGAGCCTTGCCGCCAGACCTTCTGCCACACGCCGCCTAGTCCTGCCCGCCTCCTCATAAACCTCCTCCGATGCAGCAGCAACAGAGGGAAAATCCCCTATTCTATAGCACCTTTTCTTTTTTTTCTTTTTCTTTTATTTATTTTTCTTTATCTTTATGTTTTCTTTTCTTTTATTTTATCTATTTTTCTTTTTATGTTTTATTTCTTTTTTTTTGTAAAGCATTGAGAACAATGCCAAACTTGAGTTTGGGGGGGGGTAGTCCTCTTTGTTTTAGGTTCATTTAGTAGCATATAAGAGCATGTGTAAATTCTGCCCTAAACACTTAATGAAGTAGAAACTCTTAGTTCAAAAACTTGTGCCTATGATTGTTAGCCGACTACTTATATTCGCACCATACTTAAAAAAATTGAATTAACTATGGGAAGAAGCATGAAAAACACTTAGAAAATTCTTTTTTTTGCCAAATTATTCTTACACTATCTGATAAATGCTAAATTTTGCTTGAGTTCTAAGTTTAACACTACTTGCTTTACTTAATAAAAATTTCTTCATTGAATACAGGTTTGTCGCCGCGACAGCACAAGGCAGCAACAAAAAGATGGTGAAAACCCTAGAGGTGCCCGAAACAGGCTCTAGGCAGGATGTTCAAATACCCTAGAGTTGCCCGAAACAAGCTCTAGGAAGGATCATGAGCAAGGACACTCCGCTACTATCAAAGTCCAAGTATCTAAACCAAGTGACGGACAAATTAGCAAGAGTGAATGAAAGCCTTCACAGGATGACTCTATTCAAAGGGTTCGGAGTTTCGTAGAGTGCACCTATCTTAGCTTCAGACCCAGAGATTAGTTGTGATGAGCTGAAGCCCTTAAAGCCATGATCAGAAAAAGGAGGAAAAGAAGTGCTTAACTGTGCTGCCAAGGCAGCAACTCGTATCCTTTTTAGTAATTTAATTATGTTCAGCATTCTCTGTTAACTTAGTATACTCAGCATGTTTAGCATGAACACAGACCTGCAAATACAGCAGTGGCACTAAGAAAATTAAAATCTAAGTTATTTCATGCCATTCCCTATCACTAACATTAAATAGGTGCCACGGCCTTGAGGTAAGAAATCAAGTTAAAGGCTAAGTTTCTGCTAATTTTGTGCAAGGGGCAGGTTTACTAGTTAGGTTGCATTGCTTGAGGACAAGAAATAGTTCGAGTTTGGGGGTGTGTAGAGTGTCCACGAGTTCTATATTTTGTACACATTCATGCCCTTATTATTGCTATTCTTAAGCTCATTTAGGCATATTTAGGTGCATTGCATGCATAATAACAGTATTTTCTCTTTTACCATGCTTTCATTGAATACTTTATGTTTGATTAAGAAAATATATTGTTTTAGTTTAGTTTTTATTTCAGGTGTTGTAGCTATGTAGAGGAGCAGAGGACATGAGAAGATAGGAAAGTTGGGAACAAAAGGTGTTATACTGAAGTAGTTCCAAGTGTCATTGAGGACGCCGCCATAGCAGCAATGCCGCCAAGTGCCGCCCATGCAGGAGTTACACTGACTTAGTCAAAATGGGTTGCGATTGAAAGAGGGCAATTCCCTAAGCCCAATGAGCTCAGTCTTGCAATTTTCTGAAGCCTGTAGCGGCCAGTAGAGTTGATACAAGATTGATAAGTAAGAGTACTTATATTTACTTGCTGAAGAATGCAACGTCCAAAGAGTCCATATTCAAGTAAAAAAGAAGTCAGCATTTAATGTAAAGTTACTTTAAGAACTTCTACTCTAAGGAGGACTCAAATTTAGGCCATGAGCCCTATATACCCATGTATGTGAGGGTATAGGGCATGGAGGGATGAACGGATGCATAGATGCATAGCGGAGAAGTAGATAGAATAGATTGGAGGTGTTGGAGGTCACGACCCAACACTTCTAGGGTTTAGGTTTTTGTATGTAAAGTAGTTGTGAGAGACGGTTCTAATAGTTTAAGTGTGTTTTCAATAAAATATTCCAAGTTTGCTTAATTCATGTTCTTCACTTCTTTAATTAGTTCCAAAAATCCAGTTGAGGAAATCCATTTGTCGGGCACGAAAGTATAAGGCTCGCGAAAGGATTAAGCACGGTCTCATCATGTCGAGGTGTTGACTAATTCGACTTAGACATAAGTTCGAGTTTAAGCTGCTAAAAGGAGCAACCAAACGTCGACTGTCTGTGTTAGGTTTACGCAGAGATTGCTAGGTATTGCCTACATCATGTGGTGATAGAATCCTTGCCTAAACATAGGAAGGATCACTTAAGAATTGCTCTGCCGAACTTGGAGTATCTGCCAGACTTGCAGCCATGACTTATTTTCATTCCACCTGCCGAGACAGCGAAAGTTGCAGGGGCACAGACCCGCTGCGGCCGCGTGACAGGGTCGTAGCTACTGTCCACCATTACCCATCGAGGCAGCTGATCATGGCTGCACAACAAACTTAGGCTTTACAATGCAGTTTGCACACTACTTAACTACAACTACCTTACCCAATCTATCGACCTTATCTCTCCATATCAACCCTACCATCACTATCTTTATTTTATTTTTGTTTTTATATTTTTCACATTTAGAGATTTAATTGTCATAGAAGCTGCTCCAATCCCTGTGGGAGACGATATCTTTAATACTATAACTTGACAAGAGTGTGCTCTTGCGCTCATAAATAGAGAACACCCAAACGCTCTACAATAACATAATTTGTGATGAGATGTACCAGTGTAGCCTGAAAGAGAGAGGTGTCCTTTACTTCTCGATGCTAATTACCGGCCTCTGCAAACAAAAAAAGGTCCCAACCGATCTGACTGATGAATATATCCCAAAGAGAAAGGGGTGGGACAAGGAAACTTACTAAAAAATGATGCAGATAACCGAAGTCGAGCCAGTCTCTACACCAGTACAAGGCACTGCTGCGGCGGCATCCTCGGGCGACATCCCAGAAATGCCTACACCTTCTACCTCGACAGTGACCCTGCAGTATATCGCCCAAAAGTTGGAAGAGATGGACCGAAGGCAGAGACGGTACATGCAATTCACGAGGGACTTCACCCATTTAATCAACCAAGTGCTGAAAGAGAAGTTCCCGAAAAGCAGTATGTCGTTCCCTGCCGATCTCACTATCGAGGCAGCCCCAGATATCCCTACCGTGGAAATGCCCACCATTTTTTCCTCGACAACACCCGCCTTCTCTACTTCGCCATTCCCAGATTCTCCAGATGCTGCAGCCGCACATAGAGAGGGCAAAGCTCCGACGGATGAGCCGATCCGCATCGAGTCCTTATCCGATTGGTCCGACACCATACACTCCATTCTCAAGACGTTTAACAAAGTCGACGTTCAAACCTCATCACTCCAGCGCAAGGCAACCACAACCAAGGAGATTTGCCTTGACACGGACGAGGAAGAGGAGGTGAGCACAAAAGCCAAAACAACCCCTCCGACGCGCACCCAGCCACTGAGATCCACCAAATGGTTTCAAGACGACAGCCAAGAGAAAGTTCATAATTCTCGATGATTATTAGGACTCCTCCGAGTCCCTGCCAATCTAGTTTTTTTTTTCTTCTCTTGCCTTTTATTTTGCCTTTATATTTTATGATCTATGTTGATGTGTTAAGGGCAATGCTTGTCTTGAGTTTGGGGGTGTAGGTCACTACCGAGGCAACCACTGCCGCGACAGTTCATTATCTAAAAGTAACGTAGTTTTTCTTTAATGAGTAATGCTTTCCTAGTTCTTTAATTTGACTTAGAATTGTCCAGACTTGCAAAACTCTTCCAGTGATGAAAACTACCTTAGCACTTTCATAATACACTTTAAAGGTTAGGATGACTATTAGGAAACACTTAGAATCATACTATGAGGGCTAAAAGCGAAACTACACTTTTCTGACTTGTATGATTTAAGGAGTTCTATGACACTTAGGACATATACTTGCTTAGAAAGAAAATTTTGGGTAAGTTAGAGGTGCCTAACACCGGCTCTAGCTTAAGGAAACCCTAGAGGTGCCCGAAATTGGCTCTAGTCGGTTAGATTGGTTATAAAAAAAATTTACCCAAGTTAAGTAGTTTAATGCTTAAGTGTTTACTTAGAACTTGGATAATCATCTTGTTCACAAAGTATGCACACACTCACAAGCATCATATTTTGATTCCGAGTAACTTCTTTAGTCATCCAAAAAATTTAATCATGTATTTTCAAGTGCTAGGTCATGAGGAAGAAGGCGAGTTGAAGCAATCTCTATGAAGATTAAGGACTTTGGCGAGTAATTATTTTTCTACTAGTTGCATTGCTTGAGGACAAGTGTAAAGTGTCCACAAGTTCTATATTTCATGCACATTCCATCTCATATTATTGTTATTTTGAGTACATTTTAGGCATAATTAGGACCATGCATTGCATTTTACAGTATTTCTTTACTTCTCCATGTTTTTCTAGATTATCCTTTGTTTGGTAAAGAAAAGGTATTGTTTTAGTGTACTTTTGGTTTTAGGTACTAGAGGCTAACAGAGGGAAAGAGGAGTTGAGGATGTGATGCTGAGGCAGCGAACCAAGGAGCTGTATTGATGCAGTTCCAGACAGAGACAGGAGCTACCGAGTAGCTACCGCCGCCCACCGTGCCACCTAAGACAGCAGATTATGGAATTGGAGAATTGGAGTGCAATTTGTGGAGCAGAAAATCCTGATTCTATCGATGTCGTCCACTCAATTTTTCGACGTATGTAGCAGCGGACAGAGCCGCCAAAGGTAAATCTCGAGATTGCTTGCGGAACAAGGCAACATAATAAAGTCAACATTCAACTCAAAGAAGTCAGAGTTTAAAGTCACATTTAATGTGGAAAGCTACTTTGAAAACTTCTACTTCAAGAAGGACTAGACCTAGCTAATGCCTATATATACCCATTGTAATTCTAATTCAAAATAACTTAGGTTTTCCTTAGGCATAGTTTAAGTTTTCTTGCCACCGACATGTTCTAATTCTATCCTTGGGGTTTGTGTTATGTTGTAATTAGTTGTGAGAACGGTTGTTTAGGATTTAAAGTTTGTGTTTGCAAATAAAATTACAAGGTTTACTTATTCCATGTTCTTCATAGTTTTCAATTAAGGCGAAAGATTAGTTGAATTATATCCATTTGTTCAGCATCGAGAGAGTCGAACTCACGAAAGGAGTAAGTACGATTTCATCTATAGACGGTGCGATCAATCCGGCCTAGACATAGGTTAAAGTATTAAGGCAGCTAAAAGAGGACGAATTAACATTGATGCCTTTGCATGATTCACGCCGCGACTGGTATTATCTACAGTGGGCATCAACAGAACTCTGACTTAAACATAAGAGGAGTCACTTTCGAAGCGTTCTACCGAGTTTTCCACCGAGACACAGTTCCATTCCCTTGCCAAGGCAGCGAGAGGGTCTCAGCAGTCTACCTGCCATCCACTGTCGAGGCAGTAGAGTCTAGCAGCGCAAAACAACTTGACCTATTCAACGCAGTTCCACGCTAAACATCAGCATAACCCTGCCCTCTCTATCAATCTGATCACTTCCTTTTTAATTACTTGTGTTTTTACTTTACTTTTCTTCTCAACATCCAACTTACTTGTGCATTTACTTTTCTTGTGCAAGAACAACAATTCGAATTAAGTTGTCCAATCCCCATGAGAGACGATATCTTATACACTATAACTTGACAGGAGTGTGCAATTGCGCTCATAAATAGAGAACGCCCCAACGCTCTACAAGTTTATGGTGTCTTTGTCGGGGATTGCTAACAGTGAAATTCGCCTTTAATTTCTGCACTTTTATTTCTTTACAGTTTATTTTATTTTTATTTTTAATCGAAAAAAGAATTTTGTAGTTTCCTTTGCTAGTGTATGACCAGGGCGAATCCAAAAGGAGAAATCCTCTTCTGCGACGATATCGAACGAAGAGCAAGAGAGCTCAAGAAGGAAATTAGAGTAACCCTAGGGAAGACCAAAGAGGAAAAAGAAAAGGCAAAGGTAAACATGGACCCGCCCAACAATGCTGCGAACGGCAGGGATGGGCAGCAAGACTTGCCGCCCAGAGAATAGCAAGACCCACCAAGGCAGCAACCCCCTCTTCCGCCCAGGCAGCCCCAGAATGTTCGAACTACTAGAGATTATCTTGAACATGACTTTAGAGGGATCGATCCGACAGTGACAGAACCAGAGATTGAGGTGGATCACTTCGAGTTGAAGCCTGTTTTGTTTAACATGATCAACACGTTAGGGCAATTTGGAGGGACTGCCATAGAAGATGCTCGGAAACCCAATTTGGGCAGTTCACAGAGATCTTCAGCTGCAGAATAATGGGAGTAGCATCCAGCAACACAGAGGCAGCAGCCAAACCCACTTACGAGCAGTGCAAATCCATATTTACCAGAATTGGGAAGCAGTTGGATGAACCCAGGGTGGAAAAACAACCAGAAACACAGCCAGCACAGAAAGAACAGCCAGCCGCGGCAGCATTGACACCAGCTGCCCCGGCAGCTGAACATGACAGCGGTCCTGAAGCAGATGATCCTCCGCAGATAAAGTTCACATGCAAAGAACGGATAGAGGACATCCGCCTGCCAGCACCTTTCCCCCAGATGCTTAAGCAACAGAAGCAAGAGCACCAGTTCAGAAGATTTATGGATATTTTAAAGCAGATGCACATAAACATCCCTCTAATAGAAGCCATTCAGAATATGCCCAATTACGCCAAATATCTCAGGGACATGGTTTCTAAAAGGAAGAGGATTGGGGAGTTTGAAATAGTTGCTGTAACAGAGGAGTGCATGGAAATGCTGCACAACAAACTGCTGCCCAAGCAAACAAACTCGGGCAGCTTTGTTATTCCATGAAGGATAGGCAGCAAGCACGAAACAAAAGCCCTATGCGACTTAGGAGCCGCATCAACCTAATGCCTAAGGCAGTTTTCGATAATTTAGGAATTGGGCCAGCCAAACCCACCTCTGTCATGCTAAAACTTGCTGATCATTCTTTTGTGCAACCGGAGGGCAAAATCGAAGACATCCTAGTGAAGGTGGGCAACCTTATTCTTCCAGTTGATTTCCTCATCCTAGACTGTGAGGCCGATGAAAAAGCCCCTATCATCATTGGTCGACCATTCTTGGCCACGGGCAAAATGTTAATAGATGTGGAACATGAGGAGATGACCACGAGGGTAGACAACCATAGCATTAAGTTAAATGTGCTACAACCCTCAGGAAAAGAAAAGGAAGGATGCCCAGATGCTAAAGCTTCCAAAATCAGCATAGAGACATGCCAAAGCAGCAGTTGTCGCAACAGACCCAAGGGCAGGCTAAAGGACCCAGCAACACATCACCTGAAGGAACAAGAGGACCCCCAGAAGGGAAGGACAAGCCAAATTACCTCAGGCAGTGATTATGTCTGGGAGATGCACCTAAATGCACTCCCAACATAACTTAATTTTTAATTTTTTTTCTTTATTTTTAATTTTATACATTATGATTAGAATTTATTTTATTGTAATTTTTTTAGGATTAGATTAATTACCACATCTTTAATTTTCAGAATTTATTTAATTATCTTTATTTAGTGTTTCAGGATTAGGAATAAAAGAGCTGGATCAAGAAGGAGGCCCAACAAGGAGCCCGCCCACCATCCCGCCGAGACAGCCTAGGGCAGCCTAGCGCATAAATGCATAACGGCTAGTTGACCGCTAACAGCTAGCTGCCAATGGCTACGAAAATAACGAGCAAAAATCTCGTAACATGCACAAAACATTTGAACCGTTAGACATTTAATGCCGCCACGGCACCTCTCGGCAACCTCTATTAAAACCATTTTAACTTCATTCTTTTACTTTATGTTTACCTTCTTGCTAATCTTATTCTTGCATCCACTGCTCTCACATGTTTTCATTCAAGTTTCGGTAAAACTTTAACCGTCTCACATGGCTTCCTCATCAGCACCCAAACCCACCTTCCAACGCTTCTTCCTTCGCGAAGATGAAAAGAGATACCGAACCCAGTTTGGAAAACATACCATATGGGAGGAGCAAGGCTTTCATTATACAAGGCAGGTAGAAGATTTAAGCCTAGAACCAAATCTATTTGAAACCATCTACAACAAGAGATGGGAAATCTTCGCACGGAAGCCGGAGATAGCCAACATCACCACGGTCAGGGAGTTCTATGCCCACCATCCCCGCCCGGAGAAGTCGTCCGTGTTCGTCCGAGGGGAACCTGTCAAGCTCAACGTTATCATCATCAATAGTTTTTATGGCCTGGACATGAACGAAAACCCTCACGAGGAGTGGAGGCAGTCACTGACGGATGCCGATTATGAGAAAATCAAGGCCAAACTGTGTACGCCTAACACGTCGTGGTTGGCAGGAAAGCATGGAAGATTTGTCCAACGCCACCACCTGCTGCCCGAGACAATGTTGTGAAACACATTCGTCAAGAAGCGCCTGCTGCCCACCTCCCACAACTCTATAGTAGATCGTCCGCACCTAACCCTAATCCACAACATCATTATGAACCAGCCCATCAATGTTGGAGAAGTTATCTACAAGGAGATCCACACCTGCTTCCGGAAGACGAAGGCAGGTTGTACTTCCCGTCCCTTATCACGAACCTTTACGCAAACTTTGGTGTTCCAACCGACCCCAAAGATGAGATGACGACAGCCAAAGAAAGGTGGACTAGAAAAGTCCGCCTACAGATGATGCAGGCCCCGGAAATAGAGCCCATAACTCCACGCCAGCCTTCTGCCGCCAGCCTGACACTTCAGCTACCCTAGAACAAGGAACGCCATCAGTCGCCGCTGCCTGCCACGCCGCCCTCCGCAGACAGATGTCATCTCCAACGCACTACCCATCATACTCATCCACCTTCACTTCCAACACAGTGGCAGACTCCTCCGAGAGGCATTAGTAACACCATTCACCTCCCTGCACGGCGGCAACAGTGGCTAACTGTAGAACTAATGTTTTGATATAATAATTGAAAAATGTTTTGGACTAATTTGAAAAGAATTTAAAACTTGGTTTTAAGTCCAAACAACTTGAAATTATGTTTGAGGTATTTTAAAAGGTTTTTGGCAATGTTTTTACTAATTTTAAAGAGCCAAACTTGACTTTCCAAGCTACCCATACCGATACGGTCCAACCCATATCGATACCTTTTTTGCCCAGTTTGGTTATTGCCAAAACCCGTATCCAAACGGCCAAACTTGATGTTTTAAATTCTTTTTGATATAACAAAAAGGGGGAGAAATGGTTTGAAAATTTGAATTTTCAAATGAATAAGGGGAGCTTTATTTGACTTATATCTTTAATTCTCTTATTCACATTTTTAAAGTTAAAGGGGGAGAATCCCAAACAATTTTTCAAGATAGTTTTATTATATCAAAAAGGGGGAGATTGTAGAACTAATGTTTTGATATAATAATTGAAAAATGTTTTGGACTAATTTCAAAAGAATTTAAAACTTGGTTTTAAGTCCAAACAACTTGAAATTATGTTTGAGGTATTTTAAAAGGTTTTTTGCAATGTTTTTACTAATTTTAAAGAGCCAAACTTGACTTTTCAAGCTACCCGTACCGATACGGTCCAACTCGTATCGATACCTTTTTTGCCCAGTTTGGTTACTGCCAAAACCCGTATCGAAACAGGCTTGGCCGTTTCGATACGGTGAGGGATCGTTTCGATACGCCTGGTAAGCGTACCGATCCCCTTTTAACAACCCCAACGGCTATTTTCCCAACGGTCATTTAAATGTGAAACCGTACCGATACACCCTCAAGCGTATCGATACGCCTAGGCTGGCAAGAGCCCAACGGCTAGTTTCTGATGAAGGTCGTACCGATATGGGTCCAAGCGTATCGATACGGGAGGCTGTAGAACAGCATTAATGAAGGGAAATAAAGTCCTCAACGGCTCCAAATCATCCCCAACGGCTAGTAACGGCTATAAACTCATCAAGGAGTATAAAAGGGACCTCCAAGCATCAAGTAAAGGCTAATGCTCATATTGTCAATCAACAAATGATCAAGAATTGTCTTAGTGCCTAAATTGTCATTTATTGTATAGACAAACACTAGTGAGCCAAAATTGTCAAATTTGCTCAAGTGTTTTAGGCTTTGGGTGAATGCTTAAATTGTGCAAACAAACACCTATTAGAGGGATTTGTGTTTGCTTTTATTGTCTTTTTTTAAGAGAGGGTTTGATCAAGGCTTTGGGTAGAAAGCTTGATCGGTGTAAAGGGTTTCCTCCTAAGCCTAGAAAAGGGGACGAATCAATAGTGGATTGATTGGAAATCCTTAGTGGGGAGCTAAGGTAGTGGATGTAGACCTTGGTTAGAAGGTTGAACCACTATAAATCATTGTGTCAATTTACATTTTAGCTTCCACACCATCTCCACCCAAAAATCCACCTCTCCACCACTTGGTGAGCCATATCAGTTGAACGAAGCGAGCCCCTAAAATCTCAACAATTGGTATCAGAGTTTGGCTCAATCGAAGGGGATTCACATCCTATTGAGAAGATCCGGCAAGCTCAATCACTATTTCATCAACCGGCTCAAATGGCACAATCAATCGACAAACCGCCTTTCTTTGACGGAACCCACTATGCCCATTGGAAGACAAAGATGAAGTTCTTCATCAAATCAAGAGACTACAAGCTATGGGATATAGTTGAAGATGGTCCGTTCGTGCCTCAAAGAAGCAAAGCGGAGTGGAGTGTCGACGATCGCAAGAAGATGGAGCTTAATTGCAATGCCTTGCACATCTTGTTTTGTGCTTTTGGCCCAACCATCTATGAGAAGATGTCTTCTTATGAGAGTGCCAAGGAGGTATGGGACATGCTTGAAGTCACATACGAGGGTCCGATGAAGTCAAGGAGACCAAGATTGGGCTCCTAACCTTAGAGTATGAGAACTTCAAAATGGATCCGGAAGAGAACATCAAGAAGATGTTTGATAGGTTCTCCACTATCACAAATGGTCTCAAAGGCTATGGAGAAGTCATCCCAGAGGAAAAGCTTGTTCGAAAGCTCATCTACTCACTTCCCGAGTCTTGGGACTCAAAGAGGACCGCCATCATCGAAGCCAAAAATTTGAAGACCTTGAAGCTTGATGAACTCATGGGGTCACTCCTTACTCATCAAATCATGAAGAAGAACAAGGAAGATGAGAAGAAGAGGGAAGAAATTAGAGCTATGGGAGAGAAGAAAATCAAAGGGCTAGGCATCAATGCAAGTGCCATGGCTCTCAAATCCTCCACTTGTCATCATGTCTACTCAAGTGAAGAGGAGGATGAAGATGAAGAGATAATTCATCTCTTCAAGAAGTGTGCCCCGTTCATGAAGAAAGCTTTGAGAGAGCTTGAACGAGATTCCAAGAAAAAGGAGAGGGCAAGCACTTCAAGCCATAAGAAGAAGGCACATGTGGCTACTTGGAGTGATGAGGACTCCACCGACGATGAACAAGCCAACCTTTGCCTTATGGCCATCAAAGAAGATTCAAGGGTAACTTCTAATCCATCTACTTCATGTTCTTATTCTTTTGATGAATTACAAGATGCCTATGATGATTTGGTTTTAGACTTTAAAAGTCACATTTTGAAAAACAATAAAGTGATTTCAAAGTTGAAAATTCAAAATGATTTGATTTCTAAAACCAAACTTGAACTTGAAGCAAAACTCAAGGAGTTTAAACTAAAATGTTTTGATTTACAAAAATTGCTTCAAAAAGTTCAAGAAGAAAAGGATTTGATTTCCAAAGAGCTAGAAAAGAAAAACAATTTTGGAAAATCAAATTTCTATGTAAAACAATCTAGTGCCCCTAGATTTATTAAAGGAAAATGTTTTAGAAGTATTTGGGTCCCAAAAGGACTTAATACTTCAATTAAAAAGGATGACATTGAAAAATGGATTCCTAAGGGGACAAAAAATTGTGCTACTAACGTCTATGGATCCAAGGCAATTTGGATACCAAAAATTACTTGATTGTATTTTGCTAGGTGTGATGGAGATGTTCAACATGTCAAACTTTGAGGGGGAGCTCCATGCACACTAGGGGAGAACACTTGAAGAAGGAAGGCTTCACATCCTCCCTTGAGTTCAAGTGTTGGTAAAAATCTAGTTGCTTTTGATTTTATTTGATTTATTTTTATTATGTCAACTAGATGATCATATATGTTGGACTAACATCTTTGATGGTGCATTGAGTAAGGGGGAGCCATTTTAAAACCAAATTTTTATTTTTGTCAAAATTTTACCTCTATTGTTATTTTGAACTTAATGTTTTAAATTCTTTTTGATATAACAAAAAGGGGGAGAAATGGTTTGAAAAATTGAATTTTCAAATGAATAAGGGGAGCTTTATTTGACTTATATATTTAATTCTCTTATTCACATTTTTAAAGTTAAAGGGGGAGAATCCCAAACAATTTTTCAAGATAGTTTTATTATATCAAAAAGGGGGAGATTGTAGAATTAATGTTTTGATATAATAATTGAAAAATGTTTTGGACTAATTTCAAAAGAATTTAAAACTTGGTTTTAAGTCCAAACAACTTGAAATTATGTTTGAGGTATTTTAAAAGGTTTTTGGCAATGTTTTTACTAATTTTAAAGAGCCAAACTTGACTTTTCAAGCTACCCGTACCGATACGGTCCAACCCGTATCGATACATTTTTTGCCCAGTTTGGTTACTGCCAAAACCCGTATCGAAACAGGCTTGGCCGTTTCGATACGGTGAGGGATCGTTTCGATACGCCTGGTAAGCGTATCGATCCCCTTTTAACAACCCCAAAGGCTATTTTCCCAACGGTCATTTAAATGTGAAACCGTACCGATACGCCCTCAAGCGTATCGATACGCCTAGGCTGGCAAGTGCCCAACGGCTAGTTTCTGATGAAGGCCGTACCGATACGGGTCCAAGCGTATCGATATGAGAGGCTGCAGAACAGCATTAATAAAGGGAAATAAAGTCCTCAACGGCTCCAAATCATCCCCAACGGCTAGTAACGGCTATAAACTCATCAAGGAGTATAAAAGGGACCTCCAAGCATCAAGTAAAGGCTAATGCTCATATTGTCAATCAACAAATGATCAAGAATTGTCTTAGTGCCTAAATTGTCATTTATTGAATAGACAAACACTAGTGAGCCAAAATTGTCAAATTTGCTCAAGTGTTTTAGGCTTTGGGTGAGTGCTTAAATTGTGCAAACAAACACCTATTAGAGGGATTTGTGTTTGCTTTTATTATCTTTTTGTAAGAGAGGGTTTGATCAAGGCTTTGGGTAGAAAGCTTGATCGGTGTAAAGGGTTTCCTCCTAAGCCTAGAAAAGGGGACGAATCAATAGTGGATTTATTGGAAATTCTTAGTGGGGAGCTAAGGTAGTGGATGTAGACCTTGGTTAGAAGGTTGAACCACTATAAATCATTGTGTCAATTTACATTTTAGCTTCCACACCACCTCCACCCAAAAATCCACCTCTCCACCACTTGGTGAGCCATATCGGTTGAACGAATCGAGCCCCTAAAATCTCAACACTAACATTTCCTCATCAGAGGAGATTGAACTTTAGCCGTCAGCACCAGCACCACCAGTAGTAGCGGCGGCGGCCATCCCAGTGGCAGTAGACCCTCCAGTAGCACCAACAGAGGAAGGAACCAGGAAAAGAAAGCAACACATCATAGCCGTCGAGCCTGTGAACAAAGAGACAGAGTCAAAAGAGAGTGAAGCACCTCCTGCCGAACCTCAACAAGAGCTTCGTCCTACGCCCCAAGAGAGTCAAGCCGCCGCAGACACCAAAAATCTCACATGCTATGTCTGCTGCTAGGACATCTGCCAGCCGCTGCCTAATCATCCAAACATCCTCCTCCTCCTCAGCAGCAAAGGTTCAATCCTCCTCTCAACCCTCAGCCAATTTCTATTTTTTTCTTTCTTTCTCTTTTCTTTATTTTAGTTTTCTGTTTTTTTATATCACTTGTATTTTTCTGCTTTTATTATTTTTTTTGTTTTTATTTTGTGCATTGAGGGCAATGCCCATCTCGAGTTTGGGGGGATAGCTCTCACATATTTTGTCTAGGCATACTTAGTAGCATGTAGATTTGCATTGTACTTGCCTTAGTGTTAATCGGAACAGAAAAAATTGTTATATAACTTGTACCTATGACAGTTAGCCGATTACTTATTTTCGCACCAATAATAAATTGAACTTAATATGGGAAAAGCATGCAAAATGGCTTAGAATTTTTTTATTGCCAAAACTGTCAAACACTACTGTTACTTGCTGAATTTGTTAGAATATCTAATGAACAATGTCTGCTTTGTCTTTAGAATTCTTTGCAAAGTTCTAACAATGGTTGTTGGTAGCCACCGAGGTAGAAAAAAGAAATAGAAAAATACAGCACTGCCACGACAGCCAAAGTAAAAAACAAAGAAACATTGATGTTTTACCCTAGAGGTGCCCGCAACAGGCTCTAGGAAGAATCATGTGCGAGAACACTTCGCTGCTATCAAAGTCCATGAATCTGAAAGTTTTTAAGTGATGGAAAAATTAGCATTAGTGAATGAAAGTCTTCACAGGATGACTCTACTCCATGGGTTTGGGGTTTTGTAGTTTGCTCCTATTTTAATTTCAGACCTAGAAGAGTAGTTGTGATAAGCTGAAGCCCTCATTGCTATGGTTAAATATTGTGCTTAACTGTGCTGTCTTGGCAACAACCTTATATATCATAACAACATCTTTTTTTATCTAGTTATTCTACATAATTCAGTCTGTATACAGTCCTGCACACACTGCACTGGCATTAGAAATTAATTCTGAGTTATTCTCTTGTTAAGTTCCCTTCATTAATCTAATATAGGTGCCACGGCCTTGAGGTATGAAATCAAGTTGAAAACAAGTTTTTCTTTCTGGTTAATATAAGGGCGAGTATGTTTAGGTTGCATTGCTTGAGGACAAGCAATAGTTCCAGTTTGGGGGGTGTGTAAAGTGTCCACAAGTTCTATATTTCATGCACATTCCATCTCATATTATTGTTGTTTTTTAGTACATTTTAGGCATAATTAGAACCATGCATTGCATTTTACAGTATTTCTTTACTTCTCCATGTTTTTCTAGATTATCCTTCGTTTGGTAAAGAAAATGTATTGTTTGTGTACTTTTGGTTTTAGGTACTAGAGGCCAACAGGGGGAAAGAGGAGCTGAGGATGTGATGTTGAGGCAGCGAACCAAGGAGCTGTACAGATGCAGTCCTAGATAGAGATAGGAGCTATCGAGTAGCTACCGCCACCCACCGTGCCGCCCAAGACAGCAGACTATAGAATTAGAGAACCAGAGTGCGATTTGTAGAGTAGAAAATCCTGATTCTATCGATGTCGTCCACTCAATTTTCTGACGTCTGTAGTAGCGGATAGAGCCGTCGAAGGTGAATCCTGAGATTTCTTACGGAACAAGGCAACATGATAAAGTCAACATTCAACTCAAAGAAGTCAGAGTTTAAAGTTACATTTAATGTGGAAAGCTACTTTGAAGACTTCTACTTCAAGAAGGACTAGACCTAGCTATTGCTTATATATACCCATTGTAATTCTAATTCAAAATAACTTAGGTTTTTCTTAGGCATAGTTTAGGTTTTCTTGTCACCGACATGTTCTTATTCTCTCCTTGGGTTTGGGTTATGTTGTAATTAGTTGTGAGAACGATTGTTTAGGATTTCAAGTTTGTGTTTGCAAATAAAATTACAAGGTTTACTTATTCCATGTTCTTCATAGTTTTCAATTAAGGCGAAAGATTAGTTGAATTCTATCCATTTGTTCGGTATCGAGAGAGTCGAACTCACGAAAGGAGTAAGTACGATTTCATCTCTAGACGGTGCGATCAATCCATCCTAGACATAGGTTAAGGGTTTAAGGCGGCTAAAAGAGGACAAATTAACATTGTTGTCTTTGCATGATTCACGCCACGACTGGTATTATCTGCAGTGGGCATCAACAGAAATCTGACTTAGACATAAGCGGAGTCACTTTCGAAGCGTTCTACAGAGCCTTGTAGTTCTGCCGAGTTTGCCGCCGAGACACAGTTCCATTCCCCTGCCGAGGCAGCGAGAGGGTCTCAGCAGTCTACCTGCCATCCACCGCCGAGGCAGTAGAGTCTAGCAGCGCAAAACAACTTGACCTATTCAACGCAGTTCCACACTAAACAGTAGCATAACCCTGCCCTCTCTATCAATCTGATCACATCCTTTTTAATTATTTGTGTTTTTACTTTACTTTTCTTCTCAACATCCACCTTACTTGTGCATTTACTTTTCTTGTGTAGGAACAACAATTCGAATTAAGCTTTCCAATCCATGTGGGAGACGATATGTTATATACTATAACTTGATAGGAGTGTGCACTTGTGCTCATAAATAGAGAACACCCCCAACGCTCTACAACAAGCAATAGTTTGAGTTTGGGGGTGTATTAAGTGTGTAAAAGTACTATCATTTCACCCTTTTCTATGACAATTATTTCTAAATCTACACCCATTCGAATCACATTGTAGCCCTTCATGCATTAATCACATTGATCTAATCTTTATTATGCTTGATCCTTATATTTAGTTTATCTGGTGAAAAAGATGCTACTTATGTGCGTGTTTGGTGCAAATGCAGATTTTGTCACTCACTGCTCAGGCAACCTCTGTCGCGGCAGTGAAGGAAAGAGAGGAGCGGAGCAGAATCATCACTCGACGGTCCAGATCAAGCTAGCTATGGAAGATAGTTTCTACTGAAGGAAGTTGAACCATGGGAGAGCCTTGTTAAACGAAAAAGACAGGCATGCCATTGTCGAGGCAACAACCAAGCCACTATCGAGGCAATGACCTAACGTACTCGACAATGGAGAAAACATGCAAAGTGGAGCACGTTTTGAAGAGCATAAAGACCTGAATTTTTCTATGTACTTTGCATGAGGATCAGACTGCGAGAAGATCATGAAAACGCCGAAGGAAGGTCAAGAGAAGATTCCACGCAAAAAGAGAGGATTTTAAAGAAGAAAGATATAATACTTTAAAAGAAGACCTTTTCTTTTAATGTGTTTAATTCTAACATAACTTCCTCCTCAAGAAGGACTTGACCTAAACCTCCTCTATAAAAATCCAAAGTCAGCCATTGGGAAGACCTTATCTGAGATCTAGAGAACTCGAGCCTTTGAGAGAATTTGTAGCGAGCTTTCATTGTTATTATGTTCTAATTTCTTCTTAGGGTTTAGATTGTATTGTTTAGTAGTTGTGAGAAAACGATTGGATTTTGTTTATGTTTCTGTTAATGCAATTTTAGTTTAAGGTTTGCGTATTCTTGGTTCTTATTCTTGTTTTCGAGTGAATTGAGAGAGGATCTCATTAACTATCTATTTGTCTAATATTGTGAGAGTTAGACTCACGAAATGGATAAGCATGGTTTTCATCCCAATCGGTGAAAACTAACTTAGCATTGGGATAAGTTCGAGTTTCAATGGCTAAAATAAGCTTAAGATTGGTTGGTGTTCATCCTTGGTTCACGCTGGGAGGTATTATAGGGGCTTGCACATCAGCATGGTTTCGACTTAAGGATAAGAAGGAGCCACTGAAGGACGCTTTGTCGAACCTTGACGTTGTTTGTTGCCGCCCACGCAAGGGATTGCTGAGGTAGTTGCTTAACCTGTTGCCGCGGCAGTGACTTTGGTCTTTTCCGAGGCAATCTAGTGTTCGTTGCATTCAAAGACTGAGACAGTCCAATTGGTTTCCACACTACAAAACAATATAATCTAGCTCATTCTCTCATCTTGATTTCTCAACTTTTTATTTTACTGCTTATTTTATTTTTTGTTTATTAGATTACTCCAAAAACCTAATCATTCACTTGTGTTCATAACTTTTATTTTCTTTTCGGTGTGAGACGATAACATTTGAAGGTTTCACCAATCCCTGTGGAAACGATACTCAATACTCATCACTTTATTACTTGAGACGTGTATACTTGCACAATTGCGGGGCACTTTACACACGCAACAAAATGTAAACTTTAATTCCTGATTTTTATTGCATTTGATAAATGAAATGATATACGGTACAAATATTAAGGGACTATAACCCCCTCGACCTAGCCTGAGCGAAAGACCGAACCGAATGGGTCACACGGGGAATATTGAAGTAAATAGGGAAGTTTACCTCAATAAGCGACCCTATTTTTTCATTTTATCTTGTCTAAATGCTCATTGTTATCCTATGTGACAGACTTCGCAGCGGGACAATTTGCAACTCAATCAGACAACGCTTAGGGCTCTATTGCATACAAACACATTTTAGGGACCATTTTAAATTTTATCAAATTATAGGGACTTCTTCAATTTTTAAGTTACAAACTTTTAATTAGTCACATTACATGCCTCTCAATCAAAACACAGCTCAAAACAATCATCCAAGCTCAATTAATTGCATCCACAACATTCAGGGACTAAAACGTAAAGAAACAAAACTTCAAAAGATTCCAATAACCAACTTAATAGCTGGGTGTTTCGATACAAGTTACCATGTATCGAAACCCCCATTTCGGAATAGGTTCAAATGTCTTGAAGCTCGGCCTCGTATCAAAACACTCTGCAAATGTGTTTCGAAACACGACATTCCAATAACCAATCTTAAGGAGCTTGTATCGTAACACTTGCCTCTATTTTGAAACCCCTAGGCCAATTCAGGCACACTATTTCGGTACAGCCTTAGGTGTATCAAAACACATGGGCCTGTAATGAATCTTTTTGCTGGTTTTTCACACTTTAACCCAATTAAAATCATTCCAACAAGCTTCTAACATGAATACAACATATCTAAATATCAAACCTCAATCATACATGGAAATTTAAACATCATAACATGACAATATGCATTAAGGAAATCTATAGGCATGCTACTTATGCAAAATAGCCACTCAAGAGCTAAAACACAAACCAAAGCAAATATCAACAAGTAAAGACCATTTACATGTCATCGAGGACATCACAAACTTGCCACAAAATAGGGAGTTTCAAAATACACTCTCCCAAAACATCAAGGCATCCTCCCATTGCCAATTATTACTAGCATGTAAACATAAAACCATACTTGAGCAAAGTCTCACTCCTTGGGTTCCTTATTGCTTCCTTGCTGCCCAAAGATGTTATTTCTCTGCATTGTTGGAAAAAGAGAGCATAAGCAATAATGCCTAGTGAGGGATGCTCAAAACAAACCAACTACAATAATGCATTTTAAAATCATTTCTCAAGTAGAAAACTCTATCTCATCATGCTCAATCTATCTCATGCTTGAAATCATTTCAAAGCAAAAACCACATCATTAAAACCACATGTACCATCTATCTCACGCATTAACCCAAATGCATAATCTCTAAGCAAAACCACACATGCTTATTTCTCAAAAGCATTTCTCAAAGAATAATTGCATATACAAAAACTCAATTCATTAAACTATTAATAAACAAGGTACACGTGAATCTCATATATTGGCAGTTTAGCAACATTACTCGGATAAGCAGATAGCTTGACGGAATCGCACATCGTCAAGTCCTACCTCAGTGGAATCTCACATCACCGAACTCTCATGGCGGTATCTCTCATCGCCACAAAGCTTGATGGAATCTCACATCATCAAGACCTACTATGGTGGAATCACTCATCACCACACTCTCACTTTGGAACGGGATGGCACTACCCCCATTGCCTGAACCAAAGAGCACGTACGAATTTTGTATATTATAGTGCACTTCTCATTCTATTGGTCGACCAATTATATCCGGTAACAATAATCCCATCTCATGCCAATATACACTTTTAAACATCATTTACCTACTATTTTTTCAATGCATAAACATAAATCATTCTCATACCATTTCAAAAGAATAAATAATGCATAGCATTTTCTCAATAAGTTCTATCCCTTTGAAATCATAATTGTATTTCACGGGACATATAAGCCATCAAAACATGCATAAAATAGTAGGTTTACATCTATCTTCAAAACATGAGCATGATCATATAAATCAATGGGATAAAAACTGAGAAACGAGAGCGAAACATCTCAAACTTACTTTTGGGATTAGATTAGTGTTTAAAACTCAATCTAAACCCACAAACCTTGCTTTCAAGTCTTTGAAAGGATTTTAAACCAATTCCACTCACTGATAATGCCTCACTTGCTTTGTCGAAGCATAATCAAGCTTTCGAAGCTCACGAAACTTCACGGGTTGCTTTTGATACGTTCTCCTCTATTTATACCACACAAGAACAGAGGATTAATGCATCTCAATGCATTAAAATCACCAGCAACCAAAGCTACCACGTTGCTCTACCCAAAACACCAAAACTCCTATCTGAAACAACCGAAAACACCTTTGATTACTCTACAAACTCAACCCAGCCAAAACCTAACACTTCCATTCAATTTTAATCATCAATTAACATCCAAAAACAACCTAATTGCATCCTTATATCTCCAGCAACACCAAAACCACATTATCACCACAAAAACCCAAATCTAGCAACCTAAACAACTAGCGATTCAACCTATTTTGGGATTCCTATGATAAACCCTTTATTTCAACATCACTTAACATCCAAAATATGATTAAAATCAATCATAAATTAACCAAAATAGTACCATTACGAAAATCTTAAGAAATCATCTTTCAAAGCTTGATTTAACCATTTTCATCAAATAGATTATAAAACCTTGTTAATAAACACAATTAGAGAGCCAAAGACTTGAGAAATTCATTAAAGAACCTTGATTAGAGGATTTGAATGAAAATTACCTTTAACCCTTGCCAATTCCTTCAATTGACAAGATTTGTTGAGAAATCTTCAAGATTCCTTTTAGGTAAATGGAAGAAACACCAAGGAAATCATTTGTAAACCAAAGTGAAGTGGAAAGATGAAAATCTCTAGAAGTTTTGAGAGAAATGAGGTGTTTGGCTGATGAGAAATAAGAGAAAAGGAAGTTACGTCAAAATAGATTTTGGAAGACTAAATCCTTTTTAATAAAATCTATCTTTATTTCTTTTTAATAAAACACATTTAAAATAGTTAATTAAAGGAAAAGGCTAATTAATAACATATTAGCTCCCTAAAGATTCTAAGTTTTGGCCCTCTTTCAAAATAGTCCTTTAAAAACAGATTTTACATTTTTTTACAAATTAGTCACTATACCGAAATGTCAATCTTCCAAAATTCGTTTTCCAAAAGTGACTTTACCAAACCTTTATATATATTTTTATAGGATTTTAGGAATTTTCCCCATAATTTTACCACATCCCAAACCATGTTTTCCCTGAACCACTCCTGAACCAACCCAAATCTCTAGTCTAGGTCCTACGAACCCCGAGTCAACCTTAAAGACTTCTAGGCCCAAAATCGGGGTGTTACAAGCACCAAAACCATAATTTTCCCAAAATCATTTAAATTCGCGGATCTTCTAGGTCGACCAAGATTAAGCACGCGGACGCCCTTGACCCAGTGCAAAAATGACATCGTTTCGGTCCGAGTATAAAAGGGCCTTACCGAGTTAAACTCGGTCATTATACACCCTCACACACTCTCTCTCTTCAACTGAATTCACTCTCCCCATCTCTCAACAAACGCTCCAAAACCCAGATTTTTCCCCAAAACATATCAAATCCCAGTGTTTGTTCAAAATCCAAAGCATTTCTTCATTTTTTTGCTTCTTGATCTTTAGTCGTCGTTCACCAACCACAAAAACATGTTTCCCGACCACTGCATACCACTCCAACCACCGTGAGGTTTCGTCCGACCTTCGTGAGGTGATTTTTGGTCGCCGCGCCAGAACCCTAAAAATTCCAAAAAATCTGATTTTTAATCCTAAACCCTAAATCTAGTATCAACTCAATAGATCCCTTCTCTGATTACCTAGAAGCTATCTGCCCATCTCGGCACTCATTTTTGACTCCGTCGTGCTCATAAACTCTTCGGCCTCAAAGATAAGTATTCCGACCTAAAACTCCCTTTTCATATCTGTATTTTGCCCTGGTTTCCGTTATTTTTCATTTTGATCTAATGTTTATTTGTGTTTTTTGCAGGATATTCAAAATCGGAAAAGGATGTACCTTCTAGTTACCAAAATGATGACGGCGACGTCTCTTCCGGTGACGTTTGAACTCCCACGGTGATGGTTCATTTCCCGGTGAAGATTCGAGTTCCCGGTGGCTCAATATCCGATGACCGATCAAATTTTGAGGGTAATACTCTCTCTTCTCATTTTTATTATTATTATATTATTATTATTATTATTATTTAATGATTATTATTAATGGTGGATACTAATGATTAGTGGTTAATGGGATCTAACACTCTCTCTCCTACTATTTATATTGGTCTGAATTGTTGATGTCATGTTGACGTCAACGCATGCTAGTTGGACCCAGATCAAGAGAACATAAGCTCAATCCGCGTGAATCATGATCAGGCCCATAGAGAGTTGCCGTGTGGACTCGTTTGGGCGGAAAATTTAGTTATTAGATATTTTTGTGTTTGTTTGGTCAAAAATGAGCAGGAATAAGCTGTAACTTGAGCCTTGAAAATCTAAATTGGGCTTTTGAATTGTAAAAGGGATTTATATATGTAAACGGATATTGTATTTATGGACATTTGGATTTTTTGGATTGTTTTATTTATTTATTTATTATGAGATTTATTTATTTATTTTTGGATTTATTTATATATATAGGTACACCCAGGTAAAATTCGGGTCCTACAAATAGTAATGTTGATAAGTGAATCCGTTCAGGAATTAATCATTTGAAAAGCTAATCTCTGCTTGGAATGAATTCAAGAATTTCCTTAAGCATAAAAGAATGAATTCATAAATGGATGAATGAAAAACAATATGAAAGTGCATGTCGAGGATAAGATAAATATTGTTATCGTCTTCATATGTTACTATGGCAAATATTGTTGTGACAAATATTCACAGGGCAAATGTAGTGGAAGTCAAAAAAGACTTCATGAAAAATAAACCGTAGAAAAGGTTGTAGAACCAATGTTTTGATATAATAATTGAAAAATGTTTTGGACAAAGTTAAAAAGAATTCAAAACCATTTCTAATTCCAAACAACTTGATACTATGTTTATGGGATATTTCGAAAAGGTTTTCAACGTTTTTAAATCCAAATCCAACAAAACCACCCAGGCGTTTTGAAACCCCCCATAGGTGTTTCGATACGGGTATTTACAGTGGCAAAACGTTCTGAAACAACTATGTCTGTTTCGAAAGGGGTTTCAATATGGGTGAGCATTTTTGCTTGGCGTTTCGATACGGTCTTACCCATTTCGATACGCCTATGTGGCATGACCTCAACGGTCATAAAACCCCCAACGGCTATTTCCCAACTACCTTTTAAATGCAGAGCGTTTCGATACGGGAACTAGCGTTTCGATACGTCATTTCAATACGGCCAAGTGCGTTTCGATACAGGTGTTGCATCAGACTGCAACGGCTCTTTCTATTTCAAGAGTGTTTCAAAACGGGGTCGAGCGTTTCGAAAAGGGGAGTTGCGGAACTACATTTATGGTGGGAAATAAAGTCTCCAACGGCTCCAATTCAACCATAACGGCTAGTAACAGCTACAAACTCATTAAGGAGTATAAAAAGGACCTCCAAGCATCTAATAATGGTTAATGCTTCAATTGTAATACAACATATGATCAAAATGTGTCTTAGTGTTTAATTGTCAATTCCTTGTATAGACAAACACTAGTGAGCCAAAATTGTTAGATTTGCTCTAGTGTTTTTAGGATTGGGTGAGAGCTTAATTGTGCAAACAAATGCCTATTAGAGGGATTTAAGTTTGCTTATTTTATCTCTTTGTAAAGAGGGTTTGATCAAGGCTTTGGGTAGAAAGCTTGATCAGTTTGTAAAGGTTTCCTTCTAAGCCTAGAAAAGGGGACGAATCAATAGTGGATTGATTGGAAATCCTTAGTGGGAAGCTAAGGTAGTGGATGTAGACCTTGGTTAGAAGGTTGAACCACTATAAATCATCTTGTTATTATTCTTTTTAGCTTCCACACCTCTATCACCCAAAATTCCACTTCTCCACCACTTGGCGAGCAAGAACGGTTGAAGGAATCGAGCACCGAAAAACTTAACAATTGGTATCAGAGCTTGGATCGATTGAAGAGAGTTAACATCCTTTTGAGAAGATTTGGCAAGCTCGATCAACATTTCAAACAACCGGCTCAATGGCGCAATCCATCGACAAAGAGCCATTCTTCGACGGAAAACACTATGCCCATTGGAAGACAAGGATGAAGTTCTTCATAAAGTCAAAGGGCTACAAGCTCTGGGACATAGTAGAATATGGTCCGTTCGTGCCTCAACGAAGCAAGGCAGAATGGAGTGCCGACGACCGCAAGAAGATGGAGCTTAATTGCAAAGTCTTGCACATCCTTTTGTGTGCTTTTGGCCCCAACATCTATGAGAAGATGTCTTCTTGCGAGAGTGCCAAGGAAGTTTGGGACAAGCTCGAGGTTACATACGAGGGGACAAATAAAGTAAAGGAGACCAAGATCGGGCTCCTCAACCTAGCGTATGAAAACTTCAAGATGGATCCGGAAGAGGACATTGAGAAGATGTTCGATAGGTTCTCCACCATCACCAATGGACTTAAAGGTTATGGAGAAGTCATCATGGAAGAGAAACTTGTCCGCAAGCTCATCTACTCCCTTCCCAAGTCATGGGACTCAAAAAGAACCGCCATCATCGAAGCCAAGAATCTCAAGACTTTGAAGCTTGATGAGCTCATGGGGTCACTTCTCACTTACCAAATTATGAAGCAAAACAAAGAAGAGGAGAAGAAGAGGGAAGAAATTAGAGCTGTGGGGGAGAAGAAGCTCAAAGGGCTTGGCATCAACACAAATGCCATTACTCTCAAATCCTCCACATGCCACCATATAGATTCAAGTGAAGAGGAGAAGGATGAAGAAGAGATAGTTCATCTCTTCAAGAAGTGTGCCCCTTACATGAAGAAAGCCTTGAAAGAGCTTGAACGAGAATCCATGAAGAAGAAGAGGGCAAACACTTCAAGCCATAAGAAGAAGGCATATGTGGCTACTTGGAGTGTTGAGGACTCCACTGACGGTGAACAAGCCAACATTTGCCTTATGGCCATCGAAGAAGATTCAAGGGTAACTTCTAATTCATCTACTTCATGTTCATATTCTTTTGATGAATTACAAGATGCCTATGACGAATTGGTTTTAGAATTTAAAAATCACATTTTGAAAAACAAGAAAGTAATTTCAAATTTAAAAATTCAAAATGACTTGATTTCTAAAACCAAAATTGAACTTGAAGCAAAACTCCAAGAGTTTGAACAAAAATGCTTTGATTTACAAAATTTGCTTCATAAAGTTCAAGGAGAAAAAGATTTGATTTCCAAAAAGCTTGAAAAGAAAAATAATCTTGGAAAATCAAACTTTTATGTAAGACAATCTAGTGCCCCTAGATTTGTAAACGGTAAATGTTTTAGAAGTATTTGGGTCCCAAAAGGACTAAGTACTTCAACTAAAAAGGATGAAATTGGAAAATGGTTTCCTAAGTGGTCTAAATTTTGTACTACTAACGTCTATGGATCCAAAGCAATTTGGATACCAAAAATTACTTGATTGTCTTTTGCTAGGTGTAATGGAGATTGATCAACAAGTCCAAAATTGAGGGGGAGCTCCATGCACTCAAGGAAAAACACTTGAAGAAGGAAGGCTTCACATCCTCTCTTGTGTTCAAGTGTGGTAAAAATCTAGTTGTTTTATTTGTTTAATTTGACTTACTTTTATTTCAACTAGGTTATGACATATGTTGGACTAACATTCTATGATGATGCTTTGAGTAAGGGGGAGCCATTTTAAAACCAAAATTATTATTTTTTGTCATCTTTTCAAACCTCCTAAGTTATTTTGAACTTAATGTCTTTTAAATTCTTTTTGATATAACAAAAAGGGGAGAGTTTGGTTTGAAAAATTGCATTTTCAAATAAATAAGGGGGAGATTTACTTTATTTTAAATTTTTCATCTCTTATTCACATTTTTAAACTTAAAGGGGGAGAATCCCAAACAATTTTTCAAGTTGGTTTTATTTTATCAAAAAGGGGGAGATTGTAGAACAAATGTTTTGATATAATAATTGAAAAATGTTTTGGACAAAGTTAAAAAGAATTCAAAACTATTTCTAAGTCCAAACAACTTGATAATATGTTTATGGGATATTTCGAAAAGGTTTTCAAACGTTTTTAAAGCCAAATCCAACAAAACCACTCAGGCGTTTCGAAACGCCCCTAAGTGTTTCGATACGGGTATTTACAGTGGCAAAACGTTTCGAAACAGCTCTGCCTGTTTCGAAACGGGTTTCAATATGGGTGAGCATTTTTGCTTGGCATTTCGATACGGTCTTACCCATTTCGATACGCCTATGTGGCATGACCTCAACGGTCATAAAATCCCCAACGACAATTTCCCAACTACCTTTTAAATGTAGAGCGTTTCGATACGGGAACAAGCGTTTCGATACGTCGTTTCGATACGGCCAAGTGCGTTTCGATACGGGTGTTGCATCAGACTGCAACGGCTCTTTCTATTTCAAGAGTGTTTCGAAACGGGGTTGAGCGTTTCGAAACGGGGAGCTGCAGAACTGCATATATGGTGGGAAATAAAGTCTCCAACGGCTCCAATTCAACCCCAACGGCTAGTAACGGCTACAAACTCATTAAGGAGTATAAAAGGGACCTCCAAGCATCTAGTAATGGTTAATGCTTCAATTGTAATGCAACATATGATCAAAATGTGTCTTGGTGCTTAATTGTCAATTCCTTGTATAGACAAACACTAGTGAGCCAAAATTATTAGATTTGCTCAAGTGTTTTTAGGATTGGGTGAGAGCTTATTGTGCAAACAAATTCCTATTAGAGGGATTTGAGTTTGCTTATTTTATCTCTTTGTAAAGAGGGTTTGATTAAGGCTTTGGGTAGAAAGCGATCAGTTTGTAAGGGTTTCCTCCTAAGCCTAGAAAAGGGGACGAATCAATAGTGGATTGATTGGAAATCCTTAGTGAGAAGCTAAGGTAGTGGATGTAGACCTTGGTTAGAAGATTGAACCATTATAAAACATCTTGTTATTATTATTTTTAGCTTCCACACCTCTATCACCCAAAATTCCACTTCTCCACCACTTGGCGAGCAAGAACGGTTGAAGGAATCGAGCACAAAAAAACCCAACAAAGGTCTTAGAGACCAAAAGATGGTTTGTTCAAGAAGCAAAATTTCATGTGAAATACTTTGAATTGTCATAAGGTGGAGAACACGTCTCTAGATTGTAGGCTTCCAAAGAAAGTTAGAACAAATGAGATCAATGTTATCACAAAATATTTGTCTTAACAATTGATATGGCAAACAATTGTTTGAAATGTTATGCCCATTTGCTTAAAAGCAAAGATGCTATAGAAAAATTGTTCTCTATAAGTATGATGTTGAAACCCAAACTAAATAAATTGATAAACTCTATGTGAGTAACGCTGCAACATCCAATGGTACAATGATTTTGAAGATAACTTTTGAAAAGAATTGAAACTTCAAAATATGTCTATCATGTGGGGGAGTTATTCTATCAAACTAATTACCTTTTAAATAAGGTATCTCACAATAAAACAGAGGAGACACCATATGAGTTATGGAAGGAAATAAAAACCTTCCTACAACTACATAAAATGTGGGGTGTCTTGCAAAGGTAATGACCTCATTACCAAAGTAAATAAAAATAAGTCTAAATTTGGTGGATTGTATTTTCATTAGCTATCCAGATCATAGCAACATATATCAGCACAAGAATATGATAATGATGTCTCATACTTTGAAAATATTCTTCCTTATATAATTAAGGAAGTTGGTCCAAGTTCAACAAAACAAACTTTAAAGACTATTAATGAAGACAATCCAGATGTTCAACAAAAGGTTGAAACTAAAATATTGTCATGATGACAAATAAGTGTGACAAATGTCTTTATGTCAAACCTACCGACATTAGAATATATGATCCTATGTTGATGACATGCTTATTGTTATAGGTAACAATAAAATGGTAAATGTACCAAAGACTTGTCAAATTCAAGAATGACATGAAAAATATGAGATCGGCATATTTGATTTTGGGCATCCAAATCAAATGGTCATTTGAAGGTCTCATATTAACGCAGTCACACTACGTGGACAAGAGAAGTTTGGAAATGATGTGTCCAGCATAGCCAGAACTTTAATAAATGTGAGCTAACATTTGTTCAAATGGAATATGCAAGCATCGTAGATAGACTAAATAAACTGTACTAGACAAAATATTGCTTTCACTATGAGCAGTTTAAGCCGATTCACAAATAATCCAGAGCCAAACCTCTGGAAAGTGATTGTGAGATTACTAAGATATCTTAGATATACTCAAGATTATGAATTGCATTATTCCAAAGATCCTACTATTTAGAAGTATTCTTCGATGCCAGAAAGATATCTGATATTCAAGATATCAAAGGCACAAGTGAATATGTTTCACATCGAAAAGAGAATATATGTCATGGGATTTCTCAAGACAAACATTTACATCCAGGTCCATAATGGAGTCTAAGGCTATAGGTCTAGAAAAGTCTAGAGAAGAAGTCAAATGACTTTAGAATGTATTGGAGGATATTCATGAATGGCCAAAGTCTGTGTCTACAATATTCATATATTGTGAAAACCAAATAAAATTTGGTACAGCACAGAGCTTATGTATAATGGTCAGTCGAGACATATGTGTCCTCGACATAATATCATTAGACAACTGATCTCAAATGGAGTTATCTATATTGATTTTGTAAAATCAAAGGATAACGTTGCGGATCCACTAATCAAAGGGTTAAATCGAGATCAAGTTGAGAAAACATCGAAAGGAATGAGACTAAAGCCCAAGAACTTTAAGGTTCTATGTGAAGGAAAAACCTACCTAAATGACTAGAGATCTAAAGATCTAGGTTAAAAGGGACAACCTAATTGCATATACATGTACGTTCATTGTGGGGGTTCTTTTCCCAAGTTTGTTCCTATGATGTAAACAGTGATCAAAAGTGGTATAGGCTAAGCAAAGCTTTTAATGATCATTGTGTGCTTCGATAAGCCGAACAACATAAGTCACCTATGTGAGAGTACAGTGGGGCCGCTTCAAGGAGACTACTAGGCATAGTTCATTCAAACTCTTGCAGATCCGGGCGATGTTCACAGCCATATGAACATAACTATGAGAATTAAAAAATGTGTCAAGAAGGTAGTTGTGTGAGGTATACCATCGTTTATACAAACAACGGAACAATTTAAGGACATCACGTCTACTGGTCAGCCAATGAAGTAAGTATACTTTCACAAGGGAATGTTCAAAAGAGGAAACCTGCCTATCCTATACAACTATCGATCGTAGATCCTATCACCATATCGAGTCAAAATATTTTCTCTTAAGTGATCAATTTCATTCATGTAAGGGATTGTTGGAAAATTTTGATAATTTTGGAGCTTTGAATGAGAAATTGATCCAAACGTTGTTGAGGAAAATGTGGAACCAATTGTTGGTTCATAAATGTGCACACGTGCACAACGTGGGTAACGCAAATGTTTGGACCAGTCTGGTCCTCTATGGGCCTACCGATATTTTGACCCAAATTTGAAATATTTTTTCCTCAAATTAGAGCATATATTTACCAAATTATATTTTTTGGAATTAAAAGGATAAATATTAAAGTTTCCTTTAATTCAGACAATAATTTTGGAAACTGCTCTTTAAAGGCTCATTAATTCTCAAAATCATAAATGCTCAATTGGGTCAAAAGATTACACTTATACCCCCATAAAACTCCTATAAATAGGGTGTAAACCTTCTAGGTTAAACACAATTCAAACCATAGAGAAATTTCTATTGTTTTACTCTGTGATTTTCAAAAGTAGTTTTTGGTGATAGGAGAAGGCAAGGTTGTAGTTCGTGATCTCTGCTATTGCGCTACTGTAGCTGATCATCTATTTGTTGTATCCTGGGAGACAGACGACCAAAAATATCAAGCACCAAGGAGTGGCCAAAGATCTGTCTAAAGGAAACTGTGTAGCTACAAGCCTCAACTCGTTCCCAATCAGTTTAGATTTAGATATATTGTATCTAATTTTGTTTTGCTCGATTCAGAATTTTAATACAATATTTGTATTTTTATTGTTTATTTTATTCTTGGATTAACAACTTTTTCTAACAATAACAAATTTAAGAAACAAAATAAGGTTCAATTTTTAAGCATAACAATTTCGAGAAGTAGAAGAAAAATTAGTTTTGTGAGCATAATGAATTTGGGAAGAAAGTTCGGATTGTCACAAAGATTTTATAATGCTAAAGATAGAATTGTTTCTTTATAATGTTTTACTATCGAAAATATGCATATAAAAGAAACTAAACCACTACAAAGATTTAATAATGCTAACATGTTACACGAGTCTATGGATAAAATTATCATTGATGATTGGTATCGTGTTGTACGAGAAATTTCTTGTAATGATACAATTAAGAGTAAAGTTAGCATTTATGATCATATGAACTTCGAGTCACTTCTTACATCCAAGCTTGAGCATGGCTTGGTCTTGGTTGGCATCCATTGCTGAGTAATACTCAAAGATATTTTGTGGAAGAGGTGGAGAACTTGTTCGTCAAGGTGAATAGTTCGTTCCTCATATTTTGTTTGAAAATTTTGTTGAAATTTGAAATTTTATCTTGATCTCCTTGCACTTCCAAAATTTGTGTCAAGGTGCAGATGTTAAAGTTTGTGACTCAAATTACAAGATATTAAGATTAGATATTAAGTTGGTTTCAAAAATCTCTTGTAATTTTCCTTATTTCGACATAATAAAATTTCTCCTATTCTACTTGTGGTTTTTTCTCGTTAAAGTTTTCACTTAAAATCTTGTTGTTTTTTTATTTGTGATCATTATACTTATTGTCATCTTATAATATAATGTTTACTTAATAAAAAATTATATTTTGGTCTTGGTCATTCAATTTTAGACAAAAATTTGGGGCATTGAATTTTGAGAATGTTTTATCCTCTATGGGGATGCTTCTAAAGACAGTAGAAACAAACCACTAAGCGGAAATTTACTAACTTCTTTAGATTGAGGGTGAATAGCTCTTTGAAAAAGTATCCCTTCTATTTTTACTTGTTCATCATCAAAACATCAACCATCGTTGCTAAGTATTAGGGATGTTAGAACCAGTGAACATCCACCGTCACGTATCGAGGAACCATAGCTTGTGAACATATACTGCAGGCGAATGATGACAAGCCGCTCCTACGAACACCATATAGGTGAACAAGTAGAAGCAAATTGTGATAGACAAGCCTACTACGAACGTACCTAGGTGAACGATGTTTGGAGACCAAGTGATCGCTATCGATGACAAAGCAAACCTATAACGTTAAGTCATAGGCAATCTAATCACAGCACCACGACAACCCTGTTGTGACACCTATCTAGGTACTATAAAAAGATGCATGCAACAAGGAAAACCCACGAGCTTCCACTGTGAGAGAACTGACACCATACCAAAGAGAACACACTCGAGCCCCAAACCAACGACCACCATTGGACCGTCGTCTTCGACTCTTGTTCACTTTACCAATCAATAAGGGTACTTATTCGATTTTTGTTGATGTCTATGAAATAATTTAGTATTACTATCCTATGAAGAATCCAATTGGGTTGAGACTTTTGCTTCAATAACAATTACTCTTGGTCAAGAATCATCTCAAGCTCAAGTTGGAATTCTTGGTCAAGGTGAACAAAATAGTTGTTTCGTCTCATTTTCAACCTACGTTGAACACCCCATAGACAATTATTCAATATTTCAATTCCTCTGCCTTCCTAGTGAAGTGTTGGATTGTATCATAAATGTAATCCGAGACAACCTAATTATCACTAACCATTTTGAAAAAAATCATCATAGTTAAGTCATCAATAGAATAAATAAAATTGTCGATTTGCCCTTCTATAAGCACTACCACCAATAGAAACAATGATAGGCTTGTGGTTAGGAAATATAGTTAATTAAACCAGAAATGAATGGACAAATTGTTAATTCATTGACAGGTTTAAAATTATTGTAATTAAATTCTTACCCTTTCATTTCTAGTTTAATTAATTTTTAGGATCTTGTTAGTTTGAAAATTAATGAAATTAATCTTAACTCCCAATTTTTTAGTTTAATTACTTTTTAATTTTTTTAATTTCAAAATTAGAAAAATAAAACCTTAACTCTCTTAATATTTATAGTTTAATTGCTTTTTAAGACCCTATTTATTTTAAATTTAAACAATTTATCCCCTTATAAGTGAAACTTGACTCATATTGTCCCATCTTGTATGGGTTCAAATCCCGGTATGGGAATGTGATATCTCTAATTAAACAAAAAGAAGCTTTCATCTGAAGAAGCATTGCAAATGCAACAAATAAACGAACAAAACAATTATTTCAATCTCAAAATGAACTCCAACCCATGATCAAACATAAGGCTCTTGAAGTCCTTGCATGGATGACGGATGTGCTAAGACCGCGAAGTTGATCCTATATTAATTAATTAAATATTTATAAATTGTCATTATTTATTTATTTAAATATTAATTGATTGAAGAATTGCATTGTCAAGGAAATTTTTTTCCGTAAATATTAGTAAAAATTATGACAAGTGTTCTTTGGTAAATTTAAAAATTTAAAGATCTTTTTTGAAGAAAAAAACCATATATTTACGTTTCTTCTGAAATCCCCAGAATTTGCTCCTCCTCCCGCAAATCATGGAGGAAATCAGCACACGATTCTTGTTTACGATCCCTGTTGCCTGAGGGTATCCAACTAGAAGTGAAAAAAGCTAGAGATCACGCTTCTTGTTCTAATATCGCTCTAGATACTGACATGGCGACTGATGCTTCTAGAAGTGCTGTAACACCCCGAAAACCGGTCTAGTCAGAATTGGATTCCGATGATCGAAACATTGACATTAAATGTTGAAATATTGAATCCTTACTATATATTATATTGTTATAGGACCTTAATTGAACTAAGTCTTTAGTTAAGATTGCTTTGAGAATTCTCAAATTAGTGATTTTGAGCTAGGCGTTTCGATACGGTCATACCCGTACCGAAACGGCCTAGGTAAGGCGATTCAAAACGTTTATAGGCGTTCCGAAACGTTTCCAACGGTATTGACTAACATTTGGACTTTAGCTCAACCGTTTCGATACGGTTCCTCTCGTTTCGAAATGGGTCCCCTCTTTCGAATGTGTTTAATGGATAAATTGAAGAGAAATGATTAAGGGATGACTCATCTAGTTTTCTGCCATCCTCCATGTGATTCCTTATCAGAGAAGATAATTTATAGCCATCTATTGTTTAATTTGGAAAGGATAAAGGAGAGGTAAAAATATTATTAAATAAGCTTACCTTAGTTGGGAGGAAACATTTCTATTGGTTGTTTGGGAGGTGGCTAATGATTAAGGTCATGTTTCCCTTAAATGAATTGATCAAAAGAGAGCTTATCATCTTTGTATTATTTTCACCGAAACTTATTCTCAATTTCTTTGTTTGAGAGAACAAGCAAGCACCACCATTGACATCTTCAACCTTGAGCTCCTAAGCATACACCTCTCAATTTGTAAACCTTAAGCTTATGTTTTCCTTGTTTTAAGAACATCAATTCATAGCTATCGATCGAGTAAGTGAAATCCCTAGGTCAATCATTGATTCTCTTGATTATTAGATAATTAGTTTCAAGCTTAAAAATAAGCTTTGTCTATAGTTAATGGCTATTCAAGCATCGATATTGTCATATTAATTCTAATAATCCCTTATTGCTTGTCCTAGTTCAAGAAGTGGAAAAGGCTAATCTATCGTCTCCATTGAAAGCTAGGAATAAGGGTATCGCCATCCGAGAGCCTTAGAAGCTTCAGATTATCGATGTGAGTGTAGTCAGAGTCTCAGAATTGGGCGAGAAGCCTTTCCAAATTTATCGTCACTGATTTTGTATGAATTACTAACCTTTGGATTAAAGGGGCTTGTATAAAGCATCAATGAAAACCATATTGGTAAGTTGGGTAAGTACTACTTCGATTCATTGATTATAGCATTGCAATTATTGTCATGGATATCATTGAAGCATTGACATATAGAATCATTGACATGAGTTTATTGATATTGCCTATTGTTATGGCTACATGATTATGGAGATATTGACATTGAATCATTGATATTGAACTATTGTCATTTAATCATTGATATTGAATTATTGTCATTGAACCATTGATATTGAGCTATTGTTATCGGACCTTGGGATCGAAGTATTGGATACAATTGACATGCCATAGAATTCATGAGCTCAGTGGTACGGAGATTATACGGTGTAGTGGAGGGATCTGATGTGTGTTGGTCAAAACGGTGTAGTGGAGGATATTGGATCATATTGATCATTGTTGGTGTAGTGGTGGAATTTGTGTATCCAAATACTGTTGAAATCGATCCAAGGAAGAATTTTAATTATTGATATTGTCATTGATGAAATAATTATTGATATTGCATTGTCATGAGGTTGAGCTATTGTTATTGGTGAATTGATTATTGATGTCATGATCCAACATGGGTGATGAATATGCCATGATCATTGTTTAGTTAATGTCATTAATGTCATCAAATCATGAAAGTGTTCCAAGTGCATTTATTGTTATTGGCTACCTCAGTTAGACTATGTAAGTCTAATCCATTCATTGTCTATACATTTCAGGATAAAGAAGTATCGGATCAAGATTGAGATTAGCTGGAAGTTTAGCAAGTCACCACGATTTAATGTAAAGTACTTTTGTCCCTTTGAACTCCTAGGATGGTGGCAAAGTAGTTAAAATAGTCGATGGTGATGTTTTGGTTGCATGTATAAAGGCTATGTGTTATAGGTGGTTAAAGTGCTCTAAATGACTTGTTATGTTTGCTTGAAAATGGCTTAAAATGCATACTTGACCTAA
The DNA here is from genome assembly GCA_030270665.1 of Hibiscus trionum. Taxonomy (NCBI): domain Eukaryota; kingdom Viridiplantae; phylum Streptophyta; class Magnoliopsida; order Malvales; family Malvaceae; genus Hibiscus; species Hibiscus trionum. Next base: position 38,608,420 of record BSYR01000010.1, on the reverse strand, counting down.
AAAGGTGAAAACATAGTAAACGTATACGAATGATGATGAAAATTGGCATGAAAGTAGTTTATATCATTGAAATGTTGTGTGTAAAGTGTCATTGTATTTGGACAATGTTTGATAAGGTAAAATAAATAAAAACTAGCAAGAATCTATCATTACAGGTCAGGTCGTATCGAAACGGGTGATGGCGTTTTGATATGGGTAAGCATAATTGAACCCAAGGATCGGGGCGTATCGAAACAGTTTAGGATCGTTCCGAAACATTTTGCTACTAGAATCCACCGTTTAGATACGGAATCACAGTGTATCGAAACAGGTCAAAGTCTTAGTCAAAATAAGTCAACTCGTACCGATACAGGGCTTGCCCGTATCGATACGGTCATAAGAGAAAGATTCAACAAGGTTGACCATCATCCATCCGTATCGAAATGGCTCTAAGTGTTTCGATACATGTTTAGGTAAAGTGGTTAAAAAGCCTAATCTGAAAGTCTACATTGTCTACATTTTGGTCATTATAATTTTCAATAGTAAATTAAATGAGTAAATGATCACCATTATGCATGAAATTTTGCAGGCTAATCAATGTTGTACCGAATTTCATTGTGGTATATTTTAATGCATCGAAGGACCTTTAGTTTGTAAGATTTACATTTTAATCCCTAAAACTTGTAAAAGTTATAAATTGGTCCTAAATGGTTGTTATTGCCTTCCTACGAGTAAATCAGACTAAGACGTATATTATTAATGTTCTGTTTGTGTAATTTTGATTAAATGTTGTTATAAGTTGAAATTTTATCACATCGATCATCATATCGTTCATCGGTAACACGCTCCGACTCGGTTCTCGATCAAGCCGAGAAGGGGGTGTTACAAGTGCATCCATGGATGTTCTTGAAACGCCTGGTGATTCAAGGTTATCTTCTGAGGGACATGATATGTCGGCCGATCAATGTACGTCCTCTTTTGATGGTGGGGTTGTTGCTAGGAAATCATATGCTACCATGGTTGCTGCTTCGAAAGCTGTTAGAGGGCAAGCGAGTTTGACCATATCAAATGATAATATAGATGTTCTGGATTCAGATTTCTCTATTGATCGCAATGGTGCTTTTCTAAAGATCACATTTTCTGAGAGAGTTCATGAGCTGATTGATAAGAGTATGCAACGGGCAATTATCATTCGCCTCCTTGGCAAATCGATTGGTTTCAAGACCTTGGTAAATCGTGTTCAAGCTTTGTGGCACACTGACAAGAATTTTTAGATTGTTGATCTAGATAATAACTATTTTTTGGTTAAGTTTGAGTCTGACAATGACTACACCAAGGTGCTTACGGGCGAACCATGGACAATTTTCAGATGTTATTTAACGGTGCAACCCTGGACTAGGTCCTTCTCGATATCTGAGAAACACCCATCTCAGGTTGTAGTGTGGATTCGCCTACCGAGTCTTCCATACCGTTACTACTCCAAAGTGTTTTTTCGAAAAATTGCTAATGTTATAGGGCGTGTTATCAAGATTGATTATAGCACTAATGTGGGTGAGCGAGGCCGTTTTGCACGACTTGATGTGGTTATGGACCTCAATCAACCTTTATTATCTTGTATTGGCATCGATGGTTTCGTTCAAAAGCTTGAATATGAGGGTTTGCAGCAAATTTGTTTCAAATGTGGTAAGTATGGTCATTCTCAGGATTTTTGTGGTAACCTTGCTGCTTCTTCTGACACGAGTGCAGGTCAGTTATCGGTTAATGCTCCCCCGGCTACTGTGGCCGAGGTAGTTGGTTCTGAGGAAAATTTTTATGGGCCATGGATGGTTGTTGATAGATGACGTTGGCGGCCGACAAAGGCTCCTGGTACTAAAGAAGATGGTGCTCGAAATGCACGCAGTGGCTCTCGTTTTAACGTACTTCACAATGTGGTTGATGAGGGAGGGGTTGCGGATAGTAATGTTGTTCAGGAACGTACATCAAATGCCTTAGATAAAGGGAAGGGGTTATAGTCTAAGCCAGATGTGTGTCCGAGGAAGAGGGTTATGGCCCGAGCATCTGAAGATGGACCATCACGTTCCCCATTAGTTGATGTAACAAATGTTACCAATCAGACTATTGATGTTGATGCAGAAGCTAGGGAATTTGTTGTTTTACCAATAGTAGCAGGTTCAAATGCCCAAGTTAGATCTCACACGCCAGCAATTGCTTCTGGTTCTCATAAGGTAAACTCCATTGTTGAGGGAAGGAATGAACTTAAGTCTATGGCAAGGCTACGAAATTCTTTGAATTCAGGGAAGAGCAGAACTGCTATAAAAGTGATAAATAAGAAGAGTTTGAAGGTGACTAAAAAACCTGAGCCACGGGTGCCCCTCATTCTATTTTATCAGAATGGGTCCAAATGCTCTCGTCACAATTTGACAAGCTTAAACCTCATGATCAGGTACAAGCAGTTGATCCCGATGACACTGGACAACAGAGTGAGTCGATGGGAGGTGTGAATGATCAAACCATGCTTGATGGAGAAGATGCTAATCATAGTACTGCCGCGGGTGGAGGGAAGGAGAATTTACCTCCTTCTCAATAAGGTGTATCATTCATTTCTCTTTTTGTCATATTAATGATTAATATCATGTTTTGGAATACTCACGGTGCGGAAAGCTCCGAATTTAGATGTTACTTTAAGAATTTTGTGAGAACTAATAATCAGCAGATCGTTGCTTTGATGGAACACACGGTTAGTATGGATATAAATGTGCAGCGGTTCCAAGAGGTAGTTAAAAAGTGGAACATTGAGGACTTTAGACACATTGGGCGCAAGAAAAAAGGGATTTTGGCGCAGCTTCGTGGGATTGATAGAGCTCTTCGGGTTTCCTATTCAGATTTTTTTGCTGACTTAGTGGATAAATTGCATGCTGAACTGGACCTTATTCTTGAACATGAGGAGTCTATGTGGTTCCAAAAGGCGCGAAGCAAATGGATTCTGTATGGTGATAAGAATACACGCTTTTTCCATGCTTTCACAATGGCGCATAGGAGGGCTAATGCAATTTAGCTCTCAAGTTGGGCAATGGGGAATGGAATTCGACCCAAGAGGTTTTACAAGCTCATGCCATTGATTTCTTCAAAAATCTCTTTACCTCGGAAAACGTCAGTACTGGGCATTACCATATTCGAGGTTGCTTTCCTAGAATGAGTGACCATGCTTTTCACTCTTTGGATGCCCCACTTACAGGCGATGAGATCAAGGCGGCAATTTTTATATAAATCCATTCAAGGCACCGGGAGTTGATGGCTTACATGCAGTTTTCTATCAGCGGAATTGGGATGTTGTTGGTCGAAGTGTGTGTCCGTGTATCAGGTGCATTTTTGCAGGGGATCCTTTTCCGGAGTCTATCAACAAAACACTTTTGGTTTTAATTCCCAAGATTAATTCTCCTGAGAAGATGAGCCAATTCCGGCCCATAAGTCTCTGTACCGTCCTTTATAAAGCTATTACTAAGGTGATGGTGAATCGTATGAAGCCATTCTTATCGGAATGGATTGTTGACAGCCAAACGAGTTTTGCTCCAGGCTGAGCTATCTCTGACAATATCATAATTGCCCAGCAAGTGGTGCACTCGATGAAACAGAAAACCAGAAAGCGTGGATGGATGGCTCTAAAGATTGATTTGGAGAAAGCCTATGATAGGCTAGAATGGTCGTTTATTGATGATACGTTGCAGGACATTGGCTTTCCAAATGGTATTCGCGAACTTATTTTAAAGTGTGTTTCTAGTGTGTCTACTCAGATTATTTGGAATGGCTCTTTGATGGACTCATTTTCTCCATCTCGAGGTATTAGGCAAGGCGACCCTATCTCACCATACTATTTGTTCTCTGTATGGAACGTCTCAGTCAGGCTATCAACCAAAAAATTGTTCTTAGACAATGGAAAGGTTTTTGTACTTCGAAGCGTGGCCCGATGGTCTCTCATTCGATGTTTGCAAATGATATGGTCCTTTTTGCCGAAGCTTCTATGGAACAACTTGAGGTAGTCCGAGATGTTCTTTTGGATTTTTGCAATGTTTCGGGGCTTAAGGTAAATGTTCAGAAGACCAACATTTTCTATTCAAAGAATGTGCCTAGTAAGGTCTGTCATTTCATCAACACTACTTTCGGCTTTTCTGAGGTTGTTGACCTTGGAAGATATTTAGGGGTTATTATGCTGCATCAGAGGGTAACTCAATCTTCTTATACTTACTTCGTCCAAAAAGTTTGGGATCGTCTCTCAGGATGGAAGGCTAAATACTTGTCCTTTGCGGGGCGTGTTACTCTTGCTAAAGTCGTTTTGTCCGCAATACCTGACTATTCTATGCAGACTGCTCGTTTGCCCAAAGGCACTTGTGAAGAGATTGAATGCTTGATCTGCAACTTTATTTGGGGGCGTAGTGATGGTAAAAGAGGTGTCCACTTGCTCAATTGGGATGAGTTATGCAAACCTGTGTTATCTAGGGGTCTTGGCTTTAAACATTTGCATATGCAGAATGATGCCTTCTTAATGAAGGTGGCTTTCATTTTAATCGACAAAGGGAGTCGCCTTTGGGTCCGCTTCATCCGTGCCAAATATAAATGCATGGATACCTTACCGGAGTTTTTATATCGGCGCAATTGTTCACACCTTTGGTGTGGCTTAGCTTCTGTTTGACATGATGTGCAAAGTAGTGTTATTTGGAATGTTGGCAATATTGAAAGCATCAATTTTTGGCATGACTCTTGGCTTAAGGGGGTCAGGCCGTTAGCCATGATTGCAACCGATCCTTCATATTAATTTCTGAGTTTCACATCGATCCGAGTTATGGTGACAATCGATAGGCAGTGGGCTTGGAATCTTTTCCAGCACCTTCTTTCTGCTTTTATTCTTGATCACATTGCAGCGGTTAAGGCACCAGGCCTAAGCAACACCATATATACACATGGGTGGCGATGGAACGACAACTCCTTGTTCACATTTAAGTCGACTTATACAATTCAATTTCCGCAGCATGTTAGTGATGGGCAAGACATTTGGAAGTTAATTCAGTAGTTCAAAGGGCCATAACGTATTAAGGCATTTTTTTGGTTAGTTTGTAAGGGTCGAGTTCTTACTAATGGTGAGAGTGTTTGACGAAACTTAATAGATTCAGCAGCTTGTGTGGCTTGCGAATCAAGCATGGAGAACATTGACCACATCCTTCATCATTGTCCATGTGCAGCATCTGTTTGGTTCGGTCTGATTCTGTCTACAAAACAGTCGACTTTCTTCTCTCTTTTGTTGGTAGAGTGGATTCGGTTGAACTTAGCAAACCCAAAGTCCTTTCTTCTTGATTATGTGCACTGGGATTTTTTTTTGATCTATCTTATGGAATCTGTGGTTATCACGAAACAAAAAGGTGTTCGAGCCTGATGCTATGGATAGTGGCAATGTCCTTGGTCACAGTCGACGTCTTGTGTAGGAGGCTCTTCGTGCTTTAGGCTCTCTTAGGTTACCGAGGCAGTCCAACGTTGTTGAATGGCAGCAGCATGTTCAATGGATCCCTCCTCCAAGTGGGGTGTGCAAACTTAATGTTGATGGTGCGTGTAACCCATTTGATGGGACTGCGTCTTGTGGTGGTGTCATCTGAGACTCTACGGGCTTTTGGATTGCTGGTTTCTCGAAATTTATTGGTAGATGCTCTGCTCTAGATGCTGAATTTTGGGATGTACATGAGGGGTTGGAATGTGTTTTAAATCGAAATGTCGAATCTGTGGTGGTTGAGTCTGATTGTCTCGAGGTGATTCGTAGTTTACAAAACCATGGCGGGAGGTCTCCCAATTCTTCTCTACTGGCGTCCATCCAAAGGTTGATACAAAGGCTTGGTAGTGTTGAGTTTTGATATGCTTTTAGGGAAGGAAACTGAGTAGCTGATGCTCTTGCTAGATTGGGCCCTTGGAATGGCTTCCAAGTTCGATCATATTTGTTTCCACCGGATGAGGTTCTTAATTTATTGCATGATGATTGGATAGCTAATGTTAGTATGTTTTGTGATGTTCGGGCTCATCTTGTCTTGTTTCTGTAATACTACCATAGGTACTTTTTTCCTCCATCTAGGTTAGGGAGGTTTTAATGAGGCCTATGGTAGTATCCTTCCCTTATTAATCAAAAAAAAAAAATTTAAAAGAAAGAATTGAACAACCTATTACCATTTTAATCTTTCTTGTGAATTTTTTATCTTAAATATACATGATAATATTCCAAATTAAAATTATATATCATTGTATTGAATAATTGTTGTTAATGATAACAAACCGATTTTAATGCACAACAATCATATTTTGTCTCATTTCGCTTCCAAAGTTGTTTCTTGTGAAGGTCTCATATTAACGCAGTCACACTACGTGGACAAGAAAAGTTTGGCAATGATGTTTCCAACATAGCCAGAACTATAATAAATACGAGTCAACATTTGTTCAAATGTTGCTTTCACTATGAGAAGTTTAAGCAGATTCACAAATAATCCAGGGCCAAACCTCTGGAAAGTGATTGTGAGAGTACTAAGATATCTTAGATATACTTATGATTATGATTTGCATTATTCCAAAGATCCTACTATTTAGAAGGATTCTTCCATGCCAGTAAGATATCTGATATTCAAGATATCAAAGGCACAAGTGAATATGTTTCACATCGAAAAGAGAAGCTATGTCATGGGATTTCTCAAGACAAACGTTTACAACTATATGCATAATGGAATCGAAGGCTATAGGTCTAGAAATGTCTGGAGAAGAAGTCAAATGACTTTAGAATGTATTGGTGGATATTCCTAAATGGCCAAAGTCTGTGTCTACAATATTCATATATTGTGAAAACCAAATAAAATTTGGTAGAGCACAGAGCTTATGTATAATGGTCAGTCAAGACATATGTGTCGTCGGCATAATATCATTAGACAATTGATCTTAAATGGAGTTATCTATATTGATTTTGTAAAATCAAAAGATAACGTTGTGGATCCACTAACCAAAGGGTTAAACCGAGATCAAGTTGAGAAAACATCGAAAGGAATGAGACTAAAGCCCAAGAAATTTAAGGAACTATGTGAAGGAAAAACCTACCTAGTTGACTGGAGATCCCAAGATCTAGGTTCAAAGGGACAACCTAATTGCATATACATGTGCGGTCATTGTGGGGGTTCTTCACCAAAGTTTGTTCTTATGATGTAAACAGTGATCAAAGGTGGTATAGGCTAAGCAAAGCTTTTAATGACCATTGTGTGCTTCGATGAGCCAAGCAATATAAGTCACCTATGTGAGAGTGCAGTGGGGTCGCTTCAAGGAGACTATTAAGCATAGTTCTTTCAAGCTTTTGCGGATCCAAGCGGTGTTCACGGCCATATGAACATAACCATGAGAATTAAAAACCTTGTCAAGGAGGTAGTTGTGTGAGGTATACCATCGTTTATACAAACAACATAACAGTTTAAGGACATCACGTCTACTAGTCAACCAATAAAGTAAGTATACTTTCACAAGGGAATATTCAAAGGAGGAAACATGCCTAACTTATGCAGCTATTGATCATAGATCCTATCACCATATCGAGTCAAAATATTTTTGATTAAGTGATCAATTTCATTCATGTGGGGGATTGTTGGAAAATTTTGATAATTTTGGAGCTTTGAATGAGAAATTGATCCAAACGTTGTTGAGGAAAATGTGGAACCAATTGTTGGTTCGTAAATGTGCACACGTACACAACGTGGGTAACGCAAATGTCCGGATCGATCTGGTCCTCCGTGGGCCTACGGATATTTTGACCCATATTTGAAATAATTTTTCCTTAAATTAGAGCATATATTTACCAAATTCTATTTTTTTGGAATTAAAATGATAAATATTAAAGTTTCCTTTAATTCAGACATTAATTTTGGAAACTGCTCTTTAAAGGCTCATTAATTCTCAAAATCATAAATGCTCAATTGGGTTAAAAGTTTTCACTTATACCCTCGTAAAACTCCTATAAATAGGGTGTAAACCTTCTAGGTTAAACACAACTCAAACCATAGAGAATTTTCTATTTACTCTGTGAATTTCAAAAGTAGTTTTTGGTGATAGGAGAAGGCAAGGTTGTAGTTCTTGATCTCTGCAGTTGTGCTACTATAGCTGATCATCTAGTTGTTGTATCCTGGGAGACAGACGAAGAAAAATCTCAAGCACCAAGGAGTGGCCGAAAATATGTCTTAAGGAAACTGTGTAGCTACAAGCCTCAACTCGTTCCCAATCGGTTTAGTTTTAGATATATTATATCTAATTTTGTTCTTCCCAATTCAGTATTTTAATACAATATTTATATTTTATTGTTTATTTTATTCTTAGATTAACTACTTTTTCTAACAATAACAAATTTAAGAAACAAAATAAAGTACAGCTTTTTAAGCATAACATTTTCGAGAAGTAAAAGAAAAATCAGTTTTGTGAGCATAATGAATTTGGGAAGAAAGTTTGGTTTGTCACAAAGATTTTATAACGCTAAAGATAGAATTATTTCTTTATAATGTTTTACTATCGAAAATATGCATATAAAAGAAACTAAACCTCTACAGAGATTTAATAGTGCTAACATGTTACACGTGTCTAAGGATAAAATTATCATTGATGATTGGTATCGTGTTGTACGTGATATTTCTCGTAATAATACAATTGAGAGTAGAGTTAGCATTTATAATTATATGAACTTCGAGTCACTTCTTACATCCAAGCTTGAGCATGGCTTGGTCTTAGTTGGCATCCATTGTTGAGTAATACTCGAAGATACTTTGTGAAAGAGGTGGAGAGCTTGGTCTTGGTTGGCATCCATTGTTGAGTAATACTCGAAGAGATTTTGTGGAAGAGGTGAATATTTCGTTCCTCATATTTTGTTTGAAAATTTTGTTAAAATTTAAAATTTTATCTTGAACTCCTTGCACTTCCTGAATTTGTGTCAAGGTAGAGATGTTAGAGTTTGTGACCCAAATTACAAGATCTTAGGATTAGATATTATGTTGATTCCACAAATCTCTTGTAATTTTCCTTATTTCAACATAATAAAATTTCTCCTATTCTACTTGTGACTTTTCTCGTTAAAGTTTTTCACTTGAAATCTTATTGTTTTTTTATTTGTGGTCATTATATTTATTGTCATCTTATAATATAATGTTTATTTAATAAAAAATTAATTTTTTGTCTTGGTCATTCAATTTTAGACAAAATTTTGGGCATTGAATTTTGAGAATGTTTTATCCTATATAGGATGCTTCTAAGAACAGTAGAAACAAACCACTAAGCAAAAATTTACTAACTTCTCAATCTTCTTTAGATTGAGGGTGAAGAGCTCTTTAAAAAAGTACCCCTTCTTTTTTTACTTATTCATCATCAAAACATCAACCATCGTTGCTAAGTATTAGGGATTTTAGAACCAGTGAACATTCACCGTCACGTTTCGAGGAACCATAGCTTGCAAACATATACTGCAGGCGAACGATGACAACCCGCTCCTACGAACACTATATAGGCAAACAAGTAGAAGCAAATTGCGATAAACAAGCCTACTGCAAACGTACCTAGGCGTACGATGTTTGGCGACCAAGTGATCGTTATCGATGATAGAGCAAACCTATGACGTCAAGTCATAGGCAATCTAATCACAACGTCACGACAATCCCATTGTGACACCTATCTAGGTAGTATAAAAAGACGCATGCAACAAGGAAAATCCACAAGCTTCCACTATGAGAGAATCGATACCATACCGAAGAGAACACACTCGAACCCCAAACCATCGACCACCATCGGATCGTCGTCTTCGACCCTTGTTCACTTTACCAATCAATAAGGGCACTTATTCGATTTTTGTTGACGTCTATGAAATAATTTAGTGTTTCTATCCCATGAAGAATCCAATTGGGTCGAGATTTTTGCTTCAATAACAATTATTCTTGGTCAAGAATCATCTCAAGCTCAAGTTGCCGTCCTAGTGAAGTGTTAGATAGTATCATAAATGTAATCCTAGACGACCCAATTATCACTAATCATTCTAAAAAAATCATCATAGTTAAGTCATCAATAGAATAAACAAAATTGTCGATTAGCCTTTCTATAAGCACTACCACCAATAGAAACAAGGATAAGCTTGTGGTTAAGACAGATAGTTAATTAAACCAAAAATGAATGGACAAATTGTTAAGTCATTGATAAGTTTGAAATTATTGTAATTAAATTCTTACCCCTTCATTTTTTGTTTAATTAATTTTTAGGATCTTGTTAGTTTGAAAATTAATGAAATTAATCTTGACTCCCAATTTTTTAGTTTAATTACTTTTTTAAGGTCTTTAATTTCAAAATTATAAAAGTAAAACCTTAACTCTCTTAATCTTTATAGTTTAATTGCTTTTTAAGACCCTATTTATTTTAAAGTTAAACAATTTATTCATTATAAGTGAAACTTGACTCATATTGTCTCATCTTGTATGGATTCAAATCTCAGTCAAAAAAATAATATCTCTAATTAACCACACAAAAAAAGTTTTCATCTGAAGAAGCATTGCAAATGCAACAATATAAACTAACAAAACAATTATTTCGATCTCAAAGTGAACTCCATCCCATGATCCAACATAAGGCTCTTGAAGTCCTTGCATGGATGACGGAGGTGCTAAGACCGCGAAATTAATCCTATATTAATTAATTGAATATTAATAAATTGTCATTATTTATTTATTTAAATATTAATTGATTGAAGAATTGCATTCTCAATGAAATTTTTCTCCGTAAATATTAGTAAAAATATGACAAGTGTTCTTTGATAAATTTAAAATTTTAAAAGAAAGAATTGAACAACTTTTATCATTTTAATCTTTCTTGTGAATTTTTTTTATCTTCAATACACATGATAATATTCCAAATTAAAATTATATATCATTGTATTGAATAATTATTGTTAATGATAACAAACCGTTTTTAATGCACAACAATCATATTTTGTCTCATTTCGCTTCCAAAGTTGTTTCAGTTGGCTCTCTATGTTCAAATTCTATCTTCATTTTTAACAATTATTTTAAAAAAACAATCCAAATATTTAGAATTCAAAGGATTAAGAATCCAATGAGTAGTCTATGTAAAAAAATGATGATATTTATCTTAAGAGACTCGGATTCGAGCGTTTTGTCTTAAAAGTGTCTTATTAAAAGGTTAAAAATGAACATATACTACCTTATAATTACTTTTTAAAAAGTTAAAGTTGGAGGTTTTAAGATTATGTATTTAGATTTTATAGTTTATTGTTTAACTAAAATATCTCATTTACGTAAATGGTTTTTATTTTCGTAAACTCATTTTGAAATCCCATTACGTAAATGGGTAATTAGAGGTATAAAAACAATCATTAAAATGGAAGTACAATATCCACCAACAGAATTGGCAAAATACATTATATTGCCTACTGAATTAGCAACGTTGTAATTATGAAAAATAAAAACTCAAGCGATTTAAAAGGTAGTATGGGGTTTAGGCTCACAGTTGGTATTCCACTATTCAAAACTTAACATTGCTAAGTGCTGAGAAAGGAGTATTCTTCCAAGACATGATTGATTATAACACTTTACACTAATCATACACTTATAACTGTAATTTGCAAAAATTAACAAGCTCAACACCCACCACTTCTTTTAATTGATTTGAGTCAGGGGTGAGCGTGGTATTAACGATGCCTTTAATTCCTTTCCCTCAAATGATTCATACGAATTGTTTTCCCGAAATTCTTCAACCAAAGCTTCCATCGGCATGGCTCGTAGGGATTCAATACTCCCTTTGCTCGGAACATCTTGCTCGCTTCGTATCGGTGTCGTCCCACTTGGTTCATAATCCTATACATTATAGTTGTTGATGCACAAATTTGAGTGTCACAAAGTCAGCAGGGTTATAAGTCAAGAGCCTTATGCATAAACATACCATGTATCTTTGTTGGAATGTTTCTTCTGCTCTCTGCTTGATCGATGAAGCTTCACTCGAATGATCATCCTGGAATGTTTCAAGGCTTTTACTGTGAGCTTTAATGGAGTCCACAATTCCCAATGTAATTCCTTGTGCCTGCTCCGACATTCCTGTGCAGAATTCCACAAAAAACATAACTCGTAAGACAATTCCAATTCCGAGCTAACTTTTGCTGCAAGAAGTGGGTGATATTGTACTTTCACACCAAAGAATCAAATGAATTGGTGTGTCCCCTTGAATGAAAGCAAAGCATTCTTCAAGGAATTGGCATCAAACATAAACTCTACAGTCTATGTATTCCAAAAAAAAAAATAGACTCACTATCAATGTACTGAAGGGTATCATTGGTATTCTTTAAGCCATCTTGCTCAGCCGTAATGCGGGCACTATCAATTTCAGCATCATGCTGCTCATTTGCATCAGAAGCTTTCCTGGAACAAATATTGAAATTAGCTTCTAGGAGAGAACAAAATACCACAAAAATGGAACCAATTATACTTGTGCACTAATATTCCAACAAAAAAAATTAACTCTAGAAAGAATTTGTTGTTATCTTTCGAGGAGAAAAGTAAGCTAACTTGCATGCATTTGCAATGACAAATACGCTGCAAAAGATGTTTACAACCAACCTGATAAGTGATACCATATCTGAAACATGTTTGCTACCCTTTGCATTCACAGAATCCTGGGTACCTTTGTAGTGCTTGTATGCAGAATCAGCAGTAGACACGCTTAAGCAAAAGACGGACAAAGGGCATGTCAAAACCAAAGAAGTGAGGAGAAATGGATTCAAAATACGAATAAGACATAATTTACCAATGCTGTAGGAGTTCCTCAATACGACAATGTTTTGCAGCTGAGTAATCAGCGGTGTCTTTAGTATCATTCTCTACTTGCATGGTGAAAGCTTGCCATTTTCGTTTTGCATCTGTTGTAATACCGTCCATTGAGGAAATATGTCCATCCAAAAATGTTTTGTTAGCGACAACAGTTTCTTTGATATCAACAAGCCTTGCATCCACCTGACAGAGAAACCATTGCTTAGTCTTCAAATAAGCATAAGCAAAACCAGTAACCATATAGAGAATGAACAAACCAGCTCTTTTTGCCGACGAACATGGTTATACACAAGATTTGTCATATCGGCAATAAGCTTCTCGGCATCAGATTTCGATTCCTCCTACATGGCATATTCTTGATGAATAAGAAATTTCAATAATGTATCTCAAGTCAAGAAATAGTAATGTGCCTATTATACCTCATAAGCCTTCTGGAAGCTAGCAATGCTCTTCATTTGAACTTCATCAGCTCGCACAGCATGATTTTGAAACCTCACAGACTCTTCTGAAAGCTTATCCAGAATTTCACTGGTATAATCATAAATGTCCTTTGTTTGCTCAATACTAACATGGAACCTCTATTAATCAGAAAGAGCCAGAAAAAGTGAAATCAGCAAGGAAATAATTATAAAGAGAAGGGGGGGGGGGGGGGGGGGGAATCTAGCTTATGCTAATATAAATAGTGCAAGCAAAACACTATTGTATGCAACAAAAGTTTATTGCAGAATAAATGCATTTCCTGAATTGCTATGGTCTAAAATAGAGAAAAATGGGGACAAGAAAAGGTGAGGCATTAAAATCAGTTGTACCACTACTTGGACAAGTTCAACATTGGAGCACAAACCTGTCTTAGTTCTTTTGCGAAAACAGCCATTTCATCCTGGTGAGTTGCAAGACTACCCTGAAGATCACCAAACATTGAAGCTGCTTTGCAGGCCTCAGACGAAAGGAACTGATGTATAATTCATAAACAAAAGCAAAGCAATTAAACCAAGCAAAAACACCAAACAAATTAAATAAAATGCAACCTAAATCAAAATATCAGGACAGACCTCTTCAATAGAATGTGCATTTGAAGAAGCCAGAGTTGAAATTTCATCTAAAGCAGCATTGGAGCTAGCATGGTGCAATCGCACGACATTTTGGACTGCCTCCAAGTGGGAAACGTGCAAAGCTCTTGCAGCAGACACCTTTTTCTTCATTTCCAAGATTGCCTAAAAGCAAGATTCGTGAATACAACAAGGTCAGACACAGCTATTAAATGACATCCACATAAGAACTACCAAGTTGGCTAAAAGTAATATTCGAGGCTCATTCAAGGGGAAAGTTTTTGGTACCTTATCATGTATATCGGTAAAAGAGCAGCAGAGTTTTTCAACACTCTGAAGGTGCTCATTTTGCTGAGACACTGATGAGGCCACCAGGTTGCAAAGTGAACCAATTTGCTGCCCTAGTTCTGATTGGAAGTTGTTAACCACTACTCTATTATCAGAGTTCAGTTTGTCTTCTTTTCCTATAAAGTAAAGCATCATAGGGTCACATATCACTTCGTTCATATACACTAAGTATGAAATAACTAAGCAGAACAACATACCAATTTTTTGGAACAATGAAGCATTATCCTTAAGAGCTTTCTCCAAGTCGGACCTTAGCATGCAGGCTTGATGCGCTAGAGCATTTTCTATTTTTGACCATTCAAAATAGTGTCAGCACAAAATAAATACCAATAGTCAAGGCTCAAGTACATATTGATATGTACCTGCTTTTTTCTGTTCACATATAATAAAATCTTTCTCTTTCAACACATAGTGGCACTTTTTCAGTTCTTCTTCAGAGTTGGCTAGCAATTTGACGGTTTCATTCAAGTTATTCTGTGTTTTCAACCTATTTAATTAGTATGAATCTAATATAAAAGGATCAGATAAAAACCTTAAGACAGTTTACCTCGGTCATCTCGAGTTTGCCACTCAAATCAGAGCATTGTCGAACTTGGGCAACATATTTATCTTGTAATTCCTGAAGTTGCTGTTTTGTAACAAACCAAAAAAAGACAGCAAGTTGTAAGCCAGATATATATCAAACAAATACATAAGGATCTCAAGACCCGAGATAATTAAAATGATACCACAGCAAAGGCTAACCTTCTGATGTGTTTCAAGAAGGACCCCCATTTGTTCAATCTGTTCAGCCATTGCCTAAACAAATGCCAGTTAAACCACATGAATAATAATGAATCAAAAGAATCATTCACTGGTTCTGAATAATGAGTATCCTAAATAAAAAGACTTCAATTATACTTGTATAGAAAAACTCATATAGATAGAGTAGAACACATTGAAATTTCAATAGTAGCAAAAGAGCTATCTTATTCAACAAACGACGTCAAAGAAAATTATAAATAATAAAACCTCAGATATAGGCAAAAACATGCACCCTAAATCTAATGGAGAAGTATGAATCAAACTGCACACCTTCCTGTCACTTTCTTCTTGGAAATATCTCTCTTTTGGAATATAAACACCGTTCTTTTCACGAGCAGCATATACCTCTGAAGAAATGGACATCAAAACAAGCAATGTATAACAGTC
The DNA here is from genome assembly GCA_030270665.1 of Hibiscus trionum. Taxonomy (NCBI): domain Eukaryota; kingdom Viridiplantae; phylum Streptophyta; class Magnoliopsida; order Malvales; family Malvaceae; genus Hibiscus; species Hibiscus trionum. Next base: position 38,592,990 of record BSYR01000010.1, on the reverse strand, counting down.
AATGTAGTTTATAAAATAATATTAAATCGGCCAATATCCTTAATCATTTGAACAGCCTTCCAATAAAGAAGCATTTTACCTGACTTTAGGCGTTCAATTTCACCATAGAGGTCCTTTATAAGAGTTGATTTCATCATTTTTTGGTTAACCTGCATAAAGCGAGCAATAAGTTACATGTTAAACCTTTTCTGATTTCCAAACAACAGTATCATATAACCAGTCAATAACAATAAAACATCAAGAAGTTACAATAAAAGATTGCATAATCTCAAATTATATTCAACTTGCATTCAAGATATAGTACAGAATAATTACTTCCCTCCACAGGCATGTATAACCCATGGTACTTTATGAATAACAGTTACTAAATGTGAAGATTCAAAACAACTTTAAGTGCATGAAACACGGAAGGAATTCAGAGTACTATTTGAAACATGAACAATATATCAGTTTCCAGGAATATAAACTTCCATTTATCAAAATTCAGTTTGAACTTTAAAGCAAACTATGTTGTAACTTCCATGTCAACGCAATTATAACATAGTTGGTAGAAGCTATAGCAGGAACTCATTAACAGTAAATTCTAGCATGTTTCTATCCATTTAAGGAATAAAAGAAAGGATAAACTCATTCAAAAGGGTGACATTCGGAAAGAAATTAACTTGTTGGCCAATGATTGTGTACAACAAACCTCAGGCTTATTCTTTATATTCTTTGCCCTGTGTGCATAATCCAGTGTACTTAAGGTCTCCTCAAGGCAATGGACAGCAGGAGAAACTGTAGCTATAATGCAAGTCTTTGTCCGTCCCCCAAGTGAATCACGAAGCAATCGAGTAAGCTTGCTATCCCTAAATTCCCATCAAACTAAATAATTAGAGAAAACATGAAAGGAATATAGGTACCAAGCAAAAAAGAGGTGTTTCAGACCTGTACGGAATATGCCCAAGATGCTCCACAAGGGCAGTTATCACACGTCCTAAAGTCAGTAAACTTTTATTAATTTCACCAGCTTCTCTTGCACGACCCTGTAAGTGCCAACATCAAACAAAACATTAATGATTTTAACTAAAACATTATCTGGTAGGGACTTCCAAATTGGTTAGCAAATATGCAAGAAATACATACATCCCTTGCACCAGAGCGGGATATATTTTCTGAGCCTGCTAAATCAACCAAATTCAGCTTCCCGCACTTTATAAGCTCTTCACCTTCTGGCGTAGCTTCCTTGATATGAATTGTAATAGTAAAAAGAGAATGCGACCGACTGAAATAGACCAAAGCATTTCAATCAAAAATTGTGGAAAAATGGCTTAGCTTCACTCAAACATATAAAGCAGACAAAAGAACCATTACCTTGACTGCTTATTCAACAAAGTCTCAGCAGTTCGACGCTTAGCAGACCCTCTTTCAAGCAAAGTAAATATCTCACTAGCACTTGTAACAATTTCTTCTTCTAATCCTCTGACAAGAACTCCCCCTTTCCCATCTTCCATTAATGGCAACTGCTTTTTCTGTTTCTCCTCCAAAACAACTTTCGTAATTTCTTCAGGAGCAAGCAAATCAGTAATCTCTTCATTATACAGTTCCAGGAATGTTACTTTTACACTGTATTCCGCATTTTGGCCCTCCAATGTATCAAAAATTTGTTTAACTGCTCTTGGAATAACCCCTGCCCCTGCTGGCAATTCACGAGTAGGACTCGCCTGTCATGTTTGTTCGCATGAATTTGACAAGTTAGAAAACTCAATTGCACAGAGGGATATAATTAGAAGATAAAGTTATCGGTAATAAATCTAATACTACCTTTGCCCTTTTGCATTCACCTTCCATGGTATAAGTTTTCCCTGTACCCGTTTGACCGTATGCAAAAATAGTACAGTTGAAACCTTCTAAAACTTCATTAACAATTGGAACAACAGCTTGGTCATATAGATCTTTTTGTTGTGCCGATGGCCCAAATACCTAATTACCATTAAGAAAATAAAACAATTTCAACATTTATAGCAGCAAACAAATCAAATCATAACATCAATTAACTAAAATCAATAGTCACAAAAAGAACACCTTATCGAAAGTAAAAACTCTATCAAAATGTTTTCCGGCGATGTTCTGAGAAACAGCGACTTCTCGCTGGTACTCATTACACTTCACCACTTGCGGCGCGTTGCTCCTTAACTCCTCTTCACTAAACGGCCTATAAATTTATTTTTTTATCAAAATCAAATAAAATTAAATAATCTAACAAACACGAAGACAGAGTGAGAGTTAAAAACAAGCGAAACCTGCAACGGAGGAGGACTTGCACGTTGACGCCTCTCTCTTTTTCGTGGCGGCCGGACATTTTCAATCGTCGAAGCGAAGGAGAATCGCACGAACCTATTTTCGATCTGTGTTTACTTTCCTTCTAATTTTTGTGTGTTGAGCTATGCTGTTCTTGTTTCGCTACCGTTAGATCCGCTTTTTGAATTTGGGTTTTTCTCTTCTCTTTATTGGTTTTTTTGGGGAGGGGGATTTGTTTATGTTTTGTGAAATGATATGAGGAAAGAGCGGGCTTTAGAATGAGATTTGAATTTTTACTACGGAGGCGCCTCGGTGTTAAATCAAACGGTTTGGGTGTTGTTGGAAATGTTAATCAAACGCTCAATATTTTAGAACTGATAGCACAGGGGATTACCCTTATGACCTAGCTAAGCCTGGCCCAGATAAGATATACTTGGGTTTGGCCCTATAGATTTTCATGGGTTTCATGGTCTAAATTTCTAGAATCCATATTCATAATTTTATAAATAAATAAATGGAGTAAACTATATCAGTGATCATTAAATTTTAAAAAAAAAACATTTTGATCATTAATGTTAACTTCTGTTTTCATTTTGGTCACTCAGGGTTAATTTTTAATATTGACACCTATGTTGCACTGATACGAATACGGGAACGAAAAACGATAATTTCTAAAGTTACAGAGTACGGGTACGACAGGGGTACGGCAATTATAAAATAAATATATATAATCATAAAAAAGTATTAAAATCATAGTAAATTATAAAATCTAATGATTTTCTTGGATTAAAATGAAGTCAAATACCATATTCTCATTAGTAAAGGTAGTTTTCTTGGATTAAAATCTAATGGTTTTATGGTTTTTTTAATTTCTGAGGTTAATTCGTAAATTTTAAAAATCTGGGTCATTTTTATGAATTTTAGATTGTTCAAGGACTAAAAATTCTAATTTTATACCTAAATAAGAGCCCGTACATTTGTTTTATTTCTAACGTTGATCCACCCAAAATAAATAAGCATAAATAGATAAATAAAAGCTAAAACCAATAAAATTTTAAAACATGTCTTTTTAAAACCCATTGACAGCTAATTTTCTTTAATTGTATCTTCTTCTTCTTTTGTTCGACCGTCTGTTCTTCTTCTTCTCTTTATTTTTCATGTTTTGCGCTGTTTTTTTCATAATTTGGGTCGTCAAATCAGATTTGTTAGTCGTTTCGCATTCCTAGAAATTATAGCACTTTGGGTACGCTTGTGTGATACAAATGTCGTCCCCAAAAGTCTCAACGTCCCCGATTAACTTTTGGATGTAACATGTTAACCTAGTACGTTCTCGGCACGTCCCTTTGTCGTCCTCATGTCGTACTCGTCCTAAAAACATATTGTGTACTTGAGACGGTCATAACCTGTCGTACCCGTGCTTCATAGATTGACACATGTCATCATATTACAAGTCACAATCACCTGGTTGGTTAAAAAATAAAGGGTAAAGTACACTAATGGTCACTGAACTTTTAGGGCGGGTTTATTTTGGTTATCGAACATTTAAAAATTTCATTGGGGTCACTCAATTTTTAGTCCGTTTTCATTTTGGTCCCTCCCGTTAACTTCCGTTAAAAATGCTGACGTGGTATGTTATCTCCTTCTTCAACCTGTTTTTTCTCTATTTTTTTTCTACAACCAAAGTCGCTTTGTTGGAAACAAAATTGCTTTTCCATAGCAGCAATACAAGTTTCAACTTTCAACAACAGGTTAACCCTTTCTCCATTAGGACCGACCCATCTGTGGACTACCCTGTTTTTGCTGGGGCATCGTATCTCGACCCCTTCCATATCCAACACCAGTACTGTTCCTCTGCCGGCTTTGTTCCACGGGGTTTCATCGTGAGTACCTTTTCCTCTCCCGAAACCTCATCTCCATCCACTGATGTTGATGAATCTGGAAATGTTGATCTCACCCTCCGAGTTAGGGTAGGAAATCCCAACTCTAACCATTTGGCCATATTCCCAAATTCATCTGCTATAGCTATACTTACACATGTCATGAAAAATGCACTACCCTTACTTTGCCTCCGTACTCACCACAGTTGAATCAAGCTATGAGTACGCAGACATTAGCTACAGTTGACCCAAACTTTGTTGAGGTAACTTCCGACAAAATACTAAAATAGTTAAAGAAGCTGATTTAGATAATGGGTTGGGTTAATACTAAAATACCAAATTTCCTTTTTTCTTTTTTGGTTACGTGATGCTAATGGCAATTGGTTACATTATTTTACTAAATTCATCGGGGTTTGCTTTGGTTTTGAAGTGGAGGCTGAAGGGGAGTGTGGTGCGGGATTATTTAGAATTACAGGGGAAAGAAGAAAGAGGTAAAACAAGAAAAAAAAAAAGTTAAAGAAGTAGATAACGTGCCACGTCAGTATTTTTAATGTAAGTTAACGGGAGGGACCAAAATGAAAATAGACTAAAAGTTAAGTGACCTCAATGAAATTTTAAATATTCAGTGATCAAAATGAACTCACCCTAAAAGTATGGTGACCATTGGTATACTTTACCCAAAAAAAAAAATTAGACATGGGTAGGGATGCTTATTGAGTTGAGCAGCTCGCAAACAACTCAAGCTCGACTCGGTCAAAACTCGGTTAACGCTCTACTCGAGTTGACTTGATTTAAAATCGAGTTTAACTCGAGATATTAGCGAGTCAAGTCGAGCAAGACCCAACTTGACTCGATAAGTTCGTGAGCAGCTCGTTATTTTTTTTATAAATTCTTTTATGATTTTTTGGTGGCTACCTTAAAAAAATATGTTACAAGAAGTTTAAATACTAGTTGAAAACTTTAGAAAATTTCGGTGAATTGCTAGGTAATTTACCTATAAAATTTTTGTTTCAAATTTTCAAAATGATTTGTATTTACCGAGAATTAAAAAAAGTTAATTTGTATTAATAAAAATTAAAATATAATGATGAGTCGTTCTTTTTTCTTATTAAAGTCTTTTCTTTTTCTTTTATTATTACTTTAGGTATAAAAGTAGAAAAGGGGAAAAGTTTTCAGTTTTCACTTTCCATATAAAAAAAATACGATTGAAAGTTAAGACCCCGAAATTCCTAAGGCATTCTCTCTTTTGTTGTTCATCAAAGATTGTTGAGAAACTAAAAAGAGTCTAACAATCGAATATCGACTTGATCTCTAACTCGGTCATGACATGTTTGTTTATTTATCTCCTCATACCTCACATTTTTTTTTCTTCTGAATTTCTACGTTTATAGTAAGCTCTAATAGTATCACCGGATTTTACCTATATTTAAAAAATAAGGTAAAATTTTTGGCGAGCTTAACGAGCAACGAGCCGAGTCGAATAATGAGATTTATTAACGAGCACAAATCGAGCACTACTCAACTCACGATCGACTCCCTCAATAAGCACCCTAGACATGGATCAAACCTAACTCTCTAAAAAAAACCCCAAACTACTTAACTATTAAACCAAATCATTACATTTGGCAAATGGTTGAGAATATAATATTTTAGGTATAGCTAGAACGAAAAAATTTCAAACTAGAGTTCAAATTAACTACACTAGTTGCGTATAAAACTTTTTTCAAGCAACATGTTTTCAAATTGTGTAAAATTTATTATTTTTTTTATCTTTGAATGTTCTTCTCATCTATTAGTTTAATTTTATGTAATACAATTCTGAGGATTATTAAAAATCGATGAACCCTTTCAGAAAAATAATACGAAGAAAATATTTTGAAATTATGTAAACTTTTTGAATTATTTGTGAATTTAGTTTAATTTTATGTAGATTTAAAAAAATGTTTTTATATTGGTTATAATAGGAAATAGTATTTTAAGTAATTAATTTTTTTTAACTATGCGAAAAATTATATAAATATTTTATTCAGTTATCTTTTTTTTTCAGTGTCATGATTCAATAGTGTTTTAAGTATTTGAACTCCAAATTAACCTAAAACTTATCCACAAGTAATGCAATTAGTTTAAAGTCTAGCTTGAAAACTTTTTTTGTTCCAACTTTAACTAAAATATCATTCATAGTGTTTAGCTAATGTCTGGTGTGATGAAGAGAAAGAGAGGAGATAAAGGAGGAAGAAGGAAGGATGGCATGTTTGGATGCAAAGAAAATGAGAGAGGAGAGAAAAGGGTGAAAAAGGTGATTATATTGTAAGTTTTGAAAAATATGTGATTTATAGGCATATTGCCAAAAAAATTACTCCTAATGTTTGATTGAATTGTCATTTTGGCCCCTATTTTTTACAATTTAGCCCTTAACATTTTATTTTGAGTCAAAATGACCCATCAGCGGATGGAAACTGTTAGTCACTACAACAAATTTATCAATTTATGACGAAACTTTTATACGTCGTTTCGTATAACGTTACAAAATATACTATAAACATGGCAATTTTTAATTTTCGTCATAGTTAACAAATAATATTATACATTTATTGACAGGTTTAAAAATGTCAACAATTTTTGTCACTATATCTTTGGTGCCTCAAAGGTTTTTTTTTTGAGGGAAACATTTTAATGACGTCTAGACAAAATCGTGACGTTATAAAAACTTCACCAATAAAATAAAAGTATTAGTGCCAAATTATTATTATGAAAATTAAATTTTAGTCAACGACGTTGTAAATTTATCACAAATAAACTTTATTTGTGACAATTTGATTCGTCATACTTTAAAGACATAAAAGATGATATTTTATTTGTGTCTCAGTAAAGTGGTTTAATGTGATGAAAATCACTATATCACTAATTGTTATTTTTTATGTTTTAGAGGATAATTTTCCAAAGCATCGTGACATTATGTCACTAAGAAAATTTAGTGAGATGTGTTTTGACTACATTCCATTTTGATCACTCAAATTAATAAAATTTAATTTCTTAATTTTAAAAATTATATCAAGTTTAAATTGTTTAATTGAGTTAAATTTTTTTTATATACAGAAAGTTATTGTAAATTTAAATTAATTAACCAAGTATTTTCTATCCTTAAATTATTAATTTTGTTTGATTTAATTTTTGCTCTTAAGTCTTCCTATCATTAAATACTTTAGTTTACACGAGCTTTATAGTTTAGGTGATGATATACTATGTCATTCCCAATATGACGATATACTTTAGTTAACTTTATGTTTTATCATCATTTATACTATTATTAGGTGACGATATACTACGTCATTAACAATATGACGATATTTTTTTCGTCATTTATAGAATGAAATTATTATATTATTGGTGATGATATGAATGATTATTGACGAAATTTTATATCATTTGGTGACATAATTAGTTGTCACCAAATGTAAACTATAAGGTGATGTTATACACTAGCGTCATTATATCTTCAACAATACGTGACGAATCAAAGACACATCGTCACACTTGACATTTAGTGACACACCTAGCATGACGAAGGTCGTGACATCAAATTTTACGTCACAAAATACAAATAGTGATGTAAATGTATGTTTCAGTGACAATATTTTAGATGCCACTAATAATCAAATTTGTTGTAGTGCAACCAACGATAAATGGCTTGAAATGATGTGGCCACGATAGCAGTGTCATATAGAGAAATATGTCGATTTTACAGAATGATACATCAGTCAAAAAATAATTTTAAAAAATTGTATAAAATATATAAAAAAAATATTCTGACGTGTCATTCTGCCAAGTCATTTCAAGTTATTTATCGTCAGTTGACTAACAATTTTCATCTGCAAAGGGGCCATTTTGACCCAAAATGAAACGTTAAAGGCTAAATTGCTTCAAAAAATAATAGGACCCAAGGTGACTATTTAATCAAAAGTTAGGGGCCTTTTTGGAATTATGCCTATATTACAAGTGACCTAAAGGTTAGGTTCTACTAGTATAGTTTACCCTCATTTTTGAAAGTTATGTCACATTACTTTTTAAACGGTAGTGACCGTAATGAAAGCGAATTAAAAGTTCAGTGATTATGTTATAAGTTTTAAAAGTTTGATGATCATATTGTAAGAGTTTCAAAGTTTAGGAACTACTAGTGTAATTTACCTTTAATCAGAGCCGTTTCAGATATTTTTGGGCTCTGAGCGAAAACTAAAAAATGGGCCTATGTGAAACGAAAGCATATTTTGGTAATACATGAATACAATGAAATCATTCAAGTGTTTGTACAAGAAGGATATGAATTTAAGCTCTAATAGACTTTGAATATGCTTGAATGCTTTTGGATAGTTGTCTTGATGTTGAAAAAGCTTTGGAGACTTGTTTTTATACCCTCTAATTGATTTCTAACCGCTTTGGTTGTTGGAGACTTGATTATAGCTGTTGGGAGGAATTTTCCCGCATTAAATGCAGTTTGGTAACTGTCGGTATTGTTACTCAAAAACTCGTATCGGTAACTATTCAAAAATATAAATAGTTGTTATCTAATATAGGGTGTACCGGTACTTGGACTAGGCGTATCAGTACGAAACATAACGTACCGATACTGGAGTTGTACCGGTACTAAAATAGCTTACTGGAAAATTTTAACAAAGGACATACCAGTACTCAAAAGAGCCGTACCGATACTAAGTTGAATATGTATCGATACGGTGGTCATATTGGTATTGAAAAAGCTTAGTGGAATTTGAAAACTAAAAGCGTACCGGTTTGCACATAAAATCGTACCGGTACTCAAAGGCCAAAAATGACTTTTTGAGTATTTTTAAATTTGTAAATATATTTTGAAACATTTTCAAATGACTTATGAAATTTGGTCTTTAAAATACGCCATTTGAACATTTAGCCTTTTTCAACTTAGAATTTGTGAGCTATTTAATATTTTAAAATTTTATTTAAAATGTATTTTCAAAAAAATATATTTAAAATTTCATTCGAATATAAGAACTTTTTTATATCAAAATTAATATTTATTAGTTTAACAATAGTTCATTACTTTAAAGTTTGAACAATTAATTTAGTATTTCATTGAACCCAACAAGTGTCTCAGTGGAAAAGCGGATGATATTCATCCTATGAGACACAAGTTTAATCTGTTTTCTCTACAAGGTGTATGTGTAATAGAAAATTCTACAATGGGCGTACTCAACATATAATTAATAATTATTTACAACTAAATTTCAATTAAATTATTTTCATATATATATATTATATTTTTAATCTTCATTTTCAAATAATTGAATCAAATACCAATCATAGTCAATCCCAAATTCCCAAATTAAAACCCAAATTCCCAAATTAAAACTCTCTGCACGTACCCAAATTGATTAACCCTAAACCCTAAATACAATATTGGACCAATAAACCCCAAACCTTAAACCCTAAATTTACATAAAGCTTTACAACTGGTTTTTCGTAGAACTCCAAAGTATCATCTCTATTTTTCCAGCATGATTTGTCCTAGTTACTACATTCTCAATTATATTAATGGCTAATGCCCATAAAAACACAAACAAACCCCATCTTCTTACACCACCAAAACCATTAATCATAGCATGTTTATATAATAACAATGCTGTACTAGTTTCTGCATTATTGCAATGCATGAACGAGAAGCATGAAAGATACTGTAAGTGAAGAACCTAGTCGATAAAGAAAAACCCAAGCCATTGGTCGAAAACCAGATGTAAAGCTTTATGGGAGTTTAGGGTTTATTGGTCTAATATTGTGTTTAGGGTTTTTATTTTTTTTAAAATTGACTAAGTTTGGTATTTGATCCAATTATTTTTAAAAAAAATTAAAAAGATTATATATATATATATGAAAAATAATTTAATTAAAATTTTATTTTAAATAATTTATAATTATATGTTAAGTCCTTGAGATTTTTAATCTTTATTAATCAATTTAATGGTGTTCATCGTTAGTGGTGTCCATCGGTGTTCGTCGAGCGTGGTAGACTCATTCATGAACAGATACTACCTTGTAATTACCTTTGGACCATTAAAAAAATTGGGTAAACTACACAGTTGACCACCGAACTATGGGGTTGGTGTCAAAATGACCACTATATTATTTTTTGACTCAAAATGACCACACAACTATTTAAATGGTGCCACGTTAGCCACACGCCGATAAAAAAACGAAAAAGTTGACGGAACTGTTAAAAAAATTGGTATAATTACACATTTGGTCCTCTATATTTATACAATATATCAATTTAGTCCTAATTTTAATCTAATAAAATAAATTAATTATTCAATAAGACGATGACACGTGTCACCACCTGATTGGAGGTGGAAAAATAAGAGCAACAAACCTGCCCCCATCAGGATTCGAACCCAAGACCTTGGGGAACCAAAGTCTTGTGCTTACCACTGAACCAAACGCCCTTTTGAGCTATAAGGTACACCAATTAATATATGTCTTAATGATTTTAATGCCCAGAAAAACTAAAGTGTTGAAAATGCAATTAGATGGATTTGAACCAAGGACCTTGTGGTACAAAGTGTATGTGCTTGCCACTGCACCAAGTGTATACCTTGTGATATAAAGTACAACATTTAATATATGTCTTATATAGATTTTAATGCTTGGAAAAAAGAAGGAAATTTGGTTTTAGGAAACTCGAATATAATATTTTTATGATGCATAAAAACATCTAACCCAATTAAATAAATCTAATAATTAAATTAAATTTAAGAATATTTTGTATATATTTTAAACTATAGTTAGTGCACCATTTAAAATAAAAAATTTAATATTATTATTTTAATTTTTTAATATAAAAATTATTTTAAAATTTTTATATTTTAAACTAAATTTAATATATTTTTCAATTCCAGATTTATTTTTATAATTTCACGTATATAATCATTGAATTGATTTTTTTTAACTTAATTAATAATTTTAATATTTATTAAAAAATTAATTAAATTATTATATATAATTATATTAAAAAAATTAAAAAATATATATTAAATTCATTTAGCGAATTCAAACTCACAAACATAATTTAATATTGTTAACTTTAATTTAATTATTAGATTTATTTAATTGGGTTAGATGTTTTTATGCATCATAAAAATATTATATTCGAGTTTCCTAAAACCAATTTTTCTTCCTTTTTCCAAGCATTAAAATCTATATAACACATATATTAAATGTTGTACTTTAGGTCCAGTGACAAGCACATACACTTTGGACCACAAGGTCCTTGGTTCGAATCCATCCAATTGCATTTTCAACACTTTAGTTTTTCTGGGCATTAAAATCATTAAGACATATATTAATTGGTGTACCTTATAGCACAAAAGGGTGTTTGGTTTAGTGGCAAGCACAAGACTTTGGTTCCCCAAGGTCTTGTGTTCGAATCTTGATGGGGGTGGGTTTGTTGCTCTTATTTTTCCACCTCCAATTGGGTGTGACACGTGTCACCACCTGATTGGAGGTGGAAATTAATTAAATAAAAATAATTAAAGACTTCCAATAAGGTGGTGACACGTGTCACCGTCTTATTGAATAATTAATTTATTTTATTAGATTAAAATTAGGACTAAATTGATATATTGTATAAATATAAAGGACCAAATGTGTAATTATACCAATTTTTTAACAGTTCCGTTAACTTTTTTGTTTTTTTAACGGCGTGTGACTAACATGGCACCATTTAAATAGTTGTGTGGTCATTTTGAGTCAAAAAATAATATAGTGGTCATTTTGACACCAACCCCATAGTTCGGTGGTCAACTGTGTAGTTTACCCTAAAAAAATTAGTATTTCATTAACAAACAATTATTTTTATTATTTTATTTAGAAAACACCTTAGATGCAACTAAAACAATAAAGAACAACAACTAATTTATAAAATTACCGCTTGAGAAATTATTAAAGTTATAAATGTAGAAGGTAAGGTCATGAGCGGACGCACATATTGCTCATCATCCAAGACGGGCCTTGCCCTTTATATAAATGAAGACTTGAAGAGTAAAAATATCACCCATAAAGGTTTTTGAAAGTTGAAAGCTTGAATTTTTTATTTTTTAACTTGAAAAGTCAGTTTGAACTCGAAATTGATTGTTTAGCAATATGTATAAGTTAAAAAGTTGATTTGGCGTAATAATTTTAAAAGTAATGCTAAAGAAGAAATAAGTTTTCCTTTTCATATAGTTATCCGTATAATAAATTTTTGACTCAATACGAATTAGTCAATAAATAACGTAATAAAATAAAAATTAGTGATTAAATAAAAAAAAGGTTTTTCCTTCCATATTAATTACAAATCATCGAAATCTACACCTATTATAAAATTAAGAAATAAGTTTAAGAGGAAACAAAATTCGAGTCTACTCAAAAATAAAAGTCGAATTATGTCAATCTACATTCCCGATTTAATAAACTTTGGAGCCTACCTATTTGGAATTTGGAAATACAGAAAACTTTCCCAACTCTCATCACGTGCTACACAATTAATACACGATGCTCCGTTCCCCTAACTACCTTTCGGAAACTAAAGTGGGTCGCCATCTGTATGGCTGTGTTTATATAATACATTCAATCGAGTCAATGTTTTTTAACTATCAATTTTATTTATATGGAGATGGTTAGAAAAATAATATATATTGGTCGAATAATATTGATGTTAAGTCATGTCATTTGGTGAATAGATATATTAATAACAAGTTGTGTCACTTGGAGAATAGACTTATTAATTTTTGATTTAAAGTTGCATTCATTCAATCGTATCTATTAACTTTTCAACAAATCTTTTCATCAAAGTTTTAATCTTTTTATCAAACGGATTAATTTTTTAACCACTATATAAAGACTATTTGAGAGTCATTTTCACAACATCTTTGAAACTCAACAACGAAAATATCATTTACAATATTCAAAAAATACATGCATATATTTTTGGTTTCCGGTTATAGAGGAATGCAAGATTGTGTTCGATTGTTCACTGCAATTGTGCTACTGTTGTGAACGTTTGTTGTTATATCTTGGGAGATAGACGTACGTCCAACATTACTCAAGCACTGAGGAGAGGACGAAACTGTCTTAAGGAAACTGTTCATACAAATCTCAACAAAAATTCTTCTAATTTTAACTATATCCAATTTCAAGTTTTATTATTATTATTATTATTATTTTATTATTATTATTATTATTATTATTATTATTATTATTATTACCGTATTCTATTATATTTGGATTATTACTGCACTATTTTTTAACAATTTTAAGATAAACTCAAAGTTTTAATTCAAGACAAACAAATTATTGTGTTCAGGGCAAAGGTTCATATTACGACAACGTTTAACGTTGTTGTTGCTTTTTCGATCTAACGTTTGTCAATATAAATGACCTAAGATCCTAGGTATGGACGTATCGGTTAAACTTTATGCTTTTAACCAAGAAAATCTAATCCTACCATTATGATACTAGGTAGATCATATTTGAGATCTATTCAAGAAAGGTTCGTTTATCGTTATATTTTCTTTTGTTATTCTTAATTTTTTTGCAATCGTATAGCAATATTGTTGGGCATGTTATAACCAAATCATAAATTAATATAAAACTTAATATTCATGATTTATCATGTCAAATCATCAAGAACAATAAATTGAATAAACCGAATATGAAAGCGTACCTGAATTCATTGATGGACGGAAAACCTTGAATCCTTTGATCGGAGATCGCCTAAAAGGTGGTTGTGATCTTCCAAGAAGATAGGTTAGCCATTTCCGTAAAACTCTCTAACGGGGACAAGAGTAATACAAGTTAACCTATTTCTTGGGGACCACTACCTCTTTATATAGTTGATTATTGAATCAACTATTAAATATTTATAACTATGTCCCTCATTGAATTATAAATATATCTTATGGTATCTACACTTTTATTTCTATGACACTTTAATACCTATGACACGCATAACATAATTGGTCACTTAATTTTGTATCATACTTTATAATAGCATCATACATTTTACATATGTGCCCACAATTGCGGATTTTAATCCAACAGTCTCCCATTGGGCAACATATGTTTCCTGATAAATGTACAACCTTATGAGCTCAAAAATTTGCTATTATATAATAGGTATTTTATAACAATCTCGTTCATCAACTATATCCATATAGGACCAAAGCAACCTTTGCCATATCAATCATGACTTGACCCATCAATGACCACATATATAAATATAGTCAAATGACATAGATCAATCATTGATGCGTAGCATGGAAAATTACATGAAATGTGAACCGAACATGTCTATTTCCAACTGGTCCTCCTAAACCTTAGTGAGATCAAACTTTAATGAATTCAGAGTGTGCATAAACCAAAAGAACTTTATTTCTGTAGAAAATAATCTTAAATAACTTTAAACTGAAGTAACTGAAATTGTGTCTAAACCAAATGAGTAATTTTCAAAATTACAAACTCCCACTAAAATCGAATATCCTTAAATAACATTACACCCACATGAGTAGTGTGCTCATGAAAGACCTAGGGTGACAGTTTCTTAATGTGCGCGTAATATGGAGTTTGTACCAACATGCTCTATAGACACACAATCACTCTGAATTTTTGTTGAGTTGATCACACAATTGCAAATGGCCAAGAGGGGGATTAATTGGTGATAAAAATGTGAAGGTTGGAAATTTGGAAGAATAAAAATTGAGACACAAAGCAACTAGAGTGGTTCAAGTTCTCCAATGAACTCTACATCCACTACATTAGCTCCCACTAAGGATGTTGAGTGGATCGAATGATCGAAATGAACCAAGAGGGGGGTGAATTGGATTTTTAAAGGTTTAGGTGGTGGAAATTGCAAATTAAAAAGATAGACAAGGAATTTTAGAGTGGTTCAAGTTCCAAATGAACTCTACATCCACTACCTTAGCTTCACTAAGGATTTGCAACAATTCCACTAATTGCTCTTCCCCTTTTCTAGGCTAAGGAGGTAACCCTTACAATTTTCGGTTAAATTTTCTACCCAAAATTTAACCCAATCCTCACACAAATAAAACAAAGATTTTGTTGGCTAAGAAAGTATCTCTCAATACAAATTGTAGCCCAATTACAAGCACTCAACCCAATTGAAATGATAAGAATGAAAAATACAATTGGGGTTTCTAGACAATATTGGGATTTAGGCACAAATGCTTGAATTTGATGTTTGGATGTTTGCTTTTGGATCAATAGTTGTTGCTGGAGCTTTTAGAGGTCCCTTTTATACCTTCTCATTGATTTCTAGCCGTTGTGGTTGTTTCATTCATCAATAGAGCCGTTGGGGGTGTTATCTCACCTCCATAAATGCAGTCTGCAACCAACCGTTTCAAAACGCCCGACCCTGTTTCGAAACATACCAAAATAGAAAGAGCTGTTGGGGTGCATTAAAGAGCCCGTATCGAAACGGTCTGACCCGTTTCGAAACACTTTTGCCACTGTCAAGGGTCGTATCGAAACGGCTTGAACTCGTTTCGAAACGCCTTAACGGTTTCTTAAAAACCAGTTAAAAACTTGCAACGGTCATATTTTTCAAATCAAATGAAGAACCGTTTCGAAACACTGAGTGTCGTTTCGATACGGTGTCTCTATGTTCTTAAGCCGTTTCGAAACATGTTTCGAAACACAGGTTGACAGTGTTGAAAACGTTTCGATACCTGTTTCGAAACATGGGTTGATAGTTTCAAAACTGTTTCGAAACGCCTTAGGCCGTTTCGAAATAGGGACTCGAAAATCAATGTTTTGGCTTTAAGAACACTTAGAAAATATTTGGAAAACATAGCTTTTAACTTAGGCATATTCTTTAAATCATATAGGGATGTTTGAGGACTTAAAAATTCGTTTTCACATTTTCAATTTAGTCCTTAGGTTCTTTAGTTATATCAAAATTAAAATATCGATTTCACAATCTCCCCCTTTTTGATATAACAAAACCGAAGTTAGAATTTTTAAGAGTTTTGAAAATTTTGAATACATTCTAACTCCCCCTCAATTTAAGATCGGTTTTTAAAGTTTTAAAACGATTTAACTTTGAAATTCAAGGTTTAAAACTTAAAAACACTTTAAACATTTAAAACGAATTTTTGGCTCTTAGATTTCTTCTCCCCCTTTTTGTTAGATCAAAAATAATAAACAAGGCTCATAGAGAAGAGATAGGGTTAGTAACAATAAGCATTAAGCATTAAGCAATAAGCAATAAGCAACAATAATATTAATTCATAAAATTAAAATATCCAAAACATAAATCTTCAACAATAAGTTCAAAGCATAATCCCAAATAAAACTAAAAGCATAGGTACATAAAACATAATGATAATAAAGATGCAAACTTAATCCTAAAAGGCATAGCTAATATGATATGTCATGAAAGACCTAGGCCTCGTCGTCACCATCATCATCCGAAGTCTCATCATCACTCTTCACTTGAGATTGACGAAACTTCATCCATTGGCCGTAAAAGGTAGAGAAGGACATATCCATGGCCGAGTGTTGATTCTCAAGGGATTGGAGTCGATCCTCTACATTTTGCAAACGAGTATTGATAGCACCAAAACCCGAAGCCATGTTAGTGTCCATGGCATTGAACCGCTCGGTAATTAAATCCGTGAGAGCTTCATTCTTTGCAACTTGAGCTTATGGTTGAGGTTCAACGGGAGGAGGAGGAGGAGGTGCTTCCCGATCAACACGTTCCCAATTTCCATCGTTTACATAGCGAAAACCGGACTTACGGAGAGAGGACTCACCCATTTTTGACTTGCGAGGTTCCGGAGAGTCGTAGGTGCAATCAAGATTAAGCTTGCTAAAGATATGACTTAAAACCGTTCCATAAGTGAAGGATTTCAGAGCATCAGTGTCACGAAGCTTAACATTGTTAACCATTTCGGCAAACATGATCTTAACTAGATTAGGGTGCTCACCACGACAGAAACACTCAAGCCAAAAATAGTCTACTTGACGGATGTGAGAATATTTACCTCTAGAGGGGCGAAGGAACCATGAGACCATCAAATGGAGGAAACGATCGTGCGCATCCAAAGTAAGCACCTGACCGGTGTGAGAACCAAAGTAACTCTCATTCTCAATTCCTTCATCCTTAAGAGAAAATGTAGACTCCAAGATAGGGACATTAACAACAATCCTTTTTCCCAAAATAAAAGACTCAATCCCAACAACTTCGGAGTTTTCTTCATCATTGATAAGTTGAGCATTGGAGTAAAAGAGAAGTATCATGTGTTTGTAGCAAATGTATGGGATGCTCAAAAGACCAAGGAAACTCCATTCACTCAAACGCTCGAGGTAACGGAAAAGAAAGCGCTCGGAGTCAAGGAAGTTGATATCAATAACCCGCTCACGATGAACTTCATACTCCTTGACATACTTGAAGCGATCCCTCATCTCTTGAGTACGAAGAGATTTTTGAAAGAGCAGGGTGAGATTTGGGCGAATACTCGAGTCACTAACTTGACTGGTCTTACGCTTTTTGCTAACATTGTCCGTAGCCATCCTAAAAACATTAGGCAAGCAAAAAAAAAAGATTTAAGTGTATGCATGAGATTTTATAATTCAATCCAATGATAAATCCCACTTAGGTTTAAAACAAGTTTTAAAATCAAATAAACAAAACAAAGCAAAACAAAACAAAAAAAATTTAAGAGAAAAACAATAAATAAAAATACGAGAGAAAAATTATATATTCGAATCAAAAAATTGAAGATTTTGAAATTTTTTTACAAGATTTGAAAAACCCAAGTACCAAAACATATAAACTATACAAAAATAAAATTTTCTAACCTAAGATTCGAATATAAATTGAAGGAAAAAGAAAAAGAGGAAAAAATACCTTAATTTGGGATTTTGGATGAATAGATGAAAATCCGTGCACAATATTGTTGAAGCTTTCTTAGACTTGTGTTTTAGAGAAAAACCCCTCAAGATTTGGTGAAAAACAAAGAGGTTTAGAGGGTTTTTATATGAAAAATTCGGGCTAGGGTTTTTAGGGTTTGGGAGAGTTTTAAGTTGTGTTAAACTTTATCATTAAAGGCCTCTTAAAACCAGTCCGCGAAGACCGTTCTGAAACGCGGGCATGAAGGTTTGACTGTCTTTTCGACTTCAGCTGACCATTTTGATACGGGTTTGACCGTATCGAAGCCCCATTGACTCGTATCGAAACTTGTTTCGATACACCCCTTGGCAGTAGCCAAAACGTTTCGAAACCTTGTTAAGGCGTTTCGAAACGCCCTTCTCGCAGATAGGAATTTAAAGCATCTGTATCGAAACATGTTGACCCGTTTCGATACACCTGGGCCTGGAAGTGCAGATGAGGCTCTAAAAGTGCAGAAAAATGAATTTGTATAAGGCCTAACTTGCATAAATGACATGAATGAGCAGGAAAAACGTATGCAAACATAAACATACTCCCCCTAGCTATAGGCATGGATGAAATTAGGAGTAAAAGCACATAAACATGGCATTTCACAAGATCAAGCAATTTTAAGCACAAAAGAGGTCCTAAAAGGTCAAGATAGGCTAGCTAGACCTAACTTTCTCCTAAGGGACCAAAAACGCTCTTTGTCTAAAGGTTTTGTAAATATGTCCGCTAATTGATTTAAGGTGTCAACATACTCTATAACCACATCTTCTTTAAGAACATGATCTCTAATAAAATGATGCCTTATTTCTATGTGTTTGGTTCTAGAGTGTTGGATGGGATTTTTTGTCAAACATATAGCAATAGTGTTATCACATTTTAGGGGTATGGTTTCAACTTTAATACCATAATCTAAGAGTTGTTGCTTCATCCAAAGGACTTGAGCACAACAACTCCCTAAGGATATGTACTCGGCTTCGGTGGTAGATAAGGCTACACTATTTTGTTTCTTAGAGAACCAAGATATGAGCATACTACCTAGGAATTGACAAGTTCCCGAAGTACTCTTCCTATCGATTTTGCATCCCCCATAATCCGCATCCGAATAAGCATGAAGGTTGAAGGTAGAGTCTCTAGGGTACCAAAGACCTAAACAAGGAGTATCTCTAAGGTACCTAAAGATTCTCTTAACGGCTATAAGGTGAGACTCTCTAGGACTAGCTTGAAACCTAGCACACAAGAAAACACTAAACAAGATATCCGGTCTACTTGCGGTAAGGTAAAGCAATGATCCAATCATAGAACGGTAAAGCTTAGAGTCAACACACTTACCTCCTTCATCTTTGTCAAGCTTTGTAGATGAGCTCATAGGTGTGGCTTGAGGCTTTGCATTCTCCAAGCCAAACTTCTTGAGCATATCCTTTATGTACTTTGCTTGATTGATGAAGGTGCCATCCTTCTTTTGCTTGATTTGGAGTCCCAAAAAGAATGAGAGCTCCCCCATCATGCTCATCTCAAATTCACCTTGCATTAGCTTAGCAAACTCTTTGCAATGACATTCGTTAGTAGAACCAAAAATAATATCATCAACATAAATTTGTACTACTAAGATGTAATTTTTATACATTTTTATAAAAAGTGTAGTGTCCACCTTGCCTTTTTCAAAACCCTTTTCAATTAAAAAGTTTGAAAGCCTTTCATACCAAGCTCTAGGAGCTTGTTTTAAACCATAAAGAGCTTTAGTGAGTTTGAAAACATGATTTGGAAATTTTGAGTCTTCAAAACCAGGTGGTTGTTCCACATACACTTCTTCATTTATAAAACCATTTAAAAACGCGCTTTTAACATCCATTTGAAAAGGCTTGAAATCATGATAACATGCATATGCAAGCAACATTCTAATGGCTTCCATTCTAGCTACGGGTGCATAGGTTTCATCAAAATCTATTCCCTCTTCTTGAGTGTAACCTTGTACTACTAGTCTAGCTTTATTTCTCACAATGTTACACTCTCATCTAGCTTGTTCCTAAATACCCATTTAGTTCTTATGGTAGATTGATTACTAGGCCTATCAACTAATGTCCAAACGTTACTTCTCTCAAATTGATTTAACTCTTCTTGCATAGCCATAATCCAAAAATCATATTTCAATGCTTCTTTTATATTCTTAGGCTCTATGCATGAGATAAATGCAATATGATTCATTAATCTAAGAGAAGATCGAGTGGTTACCCCCTTGGATGGATCACCCAAGATTTCACCATCTTTGACATAGTTGAACTCCCTTGGGTAGCTCACTTCCTTTTCCTCAAGAGCCAAGTCCTTCAAGGCTTCAAGAGGTGGATCTTGTGTGTCCTCTTCTTTTGTTGGAATCTCATCCTCCTTTGAAGTTTGTCCTCCATCAAAGGCATTTATGATTCCTACATCATCATCATCACAAGAATCATTCCTTGGAAGGAGGTTATCATCGAATACAACATGTATAGATTCTTCTACTACTAAAGTTCTTTTGTTAAATACTCGATAGGCTTTAGAGGTTAAAGAGTATCCTATGAAAATAGCTTCATTACTTTTTGCATCAAATTTACCTAAGTTGTCTTTTCCATTATTTAAAACAAAACACTTGCAACCAAAAGGGTGAAAGTAGCTAATGTTAGGCTTTTCAGATTTTAAAATCTCATAAGGTGTTTTCTTTAAAATTGGCCTAATCATTACTCGGTTAACAATATAGCAAGCGGTGTTTGTGGCTTCCGCCTAAAAATATTTAGGTAAATTATTTTCACAAAGCATGGTTCTAGCCATTTCTTGTAAAGTTCTATTTTTCCTCTCAACTACCCCATTTTGTTGAGGACTTCGAGGAGCCGAAAAATTGTGGCTAATACCATTTTCATTTAAAAAATCTTCAAACCCTAAATTTTGAAACTCGGTTCCATGATCACTTCTAATATGTGAAATTCTAAGTTCAAGATCATTTTGGGTTAGTTTTGAAAATGTGATGAATTTTTCTAAAGCCTCATCTTTAGTACTTAAAAATAGAACACAAGTAAATCTAGAGAAATCATCAACAAGTACAAATGCATAAGATTTACCACCCAAGCTCATAGTCCTAATTGGCCCAAATAAATCCATATGGATAAGTTGTAAACATCTACTTGTAGAAACATCATTAATGGATTTAAAGGAAGAGTTATGTTGTTTACCCTTAGAGCATGCATCACAAATTTTATCGTTTGAGAATTTAATCTTGGGTAAACCTCTAACTAGATCAAGGGAAACTAGTTTTTCTAAAACACTAATGCTAGCATGTCCTAGTTTCCTATGCCACAACCATGCATCATTTTCATTTTGTGCTACTAAGCATGCATGGGATGTATGTATGTCATCTAGATGCACCATGTATATGTTCCCTATGCGATGACCTATGAGCATAATATTATTAGATTTAATGTCAACAATTTTGCATCCATTTTTATCAAATAGAACATTAAATCCTTTATCACACAATTGACTTATGCTCAATAAGTTATGTTTAAGACCATCGACATACAAGACATTTTCAATGAGAATAGTAGAGTGATTACCTATGGAGCCAATACCTTTAATGTGGCCTTTAGAGTTGTCACCAAATGTCACCACTCCTCCACTTTTTGGCTTTAGATCTATGAATCTACTCTTGTCTTCGGTCTTATGCCTTGAGCATCCACTATCAAGGTACCATGAGTTTTGACTTTGTGCTTTGGCCTTGTAGCAATGCTCCCCTACAAACAAAGATATTAAGCTTTTGTTTTTGGTACCCAAATCATTTTGGGTCCATGGGTGTTAGCTCCCAAAACCTTGGTTCCCTTAGGAATCCAAGATGACATAGCAATAATGTTATTAGATTTTACAAGTTCCTTAGGAACCCATACACTTCTAATTCTTTTAGTTCTACTATGTCTAGGAAAGCTACTTTGTTTGTAGTAGTTAGTCTTTTTCTTAGGTTGGTTTGATTTTGAAGATTCACATATTTCATGCTTGACACTACCAACATTTTTAAAAGACTCTTTGAGCTTATTTAGCTCATCTAACGCCTTTTGGTGTTCACTATTACATTGAGATAAAAGATTATTAAGGTCAATATTTTCATCTTGAAAAAATTTTAGTTCATCTTTCAACCCTAATATCTTTTTCTCAAATTTTAAATTATCTTGAGAGAGTAAGTCATTTTTATCATTTAGTTCCAAAATGATTTTCTTATTCCTAATGACCGACTCCTTATATTTCTCAACTAATTCATCATAGACCTCTTGCAACTCATCATATGCATCATTTAATTCATCATATGTAAAATCAAAAGATGATGAGTTAGAGGTTACCATAGAGGAATCTTCCTCAAGTGCCATGAGGCAAAGGTTGGCCACTTCTTGTTCGTCATCCTCCGATGACTCCTCATCACTCCAAGTAGCAAGCTTGGCTTTAAGCTTCTTCTTCTTCTTCTCAAAGCCATTCTTCTTGAGTTGAGGGCACTCTGAACGTATGTGGTCGGGTTTATTGCACTCGAAGCAAATGATTTGATCGCTTGCTTCTTCTTTGTTTTTACCTTTGAAGTCCATCTTCCTTTGAATTTTTCTTCCCCGATTGGACCTCATAAAGCGTGAGAATCGTTTGGCTATCATAGCCAATTCTTCTAGCTCATCCTCCTCACTAGAATAGCTCTCCTCAAGTAATGAAGCTTTGAGAGCTATTCCCATCTTCTTCTTCTTTTCTACCTCTAGCTTTTCTACTCTCTTCTCTTCTTTCTTCTTCTCATCTTCCCTTCCTTGCTTCATAATCTCATGAGTAAGGAAAGAACCCACTAGCTCATCAAGCTTTAAAGTCTTCAAATTTTTAGCTTCTATGATGGCGGTTCTCTTCCCATCCCAAGATTCGGGAAGTGAATAGAGTAGCTTCCGGACAAGCTTGTCTTCCGGAATTGTCTCTCCAAATCCTTTAAGCCCATTGACTATGGTAGAGAAACGACCAAACATCTTGGACACCGTCTCATCGGGCTCCATCTTGAAATTTTCATAACTAAGATTGAGAATTCCAATCTTAGTTTCCTTGACATCATTGGTTCCCTCATAGGTAGTCTCAAGAGTGTCCCACACTTCTTTGGCACTCTCAATGGATGACACTTTGGAATAGATGTCCAGACCGAATGAACAAAAGAGCATGTGGAGAGCTTTGTCATTTATTTGGATCTTTCTCCTTTCTTCTTCACTCATCTCCACCTTTTTCTTCAAAACCATCTTCCCTTCACTATCTTGCTTCAATGGAATGTAGGGGCCATCTTCAATTACATCCTAAACCAAGTAGTCATTGGACTTGATGAAGAGACGCATTCTATTCTTCCAAAATGGATAGTTGTCACCATTGAAGAAGGGAGGTTTTGTAGTGGATTGAGACTCACACATGCCCGAACCAGAGGTATAAGCCATCTCTTGATTTTTGGATGATCACACTCTTCCTAGGAACTCCTCTTGTGGTTGTTAATCCTCAAAGAGGTAGGCTCTGATACCAATTGTTGAGTGGATCGAATGGTCGAAATGAACCAAGAGGGGGGTGAATTGGATTTTTAAAGGTTTAGGTGGTGGAAATTGCAAATTAAAAAGATAGACAAGGAATTTTAGAGTGGTTCAAGTTCCAAATGAACTCTACATCCACTACCTTAGCTTCACTAAGGATTTGCAACAATTCCACTAATTACTCTTCCCCTTTTCTAGGCTAAGGAGGTAACCCTTACAATTTTCGGTTAAATTTTTTACCCAAAATTTAACCCAATCCTCACACAAATAAAACAAAGATTTTGTTGGCTAAGAAAGTATCTCTCAATACAAATTGTAGCCCAATTACAAGTACTCAACCCAATTGAAATGATAAGAATGAAAAATACAATTGGGGTTTCTAGACAATATTGGGATTTAGGCACAAATGCTTGGATTTGATGTTTGGATGTTTGCTTTTGGATCAATAGTTGTTGCTGGAGCTTTTAGAGGTCCCTTTTATACCTTCTCATTGATTTCTAGCCGTTGTGGTTGTTTCATTCATCAATAGAGCCGTCGGGGGTGTTATCTCACCTCCATAAATGCAGTCTGCAACCAACCGTTTCAAAACGCCCGACCCTGTTTCGAAACAGACCAAAATAGAAAGAGCCGTTGGGGTGCATTAAAGAGCCCGTATCGAAACGGTCTGACCCGTTTCGAAACACTTTTGCCACTGTCAAGGGTCGTATCAAAACGGCTTGAACTCGTTTCGAAACGCCTTAACGGTTTCTTAAAAATCAGTTAAAAAATTGCAACAGTTATATTTTTCAAATCAAATGAAGAACCGTTTCGAAACACTGAGTGTCGTTTCGATACAGTGTCTCTATGTTCTTAAGCCGTTTCGAAACATGTTTCGAAACACAGGTTGACAGTGTTGAAAAAGTTTCGATACCCGTTTCGAAACATGGGTTGACAGTTTCAAAACTGTTTTGAAACGCCTTAGGCCGTTTCGAAACAGGGACTCAAAAATCACTGTTTTGGCTTTAAGAACACTTAGAAAATATTTGGAAAACATATTTTTTTAACTTAGACATATTCTTTAAATCATATAGGGATGTTTGAGGACTTAAAAATTCGTTTTCACATTTTCAATTTAGTCCTTAGGTTCTTTAGTTATATCAAACTTAAAATATCGGTTTCACAAAGGATTTTCAACCAATTCACTACTTGAATTCTTCCCCCTTTCTTGGATGAGAAGGAAACCTTACAATTTGATTAAGCTTTCTACCCAAAGCTTAATCCACTCACTTTTACAAAGAAGAGTATTTGGTAAACTCTACAAATTCCTCTATAAGGATAATGTTTACTCAATTACAATCTCACACTCCCCAAAATCACAATAAGAATTACAATGAAGAACACAAAGAGTTGGGTACAAAGATTTGACTCTAGAAGTACAAAGTTTGGATTTGAGTGCTTTGATGTTGCTTGTTGGTTCAATGATTGTTGTTGGTGCATTTGAGACTTGTTTTTATACCTTTTGTATTGATTTCTAGCCGTTTGGGTGGTTGAGATCATCAATAGAGTCGTTGGGCTGCAATTTCCCGCAATAAATGCTGCTTAACAACCTACCGTATTGGTATGACTCGTGGGCGTATCGGTACCTGTCTCAAATAAAAAGAGCCATTGTGACTAAAAAAATAGGGCGTATCGGTACGATATTAAGGAGTGTATCGATACGGTTAGGCGTATCGATACAGATTTTGCTCACCGGAATCCTGAGTTTGGTTTAGATAAAAAAATGTATCGGTACACTCCCTTAGCGTATCGATGCGGTTCAACGGTCATTTAAAAATTAGGATACCAACTAACTGACAAGCCAACGGTCGAAAATTAAATGCAAGGATTTTGCAAAGGTCAGCATATCGTATCGATATAGTGACGTGCCGTATCGGTACGCTATAGCAAAATGATACTCTAATAAGAAAACTGTATCGATACAGTTCCAATGTGTATCGATACGCTATAGCTTAAAGTCTTGCCCAGATGAATATCATATCGATACGAGTACAGACCATATCGGTACGCTATGAACAATTAAAATTCCAGTGTTTAAAAACCGTATCGATACGCATTAGGGTATCGATACGCCTAGGCGTTTTATTGAAGTTTGGCTTGAAAACACATGAAAAGACTTAGTGAATTTTGAACCTTTAAGTATGTTTTGTCTTGAAATATAGTTTGGTTCAAAATAGCTTGTTAAAATGTGAGACTTTGAAAAGTACTTACAAATTTTTTATTTTGCAATTTAGTCCATAAGTCAAATTGTTATATCAAAATCAATTTTAGTTTCACAATCTCCCCCTTTTTAATATAACAAAACCAAATATAAATTTTTAAGTTTTAAAACTTTTGAAAAGCTTACTCCCCCTTAATTTAAGATATGTTTTCAAAATTAAGTTTTAAGTTTTAAAATTGGCTCTATAATCCTTCTCCCCCTTTTTGTTAGATCAAACATAAGCACAAGGTAGGAAAATAGCAACAAGAATATTATTGAATTCAAATGCAAACCTCAAAGTTAAAACAAAAAAAAAATAGTTCAAAGTAACAAGTTCAAACTTAAATCCTAAAACATAAATAAAAAGCATAGAGTACTAAACATAGATGCAAAAATAATGAAACTAAATGGCATGAGATGATATGCAAAACTACTCGTTCCCATCATCATCATCTTCGTCCTCTTCATCCTCATCATCTTGAGTAGGTTGATTCCTCCTAGATTGGTTAAGCCAAGCACCATGGAAAGCGGTGAGAGAGACATTCATGGAGTTTTGTTGAAGAGTGATGGCTTTCACTTGATCCTCCAACGATGTGAAGTGAGTGTCAAGACCCTTGACTCGATCTTCCAAGGATGTGAATCGAGTGTCAATGGCTGTAAACCCGGCTTCCATGTTTGTGAATTTCTCATTAAGGAAAGTCATGAGATTGTCCATTGAGGAAGAAGTAATCGGAGCACCTTGAGAGCTTGAAGAAGCATGTGGAGCATCGGCCGGAGCATCTTGTCGAGGAGCTCGAGGGACACGAACCCATTCATTATCGACATAAAAGAAGTGAGCACGAGAGAGGGAACACTCATCAATAGGTTGGCCAAGGGGTTCGGGAAAATCATGTGTGCAATCAATCTTAAGGGAATGGAATAGGTGACTCAACACCGTAGAATAGTAAAAGGATTTTACTTGGTTGGTGTGACGGTTTTGGACTCGGTAAACAAGGTCAGCAAACATGATTTGAAAAAGGTTAGGACACTTACCCTCCCTAAAGCACCTAAGCCAAAAATCGTCTACTTGATGGATTGTTGAAAATTTCCCTCCCGATGGACGAAAAAACCATGTAACAATAAGATGAAGGATTTGGTCATGAGCATTTAAAACATTTACGGAACCTAGAGGACCTTGACCTAAGGACTTCTCATCATCAATCCCTATGTTTTCAAAACGAAAAGCTTTGCAAAGAATATCTTGGTCAATTTGAAATGTTTTTCCCATTAGATGTGACTCGATAGCAACAACATGCTCTCTATCTTCATCATGAATGCATATAGCATTAGAAAAGAAAATTGTGACCAAGTTTCGATAGAAAATGGGAGGAAGGCTAAAAAAACTTATGAATTTCCATTATTGAATCAAAGGAATGTACTGAAATTTAAAACGTTCGGAGCTTAAAAACAGAATAGATACGACACGTTCTTCCCTAAGAGTGAAACCTTGAGAAAGCTTATAACGTGACATATCTGAAGGGGTTGGAAAACAACATTGGATTATATAGGGAAGATTTGGTTTAGGGTTACCCTTATCATCGTCCACATGATCGGAAGAAGTGGCAAGGTAACGTCTCGCTCTCTTTTTTGGTGCCATAACCCTGAAAACATCAAAACAATTCGAATATGTATGCAATTAACATCTCAATCAATCTAATAAGTTCTAATAATTCAAGGTATTTTGAAGATCAATTTTAATGTTAAAAATATATACATGTATAAGAGAAATGATTGGTTAAAAATTTTGAAAAATAGTTTACAAAAATATATGATGCAAAATTATATTCGAATAAAAAAATGGATTTTGGAAAGTCTTGGTAAAAAATTGAAAACCCATATCACATCTATATGTTTTGTACAAAAATAAAGTTAAAATAATTACTAAAAACAAACGAAAATTAAAAAAAATAGAAGAAAAAAGAGTTTATACCTTGATTTGTTAGAATGAATGAATAGGTTGATGTGAATGCACAAGATTGTTGACAAAGATTTGCTTTGATGTGTAGATCAAAAAACCCTCAACCAATTTTAAGTTTGATGTGAAAAATTTGACGAATTGAGGGGGGGTTTATAGGAAAGTGTGGCTATGGTTTGTAGAGAGAAAAGAGGGGGTTTTAAGTTTGAAGTGTTTTTGTCAAATACCAGCCCAATTTTAACTCTCTGTCGAGACCGTATCGGTACACTTGTAGAGCGTATCGATACGCGTTTGCCCTAATTTTTAATTCAACCTTAATATCGTATCGATATGCGTGACTGTTACAATACAGTTTGACCTGTATCATTTCCCTTGATGAACCCGTATCGATACACTTTTAGCCGTATCGATACGCCTTTACCAGATAAGGCAATTTTGACAGTTTTAAGTTCAAAAATCCAACTTTAAACGTCCCTAAATGCACGTGAATGACATATGAACAAGTTTTATTGGCTAAACTTAATGCATACTCCCCCTAGCAATATTCATAGAAGCAAAAAGAGGCTAATTAACACAAGCATGAATATCAACCAATTTTAAGCAATTTTTTTACCATTTGGGACCTAAAAGGGTCAAGAAAGGCTAGTTAAACCTAACTCTCTCCTAAGGGTCCAAAAATGCTCTTTGTCTAAAGGTTTGGTAAATATATCCGCCAATTGGTTCAAGGTATCAACATATTCTAGAACAACATCATTTTTCAACACACGGTCTCTAATGAAATGATGTCTAATTTCTATATGTTTGGTTCTAGAGTGTTGGTTGAGATTCTTAGTGAGACAAATGGCACTAGTGTTGTCACACCTAAAGGGTATGGTTTCTACTTGAACACCATAATCTAATAGTTGTTGCTTCATCCAAAGGACTTGAGCACAACAATTCCCTAAGGATATGTACTCTGCTTCGGTAGTAGATAAGACTACGCTATTTTGTTTCTTAGAGAACCAAGATACGAGCATACTACCTAAGAATTGGCATGTCCTTGAGGTACTTTTCCTATCTATCTTGCATCCCCCATAATCCGCATTCGAATAAGCATGAAGGTTAATGGAAGAATTTTTAGGATACCAAAGGACTATATTAGGTGTGTCTCTAAGGTATCCAAAAATTCTCTTAATGGCAACTAAGTGTGATTCTCTAGGACTAGCTTGAAACCTAGCGCAAAAGAAAACACTAAACATGATATCCGGTCTACTTGCGGTAAGGTAAAGCAAAGAACCTATCATGGATCTATAAAC
Source organism: Hibiscus trionum (assembly GCA_030270665.1). Classification (NCBI taxonomy): domain Eukaryota; kingdom Viridiplantae; phylum Streptophyta; class Magnoliopsida; order Malvales; family Malvaceae; genus Hibiscus; species Hibiscus trionum. The sequence goes on along the minus strand of BSYR01000010.1, from coordinate 38,563,848 downwards.
CTTAGAATTAACACACTTACCTCCTTCATCTTTGTCAAGCTTTATGGAAGAGCTCATAGGTGTGGCTTGAGGCTTTACATTCTACAAGCCGAACTTTTTGAGCATATCATTCACGTACTTAGCTTGATTTATGAAGGTGTCATCCTTCCTTTGTTTGATTTGGAGCCCCAAAATGAATGAGAGCTCCCCCATCATGCTCATCTCGAACTCACCTTGCATTAGCTTAGAAAATTCTTTGCAATAACATTCATTAGTAGAACCAAAAATGATATCATCAACATAAATTTGTACTACTAAGATGTCATTACTATATCTTTTTATGAAAAGTGTAGTGTCCACCTTACTTTTTTCAAAACCCTTTTCAATTAAAAAGTTTTAAAAGTCTTTCATACCAAGCTCTAGAATATTGTTTTAAACCATAAAGGGCTTTAGTTAGTTTAAAATCATCATTTGGAAATTTTGAATCCTTAAAACTCGGTGGTTGTTCAACATACACTTCTTCATTTATAAAACCATTTAGAAAAGCACTTTTTACATCCATTTGAAAAAGCTTGAAATCATGGTAACATGAAAATGCTAGAAGCATCCTAATAGCTTTCATCCTAGCTACGAGTGTATATGTTTCATTAAAATCAATTCCTTCTTCTTGAGTGTAACCACTCTCATCTAGTTTAATCCTAAAGATCCATTTAGTTCCTATAGTAGATTGATTACTAGGCCTTTCAACTAATGTTCATACTTTACTTCTCTCAAATTGATTTAATTTTTGTTGTATAGCCAAAATTCAAAAATCATATTTTAATACTTCTTTGATATTTTTAGGCTCAATGTATGAAAGAAATGCAACATGGTTCATTAATTTGAGAGAGGATCTAGTAGTTATCCCCTTGGATGGATCACCCAATATTTCACCACCTTTGACATAGTTGAACTCCCTTGGGTAAGATACCTCATTTTCCTCAAGAGTCAAGTTTTTCAAGGCTTCAAGAGGTGGATCTTGTGCATCTTCTTTTTTGGCTGGAATCTCATCTACCTTTGACATTTGTCCTCCATCAATGGCTTCAAGGATTCCTACATCATCATCATCACAAGAATCCTTCCTTAGAAGGAGGTTATCATAGAAAACAACATGTATAGACACTTCTACTACTAAAGTCCTTTTATTAAATACACGATAGGCTTTAGAGTTTAAAGAATACCCTAAGAAAATAACTTCATCACTTTTAGAATCAAATTTACCTAAGTTGTCTTTTCCATTATTTAAAACAAAACACTTGCAACAAAATGGATGAAAATAGCTAATGTTAGGCATCTTAAATTTTAAAATCTCATAAGGTGTTTTCTTTAAAATTGGCATAATCATTACTCGATTTATAATGTATCAAGCGGTATTTGTGGCTTTCGCCCAAAAATATTTAGGTAAATTATTTTCACAAAGCATGGTTCTAGCCATTTCTTTTAAAGTTCGATTTTCCCTCTCAACTACCCTATTTTGTTGAGAAGTGCGAGGTGCAAAAATATTGTGGCTAATCTCATTTTCATTTAAAAACTCTTCAAAACCTAGATTTTGAAACTCAGTTCCATGATCACTTATAATATGAGATATTTTAAGCTCAAGATCATTTTGAGTTATTTTAGAAAATGTGATGAATTTTTCTAAAGCCTCATTGTAACCCCCTCGTCCCGGTCTGGCCGGTTGACCGGTCCGAGTGGGCCACACGGGGAAAACCGAAGCGAAACCCGTTAAAGTTCCCCATCGGTTAGCAACCCTATTTTTTTTTCTCATTTTAAAATCTTGTCTAATGGATATTAAACCCTATGTGGTCAAACAGCGGAACAAGAATACAAGAGACAAACATTCGAACCCAAAACAGCAATTAAACAGCCCACTATTAATCTTTTAAACAGGCCGTTTCGAAACGCCCTTGAGGCGTATCGAAACGCCTTGACCAGGTCAACTGACCCAGAGCCTTTACAAGGGGCCGTATCGAAACGGGGGTCAACCGTTTCGAAACGCCCACGACGGTCAATATCTCGTGGTCAACGAGATTTTGACCGTTTCGAAACCTTCACACCCGTTTCGAAACACCTTCATCTCGTGAATTTCTCAGAATTCCAGTAGCCAAAACGTTCCGATACGTGTTTCGGAACAGGGGTTCCAAAGGCCATACCGTATCGAAACACGTTCCGATACGGGGTCCCTGAAGCCTACCCGTTCCGAAACGATATATCCCGTTTCGAAACGCCGGCAGTCTGTAACCTTTGAAATACAGATTTAGGGGTGTTTTGACAAGTCTAAAGGTCCCACAGGACCCCCTAAAGGCACACAAAACCATCAAACAAGGTCTAGAGGCATACATCCTAGATTTAACATACTCAAACACATACATGCATGGATTTGGACAATCTTTCTAACATGGCAAATTACACATTAAGAGCCTTCATACAAGCATGCTTGAAGACATTTAAAAAGAACCAATAAGCATCACACATACCAAGTGAGTCCACATGCCATTCAAGCAACCTAAGCACTCATAAGACATCCATTGTACTAGCATTTGGCAAGATATAACATGCTTACAAATCAAGTCAACCATAGACATACATCAAGACTCAAATCAACAATTCCTATCCCATTGCTTAACTATTACACTCTATTACTTAAAATCCATACATTGAGCTCACCAAAAGCAACACTTGGAGACCTTCCCTTGCCTTTCGCACCCACAAGCTATTTATCTGCATTGTCGAACAAAAGAGAGCGTAAGCATAAAAGCTTAGTGAGGGTAAGCTCTTTAAAAACAAACCTCGACAATGCAGGGTCCAAGCACAAGCTACAACCGAGATAAAATGCATGTTCTTACCTCCGGTCCACACGAGCCATGATTCTAAATGATGCACGAACATATAATCAATATCATGTCATACTCAACATGTTCAAAACCACAATACATGAAATCACATATATTAAATCATGTTAGCAACACATCCCAAATCACATTGGCTCACAATTAACCACATAATGGCAACATAAACTACAATCCGTATTGGCACCTAGCTATGACTCGAATACATGGATAACCGTTGGAACTCACATCCAACAACACAACCATTACCTGGCGGTGAGATTCCACTCATCACCGTTCACGCGGAGGGGATTCCACTCATCCTCACGCCTCATCTCACGCGGAGGGGATTCCACTCATCACCGACTAATGTAAATACAATTTCCGGGCGTACCCGTACTCCTCCTTGGTGACTCAATGCCACCAAGGCCACGCGCGACTTTTGACTCATGTGTACACACTAACATCCTAATGATCGATAATTTGTACCCAAGCATACTAGTGCCAATACTAATACATTCCACAATACCATTTATTAACAACTTCCGTGCCTAGCACGTACTCACCATGACTTACTATCATGCACAAACCACATTTCTATGCCTAGCATGTATTCACCATGATCCTCGGATCAAGCAATCACCTCATGTATATCATTAACAACCATATCATATCATATTTTGCACATGTGTATAAACATATCATATCTATCATTAACATGCATATAACAACGCATCCAACATGCCTCAACATACATGTATACAACATATACATAATCAACATCATCACAATTTAACACGAGGCATATACAATCATTAAAGAGTGCAACCAAAGTCTCTAATCAAAGCTTGGGATTAGGCTACCACTCTAATCCCAACTCTAGGTGGGTTTACCAAGCCCATCCTAGGTTCACATGCTTGAACCAAATACTCAAAACCATTTCAAAAACATTTAACCACTCACCTAAGCTTCCAAGCTCCAAGCCAAGCAAGCAACCTCCCTCAAATTTCCGGATTTCTTCCCGAAGCTTCCCCAACACCAATTCCCGCTTCTAAACAACCTCAAACACATTTCAAACAATTCCAAATCAGCCCAACGTCAAAATACCAACCCGGAAAGCAATTCAAATCAAATTTACAACGTTGCAAGCCATGATCAAACCCCACACTTTGAAATTTCGGGCAGCCCCTAAACCATATCCAAAAACCATGTTTCCAACATCCATAGCACCCACAAACAATCCCAAATCAACCCCTAACCATTACCCTAACATCAAACCTCAATTTCCAACACAAACCACACCCAAAACTCAACTAAAAACCCTCCTAAAAACCCATTTTTATCCAATTTCGGGAATTTTCTTAAAACCATTCAAAATTCACATATGTGGTACCATTTAGCTCCTAGACTTCATAACTAACAACATTGAATCAAAACATTAAGCTTAACAACATAAAGTTACCATTTTTAATCAAAATCTCCAAAAACTCCATTTTCCAAAACCTTAACGAAAGTGAAAACTAAGTGTACTTTTGAAGAGAGGATGGTGAGGACAAGTCGAAAACGTAATTACCTTTCAAAAAGCTTAAAAAACGGAGAAGAAATGAGGTGAAAAAGCAACTTAGAGGAGAACTCTCTACTTGTCGTCAAAATGGAGGAGAAGGGTGAGTGAAGAAGATGAGCACATGTTTAATTCAATAAAGAGGGGTTTTCATTTTAAAAGTTCATTTTATTTACCAATCTGCCATTAATGAGGATAGCTATCTCCATTTCCAAATCCCATGGAATTGGGCTTTAAAATCAAAACATGTCAAACACAAATTATTTGTTTTGAAAACCCGAGGCCCAAAATAATATTTTATTATTTTAAATCTTAAAACCGAAACCCGAAACAATATTTTAATATTATTTCCATCCGACCCCCAAACCCGGGTGTTACAACTCTCCCCCACTTAAGGAAATTTCGTCCCCGAAATTTATCGGACAGGAGGAATCACAGAAGCTATCTCTCCACACTTCCTTCTCACCACAACATACTAACCAATCTCAGTAGACTTACCCCACAACAATAGCTATCTAATGCTGAGATTCCCATTGGTTCTTTCAAGGCATGTCAATATAAAACTCAACTCAATCTCTTCAACAACATAGCACGGGACAAATCCAACTCACACTTCTGAATCATAGATACATAAACCACATCACAAACCTCTTTCTAACTCTGGTGGTAACCGCAACAATTAAACAACTGAACTAGTCTGATTCACAATCTCAGGCAGCACTGTATGAACACTTGGATCATAACCTTCTCTAACTGAACATCTGCCTTCAACGGAAAACCAGACACTATGCAAACGTCTTCAAAATAATCTAGCAGAAATTTCAGATCTCTATTATCCACCTTCATTACGAATCTTCCACAGATGTAGCAAACTAGAAGAAACTGAACTCGGTCTTGACACGCTGGAAATTTACATACTTACTCTCACACTGAACCACATTATTCACCCACTCAATCTGGAAGTACTCATCTTCAACCCACAATACGTCTTCATACTACTCAGATGCAATACAAATGAACTACTGTGTGCTTCGGTCAAATCAATATGTCTCAAAACACTATGTCAATCTGTACAACTATTCTGTCTCTAAAATACAAAACTCTATCATCTCTGAAACTGTATTCTGAAGGTCTTCCTTCTACTATACCTCGCACGTGAGGTGCCAAGAATCTGTCTTGCAACTGTTTCTCTTCAAACATTCTGACTCAGCGTAGGCTCAACATGAAACGCGGCCACAAGAATACTGGCATTCGGCAAATACAACTTGCAACCCAACTACTAATCTAACAACAATTACAACTCGGAACATCGGTCACTACGGAGGCTATCTTCGGATGGTACTCAATCTTGATATTACAATCTTCAAGCGGTTCTAACATTTCATGTTGTTCAAGTTTTCACCCTTCCTAAGTCTTCAAATATTTCAAGTTCTGATGATTCGTACATACTCACTGTGCATTCTTGCTATACAAGCTTTGTCTCTAAGTCTTCGAAGCAATTACAACTGTAATTAACTCTATGTCTTATATCGGATAACTCTTCTCACAATCTTCCAACTAGCTTGATGAACAAGCCACAATCTTCTGTCTTGCATAAGCACACAACCTATCTCTACATGTAACACATCACTATGGTTCGCAAACTCTTTTTTTTATGATATAGACTGATTCAAGGTCGAAGCTCTCTTCAAAGTTTCTTTCGGTTTCTCAAGGGCCTATTGTCTCTTATCTAACCTCACAATTGAGCATTCTTCTGTAGCAATCTATCAATGGAGCAACTATCTTCAAAAGACTATTTACAATTCTCTGAGAGTAACAATGCTAGACCTAGTAACTATAGATATCTGTCACAGTCTTCGATTTCTTCCAACTCATATCTTCTTTTGCCTACTAGGGATTTACTCTAACACACTCGGCTGATCTACATGTCCTAGAAGAACATCTTCATTAACTCGAAGTTCACGTTCGCTCAACTTGGCATACCACTGATTCTCTAATAGAATCTACCACACTAACTTCAAAACTTGCCATGGTCTTCTTTGGTACGTGAATATACACATGTGTCACCTATGAGAACTACTACAACTGATCAAGAAACTCAGGAAAATATTCTGTTCAACATCTCTAGGAAGGTAACTAATACACTAGTCAGACAAAACGGCATAACTTAAAGCTCAAGGTGATCGCATCTTGCCCCTAAAGATGTCTTCGGTACTTCAACCTTTCTCACTTCCAACTGGTGGTAAACGGATCTCAAACTAATCTTCAAATAGACTGAAGCACACACTAACTGACCAACAAATCACTGACACTCAGAAACGGATACTAATCATCCACTGTCACTTGTTTCGACTGTATGCAATCTGAACACATTCTCGTACTGTCACTCTTTCTTCTTCGCAAATTGTAATGTAGAACTCTGAGATGATGCACTAGGCCTAATGAATCTAAGGTCTAACAAATCTCAAAGTTAATTCTTCAACATTCTCAATTCTTCCGGAAATCACAAGTTACAGAGCAACAAAACGAAAGCAACCTCGAAAACAGTCTCAATAACAAACTCTTCTCCTTTAACAAGAGGTAAATCGACAATTCTTCCAAATACTTATAGGAGAAGAGAACACAAACTATCCTAACACTTTGCGGTCTATTCTTCATTCAAAAATCAAATTCACCACACTTGCTAAGCAAGCCTACCAACTAAACTCAATCAACCTTTGATCTCTAAACTGGATCAACATTCAACAAGAAGTTCACATCCTCACTTACCACTACAGCCTCACAAAAATCTGCATCTCCAAAGCAACTCCCTCTTTGTCTCAATGTATACACTAATTATATGCTCTTCAAGCCAAACCTTGTCGAAGGGTATATCAAAACTGGAGGAAGATGATTATTTCACATCTGCTAGAACTAGTAACTCTGAACCGCCAACAAACATCTTCTGTACATCTTTCTGATCGCTACCATCTCCCTAAAGGCTAGTCACATGCGTCCATACATCTAAGGTCTCAACAACGATATCTAATTCCTTACATGCTCACACAAACAGACGAATCCGCAGAAATTGCGACTTCACAAATACACAGCTGACAGTCTTCGGTCTTCTTGTCTTCAGACTGGTTCCTCAACAAAATCTGACTCTTCTAAACTGTCCTTAGAGCATCTCGCAACTTCAAGATTCCATTCTGATCACACACACAAGCAGTCATGCTGGGCTTGTTCCACCTCTAACAAACAACATGGAGTCAAAGCTCAAGACTCCCTTCTCAGCTCAACTATATCGGAAGTAACTTCATCTCTTCCGTTTGCTGGAAGACAACTCAACGTACACTGACCCAATAACACAAACTAGATCCCACTCACGGACACTGACCGGCTGTCTTGCATCGAAATCGTAGGCTGAACCCCAACGGTCACCAACTAACACTTCTGAAATTCAGGTTACTCACACGAGACCCCTACCTAGATCTCGCCAAAAGAACTAAGGTACTCATACCTACCTCTGACACCTCATCGAGCACATTCAAACTTGCATGCTTGGTAACAACATACGGAAGTACGAACTCAAAACCAATCGGCAGAGATAAACTCAAAACTGTACCAAGGGCTTATCCACTATAACCTAGATACCACCTGACTCCCACTCATAGGTCTTCACTTCTTTTCACCAACTAATGCCAGAATCGATCCCATCGTCTCTCACCAACAAGAATCAACTCACATACACACGGACTCGAGCAAACAAATTGTTCCTCAACTCCGGTACAACTATACCCCCCTAACTATAGCAAGGAACTTCCTCTACATCATCCCCATTCAAAAACCACAATTTCCACTTACCGATTCACGGCCCACACACATTGGCCCTAAACTTACTAAAAGCAATAAATCAATCAACAATTTAACATACAAGTTGGGTTAGCAAAGGAAAGGTCCAAGTGGCTCAAGTATGATTTCCCTCACTTAAAATCCTTTTTCCGATGTAATAGAAGCAATGGGACTCTACTCAACATGGCTCAAGCAAATCAGCACACATACATGCTTAACCAAGCATATAACAAGGCATACTTGCTAAACAAGCAACACATGCGTACGATCAAACAACATACATTCTCAATCAAACAATCACACATCACAACATGCACGGGTAACGACCAACATGCTTTTAAACGAACAATCAACATACTTGTCACACAAGCAATCATACTTACAAGGCAAGCAAACACCGTGTATATTAATCAAAAACTCGAACTTACCTCACATACCTGCCCAAGGTCTCGGCAACCTTAGGCTCTGATACCAACAAATGTAACCCTCTCGTCTCGGTCTGGCCGGTTGACCGGTCCGAGTGGGCCACACGGGGAAAACCGAAGCGAAACCCGTTAAAGTTCCCCCTCGGTTAGCAACCCTATTTTTTTCTCATTTTAAAATCTTGTCTAATGGATATTAAACCCTATGTGGTCAAACAGCGGAACAAGAATAAAAGAGACAAACATTCGAACCCAAAACAGCAATTAAACAGCCCACTATTAATCTTTTAAACAGGCCGTTTCGAAACGCCCTTGAGGCGTATCGAAACGCCTTGACCAGGTCAACTGACCCAGAGCCTTTACAAGGGGCCGTATCGAAACGGGGGTCAACCGTTTCGAAACGCCCACGACGGTCAATATCTCGTGGTCAACGAGATTTTGACCGTTTCAAAACCTTCACACCCGTTTCGAAACACCTTCATCTCGTGAATTTCTCAGAATTCCAGTAGCCAAAACGTTCCGATACGCGTTTCGGAACAGGGGTTCCAAAGGCCATACCGTATCGAAACGCGTTCCGATACGGGGTCCCTGAAGCCTACCCGTTCCGAAACGATACATCCCGTTTCGAAACGCCGGCAGTCTGTAACCTTTGAAATACAGATTTAGGGGTGTTTTGACAAGTCTAAAGGTCCCACAGGACCCCCTAAAGGCACACAAAACCATCAAACAAGGTCTAGAGGCATACATCCTAGATTTAACATACTCAAACACATACATGCATGGATTTGGACAATCTTTCTAACATGGCAAATTACACATTAAGAGCCTTCATACAAGCATGCTTGAAGACATTTAAAAAGAACCAATAAGCATCACACATACCAAGTGAGTCCACATGCCATTCAAGCAACCTAAGCACTCATAAGACATCCATTGTACTAGCATTTGGCAAGATATAACATGCTTACAAATCAAGTCAACCATAGACATACATCAAGACTCGAATCAACAATTCCTATCCCATTGCTTAACTATTACACTCTATTACTTAAAATCCATACATTGAGCTCACCAAAAGCAACACTTGGAGACCTTCCCTTGCCTTTGGCACCCACAAGCTATTTATCTGCATTGTCGAACAAAAGAGAGCGTAAGCATAAAAGCTTAGTGAGGGTAAGCTCTTTAAAAACAAACCTCGACAATGCAGGGTCCAAGCACAAGCTACAACCGAGATAAAATGCATGTTCTTACCTCCGGTCCACACGAGCCATGATTCTAAATGATGCACTAACATATAATCAATATCATGTCATACTCAACATGTTCAAAACCACAATACATGAAATCACATATATTAAATCATGTTAGCAACACATCCCAAATCACATTGGCTCACAATTAACCACATAATGGCAACATAAACTACAATCCGTATTGGCACCTAGCTATGACTCGAATACACGGATAACCGTTGGAACTCACATCCAACAACACAACCATTACCTGGCGGTGGGATTCCACTCATCACCGTTCATGCGGAGGGGATTCCACTCATCCTCACGCCTCATCTCACGCGGAGGGGATTCCACTCATCCTCACGCCCGTCGATGGGATTCCACTCATCACCGACTAATGTAAATACAATTTCCGGGCGTACACGTACTCCTCCTTGGTGACTCAACGCCACCAAGGCCACGCGCGACTTTTGACTCATGTGTACACACTAACATCCTAATGATCGATCATTTGTACCCAAGCATACTAGTGCCAATACTAATACATTCCACAATACCATTTATTAACAATTTCCGTGCCTAGCACGTACTCACCATGACTTACTATCATGCACAAACCACATTTCCATGCCTAGCATGTATTCACCATGATCCTCGGATCAAGCAATCACCTCATGTATATCATTAACAACCATATCACATCATATTTTGCACATGTGTATAAACATATCATATCTATCATTAACATGCATATAACAACGCATCCAACATGCCTCAACATACATGTATACAACATATACATAATCAACATCATCACAATTTAACACGAGGCATATACAATCATTAAAGAGTGCAACCAAAGTCTCTAATCAAAGCTTGGGATTAGGCTACCACTCTAATCCCAACTCTAGGTGGGTTTACCAAGCCCATCCTAGGTTCACATGCTTGAACCAAATACTCAAAACCATTTCAAAAACATTTAACCACTCACCTAAGCTTCCAAGCTCCAAGCCAAGCAAGCAACCTCCCTCAAATTTCCGGATTTCTTCCCGAAGCTTCCCCAACACCAATTCCCGCTTCTAAACAACCTCAAACATATTTCAAACAATTCCAAATCAGCCCAACGTCAAAATACCAACCCGGAAAGCAATTCAAATCAAATTTACAACGTTGCAAGCCATGACCAAACCCCACACTTTGAAATTTCGGGCTGCCCCTAAACCATATCCAAAAACCATGTTTCCAACATCCATAGCACCCACAAACAATCCCAAATCAACCCCTAACCATTACCCTAACATCAAACCTCAATTTCCAACACAAACCACACCCAAAACTTAACTAAAAACCCTCCTAAAAACCCATTTTTATCCAATTTCGGGAATTTTCTTAAAACCATTCAAAATTCACATATGTGGTACCATTTAGCTCCTAGACTTCATAACTAACAACATTGAATCAAAATATTAAGCTTAACAACATAAAGTTACCATTTTTAATCAAAATCTCTAAAAACTCCATTTTCCAAAACCTTAACGAAAGTGAAAACTAAGTGTACTTTTGAAGAGAGGATGGTGAGGACAAGTCGAAAACGTAATTACCTTTCAAAAAGCTTCAAAAACGGAGAAGAAATGAGGTGAAAAAGCAACTTAGAGGAGAACTCTCTACTTGTCGTCAAAATGGAGGAGAAGGGTGAGTGAAGAAGATGAGCACATGTTTAATTCAATAAAGAGGGGTTTTCATTTTAAAAGTTCATTTTATTTACCAATCTGCCATTAATGAGGATAGCTATCTCCATTTCCAAATCCCATGGAATTGGGCTTTAAAATCAAAACATGTCAAACACAAATTATTTGTTTTGAAAACCCGAGGCCCAAAATAATATTTTATTATTTTAAATCTTAAAACCGAAACCCGAAACAATATTTTAATATTATTTCCATCCGACCCCCAAACCCGGGTGTTACACTCATCTTTTGTACTTAAGAATAGAACCCAAGTAAACCTAGAATAGTCATCAACAAGTACAAAAGCATACGATTTACCACCCAAGCTCATAGTCCTAATAGGCCCAAAAAGATCCATATGAATCAATTGTAAACATCTACTATTAGAGACATCATTAATGGATTTAAATGAGGTTCTATGTTGTTTACCCTTAGAGCATGCATCACATATTTTATCATTAGAAAACTTAAGTTTGGGTAAACCTCTAACTAGATTAAGGGAAATTAATTTTTCTAAAACACTCATGCTAGCATGTCCTAATTTTCTATGCCAAATCCATGAGTCATGTTCATCATGTGCCACTAAACATCCATGAGATGTATGAATGTCATCTAAATGCACCATGTAAATATTGTCTATTCTATGCCCTATGAGCATCAATTGATTTGTTTTAATGTTCACTATTTTGCAACCATTTTATCAAATAGAACATTAAAACCTTTATCACATAATTGACTAATGCTCAACAAATTATGTTTAAGACCATTTACATATAAGACATTTTCAATGAAAATAGAAGAGTGATTATCAATGAAGCCAATTCCTTCAATGTGGTCTTTGGAGTTGTCACTGAAAGTTACTACTCCACCACTCTTTGGCTTTAGTTCCAAGAATCTACTCTTGTTACCGGTCATGTGTCTAGAGCATCCACTATCAAGGTACCCCGAGTTTTGAAATGAAGCTTTGGCCTTGTAGCAATGCTCCCCCTACAAACAAAGAAATTAGGCTTTGGTTTTTGGTACCCAAATCATTTTGGGTTCATGTGTGTTAGCCCTCAAAAACTTGGTTCCCTGAGGAATCCAAGAAGCAATAGCATTCATATTATTAGAAATAATGAGTTCCTTAGGAACCCAAACACTCCTAATTCTTTGAGCTTTAGAGCTTAGAAAAATTTCTTTTTTTAGGATGAAAAGGTTTGCTTTTTACATATTGGATTTTAGAAGAATTTCCTTTTTCAAAATTGTTTCTCCCAATAGTAATAGAAGTTTTAAGATTATTGTAGAGCGTTTTAGTGTTCTCTAAATATGAGCGCAAGTGCACACTCCTGTCAAGTAATAGTATAAAAGATATCGTCTCCCACATGGGTTTGGACAGCTTGACTCAAATCTTAATTCTTGCACAAGAAAAGTAAATGCACAAATAAGTTGATTTGTTTGAGAAGAAAGTAAATAAAAACACAAATAAATAAAAGGGAATAGATCATGTTGATAGAATGGGCCGGGTTATGCTGCTGTTTAGTGTGAAACTGCGTTGAATAGGACAAGTTGCTTTGCGCTGCCAGACTCTGCTGCCTCGGCGGGGGATGGCAGTTAGGCTGCTGAGACGCTCTCGCTACCTCGGTAGGGGAATGAACTTGTGTCTCAGCGGTAAACTCGATAGAACTACAAGGCTCGGCAGAACGCTTCGAAAGTGATCTCGCTTATGTCTAAGTTAGAATGTTGTTGATGCCCACTGTAGATAATACCAATCGCGACGTTAATCGTGCAAAGACAACAAAGTTTGATTCATCCTCTTTTAGCCGCCTTAAACCCTAACCTATGTCTAGGCTGGATTGATCAACACCGTCTATAGATGAGATCGTACTTACTCTTTTCGTGAGTTTGACTCTCTCGATATCGAACAAATGGATAACAATCAACTAATCTTTCGCCTTAATTGAAAACTATAAAGAGCATGGAATAAGCAAACCTTGAAGCTTTATTGCAAAAACAAACTTAAAATCCCAAACAACCGTTCTCACACTAATTAAAAAATAACCCAAACCCAAAGAGAATTTTAGAACATAATGGCGGCAAGAAAACCTAAACTATACCTAAAGGAAAACCTAAGTTGTTCTAAGTTACAAAATATGATCAAGTATATATAGGCATTAGCTAGGTCAAGTCCTCCTTGAGTAGAAGTCTTCAAAGTAGCCTTTGCATTAAATGCAACATTTAATTCTGAATTCTTTGAGTTGAATGTGGACTCCTTGTCGTTGTTTTGCTCCGCAAGTAATCTTGTTCTCTTCCTTCGGCGGCTCTGTCCGCTGCTACAGGCACCAAAAAATAGAGTGGGTGCCATCGTTAGAATCAGGATTTTTTCTCTACAGACCGCACTCAAATTCTTCAATTCCTTAGCTTGCTGTCCTGGGCGGCATGTATGGCGGCGGCAGCTGCTCGGCAGCTGTTGTCTCTTTCTGGAATTGCATCAGTATAGCTCCCTGGTCTGCTGCCTCTGCATCCTCTCCTTTGGTCTATCATCCTCCTACTGCCGCGGCGGGTTCTAGCGGTACCTTGCTGTCGCGGTGGGTTCCGGCGGGCAATTTTCCTGCGTGTACCAAAATACATACCAAAACAGCACCTTTTCCACAAAATACACTAAAATATGTAATCAAACTTAATAGTGAGGGAAATTATGAGAATATGCATTAATGCCTAATTATGTAACTAAAATGTGCCTAAGTCTAACAATAATATGAGTAAAAGGGGTAAATAAAATAAGACTTTTAGACACTTTACAATTATCCACCTCCTTTGTGTAATAATCTTGAAAATCGGAAAGAAGTTTTTCAAGATCAAGATTTTTCTTCTTAAGATCATTTGAAAGATTTATTAAGTATAAAACATTCTTTTCCAATTCCGAGTTAGATTTTGAAAGATGCTCATTTTGAATTTTTAAATCGGAAATATTTTTCTTGTTTCTCAAAATTGACTCCTTATATTTTTCAACTAACTCATCATATACCTTTTGCAACTAATCATATGTATCTTAAAGCTCATCATAGGTAAAATCAAATTTAGATGAGTTGAGGTTTACCTTTGGATCATCATCAATGGCCATGAGACAAAGGTTAGCCATTTCCTCCTCCTCCTCCTCCTCGGATGCCTCGTCATCATTCCAAGTTGCCACTTGAGCTTTGAGCTTGTTCTTCTTCCCAAAACTTTTCCTCTTCAATTGAGGGCACTCGGAACATATGTGGCCGGATTTCTTGCACTCACAACAAATGATTTAGTCATTCTCCTCTTCTTTACTCTTGTTCTTGAAGTCTCCTTTTCTATTGAACTTTCTCCCTCGGTTGGACTTCATGAAGCGAGTGAATCGTTTGGCCAACATGGCCATCTCATCATCTTCATTAGAATCACTTTCATGATATGAAGCTTTAAGAGCGATTCCAATCTTTTTCTTCTCAACATCCTTCTTCTCCTCTATTTTCTTTTCTTCTTCTCTTCCTTTCTTCATGATCTCATGGGTGAGTAGAGATCCAACAAGAGCATCTAGCTTGAGAGTCTTCAAAACTCGAGCTTCAATAATGACCGTTCTCTTGATATCCCATGATTCCGGAAGAGAATACAACAACTTTCCCACTATCTTGTCTTCGGGGATGATCTCATCGAAGCCCTTCAATCCATTGACGATGACCGAGAATCGATCAAAAATCTTGGAAACACTCTTATCATGATCCATTTTGAAGTTTTTGTAGCTTAGATTGAGTAGCCCAATTTTTGTTTCCTTGACGTCGCTAGTTCCCTCAAACGTTGTCTCGAGGGTGTCCCAAACTTCCTTGGCATTCTCAATCGAGGACACCTTGGAGTAGATATCCAGACCAATAGCACAAAAGATGACATGTAGAGCTTTATCATTGACTTGCATCCTTATTCTATCATCTTCGGTCATTTCAGCTTTGACCTTTGGGACAAGTGTCTTCACCGTCTCTCTTCATCGGAATGTATGGCCCTTCTTCAACTACATCTCATGCCATGTAGTCGATAGATTTGATGAAGAGTCTCATCCTATTCTTCCAATATGGGTAGTTATCCCTAGGGTGATAATGAGCCTGACCGGTTCACGAGCTACTCAGACTCAGCTCGGTTAAAGCTCGGTCAAAGCTCGACTTGAGTGAGCTCGACTCAGGCTCGACTCGAGACCTTAACAAGCCGAGCCGTGCCGACCCAAGCTCAGCTCGGAAAGCTCGTGAACAGGCTCGGAATAATTATATATGTATATATGTATGCACTAAAAGTAATTTGTTTAGCAAAAGATACAACAATTAAGAAAAAGTCATTTCTAAATTATAGTTGTAATTATTTAAATTCACTTCTAATAATTTTTAGATTGTTTTCTAACACTTATATTAGTAGATTACTAAAATTAAATGACTAAATTGAATTAAAGTAAACTTTACACTATAAATTAAGAAAATATTAAGGAATAAAATAATAAAACTAAAAAGTAACATGGTTGAAATGGGTATTTACCTATCCCTATAAAGCTTGAGAAGGAGAAACAACTTTACAATATACACCAATATCCCTCATCTTTAACATACATAAAGCAAGGAGAGCAAGCAGCCTATAAATAGGTGCTTAAACTTAGAACAATAAGTTAATTTACTCTTGGCCTTTCGGTTGAGATCAAGTAAACATGGTCCTTTTGTGCTCATGTGTTTTTAGTTGAGATGGCTTTAAATTTGAGTTTTCAAAGTTCAGATTACTTTAATGATCCTTGAGCTTAGAATGGTTTATTTCGAGACGAGCTTGAGCTGAGCCTGACGAGCTCGAGCCAAGCCCAATAATTTTGTTTCCGAGCTGAGCTTGAGCCTAAAATTTTGAGCTCGGCGATCCTCGAGCCCGAGCCGAGCCTAATAATATTTTTTCCGAGCTGAGTTGAGCCAGATCAAGCTCGGGCTCAACTCGGCTCGTAAGCACCCTTAGTTATCCCTATTGAAGAATGATGGTTTGGTGGTAGATTAAGACTCGTAGAGGTTGAAAGTGGAGGTGGATGCCATTGCTTGACTAGTTGTTGATCAAACTCTCCTAGAATCGACTCAAGAGGGTTGTAATCCTTCCAACGAGTGTAGCTCTGATACCAATTGTTGAGTTGATCACACAATTGCAAATGGCCAAGAGGGGGTGAATTGGTGATAAAAATGTGAAGGGTGGAAATTTGGAAGAATAAAAATTGAGACACAAAGCAATTAGAGTGGTTCAAGTTCTCCAATGAACTCTACATCCACTACCTTAGCTCCCACTAAGGATTTTCAATCAATCCACTACTTGAATTCTTCCCCTTTTCTTGGATGAGGAGGAAACCTTACAATTTGATTAAGCTTTCTACCCAAAGCTTAATCCACTCACTTTTACAAAGAAGAGTATTTGGTAAACTCTACAAATTCCTCTCTAAGGATAATGTTTACCCAATTACAATCTCACACTCCCTAAACTCACAATAAGAATTACAATGAAGAACACAAAGAGTTGGGTACAAAGATTTGACTCTAGAAGTATAAAGTTTGGATTTGAGTGCTTTGATTTTGCTTGTAAGTTCAATAGTTGTTGCTGGTGCATTTGAGACTTGTTTTTATACTCTTGTATTGATTTCTAGCCGTTTGGGTGGTTGAGATCATCAATAGAGCAGTTGGGCTGCAATTTTCCGCAATAAATGCTACTCAACAACCTACCGTATCGGTACGGCTCGTGGGCGTATCGGTACCTGTCTCAAATAAAACGAGTCGTTGTGACTAAAAAGCAGGGCATATCGATACGCTTCGAGGGTGTATCAGTACGATATTAAGGGGTGTATCGATACGGTTAGGCGTATCGATATAGATTTTGCTCACTGGAATCCTGAGTTTGGTGTAGATAAAAAAGCGTATCGGTACACTCCCTTAGCTAATTGATACGTTTCAATGGCCATTTAAAAATCAGATAACAAACTAACTTACAAGCCAATGGTAAAAAATTAAATGCAAGGATCTTGCAAAGGTCAGCATATCGTATCGATACGGTGACGTGTCGTATCGGTACGCTATAGCAAAATAATACTCTAATAAGAAAATTGTATCGATACAGTTCCAATGTGTATCGATACGCTATAGCTTAAAGTCTTGCCTAGATGAATATCGTATCGATACATGTATAGACTGTATCGGTACGCTATGAACAATTAAAATTCTAGTGTTGAAAAATCGTATCGATACACATTAGGGTATCGACACGTCTAGGCGTTTTGTTGAAGTTTGGCTTGAAAACACATGAAAAGACTTAGTGAATTTTGAACCTTTAAATATGTTTTGTCTTGAAATATAGTTTGGTTCAAAATAGCTTGTCAAAATGTGAGACTTTGAAAAGTACTTAAAATTTTATTGTTTTACAATTTAGTCCATAAGTCAAATTGTTATATCAAAATCAATTTTAGTTTCACAATTTTCTTTAACAACTAGGAACTTAATATTTATGTGCTTTAAATTTGAAGTGTTCCTATTGTTTATAGAATAAATGAATGCATATTTATTGTCATAAAATAACTGAAGTGGTCTTTCTATTCAATCTACAATTAGCAGCTCAAGTGACAAAATTCTTTTGCATCAATATTGTATTAGAATCGAAGTCCGTAAACCTGATGATCTCTAATTTACCAGAACTCCAACATGTGAGTATGTAATTTTCGTTATCTGAAGATATCTCATAACCCCATTGGTTGTTATTCAATGGTCTATAATATGATTCCTCAAATATTTGTCTAGCATTCCAACAATGTATACAATTTTCGAGCGCATACATACTTAAGCATAAATTAGATTCTCAATAGCTTATGCATAGAGAATCTTTTAGATTTTCTAAATTTCAAGGTTACTTTTATGGCAATAAGTAAGACTAAATTTGTATTCTTTAGCAATGTGAGTATCACTTGGTTTTACTCTTACTGATCTTGTAATATATACAATCGTCAATTAAATTTATCTCAAAACCGAACGAGATAACTACTTGGTGAAATTTATAATTTCATTAGTGAGAGTCTTACTTAAGCTCATAGAAGAATTTCTTTAATTTACATATTATTGATTTTGTATCATCAGACACAAATCTATAATTGTACAATATAATTTGTTTTTTTCATTATCGTCATTGAAAAACAAAAGTTTAACTTCCATCTTATGTAGCTCAAGATTAAAATAAGAAAAAAGTGTCATAATTATCTTGAAAGAGTCTTTCAATGAAACTTGAGAGAAAATCTATACAAAATCAATGTCTTCTTTAGAGTATATCCTTAGATACAAGACGTGCTTTATACTTATCCACATTACCATTTACATCCTTATTGGTTTTAAATATCCATTTATAACCAATTGGTTTGCACCTTAAGGTAATGAGACAAGTTCCTAAACTTTACTGTCTTGCATAAAATTATACTCTTCTTGTATGTCATCAATCCACTTTTGAGAGTTAGAACTTTTATGATCTGATAAAAATAATTGAGTCACTTTCTATCATTCCATTGTTATCCTTATTTTCTTGAAGAAATATAATATAATAATCCAGAATAGTATTTAATATTCCTCTCGTGGACCTCTTTAATGACACTTTTTTTAAGGTTGATGAGTTGTTCTTCTAAAATAATTACCTTATCTTGAATGAGAGTTGTTCAACATTATTTTGTTGAGGTACTTGATTCACTTCTTGATTAATGATAGGTGTGAAAACCTAAACATCATCAAAAGTGATAGTATGAATTAAATTATAATTTAATTTTTCCTCAATAACAATGCATCTAACCTTATTTCTCCCTCCAAACTCAACATCCTAAAAAAAGTTATAAATCTCTCCTTAAAATAATCTTAATTGTGGGATCATAAAATTTACAGCCCATGGATCACTCAAAATAACCGAAGTAGTTGCTTGCTTTTAAAGTTTAATTTCTTTACATGTGTCTTAACTTATACAAAAGAATCAACACTTTGTAACTTATTGTTGTTTCTTTTGAGTAGGACCCTTGGAAACTTTATTCTAATATTTTTATTTCCCTTATTCTTAGAGACACTAACTAAATGAGCACTAACCAAATGAGTGTTTTTACACTTATAATGCTTCAACTTTTCTTCCTCTTCAACCCAATGAGAAATGAGCTCATTTAGAGCCTATTTCTCCTTTTGACAGTTGTAACTAATTTTGAATTGGTTAAATTGTTTAGGAAGCGGTACCAAAAACATAAGAACAAACAATTGTTAGAAAGTTTGATCTTATATGCCTTAAATTTTGAAGCAATATTAAACATTTTTATAATGTACTCCCTCACATTTCCTTGACTCTTATACTTCATAGACATCAAAGAAGGCATAAGTGATGTCATCTTAACCTTAATGTTTTGGGTAAAACATTTCCTAATTTCATTAAGGAAACCCTTAATACGAGTAATCTGTTCAGATTTGTGCTCTTAAAAGACTTATAAAATGTTGTTCTTTATGATCATAAGGCTCATGCGATTTGAACGACCTCACCTCTCAAAATACCTTTTATGGGTGCTTACCGTAGTGAGAGGTACAAGTTGTTCTTTCCTTAGTGCAAAGCCTATGTTCATGCAACCAAATACTATATGTAAGTGTCTTTTTTTATTCTTTGAAATTAGTTTCACTAAACATGAGTGTAGAATGTATTTAACAGATATTATGACAACAAAAATAAATTACCTAAATATAGAACAAAAATAAGTAAATAAAATATAAACAAGCTCACATAAATATTCATAAGTAAACAAATAAATTCAAAATAATGATTAGTTCCCCTCAAGATACCAAGCACAACATTAATATCAAGTCTTTGGACAGTAATATTAACTGTAAGCAGTACTCTTGTTGTAGCAATCAAACATTGACAATAAACTATGTCAAACAATAGATTAATCTTTGACTAACATATTGCTCACATAAAACACCTTATAATTGTCACACATTTATCACCACATTTGTCGTTGTAATTCTGCCAAATATTAATTTTTCTTTGGGTCAATTAATAAACGCATGAATTACAAAAACTTATAATTATCTTAATATTTTAAATAAATTAATCTACACAAAAGCGGTCACTTTGGTGACATTATGTTCCAATTAATCTATTAAAATATTAGACATCTGAAGCTAAAATATGAATTTAATTGTTTCAAAATATTTGTCTTAATTTTTATCTTTCAATCAAATTAAAAGATAACCAAAATAATAATAAATTTGAATAAAAGTAAACCTCATGTTAAGATATCGGGCACTCTATTAATATTTCATTTTTGGACAAAACATTAACTTGCAAGTGATATCTTGGTATAGTAATCAAACATTGATAATAAGAACATGTCAAGCAGAAATCTTCCTTTGGGCCGATTTATTGCTCACATATAAAACTGAATAATTATCACATGTTTATTACCACAGTTGCACATATAATAATGTTAATTATTAACCTTCTTTTGGGTCGATTAATACTAACATAATTCGTCTTACATGCACAAAACCTTCTATATTTTAAAATAAAATAATTTACACAATAGAGGTCACTTTGGTGACTTAATGTTTCAATTAATTTATCTCAAAATATATAATATAAATATACTAATATCCAAATTTAAAATTTGTAACAGTCAAAACTAAAATGTCTGATAACACTTAAGTTTCCGAAATAATCCAAAATAAGGTTGTCTGAATGAGGCTATCAAAAATCGAAAAAATCGTAATTTTGACTGTTTCTCGAAAATTCCTTAAATATGCATATACTAACCTAAACACCTAATTCAAAACAATCCATCTTTAACTAAAAGTTAAAATCAAAAGTATCATGATTAATTCATATAATGATCACACAAAATTCTAATATATCTAGATTAAACTAACGATCAATTTTTTTTAATTTTGATCAAATAAGTCGAATATATATTTTAAAAGGCTAATAACATGCTATCCAAAACCAAAACTAAATGTATCAATATTATATATATCTAAAGGCTAATAAAATATTTAATAATTATGTTTAATAATGAAATGATAGCAAACAATAAAGGTAGCAGCACATACAAAATCCTAATTCTTAAACATGAATAAGCTCTGGTCCGAAAAAAAAAACTTCAACAGTTTCAAAACCACAAAATATCACGGCCAATATCAGGATTATACTGTAAAACAAACATAAGAATCGATTGCAATTATACAATCAATCATCAATTAGAATCCTAAGACATTGATTAAGAAAATAAGATAATCTTTAAGGTTCCAAAGAAAAATTACAATCTGCCAAACTTAAAATTCAATGGCCATTAACAATGAAATATGTAAACATTAAAACTTTTAGCGTTTCTTAAAGAAATTAATAACCTTCGATGAATTGTGCAACAAAGGTTGGACGACAATAAAATTTCACAATAACCCAGATTCGTATACTTTACAATAAATTCAAGATGAAAGTTTTTGCACGATATCTTAGTGTAAATCAAATAGGATTATTGACCTGATAAATGTAATCAGGAATTTAAGGGAAAAAATTTATTGAACCCTAAACGCACAAAAAAAATTAAATCCAAATTATATCAAGATCCTAAAATCTTTGTAACAAATTAATCGAGAAAATAAAAAAATATCAAATAATTCTTAATGATTCAACATGACGAGGCGTTGATGCCACTTGTTAGAACTAAATTATAAATTAATATGAAATCTAATACTCAAGATCTATCATGTCAAATCATCAAGAACAATAAACTGAGTAAATTGAATGCGGAAGCGTACCTGAATTCATTGATGGACCGAATGCGGAAGCGTACCTGAATTCATTGATGGATCGAAAACCTTGAATCCTTTGATCGGATCGCCTAAAAGGTGGTTGTGATCTTCCAAGAAGATATGGTAGCCCTTTCCATAAAAACTCTCTAACGTAGACAAGAGTAATACAAGTTAACCTATTTCTTGGGGATCACTACCTCTTTATATAGTTGATTATTAAATCAACTATTAAATATTTATAACTCTGCCCCTCACTGAATTATAAATATATCTTATGGTATCTACACTTTTATTTCCATGACACTTTAATACCAATGACACGCCTAACATAATTAGTCAATTAATTTTGTGTTATACTTTATAATAGCATCATACATTTTACATATGTGCCCACAATTGCGGATTTTAATCCAACAGGGCAAAGAACAAACCCCACCGACATGAAGATGGTTCATTTGTTGGGTCTGATTCAGTAGCAGAGCCAAAATTTTCATATAGTGGGGTCAAAGTTAAGTATGAGATATGGAGGATTCTTATACCACTACAATAAGTATTGTTGACCACATACCCAAAAACTAAGTGGGGTCAAATCTAATATTTCCTATGAAAAATTTTAGGTTAAACTACATCACAGACCACTCAACTATGGCCATCGACTCGAAAATGTCACTGAACTTTAAAAAAAAATTAAAACTAACACTGAACTTTAGTTTGTGACTCGAAAATATCACTTCGTTGTTAACTCTTAACACACTTGTTAAGTCAAAACGATGTCATTTTGGTGCTACTGTTTTGAACCCTAATTTAGCTCAAAACGACGTCGTTTTGCTGAAGGAAAATATTAAAACCATGCGCTTGAAGGGGTTTTAACTTAGGACTTCAAATATAAGGGCTAAACCTTAACTATTGAAACAACATGATATTATATAATATTTTACGAGAAATATTATATATATATTAAGATTAATTTGAATTATTTTATGAAATAAATAATACTATAAAAGATATTAATATATAAAAATATAAAATATATTATTTTTATAGTAATATAAATAATATAAATAAATTATTTTTAAACCCCAAAATATTTATAAAAATAATATATTTATATTATTAATATTATATAAAAATCCTAAACCTTAAACTATTAACCCATAAACCCCTAACCCTCAAACTTAAACCCTAAACTTTAGAGATTATTATTTAGGGCTTAAGGGGTTTTTATATATTAATGTTATGAATATTTTAGGTTTTTAAAAATAATATATTTGCATTATAAATAATATATAAAAATTATAAAAATAATACATTTTTATTTAAATTGTATAAACTTGTCCATTTGGTTCAACCAAATTATTTTGTGGAAAAAATAATACAATTAATAATACAAATAATATAAAATATATTATTTACATATATATTAATAAAAATATTTTTTATGGTTTTTTATATATTATTTATAATATAAATATATTATTTATAAAAAAAATATTCATTAAAATAATATATTAGTTAAAATAATATATTTATATTATAAATAATATATAAAAACCATAAACCCTAAACCTTAAACTATAAGGTTTATGGTTTGAGGACTAGACTTTGTAGTTTGATGTTTAGGATTTAGGGTTCAGAGTTTTTATATAATATTTTTATAATATAAATGTATTATTTTTATGAATATTTTAAAGTTTTTTTTAAAAATAATATATTTACATTATAAATATTATAAAAAAATAAAAACAATACACTTTTATTTATATATATTGATATATATATATATATATAATATATTTTATATTATTTATATATTGATATTATTTATAGTTTTATTTATTTCATAAAATAATTCGAATTAATTTCAAGTAGTTTAAGATATATGATATTTGTGGTAAAATATTATATAATTTTAATTTGGTTTAGTGATTAAAGTTTAGCCTTTTTATTTGAAGGTCTTGGGTTCAAACCCCCCCCCTCCCAAGCACATGATTTTAATATTTTTCCTCCTACAAAACGACGTCGTTTTGGGCTAAATTAGGCTTCAAAACATCTACACCAAAACGACATCGTTTTTACTTAATGAGGGGTGTTAAGAGTTAATGGCATAGTGATATTTTCGAGTCACAAACTAAAGTTCAATGTTAGTTTTGATTTTTTTTTAAAGTTCAGTGGCATTTTCGAGTCAACGACCATAGTTGAGTGGTATGTGGTGTAGTTTACCCAAAAATTTACATTGCCTCCTTGAAAACCCTATACCCAACAAATCAAGAGGGGTCAATTGCACCCCTAATTTATACATTAGCTATGCCCATGGTCAAATTACGCATATATCACAAAGACGAACATGATACCCATGCGAAATCTTGATTTTTTTAGAAATTAAGATCTCATAAATAATTTGGTTCAAGATTTATTTATGTTGTTTCAACGAGTTTATTGGATCTTCTTTTCCAAACAAGAATCAATATAACCTTTATCGGTTTATAAACCGAGATCTCATAAATAATTCGTTATGGGATTTAATTCCCGCCGTTTCAACAGGTTTACTTGATCTTTTTCTCACAAGAGGTAACATGAATAAACCTGGTTTATTCAATGTGGACAAATATGTTTTAATCGAAATTGTTATCGAAAGTAACATTGGTTACTATTCTGCTCAACATAAGTTGATTAATTGTGTTTTTGTTTCTGATTTTTAATTCCTGACTAAATTTCCAATGATTAACAAATTCATAATTATGACATGACATTTAGCTTGTGACTTTGTCATGGCATAATCCAAGAACTCGTCCAGTTCTCAGTTTGATGTTATAGTCACTACTCTCACTCTGATTTTAAATCAAAGTCCAATGTTGTCACTGACTATAAGATAAAATGAAAAGCTTCCAGAGAAAATTTCAAAGTGCGGTAATAGAAAAATGTTGTGTCATTTGACCATTTTGTATTTGAAAGGTGATCCTTCTATTTAAAGAGGATGTTGTAGATGTTGCTACTGCCTTCAACGTTGCCAAGACATGGAAGTACTCATGTTACTACCGTCTTCAACGTTGTCAAGGTATGAAAGCACTCTAATTTTCTATACTGTAATTACATTCTCAAAGCTTTATATGATGCACGTTATGAAGTGCACAACATTATGAGAAGGATGGGAAATTCTTGGTTATCACAAAACATGTAGGAGAAGTTGTGTTATTATAAACAAATTATCATTTTGTAAAGTGTCCCACAAGATAAAGGAAAATACACCATATGAATCATGGAATTGCAAAAAATCTTCCTACAACTATTTGAAAATGTGGGGTTGTCTTGTCAAAGTAATGACTCCTTTACTAAAATAAATAAAAATAAATGGTGAATTGTATTTTCGTTAGTTATGCATGCCCTAACAATAATGATAATGATATTAATGGTGGAAAATAAAAGAATTTTGTTATAATGGATTATCCTCCTAACATGTTTATTTTTCTAATAATTGGTTATATTTCTCATAGCAATGCATAACGGTTCTTATGTCTCATTCTTGTGTAAGATTAGAGAAGTTAGTCAAGTTTAACGAAACGAACTTTAAAGACTATTTGATAAAAATTGTTAAAACTTTTAACAAGAGGTTGATGTTGAGGCAGAACCAAAAAGAAGCAAAAGCAAAATGATGAAAAAGTCTTTTGGATCAGATTTTCTACCTATATGCTAGAGGCTGAATAATTATAAAATTTCTTAGAGGATATTCTAGAATGTTCAAAGCTTGTGCCCACAATTACATATATTGTGATAACCAATTAACATTGTGTAGAGCACAAAACGTAATGGTGAGTCGAGATTTGCGTCGCCGACATAATATCATTAAACAACTGATCTCAACTGGAGTTATCTATTTTTTTTTGTAAAAGATCAAAAGATAACAACGCAGATATGTTAACCAAAGGGTTAAATCGAGATCAAGTTAATAAAACATCGAAAGGATTGAGACTAAAATGCCCATAGATTTTCACAAGGGAAGGTTCAAAGGGGGATGCCTACCTATCGTATGCAAATATCAAACGTAGAATCTATCACCACATCGAGTCAATGTTTTTGAACCATCAACTTTATTCATATGGGGGATTGTTAGAAAAAAATAATGATTGGTTGAATAATATTGATGCTAAGTCATGTCACTTGGTGAATAGACATGCTAATAATAAGCCGTGTCACTTGGTGAATAAACTTATTAATTTTTTGTTTAAAGTTGCATCCATTCAATCGTATCTATTAAATTTTCAACAAATCTTTCCATCAAAAGGTTTAATTTTTTCATCAAACGATTTAATTTTTCAACCACTATATAAAGACTAGTTGAGAGTCGTTTTCACAACATCTTTGAAACTTAACAATGAAAATATTATTTACAATATCCAAAAAATACATGCATGGGTTTTGGGTTTCCGATGATAGAGGAAGACAAGATTATGTTCGATTGTTTACTACAATTGTGCTACTGCTGTGAACGTTTGTTGTTGTATCTTGGGAGATAAACGTCCAACATTACTCAAGCACCGAGGAGAGGACAAAAATGTCTTAAAGAAACTGTTCATACATGTCACAACAAAAATTCTTTTGATTTTTAACTATGTCTAATTTCAGGTTCTGTTTTTAATTTATTATTATTTATTTTTTACGATATTTTATTGTATTTGAATTATTACTGCACCATTTTTTAAGAGGTCGAAAGTTGAATTTTCTATTTTTTACTTGAAAAGTCGGTTTGAACTCAAAATTGATTGTTTAACAACATGTATAAGTTAAAAAGTTGATTTGGAGTAATAATAATTTTAAAAGTAACGCTAAAGAAGAACTAAAGTTTTCCTTTTCATATAGTTGTCCACCTAGTGAGCCATTGTCGTATCTGATATTAAAAAAATCGAATTATGTCAATCTACATTCCCAATCTAATAAACTTTGTAGCTTACATAGGGGTACTTATTGAGTTGAATAGTTCGCAAACAATTCGACTCGATCAAAATTTGATTAATGCTCACTCGATAAGCACCTCTAAGCCTACCTATTTGGAAATACAGAAAGCTTTCCCAACTCTCATCACGTGCTACACAATTAATAAACGATGCTCCGTTCCCCTAACTCTCTTTGTAAGGAAAACTAAAGTGGGTCGCCATTTGTGTGGCTGTGTGTGTATAATACATTCAATCCAACAAAGGATACAATGGATGCAACCATTTGAATATACAATGGGTAGATGTAACTGTCGACGTATTCAACTGTTTTTCATTATGATGAAAACCAAGCTGTACATTTATTTCATTTACGGAACAATAAAACAGCATGCATGCCCCATGCATTACATTGCATGTATGGTTTTAAGGGCATTCAATTTCTGAACTAATCTTAGGACAACGACGATATGGTATTAAATACGACGTGGTGTCTGATATCGGAGGAGAGGGCAGTTGTACTTGTACTCGACTACAGATTCACCATGTGCCTCTTTTAATGAAGTTTCCCAACACACAATAATTTCTTTGTTGCATGGTCGGTGGAAAAAGGATTTTGGTTGTTGTGTTCTGTAATTAAAATCTCTGGTTTCACCCAACCTTCAACAATCGTTCCATGGATTTATTTATTTACCTGCGCCATGGCAGCTGTGGTTTATTCACCACAATTGGTATATTAAACACAACTTGTTTATTAAGCAGACAGCGCAGAATCATTAACTTTGTTATTAGCGTGATTGCATTGGCAATAAATATAGAAATAAATGTAGTTAGGAATAGAAATCATATGCTCCTTTTCGGTTCTCTTATTTATACCTTTACATTAAAATTTTAGGTTTAGACTTTAAGATTAAAGTTTAAAGTTAGGGTTTAGGATTAAAGTTTAAAAAATTTATGGTATATTATATTTTTATTGAGACATAGAAATGACACCAAAAAATTAAAAAAAATCTTTGTCCTTTTTTGAGCATTGGTATTCGGAATTCAGCTAAGATACAGTTACCTATCTAACTAACACCCAACCGTGCCTTTTGATTAAGCCATAAATAAACAATCCCTAAATTGGTTATATGCCTCATTTTTTTTTATGGATTTTAATCTAAGCAGCCTTGAGAGCTATGTTTAAAAATTATAAGATTCATTTCATCAAAAAAAAATTATAAGATTCATATAATTAATGATTGTTTCTTTTTTCCAATAGAATATACAAAGATATTTACTTATATATAAAATTAATACTCATAAAAAATTATTCCATTAATTATTTTAACAACAAACATCAAACCTTAAACCCTAAACCCTAAACACTAAATATTAACACCTAAACACTAATACTAAAACCTTAAACTCTAAACCTTATATCCTATGCCCAAACTCAAACCTAAACCCTAACCCTAAACCTTAAATGCTAGAACTAAAACCAAACACTTAAACCTTAAAAACATATATCAAAAACCTTAAACCCAAACATAAACCATAACCCTAAACTCTAAATGCTAACACTAAAACCTAAACTCTAAACCACAAATCCTAAATTAGAAACCTTAAACCTTAAACTCTAAACCTTATATCCTATGCCCAAACTCAAACCTAAACCCTAACCCTAAACCTTAAATGCTAGAACTAAAACCAAACACTTAAACCTTAAAAACATATATCAAAAACCTTAAACCCAAACATAAACCATAACCCTAAACTCTAAATGCTAACACTAAAACCTAAACTCTAAACCACAAATCCTAAATTAGAAACCTTAAACCTTAAACTCTAAATTCTAAACCATAAACACTAAACTATAAACCCTCGAGATTGTGTATAGCAAAACCCTTAATTATATCTACAAATAAACATCTTAATAGATTTTATTAGAAAAAAAAAACGAAATAAACATTAATTATAGAAATCTAGTAGTTTTTAAACATAGTCGGTTGCGTATAACAAACTTTTTTTTTAAATTTTTATAACAATTAATATCTTATCTATTAGTCAACTACTAATATAATATGTCGGCCTATCATAGAGATTTATAATGGGACGATCCTCCTAATTTAGTTTGCTCCATTCATAACAGCAACATTTAAACTTTCGAACTTGCTTAAAAGACATAACACATCATCTCGTTGAACAATCTGATAGTTAATAGTTTTATTTTTTATTATAAAATAATGTTGAAGATTTATTTCTAGAATAGAATAATAACATGTGTGGTTTTGGACAAGTGCAATGTGACCGCGTAAGGTCTTAAAGAAAAGGAAGGTCCTCAAAAGACTTAAGTTAAATGCTTGCAAGAAAAAACAAAAACAATAGTCGTGGACTAGTGATAAAACACATGGGAAAATAAAATTATGTTGTACTTCATAGACTTTGAGTCATGTTAAAATCTTGTTTTTATTCAAATTTCAGTCTACTAGATACCAGATAATTCAACAAGCATTAAATTTTTTGAATTGAATACCTCATTTTAATAAGTTGCACATAATTCGTTAAATCTTTGATAACAACAACAACAACAACGTATTAAATCATTTTTATAAATATTTTATTAAATGATATAATCTCTAAATTATTTAGAAAAAGAGATTAGAAAAATTTATAGTTATAAACATGTAATTCTTAGTATTGAGTTCGATCAAATATTTTGTCTCTACAAATACTTATAGTTGAATTGAATTTGATATATATTTTCATTGATCTGAATTGGGCCACTTCAATTATTTTTTTAAAATAGACCACTTTAATTCAAATTAGATCACGACTTTTATTACGTTTCGGGAAATAAAATTAAAATTTTGGATATAATATTTATATTGATGTATGAAGCTTGTAATAAATAAATGAGAAAATTACATATTTAATACTCTACTTATTTCTGCGTTACTGATAGATAACACAGTTAATTATTTTGGGAAAATGATACCTAACGTCATGTTTTGTTTTTAAAATGATACATCCGCCGTTTAAAATTAAGAGCTAAGCTGATGTAGTATTCTTTTTATGATGAGAAAATAACTTTAGCACGATATTTAGTTTAGCAACAAATAAAGTAAATGAAAATGTTGGTAGAATTTAAGTGAACTCTTGGTTATCTTAGTGGTTTATTATTTTATGTTTGACTAGAAAATTTCGGGTTCGAACTCTTGTAAAAACTTTTTTTAATTTTTGGTAGGAACAATGTGTAAATTAAAGAATGAGTCTACCATGTGCGACGAATATCGCTGAACACCACTAACGTTGAACACAGTTGAACACTATTAAGTTAATTTGTAAAACCTATATTTGATTTTGACATAACTAAGTATGTTAAGGATTAAATTGAAAACTTGAAATAGATTTCTAAGTCCCTCAAATGATTTATAAATCACCAAGGCTTTATTCTGATTTGAAAAACTCAAACTCCAAATATTTTCTATGTATTCTAAAGCCAAAGTATTGAAAAACGTCCAGGCGTATCGATACGCTTCCAGGCGTATCGATACGCTTCTAGCCGTATCGATACCTTTTTTACAAAGTTGGCTACTGGAAAGACGCGTTTCGATACGCCCATCACCGTATCGAAACAGATTGAATCTGTATCGATACGCCCCTCTGTCAAAACTGAAGGAGTTTGAATGGCGTACCGATATGGATCCACCCGTATCGATACGGATTTAAGAGAATTTTAAATTCGAAAAGCTTTTAATATTTTCGACCGTTGGTGTCAGTTGTTAGGTAACTGAAATTTAAAGTGGTGGTTGTCCCGTACCGATACGCTCCTAGTCGTATCGATACGAAAACTTCCAGTGAGCTAAGTTGAGAAAATGGTATCGATACGGTCTTACCCGTATCGAAACGGTCCATGTCTCGTACCGATATGCTTACAAGCGTATCGATACGCCCTCTTGTAATTGTGCAACGACTCTTTCTATTTTGAGACAGGTATCGATACATGTCTACGCGTACCGATACGGTAAGCTGCAGAAGTGCATTTATGGTGAAAAGAGAGGGTCCCAACGGCTATAATCAATACCCTAACCACCCAAATGGCAAGAATTGATAGAGAAAGTATAAATTGAAGCTAATTGAAGACCAGCAACAACTATTGCATCAAAGATAAACATCCTAGTAAAAATTCAAGCTCAAAGTGCTTATTTTTCAATCTCTTGTAAACCCCAAATTGTGTAGTGTTCAATTCTGATCTTATTAACAAATTTGGGTTGAGTGTTTGTACTTAAAGGGGCAATATTGTATTGAGAGATATCTTTCTTGCCTTTAATTCTTTTTTGTACTCTTGTGAGGGTTTGGTCAAATTTTGGGTAGAAAATTTGACCGGTTGTGTAAATGTTACCTCCTAACCCTTGAAAAGGGGAAGAACAAATTAGTGAATTGTTGGAAATCCTTAGTGGTAGCTAAGGTAGTGGATGTAGAGTTCAGTTGGAACTTGAACCACTCTAAAATTCCTTGTTCTTCGTTTTTAGTCATTCCATTTACTCCAACAACTTTTAAAAATCCAATTCACCCCCTCTTGGCTTTGATCAATCCTTTGATCCACTCAACATAATTAATAAAGATTAAAAATTACAATGACTCAACGTACAATTAATAATTATTTTAAAAAAATTCAATTAAATTATTCTCTATACATATTTTATTTTTATTCTCTCATTTTTTAATAGTATATCAACCATAAACATTCCTTAAATTAAAAAAAACCCTAAATATTTTAATCCTCATTGGATCAAGTTTTAGAGAATCGTATCCCTCTAAGAGTCCAAAAACAGAAAAGATTACACAGATGAACTCTGAGAGTCCATGTGCAAATGAGAACTAGATAAACAATAAAAATCCCTCACGAATATTTTGGTTCTGCTAGTTCCATGGACAACCAAGTTTGTCATATTCCTGATCAAATATGCAGTCAATCCGAGGTTGAAGAGCATGTAGAAAGTGTCGAATTTCAAGTAAAATATTTAGGGTTTTTTAATTTAGGGATTGATATATGATCCAATTATTTAAAAATAAATAATAAAAAATAGAATATATGTAGAAAATAATTTAATTGAATTTTTAAAAATAATTATTAATTGTATGTTGAGTCTTTGTAATTTTTAATCTTTATTAATTAATTTAATAGTGTTCAACGGTGTTCAGTGTTAGTGGTGTTCGACGGTGTTCGTCGCACATTGTAAAATTTTCTTTAAATTAAATATACAAATTTATAAAAACATATCAAGTACGGTTGATTGGCCTAGTCGTTCAATACTTGCTCTTGCCTCCCAAACGGTGTGGGATCAAGTTCCCCTAGACGCAAGCTTTAATAAAGACACTAATTTTATTTCATTTAACAAATCATTATGGAAATACTTTAAGGGCTCTTGAATAAAAGGAGAAGAAAGAGAAAAAAAATAAAAAATGTCACACCAATTTAGTCATTAATTTTAAACGGTGGAAGTACCATTTTAAAAACGAAATATAACGATAAGATTTATTTTATCAAAAGAATTAGCTGGAGTACCAAAACAATAATGCGAGAATAGGTAGAGCACTAAATATGTATTTTTTTTTAAAATTAAAATTATATCACTATAAAACTCAAGTTTTGAACATAAAATTTATATTAATGTATAAGTTTTTAATAAATAAATTCAAAGTTAAAATTAAATCACTAAAAAATTGACCAACAAGGATTAATTTAAGTGGTAAGCAATTTAGTATTACTAAAGTAAATCTTAAGTTCAATGCGTTGTGTATGTAAAAAAAAACTTCACTAGAAGACTCACCCACTAAAATTAAGTGTGCGTCATCAGGCTAATCCCTGAAAATTGAAAGGACAATAAAAATCACTACAAAAATAAAGTTTTTAACGCAATATTTGTATTTAAGGTTATCACTAAAAAATTGACCAACAATGATTAATTTAAGTGGTAAGTAATTTAGTATTACTAAAGTAAATCTTAAGTTCAATGCGTTGTGTATGTAAAAAAAACTTCACTAGAAGACTCACCCACTAAAATTATGTGTGCGCCATCAGGCTAAGCCCCGAAAATCGAAAGTACAATAAAAAATCACTACAGAAATGAAGTTTTTAACGCAATATTTGTATTTAAGGTTAAAATTGATTTTTTTTTTGACAGAAAAGGTTAAAATTGAATTTGATATATATTTTTTCTGCCTCTCTTCCACATTCAATACATCCTACAGTAAACATATCCGATATGACAGAATAATAAATATTTGTAGAAATACTTTAAGGACTCTTGAATAAAAGGAGAGGAAAGAGAAAAAAAATGCCACAGCGATTTAGCCATTAATTTTAAACGATAGAAGTACCATTTTTAAAACGAAACATAATGCTAGGATTTATTTTGTCAAAAATATTAGTTAGAGTACCAAAACAGTAATGTAAGAATAGGTAGAACACTGAATATGTAATTTTTCTAATTTTTAAAATTAAAATTATATCACTATAAAACTCAATTTTTGAACATAAAATTTATATTAATGTATAAGTTTATAATAAATAAATTCAAAGTTAAAATTAAATCACTAAGGAATTGACTAACGATGATTAATTTAAGTGGTAAGCAATTTGGTATTACTAAAGCAAGTCTCAAGTTCGATTGTGTTTATAAAAAAATTCTACTAAGAAAACCACCCACTAAAACTAAATGTGCGACGTAAATTGATCTGAATTAATAAGACTAAGCTCTAAAAACGAGAGAGCAATAAAAAATCACTATAGAAATGAAGTTTTTAACACACACAATATTTGTATTTAAGGTTAAAATTAATTTTTTTTTGGACAAAAAAGGTTAAAATTGAATTTGATATATATACTTTTTCTGACTCTCTTCAATATTCAATACATTTTACAGTAAACATATCCGATATGACAGAACAATAAATGAAGTTTGGTTGATTATTTAACAAGAGAAACCATTTTTGGATATGAATTCCTACCTAAACAAAAAGCCAAATGGTACCAAGTATAAAATTGTTTTATTTAAAAAAAAAGAATATTTGATACATGACTAATGATCTAAAATTTCAATACTATTTTATTGAATTGACAATACATCATAAAAATATAGTTTTTTATTAAATTTAAATACTATTTAACAACAGTTACTCGATCTTCAGGTCTATAAAATATACCCCGTTTCATCAACTAAGCATAGGCATTAGGCACAACTAGTTTCCCTGCCATCAGCTCTGCCAAATCATTACCAAGGAGATGTCCACCCAAACTCTCGACGCTCCTACTGGCCGAGCTGTTGGCGTAACCGAGAACAGCTGGTGCCATGCGGTGCTCGGTGGCACCGGCATCGCCGTCTTGGCCATCCTTACTTCCAAATACCCCGACGCTTCACACCTACGAAATGCGCTTCACAAACTACAAAATTCCCACCCCGTTCTTAGGTCCAGGCTCCATTACACCCCTGCTTCCACCACTTTCTCCTTCGTTACTTCTCCTTCACCTTTCATTCAAATCAAGTCCTTCAACCATTCCGCAACTTCCGACATCCTCGAAAATCTTTACGGACAAGAAACCCGGAACGCTACACTTTCACCCCTTCATTTGATTCTCGAACACGAGCTCAACCAAAATTCTTGGATCGGTTCATTTAAAACACAGAATGACATGTTCTTCGCTAGTGCTTACGCCTTGCCTAGTGCAAAGTGGGTGTTGGTGCTCCGCCTGCATGCCGCCGGGTGCGACAGGACCACGGCGGTGTCGTTGCTACGGGAGTTGTTAACGTTGATGGGCAACGAGGTAGAGGAAACGGAGTCGAAGCTGGGCCAAAAGGAAATGACGGTGAACAAAGGAGAGGTTAGTTGGGCAATCGAAGATCTTATCCCCAAGGGGAAAGCTAAGAAAACACTTTGGGCACGGGGAATCGACATGCTTGGCTACTCTGTTAATTCTTTTAGGCTAACCAACTTAAAGTTCAAAGATGCGAAATCACCCAGATCTACTCAAGTAGTGAGGCTGCTCATCAACCCTGAGGACACTCATAGGATCTTGGCAGTAAGTAATCTGAACTTTCCAAATTTGAAGTTTTCAGGGTTGAATTTTCATTGAGACTCAAAGAAGAAAATTTTCAGGGTTGCAAGGCAAGAGGGATTAAGCTGTGTGGAGCATTGGGAGCAGCTGCTCTGATTGCTGCACACAATTCTAAATGCTATGCAGATCATCAAAAGAAGAAGTATGGAGTTGTAACACTCACCGATTGCCGCTCGATTCTCGAACCTCCTCTCTCCGATCACAATTTCGGTAAGCAGAATTCGAATTTCAAAATCTTGCTTTTGAACAAGTTTCATGTGATCATTTCCAAAGAATCGATAAGATGAGAATTCATAGTAAATATTTGCAGGATTTTACCACTCAGCTGTTCTAAACACTCATGTGATTAAAGGAGGAGAGAAGCTTTGGGAGCTAGCAAAGAAAATATACACATCGTTTGAAAACTATAAGAAGTGCAAGAAACACTTGTCGGACATGGCAGACTTGAATTTCTTGATGTGCAGGGCCATGGAAAACCCTGGCTTGACTTCCTCCTCATCCTTGAGAACATCTTTAATATCTGTGTTCGAAGATACCGTGATCGATGAGTCGAATGAGCAGCAGAAGCTGGTTGGCGTAGACGACTACATGGGGTGCGCTTCCTGTCATGGCATTGCCCCTTCCATCGCCGTTTTCGACACTATTCGGGATGGGTGGCTGGATTGCGTTTGTGTTTATCCTTGGCCGTTGCATTCGAGGAAGCAGATGCAGGAGCTGGTTGATGCTATGAAGTGCATTCTTGTGGATGCAGGGAGGAACAATGGCGATGAACCAATTACACCATAGACTAGGCTTAGAAATGCACCACCCATGGTCTGCTTACCATTACAATGGGGTGCTTCTTAAATGTGACTTGCTTGTCTTGTCTCCCATTTACAATTACAATGTTACCATTTATATCAATTACAACAATTAATGGTATTTGAAGAATATTGTATACAATCATTGAATCAAGCTTATGTTTTTAGCCAATGATGGAGATAACTATACACATATTCTAATAATTCTTGCATATTCTTAATATCAGAATTATTTATTTTTCTAATTTAAATGAATTATTAATCGCTTAGGTTGATTGGTTTTTATTATATACAAATATAGTTTTAAGATTCATTGATTTTTTGCCTTTCTTATACTTGGCAATGTTCACTGGTTTTTTGCCTTTCCTATTTTTTTCTTCATGTTTATAAATAAGAGTTCATTGTGTTTTCTTTCGGAATTAATTACCGGTTTGCTTTAGCTCGTCTTATTTTTTTAGGAGGTAATGGTGTGTTTGGTTTCTAGTTTATTACTTTTATGGCACAAATATGAGAGTTGCTCTAGTGGATCTATTGTCATTTGTCATACATGTTGAGAATTATTCTCGAATAACGTCATTGTGATGGAATGTTTTCCGTGGTCATAACAATTTGAGACTACATGATACTATTGAGAGATAAATAAAAAAAACTTTCATTGGGGGCTGAGATTGAATTATATTTTTTTCCGGGGGTTATAGAATAGTTTTACAATTCTATTAACTGAAAACATTTACAATATTTGTGATTAAGTAATAATTTTTCTAAACTAAGTGGGTGCAAAGAAGAATTTTACGATTCTATTTTCTAAAAGCTTATATTTTAAAGGAACTAGAATATGAATTTGACCAAACCTGGGGCCAAGGTTCCTGGCGGTGCCGATGTATTTGCAAGTTTTTTCTACTTATTTTTCTATTAATAAAATTACTTGGTTAGGGGGAAAACATATTACATGGAATTTAATTTTTCAGTTTTTTATTAATAAAGTTACTAATATTCTATATTGAATTAATGTTAAAATTTTAAATGAAAATTGTATAATTCTTTGTTTTAGCATATGGATTTTGTGGTAATATTTGTTAATTATGTATATTTTTTTAAAAGATGCTAGCTAGTATTTTATTGAATAAAAAAAATATACATCAAACTTAAGCTGAAAAAAGACGTAAACCCAATCCAAACATGAGTTCAACAAAACAAAAGTTCAAATGAAAAAAAGGGAAAGTAAAGCGACTAGTCGGAATTTTCTAGTATGCGGCCGCCTAATATACGGCTAAGAAACGGCGTTATCGGAAATATTATAAGATATATAATGTATTCGGTAAAGCGCTACCGGATATGTTGATATTAAATGATGTATCCGGTAAAAAACATGAAAAAAAAGAAAAAAAAATGGTAACCGGTAAATTTAAGTTATCGGTCAAAGATAACAAAGTCGGTAAAATTACCTATTTTGTTGATCCGAATATCAATATATTCGGTAAAATTACCTATTTTGTTATTAAAGTTTAAGCTGATGGGGCCTTCGAAAGTATCCATACTTTTTTAAAAATATCCATACTTTTTTAAAAAATATAACAAAATCGGTAAAATTACCTATTTTATTGATCCAAATATCAATATATTCGGTAGAGCTTTACCTATTTTGTTATTAAAGTTTAAGCTGAAGGGACCTTCGAAAGTATCCATACTTTTTTAAAAGTAACCATACTTTTTAAAAAAAGTATAGTATAACAAAATAGGTAAAATTTTACTTATTTTATTGATAAGAGTATCAACATATTCGGTAGTATTAAAGTATCGATACTTTTTGTTGAACCTATTTTAAAAGTATCGATACTTTCGAGCCACATTGCAACCGGTTACATTGCTTTTTGAAAAAGTATCGATACTTTTAAAAAAGTATGGATACTTTCGAAGTATCAACAAAATAGGTAATTTTACCGAATATGTTGATACTCTTATCAACAAAATAGGTAATTTTACCGAATATGTTGATACTCTTATCAATAAAATAGGTAATTTTACCGAATATGTTATGTTTACCGGTCACCTTTCTAACCGGTTACGCCGTATATTAACCGCCTTACCGCAGAACTACCTCGACTAGTCCAGCTAGGCTCATCTACCAAACCAACGATGATGAAGCTTCAACAATGAAGAAATTCAAGAGGCAGAAGAGAGAACCTAAGGATCAGTAAAAAGCTTAGCAACGACAAGATCTTTAGAGAAACTGATGAAACAAAAACCACTTAGAGCTACGGCGGATCGAGCCATCTCCTATCCTCCGCCGCCAGTAGTTCGATTCACGGAGGGGCTTCTTCGACCCAGACCTTATATGCCAAAATAGAGGACTGTTCTCGGGCCATGGCATGCGCAACCAAGTTTCCATCTCGATGGGTGTGGTTGAAGCGACAATTTTAGAAAGAATACGATAATCCCTTTGCTTCCCAAATTAGGGCACTGATCATCGATCTGTCTTCTGATGCAGACTGAAGCTTTCGAATGGTAGTAAGAGAGTTTCCCTCAAGGACGACATGAAGAAAACCCAATTCAAAATCCAATTGAAGGCCATAGATAGTGGTGTACGCTTCGGCAACAAAAGAGGAAGGTACATGGTGAGTGAGCTTATAACTAGCCCATAAAATAAACCCTTCTTGGTCTCGAATAATAACCCCTGATGATGCTGATCTTGTGTCTGATTTGTAACATGCATCAAAGTTTACCTTCACATAAGGCTCCGGTGGGGCTGGCCATCGGCTAGGCTCGCTAATAGGGGATGGCAGGAGGTGAGGTCGAATGAGATGAAGGTCAAGACAGTAACCTCTAACAAAGGTAACGACATCCTCTGATCTCTTGGATTGCCTTTCAAATATGTGTTTATTTTGAGATGTCCATAGAGCCCACATTGTAGTTATTATTTCTTCTAATCTGCCTCTGCCAACCATGTTGATAAGGGAAGCTAACAAATTAGAAAAATTTCATAGTGAACCGATTGCAGGACTTAGAACTCCTAGCATATCGCACACATGCGCAACAAAATGATAATCCCTAAGAACATGAGGGACATCTTCAGGAGCTTGGTGACACCAGAAGCAGCTTTGATCATAACATACTCTTTTAATACATAAATTGCTCTTTGTAGGCACAAAATTCTTAATAAACTTCCAACACTATATAATCATTCTGGTTGGACACTTACCCTGCAAAATTAACTTGAATAAACTCTTTCAATGGGGCTAACTTGTAGTGTTGGTAGAATTAGTCTGTAGTCGTCGCAGATAGTAAATAGGCCTGTGTGTTCCCTACTCCAGACAAGTGTGTCTTGCTGGTTCAGTCTTGAAATTGAAATATTTAGGATTTCAGTAGCTTCAGATAGGTTGAACACTGCCTCAATTAGATCAGAATTCCAATTTTCAAAATTGGAATCAATTAAGTCGGCCACCCAGGTGAGGTGACAGACTTGTGGCGATGCTATCTTCTTTGGAACCAAGACTGGTAACCATAAATCATTCCAAATGGAAATGGGTGACCCATTTCCCACTTTAAACCGAATCCCCTTTTCTAGCAAACCTCTTACACTCCATACACTTCTCCAGGTCAGCGATAGATTTGAACCTAGATTGGCGTGAAGAAGGTCTATGGAAGGATATTATTTTGAGCGAAGCAACTGCCCCACAAGGGAAGTAGGATTTTGCAATAATCTCCAGCCTTGTTTCACAAGAAGGGCTACATTAAACTTTTTCGTATCACGAAAGTCTAGCCCACCGCTTTCTTTTAGGTCACACAACACCTCTTATGTGCTCTAGTGGATTCCACGTTTATCCTTTGAATTTTGCCACCAAAACCGAGCAATGATGAATTCTAACTCCTTAAAAAAAGACATAGGGAATAGAAAGCAACTCATTGTGTATGTGGGAATAGCTTGTAAAATATACTTTATTAACACTTCTTTTCCCTCATACGATAAAACGTGAAAACTCCCACATGAAATACTTGTTGTGATTCTGTATCGTAAGCTAACAAAGGGCTTCCTCTTATTTTTTCCCACAATCAAAGGTAGACCCAAGTACTTCTCGGGATTAAGAGAACTTCTTATACCTAACATGTAACACCCCAAAAATAGGGCTAGGTGTTTAGAGGATTGATCGGGTTCGGTTCAAACCGATTAAGTCGAATTAGTCAATTAATTATGTTTCGGGTAAAATTAAAAAATTAAAAATCAGAATTGCAATTATTTGGGAAATGATTTGGGCTTCTAAATATGTTGGATATTTTATGTAACATTGAGGAATTTGAATTGGATGGTAATTTAATGTAATTAAATGGATTTTTGGATTTTAGTGACCAAATTGTAAAAATTGCAAAATTGTTTTAATGACTATTTTGTAAATGTGCCAATACTAAGAATCCTCAGAGAGCTATATTTTCCAAATGTTTTAATCTGAAAATAACCACCTTAATTGAGTAAGAAATTGACAGTTATTTTTTTTTTCTAAATCATTTTTCCTATTGTTTTGATTTTCCCTCATTTTCTCTCTATATTTTCTCATTTTCCATTTCAACTTCCAAACAAGATTCTCCACAATTCTTTGCTGGTTTTCAATGGAGAATCCATCATTTGATTTCACTCTTGTTTCTTAACAAAACCTCATAAGAATTTCTCAAGGATTTCATCAATTTCACAAGTTGGATTTTAAAGAAAATCTTACATCAATTTTGGTGGGAGCTTCTTCAAAGGTGATTTTCTTTTCCTCTCTTAAAACTAAGGTTCTTTATTGATATTCCCTAGTAGTTTGCTGATAATGGATTTGCTAGTTTAGACGAGTATGCTTATTATTTTAGTTAAATTGTACGATTAGAATTAGAGTCTTAGTCGAATTACCTAGTGATAGATTAAGTATTTAATGTAAAGTAGGACTCCTAATGTAACCTAAAGTCCTAGGCTATAAATATGTATCGAGTGTAACCTATTCTGTACATTAGAGTTTTTTACTCAGTTTTCTAATAAACAGAAATCTTCATAGTATCAGTCTAATTCGATCCTATCGAATTAATTCTCTTTTATGGATACTCCATCCAGTTCGAGTAAACTCCAATCTTCTTCTTCCATGGTGGTTCAAATGGTAGATTTTTCAGATTCTTCAACCTCGACTATTCTTTGTCATCGATTTGTTGGAAACAATTATATCTCTTGGTCCTAATCTGTAAAAATCTTTCTTACTGGAAGAGGAACTCTTGGCTACATCGATGGGAAAATTAAGAAGCCTTCTGCCGATGACCCATCCTTTGAGAAGTGGGCACAAGAGAATGGCAGGGTTATGTCCTAGTTGATAAATTTGATAAACCCTGAAGTTGGCTCGCAATTCCTGCTATTCGAAACAACAAGTGAGATTTGGGGAGCTGTGTGAGATACATATTCAAGTACAAACAACAACTCTGAATTGTTTGGAATTGAAAGTACAACCCCAGCCTTTAAGCAAGATGTGATTAATGTTACTCAATACTACACAACTCTAACAAATCTGTGGCAACAAATTGATCTTTTTGAGGCTCACGATTGGGTAGATACTACAGATGCTGCGCTTTACAGGAAAATTGTTGAGCAAAAGAGAATTTTCTAGTTTCTTAGTGGCCTCAATCAAGACATGGATCCTATCAAGTCTCGGATCCTTGGACTCAATCCTCTCCCTTCCCTACGTGAGGTATTTTTAGAAGTTAGAAGAGAAGAGAGTAGACGGCTGTACATGATCCCTGAAGCTCCTATTCCTGGCAACTCAGCATTGGTCACTCAAACATCTTCTTCTCCTCCCAAGCCTAGACGAGGGAGAACCTTTTGTGACTACTGCAGAAAACCTAGACATCTCAAGGACAACTGCTGGAAATTACATGGGAAACCGACCGATTGGAAACCTCTAGCCAACAAGCTACAAAAAGACATCTATTCACCAATTGCTTCTTCCTCCACACCCACCGGCTTCACCAAGCAGCAAATGGCCCAAATGCAACTAATGTTCAGTAAATTTACACCCACTAGTGAAGGCAACATAGCCTTAGTTGAAACCGGAGGTAAACATATTTCCTTTGTCTCTACTGCACTTCTCTATACTTCAACTCAATCTACATGGATTATCGACTCTGGTGCTTCTGATCATATGACTGGTAACATGGATTTTTTTTTCGACTTTAAACCATCATCTTCTAAATCTTCAATTAAGACAGCTGATGGTTCCTTCTCACCCATCCAAGGCAGTGGTTCTGTGTTTGTTACCAATTATTTAATCCTTAAAGATGTGCTATATGTGCCTAAGTTGGACTGTAATCTGTTGTCTGTTAGCAAGCTATCTAAAGATTTAAGATGTGTTTTCTAGTTCACCAATTCTAATTGTTTTTTACATGCACTGGACTTGAAGAAGAGGATTGACAGTGCTAGCTTACAAAATGGCCTTTAAGTTCTTCACAGTAAAAGATCACCTACTCCATCTTGTTTTACTTCCTTAGGACAATCAGATGTCATGCTACTACATTTTAGATCAGGACATCCAAGTTTTTATTATATTGAAAAGTTGTTCGCTAAATTATTTGTTAATAAAAAGCCATCTTCTTTTCAATGTCCAATTTGTCCTCTTGTGAAACAAACAAGACAATCTTATTTGTTATCTATTTATAAACCCTCACATCCTTTTCTCTTATACACAATGATGTTTGGGGTCCTCCTAAAGTGAAGAATGTTACATGTAGCAGATGGTTTGTAACTTTCATTTATGACCACAGTTGAACAACCTGGACTTACCTATTGAAAGAAAAATAAGAAGTTCCAAAAGTGTTTGAGACTTTTTACACCATGGTTGAAACCCAATTTCACACTAAAATTCAGACCTTTAAATCTGATAATGGGAGAGAGTTTTTTAATCAGTCCTTAGGTGATTTATTGAAAGAAAAAGAAATTGTGCATATCAGTTCTTGCGTTGATACACCCCAACAGAATGGGATAGCTGAGAGAAAGAATAGGCATCTACGAGAGGTAACCCGAGCCCTTTTGTTCACCCACAATGTTCCTAAATGTTTATGGGTTGAGGCCTTGTTAACATCAACTTATCTAATTAATCGTATGCCTAGTCGAGTCTTAAACTTTCAAACACCTAGAGATGTTCTTTTATCATTTTCCCCTCACTTTAAACCCTTGTCATCTAATCTTCCTTTAAGGGTTTTTGGCTGTACCGTGTTTGTTAAAAAATTGAAACCCTCTAGTTCCAAACTTGACCCTAAATCCCTTAAGTGTGTCTTCATAGGGTATTCTTCACTAAAGAAGGGATACAAATGTTACTATCCTCCTTCATGCAAATTTTTTATTTCTTTGGATCTTCAATTCTTTGAACAGGAACCTTACTATTCGACGGCTGCAATTCAGGGGGAGAATAATGATGCATTCCAGCCCTCTCACATACAGGTTCCTTATACTCCTTTTCCTTCCTTAATTTCATCTTGTCCATTACCACTTGAGCCTCAGAATTCTTCCACTCCCTCGGTTTCTTCACCTATTCTCTTGTCTACTCCACAATCATCACCAACAAGAACTCAAACCACAAACAAATCCCCATTACAACCTCCTAATCAGTTATAGGTTTACACCAGAAAAAGGAGAACTATTCTAGAGACCATTCTGCAATCCAGTACTCATCAAGAATTGGATTTTAGTCTAGCTGCCTGTGAAGACAATGGAGGTAATGATTCTACTGGTATTCCTTCTCATCTCCTTGAAGTTGATTATTTGCCTATTGCTGAAAGAAAAGGGGTAAGGCAGTGTACAAAACATCCTATTCAGAGGTATTCAGCCTATGGGAATTTGATGTCTTCTTTTAAGGCTTTTACAACATCCCTAGATGGTGAACAAATTCCTAAAACTATTGAGGAGGCCTTGCAGATTCCAGAATGGAGAAAGGCCGTTCTAGAGGAGATTGAGGCATCTGAGAAAAATGATACATGGACCATTACAGACCTTTCCCAAGGTAAGAAGCTTGTTGGCTGTAAGTGGGTTTTTTGCCATCAAATACAACTCAGATGGGAGTATACAAAGGTATAAGGCTAGGTTGGTTGCTAAAGGCTTTTCACAGACTTATGGTATTGATTATAAGGAGACATTTGCTCCTGTTGCCAAACTTAATTCTGTTAGAGTTTTAATGAGCCTTGCTGTAAATTGTGATTGGAAATTACACCAACTTGACATTAAGAATTCTTTTCTTAATGGTAACCTTGAGGGGGAGGTCTATATGCAGA
This sequence comes from Hibiscus trionum, assembly GCA_030270665.1. Lineage (NCBI taxonomy): Eukaryota > Viridiplantae > Streptophyta > Magnoliopsida > Malvales > Malvaceae > Hibiscus > Hibiscus trionum. The sequence continues at coordinate 38,519,330 of BSYR01000010.1, read as the reverse complement.
TTCCACCAGGGCTTGAGGGTGTTGGACAGAATCAACAAGTTTGCAAGCTAAACAAGGCACTCTATGGCCTAAAACAGTCACCTAGGGCATGGTTCGAAAGATTCACTAGGGTTATTTTGGAGAATGGTTACAAGCAGTCAACGGCAGATCACACTCTGTTCTCTAAAGTAACATCATCAAACAAAAGGGTTATCCTTATTGTTTATGTGGATGGTATAATTCTAACAGGTGACGATGAAGAAGAAGTGAGCCAATTAAAAGCTTTCCTGAGCAAGGAATTTGAAATCAAAGACCTAGGGAAACTCAGATACTTCTTAGGCATGGAGGTTGCACGATCACGCATAGGACTAGTCATAAATCAGAGGAAGTATGTTTTAGACTTACTGACAGAAACTGGGCTACTTGGATGTAAACCTGCAGATACGCCTATGGAAGCTGGTTTAAAATTAGTAAGGATGATGATAGTCCTAAGGCAGATAAGGGGTTGTACCAGAGACTGGTAGGAAAATTGATTTATTTGTCACTAACAAGGCCTGATATATCTTTTCCAGTTAATATAGTAAGCCAACACATGACAGATCCAAGGCAGGAACATATGGAAGCAACAAAGAGGATTTTGTGTTACTTGAAAGGTACACCTGGACATGGTTTAATTTTCAAGAAGAGTTCTAACAAAACTGTTCAGATATTTACTGATGCAAGCTGGGCTAGTGAACTGACTGATAGGAGATCAACCAATGCGTACTGTTCGTACGTATGAGGTAATTTGGTGACATTGAAAAGCAAGAAGCAAGCTGTGATTTCAAGAAGCAGTGCAGAGGCTGAATATAGAGCTCTAGCCTTGGGCATGTGTGAAGGTATCTGGCTAGTGAAGTTACTCAAAGAACATGGAATGAATCAAGTAGAAGATTTTTAAGTTTTTTGTGATAATCATCCAACCATTCAGATTGTGAAGAATCCCATTCAACATGACAGAACAAAACATGTTGAAATTGACAGACACTTCATCGTAGAGAAGCTAACTAGTGGAGTTGCCTCATTAGAATATGTACCAACAGAAGAACAAGTGGCAGATGTCCTCACCAAAGCTCTTTTCGACAAATTTCTATTCAAGCTGGAATTATACAATTTATATTCTCCAGCTTGAGGGGGAGTGTTAGTTTAGACGAGTAGACTTATTATTTTAGTTAAATTGTACGATTGGAATTAGATTCTTAGTTGAATTACCTAGTGATAGAGTAAGTATTTAATGTAAAGTAGGACTCCTAATGTAACCTAAAGTCCTAGGCTATAAATATGTATCGAGTGTAACCTATGATGTACATTAGAGTTTCACTCAGTTTTCTAATAAACAGAACACTTTATGTTTATATTCAGGATTGATATTAACATGGTTTTGCAATGGATTTCAAGATTTGAGTTATAAATGGTGATTTTGATGAATTGCTTAAAGATTTGTTTAAGTTAATGAAACTTGGAGATTTTAATTGGGTATTTTCATGTTTTGATAAGGTAATCATAATGTGAAATGAGATTATGAGAATAATTCCCAAAGCTTTTAAATTGACTAATTTTTAGATGAGTTTTTGGGGCTGTTTCAGGTGTTTTTGAGTTACTGGAGATGTAAGGATGTTTGGAAGGTGTTTTTGGTTGAGTTTTGATGTTTATTAAATGTTAGATTCGTTGGTTTAAGGCTAGGAGTTGGTAGAGCAAAGATTGATGTTGGTTTTGGTAGTTTCGACTAGTTTTCGAAAGGTTAACGTAAAGGTTGCAGGGGATTGTTGTTGGTCTATGAGTTGAATGCATAATGATGCATTTTCCCTCTGGTTTTATGTGGTTAAAATAAGGGACGATCAAGGTGAGGTTACCTAGTTGTGTGCATTGCTTACCAGAGGCTCAATTCGCATCGACGAGCTAAGCGGGGCGTATCGGTGAGTGAATAAACACGTAAAGCTCTTTTAAAAGGTTTGATCAATGGATCATGGGGTTTTAGTTATAGCTTGACAAGATTAACAATGCTCAAGCGTAAGTTTACCTTATTCGCTTGATAAGGTAATCATAATGTGAAATGAGATTATGAGAATAAATCCCAAAACTATTTAATTAGCTAATTTTTAGATGAGTTTTTGGTAGTTTTTGGGGTTGTTTTAGGTGTTTTTGAGTTTTTGAAGATGTAAGGATATTTGGAAGGTGTTTTTGATTGAGTTTTGATGTGGATTAAATGTTAGATTTGCTGGTTTAAGCTTAGGGGTTGGTAGATCGAAGATTGATGTTGTTTTCGGTAGTTTCGGCTAGTTTTCAGAAGGTTAATGTAAAGGTTGCAGGGGATTGTTGTTGGGCTATGAGTTGAATGAATAATGATGCATTTTCTCTATTTTTATGTGGTTAAAATAGGGGACGATCAAGGCGAGATTGCCTATAGCGTGCATTGCTTACTAGAGGCTCAATTCGCATCGACGAGCTAAGCGAGGTGTATTGGTGAGTGAATAAACTTATAAAGCTCTTTGAAAAGCTTTGATCGATGGATCATGGAGTTTTAGTTACAGCCTGACAAGCTTAACTAAGCTCAAGCGTAAGTTTCCCTTATTTCGCTTGATTACCAGCTTTGATTTGAGCTTGCGGATTTCATGTTTTGGTTTAAAACATGATTTGATTTACTTAATGTAAATGCATCGTTTTGGATTAATATGCAATGTTTATCAAAGTATATGAATGCCTTTGAGCATTAAGATTTGTTCCTTGAAGGGAATGTGTTGTTGCCTTTGGCAATGTGGTTTTGCATATGTAACAGTTTTGTGAATTGCATTGGAAAACAGTAAGTAAATGTACATGAGAATGATACATTGCCTATGTGACGTATTGTGGAAGTATCAGATATAGTTGGATAGCCATAGGATTAAAGTGCACTATAAAATGACCAACACGTGTTGGATGTATTAGTAAGGCACATTGCACTCCCAAGGAGAGAACATGAGCTTGATCCTTGGAGATAACATTGTTGGGAGTGGCAGTCTTGCACCCGGAACATAGATCGTAAGAGGGACATGCATATAACAAAAAAAGTGCACTATAAAATGTAAAATCGATCGTGTGGAATTCTTTGGTTACACAATAGGGGTAGTGCTATTGTGAAGTGATAGGGGTAGTGCTATCACAATGGGATATGGGTAGTTCTCTTCCCAACCGAAGTGAGTTATGGTGGAGGTAGTACCGCCATGAGACAATACTTGATGGGGGTAGTGACATCGAGGGAATCTATGTATCCGAACATGTATGAATAGGGGAAGTGTTTTCCATGGATAGAGGTAAGTCTATCAGGGTCACTATAAATGCTAATGTTTGAGAATATTTATGCTAATTGAGTTTTACAAATGGATGATGCATATGGTTGTCACGCATGATTTGTTTTGAAAAAAAATGTGAAAATGCTTGGGTAGTTAAGCATGATTTGAAAGCAAAAAGTTTACGGTTTTCAAATGCATCAATGTTTTGTTAGGAGCATCCTCACCAAGCATTTGTGCTTACGCTCTCTTTTTTCCCATTGATGCAGAGTAATAGAGTTGAGGGGCAACATTGGTTTGGCAAGGAAGGTCCAATATCAAGACATTTTCTTGAGTATGAAACTTGGTTTTAAATTCGGTTAATAAGGTAATGTGTTACCATGTTTTTTTTGGGGTTTGTAACCTGGATTTTTGGATATATTGTGGAAGTTTATATGCTGTGAATGATGGTTATCATGTTTGTGGATCTAAGGCATGATTGATGATGACATGCTAGTATGAGTTTATGCTTGTGTATTCCTTAGGGTGCCTATCGGTTGGATGTGCTTATACTTATGCTTTTGTGATCCTAGCATGTTTTAAATGATGCTAATAGGTTGTTGATGCAATCCCTATTTTATTATGTGCTTTAATCCTATTTTTGAATGTTAAGTTGAGTTGTTTTTAGGAAGCATGCATCTAGAATGATGTTTGGGATATTTTGCCTTGAATTTACTTTGGTTCCTTGAGTATTTGACCTGGTTTGATCTCTGTAATGATTGTGTATATGAATATGATGAGTTAAGGTGTGTTCAAGCTATCAATTGAGTGAAAATCCAGCAAAATTGGACATTACAAGTCCAGGGGTACCAATACATGAGGCCCTGTATCGATACGAGTAAGTGTACTCTGGGCTCAGGGATTGGTACACAAAGGGCTGTATCGTTACGAGCTTTGAGAAAATGAAAAGGGTACCAATACACGGGAAAATGTATCGGTACGTTTTTTAGCTACTAGAATTGGTATTTTTGCATATCGAGCCTGAGTACCGAGATGCTATGAGTTGTACTAGTACGACCCACTTTGTATGAAGCCTAGTATCAGTACGGTTGCCCGTGTACCGATACTAGCTGCCGTTAATTACAATTAAGGAGATTCTATGATTTTCGATTCTTTCATTTTGGTCCCTGATTCATGTGAATGCAATCGGATGAGTTTGGATGATCATTTTGAGTTGAAATTTAGCGGGTAAACATGTAATCTAACTAATTGAGAATTGGTAATCTAAATTTTAACTAAGTCCTTATAGTTTTTTTCCCAGATTTATGTTTTAGTCCCTAAAATGTGTCAATGTGCAATCAAGTAGCTTTTCGGTGTTTGTTTCTTTTGAGATTTCATCCGCTTCCAGTATGCACACCTTAGGTTAATATATTGCATCTAGAGAAGATAAAAAGAAAGAAATGGACCCAATCTTATGTAATCGTTTCAGGTTTGTTTCGTCAAACCCAATGTAGCTCACTTGGTTCAGTCAGATGTTTAGGTCAGGTCGAGGGGGTTACATTTGGTGGTATCAGAGCCAGGTTTGCAATTGTTGGGTGAAGTTGTTGATTGGATGATCTTTGTATTGTTGATTGCATACATGTTTATGAATTATGTTGATGTTGATTGTTGTGTTGGGGTATAAATGGGAACACATTGCCTATTACCGTGGTTTCAAAATGTTTTATGAGGTTGTCTTGGATCCTTGCCGAAGGCTAGCCTGACTTTATTGTGTTGTGATGTATGGCTTAGGCTGTTGTAAGTATGGGTCTGTGACGTGAGACACGAGTTTCTACAAGTAATGCCAAAAATGGGAAGAACAACGAGTTACTCCTCCTTCATCTAATCTTTCTGCTAGTGTTGGAGTTAGAGAACCGGAAGGGCCGGTTTTTGGCGATATGGCGCTATTGATTCAAGCAATGATGAGAGCCTTTTAGGTAGCGATGGCTGGGGTGCACGTGCAAGCACCAGCACCTATCGTGGTTGTTAATCATGGATTGCCATTGGAGCGCGAGAGGTGTAGAATTTACGGAATTGAACCCTAAGGCAGCTGAGGAGTAGTTGGAGAGTACGATTCATATTCTGGGCCAGATGGGATGTGATGATGCTCGTCAATTGGGCTATACCATATCCTTGTTGCATGGAGATGCTTATCATTGGTAGGTAACCACAATTTTAGAAGTCCCAAAAGTTGATGTGAATTAGGGTTCTTTCGGAGAGCTTTCAAAAGGAAGTACCCCGATTCGCAATATCATGATGCCAAGAAGCAGAAGTTTATGTCATTGGTGCAAGATGACATGATGGTGTCTGAGTATAAGGTGATGTTCGTTCGTCTGAGCCAGTATGCTATTGAGTTGGTTTCAGATGATTGACAAAGGTGTGACAGGTTCCGTTATGGTCTTGTTAAGGATATTAAGACATATTTTTTAGCCACAGATTACACGGATTTTGATGTGTTGGTCAATAGAGCTAAGGATATTGAGCAATCTTTGGGTGTTTCGGTGCAATCGGTGAATGTGAGCTAGGGTAAGAGAGTGGTTGACTCTGGTTATTCTGGGAGGCAAAACAAGAGGTCGTATGATAAGCGTTACAAGCTGGATCAAAAGCGCGGTGGTGGTAGTGGTTGCCGTCTCCAGGGGGTTGCATATTGCTACCGAGTGTGAGCGTTGTGGAAGACGCTATGCTGGTGAATGTTGGGGAGTAGTTGGAACTTGTTGGGAGTGTGGGTCACCTGGTCATCTGAAGCGCGATTGTCCTCGCGTTGCGAGAGATACACCGATTTAGGCTGCTGCACCTGCTAGAGGCTGAGGCCATGACAAGGGTAATTTTTATAGGCACGAGGATGGTCAGAAAACTGTGGCTCATACTGTTGTTGTGCGACTAGAGAATGGTGGGCTAGCTCGGGTCTATTCTCATCATGAGGGCTGTAATGACAGCATTGTGATCGCAGATACTTTTACCTTGCAATCTTTGTCATTATTTTCTTTAATTGATTCAGGTCTACTCATTCATACATCTTGAGTGAGCATGCACATTTATTAGATGTTCTTGTTGAAATCTTAGATGTTATTATGCTAGTAACTAGTTCTTTTGGTGAGACGGTTACGGTTAGAAGGTTATACAAGAGATGTCCTTTAGTTGTTCAAGGTCACGAGTTTGCCGCAGACTCGATGAAGTTGTCGTTTCATGGTTTTGATGTTATTTTGGGAATGGATTGGCTAAGTGAGCATAAGGCCATTGTGGATTGTGAGTCTAAAAGGATTTCTTTAAGGTTTGCCGACAATTATGAGGTTGTGGTGGTTGACGAGAATGTTAAGTTCTTGTTTAACGTTGTCTCGGCTACGCAAGCGGAAAATATAATACATGGAGGTTGTTAGGCATATGTAGCAATTATGCTGAACCCAGATGTAAAAGGTGTTCGAGTGCAGGACATTTGGACCATGTGTGATTTTCTAAAAGTGTTTTTTTGAAGAGTTGTCTAGATTATCACCGGATATAGAGGTGGAGTTCGGCATAGAGACGTACTCGAGTATGATTCCTGTGTCTATTGCCCCATATCGTATGGCACCGAAGAAGTTGAAGGAATTGAAAACTCAACTCCAAGAATTGTTGGATCGGGGATTCATTCGACCCAGTGTTTCACCTTGAGGTGCACCGGTTCTTTTTGTGAAAAAGGATGGAACGATGCGTATGTGCATTGGTTACCAGCAATTGAATAAGTTGACGGTTAAAAACAAGTATCCATTGCCTCATATTGATGACTTGATTGATCAATTCCGCGGGGCGGTTGTGTTTTCTAAGATTGATTTAAGATTGGGGTATTATCAGTTAAAGGTTGATGACGAGGTAATCCGACAGATTTTCATTTTGATGATGACGAGGTTTTGTGCTTTAAAGGTTGAATAGTAGTGCCAAAAGATTCGGCGTTGAGGCGTATTATTCTGACCAAGGCACATTCTAGTCCTTTTGCTATGCATCATGGTGGTACAAAGATGTATCGAGATTTGAAGGAGTTGTATCATTGGGTTGGTTTAAAGAAGGATGCGGCAGAGTTTCTTTCTCGCTGTATGGTGTGTTAGCGAGTTAAGGTTAAACATCAGTTTCCTTCTGGTTTGTTGCAATCTGTTCAGATTCTAGAGTGGAAGTGGGAAAGGATCAACATGAATTTTGTGACAGGTTTGCCTTTGACACCGTCCTAAAAGGATTCACTATGGGTGATTGTTGATCTTTTTACGAAGTGTGCGCATTTTTTGCTGTGCATACAACGTATACATTGGACAAGTTAGCGGACTTGTATGCTTTTGAAATTGTAAGATTGTATAGAGTTTCTAAGTTGATTATATCGGATAGGGATCCACATTACACATCGAGGTTTTGGAAAAGTCTTTAGAAGGCTTTGTGTAAAAAGATTAATTTCAGTACGTCATATCATCCTCAGACGAATGGAAAATCTGAGCGTGTTATTCAGATTTTGGAGGATGTGTTAAGATGTTGTGTGATTGAGTTTTAAGGGACATGGGAAAAGCAACTATCATTGGTGGAGTTCGCTTACAATAATAGTTATCAGTCGAGTATCCATATGGCTCCCTATGAAGCTCTTTATGGTTGTAGGTGTCGTACGCCTCTTTGTTGGGCGGAGACATGCGAGAAGCACGTGACGGGGCCCGAGTTGCTTAAAGGTACAAATGAGAAAGTGAAACTCATTTGTGAAAGGCTTAAAGCGGCAAAAGTCTTATACGGATTTGAAGCGAAAAGAGGTTGAAAACGAAGTGGGTGACAAAGTGTTTTTAAAGGTTTCACATTGGAAGAAGGTGATGAGGTTTGGATGCAAAGGTAAGTTAAACCCTAGGTTCATTGGACCTTATGAGGTGATTGAGCGTGTTGATCTGGTTGTGTATAGATTGAGGTTACCGGCTGAGCTTAAAAAGATACATGATGTTTTCCATGTGTCAATATCAGTCGGATCTGTCACATGTTGTGCCTTTTGAGGAGATAGAGTTATGTCTGGATTTGTCTTATGATGAGGAGCCCGTAAAGGTTTTGGATTCCATCACTAAGATTCTTTGTGGGGAGACCATTGAGTTGGTCAAAGTATTGTGGCGATATCAAGGAGTCGAAGAAGCCACATGGGAGACAAAAAAGGATATGAAGAAAAAATTTCCTCACCTCTTTCCTTCAGGTAAATTTTGGGGATAAAATTTCTTAAGAGGGGGAGAGTTGTAACACCCCAAAAATAGGGCTAAATGTTTAGAAGATTTGACCGAGTTCGATTTGAAATGGTTAAGCTGGATTAGTCAATTAATTATGTTTCAGGTAAAATTAAAAGAATAAAAAATAGATTTGAAATTATTTGAGAAATGATTTGGGCTTCTAAATAGGTTGGAGATTTTATATAACATTGAAGAATTTTAATTGGAAGGTAATTTAATGTAATTAAATGGATTTTGGATTTTGGTGACCAAATCGTAAAAATTGCAAAACTTTTTTTAATGAATATTTTGTAAATGTGCCAATACTAAGAATCCTTAGAGAGCTATATTTTCCAAATGTTTTTATTTGAAAATACCCACCTTAATTGAGTAAGTAAATGGCGGTTAATTGTTTTCTAAATAATTTCCTTATTATTTTGATTTCCCCTCTTTTTCTCTCCATATTTCCCTCATTTTCCATTTCAACCTTCAAACAAGATTCTCCACAATTCTTTGCTGATTTTCAATGGAGAATCCATAATTTGATTTCACTATTGTTTCTTAACAAAACCTCATAAGGATTTCTCAAGGATTTCATCAATTTCACAAGTTGGATTTTGAAGAAAATCTTAAGTCAATTTTGGTGGGAACTTCTTCAAAGGTGAATTTATTTTCCTCTCTTAAAACTACAGTTCTTTATTGATATTCCTTAGTAGTTAGTTGATAATGGATTGATATTAACATGGTTTTGCTATGGATTTCAAGATTTGAGTTATAAATGATGATTTTGATGAATTGCTTAAAGATTTGTTTAAGTTAATGAAACTTGGAGATTTTAATTGGATAATTTCATGTTTTGATAAGGTAACCATAATGTGAAATGAGATTATGAGAATAAATCCCAAAACTATTTAATTAGCTAATTTTAGATGAGTTTTTGGGGTTATTTTAGGCGTTTTTGAGTTTATGGAGATGTAAGGATGTTTGGAATGTGTTTTTGGTTGAGTTTTGATGTGGATTAAATGTTAGATTCGCTCTTTTAAGTTTAGGAGTTGGTAGAGCGAAGATTGATGTTGTTTTTGATAGTTTCGACTGGTTTTCGAAAGGTTAACATAAAGGTTGCAGGGGATTGTTGTTGGGCTATGAGTTGAATGAATAATGATGCATTTCCCTCTGGTTTTATGTGGTTCAAATAGGGGACGATAAAGGCGGGATTGCCTATTGCGTGCATTGCTTACCAGAGGCTCAATTCGCATCAGCGAGCTAAGCGAGGCGTATTGGTGAGTGAATAAAGGCCTAAAGCTCTTTTAAAAGACTTGATCGATGGATCACGGGGTTTTAGTTATAGGCTGACAAGCTTAACTAAGCTCAAGCGTAAGTTTACCTTATTTCGCTTTGTTATCGCCTTTGATATGAGCTTGCAGATTTTATGTTTTGGTTTTAAACATGATTTGATTTAATTACTGTAAATGCATCATTTTGGACTTATATGCAATGTTTATCAAAGTATATGTATGCCTTTGAGCATTGAAATTTATTCCTTGAAGGGAATGAGTTGTTGCCTTTGACAATATGGTTTTGCATATGAAACGGTTTTGTGAATTGCATTGGAAAATAGTAAGTAAATGTACTTGAGAATGATATATTTGCTATGTAACATATTGTAACACCCGGGTTTAGGGGTCGGGTGAATTTAAAATATTAAAATAATATTTTGGGCCTCGGTTTTGCAAAGCAAATAAATTATGTTGGACTATTTTCAAAACAAGCCCACATAGCCATGGATATCTCCCATTTGTAAATGCCTCATTTCATTAAGGGTATTTTGGTCTTTGGCTTTTTTATTTTAAACAAACATTAAAAATTAGCTTTTGGCTCATCTTCTTCCCCTCCCCATTTTTCCCATTTTCACGATACAAAGCTCCCTTTTCCCCAAGTTCCTATTCCATCACATATCTTGCTTGTTGTTGGAGATTTCTCAAAGGTAAACTCGTTTTTGAGCTGTCCTCATCATTCTCTACAAGCTAGTACCTTTATTTTTCACAAAGCTCATAGTTTTTGTATTGTGGTGTTTTGAAAGTTTAGATTAAAAATGTCATCTTTATTGTCTATGACTTAAGCTTTTGATTTGTTGAGGTTATGTGAGTTATTTACAACCTAAAAGGTCCAACCTATTTGATTTTTACAAGGTTTTATGTTGTTTCCCGAAATTGGGTTTTAGGAAGGTTTTAGAGAGCTTAAATGTTGAGTTTTGGGGGTGTTTGATGTGAGAAAGTGTGGGCTGATGGTTAGGCTATATATAAGGGTTGTTTTGGAAGCTTTAGGGAGTAATTTAAGTGTTGAAAACAATGGTTTTGGGCTGTGCTTCATGGCTGCTCGGGAATGAGGATTTTGGGAGTTGTTCTTAGCTTGAATCATGTGTTTTGTGCTTGAATTGTGTTCCGGGTTTGCTACTTTGATTTGTGAACTGATTTGAAGTTGTTTTGATTGTGTTGGGATGATTAGAAGCAAGGAATTTAGTTGGTGAAGCTTTGGGGACGAATCCGGAGATTTTGGAGATTTGAGCTTGGTTTTCGGCTTTCTTTTGGGTAGCAACGGTGAGTAGAAATATCAAACTTTGATTTGTTTTCGAAATGAAACTCTTGGGGGTTTGGGTGGGACCTATAGGTTCACCTAAACCCAAGTGTAAGTTATTCCTCCTACCTTTTTGTTGTGTGTTGATGAGTGGCTATATGTTGTGGTATCATGTGCATCTTGAGTTGTTTTACACCGTTGTTGTTGTGTAGTCATGTTCAAGTCGAGCCTCACGTGATGGTTGTCTTAACTACGATGTTGAGTGGTCCCACCGGTAGTGACTAGTAGTAGAGTAAGGTGATGAGTGGTCACATCAGAAAACTACTAGTCGAACGGTGATGTGTGGTCCCATCGGAAAACTACTAGTCGAACGGTGATGTGTGGTCCCACCGTGTGTATGTTGGTTGTGCATGTGCAAGCCATGTGTAGTCTTGTTGTGCTAATCGTTCGTGCATTCATTGATTTATTGTCAATTATGAAAAGTGTTTTGGAAAACTGCATGATTGTTGAATTTTAGTGCTTTTCTCACTAAGCTAGTTAGCTTACGCTCTCCTTTTAAGTTGGGTTGCATTGTCTCCTTGCTTCAAGGGGACGCTTATACTTGGTGGACCACCGTTACTTCGGGGATGGCCGAAGCGGATATCACGTGGGAGTTCTTCAGAAATGCCTTCAAGAGGAAGTATCTTGGAGTTCGGTACTTGGATGAAAAGAAGAGAGAGTTTATGGCTTTGGTTCAGGGTAATAGGACCGTGACTGAGTACGAGGTCCAGTTTGTGAGATTGAGCCAGTATGCACCTGAGTTGGTCCCTAATGAGAAGGAGCGGTGTGAGCGCTTTCGATATGGGTTGACAAGAGATGTGAAGACCTACATGCTTGCCTCTTACTACACTGAGTTCAATGTTTTGGTCTCTAGGGCCAAGGATATTGAGCAGAACTTAGGCTCTAGTGCACGTGCTAGTGGGTCCGATTTTAGAAAGTGACATGGGAACTGGGATAGAGATCATGCCAAGAGGCATAGGGATAGGAGGTACCAGCCCGATTCGAGACATATGGGTGGTAATATGGTCAGGGTCATCAGGCCAAGGAGCTGTGATGCACACACCAGAGTGTAATAGGTGTGAGAGACGCCATCCAGGTGAGTGTGCGGGTACCTTTGGGCCGTGTTGGAACTGTGGATCTCGAGACCACATGAGGCGTAACTGTCCACACCCGGCTAGGGGCGGACCGGCTCCAGCTAGGGGTTTTGAGCATCAGAGAGGTCGTGGGCACGGTCGTGGAAACTTTCAGCCAAGGAATGAGGGTCAGAGGAACTTGGCTCATGTAGTAGCAATCCAGCCCGAAGGAGGAGGACCGACTAGGGTGTATGCTCAGCGAGAGGCTGGGAATGACACTGATGTCATTGCAGGTAATTTCTCATTACAGTCTTTGAGTTTTCTTTCTTTGATAGATTCGGGGTCGACACATTCGTATATTTTGGGTGAGCACGCAAGGTCATTAGGGTTACCATGTGATTGGCTAGAGGTAGGTGTAAATGTTACTAGCTCTTTTGGTGACACAACGGTAGTTAGGAAAGTGTATAGGAGGTGTCCCGTGATGGTTCAGGGCCACGTGTTCCTGGTCGATATGATGGAGTTACCCTTCTACGGGTTTGATGTGATTTTGGGCATGGATTGACTTGTAGAGCATAGAGCTAGGGTTGACTTCGAGACCAAGAGAGTGTCCTTGAGGCTTACCGATGACTTTGAGGTTGTGGTAGTTGGTGAGAACGTCAGGTTCTTGTCCAATGTGGTTTCGGCTTTGGAAGCTCAGAAGTTGTTGAGTTCGGGGTGTCAGGCTTACTTGGCTTATGTAATTAATCCGAATATGAGTGAGGTGAGACCTCAAGACATCAAAACAATATGCGATTTTCTGAGTGTTTTTCTGGAAGAGTTACCGGGTTTGCCTCCAGACAGAGCAGTTGAGTTTGCTATTGAGACATATTCTGATTCTGCACCAGTGTCGATTGCTCCGTATAGAATGACACCGAAAGAGTTGAAAGAGTTGAAGACACAACTTCAGGAGTTGACTGATAGGGGCTTCATTAGGCCTAGTATTTCTCCGTGGGGTGCTCCGGTCTTGTTTGTGAAGAAGAAGGATGGTAGCATGAGGATGTGTATAGATTATAGGCAGTTGAATAAGGTGACAGTGAATAACAAATACCCTCTGCCTAGGATAGATGACTTGCTAGACCAGTTGAGAGGTGCTTCTGTGTTTTCGAAGATTGACTTGAGGTCCGGCTACTACCAGTTGAAGGTAAAGGGTGTGGACATACCTAAGACGACCTTTCGTACACGTTATGGGCACTATGAGTTTTTGGTGATGCCTTTTGGGTTGACTAACGCTCCAGCAGCTTTCATGGACATGATGAACCGTGTGTTTCATGAGTTCTTGGACAAGTTTGTGGTAGTGTTCATAGATGACATCTTAGTATACTCTAGGACCGAAGAGGAGCATGATGAGCATTTGCGGTTAGTACTTTAGACCCTACTAGAGAATTAGTTGTATGCCAAGCTAAGCAAATCTGAGTTTTGGATTAGGGAGGTAGTCTTCTTAGGTCACGTGATCTCGGCTAGTGGGATTAGTTTGGATCCCAAGAAGATAGAAGCTATAGTGAATTGGAAACAACCGAAGTCAGTGACAGAAATCCGTAGTTTTCTAGGTTTGGCGGGATACTATAGAAGGTTTGTTGAGGGGTTTTCTAGAATAGCAGCTCCGTTGACTAAGTTGCTACAGAAGAATGTTCTGTATGAGTGGTCAGATGCAAGACAAGAAGCGTTTGGGAAATTGAAGAAATCTTTGACCGAAGCTCCTATCTTGATTCAGCCTGAACCGGGGAGAGAATTTGTGATTTATAGTGATGCATCCTATGTAGGGCTAGGTTTTGTGCTTATGCAAGAGGGTAAGGTGGTAGCATATGATTCGCGACAGTTGAAAATTCATGAGAAGAATTATCCCACCCATGACATAGAGCTAGCCGCAGTGGTGTTCGCATTGAAGATTTGAAGACACCATCTTTATGGTGAGAAGTGCACCGTGTATACCGACCACAAGAGTTTGAAGTACTTGATGTCTCAAAGGGAGTTGAACCTCAGGCAACGTAGGTGGTTAGAGCTTCTCAAGGATTATGACCTCACAATAGAGTACCATCCATGTAAGGCAAACGTTGTGGCCGATGCCTTGAGTAGAAAAGTGGCCGTTGAGTTACAAGCTATGTTTGCGAGGTTGAGTGTGTCTTAGGATGGTGGGTTGATGGCCGAGCTTCAGGTTAAGCCTTCATTAGTTCAGTTAATTCGAGAGAAGCAGTTGCAAGATGAGTCTTTGGCACCTCACGTGCAAGACATAGCCGCAAATAGGCCTACCAAGTATTGTTTTGGTGAGAATGGGATCTTATGTTACAAGGATAGGATAGTGGTTCCGGAGGATGCCGAGTTGAGGCGTACGATCTTGAATGAAGCTCATAATAGTCCTTTTGCTATGCATCCGAGTAGCACGAAGATGTATCGAGGGTTGAAAGACGAGTACTATTGGGTTGGTTTGAAGAAGGACGTGGCCGAGTTTGTAAGTAAGTGTATGGTTTGTCAGAGGGTCAAGGCCGAGCATTAGTTTCCCTCAGGATTGTTACAACCGTTGAAGATTCCGGAATGGAAGTGGGAACGTATTACCACGGACTTTGTGTCAGGACTACCGTTGACTCCTTCGAGGAAGAATTCAGTGTGAGTGATAGTGGATAGGTTTACTAAGTGTGCTCACTTCATAGCAGTTCATACCACCTATACCTTAGACAAGTTAGCCGATCTGTGAGATAGTGAGTCTCATGGGGTACCGAAATCGATTGTGTCAGACCGAGATCCGAGATTTATAGCTAGATTTTGGGAGTGTTTGCATCGAGCCTTGGGTACTTGGTTGAATTTCAGCACTTCGTATCATCCGCAGTCAGATGGTCAGTCTGAGAGAGTGATTCAGGTGTTGGAAGATATGTTGAGATGTTGTATCATTGATTTTCAGGGGTCGTGGGAGAAACATCTACCGTTAGTAGAGTTTGCGTATAACAACAATTTTCAGTCAAGTATTCAGATGGCTCCATATGAGGCATTGTATGGTAGGAAGTGTAGAACTCCGATTTGTTGGGCCGAAGCCGGAAAGAAGCTTCTATCGATGCCTGATTTGCTTAAGGGCACCACCGAGAAGGTAAAGTTGATATGCGATCGTTTGAAGGCAGCTTAAGATCGACAGAAGTCCTATGCCGACTTAAAGAGAAAAGAGGTAGAGTATTCCGTGAGAGATAAAATGTTTTTGAAAGTCTCACCTTGGAAGAAGGTGATGATGTTTGGTAGGAAGGGTAAGTTAAGCCCAAGATTCATTGGACTTTATGAGATAGTTGAGCGGGTCGGGCCAGTAGCTTACCGTTTGAGTTTGCCTTCCGAGTTAGAGAAGATCTATGATGTCTTTCATGTGTCGATGCTTAGGAGGTATAGATCGGATCCGTCCCATGTAATGCCCGTAGAAGAGATTGATTTGAATCCGGACTTGTCTTACAATGAAGAACCAGTTTAGGTACTTGCTTCCGATAATAAGGTGTTACGTGGCAAGACCATAGAGTTGGTCAAGGTGTTATGGAGGCATAGAGGAGTGGAAGAGGCCACGTGGGAAAGGAAAGCTGATATGCTTGAGCAGTTTCCGTACTTGTTTCCGTCAGGTAATTTTGGGGACGAAATTCCTTAAGTGGGGGAGAGTTGTAATACCCGGGTTTAGGGGTCGGGTGAATTTAAAATATTAAAATAATATTTTGGGCATTGGTTTTGCAAAGCAAATAAATTATGTTGGACTATTTTCAAAATAAGCCCAAATAGCCATGGATATCTCCCATTTGTAAATGCATTATTTCATTAAGGGTATTTTGGTCTTTGGCCTTTTTATTTTAAACAAACATTAAAAATTAGCTTTTGGCTCATCTTCTTCCTCTCCCCATTTTCCCATTTTCACGAAAAAAAGCTCCCCTTTCCCCAAGTTACTATTCCATCACATATCTTGCTTGTTGTTGGAGATTTCTCAAAGGTAAACTCGTTTTTGACCTGTCCTCATCATTCTCTACAAGCTAGTACCTTTATTTTTCACAAAACTCATGGTTTTTGTATTTTGGTGTTTTGAAAGTTTAGATTAAAAATGTCATCTTTATTGTTTATGACTTAAGCTTTTGATTTGTTTAGGTTATGTGAGTTATTTACAACCTAAAAGGTCCAACATATTTGGTTTTTACAAGGTTTTATGTTGTTTCCCGAAATTGGGTTTTAGGGAGGTTTTAGAGAGCTTAAATGTTAAGTTTTGGGGGGTGTTTGATGTGGGAATGTGTGGGCTGATGGTTAGGCTATATATAAGGGTTGTTTTGGAAGCTTTAAGGAGTAATTTAAGTGTTGAAAACAATGGTTTTGGGCTGTGCTTCATGGCTGCTCGGGAATGAGGATTTTGGGAGTTGTTCTTAGCTTGAATCATGTGTTTTGTGCTTGAATTGTGTTCCGGGTTTGCTACTTTGATTTGTGAACTGATTTGAGGTTGTTTTGATTGTGTTGGGATAGAAGCAAGGAATTTAGTTGGTGAAGCTTTGGGAACGAATCCAGAGATTTTGGAGACTTGAGCTTGGTTTTCGGCTTTCTTTTGGGTAGCAACGGTGAGTAGAAATACCAAACTTTGATTTGTTTTCGAAATGGAACTCTTGGGGGTTTGGGTGGGACCTAGAGGGTTCACCTAAACCCAAGTGTAAGTTATTCCTCTTACCTTTTTGTTGTGTGTTGATGAGTGGCTATATGTTGTGGTATCATGTGCATCTTGAGTTGTTTTACACCGTTGTTGTTGTGTAGTCCTGTTGACGTCGAGCCTCACGTGATGGTTGTTTTAATTACGGTGATGAGTGGTCCCACCGGTAGTGACTAGTAGTAGAGTAAGGTGATGAGTGGTCCCATAGGAAAACTACTAGTCGAACGGTGATGTGTGGTCCCACCGTGTGTTTGTTGGTTATGCATGTGCAAGCCATGTGTAGTCTTGTTGTGCTAATCATTCGTGCATTCATTGATTTATTGTCAATTATGAAAAGTGTTTTGGAAAACTGCATGATTGTTGAATTTTAGAGCTTCTCTCACTAAGATAATTAGCTTACGCTCTCCTTTATTTCTAACATGCAGATCGTTAGAGTTCGTGAGGTAAGTGGGCAAAGGAGGAGTTTTTGGAGTTCTCAAATTAACTCAAGTATGATTTACGTATTTGTAGTAATGCCTAGACTATGGGGGTGTAGACTTGTAGGAGTTGGTGTCAAACTCCTTAGTTGATGATGTGTTTTGTTGAGCATGTTAAATTGTTGAATTTATGTTGGCCATGTGTATGCCTTTATTGTTGTGGATTGTAGACCATATTTACTGGATGCATACTCGTCTTGTGTTTGAAGACTCATACCCTTCCCATAAATGCTATATGTGTTTTTCTAAGGCATGTATGTTAAATGCTATGTATGAATTCTTATGTTGAATGTTGATCCTTTGAATGTATGGCTCTTACATGTTTGTTGACTGCTAAACATGTTTGTTTAGGGTGCCTTGCATCTAGAATTGATGTATGTTGGTTGTTGGAGGTTTTAGTTGTATTTTGGGACTTCCTTGTGCCATAAACCAGCTAAAACCAGTCTGCTCGCAGAGGGCGTATCGAAACAGTTGGTCCCATTTCGATACGGTCCTTTTGTTTCAGGCCAGGCGTTTCGATACGCCAAGCGGACGTTTCAGTACGATTTTGCCACTGGAAATCTGAGATTTTGCCGATAAATTGAAGTATCGAAACATGCCTTGGCGTTTCGGAACGTACTTCGTATCGTTGACCACGAGAAGTTGACCGTTGAGGGTGTTTCGGAACGGTTGACCACCGTTTCTATACGGTCTCCTCGTGTTGACTTGGGCCTGTTGACTTAGTCAAGGCGTTTCGATACACTCCTTGGGTGTTTCGAAACGACCTGTAGTTTAAGCTAAAATGGACTGTTTTTAGATTGATGTTGGGTTGATCACCTCGTTTGTTGCTTCCGTTGTTGTCCTCTCATATAGGATTGAATTAATCCATTTAGGCAAGATAATAATTAAAGAAATTTTTCTAGGGTTGCTAACCGAAGGGAAGCCTTCTTGGGTTTCACTTCGGTTTTCCCCGTGTAGCCTACTCGGACCGGTCAGTCGTCCAGACCGTGACGAGGGGGCTACACATATTGTGAAAGTATCCGATATAGGTGGCTAGCCATAGGATTAAAGTGCACTATAAAATGTAAAATCGATCGTGTGAAATTCTTCGGTTACACAATAGGGGTAGTGCTATTGTGAAGTGATAAGTGTTGTGCTATCACAATGGGATACATGTAGTTCTATTCCCGGCCGAAGTGAATTATGTTGGAGGTAGTACCGCCATGAGACAAGACTTGACGGGGGTAGTGCCATCAAGGGAATCCGTGTATCCGAACATGTATGGGTGGAGGTAGTGCTATCCATGGATAGAGGTAAGTCTATCCGGGTCACTATAAATGCCAATGAGAATATTTACGCTAATTGAGTTTTACAAATGGATGATGCTTATGGTTTTCATGCATGATTTGTTTTGAAAAAAATGTGAAAATGCTTAGGTAGTTAAGCATGAACAAACACACAAAAGAAAAATTCCACCAAGAACAAAAGAAAAACACACTAAAAGTTTTAAAAAGAAAAGAAAGTGGCTTTACCAGAAATAAAGAACTCGAATACGACTCCTTCTCGAATAGCTCTCGAACGTCTCCAAAAAGTGACCCAAAGCTCGAACATGCTTCAAGAAATTTTCCAAGAATTTTCAGATTCTTTAAGCTTTTTTTTTCTATTTCAAGTGGTGAGGAACAAGGGTGTATAAATGGGTAATTATACTAGTCCCTAGCCCTTCCAATTCAATGCAAAATCAGGATTTAATCCCCAAATTGAAGCTAAAATCTGACTAAGAACTTGATCCTCGGGAAAACCCCTTAAGAAATTCCCGATTTGGTTCAGATTCGGAGTCAAATTTCTCCCTTGATTCGAGCCTAGGTTTTAACTATTCGATTCGATTTTTTTCAGATTCCAGCGATGACGGCGAGCGGTGTCGGTGGCGTTGGAACGACGATGAAAAGGTGGATCGACTGATATCTTCAGTGACGGTGGCCATGGGCCAGGGACGGCAAGCCGTCGTTCGACAACCACCCAGCCTGGGGTTTTGGCCATCTTGACCGGGCGCGTGCCTCGCCTTTTTTTTCCTGTTTTAATTAGCTGTTTTTTCTTTTATTTTTGCTTGATCAAACCTTGGCCCTTGATTTTATTACCCCTAATCTAATGACCTAATTTAATCCTTAAAACAAATGGGTTTTGGGCCAATTTATTTGTTTTTTTTGGAATGGGCTTATAAAAAGAATGGGTTATTATTTTGGAATGGGTTTAAAATAAATGGGTTTTTTTATTTTGGGAGAGGTTTATATTTAAATAAAACGGGCTTAAAACAAGTGGGTTTAAAAAAAGACCCTTATTTAACCCAAACAGACTCTTATTATTTTTTGCATTTATTTTTGGCTTTAAATAATAATAATAATAATAATAATAATAATAATAATAATAATAATAATAATAAGTAAAAAAATGGGGTGAAAATCTAGTGACAACAGCTGCCCCTCTTTGCTTATCTCTGTGCAACATGTATAAAGCAAAGACCAAAAGGCACTGATTTTCACCAATTTTCTGGTTGGCTCTATTCTCTTGATGCCCGAACAGATAGGCATGTTCTATTCTCTAAATGCCCGAATAGATGAGTAGGTTCCATTCTCCAAACGTCCGAACGGATAGGCGGGTTCTATTCTCCTTATGATTGAATAGATGAGGTGGGTTCTATTCTCCAAATGCCTGAATAGATGAGCTGGGTTCTATTCTCCAAATGCCTGAATAGATGAGCTGGGTTCCATTCTTCGTACGCCCAAACGAATATGCAGATTCTATTCTTCAAATGCCCAAATAGATGAACACGATTCTATTCTCCAAATGTCCGAATAGATGAGATGGGTTCTATTCTCCAAATGCCTGAATAGATGAGCAAGATTCCATTCTTCGTACACCCGAACGGATAGGAAGGTTCTTCTGAAAAACTTCATCCTCGTTATGCTTGGATGAATAAACAAAACTTCATTCTAAAAGGTCTTCCATGTACCTGAGAAACAAAATGCAATATGCGATGCAATTTTGATGTGCATGCTCCTATGGATGCCTGAAACATGAATGCATGTCAAGCTTTTTCTTTTATCTTTCTAAAACTTCTTTTGCTTGGATTATTTTCTTAATTCTGGTAAAATACTGGTCATCGATTCCAGCCCCACTATCATGAGTTTCCTTCAGACCTTGCGCAAATAAGAAAGCTAGCTTCACCGTGTCTTTCCATTCTAAATGGCTTTACCAATTTCGTCCACCATTCCTTGGAAGAAAGCCTCCACCATTGCCTACTTTCATTAGGTAGAACTTGGAGTTCACCAAAATGCCACAAGGCCACAACATGAGTCTAGCACCATAAACACTTCTGGTTCTTTGCTTCATTTGAAAACGTTTCTGATCTTCGACATACTCAATCTTGACTGGAAGGACTAACTTTATGCTCAAATCTCATCATTTACTTTATTGGAAAGATTTGACCCACGTCTGCCATCATTCGTTAATATATCCGTGTTCAGAGTCAAGCTTCTTCTAGATCATGATTGGAAATCCTTAAATCAAGTTTTGATATTTCCAATGTCTGTAAAATTGTTCTCACTATCATGTAAGAAAGACTGGTGATAAGAAAACACCATTATGTTATTTAGGCACCAAGACACTTGTAAGGTTTTTCAAGAATCTTCACTTTTCTTCCCGTTTGGGTTCATTTACTTTGAATTTCTTGCAGCAAGGCTTATATCCACTTCGAATGTTTTCATATTAATGTCACATGCCCCAAGCGATAATCTTAATCATGAAACGCTTCATAGTCCCTGTACTTTTCAAAACTTTCTCAAAGTAATGCTAAAAAATCTTTTGTGTATCTAAATGATTGTTAAATCCATTAATTCTCATTTCAAAGCAAGATGCCGATAATAATAAGGAAGAAAACAAGGAAGAAAGAAAAAAATCCATGAAACAAAGTTTATTAATGCGGTGGAAAACACAAGAAAGTTTATGAAAAAGGAAAGGTGAACAAGTATTCAGATATCAACAGTCCAAACTCCTCCCATCAAACGTCGGAAGAAATCTTGAATTCCACCCTTGTTGAGGAGTTTTTTAGTATGAAGCATAAGCTGTGAAGCCCCGAAAACTATCTTGCGAATTACCTGAGCCTCCCTTTACGAGTTTTCAACTCAGATCCTCCTTTGGTTTCAAAACTCCCTTTGCGGGTTTTCATTTTGAACCCTCTTTTTTTCTTTTCCTTTTCCTTCAAGCATAATACCTCTTAACGGAATCTGATTTCCCCGGGTTTTGAAACTCATCTCCATCCATCTCAGCCAAGATCAATGCTCCGCCCGAAAAAATATTGGCACAAATATAAGGTCCTTCCCAATTGGGCGCCAATTTTCCTCGGGGATCGCTTTGGATTGGTAGCTTCTTCTTTAATACCAAATCACCTTCTTGGAATTCTCTAGGGCGAACCTTCTTTCCATAAGCCCTTATCATTCTCCTTTGGTACATTTGTCCATGGTATAAGGCTTTCAACCTCTGTTCTTTAATTAAATTCAATTGGTCATACCTTCCCTGAACCCATTCAGCTTCATCTAACTTGGCCTCCATCAAGACACACATCGATGGTATCTTAACCTCAATTGGTAGCACAGCTTCTACTCCGTACACTAATGAGAACGGAGTTGCCCCAGTAGATGTTCGTACCACTGTTCGGTATGCATATAAGGCGAACGGTAACTTTTCATGCCAATCTTTATAAGTGTCAGTCATTTTTGCAACTATCTTCTTGATATTTTTATTGGCTGCCTCTACTGCTCCGTTCATCTTCGGGCGATATACTACTGAGTTGCGGTACTTAATGCTAAAATGTTCACAGACCCCAACAATCATTTTGTTATTCAGGTTGGAGGCATTATCAGTGATTATGCTCTCTAGTAAACCATATCGACAAATGATCTCCTTCTTTAAGAAATTGCAAACAATGGACCTAGTTACATTTGCGTACGAGGTCTCTTCCACCCATTTTGTAAAATAATCGATAGCTACTAGAATAAAGGGATGCCCGTTTGATGCCTTTGGATGAATCTGCCCAATGACGTCTATGCCTCATATAGAGAATGGCCAGGGAGATGACATGACATGGAGAGACTGAGGAGGCGCGTGAACCTTGTCAGCGTAAACCTGACACTTGTGACATTTGCGAGAGTAATTAATGCAATCTCCTTCCATCGTTGACCAGTAATATTCGAGCCGCATAATTCTTCTTGCCAGAGTGAAACCACTAGGGTGAGTTCCGCAAACTCCCTCATGAACCTCTTCCAAAATCAACTGAGCTTCTTTTGCATCCACGCATCTTAAAAACACCTGATCTCAACTTCGTTTATAAAGGATCTCTCCATCAATAATATATCCTGATGCCATTTTCCTAATCATCTTCTTTTCATTTTCTGAAGCCGGTACTGGTATTGCTGAAACTTTATGTACTGCAAGATGTCATGGTACCACGACAAGCCGTCTACCTCTTCCTCTACGTTGTAACAATGAGCTGGGGACTCCAACATTTGAAATTTAATAGACATCATCTCGGAGCCATCACTTGCTTTAAAATTGGCAGCTAAAGTAGCTAAGGCATCGACCATCTGATTGTCTTCTCTTAGGAGATGCTTAAAAGTTATCACATTGATTTTTTTAGTTAATTCAAGGACCCTCTTGTAATATTCTATTAATTTTGCAACTTTTGTTTCCCATTCGCCACATATTTGATAGAAGATCAACGCTGACTCCCTATAGACCTTCAAATTTCGGATCTTTCTATCAATGGCCTCTCTAAGTCCTAATATGTATGCCTTATATTCTGCCATGTTATTACTGAAAAGAATTTCTAACGGCAAGTGAAAGAGTAATTGTAGAACTAATTGTTTTGATATAATAATTGAAAATATTTTAGAATAAATTGAAAAATATTTAAAATATGTTTTTAATCAAAAACAACTTGAAAATGTGTCTAAGGGTTTTACAAGGCTTTGGAATGATTTAAAGTAGTCAAAACCATGCTTTAAGTGTAGCCGTATCGATACGATGTGATTGAAAATATCCCAACGGCTAGTTCGCGTACCGATACAGTTGTATCGCGTACCGATACGCCCACTACCCACAACGGTCATTTTCCTAACGATCTTTTAAATTGTAGGACCGTACCGATACACTTACTATGCATATCGATACGCACCAGCTACAAGCGCTCAATGACTATTTCCTCATCGGGACCGTATTGATACAATTTCAAGGGTATCGATACGCCAAGCTGCAGAACTGCATTTATAATGGGAAATAAAGGCTCCAACGACTCTGATTCAACCCCAACGGTCCTCAACAGCTACAAACTCAATTATGAGTATAAAAGGGACCTCCAAGCATAAAGAGATAATCAATGTTTCAATTGTCAACAACATTATGATAAAAGATTGTCTTTAGAGCTTTATTGTATATTTCTTGTATAGACAACACTTGTGAGCTAAACATTGTCAAATTTGCTCAAGTGTTTAGGTTTTGGGTGAGGGCTTAATTGTGCAAACAAATACCTATTAGAGGGATTTCAAGTTTGCTTAGAATTTCTCTTGTAAGAGAGTGCTTGATCAAGCTTTGGATAGAAAGCTTGATCGTTGTAACGGTTTCCTCCTAATTCGAGAAAAATGGATGAAATTCTTAGTGAATTTGGTTGAAATCTTTAGTAGGAAGCTAAGGTAGTGGATGTAGGATTTGGGTTAGAAAGCCGAACCACTCTTAATCCTTGTGTTCAAATCATACATTTTTAGCTTCCACAAAAATGCCCAAAAATCAACCTTCTCCACCCATTGGCAAGCATCTCGGTTGTGACCATCGAGCTCAACAATTGGTATCAGAGCTTGACTCAATTAAAGAGGAATAACATCCTATTGAGGTGATCCGAAAAACTCGAACAACATTTCAAACAACCGGTTCAATGGTGCAATCCATCGACAAACCACCCTTCTTCGACGTGACCAATTATGCTTATTGGAAGACAAGAATGATGTTCTTTGTCAAATCCAAAGACTACAAGCTTTGGGACATTATTGAGGATGGTCCATTCGTACCACAAAGAAGCAAGGCGGGATGGAGTGTCGATGATCGCAAGAAGATAGAACTAAATTGCAAGGCTTTGCACTTCATCTTTTGTGCACTTAGCCTCAAGATCTATGAGAAGATGTCTTCTTGTGAGAGTGCCAAGGAAGTATGTGACAAGCTTGAAGTCACATACGAGGGAACAAACAAAGTAAAGGAGACCAAGATTGGCCTCCTCAACCACGAGTATGAGAACTTCAAGATGTATCCGAAAGGGGACATTGAGAAGATGTTCCATCGATTCTCCATCATCACCAATGAACTAAAAGGCTATGGAGAAGTTATTCTGAAAGAAAAGCTTGTCCGAAAGCTTATCTACTCCCTTCACGAGTCATGGGACTTGAAAAAGACCGCCATCATTGAAGTTAAAAATATCAAGACCTTGAAGCTTGATGAACTCATGGGGTCACTTCTCACTCACCAAATCATGAAGAAAGACAAAGAAGAGGAGAAGAAGAAGGAAGAGATAAGAAAGATGGGGAAGAAGAAGATCATGGAACTAGGCATCAACGCGAGTGTCGTGGCTCTCAAATCCTCCACATGCCATCATGTAGAACTAAGTGAGCAAGAAAGCAAAGATGAAGAGATGGTCTATCTCTTCAAGAAATTCACTCGATTCATGAAGAGCGAGATGGATAAATCCAAGCATGAATCAAAAAAGAAGATGAAAGAATCCCACAAGTCCAACAAAAAGGGATTATCTTTAAAGAAAGCATATGTGGCGACATGGAGTGATGAAGACTCCACCGATGATGAGGGGGAGGTAACTTCTGACTCGTCTAGTTCAAATTCATATTCTTTTGATGAGTTACAAGAAGCATATTTTGATATGTTGATGTATTTCCTAAGATGTAATAAGTTATATAGATTAAAATGGCCTTTTGGTGAAGTTTAAAACGAATGGAAATTGTATAAATAGCTTAAAAGGTAAAAACATAGTAAACTTATTCATATGGTCATGAAATTTGGCATGCTAGTAGTTTATACTATTGAAATATTGCGTGTAAAGTTTCATTGCATTTGGATATCGCTCGATAGGTTAAATCGAATAAAAACAAGCAAAAATCTGTCACTACAGCTAGACCGTATCGAAACGGATGATGTCGTTTCGATACAGGTGTACAATATTGAACCTAAGAGTAAGGATGTATCGAAACGAAATTGAGCCGTTTCAGAACATTTTGTCTCTGGCGACCAACGTTTCGATACGGGTTCATAGCGTATCGCAACGAGTGAAAGTCAAACTCAAAAGTGGTCAATCCGTTTCGATTTAGGTCAAGCATGTATCGATACAATCAAAAGGGAAAAGTCAATAAAAGATGATGAACGTCCACCCGTTTCGAAACAAAAGGGGGTTTCGATACGGGGTTAGGTAAGTTAGTTAAGGACTCATTGAACAGATTGCTAGTTTCAGAATTTAGTCACTGAATATCGTAAGATTAAATTGGATGGGATAATGATCTCCAAATTGTATGAAAATTTACAGGCTAGTTATTATTGCATTGAATTACATTGTGTTAATTTCTGTTGCATTAGGAGACCTTTTATTTGTCGGCTTAGCAGTTTAGTCCTTAAAACTTGTAAAGGTTATAAATTGGTCCTAAACGGTTTAATGTGGCCTTCTTGTGAATGAATTGGATTAAATGTATATTGGTAATGTTTTGTTTGTGTAACATCGCTTATGTGTTGGAAATAAAAATGGAATTTATCGCACCGATCACCGTATTACTCATCGGTAACACGATTCGACCCGGTTCTCGACCATGCCGGTATGGGGGTGTTACATTTGTGGTATCAGAGCTAGAGTTTAGCTGATTCTAGGACTAAACCGAAGTTTATTGCATTGCTATTGTGTTACTTTTCCACCTAGGAGTTTTATATTGTGTATATTGAGACTTGTCGACTAATCCGGTCTTTCATATATATATGTCTGAGACAAACGAAGCTCAAATTGACGAGCTCGCTACTGGCTCCTCGACACATGGTGAGGATATAAGAGGAGGAAATCCTCAGAATCAACCGCAACTACAGGACCCTCATGTCCAGGGTACTGAGCCCGCAACACCTGCCGATCATGTTAAATGCTATCAGAACATGGCTAACATGTTCAAACAGTTTATGGCTGCGACGCAAGCAACACCATCAGTTTAGCCTACCCCTCATGTTGTCCAGTATGTCCGAGCCCCTGTGGACAAGTTGTCTTCGCTCAGAGCCTACTCTTTTACCGGGCAGGATGATGAGAATCCTGAAGTTGCCGAATATTGGATGGACAACACGCTACGTATCTTGAATAAACAACTGCAGTGTTCGGATGAACACAAGTTGGAATGTGCTATTGCATTGTTGACCGATGAAACTCTTATGTGGTGGGAAACTACTATTCTCACAGCTCCTGAAGAATCGGTTACCTGGGAGTTCTTTCTCCGAGAATTCTGAAATAAATACATCAATGAGTATTATCTCACGGAAATGAGAAATACCTTCCTTCACTTGAGGAAATGAGGGAAACCTATCGAGCAATATATCCATGATTTCTGTAAATATTGCCGATACGGAGCAGAGTTTATAAAGAAAGAGGAAGATAAGTGTAGAATGTTCATAGCTGGCCTTAGTGATGAATTACGACCTATGTTTACGGCCCTTGGTATCACCAACGTTCAGGATTTGGTGAACCGAGTCAAGGCCACTGAAACTGCAGAGAGCTGAACGAGCCGATGGGTCTGAAAAATTTGAGAAGAGGTTCAGGGATGATTCACGACCTCTGAGATGGAAAAAGAAGAGGAGATATCAAGGCCCTAAGAAGAATGTCTACCCACAGTCTTCCCGTTCTGGGAATATTGAGGGACCTCAGTTTGTGACGCAGTCTTTTGCCAAAGCAGCGTCCGTTGATAGTACTGGAGGTTCAAACCGAGGCAACCAACATCTGTTGTGTAATTATTGTCAGAACAAGCATCCGTTGGGACAATGTCGTAAGCATACTAGAGCTTGTTATTATTGTGGTGAGCAAGGTCACTTTATTCGTGATTGTCCTATGAATGCAACCAAATCTGTGGTCACACCGACTACTGCTTCTTCGCCTGCTCAATCCTTTCGGCGTAAGGGATCGAAGCAGGGATCATCAGGAACTTTTGGACGATCGAGTGGTCCAGGGAAGCCCTTTAACAAACAAGATTCGAAGGCTCCTGCTCAAATGTACCATGTGAGGAGCAGGGAAGAAGAGGATGAACCTGATGTTATTGCAAGTACCGTTGAGTTATATTCGCATCCTTTATATGCATTGATTGACCCTGGCTCTACTCATTCTTTCATAAGCACCAATGTAGTTAAAAAGTATAACATGTCTTATGAACTAATAGCATCGAGAATTTCTGTAACCAATCCCCTAGGAGATTGTGTCACCGTGAGGGTAGTATGCAAGAATTGTCCCTTAATGATTCAAGGGATTCTTTTTTTGGCCAATTTGTTGGCTTTACCAATCCATGAATTCGACGCTATCCTAGGTTTAGATTGGCTTAGTGAACATCAAGCTTGGATAGATTGTTGTAAAATAAAATTGTATCTTAGGGGTTTGGGTAAAGAAAGTGTTGTACTGATGAATGTGAGGAGCCCATTATTGTATGCTTTGTCATTGGAAACCAAAAGTGAGCCGCAACTACAAGACATTGACACCGTATGTGAATTTCCTGATGTTTTTCCTGATGAACTTCCGGGATTGCCCTCAACCCGTGAAGTGGAATTTGGCATTGAGGTGCAACCTGGGACTGCTCCAGTTTCCATTGCACCATATCAAATGGCAACTTTGGAGTTGAAAGAATTAAGAGCTCAGATTCAAGACTTGTTGAGCAAGGGTTTCATTCAACCGAGCTCTTCATCTTGGGGAGCTCCGGTTCTCTTTGTTAAGAAGAAGGATGGTTCTACGCGTTTGTGCATCGACTACAGAAAATTGAATAAAGTAACCATCAAGAATAAATATCCATTGCCTAGAAAAGATGACATGTTCGATCAATTAAAAGATGCCTCTGTGTTTTCCAAGATCGACTTAAGGTCGAGCTACTATCAAATGAGAGTTAAAGAGTGTGATGTACGAAAGACTGCTTTTCGTACAAGATATGGACACTACGAATTCTTAGTGATGCCTTTTGGGCTAACTAATACACCGACATCTTTTATGGATTTGATGAATCAGGTATTTAGACCCTATCTTGATAAATTCATAGTGGTGTTTATAGATGACATCTTGATTGATTCCAAGAATGAAGCAGAGCATCAAGATCATTATTGAGTGCATAAATGTTCTATATTTTAACCCTCATTTACCCATATTATTGATGCACTCAAGCGTGTTTAGTTGCATTTTAGGATAGAATTTGCATAAACATCACAGATGGATAATTTTGCAAAGATACTATTGATTTCGGTTAATTCTTGTAGGTACCTATCGTGGCAGCATCCAACGCAGTAGAGGAACAGAAGATAACTGCAGAGCTGGAGTAAAAGGTTGAAGCAAACTGCCTTATAACTCGCTGTCGTAACATCTGCCGTGATAGAAGTGGCGACAGTGAAGAAGAAGAGATGGAAAACGCAAAGTGGAATTTGACTGATAGAGGATTTCAAGCCTAATTTTTAGAGACCACTCGCATAATTTTTGGAGCCTAGAAGCACAAGGAAGGCCTTGCCCAAAGTTTGAGGAAAAAGTCAAAGCAAGAAGATAGGGCGAATTAAAGGAAGTCTACTCAGAGATTTAGTCTTTAAATAAATTGTACTTTAATTCGAACTAGTATTCTTGGCCACTAAGAAAACTTACACCCAAGGCCTATATATATGCTTGTATTTCGACCTAGAGAAGGACAACCTAGTTCCTAGCTGTCTTCCATCATAACCCTAGCTTTTCCCTTCTCCATCATGTTCTAAACTTTCCCCAGGGCTAAGGGTTGATCTTGGGGCTAAGGGTTGATCTTGTAAAGTAGTTGTAAGGGTTAAATTGTTTCTTAGGATTTTCTATTAAAATCAATAAAACTTTAAGTTTATTTACTCTGGTTTTCATATCTCATAAGAGTATCGAGAGAGCATTGTGAGGTTATTTATTTACTTAATATCGGGAGAGTTAAGTATACGAAAGGAGTAAATACAAGTTTTCCAGTTTATGGTTAAACTATCTTGGCCTAGGGATAGGTACAAGGTTAAGCGGCTAAAGAAGAATTCACAAACATCGGTGTTAATCCTTCGATTCACGCTATGAGGTATTATCCAAGACGTGTTCGTCGACAGAACTTGGACCTAGGGATAGGACGAGTCACAACAGGGGTTCTTGCCGAACTTGAAGTAACAGAGTTGTTGTTCGCTGCCGCGACATCAACATACCTCTATCGCGATAGGTGCTACCGTGACAGGTGCTGCCGCGATAGGTGCTACCGTGACAGGTGCTATCGCGACAGGTGCTGCCGCGATAGGCTCGACGACATACACAACAGAAGTCCTCTAAACAGTGCAACACCTGCACTACTTAACTATACCAGCCTGCTTTCTCAATCTGATTTCTTCATCTATTTTAGTTTATCTTCAAGATTTCTCAAAACTCGTTATTAAATTTATCTCTTTTCTTGTGCATGCTTTTAAAGTTAGAAGTATTTCCTGTCCCTGTGGAGACGATATCTGATACTTCCTATCACTATATTACTTGCGTCGTGTATACTTGCACTCAATTGCGATAGCCTTATTTACACGCAACAAGTTTTTGGTGTCGTTGCCGGGGACTGTCAACATACCTTTACCTTTAATTACTGCACTTTTGATTTTTTTATTTCTTTTCTCCTCTAGTTGTTATATTCCCCTGTGCTTTTCACAAGGTTTTCTTCTCTTGCTTATGCGCATATCGAGACACGGTACAAATCCTGAATACAAACTAGACCCAGAAATTGATCGTATGTACCATCTCAGGAACCAAGCCCGACTCTTGATAGAAAGAAACTGCTATCTCGAGGAAAGACTTAAAGCAATGGAGAACGAAGGACAAGGTGATGGGGAAAATAACAACAACAACAATAACAACAACCCCAGGGTTGATGTTAATCCTCCTGCTTATGCTCAAGACAGCTGGCAACCTCCTGCTGCCCCTGTAGCACGACAGACATGCCGAGAATATATGGACAATGATCAAGTTGAACTGCAAACTACACTGCCAGATGTGGAAGCTGAACACTTTGAACTTAAACCTGTGATGTTCAATATGATAAATTCAGCCGGAAAATTCGGTGGTTCTGCTACAGAGGATGCATGTGAACATTTGAAAACCTTTCAGAAGATCTGTGGATCATTTAGACAACCAGGAATAAGCCCAGAAGTGCTGAAACTTCGACTATTTCCCCATTCATTGAGGGATAGAGCAAAAACCTGGTGGAATAAGTTAACGCCAGGTTCAATAAGAACTTGGGAAATCTTTGTCGTGAATTCCTCTCTCGTTTTAATCTTTCTCTTTTAACTGAATGATTGCGTAACGAAATTGCTACTTTTCAACAGGAAGACGACAAACCAATGCATGAGGCATGGGACCGTTTTGCAACTCTCTTACGAAACTGCCCAATGCACGGATTCCCTATATGGAACCAGATCGTCAAATTCTACAATGCTGCCAATGCACCCACTCGAATGAGGATAGATTCGGCAACCAATGGTTTGTTACTAGATAAAGAGCCAAAAGATGCAATGCTTGTCTTTAAAAGGTTGGAAAAGAACGACGAACAGTTCCCCACGGAACGAAGAGGAGGAAGATGAGCCGTATCTATCAAGGAACACGAATTTGACAACTCGATGAGAACCCAATTAGCATACATCACCAAGGTAGTTGAAAACCTACAACGGAAGAACGAATCTAAGGTGGTGTTTTCTACCGAGGAGATGTGTGAAAATTGTAGTGGAAACCACAGTACAGAGGAGTGTCCCCTACAACTGGAAATGGGAATGTATGTTGGAAATTTCAATAAGAATAGAGCCTACGACTCCAACAATTACAACCCGAATTGGAGGAGGAACCGTAAATTTTCCTGGAGTAATCTAGAAAATGCCTTGAATCCTTCTGTCCAGAATAATCAGAACCAATGAACCCCAGAATACTGTCACGACAACAGCCACAACAGCAACCGACATCATCCACAAGTACATTGGAACATACCCTAGCAGCTTTCATGTCCCAAATTGGAGCATATATGGCTAACATGGATCACTTTGTCAAGAAGACTGAAACATTTATGGATAAAACATAGATGAGAATGACAAACCATGAGGCCATTTTGAAGTCTCTAGAAACACAGATGGGTCAGGTAGCTCAGTTTATCAACACCAGTCATAATGGAGGATTTCCTAGTGATACTGAGGTCACTAGAAAACCCACACACGAGCAGTGTAAAGCTATAACAACGAGAAGTGGGAAACAACTACAAGGGCCAAAAATTAAAGAGACACCTAATAAGGAACCGACCCTACAGACACCTGCCGAAAATACTGCCCCGACAGACTTGAAACAACCTGCTGTCACCACCCATGCCATGACAGCAGAAGAATTGGAGGAGACGACAGAAGAAATTGAAGAATGTGAGCCTCCTCAGATCCGAATTCCATGTGAAGGACGTCTCGAAGATTGCCGTCCTCCACCCCTTTTCCACAGCGGTTGAAAAAACATAAACATGAATACCAGCTTAAGAAGATTTACGATGTTTTTAAGCAAGTACATATCAATATTCCGTTGTTGGAGGCCATTAAGCAGATGTCTGGTTATGCAGAGTTCCTTAAAGATGCAACGTCCAGGAGATCCAGACTTGGGGAGTTTATAACTGTAGACATGACAGAAGGTTGCATGGTAATCCTATATAATCGTACACACCCAAAGAAGAAGGATCTTGTGAGTTTCATTATACCATGCATAATCGGTGATCAGTATGTGGGTAAGGCACTTTGTGATTTGGAGCTAGTATTAATCTAATGCCCAAATCAGTTTTTCAGAAATTAGGTATTGGACAAGCAAGACCCACACCAGTCATGTTGCAATTGGCAGACCGCTCTTACGTGCAACCGGAAGCAAAAATTGAAGACATTCTGGTAAGAGTGGATAAATTCATATTTCTCGTTGACTTCCTTGTTTTAGACTGTGAAGCAGACGAGAATGCACCGATCATCCTAGGGCGACCCTTCCTAGCCACAAGCAGAACAGTGATCGATGTAGAGAAGGGAGAACTGACTATGAGAGTCAATGACCAGCAGATAAAACTAAATGTTCTCCAGGCCATGAAACAAGCTGATGTACAGGAAGAATGTAAGTTAATATCAGAGGTAATTTTAGACCAACCCTGCATTAGATCAAGCTGTCACGACAGACAAATTGGTCACTGTCGCCACAGCCACCTAGAAGACTACCACGACATCACTGGTGACAGCAACTCCTCGGACAATGACACCTTTGACACTGAAGGTCCTGATGAGGTAAATTGGATAGGCACGGGCCCATGTAAGTTCTTTAAACCTTTGAACTATACCTCTAACGAACATATGATTCAAAAGCATTCCATAGATCAGCCACCTGCTTTAGATCTTAAACCCCTGCCAAGGCAGCTTAAATATGTTTTTCTTGGTCTCAATGATACGTTGTCCGTAATCATCTCTTCTAAGTTGATGCAGGAACAGGAATAACAACTGAACGATATGCTACATCATCATAAGAAGGCAATTGGATGGACCATTGCTGATATCCAGGGCATCAGTCCGGCCATTTGTATGCATAAGATCTTCTTGGAGGATAGTCATAAGCCGAGAATAGACGCTCCGAGATGACTAAACAAAGCTATGTGAGCGGTGATGCGAAAGGAAATTATCAAGTGGCTTGACGCTGGAATTATTTATGCCATCTCGGATAGCAAGTGGGTGAGCCCTGTGCAATGCGTGCCCAAGAAGGGAGGAATAACTGTAGTAACCAACAAGGATAATGAGCTAATCCCAACCAGGACTGTGACCGGTTGGAGGGTTTGTATGGACTACCGGAAGCTTAACAAAGCTACCTGGAAGGACCACTTCCCCTTACCTTTTATTGACCAAAGGCTAGATAGATTAGCGGGAAAACCTTACTACTGTTTCCTTGATGGTTATTCAGGTTATAACCAAATAGCCAATGCACTAGAGGATCAGGAAAAGACAACCTTCACATGCCCCTATGGAACATACGCCTTTAGGAGGATGCCATTTGGACTGTGTAATGCACCAGCAACTTTTCAGCGGTGTATGATGGCAATATTCTCTAATATCATGGAAGATTTCCTGGAGATCTTCATGGATGACTTTTCCGTCTTCGGAGACAGCTTCAATAACTGCCTAGGCAATTTGAAGAAAGTGCTTGAAAGATGTGAAGAGGCAAATCTTGTACTGAACTGGGAAAATGGCATTTTATGGTAGACGAGGGCATAATGTTGGGACACAAAGTCTCCTTCCGTAGAATAGAAGTGGACAAAGCCAAAATCGAAGTCATCGAAAAACTGCCGCCACCCACCACAGTCAAGGGCATTAGGAGTGTCTTAGGACACACAGGTTTTTATCGTAGATTTATTGCTAATTTTTCTAAAATTACTAAACCTTTGTGTCTTTTGTTAGAATAGAATAAGGCCTTTTACTTCAATACCGAATGTACTGAAGCATTCAAGACACTGAAAGAGAAGCCGGTAACAGCCCCAAGAGTACAGCCACCAGACTAGAGTTTACCGTTTGAGATAATGTGGGATGCTAGTGACTATGCTGTGGGGGCAGCACTAGGGCAGCGAAAGAAGAAACTCTTCCACGTAATATACTATGCCAGCAAGACCTTAAATGATGCCCAAATAAACTACACCACAACAGAGAAGGAGTTGCTAGATGTGGTATTCACCTTCGACAAGTTCAGACCATACATACTTGGAACAAAAGTGGTGGCTCACACAGACCACTCAGCAATAAAATACATGTTCACCAAAAAGGATGCACGACCACGATTGATACGTTGGATTCTGCTGCTGCAAGAGTTTGATATAGAAATCAAAGACAGAAAGGGAACATAAAACCAAGCAGCTGATCACTTCACTTGTCAAGACTGGAGATGGGAAAGGATCAAGATAAAAACAAGGTTAACTTACAAGAGACTTTCCCAGATGAGCAGTTATTCACTGCCACAAGCACTGCCACGACAACCATGGCGACATGTAATCTTTTTGAAGTTCCTTGGTATGCTGACATAGTAAACTATCTTGTTAGTGGTTTATTACCTCCTGAACTTAACTACCAAGCAAGGAAGAGGTTCCAAAATGATGCAAAACATTATTATTGGGACGAACCTCTCCTATTTAAGCACTGTGCAGATCAGATTATCAGGAGATGCATACCGAAGGAAGAACAGGAAGAAGTACTCCACCAATGCCAAGCTGCTCCTTATGAAGGTCATTTTGGAGGAAACAAAACTGATGCCAAGGTTCTACAGTTCGGTTTATTTTTGCCTACACTATTCAAAGATGCACAAGCTTTTTACAAACGTTGTGACAAATGCCAAAGGACAGGAAACATCTCTAGAAAGCATGAGATGCCCCTGCAGAACATTCTCGAAGTCAAAATTTTCGATGTTTAGGGAATCGACTTCATGGGACTATTCCCAGCTTCTTGTGGGAACATGTATATATTGCTGGCAGTAGATTATGTGTCCAAGTGGGTAGAAGCCATCGCTACACAAAAGAATGATGCCAAAACCGTTCAAATATTTCTACACAAACACATCATCACCAGGTTTGGAATCCCAAGGGCAATCATTAATGATGATGGTAAGCATTTCGACAATAGGGTGATTGATAATGCATTGAATAAGTATGGAGCGAAACACAGAATCGCAACAACATATCACCCTCAAACCAATGGGCAGGCTGAGATCTTCAATAGAGAAGTGAAGAACATTCTGGAAAAGATGGTTAAGCCAAGTAGGAAGGACTGGTCTCTTCACTTGAATGATGCATTATGGGCCTACATGACTGCATTCAAAACACCATTGGGAATGTCACCTTACCGACTCATCTATGGAAAAACTTGCCACCTACCTGTCGAAATAGAACATAAAGCATACTGGGCTATTAAGACGGTTAACATGGATTGGCATAGCGCAGGGAAGAAAAGGATGTTGAATTTAAATGAAATTGAAGAAATTCGAGCCATGGCCTACGACAACGCCAGAATCTATAAGGACAAGACAAAGAAATGGCACGACAAAAAACTTCTGCCACGACAGTTCACACCAGGCCAAAAGGTGTTGTTGTTCAACTCCATGTTGAAGCTCTTCCAAGGGAAGCTAAAGTCTAGATGGTCTGGACCCTTTCAGGTAGTTCATGTTTTTTCCCCATGGTGCCATCACAATAAGATCTATCAAGGACGGGCACCAGTTCAAAGTCAATGAATAAAGACTCAAGCACTATCATGGGACTGAAGCCCCAAGAGAACAAGAAGTGTTTACTTTAGGAGATGCCCCTCAAGGCCTCCCTAATTTAACTTAGTTTAATTTAATTTAATTTTATTTATTTTATTTTTATTGCTTTAGGAAGTAGGAATTTAATATTAGTTTATTTTAGTTTTCAGGCAAATAATAGAAACAGAGAAAAGAGAAGGAATGAAGCAGCCCATTACATTCACCTCAGCCTAAGAAGCCCAAGAAAGAGCTCAATGGTAATAAGGCTGTCAGGACAGCTGGTTACCAGCTGTCGCGGCAGACGCGCAAAGACAGTCTGTCACCCTGCTGTCGCGACAGACACGTTGCGGACACGGGAAAAACACAGAAACACATAACAAATGCAACCCAAAAATGCGTGACAGTTGGCTCCGTTTTCCATGCCAACCGTTACAGCTTCAACGGGCAGAAATCCCGTTCTATATAAACCCTCACTCCCATTTCATTTTTCACCTTCATTCTACTCTCTCTACTCTGTTTCATAATATTTTTTAGCTTTCAGTATTTTCGTTTCTTTCGTTTCTACAGTACCCTTACTATGAGTCAGAATCAGAAGAAGGTTCGCTTCAGCAGAAACGAAGAAAAGATACTATGAGTCTTTTCAGAAAAGAGAAATATGGGAGGAAAGGGGATTTAACTTGAAGAAGACCAGAGATTTGGGTCTAGAAGGATTCATTGCAAAAAGAATCATCAGTCTAAAATGGCAGATGTTTGTTGAACAACCCGAGGAGATGAATGTCACCCTCGTTCGAGAATTCTATGCTGCCGTCACCTTTACGGACACCTCTCAAGTCACCATAAGGGGTAAGACAATCGAATTAGAACCAGCCTACATCAATTCTCTGTATGGCATGTATGTGGGCAGGAAGGAGGACGAGCACAGAAGGTTCATCAGCAATTTGTCATCGGCAGACTACGACAGCATCATGGCAGACCTCACCGAAGAAGGCACCAGCTGGAACGACGACCCAAAACATCGGTGGACGGTTCGAAGGACTCAACTCACGCCTGTTGCCAAGCTGTGGAACCACTTCGTAAAGAAACGTCTCATGCCCACATCTCACAACACGATAGTGGACAGACAAAGGCTGGCCCTCGTTCACTCCATTATCAAGGAACGACAGATCAACATGGCGAAATACATCCTCGATGGCATTTTCAAGTGCACACTGAAGGATAAGGCCCCCCTCTTCTTCCCTTACTTGATCAAATCCCTATGTAAAGCCAACAACGTCCCCGAAATTGAAGAGGATGTCAAGAATTAGGGCAAGGGGTGGACACAACAAAATCTCTACAGCCTGATAGAGCTAAAGGCAGCCATGACAGAACCAGACTCAACAGAACCTGTCGCGGTAGAGCCTGGGCAGGCAAAAACCTGACAGGCCAGAAGGCACCTCCTCCAGCCAAATCATTCACCTGCTGCAAAGAATGGAGGCACGATAGAAAGGCTACAAGGAGTATATGAGGGGCTTTTACACTGCTACGGTAAATTTTATTAAAGTTGAACTTAATTATCCCAACGTGCAGTTCCCTCCTTTTCCAGAAAACCTTCTCTCTGCCCCATTACCTGTCACCTCTCCCAAGACGGCCATACCGACAGCTTCTTCCGCCTCGCCATCTGCCACGGAAGGACCCGATGACAGAAGGTCTGCATCCCCCCAAGTTACTCCTCGAGAAGCCAAGAGAAAGGAACCACTACCAGAAATCGACGTAAAATATTTCGAAGGTTTCTCCTCCTCTTCAGTCTGGCAGGATGACTCAGACTCCGAACCTTCTGTCGTCCACCAAATAGCAAAGGACTTCCCTCCTATGAAGAAAAAAAAGCTTGACATCATTGTAGAGGGACCCTGCCGCGACAGTGGAGACGGCAACAGAAGCAATAACAAAAGTGATAGTGAGCTTGAGATTCTGGACAAAACTCCAAAAGTTTCACCTACCAGAATCCAGCCACCTCGAGAGGCAAAGAAGAAGGCAGCCTCATCCTCTCCAACTAAAAGGCCAGCCTCAGCTACAAAAGTAATTGCCCGCCGACAGCTCCGTATAAACGACAACAGTGACGACATCACTTCAACTTAAGTTTTTTTTACTATTTCTGTCGTTTGTGCTTCTATTTTCTA
Source organism: Hibiscus trionum (assembly GCA_030270665.1). NCBI lineage: Eukaryota > Viridiplantae > Streptophyta > Magnoliopsida > Malvales > Malvaceae > Hibiscus > Hibiscus trionum. Next base: position 38,481,275 of record BSYR01000010.1, on the reverse strand, counting down.
TTTGTGCTGTTTTTTTATTTTTGTTTGTCATGCATTGAGGACAATGCAACCCTCGAGTTTGAGGGTAGGTAGTCCTCCTATTATTAATGAACTTATCATATTTTGTGTTTTATAACTGTTTATTTTTGTGTCAAAAAAATTGGCTTAAGTTTTTGAACTTCTCTTACCTGCCGCGGTACTCACTGTCGTGACAGTAACTTTAGAATATTTTAGGAAGTATTTAGAGCCTTACTATAGTTCTGAACTCTTAAAAACACCTTTGTGACTTATATGCTGTTAAGACTCTATTAGCAAACTTAGAATATGAAGCTTAGCCACTTGAGTTAGAAAGAACACATAGACTCAGTTTATGCCTAACATTGGCTCTAGGAAAATAACTAGAAGTACTCCCTTAGGTGCCTAACATTGGCTCTAGGAAATTAAACTAGAGGTGCCCAAAACTGGCTCTAATAAAAATAGAAAAACTTTAGAAAAAGACTAGAGGTGCCCGAAATTGGCTCTAGTTAAAAATTATTTTTGAAGTAAAACTCAAGTGAGTTAAGTAATTATTCTCGTTGCTAAAGAGTCTAAGCTCATATTTGTTCACCAAACCTGCACACACTCACACAAGAATTATATTATTTCTCCGGATAAATCCATAAACATTCGAAACGGTATTGATCTTGATAGTGAAGGTGCTGTAGGTAATGGTTGTTCATTGAGTTAAGCCAAAGCCAAAAAAGTTTCATTCTTAGTTAGATTGCATTTGCTTGAGGACAAGCAATAACTTGAGTTTAGAGGTGTGTTGAGTGCATAAATGTTCCATATTTTAACCCTCAATTACCCATATTATTGATGCACTCAAGCATGTTTAGTTGCATTTTAGGATAAAATTTGCATAAACATCACATATAGATAATTTTGCACAGATACTACTGATTTCGGTTAATTCTTGCAGGTACCTGTCGTGGTAGCATCCAGGGCAGCAGAGGAACAGAAGATAACTACAGAGCTGGAGTAAAAGGTTGAAGCAAACTGCCTTATAACTTGCTGTCGTGATATCTGCCGTGACAGAAGTGGCGACAGTGAAGAAGAAGAGATGGAAAATGCGAAGTGGAATTCGACTGATAGAGGATTTCAAGCCTAATTTTTAGAGACCACTCGCATAATTTTGGGAGCCTGGAAGCACAAGAAAAATCTTGCCCAAAGTTTGAGGAAAAAGTCAAAGCAAGAAGATATGGCGAATTAAAGGAAGTCTACTCAGAGATTTAGTCTTTAAATAAATTGTACTTTAGTTCGAACTAGTATTCTTGGCCATTAAAAAAACTTACACCCAAGGCCTATATATATGCTTGTATTTCGACCTAGAGAAGGACGACCTAGTTCCTAGCCGTCTTCCATCATAACCCTAGCTTTTCCCTTCTCCATCATGTTCTAAACTTTCCCCAAGGCTAAGGGTTGATCTTGTAAAGTAGTTGTAAAAGTTAAACTGTTTCTTAGGATTTTCTGTTCAAATCAATAAAACTTCAAGTTTATTTACTCTGGTTTTCATATCTCATAAGCATATCGAGAGATCATTGTGAGGTTATTTAATTACTTAATATCGGGAGAGTTAAGTATACGAAAGGAGTAAATACAAGTTTTCCAGTTTATGGTTAAACTATCTTGGCCTAGGGATAGGTACAAGGTTAAGCGGCTAAAGAAGAATTCACAAACATCGGTGTTCATCCTTTGATTCACGTAGGGAGGTATTATCCAAGACGTGTTCATTGACAAAACTTGGACCTAGGGATAGGACGAGTCACAACAGGGGTTCTTTCCGAATTTGAAGTAACAGAGTTGTTGTTCGCTGCCGCGACATCAACAGACCTCTACCGCGACAGATGCTGCCGCGACAGGCTCGACGACATACACAACAAAAGTCCTCTGAACAGTGCAAAACCTGCACTACTGAACAAATCAATACCAGCTTGCTTTCTCAATCTGATTTCTTCATCTATTTTAGTTTATCTTCAAGATTTCTCAAAACTCTTTATTAAATTTATCTCTTTTCTTGTACATGCTTTTAAAGTTAGAAGTATTTCTAGTCCCTGTGGAGATGATAAATGATACTTCGTATCTCTATATTACATGTGTCGTGTATACTTGTACTTAATTGCGATAGCCTTATTTATACGCAACAATCATCTTCGTATTGTACTTCAGACTCTAAGAGAGAAACATTTATACGCAAAGCTCTCTAAGTGTGATTTTTGGCTCACTAAAGTTGCCTTTCTGGGGCATATGGTGTCTACTTTGGGCATTCAAGTAGACTCAAAGAAAATTCAAGCCATTGTAGAATTTGGTATTGTTATATCTCATCGTTGTCATCTCTGTTGAGATCGGTTATAGATTTTGATATTGTTATATTGATTTCGATATCGAAATATCAGAGTCCTGGGTTCAGGCGAAAGGCCTTCCCGGATATTTATTTGATATTTTAGATTGCATCGCTAACATTGTTTTTGAAGAAATTGTATTGGATGGTAAATCAGACACTTTGGTAAGTGTCGGTAAGATGCTATTGAGCATTGGATATAGTCATTGATATGGTCATGGTGCATTGTCATTGATATAGTCATTGCCATCGAATTATTGTATTGAGATCATTGGAAATTGTTATTGACATTGAATTATGAAATATTGATGATGAGATACATATATTTGTCATTGGTAATATTGAAATCATCGGGCATCAGAATACTATTGGTTATTGAAATGGATATGAACATTGCAACCTTGGATTGGAATGGACATTGGATACAATTGGCATGCCATAGAATTCATGAGCTCAGTGTACGGGTGGACTACGGTCCTAAGGCTACGACCTATAATGATTTGGCGAGGCGGAGGGATGTGTATGGATATTGGTCATATTAGCGAGGCAGAGGGACTAGACCATTCATTGACTTGGCGAGGCGTAGGAATTCGCGTATCCACGATCTTTATTCAATCTAAGGATTAAGAATGAGATGAACATGTTTATACATTGCATATTATTGAATAACATTGATATTGTTGGCATGAGATTATGATTAAGTATATTCATGGCATTGTTGTTATTCATGTTGTTTATGACTACCTTACTAGGCAAAGTATGCCTAATGTGTCACATCTCATGCATATTTCAGGTTAAGAAGGTTTGTGTGTCGGAGGATCGGATTGACAAGCAAGAAAAGTCACTACCAGCCCCAAGTAACGTGTTTTTGTCTTATAAACTCCTAGTAAGGTGGAAAAGTAGTCGAACTAGTCATTTGTGCCTATTTTGATATGTTGGTGTATTGCTTAAGATGTAATAAGTTATATAGCTTAAAATGGCATTTTGGTGAAGTTTAAAACGAATGGAAATTGCATACATTGCTTAAAAAGGTAAAAACATAGTAAACGTATTCATATGGTCATGAAATTTGGCACACTAGTATTTTATACCATTGAAATATTGAGTGTAAAGTTTCGTTGCATTTGGACATCGTTCGATAGGTTAAATCGAATAAAAACCAACAAAAATCTGTCACTACAGGCCAGGCCGTATCAAAACGGGTGATGACGTTTCGATACGGGTGTACAATATTGAACCTAAGGGTAAGGATGTATTGAAATAGAATTGAGCCGTTTCGGAACATTTTGTCTCTCGCGACCAACGTTTCGATACAAGTTCATATCATATCGAAACGAGTCAAAGTTAAAAGTGGTCAATCCGTTTCGATACAAGTCAAGTCTGTATCGATACGGTCAAAAGGGAAAAGTCAATAAAAGATGATCAACGTCCACCCATTTCGAAACAACTAAGGGTGTTTCGATACGAGGTTAGGTAAGTTAGTTAAGGACTCATTGAACAGATTGCTAGTTTCACAATTTAGTCACTGAATATCATAAGATTAAATTGGATGGGATAATGATCTCCAAATTGTATGAAATTTAATGGCTAGTTATTAATGCATTGAATTACAATGTGTTAATTTCTGTTGCATCAAGAGACCTTTTATTTTTTAGCTTTGCAGTTTAGTCCCTAAAACTTGTAAAGGTTATAAATTGGTCCTAAACGGTTTAATGTGGCCTTTTTGTGAATGAATGGGATTAAATGTATATTTGTAATGTTTTGTTTGTGTAGCAACACTTGTGTGTTGGAAATAAAAATGGAATATATCGCACCGATCACCGTATTACTCATCGGTAACACGCTCCGACCCGGTTCTCGACCTGGCCGGTATGGGGGTGTTACATTTCCAGTAGCCAAAACTCGTACTGATATGCTTAGCCGTATCGATACGGTGTGATTTAAAATAGCCTAACGGCTAGTTCGCATACCAATACGGTTGTATCGTGTACCGATACACCCAACTACCCTCAATGGTCATTTTCCTAACGGTCTTTTAAATTGTAGGACCGTACCGATATGCTTACTATGCGTATCAATACACACCAGCTACAGGTGGTCAACGAGTATTTCCTTATCGGGACCGTATCGATACGATTTCAAGGGTATCAATATGCCCAGCTGCAGAACTGCATTTATGATTGGAAATAAAGGCTCCAACGGCTGTAATTCAACCCCAACGGTCCTCAACGGCTACAAACTCAATTAGGAGTATAAAAGGGACCTCCAAGAATCAAGAGATAATTAATGCTTCAATTGTCAACAACATTATGATAAAAGATTGTCTTTAGAGCTTAACACCCTAAAACAACCCTAGTTAAAATCATAAGAAAATAGAAAGGAAAGTGTAAATATTTTTACACATGAACAAGGAATAGATTGAATAGAGGAATTGAAGCTATCAAACTAAGTTATTAACACACTTAAATTAAAATGAAAGTAATCAAAACATGAATGCACAAATATGTATAAGTTAAATAAAAAAAAGAAAGAAAATGTAAGATAGTGTAATATATATATATATATATACACACACACGTTCAATGGATTTGAAATATATATAAATATAAATTTATATAAGTACATTCGATGGAAATAAATTAAACTATACATGTATATATAAATATGTATATAATATATATATATGTATAATAATTGGTAAATAAATATGTTTAATATAAGCCTAAAAATTAGTGGGAATGCATGGAGGAGAAGTAATCCATGTGTCCCTTATCCTAAGTACACCAACCTGCCAAGTTAGAAGATAACAAACATGTGTATTCCACCATACTTAAACTTCATCTTCTTTCTTTCATCATCTCCACCGAACCATTAGAGAACAAGAGAGAAAATTTAGCTTGGTTGCTGGAAATTAAAGAGAAAATAAATGCATGTTGATTCCATAGCTCAAGTAAGTGTTTGTTAGTCATTTGATGTTGTTCTTGAGATTTAGGTTAATTTTGATGATTTTGATTACGAATGGTTGCTGTAAATAGGGTTAGAATTAAGTTATAAAGTTGTTTGATAGCTGGGTTCTTGTTAGAATAGCTAAATTTCTGGAAATTTAATATGAACATGAACTTAGATTGAATCTGCCCAGATTAGTGTTCATGCATTGTCCTGTTTTGAACTTGAATTTCGGATGGGTTAGGGTTCGAATTAGGAAAACTTTTGTAAATAAAAGTTGTATAGCTGAATGACTACTATAAGAAAATGGCCTCTTGGGTATGAAAACGACATAGGAAGTGGCTGGAAATTGAATTACAAAAAGACTGCTCAGAATTGAATGAATCTGGAAACTGCTTAGGTTAAATTGTAATTTTGAAAATGTTTAAGGGTTTAATTGATGCCAATAAATTCTGGAAAATTTGTTAGAAACAGGGGAGGTATTGTAGGAATGAAAAATAAATGATTTAGCTTGAATTATATATCAATTGATAGTTTAAATATCATTAGAACATATAGAGGATCAAAATGGACTAGTTTGTAAGGATTGATAATTTGAGGACTTACATGCCCTGTTTTTGTGGTTTCTGGAACATCATTATTATGTTAATATATGTAGGTAAATGTGGTTAAAATCTCAAGATTAATGGTGTAGTGAAACATAGGTTATAAATGCACTAAAGTCACAAATTAAGCATAGACAGATTAGGTTTCTGAAAATGCCCTATGTTCAAGTAATAAACTGTATTGATAGGAAAATGATAAAAATATGTGATATACATGGTTGTAAAGGTGTGTTTATTAGATTTCTAGAATGGTAAAGAACTCCTTATTTGGAGTTGTGAGTAAAAAGATATGGCCAGTTTAGTAGAGGTTACTCAAACTGCCAGTTTAGGGGGCAGATTCACTTGTCTAGGTGATTATGCTTAAGTAAATGAATTTATATGTTTGAATTAATTACTAACGGATATTGTATATGATATTTTATGATTTAAGATCACATTGGTGAAGAAGTTCAAGAAGATTCAAGGAGTGATCAAGCAAAGAGAAGGGGGAAAGGAATCATCATGAAGGATAACAACTAAGCTTGGAAGTATTTGTGAGTGTAGCATTGCTTAAGTGTTAGGATTAGTATCCTAACCTTTATGTTTTTGATTATTAGATAACATGAATGACACATGTAATGAATTTAATAATGATTGGTAAAATTTAAAATGATAAGGAAGAAGGATTAAAGGCAAGAATATTGACCTAAGTGTATATTGCTTGTTAGATAAGCATGCTTAGCATAAATATGATTAGTTGCTATGATGTTATGATGTGTTGATTGCTTGAGCTATGTGAAATGAGACTAAATGATAAGCTTTGCTACTGGTTTTTGATGATTATAAAATGAAAATGATCTCATGTGCTTGCTGGAATTTTATGTTACCATGAGGCTTGATTGATTATATGTGTATGCCTATTGAAATGGTTAAATGCCTTTGAAATTATGAATGATTGGCAAGTGAATGCTCTTGTTAATAAAGAAATGTAAGTAAAGTCCTTGGTTTGATTAGTGTCTATAGGTAGAAGGGCATGCCTTAGAGTCATTGAGCTCCTCTGATCTTTGTTACAGGATGGTGGTTAGTCACCTATAAACATGATAAGGTGGTTAGTCACCTTGATAATTGAATGGTGGAAAGTCACCATAGATGCCTATGCATCCTCTGTTATAAGTTGAAATGAGAAATGGATACTTTGAGTATCTAATGTTACATGTTATAGGAAGACTTGATTACCTAATTCATTAATCATCCAAGGCAAAACATGATTAGAACAATGATATATGTTTAAATGAACAAGTTGGGTATTAGCCCTTATGATATGGAATGAATATGTGTACTTAGTTGAGATTTTAAATGAACTATGTTCTGATGTGAAACTATGAAATATTGCTGCCAAGATGACAATGTGATTATATGTTGTTTGCTGTCCAATTTAGCTTGAATTGTACATGTGTTTGCTGCCCAAATATGGCTTGAATTGTATATGTTGATTGCTATCCAAGTTGGTATGAAATGTATATGTAGTTTGCTGCCCAAATTGGTGTGTTTTAAATGAAATGGTTGCTGCCCAATAAGTCATAGTACATGTAAATGCTTGCTGTCCTATTCGTTAGTTCATGAAACTAGCTAAGCTAACTTGGTTTTGATAGACTAGCTAGGTATTCCAATACGTGCTAAGCCTAGCTAAGTAACCTTAAAGATTGAATAATAACTTTAAAAGATTGAAACTAGTAAAGTATAGGGCTGTCTCACTAAGTACATTAAGTGTACTTATCACTCTCTTTGTTTCCTTCTTCCAAAATAACACGTCCATTGATATCCGAAAGCCATCCATTTTGTCTCGAGAGCTTCACAAGTTGGTGGCATAGTCTAAGTTAGTTTGTCATGCATTATGGAACATGTAATTGATAAGTTTGGTTTGTATAAAACTAAAACATGTTATATTACGTAATGACTTGATGAATGTTTATGTAAATATGGATATGATGATATGAATGAACTATGTTTGAAGTTAACTAAGCTTGATTTGAATTTGAGTATCATTTATATGGTTCATGCTCTTGATGGATTTGAATGGTTGAGTATGTATAAGTATGATATCTTTATTTGAATTAGGAAGGTTGCATCTAGAATTGTTGTTGGATGACTTGTATAGTTCCAATGGTAATAGAATATTGGAATAAGATGAATGATGATTTTGAATACTATTGTATATGATTTAGGTTGTTTGAAAGTTGTTATATGTATATGTATGATTGTGTTGTAAAATGAACTAAGATATGTATATATATAATGTTTGATTGTCTTATGTATTCGAATAGAAGCATTGGTATACTTGAATCAAACGTTCATGAGTTTGATTGAATACATGTTTGCTAGGTCTTAAACATATGTTAGATGATCATGTGTAAGGATTAGGCTAATAACAAGTTTGATATCATGTAGACCAAATATATATAAGCTTATATTAGATTAGTTTGATTTGAAATTAGATCACATGTATGTTAGTTAGGCTTGTTAATATGCGTTTGCAACATGTATATAGGATTCGTGTTAGAAAAGTTTTAAATTGGCTCACCTATTTGTGTTTATGATCATGTGATTGGATAAATGATTGTATGATTGATTGCTTTGATGCTTGTTAAGTATGAATTGAATCTCATATAATTGTATGTTTGAAATGTTGACATGTATGAATCTGTCCATCACCCGCATCGTAACATCGCTTGCTCGTAACTGGGCGAGGGGTGTTACAATAGCTTTATTGTATATTTCTTGTATAGACAACACTTGTGAGCTAAACATTGTCAAATTTGCTCAAGTGTTTATCTTTTGGGTGAAGGCTTAATTGTGCAAACAAATACCTATTAGAGGGATTTCAAGTTTGCTTAGAATTTCTCTTGTAAGAGAGTGCTTGATCAAGCTTTAGATAGAAAGCTTGATCGTTGTAACGGTTTCCTCCTTATCCGAGAAAAGGGGACGAATTTCTTAGTGAATTTGGTTGAAATCCTTAGTAGGAAGCTGAGGTAGTGGATGTAGGATTTGGGTTAGAAAGCCGAACCACTCTAAATCCTTGTGTTCAAATCTTAAATTTTTAGCTTCCACAAAACACCCAAAAATCAACCTTCTCCACCCCTTGGCAAGCATCTCGGTTGTGACCATCTAGCTCAACAGTAATGATCTCCTTATGGTGAGGCCAAAACTGTCCCAATACCTCGTCCTAAAGCATTTACAGCACCGTCAAAGTGCATGACCTAGGATTCTGTTGGTGGCTCATCATTTTCTGTAATACACATTAAATCCTGATCGAGGAAACTAAAATCTAATGCCTCATAATCATCTTGAGCGCGACTTGCCAGTAAATCAACTATGACATTTCCTTTCAGCGCTTTATGACTCACATACTGAATATCATATTCTGAGAGCAACATCTACCATCGTGCTATTCTTCCTGATATGGCTAGAGCTTCCATCATAAACTTTAACAGATCCAGTTTTGAAATCAACCATGTAGTATGATACAACATATATTGCCTAAGCCTCTTAGTAGCCCACACCAGAGCGTAACATACTTTTTTAATCGGGGTTTATCTTGTTTCACAATCAGTGAAATTTTTGCTCACGTAAAATATTGCACTTTCCTTCCATCCAGTTCCATCATGTTGCCCCAATACGCAACCCATTGAATTTTCATACACCATCAGATAGAGTAATAACAGTTTTCCTGAGACAGGTGGTACTAACACTGGAGGGTTAGTTAACTGTTCCTTGATCTTTTCTAAGGCTGCCTGACATTCTTCATTCCATGTCTCCAGATTATTCTTTTTAAGTAACCTGAATATTGGATCACATTTATTCGTTAATTGGGAGATGAAACGGGCTATGTAATTCAACCTTCCCAAGAACCCCCGAACTTGCTTCTGTGTTTGGGGTGGTGGAAGCTTTTGTATGACCTTTATCTTATTAAGGTCAATCTCAATTCCTCTTCTACTTACTACAAAGCCTAACAACTTTCCAGAAGTAACCCCAAATGTGCACTTGGCAGGATTAAGCTTTAGCTGAAATTTTCTCAACCTTTGGAAAAGCTTTCTCAGGTTCACTAGATGCTACTCCTCGGTTCTGGACTAGGCAATCATATCATCAATATAAACTTCTATTTCCCTGTGCATCATGTCATGAAAAAGAGTAACCATAGCTCTCCGATAAGTTGCCCCCACGTTTTTAATCCAAAAGGCATTACTTTATAACAAAAAGTTCCTCAAAGTGTTACAAAAGTAGTCTTTTCCATGTCTTCTTGGCACATCTTTATTTAATTATATCCAGAAAATCCATCCATGAAAGAGAAAAAGGAATTACCGGTTGTATTGTCTACCAATGTGTCGATATGTGGGAGCGAAAATTTATCTTTGGGACTTGCCCTATTAAGATTCCTGTAGTCGACACACATCCTTACCTTTTCATCTTTCTTAGGTACTGGAACAATGTTTGCCACCCATTCTGGATATTTAGCCACCTCGAGGAATCATGCATTGTATTGCTTTTTTTACTTCATCTCTGATTTTCAAAAGTGTATCAGCCTTCATCCTTCTGAGCTTTTAATTTATAGGCTCACATCCCTCCTTTGTAGGAAGCTGATGCTTAACAATGTCTGTATCAAGGCCAGACATATCATGATACGACCAGGCAAAAATGTCTTTATACTCCTACAGAAGCTTAATCAAACATTGTCACGTCTTAACTGAGATGGTGGTACCAATCTTCACTTCACGCTTCTCTTCTTCGGTTCCAAGGTTCAAAACTTCTAACTCTTCTTTGTGAGGCGGAATTTTCTTTTCCCGTCCCTCTACCATTCTGAGCAAATCATTGGGCAAGTCATATTCTTCATCATCATTTATATCATCAACTTCCTCCAAACATAGCGATAACTCAAAATTAACCTCAGAATCTGACTCGAAGTCATTTGTATCGTTGATATCTAAAAACCTACAATGAAAAAACAAAGAATATATACCGAGAAAGAAAGAAGGGATGAAATGGTATGATTCATTTTTAGGTTTTCTTTTTGGTTTTCATTTTACAAACTTTTGCCTTTTGTTTTGCTTTTCGAAGGAAAGTTTACCACACAAAATTATTGGAAAATATGCATCTTTTATTAATGTTTACGGGCCGTCAGTTGACTCTGAGAAGGAAGCCTTCCTTTCGGATTTAAGACAATTCATTTCATTTAAGAACATCCCCTGGTGCTTAGGGGGTGATTTCAACCTTTTCTTGGATAAAGAGGAAAGAGTGGGTTTTCGTGGAATTGGTCCCTCATATCCACTTTCAGAGACTTTGTATCAGATACGGCTTTGATTGATTTTCCTTTGGTAGGTGGTAAATACACGTGGTGCAATAATCGAGAGCCTCTTACATTTGTACGGTTGGATCGATTCCTGGTCTCAACTGGTTTCAATGAAGCGCTACCTGGGCTTATTCAAAAGGTCCTCCCACGATCTCTCTCCGACCATAATGCTGTGATACTAGTGTCCGTAAGATCAAATTAGGGTCTGAAGCCGTTTAAGTGCTTCAATTATTGGTTGGGCATGGATGATTTTGAAAAGGTGGTCCTAAAAACTGTGGAGGAATCGAAACGAGGGAACGGTAATATGGGTATCGGAGGCATTCTGTGATTAACTAAGGTTGCAGTGAAAACATGGGCGGGAAAGGTTTCTCATCTGTAGGGTTGTAAGTCGACTGAAATTGAAAAGAAAATTGGTTTGATTGAATCACAATTGCAGCTTGGTGTTAATGTAGTTGATTCTTATGAGATGCTAAAGAAGCTTAGATGCGAGCTATGGCAGGCTTACCGTAGGGAGGAAAGTGAATGGTTGCAGAAGTCGCGTCTTCGTTGGTTTACGGAAGGTGATCGCAACACTCGATTTTTCAATCTTAAGGCCACAGAGAGAAGAAGAGCGAATTAGATCAATTCATTGAATAAAGATGGGATAGAGGTTAGTGATCCTAAACTGGTGAAAAAGTTGGTTAAAGATCACTTCTTCGTTTCTTATAATACTATAACTGCATTGGATGTTGTCGATTTAAACATGGGGTTCTATAAGTTAGACGAGTCCCAGTCTAGTGCTATGCAAGGCGTCTTCAGGGAGGAGATTCGGGCAGCCTTGTTTTCTTCGGACAGTAACCGTGCCCCTGGTCCTGATGGTTTCAACTTGGGTTTTCTGAAAAAAATTTAGGATGTCCTAAAAGGCGATATTCTTCGTTTCTTTGATGACTTTTATCACGGACGACAATGGGAAGCGGGCATAAACCATTCTTTTATCACACGTATACCAAAGGTAAAGAATCCCACCTCTCTAGACGATTTTAGGCCCATCAGTCTCGTTGGTGGTATGTATAAACTCCTATCCAAGGTTCTCGCTAAACGGCTTTCGTCAGTTTTGGGTCTTATAGTAGGCGAACAACAGTTCGCTTTTATTCCAGGGTGGCAAATCCTTGATTGTTCTCTGATTGCAAATGAGGCTATAGATTCTGCATCAAAATCATGCAAAAGTGGGATTGCTTTTAAACTTGACTTCCAGAAGGCGTATGATACTGTAAGTTGGAACTTTCTGATCCGCATTTTGAAAGAGTGAAATTTTGGCGACAAATGGTGTGATTGGATCACTAAGTGTATTTCTTCAGCCTCGATATCTGTTCTGGTTAATGGCTCGCTTATGGATATGTTTAGTATCCAGAGAGGGCTTAGACAAGGCTGTTCATTATCACCATTGCTGTTTAACCTTGTGGGAGAGGCTTTGAATCTATTAATCCGAAAAGCTACTTCCCTGGGCTATTTCTCAGGTTTTGAAATTGGTAGAGGGAGTGATAAGATTAAAGTCTCCCACCTTCAGTTCGCTGATGACGTTCTTATATTTTATGAAGGTGAGAATGTCCAATTAAGAAACGTCAAACGCACCTTGCGTATTTTTGAGCTTGCTTTAGGGTTGAAACTAAATCTAATGAAGAGTAGAGTCTTTGGTATCAACATGGATGAGGAAACGGTGAAAAACTGGGCTGAGGATATTGGTTGCTCATATGAAAATTTTCCCACTGAATATCTCGGCCTTCCTCTTGGGGCGCGGAGAAATTCTGTCACTCTTTGGGACCCGGTTATCAAGAAATTCTCGACCAAGCTGGGAGGTTGGAAATCCATCTCCTTATCGATTGGGGGGCGTATTACCCTTCTGAAATCTGTCCTGACTAGCCTCCCGGTATATTATTTGTCTTTGTTTCCTATGCCTTCACAAGTGTGTGCTCGCCTTAACAGTTTGATGGCTCGATTCTTATGGGGTGGTAATGAAGATAAAAGTTGCATTCACTGGATCAGTTGGCAGCAGATTTGCAATTCGAGAGACTTTGGTGGTTTGGGAATTCTGAATTTAGATCGCTTAAACAGGGGTTTACTATGTAAGTGGAGCATCAGATTTGGGAATGAACAACAAGGTTTATGGAGAAGAGTTATGTACGCGAAAGCTCCTAATCCGCAATCGCCCTTATTTCCTACTATCCCTAAGCCGAGGCAAACATCTTGGATTTGGAAAGGGATTGTACAATCGTCTCTTGGCAATGATCCGATGGGTTTAGCTATCAAGGCTAACATGTCTCTCCAGGTGGGTGATGGTCGTTCCATACGTTTCTGGTCGGATCACTGGCTTGGGGATTTTTCCCTAAAGGAAAAGTTTCCTCGTATCTTCGCCTTGTCTACTTTAAAAAATGGTTCTGTGGCTGATTTTGGTTTTGCTCCTACCTCAGATTGGGATTGGTCTATCCCTCTTCGTCGACCTCTACTCGATTGGGAAAAGTCTTTATGGGACCCTTTCATGAGGTGCCTAAGGGGCTTCAATCCTACACTGGCTAGCAAGGATTGGGTTAGTTGGGGTGGATCTAGTGACGACTCTTTTACGAACAAGTCTTTCCGGTCTCTTTTAACCCCGTTTGGCCCGGCTAACCCTATTTGGAAGAAATTTGTATGGCTTGGTTTTGCTCCACCAAAGGTCAAAGTTTTTTTATGGAGGCTTCTTTGGGGTAGAATTCCAGTTAGATCGGAATTAGCTAAACGAGGTGTCGCGAACATTGGTGATTCCTCCTGTCCTCTGTGTAACTCTGAGCTCGAAACATGTGCCCACTTATTTTTCTCGTGTTTGTACGTGTGGCGCATTTGGATGTCTTTTAGTAGACTTGCGGGTGTTAAGACGGTACTACACAGTGATCCAGTGTTATTCCTCGAGGCGTGGAATGGCCTTGGAGCAGCACGTAACCGATCATGGCTCTCCCTTGTCCCTTTTGCTGTCATTTGGACAGTGTGGATTTACAGGAATGATATTGTTTTTAACAACAAAATAATTGACTGGATTCAGCTGGATTTTCTGGTTAGACTTCGCCTTGCAACCTAGTACAAAACAAAGTATCAAAACTGCGAGCTATCTCTTGATGACCTCCTCTCTAATTTCTCTCTTGTGGAGTCAAAGGTTGCTCGGAACCGTATTCCCCCTTTGAACGTATGCTGGTGCCCCCATTGGGTTTTCTGGAACTGAACGTGGATGATGCTGTTATTTGTGGTTTAACTGGGGGCATCGGGGGACTCCTGCGTAATGAAAAAGGCGAGGTGTTATTTTCCTTTTCAGAAACCATCAACCTGTCCCCTTCGGCTTTTCTTGAATTTGAGGCTTTGATGATGGGAGTAAGAAAATTCTTTAAATCTCAGTGGGCATCTAATTTCAGACTTATCGTTGAATCGGACTGTCAGCTTGCAGTGGATTGGTGCCTGGGCAACTTGACTTCTCCCCCTCCCATCCAAGTTCCAGTTGCTGAAATGGTTGAGCTCGTGAGGCATAGAGGTGTGTGCTTTCGGTGGATTCCTACTGTGTGCAATATAGAAGCCGATGGATTAGCTAAACAAGGTGTGGGTTAATATATCTATTATAACTCTGGTCTGTCCAGCGATTAGTTATCGCAGCTGCTAAGTGCTAGGACCATTTGTCCGGGTTATCCATACTGGTCAAAGGGTATCCAGTGCTTGCTATCTTTTGCTGTAAGTGATACAGGTTTTTAGGAGAGCTGGCTTATATGTGCGGGTATATACTTTGTAGTTTGGCTTTTGTTTTTGGATGGGGTTGTTGTTCTACTGATTTGGTTCTCATTTATGGAACTATTTTCGCCTTTGTATTTAAGCCAAGTATGGTGCACTCTTTTTCCTCCATTTAGGATGTAGGGAGGTTTTTTAATGAGGCACATACTTGCGCTTTGATGTATGATCCTCTTCTTTTTAATCATAAATTCTACCTTTCAAAAAAAATACCAAACTCTATCCGAATGTTATATGCAAGGATTCATGTTTACCAGATGTGAACAGTGATCAGAAATTGAGTGCACAAGAAGATGCAGGTACAAATCGAGAAACAACTCCCACCCATATGAATTTGACACCCCTCGATCAAGTCTTTCTCTAATGTGTGTAGTAGTAACTCTACCTTTTCCCTAAGTAAACCATGACCCAATGTAACCGATGTCATCAAGAGAGAAATCATCTCGCACTGCTTGAAAATAGTCCATTTGACGAGCACTACGTACCCGGCCACCTTGCTTTTCTTCAGAAAGGATAATCTCGTTAAAATCTCCTATAACGAGCCAAGACATATCAAGTATATCATCTAAAGGCCTTAGTAAATCCTAGGATTCTGATCTTCTCTGCTCTTCTGGAGCTCCATAGAAACCGATGCACCTTAATTTTTTTACCATCAGTCATCATTAGGGATGTAAAAACAGGTAATCGGATGGGTTTCAGGTCGGGTACTGTCAGGTCGAGTAAAATCGGGTACAAGTCATTTCAGGTTATTTTTCTGTTTTGACTCGACTCGGGTCGGGTGCGGGTCCATTTCAGGTCGGGTCCATTTCAGATCGGGTCCATTTTAGGTCGGGTCTATTTCAGGTCGGGTCAAAACGGGTCGGGTCCGAAGCAGATAATTGACAGGTTAATTCGGGTTCGGATACACTTCAGGTCGGGTCCATTTCAGGTCGGGTCCATTTCAGGTCGGGCCCGTTTCAGGTCGGGTCCATTTCAGGTCGGGTTCATTTCAGGTCGGTTGCATTTCAGGTCGGGTGCATTTCAGGTCGGGTAATTTTAGGTCGGGTAGTTTCAGGTCGGGTAATTCAGGTCGGGGTATTTTTAGGATTGAAATTCGTATTGAGTTTGAGTTCGGTACAACCGTATAAGTAGTCGATAGACTTTAGGTTGACCTTCGTCAATTGTCATTGATTTGGAGTTAATTATTTAAAGTCATATCAAATTAAAATTATAAAACATTGGAGTAATTAAAAAATAATGAAAATATGTCAATTTGGACTGAAAGGGGTCAATTTAGATTAAAAATAAAGTTTCACTGATTATAATAAACAAAAATATCAAATTAAAATTATAAAACATTAGACAAATTTAAAAGAAAACAATGAAAAGGATCAATTTAGAATAAAAATAAAATTTTGGGGACTGTAGTAAACAAAAATATCAAATTAAAAGTATAAAGATTAGAGTAATTAAAAAAACAATAAGTAGAGGTCAGTTTAGAAAAAAATAAAGTTTTAAGGTCTAGAATGAACAAAATTTCAAATTAAAATTATAAAACATGATGAATTAAAATATATATAGGGGTCAATATGGAATTAAAATAAAGTTAAGGGACTAGAATGAAGAAAATATCAAATTAAAATAATAAAACATTGGACAAATTAAAAAAATAAATGTGGGTCAATTTGGAATAAAAATAAAGTTTTAGGGTTTAGAATGATGAAAATATCAAATTAAAATTATAAAACATTAGACGAATTAAAAAAAACAATGAATAGGGGTCAATTTGGAATTGAAATAAAGTTAAAGGGACTAGAATGAACAAAGTACAAATTAAAATTATAAAACATCGGACGAAATAAAAAAAACAATAAATAAGGGTCAATTTGGAATTAAACTAAAGTTTAGGGAACTAGAATGAACAAAATATCAAATTAAAATTATAAAACATCGGATTGTTTACTCAATTTCAAATGAAATTGAAAGATGAGAAATGATCAAATGAGAATTGGATGTTGGGTGAAACTTGGGATTGAGAATTAAGATTGATTACCATTCCTTGAGATTTGGGCTAAAAAATTAAATTTTAGGGACTAGAATAAATTAGACTAAATTACCAAAAATATAAATCAATATGAGGCAATTTTGACTAAAAATTAAATTGTATGGACTATAATAAATAAAAATATTATTCGACTAAATTATCAAAAATAAGAATATATATGAGTCAAATTCAGCTAAAAATATATGTATGTATGTATGTATGTATATGTGTATGTATATATATATATATGTGTGTGTGTGTGTGCGCATATATATTGTAAATATATATGTATGTATGTAAGTTTTAGTATGTATAATATGTATACTTACATATATATGTATTGTTATAATTAATTAATTATATATATATATATATTATATGTATGTATGTATAATATATATATATATATTATGTATGTATATATATATATATATATCTACATATATATATACACACATATACATATATTATGATATATACATATATATGTATTGTTATAATGAATTAAACATATGCATATATATATATATATATTAAAACACACACATATATACATACATATTAAAACACATATATATGCAAGTATTTATGTTTTAGTATGTATATGTAAGTTTTAGTATATATATACATGTATGTATGTAACTTTTAGTATGTTTATATTGTTATATATATATATACTAGAACATACATATTTGTATGTATATATGTATACCCCTAAACAATACCCATAAACCTCAACCCTTAAATCTTATAATCACTAATAATTAGAGTACAAGTCTAATCCCCTAATCCTTAAACTAATCTCATAACCCCAAATAATTAAGTTGACATATTTACCCCTAAACCCCAAACATGAATATCTAAATCTTACAGACACTATTCACTAATAATTAGAGTGCAAGCATAATCACATTATCCCTAAACTAATCTCATAGCCCCAAACAATCAACTTGACACATTTACCCCTAAACCCTAAACATAAACCCATAAATCTAACAAACAAAATAAATTGAAACATAAAAAGGACAAATCTAAAAATAAATTATTAATTAGAGCCCAAATCACAAATGAATAAAATTATTAAACCTAATTATTTACCAAATCTTTATACGAGGACCAAATCAAATTTAAAGCAAACCAAAAAGCTTAATAATTAATTAATTTATGAAGCATGGCCTAATTGAATGAAATTTAAAGAAACTAAACCAAAAGTTAGGACTGAAAAAAACAAACTAAAACCTAAAAAATTTAAACCCTAACCATCTGATTAAAGAATGACCTAAAGGATAATTAACACCTAAATAAAAAAAATCCCTCCACACATCCAATTTTGTTTGATTTGGTGGCAAAAATCCCCCATAATTCCCTATCAATCAAAAAAACTTTCCCCCATTAATTCAAAAAAACTTTCCCCCATTAATTCAAAAAAAACTTCCCCCTAAACTAAAAAATATTTTTATTATTATTTTAATAGTTATAATTAAAATTTTTAATAAAATATTTTTTTAAATTTAATGATCACAATTAACAATTTGATTTAAATTTTAAATAATTTGTTTTAAATTCATCTATCACATCTTATTAATTTAATAAAACTTTTAAATTTTAAATATTTTTATAATAAAATAAATTTAAGTATATTAATTCTTATTAAACTTCACAAATAATTTATATTGAACGGGTTAGTACTAAATTAATTTAATAAATTATCACATTACATTTATCAACACTTTAAATTTATCAAATCGTAGACTTCCTCAACTATATGTCAGGTAAATATCAAGTCAGATCAATATCAGTTCAGGTTAAAAATAGGTCGGGTTCAAAGCAGGTCGGATCAATTAACAGGTCGGGTTCAAAACAGGTCGGGTAATATCGGATCTCGAGTCAATTCAGTCGGGTAAAATCGGTTATCTGCCAGGTCGGCTTCGGGTTCGTTTTAGTCGGGCGCATGTCGGGTTTCAAGTCCACGATAACAGGTCCAATTCGGGTTCGGGTCGTTTTCAGTCGGACGCAGGTCGGGTTCGGTCACTACAGTAACAGGTCGAAATCAGGTTCGGGTCAACAACAGTCGGTTACAGATTGGGTCCGGGTCATTAAATTTTCAGGTCAAATCAGGTTCTGACTCGAGCAGGTTTCAGTCGGGTTTTCAGGTCGGGTCAGCTTTTTACATCCCTAGTCATCATCTATAATAAAAGCTATGTGTCTAGCTGAGTACGAGCAAAGAAAAACGACACATGAATTTCTCCAACCCAAAGAAAGACCCCGCTATGACCGAAAGCACTAACATCAACTCCATTTGAATACCCACATCTTCTACGAACCTTTGCCATCTTCGTATCTGATAATTTTGTCTCAATAAGGAACACTATCGAAAGGTTTTCATCTCGTAACTTTTTTCGGAGATGCCCTACTGTCTAAGATTTCTCTAAACCTCGAACATTCCAGCTTAAGAGTTTCATGTCGTACAACACATCTGATCACGCAGGACGGCCGATGAGTTAGTGGGATCACCATTCGAATCAATAAGAATTGAAACTCATGGTGTTTGCATCTTAATACGTGTATGTTTTAATCCTCCAGTTTGTTCAATGGGATTATCTTCTTCAACCAGTGACATTGTGACATCCATATTCCCATCTGGCTCATATGATCTAGAGGGGCCCACCACATGTCCCGAATTTAAGCCTCTCAAATTGATATTTTCCATCTGTAGGTCCTTTTGACTTTTCCTTAAATGGAATCTTTGCAGGAATTTTAGAATTGGAATTAACCATATGCAAATCATTTCCTTTTTTTTTTTTTTGATTTGGCAGGATCTGCACACGGCTGAGAGTCAACTGCCACCGCATCTCAAAGCCACACACTTCCTAAACTAGCTCTCCGGCGAGGTGGAGCCTGTAAGGAGGCATCCTACTCCATTGTTTAGTCTGATGGGTTCACCGTAGCCCTTAATGGACATAACCTCTCTCCATAACCAGTTTCCCACATATAAAGTAGAAGAGCGTCAATTTTCACACTCGAATCGAACATAGTGATCTCGCCCATCGGCCAACCGTAGCTTTTTCATCCGCTTCAATGACAATTTGATATTGATTCAAACTCTTACTCTCATAATACCTTTGTATCCCAACGATATGGCCAACGAATCATACTCGATAAACTCACCCACAAAATTACCCAAAGATCCAGGAATTTTCTCTGAAATGAATCCATGCAGAACCTCGTGAATTAAAATCCAATACTCCAAATGTGTCAGTGGAACCAATTTCGGATCCTCTCCTTCACGGAGACGACGAAGGACCAAAAGGTGCAACTTGAAATTCCATTTTCAATTCTATCTGCGTAAGCAGAAAATAAAACGACCTTCCCCACTGATCTGAGTAAAGAACCAACAAAACATATATCATACGAATGGGACAGGACTGGCTCCTCTTGTTCGACTCCAAAAAAAATCATCCTCGCCAGCATCGGTCGTCAATCGATCAAGTTCATCCGCAAAAAAGCCATGAGAACACAAATTTGAGAACCCAATAGAAACCAGATCAGAAAAACCCAAGAAAAAAGCGTGCTACCAATGAGCAGACAAAAAAAAAAAAAAAGACTTGCCACTAAGAGCAGAGAGATAAAGCTAAATTTTTAATATTTTAATGGATATTTTTCTTTGTATTCACCCGTTGAAATGTATAAGTCTAAATCTATACATTTAGGTTTCTATAATAAATTATAATTCAATTACCTTACCTCTTTACTTAAATTTCTAAATTTAGAAATATTATTTCAACATTATAAATACTTTTATTTTAGAAATAATGGGTTAAACTAAATTTCTTTAAAAAATATTGAAAAAATTAAAAATTAAAGTAAAACGAGAAAAAATGTTCTTTTATAAAAATTAAAATCATACATCTTTCTTTATTTCATTTTCTATCAGTGTCATAAAAGTAAATTATATTGCAACATAGTCTATATATTTTTTGGATTGATTGTGAAAAAAATAACTTAAAGAAATAAATTATTAGTGTTTTACACTGATTTAAATTTCAATCGGTAATTAAGTTGAATTTTATTGTTATTATAGTGATTGAAAATTATTTTGTGGTTAGATTTATTTAATAAACAAATATTTATATTGAAAGATGATTTGGGATACATCTGATTTTGTAGTGATTTTGATAGAGGTTTTAGGGTACATCGAATTTGAGATATATATTGAGTGATGAGATGCGTGAAATTTTTTGTATTTGTGCTCTTTGTGATCTCTATATTTATAGTGGATTATTATTTTACTCATTTGTGAAGGCAGACAATTTTGAAACATGTTAAATATCGTCTCCTGTGCATGTCGTTTTGTGTTTATCTTCTTTTGATTATTTTCACTTATAAATTCTTAACAAGCGACATCAAAGCTACGATTTGAGTTGTTCGATTTTGAAAGAATTTGTTGATGCGGATCTTGTTACTGATATCGAAGAGATGTAAAAAGGTTTTGATGCAACGAGTTTCCAATTGCAAGGGAACTAAATCCTAGTCAATCCAATGACGTTTCAATGAATATTGCATAAGAACTGAAGCTGTTGAAGATTTGGTTGTAACTCTTTAACGAATATTTGGCTTATGTAAGATTGAATTTGTTGAAGAATGAAGACTAATGCCTAAATGAAATTTGTGTCTAGGGGTGTAACACCCGTGTTTTGGGGCTAGAAGTTAGTCGGGTTAGTTGGTTCGAGTCGGTAAAATTTATTTTAATCAAATTGACCTTAGTGTGAGCAAATTGAGTTTAGAAAGAAAGGGAGGGATCGTTTTGGTAATTTAACCAAAATAAAAATAATGACAACCTTATCATAAGATAAAGCTATCATCTTTCTCATTTCCTCCCCTCCCCACCGTGTAAAACATCCCAAACTCTCCCAAACCCAAATTTGATAATTCATCAAATTTCTTCATCAATTCAAGGGGTTTTTGAAAGGTAATTATGTTTTCTTAATCTCCTCTTCATCCTCTATCTATCTATAGTCTTAGATTTCAAAGTTATGGAGTTTTGATAATTAGGGTTTATATCAAAGTTTGGGTTTTTAAGGGGTTTTTCATCTTGTTTTGATAAATTGAGTTGGGGCTTTGTTTAATCATGTTAAAATACACATAATATGTTAAAATGAGTAATTTTGGGTAAAAATCCGAAATTGGGTTTTGGTGGATTTTTAGGAAGGTTTTTAGATGAGTTTGGGTATGATTAATGTTGGAATTTGAGGGTTGATGTTAGAGTAATAGTTGGGGGTTGTTTTGAAAGTGTTTGAATGTGTTAAAAATGTTGAAATCACAAGTTTTGGACTGTTTTTCATGGCTGCTCGGATTTGGTGATTTTGGGGATTGTTCATGGCTTAAATTGTGTGTTTAATGTTGGAAATTGGGGGTTGATGGTTATACTATAGTTGGGCAGTGTTTTGAACATGTTTAAGAGTGTTTTGGATGACTACAATTCTGATTTTTGACGGGTTTTTGTGGAAGTACGAAAATGAGAAATTGAAGAATGAACTTGGCTTTGAATTGTGAGAATTGAAGTGGATTTGTGTGTTGATGCTAAACTTTGGGTTTGTGACTGATTTTGAGGTTAATATATTGTTTTTGAATGGTTAGAAGCAAGAGAAATCAATGGTGAAGCTTCGGGCTCGAATCCGGAAACTTGGATGCTTGGTAGGCTTGTCGGCTTGTGCTAATGAAGTAGTCGGTGAGTGGTTAAAATATTTTAAATGGTTTTGAGAAATTGGTTCGAGCATGTGGACTAGGTTGAGATTGGTAGACTCACCTAGAGTTAGGATTAGGGTGGTAGCCTAATCCTAAGCTTTAGTTAGAGACATTGGATGATCTCTTTAATTGATGTTATGCCTCATGATGATTTGTGTTATGATGATTATGTATAATGTGTTATACATGTTGTTGAGGCATGGTTTGATGCATTGCTATGCATGTGGTTTGGATTGTAAATTGTGCATGATGATGTTGAGCTTAATATGATGTAAGATGCCATATTATGACTCTTGAAAATGAAATTATGATATTATGTTGTTGAGATATTTGATGTTGAGCTTAATATGATGTAAGATGCCATATTATGACTCTTGAACATCAAAGGTTGTGAAATTTGATTATTAATTGGCACTAGTATGCTTGGGTACAATGATCGATCATTAGGATGAGTGTGCACACAAATTGAGTCAAAACGTACGTGGCCTTGGTGGCGTTAAGGCACCAAGGAGGAGTACGGTGATGTAATATTCCACCGGAAATTTATATATATTCTACGTGATGATGAGTGGAATCCCATCCGTAGGGCATGTGGCGATGAGTGGAATCCCGTCCATGCAAGGCCGGTGATGAGTGTAATCCCACCGAGGTAAGGTTGATGTTGGAAAATGCGTTCCAACATGTTATCCGCGTATTCGAGTCATAGCTAGGTGCCAATATGAGAAAGTATGTTTATGCCAATATGAGATTATGCATACATGCTAATATGAATTGATATGTGTATCAATGTGATATGAAATGTGAATTTCAAATGTGAAGTGATATATGATTTGGTTAATGCATTGAGGTATATATATATCTGTAGAACTAATGTTTTGATATAATAATTGAAAAATGTTTTGGACTGATTTAAAAAGTATTTAAAACATTTCCAAAGTCCAAACAACTTGAAATAATATTTAAGGAATTTTTCATAAAGGTTTTTCATGTTTTCAAAGGCCAATTTTAACAAAACTGACCAAGTGTTTCGAAACACCTTAGGGCGTTTCGAAACAGGTGCCTCCAGTGGCCAAAACGTTTTGATACTCGTATCGAAACGGGGCCAGCGTTTCGAAACAGGCTAGGCCGTTTCGATACGCCCACGTGGCACTGACCACAACGGTCATAAACCCCAACAGCTCTTTCCCAACTAACTTTTAAATGCAGGTCGTTTCGATACGGGCTTATAGCGTTCCGATACGCGTTCCGAAACGGCAAGGGGGTGTTCCGAAACGGGTACCCTGACAGACTGCAATGGCTCTTTCTATATTGAGGGTGTTTCGAAACGGCTTCGAGCGTTTCGAAAGGGGGAGCTGCAGACTGCATTTATAGAGGGAATTAAAGGCTCCAACGACTCTATTTCAACCCCAACGGTCCTAATCGGCTATAAACTCAATTGGGAGTATAAAAGGGACCTCCAAGCATCAAGAGAAGGCTAATGCTTCAATTGTCAATCAACAAATGATCAAGAAATTGTCTTAGTACTTAATTTGTCAATTCTTGTATAGACAAACACTAGTGAGCCAAAATTGTCAAACTTGCTCAAGTGTTTTAGGTTTTGGGTGAGTGCTTCATTGTGCAAACAAACACCTGTTAGAGGGTTTAAGTTTGCTTTATTTATCTCTTTGTAAAAGAGGGTTTTGATCAAGGCTTGGGTAGAAGCTTGATCGGTTGTAAGGGTTTCCTCCTAATCCTAGAAAAGGGGACGAATCAATTAGTGGATTGATTGTGAAATCCTTAGTAGGAAGCTAAGGTAGTGGATGTAGGTGCTTGTTAGAAGGCCGAACCACTATAAATCTTTGTGTCTTTAATCTTTCTAGCTTCCACAACCCTTCCACCCAAATATCCACCTCTCCACCACTTGGTGAGCTAAATTGGTTGATCGAATCGAGCTCCACACAACCCAACAATTGGTATCAGAGCTTGGCTCAATCGAAGAGGATTAACATCCTATTGAGAAGATCCGGCAAGCTCGATCACATATTCATCAACCGGCTCAAATGGCACAATCTATCGACAAACCGCCTTTCTTTGACGGAGCTCACTATGCCCATTGGAAGACTAAGATGAAATTCTTCATCAAATCAAGAGATTACAAGCTATGGGATGTAGTTGAAGATGGTCCGTTCGTGCCTAAAAGAAGCAAAGCAGAGTGGAGTGCCGACGATCGCAAGAAGATGGAGCTAAATTGCAAAGCCTTGCACATTCTATTTTGTGCATTTGGTCCATCCATCTATGAGAAGATGTCTTCTTGTGAGAGTGCCAAGGAGGTATGGGACAAGCTTGAAGTCACATACGAGGGGACAAATGAAGTCAAGGAGACCAAGATTGGGCTCCTAACCTTGGAGTATGAGAACTTCAAAATGGATCCGGAAGAGAACATCGAGAAGATGTTTGATAGGTTCTCCACCATCACCAATGGTCTCAAAGGCTATGGAGAAGCCATCCCGGAGGAGAAGCTTGTTCGAAAGCTCATCTACTCACTTCCCGAGTCTTGGGATTCAAAGAGGACCGCCATCATCGAAGCCAAAAATTTGAAGACTTTGAAGCTTGATGAACTCATGGAGTCACTCCTTACTCATCAAATCATGAAGAAGAACAAAGAGGATGAGAAGAAAAGGGAAGAAATAAGAGCTATGGGAGAGAAGAAACTCAAAGGGCTTGGCATCAATGCAAGTGCCATGGCTCTCAAATCCTCCACTTGCCATCATGTTTACTCAAGTGAAGAGGAGGATGAAGAAGAAGAGATAGTTCATATCTTCAAGAAGTGTGCCCCGTTCATGAAGAAAGCCTTGAGAGAGCTTGAACGAGAACCTAAGAGAAAGGAGAGGGCAAGCACTTCAAGCCATAAGAAGAAGGCACATTTGGCTACTTGGAGTGATGAAGACTCCACCGACGATGAACAAGCCAACCTTTGCCTTATGGCCATCGAAGAAGATTCAAGGGTAACTTCTAATTCATCTACTTCATGTTCTTATTCCTTTGATGAATTACAAGATGCCTATGATGATTTGGTTTTAGATTTTAAAAGCCACATTTTGAAAAACAAAAAATTGGTTTCAAAGTTAAAAATTCAAAATGATTTGCTTTCTAAAACCAAACTTGAACTTGAAGCAAAACTTGAAGAGTTTGAATTGAAATGTCTTGATTTACAAAAATTGCTTCAAAAAGTTCAAGAAGAAAAAGATTTGATTTCCAAGGAACTTGAAAAGAAAAACAATTTTGGAAAATCAAATTTTTATGTTAGACAATCTAGTGCCCCAAGATTTGTAAATGGAAAATGTTTTAGAAGTGTTTGGGTCCCAAAAGGACTTAATACTTCAACTAAAAGGGATGAAATTGAAAAATGGATTCCAAAGGGGACTAAATTTTGTGCAACTAACGTTTATGGATCCAAAGCAATTTGGATACCAAAAGTCACTTGATTGTCTATTCTAGGTGTGATGGAGATGTTCAACAAGTCAAACATTGAGGGGGAGCTCCATACACACAAGAAAGAACACTTGAAGAAGGAAGGCTTCACATCCTCCCTTGGGTTCAAGTGTTGGTAAAATTTCTAGTTGTTTTGATTTTATTAGTCTTATTTTTATTTAATTCAACTAGATGATCATATATGTTGGACTAACATTTCAATGATGCCTTGAGTAAGGGGGAGCCATTTTAAAACCAAATTCTTACTTTTGTCAATTTTTTTTACCTCTATTGTTATTTTTGAACTTAATGTTTTAAATCTTTTTGATATAACAAAAAGGGGGAGAAATGGTTTGAAAAATTGAATTTTCAAAATGAATAAGGGGGAGCCTTATGTGAATTAAAATTTTATTCTCTTATTCACATTTTATAAGTTAAAGGGGGAGAATTCCAAACAATTTTTCAAGTGGTTTTATTATATCAAAAAGGGGGAGATTGTAGAACTAATGTTTTGATATAATAATTGAAAAATGTTTTGGACTGATTTAAAAAGTATTTAAAACATTTCCAAAGTCCAAACAACTTGAAATAATATTTAAGGAATTTTTCATAAAGGTTTTTCATGTTTTCAAAGGCCAATTTTAACAAAACTGACCAAGTGTTTCGAAACACCTTAGGGCGTTTCGAAACAGGTGCCTCCAGTGGCCAAAACGTTTTGATACTCGTATCGAAACGGGGCCAGCGTTTCGAAACAGGCTAGGCCGTTTCGATACGCCCACGTGGCACTGACCACAACGGTCATAAACCCCAACGGCTCTTTCCCAACTAACTTTTAAATGCAGGTCGTTTCGATACGGGCTTATAGCGTTCCGATACGCGTTCCGAAACGACAAGGGGGTGTTCCGAAACGGGTACCCTGACAGACTGCAACGGCTCTTTCTATATTGAGGGTGTTTCGAAACGGCTTCGAGCATTTCGAAACGGGGAGCTGCAGACTGCATTTATGGAGGGAATTAAAGGCTCCAACGACTCTATTTCAACCCCAACGGTCCTAAACGGCTATAAACTCAATTGGGAGTATAAAAGGGACCTCCAAGCATCAAGAGAAGGCTAATGCTTCAATTGTCAATCAACAAATGATCAAGAAATTGTCTTAGTACTTAATTTGTCAATTCTTGTATAGACAAACACTAGTGAGCCAAAATTGTCAAATTTGCTCAAGTGTTTTAGGTTTTGGGTGAGTGCTTCATTGTGCAAACAAACACCTGTTAGAGGGTTTAAGTTTGCTTTATTTATCTCTTTGTAAAAGAGGGTTTTGATCAAGGCTTGGGTAGAAGCTTGATCGGTTGTAAGGGTTTCCTCCTAATCCTAGAAAAGGGGACGAATCAATTAGTGGATTGATTGTGAAATCCTTAGTAGGAAGCTAAGGTAGTGGATGTAGGTGCTTGTTAGAAGGCCGAACCACTATAAATCTTTGTGTCTTTAATCTTTCTAGCTTCCACAACCCTTCCACCCAAATATCCACCTCTCCACCACTTGGTGAGCTAAATTGGTTGATCGAATCGAGCTCCACACAACCCAACAATTGGTATCAGAGCTTGGCTCAATCGAAGAGGATTAACATCCTATTGAGAAGATCCGGCAAGCTCGATCACATATTCATCAACCGGCTCAAATGGCACAATCTATCGACAAACCGCCTTTCTTTGACGGAGCTCACTATGCCCATTGGAAGACTAAGATGAAATTCTTCATCAAATCAAGAGATTACAATCTATGGGATGTAGTTGAAGATGGTCCGTTCGTGCCTAAAAGAAGCAAAGCGGAGTGGAGTGCCGACGATCGCAAGAAGATGGAGCTAAATTGCAAAGCCTTGCACATTCTATTTTGTGCATTTGGTCCATCCATCTATGAGAAGATGTCTTCTTGTGAGAGTGCCAAGGAGGTATGGGACAAGCTTGAAGTCACATACGAGGGGACAAATAAAGTCAAGGAGACCAAGATTGGGCTCCTAACCTTGGAGTATGAGAACTTCAAAATGGATCCGGAAGAGAACATCGAGAAGATGTTTGATAGGTTCTCCACCATCACCAATGGTCTCAAAGGCTATGGAGAAGCCATCCCGGAGGAGAAGCTTGTTCGAAAGCTCATCTACTCACTTCCCGAGTCTTGGGACTCAAAGAGGACCGCCATCATCGAAGCCAAAAATTTGAAGACTTTGAAGCTTGATGAACTCATGGGGTCACTCCTTACTCATCAAATCATGAAGAAGAACAAAGAGGATGAGAAGAAAAGGGAAGAAATAAGAGCTATGGGAGAGAAGAAACTCAAAGGGCTTGACATCAATGCAAGTGCCATGGCTCTCAAATCCTCCACTTGCCATCATGTTTACTCAAGTGAAGAGGAGGATGAAGAAGAAGAGATAGTTCATCTCTTCAAGAAGTGTGCCCCGTTCATGAAGAAAGCCTTGAGAGAGCTTGAACGAGAACCTAAGAGAAAGGAGAGGGCAAGCACTTCAAGCCATAAGAAGAAGGCACATTTGGCTACTTGGAGTGATGAAGACTCCACCGACGATGAACAAGCCAACCTTTGCCTTATGGCCATCGAAGAAGATTCAAGGGTAACTTCTAATTCATCTACTTCATGTTCTTATTCCTTTGATGAATTACAAGATGCCTATGATGATTTGGTTTTAGATTTTAAAAGCCACATTTTGAAAAACAAAAAATTGGTTTCAAAGTTAAAAATTCAAAATGATTTGCTTTCTAAAACCAAACTTGAACTTGAAGCAAAACTTGAAGAGTTTGAATTGAAATGTCTTGATTTACAAAAATTGCTTCAAAAAGTTCAAGAAGAAAAAGATTTGATTTCCAAGGAACTTGAAAAGAAAAACAATTTTGGAAAATCAAATTTTTATGTTAGACAATCTAGTGCCCCTAGATTTGTAAATGGAAAATGTTTTAGAAGTGTTTGGGTCCCAAAAGGACTTAATACTTCAACTAAAAGGGATGAAATTGAAAAATGGATTCCAAAGGGGACTAAATTTTGTGCAACTAACGTTTATGGATCCAAAGCAATTTGGATACCAAAAGTCACTTGATTGTCTATTCTAGGTGTGATGGAGATGTTCAACAAGTCAAACATTGAGGGGGAGCTCCATACACACAAGAAAGAACACTTGAAGAATGAAGGCTTCACATCCTCCCTTGGGTTCAAGTGTTGGTAAAATTTCTAGTTGTTTTGATTTTATTAGTCTTATTTTTATTTAATTCAACTAGATGATCATATATGTTGGACTAACATTTCAATGATGCCTTGAGTAAGGGGGAGCCATTTTAAAACCAAATTCTTACTTTTGTCAAATTTTTTTACCTCTATTGTTATTTTTGAACTTAATGTTTTAAATCTTTTTGATATAACAAAAAGGGGGAGAAATGGTTTGAAAAATTGAATTTTCAAAATGAATAAGGGGGAGCCTTATGTGAATTAAAATTTTATTCTCTTATTCACATTTTATAAGTTAAAGGGGGAGAATTCCAAACAATTTTTCAAGTGGTTTTATTATATCAAAAAGGGGGAGATTGTAGAACTAATGTTTTGATATAATAATTGAAAAATGTTTTGGACTGATTTAAAAAGTATTTAAAACATTTCCAAAGTCCAAACAACTTGAAATAATATTTAAGGAATTTTTCATAAAGGTTTTTCATGTTTTCAAAGGCCAATTTTAACAAAACTGACCAAGTGTTTCGAAACACCTTAGGGCGTTTCAAAACAGGTGCCTCCAGTGGCCAAAACGTTTTGATACTCGTATCGAAACGGGGCCAGCGTTTCGAAACAGGCTAGTCCGTTTCGATACGCCCACGTGGCACTGACCACAACGGTCATAAACCCCAACGGCTCTTTCCCAACTAACTTTTAAATGCAGGTCGTTTCGATACGGGCTTATAGCGTTCCGATACGCGTTCCGAAACGGCAAGGGGGTGTTCCGAAACGGGTACCCTGACAGACTGCAACGGCTCTTTCTATATTGAGGGTGTTTCGAAACGGCTTCGAGCGTTTCGAAACGGGGAGCTGCAGACTGCATTTATGGAGGGAATTAAAGGCTCCAACGACTCTATTTCAACCCCAACGGTCCTAAACGGCTATAAACTCAATTGGGAGTATAAAAGGGACCTCCAAGCATCAAGAGAAGGCTAATGCTTCAATTGTCAATCAACAAATGATCAAGAAATTGTCTTAGTACTTAATTTGTCAATTCTTGTATAGACAAACACTAGTGAGCCAAAATTGTCAAATTTGCTCAAGTGTTTTAGGTTTTGGGTGAGTGCTTCATTGTGCAAACAAACACCTGTTAGAGGGTTTAAGTTTGCTTTATTTATCTCTTTGTAAAAGAGGGTTTTGATCAAGGCTTGGGTAGAAGCTTGATCGGTTGTAAGGGTTTCCTCCTAATCCTAGAAAAGGGGACGAATCAATTAGTGGATTGATTGTGAAATCCTTAGTAGGAAGCTAAGGTAGTGGATGTAGGTGCTTGTTAGAAGGCCGAACCACTATAAATCTTTGTGTCTTTAATCTTTCTAGCTTCCACAACCCTTCCACCCAAATATCCACCTCTCCACCACTTGGTGAGCTAAATTGGTTGATCGAATCGAGCTCCACACAACCCAACAATTGGTATCAGAGCTTGGCTCAATCGAAGAGGATTAACATCCTATTGAGAAGATCCGGCAAGCTCGATCACATATTCATCAACCGGCTCAAATGGCACAATCTATCGACAAACCGCCTTTCTTTGACGGAGCTCACTATGCCCATTGGAAGACTAAGATGAAATTCTTCATCAAATCAAGAGATTACAAGCTATGGGATGTAGTTGAAGATGGTCCGTTCGTGCCTAAAAGAAGCAAAGCGGAGTGGAGTGCCGACGATCGCAAGAAGATGGAGCTAAATTGCAAAGCCTTGCACATTCTATTTTGTGCATTTGGTCCATCCATCTATGAGAAGATGTCTTCTTGTGAGAGTGCCAAGGAGGTATGGGACAAGCTTGAAGTCACATACGAGGGGACAAATGAAGTCAAGGAGACCAAGATTGGGCTCCTAACCTTGGAGTATGAGAACTTCAAAATGGATCCGGAAGAGAACATCGAGAAGATGTTTGATAGGTTCTCCACCATCACCAATGGTCTCAAAGGCTATGGAGAAGCCATCCCGGAGGAGAAGCTTGTTCGAAAGCTCATCTACTCACTTCCCGAGTCTTGGGACTCAAAGAGGACCGCCATCATCGAAGCCAAAAATTTGAAGACTTTGAAGCTTGATGAACTCATGGGGTCACTCCCTACTCATCAAATCATGAAGAAGAACAAAGAGGATGAGAAGAAAAGGGAAGAAATAAGAGCTATGGGAGAGAAGAAACTCAAAGGGCTTGGCATCAATGCAAGTGCCATGGCTCTCAAATCCTCCACTTGCCATCATGTTTACTCAAGTGAAGAGGAGGATGAAGAAGAAGAGATAGTTCATCTCTTCAAGAAGTGTGCCCCGTTCATGAAGAAAGCCTTGAGAGAGCTTGAACGAGAACCTAAGAGAAAGGAGAGGGCAAGCACTTCAAGCCATAAGAAGAAGGCACATTTGGCTACTTGGAGTGATGAAGACTCCACCGACGATGAACAAGCCAACCTTTGCCTTATGGCCATCGAAGAAGATTCAAGGGTAACTTCTAATTCATCTACTTCATGTTCTTATTCCTTTGATGAATTACAAGATGCCTATGATGATTTGGTTTTAGATTTTAAAAGCCACATTTTGAAAAACAAAAAATTGGTTTCAAAGTTAAAAATTCAAAATGATTTGCTTTCTAAAACCAAACTTGAACTTGAAGCAAAACTTGAAGAGTTTGAATTGAAATGTCTTGATTTACAAAAATTGCTTCAAAAAGTTCAAGAAGAAAAAGATTTGATTTCCAAGGAACTTGAAAAGAAAAACAATTTTGGAAAATCAAATTTTTATGTTAGACAATCTAGTGCCCCTAGATTTGTAAATGGAAAATGTTTTAGAAGTGTTTGGGTCCCAAAAGGACTTAATACTTCAACTAAAAGGGATGAAATTGAAAAATGGATTCCAAAGGGGACTAAATTTTGTGCAACTAACGTTTATGGATCCAAAGCAATTTGGATACCAAAAGTCACTTGATTGTCTATTCTAGGTGTGATGGAGATGTTCAACAAGTCAAACATTGAGGGGGAGCTCCATACACACAAGAAAGAACACTTGAAGAATGAAGGCTTCACATCCTCCCTTGGGTTCAAGTGTTGGTAAAATTTCTAGTTGTTTTGATTTTATTAGTCTTATTTTTATTTAATTCAACTAGATGATCATATATGTTGGACTAACATTTCAATGATGCCTTGAGTAAGGGGGAGCCATTTTAAAACCAAATTCTTACTTTTGTCAATTTTTTTACCTCTATTGTTATTTTTGAACTTAATGTTTTAAATCTTTTTGATATAACAAAAAGGGGGAGAAATGGTTTGAAAAATTGAATTTTCAAAATGAATAAGGGGGAGCCTTATGTGAATTAAAATTTTATTCTCTTATTCACATTTTATAAGTTAAAGGGGGAGAATTCCAAACAATTTTTCAAGTGGTTTTATTATATCAAAAAGGGGGAGATTGTAGAACTAATGTTTTGATATAATAATTGAAAAATGTTTTAGACTGATTTAAAAAGTATTTAAAACATTTCCAAAGTCCAAACAACTTGAAATAATATTTAAGGAATTTTTCATAAAGGTTTTTCATGTTTTCAAAGGCCAATTTTAACAAAACTGACCAAGTGTTTCGAAACACCTTAGGGCGTTTCGAAACAGGTGCCTCCAGTGGCCAAAACATTTTGATACTCGTATCGAAACGGGGCCAGCGTTTCGAAACAGGCTAGGCCGTTTCGATACGCCCACGTGGCACTGACCACAACGGTCATAAACCCCAACGGCTCTTTCCCAACTAACTTTTAAATGCAGGTCGTTTCGATACGGGCTTATAGCGTTCCGATACGCGTTCCGAAACGGCAAGGGGGTGTTCCGAAACGGGTACCCTGACAGACTGCAACGGCTCTTTCTATATTGAGGGTGTTTCGAAACGGCTTCGAGCGTTTCGAAACGGGGAGCTGCAGACTGCATTTATGGAGGGAATTAAAGGCTCCAACGACTCTATTTCAACCCCAATGGTCCTAAACGGCTATAAACTCAATTGGGAGTATAAAAGGGACCTCCAAGCATCAAGAGAAGGCTAATGCTTCAATTGTCAATCAACAAATGATCAAGAAATTGTCTTAGTACTTAATTTGTCAATTCTTGTATAGACAAACACTAGTGAGCCAAAATTGTCAAATTTGCTCAAGTGTTTTAGGTTTTGGGTGAGTGCTTCATTGTGCAAACAAACACCTGTTAGAGGGTTTAAGTTTGCTTTATTTATCTCTTTGTAAAAGAGGGTTTTGATCAAGGCTTGGGTAGAAGCTTGATCGGTTGTAAGGGTTTCCTCCTAATCCTAGAAAAGGGGACGAATCAATTAGTGGATTGATTGTGAAATCCTTAGTAGGAAGCTAAGGTAGTGGATGTAGGTGCTTGTTAGAAGGCCGAACCACTATAAATCTTTGTGTCTTTAATCTTTCTAGCTTCCACAACCCTTCCACCCAAATATCCACCTCTCCACCACTTGGTGAGCTAAATTGGTTGATCGAATCGAGCTCCACACAACCCAACAATATCGTTGTAAGTTGAGCTTATGAGATGTTGAGCATGACATAATGTTGATTATATGTTCATGCATCATGTTCATTTTGGTTCATGTGGATCGAAGATAAAGTCATGTATTTCATCATGATAATTGCTTGAGCTTGGACCCTGTATTGTCGAAGGTTTATTTTATGAGCTTACCCTCACTAAGCTTTTATGCTTACGCTCTCTTTTGTTCGACAATGCAGATAAATAGCTTGTGGGTGGCAAGGGAAAGGAAAGGTCTTCAAGTGTTGCTTTGGTGAGCTCAATGTATGATTTATAAATTAAAAGATTGTAATAGTAAAGCAATGGGATAGGTGTTGTTGTTCTTGATGCTTTGATGTGTGTTGATTTGGTTTGGCACTTAGATGCCTTGTTCGATTTGTAAATATCACTTATGATGCATGCCTTGATGAATGCTTGAGTGATGTATGTCTGGTAGATGTTTAAATTGCTTATCATGTGTGTTGGTCATATGTCTTGTGAGAATGCCTAAGTGTATGGATGTTGAAGCATGAGACCTTATGTGCTTGTTTGCCTTCTTTTGATCGAATGCATGATTTTCCTTGGTTGATTTAGGAATGCTCATGTTGAGTATCATGTATGAAGGGTTCTTAATGTATAATTTACCATGTATATATGAT
Source organism: Hibiscus trionum (assembly GCA_030270665.1). Lineage (NCBI taxonomy): Eukaryota > Viridiplantae > Streptophyta > Magnoliopsida > Malvales > Malvaceae > Hibiscus > Hibiscus trionum. The sequence continues at coordinate 38,446,634 of BSYR01000010.1, read as the reverse complement.
GGTTCATATTCATGCTTTGAGTATGTTGGAGTACGTTTAATCTAGGACGTATGCCTCTAGACTTGGGTGGTTGGTGTTGGATGCTTTTAGCCTCTTTAAGCTCTTATGTATGGTTGTACATGAACATGAGGTGTTTTTACCATAGGAAGTCATTAGAGATAAGCAAGATATGCTCCCCTGCACCTAGGTTTCGAAACTAGGGGTAAAGTTTCGAAACCTTTGCAAATTTTGGGATTCCAAAGGTCACTGCCAGCCAAAGTTTCGAAACCTTTGGGAAAGGTTTCGAAACTATGGTCAAAGGTTTCGATTGGGCATAAAATTTGAGGTTTGCAAGCTTTACGTTTTAGTCCTGATTCTCGTATGTACAATTGCTTGAGTTTGAGATGTCCGTTTGAGTTGAAATTTGGCAGAGAGGTATGAAACATGACTAATATCATAATGGTAACTTAAAATTTGGTAAAGTCCTCTTAATTTCCAGAATTTACAAATTGGTCCCTAAATTCGTATTTTGTGCAATTGAGTCCCTTCTTGTTTTCCGATTGCTGTGATTTTTGAGTATGCTTATCTCAAGAGTATGCCTAGGTTTAATGTGCATCTAGACAAGTTTAAAAAGAAAAAAAGGGTCGTTAATCAAGGTTGACTTTCGGGTTGACTTTGGTTTTCCCCGTGTAATCTTCGTAGTTCGGGTCAGCCGTCTAGGCCGGGCTACGGGGGTTACAAGGGGGGATTGTTATGTAACGACCCAAGTTCGGGTTAGTAATTCGGATCTTGGATTCAGGCTTGAGTATTTTACATATTAAGGATTTATTTGGAAAATTGGGAACTTGGAAGATTTAATTTAATGAATTAATGACCATTTTGCAACACCCCGATCCGACCTAAAGATCCGAAGTGTCACATTGGGTCTTTGACTCGACCCTCCACATTTTAAACCATAAGATTTTTCAATTAAAAATCATTTTCACTGCCAAAACATTTATTTAATAATTTCATTTAGCGAATATACGATTAAATTGTTTAAATATTTAAAATAATTACGGACTACACCTAGTAAGGTCATATGAATACACACCCCACTAAAGACAAGTATCGTACTTTGGCAATCACCACTTGCTAGAATCACGTACTGGTAGTGCTCCTCAAGCCCCCGATCGATCTACCAACCTATGCACAGAAACAACGATTTTGAGCACTAAGCTTACAAAGCTCAGTGGTACACATCTACTCTACTATACTTTATGCTAATTATTAACATAAGCATGCAAGCTAGTATGAGTAATAAGGAGAGATAACAAACATGTGGCGCTACCACTAGTCGCCTAAACACATGCTCTCATCATGCAAGTCATTGTATATGGTATACAAGGTCCAACCATACATGAGATCTCACCAGATCATGTGACAAAAAGCACAAAAAGTCATTACCACAAACCTAGAGTGAGGCCCAGTGTCACACAACTTCGGGAACATACACTCTTTGGATGAGGCTCGAAATTACAGAACCTCGTGAATGTACACCCATACTCGAAATCTCTCCTCTAATATCATCGAATGAGGCTCGAGGTCATACAACATCGGGAACGTACAATTGGCTTCTCTGACCATGGTATTGCAACACGCTCTCTAGGTTTCCGGATCTCATCAATCAACGACTCTACCAAGAAAATGCCTTCCTAACATACAAGCAACATGATCTCAAGGATCTCCCTACTATTTCTAATTTCCAACACATCATTTATTTTACATTGCCGAGTTGTTAATATATTATGAGGGAGTATATAATTAATCTCATTTATTATCTCCATTAATCCACGTTATCTCATTTATTAAGGCATAAATCAGGTTATTGATCTTACACGTCAATTCTCATCCTTAGATAGCATTATTGATTATTCAACTCAGTAGGTAACGTTACTTGAACACAAGTATCGATACGATACCTCTGGTATCGATGATCTCACGTGTACCGATACAAAAATTGCTTAGTGGAAACCTTAATTTTCACCGAGTATAGATACGGGTCAAAACGTACCGATACGACATCAAATAACGTACTGGTACAACCAAAGCTCATACCGATACCCCACTCACGATTTCTACCATATTAGCGAATTATGATATTTATGAGACTTAAATCGATCCTTAAAGCTTATGAAAGTTATTAGGGTTTGTTTGCTAAATAATTTAATCAGTTAATATCAATTATCAACTTTATGATCATTTATTTGTATATCGATATTTATTTCCTTAACATGGTTTTCGTCAAAACACTAAACCACTTAACTAGCATATAAGGCATTATATCATCAGAATTCATCAATCAATAAATCATCGGTAACTATATGCATATCTAATGAACCTACACGGTCCCTAAGGCCCTTACAAGTCTCAAATATTTGCAAACACTAACAAGAAATGTAATTACACTTATGATGCTCATGAAGTATTTCGGAGTTTGAGGTGTACTAGCATCAAGTACTAGCGGCAACTCCTCATTCAAGCTTCCCAATTACTCCACTTGGTCCGATATTCGATCCTAAATAATCCTCAAAACACAACGACTACAATATGTATTAATTAACCACAAACTTTAACTAATTCGCAAGGTCAAACACGTAAAAGTAGACTCAAGACATCAAAAAACCTCTGAGTTTGTATTTGGTAAAATGGACTGTAGAAATAGACTCAAGACGTCGAAAAACCTCTGGGTAGGGTCCCTTAGAAAAAGTCAAAGCCAGCGAAAGTCAACAGTGCGGTTGGCAGTTGTGAAGGGGTTGCATAGTGTAGTTCGGTGCAGTAAGCCAAAGTCGGTGGAGCGACTCGGGCTCTGCTCGGTCTACAAGATGGCCAGCTCGTTGGGCCTACGAATCGGCTTAGTAGGCCAGCTTAAACGACTAACCCTGTAGCCCAGACCTGATATATAGTTGTCTTACTTGCGACTGGAGTTTGCCCATGCACATGCGGCGGACTTCAATGGCCGGACGATGACGAGAAGCTCCAAAATAATGTTTCTGACGATGAAGAGTCTTGTGGTGGCTTTAAAAAGCGATGAAGGGCAGTAGTTCTTTGTGAACAAGTTCCACCGATTCTTCTTCCTTCTCACTCCAGTGATAGTGGCAGCGACGAGGACATGGGTACCATCGGTCGACTCGTCTCAACGAGATGAAGGCAAAGGCGGCGACATTGACACCCATGGTAGCCCTACGATAATAGATTAGAGTCAAAACTTCCCCTCCACACTTTTCTCTCTCATTGTTCACTTTTCTCTCAAAAATATCTTCTCCCCTTTTTTCCTTATCCATTATTCAGCCCATTTTAATTCAAATACACTATTCCTCAACAAAATGGGTAAACCAATTAATTGAGCATTTTTCTTCCCCTTGTTTCTAGTTTAGGCTCTCAACTTTATCCCTCATAATTTTTAGTCCTCAATTTTATTTATTGAGCTTCTAAGTTTTAATTATTCTTACTTTAGGATCTTAGGTATGATTTACACATTCTTGTTTGAAAGACAATCATTTTAAATTAAGATGGCTTATGGGAAGGGAGAAATCATATTTTATTTCTCTCCCCCTCTCCCCCATTTTCACTCTCTTTCCACCCTTTCTTCTTTTCCTCCTAAACTTCTAACTTTGATCTTGTTAAACCTATATTTTGATTTTGATATAATAATTGACAAGCATTCAAACCAAAATAATTTTCTAAGTCAATATTTCCAATCCCTATATTTTTCTAAGTGTTATGGTACCCAATTTAAGGCATTTTGGTAAGTGAGTACTGGCACGATCATATGCGTACATGTACATGATTTTGTTACTGGAATCCATCTTGTTTTCAAATAGAAACTGAGTACTGTTACAACTATATGCGTGCCAGCAGCCGTACCGGTACGACTTTTCTTCATTTTGTAATTTTGAAATATGCATGAGTACCGGTACGACCTTTGGCTTACCAGTACAGGATTAGGTATTTTCAAAAAAAATTGACTGTTAAAGCCTTGTAAAAATTTTGGAGCCAAACTTCATTTATTTGGAACCGACTACCGGTACGAGAATGCGTGTATTGATACGCTAAGTTCAATAGCTTTCCCAAAAATTCCGGCGAGTAAAACGAGTAACGGTACAGTACGAAGCGTACCAGCACCACTTGTAATTTTGACACTCTGTACTGATATGCTAGCTTGCGTACTTGTACCCCTTTGTTGAAACGACTATTTCTATTTTGAGCATATACTGATACAGAGATCCGCGTACCGATACCCACACTTGCCAAACATCATTAAATGCGGGAAAATTGCTGCTCAACGTCTCTATTCAATTTCCCAACAACCCAAATGGATAGAAATCAATGAGGGGTATAAAAACAAGTCTCCAAAGCTTCTACAACAAGAAGACAACCATTCTAAAGCATTCAAGCATATATCCAACATCTTTGAGCTTTTATTGTCAAATTCTTGTAACCCACTTGAGTGTTCTTCATTGTATTTTCATTTTTATTCAAGTGTTGGGGTTTAGTGAACTTCAATTTTGCAAACATAGTACATTGTCATGTTTTCATAGTTTGCTTCTTTGTTTCCAACTTTAGGAAAAGAAAATTGCTAGACTTTGGAGTATAAGTCTAGGATTTGTAAGGTTATCTCCTTTAGCCTAAAAGGAAAGACATATTAGTAAATTTTAGGAAATCCTTAGTCTGGATAGCTAAGGTAGTGGGTCTAGACCTTTTTTAGAAGGTTGAACCACTCTAAATCACTTGTGCAAATTTCTTTTCTTTTTGCATTTGCTTCCACCAAAATTTTTATTTGCCAATTCACCCTTTTCTTGGCCATCTTCATTGATTGATCAACTCAACAATAGGTATCAGAGCTACACTCATTGGAAGGCTTCACACCCTCTTGAGTAGATTCAACTGTTGCTCAATCAATTTTCAAGTCAAGTCATGACCTCTACTTCCAGTAATTTCTTCACTAAGGATTCTCAATCTATTTCCAAGCCACCGTACATTAATGGGGTGAACTACCCATATTGAAAGAATAGGATTGTAACACCCCAACCCCGATTAGGAGTCAGGAGTGTTAACACAAGAAAAACAAGCAACCAAGCATACAAATACGAGCCATTTAAAATTTTTCTTTTAGAACTCAACTCTAATAGTTGAGTTACTTGCCTGGAAAGTTATCAGTAACATTCAATTCGATTATAAGTAAGTTCATTCATCTTTATGATACCATATAAACCTTGACTACTCTAGTTACCAAGTTATTAGTATAATCAAACTTGGTTAATCTTACACTCATTTAAGAATACTAATCTGGTTTAGATACAAGTATATTCCATTTAATTTTGTTATCTTTTACAATTCAATGAAGCTTACCAATCAATCTTGGTTAACCATTTGACTTAGTTACTACAGGTATTCCTAATTATTCGAACTCAATCATAAATTAGGTTCATGTTCATTACAAACCAATTCGATTGTGCACAGCTATAACACATTAGATCCACTAAGCTAACACTTACATATCCCTTTTAATTAAGTCTAGACTTCTATACATGTTAGATTGAAGTAGACAATGATTCTAGGACACCCAATCCTATTCGAACAATGCCTTAGTTAAGGAATCTTGTAATAAGTCATTCCAATTTCAATTCATATACGACTAGTTTAAGTATCTAAAATCATAACAATTTTGAATTTGGTATGCTATATACAAGGTTCCATTTCAAGACAAGGACAAGATCAATTCCATGAAACAATTACTTATTTACATATATTACACCAAGAGTATCATTAAGCATTACAAGGCTTTAATCAAGTTTTAGATACAAACTTTACATACAAACAAAATGCATGCCCTATGATAGTCTAAACATAAGCCTAAGTGCCACCATATAGGAGTATCACAAAGAAATTGCAAATCATACTTCAAGCATAGCTTGCCTTACTCCGGGTCCAAGAAAACTAACTTCAAGGTCAAGATACTGGTCGAGATGACTTTAACCCGAGGTTTGGAAAGAATGCAAATGAGAATGATAAGTACAAAATTGTACTTAGTGAGGTAACATCTAATCTATCAAGTTATTAGGTTTCAGAGGTCTTTAATCTAATTATAACTTAATTAAGCTTTAAACATATTAGGTCAAGCCTTAGCTTAGTGTTCCAATTATCATTAGAATGTACAAGCACACAATGATCTAGGAGCTCATCTCAAGGGTTTACATTACACATGTCAAGCAAACAACACACATACAAGAACTAGGCAATCCAAGCAAGTTGATCATACATTTCATTCGAACAAGGGGACTCTTTACACTATAGCTTAAGTTTCAAAGAACAAGCAATTCAAGAAGTCATTTCCACCCCTTTTATAAGAGGTTCCAATATCTTTTTACAAGTTTAACCTAAGCTGTTGTTGTGGGGCAGCTTGTACACCACTTACTTAAAACATATATAACTTTTATTACGTATGTCGGAATTTCAATTAGTTTAAACCGTTAGAGAGCTTATTTAACCCTCTTTACAAGAGTTTAGACCTTTAATTTTAATGTCTTTCCAATTAATATAGTTTTTAGTTCAAAGACAGAGCAATTTTATATCTTGACAGTTTGCACTATCCAAGGGTTTTCATTTCCAGATTCCAACTCAAAATCCATAATTCAATTATGTTTTCTCCTAATAAAAATATACATATTAAGGTTCAATCCATATAAATTTCGGCCCTTAATTTGACCTATACAATTTATGGTGATTTTTTTCAAAGTTGCTACCCGGAATAGAGTTTTCTAGGCAGATTACACTAGGTTAAGTTTTAATCTTCTTAATTCATTAGGACATGATTCTAACATGATAATTTAGCTAATATGCATTTTCTTACAAGTTTAGGTTAGTCCAATTTTGTATCTAACACGTGATAGAGCATTACTGCTTAATAGGTTCAATTAATCCATTATCATTAGCATGATTGATTAGCAGGTTATCATATAATCCATTATCCTTAGCAAGATTGATTAGTAAGTTACCATATCATCCATTATTATTAGCAAGATTGATTAGTAAGTTATCGTATCATCCATTATCACTAGCAAGATCGATTAGTAAGTTATCATATCATCCATTCGAGTAGGATAATTAGGTTCATTAAAAGTTATTCATTTCATTGAAGCACTAGTACATTATGTTCGGGAGGGTTATCATTAGATCATGTAACCAATTTAGGTATTCAAATTTAACATAAGACTAGGTCCAAGATCATTTAACTTACTTATACATTCCATTTTATCAAGTTTAAACCATTATCGAGAGGCCTTAACTTTATATACATAAGGAGGTACTATTAAGACATTACAATTCATTTATTCAAGTTATTTACATACAAGTTTTGCATACAAGTCGTTATGTCCGGTTTTACAGTTCATTTTAACCCATTGATTTAACATGTTAAGTCTCTTTAATCAAGTCTAGACTTTTAAACCATTCCAATTGAATTAGACAAGCAATCTAGGACTCTGGTCCTATTCAAATGATACCAAGGTAAGCTTATCTTATATAAAATCATTCTACATCTAATTCTAATGCCAAAACAGTCCATATTTTCATTTAGTCTAGTCAATTCAGTCATATAACATGTACACCTAATTCACAATGCCAAATCAGTCTATATTTTCATGTACAAGATGTACACAGAAGCAACACTCATTAACTTAAGTAAGATCGAGATCTTTTTCAAGTAACAACCGTGTAGCAAGAAGTTTGAGTATACAAGTCAGGAAATATGTTCAAGTAATAAGTTTGCATGTCAAGCAATTCAAGCAAGCCAATCAAGTAACCATCAGCTCAAGTGAGACCATAAGCCATTTCAAGTAGTAAATCATACCATATAAGATCCAAGCATAGGCAATCATCATTTCAAGAATTTCATGTCAAGAATCAAGCATTACATGTCAAGCAATTCGAGTATTTCAAGAGTTCATGTCAAGTGATTCAAGTGTTCGAGATTTCTTATCAAGTCATTTAAGTATTTCAAGATATAATTCAAGTATTCAAGATTTTCTTTTGAATTTCTTATTCAATTTCTCAATAAGGTTCAAATCTTTTAACATGTTTACCTTGGATCACAATTGGTCACGAATAACATTAGTATGTGTTTGAACATAAATGTCCAAGAGATACTTAGCTCAAAGCACATAGCAATGGCTAATATTGGAAACATGTCAATCATTTACTTCTCACTATCCAACATAATTTTTGTCACTTCGTAGAACTCCCCCGTTACCTCAAACTATCACCAATAACATATTACATGTAATGGGGCGTCCCTCTGAGCCGTAGCTCATGGACCGTAGTCCCAATTATACCATACATCATACCATTGTATCCAAGGACTTCCATTGTAGGCAACTTAAGTCTTTTAAATCTTTAAACTTTCATTAAAGGGGTATTTTTATACTTTAAAGCTTGTTGTTATTTCTTATGTTTTATTCTTTCATGTTCAAGTCGAGACAATTCATATTCAAGAACTACATCCAAGCAAGTTATAGCAATGCCATTCTTAGCTTTTATGCTAGTTAAGCCTTAGCTCTTTATTTCAAGTAATTCATACTTACATCAAAAAATCATGAAATTCAATACCATTTTCAAGCAAGTGTAACGCCCCGGTTTTGGGCTCAGAAGTTTTGGGCGTTGACCGGTTTGGTCAAAGTGCTGATCGAATATATAAGAGTGAATTTAGGAAAGCCTAGTTCGGGTTGCATTAAAAATATGGAAAAATGTTCTAAAATCATCTTTTAATATAATTAAGTGAACTGTGAAATCAATTTTGGAAAATGAGGTTTGGAAGGGTGACATTTTGGGTTAGTGACCAAAATGTAATTTTTGAAAACTGCGTGACTGTTTTAAAAAGGATTGAAACTTTGAATCTTTAAGGAGCTATTTACCCAATGGGAGTTTCTCCAGATTTTCTAAATATATTAAATGGTTAATTAAATGTTTTTAAACTAAAGAAAAGTGGATGGAAGATATTTTCCTAATTCTAACTAACTTTTCTCTCAACCATTTTCTCTCATCTTTTCTCTCAAACCAAACACATTCTCTCCAGATCTTTTCTCTCTGATTTTGTCACTCAAATCACTCATTTCAACTCTCATTTGATTCCTAATCATCTCATCAACAAAACCTCTCAATTTGCAAGTTGTTTCATCAAGCTTTTTGGCTCTAAAAAGGAGAAACTCAAGTTTGGAGGTAAGAACGTCCTTCTCCTCTGAACTTCAAGTTCTTTATTGAAATTCCCAAGTTCTCAATCCTTGATTTGTGTTTTGTTAAAGGCTTTTCAATTGAAATCTTGATTTTGGCTTAAAATGAAAGATTTGGCGATTTTGGTGAAATTTTCGTGGGATCTGTTTGGGCAGTGTTTTGAAGTGTCAAAATGATGTTAAATGAATGCTAAATTGATTAGAAGTTGAGGTTTAATTAATGCAATCCCGGATAGGTTGAATTTCCTAAGTTTGGCTTGAGTTTTTGGTTGTTTTTGGAGTGTTTTTGGTGATCTGTTGTACCCGGAAGAATAAGGACGTGTTTGTGATCATTTTGGATGTTGATTGATGTTTAAAAATGGTTATAAGTGATGGATCTTGGCTGGGTTAAGTTTTGGAAATGTTTGGAGGTGATTTCGGTTGTGTTTGATAGCCGAATTGTTGGTTGTGTGATGAGCAGCGAGTTTGGTTGTGTGGCTGCTGTTCTTAATGCATAATGATGCATTAATGTGCTGTTTTTGTGTGCTTGAAACAGGGGAGTTTGATCCGTGAGCTTTAGAGGTGTTGCGGAAGGTTTCGGATGCTTGGAAGGCTTGGTGGCTAGCCTTGTTTTGGTTATCGGTGAGTGAAGTTGGGTTTTCAGCTTTTAAACCAAGGTTTGAAGGTTTTTGGGAGCTTAGTGTAAGTCTAAACAACTTTGCTAAGCTCAAGAGTAAGTGAATAGTTTTTCGCTCTTGAATTATGATTGTGGAATTGGCTTTTAAGCAATTGTGGTTGATGATTGAAATGCATGTGTTTTGCATGGTTTAAATCTGTTTTGAAAGCATATTTTAGCATGGTTCAATGCTGGTTTTGAAAGCCATATGTGGAGGATGCTCAAGGTAAGAGATCCTTGGTTTTATACATTGAAAATGTGGTTTTGATGCATGGTGTTGCATGTTGTTCAATGGCTTTGTTTAATGCTTAAAAACAGTGAATTAATGTTGGTAAATGATGGTTTTGCATATTGGTTATGCATGTGAATCATTTGATTAATGTGGTAATGGTTTTGCATATTGGTTATGCATGTGAAACATTGGACTAATGTGGTAAGGTGGTTATATTGGCAAGTGATGTAAGTGGTTCTTGGTTCTTTGATCGGATATAGTTAGCCGGCTATAGGATTGGGTGCACCGTGAATTAAGTCGCCTTGGAGGTGGAGTGGTCAAGAGTGGACCGGTAAACTCCCTTCAAGTATCCTAACGAGATGGTTGAGGTCATAATGGAGGTGTTGCCCATTCGAGGACCTTGGTTGAGCAAAGGTTATATGGTGTTTAAAAGTCCATATGTAGGAACCTTGTGCTTGTTGAGATCACAATGGCGGTATTAAGTCCATGTGTGGATCTTGTGTAGGGTGTCCCGGATCTCGTTAGTGATGTTATACAACTACCAATCGGTGAATGCAAAGGTTGTATGGTGTTTGAAAGTCCATACATGGGAACCTTGTGCATGTCAAGGTTGTATGGTGTTTGAAAGTCCATACATGGGAACCTTGGGGAAAAGTTGAGGTTGTATGGTGTTTGAAAGTCCATACATGGGAACCTCGGGAAAGCTAAGGTTGTATGGTGTTTAAAAGTCCATACATGGGAACCTTAGGATGTTGAGGTCAAATGGTGTTTAAAAGTCCATTTGGGAGACCTTGGATTGGTAGGGTGTATGGAGCGTAGGGACAACGCTCGGAATCTGCGTATCCGATTGGGTGTTGAGTTGAAAAGTGAATGTGGTTGATCACTTGAAGGCCAATATGATGTTCTTGATTGTGATGAAGCATGAGATGCTTGAATTGATGCATAATTGCATGTGAAGCATGAGATGCTTGAATTGATGCATAATTGCATGTGAAGCATGAGATGCTTGAATTGATGCATAATTGCATGTGAAGCATGAGATGCTTGAAAAGATGCATGGTTGTATGGAAAGTGTATAATGCTTGTGAATGCATGTTTACTTGTTATGTTGAACAAGTGTTGATTATCATTTGGAAAATGATGCATGTGAGCATGAAATATCTTTAGTGCATTGGAGTCTTGCTAAGACTTGTTTTTAAAGGCATGTGATGATGATGTTGTGGTTCATATATGTTGCCTTTGGTTTAATGCATGTGTTGGTTGGTTTGTGAAATGGTTTTAAAAGATTCTTGCTTGAATTGGCTTTCAAGTTTAAGAAAGGTATGTTGTGAAATGGGAGTGTTTTCCAAGGTTTTGTTTTAGCTTGCATATGGTTTTTATGCATGGTTTGGCTAAATGGATGATTTTGTAAGTTGTGCTTTGAAAAGGTTTTCTTAGCATGCTAAGCTATGGGTTGGTTTTCATGTATGTGCAATGCATGGTTTTGAGCTTGTTGTTGAAAAGGGGTTTTCAAACATGGCTTTGGTAAACAAATCGAGTTTGTTTTAAAAGTGATTTATGGCTCGCTGCATTGATGGTGTTTTGGTTTTGAGCATTCCTCACTAAGCATTATGTGCTTACGCTCCTTTTTGTCCATCAATGCAGATTCTTGAAGTTTGGACAGCAAGGAGCAAGGGATTCAAGAAGGACTCCACTTGAGATGTATGTCTCGGTTAATAGCTATAGTTAATAAAGGCAATGGGGTAGAATCTCTTGGGTTGATGTATGTGTTTGTTTATGTTCAGACAAGTATGGTTTTGTGTTGTTAATGTTGTTGGAACATGGTTTGGCTTATGAGTTTGAATGGGATGTATGTTGTTTAAATGGTTGCTTGTGTTGGAAGATTAGCCTTGAAATTGGGGCTTTTCATATATGTTGTTATTTTGTTGAATTGTTGATGCAAGTATGTCCCTTATATGTTGTTTTGCATGTTGGCAAAGTTTGGTGGCTTTTGGAGCATGATTGGATGTTTAATTGCATGTTTAAGTAGGCAAAATTCTGCATTTTGTGCAGGGTGTTTCGGAACAGGGTGAACCGTTTTGGAACGGGTGCCTTAAACAAGCCCAGGCATCCGAAACGGGTGTTTAATTGCCCGACCCCCGTTTCGGTACCCGTTGCGGAACGGTTGACCGTTGGGGGCTGACAGTGGCAGTTATGTGTTTCAAAATGTTTGCATTTTGGTCCTGAATCTTGTATGTGCAATTGTATGAGTTTGAGATGTCCGTTTGAGCTGAAATTTGGCCAAGATGCATGAAACATGATTAATTTTAAGTTGGTAACTTAAAATCTGGTTAAGGCCTCAAAGTTTTCAGAATTTACAATTTGGTCCCTAAAGTTGTGTTTTGTGCAATTGGATCCTTGAATGATCTCTGATGGTTGTGATCTTTGAGTATGATGTTTGTGTGATCACATCTAGGGTTAAGGAGCATCTAGACAAGATTAAAAAGAAAAAAAGGGTCGTTAATCAAGGTTGACTTTCGGGTTGACTTTGGTTTTCCCCGTGTAATCTTCTTAATTCGGGCCAACCGTCTAGGCCGGGTTAAGGGGGTTACAACAAGTATGTCAAGATTAACTTATCCCTTAGGCTATTTGCACATTGGTTCATAAATCAAGTAATCAAGAATTTCAAGCATCAAGCAAGGTCACTTAGACCATCAAGACAATTCGAATGGGACATTCAAGACATAGGTAGCACATTTATTTCATTTTCATTAGCAAGCCACATTACCAACATATTAGATTATCAAGTATTTGTTAGATGCATTCTTCCCTTATTACCAAGTTTCCAATATAGCTTAGATCCATTTCATGACATGATTCTCAAGCAAGAAAATAGACATGTAATTTGGTTAGGACCTAAGTCCAACCCTACGTAAAACTACACTCACCTTGTATCCCGAAGTTACGGGATACTCGAATCCCCATTTACATCCAGATACTTATCCATAATTTCTATCGCTTTCTTAATCTAGTATTCAAACCATACAACAATGTAGTAGGACCAAACCAAATTCAATTCACACATACATTCCAATTCAAGCATATATTCTATTACAAACACAAAAACTGTTTTCTGCTTGGCAGTTTACATATCACTTACTAAATTGTTCAGATCTTTTAATCTATACATTGGAATTTAAATCTGTTTACACCGTCGGAAAGCTAACTTAATTATCTTTTAAACCATATATGCCTCATAATTTTAGCCCTTATACATCAATACAGTTTTTAAGATAAAGATAGGTCGATTTTACATTGTCAATTCTGCCAGTTTGCATTTAGGTCCACTTTAATGAGATAATTAGCCTATGACCCTTACATGTTCAAATCAGTCCTTTAGACCTTTATTTACCCTGTTTTTACAAGTGAAATTTAGTCCCTAAATCGTCCAATTAAGTTATCAATTTAACTATTTTTCCAGAACAGTCCCAGTTTTACCAATATGCTACTTAACACTTTAAAACAGTTTTAATTTCTCATTAATCAGGCAATTCGATCTAGCATGTATTCAATTAGATTCTCCCCTGTTTTAGCTAAAATTGCCAGCCTTTAACCTATTCATTGCAGTCCTCATTTAATTCATTAATTGCAAAACAGTCCCTAGAGAATTCTAGCAAGACATTGTGAGTGGTTTTATTCCTAGTTCAATTTTCAGCATGTAACTATTATATCAACTTGTTTAACAACCCCATTCATTTCATATACATGTTTTCCAGAATATAGTTCAATTCATTTAAGCTTTCAATTCACCAGCACTTCAAATTATATCATCAAATTTCTAGTCCATACTAGCTATGGTTTCCATGCATGATAATGTTCTACTTGATAAAGAAACAACCAAGGATTAGTTCATGTATAAACACACGCAACATCAAATTTCATGAATCCAAGCTAAATTAAACAAGATAAAATCTTCATACACCTAATCACAATTCGAATCAAGGTGATTATCAAGGAAACACTTACAATTTCATTAACGGTTATGATGCATGAAAATGTGTATCCTATACAAGCTTCCAAACTCTCCTTCAATGAAGTTTCACTTAAGATTTTCTCTCCCTAACTTCTTTCTCACTATTCGGCTGGGAGGAGAATGGTGGAGAAGATGATACATTTTAATGGATTATGGAAATGACCTTTTTACCCCCTTCATTAGCCATAACCAAAGGCTTAATCATGGGCATTTAAGAACTAACGATTTTAGCATGCATTCTCTCTATGTAACATTCATTTCGGTTCAGTCATTTAAAATAGGTCGCTCATCTTTCATTTCATTCATTTAGGTCACTAGTTATCATAATTGGTTTAGGATCAAGCTTAATTGGACTAGAAAATTAGGTTAATTAGCTTGAATACTTCTAGGGTGCGTTTTAGGGTATTACAATTCTCCCCCACTTAAAAGAAATTCGCCCTCGAATTTCTCTAATGACGTCAAGTTGTATTATCGAGTTCAAAATATTTCCTTATATTCTGATGATCAAATCAAAATAAACAAATTCGTATTGGTTACAATTTACCAATATAGGGCAAGACTTGAACTCCTAGGTGGCACAAATTGTAACACCCCTTCCCGGCCTGGTAGTGAATCGGGTCGAGTGGCGTTACCGGAGAACAAAATGGTGTTTGGTGCTACAAAAGTCAATCATTGAGTGACATCTTATTAATATTATGGTCATCAAGCGTTACCAAAACTTAGATATTAGTCCAATTTAATTCAATACGAATAAAGAGTAGCTAGTAAGGATCAAATTGTAAGTGCTATAAGTTTTAGGGACTGAAATGTAATATCAGTGTTTTAGAGACCCTTATATGAAGTTAGCCTTATATAAAGAATATCGACTTATAAATAACGAGCCTATAAATCTTCATGCCATTCTGGGGTCAATTACCCATTCAATTAGGCCATACAATAATTAGTGATCAATTTGTAAACAATGCAAAATTATAATCTATGTCTTTTTACCAACTTAACTATTCATGTATCGAAATGCCTTGAGCCGTTTCGAAATGGGTGCACAAATGTTAGTCGTAATATCGATTCTATCCAATACCATATCGAAACAGGTAAGCCATGTTCCGATACGAGTTGACCTTCATTGACTTTGACTATTGACACGTTTCGATACGGGTTAGGCCCGTATCGAAACGAGTCTTGACAGTAGCAAATTTTATCGAAACGACTCTAAACTGTATCGATACGCCTGGCTTTACCCTGTTTTCTAGTAACCTTATTTAAAAGGGTTGTATCGAAACACCATCACCTCTTTCGATATGCCTAACCTGTAATGCCAGATTTTAGTTGGTTTCTATCTAAATTAACCTACCAGTAGGTGTTCAAATGTAATGAAATTTTTCTCACAATATTTCAATACCATAATATACCAATATGCCAAAGTTCGGGACCATTTGAATACGTTTACTAAGTTTTTACTGTCTTAGGCCATTTATGCATATATGGTCGTTTTCAAGCAAATTTCAACATGTTATTTAAGGCCCTTTGCACCTACCCAAACTACAGGTAATACACACATATCAAAGGGTCCATATGTTACTAGTTTGACTACTTTGCCACCATACTAGGAGTTTATAAAGGTGGAATACCTTACTTTAGCTTAATAGTGACTTGCCAAAATCCCTCGACTGCTCCGATCTCCTGGCATTGTTCTATTTAACCTGTAATGCTTGAGATGAGATAAATTAGGCATACTTTACCTAGTGAGGTAGTCATAGTTAACAATAAATACTATGGTATGCAACTCATAACATGCTAGGGCGATGACATTTTTTTAATAATACCAAAGCCATGTTAATGTCATTGCTATAACGAAATCAATACTATGGCAATATTTAAGAAAATATTCTTGACGTATTTTAATAGTATGCCCTTGGATTGAAATAAGATAGTGGATACGTGAATTCCTACGCCTCGCCATATCAATAAATGGTCTAGTCCCTCCGCCTCGCCACTTGACAATTAGCACAAACATCCCTCCGCCTTGCCATAATAAAGGTTAGTTTTAAATTATGCGAGGTGCCATTTCATGGTAAGTAAGGGCTTAATTCTCGGGCATGTGGTTTCGTCTAAGGGAATCGTCGTTGATAAGGCGAAAACTGACGTAATTCGCTCACTTTCATACCCCACTTCGGTGAGGGAAATATGGTCTTTTTCTTGGCCATGCAGGTTTCTACCGGAGGTTCATAAAAGATTTTTCCAACATGGCGCAACCATTATGCAGATTGCTGCCAAAGGTTGTGAAGTTTGATTTTGATCCAGAATGCAAAAAATCATTTGATATCCTCAAAGAAAAGCTTGTTTCCGCACCAATTGTACAACCACCGAACTGGAATTTGCCATTCGAAATCATGTGCGATGCGTCTGATTTAAGTGTTGGGGCTGTTCTCGGCCAAAGAAATGGAAAGGAACCTCACGCCATCGCCTATGCATCAAGGACTCTTTACTCAGCTCAACGCAACTATTCGACCACAGAAAAAGAACTGTTTGCCATTGTTTTTGCGTTAGAAAATTTTCGCTCTTATTTACTCGGCACTAAGATTTACGTTTTTTTTATCATGCAGCACTTAAGTACTTAAAGAACAAGAAGGAAGCGAAACCGAGATTAATTCACTAGATTCTCTTGCTCTAGGAATTCGATCTTGAAATTAAAGATAAAAAAGGAGCGAGAACTCAGTGGCAGATCATCTCAGCCGATTGCCCACATCTATAGTCGAACCAAACATCTTAGAACAATTTTCGGATGAGAGCTTAATGGAGGCGCACGCTTCATTTCCTTGGTTCGCCAATATGGCAAATTTCTTAGCAACAGGTAAGTTACCAGTTAATTTCCCAAGATTGGAGATTAAAAGAATTAAACGAGAGTTTTGCTTCTACATTTGGGATGACCCATATCTCTGGAAACATTGTTCGGATCAAATTATTAGACGTTGTGTTAGCGAAAGCGCGGTAAATTCGATACTTTCTTTTTGTCACTCTTACTCTTGCGGAGGTCATTTCGGGCCTAAACGAACTACGCACAAAATTCTTGAGTGCGGATTTTTTGGCCTAATTTATTTAGAGATGCTTAAGTTTTCTTTAAAGCATGTGACAAATGCCAACGTGTTGGCAATTTGAATCGAATGAGTGAAATGCCGCTTAATCCAATCCATATCTGCGAAATCTTTGACATTTGGGGACTCGACTACATGGGCCCTTTTACCTCATCCCTTGGGAATTTATATATTATACTTGTTTTCAATTATGTCTCTAAATGTGTAGAGGAAAAAGCTACCCGAAACAATGATGCAAAAACTACGACTAACTTTCTTCGTAATTTTATTTTTCTAGGTTCGGCACTCCGAGAGCAATCATATGCGATAGAGGAAAGCATTTCATCAACCGAGTCATTGAAGCATTAATGAAAAAAAATATGGCGTTACTCAGCGGATAGCCACAACCTATCATCCGCAATCAAATGGGCAAGCGGAGGTGTCGAATCGAGAGATAAAGACAACCTTGAAAAAATTGTCAAACCAAATCGGAAGGATTGTAGTTTAAAGTTAGTCGACGCTTTATGGGCATACCGCATGGCTTACAAAGGACCTATAGGAATGTCACTATACCAACTTGTTTACGGCAAGCCATGCCACTTGCCGGTCGAGTTAGAGCACAAGGGGTATTGGGCCGTAAAGGAATGCAACATGGAAATGGATACGGTAGGCGAAGCACAAAAATTGCACATCCAAAAGCTCGAGGAAATCCGTAGAAAAGCTTACGATAGCGCACAGATCTTTAAAGAAAAAACAAAAGCGTTTCATGACCAAAAATTTTCATTTAAGTCTTTTTCAATTGAACAGAAAGTTCTCTTGTTTAGTTCAAAGTTCCAAATTTTTGCAGGAAAGCTTAATTTGAAATGGCTCGGACCCTTGACGCTAACTAATGTTTTTCCTCAAGGAGCTGTAAAAGTCGAAGATAGTTTCGGTGCTCGATTCAAAGTAAACGGTCCAAGGCTTAAACCTTTCTACGAGAATTCTCCGAACGAATTAATTGAAGAAATTATTTTGGAAGAACCGATAACTTAAAGAAAGGTCATCGAGCTAAACGATGTTAAATAAAGCGTTGGATGAGAGGCAACCCATTTTTACTTTCTTCATTTTTTTAGCTAAAATCACTTTATTTATTTTTGCTTTGAATTATATTTTTGATAGATTAATTTGTACTTTTATTTTATTTTTAGGAACCCAGCA
Source organism: Hibiscus trionum (assembly GCA_030270665.1). Taxonomy (NCBI): domain Eukaryota; kingdom Viridiplantae; phylum Streptophyta; class Magnoliopsida; order Malvales; family Malvaceae; genus Hibiscus; species Hibiscus trionum. The sequence continues at coordinate 38,428,222 of BSYR01000010.1, read as the reverse complement.
CTCTTGATCGAATATGAAGACAATTCAACCCTTGCGATGGCACTTATGTTTAGGAAAAATAAAAGCCTTCTCATTCAACTTCATCTCCTTCGACTCCCCTCACCTTGCCAATGATCATGGGGAGTATTCTTTACCCTTCTCTTTTGCGCTTTACTTTTTATTTCCGTATTGGGGAAATACGCTTAAGTGAGGGGGGTAAAGATTGCATCAAATACCGTCTTGATTGTCTTATTACTTGTTTGATTGAATGCTTGATTGACTTGGTTGAATACTTGGTTGATATTTTTCCTTTTCGTCAATTATCTTTAGCATGTTGTGATTGTTTAAGCTCATGTAAATATTTTGAATTTAACGCTCTTGATAGTTGAATTGCATGAGTAAGAAATTTAATTTGACTTCATTGTAACATTCCTTGAATTTGATTCGTTGAATTTTCACCTATCTTGATTAATTAACACACTTCGGTGAGGTTTTGAGCATTGAGCATGTTTCTCCACTTTTATGCTCGTTCTTTTGCTTGAGCGTGTTGAATTGGATATTGGAAATCTAGAACTTGTGGCATGATACATTTTGAGACTACACATGAAATATGTTATTTTGATTTGAGTTGGGCATAGAATTAACCCCCATTTTTACCCAAGAAAAACCTTACCCTTTTTTCTCCATTAGTGAACCAATTTGAGCCTATATCCACTTCTTTATTTTCACCTCCACCTTAATCCCAAAGCCTTTTTATTTTCCACTCTCTTTTCACCCTTGTCGAGAAAAAGAATCGAAGCTTGTAAGTGACCTTGTTTCACGGGAAAAAAAGAAAAAAAGGAAGAAGAAAAGAAAAAAAAAGAAGAAAAAACATCATTCGAAAAAAAGAAGAAAAAAGAAAAAAAAGAAACAGTTTTACTTTGATTATGTTTTTGATGTACATATTTTGGTTGTTTCATTTATCTTATTTGCTCGTGGACTTGGTTAATTATTGAAGAACTATTTTCCTTGATTAGAAACCTCATTTCTAGCCTTTTTCCCTACCTTTACCTAAGCCTCATTACGCCCTTTAAAAGACCCAATTATCTTGCATATTATTTCTAATAAATAGTGTAGAATTGATTATGTCACAAGCTTATCGAAATTCTTATTTGATTTTGACTTTGAGTGAATTTTGCACCCAAAACACATTTGAGTGACTTGAGTGAGTCCTTGCGAGGAATTAAGTTGGGCTGAATTTTTTATTGATGAATGATGAGAAGTTGCAAGGTTGTTTGATTTATTCTCACTTATGTTTATTTTCTTGATTAGTGTTTTAATTCATATAGTTATTGTGAGATTGATTTTCATAATTTGCTTAAGTATGAAATGGATTGGAGGAAGTTAAATTAAGTTCTTAACTAGTTTGATCAAAGCATACTTGAGGGAAAGTATGAGATAAGTGAGGGGGAATTTGATGAATAGTTCAAATGATAACTTTTTCATCTTTAATTATGCCTCTAATAGTTTGGTTATGATGCTGATTTGGACATTATTGTGTGTTTTTCGTGCAGGCCTTAAAATCTGGAAAATACATTGAAAAGACTCTAAAGTCTACAATTTTTGTTTTTCTGGATTCATGGCTAGATTAGTGGGCATGAATTGGGGCATGAAAGTCTGACTGGATGTCACGCCAGCAGCTTCTAGAAGACACCACATCAACATCGGCAGCGTTAAAGAATGACGTCAGCAGTAGCATTGGAAGATGACATCAGCAGCAGCAATGATAGTTTATCAAGTTCATTTCGATAGCTTATCAGACAATATTTAAAATTCAAACTTGGCATTTATCTTTCGTATTTAATTGAAATATTTTAGGAATTATCTCTTCTCACTTTAGAAGTCATTTAAGGGTTTTTAGATACTATAAATACCCTATTGGGGTAAGCTAGAAATATTATCTCTTGTTCTTTCCTTGTTTTTACTCTTGAGTTCTATAAAAATTCCCTTTCTTTTAAATTCTTTATTTTCTTTAGTTTTTGTCTATTTTATTTCAAAAATTACTAAGGATGATTTCTTCCATAATCATGCTTAGCTGTGAAAATTGATTATTGTAGGAACATCATTTCTATGGAAATGATTCTTACTTAGCATTTTTTTAAAGCCGAGAGCTCGCAATGAATCAATTCCATACGTGAGAATTGAAAAGTGCTTAATTCCCTTCGGGATACATTCTCGTTTTTCTGGATGTTGTTTTAATATACAGTTGGCAGGAAGGATCGGCCTGTGGCAATTCGACTTCCTATGAACACACTTAGCGGCGGTCCGCTAAGGAAAATTGAGATCGGATTCGATTCTCGACGAGACAACATAATCCGAGTCGGGCCTTTCCAGTACTTAATCTGATTGTTTTAACGACAATAGATGTGGTTAATCCACTCAAGAAATCATATCGGTTATAGTCTACAAGGCCCAACCTATTGTAACTTGCCTTTCTTTCTTGTAACCGATCTTCCCAAGTTGATCTTCGAAAGATAATTCTTGAGTGGATTAACCACATCAATTGTCGTAAATCTTAGTGCCGAGTAAATAAGAGCGAATTTTTTCTAACGCAAAAAAATGGCAAAAATTTCCTTTTATGTGGTCGAATAGTTGCGTTGAGGCGAGTCAAGAGTCCTTGATGCATAGGTAATGATGTGAGGTTCTTTTCAATTTCTTTGGCCGAGAAGAGCCCCAACACTTAAATCAGATGCATTGCACATGATTTCGAATGGAAAATTCCAGTCCGGTGGTTGTACAATTGGTGAAGAAACAAGCTTTTCTTTGAGGATGTCAAATATTTTTTGCATTCCAAATCAAAATCGAACTTCACCTCCTTTTACAGCAATCTGCATAACGGTTGCGCCATCTAGGAAAAATCTTTTATGAACCTCTGGTAGAAACCTGCATGGCCAAGAAAAGATTGTATTTCCCTCACCGAAGTGGGGTATGGAAAGCGAATTAGGTCAGTTTTTGCCTTATCAACGACGATTCCCTTAAACGAAACAACATGCCCAAGAATTAAACCCATACTTACCATGAACTAGCACTTCTCATAATTTAAAACTAATTTAAATTCAATGCAACGTTTAAGGACGTAGGAAAGGTTAGAAAGACATTAAGAAAAAGAATTACCATAGATAGTAAAATCATCCATAAATACCTCAATTCCTCTTTCAATTTGATTGGAGAAGATACTCAACATGCACCATTGAAATGTTGCAGGAGCGTTGCAAAGTCCGAAGGGCATTCTACGGTAGGCGAATGTTCTGAAAGGCAGGTAAATGTTGTCTTTTCTTGGTCCTCTAGTGCCACTAGAATCTAAAAAAATCCAAAAAACCGTCGACATCAATAATGTGATTTTCCCGCTAGTCTTTCTACCATTTGATCAATAAAAGGTAAGGGAAAATGGTCTTTTCGGGTTAGCGACTTAAGTTTTCTGTAATCAATACAAACTCTTCAACCGTTTTGTACTCTTGTTGGGACCATCTCTCTTTTTGAATTTTTAACCACCGTAACTCTGGTCTTCTTTGGAACGACGTGGACTGGACTTACTCAGTCGCTATCGGAGATGGGGTAAATAATATCAGCATCAAGTAATTTTTGGATTCCGTCCTTCATGACTTCCATCATCGGTTGGTTCAAACGACGCTGGCCTTCTCTTGTCGGTTTTGCACCTTCCACTGTTTCAATTTTATGCATGCACGTGGATGGAATTAAGCCTTCAATGTCGGATATGGTCCATCCAATTGCCTATTTATTTGTGCGCAAAACAGCAACCAAAGCGTCCTCCTCTTCCTTCGTAAGCTCTCTTGAAATGATAATCGACAAGGTACAACCTTCGCCCAAAAACACGTATTTAAGGTGTGATGGCAACTGCTTTAACTCCAGTTTCGGTGCCTGCAAAATTGAAGGAAGAGGTTTATTTTTCGAAGGCATTAAGCTTAAATTAGAATAAGAGGAAATAGTAGAAATGATTTCGTCAAACTCCCTATCGTCGAACTCCTTTTTTTCCAATTCCCTACAAAAATCATGAAATAAATTAGTCTCCAAAAATTTAGTAGCGAATGGATCAATTATATCAACAAAACTCAAGCTTGACACATTATCCGGGTATTTCATGGCCTTGTACACGTTAAACTTGACGACTTCTCCATCAAATTCCATAATTAAGATGCCATTGCAGACATCAATTTTCACGTGCGCCATGGAGAAGAAAGGTCGCCCAAGTAGGATCTCAGATTCGGTATTACCGCGCTCGTTTTCCATATCGATTATGTAAAAATCAACAGGGAATATTATATCATTTACCTTTACTAAAGCGTTTTCTAGAATTCCTTTAGGGTAGATGATTGATCGATCGGGGAGTTGTACCGTGACCCTCGTTTTCTTCAAAGGTTCTCTTGAAATCTTATCGTAGATAGAGAGTGGCATCACGTTGATGGATGCGCCTAAGTCACATATTGCTCTCTTGATCCCGACGTTGCCGATCTTGCATGGTATGGCGAACATGCCTTGATCTTTATATTTCAGCGAAAGCCTTCTCTGAAAAATTGTCGAGACATTTTTGCCAAGATTCACCTTTTCATTCCCAGTCAACCGCCTTCGGTTTTTACAGAGGTCTTTAAGAAATCTCGCATACCTTGGGATCTTCTGAATCGCGTCAAGAAGGAGAACATTTATCTCCACCTTCCTAAAAACGTCAAGAATTTCTTTCTCTTTCTTGTCACGTCGTATAAGTCTACCTGAAAAGGGAGGCAGAGTTTTGTAAGTAGAAGAAAAAGAACGAGAGGGAACGAGTTTACCTGAAACGGGTGGAGACGAAGATTCTTCCTGTCGTTTCTTTGATGGAGCATCTTCTTTTTGTTTGTCGGATTCTTTCGGAGGTTTAGGCGAGATGACAGTACCACTTCGGAAAGCGATCAGGCTTACATTTTCCCTCGGATTGTTTTCGGTCTGTGAAGGTAATCGGCCTTGGGATTTTAGGTGACCAACCATTTCAGCTAATTGGCTCATTTGTTTGTCAAGTTCTTGAAGATGAGTTTGTGTTTGAGTTTGGAATTTTTCTTGAGACATGACCAATTTCTCGACAATTGTTTTAAGAGAGGATTTTTGTGGTGGTTGAATAGGAAAATGAGGTCTCGTTCGATAAATCAGGTTGACTCTTTGGTTGTTTCCATAGTTCAGGTTCAGATGGTCCCTCCATCCTGGGTTATACGAGTTGGCGTTGGGGTTGTATTGTCTTTGTGTGGGTCCCATAAAATTCCATATGGCGTTCACTTGTGTAGTGTCCTCTTCTTGCACCATCGGACAACAGTCCGTCAGATGCTCCGAGCTCGTACATATTCCGCAAAGCTTGGCTACAATTCTTTTATTTGCAACAAGAGATTGAACAATATCAGCTAGTTTGTCAATCTTTTGTTCTAGGGAAATTGTACTTACCTCGTGAACCCATCGAGATGGTTCACTTGAATGGTGAAACCGTTGCGAGTTGGCTGTCATAGTTGATATCAAGGTCCTTGTTGCAGTCGGGGTCATATTCACAAGTGCTCCCCCACTTGCTGCGTCGATCACTTTCATATCCATAGGTGTCAACCCCTCGTAGAAGTACTGGAGAAGCGTTTGTTCGGACAAACCGTGTTGTGGACAGTTTGCGCATAGCTTTTTGAAACGCTCCCAATACTCGTACAATGATTCGGTATCCTTTTGTCGTATGCCTAAGATACTTCACTTTAGCTCGCTTGCCTTAGTTGTTGGGAAAAACATGTCAAGAAAAAGGCGAGCCATATCAGTCCAAGTTGTAACCGAGTTTGAAGGTAAATCAAATAACCAATCTTTTTCTCTTTTAGCTAGAGAAAAGGGAAAAGCGTGAAGTTTTATTTGATCTTCGGAAACTACATGTGGTTTTGTACTCAAACATACCATATGGAACTCATTGAGGTGTTTGTGAGGGTTTTCACTTGGCAGGTCGTGAAAAGTTGGTAGAAGATGGATCAAACCCGTTTTAAGCACGAATGGAGTTGTTCCATTCAAAGATATTATGCACATCGATTGTTGATCATCTGGTGCCGCATTGAGTTGTTGGATGGTTCTGTTATCGTCTCCCATCGTAACTGGTTCTTCGGTTGTGTGGTCAAATGTGATTCTGCTTCTGATACTATTCTAGATCACGTTGTTGTCGTTGTCTTTGCTTCCTTTCCCGAAGTGTCTAGGCGTGCAGTCTTCGGGCGTATGCTTTCTGGTCATAAATCAAACAAAATAATGCAGTAATTTTGCTGAATTCTCCGGTAACGGTGCCAATTTTAACAAGTGTCATTTTACTCGTCAAAAATAAATAAATAAATAAAGGAATGGTATAGTAAAGAGGATCGATCAGTAGAGAATTCAAAACTCTTGATGCAATTTCACGTTGATTTCAGTCCAGGATGTTGTAACTAGAGGTGGCAAACGGGTCAATCGGTTCGGGTCATTTCGGTTTCTGTTATTTCGGGTCTGATATCATTCGGTTCAGATTTGGTTCGGTTCGGGTTCAGTTCAGTTCCAGTTCGGTTCTATTGTTCGGTTGATTTTCGGGTCGGTTGATTTTTGGTTCGGTTGATTTTCGGTTCTGTTCGGTTAGGATTGGTTTGGGTTAATTTCTGGTTGATGGGAGATCGATCGGTTTTAATCAAGTTTTTAGGTTGGTCAGTTTTAATATCTTTTATTTATTTCGGGTTGTCTTCGGTTCGGGTCTATTCGGTTCGGTTCCATTCGGTTCAGGTCTATCGGTTCGGGTCCATTTCGGTTCACCTAAAAATCAGTTCATTTTCAGTTCGGTTTCGGTTCGGTTTCGGGTTTCGGGTCAAATTTTGGGTAAGCATGTTCGGTTCGGTTTCGGGTGTCGGGTCAAGTTTGTCAGGTCTAGCTATAACACAAATAAATAAAAATAAAGGGGGGTAGGTGAGGTTGAGATGAAATAAATCAAAAGCAGTAAATATGATGAAAATTGATTAAAAGAAATAACAATGATAAAGTTGCCTCGAGTTAGCTTTGTTTCAACTTCTTCAATCATTGAAATGGATTTTTTTACTTCGGGATTCATGTTGGTTATAGTCTACAAGGTCCAACCCATTGTAACTTGTCTTTCTCTCTTGTAACCGATCTTCCCAAGTCGGTCTTCGAAAGATGGTTCTTGAGTGGATTAACCACATCTATTGCCGTTAAAACAATCAAATTAAGTACTGGAAAGGTCTGAGTCGGATTATGTTGTCTCGTTGAGAATCGAATCCGATCTCGATTTTCCTCAGCGGACCACTGCTAAGTGTGTTCATAGGAAGTCGAATTGGCATAGGCCGATCCTTCCTCCCAACTGTATATTAAAACAACATCCAGACCAACGAGCTCTTTGTGATTTGAAAGCGTTTTAATTTTGTAAGTAAGGCCGATTGCCAAACTAATAAACCAGAAAAACGAGAATGTATCTCGAAGGAAATTAAGCATTTTTCAATTCTCACGTATGGAATTGATTCATTGCGAGCTCTCGGCTTTAAAAAAAATGCTAAGTAAGAATCATTTCCATAGAAATGATGTTCCTACAATAATCAACTTTCACAGCCAATCAATGAGTTCACCAAGCAATTTCTTAATGTAATTTCAACAACAAGAACCTTCAAACATCGATTCAAGCAAATGAGCATAGATGGCATCAAATACTCGGAATTCCAGCCCTATTCTTCGAAATGGCTGCTCCATTTGTCTATATTATAACAACATTCATACAAAAATAGCCTACCTAAGACATTCACACAAAATCTTCTTTAAAATTGAGTTCTATCACAAGAAGGTGACTATAATTCTTACCAAAAATTGATCGAAATGCAAGGGGATTAGCTAACCAAAGACCGAACCTTCAAATCTTCCATGAACACAAGTCAAGTTTTCTCTCACTCCCTCCTCTCAATTGTTTCAGTCTTTCACATGAAAAGGGATGACACAAGGGAGTGAAATTCCACTTGGCCGATCCACTCCCCCATGGCATTCCTTTGATAAGCCATGTGTAGAGATCCCTCAAATAATTTCTTTTTATCATGCAAACATTCTTTTGTATGATTATTCTATTTGGTCCATATAACATGAGTGATCTATTTTTTTTCTTTCAGTAATTCGTTTTTGCCCCTTAATGATACAATTGATCTTAGATATTTGGTACCTGTAACAATCTAATTAAGCTTCGATGCAACATCTTTTAAGCCAAGAAAATTTAGGGTATTACATAAATTCCTTGGGAACACATGGAAACGGTGACGCACCAACATTTGTGGTGAAATGACTACTTAAGATTCAATCCTCACATTTTAGTCACTATACAATGTTCTTTAAGTTTTCAATGCTTGCAATGTTCCTCCGTCAATGGAGATGACAATATCATTATCTATAATAACGGTGACAATATCAATATCGATAATTATAATGGTACCGCATCGATGTCTATAATAAAAATGGTAGCATTATAAATAACGGTAACGGTAATAATATCAATGTCAATAGTAATAACAGTGGAAATATAAGTCTTAGTTCTAATAATCTTTGTCACAAAACTTCAAAGCAGTATTTAGTAGTTTCGATATATTCGATGAATTGGAGGCTTAATCAATAATATCGTTCTAACGTCAATGCAGAATCAATATCATTCCACATGTTATTATCAATGCCAAATACAAACGTTAATCCAAGAAGCTTACCAAGCTTAGTTTACCATACCTTAGCATAAATGCTACCAAAAGTTGTTTTAGTTGAGCTAGCACATAGAAGAAACATTTACTGTTATTCAATCCATAATTCTATGCATATTATCATTTAACTTAATCTTTACAGTAAGAATGCATGTCGCTTGCTTATTAATCATCCAATATTAACAAAGCATAATTCAAACATATTTACTGATCATAATCAATGTTTAACTACGCAACAACAATTTTGGGTTTGTCCAAAACATGCCTTATTTACTTGTTTCAAACTTAATTGAGTCATTATAGTACTATGATCGTTTATTCCATACTTGCTCGAACCATCCTTGATATATATAACACAAAGCTTTTCTCAAATTTCCTTTATTGGCAACGAATCCTTAGCCATCGATGCGTTAACCCCTAAATGGTTCGATAAATTGGTTCTTTTTCTTTCTTAACTCCTACCCCTGGAGATCCCCCAAATAAAATGTCCCCTAAATGGTATATGAGACATATAAAATATTATAATGTTATTTTTATAGGGTGATGACATCTTGCTAGGTGACTCACCAATATTTACTTGGCTTTCTTAGGAAGCAAAGCTTCCCCTTACAGGAGGGTAATCTCATAATAATAAAATGGCAGAAATGACCAATCATGGTGTCCATGGTTTTTTTTCTTCATCTCCACGTTGCATGAAAAGCAAGCCATGGTGTAACACATGGATTCCTTATCCTTAGGTTATCTTAGCTGTAAGGTTCCTCCTTATTATTAATATTTTAACATTTATATACCACTAACATGTGGCTTTCTTATAGCCAAAGCTTAGCCTCCTAAATTCCTTGGGAACACATGGAAACGGTGACACACCAACATTTTTGGTGAAATGACCACTTTGGTCTTTGGACTTCCCACCCTATGCACTTTGGCCACTTAAGATTCAATCCTCACATTTTAGTCACTATTCAATGTTCCTTAAGTTTTCAATGCTTGCAATGTAGCCCAATATCAATAATAATATCTAATTATCTATCAATACATGTGAAATTAACTACATGGTCAATGGACAATGATCATTCGACTCACCAAAATTTAAATTTTCGGTCACAGGAATTCGATTTTCAACTAGGCCAGTTTTAGAGGTGTTACACATGACCACTTATTTTCTTGATCATTTTAAGTTCTAGCTTAAAAGGCTCTAATTATTTGAATTATTTAAACTATAAATATTATTAAAGTTAGGGTATTTATGACAACATCTTTTGGCCTGGAAATTGCATCCAAGGGGGATTATTGTTGAGCTCATGTATTCATGTTTTTATCGAGAAGCAAATTGCTTGAATGTCTCTTTGGCGAGGGGTGGTGTTGATCGTACATCTTGGTTTTGCATGCTAGCGTGAATGTTTTGTGTTTTGGTTTCTTGCTTTAGTTTTTTTTCCTGTTTTTTTTATTAGCAAACTGTATGATTTTATTCAAAAGGAAAAAAACATACAGCGCGACAAGCCATACGCCTCGTTAAAAACCTCCCTAGTGGAGGAAAAGAGTATGATATGACCTGTCAAAAACAAAACAAAACACCCCCAAAAACGTATCATAAACAAGCCATGAACAAAGAAACACGATCTACGCCCTCCTTGGCCAAAACATCAGCGAAACCATTAGCCCCCCTAGGCACATAACAAAACTGTAACTCATATGAAGCATGACACGCTTGATCAATCGCCGTGAACACGTCCCACAACCGCCATGGCCTCTTTGCCGATCGTGTAGCCCAACTCAAAGCCACCTGTGAATCCGACTCAATTATCACACAATGATGTCGCCAACTCTTATCCACCACCAAGCTCAATGCGAACGCTATAGCCCGAATTTCAGCTTCATTGGAGTCCATCACCCCCAATGGCCCCGAAAACAGCCCCAAAATCCGACTCTCCCCATCCCGCATCACGCCCCAAAGCCTGCAGGCCCCGGCTTACCCCTCGCCGCATCGTCAACGTTGAATTTCAAAACTCCCATAACCGGTGGCTGCCAAAACACCCCACACCTCACCTTCTTCGCATTCGAGCTAATCACAAGGGCGGATGGACATGTCCACCAAACTGACTCGGACATTAACTCTCCCTCCACCCCCACTTTAATCCAATAAAACGATCTCAGCTTCACCAAAAAGCATAGCTCTTCCATCGACACGTATTTGCCTCGAAATATAAGCTTATTTCTAGCCAACCATAGTGACCATAACAAGGCACTAACGCTGGCCACCCACCATCGTGTCATGCTACCAGTAAAAGGGCAATGCAAATGTTCAACAAAAAAATCAGCAAAGCTAACCGGGAAAGGTGTCTATATATTCCACCAATTGCGCAACCACACCCAAAATTTCAGCACACTCGGACACTCATAAAAAAGGTGTGCAATCGATTCTTCTGATGTTGCGCACCACGAACATCTACCTTGTTCTGCACTCAATGACAACCCACGGTATCACAAAAAATCCGTTGTTGGCAATCTCCGTAACCATATGAACCAAAGAAACACCTGAACCTTTGGTGGAACCAATACTTGCCAAGTGAAACATTCTCCCAAGTCATCATCACCAAACTTATCCAACATCAACAATTTGGATAGAGCCTTCACCGAGAAAACCCCATGATCATCCGGTTGCCAAATAAGTGTATCCTGTCGAGTCTCCCATAACCGCACCTCCCTCACCAACTCGCGTAACCCCTGCAAACTGTCCAGCTCAAAAACACGTAATTGTCTTCGAAAAAACGACACCCACTGACCATGCTCAAACATCCCACCGACTGCATAATCATAGACCCATGCCAACTTATTTATAGCCAACGTGAACAATCGCGGAAAGATATCTTTTAGAGGCTGCTGCGTTATCCACGGATTGAACCAAAATAAAACCATCTTCCCATTCCCAATCTTCCACTGAAAACCTGCCAATCCCACATATCGATCAATGCTATCATCACAAGAATTCAGCACAATCTGTTTCCACACCACCGACATTGCCGATACTTTCTCCGTATTAAAACGCCACCATTGGGTATGTTCACCATACTTTGCCGTGATCAATCTACGCCATAACGAGTCACGATCATTTGCATAACGCTATACCCATTTGGATAGCAACGCCTTATTTTTCACCCTCAAATCTGCCACACCCAAACCACCCAAATGACGTGGCCGACATACAACCTCCCAACCCACCCTACTCATCTTACGTTCAAGTCCAACACCCCCCACAGAAATGCACGTCGAATCTTATCCAATTGTGCTATAACCCCTTTTGGAACCATAAACAACCCCATATAAAAGATAGGTAATGCTGAAAGTACGGAGTTTACCAATGTTACACGTGCAGCAAAAGACAGTGATGTGCGCTTCCATCCGGCTAACTTGCGCCGAAAGTTAGCTATGACATGCTCCCAAACTGATAATGTCCGCGGGTTAGCCCCTAATGGAAAGCCTAAGTATGTAAACGACAATACCCCCTGCTTGCACCCCAACATCTCGGCCACCGAGTTGACCAACTCGTCTTCCACTCCAGTGGCATACAGCGAACTTTTGGCGAAGTTAATCCGCAAGCCAGAACATGCCTGAAAACAATGCAGGATCCGTTTGATGTTACGTGCCACTTTTACCGATGCCTCAAAAAATAATATAGTGTCGTCGGCGAACTGTAAATGAGTTAAAAATACCCCCGACACTACCTCCACTCCACGCACTAAACCAGCCGACTCAGCATTACCCAACATCAAGTGCAATGCTTCAACAACTATAACAAATAACAATGGCGAGAGCGGGCAGCCTTGGCGTAATCCACGCCCCATCCTAAACTCCTTAGTCGCGCTGCCATTTATCAAAACCGATAATCGAGCTGAACTGATACACTTCTTAACCCATGCTCTTCACATTCTGCAAAACCCCATCCGATCCAATACTGAGTCAAGGAAATTCCAGCTTACACAATCGTAAGCTTTAGCGAAATCGAGCTTCAAAATAAATCCCCCTCCACCTCTCTTCCCCAGCAAATGTATCACTTTCGTTGCCAATAAAACCCCATCTACTAGCTGACGCCCTTTTACAAACGCGGATTGCGAATCGCTAATCAAACCACCCAGTACAAGCTGAAGCCTATTCGCTAAACACTTAGCCAACAATTTATACATGGAATTCACCAAGCATATGGGACGGTACTCACCTAAACGTTGGGGCGATTCCACTTTTGGTAACAGCACTATAAAAGCACAATTTGCACCCTTCGGCAACATACCATTCGCATGAAATTGCTCAAAGAAATGCATCACATCGAGTCGCACCACCTCCCATCCTTTTTTTTATAAAAATCAAGCGTGAATCCATCCGGACCCGGTGCCTTAGAACCATCACATTCCCATAATATTTTTTTAATCTCATCCATTGTGAAAGGTTGTACCAATTGCTGCCTATCCGTTTCATTTACCCTTCGAAAAACTCCATCAAACTGCCACTCACCCGCACGCATGTCACCAGCAAAATGTTTGATAAATTCCGCCACCACAAAATTTCGAATAACCATAGGCTCAGTAATCCACTCACCCGCAATCACCAGCCCCGGAATGTAATTTCTAGTTGTTCTTAACTTTGCCGCCATATGAAAATACGCCGTATTACAGTCTCCCAAGCGTAACCATGTAGCTCTCGATTTTTGCCGCCACATCGATTCTTTATTTCTCATAGCACGACATAACGCACTCATCCACCGTCGCCTCGCAACCTCTACTTCTTCAATATCTCCCCCCTCAACCATGTCATCATCCACTCTATCTAATTGTTGTTGCATATCCACAATAATTTGATTCACATCCCCAAAATTGTCTTTGTTCCACCGTTTCAAAAACTTCTTCAAATGTCTCAACTTAACTACAATGTTTTCATTTGCCACACCCAAAACGGTCAACCGGCTCCATTCTTCTAATATCTGCCTAATATTTTATCGCCCATCCATCCAACAATTGAAAAATCTTAATGGGCGTGGTCCCCAATCACAGTCATCGCATTTCAACAACAACGGTGTGTGGTCAGAAACTCCCCTCGCCAACGCTTCCTGTTGTATTGACTTAAATCCATCTAACCAAGCTGAAGAAATTAAGTACCGATCAATCCGACTACACCGATTGCCATAGCCGAACCAAGTGAATCTTTTGCCCACTAACGGCAAATCGATCAATCTCGCACCATGTACGAACTCCCCAAAAGCTTCCATCTCTACGTTCCTATCGGACACCCCTATACGATCCGACTCATGTAATATGGCGTTGAAATCGCCTGCAACACACCATGGCCCCTCAAAACCATTCATCTGATTTAATATAGAATCCTATACTAATTTTTGCCCAGCAATATCCGTAGGGGCATATATCGCTACAATGCAACACACCATATCTTCTTGCTGCCAAATGCCCTAAAGTATAATATAATTACGATTAACATCAATATTAACCAAATTAAACGCGTTACCTTCCCATATAATCAAAATGCCCCCGGATGCTCCCATCGACGGTGATACTGCCATCTCAAAACTGTCTGAGTAGCACAAGTTAGACACCCATATCGACGGTACCTCCTCTAATTTTGTCTCTTGCAATAACATCATATCAACACGATTTTTCCGTATCACTTCGCCAACACCTCGACGCTTCGCGCCACCGCCCAAACCCCTTACATTCCATGATAGTAACCGCATTAGTCACAAACCACGGTTTTCCCCGGCGATGATCCGAGAAATATCCTTGATAATGTCTTCCTCCCTCCCACTCGATTTCACTCCAATTAAGGACCCCAATTTTATCGTTGCCGCTGCCTCACACTCAATATCACGGGACCTTTGCGAACCACTATCCTGCACCCCTACCCCCACTGTTTGTGATGCCAAACGTGATCGACGCTCGCCCAAAATAGGCCACTTTTTTACTCTAACCTCACAGCTGGCCTCTTGCAAATGATCATTTCCGGTTATTCTCCTAATCTTGCAAAATGCGTGTCCGATCCTAATTAATTCCGTCGAGCCTAACCCAGCTTTAGAATCACTCGAATGTATGATAGGAGGGGAATTTACCTCTTGTAATTCTTAATTGATCCAATCCCCTGACCCCACATCATCAACATTTTTTGAATTTGCAATTCCTGCTATGGATAGACTTGCACACTGTGGAAACTCCTCAACAAACTCTAGAGTCCTACCGTTGCTCACCTTCTCTAATGTTTGATTATCCACTCTCACCGGAGCAGTCGGTTGTCCATCCGACGATCGTATCTCCGCCTGGGAAAGTTGCTGCTCCGGTGACCGGTCCTCTACTTGAACATCAACATTCGCAACGGCTTTTTGTACCCCTGTACCCTCCTGTATTTCTGTCCCTTGTGGATCCATCCAAGCTTCGTTCATCACCCAAATCACTCGATCGTCTCCTTGAGAAGTATGTGTCACTGGTTCCATCCCCTCCAACCCGTGTGTGACAGCATTCAACTTCTCTACACGCTCTTCTCCGCCCATGTCTGATCCCTGTGCCGAATTGTCCTCCGTCGTCCTCCATTCACAGCAATCGCACTCAACTTCGGGACCTTTGCCCTCCATCTCTAAGACACGTACCCAATATTCGGCATTGTCCGCCTTAACACAGATTCTTTCCTCAATTCGATTGAATGTCATTGTCTCTACCATGATTCTGCCGCAATCAAACGATGTAGGCGTTTCCGTGTCGTCATCTAGACAAATCAATGATCCCCACAAATGAGCGATGTTTGTGAAGGTTTGTTTGTGCCAAAGATGTATCGGCAACCCCACTATCGACAACCACACCCTCCTGGATTCTACTTTAATCGAAGGCGACCAAACCTCCACTCTATCGAAACATTCTCTAACACGATCCATCTTCATCACCCTATCCCGTACAATTGCCGACGTGCACATCAACAGCACCATGTGGCCAGATAATCGCATAATGGAAAATCCATCTTGTTTTGCTACCTCCAGTCTCTCTGCCAGTGTTTTAATACTACAAGGATTCAAACACCAACCCACCGCACACCATTGTAGCACCGCCCACTTATCTTCATCAGCAATGCCTTTTATCACCCTGTACTTTACGTTGCCCTCCTCCCCGATCGGCGCTGTTGAGGATCGCTCATTGTTTTTTTCGTGTTTGTTCGATTGTTTTTAGCGTTTGTTCTTTATCTCATACTCCTCGGTACTCTTTTCCTCTATTTAGGTGTAGGGAGGTTTTTAATGAGGCCATGAAGTGTGATGACACTGTATGATACTTATTAATAAAATTATATTCTTTTTCTGATAAAAAAACACTCAATTGCTTGAGTACTATTCATATTAAACCCTAAATTGAATAATATTCCTAATTAAATTGATGAATCTAATTGTTTAAGCACTAGCCCTAATTTAGGCTTTAATTTAACTAACTAGTTCAATTTGTCATTTTCTTGGTTTAAATGGATATCGAATGTTTTACTTAAAAGATCCCTTGAATAACATCTCATTACAATGAGAAGCTATCCAACTTAGAATTTCAAAGCTTCCCTTTTGATAGTCATTTATTTTCTATAATTATCTCTCCTATTTAATTATTGAGTTCTTATTAAATAACTTAGAAACTAAGGCTCTAAACAATTAATATTGAAACTAATTGAATTAATTACCTAACAATCAATCATAAAATTTAAAATATTAGAATTAGATTAAACAATTAAGTTGAGGACGAAATTGAAAGAAATGCAAACTTTAATTCAGATTTTATTGCATATAGGACTAAACTGAAACGATTACGAAGTTTGCAGTCCAAAGCATGAAGTTTAGAGAGTAAGGCACGAATCTTTTTTCCCAACCTGATAGCCTCACGCGGATCTCCCAACTCGATGCCAAAACGGCACCGTTTTGACTCAGGTATAAAACCCCTTTTACCGAGCCAACTCAGCCATAACACCAAAGCAATCTCTCTCTACCCTCTCTCATCTCTCAAATTCTCTAAACATAAACGCTTAAACTACCCAAAATCCCGCCCCAAATGGATCAAAACACCCAACTTTAGGATGAACATTCATCATGTCCTTCATGAAATTGAAGAACACGGTTGAACGTCGCCTCCGACCATCGTATGCCCCGTCGTTCAATCTTCATCCACCAACTCCGACCACCTGATAGGGACACAGCCCCGTATAAGCGAACGTTGAACTTGCGTAAGCGGATAAGGATATTGGCGCGAATGTTGGATCGGTGAAAAGATGGATGAAGATAGGCGATGGCGACAAAGATGGAAGATAAATGGATAAATTGTCCTCGACACCCTCTTGATCGCAATTAACCAAGCAAGCAACCTCAAGCGGCTCTAACCCACCCTCCTAGACGCAGTTACCTAGGCAAGCAGGAGTGTGAAGATCAACAACAAATTATGACGAACTTGAAGAATCGCTTCTAAAATAAAGAACACAAGTTATACTTCTTGCAAGTCTGAACTCAAAAGAGAACTTTATTTAATCATTCAAATTTTAATTACAATGTGGTTGAAGCCTTCTTATATAAGCCTTGGTGAAGTTCTAATCCTAGTAAACTTAGGAAATTAAATACAATAAATAAATGCTGAAATCTAATCTCCTAATTACATAAGTAACTTCTAATAATAAATAAATATTAAAAATAAAATCATAATTAAATAAATCTGATCCTAATAGATATTTCAGAATCTTATATTGATTTAAATTACAAATAATCAAATAAAATCATGAAAATTCGTAATTATCCAAAAATCTCGTATTAATCTCGTATAGGAATTTCTGCATGCACTGTCTTTGATAAAATAGATATATCTTGAGTTCCAGATGTCCGATTGAGGCGTTTCAAGATCCGTTGGAAAGATAATTGATAGCCGGACATGTTTTAAGAAGACATGTCGACCCAAATATGCCTGGATCACATCCAGAAAGGGGTCGCAAGTTGACTGACGTTTCTGACTTGCAAAATAGTTTTAACTTCTTTTCCAAGATGATTAGTTTCACCCCTCTCATGCATGTATCATTCCCCCACTCCTCAAAAATGTTCGCCCTCAAATCTAAACCGGTTAATGGAGAAATTTCATCAAAGTACCAGGAAAGAGAAGATGTCTTGAAGGATCCTTGTGCATAGTCTCTTTTTGCAATGTAATTTACAAGTTCCTTCTCATTGAGATCATCACTATTGTTGTTTCGGTTGCAAAGTGTCTCATTCTCATCTTCAAAATTGTTATTAATGCTAGAAGAGGAATAAGCATAAATAGAATTTTGAAAACAATCAATGATACCTTTTGATTGCAGCGTACCTTCGTTGGTGTTTGTCGTTTGATGATCATCTTGAATCAGAATAGTAGGTTTGTCACTGGAAATAAACACACTACTTATAATTTCTTCCTCATCAATACGCAAGGTTAAACTCTCGATGGTATCGCCTTCTTCATGTTCTTTAGGAGAAAAAATTTCTTTATCATGTTCCGAATCACATATTTCAATATCATTAGAAGACATGATTTCAGACAACATATCTCTCAAAATCTTTTCTTGAAAATAAGACTTATCTGGACAATCATACCCGGAATGATCTAGTCGACAACAATAATGACATCGAGTCCCCAAAAGAGTAAAATTCAATACGTTGCTCAATGACATCCTCAAGAACAACCTGAATCTCTAATACCAAATGATACGGACATAGCCCCGTATACGCGAACGTTGAGCTTGTAGAAGCGGATAAGGATATTGGCGTGAATGTTGGATCGGTGAAAAGATGGCTGAAGATAGGCGATGACGATGGAGATGGAAGATAAATGGATAAATTGTACTCGGCACCCTCTTGATCGCAATTAACCAAGCAAGAAACCTCAAGCGGCTCTAACCCACCCTCCTAGACGCAGTTACCTAGGCAAGCAAGAGTGTGAAGATCAACAACAAATTCTGACGAACTTGAAGAATCGCTTCTAAAATAAAGAACACAAGTTATACTTCTTGCAAGTCTGAACTCAAAAGAGAACTTTATTTAACCATTCAAATCTTAATTACAATGTCGTTGAAGCCTCCTTATATAAGCCTTGGAGAAGTTCTAATCCTAGTAAACTTAGGAAATTAAATACAATAAATAAATGTTGAAATCTAATCTCCTAATTACATAAGTAACTTCTAATAATAAATAAATATTAAAAAATAAAATCCTAATTAAATAAATCTGATCCTAATAGATATTGCAGAATCCTATATTGATTTAAATTACAAATAATCAAATTAAATCATGAAAATTCGTAATTAACCAAAAATCTCGTATTAATCCCGTATAGAAATTTTTGCATGCGTTGTCTTTGCTAAAACAGACATATCTTGAGTTCCAGATGTCCGACTGAGGTGTTTCAAGATCCGTTGGAAATAGAATTAATAGCCGGACAAGTTTTAAGAAGACATGTCGACCCAAATATGCCCGGATCCCAACCAAAAAAGGATCGTAATTTGACTGACGTTTTTGACTAGCAAAATAGTTTTAACTTCTTTTCCAAGATGATTAGTTTCACCCCTCTCATGCATGTATCACCACCCTTCAACTTTTTTTCGACCACCACCTACTTCCTTCCGGCTATCGTCGTGAAAACTACGGCCACCACAGGCAATTTTTGTGTAACCCCCTTAGCCCGGTCTAGCCGTCAGACCGAACCAAACAAGTTACACAGAGAAAACCGAAGAAAAACCCGCTAAGGTTTAGCTCCGATTAGAAACCCTATTTTTTTCTTTTTTAAATACCATTAACATCCTATGTGAAAGGACTCGCAGCAAAAAACAAGCATTAACAAGGCGATCGAACTACGAAGGACCAAAATGCAAAACTAGCATGCTACAGGGACCTAGCATGAAATTAGGCCTTCCAATAATCAATTAGTCAGATTTCATGCTTGCATGACAAAATGAAGCTCAAAACAACCATCTGAACTCAAACAAACGATTACTTAACAAAAATGGACTAAAACGTAAGAAAACATAACTTCAAAGATTCCAATAACTAACAAAACAACCGGTCGTATCGATACAAGTTGCCCTATATCGATACGGGCATATCGAAATAGGTTCGAAGGGCTTGGAACACTACCCCATATCGAAACACCCTCGGGGGCGTTTCAGAACCATGGTTTCCAGTAGCAAAATGTACCGGAACGAACCATAGCGTTTAGATATCATAAGGCCATTTCAGGTACCCCGTATCGATACAAGCTCAATCGTATCAATACGTGTAACCCCCTTAGCCCGGCCTAGACGGTTGACCCGAACTTCGAAGATTACAAGGGGAAAACCAAAGTCAACTCGAAAGTCAACCTTGATTAACGACCCCTTTTTTTATTTTTAATCTTGTCTAGATGCATATTAAACCTAAGCGTACCCTTGAGAAGAGCATACTTGAAAAGCACAGCGATCGGAACATGTTAAGGGACTCAATTGCACAAATTACAACATTTAGGGACCAAAATGTAAATTCTGGAAATTAAGAGGACTTAACCGATTTTTAAGTTGCCATTATGAAATTAGTCACATTACATGCTTCTCTGTCAAATTTCACCTCAAACGGACATATCAAACTCAAGAAATTGCATATACAAAATTCAGGACTAAAACGTAAAGCTTGCAAACCATAAACCATTCAAATCAGTGCCCAACGGTCAAGTGTTTCGGAACAGGGGTTGACCGTTCCGAAACGCGGGTTCGTTTTGAGACCTGTTTCGAAACAGGGCTTGACAGTGGTAAGTCCGTTTCGGAACGCCCTCTACCCGTTTCGATACACGGAGGCAATTACAGGTCCCCGTTTCGAAACGGTGGTGCCCGTTTCGATACGAACTGCCCAAAAAGTGCAGATTTTGTTGGTTTAACATACAATTAACCACTCAAACACATCCCTATGACCTCCTAATCATGCCAACAAATCATCAAACATATAAGGAACATATTTGCATCCTCAAAACACATTCATGGCATCAAATAGGAAAAACCACAATATATAGGCATGCATCCTACTATTGAAACCATTCAAGCATCAAATCACCAAGGCAAACACCAAATAGCCAATTACAAGTTCAAAATATCATAGGCATCATGCCAAACTTAGGGAGTCCAAAACACCTCCCGAAAACACAACCTAGGTTCCCATTGCCAAATACCAAAAGCTAATAATGTTGTAAAAATAGTCACCATACATGAGCTTAGCCTTCCCTTGGATTCTTAGCCTCCTTGCTGCCCTCAAGCACTTCAATTCTCTGCATTATTGATTCAAGAAAGAGAGCGTAAGCACAAATGCTTAGTGAGGCATGCTCTAATAAAACAACACAATAATGCACTTTATAAAACACCTTTCCAAGGCCTTTAAAATCACAAACACCATATCTCATGCCATAATGCATAAACAACAAGCATCTCATGCTTCATTAACATTAACATGTCATATTGGCTTCCAAGTGATAATCCATAACCATTTTCAACGTAAAACACAATCGGATACGAGGATTACAAGCGTTGACCCATACGCTGCAAACACATTACCAAACATACAAGGTGGAGTTTACCGGTACAATCACAACCCCTCAACAGCCGTGATGGAGTTTAACGGTACAATCACAACCCCTCCACATCACTCATTGGTAGTGGTATAACATCACTAACGAGAACACGGGACACACAAAACAAGGTCCACATATGGACTTTTAACCACCATTGTGATCTTAAAAATCTCGTTAGTGTACTTGGATGGAGTTTACGGTACAATTACAATCCCTCAACATCCAAGGCGACTTTATTCACGATGCACCCAATCTTATAGCCTGCTAACTATATCCGATTCAAGTACTTTAAAACCAACACATCACTTGCCAATATACATAAATTATCATCAACAATCCATTGTTTTAAAGCATTAATCAAAGCCATTAAACAACCATGCATCACCATGCATCAAATCCACATTTATCAATGTCAAACCAAGGATCTCTTACCTTGAGCATCCTTCAACACATGGCTTTCAAAACCAGCATTAATCTTGCTAAAACATGCTTTCAAAACAGAATTTAAACATGCAAAATAAACATATTGCATCCAACCATCTCATGGTTCATCAAAGAGGGAGTTTCTCCGAAAACTTACTCTTGAGCTTAGTTAAGTTGCTTAGACTTAAACTAAGCTCCCAAAACCTTCAAACATTGGTTTCAAAGCTGAAAACCAAACTTCACTCACCGATTCCGTTTCGCAAACTTGCCGAAACGCCGATCAAGCCTCCGGATCAACACCACAAGGATCTGAATGTGTCTCCCCTGTTTTAAACACATCAAAGCAGAGGATTAATGCATCATCATGCATTAAAATCTTCAGCCACAACACCTAAACTCGCTGCTCTCAACAAATCTAACATTTCAGCTACCAAACACAACCGAAATCACTACCAAACTCATCCACAACATTACCCAGCCATGATCCATCACTTCTAAACATTCTTAAACATCAATTAACATCCAAAAAGGATCTAAACTCGTCCTTATACCTCCAGCTACAACAGAACACCAAGATCACCCTAAAAACCACCATTTTCACATGTAAAAACTTAGGAAAATCAACCTATTCGGGATTGCATTCATTAAACCTCAATTACACATCATTAAGCATCCAAAATGCTTTAAAAAGATATCTCAAAATAGAGCCTAAACATTCATTACGAATTTCTTCAAGATTAAATCCAAATTTTGAGTTTTAAGCCAAAATCAAGATCACAACATCAAAATCTTTTATAAAACTTAATTTAAGGATTGAGAACTTGGGAATTTCAATAAAGAACTGAATATTTAGAGGAGAAGAACATCCTTACCTCTAAATGTAGATTTCTCCTTGTTTAGAGCCAAAATCCTTGAAAATTCAATGAGCAAATGAAGAGGATTTGATGTAGAAAAGCTTAGGAATCAATTGATGATTGAAACCTCATCATTTAGAGTGAAAATCAAAAGAAACCTGCTGTGGAATTGTGTTTGGCTGAGGGAATTTTGAGAGAAAATGAGATGAGAAAGTTTTTAAGAAAGTTAGTTATGAAAAGCTAAAAATGGTTTTCCCTCACTTCTTTTAATTAATTAAACATTAACAAAACCATTAAAATTAAGAAAAATCTGGAGAAATCCTTCCTTGGGTAAATTAACTCCTTAAAGATTCAAAGTTTCAATCCTTACAAAACAGTCACCACTAACTTTTCAAAAATTACATTTTAGTCACTATTTCGAAATGTCACACTTCCAAACCTTATTTTGTAAAATTGATTTCACCAGTCTCTTATATATATTAAAAGATGATTTTTAGATATTTTTCCATATTTTTAATGCATCCCGAACTAGGCTTTCCCTAAAACCACCTTCTATATTCGAACCAAAAATCAGACGGGTCCGGTTCAGACCCTAAACTTCCAAGCCCAAAATTGGGGTGTTACAACTCTCCCCCCCCCCCCGTTAAGAAATTTCGTCCTCGAAATTTACCTGGAGGAAAAAGGTATGGAAACTGCTTCAATATGTCATCCTTCCTTTCCCACGTGGCTTCCTCAGCACCACGATGCTTCCACAACACCTTTACCAACTCAATGGTCTTGCCTCGGAGAACTTTACTGTCCGAATCCAGAATTTCCACTGGTTCCTCATCATAGGTCAAATCCGGATTCAACTCCACTTCCCCCACAGGCATAACATGCGAAGGATCTAATCTATACCTCCGAAGCATAGAAACATGAAACACATCATGAATCTTTTCCAACTCTTGCGGTAACCTCAACTTGTACGCAATAGGACCCACACGCTCAATCACTTCGTATGGTCCAATGTACCTAGGGCTCAGCTTACCCTTTCGACCAAACCTCATCACCTTCTTCCAAGGTGAAACTTTCAAAAACACTCGGTCACCTACCGCATACTCAATCTCCTTACGCTTCAAATCCGCGTAAGACTTATGTCGATCAGAAGCTGCCTTCAAGCGCTCACAAATAAGCTTCACCTTCTCGGTGGTTCCTTTCAATAAAGCTGGCATTGAAACCAACTTCTGGCCTGTTTCAGCCCAACAAAGAGGAGTCCTACACTTCCTCCCGTACAAGGCTTCATAAGGTGCCATCTGAATACTTGCCTGATCGCTATTGTTATAAGAAAACTCCACCAACGGAAAATGCTTCTCCCAAGAGCCTTGAAACTCAATCACACAGCACCTCAACATATCCTACAGCACTTGAATAACACGCTCAGACTGTCCATCCGACTGCGGATGATAAGAAGTACTGAAATTCAACCGTGTACCCAAAGCCCGATGTAAACACTGCCAGAAACGCGATGTAAACCTCGGATCTCTATCCGACACAATCGACTTTGGCACACCATGCAGCCGCACAATCTCAACAATGTACAGCTCTGCAAGCTTGTCCAAAGTATACGTAGTATGCACAGGCAAAAAATACGCACACTTCGTCAGGCGATCCACAATCACCCATACCGAATTCTTCTTCGATGGCGACAAAGGCAAACCGGACACAAAGTCCACGGTAATCCTTTCCCACTTCCACTCAGGAATCCTCAACGGTTCCAACAACCCAGAAGGAAACTGATGCTCAGCTTTAACTCGCTGACAAACCATGCACTTGCTCACATACTCAGCAACATCTTTCTTTAAACCCACCCAATAGTACTCATCACGAAGATCACGATACATCTTAGTACTACCAGGGTGCATAGCAAAAGGACTACTATGAGCTTCAGTCAGAATGGCACGCCTCAACTCAGCCTCATTGGGCACTACTATCCGACTCCCAAAACATAAAACTCCATCATCATTAAAACAGAAATTCGACGGCCTATCCTCAGCAATATCCTGAACATGTGGCACCAAGGAATCATCCAACAGCTGCTTATCCTTTATCAACTGAACCAAGGATGGTTTCACTTACAATTCAGCCACAAGACCACCATCACGCGAAATGCTCAAACTGGCAAACATAGCCCTCAACTCCACTGCTACCTTCCTACTCAAGGCATCCGCTACAACATTAGCTTTTCCCGGATGATACTCAATCGTCAGATCATAATCTTTAAGCAATTCCACCCAACGTCGTTGCCTAAGATTCAACTCTTTCTGAGACATCAGATACTTCAAACTTTTGTGATCCGTGTACACAGTACACTTCTCACCATACAGGTAGTGTCTCCAAATTTTCAAGGCAAAAACCACCGCAGCCAACTCAATGTCATGCGTAGGATAATTGCGCTCATGTATGTTCAACTAGCGTGATGCATAAGCCACCACCTTACCCTCTTGCATCAACACACATCCCAAACCAACATAGGACGCGTCGCTATACACCACAAACTATTTCCCTGATTCAGGCTGAACCAAGATAGAAGCTTGCGTCAAAGCTGCCTTCAGCCTCTCAAAAGCCTGTTGTCTCGCTTTCGTCCACTCATACTTAACATCCTTCTGCAACAGCTTCGTCAAAGGTGCATCAATCTTTGAAAATCCATCCACGAACCTCCGGTAGTATCTCGCCAAACCAAGGAAACTACGGACTTCATGAACAGATTTAGGAGGCTTCCAATTCATCACTGCCTCAATCTTCTGAGGATCAACACGAATCCCCTCCGCAGAAACCACATGACCAAGAAACATAACTTCCCTGAGCCAGAACTCACACTTTCTTAACTTAGCATAAAGCTGATTCTCCAACAAAGTCTGCAACACAATCCTCAAATGCCCCTCATGCTTCTCCTCAGTACGAGAGTACACGAGGATATCTTCAATGAACACCACAACAAACTTGTCCAAATACTCATGGAACACTCTATTTATCATGTCCATAAAAGCTGCAGGAGCACTCGTCAAACCAAACAGCATCACAAGGAACTCATAATGCCCATACCTCGTTCTGAAGGCTGTCTTTGGCACATCCACATCCTTCACCTTCAACTGGTAATACCCTGACCTTAAGTCAATCTTAGAGAACACAGCCGCTCCCTGAAATTGATCAAAAAGATCATCAATCCTCGGCAACGGATACCGATTCTTGATAGTCAACTTGTTCAGCTGACGGTAATCGATGCACATTCTCATAGTGCCATCCTTTTTCTTCACAAACAAGACCGGTGCACCCCAAGGTGACACACTCGGCCGAATGAAACCACAATCAAGCAACTCCTGAAGTTGCGTCTTCAACTCTTTCCACTCCTTGGGTGCCATTCGATAAGAAGTAATGGAAACCGGAGTTGTATTCTCATATAGCTCAATTCCAAACTCCACCTCTCGATTAGGAGGTAATCCAGGCAACTCCTCCGGAAACACACCAGGAAACTCTCGCGCAGTCCTGATATCTTGCACTCGCAACTCCTTAGAGCTAGGATTCATCACAAAGGCTAGGTAGGCATCACAACCTTGCCTCAGCATCCGGCTCGCCTCCAAGGAAGACACCACATTGGCAAGAAACTTCACATTCTCACCAACCACCACTACCTCATAATCATCCGCCAGCTTCAACGAAACTCGCTTGTTCGCAAAATCCACCACAGCTCGATGCTCAACAAGCCAATCCATACCCAGGATTACATTAAAACCATAGAAAGGCAATTCCATAAGATCAACATGAAAAATATGGTTTTGCACAGCCAAAGGACATCTTCTATACAACTTCCGTGTCACAAAGGTCTCACCAAAAGAACTAGTTACACGTATACCAACATCCAAAGACTCAACAAGCAAACCAAGCAATTGAGCATGTTCACGCAATATGTATGTGTGTGTAGATCCAGAATCAATCAAGGAAAGTAATGACAAGGATTGCAAAGTGAAGATACCTGCGATCACATCCGTGTCATTCCTCCCCTCTCGCTGCGCATACACTCGAGCCTGGCCTCCACCCTCAGGTTGGACAGCTACCACATGCGCCACATTCCTTCCACCATCCTCTCTACGCTGGAAGTTACCACGGCCGCGCCCACGACCTCTCTGTGGTGCAACAACTCCAGGAGCACGTCCCTGACCTCCACCGGCCAACAAAGGACACTCCCTCCTCATGTGGTCTACCGAACCACAATTCCAGCACGAATTGCCAGCTACAACAACAGGAGCCTGAACCTCCCTCGCCACTCGAAGACAATCACGCCTCAAATGGCCACGCGATCCACACGCCCAGCATGTGTTCTGATCAGCTCTCGCCCTGTCTCCCTGAACAGGCGCACCATGCCCTCCACCATGCCTAACAGAAGACTGATACCTCCGATCTCGTCCTCTCTTGTTCCGTCCTCCACCGGAACTATACTCAGCAGCTCGCTTGCCCGAGCCAGAACTAGCACTCCTGGAAGACAAACCCAGATTCTGCTCAATATCCTTCGCTCTCCCCACCAGTACATCAAAATCAGTGAACTCAGCAGCAAGCATGTAGGTCTTTACATCCGTCACTAAACCATAACGAAAACGTTCACACCTCTCCCTTTCATCAGGGACAAGCTCAGGTGCGTACTGACTGAGTCGGACTAACTGAATCTCGTACTCAGCTACAGTCATGCTTCCTTGCGTAAGAGACATGAACTCTCTTTTCTTCTCATCCAGGTATCGCACACCTAGATACCTCCTCTTGAACGCGTTCAGAAAGAACGTCCAAGTCACATCAACATCCTCCATTCCGGAGATAGCGGTCGTCCACCAGGTGTACACATCATCATGTAACAGCGATACCACACATCCTAGCTTCTGCACATCATTGCAGTTCATTTGTCCCAATATCCTCTTGGTACTTTCCAACCAAGACTCGGAACCTTCAGCAGACAAACCCCTGAACTCAGTCCCTCCCAGACTGCGCAGACATTCCAAAGGTAGTCTAGCATTAGCATCTCCCTAATGCCCAGCTCCATGAGCTCCAGCTACTGCCGCCTGAAAGGCTCCCGCAATAGCTTGTATCAAAACTGTCATATCAGGAGCAGCTTGCCTCTGTCCAGCTTCAGGTCCAGCGACCCCAGCACCAACATCAACGCCAGCTCCTTCACCCCCAGCATCACCACCACCGGGCGGTCTACCACCAGGAGGAGGAGGCAAATCCACTACATTATCAGCATTCTCTTCATTCTCGTTCTGAGCCATAGCTCGCGTATTAACTCTCGTCTCTCTACGAGGTCCCATACTCTAATACAATGCACTAACACAAATTCAATAAACATAATCAGGCACAGCAAGGTAAGTAATCCAAGCACTCAAGCTCATTTTCCGAAAACAAATCATTTCATTAGTTTTGATACGGCAATGGGTCCCTCTAACATGCTTCAACATAGCATAGCATCACTATTGTAACATACTTTACAATTCACACATCACACTTTCATTAAAAAAGGCACATCATGCAATCATGCATACATCACCCACATAACAAATCCCAATTACTCGAGATCTCAGCTCTGATACCACCAAATGTAACCCCCTTAGCCCGGCCTAGACGGTTAACCCGAACTACGAAGATTACACGTGGAAAACCAAAGTCAACTCGAAAGTCAACCTTGATTAACGACCCTTTTATTTTTAATCTTGTCTAGATGCATATTAAACCTAAGCGTACCCTTGAGAAGAGCATACTTGAAAAGCACAGCGATCGGAACATGTTAAGGGACTCAATTGCACAAATTACAACATTTAGGGACCAAAATGTAAATTATGGAAATTAAGAGGACTTAACCGATTTTTAAGTTACCATTATGAAATTAGTCACATTACATGCTTCTCTGTCAAATTTTACCTCAAACGGACATCTCAAACTCAAGCAATTGCATATACAAAATTCAGGACTAAAACGTAAAGCTTGCGAACCTTAAACCATTCAAATCAGTGCCCAACGGTCAAGTGTTTCGGAACAGGGGTTGACCGTTCCGAAACGCGGGTTCGTTTCGAGACCTATTTCGAAACAGGGCTTGACAGTGGCAAATCCGTTTCGGAACGCCCTCTACCCGTTTCGATAGACGAAGGCCATTACAAGCCCCCGTTTCGAAACGGTGGTGCCCGTTTCGATACAGACTGCCCAGAAAGTGCAGATTTTGCTGGTTTAACATACAATTAACCACTCAAACACATCCCTATGACCTCCTGATCATACCAAACAAATCATCATACATATAAGGAACATATTTGCATCCTCAAAACACATTCATGGCATCAAATAGGAAAAACCACAATCTATAGGCATGCATCCTACTATTGAAACCATTCAAGCATCAAATCACCAAGGCAAACACCAAATGGCCAATTACAAGTTCAAAATATCATAGGCATCATGCCAAACTTAGGGAGTCCAAAACACCTCCCAAAAACACAACCTAGGTTCCCATTGCCAAATACCAAAAGCTAATA
The DNA here is from genome assembly GCA_030270665.1 of Hibiscus trionum. NCBI lineage: Eukaryota > Viridiplantae > Streptophyta > Magnoliopsida > Malvales > Malvaceae > Hibiscus > Hibiscus trionum. The sequence goes on along the minus strand of BSYR01000010.1, from coordinate 38,399,081 downwards.
ATATTGTAAAAATAGTCATCATACATGAGCTTAGCCTTCCCTTGGATTCTTAGCCTCCTTGCTGCCCTCAAGCTCTTCAATTCTCTGCATTAATGATTCAAGAAAGAGAGCGTAAGCACAAATTCTTAGTGAGGCATGCTCTAATGAAACAACACAATAATGCACTTTATAAAACACCTTTCCAAGGCCTTTAAAATCATAAACACAATATCTCATGTCATAATGCATAAACAACAAGCATCTCATGCTTCATTAACATTAACATGTCATATTGGCTTCCAAGTGATAATCCATAACCATTTTCAACGTAAAACACAATCGGATACGCGAATTACAAGCGTTGTCCCATACGCTTCATACACACTACCAAACATACAAGGTGGAGTTTACCGGTAAAATCACAACCCCTCAACACCCGTGATGGAGTTTAACAATACAATCACAACCCCTCCACATCACTCATTGGTAGTGGTATAACATCACTAACGAGAACACGGGACACACAACACAAGATCCACACATGGACTTTTAACCACCATTGTGATCTTAAAAATCTCGTTAGTGTACTTGGATGGAGCTTACGGTACAATTACAACCCCCAACATCCAAGGTGAAGTTAATTCACGGTGCACCCAATCCTATATCCGGCTAACTATATCCGATTCAAGTACTTTAAAATCAACACATCACTTGCCAATATACATCAATTATCATCAACAATCCACTGTTTTAAAGCATTAATCAAAGCCATTAAACAATCATGCATCACCATGCATCAAATCCACATTTATCAATGTCAAACCAAGGATCTCTTACCTTGAGCATCCTTCAACACATGGCTTTCAAAACCAGCATTAATCATGCTAAAACATGCTTTCAAAACAGAATTTAAACATGCAAAATAAACACATTGCATCCAACCATCTCATGGTTCATCAAAGAGGGAGTTTCTCCGAAAACTTACTCTTGAGCTTAGTTAAGTTGCTTAGACTTAAACTAAGCTCCCAAAACCTTCAAACATTGGTTTCAAAGCTGAAAACCAAACTTCACTCACCGATTCCGTTTCGCAAACTTGCTGAAACGCCGATCAAGCCTCCGGATCAACACCACAAGGATCCGAATGTGTCTCCCTTGTTTTAAACACATCAAAGCAGAGGATTAATGCATCATCATGCATTAAAATCTTCAGCCACAACACCTAAACTCGCTGCTCTCAACAAATCTAACATTTCGGCTACCAAACACAACCGAAATCACTACCAAACTCATCCACAACATTACCCAGCCATGATCCATCACTTCTAAACATTCTTAAACATCAATTAACATCCAAAAAGGATCTAAACTCGTCCTTATACCTCCAGCTACAACAGAACACCAAGATCACCCCAAAACCACCATTTTCACATGTAAAAACTTAGGAAAATCAACCTATTCGGGATTGCATTCATTAAACCTCAATTACACATCATTAAACATCCAAAATGCTTTAAAAAGACAACTCAAAACAGAGCCCAAACAGTCATTACGAATTTCTTCAAGATTAAATCCAAATCTTGAGTTTTAAGCCAAAATCAAGATCACAACATCAAAACCTTTTATAAAACTTAATTTAAGGATTGAGAACTTGTGAATTTCAATAGAGAACTGAATATTCAGAGGAGAAGAACATCCTTACCTCTAAATATAGATTTCTCGTTGTTTAGAGCCAAAATCCTTGAAAATTCAATGAGCAAATGAAGAGGATTTGATGTAGAAAAGCTTAGGAATCAATTGATGATTGAAACCTCATCATTTAGAGTGAAAATAAAAAGAAAGCTGCTATGGAATTGTGTTTGGCTGAGGGAATTTTGAGAGAAAATGAGATGAGAAAGTTTTTAAGAAAGTTAGTTATGAAAAGCTAAAAATGGTTTTCCCTCACTTCTTTTAATTAATTAAACATTAACAAAATCATTAAAATTAAGAAAAATCTGGAGAAATCCTTCCTTGGGTAAATTAGCTCCTTAAAGATTCAAAGTTTCAATCCTTACAAAACAGTCACCACTGAACTTTTCAAAAATTACATTTTAGTCACTATTTCGAAATGTCACACTTCCAAACCTTATTTTGTAAAATTGATTTCACCACTCTCTTATATATATTAAAAGAGGATTTTTAGATATTTTTCCATATTTTTAATGCTTCTCGAACTAGGCTTTCCCTAAAACCACCTTCTATATTCGAACCAAAAATCAGACCGGTCCGGTTCAGACCCTAAACTTCCAAGGCCAAAATTGGGGTGTTACAATACGCCCGACCTGTAATGACACATTTTGCTGGTTTATTGTAATCTTAACCCACATAAGACCTTTAAAAAGGACATAAACATGCATACAACTCATACATACCACAAAACCTCAACAAGCATGGCAACAACATCTACATAGAAAGAACAATCATGGGAAGATTCTAGATGAAAGCAACTTAAGCATAAACAATCCACAAAACGGTCAAACTTCCAACCAAACCATGCTTCAACATGTAAAGGTACTTTACAAGTTTAAAAAGGCATCATAAACATGTCTCAAAATAGGGAGTCTCAAAACAAAACCTCCCAAAGCATAAAGGTCCTATCCCATTGCTATTCATACTATTATTAAACTCCAAAACCATACTTGAACTTAGAGCAACCTCTTGGAAACCTCCCTTGCTCGCTTGCTTTCTCGAAAGGTCTACGGATATGCATTGTTGGAAAAGAGAGCGTAAGCTAGAAAGCTTAGTGAGCGACGCTCAAAACCAAAGCAACAACAATGCAATTTTAAAACCATATAATTCGATCATGAAAACAAAACCTTTCTTTAAATCATTTCAATGGAAGTGTTTCATCAAACAGGCTTATCTCAATCATGCTTGAGTCACAACACAAGGCATAGCCTCAATATTCAAAACCACAAATTCGCAACATATGCATTACCGATGCATAACAAACCTCAACTTACCATGCTTGTTCTCATAAGCATTAATGTAAAATCCACCTTTCTGTCCTAGAATTTAACTCATTAAATTATAGTATTGATTTATTCTTTGAAAGTAAATAAGTTCACAATTAATCAATTGATTCAATTTAGTCCCTGAATTTCCTTCAATTAGCAATTATTGTATTAACTCGAAATTAAAGAAAAATTGGGTATTCGAATTGAAGGGTTGAATCGAGTGAGTCAAGATGATAACTTAGTTGAACACTAATTTAATTATAACATGATAAAACTAAGAGATTTGGTGAGTTAAAATAATTAGAATAGATATGAGCAACTTATTGAAAATCGGGCCAAATTATAAGAAGATTGAAATTATATATGTCCATGATTAATGACTAAATTAAAGATAAAACAAAATAAAAAAGTTGCATGCTAAATTTCACGATTCTTTGGGCTGCCGGGTCAAAAGTAAACTTAGAAGACAAGGGGAGGGCATTTGGGTAAAACAATAATCCAACATAATCCCCAAATTAATGTTTATGTCCACCTTCTCCCATCTTTCCCTAGTGTTGCCGTGTATGTTGAGGGGAGAAGAGAGAAAGAAAGCTTGAGAGAAAATCTGCAATTTTAGCTTAAAATCAAGAGGAAAATATGGAGTTTTGGGGAGAAGAGGTTAAGGAGATGATAGGATTCATGCATGTGTAAAATTCAAGTAAGTGTGGAAACATTTTCATTTATGTTCATGAAATCCTTGTTAGTTTAAGTGTTAATTAGAGATGTGAATTCTGAAAATTGATAATGTTGCATGTTAGATAAATTAACTTGTTGAGAGTTAAGTTAAAATCAAGAGGTAATTAAAATTATGAAAGGAATTGGTTTACACAAACAATTATATGCTCAAACTCAATTGGAATAGCATTCTGCCGAAATCTGTAAAATTGAAGGTGTTTTGGTTCGAATTGGGAAATGCTCTGTAGGTGAAAATGGTAGCTAATCAAAATAAAAATATGTTAGAAGTGCTTAATTGCATGAAGAATTATTTTTGTATAGGATAATTCCACTTTAGAACATGCTGATCGTGTAATGAAGTAAAACTAGAAATATGGACTGTTTTGAATAAAATTAAGAAATTGAGGAACCTGAATTACACAAAACTCAGTGCTTAAATTGAAGTTTAGAATCAGCGGATTATACTAGAATAAGATTGGAGACTTTAATTGAACTTAAAATGATCTAATTTGGTGAATTAAAGAAACTAGTCACTTGAAGCATGAGAATATGACTAATCTGGAATTTCATGAAATTTGAGGATTTTTCTGTTAATTATAGGAATTACTAAGGACTTAAAAATGAAGTTAAAGGATAGTATGAATCATTTTATAAATGGTTTTGGGAATAAATTGAGGTAAATAGGTGAAACTAAAATTTAAAGTGTCTAAGGAGTAAGCTGCCCAAAAAATCTAAGTCTTCAGTTGTCACTAGGGTGTAATGTATTTTGAGCTGAAATATTTATGTCATGGGATTTGGAATTTTTATTATCATTGAGAGAAAACGGAATTGAATTCCTGTATGCGAGTTAGAAGTTATAGATTAAAGAAGTTAAGCAGTACAAACTGTCCAGGTCTGTTAAAATGATTGTGTTTAAGTATTAAACTGTATTAACTTAGAAGAGATAAAAATATGAGATTTATATGGTTGGAAAGCTGAGTGAATTACCTTTTAAGGGTGTATGATAAGTGAAATTTGGATTAGTGAGTAAGAAGTTATGGTTAAAATAGTTACTGGTCCTCAAACTATTTAAATGAAAAACAATTTTGAATGTTAATGTTTGTAATTGTGTCAAAGAGTTAATATGATTGAATTGTTCTCTAATATGATTTGTATATGCTTGTGTTTGAGTGTTAAGATCAAGTTTGTGAAGAAAACTTGGATGATGCAAGGGTTGGACAATCAAAGGGGAGGAATAAAGGCATTATAATCAAAGATCAAGCTTAGTGGAGTATTGTGAGTGTAATTGCTTTAAGGTTGGGACTAGTGTCCTAACCAACCTATTTTCCTTATGTAATTTAATTTATATGTTATGCATGAATTGGACTTAATTCAAAGCTGGTAACTTGTTTAGTAAGGGAAGGATGCTAATATAGAAATGGAAGCATGAAATAAATCATTGTTAATGCCTTCATTGTATGTAAATGTGGACTGCCCTTGTGAGATTTATTTGCTATGTTTGATATGTAAATACATGAAATGCTGATGTTTTACTAATGTATTGATGATGATCAAATGTGATATGAAACTACTTGGTATGGCTTGTATGAAATTGTGAAATTACATGTCATGATAAGTATGTATCTTGGATTATGCAATATGAACTTGATAAATTAATTGATGGATGATAAAAATGAAGTGTGTGATAATTGGAAAGATTTATAAAGCCCTTGTTCTATTAGAGGTCTTAGGTATAATGGCATGCCTAGAGTCTGAGCTCCCATGTTTAGTACCTAGTGTGCTCTCTGAAATAGTAATTGGCACCTAAAATGCTTAGTGCATTTCCCTGTTGATCACATGATATCTTGGTTTGTGTCCAAGACACATTGATGTTATTGAGCATCCCCTGACTTGTTGCTTAGTGCAACCCCTGTTTGGTATTTGGTACCCCTGTTGACTTGTTTACCTAATCATTCTACTCTACTCAGGGCAAATAAACGAAATCCATATGATTATAATAAGCTTATGATGTGGATAAATGAAATGATAATTAACATGCTATAAAATGATTTATGTTTGATTCATGAGCATTGTGGATAATGGTCCTTTCGAATGAGGTTATAATGCAATGTGGTATGCTTGAAAGGTTTGATACATGAGCAATGTGGACAATGGTCCTTTCGAATGAGGTTATAATGCAAAGTGGTATGATTGAAATGTTTGATTCATGGACAATGGATAATGATCCTATTCGAATGACGTGCTTAATATGTTCTATAATTTGCTTATGAATGATTGATGTTTCAATGATATGTTTGAATGACTCTTGCTTGTCCGAATGTGAAGCATGGTGATAAACATGATGTAAATTGACATGATATATGGCCTTATGCTATGAATGATTGTTCATGAGATGTATGAAGTTAATTGTGACTTGAGTATGCTAAGCTTAGTTAGGTGATGCTTTATGTGCTAATAAGCCTAGCTAAGTAACCTAAAGGATGATCATAAGTTAATTAAAGAATGAATTAGTTTTAGAAATTACCTCTCTAAGTACAATTTTGTACTTAACGCTCTTTTGTTTCCTTCTTCCCAAATAGCAGGATAGCTTGGGCATAAAGCTAGCATTTCTGATCGGAGCAAATCACAAATCAAGAAAATGTATGATCTAAGTCTTGTTTTTATACTCCTATTTGGTGGCTTGGAAATCTGTTTAGATGTTCATCTCATTTTGTTTGACTTTAGTCTTAATCTACGATGGAGTTTGAACTTATTGTATGCTTCTTGATTGCTAGTTTGAAGGCTAGTAACATGTTTTGTAATTAGTTTGTAAGCCTCATTTTTGTTGTAAATATATAAGTCAAGCTTAGTGGTATTGCAATGGTTCTTTTTGTTGTAAATATAGAATGCTAGCTTGATTTGTCTTAAAGAGCATCTTGCTAGAATGGCATTTTGTAATTCAAGCATGATTAATGAAAGGTTACTATGTTAGTACGTGTGATCATGTATGGTTTGCATGTTATACGTGATTTTAATAAATAGTGTTACATTGTAATGGTTGGTATGTTTCGAAATAACCTTGAATTTAAGTAGGCTTTTCAATTGGCATTATAATTAAAGGACTTAGGTTGTTCGACAAGCTTAAGATAATTTCTCTAATTAGAATCATTTTGTAACAATGAGAGCATGTCTAATAGAATTTGATCAAAACGAAAGGTTTAATGCTTCTAATGAAATAGAAGTGAATCTTTAATTGGTAGTTGTACGTAATCGAATTTGATCCTTAATAAGTTAACATGAAAAGTTTAAAAGTGATTGTAAAATTGATAAGGCTTTGTATGAGTAAATAACTAATTAGTCTATGTTATGTTAGAAAATTTTTGTTAGCCCACTTTCCGCATGCGTTTTAGTAAGGTTGCTAATATGAATCCATTCCTATTTCGGTTTTCTGAATGATGTTATGTTCTGTTCCGGTAACGCTCCTCGCTCTTAACCCGGGCGAGGGGTGTTACAATTAAAAACAACCAAAACATGTGTGAATCATCATACCAACTCAAATAACATGGTATAAACAACTCGTATATTGGCTACAAGTGATCCGGGATGCCACTGCCCACATTGCCCGTTGGTGATAGCACTACCCCTATCACTCATACTTCGGATATATGGTCACCTTGATGGCATTACCCATATCAAGTCACATGGTGAAACAACCATCACCATTATCTCACTTCGGCCAGGATGCCGCTACCCGCATTGCCCGTTGGTGATAGCACTACCCCTATCACTTCACATCCTATTGGTTGACCAACATATCCGATAACTAGAATCTCATAACTTGCCAATATACATATTACAACCATGCTTACCTACTGTTTCCAATGCATAAAATTATCAAACCTCATCCCATTTCGAAAACATGAACAATGCATAACATTTTCTCAACATGATATCAACTCTTTGAAATCATAACCTTACCTCATGGGATCGCATGAAACAACATTTAAGTAGCTCAATGTGCATGAAAATAGTAGGATTTAACATAAATAGCCATGCAAAAGCATAATCATCACATCAAGCGAGAATAGCCGAAAAGAAGGCAAAAATAAAGGCAAAAACAACCAAACTTACTCTAGAGCTTATATTGACCTTTCAAGCACAATCTAAACCCTCAAAATCATGTCCTTGACCACATTAAGGCTTTTAAAATAGTTCCACTCACCAGCAACACACCAACGCTAGCTGAAACACCGAATCAAGCCTCCGGATCACCCAAAATCGCGTCTGAAGTTTCCAAACCCAAATCCCCTACTTCTAAACAATTCAAAATAGAGCATTAGTGCTTATTTCAACCCACAAACCTGCAGCAACTTAGAAATCAAACATCTAGAAACATTCGCTCATCGATTCGTATCCGAAATTAACCGAAAACATCAAATAAATCAACCCAAACAATCTCCAGCTCAAACCCAGCAAGATTATCATCAAAAACACATCTAATAACATCCAAAATCATCAACCCATCATCATATAATCATCAGCTACTGATTTCTCACAAATCTAAGCCAAAACCTCAAGATTTTCAACTTCAAATATCACCCATACACCTAGTTTCGGGATTTATATGATCAACCCATTACCTCAACATTATATAACACCAAAAACATTGCCAACAACATTCCAAAACCCAGCAAAATAAGATCCTCACGAAAATCTTACAAAAATACCATTTTTAGCTTGATTAAGCACATTTTCATAAGTTTCATTATAAAACTTTTAATCTAAAACCATAAAAGAATCAAGAATGTGAGAATTTCAATAAATAACCTTAAATTAGAGGAGAAAAACGCAGCTTACCTCTAATGGTAGAATTTCCCCTTGTTTTTAAATGAAAAGCTTGAGAGAATCTAAAGAAAACCATTGGGCTTTAGAGATAAATCATTGGAAATAAGTTTGATGATGTAAAAACAATATAAAAAGGTTTTTACCTTTGAAATCTTGAAGGTAGAAAGCTGTTTGGTTGAAAGGAAAATGAAGAGAAAGCATTGAGAGAGTTTTAACGTCAAATTTGTGAAATGATGGAATATCTTCTAAAATACCTTTGTATTTAATTAAAATCCTTTTTAAAACCTTTTTAAAATCAAAATATTTAGGGGAAATGTTTGAATTAGACTTAGTTAAATAGCTCCTTAAAGATTCAACATTTTGATTCTTTTACAAAACAGTGACCAAAACAGTTTTGAAACTTTACATTTTAGTCACTGGATTAAAATGTCATACTATCGAAACTCATTTTCAAAAATTGATTTCACACACACCTTATATATAAAAAATAAGTATTTGAGATAATTTTTCCACATTTTTAAAAATATTCAAAAATGGTTTTCCCTAATCTCCCCCAAATTTACATGAAACTCCAAAACGGGTTTAGTGAACCTCAAAACCTTTACCAAAACTTCTAAGCCCAAAACCAGGGCTTTACATTTTGGCCGCCGTGTCAACCACCGCCAGAACCTAAAATAACCATAAAAACCAAATTTGAAGCCCTACAACTCTAGATCTAACCCCGGTTCATCAAAACCACCCTTCTTCCCCGGACTAGGACCTAGATCCACCCTTAACATGTTTCCCTCTTCGATTTCGTCGCGTCATAACCCACCGGCCACAAAGATTAGTATTCCGACAACTATATTCTTTATTTTTGTTTCTATTTCTTTAAAATCACTTATCTTAAATCTATCAATTCTCCATTTTTGTTACAGGAAATGGAGAGATCGGAAAGGAGTTTATCCTTAGTGGTGAAACTGCAACTCTAGCACTGACCGTTGACCTTCTCCGGCGATGTTTTGATAGTTTCGGCGGCGTTTGAACTTCCACGGAGGTGGTTCTGGTGATCGATCATATTCCCGCTTCTCTCTCCTCTATTATTATTATTATTATTATTGTTATTATTATTATTATTATTATTGTGGGTGTTTAATACCAGGGTCATTAATTGCAATTTGACATTCTCTCTCTCCTTTTATAGGTGAGTGAGGTGTGACACAAGTTGGTCTCAAAGAAGCATGGATCCAAGTGAAAACCATTTGGGCCAATGTTAGGCCACCATGTGGCCATTTTTGAGCGGACAAAATGGATTATCTGAAATATCTGTGTTTGTTGAGCTGTAGTTCAACTGAAATGAGTTGTAATTTGACACATAAGAGCGGGAAAAAATGTAGGTTGGGCCTAAATTGTGTTTCAGGATTGTGAATGGGGTATTTGGATTGATATTGGACATTTATGGAATATGGACAGTTGGGATTTTTGGATTGTCTTCTTTTTTATTTAATATGGGGATTTATTTATTTATACTTACTATTAATATATTTATGGTTTTATTTATATCGAGTTACTAATATTATACTAGTCGTGGAAAAAATACGAGTACTACAGCTAGCCCAGTACAATGCGTGCCAAATAAGGGTGGTATGACATTGGTACATGGACTATAGAGAGCTGAAAACTGCCACGTGAAAGGATCACTTCCCATTGCCTTTCATCAACCAAATGTTAGATAGGCTGGCATGTAAAGCTTTCTATTGTTTTTTTGGATGGCTATTCAGGTTATAACCAGATTGTCATCTCCCCTGATGATCAAGAGAAGACAACCTTCACGTGTCCATATGGGACATATGCCTTCAGAAGAATGCCATTCGAGTTGTGTAATGCCCTGGCAATGTTTCAACGTTGAATGATGGCCATTTTTTATGACATGATTGAGCATAACTTGGAAGTATTCATGGATGATTTCTCGGCGTTTGACAAAACATTTGAGGAATGTCTTCAGAGTTTAGAGCAAGTATTGAGGAGATGGATTGAGACAAACCTAGTCTTGAACTGGTAAAATGCCACTTCATGGTGAATGAAGACATTATTCTCGGGCACAAGGTAACCAAGAGAGAATTAGAGGTTGACCAAGCAAAAGTTGAGGTAATCAAGCAATTGCCACCTTCTACGAGTGTAAAAGGTATAAGAAGTTTTTAGGACATGCATGTTTTTACTGTCGTTTCATTAAAGATTTTTCTAAAATTTCTAAACCTTTATGCTTGTTATTGGAGCAAAATGTCACTTTTGCATTTGATGATTCTTGTTTAAAAGAGTTTTAGGAACTTAAGGAGAAGTTGATTAATCCCCCTATAGTTGTAGCACCAGATTAGAATGAGCCATTTGAGCTCATGTGCGATGCTAGAGACTATGCCATCGGAGCAGTGTTGGGACATTGGCGTGGCAAAGTTTTTCATACCATTTACTATGTCAGTCGGACTTTAAATGGATCTCAGTTGAATTACTCCACAACTGAGAAAGAATTTCTTACAGTTGCATTTGCTTTTGATAAATTCAAATCTTATTTAGATGGTAACAAAGTTGTGGTGTATACAGATCATTCGGCACTGAAGTACCTCTTGGAAAAGAATGGTGCCAAGCCCAGATTGATCTGATGGAAGCTTCTGCTACAAAAATTTGACCTCGAGATCTGAGACAATAAGGGCAGTGAAAATTTTGTAGATGATCACATATCACGCCTAGAGCATCACCTTGAAGATGGTAAGACCACTACCATAAGATATGAATTCCCAAACGAGTATCTGCTTACATTTAATGCTATGACATGGTACACTAACATAGTCAACTACCTGGTAAGCATCATTCTACCACCAGACTTAGCATATAATGCCATGAAACATTTTCTACAAGATGTTTGGCAATATTATTGGGACAAGCCAATATTATTAAAATAGTGTGTCGACCAAGTGATCTGCCAGTGTGTGCCAGAGGATGAGCAGCACAGTATATTGCAGCTATGCCCTGGCGCACCATATGGAGTTCACTTTGCTGGGTTGAAGACTGCTGCCAAGGTTTTTCAATCAGGATTCTTTTTGCACACGCTATATAAAGATGCCCACAACTATGCCAAGGCATGTGATCAATGCCATCAGATAAAAAAACATCTCCGGCAGACACCAATTGCCGCTCCAAAACATTATACACGTGGACTTATTTGATATGTGGGGGATAGAGTTTATGGGTCCATTCCCCCCATCATTTCGTAACCTCTATATTCTTGTGGTCATTGACTATGTATGGAAATGGGTTGAAGCTATTGCACTGCCAACGAACGATGCCAATGCCGTTTCCAAATTTTGCACAAACAAATTTTACTCGATTTGGTGACCCTAGAGTGATTATTCATGATGAGGGTACCAATTTTAAATTTAATATAATTTCTAAAGCTTTGTGCATGTATGGAATTCAGCAGAGGATTGCCACGGCATACCGTCCTCAAACAAATGGGAAAGCCGAAATTTCAAACAAGGAGATCAAAATACTTTAGAGAAGACTGTAAATCCATGAAGGAAAGACTGGTCCTTGAGACTAGATGAGTCCTTGTGGGCTTAAAGGACTTCTTTTAAAACTCCTTTGGGCACTTAACCATTTAGACTCGTTTTTGAATAAGCATGTTACCTACCGGTTGAGATGGAGCATCATACAAATTGGGCAATCAAAACATTTGATATGGCATGGTGTAGAGCGTTTAGGTGTTCTCTAAATATGAGCGTAAGTGCACACTCATGTCAAGTTATAGTATAAAAGATATCGTCTCCCACGAGGATTGGACAGCTTATTCGAATTGCAATTTCTACACAAGGAAAATTAAATGCACAAGTAAATTTAGTTTGTAAAGAAAAGTAAATAAACACAAGTAATTGATAGAATATATTAGGGTGATAGAATGGATCAGGTTATGCTGCTTAGTAGTGTGAAACTGCGTTGAACAGGTTAAGTTGTTCTGCACTGCCAGACTTTGCTGCCTCGGCGGAAGATGGTAGATTGGCTGCTTCGACGCTTTTGCTGCCTCGACAGTGGAACAGACGGTTGGCTCGGTGACAAACTCGACAGAACGCTTCGATAATGATCCCGCTTATGTCTAAGTCAGAATGTTATTGTTGCCAACTGCAGATGATACCCATCGGCGTGAATCATACAATGAACAACAACCTTTGGTCGTCTCTTTTTAGCCGCCTTAAACCCTAACCTATGTCTAGGCTGGATTGATCAACACTTGGTATTGATGAGATCGTGCTTACTTCTTTCGTGAGTTTAACTCTCTCAATACCAAACAAATAGATTGCCTCCAATCGATCTCTCGACTCAATTGAAAACAATGAAGAACATGAAATAAGCAAACCTTGAATTTATTGAAAAAACAAACTTAAAACCTAAACAACCATTCTCACAACTACTTTACAACATAACCCAAACCCTAGGGAATTTAGAACATAGTGGAGGCAAGAAAACACAAGAGAAACCTAAGCTATGTCGACTATGTGGTGTCTCAAATACAAGGTATGGTCGGGTAAATATAAGGCATTGTCCTAGGTTAAGTCTTTCTTGGAGTAGAAGTCTTCTTTATGATAAAGTAGCTTTAGCATTGAATGCATCCTTTAATTTTGACTTCTTTAACTTGAAGTTGGACTCCTTATCGCACAAGTAACCTTACGTCACCTTGGATAATCTCCCCTTGGGTGGCTCAGTCCGCTGTTTCCGACATCGATAAATTGTGTGGATGTGCTCATTGGACTTAGGAAATTAATCTCTTCCAATCGCACTCCAATTCACCAATTTCGTATGTGCAGGACATAAGCATGGCATGTGGTGGATGAAATTTTGGGAGAATTTTTTTTTACCCCAACTTGATAAAATTCGGACCATGAGAGAGTGAAATTTTGTCCTTGAATTTTTAACCCTAGCCGCCCAATTGGATAAGTTTAAATTTAAACTCAAACCCTTTATCACTTTAAAGCTTATCACATCACCCTATCATATCAACCTTTTTTCTTTTCCCTTACACACACCTAAAAGCCATAATTTTCTCCATTAAATCAGTCACTTTAATTACCCCATTAAAAGACTCAACATTTTCCTTCTTTAAACACCTAAACCTTTTCACTTCTTCTTTACCTTTAGCCGTTTCAAAGACTCTTCACTTATTCTCTCTTTGTCTTTATCAAGCAAGAAATCCAAGATTCCACTTTTTCTTCCTCTTCTTTTCACAAAATCCCTCAAGCTCATAACTCGTTTCAATGGCTTCCTCATCTACCCGTTCAAGATATTCTTAAATGAGGAGATTCCCAAAAAGCATGAAGAAAATTTTGTTTCAAGATCATTTTGCCATGAGAAGCACTTCGAGCCAACCGTGGGATTTCCTCCAGATTTCATGGAGGTAGTAACCACGCACAAGTGGTAACTTTTCTGCTAACAAAAGGGTGAGGTCTATGAAAATATCTTCTGAGAATTTTATGCTCACTTGACCACCAAGGATAATCGTTTCTTGATGATTCGAGGAACATGCATGTGTTTTGATGAGGGTTATATCAATGTATTGTTCAAGTTGAGGGAAGTCAAGGATAAACATCTGGAGTATGTCGAGTCAATGATCGCTGCCAAGAGGAAAAAGTTGCTGGCAGATCTGTGTGAACTAGGCACATCATGGATTGTGTCTTCCATGGGACACTAAACCATCAAGAGACTGGCACTGAAATCTCAGCCGAGGGGGTGGAACCATTTTCTCAAGGCAAACCTGATGCCAGCCTCCCAAACTCGAACTATTGCTTGTCCTCAAGCAATGCAATTCTAAACATACTTGCCCTTTGAACTAATCAGAAAGAAAAACCTGTTTTAAACTTGATTTAACACCTCAAGGCCGTGACACCTATCATTAAATTAGTGAAAGGAGAATAGCATGAATTACCTTAGAATTAAACTACAATGCCAGTGCAGTGTGTGTAGAAACTGTGTACAGGCTGAATCTGAAGAATATTCTAAGTAAACAAAGATGTTGTCATGGTAATGTAAGGTTGCTACCGAGGCAGCATAATTAAGCATAATTTATAATCATGGAAATAAGGGCTTCAGATAATCACAAGTACTCTTCTAGGTCTTAAATTAAGATAGGAGCAAACTACAAAACCTTGAACCCATTGAGTAGAGTTATCCCGTGAAGACTTTCATTCACTCATGCTAATTTGTCCGTCACTTCAAGGATTTTCAGATTCATGGACTTTGATAGCAGCGGACTATCCTTGCACATGATTCTTCCTCGAGCCAGTTTCGAGCACCTCTAGGGAAAAACAACATTAATTTTTTTCTTTCCTGTCGTGGCAATGCTTTTCTTTTTCTGTTTGTTGCCTGACGCGACAGCTTCCTGCAACCATGATAGAATTTTACAAATAATTCAAGCAGTCAATGTTCATCAGAAACTCAATCAAATTCAGCAAGTAACAATAGTATTTTTAATATTTGGCATTAATAGAAAAATTCTAAGTTTACTTCATGCTTTCCCCAAAATTAAGTTCTTTTTAATTGGTGCGAAAAATTTAAAGTTGGCTATCCTATCATAGGCACAAGTTCTAACAAATTTTTTCTTTTGATTAATTTTTAGAGGCAAGTACATTATGCAACATATATGCACTAGTTATGCCTAAACAAAATGAGTGCTAACCCCCCCCCCCCAAATTCGAGACGGGCATTGCCCTTAATGCACAAAATAAAATACAAGAAAAAAACAGAAAAATAAATACAAGTAAGATAATTAAGAAAGAAAAATAAGCAATAAAAGAAAAGTAAAGAAATAAACTAGAAGTTGCCAGAGGGCTAAGAAGATGCTGGAGTCTTTGCGGGAGAGGAGGAAGATGAATACTGGATGACAAGGCGGCGGCTGGCCGATGTTCGGGCGGCAGAATTGGCAGGTGATATCATTGATGTCCGTGGCGGCTGGACTCTCTTGGGAGTGGGACGAGGAGATTCACTTTGTTCCGGTTAAGATTCTAACTCCTCTTCCTCTAGCTCGGCTGAGATTATGTGCCGCTTTCTCTACCTGGTTGGGTCTACCATGGGTTCTACTGGTGAATCCTCTGTTGCCATGTGTGCCGATGTTACTGTCGTTTGCTGTTCAACCTCATTGAACGAGGAGGTGTCTACCACTATTCTCGCTGTGTAGGCTGGAGAGAATTGTTTTTATGCCTCTCGAGAGTGTCAGCCACCATGTTTGAAGCGGAGGTGTCTAAGTAGGATGGATAGTGTTAGAGTATGCCCAAAGACCAATCATATGATGATTGAATAGACATACTATTTTACTAGATTTATCAAGTAATGACATTGCCGTTATTATCATTTGGTATGTTTCTGTGCATCAAACTAACCATTGGATAATAATGTCCATACAATAATACGATTATTGTTAAATAGGATCCTTAGTCGAATATTATTACGGGTATGGACAATGATAATATATGAAAGACTAATATGTGATTGATTGATAACAAGTGTTGTCATTGACATAGAGATGTCAAAATCAACGCATAAGTATTTGTTAGAGAACAACATACTGGATTGACCCGCTATGAGCGTGTTTCTTGGGTAATTATGTGACAGTCACAACATTGCTCATGATAAACATATGTATAGTCCTCAGACTTGAGATCAACATGATTTCAACATAAAGATTTACGTATTTTGACATAGTCAAACGTGTGTCGTAACTGATTACATTATAAAGACTGATGATTGGATACGTGATGACCTATGTAGTGAAATATGGTTGATCAAGAAAGGATTCGTCCCTCCTACATAATGGGAGAAATATCTTCGGCCACTTGATTGAGTGAGATTAGAAAATGCATGGCCATGCTCGAATATTATGATATGAGATATCATAGAGATTCGTTTATCATAATCTACTCAAGACATCAAGAAACACAAGATGGATAACACAAGTGTGACTAACCCATGACTAGTGTTCATCTAAGATATAAAGGACAAAAGGAAGAAATACATAAAGGAAGTTTATTCAGGAATTAGGAAAGTCAAACCATGACTTCATGCATCTTAGGTAGCAATGATGTATTTCTAGATGTCACTCATTGTTTGTAAAATTAGAACAATTCTAATTTTGCTGCTAACGTTGCATGAACCTACAAGGGTCACACCCTTTGAATGAAAGGAACAAAAATTGGAAACCATACTCCTTATTTTAGGGAGGTTGCCGAAAATCCCGTATGGGATAGGAGAAATCGACAACTCCCTTAAATGGGAATAATATTGGATAAATAATGTATTTATCAAATATTATTTAGAGTATAGAAAATATTTAGAGACTTAAATATTATAGAATAAGATTCTAAAAATTTAAATATATATTTGGAATTTATATAATGTATATTTAATTCCAAGTTTATGTAGAATTAGATTCTACATAATTAAAAATATATATTTAAATATATTTAAATCCAAGTAAAGATAGAATGAGATTCTATATAATAAAAATATATATATTTGGATTAAATATAATGTATATTTAAATCCATGTTTTATGTAGAATAAGATTCTACATAATTAAATATATATTTCATTTAATATTATTAAATATAATGTATATTTAATATAAAACAATTTCAAGTAGAATTAGATTCTATGAATTTTGGTTGAACTTGGATTTAGGATATTCAACTAGAATTAAGTCTCTGAATACTATTTAAAGGGACAAGGGCTAGCAACCAAATCATCCCTATTCCTCCTTGTAAATTTTGACATATCCCTGGGAATTACCCTCTGGAATTTTCGACAAGTCACATATTTCTTCTGAGAAGTTGTTCGATATTTTTCTGGTGTTCCTCTTGCCCCCTGACAAATTCCTGGCGATTTCCTAGTTCGAATCCAAGTCCCGGTAGAACCCCTGGTCGATTTCAGACTCCCTCAGGAATCCCTGGAGGGATTTCGACTTTTCTCTGGAAGGTGTTCAAACCTGTCAAAATTTATCCCTAAGTGTTAGGAAGGCGGAAACTTTGTTCATTTTCTTCGGGTAGACTCCGTAGAGGTCGTTGCGAACCTGTGATGATTCCGGTTTTACTTGACGTGGTTATTCCGACATACCGTATGTTTTCCAGTTTCCAGAGTTTTAAAAGGTAACTCTTCATCTGTTCACCTTGGATTCGTTCCTGTACATGGATCCTGGCTAGATTACGTCGGATTAATTTTTCCATTGCGCCACGGGGCGTGCCGACGTGACCTAACAGTGGTATCAGAGCCACTTGTATCATACGAATTCGGACTTAAATTCTTGGGTGATGTTTATGTATGAGATGCGTGCTGTTTAATTCGATTTAGATATTTATCGTTTATCGTATCACACCTAATACAGACTTATTTCGATTATCACTGAATGATTAAGAGTTAATCATAACTATGTTAGGTTGCTTCAATGTTAAATGTTAACATGTTGAGACTAATAGTTAATCTAGAGAACAAGTAGTTGTTCATAGTTTCATAGATTTATGAAATCTCTGAAAGGGCTTCTAATTTGATAAAAGTTATCAAACTATCTTTCACGGTGAATCCACAAGAGTTATGGTTAGACGTTATGAAAAATGCATGTCTAGGATTGGCATCATCAAAGACCTGGTACTTAAGTGTGCCACCTCTCTTTTATGTTGACCTACCTGGTGCATTTGTTCGTTAACGCAAATGGTTTATGAAACCTCGTGATCCTTCTTTGGCCCATTAACCGTAACATAGGGATAATCAGTTTAAAACTCCGTAAACACGTCGTTACTTTGTTCGCACGATGTTTGAAATGCATGTTAGATTGCACGGTGTTTGTTTTGCATGGTTATAGTCCATAGCCTTTATAGTTTTGGTTTTTATAAATACAGCATGCGTATCGTGCCTTTCTCTATCTTCTATTGTACTTCTCTTCTCATCTCACTCCCTCGCATGTAACGCGAGTTTCTGAAAATTGTAAATACTCATGGAGATAAAGCAAGAACCAAGGTAGCAGCGTGGTGGGCCTTCCCTGGTGGACCGGGCGTTTCAGAAGCAGATTCTATCTTCAGTAGAATGGTCCTCCCATTAGCTTGGGACGAGTCACCTTAGGTTAAGAAGGGCTATAATCATTGCATATTTATTTACCGCTTATATTTACCTTGTATGTGATGCAATGGATGTTTTATACGCATGATTAAACATAGTTCTATTGATAGGATCAATGTTAATATGATGAGATAATTAAGTAAATCCCTCACTATAATTCTAAGTCTGTTTTAACTATCCAATATTTACCCTCGTTAAAGCTTCGATCGATATAATGCAAGCTTTGCCAAAGCAATGTCACATTTATCTATCTTAGTTAAACGCGAAGAATAAGCTAGTGATATTCACCGGTTGAGATATTGGTATTGACTTAGTTGGGTTGTTCTAATAGGATTAGAAAACCTAGTGGTTAAAAGTTTTGGATAATCATAAGATGATTTAAAGAACAAGAGTTGTTCGCCAAAAGATGAGGAATTACATGAGATGTAATTAGTAAGGTGTTACTTACCTAAATAACCATTTCCTAAAAGACTGGCCAAAGCTGATTTAGAAATGGTGAAATACGGATCCTCACTCACTAGAAAAACTATCGAAACGTTTTTCCGAAATTAAAACTAGAGGGTTTTTAATTTTGAAGAAAATAGTGGGAGTAAATTTATAGTAAAGACCTATCTATAAATTTTAAAATTTAGTAAAACTTATGTAGCATATTTTCTTTGTTGTAGAATTAATGGCAAATAATACTCTATCTCTGCGATCTATCCTTGAGAAGGATAAGCTCAATGGCATAAACTTCCTCGACTGGTTCCGCAATTTGAGAATTGTTCTCAAATAGGAAAAGAAGGAATATGTCATTGAAGAACCTGTTCCTGATGAACCGGTTGCCACTGCTTCCAGAGCTGACAAAGACAAGTTTAAGAAACACATGGACGACATGCTGGATGTCGGTTGTCTTATGCTTGCCTCCATGACCCCTGAGCTTCAGAAGCAACATGAGGACATGGTAGCTTATGATATGATTCAAAATCTCAAGGAGATTTATGAAGGGCAAGCTCGTCAAGAGAGGTACGAGACCTCTAAAGCTCTGTTTCAATGCAAGATGAGTGAGGGATCTCCCGTAGGAGCTCACGTCATCAAAATGATGGGATACATCCAAACATTGGAGAAGCTCGGCTTTCCGCTGAAAGACGAATTAGCTACTGATGTCATCCTGCAATCGTTGCCGGATAGTTTCAATCAGTTCGTCCTTAATTTCAATATGAATGAAATTAACAAGACGCTGCCATAGTTGCTCGGCATGTTGAGAACTGCTGAAATCAACCTGAAGAAGGTAGGACCTAAACGTGTTCTGATGGTCCGCAAGGGCAAGAAGAAAGGTAAATCATCAGCAAAGTCTAAAGGTGATGGTAAGACCAAAACCGATGGAAAGGAGGCATTGAAACCTAAGAAGGGAATCAAGAAGGATGGAAAATGTTTCCATTGCGGCAAGACCGGACATTGGAAGAGAAACTACCCCACACACCTACAAGAAGTCAAGAAAGCAAAAAACGAGTGAGGTATCAACCTCAGAGGCTTCTAAAGAGAAGGCATCAGAATAGACATGGACCTGCGAATGGAAATAAAGCAAGAGTTGCTACATCATCCATTATGACATGTGTTTTTGCTTAAATAGATTTGTTTTAGTTTTTAAGATTATTATTTTGTGCCTAAGTTTTAGTTATCTTGTAAGGACAAGATATTTTAATTTAGAGATTATTTAAATAAATGTTATTCTTTTAATCTCTTATGGCACAACGAATCAATGATCTTTAAACTAATCAAATCAATAATATTTATAAGATAAATAAAACAAATGACTAATCTCAAACTCATAAAAGTATTAAGGTAATTTGATGAGATCAAATTCAAGAATATTTAAAGTTTGATGAACTTTCAAAGAAAATGGGATTGTCTCATAATTAAAACCCACAAGTGGAACGAAAAGTCTTTGAAAGAGAATCAAATATGTTAGACATGTTTTGATTCAGAACAAGTCATTTTCGACTTCTTTACACACTAGAAAAACAACTCTCATACTTAATCGTGTTTTTTTTGAAACGTCATATAAGATATGGACTAAGAATTTTTCTAGAATACCTTTGAAGTTTTAAGGTTACTTACATGTTAAAATGTTTACAAAGTTTGAACCTTAAAAAAACTCCATTTGTTGTTTATCCTAACGAGAACAAAGCGTTTGTTTCTCAAACGAGAGTTTATCTTGAAAGAGATTAATTCTCACAAAGGGATATTATTTGTTCAACTTTAACGAGAACAAAATATTTGTTGCTCAAACGATAGTTTATCTCGAAAGGGAGTACTTATCACTAAGGGATTTCATTTTTCAACGAGAACAAAATGTTTGTTGCTCAAACGAGAGTTTCTCTCGAAAGAGATTACCTCTCAAAAAAGGAAAAAATGGAATTTGGAATGTGAAGAAATTTTAGAAAACTAATTTATGAACCAAAGATTGAGAATGTTTCACAAATGATCAAGGAACATTGGAACAAAACACAACCATTGTGTTGATCCTTAAGAGAATACCATATACTTGAGAAATATGGATTTCTCACTATCCGTACATGGAAACACTCTTCTTTTCAGATCAAGATAAAGACTAGGTCTTATCATAAAGCAATGGTGAGCCCAAAATTAAAGAAATGGCTAAGAGCCATGAGATATGAGATGGAATCCATGTCTAAAACCAAGTATAGACTTTGGTTACCTAAAAGGGTAAAACCTAAGAGGTATGGATGAGTTTTTCAAAAAGGAAAAACCGACATGGATGATAAAACATAAAAACGATGATTCGTCGCTAAAAGTTTTCTACAAACTTCATAGTATAGACTATGATAAAGCATCTTCCTTGTAGCTATGTTCAATCCATCTTAATCTCACTTGCAAGTAGTTACATACAATGATTATGGAATCAAATAAAGGAATGTCAAAACCACTTTCCTGAGGGAAAACTTGAAACAGATGTGTACATGACACATCCAGAAGGTTTTGTCACTCCAAGGTATGTAAGCTACAAAGGTCTATCCATAGACTAAGGCAAGCTTCTCAAAGTTGGGATATTCGTTTCAGAAGATACAATCAAAAGGTTTGGTTTATCTAGAAACAAAGGGGAGTCTTGTTTTCAAAAGAGCTAGTGGGAGCATTGTTACTTTCCTAAGTATTGTATGTAGATGACATACTCATCAAAAGGAACTAAAGATCACAATCTGTTTTGCATTAATAAAAGATACTGCGAGTTAGCAACATGAGACAGTACCTAACTCTACAACATAGGCTGAATGTATTACAGTCGACATAGCAATAAAGAAGGATGTTTGGATCTAAAGGGTTCACTTCTGAAGTAAGGGTTGTTCCCAGTATATTAGATTCTACATAACTCTGTTATGATGGAACCTTTGCGTAAGCAAATAAAACCCAGATCTCATCAATAAATCCGAACATATTATAAAGTGCTTACATCTTGGAGATGTGAAAGTATGCAACATACGCACAAAGTTGATAACATTGTCAACTCCCTGACAAAGCTTTTGACACAGCATAAGCATGTTAGTTACACTAATCAATATCGTATTAGATACGAGAATGATTGGTCTTAGTGCTAGTGGGAGATTGTTGGAGTATGCCCAAAGACCAATCATATGATGATTGAATAGACATACTATTTTACTAGATTTATCAAGTAATGGTGTAACGCCCCGGTTTTGGGCTTAGAAGTTTTGGGCGTTGACCGGTTTGGTCAAAGTGCTGTTCGAATCTTAAGAGGTAAAATTAGGAAAGCCTAGTTCGGGTTGCATTAAAAATATGGAAAAATGTTCTAAAATCATATTTTAATATAATTAAGTGAACTGTGAAATCAATTTTGAAAAATGGGTTTTGGAAGTATGACATTTTGGCTAGTGACCAAAATGTAAATTTTGAAAGTTTGGTGACTGTTTTATAAAGAGTTGAAACTTTGAATCTTTAAGGAGCTATTAATCCAAAGATGATTTCTCCAGATTTTTATAAGATATTTTAAGTCTAAAATCTGATTTTAAAGGTTATTAAAATTGGAGGGAAGCCATTTTGGCTATTTTTGGATTTTGTAACCAACTTTGCTAAACTTTCTTTCTCTCATTTTCTCTCAAACCAAACACTACTTTTCCAGAGAATTGGATCTGATTTCTTCACCTAAATCCCTCCATTCAACTCTCATTTGATTCCAAATCATTGTATCTTCAAAACCTCTTCAATTGCTTCTTGATTCTTCAAGGATTTTCATTCCAAAAAGTGGAGAATCACAAGTTTGGAGGTAAGAACGTCCTTCTCCTCTAAACTATCAGTTCTTTACTGAAATTCCCAAGTTCTCAACTCTTAATTGATGTTTAATTAAAGGCTTTTGAGTTTGGAATTGTATCTTGGCTTATAATGCAAGATTTGATGGTTTTTCATGATTTTCGTTAGATCTGATTGATCTGTGATTTAAGATGTGTTTTTGATGTTAAAGGAACTCTAAATTGATAAGGAAATGAGTTTTGATTGATGCAATCCCGGATAGGTTGAGTTTCCTAAGTTTAGCTTATGTTTCTTGGATGTTTTTGTGGTGATCTTGTGGATCTGTTGTTGCTGGAGGTATAAGGATGTTAATAGGTTGTTTTTAGATGTTATATGGTGATGATGGATGTTAGGTTTTGCTGGTTTATGGCTGGGCTTTGTTTAGAAGTGGTTTGGATGCATTTTCGGTTGTGTTTGGTGGCCGAAAATGGAGGTTGAGTGAGAGCAGTGAGTTTGAGTGCTTTCATTGAAGCTTTTGATGCTTGATGATGCATTAAACCTCTGCTTTAATGTGTTTAATCAGGGGAGGCATCTTTGGATCCAAGAGTTGTTGATCCGGAAGCTTGAATTCGTGCTTCGGCAAGTGGCGAAGTGGAATCGGTGAGTGAAAATGGGTTTTCGGCTTTGAAACCAATGTCTTGGGAGCTTAGTTTAAGTCTAAACAACTTTGCTAAGCTCGAGTGTAAGTTTTCGGAATTTCTCTCTAGTGGTGGCCATGATTTTGTTGTGATGCGAAATGATAATTTGCATGTTTTACATACTGTTTTGGAAGCATGTTTTAGCATGGTTTTTACTGTTGATGTAAGCCATATGTTGAAGGTAACTCTAGGTAGGAGTTCCTTGTTTTTGTACATTGAAATGATGTGGTTTAATGCTTTGAAATGCATGATGAATATGGCTTGGTTTTATGCTTAAAAACAGTGATGTAAGTGATGAAAATGATGTATATTGGCAAGTGAGGTTTTAAAATGTTAAGGTCACTAAGGTGGTTAAAAGTCCTTGAGTGAGCCTTGTTGCTTATGAACATCAAGGTGGTTAAAAGTCCTTGGATGGTTCATGTTGTGGACACTAAGGTGGTTAAAAGTCCTTAGGTGATCCTTTTCTATGGTGTTTAAAAGTCCATAGGCCAAGGTGTTTAAAAGTCCTTGGGATCAAGGTGTTTAAAAGTCCTTGATGTGATACTTCATGGTGTTTAAAAGTCCATGGCCAAGGTGTTTAAAAGTCCTTAGGATCAAGGTGTTTAAAAGTCCTTGATGTGATACTTCATGGTGTTTAAAAGTCCATGGCCAAGGTGTTTAAAAGTCCTTGGGAAGTTGATGAACTTGTTTTAAGAAATGAAATGTATCACTTGAGCCAATATGACATGTTAAGTATGTAAGAAGCATGAGATGCTTGTTTTGATATATGATATGAAGCAGGAGATTGCTTGTTTTAAAGTTTGCTTTGAGCATGTGCATAGGTTGATTCTATGCATGATTTATAAATGGTTTTAATTGCATTATTGAACTGTTTTTATTGAGCATGCCTCACTAAGCTTTTGCTTACGCTCTCTACGTTTTCTTAATTCAATAATGCAGAGCATTAGAGTACCTTGAGGGCAGCAAGAAAGGACAAGCAATCAAGTTCAAGTGAAGCTCAATGTATGAAGGTTTTATAAGTACATTTTAGCTTTTGTGTGATTTGGCAATGGGGGACCAATGTGTATGTTTTGGGAGGTGTTGGAGACTCCCTAAGTATGTTAAATGTTGATGTGTTTGTTGACTTTTGAATTGGAACCTTATATGCTTGTTTTGGAAGTTTGGTGTTGAATAGCTAGCTTGTGTAGGAAGCATGCCATTAGAATTGGGGCTTTTTGCATATGATGATGTTTGGTTGAATTGTTAGTGCTAATATGTTCCTTATATGTTGAATTGCATGTTGGCAAAGTTTGGTAGCATTTGGAGCATGTTTGGTTGTGTAATTACATGTTTAAAGTGGAGTTTTGGAGCAATCTGGGCAGGGTGTTTCGGAACAGCACCTACCGTTTCGGAACGGGTGCCTTAATTGTGCCCAGGCGTCCGAAACGGGAGGGGCCGTTCCGAAATGGAAAAGCCTCTGCCAGACCCCCGTTTCGAAACGGGCTATGCCTGTTTCGGAACGTCCCCGCGTTTCGGAACGGGCTGTCTCCCGTTTCGGAACGGTCGACCGTTGGGGGCTGACATTGGCAGTTATATGTTTTGAATTGTTCGCGTTTTGGTACTGAAACTTGTTTGTGCAATTGTATGAGTTTGGGAAGTCCTTTTGAGCTGAAATTTCACAGGGAAGCATGAAACCTGATTAATTTCAAGTTGGTAACTTCAATTTGGATTAAGTCCTTTTAATTATCAGAATTTACAATTTGGTCCCCAAAGTTGTAAATTGTTCAATCGAGTCCCTGTTTGATCTCTGATGTTTGTGATCTTTTGGTATGATGTTTGTGTGATCACGATTAGGCTTAATGTGCATCTAGACAAGTTTAAAAAGAAAAAAAAGGGTCGTTAATCAAGGTTGAGTTTCGGGTTGACTTTGGTTTTCCCCGTGTGACTTTCTTAATTCGGGTCAACCGTCTAGGCCGGGTTAAGGGGGTTACATTTGGTGGTATCAGAGCTGAGTTCTCGAGTAATTGGGTATGTTTGTATGCGTGATTGAAGTATGTATGCTATGAATGCTTGTTGTTTGAAAGCATGTTCAGTGGTCTGAAATGTTGATGCAGTTGAGTTGTATGCTTTGATATTGCATGTTGAGGGTACCCATTGCCAAACAAAAGCTAAAGGAAAGATGTTGTTTTGAAATGAAATTGAGCTTGAATACTTGGATTGCTTACCTTGCTGGGCCTGATTTTGTTTTATTTGTGTTGTGATTGCATGGTAAAAGTATGGCACCACGTAGAGAGTTAAGAGGTAATGCGAGAGCTACGGCTCCTAATGAGAATGAGAATGAAGAGCACACTGGTAGAGCTGTGTTACCCCCTCCTCCGCCTGGTGGTGGTGCTGGAGGTGCGGGAGCTGAAGCTGCAGCTGATGCTGGTGCTGGAGCTGCTGGACCAGAGGTTGGTCAGGGGCAAGCTATGCCTGATATGTCTGCTTTGGTACAAGCTATTGCGGGTGCTTTTCGAGCAGCAGTAGCTGGAGCTCAGGGAGCTGGGCATCAGGGAGATGCTGGAGTCAGATTGCCTTTGGAGCGTCTGCGCAGTCTTGGAGGGACTGAGTTTAGAGGTTTATCAGCTGAGAGTTCTGAGGCTTGGCTGGAAAGTACCAAGCGTATCTTGGGTCAGATGAGTTGCACGGATGTGCAAAAGCTGGGTTGTGTTGTGTCCTTGCTGCAGGACGATGCTTATACATGGTGGACGACTACCATTGCTGGAATGGCTGAAGCTGATGTTACCTGGACATTCTTTCAGAATGTGTTTAAAAGAAGATATCTGGGAGTGAGATATCTGGATGAGAAAAAGCGGGAATTCATGTCTCTTACCCAAGGGAGCATGAGTGTGGCTGAGTACGAGGTACAGTTTGTACGGCTCAGTCAGTATGCACCGGAGCTGATACCTGATGAGAGGGCTAGGTGCGAGAGGTTTCGTTACGGTCTTGTGACGGATGTTAAGATGTATTTGTTGGCCACCGAGTATGTTGATTTTGATGTGTTGGTGGGCCGAGCAAAGGACGTTGAGATGAACCTGAGTTTGTCTGCTAAGGGTGCTGGCAAGCGAGCTGCTGAGTATAGTTCCGGAGGTGGACGGAACAAGAGGGGACGAGATCAGAATAATCAGCCCTCAGCCAGGAGAGGTGGTGGTGTGCCTGCTAGAGGAGGCAATGCTAGAGCTGATCCCAGTGCTTGTTGGATCTGTGGTTCCCGTGGTCACTTGAAGCGTGATTGTCCTCGTGCTGAGAGAGTGGCACAAGCTCCTGTTGCGGCTGGTGGTAACGGGTGCTGGAATTGTGGTTCTGCAGACCACATCAGGCGAGATTGTCCGAGGATGGCTGGTGAGCAGGTGCGTGCTCCTGTTGTTGCTGCACCGCAGAGAGGTCGTGGGCGCGGCCGTGGTAATTTCCAGAGGAGAGAGGAAGGTGGCCGAGGGGTAGCTCATGTTGTAGCTATTCAGCCTGAAGGTGGAGGCCAAGCGAGGGTGTATGCTCAGAGAGAGGGCAGGAATGATGCAGATGTGATTGCAGGTACCTTTACTTTGCAGTCCTTGTCATTGCTTTCTTTGATTGATTCTGGATCTACGCATTCATATATTCTTCGTGAGCATGCTGAATTGCTTGGTTTGCCTGTTGAGTCTTTGGATGTTGGTGTTCGGGTCACTAGTTCTTTTGGTGAGACTGT
Source organism: Hibiscus trionum (assembly GCA_030270665.1). Taxonomy (NCBI): domain Eukaryota; kingdom Viridiplantae; phylum Streptophyta; class Magnoliopsida; order Malvales; family Malvaceae; genus Hibiscus; species Hibiscus trionum. The sequence goes on along the minus strand of BSYR01000010.1, from coordinate 38,371,803 downwards.
TGTGACTCGAAAGTTGTATAGAAGGTGTCCTTTGGTTGTTCAAGAGCATGTCTTTCATGTTGATCTTATGGAGTTGCCCTTCTATGGTTTCGATGTGATCCTTGGTATGGATTGGCTTGCTGAGCATCGTGCTGTTGTGGATTGTGAGAATAAGCGTGTTTCGCTTAAGCTTGCGGATGATTATGAAGTTGTGGTGGTTGGTGAGAATGTGAAGTTTCTTGCCAATGTTGTGTCTTCTTTGGAGGCGAGCAGGATGCTGAGGCAAGGTTGCGAAGCTTACCTAGCTTTTGTGATGAATCCTAGCTCTAAGGAGTTGAGGGTGCAAGATATCAGGGTTGTAAAGGAGTTTCCTAGTGTTTTTCCTGAGGAGTTGCCTGGTTTACCTCCTAACCGCGAGGTGGAGTTTGGAATTGAGCTGTATGAGAATACAACTCCTGTGTCCATTACTCCATATAGAATGGCACCTAAGGAGCTGAAGGAGCTGAAGACGCAGTTGCAAGAGTTGCTTGATCGTGGTTTCATCCGGCCGAGTGTGTCACCTTGGGGAGCACCGGTCTTGTTTGTGAAGAAGAAGGATGGCACTATGAGAATGTGCATTGATTACCGTCAGCTGAACAAGTTGACTATCAAGAATCGGTATCCTTTGCCGAGGATTGATGATCTCTTTGATCAATTTCGGGGAGCTGCTGTGTTCTCTAAGATTGACTTGAGGTTAGGGTATTATCAGTTGAAGGTGAAAGATGTGGATGTGCCTAGGACAGCTTTCAGGACAAGGTATGGGCATTATGAGTTTCTTGTGATGCCGTTTGGGTTGACAAATGCTCCTGCTGCTTTCATGGACATGATGAATCGTGTGTTTCATGAATACCTGGACAAGTTTGTTGTGGTGTTCATTGATGATATCCTCGTGTACTCGCGTACTGAGGAGGAGCATGAAGAGCATTTGAGGGTTGTTTTGCAAGCTTTGTTGGAGAATCAGCTTTATGCTAAGCTGAGCAAGTGTGAGTTCTGGCTAAGAGAGGTGGTTTTTCTTGGACATGTTGTTTCAGCTGAGGGGATTCGTGTTGATCCTCAGAAGATTGAGGCGGTGATGAGCTGGAAGGTTCCTAAGTCTGTTCATGAGGTCCGTAGTTTCCTTGGTTTGGCGGGATACTACCGAAGGTTTGTGGATGGGTTTTCCAAGATTGCTGCTCCTTTGACAAAGCTGTTGCAGAAGGATGTTAAGTATGAGTGGACAGAAGCGAGACAGCAGGCTTTTGAGAAGCTGAAGGCGGCTTTGACGCAAGCTCCTATCTTGATTCAGCCTGAATCAGGGAAAGAGTTTGTGGTTTACAGTGATGCATCTTATGTTGGTTTGGGGTGTGTGCTAATGCAGGAGGGTAAGGTGGTGGCTTATGCATCGCGGCAGTTGAAAGTGCATGAGCGCAATTACCCTACGCACGATATTGAGCTGGCTGCAGTGGTTTTTGCTCTGAAGATCTGGAGGCATTATCTGTATGGTGAGAAGTGTACTGTGTACACAGATCACACGAGTTTGAGGTATCTGATGTCTCAGAAGGAGTTGAATCTTAGGCAGCGGCGTTGGTTGGAGTTGCTCAAGGATTATGATCTGACGATTGAGTATCATCCTGGAAAAGCTAATGTTGTTGCTGATGCCTTGAGTAGGAAGGTAGCTGTTGAGTTGAGAGCCATGTTTGCTAGCTTGAGCTTATCGCGTGATGGTGGTCTTGTGGCTGAGTTACAAGTGAAGTCATCTTTGGTTCAGATGATCAAGGATAAGCAGTTGTTGGATGATTCCTTGGTGTCTCATATTCAGGATATCGCGGAGGGTAGACCTTCGGATTTCTGTTTCAATGATGATGGTGTGCTGTGTTTTGGGAGTCGGATAGTAGTGCCCAATGATGCTGAGTTGAGGCGTGCTATTCTGACTGAAGGTCATAGTAGTCCTTTTGCTATGCACCCTGGTAGTACTAAAATGTATCGTGATCTTCGTGATGAGTACTATTGGGTTGGTTTGAAGAAGGATGTTGCGGAGTTCGTGAGCAAGTGTTTGGTGTGTCAGCGAGTTAAGGCTGAGCATCAGTTTCCTTCTGGTTTGTTGCAACCGTTGAAAATCCCTGAATGGAAGTGGGAGAGGGTTACCATGGATTTTGTATCTGGTTTACCTTTGTCACCATCGAAAAAGAATTCGGTCTGGGTGATTGTGGATCGTCTGACGAAGTGTGCGCATTTCTTGCCTGTGCATACCACGTTTTCTTTGGATAAGCTGGCAGAGCTGTACATTGCTGAGATTGTGCGGCTGCATGGTGTGCCTAAGTCGATTGTGTCGGATAGGGATCCGAGGTTCACATCGCGGTTTTGGCAGTGTTTGCATCAAGCTCTGGGTACAAGGTTGCATTTCAGTACATCCTATCATCCTCAGTCGGATGGTCAGTCTGAGCGAGTTATTCAGATTTTGGAGGATAGGTTGAGGTGCTGCGTGATTGAGTTCCAAGGTTCTTGGGAGAAGCATCTGCCTTTGGTTGAGTTTGCTTATAACAACAGTTATCAGGCGAGTATACAGATGGCACCTTATGAGGCTTTGTACGGGAGGAAGTGTAGGACTCCTCTTTGTTGGGCTGAAACTGGTCAAAAGTTGGTTTCGATGCCGGCTTTGTTGAAAGGGACCACAGAGAAGGTGAAGCTCATTTGTGAGCGGTTAAAGGCTGCTTCTGATCGGCAGAAGTCTTACGCGGATTTGAAGCGTAAGGAGATAGAGTATGCGGTGGGTGACCGTGTGTTCTTGAAGGTTTCGCCTTGGAAGAAGGTGATGAGGTTTGGCCGGAAGGGCAAGTTGAGCCCTAGATACATTGGACCATATGAGGTGGTTGAGCGTGTGGGTCCTGTTGCGTATCGGTTGAGGTTACCTCAGGAGTTGGAGAAGATTCATGATGTGTTTCATGTTTCTATGCTCCGGAAGTATAGATCTGATCCTTCGCATGTGATGCCTGTGGAGGAAGTGGTTTTGAATCCGGATTTGGCCTATGATGAGGAACCGGTGAAGGTTCTGGATTCGGATAGCAAGGTTCTTCGTGGCAAGACCATTGAGTTGGTGAAGGTGCTGTGGAAGCATCGCGGTGTTGAGGAAGCCACGTGGGAGCGGAAGGAAGACATGCTGAAGCAGTTTCCTTATCTCTTTCCTTCAGGTAAATTTCGAGGACGAAATTTCTTAAGGGGGGGAGAGTTGTAACGCCCCGGTTTTGGGCTTAGAAGTTTTGGGCGTTGACCGGTTTGGTCAAAGTGTTGTTCGAATCTTAAGAGGTAAAATTAGGAAAGCCTAGTTCGGGTTGCATTAAAAATATGGAAAAATGTTCTAAAATCATCTTTTAATATAATTAAGTGAACTGTGAAATCAATTTTGAAAAATGGATTTTGGAAGTATGACATTTTGGCTAGTGACCAAAATGTAAATTTTGAAAGTTTGGTGACTGTTTTATAAAGAGTTGAAACTTTGAATCTTTAAGGAGCTATTAATCCAAAGATGATTTCTCCAGATTTTTCTAAGATATTTTAAGTCTAAAATCTGATTTTAAAGGTTATTAAAATTGGAGGGAAGCCATTTTGGCTATTTTTGGATTTTGTAACCAACTTTGCTAAACTTTCTTTCTCTCATTTTCTCTCAAAACAAACACTACTTTTCCAGAGAATTGGATCTGATTTCTTCACCTAAATCCCTCCATTCAACTCTCATTTGATTCCAAATCATTGTATCTTCAAAACCTCTTCAATTGCTTCTTGATTCTTCAAGGATTTTCATTCCAAAAAGTGGAGAAGCACAAGTTTGGAGGTAAGAACGTCCTTCTCCTCTAAACTATCAGTTCTTTACTGAAATTCCCAAGTTCTCAACTCTTAATTGATGTTTAATTAAAGGCTTTTGAGTTTGGAATTGTATCTTGGCTTATAATGCAAGATTTGATGGTTTTTCATGATTTTCGTTAGATCTGATTGATCTGTGATTTAAGATGTGTTTTTGATGTTAAAGGAACTCTAAATTGATAAGGAAATGAGTTTTGATTGATGCAATCCCGGATAGGTTGAGTTTCCTAAGTTTAGCTTATGTTTCTTGGATGTTTTTGTGGTGATCTTGTGGATCTGTTGTTGCTGGAGGTATAAGGATGTTAATAGGTTGTTTTTAGATGTTATATGGTGATGATGGATGTTAGGTTTTGCTGGTTTATGGCTGGGCTTTGTTTAGAAGTGGTTTGGATGCATTTTCGGTTGTGTTTGGTGGCCGAAAATGGAGGTTGAGTGAGAGCAGTGAGTTTGAGTGCTTTCATTGAAGCTTTTGATGCTTGATGATGCATTAAACCTCTGCTTTAATGTGTTTAATCAGGGGAGGCATCTTTGGATCAAAGAGTTGTTGATCCGGAAGCTTGAATTCGTGCTTCGGCAAGTGGCGAAGTGGAATCGGTGAGTGAAAATGGGTTTTCGGCTTTGAAACCAATGTCTTGGGAGCTTAGTTTAAGTCTAAACAACTTTGCTAAGCTCGAGTGTAAGTTTTCGGAATTTCTCTCTAGTGGTGGCCATGATTTTGTTGTGATGCGAAATGATAATTTGCATGTTTTACATACTGTTTTGGAAGCATGTTTTAGCATGGTTTTTACTGTTGATGTAAGCCATATGTTGAAGGTAACTCTAGGTAGGAGTTCCTTGTTTTTGTACATTGAAATGATGTGGTTTAATGCTTTGAAATGCATGATGAATATGGCTTGGTTTTATGCTTAAAAACAGTGATGTAAGTGATGAAAATGATGTATATTGGCAAGTGAGGTTTTAAAATGTTAAGGTCACTAAGGTGGTTAAAAGTCCTTGAGTGAGCCTTGTTGCTTATGAACATCAAGGTGGTTAAAAGTCCTTGGATGGTTCATGTTGTGGACACTAAGGTGGTTAAAAGTCCTTAGGTGATCCTTTTCTATGGTGTTTAAAAGTCCATAGGCCAAGGTGTTTAAAAGTCCTTGGGATCAAGGTGTTTAAAAGTCCTTGATGTGATACTTCATGGTGTTTAAAAGTCCATGGCCAAGGTGTTTAAAAGTCCTTGGGATCAAGGTGTTTAAAAGTCCTTGATGTGATACTTCATGGGGTTTAAAAGTCCATGGCCAAGGTGTTTAAAAGTCCTTGGGAAGTTGATGAACTTGTTTTAAGAAATGAAATGTATCACTTGAGCCAATATGACATGTTAAGTATGTAAGAAGCATGAGATGCTTGTTTTGATATATGATATGAAGCAGGAGATTGCTTGTTTTAAAGTTTGCTTTGAGCATGTGCATAGGTTGATTCTATGCATGATTTATAAATGGTTTTAATTGCATTATTGAACTGTTTTTATTGAGCATGCCTCACTAAGCTTTTGCTTACGCTCTCTACGTTTTCTTAATTCAATAATGCAGAGCATTAGAGTACCTTGAGGGCAGCAAGAAAGGACAAGCAATCAAGTTCAAGTGAAGCTCAATGTATGAAGGTTTTATAAGTACATTTTAGCTTTTGTGTGATTTGGCAATGGGGGACCAATGTGTATGTTTTGGGAGGTGTTGGAGACTCCCTAAGTATGTTAAATGTTGATGTGTTTGTTGACTTTTGAATTGGAACCTTATATGCTTGTTTTGGAAGTTTGGTGTTGAATAGCTAGCTTGTGTAGGAAGCATGCCATTAGAATTGGGGCTTTTTGCATATGATGATGTTTGGTTGAATTGTTAGTGCTAATATGTTCCTTATATGTTGAATTGCATGTTGGCAAAGTTTGGTAGCATTTGGAGCATGTTTGGTTGTGTAATTACATGTTTAAAGTGGAGTTTTGGAGCAATCTGGGCAGGGTGTTTCGGAACAGCACCTACCGTTTCGGAACGGGTGCCTTAATTGTGCCCAGGCGTCCGAAACGGGAGGGGCCGTTCCGAAACGGAAAAGCCTCTGCCAGACCCCCGTTTCGAAACGGGCTATGCCTGTTTCGGAACGTCCCCGCGTTTCGGAACGGGCTGTCTCCCGTTTCGGAACGGTCGACCGTTGGGGGCTGACATTGGCAGTTATATGTTTTGAATTGTTCGCGTTTTGGTCCTGAAACTTGTTTGTGCAATTGTATGAGTTTGGGAAGTCCTTTTGAGCTGAAATTTCACAGGGAAGCATGAAACCTGATTAATTTCAAGTTGGTAACTTCAATTTGGATTAAGTCCTTTTAATTATCAGAATTTACAATTTGGTCCCCAAAGTTGTAAATTGTTCAATCGAGTCCCTGTTTGATCTCTGATGTTTGTGATCTTTTGGTATGATGTTTGTGTGATCACGATTAGGCTTAATGTGCATCTAGACAAGTTTAAAAAGAAAAAAAAAGGGTCGTTAATCAAGGTTGACTTTCGGGTTGACTTTGGTTTTCCCCGTGTGACTTTCTTAATTCGGGTCAACCGTCTAGGCCGGGTTAAGGGGGTTACAAATGGCATTGCCATTATTATCATTTGGTATGTTTCTGTGTATCAAACTAACCATTGGATAATAATGTCCATACAATAATACGATTATTATTAAATAGGATCCTTGGTCGAATATTATTACGGGTATGGACAGTGATAATATATAAAAGACTAATATGTGGTTGATTGATAACAAGTGTTGTCATTGACATAGAGATGTCAAAATCAACACATAAGTATTTGTTAGAGAATAACATACTGGATTGACCCGCTATGAGCATGTTTCTTGGGTAATTATGTGACAGTCACAACATTGCTCATGATAAACATATGTATAATCCTCAGACTTGAGATCAACATGATTTCAACATAAAGATTTACGTATTTTGACATAGTCAAACGTGTGTCGTAACTTACTACATTATAAAGACTGATGATTGTATACGTGATGACCTATGTAGTGAAATATGGTTGATCAAGAAAGGATTTGTCCCTCCTACATACTGGGAGAAATATCTTCGGCCACTTGATTGAGTGAGATTAGAAAATGCATGGCCATGCTCGAATATTATGATATGATATATCATAGAGATTCGTTTATCATAATCTATTCAAGACATCAAGAAACACAAGATGGACAACATAAGTGTGACTAACCCATGACTTGTGTTCATTTAAGATATAAAGGACAAAAGGATGAAATACATAAAGAAAGTTTATTCAGGAATTAGGAAAGTCAAACCATGACTTCATGCATCTTAGGTAGCAATGATTTATTTCTAGATGCCACTCATTGTTTGTAAAATTAGAACAGTTCTAATTTTGCTGCTAACGTTGCATGAACCTACAAGGGTCACACCCTTCGAATGAAACAAACAAAAATTGGAAACCATACTCCTTATTTTAGGGAGGTTGCCGAAAATCCCCTATGGGATAGGAGAAATCGGCAACTCCCTTAAATGGGAATAATATTGGATAAATATTGTATTTATCAAATATTATTTAGAGTATGGAAAATATTTAGAGACTTAAATATTACAGAATAAGATTCTAGAAATTTAAATATATGTTTGGAATTTATATAATGTATATTTAATTCCAAGTTTATGTAGAATTAGATTCTACATAATTAAAAATATATATTTAAATATATTTAAATCCAAGTAAAGATAGAATGAGATTCTATATAATAAATATATATATATATGGATTAAATATAATGTATATTTAAATCTATGTTTTATGTAGAATAAGATTCTACATGATTAAATATATATATATTTCATTTAATATTATTAAATATAATGTATATTTAATATAAACCAATTTCCAGTAGAATTATATTCTATGAATTTTGGTTGAACTTGGGTTTAAGATATTCAACTAGAATTAAGTCTCTGAATACTATTTAAAGGGACAAGGGCTAGCAACCAAATTATCCCTAATCCTCCTTGCAAATTTCGACATATCCCTGGGAATTCCCCTCTGGAATTTTCGACAAGTCCCAGATTTCTTCTGAGAAGCTGTTCGATATTTTTTCTGGTGTTCCTCTTGCCCCATGGCAAATTCCTGGCGATTTCCTAGTTCGAATCCAACTCCCAGTAGAACCCCTGGTCGATTTCAGACTCCCTCAGGAATCCCTGGAGGGATTTCGACTTCTCCCTGGAAGGTGTTCAAACCTGTCGAAATTTATCCCTAAGTTTTAGGGAGGCGGAAACTTTGTTCGTTTTCTTCGGGTGGACTCCGTAGAGGTCGTTGCGAACCTGTGACGATTCCGGTTTTACTTAACGTGGTTATTCCGACATACCGTCAGTTTTCCAGTTTCCAGAGTTTTAAAAGGTAACTCTTCATCTTTTCACCCCAGATTCGTTCCTGTAGATGGATCCTGGCTGGATTACGTCGGATTAATTTTTCCGCTGTGCCACGGGACGTGCCGACGTGACCCAACAAATAGTGCGTCAGAGATGGCATTTGGCGGCGGAAGGTGGCATGGCGGGCATGTGATTCTGGTGGTATAGTCTCTCTGGGTTCAGCAGCTGTAACCAGTTCTTCAGGGAATCTAGGCAGGAAGGGGCCATCATTGGGGAACTTTTGAAGAAGATAGGTTACAAATTCCTCTTGGACTTCCCCCACATACTTCATGAACGTCAACTGCTGTTGCTCGATCCTCTTATTGTTGGCGATCAGTGTATGGAGCAGCTGGATGGCTTCTGATTGTTGGGCAGCCTCTAGCTGCCGGGGCAACATTGTTGTCGGCCGACGGCTGGGAATGTGTGACCGGCTCTATCTTCGGTGCTTGCATCATCTGGAGCTGAACCTTCCTTTTCTAGCCCTCTATTGGTGGTGTCAACGCATCCTTGGGGTTGGTGGTCACGTTGAAGTTCGCGCAAAGGCCAGTGATGAGGGAGGGGAAGTAGAGCATGCCTTTGGATTTCAAGTAGCAGTTGTGGATCTCCTTACAAATGATGTCGCCAGCGTTGATCGGCCTGTTGTTCATGATGGAATGAATTAGGGTGAGGCGGGGCCGGTCAACTGTTGTGTTGTGGGAGGTGGGCAGTAGTCGTCATTTGATGAACGTGTTCCACAGCATTACCTCCGGCGGTATTCGGCGGTGCTGGACAGATCTGTTTTGCTTCCCCGCCAGCCACGGGGTGTTTGGCTCACAAAGTTTGTCCTTCATCCGGTCGTAGTCAGTTAATGTCAATGTTTGCCTCCACTCTTCATAGGGGTTTTCGTCCACTCCAGCCCGTAAAATCTGTTGATGGTGGCCGAATTTAGTTTGACTGCCTCCTGTCTAACAAAGATGAAGGCAACCTCTGAGCGGGGTTGGTGGGCATAGAATTCCCGGACAAGTGTGACGTTGGCCACCTCCGGCTGCTTAGCAAATATTTCCCACCCTTGGTCGTGGATCTTTTCGAAGAGGGCGGGCTCAAGATCGAGGTCTTCTGTCTGCGTGGAGTAGTGGAACCCTTGCTCCTCCCATACTGCTCTATTGGCAAACTGAGTTTGGTGCCTTTGCTGGTCTAGCTTGGAGAAGAATCTTTGGAAAGTGGGTATAAATTTTGATTCTGCCATTGCTTTGAGTCGGTTGTGATTCTAAAGTAACTAAAAATAGGAGAAGAAAAATCTTGAGAAGTAGATGGATGTAGAAGAGATTAAACAAGAAGGTAAAGTAAAGAGAATGAATGAAATAGTGAGATATATATATGGGTTGCCGAGAGATGTCGTGGCGGCATTAAATTCCAACAGGCATATTTTTGCGGCTCATGTTACAGGATTAAATGCCCGTTACGTTGTAGCCGTTGGCAGCTAGTCGTTAGCGGGTTACTAGCCGTTATGCATTTTTGCGGTTGGCTGCCTACAGCTATTTCAACGGCATGGTGGGCAGGCTCCTTGTTGGGCCTTCTTCTTGGTCTTGCTTATTTATTCCTAAAACTTGAAAATAAAATAATAAACTAAATAAAAAAAATCTAAAATAAAAATACTTAAATCTAAAAATAAAAATATGGAAAATAAATTGAAAATAAATGAAAATCTAATCCTAAAACATAAAAATAAAAAGAAAGAAATTAAAAATAAATTTAAGTTATGTTGGGAGTGCATTGAGGTGCATCTCCCAAACATAACCACTTCATGAGCTGGTTGCGTTTTTCTTATTGTCCAAGTGGGTTATCCAGCTCCTTGGGGTTCGTGTTGCTCTTATTTATACCCTGACAGCTGCTGCCTTGCCCTGTCTCTGGGTTGACCTTGGAGGCTTGTGGGTCTTGGCAGACTTCTTTTCCCTTGGCTGGCTTCGTGGGCTGTAGGACATGTATCTTTATATTCTGATTGTCCACCCTCATTATGATGTTCTGCATGTGGCTAAGAATGGTCGCCCAAGAATGATAGGGGCGTTCTCGTCTACCTCATATTCCAGGATGAGGAAATCAGTAGGAAAAATGAAGTTGCCCACTCGTACCAGGATATCTTCAACTTTTTCCCTCCGGTTTATAATTGCTCCTAGGTCGCATAGAGCTCTCATGTCATGGTTGCTGCCAATCTTGCATGGAATGATGAAGCTGCCTGAATCTGTCCTCTAGGGTGGCACCTTATTATGCATCATTGCCATGCATTCTTCAGTGATAGTTACCGTCTCGAATTCCTCAATTCTCCTTCTCTTGGAAACCACGTCCTTCAGATACTTCGCATAATTTGGCATGTTTTGTATGGCTTCCACGAGTGGGATGTATATGTGCACCTGTTTAAGTATATCTAAGAATTTCTTGAATTGGTGCTCTTGTTTCTGCTGTTTAAGCCTTTGAGGGAAGGGCGATGGCAGATGGATGTCCTGTATGTGTTTCTTACAAGGAAACCCGATCTGTGGTGGTTTAGGATCATCTGTCTTATGGCTGATGTCGTCTTCCTGGGCATCAGTTTGTTGTGCTACCCCAGTAGGTTGTTCATGTGGTGCTGCGGCGGGTAGCTCTGGCTGCTCAACTCTGGGCTCATCCAATTGTTTCCCACTTCTTGTAATTATCGCTTTACACTGCTCGTAGGTGGGTTTGGCTGTGACTTATGTGCTGCTGGATGATGCACCCATTGTCTTGTTGCTTATGATCCCCGTGAACTGCCCAAACTGGCTCTCCAGGTTCTTTATTGCAGCCTCCTGATTGTTCATCCTCATCTCCGTCCTGTCCATAAAAGACTCAGTTTTATTAATATATTTATTAGTACGAACAATAAAATCACTAGTTGGAGACATAAAAGTATGTAGGGTAGATTCTAGTGAATTGTTGCTCGTATTTTGTTGCTGTTGAGGTTGTTTTCGTGACAGGTTCTATTGGTATCCCCCTGGTTGCTAAGTTGGGTTTGCAACCGTGTTGGGGTTACTCCAGGAGAAATACAGATGCTTTTTCCATCCTGGGTTGTATGTGTTGGTGTTGGGCCTTCTGTTCCTCTCGTAAGTTCCCATAAAGTTGGTGGATTCACTACATTCAGAGGAATCGTGATTGCCTCCACACTCATCACAAAATGGCTCCACAAACTTGGCCTCACATGTTTTTCCTTTGTCCATATTCATCACCAGCTCTGTCAGTTTATCCAGGCGGGCATTAACAGATTCAGTGGCCTCTACTTCATTCACAATAGCTGGCCGACTTATGCCGCCGCGGCGGGTTGTAGGGAACTTGTAGTCGTTCTTAACAACTATGTTCAGAATCTATAGTGCCTCCTCAGGTGGTCTATCCAGGATGATTCCATTGGCTGAGGCGTCAAGCATCATTCATGTCGGTCGGTTTACTCTGTTTTAGAACATCGACACTTGAGTCCATGATGGGAAACCATGAAGCGGGCAATTGTTTAGCATCTGTTGGTATCTCTCCCAAGCTTCATACATTGGTTCGTCATCCCCTTGGCGGAAGGTTGTGATCTTGTTTCTTAATCTTTCGGTGACGTTTGAAAGACTGAAACGATCTAGGAAGTCCTTGCACAACTCTGTCCAAGTATTGAATGATCCCGTTGGTTGGTTGTTCAGCCACTACTTTGCCCTATCCCTCAGTAAATAGGGAAATAATCTCAGTTTGAGCATGTCTTGATGGACTCCATGTATTTTGAAAGCTCTGCATATGTCTAGGAATCCCCTCAAGTGATGTCGAGCATCTTTTGTGGAAGTTCCTATAAATTGCCCCGAGGTGTTGATTATGTTGAACATCACGGGCTTTAACTCAAAGTGATCCGCTTCAATTTCAGGCTCGGCCACAGTTGGATCAAACCCTCTGAAATCGTGCTCCAGGTAGTCCCTGGTGGTTCGCACATACTGTGGCTGCTTGGGTAGAACTGGGGGCTGCTGCCTAGGTGGCGGATCTTGCTGCTCATCCTTGCCGTTTCGAGCATCGTTGGCAGGGTTGTCGTCTTGGACCTTAACCATTGTTGCATATGCTTTCCCTTTTTCTTTAGCTTCTTCGAGGGCTTCTCTTGCTTCCTTCTTCAGTTTCCTTGCTCGTCGTTCGATCTAGTCAATGAAAACGATTTCTCTCGATCAGTTTGCTCTGGTCATGCACTAGACAAGAAAAGTGTGAAATTCTTTTTTTTGAATAAAAATAAAAATAATAAAAACTAGAATTAAATGCAAATAAATAAAAGTGCAGAAAAAATAAAAACGAATTTATTGTTGCCAATCCCCGGCAACGACGCCAAAAACTTATAGAGCGTTTGGGTGTTCTCTAAATATGAGCGCAAGTGCACACTCTTGTCAAGTTATAGTATAAAAGATATCGTCTCCCACGAGGATTGGAAAGCTTATTCGAATCGCAATTCGTGCACAAGGAAAATTAAATGCACAAGTAAATTTAGTTTGTAAAGAAAAGTAAATAAACACATGTAATTGATAGAAAATATTAGAGTGATAGAATGGGTCAGGTTATGCTACTTAGTAGTGTGAAACTACGTTGAACAAGTTAAGTTGTTCTGCGCTGCCAGACTTTGCTGCCACGGCAGAAGATGGCAGATTGGCTGCTTCGACGCTTTCGCTACCTCGACAGTGGAACGAACAGTTGGCTCCACGGCAAACTCGGCAGTCCTTCAAGGCTCAACAGAACGCTTCGGTAATGATACCACTTATGTATAAGTTAGAATGTTGTTGTTGCCCACTACAGATGATACCCATCGGCATGAATCATACAATGAACGACAACTTTTGGTCGTCCCTTTTTAGCCGCCTTAAACCCTAACCTAAGTCTAGGCTAGATTGATCAACACCTAGTATTGATGAGATCGTGCTTACTTCTTTCGTGAGTTTGACTCCCTCGATACCAAACAAATAGATTACCTCCAATCGATCTCTCGACTCAATTGAAAATAGTGAAGAACATGAAATAAGCAAACCTTGAATTTATTGCAAAAACAAACTTAAAACTTAAACAACCGTTCTCACAACTACTTTACAACATAACCCAAACCCTAGGGAATTTAGAACATAGTGGGGGCAAGAAAACACAAGAGAAACCTAAGCTATGCCGACTATGTGGTGTCTCAAATACAAGGTATGGTCGGGTATATATAGGGCATTGGTCTAGGTTAAGTCATCCTTGGAGTAGAAATCTTCTTTATGATAAAGTAGCTTTAGCATTGAATGCATCCTTTAATTTTGACTTCTTTGACTTGAAGTTGGACTCCTTGTGGCACAAGTAACCTTAAGCCGCCTTGGATAATCTCCCCTTGGGTGGCTCAGTCCGCTGTTTCTGGCATCGATAAATTGTGTGGATGGCTCATTGGACTCAGGAAATTAAGCTCTTCCAATCGCACTCCAATTCACCAAATCCTTTGGTTGCTGCCCTGGGCAGTAGGTATGGCGGCGACAACTACTGGCAGCACTTTTCTCTGTGTTGAGCTGCTTCAATACAGCTCCTTGGCTTGCTGCCTCAGCATTAGCTCCTCAGCTCCTCTCTCCTTCTTCCATCTTCTAGCACTTGAAACTAAAACTAGACTAAAACAGTACATTTTCTCACCAAATTAAAGATATTCAATATAAACAGGGTAAAGTAAAGAATACTGTAAATAATGCATGCATGCACCTAAATATGCCTAAATTGTACTTTAGAACAGAAATAATATGAGATGGAATGCATATAAAATATAGGACTAATGAGCACTTTACACATGGAGAGCTGCTGGAGAAAAGAGATTACTAGACCTAAATAAGTTGGAAGAGTTCATAACACAAGCCTATGAGAATGCCAAACTCTACAAGGAGAGGACAAAACGTTGGCATGATAGAAGGATAATGCCGAGACAATTTGAGGTAGGCCAACATGATTTTTTATTTAACTCACTACTTAAATTGTTTCCAGGCAAGCTCAAGTTAAGATGGTCAGTCCCTTTTGAAGTCATGAAGTCGTATGTCCATGGAGCTGTGGACATTAGGGATTTAAAGAAGGGTGAAATTTTTAAGGTGAACGGCCAACGACTGAAACATTATTTGGAAGGTGATCATAAAAATATCAATGAGGTTATTCTCTTGGTAAAGGTTCCGTAACATAATCACCATGTTTTGAATTTTTGTAAATATTAGGCTAGATGTTTTTCCTTTTCAACATTTTCTTTATTTGATTTTTCTTCTTTTAGTTTTTAAATTTTTCTTTACTGTGTTGTAAGGTTTTCATTTGAGTATGTGTATATTTAGTGTGCCAGGTAGAATGCCAAGACAAAAGCTTGGCATGTGGTGGATGAAATTTTGGGAGAATTTTTTTTTACCCCAACTTGATAAAATTCAAACCATGAGAGAGTGAAATTTTGTCTTTGAATTTTTAACCCTAGCCGCCCAATTGAATAAGTTTATATTTAAACTCAAACCCTTATCTCTTTAAATCTGATCACATCACCCTATCACATCAACCTTTTTTCTTTTCCCTTACACACACCTAAAAGCCATCATTATCCCCGTTAAATTGGTCACTTTAATTACCCCATTAAAAGACTCAACCTTTTCCTTCTTTAAACACCTAAACCTTTTCACTTCTTCTTTACCTTTAGCCGTTTCAAAGACTCTTCACTTCTTCTCTCTTTGTCATTATCAAGCAAGAAATCCAAGAATCCACTTTTTCTTCCTCTTGTTTTCAAAAAATCCCTCAAGCTCATAACTCATTTCAATGGCTTCCTCATCTACCGTTCAGGATATTCTTCAATGAGGAGATCCGCAAAAAGCATGAAGAAAATTTTGCTTCAAGATCATTCTGCCATGAGAAGCACTTCGAGCCAACCGTGGGATTTCCTCCAGATTTCATGGAGGTAGTAACCACACACAAGTGGTAACTTTTCTGCCAACAAAAGGGTGAGGTCTATGACAATATCGTCTGAGAATTTTATGCTCACTTGACCACCAAGGATAATCGTTTCTTGATGATTTGAGGCACATGCATGCATTTTGATGAGGGTTATACCAATGTATTTTTCAAGTTGGGGGATGCCGAGGATAAACATCTGGAGTATGTCGAGACAATGACCGCTGCCAAGAGGAAGAAGTTGCTGGCAGATCTGTGTGAACCAGGCATAGCATGGATTGTGTCTTCCAAGGGACACCGAACCATCAAGAGACTGGCACTAAAATCTCAACCGAGGGGGTGGAACCGCGTTCTGAAGGCAAACATGATGCCAACCACCCACAACGAACCAATGTAGGAGGAACGGCTTGCACAACTGCACTCAATCATAGTTGGCCGAAAAATCAATGTCGGACGAATCATCATTGATGAGACATATAAATGTTCTGGTAAGCCTAATGGCAGTCTATTCTTTCGTTTTTTAATTTCTAACATTTGCATGAGACATGGTGTGCCCAAGATCGACTCATATAAAGGCTAGGAAATTAAAGGCACCACAATCACGCCGGCTCTATGGAGGCAACTCACAGCCACCGATTCCAAGGATAAAGAAAAGGGAAAAGCCACTACGCCAACACCAAAGCCCAAAGTGCCGAAGGTAGAATCCGATGCTTCCATGCCAGCTAGTGCAGTGGCATTACTTTCACAGATCAACCATCGCCAAAAGATTATTCTTCTTAAATTAAAGAAAGTCGAGGAGTGTAATGTCAAGACCTGGCAGTATAATTGTAACCCCCTTAACCCGGCCTAGACGGTTGACCCGAATTAAGAAAGTCATACGGGGAAAACCAAAGTCAACCTTGATTAACGACCCTTTTTTTATTTTTAATCTTGTCTAGATGCACATTAACCTTATATGTGATCACACAATCAACATGCTCAAAGATCACAAACATCAGAGATCAAACAGGGACCCAATTGAACAAATTACAACTTTAGGGACCAAATTGTAATTTCTGATAATTAAAAGGACTTAACCCAAATGAAAGTTACCATCTTGAAATTAATCAGGTTTCATGCTTCTCTGCCAAATTTCAGCTCAAACGGACATCCCAAACTCATACAATTGCACAAACAAGATTCAGGACCAAAATGCAAACTTTTTGAAACACATAACTGCCACTGTCAGCCCCCAACGGTCAACCGTTCCAAAACGGGAGACAGCCCGTTTCGAAACGCGGGGCCGTTCCGCAACGCGGACCGCAACGAGGGTCTGGCAGTAGCCAAACCGTTCCGAAACGGTAGCACCCGTTTCGGACGCCTGGGTTCATGCAGGGCACCCGTTCCGAAACGGTGTCACCTGTTCCGAAACGCCTAGCCCAGATTGCTGCATTTTGCTCACTCAAACACACAATTGACCATCCAAACATGCTCCAAAAGCCACCAAACTTTACCAACATGCAATTCAACATAAATGAGACACGCTTGCATCAACAATTCATCAGAAACACATCATAAGCAAAATGCCCCAAATCTATAGGCATGCTTCCTACACAAGCAACCATTTAGGCACAAACCTTCCAAAATAATCTCAAATAAGCCAAATCATGTTCCAACAACATTAACAACATTTAAACATCCTTGATCAACATAAACGAGCACATACACAATAATCCCAAGAGATTCTACCCCCATTGCCTTTATTAACTATAGCTATTCACCGAGACATACATCTCACTTGGAGTCCACCTTGAATCCCTTGCTCCTTGTTGTCCAAACTTCAAAGATCTGCATTGATGGATAAAAAGAGCGTAAGCACGTAATGCTTAGTGAGGAATGCTCAAAACCAAAACACCATCAATGCAGCGGGTTATAAAACACTTGTAAAACAAACCCGATTTGTTTACCAAAACCATGTTTGAAATCCTTTTCAACAACAAGCATCAACCATGCATAAACACCATATGCAAAGCTAAAACAAAACTATGGAAAACACTTCCATTTCACAACATACCTTTCTTAACCTTGAAAGCCATTTCAAACAAGAATCCTTTTAAAATCATTACTCAAGCAATCCATCACATACATTTAACCAAGGCAACTTATAAACTATACTAACATAATCACGTGCCTTTTAAAAACAAGTCCTACAAGACTTCAATGCATTAAAGATATTCATGCTCACATACATCATTTACCAAATGATAATCAACACTTGTTCAACCTAACAAGTAAACATGCATTCACATGCATCATACACCTTTCATGCAACAATGCATCTTTTCAAGCAACTCATGCTTCCCATGCAACCATGCATCATTTCAAGCATCTCATGCTTCACATGCAACCATGCATCATTTCAAGCATCTCATGCTTCACATGCAACCATGCATCATTTCAAGCATCTCATGCTTCACATGATCAAGAATATTACATTGGCATCCAAGAGATCAACCACGTTCACTTTCCAACACAACAACCCGATCGGATACGCGGATTCCGAGCGTTGTCCCTACGCTCCCTACACCCTACCCAATCCAAGGTCCTCGAATGGGCAACACCTCCATTATGACCTCAACATCCTAAGGTTCCCATGCATGGACTTTTAAACACCACACAACCTTAGCTTTTCCTCAAGGTTCCATGTATGGACTTTCAACCACCATACAACCTTGACATGCACAAGGTTCTCCCGTATGGACTTTTAACCACCATACAACCTTTGCATAACCGATTGGTAGTTGTAGAATATCATCTAACGAGATCCGGGACATCACACACAAGATCCACACATGGACTTAACATTGCCATTGTGATCTCAACAAGCACAAGGTTTTCACATATGGGCAACACCTCCATATAACCTTTGCTCAACCAAGGTCCTCGAATGGGCAACACCTCCATTATGACCTCAAATAACCAAGGTCCTCGAGTGGGCAACAACCTCCACTATGACCTCATCTCGTTAGGAAACTTGAAGGGAGCTTATCCGGTCCACTCTTGACCACTCCACCTCCAAGGCGACTTTATTCACGGTGCACCCAATCCTATAGCCGGCTAACTATATCCGATCAAAGAACCAAGAACCACTTACATCACTTGCCAATATAACCACCTTACCACATTAGTCCAATGTTTCACATGCATAACCAATATGCAAAACCATTACCACATTAATCAAATGATTCACATGCATAACCGATATGCAAAAACCATCATTTATCATCATCAATTCACTGTTTTAAAGCATTAAACAAAGCCATTGAACAACATGCAACACCATGCAACAAAACCACATTTTCAATGTATAAAACCAAGGATCTCCTACCTTGAGCATCCTTCACATATGGCTTTCAAAACCAGCATTAAACCATGCCTAAACATGCTTTCAAAATAGAATATAAACCATGCAAAACACATGCATTTCAATCATCAACCACCATTGCTTAAAAAGCCAATTCATATCCCAACTCAAGTAAGAAATCCATTTACTTACTCTTGAGCTTAGCAAAGTTGTTTAGACTTAAACTAAGCTCCCAAAACCTTCAAACCTTTGTTTAAAAGCCGAAAACCCAACTTCACTCACCGATAACCAAAACAAGACTAGCCAACAAGCCTTCCAAGCTTCCGAAACCTTCCGCAAACACCGTCAAAGCTCAAGGATCAAACTCCCCTGTTTCAAGCACACAAAAACAGCACATTAATGCATCATTATGCATTAAGAACAGCAGCCACACAACCAAACTCGCTGCTCAACGCAAATCCAACAATTCAGCTACCAAACCCAACCGAAATCACCTCCAAACATTACCAAAACTTAACCCAGCCAAGATCCTTCACTTCTAACCATTTTTATACATCAATTAACATCCAAAATGATTACAAACACATCCTTATACCTCCAGGTATAACAGATCACCAAAAACACTCCAAAAACAACCAAAAACTCAAGCAAAACTTAGGAAATTCAACCTATCCGAGATTGCATTAGTTAAACATCAATTTCTAATCAACTTAGCATTCATTTAACATCATTTTGACACTTCAAAACACTGCCCAAACAGATCACACGAAAATTCCACCAAAATCACCAAATCTTGCATTTTAGCCAAAAATCAAGATCTCATTTGAAAAACCATTAACAAATCATAAATCAAGGATTGAGAACTTGGGAATTTCAATAAAGAACTTGAAGTTCAGAGGAGAAGGACGTTCTTACCTCCAAACTTGAATTTCTCCTTTTTAGAGCCAAAAAGCTTGATGAAACAACTTGCAAATTGAGAGGTTTTGTTGATGAGATGATTAGGAATCAAGTAAGAGTTGAAATGAGAGATTTAGATGCCAAAATCAGAGAAAGAAATCTGGAGAATTTTGTTTGGGTTGAGAGAAAATGAGAGAAAAGAGAAATTGAGAGAAAATGGAAAATTAGTTAGGAAATTGGTTAAAATGATTTCCCTCCTTTTCTTAATCTTTAAAAATCAGAATAAAGCCTTAAAATATCTTAGAAAAATCTGGAGAAATCCTTTTTGGAATAATAGCTCCTTAAAGATTCAAAGTTTCAATCCTTTATAAAACTGTCCCGCAACTTTCAAAAATTACATTTTGGTCACTAGCCAAAATGTCAACCTTCCAAACCTCATTTTCCAAAATTGATTTCACAGTTCACTTTTATATAATAAAACATGATTTTAGAACATTTTTCCATATTTTTAATGCAACCCGAACTAGGCTTTCCTAAATTCACTCTTATATATTCGATCAGCACTTTGACCGAACCGGTCAACGCCCAAAACTTCTGAGCCCAAAACCGGGGTGTTACAACTCTCCCCTCCTTAGGAAATTTCGTCCCTGAAATTTAACCGGCGAAAGAAAACCACAACCTTCCCAAACCAACACACAAGGCAACACAAAAGCCTCAACCAACACTGAACACTTTCCACACAAAACCTCCACCAAACCTAGCACCACCACATGTTGTTCGCAAAACCAGAACACACAAAGATAGCCGCACTTAATCTTTCACATAACCAGACCGTACACCACCCCAACATCAACCTAAAGAACTTCAGCTCTTACAGCAGACCACACTGTAACACACAATACCCAAAACCTGTTTACACAAAGACAACAGCCAACCCAATCCAGCCACTATGCCAACCTTCTCTGCTTCTAAAATCCTTGCAAACTCCCAAACCTCTTCCAAGAATTACATCACAATCCCAACTTGACTCCGTCAGCCGTTCCACACACCACCAACCAATTCTCACAAGAACCCAAACAACCAACAAAAACATCAATCTTTCATTGACCTTCCACTTCAAACTTCAACCATAACACTTACCATACTAAAACATCGCCCAGCTTAAACATACAAACCATCTTCTTAACTCCTCAAAGGTTACTAAGAACCAGCACTTACAAACACAACTCTTCCACAACAACTTAAAAGCTAAGCTACTTCAGTACTTGGGAACACAACCACTAAGCTGCAACATCACTTAGCACCAAGGAACTACCCCTTCCACTTAGCTATTCAAACCACTAAACCGATTCTAAACTCAACCGATACCGTCCAACACCAAACCACTAAACTCCTTAAGCATCAAACACTATCCTTCTACCAGCAGCTACACCACTCTCACTTTCACTAGCAACTAGCTTGATATACCCCACTACTAACTCTCACCCAGCACCAAAACAACCTCTAAAAACCCATCATCCAACCTAATCCAACACACTAACAGATTCGATTAGTTATTAGCGAGTGTGAACATCGTATGCATGATCACCAACATGCCCTATCAATGCCTGATGTACATGTATGCAAAACCTCTAATGTCATGCCACATGTATGCATGGACCAACATATATAATATAGTATATAACAATGATTTTAACTGTGCATGAATGCCAATTCACACCCTCCAATAACATCCTCAAATCCGTTCTAAGAACAACCTCCTACCTCACTTCTAGCTTATCTAACGTCACCATACCAACAACCATAAACCACAAGATACTTACCAAGCCTTCTTCACACCCAAGACATCCAAACCATAACTAAAAACCCCAACAAGCTAGCAACAAGACTAACTTACCACGCAAGGAAAACCAACAGAAACCAAACTAAGGCAACTAGAGCAAAGATTACTAAACAAGGTTACCTGGAAACACAACACCTCCCTGAAGCTTCATCAGACGAGCTCTCTTCCTTGCGGAACCACCACCCTCCTGCCACACCACTGCAGCACCAGCTAACACACTAGGGTCACCACCAACTCCTTGCGGTAAAGAACCTTGGCTATTCCGAGCCATCATCAAACAATCACGCCTCATGTGTCCAGCAGACCCACATTTCCAGCAATTCTCCTTTCCCACACTCTTCACAACTTTCTGCTCTTTCTGCCACCTCTGAACCTTACCTCGGCCGTGCCCACGACCTTTCTGAAACCCTTTGGCTAACACCAAAGCTAACTTCGCTCCATGAGGACAATCACGCTTAACATGTACTTTGGAACCACAATTCCAACAAACACCTGCGCCCCAACAATTCCCAACATGTTGCCTTTCACAACGGTCACACACAGATGACTGAGCTTCCACTCCTTGCTCAAGCAATACTTGCTCAACAACAGCACTACCCGCGCCTTGCTTAACCCTTGGAAATTCCCTTCCAAGATACCTTTCATAGAAGGCCGACACAAAGAAATCCCAATCAATATCATGGATATGTGACGCAACTGCCACAGATGTCCACCAGGCACTCACATCTTCCAACATCAAAGAAACAACACTCCCCAGCTTACAGGCATAATCACAGCCTTCCCGATCCAAAATCAGAACCACACTGGCCAACCAGGCCTCAAACATCTCCGGGGAAGTACCATGATACTCCACAGCACCCAAATCAACCAAATGCTGCTTCGGCAAACCCTCACATTTACCCAGCACATCCACTGACTCCACCTCAACTGCAACCTGAGATGTTCCCAACACCCCCTGAACAACAGATGATGAACTTTTCATCACAGAACCAGCTTCTTTCCCTTGCCTTACCATCTCAACCCCAGGCACAGAAAACTGAGACAAAACACCTCTACCAAAGGGTGAATTCCTTGCCTTAACAACCCGCCCCAAGGCAGCAACCATCTCCCTCATTCGCCAATCCTCCATTGACTTTGCCATACCACTAACAACAACAAACATACAATCACAACAAACAAACAAACCAGTTAGACCAGCATTAGCAAGGATTCAAATTCCAACTCCAAAATAACACAATAGCTATATTAATAAGGCAATGGGTATCCCAAATCCTCCCCTTTACATGACATAACAGTCAACACAACATGGATATCACAACATCAAGCATATCAAACAAAATACTTTGATCATGCTTACATCAAACAGCATCCACTTGCCACAGCATACTAGCAACATAACATACACCTTACACTTCCATCAAGCATAACACCAGCTCACAACATCAGCACATAACCACATTAATTCAACAATGATTCATAAACACAAAGCATGCTCGAAACATCAGCAACTTGATCAAAACATCAACAATTTGCCCAAAAACACATGTTTCAACCAACATTCAACCCACTTTCATCCACACAACAAGGTAACATCAAACACACATCACAACATCTTACCGTTTTCCCCAAGCATTCGCAACACAGCTCTGATACCACCAAATGTAACCCCCTTAACCCGGCCTAGACGGTTGACCCGAATTAAGAAAGTCACACGGGGAAAACCAAAGTCAACCCGAAAGTCAACCTTGATTAACGACCCTTTTTTTATTTTTAATCTTGTCTAGATGCACATTAACCTTATATGTGATCACACAATCAACATGCTCAAAGATCACAAACATCAGAGATCAAACAGGGACCCAATTGAACAAATTACAACTTTAGGGACCAAATTGTAATTTCTGATAATTAAAAGGACTTAACCCAAATGAAAGTTACCATCTTGAAATTAATCAGGTTTCATGCTTCTCTGCCAAATTTCAGCTCAAACGGACATCCCAAACTCATACAATTGCACAAACAAGATTC
Source organism: Hibiscus trionum (assembly GCA_030270665.1). Taxonomy (NCBI): domain Eukaryota; kingdom Viridiplantae; phylum Streptophyta; class Magnoliopsida; order Malvales; family Malvaceae; genus Hibiscus; species Hibiscus trionum. The sequence goes on along the minus strand of BSYR01000010.1, from coordinate 38,348,499 downwards.
ATGACCAAAATGCAAACTTTTTGAAACACATAACTGCCACTGTCAGCCCCCAACGGTCAACCGTTCCGAAACGGGAGACAGCCCGTTTCGAAACGCGGGGCCGTTCCGCAACGCGGACCGCAACGGGGGTCTGGCAGTAGCCAAACCGTTCCGAAACGGTAGCACCCGTTTCGGACGCCTGGGTTCATGCAGGGCACCCGTTCCGAAACGGTGTCACCTGTTCCGAAACGCCTAGCCCAGATTGCTGCATTTTGCTCACTCAAACACACAATTGACCATCCAAACATGCTCCAAAAGCCACCAAACTTTACCAACATGCAATTCAACATAAATGAGACATGCTTGCATCAACAATTCATCAGAAACACATCATAAGCAAAAAGCCCCAAATCTATAGGCATGCTTCCTACACAAGCAACCATTTAGGCACAAACCTTCCAAAATAATCTCAAATAAGCCAAATCATGTTCCAACAACATTAACAACATTTAAACATCCTTGATCAACATAAACGAGCACATACACAATAATCCCAAGAGATTCTACCCCCATTGCCTTTATTAACTATAGCTATTCACCGAGACATACATCTCACTTGGAGTCCACCTTGAATCCCTTGCTCCTTGCTGTCCAAACTTCAAAGATCTGCATTGATGGACAAAAAGAGCGTAAGCACGTAATGCTTAGTGGGGAATGCTCAAAACCAAAACACCATCAATGCAGCGGGTTATAAAACACTTGTAAAACAAACCCGATTTGTTTACCAAAACCATGTTTGAAATCCTTTTTAACAACAAGCATCAACCATGCATAAACACCATATGCAAAGCTAAAACAAAACTATGGAAAACACTTCCATTTCACAACATACCTTTCTTAACCTTGAAAGCCATTTCAAACAAGAATCCTTTTAAAATCATTACTCAAGCAATCCATCACATACATTTAACCAAGGCAACTTATAAACTATACTAACATAATCACGTGCCTTTTAAAAACAAGTCCTACAAGACTTCAATGCATTAAAGATATTCATGCTCACATACATCATTTACCAAATGATAATCAACACTTGTTCAACCTAACAAGTAAACATGCATTCACATGCATCATACACCTTTCATGCAACAATGCATCTTTTCAAGCAACTCATGCTTCCCATGCAACCATGCATCATTTCAAGCATCTCATGTTTCACATGCAACCATGCATCATTTCAAGCATCTCATGCTTCACATGCAACCATGCATCATTTCAAGCATCTCATGCTTCACATGATCAAGAATATTACATTGGCATCCAAGAGATCAACCACGTTCACTTTCCAACACAACAACCCGATCGGATACGCGGATTCCGAGCGTTGTCCCTACGCTCCCTACACCCTACCCAATCCAAGGTCCTCGAATGGGCAACACCTCCATTATGACCTCAACATCCTAAGGTTCCCATGCATGGACTTTTAAACACCACACAACCTTAGCTTTTCCTCAAGGTTCCATGTATGGACTTTCAACCACCATACAACCTTGACATGCACAAGGTTCTCCCGTATGGACTTTTAACCACCATACAACCTTTGCATAACCGATTGGTAGTTGTAGAATATCATCTAACGAGATCCGGGACATCACACACAAGATCCACACATGGACTTAACATTGCCATTGTGATCTCAATAAGCACAAGGTTTTCACATATGGGCAACACCTCCATATAACCTTTGCTCAACCAAGGTCCTCGAATGGGCAACACCTCCATTATGACCTCAAATAACCAAGGTCCTCGAGTGGGCAACAACCTCCACTATGACCTCATCTCGTTAGGAAACTTGAAGGGAGCTTATCCGGTCCACTCTTGACCACTCCACCTCCAAGGCGACTTTATTCACGGTGCACCCAATCCTATAGCCGGCTAACTATATCCGATCAAAGAACCAAGAACCACTTACATCACTTGCCAATATAACCACCTTACCACATTAGTCCAATGTTTCACATGCATAACCAATATGCAAAACCATTACCACATTAATCAAATGATTCACATGCATAACCGATATGCAAAAACCATCATTTATCATCATCAATTCACTGTTTTAAAGCATTAAACAAAGCCATTGAACAACATGCAACACCATGCAACAAAACCACATTTTCAATGTATAAAACCAAGGATCTCCTACCTTGAGCATCCTTCACATATGGCTTTCAAAACCAGCATTAAACCATGCCTAAACATGCTTTCAAAATAGAATATAAACCATGCAAAACACATGCATTTCAATCATCAACCACCATTGCTTAAAAAGCCAATTCATATCCCAACTCAAGTAAGAAATCCATTTACTTACTCTTGAGCTTAGCAAAGTTGTTTAGACTTAAACTAAGCTCCCAAAACCTTCAAACCTTTGTTTAAAAGCCGAAAACCCAACTTCACTCACCGATAACCAAAACAAGACTAGCCAACAAGCCTTCCAAGCTTCCGAAACCTTCCGCAAACACCGTCAAAGCTCAAGGATCAAACTCCCCTGTTTCAAGCACACAAAAACAGCACATTAATGCATCATTATGCATTAAGAACAGCAGCCACACAACCAAACTCGCTGCTCAACGCAAATCCAACAATTCAGCTACCAAACCCAACCGAAATCACCTCCAAACATTACCAAAACTTAACCCAGCCAAGATCCTTCACTTCTAACCATTTTTATACATCAATTAACATCCAAAATGATTACAAACACATCCTTATACCTCCAGGTATAACAGATCACCAAAAACACTCCAAAAACAACCAAAAACTCAAGCAAAACTTAGGAAATTCAACCTATCCGAGATTGCATTAGTTAAACATCAATTTCTAATCAACTTAGCATTCATTTAACATCATTTTGACACTTCAAAACACTGCCCAAACAGATCACACGAAAATTCCACCAAAATCACCAAATCTTGCATTTTAGCCAAAAATCAAGATCTCATTTGAAAAACCATTAACAAATCATAAATCAAGGATTGAGAACTTGGGAATTTCAATAAAGAACTTGAAGTTCAGAGGAGAAGGACGTTCTTACCTCCAAACTTGAATTTCTCCTTTTTAGAGCCAAAAAGCTTGATGAAACAACTTGCAAATTGAGAGGTTTTGTTGATGAGATGATTAGGAATCAAGTAAGAGTTGAAATGAGAGATTTAGATGCCAAAATCAGAGAAAGAAATCTGGAGAATTTTGTTTGGGTTGAGAGAAAATGAGAGAAAAGAGAAATTGAGAGAAAATGGAAAATTAGTTAGGAAATTGGTTAAAATGATTTCCCTCCTTTTCTTAATCTTTAAAAATCAGAATAAAGCCTTAAAATATCTTAGAAAAATCTGGAGAAATCCTTTTTGGAATAATAGCTCCTTAAAGATTCAAAGTTTCAATCCTTTATAAAACTGTCCCGCAACTTTCAAAAATTACATTTTGGTCACTAGCCAAAATGTCAACCTTCCAAACCTCATTTTCCAAAATTGATTTCACAGTTCACTTTTATATAATAAAACATGATTTTAGAACATTTTTCCATATTTTTAATGCAACCCGAACTAGGCTTTCCTAAATTCACTCTTATATATTCGATCAGCACTTTGACCGAACCGGTCAACGTCCAAAACTTCTGAGCCCAAAACCGGGGTGTTACAACTCTCCCCTCCTTAGGAAATTTCGTCCCCGAAATTTAACCGGCGAAAGAAAACCACAACCTTCCCAAACCAACACACAAGGCAACACAAAAGCCTCAACCAACACTGAACACTTTCCACACAAAACCTCCACCAAACCTAGCACCACCACATGTTGTTCGCAAAACCAGAACACACAAAGATAGCCGCACTTAATCTTTCACATAACCAGACCGTACACCACCCCAACATCAACCTGAAGAACTTCAGCTCTTACAGCAGACCACACTGTAACACACAATACCCAAAACCTGTTTACACAAAGACAACAGCCAACCCAATCCAGCCACTATGCCAACCTTCTCTGCTTCTAAAATCCTTGCAAACTCCCAAACCTCTTCCAAGAATTACATCACAATCCCAACTTGACTCCGTCAGCCGTTCCACACACCACCAACCAATTCTCACAAGAACCCAAACAACCAACAAAAACATCAATCTTTCATTGACCTTCCACTTCAAACTTCAACCATAACACTTACCATACTAAAACATCGCCCAGCTTAAACATACAAACCATCTTCTTAACTCCTCAAAGGTTACTAAGAACCAGCACTTACAAACACAACTCTTCCACAACAACTTAAAAGCTAAGCTACTTCAGTACTTGGGAACACAACCACTAAGCTGCAACATCACTTAGCACCAAGGAACTACCCCTTCCACTTAGCTATTCAAACCACTAAACCGATTCTAAACTCAACCGATACCGTCCAACACCAAACCACTAAACTCCTTAAGCATCAAACACTATCCTTCTACCAGCAGCTACACCACTCTCACTTTCACTAGCAACTAGCTTGATATACCCCACTACTAACTCTCACCCAGCACCAAAACAACCTCTAAAAACCCATCATCCAACCTAATCCAACACACTAACAGATTCGATTAGTTATTAGCGAGTGTGAACATCGTATGCATGATCACCAACATGCCCTATCAATGCCTGATGTACATGTATGCAAAACCTCTAATGTCATGCCACATGTATGCATGGACCAACATATATAATATAGTATATAACAATGATTTTAACTGTGCATGAATGCCAATTCACACCCTCCAATAACATCCTCAAATCCGTTCTAAGAACAACCTCCTACCTCACTTCTAGCTTATCTAACGTCACCATACCAACAACCATAAACCACAAGATACTTACCAAGCCTTCTTCACACCCAAGACATCCAAACCATAACTAAAAACCCCAACAAGCTAGCAACAAGACTAACTTACCACGCAAGGAAAACCAACAGAAACCAAACTAAGGCAACTAGAGCAAAGATTACTAAACAAGGTTACCTGGAAACACAACACCTCCCTGAAGCTTCATCAGACGAGCTCTCTTCCTTGCGGAACCACCACCCTCCTGCCACACCACTGCAGCACCAGCTAACACACTAGGGTCACCACCAACTCCTTGCGGTAAAGAACCTTGGCTATTCCGAGCCATCATCAAACAATCACGCCTCATGTGTCCAGCAGACCCACATTTCCAGCAATTCTCCTTTCCCACACTCTTCACAACTTTCTGCTCTTTCTGCCACCTCTGAACCTTACCTCGGCCGTGCCCACGACCTTTCTGAAACCCTTTGGCTAACACCAAAGCTAACTTCGCTCCATGAGGACAATCACGCTTAACATGTACTTTGGAACCACAATTCCAACAAACACCTGCGCCCCAACAATTCCCAACATGTTGCCTTTCACAACGGTCACACACAGATGACTGAGCTTCCACTCCTTGCTCAAGCAATACTTGCTCAACAACAGCACTACCCGCGCCTTGCTTAACCCTTGGAAATTCCCTTCCAAGATACCTTTCATAGAAGGCCGACACAAAGAAATCCCAATCAATATCATGGATATGTGACGCAACTGCCACAGATGTCCACCAGGCACTCACATCTTCCAACATCAAAGAAACAACACTCCCCAGCTTACAGGCATAATCACAGCCTTCCCGATCCAAAATCAGAACCACACTGGCCAACCAGGCCTCAAACATCTCCGGGGAAGTACCATGATACTCCACAGCACCCAAATCAACCAAATGCTGCTTCGGCAAACCCTCACATTTACCCAGCACATCCACTGACTCCACCTCAACTGCAACCTGAGATGTTCCCAACACCCCCTGAACAACAGATGATGAACTTTTCATCACAGAACCAGCTTCTTTCCCTTGCCTTACCATCTCAACCCCAGGCACAGAAAACTGAGACAAAACACCTCTACCAAAGGGTGAATTCCTTGCCTTAACAACCCGCCCCAAGGCAGCAACCATCTCCCTCATTCGCCAATCCTCCATTGACTTTGCCATACCACTAACAACAACAAACATACAATCACAACAAACAAACAAACCAGTTAGACCAGCATTAGCAAGGATTCAAATTCCAACTCCAAAATAACACAATAGCTATATTAATAAGGCAATGGGTATCCCAAATCCTCCCCTTTACATGACATAACAGTCAACACAACATGGATATCACAACATCAAGCATATCAAACAAAATACTTTGATCATGCTTACATCAAACAGCATCCACTTGCCACAGCATACTAGCAACATAACATACACCTTACACTTCCATCAAGCATAACACCAGCTCACAACATCAGCACATAACCACATTAATTCAACAATGATTCATAAACACAAAGCATGCTCGAAACATCAGCAACTTGATCAAAACATCAACAATTTGCCCAAAAACACATGTTTCAACCAACATTCAACCCACTTTCATCCACACAACAAGGTAACATCAAACACACATCACAACATCTTACCGTTTTCCCCAAGCATTCGCAACACAGCTCTGATACCACCAAATGTAACCCCCTTAACCCGGCCTAGACGGTTGACCCGAATTAAGAAAGTCACACGGGGAAAACCAAAGTCAACCCGAAAGTCAACCTTGATTAACGACCCTTTTTTATTTTTAATCTTGTCTAGATGCACATTAACCTTATATGTGATCACACAATCAACATGCTCAAAGATCACAAACATCAGAGATCAAACAGGGACCCAATTGAACAAATTACAACTTTAGGGACCAAATTGTAATTTCTGATAATTAAAAGGACTTAACCCAAATGAAAGTTACCATCTTGAAATTAATCAGGTTTCATGCTTCTCTGCCAAATTTCAGCTCAAACGGACATCCCAAACTCATACAATTGCACAAACAAGATTCATGACCAAAATGCAAACTTTTTGAAACACATAACTGCCACTGTCAGCCCCCAACGGTCAACCGTTCCGAAACGGGAGACAGCCCGTTTCGAAACGCGGGGCCGTTCCGCAACGCGGACCGCAACGGGGGTCTGGCAGTAGCCAAACCGTTCCGAAACGGTAGCACCCGTTTCGGACGCCTGGGTTCATGCAGGGCACCCGTTCCGAAACGGTGTCACCTGTTCCGAAACGCCTAGCCCAGATTGCTGCATTTTGCTCACTCAAACACACAATTGACCATCCAAACATGCTCCAAAAGCCACCAAACTTTACCAACATGCAATTCAACATAAATGAGACATGCTTGCATCAACAATTCATCAGAAACACATCATAAGCAAAAAGCCCCAAATCTATAGGCATGCTTCCTACACAAGCAACCATTTAGGCACAAACCTTCCAAAATAATCTCAAATAAGCCAAATCATGTTCCAACAACATTAACAACATTTAAACATCCTTGATCAACATAAACGAGCACATACACAATAATCCCAAGAGATTCTACCCCCATTGCCTTTATTAACTATAGCTATTCACCGAGACATACATCTCACTTGGAGTCCACCTTGAATCCCTTGCTCCTTGCTGTCCAAACTTCAAAGATCTGCATTGATGGACAAAAAGAGCGTAAGCACGTAATGCTTAGTGAGGAATGCTCAAAACCAAAACACCATCAATGCAGCGGGTTATAAAACACTTGTAAAACAAACCCGATTTGTTTACCAAAACCATGTTTGAAATCCTTTTTAACAACAAGCATCAACCATGCATAAACACCATATGCAAAGCTAAAACAAAACTATGGAAAACACTTCCATTTCACAACATACCTTTCTTAACCTTGAAAGCCATTTCAAACAAGAATCCTTTTAAAATCATTACTCAAGCAATCCATCACATACATTTAACCAAGGCAACTTATAAACTATACTAACATAATCACGTGCCTTTTAAAAACAAGTCCTACAAGACTTCAATGCATTAAAGATATTCATGCTCACATACATCATTTACCAAATGATAATCAACACTTGTTCAACCTAACAAGTAAACATGCATTCACATGCATCATACACCTTTCATGCAACAATGCATCTTTTCAAGCAACTCATGCTTCCCATGCAACCATGCATCATTTCAAGCATCTCATGCTTCACATGCAACCATGCATCATTTCAAGCATCTCATGCTTCACATGCAACCATGCATCATTTCAAGCATCTCATGCTTCACATGATCAAGAATATTACATTGGCATCCAAGAGATCAACCACGTTCACTTTCCAACACAACAACCCGATCGGATACGCGGATTCCGAGCGTTGTCCCTACGCTCCCTACACCCTACCCAATCCAAGGTCCTCGAATGGGCAACACCTCCATTATGACCTCAACATCCTAAGGTTCCCATGCATGGACTTTTAAACACCACACAACCTTAGCTTTTCCTCAAGGTTCCATGTATGGACTTTCAACCACCATACAACCTTGACATGCACAAGGTTCTCCCGTATGGACTTTTAACCACCATACAACCTTTGCATAACCGATTGGTAGTTGTAGAATATCATCTAACGAGATCCGGGACATCACACACAAGATCCACACATGGACTTAACACTGCCATTGTGATCTCAACAAGCACAAGGTTCTCACATATGGGCAACACCTCCATATAACCTTTGCTCAACCAAGGTCCTCGAATGGGCAACACCTCCATTATGACCTCAAATAACCAAGGTCCTCGAGTGGGCAACAACCTCCACTATGACCTCATCTCGTTAGGAAACTTGAAGGGAGCTTATCCGGTCCACTCTTGACCACTCCACCTCCAAGGCGACTTTATTCACGGTGCACCCAATCCTATAGCCGGCTAACTATATCCGATCAAAGAACCAAGAACCACTTACATCACTTGCCAATATAACCACCTTACCACATTAGTCCAATGTTTCACATGCATAACCAATATGCAAAACCATTACCACATTAATCAAATGATTCACATGCATAACCGATATGCAAAAACCATCATTTATCATCATCAATTCACTGTTTTAAAGCATTAAACAAAGCCATTGAACAACATGCAACACCATGCAACAAAACCACATTTTCAATGTATAAAACCAAGGATCTCCTACCTTGAGCATCCTTCACATATGGCTTTCAAAACCAGCATTAAACCATGCCTAAACATGCTTTCAAAACAGAATATAAACCATGCAAAACACATGCATTTCAATCATCAACCACCATTGCTTAAAAAGCCAATTCATATCCCAACTCAAGTAAGAAATCCATTTACTTACTCTTGAGCTTAGCAAAGTTGTTTAGACTTAAACTAAGCTCCCAAAACCTTCAAACCTTTGTTTAAAAGCCGAAAACCCAACTTCACTCACCGATAACCAAAACAAGACTAGCCAACAAGCCTTCCAAGCTTCCGAAACCTTCCGCAAACACCGTCAAAGCTCAAGGATCAAACTCCCCTGTTTCAAGCACACAAAAACAGCACATCAATGCATCATTATGCATTAAGAACAGCAGCCACACAACCAAACTCGCTGCTCAACGCAAATCCAACAATTCGACTACCAAACCCAACCGAAATCACCTCCAAACATTACCAAAACTTAACCCAGCCAAGATCCTTCACTTCTAACCATTTTTATACATCAATTAACATCCAAAATGATTACAAACACATCCTTATACCTCCAGGTATAACAGATCACCAAAAACACTCCAAAAACAACCAAAAACTCAAGCAAAACTTAGGAAATTCAACCTATCCGGGATTGCATTAGTTAAACATCAATTTCTAATCAACTTAGCATTCATTTAACATCATTTTGACACTTCAAAACACTGCCCAAACAGATCACACGAAAATTCCACCAAAATCACCAAATCTTGCATTTTAGCCAAAAATCAAGATCTCATTTGAAAAACCATTAACAAATCATAAATCAAGGATTGAGAACTTGGGAATTTCAATAAAGAACTTGAAGTTCAGAGGAGAAGGACGTTCTTACCTCCAAACTTGAATTTCTCCTTTTTAGAGCCAAAAAGCTTGATGAAACAACTTGCAAATTGAGAGGTTTTGTTGATGAGATGATTAGGAATCAAGTAAGAGTTTAAATGAGAGATTTAGATGCCAAAATCAGAGAAAGAAATCTGGAGAATTTTGTTTGGGTTGAGAGAAAATGAGAGAAAAGAGAAATTGAGAGAAAATGGAAAATTAGTTAGGAAATTGGTTAAAATGATTTCCCTCCTTTTCTTAATCTTTAAAAATCAGAATAAAGCCTTAAAATATCTTAGAAAAATCTGGAGAAATCCTTTTTGGAATAATAGCTCCTTAAAGATTCAAAGTTTCAATCCTTTATAAAACTGTCCCGCAACTTTCAAAAATTACATTTTGGTCACTAGCCAAAATGTCAACCTTCCAAACCTCATTTTCGAAAATTGATTTCACAGTTCACTTTTATATAATAAAACATGATTTTAGAACATTTTTCCATATTTTTAATGCAACCCGAACTAGGCTTTCCTAAATTCACTCTTATATATTCGATCAGCACTTTGACCGAACCGGTCAACGCCCAAAACTTCTGAGCCCAAAACCGGGGTGTTACAATAATCATGCTAGGGATGTTGCCACTTGGGAAACCCTTGAGAAGATGTCCCTGAATTTCTTGCCAACTTTCCCAGATTTCTGTACATAAATATTTTCCAACGATGATGCCATGCCAGCAAGTCCCCAATCAGTTCATACCCTATTTGATGCTATTGTCTCATTTTCCCTTGTGCAAGTTGAATCTACTAGTACCGACACTCCAATCGAGTCGAACGAAACCAAAGCAAAGCCTATCTTAATGCCTTCTATACATGTCCCGTCCGATGCCACTGATGCACAAGTTGCTTCGGAGCATGTTCGAATTGTGGAGGAAGTCCTCCGTGATGTTGGAGCCTCCACTACCGCCTCAAAGCCCAATGCTACAAGAGTAAAGCGCAAAGCCCCTAATCGTGGGAGCTTTGTCAAGAGGAAGACTCATGTCACACGAGAAGAACCATCCGAAGGGGAGTCCTCCACTTCCTAACTCCTTTGCATTTCATTTCATTGCATTCACATGTTCATGCATTTTTATTTTTCTGTTTGATTTGTATATATGTGTTGTTTTAATGCATTGAGGATAATGTACATCTTGGGTTTGGGGGTGTATGTTGCCTCACATTTATGCCATGCCATGCATTCATGTTTACATATTTGTTTCCATGCCATGTATGCCATATAGATTAGGTTTTAGCCATGCATGTCGAACCACTAAAAAATGAAAAGAAAATTTTGTCCCGGCCAAATTTTGAAAAACGCTAACACTTTGTTAGGCAAGTTTAATTATGTTTTAGATTAAGTTGTCCAATGAGAAAATTTTAAATCTTTAGTTTGTTTATGCCAGCAGAATAGTGATGACAGGTTTGCTTGACAATTGACCTTTAGTTTAGGGAATTGAACTTTCATTCAAACACGTAGCATGCATCTAGTTCCCAAGAAAACTTAGAATTTTTGAAACTAAGCTCGGAAAAAAAATTGATGCTAGGGTAAAAAAGAAAAGAATAAGGCAACAATGTTTTGCCAAGTCAAGAAAAAAATGAACTCTACTCTACCTAGGGATAATAAGTTACCTGGGGCTTCGTCATTTCCTCTCTCTTAGTTCTCAAGTCAAAAACTTTAGGATATGAGTTGAAGAGAAAGCCTAGTAATGGCTGGATTAACGTGAGGTTTCTTGGTATGCTCCCTCTTATTTCTCACACCAAACAATATTACGAAGATAGCTTAATGCCAGCAGAAACCCTTGGGAGGAATAAAAGAAAATTAATTCTGATTTGAGGTAGTAAATTTGACTAAGGGAGTAAAAGGATACTTGATGCATATTGCCCACAAATCATGCACTTCTCATACCCTTAGACTAGAGTTATATTGCTACATTTGAATTTACTATCTGGTTGGCATTACTGCACTGAGATGACTCAAGACAAAGCTAGAGCTTAATTATGTTTGCCAGCACTTGTTGGCATTCCGACCAAAACTTTGATGAGGTACTATTTTCACAATTTTTATTTTTTTATCTTACTTGCATTACTTGAGGACAAGTAATGAACTAGGTTTAGGAGAGTGTTAAAACTTCAAAAGTAATATATTTCATGCCAATTTAACAGTGCCTTTGCTTGCTTTTAAGTACATTTAGTTGCATTTAGCCTTAAATTTCATTCATTTGCATAAGGAGTTAGGAATTATGTTTATGCTAGTATGAAGGGTTGCTTTGTTGGCATTTTCGCAGGCTTGGTATATTATGATAGGGATTGGCAAAGCAAAGCGGTGCAGAAAGGAAGCAATGCTAGAGAGAATGCCGAGTTGCTATTGGCAGCGATGGACCAAAAATTGTTGAAGCGTTGGTTGGCAGAAAAGAGGAGTTTGATTCCCAGCCAAGTAGATGTTGGACCTTGTACATGTCAGCCTAGGATTCAAATATAGGATAAGATGATCTCATCCCTTATCTATTGAGCATTCAGAATTCAAATTCAAGGCTTATCCAAGGTCACTCACGCATGCCTATTTACAGAAATCAAGCAAGCACTTGAGAGATACGATTGGATCGACGACCAGATTTAGAAGGCTACATCGAGGAGACGTAGTTCGACCAAGCTTGACCAAGAGTCTGGACCTTGAAGGGCTGCATCGACTGACCCCATTCTCGCCCATTCTCTTTGTTTAGTTTTCTTTTATTTTAAAATGATGAAGGTTTTTGGATGGATACCACCACCATGAACTAAATTTACATTTGGTGGGGGATGTTTGCATTTGAACGCTATTTTTATGTTTAGTTTTTAATAATTAAAAAATCATTGGCATTGCTTCCTCTATCTGGCATGTTATACAGTTTTCTAAATAATGTGCCAAGCAACCGTTAGCATTGTTTACTTATTGCACATTAATATCTTAACAGACTTAGGGGGCAACGATCAGTTGCTAGATACTATGTAACCCCTTTACCTGTTTTAGCCGTTTTACCGACTCGAGCGAGTTACACGGGGATTATCAAAGAAAACCTCTGAAGGTTTCCCTCAATAACCGATCATTTTTTATTTTTTTATTCTTGTCTAGATTCGAACTATTAATCTATCGTAAACATGCTGACAGAGCTTCAAATTCCAGTCAAATTGGTCACCAATGAGACATTCAATTGCATACACGAACATTAAGGGACCAAATTGCAAATATGGAAAATTAGAGTGACTTATACAATTTTGAGTTTACCAACCGTTAATTAAGCAGGTTACATGCTTGCTCGCCAAATTTCAGCTCAAAACGACAATCCAAACCCATACAATTGCATTTACGAAAATTAAGGACCATAATATAATGTTTTAAAATATTTTTAAACTTTGAAGAAAAATCCACACTGAAGATTATGAAACCTTTGGGAATGGTTTCGAATTTTTTTTCTAGTAACCAAATTTCCAAAATTTTCCTCAAGTTTTTGAAACCGGCTTCAAAAGGTTTTGAAACTTGTTCATAAGGTTCCGAAACTTACGTGTAGATTTGCAAAAAAATGCATATTCGAAACACTTTGGGATCACCTTAAACATATCAACATTAGCCCCAAATACTTTAATACACATTTCAATTTTACATCACACCTATAACATGCTTCCAAAGACTTAAATAACAATTTACATTCCAATTCAAATTCAATAACATAAACTAGAGGCATGCTTCTTAATTTTCATCCTACTCATCATTGAAATAGATATTCAAGGCACAATTCAGCATTGGCATATCATCTATAGTCTATAGACCTCATTTCAAACATGCTTGAACCATTTAAGCATATGCATAAACATTCATATCTCATATGTAGAACCATATAACCTTTCAAACATCAAACACGTTTAAGCAAACTATCATCAATCACGCTTCAATCAAACAACAAAATTGAACATGTAAAGCCTTACATAACTCCACAACAACCACATAAACTTGCATCAAAATAGGGAGTTTCATTAAACCCACTCCCAAAACACAATGAGCACTCATTGCCTTTTATTACTACTTCACTAGTTTGAAACCATACTTGTGAACATAACCACACTTGGAAATCCTCTTTCTTGCCCGCTTGCTGCCTCGAACACTTACTTATCTGCATTGATGAGAAATGAGAGTGTAAACATAAATCTTAGTGAAGGATGCTCAAAGTAAAACACTCATCAATGCATTTAAAACCATTTAATAAAATATATGATTAAACATCATGCCAAAACATCTCATGCTTCTCAAATCTTTCAACTCCATGCTCAAAACCATTTGCTAACTCGTATCATGAATCTCTAGCATTCTCAAATGCTAACCTCAATTTAAGCCTTCACATGCTTTTTCACCCAAAAGCAAAGCTTAACGAGAATACATGCATAAATCCCATTATACAATCATAAACCACTTTGTTCTCAAATCATGATTAAATACCCAAGCATTTCTTCATTTTTTTCAAAAACAAATCATGCATAATCCCCATATGCATCAAAACCATTCATAAATCTCATTTATCTCAAACATTCTCATATATTTGCATCTAAAGTGACCCAAATTGACTCACCTCTATCCAAGAATAGGCTCACCTTTGTCCTCACATTCAATTAGAATGTAATATAACCACATCGGATACACGGATTTCTCATGGCGGGCTCACCTCCACCAAATCTCACTCAAACGAGAATAGGATCACCCCTATCCCATAGTGATAGGCTCACCTCTATCACACCAAAATAGGTTCACCTCTATTGTGTCGTAAAAAAATTGTCTCACGATCAATTTTTTTATATATTATATTGCAATTAATCATATGGTTGAGCAATTATATCTGATAGCATTTAAACCATTTGTCACTTGCTAATATATAGTATCAAACCACATTACCTCACTATTTTTCATATGCATCAATCAAACCAAATCTCAATACATTAAGCATGTATTTTAGCTTTCTCAAAAACCTTTCACAAATCATTTCTCATACTCATGTATCATGAACATAAGCTCATTTGCAAACTCTTTCAAAGATAATCATGCATATAATAGTAGGTAAACAACATTAAAACATTTGCATGAGATTTACATTTATAAAACCAAAAATGAGAGCGAGAGAACCCTTTACTTACTTCCGAGCTTAGTTAAACATTTCAAGCTTAAACTAATCTCCCACAAACACTTTTAAACCTTTGTAAAGCTTTAAAACTCGTTTCCACTCATTGACTATGCAAAGCGTCCACGCCGATGCAAAAATCTAGCGTCTGATGCTTCCAAAATTTCACCTCATTTTCGCTTAGCATCCAAAAATCAGAGGATTAATGCTACACTTAGCGTCCAAAAATCCCAGAAACAACAATCCTCATTTTCGCTATCACTAAAAGACAACAATCGCCTTGCGAAAACAATTGAAAACATCAGCAAACACCACTCTAATCTCTAATCAAGCCCATCCATAACCAAACAATTTGATCATCAAAACAACATCAATTAACAACTAAAATCCATCTAATATCATCCTTATACCTCCAACATTCATTAATCACCCACAACTCCTCAAAAACACAATTCTAGCAACCTAGAAAATTAGAGATCACCTAGTTTCATGATTCCAATGTTAAAACCAACTTATTAACATTATAAAACATCAATATCATGTTCTTATCTAATGAAGAACTAAAAAAAAACAGATCTGAAACAAATCCCAATCAATTTTACCAATTAAATCTCAATTAAACCAAATTTCCACAATTAAATCACCAAAACCTATTAGAAAACATATGTAAAGGATCAAGAACTTTGCAATTTCAGTAAATAACCATTCATTAAAGGATAAGAACAAACCTCACCTCTAATGATTGAAATCCCTCTCAATTTGATGATTTTCTCTTGAAAATCAAAGGAAATCAATGAGATTTTGTAAAAACAAGTTAAGAAATCTATTAGAAGTCATTAGTTTAAGAAAACAAGATCATTACCTCAAATCTTTGCTGGAAAAATGAGTGTTTGGCTGAAGAGATTTTGAGAGAAAACTTTTAGAGAGAAAAGTTACGCCAAATTTGTTTTTAAGAAATAACTATCTTCTTTTACATAAATCTCTTTTAATCCTTAAATTAAAACACTTTAAAAACCAATCCAATTGAGAGAAAAATATTATAAAAACATTTGGGTATATTAGCTCCTTAAAGATTCAAAGTTTTGACTCTTTTACAAAACAACCACAAAAAACAATTTTACATTTTGGTCACTAGTCCCAAAATGTCAAATCTCCAAAATTCATTTTCCAAAATTGATTTCACCAAAACCATTTATATATTAAATGAATATTTTAGAACATTTTTCCATATTTTCATCATTCTAAAAATATTTATTCCAAATTAAATCATGAAACTAACTCGAATCACTAACTTGGTTCTCCCTAACTGTCTAATCTTTCTGGTTAACATCTAGGCCCAAAATCGGGGCGTTACATACTAAGGCGAGATGTTTCGACAAAAAAAATTCAAGTAGATGAACTTACTTCGGGAGTGAGAGTACCCCTTAGGAGTAAAGATTGGATCTTAATCAAATTGATTTATGAAAAACTTCACTACATATAGGGTTTTTTAAGGATTACATATAGGGGTTTTTACATGGTTAATTTAGGGCATTTCCATCGACAAAGGTAATGCCAACCTTGAATATGCTCGGTAATTAATGCCAAGACAAAACATTATTAAAGGCTGGCATGAAAAGCGTGATAACCAAGTATCCCTTACGAACGCTCATCACTCATTTGAAAACTCTCCTTGCCAACGTTGTTTTTCCTTTACTTCTTTTCTTTTAAATCATCTTCAAACCACTTCAAATCAAACAACACCTTTTCCTTTGCAAGTTAAGGAGCAAAGCATTCAAACTCGTGGCCAATCCCTATGGAGAAGATACTCAACTCACTACTATATTACTTGTAGACCGTGTATACTTGCAATAAAAAGACTTTCACTTGGCACTATTTCATACATTTCCAATACATTTTCCACCCTTTTACCAAGCACTCACACAGTCGAACATTGGGTTTTGAAGAACTTGCTTTTTCAAAACTTTGTTTCCCAACTTTGCTTAGAAAAGCTTTAAGATCACTCACCTCCTTGTGGTGATCATCATGAACTTTAGGAAGAAGGTTGTTTAAATCATGATTTTTCTTGTAAAAAACATTTTGTTTTTGTTGTAAATCAAAAACCTTCTTTTCAAATTCGGAGTTGGTTTTGGATAGGGAATCATTTTGGTTTTTCAAATCGGAAATCATTTTCTTATTTTTCAAAATCGATTCTGATATGACCATAAAGAACAAGGACCCGAAGAAGTACCCAAGTGGCCCCATTACACGTGCACGGGCCAAGGAGTTTCAATCAGCCATAGAAAGCTTGTTTACAACAAGACATGAACGTGAGAAAGAAGAAATAATAAGGGAGGAATGCCTTACCTTGCTCATGCATGCATTTGCATGAGAATTTAAGTATTTCAAACTTCCACTACATTGATAAAGTGTGTTGGTCATTAAAGCATGCATTTCATTTATAGTTTTAGTTCATTTAGGGAAGTAGTTTAATTATGTATCTTAAATCATTCGTTAAACAATTTCATTCATGCATTTAGTTAAATTCAATAAAGTTAGTTCTTTAATTAAACTAGTTCATTCATTTAACTAGTTCACTCAATTAACTAACTCTTTAATTGTTTCATGCATCTATTATTTTAAGTTTGAATAAATCCTTTGTGTGTGTCTAGGTTCATGTGACGTGTGGATTAAAGAAGAGACTTTTCAACTTCAACTTGGAAACAAGTCATTGATGACCATCTTTACTCATGCAAACAAGGCAATTGAAGGCTGAATTCTTTTCATCTTTTCAAGGCTGTTCATCTTCTTAGAGTAACAAAGCATTTAAGCTTCATAATTTACCTATTCAAGGTTGAAATTATGAACCAATGAAGGCCATTCACGTTCAAGAGAAGGGACATGCAATAATCAGCATTCAAATATGCATTCAAGGCCTTTATTTATCATTTTTTGAAGGTTGATCATATTCCACAAATGGGCAAGCAATGAAGGCTGGTTTAATGTCATTTAATCATCAAATTAAGTGATAAAATCATCAAGGAATTCAAAGAGACAAGCTGATTTGGACTTGTGGGATGTCTACATTCATCCTATGTCCACATCCATTCCCTTTTATCCATTTGCAAGCAAAATGAAGCAGCCCAAGAGTCACCACTCCTTTTGGACGAATTTAAGGCTAAATTCATCTCAATTTAAAGCAAAATTCATCCATCAAAAGGATAAGAAAGAAACATTTCATTTATTTGTATTCAATAGCATTTAGATGAGCATTCATCTCTCTTTTGTGTGACTTTTCATATGGTACTTATCCACACTATAAATAGGCACCTTAGGTTCATTTGTAAGGACTTTTTTTGGAGAATATAAACCTTTGAAAGATTGCTTTCATCTTGTTCTTGCGAGAACTCTATCGGCTTCAAGTTGTGCTTGTAGTCTTCTATCCATTTCATTTTGCTATAGCGTTGGTTCCAAGCTCTCTTATAGCTTGTGGGTCACGTTCCACACTCCTCCACCTCGAGTCCATCAAAGTATATTGTTGGTTCCTAGCTCGTTATAGCTAGCGGGTCACAATTCGCTATCCTTGCAACCATACAAATCCACGCCGCCTTTAGCATCTCCCATCACTCCTTTGATTTACACCTTTCCATGATTATCATCCTCCATCCTTAGCCACCATACTATCCAAATTACCTATCCAATTCCTTTCTTCATTAATTTTTTTTATTATATTGCTATTCATCTCACATGTATGTTTTATGATATCTCAGAGTTCAAAGCGTAGCAAAGAATATTTCTTACTAGAATCACGATCGGGAACATCTATATGACTCGGGTCACATTACTGGGTTCATATCAATTGGCATCAGAGCAAGGTTGATTCAGTAAGATAGTCGCTGTCTCTCTTCTGAAAAAAAAAGAAAAAAAGAAAAGAAAAAAATCGAAAAAAATTAGAGAAAATTAAAGAGGGAGGGGGCATCGTATTATTTATTCTTCTTTAAAAAAATCTTACATCATTTTTTCTTTTGCTACTATTTTGTCATCTTTACCAAATCTCACAATTTACCTTTTTTTTGTTGTTGCCATTTTTTCTTATCCCACCTTCCAAATTCTTTTCGCCAAGTTTTGTTTTTTTCAGCCGAATTCTACAAGCCATTTGCAAGCCTTGAGGAAGTTCTTAAAAGGACTTGATTGAGAGCAAGAGTGGAAAAAGGCAAGAGTGCACATCAAGGGTAAAAGCCATCCCGAGTGAAACACGAGTGTGAGTGCATTTTCTTGGAGTGGAATAGGTGAGGTTTTGTGTTTGTGAGGTTTTAATTTTTTTTTATTTTTGTTACTAATAATGTCTCAAAATTACGTGAGAAACTCTGTTGGAGGAAGTAATAATGTTAACGTAGATGCAACTAACTCCAATCTTCAAGATATTATCCGAGAGATGGACAGGTTGTTGCAACAAAGGTTGGGGCCGATGCAAGAACGATTAGATCATTTGGAGGAAAGATCTCAACGAAGGCATAATTCAGATCACGAGGAAGAGTATGAGGGAGAGGTGGACGAAGAATTCATAGACGAGCGAGCCTCCCAACAAAATTTGAGGCATCGAGAACCTAGGTACCAAAGAGCTCGGCCAAGAGTTGATTTTCATCTTAGCAACATCAAAATAACCATTCCTTCTTTCCAAGGAAGAACGGATCCTGAAGCTTAACTTGCATGGGAAAAAAAGTTGAGCACATCTTTGAGTGCCACAACTACTCCGAGCTTAAGAAGGTAAAACTTGCAGCCATTGAATTTACAGATTATGCACTAATATGGTGGGATCAGTTGACATCTAGCAGGAGACGCAATGGAGAACATCCAATTTCTACTTGGAATGAGATGAAGGTTGTTATGCGTAGGAGGTTCGTTCAAACTCACTATCATAGGGAGTTGTTCAACAAGCTTCAAAATCTTACCCAAGGCAACCGTAGTGTTGAGGATTACTTTAAAGAGATGGAAGTAGCCATGATCCGAGCCAACATTGATGAGGATCGAGAAGCCACCATGGCCAGATTTCTATCCGGCCTTGATCCTAATATTGCGTCCACTGTTGAGTTGCAACATTATGTGGAGATCGAAGACATGGTTCATATGGCCATGAAGGTCGAGAGGCAACTCAAAAGGAAGGGCACAACTCGTGCCTATGGAGGCTCTTCTCCTAAATGGGGGCAGGGTACCTACAAACAGAAGGCATCCTTTACGCCTAAAGAACGAAGCGTTCCAACAAAGAGTGCCAAACCCATTGCCGAAACTAGCAAAGGTAAGGCTCTGAATGTTCCAAACCGTTCCCGAGATATACAATGCTTCAAGTGCTTGGGAAGAGGGCATATTGCATGCCAATGCCCAAATCGCAACACCATGCTTCTTCGTGATGATGGAGAGGTTGAATCGGAACAAGAGGAGGAAGATGAAGTTGCTGCCATACAAGAAGATGAATATGATGATATAGAGTATGCAGCAGAAGGAGAGGCCCTTATTGTGAAAAGGAGCCTAAGTGTGCAAGCAAATGAAGGGAAAGAACAACGCGAGAATATCTTTCATACTCGTTGCCATGTTAATGGAAAGGTATGCTTTGTCATTATTGATGGAGGTAGTTGTACTAATGTTGCTAGTACTCTTATGGTAGAAAAACTTGGATTAGCAACCACAAAGCATCCACATCCCTACAAGCTGTAGTGGCTTAATGACGGAGGAGAACTCAAGGTTACCAAGCAAGTTCTTGTTGCTTTCTCCATTGGAAAGTATAAGGATGAAGTTCTTTGCGATGTTGTTCCGATGCACGCTGGCCATTTACTACTTGGGAGGCCATGGCAATTCGATAAACGAGTCGTGCATGATGGATATACCAATCGGTATACACTCACCCATGGAGTAAGAAAGATTACCTTAGCCCCTCTTTCACCAAAACAAATTCACAAAGACCAAATACATTTGTGAGAAAGTATTGAAAGAGCCAAAGAGAGAGAATAAAAAATGGAGGTAAAAGCAAGTGAGAGTAAGCAAAGTGAGGGTGCGAAAATGAGTGTTTTTACCAAAGAAAGAGAGTTGAGAAAGTGTTTGCTGTCGGGAAAGGAATTACTTGTACTTGTGTACAAGGAAAGTTTATTGAACACTAACCAACTTGATCACACTTTGCCTTCTTCTATTGTGTCTTTGTTGCAGGAATTTGACGAATTATTTCTGGAGGAGATACCAAGTGGGCTGCCACCAATCCGTGGCATTGAACATCAAATAGATTTCATTCCCGGTGCCGTCATTCCTAACCGTCCAGCTTACCGAAGCAATCCCGAGGAAACCAAGGAGTTGCAAAGGCAAGTGGCTGAACTGATGGCCAAAGGCTACGTGAGGGAGAGCCTTAGCCCATGTGCCGTTCCGGTATTACTTGTGCCAAAGAAGGATGGAACTTGGCGCATGTGTGTAGATTGTCGAGCGGTAAACAAAATTACGGTAAAATATCGTCACCCTATTCCTCGTTTAGATGATATGTTAGATGAGCTTAGTGGTTCTAACCTTTTCTCTAAGATTGATCTTAAGAGTGGTTATCACCAAATAAGGATGCGGGAAGGTGATGAATGGAAAACAACATTTAAAACAAAGCAAGGACTCTATGAATGGTTGGTTATGCCTTTTGGCTTAACTAATGCACCAAGTACTTTCATGAGGTTAATGAACCATGTTCTTAGACCGTTTTTGGGTAAATTTTGTGTGGTTTATTTTGATGGCATCTTAATCTAGAGTAAATCAATGGAAGAACATGTTCAACACTTGAGGTCAGTTTTGTTGGTTTTAAGAAAGGAGAAGTTATATGCTAATTTAGACAAGTGTACATTTTGTACTGACAAAGTTGTCTTTCTTGGTTTTGTTGTCACTTCTAAAGGCTTAGAGGTTGACAAAGAGAAGGTTAAAGCCATTGAAGAATGGCCACGACCAGCAAGCATTTCCCAAGTTAGGAGTTTCTATGGAATTGCAAGCTTTTACCGGAGATTTGTGCCAAACTTCAGCACCATTGCCGCCCCTTTAACTAGTGTCATCAAGAAGAATGCTAACTTTTTCTGGGGGGGAGACCAAGAGAAATCTTTTAATGACATTAAAGAATGTTTAATTCATGCCCCTTTGCTTACCTTACATGATTTTAACAAAACGTTTGAAATTGAATGTGATGCATCAGGTGTGGGAATTGGAGCGGTATTATCTCAAGGTGGACGTCCTATAGCATATTTTAGTGAGAAATTAAGTGGAGCTGCGTTGAATTATCCAACATATGATAAGGAGATGTATGCCCTTGTTCGCGCAATGGAAACATGGCAACACTATCTATGGCCTAAGGAGTTCATTATTCACACCGATCATGAGGCATTGAAGCACATTCGGGGGCAACATAAACTCAACAAACGACATGCCAAATGGGTGGAGTTTCTTGAATCTTTTCCCTATGTGATAAAATATAAGAAAGGTAAAGAGAATATAGTTGCCGATGCATTGTCTCGGAGGTACGCTCTTCTAAACACCTTAGAATCTAAGTTGTTGGGTTTTGTTTTTATTAAGGATTTATACGAATCTGATTCTGACTTTGAAAAAATTTACAAAGCTTGTGAGAAAGGAACGTTTGAAAACTATTATAGGGACAATGGGTTCCTATTCAAGGAAGGAAGACTTTGTATTCCACAAGGTTCCACACGTGAATTACTTATCAAAGAAGCCCATGGAGGAGGCTTAATGGGACATTTTGGAATAGCGAAGACTTTGGCCATACTTCAAGAGCATTTATATTGGCCAAAGATGAGACGAGATGTAGAGAGGTTATGTGAACGTTGCATCACTTGCAATAAGGCTAAGTCTAAAGCCATGCCACATGGACTCTACACGCCACTACCTATTCCAGAAGCACCATGGATGGACATTTCAATGGATTTTGTGCTAGGGCTTCCACGCACAAAGAATAACAAAGACTCCATCTTTGTAGTAGTGGATAGATTTTCTAAAATGGCTCATTTTATTCCTTGCAACAAGACTAATGATGCCTTACATATTGCTAACTTGTTTTTCAGGGAAGTCTTGAGATTACATGGTGTGCCAAGAACTATCGTTTCCGATCGAGACGTGAAGTTCTTAAGCCACTTCTGGAGAGCCCTATAGAGTAAGATTGGAACTAAGCTGCTATTTTCCACCACTTGTCACCCTCAAACGGATGGCCAAACCGAAGTGGTGAATCGAGTACTCTCCATGTTGCTTAGGAGCATTATTAAGAAGAATCTAAAGACATGGGAAGAGTGCTTACCACATGTGGAGTTTGCATATAACTGATCAGTCCATACCACCTCGAGACACACTCCTTTTGAAGTTGTGTATGGGTTCAATCCATTAACTCCGATGGACTTATTGCCATTACCCACTAATCAAATTGTGAATAAAGATGGACTTAACAAAGCTGAATTTGTTAAGAAACTTCATCAACAAGTGCGTGATAATATTGAAAAGAAAACCAAGCAATATGAGCAACAAGCAAACAAGGGTCGAAAGAGAGTTGTCTTTGAGCCGGGATATTGGGTGTGGTTGCACATGAGAAAAGAAAGGTTTCCAGCCCAACGGAAATCTAAATTGATGCCTCGGGGAGATGGGCCATTTCAAGTAGTTAAGAGGCTCAATGATAATGCTTATCAACTAGACCTCCTAGGTGAGTTTAATGTTAGTGCAACCTTTAATGTTGCTGATTTATCTCCTTTTGATGTAGGTGACGATTTGGGGACAAATCGCTTTAAAGAGGGAGGGAATGATATGACCATCAAGAACAAGGACCCGGAGAAGTACCCAAGTGGCCTCATTACACGTGCACGGGCCAAGGAGTTTCAATCAGCCATGGAAAGCTTGTTTACAACAAGCCATGAACGTGAGAAAGAAGAAATAATAAGGGAGGAATGCCTTACCTTGCTCATGCATGCATTTGCATGAGAATTTAAGTATTTCAAACTTCCACTACATTGATAAAGTGTGTTGGTCATTAAAGCAAGCATTTCATTTATAGTTTTAGTTCATTTAGGGAAGTAGTTTAATTATGTATCTTAAATCATTCGTTAAACTACTTCATTCATGCATTTAGTTAAATTCAATAAAGTTAGTTCTTTAATTAAACTAGTTCATTCATTTAACTAGTTCACTCAATTAACTAACTCTTTAATTGTTTCATGCATCTATTATTTTAAGTTTAAATAAATCCTTTGTGTGTGTCTAGGTTCATGTGACGTGTGGATTAAAGAAGAGACTTTTCAACTTCAACTTGGAAACAAGTCATTGATGACCATCTTTACTCATGCAAACAAGGCAATTGAAGGCTGAATTCTTTTCATCTTTTCAAGGATGTTCATCTTCTTAGAGTAACAAAGCATTTAAGCTTCATAATTCACCTATTCAAGGTTGAAATTATGAACCAATGAAGGCCATTCACGTTCAAGAGAAGGGACATGCAATAATTAGCATTCAAATTATGCATTCAAGACCTTTATTTATCATTTTTTGAAGGTTGATCATATTCCAGAAATGGGCAAGCAATGAAGGCTGGTTTAATGTCATTTAATCATCAAATTAAGTGATAAAATCATCAAGGAATTCAAAGAGACAAGTTGATTTGGACTTGTGGGATGTCTACATTCATCCTATGTCCACATCCATTCCCTTTTATCCATTTGCAAGCAAAATGAAGCAGCCCAAGAGTCACCACTCCTTTTGGACGAATTTAAGGCTAAATTCATCTCAATTTAAAGCAAAATTCATCCATCAAAAGGATAAGAAAGAAACATTTCATTTATTTGTATTCAATAGCATTTAGATGAGCATTCATCTCTCTTTTGTGTGACTTTTCATATGGTACCTATCCACACTATAAATAGGCACCTTAGGTTCATTTGTAAGGACTTTTTTTTTGGAGAATATAAACCTTTGAAAGATTGCTTTCATCTTGTTCTTGCGAGAACTCTATCGGCTTCAAGTTGTGCTTGTAGTCTTCTATCCATTTCATTTTGCTATAGCGTTGATTCCAAGTTCTCTTATAGCTTGTGGGTCACGTTCCACACTCATCCACCTCGACTCCATCAAAGTATATTGTTGGTTCCTAGCTCGTTATAGCTAGCGGGTCACAATTCGCTATCCTTGCAACCATACAAATCCACGCCGCCTTTAGCATCTCCCATCACTCCTTTGATTTACACTTTTCCATGATTATCATCCTCCATCCTTAGCCACCATACTATCCAAATTACCTATCCAATTCCTTTCTTCATTAATTTTTTTTATTATATTGCTACTCATCTCACATGTATGTTTTATGATATCTTAGAGTTCAAAGCGTAGCAAAGAATATTTCTTACTAGAATCACGATCGGGCACATCTATATGACTCGAGTCACATTACCGGGTTCATATCAGATTCCTTAAACTTTTCCACCAACTCATCATAAACCTCTTGTAACTCATCGTATGCTTCATGAAGTTCATCAAAGGATAAATCAAATGAAGATGAGTTAGAGGTTACCTTCGGATCATCTCCGAGTGACATGAGGCAAAGGTTGGCTACTTTTTGGTCCTCTTCATTGGATGATTCCTCATCGCTCCAAGTAGAAACCTGAGCCATTGACCTTGTTCTTCTTCTTCTTCTTGAAGCTCATCTTTTTGAGTTGGGGGCAATCGGTTCTTATGTGCCTCGACTTCTTACACTCAAAGCAAATGAGTTGATCCTTCTCTTCCTCCTTTTTTTTGTTCTTGAAATCCCCTCTTTAGTGGAACTTTCTTCCCCGGTTGGATTTTATGAACCGAGTGAATCGTTTGGCAAACATAGCCATTTCTTCATCTTCCTCCTCACTAGAATCGCTCTCTTCTTGTGAAGCTTTGAGAGCAATTCCTATCTTCTTATTTTCTACTTCCTTCTTCTTGATCATCTTCTTGTAACGCCCCAGTTTTGGGCCTAGAGGTGTTGGGATGATTTTAGGGTCCGTTGGGCCGAGATTAGAGATTCGGGTAAGTTTCTAGATAAGTTCAAGAAAAACCTATTTTGGAAGGTGATAAAAATAGGGGAAAATTATCTAAAATCCTTATTAAATATAAAAAAGGTTTTGGTGAAATCAATTTTGGAAAATGTTTTTTGGCATTCGGACATTTTGAATTTAGTGACCAAAATGTAAACTTTGAAAACTGTTTTTAATGACTATTTTGTAAAAGGATCAGAACTTTGAATTTTTAAGGAGCTATTTGCCCAAAGTCTAATATCAGACTTTTATCCCTTAATTGGCGTATTTTAAATGGGTTTTAATTAATAAAAGAGGTTGGAGGAATAAATGGTGGTTATTTCAATAAAACAAATTTGCCGTAAATTGTTCTCTCAAAAACTCTCTCAAATTCTCTCTAGCCAAACACTCATTTCTTCTTCAAAATATTAAGGTAAACTCTTGATTTCTCTAATCTTTTGTTATCAAATGATTTCTTATTGTTTTCCTATCAAAACCTTATTGTTTTAATCATGTTTTACATAAAAATCTATCTGATTAAGGGGAAAAGCATCAATTAGAGGTGAGCTGCATTATTCTCCTCTAATGTAAGGTTTTTTACTGAAATTCTCAAGTTCTTAATCCTTCATACATGTTTTCTAATGGGTTTTGATGTTTTAATTGTGGAAATTTGGTTTAATTGGTGAAATTGATTGAGATTCGTTTTGGATATATTTTGTTGGGTTTATGATTAATTTTAATCATGATTTTGAGGTTTAATAATGTTAAGATAAATGTTTTAACATTGTAATCTTGAAACTATGTGAATCTCTAGTTGTTTAGGTTGCTAGATTTGGGTTTTTGTGGAGTTGTGGTTGTTTTGTGAATCCTGGAGGTCTAAGGTTGATAATATGATGATTTTGGATGTTAATAAATGATAATTGATGGTTGGAAGTGTTAGGTTTTGACTGGGTTAATTTTGGAGGTTAATCGATGTTGTTTTCGGTTGTTTCGGATAGGCGACTTATGGTTTTTAGGTAGGCAATTTTGTGGAATTGCTTGCTGGGATTTTTCTTGCTCGGATAGATGCTTAGTTTTGCGTCGGTGAAGTGAGGTTTCGCGTGTCGGTGAGTGAGAACGTGGATTTCAGCTTTGAAATGTTTTAAAGGTGGTTTTGGGAACTTAGATTTTAGCTTGAAACGTTTGTCTAAGTTCATGAGTAAGTATAAGTGGTTTTCTCTCTCGGTCTTGCTATTATGAAATAGTTTTTATGCACATGGTAAGTGATCCTTGTATGTATATGTTTTATACTTGTGTTTAAAGCATGGTTTGTTGTTTTGGAAAATGGTTTAATGTTGATGCTTTGAAAATAGTGAGGTATGTGGTTAAATGTGAATTATATTGGCAAGTGATGGTATGGAAATGGTTTTGAAAATACTATCGGATATAGTTAGCCGGCTATAGGATTGAGTGCACTATGAATAAGTCACCTTGGATGTCGAGGAGGTTGGTGTCCTGTCTCCATCCAAGTACCCTAACGATCGAGGAGGTTGGTTTCCCATCTCTCATTAGTGGGTTAAGCATCAAACTAATGATTTGGGTTGTTATCCCTGTGGGGTTGTTGCCCCCGTTGGTTGTGATTGTACCATTATTCCGGTTAAGATGGCTTGATGTGTTATGAGAACACTTGTTGAATCTGTGTATCCAATATGATATTTTAGGAATGTAACTTGGTAAATGATCACTTGTAAGCCAATATAATTGTTGATGTATCATGTGTTTTATAATGAGATTTATACATGTTTACTCTTTAAGCTTTGCATATGGTATGTTATACATGGGAAGGCTTAAATTGAGGTTATCAATGCGAGTTGTTGTGATTTTATGATACATGTTGCATATGGTTTAATATGATGGTTTTTGATTGGTTAAAGTGCATTGTTTTAAGGTCATGATGTTTCAAATGTTGTTTTGAAGTAATTGAAATAAGATTTCAATATGGTTTTAGAAAATGGTTAAAAATACATTGATGTTGTTTTGTTTATGAACACTCCCCACTAAGCCTTGTGTGCTTACCCTCTCTTCATCCATCAATGCAGATAATTAGAGCGTGGAAGGCAGTGAGAAGCAAGGGATCAAAAGAGACTTCGTTATTTGGAAGTATGTCTTTGGTTTAGACAATGAGTAATAAAGGCAATGGGGAATTCGTTGTGTTTTGGGGAGATATGTGTAAACTCCCTTTTTAAGCAAGTTTACATTGTTGTTTTGGACTTGTAAATGGTCTTTAATGTTTGGATTATGCTTTGCTATGGTTTTTGGTATCTTACATGATGTGGTTTTAGCATGCCTATAGATTCCGTTTTGAAGCATGATGCAATGTGATGATGCTGAATTTGCTATTTTTGGTTGAGGATCGATCCTTAGATATGTTGCATATATCTTGGAAGCATGATTAGGTGGATTGTTGAGCTTAATTGTATGTTAAACTAGCAAAAATTGGCATTTTGGGCCTAAGCGTATCGGTGCGCGGGGTACCGTATCGGAATGGGTATGCCAAATGTGGCTTGGTGTATCGGTACGGGAAGACCCGTATCGATACGGTCTTAGTGAAAATGGTTGGGCAAATCGGTACGCGGGACCGTATCGAACGGTTTTGAGCTATTGGAATCTGGGTTTTAAATTATCTCAAAACCGTAACAATACGGTGCTAGGTGTATCGATACGGTGACAAGTAAGTTAGTTGTTTGGAATCTCTTAAAGTTCTATTTTCTTACATTTTAGTCCCTGAAAGTTTTTTATGTGATTAAAAGAGTTTGAATGATCGTTTTGAGCTGAGATTTGACATGGTGGCATGGAATATGACTAATTAAAGTTTGGTAACCATAAATTGGCTGAAGTTCCTGATATTCAATAAAATTACAATCTTGTCCCCTGAACACGTGTGTTGTCAATTGAATGCCAAATCGTTATTTGTTTAAACTGAAGTTTCTTCCGTTGTAAGACTGTATCACATAGGATAATATTGTGCCTCTAGACAATATAAAAGAATATATATATATATATATATATATATATATATAAGGCCATATATTGAGGTAAAACTTCCCGGTTTAATCTAATATTCTCTGTGTGACTCGTTCGATTCGGTCTCCCATCTATGTCGGGTCGAGGGGTTACATTTGTTGGTATCTGATCCAAGTTTGTGATAATTGGGAGGTAAGTTGTGATTGATTAGTGTTGTTGATTGCTTAAACCAAGTTTGTAATAATTTGGAATGTTGGTATTGGTTGAGTGTTGATGATTGTTATGCACGGTGATTGTTATATACATGTTGGTTTTGATATGATATATGGGGTAAGTTTCGAAAGATTGAGATCTTAGTAAGTTGACTTGATGTTGCTGCGAATTGAATTATGTTGTTTGCAATGCACGGTGTTTGCAATATGTGCGTTGATTGCTTTATACTATGTTGGGAAGAAAGTTGGGATGCGCATTGCCTTATTACTATAGTTTGAAAAGTTTTCTAAAATGTTTGATTTTAAAAGGAAGTCTTGGATCCTTGCCTTAGACATAGTAGCACGATGGGATAGAGAAGAGAGTTGTGATTTGGTATGATTGTTGCTGCCATAGTGCAGGGAAATCAGAAGAACGAGATACCTCATAGGGGATTCCACCTCCTCCGCCTAATCCACCTGAGAATTTGGAGCAAGTACCACCTAAGCCAGCGGGGCTAGTGTTGGATGATTTGACGCCTTTGGTTCAGGCGATGTCTGGAGCTTTCCAGGCTACTTTTGTTAGTGTGCATATACAAGCACCAGCTGCTGGGAAAACGGGGTTGCCGTTAGAACTTTTATGTAGTTTGGGCGGTGTTGAGTATCGTGGTTTGTCGCCCGAGGCATCCGAGGCTTGGATGGTCAGTACGGTCTGAATTTTGGAACATATGTGGTGCAATGATGCTCGTAAGTTGGAATGTGTTGTTTCCCTGTTGCAAGGTGATGCTTATAGTTGGTGGACGACTGTAACTGCGGCTATGGAGCCTAATGATATGGATTGGAAGTTTTTCCAAGCTGCCTTTAAGAAGAAATATCTAGGAGTTAGATACTTGGATGATAAGAAATATGAGTTCGTGTCTTTGGTTCAGGGTAGCATGACTGTGGCCGAGTATGAGGTTCAGTTTGCTTATTTGAGCCAATATGTTCCTGAGTTGGTGTCGAGTGATAGGCATCGTTGTGACCATTTTCGTTATGGTCTGGTGCAAGAAGTAAAGACTTACATGTTGGCCTCGGATTATATGGATTTCGATGTGTTGGTGATGCAAAAGAAGAATATTGAACATAATTTGGGCTTGTCTTCTCATGTGGGTGGTTCTAGACCAATGTTTACAACCTGTTAGACTGTTCGCGTTTGGCTCGTGAGGGACAGACTCCAGCTATTGTTGTGGCTAGTTCTTGCTGGAGTTACGGAACGGCTGACCATGTGAGACGCGATTGTCTGTTATTGGCTGGTGGTGGTCAGGCTAGGACACCTATTGTTGCACCTCAAAGAGGTCGTGGGCGCGGTCGTGGTAACTTCCAGCGTAGAAAGGATGGTTAGAGGGTTGTGGCTCATGTAGTGGCGGTTCAACCTGAGGGTGGAGGTCCTACGAGGGTGTACACACATTGTGAGGGACGCAATGACACCGATGTGATTGCAGGTACTTTTACTTTGCAATCATTGCCATTATTTTCTTTGGTTGATTCGGGTTCTAAGCATTCATACATCTTGATTGAGCATACACATTTGCTTGATATCCTTGTTGATATGTTAGATGTTGGAATGCAAGTAACTAGTTCTTTTGGTGAAACAATTATTACAAGAAGGTTGTTTAGAATATTCCCTTTAACTGTTCAAGGTCATGTATTTGCGGTGGATTTGATGGAGTTGCCTTTTCATGGTTTTGATGTAATCCTTGGTATGTATTGGTTGACCGAACATAGGGTTGTGGTTGATTTTGAAACCAAACGAGTTACCTTGAAACTTGTTGTTGATTACGAGGTGGTAATCATGGGCAGTAATATAAAATTCTTGTCTAACGTTGTTTCAGCTTTAGAAGAGAAACGATTGATGGATTCAGGATGTGAAGCTTTCTTGGCTGATGTTATGAATCTGGAATCAAAGAAGGTACATATTCATGACATACGTACGGTATATGAGTTTACAGTATATGAATTTGGCATTGAATTGTATGAAAATACATCTCCAGTGTCTATTACTCCCTATCAAATGGCACCAAAGGAATTAACGGAGTTGAAGACGCAACTTCACGAGTTGCTTGATCGAGGGTTCATTAGGCCTAGTGTTTCTCCTTGGGGTGCGCTGGTGTTGTTTGTGAAAAAGAAGGATGGCACTATGCAGAAGTGCATTGATTATCGGCAACTGAACAAGTTGATTATTAAGAACAAGTATCCTTTTCCAAGGATTGCTGATCTATTTGACCAGTTTCGAGGTGCTTCAGTGTTTCCTAAGATTGATCTAAGGTTTGAGTATTATCAGGTGGAGGATGTAGACGTATCTAAGACTGTGTTTCGTACAAAGTATGGCATTATGAGTTCTTGGTGATGTCGTTTGGTTTGACAAATGCACATGTTGCATTCATGGATATGATGAATCGAGTGTTCCATGAGTTTTTGGATCAATTCGTGGTTGTGTTCATCAATGATATCCTTTTGTACTCTCGTACCAAGGAGGATCATGATCGACACTTGCGAATTGTGTTGCAAGCTTTGTTGGATAACCTGTTGTACGCTAAGTTGAGCAAATGAGAGTTTTGGCTTAGAGAAGTTGTTTTTCTCGGACATGTAGTGTCAGCTGAAAGAATTTGAGTTGATCCTCATAAGATTGAGGCGGTGATAAGTTGGAAATCACCTAAGTTAGTGACAGAAGTTCGTAGTTTTCTTGGGTTGGCTGGCTACTATCGTAGGTTTGTGGATGGCTTTTCAAGTATTGATTCCCCTTTGACCAAGTTGTTGCAAAAGAATGTTCGTTTCGAGTGGATGGAGAATAGGCAACGAGCTTTTGAGAAGTTGAAGGAAGCTTTGACGCAAGCACCTATCTTGATTCAACCCGAGTCAGGTAAGGAGTTTGTTGTGTATAGTGATGCATAACATGTTGGTTTGGGTTGTGTGCTGATGCAAGAAAGGGAAGTTTTGGCTTATGCATCTAGGCAATTGAAGGTGCACGAGTGCAATTATCCTACCCCTGATCTTGAGCTTGCCGATGTTGTTTTTGCTTTGAAAAGTTTTAGGCATTATATTTTATGGTGAGAAGTGTGTTGTTTACACAGATCATAAGAGTTTGAAGTATTTGATGACTCAAAAGGATTTGAATCTTCGATAACTTAGATGGTTGAAATTTCTTAAGGATTACGATATAACAATTGAGTATCATCTAGGGAAAGATAATATGGTAGCCGATCCTTTGAGTAGGAAGGTTGTGGTTCAGTTGAGGGCCATGTTTGCATGGTTGAGTGTGACACGAGATGGGGGTTTGTTGGCTGAGTTACAAGTTAAGCCATCTTTGTCACAATTTATTAAGGAAAAGCAACCTCACAATGAAGAGTTGGTACCGCATGTTAAGGATATTTTGGATGGGAATCCGACAGATCTTCATTTTAATGATGATGGACTGTTGTGTTTCAAGGATCGGATAGTGGTACCTAATGATGTTGAGTTGAGGCGAACCATTCTGACTAAAGTGTATAGTAGTTCTTTTGCTACGTATCCTAGGAGTACTAAGATGTATCGAGGCTTTAAAGAAGAGTACTATTGGGTTGGTCTAAAGAATGATATGGCTGAATTTCTTGCTAAGTGTATGGATTGTTAGTGAGTTAAGGCCGAGTATCAATTTCCTTCCGTATTGATGCAACCGTTGAGGATATCGGAATGGAAATGAGAGAGATTCACCATTGATTTTGTGTTTGGGATGTCGTTGATGCCAACTAAGAAGGATTCCATTTGGGTGATTGTTGATCACTTTATAAAGTGTGCACATTTTGTGCTTGTGCATACGATGTATACTTTGGACAAGTTGGCGTACTTATACATCGTGAGATTGTGCATTTGCATAGAGTGCCCAAGTCTATAGTTTCAGATAGAGATCCACGGTTTACAGCAAGCTTTTGGGAGTGTCTACATCGACCTTTGGGTACATGGTTGAATTTCAGCACTTCATATCATCCTCAGACAGATGGCCAGTCTGAACGTGTTATTTAGGTTTTGGAAGATATGTTGAGATGTTGTGTCATTAAGTTCTAAGAAACCTGGGAGAAACAATTGCCTTTGGTAGAGTTTGCGTACAATAACAGTTACCAAGCTAGTATACAAATGGCACTGTATGAAGCCTTGTATGGTAGGAAGTGACATACGCTTTTGTGGTGGGTTGAGGTTGGGGAAAAGTATGTTTCCTTACCTAATGTGTTGAAAAGCACAAATGAGAAAGTGAAGCTTATTTGTAATTGTCTAAAAGCTACCTCAGATCGTCAGAAATCCTACGTGGATTTGAAGCATAGAGAAATTGAGTATGCGGTTGGCGACTGTGTGTTTTTTAACGTATTTCCTTGGAAGAAGGTGATGAGGTTTGGATGTAAGGGTAAGCTTAGTCCAAGTTTATTGGACCATATGATGTTGTGGAGCGTGTTCGTCCTGTTGCGTATCGTTTGAAATTACCTACCAAATTGGAGAAAATTCATGACGTGTTTCATGTGTAGCAAATTTCTTCATTGTAAAATGATTGAACTTGTAAAGGTGTTATGGGGTCATCGAGAAGTTGAGGAAACCACGTGGGAAAGTAAGGCGGACATGTTGAAACACTTTCCGCACATTTTTCCTCCACGTAAAATTTCGAGGATGAAATTTCCTAAGTGGCGGAGAGTTGTAACGCCCCGGTTTTGGGCCTAGAGGTTATGGGATGGTTTTAGGGTCTGTTGGACTGAGATTAGAGATTCGGGTGAGTTTAGGGAAAACCTATATTGGAAGGTGATAAAAATATGGAAAATTATCTAAAATACTTCTTAAATATAAAAAAGGTTTTGGTGAAATCAATTTTGCAAAGTGGTATTTGGAATTCAGACATTTTGGATTTAGTGACCAAAATGAAAACTTTGAAAACTATTTTTAGTGATTGTTTTGTAAAAGGATCAGAACTTTAAATCTTTAAGGAGCGCAAAGTCTAATATCATACTTTTATCCCTTGATTGGGTTATTTTAAATGGTTTTAATAAATAAAAGAGGTTTGAGTAATTAAGTGGTGATTATATCACTAAAGCAAATTTGACGCAACTTATTTTCTCTCAAAAACTTTATCTCAAATTCTCTCCAGCCAAACACTCATTTCTTCTTCAAAATCTTATGGTAAACTCTTGATTTCTCTAATCTTTTGTTATCAAATGATTTCTTGTTGTTTTCCTATCAAAACCTTATTGTTTTAATCTTGTTTTTACATGAAAATCTATATGATTAAGGGGAAAAGCATCCATTATAGGTGAGCTAAATTTTCTCTTCTAATGTAAGGTTTTTTAATGAAATTCTCAAGTTCTTGATCCTTTATACATGTTTTCTAATGGGTTTTGATGTTTCAATTGTGAAAATTTGGTTTAATTGAGGTTTAATTGGTGAAATTGATTGAGATTTGTTTTGGATCTGTTTTGTTGGGCTTATGATTGATTTTAATCATGATTTTGAGGTTAAATAATGTTAAGATAAATGTTTTAACATTGTAATCCCAAAACTATGCGAATCTCTAGTTGTTTAGGTTGTTACATTTGTGTTTTATGGAGTTGTGGTGGTTTTGTGAATGTTGGAGGTATAAGATTGATAATATGATGATTTTGGATGTTAATCAATGAAAATTGATGGTTGAAAGTGTTAGATTTTGGCTGGGTTAAGTTTGGAGGTTGATTGATGTTGTTTCGATTGTTTCAGATAGGCGATTGATGGTTTTTTGCAAGGCAATTTTATGGAATCGCTTGCTAGAATTTTGAATGCATTGAGATGCATTAATCCTTTGTTAATTGTGTGGTTATAACAGGGGAGAATGTTCCGTTAGCAGCCGATGAAGCTTTGGATGTTTCAGACTCTTAGTTTCGTATTGGCAAAGTGAGGTTTCGCGTGTGGGTGAGTGAGAACGTGGATTTCAGCTTTGAAATATTTTAAAGGTTGTTTTGGTAAATTAGATTTGAGCTTGAAACTCTTGTCTAAGTTTGGAAGTAAGTATAAGTGGTTTTCTCTCTCAGTCGTTCTATTGTGAAATGGTTTTTATGCACTTGGATTCGTTTACTTGTTACCTACTGTTAAAGCATGTTTAAAATATGTGATATACTATTTTTAATGATGAGATGGTGAAGGATACACATGGTAAGTGATCCTTGTAAGTATATGTTTTATACTTGTGTTTAAAGCATGGTTTGTTGCTTTGGAAATGGTTTAATATTGATCCTTTGAAAACAATGAGGTATGTGCTTAAATGTGAATTATATTGGCAAGTAATGGTAAGGAAATGGTTTTGAAAATGCTATCGGATATAGTTAGCCGGCTATAAGATTCAGTGCCTTATAAATAAGTCGCCTTGGATGTCGAGAAGGTTGGTGTCCCGTCTTCATCCAGGTAACCTAACGATCGAGAAGGTTGGTGTCCCGTCTCTCGCTAGTGGGTTAAGCATCTAACTGTTGTTTGGGGTTGTTGTCCCCATTGGTTGTGATTATACCATTATTCCGGTTAAGATGGCTTGAAGTGTTATTAGAACACTTGTTGAATCCATGTATCCGATATGTTATTTTAGGAATGGAACTTAGTAAATGATCACTTGTAAGCCAATATAATTTTTGATGTATCATGTGTTGTGAGATTTATACATGTTTACTCTTTAAGCTTTGCATATGGAATGTTATGCATGAGAAGGCTTAAATTGAGGTTAGCAATGTGAGTTGATGTAATTTTATGATACATGTTGGATATGGTTTAATGTGCTGGTTTTTGATTGGTTAAAGTGCATGGTTTTAAGGGCAATATGTTTCAAATGTTGTTTTGAAGTGTCTGCAGAGGCGTCAGTTATGTTCACCCTCTTTCGAGCTACCATTTTGAAGCGTTTGGCTGCCCTCAGCGGCTGCTGGCAGGAAGGTGGACTTGGTATTGCTTTATGCACGCTTTCCCGTTCGCTGCCATCTTCTCTGTCTGGGCAGACTTCTTCGGTGGCATAGTGCTTTTTTTGTGCCTGGGGAGAAGGACGGCTCAAGTTTCCTTGTTATGGACTGGACCGAGTCTTGCCATACTGATTCTGATGATAAGGAGTTGAGGCAGGTTTAGTCGGATGGTCCTGGTGCACCGGCTGCTGCTGTGATGTCTGTCCTTTCTCTCTGATTGGGGCGGCCGCTGTGTCACCAAGGTTGTTGGAGATAGAGAGGACTTCGGTGGCTGTGGCCTCTGGAGAGGCTTGAGGCTCTGTTAAGATAGGGGCGGTTGGAGTTGTAGAGGCGACCGAATGATTTTCCGAAGCAAAGGGTGCGGCGTGCATTTCTAGTGCGACCGAGGCAAAGATCTCGGTAAGGAACTCCAGGAATTGGGCCGTCAAGAACTTCTCCTTGATTGTAGTGATGGCGGCATTGTTGAAGTCCCATATGTAAGCCATGAAGGTCAGCTAGCGTCGTTCCATTTTGTCCAGCTGTGCTGCCAAGCCGCCTATGGTGGTTGCCGGGGCGAGCTATTGGTATGGTTGATGGCTGCCCATCTTCGATGCCTTGACATAATTTTCTGGGGTGGCAGATGTGATCTCCATTTTTCGGAGGATGATATCCTTCGTCCACCCTGTTCTGTCCGGTGTCATTGTGTCAGTTGGGACAGCCGCAACGTGTGCCTTCTCGCACAATGCCGTGATGAGGCTGGGGAAGTAGAGTTGCCCCTTCGATTTCTGCCCACACTCAAAAATCTCATTAGCTATAATCGTACCCACATTGATATACCTTTTGTTGATGATGGAATGGATGAGTGCCAAGCGTGGTTTGTCGACGGTAGAGTTGTGGGACGTGGGCAACAACCGTCTCTTCACAAACGTGTTCCACAATTTTGCCTCAGACAGCAAGTTTCGTTGATTGATGGTGCCTCTATTTTTACCCACATTCCAGATTGTCCCTGGTATGCAAAGCTCTTCCTTCATTTCTTCATAATTGTCTACAGTGAGGGAGGCAAGGAACTCTACATGTTGATCCTCTTGAATGCGAAGGCCATAGAAGAGATTTATCTTTTCTTCGTCGATCAACACTGGCCGCCCGTGGACATTCAACTTCAGCACTTCCTCTGTCGACCCATGGGCATAGTATTCGTGCACCATTGTCTAATTTGCCGGTTTTGGTTGCTGGGCAAAGATCTTTCATCTTTGGAGTGCGATCTTGGAGTATATGAAATGTTCAAGCCCTAAGTTCCTCTTCCCCGTCTCATAGAAAAATCCTTGCTCTTCCCACACCGATCTCTCTTTGAATTTTTCATTGTGTCGGGCTTTGATTTCTAGTGTAGCAAAGCGATTGAGAGATTCTTTGGTTTCTGACTGGGCAGCACGGCGGCGTGGGGTTCTTGCCATTCTTGATTTTGGGATTTAGGGTTTTTTTGTGAAAAGGGTTGTAAGAGTTGAGAATCTGTAGAAAAGGAAAGAAATCTGAAAGCAAAGGGAAATCTGTGAAACAATATGCAAGAGAGAGTAAAGAAGAGTGAATAATAAAAAAATGAGGGGGTTTAAATATGAGTGAAAAGGTCTACCGTATCATCTGTCGAGGCAGCCGTTGCCCGGGCAGATAGCCGTTGGAACGGAACGGGCATCTGGGAACGACTAGTCTGCAACAGCTAGTTTTGGCGGGACACAACGTCTGTTTGTCGCGGCAGATTTAGCGGGCGGGCTGGAAAGGGTGATGGATTTGGGCTTGCTTCTTCTCTCTTCTCTTGGGCTATTGTTCCTCCTAAAATAAAATAAAACTGAGATGAAAATTATTAGTGAATAACTAAATGCTGAAAATAAATCTACTTCCTAAGAACTGAATGAAAATGCACGAAATTAACATCTAAATTCTAAAACATGAAGCTAAAAGAAAATTAGTTTAAGTTATGTTGGGAATGCATTCATATGCATTTCCCAACACAACCACTTCTTGGGTTGCTGCAACATCTGCTTCACCTTCTGCCATGGCGGGTTATTGTTTTTCTCTTGATCAGTGTCATTGCAAGGTTGCCCGCCTAGGCGACTGTGGCTGGGGTGCTCTATCTCTGTGCTGGGTTTGGTGTCTGCTAAGGCATGAATGTCCTGACATTTTTCTCGGTCGTCGGCTTGTTTCAAGGGTTGCAAGACATTCAGTTTAATTTTCTAGTCATCCACCCTCATAGTAAGCTACATGTTCTCCACATCTATCAGAGTTCTACTCATGGCTAGGAATGGTCTTCCTAGGATGATGGGTGTTTTGTCGTCTACATCACAGTCCAAAATTAAGAAATCTGTTGGAAAAATAAGATTATCTACTCTTACTAGGATATCTTCAATTTTTCCTTCCGGATGCACGTAAAAGTGGTCGGCTAACTGGAGCATGATGTTTTCAAGCTTTTCAAACACCGACTTGGGCATTACATTGATACTTGCCACAAGGTCACATAAGGCTTTACCTTCGTAGTGGTTCCCAATAGCACAAGGAATGAGGAAGTTGTCTGGGTCTCTCAACTTGGGTGGCATTTTATTTTTCAGCATGGCCATGCATTCTTCCATCATGGGGATGGTTTCAAATTCTTTGATTCTTCTCCGTTTGAAAACCATGTCTTTCAGAAATTTGGCATAGTTCAGCATTTGTTGTATAGCTTCCCCCAGGGGTATGTTGATATGCACTTGCTTGAGAATATCCAGAAACTTTTTGAATTGATGGTCCTGCTTCTGGTGTTTCAATTGCTGTGGAACAAGTGGGTGTGCACGTACCTCACATTTTTCGGAAGCATCAATAGGGTCTACCGCGGCAGAAGGTCTTGGATCTGCCGAGGTGGGCTTGCCTGCTTCTATATGGGCAACTGATTTGATGGCCTTACACTGCTCGTAAGTGGGTTTCCTCGCGACTTTAGTGTCGCTGGGAAATCCTCCCATAAGTCTGGTGTTCAGGACTTGTGCAAATTGTCCCACTTGAGTTTCCAATGACTTTAGAGTTGCCTCGTGATTTTGCATTCTCATCTCGGTCCTGTCCATGAAAGCTTCAATTTTCTTAACAAATAAATCCATGTTGGACATATAGGTACCTGTCTGAGTCATGAAGGCATTCTGAGTCTGCTCTAAAGCACTGGGTGCTGCATGTTGCTGCTGCGGTGGCTGCTGTCACGGCATAGTTTGCTGGAATCCTTGGGATTGGTTTGTCTGGTTAGTTGTATTCAGAAAGTTGTTGGGGTTACTCCATGAAAAATTAGGGCGCCTCTTCAAGCCTAGATTGTAGGTGTTCGATGTAAGGTTGTTGTTTCTATTGAAGTTCCCCACAAAGCAGTTGGTTCCGGTTCCCTGTTGGCACTCGGAAGAGTCATGGTCTCCCCCACATTGGTCGCAAAAGGCATCAATGGCTTTTACCTGCTGGGTGTTGTTCTCCCTTTGCATATCTTCTACAACCTTTGTCAACTGAACGACTTGTGCTACGATTGCATCTGATGCCCCTAGCTCGTTTGCTGTGGCCTGCCTCCTTATGCCGCCTCGGCGGGCATTAGGGAACTGGTAGTCATTTTTGGCCATCCTGTTTAAGATTTGAATTGCATCGACCGACTCCTTATCGAGTAATGTACCATTGGCGGAGGAATTCAACATCATCCTCGTTGGTGTGTGTTGCGTGTAAAAGAGTCCTATCGCAAATAGTGCAAGTGTACACGACGCAAGTAGTAAAGTGATACTGGAGTATCAGATATCGTCTCTACAGGGACTGGAAATAACACTATCCTTGAATTTCTGCACAAGAGAAAGAAATAGTTTAATTGAATTGGTGAAGTAATCTTGGGAAACAACTAAAGTAAAAGGTAGAGAAATCATATTTAAAGAATAGGCCGGTATTGAATTGCTCAGTAGTGCAGGTGTTGTACTGTTAGAGGAACTTCTATCTTTTGTCGTCATTCCTGTCGCGATAGCACCTGTCGCGGCAGACGCCTGTTGTCGTCGCGGCAGTGTTCAATAACTCTTTACTTCAAGCTTGGCAAGAATCCCTGTTATGACTTGTCTTATCCCTAGGCCCAAGATCTGTTGATGAACACTTCTTGGATGATACCTCCCGGCGTGAATCAAAGGGTGAACACCAATGTTGTTGAATTCTTCTTTAGCCACTTAATCTTGAACTTATCCTTAAGCCAAGATGGTTTAACCATAAGCTGGAAAACACATATTTATTTTGTTCGTATGCTTGACTCTCGCGATATCAAACAAATGGATAACCTCACAATGCTCTCCCGATACTCTTGTAAGATATGAAAAACCAGAATAAATAAACTTGAAGCTTTTATTTCTTGACAGAAAATTCCTAAAACAATACAATCCTTGCAACTACTTTAAAGAATCAACCCTTAGCCCTAGGGGGAGTTTAGAACATGATGGAGAAGGGGAAACGAAAAAGGGTTTAGGGGAAGACGGCTATGAATGAGATATCCTTCCCTAAGTCGAATTACATGCCTTTATATAGGCCTTGGGTTCAAGTTTTCTAATATGGCAAGAATACAATTTAAAATTAAAGTACAACTCTAATTAAGACTAAATCTTCTGAGTATATGCCTTGAATTCGTCCTATTTTCTTGCCTTGAGTTTCTTCCTTAAACTTTAGGCTTGGCCTTCATTCTGCCTTAGGGCTCAGAAAAATATGCGAGTGTTCTACGACAGACCGGCTTGAAATCCTCTATATGTCGAGCTCCACTTCACTTTTCCACCTCAGCGTTCTGTCGTCATGGCTGCCACGGCAGTAGTCATGACAGCTTGTGCTTCTCGACTCCAACTCTGCAATCTGCCTCTGCTCCTTTGCTGCCCTGGGTCTGCTGCATCAGATTCCTGCAAAAGTAACCAAAATCAGTAGCAACTATGCCATTTTATCTAATTGTGATGTATATACAAAACTCTATCATAAATGCAATGCATTATGCTTGAATGCAGCAAAAATATGGGTAAATGAGAGGTAAAATATAGGACTTTTATACACTCAACACACCCCCAAACTCAAGTTCTTGCTTGTCCTCAAGCAAATACGACCTAACTAAAAATAAAAACTTTTTGGCTTGGCTTAATTCAGTGAACTTTTCATCACCTACCACACATTCACTATCAAGAGCAGTACTTTGTCGTGTGTTTCTGGATTTATCCGGAACAATTCTATAGTTCTTGTGCAGTGTGTGCAGGTTTTGTGAACAAATATGTGCCTAGACTCCTTTAGCTTACCAGAATAGTTATGCTTACAAACTTGAGTTTTATGCCAATTCATTTTTTTTGGAGGCAATTCATAGGCTCCTTTAGTTTTTTCTAATTTAAGCTCAAAGAAAAAAAAATCTTCCTAAAATCATTGTAGGGCAGTTTTGTGGGCAAGTGAGTCTAAAATTTTTCTTTTCTTTTGTTCCTTTCCTAGAGCCAGTGTTAGGCACCTCTAAGGGCAACTCAAGTGGGTAAACCTTCCTATTCTAGTTCACTACAGAAGTATAAATAGCATAAGGGTCACAAAGGGTGTTCTAAAGATCAGAACTATAGTAAGGCTCTAAATAGTTCTTAAAACATCCTAAAGGCATTGTCACAACAGCGTATGTCGCGGCAGGTAAGCTCAGTTCAAAGACTTAAGCCAAATTTTTGTTTTTATTTTCATTTTTTGACACAAAAATAAACTTAAAATTAGACACAAATTAAAGACATAACTAGCAAGTTCATTAATGGAGGGATGCCCACCCCCAAACTCGAGGGTTGCATTGCCCTCAATGCATGACAATGATAAAAATAAAAAAAAAAACATAAAAACTACATCACAAAATAGATAAAACAACATAAAAGACAACAAATATATAAGAAAAAAAGCTAAGTTGAGGAGTTGTCGTCGCTGCTGCTGCTGACTTGGAGCTGCCGGCGGGCAGTGACTTTAACGGTAGGGGCTGGCTGGTTGCTGGGAGACGAGGAGGCCATCTTCTCCTCAGCCTCTCGAGGTGGCTGGACGCGGGTCGGTGAGATGTGTGTGGGGGCTGGTCCAGGACCTCGAGATCATCATCGATGTTGTTGTTGCTGCTGCTACCTGATCTACCGTGGCAGGGTCCTACGACAGTCTCGTTCAGCTTCTTTCTTTTCATCGGAGGGAAGTCCTTGGAGATGTTTCGGACAACTGACGGCTTCGAGTCAGAATCTTGCCAGACGGAGGAGGAAGAGAACCCTTAAAAATATTTGGGGTCGATCTCCGGTAGGGGGTCCTTCCTTTTCTCTCTTCTGGGAGTGGCAGATCTCCTGTCGACATCTCCGGTCGTGGCAGGTGTGGGTGTGGAGGTGCCAGAAGGGGTTTTGGGGCTGGCAGCAGGTGTGGGGGCAGCAAAGAGGGTTTTTGGGAAAACAGAGAATTGCACATTGGGAAAATTTAAATCAGACTTGATAAAATTTACCGTTGCGGCAGTGAAGTCCCTTAGAAATCCCATCAGGCCGAGCTGTCGTGCTTCCATCTGTTGCAGCATCGTTAGAATCTGGCTGGAGGTGTCTGCTGGTGGTGCTGATGTTGTCTACTCTGGTTATGCTGTGACAAGTTCAAGGGAGCCAGGGTCTGCCGTTGGTTTTGTCGTAGCAGAGGGTTTACATACAACAGAGGAGTGGAAACTTTTAAC
Source organism: Hibiscus trionum (assembly GCA_030270665.1). Lineage (NCBI taxonomy): Eukaryota > Viridiplantae > Streptophyta > Magnoliopsida > Malvales > Malvaceae > Hibiscus > Hibiscus trionum. Next base: position 38,305,503 of record BSYR01000010.1, on the reverse strand, counting down.
TCCATCAGACTGTAGAGAATCTGTTGCGTCCGCCCTTTCCCTTGGACCTTGACATCCTCGTTAATTTCTGGCATGTTGTTGCCCCGGCTGAGTGTGGTAATGATAATGAGGAAAACTAGGGGGCCTAAAGGTCGGAGAGCATACTCGAGGATTCCGTCTCGAATGTAGCGGCCGGCGTTAATTTGCCTCTCGTTTAGAATAGAGTGGACGAGGGCTAATCTCTTCCGGTCGACAATGGTGTTGTGGGAGGTAGGCATGAGGCGCTTCTTGAAAAAATGGTTCCACAGCTTGGCTTGTGGGGTAAGCTGGGTCCTCCTTATGGTCCACCGAAGCTTCGGGTCTTCGTTCAACTCTGTGCCCTCCTCTGTCACTTCTGCCATGATATCGTCATAGTCTGCCGGCGACAGACTGTTCACGAACCTCCGGTGGGCATCCTCCTTCTTGCTTACGTACAACCCATATAGCGTGTTGATGTACGCTAGCTCGAGAGAGATTTCTTTGCCTCGGACGGTCACTACCGTGGCATCCTTATTGGTGACAGCTGCATAGAATTCACGAACGAGGGTTACGTTCATTTCTTCAGGCTGGGCAGCAAATTTCTGCCACTTGAGGGCGAGGATCTTCTTGGCAATGAAGCTTTCTATCCCTAGCTCTCCCATATGTTGGGTATAAATAAACCCTCATTCTTCCCACATTTCTCTCTTCTAGAAAGAACCGTAGTACCTCTTTGTTGAGTCTGTGGATGCGAATCGGTTGGGTATGCTGATGTGGCTTGGTGTTAACACTGCCGTGGCAGAGGTGGAGGCAGCGATGCGTCGGGTTGTTCTGCTGGCCATTGCAAGGAACTGTAGCAAAATGAAAAAGAAATTTTCTAAAATCTAAAATCTGGGAAGTAAGTTGAGAGAATGAAAATGAAATAGGAATGGGGTGTATATAGAACGAGGTTTTTCTTCCCGTTGGGACTGTAACAGCAGGCGCGAATAACAGGGACAGCTGTTACCCAGTTTCTGACGCATCTGTCACACATTTCTGTGTCTGCTACGCGTCTGTTACGCATTTGCGTGTTTGTCGCGACAGCTCTGTGGCAGGCTGTTTTCTCCGCATCTGTCGCGGCAGCTGGTGACATGCTGTGACGACAGGCTTGTCCGTTGGGCTTTTTGGGTTGTTATGAATGTGTTGGGCTGGTTCATTCCTCCTCTTCACTTTGCTTCCTTTATTTCCTAAAAATAATTAAATAAATAAATTGAATTAAAATCTTATTTCTTAAACTAAATAAATAAATAAAATAAAACTAAGTTAAATTAGGGACGCCTTGAGGGGCATCTCCTAAAGTAACTACTTCCTGCATCCTTGGGGCTTTAGTCCCCAGATAATGCTTGAGCCTCTGTCCATTGACCTTGAATTGGTGCCCATTTTTCATTGATTTGATTGTAATGGCACCATGGGGGAAAACTTGGACAACCTGGAAAGGACCAAACCACCTAGATTCAAGCTTTCCTGGGAAAAGCTTCAACCTAGAGTTGAACAATAACACCTGCTGCCCTGGGCAGAACTGTCGTGGCAGCAGCTTCTTTTCGTGCCACTTCTTGGTTTTGTCCTTATAGATCTTGGCATTGTCGTAGGCCATTGCTTGAATTTCCTCAATCTCTTTCAAGTCTAGTAGCCTTTTCTGTCCTGCCTTATCCAAGTCCATATTTACTGCCTTGATAGCCCAGTAAGCTATGTGTTCTATCTCAACAGGTAAATGACAGGTTTTCCCATATATGAGTCGATAGGGTGACATCCCCAATGGTATCTTGAACGTTGTTCTGTAGACCCAGAGTGCATCATTGAGATGTAGAGACTAGTCCTTTCGAGTGGGTTTAACCATCTTCTCTAGTATGTTCTTTACTTCTCTGTTTGATATCTCGGCCTGCCTATTGGTTTGAGGGTGGTACGATGTTACAACCCGGTGCTTCACTCCGTATTTTCTTAATGCAGCAGCAATTACCCTAATATCGAAGTGTCTCCCCTTATCGCTAATTATCGCCCTTGGAATGCCAAACCTTGAGAAGATGTTCTTGTGAAGAAGTCTTTGTACAGTCTTGGCATCATTCTTTTGAGTGGCGGTCGCTTCTACCCACTTTGACACGTAGTCTACTGCTAGTAGGATGTACAAATTCCCACAAGATGCTGAGAATGGCCCCATGAAGTCGATTCCCCATGCATCGAAGATTTCGACCTCTAGTATGTTCTGCAATGGCATCTCGTGTCTTCTTGATATGTTCCCAGTCCTTTGGAACATGTCACAGCTCTTGTAAAAAGCTTGTTCATCCTTGAACAGTGTGGGCCAATAGAGACCGGATTGCAGAACCTTGGCAGCAGTTTTATTTCCCCCTAGGTGTCCTCCATAAGGGGAAGCATGACAGTGGTGAAGCACGACTTTCTGTTCGTCCTGTGGTATGCATGTCCTGATAATTTGATCTGCACAGTGCTTGAAAAGAAGAGGTTCATCCAAATATTAATGGTTTGCATCATTTTGGAACCTCTTCCTTGCTTGGTAATTAAGCTCAGGGGGTAATAACCCACTTACAATGTAATTAACAATGTCAGCATACCAAGGGGTTTCAGAAATCTTACCTACCGCCATGGTTGTCGCGGCAGTGCTGGTGGCAGCAAACAACTGCTCATTTGGGAAGGTCTCCAGTATGTTGGTCTTGTCTGTTGATTGACTCCTTCCTATCTCCAGCCTTGACAAGTGGTCTGCTACTTGGTTCTCTGTTCCCTTTTTATCCTTGATGTCAATGTCAAATTCTTGCAGCAGTAGAATCCAACGTATCAATCTAGGTTTTGCATCCTTTTTCGTGAACAGATACTTTAGTGTTGAATGGTCTGTATGGACCACCACCTTCGTTCCAAGTATATACGGACGGAACTTGTCGATTGAAAACACCACTGGTAATAGCTCTTTCTCTGTTATGGTGTAGTTGATTTGGGCATCTTTCAGTGTTTTGCTGGCATAGTAAATCACATGGAAGAGCTTATCCTTCCTCTGCCCTAATGCTGCCCTGACAGCGTAATCACTGGCATCACACATTATTTCAAATGGCAAACTCTAGTCTGGTGGTTGTACGATCGGGGCTGTTACCAGCTTCTCATTCAGTATTATGAATGCCTCAGTACATTCAAAATTAAAATCAAAGGGGCGATTATGTTCCAATAGGTGGCAAAGGGGCTTGGTAATCTTCGAAAAATTAGCTATAAATCGTTGATAAAACCATGCATGCCCTAAGACACTTCGAACCCCCTTGACCATGGTGGGCGGCGGCAGCTTTTCAATAACCTCTATTTTGGCTCACCTTGTGGCCTAGTACTATACCTTCATCCACCATGAAGTGGCATTGTAACACCCCGAAAACCGGTCTGGTCGGAAATAGGTTCCGATGATCGGAATAGGGAAATTAAAAGTCTTTAAAATCTTGAATTAAGGTTAGAATATGTCCTGAGATTTTAAGAAAGTTAAAATCTCAAAGTTAAGATTGTTTATGTGCTCAAGTTAGCTTTTCTGGGCAAGGCGTTTCGATACGCTTGAGACCCGTATCGAAACGGCCTAGCTAGGGCGTACCGAAACGGAATTTAGGCGTTCCGATACAGTCCAACGGTATTAACTAACTTTTTGGAATTTTGCTTGACCGTATCGAAACGGCCTCGACCGTTCCGAAACGGTACCCTGCAGAAAACAGGGCAAGTGCCCCAAAAGTCAAAGAAATCGGCCCTTAGCTGAGTCACCTGCTTGCTTGGCTCCTTTTTATGTAATTTAAGGCTGAGGAGACGTCTTTGGTTCAGTAAATGATGAGAATTAGATGTGGATGTTGGGTTTAGCAAACCCACTTAGCAAGGAAAGCTTTCTATTGGCCTTTAGTGTGGCAAACCCTTGGAGATAGGAAACTCTCCTATTGGTTAGTTTGAAGGTGAGAATTAAATAATGATTCTTCAGCCCTCTATAAATAGAAGAATAATAGTAAGAGCTTTGTTTTAGATTTTCTACGAAGCAAAACACCCTTCTTTCCTAAATAAGCTAGTACCACCATTGTTGTCTTCTACCTCAAGTTTAAGCAAGCACCTCCATGGAAGCTTGACCGAAGCTTTGTCTTTCCTTGTTTCTAAGTCTAGTTTGATCCGTACAATCGCAAGGAAGAGGACTTAAGCAATCAAGCAAGGTATTATCGATCCTAGGAGCCTTAGCCGATCAAGGTGAGTGTAGTAGCGTCTCGGGTATAGGCAAGGGCCTACCCGAATCTGCTGTTATTTTATTAATACTAACCTTGAGTTAGTAGTTTTATGTCATTGATTGCATGTTGGTAAGTACATGGTAAGGTTGCATCAATTCTTTGATTTACACTATGATTGTCATGTAATATGTACACTTATGATATGATGTTGATATAAACTATGAATATTGTTAAAGACCTTGGATTCGAGGTATCGGATACGGTTGGCATGCCAATGAATTCATGAGCTCTATGGAAGAAGAATGACTTGGTGTAGTGGAGGGATGTGTTGTGTGATGGTCAAACCGGTGTAGTGGAGGGTATAGACCATGTTGAATATGAATGGTGTAGTGGTGGAATTTTGTGTATCCGTATACAAGGAATCGATCCAAGGGAAATTATGAATTCGAGATAGTGAAGTGCCATGAGGCTATGATGATGATTTATGTGATGTTATGACTATGATATATGCTATGACATTGCATGTTTGGTGAAATGATTTATTGAGCATGTTGTAAGGCATGTTATATGTTATGCATGGTTATGTGACTACATCACTAGGCAAGTGTGCCTAATGCATTTCATGCATCCATTTCAGGGTAAGCAAGTAGAAGGGATCAAGATCGGAGAAGTTGGAGCGTTGCACAAGTCACAACCAAGTTCAAGTAAAATGTTTTGTCTTTTAAACTCCTAGTATGGTGGCAAGGTCTATGTATTAAGTAATATGTTGTTTTGTGTTATGGGTATTGATCAAATGCCTTGTCTTAATTAAGATGAAGATTATGTTTTGTGCTTAATTTGGTAAAACCGAGCAAATGGATTCAAATGGCCTTAAAACTTGGCAAGACTGTAGTTTATACCTTTAGAATAATGTGTGTCAAGTTTCATTGAAATCAGTTTATTGTTGCTATGTTAAAGTTGACTAAAACCAGTTAAAATCTGTCACTTCAGGCCTGCCGTTTCGAAACGGGTTAGTGTGTTTCGATACAGTTTTGCTACTGGAGACCCCTGTTTCGAAACGAGTTCCGAAACGAGTCTAAGTCAAGTCAAGACCGGTCAACCAGTTCCGATACGGGTCAAGCCGTATCGAAACGGTCAAGAAGGGAAAAGTCAAAATATTGACTATGGTCAAGCCGTACCGAAACGGATTAGGGCGTTTCGATACGGGCATCTTCTTTTGGCTTTTATAAGGTTAAATGGATTAATTTGTAAACCCGGTAAAGATCGCAAGAATAGAGATTAATAAGATTCAGTTACTAAGCCCATATGTCTAAAGAGGTGCACTAAGTTTTAATAAGTCAAGATGTTAAGAAACTTTTTGAAGAAAAAGAGTTAAAGGTTTTTCCGCATTGTTTTCCGGTAACGCTCTCTAACCCGGTTCTCTACCAGGCTGGGAAGGGGGTGTTACATTTTTGGTATCAGAGCTAGAGTTTAGTCGGTTCTGGACTAAACTTAAGTATGTTTGAATTGTGTGTTAAGTTACTTTGCCACCTAGGAGTTGTTCTGTTAAGAATTGTGACTTGTCAACTGATCCGATTTCTTTTATATATATAGATATGTCTCATCCTATGTGTTGGACATTTAAGGTATTGAATGTTAGTACAAGTGTCAGGTGAATACGAAGAGGTGAAAGAATAAGCTTTGCAAAGCCTTAAGAGAAGTTGTGATTGGTTCTTAGAAAGGTGGGAAAAAGACAAAATTTGCAATCTATATATGATAGCTAACTCCAGCAAAGTAAAATCAAAACCCACCTCTGTTTCAAGAATTTGAGATAAGTATTTTCCTTGAAAATACCCATGTTCCTAAGTAATGTCAAATTCAACCAAGAAGTCGAGTGAAACAAAACGAGAAAGATTTCTGTGTAGCTCATGCCAGGGCAATCATCCGAACGGACAGTGTTCGAAGGAAATTGAAGCTTGTTTCGATTGTGGTAAGATTGGTCACCTCGCTCGGAATTGTCCTAAGAAATTTCTCAAGAAGCGTCGATACATAAGTGCGAAGCGAACATGGCCAGGAGGTTTAGGAAAGGTGAATTCCTCATCTCCAGAAGATTCTGATCCTGAAGAATGCACGGATGAACAAATCGAGGCTTCAGGTAAGAATTCGAGGACGAATTCTTTTTAAAAGGGGGGGAGTTGTAACACCCCGAAAACCGGTCTGGTCGGAAATAGGTTCCGATGATCGGAATAGGGAAATTAAAAGTCTTTAAAATCTTGAATTAAGGTTAGAATATGTCCTGAGATTTTAAGAAAGTTAAAATCTCAAAATTAAGATTGTTTATGTGCTCAAGTTAGCTTTTCTGGGCCAGGCGTTTCGATACGCTTGAGACCCGTATCGAAACGACCTAGCTAGGGCGTACCGAAACGGAATTTAGGCATTCCGATACAGTCCAACGGTGTTAACTACCTTTTTGGAATTTTTCTTGACCGTATCGAAACGGCCTCGACAGTTCCGAAACGGTACCCCGTAGAAAACAGGGCAAGTGCCCCAAAAGTCAAAGAAATCGGCCCTTAGCTGAGTCACCTGCTTGCTTGGCTCCTTTTTATGTAATTTAAGGCTGAGGAGACATCTTTGGTTCAGTAAATGATGAGAATTAGATGTGGATGTTGGGTTTAGCAAACCCACTTAGCAAGGAAAGCTTTCTATTGGCCTTTAGTGTGGCAAACCCTTGGAGATAGGAAACTCTCCTATTGGTTAGTTTGAAGGTGAGAATTAAATAATGATTCTTCAGCCCTCTATAAATAGAAGAATAATAGTAAGAGCTTTGTTTTAGATTTTCTACGAAGCAAAACACCCTTCTTTCCTAAATAAGCTAGCACCACCATTGTTGTCTTCTACCTCAAGTTTAAGCAAGCACCTCCATGGAAGCTTGACCGAAGCTTTGTCTTTCCTTGTTTCTAAGTCTAGTTTGATCCGTACAATCGCAAGGAAGAGGACTTAAGCAATCAAGCAAGGTATTATCGATCCTAGGAGCCTTAGCCGATCAAGGTGAGTGTAGTAGCGTCTCGGGTATAGGCAAGGGCCTACTTGAATCTGCTGTTATTTTATTAATACTAACCTTGAGTTAGTAGTTTTATGTCATTGATTGCATGTTGGTAAGTACATGGTAAGGTTGCATCAATTCTTTGATTTACATTATGATTGTCATGTAATATGTATACTTATGATATGATGTTGATATAAACTATGAAATATTGTTAAAGACCTTGGATTCGAGGTATCGGATACGGTTGGCATGCCAACGAATTCATGAGCTCTATGGAAGAAGAATGACTTGGTGTAGTGGAGAGATGTGTTGTGTGATGGTCAAACCGGTGTAGTGGAGGGTATGGACCATGTTGAATATGAATGGTGTAGTGGTGGAATTTCGTGTATCCGTATACAAGGAATCGATCCAAGGGAAATTATGAATTCGAGATAGTGAAGTGCCATGAGGCTATGATGATAATTTATGTCATGTTATGACTATGATATATGCTATGACATTGCATGTTTGGTGAAATGATTTATTGAGCATGTTGTAAGGCATGTTATATGTTATGCATGGTTATGTGACTACATCACTAGGCAAGTGTGCCTAATGCATTTCATGCATCCATTTCAGGGTAAGAAAGTAGAAGGGATCGAGATCGGAGAAGTTGGAGCGTTGCACAAGTCACAACCAAGTTCAAGTAAAATGTTTTGTCTTTTAAACTCCTAGTATGGTGGCAAGGTCTATGTATTAAGTAATATGTTGTTTTGTGTTATGGGTATTGATCAAATGCCTTGTCTTAATTAAGATGAAGATTATGTTTTGTGCTTAATTTGGGAAAACCGAGCAAATGGATTCAAATGGCCTTAAAACTTGGCAAGACTGTAGTTTATACCTTTAGAATAATGTGTGTCAAGTTTCATTAAAATCAGTTTATTGTTGCTATGTTAAAGTTGACTAAAACCAGTTAAAATCTGTCACTTCAGGCCTGCCGTTTCGAAACGGGTTAGTGTGTTTCGATACAGTTTTGCTACTGGAGACCCCTGTTTCGAAACGAGTTCCGAAACGAGTCTAAGTCAAGTCAAGACCGGTCAACCCGTTCCGATACGGGTCAAGCCGTATCGAAACGGTCAAGAAGTAAAAAGTCAAAATATTGACTATGGTCAAGCCGTACCGAAACGGATTAGGGCGTTTCGATACGGGCAGCTTCTTTTGGCTTTTATAAGGTTAAATGGATTAATTTGTAAACCCCGTAAAGATCGCAAGAATAGAGATTAATAAGATTCAGTTACTAAGCCCATATGTCTAAAGAGGTGCACTAAGTTCTAATAAGTCAAGATGTTAAGAAACTTTTTGAAGAAAAAGAGTTAAAGGTTTTTCCGCATTGTTTTCTGGTAACGCTCTCCAACCCGGTTCTCTACCAGGCCGGGAAGGGGGTGTTACAGGCATTTTTCCAGTTCAAAACCAAGTTCGCCTCTTTGCATCTCTCAATAACCTTCTGTAAATTGCCTAAACAATCCTCGAAGTTGTCTCCAAAGACAGAAAAGTCGTCCATGAAAATCTCTAGGAAATCCTCCGCCATGTCGGAGAATATTTCCATCATGCACCGTTGGAAGGTTGCTGGTGCGTTGCAGAGTCCAAATGGCATCCTCCGAAAGGCATAGGTGTTGTATGGGCATGTGAAAGTGGTTTTCTCTTGGTCCTCCGATGTGATTGCTATTTGGTTATAACCTAAATAACCAGCAAGAAAACAATAGTAAGGTTTCCCCGCTAATCTATCAAGCATTTGATCAATAAAGAGTAAGGGGAAGTGGTCCTTCCGGGTAGCTTTATTAAGCTTCCAGTAGTCCATACAAACCCTCCAACCGGTCACAGTCCTGGTTGGGATTAGTTCATTTTGTTCATTGGTTACTACAGTTATGCCTCCCTGTTTGGGCACACATTGCACTGGGCTCACCCACTTGCTATCTGAGATGGCGTATATGATTCTAGCGTCGAGCCACTTGATAATTTCTTTCCTCGCCACCTCTCTTAAAGCCTCGTTCAATTGTCTCTGGGCATCAATGGTTGGCTTATGATCATCCTCCAAGAGGATTTTGTGCATGCATAATGTTGGACTGATGCCTTCGATATCAGCTATAGTCCATCCAATGGCCTTCTTATGCTGCTGTAGCATTTTGATTAGCCACTGCTCTTGTTCCTGCATTAACTTGGAAGAGATGATTACGGGTAACATATCATTTAAACCAAGAAAGACATATTTAAGTTGCCCTGGCAGAGGTTTAAGGTCTAGAACAGATGGCTTTTCAATGGAAGGCTTTTGGATTACATGTTCATTCGAGGTATAATTTAAAGGCTCGAAGAACTTACCTGGACGTGTGCCTATCCAATTTACCTCCTCAGGACCTTCAGTGTCAGATGTTTCTGTGTCTGAGGAGTCACTGTCGTTGTTGCTATCGTGACAGTCTTCTGGGTGACTGCGGTGGCAGTGACCAAACTGTCTGTCATGGAAGTTCAACCTGATGCAGGGTTGGTCAACGACTACTTCATAGATTGCCTTGCAACTTCTTCTGCATCAGCATGTTTTATTGCGTGGAGAACATTGAGTTTGATTTGCTGATAATTTATTCTCATCGTCAGTTCTCCTTTCTCAACATTGATCACAGTTCTGCCTATGGATAGGAAGGGTCGCCCCAGGATGATCGGTGCGTTTTCATCTGCTTCACAGTCTAAAACAAGAAAGTCAGCAGGAAAAATAAATTTATCCACTCTTACCAGAATATCTTCAATCTTCCCTTCTGGTTGTACATAAGAGTGGTCTGCCAGCTGCAGCATGACTGTCGTGGGCCTTGCTTGTCCAATACCTAATTTCTGAAACACAGATTTGGGCATTAGATTTATGCTAGCACCAAGATCACAAAGTGCGTTACCCACGAACTTATCACCAATTATGCACAATATGATGAAGCTCTCAGGGTCCTTATTCTTTTGGGGTGGATGCTTGTGCAAAATTGTCATACATCCTTCTGTCATCTTTACTGTCTCTAATTCCCTAAGTCTGGACCTTTTGGACATTGCGTCCTTGAGAAACTTAGCATATCCAGGCATCTGCTTGATGGCCTCTAGCAGCGGTATGTGTTCAGTGTGTAAAAGTTCTATTATTTACCCCCTATTTAACCCATAGTTCTACTGCATTCAAGCATAATTCATTGCATTTAGGTCATTTTACAGTTAAACATCACAAATATATTAAAAGGCTCAGTTTCTACTGAAATTGGTTGCTTTTGCAGGTTGCTGCTGTAGCAGATAGGAGAGGCAGGCACTGGGCAGTAAAGCAGAAGAGTTGGAACTGGACAAGCAGTCAAGGAGGACGATGCTGCCATGGTTGCCGCCGTGACAGCAGAGGCTGACAGCAGTTTTGAGGAGAAGAAGCAAAATGGACCTCGACAGATAGAGAAAATTCAGCCCGTCTGTCGTGTGAAATCACCATATTTTTCCAAGCCCAAGATCGAAAGGAATTTCAAGCCCAAAGTTCAAGGAGAGAAAATCCCCAAGCAAGAAAGATGACGGCTGGAAAGTAGATTCCTTGAAGATTTAGTCTTCATTAGAATTGTACTTTAATTTAAAGTTGTATTCTTGCTATTTTAGAAAACTTGGACCCAAAGCCTATATAAGGGCATATATTTCGACCTATGGAGATATAATCAATTCCCTAGCTTACTTCCCAAAACCCTAGCCGTTTTCCTTCGCTCAACATGTTCTATATTCCCCCTAAGGCCACGGGTTGTGTTGTAAAGTAGTTGCAAGGGTTGCTTTTGTTTTAGGAGTTTTCAGTTCAATAAAATAAACTTCAAGTTCTCTTATTCTGGTTATTAATATCTTGCAAGAGCATCGTGAGAGCATTGTGAGGTTATCAATTTACTTAGCATCGGGAGAGTTAAGTATACGAAAGGAATAAGAGCAAGTTCTCTAGTTTATAGTTGAACTATCTCGGACCTAGGGATAGGACGATGTTAAGTGGCTAAAGAAGAATTCAACAACATCGGTGTTCATCCTTCGATTCACGCCGGGAGGTATCATCAAAGACGTGTTCATCGACAGACTTGGACCTAGGGATAGGCCAAGGCACAGTAGGGATTCTTGCCAAACTTGAAGTACAAAGTTGATTGTTCGCTGCCGCGACAAGCAACGGACTGCTGCCGCGACAGGTGCTGCCGCGACAGGGACGACGACAGAACTGGATTTCCTAGACTCAGCAATACTTGCACTACTGAGCAATTCAATACCAGCCCATTCTCTCTATCTTGATTTCTCTACTCTTTTATTTAAGTTCTCTTTATTATTCTCATGACAACTTTCTCAAATATTTTCTTTACTCTTGTGAAGCAATCTAAGGTGAAGCTATTAGCCCAGTCCCTGTGGAGACGATATCCGATACTTTCGTATCACTTTACTACTTGCGTCGTGTATACTTGCACTACAATTGCGATAGACTATTTTACACGCAACAAGTTTTTGGCGCCGTTGCCGGGGACTGGCAACATAACTCTACCTTTTCTTTTACTGCACTTTTCGTTTTTATTTTTATTTTATGTTTTTCTTGGGTTTGTTCAACTCTTACTTTTCACAAGGTTTTTTGTTTATGCGCAGATCGAGATGAGGAGAAGATCCTGAGTATCCATTAGATCCAGAAATCGAACGTTCATTCAATATCAAGAACCGACTTCGTCACATACTAGCCAGGAACGAGTACCTTGAGGAACAGTTAGAGACGATGGCCAACCAAGGAAACCCCCTGGGTAACGACCCTCCTGTTGGAGATGGAGCGGTTATACCTCCTGTCGGAAACCCTGCTGCCGCTGCCAGACGACGGTCCTGTCGTGACTACATGTTGAATGATCATGTAGGACTAGAAACTACGCTACCGGACATAGATGTCAACAACTTCGAGCTGAAACCTGTTATGTTTAGCATGATCAACAACGCCGGCCAATTTAGTGGTGCTGCTACAGAGGATGCTAGGGAGCATCTCAAAACGTTCCAGGAAATCTGTGGTTCGTTTAGACTACCAGGAGTTAATCCGGAGATACTGAGGCTTCGGTTATTTCCCCATTCACTGAGGGACAGAGCAAAGACTTGGTGGAATAAACTTACGCCGGGTTCAATTAGAACTTGGGCAGATTTGTCTCGTGAATTTTTATCTCGTTTTAATCCTTCACACTTATCTGAGCGATTACGTAACGAAATGGCTACTTTTCAACAGGAAGATGACGAGCCGATGCACGAGGCCTGGGACAGATTTACCACTCTTCTACGGAACTGCCCAATGCATGGATTCCCCGTTTGGAACCAGGTAACTAAGTTTTATAATGCTGCCAACTTACAAACTCGTATTCGAATTGATTCAGCAGCGAACAGATTACTATTGGACAAAGACCCAGATGAGGCAATGCAAGTATTGAAAAATCTGGCTAAGAATGAAGAGCAGTTTCCGACAGCAAGAAGAGGGGGTAAACGGGTCCTAGCTGTTAAGGATTATGAGGCCGACAGCACGATGAAATCACATGTGGCATACCTTACTAAGGCAATGAAAAAGCTTTTGAACGATGATTCACAGCCGGTATTTGCTGTCGAAGAGGTATGTGAAATTTGTGAGGGAAATCATAGTTCGGATGAGTGTCCTATACAATTAGAAGAGGGAAAGTATGTTGGAAACTACAAGCAGAATTACAACTCCAACAACTACAATCCCAGCTGGAGAAAGGATCTCAAGTTTTCTTGGAGTAATCCTAATAATGTCCTGAATCCTCAAGCACACAATAATTAGAACCAGGGAGGACCTAGATTGTTGTTTCGACAGCAACTGCAGCCGCAGCAGCAGCAACAATATCCACCAGCTGCCACAAACAGTATATTGGAACAGACTCTGGCTACGTTTATGTCTCAGACAGGTACTTATATTGAGAACATGAATCAGTTTGTCAAGAAGACAGAGACATTCATGGATAAAACAGAGATGCGGATGACAAATCATGAAGCTACTCTAAAATCTTTGGAGACACAGATGGGTCAGGTTTCCCAACATATCAACCCAAGGCAGACTGGCGGATTTCCTAGCAATACTGAAAATGCTAGGCAGCCCACACATGAGCAGTGTAAAGCCATTACTACTAGGAGTGGGAAGAAACTACCAGGGCCAGAGAAGGAAGCTGAAACAGTGAAAAAACCAGCCTTGGACAGACCTGCCGAGGAAGCTGCCCCGACAGGTAACAAACAGCCTGCTGCCGATAAACCTGTTACGACAGTAGAAGCGACAGAGGAGAAAAATGATGAACTAAAACCTCCTCAGATTCGTATGCAGTGGGAAGGACGCATTGTTGATTATCGTCCCCCACCTCCTTTCCCTCAACAGTTACAGCAAGTGAAGCAAGAATCACAGCTCAAAAAGATTTATGATATTTTAAGCAGGTTCATATTAACATCCCGCTGTTAGATGCCGTAAGGGAGATGCCCGGTTACGCCAAATTTCTAAAGGATGTTATGTCGAAGAAATCTGAACTTGGGGAATTTGAAACGGTTCAGATGACAGAAGGATGCATGAGTATTCTTCATAAGCAACCACCCCAGAAAAAGAAGGATCCAGGGAGCTTCATCATACCTTGTGTAATTGGAGATAAATATGTGGGTAAGGCACTTTGTGATCTTAGTGCTAGTATTAATTTAATGCCAAAATCTGTTTTTCAGAAATTAGGTATTGGAAAAGCTCGGCCCACGACAGTAATTCTGCAGCTGGCAGACCGCTCTTACGTTCATCCGGAAGGAAAATTCGAAGATATTCTGGTAAGGGTGGATAAATTTATTTTTCCTACTGACTTTCTTGTTTTAGATTGTGAAGCAGATGAAAACGCAGCAATCATCCTGGGGCGACCCTTCTTAGCCACGGGAAGATCAGTGATTGATGTGGAAAAAGGAGAACTCACCATGAGAGTGAACGATAAAGAAATAAAGTTGAATGTTCTCCAAGCTATGAAGCATGCTGATTCATAAGAGGAATGCAAGGTTATCACTGAAGTGACCTTTGACCAACCCTGCATCAGGTCGAGCTGTCACGACATCAAAATTGGTCACTGCCTCGGCAGCCACTTACAGGACTGTCACGACAGCACCAACGACAGCAACTCCTCAGAATCTGATACATCTGATACTGAAGATCAGGAGGAGGTGAACTGGATAGGCGATCGTCCAGGTAAGTTATTCGAACCTTTAAATTATACTTCGGATAACCATACAATCCAAAAGCCATCAACTGTTGAGCCCCCTGTTTTAGAACTTAAGCCCCTGCCAGGGCAGCTAAAATATGCTTTTCTTGGTTCAAATGATACGTTGCCCGTAATCATCTCTTCCAAGTTGATGCAGGAACATGAACAACAGTTAATAGGGATGCTGCATCAGCATAAAATGGTGATTGGATGGACGATAGCCGACATTCAGGGCATTAGTCCGGCATTATGTATGCATAAAATCCTTCTCAAGGATGATCATAAGCCAACTATAGATGCTTAAAGGCGGCTAAACCATGCGATGAAAGAGGTGGTGCGTAAAGAGATAATCAAATGGTTAGATGCTGGTATAATTTACGCCATCTCGGACAGCAAATGGGTGAGCCCGGTGCAATGTATTCCCAAGAAAGGAGGAATGACCGTGGTGACCAACAAAAACAATGAGCTAATCCCAACCCGGACTGTGACCGGATGGAGGCTTTGTATGGACTATCGGAAGCTTAACAAAGCCACCCGAAAGGACCACTTTCCTTTACCCTTTATTGATCAAATGCTTGATAGATTAGCGGGTAAACCTTACTATTGTTTTCTTGATGGTTATTCAGGTTACAATCAAATAGCTATCGTACTGGAAGATCAAGAAAAGACGACATTCACATGCCCCTATGGAACTTATGCTTTTAGGAGAATGCCATTTGGACTATGCAATGCACCCGCCACCTTCCAAAGGTGCATGATGGCCATATTCTCCGATATGGTGGAGGACTTCCTAGAGATTTTTATGGATGACATTTTAGTCTTTGGAGACGATTTTGAAAGCTGCGTAGGCAACCTACAAAAGGTACTCGAAAGATGTGAAAAAGCAAACCTAGTTCTGAATTGGGAAAATGCCACTTCATGGTGGATGAAGGGATAGTCCTTGGCCATAAGATTAGCTGCCGTGGCATAGAAGTCGACAGGGCAAAGATAGAAGTGATCGAAAAGCTGCCGCCGCCCACTACAGTCAAAGGAATCAGAAGTTTCTTAGGACATGCTGGTTTTTATCGAAGGTTCATTGCGAATTTTTCAAAAATCACCAAGCCCCTATGCCATCATCTGGAGCAGAACCGAACCTTTGACTTTAATGATGAATGTACTGAAGCATTCAAGGTTCTGAAGGAAAAACTGGTAACAACCCCAATAGTACAGCCACCAGACTGGACACAGCCATTTGAGATCATGTGTGATGCTAGTGACTATGCTGTCAGGGCAGCACTTGGGCAGCGAAGAGATAAAATTTTTCATGTCATATACTATGCTAGCAAGACACTAAATGACGCCCAAGTGAACTACACCACCACAGAGAAAGAGTTATTAGCTGTGGTATTCTCCATTGACAAGTTTCGTTCTTACATACTTGGAACGAAGGTAATAGTGCACACAGACCATTCTGCTTTGAAATATTTGTTCGCGAAAAAGAATACAAAGCCTCGATTGATACGGTGGATCCTGCTATTGCAAGAATTCGAACTTGAAATCAAGGACAAAAAAGGGACAGAAAATCAGGTGGCAGATCACTTGTCAAGGTTGGAGAAGGGACAGAGTCTACCAACAGATGAGACAAACATACTTGAGACCTTCCCAGACGAGCAGCTCTTTGCTGCCGCAATCACTGCCACGACAGCCATGGCGGGAGGTAAGTCTTCTGAACTCCCCTGGTATGCTGATTTTGTTAATTTCTTAGTTAGCGGAATAATTCCTTCTGACCTCAATTATCAAGCCAGGAAGATGTTCCAAAATGATGTTAAGCATTATTATTGGGACGAACCTCTTCTTTTCAAAATCTGTGCAGATCAGGTTATAAGGAGATGCGTACCACAGGAGGAGCAAGAAGACATACTTCATCACTGCCATGCTTCACAGTATGGAGGTCACTTAGGAGGCAACAAAACTGCTGCCAAGGTGCTGCAGTCAGGGTTTTACTGGCCGTCACTGTATAAAGATTCGCAAATCTTCTACAAGAGCTGTGACAGGTGCCAACGGACAGGAAACATCTCTAGGAGAAACGAGATGCCGCTGCACAACATTCTTGAAGTCGAGATCTTCGACGGTTGGGGGATTGATTTTATGGGACCATTCCCATCTTCATGTGGGAATCTTTACATCCTCCTGGCAGTAGATTATGTCTCTAAGTGGGTTGAAGCTATCGCCACTCAAAAGAATGATGCCAAGACAGTCCAAAGGTTTCTACACAAAAATATCTTTTCTAAGTTTGGCATCCCTAAGACGATCATCAGTGATGAAGAGAGACACTTCGATAACAGGGTTATTGCTGCTGCCTTAAAGAAATATGGTGTTAAGCATCGGATAGCAACAACATATCACCCGCAGACCAATGGGTAAGCTGAAATATCCAACAGGGAAGTTAAGAACATTCTTGAGAAGATGGTCAAGCCAACTAGGAAAGATTGGTCTTTACTCCTTAACGATGCATTATGGGCTTATCGGACAGCTTTTAAAACTCCATTGGGAATGTCTCCATACCGATTGATTTATGGTAAAACATGTCATCTACCTGTCGGGATAGAGCACAGAGCATACTGGGCGATCCAGGCAGTGAATATGGACTTGGACAAGGCAGGGCAGAAAAGGCTATTGGATCTGAACGAAATTGAAGAAATCCGGACGATGGCCTATAACAATGCAAGAATCTATAAGGATAAGACTAAGAAGTGGCATGACAAGAAGTTGCTGCCACGACGGTTCCGCCCAGGGTAGCTTGTATTGCTATTCAATTCTAGACTGAAACTCTTCCCAAAGAAGCTAAAATCTAGATGGTCTGGCCTGTTCCAAGTCGTACAGGTTTTTCCCCATGGTGCCATCACAATCCAATCATTAAAAGACGGGCACCAATTCAAAGTCAACGGACAGCGCTTAAAGCATTATCAGGGGACTGAAGCCCCAGGAATGCAGGAAGTGGTTACCTTAGGAGATGCCCCACCTGGCATCCCTAATTTAACCTAAATTTTATTATTTTATTTTATTATTATTATTATTTATTATTTATTAGGAAATAAGATTTAGGAAATAAAATTTATTTTATTTGAATAATGTTTTTATTTTATTATTTTTAGGAAATAAAGGAGTCAAGAAGAATAGGAGAAGTGAACTTAGCCCACCATCCATCCACCAGCCCAACAAAGCCCAAAATTTGAAGCCTGTCGTTCCAGCTGCCGCAACAAACGCGCAAACTACAAGCTGTCATCACGCGTCAGACACGCTAACGCATACCAGCTGGCCCCGTTAATCGCGCCTGCCGTTACAGCTCCAACGGGCAACAACTCCTATATATAACCCCGTTTCATTTTTCATTTTCACTCACTTCTACTCTTCTTACTTACTTCATCTAGATTTTACTTGCTTTCTTTTTTTATTTCCACAACCCTTGCAACAATGTCTTCCAGGCAAACCCGTAGGAATGCTGCTTCCAGCTCCACACCGACAGCAAACACCCCACGCTCATTTCAGGTCAGAGACATGAGGGAAGAAAAGGGATTCATTTACAAATCAGAGGAGGAAAATCTGGGCCTAAAGCCATTCATAGCCCGGAAAATTCAAGCTCTACAGTGGCAGACTTTTGCTGAACAGCCTGAAGAGATGAATGTCTCATTGGTACGCGAATTCTATGCTGCCATCAGTAGCAGGACGGCGAAAGCAGTAATTGTACGAGGAAAGGAAGTGTCGTTCGAAGCTGAGTACATTAACACACTGTATGGATTCTACGTTGGCAGCAACGACGACGCTCACCAACAGTTCCTCAACACATTAGACCCTGCTGCCTATGATACTATCATGGCAAAACTGACAGATGAGGGCACTCAATGGAACACCAACCGTAAGAACCCACGGATGGTAAAGAGGACTCAACTACTGCCAGAGGCTAAACTATGGAATGCTTTTATCAAAAAGCGCATCATGTCGACGTCGCACAATACAACAGTCGACCAGCCCAGGTTAGCCCTAATTCACTCCATACTACATGAGAGGCCCATTAACGTGGGCAGCTATATCCGTGAAAGCATCTTGGAGTGCGCACACAGACCGATAGGTCCGCTTTACTTGCCATACCTCATCACATCCCTCTGTCGTGGCCATGTCGTACCAGAGGTGACCATTGACCATCGAGTCCAAGGGAAAGGTTGGACAAAAAAGAACATATTGAGCCTCATGGAACTGATCGCTGCCACCCCTCTGTCGTCATTTGATCCAGCTGCCACAGCAGCAGACACGACAGAGCAGCCAGGGACTGAACCAGCTGCCGCAGCAGCCGCCCCGACAGACTCCTCCACCCAGATTTTAGCTGCCATTCAGAAGATGGAGGAACGGCAGCTCGGTTTGATGACTTTCATCAAGGATTTTACTGCTTCTACGGTAAATTTTATCCATAATTCTTTAAATTTCCCTGATGATGTCTTCCCCACCTTCCCTACACATTATTTTACTGTTACTACACCTGTCCACACCCTTACACCTGCTGCTACACCACAAACACCCCTTGCAGCATCTACACCAACATCTGCCACGACAGCCGCTGGCAGCAACCCTGCAGCAGAGACTTCTGCCCGTGGTACAAAGAGAAAAATGACATCAGAGGAGCTTGACGCCTTCATCGTCGGATTCTCGTCCTCCTCTGTGTGGGCCGCCAGTGACAATGAGCCTTCTATTAAGAGGAATCTATCGAAGGAGTTCTCACCGATGAAGAGGCAGAAGAGGTTGGCGGACAAAAACAATATGCCAAGAGCCAGCGACAGTGACAGCAGCAACGGTGAGGACAGCAGCAGCAGCTCCGAGGTGCAAGTGGTGGAGAAACCACCTCACATCTCCCCCACCAGAATCCAACCACCGAGGGAGGCCAAAACAAAGAACACATCTGCCTCCCCCATTTCCCAGCCAGCTCTAAAAGCTAGAGCCCGCCGCCAGATCAGACTCAGCAACAGTAGCGAAGACAGCTATTAAAATTTAAGTTTCCTATCTTATTATTGCTGCCTGCTATATATTTTGTGATGTACTGCCTTATCTTTTGTTTTTATTTGTAATTTGCATTGAGGGCAATGCAACCCTCGAGTTTGGGGGTGGCAACCCTCCATTAATGGAGTCCATCTTAGTTTGTTAAAATTTGTGTCTTTTTCTTAGCTCTTAAAAAAATGATTAAATATTGAAAATTTTGGCTGAAGACTGTGAACTGAACTTACCTGCCGTGACAGCCCTGTCGTGGCAGTGACTTTAGGATAGTTTTTAGGAGAAATTTAGGGCCTTTCTATAGTTCTGAAAACTTAAACACCATTGTGACTGTTATATTGCTTAGAACTCTTTTAGTCAACTAGAATATGAAGCTTAGCACTTGAATAGCCCCTAGAGGTGCCTAACACTGGCTCTAGGAAAGAAGTTTAGCAAAATAGACTCAACAGCCCTAGAGGTGCCCGAAACCGGCTCTAGGAAGTTAGCTAGAGGTGCCCGAAACTGGCTCTAGTGAAACTTTAGCTTAAAAAAATCAATGAAATCGAGTCAAAACAGAAAATCAAAGGAGCATAAGAAGTGCCTTCAAAAAGATAAACTTGGCATAAAAATTTGAGTTAGAGGTTGAAATATTCTAGTGAAACTAAGAGAGTCTTGGCATATAACTGTTCACAAGCATGCACACACTGCACGAGGACTATAGTGAGACTTCGGACAGATCCTAGATTATCCGACAGGGTGCTGCCGCCACAGGGAACGAACGAATGGTAAGGGAAAGTTCACTGTTTTAAGCCAAAACAAAAATATTTCATTTTTCTTTTAGGTCTTAGTTGCTTGAGGGCAAGCAAAAACTTGATTTTGGGGCTGTGTTCAGTGTGTACAAGTTATATTATTTACCCCCTATTTAACCCATATTTCTGCTGCATTCAAGCATAATTCATTGCATTTAGGTCATTTTACAGTTAAACATCACAAATATATTAAAAGGCACAGTTTCTACAGAAATTGGTTGCTTTTGCAGGTTGCTGCTGTAGCAGATAGGAGAGGCAGGCACTGGGCAGTAAAGCAGAAGAGCTGGAACTGGACAAGCAGTCAAGGAGGACGATGCTGCCATGGTTGCCGCCGTGACAACGGAGGCCGACAACAGTTTTGAGGAGAAGAAGCAAAATGGACCTCGACAGATAGAGAAAATTCAGCCCGTCTGTCGTGTGAAATCACCATATTTTTCCAAGCCCCAGATCGAAAGGAATGTCAAGCCCAAAGTTCAAGGAGAGAAAATCCCAAGCAAGAAAGATGACGGCTGGAAAGTAGATTCCTTGAAGATTTAGTCTTCATTAGAATTGTACTTTAATTTAAAGTTGTATTCTTGCTATTTTAGAAAACTTGGACCCAAAGCCTATATAAGGGCATATATTTCGACCTAGGGAGATATAACCGATTCCCTAGCTTTCTTCCCAAAACCCTAGCCATTTTCCTTCCCTCAACATGTTCTAAATTCCCCCTAGGGCCACGGGTTGTGTTGTAAATTAGTTGCAAGGGTTGCTTTTGTTTTAGGAATTTTCAGTTCAATAAAATAAACTTCAAGTTCTCTTATTATGGTTATTAATATTTTGCAAGAGCATCGGGAGAGCATTGTGAGGTTATCAATTTACTTAGCATCGGGAGAGTTAAGTATACGAAAGGAATAAGAGCAAGTTCTCTAGTTTATAGTTGAACTATCTCGGACCTAGGGATAGGACGAGGTTAAGTGGCTAAAGAAGAATTCAACAACATCGGTGTTCATCCTTCGATTCACGTCGGGAGGTATCATCAAAGACGTGTTCATCGACAGACTTGGACCTAGGGATAGGCCAAGGCACAGCATGGATTCTTGCCAAACTTGAAGTACAGAGTTGATTGTTCGCTGCCGCGACAAGCAACGGACTGCTGCCGCGACAGGTGCTGCCGCGACAGGTGCTGCCGCGACGGGGATGACGACAGAACTGGATTTCCTAGACTCAGTAATACCTGCACTACTGAGCAATTCAATACCAGCCCATTCTCTCTATCTTGATTTCTCTACTCTTTTATTTAAGTTCTCTTTATTATTCTCATGACAACTTTTTCAAATATTTTTTTTACTCTTGTGCAACAATCTATGGTGAAGCTATTAGCCCACTCCCTGTGGAGACGATATCCGATACTTCAATATCACTTTACTACTTGTGTCGTGTATACTTGCACTACAATTGCGATAGACTATTTTACACGCAACAATATGTTAATTTGTACCTGCATAAAAATATCATAAATCTTTTTAAACTGGTACTCTTGTTTCTACTTCTATAACCGATGTGGAAAAGGAGGTGGAGGACGGTAATCTTCAAGGCATCCTTCACATGGAATTCGGATATGAGGAGGCTTAGGTTCTTCAGCATCTTCTGCTTGCTCATCTGTCCCTTCCGCTGTCGCGGCAGGTTTGTCGATAGGAGGTTGTCTCTCCTCTACCGGGGCACTATTCACGGTAGGTGTTTCTAGGGTCGGATCCTCACTTGGTATTCTTTCATCTTTGGCCCTTGTAACTGTTTCCCGCTCCTAGTTGTGATTGCTTTACACTGCTCATGTGTGGGTTTTCTAGTGACCTCAGTATCACTAAGGAATCCTTCGTTCTGCCTCAATTTGATATACTGTGAAACTTGGCCCATTTGTGTCTCCAGAGATTTTAAGCTAGCCTCTTGGTTTGTCATCCTCATCTCTGTCTTGTCCATGAATGACTCAGTTTTCTTGACAAAGTGATCCATGTTCGCCATGTATGCTCCAATCTGTGACATAAAAGTTGCCAAGGTCTGTTCCAGTATACTAGGTGCTGCTGCTGGCTGCTGTTGTGGCTGCTGCTGTCGCGATAGAATTCTAGTTACCCCTTGGTTTTGGTTATTCTGCACTGGACGATTCAGTGCGTTGTTCGGATTGCTCCAAGAAAATTTTGGATCCTTCCTCCAATTGGGATTGTAATTGTTGGAATCATAATTTCTTGGCTTGTTAAAGTTCCCAACATACATCCCTTCTTCCAGCTGTAAAGGACAGTCTTCTGAACTGTGGTTCCCACTACAAGTTTCACATACCTCTTCTGCAGAATATAAGGCTTTAGAATCTTTCTGCTGCAGATTTTCGACTATCTTTGTGAGGTATGCAACCTGTGATTTCATTGAATTATCAGCTTCACAATCCTTTATAGATATTCCTTGTTTGCCTCCTCTCCGAGCTGTAGGAAATTGCTCACCATTCTTTGCTAATTTCTTCAACACTATCATTGCCTCGTCTGGTTCCTTATCTAGTAATAGCCCATTTGCTGCTGAATCTATTCTCAGTCGAGTGTGTGCATTGGCAACGTTGTAGAATTTGACGACCTGATTCCACACGGGGAATCCATGCATCGAGTAGTTTCGTAAAAGAGTTGTAAATCTGTCCCATGCCTAGTGCATTGGTTCGTCATCTTCCTATTGAAAAGTAGCAATCTCGTTACGCAATCTTTCAGATAAATGAGAAGGATTAAAACGAGAAAGGAATTCACGAGAGAGATCTGCCAAAGTTCTTATTGAACCCGGCGTTAATTTATTCCACCAAGTTTTAGCTCTACCTCTCAATGAATGGGAGAATAACCAGAGCCTCAAAACTTCCGGATTTATTCCTGGTAGTCTGAATGATCCACAGATTTCTTGGAATGTTTTAAGATGTTCTCGGGCATCCTCAGTTGCAGAACCACTAAACTGGCCAACGGAATTTATCATGCTGAACATGACAGGTTTCAGCTCGAAGTTTTCAGCTTCTACGTCTGGCAAGGTGGTTTCCAGTTCAACATGGTCATTGTCCATGTAGTCTCGACAGGTCTGCCGTACGGCAGCGGCAGCAGGCCGTTCGTTCCGGGCATCTTGGGGAGGATCAACAATAACTCTCTGATTATTGTTGTTGGGGTCATTTAGCCCATCGCCTTGTCTTCCGTTCCCCATTGCTTCTACTATCTCCTCAAGATAGTTGTTTCTTTCTATCAAGAGTCGGGCTTGGTTCCTGAGTTGGTACGTGCGTTCGATTTCTGGATCTAATTCGTACTCAGGTTCTTTACCTCGTCTAGATCTGTGCATAAGCAAACAACAAACCTTGTGAAAAGCATTGGGTAAATAACACCACTAAAAGCAAAAAAAATAAAAAGAAAAAAGTGCAGTAATAAAAAGGGTAAATATATGTTGCCAGTCCCTGGCAAAGGCCCCAAAAACTTGTTGCGTGTAAAAGAGTCCTATCGCAAATAGTGCAAGTGTACACGACGCAAGTAGTAAAGTGATACTGGAGTATCGGATATCGTCTCCACAGGGACTGGAAATAACTCTATCCTTGAATTTCTGCACAAGAGAAAGAAATAGTTTAATTGAATTGGTAAAGTAATCTTGGGAAACAACTAAAGTAAAAGGTAGAGAAATCAGATTTAAAGAATAGGCCGGAATTGAATTGCTCAGTAGTGCAGGTGTTGCAATGTTAGAGGAACTTATATCTTCTATCGTCATTCCTATCGTGGCAGCACCTATCACGGCAGAGGTCTGTTATCGTCGCTGCAGCGATCAACAACTCTTTACTTCAAGCTTGGCAAGAATCCATGTTATGACTTGTCCTATCCCTAGGCCCAAGATCTGTTGATGAACACTTCTTGGATGATACCTCCCGGCATGAATCAAAGGGTGAACACCAATGTTATTGAATTCTTCTTTAGCCACTTAACGTTGAACATATCCCTAAGCCAAGATGGTTTAACCATAAGCTGGAAAACACGTATTTATTTCGTTCGTATGCTTGACTCTTCCGATATCAAACAAATGGATAACCTCACAATGCTCTCCCGATACTCTTGTAAGATATGAAAAACAAGAATAAATAAACTTGAAGCTTTTATTTCTTGATAGAAAAATTCCTAAAGCAATACAATCCTTGCAACTACTTTACAGAATCAACCCTTAGCCTAAGGGGAGTTTAGAACATGATGGAGAAGGGGAAACGACAAGGGTTTAGGGGAAGACGGCTATGAATGAGATATCCTTCCCTAGGTCGAATTACATGCCTTTATATAGGTCTTGGGTTCAATTTTTCTAATATGGCAAGAATACAATTTAGAATTAAAGTACAACTCTAATTAAGACTAAATCTTCAGAGTAGATGCCTTGAATTCGTCCTCTTTTCTTGCCTTGAGTTTCTTCCTTGAACTTTGGGCTTGGCCTTCATTCTGCCTCAAGGCTCAAACAAATATGGGAGTGGTCCACGACATACCGGCTTGAAATCCTCTATCTGTCGAGCTCCACTTCACTTTTCCACCTCAGCGTTCTGTTGTCATGGCTGCCACGGCAGTAGTCATGACAGCCTGTGCTTCTCGACTTCAGCTCTGCAATCCGCATCTGCTCCTTTGCTGCCCTGGGTTTGCCGTAGCATATTCCTGCAAAAGTAACCAAAATCAGTAGTAACTGTGCCATTTTATCTAATTGTGATGTATACGCAAAACTCTATCCTAAATGCAATGCATTATGCTTGAATGCAGCAAAAATATGGGTAAATGAGGGGTAAAATATAGGACTTTTATACACTCAACAGTGTGTTTACACCGTTGTAGAATATGGATACTTGTGTTCACTCTGGAAATCCATGGGAGGGACATTTATTTAGCAACTCGCAATATCTCTCCCATGCCTCGTACATCGATTCATCATCTGCCTGTCGAAAAGAAGTAATGTTAGTTCGCAATTTATTAGTCAGATTGACAGGATTAAATCGACCTAAGAAATTTCGGCATAGTTCTGTCCAAGATTCAGTGGACTCTGATGGTAGACTGCTGAACCATGTTTTTGCCCTATCCCTCAGTGAATAGGGAAATAATCTGAGTCGTACCACGTCAGGATGAACTCCATGGATTTTGAAGGATTTGCAGATATCCAGGAAGGATTTCATATGTTGGCGGGAATCTTCAGTGGCAGATCCTCCAAACTATCCAAGTGTATTCACAATGTTAAACATGACTGGTTTGAGTTTGAAGCGGCCCGCTTCTATTTCTGGATCAATCACGACATAGTTCAACCTTCTGAGATCTTCCTCCAAGTACTCACGAACTAGCCACCGAGCGGAAGGAGGTTTCCTTCCTTTGCTCGCCAGGGCATTGTCGATTGGGGGCGGTGGTGGATTTTGGTCCTGGATGTTTGCTTGGTTACCCATGGCTTCTCTCTTTGCTTGTCTAAGTCTGTGTGTAGTAAGTTCAGGTTCTAGATTGTAGTCTCACAAGGGTGATTTCTGGTTCGCTCTGGTCATAAACCAAAGAAAAGCTCAAGGTTAAACAGAAAAATAAAAAGTGCATAAAGAATAAAAACAAAAAAAAATTGTACGCCCAATCCCCAGAAGTGGCGCCTGTAGAGTGTCCATAAGTTCTATATTTTGTACACATTCTTGCCCTTATTATTGTTTTTCTTAAGCTCATTTAGGCATATTTAGGTGCATTGCATGCATTATAACATTATCTTCTCCTATACCATGCTTTTATTGATTATTTTATGTTTGGTTGAGAAAAGTTACTGTTTTAGTTTAGTTTATATTTTCAAGTGCTATAGCTAGGAGAGTCGAGAAAAGGACAGAACATGAAAGAAATCTAGAACCAGAGGAGTTGTACTGAAGCAACTCAAGATGCCGCCAAGGATGCTACCGAAGCAGCAATGCCGCCAAGAGCCGCCCAGGCAGGAGTTACACCGACTCAGCCAAGATGGGTCGCAATTTCAAGAGGGAAGATTCCTAAGCCCAATGAGCCCAGTCTTGCAATTTTCTGAAGCCTGTAGCGGTCGGTAGAGCTGATTCAAGATCGATAACTATGGGCACTTATCCTTACTTGCATAAGAAGGCAACGTACAAAGAGTCCATATTTAAGCCAAAAGGAGTATGTATTTAATGTAAATATACTTTAAGAACTACTACTTCAAGGAGGACTTGAATTTAGGCCATGAGCCCTTTGTATACCCAATGTATGTAAGGGTATAGGGGCATGACAAGGGTGAGGGGATGCGAGCCTGAGCAGCCGCACAACGGAGATGTAGCTAGATAGGTTGGAGTGTTGGGGGTCGCGGCCCAACTCTCCTAGGGTTTAGACGTGTGTACGTAAAGTAGTTTGAGGGGAAGCGATTGTATAGTTTTGAGTTATTTTCAATAAAATTCTTAGTTTGCTTAATCTATGCTTTTTGTTCGTTCAATTAGTCTACACCAGTCAGTTAAAGAGAAAATCCATTTGTCGGACACGGAAGTGAAAAGCTCACGAAAGGGATAAGCACGGTCACAACTCACAAAGGCGTGACTAAATTGGTTCCACACTAGTCCAAAAGTTTCAGCGGCAAAAAGGGATTACCAACCGAGTTGACTAATTTGGTTCCACGCTAGTCCACAAGTTAGCATCTCTAGCATCCTAACCTAGAAATAGGAGGGATCACTGTTGACTATCCTTCCGAACTTAGAATGTCTACAAGACGAGCCGCCGGGACTTCTTTCCATTCCACCTGCCGAGAGAGTACACACCCCTGCAGTGGCACTGACCTGCTGCAGTCGCGTGACAGGGTCGTAGTTTGTCGCCCGCCATACCCGTCGAGGCAGCAACGCATGGCAGCGCACAACATACTCAGACTTTACAATGCAATCCACACGCTACTAAGTTGAATCAGTCTTACCCAGCTTATCGCCCAAATCTCTCCCTATCATCTCTCTCATCACTATCTTTATTTTTACTTGCGTTTTTATATCCACATCATGAGATTTAATGGCACATTTACTGATTCTTTGTGTAGGAAACCAATTAAAGAAGCTGCTCCAATACCTGTGGGAGACGATATCTTTTATACTATAACATGCCCAGATGAATAGCCAAACACAAACCCTCAAGAAGTGGTTATGTTTGGGAAAAGAGCAGCCCAACAAAGCCTAACTTTTATTTTTTATTTTAATTTTTATCTTTAATTTATTTTTAAGCATTAAGATTATATTTAATTTTTATTTATTTTTTTTATTTAATTTATTTCAGGTTAGGAATGAAGGAAAGGTCCAGAAAGATGAAAGAACAAAGGAGAGGCTCAACTAGCGGCCAAGGCAGCCCAAGGCAGAAAAGCATAACAGCTAGTGGCTTCATAACGGCTAGCCGCAACGACTATATTTTTCCCCAGCGAGCGGAACAAATATTTGTATAATAGCTAGAATCTCGTTATTCGCGTCGCAATAATTGATGCTCGTTGATAGCGTGCCCGCCAAGGTAGTGGAGAGAAATGACTATATAAAGCCATCTATTCTCTCCCCGTTCTCCACTTGCTTTCTCCTCTACTCTGAATTCTCTCTGCAATTTTTGCTTCCAAGATTTTCTTAGCTTTATTTTATTTCACGTTATTTCTTTTTCTTTCTTTATGAAACACAATCGTCTCAAAAACTATGGCCTCATCACAGCAACCCACCACCACCTCCAAAACTTCATACAAAAGTTTCTTGAAACCTGCTGTCAAGGAGACCTACAATAAGTTGTAAAGAGAAAGGCAACTATGGGAGGAGATGGGCTTCTAATACACCCAATCTGATGGTGATTTTGGGTTGGAACCCTTCCTATTCGAAAGGATCCACAATATGGGCTGGGACCAATTTGCACGGCAGCCAGAGGGAATCAACAACAACCATGTGCAAGAGTTTTATGCCTACCGGCCAAACCCAGAAAGCCCTTTCGTCTACTTCCGGGGAGAAGGTGTCAAGTTCACTCCTGACATGATCAACAACCTTTACAGCATAGAGATCAGCGGCGACCCGCACGGAGAGTGGGATTCATATCTGACAGGGGCTGACTACAACAAGATCAAGAAAGAGCTCTGTAAGCTAAACACCAAATGGCTGACAGGCAAAAACAATGGGTCAGTCAACCGCCGAGACTTGCTGCCAGAGGCAGCCCTTTGGAGTTACTTTATTCAGCGACGCATGATGCCAACCTCGCATGGATCGACAGTAAACAGGCTGCAACTCGCCCTTATCTGCAGCATCATGAGGGGGCGACAAATCAACGTTGGCGAAGTAATAATAAAGGAGATTTATGCCCACACAGAAAAGCCAAATGCCAAAGGTCCCCTTTTCTTCCCTGCACTCATCACTGGCCTGTGTGCCAATTTTAGCGTGTCATTGCACCCAAAAGATAAAATTCTCCATGCCAAGGAAGGATGGACAAGAAGGGTACGCCAACAGATGATGCATAGCGCGGAACCAGACACACCTTCCACCACCCAGCCACCATCCCAAGCTGCCGCCACCCCAGCCGCAGCAGGCAGTACTAAAGCTGCCCTCTCGTCCGAAGTGATCCCTTTACTACGCAGCCTAGTGGAAAGCTACTAGAGGATTGAGAACAAACATGTGATATTCACCAAATACGTAGCAGACGTGCAGGAGGCCTTTGTGGCCTACCTGTTGGACAAGTATCAGGACGTCGGACCATAATTGACCGCCTTTCCAATGGAGCTAGCAGCATCTAAGACAGTCTACATCACTCCAAGACCAGTTGTTGCTCCTTTCGCCGACGATAGCGAGGGGCCACACTGCCGCCCCAAGAGAAGAACCTCTCCAACTCCTATCCAGCCATATGACCTCACCTCCTCATCAGAATCAGAGAAGGAGGAGGAGACCACTATTGCATCCCCTATAGCCAAAAAGAGAAAGCGGCCAGCAGTAGATCCCCAGGGTGGAGAAGCAGAAAGACAATCAAAGAAGCCAACCCCCAGCCGCATCCAGTCACCGCGTAGCTCGAAGAAAAGCACAGCAGAAAGACCATCCACTACGCGCCACCTCGTCCTGCCTACCTCCTCATAATCTTCATCTGACGCGACAGCAATATAGGGGAACTCCCCCAGTTTATAGCACCATTTTCTTTTATTTTATTTTTAATTTTTCCGTTTTATTTTATTTTCTTTTTATGTTTTATTTTCCCGTTTTTAATTTTTCTTTCTTTTATATTTTATGTTTTGTTTGTTTTTTAATTTTTTTTGTAAAGGCATTAAGGACAATGCCAACCTTGAGTTTAGGGGGGAATTAGTCCTCTTTGTTTTAGGTTCATAGCATTTAGATGCATTTGTAAATTCTGCACCCTAGCACTTAATGAAATAGAAATCTTTAGCTTAAAATGTGTGCCTATGACAGCTTAGTCGGTTACATATATTCGCACCATTCTAAAAAAATTTAACCTAACTATGGGAAGAAGCATGAAAAATACTTAGAAAATTTTCCTTTTTGCCAATTATCTTTACACTTGTCTGTTAAATGCTGAAATTTTGCTTAAGTTATAAGTTAACAATGACTGCCTTACTTAATAAAAGTTTTTGATTGAATACAAGTTTTCCGCCACAGCAGCACAAGGTAGCACAGTAAAAAGAAGATGAAAACCCTAGAGGTGCCTGAAGCAGGCTTTAGGCAGAAAGATTAAATACCTTAAAGGTGCCCAAAACAGGCTCTAGGAAGGATCATGAGCAAGGACACTGCGTTGTTATCAAAGTCTTCACCGGATGACTCTATTCAAAGGGTTCAGAGTTTTGTAGAGTGCACCTATCTTAGCTTCAAACCCAGAGAATAGTTGTGATGAACTGAAGCCTTTAAGCCATGATCAGAAAAGAGAATAAAAGTGCCCAACTGTGCTGCCAAGGCAGCAACTCGTATCCTTTCCAGTAACTTAATTATTATAGTCATACTTTGTTAACTTGGTAACTTCAGCATGTTTAGCATGAACATAAACCTGCACACACTGCACTGGCATTAAGAAAAATTAATCTAAGTTATTTCATGTCATTCCCTGTCACTAACATTAAATAGGTGCCACGGCCTTGAGGTAAAAAATCTAGTTAAAGGATATTGTTTCTATTAACTTTGTGCTAAGGGCAGATTTACTTGTTAGGTTGCATTGCTTGAGGACAAGCAATAGTTTGAGTTTGGGGGTGTGTAGATTGTCCATAAGTTATATATTTTGTACACATTCTTGCCCTTATTATTGTTGTTCTTAAGCTCATTTAGGCATATTTAGGTACATTGCATGCATTATAAAAGTATCTTCTCCTATACCATGCTTTTATTGAATATATTATGTTTGGTTGAGAAAAGTTATTGTTTTAGTTTAGTTTATATTTTCAGGTGCTATAACTAGGAGAGGAGTGGAAAGGACAAGACATGACAGAAAGTTGGAACCAGAGGAGCTGAACTGAAGCAGCTTAAGATGCCGCCAAGGACGCTGCCGAAGCAGCATTGCCGCCAAAAGCCGCCCGGGCAGAAGTTACACCGACTTAGCCAAGATGGGTCGCGGTTTCAAGAGGGCAATTTCCTAAGCCCAATGAGCCCAGTCTTGCAATTTTCTAAAGCCTATAGCGGCCGGTAGAGCTGATTCAAGATCGATAACTATGAGCACTTATCCTTACTTGTAGAAGAAGGCAACGTCCAAAGAGTCCATATCTAAGTCAAAAAGGAGTCTGTATTTAATGTAAATATACTTTAAGAACTTCTACTTCAAGGAGGACTTGAATTTAAGCCATGAGCCCTATATATAGCCAATGTATGTAAGGGTATACGGACATGACGAGGGTGAGGGGATGCGAGCCTGAGCAGCCGCACAACAGAAATATAGCTAGATAGGTTGGAGTGTTGGGGGTCGCAGCCAACATCTCCTAGGGTTTAGACGTGTGTATGTAAAGTAGTTTGAGGGGAAATGGTTGTATAGTTTTGAGTTGTTTTCAATAAAATTCTTAGTTTGCTTAATCTGTGCTTTTTGTTCGTTTAATTAGTCTACACTAGTCAGTTGAAGAGAAAATCCATTTGTCAGGCACGAAAGTGCAAGACTCATGAAAAGGTTAAGCACGGTCACAACTCACAAAGGCGTGACTAACTTGGTTCCACACTAGTCCACAAGTTTTAGCGGCTAAAAGAGATTACCAACGATTTGACTAATTTGGTTCCACACTAGTCCACAAGTTAGCATCTCGAGCATCCTAACCTAGATATATGAGGGATCACTGTCGACTATCCTGCTAAACTTAGAATGTCTGCCAGACGAGCCGCCATGACTTCTTTCCATTCCACCTACCGAGACAGTACACACCCCTGCAGTGGCAGTAACCTGTTGCGGCCGCGTGACAGGGTCGTAGTTGGTCTCTCGCCATACCCGCCGAGGCAGCAAGACATGGCAGCGCAAGACATACTCAGAATTTACAATGCAGTCCACACGCTACTGAGCTGCACCAGTCTTACCCAGCTTATCGCCCAAATCTCTCCCTATCATCTCTCCCATCACTATCTTTATTTTTACTTGTGTTTTTATATTTCCACATCATGAGATTTAATGGCGTATTTACTGATTCTTTGTGCAGGAAACCATTCATAGAAGCTGCTCCAATCACTGTGGGAGACGATATCTTTTATACTATAACTTGACAAGAGTGTGCACTTGATCTCATAAAAGGAGAACACATAAACACTCTACAGCGCCAAAGACTTGTTGCATGCAAAAGTGATGCGCAAATTGTGTGCAAGTGTACACGGTGCCAAGTTATAGTATTTAAGATATCGTTTGCACAGGGATTGTGACAACCTTTCGAAGTACCCTTTCTGCACAGGTAAAAAGTAAAAATACAAATATTAAGAGTTTGTTTGATTAAAATAAGATTAAAGCAAGTAAAATTAATTGAGAATTCAGAGTGAGAGAATGGGCCGGTATTGGACTGCTTTGTAGTGTGATGATTTGGATGCATTGTCTCGACACAGCTTTGCAGATTAACTTAACAACCTTTGGTAGCCGCCCACGAGTATGCCTCGGTAGATGCCCGCCTCGGCAGAGAACAATGTGACTGCCTGGGCAGTTAAGCGATGATTCAAGCTTCGGCAAGGCTCCCTTCAATGACTTCCTCTTATCCCTAAGCTTGAAGTACTATTGGAGAACACGGCTTGGATGATACCTCCTTACGTGAATCTAAGGATGAACACCAACTGATTATGAAGCCTCTCTTAGCCTTTGAACTTCAAACTTATCCCTAAGCCGAAGTAGCTTTACCCTATCGTTGGATAAAATCGTGTTTACTCGTTTCGTGAGTCCAGCTTTCCTGATATTAAACAAATAAATTGATGCTCTCTTCTCTCCCGATAAAGATTGCAACAATGAAGAACCAAGAGTAAACAAACCTTGAATTTTATTGCAAAAACTGAAAACCTAAACGAATACAAGCAAAACTCTCACAACTACTACACAACCAACTCTTAGCCCTATGGAAGGTTTAGAACATAATGGAAGATGGCGGCACAAGAGTTTTTCGACAAGAAGGAGTTTTCTTTTAAATCTCAATTGTGTTTTCTCTCCTTCAAGTCCATTACATTTATAAGGGAGGAGCCTAGGTTTAAGTCGGTTTAGGGCAGGAATCCTAGTTAGAATCTAATTACAACTCATAAAAAGAACAATTCTAACATTAAATCTCCCTAGATTCCCGTTTTACTTTTTCCATGTTGACTTTGACCATGGCTTTACTTTGTCTGTCGGGATTCAATGCACGTGCAAGTAGTCTCCAAAAATCGGGCTTGATGAGCTCTTCCAGTCGCATACCACTTTGCACATTTCCACCCTTCCTTGAGTTGCTGCCTCGGTGGCATACTGTTGTCTGCCTCGAAAGAGGACTGGGTTGATGTGCAGAGGTTGGCATAGCTCTCGATCAGCTCTCCAGATGGTCCAATAGCACCCTCCATCAATGTTCAGCTTCTCCTCTTCTGCCCTCACTACTGCCTTGGCGGCATTTGCCTGGGCGGGTTACCTACGCACAGGAAGAAAACACACCTGAGCAATATCTTTTATATGAAAACAATTAAGTTCATCAAATAAGGTAGAATATCTAATCTATGCAGTTTTGTGTATGTTTTCCTAATAAATGCAACTAAACTATACAGATGCGGAATATAGAGGTTGCACACTTAACACTCATCCTCTAGTTTGCATGCTTATTCCGATGCGGAGTATGGAGGTTGCAAGATAGATAGAAAGAGTACCTCCAGTACTTGTCAATTCCTAAGTATCATGCTTATATCATGGTTTTCTAAGAAGCAAAATAGCGTTGCACTATCTATCATCGAGGTAGAATATATTTCGGTCGGTAGTTATTGGGCTCAAGTCCTATGGATGAAAAAACAAATTTTAGATTATGGAATTGATGTAGGTACCATTCCAATAAAGTGTGACAATACTAGTGTTATTTATCTCACTAAAAATCACATCCAACATTCTAGAACAAAGCATATAGAAATAAGACATCATTTCATTAGAGATCATGTCTTAAAAGATAATATAGTGCTAGAGTATGTAGATACCTTGCATCAAGTAGTGGACATCTTTATCAAACCTTTAGATAAAGAGCGTTTTTGGACTCTTAGGAGATAGCTAGGGCTTACAAGCCTTTCTTGAACCTTAGAGCCTTTGGTTGTTCTAAAATTTTGTTTGAAATTCATGCTTATGTGATTTTCTCCTTATATGCATCTATTTATATAGTTAGGGGGAGTATGTATCTTTGATTGCATGTACATGTTGCTCATACATCATAAACATGCATATCGATTCGAGTGAAATCAAAATATTGGGTCCTTTGCAGCCAAAATTGTCAATTATGGGCAAAGGGTAAAGGTATAGGGTCTCCGTATCAGTACAGATTCTTGGGGCGACATTTCAGTACTAAAACATTATTATCGGTACGCATTGAAGACCAATACGATCTTGTTCCGTATAGGTACGCGTCGTTCTGGTACGCGTATGTTTGAGGCATTAAATGGGGCTTTCCCATTTCAAATCAAACTCTAGCCTTTTTCTCATCAAACCCTAACCACAAAACCTTATAAAAAAACCCTCTCAAACTCTTAATTTTTCATCAAATTTTCTCAAATCTTTTGAGGGCTTTTGTTTTCAACATCAAACCCAAGTTATATTTATCAAGATTTGTAAGAATCATCTCATCATTCATCCATGCATCCATATTTCATGGTAAAAACCCTATTTTTATACTATTTTGAAAATCTTTATATTTGTATAGATTTTAGGTTTGATTTTATTATATTTAGGATGTATAAATCTATAGTTTCAAAGTTTTTACAAAATCTTTTTCAAAACTGAAAAATTTCCCTTCCAATATATATTTATACTCGTATATACTTTTTTACAGTTTTTGAATTTTAAACTTATGAAATTTTTTCTATATACTTGTATATGATTTTAAACTATACCTTATAGATTTTTACATTACCATGACAATTGGTTGATTTATTGGATTGAAGTTGATGTATTTGCATACATATTGTTTTTTTGTTTTGAATTTTGTAGGTTTTATATCCCAAAACCTTTAACAATGCCTCTTACAAAGCGCCCTAGAAATGATCTCGCTAGCTCTTCCAATTCCGATAATGGTACCAAACAAAGCCTTCCCCAAATTTATAACCAAAGTTTTAATGAGTCAGGTAATCCTCACCAAATGGAGTTTTATAAACAATTTAAAAACTTTTCTATCCGTTGTGAGCAAATTGTTGATTTTACCTCCGATGAATTTAATTTTAAACAACTTAATTTGATGAAGGAATGAAAGTTTATGTATTTTCTTCAAGTTCCTGGACTTGTTTACAAAATCTTGTTTGTATCTTTTTCTCAAATGCTAGGTGTGTTTTGAACCAAGAGAAAACTGAAACCATAGCACTTGAATCTTATGTCATGGGTAAAAAATAAAAAATTCTCTTGATGCCCAAAGGATAGCCACCCTCCTAGGTATGGAGAACATTGTTATAGAAGATGAAACTAATTTTCCCTTTTCCCATAATCTGGGTGCCCTAGTTACCATCCTTGAAGCCTATGAGCATTTTGTTCACCTTTTTATTAATTGGTGGTTTCGACCATTCGATGGTAAGTGTTCCCCCATTCATGTAGTCGATGGTTTTTGGCTATATTGCTTTCGTGAGAGTAAACAACCAAACCTAGCCCAAATAATCTTCACTGAGTTGGCTCACATCATCAAGTCTTTCACTTCTGGGATAATCTTAAGCCACATCTTCCACATGCTTGAAGTGGATTGTTCCTATAATCTAGGGTCTCCCCTCACCGAGCCTATTGATGTTATTATTCGTGAAATTATCAATGACTACTTGAATTATATGTTGTGATACTTGGGTACTAGTGGTATGGAATTGGCATGTTCAATGGAAATTATGTCTAAGAGATTAATAGCGGTAAATATTTGATTGAATGATCATAAAGTCAGTCATTAATATTAATTAAATAAATGTGTTGGTAATCGAATCTTAATGACTTTCATAACTTTAGGGATCGAATAAAGCTTTGTAATTTCTTATTTCGCTAGAATGGTACGAACTCATAAGTAATGTATCGGTACGGGCTTCGACCATATCAGTAAGCTATTGGGGGTCGTATCGGTATGGGTCAACCCATACTGCTACTTCAGAAATTTAAGATTTCTAGTAAGCAATGTCACTATCAGTACATGTGTGAGTACTAGTACCTAACAACTCGGTAATGTAAAATTAATGATTTGTTGACAATTAGCAACAACAGTGAGATCCTTGAGATCATGTTGTTTGCATGCCAGGTAGGCATTTGATTTGTTGATTCGATGATTTATGGGATCCAGATACCCAGTGAGAGAGTGTAGCAACATCATGGTTAGAGATACAAGATGTACATTCTTGATGTTGTGTGTCACCGGGCCTCATCCAAAGTGAATCCGAATGTACATTCCTAATGATTTGTGTCCCTGGACCTTATTCGAAGACACTCGATGTGGGATTCCGAGTATACAGTGTACGTTTTTGATGCTTTGTGTCCTTGGGCCTCACTCTAAGTGTACGTTTCTCATGCTATGTGTCCCCGGGCCTCACTCTAGGTTTGTAGTCTTGCCATGTATGCTTTTTCCTTGATGATTTGATGAGATCTCGGGTATGGTTGGGCCTTGTTTGATGAATTATTGATGTTAGCATGTCTTTAGGAGACTAGTGGTAGTGCCACGTGTTTATTATTCATACATTTTTGCTCATACTAACTTGCATGCTTATATTTATGATTAGCATGAAGTATAGTAGAGTAGATGTGTACTAGTAAGCTTTGTAAACTCAGCGCACAATATCGTTATTTCCATGCGTAGGTTGGTAGATCGATCGTGGACAGAGGAGCACTATCAGTATGAGATTCCAGCAAGCGATGATTACCATAGTATGATACTTGTATTTAGTGGTTTTGTATTCATATGACCTTACCAAGTGAACTGTGCAATTATTTTAAATATTCAAACATTTTTATTTATAAGTTGTGTTTAAACTGAAGTTACATGATTTCTAAGTTAATCAGATACTTGTTAAACGAAATTATAATATGAATGTTTGGCATTGGAAATGGTTTCTAATTGTGGAAAATTTATAGTTTAAATTTTGGCAGGTCAGGTCGGCAACCCAATATGACACTTTGGATCCTCAGGTCGAATCAGACTGTTACATGTTACCTATCAACTTAAATTCTAAATTGTTATTAAGTTGGATTTTATTGTAATTTCAATGGTTGAAAATTATTCGATAATTAGATTTACTTAATAAATAAATATTTATATTTAGATAAGAAATATTATGAAATAAAGTTTCTTTATGATATATTATGTAACTCTATAAACCTTTAAAATTATGAGAGAATTGTTTTGGATAAATTTAATCTTTTTTTGATCCATGCAACTATTGTGGCTAGGTTACAAAGATGAGTTTTGTTGAGTTGATCAAAAAATTGAAATTGGTTAAGAGGGGATGAATTGACAATTTAAAAATCGGTGGAAGAAAATTGCAAAAGAAAGAAAATTTGCAAAGAGATTTAGAGTGGTTCAACTCCCTCAATGGAGTCTACATCCACTACCTTACGTACCACACTAAGGATTTCACAAATCCACTAGCATGTGAGGAGTTTTTTATTTTGATTTGTTCAAGATTAAAAGGTGACACGTTCCACCTCCTGGTTGGTCGAATAAGCCATTTTCCTTTGCCTTTTCACCTGCCCCAAAGGCAACAACTTACACAATTGACTTTGCTGCCAAAGCAGCGGAGCACATTATAGTTATAGGAATGAACTCTTCATCTGGAACTTACCCTCATTACTAATGGTTGACTCTCCTCCTTCTACCTAATGGAAGAAATCCTTCTATACTACAATTCTTAGACCGAACCCAGTTTGAGCGGTCTACCTATGTATATCTCAAGTGAAAAATATGTGTGTTGTATGAGAGAATCAGGTCGTCGTACGTAGTTCATTCTTTCATTCACGATTTGGAATGTGGATGAGATCAGAAAGGTCATCATTAGGTCAAACAATGCAATAATTTCGATTAGAGCAAAGAAGTTACGGAAGTGGTAATCCATGTAAGCAACGAAATTCCTCATCTATAAAATGCGAAGAGAATTGTCTGTATGTTGGACCTAATGAAGCACGCCCCGGCTAGCCTGCCAGTGGTAGTGGGAATTCCCCCGTTCCCTGGTCAAAAACTTGGTTTGATGTAGGATCTACTCCACTAGGAGCGGTAAGGACGTAGATGAAATCATCACGACCTCTCTTTTCGTACCGCTAGGGATGCTTAACGCCACTGCGCCAATTGGCATTAACTGCGCTTTCGTGTGTCTTAGTGTTGCAAGCACTAGGTGTTTCTGAGCAACAAGGCTTACGTCGATTCGCATTAGTTCATCCAAACTTCCTTACCCTTATGCAAGAATTATTGAATAAGCCATCTTCCTATTAAGGTTAAGGAGTCAACTAAGCATCTCAGCAGCGGTGGTATGGAAAATAATAAAAATAAAAATTTACTAAGTCAGCGTTGCCGTTAATTATTTAACGGCCGATGAACAAAACAGGAAAGAAACCTAACGTTAGGGACGTTTTTGAAGAAAACTTAGTTTGATAGTTATCTGGAAAAAATAACGTTATTTTATCATTATTGAAAAGTTGAAGTTGGATATGTTGTTATTTAAAATACATCGTCAAAATTTAAAAAAGAGTTAATTTATCCTTACGATAATGTTGATATCAATAATTTTTTAACTTTTTAAATAATTTTGAACCTTTTGATGATATGACAAAATGATCAAAATATATGATGTCAACATTAATTTTAACAAGGGCAAAACATTGTTATTGTTTCAATACATTTGAGTCAATTTGATTAATAAATAAATGCTTAAGGTGTAAGAAGCCCTTGAACTTTTGAAAAAGAATTAATTAAGCCCCCAAACTTTTTTTTGCATACAATTAAGCCTTTGAACCAATAAATTGAATTAATTAAGCTCTTCGAACAATTCTGACCATTAAATCTTCACAACCTCTTTCTTTAGATATTATTGTCACATGATACATTAAAGTTCTATCATTTGACATTCACCGATTTAAAAAAAAAGTATTCCTATAAGCTTTTTTAAAGAATATTTTAAATAAATTATTTTAAAAAAAATGTCAAGTGACAACATTGTGACACGAAGCATTGTACTAATTAATAAAAAATTGTTTGATTTGATAGTCAATATTAGTCAAAAGACTTAATTGATTAAAAAAATTTAGGCATCTAAGGTAAAAAAAGGTTGGTACCATATTAAATTCTTCACCTTTTTAGTTACCTGGAAATGGTCACGGGGTAAAGTTTAGGCACATATTATGAAAAAAACTTTAGGCACCTAAAGCAAAAAATGTATAGTTTGGACATTTATTTTATAGTTAACCCTAACTATCAAGTATTTAAAGATCTAGGCTAAAGGGTCACTTTTACACCTGTAGTAGACTCGATTTATTAATTTACCCCTATGGTATTTTCACATCAATTTGGCCCTCAAAGTTGCTTAATTGAACCACCGCATACCGTTGACCGTTTTGACTAATAGAACTATTAGTCTTCTGCATTTGTGGATGCCAGCTAGGTGCACATCAGCCAATTTTACTGACGTGGCATGATGATGATGTGGCAATAAAAAAATAAAATATTAATCATATTTACTAAAACCAACGGTTAAACCCCCCCTCCCCCGTTTTTAACCTAATCTATATAAATTGGCAACCTAAAACTAATCTCTTTAAAATTTTATTTTCTTCCTTCGTCGTCAACACCAGATAAGTATTGTATGTTCTTCTTATTTCGTTCTCCTTCTTTTATATTATTTTTGGAATCGAAAACTCCTTCATATTTCTCTTGATTCCTTCACCCATCGTCATTTTTAAGGGAAATTGTTGGTTGGTCTTTTTGAAATTTCTAAGTTCAAATTATAAACCCTAAATTTCATATTTCTCTTAAATTTTTTAAGGGATATTGCTTTAAATATGGCATCATCATTGTGCTTGTCGTCTGGAGGTCGTCGAAGCAATGTGTGTTCGACAACAAATTCGGGGTACGATTGTGAAGATATTTTCTGTAACTGTGGTGTGAAATGTTCGATGTGGACTGCATGGAAGAATAATAAGAATTTAGGAAGAAGATTTTCGGATTGCCCAAATTGTAAGAAAAAATGATTGTATGTTTTTTCGATGGTGTGATGAACCACTCTCAGAGAAGAGCTAGATTTGTCATTTACGAGTTAAAAAAAGAGAATGATGCATTGAAGACTAAGTTGAATTTAAAAGAAGAAGATAATTCAGTTGAAGCTAGTTTGAAAGAAATGCAGAAGCAAATCGATATGGCAAATGAGAAAGCGCATTGTTATAACCTGAAAAAAGATATGTACTTCAAAGAGATGATAATATGTTGGATAATATGTGTTGTTGTTGTTAATTTGTATCATCTTGTACCGAAATTTAAAGATAATGAAACTTTCTACATGTTTGTAGTTTCTTTATATAATTTTATTTAAAAATTAGTAAATCGAATTTGAACAAAAAGACATAATATATGCAGTAGTAAGATAAAGCTTAAACATCATTACTGTCAAACATTAAATAATAACATTCACTTCATAAAATGTCAACCTTCAACAAAATAATTTCATTCTATTGACCAATAAACAATACATTGGCTCAATTGGAAATTATACATCCAATATTAAAGTTTGCCAGTAACAAAATAATTAGATTCATCCTAATAACAAAATATCAAGTTTGGCCAATAAGTTCATAACAAAACATTTTCTTCTCATCACTTGTAGGTCATTTTCAAATTCATCCTAAATGTAGTTGAAGCTTCATCCCAAATGGAATTTTGTTGTGGCTATTTGCTTTTGTTTATTTTGCCTAAGTTCATCATATTGTTGTCGTTTAAGTTGCTTTGTTGTCATTGCTTGCTTCCCTTTCCATTTCAGGCCAAGGCCTTTCCAAGCATGTTGGTATTCAACGGTTGTGCCCCAATCTTCCTTTTTGATGCAGCTTTAAGTACTTTTTCATTTGGTAAACCAAGTTGTAAAAAGAAATGTTAAATAATTATGTAGTTCAATATTTGTAAATGTGAGAACATGATGGATAAAATTATACTCACATTTAAAATTTCTTCTCCAGTTCTTATGTTTGTATATAGGCTCATACCAACCACTTTGCTTCTTTTGTTGAATGTAACAATGTTTTTTTTCTTCTTTTTTATCAAATTTCTTTTCATGTTTATAGTTGTTGGACCATTACTGTCAGCCTAACATGAAATACAATCAAATGTAATAAGTGGTCCAATTTACACATCTCAAAAATGTAAAAAATTGGTATACCTAATGGTTTACTGGAAGAGGCTGTGAAAGTGTAAATTGCCTCATTCTAGTCCAGTGTTAGTTGATTTATCATTGATAATGGTATCCTAAATTTGAAAAAAAAAATCATATGATGATGTTTATTTTAAGAAATTAAAATTTTCATTTTACCTTACGGTTTACTGGAAGAGGTTGTGAAATTTGTCACGGTCTCATCACAGTCCCAGTTGAAGTTGATCCCTCATTGGCATTGGTATCCTAAATGTGAAAAATAATATGTTTATTATAAATAAACATTTGTAATCAAGTAGCAGAGGTTGTTATATAGTATACTTGTCCAACATTTTGTTTAGGGACCTTTTCAGGACAATTGACCTTTCTATGGCCCATTTGCATACAAAGACTACCTGTCATTTGTAATCCAACTCTACTTCACTTGCCAAACTTGGTCTTAATAGGCTTATCCTTACTCTTTCTTCTTTTCTTTTTCGGTCTTTCATGTATAGGTTTCAACTTAGGGGGTGAATTGGATCATCCAACCTTTTTTCCCAGAATTTTTCCCTCTAACTGGCTGTAGGACTAGACTGTAGCTTGTTGTATATCGTTCCTTGTTGTACCATTCAGAAATGTAAGTGTGAGGGTCCTGTAAGTCATGGTACATTGCATAGATAGCATGGCAACATGGAATTCCAGTTAGCTCCCATTCCCTACAGGTACATGTTAGGTTTCTCAAATTCACTGTGTGCTGGTCTTCACCATGAGTCACCTCGAATCCTCTATCACCATTCCAAACCATGTTACACTCAGTGGATTTGTTCATATTCCTCTCAAATTTCTGAGTAGCATTGGGTGAAATGTTTGTTGTCCACTTATCTTTCCAAACTCTCTTAACATGCATTCTTTGCATAACCATTTTCATGATTTCTTCAAGCATGTTGATAATAGGGTAAGATCTTGCCTCCACAATCCATCCATTGAAGGCTTCTGCCATGTTATTGTCGACTGCATCACATTTGGACATACCTGAAAAATATGCATGGCTCCAATGTTGTGGAGGAATAGCTAGAAGATCATTGGTAGACTTCTTACCCATACCTTCAAGCTTTTTCAGTTGGTCATCAAAATCTTCAACATATGTCGATCTTACACAATTCCAAAACTAAATCTTCCTATTAACACCTTTCCACTTTTTGTGCCAATTAGCATAAATGTGTCTGGCACACATCCTATGATCCACTTGAGGAAAATTTTGATTCAATATTGGTACCAGACCCTGTGACAAAAACAATATAATAAATGTATGTTAGATTATTAAACTGTAAAGATATTGAGGAAAATAATGATTCAATAAGTTGAATGTTTATACCTTTTGTTGGTC
Source organism: Hibiscus trionum (assembly GCA_030270665.1). Lineage (NCBI taxonomy): Eukaryota > Viridiplantae > Streptophyta > Magnoliopsida > Malvales > Malvaceae > Hibiscus > Hibiscus trionum. The sequence continues at coordinate 38,262,897 of BSYR01000010.1, read as the reverse complement.
TGATATTAATGTCAACCCTTCACCATTTGGATGATTTAAGTCTTCCATTAGCTTATTGAGGAACCATTTTCATGATTCATTGCCTTCAATTTCAACAACTACCCAGGCTACTGGAAACATTTGATTATTGGTATCCTTGCCAATTGTAACAAGAAGTTCACCCTGAGTCACTGTTTTCAGAAAGCATCCATCAACTCCAATGAATGGTCTGCACCCTTCTCTCTAACCTACAAAACAAATGAACATTAATTGTTAGATTCTTAAAAAGTAGAACAAAATGAAATGCAATAACTATAAATTTCAACATACCTTTCTTTAAAGCAGTAAAACATGTATACATCTTATGAAAAATTGCTTTGTTTTCATTATCTATATGAACTTGAATAGATATTGTACTTCCAGGATTGCTACGAAGCAACTCAGCAGCATACCCCCATATATTGACATATTCATCAACGTAATAACCCCTTTTTTTGAAACACTCTTTTTCTAGCTCTTTGACACTGATATAGCTAATATATGCACCTAACTCATGCTTGCACATCTCCTTCAAAGTATCAACTTTCATTTTGGGGTCAGCTAAAATCTTATCATGAATTTGTTCTGAATAAGCCTAGAACTGACCATTTTATTTTTATTTGTCTTAAAACATTTATGGACAGGGTTATATGTTTCTACAACAATGCAGTCAAACCTACGATCATAGCTTCCAAAAAATAACCAAGGAAAACCATCCTTGCACTTCACCCTCACTCTTTTTGGTTCACTTTTGATGAACCTTAAAGAAACACCCTTCATGAGAGCATATCTTTTCAATGCATCCTTGAATTGAGTGTTATCTGCAAATATAAGTCCTATTTCCCACATAGGAAATTTAGAACTAGGATCATATGCATTCCCTACTCTAATGTTTCCTTTCTATGCTACACAAATTTTGTCATCTTCAGTATCAGTATCATTATACTCTCCTAGATCATTTGATTCTAAGTAATAACTTTCATGACCTTCTAATTTATCGTTATCCTCTTTCGATCCATTTTCTTCTACTCTATCATTTTCAACAGACTCATTCTCATGAGCTTCAACATCAATATTGTTTTCACTGTCACTACCAGCTGATGAACTATTGCTTCCATTAGTTCTTAATGTTTTTCTAACTGATTCAACTTCTTCATCTACATCAGAAAGTATTAACAAAAAATCAAGAGACTCCTCTTATGCATCTTCCTCACCAATACCAGCTTCATAGAGGTTTGGATCATCTTTATTGAGTTTATCTTCAAGAACGGTTTCATTACAGACCACATTGTTTACAACTTCAATTTCAGTATTTTCTTCCCCAACACCATTGTACACATGAGGTATATCTTCAGTTCTAGCATTTTTCTCCCCAAAAACAGTGTCCACATGAGATATATCTTCAGTTCTAACTTTATAGGGTATATCTTCATGAAAATTTTTTATTGGGAAGCATAGTGTCCACACTTTCATTTCTATTATTACCCCCACCAGTGTCAGTATTGTTCTGGCTAGAAGAACCAAGACCCTCAACTACCTCTTTACTTTTTTAATGGAATCACCAACCACATAATTATTTGGATGGTCCACATAAATGTCTATAACATCCTTACTGTTCAGAATCCTTAAACATTGCCTAATTGATTCATCATCTACCACTATTATCAATGCATCACTATTGAATGTAACATCTGGTACCTTATAGTAAAGCCACAAATCAGAGTCATACCCTAAATCGTTCATATTCTCAATTATATCCCAATAATAAAGTTTATCAGAGTTAACTTGTAACTTTTCAACTTTTCTATTTACATACTGAAATTCAAGTGAAACTACAAATTTACCTCCATGGTGATATTGTAACACAAAAAAAAATTTGGTTCAGTACCCATCATGTAACACAACAAACATGATGTTAATAAACACATCAACAATTTAATAATGGTAGAAACTTCTATTCATCCAAATTAATTATTAAACAAACGAAAACATAATATCTTTGTAGTTTTCAATGAAAAGCATGAAGAATATTTTTCAGTCAAACATGGTGTGTTTGAAAATAGGATATCTTTCCAGTTATCCTTGCATATGATATTTTCTAAAAGAAAACAAAAAGGTGAGAATCAAAGACTTTTTTCCAGTCAAAAGCAGGGGACCATGGCAGAAAAAATCACATGAGTATAAAACTGTGTGTCAAAGTAATTATCAACCAAAGTAAGACAAAAAATTAGTAGAAGTTCGATTAAAAAATTGGTGGAAGTTGGATTAAAAATTTATAACTTTCATTAGAAGCCCTAAAAATTATAACATATAAAATCAGTCATCGCGATAAATTAATAACCCTAAACAGTAGTACAACTTAAAACCCTAAAAATAGACCGACTGACGGTGAGTTTTTCAAATCCAACTTCAGCAAAATAAAAATCAACAACTCAGAACGTTTTCTCTCTCGATAGTTTTTCAAAACAACGAATGGTGTACCTTTCAACGCTCTTCTCAAAACCCAGAGGCTAGAAGTTCACTTTCGAGGAGATGCTTGCACTTGATTTTCGATTTCTTTGCATACAGAGACTCTATGAATTCAATCGTGATTTTGTGTTTGAGTGTTTTCAGTGAGATTAAGAGATTAAGTTAAAAATGGGGGGGGGGTTCTAACCGTTGGTTTTAGCAAATATTATGAATATTGTTATTTTTATTGCCACATCATCATCATGCCACGTCAATAAAATTGGCTGACGTGCACCTAGCTGGCGTCCACAGATGCAGAAGACTAATGGTTCTGTTAGTAAAACGATCAACGGTATGTGGTAATACAATTAAGCAACTTCGAGGGCCAAATTGATGCGAAAATATTACAGGGGTAAATTGATAAATCGGGTCTACTACATGTGCAAAAGTGACCCTTCACCAAAAGATCTAAAAAGATCATTAAGTATTACAATCCATATGAAGAATACCCAGCACTGCATACAAGTGTTCGATTATAATTAGTTCATACTTATAATTTTAATATTGTTTAGTTGAAGGAAAGATATGTGGTACAAAATTCAAAAGTTTGACGTTAAAACTCTAAGTATAAACACGCCTAATTAAGAAAATGTTTTGCATCTAATTGTACCATTAAAAAAGTTAAGTACCTAATTGTACCATTACAAAAAATTAAGTATCTAATTGCACATATATATATCATAGTTTGGTACCAAAAGTTATATTTACCCTTACTAAATTATACATGAACTTTATCCAATGTATAATGCACACAAGCTTAAATTATGTGCAGTTGTGTACATACAATTTTGGTTTAACTTAATTTTTACAAACCACTAACACAACTAATGGTATAGTATAATTAGATACTTATCTACTTATTATTTAAAATAATCTTGAACAAATAAAATTAAATATATTAAATATATTCTTTATTAAGGGATAATTACATACTTATCTACTTATTATTTTTCATGATATAGAAAAAATTTATACTAAGAGATTTTCATTTTTAAAGATATTAATATTTAATTGAATGATTTTTTCAATAAAATTATAAAATAGGACAAAAAAATATGTGGCCGCAAAGCCTTGATCAAGTCATAGCTCAATCAATCTTTTAACTGTTTTAAAAATAATTTTATTTTAATATTTTATTAATTCAATCAAAATCGAATTTGAAACTTGACAATTCTGACCCTAATCATACTCCCCACTTAATTCCAAACATGTGTTATAAGAAAGAAAGAAAGAAATCTTATATTTTTCATCTTTCTCAATTCAAGAAAGAAATAATCCAAAAAAAAACAAAGAAGTGGTACCAACTCCATTAATTCCTTTGTATACATACATGCATAATAATAGGGTGAAAAAATACTACCATCGTTATTTTTTTTAATAAAGAATTATGACATGCCTCATTAAAAAAATTAAACCTAGTCGGACAAAAAATTACATATAATAATAATAATAATAATAATAATAATAATAATAATAATAATAATAATAATAATAATAATAATAATAAAAGAGTTGTAACCCCCTTAACCCGGCCTAGACGGTAGACCCGAATTAAGAAAGTCACACGGGGAAAACCAAAGTCAACCCGAAAGTCAACCTTGATTAACGACCCTTTTTTTTCTTTTTATACTTGTCTAGATGCACGTTAAGCCTAATGGTGATCACACAAACATCATACCAAAAGATCACAAACATCAGAGATCAAACAGGGACTCAATTGAACAAGATACAACTTTAGGGACCAAATTGTAAATTCTGATAAATTAAAGGACTTAATCCAAATTGAAGTTACCAACTTGAAATTAATCAGGTTTCATGCTTCTCTGTGAAATTTCAGCTCAAAAGGACTTCCCAAACTCATACAATTGCACAAACAAGATTCAGGACCAAAACGCAAACAATTCAAAACATATAACTGCCAATGTCAGCCCCCAACGGTCGACCGTTCCGAAACGGGAGACAGCCCGTTCCGAAACGCGGGGCCGTTCCGAAACAGGCATAGCCCGTTTCGAAACGGGGGTCTGGCAGAGGCTTTTCCGTTTCGGAACGGCCCCTCCCGTTTCGGACGCCTGGGCACAATTAAGGCACCCGTTCCGTAACGGTAGGTGCTGTTCCGAAACACCCTGCCCAGATTGCTCCAAAACTCCACTTTAAACATGTAATTACACAACCAAACATGCTCCAAATGCTACCAAACTTTGCCAACATGCAATTCAACATATAAGGAACATATTAGCACTAACAATTCAACCAAACATCATCATATGCAAAAAGCCCCAATTCTAATGGCATGCTTCCTACACAAGCTAGCTATTCAACACCAAACTTCCAAAACAAGCATATAAGGTTCCAATTCAAAAGTCAACAAACACATCAACATTTAACATACTTAGGGAGTCTCCAACACCTCCCAAAACATACACATTGGTCCCCCATTGCCAAATCACACAAAAGCTAAAATGTACTTATAAAACCTTCATACATTGAGCTTCACTTGAACTTGATTGCTTGTCCTTTCTTGCTGCCCTCAAGGTACTCTAATGCTATGCATTATTGAATTAAGAAAACGTAGAGAGCGTAAGCAAAAGCTTAGTGAGGCATGCTCAATAAAAACAGTTCAATAATGCAATTAAAACCATTTATAAATCATGCATAGAATCAACCTATGCACATGCTCAAAGCATACTTTAAAACAAGCAATCTCATGCTTCATATCATATATCAAAACAAGCATCTCATGCTTCTTACATACTTAACATGTCATATTGGTTCAAGTGATGCATTTCATTTCTTAAAACAAGTTCATCAACTTCCCAAGGACTTTTAAACACCTTGGCCATGGACTTTTAAACACCATGAAGTATCACATCAAGGACTTTTAAACACCTTGATCCCAAGGACTTTTAAACACCTTGGCCATGGACTTTTAAACACCATGAAGTATCTCATCAAGGACTTTTAAACACCTTGATCCCAAGGACTTTTAAACACCTTGGCCTATGGACTTTTAAACACCATAGAAAAGGATCACCTAAGGACTTTTAACCACCTTAGTGTCCACAACATGAACCATCCAAGGACTTTTAACCACCTTGATGTTCATAAGTAACAAGGCTCACTCAAGGACTTTTAACCACCTTAGTGACCTTAACATTTTTAAAACATCACTTGCCAATATACATCATTTTCATCACTTACATCACTGTTTTAAAGCATAAAACCAAGCCATATTCATCATGCATTTCAAAGCATTAAACCACATCATTTCAATGTACAAAAACAAGGAACTCCTACCTAGAGTTACCTTCAACATATGGCTTACATCAACAGCAAAAACCATGCTAAAACATGCTTCCAAAACAGTATGTAAAACATGCAAATTATCATTTCGCATCACAACAAAATCATGGCCACCACTAGAGAGAAATTCCGAAAACTTACACTCGAGCTTAGCAAAGTTGTTTAGACTTAAACTAAGCTCCCAAGACATTGGTTTCAAAGCCGAAAACCCATTTTCACTCACCGATTCCACTTCGCCACTTGCCGAAGCACGAATTCAAGCTTCCGGATCAACAACTCTTGGATCCAAAGATGCCTCCCCTGATTAAACACATTAAAGCAGAGGTTTAATGCATCATCAAGCATCAAAAGCTTCAATGAAAGCACTCAAACTCACTGCTCTCACTCAACCTCCATTTTCGGCCACCAAACACAACCGAAAATGCATCCAAACCACTTCTAAACAAAGCCCAGCCATAAACCAGCAAAACCTAACATCCATCATCACCATATAACATCTAAAAACAACCTATTAACATCCTTATACCTCCAGCAACAACAGATCCACAAGATCACCACAAAAACATCCAAGAAACATAAGCTAAACTTAGGAAACTCAACCTATCCGGGATTGCATCAATCAAAACTCATTTCCTTATCAATTTAGAGTTCCTTTAACATCAAAAACACATCTTAAATCACAGATCAATCAGATCTAACGAAAATCATGAAAAACCATCAAATCTTGCATTATAAGCCAAGATACAATTCCAAACTCAAAAGCCTTTAATTAAACATCAATTAAGAGTTGAGAACTTGGGAATTTCAGTAAAGAACTGATAGTTTAGAGGAGAAGGACGTTCTTACCTCCAAACTTGTGTTTCTCCACTTTTTGGAATGAAAATCCTTGATGAAACTTGTAGCAATTGAAGAGGTTTTGAAGATACAATGATTTGCAATCAAATGAGAGTTGAATGGAAGGATTTAGGTGAGAAAAACAGAAACAAAACTCTGGAAATGGAGTGTTTGGGTTGAGAGAAAAAGAGAGAAAGAAAATGAGAAGTTTGTTGAGAAAATGCCAAATAAATTTTCCCTCCACTTCTAATATGTTTTAAAATCAGATTATAACCCAAAATATCTTAGAAAAATCTGGAGAAATCACTTTTGGATTAATAGCTCCTTAAAGATTCAAAGTTTCAACTCTTTATAAAACAGCCACCAAACTTGCGAAAATTACATTTTGGTCACTAGCCAAAATATCAACCTTCCAAAACTCATTTTCCAAAATTGATTTCACAGTTCATCTAATTATATTAAAAGATGATTTTAGAACATTTTTCCATATTTTTAATGCAACCCGAACTAGGCTTTCCTAATTTAACCTCTTAAGATTCGAACAGGACTTTGACCAAACCGGTCAACGCCCAAAACTTCTAAGCCCAAAACCGGGGCGTTACAACTCTCCCCCCCTTAAGAAATTTCGTCCTCGAAATTTACCTGAAGGAAAGAGATAAGGAAACTGCTTCAGCATGTCTTCCTTCCGCTCCCACGTGGCTTCCTCAACACCGCGATGCTTCCACAGCACCTTCACCAACTCAATGGTCTTGCCACGAAGAACCTTGCTATCCGAATCCAGAACCTTCACCGGTTCCTCATTATAGGTCAAATCCGGATTCAAAACCACTTCCTCCACAGGCATCACATGCGAAGGATCAGATCTATACTTCCGGAGCATAGAAACATGAAACACATCATGAATCTTCTCCAACTCCTGAGGTAACCTCAACCGATACGCAACAGGACCCACACGCTCAACCACCTCATATGGTCCAATGTATCTAGGGCTCAACTTGCCCTTCCGGCCAAACCTCATCACCTTCTTCCAAGGCGAAACCTTCAAGAACACACGGTCACCCACCGCATACTCTATCTCCTTACGCTTCAAATCCGCGTAAGACTTCTGCCGATCAGAAGCAGCCTTTAACCGCTCACAAATGAGCTTCACCTTCTCTGTGGTCCCTTTCAACAAAGCCGGCATCGAAACCAACTTTTGACCAGTTTCAGCCCAACAAAGAGGAGTCCTACACTTCCTCCCGTACAAAGCCTCATAAGGTGCCATCTGTATACTCGCCTGATAACTGTTGTTATAAGCAAACTCAACCAAAGGCAGATGCTTCTCCCAAGAACCTTGGAACTCAATCACGCAGCACCTCAACATATCCTCCAAAATCTGAATAACTCGCTCAGACTGACCATCCGACTGAGGATGATAGGATGTACTGAAATGCAACCTTGTACCCAGAGCTTGATACAAACACTGCCAAAACCGCGATGTGAACCTCGGATCCCTATCCGACACAATCGACTTAGGCACACCATGCAGCCTCACAACCTCAGCAATGTACAGCTCTGCCAGCTTATCCAAAGAAAACGTGGTATGCACAGGCAAGAAATGCGCACACTTCGTCAGGCGATCCACAATCACCCAGACCGAATTCTTTTTCGATGGTGACAAAGGTAAACCAGATACAAAATCCATGGTAACCCTCTCCCACTTCCATTCAGGGATTTTCAACGGTTGCAACAAACCAGAAGGAAACTGATGCTCAGCCTTAACTCGCTGACACACCAAACACTTGCTCACGAACTCCACAACATCCTTCTTCAAACCCACCCAATAGTACTCATCACGAAGATCACGGTACATCTTAGTACTACCAGGATGCATAGCAAAAGGACTACTATGACCTTCAGTCAGAATAGCACGCCTCAACTCAGCATCATTGGGCACTACTATCCGACTCCCAAAACACAGCACACCATCATCATTGAAACAGAAATCCGAAGGTCTACCCTCCGCGATATCCTGAACATGAGACACCAAGGAATCATCCAACAACTGCTTATCCTTGATCAACTGAACCAAAGATGGCTTCACTTGTAACTCAGCCACAAGACCACCATCATGCGATAAGCTCAAGCTAGCAAACATGGCTCTCAACTCAACAGCTACCTTCCTACTCAAGGCATCAGCAACAACATTAGCTTTTCCAGGATGATACTCAATCGTCAGATTATAATCCTTGAGCAACTCCAACCAACGCCGCTGCCTAAGATTCAACTCCTTCTGAGACATCAGATACCTCAAACTCTTGTGATCTGTGTACACAGTACACTTCTCACCATACAGATAATGCCTCCAGATCTTCAGAGCAAAAACCACTGCAGCCAGCTCAATATCGTGCGTAGGGTAATTGCGCTCATGCACTTTCAACTGCCGCGATGCATAAGCCACCACCTTACCCTCCTGCATTAGCACACACCCCAAACCAACATAAGATGCATCACTGTAAACCACAAACTCTTTCCCCGATTCAGGCTGAATCAAGATAGGAGCTTGCGTCAAAGCCGCCTTCAGCTTCTTAAAAGCCTGCTGTCTCGCTTCTGTCCACTCATACTTAACATCCTTCTGCAACAGCTTTGTCAAAGGAGCAGCAATCTTGGAAAACCCATCCACAAACCTTCGGTAGTATCCCGCCAAACCAAGGAAACTACGGACCTCATGAACAGACTTAGGAACCTTCCAGTTCATCACCGCCTCAATCTTCTGAGGATCAACACGAATCCCCTCAGCTGAGACCACATGCCCAAGAAAAACCACCTCTCTTAACCAGAACTCACACTTGCTCAGCTTAGCATAAAGCTGATTCTCCAACAAAGCTTGCAAAACAATCCTCAAATGCTCTTCATGCTCCTCCTCAGTACGCGAGTACACGAGGATATCATCAATGAACACCACAACAAACTTGTCCAGGTATTCATGAAACACACGATTCATCATGTCCATGAAAGCAGCAGGAGCATTTGTCAACCCAAACGGCATCACAAGAAACTCATAATGCCCATACCTTGTCCTGAAAGCTGTCTTAGGCACATCCACATCCTTCACCTTCAACTGATAATACCCTGACCTCAAGTCAATCTTAGAGAACACAGTAGCTCCCCGAAATTGATTAAAGAGATCATCAATCCTCGGCAAAGGATACCGATTCTTGATAGTCAACTTGTTCAGCTGACGGTAATCAATGCACATTCTCATAGTGCCATCCTTCTTCTTCACAAACAAGACCGGTGCTCCCCAAGGTGACACACTCGGCCGGATGAAACCACGATCAAGCAACTCTTGCAACTGCGTCTTCAGCTCCTTCAACTCCTTAGGTGCCATTCTATATGGAGTAATGGACACAGGAGTTGTATTCTCATACAGCTCAATTCCAAACTCCACCTCGCGGTTAGGAGGTAAACCAGGCAACTCCTCAGGAAAAACACCAGGAAACTCCTTTACAACCCTGATATCTTGCACCCTCAACTCCTTAGAGCTAGGATTCATCACAAAAGCTAGGTAAGCTTCGCAACCTTGCCTCAGCATCCTGCTCGCCTCCAAAGAAGACACAACATTGGCAAGAAACTTCACATTCTCGCCAACCACCACAACTTCATAATCATCCGCAAGCTTAAGCGAAACACGCTTATTCTCACAATCCACAACAGCACGATGCTCAGCAAGCCAATCCATACCAAGGATCACATCAAAACCATAGAAGGGCAACTCCATAAGATCAACATGAAAGACATGCTCTTGAACAACCAAAGGACACCTTCTATACAACTTTCGAGTCACAACAGTCTCACCAAAAGAACTAGTGACCCGAACACCAACATCCAAAGACTCAACAGGCAAACCAAGCAATTCAGCATGCTCACGAAGAATATATGAATGCGTAGATCCAGAATCAATCAAAGAAAGCAATGACAAGGACTGCAAAGTAAAGGTACCTGCAATCACATCTGCATCATTCCTGCCCTCTCTCTGAGCATACACCCTCGCTTGGCCTCCACCTTCAGGCTGAATAGCTACGAAATGAGCTACCCCTCGGCCACCTTCCTCTCTCCTCTGAAAATTACCACGGCCGCGCCCACGACCTCTCTGCGGTGCAGCAACAACAGGAGCACGCACCTGCTCACCAGCCATCCTCGGACAATCTCGCCTGATGTGGTCTGCAGAACCACAATTCCAGCACCCGTTACCACCAGCCACAACAGGAGCTTGTGCCACTCTCTCAGCACGAGGACAATCACGCTTCAAGTGACCACGGGAACCACAGATCCAACAAGCACTGGGATCAGCTCTAGCATTGCCTCCTCTAGCAGGTGCACCACCACCTCTCCTGGCTGAGGACTGATACTTCTGATCTCGTCCCCTCTTGTTCCGTCCACCTCCGGAACTATACTCAGCAGCTCGCTTGCCAGCACCCTTAGCAGACAAACTCAGGTTCATCTCAACGTCCTTTGCTCGGCCCACCAACACATCAAAATCAATATACTCGGTGGCCAACAAATACATCTTAACATCCGTCACAAGACCGTAACGAAACCTCTCGCACCTAGCCCTCTCATCAGGTATCAGCTCCGGTGCATACTGACTGAGCCGTACAAACTGTACCTCGTACTCAGCCACACTCATGCTCCCTTGGGTAAGAGACATGAATTCCCGCTTTTTCTCATCCAGATATCTCACTCCCAGATATCTTCTTTTAAACACATTCAGAAAGAATGTCCAGGTAACATCAGCTTCAGCCATTCCAGCAATGGTAGTCGTCCACCATGTATAAGCATCGTCCTGCAGCAAGGACACAACACAACCCAGCTTTTGCACATCCGTGCAACTCATCTGACCCAAGATACGCTTGGTACTTTCCAGCCAAGCCTCAGAACTCTCAGCTGATAAACCTCTAAACTCAGTCCCTCCAAGACTGCGCAGACGCTCCAAAGGCAATCTGACTCCAGCATCTCCCTGATGCCCAGCTCCCTGAGCTCCAGCTACTGCTGCTCGAAAAGCACCCACAATAGCTTGTGCCAAAGCAGACATATCAGGCATAGCTTGCCCCTGACCAACCTCTGGTCCAGCAGCTCCAGCACCAGCATCAGCTGCAGCTTCAGCTCCCGCACCTCCAGCACCACCACCAGGCGGAGGAGGGGGTAACACAGCTCTACCAGTGTGCTCTTCATTCTCATTCTCATTAGGAGCCGTAGCTCTCGCATTACCTCTTAACTCTCTACGTGGTGCCATACTTTTACCATGCAATCACAACACAAATAAAACAAAATCAGGCCCAGCAAGGTAAGCAATCCAAGTATTCAAGCTCAATTTCATTTCAAAACAACATCTTTCCTTTAGCTTTTGTTTGGCAATGGGTACCCTCAACATGCAACATCAAAGCATACAACTCAACTGCATCAACATTTCAGACCACTGAACATGCTTTCAAACAACAAGCATTCATAGCATACATACTTCAATCATGCATACAAACATACCCAATTACTCGAGAACTCAGCTCTGATACCACCAAATGTAACCCCCTTAACCCGGCCTAGACGGTAGACCCGAATTAAGAAAGTCACACGGGGAAAACCAAAGTCAACCCGAAAGTCAACCTTGATTAACGACCCTTTTTTTTTCTTTTTATAGTTGTCTAGATGCACGTTAAGCCTAATGGTGATCACACAAACATCATACCAAAAGATCACAAACATCAGAGATCAAACAGGGACTCAATTGAACAAGATACAACTTTAGGGACCAAATTGTAAATTCTGATAAATTAAAGGACTTAATCCAAATTGAAGTTACCAACTTGAAATTAATCAGGTTTCATGCTTCTCTGTGAAATTTCAGCTCAAAAAGACTTCCCAAACTCATACAATTGCACAAACAAGATTCAGGACCAAAACGCAAACAATTCAAAACATATAACTATCAATGTCAGCCCCCAACGGTCGACCGTTCCGAAACGGGAGACAGCCCGTTCCGAAACGCGGGGCCGTTCCGAAATAGGCATAGCCCGTTTCGAAACGGGGGTCTGGCAGAGGCTTTTCCGTTTCGGAACGGCCCCTCCCGTTTCGGACGCCTGGGCACAATTAAGGCACCCGTTCCGAAACGGTAGGTGCTGTTCCGAAACACCCTGCCCAGATTGCTCCAAAACTCCACTTTAAACATGTAATTACACAACCAAACATGCTCCAAATGCTACCAAACTTTGCCAACATGCAATTCAACATATAAGGAACATATTAGCACTAACAATTCAACCAAACATCATCATATGCAAAAAGCCCCAATTCTAATGGCATTCTTCCTACACAAGCTAGCTATTCAACACCAAACTTCCAAAACAAGCATATAAGGTTCCAATTCAAAAGTCAACAAACACATCAACATTTAACACACTTAGGGAGTCTCCAACACCTCCCAAAACATACACATTGGTCCCCCATTGCCAAATCACACAAAAGCTAAAATGTACTTATAAAACCTTCATACATTGAGCTTCACTTGAACTTGATTGCTTGTCCTTTCTTGCTGCCCTCAAGGTACTCTAATGCTCTGCATTATTGAATTAAGAAAACGTAGAGAGCGTAAGCAAAAGCTTAGTGAGGCATGCTCAATAAAAACAGTTCAATAATGCAATTAAAACCATTTATAAATCATGCATAGAATCAACCTATGCACATGCTCAAAGCATACTTTAAAACAAGCAATCTCATGCTTCATATCATATATCAAAACAAGCATCTCATGCTTCTTACATACTTAACATGTCATATTAGTTCAAGTGATACATTTCATTTCTTAAAACAAGTTCATCAACTTCCCAAGGACTTTTAAACACCTTGGCCATGTACTTTTAAACACGATGAAGTATCACATCAAGGACTTTTAAACACCTTGATCCCAAGGACTTTTAAACACCTTGGCCATGGACTTTTAAACACCATGAAGTATCTCATCAAGGACTTTTAAACACCTTGATCCCAAGGACTTTTAAACACCTTGGCCTATGGACTTTTAAACACCATAGAAAAGGATCACCTAAGGACTTTTAACCACCTTAGTGTCCACAACATGAACCATCCAAGGACTTTTAACCACCTTGATGTTCATAAGTAACAAGGCTCACTCAAGGACTTTTAACCACCTTAGTGACCTTAACATTTTTAAAACATCACTTGCCAATATACATCATTTTCATCACTTACATCACTGTTTTAAAGCATAAAACCAAGCCATATTCATCATGCATTTCAAAGCATTAAACCACATCATTTCAATGTACAAAAACAAGGAACTCCTACCTAGAGTTACCTTCAACATATGGCTTACATCAACAGCAAAAACCATGCTAAAACATGCTTCCAAAACAGTATGTAAAACATGCAAATTATCATTTCGCATCACAACAAAATCATGGCCACCACTAGAGAGAAATTCCGAAAACTTACACTCGAGCTTAGCAAAGTTGTTTAGACTTAAACTAAGCTCCCAAGACATTGGTTTCAAAGCCGAAAACCCATTTTCACTCACCGATTCCACTTCGCCACTTGCCGAAGCACGAATTCAAGCTTCCGGATCAACAACTCTTGGATCCAAAGATGCCTCCCCTGATTAAACACATTAAAGCAGAGGTTTAATGCATCATCAAGCATCAAAAGCTTCAATGAAAGCACTCAAACTCACTACTCTCACTCAACCTCCATTTTCGGCCACCAAACACAACCGAAAATGCATCCAAACCACTTCTAAACAAAGCCCAGCCATAAACCAGCAAAACCTAACATCCATCATCACCATATAACATCTAAAAACAACCTATTAACATCCTTATACCTCCAGCAACAACAGATCCACAAGATCACCACAAAAACATCCAAGAAACATAAGCTAAACTTAGGAAACTCAACCTATCCGGGATTGCATCAATCAAAACTCATTTCCTTATCAATTTAGAGTTCCTTTAACATCAAAAACACATCTTAAATCACAGATCAATCAGATCTAACGAAAATCATGAAAAACCATCAAATCTTGCATTATAAGCCAAGATACAATTCCAAACTCAAAAGCCTTTAATTAAACATCAATTAAGAGTTGAGAACTTGGGAATTTCAGTAAAGAACTGATAGTTTAGAGGAGAAGGACGTTCTTACCTCCAAACTTGTGTTTCTCCACTTTTTGGAATGAAAATCCTTGATGAAACTTGTAGCAATTGAAGAGGTTTTGAAGATACAATGATTTGCAATCAAATGAGAGTTGAATGGAGGGATTTAGGTGAGAAAAACAGAAACAAAACTCTGGAAATGGAGTGTTTGGGTTGAGAGAAAAAGAGAGAAAGAAAATGAGAAGTTAGTTGAGAAAATGCCAAATAAATTTTCCCTCCACTTCTAATATGTTTTAAAATCAGATTATAACCCAAAATATCTTAGAAAAATCTGGAGAAAACACTTTTGGATTAATAGCTCCTTAAAGATTCAAAGTTTCAACTCTTTATAAAACAGCCACCAAACTTGCGAAAATTACATTTTGGTCACTAGCCAAAATATCAACCTTCCAAAACTCATTTTCCAAAATTGATTTCACAGTTCATCTAATTATATTAAAAGATGATTTTAGAACATTTTTCCATATTTTTAATGCAACCCGAACTAGGCTTTCCTAATTTAACCTCTTAAGATTCGAACAGGACTTTGACCAAACCGGTCAACGCCCAAAACTTCTAAGCCCAAAACCGGGGCGTTACAAGAGTTCATTTACAAGGATCAACCCTAACAAGAAAAACCAAAACTAAACAAAGTCAGACCAAGATGAGCAACCTCAAGAGCTACTATCAGCATAAAAAAGTCAAGCACATACTCCGGCGGAGAAAGGTAACGACGACAAACCAAATCGTCAAAAGTAGCACGTCAAGCCATACCATCGGCCACCCGATTCCCCCGCGGGGAACATGTTCCAGTCAAACTTCTCATGATCGATTCATCATCTCCACAATATGAGGCACAAAGATAAATGACGAAGAACCACACTTGAATTTTTTAATAGACCGGACGACATCCATACAATTCAACTCAATAATAAACCTCGAAATCCCAATAAACCATGCTGCCAACAACCCCTCAAAAGTGCCCCATAATTTAGCTTTAATAACTGAACAGATGCTGATACGCCTCGAATATCCAATCACCCATCTCCCTTCACCATTGCGCACCACACCTCCACATGCAGCAGCACCGGTCAACCTGCACCATGTCCCATTCCCATGGAGCTTACTCCAGTCCGCAGGTGGTTTAACCTAAGACAGAACTATTGAATTTGACTACCCCGTAGCCACGTCTCGCTTGGGTGAAGCCAAAACACACTATTGCTGCATCCATAGGCTCACATCAACCACGGATTCCCTCATCATGATATGTGGATTGAAGATCAAATCATTTCGTTGACGCCATAAATTCCACAAAACCAAACCAAACAAGACATCCCAATTCATTCCATGTTTTGCAAAATCCCTTGAATTAATGAGATTCATGTAAATCTACTCCTTGAAATGCAAGCCAAAGAACTATTCCAACCTCTCTACCTTAACAAAGATTTTCCATATCAAAATTGTACCTGAACAGCGTCGAAGAATATGGTCGATATCTTCGTCCAACACTCCACAAACTTGGCAGCTACTATCATTCGCTATATACCGACGAACACGCTCCTTATTAGTTAAAAGCTTCTCATGGCAAACTAGCCATAAGAATGTTCAAACTCGTGGCAATCATCTAAAACAAGATATAACTCTCCAAATTAGTTCAAATGGAACATATTGAGTTCTAGAACGAATCCCATACGCACTCCAAACCTGAAATTTCCTATTCGAAGACGATATCCAACCTAAACCATTCGGCACTTGCTGCAGTGATGGGGCATTTATTGCCACAATTCGAAGGAGAATATTTGGACGAACCAAATGCTCAAAAGACGACAAGTGCCAATGCCCAAACACATCCACCATGGCAGAAACGGTTAAATCCTCATTACCATGTACCACCCCGGACCGAAGGTTATTAACAAGAGGTTCAATCTCACAAAGCCACGGATCTTTCCAAAAATTCACTCTATCTCCATTGCCAATTTGCAAGACGATATGGTCTCGTAAATCACCCCACACCAAGCAAACTCCACGCCACAACCATGAGCAGTTTAGACATAAAACAAGTACATCTACATTACTTCTCTACTTATACTTATTTTGCAACAAACGCACCCACAAAAGATCCCTATTCGCCATTAGTTAAAACGTCACCTTTATAAGAAATGCTTCATTTTGAACGTGTAGTCTTTTAAAACCAATGTCGCCTTCATCCAAAGGGCAACATAAATCATCCCAATTTAGGAGATGAACCTTATTCTTATCAGCATTGTGACCTTAGATAAATCGTTGAATAATCTGTTTGATCTCAGTACACACCCTTTTAGGAACAAACGCAGCTTGCATTGTAAATGAAGGCATTGCTGCCAGCACCACTTTGGCTAAAACAATACGGCCAGCGAGTGAAAGAGATTTGACGGGCCAACCAAACAACTTATCCTTAACTTTCTGAATCAAATAATAGTACGCCGCCTTGGTATCTCGTCGATGCAAAATTGGAACCCCAAGATACTTTCCCAAATCATCCACCTCAGTAAAACCAAACATACCACTTATTTGATTGCGTAAATCCACATTCACAGTTTTGGAAAAATGAATCGTGTTCTTAGCTATGCTTATCTTCAATCTAGAAGCGGAACAGAACTCATTCAAGATATGTGGATTACAAGCATCTAATCTAAAGAAGCTTTTGCAAAAAGAATCATCTCCTTGGTAAAGAAAAGGTGGAAGATTCCTACCCCAGCACGACAAAGCTGAAACAGTTTCCAACCTCCATCTTGCACTTCCCCTTGGATGGACTGACTTAGCTGCTTCATACACAGCACAAAAAGATACGGGGAAATAGGATCTTCTTGTCGTATTCCTCGCGACAGCTCAAAGGAGTGAGTCACGATCTATTCCACAGAATTTGAGAAAAAAAACGAAAAAAAAACAAGTCATAATAAGAAGACGGGTTGAGTTTGGAAATCCAACACCCTACAAAGTGTCGCCAATGAAAGAACATTCCAAACGGTCATAAGCTTTCTCCAAATCTAAGTTAATAGCCATCCAACCTTTCAGACCCTTCTTCTTCCGCATTAAATGAATAACTTATGTACAATGATAATGTTACCGGAGATGGAGCGTCTTTCAATAAAGCTTGTTTGATTACAAGACACCCACTCTACCAAATACAGTTTAATCTAGTTCATAACAATCTCGATAATCACCTTATATAGCACGAAACACAAACTGATAGGCTGAAACTGATTTAAAGCACTCGGATTTGGTACTGTTGAGTGGATCGAATTAACCGATGTGGCCAAGAGGGGGTGAATTGGCACTTTTAAAAAAGATGGGAGCAAAAGGAATAATTTAAAATGAAGAACAAGACACTTATAGTGTTTCAAGCTTCTAAACAAACTCTACATCCACTACCTTAGCTTCCACTAAGGATTTTCAACAAACTCTTCACTAATTTGTTCTTCCCCTTTTCTAGGCTAAGGAGGCAACCTTTACAAATTCAATCTTTCTACCCAAAGATTGAATTACAAGACTCTCAATTACAAAGAATAAGAGGAAATTTGAAATGTATCTCTCACAAGACTAATATATTGCCCAATTACAAACCAACATTCCCTAAACTTGAAAGAAAAATAAACAATTGAGAATTTTACAACTTTGGTACACAATTTGACTCTAATATTTGTTTTTATACCCTTGCATTGAATTTTAGCCGTTTCGGTGGTTGAGGTCATTAATCTGGCTGTTGGGCTGCATTTTCCCGCAATAAATGCTCCTCAACTGCATATCGTATCGGTACAGTTCGTGACCGTATCGGTACCTGTCTCAAAGAAAAAAGAGTTGTTGTGACTGAAAAATAGAGCGTATCGATATGCGGGAAGGGAGTATCGGTACGGTATAAAGGAACGTATCGATACGCAAAGCCGTATCGATACGGTTTTTGCTCACTGAAATCTTGATTTGTTTTTTACAAAAAAGTGTATCGGTACGCTATCTATGCGTATCGATACGGTTTAACGACCATTTAAAAATTTAGGATTCCAATAACTGTCAAGCCAATGTTCGAATATTAAATATAAAGATTTTCAAAGGTCAGCATATCATATCGATACGGTGACATACTGTATCGATACGCTATAGCATTAAAATATTTTACTTTAAAAAATCGTATCGATATTGTCCCGATGAGTATCGATACGCTATAGCTTAAAGTCTTACCCAGATGAATATCGTATCGATACGAGATTAAATCGTATCGGTACACTATGGTTGATTAAAATTCTAGTAACGAAAATACGTATCGATACGCTATAAATGTATCGATACGCCTGGGCGTTTTGTTGAAATTTGGCTTGAAAATACTTAAAAAGACTTAGTGAAAATTGAACCTTTTAATTTGTTTTGTCTTGAAAGAGTACTTGGTTCAAAATGCTTGTCAATTAAGTGAGTCTTTGAAATACTTAAAAATTTATTGTATTTTTCAATTAAGTCCCTAAAGTAATTTTTTATATCAAAATCAATTTAGGTTTCACAATCTCCCCCTTCTTGATATAACAAAACCAAGTATAAATTTTTAAGTTTTGGAAACTTTGAAAAGCTTACTCCCCCTTAATTTAAGATAGGTTTTCAAAAATTGGCGCTCTTACACTATCTTCTCCCCCTTTTTGTTAGATCAAACATAATCAATGCATAAAATAGGGATAATAGATATGAGGCACAATTTAAAACATAAATAAGCAACATAATAACATTAAGTAAGAAACATTCAAAGCAAATAATAGTTCAAAAATAATTCTAAACTCATATCCTAAAAACATGAAACAAAGCATAGGTTCTTAAAGATAAAACATAGTCGCATAAACTAGAAGTCTAAATGATATGGCATGATATGAAAAGCTACTCGTCCCCACCATCGTCTTCATCCTCTTTCTCTTCATCTTCATCATTATGACTTGGTTGAGGTTTCCCAGTGTGATTAAGCTAAGCACCATGGAAGGCGGTGAGAGAGACATCCATGGAATTTTGTTGAAGTCCAATGGCCTTGACTTGATCCTCCAAGGATGTGAAGCGAGTATCAAGGTCCTTGACTCGGTCCTCCAATGATGTGAAGCGAGTATTAATGGCGGAAAATCTGGCATCCATGTTGTTGAATTTCTCATTGAGAAACCTCATGAGGGTATCCATTGAAGATTGAGCAATAGGAGCACTTTTTGGACCTTGTGGAGCCACCGATTGATCATCTGTGTGAGGAGCTCGAGGAACACAAACCCATTCATTGTTTATGTTTTCAAAGTGAGCACGGGTAAGGGAATGATCATCAATGATTTGGACAAGGGTTTTGGTATAGTCATGGGAACAATCTATCCTAAGGGAATGAAACAAGTGACTCAAAGCCGTCGAATAGTAAAAGGATTTGACTTGGTCCATGTGACGGTGTTGGAAAAGATAGACAAAATTGGCAAACATAATTTAACTAAGATTTGGGCGCTTACCCTCACGAAAACAACGAAACCAAAAATCATCCACTTGGCAAATAGTTGAAAATTCCCATCCGAAGGACGAATAAACCAAGAGATAATAAGATGAAGTATACGGTCTTGGGCATTTAAAACAGTGACGGAACCAAGAGGACCATGACCCAAAGAGTTTTCATCATCAATCCCAATATTTTCAAAACCAAAGGCTTGACAAAGAACGTTTTGATCAATTCAAAAATTGTGCCCACAAGATGAGATTCAATAGTAACAACATGTTCTCTATTAGAATCACAAATACACTTGGCATTTGAAAAGAAGATTATGACAAGATTTTGATATAAAATCAGGGATAGGCTCAAAAATTTCATAAGTTTCCATCTTCGAAACAAACCATTATATTCGAATTTAAAACGTTCATAATTTAAAAGAGAGATTGAGACAACACGTTCTTCCTTAAGAGTAGAACCTTGAAAAATCTTATAACAGATCAAATCTTTGGGAGTAGGAAAACTATGTTGGATTGTGTAAGGGAGGTTTGGTTTAGGATTACCAGCATTATCTTCGATAGGATCGGAAGAAGTAGAGGCTAAATATCTTCTCGCTCTCTTTTTAGGTGCCATAATCCTAATAACAGCATCAAAACAATTCGAACATGTATGCAATTATCATCACATTCAATCCAAAGATAAATTCCAATAATTCAAGGTATTGAGAAAAACACTATATTTTATAGGTTGAAAATATATACAAGTACAGAAGAAAATTTTGGTGAAAAGAATTTTGAAAAAACATATTTGAAAACTATACGATATAATTTTATGTTCGAATAAAAAAACGAATTTTAAAGATTTATTGCAAAAACTTGAAACCCCATAATATATGTATATGTTTTATACAAAAAAAAATAAACTAAAAACGACAACGAAATTAAACGAAAATAAAAAAGAAAAGAAAAGGGATTATACCTTGATTTATGGAGAATGGATGAATGATGAGATGAGAATGCACCAAATTGCTAACAAAGCTTGGCTTTGATGTGTTGATGAAAATCCCTCAAAGAATTTTAGGTTTTGTGTGAAAAAATGAAGAGATTTGAGGGGATTTTATAGTGTTTTTCGACTAGGGTTTTTAGGTAAAAAGGGGTGTTTGAGTTTTAATGAAAAGTTGATTCCTTTTAAAAGCCTGAATTAAAGTTTCAGCCAAAACTGTATCGGTACGCTTACATAGCATATTGATACGCCTTTCCACCATTTTAAATTAATTTTAAATATCGTATCAATACATGTGACTGTATCGATACAGTTTACACTGTATCACTTCCCATTGACGAACCTGTATCGATACGCATATAGCCGTATCGATACGCCATTGCCAGAAAATGCATTTTGGACAGTTCTAAGTCGAAAAATTCAACTTTGAACGACCCTAAATGCATGTGAATGATATATAAGCAAGATTTAAGGCTTAAAACTGATGCATACTCCCCTAGCAACAAGCATAGATGCATTAAGAAGCAAAATCACATATGCATGATCATCATTCAAAATTCAAGCAAATTTTTGCACTTAAAGGCTCTAAAAAGGTCAAGGTAGGCTAGTTAGACCTAACTCTCTCATAAGAGTCCAAAAATACTCTTTATCTAAAGGTTTGGTAAATATGTTCGCTAATTGGTTCGAGGTATCAACATATTCTAGAACTATATCATTTTTCAAGACATGATCTCTAATGAAATGATGTCTAATTTCTATATGTTTGGTTCTAGATTGTTGGATGAGATTATTAGTGAGACAAATGGCACTAGTGTTGTCACACTTAAGAGGTATGGTATCTACTTGAACACTATAATCTATGAGTTGTTGCTTCATCCAAAGAACTTAAGCACAACAACTCCCTAAGGATATGTATTCTGATTCGGTGGTAGATAAGGCTTCGCTATTTTGTTTTTTAGAGAACCAAGATACGAGCATACTACCTAAGAATTGACATGTTTCGGAGGTACTTTTCCTATCTATCTTACATTCCCCATAATCCGCATCATAGAAGGCATGAAGGTCAAAGGAAGAGTCTCTAGGATACCAAAGACCTAAACAAGGTGTATATCTAAGGTATCTAAAGATTCTCTTAATGGCTACAAGGTGAGATTCTCTGGGACTAGCTTGAAACCTAGCACACAAGCAAACACTAAACATGATATCAGGTCTACTTGCGGTAAGGTAAAGAAAAGATCCAATCATGGAATGATAAAGCTTAGAATCAACACACTTACCTCTTTCATCCTTGTCAAGCTTAATTGATGATCTCATAGGAGTGGCTTAAGGCTTCACATTCTCCAAGCCAAACTTCTTGAGCATATCCTTGATGTATTTAGCTTGATTAATAAAGGTGCCATCTTTCCTTTGCTTGATTTGGAGCCCCAATGGAATGAGAGCTCTCTCATCATGCTCATCTCAAATTCACCTTGCATTAGCTTAGAAAACTCTTGACAATAAAATTCATTAGTAGAACCAAAAATAATATCATCAACATATATTTGAACTACTAAAATGTCATTGCCATATCTTTTAATGAAAAGTGTAGTATCCACCTTGCCTTTTTCAAAACCATTTTGAATCAAAAAGTTTAAAAGCCTTTCATACCAAGCTCTAGAAGCTTGTTTTAAACTATAAAGAGCTTTAGTTAGTTTGAAAACATGATTTGGAAATTATGGATCTTCAAAACTCGGTGGTTGTTCAATATAAACTTCTTCATTTATAAAATCATTTAGAAAAGCACTTTTCACATTCATTTGAAAGAGCTTGAAATCATGATAGCATGCAAATGCAAGAAGCATCCCAATAACTTCCATTCTAGCTACGGGTGCATATGTTTCATCAAAATCAATTCCCTTTTCTTGAGTGTAACCTTGAGCAACAAGTCTAGCCTTGTTCCTTACTATGTTACCACACTCATCGAGTTTGTTTCTAAATACTCACTTAGTTCCTATAGTAGATTGATTACTAGGCCTATTAACTAATGTCCATATTTTACTTCTCTCAAATTGATTAAGTTTCTCTTGCATTACCAATATCCAAAAATCATTTTTAATGCTTCTTTGATATTTTTAGGCTCTATACATGAGATAAATGCAACATGATTCATAAGTTTGAGAGAGGATCTAGTTGTTACCCCTTGGATGGATCACCCAAGATTTCACTATCTTTGACATAGTTGAACTCCCTTGGGTATGTCACATCATTTTCCTCAAGAGCCAAGTCCTTCAAGGCTTCAAGAGGTGGATCTCTTGCTTCCTCTTCTTTAGTTGAAATCTCATCCACCTTTGATGTTTGTCCTCCATCAATGGCTTCAATGATCCCTACATCATCATCATCATCATCACAAGATTCCTTCTTGGAAGGAGGTTATCATCGAAAAAAACATGTATAGACTCTTCAACAACCAAAGTTCTTTTATTAAATACCTGGTAGGCTTTAGAATTTAGGGAATAAACCAAAAATATTGTTTCATCACTTTTAGCATCAAATTTACCTAACTTGTATTTTCCATTTTCCATTGTTTAAAACAAAGCATTTACAACCAAAATGGTGGAAATAACTATTGTTAGGCTTTTTAGATTTTAAAATCTCATAAGGTGTTTTCTTTAAAATAGGCCTAATCATTACTCTATTAATAATATAACAAGTCGTATTAGTGGCTTCCGCTAAAAATACTTAGGTAAATTGCTTTCACAAAGCATTGTCCTAGCCATCTCTTCTAAAGTTCTATTTTTCTTCTAAACTACCTCATTTTGTTGAGAAGTGCGAAGAGCCGAAAAATTATGGCTAATACCATTTTCATTACAAAAATCTTCAAAACCCATATTTTGAAATTCGGTTCCATGATCACTTCTAATATGTGAGATTTTAAGATCAAGATCGTTTTGGGTAAGTTTTGTAAATGTGATAAAATTTTCTAAAGCCTCATCCTTAGTACTTAAGAATAGAACCCAAGTGTATCTAGAAAAGTTATCTACCAATACAAATGCATATGACTTATCACCCAAGCTCATAGTTCTAATAGGCCCAAATAAATCCATATGGATTGATTGTAACGCCTTGCTAGTCGAAACATCATTAATGGGTTTAAATGAGGTTCTCTTTTGTTTACCCTTAGCACAAGCATCACATATTTTATCTAATGAAAATTTTAGTTTGGGTAAACCTCTAACTAGATTTTGGGAAACTAATTTTTCTAAAACACTTACTCTAGCATGCCCTAGTTTCCTATGTCACAACCATGCATCATTCTCATCATGTGCAACTAAAAGGGCATGGGATGAATGTATATCATCTAAATGCACAATATAAATATTCCCTATGCGATGACCAATGAGTATTATTTTATTTATTTTAATGTTCACAATTTTACACCCATTTTTATCAAAATGAACATCAAAACCTTTATCACAAAGTTGATTAATGCTCAAAAGATTATGTTTTAGACCATTGACGTATAAAACATTTTCAATGAATGTAGATGAGAGATTACCAATGGAGCCTATGCCTTCAATATGACCTTTGGAGTTATCACCAAATGACACACATCCTCCACTTTTTGGTTTAAGCTCCAAGAATCTACTCTTGTCTCCGGTCATGTGTCTCGAGCAATCACTATCAAGGTACCACGTATTCTTACTTGAAGATATCACCTTGAAGCATTACTTCTCCTACAAACAAAGAGATTAAGCTTTGATTTTAGGTACCCAAAATGATTTGGGTCCATGAGAGTTAGCTCCCAAAAGCTTGGTCCCCTTAGGAATCCAAGAATCAATTGTATTTACATTATTAGAAACAATGAATTCCTTAGAAACTCATACACTCCTAATTCTTTTAACTTTAGATTGCTTTTAAAAATCTCTTTGTTTGGGGTAAAATGGTTTTCTTTTAACATATTGGGTTTTTGAAGAATTTCCCTTTTCAAGAGCATGTTCCCCAATAGTAAGAGAATTTTTTAGATTATCCACTTCCTTTGTGTGATAATCTTGGAAATCGGAAAGAAGTTTTTCTTGAAAGAGGCTGATTTTGAGATTTTAAATCAGAAATAGTTTTCTTGTTTTTCAAAATAGACTCTGTATATTTCTCTACCAATTCATCGTAAACTTCTTGCAACTCATCATATGCATCATATAGTTCATCATAAGTAAGAGATGATGAGTTAGAGTTGATCATATATTCCTCCTCAAGGTCTCTAGAACTAATGTTTTGATATAATAATTGAAAAATATTTTTAGACTAAGTTAAAAAGAATTCAAAACTATTTTTAAAGTCCAAACAACTTGAAACTATGTTTAAGGGATGTTTTAAAGGTTTTTACATGTTTTCAAAAGCCAAATTCAACAAAACCATCCAGGTGTTTCGAAACACCCCTAGGTGTTTCGATATGGGGTCTTACATTGTCAAAACATTTCGAAATAGGTTTCGAAACGAGCTTTATCTGGGTGAGATTTTTGCCAAGCGTTTCGATACGGCCTATGCCGTTTCGATTCGCCTACGTGGCGTTGACCTCAACGTTCATAAACCCCCAACGGCTATTTCCCAACTAACATTTAAATGCAGATCGTTTCGATACGGTGATAAGCATTTTGATACGGCCAAGGGCGTTTCGATACAGGTTTTGTATCAGACTGCAACGGCTCTTTCTATTCCAAGAGTGTTTCGAAACGGGGAGCTACAGAACTGCATTAATGGTGGGAAATTAAGTCTCCAAGAGCTCCAATTCAACTCCAACGGCTAGTAACGGCTACAAACTCATTAAGAAGTATAAAAGGGACCTCCAAGCATCTAGTAATGGTTAATGCTTCAATTGTAATACAAGATATGATCAAGAAATTGTCTTAGTGCTTAAGTGTCAATTTATTGTATAGACAAACACTAGTGAGCAAAAATTGTTAGATTTGCTCAAGTGTTTTAGGATTGGGTGAGAACTTTATTGTGCAAACAAATACCTGTTAGAGGGATTTGAGTTTGTGTATTTTTATCTCTTGTAAAGAGGGTTTGATCAAGGCTTTGGGTAGAAAGCTTGATTGATTTGTAAGGGTTTCCTCCTTAGCCTAGAAAAGGGGACGAATCAATAGTGGATTGATTGAAAATCCTTAGTGGCAAGCTAAGGTAGTGGATGTAGACCTTGGTTAGAAGGTTGAACCACTGTAAATCATCTTGTCTTTAATCTTTTTAGCTTCCACACCTTCTACACCAAAAATTCCACTTCTCCACCACTTGGCGAGCAAGATCGGTTGAAGGAATCGAGCACCGAAAAACCCAACAATTGGTATCAGAGCTTGGCTCAATTAAAGAGGATTAACATCCTATTGAGAAGATCCAGTAAGCTCGACCATCATTTCAATCAACCGACTCAATGGCACAATCAATCGACAAACCGCCCTTCTTCGACGGAACTCATTATGCCCATTGGAAGACAAAGATGAAGTTCTTCATAAAGTCAATGGACTACAAGCTATGGGATATAGTAGAAGATGGTCCGTTCGTGCCTCAACGAAGTAAAGCGGAATAGAGTGCCGAAGATCGCAAGAAGATGGAGCTTAATTGCAAAGCCTTGCAAATCCTCTTTTGTGCTTTTGGCCCAACCATCTATGAGAAGATGTCTTCTTGTGAGAGTGCCAAGTAGGTATGGGACAAGCTTGAAGTCACATACGAAGGAACCGATGAAGTAAAGGAGACCAAGATCGGCCTCTTCAACATAGTGTATGAGAACTTCAAGATGGATCCGGAAGAAAACATCGAGAAGATGTTTGATAGGTTCTCCATTATCACCAATGGTCTCAAAGGCTATGGAGAAGCCACCCTGGAAGAGAAGCTTGTCCGAAAGCTCATCTACTCACTTCCCGAGTCATGGGAATCAAAGAGGACCGCCATCATCGAAGCTAAGAATTTGAAGACCTTGAAGCTTGATGAACTCGTGGGGTCACTTCTCACTCATCAAATAATGAAGAAGAACAAAGAAGATGAGAAGAAGAGAGAAGAAATTAGAGCTATGGGGGAGAAGAAGCTCAAAGGGCTTGGCATCAACGTAAATGTTGTTGCTCTCAAATCCTCCACGTGCCATCATGTAGATTCAAGTGAAGAGGAGGATGAAGAATAAGAGATAGTTCATCTCTTCAAGAAGTATACCCCATTCATGAAGGAAGCCTTGAGAGAGCTTGAACGAGAATCCATGGAAAAGAAGAATGCATATGTGGCTACTTGGAGTGATGAGGAGTCCACCGACGATGAACAAGCCAACCTTTGCCTTATGGCCATCGAAGAAGATTCAAGGGTAACTTCTAATTCATCTACTTCATGTTCTTACTCTTTTGATGAATTACAAGATGCCTACGACGATTTGGTTTTAGAGTTTAAAAATCACATTTTGAAAAACAATAAAATGATTTCAAAGTTGAAAATTCAAAATGATTTGATTTCTAAAACTAAACTTGAACTTGAAGCAAAACTCAAAGAGTTTGAACAAAAATGTTTTGATTTACAAAATTTGCTTCATAAAGTTCAAGAAGAAAAAGATTTGATTTCTAAAGAGCTTGAAAAGAAAAATAATTTTGGAAAAATAAACTTTTATATAAGACAATCTAGTGCCCCTGGATTTGTGAATGGTAAATGTTTTAGAAGTGTTTGGATCCCAAAAGGACTAACCACTTCAACTAAAAAGGATGAAATTGAAAAATGGATTCCTAAGGGGACTAAATTTTGTGCTACTAATGTCTATGGATCCAAAACAATTTGGATACCAAAAATTACTTGATTGTCTTTTGCTAGGTGTGATCGAGAGTGATCAACAGTCAAAATTGAGGGGGGGGGGGGCTCCATGCACACAAAGGAAGAACACTTGAAGAAGGAAGGCTTCACATCCTCCCTTGAATTCAAGTGTGGTAAAAATCTAGTTGTTTTTGCTTTTCTTTGATTTATTTTTTTTAATTTCAACACGATGATCATATATGTTGGACTAACATTTTAATGATGCTTTGAATAAGGGAGAGCCATTTTAAAACCAAAATTCTAAATTTTTGTCATCTTTTCAAACCTCCTAAGTTATTTTGAACTTAAAGTCTTTTGAATTCTTTTTGATATAACAAAAAGGGGAAGAAATGGTTTAAAAATTGAATTTTCAAATGAATAAGGGGGGGCTTAAATTGATTTCAAATTTTCCTCTCTTATTTACAATTTTAAACTTAAAGAGGGAGAATCCCAAACAATTTTTCAAGTTGGTTTTATTATATTAAAAAGGGGGAGATTGTAGAACTAATGTTTTGATATAATAATTGAAAAATGTTTTTGGACTAAGTTAAAAAGAATTCAAAACTATTTTTAAAGTCCAAACAACTTGAAACTATGTTTAAGGGATGTTTTAAAGGTTTTTACATGTTTTCAAAAGCCAAATTCAACAAAACCATCCAGGTGTTTCGATACGGGGTCTTACAGTGTCAAAACGTTTCGAAACGGGTTTCGAAACGGGCTTTATCTGGGTGAGATTTTTGCCAAGTGTTTCGATACGGCATATGCCGTTTCGATACGTCTACATGGCATCGACCTCAATGGCCATAAACCCCCAACGGCTATTTCCCAACTAACATTTAAATGCAGATCGTTTCGATACGATGATAAGCGTTTCGATACGGGCATTTCGATACGGCCAAGGGCGTTTCGATACGGGTGTTGCATCAGACTGCAACGGCTCTTTCTATTCCAAGAGTGTTTCGAAACGGGTTCGAGTGTTTCGAAACGGGGAGCTACAGAACTGCATTAATGGTGGGAAATTAAGTCTCCAACGGCTCCAATTCAACTTCAACGGCTAGTAACGGCTACAAACTCATTAAGGAGTATAAAAGAGACCTCCAAGCATCTAGTAATGGTTAATGCTTCAATTGTAATACAACATATGATCAAGAAATTGTCTTAGTGCTTAAGTGTCAATTTATTGTATAGACAAACACTAGTGAGCCAAAATTGTTAGATTTGCTCAAGTGTTTTAGGATTGGGTGAGAGCTTTATTGTGCAAACAAATACCTATTAGAGGGATTTGAGTTTGCGTATTTTTATCTCTTGTAAAGAGGGTTTGATCAAGGCTTTGGGTAGAAAGCTTGATCGATTTGTAAGGGTTTCCTCCTTAGCCTAGAAAAGGGGACGAATCAATAGTGAATTGATTGGAAATCCTTAGTGGGAAGCTAAGGTAGTAGATGTAGACCTTGGTTAGAAGGTTGAACCACTATAAATCATCTTGTCTTTAATCTTTTTAGCTTCCACACCTCCTACACCCAAAATTCCACTTCTCCACCACTTGGCGAGTAAGATCGGTTGAAGGAATCGAGCACCAAAAAACCCAACAAGGTCCATGAGACAAAGGTTGGATACTTCATGCTCTTCATCCTCGGATGATGACTCCTCAGCACTCCAAGTTGCTACTTGAGCCTTGAGCTTTTTCTTCTTCTCAAAGCTCTTCTTCTTTAGTTGAGGGCAACCGATGTGAATGTGACCCGGCTTCTTGCACTCATAGCAAATGAGTTGGTCTTTTTCTTCTTCTTTGTTCTTGTTCTTGAAGTTTTTTCTTCTTGAAAACTTTCTACCTTGGTTAGACTTCAGGAACCTTAAGAATCTTTTAGCTATCATAGCCAATTCTTCAAATTCATCTTTCTCGCTAGAAGTGCTCTCCTCTTGTGGTAGAGAGGCTTTGAGAGCAACTCATTCCTTTTTATTCTCTACCTCTTGCTTGACTACTCTTCTTTCTTCTTTTCTCTTCACTTCTTCTCTCTCTTGCTTCATGATCTCATGTGTGAGGAGAAAACCAACTAGTTCATCAAGCTTTAGGGTCTTCAAATTCTTTGCTTCGATGATGGCAGTTCTCTTCCCATTACATGATTCGGGAAGAGAGTAGAGTAGCTTCTAGACTAACTTATCTTCGGGGATGATATCTCTGAAGCCCTTCAAACCATTGACGATGACGGAGAATCGATCAAACATCTTCATTACGCTCTCATCGGCCTCCATCTTGAAGTCCTCATAACTAAGATTGAAGATCCCGATCTATGTCTCCTTCACATCATTTGTTCCTTCATATGTGGTTTCAAGAGTTTCCCACACTTCTTTGGCACTTGTGATCGAGGATACTTTGGAGTAGATGTCCTGTCCGAGAGCACAAAATAGCATGTGCAAGGCTTTGTAATTTACTTGCAATTTCTTCCTATCTTCTTCACTCATCTCTACCTTCTTCTTTGGGACAAGCCTTCCTTCTTCATCTCTCTTCATGGGAATGGTTGGTTCATCTTCTACTACATCTCATACGAGGTAATCACTTAATTTGATGAAGTGGCACATTCGATTCTTCTAATAGGGATAGTTATCCCCGTTGAAGAAGTGTGGTTTGGTAGTAGATTGAGACTCGTACATGCTTGGCTTGGAGGTAGATTCCATGGCTTGACTTGGAAGTTGATCAACACTCTTCTAGGATCTCCTCTTGTGGTTGTGAAGCCTTCAAAGAGGTTGGCTTTGATACAAATTGTTGAGTGGATCGAATTAACCGATATGGCAAGAGGGGGTGAATTGGCACTTTTAAAAATGAAGGGAGCAAAAGGAACAATTAAAAATAAAGAACAAAGCACTTATAGTGGTTCAAGCTTCTAAAAAAGCTCTACATCCACTATCTTAGCTCCAACTAAGGATTTTCAACAAACTCTTCACTAATTTGTTCTTCCCCTTTTCTAGGCTAAGGAGGCAACCTTTACAAATTCAATCTTTCTACCCAAAGATTGAATTACAAGACTCTCAATTACAAAGAATAAGAGGCAATTTGAAATGTATCTCTCACAAGACTAATATATTACCCAATTACAAACAAAAACTCCCCAAACTTGAAAGAAAAATAAACAATTGAGAATTTTACAAGTTGGGTACACAATTTGACTCTAATAGGCTCAAGGGTTTGGAATAAATGCTTTGATGTTGCTTGAAGGTTCAATAGTTGTTGTTGTAGCTTTGGAGACTTGTTTTTATACCCTTGCATTGAATTCTAACCGTTTGAGTGGTTGAGGTCATTAATCTAGTTGTTGGGCTGCATTTTCCCGTAATAAATGCTCCTCAACTGCATACCGTATTGGTACCTGTCTCAAAGAAGAAAGAGCCGTTGTGATGGAAAAATAGAGTGTATCGATACGCGGGAAGGGCATATCGGTACGTTATAAAGGGACATATCAATACACAAAGTCGTATCAATATGGTTTTTGCTCACTGGAATGTTAATTTGTTTTTGACAAAAAGAGTATTGGTACGCTATCTATGTGTATCGATGCGGTTCAACGACCATTTAAAAATTTAGGATTCCAATAACTAACAAGCAAACGTTCAAATTTTAAATGTAAAGATTTGCAAAGGTACGTTCAAATTTAGGATTCCAATAACTGACAAGCAAACGTTTAAAATTTCAAATTTTAAAAATTTAGGATTCTAATAACTGACAAGCAAGCATTAAAATACTTTACTTTGAAGAATCATATCGATATTGTCCCGATGAGTATCGATACGCTATAGCTTAAAATCTTACCTAGATGAATATCGTATCGATATGAGATTAAATCGTATCGGTACGCTATGGTTGATTAAAATTCCATTAACAAAAATCCGTATCGATACGCTATAAGGGTATCGATACGCTTGGGCGTTTTGTTGAAATTTGGCTTGAAAAGACTTAGTAAAAATTTAACCTTTTAATTTGTTTTGTCTTGAAAGTGTACTTAGTTCAAAATGCTTGTCAATTAAGTGAGTCTTCGAAATACTTAAAAATTTATTGTATTTTTCAATTAAGTCCCTAAAGTAATTTGCTATATCAAAATAAATT
Organism: Hibiscus trionum; assembly: GCA_030270665.1. Lineage (NCBI taxonomy): Eukaryota > Viridiplantae > Streptophyta > Magnoliopsida > Malvales > Malvaceae > Hibiscus > Hibiscus trionum. Next base: position 38,230,709 of record BSYR01000010.1, on the reverse strand, counting down.
TAGGTTTCTGTAGAGTTTCCATAAGTTTTATATTTTGTACACATTTCTGCCCTTATTATTACTGTTCTTAAGCTCATTTAGGCATATTTAGGTGCATTACATGCATAATAACAATATTTGCTCTTTCACCATGCTTTTATTAAATATTTTATATTTGGTTAAAAAAAGATATTGTTTTAGTTTAGTTTTCATTTTTAGGTGTTGTAGTTGTGTAGAGGTGGAGAGGACAGGAAAGAATGGAGCAAAAGGAGCTGTACTGAAGCAGTTCCAATTACCACCAAGAACACCACCGCAGCAGCATTGCCACCGACTGCCGCCCAGGCAGAAGTTAAACCGACTTAGTCAAGATGGGTTGCGATAGAAAGAGGACAATTCTCTGAGTCTAATGAGCCCAATCTTGCAATTTTCTAAAGCCTGTAGTGGCCTGAAGAGCTGATTAAAGATTGATAAGTAGGAGGACTTATTTTTACTTGCTGGAGAAGGCAACGTCAAAAGATTCCACATTCAAGTCAAAAAGGAGTCAACATTTAATGTAAAGCTACTTTAAGGACTTCTACTCCAAGTAGGACTCAACTTAGGCCAAAGCCCTATATATACCCATGTAATTGAGGGTATAGTGCACAGCGATAGAGAGATTACGGTTTTAAATAACGAGGGTTTAGGTTTTTGTATGCAAAGTAGTTGTGATAAACGGTTGTAATAGTTTAAGTATTTTTTCAATAAAATACTCTGAGTTTGCTTAATTCATGTGCTTCACTTCTACAATTAGTTCCAAAAGTCCAGTTGAAGAAATCCATTTGTCGGGCATGAGAGTGTCAAACTCACGAAAGAATTAAGCACGGTCTCATCATGACGAGGTGTTGACTAATTCAGCTTAAACATAAGTTAGAATTTTAGCGGCTAAAAGGAGCAACCAAACGTTGACTGCCTATGTTAGGTTTACGATGAGATTGCTAGGTATTGCCTACATCACGCAGCAATAGCATCCTAGCCGAGACATAGGTAGGATCACTTCAGAATTGCTTCGCCAAACTTGGAGTATCTGCCAGACTTGCCGCCGGGACTCCTCTCCATCTCACCTACCGGGACAGCGAAAGTTGCAAGAGAAGAGTTTCGTCGTGGCATTGAAAGTTGTTGCCACATCAATTTGCCATTACCCGCCGAGGCAGCAGATCGTGGCAGCGCAAAACACACTTAATCTTTACAACACAGTCTACACACTACTAAGCTACAACTACCTGGCCCAATCTATCACCCTGGTCTCTCGCTCTATCTTAAATTACTTGTGTTTTTATTTTTATGCTTTTCAATATTCAGAAATTTAATTGTGCAATTTACTATTTTCTTGTGCAGGAAAACACTCATAGAAGATGTCCAATCCCTGTGGGAGACGATATCTTATATACTATAACTTGACAAGAGTGTGCACTTGCGCTCATAAATAGAGAACACCTAATCGCTCTACAAGTTTTTGGCGTCGTTGCCGGGGATTGGAAACAGCAACTGCGTTTGAATTCCTGCACTGCTACTTTTATTTTTTGCATTTAAATTTCTGTTTATTTTATCAGAAAAAAAAATTACGCCTCTTGTTGGTCTTTGGTATGACAATGGCGAACACAGGACCAGCACTTAGCCGCCAGGGTGGCAAAGACGGCAAACAACACTCACCTGAGGAGAAGAAGGACATACCTGGACGAAGAGCCAAACACAAAACTCTCAGGAAGTGGTTATGTTTGGGAGATGTGCAATCCAACATAACATAATTTTTTATTTTTATCTTTAATTTTTTATGCATTAGGATTAGATTTAATTTTTATTTTATTTCCACGTCTTTATTTTTCTTGAAATTTATTTAATTTTCAGTTATTTTTATTTAATTTTTGTATTTAATTTATTTCAGGTTAGGAATGAAGGCAAGACCAAGAAGGATGAAGAATAAAGGAGACGCCCAACCCAGCGGCCAAGGCAGCACAAGGCAGATTAGCATAACGGCTAGCGGCTTCATAACGGCTAGCCGCAACAGCTACATTTGCAACAGTTGTCGGCAACGGCTATCTGCGTAAAACGGCTAAAATCTTGTAAAATGCGCTGCAATCATTGCCGATCATCGACAGTGTGCCCGCTAAGGGAGCGGAGAGTAGCGGCTATATAAGGCCAACTATTATCTCCTCATTCTCCACTTTGCTCTCTCTTTTCTCTCAATTCTTCTTATCTTCTTTGCTTTCAAGATCTCATCTGCGTTATTTTCTTGTACTTTCTTTCTTTTCTTTAGGAAACACGGCCTTTCTCACAACTATGGAAACATCAAAACCCATAGCCTCATCCTCCAAGCCAACCTTCCAAAGGTTTTTGAATGCTGACGTAGCGGCAACCTATCAACAGCACTTTGTTGAGCGACAAATCTGGGAAAAGATAGGCTTCCAATACACAAGGGAAGAAGGGGATCTTGGTTTTGAACCCAACGTATTTGAAAGGGTCCACACATTGGGTTGGCATATTTTTGCACGGCAGCCAGAGGAGATAAACACCAACTTTGTTAGAGAATTTTATGCCCACAAACCTACCCCGAGAAACCCCTTCGTCTACATTCGCGGCGAGGGTGTCAAGCTTACGGCGGCAACAATAAACAGCTTCTACGGGATAGATATCAAAGGGAATCCACACGAAAGATGGAGCTTGGGTTTAATGACAGCAAACTATGAAAAGATCAAAAGAGAAATCTGTCAGCCCAACGCTAAGTGGCTCTCCGAAAAAAAATAACGGCTCAGTCAATCGTCGTAACTTGTTGCCAGAGGCCATTCTTTAGAGTAACTTCGTTCAGCGCCGCCTAATGCCCACTTCGCATGGTTCCATAGTCAACATGCCACGGCTGGCCCTAATCCATAGCATAATGAAGGGGCGGCCAATCAATGTTCGAGAAGTTATACTTGAAGAAATATATTGCCCACGCAGCCAAACCCAACTCCAAGGCACTCTTCGTTTTCCCCTCACTTATCACCAGCCTCTGCACCAATTTCCGGGTGCCGTCGCAACCCAAAAATTCTATCATCGCCGCCAAGGAAGGGTGGACAAAGAAGGCTCGCCTCAAGATGATGCAAGAGCCAGAACCTAAAACGTCAAAAACCCACCCAGACGCCGTCCAATCCCGCCGCCACCCCAGCCACGACGGGCAGTACTGATGCTGCCCTTTCTTCCGCTGTGGTTCCTTTGCTTCGAAGCCTCGTAGAGAGCTGCCAGAGAATTGAGCTTAAACAAGAAGTCTTTACGAGATACATCGCGGAGGTGCAAGAGACCTTTGTGGCCTACTTGCTGGAAAAATATCATGACATCGACCCAAGGTTGTCAGCCTTCCCATCGGAGTTAGCAGTTTCTAAACTAACCCAGATCACACCTCGACCAGCTGCCACTCCAGCCGCAGCAGACATCGAAGGACCACATATCCACCCCAAAAGAAGGACCTCACCCACTCCTATCAAGCCATACAACCTCACCTCCTCCTCTGATTCTGAAGAAGAGGAGATCCATGAAGAGAAAGATGAGGAAACTACTGCCGCCTCCCCAGCAGCAAAGGAGGCAGTTGCCAAAGAAAAAGCTGAGGCCTCGAATTCATTACACATGGAGGTATATGATTCCTCCTCTGACGAACTGACTGAAGCAGCAAGGAAAAGGAAGCCCCCCCCCCCCCCCGTGCGACTAAGCCCCAAAGTGAAGGGTATGAAACCGAGCCAAAAGCTCCACCTAAAAGACCCACTCCCAGCCGCATCCAACGACCACGTGGCCAGAAGAAAAGCCCAGTCGCCAAATATCTTGCCACATGTCGCCTCGTCCTTCCGCCTCCTCAGAATCCTCCTCCGAGGCAGCAGTAGAAAAGGAGGGGAACTCCCCTAGTTTATAACACATTTTCTTTATTTTTCTTTATTTTTATGTTTTCCTTTAATTTTCTGTTTTCTTTCTCTTTTTATGTTTATGTTTTCTGTTTTTATTTTATATTTTGTATAAGGCATTGAGGACAATGCCAACCTTGAGTTTGGCGGGGGTTAGTCCTCTTTGCTTTTAGATGCATTTAGTCACATATGTAAATTCTGCCCTAGAACATAATGAAATAGAAACTCTTAGCTTAAAAACTTGTTCCAATGATAGTTAGCTGACTTCCATATTTGTACCATACTTAAAAATTAAACTTAATCATGGGAAGAAGCATGAAAAATACTAGAAATTTTTTTAGTTGCCAATTATTCTTACATTGTCTGTTAAGTGCTGAGTTGTGCTTGAGAGGTTTAACACTACCTGCTTTATTTAATGAAAATATCTTAATTGGATACAGGTTTGCTGTCGCGGTAGCACAGGGCAGCAAAGCACAAAGATGCTTAATACCCTAGAGGTGCCCGAAACAAGCTCTAGGAAGGATGTTTAAATAACCTAGAGCTGCCCGAAACAGGCTATAGGAAGGATCATGAGCAAGGACACTCCACTGCTATCAAAGTCCAAGTATCTACAATTAATTGAAGTGACAGACAAATTAGCAAGAGTGAATGAAAGCCTTTGCAGGATAACTCTATTCAAAGGGTTCGGAGTTTCGTAGTATGCTCCCATCTTAGCTTCAGACCTGGAGAATAGTTGTGATGAGCTGAAGCCCTTAAGGCCATGATCAGAAGAAAAAAAGGAAAGAAGTGCTTAACTGTGATGCCATGGCAGCAACTCATATCCTTTTTTGTATTTCATTATTTTTAGCATTCTATGTTTACTTAGTATACACAGCATGTTTAGCATGGACACAGACCGACACACACTGCATTTGCACTAAAAAATTAATCTAACTTATTTCATGCTAGTCCCCATCACTAACATAAAATAGGTGACATGGCCTTGAGGTAAGAAATCAAGTTAAAGGCTAAATTTATGTTAATTTTTGTGCAAGGGGCAGATTCACTAGTTAGGTTGCATTGCTTGAGGACAAACATTAGTTCGAGTTTGGGGGTGTGTAGAGTGTCCATAAGTTCTATATTTTGTACACATTTCTGACCTTATTATTACTGTTTTAAGCTCATTTAGGTACATTACATGCATAATAACAGTATTTGTTCTTTCACCATGCTTTTATTGAATATTCTATATTTGGTTAAGAAAAGATATTATTTTAGTTTAGTTTTCATTTTCAGGTGTTGTAGCTATGTAGAGGAGGAGAGGACAGGAAAGCAGGGAGGAAAAGGAGTTGTGCTGAAGTAGTTCCAGTTTCTGCCAAGAACACCATCGCCGCAGCATTGCCGTTGACTGCCGCCTAGGCAGAAGTTAAACCGACTTAGTCAAGATGGGTTGCGATAGAAAGAGGACAATTCACGGAGTCTAATGAGCCCATTCTTACAATTTTCTGAAGCCTGTAGTGGCTTGAAGAGCTTATTAAAGATTGATAAGTAGGAGGAATTATTTTTACTTGCTGGAGAAGGCAACATCCAAAGAGTCCACATTCAAGTCAAAAAGGAATCAATATTTAATGTAAAACTACTTTAAGGACTTCTACTCAAAGAAGGACTCAACTTAGGCCAAAGCCCTATATATACCCATGTAATTTAGGGTATAGTTCACAGCAATAGAGAGATTACGCTTTTAGATAATGAGGGTTTAGGTTTTTGTAAGCAAAGTAGTTGTGAGAAACGGTTGTAATAGTTTAAGTTGTTTTTGCAATAAAATACTCTGAGTTTGCTTAATTTATGTGCTTCACTTCTTCAATTAGTTCCAAAAGTCAAGTTGGAGAAATCCATTTGTCGGGCATAAAAGTGTCAAACTCACGAAAAATTAAGCACGGTCTCATCATGATGAGGTGTTGACTAATTCGACTTAGACATAAGTTAGAATTTCAGTGGCTAAAAGGAGCAACCAAACGTTGACTACTTGTGTTAGGTTTACGCTGAGATTGATAGGTATTGCCTACGTCACACAGCAACAAAATCCTAGAGTAGACATAGGTAGGATCACTTCAGAATTGCTTCGCCGAACTTGGAGTATCTGCCAGACTTGCCGCCGGGACTTCTCTCCATCTCACCTGCCGAGACAGCGAAAGTTGCAAGAGTAGAGTTTCGTTGTGGCATCGAAAGTTGTCGCCACCTCAATCTGCTATTACCCGTCAAGGCAGCAGATCGTGGCAGCGCAAAACACATTTAATCTTTACAACGCAGTCTACACACTACTGAGCTACAACTACCTGGCCCAATCTATGACCCTGATATCTTTCTCTATCTTAAATTACTTTTGTTTTTATTTTTATGCTTTTCAATATTCAGAAATTTACTTGTGCAATTTACTATTTTCTTGTGCATGAAAACACTCATAGAAGCTTTTCAATCCTTGTGGGAGACGATATTTTATATACTATAACTTGACAAGAGTGTGCAATTGCGCTCATAAATAGAGAACACCTAATCGCTCTACAGTTTCACAAGTACATTTTGAATAAGGACAACCAGTGTTCTCTTCAATTTTGTCATCAACTCATATTTATCAAATATAAATTTAACAAAATGACAAATATTGCTACCTACCAGATTCCAATTTTTTTGGTAAAAGAGTGTATGTATACCACCAACCAAGGAGCTTTCAAATGACTCGTGGAAAATATAAAACCTTTCACTTCCTCATCCGACACCACACAATAGACATCATCCCACGCATCAGTCTGCATGATAGGGAACAAACCTCTAATAGCATAGGGCTCGAGACTCACGCCATTAGAAGAAAAGAGCAATTGGAAATAGTGCACAACCATATTCTTCAACTCAACTTGATCCATGCACCATTCCCATCATCATATAAACCCAACATCATGTTCGCTCGTCTCCTCGCCATGGTAGTGACGTGGAAAAACTGAGTGTTTCGATTGCGTTGCAAGACATATTTAGCTCGCGCCCTTTAGGACCATAAACTCTCTTCGTGTTCAAGAATCACCTCAAACTCACATTTCAGCTTCTTCTCAGATTTCACCAAAGAATTAGAATGTCTGGATTGGAGAGCAATGTCAATACCACACAAGTGAGCGAGCAATTCCTTCTTCTGCATTTCAGCTTCATCTCCAATTTCACCAAAGAATTAGAATGTCTCGGCAACAACCAACTCCAGTGCAAACCTGCTAAGCTATAGAAACTCTTGTTCATACTCAAATACAAACTGATTCCATTGAACCAGATTGTTGAATCGATCTCTCAGGCTGCCAATATGAGCTTCTCCAATAAATTCCCTTAGAACTACTCAAGGAAACTTTTCCCATGTGGGCTGGTTGGGACGATATCCCAACTCCACCATCTCCCACCATGCTCGGGCATTCTCTTTCAAAAAATAAGTGATACATGCCTACTTTTCCTCAGACCAAAGTTGAATTTATTGAAGGATCCACTTCGTATCACATAGCCACTGACTAGCTTGAACAGGGCCATCCTACACCGATCCGAGAAAGTCCTTAGAACCATATCAGTGAAGCCTTTCCACCAGTGTCTCTCGAGGAGTAGTCGAAGGCCTCGGGATGACCCACACTATGTGATGAAGGGCGTGGTGCAGATGGGTGAAATAGTTCACCCATCTCGCCTCTCGACTCATCCTTAGTATTCGGGAGAAACTTCTCGTCAAGTTTCTCCTTATGAGAACCCAAGCTCTCATCATAATCTTGTGATCCTCTAGACATATTAAATAATGCATAATAAAAAGAAAATGGTTACACCATCAAATTTCAGGTTAAACGAGTACAACTTTGACTTATGGGTAACGTATTCACTAGACACCTATTTAACACTCTAGACAACCCCGAGGCTTTCCTAGAACCGGCTAAACCTAGGCTTTGATACCACTAAATGTAACACTCTCAACTCGGATGTCACATTTAGGCCTCAAGCTCAACTCGCTACCATAAAATTCCGACCTAGTTTAGCCCAAATCATATTCCATTGTACATAAAAGCCATCAAGTTTAAATATTTCAAAAATAGATAAATATTTAAAATGTTACATAGGAGCTCCATTTGGTATTACAATTATAAAACATTCAACTCACGATTTAAATCCAAAATATGAGTTACAATACAAAACATAAGGCCCTACAAATACATAGCCCAACTAAATCTAAGTATTGTACTCTGAACAAGTCGATGTTGAAATCCTACTCTAATGGTGTTGTAGAACTAATGTTTTGAAATAATAATTGAAAAATAGTTTTTGTAACACCCCCTACCCGGCCTGGTCAAGAACCGGTTCAGAGAGTGTTATCGGAAACAGAACGAAGATCGGAGGTATGAAATTCTAGACTTATTGCCAGAATTTTAACTCTTTACTAAGGCTTTAATAAGAAAATATCCCTTGTTGCACATTACCGGATATTAATCTTACTGCCACGAAATTCAACTTATAAACAACACCCCTGTAAATTTTCATACTATTCCAATATCATTTACCAATCTAATTGGATTTTACAAGTTTTAAGGACTAAAACATAAATTTTATAAATTAGGGGTCCTTATCTGAATTCGTGTTACCATACTGAAATTAAACTTACTAATTATTAGCTTGTGAAATATCATTACTAACGGAGGCATTTCGAATCAATTTACCTAATTTTCACCTTTTAGCACGTATAAGCTCATTTTACTAGTTTTAACCATTCTCGAACATGATAAATACCATATTTAACTCTTGGACAACATTATTCTATCAAAAAGCACACATATGACATGTCTAGACCATATGCCACCATACTAGGAGTTCAGGGAAAAAATTAACTTACATGCGATTCGTAAGAGTGACTTGCAACCGCAACAACACGATCGAAGGTCGAAATTCATTATGATCCTGAAATGCATGAGACACGCGAATGTTAGGCTTACATAGCCTAGTGAGGTAGTTTCAACAAATATAATGAATGTCCACAATTATGAATGGCATGATGAACAAATACATAACATAGATATAATCCAATAGACATATCATCATGCTTATTCCACAATTCACATGCTTTCAAATTCACATATACATTTCACATAATCATATTGTCACAACAAAATTCATAGGCACATATCATATTAGGTACCATTGGATACGCGAATTCCCTGTACACCATATCATAAATCGGAAAATGAGCCGTAGCTCTGAGCTGTAGCTCCATAAATCCCTTACACATCCATCCTTTTATCTCCCACATATAGGTCGTAGCCCTGGACCGTAGTCCTCCCTTACATGGTGAGCTCAAATAATCCTATGGCATGCCAATTGTATCCAATGTCCATAAATACACACAAATACACATAGTCCATGATTTTCAGATCATATCATATCAAATAACAAGATGAGTCGTAGCTCCATATCATGTAGCATTTCATATTATTTTCACATACATGTAGCATATCATAGACATATTCGAACATATCAAAGTAATGCAAGGCACTTACCAAATTTTCCATTCGAACATAGTTGTTCTACGTGAGCCCTTAACAAATGCAAACATAATCATAAATAATACAACGGGACGGCACCGAGTCTATCCCTTGACACAACTACACTCACCTCGATATTAAAGTTCTAGGATAACGACGCTTTCACCCTTAGTTTTCGGAAGAGACGATGGTTGTTCTTTATCAACCCCCAACGATAGCAGAAATTCGATATTGTTAAACTAAAAGCTCGAGCTTACGATCGAATTTGCTCCTCCCTATTTGCTATTTCCTTACGCACCTTTTCTTACTTTGTTGCGCACATCCTCCCACCTTTTTATACCCAATTATGCCAGCCTTCAATGGCTTTCCCATGCTCCACGTTGCTTGGAGATGTGGCAAATTTTTTGGCTTAATTTGGCCACCCATGGTCACGTAGTGGGGAGCAAAAGGTGGCCTTATGGCCCTGTGCCACGTCACTAGCAAAGGTGGGGGATGCACAGCTATTCCCTTCAATTTGAAGGAAATGCCGTGGGTCTTAATATATACACACACACAATGACCGACTTCGGCTCCCTTAAATCATCTCTAATCTCCACGTAGAAGTGGAGTTTCATAATCATCTTTCAATGGCCACGTATATTGGTGGTTGCCACCCTTTGTTCTCATTTGGCCGAGTGGCCATTTAACGTGGAGTTTCCTTAGGAAACTCCTTCATTTTGAAGGAATTGCCCACGGTAATTACTCTTTATAATAATAATAATAATAATAATAATAATAATAATAATAATAATAACACCCCTTTACTGTTTTAAATTGGGTACAAGGTCGGACAATTTTATCGTTCGAAAATAACAGTACAAAAGATTCGGTCACTGGAACCTAATTTCGACTAGACCGATTTTTGGGGTGTGACAGTTTTGGACTAAATTGAAAAGATTTTAAAATTGCCTTTAAAGTCCAAACAACTTGAAAATATGTTTGAAATGGTTTCATAGGTTTTTAACATGTCTAAAATGCTTTTTAAATGACCAAAATATCATTTTTACAAGGCTCGTATCGATGCACCTTGATCCGTATCGATACCACCATTTCCAGCAAGCAAAACCCAGATGCAGGGCTAGTGGTATCGAAACCACCTTGCTGGTATCAAAACCAGTGGTTTCGAAACCACCTTTCTGGTATCGAAACCAGCCTGACTTTTTCAGCCTCCAACGGCTATTTCCATAATAGGACCGTATCGGTATGCCCACGCGAGTATCGATACCGAAGGCACCAGAAGTGGAAATTTTACATGGAAATCTGTCTCCAACGGCTCCAAACTATCCCTAACGGCTAGTAACGTCCATAAGCTCATTTCAATCAATAAAAGGAAGGCTAGAACACATGAAGATGGTTAGAGACTACATCCAAGCAACATGATCAAGAGAAATAAAGTCTAAATCTTTATTTTACCTTTCTCTTGTACATAGTCTAAGAAGAGTGCTTTATTGTAAATTCTTTGTACACTCTTGTGAGCTTAAATTTGTGTAAACACCCACCTAGAGAGGTATTTAGTTTACCAAACAAATCCCTTGTAAAAGGAGAGGTTCTAGTTTAGCCTTGAGAGAAAAACTAGAGTTGGTTCTATCTTAGCCAAGTCTAAAAGATAGGGTTGTAACGGTTTCCTCCTAAACCGGGAAAAGTGGACGAATTCATTGTTGAGTGAATTGGGAAATCCTTAGTGGTGTGCTAAGGTAGTGGATGTAGGTGCTTGTTAGAAGGCCGAACCACTCTAAAATCATTGTGTCACTTGTCTACCTTTATTTCGATTTTAGCCAATTCAACCACCAAACATTTACAACCCTCCTTAACGGTTTCGGTGATCGATTCGATCATTCTACAATCCCAACAATTGGTATCAGAATCCGGAGTAAAGATCATTTGCTCGAAGTCCACGTTCAAGAAAATGGCAAGATTTGAAGAAGGTCGCTCTATCTTGTGTCCTCCGCTTTTCGAAGGAGAAGCATACTTCCAATGGGCAATTATCATGAAATTCTTCATCAAGTCTCAATACTATGAGGTTTGGGACATCATTGAAGATGGGTACTTGGAAGCTCCGAAAAAGAAGAAAAGCAAATGAGTGTCAACGAGACAAAGGCAAAGCTAAACACCAAGGCGATGCATATTCTCTATTGTGGCCTTAACGAAGAAGTTTCCAAGAAGATCTCCACATGCAAAAGTGCCAAAGAATTATGGGAGAAACTTGAGAAGCTTTATGGCAACAAGAAAGGAGAAAAGAAAGATGGTGATCAATCTTGTGCAAACCTTCTCTCCAATCCAAAGGTGGATGGTGTTTTGGCTCTCGATGAGCCCGAGGTATCTTCTAACTCAAATGAATTAAGTTCTTATACATTTGATGAGTTGCAAGATGCTTTCAATGAATTGTTTTTGGAATTTGAGACCATGAATTCCAAATTTAAGAAATGATTTCAAAACTTGAAATTGAAAATGATTTTCTTTTAAAAACAAAAGTGGATTTTGAAAACCAAAATGAAATTTTGAAAAATGATTTAGAGTTTTCAAAAACAAGCAAAGATGTTTTAGAAAAAGAAAATCTTGATTTAAAAGTTAAGCTTGAAAGCTTAACAAAAGAAAAAGAAATTATTTTCAATAATTCATCTTGTCACATAATGGAAAAATGATCACATTGCCATTATCATGGTCATTCCATACATACTTGTCCTATAAAGAAGAAAAAATCTTATAGGATTAGACAAGTATGGGTTCCCAAGGGAACTAAAGACATTGTGATTAACGTAAATGGATCCAATGCAATTTAGATACCAAAAATCAAGTGAATGTTTTTTGTAGGTGTGTTGGAGCAATGAGAAGAAATGCAAAGACATGAAAATGCTCTAGTCACACAATTGAAGAAATTTGGTAACCTCTAAGCTTATAGCTTTTATTTTCTTTTATCTTTGGTTATCTAATTTTCGTTTTAAAGTCTTGGATTATTTGTTAAGCCTAACAATGATGCTTGAGTAAGGGGGGGCCATTTTAAAACTAAAATTCTTATTTGTGTCAATTTTTTTAACCTCCTAAGTTATTTTGAACTTAAAGTTATTTAAATTCTTTTTGATATAACAAAAAGGGGGAGAAATGGTTTGAAAATTGATTTTTCAAAAGAATAAGGGGGAGCTTTAACTTCTTTTATTTTATTTTATTTTTTGAAATCTCTTATTTATATTTTTAAAATACAAAGGGGGAGAATCCCAAACAATTTTTCAAGTTGGTTTTATTATATCAAAAAGGGGGAGATTGTAGAACTAATGTTTTGATATAATAATTGAAAAATAGTTTTGGACTATATTGAAAAGATTTCAAAAATGCCTTTAAAGTCCAAACAACTTAAAAATATGTTTGAAATGGTTTCATAGGTTTTTAACATGTCTAAAACGCTTTTTAAATGGCCAAAATATCATTTTTACAAGGCTCGTATCAATACACCTTGATCTGTATCGATACCACCATTTCCAGTAAGCAAAACCCAGATGCAGGGCTAGTGGTATCGAAACCACCTTGATGGTATCGAAACCAGTAGTTTCGAAACCACCTTTCTATATCGAAACCAGCCAGACTTTTTCAGCCTCCAACGGCTATTTCCATAATAGGACCGTATCGATACACCCACGCGAGTATCGATACCGAAGGCACCATAAGTGGAAATTTTACATGGAAATCAGTCTCCAACGGCTCCAAACTATCCCTAACAGCTAGTAACGGCCATAACCTCATTTCAATCAATAAAAGGAAGGCTAGAACACATGAAGATGGTTAGAGACTACATCCAAGCAACATGATCAAGAGAAATAGAGTATAAATCTTTATTTTACCTTTCTCTTGTACATAGTCTAAGAAGAGTGCTTTATTGTAAATTCTTTGTACACTCTTGTGAGCTTAAATTTGTGTAAACACCCACCTAGAGAGGTATTTAGTTTACCAAACAAATCCCTTGTAAAAGGAGAGGTTCTAGTTTAGCCTTGAGAGAAAAACTAGAGTTGGTTCTATCTTAGCCAAGTTCAAAAGATAGGGTTGTAACGGTTTCCTCCTAAACCGGAAAAAGGGGACGAATTCATTGTTGAGTGAATTGGGAAATCCTTAGTGGTGTGCTAAGGTAGTGGATGTAAGTGCTTGTTAGAAGGTCGAACCACTCTAAAATCATTGTGTCACTTGTCTACCTTTATTTCGATTTTAGCCAATTCAACCACCAAACAATTACAACCCTCTTTGACAGTTTCAGTGATCAATTCGAGCGTGCTACAATCCCAACAGGTGGTCCACCAATGCACGTGCCAACCTACTAAATAGCGAATGGAAACAACAATTTCGAATGTTGAGTTAGCAAGCTCAGTGGATACACTTCCCCTCTACAATGAATCACGCAAATCATAAATATGAGCATGTAGCTAAAGATGACATCATGGCAATATGATAACATATGGCACTACCTCTAGCCGCTTAAGCACATAGCAATTAACAAAAAATGCATTAATTTCACATAGAAAACATATGCACCATACCACACAAACCTGGTGTGAGACCCGATGTCACACGGCCTCGGGAAACATACACTTTTGAGTGAGGCCAATTGTCACACAACCTCAGGAACATACACTCATATTCAGCATCTCTCCTCGAGTATCTTCGAATGAGGCCCGGTGCCACACAGCCACTAGAAAATATATTTAATGTCTCATCTCGTGGTATTGCAACACGCTCACTAGGTATTTGGATCCCATCAACCAAGTGTGACTCAACCAACAAGGTGCCCAAATCAGCACACATCATAAACACGAGTACCATTCAACACGCAACATTACTCGATCCACCAAGGATCTCATATGGTTGCTATTACAACAAGTCACCCAAGGTTTTACAAAGTTTATTACTCATTATGCTTGTATAATAGAGTGATACATTGATTTCTCAGTTTTACAATTCATTTTATCCCATTAAAAATCCATTGAACCATCGTCCTCAAATTATTAGCCCTTCGAACTCAAAACCAAATTTTCGGGTAGATTGCCTAGTGACTATCGATACAGGCCCTCGCATACTGGTACGGTACCCTTGGGTATTGGTACTCATAGCGTACCGATACCAAAATATCTTACTGGAGGTTTCTTGGCCTTTGCGTACCAGTACGAGTCGACCGGTACCAGTACCCACCTCTAAATTCATCTTAATAGAACGGTGTTCTTAAACCCAGAACACTAAGGTAGCGGTACGTAAATCTGGCAAACCTGATCCGAGACCCAAGACCCGAACCGATATACCTGAACCAAGACCTAAAATTAACTCGAACAGGATGACCTGAATCTAACACAAAACTCAAAACAAACCAAACCGAACAGAAACTGACCCGAATTTTAGTTGACTTGAAAATAAACCCAAACCGATTTTTAATAAAACCGAATGGACCCGAATCAATTTTCAACCGAATCGAATAGAACCGAACCGATTTCACCTGAACTAAAAGCAACTTGAATAGAAGGCAACACGAAATAAAGAAAAGATATTAAAATAAAGAAATAAAGATGTGATGTGAACTGGCGCACAACTCACAAAAAAGCCAAATATACATGCTATATAAAGTGATTTATAGGGTGTAAATACCTAATTCGGCCTAAAAAACCGAGTGAAACTGGTCGATCTCCTATTAACCTAATATTGACCCGGCCTAAAATCAACGGACTCGTAAATAACCGACCCGAGACTAACCGAACTAAAGCCAACCGACCCAATCCGATACATAAACCAAAATCAACACAGACCCGAACTAGAATCGAATATCTAAACCAGACCTGAACCAACCCGAACCGAAATTAAAGCGAATATAGTCAAAGCTGAAATGACCCGAACCAAATAACCTATTTTCCACCTCTACCGGTATGAGCTCTCCGTGTACCGGTACTATAGCCCAGAAAAGACTTCATAGGCTTTGGAATCATCCCTAAAGCCTCCAAAACATACACCATAACTTCATATCATGATCCTACATGTTATAGGAGTTGGTTAGAGTGGTTTACTACCATTTTTATATGTCATTAACATACAATCCGAGTTTTACCATTTAAGAGGGTAACAAGCACTCAAACACCCAAAACAACCAACAACATCAAATCTAGCAAACAAGACATCATCCTTAGGATGTGCATGAAACAAAGGAGTTAGTAGTGTACTAACCTTCCTCCAAAGCTAGAAATGCAGCCTTTTGCTCTAACCTTAAGTTTTCTTCTTTCCTTGCTCCTTAGAAGATCCTCCAAATTCTTTCACTACACAAGGAGTTGTAAATTCGGATTACCACTTTGCAAGAGATAAAGAGTAGCTATACTTACAATCTAGGCTAGAAAAATGAGATCAAATCTTCCTTTAACCCACTTTTTACAAAACCCCCCATTAAAACCACGTCTTTCCTTCCACCACCAAACTTAAAAAATTTTACCTCAAAATGTAGATCATTGAATTTAGTTTCCAACTCCCTTAACCTGGAATTTGAAATTCCAACTCAAAATAACAAAGATTCAAGCTTTGCTTGAGTGTGGAAGTTGGGGAAATGGATAATGGTTAAGGGAAGAAGACAAGGGGGAACAATGGTGATATCACCTATCCCTTTTCTACATGGGGAATTAAAGACCCCTCTTTTTCCTCTTCAAAAAGAAGTAAATTACATCTTTACCCTTCCATCATCCTCTCATCTAATAACCAAATCCAAAAAATCAAGCCCAACAATAATTAGAAGCCCATTCTCATGAGCACTTAAAGAACCAAAATCTCGGCCCAATACAAGGCCCAAAGCTTAGGTTAAACCAACCCACAGATTCTAAAATTCGGGTTGTTACAACTCTCCCTCCCTTAAAGAAAATTTTGTTCTTAAAATTTACCTGATGAAAGTGGTACGGGTAGAGCAACCTCATATCCTCCACGGTCTCCCACGTAGCTTTCTCCATAACATCTTTACTAACTGTATACACTTGTTGCGTAACTCCTTGACTCCCTTATCAAGAACTCTTATCGACTCCTCTTCATAGGTCATATCGATACTGATCTCAATCTCTTCAAATGGGATAACATGCGATGGGTCGGAACGGTAACACATCAACATAGAAACATGGAAAACATTATGAATACGCGTCATATGCGGAGGCAAAACTAACCGATAAGCCACGGGTCCAACCCACTCTAGAATATCATACGGTCTAATAAACCTCGGGCTCAGCTTGCCTTTCCATCAAAAACGGATTACTCTTTTCTATGGTGACACCTAGAGAAACACTTTGTCACCAACCTCATAGTTAATGTGTTTACGCTTCCGATCTGTATAAGATTTTTGGTGATCAAAGGCTGCTTGTAATCTTTCCTTGATGATCTGAACCTTCTCCTCAGTTTGTTTAATCAAATTTGATCCCCTAATCTTCCTCTCGTTGAGTTTTGTCTAACACAATGGGGTTCAACACTTGCGTCCATACAAGGCTTCAAAAGGAGCCATCTTAATGCTCGATTTGAAACTGTTGTTATATGCGAATTCAACTAGAGGGAGGTGCTCTTCCTAAATCCCTTCAAAAGCAATGATACAACACTGAAGCATATCCTCCAAAATTTGGATAACTCGCTCTGTAACGCCCCGGTTTTGGGCTTAGGAGTTTTGGGATTCGGACCGGTTCGGTCGGATCGCGGTTCGAATATATAAGAGTGAATTTAGGAAAACCTAGTTCGGGTTGCATTTAAAATATGGAAAAATGTTCTAAAATCCTCTTTTATTATATATAAGAGTTTGGTGAAATCAATTTTACAAAATGAGGTTTGGAAGTGTGACATTTTGGTTAGTGACCAAAATGTAATTTTTTGAAAACTGTGAGACTGTTTTAAAAAGGATTGAAACTTTGAATCTTTAAGGAGCTATTTACCCAATGGGAGTTTTCTCCAGATTTTTAAAGATATTAAATGATTTATTAAAGGTTTTTAAATAAAAGAAAAGTGGAGGGAAGATATTTTATCATTTTCCAACTAACTTTTCCATTTTCCATTTTCTCTCATCTTTTCTCTCATCTTTTCTCTCAAACCAAACACGTTTTCTCCAGAGCTTTTCCTCAGATTTTGTCACCTAAATATCACATTTCAACTCTCTTTTGATCTCTAATCATCTCTTCAACAAAACCTCACCATTTGCTAAGTGGATTTTCAAGATTTTGGTTCCAAAAAGGGAGAAAACTCAAGTTTGGAGGTAAGAACGTCCTTCTCCTCTGAACTTTAAGTTCTTTGCTGAAATTCCCAAGTTCTCAATCCTTAAATTGTGTTTTATAAAAGGTTTTATTGATTTGTTCTTGATCTTGGCTTTTAAATGCAAGATTTGATTGATTTTGATGAAGTTTTCGTATGATCTGATTGGGCTATGTTTTGAGGTGTCAAATTGATGTTAATTGAATGCTAATTTGATGTGAAATTGAGTTTTAATCAATGCAATCCCGGATAGGTTGAATTTCCTAAGTTTAGCTTGTGTTCTTGGTTGTTTTTGGGAGTGATCTTGTTGATCTGTTATAGCTGGAGGTATAAGGACATGGTTAGATCCTTTATGGATGTTATTTGATGTTTAAGGATGCTTAGATTTGATGGATCTTGGCTGGGTAGTGTTGAGGAGTTGTTTGGATGCATTTTCGGTTGTGTTTGTTAGCCGAAAATGGAGTGTGGATGAGAGCAGCGAGTTTTGATGCTTTCATTGAGGGTATTAATGCATGATGATGCATTAATCTACTGTTTTGATGTGTTTAAAACAGGGGAGTCATCTTTGGATCCTAGTGGTGTTGATCCGGAAGCTTGATTGGTGTTTCGGCAAGAGGCGAAACGGAATCGGTGAGTGGATTTTGGTTTTCGGCTTTGAAACCAATGATTCGATGGTTTGGGAGCTTAGTCTAAGTCTAAACAACTTTGCTAAGCTCAAGAGTAAGTTTTCGGAAAAACTCTCTTGTTGAGGAACCATGTGATGGTTGGGTGCGATGTGATTGTTTGCATGTCTTAAATTCTGTTTTAAAAGCATATCTAGCATGTGTATTTGCTGAGATTATAAGCCATGTGTAGTAGGAAGCTCAAGGTGAGAGTTCCTTGTTTTTGAACATTTTCTTATTGTGGTTTGATGCTTAAAGATGCATGATGTTTATGGCTTTGTTAAATGCTTTAAAACAGTGGAATATGGTTGTTAATGATGATTATTGGCAAGTGATGGTTAAGGTCACAAAGGTGTTTAAAAGTCCTTGTGTGAGCCTTGTTTATTTAAGAACAACATGGTGTTTAAAAGTCCATGGTTGGTTCTAGGTTAAGGTTCAAGGTGTTTAAAAGTCCTTGTGTAAGCCTTGTTAATTAAGAACATCAAGGTGTTTAAAAGTCCTTGGATGATTCTTGTTAAGAACAACATGGTGTTTAAAAGTCCATGGTTGGTTCTTGGTTAAGGTTCAAGGTGTTTAAAAGTCCTTGTGTAAGCCTTGTTACTTAAGAACATCAAGGTGTTTAAAAGTCCTTGGATGGTTCTTGTTGAGGACACAAAGTTGTTTAAAAGTCCTTGTGTGGTCCTTGTCATGGTGTTTAAAAGTCCATGTGTGGTCCTTGGAATTTATAAGATTACAATGGTGTTTGAAAGTCCATATGTGAATCTTATGTTGAATGTATCACATGTTGCCAATAAGACTTGATAAAGATTGAAGCATGAAATGCTTGTTTTTGAATGCTTGTGAGCATGTTCAAATGTTGTTTGAAGTATGATTTATCAAGGTGTTTGTAAATGCATTATTGTGTGGTTTTATTGAGCATTCCTCACTAAGCTTATGCTTACGCTCTCTCTTTTCTTAAACCAATAATGCAGAGCATTAAAATGCATTTGAGGGCAGCAAGTTGGGGAAGAATCCAAGTGGTGAACAAAGCTCATGTATGGTGAACATTTTCTCAAACTATTAGCTTTTGGGTATTTGGCAATGGGGAACCTATGTTGTTATTTTGGGAGACGTTTTGGACTCCCTAAGTTGTATAAATGTTGTTAACATTGTTGGTTCTTGTAATTGGCCATTATGTGTTTGAATTGATGGTTTGATGCTTGAATGGTTTGCTAAATCGGATGCATGCCTATAGAATTGGGGATTTTCATAATTGATGCCATGTTGATATTTGGTTGAAGCAATTATGTTCCTTGAATGTTGTATGACTTGATGGTAAAGTTTGGTTGTCTTTGGAGCATGTTTGATAGGTTAATTGTGCATTAAACCAGCTATTTTTCTGCAATCTGGGCAGCCTGTTTCGGAACAGGTGCTTCCGTATCGGAACAGGGGCCTGAAATGGTCTGGGCGTTCCGAAACGGATGCAGCCGTTCCGGAACGGAAGTGCCACTGCCAGGCACTGTTTCGGAACCTGTTGCGGAACGGTCCCGCGTTTCGGAACGGGTCTCCCTGTTTCGGAACACTCGACCGTTGGGCACTGAAATTGTTGGTTATATGTTTTGTTTTGTTTGCGTTTTGGTCCTGAATCATGTTTACACAATTGATTGAGTTTGTGATGTCCGTTTGAGCTGAAATTTGACAGACAAGCATGAAATATGACTAATTCGATATTGGTAACTTAAAAGTGGGTTAAGTCCTTGTATTTTCCAAAATCTACATTTTGGTCCCTAAAGTCTTAATTTGTTCAAATTAAGTCCCTGAACGTTTTCCGTCTGCGATGATCTTTGAGTATGATGTTTGTATGAACATAACTAGGGTTAACGTGCATCTAGATAAGATTAAAAAGAAAAAAAAGGTCGTTAATCAAGGCTGACTTTCGGGTTGACTTTGGTTTTCCCCGTGTGATCTTCTTAATTCGGGCCGACCGTCTAGGCCGGGTTAAGGGGGTTACATTTGGTGGTATCAGAGCTGAGTTCTCGAGTAATTGGGAATGTTTATGTGAATGTTTAAAGTATGTATGCTTTGTATGCTTGTTGGGTGAAAGCATGTTGAGTGAATTGCGTGTATGTTGCAATTGAGATGTGTGCTGTGATGAAGCATGTTGTGGGTACCCATTGCCAAATCAAAGCTAATGAAATGAAGTTGTTTTAATTGAAAATGAGCTTGAGTACTTGGATTGCTTACCTTGCTGGGCCTGATTTTGTTTATTTGCATTGTGATTGCATAGTTAGAGTATGGCACCTCGTAGAGAGTTGAGGAGTAATGTGCGAGCTACGGCTCAGAATGAGAATGAAAATGAAGAGAATGTTGAGAGTGTTGTCTTACCTCCTCCACCTGGCGGTGGTGGTGCTGGGGCTGAAGAAGTTGGAGCTGCAGCTGGTGCTGAGGCTGCTGGACCTGAGGCTGGTCAGGGGCAAGCTGTTCCTGACATGACGGTGCTGATTCAAGCTATAGCTGGTGCTTTTCAAGCAGCGGTAGCTGGAGCTCGTGGAGCTGGGCATCAGGAAGATGCTGGAGTTAGACTACCCTTGGAGCGTTTGCGCAGTCTGGGAGGGACGGAGTTCAGGGGTATGTCTGCTGAAGGTTCTGAGGCTTGGTTAGAGAGTACCAAGAGAATCTTGGGTCAGATGGGTTGCACTGATGTGCAGAAGCTTGGTTGTGTAGTATCTTTGCTACAGAAGGATGCTTATACGTGGTGGACAACCACTATCGCTGGGATGGCGGAAGCTGATGTAACTTGGACATTCTTTCAGAATGTGTTCAAGAGAAGGTATCTAGGGGTGAGGTACCTAGATGAAAAGAAGAGGGAATTCATGTCTCTTACCCAGGGGAGCATGGCGGTGGCTGAGTATGAAGTGCAGTTTGTTCGACTCAGTCAATATGCACCTGAGCTGGTTCCGGATGAGCGAGCGAGGTGTGAAAGGTTCTGTTATGGTTTAGTGACGGATGTAAAGATGTATGTGCTGGCTACCGAGTATGATGATTTTGATGTGTTGGTGGGCCGAGCAAAGGACATTGAGATGAACTTAGGTTTATCTGCTAGAAATGCTGGATCAAGTGCTGGTAAGCGAGCTGCTGAATTTAGTTCCGGTGGTGGACGAAACAAGAGGGGACGTGATCTGAAGTATCAGTCCTCAGCTAAGCGAGGTGGTCGTGCGCCTGCTCGGGGAGGCAATGCTAGAGTTGATCCGAGTGCTTGTTGGATATGTGGTTCGCATGGCCATGTGAAGCGTGATTGTCCTCGTGCTGTGAGGGAGGTGTAAGCCCATGTTGTAGCTGCTGGTAATGTGTGCTGGAATTATGGATCTGCGGATCATATGAGGAGAGAGTGTCCTATGTTGGCTGGTGGCCAAGGGCGTGCTCCTGTTGTTGCACCACCACAGAGAGGTCGTGGGCGCGGCCGTGGTAACTTCCAGCGGAGAGAGGAAGGTGGTCGGGGTGTAGCTCATGTTGTGGCTATACAGCCTGAGGGTGGCGGCAAAGCCAGGGTGTTTGCTCAGCGGGAGGGGAGGAATGACGCGGATGTGATCGCAGGTACTTTTACTTTGCAATCCTTGTCATTACTTTCCTTGATTGATTCTGGATCTACGCACTCTTACATATTGCGTGAGCATGCTGAATTGCTTGGGTTGCCTGTTGAGTCTTTGGATGTTGGTGTGCGTGTCACTTGTTCTTTTGGTGAGACTGTTGTGACTCGAAAGCTTTATAGAAGGTGTCCTTTGGTTGTTCAAGATCATGTTTTTCATGTTGACCTTATGGAGTTACCTTTCTACGGTTTTGATGTAATCCTTGGTATGGATTGGCTTGCTGAGCATCGTGTTGTGGTGGATTGTGAGAATAAGCGAGTTTCGTTGAAGCTGGCGGATGATTATGAGGTGGTTGTGGTTGGTGAGAATGTGAAGTTTCTTGTCAATGTGGTGTCTTCTTTGGAGGCGAGCCGGATGTTGAGGCAAGGTTGTGAAGCTTACCTGGCCTTTGTGATGAATCCTAGTTTTAAGGAGTTGCGTGTGCAAGATATCAGGATTGTGCGAGAGTTTCCTGGTGTGTTTCCTGAGGAGTTGCCTGGTTTACCTCCTAATCGCGAGGTGGAGTTTGGGATTGAGCTGTATGAGAATACAACTCCTGTGTCCATTACTCCCTATCGGATGGCACCTAAGGAGCTGAAAGAGCTGGAGACGCAGTTGCAAGAGTTGCTTGATCGTGGTTTCATTCGACCGAGTGTGTCGCCTTGGGGTGCACCGGTCTTGTTTGTGAAGAAGAAGGATGACACTATGAGAATGTGCATTGATTATCGTCAGCTGAACAAGTTGACTATCAAGAATCGGTATCCTTTGCCGAGGATTGATGATCTCTTTGATCAATTTCGGGGAGCAGCTATGTTCTCTAAGATTGACTTGAGGTCAGGGTATTACCAGTTGAAGGTGAAAGATGTGGATGTGCCTAAGACCGCTTTCAGGACGAGGTATGGGCATTATGAGTTTCTTGTGATGCCGTTTGGTTTGACAAATGCTCCTGCAGCTTTCATGGACATGATGAATCGTGTGTTTCATGAATACCTGGATAAGTTTGTTGTGGTGTTCATTGATGATATCCTTGTGTACTCGCGTACTGAGGAGGAACATGAAGAGCATTTGAGGATTGTGTTGCAAGCTTTGTTGGAGAATCAACTTTATGCTAAGCTGAGCAAGTGTGAGTTCTGGTTAAGTGAAGTGGTGTTTCTTGGGCATGTGGTTTCTGCCGAGGGAATTCGTGTTGATCCTCAGAAGATTGAGGCGGTGATGAATTGGAAGGTTCCTAAGTCTGTTCATGAAGTTCGTAGTTTCCTTGGTTTGGCGGGATACTACCGGAGGTTTGTGGATGGGTTTTCTAAGATTGCTGCACCTTTGACGAAGTTGTTGCAGAAGGATGTTAAGTATGAGTGGTCGGAAGCGAGACAGCAGGCTTTTGAGAAGCTTAAGGCGGCTTTGACGCAAGCTCCTATCTTGGTTCAGCCTGAATCAGGGAAAGAGTTTGTGGTGTTTAGCGATGCGTCCTATGTTGGTTTAGGATGTGTGCTGATGCAAGAGGGTAAGGTGGTGGCTTATGCATCACGGCAGTTGAAGGTGCATGAGCGCAACTATCCTACGCATGATATTGAGTTGGCTGCGGTGGTTTTTGCTTTGAAGATCTGGAGACATTACCTGTATGGTGAGAAGTGTACTGTGTACACGGATCACAAGAGTTTGAAGTATCTGATGTCTCAGAAGGAGTTGAATCTTAGGCAGCGACGTTGGGTGGAGTTGCTCAAGGATTATGATTTGACGATTGAGTATCACCCTGGAAAAGCTAATGTTGTAGCGGATGCCTTGAGTAGGAAGGTAGCGGTTGAGTTGAGGGCTATGTTTTCCAGTTTGAGTATTTCGCGTGATGGTGGTCTTGTGGCTGAGTTGCAAGTGAAACCATCTTTGGTTCAGTTGATCAAGGAAAAGCAGTTGCTGGATGATTCCTTGGTACCTCATGTTCAGGATATTGCGGAGGGTAGGCCTTCGGATTTCTGTTTCAATGATGATGGTGTGTTGTGCTTTGGGAGTCGGATAGTAGTGCCCAATGATGCTGAGTTGATGCGTGCTATTCTGACTGAAGGTCATAGTAGTCCTTTTGCTATGCACCCAGGTAGTACTAAGATGTACCGTGATCTTCGTGATGGGTACTATTGGGTGGGTTTGAAAAAGGATGTTGCTGAGTTTGTGAGCAAGTGCATGGTGTGTCAGCGAGTTAAGGCTGAGCATCAGGTTCCTTCAGGGTTGTTGCAACCGTTGAGAATCCCTGAGTGGAAGTGGGAAAGGGTTACCATGGATTTTGTATCTGGTTTACCCTTGTCACCGTCGAAGAAGAATTCGGTGTGGGTGATTGTGGATCGCCTGACGAAGTGTGCGCATTTCTTGTCTGTGCATACTACGTACTCCTTGGATAAGCTTGCGGAGCTGTACATTGCTGAGATTGTGCGGCTGCACGGTGTGCCAAAGTCGATTGTATCGGATAGGGATCTGAGGTTTACATCGCGGTTCTGGCAGTGTTTGCAT
This sequence comes from Hibiscus trionum, assembly GCA_030270665.1. Taxonomy (NCBI): domain Eukaryota; kingdom Viridiplantae; phylum Streptophyta; class Magnoliopsida; order Malvales; family Malvaceae; genus Hibiscus; species Hibiscus trionum. Next base: position 38,206,281 of record BSYR01000010.1, on the reverse strand, counting down.
CAAGCTTTGGGTACACGGTTGAATTTCAGTACGTCTTATCATCCTCAGTCGGATGGTCAGTCCGAGCGTGTTATCCAGATTTTGGAGGATATGTTGAGGTGCTGCGTGATTGAGTTCCAGGGCTCTTGGGAGAAACATTTGCCTTTGGTAGAGTTTGCTTATAACAATAGTTATCAGGCAAGTATTCAAATGGCACCTTATGAGGCTTTGTACGGGAGGAAGTGTAGGACTCCTCTTTGTTGGGCTGAAACGGGTCAGAAGTTGGTGTCGATGCCGGCTTTGTTGAAAGGAACCACCGAGAAGGTGAAGCTCATTTGTGAGCGTTTGAAGGCAGCTTCTGATCGGCAAAAGTCTTACGCGGATTTGAAGCGTAAGGAGATTGAGTATACGGTGGGTGACCGTGTGTTTTTGAAGGTTTCGCCTTGGAAAAATGTGATGAGGTTTGGCCGTAAGGGTAAGTTTAGCCCTAGGTACATTGGACCATACGAGGTGATTGAACGTGTGGGTCCTGTTGCGTACAAGTTGAGGTTACCTCAAGAGTTGGAGAAGATTCATGATGTGTTTCATGTTTCTATGCTCCGGAAGTATAGATCAGATCCTTCGCATGTGATGCCTGTGGAGGAAGTGGAATTGAATCCGGATTTAACCTATGATGAGGAACCGGTGAAGGTTTTGGATTCGGATAGCAAGGTTCTTCGTGGCAAGACCATTGAGTTGGTGAAGGTGTTGTGGAAGCACCGTGGTGTTGAGGAAGCCACGTGGGAACGGAAGGATGACATGCTGAAGCAGTTTCCGTATCTCTTTCCATCAGGTAAATTTCGAGGACGAAATTTCTTAAGGGGGGAGAGTTGTAACGCCCCGGTTTTGGGCTTAGGAGTTTTGGGATTCGGACCGGTTCGGTCGGATCGCGGTTCGAATATATAAGAGTGAATTTAGGAAAACCTAGTTCGGGTTGCATTAAAAATATGGAAAAATGTTCTAAAATCCTCTTTTATTATATATAAGAGTTTGGTGAAATCAATTTTACAAAATGAGGTTTGGAAGTGTGACATTTTGGTTAGTGACCAAAATGTAATTTTTTGAAAACTGTGAGACTATTTTAAAAAGGATTGAAACTTTGAATCTTTAAGGAGCTATTTACCCAATGGGAGTTTTCTCCAGATTTTTAAAGATATTAAATGATTTATTGAAGGTTTTTAAATAAAAGAAAAGTGGAGGGAAGATATTTTATCATTTTCCAACTAACTTTTCCATTTTCCATTTTCTCTCATCTTTTCTCTCATCTTTTCTCTCAAACCAAACACGTTTTCTCCAGAGCTTTTCCTCAGATTTTTTCACCTAAATATCACATTTCAACTCTCTTTTGATCTCTAATCATCTCTTCAACAAAACCTCACCATTTGCTAAGTGGATTTTCAAGATTTTGGCTCCAAAAAGGGAGAAAACTCAAGTTTGGAGGTAAGAACGTCCTTCTCCTCTGAACTTTAAGTTCTTTACTGAAATTCCCAAGTTCTCAATCCTTAAATTGTGTTTTATAAAAGGTTTTATTGATTTGTTCTTGATCCTGGCTTTTAAATGCAAGATTTGATTGATTTTGATGAAGTTTTCGTATGATCTGATTGGGCTGTGTTTTGAGGTGTCAAATTGATGTTAATTGAATGCTAATTTGATGTGAAATTGAGTTTTAATCAATGCAATCCCGGATAGGTTGAATTTCCTAAGTTTAGCTTGTGTTCTTGGTTGTTTTTGGGAGTGATCTTGTTGATCTGTTATAGCTGGAGGTATAAGGACGTGGTTAGATCCTTTATGGATGTTATTTGATGTTTAAGGATGCTTAGATTTGATGGATCTTGGCTGGGTAGTGTTGAGGAGTTGTTTGGATGCATTTTCGATTGTGTTTGTTAGCCGAAAATGGAGTGTGGATGAGAGCAGCGAGTTTTGATGCTTTCATTGAGGGTATTAATGCATGATGATGCATTAATCTACTGTTTTGATGTGTTTAAAACAGGGGAGTCATCTTTGGATCCTAGTGGTGTTGATCCAGAAGCTTGATTGGTGTTTCGGCAAGAGGCGAAACGGAATCGGTGAGTGGATTTTTGTTTTCGGCTTTGAAACCAATGATTCGATGGTTTGGGAGCTTAGTCTAAGTCTAAACAACTTTGCTAAGCTCAAGAGTAAGTTTTCGGAAAAACTCTCTTGTTGAGGAACCATGTGATGGTAGGGTGCGATGTGATTGTTTGCATGTCTTAAATTCTGTTTTAAAAGCATATCTAGCATGTGTATTTGCTGAGATTATAAGCCATGTGTAGTAGGAAGCTCAAGGTGAGAGTTCCTTGTTTTTGAACATTTTCTTATTGTGGTTTGATGCTTAAAGATGCATGATGTTTATGGCTTTGTTAAATGCTTTAAAACAGTGGAATATGGTTGTTAATGATGATTATTGGCAAGTGATGGTTAAGGTCACAAAGGTGTTTAAAAGTCCTTGTGTGAGCCTTGTTTATTTAAGAACAACATGGTGTTTAAAAGTCCATGGTTGGTTCTTGGTTAAGGTTCAAGGTGTTTAAAAGTCCTTGTGTAAGCCTTGTTAATTAAGAACATCAAGGTGTTTAAAAGTCCTTGGATGATTCTTGTTAAGAACAACATGGTGTTTAAAAGTCCATGGTTGGTTCTTGGTTAAGGTTCAAGGTGTTTAAAAGTCCTTGTGTAAGCCTTGTTACTTAAGAACATCAAGGTGTTTAAAAGTCCTTGGATGGTTCTTGTTGAGGACACAAAGGTGTTTAAAAGTCCTTGTGTGGTCCTTGTCATGGTGTTTAAAAGTCCATGGGTTAAGGACACAATGGTGTTTAAAAGTCCATGTGTGGTCCTTGGAATTTATAAGATTACAATGGTGTTTGAAAGTCCATATGTGAATCTTATGTTGAATGTATCACATGTTGCCAATAAGACTTGATAAAGATTGAAGCATGAAATGCTTGTTTTTGAATGCTTGTGAGCATGTTCAAATGTTGTTTGAAGTATGATTTATCAAGGTGTTTGTAAATGCATTATTGTGTGGTTTTATTGAGCATTCCTCACTAAGCTTATGCTTACGCTCTCTCTTTTCTTAAACCAATAATGCAGAGCATTAAAGTGCATTTGAGGGCAGCAAGTTGGGGAAGAATCCAAGTGGTGAACAAAGCTCATGTATGGTGAACATTTTCTCAAACTATTAGTTTTTGGGTATTTGGCAATGTCGAACCTATGTTGTTGTTTTGGGAGACGTTTTGGACTCCCTAAGTTGTATAAATGTTGTTAACATTGTTGGTTCTTGTAATTGGCCATTATGTGTTTGAATTGACGGTTTGATGCTTGAATGGTTTGCTAAATAGGATGCATGCCTATAGAATTGGGGATTTTCATAATTGATGCCATGTTGATATTTGGTTGAAGCAATTATGTTCCTTGAATGTTGTATGACTTGATGGTAAAGTTTGGTTGTCTTTGGAGCATGTTTGATAGGTTAATTGTGCATTAAACCAGCTATTTTTCTGCAATCTGGGCAGCCTGTTTCGGAACAGGTGCTTCCGTATCGAAACAGGGGCCTGAAATGGTCTGGGCGTTCCGAAACGGATGCAGTCGTTCCGAAACGGAAGTGCCACTGCCAGGCACTGTTTCGGAACCTGTCGCGGAACGGTCCCGCGTTTCGGAACGGGTCTCCCTGTTTCGGAACACTCGACCATTAGGCACTGAAATTGTTGGTTATATGTTTTGTTTTGTTTGCGTTTTGGTCCTGAATCATGTTTACACAATTGATTGAGTTTGTGATGTCCGTTTGAGCTGAAATTTGACAGACAAGCATGAAATATGACTAATTCCATATTGGTAACTTAAAAGTGGGTTAAGTCCTTGTATTTTCCAAAATCTACATTTTGGTCCCTAAAGTCTTAATTTGTTCAAATTAAGTCCCTGAACGTTTTCCGTCTGCGATGATCTTTGAGTATGATGTTTGTATGAACATAACTAGGGTTAACGTGCATCTAGATAAGATTAAAAAGAAAAAAAAGGGTTGTTAATCAAGGCTGACTTTCGGGTTGACTTTGGTTTTCCCCGTGTGATCTTCTTAATTCGGGCCGACCGTCTAGGCCGGGTTAAGGGGGTTACACGCTCGGACTGACCATCAGCCTGAGGAAGAAAAATGGTGCTGAAGTGCAACTTAGTGTCCAACAATTCATGAATTTTCGTCCACGGCCTCGCTATGAACCAAGGATCTCTATAAAAAATAATCGACGATGACACTCAATGCAGCCTCACAATCTCTCGGATGTACAATCGTGCCAGCCTCTCAAGGGTGAAATTTATACGCACAAGCAAGAAATGAGCGGTCTTGGTTAAACGATCTACAATCACCCATATAGCATCATGTTTCCTTTGGGTAAACCCATCACAAAATCCATGGTCACACGTTCTCACTTCCACTGCGAAATATGAATGGGTTATAGTAAGCCCAAAGGAACTTGATGTTTGACATTAACTTGGTGACAAGCTAAGCATCTGGTCATGAACTTTGACACATCACTTTTCATACTAGGCCAAAAATAATAGGGGCGAAGATCTTAGTACATTTTATTTCTGCCCAGATGCATAGCAAACGGACTACGGTGCGACTCTCGAAGAATACGGTCCCGTAAATCCTCTAAGGTTGGAACACACAATCGGCCTTTAAAGCACAAGATCCCACCATCTCGCACCTAAAAACTAGATGTCTCGCCTCGCTAAACCATCTCTATCTTTGCTACCAAATCTTCATCTAACACTTATGTTCTCTTGATCTCTTGCACTAAGGTAGGCTCCAGACGAAGCTCGGCTAACAAACTACCATCCTCGATCATCCTCAAACATGCAAACATCGCTCTCAAGTTAGACATAAACTTCCAAATCAAAACGTAAGCCACAACATTTGCTTTACCTAGGTGATACTTTATGATGCAATCATAATCCTTAAGCAGCTTGATCCATCTTATTTGCCTTAAATTCAACTCTTTATGGGTGAGGAGGTACTTCAAACTCTTATTGTCAGTATAGATGTAGCACTTTTATCCGTACTGATAGTTCTTTCAAATCTTGAATAAACCAAAATATCATCAATGAAGGCCACCATAAAATGATCCAAATAAGGCAGGAAGATTCAATTCATCAAATCTATGATGGTTGCCGGTGTGTTGGTAAGCCCAAAGGGTATAACCAAGAATTCATAATGGTCATACAGCATCCTAAAAATGGTCTTCTGGATGTCCTCATCCCTTACTTTCAATAGGTAATAACTCGATCTCAAGTCTATCTTTGAGAATACACGCGCACCTCTCAACTGGTGGAACAAGTCATCTATCCTTGGAATGGGATAATGGTTCTTCTTTGTTACCTTGTTGAGCTGACGGGAGTTGATGCATAACCTGATCGAGCCATCTTTCTTTTTAACAAACAAGACAGGTGCACCCCAGGGTGAGATGCTAGGTCGGATGAATCCCCGCTCTAACAACTCTTGAATCTGATTCTTTAACTTTCTCAATTCTTTTGGTGCCATTCGATACGGTGTAATAGATACCAGTGTCGTACTTGGCATCACTTCTATCTGAAACTCTAACTAACGATATGGAGGTAATTCGGGTAACTCTTCCAAAAACACATCGGCAAACTCTGTGATAGTCTGAAAGCTCTCAAGCATTGGACTCTTAACTCTTATGTCAACCACGTGGGCCAAAAAAGCCTCACAACCTTGTTGAATCATCTTTTGTGCCGCTAAGGCCGACACAACATTGGTAAGGCAATGGTTTCTCTCACCTTTTACAACTAGCTTGGCTCCGTTCGAACCACAGAGCTTAAGGATCTTCGCCCTACAACCCAAACTTGCATCATGCTCAAATAATCAATCCATCCCCAGGATAGCATCAAACTCTTAGACGGAAATACCATCAGATTCGCCAAAAATATTGAACCTTGAACCTCAATTGGACACCTCTAATAAACCTTATCCACCGAAACATCATATCCCAATCGACTAGTCACACGACCCCCTATCTCAAGGTCCTTGTGTAAACACCCATTTCCTGGCCTAGTAGGGAACCGGGTCGAATTATGTTACCGATGAACAATACAGTCATCGATGTAACTTTTTATCAGTAACCGGTTACACCTTACGATACTATGCATTAAGGAAAGGTTGGTAACTCTATGTGAAGCTATGACTATCAATTTAGGACCCATTTTAAACTTTTACAATGTTTAGGGGACTAATCTGTAATTTCAGTATCTTAAAGGTTCTTTACAGGAATTAGCCTTATTACCATGAGATTCCACCAGAGATGAGGGGGCATGCAAAATTTCATGGTCACCATGTTTAGGGGACCAATCGAACAATGTCCAAATTTCATTGTCACATGAATCTGTTTACTAGGTTTTCACCTTTAAGAGCCAAGTATGCAAATTTAGCCACTTTTAGCCAACTTTAAACTAGCATTTTAGGCCTTTAAGACTTACACAAAAGATAGGAAATGCATACACGACAAGAGAACTAAGAGTAACTAGTTTAACTACTTTGTCACCATTCTATGAGTTCATAAGGGTAATATACATTTTTTAGCCTTGTAGAGACTTGCCAAAAACCTTCAACTTCCCTGATCTCACAACGATAATTCTTTTAACCTGAAACGCGTGAGAAGAAATGCATTAGACATATAATGTCTAGTGAGGTGGTCATAAACAATGTCAAAACGATAAAATGTTTTCCAACACATATTTTAACAATAACAATGCAATGATTCATGTTTGATAGATATTATAAAAAATTCAATATTATTCCTTGGATCGAATCAAGATAATAGATACACGAATTCCGACACCTCGCCAAAACAATGAATGGTCTAGTCCCTCCGCCTCGCCAAATGACCAATATCACCAACATCCCTCCGCTTGCCACAATAAAGGTTGTAGCCAAGGACCGTAGTCCACTCGTACCAATGAGCTCATGAATTCTATGGCATGCCAATTATATCCAATGTCCTTTTCAATCCAAGGTTTCATAGCAGTAACAATAAAAATGACAATAACTATACCAATAACAATGCTCGATAACAATGGCAATAACGATATCATTATCAATGTTCGATGGCGATAACAATATCAATAAATCAATAACTATAACAATGCCTATTTCAATATATGATGTCTACAGCAATGATACTGTTAGGATATTTATTTTGATATAATAATTGAAAATAGTTCTGGACTAAATTGAAAAGCATTCAAAACTAATTTTAAGTCCAAAAACTTGAAAATATGTTTGAGGAGTTTTCAAAAGTTTTTGGAAATGTTTTGAAACATTTTAAAGTAGCCAAACCTAAGATTTCAGTGTGACCGTATCGATACGATATACCCTATTTCAATACGCCTTAGGGTTTCAGCTACAGTAAATTTGAAACTGCCAAAACCCGTATCGATACATGCCTTGGTCGTATCGATACGGATCATGGTCGTTTCGATACGCTCTTTAGCATTTCGATACGCCTATGTAGAAAAAGCTTCAATGGCTCAAAACCTCCAACGGCTATTTGAATTGCAGACAGTACCGATACGGTACAAGATGTACTGAAATGGGCATTTCAATACGGGATGCTGCATAAAGCTCAACGGTTAGTTTTAAAGAAAGGCGTACCGATACGGATACTTGCGTATCGATACAGGTAGCTCTAGAACTGCATTTATTGGGGGAAATAAAAGTCTCAACGGCTCTATTTGAACCCCCAACGGTCTCCAACGGCCACAAGCTTGTTCCTAACTATATTATGAAGGCTAGAACAGTTGAAGAAAAAAGGGAGAACACATCCAAGCAACATGATCAAGAGATTTTGAGTTCATTTCTCATATTTTTATTTCTCTTTTAAATATTGTTTAAGAGAGTGCTTTTATTGTAAACCCTCTACACTCTTGTGAGCTAAAATTTCTATAAACACCCACCTTCTGGGTTAATTTGTTTACATCTTATACCTTGTAAAAGGAGAGGTTCTAGTTTAACCTTAGACAAAAACTAGAGTGGTTCTATCTTAACCGTTAAAAGATAGGGTTGTAAAGGTTTCCTCATAATCCTAGAAAAGGGGACGAATTCATATTGAATTGAGAAATCCTTAGTGGTGTGCTAAGGTAGTGGATGTATACTTGGTTGTGTAGTCGAACCACTATAAAATCCTTATGCAAATTGTCCATCTTTATTTCAGTTTTTAACCAATTCCTTCAAGGAGCAAAATCAACCATCTTGACGGATTTCGATGATCAATTCGAGTGTGCTACAAGTCTAACAGATACTCTCGATGCTCAATAGTCTATATTTCCATATATCTATACGACGATGGTGACAATATCAATAATAGTAATTCTATGTCCAATGTTTCAATATGACAACTTACCGAGGCTTACCTATGAAGCCTCCAAGGAGGTTCAATGCAAAGTCCCTTTAACAAAATATTAGCTATACAATAAATTAATATCAATGAAACCAGGAATAACACCTAGTCCATTCTCGAGACTCCAACTACACTAATCTTAGGTTTCTGAAGCTCCTACGGCTCTTGGATTACAACTCCCTTGTTCCTAGCTTTCAATGGAGATGATGAACTTTATTTCTCCAACTCTTGAGCTAGGGAAAAGCACAAGGAAAAATATTATCACCAATACAATAATTTCGAAATCAATATCTAAAATTGAAATAGTTATTAGCCGATAAATCTCCATGGAAACGATTGATTGCTAGAGGGTTTAAGCTTTCCCAATCGGTAATAATACGAAGGAATCGAGAAATCAAGAAAAACTTAAGCTTTGAGTTGTTATCAATGGAGGTGCTTGCTTAACTTCTAAAGGATGGAGGTGAATTTAGCTTCTCCAAAAAGCTTTTGGTAACCCTATATAATATTTCATTTCTTTTTATTCTTACACCATGTGGGGAAATGACAAGGCTAAGGTGGGGGATAATCATCAGGTTATTCCCTCAATTTTCATTCTTCATACCAACGTTCCCCTAAACTTCAATTTTCACAAAAAAATAGTTACTAAATAATATTTTGATAAATTCAATGAGTTCTTTATTAAACCAATTTACTCAATTAGAGTCTTATACCAAGGAAATTAATCACATGGTCAAAGTCAATGCAATATTTGGACCTTTTTAGTGTAGGGTTTCCGGTCGTCAGAACCCAACTCCAACTAGACCGGTTTTCAGGGTGTTACATCTTGGCAGGAATACCCCACTGCTGAGATATCCCACTACGAATGTAGGAATGGGTAGACTCCAAGTCTGCTAATGCAACAATAGGAACTGAAAACAAGGTAAATGTACTTACGATGACATTGGTAGACCGAACTACATATTGTCGCGCTGGTTCTCTAGTGGTAGACTGAACTGTACCCCCACTCGGTTGTCTAAACATGTGGCTCACTTCTCCTCTAGCAAAGCCCTGACCCCTCTATGTTGTATAAGAGATCATCTGAGTCTGAACTAAAGTAGTGTCAACAGTTGTCGGGCAATCTATCACATAGTGGTCCAGGGATCCACAACCATAACACCCACTAGATGTTCCCCAACATTCCTTGCGATGCTTGCTTCCACACTGATCACACATGAGTGCGCTCGCTCTCCTTTAAGAACCTCCAAGACTCATCATGGACGAAGAAGATAAAGGTCTCCTACGACCCGCAGATTTCGGCCTACGATCCAATCTCGATTTATGATTTGATGCTATTTTACCTTGATTCCATCAACTTTTGTTTCTCTCAGAATAGGACTGTGAGTTGTTAGAGAAGTTCTGAGTCCTTCCACTCGAACCTCCCTGACCACTACTTTGGCCATATACTCCCTCGCTCACTTGCTCTGGTGCCTTAGCACTCGAGGCTAACTCAAAAAAATGTTGTGTTGAATCGGTAGTCAGATACAGCTGAATCTCCTTATTCATACCCCTTCTGAACTTCTTTGTAACCCCCTTAGCCCGGCCTAGACGCTTAAAACGAACTACGAAGATTACATGAGGAAAACCAAAGTCAACCCGAAAGTCAACCTTGATTAACGACCCTTTTTTATTTTAATCTTGTCTAGATGCATATTAAACCTAAGTGAGCACTCACGAAACATGAACGAGAATGGCACAGCGATCAGATAACATTTAGGGACTCAAATGCTTCAATTACGCGTTTAGGGACCAAAATGTAATTTTAGGAAATTAGAAGGACTTTTCTGATTTTAGGATTACCAATATAAAATTAATCATGTCACATGCTTATCATTCAAGTTTCAGCTTAAAAAGATATTCCAAGCTCAAGCAATTGCATCCACAATATTTAGGACTAAAATGTAAAGCATGAAAACTCAAAACAATTTAAATCTCCCTCCAATGGTCAACCGTATCTGAACACCTTCCTCCGTACCGAAACGCCCGTATCGAAACGGTGTTGACCGTTTCAGTATGCGGGTATGTTCCGAGACCGGTATCGAAACAGGTCACTCCAGTAGCCAAACTGTTTTGAAACCTCTGCAACCCGTTCCGAAACGTTGTGGCCATTACAGGCCCCCGTTTCGAAACTGTTGAAGCCGTTTCGATACATTTTGCCCAGTGACAGCAAAAGGTGCTGGTTTTTCACCCTTTAACCCATTCAAACATTCCTCAAAGATCCTCCAATCATACCAGCAATCCATTTTGATGTTAAGGAACATATTTAAGACTCTCTAACAAGAGCATGGCATCAAACACAAAATCTCATAGTCTAAAGGCATGCTCCCTAGTCTCAAAACCAATATAAGCAACCAAACCTCATGTAACCACCATAGCCCGGCCTAGACGGTTGACCCGAACTACGAAGATTACACGGGGAAAACCAAAGTCAACCCGAAAGTCAACCTTGATTAACGACCCTTTTTTTCCTTTTTAATCTTGTCTAGATGCACATTAGTCCTATATGTGATCACTCAAACACCATACTCAAAGATCACAAACATCAGAGATCAAACGGGGACCCAATTGAACAAATTACAATTTTAGGGACCAAATTGTAATTTCTGTTAAATATGAGGACTTAACCCAAATTAAAGTTACCATATTGCAATTAGTCAGGTTTCATGCTTCACTGCCAAATTTCAGCTCAAACGGACATCCCAAACTCATACAATTGCACAAACAAGATTCAGGACCAAAATGCAACTTTTCAAAACATTTAACTGCCAATGTCAGCCCCCAACGGTCACCCGTTCCGAAACAAGCTTAGCCCGTTCCGAAACGCGGGGCCGTTCCGCAACGCGTACCGAAACGGGGGTCTGGCAGTAGCCTTTCCGTTTCGGAACGGTCCCTCCTGTTTCGGACGCCTGGGCTTGTTTAAGGCACCCGTTCCGAAACGGTATTGGCTGTTCCGAAACACCCTGCACAGCAAGCCTCAAAATGCATTCTTAAACATGCAATTAAACATCCCATCATGCTCCAAAAGCCACCAAACTTTGCCAACATGCAATTCAACATAAAAGAGGCATACTTGCATCAACAATTCAACAACATGTCAACATACACGAAAAACCCCAATTTCAAGGTTAAGCTTCCAACACAAGCAACCATTTAAACAACATACTTCCAATTCAAACTCATAAGCCAAACCATGTTCCAACAACATCAACAACACAAAACCATACTTGTCCGAACATAAACAAACACATACATCAACCCAAGAGATTCTACCCCATTGCCTTTATTAACTATAGCTATTAATCGAGACATACATCTCAAATGGAGTCCTTCTTGAATCCCTTGCTCCTCGCTATCCAAACTTCAAGAATCTGCATTGATGGACAAAAAGGAGCGTAAGCACATAATGCTTAGTGAGGAATGCTCAAAACCAAAACACCATCAATGCAGCGAGCCATAAAAACCTCTTTGAAAAGCAACCCGATTTGATTAGCAAGCAAAGTTGGAAAAACCCTTTTCAACAACATGCTTAAAACCATGCATTGCATATACATGAAGACCAACCCTTAGTTTAGCAAACTAAGAAAACCCTTTTCAAAGCACAACTTGCAAAATCAACCATTTAGCCAAACCATGCATAAACACCATATGCAAGCTAAAACAAAACCTTGGAAAACACTCCCATTTCACAACATACCTTTCTTAAACTTGAAAGCCAATTCAAGCAAGAATCTTTTAAAACCATTTCACAAACCAACCAACACATGCATTAAGCCAAGGCAACATATATGTACCACAACATCAACATCACATGCCTTTAAAAACAAGTCTTAACAAGACTCCAATGCACTAAAGATATTTCATGCTCACATGCATCATTTTCCAAATGATAATCAACACTTGTTCAACTTAACAAGTAAACATGCATTCACAAGCATTATACACTTTCCATGCAACCATGCATCTTTTCAAGCATCTAATGCTTCACATGCAATTATGCATCATTTCAAGCATCCCATGCTTCATCACAATCAAGAACATCATATTGGCCTTCAAGTGATCAACCACATTCACTTTTCAACTCAACACCCAATCGGATACGTGGATTCCGAGCGTTGTCCCTACGCTCCATACACCCTACCAATCCAAGGTCTCCCAAATGGACTTTTAAACACCATTTGACCTCAACATCCTAAGGTTCCCATGTATGGACTTTTAAACACCATACAACCTTAGCTTTCCCGAGGTTCCCATGTATGGACTTTCAAACACCATACAACCTCAACTTTTCCCCAAGGTTCCCATGTATGGACTTTCAAACACCATACAACCTTGACATGCACAAGGTTCCCATGTATGGACTTTCAAACACCATACAACCTTTGCATTCACCGATTGGTAGTTGTATAACATCACTAACGAGATCCGGGACACCCTACACAAGATCCACACATGGACTTAACACCGCCATTGTGATCTCAACAAGCACAAGGTCCTCACATATGGACTTTTAAACACCATATAACCTTTGCTCAACCAAGGTCCTCGAATGGGCAACACCTCTATTATGACCTCAACCATCTCGTTAGGATACTTGAAGGGAGTTTACCGGTCCACTCTTGACCACTCCACTTCCAAGGCGACTTAATTCACGGTGCACCCAATCCTATAGCCGGCTAACTATATCCGATCAAAGAACCAAGAACCACTTACATCACTTGCCAATATAATCACCTTACCACATTAGTCCAATGTTTCACATGCATAACCATAATGCAAAAACCATCATTTACCAACATTAATTCACTGTTTTAAAGCATTAAACAAAGCCATTGAACAACATGCAACACCATGCATCAAAACCACATTTTCAATGTATAAAACCAAGGATCTCTTACCTTGAGCATCCTTCACATATGGCTTTCAAAACCAGCATTAAACCATGCTAAAATATGCTTTCAAAACAGATTTAAACCATGCAAAACACATGCATTTCAATCATCAACCACAATTGCTTAAAAGCCAATTCCACAATCATAATTCAACAGCGAAAATTCATTCACTTACTCTTGAGCTTAGCAAAGTTGTTTAGACTTACACTAAGCTCCCAAAAACCTTCAAACCTTGGTTTAAAAGCTGAAAACCCAACTTCACTCACCGATAACCAAAACAAGGCTAGCCACCAAGCCTTCCAAGCATCCGAAACCTTCCGCAACACCTCTAAAGCTCACGGATCAAACTCCCATGTTTCAAGCACACAAAAACAGCACATTAATGCATCATTATGCATTAAGAACAGCAGCCACACAACCAAACTCGCTGCTCATCACACAACCAACAATTCGGCTACCAAACACAACCGAAATCACCTCCAAACACTACCAAAACTTAACCCAGCCAAGATCCATCACTTCTAACCACTTTTAAACATCAATTAACATCCAAAATGATCACAAACACGTCCTTATACCTCCAGGTATAACAGATCACCAAAAACATTCCAAAAACAACCAAAAACTCAAGCTAAACTTAGGAAATTCAACCTATCCGGGATTGCATTAATTAAACCTCAACTTCTAATCAATTTAGCATTCATTTAACATCATTTTGACACTTCAAAACACTGCCCAAACAGATCACACGAAAATTTCACCAAAATCGCCAAATCTTGCATTTTAAGCCAAAATCAAGATTTCAATTGAAAAGCCTTTAACAAAACACAAATCAAGGATTGAGAACTTGGGAATTTCAATAAAGAACTTGAAGTTCAGAGGAGAAGGACGTTCTTACCTCCAAACTTGAGTTTCTCCTTTTTAGAGCCAAAAAGCTTGATGAAACAACTTGCAAATTGAGAGGTTTTGTTGATGAGATGATTAGGAATCAAATGAGAGTTGAAATGAGTGATTTAGATTGACAAAATCAAAGAAGAAAATCTGGAGAATGTGTTTGGGTTGAGAGAAAATGAGAGAAAAGGAAAATTGAGAGAAAATAGAAAAGTTAGTTATAAAATAGTAAAAATGATTTCCCTCCACTTTCTTTATGTTTTAAATCAGAATAAAACCTTAAAATATCTTAGAAAAATCTGGAGAAACTCTTTTGGAATAATAGCTCCTTAAAGATTCAAAGTTTCAATCCTTTATAAAACTGTCACCGAACTTTCAAAAATTACATTTTGGTCACTAGCCAAAATGTCAACCTTCCGAACCTCATTTTCCAAAATTGATTTCACAGTTCACTTTTATATATTAAAAGATGATTTTAGGACATTTTTCCATATTTTTAATGCAACCCGAACTAGGCTTTCCTAAATTCACTCTTATATATTCGATCAGCACTTTGACCAAACCGGTCAACGCCCAAAACTTCTGAGCCCAAAACCGGGGCGTTACAACTCTCCCCCCTTAGGAAATTTCGTCCTCGAAATTTAACCGGCAAAAAGAGAACAACAACTTTCTCAAAACACACACAAGGCAACATAAAAACCTCAACCAACACTGAACACTTTCCACACAAAACTCCACTGAACCCAACACCACCACATGCTGTTCACAAACCCAGAACACTCAAAGATAGCCACAACTTAACCTTCCACATATCCGGACTGTACACAGCCCCAACTTCAATCATGAAGAACTTTAACTCTCACAGCACACATCACTGCAACACACCACTCCCAAGACCTGTTTACACAGAGACAACAACCAATCCAATTCAACCACTCTGCAAACTTCTCTGCTTCCAAAACTCTTGCAACTCTCAAACCCCTTCCAAGAATTTCCCAATAAGCAAAAATCCTTAAACATAAACTGCTTACCCAAACTCCCCAACGAATGCTGATAAACCCTCACAACTGTTGCTAACATTACCACAACATCTCACCAGGATCACTCACCCAGATTCCAAAAATCACATCGCAACCCCAACTCGACTCCGCCAGCTGTTCCATACAGCACCAGCTGACCTCAAAAGAAAATCACATACACACAACCAGCCAACCACTTCTCACAAGAACCCAATAACCAACAAAAGCCTTCGATCTTTCATAACCCTTCCACCTCAAACTTCAACCATAACACTTGTCTTACCAGGACATCGCCCAACCTATCATACATACCAACTCCTCAACTCCTCAAAGGTTGCTAAGAACCAGCACTTACAAACACAACCCTTCCACAACAACCCAAAAGCTAAGCTACCCCAGCACCTGGAAACACAACCGTTAAACTACAACATCACTTAGCATCAAGGTGCTACCCCTTCCACTTAGCTATCCAAACCACTAAACTCTCTTTAAGCAACAAACACTATCCTTCTACCATCAGACCATACCACTCTCACTATTACTAGCAACTAGCCTAATATACTCCATTACGTCTAACTCTCACCCAGCACCAAAACAACCTCTAAAAAACCCATCATCCAACCTAACCCAACCACCACTCTAACAGATTCGATTAGTTATTAGCGAGTGTGAACATCGTATGCATGATCACCAACATGCCCTATCAATGCCTGATGTACATGTATGCAAAACCTCTAATGTCATGCCACATGTATGCATGGACCAACATATATAATATAGCATATAACAATGATTTTAACTGTGCATGAATGCCAGTTCACACCCTCCAATAACATCCTCAAATCCGTCTAAGAACAACCTCCTACCTCACTTCTAACTTATCTAACTCCATCATACCAACAATCATTAACCACAAGATTCTCACCTAAGCCTTCTTCACACCAAAGATGTTTCCAAACTACAACTATTACCCCAACAACTAGCAACAAGACTAAACTTACCACGCAAGGAAAACCAACAGAAACCAAACTAAGGTAACTAGAGCAAAGATTACTAAACAAGGTTACCTGAAAGCACAACACCACCCTGAAGCTTCATCAGACGAACTCTCTTCCTCGCGGAACCATCATCCTCCTGCCGCACCACTGCAGCACCAGCTAACACACCAGGGTCACCACCAACTCCTTGCGGTAAGGGACCTTGGCTGTTCCGAGCCAACATCAAACAATCACGTCTCATGTGTCCAGCAGACCCACATTTCCAGCAATTCTCCTTTCCCACACTCTTCACAACTTTTTGCTCTTTCCGCCACTTCTATACCTTGCCTCGGCCGTGCCCACGGTCTTTCTGAGACCCTTTGGCTAACACTAAAGCTGACTTCACTCCAAGAGGACAATCACGCTTTACATGCACTTTGGAACCACAGTTCCAGCAAGCACCCGCGCCCCAACAACCTCCAACATGGCGCCTTTCACAACGGTCACACACCGGTGGCTGAACTTCCACTCCTTGCCCAAGCAACACTTGATCTACAACAACACCACCGTCACATTGCTCAACCCTTGGAAACTTCCCTCCAAGATACCTTTCATAAAAGGCAGATACAAAGAAATCCCAATCAATATCAGGAATATGTGACGCCACAGCCACTGATGTCCACCAGACACAGGCATCCTCCAACATCAAAGAAACAACACTCCCCAGCTTACAAGCAAGATCACAGCCTTCCTGATCCAAGATCAGAACCACACTGGCCAACCAGGCCTCAAACATCTCTGGTGTAGAACCACGATATTCCACAACACCCAAATCAAGCAAACACTGGTTCGGCAAACCCACATATCCCACAGCTAGCACATCCACTGACTTTACCTTTACCACAGCCTGAGATGTTCCCAACACCTCCTGAACATCAGATGATGAACTCTTCACCACAGAACCAGCTTCTTTCCCTTGCCTTATCACCTCAACCCCAGGCACAGAAAACTGAGACAAAACACCTCTACCAAAGGGTGAATTCCACGCCTTAACAACCTGCCCCAAGGCAGCACCCATCTCTCCCAACTGCCATTCTTTCATCGTCTTAGCCATACTACTAACAACAACAAACATACAATCACAACAACAAACAAACCAGTTAGACCAGCATTAAGCAAGGATTCAAACTCCAACTCCAAAATAACACAATAGCTATATTAATAAGGCAATGGGTATCCCGAATCCTCCCCTTTACATGACATAACAGTCAACACAACATGGATATCACAACATCAAGCATATCAATCTACATACTCGATCATGCTTACATCCAACAGCATCCATTTGCATCAGCATATTATCAACATAACATACTCATTACACAATCATCAAGCATAACACCAGCTCACAACATCAGCACATATCCACATTAATTCAACAATGATTCATAAACACAAAGCATGCTCGAAAACATCAGCAACTTGATCAGAAACATCAACAATTTGCTCAGAAACATCAGCATCATGCCCAGAAACACGTGTTTCAACCAACATTCAACCAACTTTCATCCACACAACAAGGTAAACATCAACACACATCACAACAACTTACCGTTTTCCCCAAGCATTCGCAACTCAGCTCTGATACCACCAAATGTAACCCCCGTAGCCCGGCCTAGACGGTTGACCCGAACTACGAAGATTACACGGGGAAAACCAAAGTCAACCTGAAAGT
Organism: Hibiscus trionum; assembly: GCA_030270665.1. Lineage (NCBI taxonomy): Eukaryota > Viridiplantae > Streptophyta > Magnoliopsida > Malvales > Malvaceae > Hibiscus > Hibiscus trionum. The sequence goes on along the minus strand of BSYR01000010.1, from coordinate 38,188,302 downwards.
CAACCTTGATTAACGACCCTTTTTTTTCCTTTTTAATCTTGTCTAGATACACATTAGTCCTATATGTGATCACTCAAACACCATACTCAAAGATCACAAACATCAGAGATCAAACGGGGACCCAATTGAACAAATTACAATTTTAGGGACCAAATTGTAATTTCTGTTAAATATGAGGACTTAACCCAAATTAAAGTTACCATATTGCAATTAGTCAGGTTTCATGCTTCACTGCCAAATTTCAGCTCAAACGGACATCCCAAACTCATACAATTGCACAAACAAGATTCAGGACCAAAATGCAACTTTTCAAAACATTTAACTGCCAATGTCAGCCCCCAACGGTCACCCGTTACGAAACAGGCTTAGCCCGTTCCGAAACGCGGGGCCGTTCCGCAACGCGTACCGAAACGGGGGTCTGGCAGTAGCCTTTCCGTTTCGGAACGGTCCCTCCCGTTTCGGACGCCTGGGCTTGTTTAAGGCACCCGTTCCGAAACGGTATTGGCTGTTCCGAAACACCCTGCACAGCAAGCCTCAAAATGCATTCTTAAACATGCAATTAAACATCCCATCATGCTCCAAAAGCCACCAAACTTTGCCAACATGCAATTCAACATAAAAGAGGCATACTTGCATCAACAATTCAACAACATGTCAACATACACGAAAAACCCCAATTTCAAGGTTAAGCTTCCAACACAAGCAACCATTTAAACAACATACTTCCAATTCAAACTCATAAGCCAAACCATGTTCCAACAACATCAACAACACAAAACCATACTTGTCCGAACATAAACAAACACATACATCAACCCAAGAGATTCTACCCCATTGCCTTTATTAACTATAGCTATTAACCGAGACATACATCTCAAGTGGAGTCCTTCTTGAATCCCTTGCTCCTCGCTGTCCAAACTTCAAGAATCTGCATTGATGGACAAAAAGGAGCGTAAGCACATAATGCTTAGTGAGGAATGCTCAAAACCAAAACACCATCAATGCAGCGAGCCATAAAAACCTCTTTGAAAAGCAACCCGATTTGATTAGCAAGCAAAGTTGGAAAAACCCTTTTCAACAACATGCTTAAAACCATGCATTGCATATACATGAAGACCAACCCTTAGTTTAGCAAACTAAGAAAACCCTTTTCAAAGCACAACTTGCAAAATCAACCATTTAGCCAAACCATGCATAAACACCATATGCAAGCTAAAACAAAACCTTGGAAAACACTCCCATTTCACAACATACCTTTCTTAAACTTGAAAGCCAATTCAAGCAAGAATCTTTTAAAACCATTTCACAAACCAACCAACACATGCATTAAGCCAAGGCAACATATATGTACCACAACATCAACATCACATGCCTTTAAAAACAAGTCTTAACAAGACTCCAATGCACTAAAGATATTTCATGCTCACATGCATCATTTTCCAAATGATAATCAACACTTGTTCAACTTAACAAGTAAACATGCATTCACAAGCATTATACACTTTCCATGCAACCATGCATCTTTTCAAGCATCTAATGCTTCACATGCAATTATGCATCATTTCAAGCATCCCATGCTTCATCACAATCAAGAACATCATATTGGCCTTCAAGTGATCAACCACATTCACTTTTCAACTCAACACCCAATCGGATACGCGGATTCCGAGCGTTGTCCCTACGCTCCATACACCCTACCAATCCAAGGTCTCCCAAATGGACTTTTAAACACCATTTGACCTCAACATCCTAAGGTTCCCATGTATGGACTTTTAAACACCATACAACCTTAGCTTTCCCGAGGTTCCCATGTATGGACTTTCAAACACCATACAACCTCAACTTTTCCCCAAGGTTCCCATGTATGGACTTTCAAACACCATACAACCTTGACATGCACAAGGTTCCCATGTATGGACTTTCAAACACCATACAACCTTTGCATTCACCGATTGGTAGTTGTATAACATCACTAACGAGATCCGGGACACCCTACACAAGATCCACACATGGACTTAACACCGCCATTGTGATCTCAACAAGCACAAGGTCCTCACATATGGACTTTTAAAAACCATATAACCTTTGCTCAACCAAGGTCCTCGAATGGGCAACACCTCCATTATGACCTCAACCATCTCGTTAGGATACTTGAAGGGAGTTTACCGGTCCACTCTTGACCACTCCACCTCCAAGGCGACTTAATTCACGGTGCACCCAATCCTATAGCCGGCTAACTATATCCGATCAAAGAACCAAGAACCACTTACATCACTTGCCAATATAATCACCTTACCACATTAGTCCAATGTTTCACATGCATAACCATAATGCAAAAACCATCATTTACCAACATTAATTCACTGTTTTAAAGCATTAAACAAAGCCATTGAACAACATGCAACACCATGCATCAAAACCACATTTTCAATGTATAAAACCAAGGATCTCTTACCTTGAGCATCCTTCACATATGGCTTTCAAAACCAGCATTAAACCATGCTAAAATATGCTTTCAAAACAGATTTAAACCATGCAAAACACATGCATTTCAATCATCAACCACAATTGCTTAAAAGCCAATTCCACAATCATAATTCAAGAGCGAAAATTCATTCACTTACTCTTGAGCTTAGCAAAGTTGTTTAGACTTACACTAAGCTCCCAAAAACCTTCAAACCTTGGTTTAAAAGCTGAAAACCCAACTTCACTCACCGATAACCAAAACAAGGCTAGCCACCAAGCCTTCCAAGCATCCGAAACCTTCCGCAACACCTCTAAAGCTCACGGATCAAACTCCACTGTTTCAAGCACACAAAAACAGCACATTAATGCATCATTATGCAGTAAGAACAGCAGCCACACAACCAAACTCGCTGCTCATCACACAACCAACAATTCGGCTACCAAACACAACCGAAATCACCTCCAAACACTACCAAAACTTAACCCAGCCAAGATCCATCACTTCTAACCACTTTTAAACATCAATTAACATCCAAAATGATCACAAACACGTCCTTATACCTCCATGTATAACAGATCACCAAAAACATTCCAAAAACAACCAAAAACTCAAGCTAAACTTAGGAAATTCAACCTATCCGGGATTGCATTAATTAAACCTCAACTTCTAATCAATTTAGCATTCATTTAACATCATTTTGACACTTCAAAACACTGCCCAAACAGATCACACGAAAATTTCACCAAAATCGCCAAATCTTGCATTTTAAGCCAAAATCAAGATTTCAATTGAAAAGCCTTTAACAAAACACAAATCAAGGATTGAGAACTTGGGAATTTCAATAAAGAACTTGAAGTTCAGAGGAGAAGGACGTTCTTACCTCCAAACTTGAGTTTCTCCTTTTTAGAGCCAAAAAGCTTGATGAAACAACTTGCAAATTGAGAGGTTTTGTTGATGAGATGATTAGGAATCAAATGAGAGTTGAAATGAGTGATTTAGATTGACAAAATCAAAGAAGAAAATCTGGAGAATGTGTTTGGGTTGAGAGAAAATGAGAGAAAAGGAAAATTGAGAGAAAATAGAAAAGTTAGTTATAAAATAGTAAAAATGATTTCCCTCCACTTTCTTTATGTTTTAAATCAGAATAAAACCTTAAAATATCTTAGAAAAATCTGGAGAAACTCTTTTGGAATAATAGCTCCTTAAAGATTCAAAGTTTCAATCCTTTATAAAACTGTCACCGAACTTTCAAAAATTACATTTTGGTCACTAGCCAAAATGTCAACCTTCCGAACCTCATTTTCCAAAATTGATTTCACAGTTCACTTTTATATATTAAAAGATGATTTTAGGACATTTTTCCATATTTTTAATGCAACCCGAACTAGGCTTTCCTAAATTCACTCTTATATATTCGATCAGCACTTTGACCAAACCGGTCAACGCCCAAAACTTCTGAGCCCAAAACCGGGGCGTTACACCTCAAACCAAACATTTAAGACCAATACAACCCATAAATGCCAACATAAACATGCCACCAACTTAGGGAGTTCAAAACACATCTCCCAAATACAACCTTGGTTTCCCATTGCCATTTATCAAAACTAAAGTGTATGAAAACATCACCATACATGAGCTTGTACTTCCTTGGATGTTCTTATCCTTCTTGATGCCCGGAAACACCTCAATTATCTACAATATTGGTAAAAGAGAGCGTAAGCACAAATGCTTAGTGAGGCATCCTCTAAAGAAAACCAACACAATAATGCATTTCTTGAGAACACTTTCTCAAAAGCTTTTAAACAACATGCTCATTCTATCTCATGCTTGAAAACCATTCAAAGCAACATCTCCTTGAAAACACATGTACCTGAAGTCTATCTCATGCATTTAAACCAATGCAAAACTCATGGCCAAGTCACACTCATGCTTGTAACACCAAAGCATTTCATATACAAATCTCATATGCATTTCTCATAGCATAAATCATTTCATCAAAGGTACATGTGAGTCAAAAGCATTTTCATATATTATATTTGCATTTCACATCTCATTATTACTCGGATATGCGGACAACTCACTAGACACTTCCGGTGGCATCTACCATCATCGTACTCACTCGTCTAGTAACATAATTTCCGGTGGAATCTCACATCACCGTACTCACATGGCGGAATCTCTCATCGCCACAAAGCTTGGGTATTTCACCAATTCCTACCCGATGGAATGCCCATCATCGGTTCTCTCCCTTTGGATTAAACCAAAGAGCACATACGAATTTTTAGTTCATAGTGCACTCTCATCCTATTGATCGATTAATTATATCTGGTAAGTATCCCAACATCTATGCCAATATATTATGTCAAATCATCATCTCACCTACTGTTTTTTCATGCAACAATTCTCAAAACATTCTCATCTCCTTTCAAATCCATAACATTTGCCATGCTTTAAACAAAAGCTCAAATCTCAACCATGCAACATGTTACTTCATGAAATCATTTCAAGCATCATCTTATTCTATAAAACATGCATAAAAACAGAAGGAATTTATCTATCTCAAACCATGAGCATGTAAAAGCATTTTAGGGCCAACCACCACAATTAAGAGAGCAATCTAGCCAATACTTACTTTCGGACTTAGGAAGGTGTTTCAAACCTTTCCTAAATCCCCAAACCTTGATTCTTTGTCCCTCAAGGACTTCTAAAACCATACGCACTCACCGATTACGTTTCGCTTGCTCGCCGAAACACTATTTAAGCTCCTGGATCAACACCAAAGGCGTCCGAAGATGTCTCCCCTGTTTATAACACATAAGAGCAGAGGATTAATGCATCATCATGCATTTAAATCATCAGCCACACACCTAAACTCGATGCTCTACTCAAACACCTCATTTCGGCTACAAAACACAACTGAAAACATCTCCAAACTCTTCCAAAACAAAGCCCAGCCAAGATCCATCACTTCTAATCATTTCTAAACATCAATTAACATCAAAAACCACTACAAACTCGTCCTTATACCTCAAGCTATGACAGAACTCTAAAATCACCCCAAAAACCATCATTCTAGCATACAAAACTTAGGAAACCAAACCTATTCGGGATTTGATTGATAAAACCTCATTTGTAACATCAATTAACATCCAAAATAAATTAGAAAACCACCTCAAAATAGAGCCCAATCATTCACCACGAAAATCTTCAAGATCTCTTCCAAAATCTTGAGTTTTAAGACAATTTCTTGTTTCTAACAATAAAACCACTCAAAAATCATCAACAAATGATTGATAACTTGGGAATTTCAGTAAAGAACTGATCATTAGAGGAGAAGGATGAAGCTTACCTCTAATGGATGATTTCTCCTTGATTTGGGCAAGTTTTCTTAAAAATTCAATGTAGAAATCAAGAGGATTTGATGAGGAAATGATTAAGAATCAAAAGAAGATTGAAATCTCATCAAATGAAGTGAAAATCAAAGTATAATTGCTGGAGAGAATGTGTTTGGCTGAAAAGAATTTAAGGGAAAATGAAATGAGAGAAAATTTGTGAAAAGTAGTTATGAATAGTCAAAGGTAGTTTCTCATTTAATTAACTTTCATTTCCTTTAATTAAAACATTAATAAAATTACCCAAATTAAGGAAAAATCTGATGAAAACATTTTGGTAAAATTAGCTCCTTAAAGATTCAAAGTTTCAATCCTTTACAAAACAGTCACTATTTAACTTTTGCAAAAACTGCGATTTGGTCACTACATCGAAATGTAGTATTTCCAAACCTTATTTCGTAAAATTGATTTCACCATAATCTTTCATATATTAAATGAGGATTTTTTGATATTTTTCTATATTTTTAAAGCATCCCGAACTAGGTGTTTCCTAAATATCCTTTAAGATTCGAACCGTTTCTCGATCGGTCCGTTTCGAAACCTAAACCATCTAGGCCCAAAATTGGGGTGTTACAACTCTCCCCCTCTTAAGAAATTTCGTTCTCGAAATTTACCTGGAGGAAAAAGGTAAGGAAACTACTTCTTCATATCTTCTTTTCTTTCCCACGTGGCTTCCTCAACACCACGATGTCTCCACAACACCTTAACCAGCTCAATGGTCTTACCACGGAGAACTTTACTGTCCAAATCAAAAATCTCAACTGGTTCCTCATCATATGTCAAATCTAGATTCAACTCAACTTCCTCTACAGGCATAACATGCGAAGGATCCGATCTATACCTCCGAAGCATGGATACATGAAACACATTATTTATCTTTTCTAGCTCTTGTGGTAGTCTCAGCTTATAAGCAACAGGACCCACACGTTCTATCACCTCGTATGGTCCAATGTATCTAGGGCTCAACTTGCCCTTCCGGCCAAATATCATCACCTTCTTCCAAGGTGAAACCTTCAAGAACACACGGTCACCCACCGCAAATTCTATCTCCTTACGCTTCAAATCTATAACCCCCTCGCCCCGGTCTGGTCGACTGACCGGTCCGAGTAGGCTACACGGGGAAAACCGATGTGATACCTGTTAAGGTCCCACCTCGGTTAGCAACCCTAGAAAAATTTCTTTTAATTACATCTTGTCTAAAGGCACATTTATTTCTTAAGTGATCACGAAAGCGGAAAACATCACGAAACAAAAGCAACCAAGCCAAACAACACGTTAAATAGCCCATATTATTCTTACACCACAGGCCGTATCGATACACCAGTCAAGGGTATCGATACGCCTTGACCAAGTCAACTGCCTTCAGTCAACGCAGGAAGACCGTATCGATACAGCCCTTGGGCGTATCGATACACACTCCTCGGTCAATATCTCGCGGTCAACGATACAAAACCGTACCGATACACCTAGAGCTCGTACCGATACGCCAAAGACTCGTGAAAATCTCAGAATTCCAGTAAGTTTTGGGTGTATCGATACACCCTCGAGTATCGGTACCCTAAGCCAATTATGAGTCCCCAAAGTGTAGGACCGTATCGATACGGCCCTTAGGCGTATCGATACGCCCTGCACTGCAAGACTCCAAATTACAGTAAAATACCCTCAAACACGACTCTAGATGCATTTTAAGACTTCCCTAGCCACATACAAGCATACATACAGCACTCTACAACCAAGAGCTAGCATATAGAGCAATTTAGGTGAACAATAAAGCATTTCCAACATGGCATTCATACATAGATGGATATTGCATAACAAAGCATACTTAAGAGCTTAAAAGCCAAAAGGCACATGTCTTCGCACATAAGGTTTACATGGTCACTAAAACAACATATATCATCCAAAGGCATAACCTTCCACCACAAGCATTTGACCAAAGTATAACATGGTTTACAAATCCAAAGCATAGCATGATCAACAATCAACATTTATGAGTCATACAACGCTCATACAAACACATAGCAACCCCATTGCTAAACTACTACTTTATTTACTAAATCATACTTGAGCAACTACAAAAGCTTGGAATGCCCCTTTCCTTGCTCTTTGCTAACTCCACACTAATGATTTACACTGTCGAAAACGAGAGCGTAAGCTAGAAGCTTAGTGAGGAAGCTCTAAAACCAAAACAACGACAATGCAGGGTTCAAGCATATCATCCTTATCATCACACACAAGCATACATAAGAATCAATATAGCAACCTAGCTAGCAGCTCAAAAGGGCAAAACATGGCATCTTACTTCATGCTAAGCTCAATAAGATAAGGCAATTATCTCAACTTCATAACCACAAGTACAAGTATATTGGCCACTATTAGTTTACTCGGATATGCGGATTACACTCAACAACAACATTACCTCGATGGGATTACACTCATCACCGGACCTCGCATGGATGGGATTACACTCATCACCACATGCTCTATGGATGGGATTCAACTCATCATCACGTATAATATAAACATTTCCGGTGGAATATTACATCACCGTACTCCTCCTTGATGGCTTAACGCCACCAAGGCCACGCGCGAATTTGACTTAACCGTGTGCACACTAATCCTAATGATCGATCATTTATACCTGGTAAGTTAACTAGTGCCAATCATACTATTAAAGCCACATCATGACAACCATCATTCATATTCACATAGCCATCACCACACACCTCAATGTATACACGTACATAATCAAATCATGTTTCACAAGATCAAAATGGGCATAAACATTTAAAGCTTATAAACACACAAGAAGTTAAGCTACCAACTTAACTTCTACCTTGGAATGGCCTACCAAGCACATTATAAAACCTCAACTACACACACTTGAACCAATTTAAACAAGTTGAAAGTTTCACTCACCACCCTTCCTTAAGCAAACCAAGCAAAGCCACTCAAGCCTCCACAATTTCCGAATTCATTCCCGAACCTTCTCTGATGTTTCCTCTTGCTTCTAACCAATCAAAAGATAAGGTATTACTCAACCAAATCATTGTCAAACTCAGCCACAATCTCAACCCACAATCACAAGCCAAAACTTCATAGTTTCAAACCCAAACTAACCACAAAACTCACATTTTCGTACACCCTTCATACCCAGCTAAAATCTACCATTTCCAACACCCAAATGACCTCTAAAGACTTCCAAAACACCTTCCTAACAACCCTATACCATCAGCCCTTCAACCCAACACAAAATCACACCAAAATTTCAAGTTTTGACACTTTCAAAAATGCCCCCAAGACCCATTTCGGGATTTTTGTCAAAATCCCTCCATTTCAAAGTATGGGGTGTATTTAGGCAAGCTTAACCCAAAACTTAACTAAACAAACCAAAAACAAGTTGAAAATCCATTAAAGTTTCATACTTTCTTCAAACTTGAAAAACAAAAATGATGATGGTTTTGAAATCTAAAACCATGGAAATGATTGGGATGGAAAGGAGAATTCAAAAACGAAATTACCTTGAAAGGAGCCCTTGAGATGATGGAGAAAAGAGATGGAATAGTGATTTAGGGCTTTGGGAGGGTTTTCACGTTGGAAATGAAGTGGGGAGAAGATGACTCTTTTTTTTTCTTTTTGATTCAAAAAGCTTGTCTTCTTTATTTTCACTTATTTACAAAAATGCCATTATTAGGATTTTGATCTCATTTAAATTAAAACCAAGGTCTAATTAAATTGAACCGATTTTGACGACTCGAACCCAACACACACACCAAACTCTCGACCCCAAAACACGGGTGTTACAACTCTCCCCCACTTAAGGAATTTCGTCCTCGAAATTACCTGACTGAAAGAGATAAGGAAACTGCCTTTCCATATCCTCATTCCTCTCCCAAGTGGCCTCGTCCACCCCTCGACGTTGCCACCGCACTTTTACCAACTCAATCGATCTACCCCGCAACACCTTGATGTCCGAATCTAAGATCTCAACTGGTTCTTCGTCATAAGTCAAATCCGGATTCAATTCAATCTCTTCTACGGGCATAACATGTGATGGATCTGACCTATACTTACGGAGCATCAAAACATGAAACACATCGTGTATCTTCTCTAGCTCGGATGGCAAATGCAACTGATAAGCAACTGGGCCAACCCTTTTCACAATCTCATACGGTCCTATGTACCTCGGACTCAACTTCCCTTTTCTGCCAAATCTCATCACTTTCTTCCACGGAGACACTTTTAGGAATACCTTCTCACCCACTGAAAACTCAACTTCCTTCCTCTTCAAGTCGGCATAGGACTTCTGTCTATCCGAAGCTGCCTTCAAGCGATCGCAAATCAATTTCACTTTATCGGTGGTCCCTTTGAGCAAATCCGACATAGGCAACAACTTATGTCCCACTTCATCCCAACAAACTGGAGTTCTACACTTTCTACCATACAAGGCCTCATACGGAGCCATATGAATGCTCGACTGAAAGATGTTAATGTAAGCAAACTAAACTAAAGGCAAATGCTTCTCCCATGTACCCTGAAAATCAATGATGCAACAACATAACATATCCTCTAGAATCTGTATAACCCTCTCTGACTGACCATCTGTCTGAGGATGATACGACGTGCTGAAATTCAAACGGGTACCCAAAGCTGTATGCAGACACTCCCAAAATCGAGCTGTAAACCTCGGATCTCTATCTGACACAATAGACTTCGGCACACCGTGCAGTCTAACAATCTCACCTATGTACAGATCGGCTAATCTATCTAAGGTGTAAGTCGTATTGACTGCTAAGAAGTGAGCACACTTCGTGAAACGGTCTACTATAACCCAAACTGAGTTCTTCTTCGTAGGAGTCAAAGGCAAACCCGAAACAAAATCGATGGTGATATTCTCCAATTTCCATTCCGGAATTCTCAACGGTTGCAACAAACCTGAGGGAACCTGATGTTCCGCCTTCACTCTCTGACACACCATACACTTACTCACGAAGTCGGCTACGTCTCTCTTCAAACCAACCCAAAAGTACTCATTCTTCAAGTCTCGGTACATCTTCGTACTTCCAGGATGCATAGCAAAAGGACTACTGTGCGCTTTAGTCAAGACCGTATGTCTCAAGTCACTGTCTTCCGACACAACTATCCTATTCCTGAAACACAAGACCCCATCGGTCCTGAAACTGTAGTCTGAAGGTCTACCCTCGGCTATGTCTTGCACGTGAGTTGCCAAAGATCTATCTAAGAGTTGTTTCTCCCTAATCAACTGACCTAGAGTAGGTCTAACCTGAAGCTCGGCCATTAGGCCACCATCCCCGGACAAGCTCAATCTAGCAAACATGGCTCTCAAATCTACAGCTACCTTTCTACTCAAAGCATCGGCCACTACATTGGCCTTACCCGGATGGTACTCAATCGTAAGATCATAGTCCTTTAGCAACTCTAACCATCTACGCTGTTTGAGATTCAACTCTCGCTAAGTCATGATATACTTCAAACTCTTGTGATATGTGTACACTGTGCACCTCTCACCGTACAAGTGATACCTCCAAATCTTCAGAGCAAACACAACTGCAGCTAACTCTATGTCGTGGGTCGGATAGTTACGCTCGTGAGTCTTCAACTATCTTGAGGCATAAGCCACCACTCTCTTGTCTTGCATGAGAACACAACCTAGGCCTACATAGGAAGCATCACTGTAAACTACATATTCCTTCCCTGACTCTGGCTGGATCAAAATCGGTGCTTGGGTCAAAGCTTCTTTCAATTTCTCAAAGGCTCGTTGTCTTGTATCTGACCACTCAAACTGAACACTCTTCTGAAGTAAATGTGTCAATGGAGCGGCTAACTTCGAGAAACCTTCTACAAACCTTCTATAGTATACAGCTAAGCCTAGAAAGCTACGAACCTCTGTTACTGACTTCGGTTGCTTCCACTCAACAATAGCTTCTATCTTATTTGGATCAATCTGACCACTCAAACTGAACACTCTTCTGAAGTAATTGTGTCAATGGAGCGGCTAACTTCGAGAAACCTTCTACGAACCTTCTATAGTATCCAGCTAAGCCTAGAAAGCTACGAACCTCTGTTACTGACTTCGGTTGCTTCCACTCAACAATAGCTTCTATCGGCACACACTACGTGCCCTAGGAAGACTACCTCTCGGATCCAGAACTCACACTTACTCAACTTTGTATACAACTGATTGTCTAACAGAGTCTTCCAAACTAGCCTCAAGTGTCGGTCGTGGTCTTCCTCGCTACGCGAATACACCAAAATGTCGTCTATGAACATAACAACAAACTGATCTAGATACTGGTGGAAGATCCTATTCATCATATCTATGAAAGCAGTCGGTGCGTTAGTCAACCCAAAAGGCATGACTAAAAACTCATAGTGACCATATCTAGTCCTAAAGGTCGTCTTCGGTACGTCAACCTCTCTTACCTTCAGCTGGTAGTAACCGGATCTCAAGTCGATCTTCGAAAAGACTGATGCCCCTCTCAACTGGTCAAACAAATCATCAATTATCGGCAACGGATACTTGTTCTTCACTGTTAACTGATTCAACTGTTTGTAATCTATACACATTATCATGCTTCCGTCTTTCTTTTTCACAAACAAAACCGGTACGCCCCAAGGCGAAGAACTCGGTCGGATGAGGCCTCTATCTATCAACTCTTGCAACTAAGTCTTCAACTCTTTCAGTTCTTTCGGTGCCATACGATACGGAGCAATCGAAACAGGAGCTGAATCTGAATAAGTCTCTATAGCAAACTCTACCTCTCTATTAGGTGGTAAACCCGGCAATTCTTCCGGAAACACACTGGAAAGTCACACACTGTCCGGATATCTTGAGGTCTAACCTCACTAATGTTTGGATTCATTAAATAGGCCAAATACGCCTCGCAGCCCAACTCAACTAACCTCTTAGCCTCTAGAACTGAAACTACATTCGATAAGAACTTCACATTCTCTCCTACAACCACTATCTCATAATCATCCGAGAGTTTCAAAGAAATCCTCTTAGTCTCAAAGTCTATCCTAGCTCTATGCTCAGTGAGCCAGTCCATACCCAAAATCACATCAAAGCCATAAAACGGTAGCTCCATCATATCCACTAGAAACACATGCCCCTAAACCATTAGCGAACATCTTCTGTACATCTTCCTAACTACTACCGTATCCCCAAAGGAACTAGTAACACTAACTCCTGCCTCTAATACCTCATAAGGCAATTTCAACAACTTTGCATGCTCACTCAGTATATATGAATGTGTACACCCGGAGTCAATCAAAGAAAGCAAACCCAAAGACTGTATCGAGAAGTTACCTGCAATCACATTTGTGTCGTGCTGACCCTCACACTGAGCGTAAACTCTGGCCTGGCCTCCGCCCTCTGGCTGAACAGCAACTACATGTGCTATGTTTCTCTGGCCATCATTTCTCGGCTGGAAGTTACCTCTACCGTGCCCGCGGTCTCTCTGGAAGTCATTGGCTCTAGCAGGAGCCTGAGCCTGAATTGGTGCCTGTCCCATCTGATGTGGACAGTCACGCCTAATATGATCCCTAGCTCCACAGCTCCAACACGAGTGGAAATTCCCCCAACATTCACCGGTGTGATTCCTCCCGCAACGAGCACACTCGGGCAAACGCCCACCAGCCCTCTGGCCCTGATGGCCCCTACCGTGGTTACCTCCACCATGTCTATGGTCATAGTGATGCATGTTGTCCCGATGCCTCTTGGCATCACCTCTATCAAAGTCACTAGATCTCTTCCCAGAACTAGAACCACCAGATCGTTTGGTTATGCCCAAATTGTGCTCTAAATCCTTGGCCCTCGCGACCAAGACATCAAAATCTGTGTAGTCAGCAGCTAAAGTATACCTCTTGATCTCTTCGTTCAACCCATAGCGGAAACGGTTACAATGTTCCTCCTCAGTAGGAACAAGCTCAAACGCATACTGACTCAGCCTGAAAAATCTGATCTCATAGCCTGACAAAGCCATAAATTCCCTCTTCTTCTCATCGAGATAGTGGGGACCTAGATATTTCTTATGGAAAGTTGACTCGAAAAACTCCTAAGTGATCTCAGCCTCTACCATACCCGTAGTGATGGTGACCCACCAAGTGTAGGCATCACCCTGAAGTAGAGATACAACACACCCTAGCTTGTGTTCCCCGATACACCCTATCTGTGCCAGAATACGAACGGTCTTCTCAAACCAAGTCTCAGACCTCTCGGGTGTCGACCCTCTGAACTCTTCACCTCCCAAACTGTAAAGTCTCTCTAATGGTAAACCAGTACCCTCTCCATGGGGTTGTGTCACTGGCTGACTCCCAGCCACTGCAGCCTGAAAAGCCCCGGCTATCGCCTGAACTAGAGGAGCTAAATCTATTCCGGCCAGTCCTTGGCCAACTTGAGGTTCTACGCCTTCGGCTCTCGCCTCGCCTCCCTCTTCTTGATGAGGAGGAGAAGGAGGAGGTTGAGGAGCCTGCGCCTCACCAAATGGCTCAACTCCCGGAGCTGCTGCCCGTGGTTCTGGTTGAACCATTCTAGGCCTCCCTCTTGGTCTCATATTACAGCTAGCAAGATAACAACTACAACAAACAAACATATAAGGATTACGTTAGCAAAGGCAAGGGTCCAATCGTGCTCAAGTATCTTCCTTTACAAAACTTTTTCAAATTAAGTAGTAGTAGCAATGGGAACTCGACACTACACCAGACACAATAATCATGCTTCCAAACACCATATGAATGAACAAACAACGAGCATACATGGCAAAGCATTCACCGAAGCAATACAATTACTTAACACTTCAAACTTACCTCACTTACCTGCTCGAGGTCTCGGTAACCTCAGGCTCTGATACCAACAAATGTAACTCCCTCGCCCCGGTCTGGTCGACTGACCGGTCCGAGTAGGCTACACGGGGAAAACCGATATGAAACCCGTTAAGGTCCCACCTCGGTTAGCAACCCTAGAAAATTTTCTTTTAATTAGATCTTGTCTAAAGGCATATTTATTTCTTAAGTGATCACGACAGCAGAAAAACATCACGAAACAAAAGCAACCAAGCAAAACAACACGATAAACAGCCCATATTATTCTTACACCACAGGTCGTATCGATACACCAGTTAAGGGTATCGATACGCCTTGACCAAGTCAACTGCCTTCAGTCAACGCAGGAAGACGGTATCGATACAGCCCTTGGGCGTATCGATACACCCTCCTCGGTCAACATCTCGCGGTCAACGATACGAAACTGTACCGATACGCCTAGAGCCCGTACTGATACGCCAAAGACTCATGAAAATCTCAGAATTCCAGTAAGTTTTGGGCGTATCGATACACCCCCGAGTATCGGTACCCTAAGCCAATTCTGAGTCCCCAAAGTGTAGGACCGTATCGATACGGCCCTTAGGCATATCGATACGCCCTGCACTGCAAGACTCCAAATTGCAGCAAAAGACCCTTAAACACGACTCTAGATGCATTTTAAAACTTCCCTAGCCACATACAAGCATACTTACAACACTCTACAACCAAGAGCTAGCATATAGAGCAATTTAGGTGAACAATAAAGCATTTCCAACATGGCATTCATACATAGATGGATATTGCATAACAAAGCATACTTAAGAGCTTAAAAGCCAAAAGGCACATGTCTTCGCACATAAGGTTTACATGGTCACTAAAACAACATATATCATCCAAAGGCATAACCTTCCACCATAAGCATTTGACCAAAGTATAACATGGTTTACAAATCCAAAGCATAGCATGATCAACAATCAACATTTATGAGTCATACAACGCTCATACAAACACATAGCAGCCCCATTGCTAAACTACTACTTTATTTACTAAACCATACTTGAGCAACTACAAAAGCTTGGAATGCCCCTTTTCTTGCTCCTTGCTAACTCCACGCTAATGATCTGCATTGTCGAAAACGAGAGCGTAAGCTAGAAGCTTAGTGAGGATGCTCTAAAACCAAAACAACGACAATGCAGGGTTCAAGCATATCATCCTTAACATCACACATAAGCATACATAAGCATCAATATAGCAACCTAGCTAGCAACTCAAAAGGGAAAAACATGGCATCTTACTTCATGCTAAGCTCAACAAGATAAGGCAATTATCTCAACTTCATAACCACAAGTACAAGTATATTGGCCACTATTAGTTTACTCGGATATGCGGATTACACTCAACAACAATATTACCTCGGTGGGATTACACTCATCACCAGAACTCGTATGGATGGGATTACACTCATCACCACATGCCCTACGAATGGGATTCCACTCATCATCACGTGTAATATAAACATTTCCGGTGGAATATTACATCATTGTACTCCTCCTTGATGGCTTAGCGCCACCAAGGCCACGCGCGAATTTGACTCAACCGTGTGCACACTAATCCTAATGATCGATCATTTATACCTGGTAAGTTAACTAGTGCCAATCATATTATTAAAGCCACATCATTAAAACCATCATTAATATTCACATAGCCATCACCACACACCTCAATGTATACACATACATAATCAAATCTTGATTCACAAGATCAAAATGAGAATAAACATTTAAAGCTTACAAACACACAAGAAGTTAAGCTACCAACTTAACTTTTACCTTGGAATGGCCTACCAAGCACATTCCAAAACCTCAACTACACACACTTGAACCAATTTAAACAAGTTGTAAGTTTCACTCACCACCCTTCCTTAAGCAAACCAAGCAAAGCCACTCAAGCCTCCACAATTTCCGAAATCATTCTCGAACATTCTCCAATGTTTCCTCTTGCTTCTAACCAATCAAAAGATAAGGTATTACTCAACCAAATCATTGCCAAACTCAGCCACAATCTCAACCCACAATCACAAGCCAAAACTTCATAGTTTCAAACCCAAACTAACCACAAAACTCACATTTTCGTACACCCTTCATACCCAGCTGAAATCTTCCATTTCCAACACCCAAATGACCTCTAAAGACATCCAAAACACTTTCCTAACAACCCTATACCATCAGCCCTTCAACCCAACACAAAATCACACCAAAATTTCAAGTTTTGACACTTTCAAAAATGCCCCCAAGACCCATTTCGGGATTTTTGTCAAAATCCCTCCATTTCAAAGTATGAGGTGTATTTAGGCAAGCTTAACCCAAAACTTAAATAAACAAACCAAAAACAAGTTGAAAACCCATTAAAGTTTCATACTTTCTTCAAACTTGAAAAAATTGAAAATCAAAAATGATGATGGTTTTGAAATCTAAAACCATGGAAATGATTGGGATGGAAAGGAGAATTCAAAAATGAAATTACCTTGAAATGAGCCCTTGAGATGATGGAGAAAAGAGATGGAATAGTGATTTAGGGCTTTGGGAGGGTTTTCACGTTGGAAATGTAGTGGGGAGAAGATGACTCTTTTTTTTCTTTTTGATTCAAAAAGCTTGTCTTCTTTATTTTCACTTATTTACAAAAATGTCATTATTAGGATTTTGATCTCATTTAAATTAAAACCAAGGTCTAATTAAATTGAACCGATTTTGATGACTCGAACCCAACACACACGTCAAACTCCCTGTTGGGCTTGTAGGCACGCTCGAATCGATCACCGAAACCGTCAAGGAGGGTTGTAAAAGCTTGGTTGTTGAATTGGCTAAAACCGAAATAAATGTAGACAATTTGCACGATGATTTTAGAGTGGTTCGACTACTTCAACCGAGTCTACATCCACTACCTTAGCACACCACTAAGGATTTACCAATTCACTCAACAATGAATTCTTCCTTTTGAGGACAAAGGGTAACCTTACAACCCTATCTTTTCAATGGCTAAGATAGCACCACTCTAGTTTTTCTCTCAAGGCTAAACTAGAACCTCTCCTTTTACAAGGGTAGAAAGATGTAAACAAATATACCTCACAAGGTGGGTGTTTACGAGAGTTGAGCTCACAAGAGTGTAAAGAATAAGAATAATGAAAAACAAAACACTCTCTATACAATATTTACAAGAGAAATGAGGAATATAAAGACTTAAACGCTATTTCTCTTGATCATGAAGCTTGGATATCATCTCTTACTATCTTCAAGTGTCCTTGGGTGTATTTATAGTGTGGAATGAGTATCTAGCCGTTGGGGATGTTTCGGAGCCGTTGGAAGCCATTTAAGTTGAGCATTAAATGCTCTCCTGCACAATAGTTTCGAAACCTTTGAGAGGTTTCGAAACCTTAAGAGGGTTTTCAAAAAACTAGCCGTTTTATAGCCGTTTGGAGCCGTTACAGGGCCAAAGTTTCGAAACCTTTACAAGGTTTCGAAACCTTTGAGCCAAAGTTTCGAAACCTTGTAGAGGTTTCGAAACCTTTGCCTAGGTTTCCAAATTTTTGGCTACTGCCCTGACAAGTTTCGAGACCTTTGTTAAGGTTTCGAAACTTTACTCTAAAAACATGTATTTTGGGCATTTTTCGACTTTTAAAAGAGTAGTTCGATATAGGTATTCAATCGAACTCTTTCAAAACATTTTGTCACGTTTTAAGGACTTTTGAATTATTTTTGAAATCTTTAAACACGTCCCTAAAACAATTTTCACATAATTGTTATATCAAAATATTTCTCAACAATCTCCCCCTTTTTGATATAACAAAACTTCTTTGAAAAATTGTTTTTGACAAAAAGCTCCCCCTTAATTTTTCACTAATTTCTCCCCTTTTTGTTATATCAAAAATAATTCAAATCTTTATAGTACATAATAACAATGGGGTTTATGTGGGAGTATCGAAACGGTTTGAAAACTTCCCTAAACATAATTTCAAGTTGTTTGGACTTTTGGAAATGTTTTAAATTCTTTTTAAATCAGTCCAACACATTTTTCAATTATTATATCAAAACATTAGTTCTTCAATCTCCCCCTTTTTGATATAATAAAACCAACTTGAAAAATTGTTTGGGATTCTCCCCCTTTAAGTTTAAAACGTTTAAAAATGTGAATAAGAGATGAAAATCTGAAAAGTAAGTAGCTCCCTCTTATTCTTTTGAAAATACAATTTTTCAAACCAAATTCTCCCCCTTTTTGTTATATCAAAAAGAATTTAAAATACTTTAAGCTCGAAATAACAATGGAGGTTTAAAAATTTTGATTCAGTTAAAAATTTTATTTTAAAATTTGGCTCCCCCTTACTCAAGCATTCCATTAAATTTTTAGCTCAAAACTTGACACTTAAAGGCATTGAATTTCAAAATAAAATCAAATTAAGAGCGTATGAAATTCAATTTATCCAAGACTTAAAAATTTTATGCAAACATATGAATGAAACCATTTGACTCATATGCATAAAATTTTCAAATAATGTCATGCTTGTTTAGATATTTGAATAAAAGCTCAAATGCATGAACATTAGTCAAACAGAAATTAGATAACCAAATAAAAAATAAAAGCATTAAGCTTAGAGGTTACCTATCTTCTTCACTTGTGTGATTTGAGCATTCTTTGATTTCGCTTTGCTTGTCATTGCTCCAACACACCTACAAAAGACATTCACTTGATTTTTGGTATCCAAATTGCTTTGGATCCATTTACGTTAGTCACAATGTCTTTAGTTCCTTTAGGAACCCATACTTGTCTAATCCTATAAGTTTTTCTTTTCTTTATAGGACAAGTATGCAAAGAATGACCATGATAATGACAATGTGAGCATTTTGTCATTATGGGATGAAATGAATTATTAAAAATGATTTCTTTTTCTTTTGTTAAGCTTTCAAGCTTAACCTTTAAATCAAGATTTTCTTTTTCTAAAACATCTTTGTTTGTTTTTGAAAATTCTAAATCATTTTTCAAAATTTCATTTTGATTTTCAAAATCCATTTTTGTTTTTAAAAGAAAATCATTTTCAGTTTCGAGTTTTGAAATCATTTTCCTAAATTTGGAATTCATGGTCTCAAATTCCAAATATAATTCATTAAAAGCATCTTGTAACTCATCAAAAGAATGTGAATTTAATTCATCTGAGTTAGAAGATACCTCGGGCTCATCGAGAGCCAAAACACCATCCACCTTAGGTGTTGAAGGGAGGATTGCACATGATGAAGCATCATCTTTCTTCTCTTCTTTCCCATAGAATTTCTCAAGCTTCTCCCATATTTCTTTGGCACTTTTGGATGGGGAGACCTTCTTGGAAATCTCTTCACTTAGGGCACAGAGAAGAATGTGCATAGCCTTTGCATTGAGATGGTCCTTCTTTGTGTCATTGACACTCCTTTTCTTCTTCTTCTTAGGAGCTTCCGAATGTCCATTTATGATAATCTTCCAAATGTCAAGGTTGAATCCTTGGATGAAATATTTCATAATGTTGCTCCATTGGAAGTAATCTTCTCCTTTGAAGAGAGGAGGACACATGATAGAGCGGCCTTCTTCAAATGAAATCATTGTAGAACCGCTGGCCATTTTCTTGTACGGTGGACTACGAGCGTTGGATCTTTGCTCCTGGATGTTAGTCCTTCGATGGAGACGAGGCTCTGATACCAATTGTTGGGCTTGTAGGCACGCTCGAATCGATCACCGAAACCGTCAAGGAGGGTTGTAAAAGCTTGGTTGTTGAATTGGCTAAAACCGAAATAAATGTAGACAATTTGCACGATGATTTTAGAGTGGTTCGACTACTTCAACCGAGTCTACATCCACTACCTTAGCACACCACTAAGGATTTACCAATTCACTCAACAATGAATTCTTCCTTTTGAGGACAAAGGGTAACCTTACAACCCTATCTTTTCAATGGCTAAGATAGCACCACTCTAGTTTTTCTCTCAAGGCTAAACTAGAACCTCTCCTTTTACAAGGGTAGAAAGATGTAAACAAATATACCTCACAAGGTGGGTGTTTACGAGAGTTGAGCTCACAAGAGTGTAAAGAATAAGAATAATGAAAAACAAAACACTCTCTATACAATATTTACAAGAGAAATGAGGAATATAAAGACTTAAACGCTATTTCTCTTGATCATGAAGCTTGGATATCATCTCTTACTATCTTCAAGTGTCCTTGGGGTGTATTTATAGTGTGGAATGAGTATCTAGCCGTTTATGGCCGTTGGGGATGTTTCGGAGCCGTTGGAAGCCATTTAAGTTGAGCATTAAATGCTCTCCTGCACAATAGTTTCGAAACCTTTGAGAGGTTTCGAAACCTTAAGAGGGTTTTCAAAAAACTAGCCGTTTTATAGCCGTTTGGAGCCGTTACAGGGCCAAAGTTTCGAAACCTTTACAAGGTTTCGAAACCTTTGAGCCAAAGTTTCGAAACCTTGTAGAGGTTTCGAAACCTTTGCCTGGGTTTCCAAATTTTTGGCTACTGCTCTGACAAGTTTCGAGACCTTTGTTAAGGTTTCGAAACTTTACTCTAAAAACATGTATTTTGGGCATTTTTCAACTCTTAAAAGAGTAGTTCGATATAGGTATTCAATCGAACTCTTTCAAAACATTTTGTCACGTTTTAAGGACTTTTGAATTATTTTTGAAATCTTTAAACACGTCCCTAAAACAATTTTCACATAATTGTTATATCAAAATATTTCTCAACACTCCCGACCCCAAAACACGGGTGTTACAAAATCTGCGTAAGACTTTTGCCGATCCGATGCTTCCTTCAACCGCTCACAGATGAGCTTCACCTTCTCGGTGGTTCCTTTCAACAAAGCCGGCATCGAGACCAACTTTTGTCTCGTTTCAGCCCAACAAAGAGGAGTTCTGCACTTCCTCCCGTACAAAGCTTCGTAAGGTGTCATTTGAATACTCGCCTGATAACTATTATTATAAGTAAACTCCACCAAAGGCAAGTGCTTATCCCAAGAGCTCTGAAACTCAATAACACAGCACCTCAACATATCCTCAAGCACTTGGATAACACGCTCCGACTGTCCATCCGTCTGCGGATGATAATAAGTACTGAAATTTAGCCGTGTACCCAATGCTTGAAGTAAACACTCCCAAAACCTTGCAGTGAACCTCGGATCTCTATCCGACACTATAGATTTTGGTACACCATGCAGACGTACAATCTCAACAATGTACAGCTCTGCAAGCTTATCCAAGGTGTACGTAGTATGCACAGGTAAGAAATGCGCACACTTCGTAAGACGATCCACAATCACCCAAACTGAAATTTTCTTTGATGGTGTTAGAGACAAACCAGACACAAAGTCCATGGTGATTCTCTCCCATTTCTATTCAGGGATCCTCAACGGTTGCAACAACCCCGAAGGAAACTGATGCTCAGCCTTAACCCGCTGACAAACCATGCACTTGCTCACATACTCAGCGACATCTTTCTTCAAACCCACCCAGTAGTACTCATCCTTCAGATCACAGTACATCTTTGTACTACTAGGGTGCATAGCAAAAGGACTACTATGAGCTTCAGTCAGAATAGTACGCCTCAACTCAACATCATTCGGCACCACTATCCGACTTCCAAAACATAGAACACCATCATCATTAAAACAGAAATCCGATGGTCTATCCTCAACAATATCCTGAACATGTGGCACCAAGGAATCATCCAACAACTGCTTATCTTTTATCAACTGAACTAGAGATGGTTTCACTTGCAATTCAGCAACAAGACCCCCATACCACGATATGCTCAAGCTAGAAAACATCGCCCTTAACTCCACCGCCACTTTTCTGCTCAAAGCATCGGCCACAACATTGGCCTTTCCCGGATGATACTCGATCGTCAGATCGTAATCCTTAAGCAACTCCACCCATCGCTGTTGCCTAAGATTTAACTCCTTCTGAGACATCAAATACTTCAAACTCTTGTGATCTGTGTACACAGTACACTTCTCACCATAAAGATAATGTCTCTAGATCTTCAAAGCAAAAACCATTGTAGCTAACTCAATATCATGCATAGGATAATTGCGCTCATGCACTTTCAACTGACGCGATGCATAAGCCATCACCTTACCCTCTTGCATTAACACACACCCCAAACCAACGTAGGATGCATCACTATACACCACAAACTCTTTCCCTGATTCAGGTTGAACCAAGATAGGAGCTTGCGTCAAAGCTTCTTTAAGCTTCTCAAAAGCTTGTTGTCTCGCTTTCGTCCACTCATACTTAACATCTTTTTGCAACAACTTTGTTAAAGGGGCAGCAATCTTAGAAAATCCATCCACAAACCTCCGGTAATATCCTGTCAACCCAAGGAAACTACGGACTTCATGAACAGACTTAGGAGGCTTCCAATTCATCACCGCCTCAACCTTCTAGGGATCAACTCGAATCCCTTCAGTCGAAACCATATGACATAGGAAAACAACTTCCTTTAGCCAAAACTCACATTTGCTCAACTTAGCATAATGCTGATTTTCCAACAGCGCTTGCAAAACGATTCTCAAATGGCCTTCATGTTCCTCCTCAGTACGAGAGTACACAAGGATATCGTCAATGAACACCACAACGAACTTGTCCAAGAATTCATTGAATACCCTATTCATCATGTCCATGAAAGCAGCAGGAGCATTCGTCAAGCCAAACGGCATTACAAGGAACTCATAATGCCCATACCTCGTTCTAAAGGCTGTTTTCGACACATCCACATCTTTCACCTTTATCTGATAGTACCCTGACCTCAAGTCAATCTTTGAAAACACAACTGCTCCCCGAAACTGATCAAAAAGATCATCAATCCTCGGTAAAGGATACTTGTTCTTGACGGTCAACTTATTCAGCTGACGATAATCGATGCACATTCTCATCGTGCCATCCTTCTTTTTCACAAACAAAATCAGTGCACCCCAAGGTGACACACTAGGCCGAATGAAGCCACGGTCAAGCAACTCCTGAAGTTGCGTCTTCAACTCCTTGGGTGTCATGCGATAGGGAGCAATGGACACCGGAGTTGTGTTCTCATATAGCTCAATTCCAAACTCAACCTCTCGACTAGGCGGCAAACCAGGTAATTCCTCCGGAAACAATCCAGGGAACTCACACACGGTTCTTATATCCTGAACGTGCACCTCTTTTGAACTAGGATTCATAACAAAAGCTAGGTAAGCCTCGCAACCTTGCCGCAACATTCGGCTCGCTTCCAACGTGGACACCACATTGGCAAGAAACTTCACATTTTCTCCTACCACCACCACCTCATAATCATCCGCAAGTTTCAACGAAACTCGCTTGCTTTCGAAATCCACAACGACTCTATGCTCAACAAGCCAATCCATGCCAAGGATTACATCAAAACCATAGAATGGCAATTCCATGAGATCAACAAGAAAAACATGATTTTGCACCTTCAAGGGACATCTCTTATACAACTTTCTTGTTACAACCGTCTCACCAAAGGAACTAGTCACACGCATACCAACATCCAAAGACTCAACAGGTAAACCAAGCATTTGAGTATGTTCACGCAATATGTACGAGTGTGTAGATCCAGAATCAATCAAAGAAAGTAATGACAAGGATTGCAAAGTAAAGGTACATGTGATCACGTCCGTTTCATTCCTTCCCTCACGAGGGGCATACACTCGAGCCTGACAACCACCCTCAGGTTGGACAGCCACAACATGCGCTACGTTCCTTCCACCATCATCCCTACGCTGAAAATTACCACGACCACGCCCACGACCTCTTAGTGGCTCAGCTGCTCTCGCCGGAGCTTGTCCCTCTCTCAGCAGCTAAGGACAATCTTTCTTCAAATGCCCTCGGTTTCCACAATTCAAACATGTCCCAAGGTTACCCCAACGCTCACCGCTGTGTCTTCTACCACAACAGTTACACTCAGGAGTACTCACGATAGCATTAGGTCCTTGCTGACCTCTACCAGGGTTACCACCCCCACGTCTAGCGTCATAATGCGGCTTCCTATCCTTATGCCTCTTGTTGCGATCTCTACCATAATCGCGTTCAGCAGCTCGCTTTCCAGAGCTAGCTCCACCCGCTCTGCTTGCCAAACCAATGTTCAATTCAATGTCCTTGGCTCTAGTGACCAAGACATCGAAATCTGTGTAATCAGCTGCAAGCATATAGGTCTTCACATCCGCTATCAGCCCATATCGGAACCGTTCGCACATTTCCCTCTCGCTAGGAATTAGCTCAGGCGCATATTGGCTAAGGCGAACAAACTGAATCTCATATTCAGCTACAGACATGTTCCCTTGCATAAGAGACATAAACTCCCTCTTCTTCTCGTCTAGATAGCGAACTCCCAGATATTTACGCTTGAACGCATTCAAGAAGAATGTCCAAGCCACCTCATCATCCTCCATCCCGGAGATAGTGGTCGCCCACCATGTATAAGCATCACCATGCAGCAGCGACACAATGCATCCCAGCTTTTGCACATTATTGCAATTCAGGTGACCAAGAATCCTCTTGGTGCTCTCCAACCAAGACTCAGATCCTTCCGGTGACAAACCTCTGAACTCAGTCCCGCCCAGACTACGGAGACGCTTCAACGGCAATCTCACATTAGCACCATCCTGAGGTGCAGCTCCATGAGCTCCAGCTACTGCTGCCTGGAAAGCTTCAGCAATAGCCTGTATCAACATGGTCATGTGAGGAGCAGCTTTCCCCTGAACACCCTCGGGTCCAGCAACCCCAGCACCAACTCCAGCAGCACCATCCCCAGCTCCACCACCACCAGGTGGTCCACCAGGGGGAGGAGGAGGCAAATCCTCAGCATTCTCCTCGTTCTCATTATCAGCCATAGATCTAGTATTGATCCTCAGCTCTCTACGTGGTCCCATAATAAAAACAATGCACTGACAAAATTGCAATAAACACAATTAGGCATAACAAGGTAAGTAATCCAAGTACTCAGGCTCATTTTCGAAAACAATTCTCCTCATTAGTTTTGATATGGCAATGGGATCCCCAACCACACTCCAAACATAGCATAGCATCACAAAATCATCTCAATTGATTCACACATCAATGTTCATACATCAAGTTTTCACCGAAAAGAAACAATCATGCATAATCGCATACAACAACCACATACCAAGCCCCAATTATTCGATAACCTGGCTCTGATACCAACAAATGTAACCCCCTTAGCCCGGCCTAGACGCTTGACCCGAACTACGAAGATTACACGGGGAAAACAAAAGTCAACCCGAAAGTCAACCTTGATTAACGACCCTTTTTTATTTTAATCTTGTATAGATGCATATTAAGCCTAAGTGAGCACTCAGGAAACATGAACGAGAATGGCACAACGATCGAATAACATTTAGGGACTCAAATGCTTAAATTACGCATTTAGGGACCAAAATGTAATTTTAGGAAATTAGAAGGACTTTTCTGAATTTAGAATTACCAATATAAAATTAATCATGTCACATGCTTCTCTGTCAAGTTTCAGCTTAAAAAGACATTCCAAGCTCAAGAAATTGCATCCACAACATTTAGGACTAAAATGTAAAGCATGAAAACTCAAAACAATTCAAATCTCCCTCCAACGGTCAACCCTATCGGAACACCTACCCTTCGTACTGAAACGCCCGTATCGAAACGGTGTTGACTGTTCCGGTATGCGGGTATGTTCCGAGACCGGTATCGAAACAGGTCACTGTAGTAGCCAAACTGTTTCGAAACCTCTGCAACCCGTTCCAAAACGTTGTGGCCATTACAGTCCCCCGTTTCGATACTGTTGAAGCCGTTTCGATACACTTTGCCCAGTGACAGCAGAAAGTGCTGGTTTTTCACCCTTTAACCCATTCAAACATGCCTCAAAGATCCTCCAATCATACCAGCAATCCATTTTGATGTTAAGGAACATATTTAAGACCTCTAGCAAGAGCATGGCATCAAACACAAAATCTCATAGTCTAAAGGCATGCTCCCTAGTCTCAAAACCAATATAAGCAACCAAACCTCAAACCAAACATTTAAGACCAATTACAACCCATAAATGCCAACATAAACATGCCACCAACTTAGGGAGTTCAAAACACATCTCTCAAATACAACCTTGGTTTCCCATTGCCATTTATCAAAACTAAAGTGTATGAAAACATCACCATACATGAGCTTGTACTTCCTTGGATATTCTTATCCTTCTTGATGCCCGGAAACACCTCAATTATTTGCATTATTGGTAAAAGAGAGCGTAAGCACAAATGCTTAGTGAGGCATGCTCTAAAGAAAACCAACACAATAATGCATTTCTTGAAAACACTTTCTCAAAAGCTTTTAAACAACATACTTATTCTATCTCATGCTTGAAAACCATTCAAAGCAACATCTCCTTGAAAACACATGTACCTCAAGTCTATCTCATGCATTTAAACCAATGCAAAACTCATGGCCAAGCCACACTCATGCTTGTAACACCAAAGCATTTCATATACAAATCTCATATGCATTTCTCATAGCATAAATCATTTCATCAAAGGTAAATGTGAGTCAAAAGCATTTTCATATATTATATTGGCATTTCACATCTCATTATTACTCGGATATGCGGACAACTCATTAGACACTTCCGGTGGCATCTACCATCACCGTACTCACTCGTCTAGTAACATCATTTCCGGTGGAATCTCACATCACCGTACTCACATGGCGGAATCTCTCATCGCCACAAAGCTTGGGTATTTCACCAATTCCTACCTGATGGAATGCCCATCATCGGTTCTCTCCCTTTGGATTAAACCAAATAGTACGTACGAATTTTTAGTTCATAGTGCACTCTCATCCTATTGATCGATCAATTATATCCGGTAAGTATCTCAACATCTATGTCAATATATTATGTCAAATCATCATCTCACCTACTATTTTTTCATGCAACAATTCTCAGAACAATCTCATCTCATTTCAAAACCATAACATTTGCCATGCTTTAAACAAAAGCTCAAATCTCAACCATGCAACATGTTACTTCATGAAATCATTTCAAGCATCATCTCATGCTATAAAACATGCATAAAAACAGTATGAATTTATCTATCTCAAACCATGAGCATGTAAAAGCATTTTAGGGCCAACCACCACATTTAAGAGAGCAATCTAGCCAATACTTACTTCCGGACTTAGGAAGGTGTTTCAAACCTTTCCTAAATCCCCAAACCTTGATTCTTTGTCCCTCAAGGACTTCTAAAACCATACGCACTCACTGATTACGTTTCGCTTGCTCGTCGAAACGCTATCTAAGCTCCCGGATCAACACCAAAGGCGTCTGAAGATGTCTCCCCTATTTATAACACATAAGAGCATAGGATTAATGCATCATCATGCATTGAAATCATCATCCACACACCTAAACTCGCTGCTCTACTCAAACACCTCATTTCGGCTACCAAACACAACCGAAAACATCTCCAAACTCTTCCAAAACAAAGCCCAGCCAAGATCCATCACTTCTAATCATTTCTAAACATCAATTAACATCAAAAACCACTACAAACTCGTCCTTATACCTCCAGCTATGACAGAACTCTAAAATCACCCCAAAAACCATCATTCTAGCATACAAAACTTGGGAAACCAAACATATTCGGGATTTGATTGATAAAATCTCGTTTGTAACATCAATTAACATCCAAAATACATTAGAAAACCACCTCAAAACAGAGCCCAATCATTCACCACGAAAATCTTCAAGATCTCTTCCAAATTCTTGAGTTTTAAGACAATTTCTTGTTTCTAACATTAAAACCACTCAAAACTCATTAACAACGGATTGATAACTTGGGAATTTCAGTAAAGAACTGGTCATTAGAGGAGAAGGACGAAGCTTACCTCTAATGGATGATTTCTCCTTGATTTGGGCAAGTTTTCTTGAAAATTCAATGTAGAAATCAAGAGGATTTGATGAGGAAATGATTAAGAATCAAAAGAAGATTGAAATCTCATCAAATGAAGTGAAAATCAAAGTATAATTGCTGGAGAGAATGTGTTTGGCTGAAAAGAATTTGAGGGAAAATGAAATGAGAGAAAATTTGTGAAAAGTAGTTATGAATAGTCAAAGGTAGTTTCTCATTTAATTAACCTTCATTTCTTTTAATTAAAACATTAATAAAATCACCCAAATTAAGGAAAAATCTGATGAAAACATTTTGGTAAAATTAGCTCCTTAAAGATTCAAAGTTTCAATCCTTTACAAAACAGTCACTATTTAACTTTTGCAAAAACTGCGATTTGGTCACTACACTGAAATGTAGTATTTCCAAACCTTATTTCGTAAAATTGATTTCACCATAATCTTTCATATATTAAATGAGGATTTTTAGATATTTTTCTATATTTTTAAAGCATCCCGAACTAGGTGTTCCCTAAATCTCCCTTTAAGATTCGAACCGTTTCTCAACCGGTCCGATTCGAAACCTAAACCATCTAGGCCCAAAATTGGGGTGTTACATTCTTGCATCTCAATTTCTCGATAACAACCAACTTTGGGGCAAATATGCTAAGCTGTAGAAACTCTTGTTCATACTCAAATACAGACTGATTCCCTTGAACCAGATTGTCGAATCGATCTCTAAGGTTGTCAATATGAGTTTCTCCAATATACTTTCCTTGGAACTCCTCATGGAAATCTTCTCATGTGGGCTGGTTGGGACGTCATCCCAACTCTATTGTCTCCCACCATGCTCAAGTATTCTCTTTTAAAATAAAAATGATGCATGTCAACTTGTCCTCGGACCCAAGTTACATTATCGAAGGACCCACTTCGTATCACGTAGCCACTGATCAGCTTGAATTGGGCCATGCTGCCCCGATCCGAGAAAGTCCTTACCACCATACCAGTGAAGCCTTTCCACCGACTAAACCTAGGTTTTGATATCACTAAATGTAACATCCTAAACTCTAACATTTTACTACCATCCCTAAATTCTAAACTACTACACCTAAATCTATAAACCATACACCCTAAACTAAGTCCTTATACCCTAAAACTAAGGCGCTTGTGAAAACTTTTAGTTTCTACCGCTAGTCTATGGAATAATTACCATAAAAACCACTCCACAAGCAGACAAACATACTTAATTTTGCTTTAAATTTTAAAATCTAAAGTTATAATCTTAAGATTTAATATCTAAGCTTTAAATCTAAATTTTAATTATAAACACTAAATTTTAAACACCAAATCCTAAGCATCAATTCTAAAACTAAATCCATATGCTTGGTTCTAGAGAATGAAGTCTATTTTTATTTTTTTCAGAAAACAAAAATGGTAAAAAAATCATGTTTGGTTATAAAATTAGAAAACGGTTTTAGAAAGTGAAAACAAAAATAAGTGAAAATTGAAAACGTAAAACAGTGTTTTCATTGTTTTTATTGAAGATGTTTTAGGAAACTAGAAAATACGAATTTTTTTAATTTTAGCTTCATTTTAACCCGAGTTCGAATCCTTGTAAGGCTATTTTTTAAAAAAATTTGTTTATTTACTCATATTTTATTGATTATTATAATAATAATAATTTTATTCTAACTATCTTTTTAATTTATATTTTAAAAAGTTAGATACTAAATATATTTTCATTAAGGGTAATCTTTACCAGTGATCCCTTTCGTTTAGGGTGTGTTCTATTTTGGTCACCAAAATTCAAAAAAAAAGATTATTCTGGTCACTTACGTTTAGAATCGTTTCTATTTTGGTCCCTTGGCCGTTAGTCTCCGTTACTTAAAAAATTGGTTTCTAATTTAACCTCCAAACTTTTAAAATTTTATTTTTCACCATCTTCCCCAAAAATTATAAAACTAAAACCCCAGAAAATTAATTCAAAACTCTAACCCTAAAAAATTAAATCCAATGAAATGATAAATAGCTTAACAAGATTAGATCAGCTGCATGTTGAAACTCAACTTGATGAGTGACATAAATTACTGTTTTTGAACTCAAAATACCAAGTAAAACTTCCTGCCATTCACTGATAAAACAATATAATCACCCAATGCAGCAACAGAAGAAAAAAGATTTTACCTTAAACAGAACAAAATGCAAATATTAGTATTTCAATTGATTACCTCAAATGCAGCAATATAGCTTTCTGCATAAACTAAGAGTAGAGAACTTTAAAAATGCATGATATAGTATGGGACGGAGATAAGACTTAACCTTAAATAAATGAGAACCTGTGTGAGCATCCACAACACTAAAAGAATCATCAAATAAATATATATCGGCATCTTGGTATAGAGCACGTGCAATCTGTATTCTTTGCTTCTGTCCACCACTCAAATTGATTCCCATTTCGCCTATAACCGTCCGATCACCAAATGAGAGGATTTCGAGATCCGTCTTAAGGGAACATGTTTCAAGAACTCTTTCATACATCTCCCTTTCCATCTCTTTACCAAACAATATGTTCCCTTCAATCTTGCCACTTTGTATCCAAGGTGACTGATCGGATCATAGGCTTTTGTACCACACAACTTAAGAGTTCCAGATATCTTCCGTAATTCCCCCAAAACACAGGAAAGTAGACTCAACTTGCCAGATCCAATTGTACCACAAACAGCAACCCTCATACTATGGAAAACTTTTAAATTTATGTCTTTCAGTGTTGGAGTTGAAGAAGACAAGTCCCATGAGAAATTCCCATCAGCAATCTCAATTTTTGTATCAGCACTACCTCTCGGAAGCTTCTCCATAACATCAGGCTACAAGTCAACGAGCTGAATGAAGGATGCAATTCTATCAAGAGACACCTTTGTCTGAACTATCTTTGAAATTGTATCAGGAAGATCGTAAATTGGCTCTTGAAGAATCCCGAACGTTGCAAGTGCCGATAGTATCTTCCCGGACTCGAGTGGGATGCCTAAAAATATACAAGTACCAAAAGTGGCTGCAGAAACAAATGTGGGTGCAACCCAGAAAACAAAGCTAGTCATGGCATCAGTATAAACAAATCTTTTTAACCATGCTTCCTCGACGTTCCTTAGCCCGAAAATCTTTGATAGAAACTTCATTTCCCACCCCTGAAGTTTGAGAATTCTTATATTCCTCAAAATTTCAGATGTGGCCTTCATCCTTTTATCTTTCGATTTCATCAACTTCTTCTGAAAGTTCTTTTGCATCTTTGCCAAAGGAATGTTTACCTACGAATTTTCGGTTTTGTGATTTTCTGTGTTCTTTGTGTGCAGTGAATTTATAGGGGAGGGGAGGCAGAGGTTAGAGTTTTGAATTAATTTTTTGGGTTTTAGTTTTATAATTTTTGGGGAAGATGGTGAAAAATAAAATTTTAAAAGTTTGCGGGTTAAATTAGAAACTAATTTTTTTAAATGACGGAGACTAACGGCCAAAGGACCAAAATAGAAACGATTCTAAACGTAAGTGACCAGAATAATTTTTTTTGAATTTTGATGACCAAAATAGAACACACCATAAACGAAAGGGACCACTGGTGAAGATTACCCTTTCATTAATTTACTTTTTTAAAAACAAATTTTTATTCCGGTTAAGCAAACATATTTTCTAATTTTTTAAAAATTTAAAAAATGATTTTTAAAAATAAAAAATATTTCCTAAATCCAAATGTAGGCTAAAATTTCCACGGTCATTAAGGCAAATATTAATGAAATTTTATCCATGAAAATCAAGCAAATAAAACAAAATTACATTTCCCTTCTAAGTTAAAACAGTCCGACAAAATTGAAATTAAAACAGTTTTCACTGGCCTATTCCATTCATTTCTTCGTTAATTTTTCAGTCCTAATCCATTCATTTCTGTGTTCCGTGGACTAAAATGTCTGAATCTATAAGACCGGAGGCCAAGGTTCGAGCCGCCGGTGGCACCGAGTATAGCTGGTGCCGAGCCGTGCCCGGTGGCACTGGCATCACAGTCATGTCCCTCCTCCTCTCTAATGACCCCGACATCTCAGTTCTTGAAGCAGCCCTTTCCAGGCTCCAAGTTTCCCATCCCATTCTTCGTTCAAGGATCCACTTCGATGCTTCCTGCAACACTTTTTACTTCGTAACACCATGTAATCCCCATGTTAAAATCCAGCCCTTTGATCTTCAATCAACTTCCCACATTCTCCAAAGCTTCTCATGGGATTCCCACATCCACCCACACCACGTTTTACTCGAGCACGAGCTGAATAGAAACTCATGGAACCGTAGTGATGGTGCTGAAGAACAAGCCGACGACAGGGATGTTTTTTTCGTCAGCCTTTATACTATAAGCGAGGCGAGGTGGGCGTTGGTGTTCCGGCTGCACACGTCGGCTTGTGACCGAGCTGCGGCGGTGGGTCTGTTGAGGGAATTGTTGGAGATGGTGGGTGGCGGGAGAACCAAGACGGAGGAGGAGATGGAGATGGGAAATGGAGAGAAACAACTGGGGATTGAAGATTTGATTCCCAGTGGCAAAGCTAACAAGTCTCTTTGGGTGCGTGGGGTCGACTTGCTTGGCTACTCCTTGAACTCTTTCAGGCTGGCCAATCTCAACTTCATTGATGCCGATTCGGCTCGACGTTCTCAGGTCGTGAGGTTGAAGATGAACCAGGATGACACCGACAGGCTTGTTGCTGTAAGTCACGAATTGTTGTTCTCTAGAAATGTCTCCGGTCGTTTTTGTTGCTTAATTGATCTGCTTGTCTGATTCACAAATTATGCCTGCAACAATTCATCAACAAATTCATGTCTATCATTGTTTTGAACCTTTGATTATTCTTTAGATTGAAAAAGAAAATTATGGATTATGTTGTTAAATTGTTTTGAACTTTGAAGTTGCATTATACACAACTTACAGGGTTGCAAATCAAGGGGTATTAAGCTCTGTGGAGCCCTGGTAGCTGCTGGTTTGATTGCAGCTCGATCCACCAAACCTTTCCCTGATCATCAAAGGGAAAAGTACTCTGTTGTAACCCTCACCGACTGTCGATCCATTCTCGAGCCAGCACTCGGTAGCAATCATATTGGTAGGTACTAGTTCATCCCTGTTCCATTGATGTTTGAGGACTGTTCTTGGGGCCAATATCATCTTATTATATCATTTTTTGTTAGGATTTTACCATTCTGCAATTGTGAATTCGCATGATGTGACCGCCTGTGACGATGTATGGGAGCTAGCAAACAGATGTTATACATCGTTTTCGGCTGCCAAGAACAACAACAAGCATTTCACTGATATGAATGACCTAAACTTCCTCATGTGTAAGGCCATTGACAATCCTGGATTGACTCCATCATCATCTATGAGAACTGCCTTCATATCTGTTTTCGAAGACCCTGTGATCGATGAATCCGACAAACTGCACGAAGAAATCGGCCTGGTCGACTACGTGGGGTGTTCTTCGGTTCACGGCATTGGTCCCACCATTGCCATTTTCGACACCATACGAGATGGATTTTTGGATTGTGCGTGTGTGTATCCGGCGCCACTGCATTCAAGAGAACAAATGCAAGAACTGATAGAGTCGATGAAAAGAATTCTTGCAGACGGCAGTATCACTCTGCAGAATAATAACTAGATTTGTTTTGATTCACTGAACACTGTTTTCTCCATGAACAATTTCTTTACTGGTTTTGTCACCATGAATAAGCTAGTAAATTGTCAATTCTCATATTTTGGGCTTATTTAACTTGTATTTATCCAACTATTTCTTGAGGCTTACCTGGTAAACAAAGTCATAAGCATGTAACTATTCCAAGAGCACTCATCCATGAACAATCTCTTTGCATCACATTATGAACTCTTGCTGCAAATACATTTACAATAAGAAGAAAAAACTCAGAATTTTAGGAATAAGTTCACCTCTTGTTCTTTCGAACTTGATTCGAATCTAATCTACCTAGAAAAAAACTTAAAAAGTGATTGACATGATCAAAATCAGCACTGCAGCAGAGCTGCATGTGTATGATACAAGAGACAACTACAAGTCTAACGCATTAATGGATTTATAAACCCCAAGCATATGAGCCTAGGAAGGAAGCTACTTTGTTTAAAGAAACTCCTCAACTAGTTTTCCAAAATCAAACTTCCCATTACAACATTCTACAGCATTGACAACTTCTCGGAACGTCTCGACACTACACGGAACAACAAGTTTATCCCTGTGTTCAAAACCATATTCATTATAAGACTTCTCCAACAACATCTTGAAGAGTGGATGAGACAAGTAGCTCGTCGGCACTACGAATCTTTGTTCATCCTCTCCAACATAGATAGCGAAAGACCCGGACGGCGTCGAGGCTGCTGTAGGCGAAGACATTTGCTCAAATTCCCTCAGCAAACATTCATACTTTGATTCCAGACCATCTCCTCCACCCATGCTCTTTACCTTCTTGGCTAGCTTCTTCAAGGAACCCATCTTTTTCCCCAACATCTTTCTGCTTCTGTTCTTTTGGTGTTTGGAACTTGAAAGAGAGGGGAAGCAGTCAAGGAAGATAAAGAACTTGGTGGTGAGTGGGGGTGGCTAAAGAAGGGAATGTCTGAGAAAATTTTCATCTTTTGACTTATCAATAATTGGGGAATGTAAGAAAATGTCTAGCATTTACTTTAACTCATCAATGGTTAGATAGGAGCCAATGAATCCAACTTTAGACTTCAAACAATGTTAAAAGATGAATGATGATGTTGAGATTCCACCCATTGTTTGAAATTTGATTGGTTACACATTATGCACCATAGTAGTTGAAAATGTTTTCAATCTCTAAATGTAATGCATAAAGTCCATTAACATTGGATGGAAGAAAAACCCATTTTAAAAGAATCATTTCTGTATTTGAAACCAAATGCCAACCACTAATCATTTCTGTTGATTGTCAACCAGAAAAAGACTTGAACCATTTCTGTTTTTTTTAAGGTGGGAATCTCAATTCAGTTTCTGCCAAGCGGAACCATTATGAATATCTATAACTCATTCATTAAACATTAGATTCAGATATTCTTTGTAACAAAAGAAAACATAAGAGTAAATAATTAAGCAAATAATATAATATTGAGAAGTAGAATCCATGAAGTGGGGATTGAGCTAATTAATGTAATAATCAACCCTCTTTTCTTCTTTTGCTTATTTTGAAATGTCAACTGAGAGACAAGAGGGTTGACAAATGATCTAGAAAGAAAAAAAAGACATGGTTTTAAGCCAGGCGAGAAAAAGAAAAGGGGTGGCCTAGTTGGACCAACACTTTGCTGAAAATAATGATCATCCATAGATGACAAATTGAGTTGACTCAACAAAGGGCTGAAAGCAAAGTCATACACTAAGGTTAATGAATTTTTTTTTTTGGTATAATTATCAATATTTGATTCATTATTCGATTAACTTAAATCGAATAATATAAAAATTTATTATGGAGAAATTATCTTAATCTAGTTTATTTCATTCAGACGTTTAAAAGAGGTAACGTCTTATTCCACTATACAAACTAATGGTTAGTTATAAAATGAAAAATAGAATTGAGTGAGATGATACTAGTACTACCATCCCACCATAAGAGGTCAGAGGAAAGGTTTGACAAATTTTAAGGAAAATTAAGATGTGGTCCGGTGGGTGGTCTTTTGAGAACGTATGAGCACCAATGCAAATGGGAAAATGGAGAGACGCAGCAGCCCAATTGTTGGAAATTCATGATTCTCATTCTCCATGGCCCAGCAGCCTAATATTTACAAGACAATCCTATTCCAAACTCCAAAACAGCTTCCTTTCTCAAATTGGGACTTCCTTGGAGTTGGAGCATTTTATCTTCCATTTCAAGAGTGGATTAAGATCACTACGTCTTCTAAACTCTTCAGTAGCAACCCTCGTTTTGTAAAAAAAAACGATGAACGCAACTCACGCGCTACCTACCTCTCCTCCCAAACTTCAGTTTCCATCTCGTGGCCGCGATTTCCGTCTCCAACTGGTTTTGTTGCTCGGCTATACTCTCTGTTTGTTGGATTCCTGACTGAAGCGAGCCGTCGGTCACCAGCGACGGAGTGGTTTCACGGTGGGTGCGAGTCTTTGGAACGAGGGATTGTCGTTAGGGAAAATTCAGGTCGTGTGGTTAGCTGGGGGCTCCAAGGAGCCGGGCAGGAGAGCTCGACGGTCGCTGTCTTTCGTCGAAATCCTCCAGTTTGAGGGGCAGTGTTTTGCTTTACGTGAGCCTGTTCTGTTTGGAAATGAAACAGAATGAGGAGCAATGGGATGGAGACCGGGTTTCATTACTGTGCGGCGGAGGCTGGAAAGTCGAGCATAGGTCCCTCCTTGGTTCCGAGAGCCGGAAGAGCGTCTGCAACGTCATGGGAGTTGTTTCCCGGCCTGAGTTTGCGTTGAACTAGTGTTTTGATATATAATTGAAAAATGTTTTGGACTAATTTGAAAAGAATTTAAAACATGTTTTAAGTCCAAACAACTTGAAAATAAGTTTGAGGTATTTAAAAAGGTTTTTGGCAAAGTTTGGAATGTTTTAAAATACTCAAAACTGATTTTTTAGCTATACCGTACCGATACGGTATACCCCGTATCGATACCTTTTACTCCAATTTTGATTCTTCCAAAACCTGTACCGATACAAGCTTGCCCGTATCGATACGGATAGGGATCATTTCGATATGCCTTTAAAGCGTACCGATCCCTGGTTTAACAACCCCCAACGGCTATTTCTCAACGGACTTTTAAATTGCAGACCGTACCGATACGCTCCCTAGCGTATCGATACGCTTAGGATGGCAAGAGCCCAACGTCTAGTTATGAAGAAGGGCGTACCGATACGGGTCCCCATGTACCGATACGGTAGGCAGCAGAACTACATTTATTGTGGGAAATAAAGTCTCCAACGGCTCCAAAACATCCTCAACGGCTACAAACTCAATTAGGAGTATAAAAGTGACCTCCAAGCATCAAGAGAAGGCTAATGCTTCAATTGTCAAACATCATATGATCAAAAATATGTCTTAGTGCCTAATTGTCAATTTCTTGTATAGACAAACACTAGTGAGCCAAAATTGTCATATTTGCTCAAGTGTTCTAGGTTTTGGGTGAGTGCTTAGATTTGCAAACACATACCTATTAGAGGGATTTCTTGTTTGCTTTTAATTTCTCTTGTAAAGAGTGCTTACGCAAGCTTTGGGTAGAAAGCTTTGAGGGTTGTAAAGGTTGCCTCCTTAGCCTAGAAAAGGGGGACGGAAGTCATAGTGAATTTGTTTGAAATCCTTGGTAGGAAGCTAAGGTAGTGGATGTAGGCTTTGGTTAGAAAGTCGAACCACTCTAAATCATTGTGCAAAACTTCTATCTTTTTTGCTTCCACCACCATCACCCAATTTTCACTTCTCCACTACTTGGCGAGCAATTCGTTTGAAGAAAATCGAGCATCTTAAAACCCAACAGTTTGGGAAAGAGCTTGAAGACGAGGACCTTTTGGTCTTTTCTATTATTGTTTAGTTTCCCCAAGTTTGCAGCCGGTTTTCATGGGATTGTGTATCCCTTTCTTATTGGTTTTGCCAGCTCTTCGTCGATTCCCCCGAAGTATTACAAGCGGGCCCCAGCTGGTGGACCCATCTCTGATCGCCTCATTATCAATGCAATAGTAGCCTTTTTTTGTCTTAGGTTGTATGCTTTTTGAGTTGCCGGTCAGTGACTCTTTTTTCTATATGAAAAAAGATGTCTTTGGTAAGCAAGTCTCGCTATTGCTTTCAACGTATGTTGATGAAAGTTGCCCTTTCAATGAAGATATTTTTTTGAGCGATGTGGAGTGTCAGACCGATCCAACTCTGTTGCCGCGCTCAGCTGTTCAAGTCTCAGGCAGCAACTTCAAAGTGGGTGATCCCTCAGGGGATTATCCACGAAAAATATGAATCCACCTTGCTTGCACCTCTTTTGAAAGGAAGGAACGAAAGCTGGTGCTCTTTATTTTTCCTTCCCCTGGGATCAGCATGTTAAATGGTGTTGCTTCTAATCTATGGCTCTTCATCTTTCACTCTCGGTTTTTTGGCATCCCTAGCTTCAGACAGAAGGCTGAGCCTGCTGTTGGTGCTTCCCTTGCATCAGCCATCCTGGTTTTAGGGCCGACGTTAGCTATGAACAGGTTGATAAGACCCATGTCTCTTGACACGGGAGCATGCCTCTGAGAGGAGCTCTCACTTGGCTACAGTTGTTATCGTCTTCCTTTCCTTGAACTTCGAATGACTAGGTTTGTGCTTATGCGGTTCCTTTTGCTACTACGTGTCTGGTTTCACCTTTGGTGTCAGCGTTTCCCCTTCGTTGCCCTATGTTTGTTAGGTGTCTATGGCTTTGTTAGCCTATCCCCAAGTCTGCTGTCTTTTCCGATGACTTCATCTTAGGTCGATGATCTTTTGGCCATAAGTTTCGAGTCGGGGTTTGTTTCTGTAGATAATTGACATGTAAAATAAAGATTAGATTGTAAATTGCATAATGTTAGGAAATTATATTCCCAAATATTTAGCTGCTAACATTTAGGAATTTAACAATAATATAGCTGTTGATTTTATGTAATTTTCCTAGATTAGTCTCCTTTTGTAACCTATAAATAGGTACTACTTTATCAATAAAAGAGATCAAGAAATACAGAGAAATAATATTTCTTTTCTGCACATACCACTTTTCTACATGGTATCAGAGCAGGTTTTAGATCCTAAAACTTGCGAGATGTATACATCTTCTACAATTAATTTAGAAAATATTTCAGATGATGTATTTCAACCTTTCAAAAAATTCCAGCAACCCACTATTGTTGGCAATTTCCAGCCTTACAACAGATTTCAGCAGCTCAATGTTGTTGATAACTTCCAGCCATCTTCAACCTTCCAGCAGCCCATTGATGATGATAATCTACAGCCATATTCACCCTTTCAGCAAACCAATGTGACTTCTAAGACTCATGGAGGTAGTACAATTTTTACAAATTTGGCTGATAATAATTGTACATCATGGATCGTGGATTCAGGGGCATCAGATCACATGACAGGAGATGTGACGTTGTTTCAGAAATTAAATTTTTCCTCTCACATAAAGACTGCGGATGGCTCTTTATCACCCACTAAAGGGAGTGGTTCAATTCGAGTTTCTGAAAACATTGAATTATTGAATGTGTTATATGTGCCTAATTTAGCTTGCAATCTTCTCTCTGTCAGTAAATTCTCTACTGATTTCCGCTGCACTATTAAATTTTCTCCACATGTTTGTGAATTTCAGGTTATGGACTCGGGGAAGGTGATTGGAAGTGCTAGGTTGTGTGGTGGCCTCTACATTCTTCAAGGCCAACCATCTCTATAAAAGGAGACAAAAGTCTATTAAAGAGACCAACATACAACCTGGAGACTGCCGAGAACTAGAACTCCCCTACAGCCTCAGAACACTTGGAAGGTATGGGAATTTCTCAAAATACAGCTCCTATTCCTATTATTTACACTGTTGATTTGCCCATTGCTCAAAGGAAAGGTGTGAGAAAGTGCACTAACCATCCAATTCAAAGGTTTTGTAGCATATGGAAAACTAAATCCTTCATTCAAGGCTTTTACTGCAAATGTTGACAGAATATTTGTCCCTAAAACAATAGAGGAAGCTTTAGAAGATCCTCAATGGAAGAGGGCAGTTGATGAAGAGATTAGTGCACTTGAAGGTAATAAAACATAGACTCTTGTAGATTTACCACCAGGTAAAAAACTAGTAGGTTGTAAATGAATTTTTACAGTGAAGTACAATTCCGATGGTAGTGTGGAGAGATTTAAGGCTAGACTTGTGGCCAAAGAATTTACACAATCCTATGGAATAGATTATGAAGAAACTTTTACTCATGTTGCAAAACTAAATTCAGTTAGAGTGTTGTTATCTTTGGCAGCAAATAAAGACTGGGAACTTCATCAACTGGACATTAAGAATGCATTCTTGAATGGGACTCTAGAAGAAGAGGTCTACATGAAAATTCCTCCAGGTATGAAACTACATCGTAATGATCAAAAGGTTTGTAAATTGGAAAAATATTTATATGGATTAAAACAATCTCCAAGGGCCTGGTTTGATAAATTTACTAGAGTCATTCTTAAAAATGGCTACAAGCAATGTCAAACTGACCACACTTTATTTGTAAAAACAGCTTCATGTGGAAAAAGGCAATTCTAATTGTTTATGTAGACGATATTATCATTACAGGAGATGATGTTTATGAGATAGAACAACTAAAGAAGATACTGACCTTTGAATTCGAAACCAATGATCTTGAAAATCTCAAATACTTCTTGGGAATAGAGGTAGCAAGATCCAAGATGGGCATTGTTATTAATCAGAGAAAATATGTTTTAGATTTACTTGAAGAAACTGGAATGATGGGTTGTAAGCTAGCAGAAACTCCTATGGAGATCAACTTAAAGTTAAGGAAAGATGAGTTGGAAATTCCTGTTAACAAGGAACAATACCAAAGACTTGTGGAGAAATTAATTTATCTGTCACTTACACGACCAAATATAACATTTTTTGTCAGCATTGTAAGCCAGTACATGTGTGACCCGAGAGAGTAGCACCTTGATGCAGTCTACAGAATTCTAAGGTATCTAAAAATGACTCCTGGCCATAGTTTGATTTTCAGAAAGAATGAAGACAGAACAGTAAAAATCTTTATTGATTCAAGTTGGGCTGGAGAGTTAACGAATCGAAGGTCAACTAGTGGATATTGCTCCTTTGTTTGGGGAAATTTGGTGACATGGAGAAGTAAAAAACAGTCAGTTGTGTCAAGAAGCAGTGCTGAGGCAGAATATAGAGCTCTTGCTTTGAGAATTTGCGAGGGAATATGGCTTAAGAGACTTTTGGCAGAACTGGGACTTGATAGTTGTAGTCAATTCGAATTGCAAACTGATAGCCAATCAGCTATTAGTATTGCTAAAAATCCAGTCCAACATGACAGGACAAAGCATGTGGAGATCGATAGACACTTCATTTCAAAAAAAGGGTCAACAATGGAGTGGTTAAACTTAACTTTGTCTCTACAAAGAAGCAGCTAGCCGATGTACTCACCAAGGCACTACCAAGAGTTACCTTTGATGAATTCATATCTAAGCTGGGACTTTACAATATATACTCACCAGCTTGAAGGGGAGTGTACATAATTGACATGTAAAATAAAGATTAGATTGTAAATTGCATAAAGTTAGAAAATTATATTCTCAAATATTTAGCTGCTAACATTTAAGAATTTAGCAATAATATAACTGCTGATTTTATGTAATTTTTCTAGATTAGTCTCCTTTTGTAACCTATAAATAGGTACTACTTTATCAATAAAAGAGATCAAGAAATACAGAGAAATAATCTTTCTTCTCTACACATACCACTTTTCTATAATTTTCCCCTGTAGTTCTTGTTTATGTTTTTGTTTTGCATTTCCTCGTGCATGACTTTGCATACAGAGGTGTTAATGCACGTGTCATGTTGTTTGTTCCTCCTTATTTCTCAAAACAAAAATAAATAAATAAATGATCTCATAGGCCATAGTTATCATCAAATTTCTGCTCACAGTTGCATTGACATTTGACATGTATTTGCAGGAAATTTGTTTAGAAACGAATAATTAAAATATGAGCCTATTGTCTTCAGCAAAGGGTGCTTGGTCTAGTGGTATGATTCTCGCTTCGGGTGCGAGAGGTCCCGAGTTCGATTCTCGGAGCACCCCTATCAAAGTGATTTTTTTTTTAAATTTTCCACCATATGTGGGCCGTGTCTCGATCAAGCTTAGGCCCTCTACAATCTCTACTGAGTAATGACTGACTACTATATTTTCACCAACTTTTCTTGTTCGCCAAAACCCTACTCCCCTCCATTTTTTCTGCTCCCCACTACACCAAAATTCCGTCACAATGAGCAGATCAGGCCAGCCTCCAGATCTCAAAAAGCACGTTTTCTTTCTTTTCCCCAATCTTTTCAATTCTTCTTCTTTCTTTTCCCTCATTTAATAATCTCTATTTTCTTTTATTGGCAGGTACATGGACAAGAAACTCCAAAGTAAGTTCCTTTTCTTCTTCTTTGCTCTTATTTCAGTTTCCATGTAAACCTAGTTTATATTCCTTGTCGTTTCGTTTTTCCACTGCTCACTTGCTCAAGCCAAAATTAGGTTAGCTTAGTTATTGACTCCTCTTTAAGCTGTATCAGTATTTGTATCTATGTCGGTGGATGTTCAATTTTAATAGTAAAGCCAATATCCACTGTTAAAATCTGCTCCTAAAATGTGATTTGCACGCTTTTAGGGTTTACAATAATCGAGAGTTTCCGCCTTTTATATTCTCATGGATGTTAATGATTATAAAGACGCTTCTCCAAGAATCTATTTTGTGTGTCATGGATGTCACTAGTTACGTTCGATTGTAACTTTAGTTATGCATTCTTATGGTTTTTGCTAATACGTCGTTGGGTTAGCTAATTTGAGTTGCTGCTGTTAGTTAGTCTTCAAAGTTCTATCTGTTAAGCTGGCAAATGTAAAATAATAGACATTGTGGGGGGGGGGGGAAGCCTTGTAATATGTATATATGTGGCTTATGAACTTGCCTACATACACTGTAATGTACATCAATGGAACCAATTTAATTGTGTGAATTCTGTAGTCAAGCTGAATGCAAACCGGATGGTTGTTGGTACACTTCGTGGGTTTGATCAGTTTATGAATCTGGTGGTTGACAACACTGTGGAAGTGAACGGCAACGAGAAAACCGACATTGGCATGGTGGTGAGCATCATAATGCTTTCTTTCAAGTTGCTTAAATTGTCATTCCGGTATATCCTTGAATCGTTAGCTCATTGTCATGGATAACAATCCACTGCAGGTGATCAGAGGAAATAGTGTCGTTACCGTTGAAGCCCTTGAACCTGTCGGCAGAATGCAGTGATTCTAGATATCAGTTGATGTACCGATGCACTCTGTTGTTTCGATAACATCACTGCTAGTTTGGGATTGGGACTTGTTATGTAATTGAAAATTTGTAGGAAGTTACTTGGATTCTGCTCTTTCATTTCCAAACTTTACCTGATGGATTGCCCTTTTCTGCATTTTGAACAGGTTTAATTGAATGCAGCTATACTTATATAATTCTCAGGACTCGAATGAAACTTGTGCTGCTGCATATTTTAAAGCTTTTATCTGGTTTTGTGCTTTTATATATTCACCTCTGTGCCTCTGGATTAGATTAGTCTTTAACTATCCATGGTTTGAGTATCCTGAAAACTTGTATGAGTATGTTCAAATGACTTCTGATATAAAAATTTAGTGATTTGAATCACTTGTAAAACTGGAGTTTATGCCCGTTGCTTCCTGGAAAGTAAGACTAGAATTCGCCCCAGATTTGTTTTGAGCCGTTGGTTTTGGCCATGGAATTCATAATCGTCACATTTGTTTATATTCTTCAAGAAGAAGAGAAAGTAAAAAAAAAGGGTAAGAAATAAAACCTAACCCGGTTCCCCTTTCAGAAAACGAAAGCATAGGGTAGAAAAGGTCATCACTAGCAGAAGAGCAAAGGCTGCCATCTTTTTATCCATGTACGAAACCAAAGTATTAAAGATATTAAGTATGGCCGCGAATTTGGATTCAAATTTGAAACACTGGGCCTTACTCTCCCAAGCTGTAAAGGAATTAATACGGTAGAGTTTACAACGGACAGTAGTTTGGCTTAAAGTCTCTTTTTGGTTGAAGCTCCTTAACTCTCACTTTGGTTTCTCCATTGTTCTTTAGGTTATTCCTGGAGTCCTCAAAAAGGCATACACACCAGGCAACAAATGAACCGTTGCAGAATCCAACTACCCTTTTTCAAAGGTGACTGTTTTTTAACATCGATTGCCTAATCCGATTTAGATTCGGAGGTGGTACGAATATGAGATCGATGTATTTCTATGTTCATATCCATCCATATTTGGGATGCATACAAA
This sequence comes from Hibiscus trionum, assembly GCA_030270665.1. Classification (NCBI taxonomy): domain Eukaryota; kingdom Viridiplantae; phylum Streptophyta; class Magnoliopsida; order Malvales; family Malvaceae; genus Hibiscus; species Hibiscus trionum. The sequence continues at coordinate 38,143,624 of BSYR01000010.1, read as the reverse complement.
AATGAAGAATTAGAGGTAAAAGCAAGAAATCACTATGAATATAATAAACTTTTCCTGCTTTGAAGGGCAGAGAGTTATAAGAGGGAAATCCACAGCTCACCCAACAGGCAACAGCTCCGAGATGGAATCATCTTTTTTCTTGTATTGCCAAATGGCAAATTTTTATGTGGAAAGTGGTTGGCACATGTTTGGTGGCAATTTTTTAAAGATTTTAAGGATATGATTACAACAATGGCAGCTTAAGACAACACTTTTCTTCTTCTTCTTCTTGGTATTTAATGAGAATATAGTTGACTAATCTAGAGAAAGCAAGAGTTTTGGTAAGACAATGGAGATCATTATTAATTTCTTTTTTTTTTCTATCTAATAATTACAAATACATGTGTAAGATTGGAGAATACTCTATGCATACTTAAAAACATTGCCATCAAATATTGGAGGTGTTCTAAGTCACCAAACCTTTGCTTCTTTTTCATCTTTTTAGGCTGCAAATTTGCATCATACAAATAAGCAAACCTTGTTTATAGCAAATGAGTAATCAACTAAGTTGAACTGTAAAATTCAAACTCAATTCTAGAATACCAGTGAATGGTAAACCAGGAAAAGGGGACAAATTTGTAGAGTTTCGAGCCTCATGGGATATATTTGGTATTTGCTAGGAAGCTGGTGGATCCAAGTTTCTGACATGATTGGATACTAATAATTATATAAAGAAAAACTATGAAAGTGAAGGGCTTAAAACTAAAGTATGGTTTAATCCGAAACATAGCCCATGTGTGAAGCTGCCAAAAAGAGCTAATTTATTAAATGCTTAGATGGCAAGACTTGATTGGGTGTTGAAGAAAGAAGAGGATAATTGAGTGTAGAGAAGCAACCCCCATATGGTTTGGTTATAGGAGGGAGGCGTAAATGGAGAAGCTGCTTCCTCTCCTCCAGGCTCCACCCACCACCAATCTTTACAGTTTGCTTCTTCACCCCTCAAGGCTATAAAAAAGTGATGATAGTTGCTTCCTACCATCCAAAATCTTTGCTTCAATCCAACTCTACATAGACACCAAATCTTGATTCTCCATTATGACTGAAGTACTCCAATCATCCCCATCTCACTTCCCTTCGTTTTCAAGCTCCACCTCGACTCCACATTCCCTTACAAACTCTAATGTAAGCACTGTGGAGAATATAATAGCCCAAGAAGAAGAAGAAGAAGAAGAGAGGAAAGAAAGGGATCAGCTGTCTTTATTAACGCTTCTGGTGGATGCTTTTAGGAAGTCGTTGATTGGGTGTAGCCTTTCTGCAAGTAAAGAGCTGTGTTCAATGGAAATCGGGTTGCCTACCAATGTCAGACATGTTGCTCATGTCACTTTTGATAGGTTCCATGGATTCCTTGGTTTGCCGGTTGAATTTGAGCCTGAGGTCCCCAGGAGAGCCCCGAGTGCCAGGCAACTTTCTTTCTTTCATCATTGTCAAAGGGCTACTTTTTTAATCATTTTTGTTTTCTTCAGATTCTTTTTCTTTCTTTAAGTTAGAAAGCCTTGATTCAATCATAGAATTCCATAGTAATGAATAAACCTGTCTGGAATTATATCTATTCTTTGCGGTGCTCGGATCAAAGATCAAACTTAAATTCTACAGTTGATTTCAGTGAATGTGTGAAAATAGAATTCACAACCTTTTTTTTGTGATGTCAAGGCCTTTTTCATATCAATTGAACATGTGTGTACCGGTTTTATTTCATTGAGTAAGGTACCATTGTTGTGCAGCGCGAGCGTGTTCGGAGTTTCGACCGAATCTATGCAGCTCTCACTGGACTCTAGAGGGAATAGTGTGCCAACGATACTACTCCTGATGCAAAGTCATTTATATGCCCGAGGAGGCCTCCAGGTATATGACCATCTATCTTTTCTCTACCGTGGTCTATGGCTATATAATTGCTTCATAAATATATACTTGTTTAGGCAGAAGGAATTTTCAGAATTAATGCTGAGAACAGTCAGGAGGAGTATGTCAGGGAACAATTAAATAGGGGAGTTATACCAGATGGGATAGATGTACATTGCTTGGCTGGTCTTATAAAGGTATTTTCTTTAAGTGATTAAAACATTGAGGATGAACTGAAGTATTGAAAGGACTGATTCATGGGCTCAAAATGCTTGCAAGATGATGTTGAGAACTCGAATGGATTTTTCAATTCGGTTGTGGTGTTTATGATTTTGCAGGCTTGGTTTAGGGAACTTCCTAGTGGTGTTTTGGATTCTCTCCCTCCGGAGGAAGTAATGGAAGCCCAGTCAGAAGAAGAGTGTGCTCGGCTTGTAAGGCTCCTTCCTCCAACCGAAGCTGCTCTTTTGGATTGGGCAATAAATTTAATGGCTGATGTTGTGCAAGTGGAACACTTGAACAAGATGAATGCACGTAATGTTGCGATGGTGTTTGCTCCAAACATGACTCAAGTGAGTATATCTGTCTCTAGTTTTAATTTAAATACGCATTCCGAACTCAAACATGACACTGGTTGTCACAATGGATGCATCCCTTAAAACTCTTGCACTCAAAGCCATATTTTCAAAACCTAGGAAGAGTAGAGGTCCTTGGAAAAGATTCACAGTTCATACATATTATCTTTTTTTCAAGACAGAGTTCATTCCTCTTATGTTATTTGAGACTTATTCACTATCGGTGTTTATTGCAGATGTCGGATCCTTTGACTGCATTGATGTTTGCAGTCCAGGTGATGAATCTTCTGAAGATGCTTATTATTAGAACACTTAAAGAAAGAGAAGATTCTATGATAGACTCTAATTCCGGTTCTCGCTTAGAGCCTTCTGATAAGAATGGACAGCAGCAAAGCTCTTGGCAATTACTCGAAGATGCCAATGAGGAGGTTAAAAATGAAAGCGAAGGAGAGAAAGCTTTTGTTGCTGAAGAACCTGCCGTAGAGAGCCCCACTCACTCTGCTAAACAGAATTTGACAACCGAAAGTAGCTCTCAAGGTTTACTAACTTCAATCGAGAACATTTGTGCTGGAAACCGATCGCTACTCGATAACTGTCCTTGCACTTTAGTGTCTCAAGTGAATTCATTAGCAAATGGACTCAGAAGTACATCCGGAAAGAGCAGAACTGATCAATCGAGTCTAAAAAGGGGAACAAAAAAGGCAAGTGAACAATCAATAGGTAATGCAGGAGGAGCTGTTCAGAAGAATAAAGGAACAAGGATTGCTGGCCTGATAAATACGAGAGCCGAGCTTTTTGAAGCTTGGAGGTGAATTGAGTAGTGGGAAATGCCAACTGGTAGTCTGGTAGTATGTTGTGTTTTGGTTTCGTTTTTATTTCCCTTTGGAAATATTGTGTATGAATTTATGCGTGTCTTGTATGTGATTTTGAGTGCCTTTTCAATGCTTCACACCTCCTTCCAACATTTTCTTTTCTTTACCATACTTATTGTGTTACTGTTTCTAACCTTAACGCTAACATTTTCTTCACCTAATTTTCACCTATTAAGGGTAAATATATTTTTGGTCTTCAGATATCTAATTAAATAAAAAAAAAAAGCTTATACCTGATTGAACTTTGATACCAAAATTTATGTTTACCCTAAAAATATGATAAGGTAACCTTATGATTTTTATTCTAAATTGACTCTCAAACTTTTGAATACTTTAATTTCATCTCTAAACTATGGTCAAATTTTAAAAATTTCTAAACTTTTGAACATTTTAATTTCATCCCAAGCCACATCATATTATTACATAATACAAATCAGTGTTCATGATAGTTAATAATCTTTATAATGTTTTTATTAACATAGGACATGATTAGTATGTACTGATAATTTGGGGATGAAATTATAATGTTCAAAAGTTTAAGGATTAATTTAGAATGAGGGTTATAGTTTGGGATGAAATTGGAAGGCTCAAAAGCTTGGGGCGCCAATTTAGAGGAAAAAATTAGAATATTAAAAAGTTTGGAGATCAATTTAGATCGAGGGCTATAGTTTGAGGATATGTGGTGTAATTAACTCTAAAAAAAGCTATTGTTTTTAAATTGGGTTAATATATCTTTTGACCCTTGACTTTGACTTTGACATGTAATTTGGCCCATGACTTCTTTTTGGTGTAATTTCCCCTCTAAATTTTATCCTTGATTAACAATTTTGAATTTATATTGAATTAAAATTAGAAATGAACCTTAAGTTTTAATTTATAAATAAAAGGAAATAATCAGAGACTAAATTTCATATTAAAGCCAAAGTGAGGGGGTGTAAAGGTACATAAATCCTTTTGAATTTGATTCATGATTCTAGCTGAGAGCCCAAAAGAGGAAGGGGTAGTCAAGCCCACCTGCGCTTCATTAAAAATAACGCCATTGCAAAAACCCAAACATCTGCTGATTTAATTCTCCTTTCACAGCTTTCATTTTTGGGGTTGGAGATGAATATACGTTGCTTTCAGCGGAATTTTTGTGCTGCTTTCCCTCCTCTGGTTCCCTTGCAGCTTCCTTCTCCAATGTAATGATTTCTTCCCTTCCCTTGTTTCTGCTAATTCGGAACTCAATTAAAATGGTTTCTTCCCTTCCCTTGTTTCTGCTAATTCGGAACTCAATTAAAATGGGTTTGTGCTAAAATTACAAAGCTTTTTTGTTCCAAGGGAAACCCATCTTTGGTACATATTGCCTGATGAGGTGAAGAGTTGGGGTCTTTTAAATCACTACTCTGAACTCTTATCCCCATGTGAAAGAGAGAGTGTTAACCGCATGCGCGGAGACCAACTAAAGAAAAGAGCTCTTCTTGCTCGAGCTTTGGTTCGCACTACCATCGCCAGATGTAGGTATTCTTTTTCTTCAATTTACAACTTTTCTATCTGCAAACAACGTTTTATTGTCATAGTTTTTGTATTGCTAGATCAGACAAATTGTCAAATGAATCCCAGATCTTTGAAATTTAGGAACAACTTGTACGGGAAGCCTGAGGTGAGATCTATCTTGAATTTGTTTATGTTCTTGCTTTTCTTAATTGTTTCTTTCTAGGTGGAGTGGCGAAATGAGGACAACTTGAGCCCGCTGCCCTTGCATTTCAATATCTCACACACATCCACTATGATTGCTTGTGGTGTCACAGTGAATGTGCCGGTATGTTATTTAATTATTCTACATCTGCTTACAACAATAGCTACGTTAAGTTTGCTGTTTTCAACTTCTGTTACTATGTTATTTGCTTTCAATAATTGTAGATTGGCATCGATATCGAAGAGAAGCAACGAAGGACAAAAAACAATATAATAGCCTTTGCCCAACGCTATTTTTCGCCCTACGAAGTGAAAGTTTTAACTGCTATATCAGACCCTCAAGTTCAGCGTCAGGAGTTTATCAAATTATGGACTCTCAAAGTAATCAAGATTATAATACTAATTTCTGTAACATGTTTTCCTTCTTCTTAAGTGTTCTGCAATCTCATTCTTATTTCCAGGAGGCATATGTAAAAGCATTGGGAAAAGGCTTTTCGGCTCTACCTTTCAAGACCTTCACTATTCGATTTAGGGACACAACTATGCGCAACTTTCATCCTCCTGGAACTACAGTTTCTGAGGTTTGTACAACTTGGGTAGTATTGAATATAAATCGAGAAATGGTATCATTGAACGTGTATGAATGAATGAATGAATTGTATCGGAAGTTTTTGATTAACGCTACTTACGTTGACAGGCGTCTGATATAATTGTTGAATCATCCGATGACCCCACGAACCCTGCAAACAATTGGCAATGTGCACTCCTGGAAGTGGCCGGTTCTCACTATGGTGCCATTTGTATGGAAAAGGATAGAATTGCTGGAGGTAAGATTCTGATACTTGGTTTAAGATAGTTGTGGAATACATGTTTTCTAAAACGTCACATTCTGTTTGTGTGAAGCAAACGCCCCGATGAAACTGACTGCGTGGAAAACCGTTCCATTTGTTGAAGATGTTTGTGTCTCCGGAACCGACGCAGTCCTAGCCCTAGGTGGCATAATTGGGCAATAGGAGCAATACACTGGAATGGTGAAACTAATGTAACATTCTTGTAATTTGTATTATTTTCAAATCGCAACTACAGTTTTGAGACTTGGAATATAAGAAATCTACAAAGTAACTGTTGTGAGGCAACATAATTTTGGATTTCAATTCTAAATCGATCTTCATACTGCATATTTTCTATTACAGAAAACGAAATCCTTCTATAGATCCCAAGTAAATGTTGTTTATTCCTCCTTTCTTCATCACCTTCGCAGCCATCAAGTTTCTTCACCAAACTTTCCAGCTTATCTATTATCATTCTATATATCTCCTCTTTTCCACCTTAAATACTCCCGAACTCAATAACTCGTTCGATAGCCAACTCTGCTGTCTCTACATTTAGGTGAATTTTGCAGGCACCCGGGGTGCTCCATCTGGCTTTACCTTCATTGATTTAATGAGGCTCCAAAGCTTCATTTAGGCGACCAGCCAGACCTCGAAGATCCAGCACTCAAGAATAATGCTCTGGACCTGGCTGCAACCGGTGCTTCATCAACCCCGCATGCACATAAAACACTCATCCGGCCGAATACCACTCTTAATCATCTCATTGAATAACCCCACCACAATCTCTCCATATCCACCTATAATGCCAGTCCATGAAACCACAGTTTTCAGAGGCATGCCATCAAAAACAGCTCGAGCTTTAACCAAACTACCACACCTAGCATACATATTAGTCAGTGCATTGTTTAAAAACGGATTAAGACCGAGTCTACTAGACTCTATTTGCTGTTCAACCTTGCGGCCAACACTTGGTGGAGCCAAACTTTTCATTTAGTGGGATCAAGAGTAAAGTATGAGGCATAAAAAATTCTCATACCACTACAATAAATATTGTTGACTTCGTACCCCAACAAATATAACCACATCCAGACAAACCCCAGGAGCTTCGATTTTCTTATATTAGCCACGAGCCCATTCTGCGCGTACCCTGAAATCATAGCATTCCAAGAAATCAAACCCCTTTTTGGGCATCTCATCAAACAAATTGCTGCCGAACTCAATGGCCCCGCATTTCACGTACATTGTATTTGTAAGTAAACAATTATCAACAGAGAAATCAAGACTCAACCCCAGCTTCACACAATAACAAAAACAATGAAAAGAGATCCCTAAACTTATGTACCCGGGTTCCGAAATCACTGGAACCAAAACCCAGCATTGTAACTGAATCAACACAAACACCCGTTTACCTCATTCTACAAAACAAATCAACAATAACATCAAAAACCCGAGAATTTAACGCGTACTTGCAGGGACGGAAGTACGTTGAGGGTGAGAGTGGAACTGTAAATGAGATGAGACAGACCACGAGCTACTTGAATTCGAGTCGTTCAAAATTTAGTTAGGGTTCGACTCGACTCAAAAAGCTCGCGAGATACTCATAAATATAATATACTAAATTTTTTAAAATTAAAGTGAACTAAAATGTAGGTTGTCTAATAATAATAATAATAATAATAATAATAATAATAATAATAATAATAGTTTGTAATAGTAGAGATTCTATCTACTTTGTCATTTTCGATTATTGTAGAGAAAAACATTGTGAAAGAGGACGTAGCCTTCTATAAAAGGCTCTCAAATTTGATGTAAAAGCGCACAACTCAAATTAAGCTATTATTATTGTTGTCATTGTGGAGCAGTAGTAGTAGTCGGTTAATCGAACCGCTAAAAAAGAACACCCCTAATTATTATTATTGTTATTATTATTTTTGATCAAGTATGATTTCATATAAAAAGGGAATCATACAAAAATATTATCGCGTGCCTCGTTAAAAATTTCTTTTAACCTAGGTGGAAGAAAATAGCACAACATAATAATATGAAAAACCATAAAATCGACCGCCAACGGAAGGAACAAACAAACATGAAAACACATTAAGAACTAACACCCAACAAGACCCTTACCAGCTCAAAAACTTTCCAAAAATTTCCCCATGTCCAGTACCCAACCAGCTAAAAAATGCACTCCAAAAATTGCCTCATGGCCAGTAACCAACCAACACAAAAACGCAGCGTGCGGAAAAGCACTAGCCACCCTCCCTAAATAGCACTAAACAATCGCCTGAAGCCATGAGGAACGATCGACACCTCCCTTCGCAAGCGCATCGACTATTCTATTTGCCTCACGATAAATATGATTAAAGCAAACACCTGATAAGAGTCGACAAGCATCATCTATTTGGCGAAAGCAACGCCGTAAAGATCAAGGTCTCTTCTCAAAATGCAACACCCATGTAATCGCCACAAACGAATCAGATTCCACAACAATAGACGATGTCGACCGCTATACCGAAGATACCAACATAAAAATCGCATAAGCAATAGCATGAATCTCCGTCTCATTCGAATTCATCACACCCAATGGACTCAAAAATAAAGCCAAGCCACGCCCCTCCGAATCGCGCAAGACACCACCACACCCTGCCGGACCAGGCTTGCCACGAGCTGAGCTATCAACATTGAATTTCACCAAACTAGCCGATGACGGCTCCCAACACCCCCTCCGAACCAGGTTACTCGCACCCGAGCAAGGAAAAAACCGCGGACATGCCCGCCATTGTGATTTCGTAACATCAGCACCATACTTCGTCGCCCTTAACCAATACAAAGCTCGCAACTTAATAAGAAAGAAAACCCCCCCATGCTCCATGCTTTTCTTATTAAATATAAGATCATTTCGAGTTAACCACAATGACCATAAGGTCGACGCACAAGTAACGAGCCACCAATTTCAAAGAGTACCAGTAAAACAACCATCATAGCTTTGAAGAATAAAATCATGAACAGTACGCGGCTTAACAAATACACACCCTCACCATTGAATGAACATATCCCAAACCGCAATCACATAACGACATGAAAATAAAATGTGATTCAATTCATCCTCCCCCTCCCCACACCAAACACAAAGCAACGATATATTCTCCAACACGAACCCTTATCGCGAAGCATGCATAATGTCGGCAATCTACTAAGCAAAACAAACCATAAAAAACACAAAACTTTTGGGGGAGCCTCAAGCTTCCAAACCAGAAAATTATCTAGATTCATCTCCTCCATGCCACGAACAACATCAAATTCATCAAATCAATAGTCGCAAAAACTCCCTTCACGTTAGGTTGCCACACCAACCTATTAAGTAGACCCGCAACCAATGGAAATACCCGCACCAGCCCCCTTAAATCCTCAAGCTGCAACAACTCAAAGTTACGCAACTCCCGACATGGTCCCAACAACCCATACGCGCATAATCCACAAGCACAACCAGCTTTTTAATAGCGACTCGAAACAATAGAGGGAACAACACACTTAAAGGCTCCACATAACACAAAACATCATGCCAAAAAAGTACACCCGTTCCTTGCCCAACAATCCACACAAAACGACTCACTCCCATAAAATGCTGAACACGCTGATCATCTTGGACCTCCACTATTTGACGCCAAACAATCGACATCCGATGTTTACCATGGTGGGTAAAACGCCACATAAGAACTTGTTCGCCATATTTATCTACAATCAACCGGCGCCACAACGAATCATTCTCTAAAGCATATCGCGATGCCCACTTGGCTAACAGAGCTAAATTTCACAGGTTAAGATCAACTACACCCAACCCCCTTGTCGCTTCGGCAAACACACTCTCTTCCAATTAACACGACATAATTTCCTTGAATTCTCTGACCCACCCCACATGAAGGCCCGTCAAATTCGATCTATCTTCAGGATGACACCCTTAGGTACCACAAAAATACCCATATAGAAAAGCGGTAGAGCTGACAACACAGAATTGACCAACGTTAATCTAGTGGCAAAAGAAAGAGAACTCCTCTTCCACCCAAGCAACCGAGCACGAACCTTTTGAATCACCGGCTCCCATGTCACCAACTGACGCGGATTGGATCCAATTGGTAACCCCAAATAAGTGAACGGTAACACCCATATCTCACAACCCAGAACGGCTGACATAGAAGGTAACAAATCCTCGCCAATTTTAATCCCAAACATACATGATTTAGAGAAATTAATCCCAAGGCCAAAATAATATTAAAAGCAAATCAACACCCTCTTCAAATTACGCACATCGTCAACATCACCACGCAGAAAGATTGATGTGTCATCCACAAACTGTAAATGTGACAAACAAATATTTAGAGTTACTTGTACCCCTGAACATACCCTTTCACCTCTGCGCTAACCAGAAAATGATATAACACCTCGCCTACGACAACAAATAACAAAGGTGATAGAGGATCATGTTGACGCAATCCATGCTCCATCCAAAATTCCTTCATCGGACTCTCATTTACTAGAATAGCAAGTCAAGCCGTCATAACACAAGAATTGATCCAGCCCCGCCATTGCTCTTCAAAACCCATATGCTGTAAAATACAGTCCAAAAAATTCCGATTGATACTATCATACACCTTTGCAAAGTCGAGTTTAAGGAGAACCCCTCCACCACCCCCTCGGTCTGTTCGTAGAGAATGAACAACCTCGTTCACAAGCAGCACACTATCAACCATTTGCCTACCTTTAACGAATGCAGACTGAGTATCTCTAATTAAAACTATCGCCACCAATTGGAATCGATCTGCAAGCACCTTTTCCATCAGCTTATAAAATGAGTTCAGCATGTAAATTGGCCTATAATTCGCAATACAAACTGGATTCTCCTTCTTGGGAATTAAAACAAAAAATGCTAAATTCAAACCTCTAGGCAATTGCCCAGTCTTATGGAAATCATTAAACACCAACATCACGCCACCTTTCACAAAATTCCAGTATTTCTTGTAAAACTCAAACGTATAACCGTCCGGACCTGGAGCCTTACCACCATCACAACTACACACAGCACGCTACACCTCCTCCACCGAGAAATCTGCTTCCAAAGACTCATGTTGCAATATCAACAACGACCCTAAATTAAACTCCACGTCCAACGTTCCAGCCAAGAGAACTTGAGCAAAATGTTCTTTAAAAGTCAGGAAGACATGACGCTTGAGTTCCACTGGATTAGTGATCCAACGACCACGAACCCGAAGCCCCAGCATAGCATTACGCATGCCTCTAATTTTAGCCAAACATTAAAAATAAGTTGTGTTCTTATCCCCCACTTGCAGCCACAACATACGAGACTTCTGTCTCCAAATCGACTCCCGAAATCGAGATAATCTCTAATTATTATTGTTATTATTATTATGATTGTAAATGAGATGAGACAGATCGTGAGCTACTCAAGTCTGACTCAGTCATAACTTGACTTGATTGTACTCGACTCGAGTTCAACACTAGTCGATCTCGACTCGGCTCGTTTACACCCCTGATTGGAAGGGAAATTACCCCCATAGGCTTGATGCTTTAACTACATTTTAGGCCATTGATAGTTTTGAAACCATTTCAATTAAGTCCTTATCCCTCTTGAAATTGTCTAGTATAATTTACTTTTAGGACTATTTGCGCGTGTGATGTACTATAAATGATATGCAAATATGGTGCAAGTATACACGTCGAACAAGTAATAAAGTGGTAAGTGAGTATCGTCTCCACAGGGATTTGAGGTGTTTCGAGGTAAGCTTAAGCACACAAGTGTCACGAAATGTAAATAGAGAATGATCTTGCAAATCAAGATGGAGTGATGAATGTTGTAGTAAATCAGAGTGGAGATATAAATGTTGTAGCAATTAAAGATAAAAGATAGCGTGCTGAAATCAGTAGACAAACAAGTCCTCTTACGCGTGTGAAACTCACGTGGGAATGACTGGCTGGGTTGTCTGGTTTACCTATGTTTTACCTCTATACTAGGGTTTACCTCTCTAACTTAGTCTATGCTCGGCAGGATTTACTTAATGTGCTCCTTAACTATCTCTAGCCAGGAAACTGGGAGCAGGAAATGCTACAGCAATACCTCTCAGCGTAAACTCTATTACTCCCCGTACCCTTAAATGTCTATCCCTCGTAACCGTTAAAACCCAACACTTATCTCTAAGGTGGATTAGAGTTATTCCTCTCAGCATCCAACTCCATTGTCTATGCAGGTTAAAGAAAGCTCTCTCGACCACTAACCTCAACTAACACCTAAAGAAAGGCCAACTCTCGAAGGCTCTTACAACCCTAAGCATATAACAACATAGACAAAGCACATATACGAGCAAGAGATAAATAAACATTAATAAAAGAAAATAAAACATAGTTCATCCAAACAGCCCTCGCTACGTAAATCAGTTCATGGCAGGGCAAATATCCGAAGTATCTTCGTTCATACAACCTATTTTTTCATATATAAAATAAATGCTAAAGCAAAAGAAAGGGAAGAGTAGAAGTCCCAATACGCGATGGACTTGAGCGCCATGAACCACCCTAGGCTTGTCGCCTCTCTCAAGGTCAGCAAGGTCATGAAGCTTCTATGATGGAGGACACCAAGTGAGGAAGAAGAAATGAAAAGAGCCGCCTTTCGCTTTCACTCCTTAGCCTTTTTGTCACCTTTTCACGCACTCCTTTAAATGAGGGTCTTGTGTCTTTTATATAGTGGAGGCTCCTAGAGTTTTGTGCCCTAATATTGTTTGAAGTCCTGGGAATATTCCCTATGCATGTGGGGCACAACCAGACAAAAAGGGGCTCGCACATGTGAGCTATCAGTGTGTGCGCGTTACTTCGTCTTTTTCTGCGCCCAGAATTGTTGTCCAATTTGCTATGGCATTTTCCTTCCTTGCCTTGCTTCAGCATCAGCCTGCACAACACCATACCAGCAAACACCTTTCAAGCAACATCTAATATCGTGAAATAAGGCCAAACCACCAAGTAAAGATACATGCAACTATATGCTCTAAATGCACCTACATGCTATGAAATGACCTCGAGAACAAACAAATACTTAAGCAAAAATGTGTAAAATATAAGCATTTTGACAAGTCATCAATGACCTTATCAGTTTTAAAATTAATTAAATGAAGCATTGACACCTAAATTTTTCTAGTTCAATTACTTTTAAGGCCTTTTTAATTTTAAAATTAGTGAAATTAAAATCATATCTCCTCTAATTTTTATAATTTAATTACGTTTCAAGATCTCAATGTTCCAAAGTTAAACAACTTATCTTTAGAAACGAACATAAAACATAGGATGGGGTATGTGCCCCAAATTTTGTCCCTCTTATTTTTTTATGATTAATTATACTTTGTCTCTTTGATCTTAAATTTTGGCTTGCTTATTCACATGAATAATCCTAACTTCGTCTTGCGTACCCGGAAATCAAAGCGTTTTAACAAACCATTAATTGATTTGATATAGGGTTTTCATCGAACACCTTGCCGGCATGTACGAGGGAATTGAATTTGCAGTGCATTGATGATAGAGGATAAATTGAATAAACAATCTAAATCTCAGATTAAGAAGTAAACAATCTGAAGAAGAAGGGGAAATAGAGATATTCAATGAAGAAAGGGGATAGAGACAAAGAACACAATTTTTTCATTATAATTCATTCGATAAACACAAACCTAATACAATTTGGGATTTAAACCAAATCCTAAACACAAAACAATGTCGTTTCAAATATAACTAAACTAACAAAATGTTCCATTTTATTAAAATAAAAACAACGCATAACAAAACTCCCCGTTTGAAGAATTCCTTGTTCTCAAGGATTAAATAAGACAAGCATGAAGCACAACTAATAAGAAATGATGTTGAATCAATCGAGTCCTTTAAATGGTTTGACCATACATTTCCTAATGCTCTTTTTGCCTTAGCTAAGCTTGACTCGGGAACCCACATAAATGCTTTCAGCTTGTTTTTAGAAGCTGAAGAACTGATGAAATCATGTCGAGAAACTGCTACATTCTTGTGCTTGTTGATGTCGGTAATTGCTCGTCATCCTTTGATCCAACTGTCACTGGGTTGACAGGCTCAATGGATGGTTCCTTTGCTAGGGCAACTTTGGTAGGTTTTGATGTTCTCTTTCTTTTCTTGGGTAGCGTGCTTGCTGTAGCATCTGTGTCCTAGTTCTGTGAGGAAGGCTGAGTCGTAGTGGGGCTCTTGTTGGGGACTGTCGTCTTCTGGGTGTTGGGAGGAGGTTCCTTCGTGTGGGCTTTTAGAGATTTCGAAAAGGCTGGGAAGTCTATACTGATATGTGGTAGGATCTCCTTGAAATAGTCATTCATAACATCATCTCTCTCCTTAACATACCCATAGAAAACGGCCCGGTCTTTACGCATCTTGTCCGCATCCTCTCGGAGATGATTAGTTGAGGCAACTAAGGTAGCAATTCTTGCTGCAGCAAAGGTTTTCGCTCCTCTAGCTAGTGTCTCTACTAGAGCATCCTCATCGTATCCTTTGATAGAGGGGACCATTTCAGGTGTGATAGGACCTTTCCCTGAGTTTTTTTCATCATCAATGGGATCTTCAAACATTCCTTTCTCTCGACAGAGGGCCGTAATGAGGTTGGGAAAAATGAGCGGGCTAGATTTCCTCTTTAAACATGTATAGACCTCATCCACAATAATTTTCCCCACGTCAATGGACCGACTATTGAGAATAGAATGAAGGAGTAGGAGCCTTGGAATATTCACTGTTTTCGTGTGAGAAGTAGGCATAAGCCTATTCTTGACAAAGTGGATCCAAAGTTTTGCTTCTGGCTTGAGTCGCGCACGCTCTACTGCTTTGCTTGATGCGTCTAAGTTGGTGCCTTCAAAGCACAAGTCTTCTAGCACTTCCTTCACAGTTTGTGGGTCGACGTTCTTGGCGAAAGGTGTGTGGTGATCCTTTAAATTTTTCAATCCAAAGAACTTGTTGATCTTGACTGGAGTGAACTTGATTTGATCTCCACGCACGTAAACACCGGACTGTGTAGGACTGGTAAGATGGGCATATAACTCTTGAACAATGGGTATGCAAAATATGTCAGGGTGAGGAATGAAGGTAGCCCATTTGTGGTTTGCGACGACATCCAAGATGTCCTTGTCGAACCCTTGTTCTCCTTTAGTTGAGAACTTGAAAACTTGCTCTGGTAGCAATTTCCAGTCTTGTAGACCTTGGAATCGTTTTGTGGCCTTGTCGTCTAAGAACTTCTTTATAACCATGGGCTTGGGTTGGCTACTTCCAGACACACCTTCTACTCGCTTGCAACGCACCATTATTAGGCAAAAAGAAGGTGAAGGTTTGTGAGATATGCGAGAAAAGGTTTTGTTAGGGTTTTTGAGTTTTTGAGCGGGTTGGAGAAGATGAAGTGGGAGGGCCTTTTGGTTTTCTTTGTATCGATGTGATGAGAGAGAGAGTTAATGGGAAGTGATGGGAGTTGAGGGGAGGTAACTGACATGAATTGAAAGAGAGAGAGCTTTTGGGGGTTTTGGGCGGTGTGTATGTAAGGTAAGGACAAGGGGTATTAAATGAAAAGGTGAAAAGTAGGAAAGAGAAAAGACCTAGGCAATAATTGCTAGGGTTCTCTTTAAATGAAAAGGTGAAGAGGTTAATTAATTTCCCCTCTTTTTGCCCTTTTTGAACCAGCCTCCTCTCATGTTGGAAAAGCTTAATTGCTCATTCCTTATGCCCTTATAAAACAAAGGCCTGATGCGCCGTTGCACCCTGACTTGCCACCCGCGTCCTTGGGGTGCTCAGATGCAGCAAACAAACAAACCTGACATTAAGGTATAATGGAGCAAAAGGACAAATAGGATTAAAAACCAAGAGTACGAAATAAAAATAAAGATTAAAATACATTATTTATGAACATAAAAACATAAAAATGTTGTAGCAAAATAGAAAAGAGAATGAGGTGGTTCAAACGCTTAAGCATCATGGAGGATGAAGGATGACTTATCGCGCAGGACTAGAGCTTCATTGTACAGCTTCAGACGCTGTCCATTGACCTTGAATATCGTATCATCATCAAGCTTTTTAATGTCCACTGCACCATGAGCATAGACCTTGTGAAATAGGAAAGGTCCTGACCATCGTGACTTCAGTTTGCCTGGGAAAAGCTTAAGTCTGGAGTTATAAAGGAGCACTTGTTGCCCTTCTGAGAAATGTTGTGGCAAGAGATGTTTGTCATGCCATTTCTTTGTTTCCTCCTTGTATAGGCGGGCATTCTCACAGGCTTGCGATCTAAAATCTTACATTTCATTCAGCTCTAACAGCCTTCTTTCTCCAGCCAGTTGTGCATCCATGTTAAGCTTTCTAATGCCACAATAGGCCTTGTGCTCGAGTTCCAGAGGTAGATGACAAGCTTTCCCATAAACTAGCTTGAATGGTGACATTCCCAAAGGTGTTTTGTAAGCAGTACGATAGGCCCAAAGAGCTTCATCAAGCTTAGGAGACCAATCCTTCCTTTTTGGGTTGACCACTTTCTCAAGAATCTGCTTGATTTCTCTATTCGAGACTTCATCTTGACCATTAGTCTGAGGGTGATATGTTGTAGCAATCCTATGCCTCACACCATACCTCTGTAATGCTTTAGCAATCAGCTTGTTGTCAAAGTGGGTTCCTTCATCACTGATAATTGCTCGTGGTGCTCCAAATCTCGTGAAGATATTCTTGTGAAGGAACTTCATGACAGTCTTGGAGTCATTCCTTGGAGTGGCAACTGCTTCAACCCATTTAGAGATATAGTCCACATCCAAAAGAATGTATAAATCTCCATAAGATGAGGGAAACGGTCCCTTGAAGTCTATTCCTCATACATCAAAGAGTTCGACTTCCAAGATTCCTTGCAAAGGCATTTCATGCTTCCTAGAAATGTTACCCATCCTTTGGCAATGATCACATGATTGACAAAATGTGTGCGCATCCTTGAAGAGAGTGGGCCAATAGAATCCCAATTGTAGGACCTTTACAGCAGTCCTAGCTCCTCCAAAATTTCCACCACAAGGAGATGAATGACAATGGAAAAGTATCTCCTTGTGCTATTCTTCGAGGACACACCTTCTAATGATCTGGTCAGCGCCTTGCTTGAATAAATATGGTTCATCCCAAAAATAGGATCTCGCGTTATGTCTGAATTTTCTTTGTCCCTGTCTATTCAAATTAGGAGGCAAAATACCACTAACGAGAAAGTTTACAATACCAGCATACCATGGAATTGCTGCAGCATATAGTATTTTCTCATCAGGGAATTCCTCCTTAACTTCCATTTCATCTCGTTTTTCTTTATTATTTTCTAGCCTAGAAAGATGGTCGGCTACTTGGTTTTCACACCATTTTCTATCCCTAACTTCGAAATCAAATTCTTGCAAGAGTAATATCCACCTAATAAGTCTAGGTTTAGCATCCTTTTTAGTCACTAAGTATTTAATAGCCGAGTGATCGATGTGAACAATGACTTTAGTGCCTATTAGATATGACCTAAACTTATCAAAGGCAAATACAACAGCCAACCGTTCTTTTTTCAGCTGTGGTGTAATTAATTTGTGCATCATTCAATGCGCGACTAGCATAATAAATAACATGAAAGAGTTTACCTCGACGTTGTCCAAGAGCTGCTCCTATTGTGTAGTCACTTGCGTCACACACCAACTCAAAAGGTGAGCTCCAATCAGGTGGAACAACAATAGGTGCTGAGGTAAGTTTCTCCTTCAGTTATTCGAAAGCGCTGAGGCATTTTTCATCGAATATGAAGGGCTGATTTTGCTTTAGCAAATTACACAGTGGCTTGGAGATCTTGGAGAAGTCTTTGATGAACCGTCTATAGAAGCCAGCATGGCCCAAGAAACTCCTGATGCTCTTCACATTGGTGGGAGGAGGCAACTTCTCAATTACCTCAATCTTTGCTCTATCCACCTCAATGCCATTCTTCGATATTTTGTGACCCAAAATCGTTCCTTCGGTCACCATAAAATGACATTTTCCCAATTGAGCACCAAATCGGCTTCTTCACATCGCTTTAGCACTTTAGCAAAATTTCCCAGGCATGAATCAAAATCTTCCCTAGAGACTAAAAAATCTTCCATGAAGACTTCCAAAAATTCTTCAACCATATCTGAGAAAATATCCAGCATACACCTCTAAAAAGTTGTTGGGGCATTGCAGAGTCCAAAGGGCATTCTTCTGAAAGCATAGGTACCATATGAACATGTGAATGTCGTCTTTTCTTGGTCCTCAGGTGCTATAGCAATCTGATTGTACCCTGAGTATCCATTAAGGAAACAATAGAATGTTTTGCTCGCCAATCTATCTAACATTTGATCGATGAATGGGAGAGGGAAATGGTCCTTCTTGGTAGCTTTGTTGAGCTTCCTATAGTCCATGCAAATCCTTCATCCCGTTACCGTCCTTGTTGGTAACAATTCATTCTCATCATTACTCACCACGGTGATGCCTCTCTTCTTAGGCACACATTGGACTAGACTAACCCATGAGTTGTTCGATATGGGGTAGACTACACCAGCATCAAGCCACTTGATTATCTCATTCATCACCACCTTCTTCATGATAGGGTGATATTTCTTTAGGGTTCAATGGAATTGTTGTGACAATCATCAAGAAAAATTTTGTGCATGCAAATAGTAGGGCTAATTCTCTTTAAGCCAGCCATAGTCCAACTTAAAGCTCTTTTATGTTGCGATAGTATATTTATCAGACTAACTTCTTGCTTAGGTGTAAGACTAGATGAGATTATCATAGGCAAAGTTTCATTACTACCCAAATAAGCATATTTAAGATGAGATGGCAAGGGCTTTAACTCTAATGTTGGAGCATGCTCAAGTGAAGGTTTAGGAGGAATAAATTCTGAAAAATCAAGAGGTTCAAAGTGCGTACCTGGTTTGGCTTCGAGCAGGCTCGATTGCTCCACCTCTTCAGATAATTCCTCGAATTCCTTATACTCGATCTCGCAATCCTCCATATTGTCTTCCTCTTTGATCTGCTCATATTTATCCATTTCTAAAATATTGCTGCAGCAAAAGTCTGCAGTCTCCCTTTTTGTTGTAGCATCCATGTACTAACACTCTTCATATTCATCCATATATTTAAGAGTGTTGAAGACATTGATTGTCACCTCTTGATCAGCCACCCTCATGGTAAATTCACCATTTTCACAGTCTATTAGAATTCTACCGGTTGCTAGAAATGGCCGCCCCAAAATAATGGGTGCGTTATCATCCGCCTCACAATCAAGAATAAGGAAGTCGATTGGAAAGATGAACATGTCCACCTTCACTACTACATCTTCTACTCTTCCTTCTGGGTGTACATGAGGCCGGTCGGCCAATTGCAAGATAACCGTAGTTGGCCTTACATCTACTGTACTGAGCTTCATGAAGGCTGACTTTGGCATGAGATTTACACTAGATCCAAGGTCACACAAGGCTTTTCCCACATAGTTATCACCTATTGAACACGGTATAATAAAGCTTCCTGGATCCTGTCTCTTAGGAGGCAATTTGCTCCACACATAATAACAATCATTTTCCGTAGCAACTGTCGCATACCGCTCAACCTTCATTTTCTTGGTGATGATGTCCTTGAGAAACTTAGTATAAGTGGGCATCTGATCAATGGCTTCTAAGAACGGGACCTTAATATGCAGCTGGTCTAGAACATCCATGAATTTCCTAAATTGGAGATTATCATTTTGTTTCTTCAATCGTTGAGGAAAAGGAGGTGGGGGTCTAACTTATTCCTCTATCGATGCATGTTTCTCTTTTACAGTAGCATTTTCCCTATCGTCGATAGTTTCATTCACCAAATCTTCGTCCTTTTCCTTCTCACTGGATGTTTCAGCTTGAAATTATGGTTCCTCTTGTACTTATTTAGGAGCATAGTCTTATTTCTTGTTCCCCTCAAACTTATCTTCAGTGTTAAGCTGGGTACCACTCCTCAATGTGAGAGCACTACATAGCTCTTTGCCATGCTTCTTAGTGACTTCAGTATCACTAGGCAGATTTCCTTGAGGTCGCGCATGTAATGCTTGAGCAATTTGACCTACTTTCATTTCCAACGATCGCAAGGATGAACTGTGACTTTGCAGCAAAGCTCCTTGATTTTTAATGGTCAAGGAGTGATCTTGAAGCAATGTATTAGTAGATGCCATAAATTCCTTAGTGGATGTCATGAAATCCTTGAGTGTAGCTTCCAATGAATTGATGTTGGATGAAGATGCAAAACCCTTGTTGTTTTGCCACGACATATTCTACTGTGGTCCATGTGATTCTCCCAGATTCTGCTGATTTGCATTCCCATAACTGCTATTTCCTTGATTTCCCCAAGATAAATTAGGATGCTGACGCCATCCAGCATTATAGGTGTTCGAGTAGGGGTTGTTATTCCGATTGGAATTCCTTATATAGTTAGCAGATTCTTGGTTGTTCGGGCACTCGCTCAAGTGGTGGTTTCTATTGCAACGAAAGGCAAGTTAATGCCACACTTACTTTCTTCACCTCACTAGGCTTTTGGAGATTCTTTAGCATGGTTGTGATAGCGGTCAATTGGGCTGCTACTGAGGCATCCATATCCGTATAACGTGATACTTGAGTTTTCGTCCCCATTCCAAGTCTCGATGAGGGAAATTAATAATCGTTGTTGGCTATTCTATCAAGAATGTCAAAGGCTTCCTCGGGTGACTTGTCTAGCAATGTCCCATTTGCTGAGGCATCTAATGTAACATCCCAAAAATTAGTCTAGAAGATTAAGGGATTTAATTAAGTGATTAGATAAATTATTAAGATTTAATTCTTAATTATTGACTTGGAAATAGGTTCAATATGAACCAAATTGAATTTTAAGGAAATGTCTAAGAAAAATTCGGTCATTGTGTCTAGTGACCAAACCGAACAAGAAAGAAAATATGAAGCTTGCATGCTAAAGTCAAAATGTATAGATTAACCCTTGAATTAACATGAAAACATAATATTATTAAGGATTTATATGATTAAATGGTGTTATTAAAAGATGATGAGAAGAGAATTAGTTGAGATATGACATAGTAGTCATATCCCATTAAATTTGTCTCCCCTCTCTCTTTTCTTTCCTTAGCCGGCTACCCCAAACCAAACTATCTAAGTCTTATTTGTTCATTTCACACCAACATCACAAATATAAAAATTGAGAGAGAAAGCTTGAGAGTTTCGGTGAAGAAGAAGAGATGCTTGCATGGCATAGGAATTCACTTAGAAAATTCAAGGGAAAATCGGAAGTAAGTAGCTCACTCCCTCTATAGTTCGAATATGTTGAAATCTTTAATAGATCAATGGTTTTGATGTTCTTAGAAAATCATGAAAGAAATGATACTAAATGTCATGTTGCTGGAAATTTTAAGTTTATAAGAAACTCTAAGAAATTTCAAATGATAGAAGCTTATGAACATGCAAGAACTAAATTGGACAGATTTGATAGTTATAAGAACATGCAACTTTAGAAAATTGTAGGAAATTAATTAGTAGGAATTTCATGATAAAATTTTGATATGTCCTACCTTGACATGTCTAAAATGGTAGGAAAATTATAAATCTGAGTTTTGATCATTGTAGTAAAATCTGGAAACTCATTTCGAACAGCATGCAAAACTGTCCAGCAAATGTTCTTAGCTGGACAACGAACTTTGGAAATTTGTAGAAAATAATCTGTTGGGAGTTTTGAGCTGGATTTTTAATATGATGAAATTGGGCATATTAATTGAACTTAGAAACAAACGGTGATCGATTTAGAGTTGTGTACTAGAAATGAGAAATGGATTAAGTTAGGTGGTCAAAACTGTGTGTGTAAATGAATAGAAGGAAATTTAAGAACATGTGACTTGTTAAATTTGTAAAATCGGATAAAAAGGAAAGGTAGTAAATTGATTAACAATCTGTGAAAAGTGTAATCCTCATTATTTAGTGATCAATTTGAGGGTTTAAGCACTAAATTAAAGGAGTTAGTGAAAATAGAATTGGCCATGTCGAACCATAATAATATAGGGACTGAATTGAAATAAGAGATAAAATTCAGCCTTGAAATTTATGAAATGAATTCTGAAAAAAATTTCCTATTGTTTGACTTAAATGCCTTAGATCCTAGAAGTGAAAGAATTGAGGAAGAGACTGTACACAGAAAGGCTGCGGATCGAGCAAAAGGCGTTCGAATCCAGAACTAGCTCAGCGAACTGTGAGTGAAACAACCTTAGAGTTGAGATTAGAGTCTCAACTACCCTTAATTTGATTTTTATTATATGTTGAGCATGCAATTGGACTAAATAATTATTGGATTTTAATACGGGAAGAAGGAATAAAGGAATTTGATAAAATGCATGTGATATGTGATTTGTGGTGATTTATATGTTTGAATTGAGAAGTAATGTTTGCCATGCTGATTTCGAATTGGATTTGAGTTATATGGGATTATTTTGGATTATTGAATTGCTGATTATTAGCATTGCTGATATGTTGATCGAATGGTTAATGATTGATAATATTGGTTGATACGATATGTGTGATTGAAAAGCTCGATTGAAAATTGAGCCATGAAATGTGGAATTGAATTATATGATATGAAATTGGATGATATGTATATATGCTGATCGAAGATATGTGAATTGGATTGGAAAATTAATTATATGTGCTGATATGTGATGTTGAATTTGAATTTATAAGAAATTAATCGAAAGGATTAATTAAGCAATTCTGAAAATTTGTTCGAATAAGAATATTATTAAATTAAAGATTGATAAGCAAAGCCCTTGGTGTGTACAGTCTGTCCAGGTAGTACGGCTAGCCTAGAGTCTTGAGCTCGATAAGAAAATCGGTACGTTAGTGTACTCGATATTGTGGTACGTAAGTGTACCTTCTTGCTTAATGTCTGCTGACATTATGATATGTTATACGATGATACGATTTGGGGTACGTGGTACCTATTACATGGTGAATTTGATTCACACTTCAGTTATATGTGACTTGATTACCTAGCTTACTCTACTATCCAAGGCATTGCTAATCGAATTAATAAGAAATTTAAAGTATTAAAATCCGAATTTGAAATTTGATTGGGGTGAATTTCTTTGAATTGAATGGTAGCATGTTAATTACAAATTATGTAATTAATTGATTCTCTGCTACAGTTTGCTGTTGCTTGTTAATTGAAATTGTCGTTGATCGAAATTATGAAATTGAAATAATTAATTCGAATTGAACATCATGACTTCGAATTGGATAATTGGATTTAAATTGCATGTTAAATTGGTATGCAATTGAATTAATATGTGGTCATTGAAGGACTTGAATAGTCAATTATGATGATGGTGATAACTTGAATTGTTGTTGTTTGATATGCTATGCAATTCGAGCATGGTAATTGATAATTAGATATATCAATTTGCATTCATGATTCTTATGAAAAGTCAATGATATAGTTAGGGTGAAATTGCTCGTATTCGAACGGAAATAATTGCCTTGCTATGCATATATTTCGAATGATTGATGATGTTGATCAATTGATTGTGAAATTGGTTGTTTGTTGAGCCATTCGAATGAATTGAAATAAATTACAAAGTGGAATCTAATGTGTGATCATTAGAAATTTAATGGAAATTGATTAGATTAAGGTTTCCTCACTAAGTACGAGAAGTACTTACCACTCGAACCCTTCCTTCCTTCCCAAAAATTTCAGGTTCTAGCTTGTTGATCCACCACCCGTTATCTCCTTACACGAAGATTAAGTATGTCATTTCCTATCTTTGTCGTGCTTATGTTGGGTGGCCTAGCAGTCTACATGTTAGTTCAATTCAGTTTAATGGTGATGTTTATGAACTATTACTTTAGTTATGTATAAACTTTACAAGACGTTTCCCTTCATTTTGGCATGTAATTAAGGGGGTACATATTTTGGGGTATAGATCGCCCAAGTATATGTTTGGGGCTTGATTCTTTTTGTTGAATTTCTTTTTGTATAGGCAACCTATAGGTTTGGCCGTTATAGTTACCCCGGGTAGTATTTTATAAAAAGGGAAACCAAAACTCTATGAATGTTATATTCGGATATTATTATATGAATGATGTATGAATTGGTTAGCACTGTGAATTGATTTGTATTTATAGGCTAACATGAAAATCGAATTGAAAAAGGATTAAGGTACAATTGAATGATTAAATCGGTAGGATTAGAGATTGTACATGGAAATCGAATTGGAAAGAAATTGAATGGGAAGCATTCGAATGGAGTAGAATTAATATGAATGAATTTGAGTATGTAGATTTAAAATGCATACATGATTCAAATGGAACTTGTAATTCAATTAGATTTAGTTTTAAAAGAATAAGATAGATAAATGATTATACGAGCCCACCTAAATACCAATACAATTATGATAAGAAACATTGTATGATAAATGTAAAATGAATGTATTTGATATAGCTGAATATATATGGTTAGTGAATGAATTTAAGATAGCTAAATGATAAGGTTGTATTCGAAAGGAAAAAAAATATTACACGAAAATGGTAAACCCTTCCGCTGCCTAATCCGAATCTGTTATAAGTTAATATAACGCTCCTTGCCCCTAATCCGGGGTGAGGGGTGTTATATCTAGCATCATTCTGGTGGGAGCATTAACACCATTGTAGAACATAACAACTTGTGTCCAATCATGAAAACCATGATTAGTGCACTTGCGCAATAATCCCTTAAATCTGTCCCAACACTCATACATTGATTCGTCATCAGACTGGAGAAAGGATCCAATATCATTCCTCAACTGAGTGTTCCTATTTGGTGGATTATACCGCAACAAAAAGCTCTTGCACAAATCTGTCCATGTTTCCAATGAACCGGCTGGTACACCACTCAACCATTCTCGTGCTCGATCACGTAAAGAATAAGAAAATAGTTTGAGTTTCAACACATCCTCGTGCACCCCTTATTGACGGAAAGAGTCACACACTTCTAAGAAAGCACGAATGTGTTGTCTAGCATCTTCATGAGGCGAGCCTCCAAACTGACCAATTGAGTTCAACATATTGAACATGACAGGTTTAAGCTCAAAGTGGGCTACCTGAATTTCGGGAGCAACAATTTCTGGATTAAGATCATCCAAGACGGGATTTAGGTGATCTCTAATAGCTCTTGGTCTTGCTGGAACATTTTGACCTTGGACTCCAATTACTGCAGTAGGTTCCCCTTGATGCTGAGCTCTGTTCATGATTCTAATAGATGTTCAATTTCAGGAATATAAGGTAATATAGGCTTCCGATGTCTCATTCGACGCATGCAATAGCACGATACCTGAAAATACAAACAAAAATAAGCTAAGAAAATATATACAAAAAAAAATAAACTAGTGCAAAGACTAAACCTAAAACAACCAATTGCCAATCCCCGACAACGGCGCCAAAAACTTGTTTGCGCATGTGATGTATTATAAATGATACGCAAATATGGTGCAAGTATACACGTCGAACAAGTAATAAAGTGGTAAGTGAGTATCGTCTCCACGGGGATTTGAGGTGTTTCGAGGTAAGCTTAAGCACACAAGTGTCACGAAATGTAAATCAAGAATAATGTGGCAAATCAAGATGGAGTGATGAATGTTGTAGCAAATCAGAGCGGAGATATAAATGCTGCAGCGATAAAAGATAGCGTGCTAAAATCAGTAGACAAATATGTCCTCTTACGCGTGTGAAACTCACGTGGGAATGACTAGCTGGGTTGTCTGGTTTACCATTGTTTTACCTCTCTACTAGGGTTTACCTCTCTAACTTAGTCTATGCTCTACAGGATTTACTCAAGGTGCTCCTTAACTATCTCTAGCCAGGAAACTGGGAGCAGGAAATGCTACAACAATACCTCTTAGCATAAATTCCATCACTCCCCCTACCCTTAAAGGTCTATCCCTCTTAGTCGTTGAAACCCAACACTTATCTCTAAGGTGGATTAGAGATGTGCTTCTCAGCATCCAACTCCATTGTCTATGAAGGTTAAAGAAAGCTCTCTCGACCACTAACCTAAACTAACACCTAAGGAAGGGCCAACTCTCGAAGGCTCTTACAACCCTAAGTATATAACAACATAGACAAAGCACAGATACGAGCAAGAGATAAATAAACATTCATAAAAGAAAATAAAACATATTTCATCCAAACATCCCTAGCCACCTAAATCAGTTCATGGCTGGGCAAATATCCAAAATATCTTCGTTCATACAACCCATTTTTCAAAATATAAAATAAATGCTAAAGCAACAGAAAGGGAAGAGGAGAACTCCCAATCCGCGATGGACTTGCAGCGCCACGAACCGCCCTAGGCTTGCCCCCTCTAAATGCATGAACACACGTCAAAGCCATTAGTTCTCAGATTAGTCCTAAGATGAGAATCACAATTAACAGCTCCACCTAAGTACTCAAAAAGAATTAGTGCACCTCTTTTCATTGCATGTTCCAAGCTTCCCATCAACAAAAGTCTAAATTTGAAGGGATCATTCACCTCTACAACTTCAGTCCTATACACCAATAACAGTAAACTATCTCTATGAATCAAAAATTTATTAGAACCAACCTAACCAAGGATAATAATATCTAGAAGGAAATTTCCACCCAACCAATTAGAACCAACAACTGATGCACAAGCTACCTCGTCCGCAACCATTGGTTAAAAACCCACAAAAATTGGATCACTGCCTCTAATAATAAATAGCATACTATGCTGAATTTTTAAAGTTCCATCCATGCTACCATGTACAATAAGCAAAATTGAGAAGGATTCCTTTGTAACATCCACATCAATAAAAGGGAAACAATCTCAAAAATACCATATTCTACAGTGAGCGGAATTATTGAAACAACCTGAGATTGATGTAGTGTTCCATCCCCCAAAACAAAAGCTATCACTCCTAGGCAACTTCTATCTCTATCCATCAACATATACAAAATACAATATTCCACAACGAATTGGGTGTTATGTCTCATAGCTTGGTCATAGATGGTGTGTAATAGAACATACCTTGCTGCATCTACAGCACATGGACAAATATAAGTTTGTCCACCTTTCCTAAAGTTTAAGATTTGACCACCAATTGATGGTTGATATAGTTTCTCAACTTCTATTGGAGAACAAAGTAGGCCATAATTCTCCATGGTCTGCTCAGCATCACGACCACACTTCAATTGTTGTAATACCTGCGATATAGCCTTCTTCATATCATAAAAATCCACAGAACTGCTATGAATTTCTGATGAATGCATAAGTTCAGCATTTGAGACTCGCTTGTAAGCCGTTACCTCATCGACAACAATGAATACACAAAATCCTTGTAGTCCATTTCAATTACCAACCATATAATGTCTGGTAAATTTTTTTAACATCTTCTTTACTAGAATTAAACTGCTTAAGTTGGAACAACTGTTTATAAGTATATGTTCTAACGTCATCCATAACAGTGGGAAGGGTGTCACTTCCTTCGGGATCAAAAGAAGGTATTAAAATTGTAAGAGGATTTTACTCACTAACCATTCACCATTAAACACATTTCAATACTCATTCAAATAGTTACTTCTAGCAAATGAACAATCGGTGAATGTAGAGATACGTACCAAATTAACAAGATCCCAAGCAATTGATAATGCTCTATTGGATTGTGGCCGCCTATCATCGAACACACTAGTTTCACCAGGACCCATTCCACTTATCGCCTTAAGTGAATCCAACAAAATACCATGAACCAGCAACAATTCTAGCAAATCCCTATAAAAAAATATTAGACCCCTCGTCTTGTGGCACTTCCAGCAACCCACTAGACGAGTCGTCAAAACTTTCCAACTCCACGTCTATTATCATAGACAATTTGTCGAACACCTTGAATTCGTTAGAGCCTATCAACAACAGTTCTTGTTCTCTCTCAACCAACGCTGTCGACGCTACACCTTGAACCAGTGGTGGTTCCAACAGACTGTCATTGAACTCTACCGTTGTTGAAACTACATTTGTCGAGACTGAACCTTCGATTCTACTAGAGGTCTCGGAGCTTTAATTTTCACTTGTGAATTATCTGAACTATCGGCCATCAATGTTTCAAATTGGCCCAAAACTATAACATCGTCATCCTTGAGGCTCTCGCCCTCATTATGAGATGTCAAATCTGGCGGTAAACCCTCCGATGATGATGCCCTCAAAAGACCCTTCGACACAACTGCCTTGACCAGAAAGTTTGCTAGCAAAAGCTTCAATTTGTGAACCTCAGAACGAACGCCACTAACCTCAAAGCGAATATCAGCAAGTTTCTCAGTCCAAATTTGCTCGATTTTATCCTCCAATCATTTTTCTAAGTCCTTGGAATCCGATTGCATTTTGGCCAATTCTTGTTGCGATCGAGTTTGTACGCCGTCGACCATTGACAAGAAGGATGGCTACTGATACATTTGATATAGGATAAACTGAATAAACAGTCTAAAGCTCATATTAAGAAGTAAACAATCTGAAGAAGAAGAAGGGGAAATAGAGATATTCAAAGAAGAAATGGGATAGAGACAAAGAACACATTTTTTCAATCCAATTTTTTCGACAAAAACAAACCTAATACAATTTGGGATTTAAACCCAATCCTAAACACAAATCGACATCATTTCAAATAAAACTAAACTAATAAAATGTGCCATTTTATTAAACTAAAAACAACACATAACAACACTCCTCGCTTGAAGAAATCCTTGTCCTCAAGGATTAAAGAAGACAAGCATGAAGCACAACTAATAAGAAACGATGCTAAATCAATCGAGTCCTTTAAATGGTTTAACCAAACTTTGCCCAAAGCTCTTTTTGCCTTAGCTAAGCTTGACTTGGGAACCCGCAGAAATGCTTTTAGCTTGTTTTTAGAAGCTGAAGAACTGATGAAATCATGTCGAGCATCTGCTACATTCTTATGTTGTGTTGATGTCGATAAATACTCAAATCTTTGAAATTCCTTATCCATCCATTGCTTCACAAGCTTATTCACTGTAGACGTTAGTATAGTACTTCATCATGGGTTAAAAGTTCTAGCTTTTATCTCGGCTAGGCAATCAACAAGAGTAGAAATTACGTGTGCATTGATGTAGTTAACCTCTTCAGGCGATACACCAACATCTTCAGGACCCCTCTCAATGCATGAAGATACATCAAAACCATTAGTTCTCAGATTAGTCTTAAGTTGAGAATCACAATTAACAGCTCCACATAAGTACTCAACAAGAATTAGTACACCTCTTTTCATTGCAAGTTCCAAGCTTCCCATCAACAAAAGTCTAAATTTGAAGGGGTCATTCACCTATACAACTTTATTCCTATACACCAATAACAATAAACTATCTCTATGAATCAAAAATTGATTAGAAGCAACCCAACCAAAGACAATAATGTCTAGAAGTAAATTTCCACCCAACAAATTAGAACCAACAACTGATGCACAGGCTGCCTCACCTGCAACCATTGATCCAAAACCCACAAAATTTAGATGAATCTATAATTTCAGCATTTAAGACTCGCTTGTAAGTCGTTACCTCATCGAAAACATTGAATACACAAAATCCTTGTAGTCCATTCCAATTACCAACCATATAATATCTTGTAACAAAATTCTTAACATCCTCCTTACTAGAATAAAATTGCTTAAGTTGGAAAAATTGTTTATAAGTCTTTGTTCTAACGTCATCCATAACAGTGGGAAGGGTGTCACTCCCTCTAGGATCAAAAGAAGGTATTAAAACTGTAAGAGGATTTTACTCACTAACCATTCACCGTTAAACACATTTGAATACGCAATCAAACAGTTACTTCTAGTAAATGTGTAGAACTAATGTTTTGATATAATAATTGAAAAATGTTTTGGACTGATTTAAAAAGTATTTAAAACATTTCTAAAGTCCAAACAACTTGAAATTATGTTTAGGGAAGCTTTTAAAAAGGGTTTTTCATGTTTTTCAAAGCCAATCTAAACAAAACTGTCCAGGTGTTTCGAAACACCTTAGGGCGTTTCGAAACAGGGGATTCCAGTGGCAAAATCGTTTCGATACGAGTATCGAAACGGGCCTTCCTTGGACAGGATTTTTGCCCAGCGTTTCGAAACGGGCTAGGCCATTTCGATACGCCTACGTGGCATTGACCACAACGGCTATAAACCCCAACGTCTATTTTCCTAACTAACTTTTAAATGCAGGCGTTTCGATACGGGCCTATAGCGTTTCGATACGCGTTTCGAAACGGCAAGGGGGTGTTCCGAAACGGGTACCCTGACAGACTGCAACGGCTCTTTCTACATTGAGAGTGTTTTGAAATGGCTTCGAGCATTTCGAAACGGGGAGCTGCAGAACTGCATTTATGGTGGGAATTAAAGTCCTCAACGGCTCCAATTTGATCCCAACGGCTAGTAACGGCTACAAACTCAATTGGGAGTATAAAAGGGACCTCCAAGCATCAAGAGAAGGCTAATGCTCACATTATCAAACATCAAAAGATCAAGAATTGTCTTTGTACTTAAATTGTCATTTATTGTATAGACAAACACTAGTGAGCCAAAATTGTCAAATTTGCTCAAGTGTTTTAGGTTTTGGGTGAGTGCTTAATTGTGCAAACAAACACCTATTAGAGGGTTTTAAGTTTGCTTTGTTTATCTCTTTGTAAGAGAGGGTTTCAATCAAGGCTTTGGGTAGAAAGCTTGATTGTTTGTAAAGGTTACCTCCTAAGCCTAGAAAAGGGGACGAATCAATAGTGGATTGATTGAGAAATCCTTAGTGGGGAGCTAAGGTAGTGGATGTAGACCTTAGTTAGAAGGTTGAACCACTATAATTCATTGTGTCAATTCTCTTTTTAGCTTCCTAAACCCTAACACCCAAATATCCACCTCTCCACCACTTGGTGAGCAACATTGGTTGATCGAATCGAGCCCCTCTCAACTCAACAATTGGTATCAGAGCTTGGCTCAATCGAAGGGGATTCACATCCTATTGAGAAGATCCGGCAAGCTCGATCACTAGTGCTTCAACCGGCTCAAATGGCACAATCTATCGACAAACCGCCTTTCTTTGACGGAACCCACTATGCCCATTGGAAGACAAAGATGAAGTTCTTCATCAAATCAAGAGATTACAAGCTATGGGATATAGTTGAAGATGGTTCGTTCGTGCGTCAAAGAAGTAAAGCGGAGTGGAGTGCCGACGATCGCAAGAAGATGGAGCTAAATTGTAAAGCCTTGCACATTCTATTTTGTGCATTTGGTCCATTCATCTATGAGAAGATGTCTTCTTGTGAGAGTTCCAAGGAGGTATGGGACAAGCTTGAAGTTACATACGAGGGAACCGATGAAGTCAAGGAGACCAAAATTAGGCTCCTAACCTTAGAGTATGAGAACTTCAAGATGGATCCGGAAGAGAACATCGAGAAGATGTTTGATAGATTCTCCACCATCACCAATGGTCTTAAAGGTTATGGAGAAGCCATCCCGGAAGAAAAGCTTGTCCGAAAGCTCATCTACTCACTTCCCGAGTCATGGGACTCAAAGAGGACCGCCATCATCGAAGCCAAAAATTTGAAGACTTTGAAGCTTGATGAACTCATGGGGTCACTCCTTACTCATCAAATCATGAAGAAGAATAAAGAGGATGAGAAGAAGAGGGAAGAAATTAGAGCTATGGGAGAGAAGAAAATCAAAGGGCTTGGCATCAATGCAAGTGCCATGGCTCTCAAGTCCTCCACTTGCCACCATTTCTACTCAAGTGAAGAGGAGGATGAAGATGAAGAGATAGTTCATCTCTTCAAGAAGTGTGCCCCGTTCATGAAGAAAGCCTTGAGAGAGCTTGAACGAGAACCTAAGAGAAAGGAGAGGGCAAGCACTTCTAGCCATAAGAAGAAGGCACATGTGTCTACTTGGAGTGATGAGGACTCCACCGACGATGAACAAGCCAACCTTTGCCTTATAGCCATCGAAGAAGATTCAAGGGTAACTTCTAATTCATCTACTTCATGTTCTTATTCCTTTGATGAATTACAAGATGCCTATGATGATTTGGTTTTAGATTTTAAAAGCCACATTTTGAAAAACAATAAATTTATTTCAAAGTTAAAAATTTAAAATGATTTGCTTTCTAAAACCAAACTTGAACTTGAAGCAAAACTTGAAGAGTTTGAATTAAAATGTTTTGATTTACAAAAATTGCTTCAAAAAGTTCAAGAAGAAAAAGATTTGATTTCCAAAGAGCTTTAAAAGAAAAATAATGTTGGAAAATCAAATTTTTATGTGAGACAATCTAGTGCCCCTAGATTTGTAAAAGGAAAATGTTTTAGAAGTGTTTGGGTCCCAAAAGGACTAACCACTTCAATTAAAAAGGACGACATTGAAAAATGGATTCCAAAGGGGACTAAAATTTGTGCTACTAACGTTTATGGATCCAAAGCAATTTGGATCCCAAAAGTCACTTGATTGTCTTTTGCTAGGTGTGATGGAGATGTTCAACAAGTCAAACATTGAGGGGGAGCTCCATGCACACAAGGAAGAACACTTGAAGAAGGAAGGCTTCACATCCTCCCTTTGGGTTCAAGTGTTGGTAAAAATCTAGTTGTTTTAGCATTTATTTGTTTTAATTTTAGTTTATTCAACTAGATGATCATAAATGTTTGACTAACATTTTTTATGATGCTTTGAGTAAGGGGGAGTCATTTTAAAACCAAATTTTTATTTTTGTCAAAATTTTACCTCTATTGTTATTATGAACTTAATGTTTTAAATTCTTTTTGATATAACAAAAAGGGGGAGAAATGGTTTGAAAAATTGAATTTTCAAATGAATAAGGGAGAGCTTTATTTGATTTCATATCTTCAATCTCTTATTCACATTTTCAAAGTTAAAGGGGGAGAATCCCAAACAATTTTTCAAGTGAGTTTTATTATATCAAAAAGAAGGAGATTGTAGAACTAATGTTTTGATATAATAATTGAAAAATGTTTTGGACTGATTTAAAAAGTATTTAAAACATTTCTAAAGTCCAAACAACTTGAAATTATGTTTAGGGAAGCTTTTAAAAAGGGTTTTTCATGTTTTTCAAAGCCAGTATAAACAAAACTGTCCAGGTGTTTCGAAACACCTTAGGGCGTTTCGAAACAGGGGATTCTAGTGGCAAAATCATTTCGATACGAGTATCGAAACGGGCCTTCCTTGGACAGGATTTTTGCCCAGCGTTTCGAAATGGGCTAGGCCGTTTCGATACGCCTACGTGGCATTGACCACAACGGCTATAAACCCCAACGGCTATTTTCCCAACTAACTTTTAAATGCAGGCGTTTCGATACGGGCCTATAGCGTTTCGATACGCGTTTCGAAACGGCATGGGGGTGTTCCGAAACGGGTACCCTGACAGACTGCAACGGCTCTTTCTACATTGAGAGTGTTTCGAAACGGCTTCGAGCGTTTCGAAACGGGGAGCTGCAGAACTGCATTTATGGTGGGAATTAAAGTCCTCAACGGCTCCAATTTGATCCCAACGGCTAGTAACGGCTACAAACTCAATTGGGAGTATAAAAAGGACCTCCAAGCATCAAGAGAAGGCTAATGCTCACATTGTCAAACATCAAATGATCAAGAATTGTCTTTGTACTTAAATTGTCATTTATTGTATAGACAAACACTAGTGAGCCAAAATTGTCAAATTTGCTCAAGTGCTTTAGGTTTTGGGTGAGTGCTTAATTGTGCAAACAAACACCTATTAGAGGGTTTTAAGTTTACTTTGTTTATCTCTTTGTAAGAGAGGGTTTCAATCAAGGCTTTGGGTAGAAAGCTTGATTGTGTGTAAGGGTTACCTCCTAAGCCTAGAAAAGGGGACGAATCAATAGTGGATTGATTGAGAAATCCTTAGTGGGGAGCTAAGGTAGTGGATGTAGACCTTGGTTAGAAGGTTGAACCACTATAATTCATTGTGTCAATTCTCTTTTTAGCTTCCTAAACCCTAACACCCAAATATCCACCTCTCCACCACTTGGTGAGCAACATTGGTTGATCGAATCGAGCCCCTCTCAACTCAACAAAATGAACAATCGGTTAATGTAGAGATACATACCAAATGAACAAGATCCCAAGCAGTCGATAGTGCTCTATTGGTTTGTGGCCACCTATCATCGAACGCACTAGTTTCACCAGGACCCATTCCCCTTATTGCCTTAAGTGAATCCAACCAAATACCCCTGAACCAACAACAATTCTAGCAAATCCCTATACAAAATATTAAACCCCTTGTCTTGTGGCACTTCTAGAAACCCACTAGATGAGTCGTCAAAATTTTCCAACTCCACGTCTGTTAACATAGACAATTTTTCGAACACTATGAATTCGTTAGAGCCTATCAACAACACTTCTTGTTCTGTCTCAACTAACTCTGTCGACGCTACACCTTGAACCAGTGGTGCTTCCAATGGACTGTCATTGAACTCCACCGTTGTTGAAACTACATTTTTCGAGACTTGAATCTTCGATTCTATTGGAGGTCTCGGAGCTCTAATCTTCGTATGTGAAATATCTGAACCATCGGCCATCAATGTTTCAGATTGGCACAAAACTATAACATCATCATCCTTGAGGCTCTCGCCCTCATTAAGAGATGTCAAATCCGGAGGTAATCCGATGATGATGTCCCCAAAAGACCCTTGAACGCATCCACCTTGATCAGAAAGTTTTCCAGCAAAAGCTTCAATTTGTGAACCTCCGAACAAACGCCACTGACCTCTAAGCTAATATCATCAACTTTCTCAGTCCAAATTTGCTCGATTTTGTCCACCAATCGTTTTTCTAAGTCCTTGAAATCTGATTGCATTTTGGCCAGTTCTTGCTACGATTGAGTTTGTACGTTGTCGACCATTGCTAGGAAGGATGGCTACTGATACCTTTGATATAGGATAAACTGAATAAAAAATCTAAAGCTTAGATTAGGAAGTAAACAATCTGAAGAAGAAAAAGAAGGGGAAATAGAGATATTCAAAGAAGAAAGGGGATAAAGACAAAGAACACATTTTTTTCATTCCAATTCATTCGATAAAAACAAACCTAATACAATTTGGGATTTAAACCCAATCCTCAACACAAAACGACGTTGTTTCAAATAAAACTAAACTAATAAAATGTGTCATTTTATTAAACTAAAAACAACACATAACAAAACTCCCCGCTTGAAGAAATCGTTGTCCTCAAGGATTAAAGAAGACAAGCATGAAGCACAACTAATAAGAAACGATGCTAAATTAATCGAGTCCTTTAAATGGTTTAGCCAAACTTTGCCCAAAGCTCTTTTCGCCTTAGCTAAGCTTGACAAGGGAACCCGCAGAAATGTTTTCAGCTTGTTTTTAGAAGCTGAAGAACTGATGAAATCATGTCGAGCATCTACTACTTTTTTTGTGTTGTGTTGATGTCTGTAAATACTCAATTATTTGAAATTCCTTTTCCATCCATTGCTTCACAAGCTTTTTCACTGTAGACGTTACTATAGAACTTCCTCCAAAGTCAAAAGTTCTAGCTTTTATCTCTTCTAGGCAATCAACAAAAGTAGAAATTACGTGTGCATTGATGTAGTTAACTTCCTCGAGCGACATACAAACATCTTCAGGACCCCTCTCAATGCATGGAGACACATTAGAACCATTAGTTCTCGGAGTAGTCTTAAGATGAGAATCACAATTAACAGCTCCACCTAAGTACTCAACAAGAATTAGTGCACCTGTTTTCATTGTGTGTTCCAAGCTCCCGTCAACAAAAGTTTAAATTTGAAGGGATCATTCACCTCTACAACTTCATTCATATACACCAATAATAGTAAACTATCTCTATGAATCAAAAATTGATTAGAACCAACCCAACCAAAGACAATAATGTCTAGAAGGAAATTTCCACCCAATCAATTAGAACCAACAACTGATGCACAAGCTGCCTCGCCCGCAACCATTGGTCCAAAACCCACAAAATTTGGATCACTACCTCTAATAATAAATAGCTTACTATACAGAATTGTTAGATTTCCATCCATGCTACCATGTACAATAAGCAAAATTGAGAAGGATTCCTTTGCAACATCCACATCAATAAAAAGGGAAACAATCTTAAAAATACCATATTCACCAGTGAGTGGAATTATTGAAACAACCTAAGATTAATGTAGTGTTCCATCCTCCAAAACATAAGCTATCACTCTTGGGCAGCTTCTAACTCTATCCATCAACATATCCAAAGCAAAATATTCCACAACGAATTGGGTGTTATGTCTCATAGCTCGGTCATAGATGGTGTGTAATAGAACATTCCTTGCTTCATTTACAGCACATGCACAAATATAAGTCTGTCCACATTTCTCAAAGTTTAGGGTTTAACCACTAATTGCTGGCTGATATGGTTTCTCAACTTTTATTGGAGAATAGAGTAGGCCATAATTCTCCAAGGTCTGTTCAGCATCAGGACCACACTTCAGTTGCTGTAATACCTGCGATATAGCCTTCTTCATATCATAAATATCTACAGAACTGCTATGAGTTTCGGATGAATCCATAATTTCAGCATTTGAGACTCGCTTGTAAGCCGCTACCTCATAAAAAACATTGAATACACAAAATCCTTGTAGTTTATGCAATTAACAACCATATAATGTCTTGTAACAAAATTCTTAATATCTTGCTTACTAGAATTAAATTGCTTAAGTTGGAACAATTGTTTATAAGTCTCTGTTCTAACGTCATCCATAACAGTGGGAGGGTTTTCACTTCATCCGGGATCAAAAGAAGGTATTAAAACTGTAAGAGGACAGTACTCAATGACCCATTCACCATTAAACACATTTGAATACTCATTCAAATAGTTACTTCTAGCAAATGAACAATCGGTGAATGTAGAGATACGTACCAAATGAACAAGATCCCAAGCAGTCAATAGTGCTCTATTGGTTTTTGGCCGCCTATCATCGAACGCACTAGTTTCACCAGGACCCATTCCCCTTATCGCCTTAAGTGAATCCAACCAAATACCCCTAAACCAGCAACGATTCTAGCAAATCCCTATACAAAATTTTGACCCCTCGTCTTGTGGCACTTCCAGCAACCCACTAGATGAGTCGTCAAAACTTTCCAACTCCATGTCCGTTATCATAGAAAGTTTTTCGAACACCTTGAATTCGTTAGAGCCTATCAACAACAATTCTTGTTCTGTCTCAACCAACTCTGCGACGCTACACCTTGAACCAGTGGTGGTTCCGACAGACTATCATTGAACTCCACCGTTGTTGAAACTACATTTGTTGAGACTTGAACCTTCGATTCTAGTGGAGGTCTCGGAGCTCTAATCTTCACTTGTGAATTATCTGAACCATTGACCATCAATGTTTCAGATTGGCCCAAAACTATAACATCATCATTCTTGAGGTTCTCACCCACATTAAGAGATGTCAAATCCGGCGGTAAACCCTCCGATGTTGATACCCCCCAAAGACCCTTGAACGCATCCGTCTTGATCAGAAAGTTTTCCAGCAAAAGCTGTAAGAGGACTGTACTCACTGACCCATTCACCATTAAACACATTTGAATACTCATTCAAACAGTTACTTCTAGCAAATGAACAATCGGTGAATGCAGAGATACGTACCAAATGAACAAGATCCCAAGCAGTCGATAGTGCTTTATTGGTTTTTGGCTGCCCATCATCGAACGCACTAGTTTCACCAGGACCCATTCCCCTTATCGCCTTAAGTGAATCCTACCAAATACCCCTGAACCAGCAACGATTCTAGCAAATCCCTATACAAAATTTTGACCCCTCGTTCTGTGGCACTTCCAGTAACCCACTAGATGAGTCGTCAAAACTTTCCAACTCCACGTCCGTTATCATAGACAGTTTTTCGAACACCTTGAATTCGTTAGAGCCTATCAACAACAATTCTTATTCTGTCTCAACCAACTCTACGACGCTACACCTTGAACCAGTGGCGGTTCCGACAGACTATCATTGAACTCCACCGTTGTTGAAACTACATTTGTTGAGACTTGAACCTTCAATTCTAGTGGAGGTCTCGGAGCTCTAATCTTCACTTGTGAATTATCTGAACCATTGACCATCAATGTTCAGATTGGCCCAAAACTATAACATCATCATTCTTGAGGTTCTCACCCTCATTAAGAGATGTCAAATCCGGCGGTAAACCCTCCGATGGTGATACCCCCCAAAGACCCTTGATCGCATCCGCCTTGATCAGAAAGTTTTCCAGCAAAAGCTGTAAAAGGACTGTACTCACTGACCCATTCACCATTAAACACATTTGAATACTCATTCAAACAGTTACTTCTAGCAAATGAGCAATCGGTGAATGCAGAGATACGTACCGAATGAACAAGATCCCAAGCAGTCGATAGTGCTTTATTGGTTTTTGGTCGTCTATCATCGAACGCACTAGTTTCACCAGGACCCATTCCCCTTATCGCCTTAAGTGAATCCAACCAAATACCCCTGAACCAGCAACGATTCTAGCAAATCCCTATACAAAATTTTGACCCCTCGTCCTGTGGCACTTCCAGCAACCCACTAGATGAGTCGTCAAAACTTTCCAACTCCATGTCCGTTATCATAGACAGTTTTTCGAACACCTTGAATTCATTAGAGCCTATCAACAACAATTCTTGTTCTGTCTCAACCAACTCTACGACGCTACACCTTGAACCAGTGGTAGTTCCAACAGACTATCATTGAACTCCACCGTTGTTGAAACTACATTTGTTGAGACTTGAACCTTCGATTCTAGTGGAGGTCTCGGAGCTCTAATCTTCACTTGTGAATTATCTGAACCATTGACCATCAATGTTCAGATTGGCCCAAAACTATAACATCATCATTCTTGAGGTTCTCACCCTCATTAAGAGATGTCAAATCCGGCGGTAAACCCTCCGATGGTGATACCCCCCAAAGACCCCTGAACGCATCCGCCTTAATCAGAAAGTTTTCCAGCAAAAGCTGTAAGAGGATTGTACTCACTGACCCATTCACCATTAAACACATTTGAATACTCATTCAAACAGTTACTTCTAGCAAATGAACAATCGGTGAATGCAGAGATAAGTACCAAATGAACAAGATCCCAAGCAGTCGATAGTGCTCTATTGGTTTTTGGCCGCCTATCAGCGAACGCACTAGTTTCAACAAGACCCATTCCCCGTATCGCCTTAAGTGAATCCAACCAAATACCCCTGAACCAGCAATGATTCTAGCAAATCCCTATACAAAATTTTGACCCCTCGTCCTGTGGCACTTCCAGCAACCCACTAGATGAGTCGTCAAAACTTTTCAACTCCACGTCTGTTATCATAGACAGTTTTTCGAACACCTTGAATTCGTTAGAGCCTATCAACAACAATTCTTGTTCCGTCTCAACCAACTCTACGACGCTACACCTTGAACCAGTGGTGGTTCCGACAGACTATCATTGAACTCTACCGTTGTTGAAACTACATTTGTTAAGACTTGAACCTTCGATTCTAGTGGAGGTCTCGGAGCTCTCATCTTCACTTGTGAATTATCTGAACCATTTACCATCAATGTTTCAGATTGGCCCAAAACTATAACATCATCATTCTTGAGGTTCTCACCCTCATTAAGAGATGTCAAATCTGACGGTAAACCCTCCGATGGTGATACCCCCCAAAGACCCTTGAACGCATCCGCCTTGATCAGAAAGTTTTCCAGCAAAAGCTGTAAGAGGACTATACTCACTGACCCATTCACCATTAAACACATTTGAATACTCATTCAAACAGTTACTTCTAGCAAATGAACAATCGGTGAATGCAGAGATACATACCAAATGAACAAGATCCCAAGCAGTCGATAGTGCTCTATTGGTTTTTGGCCGCCTATCATCGAACGCACTAGTTTCACCAGGACCCATTCCCCTTATCGCCTTAAGTGAATCCAACCAAATACCCCTGAACCAGCAACGATTCTAGCAAATCCCTGTACAAAATTTTGACCCCTCGTCCTGTGGCACTTCCAGCAACCCACTAGATGAGTCGTCAAAACTTTCCAACTCCACGTCCGTTATCATAGACAGTTTTTCGAACACCTTGAATTCGTTAGAGCCTATTAACAATAATTCTTGTTCTGTCTCAACCAACTCTGCGACGCTACACCTTGAACCAGTGGTGGTTCCGACAGACTATCATTGAACTCCACCGTTGTTGAAACTACATTTGTCGAGACTTGAACCTTCGATTCTAGTGGAGGTCTCGGAGCTCTAATCTTCACTTGTGAATTATCTGAACCATTGACCATCAATGTTTCAGATTGGCCCAAAACTATAACATCATCATTCTTGAGGTTCTCACCCTCATTAAGAGACGTCAATTCCGGCGGTAAACCCTCCGGTGGTGATACCCCCCAAAGACCCTTGAACGCATCCGCCTTGATCAGAAAGTTTTCCAGCAAAAGCTTCAGTTTGCGAACCTCAGAACGAACGCCACTGACCTCTGAGCGAATATCAGCAACTTTCTCAGTCCAAATTTGCTCGATTTTGTCCTCCAATCGTTTTTCTAAGTCCTTAAAATCCGATTGCATTTTGGCATGTTTTTGTTGCGACCGAATCTGTACGCCGTCGACCATTGCCAGGAAGGATGGCTACTGATACCTTTGATATAAGATAAACTGAATAAACAGTCTAAAGCTCAGATTAAGAAATAAACAATCTGAATAGAAGAAGAAAGGGAAATAGAGATATTCCAAGAAGAAAGGGGATAGAGACGAATAACACAATTTTTTCATTCCAATTCATTCGATAAAAACAAACCTAATACAATTTGGGATTTAAACCCAATCCTAAACACAAAACGACTTCGTTTCAAATAAAACTAAACTAATAAACTGTCATTTTATTAAACTAAAAACAGCGCATAACAATTGAGATGCGAGAAGTGAGTGAGAACAAAGGGTTCCATGGAGCATCCGGAATTTGATGACCTGACACTGGAGTTGTTGGCCGGAGAAAGGAATTAAGGAATGTGGAGGGAAGCGGAAGATTTGAGAGCGAAAGGGCAAGAGAAGGCGTTTGGGGTGGAACCGCAACGCAGCATTTGGCGGTAGAGAGTCGGAGGTTGAAGGTATTGGCATTGCTTTGCCAACTCTCTTAACTGAGTTTTCCATGGAATCCAAGCAATAGGAAGAAAAAAAAAAACAAAACGGCGGCGAATGCCGTTTTTAAGTTTAGGGGAGAGAAGACAGAGAAGTAAAACGCAGCGTTGAGAATGATGGACACGTAAAGCTGTGCGATTGGACTTAAACTCGGGCGTAAAATAAAAAAGGTGAACCGCGTGGCAGGGAATTCAAGAAGAAGATAATGGATTATATCTATTATCTAATCATAAAGAAGATAAAAAAAAGTGCTAAAGGAGGGGCAATGGAAGCCATGCAATTTTCGACCGTCGCTGCCGGCAACTTCTCGGCGACTTCGGCTTCCTTTCCGACCAACCGGTGCTTCTACAACATTCAGAGAAATTCAACTAAACTTGGGAGCTCATGGAGTACTTGTTCCCGCAATCACGCTTCCCTTTCTTGCAGGAATCACTTCACTGTAAGTAAAAAGAACACGACAGTTTTATAGTACCTATATTATGTTTGGTTATCGAGAAAATGCGTAGAAAAAAACAAAGAAACAAGCTGCCTTTCGCTCTTTCAATTGCTAAACCCTTTTTTCTCTTTTTGGTTTGGATGGCAGAGAGAGATATGGGGTTGGGTAAATTCCAAGACGGTTACTTTCAGGAGAGAAAGGCGAGGTGTTGTGAGAGCTGAAATGTTTGGTCAGCTGACAGGTGGCCTCGAAGCTGCTTGGACCAAACTTAAAGGAGAAGGTTTGCCCTTTCCCCCTGAAGTTAGAGCATAAGAGAGAAGTGTTTTAAACATTAAAAATAAAGGAGAGAAGTGTGTCTATTTATGAATAACAAAATGTGGGTGGTGAAATTGTTGTGTTTCAGAGGTTTTGACAAAGGAGAATATTGTGGAGCCAATGCGTGACATTAGGAGAGCGCTTTTGGAAGCAGATGTAAGTGACTGAGTTGTGTTCTGGAAATTCCTGGGATTTTTTTTTTCAATTTTACTTTGTAATTAACGTATTAATAACACGTTTGTTGTCTTTCCATAGGTGAGTCTTCCTGTTGTTAGAAGGTTTGTCCAAGCTGTAAGTGACCAGGCAGTTGGGGTTGGTCTTATTCGAGGGGTGAAACCGGATCAACAATTGGTTAAGGTATGATCTTTCTATCAACAAAATGAACTTTGGTTGATCAGGATCTTGCTAAAAAAACAAGTACTATCTTTTTTGTCTCCAATGTTTTGATTTATGCGAACAACATATGTTTTCCTTGGTTGTAGATTGTACATGATGAGTTGGTGAAATTGATGGGAGGAGAGGTTTCGGAACTGGTGTTCTCAAAATCTGCCCCCACTGTTATACTATTGGCTGGTTTGCAGGGAGTTGGGAAGACAACCGTTTGTGCGAAGTTGGCTAATTATCTTAAGAAACAGGTTCTATTTGTGTTATCGTGTATAGATAATTCCAGCATTTTTCATTAAGCCTCAATTGACAGTGGAGCATAATGTTGACTACAGGGTAAGAGTTGCATGCTTATTGCTGGAGATGTGTATAGACCTGCTGCTATCGACCAACTTGTTATTTTGGGCGAACAGGTATAGGATTTCATTGTCAATAAAATTCTTTTGCCTCTTTAGTTTTATATTATTTTGTTGACCACTTTTCTTTCAAATCCAGTGGATTTCAGAGAAGTTATTCCGACTGTTAAGTCAAATACATGTCTGCTGTTAGCTCTAGAGTCTATACTGTCACTTTTACCTCCAGATGTGCTTGCCTTGTAAGGTCAAAGCACTGCATTTTACGTTCTCTTAGCGCCAAGATGGAAGAATGCAGGCTTAAATTTCTTGTCGGAGATGTCAATAGTTTGCACATATTACCAATTACCATTCACTAAGACGGAACAAATGAAACAAAAGAAGCTATAATAGAAGCTTTCTAGCATAAAGGTTATCTTGTTAAACATATTCTGAATGATTTTCAATTGAAGTGGAATTATTTTTGGTTTCAAATGAGTTAAAATTACCAGACTTCTGAGTGATGAGATAACGCATGTAAACAATTTTTCAATCCAGTTTCATATTTATCATTGTTTCTTTGCCTCTTGATAATTGGTAAATTGTTGATTGGCTATCACAGTTATATTTACCCATCATTAGGTTGTTTCTCTTTAACCAAAAAGATTCTCTCATACTATTTTTTTAGCTTGTGACAGGTGGGAGTTCCTGTTTATACAGCGGGAACTGAGGTTAAACCATCTGAAATAGCAAAGCAAGGTTTAGAAGAGGCCAAAAAGAAGAAGATGGATGTAGTGATAATGGATACTGCAGGACGGCTCCAGGTAATATCATTAGCATCTATCATGAAATTTTGGTGACCTAACTGATGCAACATCCTCAGGTTAATCATTCATGCAAATTCTTTTCTTGTGTTGAACAGATAGATAAAGGAATGATGGATGAGTTGAAAGAAGTGAAGAAGGTTCTGAATCCCACAGAAGTTTTGCTGGTTGTGGATGCAATGACTGGCCAAGAAGCTGCTGGTACTCAGGCTTCGAACTTTCTCTTCTAATAATCCCACTGTCCTTTTCTAATTCACTCTCGAGTGTTTTTTGTTCTATAAAAGTCATAAATTTTGTTTTTCATATTATATATTGTCAAGCAGTGTTATCCTGTTGTCAGTTAAATATTGGTTTTCCTGTGATTTTATATTAAAGTTGGGCCCCTCCACTTGATGGCAGTTGGTTTTGGTTTAACATTGTATCAAAACTAGGTGTTGTTATGTTGTTGTTCCTGCCTACCTCAGGTTGAGACCCCGGGTGAGGTTGTCCACCT
Source organism: Hibiscus trionum (assembly GCA_030270665.1). Taxonomy (NCBI): domain Eukaryota; kingdom Viridiplantae; phylum Streptophyta; class Magnoliopsida; order Malvales; family Malvaceae; genus Hibiscus; species Hibiscus trionum. The sequence goes on along the minus strand of BSYR01000010.1, from coordinate 38,099,736 downwards.
TGTCTAACCCTAGTCTTAACGTTCCTGAGTAATACATTGCGTTCATTTCCATACTTATATTTATAGAGCGTGCATTTCATTCAAGCAGACCTGCAGCTGTTGATTGGCTAAATGTTCTACTTAAAATGCTTGGTTGCTGGAGAATTCACATGCAAATGACCTTGGAGTTTTATAGTTGAACTTTACTCATTTGGACACATTTGATTGATTGTCCATATCTGTGTATCTATTTGCCTGCTTAATTTAGATATTGTTAAGTGTTAAGATGACTGTGACAAGTCCATGATATATTTCTCTTCATGTTCATTTTTGAATTCACAGCCTTGGTCACAACATTCAATGTTGAGATAGGGATTACTGGTGCCATTTTAACAAAGCTAGATGGAGATTCTAGAGGTGGTGCAGCTTTGAGTGTTAAAGAGGTTTGCCGTACTATTTTCTTTGGTTTTCTTTACTTGAAGTGCGACTTTATGTGATACTCTCTTCCTTGGGGAAAATATTTGATATTTGAGCACCTGGAAATAGTGGCAGTAGTGGTCAATGATGCATGTTCTATATTATTGAATGTTATAGGTGTCTGGGAAGCCAATCAAGCTTGTAGGACGTGGAGAGCGCATGGAGGACCTTGAACCTTTCTATCCAGATCGTATGGCTGGACGCATCTTGGGAATGGGAGACGTTCTCTCATTTGTTGAGAAGGCGCAAGAAGTTGTAAGTTTTAGTTAATTTCACACCATATTTATTTAGGTAAAACACATCAAGATAAGTTTTTAATCAAAATGCATGTTCAGATGCGCCAAGAAGATGCTGAAGAGTTGCAAAAGAAGATAATGAGTGCAAAGTTTGACTTCAATGATTTCCTAAAGCAGACCCGCGCAGTTGCTCGTATGGGCTCCATGACTCGTGTTATTGGTATGATCCCTGGCATGGGAAAGGTATGAAATTTGGGTTTCCTTTCCTTTCCTATTCTTATTTCTTATTATATTTGAAAGTTTATGCAACCTTCTTGGTCCATTTTTTTTACTGTTACTGCTAGAATAGCAGTCTTGTGTATCTCAGTCCATTGTTAAAATTTCTTAGAAAGTTTCAAGGCTATGGATTGTGAGAAGAAACTAATTTGATGTCCTATTTGTTTCCAAACAGGTTACCCCAGCCCAAGTTCGAGAAGCAGAGAAGAATTTGAAATTAATGGAGTCAATGATTGAAGCCATGACACCAGGTCTGTTTATTTTAGCTGCATTTACTGTGGCAATTTTGAAGGATGAAACTCGACCAAACATATCTCTTTCTTCTTTTAAAATTTATTTGGTTAAGCTTGACCTAGCTTTGGGGTATTGCACCTTCAGACATGGCCCCATTTTTCTAAAATAATGAAGCCATATTGCTCTACCCTTGTGTTTTACCACTGTTGCTTGGTTTCTGATTCTGATAGGAGGGTGTAGACAACGAACAGCTCAGTATCTATGGAAAGTTATATTGTTATAGTTTCTTTTTCATTACCCTCGATCAGACTCATTTAAAATTAACAACTTAATCTGGACCATGTCTGTTTATGGTTATATTGCTGGGTCGAGTCGAGCATTGTACAACCACATCATTACTTAAGGTGCTGGACTAGCCGGCCTATTTAACCATGTACTTCTTTCTTTTTCCAAATGGCCTAAATCAGTGTGGCACGCTAACATTTTACCTCAATGAGGTTGTTTCTGCAACTTATTATATGCATATTTAGGAATCTGCATTGATGATTAACGGTGGCAGTAAGAAAACAACTAACAAGTATAGTTGAATATGCCTGTTCTTACTTCAAAACACACTCTTGATTTGCTTCTTTATTCTCTGTTAAACTTTCATATTTATTTGCAGAGGAAAGGGAGAAGCCGGAGTTATTAGCTGAGTCTCCTCAAAGGAGGAAAAGAATTGCTCAAGATTCTGGTAAAACTGAGCAGCAGGTATGAATTGCTGGTGGTTGTAGGCTTTTAAGATTTCGACAACTTCTAGATGGGGTAATATTGTCTGGTGTCAATAATAGGTGAGTCAACTTGTTGCTCAACTCTTCCAAATGCGTGTTCGCATGAAGAACTTGATGGGTATCATGGAGGGTGGATCTATTCCAACACTAAGCAATCTTGAGGATGCAATGAAAGCTGAACAAAAGGTGACTCAGTAGATGCATACATATTCGGACAGTTTCGTTTTAACTATACTCTCTTGTGATTGATGGAATTCTAAAAGGTCTCAAATGATTTTTAGACAAGATTTATTATGTAATAATTGATGTTTTCGTTGTTTCTCCCATGCATAAGGCCCCTCCTGGTACTGCAAGAAGAAGGAGGAAATCAGAATCAAGAAGGCAGTTTGCAGACTCGGCAGCCTCAAGGCCAAGTCCGCGTGGTTTTGGTGCAAAGAACTAGGAGTCTGAAGAACATCAAAACTCTTCGTTATCTACTGCGGATTGAACCGAGTTCCGAGCTATGAAAACTCGTTGCACTTTGATCATTAGTGTGAAATTAAAAGGTGACCGATCATCCTGAAAAATTCAATGTAACATTAGATGATATACTTGTTTGTTAATGACTTGTAAGATCAGATATGATCCATATTGAACAAAAACAATTTTCAAGGAGATCTAAACTATGCTATCATTGTTCTTGATTGAGATTGAACCATTTGAGGTGTCAATTAACTTTAGTTTTTTATTATTGGTGTGTCAAAACAAAATGAAGAATGTTGAGAAAATGCTTATAATTTTTTCTTACATTAGGATAACCTTACCATTACAGTTACAGTTAAATCCGACAAAAAACCAGGGACAGTTGAGAACAAAATAGAAAGTAGTTTAACACCCTAAAAAGTTCTGATTAAAAGGATCTTGGTCATTGACACGTGTCTATGATATATTTTTCTATTCTTATGAAACTTCAAGCCTTATTATATCAGTTTCTCTTTCACTTTACCCTGTTCTTTCCATCAAAAAGGAAGACTTGCTGATTAACTTGGAAGGAAATTTTAAAAAAATGGAAGATGAATTTTCTGATGCCTATAGTGGAAATTTTCCGGCTGCTGATGCTAACGCCGAGCTGAATCCCGGGCAGGACAAGGAATTCAAGGAGGTTTCATTGTCAAGTGAGACCAGTACATCACGAGAAATCAAGGTAAATATATATCCAAAACGAAAACGCAAATGAACTTTCTTCTTAGATTGCTTTTCTGGGTTTTCAATAATGTCATTTCACATATGATGGTATCCATATCAAATCAATTTGAAGTGTAAAAACATCATTCAATACTTCCCAAAGTCTGTAAATACTATTTTTCATGTCAAAGCAAAATTGACATCAATTCTTGCTAACTCTGACTGATTTAATACAAACATGGAAATGAAGGGAGGAGCTGATCCACCTCAAAGTAAAAAAGGAAGGAGGAACTCCATGCAGACGCTGAAAACAGCCATGTTAGTTTCGGCTGTGGTGGTGGCGGTGGCCGGCGTAGTCATTGTCATAACCAAGAAACTTAAAGAGAAATGAACATATATATAATATATACATGGTTGCAGGATGATGCAGCTAGCCAAAAGAGTGTTAAAATCTAGCAAATTCAATCATTTTTTCTGATCTCAAGTTTATTTGTTTTAGGGTTTTTTTTTTGTAAGTTGTAACTACCATTATTTTGCCCATTGGGGTTTTTCCTTCTTCCATTGATACTAAAACATTGATTCAGAACTTCTGTTACCACTTACATTTGTTAAGCTTTGAACTTTTTATGTATCAAAGGAACAAGTCACAAATACATTCGGCCTCATAAACATATATAATTTCCTCAAGATCAGAGATGTTGAAAAGATAAAACTGGGATACATTAAGTATCTAATTTATATGCATACATAAACTAGTGCCCGACACACATACAGATGAGCTGAGAGGGAAAACTTGAGGTTGGAGCCTCAGAAAAAGAAAGTTTATTAATCTAAAGTCCAAAGTGGAAGGGTTTCAGTTTCCATCCTCTCCAGCCTCCTGATAAGGATCGGAAGGAATGCTTGAGGCATATCATGCAGTCGATCCACCATTGACCACCCATCTTTCCCATACAGTCGGATTATGAATCTGAAATTGTAACCCGGGAAATGGCTATTCACATGCTTCGCTTTCGGATTCTGGATTACCCCAGCCCTTATCGCTCTATCGAGCTTTGTTGCATTCACCATGGTGGAACGCATCCATGACTTTGTAACGAACCAAAGTGAAGGGCTTAAAACGTAGTCGTTTTAGTTAATTTGCTTTTAATCTTTATTTTGATTTAATGAAACGGCTATGTATTGCCCTTAACGCTGTCGTTGGCAGCAGTAGGTTAAAAGAAACACTGTAGCCGCAATATTGCTTATCGATTATCTGAATGAAAAACTCAAGTCTTTTCTCCCAAATTTCTTATCTCTTTTCTCTGATCTATTTCTCTTCTCACCTTTACTCTGTTAAGAATTCTTAAGTTCGATTTGGTCCGTTACAAAGGTATCAGATGTCATCGGTCCCGTTCATGGTGGACGATCGCCACTCATCTTGGTCTGAGCTCTGTGAGGAATTTAAACTTTTGGTTGAGAGCTTGACGAGTCGAATACTCTTGGTAACTGTCAGTCGTATGTTGTATCCGATCACTATAGACACTCTGTATCAGGTGTTCTCACCACATGGGTTAGTGGAGAAGATTGTTCCGCTTCAGCAGTCAGTTCACTTTCAAGCATTGATCCATTATCAAGAACGTCATGAGGCTATCTTCGCTAGAAATTCTCTTCAGCAGCGTTACATATACGATGGTGTTGACAGATGGACATTCAATTCTATAAAGACACTGTGATATTAGATTCTGCTGAACCGAAACTAGAATCGCGGCTAACAATCCCTTACGAAGACAAGGTGTTTGACAGAGTGCCTATGACAACGGCCAAGGAATCGGATGAGTCATACTTGGTGGTCAATTTCGAAGAATCAAGTGAAGCCCAGATGTTTGATGAAATGTTGGTAGGCTAAAGTTAAAGACAATAATGTTGTTGATGATATTACAGTAACGAACGCTAAAACTGATGTAAAAGATACCAACAGAGAGAACTCAACAGTTATGGACAGGGTCTCAATTTCTGAGGTGTGTGGGGACTTACCCAAGAGTTTACTGAACCAGTCACCAGTTCAAGGTGTGGTGTTGAATTTACCTATGGTGGCGATGGAGGTAGGTTCCGTTGAAGCCAAGGTGTTTGATGAAATACTTGTGCATAATGGTCAAGTTAAAGATGGTCAGAATATTGAGCTAGAGCGTCAAGATTCGAATATGCATTCTATAGTTAATCTTATGGTGATAACAGATGAATTGAACAAGATTCCGTTGGAGCCATTGTCGGCAATAGGTGTTGTTACGGGTTCTCTGTTGCAGCATAGTGGTGGTGAATCGAGTGATATTGCTTGCAACATTCAGATGGATTTTTAGAGGCAAATAACCATGACTCCTCAAGTTTTTGTTCAATTCCACTTAGCATATTCTACAACAGAACTAAGGTCCTGGAAAAGGCGAGTGAATAATCGAGGAAGGGTTGCAATTGGAGTTGAAACGGAGTAAATCGTCTTTGATAATTACGATCATAATTTTGATCCGGGAGGAAGGTGTCAATTTACAGAAAAATATTGTGAGCTGCACCAGAAAATTAAAAATTATTTTCAGTGGTCGAGTGAGATGGATCAACTGGTTAATCAAATTTCTCCGATTGCCATTGGGGACCACAAGGCTTCATGGCCACATGGAGGTACAAGTATTGTCATGATTCCCACCAATAAATTTCTGTTGATTACTGGTGTTTTGGTTGAGAGTATTGACCTATATGGATTTAGGTTATTATTAATGGCAAAAGGCAACAAAGCAAGAGATGTATGTTTCTATTCTGTTGGTGTGATTCAAAATGAAATTTTGATTGGTATTGCATGCGACAAAAGTTTAGTTTTTCTTGTCTCAAATGAATTGCTTAAGAAGGTCATTAAAAATTTGGATGCAAGCAAGGAGAAAGGTAACTTTTACAAAGTATGTAAAGATGTTCATGAAGTTGTTCGTATCAAAAGAAAAAAGAATACAGAAAAACCATCTAATTATAAATCACAATTGTTTGTTATGTTTGATGGTGATTGGATCGTAGAGGACCATTGTTGGGTTGTCTTGAATGTTAATCCAGGGGAAAGCTTATTTGCAACAGCTTCTGATGGTGACAATGTATCAGTGGGCAGATTTATTTCTCTTTCAGAATTTTTTCTTGCATTGCTTTGGGTTGAGTTGGAATTTGGGAAGCAAGGTACTGAATTTTTTAACAGTATTGTTAACCAACTGTGTACTAAGATCGATGGTTTGGAATCTCTAAGCCTTGTTGTGTTTATTGGAATGGCAATGACCACCAGAAATGATTTACTTGATGATGCTTGTGATGTGTATTTGGCATCATGGCCATGGTTAGCAATAACCCTTTTTATTGGCACATTTTTGATTGTATCACTGGTTGAACTTATATTTCATGCAACTGTTGATCAAACTGCCAAGATGAAAGACGATGTCCCTGAGATGTTTGAGCAGAAAAATTGTGATCGCGGCGATTCAGAATTGGTTGGTGGAGTTTTTCATCTTACAACGAGGGAAGAACACAACTGCAGTTGTATGGATTTTCATGCCTTTGCAGAACCTTATAGAGTTACTTGGGATTACTACCTTTTTGCTAGAGAGCACAAATTAAAATTTGATTCTTGGAAAGAACCTGTTGAGTTAGAATATGTAAAGCATCATGAGATCTACATATTTCTAATGACATACGGAACGTTTGGCACATTGCTTCCTTTACTGGATGTTTTACACATGGTTGCCTCATTTGTAAAACGCCCAAAGCTATGTTGTGCAGTGATAAATTCAAAAGATGTGCATACTTGTGACTTTTTAGCAATGTCAAGGATCTGTGACTATTGGAGTAGAGTTGAGACTTTAGGAAAATGGGTGACTGGAGTTTTTGTTGGTCATATTTCATTTTGCTCGAAGGATGGCACGAGTATTCTACGAGTGGTTAAATCGGGATATAAAAATGAAAAGGGTGAAGAAACTATGGTGATTATTCCATGGGATGAGCGGTGGGAGCAGTCACTAAAAGACAGTTCTAATCTGCAGATAATCTTGCTTCCTTTACATCCAGATATATGTGCAAAATTTAACTTCATTGCAGCTTGGGAGTGTGTCATGAGCATATCAGACAAGCCATATGGTTACCACATGATATTTAATTGGATAGACACTGTAGCTGACAACTATTCACCACTTCTTGATGCCAATTTGGTCATTTCTATCATGTTTATGTGCCGTAGAGTGCAGCCAACATATGCTGCAAATATGGGCATGGAGAATAGAAGCATTTTCTATGATGGTGGGCAATTGTTTGCCAATATCGGCATGGAAGAAATATTGTCTGTTCAGGCTGCAATCTTAGCTAAGAGAAAGAGAGCTTTTGGGAGTATTTGGTCTAACCATTTGAAGAAAGCAAAGATGGCTAAGGTTGATCGCGAATTGGTATTCAAGGGGTGTTGTCATGGAAATTTTCTGTTAATCCTTGAGGACAAGGATTATTCGAAGGAGGGAGTATTGTAACGAGCCAAAGTGAAGGGCTTAAAACGTAGTCGTTTTAGTTAATTTACTTTTAATCTTTATTTTGATTTAATGAAGCGGGGCGTTTAGCCACCTCTATGTATTGCCCTTAACGCTGTCGTTGGCAGCAGTGGATTAAAAGAAACATTGTAGCCGCAATATTGCTTATTGATTATCTGAATGAAAAACTCAAGTCTTTTCCCCCAAATTTATTATCTCTTTTCTCTGATCTATTTCTCTTCTCACCTTTACTCTGTAAAGAATTCTTAAGTTCGATTTGGTCCGTTACAGACTTCCACAAATCAATGGCAAACAACTTGTCTTCTCTTTCATTCAACATCTTTTCTGTAGGGCTCATACTCCTAGCGCTTGCCCTAGATGATTGCTTACAATAGCAGATACTATTGAGAACTCGTTTATCAAGTTCTGTGGTGTCCAAGCTATGGATTCCTGCAACTTCTTCTAGAAGAAATCGATAGCTTTCTGTCAAGAACCCATCATCAAACTCTTCTTCTGCTTTCTTCTTCCCCACGTCATCCTTTCCCCCATCATAGAACTCCAAAACACGAATGAAATCATCCATAAAACTTGGGAAGTAATCGGCTATCTTTATCTTTAGATCAACCATTGTCATATTTCATGTGCCGTATTTGTGAAGGCATTGTAGCAACATCAGATAATCCTCGGAACTCGTTTCCTTCATAACTTTTTCACAAAACCTCAACGCTTGATCCAGATGATCCTGTTCACCTAGATTTCTTGGAGTGATTTTCTGAACAGAACAAAATCTTGGGTTAATCTTTTTGTTGTATCCGTCGATTTTATAAAGTGAGGCAGGACTCTTCCTTTTAATGCTGCTCCGTTTTGATCTCATTGATTCCAACTGAACCAGACTTTCTCAGGAGATGGTTTCTTCTTTGAGAATCGTAGATGGCAAGAAATGTTAGGTTTCTTCTTCTCTTCCTTTCTCCGTCAAATGACGCTTTTATTGTTTGGATGCTTCAAAACACTGTGAAAGAGTGGAAATCGGTGTTTCCTTATTCAACAAGGAATAGGGTAAATGTTGAAGGGGTTTAACTTAGATTTGGATAATACTAAAAATTAAGTTAATCCATTCATCATACTTTCTTAAAGCTTATAGCAAATACACCAAATTATCCCCCTCTTTAAAAAGAAGATACTAGTATAATTCAAAACATAAAAGGGTAACATTTTGATACATAGTTTGTGTAAAAAAATATTACACAATCATTCTTTAAAATCTTAAATCTAATTCTTAACCCCTAAAATACTAAACACTAAACTCTAACCCTAAATACTAAATTCTAAATCATATAACCTAAACCCTAAATTTAACAAGCAGCATGTGTATAGTTTTTTTCCCAACATAAAATACAAAATAATTTTGATCATAGATTTAACCTGCAGAATTTTCTACTTGCCGTATGACCCAAGTAATACATGGTATGTAGTATGATTACCCTAATGTTTGATGTAATGTGTTTATATAGGCATTTTTTTCTGGTGAAATTTAAGTGATTCTGTAACCCCCTCGTCCCGGTCTGGTCGGATGACCGGTCCGAGTGGGCCACACGGGGAAAATCGAGTGAAAACCCCTAAGGATTCCCCCTCGGTTAACAACCCTATTTTATTTTATTTTTTTTCATTTTATAATCTTGTCTAAATAGATATTAAACCCTAAGTGATCATACAGCGGAACAACATATACAAATCGATCGAACAAACTCAAACAATCATGTTACAGCCCAATTTTAAGCTTATACTGCAGGTGGTATCGATACACCTAAGGGGTGTATCGATACCCCTTGACTAGGTCAACTGGTCAGAGTCAACCAGTGGAGACCGTATCGATACGCCCAAGGAGTGTATCGATACCCTCCCCAACGGTTGACTTTCCACGGTCAACGCTAAGATGACGGTATCGATACACCAGAGGCCCGTATCGATACCGAAATGGACAGTAGCTCCAGTGACCAAAAAGGTATCGATACGCCCCCTCGCGTATCGATACACGAGGCCTGAAACAAGAAGGCGGTATCGATACTGGACCAACCGTATCGATACCCCTGCACAGCAAAAACTCCCAAACTCAGCTAAAACGAACAAGACTCGGACCTAGATGCAATTTAGGACTTTCCTAACCCCAACCAAACATACATACAACATTCGTATACCACCAAGCAGCCATACAAACCCTCAATAAGCATAAACATCAAGGAGATCATGCAATAGGCCCAAGATGGCATCCAAGCATTCAAGTTCATACATCAACATTCAAACATGAAGGCAACCTCTTAGGCATAAGGCTAACATTCAACAAGAGTAAGCAATTAGGCATGAGTTAACATTCATCAAGGCAATACCAACCACACAAAAGCAAGGCATCAAGGAGTCTAAACATGCTCCTAACAACCTACAACTATCCAACAGAACATTACACATCCCATTGCTTAAACTATTACATGTCTTAGCATTAAAATCCATACTTGGTGAACTCAAGTCCAAAAACCACACTTGGAGGCCCTCCACTTGCCCGAGCAACCCACGAACTAAGGATCTGCAATGTTGAACAAAGAGAGCGTAAGCAATGATGCTTAGTGAGGGTAAGCTCTAAAGAACAAACCTCAACATCGCAGGGTCCGAGCACGATCTAGCCAAGGCAATTTACATTTACCAAAAGTCCACAAGATAAAGATGCATGAGCAGTATATATCACATATATGCCTTAATCATGAGCTCAACACTACCATACATGTAATCACATTTAAACATCCAAACAGCTCATATATCTCAACCCATTGATACACATATCAATCAACATTGGCACCTAGTTAAGACTCAAATACACGGATAACTGTTGGGACTCACATCCAACAACACAACCATTACCTGACGGTGGGATTACACTCATCACCGGTCTCGCGGAGGGGATTCCACTCATCCTCACGCCCCGTCGATGGGATTCCACTCATCACCGACTATATTTAAATACCATTTCCGGGCGTACCCGTACTCCTCCTTGGTGACTCAACGCCACCAAGGCCACGCGCGACTTTTGACTCATGTGTACACACTAACATCCTAATGATCGATCATTTGTATTTAAGTTTATTAGTGCCAATATTTACTCACTTCACATTACTCATTTCAATAACCTTGTGCTTAGCACGTACTCACCAACAACTATCATCATGTATGTCTCAAGCATCATAAGTCCAAATCTCATTTCACATGTATAAAGCAATATACATAGACATTCATACCACAGTTCATACGAACACAACCATATAATGAGTTCAACCAAAGGCTCTAGATCAAGTTTAGGATTAGGCTACCACCCTAATCCTAACTCTAGGTGGGTCTACCAAGCCCAACCTAGTCCACATACTCGAACCAACCAATTTAAAACCGTTTAAAACAATTAACCACTCACCTAAACTCCCGAGCTCAAGACCAAGCAAGCAATTGTCTTCAATTTCCCGGATTCACTTCCGATGCTTCACCGGTGCCCAAACTTGATTCTAATCAATCCCAAACACATACAAAACATCCACAATCAATATCTTGTCATCGAAACTAACCCGGATTATCATTACCGAGCATTCAACACTCAAAACTAGACCAAAAACGGGATTTTCGAGCAGCCCACTTGACCCACTGAAAACTCTCACTTCAAGCACCCAAACAATCATCAATCGCACCCAAAATGATCTTCAAACATCATACTAACAACAACCCTCGAAAAACAACATCAAACCACCCCCAAAACCACTTTAAAACCCTCCTAAAACCCCTTGGAAACCCAAATCCGAAAATTGCTCAAAACTATTAGAAATTCATATATGATATACCATTTGACCTCCTTATATCATAACTAAACATGTTAAATCAAAACATTTACTTTAACTACATAAAGCTTTCATTTTTATTCCAAACTTCCCAAAATTCCATTTTCTAGAACCTACATGAAAATGAATATAGAAGGTACTTTTAAAGAGAGGGGAGTAAGGGGAAGTCAAAAATATCATTACCTTTCGATTTGGGGCTGAAAAGTGTGAGAAATAGGATGGAACAGTAGATAGGGGTGAGGGGTTCTTCTTCACGTTGGTGGAGAAGAAGATGAATAGGGGGAGTTGGGTTTTTCTTCTTTTTAATATGTTTGTTTAAATTCAAGGCTAAAAGACTCTTTTGCCCTTAATGAAATGGGGTATTCACAAGGGCACACCAACTATGGCTAATTGAGATTAAATTTCAAAACATGGTTAACTTAAATTAATAAATTGAAATCGAGAACCCGGAATGATATTTAAATTATAAAACCGAGCCCAAAATAATATTAAAATATTATTTTTCACCTAACCCCTAAACCCGGGTGTTACAACTCTCCCCCACTTAAGGAAATTTCGTCCTCGAAATTACCTGGTGGAAACAAATACGGAAACTGCTCAACCATATCTGCTTTTCTCTCCCACGTGGCCTCTTCCACACCTCTATGTCTCCACAACACCTTGACCAACTCTATGGTCTTGCCACGCAACACCTTGCTATCAGAAGCAAGTATCTCAACGGGCTCTTCATTATAGGACAAATCCGGATTTAATTCTATCTCCTCTACGGGCATCACATGAGAAGGATCTGATCTATATCTCCTAAGCATAGACACATGAAAGACATCATGGATCTTTTCTAACTCAGAAGGTAACCTCAAACGATAAGCTACAGGCCCAATCCGCTCAATTATCTCATACGGACCAATGAACCTCGGACTCAACTTGCCCTTCCGGCCAAACCTCATTACCTTCTTCCACGGAGATACCTTCAGGAATACTTTCTCACCCACTGAGTACTCAACCTCTTTCCTCTTCAAGTCTGCATAAGACTTCTGACGATCGGAAGCTGCTTTCAAGCGGTCACATATCAACTTCACCTTTTCTGTGGTTCCCTTAAGCAAGTCTGGCATAGGTAACAATCTCTGACCTGTCTCATCCCAACAAATCGGAGTCCTACACCGTCTACCATACAAAGCCTCATAAGGTGCCATCTGAATACTAGACTGATAACTGTTGTTGTAGGCAAACTCAACCAACGGTAAGTGCTTCTCCCAAGAACCCTGGAAGTCAATCACACAACAACGAAGCATATCTTCTAGAATCTGTATCACTCGCTCTGACTGCCCATCGGACTGAGGATGATACGATGTGCTGAAATACAAACGGCTACCCAAAGCACTATGCAAGCAATTCCAGAACCTCGAAGTAAATCTAGGATCCCTATCCGAAACAATAGACTTCGGAACTCCATGAAGTCTCACAATCTCGCGGATATACAAGTTTGCCAACTTGTCTAAGGAATTCGTAGTGTTCACTGCTAAGAAGTGAGCACACTTAGTGAACCTATCAACAATCACCCAAACTGAATTCTTTTTCGAAGGAGACAAAGGCAACCCTGATACAAAATCCATGGTGATCCTCTCCCATTTCCATTCCGGAATCTTCAAAGGCTGTAGCAAACCTGAAGGAACCTGATGTTCCGCCTTCACTCTCTGACAGACCATGCAACGGCTCACATACTCGGCTACATCTCTCTTCAAACCAACCCAGAAGTAATCATTCTTCAAGTCTCGGTACATCTTGGTACTACCCGGATGCATAGAAAAGGGACTCGAATGTGCTTCACTCAAAATCTGTCGTCTCAACTCAACATCTTCCGGTACAACAATTCTATCTCTGAAGCACAACAGACTCTCACCACTGAAACTGTACTCAGTCGGTCTTCCTTCGGCTATGTCTTGAACATGAGGGACTAGGCTCGCATCTTGCAACTGTTTCTCTCTAATCAACTGAATCAAGGAAGGCTTCACTTGCAACTCGGTGATCAGACCACCATCATCGGACACACTCAACCTAGCAAACATAGCTCTCAACTCAACGGCCACTTTTCTACTCAAAGCGTCGGCCACTACATTTGCTTTACCCGGATGGTACTCAATGGTCAAATCGTAATCTTTTAGCAACTCTAACCACCTTCTCTGTCTCAAGTTCAACTCTTTCTGTGTCATCAGGTACTTCAAGCTCTTGTGATCAGTGTAAACAATACACTTCTCACCATACAAATAGTGACGTCAAATCTTCAATGCAAACACTACTGCGGCTAGCTCTATGTCATGAGTAGGATAGTTCTTCTCATGAATCTTCAACTGCCTAGAAGCATAAGCAACAACTCTCCTATCTTGCATCAGAACACATCCTAAGCCTACGTAGGAAGCATCACTGTAGATCACAAACTCCTTACCTGAAACAGGTTGCACTAACACTGGAGCATTCGTCAAAGCTTCTTTCAATTTCTCAAAAGCCTTCTGTCTTGCATCTGACCATTCAAACTTAACTCCCTTTTGCAACAACTTAGTTAAAGGAGCAGCTACTCTAGAGAAACCATCAACAAACCTCCTATAGTAACCAGTTAATCCTAGGAAACTCCTAATCTCGGTCACGGACTTAGGTTGTTTCCACTCAACAATAGCCTCAATCTTCGACGGATCAACACGGATACCTTCGGCCGAAACAACATGGCCAAGAAACACAACCTCTCGAATCCAGAACTCACACTTACTAAGCTTCGCATACAACTGATTGCTCAACAATCTCTGTAAAACAAACCTCAAGTGCTCATCATGCTCTTCTTCTGTCTTCGAGTACACAAGTATATCATCAATGAAGACAACCACAAACCGGTCTAAATAGTCTCTGAAAATTCTGTTCATCATGTCCATGAATGCTGCCGGTGCATTCGTGAGCCCAAATGGCATCACAAGAAACTCATAGTGGCCATATCTAGTCCTAAAAGCTGTCTTTGGAACATCACACTCTTTCACTTTCAACTGATAGTACCCGGATCTCAAATCTATCTTCGAGAATACTGAAGCACCTCTCAACTGATCAAACAAATCATCTATACGAGGCAACGGATACTTGTTCTTCACAGTCATCTGATTCAACTGTCTATAGTCAATGCACATGCGCATACTACCATCTTTCTTTTTCACAAACAACACGGGAGCACCCCACGGAGAACTACTAGGCCTAATGAAACCACGGTCTAATAACTCTTGCAACTGACTCTTCAATTCTTTCAACTCTTTCGGAGCCATACGATACGGAGCTATCGAAACTGGGTTAGACCCTGAAACTGTCTCAATCACAAACTCAACATCTCTGTCAGGAGGCAAACCCGGCAACTCTTCAGGAAACACGTCTGGAAAGTCACACACTGTCCTGATATCTTTCGGTCTAGCTTCACTCATGTCCGGATTCATAACATAAGCTAAATAGGCCCCACATCCAGAGTCCATCAACCTATGAGCCTCTAAAGCTGACACCACATTAGACAAGAACTTAATGTTCTCGCCTACTACCACTACCTCGTAGTCATCAGAAAGCTTCAAAGAAATTCTCTTTGTCTCAAAATCCACACTAGCCCGATGCTCAACCAACCAGTCCATACCCAGAATAATGTCAAAACCATAGAAAGGAGGTTCCATCATATCAACTGAGAACACATGACCCTGAATCTTCAGTGGACACCTCCTATACATACGTCTAACCACAACTGTCTCACCAAAGGAACTAGTAACATGCATACCTACATCTAAGATCTCAACAGGGATATCTAACTTCTGTGCATGCTCACTCAAAATGTAGGAATGCGTAGAACCCGAATCAACCAAAGAAAGCAAAGACATAGACTGTAACTCGAAATTACCTGCTATCACATCGGTGTCGTTCCCGGCCTCTCTCTGAGCATAAACTCTCGCTGGTCCTCCCGCCTCTGGCTGCACAGCCACAATATGAGCAAGGTTCCTCTGAGCATCTCCCCTAGGTGCATCAGCCCTAGGCTGGAAGTAGCCACGACCGCGCCCACGGCCTCTCTGAAAATCATTACCTCTCGCAGGAGCCTGAGCTATGTTCGGTGCCTGAGCTGCCTGACGTGGACAGTCCCTCCTAAAGTGGTCCCTCGAACCACAGTTCCAACAAGCATGGAAGTTACCCCAACACTCACCAGTGTGCTGCCTCCCACACTGTGCACACTCGGGCAAACGCCCTCCTCCTCTATGGCCCTGATGGCCTCTACCATGGTGGCCACTGCCACGTCTCTGATCAAACTGATGTCCGCCACCTCTGTGCCTCTTAGCATCTCTACCATCAAAGTTGTTGTGCCTCTTACCAGAACTAGATCCCCCAGAACGCTTGGTCAGCCCCAAGCTATGCTCAATGTCCTTGGCTCTAGCAACCAAGACATCAAAGTCAGAATAATCTGAAGCTAAGGTATACCTCTTAACTTCCTCATGAAGCCCGTATCTGAAACGATCACATCGAGCCCTCTCAGTAGGCACTAACTCTAGAGCATACTGACTCAGACGGACGAAACGAATCTCATAATCAGTCACAGATACATCCCCCTGAGTGAGAGCCATGAACTCTCTCTTTTTCTCATCTAGGTACCTCGGTCCCAAGTACCTCTTCCGGAAAGCAAACTCAAAAAAGTCCCAATCTATCTCGGCCTCTGGAACCCCGGCAGTAATGGTGACCCACTAGGTGTAGGCATCACCCTGAAGCAACGAGATCACACAACCCAATCTACGTGCGCCCGGACAACCCATCTGAGCTAAGATACGAACCGTCTTCTCCAACCACAACTCCGACCTCTCCGGAGTAGATCCTCTAAACTCCTCGGCTCCCAAGCTACGGAGCCTCTCCAACGGTAGACTAGCATCATCACACCTAGGCTGAGCTGCAGCCTGAGCTCCCGCAACTGCGGCCTGGAAAGCTCCCGCTATCGCTTGCACTAGCGGAGTCATATCAATTCCAGCTGGACCTTGGCCACCTTGGCCACCCTGAGGTCCATCTCCTCCGGCTCCATCCTCACCTCCAACTCCAGGTGGAGGAGGTGGTGGTGGTGGAGCGCCAACTCCCGCAGCCACCGGCCCTTCTAGATGAGCCTCCACTCCAACAACCGGCTCAACAGGAGCCGCAACCCGTGGTTCCTGACGAACCACTCTCGGTCTACCTCTCGGTCTAGACATTGCTCTCACAAATATTAACTACAACCACAACAACAAAACATACAAGTTGGGTTAGCAAGGCAAGGCTTCCAAGTGTTCAAGTACGTTCCCTCACTAAAACAAAACCATTTTACAATGTAATAGTAGCAATGGGACTCACACACACATGCTTTGAACAAAACAAGCAACATACTCGTCAAACAAGCAACCATTCTTACAAGCAAGCAAACACCGTGCATATCAAGCAAAAACTTGAACTTACCTCACTTACCTGCCCAAGGTCTCGGTAACCTTAGGCTCTGATACCAACAAGTGTAACCCCCTCGTCCCGGTCTGGTCGGATGACCGGTCCGAGTGGGCCACACGGGGAAAACCGAGTGAAAACCCCTAAGGATTCCCCCTCGGTTAACAACCCTATTTTTTTTTCATTTTATAATCTTGTCTAAATAAATATTAAACCCTAAGTGATCATACAGCGGAACAACATATACAAATCGATCGAACAAACTCAAACAATCATGTTACAGCCCAATTTTAAGCTTATACTGCAGGTGGTATCGATACACCTAAGGGGTGTATCGATACCCCTTGACTAGGTCAACTGGTCAGAGTCAACCAGTGGAGACCGTATCGATACGCCCAAGGAGTGTATCGATACCCTCCCCAACGGTTGACTTTCCACGGTCAACGCTAAGATGACGGTATCGATACACCAGAGGCCCGTATCGATACCGAAATGGACAGTAGCTCTAGTGACCAAAAAGGTATCGATACGCCCCCTCGCGTATCGATACACGAGGCCTGAAACAAGAAGGCGGTATCGATACTGGACCAACCGTATCGATACCCCTGCACAGCAAAAACTCCCAAACTCAGCTAAAACGAACAAGACTCGGACCTAGATGCAATTTAGGACTTTCCTAACCCCAACCAAACATACATACAACATTCGTATACCACCAAGCAGCCATACAAACCCTCAATAAGCATAAACATCAAGGAGATCATGCAATAGGCCCAAGATGGCATCCAAGCATTCAAGTTCATACATCAACATTCAAACATGAAGGCAACCTCTTAGGCATAAGGCTAACATTCAACAAGAGTAAGCAATTAGGCATGAGTTAACATTCATCAAGGCAATACCAACCACACAAAAGCAAGGCATCAAGGAGTCTAAACATGCTCCTAACAACCTACAACTATCCAACAGAACATTACACATCCCATTGCTTAAACTATTACATGTCTTAGCATTAAAATCCATACTTGGTGAACTCAAGTCCAAAAACCACACTTGGAGGCCCTCCACTTGCCCGAGCAACCCACGAACTAAGGATCTGCAATGTTGAACAAAGAGAGCGTAAGCAATGATGCTTAGTGAGGGTAAGCTCTAAAGAACAAACCTCAACATCGCAGGGTCCGAGCACGATCTAGCCAAGGCAATTTACATTTACCAAAAGTCCACAAGATAAAGATGCATGAGCAGTATATATCACATATATGCCTTAATCATGAGCTCAACACTACCATACATGTAATCACATTTAAACATCCAAACAGCTCATATATCTCAACCCATTGATACACATATCAATCAACATTGGCACCTAGTTAAGACTCAAATACACGGATAACTGTTGGGACTCACATCCAACAACACAACCATTACCTGACGGTGGGATTACACTCATCACCGGTCTCGCGGAGGGGATTCCACTCATCCTCACGCCCCGTCGATGGGATTCCACTCATCACCGACTATATTTAAATACCATTTCCGGGCGTACCCGTACTCCTCCTTGGTGACTCAATGCCACCAAGGCCACGCGCGACTTTTGACTCATGTGTACACACTAACATCCTAATGATCGATCATTTGTATTTAAGTTTACTAGTGCCAATATTTACTCACTTCACATTACTCATTTCAATAACCTTGTGCATAGCACGTACTCACCAACAACTATCATCATGTATGTCTCAAGCATCATAAGTCCAAATCTCATTTCACATGTATAAAGCAATATACATAGACATTCATACCACAGTTCATACGAGACATACACAACCATATAATGAGTTCAACCAAAGGCTCTAGATCAAGTTTAGGATTAGGCTACCACCCTAATCCTAACTCTAGGTGGGTCTACCAAGCCCAACCTAGTCCACATACTCGAACCAACCAATTTAAAACCGTTTAAAACAATTAACCACTCACCTAAACTCCCGAGCTCAAGACCAAGCAAGCAATTGTCTTCAATTTCCCGGATTCACTTCCGATGCTTCACCGGTGCCCAAACTTGATTCTAATCAATCCCAAACACAAACAAAACATCCACAATCAATATCTTGTCATCGAAACTAACCCGGATTATCATTACCGAGCATTCAACACTCAAAACTAGACCAAAAACGGGATTTTCGAGCAGCCCACTTGACCCACTGAAAACTCTCATTTCAAGCACCCAAACAATCATCAATCGCACCCAAAATGATCTTCAAACATCATACTAACAACAACCCTCGAAAAACAACATCAAACCACCCCCAAAACCACTTTAAAACCCTCCTAAAACCCCTTGGAAACCCAAATCCGAAAATTGCTCAAAACTATTAGAAATTCATATATGATATACCATTTGACCTCCTTATATCATAACTAAACATGTTAAATCAAAACATTTACTTTAACTACATAAAGCTTTCATTTTTATTCCAAACTTCCCAAAATTCCATTTTCTAGAACCTACATGAAAATGAATATAGAAGGTACTTTTAAAGAGAGGGGAGTAAGGGGAAGTCAAAAATATCAATACCTTTCGATTTGGGGCTGAAAAGTGTGAGAAATAGGATGGAACAGTAGATAGGGGTGAGGGGTTCTTCTTCACGTTGGTGGAGAAGAAGATGAATAGGGGGAGTTGGGTTTTTCTTCTTTTTAATATGTTTGTTTAAATTCAAGGCTAAAAGACTCTTTTGCCCTTAATGAAATGGGGTATTCACAAGGGCACACCAACTATGGCTAATTGAGATTAAATTTCAAAACATGGTTAACTTAAATTAATAAATTGAAATCGAGAACCCGGAATGATATTTAAATTATAAAACCGAGCCCAAAATAATATTAAAATATTATTTTTCACCTAACCCCTAAACACGGGTGTTACAACTCTCCCCCACTTAAGGAAATTTCGTCCTCGAAATTACCTGGTGGAAACAAATACGGAAACTGCTCAACCATATCTGCTTTTCTCTCCCACGTGGCCTCTTCCACACCTCTATGTCTCCACAACACCTTGACCAACTCTATGGTCTTGCCACGCAACACCTTGCTATCAGAAGCAAGTATCTCAACGGGCTCTTCATTATAGGACAAATCCGGATTTAATTCTATCTCCTCCACGGGCATCACATGAGAAGGATCTGATCTATATCTCCTAAGCATAGACACATGAAAGACATCATGGATCTTTTCTAACTCAGAAGGTAACCTCAAACGATAAGCTACAGGCCCAATCCACTCAATTATCTCATACGGGCCAATGAACCTCGGACTCAACTTGCCCTTCCGGCCAAACCTCATTACCTTCTTCCACGGAGATACCTTCAGGAATACTTTCTCACCCACTGAGTACTCAACCTCTTTCCTCTTCAAGTCTGCATAAGACTTCTGACGATCGGAAGCTGCTTTCAAGCGGTCACATATCAACTTCACCTTTTCTGTGGTTCCCTTAAGCAAGTCTGGCATAGGTAACAATCTCTGACCTGTCTCAGCCCAACAAATCGGAGTCCTACACCGTCTACCATACAAAGCCTCATAAGGTGTCATCTGAATACTAGACTGATAATTGTTGTTGTAGGCAAACTCAACCAACGGTAAGTGCTTCTCCCAAGAACCCTGGAAGTCAATCACACAACAACGAAGCATATCTTCTAGAATCTGTATCACTCGCTCTGACTGCCCATCGGACTGAGGATGATACGATGTGCTGAAATACAAACGGCTACCCAAAGCACTATGCAAGCAATTCCAGAACCTCGAAGTAAATCTAGGATCCCTATCCGAAACAATAGACTTCGGAACTCCATGAAGTCTCACAATCTCGCGGATATACAAGTTTGCCAACTTGTCTAAGGAATCCGTAGTGTTCACTGCTAAGAAGTGAGCACACTTAGTGAACCTATCAACAATCACCCAAACTGAATTCTTCTTCGAAGGAGACAAAGGCAACCCTGATACAAAATCCATGGTGATCCTCTCCCATTTCCATTCCGGAATCTTCAAAGGCTGTAGCAAACCTGAAGGAACCTGATGTTCCGCCTTCACTCTCTGACAGACCATGCAACGGCTCACATACTCGGCTACATCTCTCTTCAAACCAACCCAGAAGTAATCATTCTTCAAGTCTCGGTACATCTTGGTACTACCCGGATGCATAGAAAAGGGACTCGAATGTGCTTCACTCAAAATCTGTCGTCTCAACTCAACATCTTCCGGTACAACAATTCTATCTCTGAAGCACAACAGACTCTCACCACTGAAACTGTACTCAGTCGGTCTTCCTTCGGCTATGTCTTGAACATGAGGGACTAGGCTCGCATCTTGCAACTGTTTCTCTCTAATCAACTGAATCAAGGAAGGCTTCACTTGCAACTCGGTGATCAGACCACCATCATCGGACACACTCAACCTAGCAAACATAGCTCTCAACTCAACGGCCACTTTTCTACTCAAAGCGTCGGCCACTACATTTGCTTTACCCGGATGGTACTCAGTGGTCAAATCGTAATCTTTTAGCAACTCTAACCACCTTCTCTGTCTCAAGTTCAACTCTTTCTGTGTCATCAGGTACTTCAAGCTCTTGTGATCAGTGTAAACAATACACTTCTCACCATACAAATAGTGACGCCAAATCTTCAATGCAAACACTACTGCGGCTAGCTCTATGTCATGAGTAGGATAGTTCTTCTCATGAATCTTCAACTGCCTAGAAGCATAAGCAACAACTCTCCTATCTTGCATCAGAACACATCCTAAGCCTACGTAGGAAGCATCACTGTAGATCACAAACTCCTTACCTGAAACAGGTTGCACTAACACTGGAGCATTCGTCAAAGCTTCTTTCAATTTCTCAAAAGCCTTCTGTCTTGCATCTGACCATTCAAACTTAACTCCCTTTTGCAACAACTTAGTTAAAGGAGCAGCTACTCTAGAGAAACCATCAACAAACCTCCTATAGTAACCAGCTAATCCTAGGAAACTCCTAATCTCGGTCACAGACTTAGGTTGTTTCCACTCAACAATAGCCTCAATCTTCGACGGATCAACACGGATACCTTCGGCCGAAACAACATGGCCAAGAAACACAACCTCTCGAATCCAGAACTCACACTTACTAAGCTTCGCATACAACTGATTGCTCAACAATCTCTGTAAAACAAACCTCAAGTGCTCATCATGCTCTTCTTCTGTCTTCGAGTACACAAGTATATCATCAATGAAGACAACCACAAACCGGTCTAAATAGTCTCTAAAAATTCTGTTCATCATGTCCATGAATGCTGCCGGTGCATTCGTGAGCCCAAATGGCATCACAAGAAACTCATAGTGGCCATATCTAGTCCTAAAAGCTGTCTTTGGAACATCACACTCTTTCACTTTCAACTGATAGTACCCGGATCTCAAATCTATCTTCGAGAATACTGAAGCACCTCTCAACTGATCAAACAAATCATCTATACGAGGCAACGGATACTTGTTCTTCACAGTCATCTGATTCAACTGTCTATAGTCAATGCACATGCGCATACTACCATCTTTCTTTTTCACAAACAACACGGGAGCACCCCACGGAGAACTACTAGGCCTAATGAAACCACGGTCTAATAACTCTTGCAACTGACTCTTCAATTCTTTCAACTCTTTCGGAGCCATACGATACGGAGCTATCGAAACTGGGTTAGACCCTGAAACTGTCTCAATCACAAACTCAACATCTCTGTCAGGAGGCAAACCCGGCAACTCTTCAGGAAACACGTCTGGAAAGTCACACACTGTCCTGATATCTTTCGGTCTAGCTTCACTCATGTCCGGATTCATAACATAAGCTAAATAGGCCCCACATCCAGAGTCCATCAACCTATGAGCCTCTAAAGCTGACACCACATTAGACAAGAACTTAATGTTCTCGCCTACTACCACTACCTCGTAGTCATCAGAAAGCTTCAAAGAAATTCTCTTTGTCTCAAAATCCACACTAGCCCGATGCTCAACCAACCAGTCCATACCCAGAATAATGTCAAAACCATAGAAAGGAAGTTCCATCATATCAACTGAGAACACATGACCCTGAATCTTCAGTGGACACCTCCTATACATACGTCTAACCACAACTGTCTCACCAAAGGAACTAGTAACATGCATACCTACATCTAAGATCTCAACAGGGATATCTAACTTCTGTGCATGCTCACTCAAAATGTAGGAATGCGTAGAACCCGAATCAACCAAAGAAAGCAAAGACATAGACTGTAACTCGAAATTACCTGCTATCATATCGGTGTCGTTCCCGGCCTCTCTCTGAGCATAAACTCTCGCTGGTCCTCCCGCCTCTGGCTGCACAGCCACAACATGAGCAAGGTTCCTCTGAGCATCTCCCCTAGGTGCATCAGCCCTAGGCTGGAAGTAGCCACGACCGCGCCCACGGCCTCTCTGAAAATCATTACCTCTCGCAGGAGCCTGAGCTATGTTCGGTGCCTGAGCTGCCTGACGTGGACAGTCCCTCCTAAAGTGGTCCCTCGAACCACAGTTCCAACAAGCATGGAAGTTACCCCAACACTCACCAGTGTGCTGCCTCCCACACTGTGCACACTCGGGCAAACGCCCTCCTCCTCTATGGCCCTGATGGCCTCTACCATGGTGGCCACTGCCACGTCTCTGATCAAACTGATGTCCGCCACCTCTGTGCCTCTTAGCATCTCTACCATCAAAGTTGTTGTACCTCTTACCAGAACTAGATCCCCCAGAACGCTTGGTCAGCCCCAAGCTATGCTCAATGTCCTTGGCTCTAGCAACCAAGACATCAAAGTCAGAATAATCTGAAGTTAAGGTATACCTCTTAACTTCCTCATGAAGCCCGTATCTGAAACGATCACATCGAGCCCTCTCAGTAGGCACTAACTCTGGAGCATACTGACTCAGACGGACGAAACGAATCTCATAATCAGTCACAGATGCATCCCCCTGAGTGAGAGCCATGAACTCTCTCTTTTTCTCATCTAGGTACCTCGGTCCCAAGTACCTCTTCCGGAAAGCAAACTCAAAGAAGTCACAATCTATCTCGGCCTCTGGAACCCCGGCAGTAATGGTGACCCACTAGGTGTAGGCATCACCCTGAAGCAACGAGATCACACAACCCAATCTACGTGCGCCCGGACAACCCATCTGAGCTAAGATACGAACCGTCTTCTCCAACCACAACTCCGACCTCTCCGGAGTAGATCCTCTAAACTCCTCGGCTCCCAAGCTACGGAGCCTCTCCAACGGTAGACTAGCATCATCACACCTAGGCTGAGCTGCAGCCTGAGCTCCCGCAACTGCGGCCTGGAAAGCTCCCGCTATCGCTTGCACTAGCGGAGTCATATCAATTCCAGCTGGACCTTGGCCACCTTGGCCACCCTGAGGTCCATCTCCTCCGGCTCCATCCTCACCTCCAGCTCCAGGTGGAGGAGGTGGTGGTGGTGGAGGTGGTGGTGGAGCGCCAACTCCCGCAGCCACCGGCCCTTCTAGATGAGCCTCCACTCCAACAGCCGGCTCAACAGGAGCCGCAACCCGTGGTTCCTGACGAACCACTCTCGGTCTACCTCTCGGTCTAGACATTGCTCTCACAAATATTAACTACAACCACAACAACAAAACATACAAGTTGGGTTAGCAAGGCAAGGCTTCCAAGTGTTCAAGTACGTTCCCTCACTAAAACAAAACCATTTTACAATGTAATAGTAGCAATGGGACTCACACACACATGCTTTGAACAAAACAAGCAACATACTCGTCAAACAAGCAACCATTCTTACAAGCAAGCAAACACCGTGCATATCAAGCAAAAACTTGAACTTACCTCACTTACCTGCCCAAGGTCTCGGTAACCTTAGGCTCTGATACCAACAAGTGTAACCCCCTCGTCCCGGTCTGGTCGGATGACCGGTCCGAGTGGGCCACACGGGGAAAACCGAGTGAAAACCCCTAAGGATTCCCCCTCGGTTAACAACCCTATTTTTTTTTCATTTTATAATCTTGTCTAAATAAATATTAAACCCTAAGTGATCATACAGCGGAACAACATATACAAATCGATCGAACAAACTCAAACAATCATGTTACAGGCCAATTTTAAGCTTATACTGCAGGTGGTATCGATACACCTAAGGGGTGTATCGATACCCCTTGACTAGGTCAACTGGTCAGAGTCAACCAGTGGAGACCGTATCGATACGCCCAAGGAGTGTATCGATACCCTCCCCAACGGTTGACTTTCCACGGTCAACGCTAAGATGACGGTATCGATACACCAGAGGCCCGTATCGATACCGAAATGGACAGTAGCTCTAGTGACCAAAAAGGTATCGATACGCCCCCTCGCGTATCGATACACGAGGCCTGAAACAAGAAGGCGGTATCGATACTGGACCAACCGTATCGATACCCCTGCACAGCAAAAACTCCCAAACTCAGCTAAAACGAACAAGACTCGGACCTAGATGCAATTTAGGACTTTCCTAACCCCAACCAAACATACATACAACATTCGTATACCACCAAGCAGCCATACAAACCCTCAATAAGCATAAACATCAAGGAGATCATGCAATAAGCCCAAGATGGCATCCAAGCATTCAAGTTCATACATCAACATTCAAACATGAAGGCAACCTCTTAGGCATAAGGCTAACATTCAACAAGAGTAAGCAATTAGGCATGAGTTAACATTCATCAAGGCAATATCAACCACACAAAAGCAAGGCATCAAGGAGTCTAAACATGCTCCTAACAACCTACAACTATCCAACAGAACATTACACATCCCATTGCTTAAACTATTACATGTCTTAGCATTAAAATCCATACTTGGTGAACTCAAGTCCAAAAACCACACTTGGAGGCCCTCCACTTGCCCGAGCAACCCACGAACTAAGGATCTGCAATGTTGAACAAAGAGAGCGTAAGCAATGATGCTTAGTGAGGGTAAGCTCTAAAGAACAAACCTCAACATCGCAGGGTCCGAGCACGATCTAGCCAAGGCAATTTACATTTACCAAAAGTCCACAAGATAAAGATGCATGAGCAGTATATATCACATATATGCCTTAATCATGAGCTCAACACTACCATACATGTAATCACATTTAAACATCCAAACAGCTCATATATCTCAACCCATTGATACACATATCAATCAACATTGGCACCTAGTTAAGACTCAAATACACCGATAACTGTTGGGACTCACATCCAACAACACAACCATTACCTGACGGTGGGATTACACTCATCACCGGTCTCGCGGAGGGGATTCCACTCATCCTCACGCCCCGTCGATGGGATTCCACTCATCACCGACTATATTTAAATACCATTTCCGGGCGTACCCGTACTCCTCCTTGGTGACTCAATGCCACCAAGGCCACGCGCGACTTTTGACTCATGTGTACACACTAACATCCTAATGATCGATCATTTGTATTTAAGTTTACTAGTGCCAATATTTACTCACTTCACATTACTCATTTCAATAACCTTGTGCATAGCACGTACTCACCAACAACTATCATCATGTATGTCTCAAGCATCATAAGTCCAAATCTCATTTCACATGTATAAAGCAATATACATAGACATTCATACCACAGTTCATACGAGACATACACAACCATATAATGAGTTCAACCAAAGGCTCTAGATCAAGTTTAGGATTAGGCTACCACCCTAATCCTAACTCTAGGTGGGTCTACCAAGCCCAACCTAGTCCACATACTCGAACCAACCAATTTAAAACCGTTTAAAACAATTAACCACTCACCTAAACTCCCGAGCTCAAGACCAAGCAAGCAATTGTCTTCAATTTCCCGGATTCACTTCCGATGCTTCACCGGTGCCCAAACTTGATTCTAATCAATCCCAAACACAAACAAAACATCCACAATCAATATCTTGTCATCGAAACTAACCCGGATTATCATTACCGAGCATTCAACACTCAAAACTAGACCAAAAACGGGATTTTCGAGCAGCCCACTTGACCCACTGAAAACTCTCATTTCAAGCACCCAAACAATCATCAATCGCACCCAAAATGATCTTCAAACATCATACTAACAACAACCCTCGAAAAACAACATCAAACCACCCCCAAAACCACTTTAAAACCCTCCTAAAACCCCTTGGAAACCCAAATCCGAAAATTGCTCAAAACTATTAGAAATTCATATATGATATACCATTTGACCTCCTTATATCATAACTAAACATGTTAAATCAAAACATTTACTTTAACTACATAAAGCTTTCATTTTTATTCCAAACTTCCCAAAATTCCATTTTCTAGAACCTACATGAAAATGAATATAGAAGGTACTTTTAAAGAGAGGGGAGTAAGGGGAAGTCAAAAATATCATTACCTTTCGATTTGGGGCTGAAAAGTGTGAGAAATAGGATGGAACAGTAGATAGGGGTGAGGGGTTCTTCTTCACGTTGGTGGAGAAGAAGATGAATAGGGGGAGTTGGGTTTTTCTTCTTTTTAATATGTTTGTTTAAATTCAAGGCTAAAAGACTCTTTTGCCCTTAATGAAATGGGGTATTCACAAGGGCACACCAACTATGGCTAATTGAGATTAAATTTCAAAACATGGTTAACTTAAATTAATAAATTGAAATCGAGAACCCGGAATGATATTTAAATTATAAAACCGAGCCCAAAATAATATTAAAATATTATTTTTCACCTAACCCCTAAACACGGGTGTTACAACTCTCCCCCACTTAAGGAAATTTCGTCCTCGAAATTACCTGGTGGAAACAAATACGGAAACTGCTCAACCATATCTGCTTTTCTCTCCCACGTGGCCTCTTCCACACCTCTATGTCTCCACAACACCTTGACCAACTCTATGGTCTTGCCACGCAACACCTTGCTATCAGAATCAAGTATCTCAACGGGCTCTTCATTATAGGACAAATCCGGATTTAATTCTATCTCCTCCACGGGCATCACATGAGAAGGATCTGATCTATATCTCCTAAGCATAGACACATGAAAGACGTCATGGATCTTTTCTAACTCAGAAGGTAACCTCAAACGATAAGCTACAGGCCCAATCCACTCAATTATCTCATACGGGCCAATGAACCTCGGACTCAACTTGCCCTTCCGGCCAAACCTCATTACCTTCTTCCACGAAGATACCTTCAGGAATACTTTCTCACCCACTGAGTACTCAACCTCTTTCCTCTTCAAGTCTGCATAAGACTTCTGACGATCGGAAGCTGCTTTCAAGCGGTCACATATCAACTTCACCTTTTCTGTGGTTCCCTTAAGCAAGTCTGGCATAGGTAACAATCTCTGACCTGTCTCAGCCCAACAAATCGGAGTCCTACACCGTCTACCATACAAAGCCTCATAAGGTGCCATCTGAATACTAGACTGATAATTGTTGTTGTAGGCAAACTCAACCAACGGTAAGTGCTTCTCCCAAGAACCCTGGAAGTCAATCACACAACAACGAAGCATATCTTCTAGAATCTGTATCACTCGCTCTGACTGCCCATCGGACTGAGGATGATACGATGTGCTGAAATACAAACGGCTACCCAAAGCACTATGCAAGCAATTCCAGAACCTCGAAGTAAATCTAGGATCCCTATCCGAAACAATAGACTTCGGAACTCCATGAAGTCTCACAATCTCGCGGATATACAAGTTTGCCAACTTGTCTAAGGAATCCGTAGTGTTCACTGCTAAGAAGTGAGCACACTTAGTGAACCTATCAACAATCACCCAAACTGAATTCTTCTTCGAAGGAGACAAAGGCAACCCTGATACAAAATCCATGGTGATCCTCTCCCATTTCCATTCCGGAATCTTCAAAGGCTGTAGCAAACCTGAAGGAACCTGATGTTCCGCCTTCACTCTCTGACAGACCATGCAACGGCTCACATACTCGGCTACATCTCTCTTCAAACCAACCCAGAAGTAATCATTCTTCAAGTCTCGGTACATCTTGGTACTACCCGGATGCATAGAAAAGGGACTCGAATGTGCTTCACTCAAAATCTGTCGTCTCAACTCAACATCTTCCGGTACAACAATTCTATCTCTGAAGCACAACAGACTCTCACCACTGAAACTGTACTCAGTCGGTCTTCCTTCGGCTATGTCTTGAACATGAGGGACTAGGCTCGCATCTTGCAACTGTTTCTCTCTAATCAACTGAATCAAGGAAGGCTTCACTTGCAACTCGGTGATCAGACCACCATCATCGGACACACTCAACCTAGCAAACATAGCTCTCAACTCAACGGCCACTTTTCTACTCAAAGCGTCGGCCACTACATTTGCTTTACCCGGATGGTACTCAATGGTCAAATCGTAATCTTTTAGCAACTCTAACCACCTTCTCTGTCTCAAGTTCAACTCTTTCTGTGTCATCAGGTACTTCAAGCTCTTGTGATCAGTGTAAACAATACACTTCTCACCATACAAATAGTGACGTCAAATCTTCAATGCAAACACTACTGCGGCTAGCTCTATGTCATGAGTAGGATAGTTCTTCTCATGAATCTTCAACTGCCTAGAAGCATAAGCAACAACTCTCCTATCTTGCATCAGAACACATCCTAAGCCTACGTAGGAAGCATCACTGTAGATCACAAACTCCTTACCTGAAACAGGTTGCACTAACACTGGAGCATTCGTCAAAGCTTCTTTCAATTTCTCAAAAGCCTTCTGTCTTGCATCTGACCATTCAAACTTAACTCCCTTTTGCAACAACTTAGTTAAAGGAGCAGCTACTTTAGAGAAACCATCAACAAACCTCCTATAGTAACCAGTTAATCCTAGGAAACTCCTAATCTCGGTCACGGACTTAGGTTGTTTCCACTCAACAATAGCCTCAATCTTCGACGGATCAACACGGATACCTTCGGCCGAAACAACATGGCCAAGAAACACAACCTCTCGAATCCAGAACTCACACTTACTAAGCTTCGCATACAACTGATTGCTCAACAATCTCTGTAAAACAAACCTCAAGTGCTCATCATGCTCTTCTTCTGTCTTCGAGTACACAAGTATATCATCAATGAAGACAACCACAAACCGGTCTAAATAGTCTCTGAAAATTCTGTTCATCATGTCCATGAATGCTGCCGGTGCATTCGTGAGCCCAAATGGCATCACAAGAAACTCATAGTGGCCATATCTAGTCCTAAAAGCTGTCTTTGGAACATCACACTCTTTCACTTTCAACTGATAGTACCCGGATCTCAAATCTATCTTCGAGAATACTGAAGCACCTCTCAACTGATCAAACAAATCATCTATACGAGGCAACGGATACTTGTTCTTCACAGTCATCTGATTCAACTGTCTATAGTCAATGCACATGCGCATACTACCATCTTTCTTTTTCACAAACAACACGGGAGCACCCCACGGAGAACTACTAGGCCTAATGAAACCACGGTCTAATAACTCTTGCAACTGACTCTTCAATTCTTTCAACTCTTTCGGAGCCATACGATACGGAGCTATCGAAACTGGGTTAGACCCTGAAACTGTCTCAATCACAAACTCAACATCTCTGTCAGGAGGCAAACCCGGCAACTCTTCAGGAAACACGTCTGGAAAGTCACACACTGTCCTGATATCTTTCGGTCTAGCTTCACTCATGTCCGGATTCATAACATAAGCTAAATAGGCCCCACATCCAGAGTCCATCAACCTATGAGCCTCTAAAGCTGACACCACATTAGACAAGAACTTAATGTTCTCGCCTACTACCACTACCTCGTAGTCATCAGAAAGCTTCAAAGAAATTCTCTTTGTCTCAAAATCCACACTAGCCCGATGCTCAACCAACCAGTCCATACCCAGAATAATGTCAAAACCATAGAAAGGAGGTTCCATCATATCAACTGAGAACACATGACCCTGAATCTTCAGTGGACACCTCCTATACATACGTCTAACCACAACTGTCTCACCAAAGGAACTAGTAACATGCATACCTACATCTAAGATCTCAACAGGGATATCTAACTTCTGTGCATGCTCACTCAAAATGTAGGAATGCGTAGAACCCGAATCAACCAAAGAAAGCAAAGACATAGACTGTAACTCGAAATTACCTGCTATCACATCGGTGTCGTTCCCGGCCTCTCTCTGAGCATAAACTCTCGCTGGTCCTCCCGCCTCTGGCTGCACAGCCACAATATGAGCAAGGTTCCTCTGAGCATCTCCC
This sequence comes from Hibiscus trionum, assembly GCA_030270665.1. Lineage (NCBI taxonomy): Eukaryota > Viridiplantae > Streptophyta > Magnoliopsida > Malvales > Malvaceae > Hibiscus > Hibiscus trionum. The sequence goes on along the minus strand of BSYR01000010.1, from coordinate 38,068,493 downwards.
CTAGGTGCATCAGCCCTAGGCTGGAAGTAGCCACGACCGCGCCCACGGCCTCTCTGAAAATCATTACCTCTCGCAGGAGCCTGAGCTATGTTCGGTGCCTGAGCTGCCTGACGTGGACAGTCCCTCCTAAAGTGGTCCCTCGAACCACAGTTCCAACAAGCATGGAAGTTACCCCAACACTCACCAGTGTGCTGCCTCCCACACTGTGCACACTCGGGCAAACGCCCTCCTCCTCTATGGCCCTGATGGCCTCTACCATGGTGGCCACTGCCACGTCTCTGATCAAACTGATGTCCGCCACCTCTGTGCCTCTTAGCATCTCTACCATCAAAGTTGTTGTGCCTCTTACCAGAACTAGATCCCCCAGAACGCTTGGTCAGCCCCAAGCTATGCTCAATGTCCTTGGCTCTAGCAACCAAGACATCAAAGTCAGAATAATCTGAAGCTAAGGTATACCTCTTAACTTCCTCATGAAGCCCGTATCTGAAACGATCACATCGAGCCCTCTCAGTAGGCACTAACTCTAGAGCATACTGACTCAGACGGACGAAACGAATCTCATAATCAGTCACAGATACATCCCCCTGAGTGAGAGCCATGAACTCTCTCTTTTTCTCATCTAGGTACCTCGGTCCCAAGTACCTCTTCCGGAAAGCAAACTCAAAAAAGTCCCAATCTATCTCGGCCTCTGGAACCCCGGCAGTAATGGTGACCCACTAGGTGTAGGCATCACCCTGAAGCAACGAGATCACACAACCCAATCTACGTGCGCCCGGACAACCCATCTGAGCTAAGATACGAACCGTCTTCTCCAACCACAACTCCGACCTCTCCGGAGTAGATCCTCTAAACTCCTCGGCTCCCAAGCTACGGAGCCTCTCCAACGGTAGACTAGCATCATCACACCTAGGCTGAGCTGCAGCCTGAGCTCCCGCAACTGCGGCCTGGAAAGCTCCCGCTATCGCTTGCACTAGCGGAGTCATATCAATTCCAGCTGGACCTTGGCCACCTTGGCCACCCTGAGGTCCATCTCCTCCGGCTCCATCCTCACCTCCAGCTCCAGGTGGAGGAGGTGGTGGTGGTGGAGGTGGTGGTGGAGCGCCAACTCCCGCAGCCACCGGCCCTTCTAGATGAGCCTCCACTCCAACAGCCGGCTCAACAGGAGCCGCAACCCGTGGTTCCTGACGAACCACTCTCGGTCTACCTCTCGGTCTAGACATTGCTCTCACAAATATTAACTACAACCACAACAACAAAACATACAAGTTGGGTTAGCAAGGCAAGGCTTCCAAGTGTTCAAGTACGTTCCCTCACTAAAACAAAACCATTTTACAATGTAATAGTAGCAATGGGACTCACACACACATGCTTTGAACAAAACAAGCAACATACTCGTCAAACAAGCAACCATTCTTACAAGCAAGCAAACACCGTGCATATCAAGCAAAAACTTGAACTTACCTCACTTACCTGCCCAAGGTCTCGGTAACCTTAGGCTCTGATACCAACAAGTGTAACCCCCTCGTCCCGGTCTGGTCGGATGACCGGTCCGAGTGGGCCACACGGGGAAAACCGAGTGAAAACCCCTAAGGATTCCCCCTCGGTTAACAACCCTATTTTTTTTTCATTTTATAATCTTGTCTAAATAAATATTAAACCCTAAGTGATCATACAGCGGAACAACATATACAAATCAATCGAACAAACTCAAACAATCATGTTACAGCCCAATTTTAAGCTTATACTGCAGGTGGTATCGATACACCTAAGGGGTGTATCGATACCCCTTGACTAGGTCAACTGGTCAGAGTCAACCAGTGGAGACCGTATCGATACGCCCAAGGAGTGTATCGATACCCTCCCCAACGGTTGACTTTCCACGGTCAACGCTAAGATGACGGTATCGATACACCAGAGGCCCGTATCGATACCGAAATGGACAGTAGCTCTAGTGACCAAAAAGGTATCGATACGCCCCCTCGCGTATCGATACACGAGGCCTGAAACAAGAAGGCGGTATCGATACTGGACCAACCGTATCGATACCCCTGCACAGCAAAAACTCCCAAACTCAGCTAAAACGAACAAGACTCGGACCTAGATGCAATTTAGGACTTTCCTAACCCCAACCAAACATACATACAACATTCGTATACCACCAAGCAGCCATACAAACCCTCAATAAGCATAAACATCAAGGAGATCATGCAATAGGCCCAAGATGGCATCCAAGCATTCAAGTTCATACATCAACATTCAAACATGAAGGCAACCTCTTAGGCATAAGGCTAACATTCAACAAGAGTAAGCAATTAGGCATGAGTTAACATTCATCAAGGCAATATCAACCACACAAAAGCAAGGCATCAAGGAGTCTAAACATGCTCCTAACAACCTACAACTATCCAACAGAACATTACACATCCCATTGCTTAAACTATTACATGTCTTAGCATTAAAATCCATACTTGGTGAACTCAAGTCCAAAAACCACACTTGGAGGCCCTCCACTTGCCCGAGCAACCCACGAACTAAGGATCTGCAATGTTGAACAAAGAGAGCGTAAGCAATGATGCTTAGTGAGGGTAAGCTCTAAAGAACAAACCTCAACATCGCAGGGTCCGAGCACGATCTAGCCAAGGCAATTTACATTTACCAAAAGTCCACAAGATAAAGATGCATGAGCAGTATATATCACATATATGCCTTAATCATGAGCTCAACACTACCATACATGTAATCACATTTAAACATCCAAACAGCTCATATATCTCAACCCATTGATACACATATCAATCAACATTGGCACCTAGTTAAGACTCAAATACACCGATAACTGTTGGGACTCACATCCAACAACACAACCATTACCTGACGGTGGGATTACACTCATCACCGGTCTCGCGGAGGGGATTCCACTCATCCTCACGCCCCGTCGATGGGATTCCACTCATCACCGACTATATTTAAATACCATTTCCGGGCGTACCCGTACTCCTCCTTGGTGACTCAATGCCACCAAGGCCACGCGCGACTTTTGACTCATGTGTACACACTAACATCCTAATGATCGATCATTTGTATTTAAGTTTACTAGTGCCAATATTTACTCACTTCACATTACTCATTTCAATAACCTTGTGCATAGCACGTACTCACCAACAACTATCATCATGTATGTCTCAAGCATCATAAGTCCAAATCTCATTTCACATGTATAAAGCAATATACATAGACATTCATACCACAGTTCATACGAGACATACACAACCATATAATGAGTTCAACCAAAGGCTCTAGATCAAGTTTAGGATTAGGCTACCACCCTAATCCTAACTCTAGGTGGGTCTACCAAGCCCAACCTAGTCCACATACTCGAACCAACCAATTTAAAACCGTTTAAAACAATTAACCACTCACCTAAACTCCCGAGCTCAAGACCAAGCAAGCAATTGTCTTCAATTTCCCGGATTCACTTCCGATGCTTCACCGGTGCCCAAACTTGATTCTAATCAATCCCAAACACAAACAAAACATCCACAATCAATATCTTGTCATCGAAACTAACCCGGATTATCATTACCGAGCATTCAACACTCAAAACTAGACCAAAAACGGGATTTTCGAGCAGCCCACTTGACCCACTGAAAACTCTCATTTCAAGCACCCAAACAATCATCAATCGCACCCAAAATGATCTTCAAACATCATACTAACAACAACCCTCGAAAAACAACATCAAACCACCCCCAAAACCACTTTAAAACCCTCCTAAAACCCCTTGGAAACCCAAATCCGAAAATTGCTCAAAACTATTAGAAATTCATATATGATATACCATTTGACCTCCTTATATCATAACTAAACATGTTAAATCAAAACATTTACTTTAACTACATAAAGCTTTCATTTTTATTCCAAACTTCCCAAAATTCCATTTTCTAGAACCTACATGAAAATGAATATAGAAGGTACTTTTAAAGAGAGGGGAGTAAGGGGAAGTCAAAAATATCAATACCTTTCGATTTGGGGCTGAAAAGTGTGAGAAATAGGATGGAACAGTAGATAGGGGTGAGGGGTTCTTCTTCACGTTGGTGGAGAAGAAGATGAATAGGGGGAGTTGGGTTTTTCTTCTTTTTAATATGTTTGTTTAAATTCAAGGCTAAAAGACTCTTTTGCCCTTAATGAAATGGGGTATTCACAAGGGCACACCAACTATGGCTAATTGAGATTAAATTTCAAAACATGGTTAACTTAAATTAATAAATTGAAATCGAGAACCCGGAATGATATTTAAATTATAAAACCGAGCCCAAAATAATATTAAAATATTATTTTTCACCTAACCCCTAAACACGGGTGTTACAACTCTCCCCCACTTAAGGAAATTTCGTCCTCGAAATTACCTGGTGGAAACAAATACGGAAACTGCTCAACCATATCTGCTTTTCTCTCCCACGTGGCCTCTTCCACACCTCTATGTCTCCACAACACCTTGACCAACTCTATGGTCTTGCCACGCAACACCTTGCTATCAGAAGCAAGTATCTCAACGGGCTCTTCATTATAGGACAAATCCGGATTTAATTCTATCTCCTCCACGGGCATCACATGAGAAGGATCTGATCTATATCTCCTAAGCATAGACACATGAAAGACATCATGGATCTTTTCTAACTCAGAAGGTAACCTCAAACGATAAGCTACAGGCCCAATCCACTCAATTATCTCATACGGGCCAATGAACCTCGGACTCAACTTGCCCTTCCGGCCAAACCTCATTACCTTCTTCCACGGAGATACCTTCAGGAATACTTTCTCACCCACTGAGTACTCAACCTCTTTCCTCTTCAAGTCTGCATAAGACTTCTGACGATCGGAAGCTGCTTTCAAGCGGTCACATATCAACTTCACCTTTTCTGTGGTTCCCTTAAGCAAGTCTGGCATAGGTAACAATCTCTGACCTGTCTCAGCCCAACAAATCGGAGTCCTACACCGTCTACCATACAAAGCCTCATAAGGTGTCATCTGAATACTAGACTGATAATTGTTGTTGTAGGCAAACTCAACCAACGGTAAGTGCTTCTCCCAAGAACCCTGGAAGTCAATCACACAACAACGAAGCATATCTTCTAGAATCTGTATCACTCGCTCTGACTGCCCATCGGACTGAGGATGATACGATGTGCTGAAATACAAACGGCTACCCAAAGCACTATGCAAGCAATTCCAGAACCTCGAAGTAAATCTAGGATCCCTATCCGAAACAATAGACTTCGGAACTCCATGAAGTCTCACAATCTCGCGGATATACAAGTTTGCCAACTTGTCTAAGGAATCCGTAGTGTTCACTGCTAAGAAGTGAGCACACTTAGTGAACCTATCAACAATCACCCAAACTGAATTCTTCTTCGAAGGAGACAAAGGCAACCCTGATACAAAATCCATGGTGATCCTCTCCCATTTCCATTCCGGAATCTTCAAAGGCTGTAGCAAACCTGAAGGAACCTGATGTTCCGCCTTCACTCTCTGACAGACCATGCAACGGCTCACATACTCGGCTACATCTCTCTTCAAACCAACCCAGAAGTAATCATTCTTCAAGTCTCGGTACATCTTGGTACTACCCGGATGCATAGAAAAGGGACTCGAATGTGCTTCACTCAAAATCTGTCGTCTCAACTCAACATCTTCCGGTACAACAATTCTATCTCTGAAGCACAACAGACTCTCACCACTGAAACTGTACTCAGTCGGTCTTCCTTCGGCTATGTCTTGAACATGAGGGACTAGGCTCGCATCTTGCAACTGTTTCTCTCTAATCAACTGAATCAAGGAAGGCTTCACTTGCAACTCGGTGATCAGACCACCATCATCGGACACACTCAACCTAGCAAACATAGCTCTCAACTCAACGGCCACTTTTCTACTCAAAGCGTCGGCCACTACATTTGCTTTACCCGGATGGTACTCAGTGGTCAAATCGTAATCTTTTAGCAACTCTAACCACCTTCTCTGTCTCAAGTTCAACTCTTTCTGTGTCATCAGGTACTTCAAGCTCTTGTGATCAGTGTAAACAATACACTTCTCACCATACAAATAGTGACGCCAAATCTTCAATGCAAACACTACTGCGGCTAGCTCTATGTCATGAGTAGGATAGTTCTTCTCATGAATCTTCAACTGCCTAGAAGCATAAGCAACAACTCTCCTATCTTGCATCAGAACACATCCTAAGCCTACGTAGGAAGCATCACTGTAGATCACAAACTCCTTACCTGAAACAGGTTGCACTAACACTGGAGCATTCGTCAAAGCTTCTTTCAATTTCTCAAAAGCCTTCTGTCTTGCATCTGACCATTCAAACTTAACTCCCTTTTGCAACAACTTAGTTAAAGGAGCAGCTACTCTAGAGAAACCATCAACAAACCTCCTATAGTAACCAGCTAATCCTAGGAAACTCCTAATCTCGGTCACAGACTTAGGTTGTTTCCACTCAACAATAGCCTCAATCTTCGACGGATCAACACGGATACCTTCGGCCGAAACAACATGGCCAAGAAACACAACCTCTCGAATCCAGAACTCACACTTACTAAGCTTCGCATACAACTGATTGCTCAACAATCTCTGTAAAACAAACCTCAAGTGCTCATCATGCTCTTCTTCTGTCTTCGAGTACACAAGTATATCATCAATGAAGACAACCACAAACCGGTCTAAATAGTCTCTAAAAATTCTGTTCATCATGTCCATGAATGCTGCCGGTGCATTCGTGAGCCCAAATGGCATCACAAGAAACTCATAGTGGCCATATCTAGTCCTAAAAGCTGTCTTTGGAACATCACACTCTTTCACTTTCAACTGATAGTACCCGGATCTCAAATCTATCTTCGAGAATACTGAAGCACCTCTCAACTGATCAAACAAATCATCTATACGAGGCAACGGATACTTGTTCTTCACAGTCATCTGATTCAACTGTCTATAGTCAATGCACATGCGCATACTACCATCTTTCTTTTTCACAAACAACACGGGAGCACCCCACGGAGAACTACTAGGCCTAATGAAACCACGGTCTAATAACTCTTGCAACTGACTCTTCAATTCTTTCAACTCTTTCGGAGCCATACGATACGGAGCTATCGAAACTGGGTTAGACCCTGAAACTGTCTCAATCACAAACTCAACATCTCTGTCAGGAGGCAAACCCGGCAACTCTTCAGGAAACACGTCTGGAAAGTCACACACTGTCCTGATATCTTTCGGTCTAGCTTCACTCATGTCCGGATTCATAACATAAGCTAAATAGGCCCCACATCCAGAGTCCATCAACCTATGAGCCTCTAAAGCTGACACCACATTAGACAAGAACTTAATGTTCTCGCCTACTACCACTACCTCGTAGTCATCAGAAAGCTTCAAAGAAATTCTCTTTGTCTCAAAATCCACACTAGCCCGATGCTCAACCAACCAGTCCATACCCAGAATAATGTCAAAACCATAGAAAGGAAGTTCCATCATATCAACTGAGAACACATGACCCTGAATCTTCAGTGGACACCTCCTATACATACGTCTAACCACAACTGTCTCACCAAAGGAACTAGTAACATGCATAACTACATCTAAGATCTCAACAGGGATATCTAACTTCTGTGCATGCTCACTCAAAATGTAGGAATGCGTAGAACCCGAATCAACCAAAGAAAGCAAAGACATAGACTGTAACTCGAAATTACCTGCTATCATATCGGTGTCGTTCCCGGCCTCTCTCTGAGCATAAACTCTCGCTGGTCCTCCCGCCTCTGGCTGCACAGCCACAACATGAGCAAGGTTCCTCTGAGCATCTCCCCTAGGTGCATCAGCCCTAGGCTGGAAGTAGCCACGACCGCGCCCACGGCCTCTCTGAAAATCATTACCTCTCGCAGGAGCCTGAGCTATGTTCGGTGCCTGAGCTGCCTGACGTGGACAGTCCCTCCTAAAGTGGTCCTTCGAACCACAGTTCCAACAAGCATGGAAGTTACCCCAACACTCACCAGTGTGCTGCCTCCCACACTGTGCACACTCGGGCAAACGCCCTCCTCCTCTATGGCCCTAATGGCCTCTACCATGGTGGCCACTGCCACGTCTCTGATCAAACTGATGTCCGCCACCTCTGTGCCTCTTAGCATCTCTACCATCAAAGTTGTTGTACCTCTTACCAGAACTAGATCCCCCAGAACGCTTGGTCAGCCCCAAGCTATGCTCAATGTCCTTGGCTCTAGCAACCAAGACATCAAAGTCAGAATAATCTGAAGTTAAGGTATACCTCTTAACTTCCTCATGAAGCCCGTATCTGAAACGATCACATCGAGCCCTCTCAGTAGGCACTAACTCTGGAGCATACTGACTCAGACGGACGAAACGAATCTCATAATCAGTCACAGATGCATCCCCCTGAGTGAGAGCCATGAACTCTCTCTTTTTCTCATCTAGGTACCTCGGTCCCAAGTACCTCTTCCGGAAAGCAAACTCAAAGAAGTCACAATCTATCTCGGCCTCTGGAACCCCGGCAGTAATGGTGACCCACTAGGTGTAGGCATCACCCTGAAGCAACGAGATCACACAACCCAATCTACGTGCGCCCGGACAACCCATCTGAGCTAAGATACGAACCGTCTTCTCCAACCACAACTCCGACCTCTCCGGAGTAGATCCTCTAAACTCCTCGGCTCCCAAGCTACGGAGCCTCTCCAACGGTAGACTAGCATCATCACACCTAGGCTGAGCTGCAGCCTGAGCTCCCGCAACTGCGGCCTGGAAAGCTCCCGCTATCGCTTGCACTAGCGGAGTCATATCAATTCCAGCTGGACCTTGGCCACCTTGGCCACCCTGAGGTCCATCTCCTCCGGCTCCATCCTCACCTCCAGCTCCAGGTGGAGGAGGTGGTGGTGGTGGAGGTGGTGGTGGAGCGCCAACTCCCGCAGCCACCGGCCCTTCTAGATGAGCCTCCACTCCAACAGCCGGCTCAACAGGAGCCGCAACCCGTGGTTCCTGACGAACCACTCTCGGTCTACCTCTCGGTCTAGACATTGCTCTCACAAATATTAACTACAACCACAACAACAAAACATACAAGTTGGGTTAGCAAGGCAAGGCTTCCAAGTGTTCAAGTACGTTCCCTCACTAAAACAAAACCATTTTACAATGTAATAGTAGCAATGGGACTCACACACACATGCTTTGAACAAAACAAGCAACATACTCGTCAAACAAGCAACCATTCTTACAAGCAAGCAAACACCGTGCATATCAAGCAAAAACTTGAACTTACCTCACTTACCTGCCCAAGGTCTCGGTAACCTTAGGCTCTGATACCAACAAGTGTAACCCCCTCGTCCCGGTCTGGTCGGATGACCGGTCCGAGTGGGCCACACGGGGAAAACCGAGTGAAAACCCCTAAGGATTCCCCCTCGGTTAACAACCCTATTTTTTTTTCATTTTATAATCTTGTCTAAATAAATATTAAACCCTAAGTGATCATACAGCGGAACAACATATACAAATCGATCGAACAAACTCAAACAATCATGTTACAGCCCAATTTTAAGCTTATACTGCAGGTGGTATCGATACACCTAAGGGGTGTATCGATACCCCTTGACTAGGTCAACTGGTCAGAGTCAACCAGTGGAGACCGTATCGATACGCCCATGGAGTGTATCGATACCCTCCCCAACGGTTGACTTTCCACGGTCAACGCTAAGATGACGGTATCGATACACCAGAGGCCCGTATCGATACCGAAATGGACAGTAGCTCTAGTGACCAAAAAGGTATCGATACGCCCCCTCGCGTATCGATACACGAGGCCTGAAACAAGAAGGCGGTATCGATACTGGACCAACCGTATCGATACCCCTGCACAGCAAAAACTCCCAAACTCAGCTAAAACGAACAAGACTCGGACCTAGATGCAATTTAGGACTTTCCTAACCCCAACCAAACATACATACAACATTCGTATACCACCAAGCAGCCATACAAACCCTCAATAAGCATAAACATCAAGGAGATCATGCAATAGGCCCAAGATGGCATCCAAGCATTCAAGTTCATACATCAACATTCAAACATGAAGGCAACCTCTTAGGCATAAGGCTAACATTCAACAAGAGTAAGCAATTAGGCATGAGTTAACATTCATCAAGGCAATATCAACCACACAAAAGCAAGGCATCAAGGAGTCTAAACATGCTCCTAACAACCTACAACTATCCAACAGAACATTACACATCCCATTGCTTAAACTATTACATGTCTTAGCATTAAAATCCATACTTGGTGAACTCAAGTCCAAAAACCACACTTGGAGGCCCTCCACTTGCCCGAGCAACCCACGAACTAAGGATCTGCAATGTTGAACAAAGAGAGCGTAAGCAATGATGCTTAGTGAGGGTAAGCTCTAAAGAACAAACCTCAACATCGCAGGGTCCGAGCACGATCTAGCCAAGGCAATTTACATTTACCAAAAGTCCACAAGATAAAGATGCATGAGCAGTATATATCACATATATGCCTTAATCATGAGCTCAACACTACCATACATGTAATCACATTTAAACATCCAAACAGCTCATATATCTCAACCCATTGATACACATATCAATCAACATTGGCACCTAGTTAAGACTCAAATACACCGATAACTGTTGGGACTCACATCCAACAACACAACCATTACCTGACGGTGGGATTACACTCATCACCGGTCTCGCGGAGGGGATTCCACTCATCCTCACGCCCCGTCGATGGGATTCCACTCATCACCGACTATATTTAAATACCATTTCCGGGCGTACCCGTACTCCTCCTTGGTGACTCAATGCCACCAAGGCCACGCGCGACTTTTGACTCATGTGTACACACTAACATCCTAATGATCGATCATTTGTATTTAAGTTTACTAGTGCCAATATTTACTCACTTCACATTACTCATTTCAATAACCTTGTGCATAGCACGTACTCACCAACAACTATCATCATGTATGTCTCAAGCATCATAAGTCCAAATCTCATTTCACATGTATAAAGCAATATACATAGACATTCATACCACAGTTCATACGAGACATACACAACCATATAATGAGTTCAACCAAAGGCTCTAGATCAAGTTTAGGATTAGGCTACCACCCTAATCCTAACTCTAGGTGGGTCTACCAAGCCCAACCTAGTCCACATACTCGAACCAACCAATTTAAAACCGTTTAAAACAATTAACCACTCACCTAAACTCCCGAGCTCAAGACCAAGCAAGCAATTGTCTTCAATTTCCCGGATTCACTTCCGATGCTTCACCGGTGCCCAAACTTGATTCTAATCAATCCCAAACACAAACAAAACATCCACAATCAATATCTTGTCATCGAAACTAACCCGGATTATCATTACCGAGCATTCAACACTCAAAACTAGACCAAAAACGGGATTTTCGAGCAGCCCACTTGACCCACTGAAAACTCTCATTTCAAGCACCCAAACAATCATCAATCGCACCCAAAATGATCTTCAAACATCATACTAACAACAACCCTCGAAAAACAACATCAAACCACCCCCAAAACCACTTTAAAACCCTCCTAAAACCCCTTGGAAACCCAAATCCGAAAATTGCTCAAAACTATTAGAAATTCATATATGATATACCATTTGACCTCCTTATATCATAACTAAACATGTTAAATCAAAACATTTACTTTAACTACATAAAGCTTTCATTTTTATTCCAAACTTCCCAAAATTCCATTTTCTAGAACCTACATGAAAATGAATATAGAAGGTACTTTTAAAGAGAGGGGAGTAAGGGGAAGTCAAAAATATCATTACCTTTCGATTTGGGGCTGAAAAGTGTGAGAAATAGGATGGAACAGTAGATAGGGGTGAGGGGTTCTTCTTCACGTTGGTGGAGAAGAAGATGAATAGGGGGAGTTGGGTTTTTCTTCTTTTTAATATGTTTGTTTAAATTCAAGGCTAAAAGACTCTTTTGCCCTTAATGAAATGGGGTATTCACAAGGGCACACCAACTATGGCTAATTGAGATTAAATTTCAAAACATGGTTAACTTAAATTAATAAATTGAAATCGAGAACCCGGAATGATATTTAAATTATAAAACCGAGCCCAAAATAATATTAAAATATTATTTTTCACCTAACCCCTAAACACGGGTGTTACAACTCTCCCCCACTTAAGGAAATTTCGTCCTCGAAATTACCTGGTGGAAACAAATACGGAAACTGCTCAACCATATCTGCTTTTCTCTCCCACGTGGCCTCTTCCACACCTCTATGTCTCCACAACACCTTGACCAACTCTATGGTCTTGCCACGCAACACCTTGCTATCAGAAGCAAGTATCTCAACGGGCTCTTCATTATAGGACAAATCCGGATTTAATTCTATCTCCTCCACGGGCATCACATGAGAAGGATCTGATCTATATCTCCTAAGCATAGACACATGAAAGACGTCATGGATCTTTTCTAACTCAGAAGGTAACCTCAAACGATAAGCTACAGGCCCAATCCACTCAATTATCTCATACGGGCCAATGAACCTCGGACTCAACTTGCCCTTCCGGCCAAACCTCATTACCTTCTTCCACGGAGATACCTTCAGGAATACTTTCTCACCCACTGAGTACTCAACCTCTTTCCTCTTCAAGTCTGCATAAGACTTCTGACGATCGGAAGCTGCTTTCAAGCGGTCACATATCAACTTCACCTTTTCTGTGGTTCCCTTAAGCAAGTCTGGCATAGGTAACAATCTCTGACCTGTCTCAGCCCAACAAATCGGAGTCCTACACCGTCTACCATACAAAGCCTCATAAGGTGCCATCTGAATACTAGACTGATAATTGTTGTTGTAGGCAAACTCAACCAACGGTAAGTGCTTCTCCCAAGAACCCTGGAAGTCAATCACACAACAACGAAGCATATCTTCTAGAATCTGTATCACTCGCTCTGACTGCCCATCGGACTGAGGATGATACGATGTGCTGAAATACAAACGGCTACCCAAAGCACTATGCAAGCAATTCCAGAACCTCGAAGTAAATCTAGGATCCCTATCCGAAACAATAGACTTCGGAACTCCATGAAGTCTCACAATCTCGCGGATATACAAGTTTGCCAACTTGTCTAAGGAATCCGTAGTGTTCACTGCTAAGAAGTGAGCACACTTAGTGAACCTATCAACAATCACCCAAACTGAATTCTTCTTCGAAGGAGACAAAGGCAACCCTGATACAAAATCCATGGTGATCCTCTCCCATTTCCATTCCGGAATCTTCAAAGGCTGTAGCAAACCTGAAGGAACCTGATGTTCCGCCTTCACTCTCTGACAGACCATGCAACGGCTCACATACTCGGCTACATCTCTCTTCAAACCAACCCAGAAGTAATCATTCTTCAAGTCTCGGTACATCTTGGTACTACCCGGATGCATAGAAAAGGGACTCGAATGTGCTTCACTCAAAATCTGTCGTCTCAACTCAACATCTTCCGGTACAACAATTCTATCTCTGAAGCACAACAGACTCTCACCACTGAAACTGTACTCAGTCGGTCTTCCTTCGGCTATGTCTTGAACATGAGGGACTAGGCTCGCATCTTGCAACTGTTTCTCTCTAATCAACTGAATCAAGGAAGGCTTCACTTGCAACTCGGTGATCAGACCACCATCATCGGACACACTCAACCTAGCAAACATAGCTCTCAACTCAACGGCCACTTTTCTACTCAAAGCGTCGGCCACTACATTTGCTTTACCCGGATGGTACTCAGTGGTCAAATCGTAATCTTTTAGCAACTCTAACCACCTTCTCTGTCTCAAGTTCAACTCTTTCTGTGTCATCAGGTACTTCAAGCTCTTGTGATCAGTGTAAACAATACACTTCTCACCATACAAATAGTGACGCCAAATCTTCAATGCAAACACTACTGCGGCTAGCTCTATGTCATGAGTAGGATAGTTCTTCTCATGAATCTTCAACTGCCTAGAAGCATAAGCAACAACTCTCCTATCTTGCATCAGAACACATCCTAAGCCTACGTAGGAAGCATCACTGTAGATCACAAATTCCTTACCTGAAACAGGTTGCACTAACACTGGAGCATTCGTCAAAGCTTCTTTCAATTTCTCAAAAGCCTTCTGTCTTGCATCTGACCATTCAAACTTAACTCCCTTTTGCAACAACTTAGTTAAAGGAGCAGCTACTCTAGAGAAACCATCAACAAACCTCCTATAGTAACCAGCTAATCCTAGGAAACTCCTAATCTCGGTCACAGACTTAGGTTGTTTCCACTCAACAATAGCCTCAATCTTCGACGGATCAACACGGATACCTTCGGCCGAAACAACATGGCCAAGAAACACAACCTCTCGAATCCAGAACTCACACTTACTAAGCTTCACATACAACTGATTGCTCAACAATCTCTGTAAAACAAACCTCAAGTGCTCATCATGCTCTTCTTCTGTCTTCGAGTACACAAGTATATCATCAATGAAGACAACCACAAACCGGTCTAAATAGTCTCTAAAAATTCTGTTCATCATGTCCATGAATGCTGCCGGTGCATTCGTGAGCCCAAATGGCATCACAAGAAACTCATAGTGGCCATATCTAGTCCTAAAAGCTGTCTTTGGAACATCACACTCTTTCACTTTCAACTGATAGTACCCGGATCTCAAATCTATCTTCGAGAATACTGAAGCACCTCTCAACTGATCAAACAAATCATCTATACGAGGCAACGGATACTTGTTCTTCACAGTCATCTGATTCAACTGTCTATAGTCAATGCACATGCGCATACTACCATCTTTCTTTTTCACAAACAACACGGGAGCACCCCACAGAGAACTACTAGGCCTAATGAAACCACGGTCTAATAACTCTTGCAACTGACTCTTCAATTCTTTCAACTCTTTCGGAGCCATACGATACGGAGCTATCGAAACTGGGTTAGACCCTGAAACTGTCTCAATCACAAACTCAACATCTCTGTCAGGAGGCAAACCCGGCAACTCTTCAGGAAACACGTCTGGAAAGTCACACACTGTCCTGATATCTTTCGGTCTAGCTTCACTCATGTCCGGATTCATAACATAAGCTAAATAGGCCCCACATCCAGAGTCCATCAACCTATGAGCCTCTAAAGCTGACACCACATTAGACAAGAACTTAATGTTCTCGCCTACTACCACTACCTCGTAGTCATCAGAAAGCTTCAAAGAAATTCTCTTTGTCTCAAAATCCACACTAGCCCGATGCTCAACCAACCAGTCCATACCCAGAATAATGTCAAAACCATAGAAAGGAAGTTCCATCATATCAACTGAGAACACATGACCCTGAATCTTCAGTGGACACCTCCTATACATACGTCTAACCACAACTGTCTCACCAAAGGAACTAGTAACATGCATACCTACATCTAAGATCTCAACAGGGATATCTAACTTCTGTGCATGCTCACTCAAAATGTAGGAATGCGTAGAACCCGAATCAACCAAAGAAAGCAAAGACATAGACTGTAACTCGAAATTACCTGCTATCATATCGGTGTCGTTCCCGGCCTCTCTCTGAGCATAAACTCTCGCTGGTCCTCCCGCCTCTGGCTGCACAGCCACAACATGAGCAAGGTTCCTCTGAGCATCTCCCCTAGGTGCATCAGCCCTAGGCTGGAAGTAGCCACGACCGCGCCCACGGCCTCTCTGAAAATCATTACCTCTCGCAGGAGCCTGAGCTATGTTCGGTGCCTGAGCTGCCTGACGTGGACAGTCCCTCCTAAAATGGTCCCTCGAACCACAGTTCCAACAAGCATGGAAGTTACCCCAACACTCACCAGTGTGCTGCCTCCCACACTGTGCACACTCGGGCAAACGCCCTCCTCCTCTATGGCCCTGATGGCCTCTACCATGGTGGCCACTGCCACGTCTCTGATCAAACTGATGTCCGCCACCTCTGTGCCTCTTAGCATCTCTACCATCAAAGTTGTTGTACCTCTTACCAGAACTAGATCCCCCAGAACGCTTGGTCAGCCCCAAGCTATGCTCAATGTCCTTGGCTCTAGCAACCAAGACATCAAAGTCAGAATAATCTGAAGTTAAGGTATACCTCTTAACTTCCTCATGAAGCCCGTATCTGAAACGATCACATCGAGCCCTCTCAGTAGGCACTAACTCTAGAGCATACTGACTCAGACGGACGAAACGAATCTCATAATCAGTCACAGATGCATCCCCCTGAGTGAGAGCCATGAACTCTCTCTTTTTCTCTTCTAGGTACATCGGTCCCAAGTACCTCTTCCGGAAAGCAAACTCAAAGAAGTCCCAATCTATCTCGGCCTCTGGAACCCCGGCAGTAATGGTGACCCACCAGGTGTAGGCATCACCCTGAAGCAACGAGATCACACAACCCAATCTACGTGCGCCCGCACAACCCATCTGAGCTAAGATACGAACCGTCTTCTCCAACCACAACTCCGACCTCTCCGGAGTAGATCCTCTAAACTCCTCGGCTCCCAAGCTACGGAGCCTCTCCAACGGTAGACTAGCATCATCACACCTAGGCTGAGCTGCAGCCTGAGCTCCCGCAACTGCGGCCTGGAAAGCTCCCGCTATCGCTTGCACTAGCGGAGTCATATCAATTCCAGCTGGACCTTGGCCACCTTGGCCACCCTGAGGTCCATCTCCTCCGGCTCCATCCTCACCTCCAGCTCCAGGTGGAGGAGGTGGTGGTGGTGGAGGTGGTGGTGGAGCGCCAACTCCCGCAGCCACCGGCCCTTCTAGATGAGCCTCCACTCCAATAGCCGGCTCAACAGGAGCCGCAACCCGTGGTTCCTGACGAACCACTCTCGGTCTACCTCTCGGTCTAGACATTGCTCTCACAAATATTAACTACAACCACAACAACAAAACATACAAGTTGGGTTAGCAAGGCAAGGCTTCCAAGTGTTCAAGTATGTTCCCTCACTAAAACAAAACCATTTTACAATGTAATAGTAGCAATGGGACTCACACACACATGCTTTGAACAAAACAAGCAACATACTCGTCAAACAAGCAACCATTCTTACAAGCAAGCAAACACTGTGCATATCAAGCAAAAACTTGAACTTACCTCACTTACCTGCCCAAGGTCTCGGTAACCTTAGGCTCTGATACCAACAAGTGTAACCCCCTCGTCCCGGTCTGGTCGGATGACCGGTCCGAGTAGGCCACACGGGGAAAACCGAGTGAAAACCCCTAAGGATTCCCCCTCGGTTAACAACCCTATTTTTTTTTTCATTTTATAATCTTGTCTAAATAGATATTAAACCCTAAGTGATCATACAGCGGAACAACATATATAAATCGATCGAACAAACTCAAACAATCATGTTACAGCCAAATTTTAAGCTTATACTGCAGGTGGTATCGATACACCTAAGGGGTGTATCGATACCCCTTGACTAGGTCAACTGGTCAGAGTCAACCAGTGGAGACCGTATCGATACGCCCAAGGAGTGTATCGATACCCTCCCCAACGGTTGACTTTCCACGGTCAACGCTAAGATGACGGTATCGATACACCAGAGGCCCGTATCGATACCGAAATGGACAGTAGCTCCAGTGACCAAAAAGGTATCGATACGCCCCCTCGCGTATCGATACACGAGGCCTGAAACAAGAAGGCGGTATCGATACTGGACCAACCGTATCGATACCCCTGCACAGCAAAAACTCCCAAACTCAGCTAAAACGAACAAGACTCGGACCTAGATGCAATTTAGGACTTTCCTAACCCCAACCAAACATACATACAACATTCGTATACCACCAAGCAGCCATACAAACCCTCAATAAGCATAAACATCAAGGAGATCCTGCAATAGGCCCAAGATGGCATCCAAGCATTCAAGTTCATACATCAACATTCAAACATGAAGGCAACCTCTTAGGCATAAGGCTAACATTCAACAAGAGTAAGCAATTAGGCATGAGTTAACATTCATCAAGGCAATACCAACCACACAAAAGCAAGGCATCAAGGAGTCTAAACATGCTCCTAACAACCTACAACTATCCAACAGAACATTACACATCCCATTGCTTAAACTATTACATGTCTTAGCATTAAAATCCATACTTGGTGAACTCAAGTCCAAAAACCACACTTGGAGGCCCTCCACTTGCCCGAGCAACCCACGAACTAAGGATCTGCAATGTTGAACAAATAGAGCGTAAGCAATGATGCTTAGTGAGGGTAAGCTCTAAAGAACAAACCTCAACATCGCAGGGTCCGAGCACGATCTAGCCAAGGCAATTTACATTTACCAAAAGTCCACAAGATAAAGATGCATGAGCAGTATATATCACATATATGCCTTAATCATGAGCTCAACACTACCATACATGTAATCACATTTAAACATCCAAACAGCTCATATATCTCAACCCATTGATACACATATCAATCAACATTGGCACCTAGTTAAGACTCAAATACACGGATAACTGTTGGGACTCACATCCAACAACACAACCATTACCTGACGGTGGGATTACACTCATCACCGGTCTCGCGGAGGGGATTCCACTCATCCTCACGCCCCGTCGATGGGATTCCACTCATCACCGACTATATTTAAATACCATTTCCGGGCGTACCCGTACTCCTCCTTGGTGACTAAACGCCACCAAGGCCACGCGCGACTTTTGACTCATGTGTACACACTAACATCCTAATGATCGATCATTTGTATTTAAGTTTACTAGTGCCAATATTTACTCACTTCACATTACTCATTTCAATAACCTTGTGCTTAGCACGTACTCACCAACAACTATCATCATGTATGTCTCAAGCATCATAAGTCCAAATCTCATTTCACATGTATAAAGCAATATACATAGACATTCATACCACAGTTCATACGAGACATACACAACCATATAATGAGTTCAACCAAAGGCTCTAGATCAAGTTTAGGATTAGGCTACCACCCTAATCCTAACTCTAGGTGGGTCTACCAAGCCCAACCTAGTCCACATACTCGAACCAACCAATTTAAAACCGTTTAAAACAATTAACCACTCACCTAAACTCCCGAGCTCAAGACCAAGCAAGCAATTGTCTTCAATTTCCCGGATTCACTTCCGATGCTTCACCGGTGCCCAAACTTGATTCTAATCAATCACAAACACAAACAAAACATCCACAATCAATATCTTGTCATCGAAACTAACCCGGATTATCATTACCGAGCATTCAACACTCAAAACTAGACCAAAAACAGGATTTTCGAGCAGCCCACTTGACCCACTGAAAACTCTCATTTCAAGCACCCAAACAATCATCAATCGCACCCAAAATGATCTTCAAACATCATACTAACAACAACCCTCGAAAAACAACATCAAACCACCCCCAAAACCACTTTAAAACCCTCCTAAAACCCCTTGGAAACCCAAATCCGAAAATTGCTCAAAACTATTAGAAATTCATATATGATATACCATTTGACCTCCTTATATCATAACTAAACATGTTAAATCAAAACATTTACTTTAACTACATAAAGCTTTCATTTTTATTCCAAACTTCCCAAAATTCCATTTTCTAGAACCTACATGAAAATGAATATAGAAGGTATTTTTAAAGAGAGGGGAGTAAGGGGAAGTCAAAAATATCATTACCTTTCGATTTGGGGCTGAAAAGTGTGAGAAATAGGATGGAACAGTAAATAGGGGTGAGGGGTTCTTCTTCACGTTGGTGGAGAAGAAGATGAATAGGGGGAGTTGGGTTTTTCTTCTTTTTAATATGTTTGTTTAAATTCAAGGCTAAAAGACTCTTTTGCCCTTAATGAAATGGGGTATTCACAAGGGCACACCAACTATGGCTAATTGAGATTAAATTTCAAAACATGGTTAACTTAAATTAATAAATTGAAATCGAGAACCCGGAATGATATTTAAATTATAAAACCGAGCCCAAAATAATATTAAAATATTATTTTTCACCTAACCCCTAAACCCGGGTGTTACAGATTCCATATATGGTTTTTGTTATAGCTTATCTTTGTCAACAACTTTCTAAGATATCTAATGGAGTTCATCTGACTTTTGCCACACTTGCACCTCATCTGAATGAGTACAAGTCATGCTTCAAGTCACAGTGAAACTACATACTTATGATCACAGGCACAGCTCATATTCTTGTTCTAAGCGTCGGCATGTTAGCTTATACTCTCTAAATCAGCAAAATCTTCAAAGAAAATATTCCTCTAAGTTTTGCAACAGTCCACATCGTAGATCAAGTGCTTGTTCTCAGAACCCAGATGTTTTATGTAAAGCACACAATGTTTTGAATCAAGGAGAGGAGAAGTAAATGAACAAGCCATAAATTTGGAAATTAGGCAAAGCTCAGCATTGCCAATAAACCACAAAACAACCAATCTTTTACAATCAAACAAGGTGTCATTGTTATTTGTTACATGCTTGAGAGCAGATCAAATACCAATTCCTAGTGGAAATCCCAAGTTCTACTATATCAACAACAAACAGGACATTGTATCAATCCATTTTCATTGCACTCACCACACCTTATCTTCTTCTGGTCCTTATCTAAAACTTTGCAGCTGCCATTGCATTGTTTGCACATCACAAATCTCACCCCTCCGCAGCCTTTACACCCGGGAACCGCCACCGGGATCCCCTCGAACAAGATTTCAAGTTTCCCTTCCTCTTCTAACTTCACAATCTCTTCAACTCCGCCAATCAACCTTCCTTTAACAAATACTAGCGGAACTTTCACTTCTTTTCTGCCTGTTAGCTTCCTCAACTCTTCCTTAAACCCCGAATCCATAGATACATCACGCTCGGACATTTGGATATTGTACGATTCGACCATGGATCTCACAGTGTTGCATTCCTCAAAGGTCTTTCTGATCCCTCTCAATGTTGTAGTGTAGATCACAACTGCATTTTCTCCACCTGCAGGGCAGTTTGGCTCGAAATGTTCAAGGATGGCCTTTGAGTCTTGAGATTTCTTTGATTTTCGGGTTTCGGGTTTGGGCGAAATTATCATCTTGATCTGTTCCTCTTCTTCAGACAACTCTTTCTCGTACAAAGAGACAAGTTGTGGATCAAACAAGGGGCTAAAACCCCTTCTACTTGAGGAAAACCCCAAATCCCCACCTTCAAGCCCTTCATTTCTGGTACTTTTCACCGGATAACTCAACTTCAACACAGCCATGGAATTATTTACTCCCGGGCTTCCCTTGTTCTCTTTCCCACCGTATTTCTTCAGTTTCAATGGAGAACCGACCTGATTCAAGAACTTGAGTGGACTTCTCACACCTTTTTCCCTCACCAAAACACGCGATTTGGGACTCCTTTTAACGAATCTATCTTCATCAAGATCTTCCATAAGTTCCCGAGCATCGATTACCTCCGGTTCTTCACGGGGAGGCGATCTCTTAACTCTCTTGGTCTCTGGAACGCCATCTTCTTCCATTTGTTGCTCAAGTTTAAGGACCCCGTAAGTGCTTGACTTGAGAGAAACCACATGCTGGGCGTAGCCGCCGCCATTGTTGACAAGGATTTCACGTTTGATCTCTTTCTTGGCGTGTTTTGAAGAAACACAACCCATCTTTATCAGGGAGGGATTTTTCTTTGTTTTTTTTTTTTCAGTTTCAGATGTTTTGCTCTGTTATTTTCAAGGGAAGGGAGTTGTTTAGTTTAAGGTTTTGTTTTGAATGGTAACCGTTGTTGTCTGAGAACGGGCCCCAACGGTCGATTTTTTCGAATGTGGTCTAGTGGGCTAAGATCTTTTGTCCGGAGCTCCTGCCCTGTACTTATGTCCTTTTGTTTCCCGTTTTCGCCTCTTCAATTTTCCTTCTCTCCCCCTTCACTTCCCTATTCTTTTCTTCTTCGTCCTTGATTTTGAATTTGTCAAATTAATAAATAGTCATCAAGTTATAAAATGACAACGACTTAATAAAAGTAAAAGGCTGGTCCTTTTTCATTAAGAAATTAACGGTACATTACGTGACTGATAATAAAATTTACATGATAATAAATTTAACCCTTAACCTTTATATTTTTTAATTTTAGTTCTAATTCTAAAAATTTAGTAAAACCATAACAAATAAATACTCTTCAAATTAGATGGTGACACGTGTCACCATATGACTCGAGATCAAATTAAATTTATGGATTGATAAGTCTGTTAAAATTTGTGGTGTTAAAATTTTTAGTAATAATTAATATTTTATTAAAATTGATGAAATCAAATGATGTGTTTCGATTTCATTTAAAAGATCTTAATTATTTTTTAAATTGGATTTAATTTCTTTATAAAATTGTGTCAAGCGTCTTTTATATATATATTTCCTATAAAATACATGTTTATAAAAAATTTGGTTGTCAACTGACACCCTATCTATACAGCTAACTGCGCCCATGCTAATTTTCTCTCATTTTCCAGTCAATCATAGACTAAAACCTAATTTTCATTTTCCAATTTCTCATAAGATTTCTTCATTTCCTCCATTTTTCCCGAATTTTGATTATTTATTTATTTTTTAACGAATTTGACGAGCCCTATTAGGGGCCTCTGTAAAACAAACAT
Source organism: Hibiscus trionum (assembly GCA_030270665.1). NCBI lineage: Eukaryota > Viridiplantae > Streptophyta > Magnoliopsida > Malvales > Malvaceae > Hibiscus > Hibiscus trionum. The sequence continues at coordinate 38,045,823 of BSYR01000010.1, read as the reverse complement.
TTGCAATTATGCTTCACACATGTCTGTAAGGAAGCAAACAAAGTTGTTGATGATCTAGCAAAGAATATATCCGCAGATATAAGTGCAACTCGGGAGATTTGTTGCTTCACCTTCCACGGTTCTGAAACTATTCTTTCATGGGTTGAGTGCTGCAACAAGCACCAAAAAAAAAACCCTATGAAGCACGCTTACGAGAGTTAAAGGTCGTCTTACGTATCTGATACATTCTTGAAAATGGTGGAGTTTAAGTGCATGTTGAAGATGTCTCATATTTAAGGGGTACGGTTAGAATTAATTATGTCTTGAAAATCATAAAAAACGTATCGGAGATGATTTTTGAGTTAATATATAACAAAATTTCAAATAATTTATTTTTATTTTCACTAACTTTTTAATATAAATAATTTACCATACATTTATCTTATTCGTACCATATAATTTTAAAAGTTACCGTGTCTCATCTCGTTGTTGTATATGTATATCACTTCAACATAGATAACAATCTCATGTAACTCAGGAGATTTGCCAGGCGACCTAGCTATCTTAACAGAAATCCTCAAGCTCCAAATCAGTTATGATAAAACAAATGGGTCAAAATCAATCACATTTACCGAAGTTTTGTCGAGCGGTTGCAAAATTCAACATTAATTACTAAAATAACTGTTTAAAATATTTTAAATTTAAAAAGGACAAACAATAAATTATATATTTTTAAGAGATTAAAAAATTTTAACATAAAAATTTTACTTTTAAATTTTTTTTTGGAATCATAATCTGCACTATTCTCAAGAAGGTTTTGCCTCTGCTGCCAAAGAACCGGACTAGTCTCTACTTAGGCGCTTTCTAAATAACTTTAAGGGTAAAGTTCACAAATGTAACTGAATTTTGGTAAATTATTTAAATTAGTTAGGGTGCATTTGACTCCGAAAAATACAAGGAATTTTCATTTTTATTTTCTTGAAAAATAAAAAATGTTAAAGAAAATATGTTTGGTTGCAAAAATTAAAAATAAATTTTAAAAAAAATGAGTAAAATTTTGAAAACATACAAAAGATGATTTCACCATTTTCTTTGAAAATGTTTTAGAAAAGTGGAACACATGACAATAAGAGTTTTTAAATTTTAACTCTATTTAACCTGTGTTCAAGTCCTTTAATGTCAATTTTAGAACTTTGTTTTGTTTAATTATATTTTATTATAATAATATTTTTAATAATTATACTTTAATTTAATTATTTAATGAGTAATTATTTGTTTATTTTTATTTGGCTTAAAGATCAGATTAGTCCTCAACAAAAATAAAAAAATCAATTAATTTATTATTGATGTTTTGCACCCAATTTAACTCTCATTAGTCGAAACACACTCAATTTAGTCTTTTCGTAACGGTTGACCAAATTTTGACCATTAACTTACTAAAAACTAAAAAAATAACGATTGACACACTCTGAAAGTGTTACGTCCTTCCACCGTAAAAATTCTAAAAAAATATTTAAAAATTTTAAAAAATGAAAATTTTAAAAATATTTTCTAATTTGGCCATTTACTGATTTTTTTATTTCAAAACAATCATAATTTTAATTTTTTTTAAATTGGTATTTATTGATTTTTTAATTCAAATCTCAAAACATATTGTTATCATTACTGTGAAGTTGCTGGTAGATCTCATATCCATTCTTTCTCCAATCCATGCGAATCAAGTTTTCCACTGGGATTTTATTAATTTTCTAGGAAACAAACAATCCTTAACAAACAAATCACGTGTTTTAAGAAGAAAATAGATATTGAAACATGGAGATGTCATATTTAATTCCAACCCATGCAAACTTTATAGTGTTTCAATAGATCCAAGTGAAGACGGTAGTTGTGGAGGAGAACTAATTAGCAAGCTATTTTAAGGTGGGTAGTTGTGGAGGGGTTAATTTTAAATATGTTTTTTTTAATATTTTCAGGTGTACCATGTGTCACAATCTTAATGATTGTTTATGAGATAACAATCAATTATAACAGTCAATGTTATGAGAGGGCTAAATTGGTCGCAATTTGAATTATGAGGGTTTGATTGATTGTAATTTGAATTATGAGGGCTAAATTGGGTGTAAAAAATTATAAGTGCTTGATTATTTTTTTGATTTTTTGTTGAGAGCTAATTTGACCTTTAAGCCTTTTTATTTTGAAAACTAGATACCAAACACATTTTTACTGTTTTCATTTTTGAAAAAAATGTTTTCTAATTTTTAGAAAACAGAAAATGAAAATTATTTTTTAAAAATGAAAATGAAAAATGAAAATAGTAAATGTTTTTTAAAACCAAAAGGACCTTAAATTTTTAATTGCTTCAATGTTACCATTAAACTTTTAGTTTTACTTCAATGTTACCATTAAATTTTTAGTTTTGCTTCAATGTTACCACTGACCGTTAACATCTCATTATTTAAACAATTTAGTCCTAATTTAAAAATAACAATAAATTAAACTCTTATTATTTAAACATTATTTCAATTTGACTCTATTTTTATTAAAAATAATTTAACCCTAAACGTTATAAATTTTGTTACTAACTTATTGAAGGCTTTGGTTATTTTTCTCGCTATCTAGACTTTGCATCTGGTGAAAGCAACTTGTTCTTACATATTTTAAGTCTGGTGAAAGTGGTGGCGGAATAAGAGAAAAAAGTGACCAAGGTCTCTCTTCTAAAAAAATAGAAGACGGTGAATCTCAACACTAGACGGCTGCAAAGCGCTGGTCGAAAGAGGGGAGAGAAGGATGCGAGGGGAAAGAAGGGAAGGGGAGAGTTGAGATAGGAGAGGGAGTTGAGAGGATTTCCATCACACACACACGTTTTAATTTTAACTTAGTTTTTTTTTTCTTATCTAAGTAGTTCCCTTGGTTAAATTATGTTGGTTACTTAGCTGAGAAGTTACTCATAATTTAACTATGATGATAGTATTTAGATCTTTTGAGAGCTCGATGAGGAAATTTTTGGTAGTAAAGTCAAGCATTTAGCCTCGTAAATTTTTTGCTATAAAATCCGAGAGCTTAAATTTTCACACAACAAAATTTTAAGTTGTAATCAATAAAATTTGGTCAAGTTAATAAGATAAAAAAAAAAAGACAAATTCATTCAAGTTATGGTTTACTTTACCCAAAAGATAATTAAAAATGGTTGTCTTTTATGTGTAAAAATAGAAGCATAATATAACATGCCATTAAAAATGAATTTAGGTATGTTAATTCTTATTAACTTGATAAATAATTTATATTAAATTATTACTAATCATTGAATTATTTAACAAAATTTTAAATTTAATAGTGTCAAATGAATATCTAAATTTAATTTATATATATATATATATATATTTTAATTGATTATATATGTATATATAACAAAAAGATTATTTAACATTTTAAATTAATTTAAAAGATTAATAGTTTACATTTATCATCACTTTAAATTCATCAAATCATAAACTTCCTCAATTACATGCCAGGTAAATGTCAAGCCAAGTCAATATCAGTTCAGGTCAACAACATGTCGGGTTCAAAACAAGTCAGATCAATTAACAGGCCAGGTTTAAAACATGTTAGGTAAAATCGGATCTCAGGTCGATTCAATCGGGTAATATCGGTTATCTGCCAGGTCATTCTCGGGTTCAGGTACATTTCAGTCGGGTGCAGGTCGGGTTACGGGTCCACAGTAACATGTTCAATTCGGGTTCGGGTCGTTCTCGGTCGGATGCAGGTCGGGTTCAGTTACTAAGTAATAGGTCTGTCTCAGGTTCAGGTCAACATCAATCGGTTATAGATCGGTTTCGGGTCATCGCATCCTCAGATCAAATCAAGTTCTGACTCGAGCAAGTTTCAGTCAGATTTTCAGGTCGAATCAGGTTTTTACATCACTGCACGTAGATAGCCCTTGTGCGAATAACTTTAAAAAGACTAGACCCTTAATCGGCACTTTTAAAAGATTAGACATTTATTTGAGCATTTAGTCAATTATATACACCCTTTAAGGATTAAGAATGTATTTTGATACGAAGAATGGAAAAATGTTAATCTTATGATTAAATTTAAAGTGAAAATGTTATTATGAATGTTAACTATTGGTATCCATTTTCGTCAGTTGATCGCCACTCTCTTTTTTATCGACTATTTTTCTGTCACTCGTTCTTTTGTCATTATACGAAACCCCCTTAACTCAACAATATTTCACTGTTATCACTTTTTTTACTGTCGTTCATTGTTGTTAGCGTTTTTGTTGAACCTCCCATCATTTGAGATTTTTTTAAGATTTTTGATTTAAGAGATTTTTGGAGAAAAATAGAGTATTATAGGTTATTGCAAGAAATTATAGGATTTTATAGATTTTTTAAAATTGAGATTTTTAACTTTTTATAGAAAAATTTAAAACCATGTCACATGTTCTAGAAATTTTTAACTTTTTAGTATTATACACTTATTTTATGATAAAACTTTAACTAAGATAAAGCGGTATGAAAGAAAAAAAAAATAAGGGTCCACTATTCCACTTTTCCCAGTTGACTTTTTACTATTATTACGATTTGAAATTTTGCTGATGAACGCATCGGAAAACATTCATTCAATATTTCATCTTCTAGAAATATTGTTTTAACATGGAGCACGATAATCTTGGGAAGCTATAAATATTGTTTCAATATTATATTTGTGTGATTATAAGGTAGTATCTGTTCAAATTTCTTAACCCTTTAATATCGTGTACGTATAGTGCTCAAACTTAGGCTACTTGGATGAAATATAACATCCTTTATTACTGGGACCACTCCACTAATTCTAAATACACTTATTATTAAATGACTGATTTAGTTGATGTTATGAATTAATTTGACGTTAATTTAATTATAAAATTATTATAATATTTCTATGTTATAGTTAAATTTATATTATTATAATTAACTTCACTGTTTAAGAATTCAACACTCGTAGGTAGGTAGGTATACCTGGTAAACTTGACCCGAGACTCGAAATCCGAACCGAATTATTCGAATCGAGACTCAATTTTGACCCGAACATAATGATTCGAAGTTCACCCGAAACCTGAAATAAACCGAACCGAATCAAAATCGAACCGAATTTTTTGTTGAACTGAAATGGACCCGAACGGATTTGACCCGAACCGAATGCTACCCAAACCGAAAGTTGAACCGAATATCGATCCGATTTTAACCCGAAAATTAAGGTAAAATAAATGAATAATTTATTTTTAATATTATCTATTTTTAACAATATAATAAATAATAAAATAAAGTATGTTTTATTATCTTTTTGTACTATACCATGGAAGAGACTCTTGTCAAAGTTGTGATATAATAACATTTTATGTCATTTTACGTTTAAATATTAATTAAATAAAACTTTTGTCTCTACTAATTTTTAAATTTATAATTTTAATGTACTATTATTTAATCTTAAGCCATAAATTTTAAATAATAAACCTTAAGCCATAGAAATTAATCTCATGAACCAATAACCTTAAACTAAACCATAAACCCTAAATCCTAAATCATTAACACTAAGCCCTAAAACCTAAACTGTTAACCTTTAAGCCATAGAAATTAATCTAAAATCAATAACCCTAAATCATTAACACTAAGGCCTAAACCATAAACCATAAACTAAAATTTGAGACAATTTTTACAATCTTACCATAAAATATAGCTAAAACTGGAATTAGAGACCATCTTGACGATTTGAAAGTAGAGAAATTTGAGAGCTTGGCGACCAATTTTATAATTTCACCATAAAATATAGCATAAAACTGAAATTGTAGACTAAATTGACAATTTGGAAATGGAGAAATTTGAGAGTACAATGACCAATTTCATAATTATACCATATAAATAAATAGGGGTCAGTTTTGGCTAAAAATTAAACCTTAGAAATTAAAATGAACAAAAATATCATTATATTAAATTAATAGACTAAATTACAAAGATTAGTTAATTTTGACTAAAAGTAAATTTTTAGAGACTAAATATCACTACGGGGAGGGGATTTCTATATCCGAAGTCTAAATCGTGGGGATACTTGTGACTAAATTAAATTATACTAAAACTTAAAGTTGAATATTAGTACTAAAATGTAACATTTTAAATGCAACAAGACCTAAAAAGTAATTAATCTCTATCTTAAATAATTGGTGGCTTATTTCCTTCCAAAATTTTGTCTTTTCCCTCTCTATTTTTACCAATTGTCCTTTTTTCAATCTGGCTTAAAAAATTGGTGGCTTATTTCTCTACAAAATTTTGTCTTTTTTCTCTCTATTTTTACCAATTGTCTTTCTCTTTTTCTTTCTTAATTGGCTTAAGGCTACCAAAGGCCCCTGAACTTTTAAAAAAAAATCAATTAAGCCCTTAATGTTTTTTTGCACTCAATGTCACCCTCAAACCTCAAAATTTAACCAATCTAACCCTTTGACCGACGGAATTCGTCATTGACCGACGAAATCTGTTAAATTCTTAAACATGGGCTGTTTATATGCCACATCACCTGCCAAATATTAAACATTTATTTATAAACTAATGACGTGGATTAAAAACGCTGACGTGGATTAAAAAATATTAAAAAAAACACTTATTAAATCCTAACCCTAACATTATATCCTTCCAAAACTTGAAATCCAGAAAGTGAAATCTGCAGGTTTAGTGAACACCCATTTTGATTTTTTTCTCTCTTGCATATCGTGAAATTCTCCTGGCTTGATTGTAAGATCTTAATAGGTGAGTATTCAAATTTCATTTTTTCCTAATCAGTTATCTCTCTCACACATCTCGCGTCTATCGCCATTATTGAGAAATACAGGTTTTGAAGATGACGATCTCGACTAGTTCATCAAACTAAGGAGAAGCTGTGTTTTGTGATTGCGGTTTAAAATGTCGTGTGTGGACAACATGAAAAAAGAAAAATGCTGGAAGAAGATTATTCGGTTGTTCAAATTATAAAAATTCTGACTGTAATTTTTTTAGGTGGTGTGATGAAGATATGTCTGATAGAGCAAAATTTCTTATAAACAAATTGAAAAAAAGAAAATGATGAGTTAAGGAAAGTGAGTCGACCTAATGAGGAAGTTCAACAAATGAAGCTGAAATTAGAATTGATGCAGAAATAACTGGTTTTAGCTATCGAACATGCTCATACATTTAGGAAGAAATAACAAAGATGTTCAATATGCATTTTTATGAATGGATTAAAGATTGTGAACAATCTTGTTTAATGGAACATGAAAAATATTGGTTAAACACAAAAGTAATTGTTTATGAACTGATTTATACCGGTATAAGATAGTGTTGATTGTTTAGTAAATTAAAGAACTGATTTACACCGGTGTAAAACAGTGTTGATTGTTTAGTAAATTAAAGAACTGATTTACACCGGTGTAAGATAGTGTTGATTGTTTAGTAAAGTAAAGAACTGATTTACACCGGTGTAAAACAATGTTGATTTCTTCCTAAATGTATGAGGATGTTCGATAGCTAAAACCAGTTATTTCTGCATCAATTCCAATTCCAGCTTCATTTGTTGAACTTCCTCATTAGGTCGACTCACTTTCCTTAACTCATCATTTTCTTTTTTTCAATTTGTTTATAAGAAATTTTGCTCTATCAGACATATCTTCATCACACCACCTAAAAAATTACAGTCAGAATTTTTATAATTTGAACAACCGAAGAATCTTCTTCCAGCATTTTTCCTTTTTCATGTTGCCCACATACGACATTTTAGATCGCAATCACAAAACACAGCTTCTCCTTAGTTTGATGAACTAGCCGAGATCGTCATCTTCAAAACTTGTATTTCCCAATAATGGCGATAGACGCGAGATGTGAGAGAGAGATAACTGATTAGGAAAAAATGAAATTTGAATACTCACCTATTAAGATCTTACAATCAAGCTAGGAGAATTTCACGATATGCAAGAGAGAAAAAAATCAAAATGGGTGTTCACTAAACCTGCAGATTTCACTTTCTGGATTTCAAGTTTTGGAAGGATATAATGTTAGGGTTAGGATTTAATAAGTGTTTTGTTTTTTTTAATATTTTTTAATCCACGTCAGCGTTTTTAATCCACGTCATTAGTTTATAAATAAATGTTTAATATTTGGCAGGTGATGTGGCATATAAACGGCCCATGTTTAAGAATTTAACAGATTCCGTCGGTCAATGATGGATTCCGTCGGTCAAAGGGTTAGATTGGTTAAATTTTGAGGTTTGAGGGTGACATTGAGTGCAAAAAAACATTAAGGGCTTAATTGATTTTTTTAAAAAAGTTCAGGGACCTTTGGTACCCTTAAGCCTTCTTAATTTAATTGAGTTTCAATTTAGATTAATTTAATTGAAATTTTACATTTAGTTTTAGAATTATTTTAATTATGTCTGTTATTTATGCTTCTAGATTTTAGTAAGCTCAATTAGATCCTAAGTTTAATAAATTAATTCATTTTAGACATTATTATTATTATTATTATTACATATAATAAACTTTGATTTAATATAATTATACACAAAATTTTGATATGGATACATGAAGCTTTGATTTAAATATTTAATCAAATTCAAATGCATAGATTAACAAGTTGAATCAGAATTAATTTCATACACCAATAACTCTAAACTAAACCATAAATACTAAACCTCAAACCCTAAACCCAACTCAAATCGAATTGACCCAAAAATTCAAATGTTGACCAGACCCGATTTTGACCCGAACCGAAAGCGACCTGAACGACCCGATTTTGACTCGAACCGAAAGCAACCGATCCGATATTGACCCGACCCGAAAACAACCGATCCGATTTTGACCCGATCCAATACTCGAACCGGATCCGACTCATCACGGACCCAAATTAGACTCAAACCCGAACCAAACCGACTCAAATCTAAACCGATTCTAAATAAACCCGAAACGACTCGAACCGAACGACCCGAACCGAACCCGAACCGAACGACCTGATTGCCACCTCTACTCGTAGGCCTTAGAGAAAATACCAACCCTAGCCGCATCCCCTTTTCCCCTCTGTTGCTCAAGTTTTCATTCTTTTCAATTTTACATTGTTTGCAGTCTTTGTGTTAATTGCTTACCGTCGCTAATTTTCATTCTTTTCATTTATTTGTTTTGTTTTTTTAGTTTTAGTTTTTGAATTTAATAATTATATTTTTGTTATACAATTTTTCTATCTTTTGGTACGTATCATATGTTTTTAACACGTTTTTTTCTTAATCGATCATTTGACTGTTTTTTTCATTTAATTTTTTATCAGAGTTGGATTTAACGTCACCACGACTGATCAAGATTACGCTTTTTTGATTATCCTGTTGATCTTCCTGTTTTGGACCATCGAACTGGATTTAGATACAAGCTCACAGTCACTGCTCTTGTCCACGATTGAGTTGTGGTAATGATTATGTTGTCAACGTGCCTTATTATTGTAATATATTTTTAAATGTTGTTTGTTGTTGGTTTTTACCTTTCATCGTCGAGCTTTGGTGATGTTTGTATCTATTTTGTATCGAGCCTTAGAGTTAGAGTTTTTACCTTTTCTAGGTTGGGTCATATTTATGATCTAGACACATTAATTTTCGTGTTATTAAAAATATGTTCGGGTCCAATTTATTTACTTGAGTTATAAACTCTGTTTGCATTTTTAAATTTTTCATCTCTTAAATAAAACTTGGTACTCACATTCAAAATAAATTCAAAACGTGGCCACTGATTCATTTACAAATTCTTTATCGTTACACATAATGTTGATTAATTTTTAAAGTATATTTTAAAACTTTAACTAATTTTTTAAAATATAATTATTTATAATAAATTTATTAATTTAAAAATTATTTCCACTCTTTTTTTATGTCCTTGATTGATTTTTATTGTCATTTAAGCACCAACTCAGTAGGAAATTATATAAAAATCAGAGTATAAAATAAAAGAGTATAGATTTATAAGGCTATAATAGTAATTTAATTTTTATACAAACAAATATTTAGTGTTGAAAATAATTAATTTTCTATTTTTTATTTAAATTATAGACTATAGAACTATTTTTTAATAAATTTTATTAATTAAAAAGTTATTGTTCAACTCACAAGGAAATTGTAGTAAGAGTAATCTATTCAATTCCACCTTCTTTTAATATTGAAGTTTGAAAACAATGCACCATTGAGCCCAGTTCTGAGAATCTCTTTTTGAAGTATTTAAATATATATGATAAATAAAGGGGGTGAAATATATTGACGGCCTAACCTTAAATCCAGTAAAATACAGATTAAAGCAGGGAAGGGGAAAGTCTAAAAAAACAGACTAAGATGTGGCTAAAATTATAAGAATTTATGTAGGATTGGTAAGAATTTCACAATTTATGTAGCTAACGAATTTTTATATTATAATTTAAATTTTTATTATTTGAATAAAAATTTATATAGATTATAAGATTTTTTAATAAAGTAAAATTTTATATAAAATTATCTCGTTTTAACCGTATTGTAAGGGCGTCTCACCCTAGAACTACCCACAAGGAAGAGATGGAATATGTAGAAGGATTGATAGAAGTGGAAGGTTTGACCATCTAGAAGGTTAAGGGCGGCTGCCAACTGAACTGACGGTGAGATAAGGCCATAAGGGTCCTTGGCCCGGCGGCTTTTCTGTGGCGGAGCCCATAGAATTGGATTGACATCAATTTTGCAAACCAAGTAAAGGCACGCCTTTCTATTGTTTCTTTTAATCTTTTATTCTTAATTTCTAGTGTTCTACCGGAAACAAATTATCCCTTCATATTCCTACAAAAAAATTCTTTATATTCTCTGAATTACAAATATTAACACAATCCATCTTAATTTATGGCAATGCATCAAGGATTGTTGTTTGATATCTTATATTTATCTATTAATCTATTAAAAAAATGGTACCAATGAAGATATTTGAAATACATCGACCCTCTTTAAGTTACAATAATAATAAATCAAAATCAGATATGTCTATCTTGACAAAAAAAAAATTATACCATTTTCGGTGCCCCAACACTAAAAAATTAAATTCTAAACCATAAATCTTAAATTCTAAATTCTAAACTATAAATCTTAAACCCTAAAAATACATCATGTCCCTAAAACATAACAATAAACTTAATTTTTGATGTGAGATGTAGAAAAGGACAGTGAAAAGGGGTAGAAGATTTTTACTTATCTATTTTATCGCCTATATTTAAAATTTATAGTAGCATTTCTTTATAATACCATCTTTAAAACTTAAACCTAAATTCATTACTTTAAAAGTACAAATTAACTTACCCAACATTTATTAGTTGATAAATCACATAATTAATTGGGTATTTTTTTCCATAGAGAATCACACAAACAAATTGGTAGGGGCACGTGAGATCATAGGAATTGCCGGAGACATATGATATGATATGATATGATATGATATGATGTCATGTTGTTATTATTATTATTATTATTATTATTATTATTATTATTATTATGTTCAAAGATGTCATGTTATTATTATATACATTGTAAGTTGGAATTGAATCGATTACTGCGAGAACTTAATTAGATCCAAATCATGTTCAACCTGCATAAAAGGACACATCACATTCCTAATTATAAAGAAGATAGCAAATGCTGGAAATAAAAATACCATTTCTCAAGTATCATTGCCAAGACGGATGCAATATTTTATCCTAGGAGTACAAATCTTTAGAAAATTATATTAAAAAGTTAATGACTGTAAAATTAAATCATGAATAAAAATATAACGATAATATCTAAATTATAAAAAAATTTAAAAGTTTAAAAGATGCGACCGCATCACAACACCTCTTATTCTATCCCTAATCATCGCCATAGTTACAATAAATTAAATATAAATGCAAATATATTTAATCGCGTAATTCAGTAAGAATTATATATTATTTTAGGCTCATATCACAAACAAGTACTTAAAGTATATCAACTTTTTATTTAGGTGCTTAAAATATTTTTTGGGTCAAAATAAGTACCTAAAGTATATTTTTTGGTTAAATAAGTACTTAAAGTATACTTTTTGGTCAAAATAGGTACCTAAAATATTTTTTCGTCAAAGTAAGTACCTAAAGTATATTTTTTTGTTAAAATAGGTATCTAATGTATTTTTTTAATCAATGTCACGTGATAACTTTTAGGTACCTATTTGGACACCAAAAAAAACTTTAGGTGCCTATTTGGACACCAAAAATACTTTAGGCACCTATTTGACAAAAAATATACTTTAGATACTTATTTTGATGGGAAAAAATTACTTTAATTACTCAATTTAACAAAAAAGTATACTTTAAATACTTATTTTGATCAAAATGTACTTTAAACACCTAAATGCAAAAATTAGTATACTTTAACTACTTATTTATAATATATGCCTATTATTTATCTAATAGATAACATCACATGATTGGATAAAAAATTTCTGCCCCTCTTCGGTGCTCTAACACTAAAAAATTAAATTTTAAGTTTTGACTCTAAATTTTAAATCATAAACCTAAACTCTAAGCCCTAAAAATACATTATACTCTTAATTTCCTAAACTCTAATCTTAAATATTAACCTTAATCGTAAATCATAAACTTAATTTTTTAGTAAGAGGACATACATAAAAACACCGAAAAAAGTTTGGGATTTATGTTCCGCGTGATGATTAGTAGTTGGCGTTGTCCTCCATTTTCATTAGTATTTGTTAAGAGGGAGTTGTCTTGTCTCAACTGCGTCGTACCTAATGAGCTCCCAACTTTCCTCCTACCCCAACTAATTCAATCATCACCTGCTTATATCTTTATTTATTATTATCTTTTTTAATAAAAGATAAATCAAAAGAATCAAGTCGGCCGTGGAAAACTACACAACAACTAGTTACATAACCCACAAATATTACTATCCCGATGTATGAGATTTTGAAATTATTGTTTCAATCATGGATACTTAATTTTGGTTTTGTTTTCTTCTGTTCCTTATATATATATACCTAGTTTATTTAATGATTGATGGAGAATCTAATGAATAAAGTTTACAAATCATATGAGTTGTATCATAAATATATCAGTATCATACCTAGTTTATTTAATTAAATGAATTGGATTATAACTTATTTTCTTTTTAAAAAATAAGGATAAAACATGTCCAAAACCCTAAATATATTATCTGTGGTATTATAATTAAAATTTCATATAGATGGATGCTTGTAATTGTGAATTCTGATGTTTAATTATTTTAATTGCAAACCATAAAAATAATATAGCTGGTGGTGTATATTTTTATTTATTTAGTGAAATGGAATTTATTGGATATTGACATGAGGATTTTTGTTCGGGAGTTTAATTTTAATAATTTTTCTCACTTCTTTTAAAAGTGTTATTTTAGTTGTAATTATTTTTGCTACATTGTTCTAACTAATGAAAAATTAACAAATCTGTTAAGTTGACATCAATTATTTTGGTTTTTGTCAAGATCTATGTTAAATTATTTTGTAATTTTTGCGTAAAAATAGAAAAAAATATTTTTTGAAAACAATAAACAAAATAAAATTGTAAAAAATATATATATTTAAATTATTAAAAATTTAAAAAATAAAAATCATTAAAAAATTGTTCAATTGGTTCATTTTTTTTAAAATTAAAAATTCTATAAAAAATAAAAAAAAGGTTAAACTGATTTTTAAAGTTCGAGATAAGAAATTTCATTAAACCTTTATTTATTTTTTATTTTTTTTATAAACACTAAACCTTTAATTTTTTTGTGTACTATGAAACTTTTCTACTTAATCGTTACCCTATTTTGAATGAAAAAATAGGTCTAATATATGTTTTTAATAAGTAGTGTTACACTAATTTTGTTAAGGTAAATATCGAGATTTAAATCCACACAAAAAGTAAAACAAATGAATAATCATTAGACCAATTAGGGTATCTCGGTCTAATGTCTGTTTTGATTGTGTACCAGAGTGAAATTCACACTTCTTCCTTCGGTTACATTTTGTATATTTAACTTTTATACTTTCTTGTTAAAAAAAACTTTTATACTTTCATTTTACCCGTCATTTTAGCTCTATTTTTTCAGTACGTACCTTTGATGGCATGGCTGCTGCAGGGGGTATTGCGAGATGCGAATGTCATGTGGGTTTACGGATTTTCACGTAGCATTGGTTGTTGCTCGGTTATAATGGACGAGTTGTGGGCTGCTCATGATGTACTTCAAGCCGCGTAGAGATTGGGTTTCCGTTTGGTACAATTGGAATTGGATAGTGTTGAGGTTGTGCGCATTTTACATGCGCAATATGATGCAGATTCTACGAGTTCTCCAGCGGCAACAGGTACGGCTTCGTTTTATCACTCTAAAATCTCTTAGGTTTTAAGTGAAAACCCTAATGCTCCCTCCCTCGCAAGAAAACCCTATCCCTGCGGTGGGTTTGTCGACGTACGATAACACCAGTGGACGGCCACCAGAACAGGTACCCCATATCGCAGCGCAACCGACCCTTGAACGCCCCACTTCTCCTACTCCTTTCGAGGAACAACCCATGAATAAAAGGAATAAAAACCTGAGTGAATTGATGGATACGTCAATGGAAGCGGATGTTGCTGAAGTTCCTGTAACAGTAGCGGATGAAGATCCTACAATGGCTGGTAAGAAAGATGTTCACTCGACAGAAAAAAAAATCCTATGCAAGTATGGTTGCTAGTTCTATGACACAAGATGAGGGTTATACTCGGAAAGCTATGTGCATTGATGAGGAGGTTATTATTTTGGATGAAGATATAAAAGTGAATAGAGACGGAGCGATCCCCTCAATACAGTTCTCGGACAGGGTTCATGCGCAAGTTGGCCAAAACATGCGTAATGCAATTATTGTCCGATTATTAGGTCGTGTTATTTTATATAAATCTCTATGGAACATGATCCATTCCTTATGGAAATCGGTGGGGGAATTGTATTTGATCGACTTAGATCACAACTATTTTATCGTTCGTTTTTCAGACTAGCGCGATTATTCTAAAGTGCTTATTGCTGGACCGTGGACAATTTATGGAAGTTATCTGACGATAAATCCTTGGTCTAGAAATTTTTCTACCCTGGAGAAACATCCTTCTAAAATATTTGTGTGGGTCAAATTGCTGGGGCTTCCTTTTCGCTATTATACAAAGAATATTTTTCGTCATATTGCTTCGATGCTTGGGGAAGTCGTTAAAGTGGATTATAACACACAAGTAGGCGAGCGGGGCAAATTTGCTAGACTTGCAATGTTGGTGGATCTCACCAAGCCACTTTTATCGTGTATTCATATTGATGGTTTTATCCAAAAGCTTGAATATGAAGGGCTTCAAAATATTTGCTATGAATGTGAAACTTATGGGCATGTCAAGGAGTTGTGTGCATTGCGAAAAGGGTCGAATGGAAAATTTGGGGAAGCGGCACCGGAAAACGTCTTCGTTGGTAGTGCAGAGATATCGGAAGAAACACTTTTGGCCTGTGGATGATGGTAGAGAATAGGCGGCGTATACCCATTTTATGGGGAAAGAATAACATTGCTAGGACAAGAGGAGCTGCTTCTAAAACCGGTTCTCGGTTTGGAGTCCTTTAAGATGAGAACAACGTCACAAGGTATGTTCTTCCCGATGAGGCAATAGAGTCGAGCGCTCATTCCTTGGAGGGTGGCTCTCGAGTTGAGAAGCAAACTGTCGTTACTGTTGCGGCTACTTAGGAGGGTTGGAAAAATGTTGCGTATAAGGAATCATACCCGATAAAAAAGTAAAAGGACGGGGTGGATCGCTAAAGTCCCGGCGGTGCCTACCATGGGGGGTCATAACATGAGTGTTACTACTCATGTTCCGAAAACAAAGGCGGGACAACATGTGGCGGTGAATATTCAGGAAACTAGGGCGATGTGAGGTATTTGGACATGGGGTAAAACCGGTAATGGCTGCAGTGGCGCGGGCAAGGGTGTGTTAGGTGTAAATAAGCATGGGTTAAAGATGAAGAAGACGATGGAGTATCGACAATGGGCAAGGTGTTGATTTTTGGTATGATCCATGGATCAAGGGGCTTGGTCCTTTGATTCAATATGTATCCGAGTCTGCTGATTCATGCATTATGCGCCAATCGGTGGCTTCTTTGGTTAAGTCTGATGGTTCGTGGAACTGGGAAGTATTGCAACCGATATTCCTTGCTTCGGTACTACTGCACTTGGCCGATGTGCCTGTGCCGTGATGGTGCTTCCCTGCAGACACGGTGGCATGGTCGGGTGAGGTCTCTGGGGCTTCACGATCAAATCCGCTTATAAGGTTCGTTTGGGTAATGGTTCGATGGTTGTGGATAAAACATGGAGTGTTGTGCATCACTTTAGGGGTTTACAAAAAAATTCAAATCTTTCTTTGGTTGGTGTGCTGTAATAAAATTATGACGAATGCAGAACGATTTCGGCGAAATTATTCTTCAGATAGTAAATGTCGTAGTTGTGGCCACGATGTGGAGGATATTGATCATATATTGAGATTTTGCCCCGATGCTTGCCAGGTATGGGTAGCGATTATTGAGCAAGATAAATTAAATGAGTTTATGTCTTTACCTATCAAAGAGTGGATTGTTATGAATCTGTCGCATCCGAAGTATTTTGGTGGTGAGCGACAAAATTGGGATATATTCTTCGGTGCTGTGATTTGGAATATTTGGTTGAGTCGAAATGTCGTTGCTTTTGATAGCCCTTTAGATGATCTTGATCCTATCTTAGAACGTAGTAGACGTTTGGATGCACTTTCCTTGGAGGCGATTTCTAATTCCCAGAGGATCCATGCATATCCTATGGCGAGATCGAGTAGTCGTGTTGCATGGTCGTTGCCGGAGGATGGATGGATTAAGATCAATACGAACAGTGCTCGATGTACAACGGATGGTTTTGCCTCGTGTGGAGGTGTTGCATGTGATCATAATGGTTTATGGAAATTTGGATTTTCGAAATTCATCGGCATTTGTTCGGTTCTTGAAGCTGAACTATGGGGGTGCTTATTTAGGTTTATTGATCGCATAGAATCATGGTTTTCAGAGAATCGTTCTTGAAATTGATAGTTTGGATGCTTTACGTATTCTATGGATCGATAAAGATTTGCTTGGAAATTGTACTTTGGTTTGGAATTTATTTGATCTACGACAGTGGTCTTGGGATGTAAAGTTGAGCCATACACCAAGTGAGGCAAATACGGTTGCGGATGGCCTTGCCAAACTCGCTAGTCCTGAAAATTTGGATGTGTTGCATTTTGTTGTACCCTCGGATTCAATTCTACAGCTTCTTCATAAGGATTTGGATAGGAATTGTTAGGTATTTAGTTGTTTTATTGGCTTTATACTCTATGTATTTTAGACGTTTGATTGCTTTGATTGTAATTACTTCTATTTGTACTATTTTTCCTCTATTTAGGTGTAAGGCGGTTTTTAATGAAGCATATGGGAGTAATCCCATTTTATCAAAAAAAAAAATGTAATCATGCTCCCCACTTAAAATTTATAAATTCATAAATTTATAGGGAAAATCCTTAAAACCTATAAAACTTTGAAAAAGAATAAGATTTCTTTTTTCATATTTTTATAGAATTTTTAAGGATTTTTTTGAATTTTTAATGATTTTATAATTTTTATTTAAAAAGTTAAATTAAACATAGTGATATATATAACATAATTTCTAAAAGTAAATCCTAAAATTTTAAGATTCTTTGATATTTTAAGAATTTTCAAAGCTTTTTAATGATTTTTTTTTTAAATTTTACAGTCTTAATTTTTCTTAATTGTTGACACGTAACAATCTTTAGAAAGAAGGGTAAAATACAATGGAGGTCACTTAATTATGGGTTATGTTACATTTGGGTCACCTAATTATTAAAAGTTACATTTAGGTCACTCAATTATGGATAAGGTTACATTTGGGTCACTCAAATAATAAAAGTTACATTGAGGTCACTCAATTATGGGTAAGGTTACATTTAGGTCACCATTCATACTTATATATATATATCAATTTGCGTATTAGATTAATTAATGGATTTCAAATGAAGTACTCTAGTGTTAACGAGGGTATACAAGTGATTTGGAAGAAAAAATGACTAAATTGTTATATCTTTTAAAATATGAAGGGAGACCCAAATGTAACCTTACCCATAATTGAGTGACCCAAATGTAACATTTAATAGTTGAGTGACTTAAATGTAACATTACCCATAATTGAGTGACCCAAGTGTAACTTTTAATAATTGAGTGACTCAAATGTAATCTCACCTATAATTGAATGACCTCTGTTGTAATTTATCCTAGAAAGAACTAAGAACACATCACTTTTAACGGTTACTGGCAAGGGTTAAAGAAGTTAGAGATGTTAAAGTCGCTCTAAAATATTTGACTCGAAAAAATCGAATAATTCGACTCAATTTAAGGTGAAAATACTCGACTCGTCTTGACTCAAAAAAATTCAAATAAAGTTTGAGTTGTAAAATGAAAATTCGAATAACTCAAAATTTCTAGTAATTAGTGGATTTATTTTTAAGTTCGAGACGAGTCCCTCAATTTTTATTGATATATACATACTAATATATAAAAATATGAAGAAATATTACCAATATGAAAAAAATATGAATAAATATATATGCATATCTTATATGATTAGAGAAAGCGATTTAAATTGGAATTAAACCGTACTATAACATGATAAATAATTACAATTAAATTTTTATAGGAACTATAAAACTCGACTCGAATTTCTTCAACTCGAATCGACTCGAAAATTTTTTAAATAATAAAATTAGACCCGTCAACTCGAATAAATCAAAATTTTTTGACTCGACTCGATCGAACGCCCACCCCTAAATAAAAGGGTTAAATGAAATTTTCACTATAAAACAAAAATCAAATAGGTGTTAGGCCATATCTTTCCCCGAAAAACCTAGTTTTCTCTTCGTAGTCCCCGTAAGTTTTTATCGGTTACGATAATTAATTTTAGTATTTGTTGTCGGTCATTGGTGTTTATTATTTTTCTTGCTCTCTCATGCTTTGTTTTCGCAATTTTAATAAAAATATCTACTATTGTGGCACGCGTTTTTTTCCTTTGTGGTACGTTTTTCATTGACTTTTGTGGTTCGTTTCATCTGTCGTTTGGTACGATTTTAACATACCTTAGTGGTCATTTGGTGCTCGTGTAGAGATCCCCACGACACTATCTTTCTGATTTGATTATGTCGGTGGTTATAAAAAAGATTCATCCCCACTCGTTTGATGGTTTTTTAGCCGATGTAATCAAAATCGTGTAGCGAAGCAATCTCCATGATAGTTTGGTTTGCTCACCACTCCTTTTTCATCCCGTAAAGCGTTTTGTTTGGCTAGAGATAAAGAAATTTATGAAGGTTTTTGGGGTTTGATGTTATGCTGATCTCCATGAAAGGGTTTGCTTTACTTTGCACATTTGCATGAAATTTCTAGTGGACTAATTTTTTTTCTTTTTATTTAATGCATTATATTTATAATATGTTACATAAAGCTTAATAAAATTTGGATGTTATTATTAAAAGAAATAAATATTAGGTCGAAAGGTAGAATTTTTGGAAAAACGCCAATAAAATCAGAATTAGAGGTCTTTAAGTCGGTGATTAAAAAATATTTAATTGACAATAAATCTTATTAAATATATTATGACTTCAAGTTATTACGAGATTTGAAAGAATATTTTTTGCATTCATTATTATAGTATTTTTGAAGATAATTTCCTTTAACTATATTAAGTATTTCCTTAATTAAGTCAAATTCAACCGGAGTATTCTATCAATCAACCCGAATGAAACCTAATTAAACCTAATTGAACCAAACCAATCTAATTGAGATATAAACTTCTATTTCATACAATTCTAGTCAAGCAACATTTGGGTGTTTTTCTTCATTTTATCCGTTATCACTCTCAAAATACATTTAACAAAAAAAAAAACAAAACAAAAACAAACAAACTACATTATATACCACTAAAATTTAAAGGTCTTATATATTATTGAACTAAAATCAATATTATTTTAACACTGAACTTTAATTTAGGTTAAATTTTTTCTACATCATCGTACGTGGATCGTAAAAATTCATCCATGTCACCGCTTTTAATGGCCATATTATAATTAAAATCTAAACTAAAATTTAATATTAAAATAGTACCAATTTTTTTATTAAATAATATAATTAATATTAATCTTAAAGTTTAATAGTATTTTCTTGGTCTAGTTTAGCTAAATAATAAACAATGTATTCTTCTTCTTCTTAAAGCACTAGTCAACAACGTAGAATTCCTCCCTCCTGAACTCAATTTCTCTATCAATTTTCCACAATAAAAAACTCCTCTCTTTTATATAAATCTCCTCAAAGCTATCTTCCTCTCTCTCGAGCTTTCTCTCTCTTTCTCGCATTTTCTATATTTTCTTTGTTCGTACGATGCCACAGGGCAATTTAGAAACCCTCGTCTCCGCCTGTGCCGGCGGTTCTTGCGATAACAAAATCGTCTGCGAGACCTTAGCAACCACCGATGGCCACCCCGACGAGCAACTCCACACGGCGGAGGAATCTGTCGAAGAACCAATCCCGGCGGATTTCCCGCCTGAATCTTTTTGGTTATCCAAAGACGCCGAGTACGACTGGTTCGATCGCAACGCTTTTTACGAACGGAAAGAGTCGCATAAAGGAAACTCTGCTTCCAACTCTACCAACCTTAATCCTACTTTGAACTCGGACTCCAATTCTCAGCGCTTTCCCGTTAGAAAATCTAAAGCTTCTATCTTCGGATTACCGAAACCGCAGAAATCTTGCTTTATTGAAACCAAGAACAGGAAGCATGCTAAGCCTGGAAAGACTGTATTGTTTCCTAAACGTCCCGGTTCTGTTAAATCGGATCCTCCAGTTGTTGAACCGTCTTCGCCAAAGGTTTCTTGTATGGGAAGAGTGAGATCGAGGCGAGACCGGAATCGCTCACTGAAAAAGAACCGCCAAATTCCGGATGAGGTCGAAGAAGTTAAAGAGAAAAGAAGAAGAAAAATAAGCGGTTTCTTTCCAAGTTTTTGTGCTATTTTTCGGTCAAACGGCAGAGCACGAGAACCGCACACTGTTGCAGTGGAGCCTTCGCCGCCGAGGAACAGCGACATTAGGTCGCGTTTGCCGCCGGATGATGGTGATGCAATATTAGTGGAGCCTGAAATTACGGAGACGGCTCCGGTTATTGAGCCGGTCGGTCTAGGTGGAATGAAGCACTTCGCGTCTGGTAGAAGATCTGAGCCGTTGATCTAAACCGTGTTGGAAAAGGTTTCGTTAGTGGTGGGCCATAGCTAAGGCGTGGGTTGGACTAGGGTCGTGGTAAGTTTTGTTCCGTGCCGACGTGCATGATGATTAACGCTTTGGTGAGGTAAGAAAGTTTTCCCTTTTTATTTTTATTTTTACAAGAGTTTGTAGATAAAGAGTGATTTTGAGGGGCACAGTTTGTAAAATTTTCGTTTAATAAAACAACATGTGAAGTTTAAACATGATTATCTTGTGAAATTACTTTTAAGCATGGATTTAGGAAACTTATGACACCATCATTGAATGAACTTACCAATACAATATTGAATTGTGATTGTAGTGTACTAACTTTTTTAAATATTTTATTTATACATTTTACAGTCATGTTTTAATATTCTAACATCAATATACTTTTATGTGTTTTATTTAATTTATAAAAATAAGAGTTCATTAAAAACGAATACAGATGGTACAAACATTATCATAAATTAACTATAATAACAAAAAAAATCAAATTTTATAAAAGTTAAAATTCATGCGAACATTAAGCATCATTACAAATGGTTATTCTATAGTTTTCATGGTCTCAATAGGATAATGCATTATTGGATAATATATTCAGCATTAATAATAATTTATAATTTTCGTGATTGATTACGTCATTACGTCTTAATGCAATTGTTGCCCAATAATTTTAGGCTGTAAAAACTGTGATACAATTCTCAGTACTAATATTACGATTTAATAATATTAAAAATTATTATAATAGAGATGTTGTCCATTAATTAAGTGCTTTGAAATAGAATCGAACAAAACTTAGGCCTAGTTTATGGTTGCGTTTGACAACCCAAACTAGCTTTTTTAAGTGTTTTTACTTATTTTTTTGTGTTTTTGATTGCTTTTAAAATTAGCTTTTCTACCAAAACTAAAAAGCTATATTTTATAGCTTCTTAGGTGGAAAAGCTAGTTTAAAAATAAAATTATTTTTTACCCTTATTATTTAGTTATAATTTATTGTACATTATGTATACATAATTGTAAAATAATATATATTTTATAATATTTATATTGAGAATAAAATTATTTTATTTGTAATTTATTTTATATTTATTACTATTAATTTGTAAGTGACATGTCCGTATATAATCTAGAATTTAGTTTATATTTTTAAATTAAATTTTATAAAAAAATTATTATAATTAAAATTGACTTATTTCATATATCATAACATTAACTATTTGAACATCACCCAAGTTTACTTTTACTTTTCAATATCATGTCTAAAATATACATTTTATCTCCTCAAAATCACTTTTTGACATCAATGACAAACACTAACTAGCTTTTCAAAACTACTTTTCAACAATTAGTTTGAAAATCATTTTTTTCACCATACATTTTAAAAGCAACCGCAAACTAAGCCTTAGACTTCAAAAATTGAATTTTTCGACTCAAATTGTAATTTTATATACTCGACTTAAAAAATGAAATTTAAGTTATAAAATGAGACTCTAATATTATTTAGTGGATTCCTTTTTAAGTTCCTCAATTAATATCATAACATTTTAAATATTTATGTAGTCACTAAATTTTGGCGGGCGTGAATCTAGGGACGGCCAAATAACTCCAATCCGAACTGACTCGGTGTGCCCCAACCTGAACCGGCTGGGTTTTTAGTCTTGAATTTCAGGGATCAGGGCGGGGCAGATTATTTATAGTGTATATATTTAAATATATATATTTATTATAATAAAAATACCACTATATATAAACACTTTTATGGATGTTAAGCTATTTTTTTGTTTGTGCTTATCGTAAAAAGTTTTTTTAGATGTTGTTCAAGTTTTAACATATCTAATTCTGACGGTCAATGGTTCAAGTTTATTTTTTAAATGTGATTTTTCATGTGGGTGATTTAAAATTGGTTTTATTATATAGGTTTAAAGTCTTTTAAAACTAAATTTTGTGGCCGCAATGGAAGATTGACCGGATCTAACTTTTATCGTCATCGGGGATTAAGATTTTTTTCTTCAATTTTTTGGGTCAGGTCGGTTAGGGGTCAGGTTTAAGAGTTGGTATATCGGGGTGAGACGCGTAAACTAATATTTTAATCTGGGGCGGGGAAGGGTCGGGCTTATGGGCTTATAGATCGGGGCGGCAAAAAAATCGGCCATCCCCGCCCCTACCTGAATCAGATAAAAATGGTAATACGAGCAAATCAAGTTGGATATAAAAAAATAATCAATAAAGAAAATAAAAGGGGAAGCTAGCTACCAAATCAAATCACAACAACATAAAACGAGGAAAAAATTAGATATTCATGAATCAAATATGGAAAGAAAGAAATCCCCAAATCAGAGCAAAATCAAGGTGAATACGGAAAGAAAATAGAATCAAGTGAAAATGGGAAAACATTAATCGAAAATTAGGGATTTTTATTCCAATTTCTATTGTAATTTTGGCAAGTAAAACCCTATATAAGCACACCATTTCATTGTATTGGACACACACAACACAAACTACGACTTGTATACATTTTATTCCGAAAATACAAGAAGCAAGCAAGCAATGATATTTTATTTCATCGTGTTCTTTATCTATTTACTTATTTTTTTATTTTGAATATTGAAAAGAGAAATATTCTTACCCATTTTTAAACCACCGAATTGGGGCAGTTTCATTGGCTAATGATTTAAGGCCATTAACGTTAGTAGGCATAAGAGGAAGAGAAGAACACGCCAGTATCATTCGAAGACATTCAAGTTAGACATAAGCTTTACTGCAAGAATTTACACGCAAGTGCTTCAAGGTGCCTTGTAGTGGCAAGAATTTAAGAACCCGCAAGAAGCACTGAAGGTGCTTGGTAATATTTTAAGAGACGCCTGAATGGCAAAGCAAATAATTTTGATAAACATCTAGATCAAATGTATCAAGATCAGATGTTTTTATGAAGCAAAGAGATACGAAGAATGAAACGGCAAAGCATGGCTGTCTATCTAAGTTGAACGAGAAAATCTGCAAAGAGGCAAATAAGAAAATTCTTAAAGGAATAAACCAAAAAGAAAAAGAGGAAAAAAATAGAAGAGAAAAATTTTAAAACAAAAAAAGAAAGAGAAAAGACACGCATTCACATACAAGGCATTCTCATAAGCATAATCATCATAAACATTATCGTTTATGCAGGATTTTAGATTATCCTGCGAAGATGGCATTAGTTGGTTACGTCCCCATACCATATCAAGCAGAAGGCATAGTTGGTTACGTCCCCATGCCCTGCTATTTAAAACGACCTGTTAACTCCGTCCCTATCGTTACCTTCCGAAGTTGACATTAGTTGGTTATGTCCCCATGTTGCTTCGTTTTCAAGTTGAAGACACTAGTTGGTTATGTCCCCATGCCACATTAAGTAGAAGAGAAATGGACCCGCCTATCCGTTCAAGCATAAGGAGAAAGGAAATCGCCTACCCGTTCAGTCATAAGGAAAATGGAACCCACCTATCTGTTCAGGCGTAAGGAGAATAGAACTCGTCTATCCATTTAGGCGTAAGAAGAATGGAATCCGTATATTCGTAGGAGAATAGAACTCGCCTACCCGTTCAGGCATAAAGAGAATGGAACTTGCCTATCCGTTCAGGCGTAAGGAGAATGAAAAATGCTTATCCATTTAGGAGTAAGGAGAATAGAACCCGCCTATTCGTTCAGGCATAAGGAGAATGAAAGCAGCCTATCCGTTCCGGCATAAGGAGAATCGAACCCACATATCCGTTCAAGAAAAAGGAAAATGGAACCCGCCTATCCGTTTAGGCATAAGAAGAATGAAACCCACTTATCCGTTCATGCATATGAAAAATGGAACCCGCTTATCCGTTCAAGCATAAGGAGATTGGAACCCGCCCATCCGTTCGAGCATGAGGAGAATTGAACCTAGCTGTTTCGTAAACTGCCTATCCGTTCGGGCATAAGGAGAATGGAACCTTGCTTTTTAGCAAATTGCCTATGCGTTCGGGCATGAGAAGAAAGGAAGCTTTCTTTTTAACAAACTGCTTATCCGTTCGGGCATGAAGAGAATGGAACTCGTCTATCCATTCAGGCGTAATAGGAATGTAACCCGCCTATCCGTTCAGGTGTAAGAGGAATGAAAATGCCTACTCGTTCAGGCGTAAGAGGAATGGAACCGTCTATCCATTCAGGTGTAAGAGGAATTGAACCCTGCTTCTAAGCAAACTGCCTACCCATTCAGGCATAAGAGGAATAGAACCTTGTCTTCAACAAGCTGCCTATCCGTTCAGGCATGAGGATAATGGAACCTTGTTTTGATGTCCAAGGAGTTTGCGATCGGTTAAAATGAGTGACAGTTTATTCTTTGCCCGAATCCTATTTCACCGGAATGAGCGTAGAGGGGCACTTGTAGTCACTGAATTTTAGCCTAAATCAGAAAAAATGGATATACAACAAGCAAATTATGTCGGATATGGAAAATAATAATCAATCAAGAAAATAAAAAGGGAAGCTAGCTACCAAATCAAATCACATCAGCAACAAAAAAGGAAAGAAATTGGATATCCACGAATCGAATATGGAAAGAAGGAAATCCCCAAATCAGAGCAAAATCAAGGCGAATATTGAAAACAAATAGAATCAAGTAAAATGGGAAAACATTAATCGGAAATTAGGGATTTTAATTCCAATTCCCATTGTAATTTTGGCATGTAAAACCCCATATAAACCCACCATTTCATTGTATTTGGACACACACAACACCAACTACGACTTGTATACATTTTATTCCGGAAATACAAGAAGCAAGCGAGCAAAGGTATTTTCTTTCATCGTGTTCTTTATCTATTTATTTAATTCTTTTTTATTTAGAATATTAAAAAGAGGAATATTCTTACCTTTTTTAAACCACCGGATTGGGGTAGTTTTGTTGGCCAATGATTTAAGGCCCTAAACGTTGATATGCGTAAGAGGAAGAGAAGAAAACGCCGGTATCATTCAAAGACATTCAAGGTACACATAAGCTTTGCTGCAAAGATTTACATGCAAACGCTTCAAGGTGCCCTGTAGGGGCAAGAATTTAAGAACTCGCAAGAAGCACCGAAGGTGCTTGATATTATTTCAAGAGATGCTTGACTTGCAAATCAAACCATTTGGATAAACATCTGGATATAATGTATAGAGATCAGATGTTTTCTATGAAGCAAAGATATACGAAGAATGAAACGATAGAGCATTACTGTCTATCTAAGTTGAATGAACAAATGTGCAAAAAGGCAAAGAAGAAAATTCCTAAAGGAAAAAATAAGGATGAAAAAATAGAAGAGAAAAATTTAAAAATGAAAAAGGAAAAGAGAAAAGACATGCATTCACATACTAGGCATTCCCATAAGCATAATCATCACAAACATTATCATTTCTGCATGATTTTGGATTATCCCGCGAAGATGGCATTAGTTGGTTACGTCCCCATGCCACATCAAGAAGAATACATAGTTGGTTACATCCCTATGCTCTACTATTTAAAGCGACCAGTTGAAATTAGTTGGTTATGGCCCTATGTCGCTTTGTTTTCAAGCTGGAGGCATTAGTTGGTTATGTCCACTTGCCCCGCTTTTTAAAGTGAATAGTTGACTCCGTTCGTGTCACTATCCTCCGATGATTGCATTAGTTGGTTACGTCCCCATGCCACATCAAGCTGAAGATAAATGAACCCGACTATCCATTCAGGCATAAGGAGAAAGGAATTCGCCTACCCGTTCAGGCATAAGGAAAATGGAACCCGCCAATTAGTTCAGGCATAAGAAGAATGGAACCCGCCTATCCGTTTACTCGTAAGGAGAATGAAACCTGCCTATCCGTAAGGAGAATGGACCCGCTTATTCGTTTAGGCGTAAGGAGAATGGAACTCATCGATCCGTTCAGGCGTAAGGAGAATGGAACCCGCTTATCCGTTCAGGCGTAAGGAGAATGGAACCCGCCTATATGTTCATACATAAGGAGAATGGAACCCGCCTATCCGTTCAGGCATAAGAAGAATGAAACCAGCCTATTCGTTAAGGCGTAAGAGGAATGGAACAACCTACCCATTAAGGCGTAAGAGAAATAGAACCATCTATCCGTTCAGGCGTAAAAGGAATGAAACCTTGTCTTCAATAAGCTGCCTATCCGTTTAGGCATAAGGAGAATGAAACCTTGTTTTGATGTCCAAGGAGTTTGCGATCGGTTAAAATCAATGAGATTTTGTTCTTTGCCCTATTCTTGTTTTACCGGAATGAGCAAAGAGGGGCAGCTTTAGTCATTGCATTTTGGCCTGAATTAGATAAAAATGGAAATACAATGAGCAAATCATGTCGGATATAGAAAAGAATAATCAATCAAGAAAATAGAAGGGGAAGCTAGGTACCAAATCAAATCACAACAACAGTAAAAAGAGAAAAGAAATTGGATATCTATGAATCGAATATGAAAAGAAGGAAATCCCTAAATTAGAGCAAATTCAGGGCTAATATGGAAATCAAATTGAATCAAGCGAAAATGGGAAAACATTAATAAGAAATTAGGGACATTTATTCCAATTCCCATTTTAATTTTGCCATGTAAGACCCTATATAAACCCACCATTTCATTGTATTTGGACACACTCAAAACCAACCACGAATTGTATACATTTTATTCCAGCAATACAAGAAGTAAGCAAGCAATGGTATTTTCTTTCATCGTGTTCTGTGTCTATTTACTTATTTCTTTTTTATTTCGACTATTGAAAAGAGGAATATTCTTACCCATTTTTAAACCACCACATTGGGGCAGTTTCGTTGGCAAAATATTTAAGGCCCTCGACGATAATAGGCGTAAGAGGAAGAGAAGATGACGCCAGTTTCATTCGAAGACATTCAAGGTAGACATAAGCTTTGCTGCAAGGATTTACATGCAAGCGCTTCAAGGTGCCCTATAGGGGCAAGAATTTAAGAACTCGCAAGAAGCACTGAAGGTGCTTGATATTAATTTAAGAGACACCTGAATGGCAAAGTAGATCATTTTGATAAACATCTGGATCAAATGTATAGAGATAAGATGTTTTCTATGAAGCAAAAGGACACGAAGAATGAAACGACAAAGCATGGTTGTCTATCTATGTTTAACGAGCAAATCTGCAAAGAGGCAAAGAAGAAAATTCCCAAAAGAAAAAACCAAAAAGAAAAGGAGGAAAAAAATAGAAGAGAAAAATTTAAAAATGAAAAAGGGAAAGAGAAAAGACATGCATTCACATACTAGGCATTCTCATAAGCACAATCATCATAAACAATATCATTTCTGTAGGATTTTGGATTATCTCGCGAAGATGGCATTAGTTGGTTACGTCCCCATGCTGCATCAAGCAAAATGCATAGTTGGTTACATCCCCATGTCCTGCTATTTAAATCGACCAGTTGACTTCGTTCCTATTGTTACCTTCCGAAGTTGACATTAGTTGGTTCTGTCCTCATGTCGCTTTATTTTCAAGCTGGAGGCATTAGTTGGTTACGTCCCCATGCCCCGCTTTTTAAAGTGATCAGTTGACTCCGTTCCTGTCACTATCCTCAGATGATGGCATTAGTTGGTTACGTCCTCATGCCACATCAAGAAGAAGAGAAATGAACCCGCCTATCAGTTTAAGCATAAGAAGAAAGGAAATCGCCTACCTCTTCAGTCATAAGGAAAATGGAACCCGCATATCTGTTCAGGCGTAAGAAGAATGAAACCTGCCTATCCGTTTAGGCGTAAGAAGAATGGAACCCACCTATCCTTTTATGCGTAAGGAGAATAGAAACCGCCTATCCGTTTAGGCGTTAGGAGAATGGAACCCATCGATCCATTCAGGCGTAAGGAGAATGGAACCCGCCTATCCGTTCAGGCGTAAGGAGAATCGAACCCGCATATCCGTTAAGGATTAAGAAGAATGGGAATTAACCTATCCGTCCAGAAATAAGAAGAATAAAACCTGCGTATCCGTTAAGGCATAAGAAGAATGGAACCCGCCTATCCGTTTAAGAAAAATTAGAATGGAACCTGCCTATCCGTTCAGGCATAAGGAGAATGGAACCCGCTTATCCGTTGAAGTAAAAGGAGATTGGAACCCGCCCATCCGTTCGGGCATGAGGAGAATTGAACCTAGCTAATTCACAAACTACCTATCCGTTCGGGCATGAGGATAACGAAACCTTGGTTTTTACAAAATTGCCTATGCATTTAGGTATGAGGAGAATGTAAGCTTGCTTTTTAACAAACTTCTTATCCATTTAGGCGTAAGAGGAATGGATCCCGCCTATCCATTTAGGCGTAAGAGGAATGGATCCCGCCTATCCGTTCAGGCGCAAGAGGAATGGAACCGCCTACCCGTTCAGGCGTAAGAAGAATGGAATCACCTTTCTATTCAGGCGTAAGAGGAATGAAACCCTACTTCTTAGCAAACTGCCTACCCATTCAGGCGTAAGAGGAATGGAACCTTGTCTTCAACAAGCTACCTATCCGTTCAGGCATAAGGAGAATGGAACCTTGTTTTTATGTCCAAGGAGTTTGCTATCGGTTAAACTCAGTGACATTTTGTTCTTTTCCCTATTCATGTTTCACTGGCATGAGCAAAGAGGAGGATCTGTAGTTAATAAATTTTGGCCTGAATTAAATAAAAATGGAAATACAACGAGCAAATAAAGTCAGATTTGGAAAAGAATAATCAATCAAGAAAATAAAAGGGGAAGATAGCTACCGAATCAAATCACAACAACAAAAAAGAGGAAAGAAATTGGATATCCATGAATCGAAAATAGAAAGAAGGAAATCCTAAAATCAGAGTAAAATTAGGGCGAATGTGGAAAACAAATAGAATCAAGCGCAAATGGGTATGAATTAATCGGAAATTGGGGATTTTATTCCAATCCCCATTGTAATTTTGGCATGAAAAACCCTATATAAACCCACAACTTCATTGTATTTGGAGACACACAACACAAACTACTACTTGTATACATT
This sequence comes from Hibiscus trionum, assembly GCA_030270665.1. Classification (NCBI taxonomy): domain Eukaryota; kingdom Viridiplantae; phylum Streptophyta; class Magnoliopsida; order Malvales; family Malvaceae; genus Hibiscus; species Hibiscus trionum. The sequence continues at coordinate 38,015,469 of BSYR01000010.1, read as the reverse complement.
TTATTCTGGAAATACAAGAAGCAAGCAAGCAACTTTTGGTAATTTCTTTCTTCTCATTCTTTATCTATTTACTTATTTCTTATTTATTTAGAATATTGAAAAGAGGAAAACCCTTACCCATTTTTAAAACACCGAAGTTCTTTTCTTCTTTGAAATTTGAAAGTTTTTAGAGATTTTGGGTTATTTAAAATCTTTTGATTGATTTTTTTATTTAAAATCTTTTGAGGTCGGGTTAAAAAGGGATCGAAAAGGAGATTTTTTTATTTACATCCCTGGTGAACGGTAGCCGACGCCGGTGTGCTGTGTTCGACATGGTGGACGATCACCATGTTCTTCAATCCATGAAGAACTTGGATGAGCACTTGAGAGAAAATGGATGATGAGTGTTTGATCCAAATTTTTCGAAAGGGAAAATGTGAGTTGTTTATTAAACTTGGCTTTTGTTGCGTGTAAGGGTGTAATATAAATGATACGCAAATAGTGCAAGTATACATGTCGAGACAAGTAGTAAAGTGATGACTGAGTATCGTCTCCATAGGGATTGGAGGTATTTCAAGTCAAGTTTAAGCACACAAACAAAGATCAATTATAAATGTGAGAGCAAATGGGAACAGGGCAAGAAATGCAATAGCAATTAACAGAAATAAAGCTGAACCAAAACAAGGATACTTCAAGGGTCATCTCACGTGTACGAAGCTCTCTAATGGAATGATAGGCTGGGCTTGCTAAGGGCTTCTAGGTCTAAACCTAAAGAATTCCTAGAACTACCTTACCCACAATATGCTCGACAGCGTTTACTAAGATGTTTTCTAAACTATCTCTAGCAAGAAACCTGACAGCTAGAATGTTATGGAAATACCTCTCAACGTGAACCCTAGCAAGCTACTTATCGATGAAGTTCTACTCCTTTAGTCGTTGAAACTCTATCCATATCTCTAAGGTGAGTTAGGGTTTTGCCTCTCAGCATCAAACCCCCATTGTCTACGTGGATCTAAGCCTAACTCTCTCAAATATTAAGCTATCTAACACCTAAGCTAAGGCTAACTCTCGAAATCTCTTACATGTTTAGGGCAATCAAACAATGGAAAAAACATGTAAAGGGCAAGAAAGTAAACCAAACATTCATCCAAACTTAACTCTCTCAAATATTAAGCTATCTAACACCTAAGCTAAGGCTACTCTCGAAATCTCTTACATGTTTAGGGCAATCAAACAATGGAAAAAACATGTAAAGGGCAAGAAAGTAAACCAAACATTCATCCACATTCATCAGTTTAAAACAACCCATCAGAATAATAAGAAATGAAACGACAAAAGTAACTAGAGAAAAGGAAACTCCCAAGCCGTCTTGGACTGCCGAGAACCGCTCTAAGCTTGCTTCTTCTCTTAAAGGCCAACAAGAACACTCCTTGGAGCTTCAACAATGGAGAACACCACAATAAAGAAGATAAATGAAAGGAGCCACCTTTCTTTCTTTCTTAGCTCACTAAAATATCCTTTTTTTCGGCTATGCCTTTAATGTGGATGTCTTGTCCTTTATATAGTGGGGACTTCTAGGGTTTTGTGCCCTAAATTCCTAGGGAATATTCCCTTTACATGTGGGCTCACAACTGGCTAATTGGTTCACGTGTCAGGCTGCATAGTGTCCTCGTCTCCTTGTCCTCTAGTACACCCAGAAATGCTATCCAAAATGCTGTAGCATCCTGCCCTTGCCCTGCTCTACTCCTCCTTTCCCTGTACATCACCATGACAACCAAAACCTTCCCAAACAACATCATTCAAGCAAATAATCAAAGAAAACATAACCAAAAATACCAAATGCAACTACATGAGCTAAATGCGCCTATATGATAAGAAATGAGATGAAATGGGATTGATTTGTTACAGTAGCCTAAGTAAAAAGGCATAAAATGTTAACCTTTTACAAGGTTGACACTACACACGTTCACAAAATTCAAAGTCAGTTGGTCACTTTGACGCTGATTATGGGGGAGACATAGATGATCTAAAAGTACGTCTAGATATATATTTCATATCGATTCCACAACATTTTCATGTTCATCAAAGAAGCAACAAACAATAGATCTTTCAACATATGAAGCAGAATACATAGTCGCTGTAGTGTGCACCTATCAAGCATTTTGGTTGAAGAATATTTTGGACGAGCTAAATTTTGCATAAGAAGGACCAACTACAATTTATGTCGACAGTAAGTCACTATATATCTTGCAAAGAATCTTCGTCTCCCATAGACAAAGCAAGCATATCGATACAAATTATCACTTCATATGAGAGCATGTGAAGAACAAGAATGTGGAACTAGTCTATTGTAGGACAAAAGATCAACCTGTAGAATCCATATATTGACACTCCTCATGTTCATCCACATATTTGAGGGTGTTGAATACATTTATGGTCACCTGATGATCAACCATTCTCATGGTGAATTCACCCTTTTCAAATTCGATCAAGATCCGGCTGGTGGCTAAGAACGGTAGCCCCAAAATGATTAGTGCAGTCTAATCTGCTTCACAATCAAGAATGAGAAAGTCGACTGGGGAAAAAACACCTTTACCACAACATCTTCTATTCTCCCATTCGGACGAACATGGCATCAGTCCGCTAATTGCAAAATGACAGTGCTAGGCCTTGTATTTCCCATACCAAGCTTTATAAAGACTGACTTGGGCATTATATTCTCACTAGATCCAAGATCGCATAGGGATTTCCCCCACATAATTATCACCTATTGAACATGGGATGATGAAGCTGCCCGGATCATTCCTTTTAGGTGGAAGAATGCTCAGCACAGAATATCATTCTTTTGCTGTAACAGAAGTCTCAAGCTTCTCAACCTTCATTTTCTTGGTGAAAATATCCTTAAGAAACTTTGCATAAGTGGGCATTTGATCAGTGGCTTCCAAAATTGGGACATTGATGTGCAGCTGGTCAAGAATATCTACAAATTTCTTGAACTGAAGATCTTCATTATGCTTCTTTAATCTTTGAGGGAAGGGTGGTGGGGGTCTAACTTCTTCCTCTACTGGTGGAGGTCTGTATTTTGCTGTAGCAAAACTCAGTCTTCCATCAGTAGGTACACTTGTTGAACCCTCACTCTTGTACTTCTCAAGAGATGAATCTTCTTGCGATTTGGGTTCTTCTTAGACAATCTTGGGGTTGGAATATTCAGCCTTCTTTCCCCCCCAAATTATCTTCCTTGTTAAGTTGAATGCCACTCCTTAAAGTGAGTGCACTACATTGCTCCTTGCCATGAGGTTTAGTGACTTTAGTATAACTAGGCAAACTGCCATAAGGTCGAACTTGTAGGGCTTGTTCTATTTCACCTACTTGGTTTTCCAAAGCTCTCAAGGATGAGCTATGACTTTGCAACAACGCACCTTGGCTCTTGATAGATGTTGTATGATCATGAAGTAAAGCCTTCATTGATGACATAAAGTCTCAGAGAGTAGCTTCCAAAGAGTTGTTGTTCGCTGAAGCGGCTGAACCCTCGTTTTCATTTTGCCATAGTATATTTTGCTGAAAGCCTTGAGGTTCAATCTTGTTTTTTTTGCCAATTCGAGCTTTCAGTATTGTTGTTTCCTTGATTCCCCCAAGAAAGATTTGGATGCTGACTCCATCCTGGGTTATAGGTGTTCGAGTAGAGGTTGTCGTTGTTTTGATTGTAGCTCCACACATAGTTGGTAGACTCATGGTTTTCCAGGCACTCGCTCACATGGTGACTTCCACCACAACGGACACAAGTAGTTGATGCTACCTTCACTTCCTTTACCTCATTTGGACGTTGAAGATTCTTCAACATGTTTGTAATGGCTGACAACTGAGCTGAAACGGAGTCATTAGCCTCAAGCTCAAGTGTCCCATGAGTCTTCCTCTCCGTTCCAAGTCTAGTAGTGGGAAATTGGTAGTCATTGTTATCTATCTTATGAAAGATATCAAATGCTTCTTCGGGTGACTTGTCCAACAAAGTTCCATTTGCTGAAGCATCTAGCATCATTCCTTTTAAAGCACTGACACCATTGTAGAACATCACAACTTGCGTCTAATCTTGAAAACCATGATTCGTACATTTGCGAAGAAGTTACTTATATCTATCCCAACACTCATACATCGACTCATCATCAGCTCGACGAAAGGAAGCAATTTCATTTCTTAGCTTAGTGTTCATGTTGGATGGATTATACCCATGCAAGAAACTTTTGCATAGATCTACCTATGTCTCCATCGAACCAGCATGTACTCCTCTCAACCACTCTCTTGCTCGATCACACAATGAATAAGGAAATAACTTAAGATTTAACACATCTTCATGCACACCTTGTTGTTTAAAGGAGTCATATACTTCCAAGAATGCACGAATATGTTGCCTTGCATCTTCATGAGGCGATCCACCAAATTGAAAAATCGAGTTCAACATGTTGAACATCACCGGTTAGAGTTTGAAGTGGGCTGCCTGAATTTCGGGAGCTACAATCCAGGGTTGAGATCATCCAAGATGGGATTCAAATGATCTCTAATAGCTCGTGGATGAGCTACAGCTCCGCCTTTTGCTACATCATCAGGATCTTCAAGATTATTACCCTGTTGACCTCCTTGGTTACGACCTCTATACATGACTTCCAAAGCTTGTTCAATCTCATGAACTAATGGTAGTATGGGTTCGTTGGGTCTTCCTCGGGTCATGCAACTGCACAACACCTAAAAAAGATAAATAAAACAATTAGTTAGTCTATACAAAAAGAAGAAAAATGGTGCAAAATCTAAACTTAAAATAACCAACCGCCAATCCCCGGCAAGGATGCAAAAACTTGTTGCGTGTAAGGGTGTACTATAAATGATACGCAAATAGTGCAAGTATACACGTCGAGACAAGTAGTAAAGTGATAACTGAGTATCGTCTCCACAAGCATTGGAAGTATTTCAAGTCAATTTTAAGCACACAAACAAAGATCAATTATAAATGTGAGAGCAAATGGGAATAGGGCAAGAAATGAAATAGCAATTAATAGAAATAAAGCTGAACCAAAACAAGGATACTTCAAGGGTCCTCTCACGTGTACGAAGCTCTCTAATGGAATGATAGGCTAGGATTGCTAAGGACTTCTAGGTCTAAACCTAAAGAATGCCTAGAACTACCTTACCCACAATATGCTCGACAGAGTTTACTAAGATGTTTCTAAACTATCTCTAGCAAGAAACCTGATAGCCAGAATGTTATGGCAATACCTCTAAGTGTGAACCCTAGCAAGCTACTTATCGATGAAGGTCTACTCCTTTAGTCGTTGAAACTCCATCCTCATCTTTAAGTTGAGTTAGGGTTTTGCCTCTCAGAATCAAACCCCCATTGTCCTCGTGGATCTAAGCCTAAGTCTCTCGAATATTAAGCTCTCTAACACCTATTCTAAGGATAACTCTCGAAAGCTATTACAAGTTTAGGGCAAGCAAACAATGAAAAACATGTAAATGGTTAGAAAGTAAACCAAACATTTATTCAAACTTAAACATAAACATCCATAGCAAGCCCAAGCCACTTAAAATTAGTTCATGGCTGGGCAAATACCATCCACATTCACCCGTTTAAAAAAACCCATGAGAATAATAAGAAATGAAACAACAAAAAACAACTAGAGAAAAGGAAACTCCCAAGCCGCATTTGACTATCGTGAACCACTTTAAGCTTTCTATTTCTCTCAAAGGCCAATAAGAACACTCCTTGGAGCTTCAACAATGGTGAACACCACAATGAAGAAGATGAACAAAAGAAGCCGCCTTTCTTTCTTTCTTAACTCACGAAAATATCCTTTTTTCGGCTTTCCCTTTAATGTGGGTGCCTTGTCCTTTATATAGTAGGGCCTCCTAGGATTTTGTGCCCTAAATTCCAAGGGAATATTCCCTTCACATGTGGGCTCACAGCTGGTTGATTGGTTCACGTGTCAGGCTGCATAGTGTCCTCATCTTCTTGTCCTATAGTGCACCCAGAAATGCTATCCAAAATGTTGTAGCATTCTGCCCTTGACTTGCTTTGCTCCTCATTTCCCTACACATCACCACAACAACCAAAACCTTCCCAAGCAGCATCATTCACACAAATAATCAAAGAAAACATAACCAACAACACCAAATGCAACTACATGAGCTAAATGCAACTACATGCTATGAAATGATATGAAATGGGCTTGATTTCATACAATATCCTAAGTAAAAAGGCGTGAAATGTTAACCTTTTACAAGGTTAACACCCCCAAACTTAAGCTATTTCTTGTCCTCAAACGATGAACAGAAACAAACAAAAAAATGCTACATCATAGAATCAGTTCACAATAGAGCTATGGAAAAATTTCAGTCCTTATAACATATCAGCTTCAACATGAAATACATCTTAAGATTTTAAGAACTACTCCTATAAGGCAGGATCCTAAGAAATGCAAGTGTGATGAATACATCCTTTTCAAACTTAACAAGAAAAGAATTGGTTAAGTTCTTAAGTCTGCCCTAGTTATTTAAGTTTTTTTTGTGCTTCGAGGGGTGTCAGCTCATCACAACTATCGTCCCTAACTCTAGATGAGTATGGAGCAAACATCATCCCTGAGCCGGTAAATAGTGTTGTAACACCCCAATTTTGGGCTTAGAAGTTTTGGGTTTGGACCGGACCGGTTGGGTTGCGGTTCGAATATAAAAGGGTGAATTTAGGAAAGCCTAGTTCGGGTTGCATTAAAAATATGGAAAATTGTCTTAAAATCCTCTTTTATTATATATAAGAGAAAGGTGAAATCAATTTTACAAAATGAGGTTTGGAAGAGTGACATTTTGAGTTAGTGACCAAAATGTAATTTTTGAAAACTGGATGACTGTTTTAAAAAGGATTGAAACTTTGAATCTTTAAGGAGCTATTTACCCAAAAGAGTTTCTCCAGATTTTTCTTAATATTAATCAATTTATTAATGGTTTTAATTAAGGTAAAAAAAGGAGGGAAGAAGATATTTTGTCATTTTAACTAACTTTCTCAAAATTTCCATTTTCTTTTCTCTCAACTTTTCTCTCAACCCAAACACATTTCTCCAGCAAAATTCTCTCTGATTTTGACAACTAAAGATGATATTTCAACTTCCTTTTGATCTCTAATCATTTCTACAACAAAACCTTAGCATTTGCTTATTGGATTTTCAAGAATCTTGGTTCCAAAAAGGGAGAAACTCAAGTTTAGAGGTATGAACGTCCTTCTCCTCTAAATTCTCAGTTCTTTACTGAAATTCCCAAGTTCTCAATCCTTGAATTATGTTTTATTAAAGGTTTTGTAATTGAGTTCTTGATCTTGGCTTTAAAATGCAAGATTTGCTTTAATTTTGATGAAATTCGTATGATCTGATTGGGCATTGTTTTGTGATGTGTTTTTGATGTAAAATGGATGTATAATTGATGAGAAATTGAGGTTTAATCAATGCAATCCCGAATAGGTTGATTTTCCTAAGTTTTCCTTAAGTTTTTGGTGGTTTTTGGAGTGATCTTGATGTTCTGCTATAACTGGAGGTATAAGGACATGATGAGATCCATTTTGGATGTTAATTGAGGTTTATGAATGTTTGGATTTGATGGATCTTGGCTGGGTAGTGTTGTGGAGATGTTTGGATGTGATTTCGGTTGTGTTTGGTAGCCGAAATTTGAGTGTTGATGTGAGCAGCGAGTTTAGATGTCTTGGTTGAGGATATTAATGCATGATGGTGCATTAATCTACTGTTTTGATGTGTTTAAAACAGGGGAGACATCTTCGGGTCCTTGTGGTGTTGATCCGGAAGCTTGATTGGTGTTTCGGCAAGTGGCGAAACGGAATCGGTGAGTGGATTTTGGTTTTTAGCTTTGAAACCAATGTTTTGAAGGTTTGGGAGCTTAGTTTAAGTCTAAAAAACTTTGCTAAGCTCAAGAGTAAGTTTTCGGAAAAACTCTCTTGTTGATGAACCATGAGTTGGTTGAGTGCAATGTGATTGTTTGCATGTTTTAAATTCTGTTTTGAAAGCATACTTAGCATGTTTATTTGCTGGTTTTATAAGCCATGTGTTGAAGGATGCTCAAGGTAAGAGATCCTTGTTTAGAACATTTGATAAAATGTGGTTTTGTTGCATAAGGATGCATGATGATTAATGGCTTTGTTAAATGCTTTAAAACAGTGGTTTATTGTTGTTAAATGATGCATATTGGCAAGTGATGTTTTGAGAAAGGTTAAGAACACTATGGTGGTTAAAAGTCCATAGGTGGTTCTTGTGTTAAGAACAACATGGTGGTTAAAATTCCATGATTGGTTCTTGTGCTAAGGTCACCAAGGTGGTTAAAAGTCCTTGAGTGAGCCTTGTAAGGTCACAAAGGTGGTTAAAAGTCCTTGTGTGAGCCTTGTGTATTTTAAGAACACCATGGTTGTTAAAAGTCCATGGGTGATTCTTGTTTTAAGGTCGCAAGGTGGTTAAAAGTCCTTGTGTATTGTAAGAACACCATGGTGGTTAAAAGTCCATGGGTGATTCTTGTGCTAAGGACACAATGGTGGTTAAAAGTCCATGTGTGGTCCTTGTGAATTGTAAGATCACAATGGTGTTTAAAAGTCCATGTGTGAATCTTATGTTGATTGTATTGTGAAATGGAAAGATTATGATTATCACTTGTGGCCAATATGACATGTTAATAATGTGAAGCATGTATGCTTGTTTTAAATGCTTTTGTGCATGGATAAAGGTTGTTTTGAACTAAGGTTTATAAAAGTGTTTATAAATGCATTATTGTGTTGTTTTAAATGAGCATTCCTCACTAAGCTATGTGCTTACGCTCTCTCTTTTCTTAAACCAATAATGCAGAGCATTGAAGTGCACATAAGGGCAGCAAGAGGTCAAGAATCCAAGTGGAGAACTAAGCTCATGTATGGTGAAAGTTTCCTAACACTATTAGCTTTTGGCATTTGGCAATAGGGAACCTATGTTGTTGTTTTGGGAGATGTTTTGGACTCCTTAAGTTGGTTTTATGCTTTTGATATTGTTGGAACTTGTAAATGGCTTTTATGAGGATTGATTGGTGATTTGGTGTTTGAATGGTTTTCAATATAGGATGCATGCCTATAGATTTGGGGCTTTCCTTGTTTGATGCCATGTTTATGAATTGTTGATGCCATTATGTTCCTTATGCATGTAATGTCTTGCTGATATAATTTGGTTGCCTTTGGAGCATGTTTGATGGATCAATTGTGTGTTTAACAAGCAAAATTTCTGCAATCTGGGCAGCCTGTTTCGGAACAGGTGCTGCCGTTTCGGAACGGAGGGCCTGAAATGGCCTAGGCGTTTCGAAACGGGCAGAGCCGTTCAGGAACAGTTTGGCCACTGCCAGGCCTTGTTGCGCAACGTGTTTCGGAACGGTCCCGCGTTTCGGAACGGATCATCCCTGTTCCGAAACACCCGACCGTTGGGCACTGAAATTGACGGTTATGTGTTTTGAAACCTTTGCGTTTTGGTCCTGAACTTTGTGTATGCAATTGAATGAGTTTGAGATGTTTTTTTGAGTTGAAATTTGGCAGAGAAGCATGAAATATAACTAATTTCATAATGGTAATTCAAAAGTGGGTTAAGTCCTTATAATTTCCAGAATTTACATTTTGGTCCCTAAATTCATGTTTTGTGCAATTAAGTCCCTGAATGTTTTCCGAATGCGCTGATCTTTGAGTATGCCGTTTGTATGAATATATCTAGGGTTAATGTGCATTTAGATAAGATTAAAAAGAAAAAAGGGTCGTTAATCAAGGTTGACTTTCGGGTTGACTTTGGTTTTCCCCGTGTAAACTTCTTAATTCGGTTCAACCGTCTAGGCCGGGTTAAGGGGGTTACATTTGGTGGTATCAGAGCTGAGTTCTCGAGTAATTGGGAATGATTATGTGGGTGATTAATGTATGTATGCTTTGTATGCTTGTTGAATGAAAGCATGTTGTGTGAATTGTAAGTATGTTACAATTGTGATGTATGCTATGGTGAAGCATGATAGAGGGACCCATTGCCAAATCAAAGCTAATGAAATGATGTTGTTTTTAATTGGAAATGAGCTTGAGTACTTGGATTGCTTACCTTGCTGAGCCTGACTTTGTTTATTGCATTGTGATTGCATTGTTTAGTGAATGGCACCTCGTAGAGAGTTGAGGGTTAATACGCGAGCTATGGCTCAAAATGAGAATGAGGAGAATGCTGAAAATATGGTGGATTTACCTCCTCCACCTGGTGGTGGTGGTGCTGGGGGCGAAGAAGCTGCTGTTGGTGCTGATGCTGGGGTCGCTGGACCTGAAGCTGGTCAGGGACAAGCTATTCCTGACATGACAATGCTGGTTCAAGCTATTGCTGGAGCTTTTCGAGCAGCGGTAGCTGGAGCTCAAGGAGCTGGGCATCAGGGAGATGCTGGTGTTAGACTACTTTTGGAGCGTTTGCGCAGTCTGGGAGGGACTGAGTTCAGGGGTTTGTCTGCTGAAGGTTCTGAGTCTTGGCTGGAAAGTACCAAGAGAATCTTGGGGCAGATGAGTTGCACTGATGTGCAGAAGCTGGGCTGTGTGGTATCGTTGTGGCAGGACGATGCTTACACTTGGTGGACAACCTCTATCTCTGGAATGGAGGAAGCTGATGTAACTTGGACGTTCTTTCAGAACGCGTTCAAGAGGAGATATCTGGGTGTGAGGTACCTAGATGAGAAGAAGAGAGAATTTATGTCTCTTACCCAAGGGAGCATGTCTGTAGCTGAGTACGAGGTTCAGTTTGTCCGACTCAGTCAATACGCACCTGAACTTGTTCCTGATGAGCAGGAGAGGTGTGAAAGGTTTCGTTATGGTTTAGTGACGGAAGTAAAGACGTATATGCTAGCTGCTGAGTATAATGATTTTGATGTGCTGGTTGGGAGAGCAAAGGACATTGAGATGAATTTGGGTTTATCATCTAAAGGTGCTGGTTCTGGTGCTGGTAAGCGAGTTGCTGAGTATAGTTCCGGTGGTGGACGGAACAAGAGGGGACGTGATCAGAGGTATCAGCCTTCGGCTAAGCGAGGTGGTGGTGCGCCTGCTCAGGGAGGCAAGGCAAGAGCTGAACCGAACGCATGTTGGACATGTGGATCGCGTGGCCATATGAAACGTGATTGTCCTCGAGCTGTGAGGGAGGTGCAAGCTCCTGTTTTGGCAGCTGGTAATTCGTGCTGGAACTGTGGATCTACGGATCACATGAGGAGAGAGTGTCCTATGTTGGCTGGTGGCCAAGGGCGTGCTCCTGTAGTTGTTGCACCACAGAGAGGTCGTGGGCGCGGCCGTGGTAACTTCCAGCGGAGAGAAGAGGGTGGACAGAATGTAGCTCATATTGTGGCTGTTCAGCCTGAGGGTGGTGGCCAGGCTAGAGTGTTTGCTCAGAGGGAGGGGAGGAATGACGCGGATGTGATTGCAGGTACTTTTACTTTGCAGTCCTTGTCATTACTTTCCTTGATTGATTCTGGATCTACGCACTCATACATTTTGCGTGAGCATGCTGAATTGCTTGGTTTGCCTGTTGAGTCTTTGGATGTTGGTATGCGTGTCACTAGTTCTTTTGGTGAGACTGTTGTGACTCGAAAGCTTTATAGAAGATGTCCTTTGGTTGTGCAAGATCATATTTTTCATGTTGATCTTATGGAGTTGCCTTTATATGGTTTTGATGTAATCCTTGGTATGGATTGGCTTGCTGAGCATCGTGCTGTAGTGGATTGTGAGAATAAGCGAGTTTCGTTGAAGCTTGCGGATGATTATGAAGTGGTTGTGGTTGGTGAGAATGTAAAGTTTCTTGCCAATGTGGTGTCTACATTGGAGGCGAGCCGGATGCTGAGGCAAGGTTGTGAAGCTTACCTAGCCTTTGTGATGAATCCTAGCTCTAAGGAGTTGCGTGTGCAAGATATCAGGACTGCGCGAGAGTTTCCTGGTGTGTTTCCGGAGGAGTTGCCTGGATTGCCTCCTAATCGTGAGGTGGAGTTTGGGATTGAGCTGTATAAAAACACAACTCCAGTGTCCATTACTCCTTATCGAATGGCACCTAAAGAGTTGAAAGAGCTGAAGACGCAATTGCAAGAGTTGCTTGACCGTGGTTTCATTCGGCCGAGTATGTCACCTTGGGGTGCGCCGGTCTTGTTTGTGAAAAAGAAGGATGGCACTATGAGAATGTGCATTGATTACCGTCAGCTTAACAAGTTGACTATCAAGAATCGGTATCCATTACCGAGAATTGATGATCTTTTTGATCAATTTCGGGGAGCAGCTGTGTTCTCTAAGATTGACTTAAGGTCAGGGTATTACCAGTTGAAGGTGAAGGATGTGGATGTGCCAAAGACAGCTTTCAGGACGAGGTATGGGCATTATGAGTTCCTTGTGATGCCGTTTGGTTTGACAAATGCTCCTGCAGATTTCATGGACATGATGAATCATGTATTTCATGAATACCTGGATAAGTTTGTGGTGGTATTCATTGATGATATCCTCGTGTACTGAGGAGGAGCATGAAGGGCATCTGAGAATTGTGCTGCAAGCTTTGTTGGAGAATCAGCTTTTTGCTAAGCTGAGCAAGTGTGAGTTCTGGCTTAGAGAGGTGGTGTTTCTTGGTCATGTGGTTTCTGCTGAAGGGATTCGTGTCGATCCTCAGAAGATTGAGGCGGTGATGAATTGGAAGGTTCCTAAGTCTGTTCATGAAGTTCGTAGTTTCCTTGGTTTGGCAGGATACTATCGAAGGTTTGTGGATGGGTTTTCGAAGATTGCTGCACCTTTGACAAAGTTGTTGCAGAAGGATGTTAAGTATGAGTGGACGGAAGCGAGACAGCAGGCTTTTGAGAAGCTTAAGGCAGCTTTGACGCAAGCTCCTATCTTGGTTCAACCTGAATCAGGGAAAGAGTTTGTGGTGTATAGTGATGCGTCCTATGTTGGTTTGGGATGTGTGTTGATGCAGGAGGGTAAAGTGGTGGCTTATGCATCACGACAGTTGAAGGTGCATGAGCGCAATTATCCTACGCATGATATTGAGTTGGCTGCGGTGGTTTTTGCTTTGAAGATCTGGAGACATTATCTGTATGGTGAGAAGTGTACTGTGTACACGGATCACAAGAGTTTGAAGTATCTGATGTCTCAGAAGGAGTTGAATCTTAGGCAGCGACGTTGGGTGGAGTTGCTCAAGGATTATGATTTGACGATTGAGTATCACCCTGGAAAAGCTAATGTTGTAGCGGATGCCTTGAGTAGGAAGGTAGCTGTTGAGTTGAGGGCTATGTTTGCCAGTTTGAGTATTTCGCGTGATGGTGGTCTTGTGGCTGAGTTGCAAGTGAAACCATCTTTGGTTCAGTTGATCAAGGAAAAGCAGTTGTTGGATGATTCCTTGGTACCGCATGGTCAGGACATTGCGGAGGGTAGACCTTCGGATTTCTGTTTTAGTGATGATGTAGTGTTGTGTTTTGGGAGTCGGATAGTAGTGCCCAATGATGTAGATTTGAGGCGTGCTATTCTGACTGAAGGTCATAGTAGTCCTTTTGCTATGCACCCTGGTAGTACTAAGATGTACCGTGATCTTCGTGATGAGTACTATTGGGTGGGTCTAAAGAAGGATGTTTCTGAGTTTGTAAGCAAGTGCATGGCGTGTCAGCGAGTTAAGGCTGAGCATCAGTTTCCGTCAGGTTTGTTGCAACCGTTGAGAATTCCTGAGTGGAAGTGGGAAAGGATTACCATGGATTTTGTATCTGGTTTACCTTTGTCGCCATCGAAGAAGAATTCGGTGTGGGTGATTGTGGATCGCTTGACGAAGTGTGCGCATTTCTTGCCTGTGCATACTACATATTCTTTGGATAAGCTTGCGGAGCTGTACATTGCTGAGATTGTGCGGCTGCATGGTGTGCCTAAGTCGATTGTGTCGGATAGGGATCCGAGGTTTACATTGCGTTTCTGGCAGTGTTTGCATCAAGCTTTGGGTACACGGTTGAATTTCAGTACATCTTATCATCCTCAGTCGGATGGTCAGTCCGAGCGTGTTATCCAGGTTTTGGAGGACATGTTGAGGTGCTGCGTGATTGAGTTTCAGGGCTCATGGGAGAAACATTTGCCTTTGGTGGAGTTTGCTTATAACAATAGTTATCAGGCAAGCATTCAAATGGCACCTTATGAGGCTTTGTACGGGAGGAAGTGTAGGACTCCTCTGTGTTGGGCTGAAACGGGTCAGAAGTTGGTTTCGATGCCAGCTATGTTGAAAGGAACCTCCGAGAAGGTGAAGCTCATTTGTGAGCGTTTGAAAGCAGCTTCTGATCGGCAAAAGTCTTACGCGGATTTGAAGCGTAAGGAGATTGAGTATGCGGTGGGTGACCGTGTGTTTTTGAAGGTTTCGCCTTGGAAAAAGGTGATGAGGTTTGGTCGAAAGGGTAAGTTGAGCCCTAGGTACATTGGATCATACGAGGTGGTTGAGCGTGTGGGTCCTGTTGCGTATAGGTTGAGGTTACCGCAAGAGTTGGAGAAGATCCATGATGTGTTTCATGTTTCTATGCTTCGGAAGTATAGATCGGATCCTTCACATGTGATGCCTGTGGAAGAAGTGGAATTGAATCCGGATTTGACCTATGATGAGGAACCGGTGAGGATTCTGGATTCGGATAGTAAGGTTCTTCGTGGCAAGACCATCGAGTTGGTAAAGGTGTTGTGGAAACATCGTGGTGTTGAAGAAGCCACGTGGGAGCGGAAGGATGACATGTTGAAACAGTTTCCGTACCTCTTTCCTTCAGGTAAATTTCGGGGACGAAACTTCTTAAGGGGGGAGAGTTGTAACGCCCCAATTTTGGGCTTAGAAGTTTTGGGTTTGGACCGGACCGGTTGGGTTGCGGTTCGAATATAAAAGGGTGAATTTAGGAAAGCCTAGTTCGGGTTGCATTAAAAATATGGAAAAATGTCTTAAAATCCTCTTTTATTATATATAAGAGAAAGGTGAAATCAATTTTACAAAATGAGGTTTGGAAGAGTGACATTTTGAGTTAGTGACCAAAATGTAATTTTTGAAAACTGGGTGACTGTTTTAAAAAGGATTGAAACTTTGAATATTTAAGGAGCTATTTACCCAAAAGAGTTTCTCTAGATTTTTCTTAATATTAATCAATTTATTAATGGTTTTAATTAAGGTAAAAAAAGGAGGGAAGAAGATATTTTGTCATTTTAACTAACTTTCTCAAAATTTCCATTTTCTTTTCTCTCAACTTTTCTCTCAACCCAAACACATTTCTCCAGCAAAATTCTCTCTGATTTTGACAACTAAAGATGAGATTTCAACTTCCTTTTGATCTCTAATCATTTCTACAACAAAACCTTAGCATTTGCTTATTGGATTTTCAAGAATCTTGGTTCCAAAAAGGGAGAAACTCAAGTTTAGAGGTATGAACGTCCTTCTCCTCTAAATTCTCAGTTCTTTACTGAAATTCCCAAGTTCTCAATCCTTGAATTATGTTTTATTAAAGGTTTTGTAATTGAGTTCTTGATCTTGGCTTTAAAATGCAAGATTTGCTTTAATTTTGATGAAATTCGTATGATCTGATTGGGCATTGTTTTGTGATGTGTTTTTGATGTAAAATGGATGTATAATTGATGAGAAATTGAGGTTTAATCAATGCAATCCCGAATAGGTTGATTTTCCTAAGTTTTGCTTAAGTTTTTGGTGGTTTTTGGAGTGATCTTGATGTTCTGCTATAGCTGGAGGTATAAGGACATGATGAGATCCATTTTGGATGTTAATTGAGGTTTATGAATGTTTGGATTTGATGGATCTTGGCTGGGTAGTGTTGTGGAGATGTTTGGATATGATTTCGGTTGTGTTTGGTAGCCGAAATTTGAGTGTTGATGTGAGCAGCGAGTTTAGATGTCTTGGTTGAGGATATTAATGCATGATGGTGCATTAATCTACTGTTTTGATGTGTTTAAAACAGGGGAGACATCTTCGGGTCCTTGTGGTGTTGATCCGGAAGCTTGATTGGTGTTTCGGCAAGTGGCGAAACGGAATCGGTGAGTGGATTTTGGTTTTCAGCTTTGAAACCAATGTTTTGATGGTTTGGGAGCTTAGTTTAAGTCTAAACAACTTTGCTAAGCTCAAGAGTAAGTTTTCGGAAAAACTCTCTTGTTGATGAACCATGAGTTGGTTGAGTGCAATGTGATTGTTTGCATGTTTTAAATTCTGTTTTGAAAGCATACTTAGCATGTTTATTTGCTGGTTTTTATAAGCCATGTGTTGAAGGATGCTCAAG
Source organism: Hibiscus trionum (assembly GCA_030270665.1). Lineage (NCBI taxonomy): Eukaryota > Viridiplantae > Streptophyta > Magnoliopsida > Malvales > Malvaceae > Hibiscus > Hibiscus trionum. Next base: position 37,999,182 of record BSYR01000010.1, on the reverse strand, counting down.
GTAAGAGATCCTTGTTTAGAACATTTGATAAAATGTGGTTTTGTTGCATAAGGATGCATGATGATTAATGGCTTTGTTAAATGCTTTAAAACAGTGGTTTATTGTTGTTAAATGATGCATATTGGCAAGTGATGTTTTGAGAAAGGTTAAGAACACTATGGTGGTTAAAAGTCCATAGGTGGTTCTTGTGTTAAGAACAACATGGTGGTTAAAAGTCCATGATTGGTTCTTGTGCTATGGTCACCAAGGTGGTTAAAAGTCCTTGAGTGAGCCTTGTAAGGTCACAAAGGTGGTTAAAAGTCCTTGGGTGAGCCTTGTGTATTTTAAGAACACCATGGTGGTTAAAAGTCCATGGGTGATTCTTGTTTTAAGGTCGCAAGGTGGTTAAAAGTCCTTGTGTAGACCTTGTGTATTGTAAAAACACCATGGTGGTTACAAGTCCATGGGTGATTCTTGTGCTAAGGACACAATGGTGGTTAAAAGTCCATGTGTGGTCCTTGTGAATTGTAAGATCACAATGGTGTTTAAAAGTCCATGTGTGAATCTTATGTTGATTGTATTGTGAAATGGAAAGATTATGATTATCACTTGTGGCCAATATGACATGTTAATAATGTGAAGCATGTATGCTTGTTTTAAATGCTTTTGTGCATGGATAAAGGTTGTTTTGAACTAAGGTTTATAAAAGTGTTTATAAATGCATTATTGTGTTGTTTTAAATGAGCATTCCTCACTAAGCTATGTGCTTACGCTCTCTCTTTTCTTAAACCAATAATGCAGAGCATTGAAGTGCACATAAGGGCAGCAAGAGGTCAAGAATCCAAGTGGAGAACTAAGCTCATGTATGGTGAAAGTTTCCTAACACTATTAGCTTTTGGCATTTGGCAATATGGAACCTATGTTGTTGTTTTGGGAGATGTTTTGGACTCCTTATGTTGGTTTTATGCTTTTGATATTGTTGGAACTTGTAAATGGCTTTTATGAGGATTGATTGGTGATTTGGTGTTTGAATGGTTTTCAATATAGGATGCATGCCTATAGATTTGGGGCTTTCCTTGTTTGATGCCATGTTTATGAATTGTTGATGCCATTATGTTCCTTATGCATGTAATGTCTTGCTGATATAATTTGGTTGCCTTTGGAGCATGTTTGATGGATCAATTGTGTGTTTAACAAGCAAAATTTCTGCAATCTGGGCAGCCTGTTTCGGAACAGGTGCTGCCGTTTCGGAACGGAGGGCCTGAAATGGCCTAGGCGTTTCGAAACGGGCAGAGCCGTTCCGGAACAGTTTGGCCACTGCCAGGCCTTGTTGCGCAACGTGTTTCGGAACGGTCCCGCGTTTCGGAACGGATCATCCCTGTTCCGAAACACCCGACCGTTGGGCACTGAAATTGACGGTTATGTGTTTTGAAACCTTTGCGTTTTGGTCCTGAACTTTGTGTATGCAATTGAATGAGTTTGAGATGTTTGTTTGAGTTGAAATTTGGCAGAGAAGCATGAAATATGACTAATTTATAATGGTAATTCAAAAGTGGGTTAAGTCCTTATAATTTCCAGAATTTACATTTTGGTCCCTAAATTCATGTTTTGTGCAATTAAGTCCCTGAATGTTTTCCAAATGCGCTGATCTTTGAGTATGCCGTTTGTATGAACATATCTAGGGTTAATGTGCATTTAGATAAGATTAAAAAGAAAAAAAAGGGTCGTTAATCAAGGTTGACTTTTGGGTTGACTTTGGTTTTCCTCGTGTAAACTTCTTAATTCGGTTCAACCGTCTAGGCCGGGTTAAGGGGGTTACAAGTGTAATCTCGTGTCAACTTTCATTCACTCATTTGATGTTGTTTCCATTTATTTAAATAAGTATCCAGGCAAAACAACACAAAGCGGAGTGTCTCTCTCAGCTATGCTTTAGCATTTATTCGTACTTCAACATAAAAAGAAACTACTTAAGCCTTTAAGCTTTCATTTTTCTTTAAAGTTCATTATGTACATTTTAATCTAAGGCATACGAATGTTCTTTCACCAAAAATCATCTAACCTCTATAAGCATAAAAAGCATGCAATCGTGTAACACTTACATAATAGAGAATCAAGTCCTATAGGCAGTTCTACCAATCTCAATAGTCATAAACATTCAATCAATTCAGAACCATATAATTTAAGTTCTCATCATCAGACATCCTTAATTTATTCATAGAACTGTCTTTAACCTAACTAAATGCTATAGCAAAAATCTGTTCATTACTGAATGCTAATGCAAATGTGTAACTATGGGCACTAATACCCCCAAACTTAAGAATGCAGTGTCCTCAATGCATAAAAATAAAATGAACTAATCTAAAATGCAAATGCAAATGCAGGTTACCTTCTAAAGATCTACTTTGGTATTATCGTCCTGGTGGCTTTGTGCTTGGTCTTTGTTTTCTTCTTAAGTGTTGCAATGGGCTCATCGGCCTCATCTTGTGGGTTTTATTGGTTGGTCGGATCCTCCTCAGTCGACTGGTCATCAATAGCTTTGTCAAAATTATCATTAGATGGAGCAGTCCATGCACGCCCCATCGTGCACTTTAGGCGACTCCTTGGTTTTGCTGTAGTATTTGGAGTCAGGACAGGTTGCGATGTTGGAGCACCTTCAACTATCTCCTCGCCGTCACTGTCAACAATGATAGGCTTTTCGACTGGTGGTTCATGTGGTGGTGGGGTACTTAGGGGAGCTTTTCCTTTGCCTCGTTGTCCGAGGGCTTTGTCTCAAAGTGGAAGTTGCTATTTTAGGAGCAGGTGTTGGATTTGTAGAAGGGTCTCGGAGTAGAATAGTTGTTGGGTGCTTTGCTACGGTTCCTTTTGGAGCTGGTGTAGCTTGCTGGCTTGGCTGGTCCTTGTTGGGCAGAAACAAGTCATCGGGGAAGGGTGGGAAGTCAATTTCTATGTGTGGGAGCATCTCCTTGAAGTAAGAGTTGAGGGCCACATACCTTTCCTTGACATACTTGAAATAGGTTGCTAAGCTTCCCTTCATCTCATTCATCTCCTATTGCACGCGTTTAGTAGAGGCAACGAGGGTTGCAATTCTTGCTGCAACAATAGTTCTGGCTCCCCCATCTAATGTTTCCATTGGAGCATCCTCATTAAATCCCCTCAGCCCAGGGATTTGGTCTGGGGTTATTGGACCCTTTCCCTTGTAGATCTCGTCCTCTTGAGGGTCCTGGAAAACTTGCTTTTTGTAACAAAGTGCCATGATGAGATTGGGGAAATTTATATGGCTCGATTTCGTCTTCAAGCATGTATAGACTTCATCAACGATGGTTTTGCCCACATCTATCAATCGGCCATTAAGGATGGAATGCAAAAGGAGTAGCTTGGAGATATGCACAATAGTCGTGTGGGAAGTGGGCCTCAAGCGTGTCTTGAGGTGGTGATTGTAGAGTGTCCACAAGTTCTGTATTTTGTACACATTTCTTCCCTTATTATTACTGTTCTTAAGCTCATTTAGGCATATTTAGGTGCATTGCATGCATAATAACAATATTTACTCTTTTACCATTCTTTTATCAAATATTCTATGTTTGATTAAGAAAAGATACCGTTTTAGTTTAGTTTTCATTTTTAGGTGCTGCAGCTATGTAGAGGAGGAGATGACGGGAAAGCAGGGAGCAAAAGAAGCTGTACTAAAGCAGTTCCAGCCGCCGCCAAGGACGCCGTCATAGCAGCATTGCCGCCGACTGCCGCCCAGACAAAAGTTAAACCGACTTAGTCAAGATGGGTTGGAATTGAAAGAGGACAATTTCCTGAGTCCAACGAGCCCAATCTTGCAATTATCTGAAGCCTGTAGCGGCCTGAAGAGTTGAAGAAGGCAACATCCAAAGAGTCCACATTCAAGTCAAAAAAGAGTCAACATTTAATGTAATGTTATTTTAAGGAATTCTATGCCAAGGAGGACTCAAAATTAGGCCATGAGCCCTATATATACCCAATGTATGTGAGGGTATAGGGGCATAACAAAGAGGTAGATAAATAGATTAAGTGGGGGTATTGGAGGTCGCGACCCAATTCTCTCTTAGGGTTTAGGTTTTTGTATGTAAAATAGTTGTGAGAAACGGTTGTGTAGAACTAAGTTTTGATATAATATTTGAAAAATGTTTTGGACTAAATTGCAAAGAATTTAAAATAAATTTTAGTCAAAAACAACTTGAAAATATGTTTAAGGGTTTTCAAAAGGCTTTGGAATGTTTTTAAAGTGTATTTAAAGTAGTCAAAACCAGACTTTTAAAGTGACCGTACCGATACGGTATTGAACCGTACCGATACGCCTTAGGGTTTTCAAACTACCAAAATTCCAGTAGCCAAAACCCGTACCGATACGCTTAGCTGTATCGATACGGTGTGCTTTGAAAGAGCCCAACGGCTAGTCGCGTACCGATACGGTTGTATCGCATACCGATACGCCTAACTACCCCAACGGTCATTTCTCAACGGTCATTTGAATTTGCAGGACCGTACCGATATGCTAGGCAAGCGTATCGATACGCATCAGCTGAAGAAGCCCAATGGCTCTTTCCTCATTGAGACCGTATCGATACGGTTGGACGAGTATCGATACGCCAAGCTCCAAAATTGCATTTATGGTGGGAAATAAAGGCTCCAACGACTCCAATTCAATCCCAACGACTAGTAACGACTACAAACTCAATTGGGAGTATAAAAGGGACCTCCAAGCATCTTGTAATGGTCAATGCTTCAATTGTTACAACATTATGATGTCAAAATTTGTCTAGAGCTTTAATTGTACATTTCTTGCTTAGACAACACTTGTGAGCTTACATTGTTAAATTTGCTCAAGTGTTTAGGTTTTGGGTGAGTGCTTAGAATTGCAAACAAACACCTTTTAGAGGGATTTCTAGTTTGCTAAGTCTTTCTTTGTAAAGAGAGTGTTCCTTCAAGCTTTGGGTAGAAAGCTTTGAGGGTTGTAAAGGTTTCCTCCTAATCCGAGAAAAGGGGACGAAATTCTTAGTGAATTTGTTGGAAATTCTTAGTGGGGAGCTAAGGTAGTGGATGTAGACCTTGGTTAGAAGGTTGAACCACTATAAATCCTTGTGTCACTTTGCCAAATTTTCACCTCCAACTAAAACACCCAATTATCCAACTTCTCCACACTTGGCAAGCAAGAACGGTTGATCGAATCGAGCACCCAAAATCTCAACAATTGGTATCAGAGCTTGGCTCAATCGAAGAGGATTCACATCCTATTGAGAAGATCCGGCAATCTCGATCGAATTTTCACCAACCGACTCAAATGGCGCAATCCATCGACAAACCGCCCTTCTTCGACGGAAATCACTATGCCCATTGGAAGACAAAGATGAAATTCTTCTTGAAGTCAAGAGATTACAAGCTATGGGACATAGTTGAAGATGGTCCGTTCGTGCCTCAAGGAAGCAAAGTGGAATGGAGTACCGACGATCGTAAGAAGATGAAGCTTAATTGCAAAGCCTTGCACATGCTCTTTTGTGCTTTTGTCCCAACCATCTATGAGAAGATGTCTTCTTGTGAGAGTGCCAAGGAAGTATGGGAAAAGCTTGAAGTCACATACGAAGGAACCGATGAAGTCAAGAAGACCAAGATTGGGCTCCTCACCTTAGAGTATGAGAACTTCAAGATGGATCCGGAAGAGAACATCGAGAAGATGTTTGATAGGTTCTACACCATCACCAATGGTCTTAAAGGTTATGGAGAAGCCATCCCGGAAGAGAAGCTTGTCCGAAAGCTCATCTACTCCCTTCCCGAGTCATGGGACTCAAAGAGGACCGCCATCATCGAAGTCAAGAATCTCAAAACCTTGAAGCATGATGAACTCATGGGGTCTCTTCTCACTCACCAAATAATGAAGAAAAACAAAGAAGAGGAGAAGAAGAAGGAAGAGATTAGAGCGATGGGGAAGAAGAAGATCATGGAGCTAGGCATCAATGCTAGTGCCGTAGCTCTCAAATCCTCCACATGCCATCATGTAGATTCAAGTGAGGAGGAAAGTGAAGATGAAGAGATGGCCTATCTCTTCAACAAATTTGACCGGTTCATGAAGAGCAAAATGGAAAAATCCAAGCATGAATCGATGAAGAAGATGAAGAACTCCCACAAATCCAAAAAGAAGGGACCATCTTCAAAACAAGCATATGTGGCCACTTGGAGTGATGAAGACTCCACCGATGATGAAGTAGCCCACCTATGCTTGATGGCCCTCAATGAGGGGGAGGTAACTTCTAACTCATCCATTTCAAATTCTTATACATTTGATGAGTTACAAGATGCCTATGATGATTTGCTTTTGGAATTCAAGGCATCATTTTCTAAGAACAAAAAGTTGATTTCAAAAATAAAAATTGAAAATGATTTGCTTTCCAAAACAAATCTTGAACATGAAGCAAGATTGAATGATTTTGAACAAAAATGTTTTGATTTACAAAATTTTCTTCTTAAAGTTCAAAAAGAAAAAGATTTGATTTCCAATCAACTTGAAAAGAAAAATAGTTTTGGAAAATCAAACTTTTATGTAAGACAATCTAGTGCCCCTAGATTTGTAAATGGAAAATGTTTTAGAAGTGTTTGGGTCCCAAAAGGACTAACCATTTCAACTAAAAAGGATGAAATTGAAAAATGGATTCCTAAGGGGACTAAATTTTATGCTACTAATGTCTATGGATCCAAAGCAATTTGGACACCAAAAATTTCTTGATTGTCTTGTGCTAAGTGTGATGGAGAGTGATCAACAAGTCAAAAATTGAGGGGGAGCTCCATGCACACAAAGGAAGAACACTTGAAGAAGGAAGGCTTCACATCCTCCCTTGAGTTCAAGTGTGGTAAAATCTAGTTGCTTTTGTGTTTATTTGATTTACTTTCATTTATGTCAACTAGATAATCATATATGTTGAACTAACATTCTTATGATGCTTTGAGTAAGGGGGAGCCAATTTTAAACCAAAATTTTAAGTGTGTCAATTTTTTTTGCCTCCTATGTTATTTTGAGCTAAATGTCATTTTAAATTCTTTTTGATATAACAAAAAGGGGGAGAAATTGGTTTGAAAAATTGAATTTTCAAATGAATAAGGGGGAGCTTTATTTGATTTCACTTTTAATCCTCTCATTCACAATTTTAAAGTTAAAGGGGGAGAATTCCAAACAATTTTTCAAGTTGGTTTTATTATATCAAAAAGGGGGAGATTGTAGAACTAAGTTTTGATATAATATTTGAAAAATGTTTTGGACTAAATTGCAAAGAATTTAAAATAAGTTTTTAGTCAAAAACAACTTGAAAATATGTTTAAGGGTTTTCAAAAGGCTTTGGAATGTTTTTAAAGTGTATTTAAAGTAGTCAAAACCAGACTTTTAAAGTGACCGTACCGATACGGTATTGAACCGTACCGATACGCCTTAGGGTTTTCAAACTACCAGAATTCTAGTAGCCAAAACCTGTACCGATACGCTTAACCGTATCGATATGGTGTGCTTTGAAAGAGCCCAATGGCTAGTCGCGTACCGATACGGTTGTATCGCGTACCGATACGCCTAACTACCCCAACGGTCATTTGAATTTGCAGGACCGTACCGATACGCTAGGCAAGCGTATCGATACGCATCAGCTGAAGAAGCCCAACGACTCTTTCCTCATTGAGACCGTATCGATACGGTTGGACGAGTATCGACACGCCAAGCTGTAGAACTGCATTTATGGTGGGAAATAAAGGCTCCAACGGCTCCAATTCAATCCCAACGGCTAGTAACGACTACAAACTCAATTGGGAGTATAAAAGGGACCTCTAAGCATCTTGTAATGGTCAATGCTTCAATTGTTACAACATTATGATGTCAAAATTTGTCTAGAGCTTTAATTGTACATTTCTTGCTTAGACAACACTTGTGAGCTTACATTGTTAAATTTGCTCAAGTGTTTAGGTTTTGGGTGAGTGCTTAGAATTGCAAACAAACACCTTTTAGAGGGATTTCTAGTTTGCTAAGTCTTTCTTTGTAAAGAGAGTGTTCCTTCAAGCTTTGGGTAGAAAGCTTTGAGGGTTGTAACGGTTTCCTCCTAATCCGAGAAAAGGGGACGAAATTCTTAGTGAATTTGTTGGAAATCCTTAGTGGGGAGCTAAGGTAGTGGATGTAGACCTTGGTTAGAAGGTTGAACCACTATAAATCCTTGTGTCACTTTGCCAAATTTTCACCTCCCACTAAAACACCCAATTATCCAACTTCTTCACACTTGGCAAGCAAGAACGGTTGATCGAATCGAGCACCCAAAATCTCAACAGGTTGTAATAGTTTAAGTGTGTTTTCAATAAAATACTCTCAAGTTTGCTTAATTCATGTTCTTCACTTCTTCAATTAGTTCCAAAAGTCCAGTTGAAGAAATCCATTTGTTGGGCACGAGAGTGTCAAACTCACGAAAGAATTAAGCACGATCTCATTATGTCGAGGTGTTGACTAATTCGGCTTAGACATAAGTTAGAATTTCAGTGGCGAAAAGGAGCAACCAAACGTCGACTGCCTGTGTTAGGTTTACGCTGAGATTGCTAGTTATTGCCTACATCACGTGGTGACAGAATCCTTGCCTAGACATAGGAAGGATCACTTTAGAATTGCTTCACCGAACTTGGAGTATCTGCCAGACTTGCTGCCGGGACTTCTCTACATCTCACCAGTCGAGACAGCAAAAGTTGCAAGCGCAGAGTTCCGCTGTGGCAGCGAAAGTTGCTGCCGCCTCAATCCGCCATTACCCGCTGAGGTAGCAGATCGTGGCAGCACAAAACACACTTAAGCTTTACAATGCAGTCTACACACTACTGAGATACAACTACCTGGCCCAATCTATCATCCTCATCTCTCCCTATCACAATCTTAAATTATTTGTGTTTTTACTTTTATGTTTTTCTTTATTCAGAAATTTAATTGTGCAATTTACTAATTCATTATGCAGGAAAACACTCATAGTAGTTGCTACAATCCCTGTGGGAGACGATATCTTTTATACTATAACTTGACAAGAGTGTGCACTTGCGCTCATAAATAGAGTACACCCTAACGCTCTACAGTGATTCTAAACCTTGGCCTCAGGCTTCAAGCGTCCGCGCTCCACCGACCTAGTGGCTGGGTCTAACTCTGTCCCACTGAAACCCAAGTCCTCAAGGGCCTCTTTATATATTTAGGCGTCGGCTGCTTCAACAAAAGGGGTGTGTTGATCCACCACATTCTTCAGGCCATAGAATTTGTTGATTGCTGTAGCAGTAAACTTGACCTGGTCGCCTCGCACATACACACCAGACTGAGTAGGGCTCGTTAGGTGTGCGTAGAACTCCCTCACGAGGGGCACACATATATCGCCTGGGTGCTTGACAAAGGACTCCCAGTTGTGCTTAGTGATAACTTCCATCACTTCATTATTGAAGCCTCCTTCCCCATTAGTAGGGAATTTGAAACCTTACCCTGCAAGCAAAGGACTTTCTCTCTTTTATCTGCTGTAAGCATTCCTTGGCTGTATTGTCAAAGAATTTCTTTATCTAGATGGAGGGTGGGGCTTGTTCGCTGCTGGAAGCATCAAACCCCCCATTGTCCACGTGGATCTAAGCCTAACTCTCTTGAATATTAAGATATCTAACACCTAATCTAAGGCAAACTCTCGCAAGCTCTTACAAGTTTAGGGCAGGTAAACAATGGAAAACATGTAAAGGGTTAGAAAGTAAACCAAGCATTCATTCAAACTTAAACATAAACATCCATAACAAGCCCAGGCCACTTAAAATTAGTTCATGGCTGGGAAAATATCATCCACATTCATCCGTTTAAAGAACCCATAAGAATAATAAGAAATGAAACAACAAAAGCAACTAGAGAAAAGGAAACTCCCAAGCCGTATTGGACTGCCGTGAACCGTTCTAAGCTTGCTGCTTCTCTCAAAGGCCAACAAGAACACTCCTTGGAGCTTCAACAATGGAGAACACCACAATGAAGAAGATGAACAAAAGGAGTCGTCTTTCTTTCTTTCTTAGCTCACGGAAATATCCTCTTCTTTCGACTCTCCCATTAATGTGGGTGTCTTGCCCTTTATATAGTCGGGGCTCCTAGGGTTTTTTGCTCTAAATTCCAAGGGAATATTTCCTTCACATGTGGGCTTACAGCTGGCTGATTGGTTAACGTGTCAGGCTGCACAATGTCCTCATCTTTTTGTCCTCTAGTGCGCCCAGAAATGCTATCCAAAATGCTGTAGCATTCTGCCCTTGCCCCGCTCTGCTCCTTATTTCCCTTAACATCACCACAACAACCAAAACCTTCCCAAGCAGCATCATTCAAGAAAATAATCAAAGAAAACTTAACCAGCAGCACTAAATGCAACTACATGAGCTAAATGCAACTATATGCTATGAAATGAGATGAAATGGGCTTGGTTTCATACATAGCCTAAGTAAAAAGGTATCTTACAAGGTTAACAACTTTTATACCCTGTGTTTTAAAAAAAGGGGTAAATTATGCTTATCAAATCCCTCCTCCCCATTTATAATTGCTCCGCAAGTTACCCAATTTTCAATTATTTCAGTTTGGTCCTTTTTTCATTTGATTTGGTTTCTATTTTCAATTTTTTTTAATTATGCCATTATTTCAATTTTGATCTAGTCATTTAGGTTTTACCTTTTCTTATTTATTTATTTATTCTAAAAAATAACATTTCCCCTTTTTTATATTATTTCACCTTTTCTTTTTAACTTAACCCATTTTTTGACCAAAAATCATAAAAAACACTTAATTATATTTGAACCTTAATAGGTAAAATTCATTTAAACAATTCATAGGGTTAATAATCATCATCTTAGAATAATAAAAGCTTCAACATACCAATTGCTTCTTTGATTGTTTTCTTAAAAAGTGGAATTTAATTAATGTGGTGTCTTACCAAAAGGAGGTAACGAGTTAGCGTAGAGATGTTGGCGGTGATTAGAGTTTACTCTCTTGATGGTGGGGCCGTTAAAATAGAATTATATTCATAAATGGACAATAAGTTAAATTTTATACGAACTTGCAAATTTCGACATTATAACGTTTTGTAATCGGCTAGGTACCAATTTTTGGGCGTTGTGGGGGTGCTAACCCTTCCCCAAGCGTAACCGACTCCCAAATCCGTTTTTGTTTTTCGTAGACCAAAATTATTGTTTTAATAAATAAAATGATTTTATTAAAATAACTCATTTTAGGTGTTCCAATCACACCTTTTAAAAATATTGGTGGTGAATTCGTTATTTTTGTTTTTAAAATACGTCGAGCCCGAAAAAAGGCTGCGATAATTTAAAATTAAATTTGAACAATTAGACTCCAATTTCATACTCGAAAAAGTTTTAGATAAATTTCAAATTGTAAAACAAGAGTATCTAGTTCAAAAAAATTTCACACACCCTTACTTTGAAGGTACAAGCAGTGGTTTTGCGCATACTCCCAAAACATAAATGCAATCATGATACTATTCAAATCTAATCACAATTCATACCAAGAAGAGTAGAATGGGTTAGAGTAAAAAAATACTCCAAAATCCCTAGGCTTTGCTTCTCCGATTATCTCCAAATTTGTGCTCCATCTTTAGCGAAGTTTGCTTGTTTGGTGACTTTTGGTTCTGGGTATTCCCACCTTAATCATCTTTGTCGGCTTCTCTATTTAGATGACATGTGTTTGGAACTGATTTCTGGACTGATTCTCTCTAGGTTCTTGGGTTTTCTTGGCTTTCTCTACAAGTGCAGAATCTTTGGTGTTCTCTCCTAATTTCATCTTTCACGGTGGTGTTTGCCATTTTCATCTGTATAAAGTAGCTTTCCCGGTTTCATCCCCTCAAGACTATCTTCCCCCTTTTCAGCTGCGGGAAGATCTGAAGGTGTGTCTTTTTTTCATTTCTCCTCGTTTTTTTCTACATCTACTCTCTATCCTCTTCCCCCCCGACTTTTTTGGTCGGTTTGTTTGCTCCTTTGATGGTCTTTGGTTTCTCTTGTCAACATCCTTCATGTCGATTGTTTCCTGAAATTCACGTGGGTTAGGGAAATCTAAAACAAATCGTGCCCTTAAGGATACTATAACTAAATATAATCCCATTATTGTCTTCTTAAGCGAGACAAAGAAAAAAACAAAACTATTTGAAAAGACTTAAAACAAAAAACAGATTCTCTGGAGGTTTCTATGTCGAAACTCGAGGTTTGGCAGGGGGTTTAGCTCTATGGTGGACCAATGAGGTCTCCATCACTATCTTAAAGGAGTCTATTAATTACATTGATACCTTAGTCTCCCTTAAAAGGGAAGAACCTTGGCACTATACTTTCTTTTATGACCCTCCTCATACAGTTGATAAACAACAATTTTGGGAAAGTTTTCATCAACTTCATAGTAATTCTACACCTAACTGGTGCATTATAGGAGATGCCAATATTTTGTCTGACCAAAGTGAAAAAGAAGGGGGAGCCCTTATTATTACCAGTCAGGTCAACTAGTTTCTGGACTTCTTGGACGCTTCCTCTTTGCTTAAGCTTCCCATTAAATGTGAGATTTTCACTTGGTCCAACATGAGAAGCGATAGCGAGGTGATTGCCAAAATTTTGATAAAATCCTAATATCAAGTGAATGGAGCTTAGTCTATCCAAAGGCCATAGAAATTCTTAAGGTGGTTGTTGCCTCAGATCATAATCTGATTATCTTACTTTTAGAAGGTTTGAAAAAGAAGAGAAAAAAGGATTTCAAGTTTGAGTGAGGAAAAATGTTCCACCAATGTGAATGAAGCTTGGTCCGAAATTCCCCATTGTCAAAGTAATAATATTTTTTTACAGGAAATTGAAGACAACGAGAGTGAAATTGAAAAAGTGGAGCAGAAGCAAGTATGGTAAGAATTGACAAACAATAGAGGGGGTCAAAAATTAGCTCCAATCTCTTCAAAATCTCCCCCTAACTTTTCAATCTAAAGAGGAGATCTCCTCCCTTAAAAGTGAACTCCAAAAGTTGTGGGAAAGTGAAGAACTTCTTGGCACCAAAGTTATAGAGTTAATTGGATCAAGTTCGAGGGATAAGAACACGAAGTTTTTCCATGCTACTACCATTCATAGACATAGGCAGAACTCTATTGTTAAACTCAAAGATGATTCGGGTAGTTGGATTGAGGATAATGTCACGGACCAAACTTTTGGGACGGAAGCATTAGCGCAAGCATCGACTAAAGAGGTTGTGCGCGATGCATCGAGCTTGCCAAGACCGTCAGACTTGGCCCGACACTTGGAGAATGTTAGAAATCCTACAAGACCACTAGACTTAGTAAAATCCATGGAAGATTCAGGGTGTAATTTGGTCAAAACATTATCTTTTTATTTGAATTAATTATGTAGATAATTTTTATGATAATTAGAGATTGTGAAAAGAGATAGAGTTAATCTTGACTGTCAATGTAATTTAAACTGAGTCTTTGGATGTAGGGGGCTTCAACTATAAATAAAGGCCTACCCCCACCTCATTGTATCATCTCATTCCATTCATTCTCACTTTGAGTAATACAAGAAGCATTTACTCTAAACTCTCTGAGCGTTCTTCGTGTTCTTAAATGTTCTTCGTTGTTCTTGTTGCCAATCTCTTTCCGTTGTTCTTGTTGCCAATCTCTTTCCGTTGTTCTTTTATTAGCTTCCGCTTGGACCGATCTTGCGTTCGAGGGCTTTTTAAGAATTTGATCTTTCGGAGCGAGAGTCAAGGCTGACTTAGGCGTTTGTTAAGAGAACTTCGCCTAAGGCTGGGTTCAGGGTGACTTAGCCGTAGTTTCAACCGAGAAAGCGACTAAGGCCCGCGCGGTTTGGCTAACAGAAGTCTAGCCCCATGACAAGTGGTATTAGAGCAATTCAAGGAAGGGACTTGCGTTCGAGCCAGCTTGCAGGTGCAGTCAAGTGTGGTGGATTCTAGCTTGCTGGTGCTGTCATGCGTGGTGAGGATTTGTGTTCGATTTAGTCAAAGTGATCAGGGATCAGACTAGTTCGTGGAAAAAAGTGATCGAGATGGCGCAACAGGGAGATAGTGTTTCCGTACAAGAAGGAAAGGAGTGTCGTGGTGGGAACCAGAAGAAGAGTTTCTTACTCAGAAATTAGGTGGAACAACTGTGGGAATTTAGAGTCCATGGAGGCCAAGCAGATCCAAGGTGTTGTGGAGTCACGTCTTGAAAATTTAGAGTCCATGGAGGACAAGTTCAATGGCGAGACACAATGTATCCTCAACGATTTGAAGACAGTTCGGGAGAGTGGTACTCATGAAGCTCAGATGAAGGCTTTGCAAGAGTGAGCTGCTCGGTTGCAAGACGGCAATGAGTGAATGAGGTGTGCTCAAGACCTTCTTATAGGGACTTTGACCGAGGGCGAAGCTCGTAGTAGAGAAAGGTGATGCCTTGAGACTTTCAGAGGCCGATGTTGTTTCTGAACCTCTAACTGAGCTTGTGGGAAGTAAGCAAGCAAAAGTTGAGTCAACCAGACCCAGTTCGAGAGACAAGGGTAATGGTGAGGCTAAGTCCGCACCGGAAAAAGAAGGTGAGCAAGAAGTTGAAGTGCTATTTATGTGATGGTCCTCATTTGATAAGGGGATGCCCGAGAAGAATTGCCTTGGTGCCATGGTGAAGACAGCAGACGAGTCAGAGGGAGAAGTAGCGAGACTTGTGGCGATTACTTATGCCAGTGCCGCCAAGCAAGGAGAGAGCCACGGTTCGACTAAAAGTGCCAAAGTAGTCAAGCAAGGGACGAGGCTTGGTGCGATAGCGAGTGAGGAAGCTGTCAAGCCGAGGGTGAAGAGGGGAACAATTGGAGTCCTACCGATGTAAGGGGCCTTACAAGTTTCAGAGATGCCCAGTTCGAGCCAAGGAGTCCGAGACGATGGGCAAGGCCAAGAGTAATGGGCCGATGAAACTTGGTTCAAAGTTGTCTACTTTTGCCAAGGTAAACAAAGACCATGAGCAGAATGGGTTGAAGATGTTCGAAAAGGCTGGAAAAGAGCTTGCCGAGGATGTTCAAGTGAAGAACATTGCTTTAGAGATCAGAGAGGGATCGAAGGGGGCCAAGCCAATGAGAGACATGGCAACCGTGAAGAGACCACCCATGGGCAAGGTGGGAAAGAAGTGGCGGACTTTGAGGAAGAAATGACAACGCAAGAGGATGCACCGATCTTCAAAGAGGAAAAATCTATGCAAGGAGAAAGCACCAAACTTCGGTTTAGAAGGGAGGATGCAACGAGGGGCACCAGACTTCGTGGAAGAAGGGCTAATGCAGAGTGGCGCAACGGACTTGACTGTAGAAATTTTGATGCAAGGGGTGTCAGACTTTGTGGAGAAAGAAGGGCTGTCACGTTTTAGAGTAAAGGCGACTGAGAGGAAGTTACATCTCAAACACAGTCCTAGTGTTTTTAGTTTTGATTTGCCATATTTGATGAGCGTAGGTCGGGAAAATATTGGAAGGGACCTTTCAAAGTTCTAAGGAGCATGTTAGAGTTGCCGACGAGTCTGGGAGTTCGTCCGATGTTCAATGTTGTGAAAGTTTCCAAGTCTTTGTCGCAGGACCAAGAGGGTTCGAGTCGAGGTAAATCAAGGCTTGTAGGAGAGTGCTCATACGATGGTGATTTACCAGGTGGTGTCTTAGCACCCAAAGTTCCAAGGTAGTTTGAGCCAAGGCAAGCAGTTCATATGTGGGAATTGCAAGATGCTGAGGCATCGACAAGTAATCAAGATGACTCTGCCCAAGATCGTTTGAGTGGAGCGACGAGGGAATCGCTAAGTCCAGTGGGGGAGAATGTCACTAACTAAACTTTTGGGACTGAAGCATTGGCGCAAACATCAACTAAAGAGGTTGTGCTTGATGCATTGGGCTTGCCAAGACCGTCAGACTTGGCTGGACACTTGGAGAATGCTAGAAAGCTCGTAAGACCACCATACTTAGTTAAATCCATGGAAGATTCATGAGGGTAATTTGGTCAAAGCATTATCCATTTATTTGAAATAATTATGTAGATAATATTTGTGATAATTAGATATTTTGAAAAGAGATAGAGTTAATCTCGACTGTCGATGTAATTTAAACTAAGTCGTTGGATCTAGGGGCTTCAACTATAAATAGAGGCATACCCCCACCTCATTGTATCATCTCATTCCGTTCATTCTCACTTTGAGTAATACAAAAAGCATTTACTCTAAACTCTCCGAGCGTTCTTTGTGTTCTTCGTTGTTCTTGTTGTCAATCTCTTTCTGTTGTTCTTGTTGTCAATCTCTTTCCGTTGTTCTTTTATTAGCTTCCGCTTGAAATGATCTTACGTTCGAGGGCTTTGTAAGAATTTGATCCTTCAAAGCGAGAGTCAAGGCTGACTTAGGCGTTTGTCAAGAGAACTTTGTCTAAGGCCGGGTTCAGGGTGACTTAGCCGTAGTTTCGACTGAGAAAGCGACTAAGGCCCGCACGATTTGGCTGGCAGATGTCTAGCCCTGTGAAAAAAAAGTAAGAGATCTTGTCTATTTTTTAGAAACACTTCCAAAGTTTGTATTCTAAGGAAGAAGAGACCGAGTTGGGCAATCTTGAAGATCTCATTCCACAGTCCATAATAGAGGCATTAATTCCTCCTTGTGTAGAGAGGTAACAGAGGAGGAAATAAAAAAGCTGCCTTTGAAATGGGAGCTTTAAAATCTTATGGCCCCGATGGCTTCTCTGGTATTTTCTATCACTCGTTCTGGGAAACTATCAAAACGGAAGTGTTTTCTCTTGTCTAGGATTTCTTCCGCACAAGGGACTTAGATAAATCCTTGAACAAAACCAATATTGTGCTCATCCAAAGACGAAAAATCCTTCTAATATCAACAACTTCAGACTTATTAGCATATGCAACTTCTCCCTTAAAATCATTACAAAGATCTTAGCCTCCCGACTCAAAGGGTTTCTTCATGAGTTTATCTCATCTTATCAGCATGCTTTTGTTAATGGTTTCCTAATCCACGACAACATCATTTTATCTCATGAAGCCTTTCACGCCATGAAAAAATGGAAAGGTTCTAAAGGGATAACGACCCTAAAAATTGACCTTGAAAAAGCCTACTATAAGGTAGAGTGGGAGGTGCTTAACCTTATTATGCACAAAATGGGATTCAGTGATTGAAGGAGGAGCACAATCATGACATGTGTTTCATCTATCTCTTTCTCACTAGTTCTTAATAGAAAACGACATGAAGAATTCTAGCCAAGTCGTAGGCTGAGGCAAGGTGACCCTCTTTCACCATTTCTCTTTCTTTTGGTCTCTAACATCTTTTCTTGGATTATTGAGGAGTTAATAAATGGAGATCCCAATGGCTTCAGAATTGGTCGATGATGCTTAGTGGATTAGCCATCTTTTATTTGTGGAAGACTGTGTCTTATTCACTAGAGCTAACCAGAAGAATTGTGAGACTGTTAACAAAATCCTCGATCTTTTTCAAAAAGCCACGTGCTAAGCGGTTATGTAACACCTCAAATTGTGAAACCCTAATTTGAATCTAAATGCCTAATTTTAAACCCTAAAATTTGGGAAATTTTGAATTCAATTTTAAGTTGAATTTCAGTGGTTCATTTGTAGTAATCATAAATTTGGGTGACATAAGTGTGAGGTGGGAAATTGTAGGGGTCCTTATGATGTAATTGACCCCAAAATAGGGAAAACATTTCCCCTTCAGATTATCGCGTCGTTTCAGTTTCCAGTTCCCATTTTTTTCCTTTCGTGTTTTCAAATAACCAAAAACCACCCAAACTTTGTCTTGCTCCGATCAAGTCTTGCCGGCGGCCGTTTGTTGCGACAAGGGAGGCAATCGATTCCTCTCAACCGTGTGAATAAAACCCTAGCCATCGTTTTGTATTTCCGGCCGCCTCTGCTCGAAAAACGGCTTGGAAAACCGTTCGTGAACTCGTTGGGTTTTGGAGATTTACGCCATGAATCGGGGCCGAGTAAGTTTAGGGTAGTTGTGGAAGGTTTATGGGTATCGTGGGTTGACCGAAATAGTCATTTAGGGGTCGTCGGCGTGTGTTCTGGTGATAGAAATTGGATTAGGGGAAAACCCTAAATTTCCAATTAGGAGAAAATTAGGGATTTTAGCTTGGATCGGACCAAACTGGTCCATCTTGGCTAAACCAAGTTGAACCGGGTTTACAAAACCGAACCAGCTTGTCTTATAACTAGTTCGGCTGACGTCAGCGTTGGCCGTTGACATGATGAACATTGACCGTTGACTTTTTTAGAAAATGCCTATTTGATGTTTTTTGACGTCCTGATTCCAATTTCGCTGCCCATTTTTCCAAATTCGAACCCGAAAGATCATTTTGACCACTTTTATTCGATTACACTTAGTATTTAAAGATTTGAATATTGGGGAAATTAATTTTATTTATTCCTATTTTCAGACGACGTTGACTCGGGTACTGAGATCCTTCCTCCTCCTCCACCTGGACGACCTCCTGATGCTCAAATATCGGGATCCGCTCGTGAGTTTAATTAATAATATATTCGATATTTATATTATCAGTATCTTGGTATAGTATTAGTATCTTTGATGGTGTATTTAATTATTATAGGAGCTGACTCTAACCGACCTAGAGATAGAGCTGAGCGTGGGAGACGTCACCGTCGACGTTGAGTGTTAGCTACCTGAGGTGTGTTCTCTTCTGTGCTATCTATTTACAGTGCTTTGTATGTATATGTGTTAATGGATTGAATTTTAAATATGATGTGGTCTAATGTTGTATGGTAATAACTTTCTGATGATCTGTGATATTTGACTTGTTCAGTATGCTGTTACATCATCCAATATATATATATATATATATATATATGTTATCAGATTCGAATTATTGTATATCGGATTATATGATTATGCATTTATGTTGATAAACAATGCATTCAGATTCAGAACTCAGATTTTATGTCTTCTCATTATGGTTGGGATTCTGTACGAGGAAGTTTAGTAGCTTCATCCTTCCGGTTGATGTCTACTTCGGATCAGTGATTTTGCCTTACGGGCTTGATTCCACTTCGGATGGTGACGAGGTTGAGAGTGGTTCTGGGGAACCTTACTCTTCGGATGGTGATCTAGATGGGTGCATATCATACTGTTTTGCATATTTTACTCATATAAGTTTAATTGATTGAATTGATTGTTGGGCTGAGCCTAATATTCAGATAATGTGTTGTTTGACTCTGTTGATATGATGATTCTGTTTGCACTATAGAGACACACTGAGCGTTTTCGCTGACACCCCTTTAGTTTCTATTTCAGATACTCAGGTCTAGGCTACGGTACTTGGAGGACCTCATTTTACAGCAATATTTACTATTATCAATATGATTACTCAGATTTATGGATTTTATATGTTTTATGGGATTGTACTTAATTTCAGATTACAAACATCTTATTTGGGATATTACGATTTATCATGCATATATATTTATATATGTATGGATATTTAATATTTTTAGGATGATAGTATAAGTACATATTGTGGATATTATTATTATTTATTTCGGAAGTGATATTTTTTTTTCATTTAAATGCTTTACTTGAGAGACAAGTTTCAAACTTGACTTTCTATATTCGATCCAATTCTTCTGGGTCGGGTTTAAGGGGTTACAAGTTAATTGTAAAAAATCATCCGTTTTCTGTTCCCCAAACGTTAGTCAAAGTATGGTTTCTTTTATTGTGAGCTCTTTGGGATTCACTCTTATGGAAGAAGGCAGCTATTACTTAGGTCTTCCCACTCTTTGGGGAAGAGGGAAAAAGAAGCCCTTAAGTTTATCATTGAAAGGGTGAGGGATAAAATGCAGGGCTGGAAGGTGAATCTCCTCTCGCGGGTGGGTAAGGAGGTCTTGATTAAAGTTGTTGCTACGACCATCCCAACTTATATCATGCAATATTTCTGTCTCCCGGTTACCTTTTGTGACAAAATTGCTTCTCTTATTGGTAAGTTCTGGTGGAATGGTTCACAAAACAAAGATTGAGGCTTACATTGGCTTAGTTGGGACAAGCTGTATAAATCGAAGTCTTCTGGAGGTATGGGTTTTCGAGACTTGCGCTCTTTCAACCTCTCTCTTGTGGCGAATCAAACATGGAGGATCCTTAAAAATCTGAGATCCCTTCTTGTGCGGGTTCTTAAGGGGTTTACTTCCCTAGCAGTTGTATCTTTTTGGCTCATAAGGTTCGAAACCCATCTTGGGCATGGCAAGCATCCATAAAGGGCTTAAACTTATCAACGATGGGACTATTTGGCGAGTTAGAAATGGTTCTGATATCTCTATTTGGGAGGATAAATGGATTCCATCAATCCCATGCCACTCCATTCTCACTAGGAGACCAGACCAATGTCAATCATTTAGGGTAGCTAACCTTGTGAACATTGCTAACAGATGATGGCGTTGTGAGATTCTCTCTTCCCTGTCCTCTACTGACGAAGTTAAGGCCATCTCTTCCATTCCTATAGGTGGAGCTCTCGTTAAGGATAACCTTATTTTGTCGTGGTCAAAAGATGGCAACTACTCGGTCAAGACATGCTATCACTTTGCTATTTCTAATAAAGCTTCTCCTCTATTGGCCTTCTCTAGCTCCGATCTCTCTAATGATAAAGATTTTTGGAAGTCGATTTGGAGTCTCCGAGTCCCTCCTAAAATCAAATCTTTCATTTGGAAAGCTTGCCATAACATTATCCCTTCTAATGGTAACTTGTTCAATCGTTTCCATAGTCATTTTGGTGGTGGCTCTTCTTTTCCAAGATGCGATGACTGTTTCGAAAGTGTGGAACATCCTTTTTTCTACCCTTTCGCTCTCACAGTTTGGAAATGCTCAGGGTTTGGCTATGCACCGGAAAGTAGAGGTTTTCTAGCATTTGGGAAATGGTGGAAGAAACTGCCATCCCTTAACGAAAAAGGTTTGTTTTCAGATGGGCTCAATCTCCTATCTTTTATCTGCTGGCAAATCTGGAAATCTCAAAATTCCCTTGATTTTTCGTCATCTTTGGATTCTCTAATCGATGTTTGGAACCGAGCTAACGAAGCTTTTGAGGAATTCATCTCTCTATCGGCCATCAACTCGTCTCACAACCGTGTTGGCTCCTCTTCAGTCCCGTCCTTTTCTCCTCCGAGTTCTTGGACAACCCCGACACCTGGAATTATAAAGATCAACTGTGATGCCACTTTGGATCATCAATCTGGACTCGTTGTTGCTGCCTGTGTTGTACATGATAATTACGACCACCTTATTAAGGGTGAGACTTTTTCCTTTCATGCTCGCTCTGCTTCCATTGCTGAAGAAATCATGGTTCGACAAGGCGTCCTCTTCGCGATTAATGCAAACTGAGAAAGAGTCATTCTCGAATCTGATAACAAAGGCGTTATCACTCGTCTTTAACTCCAATTCGCTTAACATGTGGGAGTCAGTTACGGTTGAAAAGGATATTATTTCCTTAGTTGCATCTTTTCCTTTATTCTCTTTTCGCTTTGTGAAACGTGACTGTAACAAAGTTGTGAATTGAGTTGCGAAAGAAAGCCTCAAGGGGGTTTGTCCCTTCGACTGGCTTCATCACACTCTGCCTGGTCTCGAAGGCCTGTTGTAACTTGCTTTATTTTATGAATATCTTCCTTTTTAAAAAAATCAGGATATTATTCATGAACTATATTACTAGTATTCCTATTTTCCATAAATTTACAAGTAATTGTGGTTGTGTGGCACAATTTCTCCAAAACGATTTAACTAACCCAAGACAGAAGTTGAGCAAGGGAATAACATTAACACAAATCATTTCCAGGAAACTTGGCATTGTTGTCACTGAATTTTCACCCCATTTTACTTATTATTATTATTATTATTATTGTTGTTATTATAAGTTAAAGCCCAAAAATAAAATGCAAAAAATTAAGTCTATTTGAATTAAATACGGTGTCCATTAATTATAAGCCTACTTAATTTAAATACATGATACAATAAAAATCCACCCCAAAATATAATAAGAGAACCCATTTTGTTTTTGGCCCAAACTAACCCATTAATTTTATTTTTTGCAGGTTTTTTCGTGATCGTTGGATCTAGGGTAGAATAAAGGAAGGGTTTGGATTAAATCAAAAAAAGGAAAAAAAGGGAGAGTAGGGAGGATCCCGCGCCGCCCGCGCCTGGCGCGTGCGCTGCACGCTTGTGGGATCATCTCCCTCAAATCCCTGCTCAAGAATGCCACGACCGGTTGTGGTCCATGGCCGCCCCGTCTCTAGGTCACGGTGGCCGACGAGGCTGGTGCCGTTCAACTCGTCTCAATCGGCAGAAACCGATGCCACCAACCCCGTCCCTTGCCGTCATCGATAGCTCATCCAATCGGAAGAAAAGGGTTTGAACCCAAATTAATTTAGGATGAAATTCGTCTTCAAATACGAACCAAATCAGATGATTTTTTTTGGGAGGGGGGGTTACCGAGGATCAAGCCCTTTGTCAGATTATGGCTTCAATTTTGGGATTGAATCCCGAATTTGCCTTTAATTGCAAGCCCTAGTTCTAGTATAAATACCCCTTTTCCCCCATTGTGTTCTTCACCAATTCAAGAGGAAAAAAAACTTAGAAAATCATCTGAAAAATTGTTGGAGTAAGTTCGAGCTTTGGGATAACTTTGGTTCAATTTTTAGTTACGATCGGAATTGGTTCGAGTGGAGATTATTCGTGAATTCTTCGCTTCCGGAAATTCTTCCTTTCTTTTCTTTTTTGAACTTTTTATTTCATGTTCTTAGGTTGCAATTTGGATTAGAAGATTGAAATTTGTGTTCGGTAAAATTTCTTTTTTGCGATTTAATTTTCGTTTTTGTTTGTTCATGTTCTTTAAACTTTGTTTAATCTCTTTATTCTTTTTTTATCAGCAAAGCGAAGTATATTATTATTAATAAATATACAACGCAAGCCAAACATGCGCCTCATCAAAAACCTCCCTAAGCCTAACGGAGGAAAAGAGTACGACATGTCGACTTTAAAGAAACAGGACCAAAGACACCACCCCTTACAAGACCATCAAATCGAAGCTTGAAACAAAGAGACTCGAGAAACCCCTTCCTTCGCTAACGCGTCAGCTAGCCCATTCGCCTCCCAGAAAATGTGAGCAAAGCAAACAGAACCCAGCGTCAAGCATGCACGGTCGATCACACTAAAAAACTCCCATAAACGCCATGGACGACGTTCCATTTGCAACACCCACCCAATAGCCACTTTGGAATCCGACTCAATAATAAGAGGACGATAAGCCCATTTCGACGCAACAAAAAATTCCAATGCAAAAGCTATCGCCCGTATCTCAACAACATTAGAATCAAGAGAACCAAGCGGCCCCGAGAAAAGCGCAAGGATACGACTCTGGGCATCACGCAACACCCCCCGAAGCCCGCATGCCCCGGCTTCCCTCGAGCAGAACCATCGACCGAGAACTTTAAAGTTACCCCGAGAGGGGGCTCCCAACACACTCCCAACCGGCTAACCTGTTTGTCGACCCCTTCTCTAAACAAACTCGGACAGTCCCACCATAGAGATTCGCTTACGGACAGCCCCTCTTTAAGAGTCTTCACCCAATAAAAAGACCGCAATTTCACCAAGAAACCAATCTCCGATGCCGGTACAAAACTTACCATTAAAAAAAAAATCATTGCGCGCAAGCCACAACGACCATAATAGCGCAGCAATGCTCGACACCCATAGCTTCCTCAACGTTCCTTTAAACGAACAGTGCATATCCGGTATGAGGAAATCCGATAAAGTTTTAGGCAATGGCAGCGATATCGCCCACCACCCTCGAAACCAATTCCACAAACCTTGAGCAAAAGGGCAAAGATAAAATAAATGGTCTATATCTTCCTCCCTCTCTCGACACCACCTACATAATCCTTGATGTTCACCCAAGTCAATTCCACGCATCCGCAAAAATGCAAAAGTAGGCAAGCAGCGTAACCAAGTAAACCACAAAAACGCCTGGACCTTAGGAGGGACCAGGACTTTCCACGCAAAACAATCCCCAAACTCGCTCCCGCCCACCTTATCAATCATAAGCAAACGAGATAACGCTTTGACTGAAAAGATCCCATGCTTATCCGGAGTCCAAACAAGCATATCCAACACCCCGTGGCGCAAGTTTATCGGACACACTAACGAACAAAGTTCCTGCAATTGCCGAGCCTCAAAAGAACGCAAGCTACGATGGAAAACATCCCCCTATCGATCATGCTGGAAACTCCCCTCAACGGCATATTCAACTACCAAGGCTAAGCGATTGACCGCAATTGAGAATAGGCGGGGAAAAATATCCTTCAGCGGCTGCTCAACACACCATGCATCAAACCAAAACAACACTCGTGTACCCGATCCGACCTTCCAAACAAATTGAGTCTCGCCCATATACTTTTGGACACCCTCCGAACTAACAGTCTGAACTATCTGCTTCCAAATTACTGACATCGACCCCCTGACAGAAGCATTAAATCGCCACCACTGAGCCGCCTCTCCATACTTCGACACAATAATAGCACGCCATAAAGTGGATACATCCCTAGCATACCTCCACGACCATTTCGTCAATAACGCCTTGTTTCGAACCTCCAAATCAGCCACCCCCAAACCGCCAAGATGGCGAGGTCGACACACCAAACTCCAACACACTCTACTCATCTTTCGCTGTAAATTAACCCCACCCCATAGGAACGCTCGCCTCAACTTATCAATAGCAGCTATCAAACCTTTCGGTACACGAAACAAACCCATATAATACACTGGAAGGGAAGATAAAACAGAGTTTACCAGAATGACGCGAGCCGCAAACGAGAGCGATGTCCTCTTCCAACCAGCGAGCTTCCTACGGACTGATGCAATAACAGGCTCCCATACTGCAATATTCCGCAGATTAACCCCCAGTGGTAACCCCAAGTAGACGAACGACAATTCCCCCCGACGACAACATAAAACATCCGCCATGGATGCGAACAGATCCCCATCCACACCAATCGAATAAAGAGAAGACTTTGTGAAATTAATTTTTAAACCTGAGCACACTTGGAAACAACACAAAAGCCTGCGGATATTCAAAGCCGTTTCTACTGAAGCTTCAAAGAATAAAATGGTGTCGTCAGCAAACTGAAGATATGATAAAGTCAACCCCGGAGCCACTACTACCCCATGGATCAGCCCCAAACCCTCTGCTTGTACTAACAACCGATGCAAAGCTTCAGCCACAATAACGAATAATAGAAGCGACAATGGGCAGCCCTGACGCAGCCCACGCCCCATGCCAAACTCTTTCGTAGCGCTACCATTCAGAAGAACATAGAATCGAACTGTACTAATACACTCCATAACCCATCCCCGCCAAGTCTCGCTAAAACCCATCGAACACATAATGTGATCCAGAAATTCCCATCGGACGCAATCATAGGCCTTCGCGAAATCAAGCTTCAACACACAACCGCCCAACCGACTCTGCCGCATAGAGTGAATCGTTTCATTAGCCAATAAGATCCCATCTACAATCTGACGCCCGCGAACAAATGCTGACTGATGGTCACTGATTAAACCGCCCAGCACCACTTGTAATCTACTAGCCAAAATTTTAGCTAAAATCTTATAGATAGAATTTAGCAGGCTAATCGGGCGATACTCATGCAAAGAAACCGGTGAGTCCACCTTAGGTAACAATACGAGAAAAGTATTATTTACTCCCATAGGCGGTTGTCCTGTGGTGAAAAAATCAGCCAAAAATCGCCCCACATCAGCACTCCCAACCTCCCAACATCTCTTGAAAAATTCCATACTATATCCATCTGGACCCGGAGACTACGATCCCTCACTTCCTCGCACAATAACCCATGCCTCGTCAATAGAAAAAGGCGCAACCAAAGCCAAATTCTCAGCTGCAGTCACCCTATTAAATGATCCCTCGAAACGCCAAGTACAAGACCTCTTATCCGCAGCGAAGTGATTAGAGAAAAAGCTCACAATATGTTTGCGCAATCTGATCATATCGGTTACCCAAGAGCCACCAATAGTCAGCCCAGCAATAGCATTTCGTATCGCACGCAACTTCGCTGCCCTATGAAAGAACGCAGTATTCCTGTCACCCAATTTAAGCCAAGTCGCTCTCGACTTTTGGCGCCACAATGATTCTTTCCTGCGAATAGCTCGCCACAAAGCTTGCATCCAGACCCTCTTCCGATCACACAGCTCACTACCTTCCCCTTCGTCCATTTCCTCCTCGCCACTATCCAAACAATCAATACGACTTTGAATTTGAGAAATTTCTTTCTCAATGTCCCCAAACTCCGTTTTATTTCATTGTTGAAGAAAGAGCTTCAAATGCCTAAGCTTAACCGATATGTTAGAGTTGCCAATACCCATACCCGTCAAACGACACCACTCCTCAGCCATGCGACTGACATTACGCCTCTCGTCCAACCAAACATTAATAAAACGGAAAGGCCTTGGACCCCAATCGATATCATCACACAACAAAAGAATTGGGGCATGGTCTGATATGCCTCTCGGAAGTGACAACTGCTCAATCCTAGAAAAGCAATCCAACCAAAGCGACGATACAAGAAATCTATCGATACGACTCTTTCGACTGTCCCTACCAAACCATGTAAACTGTTTTCCCCGCAATGGTAGATCAATTAAACTCGCAGAATTCACAAAGGAAACAAATGAACTCATACCTCTGGAAGTCGAAGTACAACCTGCTCTTTCCGACGGACGCAGCACCGAATTAAAATCGCCCGCGACACACCATGGTCCCGAAAATCCCTCGATCACTGTCAGCATCCTGTGCCATAAACTTTCTTGCTCCGACACTTCGCAAGGGGCATACACGGCCATGATACAACAAACAATATCCTCGGGCTTCCATCGCCCTTGAAGCACAACATAATGTCGGTCCACCTCAACTGATTCCAACACAAAGCGAGCCCCTTCCCAAATCACTAGCAATCCACCCGAAGCTCCCACGGATGGCGAAACTGAAAATTCAAACCCATCACTGTACCACAATCCAGCAACAACCGACGGCACCAGCTCCTCCAACTTCGATTCCTGCAGCAATACCATATCAAACCGCTGCCTCCGAATTACATCACCCACTTGTCTCCTCTTCAACATAGAACCCAACCCCCTAACGTTCTAGCTCATGATACGCATCGCTACAAAGTGCGGATGCCGTCCTGCAGCACCCGAGACAAGTCGTGTAAAATCTCTTCCTCACGTCCCAGCGATGTCACCCCCACCAGATTCCCCAAAGCCGCTGTCGCTGCAGCTTCACGGTAGATAATTTGCTGCCTGCGGTTGAGGTCCGAATCTGATATCGAAGCGTCGACATCTATAGTTTGAGTTTCACGGCCCCCACTCTTTCTCGGTCTTCCTCTTCCCTGCTTCGGATTTTTCACAACCCCCGACAGTGCATTCACCGATTTCGTCTTTTTAAGAACCCCATTTATCCAAACCGGAATAACTGAATCCCCTTCCCAATTTTGTCGTACAACCTGGTCGCCGCCCAGCTCCTCCACAGGGACGTGAATCAATCCGGTCTGCTCGTCGACGTTTTTCATAATCAGAATATTTACCAACCCGTCCGAACCGTTGTTTCCAGTCACCAATACACCCTGCTGGTTTTGAACCCCGATCAGATCACCCTCATTACCCTCGTTGATTTGATCGTGAATATCATCCACCTGAGGTTGTTTTAACAAATTGTTATCTAAAGTTTCAAATTTTTGGAACTCTATCCCATGTGGACTCTTTACTCCAGCAGAAACTCCTAGTGGCAGTGAAACACTAACCGGCCCTACTACTCCGCCGCCCATCAACTCCCCATAGTGAACTGGCGTCGACATTATGCACTCAGGCTCGACAACCGCCGTGTCACTTGCCATGTCAGGGTCCTCTCGGTAAGCATCATTCCAAAGATGATTACAGTGCCAATCCTTCAACCCTGTTCGCACATCCGCAGAATTTTCACATTGTTTCTCATCCCCCATACTCGATTCCGGCACACACTCAGACGAACTACACTCCGGGGACTCATCACTCTCAGCATCATTAGCCATTGTGCATTCACAATCAATAAGAGGCCCAAAAATGGTCACCTCTTTAACAAACACATGGTGCTGCTTTCCCTCGACCTCCAGCACCACTCTTGTATCAATGAATTCCAGCAACTCCGTTTCAATCAATAACCATCCACACTCAAATGATGTCGGCGATGCCGTGTTCTCCGCCACTCGAACAAGTGATCCCCAATTCTTCGCAATGTTATCGAAAGTCTCATATGACCAAGCATGGATTGGGATTCCTCGGACAGAGATCCATACCCGTCGAGTCTGTAATGTCATCCCCGGATCCCAGCACTCTAATTTTGAAAAACAATCACTAAATGTCGTCTTTTTCAAAACATCCGACTGGATTTTCGCATCCTTAAACATCAACAAAATTGCCGGTCCAGCAATTCGCAAGATAGACAAACCTTGATAATTAGGGAGATTCATCCTTGTTGCTAATTCTTTTAGGCTCCAATGGCGATTGCACCATCCCACCATACAATGTTGTAAGACTGCCACTTTCTCCTCATCGACATGCCCTTGAATCATCTTTGCCGTGACATGTATCCTCTTAGAGTTCACACTATTAATTTCTGATTGCCCCTTTTCATCACCTTCAATCTTTCGCTTAGGATCGCCGCCCCCCTACTTCTTTGATTCCAGGACAATCCGCGGTCTACAAATCTTGCCATACTCACCATCAAGCGAGACCTATAAATCCATTTGTTGTGTAAACGTTCGATTGCCCGATCTGCGTCGACTCGACTAGCCATCCTGTCAAAACCAAACCTCCCTCCATCTTTTGCCCTTTTCCGAGGGATGAAAGCGTCGAGCACCACACCATGCCTATCGAACACTTGCCACAGTCCTTTCCAATGCAGCGATTCCGAAATCCTTCCCACATACACTGTCCAAGACTGCCGGCGGCCAACCTCCTTTGCTTCGTCCATCGCTCCTAATTATAGTAAAAATATTAGATCAAATTAGAAATTAGATAATCTCTTTATTCTTAAAAATGAAAAAAATCTTTCCATTGAAAATGAATATTTCAATCCATTTTCATTCTTAAAAAACTAAAAGGATCTTGTTGTTGAAAATAAAATTACAATCCATTTTCATCCTCAAAAATTAAAAATTGAGTTGTTGAAAATAAAGTTTTTTTTAAAAAGATTTTGATCCACTCTTGTTCTAAAAAACTAAAAGATTGTGTTATTTTTTTAAATGAAATAAAATTAAGTTTTGATCCATCACATTTTGGAAAAAAATAAAAGATGTTGTTTCTTAAATAAAGTTTTCTTTTAAAAATGAAATGATTTCCTTTTAAAAGGGATGTATAAAACCAAATAATTAAATAAAGGGCTTTAAAATTTTAAAATAAAAAATAAAAATGCTTTAAAAAGATTTTGATAAAAACTTAAAAGTCGAAAAATAAAAATTAAAAATGGAAATTTTACAAATAAAAGGTTTTGAAAGAAAAGATTTTCAAGAAAGGAAATAAAAATGTGTTAAAAAATTAAATATAAAAATAATTAAAGTTTAAAAACCAAATAGAAACATTTCAAATAAAAGAATAAAATAACAAAAAAGATAAAAACAAAAGCATAAAAAGTAAAAGAAGGTTTCTTTGGAAATTCACAAAATAAAATTAATCCAAATTTGAGTCTCAATTTTTCTTGTTTGCTTTAGGTATATGTTGAACTTTAGGGTTTAGGTTCTTTGAGCTTTGACTAGAGACTTGTTTGTGGAAATACTCTCTTCACAAAAAATAAAATACACTTAATAAAATTCAAACCCCCAATTAGGAATAAAAGACTTAGACTCTTTTAAAATAAATTTCAATTTAGAATAAATAAAAAATGTTCAACACATCAAATTTCTTTGTTGTTTGAAAAGTGAAATTAAATTAATGAGGTGTCTTATCAAACGAGAATGACGGGTTGGCGTCATAAGTGTTGGCGGTGATTAAAGTTCATTTTCCAAGCGATAGGGTCGTTAAAATAGATTTGTATTCATTAAATGTACAAATAAAATAGAGCCTTCATGAACTTACAAATTCCAATTTTTGAAATCAAAGAGGTACCAATTTTGGGTGTTGTGGGGTGCTAACCCTTCCCCACGCGTAACTGACCTCCGAACCTGTTTTTCTAGTTTTCACAGACCAAAACCGTTGTTTTAATAAAATAAAACGTTTTATTAAAATAATCATGCTTTAAAGTGATCCAATCACACTTTTCAAAAATATTGGTGGCGACTCTGTGATTTTAAAGTTTTCCAAAAAAGTCGAAGCTCGAAAGGGTTGCGACAGCTTGGCGACTCCGCTGGGGGAGTTTTAAAAAAAACAAAAGAGGGTCAAGCCACAAATTTATTTCAAATTGTTTTCAAAAACGATTTTCTTAAAAACTAAAGGAATTTGCAACTTCATAAAAGGTTCAATTTATTCGTTCGTTTAATGAATAAAATTCTATTTTATGCATTCTAAAATTCTTCAAAGAAAGCTCTATACCCGAGCTTGTCCCATTCGTTTAAGTGGGGGGAACACGCTTTGCTCATGTCAGAATATTGATTCTTCGTATGAGCCTATCAAGTACCTTCGGGACTTATGACCTCTGTCTTCGTAAGGATATCGATTCTTCGAGAAGGCATAAGTGGTGAGTCCTCCTGAGTTGAACTTGCTTCGTTTGAAGCCTATAATGGGCGAGAACCAGTGGCTTTGCTACCCTTAGTAGGGGACAACAAGGACAACTTGGGTACCTTTCTAGAACCAAACCTTGTGTGCGAATCTAGAGCCCACCTCAATAGAGCCATGTGGAAAACCCTAGGCTTTTAGTCTGGTCAAAATTTTTTCGTAAGGATAATTTGTGGAGACATGTCCTAGAGTGTTGGAATGTGCTGCCCAGAATTATTTGTACAATGAAATTATTTTGGAGCTTTTAGGTTTTATTTCTGTTTTTCATTAAAAAAGTACTAACCTTTTTGTGTGTTTGTTTTGTTTTGTTTTTTGGACATAGTTGTTTGTTGCATGCATCTCATATTTAGAAGGGATTGATTCTAAAGCATGTTGCTCAATTAGAAAAGCTTTCGCCATGGATGGAAGGTACCTAAAAGAAGAAGACAATGCGGATGTACGTCACCAATATGAGGTCAACCAGCAAATAATGAGAGTTTGTCAGATGATCACGTGGAGGAAACATTAAAATATGCTCACACCAGCGCCAAGCAGAATACCATAAGTCGTAAGTGCTATGAGACCACTCCGACGGTCCAACTAAACAGAATTTGAAGATGATCATTGGTCTACTCAGCTTAGGGGCAACGTCAAAAGGACCTTATAACACCCCTCACCCGGATTAGGGGCAAGGAGCGTTATATTAACTTAAACAGAATTCGGATTAGGCAGCGGAAGTGGGTTAACTATTTTTCACGTAAATTTTTTTTATTCGAATACAATATACATACATGGCCATCGTATACTCAACAATACACATGTATAATAATCATATCAATTCTATCATAAAACATTTGATATACTAATTCTCATTTTATCATTCTATCAATTCTAAAATGGCTCATACTACTCGGATAACATTCCTTAATCTATAATCCAACCTAATTAAAATATTGTTGCCTACAAATTATCATGTACATGAGTATCATGTATTTAGTTTCTAAGATCATTAGCTATACTTAATTCGAATAGATCAATCCATTCTCTATCGAATTGGATGTCATATATGTGTATCTAGTTCGACTTGATAACCAATTTTGTTACAAATGATATACTATTCGATTAAGGTCAATCTTAAAATTTCAATTTCATTCGAATGTCATGTACTCAATTCAAATCGGTTTACACAATTTCTAATTCTAATTCTTTACCTTATCCATTCGAATAACATACATAGGTTTCATTTCAAGAATTCGATCTACATTGCAAGACAAGGTTAATTCGATTCATACGTAACCGAAACATTCATCAAATATATATATATAATGCATCATCCGAGTCATATATCCATAATGTTTTAGTTTCCCTTTTTACAAAATAAACTGGGGTACCATATCGGCTAAACCTATCGGTCGCCTATACAAAAAGTGACTTCCAACAAAAAGAATCAAGCCCTAAACATATATGCGGGCGATCTATACCCCAAATATTTACCCCCTTACATACATATCAAAATATAGGGAAACATATTAAAAGTTTATATCGAACCAAAGTAGTAGTTCATGAACATAACCATTAAACCAAATTGGACTAACATGCTGAACGCTAGGCCACCCATCATGAGTACGATAAAGATAGGGAAAATCATACTTAAGCTTCGTACGGTTAGGATTCGAATAGAGTTCAACGATGTTAGAACCTGAAATTTAGGGGAAGGCAGGAAGGTTCGAGTGGTAAGTACTTCTCGTACTTAGTGAGGAAACCCTATTCTATTCGGTTTCCAATTTAAAACATTATGATCAAACAATTTAAATTTTACTTTGCACATTAGCTCATTCGAATGATTCAAACAATACAATCAATCCACAATTAATAATACACTATATCAATCATTCGAACATATGCACAAAGGAGTCATGTAATTCTACTCGAATACATGCAATTGATTTCACATCATTCATATTACAAGTACACATACAAGCCATGAAACCTAATTTTAACTTCCAATTATCAAATTATCATAATTTCAGTTTCATAGCATAACAAAATGGCAAAATCATGAAATTCAATCTTTCATTCGAAAGTTCCAATAACCAATTTCATGAATTTATTCAAATTTTCAGATTTCATTCCTTTAATTGTTCATTTAATTCATTTAGCAATGCCTTGGATAGTAGAGTATGATAGGTAATCAAGTCACATATAACTGAGGTTGTGAATCAAATTCACCATGTAAAGGTACCACGTACCAAATCGTATCACATTTAACATATCATAATGTCCGCAGACATTAAGCAAGAAGGTACACTTACGTACCACAATATCGAGTACACTAACGTACCGATTTTCTTATTGAGCTCAGACTCTAGGCTAGCCGTACTACCTAAACAGACTGTACACACCAAGGGCTTTGCATTTAAATCTTTAATTAGTCATTTTAATATTCAGAAATTTTCAGAATTAAAACTTCAATCCTTTCGATTGAAATCATAAATTTCCAATTCAATCTAACATTATCAAATCGGCCTATCCATAGTCAAATTTCAAATCACATAGTCAAGCCACATATCATAATTCACCTTTCAATTTAGTTTATCAAACATGTATAAACATGGCATTAATCAAATCAGCATGGCAACATCATGTTCCATTCACACATGTAATTCTTCAAAAATTCACATAGCATATTTAAACTTCGAGGTAATCATATCAAGCATACTCATGGATTTAACCAAATTAAATCACACATTAATCACTTAATCATCATATCAATTATGCTAACAATCAGCAGTTCAATACGTTCAAAATCAGTCCAACATACATAGAAATTCAGATTCAAACTAACATGATAAACATCACATTTAAATCCAACATTTAAGATGCCAAAATCACAAGTCACATGCATATGGTCAATTTCCTTTAAATTCCTTCTTCCCTTACTACAGTCGAATAGTTATTTAGTCCAAATTGCATGCTTATCATAACTAAAAATCAAATTAAGGCAGTTGGAACTCTAATTCCAACTCTAAAGATTCGTTTCACTTACAATTCGCCGAGCTAGTTTTGTATCCGGATGCCCTTCGCTCGATCCGAAGCCGATCCCGGAGTAATCTCTTCTTCTACCCTTTCGCTTCTAGGATCTAAGGCATTCAAGCCAAGCAAATGATAATTTTTCAGAATTCAATTTATACGATTAAAGACTGAATTTTGCATTTCTATTCAAAACAGTCCCTTAACTATTTTGGTTCAATTCGACTCTTTCCATTTTTCCTAATTCCTTCAATTAGCCCATTAATCCTTCAAATTGACCACCAAAATTAATGAATTTCATACCTTACAGTTTATAACTCAATTTAACAATACTTCATAAGATCCAATTTTACCAATTTTATAAATCTCAAGTTCTAATTTCACATATTTTCAATTATACTCATTTCTGACCACCTATATTGATTCACTTCGTATTCCCTGTATACAGCTCCAAATCAGACACTGTTTGTTCTTAAATTCAGTTTACATATCCAATTTTAACATATCAAAAATTCAGATCAAAACTTATAGTAAATTAATTTCTACAAATTTTTAAAGTTCACTGTCCAGCTCGAATCAGTGCTGGACAGTTTTGCATGTTACTCAATTTCATGCTTCCAGATTTTAACACAGCCATTAGAACCCTGTTTTATCATTTTTATATTATTCTAAACATGTCAAAGTGAAACATATCCAAAATTTAGCCTTAGACTCTGATTATAAAATTTTCTATAATTTTTCAAAGATGCATGTCATGAACTTTACAAATCTGCCAACATACTTTGCATGCATGTTCTTAATATTTTATGACTCTTGATCCTTAAGGATTCATATGGATCTTTACATTTTCCAGCAACCATACTCAAGAACACTATCTTTATAATTTTCTAGACACCTCATATCACATGATCTATTGTAATTTTTACCATAACCGAATTAAGAAGGGAAGGATCTACTTACTTCCGATTTTCTTCTTAATTTCCTAAGGATTTTACACCACCATGCAAGCTTCTTTCTTCTCCACCGAGCTCTCAACTCTCTCTCAAGTTTCTATGTTGTATTTTTGGGTGTGAAAGAACAATTGAGGTATGTGAGTTGGCTTAGGGGTAGCCGGCTAGGGAAAGTGGGGATGGGGAACAAATTTAATGAGATATGACTAAGGTGTCATGTCCCAACTAATCCCTCTAATTAACCCCTTAAAATTTCCACTAACTCATGTATAAAGGCTTAGCTATACAATAATTTCATCTTATTATTAGTATTAATACATGCATTTTCTTTTTAGCATGCAAACCTCAACTTTTCCACCTTATTCGGTTTGGTCATTAAGCCTATTGACCGAATTCTTATCACATATTTATCTTCAATTCAATTTGGTCCATAATGAACCAAATTTCAATTCGAAGATTTGGAAATTAATCCAATAATTCACTTAATCATTTAATTAGACCTCTAATCTTCTAGGCTAATTTTTAGGATGTTACAAACCTAGTTACAAGACGAGTTTGATAGAAGCATCACATCCTAAATTGAAGACATAGACGTCAAGAAAAAATATTTCTTCGCCCCCACGTTAGACCGATAGGGAAGGTAGGACCAAGGCTTCAAAGACTGATAGAAGAGGAACTGGGTGCTCAGACTGAGATGTATTTGTAGGACCATTGACATTCAATGAAAGCTACTTCTAGAGCAATATCTTAATGGAATTGATGGCCCCTCCCCTACATTCATGTATTTGCATTCATGCATTTACATTTTTTGGTTTTTGCTTGCATTTATATTGTGATCACTGCATACATAATAAGAATCTCCAAAATAGCAAAAATATCCCACAAGTACGGTACTCGTTCTCAGTCTAGAGTAATGACCATGGAAGACAGCTTGACAACTTTAGAGAATAGCCATCAAGAGTGGGAGACTCAATGAAGAAGAATATGACGAACGCTTGAAGAATTTTGTCGCGAAATGGACGGGTCGAGCTTGGCCTCAATTCACCCATGCCTTCCTGGAATAATGCTCAGACACTAAAAGATCTTCCTAGATGGTATTGGGATCATGCTTAGAACCAACCCTTTTTGCTTTTTCCCGCAGGCATTAAGGATCTTTTGTAAGGGCTTTTATGTTAATCTACTTGTTTAAAGATGAATTTTTTAGTGGCAAACATTTTTATTCATTTTTCATCCTTTTTACATTTTATTTCTTTTCATTTATTTCTCTTCCAAAATAAACCATTTTTGCAGAGTCCTTATTATTGATTGTATGAATGATTCTTGAATCTAATCCTAAGATAGAGGGGCAATAAAGAGTGTTCATGATTAATGGGGAGATCCCATTTTGAGTGAATTTTTCCTCTCAGACATTGTTGTTAAGGGTCTTTGAATAAAATGATAACTCTAAAACATCTACCAATTGAAGACTGCTTCTCTTCGACGGTATTTGTGTGTGAAATGACATTTGGAATTCCTTCATTTCCCTTCACGAATAAGAAAATGAAAAAAAATCCATTTGTTGTTCCCC
The DNA here is from genome assembly GCA_030270665.1 of Hibiscus trionum. Classification (NCBI taxonomy): domain Eukaryota; kingdom Viridiplantae; phylum Streptophyta; class Magnoliopsida; order Malvales; family Malvaceae; genus Hibiscus; species Hibiscus trionum. Next base: position 37,962,862 of record BSYR01000010.1, on the reverse strand, counting down.
TTTGAGCCTGATATTTTTCTTGTGATTTAACCCTAACCAATGATCACTCCCCACAGTGAGGGGCAAAGAAGATGAAAAGCTATTTGCAGAAAAAGGAGAAAACATGATATATCAAGTTAAATGTCCTAAACTAAAGATGAAAGGGACACGAAAAGAGAAAAAGAAAAAAGAAAAAAGAAAAAAGGGAAAAAGAAAAGGAAGAAAAAGAAAAAGAAAAAGAGAAAAGAGAAAAGAAGAAAAAGAGATGGAAGGAAAAAGGGAAGAAATGAAAGCTGGAATACGAAGAGAAATTTGAAATCATCCAACTGAGATATGTGCCAAAAAAGAAAATGAACTCTAGGGTGAAAACCCAAAATGGGCAGTCAAGAGCGACCGAAGGAAAAATAATGAAGATTTCATCAGGAAAAGTTGATCATTGTTTTAATTACCCTTAAAACATGTATTTGAGCCTATATATCATTTTCTTGACAACCCGAACCTAGCCTACGTTACAAGCCTTAAAAGACCATTTGGATCATACATAAATATTTGAGAAGAGGAGTCTGTCTTCAGAACACATTCCACCTTATTGAGTTAACCTTTCTTCAGGGACCTCAAACTTTTAATGTCTGATTGAGATTTGTAAAGTGGGAAAATTGAAATTTGTGGAGTGTGTGAGCAAAAGAGAGCCACCTAAAAACGGGGCACTATCCGGTTGATGAATTCTTGAATCATTCATACAATGAATTTGGGGCATCTGACTTTGCCCTATTCTCGTGTTTACCATGACTATTTTCTTAAAATCCTCATTTTTAGCCTTTTCTTGCGTTTGCTATGACTTCTTCCTTTGAACTATCATTTCTAGCATTTTCTTGCATCTTACAAGTAGGCTGACATAGATTTATGAAACAACAAAGGTTTTTTTGGTATTGATCCCAACCGTAGGGGACCATAACGAATGTTTTCATCACTTCAGGAAACAATTAAACCTCAGTTTGAACGGGGGCATCACCTTGCATGAGAAGGTAAAAAAAGAAAAAAGAAGAAGCACATGTGTTGAAGAGTTTTAAGTGGACCATGTTGTCAAGCAAGATCCACACATAAGACGTAAGATCCCAAAAGCATAAAAAAAGGGATAGTGTTACGCCACTAGTTGGGGCAGTTTACAGGCACGAGAGGAAGAGATTAAAGTTCCAACATCATTCAAGGTGGAAATAAGCTTTGCTACACGGATTTACATGCCAACGCTTCAAGATGTCCTGTAAGGGCAATAATTTGAGAATTCACAAGAAACATTGAAGGTGCTTAATGTTAAGGGGCATACGAAGACTTGAGGCTTTCAAAATCATTCAAGGAGGCCTTTCAGTCGTTATTGATGTATCAACTACAATGATAGTAGATCTTGAGACACTTTCTTATGAAGATAAGATGTTTTCAATGAAGCAAAAAGGTACAAAGAATGAGAATGGTAAAGTAGAGACAATTGAAAAAGTCAGTTCTTTCAACCAGGATTATAAGATCACTGGATTGAGTGAGCAAATTTGCAAAGATCAGATATTTTTCATGAGTCAAAGAAATACAGTGAAAAAGCACAACTGTTTATCTAGTCTGAGTGAGCAAACGTATGGATTCAAAAAAACAAAGGAAAAATTAATTCCGAGGAAAAGAATCTAAAAAGCAAAAGAAATGAGACATACATTCATGTTTTAGACATCCTTAAGGGCATGCCTATCATATTTGCATCATATATCAGGTTTTTGCAGGTATACAAAAACCCTTCAGCAAAAGAACCTGCCCATCTATTCGGGCATTTGGAGAATAGAACCCTGCTCATCTATTCGGACATTTGGAGAATAGAATCCGCCTATCCGTTTGGACATTTGGAGAATAGAACTCTGCTCATCTATTCGGGCATAAGGAGAATAGAACCCGCCTATACGTTCGGGCGTTTGGAGAATGAAATCTGCTCATCTATTCGGGCATAAGGAGAATAGAACTCGCCTATTCGTTCGGGCATTTGGAGAATGGAATATGTTCATCTATTCGGGCATAAGGAGAATGTAACCCACCTATCCGTTCGAGCATTTGGAGAATGGAATCCGCTTATCTATTCGAGCGTAAGGAGAATAGAGCCCGCTTATTCATCCAAGCATGAGGAGGATGAAACATTTTTTTCAACCTGCATATCTATCCGAGCATGACCGGATAAAATAAAAGAGGTGCCAATTTTGGGCGTTGTGGGGGTGCTAACCATTCCCCACGTGTAACCGACCTCCGAACTTGTTTTTTTGGTTTTCACAGACCAAAACTGTTGTTTTAATAAAATAAAATGTTTTATTAAAATAACCATGCTTTAAAGTGATCCAATTACACTTTTCAAAAAGATTGGTGGCGACTCTGTAATTTTAAAATTTTCCAAAAAGTCGAAATTCAAAAGGGTTGCGACATGCAGAAAAACAAGAGCAATGATTCATATTATCACCAGGAGAAGCAACGATGAAAATCAATATTTCTCTGCCTAATTCCATGGATTCTTTTTTTTTATTCTATGATTTGCTGGTCTTTTGATTTGACTCCGATGGGCAAAAGACTAGGAGCCGAGACTCTCACGGACACGGCATGTGAAGCAAATTTCAATGTCTTCTTCTACCTAAACACTTGACTAAGCTAAGCTAAGCTAAAAGCTAAGAAGAGATTGGCAATTCCTAAGGTGACTAAAAAAATATGTTTAGTTAATAGAAATGAAAGGTTGTTTTCAAAATTTAAAATTTAAAATTTGTTTGGTATTTAGTTTTTTAAAATAAAAATAATTAAATAATAAATTAAAATATAATTATTAGAAATTACTATTATTATAATAAAAAGTTAAGTATTCCTGCTTCCGAATATGCATTGTTCGTTCACAGGCACTTTGAGGAAGCTATGGGTGTCGAGTGTCGCGGCATTGATGTGGTCATTGTGGCTTGCGCGCAATGACTTTGTGTTTAATGGTAAGTTTATCCCGGCAGCGGAGATAGGTTTCTTGGTAAAGCTACGTTCCTTTTATTGGGTGAAGACCCTTAAGGAGGGGTTATCGGTTAGTGAAGCTCTTTGGTGGGACTGTCCGAGTTTGTATCGGGAAGGGCTTGTTAAACCGTTGGTCCGGTTGGGAGTGCATTGGGACCGCCGTTTGGGAAAACATTAAAATTTTCAGTGGATGGTTCTGCTCGTGGAAAGCCGGGGCCTGCGGGTTTCGGGGGAGTGTTGCGGGATGCTCAGAGTCGTATCCTCGCCTTGTTTTCAGGGCCGCTTGGTTCGCTTGATTCTAATGTTGCCGAGATTCGGGCGATAGCTTTTGCTTTGGAGTACTTTGTTGCGTCTAAATGGGCTGATCGTCCTCTTATTGTTGAGTCGGATTCTAAAGTGGCAATTGGGTGGGTGTTACAAGTGGAGCGCCGCCCGTGGCGTTTATGGGAGTATTTCCGTGTGATCGACCGTGCTACTTTGTCGTTAGGATCTGTGTGCTTTTCTCATATTTTTCGGGAGGCGAATGGACTGGCTGACGCGTTAGCAAAGGAAGGGGTGTCTCGTGTCTCATTATTTCATGCTTCGATCTGATTTTGTAAGGGGAGGGGTCCTTGTTTTAAGTCGACATGTCGTACTCTTTTCCTCCATTAGGATTAGGGAGGTTTTTGACGAGGCGCATGTTTCGACTTGCGTTGTATATGTTTTCATTAATAATATACATCGCTTGCTGATCAAAAAAAATAAAAAGTTAAGTACGATTAAATAAATCAAAGCTTTATCAACAACTATTTGGTTCAGTGAGATGGGGTACTAGATCCCTTAAGCAATGTTCGAATCATGACATTATGAATGGAGAAAACTTAGTTAGGAGAGTTGGCCCATAATTGTGTATGCAATACCCGATCCAGATTAATCGACCGATGAATTAGATAATGATAGTTATATATATATATAACCAAAATTTTAAAATGTTACTAGAAGGATTCGAACCCGAGATAAAAAATAAAATTAAAATTTAAAAACTCTCATTTTCATCTTTTTCTAAAATATTTTAAATGAAAATAGTGAAACCATATTTTTATTCATTTTTATTTTTATTTTCATTTTCTATAAATTATTTTATAATTTTATAACTAAATATGTTTTCTTCAATATTTTCTATTCTCTAATTAAATGAAAATGACAACAACATATATTCTCTAGAATTAAACAAACCCTAATAAACCTTTATGAACATGAGATTAGTGTAGGGAAGACGAACTAATGATATCATCGTTATCATGTTCCGCAGGTTAAAAGATCACATGTCATTTAATTAACGGTGTTATAAAAAGTAGTAATCACATGAAAATAATTATCCCTTTAACAATAGCTAACGATTCATTGATCATTTTGTAATAATATTATAATTTTAATTTCTATTTTGTTACTTTTAAAAGTTTGACTAAAATAAATATTTTATCATAGTTGAGTTATCATTTGTAAACTTTATCCTAAAAGTTGAGAACTAAGTTAGAACAAAAATGGATAAAATACAACACATGTCATTTAATAATAATTTTGTTAATAAACATGCAACTTTATTAAAAGTAATAATTTAGTCGCTCAATTAAAATTTTTGTTATAAACAAGTCACCATCTCATTAAAATTAAAGCATGAAATGATATAGTAACAATTATAGTCCTCAAAACTTATACATTCTATTAATTTGATCATGATTCAAAAATAATTCAATAAAAGTAACCATACATAATTAAAAATTTTGACATTGCACCCTCTCGACACACCCCTTGACCACCTTTCACACTTCATGCAACTGTCCACCAGCTCAATTACCGATATATGTGATAGCTCAACAAACACAATCACTTAACTATTGGACATTATGACCCCATTATGACCTTAACGTTGTCTGCTAGTAGACATAGTCATTTCAGTAATAGAATTTTTTAAATATGCAAGATTAATATTTAGAATTAGAATCAAATTAATAAAATGTATAAGTTTTGGTTACTAAATTGTTACTATACCAAGCCATTCATTTCAATTTTAATAGGTCGAAAAACCTCTATCCCGGTCACACAGTGCAGTTACCACTGTCTGACCATCTGTTATTTGTAAGCATTCCATCTTTGTCGGCGGATACAACTAAATGAAGTGGTCATGTAACAGGCAGGGGCGGAACTAGAAATTTATAAAGGGGGGGACCAAAATGAAATTTAAAAAAAATTAAAATTTTATAAAGGGGACCAAAATGAATTAAAAATTTTGAGGGGGGCCAAACTAAAATTTTACAAATTTTAAAGGGACTATAAAAGTAATTTTACCTTTTTTCTAAAAAAAATCTATCTTATTCCTAATGAAAAAAAATTGGGGGGGACCAAACCCCCTTAAACCCCCCTCTAGTCCGCCCCTGGTAACATGTGTCATTGGGTGCTCCTACCCGGCTTCTTACCTCATGTTGATTTCTTCCGCCAAACCGGTAGGTAGCAATCGACATCCGGCTTCTAGTTTAAAGGGTGTAATGTAACCTCTTTCGTTCGCCAGGTTCTCATCTCAGGAAGAAAATACAGACAATTTATCTTATGGCTCCCTCGGTTCGGGTACACGTTATGCTATTGATCTCGAATACGGTTCTAAAACGGGTTTGATTCCGCTACTAGCCTTCATTCAGACATCACCACGCACGGAGAAGAGGAAGAAAAGTGATTTGTTTGTAGTAAAATTTTAATCGAGTGTCTAAATTATTATTTTTAAAAGAAAAATGATATATTTGTTACCAAATTTATAATTAAGTGACTTGTGATGTAGTTTACCAAACAAAAATTACTCTATAAAAATATGGTAAACTTCACCGGAGGTCCTTTTGTTTAGAGCATGTTCTATTTTGGTCACCCAATTTGAAAAAAAAGACTATTCTTGCCACTTATGTTTTTGACCGTTACTATTTTGGTCACCCAACCGTTATCCCCGTTAATAACATGACGTGTCATGTTAATAAAAAAAGGTAATTTTTAATTTGACCCTCAAACTTTTAAAACTTTATATTCTCACCATCTTCACAAAAAACCTCACTTTCTCTAAATATTCCCTAACCGAAACCCTAATCGCTCCCTCTATAAAATCTGTTTGGGCTAAACATGGATATCATATTTGGGAACCCAAATTTCCTCCCTCCTTTCTTGTATATTTCCTGCATTAGTTTTTAAAAAACATGAATTTTAAGCAACTTCTGCTGGTAAAAAGAGAAATTTTCTGGGTTTGTATGAATTACTTTGAGAGCAATGGTGAGGTTGCCGAGCACCATGGAAGCAAACTCTTCTTCTGATGCACTTGAGTTTTTGGTCAAGTAATCATTCCCCCCAACGCTAAACATGTAAACAGCTCTGGACAACAATTTCTTGGCCTCTGCAACTCCCACCTTTTGTCTCAATGATTTCTCAACTCGTATGAAGTATTTTATTTGAGTTTCTAAGTCCACAACCTGGCATTAAAATAAACCAAGAATTTCATCTAAATGTGAACTACACACAGCTTAAGTGAGCATTTAAGATGATAAACCAATATGACATACGAATCCTTGATGAGATTCAACAAGAGCACCGGCTCCACCAGATGCAAAGTTAACCCCGTCTGTAAACTTATGATTTCCGGCTCCGGGCTTTAAATATGGTTGAATTATTGGCAACCCAGCAAACCCAGCTGTAACAAAACAAATATGGTAAGAAATGAATCAAAAGGAAAAATCAAAACTCAAGTGTTTTTGAAGTGGTTTACCGATGAAATCTGTAATCAGACGACCATCAGAGAATCTGCCAGTAGGGTATTTGAAGAAGGTTTCACCATAAGGAATGAAATTTGGTTGATAATCAATGGTGGTGTTGATGTAATTGTTGTTTCCAGGATCGAACATTGAATCACCAAGGATGAACAAAGCAGCATGGTTTTCAGGCAGATTACGGCAGCTGCCAAGGGCGACAAAAGTTGTAAAAGAAAGCAAGAAACAAATATAGGCACATGAGAACAAATGAAACTGATGACTGCGTTAATTATGCTCTATTCTTTACTAACTAGTTCATGTGGTCAGTTGCTTAATTACTTGCTTTTAAATATAAAATTTAGCAGATTAAAAATTCATATCCGAAGCAAATAACAAGTTAGACTTGTGTTGTTGCTGTTTCTTCCACGTTAAGGTTCTTGGATATACATTTTTTTCTTGCAATAACAGAACTATGGAAACGGATTTCATAGCCTAAACATTGATTCAAAGAAAGTCTTCACATCACCACCGACATTTTACTTATAGAGGGAGAGGTTAGGGTTTTGAGTTGGAGAATTTTTAGAGAAATGGAGGTTTATTGTGTGAAGATGGTGAAAATATAAAGTTTTAAAAGTTTGAAGGTCAAATTGAAAATTAACTTTTTTATTAACGTGCCATGTCATCTTTTTAATGGGGATAACGGTTGGGTGACCAAAATGATAATGGTAGGAAACATAAGTGGCAAGAATTTTTTTTTTCAAATTCGGTGACCTAAATAGAAACGCACTAAATAAAATGAACCTTCAGTGAAATTTAACCATAAAAATATTAACATGAAAGGAAATGTCTGGGGTGAAATTAGTGGGGGTGTCTAAAAGAAGGCAGCTTAAAAATGGCTAAAAGAAAGCAGTATCAGTACGACTGTTAGATTTAGGTTAAAAGAATCTTAGCTGTCGATTTAAAAAAAAATTAAGAAACGATAAAGGGGCAACCGGTACCATTTGCCTAAAAAGAGGTCTTAAAACCCCAATTTTGAACCAGCATTGGTACTCGATATCCTCTCCAAAAACTTTCAAAACATTTTCAAAGTATTTCTTACATTTTCAACCGAAATTTGTAGGAGATTGTGTTCGAAGGAAGCTAAGATAGAAGGTAAGAAAGTTGTCATTGACATGAAATAAACTTTTAATTTCTATTTTTCTTCGAACCAAAATAAAATTTGTGTATGAAAAAATATGAAAACTTTCTAAGGTTTTAAAAAAAGTTAAGGTTTATTACTTAGTTTGAGGGATTTTGGATGATGGATTTGTAATAAGTCAAAGTAAATAATTTTCGTATACTTTTAAGCTTAGATTTGGTAATATTTGGTACGAGTTTAGAGGTAGAAAAATAATTATGGGGAAGTAGAATCAGTACTGTTTATGAGATATCGATGCTCGTTGAAAGTAGAGTTAGATGAAACGAAAGTAGTACGGATACTATATCTGATAATATCGGTAGTGTAAATGCAATCTCAACATGGAAAAAAGTAGTACCAGAAGCAGATTAAATTGAAGGTGTTCAAAGCAAAAAAAGTATATCGGTACTGCATTGTTATGTCGGTACTACGGATAGAAATTTCATATATGTAGGTAAAAAATATTTTTTTTAACATTCTATAGCTGATAACCATTAATAAAATGTTTTGTTGAGTTTCATGTGTGTTATAAACTTATGTGACATTAGCTTTAGAAGAAGGTGATTGAGCATGAATCATAAAATCAATGTGGACGTAGAAGGTGCGAATGATAAGATGGTCGCGGTGGCTGAGGCCCCAAAACCATTGTCTTTATTTTTAACTTTTAGTAAGTTAAAGTTAAATGTAAATTAAATATTTTAAACTAGTTAATTTGTTAGAATTCAGTTTAAATATGATAACTTTGAATGAATGTATGTACAGTATAAGTGAATGCAAAGGACGAAAAGGGTGGGAATGTAACCCCCTTGTCCCGGTTCGGACGTTTGACCAGTCTGAGTAGGCTACACGGGGAAAACCGATGTGAAACCCGTTAAGGTCCCACCTCGGTTAGCAACCCTAGAAAATTTCTTTTATTTATATCTTGTCTAAATGCATTATTAAGTCCTATGTGAATCACGACAGCGAAAACACAAACAATATAACAACGACCATCCAAAACAACACCTTAAGACAGCCCATTTTTCCTTTTTAAGCAGGCCGTATCGATACACCTACAGAGGGTATCGATACGCCTTAACCAAGCCAACTGCCCCAAGTCAAACCAGTGAGACCGTATCGATACAGCCCTTGGGCGTATCGATACGCCCTCCTCGGTCAACATCTCGCAATCAACGAGACAAACCCGTATCGATACGCCTAGAGCCCGTATCGATACGCCAAAGTCTCACCAAAATCTCAGTTTTCCAGTGAGCTTTGGGCGTATCGGTACACCCTCGCGTATCGATACACCAAGCCAAAACTGAGTCCTGAAGGGCAAGACCGTATCAATACGGCCCTTAGGCGTATCGATACGCCCTGCACTGCAAGACTCCAAATTTCAGCAAAACGACTTATGACTCGACCCTAGATGCGATTTACAACTCCCCTAGCCACAAACAGCATACATACAACCTTCAACCACCAAGATATCAACATATATGACAATCAAAACGAACAAGGATCATGCATCGGGAAGATTCATACAATTACCATAAAGGAGGACATACATAGCACTTAAAGGCTCATGCCTTAGAAACAAAACATATAAGCATTCATGACATGCAACATAAACAAGGTTTACGAATCAAACAAAGCATCTAAAAGCCAAACCAACAACAACATACAACAAAGCTCAAATCAACAACACCTATCCCATTGCTTGACTATTACAATCTTTCAATTTAAAATTCATACTTGAGCTAACCAAAAGCGACACTTGGAGGCCTTTCCTTGCCCTTGCCACCCACAAGCTACTGATCTGCATTGTCGAACAAAAAGAAGCGTAAGCATAAAAGCTTAGTGAGGGTAAGCTCATAAAACAAACCTTCGACAATGCAAGGTCCAAGCACGAGCAACAACCAAGATGAAATGCGTGATCTTACCTCCGATCCACAAGAGCCATACTATACATGATGCATGAACATATAATCAACACTATGCCATGATCAACAACTCGTAAGCCCAACACACGATGATACACATATCAATGTATTAACAACAACATATATCAATCCATATTGGCACACACCTCAAATCATAATGGCACATATATAAGTCTCATATTGGCACCTAGCTATGACTCGAATACGCGGATAACACGTTGGAACTCACTTCCAACACAACCATTACCTTCGGTGGGATTACACTCATCACCGGTTCTCGCGGAGGGGATTCCACTCATCCTCACGCCCCGTCGATGGGATTCCACTCATCACCGACTAATATAAACATTTCTGGTGGAATATTACATCACCGTACTCCTCCTTGATGACTTAACGCCATCAAGGCCACGCACGAACTTGACTCTCGTGTGCACACTAACATCCTAATGATCGATCATTGTACCCAAGCATACTAGTGCCAATATTAAATACGATTCATAACCTTTCACAACATCATTTCATATCAACTTCCGTGCTTAGCACGTACTCACCATGATCACTATCATGCACAATTCACAATCCAAACCACATGCATAACAATGCATCAAACCATGCCTCAACAATATGTATAACACAATATACATAACTACCATAAACACAAATAAACAAGAGGCATAACAAGCAACTAGTAGTTCAACCAAAAGCTTCTTAATCTAAGCTTGAGATTAGACTACCACTCTAATCTCAACTCTAGGTGGGTTTACCAAGCCCAACCTAGGTCCACATGCTTGAACCAATATTTAAAACCCATTTAAAAGCAGTAACCACTCACCGACCACTCCATTAGCACAAGCCGACAAGCCTACCAAGCATCCAAGTCTTCAGATTCGAGCCCGAAGCTTCTCCGTTGTTTCCTCTTGCCTCTAACCATTCAAAAACAATACATGAACCTCAAAATCAGCCACAAACCCAAAGTTTAACACCAACACACAAATCCACTAGAATTCTCACAATTCAAAGCCAAGTTCATTCTCCAAATTCTCATTTTCGTACTTCTACAAGGACCCAGCAAAAATCAGCAATGTAGTCATCCAAAGCACTCTTAAACATGTTCAAAACACCACCTAAACATAATATAACCATCAGCCCCCATTTTCCAACACATAGCAACCCCAAAACTCAACTTAAAACCCTTCCAAACACCCCTCAAAACCCAAATTCGGGAATCTCAATAAAACACTTTAAAAATCACATATGTTGGACCTCGTGATTCATAAACAACTCATATATCATTAACAAATCAATACCTTTAGTTAAACACAATAAAGATAGCATTTTTATTCAAATCTCCCAAAAACTCAAATTCTAAAATCTTGGACAAAAATGAAAACTAGTTGTACTTTCAAAGAGAGGAAGATGAGAGCAAGGTGGGAATGTAATTACCTTTCAAAATCGAGCCAAAATGGAGGAGAAAGAAGATGGAATAGTGAGTTGGAGAGGAAAGGGGGTTTTCACGTGAAGAAGAGAAAATGAAGAAGATGAAGATAACTCTCTTCTTTTTGGTTAAAAGCTCATCTTTTTCAAACTTTAAGTTATTTACAAAAACGCCATTAATGAGATGGCAAATTCTCATCTCCTAAAATTCATGGTTTTTGGATTTTGAAATCGAACAGGCCCAACGTAAAGCATTTGTCTTTGAAACCCGAGGCCCAAGATATTATTTTATTGTTATAATTAGAAAACCGAAACCCGAAACATATTTTAATATTATTTTCTCCCGGCCCCCAAACCTGGGTGTTACAGGGAAGAAGAAAATGGCTTATGAGGTAAGTGAGAAATTTAGAATAGTTTTATGTGTTATGCATTTGTTAGTAATTTTTACATGAGCTAAAATTGTAATATTTTCTGAATGATAAAGGTGAAGAAAACATTGTCAAAGAAATAGACCAAAATGAGTGATGAAGAAAAAAAAGCCTTATATTGATATGTACTTGCAACAGAAGGAAGCATATATAGAAGCAACATCAAAAGGCCAAGACACGGCTACTGTTAAGAAGGTAAGAGTTGCTTTTCTTCGTAGATGAAATAGTTGAGCTTAAAAGTAATTGTTAGTATTGTATAGATGACTAACATTGATGAAAATATTCGTATGTTTGTAGGAGGCATCCTCAAGGTGTAGCATAAAAAGTTGTCCAAGTTGTTTAAAGAGATGAAGAATAAGAAGATGAATGACGTAGTTGTAGAATTTGAGTTTGGGGTTTACTTGGATTAAAATCGCGAGCAATTCGCCGCGATCTCTATCGTGACTTAGTGGAGAGATTTGATGTTGAAAGCTCAATGATGCAATTTAATGGACACAATATTTGTGTAATAGTGGAGGATATGGAAGCTTTTCTGGGCTAAAAATAAAAGGTGTTAATGTTGGACGCGCGACGAAGAAATGTAATAGAAAAGAACTAGCTTTGAAGAATAAAATCAGCACGAAGATTTCATATGTTAAATTGGAGGTAGAAATATTAAGTGGTGATTATGAGGGAGATGAATTGAAAGCGATGGTGATTCTGTATATTGTTGGTGTCTTTCTATGTCCAACGTCGGACACCGTGACCTCGACAGAAACTTTTAAGTTATTGTGCTCTGGTGGGTTGAAGGGAAAACTTAACTAGTGTAAGTTTACATATAAGAGGTTGATTGATGGTATATCAAAATATAATTCTCGTGAAAGTTAGACATACATGACCGGGTGCATAGCAATCTTAGAGGTAAATTGATAGTAAATTTATGTATTGTGCTAGTAATGCAAAATTTAGCATGGTGTTATTTTGAATAATAATGTTGTGTGTAATTTGAAATGTAAGTGAGATTGTATGATTATTGGACATGAGTGCTTAGCAGAGGAATTATCACTGCAGACTGTGTAGCTTGCATTCATGCATGGGGAAAAAGAGGTAAAAAAAACTTATTTCCCGCATTAAGGAAGACCGTCCTGCGAAAAAGTAAAGGTAAGTAAGTTATCAAATGATGTAGTGTGTAGTGAAAAGAAATGACATAAATTACATAAAATAAATGAATGTTTTTGGGAGGTTATTGGGTCAGATGGTGATTGCATAGAAGGGAAAGAAAGTGGAAATACGAGTGCCTCTACTAAAATGATAATGGAGGCATTTGAAAAGGTCATTTCAAATGTGAATGAAATGAGGGAATGAAAGTCGGACTAGAAAAATAAAGTAAGATTGAAGAGATGTTGGAGGCACTAAAGGATGAATCGAAGAACGTGGTTGATCGTGTTGTTGGTTTGAGTGCGAACATGATGTACTTGAAGAAGGCTTTACGTGTTATTTATGTCATATTTGGCATAGGGCTTGATGAAGACAAAGCGTGGGAAGAAAATACTGATGCTCTAGTGTCGAAAGTCAATGAAGAAGTTGGTATAGATACGAATGTGTTTGTTGAAGATGACATTGTGTTGAAGGAGGACAATGTAGGTGTGCCAGCGAAAAAGAGAAAGGTAAAACCATTGTTTTAGTGTATAAATTAGATATGAATGTTTTGGTGTTGAAGTAGTATTAACAAATATGATATTTCTAAGGTAAGGCAACTGAGAAAGCAGCATCTAAGGTTAGTGGAGAAGAAAAACGAGGATGAATATCAAACATTTAATTCAGTTTGTTAGACATAAATTAGAAGTTGGTAATGGGCTTTGCCATTTTACTAGAACTTGGTTTGGATGTACGAGTTGACAGTGGATTGAGAACTAGAAGTTTGTGTTTTTACTTCGTATTAGATGTTTTATTTAATTTAGTTTGGCAATATATAAATATCAGTACAATTAGTTTTTATGTTAATGTTACCTCTCTCTCTCTCTCTCTCTATATATATATATATATATATATTATACCATTCAATAATTCATGTGCAAGGTTGAAGTGTTTTAGGTACTAGCCTATGTTGAAATAAGTGATGGAGTGGGGCTGTCTGCAAGAAGCACGTGTGATTGTATATAGAATACACCCTTATCGGAAAAGTAAGTCATCCATCATTTGTGTATATAAGTAGATCAATAACAATCCATAAGTAATCCATTTTGTGCAGCAAAATCCTCATGTATTTTGGCCACATGTACGTGACTGTAAGTGATGCTGATTTGTTACGTCTCAGACATTGGATTAATTCAATGGTTAATATAATTAATAGCTTAAGAAATGAAATGATTTAATTTGAATTAATGAAGTTATATAAAGTTGTTTAAATTTGTTTTGCCTTATTTAGATTGTTGATGTTGTTGGGTGGACTATAGTTGTTGAAAATATTGCAACAAAGTCTACAACAAGGAGAGGGTTTCTCTCGTGCTCCTTAAGTGTATGTTAACTTCACTTAATTTATCTATATTAAAAAACATAGATTTATTTGGAAGCATAATAAATTGTATTGTGAGATGTAGAGTCAACATCTAAATGGGGCAATGGGTGGTAAAAAGCTTGCTGAGTTTTGGGTTGCGCATATCAAACATTTTAGGAGCCTGGCGAACTGTGAAACAATAAGAATAAACTTTTGTAACACCCATGTTTAGGGGTCGGGTGAAAATAATATTTTAATGTTATTTCGGGTTCGGATTTATAATTAAAATAATCTTTTGGGCCCCGTATTCTCAAAACAGATGATGTTATGTTGGACTTATTTTAAATCAAGCCCAAAAGCCATGGATTTCATACTATTGATATTTTCCTTATTCATTAAGGGTAAATGGGTCTTTTTATTTTAAAAATAAAACAAAACAACTAAAATATCAAAATTTCACTCATCTTCTCCCTCTCTCAACAAAAACCCACGACAAACTTCCCCCTCCATTGTAGTGCACTATTCCATCACATTGCTTCTCCATTTCAACTCGGTTTTGAAAGGTAATTACGTTTTTGACTTGTCCTCATCTTCCTCTCTTCAAAAGTACAAGTAGATTTCATTTTCATCCATGTTTTAGAAATTGTGTTTTTGGAAGATTTGAATAAAAATGGTAGCTTTATTGTGTTTAACTTAAAGTTTTGATTTAATAATGCTAGATATGATATTTGTGAATCAAATGGTCCAACATATATGATTTTTAAATGATTTTATACATATTCCCGAATTTGGGTTTTGCTGGGTTTTTAGGAGGGTTTTTAGATGAATTTTGGGTATGGTTTGTGTTGGAATTTGAGGGTTGATGTTAGGGTAATAGTTGGAGGCTAATTTGGAAGCATTTGAATGTGCTAAATGTGTTGAAATCACAAGTTTTGGGCTGGGTATAAGGGCTGCTCGGGTTTGGTAATTTTGGGGGTTGTTCATGGCTTGAATTGTTGTGTTTGGTGTTTGATTAATATTCCGGGTTAGCTACTTTGATGTTTGAGTTGATTTGAAGTTGTTTTGCTTGTGTTGAGGTGGTTAGAAGCGAGATTATGTGTTGGTGAAGCCTTGGGAACAAATCCGGAAACTTGAAGACTTTGGTTGCTTGGTAATTGAGCTTGGAGGTGGAGGTGAGTGGTTAAAATGTTTTAAATGGTTTTGAGCAATTGGTTCAAGCATGTGGACTAGGTTGGGATTGGTAGACCCACCTAGAGTTGGGATTAGGGTGGTAGCCTAATCCCAAGCTTTGATTAGAGACTTTGGTTGCACACTTTAATTGTTGATTATGTCTCTTGATTAATTGTGATTGTGGTGTTATGTATAATGTGATATACATGTATATTGAGGCTTGGATTGATGCATTTTCATATGCATGTTGATGATAGGTATGATGTGGATATACATATGAATGAAATATGATGTGATATTTGTATTAATGATATACATGTGGTGTTGGCATGTGAAATGATGTTATGAGGTGGTTGCATGATCCGAGGATCATGGTGAGTACATGCTAGGCATGAAAATGTGGTTTGTGCATGACGGTAAGTCACGGTGAGTACATGCTAAGCACGAAAGTTGTTATGAAATGATATTGTGAAAGATTAATGAAATGTGTAGTATTAGCACTAGTATGCTTGGGTACAAATGATCGATCATTAGGATGTTTAGTGTGCACACGTGAGTCAAATGCGCGTGTGGTCTTGATGATGGTAGTCATCAAGATGGAGTAAGGGTTCGCCCGGAAGTCTTCTTAGATATATTAGTCGGTGATGAGTGGAATCCCATCGACGGGCGTGAGGATGAGTGGAATCCCCTTCGCGTGAGACGAGGCGTGAGGATGAGTGGAATCCCCTCCGCGTGAACGGTGATGAGTGTAATCCCACCGTTAGGTAATGGTTGTGTTGTTGGATGTGAGCTCCAACGGTTATCCGCGTATTCGAGTCATAGTTAGGTGCCAATATGGATTGTGTTTTATGTTGCCAATATGTGATTATTTGTGAGCCAATGTGATTTGGGATGTGTTGCTAACATGTTTTAATATGTGTGATTACATATGTTGTGGATTTAAATAGGTTGGGCATGACATGATACTGAATTTATGATCATGCATCATGTGTTTATTGGCTTAGGTGGATCAAAGGTAAGATCATGCATTATACCTTGGTTGTAAGCTCGTGCTTGAACCCTGCATTGTCGAGGTTTGTTTTATGAGCTTACCCTTACTAAGCTTTTATGCTTACGCTCCTTTTTGTTCGACAATGCAGATCAGTAGCTTGTGGGTGGCAAGGGCAAGGAAAGGCCTCCAAGTGTCGCTTTTGGTTAGCTCAAGTATGAACTTTACATTATAGATTGTAATAGTCAAGCAATGGGATAGGTGTTGTTTATTTGTGCTATTATTGGTTGCTTGGGAGCATGTTTAGACTTCTTAATTATGTTGTTTTTGATTGGCTTGTTGATGCCATGTTTGGATTGTAAATCATGTCTAAATTGCTTACCATGCTTGTTGGCCATGTGCCCTTTGAGGATGTCTATGTGTTTGGTTGTAGAAGCATGAAACCTTGAATGCCTATGTGCCATCTTTTGTTAAAATGCATGATTTCCTTGTTGAGTGATGTATGTCCAATTTGGGTGTCTTGTATGGTTAGACTTTGATTCATAGATGTTGTATGAATGCTTGGATGTGTCTTGGGAGGTTTTAAATCGCATCTAGGTTCGAGTCTTGTATTGTTTAGCTGAGTTTGGGAGACTTGCAGTGCAGGGCGTATCGATACGTCTAAGGGCCGTATCGATATTGTCTTGCCTTCAGAACTCCATTTTGGCTGGGCGTATCGATACACGAGGGTGTATCGATACGGTAAATGCTCACTGGAATTTTGAGATTTTGGTGAGTTATTATTGTATCGGTACGGTGACTTAGCGTATCGGTACGCGTTTATCTCGTTGACCACGAGATGTTGACTGGGAAGGGCGTATCGATACGCTCAAGGGCTGTATCGATACTATCTTCCTGTGTTGACCCTTGGGTGTTGACTTTGGTCAAGGCGCATCGATACCCTTGACAGGTGTATCGATACGGCCTGCTTAATTACAGAAAATGGGTTGTTTTACAAGTGATGTTTGGATGATCGTTTTTGTTTTGCTCTTGTTTCCGCTGACGTGTTTCACATAGGATATGGTAATGCATTTAGACAAGATAAATAAAAGAATTTTCTAGGGTTGCTAACCGAGGTGGGACCTTAACGAGTTTTGCGTCGGTTTTCCCCGTGTAGCCTACTCGAACCGGTCAGCCGACCAGACCGGGGCGAGGGGGTTACATTTGTTGGTATCAGAGCCTAAGGTTTCCGAGACCTTGGGCAGGTAAGTGAGGTAAGTTTAATTCTTGTATTGAAATTGCACGGTGTTTGCTTGCCATGTAAGCATGTCGCTTGTTTGTCAAGTATGCTGTGATGTGTGATTGTTTGATTGAGAATGTATGTTGTTTGATCGTACGCATATGTTTGCTTGTTTAGCAAGTATGCCTTGTTATATGCTTGGTTGAGCGTGTATGTGTGCTGATTTGTTTGAAACATGTTGAGTAGAGTCCCATTGCTTCTATTACATCGGAAAAAGGATTTTAAGTGAGGGAAATCATACTTGAGCCACTTGGACCTTTCCTTTGCTAACCCAACTTGTATGTTAAATTGTTGATTGATTTATTACTTTCAGAAAGCTTGAGGCCAGTGTGTGGGCCGTGAATCGGTAAGTGGAAGTTGTGGGTTCTGAAAATGTGGATGATGTGGAGGGAGTTCCTTGCTATAGTTAGGGGAGTATGGTTGTACCGGAGTTGAGGTACAATTTGTTTGCTCGATTCCGCGTGTATGTGGGTTGATTCTTGTTGGTGAGGGGCGATGAGACCGATTCTAGTAGTAGTTGGTAAGAAGAAGTGAAGGCCTATGAGTGAGGCTTAGAGTAGTATCGAAGTTATAGTGGATAAGCCCTTGGTACAATTTTGAGTTTGTCCCTCCTAATTGATTCTAAATCCGTACTTCTGCATATTGTTAGCAAGCATGCAAAGTTTGATTGCGTCCGGTGAAGTGTTAGAGGTAGGTATAAGTACCTAGTTCTTTTGACGAGATCAGGGTAATGGTCTCGTGTGAGTAATCTGAAATTCAGAGATGCTAGTCAGTGATCGTTGGGGGTTTGGACTATGGTTTTGATATCAGTCAGCCGGTCAGTATCCGTAAGTAGGAATCGATTTGTGTGATTGGGCCAGTGTGCGTCTGAGTTGTCTTCCAGCAAGAAGAAGAGATGAAGTCGCTTCTGATGTAGTTGAGGCGAGAAGGAAGTCTTGAGCTTGGACCCCAGATTGTTTGGTAGTGGGATGTTTTGAGTCGTCAGAACCAGTGTTATAGAACTAGTTCAAGCATGATTGTTTGTGTGTGATCAGGATTGAATTTTTGAGTTTCGAGATGCTCTAAGAACGGTTTAAAGAGCTAGCTTATGTTTGGAGGACCAACCTGAAGACAAGAGGGCCGCAGACTAACAGTTGTGTACTTGTGAAGTTGCAATTTCTGCGGATTCGTCCGTTTGTGTGAGCATGCAAAGAAATTAGATGTACTTGTTGAAATCTTAGACGTAGGGACGCATGTGACTAGACCTTTTGGTAGGATAGTAGTAGTCAGGAAGATGTGCGGAAGATGCTTGTTGATGGTTCAAGGTTACGTGCTTCCAATAGATTTGAAGTAAATGTCTTTTTACGATTTCGATGTAACTTTTGGCATGGTTGGCTTGTAGAATACAGAGCTAGAGTATACTTTGAGACAAAGAGAGAGTTGCCTTGAAGGTGCAGATTTCTGTGAGACTGTAGTGGTAGGTGAGAATGGAACTTCTTGTCGAATGTTGATCTAGCTTTAGAGGTCAGAGATTGATTGAGATTAGTTGACAGGCTTGCCTAGCAAATGTGATGGATTTGATTTTTGAATGAAGGTTAGACCGCAGAATGTTAGAATAGTTTGTAATTTTTCCTAGAAGTGTTGTAAGAATTGCCCGGTTTGTCTCTTGATAGAGAAGAAGAGTTTGTTATTGATATCGTCTCCGAGTTTGCTTTTGTTTTGATTGCTCTGTATCTTATGGTTCCCGACGGAAATGAGAGTGTTGAAGAATCAACTTCGAGATTTGTTAGACCGTAGATTCATTAGGCCTAGTACATCATCTTAGAGTATGACAGTGCAATTTGTGAAGAAGAGAGAAGTCAATACGAGAATGTGTTTAGATTTCAGATAGTTGAAACAATTGACAGTAAATGAGTAGTATCCGTTTCCGAGTGTTAGTGATTTGTTGATCAGTTTGGATGTGCTTCAGTCTTTTCGAAGAATAATTTGAGATCTGATTACTACTAGTTGAAAGTGGGAGAAGTTGATGTACCGAAGACAGCTTTCGAGGCAAGATGTGATCACTTTGAGTTCTGAGTTATGCCGTTTTGTTTGACTAGTGTGTTAGTTACTTTTATAGAGATGTTGAGCAGAATAATCCCCGAGTTCCTGGATCAGTGGTGGTAGTTCTCATAGTTGACACATGGGTATATTCACGTACCGAAGAAGATCATGACAAGCTATGGAGTTAGTGTTGTAGACCCTATTAGAGAATTAGTTGTATGCCAAGTTATGCAACGTGAACTCCGAGTTAATGAAGATGTTCTCCTAGGACATGTAGTTCAGCCGGGTGTGTTAGAGTAAATCCCAAGTAGGCAAAAGAAGATATGAGTTGGAAGAAATTGAAGACTGTGACAAGTATCTATAGTTCCAAGGTCTAGCATTGTTACTTTCAGAGAATTGTAAATAGTCTTTCGAAGATAGCTACTCCTTTGACAGATTGCTACAGAAGAATGTTCAGTTTGTGTGGTTAGATGCGAGAACATGAGCACTTGAGAAACCGGAAGAAACTTTGAAGAGAACTTCGACCTTGATTCAACCTATATCAGAGAAAGAATTTGCGAACCATAGTGATGCGTTACATGTAGGGTTAGGTTGTGTTCTTACGCAAGACAGAAGATTGTGGCTTATTCATCGAGATAGTTGAAAGATCGTGAAAAGAATTATCCGACACTAGACATAGAGTTAACTACAATTGTTTTGCTACGAAGATTTAGAGACAAAGTTTGTACAGTAAAGAATGCACAGCATATACTTATCATCAGAACGTGAAACATTAGACGATTGAGTAAGGGTTGAAACTTGAACAGCATGAGTTGTTAGAATTGCTTGAAGATCGTAATCTCAAGATTGAGCATCATCCAAAAAGAGTTAACGTAGTAACCGATGTTCTGAGTTATATTTGTTGTTGGATTAGTAGTTGGGTTGTAACCCCCTTAGCCCGGCCTAGACGGTTGACCCGAACTACGAAGATTACACAGGGAAAACCAAAGTCAACCTGAAAGTCAACATTGATTAACGACCCTTTTTTTTCTTTTTAAGCTTGTCTAGATGCACATTAACCCTAGGTGTACTCTTGAGGTAAGCATACTCAAAAATCACAGCAATCGGAAAACAATAAGGGACTCAATTGCACAACATACGATTTTAGGGACCAATTTGTAAATTCTGGAAATTAAGAGAACTTTACCAATTTTTGAGTTACCATTATGAAATTAATCATGTTTCATGCCTCTCTGTCAAATTTCACCTTAAACGGACATCTCTAACTCAAGCAATTGCACATACAAAAATCAGGACTAAAACGTAAAGCTTGCAAACTTCAAAACCATTCAAATCAGTGCCCAACGGTCAAGTGTTTCGAAACGAGAATAGACCGTTCAGAAACGGGGCTTGGTAGTAGCCAAAGTGTTTCGAAACACCTCTACCCGTTTCGAAACACCCATGCCAAATCCAGCACCTGTTTCGAAACAGGCAAGGGTGTTTCGAAACACCCTGCCCAGAAACAGCAGAAAAGCCTGTTTTAACTCGTCTAAACACCATCGAACATACTCTAAATCAATCCTCAACAAATCAACAACATGCCAAGCATCATAACTACCAAATTACATTAAAATCTAGATACAAAACAACCCCTAGGTGCACCAACTCTTTCAACACATCCAACACTTAATCATGCTTTTTAAAACAAGAAGCATAGCATAACGACTTATGAATAAGAAGATTCAAACGTTGCAAGCGTTAAACCACATAGTTCAAATCATAAACCAAACTTGCCCAACATACACAATCTCATTACACATCAATATAAAAGACTCTCCCCCCATTGTCTTTATTATCTATAGCTATTAACCGAGACATACTTCTCAAGTGGAGCTCTCCTTGAATCCCTTGCTTCTTGCTGTCCCAACTTCAATTATCTGCATTGATGGACAAAAAGGAGCGTAAGCACATAATGCTTAGTGAGGAATGCTCAAAACCAAAACACCATCAATGCAACAAATCACAAAACCTTCTAAAAAAGTAGATACAATTCGATAAACCAAAGCATTGTTTGAAAACTCCTTTTTAAACAATATGCTTTAAATCATGCATTGCTCAATCATGAAAACCAACCCTTAGCTTAGAAAAGCTAAAAACTCACTTCAAAGCACATTCTCGCAAAACCATCAATTAAAACCTTTCCAAGCATGAACACCTTATGCAAAGTTAAACTCAAATACCTTGAAAAACATTTCCTCTTCATAACATGCTTTTTCTCATGCTTAATGACCCATTCAAGCAAAATCTTTGGAAAACCATTTGTTCCCTCTAACTATATCATGTATTCAACAAATGCACAACACATGATCTACCAAAGCAACATTTACATTTCATGCCTTTCTAAACAAGTCTTCACAAGACTTCAATGCATTTAAGAGATTCCTTGCACATAAACACCATTCATAAAAGAAGATAAACACTTGTTCAAGCTTAACAAGTAATACATGCATTCTTAGAACATCACACACTTCCCATGCAACCTTGCATCATTTCAAGCATCTCATGCTTCATTACATCCAAGAACATTATATTGGCTTCCAAGTGATAATTCACAAACCATCACAACACAAGACACAATCGGATACGCGGATTACAAGCGTTGTCCCACACGCTTCATACACACAACCGAACAACACAAGGTGGAGTTTACCGGTACAATCACAACCCCCTCAACACCCGTGGTGGAGTTTAACGGTACAATCACAACCCCTCAACATCACTCATCGGAAGTTGTATAACACACTAGCGAGAGCCGAGACACATCACAAGGCTTACACATGGAAGCTACCACAACCATTGTAATCACCTTAACCAAGCTCACACACGGGAGCAAGCCTCCACCGTTGTGACACTTAACAAAGTCCACCCACGAGAGCCATCCTCCATCGTGGTGACGTTTAACAAGGTTCACCCTCGAGAGCCATCCTCCATCGTGGTGACGTTTAACAAGGTTCACCCACGAGAGCCATCCTCCATCGTGGTGGCACTTAACCAAGCCCACCCACGAGAGCCATCCTCCATCGTGGTGGCACTTAACAAAGCCCACCCACGAGAGCCATCCTCTATCGTGGTGACACCATCTATCTCAATCGCTAGGATTCTTGGATGGAGTTTATGGTACCATTACAACCCCTCGACATCCAAGGCGACTCAATTCACGGTGCACCCAATCCTATAGCCGGCTAACTATATCCGATTAAAGTAACCAACAACCACTTACATCACTTGCCAATACCATCAATTACCATAACCAATTCACTGTTTTAAAGAATTAAACAAAGCCATTAAACAACATGCAACACTATGCATCAATTCCACAATTCCAATGTACAAAACCAAGGATCTTTTACCTTGAGCATCCTTCAACACATGACTTTCAAAACCAGCATTAAACCATGCTAAAACATGCTTTCAAAATAGAATTTAAACATGCAAATCACATACATTGCATCCAACCATCTCAAGTGCATTAAAAATCAATTCATAACACAAACCAAGAGAGAAATTCCATTTACTTACTCTTGAGCTTAGCTAAGTTGCTCAGACTTAAACTAAGCCCCCAAAACCTTCAAACATTGGTTTTAAAGCTGAAAACCCCAACTTCACTCACCGATACACAAAACTACGCTAGCCGTTAAGCCTTCCAAGCATCCGAAACCCTCCAACGCTACCTCTATTGCTTCCGGATCATTCTCCCCTGTTTTAAACACATAACAACAGAGGATTAATGCATCATCATGCATTAAAAACACCAGCAACACAACTCAACTCGCTGCTCTACATAAATCCAACATTTCGGCTACCAAACACAACCGAAAACACCTCCAAACTCTTCCAAAACTTAACCCAGCCAAGATCCATCACTTCTAACCATTTTTAAACATCAATTAACATCCAAAATGAACCCAAACTCGTCCTTATACCTCCAGCATTAACAGAACACCAAGATCACCCCAAAAACTACAATTTTCACAAGTAAAAACTTAGGAAAATCAACCTATTCGGGATTGCATTGATTAAACCTCCATTTCACATCATTTAGACATCCAAAATACATCAAAAAGACATCTCAAAACAGAGCCCAATCATCTATTACGAATTTCTTCAAAATTAAATCCAAATCTTGCATTTTAAGCCAAAATCAAGATCACAACATTAAAACCTTTAATAAAACTCAATTTAAGGATTGAGAACTTGGGAATTTCAGTAAAGAACTGAGTATTTAGAGGAGAAGGACGTTCATACCTCTAAATGTGGGTTTCTCCTTGTTTAGAGCCAAAATCTTTGAAAATTCATTAAGCAAATGGTGAGGATTTGATGTAGAAGTGATTAGAAATCATTTAGGAATTGAAATCTCAACTTTAGGTGTAAAAATCAAAGGAAAAGTTGCTGTGGAAATGTGTTTGGCTGAGAGAATTTTGAGAGAAAATGAAATGGGAAAATTTTGGTAAAAGTTAGTTATGAAACTAAAAATATATTTTCCCTCTTTTCTTTTTATTAATTAAACATTAAATGAGTCTTACAAATCAAGAAAAATCTGGAGAAATCCTCCCTTGGGTAAATTAGCTCCTTAAAGATTCAAAGTTTCAATCCTTTTAAAACAGTCACGAACTTTTCAAAAATTACATTTTAGTCACTAACTCAAAATGTCATATTACCAAACCTCATTTTGTAAAATTGATTTCACCACCCTCTTATATATATTAAAAGAGGATTTTTAGATATTTTCCATGCATCCCGAACTAGGCTTTCCTTAAAACCACCTTTTATATTCGAACCGAAAATCCGACCGGTCCGGTTCAAACCCAAAACTTCTAAGCCCAAAATTGGGGTGTTACATGGGTTGCGAGTTGTATTTGTCAGATTCAGTTTACCGAATGATAGTAGTTTTGTGGCCGAGTTCATGTTAAGCCTACATTGAGTCAGAATGCTTGAAGAGAAACAGTTGCAAGATAGGTTCTTGGCACCTCACGTGCAAGACATAGCAGAAAAAAGACCTTCAGAATACAGTTTCAGAGATGATAGAGTTTTGCAATCTCAGAGACAGAATAGTTGTACCGATTGACATAGTGTTTTGAGACGTATTGTTTTGGCCGAAGCACTTGGCAGTTCGCTTGTATTGCATCTGGGTAGTATGAAGACTGTTGTGGGTTGAAGATGATTATTGCTAGATTGAATTAATGAACGATGTGGTTCAGTATGAGAGTAAGTGCATAGCCTGCCAGCGTGGCAAGACCGAGCATTAGTTTTCTTCTAGTTTGTTACATCCATGGAAGGTTCTTAACGGAAGTGAGTAATAGAGATTCGAGATTTCGACTAGACTTTTGAAGGCGTCTGCATAGTGTTTGGTTACATGATGAAGTCAGATGATCAGTCAGAGAAAGTCATCGGTCAAGTATTCAAACAGTGCTGCATGAGATTGTGAATCGGGCTAGTTCTGTTGGTTATTTGTCGCGGTTACCACCAGAGTTAGGAAGAGATTCGTAATGTGTTTTGTGTATCTATGATCCGGAAGTGTGAGTCAGATTTGTCCAACGTTATGTTGTTGAGAGATTGGGTTGAGTTTAAAATTGACATGCCTTGAAGGAACCGTTGAGATCTTAGCATTAGATAGCTATTGTTCTATGGTAAGTCTACTGAGTTGGTTAGTATGTTGTGGTGAGAAAGAAGTGTGGAGGAACAGTTTCTGTGATTCTTCCTGTCCGATAAATTTCGGGGACGAGATTTCCTTAAGTGGGGGAGAGTTGTAACACCCGAGTTTAGGGGTCGGGTGAAAATAATATTTTAATGTTATTTCGGGTTCGGATTTATAATTAAAATAATCTTTTGGGCCCCATATTCTCAAAACAGATGATGTTATGTTGGACTTATTTTAAATCAAGCCCAAAAGCCATGGATTTCATTCTATTGATATTTTCCTTATTCATTAAGGGTAAATGGGTCTTTTGATTTTAAAAATAAAACAAAACAACTAAAATACCAAAATTTCACTCATCTTCTCCCTCTCTCAACAAAAACCCACGACAAACTTCCCCCTCCATTGTAGTGCACTATTCCATCACATTGCTTCTCCATTTCAACTCGGTTTTGAAAGGTAATTACGTTTTTGACTTGTCCTCATCTTCCTCTCTTCAAAAGTACAAGTAGATTTCATTTTCATCCATGTTTTAGAAATTGTGTTTTTGGAAGATTTGAATAAAAATGGTAGCTTTATTGTGTTTAACTTAAAGTTTTGATTTAATAATGCTAGATATGATATTTGTGAATCAAATGGTCCAACATATATGATTTTTACATGATTTTATACATATTCCCGAATTTGGGTTTTGGTGGGTTTTTAGATGAATTTTGGGTATGGTTTGTGTTGGAATTTGAGGGTTGATGTTAGGGTAATAGTTGGGGGCTGTTTTGGAAGCATTTGAATGTGCTAAATGTGTTGAAATCACAAGTTTTGGGCTGGGTATAAGGGCTGCTCGGGTTTGGTAATTTTAGGGGTTGTTCATGGCTTGAATTGTTGTGTTTGGTGTTTGACTAATATTCCGGGTTAGCTACTTTGATGTTTGAGTTGATTTGAAGTTGTTTTGCTTGTGTTGAGGTGGTTAGAAGCGAGATTATGTGTTGGTGAAGCCTTGTGAACAAATCCGAAAACTTGAAGACTTTGGTTGCTTGGTAATTGAGCTTGGAGGTGGAGGTGAGTGGTTAAAATGTTTTAAATGGTTTTGAGCAATTGGTTCAAGCATGTGGACTAGGTTGGGATTGGTAGACCCACCTAGAGTTGGGATTAGGGTGGTAGCCTAATCCCAAGCTTTGATTAGAGACTTTGGTTGCACTCTTTAATGGTTGATTATGTCTCTTGATTAATTGTGATTGTGGTGTTATGTATAATGTGATATACATGTATATTGAGGCTTGGATTGATGCATTGTCATATGCATGTTTATGATAGGTATGATGTGGACATACATATGAATGAAATATGATGTGATATTTGTATTAATGATATACATGTGGTGTTGGCATGTGAAATGATGTTATGAGGTGGTTACATGATTCAAGGATCATGGTGAGTACATGTTAGGCATGAAAATGTGGTTTGTGCATGACGATAAGTCATTGTGAGTACGTGCTAAGCACGGAAGTTGTTATGAAATGATATTGTGAAAGATTAATGAAATGTGTAGTATTGGCACTAGTATTCTTGGGTAAAATGATCGATCATTAGGATGTTTAGTGTGCACACGTGAGTCAAATACGCGCGTGGTCTTGATGATGGTAGTCATCAAGATGGAGTACGGGTTCGCCCGGAAGTCTTCTTAGATATATTAGTCGGTGATGAGTGGAATCCCATCGACTGGCGTGAGGATGAGTGGAATCCCCTCTGCGTGAGACGAGGCGTGAGGATGAGTGAAATCCCCTCCGCGTGAACGGTGATGAGTGTAATCCCACCGTCAGGTAATGGTTGTGTTGTTGGATGTGAGCTCCAATGGTTATCCGCGTATTCGAGTCATAGCTAGGTGCCAATACGGATTGTAGTTTATGTTGCCAATATGTGATTATTTGTGAGCCAATGTGATTTAGGATGTGTTGCTAACATGTTTTAATATGTGTGATTACATATGTTGTGGATTTAAATATGTTGGGCATGACATGATATTGAATTTATGATCATGCATCATGTGTAGATTGGCTTAGGTGGATCAAAGGTAAGATCATGCATTATACCTTGGTTATAAGCTCGTGCTTGAACCCTGCATTGTCGAGGTTTGTTTTATGAGCTTACCCTCACTAAGCTTTTATGCTTACGCTCCTTTTTGTTCGACAATGCAGATCAGTAGCTTGTGGGTGGCAAGGGCAAGGAAAGGCCTCCAAGTGTCGCTTTTGGTTAGCTCAGCTATGAACTTTACATTATAGATTGTAATAGTCAAGCAATGGGATAGGTGTTGTTTATTTGTGCTATTGTTGGTTGCTTGGGAGCATGTTTAGACTCCTTAATTATGTTATTTTTGATTGGCTTGTTGATGCCATGTTTGGATTGTAAATCATGTCTAAATTGCTTACTATGCTTGTTGGCCATGTGCCCTTTGAGGATGTCTATGTGTTTGGTTGTGGAAGCATGAAACCTTGAATGCCTATGTGCCATCTTTTGTTAAAATGCATGATTTCCTTGTTGAGTGATGTATGTCCAATTTGGGTGTCTTTTATGGTTAGACTTTGATTGATAGATGTTGTATGAATGCTTGGATGTGTCTTGGGAGGTCTTAAATCGCATCTAGGTTCGAGTCTTGTATTGTTTAGCTGAGTTTGGGAGACTTGCAGTGCAGAGCGTATCGATACGCCTAAGGGCCGTATCGATACGGTCTTGCCTTCAGAACTCCATTTTGGCTGGGCGTATCGATACACGAGGGTGTATCGATACGGTAAATGCTCACTGGAATTTTGAGATTTTGGTGAGTTATTACCGTATCGGTACTGTGTCTTAGCGTATCGGTACGCGTTTATCTCGTTGACCACGAGATGTTGACTGGGAAGGGCGTATCGATACGCTCAAGGGCTGTATCGATACGGTCTTCCTGTGTTGACCCTTGGGTGTTGACTTTGGTCAAGGCGTATCGATACCCTTGACAGGTGTATCGATACGGCCTGCTTAATTACAGAAAATGGGTTTTTTTACAAGTGATTTTTGGATGATCGTTTTTGTTTTGCTCTTGTTTCCGCTGACGTGTTTCACATAGAATATGGTAATACATTTAGACAAGATAAATAAAAGAATTTTCTAGGGTTGCTAACCGAGGTGGGACCTTAACGGGTTTCGCGTCGGTTTTCTCTGTGTACCCTACTCGAACCGGTCAGTCGACCAGACCGGGGCAAGGGGGTTACAACTTTGGTCCATATCAACATTCAGAAATGAAATTTTTATAGTTTTCGATTTAAATGCATAATACTTAAATATTGTTTGCAAATATTTATCCCCATTAATCACAACAACCTATATTGATTTCTGTGTGTTTTGGATATGAGTCTTCAGGAACTTAAGATACTTGATAGCTTACCAACTACTTGAGGCGATACTGGAAGAGTGATTGTATTGAAGAAATTGGTAAGATAATGACTTATTGCACGTACAAATGGTTAGAAAACGTTTTGTACGAAGTTATGTAGCATGTGGAAGATGATGTGTTTGTGCATGTAGATTAAAACATTAGGAGAATGTTTTATGGATGAAAAGTTTGTTGAAGTGTTTAGCTCACCACGGGTGCCATTGATAGAGCTGCACGTGGTGGTGCTTAAAGTCAAAATTCAAAATAATGGGTATATTGTGGTAGTGATTGTAGATGTTTAATCATTCCATTTTTGTAGGCATGTTATTAATAATTAAGTTAGTTAATTTTGTTATGTTTAATGACAGAGATGATTGTGGGATGTTTGTAATTAACTGGATGCAATATTGGCATAGAAAGCATATGGAGGATGTGGTATGTGCATGGGTATGATTGTTTTGTTTCCCCCTATAAGAATTTTAATGCCAGAGTTATATTTCTTGTTTTTTTCCTGGCATGATTTATAAACTAAGATATATATTATATTGTGTACAACAATTCACAACAATAGCTTTGGCCTAATGGTTAAGCGCCCACCTTCGACCCAGCTGCCCTGGGTTTGAATCCCACTGGTGGCAAATGCTTGTTTCTTCAAATTTTGCTCCTTCAATCTGGTGACACGTGTCACCACCTGATTGGAGGAGCTAAATAAAAATTATTAGATTAAAAATATATAAATAAAGTCCTCCAATAATACGATGACACGTGTCGTAACCTAATTAAATAATAAAATTATTTTATTTATTAAAATTGGGACCAAATTGATAAAATGTACAAATAGCGGGGATCAAGTGTGTAATTATACCAATTTTATTAACAGCCACGTCACACCTTCCGTTAGTTTTTAACGGTTGGTGGTCACATTGCAACCAATTAAATAATTTGGTGGTTTAATTGCTTAGAAAAAAAGTAATGTGGTCAAATCGCGACTTTACCAATAGTATGGTGGTCATTTATGTAGTTTACCCTTGATAAAAAACGTTTAATTATTGTCTATAGTTTTTTGGGGAATGGGACCAACTTTTTGTGTTATATAATCTCCTCAATAATGAAAGAAATTTAAAAAGACGCAAAATTATAGCAAGTGTGAAGTCGCATGTGGTAGACATGCAGTCACGGTCGTTCACAAACCGTGCAAGCATACGACGACTGATGTGCAAGTGAGTAATTAAGTTGGTTTTGTTATTTATAATGTTGAATTATTTATTATCTTCATATTCATGTTACTTCACGTTCATAATGTTTTGAGTGTTGTTAATAAACAGATTGGATTAGGTGTTGCAGTAGGACCTTTTTTGTATGGGTGATAGGCAAATGTTATGAACCATGTTTTTTGTATGGGTCACACGCAAGTGTTTTGGACCATTTCATTGTTTTGTATGGTTCATAGGAGAAAGCATAGAATGTTAAAATTATTTTGCTTAAAAATTACATCATTATATACATTGAGAGCCTGTTTTGTACAGATACATTAATCCTTATGCAGTTTGCTAACAGGTCAGATTGGAAGAGTCATAAAGATTATAGATATTTGTAATATGATGGATAGTACCGATAGTGAATTATGTATATCGACATTCTCTGTGCAAATATGTACATCGCTGTGTGTTTTTGGTATTGGATGAAGAATATAATATGATTTCTAAACTTGAATTGTGCACCAGTATCGATACAATAGATGTACTATCGAAACCGTTGTAAATTTTTAGAATGGCAAAATCATAATGTGGTATTGATAAGACATAGCAGTACCGATATTTGAAAATAAATTTTTACATAAACGACAATGAATAGCAAAATGCAGCAAAAACAGAAATTGAATGATGCTAAGGTTAACCACCTTAAGAAGAAAGCACTACAACAAATTTATCAATTTGTGACATAATTTCTATACGACGCTTTATATAACGTCACGGAAAATACTATAAATGTGACGGTTATTTATTTTTGTCACATTTAGCGATTGATGGTATATCTTTTATGACAATTTTACAAAATGTCATTAGTTTTCGTCACTATACGTTTGACGCCAAAATTTGTCACCAAAATATTTTGGTGGGAAACATTTTAATGACATTTTGATAAAGTGGCGACGTTGCGAAATCGTCACTAATAAAAATGTGTATTAGTGACGAATGATTATTATGAAAATTTAATTTGAATTTGTGTCGTTGCAAATTTGTAATCGATAAGCTTTATTCATGACAATTTTATTCGTCATATTTTATATGACACATAATGTAACGATTTATTTACGTCACAAAAATAAGTTTAACGTGACAAAAGTAATCACATGTCACTCATTGTTATATCTCCTAAGTGTTATATGACGATTTTAAAAGACAACATACTAATGCGTCACTTAATTTTTGACGCCAAGAATAAACACAAAAAATTGGTGAGAAAATTTTACAGTGGCATCTTTATTGCATTACTAATTCAAAATTTTATTAGTGATGAATTTTTTAAAGTACTGTGTATAAATAAATACATTTTATTATTGTTGACGACCCTAATATAAACAATTACATTTTAATTTTTAGTAACAAGGATTTATGGTCAAACAAAACACATTTGTTTGTAATTTTAAGCTATAGATAGATATTGTGATTTAAATTTTGTTTGACCCAGCGCGAAAAATTCACCGTGCGACCTGATTGGTAAAAAATATTTTAGGAGAAAATTATAATTTTTTTGCATGTACAAAACTTTTCAGGCTAAATTTATTTTACTTTTTCATAATTTCATACTGCCCTTTGAGTTTTGAGTAAAATTTAAAAATTTTGTAAAAAAAAAATAAAAATAGTAAAATGATAAGCTATAATATTATTAAAGAGAAATGGTGTAAAAGTAACAATGATGAACAAAGTCATTGTGTGCTGAAATTTAAAATATAAAATATCACGTCAATATTTTTTTTTACAATAATCTTTAATTTTAAGGTTTGATGTGAAATTTTTTAGTTATGATCTATGGTGATATTCATCACATCAGTGAGATAACTAATAATTTTTATTGAAGTGGCGTCAAAATTCGGCATATAATATGATCGACTTTCCCTTTATTTGTCTAAAGTCAACATGTAGTCCGGCATATTTTACTTTTCCCTGCAGAGAGTACAATAGATCTGAAAACAACAAGGGAAATACAATATGTCTAAAAAAAATTTCAACAACAATGTCTAAAACATTTAGCCCCTAATTTTGAGTGGGTGAGGCTAAAAAATAATAAATTTAGGAATTTGTCGAAATAATCTATAATATTAGACTTTTTGATAATATTTTAGATACGTTTTTTTCATGATTTTTGTCAAATTTTGAAACTTGTCGAAAATAATACCAACATAACATGTTATCTAAAAATTTAGTATTTTAAATTGTTTAAAAAATTTCAAAATTTGTCGTCTTTCAACCATACCCTAAACTTGTTCTTTATAATTCCCTAATTTTATATGAGTTAGGTTATTTTCTATCTCATTTTCCCCTTTCTTTTCCTAATCGATCCGCGCTTCCCTAATTAGCTCTGCACCAGTGTGCTTCAGTATTTGTTATTTCCCTAACCAGCACCGCAGTGAATCATTCAATCCCACTCAAACCCTAACTCATCGGCGTGTTTCAGTCGAGAAAAAGTTCTTTCTGATTTTGCCTTCAATCAGTAAATCCCTAGTTTCACATATTATCTCTCGAAAACTTTACTTTCTAACCTAATTGTAACTTGCAGATCTATTTTCTTACTTTAGTCGAAAATTTCAGACTAAATAGGTACGCATTTTCTCTCATAACTTGTAATTTTTCATTTTCCACTAATTTGAATTAAAGAAGAGGTATCTCTCTCTGTTTCATCATCACGAAGGAGGCATCTCGCCTTCAATCGAGCTCCATCGAATCGAGAAGCGGTTGTCATAGCTATAGAAAACAATCAAGATCCCACTTCTGAATCTATGTTTACCGAGTTGTTTTGAAATTTTTACTCTTTTTTTATCTCTAAAAGAAAAATGAAGATGAGTAGAAGAAAAAAAATTAGGTCATTGATGAAATCAAAGTTCGTAGTGGGAGCTTTATCCAACAAGCGTTGTCTCGAACTATCACACTGGGTCGAGTTCAACCTCAAGCACCCGCCTACTACAATGACCTTGACATCAATTTTTCCCATCAATACAAGGTATTTATATTATTTATATGTTAATTTATGATGGATTTAAGTATTTTTAGTGTACGATTCTTGTTTGACGTTTTGATTTCCTAAAAAATGCAAGCTGTTGTGACTTGAATCTATTTAAATGTTTACTAACTAATCAGTGGGAGCATGATTTAAACACTGGTAACATTATAGTTTCCACTGGGCAATGCTAAAGTGAAGGAAATTTAATTCCATGAGAAGAGTAATCTTATTATACTGAAGTTCACACTTTAACTATACTTGAAAAATTGAAGAACATTACCTAAATGGTAGTGACAATAAAATTTTAAAGTTTATTTTTCTTGTTGTATGGTCTTTGCAAATAAAGACTTTTTTCATCTTTAATCTCTATCTCTCAATTGGTTGGTTGTAACATGATTGACTAAGGATGTTCGTTTTTTCGAAACCAAATGCTTCCTCCAAACTGTTTTACTAGTAATACCTTTAGATTGTCTTTCAACATCAAGTTTGATGACACATACACATAACTTTCTTAAATATTAAATGATTTCTTACATGATAATATATATTTAAATGGTTGTATTCAAAATCCATATCTGATTATGTATTGCACTTTATATTTTAAAGTAGACGAAGTGTTTTTGATGACATAGATTTTCAGTTTAGCTCTTATTAGATTCAATAAAACTAAATCTTAGAGATAGGGCTTGGTGAGTCGTTTGACTGATTTATATCTTATTTTTTATTTGCAGGGTTGGAATGAAATGTATGTCTTCAAAAGTATGCTCTCCTTTGAACTTTGAAGCTAAGTTATTTTCTTAATTTTCTTATCTATTGATGTTTTATTTGAAAATTTCTTTTTATTTATTTACATCTTAAATTTTAACTACAACACTGTCCTTGTAAAATTTAGTGTCAACTGTCAAATTACTTTCTAACTTATTTCTTCAAGCTTTAGAAGTCTGGAATATCATTTAACTAAATGTGCAGATTATTTTGGTTTCCTATGATATTTCCTGCAGTGCTCCACTATACATGTATTTTAACTTAAAATTTCTAATGTTTTAAATTCATTCAACTTGTTGGTTAACAATTGTGCAGCCGCTAATCAAGTTATATTTCAGGTAAGTCGTTAATCCATCATTTTTCTTGCTTTTTTATTTTTATTTCTTTGCTAATGCTTGCTTTTAGAGTAGGAAAAGAGATATTGAGTTGTTTCATGGCAACTTAAACATCTCACATTTTTCTCATGAATTTATCTTGAATAATAATGTTTTGGTTCAAATATATTTCAGTTTTACTGAGGGAGTAACCCAGCTATTTTTTATTTTCCTTAGAAAATTAGTTTAAATAATGGAGATATTAAATTTAGATCACTGGTCAAAAGAACCTTCTATGGTTATTCCATGATTGTCGAAATTGGAAGTCGGTGATGTTTATGAAATTTTGGAAGGACTTCTTCAGATTGAAACACTATAGCTAGGTGTTGATGTGAGAACTAGGAAATACAAATTTTGTTAATTGAATCTCGTTAGCTGTCACTTAAAGTCTATCATAAGATGAACTAAGAAAAACCATATAGTTATACTTGAAAATAAATGTTTTAAATTCGGAAGTATAAATCTGGTCATCCCTCATTATTTTAAAAAATTGTTGTGGTATAGAAGTTAAAAGGTATTTTCTTGCATTAGCTTTTCCCACTGTATTTTTAGTGTACATGTTTTACCTTCTATCTTTTTAAATATATGCAAGGACATCATTTTCCTTTGACACCACACTAGTGTAATTGTGAGGTTTTCAAAATGTTATCATATTAACATGTAGTTTACATTAGTAATGGTGAAGGTGAAAAATAAACATATTGCAATGAATGACTTTTAATAGCGAAGCTGAATTCTTGAATTGATAGTTATTTGTATTAAGAAACCATTCACATCATAAATATGACCTTTTACTTGATTTTACATTTTACTTTTGGTTGACATATGCGAAGCTAAATTCTTGAAAAGTACTAGTCTTATTGGAATCTTCTTAGGTGTTCAAATCCCATAATGCTTAACAAAACTTAGTTCAGAGAAGATTTTTGTTGTCAAAGGAGGACGAAAAAATGTAGAACACTCGGCAAAGAACCTTGTTGAAATGGAACAAGAGCAATTCCAAATAGCAGCAACAACTAGATGTGACCTTGGACTAAAATGGGTGCAAAGAATCGAGGTGGAGAAGCGTATAGTGAATGAAAGTATCTTTGTTGCTGGTGTTTCACAATCTAACCCGACATTGTTATAATATGATCAGATGAACACGAAGCCAAATAAGTAACAAAAAAGGAAGAGATTTTACAGTTTACTTGTATGTTTTACAATTTTGATCATTCTACTCTTATTATTTTGTAAGAAATAAAATATATAATATTTTGAGTATTACGTAAATAGTTTTTGAGGAATAATGTGTAACTTTTTTATCATTTTAACTGACAATAATTGTATCATTATTAATTTTATGATTTTGCTTCTATCACTAATAATTGGTAACAATCTTAATTAATTAGTGATAATGTAGTCTCTAATTAGGTGAAAAAATGGTAATACGTGACAATTTTAAATTGCAAATAACAAAAAAATATTATATTATTCGTGTTTAGGTGACGATATATTACGTCATTAAAAATGTGGCAATATATTTTTCGTCACCTATAAATTGAAGTTAATATATTATTTGTGACGATAAGAATTATTATTAACGAATTTTTTATAATTCATTGACGTTATTAGTTGTCACGTTAGACATTTAGTGACGCACCTAGCGTGACGAACGCCGTGACATCAAATTTAATGTCACAAAATACGAATGGTGATGAAAATGTAATTTTCAGTGACAATATTTTAGATGCCACTAATAGGCAAATTTGTTGTAGTGAAAAAAAGGACAAAACGTTGGGTAGCACTTATCATTTGGTTTTCTGAAAATACAACAACATTATCTAACGATTATACTGCAAGAAGTGAATAATAAGTTAAGGAGAGGTGAATAACTTTTGTCAAGTCCCAACAAAAAATGTAAAAAGTAAGTAGATATATTAAAAACATGACGGTCTTCATTCCATGCCTGTGATTGATCATAAGTGAAACGTAGAAGGTAAGACACATTAGCTAATAATTTATTACGGATTAGGAGGATAAAAGAAGCACTACTCACAAATTTGGCACGTTCGTGTGGTCAACGCATGGTGGAAAATTCATGTCGTCGTAAAAAAAAGTTGAAGTTGCCCCTACTGAAAGCGTTGGAAGTTGGAGCATCAAACGAGAACATGTGTTTTTATTATGTTACTCGTTTTGAAAAATGAACAATGACATGGTTTTGTGCTCGTCAGTTGCTTTTCTTGCATTTGTTTTCGTTTTCCTTTTTTCCGTGTACGATCATAGACGTTGTGTTCATTTAGCATAGGAGAAGTTGAGTCTATCATCTTACACGATTCCTCTATTTCTTGTGTTAATCTTAATATGTCATCTTTAGTTTTTCGAAAAGTCACATCAGTTTCAGAAGCAATATAGCATAATTTAGAAGAAGATGGCCGGGGAGATGTGAATCGAGCCAATTGCTTCATCTAATGAGGGACGTTGAAGTCTACAAAAGATGGGGCATAAAGTTTTGCATCTTTTGTCCACCGAGGTAGTATCAAAGATTTAAGGAGTGATGCAAAATTTTCTACCTTAAGAACATGCACTTGATGTCGACATGGTAGACCAACTGTCTCAAATTTTTGAAAAGAACATGTGTGGCTCATTGTTACCACATCAAGCACGACTTCATACAGTTTGTTTGGTTCTTTATACTTGGTTAAATGAAAAGTCCGATAATCCCTGAGTTGACAATTGGATGTAGCAGACGATAAAATGTCTCTTGTTTAAGTTCGGTCTGGAATAGTGCGAACGAATCCCTTATATAAAGTTCTACTGCATTCCCTTCCAACTCATTCAATTTCGTTACCTGAAAAAGGCTTAGGGTTTGTAGTGTAGAAATCTCCCAACTCTTTTATGCGCATTGCACTAATGTCATTTTCAATTGAACGAACAAATTCTATATACGTCTTCTTAGACTTGAGAACAACAGCGAGCGAAGAATTCATAGACTCACACCTTTGTGTTGACCGAGGATTTGCGAAGAAATGACTCGTAAGATATGCTTGTGCCCACAAATGCGTAGTGTGATCCTTCTTTATTATCCATGGATGATGACATGCATCTTGTAAATTCTTCAACCGTCCACCAAGATGACATGCATCTTGTAAATTCACGTGTAAATTTCAGATCACTTATGTTTGCTTGTGCATTTCAAGCAAGATGCCACAAACATATGAGATGTTGAGAAAAAGGGAAAACAATTTTTATAGCCCTATGCATTGCCCTGTCACCATCTGTGACCACTGAAACTGGACACTTGTTAAACATTGCTTCTAAAAATGTCCTTAAGACCCATTCAAATGTATATGCAGTATTGTCAGCTAGAATTGCAACAACAAAGACATTTGTTTGATGATGGTGATTCACACCAACTATAGGCATAAGAGGTCGACCATACGCATTATCCTTATATGTGGTGTTGAATGCACTGATATCACCAAAGTATGAGTAGTCCGACCTGGACGTTGAATCACACCAAAATAGATTAAGCAATCCCATTGACTCATCGAGACTGTATTTCATGTAGAAACCGCTATCTATATCGTTCTTACAATCAAAGTAAGCGAGTAGGGAATTTACATCACCATCAATAATTTCAGAAGATGCGGATGTATGAAGGGAGTTGTATAGGTATTTTCTGATAAAACCAACATTATGAAAACCACCCGACTGTTGCCTGAAATAATTCATTATCTTTGATCTTCCTACCCCAACATATTTCAATGATCTAGCATCAAGAAGATCTGCATCATTAACTTTTCTATTGGAACGAAGAAACGGTCACATAAAATCATCGTAAAACGGATGATTATGTTCGTCATGACAAACTGAATCCTTCGATATAATAAGTACACTAGCCTTGCAATCGGTTCGTGTTAGAGGTCGGGGGCACGTGTAACCCCTTTGACCCGGCCTAGTCGCTAGACCCGAACCAAGAAGATCACATTGGGTTTGCCAAAGCTAACCCGAAATGTCTTACATGAATTACGATCCATTTTTTTCTTTTTACTTATCTAGATGAATTATTAAGACCTATGGTGTTCATACAAGCATCAATTCAAGTTTCATTTGATTCGAACATCGATAAGGACTAAATACAAAATTAAGAACTAAATTATAAATAGAAAAATACAAGGACTAACACGTTTATTAAAGCTTCATACAACAACTAGATACATTAAAAGCATGCTTGCAAAATCTCAGGTCAAACAAACATCATTTACCTATTCAATTGATGCAACAACATACGGTGACCAAAATGTAAAGAATCTAAACTTGGTAAAATCCATTAACCGAATTATCCGCTAGCAATTCCAATACACGGGCTGCACTAAGATGCATTTGGGAATTCGAATCCCAATTTGAACTCATCCAATTACTTACGGACAACATTGACATGCTTCTAATATTATATCACCATTAAAACACATATGCTCAAATAATTACATACCAATTATTCAACACAAATCATATTTATACTAATAATCTAGAGGCATGCATCCTAACAAGATAAAGAATTATCCATTAAGCACCAAATGGTCAAGACCTCAACATAGGCTATAGAATAATTAAGGGATTAAAACATATGACCATAAGTACTCTTATAACACAAGGAATCAATTCAAACATTATTTAAACCATCATCTAATATGATACAAAATCAATCCAGTTATCGTTTCTTAAATAAAACAATCAATCCCAATATTTTACCCACATTGCCTTGTTACAAATAATGATAATACTGTAAAAATTGTCTTTTAATGTGTTTTTGATGTGAGCACGTTTATGCCACCCAACGGTGCAACTTCAAACTTTCAGGGAAGTTTGCTTTTTCATTTGTTACATACTGATGTGTAACATTTCTTATACTTATATTGTTTATATTAGTACGTTTGGTGTGTTTTGACTCAGTTTGATATAACTTATGGTGTGTTTATATTTGTTTGTGAGCTAATGAATAAGGTTGCAAGTGTTTACGACTTGTATTATTGTTTCCATTACTTTGATTAAGTTTCTTACCTTTTGACGTAGGTATGTAGGAGGACACTAGCTCAAGTGAGCATATGAAACTCAATTCTAGCTCAAGTGAGTGTGTGCAACTCATCTCCAGCTCACCAGAGTGTATGCAGCTCGGTCCCAGCTCAGGAGAGTGTAACCAGCTCATTTTCAGCTAGTTCGTTTCAGCTCAGCTTTAGCTCCACTAGCTCAACGACAGCTAACAAGTCCAGTAACAGCTGAACAAGTGTCCTACAAGTGTATGATAGTCCTGGTGCACGTGTGCGAGGTGATGTGCATGTGCATGCATGTGCGACATTCCTGAAAATGCATGTGCATGTGTGGCCGAATGCATGGGAGAGCCTTTTGCATGTTTGGTCGAATGCATGCAACCCTTCTCTCTTGTGCGGCATCATGGATAAGACCAAGGGTGGTTGGTCTTTGAATTTCAAACAACACATTGAGCATGTGCGTATTTTCCTCAATTTCCGCCCAACTCTCAAAGTCCCAAATCAGCGAAGGTTGTTTGAATTTTAAATTCCTTTCCTTTGCACATTTAACATGTGCACAATGTGCTTGGCGCCCTTGTTTGAATACATGGCTGAAATTCATTCCGCCAAAAGGAGAAGTTAGGAGGAGTTAAATAATTTAAATTTAAATTTGTAATTTGTTTATGGCCACATATTTCAATTCGTTCAACTTCCTCCATGCACCTATTTATATGTATTTCATACATTGAAAAAAAAAATAAGACATTTGATGAATAAAAATTATTTGTGAGATTTTCTCTCAAATTTAGTTCTTTTTAGAAATTTTTCCTTGATACTTCGGGTTCTCAATTGTTAGATAATTGAAGGGTCCAAGTACTTTGTTCGAACAAATTCAAGATAAGGTTCGGGTTCGTTCAACATATTGTTCGAGTTCTTCCTTGGAGTTTGTTCATCTTTCGACTACGAAGAACAGTTTCGATTCGGGTTTGCATAACAGATTATGCAGGTTCTTTCGAGTTCATCGTGTCAAGTCCAAGAACGTTGCTGCCATTGTTGAATGCTTGAAGATATCATCTTCAACCTTTCACCTAGTCCTTAAATTATTTCGGCAACTTTCATCTTTTCCATTTTCTAATTTTTCTTTCATTTTTTTCTTCTTCTTTTCTTTATTTTTGACATCTAAATACAAAACCATGTTTGTTTCTGTTGCAGAGAAATACTTGCTATTATCCTAGATCCGCGAATGAACGAGGAATGTTGTTTTCACCATCAACACCCCTTTTATCATATGGTATCAGAGCCATGTTGGATTTTAGCACTTTCTGCACTACCAGACATCAAATATATATATATATATATATATATATATATATATATATATATACAAAAGTTAAAAAAATAAAAAAAAAATCAGAAAAAAAGTCAAAAAAATTTCCGAATTAAAAATATATATATATATGGAAATTCAAAAAAAAGAAAAGAAAAAGAGTGATGAATTGTGTAGAATAAAAAAACAGCATTTGTTGAAAAGTTTTGATATGTTGAAGGATGTGTCTATCTTACCTTGAAATGCTTTGTAATCACCCGAAATCAACTTTTCTAGTTTGTTCCGGAGATAGGATGGTGGTAAGCATTTCTACTGCGTAAGTTGCTAAATTCTTGTTCTTTTAGCATCCTTTCTTTCATTTCATATTGTTATCTTTTTTTTCTTTCAGCCCAATTCTCAACTTTCTTTTTTTTATTTATTTCTTTTCTCCTAACCCTTATCTTTGTTCTAACAATATTCACTCGTAACTCGTTGTTTTCTTTCAATTTGACAACACTTGCAGAATCTGAACATCGGAATTAGTTCCTTTAAAGAACTAAATACGAGAGATTGAGGGAAAAGGCAAACAGAGCGTGTGAGAACAGAAGGGGAGACAAAAAGAGCCATTCAAGTATTCTCCCGAGTGAAACACGAGTGCTGAGTGTTAATTCCTTATTTTCTTGAGTGCAAATTCTTTGGAGTGACTAGTGAGGATTTTTGCTGTGTGATTGGTGAGGACTAGTTTTTTTTTTCTTTTTTTAACCTTTAACCCGTTTGTTTGTTTGTTTTCTTTGTGTGAAAATGACAGGTTCTGGTGAACAACAACCACTGAATCTCCAGATGCAAGCCTTAGAGCACATGATGCAACGAGTGATTTCTAATTCATTGAAGCCTATACATTCTCGAATGGATAGACTTGATGGGGGTGGTTCCCATTCTGTCCATGAAGAGATAAATGATGACAATGTGCAGACATTTGCTACCGGTGAAGCACTTGTTGACAAGAGAAGTCTGAATGATCAGCCAGCACATGATGAACCGCAACGAAACAACCTCTTCCATACGAGATGCAACGTGAACGACAAGGTATGTATTGTGATTATTGATAGTGGTAGTTATGCTAACGTTGCTAGTACTCTCATGGTTGACAAGTTAGGACTAAAGACGACCACGCATCCCAGTCCGTACAAGTTACAATGGTTGAATGATGGTGTTGAAATCAAAGTTACCGAACAAGTTGTTATACCATTTTTCATTGGTAAATACAAGAATGAGGTAACTTGTGATGTTTGTTCTATGGATACTTGTCATTTGTTGTTAGGAAGACCGTGGCAGTATGATAAGAGAGTTTTGCACGATTGTTACACCAATCGATACTCTTTTACTCATGAGGGCAAAAAGGTAACTTTGGCACCTATGACTCCAAGTGAAGTGTATGAAGACGAAGTTCGTTTGAAAGCAAGTACTGCAGCTTGGAAGGCCAACAAAGAGAAGAATGAATGCAAAAAGAAGAAAGCAAATTCACAGGTATTATCTGATTTGACATTTTCTTCTTCTAACTTGCAGGTTAATAAGGTGATGCCATGTGAAGTTCCCGAGGTTGCTACTGTTGGTATGTCTAGTGCATCTATGTCCTTTTCAGAAATTCAGCAACCTTCTTTACCACGGTTTGACGTTCCTTTCCATTGTGCTATTGATTTTTCATTTTTATATGCTGATTTCTTTGGTTGTACATTGGATTGTGAACAACCTTGTATTGTGATTCTGGATGATCTTCGAGATTCTTGTTGTTCTTTGGAATTGCCTTTGTATGTCATTTTTTTCAGGTTTAAGGATGCACGACGAGCATTGTCTGACTTTATGTTGTGCATTATTTGGAGATGTACAAGAAAGAAGGCATTTCCATTTGTGTTCTTTGTAAAAGAACTTGTTTCGAGACGATGGCATATGTGTCGAGCAAGACGACTGAAGAAGTTCCCTGCCAAGCGAAAGTCGAAATTGTTCCCTTTTGTAATGAGGGTCGATTTGGGGACAAATCGCATTAAAGAAGGGGGGATGATGTGAGCACGTTTATGCCACCCAACGGTGCAACTTCAAACTTCCAGGGAAGTTTTCTTTTTCATTTGTTACATACTGATGTGTAACATTTCTTATACTTATATTGTTTATATTAGTACGTTTGGTGTGTTTTAACTCAGTTTGATATAACTTATGGTGTGTTTATATTTGTTTGTGAGCTAATGAATAAGGTTTCAAGTGTTTACGACTTGTATTATTGTTTCCATTACTTTGATTAAGTTTCTTACCTTTTGACGTAGGTACGTAGGAGGACACTAGCTCAAGTGAGCATATGAAACTCAATTCCAGCTCAAGTGAGTGTGTGCAACTCATCTCCAGCTCACCAGAGTGTATGCAGCTCGGTCCCAGCTCAGGAGAGTGTAACCAGCTCATTTTCAGCTAGTTCGTTTCAGCTCAGCTTTAGCTCCACTAGCTCAACGACAGCTGACAAGTCCAGTAACAGCTGAACAAGTGTCCTACAAGTGTATGGTAGTCCTGGTGCACGTGTGCGAGGTGATGTGCATGTGCATGCATGTGAGACATTCCTGAAAATGCATGTGCATGTGTGGCCGAATGCATGGGAGAGCCTTTTGCATGTTTGGTCGAATGCATGCAACCCTTCTCTCTTGTGCGGCATCATGGATAAGACCAAGGGTGGTTGGCCTTTTAATTTCAAACAGCACATTGAGCATGTGCATATTTTCCTCAATTGCCGCCCAACTCTCAAAGTCCCAAATCAGCGAAGGTTGTTTGAATTTTAAATTCCTTTCCTTTGCACATTTAACATGTGCACAATGTTCTTGGCGCCCTTGTTTGAATACATGGCTGAAATTCATTCCGCCAAAAGGAGAAGTTAGGAGGAGTTAAATAATTTAAATTTAAATTCATAATTTGTTTATGGCCACATATTTCAATTCGTTCAACTTCCTCCATGCACCTATTTATATGTATTTCATACATTGAAAAAATATAAGACATTTGATGAATAAAAATTATTTGTGAGATTTTCTCTCAAATTTAAATTTTTCCTTGATACTTCGGGTTCTCAATTGTTAGATAATTGAAGGGTCCAAGTACTTTGTTCGAACAAATTCAAGATAAGGTTCGGGTTCGTTCAATATATTGTTCGAGTTCTTCCTTGGAGTTTGTTCATCTTTCGACTACGAAGAACAATTTCGATTCGGGTTTGCATAACAGATTATGCAGGTTCTTTCGAGTTCATCGTGTCAAGTCCAAGAACGTTGCTGCCATTGTTGAATGCTTGAAGATATCATCTTCAACCTTTCACCTAGTCCTTAAATTATTTCGGCAACTTTCATCTTTTCCCATTTCTGATTTTTCTTTCATTTTTTTCTTATTTTTTTTCTTTATTTTTGTCATCTAAATACAAAACCATGTTTGTTTCTGTTGCAGAGAAATACTTGCTATTATCCTAGATCCACGAATGAACGAGGAATGTTGTTTTCACAATCAATCCCAATATTTTACCCACATTGCCTTGTTACAAATAATGATAATACTGTAAACATTATCTTTTAATGTGTTTTTCTTGGGATCCCACCTTACCTCGAACCACAACCTCGCATTTTCTTAATTCACTGCATTGACAGAAGAAAAAGAGAGCGTAAGCATATAATGCCTAGTGAGTGC
The DNA here is from genome assembly GCA_030270665.1 of Hibiscus trionum. Classification (NCBI taxonomy): domain Eukaryota; kingdom Viridiplantae; phylum Streptophyta; class Magnoliopsida; order Malvales; family Malvaceae; genus Hibiscus; species Hibiscus trionum. The sequence goes on along the minus strand of BSYR01000010.1, from coordinate 37,918,763 downwards.
GCTCAAAAGGGTAAAACGTCGATGGATTTTCAAAATCAAAACTGATATTGGAAACCTTAATTAAAGCAAGTCAAACACACTATTTCCAAAGCATTTAAATAAAATATGCTTATTCGAAACATATACCTCATGCCTTCATAACAATCCTTTCGTTCTCGAGACATTTATATAAAACATGCTTAATCAAATCAAAGCATTTTCCCGTTGGTTTCCAAAACGTATTATCATAACAACCATATGCATCAAAACAATTTTCACAAGTCTCGTGCTTAATCAAACCAAAGTATTTCTCATAATCTTTTGTAAATCATGTCATGTATAATAACCATATGCATCAAAGCTTCTAATAACCATGCATAAATCACCATATGCACAAAAGCCTTTACATTAAATCTCATATATTGGCAAGTATTGTAACCCCAAATAGTCTCACATCTATCCATATTGGCAAGTATTGTAACCCCAGATAGCCTTTACACAAATTTCTCGGTGGACTCACCTCCACCTAATCTCATTTCAACCGGGAATAAGCTCACCCCTATCTTGTCATGCTAGGCTCAGCCCTAACACACAACAAATAGGCTCACCCCTATTGCAAGAAACCGAAGAAACCATAAGCCTGAGTAGCCTAGTTAAACCGTTATACCTTAAGAGTCGTAGAGCGATCGACTTTATTTTATAATGCACTTTAAACCCTATGACATGCCAACTATATCTGATACCATTTCATTTACGTCACATAGCCAATATATTATTTTCAAATACATTTACTTACTATTTTCCAATGCATTTCACAAAATCATTTCATATGCAAAACCACATTGCCAAAGGCAACAACACATTCCATTTGGGAACCATTTATATAAAATCACATTGCCATAGGCAACAACCATAATCCCTTAGGAACAATTTCTCAATGCTCTTAGGCATCCATAAACATGTTTAATCATTGCATAACATTTAAATAATGCATAAAACAATAAGTAAATCAATCCATACTTTTAAACTAAAACATGTAAATCAAGTCTCATATCAAACATATATTCAAAAGGCGAAATTAGAGAAAACTTACTTCCAAGCTTAGCAAAGCTTTAACAATCTCCCAAAGCCATTAATCAAACCTCTTTATAGTTCCAAAATACATTTGCACTCACAAACATGCTATCGTCTCAATGCCAACGTCTCAACACCAACGCCTCGACGCCTAATCGGAAATCATTCTAAAACTTGTCATCTTCCACAAGAAAATACAAGGGTTAATATAAATTGGACTACATCAAAGTAACAAATTTGTTATAGGACAACCATACCACAATGTCACAATAACGAACCAAAACCAAAAATCACTTCTTTCGTTATTTTACACTTCACTACAGCAAACTATAACATCCCCCCTGGAGTGGCTTAAGCTCCAACTCTGGTGGTTCCTCAATTGATGGTTTCGATTTCTTTCTCTTTGTCAGCCAACTGGAGTGGCTCAAAAATACTCACATCTTCAGCCTCCAAGGTTGATTCCTAAGGTTCCTCAAACAGTTCAGATATACCGTCAAGCATGTCGTCATCAAATTCTGCATCTTAGCACAATTATGCCACGCCCAAAGTATAAATGGCCTCCATCATCTCCTCGGCTTGACATTCATCCGATTCATCTACACATTCCAAAGCTTGAAACACGTTAAAACTAACATGTTGGTCATTCATTCACATGGTTAGTTCTTCTTTATGAACATCAATAAGAGCCCTACCCGTGGCAAGTAATGGCCTACCTAAAATAATTGGCACATTAGTGTCAGCTTCGTAATCTAGCTGGAAATATAAATTTGTCTACCTTTACCAACACATCCTCAATCTTACCCTTGGGATGTGCATAAGATCGGTCTGCCAACTGAAGTGTCACTATGGTAGGTTTTGCTTCTATGCCAAGCTTCCTGAAAAAAGATAGTGGCATCAAATTGATACAAACTCCTAAATCACACAATGCCTTACCTATGAATTTATTGCCAATTGTAAAAGGGATAGTAAAACTACATGTATCTTTCAGCTTTGGTGGCAATCGGTTTAGGATCATGGCACTGCATCCTTCAGTAAGAGCAACGGTTTCAAACTCTCCCAACTTCCTATTTTTGGACAAGATGTCCTTCATGAATTTTACATAGTTGGGCATTTTCTCAAGGGCATCTACCAATGGAATGTTAATTTGCAATTGTTTAAGCACTTCCAAGAAGCGCTTAAATTTCTGGTCCTGCTTGTGATTTTGAAGTCTTGCTGGAAATTGTGGTGGTGGATACACATATGTTGGCATTATCGGCTTTACCAAGGCAGTGTTGGCATCCACTTTGGCATCAATATGCTTTTTTGGCCTCAGTCTGCTTGTCATCATTGTTAACATCATCGTTGGCACTAGAACTGGCATCATGTTGAGCACTAGTACTGGCATGAGCATTGGCATCATTGTGGGCATAACCACTGGCATCATCTGCTTTGTTTTCCTCCTTCTCTGCTTCCCTGGGCTTGTCTGCTGGCACAAGCTTAGCTTCTTGGCTATTAACTGGCTGCCTTGTAGCCATCTCAGCTTTGTATTGCTTACCACTTCGAAGAGTTATTGCCTTGCATTGCTCATTTCCTTTGTGCCAAGCATCTTCAGTGTCGCTTGGCAAAGCACCCTAGGGTCGATTGTTGAGTGCATTAGCAATATGCCCAACTTGCATTTCCAAGTTTCTTATTGAAGCTGCCAAAACTTGGACTGTCACTTCGTTCCTTTCCATGCACTATGTGAGTTTGCCTCCTTGGTTGAGTCTTTGCCCTTTCTGGAAATTGTTTTGAGCTTTTTGTGGCATGGCATTTTGATAAAATGCTGGCATGGAATTATTATTCTACCTTTGAGCATTTTGGCGCGGGGCATTGTATTGGTTGCCTCCTTGATTTCCCCAAGCTAAGTTAGGGTGTTGTCTCCATCCTCCATTGTAAGCATTAGAATTAGCATTATAAAAATGACCAGCATTGCCAACAAAATTTACCAACTCAGGGTTGATTGGGCATTCATCCACATGGTGGTTTTCTCCACAAATGGTGCAAAATGGATCTAGTGCTTTGACTTCTCGGGCCTCGTTATTCTTTTTCAATGTTCTCACCATGCTAGTGAGGTTGGAAATTTTGGCATGAATGGACGTAAGTTCATCAACCTTCAATTTCCCACTAGCTTTGGTTCTGGACCCAAGTCTAGCAACAATATATTCAAAGTCATTGATCGCTATCCTCTCAAGGATATCAACAGCTTCTATATACCTCTTTTCTAGCATTGAGCCAACTTTTGAAGCATCGACAATTTGGGAATCCATGCATTGGACACCTTCTCAACAGATCCTTAAATGCTTCACATGCTTCGTAGAGAGTTTCATCCTCAGCCTACTTGAATGTAAAGATCTCACCACGCAGCTTGGCAGTGAGTGTTGGTGGCTAAAATCGTGTCAAGAACTTCTGGCACAGGACTGCCCAGGAAGTAATTGAACTCGGTGGCAAAGAATTAAGTCACGCCTTGGCTTTGTCTCTTAAAGAAAAAGTAAATAACCTCAGCTTCACGGTATCTTCAGATAGTCCAGTTTGCTGAAATAGTTGGCATATCTCCATGAATTGCTTGAGATGTTGCCTCGGGTTTCCAGTAAGTGCTCCATCAAATTGGCTTACATTCAAAAGAGTTTGGATCATTACGGGTTTAAGTTCAAATTTTTGCTCATTTGCATCAGTGCCAACAAGTCTTGGCATTAAATTTGCAATGTCAGGTGCTGAATGTTCTCGGATTGGCCTCTCTTCCTCTTCATTAACAATTGGATAATTAGGAGGTTGTGGTGCATTGTTATTGGGTGGATCACTGTTCACCACACCATTCCTTTGATTGGCTTGATTCATATCTTGATATCGCCTTTTTAACCTCCTCACGATCCTCTCAATTTCCGGATCGTATGGCCACTCGTCCACCACAGGATGGCTTCTGGTCATACACCGATAAAAATAAAATAAAAACAAAAACAAACAAGTAAAAATTTAAAAACAATCAAATTCGCTTTAATCTCCGACAACGACGCCAAAAACTTGTAGACTCTTTTGGGAGTTGTGTAAAACGAATGCTAGCAAAATGGGCAAATTATATGTATTAGGCAAGTAAAAAATAGTGCCAAGAGTCTTTTGTGTGCAAGTATACACGGTCTGCAAGTAATACAGCTTGGTAAGCTGATTTATCGATCCAACAAAGATTGACTTTAATTTGATTTCTTAATAGTTACTTGCTTTGATAGAAAAGGTGTTTTTTTTAAAGTTATTTTGAAACTAAAGAAAAGAAAAGAAAAATGAAGTAAATGTTGGCAAGGAAGGTTTCTTTAATGAATGATAAATGTTGGCAGGGAATGCTTGGTGTCAACGTTGCTCATGCAAGCCCTTGTTGGAAAAATATCTTGGCATTGTTTGCCGAGCAAATTCAACATTAGCAAAGCCTCTCTTGATGGTCATTGCCCTAATTGGCCAAGTAAAAACCCTTATATCTCTATAGTGCTTGCTTTTCTTAAACCAATTTGATTAAAACCAATCTATACTCCGAGGGGGTAGATATCACTTTCGAAGTAAGTTCATCTACTTGAACAACTTCTCTTGAAGCTTCTCTCCCAAGTATCCATCAAATGATCGTTGCCTCCCAAGTCTATTAAGATATTGAGGAGCAATGGGACAACTATGTTAGCTCTCACTTGGTAGAGTATTTAGAAAAACAGTAATGCCAGCTCTCGCTTGGGGTTACAGTTAAAAATATTAAAGCATGCCATATAGAAAAACTTTGACGAAACAGAATTGTATTCAAAGAACTAAGGTATAAAAGAAACGTTTAAACCAAACATCCCCGGCCAACTATGAAATTAGTTCATGGTGAGGGATTTAACCATCAAAACCATAACCGTTTTCAAATACATCATCTTAAAATAAACTAAAGAAAAATAACTTAAGCAAGGGAATGAGCCGAGGGGTTCTCGATGCAGCCCGCTACGCTAGGCTCTCGGTCAAGAGGTTGAATCACCATTCCTCGGTGGAGCTGGCCGTCACTCATCGGTGGAGCCGTCAGTCACTCGTCGGTCAAGAGGTCTTCACCCGATCACTCTAGTCTTTCCTTCGCTCCCTCCAATTGCTTGATTGGTTGGTCTTTATATAGGCGTGTATGGAAAAGGATGAGATAAGCATTTGCATTTAAATTTGAAATGATCAAGGGATAAGAGATAAAGCTTTATCTGATCATTTCAATATCTTATCAGCTCGGTGTGATAGCTTATCAGGATAGGGCTGACGTCATCATGTCGATGTTGCCTTGGCATCCAAGTTTGGCACAACTTTTCCAACATCACATGGAACCAACTTATCCGCTATTTTCTCAAAAGTTGATCCATTCGTGGTCTTTTATGAGCCTGATCCTTTCCTATTTTTTTCGGGGTTCAACAATCTCTTGGCATGACATCAAGTGCACTTCTCTGCCAACAAGTGCTTGGCACTGTCTAGTCCTTCTGTGCCAACAACATTTGGCATTCTTCTTGGCAATCCTAACCGTGTTGCTTTCCCGAGCCAAATCCTATGCCAAACCTGCAAAATAACCACAAAAACAACCCTTCACCCTGGCATAGATAGAAAACTAAACTCCTTATGCAAATGCATGATTCTAACAACCTAATGCAACTAAATGTATCTAAAAATAAGCAAGAGTGTTGTATCGGCATTTAAAACAGGATTTTGGGGAGGTATCAGTAGCCTAGTTAAACTGCTATACCTCAAGAGCCGCGGAGCGATCAACTTTATTTTATAGTGAACTTTAAACTCTATGGCATGCCAACTATATCCGATACCATTTCATTTACGTCACATAGTTAATATATTATTTTCAAATACATTTACTTACTATTTTCCAATGTGTTTCACAAAATCATTTCATATGCAAAACCACATTGCCAAAGGCAACAACACATTCCATTCGGGAACCATTTATATAAAATCACATTGTCATAGACAACAACCACATTCCCTTAGGAACCATTTCCCAATACTCTTAGGCATCTATAAACATGTTTAATCATTGCATATCATTCATTTAAACCAAAACATGTAAATCAAGTCTCATATAAAACCGATATTCAAAAGGCAAAATAGATCAAACTTACTTCCGAGCTTAGCTAAGCTTGCTAGGCTTTAATTAAACTCCCAAAGCCATAAATCAAACATCTTTATAGTACCAAAACACATTTTCACTCACTAACATGCTATCGTTTCGATGCCAACGTCTCAACGCCAACGCCTAGATGGCTAATCAGAAATTGTTCGAACACTTTTCTTCTTCCAAAAGAAAATGCAAGGGTCAATATAAATTGGACCACATCAAAGTAACCATTTTATTATAACACCACCATACCACAGTGTCACAATAACGAACCAAAACCAAAAATTCACTTCTTTCGTTATTTTCCACTTCACTACAGCAAACAATAGCATTCCTCTTTATGTGTGTGTGTGTGTTATTTCATGCATTGTATAATCTCCTGCGCCCAGGGGTGGGTTGCCGCAGCCTGCCCAGTGCTTAAATCCCCCTGTTCACGCCCATGTTTAGTACGGTTCGAATGGCTTTCAACTCCCTTCTTTTCTTAATATCCTACCACCATTAAATGGTTCGAATGGCTGCTTCTATTAAGAAATTTTTAGATTCTTTTCCCTTAATAATTTCTTACGTTCATTTCTTCAAAAACTCACAATACATACTTGTATATGATCCAAAAATTAAATCAATCATTCTACCAATCACCCCATTCAAGAATTTAAATCTAAATTTAACTAATTAGATTAATTCTGGGAATTAAATTACCAAATCAACTTTAGATTATTATTACTCATGCACCAAACATTAAAACTCCATAGAAATCATAAATTAAGAATCAAAATCATATAGAAAATCATTAAAGAACATTTTCTCACCTTGCTTGATGAAAAACCAACTTGAAGATGAACTCCCCTCGTGATTTCCAACAAGAAAAATAGTGAAGATGATGTAGAAATCAAAATCCTTAATCCACAATTGTTTAGAAATAAAATCAAAAAAAATTGAAGTAGAAATAATTTAGGAATCAAGAAATTCTCAAGTTTTGTTTGGAACAAAATGAGATAAACTTAGAAATGTCTTTCTCCTCTTTTAGAAAATTATAACTTCCAACTTGTTTTTATTAAAAACAAGTGAGAAACGATATTTCTTTTATTTAATCTAATAATTCCATTAAAAATATTATTTTAGTCCTTTTTAGAAAATTGTCATTATTATTATTATTATTATTATTATTATTATTATTATTATTATTATTATTATTATTATTATTATTATTATTATTATCATATAACCTTTTGTAAAATAGTCATCATTTAACTAATATTAAAACAACCCATTTAAAATTACCCAAACTCAATTTCATCCTTTATTAAACTCATTAAATATATTTTCACAAATGCATGTTACCATAAATTTATTGGAAATCAATTTAATTACCCAAATTATTTTTCAGAATTAATTAGCCAAAGACTAACCCAAAATTCCAACCCTATTTCGATAATTAAACCGAATCTTCTAGCCCATTTTTCTGGGATGTTACAACTCGTTTACGTTCCGACTCTTATACAATTGAAATCCTAAAACCTACTTTTGAGCAAGAAAATTCATATTGTTTCACAATACCATTCTGATGAACTCGAATTACACCACTTTTTTTATCTTATCTAGATGCAACATTAAACCTAAGGTGTGCATGCTGGCAGCGGGTTAAATATCAACCGAATCAGGCATCAAAGAGACATCCAATTGCGCATAGTTCTAGATTAGGGACCAAAATGCAAATCTATACAATTAAAAGGACTTAATTAGGTTTGAAGTTACCAATACTCAATTAGTCAGGTTTCATGATTACATACCAAATTCAGCTCAAAACCATCATCCAAACCCACTCAATTGCATGCACAAGAACCAAGGACTAAAATGAAAGAATCAAAAACTAACAAAGAACACATTAACTAAAATAACTGCAGTCCTTATCTGTACACGAGTGTAGGGGGTGTAGGTGTTCCCTTTTTGTAAGAGCGCAGGTGCACACTCCTGTCAAGTTATAGTATATAAGATGTCGAATCCCACGAGGATTGTACAGTTTGTCTCGTTCTTTAGTTCCTGTACAAAGCTAAAGTAAAAAAACAAGTTAATGATTGGTTGAGATTGAAAAGTAAATAAAACACAATTAAAAGAGAAGAAAAGAAAAGAATCAGGTTGATAGAGCAAGCAGGGTTATGCTGCCACTTAGTGTGAAAATTGCGCTGTAATGGGTATGAGTTATCCTTTGCTGCCACGATATGCTGCCTTGACGGGTTCGGCGTGCGGCAAACTACAACCCTGTCACGCGGCCGCAGCAGGTCACTGCCACTGTAGGGGTGTGTACTGTCTTAGCAGGTGGAATGGAAAGACGTCCTGGCGGCAAGTCTGGTAGATACTCCAAGTTCGGCAGGATAGTCGACAGTGATCCCTCCTATTTCTAGGTTAGGATGCTCGAGATTGATAACTTGAGGACTAGTGTGGAACCAAGTCAACCAACTCGGTTAGTGATCCCTTTTAGCCGCTGAAACTTGTGGGCTAGTGTTGAACCAAGTTAGTCACGCCTCTTGTTGTGACGGTACTTAACCCTTTCGTGAGCCTTTTACTTTCGTGCCCGAAAAATAGATTCTCTCAAACGACTGGTGTAGAAAGATTGAAAGAATGAAGAACGATGGATTAAGTAAACATCGAATATTTTATTGAAGAAATAACTCAAAAACCTAAGAAAACCGTTTCACTCTAGTTACAATATAACCCTAACCCAAGAGAATTTAGAACATGGCGGCAGAGAAGAACACAAGAAGAGTCTATAGAAAACCTAGGATGATTTAAACTAGAAGTACAATGGGTATTTATAGACTCAAAACTAGGTGAATTCCTCCTTGAAGTAGAAGTCCTCTAAAGTAGCTTTTCTTCTTTAATGTAGCTTTAAATGCTGACTTATTTGCTTGGAATATGGACTCTTCCTCGTTTTCCTTAACCCGCAAGTAAGCTTTGGAATTTCACTTCGGAAGCCCTAACTGCTGCTACAGAAGTCGGAAAATCATATGAATGCCGGTGATAGATTTCTTGAGTTTTTGCTCTACAAATCGTGATCCAATTCTTCCAACATTCATAGTTAGCTGCCGAGGGCAGCAAGGTCGGCGACAACTCTACTCGGCAGGTGCTTGGCAGCAACTTGTCTTCAGCTGGAACTACTTCAGTACAACTCCTAGGTTTGCTCCGCAGTGTTGTGTCCTCCACTCCTTGGTTCCCCCGTTCAGCTGTTAGTTCCTACAAGTAAGAATACACTAAAATGGTATCTCTTGTTCCCGAATGCATGATAAGTTATAAAAGCAAGGTAGAAAAATAAAATAATGTAAAATGCTATGCATGAGCCTAATTATGCCTAAAATGAGCTTAAAAATAGTAATAATAAGAGTTGGAAAGTGCATGAAATATAGGACTTTTGGACACTTTACACACCCCTAAACTCGAACTATTGATTGTCCTCAAGAAATGCAACCTAAAGTACTTGCTCTAAAAATAGTCAGAAAGAAAAACTTGTTTTTAACCTGATTTTCTGCCTCAAGGTCGTGGCACCTATATATATATATAACTTAATGAAGGGAAATAAACAAGAAAACAACTCAGAATTAATTTCCTAATGCCCGTGTGATGTTTGCAAATCTGTAAACAAGCTAAATATGCAGAATAAAGGGTTAAACAAAGATACTGATGTAATTTAAAGGTTGCTGCCGAGGCAGCACAGTTAAGTATATGATTTTTAATCGTGGTAGTGAGAGCTTCAGCTTAGCACAACTACTCTTCTAGATCTGACGTTGAGATAGGAGCAAATTACAGAACCCCAAACCCTTGGAGTAGAGTCATCCCGTGAAGGCTTTCATTCACTCATGTTAATTTGTCCGTCACTTTTAGGCTTTCAGATTCATGGACTTTGATAGCAGCGGAGTGTCCTCGCACATGATTCTTCCTAGAGCCTGTTGCGGGCACCTATAGGGTAACACATCACTTTTCTTTGTTTTTAAATTTACTGCCTTGGCAGTTCTGCATTTTTCTGTGCCTTTTGCCTGCCTCGGCGGCTACCTGCAATTATCGTTAGAATTTTGCAAAGAAAACAAACATGAAGTGTTCATCAAATACTCTAACACATTCAGCAAGTAACAGAGATTTTTAACATTTTTAGGCAAAAATAAAAAAAATCCAAGTCATACTCATGCTGTTTCCCAAGATTAAGTTCAATTTTTAATTAGGTGCGAAAATAAGTTAATCGGCTATCCTATCATAGGCACAAGTCATAACAAATTTTTCTTTTTCGATTATTACTAAGGCAAGTACAATGCAACCTATATGCAACTAAGAATGTCTACAAATGATGCGAGAGCTATCCCCCCCAACTCGAGATGGGCATTGCCCTCAATGCATAAAATAGAAAAGTAGATTGGATTAGAGTAAAAAGTAGGGATAACGCCTGAAGTTGCTGCCAATGGTTGATGCCGATTGCGGGCTTGATATTGCTGCCACGTGTTCCGCTTTTCTTGGGTTTGGATCTGCAAAACTGATTGTGAGACGGGAATAAAGAAAACATAAAACAAAAGAAACCTAATCCTAAAACTACTCCTACTAAGAATAGTAAATAGAGGCTTGGATAAGGTTATGTCACAGTGGGGTTGTCATCCCCCAATGTGAACATTTTATGTTCTTTGATGACAGAGTCCCCAATGTAGTGCTTTAGTCGCTGCCCGTTGACCTTGAACTTCATCCCCCATTTTATTGGTTTTATTGTTACAGCACCATGTGGGAAGGCTTCGACTACTTTGTAAGGCACTGACCATCTGGATTTTAGTTTTCCCGGGAACAGTCTGAGACGGGAATTGAATAGCAGTACTTGCTGCCCTGGCAGGAACTGCCGCTGCTGGATCTTGTTGTCATGCCATTTTTTTGATTTTTTCCTTGTATAGCTTGGCGTTCTCGTATGCCTCCCGCCGAAATTCTTCCATTTCCGTTAGATTGAGCAGTCTCTTTTCCCCAGCCTGTTTCTAGTCCATGTTAATCGCCTTGACTGCCCAGTATGCCTTATGTTCTATTTCGACAGGGAGATGGCAGGCTTTTACGTATACTAGACGATATGGGGACATTCCTAGCGGTGTTTTATATGTTGTTCGATATACCCAAAGAGCATCATCTAGTTTCAATGACCAGTCTTTTCTATTAGGATTTACTATCTTCTCTAGAATAGTCTTAACTTCCTTGTTCGAAATTTCTGTCTGCCCATTCGTTTGTGGATGGTAGGCTACAGCGATCTTGTGCTTGACCCCTACTTTCTGGAGTACCTTTGCAATTAATCTGTTGTCAAAATGGGTGCCTTCATCACTTATGATTGCTCTTGGTACTCTGAACCTCATGAAGATGTTCTTTTGTAAGAATCGATGAGCAGTCTTTGCATCATTGTGAGGGGTGGCAATGGCTTCTACCCACTTAGAAACATAATCCACTGCTAGGAGGATGTATAGGTTTCCACACGACGTTGGGAATGGTCCCATAAAATCTATCCCCCAAACACCGAATAACTCAACTTCTAGGATTGTTTGCAGGGGCATTTCATTCTTTCTCGATATGTTTCCTGTTCTTTGGCAACTGTCACACTGTTTGTAAAATGTCTGAGCATCTTTATGCAGTGTTGGCCAAAAGAATCCTGACTGCAGCACTTTTTCCGTTGTGCGCTGCCCACCAAAATGGCCTCCATATGGTGCTGAGTGGCATTGTGAAAGTATAGCCTGTTGTTCATCCTCTGGTACACATCGTCTGATAACCTGGTCTGCATAGTTTTTAAACAATAAAGGCTCGTCCCAAAAATAATGCTTAGCATCATGTTGGAAACGTTTCTTTCCTTGATAGTTTATTCTATAAGGTAAAACACCTGATACTAAATAATTAACAATATCCACGTACCAGGGTCTGTCTATTGAAGTTGTTGCCGCTGCTTCTGCATGGGCGGCATGTATTAATCCTTCAGCTTCTAAGGCGGCTATCAGGGCAGAGACTAGCAACAGCTGTTCGTCAGGGAATTCATCCTGAATTTCATCGTGGGAGGTGTTTTCTTGTCTATTCTCAAGCCGAGAGAGATGATCCGCCACTTGATTTTCTGTACCCTTTCTATCTTGGATTTCTATGTCAACATCTTGTAGTAGTAGGATCCACCGAATTAGGCGAGGCTTTGCGTCCTTCTTTGCAAATAGGTACCTTAAGGCGGAATGCTCTGTATGAACTATCACCTTCGTGCCAATCAGGTAGGGTCGAAACTTATCGAAAGCAAATACTACTGCCAGTAATTCTTTTTCTGTGGTGGTGTAGTTGGTTTGGGCGGTATTTAGTGTTTTTCTAGCATATTATATAACATGGAAGAGCTTATCCCTACGCTGCCCTAAGGCGGCGCCAACGGCAGTGTCACTAGCATCACACATAAGCTCGAAGGGTTGACTCCAATCCGGGGGAACTACAACATGAGATGTGACAAGCTTCTCCTTTAATGTTTTAAAAGCCTCATGGCATGCTTCGTTGAAAATGAATGGCTTGTCCTGTTCCAGCAAAGTACACAGCAGTTTAGAAATCTTAGAAAAATTTTCAATGAATTTACGATAAAAACCTGCGTGTCCCAAACAACTTCGTATGCCCTTGACATTGGTCGGCGGCGGCAAGTTGGCTATGACTTTTATCTTTTCTTTGTCCACCTCTATTTCTTGTGCGGAAATTTTATGCCCCAAGACTATGCCTTTATTGACCATAAAGTGGCATTTTTCCCATTTAAGCACTAGGTCTATTTCCTCACATCTAGTCAGCACTTTCTCAAGGTTGCTGAGGCAGCTGTCGAAGCTGCTGCCAAAGACAGAAAAGTCATCCATGAAGATTTCCATGAAGTCTTCGATCATGTCGGAGAAGATGGCCATCATGCATCGTTGGAATGTGGCTGGGGCATTGCACAAACCATACGGCATTCTTCAAAAGGCATAGATACCATATGGGCATGTGAAGGTTATTTTGGCCTGGTCATCCGGTGCAATGGCGATTTGGTTATACCTGAATATCCATCCAAAAAGCAATAGAAGGGTTTGCCAGCAAGGCGGTCAAGCATCTGATCAATAAAAGGTAATGGAAAATGATCTTTTTGTTACCTTATTTAGTTTGCGGTAATCCATGCATATTCGCCACCCTGTTACTGTTCGAGTTGGGATCAATTCATTATTATCATTGCTTACCACAGTGATTTCGCTTTTCTTTGGTACGCATTGTATCGGGCTTACCCATTCGCTTTCTGCAATTGGATATATGATACCAGCATATAGCCATTTGATGATCTCCTTTTTGACCACTTCTCTCATGGCTTCGTTTAATCTCCGTTGGGCGTCCACGGTTGGTTTTTGGTCTTGCTTCAGCTGAATTTTATGCATGCAAATGGTAGGGCTGATTACCTTTATGTCTGCAATGGTCCAGCCTATCGCCTTCTTATGTTGTCGCAGCAGTGCAGTTAGCTATTGTTCCTGTTCAAGCTGCAAGTTGGATGAGATTATAACTGGCAGTGTATCATTATATCTCAGGAAAACGTATTTAAGTTGTTTAGGTAAGGCTTTTTATTCGAGGGTAGGTGGTTGTTCAATGGATGGTTTGAACATCTTGCCCCTTTTTCTGTATAATTCAGAGGTTCAAAGAACTTACCTGGTCTATTTGTTATCCAATGGGTTAGTTCTTGTTCCTCCGTTTCCAGCTCCGTCCACTCATTATCTTCCGTGAAACTTTCTAAATGGTTGTCGTGGCAGCAGCTAAGTTTGCTGTCGGGGAAGTCTTGCTGTAGGCAGGGTCTATTTTCTTCCAGGTTGAATTCTGTGACTGCATCCAGTAACTGGCATTCTTCCGGATCTTCATCCTGTCTCATGGATTGATAGACGTTCAATTTTATTTGTTGATCGTCTATTCGCATCGTAAGTTCGCCTTTTTCTACATCAATCAGGGTTCTACTCGTAGCAAGGAAAGGTCATCCCAGTATTATTGGTGCTTTTTCATCTACTTCACAATCCAGCACCAAGAAATCAGCAGGAAAAATAAATTCATCCACTTGTACTAGAATGTCCTCAATTTTCCTTTCTGGTTGCACATAGGTTCTGTCAGCCAATTGTAGCATCACCGTTGTTGGGCGGGCATCTCCTATTATAGTTTCTGGAAAAACAGATTTGGGCATCAAGTTTATGCTCGCCCCTAGGTCACATAATGCTCGTACAGAGTGGTTGCTTCCGATTTTGCAAGGGATTATAAAGTTGTCGTGATCTTTTTGTTTGGGTGGTGCTTTGTTGTGCAGCATAGCCATACATCCTTCTGTTACTGCCACCGTTTCAAATTCCCCGATCCTTGTTCTCTTGGATAACATATCCTTCAAATACTTGGCATAGCTTGGCATTCGTCCAATCAACTATATTAGTGGAAGGATGATTTTGACTTGTTTTAGCACCTCCAGGACCTTTTATACTGCATTTCTTGCTTTTGTTTCTTTAGTCTCTGGGGAAATGGAGGGGGAGATGCAGGGTGGGCAGGTTTTTTCATGTTGGCCATCCTATTATGAGCAGCTGGTTCAAGTTTTGTTTGTTCATTCCTGGTGTCATTTGTTGATTCATGCTCTGGCGCTACCGCGGCATAATGTTCGACAGGTTGGATTGGTTTGGTAGTTGTTGTTTCTCTTGCAACTGGCATGAATGAGTCCTGTAGCGTTGTCCCGCTTCGGGTTGTTACGACCTTACACTGTTCAAGGGCTTTTCCTTTTGTTGATTCAATGTCACTAGGTAATCCACCCATTGGCCTAGTGCTGATGGTCTGGGCAAATTTCCCGAACTGTGTTTCCAGATTTTTCAAAGCTACCTCTTGATTGTTCATCCCGTTTTCAGTCCTGTACATGAAAGATTCGGTTTTATCAATGAATTTAGTTGTGCTAAAAATAAAATCTTTAGTATAGGACATTAAATAATGTAGAGTAGATTCTAGATATGAAGTATTTATGTCCTGTTGTGGCAGCAGCTGTCGTGACAGGTTCTGTTGATAATCCCCTCATTGCTGTGATGGGTTTGCAGTCGTTCTAGGGTTGCTCTACGAGTAGTTAGGGTGGTTCTTCAATCATGGGTTGTAGCTATTCTGCGTCGGTCCGCTATTCCTCTCGTATCTTCCCATATAATTAGCAGATTCTGCACAGTTCGTGGAATCATGGTTGCCACCACATTCTTCGCAAAATGGCTCCACAACTTTTTCTTCATAGACTCCTCCAGGGGTTTGTACGATTTTCATCACCAGTTCCGTTAGTTGATCGAGGCGGTTGTTAACGGATTCTAAGGCCTCCACCTCAATTGTTATGGCTAGCCGCCTTGTGCCGCCTCGGCGGGCTGTCGGATATTTATAATCATTTCTGGCGGGTATGTTCAGCAGTTGTAGTGATTCCTCTGGAGGTCTGTCTAGGATGATCCCGTTGACCGAGGCATCTATCATCATCCACGTTGGGTGGTTCACCCCATTGTAGAATTTAGATACCTGTGTCCAAGTCGGTAGGCCATGCAGCGGGCAGTTATTTAGCATTTGTTGATACCGCTCCCATGCCTCGTACATCAGCTCGTCATCCCCTTGTCTAAAGGTTGTGATCTCATTCTGTAGCTTATCGGTGACGTTGGACGGACAAAAGCGATCTAGGAAGTCTTTGCAGAGCTCCTCCCATTAACTAAAAGATCAGGTTGGCTGGTTGTCTAACCACTGTTTTGCCCTATCCCTCAGTGAATAGGGAAATAGCCTCAACCGCAATACGTCCTAGTGTACCCCATGAATCTTGAATGCTCGGAAAATGTCCAGGAATCCTTGTAGATGCTGCCCAGCATCTTCTGTGGCAGTCCCTCCGAAGTGCCCTAGTGTGTTTAACATGTTGAACATGACAGGCTTCAGTTCAAAATGATATGCCCCTATCTCCGGTTTCGTCACTATTGGCTCGAACCTTTGGAAGTCATGTTCAAGGTAGTTCCTAGTTGTCCGCACTTGGGGTGGATCAGGGGATCCTGCCTCTGCTGTACTTGTGGTCCTCTGGGCGGCAAATCTTGCTGCCCGCCTCTGCCATTGATGGCATCAACTGGGGGGTCCTCGTTTACCATGGTCTCTTCCTTTGCTTTGCCCTTGTCTTGGTTCTTTAAGGCTTCCCTGAGCTCCCTCTTGATTCGTCTAGTTTCACGCTCAACATCGTCGTAAATAATGATGTTTCCTTTAGGGTTAGCCCTGGTCATACACTTGCAAAGGACACAGTAAATTTTTTTTTGATTAAAAATAAAAATAAAAGAAAAAGTAAAAGAGGTACAGAAATTGAAAAACGAAATTCACTATTACCAATCCCCGGCAACGGCGCCAAAAACTTGTAGGGCGTGTAGGTGTTCCCTTTTTGTAAGAGCACAAGTGCACACTCATGTCAAGTTATAGTATATAAGATGTCGAATCCCACGAGGATTGGACAACTTGTCTCCTTCTTTAGTTCCTGCACAAAGATAAAGTAAAAAGACAAGTGAATGATTGGTTGAGATTGAAAAGTAAATAAAACACAATTAAAAGAGAAGAAAAGAATCAGGTTGATAGAGCAGGCATGATTATGCTGCCATTTAGTGTGAAAACTACACTGTAATAGGTAAGAGTTATCCTTTGGTGCTACGATATGTTGCCTCGGCGGGTACGGCGGGCGGCAAACTACAACCCTGTCACGCGGCCGCAGTAGGTCACTGCCACTACAGGGGTGTGTACTATCTCAGCAGGTGCAATGGAAAGACGTCCTGGCGGCAAGTCTGGCAGATACTCCAAGTTCGGCAGGCTAGTCGACAGTGATCCCTCCTATTTCTAGGTTAGGATGCTCGAGATTGATAACTTGAGGACTAGTGTGGAACCAAGTCAATCAACTCGTTTAGTGATCCCTTTTAGCCGCTAAAACTTGTGGACTAGTGTGGAACCAAGTTAGTCACGCCTTCCGTTGTGACCATACTTAACCCTTTCACGAGCCTTGCACTTTCGTGCCCGACAAATAGATTCTCTCAAACGACTGGTGTAGAAAGATTGAAAGAATGAAGAACAATGGATTAAGTAAACTTGGAATATTTTATTGAAGAAATAAATCAAAAACCTAAGACAATTGTTTCACTCTAGTTACAACATAACCCTAATCCAAGAGAATTTAGAACATGGCGGAAGAGAAGAACACAAGAAGAGTCTATAGAAAACGTAGGATGATTTAAACTAGAAGTACAATGGGTATTTATAGACTCAAAACTAGGTGAAGTCCTCCTTGAAGTAGAAGTCCTCTAAAGTAGCTTTTCTTCTTTAATGTAGCTTTAAATGCTGACTTCTTTGCTTGGAATATGGACTCTTCCTCGTTTTCCTTAGCCCACAAGTAAGCTTGGGAATTTCGCTTCGACAGCCCTAGTCGCTGCTACAAAGGTCAGAAAATCATATGAACGTCGGCGATAGATTCAGGAGTTTTTGCTCTACAAATCACACTCCAATTCTTCCAACTTCCATAGTCAGCTGCCGAGGGCAGCAAGGTCAGCGGCAACTCTACTCGGCAGGTGCTTGGAAACAACTTGTCCTCAGCTGGAACTGCTTAAGTACAACTCCTGGGTTTGCTCCGCAGCGTTGTGTCCTCCACTCCTCGGTTCCCTCGTACAGATGTTAGTTCCTACAAGCAAGAATACACTAAAGCAATATCTCTTGTTCCCGAATGAATGATAAGTTATAAAAGCAAGGTAGAACAATGAAATACTGTAAAATGCTATGCATGAGCCTAATTATGCCTAAAATGAGCTTAAAAACAGTAATAATAAGAGTTGGAAAGTGCATGAAATATAGGACTTTTGGACACTTTTCAACGAGCAAGTGTATTAGTACACTTTCACAATCCCAAAATCACATATTCCAGTAGCTTAAAACTGTACCGATACACCTCCTCGCGTATCGGTACACCCTGCCGAAATACAAATGTTCAAATCGATACAGTTACCCGAGTATCAAACCCCAGCCTCATATTACACTTACCCGTATCGATATAGGGGCACAAGTATTGATACGCCCAGACCTGAAATGTCCAATT
The DNA here is from genome assembly GCA_030270665.1 of Hibiscus trionum. NCBI lineage: Eukaryota > Viridiplantae > Streptophyta > Magnoliopsida > Malvales > Malvaceae > Hibiscus > Hibiscus trionum. The sequence goes on along the minus strand of BSYR01000010.1, from coordinate 37,900,485 downwards.
TTGCTTGTTTTTCAAACATTCATGGATTCAAACATGCTTTATCAAACCTTAAACATGTACACCACTAAACTAAAGATCAAACCATACCAGAATATCAAAGAAAAGTAATCAAAACATAGCAACATACTTCAATCATAGAACTAGAGGCATGCTTCCTAAAAACAAATCCATAAAAAACACAAAACATAAATCCACATCAAAATCGAACATATAAAGCCTCATACAACTCCACAACAATAATATAAACTTTCACGAAACGGGAGTTTCGCAAATAACCCTCCCAAACAACAATAAACCTCATTGACTTTATTACTACTAGTCTATTTCAAAAACCATACTTTCAAAAAGTTCAAGTCCTTGGATTCCCCTATGTTGGAGTATGCCCAAAGACCACTCATATAATGATTGAATAGACATACTATTTTACTAGATTTATCAAGTAATGGCATTGTCGTTATTATCATTTGGTATGTTTCTGTGCATCAAACTAGCCATTGGATAATAATGTCCATACAATAATACGATTATTGTTAAATAGGATCCTTAGTCGAATATTATTACGGGTATGGACAGTGATAATATATAAAGACTAAAATGTGGTTGATGACAAGCGTTGTCATTGACATAGAGATGTCAAAATCAACACATAAGTATTTGTTAGAGAACAACATACTGGAATGACCCGTTATGAGCATGTTTCTTGGGTAATTATGTGACAGTCACAACATTGCTCGTGATAAACATATGTATAATCCTCAGACTTGAGATCAACATGATTTCAACATAAAGATTTACGTACTTTGACATAGTCAAACGTGTGTCGTAACTGACTACATTATAAAGACTGATGATTGGATACGTGATGACCTATGTAGTGAAATATGGTTGATCAAGAAAGGATTTGTCCCTCCTACATAATGGGAGAAATATCTTCGGCCACTGGATTGAGTGAGATTAGAAAATGCATGGCCATGCTCGAATATTATGATATGAGATATCATAGAGATTCGTTTATCATAATCTACTCAAAACATCAAGAAACACTAGATGGACAACGCAAGTGTGACTAACCCATGACTTGTGTTCATCTAAGATATAAAGGACAAAAAGATAAAATACATAAAGGAAGTTTATTCAGGAATTAGGAAAGTCAAACCATGACTTCATGCAACTTAGGTAGCAATGATGTATTGCTAGATACCACTCATTGTTTGTAAAAAATTAGAACAGTTCTAATTTTGTTGCTAACATTGCATGAACCTACAAGGGTCACACCCTTCGAATGAAACAAACAAAAAATTGGAAACCATACTCCCTATTTTAGGGAGGTTTCCGAAAAACCCCTATGGGATAGGGGAAATCGGCAACTCCCTTAAATGGGAATAATATTGGATAAATATTGTATTTGTCAAAATATTATTTAGAGTATGGAAAATATTTAGAGACTTAAATATTATATAATAAGATTCTAGAAATTTAAATATATATTTGGAATTTATACAATGTATATTTAATTCCAAGTTTATGTAGAATTAGATTCCACATAATTAAAAATATATATTTAAATCCAAGTAAAGATAGAATGAGATTCTATATAATAAAAATATATATATTTGGATTAAATATAATGTATATTTAAATCCATGTTTTATGTAGAATAAGATTCTACATAATTAAATATATATATATATATTTCATTTAATATTATTAAATATAATGTATATTTAATATAAACTAATTTCAAGTAGAATTAGATTCTATGAATTTTGGTTGAACTTGGATTTATGGAATTCAACTAGAATTAAGTTTCTGAATACTATTTAAAGGGACAAGGGCTAGCAACCAAATCATCCCTCTTCCTCCTCTTGAAGATTTCGACAACACCCCTAGGGATTCCCTACTGGAATTCGACATATCCTAGAAAGCTCTCTGAGAAGTTGTTCGATATTTTTCTGGTGTTCTACTTGCCCCCTGGAAAATCCCTGAAGGTTCCCTTGCTCGATTGCAAGTCCCGGTTGAACTCCTGGTCGATTTCAGACTCCCTCAGGAATCCCTGGAGGGATTTCGACTTCTCCCTAAAAGGTGTTCAAACCTGTCGAAATTTATCCCTAAGTGTTAGGGAGGTGGATACTTTGTTCGTTTTGTTCGGGTGGACTCCGTAGAGGTCGTTGCGAACCTATGACGATTCTGGTTTTACTTGACGTGGTTATTCCGACATACCGTCGATTTTCCAGTTTCCAGAGTTTTAAAAGGTAGCTTTTCATCTTTTCACCCCGGATTCGTTCATGTACATGGATCCTGGCTGGATTACGTCGGATTAATTTTTCCGCTGCGCCACGGGGCGTGCCGACGTGACCCAACAGTGGTATCAGAGCCACTTGTATCATACGAATTCAGACTTAAATTCTTGGGTGATGTTTATGTATGAGATGCATGTTGTTTGATTCGATTTAGATATTTATCGTTTATCATATCACACCTAATAAATACTTATTTCGATTATCACTAAATGATTAAGAGTTAATCATAACTATGTTAGGTTGCTTTAATGTTAAATGCTAACATGGTGAGACTAATAGTTAGTCTAGAGAACAAGTAGTTGTTCGTAGTTTCAAAGATTTATGAAATCTCTGAAAGGGCTTCTAATTTGATAAAAGTTATCAAACTATCTTTCGCGGTGAATCCATAAGAGTTATGGTTAGACGTTATGAAAAATGCATGTCTAGGATTGGCATCATCAAAGACTTGGTACTTAAGTGTGCCTAGTGCGCCACCTCTCTTTCATGTTGACCTACCTGGTGCATTTGTTCGTTAACGCAAATGGTTTATGAAACCTCGTGATCCTTCTTTAGCCCATTAACTGCAACATAGGGATAATCAGTTTAAAACTCCGTAAACACGTCGTTACTTTGTTCGCACGATGTTTGAAATGCATGTTTGATTGCACGGTGTTTGTTTTGCATGGTTATAGCCCATAGCCTTTATAGTTTTGGTTTTTATAAAAATACGGCCTGCGTGTCGTGCCTTTCTCTATCTTCTATTGTACTTCTCTTCTCATCTCACTCCCTCGCATGTAACGCGAGTTTCTAAAAATTGTAAATACTCATGGAGATAAAGCAAGGACCAAGGTAGCAGTGTGGTGGGCCTTCCCTGGTGGACCGGGCATTTCAGAAGCAGATTCTATCTTCAGTAGAATGGTCCTCCAATTGGCTTGGGATGGGTCGCCTTAGGTTAAGAAGGGCTATAATCATTGCATATTTATTTACCACTTATATTTACCTTGTATGTGATGCAATGGATGTTTTATAAGCATGATTAAACATAGTTCTATTGATAGGATCAATGTTAAAATGATGAGATAATTAAGTAAATCTCTCACTATAATTCTAAGTATGTTTTAACCATCCAATATTTACCCTCGTTAAAGCTTCGATCGATATAATGCGAGCTTTGCCAAAGCAATGTCACATTTATCTATCTTAGTTAAACACGAAGAATAAGCTAGTGATATTCACCGGTTGAGATATTGGTATTGACTTGGCTGGGTTGTTCTAATAGGATTAGAAAACCTAGTGGTTAAAAGTTTTGGTTAATCATAAGATGATTTAAAGAACAAGAGTTGTTCGCCAAAAGATGAGGAATTACATGAGATGTAATTAGTAAGGTGTTACTTACCTAAATAACCATTTCCTAAAAGACTGGCCAAAGCTGATTTAGGAATGGTGAAATACGGATCCTCACTCACTAGAAAAACTATCGAAACGTTTTTCCGAAATTAAAACTAGAGGGTTTTTAATTTTGAAGAAAATAGTGGGAGTAAGTTTATAGTAAAGACCTATCTATAAATTTTAAATTTTAGTAAAACTTATATAGCATATTTTCTTTGTTGTAGAATTAATGGCAAATAATACCCTATATCTGCAATCTATCCTTGAGAAGGATAAGCTCAATGGCATAAACTTCCTTGACTGGTTCCGCAATTTGAGAATTGTTCTCAAACGGGAAAAAAAGGAATATGTCATTGAAGAACCCGTTCCTGATGAACCGGTTGCCACTGCTTCCAGAGCTGACAAAGACAAGTTTAAGAAACACATGGATGACATGCTGGATGTCGGTTGTCTTATGCTTGCCTCCATGACCCATGAGCTTCAGAAGCAACATGAGGACATGGTAGCTTATGATATGATTCAAAATCTCAAGGAGATTTATGAAGGGCAAACTCGTCAAGAGAGGTACGAGACCTCTAAAGCTCTGTTTCAATGAAAGATGAGTGAGGGATCTCCCGTAGGAGCTCACATCATCAAAATGATGGGCTATACATCCAAACATTGGAGAAGCTCGGCTTTCCGCTGAAAGACGAATTAGCTGCTGATGTCATCCTGCAATCGTTGCCGGATAGTTTCAATCAGTTCGTCCTTAATTTCAATATGAATGAAATTAACAAGACGCTGCCACAGTTGCTCGGCATGTTGAGAACTGCTGAAATCAACCTGAAGAAGGTAGGACCTAAACCTGTTCTGATGGTCCGCAAGGGCAAGAAGAAAGGTAAATTGGCAGCAAAGTCTAAAGGTGAAGGTATGACCAAAACCGATGGAAAGGAGGCATTGAAACCTAAGAAGGGAATCAAGAAGGATGGAAAATGTTTCCATTGCGGCAAGACCGGGCATTGGAAGAGAAACTGCCCCACACACCTACAAGAAGTCAAGAAAGCAAAAACGAGTGAGGCATCAACCTCAGAGGCTTCTAAAGAGAAGGCATCAGAATAGACATGGACCTGTGAATGGAAATAAAGCAAGAGTTGCTACATCATCCATTAGGACATGTGTTTTTGCTTAAATAGATTTGTTTTAGTTTTTAAGATTATTATTTTGTGCCTAAGTTTTAGTTATCTTGTAAGGACACGATATTTTTAATTTTGAGAAAATGTTATTCATTTAATCTCTTATGGCACAACGAATCAATGATCTTTAAACTAATCAAATCAATTTATAAAACAAATGACTAATCTCAAACTCATAAAAAGTATTAAGGTAATTTGATGAGATCAAATTCAAGAATATTTAAAGTTTGATTAACTTTCAAAGAATATGGGATTGTCCCATAATTAAATCCCACAAGTGGAACGAAAAGTCTTTGAAAGAGAATCAAATATGTTAGACATGTTTTGATTCAGAACAAGTCATTTTCGACTTCTTTACACACTAGAAAAACAACTCTCATACTTAATCGTGTTTTTTTCGAAACGTCATATAAGATATGGACTAAGAATTGTTCTAGAATACCTTTGAAGTTTTAAGGTTACTTACATGTTAACATGTTTACAAAGTTTGAACCTTAAAAACTCCATTTTTTGTTTATCCTAAGGAGAACAAAGTGTTTGTTTCTCAAACGAGAGTTTATCTTGAAATAGATTAATTCTCACAAAGGGATATTACTTCTTCAACTTTAATGAGAACAAAATATTTGTTGCTCAAGCGATAGTTTATCTCGAAAGAGAATACTTATCACTAAGGGATTTCATTTTTCAACGAGAACAAAATGTTTGTTGCTCAAACGAGAGTTTCTCTCGAAAGAGATTACCTCTCACAAAAGGAAAATATGGAATTTGGAATGTGAAGAAATTTTAGACAACAAATTTATGAAGCAAAGATTGAGAATGCTCCACAAATGATCAAGGAACATTGGAACAAAACACAACCATTGTGTTGATCCTTAAGAGAATACCATATACTTGAGAAATATGGATTTCTCACTATCCGTACATGGGAACACTCTTCTTTTCGGATCAAGATAAAGACTAGGTCTTATCAGAAAGCAATGGTGAGCCCAAAATTCGAGAAATGGCTAAGAGCCATGAGATATGAGATGGAATCCATGTCTAAAACCAAGTATAGACTTTGGTTACCTAAAAGGGTAAAACCTAAGAGGTACGGATGCGTTTTTCAAAAGGAAAAACCGACATGGATGATAAAACATACAAAGGATGATTCGTCGCTAAAAGTTTTCGACAAACTTCATAGTATAGACTACGATAAAGCATCCTCCTTGTAGCTATGTTTAATCCATCTTAATCTCACTTGCAAGTAGTTACATACGATGATTATGAAATCAAATAAAGGAATGTCAAAACCACTTTCCTAAGGGAAAACTTGAAACAGATGTGTACATGACACATCCAGAAGGTTTTGTCACTCCAGTAAACACTTGAAAGGTATGTAAGCTACATAGGTCTATCCGTAGACTAAGGAAAGCTTCTCGAAGTTGGGATATTCGTTTCAGAAGATACAATCAAAAGGTTTGGTTTATCTAGAAGCAAAGGGGAGTCTTGTTTTCAAAAGAGCTAGTGGGAGCATTGTTACTTTCCTAAGTATTATATGTAGATGACATACTCATCAAAAGGAACTAAAGATCGCAATATGTTTTGCATTAATAAAAGATACTGCGAGTTAGCAACATAAGACAGTATCTAACTCTACAACATAGGCTGAATGTATTACAGTCGACATAGCAATAAAGAAGGATGTTTGGATCTAAAGGGTTCACTTCTGAACTAAGGGTTAGTCCCAGCATATTAGATGCTACATAACTCTGTTATGATGGAACCTTTGCGTAAGCAAATAAATCCCAGATCTCATCAATAAATCCAAACATATTCTAAAGTGCTTACATCTTGGAGATGTGAAAGTATGCAACATACGCACAAAGTTGATAACTTTGTCAACTCCCTTACAAAGCTTTTGACACAACATAAGCATGTCAGTTACACTAAGCCATATCGTATTAGATACGAGAATGATTGGTCTTAGTGCCAATGGGAGATTGTTGGAGTATGCCCAAACACCAATCATATGATGATTGAATAGACATACTATTTTACTAGATTTATCAAGTAATGGCATTGCCGTTATTATCATTTGGTATGTTTTTGTGCATCAAACTAACCATTGGATAATAATGTCCATACAATAATACGATTATTGTTAAATATGATCCTTAGTCGAATATTATTACAGGTATGGACAAAGATAATATATAAAGACTAATATGTGGTTGATGACAAGCGTTGTCATTGACATAGAGATGTCAAAATCAACACATAAGTATTTGTTAGAGACAACATACTGGAATGACCCGCTATGAGCATGTTTCTTGGGTAATTCTGTGACAGTCACAACATTGCTCATGATAAACATATGTATAATCCTCAGACTTGAGAACAACATGATTTCAACATAAAGATTTACGTATTTTGACATAGTCAAACGTGTGTCGTAACTGACTACATTATAAAGACTGATGATTGGATACGTGATGACCTATGTAGTGAAATATGGTTGATCAAGAAAGGATTTGTCCCTCCTACATAATGGGAGAAATATCTTCGGCCACTTGATTGAGTGAGATTAGAAAATGCATGGCCATGCTCGAATATTATGATATGAGATATCATAGAGATTCGTTTATCATAATCTACTCAAGACATCAAGAAACACTAGATGGACAACGCAAGTGTGACTAACCCATGACTTGTGTTCATCTAAGATATAAAGGACAAAAGGATAAAATACATAAAGGAAGTTTATTTAGGAATTAGGAAAGTCAAACCATGACTTCATGCAACTTAGGTAGCAATGATGTATTGCTAGATCCCACTCATTGTTTGTAAAAAATTAGAACAGTTCTAATTTTGCTGCTATCGTTGCATGAACCTACAAGGGTCACACCCTTCGAATGAAACGAACAAAAAATTGGAAACCATACTCCCTATTTTAGGGAGGTTGCCGAAAAACCCCTATGGGATAGGGGAAATCGGCAACTCCCTTAAATGGGAATAATATTGGATAAATATTGTATTTGTCAAAATATTATTTAGAGTATGGAAAATATTTAGAGACTTAAATATTATAGAATAAGATTCTAGAAATTTAAATATATATTTGGAATTTATATAATGTATATTTAATTCCAAGTTTATATAGAATTAGATTCCACATAATTAAAAATGTATATTTAAATATATTTAAATCCAAGTAAAGATAGAATGAGATTCTATATAATAAAAATATATATATATTTGGATTAAATATAATGTATATTTAAATCCATGTTTTATGTAGAATAAGATTCTACATAATTAAATATATATATTTCATTTAATATTATTAAATATAATGTATATTTAATATAAACAAATTTCAAGTAGAATTAGATTCTATGAATTTTGGTTGAACTTGGATTTAAGGAATTCAACTAGAATTAAGTCTCTGAATACTATTTAAAGGGACAAGAGCTAGCAACCAAATCATCCCTCTTCCTCCTCTTGAAGATTTCGACAACACCCCTAGGGATTCCCCACTGGAATTCGACATATCCCAGAAAGCTCTCTGAGAAGCTGTTCGATATTTTTCTGGTGTTCTACTTGCCCCCTGGCAAATCCTTGAAGGTTCCCTTACTCGATTGCAAGTCCCGGTTGAACTCCTGATCGATTTCAGACTCCCTCAGGAATCCCTAGAGGAATTTCGACTTCTCCCTAGAAGGTGTTCAAACCTGTCGAAATCTATCCCTAAGTGTTAGGGAGGCGGATACTTTGTTTGTTTTGTTCGGGTGGACTCCGTAGAGGTCGTTGCGAACCTGTGACGATTCCGGTTTTACTTGACGTGGTTATTCCGACATACCGTCGGTTTTCCACTTTCCAGATTTTTAAAATGGTAACTCTTCATCTTTTCACCTCGGATTCGTTCTTGTACATGGATCCTGGCTGGATTACGTCGGATTAATTTTTCAGCTGCGCCACGGGGCGTGCCGACGTGACCCAACACACTACACTTGCATGCTGCCTCCAACCTTTAATTCTCTGTATTGATGGGAAAAAAGAGCGTAAGCACACTAGGCTTAGAGAGGGGTGCTCAAACAAAAAACATCATAAATGTATTTAAAACATGTTATCAAAATAACTTGAAAATCTGATTTTAAACATCTTTCAAAACATCATGCCTTATAAACGATGCATTTAACATTTCCAAAAATGTGCATATTAAACCATATTCAACATGTATCATGGATAAACAGAAAAATCCCATTTCCAATCCCTCAATTTAAGCTTTCCCATGCATAACCACCCATATGCAAGGCTAAAAGAGTAAACATGTATGATATACATAATCTATCAACATGATATACTATCAATTATATTGACTTTCAAGTGATCATAAACCAAGTCCCACTTCATAAAATATTAAATTGGATACATGGATTCAACAAGTGTCCTCTCAACACTTCATACAATCTCAACCAGAATTAAGGTACGATCACAACCGGGTACCATCACAACCCAATCATTGGTTAGATGTATAATTCGCTAACGTGAGTTTTCAGTACCATATAGCCCCTTGACCGTTAAGGTACTCGTGGTGGAGTATTCGATACACATAAACCCCTCAAAACCCGAGGCAACTTATTATAATGCACTATCAATCCTATGGCTAGCCAACTATATCCGATAACATTTTAAACCACATCACTTGCCAATATAATTCATTATTAACCATGTACCTCACTGTTTTTTATATGCAACATTTCAAAACGTTCGGACTGACCATCCGTTTAAGGATGATACGAAGTACTGAAATTCATCCGTGTACCCAAAGCCTTATACAAACACTCCCAGAACCTCGATGTAGACCGTGAATCCCTATCTGAAACTATGGACTTGGGCACCCCGTGCAAACACACAATCTCTGCAAAATACAAATTCGCTAACTTATCCAAGGTATATGTTGTATGCACTGACACAAAATGTGCACACTTCGTAAACCGATCAACAATCACCTAAATGGAATCTTTCTTAGTCAGAGTTAACGACAGCCCAGACACAAAATACATGGTGATTCTTTTCCACTTCCATTTTGGTATCCTCAATGGTTGCAACAACCCAGAAGGAAACTGATGCTCAGCCTTAACTCGTTGGTATACCATGCATCTAGCAACAAAATCGGCCACATCTTTCTTCAAACCAACCCAATAGTACTCCTCTTTCAAGCCTCGATACATCATAGTACTACCGGGATACAAAGAAAAAGGACTAGTATGCGCTTCGGTCAAAATGTACGCCTCAACTCATCATCATTAGGTACAACCATCTGATCTTTGAAACACAACACCCCATCACTAATAAAGTGAAAATCTGTCGGATTTCCATCCATGATATCCTTAACATGTGGTACCAACGCCTCATCAAAAGGTTGCATATCCTTAATCAATTGTGACAAAGATGGCTTTACTTGCAACTCGGCCAATAAGCCTCCATCCCGCGTCACACTTAACCACGCGAACATCGCTCTCAACTCTACCGCAACCTTCCTACGCAAAGCATCAACCACAACATTAGCCTTTCTCGGATGATACTCAATCGTCAAATCATAATCCTTAAGCAACTCCAACCATCTATGTTGCATAAGATTCAAATCCTTTTGTGTCATCAAGTATTTCAAGCTCTTGTGATTCGTGTACACAACACACTTCTCCCCAAAGAGATAGTGCCTCCAAATCTTCAACGCAAACACAACCGCGGCAAGCTCAAGATCATGCACAGGATAATTGTGATCGTGTACCTTTAACTATCTAGATGCATAAGCCACAACTTTTCCTCCTTGCATTAACACACAACCCAAGCCTACATATGATGCATCACTATAAACAATAAACTTCTTACCCGACTCAGGTTGAATCAAGATTGGAGCTCCAATCAAAGCCTCCTTCAATAATTCAAAAGCCCATTCTCTATCCTCCATCCACTCAAAACGGACATTCTTCTGCAAAAACTTGGTCAAAGGAGCAGCAATTCACAAAAACCTATCCACAAACCGACGGTAATAACCAGCTAAGCCTAGGAAACTAAAAACCTCCGAAACAAACTTAGGCGGCTTCTAATCTATCACTGCCTTAACCTTTTTTGGGTTAACTCGAATTCCTTCGACTGACACAACATGCCCAAGAAAGACAACCTCCCTAAGCCAAAACTCACACTTGCTTAACTTGGCATACAACTGATTATCCAACAATGCCTGAAGCACAATCCGCAAGTGTTTATCATTATCCTCCTCGGTACGAGAGTACACAAGAATATCATCAATAAACACAACTATGAATTGGTCCAAAAACTCATGGAATACTCGATTCATCATATCCAAGAACATTTTTGGTGCATTAGTCAAACCAAACGGCATCATCAAGAACTCGTAATGCTCGTACCTCGTACGAAAAGCATTCTTAGGCACATACACATTCTTTACTTTCAATTGATAATACCCAGACCTCAAATTAATCTTAGAAAACAAAGAAACACCTTTAAAATGATCAAACAAATCATCAATCCAAGGCAAAGGATATTTATTCTTAATCGTAAACTTGTTCAGTTGTCAGTCATCAATGCACATGCGTATCGTACCATCCTTCTTTTCACAAAAAATATCGGCTCACCCCACGACGAAACACTAGGCCTAAAAAACCCTCGATCAAGCAACTCTTGAAGTTGCGTTTTAACTCCTTCGGTGCCATACGATAGGGAGAAATAGACACCAGAGTTGTATTTGCATATAACTCAATCCAAACTCTACCTCTATATCCGGTGGCAAACCCGGCAACTCCTCCAGAAAAACACTCAGAAACTTATATATCGTACGAATGTCCTGAAAACGCACCTCCTTCGATCCCGGATTCATGACATAGGCTAAAAACGTCTGACAAATAGATTTCATCATATGACTCGCTTCTAGAGCCAAAACAACATTGGGCAAGAACGCAGCATTCTCACCCACAACCACCACTCTGTAATCATCAACAAGTTTCAAGAAAACTCGTTTGGTTTTAAAATCAAACACAGTCATATGCTTAGTCAACCAATCCATGCCCAAGATTACATTGAAACCATGAAACGACAACTACATCAAATCAACCGCAAACACATAACCCTAAACCATTAAAGGGTATCTCCTATACAACCTCCTCACAAAAACCATCTATCTGAAAGAACTAGTTACTTGCATACCCACATCTAGTACTTCTAATGTTATATTTAGCAAATGCGCATGCTCACGCAAGATATATGAATGCGTAGAACTAGAATCAACCAAAGAAAACAACGGAAGAGATTGCAATGTAAAGGTGCCTCCAATCATGTCGGTATCATTGTGTCCCTCGCGATGTGAATACACTCTCGCATGACCACCACCCTTGGGCTGGATAGAAACGGTATGAGCCACCGTCCTTGAACTCTCGTCCCTTCGCTAGAACTGTCCTCGGCCACAACCACGTCCTCCTTGTGGTTCAACCGCATGTGCCTTGACCTATCCACCACCCGCCAACAACAAACAATCAAGTCTAAAATGATCGCTCGATCCACAACCCCAACAAGAATTAGCAACAACGGTTGTAGGAGCCTGTCCCTCATGAGCAAAACGTGGATAGTCTCGCCTCATGTGATCTACAAACCTAACATGTATTATGTGTTGCTCTAACTTGGGTACCATGACCCAATGATCCTCGTCCAACACTACATCCACCTCTCCTCAAATCAGGACGATACCTTCTATCACGATGCTTCTCAAACTGACCGCCACCAGAACTAGAATCCGCAACCATCTTACCAAAGCCAGAACCTCCCACACGAGTTGATAAACCCAGATTATGGTCAATGTCCTTCGCCCGTGTAACAAACACATCAAAATCAGTGTAATTAGAAGCCAACATATAGGTTTTAACATCTTATACCAATTCGTAATGGAATCGATCACAGTGACGCCTCTCATCCGGTACCAGTTCAGGAGCATACTAACTCAACCGAACAAATTGTACCTCATACTCTGCTACAAACATACTACAATGAACCAAGGCCATAAAGTTGCGCTTCTTCTCATCCAAGTATCTAACTCCCAAATACTTCTTCTTAAAGGCAGCTTGAAAGAAATCCCAAGTCACATCATCGGGTTTCATGCAGCAGTCACGGTAGTCCACCAACTATAAGCGTATCCTTGCAACAAAGATACAACACATCCCAGCTTACGGGCATCATTGCACCCCATTTGTTTCAAAATATGATCGGTAATGGCAAACCACTTATCGGATGCCTCGGGTGCAAACCCTCTGAACTCAACTCCTCCCAAGTTACGCAAGCATTCTAACAGCAACCTTGTCTACCCAAAAGTTGGTACAGACGCATGCACTCCAGCAACAGCAGGTTGAAATACTCCAGCCATCGCTTGAATCAAAGGCGTCATATCACCCAATACTTGCCCAACTGGCGCAGGTGGTACTTGCTCCACTACAATAGGTGGATTAGGAGGAGGAGGTGGGAAACCCCTAGAGGTATAACATTCTTCTGATTCCCCTGCCCAACGGTTGTAGCATTCGTGCTAGCCCTCAACTCTCTCCTCGATCCCATCATACTAAAATATCTAAGGCATGATAATCACATCAAAAGAAAATAGTTAGGCCAGCTTCAAGCGAAGATCTAAGACTTCCATTTCAAATCAAAATATTTTATACTGTAGTAATAAGGCAATGTTTCCTACAAGACATCCCCCAACATGGCATATAACAATCAACGTATATATAACATTCACCACACATAGCAAACAATAGTAATAAAAAATTAATATCAACATCCCAACAATCATAACCTCACCACAATTACCAGAAACATAGCTCTGATACCAACAAATATAACCCCCTTGACCCGATCTAGACGCTAGACCAAACCGAGCGGGCTACATTGGGTTTGCTAAAACAAACCCGTAAATAGTTAACTCGAAATATGCCAATTTTTATCTTATCTAGATGCAACATTATAACCTAAGGTGTGCATGCAGGCAACGGGTGAAATATCAACTAAATCGGGCATCAAAGAGATATCCAATTGCGCATAGTTATAGATTAGGGACCAAAATGCAAATATTGAAAATTACAATGACTTACTTATGTTCGAAGTTACCAATACTCAGTTAGTCAGGTTTCATGCTTATATACCAAATTTTAGCTCAAAACGATCATCCAAACCCACTCAATTTCATTTACAAGAACTAGGGACTAAAATGAAAGAATCAAAAACTCATAAAGAACACATTAACTAAAATAAATGCAGTTTGTATCTGTACACAAGCAAGTGTATCAGTACACTTTCACAATCCCAAAATCTCATATTCTAGTAGCTCAAAACCGTACTGATGCACCTCCTCGCGTATCGGTACATCGTGCCGAAATACACATGTCTGTACCGATACAGGTACCCGAGTATCGAAACCCAGCCTCAGATTACACTTACCCATATCGATATAGGGGCATGCATATCGATACACCCAGACCTAAAATGTCCAATTTTGCTAGTTTTTTCGCACATTCATGGATTCAAACATGCTTTATCAAACCCTAAACATGTACACCACTAAACTAAAGATCAAATCATACCAGAATATCAAAGAAACATGATCAAAACATAGCAACAATGAACCCCATTGACTTTATTACTACTACTCTAGTTCAAAAACCATACTTTCAAATAGTTCAAGTCCTTGGATTCCCCTTCACTTGCTTGCTACCTCCAACCTGTAATTCATTGCATTGATGGACAAAGAGAGCGTAAGCACACTATGCTTAATGAGGAGTGCTCAAAGACAAAATACCATCAATGCATTTAAGGGTCTGTTTGTTTCCTTGTAATTGGTTTTCCTGAAAACGTTTTCATAACTTTCCGCTGTTTGGTTCATGGAAAATGAAAAAGTCAAAGAAAAATCAACTACAGTCAATGGAAAACAGACCTTGTTTTAGTGTAAAATGACTTACCCATTGATTTTCGGTAAGTCGGTTTCCTTCCTCCCATTCTCTCTACAAATACTAACCTAAACCATAAACCTTAAAACATAAACCCTAAATACTAACATAAAAACTAAACCCTAAATACTAACATAAAAACTAAATCATAAACCTTAAACCCTAAACATTAAATCCTAAACCTCAAACCCCAAACCTTAAACAATAAATATTAAGCCCTAAACATTAAAAACCCTAAACCTTAAAATCTAAACATTAAATCCTAACTCCTAAACCCAAAACCCAAACATTAAACAATAAATATTAAACCCTAAACACTAAAAACCCTAACCCTAAATAAAAACCCCTAAACCTTAAATATTAACATAAACCCTAAACCCTAAATATTAACATAAACACTAACAACAAACCATAAACATTAAACACTAACATAAACCTTAAACCCTAAATGAGAACTTAAACTCTAAACCCCAAACATTAAACAATAAATGTTAAACACTAAACATTAAAACTCCTAACCCTAAACACAAATCCCTAAACCTTAAATATTAACATAAACACTAAACACTAACACAAACCCTAAATATTAACATAAACACTAAACACTAACACAAACCCTAAATATTAACATGAACACTAAACACTAACAACAAACCCATAAACCCTAAACACTAATATAAACCTTAAACCCTAAATGAGAACTTAAACCCTAAACCCTAACTTAAACCATAAACCCTAAAACATATATGCTAACCCTAAACCCTAACTTAAACCCTAAATGTTAAACCATAAGCCATATATGCTAAACCCTAAACACTAACATAACCATAAACATTAATCCATAAACACTAATCCATAAACACAAAACCCTAAATACTATATCATAAATATAAACCTTAAACCTTAAAAAAACCCTAAACCCGAAATGTTAACCATAAACACTAACATAACCATAAACCATAAACACTGATCCATAAACACAAAACCCTAAATGATATATCATAACCCCTAGACCCTAAAACAAAACCCTAAACCCTAAATGTTAAACCATAAACACTAAATGCTAACATAAACACTAACATAAACCTTAAACCCTAAATGTTAAACCATATATATTAAACCCCAAACACTAACATAAACCCTTACCCTAAACACTAACCCATAAAACCTAAATGCTAACATAAACACTAAACCATAAACAATAAACACTAACATGACACACTAAACCATAAACAATAAACACTAACATAAACACTAAACCATAAACAATAAACACCAACATAAACCTTAATCCCTAAATACTAGTATAAACAATAAACACTAAAACCTAAACACTAAACCTTAACATAAACCCTAAACTTTAAATGTTAAACCTTAAACACTAACATAAACCCTAAACAATAAACATTAACTCTTGAACCCTAAATGCTAACATAAATACTAAATCTTAAACACTGAGCACTAAGAGAAACCTTAAACTCTAAATGATAACCTAAACCTTAAACACTAAAAGCTAAACACTAAACCATAAACACTAACATAAACCCTAAACACTAACCATAGACACTAAATGCTACCATAAACCCTAATCACTAAACCTTAAACCCTAAATATTACCATAAAACTTTAAATCTTAAACCCTAATCCCTAACCACTAACCTAAACCCTAAACCTTAAACACTAACATAAACTATAAACCCTAAACCCTAAAGCCTAAACACTAATCTAAACCCTAAATCTATACCTTAAATACTAATCCCTAAATGCTACCATAAACACTAAATATTGGTCTAAACCATAAATGCTATCCTAAACCCTAAACCCTAAACACTAACCTAAATGTTAAACCATATTTTGGTTGGAACTTGTTTTTATCATTACCGATGCTTGTTTGTGGATTGTTCATGAAATTTTCAGGAAACTCTACCAAACAGTGTAAAATGAATTGTACAACATCATCCAAACACCGGAAAATGGTTTCTGCAATTAGTTTTCCAACAACTGTAGTTCATTTTCTAGAATTCATTTTCCGGAAACAATTTTCAGTGAAACAAACAGACCCTAAAATCGGTTATCAAAACCACTAGAAAGTCTCATTTTAAACATCTTTCAAAACATCATGCCTTATAAACTATGCACTTAACATTTCCAAAAATATGCATATTAAACCATATACAACATGTATCATGGATCAACCTCAAAATCCCATTTGCAATCCCTTAATTTAAGTTTTCTCGTGCATAACAACACATATGCAAGGCTTAAAGAGTAAACATGTATAATATACATAATCCATTAACATGATACATTATCAATTATATTGGCTTTCAAATGATCAAAAACCAAGTCCCACTTCACAAAATATTACATCGGATACACGGATTCAACAAGTGTCCTCTCAACACTTCATACAATCTCAACCAGAATTAAGGTACGATCACAACCGGGTACCATCACAACCCAATCATTGGTTAGATGTATAATCCGTTAACGGGAGTTTTTGGTACCATATAACCCCTTGACCGTTAGGGTACTCGTGGTGGAGTATTTGATACACATAAACGCCTCAACACCCGAGGTGATTTATTATGGTGTAATATCAATCCTATGGCCGGCCAACTATATCTGATAACATTTTAAACCACATCACTTGCCAATATAATTCATTACTAACCATGTACCTCACTGTTTTTTATATGCAACATTTCAAAACCATTTCCAATGCATTAAACCATGCAATTACAAGTATTCCTCATACTTACATGAATCATTTACCCAATGCATCCATCATCAATATGTGATCAAAAATCAGTATAAATTATACTTTAAACATGCTTAAACAATAGGTACCAAGTAATTCAAAAGCAAGTGCATAAAACCAATTTCACCAAAACACAACCGATGGAGAAATCTCGTCATACTTACTTCCGAGTTTAAACCAGTGTTTCAAGCTTAATTTTAACTCCAAGAATAACCTTTAAACCATTTCAAAGCTTAATTCCCCGTTCTCACTCACCGACTACGCAAAACCTCGTCCGCCAATGCGAACTACTTCTCCAAAGCTTCCAAAACGGTGCCAGAAGCTTAAGGATCAATCACCCCTGATTTATCCACACAAAAATAGAGTTTCAAAGACTCAACAACATTAATCCAAAGAAACTATAACCAAAAACTCCTCCACAACAACTAAAATCAACATCAAACACCTTCCAAACGTAACCCAGCCAAAACCTAAAGGTTTAATTCATCACTTACCACCAAAATACATCCAAAAACAACCTAACATCATCCTTATACCTCCAGTATTCACAAAACACCCATAACTCCTCAAAACCCATAACTAACAACCTAAAAAATTAGAGATTCACCTAGTTTCGAGATTCCAATGTTAAAACCAACTTATTAGCATTATAAAACACCAAAATTATGATTAGAACCAATCAAGAACTCAGCAAAACAGATCCAAAACGAAAATCACTTAATCTCATCAATTGAACTTTGATTTAACCAATTTTCCATAATTAAATCATTAAAACTCATTAGAAAACATTAAACAAATATCAAATACTTGAGAATTTCAGTAAAGAACCATTCATTAGAGGAGAAGAACGAACCTTATCTCCAATGAGTGAATTTTCTCTCAATTGGATGTTTTACTCTTAAAAAACAAAGGAAAACAATGAGATTTTGGAAAACAAGATTGAAGAATCCATTAGAAATCAAAAGTTTAAGAAATCAAGAACATTACCTGAAATCTCTGATGAAAAGAGAGTGTTTAGCTGATGAAACTTTGAGAGAAAAGTTTTAGAGAGAAAAGTTACGTCAAAAGTGATTTTATGAAAATAACTACCTTTTAATCAAATCTCATTTAATTCACTTATTAAAACCTAATTAAAAATAATCAAAATTGAGAGAAAAATCAGATTAAAACATTTGGTAAATTATCTCCTTAAAGATTCTAAGATTTGACCCTTTTACAAAATAGTCACTAAAAACATTTTTTTCACTCTTTACATTTTTGTCACTAGCCAAAATGTCCAATTTCCAAATTCCATTTTTCAAAATTGACTTTACCAAAAATATCCATATATTAAATAATGATTTTAGGATATTTTCCCCATATATTTTATCACACAAAAATATTTATTCTGATTTTTATCCCGAATCCGACTAGAATCTCTAATTTCAGTCCACCGGACCGTCTAATCGACCTAGATAAGAATTAGTGTAACTACCGTTTTTCTTACAGAATTACAGTTACTATAAAAAAATATGTTACCACATTGTAATAATTTATGTTAGAATCGTGTACCAGTATAACCGGTCTGCTTTCTTTTTGCTTTTTTTAGGCTGCCTTACTATCATGCCCCACCAGGGTGCACCAGGACCGACCGAGGAGCACCACCTAGGTGCACTACAGCCGACCGAGGAGCCCCACCTAGGTGCGCTAAAGCCAACCAAGGCCAAGTGAAGTGCCTTGGACGTTTTAAGGCCAAGTATGAACCAAGGAAGGTTCTAGATTGGTCTGGAGAGGTCTACAACCCTCTTAAAATGTTTCCACAAGGTTCTAGGAGGTTCCAGGACGTTCCGCACTCATCTAGGCTCAATCAAAAGGACCTAGAAGACTCTGGAAGGCTCGGGACAACTCGGGACTAATCTGGACATCTTCAGAACAATCTAGAAGACTTTAGAAAATTAGGGACTTATGCAGATAAGTATGGAATTATCTAGAGATCACTAGGTCTTGTAGATATTTTAGGAGGCAAAATAATGGTCATATGATCAAAACGATCTCAACCGTCCATTGAGGAGGTGGGAGCCTATAAATAGGGACACCCCTCTCATTTGTAATCCCATACATCCCATAAATCCTTCAAGTTTCCTTTCTCTTGTAAGTGCTTTAAGCTTAATATAAAGCTTTCCTTTCCAAGTTCTTTACCTTTTCTACTTTGTGTGTATGTTTGTCATAGCGTTGCGCGAGTAAAGCTTGCTAACATTGTGTCGGGAGTGTTAGCGCCGCACGGATTAACTTGGGAGCAATCTAAGTCCGTGACATTACGCCATAACTACCCTGAAATTAGTAGGTATCCCTAAAATTATAACAGATTTTTCATCGTGTTCTTGATCCAAGCCCAATTATATTGCTTGTTGGATCTGTTTGGTGTGAACTCTTATAATCGAACCATTTGATTCATGTCTTGACTCCAAACTTTTCTTACCTACACTCCAATCTTCTCGGCTAATGCGCATCAGGCATCACCCAACAAATGTCATTTTTAGTAACAGTTCAGACTAATGATTCCTCTCTCAAATACATGAGAATTTAAAATGTTCAGGAGTACAACACTAATAATGGATCTATAAATTTAAAAATAAAATTCAAAATATTCTTTTCTTTCTAAATGGATATATAATTTTCTTTTTTTATACATTAAATTATTTTAAAAAATAAAAGTACAATTATTGTCGCTGCATGCATCCGTACCCGCCTAACACCTCTCTTTCCATCCATCCATGATCCTATTCCTAACTATCTTCATCGTTTACTCTGATGCAGGGCCTCACTACCAACATGACATCAGTTTAATATTCTAGATGGCAGCCTAATTGTCAGTACACGTGGCATAAAAAACAAAAACAAAAAACATGAAAGATAAACAGGTGAAGGTAGAGAATTCCACAAGGGCGGTGCGGGTGAACCATTGGTAAGAAAGTGTCGTAATCTGATGTGCCATGTTAGCCATAAAAGAAATATTTATCTGATATCAAACCACTATAATAGAGAGAAAAAAACCCATCAATGTAAAGATATCAGATAAAAACAAAAAGCAAAGTGAGATGCTGATCCTGAGATTATTGTCTCAACTTTGTAAGCAAATGTCTTTGAAAATTGAAATAGTGGATTGTTTCATCTCATCAAATTTCATGCCATCATTATCTTTAAAACCAGCCTAAGAATTCATCAGCCTGACATAACTCATGACACCATTTTTATAATCCTTAAAAAAAGATAAATCTTCAGACAATGCGTTATCCAATTTGATTCTTAAGATATCCTTAAAGCAACAGTAAAAGGGGCCGAGATATTTTATGTTCCATTATAGTTTTTGGGAAAGATATTTCAGTCGCCCAAGCATCCCAAGTAACCTCCCAGCAAATGACGTGTTGCCATTTATACACACCTTGAATTGCATCAAGCTTTTCAATGAAGCAAATAGCTTTTATGTCATTGTCTATACAATATATATAGCATTGGTATTGCCAATGCCACACTAGTGTTTTCTTTTTTTTTTGTTCGAACACACTAGTGTTTTCCTTGTTGCCCATTTGCCTGCAACTAATATATAACATCTCCCACTTTCTAATGAGAAATCAATACATTAGGATTTAGGAATGATACTACCCATAATTATTTTAGTTTTGGTATAAAAGATATAGTCATACGAGTTGTAGACGTTAAAATTCAAATATTTGTATTGGTTGGTAATAAATTTGATTGATTTCAAGGTAAAAAGAAGAAAAAATTTGTTTAGTGTTTTGGTTTTATTTAGAGGCGCTAATCGTGTCCGTTTGGACCGGGTCATTTCAGTTCAGGATTACATTCGGCTTACGTTCAACTAGGTCAAATAAAATTTAGTTCGGTTTATGGTAAGTCAGGTAGAGTTCGATTTCGAGTCAGATCAATATTGGGTCAATCAATTACGGGTCAGATTAATATTAGATTGATTTTCGGGTCAAAGTCAATATTGAATCAATCAATTCTTAGGTCGTGTTAATAGTTGGATTTTCAGGTCAATACAGGCTTAGTTAGGTGTGAATTCAATCAAGTATATGTATAATTTTTTATATATTCTTGTAAAAAATATGTCTTATTTCGAATCATATATGAAAATTATTTTTTAAAGGAGAAAAGATAATATTGAACCATTAAATTATTACCAAATGAGTTGTTAACTAGTAATATAATAAAAAAATAAAATAAAATGCACATCATTTCTTCTACTAATTATCGCATTGTTAAAAAATAAATAATAGTAAAATAAAATATTTGTTCGCTTCAACTCAATTATAGGACTAAAATCGAGTTGATGTTCAATTCAGGTTTGAGTAAATAAATTCAGGTTGCTTTCAGTTCGGTTTATCTTCAGTTCGGGTCATATTGGTCAAGCTAAAATTCAAGTTGATTTCGATTCAGTTCGATTTCAAATTTTGGATCAAGTTTGAACCATCATGTTCAGGCACATATCAAATTTCAATTCAGATAAATAGATTCGTATAATCAAGTCGAATCAATTTTACTAAGTCTAGTTTTATTTCATTGTTTGTACCGTGAAATTTTCAAAAAGAAGAATTTGAGTATCCAAAATCCTTTGGAGAAGCATGCGTGTTGACGACATCACTCACCACTAAACCAAACTTCATGCTTCATTCCCCATAATCTTCATCATCTCATCCCAAGGGCTTTAACTTTTAAAATAGCACCATTACCTTTTATATTTACCAAAATAACATCTGGAATTCTATATTTTCCAAAATAGCACTTTTACAGTAAACTTGTTATACATGCGCGGCGAATTTTAATAAAAAATTGTTTTTAAATTTTTCTAAAATTGATGGGCATGCATGGAGAGTTCTAAAAAATTAAAAATTATATATTTTTGTGTTTTAATTTAATTAATTAATTAACAAATGATTACTTATAAAAAATAGATGATTAAACAAATCCTAATTGAAACTCATCTTGCATACTAGGCGAGTTTCACTTAAACTTTTTACAAAATTAAAAAAATAAACTATTAGAAACTCACTTCACATTTTTAATGTATTGAAGAACAAAAAAAACTGAACTATTTGGAACCGAGTTTAGCATTTAGCTCCATCAATTACAAAAAAATTGTAGGCATTAGCTTATACAGGCCTAGTTAGAGTGTAAGCATCTGTTTCTTATCTATGTGGGATTTTTAGAGCTAAAGAGTTTGCTACTATATTTTAGCTTCAAGAATCCCACATTGATAACAAGCAAGGCTTACACTTTTTTCGAATTGAAAAGGCTTACACTTTAACCATGCATTTATAAGCTAATGTCAACATCCTTATTTGCAATTCTTGGAGCTAAATCTCAAAGTTAGTTCTTAATAGTTTAAAATTTTCATTTTTGTTCTTCAATACATTGAAGATGCAAAGTGAATTCCTAATAGTTTAATTTTTTTTTTCATTTTCATCCTTTAGCAAAAATGTTTGATTTAAAAAAAAATAAGTGGAACTCGCCTAGTATGCACGGAGAGTTCCAATTAAGATTTTTTAATCATCTTTTAATTAATTAATTAATTTAAAACACAAAGAAATTATTTTTTTGAACTCGTCGAAATAATTTTTTATTGAAACTCGCCGCACATGCACGACGAGTTCACTGTAAGGGTGCTATCTTGGGAAATATAAGACTCATGTGTTATTTTGGCAAATATAAAAGGGATAAAATACACAGGTCATCACCCAACTATCTTCTCACTCCTATTTTGGTTACTCAACTTTCAAGCGTTACAATTTATTAACTGAACTTTTAGATTGTTCCTATTTTGGTCACTCTCGATTATTTTATCATTATTATTTATTTTTTTGGAATTTATTATTATTATTATTATTATTATTATTATTATTATTATTTAATATAAAAATAATTTAAAATATAAAATTAAGTCTAATTGTTCGCCTGCCACCATTCGCCACCGTTGACGATCGTAGATGGTGGCCGTTCAGTCTCAGATTTCACCGATCGCTTCATCTTGGACCTTTGAGTCCGAATTCTACCTCCATTTTTTCGAAAAGTGCTTCAAAGTCCACCAAAAAAGAGATCGAAAGTGAGGAAATCAAAAAGTTTTAAATGAGATTTGCGGGTTTCTGAACATTTTCCGGTGAAACAAACACCGGATTTGGACTCGGTGTGTCAAAGCGAGTCCACCGGTGCAATTTGGGATCAAACGGTCGTCGATTTTGAGACCAACGGTGGTCGACGGTGGTGGTGATTTTTTTATATTTTTAAATTTAATAATAATAAAATATAATTTTATTATTTATTTTAAGTTAATCTTATATTTAATAATATTAAAAATAAAAAAATAATATATTCCAAAGTGACCAAACAATAGCAATTCGAAAGTTCAGTTAGTAAATTAAAAATTTAAAAGTTGAGTGACCAAAATAAGAGTGAAAAGATAGTTGAGTGATGAACAGTGTATTTTACCCATATAAAAATGTAATGATGCTATTTTAAAGTTAAAGGCTAAAGCCCATCCCAAGTGGGTCTCAATTAGGGGTGCTTAACGAGTTGAGCAGGTCGTGAGCTGCTCGAACTTGACTCGGTCAAAACTCGGTAAACGCTCGACTCAGGTTAACTCGACTCGAACTCGACTTGAGACCTTAACGAGTCGAGTCGAGCAAAGTCTAACTCGACTCGATAAGTTCGCGAGCAGCTCGTTAATTTTTCAAAATATTTTTTTAGTAATTATTAATTTGATGTACTTGTGGATTGTTACTTTAGTTTTAATATGATAGTTTTGTGAATTTCTGGATTGTTATTTTAATTTTAAGATACTAGTTTGGTGTATTTGTGAATTGTTAGTTTGGATTTAGACTTTAAAAAGTGTTTTATACACTCTTTTGATATGTTTTTGTTAAATTTGTTCATTTATGTTAGTATTATGCCTCATATAGTATTATTAAATTTTACTTTTAGTTAAAAAAAATAAGGTGAATTTTTTAGCGAGCTTAACGAGCAATGAGTCAAGTTGGGCAACAAATTTTTTTAACGCGCACGAGTGAAGCACAATTTTAACAGCAACGAGTTGAGTCGAGCAACAAAAATTTTTAACGAGCATGAGTCGAGCACTGCCCAACTCGCGATCGACTGGCTCGATAAGCACCCCTAGTCTCAATCATTTTCATTCATCCTCTCCCAATAAAAATGACCACGTTTTCCTTAGTTATTTACAACCCTGCCACTGAAATCCCATCACCTGGGGCTCTTATTCCTGCCTGAAACCACTAGTTGCCTCAGACCGGGAAACTTGAATGTTAGCAGATCCGTTCAAGGAGTGCTGCAAATTGCAGATAAAGACAAGAAAATGGTGTTTTGGTGATAGATTAAACCCGAACGAGTATAGAATATAGATATGCACGCGACATGAGTTCTGTTTTTTTAACAAAGGAATTCCACATATACTTGTGTCCAAATCAAGGAAATAGTCAATGTTACATGTTGTATGGACTATGGAGCATAAAACTCAATTTTAGTGGTCCAACGGGATCCAAGCTGATGTTACGCTACAAAATATGCGGTCTGGTCACAATCCACAGATAACACAGTTCTAAATGCCTTTGTTAGCCTCAAAACTCAATGAGTCGACTCATGAATAGACAGCCAAATTAACTGTCATGTTGTAGTACCTAAAAAGAAAGGGAAAAGATCAAGTTGCTTGCCTTTGCATTGCACAACCGAGTTGATCCATAATCCATTGCTTTTCCCCTACTTTACCTTGCCCATTTAACTCAAAAGATCTCACTGAGTCAAAAAAGTTGTGAAAAAGGAATGATTGAGGAGTAATGACTTTCAAGCCCAGCTTACACACCAGCAAAATCAAGCAAATGGGGTCCATACTCCCACAAATACATAAGGGCAACTTGTGTAATATTGTGTATGTTACAAGGGCATTGCCAGAAACGTTTTCTTTAAATACCATCACCTTTGCTCAACTTTCATTATATTTTCTTCTTTTACTGTGACCAATTTTACAAAAACAAAGGCCATGGGGAATTGCTTAGCTGCTGAAGACAAAGTAATAAGAGTCATGCAGCCTGATGGCAAAATATTTGAATATCAAGCCCCCATCAATGTTCAACAAGTGCTATCGGACTTCTCCGGTCACGCGCTGTCGGATTCCTTCTCCGGCTTCCATCATCTTCGACCCGATGCGAAGTTGCTCTCCGGGCAGTTGTATTACCTTGTACCTCTCCCATCACCATCCAAGAAGGGTAGAAAAAAGAAGGTGAGGTTTTCGGATCCGGAGGTTAACGACGACAGTCAAGGGAATCCCGGTGTTGTGAGAATTAAGTTGATAATCAGTAAGCAAGAGCTGCAAGAGCTGCTTCAGAGAGGAGGAGTTTCAGCTGAGGACATGGTTTCTCAGATACAAAGTAAACAACAAAACACATCTGATGTTGATGATAGTATGTTACAAAGTATAGCTGAAGTAAACTAGTAAAAAAAAACTGTTAAACTTATGTTAGCTAGAATTCCCGAGTAGATAGAATATGTACTGAGTATACAGCAACCAAATGCTTGTCGCCACAAGATATGAATGATGTCTCCTCCATGAAAATTAGCTGATAAAAGCATATAATTATTATTGAATCCATGTCCCTTGTGAACATCCATTGATGTTGTCTTCATTTAGTAATTGGCTCATATGATCACCCTTGGGAGGTGCATCCAATGCAGGGAATCAATATCAAGGGGGCAAAATATAATGAACCATAAAAATTAGGAGGCAAAGTTCAAATGAATTGAAATTAGGGTCCAAATAGGTAAAAAAATCCATTTCAATATATTTTAACCAATAACAACAAAAGCACAGGTCTCTATAGCTCAAGAGGTAGTGTTTTTTATGTCAGAATGATCAAGTTTCATAAATTGGAGGGATTTTAGCAGAATTCACCACATTTTAAAGAACCTAAATGCATCCAAGCCAACTTGTGGTGTCTGACTCATTCTCACCTGCCAAGACACTAACAGGGAGCTTTTCTAATTGTCATCTCACCTTAAAAAGAAGTTTGAAAAGGAAAAAAAGGGAATGAAAGCAACTTCTCCATCCCGTAGAGCCTAAAATCCAAAACGGAATGATACTAAAAAGCTATTCGAACTCTTGTATCCGGCATATATTCGAACATAAATATGAAATGAATGTTCAACACTCGTAGCATTCAGGTAAAAAACATTATAATAGCAAGAACACCGAGAATGTATAATGATCCTTGCATTGGTGCGTCTACTGCTCCACCCATGATAGCGTTGGTGGTATTACTCATAATTAATAGGCAATTATAGTATAGTCAAGTTGAGCCAGTAAAATTCCCATTATTATATGGTGTAGGAAAAGTTCAAGTGTGTGTGGTGCATGAATCATGATACTCCTGAAATGTTATAACAAACATTAGCAATCAGTTTGCTTTAGTCTTTCCAAAACTTTACGTTTCAAATTAAACTTGTATGTGTGTGTGTATCATGAAGCATCTTTAGCTTAAACCAGCAAAAATAAATATAATAAAAACAGAAAATGTAAAGTTTAAAAGCTGAAAGGGTAGAAAAGAATTTGGAAGAAGTGTATGTAATTGCCACTCTCTGGATGATTTTGAGTTCATCATTGCTTTTAGAAACTAAAACACGTTTTATAAATGGGGGTTAAGAATTAAGTACTTGTAAACTTGGTCAAATGGTTTTACAGTGGAACTAAAATGAAGATTTGATGATAATTACAACTGTTTCACCTTTGAATAAAATATATTCTCATCGGTTGAAGTGGTAAGCTGATAAGCTCTCCATTCTGGTAAATGAAGGGAAGAGGTTATCTATGGCGTGGAACATTTCAAATGCTTCACTACCCACATTTCTAGTCCAATTCTACACAACTATGTACTCATCAAGCTGCCATTGTACCTGTGGTTTTGGATATGTGTAATAACTCCCCGAAAATAGGCCTTCAAAATGAGTTTTTAGTAACAATTTTCTTAAAATAGTTTTTAATCCAAAACATTAATTGTGTTCAGGGTGGTTCAATTCAATTCATTTTGTTTTGATGGTTAAATTAAAAGTAGAATAGGACAATTTAAAGCTGACCTTAAAAATGTAGAATGTGATTGTTCATATAGTGTTTTTGTCTTCTTGTTTTATTTTGATAAATTATATTTACGGGATAACTTTAATCTCATATCTCATTGTAATAATTTCGAACATTTCTTTAGGAAAGGTGATATTTATTAAAATAAACTATTTATTGAGCTGAATTTTTTTTGAATGGTATTGAGCTGAAATTACTTGAAGAGCTTTTACCCAATAATAAAAATAGGAATAATGACCACGTTTGGTAAATAGTGATTTGAGCCAAAATTAGAGATTTGGTCGTTCAAATCGCTAATTTAAATGTTTGGTGAATAGCGAATTCCAATAGCAGATTGAGGTGAAACTTTTAATTTTGAAAAAGCTAAAATAACCTAAATTTAACATTTTCTATTTTAATTTCTTACCCTCGCATATTTATATTGTTACATTTGTAAAGTAATACTTTTTTTTTCTTTTTTATTGTCACGCATTCATATTTTTATTTAAATTTAATAGTTAATTAAATTATATTAAAATAATTATATAAATAATAGCTTAATATATAGATATTCAAATATGTTTAGTATTGTTATACTAAAAAATTATTTTTCATAATCTAATTAATATTAATGGATATAAAATATTTTTTTTTGAACATAATATATAAAAAATATTGATAACTAATAAATTATACAAACAAACATCGATTATAATCATGACCTTATATGTCATTTTGTTTGTTTGAATAATCAAACAACTATCAGCTATCAGTTAATTTTAACAAACACTTGTATACAATCCGCTAGTCAAATCAACTATAAGCAAGACGCTGCATTCCAATTTATTGTGCAGCTAACAAGAAATCCAAGTGCAGTTTAAAAGTTCCTTCATGGTGAAACAATACATCTTTCATACTTTCTGAAAAGTTAGCATTTTGGGTTGATTCTATAGTTACCTTCTGCAATTCAAGATACTGTATTGAAGGTGTGATGGCTCCTATGACAATGGTACATATAGCCGGGTTCAGGTTTCAGCAAGGCAAATGAAAATAGAATTTTTCCAAACAAAAAAGATCAGAGAGGTCATCCTGTTATTATGAACATTGGCAATCAAATCACAAGCATACAGAACTGTTTCTGTCTTTATTGCAACAATGAGCATAGCTACCTAAATAGACATGCTCTGGCTCAATCCTCAATAACAAATTCAAAACATCCAGAAAAGGCATGGTAATTTCATTCCTCTGATTGCCTCTGTCCTAACACTGGAATGTCTTCATATCGTTTCTGCAGCCAAACTTACAAGTTTAGTAGATGAACCACATAAGCTCCGGAGGTAATTAATTATTGCAGAAAAAGATCAGCAAACGTGCAGTCAAGCAACTACACTAATAATGATGCATCAAAAATGGGTAAACTAAACCAAGTCATAATTATGAAATTGCGAAATTCTCGACATAAGAAGTTACACCTTCACACAAGGCTAGATTCATTTCTATCACATGGTTTAGGAAAATATAGGGAAGAGGGAGAAAAGAAGAAAAAATAACTTATTTTTGGCAATACATATGACATAACTAGCACTCAACTGACACCAGATAATAAAAAAAATTCAGAACACAACCTAAGAGGTTCAATATGAAATAAGTAGCAAGTAACACCAACCACCACACAAGTACAAATATAAAAAGCTGCAATTGTTGAACAGAAGTTACAGCCTTCTACAAGAATTGCAAGTTGCAAGATCTATTTCATTTAACAGAAAGATTCAAAACTCATGATATTTAAGTTTGCAAGGCAATTACAATCATTCCAAGACCCTTTCTCGATAAAGCCTATCACAAGCAACCATATTCCCACAATTTCATTTTTTTTTTCTGAAGACGCTTTTCCCAACCGAAGCATCTAATAGCACTATCGAAACAATGATATGTAATTGATCATAGAAAACCATAAAAACGACTGGTACAAGTATATTATGACTATATTGTATCCTCTCATCAATGCAATCAAATACAAGTCCATGAGTGTGATTGTGCAAAGTAAGTTGAATTCACAACCCAATTTGTCAATGATATTCCAAACAATCCCAACAAAATAAACTCCCTTCGCAAAAAAATTCACAAGAAAAATGAATTAAGATAAGAAAATTTACCCCAACATTGTTGTATTCCCAGATCCTATGAACTCCATAATCTACAGCCTGCAATAGTCGAATCAATTATAATAAAAATCTTCATACTTCTTTTTCATTAGACCAAAACTCATCAACAACAATTAAAAAAGATAACGTAGAAACCCATCATTTACAAAAAAAAAAAAAATATCAAAGAATCAATAGCAATTATCATCCACGGACCAAAAACATCCCAATCAGAAATTAACAAACCCTAGACTTTTTCCTAGAAATCAACAACAAAATTTAAAACAAAAAAAGGGATCAGATGTCTAAATCAACGAGATTCAATGCGAAAGAGAGATAAACATACGCGTTCTCCGAGGAAAGCGCCGGCAATGACGAAGGTGACGTATACGGAATTACGTCGCATGATGACTCTGTAGAGGCCTTCGAAGAGGCCTCCTTGACTTCTTCTTCGAGTAGCAGAATCCATGGCGATTCAATAAGGTTTGCTGGGATCTGCGATTAAGGTTTGCAGAGATGGTGTAGCCTCAGCCTGAGAAATGGGGGAATTTTGTTTCTGCAACTGTGAACTCAGCGTACCGGGTCTAACCGAATTATATGGATTTGTACTTGCTGGGTCAACGGCCCAATTGCTGGGTCACTCAATTATTAATAAATTTACAATTTGTAACGATTAAGTAACTTTACATTTCAGTCGTTTAACTTTTGGTTGATTAAGTTTTATTTTTGGCAATTAGCTGATAGTAGATTATATTAGTTGATAGTTGATTGTATTAGCTGATTTAACTAGCTGATTGTATAAAAGTGTTTGGTAAAATTAACTGATAATTGATAATTGTTTTATTATTTAAACAAACAAAATAACATATAAGGACATGATTATATTCTATACTTGTTTTAATAGTTTATTAGTTATCAATAATTTGTATCTATTAATATTAATTAAATTATGAAAAATAATTTTTTTAATATAACATTACTAAACATATTTTTTTGAAAGATAAATACTGTATGATTTTATTGAGTAGGCATTATACAGAGCAAATCATAGATATAAGCCTCATTAAAAACCTTTCTAATCTTAGATAGAGAAAAAAGAGTGCATCATATCTATGTCGAAATGGGTACAACTAATACAAACATAAGCCCCTAAAAGGACACCCAAACATCACTTAATGCCTCGAACCAAGCTTTACCAAAATCAAAAGCATGACAAATTCAAGCACAAAATCAACGCAAGCAAAAATGAAGCAAGATAGACCCACTTAGGTACTGACGTAATCCCACAACTTGGTTTGAAGCAAATTATTTCTGTTGAATGCGAACTAAATTGCGAAATACAGTCCACATAGAAAAACGCAAAAAGTGAACAGTATAGGGCCTTTGAACTCAAAACTTGAACGACAGATAAGTCACTCCCAAGCTGCAACAATCATAGCAGGAACTCAAGCACCCGACTTCGCGAATAACAAATCATAAGCTCTAGAAATCCCTCTTTTAGTCAAGCTATCAACAAAACTGTTACACTATCTTGGTATATGTAGAATAAACCAATCAAAAATTTCGCAGATAAGAATAATCTCCAATATAAGCACTTTAAAAATAGCATGGGCAACTTGTGGCTTGAGAATCCAGTCGACATCAAGTTTACTATCACTTTCAATCAAAAGTTTAAACGAGAAGGGCCAAGGGGGCGCTTTATAAAGACAACAAGCGTCTTTAATCGCAAGCAGTTCCACAACCGTCGAATCAAGAATACCAACAAATTTTGAGAAAGAAATAAAAGTAACATTCCGAGAATTGCTAAGAATTTCACCTATACCGGCTTCACCAAAGCTATCATTAACCGCATCGTCCACACTAAACTTTAGGCAGTCATCAAGAGGGGGAGACCATTTACAAGGGGGCGAATAAAACTGGTAGTATCAAGCAACCTAATAACAACTGGATCACGGATAAAATCATTGGTACAAGGGATGGAAATGGGCCATTTCGCTTTGCACCACCAGCCAAGGCGCATAATGCATAAATCGAAGAGTTGATTAACATCGATAGCCTTTCTCTTAAAAACTACCTCGTTCCTGAAAAGTTAAATGGACCAAATGAAGCTGAAAAA
Source organism: Hibiscus trionum (assembly GCA_030270665.1). Classification (NCBI taxonomy): domain Eukaryota; kingdom Viridiplantae; phylum Streptophyta; class Magnoliopsida; order Malvales; family Malvaceae; genus Hibiscus; species Hibiscus trionum. Next base: position 37,868,533 of record BSYR01000010.1, on the reverse strand, counting down.
GCTAAATAACCAGATCTGAAAAGAAGCAAGGGGGTTAGGACAATCAATCCAAATAGAAAAGAAACTTCTAAGATTCTTAGGCATAACCAAATTAATGCCCCAGATATTGAACCATCTCTGTCAAACGTTTCAAGAAATAATACAATGACAAAAAAATGTGTGAAATTGATTCCAGCTCAGTTGAACACAAAAAGCAGTAAAGAGATTGCGAAGGAAGGCAACCACGCTTGGATAACTCAAGCTTGGAAGGAATCCTTCCAAGGATATCTTTCCAAACAAAAGCTTCTACCTTAAACGGGGCTAGATTAGCCCAAACATACTTTCAAATTAAGTCCTTTCCTGGGCAATTAATAGTCAGCATATTGCAGTAAGATTTAGAGCTATAAGCGCCTTGGGATGAAGCTAGCCAACGGATGCTATCAGATTGGAGGAGGCCAGGACGACAACCATTAATAACCGATACAAACTCAATCCACGCATTCAATTCCCATCCAAATAAATTCCTACGAAGTTGAAAATTTCAGTGCCAAGCACCATTCACCATCGAACCAAAATCAACCACTACACCAATCTTTCGAACCGAGAGAGCATAAATTCGAGGAAAAGAAATTTTTGGGATGTTTGGTGCTCGATTCGTTCAACCGATTATGTTCACCAAGTGGTGGAGAGGTGGATTTTTAGGTGGAAGAGTTTAGGAAGCTAGAAAGAATAAAGACACAATTATTTATAGTGGTTCAACCTTCTAACCAAGGTCTACATCCACTACCTTAGCTTCCCACTAAGGATTTCACAATCAATCCACTATTGATTCGTCCCCTTTTCTAGGCTTAGGAGGAAACCCTTACAAACGATCAAGCTTCTACCCAAAGCCTTGATCAAAACCCTCTTTTACAAAGAGATAAACAAAGCAAACTTAAACCCTCTAATAGGTGTTTGTTTGCACAATTAAGCTCTCACCCAAATCCTAAAACACTTGAGCAAATTTAACAATTTTGGCTCACTAGTGTTTGTCTATACAAGAATTGACAAATAAAGCACTAAGACAATTTCTTGATCATTTGATGTTTGACAATATGAGCATTAGTCTTCTCTTGATGCTTGGAGGTCCCTTTTATACTCCCAAATGAGTTTGTAGCCGTTACTATCCGTTGGGGATGAATTTGAGCCGTTGAGGACTTAATTTCCCTTCATAAATGTTGTTCTGCAGCTAACGGTATCGATACACGTGGAACGGTATCGATATGGCCTTCATAGGAACTAGCCGTTGGGCTCTTGCCTGCATAGGCGTATCGATACGCTTAAGGGCGTATCGGTACCCTTTGACGTTTAAATGGCCGTTGGGAAATAGCCGTTGGGTAGTTAAACTGGGATCGGTATGCTGATGTGGCGTATCGAAACGACCCCCTCCGTACCGATACGAGGGTTTGCTGTATCGATACGGGTTTTGACAGTGGCCAAACTGAGGCAAAATGGTATCGATACTGGTATGACCGTATCGATACTGGTAACGTGAAAAGTCAAGTTTGGCTATTGAAAACATGAAAAATCTTTGTCAAAAACCTCTTAAAACACCTCAAACATAATTTCAAGTAGTTTGGACTTTAAAACCAAGTTTTAAATTCTTTCAAATTAGTCCAAAACATTTTTCAATTATTATATCAAAACATTAGTTCTACAGAAATGATACATGCATGGGAGGGCTAAAGCAATGCATATTGGACAAGAAGTTGAATCTATTTGTGAAGTCTGGAAAGTCAGCCAACTTGCGACAATTTTTTAGATGGGATCCGGGCATTTATGGGCAGAGTTGTCTTGTAACAAATTGACCGTCATTCAGTTTTCTTTCCAACGCATCTTAAAGTGCATCAATCGGACATCGAGAACTCAAGATACGATCATTTTACTGAAGACTGCGCATGCAGAAAAACTGGATACGGGATTTTGTAATTCAGCCCAAAAAGCTATTATATAAAGCTTTTGGACGAATTAAACTTAGCCCAACTTAATTATTAATATTTAAATTATTTTTTTAGGGTTTTATATACTTTAGGAACCAACCACCTTCTCTCAAGCAACTCTTATCAGCTTATCACTTGCACTTATTAGCTTATCACTTGCAGCCCAAGCACAAGGAGTTTAAAGGTTGTTTTTCTTTTATTTTTTAATTAAATTAGTGTTTCCTTATTTTAGTAGAAGTTAGATTACTTTGGCTATCCTTCACCTATAAAAGGATGAAGCCTCAACCATTGTAATTCAGATTATTCAGATTTTTTTATTAATGAAATATTTAGTGAGTTCGTTTTTGCAAGTGCTGATTACTTGTGCCTTAGAAGTGTTCTTCAACATAAGTTCGACGAGTTCTTGTGAGGGAGATCATCTTTACACTCCTGCTTGCCTAGTTAATTGCGTCTAGGAGGGTGGGTTAGAGCCGCTTGAGGTTGATTGCTTAGATAATTACGTCTAAGAGGGTGCCGAGGACAAAACAATAACAACAAATCGCAAGCCATCTTCATCTTCAATCTTCGCGCCATCTCCCATAATTCCATAAACAAAGATGGAAATTTCAAATTTGTTTTACATATCCTTCTCTTCATCTTTTTAATCTTTTTTGTTATATTCATCTTCTAATCTTCCTTATTGCCTTCTTTTCTTTAAATTTTCAGACTTGAATCTGAAATTTTCAAGAAAAGCCCTTTTCTTTTCTATTGAATTTTCAGATCTGCCCATATCTTTCTTGATTGAGTCTAGAGCTCTTAGTTCTTGCAACAACTTGATTGAAGGCTTCCAAATCCAAGATTGCGCTACTCTATCAAGAAACTTTCAAAACGACCGAACCTGCCCAAGAATCCGGCCAAAAGAAAATTCGCTTACCATCACTGAGGACAAATTTGATGTTATTAAAAACATGTCATCTTGAGCTGAAAGGGGCGAGATGATGTTACACCAAATCTAAGATTTGTTGGATGGTCTCAAATTAGATGGGAGCAATGATGTAGAAGAGGGTTCGTATTTAGCATCCACTACCTTGCGCCAAAGGCTATTGGGTTCATACCCATACCGCCAAAGCTATTTATTTAGGAGAGCGTGATTCTTGGAACTCAGCTAAAATCGCCCCAAACCGCCGCAACATCTCGAAAGGCACATATAATCCCAACTAATCCAATAAATTACTTTACGGTCCATAGAACCCCAAAAGAATTTAGCATTAAGCCTTGACACGAGAGAACTAATAGACTTTGGCATAGAAAAAATAGATATAAAATAAATAGGAAGAATAGAAAGGACAAATTTTACCAGCGTTAAACGGCCTCCAAAAGATAGCAAATTTGATTTCCATCCAGCAAACTTCTTTCTAAAATTTTCCACAATGGGAGATCATAGCTGCGTTGAATTTCTGGTGTGGCCCAATGGAAGGCCGAGGTAAGAGCAGGGGAGATTTTCGCTGCTACAATGGAACAACGAGGCCCAATGAGAAACCAAAGATTCTTCAACATTAACCCCGATGAGCTTCGATTTCTTGAGATTAAGTCTAAGCCCTTACGCAATTTCAAAATCTTTTAGAGTTCTGATTATATTTCTAATCTGAATCTCACTAGCCCCACAAAAGAAGATTAAATCATCTGTGAATTGGAGGTGAGTAACTTCGACCGAAGAATCTCCAATTTTGATTCCACTAAAGAAACTAGACAAAGCAGTTTGGATAGCATCGAACTTAGAGCTTCAGTGACTATGTTGAAAAGCAACGGAGAAAGGGGGCAACCTTGGCGTAATCCACGACGAATGGAAAAAGATCAAGTAGGAGAGCCATTAAGATCTATTTATTAATTTATTGTTTATATAATTATTTTTTTAATAAAATTTAATTAATTGTTAAATTTAAATACAAATATAAATGTGTGAGAATAAAAAGAAAAAAATATTAGATTACAAATATCACAATTAAATAAATACATGAGGGTGAAGAATTAAAGTAGAAAATGTTAAATTTAAGTTATTTGGAGATTTTTAAATAATTATTAAGGGTAAAAAGGTCTTCATAACTCGTATGTCAAAACCTCTAATTTCAAAAAGCTTTTATTACCAACTTTTCAAAATTAGAGGTTTCACCACAGTCCGCTATTCACCAAACATCCAAATTAACGAATTTAATAGATTAAACTTTTAATATTAACTCAAACCTCTAATTTTAGCCCAAATAGCTATTCACCAAACAGAACAATGCATAAATTCTATTATAATTTCTTGCAGGTTGATTAAGATCAACTCTTCAATAATTTAGTTTTTTTTAATTTCAGTACTTATATATTTTATAAACCTATAAACAATACATTTTTCGTGAATTGTTGTATTATGGTCTTTGTTGAGTGTGTAAAAGTTCTATTATTTACCCCCTATTTAACCCATATTTCTGCTGCATTCAAGCACAATTCATTGCATTTAGGTTAGTTTACAGTTAGACATCACAAATATATTAAAAGACACAGTTTCTACTGAAATTGGTTGCTTTTGCAGGTTGTTGTTGTAGCAGATGGAGAGGCAGGCGCTGGGCAGTAAAGCAGAAGAGCTGGAACTGGATAAGCAGTCGAGGAGGATGATGCTGCCATGGTTGCCGCCGTGACATCAAAGGACGACATCAGTTTTGAAGAGAAGAAGAAAAGTGGACCTCGACAGATAGAGAAAATTCAGACCCTCTGTCGTGGAGTACTCCTATATTTTTCCGAGCCCTAGATCAGAATGAAGGCTAAGCCCAAGGTTCAAGGAAGATATCCCAAGAAAGAAGGAAGGACAAAGTAAAGACTGTTTTTCTGAAGATTTAGTCTTTATTAGAATTGTACTTTGATTTAAAGTTGTATTCCTTCCATATTAGAAAACTTGAACCCAAGGCCTATATAAAGGCATGTAATTCGACCTAGGGGAGGATATCCTATCTCTAGCCTTCTTCCCAAAACCCTAGCCGTTTTCCTTCTCTCACCATGTTCTAAATTCCCCTTAGGGCCACGGGTTGCTTTGTAAAGTAGTTTCAAGGGTTGCTTTTGTTTTAGGAATTTTCAGTTCAATAAAATAAACTTCAAGTTCTCTTATTCTGGTTATTAAAATCTTGCAAGAGTATCGGGAGAGCATTGCGAGGTTATTTATTTACTTAATATCGGGAGAGTTAAGTATACGAAAGGGATAAGTGCGAGTTCTCTAGTTTATAGTTGAACTATCTCGGACCTAGGGATAGGACGAGGTTAAGTGGCTAAAGAAGAATTCAACAACATCGGTGTTCATCCTTCGATTCACACCGGGAGGTATCATCAAAGATGTGATCATTGACAGACTTGGACCTAGGGATAAGCCAAGGCACAACAGGGATTCTTGCCAAACTTGAAGTACTGAGTTGGGTAATCACTGCCGCGATAACCAACAGACTGCTGCCGCGACGGGAACTACGACAGCACTGATATTCCTCGACTTAGCAATACATGCACTACTGAGCAATTCAATACCAGCCCATTCTCTCTATCTTGATTCTTTTAATCTTATTTTCTAGTATTCTTTATTATTCTCGTGACAAACATCTTAAATATTCTTTTTACTTCCGTGCAGTAATTCAAGGTGAAGCTATTGGCTCAGTCCCTGTGGAGACGATATCCGATACTTCCGTATCACTTTACTACTTGCGTCGTGTACACTTGCACTACAATTGCGATAGACACTTTTACACGCAACAAGTTTTTGGCGCCGTTGCCGGGGACTGGCAACATATCTTTACCCTACCTTTTACTGCATTCGTTTTATTTTTCTATTTTACTTGGATTGTCCAACCTATACCTTTCACAAGGTCTTTTCGTTTTCGTATGCGCAGATCTCAACGAGGGAAGGAACCGGAGTACCAGTTAGATCTTGAACCTGAACGAACGTTCAATCTCAAGAAAAGAGTCCGTTACCTCGTTGAAAGGAATGAATACCTAGAGGAACAACTCGAAGCAATGGTGAACGAAAGACATGAAGAAAGAAGGGACGATCCAAGAAATCCCCAGGATGCTGTAGATCCTGCCGGGAATGGAGTGAACGGCCAACCTGCCGATCCTCCTGTCGCTGCCGCACGCCGGTCATGCCGAGACTACATGCTGAATGACCATGTAGAACTAGAAACCACGCTGCCGGATGTAGATGTTGACAACTTTGAGCTGAAACCTGTCATGTTCAGCATGATCAACAACGCTGGTCAATTTAGTGGTGCTGCTACTGAGGATGCTAGAGAGCATCTAAAAACATTCTAGGAAATCTGTGGTTCGTTTAGACTACCAGGAGTTAATCCGGAGATACTGAGGCTTCGGTTATTTCCTCATTCATTGAGGGACAGGGCAAAGACTTGGTGGAATAAACTTACATCGGGTTCAATTAGAACTTGGGCAGATTTAACTCGTGAATTCTTATCTCGTTTTAATCCCTCACACTTATCTAAGCGATTACGTAACGAAATTGCTACTTTTCAACAGGAAGAAGACGAGCCGATGCACGAGGCCTGGGACAAATTTACCACTCTTCTACGGAACTGTCCAATGCATGGATTCCCCGTTTGGAACCAGGTAACAAAATTCTATAATGCTGCTAACATACAAACTTGTATCAGAATTGATTCAGCAGCAAACGGATTACTGCTGGACAAAGACCAGATGAGTCAATGGCAGTATTGAAAAACCTGGCGAAGAATGAGGAGCAGTTTCCGACAGCAAGAAGAAGGGGTAAACGGGTTCTGGCTGTCAAGGATTATGAGGCCGACAGCACAATGAAATCACAGGTGGCATATCTCACTAAGGCAATGAAAAAGCTCTTGAATGAAGATTCACAGCCTGTATACGCTGCTGAAGAGGTATGCGACATTTGTGAAGGAAATCACAGTTCGGATGAATGTCCTAGACAGTTAGAAGAGGGAAAGTATGTTGGAAACTACAACAAGCAGAATTACAACTCCAACAACTACAATCTCAGCTGGAGAAAGGATCCCAAGTTCTCTTGGAGTAATCTTAATAATGCCCTGAATCCTCAAGCACAGAATAATCAGAACCACAGAGGACCTAGATTGCTGACTCGGCAGCAACCGCAGCAGCAGCAGCAACAACCACCAGCTGCCTCAAATAGTATACTGGAACAGACTCTGGCTACATTTATGTCTCAAACAGGTACCTACATTGAGAACATGAATCACTTTGTCAAGAAGATAGAAACTTTTATGGACAAAACAGAGATGCGGATGACCAACCATGAAGCTACTCTGAAATCATTAGAGACACAGATGGGTCAGATTTCCCAGCGTGTTAAACCAAGGCAGAATGGCGAATTTCCTAGCAATACTGAAAATGCTAGACAGCCCACACATGAGCAGTGTAAAGCCATCACTACTAGAAGTGGGAAGAAATTGCCAGGGCCAGAGAAGGAAGCTGAAACAGTAAAGAAACCAGCCCTGGAGACACCTGCCGAGGAAGCTGCCCCGACAGGTAATAAACAGCCTGCTGCCGATGAGCCTGTCACGATAGCAGAAGGGACAGGGGAGAAAGAGGATGAACCCAAACCTCCTCAGATCCGTATGTAGTGGGAAAGACGTATTGCTGATTATCGTCCCCCACCACCTTTCCCTCAGCGGCTACAGAAATTGAAACAGGAATCACAACTTAAGAAAATTTATGATATTTTTAAGCAGGTTCATATCAACATTCCGCTGTTAGATGCTGTCAGGGAAATGCCCGGTTATGCCAAATTTCTCAAGGATGCCATGTCAAAGAAATCCAGACTTGAGGAGTTTGAAACGGTAAATATGACACATGGATGCATGAATATTTTGCACAAGTATCCACCCCAGAAGAAGAAGGATCCTGGGAGTTTCATCATACCATGCGTAATCGGTGACAAATTTGTGGGTAAGGCACTTTGTGATCTTGGTGCTAGTATAAATTTAATGCCAAAATCTGTTTTTCAGAAATTAGGTATTGGAAAAGCTCGGCCCACAACAGTAGTACTGCAGCTGGCATACCGCTCTTACGTTCACCCAGAAGGAAAAATTGAAGATATTCTAGTAAGAGTGGACAAATTTATTTTTCCCGCTGACTTTCTTATCTTAGATTGTGAAGCAGATGAGAACGCACTAATCATCCTGGGGCGACCCTTCTTAGCCACAGGAAGATCACTGATTGATGTGGAAAGAGGAGAACTTATTATGAGAGTGAACGATCAAGAGATCAAGCTGAACGTTCTCCAAGCAATAAAACATGCTGATGCAGGAGAAGAGTGCAAGGCCATCACTACAATCACCTTTGACCAACCCTGCATCAGGTCGGGCTGCCACGACATTAAAATTGGTCACTACCTCGGCAGCCATTTAGAAGACTATCACGATAGCAACTCCTCAGAATCTGATACATCTGATACTGAAGATCAGGAGGAGGTAAACTGGATAGGCGATCGTCCATATAAGTTATTCGAGCCTTTAAATTATACCTCGGATAACCATGCAATTCACAAGCCATCAACTGTTGAGCCCCCTGTTTTAGATCTTAAGCCCTTGCTAGGACAGCTAAAATATGCTTTCCTTGGTTTAAATGATAGGTTGCCCATAATCATCTCTTCCAAGTTGATGCAGGAACAAGAACAACAGTTAATAGGGATGGACGATAACTGATATTCAAGGCATTAGTCCGGCATTATGTATGCATAAAATCCTTCTAGAGGATGATCATAAGCCGACGATTGATGCACAAAAGCGTCTGAACCATGCTATGAAAGAGGTGGTGCGAAAAGAGAGAATCAAATGGTTAGATGCTGGAATAATCTACGCCATCTCGGACATCAAATGGGTGAGCCCGGTGCAGTGCGTTCCCAAGAAAGGAGGAATAACCGTGGTGACCAACGAAAACAATGAGCTGATCCCAACCAGGACTGTGACCGGTTGGAGGGTTTGTATGGACTATCGGAAGCTTAACAAAGCTACCCGAAAAGACCACTTTCCTTTACCCTTTATTGATCAAATGCTTGATAGACTAGCGGGTAAACCTTACTATTGTTTTCTTGATGGTTATTCAGGTTACAATCAAATCGCTATCGCACCGGAAGATCAAGAAAAGACGACATTCACATGCCCTTACGGAACTTACGCTTTTAGGAGAATGCCTTTTGGACTATGCAATGCACCAGCCACCTTTCAAAGGTGCATGATGGCAATATTCTCCGATATGGTGGAGGATTTCCTAGAGATCTTCATGGATGATTTTTCAGTCTTTGGAGACAATTTTGAGAGCTGCCTAGGCAACTTACAGAAAGTGCTCGAGAGATGTGAAAAAGCAAACTTAGTTTTGAATTGGGAAAATTGTCACTTCATGGTGGATGAAGGGATAGTCCTTGGCCATAAGATTAACTTTCGTGGCATAGAAGTCGACAGAGCCAAGATAGAAGTGATCGAAAAGCTGCCGCCGCCCACCACAGTCAAGGGAATCAGAAGTTTCTTAGGACATGCTGGTTTTTATCGGAGGTTCATTGCGAATTTTTCAAAGATAACCAAACCCCTACGCCATCTTCTGGAGCAGAATCGACCCTTTGACTTTAACAATGAATGTACTGAGGCATTCAAGGCTCTGAAAGAAAAGCTGGTAACAGCCCCAATAGTACAGCCACCAGATTGGACAATGCCGTTTGAGATCATGTGTGATGCTAGTGACTATGCTGTCGGGGCAGCACTTGGGCAGCGAAGAGACGCACTTTTTCATGTCATATACTATGCCAGCAAAACACTAAATGACGCCCAAGTGAACTACACCACCACAGAGAAGGAGTTATTAGCTGTGGTATTCTCCATTGACAAGTTTTGTTTTTATATACTTGGAACGAAGGTCATAGTGCATACAGACCACTCTGCATTGAAGTATCTGTTCGCGAAAAAGGATGCAAAACCTCGATTGATACGTTGGATCCTGCTATTGCAAGAATTCCACCTTGAAATCAAGGACAAAAAATGGACAGAAAATCAAGTGACAAATCACTTGTCAAGGTTGGAAAAGGGACAGAGTCTACCAACAGATGAGACAAACATATTGGAGACCTTCCCAGATGAGCAGCTCTTTGCTGCCGCAGTCACTGCCGCGACAGCCATGGCGGCAGGTAAGTATTCTGAACTTCCTTGGTATGCAGATTTCGTTAATTTCTTAGTTAGCGGAATAATTCCTCCTGACCTTAATTATCAAGCTAGGAAGAGGTTCCAAAATGATGTTAAGCATTATTATTGGGACGAGCCTCTTCTTTTTAAAATCTGTGCAGATCAGGTTATAAGGAGATGTGTACCACAGGATGAGCAGAAAGATATACTTCATCACTGCCATGCTTCGCAGTATGGAGGACACTTAGGAGGCAACAAAACTGCTGCCAAGGTTCTGCAGTCAGGATTTTACTAACCGTCATTATATAAAGATGCTCAAATCTTCTACAAGAGCTGTGACAAGTGCCAACGAACATGAAACATCTCAAGGAGACACGAGATGCCGCTACAGAACATTCTTGAAGTCGAGATCTTCGACGTTTGGGGGATCGATTTTATGGGGCCATTCCCATCATCATGTGGGAATTTGTACATCCTCCTGGCAGTAGATTATGTATCTAAGTGGGTTGAAGCTATCGCCACTCAAAAGAATGATGCCAAGACAGTTCAAAGGTTTTTACACAAAAACACAATTTCTAGATTTGGCATCCCTAAGGCGATCATTAGTGATGAAGGGAGACATTTCGACAACAGGGTTATTGCTGCTGCCTTGAAGAAGTATGGTGTCAAGCATCGGATTGAAACAACATATCACCCACAGACCAATGGACAAGCTGAAATTTCCAACAGGGAAGTCAAGAACATTCTTGAAAAGATGGTTAAGCCAACTAGGAAAGATTGGTCTTTACACCTGAATGATGCGTTATGGGCTTATAGGACAGCTTTCAAAACTCCATTGGGCATGTCTCCTTACCGATTGATTTATGGGAAAACATGCCATTTACCTGTCGAGATAGAGCACAGAGCATACTGGGCAATCAAGGCAGTGCATATGGACTTGGACAAGGCAAGGCAGAAAAGGCTATTGGATCTGAACGAAATTGAAGAAATCCGGACAATGGCCTATGACAATGCAAGAATATACAAGGATAAAACTAAGAAGTGGCATGATAAAAAGTTGCTGCCACGACAGTTCTGCCCAAGGCATCTTGTATTGCTATTTAACTCTAGATTAAAACTCTTTCCAGGGAAGCTGAAATCTAGATGGTCTGGCCTGTTCCAAGTTGTACAGGTTTTTCCCCATGGTGCCATCACGATCAGATCTTTAAAAGATGGGCACCAATTCAAAGTCAACGGACAACGCTTGAAGCATTATCAGGGGACTGAAGCCCCACGAATGCAGGAAGTGGTTACCTTAGGAGATGCCCCACCCGGCATCCCTAACTTAACCTAAATTTTATTTTAATTATCTTTATAATTTAGTATTATTTATTAGGAAATTAGATTTATTTTATTTTTAATAATGTTTTTATTTTTCAGTTTTTAGGAAATAAAGGAGACAAGAAGATCAGGAGAAGTGAATTCAGCCCACCATCCTTCCACCAGCCCAAAAAGCCCCAATTTTGGAGCCTGTCGTTCCAGCTGCCGCGACAGACGCGGAAAATACAGGCTGTCAACACGCTGTCGCGAAAGACACGCAAACGCGTAATAGACGCGCAGCAGACACGAAATGCGTGACAGACGCGTCAGACACGCAAACGCGTAACAACTGGCCCCGTTATTCGCGCATGTCGTTACAGCTCCAACGGGCAACAAAATCTTCTCTATATAAACCCTGTTTCATTTTCATTTTCACTCACTTCTACTCTTCTCACTTGCTTCATCTAGAGTTTATTTGCTTTCCTTTTTTTTTATTATCTCAACCCTTGCAACAATGTCTTCCAGAAACACCCGTAGGAATGCTGCCTCCAGCTCCACCCCGACAGCAACCACCCCACGCTCATTTCAGATCAGAGACATGTGGGAAGAAAGGGGATTCATCTACACTTCGAAGGAGGGAAATTTCGGCCTAAAATCGTTCATTGCTCGCAAAATAAGGGCTCTACAGCGGCAGATTTTTGCCGAACAACCTGAGGAGATGAACGTCTCTTTGGTGCGAGATTTCTACACTGCCATCAACAGTAGGACAACGACAACAGTCACCGTACGAGGGAGGGAAGTGTCGTTCGAAGCTGAATATATCAACACCTTGTACGGGTTCTACGTCGGCAGCAACGACGACAGCCACCAACAGTTCCTGAACACCCTTTACCCTGCTGCCTATGATGCTGTCATGGCAGAGCTGACAGATGAGGGAACTCAGTGGAATACCAGCCGTAAGAACCCAAGAACGGTAAAAAGAACTCAACTCCTGCCGGAAGCCAAGTTATGGAACGCTTTTATCAAAAAGCGCATCATGCCGTCGTCGCACAATACCACTGTCGACCAGCCCAGGTTAGCCTTAATTCACTCCATTTTACATGAGAGGCCCATCAACGTGGGCAGCTATATCCGTGAGAGTATTCTGGAGTGCGCACACCGGCCGACGGGAACCACTCTATCTTCCATACCTCATCACAGCTTTCTGCCGCGGCCATGGGGTTCCTGAAGCTGTCACCGACCTTAGAGTCCAAGGGAAGGGATGGACGGATAAGAAAATACTCAACTTAATGGAGCTGACTGTTGCCACCCCTCTGTCCTCATTTGATCCAGCTGCCACGACAGCAGACACGGCAGAGCCGACGGAGACTGAACCTGCTGCCACAAAAGCCAGGCAGCAACCAGCAGCAGCAGCCCCGACCGACTCCTCCTCCCAGATCCTTGCTGCTATACAAAAGATGGAGGAACGACAGCTTGGTCTGATGAGCTTCATCAGGGATTTCACTACATCTACGGTACACTTTATCCAAAACTCCTTAAATTTCCCTAATGTCGTATTTCCCACCTTCTCTATACATTATTTCGTTGCTACCACCCCTGCCCATACCCCAACTCCTGCTGCCACACCACGGACACCTTCTGCAACACCCACACCAACCCTGCAGCTGAGACTTCTGCCTGTGGAACAAAGAGAAGAATGACCTCGGAAGAACTTGAGGCATTCATCGCCGGTTTCTCTTCCTCCACCATTTGGCAGGAAATCGACAACGAACCCTCTGTTAAGAGGAATCTAGCCAAAGAGTTAACACTGATGAAACGACAGAAGAGAATGGCAGACAAAAACAAGCCGGATAGCGGCAATGGCAGCATTAGCGGCAGCGACAGCGGAGATGAGAGTAGCAGCAGCTCAGAGGTCCAAGTTGTGGAGAAACCCCCTCACATCTCCCCAACCAGAATCCAACCCCCGAGGGAGGCTAAAACAAAGAACACATCTGCCTCCCCCATCCGCCAGCCAGCTCCGAAGGCTCGTGCTCGCCGCCAGATCCGAGTCAGCAGCAGCAGTGGTGACAGCGCTTAAAAATTTGAGTTTCTTAACTTATCTTTGCTGTCTGTCTATATATTTTGTGATGTACTGTTTTTATTTTGTTCTTATTTTGTGATTTGCATTGAGGGCAATGCAACCCTCGAGTTTGGGGGTGGCATCCCTCCATTAATGGAGTCTAATTTAGTTTAAAATTATGTCTTTTACTTAGTTTATTTTTGGTTAAAAAAATGAAAATTTTTGGCTTAAGTCTGTGAATTGAACTTACCTGCCGTGACAGCTCTGTCGTGGCAGTGCCTTTAGGATAGTTTTAGGAGAAGTTTAGAGCCTTTCTATAGTTCTGAAAACTTAAACACCATTGTGATTGTTATACTGCTTAGAACTCTTTTAGTCAACTAGAATAGGAAGCTTAGCACTTGAATAGCCCCTAGAGGTGCCTAACACTGGCTCTAGGAAAGAAGTTTAGCAAAATAGACTCAACAGCCCTAGAGGTGCCCGAAACCGGCTCTAGGAAGTTAGCTAGAGGTGCCCAAAAATGGCTCTAGTGAAACTTTAGCTTAAAAAAAATAATGAAATCGAGTCAAAACAGAAAATCAAAGGAGCATAAGAAATGCCTTCAAAAGATAAACTTTGGCATAAAAATTCAAGTTAGAGGCTGAAATATTCTAGTAAAACTAAGAAAGTCTTGGCATATAACTGTTCACAAGCATGCACACACTGCACAAGGACTATAGTGAGATTCTGGACAAATCCTAAGTTATCCGACAGGGTGCTGCCGTCACAGAGAAGGAATGGAGGGTAAGAGAAAGTTCACTGTTTTAAGCCAAAACAAAAATATTTTATTTTTCTTTTAGGTCTTAGTTGCTTGAGGGCAAGCAAAAACTTGAGTTTGGGGGTGTGTTGAGTGTGTAAAAGTTCTATTATTTACCCCCTATTTAACCCATATTTCTGCTGCATTCAAGCACAATTCATTGCATTTAGGTTAGTTTACAGTTAGACATCACAAATATATTAAAAGGCACAGTTTCTACTGAAATTGGTTGCTTTTGCAGGTTGCTGTTATAGAATATGGAGAGGCAGGCGCTGGGCAGTAAAGTAGAAGAGCTGGAACTGGATAACTAGTCGGGGAGGACGATGCTGCTATGGTTGCCGCCGTGACAGCAAAGGACGACAGCAGTTTGGAGGAGAAGAAGCAAAGTGGACCTCGACAGAAAGAGAAAATTCAGGCCGTCTGTCGTGGAGTACTCCTATATTTTTCCGAGCCCTAGATCAGAATGAAGGCCAAGCCCAAGGTTCAAGGAAGATATCCCAAGAAAGAAGGAAGGACGATGTAAAGACTGTTTTTCTGAAGATTTAGTCTTTATTAGAATTGTACTTTGATTTAAAGTTGTATTCCTTCCATATTAGAAAACTTGAACCCAAGGCCTATATAAAGGCATGTAATTCGACCTAGGGGAGGATATCCTATCTCTAGCCTTCTTCCCAAAACCCTAGACGTTTTCCTTCTCTCACCATGTTCTAAATTCCCCTTAGGGCCACGGGTTGCTTTGTAAAGTAGTTGCAAGGGTTGCTTTTGTTTTAGGAATTTTCAGTTCAATAAAATAAACTTCAAGTTCTCTTATTCTGGTTATTAACATCTTGCAAGAGTATCGGAAGAGCATTGCGAGGTTATTTATTTACTTAGTATCGGGAGAGTTAAGTATACGAAAGGGATAAGTGCGAGTTCTCTAGTTTATAGTTGAACTATCTCGGACCTAGGGATATGACGAGGTTAAGTAGCTAAAGAAGAATTCAACAACATCGGTGTTCATCCTTCGATTCACGCCGGGAGGTATCATCAAAGACATGATCGTCGACAGACTTGGACCTAGGGATAGGCCAAGGCACAGCAGGGATTCTTGCCAAACTTGAAGTACTGAGTTGGGTAATCGCTGCCGCGATAACCAACGGACTGCTGCCGCGACAGGTGCTGCCGTGACGGGAACTACGACAGCACTGATATTCCTCAACTTAGCAATACCTGCACTACTGAGCAATTCAATACCAGCCCATTCTCTCTATCTTGATTCTTTTAATCTTATTTTCCAGTATTCTTTATTATTCTCGTGACAAACATCTTAAATATTCTTTTTACTTCCGTGCATTAATTCAAGGTGAAGCTATTGGCTCAGTCCCTGTGGAGACGATATCCGATACTTTCGTATCACTTTACTACTTGTGTCGTGTACACTTGCACTACAATTGCGATAGAAACTTTTACTCGCAACAAGTTTTTGGCGTCATTGCCGGGGACTGGCAACATATCTTTACCCTACCTTTTACTGCATTCGTTTTATTTTTCTATTTTACTTGGATTGTCCAACCTATACCTTTACAAGGTCTTTTGTTTTCGTATGCGCAGATCTCAACGGGGGAAGGAACCGGAGTACCAGTTAGATATTGAACCCGAACGAACGTTCAATCTCAAGAAAAGAGTCTGTTACCTCGTTGAAAGGAACGGATACCTAGAGGAACAACTCGAAGCAATGGTGAACGAAAGACATGAAGAAAGAAGGGACGATCCAAGAAATCCCCAGGATGCTGTAGATCCTGCCAGGAATGGAGTGAACGGCCAAGCTGCCGATCCTCCTGTCGCTGCCGCACGCCGGTCATGCCGAGACTACATGCTGAATGACCATGTAGAACTAGAAACCACGCTGCCGGATGTAGATGTTGACAACTTTGAGCTGAAACATGTCATGTTCAGCATGATCAATAACGCTGGCCAATTTAGTGGTGCTGCTACTGAGGATGCTAGAGAGCATCTAAAAACATTCCAGGAAATCTGTGGTTCATTTAGACTACAAGGAGTTAATTCGGAGATACTGAGGCTTCGGTTATTTCCTCATTCATTGAGGGACAGGGCAAAGACTTGGTGGAATAAACTTACACCGGGTTCAATTAGAACTTGGGCAGATTTAACTCGTGAATTCTTATCTCGTTTTAATCCTTCACACTTATCTGAGCGATTACGTAACGAAATTGCTACTTTTCAACAGGAAGAAGACGAGCCGATGCACGAGGCCTGGGACAAATTTACCACTCTTCTACGGAACTGCCCAATGCATGGATTCCCCGTTTGGAACCAGGTAACAAAATTCTATAATGCTGCTAACTTACAAACTCGTATCAGAATTGATTCAGCAGCAAACGGATTACTGCTGGACAAAGACCCATATGAGGCAATGGCAGTATTGAAAAACCTGGCGAAGAATGAGGAGTAGTTTCCGACAGCAAGAAGATGGGGTAAACAGGTTCTGGCTGTCAAGGATTATGAGGTCGACAACACAATGAAATCACAGGGGGCATATCTCACTAAGGCAATGAAAAAGCTCTTGAATGAAGATTCACAGCCTGTATACGCTGCTGAAGAGGTATGCGACATTTGTGAAGGAAATCACAGTTCGGATGAATGTCCTATACAGTTAGAAGAGGGAAAGTATGTTGGAAACTACAACAAGCAGAATTACAACTCCAACAACTACAATCCCAGCTGGAGAAAGGATCCCAAGTTCTCTTGGAGTAATCCTAATAATGCCCTGAATCCTCAAGCACAGAATAATCAGAACCAGGGAGGACCTAGATTGCTGACTCGACAGCAACCGCAGCAGCAGCAGCAACAACCACCAGCTGCCTCAAATAGTATACTGGAACAAACTCTGGCTACATTTATGTCTCAAAAAGGTACCTACATTGAGAACATGAATCACTTTTTCAAGAAGACAGAAACTTTCATGGACAAAACAAAGATGCGGATGACCAACCATGAAGCTACTCTGAAATCATTGGAGACACAGATGGGTCAGATTTCCCAGCATGTTAAACCAAGGCAGAATGGCGGATTTCCTAGCAATACTGAAAATGCTAGACAACCCACACATAAGCAGTGTAAAGCCATCGCTACTAGAAGTGGGAAGAAATTGCCAGGGCCAGAGAAGGAAGCTGAAACAGTAAAGAAACCAGCCCTGGAGACACCTGCCGAGGAAGCTGCCCCGACAGGTAATAAACAGCCTGCTGCCGAAGAGCATGTCACGACAACAGAAGGTACAGAGGAGAAAGAGGATGAACCCAAACCTCCTCAGATCCGTATGTAGTGGGAAGGACGTATTGCTGATTATCGTCCCCCACCACCTTTCCCTTAGTGGCTACAGAAATTGAAATAGGAATCACAGCTTAAGAAAATTTATGATATTTTTAAGCAGGTTCATATCAACATTCCGCTATTAGATGCTGTCAGGGAAATACCCGGTTATGCCAAATTTCTCAAGGATGCCATGTCAAAGAAATCCAGACTTGGGGAGTTTGAAACGGTAAATATGACACATGGATGCATGAGTATTTTGCACAAGTATCCACCCCAGAAGAAGAAGGATCCTGGGAGTTTCATCATACCATGCGTAATCGGAGACAAATTTGTGGGTAAGGCACTTTGTGATCTTGGTGCTAGTATAAATTTAATGCCAAAATCTGTTTTTCAGAAATTAGGTATTGGAAAAGCTCGGCCCACAACAGTAGTACTGCAGCTGGCAGATTGCTCTTACGTTCACCCAGAAGGAAAAATTGAAGATATTCTGGTAAGAGTGGACAAATTTATTTTTCCTGCTGACTTTCTTATCTTAGATTGTGAAGCAGATGAGAACGCACCAATCATCCTGGGGTGACCCTTCTTAGCCACAGGAAGATCACTGATTGATGTGGAAAGAGGAGAACTTATTATGAGAGTGAACGATCAAGAGATCAAGCTGAACGTTCTCCAAGCAATGAAATATGCTGATGCATGAGAATAGTGCAAGGCCATCACTGCAATCACCTTTGACCAACCCTGCATCAGGTCGGGTTGCCACGACATTAAAATTGGTCACTGCCTCGGCAGCCATTTAGAAGACTGTCACGACAGCACCGACGACAGCAACTCCTCAGAATCTGATACATCTGATACTGAAGATCAGGAGGAGGTAAACTGGATAGGCAATCGTCCAGGTAAGTTATTCGAGCCTTTAAATTATACCTCGGATAACCATGCAATTCACAAGCCATCAACTGTTGAGCCCCCTGTTTTAGATCTTAAGCCCCTGCCAGGGCAGCTAAAATATGCTTTCCTTGGTTTAAATGATACGTTGCCCGTAATCATCTTTTCCAAGTTGATGCAGGAACAAGAACAGCAGTTAATAGGGATGCTGCAGCAGCACAAAAAGGCTATTGGATGGACGATAGTTGATATTCAAGGCATTAGTCTCGCATTATGTATGCATAAAATCCTTCTGGAGGATGATCATAAGCCAACGATTGATGCACAAAGGCGTCTGAACCATTCTATGAAAGAGGTGGTGCGAAAAGAGATAATCAAATGGTTAGATGCTGGAATAATCTACGCCATCTCGGACAGCAAATGGGTGAGCCCGGTGCAGTGCGTTCCCAAGAAAGGAGGAATAACCGTGGTGACCAACGAAAACAATGAGCTGATACCAACCAGGACTGTGATCGGTTGGAGGGTTTGTATGGACTATCGGAAGCTTAACAAAGCTACCCGAAAAGACCACTTTCCTTTACCCTTTATTGATCAAATGCTTGGTAGACTAGCGGGTAAACCTTACTATTGTTTTCTTGATGGTTATTTAGGTTATAATCAAATCGCTATCGCACCGGAAAATCAAGAAAAGACGACATTCACATGCCCTTACGGAACTTACGCTTTTAGGAGAATGCCTTTTGGACTATGCAATGCACCATCCACCTTTCAAAGGTGCATGATGGCAATATTCTCCGATATGGTGGAGGATTTCCTAGAGATCTTCATGGATGATTTTTTAGTCTTTGGAGAAAATTTTGAGAGCTGCCTAGGCAACTTACAGAAAGTGCTCGAGAGATGTGAAAAAGCAAACTTAGTTTTGAACCGGGAAAAATGTCACTTCATGGTGGATGAAGGGATAGTCCTTGGCCATAAGATTAGCTGCCGTGGCATAGAAGTCGACAGAGCCAAGATAGAGGTGATCGAAAAGCTGCCACCGCCCACCACAGTCAAGGGAATCAGAAGTTTCTTAGGACATGCTGGTTTTTATCGGAGGTTCATTGCGAATTTTTCAAAGATAACCAAGGCCCTACGCCATCTTCTGGAGCATAATCGACCCTTTGACTTTAACAATGAATGTACTGAGGCATTCAAGGCTCTGAAAGAAAAGCTGGTAACAGCCCCAATAGTACAGCCACCAGATTGGACACTGCCGTTTGAAATCATGTGTGATGCTAGTTACTATGCTGTCGGGGCAACACTTGGGCAGCGAAGAGACAAACTTTTTCATGTCATATACTATGCCAGCAAAACACTGAATGACGCCCAAGTGAACTACACCACCACAAAGAAGGAGTTATTAGTTGTGGTATTCTCCATTGAAAAGTTTCATTCTTATATACTTGGAATGAAGGTCATAGTGCATACAGACCACTCTGCATTGAAGTATCTGTTCGCGAAAAAGGATGCAAAACCTCGATTGATACGTTGGATCCTGCTATTGGAGATAAACATATTGGAGACCTTCCCAGATGAGCAGCTCTTTGCTGCCGCAGTCACTGCCGCGACAGCCATGGCGGCAGGTAAGTATTTTGAACTTTCTTGGTATGCAGATTTCGTTAATTTCTTAGTTAGCGGAATAATTCCTCCTGACCTTAATTATCAAGCTAGGAAGAGGTTCCAAAATGATGTTAAGCATTATTATTGGGACAAACCTCTTCTTTTTAAAATCTGTGCAGATCAGGTTATAAGGAGATGCGTACCACAGGATGAGCAGAAAGATATACTTCATCACTGCCATGCTTCGCAGTATGGAGGACACTTAGGAGGCAACAAAACTGCTGCCAAGGTTCTGCAGTCAGGATTTTACTGGCCGTCATTATATAAAGATGCTCAAATCTTCTACAAGAGCTGTGACAAGTGCCAACGAACATGAAACATCTCAAGGAGACACGAGATGCCGCTGCAGAACATTCTTGAAGTCGAGATCTTCGACGTTTGGGGGATCGATTTTATGGGGCCATTCCCATCATCATGTGGGAATTTGTACATCCTCCTGGAAGTAGATTATGTATCTAAGTGGGTTGAAGCTATCGCCACTCAAAAGAATGATGCCAAGACAGTTCAAAGGTTTTTACACAAAAACATCTTTTCTAGATTTGGCATCCCTAAGGCGATCATTAGTGATGAAGGGAGACATTTCGACAACAGGGTTATTGCTGTTGCCTTGAAGAAGTATGGTGTCAAGCATCGGATTGCAACAGCATATCACCCACAGAACAATGGACAAGCTGAAATTTCCAACAGGGAAGTCAAGAACATTCTTGAAAAGATGGTTAAGCCAACTAGGAAAGATTGGTCTTTACACCTGAATGATGCGTTATGGGCTTATAGGACAGCTTTCAAAACTCCATTGGGCATGTCTCCTTACCGATTGATTTATGGGAAAACATGCCATTTACCTGTCGAGATAGAGCACAGAGCATATTGGGCAATCAAGGCAGTGAATATGGACTTGGACAATGCAGGGCAGAAAAGGCTATTGGATCTGAACGAAATTGAAGAAATCCGAACAATGGCCTATGACAATGCAAGAATCTACAAGGATAAAACTAAGAAGTGGCATGATAAAAAGTTGCTGCCACGACAGTTCTGCCTAGGGCAACTTGTATTGCTATTTAACTCTATATTAAAACTCTTTCCAGGGAAGCTGAAATCTAGATGGTCTGGCCCGTTCCAAGTTGTACAGGTTTTTCCCCATGGTGCCATCACGATCAGATCTTTAAAAGATGGGCACCAATTCAAAGTCAACGGACAGCGCTTGAAGCATTATCAGGGGACTGAAGCCCCACGAATGCAGGAAGTGGTTACCTTAGGAGATGCCCCACCCGGCATTCCTAACTTAACCTAAATTTTATTTTAATTATCTTTATAATTTAGTATTATTTATTAGGAAATTAGATTTATTTTATTTTTAATAATGTTTTTATTTTTCTGTTTTTAGGAAATAAAGGAGACAAGAAGATCAGGAGAAGTGAATTCAGCCCACCATCCTTCCACCAGCCCAAAAAGCCCAAATTTTGGAGCCTGTCGTTCCAGCTGCCGTGACAGACGCGAAAAACACAGGCTGTCAACACGCTGTCACGACAGACACGCAAACGCGTAACAGATGCACAGCAGACACGGAAACGCGTGACAAACGCGTCAGACGCGCAAATGCGTAACAGCTGGCCCCGTTATTCGCGCCTGCCGTTACAGCTCCAACGGGCAGCAAACTCTTCTCTATATAAACCCCATTTCATTTTTCATTTTCACTCACTTCTACTCTTCTCACTTGCTTCCTCTAGAATTTATTTGCTTTCCTTTTTTTATTATCTCAACCCTTGCAACAATGTCTTCCAGAAACACCCGTAGGAATGCTGCCTCCAGCTCCACCCCGACAGCAACCACCCCACGCTCATTTCAGATCAGAGACATGTGGGAAGAAAGGGGATTCATCTACACTTCGAAGGAGGGAAATTTCGACCTAAAACCGTTCATTACTCGCAAAATAAGGGCTCTACAGTGGCAGATTTTTGCCGAACAACCTGAGGAGATGAACGTCTCTTTGGTGCAAGATTTCTACGCTGCCATCAACAGCAGGACGGCGACATCAGTCACCGTACGAGGGAGGGAAGTGTCGTTTGAAGCTGAATATATCAACACCTTGTACGGATTCTACGTCGGTAGCAACGACGATGGCCACCAACAGTTCCTGAACACCCTTGACCCTACTGCCTATGATGCTGCCATGGCAGAGCTGACAGATGAGGGAACTCAGTGGAATACCAGCCGTAAGAACCCAAGGACGGTAAAAAGAACTCAACTCCTGCCGGAAGCGAAGTTATGGAACGCTTTCATCAAAAAGCGCATCATGCCGTCGTCGCACAATACCACTGTCGACCAGCCTAGGTTAGCCTTAATTCACTCCATTTTACATGAGAGGCCCATCAACGTGGGCAGCTATATCCGTGAGAGTATTCTGGAGTGCGCACACCGGCCGACGGGTCCACTCTATCTTCCATACCTCATCACAGCCCTCTGCCGCGGCCATGGGGTACCTGAATCTGTCACCGACCTTAGAGTCCAAGGGAAGGGATGGACGGACAAGAAAATACTCAGCTTAATGGAACTGACTGTTGCCACCCCTCTGTCCTCATTTGATCCAGCTGCCACGACAGCAGACACGACAAAGCCGACGAAGACTGAACCTGCTGCCACAGAAGCCAGGAAGTAACCAGCAGCAGCAGCCCCGACCGACTCCTCCTCCCAGATCCTTGCTGCTATACAAAAGATGGAGGAACGTCAGCTCGGTCTGATGAGCTTCATCAGGGATTTCACTACATCTACGGTACACTTTATCCAAAACTCCTTAAATTTCCCTGATGTCGTATTTCCCACCTTCCCAGCACATTATTGCTACTACCACCCCTGCCCACACCCCAACTCCTGCCGCCACACCACGGACACCTTCTGCAACACCCACACCAACCCCTGCTACGACAGCCGCCGAAAGCAACCCTGCAGCTGAGACTTCTACCCGTGGAACAAAGAGAAGTATGACCTCGGAAGAACTTGAGGCATTCATCATCGGTTTCTCTTCCTCCTCCATTTGGCAGGAAAGCGACAACGAACCCTCTGTTAAGAGGAATCTAGCCAAAGAGTTCACACCGATGAAACGACAGAAGAGAATGGTAGACAAAAACAATTCGGATAGCGGCAGTGGCAGCATCAGCGGCAGCGACAGCGGAGATGAGAGCAACATCAACTCAGAGGTCCAAGTTGTGGAGAAACCCCCTCACATCCCCCAACCAGAATTCAACCCCCGAGGGAGGCTAAAACAAAGAACACATCTGCCTCCCCCATCCGCAAGCCAGCTTCGAAGGCTCGTGCCCGCCGCCAGATCCGAGTCAGCAGCAGCAGTGATGACAGCGCTTAAAAATTTGAGTTTCTTAACTTATTTTTGCTGTCTGTCTATATATTTTGTGATGTACTGTTTTTATTTTGTTCTTATTTTGTCATTTGCTCTGAGGGCAATGCAACCCTCGAGTTTGGGGGTGGCATCCCTCCATTAATGGAGTCTAATTTAGTTTTAAAATTATGTCTTTTACTTAGTTTATTTTTGGTTATAAAAAATGAAAATTTTTGGCTTAAGTCTGTGAATTGAACTTACCTGCCGTGACATCTCTGTCGTGGCAGTGCCTTTAGGATAGTTTTAGGAGAAGTTTAGAGCCTTTCTATAGTTCTGAAAACTTAAACACCATTGTGACTGTTATACTGCTTAGAACTCTTTTAGTCAACTAGAATAGGAAGCTTAGCACTTGAATAGCCCCTAGAGGTGCCTAACACTGGCTCTAGGAAAGAAGTTTAGCAAAATAGACTCAACAGCCCTAGAGGTGCCCGAAACCGGCTCTAGGAAGTTAGCTAGAGGTGCCCAAAAACTGGCTCTAGTGAAACTTTAGCTTAAAAAAATAATGAAATTGAGTCAAAACAGAAAATCAAAGGAGCATAAGAAATGCCTTCAAAAGATAAACTTTGGCATAAAAATTCAAGTTAGAGGCTGAAATATTCTAGTAAAACTAAGAAAGTCTTGGCATATAACTGTTCACAAGCATGCACACACTGCACAAGGACTATAGTGAGATTTCGGACAAATCCTAAGTTATCCGACAGGGTGCTGCCGTCACAGAGAAGGAATGGAGGGTAAGAGAAAGTTCACTGTTTTAAGCCAAAACAAAAATATTTTATTTTTCTTTTAGGTCTTAGCTGCTTGAGGGCAAGCAAAAACTTGAGTTTGGGGGTGTGTTGAGTGTGTAAAAGTTCTATTATTTACCCCCTATTTAACCCATATTTTTGCTGCATTCAAGCACAATTCATTGCATTTAGGTTAGTTAACAGTTAGACATCACAAATATATTAAAAGGCACAGTTTCTACTGAAATTGGTTGCTTTTGCAGGTTGTTGTTGTAGCAGATGGAGAGGCAGGCGCTGGGCAGTAAAGTAGAAGAGCTGGAACTGGATAAGCAGTCGAGGAGGACGATGCTGCCATGGTTGCCGCCGTGACAGCAAAGGACGACATCAGTTTTGAGGAGAAGAAGCAAAGTGGACCTCGACAGAAAGAGAAAATTCAGGCCGTCTGTTGTGGAGTACTCCTATATTTTTCCGAGCCCTAGATCAGAATGAAGGCCAAGCCCAAGGTTCAAGGAAGATATCCCAAGAAAGAAGGAACGACGAAGTAAAGACTGTTTTTCTGAAGATTTAGTCTTTATTAGAATTGTACTTTGATTTAAAGTTGTATTCCTTCCATATTAGAAAACTTGAACCCAAGGCCTATATAAAGGCATGTAATTCGACCTAGGGGAGGATATCCTATCTCTAGCCTTCTTCCCAAAACCCTAGTCGTTTTCCTTCTCTCACCATGTTCTAAATTCCCCCTTAGGGCCACGGGTTGCTTTGTAAAGTAGTTGCAAGGGTTGCTTTTGTTTTAGGAATTTTCAGTTCAATAAAGTAAACTTCAAGTTCTCTTATTCTGGTTATTAACATCTTGCAAGAGTATCGGGAGAGCATTGCGAGGTTATTTATTTACTTAATATCGGGAGAGTTAAGTATACGAAAGGGATAAGTGCGAGTTCTCTAGTTTATAGTTGAACTATCTCGGACCTAGGGATAGGACGAGGTTAAGTGGCTAAAGAAGAATTCAACAACATCGGTGTTCATCCTTCGATTCACGCCGGGAGGTATCATCAAAGACGTGATCATCGACAGACTTGGACCTAGGGATAGGCCAAGGCACAATAGGGATTCTTGCCAAACTTGAAGTACTGAGTTGGGTAATCGCTGCCGCGATAACCAACAGACTACTGCCGCGACGAGAACTACGACAGCACTGATATTCCTCGACTTAGCAATACCTGCACTACTGAGCAATTCAATACCAGCCCATTCTCTCTATCTTGATTCTTTTAATCTTATTTTCCAGTATTCTTTATTATTCTCGTGACAAACATCTTAAATATTCTTTTTACTTCCGTACAGTAATTCAAGGTGAAGCTTTTGGCTCAGTCCCTGTGGAGACGATATCTGATACTTCCGTATCACTTTACTACTTGCGTCGTGTACACTTGCACTACAATTGCGATAGACACTTTTACACGCAACAGTCTTATTATTCAATGAGAATAACATTGGGCATGGCTCATTGTTCGAAGAGAATAAGCAATGTTTGGTGCAATAGATCAATTATATTTATACGTACTCATTTGTTATGGTACTTTATATTTTTCATTGTAATTTTTATTTATAACAAGATATTTATGGGACACATATAAAGTAGTATTAAGATATAATATAATATTTTAAATAAAGTTTGTTTGAAATTAATTTTGTAGAACCGGATTTTTGTCCGGGCTTGTATATATATAATAATAATAATAAATAAATAAAACAGATAATAATAATAAAAATCCAAATATATTAAAGTCCAAAATAATAATACAAAGTCCAGAATGAGTTACAAAGGCCCAACACACTATAAAGCCCGAACCAAAAGTCAATGACCCATTACAGCTGTTAACAACTCAGACCCAACCCATTACAACACACAAATAGCCCAACAAACACAGAAAGC
Source organism: Hibiscus trionum (assembly GCA_030270665.1). NCBI lineage: Eukaryota > Viridiplantae > Streptophyta > Magnoliopsida > Malvales > Malvaceae > Hibiscus > Hibiscus trionum. The sequence continues at coordinate 37,842,351 of BSYR01000010.1, read as the reverse complement.
CTCTCTGTGTTTCTTTTTCCCGCTCAAATCTGAGCCCCAATGGACACGTGTCAATGTGGCATTGGTCCCTTCTTTTTCACTCGGATCCCTATCAACCTGGAGCTAGTTGGCATCGCCAGCCGTGCAAAGATGACATCACGTCTGACAGCGGGTATAAATACCTGTGAAGAGAGAGAAACACATTAATTAATACAGTAATAATTGCACTAATAATTACCAAAAAAGAAAACGAAAGGTCAAAGAGGATGAGAGGTTACCTGAGGAGTCTGAGTCGATCGAGGAAGACAACCGAACAAACAGACATTGCCGGAAGCTCATCAGAACCACCAGAACACCAAACCGAGGTATTTTTACCTTTGTTCATGTCTTTTTCCCCTCTTTACCTATTCGAAAACACTGAAACAAGTTAGATCTCTAAAAAACCGAAGCATAATCTGTCTAAAAAACCAGATCTCAAGCCTAATACACACTTTAAACCAAAACTCAAACATAAATCAGATCCATAATGCATATTAAAACCTAGATCTAGGATAATATAAAACAGATCTGAATCCTAAAGCCAGATCTAGTTTCAAAACTTAAAAACATAAGAAATTAATAAAAAATATAAAAAGAGGAGAGTTCGAGGGCTTATCTTGCTTTGCTGTTGCCGAAAATGCCGTCAGAGTGAGGGTTTGAGTGCTCGAACCGTTGTCGGAGTCGAAAAAAGAGAGGAGAGATCACTGGTTTCGGGTAGATAGCCTAGGATCGGGAGAAGCAGGGTGTTTCTGACAAAATGGGACTCAGATCTAGGATTAGGGTTAAAAATGAGCTTTTTGGGTAGAATTAGGGTTCCGACGACAGCGAAGGCGGTGGTCGGAGTTGCAGACGGTGGCTGGAAAAGCCAGGTCTGGCCGGAGAAGATGACCGGAGAAGGTCCGGTCATCGGAAAAAGGTAGAAGAAGGTCAGACGGTGGTCGGAGTTTGCAGGGATACCGGAGAAGATGACCGGAGAAGGTCCGGTCATCGGAAGGAAGAAGGAGGAGACCGGAGATGATATTCGATGATCGATATCATCCCGTCGGTCAAGAAACACACCGGAGAAGTGTTAGGGGGTTTGTGAGGATCAAAATCAAAGGTTTCGAAGGGTTCTTGGTATGATCTTAAAAAAATGGTTTTTGATCTTTAAAAAATAGGCTCGGGGAGAATTTGGATGTTTGTGAGGATCAAACTAAGGAATTTTGGAGAGTTCTTGGTTTGTTCTTGAGGGAAAAGGGTTTTTGATCTTCAAAAATAGTTTTTGGTGTTTTTGAAGATCGAACGAGTGAATTTTGAAGAACAAAGGAAGAATAGAGGCAAAAGTAAGGGTTTTGATCGAAAGGGTTCATTTTTTTAAGGATTTTCGGTGTTCGAATTCAGAGGATTTAGAGTGAGAGAGAGTTGAGCAGAGAGAGAGAATAGATCAAATGACCGTTCCAACTCGGCTTGGGGCTATTTATACTGAGTTAGGACGGCATCGTTTTGAATGTCGGGTCACAGAGGGTCCGCGTGCTTCTTACGCGGGTTCAAATACGGGTCTGTGACCCGACCGAGTTTAGTGGATTGGGTTTTGGGTTTTGGCTAAGTGGGCTGAGGGTTTGGGGCCTAAGGTCAATGGTTTGGGCTTGGTTTAACGGGTATGGGCTTGTTTTTTTAAGGTCTTTAGGTTTGGGTTCTTGGGTTTTAATCTCTATGCAAATTAGTCCCTTTTTGTTTGTAATTTGGTCACCCAATCCTCAATTTAATTCAATTTAGTCTATTTTCCAGAATTTAATTGTTTTAATTAATTATTTTATTTAATTGCTTTTATTGTTCTAATTAATTTGAATTGCTTGAATGTTTTTTAAAGCATCATACCATATATTGGACAATTAATCACATGCTAAATAGGATTAGAGTCATTAGTGTAGTTTACTTAATCATAATTAAATAGGGAGATCATTGTAGAAAATAGGTGGATATTTGAAACAATGTTAGACTACTCAATATTGGCCAGTGTCACAATGTAGAGTGATGTTAACCAATGAGTATTCCGACAAAGGTTTGAATTTTTCACTTTAACTTAAAAAATGGAAATAAATCATTAATTAGGTAAATTTAAAAGTTAAGATAGGGATAATGATTAGAGACATTTTAATTAGGAATGTTGTTACTTTCGAGCTTGTTAAAGAAAGTGCTCAATATTATTTTGGGTGTTTTCTTTTATGTCCAAAATTAATAACATTCATAGAATTTTAATTGAACTAATTAATGGAGCCTAATTAGGGTACACTTAAAAATGACAAGACAATAATTAATCATGCATTAAAACTTTTGCGTTGAGGTACATTTTTCGAATATAAGTTGAAGTGTCCTAATGTAATTGGACGTTTCATAATTATATTCGATCGAAATATATTTTCTTACAAAAGGATACTCTCATTCGGAATAAAATTCATTTTACAGCTAAAAGATTTAATTAAATCCAAATTAATGTTCGAAATGCCAAAATGCCACGTGTAATTAATAAGGAACCGATAACGGGTGTTCGTAGGGGTGCTAACCCTTCCCTACACGTAACCGACTCCCGAACCCGAATTTTTCAAAAAAAGAATCTCTGGTGCGTTTTTATGGTGTCCGGGCTACCAAAGTGGCCGGTGGCGACTCCAAAACAATTTTTCAGTAAATAAATGGGATTTTGATAAAAATGGAAAGCTAATTAATTAAAAGATAAAATTGGTCCAAAAAGTCTCGATTTCCAAAACCTAATCGTCAGGCTGTTTTTATTCCAAACAATTAAAAAGCGGGCTTTTAAAAAAACGGTCGCGACAGCTTGGCGACTCCACTGGGGACAAAATTGAGAGTCAGGCCTAATAATTAATTACGTGTGGCATTTTGGTATTTCTAACATTAATTTGGATTTAATTTTTTCTGGAAAAAAATTATTCGATGGATTTTAGGAAAAATGGGGATAGTTTTTGTGTATGCTATATCTGTCATTCATGCATAAACCCTAAACCCGGGTTTTCAACCCTTAAGTGGGAGTAAGACAATATCCGACGTGATGCTCTTCAGCTCCGAGTTCGGATTTTCTTCTTCTTCCGGTATACTAACCTTACGCGTCGTGGGGCCCACGCCTCCGTTGTAAGGGACCTATACTACCGAATCGATGTCTTGTTGCCACAGTAGGCAGTAACAACAGTTCGGGAACCGAGAGTCTAGAACAAAGCCTACATTCTATTTTAAAAGCCCACCCCATTAGAGCCAGGGGACCTAGGAACAGGTGCTGCCGGTTAAATTCATTTCTCTATTTATCTCGTTGCATTAAATATTGTCATTTTAATTTGAATGATTATTAATCTCGTAGTTTGTCTACTTGCCTTCAATATTAATTCGGGATACTAACACAAGTTTTTCTTGTTTTGTTTTTTGTTTGATTGTTTTGTTTATTTTTGTCATCAACTGCATTTTTATTTTCGACATCGAATTTGGAGTCAGTCAAATTTAGAAGTACTCGATATGTCATGAGGATTTAAAGTAGGAGAGGATAACCTTGTTGTATGGATCTGGTCAGAGCAAACACAACACGAAAAGGGGGATAGCCTTAGAAAAGGAGAAATATCCAAGATGAAAGGATATGCAAAGCTAAGCACTAATCAGGAGGCATGCTTATCAGATTTTAAACATATCTGGGATGAATGGGATAATGAGATGAAAAAGTTGTTTCGAGATGAATTCACGGACATAGCCCTATTTCTAGAAATAAAGGTCGACCAAGAGTTATTAAGGGCAATGGCGCAATTCTGGAACCAGACCTATAACTGCTTCACCTTTGGGAAAGTAGATATGACACCGACATTGAAGGAATACGAGGTACTGATCAACTGCCCGAAAATAGAAAGTGAAAAGATCTACACCAGGTCCCTTAATAGCACAAGACATTCAGGGTTCATCAAAAAGTTTGTAGCATTAACAGGAAAGACCCAGGAGTGGTGGGATCAAAGATTGGCCAAATATGACAGCATCGACCAAAATGAAGATAGGCAACGAGTTAATTGGAGAATTCTTAAAGAGCTGATACTGGAAAGTCATAACGAACCGGTTAGAATGAGAAGCTTGTTTGCCTTGTGTATCTATGGCCTGGTAATCTTCCCCAGAACCCGTAAGCATGTTGATTCATCGACTATTGGATTATTCGAACGACTGAGTAAAGGAGTTAACCCGGTGCCGACAATTCTGACAGAAACTTATAGGTCACTCATCAACTGCAAGAAAACAGGGGAAGAAAAATTCTGGGGGTGTGCACAACTGCTAGAAATATGGTTCAGGGGTCACAGATGGAACGCACCCTACATAGGGGCTACATACATGGATACTTATTCACCGATCAAGGAACATCTAACTGACTGTGTCCTGGAAAAGAAAACTGAGAAACACTTGATTGAATATCTCAAAGACTTGAAGGATACGAATATAGTATGTAAAGCTCCTTGGCCAAATACGGCTAAATACGGGTACAACTTTTCAGTTAGATGTTCCTTGTCCTGGAAAAGAAAACTGAGAAACACTTGATTGAATATCTCAAAGACTTGAAGGATACGGATATAGTATGGAAAGCTCCTTGGCTAAATACGGGTACAACCTTTCTATACCGCTGTGGAAACAGGGATTGGGTCCCGTTACCAGGAATTTGGGGAGGAACAGCCTATTGCCCATTGTTAGTCTCAAGACAATTCGGATCAAGGCAGTTTGTGTTTGCCACTGCTAGAATGGCTAACTTCGAATATGCTCACAAGACCAATGACTACAAGGGGCTAATTCTACAAACCTCAAAGGCTTGGGAAACACCAAGAAGGGTTCAGCCTTATCCAGGATCAGAAGTAATGGCAAGGTACGATGAGTGGAGGGCCCAGAGAGTCAATGACACCATGTTTCAAGAAATGCCCTCAAGAGCTGGAACTTCAACACATGCAATCCAGGAGTCACCTTCAGCTTTAGAAAAACTCAGACATAACCGGGAGCAAGATTTGAAAAAGTATGAAAAAGGAATCCAGGACCTTAAGGAGGAATTAACAATGGCACAGTTGCAAGTAGAGATCCACAAAGGAAAGGAGAAGGAGTTAGTGGAGCAGAACAAGAAAGTGAATCAAGAATTAAAAGAGCTGCGGGAATTGCATAATGACTACAAAGCCAAACAAAAGGGTGGAACAAGCAAGATAATAAAGAATCTATCAGAGGAATTGGATGCAATGACCCGAGACAAGGATGATTATAAAAAGATGTACGACAGAAAGGCACGGGCAAGCAAAGGAATCGAACGACAAAGCCAAGAAGAAGAACAGGCCATAAATTTCGATTTAACTAGCCAGGTGACACAACTTGAAGAATTAATCACCAAGTATCACAACGGGGATAAGGTCGAAGCAGAAATAGAAAAAAAAAGAATGCAAAAAAGAATAACTGAGCTGGAAGACACTGTTCAAGACCTGAAGGACAAGTTGGCTGGATATGAAGGGGCAGTAATGGCAGAGAGCGGAGCATGGAAGGATAAATATGAGGCAGCTCGGCGAATGGTCCAGTGTCAAAACGATGAACTAGTGACATTCAAATCCCAAGTCAGAAGCATCGCTTCGTATGTCCAAATCCTGTCAAGGCAAGCTACAAGCATGTTGGAGCAGCTCGACATTGAAGAGGAGCACGTGGAGGCTATTGTGCGTATGTTGCACGAGTTAGTCAACTTAGGAGTTAGAGCTGGCATTTTTATGTAGCAAGTTTATCCCCTCTATGTAATTAAATCTTCGGACGAATATGGTATTTCTAAGAAAGACTGGTTCCAAAATTTGATGTCCTTTTATTGCATTCATGCACTCATGCATACATGTACACATTTATTCATTTTTAAATCTTATGATAAATAAAGAATTTAATAAGAGAAAGGTTTAATGACAAAATCCGCTCTAAGCCGTAAACATTCCATATTCATACGGAACTCGCCTGCGTTCACGATCCATGGCTTTTGAGGATCGGCTTGCCAATCTCGAAAATGAACACGTGGAAACGCAGAATCGTTTCGATAGAATCGAACAATCAATTAAAGATTGCTTTACTCAAACCCAGGCAGAAATCATCAACCAGCTGACTGCTCTATTGGGCCCTAAGGAATCTGGGAAGGCCAAAGCAGTCAAAAGAGCTTCCAACGAGGTGAATGATCAAGCAGAGACAACATCCCACATCAGGATGCAGCCAGAAAAACCTTCAACAACGAAGAAGGTCCATATCAACCTAGCAGGAGCAGCACAAAGTCACCTAGTACACATTGGTGCAAACTTTGAGAATGCTGAAGAGGTGCCAGACTTGAATGATCTTGATGAGATCGGAAAAATACGTGCTGAAATTGAGCGCAAGTACGAGGAGCGCTGCAAAGCTCTAGAGGATCGCTTGCTGGAACTACAGAAAGCTAATGAGATGGGGCCAGGAGCTGTTGAAATGAGCCTGGTGGCTGATTTAGTACTTCCTCCTAAGTTCAAAGCTCCAGACTTTTTGAAATACGATGGAAGTTCTTGTCCCAAGGCCCATCTTACGATGTATTGTAGAAAGATGGCCGCTTACCTGAAAGATGAAAAGTTGCTGATACACTGCTTCCAAGACAGTCTAACTAGTTCAGTTGCTCGCTGGTATACCCAACTAAGCCAGGTGAATATCTGATCCTGGAAGGACCTGTCAGGAGCTTTTGTGGAGCACTATAAGCATGTCACAGAAATGATCCCGAGCCGGGTAATGTTGCAGAGGATGGAGCAAATAAGTGATGAAACACACCGATAATATGCTCAAAGATGGAGAGATATTGCAGCGCAAGTACAACCCCCACTAATCGAAAGTGAGATTGCTCATATGTTCGTACAGACTCTGAGATGACCGCTCTTTGAAAGGCTTATCAGTAATGCCACCCAGAACTTTGCTGAAATTGTGATGACAGAAGAGTTGATAGAAGCCGCAATAAAGAGTGGAAGAATCGAAAGTGGAGAGAGTTCTCGCAGGAACTATAAGAGGAAATATAACGAAGTGAATAATGTAAGCACTTATGATGCACCGAAAAACGTGACCATTACATTACCTGGAACCTCGATCGGAAACTCTCAAAACTCAAACAAGAGGGATTCTCGAGGACCGAGAAATGATAGAATGAATTTTACACCCATCCCAATGTCATATGCAGAATTATACCCTCAGTTGTATGAGGCAGATCTGGTAAGGCCATATCATCTGACACCTCTACAGCCTCCTTACCCTCTATGGTACAAAGCTGATGCTCACTGTGAATTCCATAATGGAATACCGGGACATTCGATTGAAACATGTACAACGTTCAAGAAGGTGGTGCAGAATTTGATCAATATTGGGATATTGAAGTTTGATGAACCCAGTATTGCGGATAATCCCCTTCCAAGTCATGGAGGACGCGGGGTGAACATGATAGAAGAATATGATGAGGCGAAGAGGCGAAAGACTGATGTTTCAAAGATCCAGTCTCGTTGAGATGGGTGTTTGAACAATTATATAACGCCAAGATGATTGAAATTGGCATAAAAGTTGAGATGGAAGTACCTGCTAAGATGTATTGTGAATATCATCAGGAATGTGATCATGAAATTTAACACTGTCAAGAGTTCAAGGACCTGGTTCAAAAGATGGTGGATAACAAGGAAATTGAGTTCTTTGAGAAGGCTGGAACGAGGGAAGAGGTTGAGGTGTGCGCATCGGAAAACTCTGGAATGAAATATAGAGTGCACAAACCTTTGGTTGTATCTGTCAAACCAAGGGCCCCAAGCACAAAGCCAGTAGCGACACCAAAAATAGTAATCTCAACTCCTGCTCCGTTCGCTTTCAAAAGCACCAATGTGGTCCCTTGGAATTACACGGCCAATGCGTCAATACCAGAAAAAGAGAAGTTGCAAGAGACAAAACCAAATGAAGAAACAAAGGAAGAACCAGGGAAAGAGCAGATGAATGCGGAGGTAGTAAACAAAGTAGGCCATTTCACTCGAAGTGGCAGATGTTACTCCTCCCTAGAAGTGATAAAAGAGGCCGAGAAGGCTAAAGAAAAGGTATCTACTGCTCCCGAAAATATTTTTGTGGAAGACCCTGCTCCAAAGATAAATGAACCGGTGACAGAAGAGCAAGCCCGAGAATTTTTGAGGTTTTTAAAACACAGTGAATACAGTATAGTGGAACAATTGAAGCGGCAACAGGCGAGGATTTCAGTCCTGGAGTTATTACTGAGTTCTGAGGGGCACCAAAATGCTTTGATGAAGGTGCTAAATCAGACGTTTGTGCCAAACAACATCTTTGTGGATATGTTGGACAGAATTGTAAATCATATTGTTGCTGATAATTACATAACATTTACCGATGATGAAATTCCGGAAGGAGGAATGGGGTCAGTGAAAGCTTTGATTATCACCACGCATTGTAAAGGATATGTGCTGCCAGGTGTCCTAATTGACAATGGATCAGCCTTGAACGTTATGCCAATGGCGACTCTGCAAAGGTTGCCTATTGATGACTCCTATATGAAGGCATATCAGAACACTGTGAGAGCCTTTGATGGAATAATCCGGGATGTGCTTGGGAGGATAGAAGTACCATTGTTGATAGGACCGGCAGTTTACAATATTGACTTTGTGGTGATGGATATTAAGCCTACTTACAATTACTTGCTTGGAGCGGAGGAAGACATCATTGCCTCTGTAACAACTGATGTGCCTTATATCCAGACAGATGAGAATGCCTTGGAGTGCTCTTTCCGGGCGCTGGAATTCGTAAATGCTACCTTCGTGGCTGAGGGAAAGCCATTTCCACGGCCAAGACTGTCAAACTGCACCAAGATGATTGTACGAGAGACACTTGGAAGGGGCGCGAAGACAGGGAAAGGGCTCAAAAACACCTACAAGAAAGTTTGTGACCAAGGCCCATTCTGATGAAAAGGGATCATTTCGGATTGGGATTTGCTCCTACTATAAAAGACCGATTGAGAAAATTAAAGAAACAAAGGGAACAAAGGAAAGCTCGGATGCAAGGAAAGGAGACGTCCTCTCGCCTGGTGACATCTTTTGACATGACAAAGATTTTTAAATCGCGTGGGTTCACCAATGTTGAAAAGCAGTTGGAGGAAGTCAATCAAGAAACGAGTTTTTTATTGGTTACAAGGGAAGTTTCTTCAGCTATCCAATTCTTCAATATGTTATTTTTCGCGAGTTTTTTATTTTATTTTTCGCATCCTTTTCAAAATATATTATTATTTTCTTTGCAGGTCTTCAACTATCGACTGCATGAATGATCCTAAACTCGATCCTAGGGTAGGACCTGAACAACCAGTATGTCTAGCGGAAATCAATGAAGTTGAGGATGAACTAGAATGTGAAATCCCTGAAGAATTACTGAGGTTGATGGAAAAAGATGATAAATAGATCCTGCCCCACAAAGAAGAATTGGAGATTCTCAATCTGGGAACAGAAGAAACCAAAAGAGAAGTGAAGATAGGGGCAACATTTTTGCCAGAAGGAAGTAGGAATTAATTGATCTGCTGCGCGAGTTCAAGGATGTCTTCGCCTGATCTTAGCAAGACATGCCAGGATTGAACACTGACATAGTGGTACACAAATTGCCCATTAGACCTGAATGTAGACCAGTTCAACAGAAACTTAGAAGGTTGAGGCCGGAAATGGTGATAAAGATAAAAGAAGAAGTACAGAAACAGATCGATGCTGGTTTCCTCGCGGTATCTCAGTATCTGGAATGAGTGCCTAATATAGTTCCTGTACCAAAGAAAGATGGGAAAGTACGAATGTGTGTTGACTACAGGGACTTGAACCGGGCCAGTCCGAAAGATAATTTTCCTTTGCCACACATAGACATTCTGGTCGACAATACGTCAGGGCATTCCTGGTTTTCCTTTATGGATGGCTTCTCAGGATATAATCAGATAAAGATGAGTCCAGAAGATATGATCAAGACCACCTTTATAACCTTATGGGGCACCTATTGTTACAAGGTGATGCCCTTTGGACTAAAGAATGCTGGGGCAACATACCAGCGGGCGATGGTGACTTTGTTTCACGACATGATGCATAAAGAAGTCGAAATGTATGTAGATGACATGATTGCCAGGTCCCATATTGAGGAGGAACACATCCAAAATCTGAGAAAGTTTTTCTCAAGATTGAGAAAGTACCAACTGAAACTCAATCCTAACAAATGCACCTTTGGAGTAACATCTGGAAAACTTCTTGGGTTCGTTGTCAGTAGAAGTGGAATCGAGATAGACCCCGATAAAGTGAAGGCTATCCAGAACCTGCCGCCACCCAGCTCACAGAAAGAAGTTCGGGGGTTCCTTGGTAGGTTGAATTATGTTTCTCGGTTCATATCACAATTGACCGATAAATGTGATCCGATCTTCAGGATGTTGAAAAAGAATAACCCTGGAGAATGGAATAAATAGTGTCAAGAGGCATTTGAAAAAATCAAGAAATATCTTACCAATGCTCCCATATTAGTAGCACCGGTTCCTAGCAGGCCACTAATCCTTTACCTGACGGCCTACGAGAATTCAATGGGGTGCGTATTGGGGCAACATGATGACGCATGAAAGAAAGAAAGAAAGAAAGAGCCATCTATTACTTGAGCAAGAAGTTTACTGAATGTGAAGTGCGGTACCCACCTATTCAAAAGCTATGTTGTGATCTGGTTTGGGTAACCCGAAGGCTCAGGCAGTGCATGTTATACCACACAACATGGCTGATCTCTCGCCTTGACCCATTGAAATTCATGATGGAAATACCAGCATTGACTGGAAGACTGGCACGCTAGAAAATGTTGTTGTTAGAGTTTGACATTGTGTACGTGAGTCAAAAAGCCATAAAAGGAAGTGCTATAGCAGATTTCCTAGCCAGTCGCGCGATGGAGGATTATGAACCCTTGAACTTTGATTTCCCAGATGAAGATGTGATGAATGTCTCCACGATAGAAGCCGAAATTCCATAAAGAAAAACTTGTAAATTGTATTTTGATGGAGTGGTTAATGCCCTTGGACACGGAATTGGAGCAGTATTGATCTCACCAGATTACATTACCCGTCCACAAGCAGGTTAAAATTTCTTTGTACCAATAACATGGCAGAATATGAAGCCTGTGTGATGGGCCTGCGAGCTGCTATCGAAAGGAAAATAGAAGTCTTAAAAGTGTATGGAGATTCGGCGTTGGTGATTTACCAACTTCGTGGAGAATGGGAAATAAAAGATATAAAATTGATTGAGTACTGAAAACTGATCCTGAAGCTAATAAAAGAGTTTGAGGGAATAACCTTTATATACATCCCCAGGGAAGATAACCAAATGGCGGATGCCTTAGCTACACTGGCTTCGGTATTTCTAGCAAACATATCAGAAGATATGGTGCCTATCCGAATGAAGAGCTATGAAACCTATGTTCACTGCTACAGCATAGAAGAGGAAATTGATCAATATCCTTGGTACCATGATATTTTGCAATATCTAAAGTATCAGACTTATCCTCTAGGGCAAATGATAATGAAAAAAGAACTATCAGAAGAATGGCTTCAGGATATGTACTCGACGGGGAAATCCTATACAAAAGAAGCAGAGATCAGATTTTGTTGAGATGTGTTGATGCCAACAAAGCAAAGACTATAATGGCAGAAGTCCATGACGGGATATGTGGCACACATGCAAATGGACTCTCAATAGCCAGGAAGATTATAAGATACGACTATTATTGGATGACCATGGAAGAAGATTGCATTGAATACGCGAAGAAGTGTCATAAGGGCCAGATATATGCTGACAAGACCAATTCTCCACCAGTCCCTCTACATACCATGAACTCACCATGGCCTTTTGCTACTTGGGGCATGGATGTTATTGGACAAATTCATCCCAAAGCCTCAAACGAAGACCATTTTATCCTTGTGGCAATAGATTTATTTTACCAAGTGGGTGGAAGCAGCTTCTTATGCTAATATCACAAGAACTACAGTCAGTAAGTTCCTGAAGAAAGAGATAATTTTCCACTGTAGTTCTTATGCTAATCTACGTGTGACCACACAACCCATCTGAGCTAAGATACGAACCGTCTTCTCCAACCATAACTCTGACCTCTCCGGAGTAGATCCTCTGAACTCTTCGGCCCCCAAGCTACGGAGCCTCTCCAAAGGTAGACTAGCATCGTCACACCTAGGCTGAGCTGCAGCCTGAGCTCCCGCAACTGCGGCCTGAAATGCTCCCGCTATTGCTTGCACAAGTGGAGTCATATCAATTCCGGCCGGACCTTGGCCACCTTGAGGTCCCTCTCCTTCAGCTCCATCCTCGCCTCCAGCTCCAGGCGGAGGAGGTGGTGGTGGTGGAGGTGGTGGAGGTGGAGGAGCTCCAACTCCCGCGGCCACCGGCCCTTCTATATGAGCCTCCACACCAATCACCGGCTCAACAGGAGCCGCAACACATGGTTCCTGACGAACCACTCTCGGCCTACCCCTCGGCCTAGACATCGCTCTCAAACGATAACTACAACCACAACAAACAAAATATACAAGATCGGGTTAGCAAGGCAAGGCTTCCAAGTGCTCAAGTACGTTTCCCTCACTTAAAATTCTTTTCCGATGTAATAGTAGCAATGGGACTCCCAAACAACATGCTTTTAAATAAAACAATCAACATACTTGTCACACAAGCAATCATACTTACAAAGCAAGCAAACACCGTGCATATCAATTCAAAACTTGAACTTACCTGCCCAAGGTCTCGGTAACCTTAGGCTCTGATACCAACAAGTGTAACCCCCTCGTCCTGGTCTGGTCGGATGACCGGTCCGAGTGGGCCACACGGGGAAAACTGAAGCGAAACCTGTTAAGGTTCCTCCTCGGTTAACGACCCAGAAAATTTCTTTTAAATTTTATCTTCTCTAAATGCACATTTAATTCTTATATGATCACAACAACGGAAGGCAAGCATACGCGAAGCAATAAATCGAGCAACCTAAGCAAAACAGCCCATTTTTATGTGATTTAACAGGCCGTTTCGAAACACCCTCAAGGTGTATCGAAACGCCTTGACCTGGTCAACACTTCAAAGCCCACACGAGGATGCCATTTTGGAACGGGGGTCAACCGTTCTGAAACACCCTCCCTGGTCAACTTCTCGTGGTCAACGAGAATAGACCGTTTCGAAACACCATAGACCCGTTTCGGAACACCTTCATCTCGCCAATTTCTCAAAATTCCAGTAGCAAAAGTGTACCGAAACAGACCTTATCCGTTTCGAAACGCTCGGCCAAAAACAAAGGGATCGTATCGAAACAGGGTGACCCGTTTCGAAATGCCCCCTGTCTGCAGACTGGTTTTGTAACCCCCTTAACCTGGCCTAGACGGTTGACCCGAATTAAGAAAGTCACACGGGGAAAACCAAAGTCAACCCGAAAGTCAACCTTGATTAACGACCCTTTTTTTTTCTTTTTAAACTTGTCTAGATGCATATTACTCCTTAGATATGATCGTACAACAGCATACTCAAAGATCATAAACATCAGAGATCAAACAGGGACCCAATTGAACAAATTACAACTTTAGGGACCAAATTGTAAATTCTGACAATTACAAGGGCTTAACCCAAATTAAAGTTACCAACTTGAAATTAATCAGGTTTCATGCTTTTCTGTGAAATTTCAGCTCAAAAAGACTTCCCAAACTCATACAATTGCACAAACAAGATTCTGGACCAAAATCCAAACATTTCAAAACATTTAACCGCCAATGTCAGCCCCCAACGGTCACCCGTTCCGAAACGGGAGACAGCCCGTTTCGAAACACGGGGCCGTTCCGCAACGCGTACCGAAACGGGGGTCGGGCAGTAGCCTTTCCGTTTCGGAACGGTCCCTTCCGTTTCGAACGCCTGGGCTTGTTTAAGGCACCCGTTCCGAAACGGTAGGTGCTGTTCCGAAACACCCTGCACAGATTACCCAAATATGCATACTTAAACATGCAATTGACCAACCAATCATGCTCCAAATGCCACCAAACTTTGCCAACATGCAATTCAACATATATGAGACATACTTGCATCAACAATTCATCAGAACATCCACATATATGAAAAGCCCCAAATCTATAGGCATGCTTCCTACACAAGCAACCATTCAAGCATAAACTTTCAATTCAAGCATATAGAGGTCAACCACAAAACCAGCATTCACAACAACATTCAACATACTTAGGGAGTTCAAAACATCTCCCAAAACATACACATAGGTCCCCCATTGCCAAATTACCAAAAGCTAAATGTACTCAAGAAAACCTTCCATACTTTGAGCTTTACTACCACTTGAATGCTTGCCTTCCTTGCTGCCCTCAAAGTACTTTAATGCTCTGCATTATTGATTTGAGAAAACAAAGAGAGCGTAAGCAAAAGCTTAGTGAGGAATGCTCAATAAAACCATCCAATAATGCATTTATAAAACACTTTATAAATCATGCTTCAAATCATCATTTACACATGCTCAAAAGCATACTTTAACAAGCATCTCATGCTTCATTTCATTACATGTCATATTGGCCACAAGTGATACATTTCGTTTCTTTGAAAACAAGTTCATCAACTTTCACCCCAAGGACTTTTAAACACCTTGGACCCCAAGGACTTTTAAACACCTTGGCCATGGACTTTTAAACACCATGATATAAATTACCTCAAGGACTTTTAAACACCTTGACCCCAAGGACTTTTAAACACCTTGGCCTATGGACTTTTAAACACCATAGAAAGGACCACACAAGGACTTTTAAACACCTTTGTGTCCGTAACAAGAATCATCCAAGGACTTTTAACCACCTTGATGTTCTTAAGTAACAAGGCTCACTCAAGGACTTTTAACCACCTTAGTGACCTCAACCTTTTCAAAACATCACTTGCCAATATACATCATTATCAACAATTTATCCACTGTTCTAAAGCATTAAGCCAAGCCATATTCATCATGCATTTAAAAGCATCAAACCACATTTAATCAATGTTCAAAAACAAGGAGCTCTTACCTTGAGCTTCCTTCAACATATGGCTTACAAAAACAGCATTAACCATGCTAAATCATGCTTTCAAAACAGAATTTAAAACATGCAATAAACCACATTGCACAACAATCAAATCATGGCCACCACTAGAGAGTATTTCCGAAAACTTACACTTGAGCTTAGCAAAGTTGTTTAGACTTAAACTAAGCTCCCAAGACATTGGTTTCAAAGCCGAAAACCCAATTTCACTCACCGATTCCATTTCGCCTCTTGCCGAAGCACCAAAACAAGCTTCCGGATCACCACCACTTGGATCCAAAGATGACTCCCCTGTTTTAACACATTAAAACAGTAGATTAATGCATCATCATGCATTAATAGCTTCAATGAAAGCACCTAAACTCGCTGCTCTCATCCACACTCCATTTTCGGCCACCAAACACAACCGAAAATGCATCCAAACCACTTCTCAACATAGCCCAGCCATTAACCAACAAAACCTAACATCCTTTAACATCATTTAACATCTAAAAAGAACCTAACAACATCCTTATACCTCCAGCAACACCAGATCCACAAGATCACCTCAAAAACAACCAAGAATCATAAGCTAAACTTAGGAAATTCAACCTATCCGGGATTGCATTAATCAAAACTCAATTCCTTATCAAATTAACATTCATTAATCATCATTTTAACACCTTAAAACACTGCTTAAACAGATCCAACGAAATTTCATCAAAAACACACCAAATCTTGCATTTTAAGCCAAGATCCATTAAACAATCTTAAAAGCCATTTATAAAACATCAATTAAGGATTGAGAACTTAGGAATTTCATTAAAGAACTTGAAGTTCAGAGGAGAAGGACGTTCTTACCTCCAAACTTGAGTTTCTCCTCCTTTGGAACCAAAAAGCTTGATGAATCAAGTAGCAAATACAAATGTTTTGATGATGAGATGATTAGGAATCAAAAGAGGATTGAAAAGAAGTATTTAGGTGATAAAAATCAGAGGAAAAGATCTGGAGAGAATGTGTTTGGTTTGAGAGAAAAGATGAGAGAAAATGGAAAATGGAAAATTTAGAAAGTTAGTTAAAAATGACTAAAAATATCTTTCCCTCCTTTTTACTTTTATTTTAAACCATTATTAAATCATTTAATATTCTAGAAAATCTGGAGAAACTCCCCTTTGGGTAAATAGCTCCTTAAGATTCAAAGTTTCAATCCTTTTTAAAACAGTCACAAAACTTTCAAAAATTACATTTTGGTCACTAACCAAAATGTCACCCTTCCAAACCTCATTTTTCAAAATTGATTTCACAGTTCACTTACATATATTAAAATATGATTTTAGAACATTTTTCCATATTTTTAATGCAACCCGAACTAGGCTTTCCTAAATTCACCCTCTTAGATTCGAACAGCACTTTGACCAAACCGGTCAACGCCCAAAACTCCTAAGCCCAAAACCGGGGCGTTACAGGTTTTGGCTGGTTTAAGGCACAAGGGTGCCCCTAAACCCCACCAAACCTCCAACAACACACTAACAATTAATCCTAAGGCAAACCAACATACAAGCATGCTTGAACATCATCATAACAAGATTAACACTAAGGCACAACATCACAAAATCATTCGTCCATGCATAACATTAAAGGTGTTAAGCTTCAACATAGCCAACACTTAGACAATTCTAGGTAGCAAAAATACCAACATGGTTTCAAGCATAGCATACATCCCAAAAGCCAATTTAACATGCACACACGAGGAGTCTAACATGCTCCTAAACAACAACCATGGCAACATGATCCAAAAACATCATAACACGATTACATGTCCCATTGCTTGACCATTACATCTTAATTTAAAAGTTCATACTTGGTAGCCAAACAAGCACCACAAGCACACTTGGAGGCCCCCTTCTTGCTCCTAGCAACCCACGAACTAAGGATCTGCATTGTCGAACAAAGAGAGAGCGTAAGCAATAAGCTTAGTGAGGATAAGCTCTTTAAAAACAAACCTCGACAATGCAGGGTCCAAGCACGATCTTAGCCAAGGTAAAAGCATAATTACCAAGAATCCTCAAGAGCCACAAATTAAAGATGCATGAACAATATTCAATTATATGTCATGCTCAACAAGCTCTATTTCACAACATATGTAAACACATATAAGTATCCAAGTAGAAATCACATTCTACAACACATTGATATACATATCAATCAATATTGGCACCTAGCTATGACCCGAATACGCGGATAAACACGCTGGAACTCACATCCAACAACCACTTTACCTCACGGTGGGATTACACTCATCACCGGTCTCGCGGAAGGGATTCCACTCATCCTCACGCCCAGTCGATGGGATTCCACTCATCATCGACTATATATATAAACACAATTTCCGGGCGAACCCGTACTCCTCCTTAGTGACTCAACGCCACCAAGGCCACGCGCGACTTTAGACTCATGTGTGCACACTAACATCCTAATGATCGATCATTTGTACTCAAGCATACTAGTGCCAACATTTAACTCATTCCACATTATTCATTTCAATCAATTCCGTGCTTAGCACGTACTAACCATGATCACAATCATGAACCATTTCCATGCATGCCATAAGCATCACAATTCATGCCTCATCTCACATGTATAACACAATATACATAAATCAATCATATCACAAGTCATACGAGGCATAAACATCCAAATACAAGTTCATCCAATGGCTCTAGATCAAGTTTAGGATTAGGCTACCACCCTAATCCTAACTCTAGGTGGGTCTACCAAGCCCGACCTAGTCCACATACTCGAACCAACCATTTAAAAACCACTTTAAACATTTAACCACTCACCTAAGCTTCCAAGCTCCAAGCCAAGCAAGCAACCACCCTCACGTTTCCGGATTTCCTCTCGATGCTTCACCAGCACAAGTTCCCGCTTCTAAACAACCTCAATCACAATTCAAATAACCTCAAATCAGCCCAACATCCAAAATACCAACCTGGAACACAATTTAAACACAAATTACAATGTTGCAAGCCATTAACAAACCCCATAATTAGCAATCTCGGACAGCCCCAATACCTCTTCCAAAATCCATGTTTCCAACACCCATTGTACCCACAAATGATCCCAAATCAACCCCTATTCATAGTACTAACATTGGACCATCAATTCCAACCTAAAACAACCCCCAAAACTCACCCAAAACCCTCCAAAAACCCCATTTATACCCAAATTCGGGAATTGCTCAAAATCAAGCAAAATTCACATATGTTGTACCATTTGACTTATATACTTCATAACTAACCATATTAAATCAAAATATTAAGTTTAGCTACACAAAGGCACCATTTTTAATCAAATCTTTTGAAATCCCCATTTTCAAAACTTCAATGGAAATGAAAACTAATGGTACTTTTAAAGAGAGTGAGTTGAGGAGAAGTCAAAAACGATGTTACCTTTCAAAAATGAGTTGAAATGGACGAGCTTTTTGATGGAATAGTGATAGAGGAGGGAGAGCTCTATTCCACGTTATATTTGGTTGAAGGAGAAGATGAATAGTAAAAGATGATAGGAAAAGGGGATTTAAATTAAAAGATGGGCAAATTACCAAAAGGCCATTAATGAATGGCTATCTTCTTTCCTCTTTAAAAACTCTCCACTTTACAATTCCTTCAATTTGGTCCAATTTCAAATATTTATTTTTGAAACCCGAAACTTAAAAGATTATTCTAATTTCAAAACCGAGCCCAAATAATATTAAAATATTATTTTCACCTAACCCATAAACCTGGGTGTTACAACTCTCCCCCACTTAAGGAATTTCGTCCCCGAAATTTACCTGACGGAAAAAAATACGGAAACTGCTCAACCATATCAGCTTTCCTCTCCCACGTGGCCTCTTCCACACCTCTATGTCTCCACAACACCTTGACCAACTCTATGGTCTTACCACGCAACACCTTGCTATCCGAAGCAAGTATCTCAACAGGCTCTTCATTATAAGAAAATCCGGATTTAACTCTATCTCCTCAACGGGCATAACATGAGAAGGGTCTGACCTATATCTCCTAAGTATAGACACATGAAAAACATCATGGATCTTCTCTAACTCAGAAGGTAACCTCAAACGATAAGCTACAGGCCCAATCCGCTCAACTATCTCATATGGACCGATGAACCTCGGACTCAACTTGCCCTTCCGGCCAAATCTCATTACCTTCTTCCACGGAGATACTTTCAGAAACACTTTCTCACCCACGGAGTACTCAATCTCTTTCCTCTTCAAATCCGCATAAGACTTCTGACGATTGGAAGCTACTTTCAAACGATCACAAATCAACTTCACCTTGTCGGTAGTCCCCTTAAGCAAATCCGGCATAGGTAACAACCTCTGACCTGTTTCAGCCCAACAAATTGGAGTCCTACATCGTCTACCATACAAAGCCTCATAGGGAGCCATCTGAATACTAGACTGATAACTGTTGTTGTAAGCAAACTCAACTAACGGTAAGTGCTTCTCCCAAGAACCCTGGAAGTCAATCACACAACAACGAAGCATATCCTCTAGAATCTGTATCACTCGCTCTGACTGCCCATCGGACTGCGGATGATAAGACGTACTGAAATGCAAACGGCTACCTAGAGCACTATGCAAGCAACCCTAGAACCTCGAAGTAAATCTAGGATCTCTATCTAAAATAATAGACTTCGGAACTCCATGAAGTCTCACGATCTCACGGATGTACAAGTTTGCCAACTTGTCTAAGGAATCTGTAGTGTTCACTGCTAAGAAGTGAGCACACTTAGTGAACCTATCAACAATCACCCAAACCGAATTCTTCTTCGAAGGAGACAAAGGCAACCCCGACATAAAATCCATGGTGATTCTCTCCCATTTCCATTCCGGAATCTTCAAAGGCTGTAACAAACCTGAAGGAACCTGATGTTCTGCCTTCACTCTTTGACAAACCATACAACGGCTCACATACTCGGCTACATCTTTCTTCAAACCAACCCAGAAGTAATCATTCTTCAAATCTCGGTACATTTTGGTACTACCCGGATGCATAGAAAAAGGGACTCGAATGTGCTTCACTCAATATCTGACGCCTCAACTCAACATCTTCTGGTACAACAATTCTATCTCTAAAGCACAACAAGCTCTCACCACTGGAACTATACTCGGTCGGTCTTCCTTCGACTATGTCCTGAACATGAGGAACTAAAGTCACATCTTGCAACTGCTTCTCTCTAATCAACTGAATCAAAGAAGGCTTCACTTGCAACTCGGTGATCAAACCACCATCATCAGACACACTCAATCTAGCAAATATAGCTCTCAACTCAACGGCCACTTTTCTACTCAAAGCATCAGCTACTACATTTGCCTTACACGGATGGTACTCAATGGTCAAATCATAATCTTTTAACAATTCAAGCCATCTTATTTGTCTCAAGTTCAACTCTTTCTGTGTCATCAAGTACTTCAAGCTCTTGTGATCGGTGTAAACCATACACTTCTCACCATACAAGTAATGACGCCAAATCTTCAATGCAAAAACAACCGCGGCTAACTCTATATCATGAGTAGGATAGTTCTTCTCATGAATCTTCAACTGTCTAGAAGCATAAGCAACAACTCTTCTTTCTTGCATCAAAACACATCCTAAACCTACGTAGGACGCATCACTGTAAATCACAAACTCTTTACCTGAAACAGGTTGCACTAACACGGGAGCATTTGTCAAAGCTTCTTTCAATTTCTCAAAGGCCTTCTGTCTCGCATCTGACCATTCAAACTTAACTCCTTTTTGCAACAATTTAGTCAAAGGAGCAGCTACTCTAGAGAAACCATCAACAAACCTCCTATAGTAACCGGCTAATCCTAGGAAACTCCTAATCTCGGTCATAGACTTAGGTTGTTTCCACTCAACAATAGCCTCAATCTTCGACGGGTCGACACGGATACCTTCGGCCGAAACAACATGGCCAAGAAATACAACCTCTCGAATCCAGAACTCACATTTACTAAGCTTCGCATACAACTGATTGCTCAACAATCTCTGCAAAACAAATCTCAAATGCTCATCATGCTCTTCTTCTGTCTTCGAGTACACAAGTATGTCATCAATGAAAACAACTACAAAACGGTCTAGATAGTCTCTAAAAATTCTGTTCATCATGTCCATGAATGCTGCGGGTGCATTCGTGAGCCCGAACGGCATCACAAGAAACTCATAGTGACCATATCTAGTCCTAAAAGCTGTCTTCGGAAAATCACACTCTTTCACTTTCAACTGGTAGTACCTGGATCTCAAATCTATCTTCGAGAACACTGAAGCACCTCTCAACTGATCAAACAAATCATCTATGCGAGGCAACGGATACTTGTTCTTCACAGTCAACTGATTTAACTGCCTGTAGTCAATACACATGCGCATACTACCATCTTTCTTTTTCACAAACAACACGGGAGCACCCCAAGGAAAACTACTAGGCCTAATGAAACCACGGTCTAATAATTCTTGCAACTGACTCTTCAATTCTTTCAACTCTTTAGGAGCCATACGATACGGAGCTATCGAAACTGGACTAGACCCTGAAACGGTCTCAATCACAAACTCAACATCTCTGTCAGGAGGTAAACCCGGCAACTCTTTCGGAAACACATCCGGAAAGTCACACATTGTTCTGATATCTTTCGGTCTAGCCTCACTCATATTCGGATTCATAACATAAGCTAAGTAAGCCCCACATCCGGAGTCCATCAACCTATGAGCCTCTAAAGCTGACACCAAATTAGACAAGAACTTAATGTTCTCGCCTACTACTACTACCTCGTAGTCATTAGAAAGTTTCAGGGAAATTCTCTTCGTCTCAAAATCCACACTAGCTCGGTGCTCAACTAACCAGTCCATACCCAAAATAATATCAAAACCATAAAAAGGAAGTTCCATCATATCAATAGAGAACACATGACCCTGAATCTTCAGTGGACATCTCCTATACATACGTCTAACCACAACTGTCTCACCAAAAGAACTAGTCACATGCATACCTACATCTAAGATCTCAACAGGTATATCTAACTTCTGTGCATGCTCACTCAAAATGTAGGAATGTGTAGAACCCGAATCAACCAAAGAAAGCAAAGACATAGACTGTAACTCGAAATTACCTACTATCACATCAGTGTCGTTCCCGGCCTCTCTCTGAGCATAAACTCTCGCTGGTCCTCCTGCCTCTGGCTGCACTGCCACAACATGTGCAAGGTTCCTCTGAGCATCTACCCTAGGTGCATCAGCCCTAGGCTGGAAGTAGCCACGACCGCGCCCACGGCCTCTCTGAAAATCATTCGCTCTCGCAGGAGCCTGAGCAATGTTCGGTGCCTATGCCGCCTAATGCGGGCACTCCCTCCTAAAGTGGTCCCTCGAACCACAGTTCCAACAAGCATGGAAGTTACCCCAACACTCACCAGCGTGTTGTCTCCCACATCGTGTGCACTCGGGCAACCGCCCTCCACCTCTGTGGCCCTGATGGCCCCTACCATGGTGGCCACCGCCACGTCTATGGTCAAACTGATGTCCGCCACCTCTATGCCTCTTGGCATCTCTACTGTCAAAGTGGTTGTGCCTCTTACCAGAACTAGATCCACCAGATCGTTTGGTCGAACCCAAACTGTGCTCTAAGTCCTTGGCCCTCGCGACCAATACATCAAAGTCTGAGTAGTCAGAAGCTAACGTGTATCTCTTGACCTCTTCGTTCAACCCGTAGCGGAAACGATTACAGCGTTCCACTTCAGTAGGAACCAACTCTGGAGCGTACTGACTCAAGCGAACAAAACGGATCTCATAGTCAGTCACAGAAGCCTCTCCCTGAGTAAGGGTCATAAACTCCCGCTTCTTCTCATCTAAATACCTCGTTCCCAAGTACCTCTTTCTGAAAGGAGACTCAAAGAAATCCCAATCAATCTCTGCCTCTGGAACTCCAGTAGTAATGGTGACCCACCAGGTGTAGGCATCACCCTAAAGCAAGGAAATCACACAGCCCAATCTACGTGCGCCCACACAACCCATCTGAGCTAAGATACGAACCGTCTTCTCCAACCATAACTCCGACCTCTCCGGAGTAGATCCTCTGAACTCTTCGGCCCCCAAGCTACGAAGCCTCTCCAAAGGTAGACTAGCATCGTCACACCTAGGCTGAGCTGCAGCCTGAGTTCCCGCAACTGCGGCCTGAAATGCTCCCGCTATTGCTTGCACAAGCGGAGTCATATCAATTCCGGTTGGACCTTGGCCACCTTGAGGTACCTCTCCTTCAGCTCCATCCTCGCCTCCAGCTCCAGGCGGAGGAGGTGGTGGTGGTGGAGGTGGTGGAGGAGCTCCAACTCCCGCGGCCACCGGCCCTTCTATATGAGCCTCCACACCAATCACCGGCTCAACAGGAGCCGCAACACGTGGTTCCTGACGAACCACTCTCGGCCTACCCCTCGGCCTAGACATCGCTCTCAAACGATAACTACAACCACAACAAACAAAATATACAAGATCGGGTTAGCAAGGCAAGGCTTCCAAGTGCTCAAGTACGTTTCCTACACTTAAAATTCTTTTCCGATCTAATAGTAGCAATGAGACTCCCAAACAACATGCTTTTAAATAAAACAATCAACATACTTGTCACACAAGCAATCATACTTACAAAGCAAGCAAACACCGTGCATATCAATTCAAAACTTGAACTTACCTCACTTACCTGCCCAAGGTCTCAGTAACCTTAGGCTCTGATACCAACAAGTGTAACCCCTTCGTCCCGGTCTGGTCGGATGACCGGTCTGAGTGGGCCACACAGGGAAAACCGAAGCGAAACCCGTTAAGGTTCCTCCTCGGTTAACGACCCAGAAAATTTCTTTTAAATTTTATCTTCTCTAAATGCACATTTAATTCCTATGTGATCACAGCAACGGAAGACAAGCATACGCGAAACAATAACTCGAGCAACCTAAGCAAAACAACCCATTTTCATGTGATTTAACAGGCCGTTTCGAAACACCCTCAAGCTGTATCGAAACGCCTTGACCTGGTCAACACTTCAAAGCCCACACGAGGATGCCGTTTCGGAACGGGGGTCAACCGTTCCGAAACACCCTCCCTGGTCAACTTCTTGTGGTCAACGAGAATTGACCGTTTCGAAACACCATAGACCCGTTTTGGAACACCTTCATCTCGCCAATTTCTCAAAATTCCAGTAGCAAAAGTGTACCGAAACAAACCATATCCGTTTCGAAACGCTCGGCCAAAAACAAAGGGACCGTATCGAAACAGGGTGACCCGTTTCGAAACGCCCCCTGTCTGCAGACTGGTTTTGGTTGGTTTAAGGCACAAGGGTGCCCCTAAACCCCACCAAACCTCCAACAACACACTAACAATTAATCCTAAGGCAAACCAACATACAAGCATGCTTGAACATCATCATAACAAGATTAACACTAAGGCACAACATCACAAAATCATTCGTCCATGCATAACATTAAAGGTGTTAAGCTTCAACATAGCCAACACTTAGACAATTCTAGGTAGCAAAAATACCAACATGGTTTCAAGCATAGCATACATCCCAAAAGCCAATTTAACATGCACACACGAGGAGTCTAACATGCTCCTAAACAACAACCATGGCAACATGATCCAAAAACATCATAACACAATTACATGTTCCATTGCTTGACCATTACATCTTAATTTAAAAGTTCATACTTGGTAGCCAAACAAGCACCACAAGCACACTTGGAGGCCCCCTTCTTGCTCCTAGCAACCCACGAACTAAGGATCTGCATTGTCGAACAAAGAGAGCGCATAAGCAATAAGCTTAGTGAGGGTAAGCTCTTTAAAAACAAACCTCGACAATGCAGGGTCCAAGCACGATCTTAGCCAAGGTAAAAGCATAATTACCAAGAATCCTCAAGAGCCACAAGTTAAAGATGCATGAACAATATTCAATTATATGCCATGCTCAACAAGC
Organism: Hibiscus trionum; assembly: GCA_030270665.1. Taxonomy (NCBI): domain Eukaryota; kingdom Viridiplantae; phylum Streptophyta; class Magnoliopsida; order Malvales; family Malvaceae; genus Hibiscus; species Hibiscus trionum. Next base: position 37,817,249 of record BSYR01000010.1, on the reverse strand, counting down.
TCTATTTCACAACATATGTAAACACATATAAGTATCCAAGTAGAAATCACATTCTACAACACATTGATATACATATCAATCAATATTGGCACCTAGCTATGACCCGAATACGCGGATAAACACGTTGGAACTCACATCCAACAACCACTTTACCTCACGGTGGGATTACACTCATCACCGGTCTCGCGGAGGAGATTCCATTCATCCTCACGCCCTGTCGATGGGATTCCACTCATCAACGACTATATATATAAACACAATTTTCGGGCGAACCCGTACTCCTCCTTGGTGACTCAACGCCACCAAGGCCACGCGCGACTTTAGACTCATGTGTGCACACTAACATCCTAATGATCGATCATTTGTACTCAAGCATACTAGTGCCAACATTTAACTCATTCCACATTATTCATTTCAATCAATTCTGTGCTTAGCACGTACTCACCATGATCACAATCATGAACCATTTCCATGCATGCCATAAGCATCACAATTCATGCCTCATCTCACATGTATAACACAATATACATAAATCAATCATATCACAAGTCATACGAGGCATAAACATCCAAATACAAGTTCATCCAATGGCTCTAGATCAAGTTTAGGATTAGGCTACCACCCTAATCCTAACTCTAGGTGGGTCTACCAAGCCCGACCTAGTCCACATACTCGAACCAACCATTTAAAAACCACTTTAAACATTTAACCACTCACCTAAGCTTCCAAGCTCCAAGCCAAGCAAGCAACCACCCTCACGTTTCCGGATTTCCTCTCGATGCTTCACCAACACAAGTTCCCGCTTCTAAACAACCTCAATCACAATTCAAATAACCTCAAATCAGCCCAACATCCAAAATACCAACCCGGAACACAATTTAATCACAAATTACAATGTTGCAAGCCATGAACAAACCCCATAATTAGCAATCTCGGACAGCCCTAATACCTCTTCCAAAATCCATGTTTCCAACACCCATTGTACCCACAAATGATCCCAAATCAACCCATATCCATAGTACTAACATTGGACCATGAATTCCAACCTAAAACAACCCCCAAAACCCTCCAAAAACCCCATTTATACCCAAATTCGGGAATTGCTCAAAATAAAGCAAAATTCACATATGTTGTACCATTTGACTCCTATACCTCATAACTAACCATATTAAATCAAAATATTAAGTTTAGCTACACAAAGGCACCATTTTTAATCAAATCTTTTGAAATCCCAATTTTCAAAACTTCAATGGAAATGAAAACTAATGGTACTTTTAAAGAGAGGGAGTTGAGGAGAAGTCAAAAACGATGTTACCTTTCAAAAATGAGTTGAAATGGATGAGCTTTTTGATGGAATAGTGATAGAAGAGGGAGAGCTCTATTCCATGTTATATTTGGTTGAAGGAGAAGATGAATAGTGAAAGATGATAGGAAAAGGGGATTTAAATTAAAAGATGGGCAAATTACCAAAAGGCCATTAATGAATGGCTATCTTCTTTCCTCTTTAAAAACTCTCCACTTTACAATTCCTTCAATTTGGTCCAATTTCAAATATTTATTTTTGAAACCCGAAACTTAAAAGATTATTTTAATTTCAAAATCGAGAGGAAAGATCACTGTCAGAGTCAAAAATAGAGAGGAAAGATCACTGGTTTCGGGTAGATAGCCTAGGATCGTGAGAAGCGGGGTGTTTCTGACAAAACGGGACTCAGATCTAAGATTAGGGTTAAAAAAGAGCTTTTTGAGTAGAATTAGGGTTTCGACGACAGCGGAGGCGGTGGTCGGAGTTGCAGACGGTGGCTGGAAAAGCCAGGTATTGCCGGAGAAGATGACCGAAGAAGGTCCGGTCATCGAAAAAAGGTAGAAGAAGGTTAGACGGTGGTTGAAGTTTGCAGGGATACTAGAGAAGATGATCGGAGAAGGTCCAGTCATCAGAAGGAAGAAGGAGGAGACCGAAGATGATATCCGGTGATTGATATCATCCTGGCGGTCAAGAAACACATCGGAGAAGTGTTAGGGGGTTTGTGAGGATCAAAATCAAAGGTTTCGAAGGGTTCTTGGTATGATCTTAAAAAAATGGTTTTTGATCTTTAAAAAACAGGCTCGGGGAGAATTTGGATGTTTGTGAGGATCAAACCAAGGAATTTTGGAGAGTTCTTGGTTTTTTCTTGAGGGAAAAGGGTTTTTGATCTTCAAAAATAGTTTTGGGGAAGGTTTTTGGTGTTTTTGAAGATCGAACGAGTGAATTTTGAAGAACAAAGGAAGAACAGAGGTAAAAGTAAGGGTTTTGATCGAAAGGGTTCAGATTTTTAAGGGTTTTCGGTGTTCGAATTCAGAGGATTTAGAGTGAGAGAGAGTTGAGGAGAGAGAGAGAGAGAACAGATCAAATGATCATTCCAACTCGGCTTGGGGCTATTTATACTGAGTTGGGACGACGTCGTTTTGAATGTCGGGTCACAGAGGATCCGCGTGTTTCTTACGCGGGTTCAAATACGGGTCCGTGACCCGATCAAGTTAAGTGGATTGGGTTTTGGGTTTTGGCTTAGTGGGCTGAGGGTTTTGGGCCTAAGGTCAATTGTTTGGGCTTGGTTTAACAGGTCTGGGCTAGTTTTTTTTAAGGTCTTTAGGTTTGGGTTCTTGGGTTTTAATCTCTTTTCAAATTAGTCCCTATTTGTTTGTAATTTGGTCACACAATCCTCAATTTAATTCAATTTAGTCCATTTTCCAGAATTTAATTGTTTTAATAAATTATTTTATTTAATTTCTTTAATTGTTCTAATTAATTTGAATTGCTTGAATGCTTTTTTAAAGCATCATACCATATATTGGACAGTTAATCACATGCTAAATAGGATTAGAACCATTAGTGTAGTTTACTTAATCATAATTAAATAGGGAGATCATTGTAGAAAATAGGTGGATATTTGAAACAATGTTAGACTACTCAATATTGTCTAGTGTCACAATGTAGAGTGATGTTAACCAATGAGTATTCCGACAAAGGTTTCAACTTTTCACTTTAACTTAAGAAATGGAAATAAATCATTAATTAGGTAAATTTAAAAGTTAAGATAGGGATAATGATTAGAGACATTTTAATTAGGAATGTTGTTACTTTCGGGCTTGTTAAAGAAAGTGCTCAATATTATTTTGGGTGTTTTCTTTTATGTCCAAAATTAATAACATTCATAGAATTTTAATTGAACTAATTAATGGAGCCTAATTAGGGTACACTTAAAAATGACAAGACAATAATTAATCATGTATTAAACCTTTTGCGTTGAGGTACATTTTTCGAATATAAGTTGAAGTGTCCTAATGTACTTGGATGTTTTATAATTATATTCGATCGAAATGTATTTTCTTACAAAAGGATACTCTCATTCGGAATAAAATTCATTTTACAGTTAAAAGATTTAATTAAACCCAAATTAATGTTCGAAATGCCAAAATGCCACGTGTAATTAATAAGGTACCGATAACGGGCATTCGTAAGGGTGCTAACCCTTCCCTACACGTAACCGACTCCCGAACCCGAATTTTTCAAAAAAAGAATCTCTGGTGCGTTTTTATGGTGTCCGGCCTACCAAAGTGGCCGGTGGCGACTCCAAAATGATTTTTCAGTAAATAAATGGGATTTTGATAAAAATGGAAAGCTAATTCATTAAAAGATAAAATTGGTCCAAAAAGTCCCGATTTCGAAAACCTAATCGCCAGGCTGTTTTTATTCCAAACAATTAAAAAGCAGGCTTTCAAAAAAACGGTCGCGACAAATTATTTAAACCTTAAATTATTGTTAAATAATTATAATTATTTTTATATAGGGTAAACTACATAAATGGTCCCCTGACTATGCTCCAATTATCTTTTGCATCCCCCGACTATCAAAAGTTACAAACTGGTCCCTCGACTTAAAAAAGTAACAAATTGGTCCAACGATGTAACACCCGGGTTTAGGGGTCGGGTGAAAATAATATTAAAATAACGTTTCGGGTTTCGGTTTCATAATTAAAATAATAAAATGTTATTTGGGCTTCGTATTTTCAAAATAAACATTTTATGTTGGACTTAAATTGATTTGAAACTCAAATTCCATGGATTTTAGAGTTTATGAGATTGCCATCTCATTAATGGCAAAAGTGTAATTAAATGGTCTTTCAATTAAAACCCCTTTTGTTAAAAATAGCCCTTGTCATCTTCTTCCCCCTCTCATCCATTTTCATTTTCCACGACAAAGAGAGCCTCCCTCCTCCATTTCACTATTCCATCACCTCCCTTGCTCATTGTTGGTGATTTCTGAAAGGTAAATACGTTTTTGACTTGTCCTTACCTTCCTCTTCATGTTGGTACTCTTAGTTTTCAATAAAACCAAGTATTTTGTATTTTGGGTTTTTCAAAGATTTTGATAAAGGTTGTAGCTTTATGGATTTTTAACTAAGCTTTTGATTTATCGTTTTTAGATAAGTTGTTTGTAAACCATAAGGTCCAATATATATGAATTTTAAAGGGTTTTATGATGATTCTCGGATTTGGGTTTAAGTAGAGTGTTTGAAGGGTTTTAAGTTGAGTTTTGGGGGTGTTTTATGTTGGAAATTGAGGGCTGATGTTAGTGTGATGGTTAGGGGTTGTTTTGGGAGCTTTTAAATGTTTTAAAAAGGTTGGAATCAAGGGTTTTGGGCTGTGCTAAAGGGCTGCTCGGGAATGAGGTTTTGGGGATTGTCTTTAGCTTGAAATCTTGTGTTTTGTGCTTGGTTTGTATTCTGGGTTGGCTACATTGATTGTGAACTGATTTGAGGTTGTTTTGATTGTGTTGAGTTGATTAGAAGCAAGAATTTGTGTTGGTGAAGCCTTGGGAACTAATCCGAAATCGTTGGAAGCTTGATCGGCTAGTGTGTTGAGCTTGGAATAGTCGGTGAGTGGTTAAATGTTTTTAATTGGTTTTCAAGTGTTGGTTCAAGCGTGTGGACTAGGTTGGGCTTGGTAGACCCACCAAGAGTTGGGATTAGGTTGGTAGTCTAATCCCAAGCTTTAGTTAGAGACTTTGGTTGAACTCTAATTGTAGATTATGCCTCATGTTTAATTATGATTATGGTGGCTATGTATATTGTATTATACATGTTGTTGAGGCATGGTTTGATGCATTGTTATATGCATGTGGTTTGGATTGTGGATTGTGCATTACAGTGAGTCATGGTGAGTACGTGCTAAGCACGGAAGTTGATATGTAATGATGTTGCGAAAGATTATGAATTCTGTTTAATATTGGCACTAGTATGCTTGGGTACAATGATCGATCATTAGGATGTTAGTGTGCACACGTGATTCAAATGCACGCGTGGTCTTGGTGATGGTAGTCATCAAGATAGAGTACGAGTTCGCCCGAAAATTCTTCTTATATTTGTTAGTCGGTGATGAGTGTAATCTCATCAACAGGGCGTGAGGATGAGTGGAATCCCCTCCGCGTGAAACGGTGATGAGTGTAATCCCACCGTAAGGTAATGGTTGTGTTGGATGTGAGTTCCAACGGTTATCCGCGTATTCGAGTCATAGCTAGGTGCCAATATGGATTAATATATGTGTTTACATATGATGTGGATATGGACTTGTTGAGCATGGCATGATATTGATATTGTGTTCATGCATCATTGATATTTTTGACTCATGTGGTTCGAAGGTAAGATCATGCATTCTACCTTGGTTGTTGCTCGTGCTTGGACCCTGCATTGTCGAGGTTTGTTTTATGAGCTTACCCTCACTAAGCTTTATGCTTACGCTCTCTTTTGTTCGACAATGGAGATCCGTAGTTTGTGGGTTGCTTGCGCAAGGAGAGGGCCTCCAAGTGTGCTTGTGGTGCTATCTTAGCTTTCAAGTATGGACTTTTAAGTTATAAGGTGTAATAGTCAGGCAATGGGATATGTGATGTTGATTTGGGCTTTTGATACATGTTGGTGTTGGTTTTAGGAGTAGGGGTGATAACGAGCCGAGCTGAGCCCGAGCCTGGCCGGGCTCGGCTCGGCTCGGAAACAGTGTATTTGGGCTCGGCTCGGGCTCGAGGCTCGCCGAGCTCGGAATTTTAGGCTCGAGCTCGGCTCGAAAAAAATACTATTGGGCTCGGCTCGGGCTCGAAACTCGTTAGGCTCGGCTCGGGCTCGTCAGGCTCGGCTCGGCTCGAAATGAAAAAAAAAATTATAATTTTTTTTATAAAAGATTCGTTAAAAATCTCTTTCATAACCAACACTAAAATAAAATTTAATGACTAGAAAAGGGAAAAAGTGTCAAAAATTAGATTAATCCAAATAATCAATAAATATTCTTATAATACCAACACATAATTAAAGAAAATACAAAATTAAACAACAATCAACTAATGAAAGAAAATACAAACACATAATTTATTTTAGTGCATATGTAGATTTCGAGCCTGTTCACGAGCTTTTCGAGCCGAGCCTGGGTAGGCTCGACTCGGCTTGTTAAGGTTTCGAGCCGAGCCCGAGCCCGAGTCGAGCTCACTCGAGCCGAGCTTTGACCGACCCGAGCCCGAGTAGCTCGCGAGTCGGTCAGGCTCATTATCACCCATATTTAGGAGCATGTTTAGACTCATTAATTTGTTGTTGTTGGTGTGGCTTGTTGATGCCATGTTTGGATTGTAAACCATGCTTAAGTTGCTTACCTTGAATGCCTATGTGGATGTTCTTGTTTGAAGCATGAATCTTAGATGCTTGAATGATTCCTATGTTGAATTGATGCTCTTTATCTATGCATAGTTTTTATATGCTTGAAGTGAGTTATGTATGCTTGGTCATGTGTGGTTTGTTTTTGAGTGAAGCATGTTGGTTGTTGGAGGTTCTAGCTTGCATTTTGGGACAGCCTTGTGCCATAAACCAGCTAAAACCAATCTGCAGATAGAGGGCGTATCGAAACGGTTGGTCCCGTTTCGGTACGGTCCCTGTGTTTCAGGCCAGGCGTTTCGGTACGCTAAGGAACGTTTCGGTACGATTTTGCCACTGGAAATCTGAGATTTTGACGATAAATTGAAGTATCGAAATGAGCCTTGGTGTTTCGGAACGGTCCTCGTATCGTTGACCACGAGAAGTTGACCGTTGAGGGCGTTTCGATACGGTCCACCCCTGTTTCGAAACGGTCCTCGTATCGTTGACCACGAGAAGTTGACCGTTGAGGGCGTTCCGATACGGTCCACCCCTGTTTCGAAACGGTCTCCTCGGGTTGACTTTGGCCAGTTGACCTAGTCAAGGCGTATTGAAACACCCTATGGGCATTCCGATACGGCCTGCTGTTTAGGTTTAAAATGGTCTGTTTTGTTGGGCTGTTTGGTTGCTTACCTCGTTTGTTTCTTCTGCTGTTGTCTTTCTCACATAGGATTTAACATTTCATCTAGACAATATAATAATAATGAAAAAGTTTTCTTGGGTCGTTAACCGAAGTGAAGCGTTAACGGGTTTCACCTCGGTTATCCCTATGTAGCCCACTCGGACCGGTCAAGCGTCCGGACCGGGACGAGGGGGTACACTTGTTGGTATCAGAGCCTAAGGTTTCCGAGACCTTGGGCAGGTAAGTGAGGTAAGTTAATTTCTTGTATTAAATTGCACGATGTTTGCTTGCCATGTAAGCATGTTGCTTGTTTATCAAGTATGCTTGATGTATGCTTGTTTGATCGTCTATGTATGTTGTTTGAAGCACGTTGTGTAGAGTCCCATTGCTTCTATTACATCGGAAAAAAGGATTTTTAAGTGAGGGAACATACTTGAGCCCCTTGGACCCTTGCCCTTGCTAACCCAATCTTTGTGTGTTGTTGTTTTGTTGTAGTTTTTATCTGTGAGCGCGTATGTCGAGGCCTAGAGGTAGACCGAGGTTGGTTCGTTAAGAACCACGTGTTGCGGCTCCTGTTAATGAGCCGGTAGCTGGAGTAGAGGCTCATGTGGAAGAGCCTGTTGTTGGAGTTTGAGCTCCACCACCACTACCTCCTTAGCCTGAAGTGGGAGGCGAGGCTGGAGCTGAGGGAGCGGGACCTCAGGTTGGTCAGGGTGGCCAAGGTCCTGCGGGAATAGATATGGCTCCGCTAGTTCAAGCTATAGCGGGAGCGTTTTAGGCCGCAGTTTCCAGAGCTCAGGCTGCAGCTCAGCCGAGAGGTGATGATGCTAGCTTACCGTTAGAGAGGCTTTGTAGCCTTGGGGCAGAAGAGTTCAGAGGATCTACACCTGAGAGATCCGAGTTGTGGTTGGAGAAGACAGTCTGTATCTTAGCTCAGATGGGTTGTGTAGGTGCTCGTAAGTTGGGCTGTGTGATTTCGTTGCTACAGGGTGATACCTACACCTGGTGGGTCACCATTACTACTGGTGTGCCTGAGGCTGAGATTGGTTGGGATTTCTTTGAGTCTGCTTTCAGGAAGAGGTATTTGGGGCTGGGATACCTAGATGAGAAGAAGCGGGAGTTCATGGCTCTTGTTCAGGGAGATGCTTCAGTGACTGACTATGAGATCCGTTTTGTCCGTTTGAGTCTGTATGCTCCAGAGTTGGTTCCTAGTGAGAGGGACCGTTGTAACCGGTTCAGATATGGGCTTCACGAGGAAGTTAAGAGGTATACCTTAGCTTCATATTATTTTGACTTTGATGTCTTGGTCGCTAGGGCCAAGGACATTGAGCGTAGCTTGGGGCTGACCAAGCATGCGGGAGGATCCAGTTCAGGAAAGAGGCACAATAACTTTGACTGTGGTGATGCTAAGAGGCATCGAGGCGGTGGACATCAGTTTGACCATAGACGTGGCGGTGGCCACCATGGTAGAGGCCATCATGGCCATAGAGCTGGAGGGCTTTTGCCCGAGTGCACTCGTTGTGGGAGACAGCATTCAGGAGAGTGTTGGGGTAACTTCCATGCTTGTTAGAACTGTGGTTCGAGGGATCACTTTAGGAGAGAGTGTCTGCATTAGGCGGCACAGACACCGAATCTTGCTCAGGCTTCTACGAGAGCGATTGACTATCAGAGAGGCCGTGAGCGCGGTCGTGGTTACTTCCAGCCGAGGGCTGATGCACCTAGGATAGAGACACATAGGAACCTTGCTCATGTTGTGGCAGTGCAGCCAGAGGCCGGTGGACCAGCCATAGTCTACGCAAAGAGAGAGGCAGGGAATGACACATATGTGATAGCAGGTAATTTTGAGTTATAGTCTATGTCTTTGCTTTCCTTAGTTGATTCGGGTTCCACGCATTCTTACATTTTGAGTGAGCATGCAAAGAAGTTAGACATACATGTTGAGATCTTAGATGTAGGTATGCATGTGACTAGTTCCTTCGGTGAGACAATTGTAGTTAGACGGATGTATAGGAGGTGTCCTCTGAAGATTCAGGGTCATGTGTTTCCTGTTGATATGATGGAGCTTCCGTTCTACGGTTTTGATATTATTTTGGGTATGGATTGGTTGGTTGAGCACAGAGCTAGTGTAGATTTTGAGACGAAGAGAATTTCGTTGAAGCTTTCCGATGACTACGAGGTAGTAGTAGTAGGCGAGAACATTAAGTTCTTGTCGAATGTTGTGTCAGCTTTAGAGGCTCATAGGTTGATGGATTCCGGTTGTGGGGCTTACTTAGCTTATGTGATGAATCCGAATATGAGTGAGGTGAGACAGAAAGATATTAGAACAGTTTGTGATTTTTCGGATGTGTTTCCAGAAGAGTTACCAGGTTTGCCTCCTGATAGAGATGTAGAGTATGTGATTGAGACTATTTCAGGGTCTACTCCAGTTTCTATTGCTCCATACCGTATGGCTTCGAAAGAGTTGAAAGAGTTAAAGAGTCAGTTTCATGAGTTGTTAGACTGTGGTTTTATTAGGCCTAGTAGTTCGCCTTGGGGTGCTCCCGTGTTGTTTGTAAAGAAGAAGGATGGTAGTATGCGAATGTTTATTGACTACAGGCAGTTGAATTAGTTGACGGTAAAGAACAAGTATTCGTTGCCTCGTATAGACGACTTGTTTGATCAGTTGAGGGGTGCCTCAGTGTTTTCGAAGATAGATTTGAGATCAGGGTACTATCAGTTGAAAGTAAAAGAGTGTGATGTTCCGAAGACAACTTTTAGGACTAGATATGGTCACTATAAGTTCCTTGTGATGTCGTTTGGGCTCACGAATGCACAAGCAGCTTTCATGGATATGATAAACAGAGTTTTCAGAGACTATCTAGACCGGTTTGTAGTTGTTTTCATAGATGACATCCTTGTGTACTCGAGATCAGAAGAAGAACATGATGAGCACTTGAGACTTTTTTTATAGAGATTGATGAGTAATTAGTTGTATGCGAAGTTGAGCAAATGTGAGTTCAGGATTCGAGAAGTTGTGTTTCTTGGCCATGTTGTGTCAGCTGAAGGTATTCGTGTTGATCCGAAGAAGATTGAGGCTATTGTTGAGTGGTACCAACCTAAGTCAGTGACTGAGATTAGGAGTTTCCTAGGACTAGCCGGTTACTATAGGAGGTTTGTTGATGGTTTCTCTAGAGTAGCTGCTCCGTTGACTAAACTGATGCAAAAAGGAGTTAAGTTCGAGTGGTCAGATGCGAGACAGAAGGCTTTTGAGAAATTGAAAGAAGCTTTGACGAATGCTCCAGTGTTAGTACAACCAGTTTCAGGTAAAGAGTTTGTGATCTATAGTGATGCTTCCTATATAGGTTTAGGTTGTGTTTTGATGCAAGAAAGAAGAGTCGTTGCCTATGCTTCGAGACAGTTGAAGGTGCATGAGAAGAACTACCCTACGCATGATATTGAGTTAGCCGCTGTTGTATTTGTGTTGAAGATTTGGCGTCAGTACTTGTATGGTGAGAAGTGCATAGTTTACACTGATCATAAAAGCTTGAAGTATTTGATGACTCAGAGAGAGTTGAACTTGAGACAGAGAAGATGGCTTGAGCTGTTGAAAGATTATGATTTGACTATCGAGTACCATCCGGGTAAGGCAAATGTAGTAGCCGATGCGTTGAGCAGAAATGTTGCAGTTGAGCTGCGAGCTATGTTTTGCTAGACTGAGTGTATTAGGGGATGGTGGTTTGATTACAGAGTTGCAAGTGAAGCCTTCTTTGATTCAAATGATCAGAGAGAGACAGTTGCAAGATGTGTCTTTACTTTCTTATGTTCAGGATATAGCCGAAGGTAGACTGACCGAGTATAGTTTCAGTGGTGAGAATGTGTTGTGTTTCAGAGATAGAGTTGTAGTACCTGAAGATGTTGAGTTGAGACGTGTGTTTCTGAGTGAAGCACATTCGAGTCCTTTTTCTATGCATTCGGGCAATACTAAGATGTACCGAGACTTGAAGAATGATTACTTCTGGGTTGGTTTGAAGAAGGATGTAGCCGAGTATGTGAGCTGTTGCATGGTTTGTCAGAGAGTGAAGGCAGAACATCAGGTTCCTTCAGGTTTGTTACATCCTTTTAAGATTCCGGAATGGAAATGAGAGAGGATCACTATGGACTTTGTGTCAGGGTTACCGTTGTCTCCTTCGAAGAAGAATTCTGTTTGGGTAATAGTTGATAGATTCACTAAGTGTGCCCATTTCTTAGCAGTGAACACTACAAATTCTTTAGACAAGTTGGCGAATTTGTATATTCGCGAGATTGTGAGACTTCATGAAGTTCCGAAGTTTATTGTTTCAGATAGAGATCCGAGATTCACTTCGAGGTTCTGGAGTTGTTTGCATAGTGCCCTAGGTAGTCGTTTGCATTTCAGTACCTCGTATCATCCGCAGTCAGATGGACAGTCAGAGTGAGTGATACAGATTTTAGAGGATATGCTTCGTTGTTGTGTGATTGACTTCCAAGGTTCTTGGGAGAAGTATTTGCCCTTAGTTGAGTTCGCTTACAACAACAGTTACCAGGCTAGTATACAGATGGCTCCTTATGAGGCTTTGTATGGTAGACGATGTAGGACCCCGATCTGTTAGGCTGAAACGGGTAAGAAATTGTTACCTATGCCAGATTTGCTTAAGAGTACTACTGAAAAAGTGAAGTTGATTTGTGACCGTTTGAAAGCAGCTTCCGATCGTCAGAAATCTTACGCAGATTTGAAGAGAAAAGATATTGAGTTTTCAGTGGGTGAGAAAGTGTTTCTGAAAGTATCTCCGTGGAAGAAGGTATTGCGTTTTGGCCGGAAAGGCAAGTTGAGTCCGAGGTTTATTGGTCCGTATGAGATAGTTGAGCGGATTGGGCCTGTAGCTTACCGTTTGAGATTGCATTCAGAGTTAGAGAAGATCCATGATGTCTTCCATGTGTCGATACTTAGGAGATATAGATCAGATCCGTCTCATGTTATGCCCGTTGAGAAGATAGAGTTGAATCCGGATTTGTCTTACAATGAAGAACCAGTTGAGATACTTGCTTCGGATAGCAAGGTGTTGCGCGGCAAGACCATAGAGTTGGTCAAGGTGTTGTAGAGAAATAGAGGTGTGGAAGAGGCCGCGTAGGAGAGGAAAGCTGATATGCTTGAGCAGTTTCCATACTTGTTTCCGTCAGGTAATTTCGAGGACAAAATTCCTTAAGTGGGGGAGAGTTGTAACACCCGGGTTTGGGGGTCGGGTGAAAATAATATTAAAATAATGTTTCAGGTTTCAGTTTCATAATTAAAATAATAAAATGTTATTTGGGCTTCGTATTTTCAAAACAAACATTTTATGTTGGACTTAAATTGATTTGAAACTCAAATTCCATGGATTTTAGAGTTTATGAGATTGTCATCTCATTAATGGCAAAAGTGTAATTAAATGGTCTTTCAATTAAAACCCCTTTTGTTTAAAATAACCCTTGTCATCTTCTTCCCCCTCTCCCCCATTTTCATTTTCCACGACAAAGAGAGCCTCCCTCCTCCATTTCACTATTCCATCACATCCCATGCTCATTGTTGGTGATTTTTGAAAGGTAAATACGTTTTTGACTTGTCCTTACCTTCCTCTTCATGTTGGTACTCTTAGTTTTCAATAAAACCAAGTATTTTGGGTTTTGGGTTTTTCAAAGATTTTGATAAAGGTTGTAGCTTTATGGATTTTTAACTAAGCTTTTGATTTATCGTTGTTAGATAAGTTGTTTGTAAACCATAAGGTCCAATATATATGAATTTTAAAGGGTTTTATGATGATTCTCGGATTTGGGTTTAAGTGGGGTTTTTGAAGGGTTTTAAGTTGAGTTTTGGGGGTGTTTTATGTTGGAAATTGAGGGCTGATGTTAGTGTGATGGTTAGGGGTTGTTTTGGGAGCTTTTAAGTGTGTTAAAAAGGTTGGTATCAAGGGTTTTGGGTTGTGCTAAAGGGCTGCTCGGGAATGAGATTTTGAGGATTGTCTTTAGCTTGAAATCTTGTCTTTTGTGCTTGGTTTGTATTCCGGGTTGGCTACATTGATTGTGAACTGATTTGAGGTTGTTTTGATTGTGTTGAGTTGATTAGAAGCAAGAATTTATGTTGGTGAAGCCTCAGGAACAAATCCGGAATCGTTGGAAGCATGATCGGCTAGTGTGTTGAGCTTGGAATAGTCGGTGAGTGGTTAAATGTTTTTAATTGGTTTTCAAGTTTTGGTTCAAGCATGTGGACTAGGTTGGGCTTGGTAGACCCACCTAGAGTTGGGATTAGGTTGGTAGTCTAATCCCAAGCTTTAGTTAGAGACTTTGGTTGAACTCTAATTGTGGATTATGCCTCAGGTTTAATTGTGATTATGGTGGCTGTGTATATTGTATTATACATGTTGTTGAGGCATGGTTTGATGCATTGTTATATGCATGTAGTTTAGATTGTGGATTGTGCATGATGGTGAGTCATGGTGAGTACGTGCTAAGCACGGAAGTTGATATGTAATGATGTTGCGAAAGATTATGAATTGCATTTAATATTGGCACTAGTATGCTTGGGTACAATGATCGATCACTAGGATGTTAGTGTGCACACGTGAGTCAAATGCGCGTGTGGTCTTGGTGATGGTAGTCATTAAGATGGAGTACGGGTTTGCCCAGAAATTCTTCTTATATATGTTAGTCGGTGATGAGTGTAATCCCATCGACAGGGCGTGAGGATGAGTGGAATCCCCTCCGCGTGAAACGATGATGAGTGTAATCCCACCGTAAGGTAATGGTTGTGTTGGATGTGAGTTCTAACGGTTATCCGCGTATTCGAGTCATAGCTAGGTGCCAATATGGATTAATATATGTGTTTACATATGACGTGGATATGGACTTGTTGAGCATGGCATGATATTGATATTGTGTTCATGCATCATTGATATTTTTGGCTCATGTGGTTCGAAGGTAAGATCATGCATTCTACCTTGGTTGTTGCTCGTGCTTGGACCCTGCATTGTCGAGGTTTGTTTTATGAGCTTACCCTCACTAAGCTTTATGCTTACGCTCTCTTTTGTTCGACAATGCAGATCCGTAGTTCGTGGGTTGCTTGTGCAAGGAGAGGGCCTCCAAGTGTGCTTGTGGTGCTATCTTAGCTTTCAAGTATGGACTTTTAAGTTATAAGGTGTAATAGTCAAGCAATGGGATATGTGATGTTGATTTGGGCTTTTGATACATGTTGGTGTTGGTTTTAGGAGCATGTTTAGACTCCTTAATTTGTTGTTGTTGGTGTGGCTTGTTGATGCCATGTTTTGATTGTAAACCATGCTTAAGTTGCTTACCTTGAATGCCTATGTGGATGTTCTTGTTTGAAGCATGAATCATAGATGCTTGAATGATTCCTATGTTGAATTGATGCTCCTTATCTATGCATATTTTTTATATGCTTGAAGTGAGTTATGTATGCTTGGTCATGTGTGGTTTGTTTTTGAGTGAAGCATGTTGGTTGTCGGAGGTTCTAGCTTGCGTTTTGGGACAGCCTTGTGCCATAAACCAGCTAAAACCAATCTGCAGACAGAGGGCGTATCGAAACGGTTGGTCCCGTTTCGGTATGGTCCCTGTGTTTTAGGTCAGGCGTTTCGGTACGCTAAGGAACGTTTCGGTACGATTTTGCCACTGGAAATCTGAGATTTTGACGATAAATTGAAGTATCGAAACGGGCCTTGGTGTTTCGGAACGGTCCTCGTATCGTTGACCATAAGAAGTTGACCGTTGAGGGCATTTCGATATGGTCCACCCCTGTTTCGAAACGGTCTCCTCAGGTTGACTTTGGCCAGTTGACCTAGTCAAGGCGTATCGAAACACCCTATAGGCGTTCCGATACGGCCTGCTGTTTAGGTTTAAAATGGGCTGTTTTGTTGGGCTGTTTGGTTGCTTACCTCGTTTGTTTCTTCCGTTGTTGCCTTTCTCACATAGGATTTAATATTTCATCTAGACAAGATAATAATAATGAAAAAGTTTTCTTGGGTCGTTAACCGAAGTGAAGCCTTAACGGGTTTCACCTCGGTTATCCCCGTGTAGCCCTCTCGGATCGGTCAAGCGTCCAGACCGGGACGAGGGGGTTACAAACATCGTTAAAAATTGAATGGCAGATGACGTGGCAATTAATCTAAATTGGTATAATTATATGATTAGCCCTCAAGTTCTACACTTATTTTAATTTGACCCTAATTCTAAAAAATTAACCCACAAATTTTAATATTCTTTCAATTTAGTCTGAGCCTTTGGGTTTACTCTACTGAACCTTTAAATTTGAAGAGCCATCAGTCTCACCGACGTTTCAAGATTCAAAGTTGAAAGATTTTTTGGGTAAGTTTCCCGCTTTTTTTTGTCACGTTTGAAAATGTTTAATCCTTGTAGTAACAAAAACATCACTAATTTCCTCGATCTTTTTTGCATTGTCACAACAATCCCTTCTCCAACAACCCATTATTGTTCTTCACAGTTCGACTCATCTCAAAAATCCCTTCCGACCAATCTCTACATTTCACCATCTCTTACCTCAAAAACAAACTCAGATTCTCGCCAGAATCCGCTCTGAAACTCTCCAAGTACGTTAATTTCAAAACCTCGAAAAACTCAGATTTGTGGTTTATCCGAATAAGAGATTTGGGAAGCTTTTCAGAAATATCTCAGAGTTTTGGAAGCCTCAAAATAGAAGATCACTGCAATTATAGATTTCTTAGTGAACGAAATGGGGTTCCAGACTTCGACTATTGCTTTTCACCCGACTATTTTCGCCCGGACCTTGGAGAAATGGATCGTTCCGAGGGGTTTGTTTGCTCTGGATTTGTTGTCGAAAGGTTTGATTATGGACTTGAGTTTCTCAACCTTTTTTGCGACTTCAGAAAATGCATTTATTCAGAAGTTTATCAACCAATACAAATACAATGCTTCAGATCTGTTGAAGTTGTACGAAGAAAAACCACAAATCGCGGTAAGAGGCAAATATAAGATCAAATCAAAGTGGTTTTAGAACATAACCTTATTAGATAGATTCAGTTTCTTTTTCATTATCGTATTGAATTCTTTCTTGTATGATCTTAAATTTGCTAAGCATTCGACTCTTTTTAGCAGCATTACAGTATTGTTCCGGGTGAAACTTTGCAGTGCATGTTTTTATCTTGGTTTAATCGTTAAACTATCTCGAAAATATTTTCATGGATTTTGGGTGAAAATGAATTGAAGAATTAAAGGAGAGGAGAAATAGAAAAGAAGATGGACTAAATTGATAGAATATTAAAATTTATGGGTTAATTTTTTAGAATTAGGGTCAAATTAAAATAAGTGTAGAACTTGAGGGCTAATTATATCAATTTATATTAGATGGAACGTCATCGACCGTTAAAGTTTTAACGACGTTGGACCAATTTGCTATTTTTTTAAGTCGGGGGAACAATTTATAACTTCTTATAGTCAGGGGACGTAAAAGATAATTGGAGCATAGTCAGGGGACCATTTATGTAGTTTACCCTTTTATATATGATTACTTGTTAGGTATGAGATAATATTTTTAAATTTAATACTACATATGATTATTTTTAAATTTAATATTGAATTAAATTCATTAATATTAACTATATTTTTAAAATTAATATGAGATTAAATGAATAAACAATTAATATGTGCATTGCGGAGGTAATCGGGCATGAAACTAGTGATTAGGGATGTGAAAAATTTGATCCGAAAATTTGGAAAATTTATCTACCTTTTTTATTTTTGTATGTTTCAAATTAGATATCTAAAAAAATGGACGAGTCTAAAAGAAAGCCTCGTTAAAATCGGCTAGAAGAAGGCAGTACCGATATGACTGTTAGATCGAATTAAACGAAATTTGAACTTTTAGATATAAAAAGAAAAAAGAAAATAGTAAAAGGTCAAACAGGTTAAACAAGTTATAACACAAAGTATTGCCTAGTTATAAAACAAAATATAACCGAAAAGGTAAGAAAAAATGTTGCAACATAAATTCTTACCCTCGTTAATTAGATCTAAAACCCTTCAAACACATGGTAAGAATTTATGTTATAACTTAAAATCTTACCCAAAAATATTATTTCTTATCAAACACATAAGATTTTATGTTCCTACATAAATTCGTACTGAAAAATGTAAGAAAACGGTTTATAACATAAATTCTTACCATTTGTTTGAAGGGTTTTCGATTTGGTGGTATGGGGTAAGAATTTCTGTTATTACCTTTTTTCTTACCGGTTCTATAAAAATTTATGTAGATTTCGCAACAATTTGTATAGGTACCCTATTTCTTATAAGTTTGGTAACACATAGAGTTATCATTTAAGATTTTATGTTATAACATTGATGAGTGATTTAAATGGTTATTATTATGTTATTAATTACTCCTTGTTTTCAGTTTATGTTCCTAATTTGTGTGTTTTCTCTTGTTTTATGTGCAGGATATTGGATTCCAGAAATTGTGCTAAAAAGGGTAAAATTTTGCAGCTTTTATTTTTCTGGAGTCAAGGCTGGACTAGTGAGCATGACTTGGGGCATGAATCGGCTGACATGGCAGCTTCTAGAAGGTGACGACAGCAGCTTCCAAAAGATGACATCAGTAGTGGTGATAGCTTATCAACCGCATTTTTGATAGCTTATCAAACGAATTTAAAATTTAAACTTTTGATTATTTTGTATTTAATTTAAACATTTTTAGGATTTATCTTTTATCTTTTTAGGTTATTTTTTAGGGTTTTAAGATATTATACATACCCCCTTTGGGGTAAGCTAGAGGGATCATCCTCCATTCTTAGTCTTTGTCTTAGCTTCTGAAGTTTAATCAAAGTTTCTTTTTCTTTACTTTCTTGTTTTTACATTTTATTTATTTAAAAAATACTAAGTATGATTTCTTCCATAACCATGCTTAGCTAAATTTTTCGATTAGCCAAAGGCTAAAAGCAAAGCTTAGATTCACCTTGTGAGAATTAAAAAGCACTTAGCAACTTCGTTTTACATTCTCAATTTTCTGAAAACCTAGATCGGCAATCGGCCTTTCTATTAAAATCTTTTCGCTTTCACTTCAAAAAGCTAGCGTTGACTTCATTGTTGTTAAGATTTACAGTTGGGAGGAAGGATCGATGATAGTCGCGGTTTCAACTTCCTAAGAACACACTTAGCGACAGAATCACTAAAGGAAATTGAGATCGGATTCGATTCTCATTGCGACAACATAGTCCTACTCAGGTTTTTCAAAAAATTGTTTTATTCTAGCGACAATAGTTGTGGTTAGTCTAATCAGAAAACTGGAATCTAAAATTTGATTTTAGATTATTCGGTTTACCGGAGAGAAAAAACAAGTTACAAGGGTTGGGCCTTGTAGACTGTAACCGGCATGTATCCAGAGTGAAAATTCTTTTTCAATGATCATTTTGAATTGAAGCAGAGTAAAAGCTTGAGGCTAATTAATTTAATTGATTTATTTTCACTTCATTTATTTTCGTAGTCATTTTACACTTATTCTCTAGTTTTCTCGATCAAACCCCACATTCATTAAATTACCTTGCAGAGTCAGAAAAATCGTATATTAGAAATTCCTTAGTCCCTGTGGATCGATACCTTCCTCTCTATACTACGTTTTTATTTATTTATTTAATTTGAGATTAAGACATATTTATTTGACAATATACGACGCTTGTCAAATTGGCGTCGTTGTCAGGGACTTCGGCAAAGTTACTAATATCGTTTGTTTTGATTTATGACCAGGAAGAATCTAGGTGAACTAGAAGATTTTGTATCGGATCGAAGCATTAGCTCGAAGACTTCATGCACAAACACTTCGACAAAAAAACAACAACAACAAGAACGAAGACAGGGACAACAATGATTCCAACAAGACCTAAAAACATCCTTCGAAGCTGAAACACACTTCGAGTACACCAACGACGAGCAAATTCCAATGGCGGATGACAACCAAACCATTCGCGAACTTGTCGAAACATGGTCTCCCCTCAATGGTTTGAGAAACAATATGCTGAACCATCTCGTACAAAACTCGTAACGATCGATGCTAACTTCCGCATTGATTGGCGCACTCTTAACATTTTCAAGAAAAAGACATTGGTAAGACTTGACATTTCGATGGAGAACAAGAGGAAGCCAATATATCACGGGGATGCATGGGTAGATACTGATCCAATTGAGATTGAAGACTTGTCTTGTCTAGATCACCGTGCACAACAAATAGTAAAAAAAAAGACTAATAAATGATAAAAAAATAAAAAATGAGAAAAGAATAAATGATATTATAATAAAAAAGAACGCAATCAAAAGAAGAGTCTAAAAAATGAAGACAGAACCCCCTATTAGATAAAGAATAAGAAAAACTAACAAAGGCGCTATTTAGTAGCCCTACATTAGACGTGAAAGCACCAGACAACGAGAAAAAACCTAAGGATGAGAAGACTTCAGAAACGAGAAAAGCAAATACGACAAAAAACCTCTAGACAACGAGAAAACCCATAACGAGTAGAAACCTACTTGAAAGACATGGTCCGAGTAGAATGAGAAATGTGGGAATAGTTTTCTTTGATAGTGATACCGCCTCAGATGTACTCTTTTTACGGATGATGAATCCTTTTTTGAGGAACTGGGTCGAAAAAAGGGCCATTGTGAACGACATTCGGGAGAACTACATTAGGGTCTGATATCATAATCATTTCCATCATTACCATAACCAACCTTACTGTTGTATGTAGTTTTGGATCTGGCTAGGTTATGTAGGCGCTCGTCTTTTCTCTGGGATTGCAATTGGAAATGGCGGGTTCAACTTTATGGCAAAAAAATCAAATAATTAATGAATTTGACATTAAAAAAGTTAATGAAATTCGACAGAAGGAAAGTTAGAGAACATTTCGATCAACATCCGCTGTGCATTACATTCTCGAATGGAGAAACACCATTCGCACTCAAAACGGGCTTAATACATCTTCTACCAACTTATCATGGCTTGCCCAGTGAAAATCCTCACAAACACCTCAAAGAATTCCATATGCTTTGTTTGAGTACAAAACCACAAGGAGTATCTGAAGACCAAATAAAACTACGAGCTTTTCCTTTTTCTTTAGCTGATATTGCCAAAGATTGGTTATTTGACTTACCTTGCAACTCGGTTACAACTTGGACTGACATGGCTCGACTTTTTCTTGACAGGTTCTTCCCTGCGGCTAAGGGAAGAGAAATAAGGCAGAATATCTTGAGTATCCGATAAAAGGATACCGAGTCATTATACAACTACTGGGAGCGATTCAAGAAGCTGTGTGCAAATTGCCCACAACACGGGCTATCGGAACAAACATTTCTTCAGTATTTTTATGAAGGCCTATCTCCGATGGAAATGAAGATGATCGATACAACAAGTGGAGGGGCACTTGTGAACATGACCCCAACAACGACAAGAACTCTAATCTCTACGATGGCCGCTAACTCCCAGCAATTTCACCCTTCAACTGAACCCTTTCGACGAGTTCACTAGGTAAGTATAGTTTCCCTAGAGAATAAAATTGACAAACTAGCTGACATAGTTCAATCCCTTGTTGTAAAGAAAAGAATTACAGCTAGACTTTGCGGGATATGCACGACTCCAGAACATCCAACGAATTGATGTCTGGTGATACAAGAGAATGATGTTGCGCAAGCAAATGCCATAGGTAATTTTCTCGGACCTTCTCAAAGACAATACAATCCCAGTGCTAATACATACAACCTAGGATGGAAAGATCATCCGAACTTCAATTTCGCACAAAACCAAAGACCAAATCAAGCATACCAGCAGAGACAACCTTATCAGCAACAGAAGTCATCTTTAGAGTCCATCGTCGAACGTTTGGTGATATCTCAAGAGAAGTTTCAGAACCGCACTAAGGCTCATCTACAAGAGTTGGACAAGCAAATGAGCTGATTCGCCCAAAAAGTAGGGCGACTCGAGACTCAAGGTAAACTATCCTCACAAACTGAACCAAACCAAAGAGAGAACGTCAACGTCATCACACTCCGAAGTGGCACCATAGTCGAACCAAAATCTACGAAGGAGGACAGCCAAAAGGAAGAAAAGGAAAAAACACAGTCTTCCACCCAACATAGTACATCGGGTTCATTCTCTACTCCCTCTCCTTATGTCGTACCACCTCATTTCCCATCGAGGTTGGTAAAGCGAGACAAGCAAACTGGAGAGAAAGAGATCTTAGATGTGTTCCGAAAAGTGGAAATCAATATCCCACTCCTTGAAGTAATCCGAAAAGTACCAAGGTATGCCAGGTTCCTAAAAGATATATGCATTAATAAAAGACGACTTACCAGAATCGAGAAAGTAAATCTGGGAGAACATGTCTCTGCAGTTTTTCAGCGAAGGCTACCGCCAAAGTTGAAGGACCAAGGTATGTTTTCCATTCCCTGCAAAATTGGTAATGTTGGTATAAAACATGCAATGTGCGATTAAGGGGCTTCTATTAACGTCATACCCCTTTCTCTATATAACTCACTGTCTGCTAAGCCCTTGAAGGATACAAAGGTGACTATACAACTAGCTGACCGATCTGTAATATACCCGGAAGGACTCTTCGAGAATGTTCTAGTAAAGGTAAATGACCTCATCTTTCCGACAGATTTCTATGTAATAGACATGGAAAAAGATCGGTCCAACACTTCTTCAGAGATTCTTCTCGGTCGTCCCTTTCTAAGCACAACACATACGGAAATTGATGTAAGAAGCGAAATTCTTACAATGGAATTTGATGTTTACAAAGCAATGAGATACCCTGATAATGTTGCTATTTTAAACTTTGTTGATATTATTGAACCTGCCGTTGAAGATTTTTTTGAGTCTAACTTTATTAATGATATGTGTAGAGAAATTAGGGACTTTGAAGATGACACCATAGAGTTCGAGCAAATATTTTCAATCAATAATGAATTAAGCCTTACTCCGTCAAATTCTAAACTTTTACCTTCAATTTTGCAGGCACCAGAAGTTGAACTTAAGCAATTGCCGGATCACCTCAAATACGCGTTTTTGGGAGAAAAAGGAACCTTGTCGGTAATTATCTTAAATAAGCTGTCAAAAGAAGAGGAAGATAACCTAGTGACAGTGTTACGCACATATAAAGAGGCCATCGGATGGACCACCGCCGATATAAAAGGACTTAGTCCCTCGACTTGTATGCACAAGGTAAAGATTGAAGAAGGGGCAAAACCATCACGACAAGGCCATCGCTTGTTGAACCAACCAATGATGGAGGTAGTGAAAGATGAGATACAAAAACTCCTTAATGCAAATGTAATTTACCCAATCTCGGATAGTGATTGGGTAAGTCCAATCCATGTGGTACCAAAGAAAACTGGAGTTACGATAATCAGAAATCTAGAAGGTGGGTTAGTACCGACACGAGTATAAAATGGATGGTGAGTTTGCATCGATTACAAAAAGTTGAACTCTCTAACTTGAAAAGACCATTTTCCACTTCCTTTTATTGATCAAATGATAGAACGGTTAGCCAGAAAATCTCACTATTGTTGTCTTGATGGTTTTTCAGGTTTCTTCCAAATCTATGTGGCGCTTGAAGATCAAGAAAAAACTACTTTTACGTGTCTGTTTGGCACATTTGCCTATCGTCGGATGCCATTTCGGCTCTGTAACGCGCCAGCTACGTTCTGGATGTGTATGGTAAGCATATTCTCTGATTGCATTGAGAAAGGGATCGAGGTATTTATGGATGACTTCAGGGTTTATGGTAATTCTTATGGAGAGTGTCTCTTGAATTTAAAAAATGTTCTAAGGTGATGTCTTGAATTTAATCTTGTGTTAAATTATGAAAAAATGCCATTTTATGGTTGATAGAGGATTAGTTTTAGGCAATATTGTTTCGTCTGATGGTATTGCTATAGATAAAGCTAAAACTGATATTATTCGCTCACTTTCATACCCCACAACTATGAGGGAAATTCGCTTCTTTCTTAGTCATGCAGGATTCTACTGCAGGTTCATCAAGGATTTCTCAAAGATAGCGCAACCATTATGTCGTTTACTTCAGAAAGATCAAGTCTTTGATTTCGACGAGAAATGCCAGGATTCGTTCAATGTAATAAAAGAAAAACATGTGATTGCACCAATCGTTCAACTGCCGAACGGGGAATATCCATTCTAGCTAATGTGTGACGCGTCATATACAAGTGTTGGAGTCGTTCTTGGCCAAAAACTCGGAAAAGAGCCACATGTCATAGCATGCGCATCTCGCACCTTAGATCCATCCTAGAAAAATTATTCAACAACAGAAAAAGAACTGTTTGCTATTATTTTCGCTCTAGAAAAATTTCGATCATATCTGCTTGGTACTAAAATTACCGTGTTTTCTCATCATGCAACCTTGCAATATTTGATGAGTAAAAAGGAGGCAAAACCGAGACTCGTCTGATGTATCTTACTTCTTCAAGAGTTTAATCTGGAGATTAAGGATAAAAAGCTATGTGAAAACCTCGTAGTAGATCACTTGAGTCACATTCCCCTTTCCATGACCGATCGACCGGTAAAAGATGAATTTCCCGAAAAGAGGTTAATGATGGTGAAGAAAACTACACCATGGTTCACAGATATGGTCAATTACTTGGCTACAAGTGAGTTACCACTAGATCTACCGAGAGCTGAAATTAAACGACTAAAACGAGAGTTCCGATTTTATATTTGGGATGATTCGTACCTTTGGAAGCATTGCTCGGATCAGGTAATAAGGCGATGTATCGCCGAAGATGAGGTAAATTCAATCCTGAACTTTTGTCATTCTTATTCATGTGGCGGTCATTTTGGACCAAAGTGAACTGCGCACAAAATCCTTAAATGTGGTTTCTTCTGGCCTAACATTTTCCGCGAGACATACTTATTTTGTAAATCCTATGAAAGATGTCAACGAGTGGGCAATTTAAGTCGTAGGAATGAAATGCCACTCAGTCCAATTTATATATGCAAAATATTTGATGTATGGGGAATTGATTATATGGGTCTTTTTGTTTCTTCGTTTGGAAATTTTACATAATTCTCGTTGTAGATTATGTATCTAGGTGGGTGGAAGCTAAGGCTACCCGGAATAATGATTCTAAAACTACAGTTAATTTTCTTAAAGATTTCGTTTTTTTCCAGGTTTGGCACACCGCGAGCGATAATAAGCGATAGGGGAAAGCACTTTATTAATCGAGTAATTGATGCTCTGATGAAGAAATTTGGAGTGACTCGACGAATAGCAACGTCCTACCATCCGCAAACCAACGGGCAAGCGGAAGTATCAAACCGTGAGATTAAATCAATACTTTAGAAAATCGTGAAGCCAGATCGTAAAGACTAGAGTGTTAAATTAACCAATGCATTGTGGGCATACCGAACTGCGTATAAAGGTCCCATTGGAATGTCCCCGTACCGCCTTGTCTTCGGTAAACCGTGCCATTTTCCGGTTGAATTGGAACATCGCGCATATTGGGCAGTGCATCAATATAATATGGAAATGGATGAAATCAGTGAAGCGCGCATATTGCACATCCAGGAACTTGAGGAAATCCGTAGAAACGCTTACAATAGCGCACAAATATTTAAAGAAAAAAATTAAGGATTTTCATGATCGTAACATTGCTTTTAAATCTTTTTCTATCGGTCAAAAAGTTTTGTTATTTAATTCAAAACTTAAACTTTTTACAGGTAAACTACGTTCCAAGTGGCTCGGACCGTTTACAATTACTCAAATCTTTCCTCATGGTGCGATTGAGGTAAAAAGACGAAACGAGGACTTGTTTCAAAGTAAACAGTTAACAATTGAAACCATATTTCAAGAATTGTCCAGCCACTATGATCGAAGAAATTATTTTGAAAGAACCTGTAGTTTGAACTAGGTCGTCGAGCTGAACGACGTTAAAAATAGCGCTTAATGGGAGGAAAACCATTGTTTCTTTTCTTCGCAGTTTAAACAATTTCTGATTATTTGTTTAGTTTTGTTTTTTACTTATGTTTATTTTAATATTTTTAGTTACAATAAATTCCCGAGCTCGAATAATTGGGCTGATCTGATATATTCAAATTCAAGACAATGTTGCACGAGGGGAAGCAGTACCAGTATGCAGCCGGCGGGCAAATGCTTCACTTTGGCCCTGTTTGGCAATTAGCGGATAGCTGATAGCTGATAGTGGATTACATTAGCTGATAGCTGATTGCATTAGCTGATTTGACTAGCGGATTGTATTAGCTGATTGTATAGAAGTATTTGGTAAAATTAACTGATAGCTGATAGCTGTTTGATTATTTAAACAAGCAAAATGACATATAAGGACATGATTATATTCAATACTTGTTTGAATAATTTATCAGTTATGAATATTTTGTATCTAATAAATATTAATTAGATTTGTAAAAATTATTTTTAATATAAATTTCCTAAACATATTTGAAAGATTTATATATTAATTTATTATTTATATAATTATTAAAAAAATTATATGCGCATATAAATATGTGATAATAAAAAATAGAATTAACTTACAAATATCACCATATAAATTAGTAGTAACAACAAATAAGTCGAATATTTAATATGTTATTATTTATATTAAAAATGTTATTATTCAGTTTAAGTTATTTGGAGATTTTTGGTAATTGTTAAGGGTAAAAGAGTCATTACAACTCTAATATCAAACCTCTAATCTCAAAAAGCTCATATTAGGAGCTTTTTCAAAATTAGCTTTTTCACCTCAATCCGCTCTTTCAATCCGCTATTTATCAAACATCAATATTAACGGATTTGACTAGTCAAACCTCTAATTATACCTCAAACCTCTAATTTTTGCCCAAACCGCTATTTACCAAACAAGGCCTTTGTTTCTCCCAAAACGCGGGTCCCACACCATCCACCAAATTGATCTGGTTCTTATCTACATCTTTTTACCATTCTTTTCTTTTTAATATTTAACCTTTCATGGGCCCACATATGATAAGCTATCCATATCTTATCAAATTCCCACGTGATTTTCTCAACCTAAAAAAAAAACTCTTTCTTTGCTTTTCTTTCTTCAACAGCCAACATCTCGCCCCAGACCATCGTCTTCATCTTCTTAGCACTATTGACCTGCCGCCATGGTGAGAACCCGAGAGCAAGCCCGCCGGCTTCCACAGACACAAGCACCCATTGTTCTCGGCGGCCGTTGTCGGATGGCGCCGCCGCAGTAGGTCTCCCTCCCTAACGTTTCCTTTTCGCAACCACCTCCGCCGTCTCCTCCTCATCGCGGCAGATCACGACGGTAACAAGCAACCGCGCCTCCACCGTACGAACAAGAACTAGCCCTCGTTCCCACTGAGTCTCGGTCATCCGTAAGGAATGCTGCCACCAACACCTCGAAACCTCGGCAGCGACCATCATCACCCATCCACGCCGCCGCTTTGCCCATTCCTTCACCGTCCGTCGGCCGCACGACTCGCGTGTCACAACGCCATAGTGCCGCCACCGCCTTACATTCTCGGCAGAACCATCCCTCCCAACCGACGTCCTCCTCATCGTATCGTTCAATACACACTGTCGCCTCAAACTCAGTCCATGCCAGACGCTGCCGCATCCTCCTCGATGCACTCGGCAGCCTCGAATCAAGCTAATTTTCCACCCGATTTTTGGCTATACAGAGAACCTCAATGCTGGATTTATGGGGGGGTCATCGACAGAACAGCCACACGTCAGCAACGAACAGTCCACTTCTTCCCACTTCAACAACGAACGTCCTGAATCACCCCCATTCACAGCAAGCTCGACCGAAAATGATATACCAATTAATTCCCACACTAGTCGCAACGAGAACCATGAGCGTTACCGTCGCGGCAGAACTTACTCTGTCCCTATCGATGACGTTTTACAGGGGTATTTGCAATTCAACAATAACAAAACTCACCAATTTCACAGTGTCCGACATCGTAAGTTTCATTTTTGCAAATTTATTCCCCTCGTACCCTCGATGAATTACATTTGCGTGAGTCCGTAATGCACTGGTTTTTATACCCTGAGATTAGATGTAGCACTTATTATGAATTAGTTTTTGAATTTTATGCTACGTTTACTTTCATGCAAGATCAAGTTCTTAATGTACATTCACCAAATGTTATCTCTTTTCGGTTGCTGGGACAATATTTTCGTATGTCTGTTGCGGAATTTAGTTTTTCATGGGATTCTTCCGCAGGACATTGACACTGACCTTGCCCACGAAGGACTCATTGGAAAGGCAGCGGGAAAAGGATGGGACATACATTCGCTTCATCGGTTCTTGGGATACAACTACTCCGGACATAACGATACTACCTCCTCTTTGAGTAAGGTTGAATTATTCTTCTTGTGGTGTATGCAAAACGGTATTATGGTAAACTTGGGCTTTTGGTTCGCCCATGCTTTCGAGCGTGCTGTGCGAAACAATCACCTACTCATTCTCGGGCCCTACTCATTCTCGGGCCTTATATTACTCATCTTGCTTCTCGACTTTTTCCTGCAACTTTTGACACTGCGCAATTCACTTACGCTTTTGCCACGGATGCTTTAGATGCAAGATGTTTGGACACGATGAGACTTCTAGCCGGCACCCCTGATGCACCATACATCGTTTCTCTCGGTACTTTTACACATCGTAATGCACGTGTATTCCTTCGGAGTGAAGAAAAACAGAATTGAAGAAAAACAGAATGTATTTCTGTTTCTTTCGATTAAATTGATTGATAAACTTACAAAGGTTTGCAGACTTTTATAGACTAGGACTTTTAGTTACTTTAGGAGTCCTACTAATTATTAACTTCTAATTCTAGTCTTAGGAGTTTGACTTTAATTAAACTTATACAATATAGTTAGATTACAATAACTAATCTAGTTCAACTAGACTTACAATTCTAGTTCGAGTAAACTTACACTCCCCCTCAAGTTGGAGAATATACATTGTATAATCCCAACTTGAATAAAAAAATTGTCGAATAAGGCTTTTGGCAGTGCTTTTGTTAGTACATCTGCCACTTGCTCCTCGGCTGGAACATACTCTAATGAAGTCATTCCACTTGTCAACTTCTCTGCGATAAATTGCCTATCTATTTCAACATGCTTTGTTCTGTCGTGTTGAATAGGGTTCTTGGCAATTTGAATGGTCGACTGATTATCACAAAAGATCTGGAAATTTGCATCTTTGGTCATTCCTAGTTCTTTAAGCAACTTTATTAATCAGATTCATTCACACATTCACAAGGCCAATGCTTTGTATTCCGCTTCTGCACTGCTTCTGGAAACAACTGTCTGCTTTTTGCTTTTCCAAGTCACCAAATTACCCCATACATAAGAGCAATATCCACTGGTTGACCTCCTGTCTGTTAGTTCACTGGCCCAACTTGCATCTGTGAATACTCTAACAGTTTTATCAGAACTTTTCTTGAATATTAAACCATGTCCAAGTGTACCTTTCAAGTATCTCAGAATCCTCTTTGCTGCTTCCATGTGTTCCTGCCTCGGATCTGTCACGTGTTGACTCACAATATTCACTGGAAAAGAGATATCTGGTCTTGTTAGTGATAGATAGATCAATTTCCCTACTAGCCTCTGGTAGAGTCCTTTATCTGCCTTTGGACTTGGATCGACTTTGTTGAACTTTAAGTTTGCATCCATGGGTGTATCTGCTGGTTTGCAACCCAACATTCCTGTTTCTGTCAACAAATCCAGAACATACTTCCTCTGATTGATCACCAAACCTTTGCTAGACCTTGCTATCTCCATACCTAGGAAATATCTGAGTTTTCCTAGATCCTTGATTTCAAATTCCTTGCTCAACAAGGTCTTTAATCGACTCAATTCCATTTCATCATCTCCTGTCAATATTATATCATCCACATAAACAATAAGAATAACCCTTTTATTCAATGAGGTTACCTTAGAGAACAAGGTATGGTCTGCCAGTGACTGTTTGTATCCATTCTCTAAAATAACCCTGGTAAATCTGTCGAACCATGCTCTTGGAGACTGCTTAAGGCCATAGAGAGATTTGTCAAGCTTGCACACCTTTTGATTTTGTCCAGCACCTTCTAATCCAGGTGGAATCTGCATGTATACTTCTTTCTCAAGGTTACCATTAAGAAAAGCATTTTTAATGTCAAGTTGATGCAGTTGCCAATCACAGTTTACAGCTAGGCTTAACAAAACTCTAATTGAATTTAATTTAGCAACAGGGGCACATGTTTCCTTATAATCCACTCCATAGGTCTGTGTGAACCCCTTGGCAACCAATCTGGCTTTATATCTCTGTATACTGCCATCTGAATTGTACTTAATGGCGAACACCCATTTGCATCCAACTGGTTTTTTACCTTGGGGAAGATTTGTAATGGTCCATGTACTATTCTTTTTAAGTGCCTCAATTTCTTCATCAACTGTTTCCTTCCATTTTGGATTCTGCAAAGCTTCTTCAATAGTCTTAGGAATACGTTCTTCATCTAGCTTTGCTGTAAATGCTTTAAAAGATGGCATCAAATTCCCATAAGCAGCATACTTTTGAATAGGATGCTTAGTACACTGTCTCACCCCTTTTCTTTTAGCAATAGGTAAGTGTTCAAATTCAAGAAGATGAGAAGGAATACGAGCATAATCATTACCTCCACTTTCTTTACAAACAACTGGACTAAAATCCAATTCTTGGCAAGTACTAGATTGCAAAATGGTTTCTGGAATGGTTCTCCTCTTCCTGGTGTAAAGCTGCATTTGTTTAGAGGGCTGTGAAGAAGGTTCAATTAAATTTCGGGTTCCTGCAGGCGTGACAATAGGTGAAGTATGTGGTGTAGATAAGGTATTAGGTGAGGAAATATGTAAAATATTAGGTGGAGAAAGAGAAGTCTGAGGCTCAAGTGATGAGGAATAGGTAGGAGGTGGTAAAGGAAAAGAAGGAACCTGTTTTAGAGAGGGCTGGAAATCATCAAAACTCTCCCCCTGAATTTCAGCCGTGGGAAAATATGGTTCCTGTTCAAAAAAGTTAAGATCCAAAGAAACAAGAAATTTACGAGAAGGTGGATGGTAACATTTGTAGCCCTTCTTTAGTGAAGAATATCCTACGAACACACATTTTAGAGATTTAGGATCAAGTTTAGACCTAGAAGGATCATGGTTTGTAGCAAACACGATACACCCAAAAGTTTTCAAAGGAAGTGTAGAGGACAAAGGCTTAAAGTGAGGAAAACAAGATAAAAGAACATCTCTAGGTGTTTGGAAATTTAAAACTCTACTGGGCATGCGATTAATAAGATATGTAGCAGTTAATAAGGCTTCTCCCCATAGATATTTAGGAACATTGTGGGTAAACAATAAGGCTCGAGTTACCTCTAGTAGATGCCTATTTTTTCTTTCTGCGACCCCATTCTGTTGGGGAGTATCAACACAAGAACTAATTTGTACTATCCCTTTCTCCTTGAAAAAATCACCTAAAGATTTAGTAAAGAATTCCCCTCCATTATCCGATTTAAAGATTTGAATTTTAGAATGAAATTGGGTCTCGACCATGTTGTAAAATCTCTCAAAAACACTAGTCACTTCAGATTTTTCTTTCAAGAGGTAAGTCTAAGTGGTTCTACTATGGTCATCAATAGAGGTCACAAACCATCTGCTACCAGTAATATTCTTCACTTTAGAAGGACCCCAAACATCATTGTGGATAAGAGAAAAAGGATGTGAGGGTTTGTAAGTAGAGGGTAAGTAAGATTGTCTTGTTTGTTTAGCAAGTTGACAGATATGGCATTTAAAGGAAGAAGGTTTTTGATTAACAAATAATTGAGGAAAAATTTTTGCAAGATAGGTGAAATTTGGGTGGCCTAACCTAAAATGCCATAACATAACATCAGACTGACCTAAGGAAGTAAGACAAAATTTAGAAGATAAATGTTTAGAATTTCTTGTACTGTGAAGAACATATAAACCATTCTGCAAGCGAGCATTGCCAATCCTCTTTTTGAAGTCCAGTGCCTGTAAAAAACACTCAGAATCAGTGAACTGGAAAACACAATTTAAATCCTTGCAGAGTTGGCGAGCTGACAACAAATTACAGTTCAGGCTAGGCACAAAAAGCACGTCTCGAAGGACTAAGTCATTAGTAAGAAATACAGAACCACTGCCTTGAATTGGTGAGAAATAACCATCTGCTAATTTGATAGAATTCTAAGAGGAGGAATTTTTAAATTGAAAAAACAATTCCCTGTTACCAGTCATGTGCTCAGAAGCACCAGAGTCCACAATCCATGCTGATGTATTCGTAGTAGAAAGAAGTGCAGCGGAAGAAGAGTTGGTCTGTGTACCATCATTGTCTGCGAAAGCCAGATTTCCTGCACTGCTCTTAATGAATCTGCCGAACAGTTGCTGCAGTTGTACCATCTGTTGGTTGGTGAAGCCTCTAGATGAAGTCAGATTATCCATTGAAGAGGAAAAGAGAAAAAAAATCCGATAGGATCAAATTTAGACTGATACCATGAAGAAAAACAGAATTGAAGAAAAACAGAATGTATTTCTGTTTCTTTCGATTAAATTGATTGATAAACTTACAAAGGTTTGCAGACTTTTATAGACTAGGACTTTTAGTTACTTTAGGAGTCCTACTAATTATTAACTTCTAACTCTAGTCTTAGGAGTTTGACTTATACAATATAGTTAGATTACAATAACTAATCTAGTTCAACTAGACTTACAATTCTAGTTCGAGTAAACTTACACGGAGGACCTCTTTACAACCACCACTGGAAGAAAACCCACGTTCAGAAATACCGAGTGACATCCACAAAATGCAAGGTCGACTCGACTCCATTGAAACCAACATTGCTAAAATTTTATCTTATCTTTGCCCAGGCACGTCGAGACGTGGCCGTGGCCGTCGTTAGAACATGGAGTATTTCTATTCCCTCTCTTGCACTTTAATTTCTATAGTGGGACAATGACTTAAGTGAGGGGGTGACAATTACATCAAATTTACCTTGCTTATTTGGTTGATTGGAATTGGGTTTTTCTTGAATTGATGTGCTAAAATTGATGGTTGCATGTCTTGTTTTTCACCTTGTTTTTCACCTTGTTTCTTTGATTTCTTGTGAATTTTGATCTCGCTTTTGTTGGAATTTATGATAGCGCACTTGGCTTGACTAATTGGCTTTTCTTTAAATTTTCAATTTACATTTCATGCATTTGTTAGTTGATTTGATAGCACGACTTAGTAAAATTTGAACCTCTCATGTGTGTTTTTGAGCTTAATGAGCATACATTTGCATTCTTGCTCTTTGTTTACTCGAGTGTGCTGACTAATTCTTAGAATTCTAGAACTTGTGGCACAATGCTTTTCGAGACTACACGATTGAATATGTTGCTTTAATATGATAGGGAGATTAGGATTTAACCATTTTCTCATCCAAAAAATAGCCTACCCTTGTTTATCTTCCCCTTAGTGAGCCAATTTTTGACCATTATATCATTTTCTTTGTCCACCACATCATTAAATCGAGCCTATTTTATTTTTTTCCTTTTTTGTCACCTTTTTTTCAGGATAAAATTAAGATTGTTCCACGGACACACGAAAAAAACACTGTTCAAAACGGTGCAGAGAAAAAAACAATGCATAGAAAAAACAGTGTAGTGAAAAAATAACAGTGCATTGGTGAAAAAAAATAGTATAAAAAATTTGAAATGCTTCGAATAGAAAAATAAATACAATTTGGTTTGAACAGCAGCAGAAAAAGAAAAAAACAGAAAAGTTCGACGAGAAAAAAGACAGTGAATAAAGCTTTGATTGTTTGATTTCTTATTTACTTTCTTCGATTTTTACTTCCTTTTGAATAATCCTCTGGAATGATTTTTTGTCTTGAAGTTTTAACCCGATCTTTGGCCTTTATCCTACCCGAACCTTAGTCCCATTACAACCCTTTTAAAGAAATCTTGATTATTGTATCATGTTCATACTTAGTAGTGGAGATTGGATTTATTTACAAGCTTATGGTAATGTTTTAATTAGTTAGGCTTGAGCGATTCTTTCACCCGAAACACTTTGAATGGAATGAGTGAGCCACTGTGAGGTACTAAGTCTTGCTTCTTTGAGATCAACGAATAATTGAAATGTCATGCTGTGCTTATACTTGTTTTTATTTAAGCCTTTGCTTGATTACTCTTGGATTTCATCATTTGCTTTGATTTTGATTTACTTGAAAGATTTGGAAATTTTGTGAAATAGAGATGACAACTTGAGGCTTTTGATACATTGATTGAGAAATTCTTGAGGACCATCATTGAATAAGTGGGGGAATTTGATGCGTGATTTAAATAGTTATTATTTTGTTATTAATTACTTATTGTTTGTCGGTTTATGTTGCTAATTTGAGCGTTTTCTCTTATTTTCTGTGTAAGACATTGGATTCCAGAAATGTGCTAAAAAGGGCCAAATTCTGCAGTTTTTATTTTTCTGGAGTCAAGGCTGGACTAGTGGGCATGACTCGGCTGATGTGGCAGCTTCTAGAAGGTGACGATAGCGCCAGCAGTGGTGTAGCTTATCAGCCACATTTTTATAGCTTATCAAACGGATTTAAAATTTAAACTTTGGATTATTTTGTATTTAATTTAAACATTTTTAGGATTTATCTTTTATTTTTTAGGTTATTTTTTAGGTTTTTAAGATACTATAAATACCCATTTGGGGTAAGCTAGAGAGATCATCCTCCATTCTTAGTCTTTGTCTTAGCTTCTGAAGTTTAATCAAAGTTTCTTTTTATTTACTTTCTTGTTTTTACATTTTATTTATTTAAAATGTTAAGTATGATTTCTTTCATAATCATGCTTAGCTAAATTCCTTCGATTAGCTAAAGGCTAAAAGCAAAGCTTTGATTCACCTTGCGAGAATTAAAAAGCACTTAACAACTTTGTTTTACATTCTCAATTTTCTGAATACCTAGATCGACAATCAACCTTTCTATTAATTTTTTTTGCTTTCACTTCAAAAAGCTAATGTTGACTTGATTGTTGTTCAGATTTACAGCTGGGAGGAAGGATGGACGATAGTCGTGCTTTTTACTTCCTATGAACACACTTAGCGATGGATTCACTAAGGGAAATTGAGATCGGATTCGATTCTCATTGCAACAACATAGTCCGACTCAGGTTTTTCAAAACTTTAAAATAGTTTTATTCTGGCGACGATAATCGTGGTTAGTCTAATCAGAAAACTGGAATTGCCTTGTAGACTGTAACTGATATGTATCTGGAGTGAAAATTCTTTTTCAATGATCATTTTGAATAATTCTTTTTCAATGATCATTTTGAATTGAAGCGGAGCAAAAGCTTGAGGCTAATTAATTTAATCGATTTATTTTTACTTCATTTATTTTCGCTATCATTTTACACTTATTCTCTAGTTTTCTCGATCAACCCCCCATTCACTAAATTACCTTGCAACGGTAAGAGTCAGAATAACTGTATATCAGAAACTCCTTAGTGCCTGTGGACCGACACCTTCCTCTTTATACTACG
This sequence comes from Hibiscus trionum, assembly GCA_030270665.1. Taxonomy (NCBI): domain Eukaryota; kingdom Viridiplantae; phylum Streptophyta; class Magnoliopsida; order Malvales; family Malvaceae; genus Hibiscus; species Hibiscus trionum. The sequence goes on along the minus strand of BSYR01000010.1, from coordinate 37,782,357 downwards.
TATTTATTTATTTATATAATTTGAGATTAAGGCATATTTATTTGACAATATACGACGCTTGTCAAACACAATTTCTTACGATAAGTTTTGCTAGTTTTAGATTTGGTGATATGGGGTAAGAATTTGTGTTATTACTTTTTTGCTTACTAGTTCTATAATAATTTATGTAGGTTTCATAACAATTTTTGTAGGTACCCTATTTCTTATGAGTTTGGTAAGATATAAATTTATCATTTAAGAGTTTATTTTATAACAAAATTTCTTACTGTTAGGCTCGATGATCACCTTCAACTGATGCTTGTCAAATGGTGGAGAAGATAGATTTTTGGGTGATTGATTTGTGGAAGCCGAAAATGGATTGACACGATGAATTTATAGTGGTACGGGCTTCGAACAAGCACCTACATCCACTACCTTAGCTCCCACTAAGGATTTTCCAACCAATTCACTAATAATTCGTCCCCTTTTCTAAGATTAGGAGGAAATTCTTACAAACGATAAATCTTTCTACCCAAAGATTAACCAAACACTCTTTACAAGAGAAAGAAAATAAGCAAACTAAAATTCCTTTCACAAGGTATTTGTTTGCACTCTTTAAGCTCTCACCCAAACCTAAACACTTGAGCAAACATGACAATTTTGGCTCACAAGTGTTGTCTATACAAAGGATGAACAATTAAAGCCCTAAGACACAATCTCACATCATAATGTTGTTAACATTTGAAGCATTAGTCTTTTATAGATGCTTGGAGGTCCCTTTTATATTTCCAATTGAGTTTGTAGCCGTTGCGGATCGTTGGGATTGAATTGGAGCAGTTGGAGCATTTATTTTCTACCATAAATGCAGTTATGGAGCTGTCCATATCGATATGCGTGTAACCGTATCGGTACGACCTTCTTTAGAAATAGCCATTGGAGGTGTGGTCCAGCTCTGCGTATCGAAACACATTGAGGTGTATCGAAATGCCTTATAGCGTACCGAAACGTGATTGTTCGTATCGGTACGATCTGTATTTTAAGAGACAGTTGGGAAAATAGCCCTTGGGATTTTTTCCATAAAGTCATTGGGCATTAAATGATGGGCGTATCGAAATGCATAGGAGTGTACCGAAACGACCTTTGCCGTATTGAAATGGGCAAGCCTTGTTTCGGTACGGATTTTGGCAGTTTCAATTTAAGTAGCTGAAACCCTTAAAGTGTATCGAAACGGGGTATACCGTTTCGGTACGAACAAGCTGGAATTCTGGTTTTGGCTACTTTAAAACATTTCAAAGCATTTTAAAACCTTTTGAAAAATCCTCAAACTTATTTTCGAGTTGTTCTGACTTAAAGCAAGTTTTAAATTCTTTTCAATTTAGTCCAAAATATTTTTCAATTTATTATATCAAAATCTATATCTCAACACTTACCATAAGTTTCGCTGGTTTTAGATTGGTGACATGAGGTAAGAATTTGTGTTATTACCTTTTTCTTACAGGTTCTTAATAATTTATGTAGGTTTCGTAACAATTTGTGTAGGTACCTTATTTCTTGTGAGTTTGGTCAGATATAAAATTATCCTTTAAGAGTTTATGTTATAACACAATTTGCTACCATAAGTTTCGTTGGTTTTAGATTTGGTGATATGAGGTAAGAATTTATGTAGGTTTCGTAACAATTTGTGCAGGTACCCTATTTCTTATGAGTTCGGTAAGATATAAATTTATCCTTTAAGAGTTTATATCACAATTTCCGACCATAAGTTTCGCTGATTTTAGATTTGGTGATATGGGGTAAGAATTTATGTTATTACATTTGTTCTTACCGGTTCTATAAAAATTTATGTACGTTTTGTAACAATTTGTCTAGGTACCCTATTTCTTATGAGTTTGATAAGATATAAAGTTATGAGAGGTACCCTAAAATGAAGAATAAAAGACTTAAATGTTATTTCTCTTTATCATTATGCTTGGATGTGTTCTCTAACCATCTTCAAGTGTTTATGGCTTGCATTTATAGCTTGGAATGTAAATCTAGCCGTTTATAACCATTGGGTGGTTTGGAGCTGTTGGAGGGTGAAAAATCAACTTTAAATGCACTTCTGCAACTATTAGTATCGGTACTCGACTTGGCGTGTCGATACTTGCTTAAAAAGGAAAGAGCGGTTGCAAAATTTTAGGGGTGTACTCGTACTAACTGGGTGTACCGGTACCTTCGTACATGTACCCTCAGTTCATGAACAGTGCCAAATAATATTTTTCATGTTTTCAAAGCTTTAAAAACATTTATAAGCACTTTAAAAATATTTTAATCAACTCAAAAAGTGTAATACCCGTATTTTATCCAGGTGTATATATATACCAAATACTAAAATAAATAAAATAATAAAATAGTTAAAATATATATAATAAAGCCCATAACAAATGTCCATTTTTACATACATAAAACCCAAACAAACATACAAAACCCAATACCAACTACATTTCCCGTCCAAATTATACACAAGTCTACCCAAACAAACACAAATAACCTAATTGTGTTTTTAAAGCCCGCCAAAATGGACACGTGGCGAGCCCTCACAGGTCCGTACAGATTCACACAGATCACTCCTCAGCTGGAGCCAGCTGGCATCGCCAACACCGATAATGACGTCATCTTCTGGTCAGCTATAAATACCTACAAGAGAGAGAAAAATGGGTGGTTAATCATTAATGCAATCATTAATGAAACATTAATTGAAGGAGAGGAAGACAAGAAGACTCACTAGAAGTTGGAGAGACGCTCGGAGAAGACGAACCGGAACCGTCATTCGCTGCCCGAAGCTCGCCGAAGTTGCAGAATCACCAAATAGAGGTAATATTCACCTCTGAGCTCATCTTTTGCTAAGTAAATCTAATAAAGACACAATCAGAGCCACAAATCCTTAATGTCAGTACCAAAACCATTAAAAACCCTAAATCTCAGAGTTAAAATCCTATATTTAAGTTCTGTTTCCTAAATTTGAGGCCGAATCCATACGAAACAGTATACAACCTAGGTCTAAACAATTGTTTTAATCAGAAATCTAAAACCTAATAGACAATTTAAGATCTAGGTTCGAACATGAATAAAAAAATAAAATTCGAAGGGGTAGGGAACTTATCTTGTCGTCACCGTCACAATGAGTATCGTCGGAGTGGAGGTCGAAATGCTAGGATTCAAGTCGGAGTCAAAAATGATAGAAGAGAGGCTACTGGTTTGGGGTAGATAGCTCAAGAATGGGAGAAGAGGGCCATTTCTGATGAAAGAGGGGTTAGATCTAGGTTTAGGATGAAAGATCGGATGATTTAGGTAGTTTTAGGGTTCCAGCACGACGACCGGCGGTGGCAAAAATGGTTGCTGAAAGTTGCAGACGGTGGCCGGAGGGTACAGTTTGGTCAGAGAAGATGATCGGAGTTTGGTCGAAACTTGGCCAGAAATGGCAGAAGGCGCCGGAGAAGATGACCAGAAGGTCACCGATCATCGGAGAAAGAAAGAAGATGACCAGTGAACGGAAAATAGGCCGGATAGGGTTTTATGTTAATTGAAGATCAAAATGAGTTTTGAAGAGTGTTCATGATTTGTTCTTGAGATTTTGGGTATTTTGATCTTCAAAAACATGAAATGAGTGTAACACCCGGGTTTGGGGGTCGGAAGAGAATAATATTTAAATAATATTATTTGGGTCTCGGTTTATGATTAAATAATATTATATATTATTTGGACCTTGTGTATTTCTTTATTTTCAAAATAAACATTTTATGTTGGGCTAATTTGAAATAAAACTAAAATTTCATGGATTTTAAAGTAAGGGAGAGTTGTCATCTCATTAATGGCAAAAAGGTAAATAAAATGAACTTTTAAAATTAAAACCCCTTTTTGTTGAATTAAACATGTGCTCATCTTCTTCACTCCCATTTCCACCATTCTAACGACAAGTAGAGCTCTCCTCCCCCTTTCACTATTCCATCTCATTTCTCCTCCATTTTGGCTCAATTTTGAAAGGTAATTACATTTCCGACTTGCTCTCATCTTCCTCTACTTGGAAGTACAAATAGATTTCATTTTCATCAATGTTTTAGAATTTGGGTTTTTTCAAAGTTTTGGTTAAAGGTTGCGACTTTATGAGTTTTTATCAAGGCTTTTGGTTTATTTATGTTAGATATGTTGTTTGTGAATCAAATAGTCCAACATATATGATTTTTAGAGTATTTTAAATGAATTCCCGAATTTGGGTATAAATGGGGTTTTTGGAGGGTTTTGGGTGAGTTTTGGGGGTTGTTTTAGGTGGGAATTGATAGGCTATTGGTAGTACTATGGTTGGGGGTTGATTTGGGATCATTTGTGGGTGCAATGGATGTTGGAAACATGGTTTTTGAACATGGTTTTGGGGCTGTCCGAGATTGCAAATATTGGGATTTGGTCATGGCTTGCAACGTTGTAAATTGAATTTGAATTGTGTTTCGGGTTGGTCTTTCGATGTTGGGCTGATTTGGAATTGTTTGAAATGTGTTTGAGATTGTTTAGAAGCGAGAATTTGTGTTGGAGAAGCTTCGGGAAGAAATCCGGAAATTTGAGGGAGGTTGCTTGCTTGGCTTGGAGCTTGGGAGCTTAGGTGAGTGGTTAAATATTTTTAAATGGTTTTCAAGTGTTGGTTCAAGCATGTGAACTAGGTTGGGATTGGTAGACCCACCTAGAGTTGGGATTAGGGGGTAGCCTAATCCCAATCTTTAGTTAGAGACCTTGGTTGATCTTTAAAGTGTTGAATTATGCCTCATGTTTAATCATTCTTATGGTGGTTATGCTTATGTTGTTATACATGAATGTGGAGGTATGGCTTAATGCATTGTTACATGCATGTCAATGATAAATGTGATAGAGATATACATATGCATGAAATATGATGTGATATTTGTGTTATTGAGATGCATGTGGTGTTGACATGTGTAATGATGTTATGAGGTGATTGTATGATCCGAGGATCATGGTGAGTACATGCTAGGCATGGAAATGTGGTTCGTGCATGACGGTGAGTCATGGTGAGTACGTGCTAGCACGGAAGTTGTTATGGATTGATATTGTGATAGATTAACGAAATGTGTAGTATTGGCACTAGTATGCTTGGGTACAAATGATCGATCATTAGGATGTTTAGTGTGCACACGTGAGTCAAAATGCGCGCGTGGTCTTGATGATGGTAGTCATCAAGATGGAGTACGGGTTCGCCCGGAAATCTTCTTATATATATATATTCGTCGGTGATGAGTGGAATCCCATCGACGGGCGTGAGGATGAGTGGAATCCCCTCCGCGTGAAATGAGGCGTGAGGATGAGTGGAATCCCCTCCGCGTGAACGGTGATGAGTGTAATCCCATCGTCAGGTAATGGTTGTGTTGTTGGATGTGAGATCCAACGGTTATCCGCGTATTCGAGTCATAGCTAGGTGCCAATACGGATTGTAGTTTACGTTGCCAATATGTGGTTAATTGTGAACCAAAGTGATTTGGGATGTGTTGCTAACATGGTTTAATATATGTGATTTCATATGTTGTGGATTTAAACATGTTGAGCATGACATGATATTGAATATATGTTCATGCATCATTTATAATTATGGCTCGTGTGGATCGGAGGTAAGATCATGCATTTAATCGTTGTTGTAGCTCGCGCTTGGACCCTGCATTGTCGAAGGTTTGTTTTACGAGCTTACCCTCACTAAGCTTTTACGCTTACGCTCTCTTTTGTTCGACAATGCAGATCAATGGCTAGTGGGTGGCAAGGGCAAGGAAGGGCCTCCAAGTGTTGCTTACGGTTAGCTCAAGTATGATAGTTAAATTTAAAGATTGTAATAGTAAAGCAATGGGATAGGTGTCGTGTTATGATGCTTTTGGAATGTTGTTGTTGTTGTTTATGAGCATGTTAAACTCCTCGTATGTGTTGTTAATTTGGCTTTGGGATGTATGTTATGCTTGAAACCATGTTAGTATTTTACTATCTAGAATTGCCTAAGTGTTGGATATGTTAAAGCTTAATATCTTTAATGACATGTATGGATGTGTGGCTTGAGATGTTGTGCCTTGGTGTTTAGTCTTGTTATGATGATGCTCAAGCATGCTAGTATGTTAGCTTGCCTTTAGGATTGTTGCTAGAGTGTTGCTGGAGGTTTTAGTGAGGCTTTGGGGCACCATTGTGCCTTAAAACAGCTAAAACCCGTCTGCAGACAGAGGGCGTTTCGAAACGGGTTACCCTGTTTCGATACGGTCCCCTTTGTTTTGGCCAAGCGTTTCGAAACGGGTAGGGGCCGTTTCGGTACACTTTTGCTACTAGAATTTTAAGAAATTGGCGAGATGAAGGTGTTCCGAAATGGGTCTGTGGTGTTTCAAAACGGTCAAATCTCGTTGACCACGAGAAGTTGACCAGGGAGGGTGTTTCGGAACGGTTGACCCCCGTTCCGAAACGGCTTCCTCGTGTAGGCTTAGTTGGGTTGACCAGGTCAAGGCGTTTCGATACACCTTGAGGGTGTTTCGAAACGGCCTGTTAAATTACATAAAAATGAGCTGTTTTTCTTAGGTTGTTCGAGTTATTGTTTTGCGAATGCTCGTCTTCCGTTGCTGTGATCACATAGGAATTAGGTGTGCATTTAGAGAAGAGTAAATTAAAAAGAAATTTTTCTGGGTTGTTAACCAAAGAGGACCCTTAACGGGTTTCGCTTCGGTTTTCCCCGTGTGGCCCACTCGGACCGGTCAAGCGTCCGGACCGGGACGAGGGGGTTACATTTGTTGGTATCAGAGCCTAAGGTTACCGAGACCTTGGGCAGGTAAGTGAGGTAAGTTAAGTTCTTGCATTGTAATTGCACGGTGTTTGCTTGCCATGTAAGCATGTTGCTTGTTATCCGTGCATGCTGTGATGTGTGATTGTTTGATCGAGAATGTATGTTGTTTGATCCTACGCATATGTTTGCTTGTTTAGCAAGTATGCCTTGTTATATGCTTGGTTGAGCATGTATGTGTGCTGATTTGTTTGAAACATGTTGAGTAGAGTCTCATTGCTTCTATTACATCGGAAAAAGGATTTTAAGTGAGGGAAATCATACTTGAGCCACTTGGACCTTTCCTTTGCTAACCCAACTTGTATGTTAAATTGTTGATTGATTTATTGCTTTTAGTAAGTTTGGGGCCAGTGTGTGGGCCGTGAATCGGTAAGTGGAAGTTGTGGTTTTGAAAATGTGGAGGATTTGGAGGAAGTTCTTTGCTATAGTTGGGGGAGTATGGTTGTACCCTAGTTGAGGTACGATTTGTTTGCTCGAGTCAGCATGTGTGTGAGTTGGTTCTTGTTGGTGAGGGACGATGAGACCGATTCTGGTATTAGTTGGTGAAAAGAAGTGAAGACCTATGAGTGGGAGTCAGAGTGGTATCGATGTTATAGCAGATAAGCCCTTGGTGCAGTTTTGAGTTTGTCTCTTCTGATTGGTTCTGAGTCCGTACTTCCGTATGTTGTTAACAAGCATGCAAGTTTGAATGTGCCGATAAGGTGTCAGAGGTAGGTATGAGTACCTTAGTTCTTTTGGCGAGATCTAGGTAGGGGTCTCGTGTGAGTAATCTGAATTTCGGAAATGTTAGTTAGTGACCGTTGGGGTTCATCCTATGATTTTAATGCAAGACAGCCGGTCAGTGTCCATGAATGGGAGCTAGTTTGTGTGATTGGATCAGTGTACGTAGGGCTGTCTTCCAGCAAGCGGAAGAGATGAAGTCACTTCCAATATAGTTGAGCCGAGAAGGGAGTCTCGAGCTTTGACTTCAGGTTGTTTGTTAGGGGTAGAACAAGTCCAGCATGACTGTTTGTGTGTGTGATCAGAATTGAATCTTTAAGTTACGAGATGCTCTAAGAACAGTTTAGAAGAGTCAGATTTTGTTGAAGAACCAGTCTGGGAACAAGAGGATCGAAGACTAACAACCGTGTACTTGTAACGTTGCAATTTCTACGGATTCGTCCTTTGTGTGAGCATGTAAGGAAGCTAGATATCTCTGTTGAGATTTTTGACTTAGGGACACATGTGAATAGACCTTTTGGGTGAGATAGTGGTGATCAGAAAGATGTACAGAAGATGTTTGTTGGTGGTTCAGAGTTACTAGTTTCTAGTAGATGCGAAGTGATTGTCTTTCGACGGTTTTGATGTACCTTTTGACAAGGTTCGGCTTGAAGAGCACATAGTTAGTGTATACGTTGAGACAAAGAGAGAGTTGCCTTGAAGTTGCAGATTTTTGTGAGACTGTAGTAGTAGGTGAGGATGCGAACTTCTTTTCGAATGATTGATCCAGCTTTAGAGGTCAAGGATTGGTTGAGTTAGTCAACAGGCATGCTTAGCAATTGTGATGGATTTGATTTTGAATGAAGATTAAACCACAAAATGTTAGAATAGTTTGTGTTTTCTTTTCCTATGAGTGTTTGGAAGAATTGCCGGTTTACCTCTTGTTAGAGGAGAAGAGTTTGTTATTGAGACCGTTTTCGAGGTTGCTTCTGTTTTGCTTGTTCTATAACTTATGAATCCTGGAAGAATTGAGAATGTTGAAGAATTAACTTCGAGACTTGTTAGACCTTAGATTCATTAGGCCTAGTGCATCATCTCAGAGTTCTACAGTGTAACATGTGAAGAAGAAAAGAGTGACAATACAATAATGTGTTTAGATTATAGACAGTTGAAACAAGTGACAGTGAATAATTAGTATCCGTTTCCGAGTGTCAGTGAATTGTTGATCAGCTAGTGTGTGCTTCAGTCTTTTCGAAGATTAATTTGGGATCCGATTGCTACCAGTGGAAAGTAAGAGAAGTTGAAGTATTGAAGACAACTTTTGGGGCAAGATGTGATCGCTTTGAGTTCCGAGTTATGTCGTCTTGTTTGACTAGTGTATTAGTTACTTTTATAGAGATGTTGAGCAGAATAATTTCCTGAGTTCCTTGGTCAGTTTGTAGTAATTCTCATAGATGATACGTGGGTATATTCAAGTACCGAAGAAGAGCATGACAAGCTTGAAGTTAGGGATGTAGATTCTTTTTGAGAATCAGTTGTATACCAAGTTGAGCAAATGTGAACCCCGAGTTAAGGAAGATGTTCTCCTAAGACTTGTAGTTCAGCCGAGTGTGTTAGAGAAAATCCCAAGTAGGCAGAAGAAGATGCGAGTTGGAAGAAATTGAAGACTGTGACAGATATCTATAGTTCCTAGGTCTAGCATTGTTACTTTCAGAGAATTATAAATAGTCTTTTGAAGATAGCTGCTCCTTTGACAAGTTGCTACAGGAGAATGTTTAGTTGTGTGGTTAAATGCGAGGCAATGAGCCCTTGAGAAACTGAAAGAAACTTTGAAGAGAGCTTCAACCTTGAATCAGCTTATATCAGAGAAGGAGTTTGTGAACCATAGTGATTCGTTACATGTAGGGTTAGGTTGTGTGCTTATGCAAGATAGAAGATTGTGGCCTATTTTTCGAGATAGTTGAGAGACCTTGAAAAGAATTATCCGACACAAGACACAGAGTTAACTACAGTTGTATTTGCTTCGAAGACTTAGAGACAAAGCCGTATAGTAAGAAATGCACAATGTATATGTACATGTCATCAGAACTTGAAATATTAGACGACTTATGAATGGTTGGAACTTAAACAACATGAGTTGTTAGAATTGCTTGAAGATTGTGATCTCAAGATTGAGTACTATCTGAAGAGAGTTAACGTAGTAACCGATGTTCCGAGTTATATTTGGTGTTAGATTAGTAATTGAGTTGCGAGCTGTATTTTGTCGGATTCAGTTCACCGAATGATAGTAGTTTTGTGGCCGAGTTTCATGTTAAACCTACATTGAGTCAGAATGCTTAAAGAGAAACAGTTGCAAGACAGGTTCTTGGCACCTCACGTGCAAGACATAGCAGAAGGAAGACCTTCAGGATACAATTTTAGAGATGATAGAGCTTTGCGTTTCAGAGACAGAATAGTTGTACCGATTGACGTAGTGTTTGAGACGTATTGTTTTGGCCGAAGCACACGGTAGTTCATTTGTATTGCATCTGAGTAGTATGAAGACGTATTGTGGGTTGAAGATGAATACTTCGGGGTTGAGATGATGCGTGATGTGGTTCAGTATGAGAGTAAGTGTATAATTTTCCAACATGTCAAGACCGAGCGTCATTTTTCTTCTAGTTTGTTACATCCGTGGAAGGTTCTTAATGGCATGTAGTATAATTTTGTTTAATGGGTTTGGGTCATACTTTAAAAGAATTAGGTTTGGGATTCTAAATTTACATTTTCTTACGAAATGGTCGCCTATTCATTGTAAATCAACTTTATAATTTCAGATTTAATTTAATTTTGTCGAAAATTAGTTTAATTGTTTATTTTATTTAATTGTTTTATTTAATTGTATGCTTGCATGTTTTAAATGGCATGTAGTATAATTGTTTAGGAGATTTAATCACATCGTTAGAAACTAATTAGAGCCTTTGTAGTTTAGTTTCTTTAATAAATCCAATTAAATTGATAGACTAGATAATTGTAGAAAATAAATGAATGCTAAATAAATTTCAATATTCTAATTTGATTAGTGTCTCAACGCAATGAGATGTTAATCAAAGGAATATTTTAATTGAATATTTAGCATTTCATTTAAACTTAGAATATGAAATCATGTATGATTAAGTTTAATACGAATGAAATTAAGATAAGAAATAAATAGAAAGTGACATCAATATTTAGGAATATTATTACTTTGGGCCTAAAATGGTAGTGCCCAGTCATTTGGGTGTTCCCATATTAACTAACAATTAATAATATTCATAGTGTTAAATTATTTAATTAATAGAGCCTAATTAGGGTTTACTTAAAATGAACAACAAAATAAATTGTCATGCATTAAACTTTTTGTGTTGAGATACATTTTGAATATAAATTGAAGTGTTCTAATGCAATTGGACGTTTTCACAACTTATATTCGTTCAAAATGTATTTTCTTACAAAAGGATACTCCCATTTAGAATGAAATCCATTTTACAATTAAAAGATTTAATTAAGTTCAGATTAATGTTTGAAATGCCAAAATTCCACGTGGAATTAATAAGATACCGATGACGGGCGTTTGTAGGGGTGGTAACCCTTCTCTACACGTAACCGATTCAAAACTCGAATTTTATTAGAAGAATCTCTAGTCCGCTTTTTACGGTGTCCGGTCTACCAATGTGACCGGGGGCGGCTCCAAAACGATTGTTAAGAAAATAAAGGAATTTGATTAAAATGGAAAAACCCTTAATTTCAAGACCAAATTAAAATGAAAACCCTGATTTTCAAAACCCTAATCGTCAGGCTATTTTTCCACAAACGGGTCACAAAAACGGCCGCGTCAGCTTGACAACTCTACAGGGGATAAAATTGAGAGTCAGGCCTATTAATTAATTTCACATGGCATTTTGACATTTTGAACATTAGTCTGAATTTAATTTTTTCTAAAGAATTGTTGGATGGATTTCTAGGAAAAATGGGGATAACTTTTGTGTATGTTATATCTGTCATTCATGCATAAACTCTCGACCTGAGTTTTTCACCCTTAAGTGGGAGAAAGACAATATCCGACGTGATGTTCTTCGGCTCCGAGTTCAGATTTTTGTCTTCTTCCGGTATACTAACCTTATGCGTCGTGGGGCCCACGCCTCCGTTATAAGGGACATATACTACCTGTAATCACTAATTTTTTTCGGGTGAACCCGTTTCTTTTCGCTTTTGTTATTACGATAATGAGCTTATATATACATATATGTTCCTACTATAAATAAATATTGGGGTTTGTTTATTTTATCCTTTATTAAAACTTTAAAACCCTAAAAATTTAGTTAACTTCTAGTACCTTTTTAATTAAGCTTTTATGTATTGCTATTATCCGTTTGAGAAGAAAACCTAAATATTACTAAGTATATTACGTGATCTTATTATTTTCTATTATTATTATTATTATTATTATTATTATGTTTGTTGTTATTAAATCTTACTAAGTATATTACGTGATCTTATTATTATTATTATTATTATTATTATTATTATTATTATTATTATTATGTTTGTTGTTATTAAATCTATTATAGTTATATTATTATTATTATTATATTTTGTTATTAGTATTAGATATTATTATTACTATTACTACTATTATTATTATTATTATTACTATTATTATTATTATTATTATTGTTGTTGTTGTTATTATTATTATTATTATTATTATTATTATTATTATTATTATTATTATATATTGCAATGATATAACAAATCTGAAAAGACATATATATATATATGATATTCATTGGTTCAAATCAACCTAATATATAAAAAATACATCAGATAAATAAAAAAAGCACAAGTTTATTAAGTTCAAGTTCATCTACGAAAAACCTAAAAAATTATTACATACATGGCCCAACACGGCCCAACTGATAACCTAAAAATCCTAAAAAAAATTGATTACCCCTTCTTTTCTTTTGCAGTCGCTCAATTTGGATCGTTGGATCAAATTTCAACGGCCGAGATTACATGAAAGCCGACTGTCCAGATCTCACGCTCCGCCACGCGCGACCCCTTGAGTGTCTCTATCGCGCGTGTGCACCACGTGCCTGGCCCTTCGGCTACCATCACTTTGTCTCCCCGTCTGCCGTGATGAAGGCGACCGTTCAGTAGCCCGTGACTCCCCCGTTCGAGAATACCAGAAACATGCAGACCAAAAAAAGCAGGGCGTCAAAAAGCTCGAAATGGTAAAGAAAACACAACAAGGAAAAAATGCAAAATCAGAGCCTCAAAGCAAATACAAACAAATTCAGAAAATAACTAATAGAGTTCAGTTTTCATGTATCACTTTTTGACTTCACATGTAATACTCTGGTTATATAAAAAACAGAAAGAAAAATTATAAAGGGTAGACGGGATTTCGGAGAATCAATAGAAAGCAAAAAGAGCTCTTTTGAGGTATTTTCTCTTTTTTTCAGTGCATGCATAAAAAAGGGTTAGGGTTCAGATCTTATACCTTTTTGGTTTTTTGACTCTTCGTATCCCCATCGGTGACAAGCCATGAGTGGTGACCTGCTTGGGGAACCTGTCGAAGGGCTCCTTTTTTCTTTTTCTGTTTTGCCTAGTTTTTTTTAAACCAAAAAAGGGAAAAAGGCTTCGAGTTCTTTGGATTTGAATACAAAGGGGGATTTTCTTTGAAATCAGAGTTCAATCGTCTTTTTAGGGATAAAAAGAGATATTTTTGGTTCGATTATGGTTTTGCCGGCGCCGACTAGCGGCGGCCGGCGTGGAAGGCGTCGTGTTTTTCTAGGTTTTCAAACCCTAGCAGAGCAAGAGAAAAGGAAAGTTGGGGAGAGTTTATCTCTGAATTTCAAGATTAAAGTGCCAAAAGAGGCAATTTTCAGCAAAAAAAAGGCATTTATACCGCCTTATTATTTTTAAAATGGTTCATTTACGCATATACCCTTCCGCGTTTTGAAAACTTCTCCCTAAGGGTCTTCGTTTAAAAAAAACACAAACTCGATCCCTGAAATTTTTTAAAACCTTTCTATTTCACCCTTTAAATCCCGAATTGGGCTTGGAAACATTGGTTTTATTTTCCAATAATCCCTCGTTGTTTTTTAGTAAGTTTTTAATCATTTCTTCTTTTTAAATTGCGCTCCTCGTCCCTGGAACTTTAAGAAGCTCTATAATTTCATCCTATTGAGAGCTTAAATCATTTTTAATCGGTCTAATACACTTCCGAACCTGAAAATCTGGTTTCTGTCTAGCTTTAAGTCCCAACTTCAGTGACAAAACCCCTTTGTTTATTTCCTAGTTCATGCATGTTTATTTTCCGTGCCTTTCGTTTCCTTCTATTCGTATTATTTCATGTTTTGTTACGAATATGCTTTTTACGTGATACAATGTACATTATATAACTCATAGTTTGAAAGTTGTGCACATATATATATATATATATATATATATATATATATATATTGCTGCAAAAACTTCAAACTTCCTTTTTCTTGCTTTTTATACGTATAAATGTATATAAGTAATACCTTATTATATATGTATACAGTATAGTTTTCATGCGGCACATTATTATTTTGATTTGAGCCATATTGCCTATTCATCGATTCATACTTGCTCATGCATCTAAATGCTACATTTATTTATAGTTTCATTTTTGTTTAGTACGAGTCCCAATATCCTAGTGGGAGTGTCATCCCGAGTTTCTGGGTGTCATCTCCTTTGGTATTATAAGCTACGAGTTAGGTTTCCCATGCATTAATGCATTTTTAGGGGTTAAAATTAAGTTAGGTCGAATTCAAATTTCTTCTTAGTCAAATGTGATACGAACCCTTAGGTACTAATTTTGGGTGTGACGGTGGTGCTAACCCTTCCTCTCATGTAACCGATTCTCGAACCCATTTAAATCTCTGGTTTTATTTTTCGATGTCCGGTCTATCCCTTTTTTAAAATGATCGGCAACGACTCTAGTTTTCATAAAAAAACGAGTTACTCAAAATCTCCTAAAAATAATTTTTTTAAATAAAAGTGGGCAATATACCCCTTTTAGATTTTTTTAGTCGCTACAGCATGGCGACTCCGCTGGGGAAAAATTTTTTATAAAAAAAATAGAGAGTCAAGCCTTAGTTGGGTTCGTATCGTATTTACTAAGGAAAATTAGGATTCGATTTAAGTTAATTTTTAATCCCTAACCTTGTTTGTTTACTGCTTTATTTTGCACGGTGTTTGATATAAATTGTCATCATACATTAGTTTTAGAACCGTTAAGTGGGAGTGGTCACTTTCTTTCGTGGGGTGTTCACCTCTGTATGGGATTGTGATATGCTTCTAGGATTTGACCCTTATATTTCGTGTGGCCCATGCCCTCGTATGGTATAAGGACTCGAATCCTCCTGAATTGATGTCCCAACGACAATTCGGGTATCCATTACTTTAGATCTAAACCGCATATAGTGAACCGTAGAGCTCACCTTTTAGAGCTATGTCAGAACTCTGTCCGTTTAGCGGTAACCCTTTTAAGTCTTGATTGATATATTTATACCTTTGTTTGCTACATATATGTTATCTATGTGCTGTAATTATTTTAATTTATTTCTTTATTTATCGTTCAACATTTAATTTATTTATTTGACTATATATCATCGCACTAACTTGGTTTTTGCCGGTGTTTATTCATTTTTCTTTCATTTCTTTTTCCTGCATTCATTTGTGCATACCATGTCATAACACATTGTTGATTCAAGAACGGTCTAATTTAGAGGGCATTCGAGGTAGAAGGGAAGTTGGTGATGCTAAGAGCGATAATGCTACACTATCGAGTTGGGTCGACGAAGACCAATTGAGGAAAGAGAATATTGACAAGGAGACACGTACTGACGGCATGGATGACACATCTTGGATACATAGGCGAACCATCATTGAAGCCAAAGTTTGAAATTTTCACATTTAACCTCTTAAAATTTTCAGAAATTTTAATTTTGCCCCTCCATCTTTTAAAAAATAAAAAAATAAAAAAATATTTTTATACTTCCAAGTTTTAAATATTTATAATTAAATCCCTGTCTATTTTTTCGAAAATTTTAGTTAAGTTCCTACATTTTATGTAAATTTTAATTTGAGCCTCCAAAATTTTCAAAAAAAAATTTATAGGCCCTTTCAGACCGAATTGTCGAGATCCGCCCTTGAAGAAAAGACTTTTGTCCATATTATTCCCAAAAGCCCCTAGGTGCCTAGATCACTGTTGCGAACCTTCTGAGCAATAGAATAAGAGAACAGTGACATCGTCCCCCATTCTGAAAACGACGTCAAGACATGAAGTGCGAGCTCTACTTCACGAAGTCGAGTTGTCAAGACGAGAAGCTAACAATTATCTGTAATTCATTATTTTAGCTTCTTGTAATCAGACATCTTCTTCGTTAAACGAATTTCTTTCTAAGGATTGTTTGTGAATCAACACCTTTATTTGCACCCATCCTTGTGTTGTGACGTTATTAATGTTTGTTTTGTTCATTTCATAACATAATTATTCACTACATTAAAATTGTTTATATCTTTAATAATACATTCATTACATCATACCCATTGTTAATTGGGGAGAATACTCATCTTAGAAAGGAGGAAGAATGGACAAGGGAATGATTTCTCGTCAATACAGCTTTAGAAATATGAACGACCTAGTAGCAAAGGTGGATAAGCTCTAACAGCTTCACGAACAGTTGGTTTGGAATAAAAAGGAGATGATATCATATGTGAAGAATTTCCAAGAAAAAACTAGGTGGCAAATCAATGAATTAGTGGGTATAATGGCTACCATGACCAAAGGAAAGGGTATGAGGGAAGACTCCCCGTCAAAGGAGAGTGAGAATAGGGACCGTGACTTCACAGTAAAGAACATTTTGTCAGATGAAGATCAGGCCATCATCAACCAGTATGAGGTGGATTGTACCGCTTCTAAATGCTCTGTCGAGTTGGTGTTAGAAAAGATCAAAGGTTCTCTTTGGAAAATCTTATCTTCTCCAACGAGTAAAGACTTAATTCGGAGGCAAAGGGATCATGAGGAAGCCCCAAAGAACATCACAGCCTCACAATCCCAAGCTATAGCCGAGAGCACTCAAGGTTCGAAGAAAACAAAGGGACTCGAGAGAAAAAACGAGAAATTCACCCCTCTGCCAGTTTCATACAAGTAGATGTATTCACGACTATACCAGGCAGATTTGATTCGGCCCTATCATGTGGCTCCTTTTAATCCACCCTACCCTTCTTGGTACGATGCCAATGCTAATTGTGAGTATCATACCAATGTTCAAGGACATTCTGTTGAAAACTATTTGGCATTTAAGAAGCTAGTCCAGAATATGTTAGAGTCCGGGGTAGTGCAGTTAGGTGAACCAAGCTCAACCGCTCAGAAGGGGCATGAATTCCCAGTTTGTAGGAAGAGTTCTCGTCCAAGCACTCAGTTTCATGATCGCTCCCATAGTCAATCGCCCGTGTTTGCAAAGCCTCCAGAGGTTTTTCATCTGATTCCGGTGATGTACATAGACTCGCTCCCAACACCTGTCAAAGGGAAACTTCTGAGTCCAGTGCAGTCCAAACCAAAGGGTCCTCCTTATCTCGATGGTTATGATGTTAATGCCGTGTATGACTACCATATGGGAAGTACGAGCCACACCGCTGAGAATTGTGGAGCCCTAAAAACAAGGTTTAAAGTCTGATTGAGAACGGTCTTTTGAAGCATTAAGAAGAACGAATCGTGAACGTGACTTCTGAAGGTGTTGGTCCCCAGTTTTAGTATTTAGGAGTTCATGTTTGAATTTCCTTGCATGTTGTATTTCCTTTTAATGCAGTTTGTTATTGTTTGCCCGAAGATAGCAAGGATTTTTGTAAGGGCTTATGTTATGTTTGCTTGTTTCAATTTCAATGAAAGAGACCTTCATACGCATTTCATTTGGCAAGCATTTTATATTCTTTGATTTCTTTTAAACATTTCGTTTATTCTTTATTATTATGACCTTATTTTTGTTTTCCCGAACATATATACTTTTGGCAAGAATAACTTTAATTCAAATTTTAAAAATTGAATGTTGCGAGGGTACTACAAATGTGAAGACTGTTTTTTCTATTTAGGCCAAGGGAAGGACAACAAAGAGTGTTCAGGAATAATGGGAAAATCCCATAGAGTGAATTTTCCACTTAGGCATTATCGTTCAAGGTCCTTGAATGAAGTGATAACCTTAAAACATCTACCACCTGAAGACTATTTTTGATATCCATGTATGGGATGACATTTGGCATTCCTTCATTTCCCTTTACAAAGTAAGAAAATAAGAAAAATATCCATTGGTGTCCCCTTTTGAGCCTGACAATTTCCTTTCGATTTGACCCAAACCAAGGATCACCCCTACACTGGGGGCAAAGGAGATGAAAGTTTGTGGATAAATGAATGAAACATGGTCCTGATATGCTATGTAGATGATGCCTCATGAATTAAGGGCCAATAAAGGAGAATAAATGCATGGAATGCAACATTCAGTTTGAGCAATGGAAATATTAAAAGGAAACGGTGAAAGAAAGGTTGGTGCTCAAAGAGCCAACACAAATCAAGTATAAAGTTACCAACATAGAAATTGAAGAAATCAAAAGTGAAAGCACTAAATTGAAAAGTATAGTTTTGGAAAAAAAAGGGAAGAGAGAGTGAAATAGAGAAAGGGCTACAGGAATTCTCCATCACAATGAATCTTTATCTAAAAGAGCCTTGAAAGATTGACCATCTTTGAATGGAAGTGTAGAACTAATGTTTTAATATAATAATTGAAAAATATTTTGGACTGATTTAAAAAGTATTTAAAAAGTATCTAAAAGAGCCTTGAAAGATTGATCATCTTTGCATGTTTTCAAAAGCCAAAGTACACAAAACCTTCCAGGCGTTTGGAAACACCTTAGGGTGTTTCGATACGAGGGATTCCAGTAGCTAAAACGTTTCGATACGGGTATCGAAACAGGCATTCCCTGGATGAGATTTTTGCCCAGCGTTCCGAAACGGGCAATGCCGTTTCGATACGCCCACGTGGCATTGACCACAACTGTCATAAACCCCAACGGCTATTTCCCAACTATCTTTTAAATGCAGGTCGTTTCGATACGGGAACAGGCGTTTCGAAACGGGTGTTTCGAAACGGACTAGAGCGTTTCAATACGGGTCCTACGTCAGACTGCAACGGCTCTTTCTACTTAAAGGGTGTTTCGAAACGGGTTCGAGTGTTTCGAAACGGAGAGTTGCAGAACTGCATTTATGGTGGGAATTAAAGTCCTCAACGGCTCCAATTCAACCCCAACGGTTAGTAACGGCTATAAACTCATCAAGGAGTATAAAAGGGACCTCCAAGCATCAAGATATAGTTAATGCTCATATTGTCAATCAACAAATGATCAAGAATTGTCTTAGAGCTTAAATTGTCATTTATTGTATAGACAAATACTAGTGAGCCAAAATTGTCAAATTTGCTCAAGTGTTTTAGGTTTTGGGTGAGTGCTTTAATTGTGCAAACAAACACCTATTAGAGGGATTTGTGTTTGCTTTTATTATCTCTTTGTAAGAGAGGGTTTGATCAAGGCTTTGGGTAGAAAGCTTGATCGGTGTAAAGGGTTTCCTCCTAAGCCTAGAAAAGGGGACAAATCGATAGTGGATTGATTGGAAATCCTTAGTGGGGAGCTAAGGTAGTGGATGTAGACCTTGGTTAGAAGGTTGAACCATTCTAAATCATTGTGTTATTTACATTTTAGCTTCTACACCAAATCCACCCAAAAATCCACCTCTCCACCACTTGGTGAGCAACATCGGTTGAACGAATCGAGCACCTCTCAACTCAACAATTGGTATCAGAGCTTGTCTCAATCGAAGGGGATTCACATCCTATTGAGAAGATCCGGCAAGCTCGATCACTATTTCTTCAACCGGCTCAAATGGCACAATCAATCGACAAACCGCCTTTCTTTGACGTATCCCACTATGCCCATTGGAAGACAAATATGAAGTTCTTCATCAAATCAAGAGACTACAAGCTATGGGACATAGTTGAAGATGGTCCATTCGTGCCTCAGCGAATCAAAGCGGAGTGGAGTGCCGACGATCGCAAGAAGATAGAGCTAAATTGCAAAGCCTTGCACATTCTCTTTTGTGCATTTGGCCCATCAATCTATGAGAAGATGTCTTCTTGTGAGAGTGCCAAGGAGGTATGTGACAAGCTTGAAGTCACATACGAGGGGACCAATGAAGTCAAGGAGACCAGGATTGGGCTCCTCACCTTAGAGTATGAGAACTTCAAGATGGATCCGAAAGAAAACATCGAGAAGATGTTTGATAGGTTCTCAACAATCACCAATGGTCTCAAGGGCTATTGAGAAGCCATTCCGGAGGAGAAACTTGTCCGAAAGCTCATCTACTCACTTCCCGAGTCATGGGACTCAAAGAGGACCGCCATCATCGAAGCCAAGAATTTGAAGACCTTGAAGCTTGATGAACTCATGGGGTCACTCCTTACTCATCAAATCATGAAGAAGAACAAAGAGGATGAGAAGAAGAGGGAAGAAATTAGAGCTATGGGAGAGAAGAAGCTCAAGGGGCTTGGCATCAACACCAATGCCATGGCTCTCAAGTCCTCCACTTGCCATCATGTCTATTCAAGTGAAGAGGAGGATGAAGATGAAGAGATAGTTAATCTCTTCAAGAAGTGTGCCCCGTTCATGAAAAAAAGCTTTGAGGGAGCTTGAACGTGATTCCAAGAAAAAGGAGAGGGCAAGCACTTCAAGCCATAAGAAGAAGGCACATGTGGCTACTTGGAGTGATGAGGACTCCACCGACGATGAACAAGCCAACCTTTGCCTTATGGCCATCGAAGAAGATTCAAGGGTAACTTCTAATTCATCTACTTCATGTTCTTACTCTTTTGATGAATTACAAGATGCCTATGATGATTTGGTTTTAGACTTTAAAAATCACATTTTGAAAAACAATAAAGTGATTTCAAAGTTGAAAATTCAAAATGATTTGATTTCTAAAACCAAACTTGAACTTGAAGCAAAACTCAAGAAGTTTGAACTAAAATGTTTTGATTTACAAAAATTGCTTCAAAAAGTTCAAGAAGAAAAGGATTTGATTTCCAAAGAGCTAGAAAAGAAAAACAATTTTGGAAAATCAAATTTCTATGTAAGACAATCTAGTGCCCGTAGATTTGTAAAAGGAAAATGTTTTAGAAGTGTTTGGGTTCCAAAAGGACTTAGCACTTCAATTAAAAAGGATGACATTGAAAAATGGATTCCTAAGGGGACAAAAATTTGTGCTACTAACGTTCATGGATCCAAAGCAATTTGGATACAAAAAATCACTTGATTGTCTTTTGCTAGGTGTGATGGAGATGTTCAACAAGTCAAACATTGAGGGGGAGCTCCATGCACACAAGGAAGAACACTTGAAGAAGGAAGGCTTCACATCCTCCCTTGAGTTCAAGTGTGGTAAAATCTAGTTGCTTTAGCTTTTATTTGATTTATTTTTATTTATGTCAACTAGATGATCATATTTGTTGGACTAACACTTTTAATGATGCTTTGAGTAAGGTGGAGCCATTTTAAAACCAAACTCTTATTTTTGTCAAAATTTACCTCTAGTTATTTTGAACTTAATGTTTTAAATTCTTTTTGATATAACAAAAAGGGGGAGAAATGGTTTGAAAAATTGAATTTTCAAATGAATAAGGGGGAGCTTTATTTGATTTCATATCTTTAATCTCTTATTCACATTTTTAAAGTTAAAGGGGAGAATCCCAAACAATTTTTCAAGATAGTTTTATTATATCAAAAAGGGGGAGATTGTAGAACTAATGTTTTGATATAATAATTGAAAAATGTTTTGGACTGATTTAAAAAGTATTTAAAACAATTTCCAAAGTCCAAATAACTTGAAACTATGTTTAGGGATATTTTATAAAGGGTTTTACATGTTTTCAAAAGCCAAAGTACACAAAACCTTCCAGGCGTTTCGAAACACCTTAGGGCGTTTCGATACGAGGGATTCCAGTAGCTAAAACGTTTCGATACGGGTATCGAAACGGGCATTCCCTGGATGAGATTTTTGCCCAGCGTTCTGAAATGGGCAATACCGTTTCGATACGCACACGTGGCGTTCACCACAACGGTCATAAACCCTAACGGCTATTTCTCAACTATCTTTTAAATGCATGTCGTTTCAATACGGGGACAAGCGTTTCGAAACGGGTGTTTCGAAACGGACTAGAGTGTTTCGATACGGGTCCTACGTCAGACTGCAACGGCTCTTTCTACTTAAAGGGTGTTTCGAAACGGGTTCGAGTGTTTCGAAACGGAGAGCTGCAGAACTGCATTTATGGTGGGAATTAAAGTCCTCAACGGCTCCAATTCAACCCCAACGGCTAGTAACGGCTATAAACTCATCAAGAAGTATAAAAGGGACCTTCAAGCATCAAGATATAGTTAATGCTCATATTGTCAATCAACAAATGATCAAGAATTGTCTTAGAGCTTATATTGTCATTTTTTTGTATAGACAAACACTAGTGAGCCGAAATTGTCAAATTTGCTCAAGTGTTTTAGGTTTTGGGTGAGTGCTTTAACTGTGCAAACAAACACCTATTAGAGGGATTTGTGTTTGCTTTTATTATCTCTTTGTAAGAGAGGGTTTGATCAAGGCTTTGGGTAGAAAGCTTGATCGGTGTAAAGGGTTTCCTCCTAAGCCTAGAAAAGGGGACGAATCAATAGTGGATTGATTGGAAATCCTTAGTGGGGAGCTAAGATAGTGGATGTAGACCTTGGTTAGAAGGTTGAACCACTCTAAAATCATTGTGTTATTTACATTTTAGCTTCCACACCAAATCCACCCAAAAATCCACCTCTCCACCACTTGGTGAGCAACATCGGTTGAACGAATCGAGCACCTCTCAACTCAACAGGAAGTATGCATCAATACAGTGTGAAGACACAATTTGATCCGAAGCCAAACTAGATGAAAAGAAATGAACTCTAGGGTGAAAACCCAAAAAACGGGTAGTCTAGAGTGTAAAACCTATGTTTGATTTTGATATAACAAAGTGTTTTAAGGATTTAATTGAAAAACTTGAAATAGACATTTAAGTCCCTCAAAAGGTTTCAAATCAACAAGGCTTTACTCTAGTTTGAAAAACTCAAACTCCAAAATATTTTCTAAGTGTTCCAAGGCCAAACTACTAAAAATCGTCTATGCGTATCGATACGCTCCATGCCGTATCGATACCTTTTTACAAACTTGGCGACTAGAGAAATCCCTTTCGATACGCCCCTTACCGCATCGAAATAGGGTATTGAAACAGATTGCATCTATATCGATACGATCTCTCTTTAAAATCAGATGGAGATTGAATGGCGTACCGATACGGTCTCACCTGTATCGATACGGTTTAAAAGGAATTTAAATTTATAAGCCTTAAATGTTTTTGACCGTTGGGCATCAGTTGGTAGGTAACAAATTTTTAAAGAGTTGGTAAACCCGCACCGATACGCTCTTACCCGTATCGATACAGATTCTTCCAGTGAGCTTTGTGAGAAAAATTGCATTGATACGGTCTTGCCCGTATTGAAACACTTCCCTAACCCGTACCGATACGCCTACACGCGTATCGATACGCCCCTCTTGTATTTGTGCAACGGCTCTTTCTGTTTTGAGACAGGTATCGATACGACTCCCCGCGTACCGATACGGTAGGCTGTAGAAGTGCATTTATGGTGGAAAGAGAGGGTTCCAACGGCTATAATCAATTCCCTAACCACCCAAACGGCTAGAATTAATGGAGAAGGTATAAAATCAAGCCAATTGAAGACCAACAACAACTATTGCATCCAAGAGAAACATCTATACAAAATCCAAGCTCAAAGTGCCTAATTTCTTATTCTATTAAAATCCCAAATTGTGTTGAGTGTAATTCTTATATTGTATTCCAATTTGGGTTGAGTGCTTGTATCAAAAGGGGCAAATTTGTTTTGTGAGATATTCTACTTGCCTTAAAATTCTTCTTTGTATCCTAGTGAGGGTTTGGTCAAATTTTGGGTAGAAAATTTGACCGGTATTGTAAAGGTTACCTTCTAAGCCTAGAAAAGGGGAAGAGCAATTAGTGAATTGTTGGAAAATCCTTAGTGGTAGCTAAGGTAGTGGATGTAGAGTTCATTTGGAACTTGAACCACTCTAAATTACATTGTTCTTCAATTTTAGTCATTCCACTTTCTCCAACAAAATTTTAAAAACCCAATTCACCCCCTCTTAGCTTTGATCAATCCATTGATCCACTCAACAATTGGTATCAAAGCCTATCTTTTTGAAGTTTTAACAAACGTAAGAGGAGATTCTAGGAAGAGTGTGATCATATACAAAGCAAGCTATGGCATCTACCTCCGGCTCTAGCATGTACGAGTCTCAATCTATCACCAAACTGCCTTTCTTCAACGGTGACAACTATCCTTTTTGGAAGAACCGAATGCGTCTCTTCATAAAGTCTAGTGATTATCTTGTTTGGGATGCTATAGAGGATGGTCCCATTATTCCGATGAAAAGAGACGATGAAGGAAGACCTGTGCCAAAAAGGAAAAATGAAATGAGTGAAGATAATAGAAAGAAGCTTCAAATCAACGACAAGGCTCTTCACATGCTATTTTATGCCTTTGGACGTGATATCTACTCCAAAGTTTCCTCCATCGAAAGTGCTAAAGAAGTATGGGATACACTTGAGAAAACCTATGAAGGAACAAGCGATGTGAAGGAAACAAAAATTGGAATTCTTAATCTTAGCTATGAGAATTTCAAGATAGAGCCCGACGAAACCGTTTCAAATATGTTTGATCGTTTTTCAACAATCGTCAATGGGCTAAAGGGTTTTGGAGAGATCATCCTGGAGGACAAGCTAGTCCGGAAGCTACTCTACTCACTTACTGAGTCTTGGGATGGGAAAAGAACCGCTATCATTGAGGCAAAGAATTTGAAGACACTAAAGCTTGATGAGCTAGTTGATTCTCTCCTAACTCATGAAATCATGAAGCAAGGAAGGGAAGATGAATGGAAGAAAGAAGAAAGAAGAGTGGAGAAGCTTGAGGTAGATGTTGAGTGTGTAAAAGTTCTATATTTTACCCATATTTAACCCATATTTCTGCTGCATTCAAGCATAATTCATTGCACAGTTTCTACTGAAATTGGTTGCTTTTGCAGGTAGCTGCTGTAGCAGATGGAGGGCAGTAGAGAAGCAGAGCTGGAACTGGATGTGCAGACGTGAAGGACGATGCTGCCATGGCCGCTGCCGTGGTAGCCACGGATGATATCGATAGTGACGGGAAGAAAGTGAAGTGCACCTCGACAGAAAGAGAAAATTAAGCCCATCTGTCGTGGAGTACCCTTATATTTTTTCCGAGCCCTAGATCAGAATGAAGGCCAAGCCCAAGATTCAAGGAAGAAATCCCAAGCAAGAAGGAAGGACGAATTAAAGACTGATGTTCTGAAGATTTAGTCTTTATTAGAGTTGTACTTTAATTTAAATTTGTATTCTTGCCATATTAGAAAACTTGAACCCAAGGCCTATATAAAGGCATGTAATTCGACCTAGGAGAGGACATCACCATTCTCTAGCCTTCTTCCCAAAACCCTAGCCGTTTTACCTTCCTCACCATGTTCTAAACTTCCCCTAGGGCTAAGGGTTGCTTTGTAAAGTAGTTGCAAGGATTGCATTGTTTTAAGATTTTCTTTGTTCAATAAAATTACTTCAACTTCGCTTATTCTGGTTTTCAACATCTTGCAAGAGTATCGGGAGAGCATTGTGAGATTATCTATTTACTTAATATCGGGAGAGTTAAGTATACGAAAGGAATAAGTGCGGGTTATCTAGTTTATAGTTGAACTATCTCGGACCTAAGGATAGGACGAGGTTAAGTGGCTAAGGAAGAATTCAACAACATCGGTGTTCATCCTTCGATTCACGCCGGGAGGTAT
Organism: Hibiscus trionum; assembly: GCA_030270665.1. Taxonomy (NCBI): domain Eukaryota; kingdom Viridiplantae; phylum Streptophyta; class Magnoliopsida; order Malvales; family Malvaceae; genus Hibiscus; species Hibiscus trionum. Next base: position 37,756,780 of record BSYR01000010.1, on the reverse strand, counting down.
CATCAAAGACGTGTTCATCGACATACTTGGACCTAGGGATAGGCCAAGGCACAGCAGGGATTCTTGCCAAGCTTGAAGTACTGAGTTGAGTAATCGCTGCCGCGATAACCAACAGACCGCTGCCGCGACAGGTGCTGCCGCAGCAGGCATGGCGACAGAACAGAGTTCCCTAGACTTTGCAACACCTACACTACTGAGCAATTCAATACCATCCCATTCTCTCTACCTTGATTTCAATACTCTTTATTTTCAGTATTCTTTATATTTTCGTGACAACAATTTAAACTATTCTTTTTCTTCTCGTGCAGTAATTCAAGGTGAAGCTATTAACCCAGTCCCTGTGGAGACGATATCCGATACTTCCGTATCACTTTACTACTTGCATCGTGTACACTTGCACTACATTGCGATAGACACTTTTACACGCAACAAGTTTTTGGCGCCGTTGCCGGGGACTGGCAACATAACTTTACCCTACCTTTTACTGCATTCTTTTTATTTTTCTGTTTTATTTTTCTTGGATTGTTCAACATGTGCTTTTCACAAGGTTTTTTGTTTATGCGCAGATCGAGACGAGGAGAGGAACCTGAGTATCCAGTAGACCCTGAAATCGAACGATCGTACAATCTTAGGAACCGACTTCGCTTCGTGTTTCCAAAAACGAATATCTCGAAGAACAGTTAGAGGCCATGAACAACCAAGGGAATCCCTAGGATAATGACAATCATGCCGGAGACGGAAGGAACGGTCCACCTGCCGATCCTCCTGTCGCTGCCGCACGCCGGTCATGCCGAGACTACATGTTCAATGATCATGTAGAACTGGAAACACCCCTGCCAGACGTAGACGTTGACAACTTCGAGCTGAAACCTGTTATGTTCAGCATGATCAACAACGCTGGCCAATTCAGTGGTGCTGCTACAGAGGATGCTAGGGAGCATCTAAAAACGTTCCAGGAAATCTGTGGTTCGTTTAGACTACCAGGAGTTAATCCGAAGATACTGAGGCTTCGGTTATTTCCTCATTCATTGAGGGACAGGGCGAAAACTTGGTGGAATAAACTAACGCCGGGTTCAATACGAACTTGGGCAGATTTAACTCGTGAATTTTTGTCTCGTTTTAATCCTTCACACTTATCTGAGCGATTACGTAACGAAATTGCTACTTTTCAACAGGAAGAAGACGAGCCGATGCACGAGGCTTGGGACAGATTTACCACTCTCTTGAGGAATTGCCCGATGCATGGATTTCCCGTTTGGAACTAGGTAACAAAGTTCTATAATGCTGCCAATTTACAAACTCGTATCAGAATTGATTCAGCAGCGAATGGATTACTGCTGGACAAAGATCCGGATGAGGCAATGGCAGTATTGAAAAATCTGGCAAAGAATGAGGAACAGTTTCCTACGGCAAGAAGAGGGGGTAAACGAGTTCTAGCTGTAAAGGATTATGAGGCCGACAGTTCATTAAAATCACAGGTGGAATACCTCACTAAGGTAATGAAAAAGCTCTTAAAAGAAGATTCACAGCCTGTATACTCTGCTAAAGAGGTATGCGAAACTTGCAATGGAAATCACAATTCGGAGGAGTGCCCGTTACAGTTAGAAGAAGGGATGTATGTTGGGAACTACAATAAGCAGAATTATAACTCCAACAACTACAATCCCAATTGGAGAAAGGATCCCAAATTCTCTTGGAGCAATCCCAATAATGCCCTGAATCCTCAAGCACAGAATACTCAGAACCAGGGAGGACCTAGATTACTAACTCGGCAGCAACCGCAGCAGCAGCAGCAACAACCACCACCTGCCACGACTAGTATACTGGAGCAGACCCTGGCTAAGTTTATGTCTCAAACAGGAACCTACATTGAGAACATGAATCACTTCGTCAAAAAGACTGAGACATTCATGGATACAACAGAGATGCGGATGACTAACCATGAAGCTACTCTGAAATCACTGGAGACACAGATGGGTCAGATTTCCCAGCATGTTAAACTAAGGCAGAATGGCAGATTTCCTAGCAATACTGAAAATGCTAGACGGCCCACACATGAGCAGTGTAAAGCCATCACTACTAGAAGTGAGAAGAAATTACCAGGGCCAGAGAAGGAAGCTGAAACAGTTAAGAAACTAGCCTTGGAGTCACCTGCCGAGGAAGCTGCCCCGGCAGACGACAAGCAGCCTGCTGCCGATGAACCCGTCACGACAACAGAAGGGACAAAGGAGAAAGATGAAGAACCTAAACCTCCTCAGATCCGAATGCAATGGGAAGGTCGCATTGCTGATTATCGTTCCCCACCACCTTTCCCTCAGCGTTTACAAAAATTGAAACATGAATCTCAGCTTAAGAAGATTTATGATATTTTTAAGCAGGTTCATATCAATATTCCATTATTAGATGCTGTGAGGGAAATACCTGGTTATGCCAAATTTCTCAAGGATGCCATGTCGAAGAAATCCAGACTTGGGGAATTTGAAACGGTTAAAATGACACATGGATGCATGAGTATTCTGTACAAGTATCCACCCTAGAAGAAGAAGGATCCTGGGAGCTTCATCATACCGTGCATAATCGGAGACAAATTTGTGGGTAAGGCACTTTGTGATCTTGGTGCTAGTATAAATTTAATGCCCAAATCTGTTTTTCAGAAATTAGGTATTGGAAAAGCTCGGCCCACAACAGTAGTACTGCAGCTGGCAGACCGCTCTTACGTTCATCCAGAAGGAAAAATTGAAGATATTCTGGTAAGAGTGGATAAGTTTATTTTTCCTGCTGACTTTCTTGTCTTAGATTGTGAAGCAGATGAAAATGCACCAATCATCCTAGGGCGACCCTTCTTAGCCACAGGAAGATCACTGATTGATGTGGAAAAAGGAGAACTCACTATGCGAGTGAACGATCAAGAGATCAAGCTGAACGTTTTCCAAGCAATGAAACATGCTGATGCAAAAGAAGAGTGCAAGGCCATCACTGCAATTACCTTTGACCAACCCTGCATCAGGTCGGGCTGCTACGACATCAAAATTGGCCACTGCCTCGGCAGCCATTTAGAAGACTGTCACGACAGCACCGCCGACAGCAGCTCCTCAGAATCTGATACATCTGATACCGAAGATCAAGAGGAGGTAAACTGGATAGGCAATCGTCCAGGTAAGTTGTTCGAGCCCTTAAATTATACCTCGGATAACCATATAATTCAAAAGCCATCGACTGTTGAGCCCCCTATTTTAGATCTTAAGCCCCTGCCAGGGCAGTTAAAATATGTTTTCCTTGGTTTAAATGATACGTTGCCCGTAATCATCTCTTCCAAGTTGATGCAGGAACAAGAACAACAGCTAATAGGGATGCTGCAGCAGCACAAGAAGGCTATTGGATGGACGATAGCTGATATCCAAGGCATCAGTCCGACACTATACATGCATAAAATCCTCCTAGAGGATGATCATAAGCCGACCATTGATGCACAGAGACGTCTGAATGATGCTATGCAAGAGGTGGTGTGTAAGGAGATCATAAAATGGCTAGATGCTAGAATAATCTATGCCATCTCGGATAGCAAGTGGGTGAGCCCGGTGTAGTGCGTTCCCAAGAAAGGGCGAATAACCGTGGTAACCAACGAAGACAACGAGCTAATCCCAACCAGGACTGTGACCGGTTGGAGGGTTTGTATGGACTACCGGAAGCTTAACAAAGCTACCCGGAAGGACTACTTCCCCTTACTCTTTATTGATCAAATGCTTGATAGATTAGCGGGTAAGCCTTACTATTGTTTTCTTGATGGTTACTCAGGTTATAATCAAATAGCCATCGCACCGGAAGATCAAGAAAAGACGACATTCACATGCCCATACGGTACTTATGCTTTTCGGAGGATGCCATTTGGACTTTGTAATGCACCAGCCACCTTTCAAAGGTGCATGATGGCAATATTCTCCGATATGGTGGAGGATTTCCTAGAAATATTTATGGATGATTTTTCAGTCTTTGGAGACAACTTTGAAAGCTGCCTAGGCAACCTACAAAAAGTGCTCGAGAGATGTGAAAAGGCAAACTTGGTATTAAACTGGGAAAAGTGTCACTTCATGGTGGATGAAGGGATAGTCCTTGGCCATAAAATTAGCTGCCGCGGCATAGAAGTCGACAGAGCTAAGATAGAAGTAATTGAAAAGCTGCCACCCCCACCACAGTCAAGGGAATCATAAGTTTCTTAGGGCATGCTGGTTTTTATCGGAGGTTTATCGCGAATTTTTCAAAGATCACCAAGCCCTTATGCCATCTTCTAGAGCAGAACCGTCCCTTCGACTTCAACTCTGAATGTACTGAAGCATTCAAGGTTCTGAAAGAAAAGCTGGTAACAACCCCAATAGTACAACCACCGGACTGGAAACTGCCGTTCGAGATTATGTGTGATGCTAGTGACTATGCTGTCGGGGCAGCACTTGGGCAGAGAAAAGACAAGCATCTTAATGTCATATACTACGCCAACAAAACACTGAATGACACCCAAGTGAACTACACCACCACAGAGAAGGAGCTATAAGCTGTGGTATTCTCAATTGACAAGTTCCGTTCTTATATACTTGGAACGAAGGTCATAGTCCACACAGACCACTCTGCATTGAAGTATCTGTTCACCAAAAAGGATGCAAAGCCTAGACTGATACGTTGGATTCTGCTACTGCAAGAGTTCGACCTTGAGATCAAGGACAAAAAAGGGACAAAGAATCAAGTTGCAGATCACTTGTCAAGATTAGAGAAAGGAAAGAGTCTCCCAGCAGATGAGACACACATACTGGAGACCTTCCCCGATGAGCAGCTGTTTGCTGCCACAATCACTGCCGCGACAGCCATGGCGGCATGTAAGTTTTCTGAACTCCCTTGGTATGCTGATTTCGTTAATTTTTTAGTTAGTGGAGTAACTCCTCCCGATCTTAATTACCAAGCTAGGAAGAGGTTCCAAAATGATGTTAATGTCACAGGGGAACTTTTTGCGACCGAGCCAGCCGCACCCATAGGTGCGGACCCTTGCGCACCATGCCTTTCTCCCAACCGAGGGGCCCGAGTAGCTGCCCATGCCACGCACCAAGGGGCCATGCCCAACGCCCTTGGTGGTGTCCGCGCCCAAGAGATCCGTCCTGGGCCAGTTCCAGCGCACCATGGGGCCTTGTCCAGCACCCCATGTGCTGCCCATGAGTCTTGCACCCGAGGGGGCCCAACACAAGCACCCGAGGGGCCTTTGCCATGCACCCTCCATGCCGGCCAAGGCATGGAGCCCGAGCCCGCACCCGACGTGCACGCCCAAGGAGCCGAGCCCGCACCCGATGTGCGCACACAAGGGCCTAGGGAGAGCCCAGCCGAGTTGCCCACACCCCTAGGGCCCGTTTCAGCCAAAGGCATCCAAGAGAGGGGATTTTGGACACCAAGATTGGACCATGAGAGGCCCAATCCGCCCAAGCACCATCATCCCATGCCAAGTTGTCATCCTTGGAGAAATACTTATGGAAAGCCATCCATGCATGAGGAAAGTATTCCAAGACAACAAAGCAATGATGTCATAGTCTTTGTAATAGGGGCAATAGTGATTGTAATCAAGGCAAGTCAATATGAATATGACAAACTTGCCTTGAATAGGAGATTCTTTTGTAAGACTCATCCATGGCCCTTGGATCGAGTCAGTGAGAGCCATTGGATCGAGGGGGATTAGGCTATAAATAGAGCCCTCCTCCATCCATCTTAGTCATTCCACATTCCCTCATTTTTCTATCTTTTGTAAGCTTTTTCCCTTCTTTGTTAATAAAGGAGCTTTGGCACTCTTTTCTCCCCATCTAGGCTTAGGGGGAGTTTTTAACGAGGCCTTAGCTTTCTTAAGAGAGTGTGCATCCCCTTCCTTGCTTTATTTTGTGAGCCATCACCCTTCCCATTTTCCAAGAGAGCTTCCGCATCCGAGACTAAGCCTTCCGAGCTTAGTGAGTAAGGCTGACTTGGCCGTTTTCAAGCCCCTTTCGAGTGCTTCACGACCAAGGCCGCACGAGGCTAGACCGGCCTAGACCTAGCCCCGTGACAAGTGGTATCAGAGCCATTTTCCGCATCCTACCGAGTCGAGAGATGGCGCAAAGAAGAAGGAACGTTGCAGCAAAGAAGAGAGTGGAATCACAAGGCGTCTCGTATAAAAGCGAGGTGAGCGAATCTGAGTTTAGTGATATTTTTATTACAAAACCGTTGTTTTGTTTTCATTGCAGTGAATATCACGATGATTGCCCAAAGAGGAGACCGTCAAAGTGTTGGAAGTGTGGAGAGCCACACGAGTCTTTCCGATGCCCGCACCATTTCAAGCAGTCCAAGGTACAGGACGAGCCCGACGAGACCGAGGCTTCGAAGCTTGATGCGAGGTGCAATGTGCTACCAGCGAGTATGGTAGAGGCGTTCGAGGAGCAAAGCTTGCCCGATGAGACCGAGGCCGTGAAGCTAGCTTCCTTGTTCGGGGAACAATCATCAGCGAGTATGATGGTTGGGGCGTCAAACTTCAAGAGTGAAGTAAGGGAAAGGTTGCAAGAGTGCAACGAGGCCACACAACCGTGGGAGAAGCCAGGTTATGTGGGGTGTTCCAGCGACGATGACGAGTCAGATTGGGAGTCAAGTGTAGTCGAGAGCGACTACGAGGATGAGAGGCCTATGTTTGTCAACATAGTGTTCCGCGAAGCGACGCTAAGTGCACTAGTTGATCCAAGTGCATCTGTTCTGCTCATATCCGAGCGCGTAGCCGAGTGGTTAAACCTTCAAGTTGAGAAGGTTGAAGAACAAGTTGAGACGGTCAACTTTCGAGAGGAGCCAGTTGTGGGAATCGCGAAGGATGTGTACCTTCAAATCGGCGATTATCAAGGCACAACAAACATCAAGGTAATGTCTTACCATTCCCTTGGTGAACATATCATTGTTATTGGTTATTCTTGCTTAGAGCAGATTAACGCACTTGTTTTGCTAGAAGCCGAGGGTGAGTATGATGCAGGTTTGCAACAAAGCGATGACAAGTTGTCAAGCCAAAATGAAGGCGAGCAAGTGTGCGAGTCCGAGGTAGCCAATGACGATGAAGAATCCATGGAAGAGTCCGTGGAAATCCCCAACATAACGGGACGAGTCTTTGAAGAGATCAAAGACGAGGAGAAGTCTTTGGAGTTACCAAAGACACCAAAGAGCGAGGTGGTTCATGAGGTGGAGTACCCATCCAAGCCATCCGAGTTTGAGGAAGTGCTTAAAGATCCATCCGAGTTTGGTGAAGAAGATCAAGCCGATGGAGAGGAGCTAGCAACCTTTTGCGAAGAGTTGCAAGCCGAGTTCGACGAATGGTCGAATTCCATGGACGAGTGGCATGAGTCCATGGAAGCGAGTCAAAGCACCGAGGTGCCCAAGCCCATTGATGAGGGGCCAAACCATGCCAACACTTGCCTTGGGTATCGACAAGGCAAAGTGGATCGAGACGACGAGGACTTAATGTCCGAGGTAAGTGAGCCTGATTTTCAATCCAATTTGGGACTAACTCACTTTGGTTTTGTTTGTAGATCGCCAATGAGGACGTGCGAAGAACAAAGCCATTCCATGGAGCAAGTAGGCACGATGGCCTACCAAGATGAGTTGCGATTTGAGAGAGTGCAAGAGTGCACCAAAGAGGGACTTTTCCAAGACCCCGCCATCATCACATGTCTTGAGTATCGACAAGGCATTGTGACACCATCCAAAGAGGACCTTGTGTCCAAGGTAAGAACGTCGAATTTGTGTGAAAATTTTGGACTAACTTACTCTGGTTCCTTGCGCAGGTTGCTCATGAGTTCGAGTAAGGAGTCGATACGAGAGCAAGTAGGTGGAGAAGCCTACAACTTGAGTTTGCCAACAAGCGATCAAGCGGACCACAACTTCGTCCCCAAGCCGTTAGACGAGTATGGTCGAGAGTGGTTCGAGGCTGGCCAAGCACAAAGCATGGCGCACATCACAAGAGACGAGAAGCCACCACTCGAGATTGATCGTGGCCCAAGGCATGAGAGCCTTGAGCTTTGGAGGTTGTTTCCCGATGCCAAGCGGAAACATGGCGAACCATCCATCGAAGTAGATCAAGAGCCAAGGCATGAGAGCCTTGCCCTTTGTACGAGAGTTTCCTTAGTCAAGAGGAAACACGATGACGAGCCGAGGCCGTTCGAGGACAAGTCGACCGAGTCTCTTCAATGCCTATCGACGAGGGCGTCGATAGATTTAGTGGGGGAGAATGTCACAGGGGAACTTTTTGCGACCGAGCCAGCCGCACCCATAGGTGCGGACCCTTGCGCACCATGCCTTTCTCCCAACCGAGGGGCCCGAGTAGCTGCCCATGCCACGCACCAAGGGGCCATGCCCAACGCCCTTGGTGGTGTCCGCGCCCAAGAGATCCGTCCTGGGCCAGTTCCAGCGCACCATGGGGCCTTGTCCAGCACCCCATGTGCTGCCCATGAGTCTTGCACCCGAGGGGGCCCAACACAAGCACCCGAGGGGCCTTTGCCATGCACCCTCCATGCCGGCCAAGGCATGGAGCCCGAGCCCGCACCCGACGTGCACGCCCAAGGAGCCGAGCCCGCACCCGATGTGCGCACACAAGGGCCTAGGGAGAGCCCAGCCGAGTTGCCCACACCCCTAGGGCCCGTTTCAGCCAAAGGCATCCAAGAGAGGGGATTTTGGACACCAAGATTGGACCATGAGAGGCCCAATCCGCCCAAGCACCATCATCCCATGCCAAGTTGTCATCCTTGGAGAAATACTTATGGAAAGCCATCCATGCATGAGGAAAGTATTCCAAGACAACAAAGCAATGATGTCATAGTCTTTGTAATAGGGGCAATAGTGATTGTAATCAAGGCAAGTCAATATGAATATGACAAACTTGCCTTGAATAGGAGATTCTTTTGTAAGACTCATCCATGGCCCTTGGATCGAGTCAGTGAGAGCCATTGGATCGAGGGGGATTAGGCTATAAATAGAGCCCTCCTCCATCCATCTTAGTCATTCCACATTCCCTCATTTTTCTATCTTTTGTAAGCTTTTTCCCTTCTTTGTTAATAAAGGAGCTTTGGCACTCTTTTCTCCCCATCTAGGCTTAGGGGGAGTTTTTAACGAGGCCTTAGCTTTCTTAAGAGAGTGTGCATCCCCTTCCTTGCTTTATTTTGTGAGCCATCACCCTTCCCATTTTCCAAGAGAGCTTCCGCATCCGAGACTAAGCCTTCCGAGCTTAGTGAGTAAGGCTGACTTGGCCGTTTTCAAGCCCCTTTCGAGTGCTTCACGACCAAGGCCGCACGAGGCTAGACCGGCCTAGACCTAGCCCCGTGACATTAAGCATTATTATTGGGACGAACCTCTTCTTTTCAAATATTGTGCAGATCAGGTTATTAGGAGATGTGTACCACAAGATGAACATGAAGCTATACTACATCACTGTCATGCTTCACAGTATGGAGGACACTTAGGTAGTAACAAAACTGTTGCCAAAGTTTTACAGTCGGGATTTTACTGGCCGTCACTGTTGAAGGATGCCCAAACATTCTACAAAAGCTGTGACAAGTGTCAACGAACTGGAAACATCTCAAGGAGACACGAGATGCCGCTGCAAAATATTCTTGAAGTCGAGATCTTCGATGTTTGGGGGATAGATTTTATGGGACCATTCCCAACTTCATGTGGGAATTTATACATCCTCCTGGCAGTGGACTATGTGTCCAAATGGGTTGAAGCAATCGCCACTCAGAAGAACGATGCCAAGACGGTTCAGAGGTTTTTGCATAAGAACATTTTTTCCAGATTCGGCATCCCTAAGGCGATCATCAGTGATGAAGGGAGGCATTTTGACAATAGGGTTATAGCTGCTGCCTTGAAAAAGTATGGTGTCAAACATCGGATCGCAACAGCATACCACCCTCAGACCAATGGACAGGCTGAAATATCCAACAGAGAGGTTAAGAACATTATAGAAAAGATGGTTAAGCCAACTAGGAAGGACTGGTCTCTACACCTCAATGATGCATTATGGGCCTATAGGACAACATTCAAAACTCCATTGGGAATGTCCCCCTATCGGCTGATTTATGGGAAAACGTGCCATTTACCTATCGAGATTAAGCACAGAGCATACTGGGCCATCAAGGCAGTTAATATGGACTTGGAAAAAGCAGGGCAGAAAAGGCTACTTGATTTGGACGAAATTGAAGAAATTCGAACAATGGCCTATGACAACGCAAGAATATACAAAGACAAGACCAAGAAGTGGCATGACAAGAAGCTGCTGCCACGACAGTTCTGCCCAGGGCAGCTTGTGTTGTTATTTAACTCTAGGTTGAAAGTATTCCCCGGGAAGCTGAAATCTAGATGGTCAGGCCCTTTCCAAGTGGTGCAGGTTTTTCCCCATGGTGCCATCACGATCAGATCTTTAAAAGACGGGCACCAATTCAAAGTCAATGGACAACGACTGAAGCATTATTAGGGGACTGAAGCCCCAAAAATACAGGAAGTGGTTACTTTAGGAGATGCCCCTCCCGACATCCCTAATTTAACCTAAGTTTTATTTTATTTATATTTATTTTTATTATATATATTAGGTAATTAGAATTATTTTAAATTTTAGGAACTAAAGTTTTTATTTTTATTATCTTTTTTAGGAAATAAAAGAGACAAGGAGAAGAGGAGTAGTGAATCCAGCCCACCATTTTCCATCAGCCCAAAAAGCCCAACTTTTGGACGCTGCCGTTACAGCTTCCGCGATAGACGCGGAAAATCCAGCCTGTCGACACGCTGTCGCAGCAGACACGCAAACGCGTAACAGACGCGCAACAGACACGGAAACGCGTGACAGACGTGTCAGAAACCGCGTAACAGCTGGCCCCGTTATTCGCGCCTGCCGTTACAGCTCCAACGGGCAGCAAACTCTTCTCTATATAAACCCTGTTTACTATTCATTTTTCACTCACTTCTACTCCTTCTACTTGCTTTCTCTAGAATTTTTACTTGCTTTCATTTTCTTACACAATCCTTGCAACCATGTCTTCTAGAAACACCCGCAGAAGTGCTGCTTCAGGATCTGCCCCGGTAGCATCCACCCCACGATCCTTCCAGATTCGTGACATGTGGGAGGAGAAGGGCTTTATCTACACGTCCAAGGAGGGGAACCTGGGACTACAACCATTTATAGCTAAGAAAATTAGAGCCCTGCAGTGGCAGCTATTCGCAGAACAGCCAGAGGAGATGAATGTGTCTCTTGTCCGAGATTTTTATGCTGCCATCGGCAGCAGAAACGCGACAACAGTCACGGTAAGAGGAAGAGAGGTGCCCTTCGAGCCAGAATATATCAACACTCTCTATGGCTTCTATGTGGGCATAAACGAAGATGGCCACCAGTAATTTCTCGAGAGCCTAAATCCTACTGCCTACGACGCTGTGATGGCAGAGCTCACGGAAGAAGGAACACAGTGGAACATGGATCTGAAGAACCTAAGGACGGTGAAGAGAGTCCAACTCACCTCGGAGGCCAAACTGTGGAACGCCTTCATCAAAAAGCGCATTATGCCCTCCTCGCACAACACAACCGTAGACCAACCCAATTAGCCCTCATTCGTTCTATATTAAATGAGAGGCCAATTAATGTTGGAAGATACATCCGGGAGAGTATATTGGAATGTGCGCACCGGCCGACAGGACTACTCTTTTTCCCCTATCTCATCACCGCCCTCTGCCGCGGCCATCATGTACCAGAAGCTGCAACAGATCTACGAGTCCAAGGGAAGGGCTGGACAGAAAGAAATCTACTCAGCCTAATGGAACTTACTGCTGCCAACCCGCTGTCATCTTTCGATCCTACTGCCACAGCAGTAGAGCCGACAACACCCAGCGACACGGACCCAGCTGCCACAGAACCCAGGCAGCAAACAGCAGCAGCACCTCCAGCTGACATCTCCTCCCATATCCTTGCTGCCATACAAAAACTGGAGGAATGACAGCTTGGACTCATGAGCTTCATCCGCGACTTCACTGCTGCCACGATACACTTTATCCAAACCTCTTTAAATTTCCCTGATGCTGCATTCCCTACCTTTCCAAATCAATACTTTGCTGCCCCCACCCCTGCCCATACCCTAACACCTGCTGCCACACCCACAACGCCAACTGCGGCGTCCACACCATCCCCTGCCCCAACAGCTGCAGGCGACAACCGCACAACCAACACTTCTGCCAAGGGAACCAAGAGAAGGATGTCGTCCGATGAACTTGACGCATACATAGCAGGTTTCTCCTCATCTTCAATCTGGGCGGAATCCGATGGCGAACCCTCCGTAAAGAGGAATTTGTCCAAAGAGTTCACACCAGTAAAGCGGCAGAAAATAGTGGCAGACAAGAACAAGGTAGATAGCGGCAGCGGCAGTGGCAGCGACAGCGGCAATGAGAGCAGCAGCAGCTCCGAGGTTCAGGTAGTGGAGAAACCTCCCCATATCTTCCCTACCCGCATTCAACCGCCAAGGGAGGCCAAAACGAAGAATACCTCTGCCTCCCCCATCCGCCAGCCAGCACCAGTCAAGAAGGCCCCTGCCCGCCAACAGATCCGACTGAGCAGCAGTGACGACAGCACCTAAAATTTAAGTTCTTATCTTATATTGTTGTCTGCCTTTTGATATTTTGTGATGTACTTTTCATTTTCTTTATATCTGTCATTTGCATTGAGGGCAATGCAACCCTTGAGTTTGGGGGTGGCATCCTTCCATTAATGGAGTCTTTTAAGTTTAAAATTTGTGTCTTTTACTCAGTTTATTTTTACTTAAAAAAATTTGGCTTAAGTCTTTGAACTGAACTTACCTGCCGTGACAACCTCTATCATGGCAGTGCCTTTAGGATAGTTTTAAGAGCAGTTTAGAGCCTTGCTATAGTTCTGAAACTTAAACACCATTTGTGACTCTTATACTGTCTAGAACTTTACTGGTAAACTAGAATAGGGAAAAGCTTAGTACTTGAATAGCCCCTAGAGGTGCCTAACACTGGCTCTAGGAAAAGAAGTTAAGAAAAATAGACTCTTACACCTAGAGGTGCCCGAAACCGACTCTAGGAAGTTAGCTAGAGGTGCCCGAAACCGGCTCTAGTCAAACTTAAGCTTGAAAAATAGAATCGAGTCTGCATAAAAACTAAAGGAGCCTAAGAATTGCCTCCAAAAAGATGAAAATTGGCATAAAAATTCAAGTTAGAAGTTTCATCTATTCTAGTAAGCTAAGTGAGTCTAGGCATATAATTGTTCACAAAGCATGCACACACTCCATGAGAATTATAGCATGGTTTCGATTAAATCCTGAATTATCCAACAAGGTGTTGCTTGCAATAGGGAATGAAATGGTAGGTAAGGGAAAGTTCATTGTTTTAAGCCAAACAAAAATTTTTGTTTTCCTTTGTTAGGGCTGAATTGCTTGAGGGCAAGCAAAAACTTGAGTTTGGGGGTGTGTTGAGTGTGTAAAAGTTCTATATTTTACCCCTATTTAACCCATATTTCTGCTGCATTCAAGCATAATTCATTGCATTTAGGTTAGATTTCAGTTTTACATCACAAATATATTAAATGACACAGTTTCTACTGAAATTGGTTGCTTTTGCAGGTAGCTGCTGTAGCAGATGAAGGGCAGTAGAGAAGCAGAGCTGGAACTGGATGTGCAGACGTGAAGGACGATGCTGCCATCGCCGCTACCGTGGCAGCCACAGATTACATCGATAGTGAAGGGAAGAAAGTTAAGTGGACCTCGACAGAAAGAGAAAATTAAGCCCATCTGTCGTGGAGTACCCTTATATTTTTCCGAGCCCTAGATCAGAATGAAGGCCAAGCCCAAGATTCAAGGAAGAAATCCCAAGCAAGAAGGAAGGACGAATTAAAGACTGCTGCTCTGAAGATTTAGTGTTTATTAGAGTTGTACTTTAATTTAAATTTGTATTCTTGCCATATTAGAAAAATTGAACCCAAGGCCTATATAAAGGCATGTAATTCGACCTAGGAGAGGACATCACCATTCTCTAGCCTTCTTCCCAAAACCCTAGCCGTTTTACCTTCCTCACCATGTTCTAAACTTCCCCTAGGTCCAATGGTTGCTTTGTAAAGTAGTTGCAATGATTGCATTGTTTTAGGATTTTCTTTGTTCAATAAAATTACTTCAAGTTCGCTTATTCTGGTTATCAACATCTTGTAAGAGTATCGGGAGAGCATTGTGAGATTATCTATTTACTTAATATCGGGAGAGTTAAGTATACGAAAGGAATAAATGCGGGTTCTCTAGTTTATAGTTGAACTATCTCGGACCTAGGGATAGGACGAGGTTAAGTGGCTAAGGAAGAATTCAACAACATCGGTGTTCATCCTTCGATTCACGCCGGGAGGTATCATCAAAGATGTGTTCATCGATAGACTTGGACCTAGGGATAGGCCAAGGCACATCAGGGATTCTTGCCAAGCTTGAAGTACTGAGTTGATTAATCGCTGCCGCGATAACCAACAGACCGCTGCCGCGACAGGTGCTGCTGCAGCAGGCACGACGACAGAACAGAGTTTCCTAGACTTTGCAACACCTACACTACTGAGCAATTTAATACCGGCCCATTCTCTCTACCTTGATTTCAATATTCTTTATTTTAGTATTCTTTATATTTTCGTGACAACAATTTAAACTATTCTTTTTCTTCTCGTGCAGTATTTCAAGGTGAAGCTATTAGCCCAGTCCCTGTGGAGACGATATCCGATACTTCCGTATCACTTTACTACTTACGTCGTGTACACTTGCACTACATTGCGATAGACACTTTTACACGCAACAATAGACAAGAAAAAGAAACTAGGAGTGACTCTTAAAGCTTCTCTTCATGACGAGAGCACTTCTAGTGAGAAATAAGATTTTGAAGAATTAACTATGATAGCCAAGAGATTCTCACGGTTAATGAGGTCCAATCAGGGTAGGAAGTTTCAAAGAAAGATGAATTTCAAGACCAAAAACAAAGAAGAAGAAAATGATCTGATCATATGCTATGAGTGCAAGAAACCGAGTCATATTCGTTCCGAGTGTCCTCAACTCAAGAAGAAGGGCTTTGAGAAGAAGAAGAAGCTCAAAGCTAAGCTTGCTACTTGGAGTGATGAGGAGTCATCCGAGGATGAGGAAAAATAAGTGGCCAACTTTTGCCTTATGGCTCTTGAGGAGGATTATTCTATGGTAACCTCTAACTCATCTACTTTTGATTTTACATTTGATGAATTGCACGAAGCTTATGATGAGTTACAAGAGGTGTATGATGAGTTAGTTGAGAAGTATAAGGAGTCCGTTTAAAAAAACTAAAAAGATCATTTCGGATTTAAATGCTAAAAATGATTTACTTTCTCAAGCTAACTTGAAATTTGAGAAGAAGATTTTAGGTCTAAAATACGAACTTGAATACTTTCAAAATGAAAATGTAGATTTAAATAATCTTATTTCTCAATGTAAAATTGAACACCAAAAGGTGTTAGATGAGCTTAAAGAGCTCAAAAAGTCTTTCAAGAGTGTTGGTAATGTGAAAAATGAAATAGGTGAATCATCTAGAACAAACCAACCTAAAAGAAGGAACTATAACTACAAACAAAGTGGCTCCTATAGGCATAATAAAACTAAAAGAATTAGAGGTGTATGGGTTCCTAAGGAACTTGTCAAATCTAATAATGTTGATGCCATGTCACCTTGGATTCCTAAGGGAACCAAGCTTTTGGGAGCTAACACTCGTGGACCCAAAATGATTTGGGTACCAAAAATCAAAGCTTAATCTCTTTATTTGTAGGGGGAGCATTGCTACAAGGCCAAAGCACAAAGAAAAAACTCATGGTACCTTGATAGTGGATGCTCAAGGCACATGACCGGAGACAAGAATCGATTCATGGATTTAAAGCCAAAAAGTGGAGGAGTAGTGACATTTGGTGACAACTCCAAAGGCCATATTGAAGGTATTGGCTCCATAGGTAATCACTCTACTATACTCATTGAAAATGTATTGTATGTCAATAGTCTAAAACACAATTTATTGAGCATTAGTCAATTGTGTGATAAAGGGTTTAATGTCTTATTTGATAAAAATGGATGTAAAATTGTTGACATTAAATCAAATAAAATAATTCTCATTGGTCATCGCATAGGTAACATATATATGGTGCATCGAGATGACATTCAATCATCCCATGCATGTTTTGTTGCTCAAAATGAAAACGATGCATGGTTATGGCATAAGAAACTAAAACATGATAGCATTAGTATTTTAGAAAAATTAGTTTCCCTAAATCTAGTTAGAGGTTTACCCAAGATTAAATTCTCAAATGATAAAATATGTGATGCATGCTCTAAGGGTAAACAACATAAATCATCCTTTAAATCCATTAATGATGTCTCTACTAGTAGATGTTTACAATTGATTCACATGGATCTTTTTGGGCCTATTAGAACTATAATCTTGGGTGGTAAATCGTATGCTTTTGTACTTATTGATGACTATTCTAGGTTTACTTGAGTTCTATTCTTAAGTACAAAAGATGAGGCTTTAGAAAAATTCATTACATTTTCAAAAGTAACTCAAAATGATCTTGAACTTAAGATTTCTCACATTAGAAGTGATCATGGAATCGAGTTTCAAAATCTAGGTTTTGAAGAGTTTCTAAATGAAAATAATATTAGCCACAATTTTTCGACACCTCGAACTCCTCAACAAAATGGGGTAGTTGAGAGGAAAAATAGAACTTTACAAGAAATGGCTAGAACCATGCTTTGTGAAAACAATTTACCTAAATATTTTTGGGCGGAACCCACAAATACCGCTTGCTACATTGTAAATCATGTAATGATTAGGCCAATTTTAAAGTAAACACCTTATGAGATTTTAAAATCTAAGAAGCCTAACATTAGCTATTTTCATCCTTTTGGTTGCAAGTGTTTTGTTTTAAACAATGGAAAAGCAAACTTAGGTAAATTTGATGCTAAAAGTGATGAAACTATTTTCTTAGGGTACTCCTTAAACTCTAAAGCCTATCGTGTATTTTATAAGAGAACTTTAGTAGTAGAAGAGTCTATGCATGTTGTTTTTGATGATAACCTCCTTCCGAGGAAGAAATCTTGTGATGATGATGATGTAGGAATTCTTGATGCCTTTGATGGAGGAAAAACTTCAAAGGAGGATGCGATTCTAACTAAAGAAAAAGATGCACAAGATCCACCTCTTGAAGCCTTGAAGGACTTGGCTCTTGAGGAAAAGGAAGTGAGCTACCCAAGGGAGTACAACTATGTCAAAGGTGGTGAAATCTTGGGTGATCCATCCAAGGGGGTAACTACTAGATATTCTCTCAAACTCATGAATCATGTTGCTTTTATCTCATGCATTGAGCCTAAGAACATTAAAGAAGCATTAAAAGATGGTTTTTTGGATTATGGCTATGCAATAAGAGTTAAACCAATTTGAGAGAAGTAATGTATGAACATTAGTTGAAAGGCCTAGTAATCAATCTACTATAGGAACTAAATGGGTATTTAGGAATAAACTAGATGAGAGTGGTAACATTGTAAGAAACAAAGCTAGACTAGTTGCTCAAGGTTACACTCAAGAAGAGGGAATAGATTTTGATGAAACCTATGCACCCGTAGCTAGAATGGAAGCTATTAGGATGTTGCTTGCATATGCATGTTATCATAATTTAAAACTTTTTTAAATGGATGTGAAAAGTGCTTTTTTAAATGGGTTTATAAATGAAGAAGTGTATTTGGAACAACCATCGGGTTTTGAGGATTCAAAATTTCCAAATCATGTTTTTAAGTTAACCAAAGCCCTTTATAGTTTAAAACAAGCTCCTAGAGCTTGGTATGAAAGGCTCTCAAACTTTTTAATTGAAAAAGGTAAGGTGGACACTACACTTTTCATAAAAAGATAAAAAAATGACATCTTAGTAGTGCAAATATATGTTGATGATATTATTTTTGGTTCTACTAATGAATGTCATTGCAAAGAGTTTGCTAAGTTAATGCAAGGTGAATTCGAGATGAGCATGATAGGGGGAGCTCTCATTCTTTTTGGGACTCCAAATCAAACAAAGGAAGGATGACACCTTCATCAATCAAGCGAAGTACGTGAAAGATATGCTCGAGAAGTTTGTCTTGGAGCAAGCAAAGCCTCAAGCTACACCGATGAGCTCATCTACAAAGCTTGACAAAGATAAAAGAGGTAAGTGTGCTGACTCTAAGCTTTATCACTCTATGATTTTGCTTTACCTTACCGCAAGTAGACCGGATATATTGTTTAGTGTTTGCTTGTGTGCTAGCTTTCAAGCTAGTCCTAGAGAGTCTCACCTTATAGCCATTAAAAGGATCTTTAGGTACCTTAGAGATACTCCTTGTTTAGGTCTTTGGTATCCTAGAGACTCAACATTTAACCTTCATGCTTATTTGGATGCAGATTATGGGGGTTGTAAAATTGATAGGAAAAGTACTTCGGGAACTTGCCAATTCTTAGGTAATATGCTCATATCTTGGTTCTCTAAGAAACAAAATAGTGTAGCTCTATCTACCACCGAAGCCGAGTACATATCCTTAGGGAGTTGTTGTGCTCAAGTCCTTTGGATGAAGCAACAACTCTTAGATTATGAAGTTAAATTTGAAACCATACCCCTTAAGTGTGATAACACTAGTGCTATATGCCTAACCAAAAATCCCACCCAACACTCTAGAACCAAACATATAGAAATAAGGAATCATTTTATTAGAGATCATGTCCTTAAGCAAGATGTTGTCATAGAGTATGTTGACACCTTGAACCAACTAGCGGACATTTTTACCAAACCTCTAGACAAAGAGCGTTTTTGGTCCCTTAAGAGAGAGCTAGGTCTAACTAGCCTATCTTGACCCTTTAAGACTCTTTTGAGGTTAAAATTGCTTGATTTTGTGAAAATGCATATTTATATGTTGTTAATCTTGATAGAAACCATGCTTATAGCTAGGGCGAAGTATGCTTCTATTAGTATATGCTTAGACTCGCTCATTCATCAATTGCATACATTTAGGAGATGTTAAAGTCGAGCCTTTGGTTGTTCTAAAAGCCAAAAATGCATTTATGGGCATAGGGTATCGATACGGTCTTATGCGTATCGATACGAGCACTTCATTAGTTGACCAGACTGCATTTTATCTCTTACGGGTATCGATACGGTTAAATCGGTTTCGATACGAGTTGTGAATGTTTCGATACGGATGCCATCCGTTTCGATACGGTCCCTTGACACGCGTTTCCAGGGAATTATCATTTTACCCCTGTATCGATACACCCTTTGGCGTATCGATACACGATCGCGCATACAGCTACTTAATGGCATTAAAAGTGTTTCACTTTTAGCAAAACTAAATTTTCAAAACCCTAGCTGATTTTACTCTATAAAAAGCCTCTCAATCCCTCACACTTTCACCACAAAACTAAAAATCTCTTGAGGGGTTTTCTAAATCAAGCCAAAGTCTAAGGCTTTCCATCAAATTGGTGCACAATCTTCTTCCATTCTTCCCTATCTCAATATCAAGGTATAAAACTCTTTTTCTTTTTATTTTCTTTATGATTTTCGTTTTTAAATTCTTTTGTTTTGTTTTGCTTTCTGAAAAATAGATTTTATCAAACCTTTTTGTTTTTGTTTTGACTTTCAAAATTTTTAAAACCTTGATTATTGATTAACATGGGATTGAATGAGAAAAATAATGCATACACATTGTTTTGATCAATTTTTCTAGACTTATAGCACCCAAAAAGAGAGCGCGCACTACAAGCGAAGTTGGTGAAGGATCCAATCCCGGTGATGGCACACGTCCTAACTTAACTCTTATTTTTTCAACAGTGCTTTAGAACTCCCGGAGAACTCACCTACTTCCGATATTTTCAAAACTATAAGATTCGTCCGGAGAGGGTAATTTCCGTTCCTTTTCTTAATTCGGAGCGCTTCAAGTTTGTTTATTTACCTCTGCTCAAAGAATGAAAGTTTATGGATTTTATACAAATTCCGGGATTTTTCTTTCACAATTTGGTTTTGTTATTTTATGCTAATGCCAAGTGTGTTGCCGATCCCCCGGGTAATATTGTTGCCGTTCACTCCTATCTCATGGGCAAAAAGATTACCGTAGATGTTCCATCTCTTTGTGTTGTTTTTAAGTTTGAGGATGAGGGTATCGAATATGAGAATTCACTTGGACATGTTTTGGGGGGTTCTGTGACCGTTCTCAATGCTCAAGATCGAATCTTACACTTAATGATTACTTGGTGATTTAGACCTTTGGGAGGAAAATATTCAACCATCCGCCAAGTTGATGACTTTTGGATTCGGTGCTTTCGCCAGAGACAATAACCAAACCTTGCTCATATCATGTTTGCGGAGATTGTCTTTCTCGTGCAACATCGTCATATAACTCTTGTCACTTCATTCACCTATGGCCTCGCTTTGAGCTATTTCTTCACTCAAAAGGAGATTGATTGTTCTCACGACTATCCTACACCCCTTACCGATCCCATTGATGAGAGATCTCTTTCTAGAGGGAAGTTTCATTACTTCAATGGTAGTTGGCTTCGTATCTCCAAGCTTTCTAGTGATGCGATTCCCGAAGAGATTGCCAATCCTCAAGCTCCCCCTCCACCTTCCATGGATTCTCTTATGACTTTTCTCAATGAACAATTCACGGGCTTACGCACGGGGATTGCTTCTATGGATCAAGTCATGAATTCGGGGTTTGCCACCATAGACACATGCTTCACAAGCCTAGAAGATCGTATGACAAATGTGGAGAAGCGCATCTCATCTATTGAGGCTGAGCATAATTCGATGAACATATCTCTCACGGCCTTTCATGATGAGTGGCGTCAATCTAGGAGGAATGATGATGATGCCAATGAGGATGAAGATGAAGATGGTGATGGGAGTAGTAGATTTATCTTTGCATTCCATTCATGTCATTTAGGATTTCTAGTTATGCACTTTGAATTATGTTCTTAGGATTAAGTTTACCTTTTAAAACCTATGCTTTGATTATTGTTTGGATTTTATTTTGATGTTTCTTTATTTATGAACTTAATGTTTATCTATTATATGTTGCTTGGTTATTGATTATGCCTTTAACCCATGTCTCTTAATTTTGATCTAACAAAAAGGGGGAGAGGGAACAAGTACTTAAAATTTACCTAGCCTATATCAAGGGGGAGTTGTTTTCCAAAAGTTTTTCAAAAAGACTTAAAAATTTTAAGCTTTGGTTTTGTTATATAAAAAGGGGGAGATTATAAAACCTATGTTTGATTTTGATATAACAAAGTGTTTTAAGGATTAAATTGAAAAACTTGAAATAGATTTTTAAGTTCCTTAAAAGGTTTCAAATCAACAAGGCTTTACTCTAGTTTGAAAAACTCAAACTCCAAAATATTTTCTAAGTGTTCCAAGGCCAAACTACTAAAATCGTCTATGCGTATTGATACGCTCCTTGTCGTATCGATACCTTTTTTACAAACTTGGCCACTGAAGAAATCCGTTTCGATACGCCCCTTACCGTATCGAAACAGGGTATCGAAACAGATTGCATCTGTATCGATACGCTCTCTCTATAAAATCAGATGGAGTTTGAATGGCGTACCGATACGGTCTCACCCATATCGATACGGTTTAAAAGAAATTTTAAATTCAGAAGACTTAAATGTTTTTTACCATTGGGCGTCAGTTGGTAGGTAAATTTTTTAAAGAGTTGGTTAACCCGTACTAATACGCTCTTACCCGTATCAATACGGATTCTTCCAGTGAGCTTTGTGAGAAAATTGCATCGATACAGTCTTGTCCATATCGAAACACTTCCCTAACCCGTACCGATACGCCTACACGCGTATCGATATATCCCTCTTGTATTTGTGCAACGACTCTTTCTGTTTTGAGACAGGTATCGATACGGCTCCCCACGTACCGATACGGTAGGATGCATAAGTGCATTTATGGTGGAAAGAGAGGGTTCCAACGGCTATAATCAATTCCCTAACCACCAAAACGGCTAGAATTAATGGAGAAGGTATAAAATCAAGCCAATTGAAGACCAACAACAACTATTGCATCCAAGAGAAACATCTATACAAAAATCCAAGCACAAAGTGCCTAATTTCTCATTCTTTTAAAATCCCAAATTGTGTTGAGTGTAATTCATATCTTGTATTCCAATTTGGGTTGAGTGCTTGTATCAAAAGGGGCAAATTTGTATTGTGAGATATTCTACTTCCCTTAAAATTATTCTTTGTATCGTAGTGAGGGTTTGGTCAAATTTTGGGTAGAAAATTTGACCGGTATTGTAAAGAATACCTCCTAAGCTTAGAAAAGGGGAAGAGCAATTAGTGAATTGTTGGAAAATCCTTAGTGGTTGCTAAGGTAGTGGATGTAGAGTTCATTTGGAACTTGAACCACTCTAAATTGCCTTGTTCTTCAATTTTAGTCATTCCACTTTCTCCAACAAAATTTTAAAAACCCAATTCACCCCCTCTTGTCTTTGATCAATCCATTGACCCATTCAACATAGAGCGGTCCAAAAAATAAAAGAGAAAATAGTATTTCATATGAGCATATCCATATCAGAAAGTACATGATTGAGATTTTTTTTTCAGTTGGAAGAAATGATCCTTGGTTTTATCACCCTTAAACACTTATTTTGGCCTACATTCCCTTTCTTTCATAATCATGATCCATGACCTACATTACAAGCCTTGAAAGACCATTTTGATCATATATAGATATCTGAGTTAGATGAGTTCGTCTTCAGATTACATCCCACCTATCAGGGTTAACCTTTCTTCAAGGATTGCCACACTTCTAATTCCTGATTAAGATCAGAAAAGAGGGAAAGATGGGGCACGGTGAGTTAGTGAGTTAAAGAGAGACACCTTAACTTGGGTATGAATTAGGTATGAAAATTGTTCCACTCGGAAGCTTAATAGCCTAGTAAGGATTTCACGTGTGTATGAATCACTACAACATTTGTTGTCTTTTAAACAGAAGTTTCACTTGGGTTGATTTAAAAAAAGCTTGATTTTAGTAAGCATTGCTTGCCATGTTTTTTTAAATAATAAAATTATTTTATCTATATCATCGTCATAAGTCTCTTTCATTGGAATGAACAAGTGGACTGACCCTTTTGCTAGTACATGTTATTTGAGGGGAAGTAATTAATACCCATAAGGGACATCTTTGGAAGCTCAACATTAGGATTGGAAGGTCAATACCGCCTTTAGGGTGACAAGACTGCATGTTAGTAAAGTGCAAGGTTGTAAAGTCGATCTTTGCCAGGAAGCTCTGATGAGGTCAAAAGTAAAGATTGAACTTAAAACGAGCTTAGGGGCTTAAGGGCATGTGTTCACCCTAAGGATAGGAAAGAAGAAAATTTGACGTGAAGAGTCGAAAACAGAAATTGACCTTGATATCTAAGCATCTTGTTGGAAGGTGTATTCCGAGAAAGACCTCATACGCCACGTTATAAGCGTACATCGAAGTAATATGATGAGTGTCATATGAACTCAAGATTGTTAAAGAGAAACAAAAAATGTGGTGAAGACAAAAATATTTCAAGGTGAAAACCTGAAAGGGCGCCTAAAAAGAAAAAGAATAAAAATAAAAAGAAAGAAGAAGAAAAAAAGAAAAAGAGCTGCAGTGAAAACCCGAAAGGGTACTTTAAGGAGAAATAAAGTGAAAAAAAAGACGCTTTAGATCACGAATTCAGTAGGACGAGAGTAAAAAATGTTGTATCTTAAGATGGAAAACACCATTTAAGTCGTCCATCATTGATCAAGAGTCAACCAAATGGTACAAGGCGACAGTTTACCCGAATGAGGGGATTGTAGAAGACCCATCAGGAAGATTCCATGAAGAAACAACAGTTAAGCCCGAGTGAAGTGGGGGTAATGATATTCTGACCGATGTAATTCAGGATCTCCTTTCAAGAAGAAATGAAGGAGAAAGAATTCAGTAAAGAAGAATGAAGATGGGACTTCATGGAAATAAGAGAAGTTCAGGGAACTTAGAGGCGTGCATTCACCCCAACGTTGAGATTGAAAAAGGCTCGTCATAAAGGGTCAATGAAGAGACGATAACTAAGCCTGAGTTGAGTGGGGCAATGAAGGTGAACTTCGAGAGGTGACATATTTTAGTTAATCAGTTATAAGCCAACCATATCCTTTAAAGATAAGATAGAAATGAAGACTTAGCAAGGACAGAAAGCCTGTGGAAGTTAAGGGTGATCGACTAGAAAGCAAGGGGTTTTCCCCAACATCTCTAAAAAAATAACTACATTCATGCATCATATTTAGTTAAAAAACCCTAAGTGAGGAGCATGCTAACTCATACCATCATAGTATTTTATCTCTTTGCACAGATATCTAAAAGATAGATCGGGTACCTCTCAAGATGAGGAGTAAACAACATAGCAAAACTTAAGGATTTCAGGCGAAGGATTTCAAACTCGTCGTATCAGGATTTCAGAACGAAGGAGGCATATACTCGAAGCTCAAAGATTTCAGGCAAAGGATTTCAAATTCGCCACATCAGGTTTTCAAAGTGAAGGAGGCAAATACTCGAAGCTCAAGGATTTCAGGCAAATGGTTTCAAACTCGCCGTATCAGGATTTTAGAGCGAATTAGGCAAATACTCGAAGCTCAAGGATTTCAGGCGAAGGATTTCAAACTCGCTGTATCAGAATTTCAGAGCAAAGGATGCTCGAAACTAAAGGATTTCAGGCGAAGGATTTCAAACTCGCCACACAAGGATTTCAGGCGAAGGATTTCAAACTCGCCGTACAAGGATTCCAGGCGAAGGATTTCATACCAACGGCACCCAGTTCGTTTTCGCCGTTTTGGGAAAGCAACTTTTTGGATTTTTCCCTGCCGCTTCGGAGGGATGAATCATTTGCTAAATGGCCTGTCCATTTCCGCTCCGGAGGGATGTACCAACGCCACCCAGTTCATTTTTACCGTTTCAGGAAAACAACTTTTTTGGATTTTCCCTGCCGCTTCGGAGGGATGAATCATTTGCTATCTGGCCCATCCATTGCCGCTCCGGAGGGACGTACCAACGCCACCCAATTTATTTTCGTTGTTTCAGGAAAACAAGTTATTTGGAATTTTCCTGCCGCTTCGGAGGGATGAATCATTTGCTATCTGGCCCGTCCATTGCCGCTCTGGAGGGACGTACCAACGCCACCCAGTTTGTTTTCGTTGTTTCAGGAAAACAAGTTATTTGGATTTATTCATGCCGCTTCGGAGGGATGTATCATTTGCTATCTGGCCCGTCCATTGCAGCTACGGAGGGACGTACCAACGCCACCCAATTTGTTTTCGTTGTTTCAGGAAAACAAGTTATTTGGATTTTCCCTGCCGCTTCGGAGGGATGAATCATTTGCTATCTGACCTGTCCATTACCGCTCCGGAGGGACGTTCCAACTCTACCCAGTTTGTTTTCGCCGTTTCGGGAAAGCAAGTTGTTTAGATTTGTTCGCTGCCACTTCGGAGGAGAAAATCTCCTAAACAGGAAAGTTGGACAAAATTAGTACTTATGGTCTTTACTTTTATTCTTGTTCCACAAGGATAAGCAAAAGGGGCAGCTGTAATCACTAATTTTGTCCGGGGTGAACCCGTTTCTTTTCGCTTTCGTTATTATGATAATGAGCTTATATATATATATATATATATATATATATATATATGTTCTTACTATAAATAAATATTGGGCTTTGTTTATTTTATCCTTGATTAAAACCTTAAAACCCCCAAAAATTAGTTAACTACTAGTACCTTTTTAATTAAGCTTTTATGTATTGTTATTATCCATTTGAGAAGAAAACCTAAATATTACTAAGTATATTACATGATCTTATTATTTGGCATCTTTGTTATTATTATTATTATTATGTTTGTTGTTATTAAAGCTATTATAGTTATATTATTATTATTATTATTATTGTATTTTGTTATTAGTATTAGATATTATTATTATTACTACTACTATTATTATATATTGCAATGATATAACAAATCTAAAAAGACATATATATGATACCCATTGGTTCAAATCAGCCCATATATATAAAAAATACATCAGAGAAATAAAAAAGACCCAAGTTTATTAAGTTCAAGTTCATCTACGAAAAACCCAAAAAAATTATTACATAAATGGCCCAACACAGCCCAATTGATAACCTAAAAACCCTAAAAAAATTAATCACCCCTTCTTTTCCTGTGCAGCCGCTCAATCTAGACCGTTGGATCAAATTCCAACGGTTGAGATTACATGAAGGCCGACCGTCTAGATCTCCCACGCTCCGCCACGCACGACCCCTCAAGTGCCCTTATCGCGCGTGTGTGCCACGCGCCTGACCCTTCGGCTCCCATCACGTTGTCTCCCCGTCTACCGTGATGAGGGCGACCATTCAGTAACCCGTGACTCCCCCGTTCGGGAATACCATAAACATGCAAACCAAAAAACGCAAGGCGTCAGAAAGCTCAAACGGAAAAGAAAACACAACAAGGGAAAAAGGCAAAATCAGAGCCTTAGAGCAAATACAAACAAATTCAGAAACAACCAGTATAGTTCGATTTTCATGTATCACTTTTTGACTTCACATGTAATACTTCGGTTATATAAAGAACCGAAAGAAAAATTTTAAAGGGTAGACGAGATTTCGGAGAATCAATAGAAAGCTAAAGGAGCTCTTTTGAGGTATTCTTCTCTTTTTTTCCAATGCATGCATAAAAAGGGGGTTAGGGTTCGGATCTTTTACCCTTTTGTTTTTTTGACTCTTCGTATCCCCATCGGTGACAAGCCTAGAGTGGTGAACCGCTTGGAGAACCTGCCGAAGGGCTCCTTTTTTCTTTTTCCGTTTTGCCTAGTTTTTTTTTCATACCAAAAAAGGTAGAAAGGCTTCGGGTTCTTTGAATTTGAATACAAAGTTGGAGATTTTCTTTGAAATCAGAGTTTAGTCGTCGTTTTAGGGATAAAAAGGGAGGTTTTTGGTTTGATTAGGGTTTCGCTGGTGTCGACTTGCGGCGGCCGACGTGGAAGGGCGTGGTGTTTTTCTAGGTTTTCAAACCCTAGTAGAGCAAGAGAAAAGGAAAGTTGGGGAGAGTTTATCTCTGGTTTTCAAGATAAAAGTGCCAAAAGAGGCAATTTTCAGTCAAAAAAGGGCATTTATACCGCCTTATTATTTTTAAAATGGTTTATTTATGCATATATCCTTCCGCGTTTTGAAAACTTCTCCCTAAGGGCCTTCGTTTTAAAAAAAAACACACCCGGTCCTTGAATTTTTTTAAAACCTTTCGATTTCACCATTTAAATCCCGAATTGGGCCTAGAAAAATTGGTTTTATTTTCCAGTAGTCCCTCGTTGTTTTTGAGTAAGCTTTTAACCATTTCTTCTTTTTAAATTGCGCTCCTCATCCCTAGAACTTTAAGAAGCTCTATAATTTCGTCCTTTTGAGAGCTTAAATCATTTTTATTCGGTCTAGCTTTAAGTCCCAACTTCAGTGACGAAACCCCTTATTTATTTCCTAGTTCATGCATGTTTATTGCCCGCGCCTTTTGTTTCCTTCTACTCGTATTATTTCATGTTTTGTTACGAATATGCTTTTTACGTGAAACAATGTACTAGGGGTGGGCAAGACTAGCTACGCGACCAATTTGTCTAGAATAGTCCCGGTCCCGGTAACCACTGGTTCCTGTAAACTAGAACCAGTCCCGATCCCGGTTAGACCAGTTCCAAGATTTCAGGAACTGGTCCCGATACTATTGGGAACCGGTACCAATACCGGGTACCCGGTTTATTAGTCCATTATTAATAAAATTTGAGCAGTAGGGGAAAAAATTCCAACCATCAATAATAATATTAAATAACAAAGTCAGAATATTTTAGGCTTGAAGGTTGAAGTCTTAAAACGAGTCATACTCATAATGTTCATACATAAAGAGAAATAAAGGAGCGGCTTCAGTTGTTTTCAACCTCTTCAATGTCATTCTATACCATACCAATACCGGGTACCTGATACTGGTCCCGGTCCTATTGGGTACCCACCGGGTACCGGGTCCAAAAAAGCAGGATCCAGTCCCACAGTCCCGGTTGCAATCGGGACCTAAATTTTGGATCCAGTCCCAGTCCCATCGAAACTAATTCCGGGTAAAAATCCATCGGGTTCGACCGGGTCCGGGACTGAGACTGAGCAATCGGGTTTTTTGCCCGCCCCTACAATGTACATTATATAACTCATAGTTTGAAAGTCATGTATATATATATATATATATATATATATATATATATATATACACCAAAACTTCAACCTTCCTTTTTTTTGATTGAAAAAGAAAAATGGTTATCCGGGCACCTCGTTAAAAAACCTCCCTAACCTAAATTGAAGGAAAAAGAGTACACCCGGTAACCTACATAAAGCCGAACATCAAACGTCGTCACTAATGTCCGAATGGAAAACATCTAACACAAAATCCGGAGGTTGACAAAAAACAGCCACCCCACTCACACAATTCAAACCATGTTTCGCTAAGCTATCACCCACATCATTAACCTTGCATGACACACAATGGAACCGAACATCCCAATCCATTGACAACATCCTCTGAATATGATAAACAAGCGAATGATCACCAACGACCCTAGCCGGCATATTTAGAAGCCGAACGGCTTCCTTATTATCAATCTCCACGATAACACGTCTATAACCTCTTTCCCAAGCATGTTTGAGACCTTCCAACACACCCCAAAACTCTGAATCAAGGACCGAACAAATCCCAACGAACCTAGAGTAACCTAATAACCACTCACCCTTATCATTTCGAATCACACCTCCACACGCCGTCCGACCATCCGTCTGAACTCTAGCCCCATCCGAATTGGTCTCAACCCATCCTGGGGATGGAGCCATCCATCGTTCCGAGCCCATGCGGACCGGAGCGATTGCTGTCCCCAACTGAGAGTGCATGAATCTCGCCTGCTCACATTCTTGCACCACATTACGACACCTCTCCACAATTGACACACTCCAAGTAACCTCAGGGGTGAAAACCAACCGATTCCTTTCCTTCCAAATTACCCAAAATAACGCTCCAAAGAAGAGAGGCAAATTCACAATTGTAGGGGCAAACACATAAACAGACTGCAGGTTCCAGCGTATCCAATCAGTGAACTCCATGCTGAAAAAATCTGACCAAAATTCTGGCGAAACAACCGACTTCAAATACTCTTGCACCGTTAGACATTGCCGAAATAGATGAACTAATGTTTCAGCCTCATTCCCATATATCCCGCACTGCACACCCGTCGTGAGATGACGTCGCTCTCTCTCGACATTGGTTAGCAACCTCCCATGCATTAGTAACCATAAGAAAGATTTAATTCTTGGCAAACCCGGCAGCCGATCAATCGTGCTCCAAATAGGGTCAGCCTGCGAATCATTCTGCTGCATTCTTATTTTGTAAGCTGAGTGAACCGAAAATCTCTTATCGGATGAAGCATCCCATCCGAAACAGTCACACGGAACTGAAGCACAAGGGGGGAGAATTGCAACAATCCGCATAACAATAGGCAGGGGTAACAAATGTTGGAAGGCATCCCACTTCCATTCACCAACCTCGTTTACCATTGACGACAGAGGAGTCGACCCATCCGGAAGTAGAGTAGTAGGAAGAACCCAATCCTTTAGACAACCGATTTCCCCAACCCATCTATCATTCCAAAAATCAATGCCATCCCCATTACCCATCTTCCACGAATTATGACTACGAACCTCATCCCAAACACTACAAATACCTTTCCAAAGGTGAGATTGATTACCTCGCATTACAATATTTGGAATCACCCCATCGCACCTGTAATTAGAACGCAGAACCCGTACCCAAAACCTATCAGGTTGAGAACCCAGACCGAAAGCCAGTTTCATCAAGAAAGCTGCATTCTGATCCTCCAAATGCTTAAAACCCATGCCACCATCAACCTTGGGCTTACACAGAGTATTCCAGTCTACCAGATGCACGTGACGGCCATCAGACGAGTTACCCCAAATAAATTTCCTTATCAGCTTCTCGATCTCTATGCATACCCCTTTAGGCAATAAGGTAGTTTGCATGGTATAGTAAGGAATCGCCTCCAAAACCGCTTTCGCCAACATAATACGCCCTGCTAATGATAAAGACTTAGTTGGCCAACCTAATAATCGATCACTAACTTTTTGTATTAAGAACTGGTAGGTTCCATTAGTAACCCGTTGATGCAATAAAGGCACACCCAGATATTTACCTAAGTCCGAAACTTCAGTAAAACCAAAACCACAACTGAGAAAGCCACGAGTAGCATCATCCACATTACGGGAAAAGTAAATATTAGTCTTCTGCACACTCACCTTATGACCCGAAGCAGCGCAAAAATCACTCATGGCACAGTTAATAACGTGAAGTTGGGATACCGAGGTTTTAACGAGCAAAACTAAATCGTCAGCAAAGAATAAGTGGGATATACCTGGGCCATTACGTGCAAGAGTGACAGGTTTCCAAGCCCCGGACTGGACTTCCTTCACAATAGCATGCACCAACCTTTCCATACAGAGAACAAAATTGTACGGCAATAAAGGGTCACCTTGCCGGATACCCCTAGACGGAGTGAACGAATTAGACGGCGAGCCATTCCAAATCACCTGCATTGTTGAGGACATAATACATCGCATAATTAACCTCTGAAAACAGTCCGATAACCCAATCTCACGGAGAGTATCATCAATAAAAGACCACTCCAACCTATCATATGCTTTCTCTAGATCAACCTTAATGGTCATCCACCCTTTGCGACCAGATTTCTTACGCATCGAGTGAATAACCTCTTGAGGAATAACAATATTGTCTGAAATCAAACGCCCGAGAACAAAACTAGTCTGAGCTTCTGAAACCCAATCAGGTAGAAACAGCTTTAACCGATTAACTATAACCTTTGTAATCACCTTGTATAAAACAGAACAAAGGCTTATTGGCCGAAATTAACTAATATGCTCAGGCCTAGGAACTTTCGGTAAAAGAACCAACATAGTCTGATTCAGAGAAGGAACAATGGGCATACCAGCGAAGATATCACGAACAAAATTACATATACTAGGACCCACAATGTTCCAGTTTTGTTGGTAAAAGAAAGCATGAAAGCCATCAATACCTGGAGCTTTAAGCGGCCCCATAGCAAAAAGAGCTGTACGTACCTCCTCATCACTGACTTGCCAAAGTAGAGATGAAACTTCATTAGGTGCAAGGGCCGAAAAACCCCCGCGGATAGGGTACTCATACCCATCATTACCTTCACTCAAAAATAAATTCTGGAAGAAATTCACAGCCATAGACTTCAACTCACCGTCGTTAGAAACCCAACACCCATTGTCGTCACGCAAGGCCCGAACAGTATTCTTCCTCCATCTAGCCTTAGCAAACCGATGATAGAACTTTGTATTGCGATCCTCTTCCAAAACCCACTGACATCTCGCCTTTTGCATCCACATACTCTCTTCTTGTAGCAGCACAATATTTAATTTTGCACTAAGCGAATGATGCAAATTAATGAGGAATCCGGAAAGCCTATTTTGTAATGCCTTTTCAATACCCCGCAACCTTCGTAGCAGCTCATTTTTACGCTTCCCCACACGCCCAAAGATATATTTGTTCCATTCGACCAAATCACCCTGCAAAGAAGTTAAATTCGAAAGCACATCCCTATCATTATCCCACTTCGATTCAATAACCTTGGCGAACGCATGATGATCTTGCCAAGCTGCCAAACATTTGAACGGTCTGTCACTATGATCAACAACAGTCGAATCCAACTAGACAACTAACGGGCAATGATTAGGGGCAATATGGTCAAGGTGTGATATATGAGTATCCGGAAACGCCTGAAGCCATCCATCACTTACTAAGCACCGATCCAGACGCTAATACAGATTTCCTCTATTCCAAGTGAAAAGCAGCCCAGAAAATGGAATATCAATCAAACCTGAGTCGAAAACAAAATTTTGAAAAAGACGGCTAAAACCCAGAGAAGATAATGAACCACCCCGACGTTCTACTGGGCTTAGAATCGCGTTAAAATCACCTCCCAAAATCCATGGCTGGTCTGATGTCGGGGCAAGCTCCAATAACGTCGGCCATAGCCATTTCCGTTTAGCAACCGACGGACTGGCGTAGACTGCAGTAAGCAGAAAACATCTACCAGATTCAAGACACGAAATCTGGCAAAGGGCGAACTGATTAGAAACTTTCAGAACCTCAATCTCAAAATCCTCGCGCCATAATAACCAAATACCACCACTAAAACCATGGGCTTCAACACGGAAAGAATGCGGAAAACCAAGCCGTTTAACCACCCTATCAGCAGAAGAACCACTAATGCACGGTTCCATGATAGCGACAACTTGGGGATGAAATCTCCTCATGAAATCATGAAAATGACACCTAAACTCAGGGCTAGCAGCGCCCTGACAATTCTAGAAAAGACTTAAATCATTATAAAAGAAAATAAAGAAACATCTAACCTCACTGGCGAGGCTTAACATTCTCCTTGTCCAGATGCATCGCAACTGAATCATCATTCACAACCGGATCCACCGCTGTCGACACCTGTGGAGCTACACCAACACCCTCCCTATTACTACTAATACCCGGATCAACAGAGGTAGGCGAAAGTTTCTGTGTAGCCAAATCCTTTCTAGATGTTCCCTGCACATTCTGCACCCATTCCGATAAGATCATCGGAGGTGGGAATTGGAATGCATTTCGCTTCTTCACGCTAAGGCCTTTACGCACCGGAGGAGTTACAGCTTTAACCACTCCCTTGTTCTTCCCATTCATCCTAGAACTCCCTCTCTCTGAACCTCCATCATCCGATATAACTATTGCCGAATGCTTACCACCCTTTATATTAGGAACATGAGTATCAACCACCGGGTCCTGCCTCTCACCCAAAGATACAACTTGAGGTACTGTTATACCATGTTTGGTACCGTTAGTGACAGCCCGTGACGACTCCACCCTTTCACCATTCTTACCACTCGATGATCCTGCAGTCCCTTTCACGTTTCCATTGACAGTCGACAAGGGTTCCTGAACGGCATCATCAAAATACTGGAGAGCATCAAACCTTGACCCCATCCCCTTGCATGAAGGTGAAGAGGCTCCAACCGCAGTCCCACTTGCTTTAGAGTACCGACGCTTGCGCGGCTCCGCTAGCATCCACAGACCAAACACTTCCTCCGGTTTATCAGAATTCCACACAAGGCCAGCACTCCTTTCCACATCCACTGGTTTAGGATCGGCAGTACCACAAACCGCCGCCGAATGCCCATACACTCCACATTTAAAACAAATATCAGGAAGTCCCTCATACTCAATGGCCTGAACAAAGTTATCAATCCTAATACAAGGGAGTAAGGGTTTCGTCAGATCCACCATAACAGCAAGCCGAGCGAAACGTCCTCTATCTCCAGTATCCGCCTTATAGTCCACCCGAATAACCCGACCGATATTCTTAGCAATGTGCCGAAAGAAACCTTTAGAGTAATACCTGTATGGTAAACCCAGTAAACGAACCCAAACAATCACGTGAGAAGGGTGTCGCTCCTCAGAGGAAAACGCTCGACTCCATGGTTGAATAGTCAAATAGCTTACATAAATCATCCATGGACCATCCGTTAATACTTTTACAAAGTCGTCTTCCAAAGCAAACCGGACGATAAAATACTCATTCCCAATATCCACGAGTTGAAACTCCCCTTGAGGTTTCCATAACGTCTTTATCCGAATAAGCAACGCTCCGTACCCAATTTTTCACACCAAAATCCTAACGATGACCGACTTGCTCATGCTCTGGTCATATAACTCATGTACTCTATCCGAAAACTGCACTATCAGAAACTTCTCATCCCTAATAACTCCAACATCTTGTTCCGGTACAACCACCTCATCGTTCGAGATAGTGGTCACTGGAGAACCACCGCTCACAACCTTCCCCACCACCGCAGCCGCGTATGAGGGACAAACAGGCGCTGCACCAGGTGCTGCAGCGTTCAAACTAACCGGTGCTGTACCAGGTGCTGCACCAGGTGCTGCAACGTCCAAACCAACGGGTGCTTCACCAGGCGATGCAACACTCGAAACCATCGGCGCTGGATCAGCCTCTGATCAGGATCGCTACTGCCCTCCATCATAACATCATCCACGGCAAGGCTGCCGGTCGGCGCTTGCCCATCCCCTACCAGTTTACCCCGCTTCACCTCGCGTAGAAACTCCTCCACAAGTACGTCTCCAGTCCGTTCCAGCACCGGCGGTGCGACGACATGTACCATCGGTCTTCTCCCTTGACTGTCCACGACCTCTCCAGGGGGTCCGGAAGGCCTTCCAACGGCACCCTGGCCGGCGGCACTGTAGGGCAATTGCTAGGGTTCAAGGAACCCGGTTTCACGATAGCAGCGTTTAAAGTCCTGAGTTTTTCGGAGCTTTTCATACTTGGGTTTTTTTCAACCTTCCTTTTTCTTTCTTTTTATACGTATATATGTATATAAGTGATACCTTATTATACATGTATACAATATAGTTTTCATGCGACATAATATTATTTTGATTTGAGTCATATTGCCTATTCATCGATTCATGTCCATACTTGCTCATGCATCTAAATGCCACATTTATTTATAGTTTCATTTTTGTTTAGTACTCGGAGTCCCAATATCCTAGTGGGAGTGTCATCTCGAGTCTCTGGGTATCATCTCCTTTGGTATTGTGGACTACGAGTTAGGTTGCCCAACTTGTATGACTATGCGTTCATGCATTTTTAGGGGTTAAAAATTAAGTTAGGCCGAAATCAAATTTCTTCTTAGTCAAATGTGATACGAACCCTTAGGTACCAATTTTGGGTGTGACAGGGGTGTTAACCCTTCCTTTCACGTAACTGATTCCCGAACACATTTAAATCTCTGGTTTTATTTTTTGGTGTCCGGTCTACCCCTTTGTTAAAATGATCGACAGGGACTCCAGTTTTCATAAAAAAGCGATTTACTCAAAATCTTCTAAAAATATTTTTTTAAATAAAGTGGGTAATATACTCATTTTAGATTTTTTAGTCGCTACACTACCGAATCGATGTCTTACTGTCATAGTAGACGGCAACGATAGTTCGGGGACCAAGAGTCTAGAACAAAGCCCACATTATGTTTTAAAAGCCCACCCCGCTAGAGCCAGACAAGGACCTAGGACATGTGCTACCGATTTAAATACATTTCTCTGGTTATTTCGATGCTATAAATATTATGCTTATCTAAAATATTAATTTGTCTACTTGCTTTTCATATTACTTCACGGTATTAACACAAGTTTTTTTGTTTTGTTTGTTTTGTTTTGCTTTTTAGTTTTTCATAAATTACATTTGTTTTGGCATTGAATTGGGAGTCAGTCAATTTAGAAGTATCCAATATGTCTTTAGAGTTTAGGATTGGAGAAGATAATATTGCAGTTTGGACTTGGTCCGAGTAAACTCAACACGAGAAAGGGGATAGTCTTGGTAAAAGCAAAGTGTCCAAGATGAAGAGTTACATAAAGATAAGCACTAATCAGAATACATGTTTGCCAGAATTAAAAGAAATGTTTGATCAATGGGATAGTGAAATGAAGGAGCAGTTCAAGAAAGAATTCAGAGACATAGCCCTACTGTTAAAAATAAATATTGATCAAGAGTTGCTTAGAGCCATGGCACAATTTTGGAACCCATCATACAATTGTTTCACTTTCGGACAAGTAGACATGACACCAACACTGGTGGAATATGAGATACTGGTCATTTGTCCAAGAATTAAAAGTGACAAGAACTATACCAGACCTGTCAATAATCCAAGTTTCATTAAGAAACTAATATCATTAACTGGAAAGAAAAAAGAGTGGTTGGATAGAAAAATGGAAAATAATGACAGCACAAACATAAATGAAGATAGACATCGAATCAATTGGAGGAGCCTTAAAGAGCTGATATTGGCAAATAATGATGAGCTGGTCAAGATGAGAAGCCTATTCGCCTTGTGTATTTACGGTTTGGTTTTATTTCCAAGGACTCCGGGGCATATTCACCCGTCAACTGTGGGATTATTTGAGTGGCTAGATAAAAAAGTCAACGAAGTACCTGCTATCCTGACAGAAACTTACAGATCGTTGACCGCTTGCAAGAAATCGGGAGAAGGAAGGTTTTGGGGATGCGCACATGTAAAGTGCTCAATAGTCCTATATTTTATGCACATTTCATCTCATATTATTACTGTCCTTAGGTACATTCTAGGCATATTTAGGTGCATGCATGCATAATTCACAATATTCTTTACTTTACCTTGTTTTAGTTGAATATCTTTAATTTGTTGAGAAAAGATATTGTTTTAGATTAGTTTGCATTACATGTATTGGAGACTAACGATGAAGGGAGGAGCTGAGGAGCTGATTCTAAGGCAACAAATTAGAGAGCTATACTGAAGCAGTTCGCATTGGAAGCAGACGTTGCCGCCGCCCAATCTACCGCCCATGGCAGCAAAAAAGACAAGAAAGCCAAGACGATGTGCGATTGGAAGAGCATAATTTTCTGAGTCCAATGAGCACATTGACGCAATTTAATGATGCCAGAAATAGCAGACAGAGCTCGCCAAAGGAGAAAATCAAGGCGCCCTAAGCCTTACTTGCGGTACAAGGCAACGTCAAAGGGAGTCCAAATTCAAGTCAAAGAAGTCAGAATTAAAGGATGCATTCAATGCAAAAGCTACTTTATCATGAGGAAGACTTCTACTCCAAAGAGGACTTAACCTAGGTCATGCCCTATATATACTTGATCATATTTTGTATTTTAGACATCTTAGAATCTCTTTAGTCGGCATAGCTTAGTCTCTTGTGTTTTCTTGCCGTCATTATGTTCTAAATTCTCTAGGGTTTGGGTTGTGTTGTAAAGTAGTTGTGAGAATGGTTGTTTAGGTTCAAGTTTGTTATTGCAATAAATTCAAGGTTTGCTTATTTCATGTTCTTCATTGTTTTCAATTGAGTTCGAGAGATCAATTGTAAGCAATCCATTTGTTTGGCATCGAGAGAGTCAAACTCACGAAAGAAGTAAGCACGATCTCATCCATACTAGGTGTTGATCAATCCAGCCTAGACATAGGTTAGGGTTTAAAGCGGCTAAAAGAGGACGAACCAAAGGTTGTTGTTCATTGCAAGATTCACACCGACGAGTATTATCTGCAGTAGGCATCAACAATATTCTAGCTTAGACATAAGTAGAATCATTCTCGAAGCGTTCTGCCGAGCCTTGAAGGTCTGCCGAGTTTGTCGCCGAGCCAATCATTCGTTCCACCTGCCGAGGCAGCGAAAGTTGTTGAAGCACCAATCTGTCATCTTCTGCCAAGACAACAAAGTCTGGCAGTGCAATACAACTTGACTTATTCAATGTAGTTTTACACTACAAAGCAGCATAACCTGACCCATTCCACCAATCTGGTCCCTTCTCTTAATTACACGTGTTTCATTAAGTTAGAATCTCTTATAAACTGAAATTGACTTGTGAGAGACGATATCTTTTATACTATAACTTGACAAGAGTGTGCACTTGCACTCATAATTGGAGAACACCCAAACGCTCTTGACACGCGTCATTTTCGCGTCAAAATAATTCCTTCTTCTCAAATAATAAATTAAGTAATTTAAGCGTAGTAAAAGAGAAGTAAGGGTCGATCCCACAAGAACTAAGAAAATTTCTTGATTTATGTTTGTTCAATCGGTGAGCCAAGAAGAGAGTTGAATAATATTTAAGCAAAAAGGGGTTTGTGTATAAAAAAAGAAAAATAAAGGGATTATAAAGATGATTAGAAAGAAATAAATTTGATATGAATAAGGTTAGCCTCAGGCTCTCGCTTTGACTCAATTCCCTCAGATCGGAAAAGGTTTTTACTTCAGGATTCACGTCGGTTACTTGCCTACAAGGATCAATCCTTGAGACATATTTTTTTCTCTCCGGTAAACCGATAATCTAAAATCAATTTTTAGATTCCAGTTTTTTGGTTAGATTAACCACGGATATCGCTGTTAAAAATAAACAATTTTAAAGTTCTAGAAAAATCCGACTCATATTGTGTTATTTTAATAACAACGGTTCCAATCTCAATTTTCTCTTAGTAATCAATTTACTAAGTGTGTTCCCAGGAAGTCGAATGTGCTTCAATAGCCGATCCTTCCTCTCACATATTTAACCAAAACAACATCCTGACCAAAGTCAATCTTTGGTTTTAAAATCATTCTGATTTTTGAAATTAAGCTTAGAAAACTGAGAGAAAAAACCTGAAATTATTTAAGTACTTTTCATTCCTCACGTTGGAATCGAGTAATCGCTTTAGCCTTTGTCTATGGAAAAATAAAACTTTATTAAAGTAAAATTTCCTAAGAACAAATAAAATCTAAGAAAAAGAGATGATTTGAGTTTCACCCCCAAAGGGGTATTTATAGCATCCTAAAACCCTAAAATAACTCTAAACTGATAAGAGATAATTCCTAAAATATTTAAAATACAAAAGATAATTCCTAAGAGATAAGAAATAAATCCTAAAGTGTTTAAATTTAAAAACAAAAGATAATCCCCAAGTTCTAATCCAAATCTCGGCTGATAAGTTATCCTGAAGGTGGTTGATAAGCTATCAAGCATTGCTGATGTCATCTTCTAGAAGATACTGACGTGTCGTCCAGTCGGCACTTTCATGCCCTATTTCATGCCCACTAATCCAGCCATGAATCTAGAAAAACCAAAAATTGTAGAAATCAGCCTCTTTTAGCACAGTTTCTGGAATCCATTGTCTTGCATAGAAAATAAAGGAAAACACCCAAATTAGCTACATAAACCGACAAATAAGGAGTAATTAACAAGAAGATAATAACTATTTAAATCACTCATCAAATTCCCCTCACTTATTCAATGCTTATCCTCAAGTATTTCTCAATTAT
This sequence comes from Hibiscus trionum, assembly GCA_030270665.1. Classification (NCBI taxonomy): domain Eukaryota; kingdom Viridiplantae; phylum Streptophyta; class Magnoliopsida; order Malvales; family Malvaceae; genus Hibiscus; species Hibiscus trionum. The sequence continues at coordinate 37,717,678 of BSYR01000010.1, read as the reverse complement.
CCTCAAGATTTCTTAAGTAAACTAAATTAAGTAAATGCTGAAATTCAAAGATCAATCAAGCAAGCATAATCAATTAAGTGTAAATCTACCAAGGTATTTCAATCGTCTACCAATTTCAAAGAATACAAGACTTAGCTCCTCACATTGGTTCACTCATTTCGCTCAAGTGTTTCGGGTGAAAGAATCGCTCAAGGCTAAACTAATCAACTCATTACCATATGCTTGTAACTAAATCTAATCTCCTTTACTTTGAAAATGATGCAAAAATCAAGAGGACTTTAAAACGGGTTGTAACAGGGCTAAGGTTCGGGTAGGATAAAGGTCGAAAATGGGGTTTCAAAAATTCAAGACAAAGAGAAAAATCATTCCAAAGAATTTATTCAAATGGAAGCAAAAATCAAACAAGCTTTATTCACTCTTTTTTTTTCTTTCAAACTTTTCTTCCCTTTTTTTATTGTTCGAACTATTTTGTACTGTATTTTTCTATACTGTTCGAACCAAACTGCACTGGATTTTTACATTGCACTGTATTTTTCTGCATTGTTTGAACCAAACTGCATTGATTTATTTTTCTACACAGTGTTTTTTTCTGCACTGCACAGTTTTGTTCGATTCGAATATGAATTTTTCTTCTTTTCTCGCTTTGGAATAACCTTAACTTTGTCCTGAAATGGGTGACAAAAAGAGTGAAAAATAGAAAATTGGTTTGGGTTAAATGATGTGGTAAACAAAGAAAGTGACAAGGCTAAAAAATGGTTCACTAAAGGAAAAATAAACAAAGGGTAGGCCATTTTGTTTGGAAAGAGAAATTGGTTTAGTCCTAATGCCTCTATCATATTAAAGCATCATAATCAAAATGTATAGTCTCAACAAGTATCGAGTTACAAGTTCTAGAATGGAATCGATTAATTCAGCACACTCAATTGAAACAAAGAGCAAGAATAAAAGATATGCCCATTAAGCTTAAAACTCACATGAAAGATTTATTGAACTAAGTCATGCATCCAATTCAATCAACAAATTCATGAAATTACCAAGAAAAATTTATATCAATTAGTTATGCTATGCTATCTTACATCCTAAATTCAACAAGAACGAGATTCAATTCACAAAGAAACACATAGAAATTAAATCAAACAAGAGATTGGAAACCAAGATTATTAACAATTCTAACCAAGAAATAGCTCAATTGTAATCACAAAGCATAAGCAAGAGTTAATTTAATTCCACTCCCCTCACTTAAGTCATTTTGTCCCAAAATGTAATGTAATGCGCAAGAGAGGAAACAACAGTACTCCCTTATTTAGTGTCGGCCACATGTATTGAGTGCAATGACGCGGTAGTCTCGGCTGAAAACACTGATTCTTGTGGTGCAGGTGCTGCAAAGGATGGCGAGGGGTCGATTGGTGCAGCCGACGGAGAAGAAAAGGTGAAGCGTGATGGTAGGGTTTGGATTTTGAAGTGGCAGATTGTGTGTTTTGGGAGAGGGGAATCGTGAGGGTTTAATTGAAAGTGGGGTATGTGTGTTTTTTCCTAATCACGTGGGGGGGGGGGGGATTTATGTAAAAAGAAAAGGAAGAATTTGTGTTGAAAAGGGAATAGGTGTGGGGTCTACGGGGAATTTAAAATTTAAAGGGAAATGATGGAAAAAAGGGGAAATAGCGGGTAAATGGTGGTAGCGGGGTTTGGGTTTGGCTAATATGCACCAAGAAAGGGAGATGGGTTTTGCTAACATGCACTCTTAAAAATGGTCTCTCCACTGTTGATCACGCCTATAATATTTCCATAGACTGAAAATTATGCTTTGTTCGACCAAAATTACTATAATTATCTTCATGAAAGTTTCATTCAGAATACTTGCGGCACCTGAAAAAAATTAAAACAATAATTAAAATATGAAAAAAATAAAAAAAAATAAAATTAAGCGAATAAAAATTTGGCAGCGAAAAATAAAATGAGTTGCCTCTCATTTAGCGTTTTATTTAACATCGTTTAGCTCGATGACCTGGTTCATAGATCAAAATAAATTATATTAGTAACTTTGCTGAAGTCCACAGCAATGGCGCCAATTTGACACGCATCGTTTTCGCGTCAAAATAATTCCTTCTTCTCAAATAATAAATTAAGGAATTTAAGTGTAGTAAAAGAGATGTAAGTGTCGATCCCACAGGGACTAAGAAAATTTCCTGATTTATGTTTGTTCAATCGGTGAGCCAAGAAGAGAGTTGAATAATATTTAAGTAAAAGGGGGGTTTGTGGATAAAAATAAGAAACATAAAGGGATTATAAAGATGATTAGAAAGAAATAAATTTGATATGAATAAGGTTAGCCTCAGTCTCTCGCTTTGACTCAATTCCCTCAGATCATCGGAAAATGTTTTTACTTCAGGATTCACGTCGGTTACTTGCCTACAAGGATCAATCCTTGAGACTTATTTTTTTCTATCCGGTAAACCGATAATCTAAAATCAAATTTTAGATTCCAGTTTTCTAGTTAGATTAACAACGGCTATTGCTGTTAAGAATAAACAGTTTTAAAGTTCTGGAAAAATGCGACTCAGATTGTGTTGTTTTAATAACAAAGGTTCTGATCTCAATTTTCTCTTAGTAATCAATTTACTAAGTGTGTTTCCAGGAAGTCGAACGTGCTTCAATAGCCGATCCTTCCTCCCACATATTTAACAAATATAACATCTTGACCAAAGTCAATCTTTGGTTTTAAAATCATTCTGATTTTTGAAATTAAGCTTAGAAAAGTGAGAGAAAAAATATGAAGTTATTTAAGTACTTTTCATTCCTCACGTTGGAATCGAGTCATTGCTTTAGCCTTTGGCTATGGAAAAATAAAACTTTATTAGAGTAAAATTTCCTAAGAACAAATAAAATCTAAGAAAAAGAGATGATTTGAGTTTCACCCCCAAAGGGGTATTTATAGCATCCTAAAACCCTACAATAACTCTAAAATGATAAGAGATAATTCAAAAAATATTTAAAATATAAAAGATAATTCCTAAGAGATAAGAAATAAATCCTAAAGTCTTTAAATTTAAAAACATAAGATAATCCCCAAGTTTTAATCCAAATCTCGGCTGATAAGTTATCCTGAAGGTGGCTGATAAGCTATCAAGTGTTGCTGACGTCATCTTCTAGAAGATGATGACGTGTCATCCAGTCAACACTTTCATGCCCCAATTCATGCCCACTAATCCAGCTATGAATCCAGAAAAAACCAAAAATTGTAGAAATCAGCCTCTTTTAGCACAGTTTCTGGAATCCAATGTCCTGCATAGAAAATAAAGGAAAACGCCCAAATTAGCTACATAAACCGACAAATAAGGAGTAATTAACAACAAGATAATAACTATTTAAATCATTCATCAGCTCTAGAAGTTTTTGGCACCGTTGTCGGGGATTGGCAACAGTAAATTCGTCTTTATTTTCTTGCACCCTTATTTTATTGCATGTAATTTCAGTTTTTTTATTATTAAAAAAAAGAATATTCAGGTGCACTACAAGTCAAGGGCATCAACATGTGGGAAAGTTCTTGCGATTATTGTGAAGGCAATCATGTGTTCGAAAGTTGCCCTCATCTTTTTGCAGCATACATGACGAGAAAAACCACTTGGGAGTGGATGTCTGAATACGAACAGCAGATGCCGCAGCCGTAGTTACCGCCGCAGCAGCAAGATTTTTCATGGTATAATCAAGAATCTCAAAAAAAAATTACCATAACAGTTTCACTGCAGAAATCGATATGCCCTGGAAATATAGTTATCCTCAAGAGCAATCAAAATCCTTGGAGGACACACTTCAAACTTTCCTCACACTCACGCATAAAGTGTCAACTGCTATGGACGCCAACATCGATAAGATGGATGCACTTCTGAGCAATTCAATCATCATTAATGACATAGATGAACCTGAACACGATGTCTCAGCAACTTCTGCCTCGACAACTAGTGATCTCCAACAATTAAGTCTCAGGGATACTGAAGTCCCAAGACAAGAGGACGAAGAGCAATGTGAAGAAAGATCTCCGATGTGTGAGGAACAATTAGAACCTCCAAGCCAAGAGGATGAAAAACACTGCCCGAACAGCAAGATTGACAACTGTTTTGGCAGCTACCTAGAACCCTGTCCAAGAGACGAACTGAACAGTGAAAGGACAATACCTGAACAAAGCAATGCCACGGCAACACCTAGTGAGGCCGACAAAGGAATTGATGATGCCACGACAACATCACATGCTTCGGCAAATAGGCCTGTCATGATAGAAGCTTCAACAACGATGCCCTCCTCGACAGAAGTCGCGACAACTATGAACTATATATATCGAGAGGAGTCGATGCTGGCATATTTAAAGCCATCAAAATCTCTACTGATGGAGATTTTCGAGGGGCATAAAGAAAACGGTGTTGCGAGTCATGAAGCTTATCCGAAAATTGAGTTTTCCCTTGACCTGCATAGCATCATGACAGAAGACTATTGCAACAACTGGTTGTCGCAGTAGCTGCCTCGACAGCAAAAGCAACTTTCCACCATAACGAACTTCGACAAAGATGAGGTAAGTACATGGTTTGATAGTGATATAATTTTTCCTAATCACATGTTCATGCCTTCAGGAACGGAAACAAGGAGGAATGTTCACATGGACTACAAGGGAACGAGGGAGAAGGACACCTCCACCATGAGAATAATCATTCGATGGAGGGTGCAGGTGGATTACAAGAAGTATTGGAAATGACCCTCTTAAGCTCGAACAGACAAGGGAGTAGTTACTTTAGGAGATGCATGGCAATGCACTCCTAGAGTAACATAATTTTTATTTTTATTTTTCCACATCTTTATTGTTTTATCTATTAAGGAGTAGATTTTAATTACTTAGGACTAGATTTTATCTTTAGCTGCGTTGTTACTATTTATTCCCGTCTCACAACTATTTATCCAGATTCAGACCCTAAAGAATCAAGACGTCGCGCACAACAGAGGGCAGCACTGCTCAATGTAAAGTGTCCACAAGTCCTATATTTCATACACATTCCACCTCTTATTATTACTGTTTTAAGCATATTTTAGGCATAAGTAGGTGCATGCATGACATTTTACAATATTTCTTCATTCTGCCTTTCGAGGAACTTGCGGGCTAAGGCAAACGAGATAAAGTCCATATTCCACGCAAAGAAGTCAAGTTTAAAGCCATATTAAAGATGGAAAGCTACTTTCGAGGAATTCTACTTTAAAGAGGACTTAACCTAGATATTAGTCTATAAATACCCATTGTACTCCTAGTTCAAATCATCATAGGTTTTCTATAGACTTTGTTAGTGTTCTTTGTCGCCGCCATGTTCTAAACTCCACTTGGTTTGGATTATGCTATAAATTTGTTGTGAACAGTTGTTCTAGGATTTGAGTTGTTTTCTTTAATAAAATATTCCAAGTTTGCTTAATCTTTGCGCTTCATTCTTTCAATTATTCTACACCAGTCAGTTGAGAGAATCCATTTGTCGAGCACGAAAGTATAAGGCTCACGAAAGGGTTAAGTACGGTCACAACGTGCTGAGGCATGACTAACTTGGTTCCTAACCAGTTTATAAGTTTCAACGGCTAAAAGGGATCACCAACCGAGTTGACTAGCCTATGTTAGGTTTACACTGAGATTTCTAGGTATTACCTACGTCACGTTAGCTCTTGAGCATCCTTGCCTAGAAATAGGAAGGATCACTGTCGACTATCCCGCCGAACTTGGAGTATCTGCCAGATCTGCCGCCGAGACTTATTTCCGTTCCACATGTCGAGATAGTGAAAGTTGCAAGGGTAGTGACCCGCTGCGGCCGCGTGACAGGGTCGTAGCCTGCCGCCCGCCATACCCGCCGAGGCAGCATTTCGTGGCAGCACGAAACAACTTAGACCTTTTGCAACGCAGTTTTCACACTAAGGAGCAGCATAACCCTGCCTGCTTTATCAACATGATTCACCTTCTTTATTATTTATGTTTTCAATTACTTTTCATCTCAACAAACAATTCACTTGTGTTTTATTTTACCTTGTGCAGGGACTACAAAATGAACCGAGCTGTCCAATCCTCGTGGGATTCGAAATCTTTTATACTATAACTTGGCAGGAGTGTGCGCTTGCGCTCTCACAAAAAGGGAACACCTACACACCCTATACTCAGCCAGCTGCCACAACCCGCAATTGACGGCATAGGAGATAACTCCTTCGAATCATCTCCACCATCTAACAACAACTAAGTCTAAATTTTCTTTCCATGTCTCATGTTTATTTTTCAGTTTCAGTTCTAATTTTATTATTTTGTGCATTGAGGGTAATGCCCATCTCGAGTTTGGGGGGGATTAGCACTCATTTATTATCTAGGCAAACTTAGATCATATAGTTGCATATGTATTTGCCTTAAAATTAATCAAAAGAAAAAAATTGTTAGAACTTGTTCCTATGATAGGATAGCCGATTTTAAGTTTTTCGCACCATAAAAAATGAACTTAATTTTGGGGAAAGCATGAAGAAAACTTAGAATTTTTCTATAATTTCCAAAAATCATAAACACTACTGTTACTTGCTGAATTTGAGTGAATTTCTGATAAACACTGCCTGCTTGAATTATTTGATTCTAACATGGTTGCAGGTAGCTGTCGTGGCAGACAACAAACAGAAAAAAGGACAAGAAAGCCAAGACGGTGATAAGTTGGCTCGGTAGGTCCCTGACCACTTGCAAGAAATCAGGAGAAGGAAGGTTTTGGGGATGCGCATAACTGTTTGAAATCTGGTTCAGAGGTCATAGGTGGAACACATCTTATAGAGGAATCAGGTATCTTGACATATATTCACCAATTGAAGAACACACAGCTAGTTGTCCTTTAGAGAAAAAGAGTGAAAAACATTGGGAAGAATACTTCAAGGACTTGAAGGATACTGATGTAGTATGGAAGGCTCCATGGTTGAATAGAGGAACAAATTTCTTATATCGGTGTGGAGATAGGGACTGGGTTCCACTGCCAGGAATTTGGGGAGGAAAGGCTTACTGTCCTTTGCTAGTATCTAGATAGTTTGGTTTAAGATAGTTTATACCGGCTACTGCAGGAATGGCAAAGTTCGAATACACGCACAAGACGAATGACTACAAAGAGATAGTAGTTCAGACTGCAAGAGCATGGGAAAAACCGAGAAGGGTCCAACCATATCAAGACTCGGGAGTGATGGCAAGATACGATGAATGGAGAATGCAAAGGGTCAATGACAACACATTTCAAGAAGGGGTAGTAAACGCTAGTTCCTCTACTCAGACTGCTAAGGAAGCACCCTCGGCTTTAGAGAAGCTCAAACATTACTGCGAGTTGGATTTGAAGAAGCACGAAAAGGGGATTAGTGATCTCACCGAAGAACTGACTATGGAAAAGTTACAGGTAAGCATGCATGAGGGAAAGGAAAAAGAGCTGATGGAACAAAACAAGAAGATTATTTGTTATCTGAAAGAGTTAAAAAACAATGATTATAAGGCAAAGCAAAAGGAATGAGCGGGAAAAGTAGTGAAGAGTCTATTTGAGAAACTGGATGCAATGACCAAGGACAGAGACGACTATAAGAAAATTTATGACTAGAAATCACGAGCAAGCAATGAATCGAGCAGTAAAGTAAAAAAGAAGCTGGAAGATGAGAAAGCTAGGAATTTTGATTTGACAAGCCAAGTAACACAGCTAGAAGAACTAATTACAAAGTATCACAATGAAGACAAAGTTCAGGAAGAAATGGAGAAAGAAAGGTTATAGAAAAAAGGTGATGAAGTTAGAGAATGTTGTCCAAGATTTGAAAGAAAAACTTGTTGGTTACGAAGGAGCGCTGATGGTGGAAAGTGGAGCGTGGAAGGACAAGTATGAAGTAGCATGGCGCACAATCCAGTGCCAGAATGATGAATTGGTAAGTTTTAAGAAGTAGGTCAGGATTGTTGTCTCGTACGTCTAGATATTGTCAAGGCAAGCTACAAGTTTGTTGGATCAACCCGACATCGAGCAAGAGCATGGAGAAGTTATCACACGCTTCCTGCACGAGTTGGTCAACTTAGGAATTAGGGCTAGTAGTTTCTTGTAGGAAATTTGTCTTTTCTTTGTATTCAAACTTTCGAACAAATGGATGTTTCTAAAAGATTAGTTCCTGAATTCAATGCCTTCTTTATGCATTCATGCATACATTCATACATTCACGCATTTAAAAACTTCATATTATATTGCCAAATAAGAAATCTAATAAAGGGAAAGTTTAATGATAGTTTGCTTTAAACCGCAATCATACCGCATTCAAACGGAACTCGCATGCGCTCTAAAGCCATGGTTGTTGAAGATAGAATTGCCAGTCTGGAGAATGACCGGGTGGAGACATAGAATCGATTTGATAGAATGGAGCAATCTATCAAAGATCACTTTGCCCAGACACATGCATAGATTATTGGTCAGCTGACTGCCCTATTAGGACCGAAGGAGTCTGGTAAAGCTAAAGCTCCCTGAAGGTGCTTCAAATGACATGAATGATCAAGCTGAAACTACGTCTCACATCAGAATGCAGCCTGAAAAACCTTCACCTGTGAATAAGGTCCACATCAACTTGGCAGGGGCGACGCCCAGTCACCCGGTGCATGTTGGGGCAAACTTCGGGAGTGGTAATGAGGTCCCATATCTAAATATTTTGAATGAGATAGAAAAGATTCATGCTGAAATTGAAAGGAAGTATGAAGAGTGTTGCAAAGCCTTAGAAGACAGCTTACTGGAGTTACAGAAATAAAATGAGTTGGGCTCAGGCGCTGATCAGTACTTAAAAGTTCTATATTTTACCCATCATTTATCCTTATTTTTGCTGCACTCAAGCATGTTTAACTGCATTTTAGGTTAAGTTTTGCATAAACATCACATTTAGATAAAATTGCGCAGATACTGCTAAATTTGGTTACTTTTGCAGGTATCTGTTGTGGCAGCAGTCGTGACAGCACCCAGGGCAGCAATCGTGGCAGGCGCTGGGCAGCAATGCAAAAAATCTGGAATGAGCAGTCAAGGAGGACGTTGCTGCCATGGTGCTGCCGTGACAGCATGGTGACAACAGTTTTGTGGAGAGAGAAAGCAAAGTGGACCTAGATAGATAGAGAAAATTCTGCTCGTCTGTCGTGTGAAAACCTCATATTTTTCCGAGCCCCAGATCAAAAGATATGTCAAGCCCAAAGTTCAAGGAGAGAAAATCCTAAGAAACAAGGAGGACGGCTGGAAAGTATATTCCTTGAAGATTTAGTCTTTATTAGAATCATACTTTTAATTAAAGTTGTAATCCTTGTTAAATTAGATAACTTGAGCCCAAAGCTTATATAAGGGCATGTATTTTAACCTAGGGCAGATCTCAACCTCCACATCCCATAACCCATAGCCGATTTCCCTTTAAACCGACAACCAAAAACCCTCCGCCGTCTACCCGTCGTCTACCCGCCGTCGACATGTTCTAAAACCCCCCTAGGGCCACGGGTTGTTTTGTAAAGTAGTTGCAAGGGTTGCTTTTGTTTTAGGAATTTTCAGTTCAATAAAATAAACTTCAAGTTCTCTTATTTTGGTTATTAATATCTTGCAAGAGCATCGGGAGAGCATTGTGAGGTTATCTATTTACTTAGCATCGGGAGAGTTAAGTATACGAAAGAAATAAGAGCAAGTTCTCTAGTTTATAGTTGAACTATCTCGTGCCTAGGGATAGGGCGAGGTTAAGTGGCTAAAGAAGAATTCATACACATCGGTGTTCATCCTTCGATTCACGCCGGGAGGTATCATCAACACGTGATCATCGACAGACTTGGACCTAGGGATAGGCCAAGGCAGATCTGGGATTCTTGCCAAACTTGAAAGTATTGAGTTGAGTGTTTGCTGCCGCGACAATCAACGGACTGCTGCCGCGACAGGTGCTGCCCGCGACAGGCGCGACGACAGAACTGGATTTCCTAAACTCTGCAATACCTGCACTACTGAGCAATTCAATATCAACCCATTCTCTCTATCTTGATTTCTTTAACCTTATTTTCAAGTATTCTTTATTATTTTTGTGACAATATTTTAATCTATTCTTTTCCCCTTGTGCAGATAGCGAAGGAAAGGGTTAGCCCAGTCCCTGTGGAGACGATATCCGATACTCTAGTATCACTTTATTACTTGCGACGTGTACACTTGCACTCAATTGCGATAGACTATTTTACACGCAACAAGTTTTTGGCTCTGTTGCCGGGGACTGGCAACACACTCTTACCCTAGCTTCTGCACTTTTCTTTTATTTTTATTTATTTTTTTATTTATTATTTTTTTATTTTTATTTTTTTTAACAAAAAAAACTCAGGTGAAAATACAGGTTCAAGGGCATCAACATGCCAGGAAAAACCATTCGAGAGTTGATGTGGGAAAGTTCTTGCAATTGCCGTAAAGATATGCTGCCACAGCAGCAACAGGGGCAGCAACTGCCGATGCCGCAACAGCAAAATTTTTTATGGTACGATCAAAACCCGCACAATTTTTTATACCATAACAGTTTTGCTGCAGAACCCGACCTGCCCTGGCAATGTCATCATCCTCAAGAGCAGTCAAAATCCTTAGAAGACACACTACAAGCCTTCATGGCACTCACTCAAGAAGTGTCGGTTTCTATGGACGCAAGTATCGCCAAGATGGATGCACTCTTGAGCAGACCGGTCCTCATTCATTCCACGACTGAACCTGAAATCCCAAGGAAAGATGACGAGGACGCCCATGTGAAGGAATACCCAACATATGATGAGTCTGAGCAACAACTTGCCATGGCAATGATCGAGGAGCCGGAATGGAGCAACACCGCGACAACGCTGAGTGAAATTCAAGAGAATGTCACGGCAGCAACCACTTCCGAGGCAGAAACCCCAGTCAAAGCGGAAACTGCCGCCTCGGCAGCAACTGATGCTGAAGCAGCAACCACATCAGAGGCAAATTCTCAACCCACTACCTCGATTATGCCTGACCAAGATTGCACACATCCATCCCTGTCATGGCACTCGCACGACCACCTAGAAGAGCTACCCACTGACAATGCCTCGCCGATGGAATATGAGCAGGTAATAAATGAACCTTTTGAATTCTTTGAAAACTCACAAATTCCATTGCAGGTATTAGAGGAACCAAAGCCGGTGGACATAGAATCATCAAAGTCTCTACTGACGGAGATCTACGAGTGGTCAACAGAATTTAGTATAGAGAGTGATGGCACTTACCATTGTCCCATTGACCTGCAAAGTAACCTGACAACGGACTGTCAAAATAACTGGCTGCCGCAGCAGCAGACACGACAGCAAGGGCTACATTCAACCACAACAACATTCAACAAAAACAAGGTAAGTTTGTGGCCGAATGTCAATTTGATTTTTTCTAATCATATATTCATGCCCTCAGAAACATTACCAAGAAGAGAGGACTTCATGGACTACAAAGGGAAGAGAAAGAAAAGAGCCTCCACAATGAGAATAATCACCAGATGGAGGGTACGGATGGACTTCAAGAAGTACCGGAAACGACCCATCAAGCATCAATAGAACAAGGAGTAGTTACTTTAGAAGATGCCCCTCAAGGCACTCATAATTTAACTTATTTTATTTTTATCTTATTTTATCTTTATTATTTTAGGAATTAGGAATTTGATATTGGTTTTAGTTTGTTTTTGTTATTAGGTAAACAAAGAAAAACCCTTGCAATGACGATACAAGCAACCTGAGGAAGCTCTGCCTCCACCCCTGTCGCGGCAGCACTCATACTCTCAGGGCAGCACCCACAGCTCCTCCGACAAAGTCCAAAAAGACTGCCCGCCGACAGCTCCTCATCCAAAGCTCCAACAACAGCGATGACAGCCGCACAACTTAAGTTTTCTTTTTCTTTTTCTCTGTCGCCTGCTATATATATTATCTTTTTGTGATGTTTAACTTTTCTGTCATCTTTTTCTTATGTTTTTTCATCTTTTGTGTCATGCATCGAGGAAAATGCAACCCTTGAGTTTGGGGGTAGGCAGTCCTCCTAATTATTAATATAATATTGCATTTAGTTTTAATTGTGTCGCATTTATTTTATGCAAAAAAATGAAAATATTGAAAATTTTGGCTTAAAACTATGAACTGAACTTGCCTGTCGTGACAGCTCTGTCGTGGCAGAAACTTTAGGATAGTTTAAGGAGAAGTTTAGACCCTTTCTATAGTTCTGAAAACTTAAACACCATTGTGACTGTTATACTGCTTAGACTTCTTTTAGCCAAACTAGAATAGGAAGCTTAGCACTTGAATAGCCCCTAGAGGTGCCTAACACTGGCTCTAGGAAAGAAGTTTAGCAAAAGAGACTCAAAGCCCTAAAGGTGCCCGAAACCGGCTCTAGGAAGTTAGCTAGAGGTTCCCGAAACTGGCTCTAGTGAAACTTTAGCTTAAAAAAAATTTGAAATCGAGTCAAAACAGAAAATCAAAGGAGCATAAGAAGTGCCTTCAAAAGATAAACTTGGCATAAAAATTCGAGTTAAGAGCTGAAATTTTCTAGTGAAACTAAGAGAGTCTTGGCATATAACTGTTCACAAGCATGCACACACTGCACGAGGACTATAGGGAGATTCCAGACAGATCCTAAATTATCCGATAGGTTGCTGCCGTCACAGGGAATGAACGACGGGTAAGGGAAAGTTCACTGTTTGAAAGCCAAAACAAAAAAATTATTTTTCTTTTAGGTCTGATTTGCTTGAGGACAAGCAAATATTCGAGTTTGGGGGTGTGATCAGTACTTAAAAGTTCTATATTTTACCCATCATTTATCCTTATTTTTGCTGCACTCAAGCATGTTTAACTGCATTTTAGGTTAAGTTTTGCATAAACATCACATTTAGATAAAATTGCGCAGATACTGCTAAATTTGGTTACTTTTGCAGGTATCTGTCGTGGCAGCAGTCGTGACAGCACCCAGGGCAGCAATCGTGGCAGGCGCTGGGCAGCAATGCAGAAAATCTTGAATGAGCAGTCAAGGAGGACGTTGCTGCCATGGTGCTGCCGTGACAGCATGGTGACAGCAGTTTTGTGGAGAGAAAAAGCAAAGTGGACCTCGATAGATAGAGAAAGTTATGCTCGTCTGTCGTGTGAAAACCTCATATTTTTCCGAGCCCCAGATCAAAAGATATGTCAAGCCCAAAGTTCAAGGAGAGAAAATCCCAAGAAACAAGGAGGACGGCTGGAAAGTATATTCCTTGAAGATTTAGTCTTTATTAGAATCATACTTTTAATTAAAGTTGTAATCCTTGTTAAATTAGATAACTTGAGCCCAAAGCTTATATAAGGGCATGTATTTTAACCTAGGGCAGATCTCAACCTCCACATCCCATAACCCATAGTTGATTTCCCTTTAAACCGACAACCAAAAACCCTCCGCCGTCTACCCATCGTCTACCCGCCGTCGACATGTTCTAAAACCCCCCTAGGGCCACGGGTTGTTTTGTAAAGTAGTTGCAAGGGTTGCTTTTGTTTTAGGAATTTTCAGTTCAATAAAATAAACTTCAAGTTCTCTTATTTTGGTTATTAATATCTTGGAAGAGCATCGGGAGAGCATTGTGAGGTTATCTATTTACTTAGCATCGGGAGAGTTAAGTATACGAAAGAAATAAGAGCAAGTTCTCTAGTTTATAGTTGAACTATCTCGTGCCTAGGGATAGGGCGAGGTTAAGTGGCTAAAGAAGAATTCATACACATCGGTGTTCATCCTTCGATTCACGCCGGGAGGTATCATCAAGACGTGATCATCGACAGACTTGGACCTAGGGATAGGCCAAGGCAGATCTGGGATTCTTGCCAAACTTGAAAGTACTGAGTTGAGTGTTTGCTGCCGCGACAATTAACGGACTGCTGCCGCGACAGGTGCTGCCCGCGACAGGCGCGACGACAGAACTGGATTTCCTAAACTCTGCAATACCTGCACTACTGAGCAATTCAATACCATCCCATTCTCTCTATCTTGATTTCTTTAACCTTATTTTCAAGTATTCTTTATTATTTTTGTGACAATATTTTAATCTATTCTTTTCCCCTTGTGCAGATAGCGAAGGAAAGGGTTAGCCCAGTCCATGTGGAGACGATATCCGATACTCTAGTATCACTTTATTACTTGTGACGTGTACACTTGCACTCAATTGCGATAGACTATTTTACACGCAACAGGCGCTGCTGAAATGAGTTTAGTGACTGACTTGATACTGCCTCCGAAATTTAAGGCCCCATATTTTGAAAAATATGATGGGAATACTTGTCCAAAGGCCCACCTCATGATGTACTACCAGAAAATGGCTGCCCATTTAAAGGATGAGAAATTGTTGATATACTGCTTCCAGGATAGCTTAACTGGTTCAGCGGCCCGATGGTACATGCAATTGAGCCGTGTGAACATACGATCGTGGAAGGATCTTTCAGGAGCCTTTGTAGAGCACTACAAACATGTGACATAAATGGTCCCTAGCCGAGTTATGTTGCAAGGAATGGAGCAGAGAAATGATGAAATGCTCCGGTAATATGCACAAAGATGGAGAGATGTCGTAGCACAAGTACAACCTTCGCTGATAGAAAATGAGGTTGCCCACATGTTTGTTCAAACTCTGAGAGGGCCACTTTTCGAGAGGCTAATCAGTAATGCTACCCAAAATTTTGTTGATGTTGTAATGACTAGGGAATTGATAGAAGCTGCGATCAAGAGTGGTCAAATTGAGAGTGGAGAGAGCTCTCAATGAAATTATAAGAGGAAGGATAGTGAAGTGAATAATACAAGTACAATTGAGGCTCCGGCGAATGTGACCATTACCTCACCTGGAACTGCAGTAGGAAGCTCACAGAATTTGAACAAGAAGGATTCCCGTGGGCTGAGAAATGATAGGATGAATTTCACACCCATTCTGATGACATATGTCGAATTTTATCCCCAATTGCATGAAGCAGATTTGGTACGACCATATCATTTGACGCCCTTACATCCTCCTTACCCTCCATGGTACAAATCTAATGCCTATTGTGAATTTTATGCCGGGATATCGGGGCATTTGATTGAGACGTGCATGACATTTCAGAAGGTGGTGCAGAATCTGATCAACACTGGGATCTTAAAGTTTGATGAGCCAAGCATTGTTGCAAACCCTTTGCCAAGTCATGGTGGGCGAGGGGTGAATGCTATAGAAGAAGATGATGAAACAAGACGATTGAAGACTGATGTATTAGAAATAAGATCATCACTAAAATGGGTGTTTGAATAGTTTTACAATGCCAGGATGATTGAAATGGGCGTAAATGTGGAAATGGAGAAACAACCTGAGGTGTATTGTCAGTATCATCAAGAGTGTGGTCATGAGATTCAGTATTGTCAAGAGTTCAAGGACTTGATTCAGAAAATGATTGATAACAAAGAGATTGAATTCTTTGAGAAACCAAGAATGAGGAAAGAAGTTGAGGTATGCACCTCAGAGTGTTTTGGAGCTAAATATGGGGTCCATAAGCCATTTGTTCTCTCTGTTAAACCAAAGGCTGCAAGTGCAAAACCGGCAGTAACCCCGAAGGTTGTGATCTCGACTCCTGCATCATTTGCTTTCAAAAGTACCAATGTAGTTCCCTGGAATTATACAACCAATGTGACCGTACCAGAAAAAGAAAAGCCACAAGAAGAAACAAAGCCAAAAGATGAGAAGAAGGATGAGTTAGAGGGAAAGAAGGATAAGCAGCCTAATATAGGAGCAATAAATGAAGTGGGACACTTTACCCGAAGTGGTAGATGCTATTCTTCTCCAAAATTACTTAAAGAAGCGGAAAAGAATAAAGGGAAGGCTGCGGCGACACCAGAGAAGATTTTTGGAGAAGATCTTGTCCCAAAGATAAATGAGCCAGTAACAGAAGAACATGAACAAGATTTCTTGAGGTTTCTGAAACACAGTGAATACAATATAGTTGAGCAGTTGAAGAGGCAACATGTAAGGATTTCTATCTTGGAGTTATTGTTGAGCTCCGAAAGGCACCACAATGCTTTGATGAGGGTGCTTAATCAGACATTTGTAACAAATGACATATCCGTGTACAAGTTAGATAGAATCGTGAATCATATTATTGTTGACAACTATATTACATTCACTGATGATGAAATTCCCGAAGGTGGGATGGGGTCGGTGAAGGCTTTGAACATTACCACACATTGCAAAGGGTATGTGCTACCTAGAGTCCTAATTGATAATGGATTGGCACTGGATGTTATGCCAATGGCAACTCTGAAAAGGTTACCCATTGATGATTCTCACATGAAAACATACCAGAATACTGTAAGGGCCTTTAATGGAAAAATACGTGATGTGTTAGGGAGGATTGAAGTACCCCTGCTGATCGGGCTGACGGTTTATAACATAGATTTTGTAGTAATAGACATTAAGCCTACATACAACTGTTTGTTGGGAATACCCTGGATTCACTCAGCTGGAGCAGTCCCGTCGTCCTTACACTAGAAGCTCAAATTTGTTATAGAAGGGAAACTGGTTAGTTTCGTTACAGAGGAAGACATCATTGCCTCGATAACCACTGACATCTCGTACATCCAAGCAGATGAAAATGCCCTTGAGTGTTCTTTTCGCACTTTGGAGTTTGTAAATGCTACCTTTGTTGCTGAGGGAAAGCCCTTCCCGCGACCAAGGTTATCAAATTGCACTAAAATGACAGTGCATGAAACACTAGGGAGGGGCGCAAAGACGGGAAAAAGGACTTGGGAAACACTTGCAAGGAAACCTACGTCCGAGGCCCATTATCATAAAGAAGAACCATTTTGGGCTAGGGTTCAGTCCAAACATGCAAGACTGGCTGAGGGAACTAAGAAGAGAAAGGAACAGAGGAAAGCTCATTTACAGGGGACTGAAACTTCTTCTAGACTGGTAACTTCCTTTGACATGATGAAGATTTTCAAGTCCTGGGGATTTGCAAATGTTGAGAAACAATTGGAAGAGGTTATTCAAGAGACAATAAAGCTACACGAGGAAGAGACTTTCGGCAATAATTTTGATGGGCTCGTCATTGGCGGAATTTTTGAGGTGGGTCGACATGGAGAATTTCTGGAACAGATCCACCCGTGTATCCCGGGTGAGATGCTGAACAACTGGACCGCCGAAGATTTCCTTCTTGTAGCTAAGAATAAAATAGAGTAAATGCCAGGAACCACCTTATACTTTTTCCTACAAGTATAAGGGATTGTCTGTAAAGGGTCATTATACCCATCCATTTTAATAAAGATGATTTTCATGTTGATTCACAAATGGCAAACGTGTTTTTAATTTTTCGCATCCTTTTCAAAATATATTATCATTTCCTTTGCAAGTCTTCAACTATCAACTGCATGAATAATCCTAAACCTAATCCCGGAGTAGGTTCTGAACTGCCAGTGTGTTCGGTGGAAGTCAATGAAGTCGAGGATGAAACAGAATGTGAAATCCCTGAAGAATTACTAAGGCTGATGGAAAAAGAAGATAAGAAGATCTTACCTCATAAGGAAGAATTGGACGTTCTCAACTTGGGGACGGATGAAATCAGAAGAGAGGTAAAATATGAGCTGCATTCTCATTAAAAGAGAAGCAAAAGTTGATTGATTTGCTATGAGAGTTCAAAGATGTCTTCGCCTGGTCTTATCAAGATATACCAGGATTGAATACTGACATAGTGGTACACAAGTTACCCATAAGGCCAGAATGTAAACCGGTACAGCAGAAGCTAAGAAGATTGAGACCGGAAATGGAATTGAAAATAAAGGAAGAGGTACAAAAGAAAATCGATGTTGGTTTTCTCGCAGTATCACAATATCCAGAGTGGGTGGCCAATATAGTCCATGTGCTGAAGAAAGATGGAAATGTACGAATGTGTGTGGAATACAGAGACTTGAATAAGGCTAGTCCGAAAGATAATTTTCCCCTGCCACACATAGATATTCTAGTTGACAACACGTCGGGACATCCATGGTTTTCCTTCATGGATGGTTTCTCGGGGTACAATCAGATAAAGATGAATCTGAAGAACATGGTCAAAACAACATTCATAACTCTCTGAGGCACATTTTGTTACAAAGTGATGCCTTTCGGATTGAAGAATGTCGGGGCAACATATCAACGGGCAATGGTTACCTTGTTCCACGACATGATGCACAAAGAAGTTGAAGTGTACGTGGATGATATGATTGCTAAGTCCCATACCGAGGAGGAGCATATTCAAAACTTGAGGAAGTTGTTCTTAAGATTGAGGAAGTACCAGTTAAAACTCAATCCCAATAAGTGCAATTTTGGAGTAACATCTGGAAAACTCATGAGGTTCGTGTTCAGTAGTAAAGGAATTGAGATAGATCCAAATAAGGTGAAGGACATTCAGAATTTGCCACCACCCAGCTCACAAAAAGAAGTTCGTGGATTCCTTGGCAGGTTAAATTGCGTGTCTCAGTTCATTTCACAATTGACCGATAAATGTGATCCAATCTTTAAGCTGCTCAAAAAGAATAACCCCGGAGAGTGGAATGAAGAATGCCAAGAAACATTTGATAAAATCAAGAAATATTTGACAAATGCTCCAGTATTAGTCGCGCCAATCCCCGAAAGAACGATGATCCTCTACTTGATGGTTTATGAGAATTCAATGGGATGTGAGCTAGAGCAACATGATGATACAGGAAAGAAGGAAAGAGTCATTCATTACCCGGGCAAAAAGTTTACTGAATGTGAAGTACGGTACCCGCCAATCCAAAAGCTGTGTGTTTTGGTCTGGGTAAGTCGTAGGCTCAGACAGTACATATTGTACCACACTACATGGCTAATTTCCCACCTTGATCCATTGAAATTTATGATGGAAGTGCCGACGTTGACTAGAAGGTTGGCACGTTGGCAAATGTTATTGTCAGAGTTCGATATTGTGTATGTGTGCCAAAAGGCAATAAAAGGAAGTGTCATGGCAGATTTCTTAGCCAGTCGTGCAGTGGAAGATTATAAGCCCTTGAACTTTGATTTCCCAGATGAGGATGTGATGAATGTCTCCACGACAGAAACTGGAATCCCAGATAGTGAAACATGGAAATTATATTTTGATGGAGCAGCTAATGCCCTTGGATGTGGAATTGGAGTGTTATTGATTTCTCCAAGTAATATACATTACCCGTTCACAAGAAAGTTAGAATTTCTTTGTACCAATAACATGGCAGAATATGAAGCCTGTGTCATGGGCCTGCGAGCTGCTATTGAAAGAAAGACAGAAGCTTTGAAATTATATGGGGATTCAGCGTTCGTGACCTACCAACTTCGTGGAGAATGGGAAACAAAGGATGTAAAGTTGATTGAGTACCAAAAACTAATCTTGGAGCTAATGAAAGAGTTTGAAGAAATTACCTTTACATATATCCCCAGGGAATACAACCAAATGGCGGATGCCTTAGCTACACTGGCTTCGGTATTCCTAGAAAATAAGCCAGAAGACATGATGCCAGTTCACATGCAAAGTTATAAAACCTATGCTCACTGTTGCAGCATAGAAGAAGAAGTCGATAAGCATCCCTGGTATTATGACATTTTGCAATATCTAAAGTATCAGACTTATCCCCTGGGGGCAAATGACAATGACAAAAGAACTATTAGAAGGATGGCTTCAGGATATATACTTGATGGAGAGATTCTTTATAAAAGGGGAAAGGATCAGATCCTGTTAAGATGTATTAACGCCAATGAAGCAAAGAATATCATGGCGGAAGTGCATGATGGAATATGTGGAACACATTGTAACGCCCCAGTTTTGGGCTCGGAAGTTTTGGGCGTTGACCGGTTCGGTCAAAGTGCTGATCGAATATATAAGAGTGAATTTAGGAAAGCCTAGTTCGGGTTGCATTAAAAATATGGAAAAATGTCTTAAAATCATCTTTTAATATATAAAAGTGAACTGTGAAATCAATTTTGGAAAATGAGGTTTGGAAGGTTGACATTTTGGGTTAGTGACCAAAATGTAATTTTTGAAAGTTCGGTGACTGTTTTAAAAAGGATTGAAACTTTGAATCTTTAAGGAGCTATTTACCCAATGGGAGTTTCTCCAGATTTTCTAAATATATTAAATGATTAATTAAGTGTTTTTAAATAAAAGAAAAGTGGAGGGAAGATATTTTCCTAAATCTAACTAACTTTTCTCTCAACCATTTTCTCTCATCTTTTCTCTCAAACCAAACACATTCTCTCCAGATTTCCTCCTCTGATTTTGTCACTCAAATCACTCATTTCAACTCTCATTTGATTTCTAATCATCTCATCAACAAAACCTCTCAATTTACAAGTTGTTTCATCAAGCTTTTTGGCTCCAAAAAGGAGAAACTCAAGTTTGGAGGTAAGAACGTCCTTCTCCTCTGAACTTCAAGTTCTTTACTGAAATTCCCAAGTTCTCAATCCTTGGTTTGTGTTTTGTTAAAGGCTTTTCAATAGAAATCTTGATTTTGGCTTAAAATGCAAGATTTGGCGATTTTGGTGAAATTTTCGTGTGATCTGTTTGGGCAGTGTTTTGAAGTGTCAAAATGATGTTAAATGAATGCTAAATTGATTAGAAGTTGAGGTTTAATTAATGCAATCCCGGATAGGTTGAATTTCCTAAGTTTTGCTTGAGTTTTTGGTTGTTTTTGGAGTGTTTTTGGTGATCTGTTATACCTGGGAGTATAAGGACGTGTTTGTGATCATTTTGGATGTTAATGGATGTTTAAAAATGGTTAGAAGTGATGGATCTTGGCTGGGTTAAGTTTTGGAAATGTTTGGAGGTGATTTCGGTTGTGTTTGGTAGCCGAATTGTTGGATTTGTGTCGAGCAGCGAGTTTGGTTGTGTGGCTGCTGTTCTTAATGCATAATGATGCATTAATGTGCTGTTTTTGTGTGCTTGAAACAGGGGAGTTTGATCCGTGAGCTTTAGAGGTGTTGCGGAAGGTTTCGGATGCTTGGAAGGCTTGGTGGCTAGCCTTGTTTTGGTTATCGGTGAGTGAAGTTGGGTTTTCGGCTTTTAAACAAAGGTTTGAAGGTTTTGAGAGCTTAGTTTAAGTCTAAACAACTTTGCTAAGCTCAAGAGTAAGTAAATGGATTTCTTACTTGATTTGTGATATGAATTGGCTTTTTAAGAAATTGTGGTTGATGTTTGAAATGCATGTGTTTTGCATGGTTTAAATCTGTTTTGAAAGCATATTTTAGCATGGTTTAATGCTGGTTTTGAAAGCCGTATGTGAAGGATGCTCAAGGTAGGAGATCCTTGGTTTTATACATTGAAAATGTGGATTTGATGCATGGTGTTGCATGATGTTCAATGGCTTTGTTTAGTGCTTTAAAACAGTGAATTAATGTTGGTAAATGATGGTTTTTGCATATTGGTTATGCATGTGAATCATTTGATTAATGTGGTAATGGTTTTGCATAATGGTTATGCATGTGAAACATTGGACTAATGTGGTAAGGTGGTTATATTGGCAAGTGGTGTAAGTGGTTCTTGGTTCTTTGATCGGATATAGTTAGCCGGCTATAGGATTGGGTGCACCGTGAATTAAGTCGCCTTGGAGGTGGAGTGGTCAAGAGTGGACCGGTAAACTCCCTTCAAGCATCCTAACGAGATGGTTGAGGTCATAATGGAGGTGTTACCCATTCGAGGACCTTGGTTGAGCAAAGGTTATATGGAGGTGTTGCCCATATGTGAGAACCTTGTGCTTGTTGAGATCACAATGGCAGTGTTAAGTCCATGTGTGGATCTTGTGTAGGGTGTCCCAGATCTCGTTAGTGATGTTCTACAACTACCAATCGGTGAATGCAAAGGTTATATGGAGGTGTTGCCCATATGTGAGAACCTTGTGCATGTCAAGGTTGTATGGTGGTTAAAAGTCCATACATGGGAACCTTGGGGAAGAGCTAAGGTTGTGTGGTGTTTAAAAGTCCATACATGGGAACCTTAGGATGTTGAGGTCATAATGGAGGTTGTTGCCCATTCGAGGACCTTGGATTGGTAGGGTGTAGGGAGCGTAGGGACAACGCTCGGAATCCGCGTATCCGATTGGATGTTGAGTTGAAAAGTGGATGTGATTGATCACTTGAAGGCCAATATGATGTTCTTGATTATGGAGAAGCATGGGATGCTTGAAAAGATGCATAATTGCATGTGAAGCATGAAATGCTTGAAAAGATGCATGGTTGCATGGAAATTGTATAATGCTTGTAAATGCATGTTTACTTGTTAAGTTGAACAAGTGTTGGTTATCATTTGATAAATGATGCATGTGAGCATGATATATCTTTAATGCATTGGAGTCTTGGAAGACTTGTTTTAAAAGGCATGTGATGATGATAGTATGGTTTATATTTTTGCCTTGGTAAATGCATGTGATGGATTGCTTGAGTAATGGTTTTAAAAAGGTTTCTTGCTTGAAATGGCTCTCAAGTTTAAGAAAGGTATGTTATGGAATGGGAGTGTATTCCAAGGCTTTGTTTTAGCTTTGCATATGGTGTTTATGCATGGTTTGGCTAAATGGATGATTTGTAAGTTGTGCTTTAAAAAGGTTTTCTTAGCTTGCTAAGCTAAGGGTTGGTTTTCATGTATGTGCAATGCATGGTTTTGATGCTTGTTGTTGAAAAGGGTTTCAAACATGGCTTTGGTAAACAAATCGGGTTTGTTTTAAAAGTGTTTTGTGACCCGCTGCATTGATGGTGTTTTGGTTTTGAGCATTCCTCACTAAGCATTATGTGCTTACGCTCCTTTTTGTCCATTAATGCAGATTCTTGAAGTTTGGACAGCAAGGAGCAAGGGATTCAAGGTGGACTCCAAGTGAGATGTATGTCTCGGTGAATAGCTATAGTTAATAAAGGCAATGGGGGTAGAATCTCTCGGGGTTAATGTGTATGTGTTCATTTATGTTTGAACAAGGATGTTTTTATGTTAATGTTGTTGTTGGATCATGTATTGGCATAAATGAGCTTGGTTTGGAAAGTTTGTGCTTAAGTGGTTGCTTGTGTAGGAAGCATGCCTTTAGATTTGGGGCTTTTCATATACGATGTTGTTTTTGATGATTTGTTGATGCTTGCAAGTTTCTTTTATGTTGAATTGCATGTTGGCAAAGTTTGGTGGCTTTTGGAGCATGATTGGATGTTTAATTGCATGTTTAAATAGGCAAAATTCTGCATTTTGTGCAGGGTGTTTCGGAACAGGGTGAACCGTTTCGGAACGGGTGCCTCGAAGCAGCCCAGGCGTCCGAAACGGGTGACACCGTTCCGAAACGGAAAGGCTTCTGCCAGACCCCCGTTTCGGAACCCGTTGCGGAACGGCCCCGCGTTTCGAAACGGGCTGTCTCCCGTTTCGGAACGGTTGACCGTTGGGGGCTGACAGTGGCAGTTATGTGTTTCAAAATGTTTGCATTTTGGTCCTGAATCTTGTATGAGCAATTGTATGAGTTTGAGATGTCCGTTTGAGCTGAAATTTGGCCGAGATGCATGAAATATGATTAATTTTAGGTTGGTAACTTAAAATCTGGTTAAGGCCTCAAAGTTTTCAGAATTTACAATTTGGTCCCTAAATTTGTGTTTTGTGCAATTGGGTCCCTGAATGATCTCTGATGGTTGTGATCTTTGAGTATGATGTTTGTGTGATCACATATAGGGTTAATGAGCATTTAGACAAGATTAAAAAGAAAAAAAAAAGGGTCGTTAATCAAGGTTGACTTTCGGGTTGACTTTCGTTTTCCCCGTGTAACTTTCTTAATTCGGGTCAACCGTCTAGGCCGGGTTAAGGGGGTTACACACATGCTAATGGACTCTCTATAGCCATAAAAAGCAGTATATGCAGCTATTATTGGACAACTATGGAAGGAGATTGCATTGAGTATGCCAAGAAGTCTCATAAGTGTCAGATATATACTGACAAGATTAATTCTCCACCAGTACCTCTTCATACAATGAATTCGCCATGGCCTTTTGCTGTCTGGGGCATGGATGTTATCAGACAGATCCACCCTAAAGCTTCTAATGGACACCATTTTATTCTTGTGGCCATAGACTATTTTACCAAGCGGGTAGAAGCAGCTTCTTATGCTATCATAACAAGAACGACAGTTTGCATGTTCCTGAAGAAATAGATAATTTGTCGGTATGGTTTACCAGAAAGGATTGTCACGGATAATGCCACAAAATTCAACAATAAAGTGATAGAAGAAGCATGTGAGCAATTCAAAATCATCCATCACAATTCTGTGACTTACCGCCCTAAGATGAATGGGGCAGTGGAGGCAGCCAACAAGAACATCAGGAAGATCATATCAAAGACAACAGAAACTTACAAAGATTGGCATGAGAAACTACCTTTTGCATTGTTTGCGTATCGGACTTCAATACGAACCTCAACTGGGGCAACACCTTACTCTTTGGTCTATGGGATAGAAGCGGTGCTCCTCATTGAGGTTGAAATTCCATCTCTTTGAGTTTTGTCTGCAGTAAAGTTAGATGATGCAGAATGGCTATGGGTTCGGTTTGACCAATTAAATCTCATTGAGGAATAGAGGTTAAGGGCAATCTGTCACAGCCAAATGTACCAGAAAAGGATGATGCGGGCATATGATAAAAAGGTGCGCCCGAGAGAATTTCGAGAGGGGGATCTTGTGTTGAAAAAGGTCCTACAGATACATCGAGATGATTGTGGAAAATGGATGCCTAATTGGGAAGGACCCTATGTTGTCAAGAAGGCCTTCTCTGGAGGAGCATTGATTTTGGATGAAATGGACGGAAAGGAGTTACACAAGCCAGTGAACTCTGATTCATTTAAAAAGTATTATGCCTGAAGAATTTAAAAAGAAACTAATTCAAAAAAAAGTAGAGTGAAAACCCGAAATGGCACTTCCATAAAATGAAAATATTTATGGTGAAAACCTGAAAAGGACATCTTATATATCTAAACAAAAGAGAAAATAAAAATAAAAGGGGGGTTCAAGATGAAAATCCACAAAGGGCGTCTTGAAACCAAAGGAGGATCTGAGTTGAAAATCTGTTAAGGAAGCTCAGATAAATGAAGTTAGGCATCTGATAATCAGGACCTCTCGGACACCTGGTGTAGAGCATTTGGGTGCTCTCTAAATAGAAGCGCAAGTGCACACTCTTGTCAAGTTATAGTATAAAAGATATCGTCTTCCACATGAATTGGATAGCTTATTCGAATTGCAATTTCTGCACAAAAATAAATGCACAAGTAAATTTTAGTTTGTAAATAAAACACAAGTAATTTGATAGAAAAGATCAGGGTGATGGAATGGGTCAGGTTATGCTACTTAGTAGTGTGAAACTGCGTTGAACAGGTTAAGTTGCTTTGTGCTGCTAGACTTTGCTGCCTCGACGGAAGATGGCAGATTGGTTGCTTTGACGCTTTCGCTGCCTCGACAGTGGAACGGACGGATGGCTCGGCGGAAAACTCGACAGTCCTTCAATGCTTGGCAGAACGCTTCGATAATGATCTCACTTAGGTCTAAGTCAGAATGTTGTTATTGCCAATAGCAGATGATACCCGTCGGCGTGAATCTAATAATGAACATCAACCATTGGTCATTTCTTTTTAGTCGCCTTAAACCCTAACCTATGTCTAGGCTGGATTGATCAACCTCTGCTATTGATGAGATCGTGCTTACTTCTTTCGTGAGTTTGACTCTCTCGATACCAAACAAATAGATTGCCTCCAATCGACCTCTCGAATCAATTGAAAACAGTGAAGAACATGAAATAAGCAAACCTTGAATTTATTGCAAAAACAAACTTAAAACCTAAACAATCATTCTCGCAACTACTTTACAATATAACCCAAACCCTAGAGAATTTAGAACATAGTGGCGGCAAGAAAACACAAGAGAAACCTAGGCTATGCTGACTATGTGGTGTATGTTCTCAAATACAGGGTATAATCGGATATATATAGGGCATGGCCTAGGGTAAGTCCTCATTGGAGTAGAAGTCTTCCTCATTATAAAGTAGCTTTAGCATTGAATGCATCCTTTAAAATCTGACTTCTTTGACTTGAAGTTGGACTCCTTGTGGCATAAGTAACCTTAAGCCGCCTTTGATAATCTCCCCTTGGGCGACTCATTCCGATATTCCTAGCAACGATAAATTGTGTGGATAGGCTCATTGGACTTAGGAAATTAAGCTCTTCCAATCGCACTCCAATTCACCATTTGCTTAGGTTGCTGCCCTGGGCGACAGGTATGGTGGCGGCAGCTACTCGGTAGCACTTCTCTCTGTGTCGAGCTGCTTCAGTATAGCTCCTTTGCTTGCTGCCTCAGCATCATCTCCTCTCTCATTCTACCAGCTTCTAGTACCTGAAACTAAAACTAAACTAAAACAATACCTTTTCTTACCAAATTAAAAATATTCAATAAAAAGAAGGCAAAGCAAAGAATACTGTAAATACTTTATTCATGCACCTAAATATGTCTAAAATGTACTTAAGAACATCAATAATATAAGGTGGAATGCATATAAAATATAGGACTAATGAGCACTTTACACACCCTCAAACTCGAACTATTGCTTGTCCTCAAGAAATGCAATCCTAAACATACTTGCCCTTGTACTAATCAGAAAGATGAACTTGTTTTAAACTTGATTTAACACCTCAA
Source organism: Hibiscus trionum (assembly GCA_030270665.1). NCBI lineage: Eukaryota > Viridiplantae > Streptophyta > Magnoliopsida > Malvales > Malvaceae > Hibiscus > Hibiscus trionum. Next base: position 37,690,982 of record BSYR01000010.1, on the reverse strand, counting down.
GGCCGTGGCACCTATCATTAGATTAGTGAGAGAAGAATAGCATGAATTACCTCAGAATTAAACTACAATGCCAGTGAAGTGTGTGCATAAACTGTGTACAGGCTAAATCTGAAGAATATTCTAAGTAAACAAAGATGTTGTCATGGTAATGTAAGGTTGCTGCCGAGGCAGCATAATTAAGAACAGTTTATAATCATGGCAATAAGGGCTTCAGCTTATAACAACTACTCTTTAGGTCTGAAATTAAGATAAGAGCAAACTACAAAACCCCGAACCCATTGAGTAGAGTCATCCCGTGAAGACTTTCATTCACTCATGCTAATTTGTCCGTCACTTCAAGGATTTTCAGATTCATGGACTTTGATAGCAGCAGAGTTTCCTTGAACATGATTCTTCCTAGATCCAGTTTCGGGAACCTCTAGGAAAAGCCGTAAAAAAATTTCTTTTCTGTCGTGGCAGTGCTTTTCTTTTTCTGTTTGTTGCCTATCGCAGCAGCTTCCAGCAACCATGTTAGAATTTTACAAATAATTCAAGCAGGAAATGTTCATCAGAAATTCAATCAAATTCAGTAGGTAACAGTAGTGTTTTAATTTTTGGTATTAATAGAAAAATTCTATGTTTACTTCATGCTTTCCCCAAAACTAAGTGCTTTTTACTTGGTGCGAAAAATTTAAAGTCGGCTATCCTATCATAGGCACAAGTTCTAACAAAATTTTTCTTTTGATTAATTTTTAGAGGCAAGTACATTATGCAACCTATATGCACTAGTTATGCCTAAACAAAATGAGTGCTACCCTCCCCAAACTCGAGACGAGCATTGCCCTCAATGCACAAAATTAATTAAAAACAAAAAATAGATACAAGTAAGATAATTAAAACATAAAAAATAAGAAATAAAATAAAGAAAAGAAAAAAAAACAACTCTAGAAGTTGGCGGAGGGCTGAGAAGAGGTTGGGGTCTTTGAGGTAGAGGAGGAAGATAAAGACTGAATGACAAGGCAGCGGCTGGCAGATGTTTGGGCGGCAGACTTGGCAGGTGATATCTTTGATGTCTGTGGCGGCTGGACTCTCTTGGAAGTGGGACGAGGAGCTTCACTTTGTTCTGGTTCAGATTATGACTCCTCTTCCTCTGGCTCGGCTGAGATAATATGCCGCTTTCTCTTCCTGGTTGGCTCCGCCATGGGTTCTACTGGTGGTTCCTCTATTGCTATGGGTGTCGTTGTTGCTCCCGTCTAATGCTCAACCTCGTTGGACTGGGAGGTGTCTGCCACCGTTTTCGCTGTACAGGCCGGAGAGAAATGTTTTTAATGCCTCTTGGGAGTGTCGGCCACCATTTTAGAAGCGGAGGTGGCTGAGTAGGACGGGTAATGCATTGAAGATGGTATCTGCCGGTGAAAGGTGACGTGGCGAGCAACAGGGAAGTTGGGCAGAGAGGGGTCGTCATTGGGGAATTTCTGCAGAAGATAGGCCACAGAGGCCTCTTGGACTTCCCCCACATACTTCATGAACGTCAATTGATGCTGCTCTATCCGTTTGTTGCTGTCTATAAGAGTGCGGAGCAGTGTAATGACTTCATTGTTCTGGGCAGCTTCAGTACTGCCTGGGGCTGCCGGTGTGGCTGGTTGAGCGGTGGAGGGCTACGATTGTCTGATCTGCTTCGTTTCCGATGCTTGCATCATCTACAGGCGGACTTTTTTGGTCCAGCCCTCTCTGGCGGATGTCATCACATCGTTTGGATCTGTTGGGATGTTAAAATTGGCACACAAGCCCTTGATGAGAGATAGGAAGTAAAGTTGGCCCTTTGATTTCCGGTAGCAATTGTGGATCTCCTTGCAAATTATTTCCCAATGTTGATCGGCCTGTTCATCATGATGGAGTGAATGAGAGTGAGACGCGGCCGGTCCATGGTGGAATTATGAGAGTTGGGCAGCAGACGCCTTTTGACGAATGTGTTCCACAACATCGCCTCCGGCAGTAATTGGTTGCGTTGTACTAAGCCGCCATGTTTTCCTACCAACCACGGCGTGTTGGGTTTGCACAGCCGGGCCTTGAGTCTATCATAGCCTGCAACCGTCAGTGACTGCCTCCATTCTTCGTGAGGGTTGCCGTCCATCTCGATCCCATACAAGTTGTTTATCAATGTTGCGTTGAGCTTGACGGGTTCCCCGCAAACAAATACGAACGGCAGCTCAGGGCGGGGGTTGTTGGCATAAAATTCCCGGACAAGCGTGATGTTCGCCACCTCCAGTTGTTTTGCGAATATTTCTCAGCCCTTGCTGTGGATCTTTTCAAAGAGGGCGGGCTCAAGATCGTGATTCCCTGTCTGCTGCGAATAGTGGAACCCTTGTTCCTCCTATATGGCTTGATTTGCGAACTGGGTTTTGTACCGCTTTGCATCTTCATTGGAGAAAGAAACGTTGGAAGATGGGTTTGGATTGTGATGTTGAACCCATGTGTGATACGGTTTTTGAAATCTGAAACTAAAAGAAGATAATGAGAAAGAGAGCAGTGGACTCAAGAATAGGTTAACAAGGATATAAAGTAAAGTAAATGAATGAGAGAAGTGGGGTTTATATAGATGGTGCCGAGAGATGCCGTGGCGGTATTAAATGTCTAATCGGCAGTTTGCTTTGCGCACGTCACGGGTTTTCTGCCCATTACTTCTGTAGTCGTTGGTAGCTAGCCGTTAGCTGTCAACTAGCCGTTACGCGGTTTCTGTGCTGGGCTGCCCTCAGCTATCTCGGTGGGATGGTGGGCGAGCTCCTTGTTGGGTCGTCTTCTTGGTCTAGCTCTTTTATTCCTAAAACCTGAGAATAAAAATAATAAACTAAATAAAGAAATACTGAAATAAAAATATTTAGATCTAAAATAAAAATGTGGAAAATAAATTGTAATAAATTAAAATCTAATCCTAAAAATTAAATATAAGAAGATAAAATAAAATAAATTCTAATCCTAAAATATAAAATAAAAATAAAATAAAATAAAATAAAATAGTTAAACTAAGTTATGTTGGGAGTGCATTGGGGTGCATCTCCCAGACATAACCACTTCCTGAGGTGGTTTTTCACTTTTCTCCCACCTGGGGAGTCCTCTTGTTCCTTGGGGTCCTGCATTCTACCATGCTGCCTGTGTATCCCCCTAGACCCACCTATGCGTTAGTACGGATCCTAGGAAGTCACATTAGGGTCACAGGAGCGACCCACGTTAGAATTTCAAATAAACAAATTGCTAAACCATTTAAGATCATAAATTAAATTTTGAATTAAAATATCATTTCAAAAAAACATTCAGGCAATGAAACAAAACCATGATACAAGTTAGCAATACAAGTTTCGGACTCGAATATAAATCAAAACATGACATACATTGCCCCTAATTACACAGATACCATACTCCGCGAGCAAGCCGAAGAAACTCCCATACCGACGTTGATAGCTGCAACAAGGTCGATCTTCTAACCTGTGATGGTAAAAACAATGTGAGCTTCGAAAAGCTCAGTAATACAAACTACCAGGAGATGCTAAAGGTACAAGTAGGTATATGGCAACTTAATATTGTCATGAAGAATTGGGCAACGGTAAGCTCTAATTACGATTCGATTTTTCAGTGGAGAGTTGTATCATAAGGTAACAGAGTTGTTCTTTATTTGATCACCCGAATCTTAGGAGATGACTCTAAATCCGGAGATTCAGAAGAGATTCAGATTTTAGAAGTTGAATCAAGGAGTTTAGAGCAGTTCATTAAGCGCGAGTTGTAAGTTTACTGAGAGTTCAACTTTGATACATTAATTTAGTAGGGTATGTTTCAGAAGATGTCAGAAAGTTTTATTAATTTACTTAACTACACTCAGACCGAACTCCAAATGCAATTCCCCTGAACTGTATACAGAAGGTCTTACCCTAGGCCTGAAGCGTAGGAGCCTATCTAAGGGAATGCCTTAGGTCCAGAAAGACTTACCCTAGGCCCATTGGGCGTAGGTGCTTAGGTCCAGAATGGCTTACCAGCGCTGAGCCTACAGATCTTCATTTATATCCCAGATAATATACCACAGATGAAATTTAGTTTATATTCAGAAGACAGTAATATCAGAAAACAGATATCAAATATATTTTTATATCAGAAAACATACATCATATTTATTTTTGTATCAAAAGACGGATATCAGATATATTTTTATATCAGAAGACAAAAGCCAACAGTTGAGATTTCATTATGGGTAATAGAGTCATACTTTTTATTCATAGCAAATAGTCTTAGTTTAAAGCAGAGTATATTCACGGACATATGGTACACACTTTATGGTTCAATATATTTCTCAGAGACACTTGATAATTATCAGAAAGGGAGAATAGTACGTCTGACAATTTTGGACTGGTTTCAGAACGAGGTCCCTAGGCGAGGGAGCTCGGTACTAACAGTTCAAACAAACTTTCAGAAGTTGACACATTGAAAACATTGAGATTTCAGATGTATCGAGAGTGATCCAATCATTTAACCTACGAGGGAATTCTGGTCATTTCGACCTTCAGGAGTAATTTGGTAATTGACTATCGGGTAATAGCAGTGACGTTCGGGGTTCAAAAGTTCCGGTTACTTATCAGGTTTCCAAAACCATTTGAAGTAATCGTGAACCATCGCACAAGGTTTATTGTTTAATCGGATCAGTACACCGCAAGTACTTACTTCTCATAATTGACTACATTGTATAACAAAAACTCGTCTTCGCCAAGCAACCACTGAACATACAACGAGAAATCGAACGGGTATTCAAATGGTATATCCCAAGTAACCGAGCAGGTGTAATGCATCTGAACTCGATCCATAGCATCCAATACACACGAGAACATGCTGCTCTTACCATTGACCTAGGTAATTTCTCCAAATAACTTGAACTTGCCTTTATATGGTATTCTTCCAACATCGCAAAAGTTCCCGAAACGACCAACCAACAAGGGTCGTGCATTACCACTTTCAGAGCTATAGCCTTTGCTTGGCTTTATTGATATTTCTCATTCCTTGTCTTAGAGGTATTTTAAGTCACCTCGATGTCCGAAGGTGTTTCAATTATTCTGAGCCTTTCGGTTCTTCCAACTATTCCTTTACTTCATATCTCGATGGTATATCCATCATTTTGATTAATTTGGCAATTGGTGTCGAGGATAGATCACTCTTTTTGTCGTTAGGGGCATTCTGATCAATTCAGCCTTATCACTATTTCCAAACATTTTAGTCATTTCAATCAATTCAACATTTTACGCAACTTTGACTAATTCAAACATACAAATATTTTCTCGCAAATGTCTTCACAGATTTCTTCAATTTCAAATATAATCTGAGCAATTTACAATCTCAAAGGTGAAGCCTCGTTACTATAACTTCCCAAGCCAATTTCAGGATTTTTAGAAGAATTAGTTGATATATATCGGATCTAGTGTAGATTCTCAGACCACTTTCATTGATAGGGGTATTTTAGTCATTTTCATACATCAAGGGTATTGTCATAATTCATTAAGCAACATAATCAGATTTGGATGTCAACCGTTTTTATTAATCGCTTACTGAACTCGGAAGTCCTTTCGATTTATCAAACCTCTTATTCGAATATATGCCTTGGCCATTAATATTCTTATTTCTTAATTGCTCGACATTAGCAGAATTAATCATAGGTTCAATCATGGCCGTGCAAGCATTAACCGGATACCAACAAGTTTTGAAATCATGCATAAGGTAGTAATGTATTACCTCAACTCTGAGCTACATCGATTGATTCATGATACCCCATTCGATTGCACTCGGACCTGAATTCGACGTCCTTCAATAACCCAAATACAAGGAACTGTGAACACCTTCAATACACAATTTCCAAGATTAGGCCTTAATCACAAAGCTATTAACAGAATAATTAAATACATAAGCACTCTCAGGTTCAAGGTCAGAATCAGAGACCTTCGGGTCAGAATTTCATGAAACGGACTCAGGGCATCGAAAAACATAAAATACGACTTTTTGAAAATTTTGACTTTTTGGGTCTAAGTCAACGCTGACGTCAGCAAGTCAACGATCAACGCGATCAGAGTCAACGTTGACGTTAGCAAGTCAACACTGACGTTAGCAGTCAACTGGTAAGGGTAAACTAAGTTGACTCGGCTGACTCGGACGAGTTGACTCAGATGAGTTGACTCAGCTGACTCGGACGAGTTGAGTCGGGCTGATTCGGATTGACGGGTCGAGTCAAACTAGGGTTTTGGGTCGGAAAAAAGCGGGCCAGGTCGGACGAGTTGGGTCAGGGCATAGCTGGGCCGACCGGTTCAACCAGTCTAGCTGGTTTACGCCGGTTGGGTCATAATCGAACCGACTTACTTACTCCTGAAAATAAATACCGCCGGACGGTCACTAGAACCCTCATCGACGATCGGAAACACGGGTTTTCAACCTAAAAAATCGGGTTGTTAAACCAAAATTTTTAACCCATACGAAAGCAAACCAAAAATAACCGAATTTCACCGAATCTTACCCCAAAACGAAACAAAATGGCCGGAAAGCACGCTGCTTCGGTGAGGCTCTTGCCGGTGTCAGAGTGATGACCTTCTAAGGGGGTTTTGTCCGCCTCGGCTTGGGGATGACAATGGCGGTGCTGGCGTCTCGGAAAAACAACCACGGTGGCCGAAAAACGCGAGAAACGGAATACTTGTACCCTAGATTCGTCTAACCTTTAACCTCTTGAATCCAGTGATTTCAGTAGTGGTTGCGCGAGTGGTTAAGGGGATGTTGGTCAGGACGGAATGACGGTTCTGATGGCGTTTTGCGGTGACGACCACGGACCGCTGGTGAGTGAGATCGGACGATGATGGGGTTTGGATTTCTAGTATACTCACTCACACACTTTCAGTCTCAAAGAAGAAGAAGCAATGATGACGGTAGGTGGGAAGGTTGATTGACTTATTTTATTCTCGATAACATACTAAGCATAGCTTAAAATCAAACCAGGATAAACTAAAACGAATAATAACTTGGTTCAGTTGGTTAAGGCACTTACATACTAAACCAAAGGTCGTGGGATCAAATCCCTTAAATGTCATTCATTTTTTTTTCAATTCTCATCTTTTCCCCTTCTTTTTTTTCACTAGTACATTTTTATAATATCAGTGTTACAACTGCCCCCTACAAGAAATTTTGTCCTCGAAATTTACTAGATTCGGAGAAAATAGAGAAACTGTACTTTCATCTCTTTTTGTAATGAAACTTTTCCATCAGAGTATCCTTACTTCTCGAGACTCTTAGACGGTCACAGGTCAATCTGATAACGCCCTCAATCACTTAGACCAACCTGGCCCAGAACCATCTCGTCTTACACTTCAGACCAACTTATCCGAACACGGTATTCTAAACCATACCAAACTTCATATGGTGCCAAGCGAAAACTTATCTCATACCTTTTATTATAAACAACCTTAGTCAAGAATAAGAGACATTTCGAACTACTACAGAAGTCAATTAATGCAACCCAAAGGTATATCTTCCAGAATTCGAATTACTCTTCTAGGTTGACCATTAGTTTACGGACGAAGAACATTAACTGTAATTCAAGCAAGTACCCAAGGCCTCCCGCAAGGCTTTCCAGAATCGAGATGTAAACATCAAATTTCAGTCAGAAGTGATACATAACGGTCTACCATGCCTCAAATTTCAAAGAAAATGTCTTTCTTCAAGTCGGGCAAACATAACCAAGATTCTAAATAAAGGTCACTTACTTTCAGCAGAATATTCAGGCAACCGTTTCCTTCGTGTATAACAAAGTCACCACATAATCTATAATTTCACCAATCTCACGGACACCTTTCCTTTAAGTTCGTAATACCTTTATCAAACTTTCATCAGAATATTCTCAAACATAATCATTACCACTGAAATGCCTTACATGTAATCTTAAATCGGTTACCTCATATGATCAAACATTTATTTTTGACCTTATTCAGATCTTCGATTTCACATGCATAAACTATTTCAGGTTCTTTATCCAGATTTAGATCAATTAAGTTAATCCAATTCACAGACAAATGTTACAGACATTCCTTGCCAGTACGTTTCGAGCTACAGCAGACAGAAAACTTAGATTTAGTTATTTCATATAAAGGATTTGATACCAGAGTCTCGGCTTGGTGGAGTACGGTCAGGATTTAGGGGCATGCACAAATTAGACACCCTATGACATATGATCGGCCGATCTACCTAGAACAACGCAACTTTAAGCTCTGATACAACTAAATGTAACCCCCTAGACACGCCTATGCGTTAGTACGGATCCTAGGAAGTCACATTAGGGTCACCGGAGCGACCCACGTTAGAATTTCAAATAAACAAATTGCTAAACCATTTAAGATCATAAATCAAGTTTTAAATTAAAATACCATTTCAAAAAAAAACATTCAGGCAATGAAACAAAACCTTGATACAAGTTATCAGTACAAGTTTCGGACTCGAATATAAATCAAAACATGACATACATGCCCCCTAATTACACAGATACCATACTCTGCGAGCGAGACGAAGAAACTCCAACACCGACATTGATAGCTACAACAAGGTCGATCTTCTAACCTGTGATGGTAAAAACAACGTGAGCTTCGAAAAGCTCAGTAGGACAAACTACCAGGAGATGTTAAAGGTACAAGTAGGTATATGGCAACTTAACATTGTCATGAAGAATTGGGCAATGGTAAGCTCTAATTACGATTTGATATTTCAGTGGAGCGTTGTATCAGAAGGTAACATAGTTGTTCTTTATTTGATCACCCGAATCTTAGGAGATGAGCCTAAATCCGGAGATTCAGAAGAGATTCAGATTTCAGAAGTTGAATCAAGGAGTTTAGAGCGGTTCATTAAGTGTGAGTTGTAAGTTTACTTAGAGTTCAATTTTGATACATTAATTTAGTAGGGTATGTTTCAGAAGATGTCAGAAAGTTTTATTAATTTACCTAACTACACTCCAACCAAACTCCAAATGCAATTCCCCCTGAACTGTATACAGAATGTCTTACCCTAGGCCTGAAGCATAGGAGCCTACCTAAGGGAATGCCTTAGGTCCAGAAAGACTTACCCTAGGCCCGTTGGACGTAGGAGCTTAGGTCCAGAATGGCTTACCAGTGCTGAGCCTACAGATCTTCATTTATATCCCAGATAATATACCACAGATGAAATTTAGTTTATATTCAGAAGATAGTAATATCAGAAAACAGATATCAAATATATTTTTATATCAGAAAACATATATCATATTTATTTTTGTATCAAAAGACGAATATCAGATATATTTCTGTATCAGAAGACAAATGCCAAGAGTTGAGCTTTCATTACGTGTAACAGAGTCATACTTTTAATTCATAGCAAATAGTCTTAGTTTAAAACAGAGTGTATTCACGGACATATGGTACAAACTTTATGGTTCAATATATTTCTCAGAGACACTTGCTAATTATTAGAAAGGGAGCATAGTACGTTTGACAATTTTGGACTCATTTCAGAACGAGGTCCTTAGGCGAGGGAGCTCGATACTAACAGTTCAAACAAACTTTCGAAAGTTGACACATTGAGAACATTGAGATTTTAGATGTATCGAGAGTGATCCAATCATTTAACCTACAAGGGAATTTTGGTCATTTCAACCTTCATGAGTTATTTGGTAATTAGACTATCGGGTAATAGCAGTGACGTCCGGGGTTCAGAAGTTCTTGTTACTTATCAGGTTTTCGAGTCCCTTTGAACTAATCGTGAACAATCGCACAAGGTTTATTGTTTAACCGGATCAGTACACCGCAAGTACTTACATCTCAGAACTGACTACATTGTATAACAAAAAACTTGTCTTCGCGAAGCAACCACTGAACATACAACGAGAAATCGAACGAGTATTCAAATGGTATATCCCAAGTAATAGAGCAGGTGTAATGCATCTGAACTCGATCCATAGCATCCAATACACACGAGAACATGTTGATCTTACCATTGACCTAGGTACTTTCTCCAAATAACTTGAACATGCCTTTATATGGTATTCTTCCAACATCGCAAAAGTTCCCAAAACGACCAACCAACAAGGGTCGTGTATTACCACTTTTAGAGCTATAGCCTTTGCTTGGCTTTATTGATATTTCTCATTCCATGTCTTAGAGGTATTTTCAGTCACCTCGATGTCTGAAGGTGTTTCAATGATTCTAAGCCTTTCGGTCCTCCCAACTATTCCTTTACTTCATATCTCGATGGTATATCCATCATTTTGATTAAATTGGCAATTGGTTCCGAGGATAGATCATTCTTTTTGTAATTAGGGGAATTCTGATCAATTCAGCATTTTACGCAACTTTGACTAATTCAAACATACAAATATTTTCTCGCAAATTTCTTCAGATATTTCTTCAATTTCAAATATAATCTGAGTAATTTACAATCACAAAGGTGAAGCCTCGTTACTATAACTTTCCAAACCAGTTTCGGGATTTTCAGAAGAATCAATTGATATATATCGAATCTAGTGTAGATTCTCAGACCACTTTCAGTGATAGGGGTATTTTAGTCATTTTTATACATCAAGGGCATTGTCGTAATTTATTAGCCAACATAATCAGATTTGGAGATCAATTGTTTTTATTAATGGCTTACTAAACTCGGAAGTCCTTTCGATTTATCAAATCTATTATTCGAATATATGCATTAGCCATTAATATTCTTATTTCTTAATTGATCGACATTAGCAGAATTAATCATGGTCGTGCAAGCATTAATCGGATACCAAAAAGTTTTGAAAGCATGCATAAGGTAGTAATGTATTACCTCAACTTCGAGCTACATCGGTCGATTCATGATACCCTATTTGATTGCACTCGGACCCGAATTTGACGTCCTTAAATAATCCAGATACAAGGAACTATGAACACCTTCTATACACAATTTCCAAGATTAGGCCTTAATCAAAAAGTTCTTAACTGAATAATTAAATACATAAGCACTCTCAGGTTCAAGGTCAGATACGGAGACCTTCGGGTCAAAATTTCACGAAACAAATTTCAAAAACGGACTCAGGGCATCGAAAAACATATAATACGACTTTTTAAAAATTTTGACTTTTTAGGTAAAAGTCAAATTTAACGCTGACGTCAGCAGGTCAACGGTCAACAGGGTTAGAGTCGACGCTGACGTCAGCAAGTCAACATTGACGTCAGCAGTCAACTGGTAAGGGTCAACTAAGTTGACTCGGCTGACTCAGACGAGTTGACTCGGGCTGACTCGGACGAGTTGACTCGGACTGACTCAGACGAGTTGACTCGGGCTAACTCGGACGAGTTGACTCGGGTTGACTCGGGCTGACTCGGACGAGTTGACTTAGCTGACTCGGACGAGTTAACTCGGGCTGACTTAGATTGACGGGTCGAGTCGAACTCGGGTTTGGGTCAGACAAAAGCGGGTCGGGTCGGACGAGTTGGGTCAGGGCTTAGCTGGGCTGACCGGTTCAACCGGTCTAGCTGGTTCAGACTGGTTGGGTCATAATCGAACCGGCTTACTTACCCCTGAAATTAAAGGCCGTCGAACGGTCACCGGAACCCTCATCGATGATTAGAAACACGGGTTTTCAACCTGAAAAATCGTGTTGTTAAACCAAAATTTTTAACCCATACAAAAGCAAACCAAAAATAACCGAATCTTACCCCAAAACGAAACAAAATGGCCAGAAAGCACGCGGCTCCGGTGAGGCTATTGCCGGTGTCGGAGTGATGACCGTCTAAGGGGGTTTTGTTTGCCTCGAGTTGGGGATGACAACAGGGGTGCTGGCGTCTAGGAAGGACGACCATGATGGCCGAAAAATGCGAGAAACAATATACTTGTACCCTAGGTTCGCCAAACCTTTAACCTCTTGAATCTCAGCAATTTCAGCGGTGGTTGCGCGAGTGGTTAGGGGATGTTGGTCAGGGCGGAATGACGTTTCTGATGGCATCGACGGTGACGACCACGGACCACCGGTGAGTGAGATCAGACGATGACGGGGTTTGGACTTCTAGTATACTCACTCACACACCTTCAGTCTCAAAGAAGAAGAGCAATGATGACGGTAGGTGGGAAGGTTGATTGACTTATTTTATTCTCGATAACATACTAAGCTGTTGAGTGGATCGAATGATCGAAATAAACCAAGAGGGGGTGAATTGGATTTTTAAAGTTCTTGGTGGTGGAATTTGCAAATAAAAATGGTAGACAAGGAATTTTAGAGTGGTTCAAGTTCCAATTGAACTCTACATCCACTACCTTAGCTTCACTAAGGATTTGCAACAATTCCACTAATTGCTCTTCCCCTTTTCTAGGCTAAGGATGTAACCCTTACAATTTTTGGTCAAATTTTCTACCCAAAATTTGACCCAATCCTCACACAATAGAAACAAAGAAGTTGTTGTCTAAAACAAGTATCTCTCAATACACAATATAGCCCAATTACAAGCACTCAACCCAATTGAAATGACAAGAATGAAAAATACAATTGGGGTTACAAGACAATAATGAGATTTAGGCACAAATGCTTGGATTTGATGTTTGGATGTTTGCTTTTGGATCAAATAGTTGTTGATGAAGCTTTTAGAGGTCCCTTTTATACCTTCTCATTGAATTCTAGCCGTTGTGGTTGTTGCACACATCAATAGAGCCGTTGGAGATGTTATCTTGCCTCCATAAATGTAGTCTGGAACCAACCGTTTCGAAACGCCCGACTCTGTTTCGAAACATACCAAAATAGAAAGAGTCGTTGGGGTGCATTAAAGGGCCCGTATCGAAACGGCTAGAAATGTTTCGATACACTAAGAGCCGTTTCGAAACCCGTTTCGAAACAATTTTGCCACTGTCGAGGACCGTATCGAAACGGCTTGAGATCGTTTCGATATGCCTTAACGACTTGTTTAAAATCAGTTAAAAACTTTCTAACGGTCATATTTTTAAATCTGATTAAATACCGTTTCGAAACACTGGATGTCGTTTCGATATGGTGTCTTAATGTTCTTAAGCCGTTTCGAGACTCGTTTCGAAACACGGGTTAACAGTGTTGAAACTGTTTCGATACCCGTTCCGAAACATGAGCTCACAGTTTCAAAAGTATTTCGAAACGCCTTAGGCCGTTCCGAAACAGTGACTCGATTATCATTGTTTTGGCTTTGAAAGCACTTAGAAAATATTTGATAAATTTAGTTTTTAACTTAGGCATTTTGTTTAAAACATATAAAGAGGTTTGAGGACTTAAAAATTCGTTTTCACATTTTCAATTTAGACTTTAAGTTCTTTAGTTATATCAAAATCAAATTATCGGTTTCACAATCTCCCCCTTTTTGATATAACAAAAACAAAGTTAGAATTTTTAAGAGTTTTGAAAATTTTGAATACATTCTAACTCCCCCTCAATTTAAGATAGGTTTTAAAGTTTTAAAAAGGATTTAAATATTTAAATTCAAGGTTTAAAACTTAAAAACACTTAAAACATTTAAAATGAATTTTGTCTCTTAGATTACTTCTCCCCCTTTTTGTTAGATCAAAAATAATAAACAAGGCTCAAAGAGAAGAGATAGGGTTAAAAGCAATAATCAATAAGCAATAAGCAACATAATATTAAATTCATAAAATTCAAATATCCAAAAACATAAATCTTAAACAATAAGTTCAAAACATAATCCCAAATAAAATCAAAGCATAGGTTCATGAAACATAATGGAAATAAAGATGCAAACTTAATCCTAATATGCATAGCTAATATGAGATGACATGAGAATCGTAAGCCTCGTCATCGTCACCATCATCATCCACGGAATCATCATCATCCTTAGCTTGAGCGCGACGAAAATTCATCCATTGGCCATAAAAGGTGGAGAAGGACATGTCCATAGATGCATGTTGCTTCTCAAGGGATGTGAGGCAATTCTCATTTGCAAGGAGACGATCCTCCACGGATTGCAAGCGGGTATTGATGGCACCAAACCCTCTAGACATGTTAGTGTCCAAAGTGTTGAACCGCTCGGTAAGGAAAGCCGTGAGAGCTTCATTGTTTGCAACCGGAGCATGTGGTTGAGGTTCAACTTGAGGTGGAGGTGCTTCCCTATCAACATGTTCCCATTGCCCATTGATGTACTGAAAACCGGACTTGCGAAGAGAGGACTCGCCAATTTTTGACTTGCGGGGTTCCGGAGAGTCATAAGTGCAATCAAGGTTAAGCACGCCAAAGATATGACTTAAAACAGTCCCATATGTGAAGGACTTGATTGCTTCGGTGTCACGGAGTTTCACATTGTTCACCATCTCGTCAAACATAATCTTGACAAGGTTTGGTTTTTCACCTCGACGAAAACATTCAAGCCAAAAATAGTCTACTTGACGAACGTGAGAGAATTTACCTCCGGAGGGGCGAATAAACCACGAGACTATCAAGTGGAGGAACCTATCGTGAGCATCCAAGGCAAGCACAGAATCGGTGTGAGAACCAAAGTGAGTCTCACTCTCGATGCCTTCGTTCTTAAGACCGAAAGTAGCTTCTAAGAGAGTGATGTCAACGACAATCTTCTTCCTCAAGATATAAGACTCTATGCCCGCAACTTCGGAGTTATCTTCATCATTAATGAGTTGGGCATTCGAGTAAAAGATAAGAACCATATGCTTGTAGCAAATATCCGGGATACTCAAGAAACTAAGGAAGCCCCATTCTTGTAGACGGTCGAGGTAACGAAAGAGAAAGCGCTCGGAGTCAAGGAACGAGAGGTCAATAACACGCTCACGACGAACGACAAGCTCTTGGACATAGGTGAAACGTGCCCTCATCTCTGGACTCCAAAGACTTTTGAGAAATAGCTGGGTGAGATTAGGACAGATACTCGAATCACTTGTTTGACCCGTCTTACGCTTTTTGGTAACGTTCTCCATAGACATCCTAAAAATATAAAGCAAGCAATTTAAAACAAATTTTAAGTGTATGCATGAAATTTCTTAATTCAATCCAATGGGAAATCCCACTTAGGTTTAAAAACAAATTTTTTAAAAAAAGATACAAAACAAAAAAAAGTTAAGAGAAAAACAAATTTTAAAAAAAACAGTAAAGAAAATACGAGTGAAAAATATATATTCGAAACAAAAAATAGAAGATTTTGAAATTTTTTTACAAGATTTGAAAAACCCAAGTATCAAAACACATAAACTATACAAAATTAAAATTTTCTAACCTAAGATTCGAATACAAATTTAAGGAAAAAGAAAAAGATGAAAATATACCTTAATTTGGGATTTTGGATGAATAGATGAAAATCCTTGCACAAAGTTGTTGAAGCTTGCTTAGACTTATGTTTAAGAGTAAAAGCCCTCAAGATTTGGTGAAAAACAATGAGGTTTATAGGGTTTTTATAGGAAAAAATCGTTCTAGGGTTTTTAGGGTTTGAGAGGAGTTTTAATTAAAGTACAACTTTAACATTAAAAGCCCTCTATATAGCTGACCGCTAACCCGTTTCGGAACGGTGTCGACCGTTTCGAAACGCGGGCACCGAGGGTTGACCGACTTTTCAACTCCAACTGACTGTTTCGATACGGCTTTGACGTATCGGATCCCCGTTGACTCGTATCGAAATACGTTTCGATACACCCCTTGGCAGTAGCAAAAACGTTTCGAAACCCTTGGAAGGCGTTTCGAAACACCCTTCTCTCAGATATCAATTTAAAGCACCCGTATCGAAATAGGTGGACCCGTTTCGATACACCTGGGCCTGGAAGTGCAGATGAGGCTCTAAAAGTGCAGAAAAATGAAATTTTTAAAGGCCTAACTTGCATGAATGACATTAATGAGCAGGAATAACATGTGCAAACATAAACATACTCCCTCTAGCTATAGGCATGGATGAAAATAGGAGTAAAAACACATAAACATGGCATTTCACAAGATCAAGCAATTTTAAGCACAAAAGAGGTCCTAAAAGGTCAAGATAGGCTAGTTAGACCTAACTCTCTCCTAAGGGACCAAAAACGCTCTTTGTCTAAAGGTTTTGTAAAGATGTCCGCTAATTGATTTAAGGTGTCAACATACTCTATAACAACATCTTTAAGGACATGATCTCTAATGAAATGATGCCTTATTTCTATATTTTTAGTTCTAGAGTGTTGGATGGGATTTTTTGTCAAACATATGGCACTAGTGTTATCACACTTAAGGGGTATGGTTTCAACTTTAATACCATAATCTAAGAGTTGTTGCTTCATCCAAAGGACTTGAGCACAACAACTCCCTAAGGATATGTACTCGGCTTCGGTGGTAGATAAAGCTACACTATTTTGTTTCTTAGAGAACCAAGATATGAGCATACTACCTAGGAATTGACAAGTTCCCGAAATACTTTTCCTATCGATTTTACACCCTCCATAATCCGCATCCGAATAAGCATGAAGGTTGAAGGTGGAGTCTCTAGGGTACCAAAGACCTAAACAAGGAGTATCTCTAAGGTACCTAAAGATTCTCTTAACGGCTATAAGGTGAGACTCTCTAGGACTAGCTTGAAACCTAGCACACAAGCAAACACTAAACAAGATATCCGGTCTACTTGCGGTAAGGTAAAGTAATGATCCAACCATAGAACGGTAAAGCTTAGAGTCAACACACTTACCTCCTTCATCTTTGTCAAGCTTTGTAGATGAGCTCATAGGTGTGGCTTGAGGCTTTGCATTCTCCAAGCCAAACTTCTTGAGCATATCCTCTATGTACTTTGCTTGATTGATGAAGGTGCCATCATTCCTTTGATTGATTTGGAGTCCCAAAAAGAATGAGAGCTCCCCCATCATGCTCATCTCGAATTCACCTTGCATTAGCTTAGCAAACTCTTTGCAATGACATTCGTTAGTAGAACCAAAAATTATATCATCAACATAAATTTGTACTACTAAAATGTCATTTTATACCTTTTTATGAAGAGTGTAGTGTCCACCTTACCTTTTTCAAAACCTTTTTCAATTAAAAAGTTTGAAAGTCTTTCATACCAAGCTCTAGGAGCTTGTTTTAAACCATAAAGAGCTTTAGTGAGTTTGAAAACATGATTTGGAAATTTTGAGTCTTCAAAACCCGGTGGTTGTTCCACATACACTTCCTCATTTATAAAACCATTTAAAAATGTGCTTTTAACATCCATTTGAAAAAACTTGAAATCATGATAACATGCATATGCAAGCAACATCCTAATGGCTTCCATTCTAGCTACGGGAGCATAGGTTTCATCAAAATCAATTCCCTCTTCTTGAGTGTAACCTTGTGCTACTAGTCTAGCTTTATTTCTCACAATGTTACCACTCTCATCTAGTTTGTTCTTAAAGACCCATTTAGTCCCTATAGTAGATTGATTACTAGGCCTATCAACTAATGTCCAAACATTACTTCTCTCAAATTGATTTAACTCTTCTTGCATAGCCATAATCCAAAAATCATCTTTCAATGCTTCTTTTATATTCTTAGGCTCTATGAATGAGATAAATGCAACATGATTCATAAGTTTAAGAGAAGATCTAGTGGTTACCCCCTTGGATGGATCACCCAAGATTTCACCATCTTTGACATAGTTGAACTCCCTTGGGTAGCTCACTTCCTTTTCCTCAAGAGCCAAGTCCTTCAAGGCTTCAAGAGGTGGATCTTGTGTATCCTCTTCATTTGTTGGAATCTCATCCTCCTTTGAAGTTTGTCCTCCATCAAAGGCATTTATGATTCATACATCATCATCATCACAAGAATCCTTCCTTTGAAGGAGGTTATCATCGAATAAAACATGTATAGATTCTTCTACTACTAAAGTTCTCTTGTTAAATACACGATAGGCTTTAGAGGTTAAAGAATATGCTATGAAAATAGCTTCATCACTTTTTGCATCAAATTTACCTAAGTTGTCTTTTCCATTGTTTAAAACAAAACACTTGCAACCAAATAGATGAAAATAGCTAATGTTAGGCTTTTTAGATTTCAAAATCTCATAAGGTGTTTTCTTTAAAATTGGCCTAATTATTACTCGGTTCACAATGTAGCAAGCGGTGTTTGTGGCTTCCGCCCAAAAATATTTAGGTAAATTGTTTTCACAAAGCATGGTCCTAGCCATTTCTTGTAAAGTTCTATTTTTCCTCTCAACTACCCCCATTTTGTTGACGAGTTCGAGGAGCCGAAAAATTGTGGCTAATACCATTTTCATTCAAAAACTCTTCAAACCCTAAATTTTGAAACTCGGTTCCATGATCACTTCTAATATGAGAAATTCTAAGTTCAAGATCATTTTGGGTTAGTTTTGAAAATGTGATGAACTTTTCCAAAGCCCCATCTTTAGTACTTAAAAATATAACCCAAGTAAATCTAGAAAAAATCATCAACAAGAACAAATGCATAAGATTTACCACCCAAGCTCATAGTCCTAATTGGTCCAAATAAATCCATATAGATAAGTTGTAAACACCTACTTGTAGAAACATCATTAATGGATTTAAAGGATGACTTAAGTTGTTTAGCCTTAGAGCATGCATCACAAATTTTATCGTTTGAGAACTAAATCTTGGGTAAACCTCTAACTAGATCAAGGGAAACTAATTTTTCTAAAACACTAATGCTAGCTTGTCCTAGTTTCATATGCCACAACCATGCATCATTTTCATTTTGAGCTACTAAACATGCATGAGATGTATGTATGTCATCTAGATGCACCATATAAATGTTACCTATGCGATGACCTATGAGCATAATATTATTAGATTTAATGTCAACAATTTTGCACCTATTTTTATCAAATAAAACATTAAATCCTTTATCACATAATTGACTTATGCTCAACAAATTATGTTTAAGACCATCGACATACAAGACATTTTCAATAAGAATAGTAGAGTGATTACCTATGGAGCCAATACCTTTAATGTGGCCTTTGGAGTTGTCACCAAATGTCACCACTCATCCACTTTTTGGCTTTAGATCCATGAATCTACTCTTGTCTCCGGTCATATGTCTCGAGCATCCACTATCAAGGTACCATGATTTTTGACTTTGTGCTTTGGCCTTGTAGCAATGCTCCCCCTACAAACAAAGATATTAAACTTTTGTTTTTGGTACCCAAATCATTTTGGGTCCACGAGTGTTAGCTCCCAATAACTTGGTTCCCTTAGGAATCCAAGATGACATAGCAACAATGTTATTAGATTTTACAAGTTCCTTAGGAACCCATACACTTCTAATCCTTTTAGTTCTACTATGTCTAGGAAAGCTACTTTGTTTGTAGTTATTAGTCTTTTTCTTAGGTTGGTTTGTTTTTTAAGATTCACCTATTTCATGCTTCACACTACCAACATTTTTAAAAGACTCTTTGAGCTTGTTAAGCTCATCTAAAACCTTTTGGTGTTCACTATTACATTGAGAAAGAAGATTATTAAGGTCAACATTTTCATCTTGGAAGAATTTTAGTTCATCTTTCAACCCTAAAATCATTTTCTCAAATTTTAAATTAGCTTGAGAAAGTGAGTCATTTTTATCATTTAATTCTGAAATAATTTTCTTATTCCTAATGACCGACTCCTTGTATTTCTCAACTAATTCATCATAGACCTCTTGCAACTCATCATATGCATCATTTAATTCATCATATGTAAAATCTAAAGATGATGAGTTAGAGGTTACCATGGAGGAATCTTCCTCAAGTGCCATGAGGCAAAGGTTGGCCACTTCTTGTTCGTCATCCTCGGATGACTCCTTATCACTCCAAGTAGCAAGCTTGGCTTTGAGATTCTTCTTCTTCTCAAAGCCCTTCTTCTTGATTTGAGGGCACTCCGAAAGAATGTGACCGGGCTTATTGCACTCAAAGCAAATGATTTGATCCCTCACTTCTTCTTTGTTTTTACCTTTGAAGTTCATCTTTCCATCTTTCTTTGAATTTTCCTTCCTCGGTTGGACCTCATGAAGCGTGAGAATCTTTTGGCTATCATAGCCAATTCTTCTAGCCCATCCTCCTCACTAGAAGAGCTCTCCTCAAGTAATGAAGCTTTGAGAGCTATTCCCATCTTCTTCTTCTTTTCCACCTCTAGCTTTTCTACTCTTTTCTCTTCCTTCTTCTTCTCTTCTTCCCTTCCTTGCTTCATAATCTCATGAGTAATGAGAGAACCCACTAGCTCATCAAGTTTTAGAGTCTTCAAGTTTTTGGCCTCTATGATGGCGGTTCTCTTCCCATCCCAAGATTCGGGAAGTGAGTAGAGTAGCTTCCGGACAAGCTTGTCTTCCGGTATAGTCTCTCAAAATCCTTTAAGCCCATTGACTATGGTTGAGAAGCGGTCAAACATCTTGGACATCGTCTCATCGGACTCCATCTTGAAATTCTCATAACTAAGATTGAGAATTCCAATCTTGGTTTCCTTCACATCGTTGGTTCCTTCATAGGTGGTCTCAAGAGTATCCCACACTTCTTTGGCAATCTCAATGGCTGAGACTTTGGAGTAGATATCCGGACCGAAAGAGCAAAAGAGCATGTGAAGAGCTTTGTCATTGATTTGGATCTTCTTCCTCTCTTCTTCACTCATCTCCATCATTTTTTTCAAAACCATCTTCTCGTCATTATCTTGCTTCAATGGAATGTAGGGGCCATCTTCAATGACATCCCAAACCAAGTAATCAATGGACTTGATGAAGAGGCGCATCTGATTCTTCCAAAACGGATAGTTGTCACCATTGAAGAAAGGTGGTTTTGTAGTGGATTGAGACTCATACATGCTCGAACCGGAGGTAGATGCCATCTCTTGATTTTTGGATGATCACACTTTTCCTAGGAACTCCTCTTGTGGTTGTTAATCCTCAAAGAGGTAGGCTCTGATACCAATTGTTGAGTGGATCGAATGATCGAAATAAACCAAGAGGGGGTGAATTGGATTTTTAGAGTTCTTGGTGGTGGAATTTGCAAATAAAAATGGTAGATAAGGAATTTTAGAGTGGTTCAAGTTCCAATTGAACTCTACATCCACTACCTTAGCTTCACTAAGGATTTGCAACAATTCCACTAATTGCTCTTCCCCTTTTCTAGGCTAAGGAGGTAACCCTTACAATTTTTGGTCAAATTTTCTACCCAAAATTTGACTCAATCCTCACACAATAGAAACAAAGAAGTTGTTGGCTAAAACAAGTATCTCTCAATACACAATATAGCCCAATTACAAGCACTCAACCCAATTGAAATGATAAGAATGAAAAATACAATTGGGGTTACAAGACAATAATGGGATTTAGGCACAAATGCTTGGATTTGATGTTTGAATGTTTGCTTTTGGATCAAATAGTTGTTGCTGAAGCTTTTAGAGGTCCCTTTTATACCTTCTTATTGAATTCTAGCCGTTGTGGTTGTTGCACACATCAATAGAGCCGTTGGAGATGTTATCTTGCCTCCATAAATGCAGTCTGCAACCAACCGTTTCGAAACGCCCGACCCTATTTCGAAACAAACCAAAATAGAAAGAGTCGTTGGGTGCATTAAAGAGCCCGTATTGAAACGGCTAGAAATGTTTCGATACGCTAAGAGCCGTTTCGAAACAATTTTGCCACTGTCGATGACCGTATCGAAACGGCTTGAGATCGTTTCGATACGCCTTAACGACTTGTTTAAAATCAGTTAAAAACTTTCTAACGGTCATATTTTTAAATCTGATTGAATACTGTTTCAAAACACTGGATGTCGTTTCGATACGGTGTCTCAATGTTCTTAAGCCGTTTCGAGACTCGTTTCGAAACACGGGTTGACAGTGTTGAAACTGTTTTGATACCCGTTCCAAAACATGAGCTCACAGTTTCAAAAGTGTTTCGAAACCCCTTAGGCCGTTCCGAAACGGTGACTCGAAAATCACTGTTTTGGCTTTGAGAGCACTTAGAAAACATTTGATAAATTTAGTTTTTAACTTAGGCATTTTGTTTAAAACATATAGAGAGGTTTGAGGACTTAAAAATTCGTTTTCACATTTTCAATTTAGTCCTTAAGTTCTTTAGTTATATCAAAATCAAATTATCGGTTTCACATAAGCACAGCTTAGAATCAAACCAGGGTAAACTAAAACCATCAATGACTTGGCTTGGTTGGCTAAGGCACTTACATGCCAAACCATCAATGACTTGGCTTGGTTGGCTGCTGTCGTTCCCTGTTTTAGTGCTGATTTCGTAAGCCTGAGTGTCTGAGCATCCTTCTTTTTCCCTTATTGAGGGCTATAAAATATTTAGTTTTATGCTTTGGTTGTCCACCCTCATGATCACCTGTTTTAGAATATCCAGAAATTTCCAGAACTGGTGCTCATGTTTCTGTTGCTTTATTCTTTGGGGGAAAGGCGGCGGCAAACGAAGGTCTTGAATGCGTTCCTTGCATGGGAATCTAATCTGTGGCGACTCAAGATCATCCTCCTTAGGGCTGCTGTCAGTCTCATCTGCCAGGGCGGCTGGTTTTGATGCTACCGCGGCAGGCTGTTCTATTTGCTGGTCCATTGGTTGTTCAGTTCTGGGCTCGTCCAGTTGTTTCCCACTTCTTGTAGTTATAGCTTTACACTGCTCATAGGTGGGTTTGGCTGCGACTTCTGTGCTGATGGATGATGCACCCATTGTCCTGTTGCTTATAATCTCAGTAAATTACCCGAATTGAGTCTCTAAATTCTTTATTGCATCCTCCTGGTTGATCATCCTCATCTTCGTCCTGTCCATAAAAGACTCACTCTTATCAATAAATTTATTTGTAAGAACAATAAAATCACTAGTTCGAGACGTAAAAGTATGTAGGGTAGATTCTAGTGAATTGTTGCTCGTATTTTGTTGCTGCTAAGGTTGATGTCGTGACAGGTTCTGTTGATATCCTCATCGTTGCTGAGTTGGATTTGCAGTCGTATTGGGGTTACTCCAGGAGAAGTTCGGATCCTTCTTCCAGCCAGGGTTGTATGTGTTGGTGTTGGGCCTGTTGTTCCCCTCGTAAGTTCCCATAAAGTTGGTGGATTCACTGTATTAAGAGGAATCGTGGTTGCCCCCACACTCATCACAAAATGGCTCCACAACCTTGGCCTCATATTCTTTCCTTTGGCCATACTCATTACCAGTTGTGTCAGCTTGTCCAGGCGGGCATTTACAGATTCAGTGACCTCTATTTCATTCACAACAGCTGGTCGCCTCATGTCATCGCGGCGAGCTGTAAGGAACTTGTAGTCGTTCTTAGCAATTTTGTTCAGAATCTGTAGTGCCTCCTCAGGTGGTCTATCCAAGATGATTCCATTGGCTGAGGCATCGAGCATCATTTGTGTCGGTTTGTTTACTCTGTTGTAGAACATCGACACCTGAGTCCAGGATGGGAAACCAAGAAGCGGGCAGTTGTTCAGCATCTGTTGGTACCTCTCCCAAGCTTCATACAGTGGTTCATCATCCCATTGGCGGAAGGCTGTGATCTCGTTTCTTAATCTGTCTCTGACGTTTGAAGGATTGAAACAATCTAGGAAGTCTTTGCACAACTCCGTCCAAGTATTGAATGATCCCACCGGTTGGTTGTTCAGCTACTGCTTTGCCCTATCCTTCAGTGAATAGGGAAATAATCTCAGCTTCAGCACGTCTTGATGGACTCCATGTATCTTGAAAGCTCTGAATATGTCTAGGAATCCCCTCAAGTGCTTTTGAGTATCTTCTGTAGCAGTTCCTCTAAATTGCCCAAGTATGTTTATCATATTGAACATTACGGGCTTCAACTCAAAGTGATCCGCTTCAATTTTAGGCTCGGTCACAGTTGGATCAAACCCTTTGAAATCTTGCTCCAAGTAGTCCCTGGTGGTTCGCACATACTGTAGGAACCTGGGGGTTGCTGCCTAGGTGGAATTTGTTGCTGCTCTCTGGGCAGCGGATCTTGCTACCCATCCTTGCCGTTTCGAGCATCGATGGCAGGGTTGTCTTCTTGGTCGTTATGCATGGCTGCTTCTACTTTTCCCTCCTCCTTGGCTTTCCCGAGGGCTTTTCTTGTTTCTTTCTTAAGTTCTCTTGCTCTTCGTTCGATCTCGTCTATGAAAACGATTTCTCCCGATGGGTTTGCTCTGGTCATGCACTAGACACGAAAGCTATAAAATTCTTTTTTTCAAATGAAAATAAAAACTAAAATTAAATGCAAATAAAAATAAAAATAAAAGTGCGGAAAAATAAAAGCGAATTTACTATTGCCAATCCCCGGTAACGGTGCCAAAAACTTGTAGAGCGTTTGGGTGTTCTTTAAATAGGAGCGCAAGTGCACACTCTTGTCAAGTTATAGTATAAAAGATATCGTCTCCCACAGGGATTGGACAGCTTATTCAAATTGCAATTCCTACACAGAAAATAAATGCACAAGTAAATTTTAGTTTGTAAAGAAAAGTAAATAAAACACAAGTAATTTGATAGAAAAGATCAGGGTGATGGAATGGGTCAGGTTATGCTGCTTAGTAGTGTGAAACTGCGTTGAACAGGTTAAGTTGCTTTGCGCTGCCAAACTTTGCTGCCTCGGCGGAAAATGGCATATTGGCTGCTTTGACGCTTTTACTGCCTCGGTAGTGGAATGGACGGATGGCTCGGCGGCTAACTCGGCAGTCCTTCAAGGCTCGATAGAACGCTTCGATAATGATCCTGTTTTGTCTAATTCAGAATGATGTTGTTTCCCACATCGGATGATACCCGTAGGCATGAATCTAACAATGAACAGCAACCTTGGGTCTTTCCTTTTTAGCCGCCTTAAACCCTAACCTATGTCTAGGCTGGATTGATCAACAACTGGTATTGAGGAGATCGTTCTTACTTCTTTCGTGAGTTTGACTCTCTCGATACCAAACAAATATATTACCTCCAATCGATCTCTCGACTCAATTGAAAACAATGAAGAACATGAAATAAGCAAACCTTGAATTTATTGCAAAAATAAACTTAAAACCTAAACAACCGTTCTCGCAACTACTTTACAACATAACCCAAACCCTATAGAATTTAGAACATAGTGGCAGCAAGAAAACACAAGAGAAACCTAGGCTATGCCAACTATGTGGTGTATGTTCTCAAATACAAGGTATAATCGGAAATATATAGGGCATGGCCTAGGGTAAGTCCTCCTTGGAGTAGAAGTCTTCCTCATCATAAAATAGCTTTAGCATTGAATGCATCCTTTAAAACTGACTTCTTTGACTTGAAGTTGGACTCCTTGTGGCACAAGTAACCTTAAGCTGCCTTGGATAATCTCCCCTTGGGCGGCTCAGTCCACTGTTCCTGGCATCGATAAATTGCGTGGATGGGCTCATTGGACTCAGAAAATTAAGCTCTTCCAATCGCACTCCAATTCACCAATTGCTTAGGTTGCTGCCCTGGGCGGTAGGTATGGCGGCGGCAGCTACTCGGCAACACTTCTCTCTGTGTCGAGCTGCTTCAGTACAGCTCCTTTGCTTGTTGCCTCAGCATCAGCTCCTCAGCTCCTCTCTCCTTCTACCAGCTTCTAGTACCTGAAACTAAAACTAAAACTAAACTAAAACAGTACCTTTTCTTACGAAATCAAAGATATTCAATAAAAACAAGGCAAAGTAAAGAATACTGTAAATACTGCATGCATGCACCTAAATATGCCTAAAATGTACTTAAGAACAGCAATAATATGAGGTGGAATGCATATGAAATATAGGACTAATGAGCACTTTACACCTGGTATTTTAGAAGGGATTTCACATCTGTAAGCATCCTGGCAATGTTTGAGGACCGTTGGACATGAGTGCAAGTTCAGCCTTATATCTGGTCGATGGGGTGGTTGTATCCTTCATGCCTTGGATGCACGGAGATCTGACTTTATTTCTTGATTTTATTATTTTCCATGACTATTTCAAACTCTGTTGTATTTCGATTTATAAGCTTCAATAAAATTCATGAATTCACTTCCGAGCTTTCTTTTATTCCAAAGCATCATAAAATGGTTGATATAATGTATAAAAGTAGATAATTTCCTGGTATTGCTATGTTTTTAAAGTGCATGTGAACTTTATCACTCTGGGGTATTGAAGAAGAGTGTACATGATAAGATGGTGTAAACTTGAAGATAGACCACAAAGATGTCAACGAAGTCTGCCACCCAAAAAACAATGATATTTATCTCTGTGTTTATGTTGAGATGATCAGAATTACAAGGCCAACACATCATCATGCTCTTTTGAATCGGCATCTCAATTAGAACAACTTATGAAGATTGGGAATAAGGAAGAATGTCCATGTTCCCATGATCTACTGTTGAAAACCATCATTTTGTAAAGACTCTTGGATTTGGAAAAACTTTAACATTGAAAGATTGGGCATTTGCAATGTTGACAAAACAAGATGACATATGATTGGCCAAGACAAGATTTCGTCAGCTATAATAGCTCTCCTTTATTCTCTATCAAAAAAAGAAAAGAAGAAGAAAAGAGAAAGAAAAATAAAAATTGAGGTGAAAACCTGAAAAGACACCTTTAAAAAAACCAAAGTGAAAACCCAAAAGGGCAATTTGAGAAAAGCAACCTAAAGTGAAAACCTGAAAGGGCGCTTTAGAGCAAAGGGCCAAAAATGCAGAAATGAGGTTGTGACGGCCGATTCTGAATGTGAGATGAGAATTAGAAAGGAAGTATCAAAAAGGGTCCTAAAAGGGCAGAAGATGGTTGATGAATCTTAGCAAGTCATGGTTCATGCATCATGTAGAAAATTAGGGTCATGCTAACCCTCATATTTTAGTTGTTTTGACAGGAAGTAGATGGAAAAAGAAGGATTCCTAATGAGAAGAGTCCACCCCAGCAAAGAAGAACTCCTAATGATAAGAGTTTGTTGACCAAAGAATGATTCATAATGAGAAGAGTCCGCTCCAGCAAAGAAGAGCTCCTAATGAGAAGAGTTCGTCTAGCAAAGAAGGATTCCTAATGAGAAGAATCCGCCCCAGCAAATATGGAGCTCCTAATGAGAAGAGTTCGCCCGCAAAGAAGAATTCCTAATGATAAGAATCCACCTTGACGAAGACAGAGCTCCTAATGAGAAGAGTTCGTCCACCGAAGAAGGATTCCTAATGAGAAGAGTCCGCTCAGATAAAGACAGAGTTTCCAATGAGAAGAGTTTATCCCCAGTTAAAGAAGGAGATAAAGGAAGATTGAAGAATTTCATAATGATAAGAACAACTTCGAGATTCCATAAATGGATGGTTAGGACAAAATCCGTGTCTTTTCGATCTTTGCCCTATTCCTGTTCCAAAGCAATGAGCAAATAGGGACAATTGTAATACTTGTATTTTGTCCGGGTGTATATATACCAAATATTAAAATAAATAAAATAATAAAAAAAAGTCCAAATATATATAATAAAGCCCATAACAAATGTCTATTTTAACATACATAAAACCCAAACAAGCATACAAAACCCAATACCAACTACATTTCCCGCCCAAATTATACACAAGTCTGCCCAAACAAACACAAATAGCCCAAATGTGTTTTTAAAGCCCGCCAAAATGGACACATGGCGAGCCCTCACTGGTCCGTACGGATTCACACGAATCACTCCTCAGCTGGAGCCAGCTGGCATCGCTAGTGCTAACGATGATGTCACCTTCTGGTCAGCTATAAATACCTGCAAGACAGAGAAAAACGGGCGGTTAATCATTAATGAAACATTAATTGAAGGAGAATAAGACAAGGAGACTCACTAGAAGTTGGAGAGACGCTTGGAGAAGACGAACCGAAACCGTCATTCATTGTCAGAAGCAAGTCGGAGTTGTAGAATCACCAAATAGAGGTAATATTCACCTTTGAGCTCATCTTTTGCTAAGTAAATCTAATAAAGACACAACCAGAGCCACAAATCCTTAATGGCAGTACCGAAACCATTAAAAACCCTAAATCTCATAGTTAAAATCCTATCTCTAAGTTCTATTTCCTAAATTTGAGGTCGAATCCATAAGCAACAGTATACAACCTAGGTCTAAACAGGAGTTTAAATCAGAAATCTAAAACCTAATAGACAAATTAAGATCTAGGTTCGAACAGAAATAAAAAAAATAAAATTTGAAGGGGCAGGGAACTTATCTTGCCGTCACTGTCGCCGTGAGTATCGTCGAAGTCGAGGTCGCAGTGCTAGGATTCAAGCTGGAGTCGAAAATGATAAAAGAAAGGCTACTAGTTTGGGGTAGATAGCTCAAGAATAGGATAAGGGGGATGTTTCTGATGAAATAGGGGTTAGATCTAGGTTTAGGATGAAAGATCGGATGATTTTGGTAGTTTTAGGGTTCCGGCACGACGGCCCGTGGTGGCGGAAATTGCGGCCGAAAGTTGCAGATGGTGGTTGGAAGGTACGGTTTGGTCGGAGAAGATGATCGGAGTTTGGTCGAAGAAGATGATCGGAGTTTGGTTGGAACTTGGCCAAAAATGGAAGAAGGCATCGGAGAAGATGACCGAAAGGTCACCGGTCATCGGAGAAAGAAAGAAGATGATCGGTGAACGGAAAATAGACCGGGGTAGGGTTTTGGGTTGATTGAAGATCAAAATGAGTTTTGAAGAGTGTTCATGATTTGTTCTTGAGATTTTAGGTATTTTGATCTTCAAAAACAAGAAATGAGAGAGGTTCTAGGGTTTTTTAAGATTAAACGAGTGAAAATGGATGAACGAATGAAGAACTGGGTTGAAAAGTGGGGTTTTGATCGATATTGGGTGAAGGGTTTCGGAAATGGGGTGTTTGATTCAGAGAGTTTAGAGAGAGAGGGAGAGGGAGTGGGTTCGGAATGGCCGAGCCGACTCGTTTAGTGGGCTTATAAGGCTGAGTCAACACGACGTCGTACAGGTACCGGGTCAAAAAGGATCCGCGCTTTTTTTATGTGGGTGAGGATACGGGTTCGTGACCTGGTCGAGCTGGGCTAGGTTTCTTGGGCCTTTGGTTTAATGGGTTTGGGTCATACTTTAAAAGAATTAGGTTTGGGCTTCTAAATTTACATTTCATTACGAAATGGTCACCTATTCATTGTAAATCAGCTTTATAATTTCAAATTTAATTCAATTTGGTCCAAAATCAGTTTAATTGTTTATTTTATTTAATCGTATGCTTGCATATTTTAAATGGCAAGTAGTATACTTGTTTAAGAGATTTAATCACATAGTTAGAAACTAATTAGAGCCTTTGTAGTTTAGTTTCTTTAATAAATCAAATTAAATTGATAGACTAGATAATTGTAGAAAATAAATGAATGCTAAATAAATTTCAGTATTCTAATTTGATTAGTGTCTCAACGTAATGAGATGTTAATCAAAGGAATATTTTAATTGAATATTTAGCATTTCATTTAAACTTAGAATATGAAATCATGTATGATTAAGTTTAATAAGAATGAAATTAAGATAGGAAATAAATAGCAAGTGACATCAATATTTAAGAATATTATTACTTTGGGCCTAAAATGGTAGTGCCCAATCATTAGTGTGTTACCATATTAACCCAAAATTAATAATATTCATAGTGTTAAATTATTCAATTAATAGAGCCTAATTAGGGTTTACTTAAAATGAATAACAAAATAAATTTTCATGCATTAAACCTTTTGCGATAAGATACATTTTGAATATAAATTGAAGTGTCATAATGCAATTGGACATTTTCACAACTTATATTCGTCCAAAATGTATTTTCTTACAAAAGGATACTCCTATTTGGAATGAAATCCATTTTACAATTAAAAGATTTAACTAAATTCAGATTAAAGCTCGAAATGCCAAAATGCCACGTGGAATTAATAAGGTACCAATGACGGGCGTTTGTATGGGTGCTAACCCTTCCCTACACGTAACGAATCCCGAACCCAAATTTTATTAGAAGAATCTCTGGTCCGCTTTTTATGGTGTCCTATCTACCAAAGTGACCAGTGGCAACTCCAAAACGGTTATTAAGAAAATAAAGGAATTTGATTAAAAATGGAAAACCCCTTAATTTCAAGACCAAATTAAAATGAAAACCCCGATTTCCAAAACCCTAATCGTCAGGCTATTTTTCCACAAACGCGTCACAAAAACAGTCGCGACAAAAATATTTGATAATTATAAAACAATTACTAACACATATTTTTTAGGTTTTAAACCTTTTAAACAAATTTTTCAAGTTTGTTGGACTTTGAATTATTTTTTCAATATTTGAATAAGTCCAAAAATATTTTTCTCTTAAATTATTATATCAAAATATTTATCTCAACAATTTGGTAACAAATAGAGTTATCCTTTAAGATTTTATGTTATAACACAATTTACTACCATAAGTTTTGATGGTTTTAGATTTGATGATATGGGGTAAGAATTTGTGTTATTACCTTTTTCTTACCATTTCTATAAAAATTTATGTACATTTCGTAAATATTTGTGCATGAACATTATTTCTTATGAGTTTGGTAATAAATAGATTTATCCTTTAAGAGTTTATGGTTATAATACAATTTCTTACTGTAACGACTTGAATTTCTGAGTCAACGTTTGGGCATTGACCCGAGTTATGAACCTTTATGCTAGATTGAGTTTTTGGAATCGTCAGGGCCAAGTTAGGGCCTTATTGGATGAGAATTTGGCTATGTGGGCTTGGGCGGTGATCATTTTGTAATAAAGGCAAACGTTGGGGGTTTTATGTTGGGAATGTGCCCTTGTTCAAATAAAAGGCAGATCTTCCTTTTATTTATTTTTCTTCATGTGGAC
The DNA here is from genome assembly GCA_030270665.1 of Hibiscus trionum. Lineage (NCBI taxonomy): Eukaryota > Viridiplantae > Streptophyta > Magnoliopsida > Malvales > Malvaceae > Hibiscus > Hibiscus trionum. The sequence continues at coordinate 37,660,247 of BSYR01000010.1, read as the reverse complement.
TTTAAGGGGGACAAACACACTTTTTAGTGAGATCACCATCCCACACCCTTTCTTCATCCATTTTCTCCATGAAACTCAATAGCCAAAGAGTTTAAAAATATAAGCTTTGATACTCATTTCTTCCATATGAAATTCAAGGATCAAGTATGTCGATTTGCATTTGAAGAGCTTTATAAAGAGACCAAAATCTTTTAGACAAGAGGTAAGAGACTTTTTGGGCTTTTGGAAAGTTTAGAGCTTTATAGATTTTAAAAGCATTCTTTTGATGTTTAAGTTCATAAATTCGTATCTAAGCCTACCCCAAGCTGTTATCTCAAGTATCGTCTCGTTTTTATGTTTATTTGGCAAAAAGAAAGTTATTGAGGGTTTTTTCAAGCTTGGATCAAGGAAAGGAAGTTGAAGAAGCTTAGTGGGTGAGTTTGTTCCGGGATTTCTAACTTAAGGTCGGTACATCTCTGACTCCTATTCTTCTTGAGGATCATAAAGTGATTGCTTTGCTTGATTGCATGGTTGTTTTGGGTGTTGGGTGCTTAAGGCCATCTTTAATGCCATATTTCGGATGTTATGTTAATAAGGTGTACAAATGGTAGGAAACCACCTAAAATGGCATATTTTGGTTATTTTTCCATGAAGGTTTGGGGATGTTTGGAATGAGTTTCGAGCTCCAAACTTCGAATTCTGGGCTTGAGTACTAGTACGAAATGAAACCATATCGGTACCCCATGTTCTTGTGGACGAACACAAGCAAATGATAAAGGGTATATCTGTACGAGCTCAGACCGTACCGTACCCCTATTTTTACAAAATTCCAGTAGCGAAGTTTCATACATATTGTTGAGTTGATCACACAATTGCAAATGGCCAAGAGGGGGTGAATTGGCAATTAAAATTTTGGTAGGAGATAAAGATGAAAAATAAAAAGTGACACAAGTGGTTAGAGTGGTTCAAGTTCTCCAAATGAACTCTACATCCACTACCTTAGTTCCAACTAAGGATTTTCAACCAATTCACTACTTGAATTCTTCCCCTTTTCTTGGATGAGGAGGTAACCTTACAATTTGATTAAGCTTTCTACCCAAAGCTTAATCCACTCACTTTTACAAAGAGATGAATTTGGTAAACTCTAAAAGTTCCTCTCAAAGGATAAATGTTTACCCAAATACAATTTCAAACTCCCCAAACTCACAATACAAGATTACAATAAGAACACAAGAGTTGGGTACAAGAATTTGACTATGAAAGGCACTAGGGTTTGGATATGATGCTTTGATGTTGCTTGTAGGTTCAATAGTTGTTGCTTGGTCAATTGAGACTTGTTTTTATACCCTTGCATTGAATTCTAGCCGTTTGGGTAGTTGGGATCATCAATAGAGCCATTGGGAGAATTTTTCCCGCAATAAATGCAGCTCTACAGCCTACCGTATCGGTACTCGTAGAGGGCGTATCGATACCTGCATCAAAGAGGAAAGAGCCGTTGTGACTAAAAACGGAGTGTATCGATACGCATAGAAGGCGTACCGGTACGGTTTTAAGGGGCGTATCGCTACGGAGGGCCGTATCGATATGGTGTTTGCTCACTAGAATCCCAAGTTTGGTTTTCTTAAAGATCGTATCGATACGCATACCAAGCGTATCGGTGCGGTATAACGGTCTTTTAAAAGTTGGGAAACCAACCAATTGACAAGTCAACGGTCGAAAATTAAATGCAAAGATTTTTCAAAGACAAGCTTATTGTATCGATACGGTTGCAAAGTGTATCGGTACAGATTCATTAAAAAAGTTGCTCAGATGAATATCGTATCGATACAGGGTAATACCATATCGGTACGCTAAGTCCATTAAAATTCTAGTGGCTAAAACCCGTATCGATACGCCTAAGGGTATCGATACGCCTGGGCGTTTTTGTATAGTTTGGCTTGAAAACTCATAGGAAAAGACTTAGAAAGATTTATTATTTTAAGAGCTTGTCTTGAGATATTATTTTGTTTAAAATACTTGTCAATAGTGAGACTTTAAAGAGTACTTAAAAATTTATTGTTTTGCAAATTGGTCCTTAAGTTTAAATGTTATATCAAAATCAATTTTGGTTCACAATCTCCCCCTTTTTGATATAACAAAACTAAAAATAAATTTTTAAGTTTTTGAAACTTTTGAAAAGCTTTCTCCCCCTTAATTTAAGATGGATTTTCAAAAATAAAAAATTGACACTATAATCCTTCTCCCCCTTTTTGTTAGATCAAATATAAACACAAGGATAATAGCAACAATTAATTTATAAAATTCAAAGCAAACATAATAGTTCAAATAAAACTTCAAAGGAAAAGCATCATAATAATCCAAACTTAGATCCTAAGACATACATAATAGGCATAAACTTATATCCTTAAACAAAAGTGCAATAATAGAAAAGAAAAGACTAAATGCCATGAGATGGTATGCATAAACTACTCGTGTAACGCCCTGGTTTTGGGCTTAGAAGTTTTGGGCGTTGACCGGTTTGGTCAAAGTGCTGTTCGAATCTAAAGAGGTGAAATTAGGAAAGCCTAGTTCGGGTTGCATTAAAAATATGGAAAAATGTTCTAAAATCATCTTTTAATATAATTAAGTGAACTGTGAAATCAATTTTGAAAAATGGGTTTTGGAAGAGTGACATTTTGGCTAGTGACCAAAATGTAATTTTTGAAAGTTTTGTGACTGTTTTATAAAGAGTTGAAACTTTGAATCTTTAAGGAGCTATTATTCCAAAAGTAGTTTCTCCAGATTTTTCTAAGATATTTTGAGATTTATTCTGATTTTAAAACATATCAAAAGTGGAGGGAAAGGCCATTTGGCTATTTTCTTAACTAACTTCTCTATTTTCTTTCTCTCATTTTCTCTCAATCCAAACACTTGTTTTCCAGAGAGTTGTTTCTGATTTTCTCACCTAAAATCCCCCTTTCAACATTCTTTTGATTCCTAATCAACATATCTTCAAAACCTCATCATTTGCTTGTTGATTCAACAAGGTTTTTGATTCCAAAAAGTGGAGAAACACAAGTTTGGAGGTAAGAACGTCCTTCTCCTCTAAACTATCAGTTCTTTACTGAAATTCCCAAGTTCTCAACTCTTAATTGAAGTTTTATTAAAGGATTTTAAGTGGTGAAATGGATCTTGGCTTATAATGCAAGATTTGGTGATTCTTGATGATTTTCGTTAGATATGATTAATCTGTGATTTGAGGTGTGTTTTTGATGTTAAATGAACTCTAAATTGATAAGGAAATGAGTTTTGATTAATGCAATCCTGGATAGGTTGTGTTTCCTAAGTTTAGCTTGTGATTCTTGGATGTTTTTGTGGTGATCTTGTGGATCTGATGTTGCTGGAGGTATAAGGATGTTTATAGGTTGTTTTTAGATGTTAGATGGTGTTAATGGATGTTAGGTTTTGCTGGTTTATGGCTGGGCTTTGTTGAGATGTGGTTTTGATGCAATTTCGGTTGTGTTTGGTGGCCGAAATTGGAGTGTGAATGAGAGCAGCGAGTTTGAGTGCTTTCATTGAAGCTTTTGATGCATGATGATGCATTAAATCTCTGCTTTAATGTGTTTAATCAGGGGAGGCATCTTTGGATCCAAGAGTTGTTGATCTGGAAGCTTGAATTGGTGCTTTGGCTTGAGGCGAAGTGGAATCGGTGAGTGAAATTGGGTTTTCGGCTTTGAAACCAATATCTTGGGAGCTTAGTTTAAGTCTAAACAACTTTGCTAAGCTCTAGTGTAAGTTTTCGGAAATTCTCTCTAGTGGTGGCCATGATTTTGTTGTGATGCAATGTGGTTATTTGCATGTTTTGATTTCTGTTTTGAAAGCATGGTTTAGCATGGTATTTGCTGTTTTGATAAGCCATATGTTAAAGGAAGCTCAAGGTAAGAGTTCCTTGTTTTTGAACATTGATTAAATGTGGTTTGATGCTTTTAAGTGCATGATGAATATGGCTTGGTTTAATGCTTTAAAACAGTGGATTAATTGATGAAAATGATGTATATTGGCAAGTGATGTTTTGAAAAGGTTGAGGTCACTAAGGTGGTTAAAAGTCCTTGAGTGAGCCTTGTTACTTAAGAACATCAAGGTGGTTAAAAGTCCTTGGATGATTCTTGTTACGGACACAAAGGTGTTTAAAAGTCCTTGTGTGGTCCTTTCTATGGTGTTTAAAAGTCCATAGGCCAAGGTGTTTAAAAGTCCTTGGGGTCAAGGTGTTTAAAAGTCCTTGAGGTGATCTAATTCATGGTGTTTAAAAGTCCATGGCCAAGGTGTTTAAAAGTCCTTGGGGTCCAAGGTGTTTAAAAGTCCTTGGGGTGAAAGTTGATGAACTTGTTTTCAAAGAAATGAATTGTATCACTTGTGGCCAATATGACATGTAATGAAATGAAGCATGAGATGCTTGTAAAAGTATGCTTTTGAGCATGTGTAGATGATGATTTGAAGCATGATTTATAAATGTTTTGTTAATGCATTATTGGATGGTTTTATTGAGCATTCCTCACTAAGCTTTTGCTTACGCTCTCTTCCGTTTTCTTAATTCAATAATGCAGAACATTAGAGTACTTGAGGGCAGCAAGGAGGGCAAGCATCCAAGTGGAAACAAAGCTCTAAGTATGGAAAGTTTTCTAAGTACATTTTAGCTTTTGGTAATTTGGCAATGGGGGACCTATGTGTATGATTTGGGAGATGTTTTGAACTCCCTAAGTATGTTGAATGTTGTTGAGAATGCTGGTTTTTGTGGTTGGCCTCTATATGCTTGAATTGGAAGTTTATGCTTGAATGGCTTACTTGTGTAGGAAGCATGCCTATAGATTTGGGGCTTTTCATATATGTGGATGTTTTGATGAATTGTTGATGCAAGTATGTCTCATATATGTTGAATTGCATGTTGGCAAAGTTTGGTGGCATTTGGAGCATGATTGGTTGGTCAATTGCATGTTTAAGTATGCATTTTTAGGCAATCTGTGCAGGGTGTTTCGGAACAGCACCTACCGTTTCGGAACGGGTGCCTTAATTGTGCCCAGGCGTCCGAAACGGAAAGGCCACTGCCAGACCCCCGTTTCGGTACGCGTTGCGGAACGGCCCCGAGTTTCGGAACGGGCTATGCCTGTTTCGGAACGGGTGACCGTTGGGGGCTGACATTGGCAGTTATATGTTTTGGAATGTTTGCGTTTTGGTCCTGAAACTTGTTTGTGCAATTGTATGAGTTTGAGAAGTCCTTTTGAGCTGAAATTTCACAGAGAAGCATGAAATATGATTAATTTCAAGTTGGTAACTTTAATTTGGGTTAAGTCCTTATAATTATCAGAATTTACAATTTGGTCCCTAAAGTTGTAAATTGTTCAATTAAGTCCCTGTTTGATCTCTGATGTTTGTGATCTTTTGGTATGATGTTTGTGTGATCACAATTAGGTCTAAAGTGCATCTAGAGAAGGTTAAAAAAAGGGTCGTTAATCAAGGTTGACTTTCGGGTTGACTTTGGTTTTCCCCGTGTGACTTTCTTAATTCGGGTCAACCGTCTAGGCTGGGTTAAGGGGGTTACAACTCGTCCGCCCCATCATCATCATCTTCCTCGTCCTCTTCATCTTCATCGTCTTGAGTGGGTTGATTTCTCCGATTTTGGTTAAGCCAAGCACCATGGAAGGCGGTGAGAGAGATATCCATGGACTTTTGGCGAGAAGCCATGGTTTCTATTTTCTTCTCCATACCTTTAACGCGATCTTCCAAGGAGGTGAATCTAGTGTCCATAGCGGTAAATCCGGCTTCCATGGAAGTGAACTTCTCATTAAGGAATGTCATTAGAGTGCCCATGGAAGAGGAGTCAATCGGAGCTCGTTGAGAGCTTGAAGAAGCATGAGAAGCATCAACCGGAGCATCTTGTGGAAGAGCTTGAGGGTTGTGAACCCATTCATTGTTAACATAAGAGAAACCGGCACGAGCTAGAGAACGCTCATCTATGGGTAGGCCAAGGGGTTCGGGATAGTCATGGGAACAATCAACTTCAAGGGAATGGAAAAGATAACTCAAAGTCGTAGAGTAGTAAAAAGATTTGACTTGTTCGGTGTGACGGTGTTGGACTAGATAGACAAGGTCGGCAAACATAATTTGACAAAGGTTTGGACGTTGACCTTCCCTAAAGCACTTAAGCCAAAAGTCATCGACTTGACGAATAGTAGAAAATTTCCCTCCCGATGGACGAAAAAACCAAGAAACAAGAAGATGAAGGATTCGGTCATGAGCATTTAAGACTTTGATTGAGCCTAAAGGACCCGTACCTAAGGACTTCTCATCATCAATACCCATGTTTTCAAAACCAAAAACCATACATAAAACTTTTTTATCAATGGTAATGGTTTTTCCCATAATAAAGGACTCAATAGCAATGACATTCTCTCTAGCTTCATCATGAACACATAAAGCATTTGAAAAGAATATGATGACCAAATTCCTATATAGAATAGGAGGAATGCTTAAAAAATTCAGAAATTTCCATTGCTTAATTAAAGGGAGGTATTGAAATTTAAAACGGGCAGAGCTTAAAAACGGGACAGACACAACATGTTCTTCCCTAAGGATCATGCCTTGAAATAGTTTGTAACGAGTCATATCGGCATCATCGGGAAAACTACATTGGAGAATATAAGGGAGATTAGGTTTAGGGTTACCCTCGGCATCCTCACTAGGATCGGAAGTAGCAAGATAACGTTTAGCTCTCTTTTTGGACGGTGCCATAACCCTAAAAACACATCAAAATGATTCGAATATGTATGCAATTAACATCTTATTCAACCCAATAAATTCTAATAATTCAAGGTAATTGAAAAAAAATTAATTTGAAAAAGATATATACAAATTTGAGAAAAAGTTTAAAAAAAAATAGATTAAAAAATACGAATAGAAAATATATTCGAATGAACAAATTTTGATTTTTGAAAAAATTTGATGAAAAAGTTGAAACCCATAATATAAAACTATGTTTTGAACAAAAATTAAGTTGAAACAATTATAAAAATCAAGCGAAAATAAAAGAAACTAATAGAGAAAAGTTTTATACCTTGAACTTTAGATTGGATGAATGTGTTGATGTGAATGAACAAGATTTGTTGACAAAGCTTAGCTTTGATGTGGAGATCAAAAACCCTCAAAGAATTTTTAAGTTTGATGGTATAAATTGAAGGATTGAGGGGATTTTTATAGGGATTGCGGCTAGGGTTTTGAAGAGAAAAGAGGGGTTTTTGAGTTTAAAGTCGTTTTAAAGATGTAGCCCTAAATAGCCTCTCCATCGAGACCATATCGATACGCGTGTATAGCGTATCGATACCCTTTAACCCTAATTTTTGTTTGTCGTTACTACCGTATCGATACGCGGGACCGTATCAGTACGACTTGACTTTGATTAACTCCCTTGACTTAATCGTATCGATACGCAGGGTCGTATCGATACGCGGGGTCGTATCGATACGCGTTGAACTTCAAAGATTTCCCAGTTATGAACTCGTATCGATACGCTTCAGCCGTTTCGATACGCCTTTACCAGATAAGGTATTTATGACAGATTTAAGTACAAAAATCCAACTTTAAATGTCCTTAAATGCATGTAAATGTCCTATGCACAAGTTTTAATGGCTAAACTTAATGCATACTCCCCATAGCAACATGCATAGAAGCAAAAGGAGTCAAATTAACACAAGCATGAATCACAAACAATTTCAAGCAAATTTTTGACATTTAGGGACCTAGAAGGGATCAAGAAAGGCTAGTTAAACCTAACTCTCTCCTAAGGGTCCAAAAGCGCTTTTTATCTAAAGGCTTTGTGAATATATCCGCTAATTGGTTCAAGGTGTCAACATACTCTAAAACAACAACATTTTTTAACACATGATCTCTAATGAAATGATGTCTAATTTCTATGTGTTTGGTTCTAGAGTGTTGGATGAGATTCTTAGTGAGACAAATGGCACTAGTGTTGTCACACTTAAGGGGTATAGTTTCTATTTCAACACCATAATCTAAGAGTTGTTGCTTCATCCAAAAGACTTGAGCACAACAACTCCCTAAGGATATGTACTCCGCTTCGGTGGTAGATAAGGCTAAGCTATTTTGTTTCTTAGAGAACCAAGATACGAGCATACTACCTCAAAATTGGCATGTCCCGGAAGTACTTTTCCTATCTATCTTACACCCCCCATAATCCGCATCCGAATAAGCATGAAGGCTAAAGGAGGAATATTTAGGTTACCAAAGGCCTAAGTTAGGTGTGTCTCTAAAGTATCTAAAAATTCTCTTAATGGCAACTAAGTGTGATTCTCTAGGACTAGCTTGAAACCTAGCACACAAGCAAACACTAAACATGATATATGGTCTACTTGCGGTAAGGTAAAACAAAGAACCTATCATGGATCTATAAAGCTTAGAATCAATGCACTTACCTCCTTCATCTTTGTCAAGCTTTATGGAAGAGCTCATAGGTGTGGCTTGAAGTTTTGCATTCTCCAAGCCGAACTTTTTGAGCATATCGTTCATGTACTTAACTTGATTTATGAAGGTGCCATCTTTCCTTTGTTTGTTTTGGAGTCCCAAAAAGAATGAGAGCTCCCCCATCATGCTCATCTCGAACTCACCTTGCATTAGCTTAGAAAATTCTTTGCAATAACATTCGTTAGTAGAACCAAAAATGATATCATCAACATAGATTTGTACTACTAAGATGTCATTGTTATATCTTTTTATGAAGAGTGTAGTGTCCACCTTACCTTTTTCAAAACCTTTTTCAATTAAAAAATTTGAAAGTCTCTCATACCAAGCTCTAGGAGCTTGTTTTAAACCATAAAGAGCTTTAGTTAGTTTGAACACATGGTTTGGAAATTTTGAATCCTCAAAACCCGGTGGTTGTTCAACATACACTTCTTCATTTATAAAACCGTTTAAAAAGGCACTTTTCACATCCATTTGAAAAGGCTTGAAATCATTATAACATGCAAATGCTAAAAGCATCCTAATGGCTTCCATCCTAGCTATGGGTGCATATGTCTCATCAAAATCAATTCCCTCTTCTTGGGTATAGCCTTGAGCAACAATCCTAGCCTTGTTTCTCACTATATTACAACTTTCATCTAGTTTATTCCTAAACACCCATTTAATTCCTAGAGTAGATTGATTACTAGGCCTTTCAACTAATGTCCAAACTTTACTTCTCTCAAATTGATTTAATTCTTCTTGCATGGCCAAAATCCAAAAATCATCTTTTAAAGCTTCTTTAATATTTTTAGGCTCAATGCATGAAAGGAATGCAACATGGTTCATTAATTTGAGAGAGGATCTAGTAGTTACCCCCTTGGATGGATCACCCAAGATTTCACCACCTTTGACATAGTTGAACTCCCTTGGGTAAGATACCTCCTTTTCCTCAAGAGCCAAGTCCTTCCAGGCTTCAAGAGGTGGATCTTGTGCATCCTCATCTTTAGTTGGAATCTCATCCACCTTTGACGTTTGTCCTCCATCAATGGCATCAAGAATTCCTACATCATCATCATCACAAGATTCCTTCCTCGGAAAGAGGTTATCATCGAAAACAACATGTATAGACTCTTCAACTACTAGAGTTCTTTTATTAAATACACGATAGGCTTTAGAGTTTAAAGAGTACCCTACGAAAATAGCTTCATCACTTTTAGCATCAAATTTACCTAAGTTTTCTTTACCATTATTCAAGACAAAACACTTGCAACCAAAAGGGTGAAAATAGCTAATGTTAGGCTTCTTAGATTTTAAAATCTCATAAGGTGTTTTCTTCAAAATTGGCCTAATCATTACTCGATTTATAATATAGCAAGCGGTATATGTGGCTTTCGCCCAAAAATTTTTAGGTAAATTATTTTCGCAAAGCATGGTTCTAGCCATTTCTTCTAAAGTTCGATTTTCCTCTCAACTACCCCATTTTGTTGAGGAGTGCGAGGTGCGGAAAAATTATGGCTAATCTCATTTTCATTTAAAAACTCATCAAAACCTAGGTTTTGAAATTCGGTTCCATGATCACTTCTAATGTGAGAAATTTTAAGTTCAAGATCATTTTGAGTTATTTTAGAAAATGTGATGAATTTTTATAAAGCCTCATCTTTTGTACTTAAGAATAGAACCCAAGTACAAAGGCATATGATTTACCACCCAAGCTCATTGTTCTAATAGGCCCAAAATGATCCATATGAATCAATTGTAAACATCTACTAGTATAGACATCATTAATGGATTTAAATGAAGTTTTATGTTGTTTACCCTTTGAACATGCATCACAAATTTTATCATTAGAAAACTTAAGTTTGGGTAAATCTCTAACTAGATTAAGGGAAATTAATTTCTCTAAGACACTCATGCTAGCATGTCCTAATTTTCTATGCCAAAGCCATGAGTCATGTTCATTATGTGCAACTAAGCATGTATGGGATGAATGGATGTCATCTAAATGCACCATGTAGATATTGCCTATTCTATTTCCTATGAGCATTAATTGATTTGTTTTAATGTTCACAATTTTGCAACCACTTTTATCAAATAAAAGATTAAAACCCTTATCACATAATTGACTAATGCTCAATAAGTTATGTTTAAGACCGTTAACATACAAAACATTTTCAATGAAAATAGAAGAGTGATTACCAATAGAGCCTATTCCTTCAATGTGGCCTTTGGAGTTGTCACCGAAAGTTACCACTCCACCACTTTTTGGCTTTAGTTCCACGAATCTACTCTTGTCACCGGTCATATGTCTTGAGCATCCACATCAAGGTACCATGAGTTTTGGCTTGAAGCTTTGGCCTTGTAGCAATGCTCCCCCTACAAACAAAGAAATTAGGCCTTGATTTTTGGTACCCAAATCATTTTGGGTCCATGTGTGTTAGCCTTCAAAATTTTGGTTCCCTTAGGAATCCAAGAAGCAATAGCATTCATATTATTAGAAATAATGAGTTCCTTAGGAACCCAAACACTTCTAACATTTTGACCTCTAGATTGCTTATGAAAATTTCTTTGTTTAGGAATAAAAGGTCTTCTTTTTCCATATTGGGATTTAGAAGAGTTTCCCTTTTCAAAATGGTTTTTCCCAATAACAATTGATGTTTTAAGATTATCCACTTCCTTTGTGTGATAATCTTGAAAATCGGAAAGAAGTTTTTCAAGTTCAAGATTTTTCGTTTTAAGATCATTTGAAAGATTTACTAAAAACAAAACCTTCTTTTCCAATTCGGAGTTAGTTCTTGAAAATGTTTCATTTTGATTTTTCAAATCGGAAATGTTTTTCTTGTTTCTCAAAATGGATTCCTTATATTTTCCAACTAACTCATCGTAAACCTCATGCAATTCATCATAAGCATCTTGAAGCTCATCAAAGGTAAAATCAAAATTAGATGAGTTAGGATTTACCTTTGGTTCATCATCAATGGCCATGAGACAAAGATTGGCCACTTCCTCCTCCTCCTCGGATGACTCATCGTTACTCCAAGTTGCTACTTGAGCTTTGAGCTTGTTCTTCTTCCTAAGCTCTTCCTCTTCAATTGAGGACATTCGAAACGGATATGGTCGGGCTTTTTGCATTCATAGCAAGTGATTTGTTCCTTCTCCTCTTCCTTACTCTTGCTCTTGAAGTCTCCTTTTCTAATGAACTTTCTCCCACGATTGGACTTCATAAAGCGAGTGAACCGTTTGGCCAACATGGCCATCTCCTCATCTTCATCTTCGCTCGAATCGCTTTCATGGTATGAAGCTTTAAGAGCGATTCCAACCTTCTTCTTCTCAACATCCTTCTTCTCAACATTCTTCTCTTCCATTTTCTTTTCTTCTTCTCTTCCCTTCCTCATGATCTCATGGGTGAGTAGAGATCCAAAAAGAGCATCAATCTTGAGAGTCTTCAAATCTCGAGCTTCAATAATAGCCGTTCTCTTGATATCCCATGATTCCGGAAGAGAGTACAACAATTTCCTCACTAGCTTGTCTTCAGGGATGATCTCACCGAAGCCCTTCAATCCGTTGACAATGACCGAGAATCGATCAAACATCTTGGAAACACTCTCATCGGGATCCATCTTGAAATTTTCGTAGCTTAGATTGAGTAGCCCAATTTTTGTTTCCTTGACATTGCTAGTTCCCTCATATGTTGTCTCGAGGGTGTCCCAAACCTCCTTGGCATTCTTGATTGAAGACACCTTAGAGTGGATATCCGGACCAAATGCACAAAAGATGACATGAAGAGCTTTATCGTTCACTTGCATCCTTCTTCGTTCATCTTCCGTCATTTCAGCTTTCACCTTTAGGACAAGTCTTGCTTCACTATCTCTCTTCATGGGAATGTATGGACCTTCTTCAACCACATCCCACACCATGTAGTCGGTAGACTTGATGAAGAGCCTCATCCTATTCTTCCAATATGGGTAGTTATCCCCATTGAAGAATGGTGGCTTGGTAGTAGATTGGGACTCGTAGAGGTTGGAGTTGGAGGTGGATGCCATTGCTTGACTAGTTGTTGATCAAACTCTCCTAGAATCGACTCAAGAGGGTTGTAATCCTTCCAATGAGTGTAGCTCTGATACCGATTGTTGAGTTGATCACACAATTGTAAATGGCCAAGAGGGGGTGAATTAGCAATTAAAATTTTGGTAGGAGATAAAGATGAAAAATAAAAAGTGACACAAGTGGTTAGAGTGGTTCAAGTTCTCCAAATGAACTCTACATTCACTACCTTAGTTCCCACTAAGGATTTTCAACCAATTCACTACTTGAATTCTTCCCCTTTTCTTAGATAAGGAGGTAACCTTACAATTTGATTAAGCTTTCTACCCAAAGCTTAATCCACTCACTTTTACAAAGAGATGAATTTGGTAAACTCTAAAAGTTCCTCTCAAAGGATAAATGTTTACCCAAATACAATTTCAAACTCCCCAAACTCACAATACAAGATTACAATAAGAACACAAGAGTTGGGTACAAGAATTTGACTATGAAAGGCACTAGGGTTTGGATTTGATGCTTTGATGTTGCTTGTAGGTTCAATAGTTGTTTCTTGGTCAATTGAGACTTGTTTTTATACCCTTGCATTGAATTCTAGCCGTTTGGGTAGTTGGGATCATCAATAGAGCCGTTGGGAGCATTTTTCCCGCAATAAATGCAGCCTACCGTATCGGTACTCGTAGAGTGCGTATTGATACCTGCATCAAAGAGGAAAGACTCGTTGTGACTGAAAACAGAGCGTATCGATACGCATAGAAGGCGTACCGGTAAGGTTTTAAGGGGCGTATCGCTACGGAGGGCCGTATCGATACGGTGTTTGCTCACTGGAATCCCAAGTTTGGTTTTCTTAAAGATCGTATCGATACGCATACAAAGCGTATCGGTACGGTATAACGGTCTTTTAAAAGTTGGGAAACAAACCAACTAACAAGTCAACGGTCGAAAATTAAATGCAAAGATTTTTCAAAGAAAAGCTTATCGTATCGATGCGGTTGCAAAGCGTATCGGTACGGTTTTCTTAAAGATCGTATCGATACGCATACAAAGCGTATCGGTACGGTATAACGGTCTTTTAAAAGTTGGGAAACCAACCAACTAACAAGTCAACGGTCGAAAATTAAATGCAAAGATTTTTCAAAGAAAAGCTTATCGTACCGATGCGGTTGCAAAGCGTATCGGTACGGATTCATTAAAAAAGTTGCCCAGATGAATATCGTATCGATACGGGGTAATACCGTATCGGTACGCTAAGTCCATTAAAATTCCAGTGGCTAAAACCCGTATCGATACGCCTTGGCATTTTTGTATAGTTTGGCTTGAAAGCTCATAGGAAAAGACCTAGAAAGATTTATTATTTTAAGAGCTTGTCTTGAGATATTATTTTGTTTAAAATACTTGTCAATAGTGAGACTTTAAAGAGTACTTAAAAATTTATTGTTTTGCAAATTGGTCCTTAAGTTTAAATGTTATATCAAAATCAATTTTGGTTTCACACATATACACTTGGGGTGTATCAGTACTAAAGGGGTACCGGTACACGAGACTGTGTACCGGTACAAGGTTATTAGTTAACCTTTTTTTATGAAGAACGAGTATCGGTACGCTTAGAGCGGGTACTGGTGCCCAGAGAGGCGTATCAGTACTCGTGGTTGGGTATCGGTACCCACTAGGCATTTTGCCCAAGAAAGTTGATTTGGAACTAGAAGGGATGGAAAATTATGGTATATGGTCCTATATACTCCTAAAGACATAATATGACATAAATAAACTTGTGGCTAAGATTTCACCTCTATATGCGAGCATAATGAGATAAATGCTTGTTTGTTTATTTAGACAACACAAATGAATTCATGTAATGATGATTAATACTTTGCATAATGTATCATAGGCTTGGTAAATGATAAATCGAGAGATAACCATGTTGGTTGGTGTCATGCCTTGGGGGCATTTGCATGATAGCTTGGCTTGGTGTTGTAGGGAAACATCGGTACACCCCATGGCGCAGCAAAAAATTTATCTGGTGATTACCTCCAGAGATCCATGTACAAGGAGCGAATTCGGGGTGAAAATGATGAAATGTTACCTTAATAAATCTGGAAATTCGCAGGAAGTATAGGAGAATCCAAATCGAATCCGAGTCATCACGATCATATTCCGACCTCTACGCAGTCCACCCAAACAAAATAAACAGTATTTTCTCTTCTCTACTGTTAGAGGGTTTTTTTCGAAAGACATATCTTGGCTGCTAGACCATATGCTTTTATATAGCATTTAAAAACCTAATTCTAATTAAATTCGGATTCATTAAATATACAATATATTTAACTGAATATAATTAAATATGTAGAATATGATTCTACTTTAATTAGTTTTCTTTAAAGATATATATTTTAATAGTATGTGATAATTACAATAATTATCTACTATTAAAATGTATACATAAACGAGATTATCTATAATTATTATAATTATAATAATTTTGTTTTAATAATTATTACGCGTACAACAAGTTTGTACACATGCTATTTAGTCTATATTTGTTCGTTTCAATCATAGGGTGTGACCCTTGTAGGTTCATGCAATGTTAGCAGTAATATTTAGAATGGTTCTAATATTACAACCAATGAGTGGCATCTAGCAATATGGGTCGGAATTGCCGGGTACCTGGGTTTCGGGTACCCAGTTTTTCGGGTACCCAGATCATCCAGTTACCTCAATCTTCGGCCTGTGTCTCGGCCCATCTCATCCGAGTACCTGAAACACCCAGGTACCCAGTACCCGCCTATTTTTTATTTTTATATTTTTAACTCTAAAATTTAAAAAAATCACATATTAAACACAAAAATATTGTAGAACAAATGTTTTGATATAATAATTGAAAAATGTTTTGGACTGATTTAAAAAGTATTTAAAACATTTACAAAGTCCAAACAACTTGAAATTGTGTTTAGGAAGTTTTCAAAAGGGTTTTTAATGTGTTTCAAAGGCCAATTTACACAAACCTGTCCAGGTGTTTCGAAACACCTTAGGGCGTTTCGAAACAGGGGATTCCAGTAGCATATTAGTTTCGAAACGTGTTTCGAAACGGGCTTTCCCTGGACATGATTTTTGCCCAGCGTTTCGAAATGGGCTAGGCCGTTTCGATACGCCCACGTGGCAATGACCCCAACGGTCATAAACCCCAATGACTATTTTCCCAACCAACTTTTAAATGCAGGCGTTTCGATACGGGACTATAGCGTTTCGATACGAGTTTCGAAACGGCCAGGAGGCGTTCCGAAACGGACATGAGGCGTTCCGAAACGGCCAGGAGGCATTCCGAAACGGATGCCCTGACAGACTGCAACGGCTCTTTCTACATTGAGAGTGTTTCGAAACGGCATCGAGCGTTTCGAAACGGGGAGCTGCAGAATGCATTTATGGTGGGAATTAAAGTCCTCAACGGCTCCAATTTGATCCCAACGGCTAGTAACGGCTATAAACTCAATTGAGAGTATAAAAGGGACCTCCAAGCATCAAGAGAAGGCTAATGCTTCAATTGTAAATCAACAAATGATCAAGAATTGTCTTAGAGCCTAAAGTATCAATTATTGTATAGACAAACACTAGTGAGCCAAAATTGTCAAACTTGCTCAAGTGTTTTAGGTTTGGGTGAGTGCTTAATTGTGCAAACAAACTCCTATTAGAGGATTATAAGTTTGCTTTGTTTATCTCTTGTAAAGAGGGTTTCAATCAAGGCTTTGGGTAGAAAGCTTGATTGGTTGTAAGGGTTTCCTCCTAAGCCTAGAAAAGGGGACGAATCAATTAGTGGATTGATTGTGAAATCCTTAGTGGGGAGCTAAGGTAGTGGATGTAGGTGCTTATTAGAAGGCCGAACCACTCTAAAATCATTGTGTCTCTATTCTTTCTAGCTTCCTAAACCCTTCCACCTAAAAATCCACCTCTCCACCACTTGGTGAGCATAATCGGTTGAACGAATCGAGCACCACACATCCCAACAATTGGTATCAGAGCTTGGCTCAATCGAAGAGGATTAACATCCTATTGAGAAGATCCGGCAAGCTCGATCACTAGTTCATCAACCGGCTCAAATGGCGCAATCCATAGACAAACCGCCATTCTTCGACGGAACATTCTATGCCCATTGGAAGATAAAGATGAAGTTCTTCATCAAGTCTAGAGATTACAAGCTATGGGACATAGTTGAAGATGGTCCGTTCGTGCCTCAACGAAGCAAAGCGGAGTGGAGTGCCGACGATCGCAAGAAGATGGAGCTCAATTGCAAGGCCTTGCACATCTTGTTTTGTGCTTTTGGCCCATCCATCTATGAGAAGATGTCTTCTTGTGAGAGTGCCAAGGAGGTATGAGACAAGCTTGAAGTCACATACGAGGGGACCGATGAAGTCAAGGAGACCAAGATTGGGCTCCTAACATTAGAGTATGAGAACTTCAAGATGGATCCGGAAGAGAACATCGAGAAGATGTTTGATAGATTCTCCACCATCACCAACGGTCTTAAAGGTTATAGAGAAGCCATCCCAGAAGAGAAGCTTATCTGAAAGCTCATCTACTCACTTCCCGAGTCTTGGGACTCAAAGAGGACCGCCATCATCGAAGCCAAAAATTTGAAGACCTTGAAGCTTGATGAACTCATGGGGTCACTTCTTACTCATCAAATCATGAAGAAGAACAAAGAAGATGAAAAGAAGAGGGAAGAAATTAGAGCTATGGGAGAGAAGAAGATCAAAGGGCTTGGCATCAATGCAAGTGCCATGGCCCTCAAGTCCTCCACTTGCCATCATGTAGATTCTAGTGAGGAGGAGAGTGAAGATGAAGAGATGGCCCGTCTCTTCAACAAATTTACCCGGTTCATGAAGAGCAAAATGGAAAAATCCAAGCATGAATCGAGGAATAAGATGAAGGAATCCCACAAGTACAACAAGAATGGATCATCTTCAAAGCAAGCATATGTGGCCACTTGGAGTGATGAAGACTCCACCGATGATGAAGTAGCCCACCTATGCTTGATGGCCCTCAATGAGGGGGAGGTAACTTCTAACTCATCTTGTTCAAATTCATATTCTTTTGATGAGTTACAAGAAGCCTACGATGAATTGGTTTTTGAGTTCAAGGCTTCATTTTCGAAAAATAAGAAATTGATTTCAAAGTTGAAAACCGAAAATGATTTGCTTTCTAAAACCAATTTAGAGTTTGAAGCAAAAATTAAAGATTTTGAGCTTAAATTTTTAAACTTACAAAACTTGCTTCAAACGATGGAAAGAGATCATCAAAAGGAAGTTGATGATCTCAAAAAGGAAAAAAGATTTGATTTCAAATGAACTTCAAAAGAAAAATGATCTTGGAAAATCAAATTTTTATGTTAGACAATCTAGTGCCCCTAGATTTAAAAATGGTAAATGTTTTAGAAGTGTTTGGGTCCCAAAAGGACTAACCACTTCAATTAAAAAGGATGACATTGAAAAATGGATTCCAAAGGGGTCAAAAATTTGTGCTACTAATGTTCATGGATCCAAAGCAATTTGGATACCAAAAGTTACTTGATTGTCTTTTGATAGGTGTGATGGAGATGTTCAACAAGTCAAACATTGAGGGGGAGCTCCATGCACACAAGGAAGAACACTTGAAGAAGGAAGGCTTCACATCCTACCTTGAGTTCAAGTGTGGTAAAATTCTAGTTGTTTTGATTTTATTTGTTTATCTTTATTTTAAATTCAACTAGATGATCATATATGTTGTGACTAACATTTGGATGATGCTTTGAGTAAGGGGGAGCCATTTTAAAACCAAATTCTTACTTTTGTCAAACTTTTACCTCTATTGTTATTTTTGAACTTAATGTTTTAAATTCTTTTTGATATAATAAAAAGGGGGAGAAATGGTTTGAAAAATTGAATTTTCAAATGAATAAGGGGGAGCTTTATTGGATTTCATATCTTTAGTCTCTTATTCACATTTTTAAAGTTAAAGGGGGAGAATCCCAAACAATTTTTCAAGTGAGTTTTATTATATCAAAAAGGGGGAGATTGTAGAACAAATGTTTTGATATAATAATTGAAAAATGTTTTGGACTGATTTAAAAAGTATTTAAAACATTTACAAAGTCCAAACAACTTGAAATTGTGTTTAGGAAGTTTTCAAAAGGGTTTTTAATGTGTTTCAAAGGCCAATTTATACAAACCTGTCCAAGTGTTTCGAAACACCTTAGGGCGTTTCGAAACAGGGGATTCCAGTAGCATATTCGTTTCGAAACGGGCTTTCCCTGGACTTGATTTTTGCCCAGCGTTTCGAAACGGGCTAGGCCGTTTCGATACGCCCACGTGGCAATGACCCCAACGGTCATAAACCCCAACGGCTATTTTCCCAACCAACTTTTAAATGCAGGCGTTTCGATACGGGACTATAGCGTTTCGATACGAGTTTCGAAACGGCCAGGAAGCGTTCCGAAACGGACATGAGGAGTTCCGAAACGGCCAGGAGGCGTTCCGAAACGGATGCCCTGACAGACTGCAACGGCTCTTTCTACATTGAGAGTGTTTCGAAACGGCGTCGAGCGTTTCGAAACGGGGAGCTGCAGAATGCATTTATGGTGGGAATTAAAGTCCTCAACGGCTCCAATTTGATCCCAACGGCTAGTAACGGCTACAAACTCAATTGGGAGTATAAAAGGGACCTCCAAGCATCAAGAGAAGGCTAATGCTTCAATTGTAAATCAACAAATGATCAAGAATTGTCTTAGAGCCTAAAGTGTCAATTATTGTATAGACAAACACTAGTGAGCCAAAATTGTCAAACTTGCTCAAGTGTTTTAGGTTTGGGTGAGTGCTTAATTGTGCAAACAAACTCCTATTAGAGGATTATAAGTTTGCTTTGTTTATCTCTTGTAAAGAGGGTTTCAATCAAGGCTTTGGGTAGAAAGCTTGATTGGTTGTAAGGGTTTCCTCCTAAGCCTAGAAAAGGGGACGAATCAATTAGTGGATTGATTGTGAAATCCTTAGTGGGGAGCTAAGGTAGTGGATGTAGGTGCTTATTAGAAGGCCGAACCACTCTAAAATCATTGTGTCTCTATTCTTTCTAGCTTCCTAAACCCTTCCACCTAAAAATCCACCTCTCCACCACTTGGTGAGCATAATCGGTTGAACGAATCGAGCACCATACATCCCAACAATTGGTATCAGAGCTTGGCTCAATCGAAGAGGATTAACATCCTATTGAGAAGATCCGGCAATCTCGATCACTAGTTCATCAACCGGCTCAAATGGCGCAATCCATAGACAAACCGCCATTCTTCGACGGAACATTCTATGCCCATTGGAAGATAAAGATGAAGTTCTTCATCAAGTCTAGAGATTACAAGCTATGGGACATAGTTGAAGATGGTCCGTTCGTGCCTCAACGAAGCAAAGCGGAGTGGAGTGCCGACGATCGCAAGAAGATGGAGCTCAATTGCAAGGCCTTGCACATCTTATTTTGTGCTTTTGGCCCATCCATCTATGAGAAGATGTCTTCTTGTGAGAGTGCCAAGGAGGTATGGGACAAGCTTGAAGTCACATACGAGGGGACCGATGAAGTCAAGGAGACCAAGATTGGGCTCCTAACATTAGAGTATGAGAACTTCAAGATGGATCCGGAAGAGAACATCGAGAAGATGTTTGATAGATTCTCCACCATCACCAACGGTCTTAAAGGTTATGGAGAAGCCATCCCGGAAGAGAAGCTTATCCGAAAGCTCATCTACTCACTTCCCGAGTCTTGGGACTCAAAGAGGACCGCCATCATCGAAGCCAAAAATTTGCAGACCTTCAAGCTTGATGAACTCATGGGGTCACTTCTTACTCATCAAATCATGAAGAAGAACAAAGAAGATGAGAAGAAGAGGGAAGAAATTAGAGCTATGGGAGAGAAGAAGATCAAAGGGCTTGGCATCAATGCAAGTGCCATGGTCCTCAAGTCCTCCACTTGCCATCATGTAGATTCTAGTGAGGAGGAGAGTGAAGATGAAGAGATGGCGCATCTCTTCAACAAATTTACCCGGTTCATGAAGAGCGAAATGGAAAAATCCAAGCATGAATCGAGGAATAAGATGAAGGAATCCCACAAGTACAACAAGAATGGATCATCTTCAAAGCAAGCATATGTGGCCACTTGGAGTGATGAAGACTCCACCGATGATGAAGTAGCCCACCTATGCTTGATGGCCCTCAATGAGGGGGAGGTAACTTCTAACTCATCTTGTTCAAATTCATATTCTTTTGATGAGTTACAAGAAGCCTACGATGAATTGGTTTTTGAGTTCAAGGCTTCATTTTCGAAAAATAAGAAATTGATTTCAAAGTTGAAAACCGAAAATGATTTGCTTTCTAAAACCAATTTAGAGTTTGAAGCAAAAATTAAAGATTTTGAGCTTAAAGTTTTAAACTTACAAAACTTGCTTCAAACGATGGAAAGAGATCATCAAAAGGAAGTTGATGATCTCAAAAAGGAAAAAAATTTGATTTCAAATGAACTTCAAAAGAAAAATGATCTTGGAAAATCAAATTTTTATGTTAGACAATCTAGTGCCCCTAGATTTAAAAATGGTAAATGTTTTAGAAGTATTTGGGTCCCAAAAGGACTAACCACTTCAATTAAAAAGGATGACATTGAAAAATGGATTCCAAAGGGGTCAAAAATTTGTGCTACTAACGTTCATGGATCCAAAGCAATTTGGATACCAAAAGTTACTTGATTGTCTTTTGATAGGTGTGATGGAGATGTTCAACAAGTCAAACATTGAGGGGGAGCTCCATGCACACAAGGAAGAACACTTGAAGAAGGAAGGCTTCACATCCTACCTTGAGTTCAAGTGTGGTAAAATTCTAGTTGTTTTGATTTTATTTGTTTATCTTTATTTTAAATTCAACTAGATGATCATATATGTTGTGACTAACATTTGGATGATGCTTTGAGTAAGGGGGAGCCATTTTAAAACCAAATTCTTACTTTTGTCAAACTTTTACCTCTATTGTTATTTTTGAACTTAATGTTTTAAATTCTTTTTGATATAATAAAAAGGGGGAGAAATGGTTTGAAAAATTGAATTTTCAAATGAATAAGGGGGAGCTTTATTGGATTTCATATCTTTAGTCTCTTATTCACATTTTTAAAGTTAAAGGGGGAGAATCCCAAACAATTTTTCAAGTGAGTTTTATTATATCAAAAAGGGGGAGATTGTAGAACAAATGTTTTGATATAATAATTGAAAAATGTTTTGGACTGATTTAAAAAGTATTTAAAACATTTACAAAGTCCAAACAACTTGAAATTGTGTTCAGGAAGTTTTCAAAAGGGTTTTTAATGTGTTTCAAAGGCCAATTTATACAAACCTGTCCAGGTGTTTCGAAACACCTTAGGGCGTTTCGAAACAGGGGATTCCAGTAGCATATTCGTTTCGAAACGGGCTTTCCCTGGACTTGATTTTTGCCCAGCGTTTCGAAACGGGCTAGGCTGTTTCGATACGCCCACGTGGCAATGACCCCAACGGTCATAAACCCCAACGGCTATTTTCCCAACCAACTTTTAAATGTAGGCGTTTCGATACGGGACTATAGCGTTTCGATACGAGTTTCGAAACGGCCAGGAGGCGTTCTGAAACGGACATGAGGAGTTCCGGAACGGCCAGGAGGCGTTCCGAAACGGATGCCCTGACAGACTGCAACGGCTCTTTCTACATTGAGAGTGTTTCGAAACGGCGTCGAGCGTTTCGAAACGGGGAGCTGCAGAATGCATTTATGGTGGGAATTAAAGTCCTCAACGGCTCCAATTTGATCCCAACGGCTAGTAACGGCTACAAACTCAATTGGGAGTATAAAAGGGACCTCCAAGCATCAAGAGAAGGCTAATGCTTCAATTGTAAATCAACAAATGATCAAGAATTGTCTTAGAGCCTAAAGTGTCAATTATTGTATAGACAAACACTAGTGAGCCAAAATTGTCAAATTTGCTCAAGTGTTTTAGGTTTGGGTGAGTGCTTAATTGTGCAAACAAACTCCTATTAGAGGATTATAAGTTTGCTTTGTTTATCTCTTGTAAAGAGGGTTTCAATCAAGGCTTTGGGTAGAAAGCTTGATTGGTTGTAAGGGTTTCCTCCTAAGCCTAGAAAAGGGGACGAATCAATTAGTGGATTGATTGTGAAATCCTTAGTGGGGAGCTCAGGTAGTGGATGTAGGTGCTTGTTAGAAGGCCGAACCACTCTAAAATCATTGTGTCTCTATTCTTTCTAGCTTCCTAAACCCTTCCACCTAAAAATCCACCTTTCCACCACTTGGTGAGCATAATCGGTTGAACGAATCGAGCACCACACATCCCAACAAATATTTTTAAAAAATTTTAAACTTAAAATTTAAAAGTATATAATACAAACATAAAATGAATTTAGGGATTTAAATTTAGTTTTAGAGTAAAAATATTAAGAAACTTAAAATCAAAATATAATTGAAAATATAAAAAATATATATTAAATATTATCGGGTTGGATCGGGTACTCGGTAACTTAAAAATCCCGGCCCGTGTCCCGGGAAAATTCTCAGATCGGGTACCCGGCCCGGTCAGGTAATTTTTTTTAGAGAATTACCCGGTATTTTTAAGTTCGGGTCGTCGGGTCGGGTCAACCGGGTCGGGTATTTTTTTCCACCCCTATCTAGCAATACATCATTGCTACCTAAGTTACATGAAGTGGTGGTTCGACTTTATCGTTTTCCATGATTACTTCTTTTATGTATTACATCCTTTTGTCCTCATATCTAGATCGGACACAAGTCATGGATTAGTCACACTTGTATAGTCTATCTAATATTTCTGAATATCTTGAGTAGACTATTATAAACGAATAACTATGATATCTCATATCAATTTATTCGAGCATGGCCATGCATTTTCTAGTCTCATCAATCAAGTGGCCTGAGATATTACTCCTATTATGTAGGAGGGACAAATCCTATCTTGATCAACCATATTTCGCTACATAGATTGTGACTTATCCAATGTCAATCTTTATAGTGTAGTTAATTACGACACACATTTGACCGTATCAAAATATGTCACTCACATGTTGAAATGATGATGATCTCAAGTCCGAGGATCATACATGTAGTTATCACCATGAGCAATGCCGTGACTGTCACATAATAATCCAAGAAACATGCTCATAGAGGGTCAGTCCAGTATGTCGTTCTCTAATACATACTTATGTATTGATTTTGACATCTCCATGTCAATGACAACGCTTTGTCATCAATCAACTACATATTAGTCTTAATATATTATTGTTGTCCATGCCCATAATAATACTCGACTAAGGACATTCAAGAATAACAATATTATTCTAAGGACTTTATTAAAATCCAGTTTATTTGTAAATGCACAGAATAAGACTGAAATAATAATAATAATAATAATAATAATAATAATAATAATAATAATAATGGCTTTATATTAATAAACAAGATAAAATAAGTATATCTTTTACAACCATCTCATGATTGGTCTTTGGGCATACTCCAAGAGGTGCCACTTACCTCTTGGTGAGGTGTATAAATGCTAGGGGAGCATGTTTTATCTTATGATTGTGGTAAAAGAGTTCGGATGTCCTAGAGTCAGTACTGTGGTACTTATCAAGTGGATGCGTACTTAAGGCTATGTGAACAAGTACATTCGACGTACCCATGGACTGAGTGATCTGGGTGCGGTTAGAAACCTATCTGTGGCTATGATGATCCGAATAAGGTAATTAACTCGATGGCTATGTGAGCTCGAGTAACTTGATAGGATGAGTGACCTCATGTAAGACTATTTGTGGCTAATGTGCTCCAAGTACGTCTAGGGTGTATCCGTGGCTATGGTGATCCGAATATGGTGCATTCAACCCGACGACTATATAAGCACGGGTAAATTAGGGCTTCATTGGCCATTATGTAGATGATGTATGAATGTATTTATGTATGATGTGTGGATGCTATAGATGATAGCTTATGTACTCGACGATTGAGTGAGATGCCTTGAGATAGGTGATCTAAGAACTCTAGCTAGTGTAGGCTAGATAATAAGTCATAGATAGCGAAGCATTATATATTCTCTCTAGACTATATTTATCAGCCATGCTTATTTTATGATATTCACGAATTATGGTAGAGTAGAGATGTACCACTGAGCTTTATAAGCTCAACGTTCGGAATCGTTGTTTTCGTTCGCAGGTTAGTAGGTTTATTGTGGTCGAGGAGCACATCGAGAAGGGATTTCCCAACATTGTATCCCTTTAAAGTACAATATTTGATGTTTAGTTTTGGGCTATTGTATTCATAGGACTTTATAGTGGTTGAGTCTGTAAACTCTATTTGAAATATTATTATGATATGCGGTGTTTTAAACTTGGAGCTCTTGTTTTATAAACTTATTTATAATGCTTATTTAACTATATGGAATCATGGATGATTTAATGTTTTGAAAATGGATAAATCTAAGGTTTTAAATTTGGAATTTTTGATGGGTCGGATTTGAGTGACCCAAATATAGCACTTCGGATCGGGATCGGGGTGTTACACTTACCATGGATAATTTACAGTAAATGTCATGTACCACTATTCATATATACCGCAATGTACCGTTAACTGTTTTAATTAGTTTTGAAATCCTAAGGACTGAAAGTGTTATTATCTTCTTTTAGAATAAAATCTTAAAAAATAATTTTTATATTATCTTTTTAGATTTTCTTTTATTTTTAAATTCAAAAAATAATTAAAATTTTATTACTATAATAATTCCTACATTCGTAAAGTTCACAAATGGTCACTAAACTTTGATCAATTATTAAATTTGGTAACTTAACTTCCAATTGCTTCAATGTAACAATTAAACTTTTACTTTTATTTTAATTTGGCCACTGACCCGTTAACAACTGTTAAAAGGGTGATGTGGCTGCTAAAATATTTTGTATAATAACAAATTTATTTCTCCGCATTTACACATTCAAACAATTTAGTCCTAATTCAAAAGAAATAATAAATTTAACCCTCGTTATTTCAATTTGACCATATTTTTAGTTAGAGATAATTTAATATTTTATTTTTGATCTCTCAATTATAACTAATGTTATCTTGTCCCTTCCAATCCCAACCATACTCAATATGTCCTTTAAAATTTAATAAAGATTAATTAAATTATTACTATAAAAAGAGAAAACTAAGTATATTTTTTAAAATTGATATTTAAATTTTTAAAATTATTATTAGGCCAAAAAAACACCTATATGTTATTATGCATATTCAATTATACATTATATAATAGGGGAAATTAAGTGTATTTTTTAAAACTGATACTTGAATTTTTTTATGAAAATAATTTAATTAATTTATATAGCATCCATTAACATCCAGTAATCCAACTCTAAATTTTAATTTAGAAATAAATTTATTCATTTCAATTTTTAAAGGATGGATTGGGTATGATTGGGATTGAGGGGGACAAGATAACATTAGTTATAATTGATGGATCAAAATAAAATATTAAATTATCTCTAATTAAAAATAGGGTTAAATTGAAATAATTAGGGTTAAATTTGTTATTTCTTTCGAATTAGGACTAAATTGTTTGAATGTGTAAACGTGGAGGACTAAATGTGTTATTATACAAAGTATTTTAACAGCCACATCACCCTTTTAACAGTCGTTAACGGGTCAGTGACCAAATTGAAACTAAACTAAAAGTTTAATGGTAACATTGAAGCAATTGGAAGTTTGGTTATCAAATTGAATAATTGATCAAAGTTTAGCGACTATTTGTGAACTTTACCCTTAAATTAAAGTGAATGTAGGAATTATTATAGTAATAAAAGTTTAATTATTTTTGAATTAAAAAATAAAAGAAAATCTAAAAATATAATATAAAAATTATTTTTTAAGATTTTATTCTAAAAGGGATAATAACACTTTCGATCCTTAGGATTTCAAAACTAATTAAAACAGTTAATGGTACATTGCGGTACATATGAATATTGGTAGATTGCGGTACATGGCATTTACTATAGAATTATCTCACTTACCATAAGTTTCGTTGGTTTTAGATTTGGTGATATGAGGTAAGAATTTGTGTTATTACTTTTTTTCTTATTGTTTCTATAAAAATTTATGTAGGTTTCGTAAAAATTTGTGTATGTACCCTATTTCTTTTGAGTTTGGTAACAAATAAAGTTATCCTTTAAGATTTTATGTTGTAACACAATTTCTTACCATAAGTTTCGTTGGTTTTAGATTTGGTGATATGAGGAAAGAATTTGTGTTATTAACTTTTTTCTTACCACTTCTATAAAAAAATTATGTACATTTCGTAAAAATTTGTGTAGGTACATTATTTCTTATGTGTTTGGTAACAAATAGAGTTATCCTTTAATAGTTTATGTTATAAAACAATTTCTTACTATAAGTTTCGATGGGTTTAGATTTGGTGTTATAGAGTAAGAATTTGTGTTATTACCTTTTTTCTTATTGTTTCTATAAAAATTTATGTAGGTTCGTAAAAAGTTGTGTAGGTACCCTATTTCTTATGAGTTTGGTAACAAATAGAGTTATCCTTTAAGATTTTATGTTATAACACAATTTCTTACCATAAGTTTTGTTGGTTTTAGATTTGGTGATATGGGGTAAGAATTTGTGTTAGTACCTTTTTTTTACCACTTATATAAAAATTTATGTACATTTCGTAAAAATTTGTGTAGGTACATTATTTCTTATGAGTTTGGTAAAAAATAGAGTTATCCTTAAAGAGTTATTTTATAACATAATTTCTTACCATAAGTTTCGATGGTTTCAGATTCGTTGATATGAGGTAGGAATTTGTGTTATTACCTTTTTCTTACAGGTTCTATAATAATTTATGTAGGTTTCGTAACAATTTGTGCAGGTACCCTATTTCTTATGAGTTTAGTAAGATATAAAGTTATCTTTTAAGAGTTTATGTTATAACACAATTTCCTACCATAAGTTTTGATGGTTTTAGATTTGGTGATATGGGGTAAGAATTTGTGTTATTACCTCTTGGTCTCGTAACAATTTGTGTAGATATCTTATGTTGAGTGGATCGTAGAATCGATTTAAGCCAAGAGGGGGTGAATTGGATTTCTTGATATTTTGGTGGTGGAGTGGAAAATAAAAATTTGCTAGACAAGAGATTTAGAGTGGTTCAAGTTCCAATTGAACTCTACATCCACTACCTTAGCTTCACTAAGGATTTTTCCAACAACTCCACTAGTTGATCTTCCCTGTTTCTAGGCTTAGAAGGAAACCTTTACATAGTGGTCAATTTTTCTACCCAAAAATTGACCCAATCCTCACTCAAAGATAACAAAGAAGTTTAAGGCTAATAGCTAGTATCTCTCAATACAAATGTAGCCCTTTTTACAAGCACTCAACCCAATTGAAAAAATAAGATTGGAAATACAAGGTTATACAATTGGGGTTTACAAGAAAATATGGGATTTTAGCACAATAGCTTGAATTTGATGTTTTGATATTTCTTTTTGGATCAATAGTTGTTGCTGGTGCTTTTAGAAGTCTCCTTTATACCTTCTCGTTGAATTCTAGCTGTTGGGGTTGTTGCCTTCATTATTCTAGTTGTTGGGGTTGTTGGCTTCATTATTTTAGCCGTTGGGATGTTATCATCCCTCCATAAATACAGTCTGCAACTACCCGTTCCGAAATGCCCGATCATGTTTCAAAACAGACCAAAATAGAAATAGCTGTTGGGGTGTAATAAATAGGTCATACCGAAACGAACACGAACGTTTCGATACGCTAAGAGCCTATTCCGAAACATGTTGAAGCCCGTTTCGAAACAATTTTCCACTGTCAAAACCTGTATCGAAACGGCTTAAAAGCGTTTCGATACGCTTTAACTATATCATAAAAAATTAGTTAAAAAGTTCAACGGTCATATTTTGAAACCAAGTTTGAAATTCTTTTTGAAACGTTTGAGGTCGTTTCGATACTACCGTATCAAACCGGTTCAAACCGTTCCATTGTTCTTCATTCGTTTCGAAACACAAAGACTTGTTTCGATACACTCGTATCGAAACAGGAAATCTAGTTCCGAAACAGAGGTTAATAGTTTCAACCCGTTCCGAAATGCCTAAAGGCCGTTCTGAAACGGTGACTCAAAAATCACTGTTTTGACTTGGTAAACACTTAGATAAATTTGAGTAAGCTTAGGTCTTGACTTAGATATTTTTCTTAAACACTTAGGGAAGTTTTGAGGAATTAAAAAATTATTTTCTCTTTTTCAATTTAGTCCTTAAATCCATTGTTATATCAAAATCAATTCATTAGTTTTACAATCTCCCCCTTTTTGATATAACAAAACCAAGTATGATTTTTTTAAGAATTTTGAAATCTTTCAAGAAGTTATGACTCCCCCTCAATGTAAGATAGATTTTTAAGTTTGAAAAGATTTAAAAATCAAGTGTTTGAAACTTAAAAACAACTTTAAAAATATTGTGGCTCTTAGATTACTTCTCCCCCTTTTTGTTAGATCAAAAATTAATAATAAAGGCTAATCATGAGAAGAAACAAAGTTATAAGCAATAAACCAAAGCAACATAATTATCATAGATAGCAATAGGGTTCAAGAAATAACATCAAAGACATAAATACTTAAAGCATTAGAGTTCAAGCTCAATCCCAAAGAAAATAATCAAAGCATAGGTCTTTAAAACATAAAAAGATAGATAGGTGCAAACTTAATCCTAATATGATAGACTAATATGATATGCAATAAAAAATCCTAAGCCTCGTCATCATCGTCACCACCATCATCAAGAGAATCATCATTGTCTTTATCTTGAGCACGACGATAGTTCCTCCAATCACCATAGAATGTGGAGAAGGATAAGTCCATAGATGATTGTTGATTCTCAAGAGCGGTAAGACGATTCTCGTTTCCAAGAACACGATCCTTCAAGGATTGCAAACGAGTGTTGATAGCACCAAATCCTGAAGCCATGTTCGTATCAATCGAGTTCAACCACTCGGTAAGGAAAGCCATAAGAGCCTCATTGTTAGAAGCCGGAGCTTGAGGTGGAGGCTCAACTTGAGGTGCCGAAGCTCGCCTATCAACACGAACCCATTGGCCAAGAGTATAGTGAAACCCGAACTTGATAAGAGAAGATTCACCAATCTTTTGCTTGCGGGGTTTCGGAGAATCAAAATAACAGTCAAAATTGAGAGTACCAAAGACATAGCTTAAAATAGCCCCATAAGTGAAGGATGTAAGTGCATCGGTGTTGCGAATCTTCACTTGATGGACCATCTCGGCGAACATGATTTTGACCAAGTTTGGGCGTTGTGCTTTGCGAAAACACTCCAACCAAAGTTAATCAACTTGACAAACGTGGGCAAACTTACCTCCTGAAGGGCGGGTGAACCAAGAGATCATCAAATGGAGGAACCGGTCATGAGCATCTAATGTGAGAACGGATCTGGTGTGAACACCAAAGTGGTTCTCATCCTCAATGCCTTCATCTTTGAGCCCAAGAGCTTTCTCTAAAACGGGTATATCAATAGTGAACTTCCTACCCAAAAGGTATGACTCAATGCCAATCACCTCAGTATGATCTTCATTATCAATAAGAACGGCATTGGAGTATAATAGCACGACCATATGCTTGTAGACAATGTCTGGAATGCTCAAAAAGGCCAAGAAGCTCCATTCTCTCAAGAAAGCTAGATAGCAGAATTCAAAGTGCTCGGAGTCAAGGAACGTGATATCCACAACACGCTCTCGACGAACGGCTAAATCTTTGATGATTTTGAAACGGTCCTTAGTCTCTTGATTCTGAAGACTCTTTTGAAAAAGGAGGGTGAGGTTAGGACGAATGTTTGCTTGGGTTGAAGCTTCACCCGTTTGAGTCTTGCGTTTCTTGTTAATGTTTTCCATGAAATTCCTAAAAACATAAAGCAAGCAAATAAAGATTTAAATGTATGCATGTAAATCCTTAATTCAATCCAATGAAAAATCTCATTAAGGTTTTAAAGAAAAACACTTTAAAAACGTATATACATATAACATAAAAAATTGAAGAAGAAACAACTTTTGAAAAACAGTAAAAAAATACGAGTAAAAACAAATATATTCAAATAAAAAACTTTGAGATTTCAATTTTTTTTACAAATTTTGAAGAACCCAAGTTGCAAAACATATAAACAATACAAAACTAATATTTTCTAACCTAAAATACGAATAAAATCAAAGGAAAAAGAAAAGGGTGAAAAATACGTTAAAAGGAATTTTTGGACGAATGAATGGAAGAAATTGTATCAATTTGTTGAAGCTTGCTTAGACTTTAGTTTGTGAGTAAAAGCCCTCAAGATTTGATGAAAAACAATGAGGTTTAGAGGGGTTTTATAGGGAAAATCGGGTTTAGGGTTTTTAGGAGTTTTAATGAAAAGAAAACTTTAGCAATTAAAGCCCTTAAAAAGTTGTCCGGATACGCGTTTCGGAACAGGCACAATCATTCCGAAACGAGCGTACCGAAACATTGACCGACATTTCGAATCCTATTGATTGTTCCGATACGGCTTTGTTGAGTGGATCGAAAGATCGATATTTACCAAGAGGGGGGGTGAATTGGAAATTTAAAGGTTTGTAGTGGAAATTGGCAAATTAAAAATTGATGGACAAGGGATTTAGAGTGGTTCAAGTTCCAAATGAACTCTACATCCACTACCTTAGCCTCACTAAGGATTTGCAACAATTTCACTAAATTGATCTTCCCCTTTTCTAGGACAAGGAGGCAACCCTTTACAATTTCGGTTGATTTTTCTACCCAAAAATCAACCAACCCTCACACAAGAGAACAAAGAAATTTGTAGGCTAATTAGGTATCTCTCAATACAAATGATAGCCCCAATACAAGCACTCAACCCAATTTTACAAAATATGAATGAAGAACACAAATTGGGATTTTTACACAAAGTGAGATTTTTGCTCAATTCCTTGAATTTGATGTTTGGATGTTTGCTTTAGGATCAATAGTTGTTGCTGATGCTTTTGGATGTCTCTTTTATACCTTCTCATTGATTTCTAGCCGTTTGGGTGGTTGAGAACATAAATGGAGCCGTTGGAACCCTCTCTTGCCACCATAAATGCAGTCTGCACCAACCCGTTTCGGAACACGGGGAACCTGTTTCGGAACGGACTAAAATAGAAAGAGTCGTTGGGGTGCATTTAAGAGCCCGTTCCGAAACGCCTTAGGGCCGTTTCGGAACGGTTTTGCCACTGTAAAAGGGTCGTTTCGGAACGGTCCTAGCCCGTTTCGAAACGCCTTAACGGTTTAAAGAAAATCAGTTAAAACATACAACGGTCATATTATTCAAAATAAAATCTAGCCCTTGTTTCGGAACGGGATTGATCCGTTTCGAAACGGAATGGCTACTGTCAAAGGGTCGTTTCGGAACGGGCTTTGTCCGTTTCGAAACACCCCTTTTATATTTAAAAATTTGGCATATCTTTGAACCGTTGAAGCCTTTTTTTTAAAAAACAAATATAAAGAGCTGTTCCGAAACAAGTTATACCGTTTCGAAACGGGTCTAGTGTTTCGATACACGTTTCGGAACGGGTGGTCGACAGTGATGAAACTGTTGCGAAACGCCTTTGGGCCGTTTCGAAACGGGTGCTTGAAAATCACTGTTTCTGGTTTGAAACACTTAGAAAAATATTTGGAATAGTATGTTTTTAACTTAGGCATAATATAAAAATTATATGGGGATATTTTGAGGACTTAAAATTCGTTTTGACTTTTTCAAATTAGTCCTTAGGTTTTTAGTTATATCAAAATTAAAATATTTGTTTCACAATCTCCCCCTTTTTGATATAACAAAACCAAAGTTAGAATTTTTGGGAATTTTGAAAGTTTTGAAAATATTCTAACTCCCCCTTAATTTAAGATAGGTTTTTAAGGTTAAAATAAATTTTTGATTTGAAATCCAAGTTGTAAACCTTTAAAAACCTTTTAAGATTTTAAAACGAATTTTAGATTAAGTGTGGCTCTTAAATTTATTCTCCCCCTTTTTGTTAGATCAAAAAGACCAATAAAAGCTCATAGAGAAGATAAATGATTAGTACCAATAAGCAACAATAAGAAACCATAATATTAATTCATAATCAATATATTCAAAGCATAATTCAAGCATTAAGTTCAAATAAAAATCCCAAAATAAAATAGCCATAAGCATAGGTCCTAAAACATGAGAAAACATAAAGATGCAATCTTAATCCTAAAAGCGTAAATAATATGATATGATATGAAGTTCCTAGGTCTCGTCATCATCATCCTCGTCATCATCATCATCGCTCTTGGCTTGAGAGTGGTGAAACTTCGTCCATTGCCCATAAAGAGTGGAGAAGGAAAGGTCCAAGTTGGAATGAGAAGTCTCAAGAGAATGAAGACGATCCTCGACATTCTTCAACCGATTGCCCATGGATTCAAAGCCCGAAGTAATGCGAGTGTCCAAAGCATCGAACCGAGAGTCCAAGGCATTGAATCGCTCGGTAAGGAAAGCTGTGAGGGCATCATTGTTTGCGGCTTGAACTTGCTGTGGAGGAGCAACGAGAGGAGGATCCGCTTCTCTATCAATTCTTTCCCAAATACCATTCACATATTGGAATCCGGACTTGCGAAGGGATGACTCACCAATCTTGGTCTTGCGAGGTTCCGGAGAGTCATAGGTACAATCAATTTCAAGATGATGAAATAGGGCGCTCAAGACAATGCCATAAGTAAAAGACTTTAACTCATTCGTGTCAATAAGCTTGATATTATTGACAATCTCGGCAAAAATAATCTTAGGGACATTTGGGCGCTCACCCCTACAGAAACACTCTAGCCAAAAATGATCGGTTTGACGGATGTGGAAGTATTTTCCGCCGGAAGGGCGAATAAACCAAGAGACCATCAAATGAAGAACACGATCATGCACATCCAAATTAAGTGCTTTTCCGGTGAAAGTACCAAAGTGGCGTTCATCCTCAAGACCCTCATCCTTAAGCTTAAGAGCAGACTCTAAAAGAGCAACATTTATGACAACCTTTTTGCCTAATAAGGATGACTCAATTCCTATGATGTTGGTTTTGGTCTCATCATAAAGAAAACGAGCATTTGAGTAAAAGATGAGTACCATGTTTTTGTAGCAAACATCCGGAAGGCTCAAGAAATCCATAAGATTCCACTCATCCAAACGATCGAGATAACGGAAAAGGAATCGCTCGGAATTGAGGAACTCAAGATCAATGACACGTTCCTTACGAACCGCGAAATCCTTGACATAAGCAAAGCGAGCACGCGCGTCCGGAGTTTTAAGAGATTTCTGAAAAAGTATAGTGATATTCGGACGAATGCTCGATTCACCGGATTGAACGGCCTTCCGCTTCTTGTTCGATTGATCCGCCATCTAAAAATATTAAGCAAGTGTTTTAAAATTAAGTGTATGCATTGATAATCAAAATCAATCCAATAATAAATCCCACTTAGGTTTTTGAAAACAAAATTAAAATAAAAAACAGTTTAAAAAAAATACGATTGAAAAATTTTATGTTCGAATAAAAAATTTTGAGATTTGAAAAAAAATTTACAAGATTTTGAAAACCCACAACCAAAAACATATAATTTATACAAAAATAAAATTTTCTAACCTAAGATTCGAACATGAATTGAAAGAAAAAGAAAATTAGAAAAATTACCTTAGTTTGGGATTTTGGATGATTTGAGAAAAATTCTTGCACAAGATTGATGAAACTTGCTTAGACTTGAGTTGAAGAGTAAAATCCCTCACAATTTTGTGAAAATCAAAGAGTTTTAGAGAGTATTTATAGAGAGGGAGGCGGTTTAGGGTTTTAAGGGTTTGATAAAAAAGAGAATTATGTCATTAAAAGCCCTAAATAAAGCATACCGCGAGGCCGTTTCGGAACGGTCAGGACCGTTTCGGAACGGGGCGGCTAGGGTTTTGACCCTTCTTAAAACCATTGACTGGCCGTTTCGAAACGGTGTTGACCGTTTCGAAACCCATTTGACCCGTATCGGAACGCGTTGCGATACACCCATTCATCGAATCAAAACCGTTTCGAAACACTCTGGAGGCGTTTCGAAACGCCCTTCTCGCAGGACGGATTTTAAGGTATCCGTATCGAAACAGGGTGACCCGTTTCGATACACCTGGGCCTGGAAGTGCAGATGAGGCTCTAAAAGTGCAGAAAAATGAAATTTTAAGAGGCCAAACATGCATAAATGTTATGAATGAGCAGGCAAAACATATTTAGGCATAAACATACTCCCCCTAACTATAAGCATGGATGAAATTAGGAGTTTAAACACATCAACATGGCATTTCACAAAATCAAGCATATTTAAGCACAAAAGAGGTCCTAAAAAGTCAAGATAGGCTAGCTAGACCTAACTCTCTCCTAAGGGACCAAAAACGCTCTTTGTCTAAAGGTTTTGTAAATATGTCCGCTAATTGATTCAAGGTGTCTACATACTCTATAACCACATCTTCCTTAAGGACATGATCTCTAATGAAATGATGCCTTATTTCTATATGTTTGGTTCTAGAGTGTTGGATGGGATTTTTAGTTAAGCATATTGCACTAGTGTTGTCACATTTTAGGGGTATGGTTCCAACTTTAATTCCATAATCTAAGAGTTGTTGTTTCATCCAAAGGACTTGAGCACAACAACTCCCTAAAGATATGTACTCGGCTTCGGTGGTAGATAAGGCTACACTATTTTGTTTCTTAGAGAACCAAGATATGAGCATACTACCTAAGAATTGGCAAGTTCCCGAAGTACTTTTCCTATCAATTTTGCAACCCCCATAATCCGCATCCGAGTAAGCATGAAGGTTAAAGGTAGAGTCTCTAGGGTACCAAAGACCTAAACAAGGAGTGTCTCTAAGATACCTAAAGATTCTTTTAACGGCTATAAGGTGAGACTCTCTAGGACTAGCTTGAAACCTAGCACACAAGAAAACACTAAACAAGATATCCGGTCTACTTGCGGTAAGGTAAAGCAAAGACCCAATCATTGAACGGTAAAACTTAGAGTCAACACACTTACCTCCTTCATCTTTGTCAAGCTTTGTAGATGAGCTCATAGGAGTGGCTTGAGGCTTTGCATTCTCCAAGCCAAACTTCTTGAGCATATCCTTTATGTATTTTGCTTGGTTGATGAAGGTGCCATCCTTCTTTTGCTTGATTTGGAGTCCCAAAAAGAATGAGAGCTCCCCCATCATGCTCATCTCAAATTCACCTTGCATTAACTTAGCAAACTCTTGACAATGACATTCATTAGTAGAACCAAAAATTATATCATCAACATAAATTTGAACTACTAAGATGTCATTTTTATACATTTTTATAAAAAGTGTAGTGTCCACCTTACCTTTTTCAAATCCTTTTTCAATCAAGAAATTTGAAAGTCTTTCATACCAAGCTCTAGGAGCTTGTTTTAAACCATAAAGGGCTTTGGTAAGTTTGAAAACATGATTTGGAAATTTTGAATCTTCAAAACCCGGTGGTTGTTCCACATACACTTCTTCATTTATAAAACCATTTAAAAAGGCGCTTTTAACATCCATTTGAAAAAGCTTGAAATTATGATAACATGCATATGCAAGCAACATCCTAATGGCTTCCATTCTAGCTACGGGTGCATAGGTTTCATCAAAATCTATTCCCTCTTCTTGAGTGTAACCTTGTGCAACAAGTCTAGCTTTATTTCTCACAATGTTACCACTCTCATCTAGTTTGTTCCTAAAGACCCATTTAGTTCCTATTGTAGATTGATTACTAGGCCTATCAACTAATGTCCATACATTACTTCTCTCAAATTGATTTAACTCTTCTTGCATAGCCATAATCCAAAAATCATCTTTCAATGCTTCTTTTATATTTTTAGGCTCTATGCATGAGATAAATGCAACATGGTTCATTAATTTAAGAGAAGAACGAGTGGTTACCCCCTTGGATGGATCACCCAAGATTTCACCATCTTTGACATAGTTCAACTCCCTTGGGTAGCTCACTTCCTTTTCCTCAATAGCCAAGTCCTTTAAGGCTTCAAGAGGTGGATCTTGTGAGTCCTCTTCTTTTGTTGAAATCTCATCCTCCTTTGAAGTTTGACCTCCATCAAAGGCATTTATGATTCCTACATCATCATCATCACAAGAATCCTTCCTAGGAAGGAGGTTATCATCGAATACAACATGAATAGATTCTTCTACTACTAAAGTTCTTTTGTTAAATACTCGATAGGCTTTAGACGTTAAAGAGTAACCTATAAAAATGGCTTCATCACTTTTTGCATCAAATTTACCTAAGTTATCTTTTCCATTATTTAAAACAAAACACTTGCACCCAAAAGGGTGAAAATAGCTAATGTTAGGCTTTTTAGATTTTAAAATCTCATAAGGTGTTTTCTTTAAAATTGGCCTAATAATTACTCGATTTATAATATAACAAGCGGTATTTGTGGCTTCCGCCCAAAAATATTTAGGTAAATTGCTTTCACAAAGCATAGTCCTAGCCATTTCTTGCAAAGTTCTATTTTTCCTCTCAACTACCCCATTTTGTTGAGGAGTTCGAGGAGCCGAAAAATTATGGCTAATACCATTTTCGTTTAAAAAGTCTTCAAACCCTAAATTTTGAAAATCGGTTCCATGATCACTTCTAATGTGTGAAATTCTAAGTTCAAGATCATTTTGGGTTGTTTTTGAAAATGTGATGAATTTATCTAAAGCCTCATCTTTAGTACTTAAAAATAAAACCCAAGTATATCTAGAAA
Organism: Hibiscus trionum; assembly: GCA_030270665.1. Lineage (NCBI taxonomy): Eukaryota > Viridiplantae > Streptophyta > Magnoliopsida > Malvales > Malvaceae > Hibiscus > Hibiscus trionum. The sequence goes on along the minus strand of BSYR01000010.1, from coordinate 37,622,866 downwards.
AATCATCAACAAGCACAAAAGCATAAGATTTACCACCCAAGCTCATAGTCCTAATTGGCCCAAATAAATCCATGTGAATTAATTGTAAGCATCTACTAGTAGAAACATCATTAATGGATTTAAAGGAAGACCTATGTTGTTTACCCTTTGAGCATGCATCACAAATTTTATCATTTGAGAACTTTATTTTGGGTAAACCTCTAACTAGGTTTAGAGAGACTAGTTTTTCTAAAACACTTATGCTAGCATGTCCTAGCTTCCTATGCCACAACCATGCATCATTTTCATTTTGAGCAACTAAACATGCATGAGATGTATGAATGTCATCTAAATGCACCATGTATATGTTTCCTATGCGATGACCTATGAGCATAATACTATTAGATTTAATGTCTACAATTTTGCATCCATTTTTATCAAAAAGAACATTAAATCCCTTATCACATAATTGACTTATGCTCAATAAATTATGTTTAAGACCATCGACATATAAGACATTTTCAATGAGAATGGTAGAGTGATTACCTATGGAGGCAATACCTTTAATGTGGCCTTTGGAGTTGTCACCAAATGTTACTACTCCTCCACTTTTTGGCTTTAAATCCATGAATCGACTCTTGTCTCCGGTCATGTGTCTCGAGCATCCACTATCAAGGTACCATGAGTTTTGACTTTGTGCTTTGGCCTTGAAGCAATGCTCCCCGTACAAACAAAGATATTAAACCTTGGTTTTTGGTACCCAAATCATTTTGGGTCCATGAGTGTTAGCTCCCAAAACCTTGGTTCCCTTAGGAATCCAAGATGACATAGCAATAATATTATTAGATTTTACAAGTTCCTTAGGAACCCATACACTTCTAATTCTTTTAGCTCTACTATGTCTAGGGTAGCTACTTTGTTTGTAGTAATTAGTCCTTTTCTTAGGTTGGTGTGTTCTAGATGATTCTCCTACTTCATGCTTGACACTTCCAACATTTTTTAAGGACTTTTTGAGCTCATTTAGCTCACCTAACACCTTTTGGTGTTCACTATTGCATTGAGACAAAAGATTATTAAGATCAACATTTTCATCTTGAAAGAATTTAAGTTCATCTTTTAATCCTAAAATCTTTTTCTCAAATTTAGAATTAGCTTGAGTGAGTGAGTCATTCTTCTCATTTAGCTCTAAAATGATTTTCTTGTTTTTAATGACCGACTCCTTAAACTTCTCAACTAATTCATCATATACCTCTTGTAACTCATCATATGCATCATTTAATTCTTCATATGAAAAATCTAAAGTAGATGAGTTAGAGGTTACCATGGAGGAATCTTCCTCAAGTGCCATGAGACAAAGGTTAGCCACTTCTTGTTCGTCATCCTCCGATGACTCCTCATCACTCCAAGTAGCAAGTTTGGCTCTGAGTTTCTTCTTCTTCTCAAAACCCTTCTTCTTGAGTTGAGGGCACTCCGAACGGATGTGGCCGGGTTGTTTGCACTCATAGCAAATGATGGGATCCTTTCCATCTTCTTTGTTCTTCCCTTTGAAGTCCATCTTTCTTTGGATTTTTCTTCCTCGGTTGGACCTCATGAATCGTGAGAACCGTTTGGCTATCATAGCCAATTCTTCAAGTTCGTCCTCATCACTAGATGAGCTCTCATCAAGTTGTGAAGCTTTAGCCTTGAGAGCTATTCCCATTTTCTTCTTCTTTTCAACCTCAAGCTTCTCTACTCTTTTCTCTTCCTTCTTTTTCTCATCTTCCCTTCCTTGCTTCATGATCTCATGAGTAAGGAGAGAGCCCACAAGCTCATCAAGCTTTAATGTCTTCAAGTTCTTTGCTTCGATGATAGCGGTTCTCTTCCCATCCCAAGCTTCGGGAAGTGAATAGAGTAGCTTCCGGACAAGCTTGTCTTCCGGTATGATTTCTCCATATCCCTTTAGACCGTTGACAATTGTGGAGAATCGATCAAACATCTTTGACACCGTCTCATCGGGCTCCATCTTGAAGTTTTCATAACTAAGATTGAGAAGTCCAATCTTAGTTTCTTTGACATCATTGGTGCCTTCATAGGTGGTCTCAAGAGTGTCCCACACTTCCTTGGCACTTTCTATTGATGAGACCTTCGAGTAGATGTCTGGACCGAAAGCACAAAATAGCATGTGGAGAGCTTTATCGTTGACTTGAATCTTCTTCCTCTCCTCTTCACTCATTTCAGCTTTCTTCTTCAATACCATCTTGCCTTCACCATCTTGCTTCAATGGAATGTATGGCCCATCCTCAATGACATCCCATACAATATAGTCACTTGACTTGATGAATAGCCTCATTTTGTTCTTCCAAAAGGAATAGTTGTCACCATTGAAGAAAGGAGGCTTGGTGGTTGATTGTGACTCGTACATGCCGGAACCGGAGGTTGAAGCCATCTCTTGATAATTTGATGATCACACACTTCCAAGGATCTCCTCTTGTGGTTGTTAATCCTCAAAGAGTTAAGCTCTGATACCAATTGTTGAGTGGATCGAAAGATCGATATTTACCAAGAGGGGGGGTGAATTGGAAATTTAAAGGTTTGTAGTGGAAATTGGCAAATTAAAAATTGATGGACAAGGGATTTAGAGTGGTTCAAGTTCCAAATGAACTCTACATCCACTACCTTAGCCTCACTAAGGATTTGCAACAATTTCACTAAATTGATCTTCCCCTTTTCTAGGACAAGGAGGCAACCCTTTACAATTTCGGTTGATTTTTCTACCCAAAAATCAACCAACCCTCACACAAGAGAACAAAGAAATTTGTAGGATAATTAGGTATCTCTCAATACAAATGATAGCCCCAATACAAGCACTCAACCCAATTTTACAAAATATGAATGAAGAACACAAATTGGGATTTTTACACAAAGTGGGATTTTTGCTCAATTGCTTGAATTTGATGTTTGGATGTTTGCTTTAGGATCAATAGTTGTTGCTGATGCTTTTGGATGTCTCTTTTATACCTTCTCATTGATTTCTAGCCGTTTGGGTGGTTGGGAACATAAATGGAGCCGTTGGAACCCTCTCTTGCCACCATAAATGCAGTCTGCACCAACCCGTTTCGGAACACGGGGAACCTGTTTCGGAACGGACTAAAATAGAAAGAGCCGTTGGGGTGCATTTAAGAGCCCGTTTTGAAACGCCTTAGGGCCGTTTCGGAACGGTTTTGCCACTGTAAAAGGGTCATTTCGGAACGGTCCTAGCCCGTTTCGAAACGCCTTAACGGTTTAAAGAAAATCAGTTAAAACATACAACGGTCATATTATTCAAAATAAAATCTAGCCCTTGTTTCGGAACGGGATTGATCCGTTTCGAAACGGAATGGCTACTGTCAAAGGGTCGTTTCGGAACGGGCTTTGTCCGTTTCGAAAGACCCCTTTTATATTTAAAAATTTGGCATATCTTTGAACCGTTGAAGCCTTTTTTTAAAAAAACAAATATAAAGAGCTGTTCCGAAACGAGTTATACCGTTTCGAAACGGGTCTAGTGTTTCGATACACGTTTCGGAACGGGTGGTCGACAGTGATGAAACTGTTGCGAAACGCCTTTGGGCCGTTTCGAAACGGGTGCTTGAAAATCACTGTTTCTGGTTTGAAACACTTAGAAAAATATTTGGAATAGTATGTTTTTAACTTAGGCATAATATAAAAATTATATGGGGATATTTTGAGGACTTAAAATTCGTTTTGACTTTTTCAAATTAGTCCTTAGGTTTTTAGTTATATCAAAATTAAAATATTTGTTTCACAGGCTTTGACCGTATCGAATCCCACGTGATAACTCGTACCGAAACGCTTTTGGGTCGTTTCGATAAATTCCTTGGCAGAGGCAAAATGTTTCAAAACCCTTTAGGGCGTTTCAAAACACCCTGGTCACAAAGCATACTTTTAAGGCACCCGTATCGAAACAGATTGACCTGTTCCGATACGCCTAGGCCTGAAGGTGCAGATGAGGCTCTAAATTGCAGAAAAAGTGAATTCTAATAAGTCCTAGATGCATAAATGCTATGTATGAGCAAGAGAAACGTGTAAAAACATAAACATACTCCCCCTAACTATAAGCATGGATGAAATTAGGATTAAAACACATAAGCATGACATTTTGCAAGAATTCAAGCAATTTAAGCACAAAAAAGTCCTAAAAGGTCAAGATAGGCTAGTTAGACCTAACTCTCTCCTAAGGGACCAAAAACGCTCCTTATCTAGAGGTTTTGTAAAGATGTCTGCTAATTGACTTAAGGTGTTTACGAACTCTAAAACAATATCTTCCTTAAGTACATGATCTCTAATGAAATGATGCCTTATTTCTATGTGTTTGGTTCTAGAGTGTTGGATGAGATTTTTGGTTAGGCATATAGCACTAGTGTTGTCACACTTAAGGGGTATGGTGCTTGATTGATGAAGATGTCATCCTTCACTTGTTTGATTTGGAGTCCCAAAAAGAATGAGAGCTCCCCCATCATGCTCATTTCAAATTCACCTTGCATCAACTTAGAAAATTCTTGACAAAGCAATTCATTAGTAGAACCAAATATAATATCATCAACATAAATTTGAACTACTAATATATCTTTGTCATTGTTTTTAATAAAAAGTGTTGTGTCAATGTAACACCCCAATTTTGGGCTTAGAAGTTTTGGGTTTGGACCAGACCGGTCGGTTCGCGGTTCGAATATAACAGAGTGAATTTAGGAAAGCCTAGTTCGGGTTGCGTTAAAAATGTCTTAAAATCCTCTTTTATTATGTATAAGAGAAAAGTGAAATCAATTTTACAAAATGAGGTTTGGAAGTGTGACATTTTGGGTTAGTGACCAAAATGTAATTTTCGAAAACTGTGAGACTGTTTTAAAAAGGATTGAAACTTTGAATCTTTAAGGAGCTATTTACCCAATAGGAGTTTCTCCAGATTTTTCCTAAATATTAAAGGTTTAATAAATGGTTTTTAAATAAAAGAAAAAGAGAGGGAAGATGTTTTGGCATTTTCCAACTAACTTTTCCTAAAATTCTATTTTCATTTTCTCTCATCTTTTCTCTCAAACCAAACACATTTCTCCAGAGCTTTTTCCTCTGATTTTTGACATCCAAACATGAGATTTTAATTCTCTTTTGATCTCTAATCATCTCTTCATCAAAACCTCACCATTTGCTACTTGGATCTTCAAGAATTTTGATTCTAAAAAGGGAGAAACTCAAGTTTAGAGGTATGAACGTCCTTCTCCTCTAAATTCTCAGTTCTTTACTGAAATTCCCAAGTTCTCAATCCTTGATTTGTGTTTAATTAAAGGTTTTACAATTGTATTCTTGATTTTGGCTTTAAAATGCAAGATTTGTTTGATTTTGATGAAATTTCGTATAATCTGATTGGGCAGTGTTTTGAGGTGTCAATTTGATGTTAAATGAATGTTTAATTGATGAGAAATTGAGATTTAATCAATGCAATCCCGGATAGGTTGAATTTCCTAAGTTTTACTTGTAATAGTGATGGTTTGTGGAGTGATCTTGATGATCTATTATGGCTGGAGGTATAAGGATGTGTTGAGATCCATTTTGGATGTTAATTAATGTTTAAAGATGTTTAGAGTTGATGAATCTTGGATGGGTGCTGTTGTGGAGTTGTTTGGTTGTGTTTTCGGTTGTGTTTGGTAGCCGAAAATGGAGTGTGGATGAGGGCAGCGAGTTTAGGTGCTTTCATTGTAGATATTAATGCATGATGATGCATTAATCTACTGTTTTGATGTGTTTAAAACAGGGGAGTCATCTTTGGATCCTAGTGGTGGAGATCCGGAAGCTTGATTGGTGTTTCGGCAAGAGGCGAAACGGAATCGGTGAGTGGATTTTGGTTTTCAGCTTTGAAACCAATGTTTTGAAGGTTTGGGAGCTTAGTTTAAGTCTAAGCAACTTAGCTAAGCTCAAGAGCAAGTTTTCGGAAAAACTCTCTTGATGATGAACCATGGATTGGTTGTGTGCAATGTGGTTTGTTTACATGTTTTAAATCCTGTTTTGGAAGCATATTTAGCATGTTTATTTTCTAAGATTATAAGCCTTGTGTTGAAGGATGCTCAAGGTAAGAGATCCTTGTTTTTGAACATTGTTTAAATGTGGTTTGATGCCTAAGGATGCATGATGTTTATGGCTTTGTTAAATGCTTAAAAACAGTGGAATATTGTTGTTAATGATGCATATTGGCAAGTGATGGTTAAGGTCACAAAGGTGTTTAAAAGTCCTTGTGTGAGCCTTGTTTATTTAAGAACAACATGGTGGTTAAAAGTCCATGGTTGGTTCTTGGTTAAGATCACAAAGGTGGTTAAAAGTCCTTGTGTGAATCTTGTGTATTTTAAGAACAACATGGTGGTTAAAAGTCCATGGTTGGTTCTTGGTTAAGATCACAAAGGTGGTTAAAAGTCCTTGTGTGAATCTTGTGTATTTTAAGAACAACATGGTGTTTAAGAGTCCATGGTTGGTTCTTGGTTAAGGTTACAAAGGTGGTTAAAATTCCTTGTGTAAGCCTTGTTATTTAAGAACACCAAGGTGTTTAAAAGTCCTTGGGTGATTCTTGTTAAGGACACAAAGGTGTTTAAAAGTCCTTGTGTGGTCCTTGTCATGGTGTTTAAAAGTCCATGGATGATTCTTGTTAAGGACACAATGGTGTTTAAAAGTCCATGCGTGGTCCTTGGAAATTATAAGATCACAATGGTGTTTAAAAGTCCATGTGTGGATCTTATGTTGAATGTATCACTTGTTGCCAATGTGACATGTTATGAACTTGAAGCATGAATTGCTTGTTTTAAATGCTTTAGTGCATGTGCAAATGATGTATGATTTAAGGTTTTTAAAGGTGTTTCATAAATGCATTATTGTGTGGTTTTAAATGAGCATTCCTCACTAAGCTTTTCGCTTACGCTCTCTCTCTCTCTCTTTTCTTAAACCAATAATGCAGAGCATTAAAGTGCATTGAGGGCAGCAAGGAGGTGAAGAATCCAAGTGGTGAACTAAGCTCATGTATGGTGAAGGTTTCTTAAACACTATTAGCTTTTGGCATTTGGCAATGGGGAAACCTATGTTGATGTTTTAGGAGATGTTTTGGACTCCTTAAGTTGGTTTTATGTTGTTAATGTTGTTGGAACATGTAAATGGCCTTTATGTGGTTGATTTGGTATTTTGATGCTTGAATGGTTTATGAAATAGGAAGCTTGCCTATAGAATTGGGGATTTGCTTAATTGATGCCATGTTTGAGTATGATTGAAGCAATTATGTTCCTTGATTGTTGAATGACTTGCTGGTATATTTTGGTGGCATTTGGAGCATGTTTGATGGGTCAAATATGTGTTAATTCAGCAAAAATCTGCAAATCTGGGCAGGCCGTATCGGAACGGGTGCTACTGTTTCGGAACAGGGGCCTGAAATGGTCTAGGCGTTCCGAAACGGGAGGAACCGTTCCGGAACGGAAATGCCACTGCCAAGCCTCGTTTCGGAACCAGTTTCGGAACGGTCCCGCGTTTCGGAACAGGTCCTCCCTGTTTCGGAACACTCGACCGTTGGGCTCTGAAATTGATGGTTATATGTTTTGAAATGCTTGCGTTTTGGTCCCGAAATTTGTTATTGCAATTGAATGAGTTTGGAATGTCCGTTTGAGCTGAAATTTGGCAGAGAAGCATGAAAGATGATTAATTTCAAGTTGGTAACTTCTAATTGAGTTAAGTCCTTATAATTTTCAGAATTTACATTTTGGTCCCTAAAGTTGTAATTTGTTCAATTGAGTCCCTGAATGTTCTCTGATTGTTTTGATCGTTGAGTATGATTATCTTGTGAACATATCTAGGGTTAATGTGCATTTAGACAAGATTAAAAAGAAAGAAAAAAGGGTCGTTAATCAAGGTTGACTTTCGGGTTGACTTTGGTTTTCCCCGTGTAAACTTCTTAATTCGGGTCAACCGTCTAGGCCGGGTTAAGGGGGTTACATTTGGTGGTATCAGAGCTGAGTTCTCGAGTAATTGGGAATGATTATGTGGGTGATTGATGTATGTATGCTTTGTATGCTTGTTGAGTGAAAGCATGATGTGTGAATTGTAAGCATGTTACAATTGTGGTGTATGCTGTAGTGAAGCATGATAGGGAGACCCATTGCCAAAACAAAGCTAATGAAATGATGTTGTTTTTAATTGGGAAATGAGCTTGAGTACTTGGATTGCTTACCTTGCTGAGCCTGACTTTATTTATTTGCATTGTGATTGCGTTGTTAGTGAATGGGACCTCGTAGAGAGACGCGGGGTAATGTGCGAGCTACGGCTCAGAATGAGAATGAGAACGATGAGAATGTTGAGAGTGTGGTGGATTTACCTCCTCCACCTGGTGGTGGTGGTGCTGAGGGTGAAAGAGCTGGAGCGGCAGCTGGTGCTGGGGTCGCTGGACCTGAAGCTGGTCAGGGGCAAGCTGTACCTGACATGACAGTGTTGATTCAAGCTATTGCTGGAGCTTTTCAAGCAGCAGTAGCTGGAGCTCAAGGAGCTGGGCATCAGGGAGATGCTGGAGTTAGACTACCCTTGGAGTGTTTGCGCAGTCTGGGAGGGACTGAGTTCAGGGGTTTGTTGGCGGAAGGTTCTGAGGCTTGGTTGGAAAGTACCAAGAGAATCTTGGGTCAAATGATTTGCACTGATGTGCAGAAGCTGGGGTGTGTGGTGTCATTGCTGCAGGATGATGCATACACGTGGTGGACAACCACAATCGCTGGGATGGCGGAAGCTGATGTAACTTGGACGTTCTTCCAGAGTGTGTTCAAGAGAAGGTATCTAGGTGTGAGGTACCTAGATGAAAAGAAAAGGGAGTTCATGTCTCTTACCCAGGGGAGCATGTCTGTGGCTGAGTACGAGGTCCAGTTTGTTCGACTCAGTCAGTATGCACCTGAGCTTGTCCCGGATGAGCGGGAAAGGTGTGAAATGTTCCGTTATGGCTTGGTGACGGATGTAAAGATGTATGTGCTGGCTACCGAGTATAATGATTTTGATGTGCTGGTTGGCCGAGCTAAGGACATTGAGATGAACTTGGGTTTATCTGCTAGAAGTGCTGGGTCAAGTGCTGGTAAGCGAGCAGCCGAATATAGTTCCGGTGGTGGACGGAACAAGCGGGGGCGTGATCAGAAGTATCAGTCCTCAGCTAAGCGAGGTGGTGGTGCGCCTGCTCGGGGAGGCAACGCTAGAGTTGATCCGAGTGCATGTTGGACATGTGGTTCGCGTGGCCACATGAAACGTGATTGTCCTCGAGCTGTGAGGGAGGTGCAGGCTCCTGTTGTGGCAGCTGGTAATGCGTGCTGGAACTGTGGATCTACGGATCATATGAGGCGAGAGTGTCCTATGTTGGCTGGTGGCCAAGTGCGTGCTCATGTAGTTGCTGCACCACAAAGAGGTCGTGGGCGCGGCCGTGGTAACTTCCAGCGTAGGGAGGATGGTGTTCGTAATGTGGCTCATGTTGTAGCTGTTCGGCCTGAAGGTGGTGGTCAGGCTAGAGTGTTTGCTCAAAGGGAGGGGAGGAATGACGCGGATGTGATCGCAGGTACTTTCACTCTGCAATCCTTGTCATTACTTTCCTTGATTGATTCTGGCTCTACACACTCATATATATTGCGTGAGCATGCTGAGTTGCTTGGTTTGCCTGTTGAGTCTTTGGATGTTGGTATGCGTGTCACTAGTTCTTTTGGTGAAACTGTTGTGACTCGAAAGCTTTATAGAAGATGTCCTTTGGTTGTTCAAGATCATGTTTTTCATGTTGATCTTATGGAGTTGCCTTTCTATGGTTTTGATGTAATCCTTGGTATGGATTGGCTTGCTGAGCATCGTGCTGTAGTGGATTGTGAGAATAAGCGAGTTTCTTTGAAACTTGCGGATGATTATGAGGTTGTTGTGGTTGGTGAGAATGTGAAGTTTCTTGCCAGTGTGGTGTCTACATTGGAGGCGAGCCGGATGCTGAGGCAAGGTTGTGAAGCTTATCTAGCTTTTGTGATGAATCCTTGTTCTAAGGAGTTGCGTGTGCAAGATATTAGGGTTGTGAAAGAGTTTCCTGGCGTGTTTCCTGAGGAGTTGCCTGGATTGCCTCCTAATCGTGAAGTGGAGTTTGGGATTGAGTTGTATGAGAACACAACTCCTGTGTCCATTACCCCTTATAGAATGGCACCTATAGAGTTGAAGGAGCTGAAAACGCAATTGCAAGAGTTGCTTGATCGTGGGTTCATTCGGCCGAGTGTGTCACCTTGGGGTGCACCAGTCTTGTTTGTGAAGAAGAAGGATGGCACTATGAGAATGTGCATTGATTATCGTCAGCTGAACAAGTTGACTATCAAGAATCGGTATCCTTTACCGAGAATTGATGATCTCTTTGATCAATTTCGGGGAGCAGCTGTGTTCTCTAAGATTGACTTGAGGTCAGGGTATTACCAGTTGAAGGTGAAAGATGTGGATGTGCCTAAGACAGCTTTCAGGACAAGTTATGGGCATTATGAATTCCTTGTGATGTCGTTTGGTTTGACAAATGCTCCTGCAGCTTTCATGGACATGATGAATCGTGTGTTTCATGAATACCTGGATAAGTTTGTTGTGGTGTTCATTGATGATATCCTCGTGTACTCGCGTACTGAGGAGGAGCATGAAGAGCATTTGAGAGTTGTGTTGCAAGCTTTGTTGGAGAATCAGCTTTATGCTAAGCTGAGCAAGTGTGAGTTCTGGCTTAAAGAAGTGGTGTTTCTTGGGCATGTGGTTTCTGCTGAAGGGATTCGTGTTGATCCTCAGAAGATTGAAGCGGTGATGAATTGGAAGGTTCCTAAGTCGGTTCATGAAGTCCGTAGTTTCCTCGGTTTAGCAGGATACTACCGGAGGTTCGTGGATGGGTTTTCGAAGATTGCCGCACCTTTGACAAAGTTGTTGCAAAAGGTTGTTAGGTATGAGTGGACGGAAGTGAGACAGCAGGCTTTTGAGAAGCTTAAGGCAGCTTTAACGCAAGCTCCTATCTTGGTTCAACCTGAATCAGGGAAAGAGTTTGTGGTGTATAGTGATGCATCTTATGTTGGTTTGGGTTGTGTGTTGATGCAAGAGGGTAAGGTGGTGGCTTATGCATCGCGGCAGTTGAAGGTGCATGAGCGCAATTATCCTACGCATGACATTGAGTTGGCTGCGGTGGTTTTTGCTTTGAAGATCTGGAGGCATTATCTGTATGGTGAGAAGTGTACTGTGTACACGGATCACAAGAGTTTGAGGTATCTGATGTCTCAGAATGAGTTGAACCTTAGGCAGCGACGTTGGGTGGAGTTGCTCAAGGATTATGATTTGACGATTGAGTATCACCCTGGGAAGGCTAATGTTGTAGCAGATGCCTTGAGTAGGAAGGTAGCTGTTGAGTTGAGGGCTATGTTTGCCAGTTTGAGTATTTCACGTTATGGTGGTCTTGTGGCTGAGTTGCAAGTGAAACCATCTTTGGTTCAGTTGATTAAGGAAAAGCAGTTGTTGGATGATTCCTTGGTATCTCATGTTCAGGATATCGCGGAGGGTAGGCCTTCGGATTTCTGCTTTAATGATGATGGAGTGTTGTGCTTTGGGAGTCGGATAGTAGTGCCTAATGATGCTGAGTTGAGGCGTGCTATTCTGACTGAAGGTCATAGTAGTCCTTTTGCTATGCACCCTGGTAGTACTAAGATGTATCGTGATCTTAAGGATGAGTACTATTGGGTGGGATTGAAGAAGGATGTTGCTGAGTTTGTGAGCAAGTGTATGGTGTGTCAGCGAGTTAAGGCTGAACATCAGTTTCCATCAGGTTTGTTGCAACCGTTGAGAATCCCTGAATGGAAGTGGGAAAGGATTACCATGGATTTTGTATCTGGTTTGCCCTTGTCACCATCGAAGAAGAATTCGGTGTGGGTGATTGTGGATCGCCTGACGAAGTGTGCACATTTCTTGCCTGTGCATACTACGTATACCTTGGATAAGCTTGCGGAGCTGTACATTGCTGAGATTGTGCGGCTGCATGGTGTGCCTAAGTCAATTGTGTCGGATAGGGATCCGAGGTTTACATCGCGATTCTGGCAGTGTTTGCATCAAGCTTTGGGTACGCGGTTGAATTTCAGTACGTCTTATCATCCTCAGTCGGATGGTCAGTCCGAGCGTGTTATCCAGGTTTTGGAGGATATGTTGAGGTGTTGTGTGATTGAGTTCCAGGGCTCTTGGGAGAAACATTTGCCTTTGGTGGAGTTTGCCTATAACAATAGTTATCAATCAAGTATTCAAATGGCACCTTATGAGGCATTGTACGGGAGGAAGTGTAGGACTCCTCTTTGTTGGGCTGAAACAGGTCAGAAGTTGGTTTCGATGCCGGCTTTGTTGAAAGGAACCACCGAGAAGGTGAAGCTCATTTGTGAGCGTTTGAAGGCAGCTTCTGATCGGCAAAAGTCTTACGCGGATCTGAAGCGTAAGGATATTGAGTATGCGGTGGGTGACCGTGTGTTTTTGAAGGTTTCGCCTTGGAAAAAGGTGATGAGGTTTGGCCGTAAGGATAAGTTGAGCCCTAGGTACATTGGACCATACGAGGTGATTGAGCGTGTGGGTCCTGTTGCGTACAAGTTGAGGTTACCTTAGGAGTTGGAGAAGATTCATGATGTGTTTCATGTTTCTATGCTTCGGAAGTATAGATCGGATCCTTCACATGTGATGCCTGTGGAAGAAGTGGAATTGAATCCGGATTTGACCTATGATGAGGAACCGGTGAAGATTCTGGATTCGGATAGTAAGGTTCTTCGTGGCAAGACCATTGAGTTGGTAAAGGTGTTGTGGAAGCATCGTGGTGCTGAGGAAGCCACGTGGGAACGGAAAGATGACATGCTGGAGCAGTTTCCGTATCTCTTTCCTTCAGGTAAATTTCGAGGACGAAATTTCTTAAGGGGGGGAGAGTTGTAACACCCCAATTTTGGGCTTAGAAGTTTTGGGTTTGGACCGGACCGGGTGGTTCGCGGTTCGAATATAACAGAGTGAATTTAGGAAAGCCTAGTTTGGGTTGCGTTAAAAATGTGGAAAAATGTCTTAAAATCCTCTTTTATTATGTATAAGAGAAAAGTGAAATCAATTTTACAAAATGAGGTTTGGAAGTGTGACATTTTGGGTTAGTGACCAAAATGTAATTTTCGAAAACTGTGAGACTGTTTTAAAAAGGATTGAAACTTTGAATCTTTAAGGAGCTATTTACCCAATAGGAGTTTCTCCAGATTTTTCCTAAATATTAAAGGTTTAATAAATGGTTTTTAAATAAAAGAAAAAGAGAGGGAAGATATTTTGGCATTTTCCAACTAACTTTTCCTAAAATTCTATTTTCATTTTCTCTCATCTTTTCTCTCAAACCAAACACATTTCTCCAGAGCTTTTTCCTCTGATTTTTGACATCCAAACATGAGATTTTAATTCTCTTTTGATCTCTAATCATCTCTTCATCAAAACCTCACCATTTGCTACTTGGATCTTCAAGAATTTTGATTCTAAAAAGGGAGAAACTCAAGTTTAGAGGTATGAACGTCCTTCTCCTCTAAATTCTCAGTTCTTTACTGAAATTCCCAAGTTCTCAATCCTTGATTTGTGTTTAATTAAAGGTTTTACAATTGTATTCTTGATTTTGGCTTTAAAATGCAAGATTTGTTTGATTTTGATGAAATTTCGTATAATCTGATTGGGCAGTGTTTTGAGGTGTCAATTTGATGTTAAATGAATGTTTAATTGATGAGAAATTGAGATTTAATCAATGCAATCCCGGATAGGTTGAATTTCCTAAGTTTTACTTGTAATAGTGATGGTTTGTGGAGTGATCTTGATGATCTGTTATGGCTGGAGGTATAAGGATGTGTTGAGATCCATTTTGGATGTTAATTAATGTTTAAAGATGTTTAGAGTTGATGAATCTTGGCTGGGTGGTGTTGTAGAGTTGTTTGGTTGTGTTTTCGGTTGTGTTTGGTAGCCGAAAATGGAGTGTGGATGAGGGCAACGAGTTTAGGTGCTTTCATTGTAGATATTAATGCATGATGATGCATTAATCTACTGTTTTGATGTGTTTAAAACAGGGGAGTCATCTTTGGATCCTAGTGGTGGAGATCCGGAAGCTTGATTGGTGTTTCGGCAAGAGGCGAAACGGAATCGGTGAGTGGATTTTGGTTTTCAGCTTTGAAACCAATGTTTTGAAGGTTTGGGAGCTTAGTTTAAGTCTAAGCAACTTAGCTAAGCTCAAGAGTAAGTTTTCGGAAAAACTCTCTTGATGATGAACCATGGATTGGTTGTGTGCAATGTGGTTTGTTTACATGTTTTAAATCCTGTTTTGGAAGCATATTTAGCATGTTTATTTGCTGAGATTATAAGCCATGTGTTGAAGGATGCTCAAGGTAAGAGATCCTTGTTTTTGAACATTGTTTAAATGTGGTTTGATGCCTAAGGATGCATGATGTTTATGGCTTTGTTAAATGCTTAAAAACAGTGGAATATTGTTGTTAATGATGCATATTGGCAAGTGATGGTTAAGGTCACAAAGGTGTTTAAAAGTCCTTGTGTGAGCCTTGTTTATTTAAGAACAACATGGTGGTTAAAAGTCCATGGTTGGTTCTTGGTTAAGATCACAAAGGTGGTTAAAAGTCCTTGTGTGAATCTTGTGTATTTTAAGAACAACATGGTGGTTAAAAGTCCATGGTTGGTTCTTGGTTAAGATTACAAAGGTGGTTAAAAGTCCTTGTGTGAATCTTGTGTATTTTAAGAACAACATGGTGTTTAAAAGTCCATGGTTGGTTCTTGGTTAAGGTTACAAAGGTGGTTAAAATTCCTTGTGTAAGCCTTGTTATTTAAGAACACCAAGGTGTTTAAAAGTCCTTGGGTGATTCTTGTTAAGGACACAAAGGTGTTTAAAAGTCCTTGTGAGGTCCTTGTCATGGTGTTTAAAAGTCCATGGATGATTCTTGTAGAACTAATGTTTTGATATAATAATTGAAAAATGTTTTGGACTAATTTGAAAGAATTTAAAACTTGGCTTTAAAGTCCAAACTACTTGAAATTATGTTTGAGGTATTTTAAGAGGTTTTTGACAAAGATTTTTCATGTTTTCAATAGCCAAACTTGACTTTTCACGTTACCCGTATCGATACGGTCATACCAGTATCGATACCATTTTGCCTCAGTTTGGCCACTGTCAAAACCCGTATCGATACAGCAAACCCTCATATCGATACGGAGGGGGTCGTTTCGATACGCCACGTCAGCGTACCGATCCCATTTTAACTACCCCAACGGCTATTTCCCAACGGCCATTTAAATGTCAAAGGGTACCGATACGCCCTCAAGCGTATCGATACGCCCAAGCTGGCAAGTGCCCAACGGCTAGTTCATATGAAGGCCGTATCGATACCGTTCCACGTGTATCGATACCGTTAGCTGCAGAACAGCATTTATGAAGGGAAATAAAGTCCTCAACGGCTCCAATTCATCCCCAACGGCTAGTAACGGCTACAAACTCATTTGGGAGTATAAAAGGGACCTCCAAGCATCAAGAGAAGACTAATGCTCATATTGTCAAACATCAAATGATCAAGAAATTGTCTTAGTACTTTATTTGTCAATTCTTGTATAGACAAACACTAGTGAGCCAAAATTGTCAAATTTTCTCAAGTGTTCTAGGATTTGGGTGAGAGCTTAATTGTGCAAACAAACACCTATTAGAGGGTTTTAAGTTTGCTTATTGTTTCTCTTTGTAAAGAGGGTTTTGATCAAGGCTTTGGGTAGAAGCTTGATCGGTTGTTAGGGTTTCCTCCTAATCCAAGAAAAGGGGACGAATCAATTAGTGGATTGATTGTGAAATCCTTAGTGGGGAGCTAAGGTAGTGGATGTAGGTGCTTGTTAGAAGATCGAACCACTCTAAATCTTTGTGTCTTTATTCTTTTTAGCTTCCTTAACCCTTCCACCTAAAAATCCACCTCTCCACCACTTGGTGAGCATAATCGGTTGAACGAATCGAGCACCCTAAAACCCAACAATTCTTGTTAAGGACACAATGGTGTTTAAAAGTCCATGTGTGGTCCTTGGAAATTATAAGATCACAATGGTGTTTAAAAGTCCATGTGTGGATCTTATGTTGAATGTATCACTTGTTGCCAATGTGACATGTTATGAACTTGAAACATGAATTGCTTGTTTTAAATGCTTTAGTGCATGTGCAAATGATGTATGATTTAAGGTTTTTAAAGGTGTTTCATAAATGCATTATTGTGTGGTTTTAAATGAGCATTCCTCACTAAGCTTTTCGCTTACGCTCTCTCTCTCTCTCTCTTTTCTTAAACCAATAATGCAGAGCATTAAAGTGCATTGAGGGCAGCAAGGAGGTGAAGAATCCAAGTGGTGAACTAAGCTCATGTATGGTGAAGGTTTCTTAAACACTATTAGCTTTTGGCATTTGGCAATGAGGAAACCTATGTTGATGTTTTAGGAGATGTTTTGGACTCCTTAAGTTGATTTTATGTTGTTAATGTTGTTGGAACATGTAAATGGCCTTTATGTGGTTGATTTGGTATTTTGATGCTTGAATGGTTTATGAAATAGGAAGCTTGCCTATAGAATTGGGGATTTGCTTAATTGATGCCATGTTTGAGTATGATTGAAGCAATTATGTTCCTTGATTGTTGAATGACTTGCTGGTATATTTTGGTGGCATTTGGAGCATGTTTGATGGGTCAAATATGTGTTAATTCAGCAAAAATCTGCAAATCTGGGCAGGCCGTTTCGGAA
This sequence comes from Hibiscus trionum, assembly GCA_030270665.1. Classification (NCBI taxonomy): domain Eukaryota; kingdom Viridiplantae; phylum Streptophyta; class Magnoliopsida; order Malvales; family Malvaceae; genus Hibiscus; species Hibiscus trionum. Next base: position 37,606,078 of record BSYR01000010.1, on the reverse strand, counting down.
CGGGTGCTACTGTTTCGGAACAGGGGCCTGAAATGGTCTAAGCGTTCCGAAACGGGAGGAACCGTTCCGGAACGGAAATTCCACTGCCAAGCCTCGTTTCGGAACCAGTTTCGGAACGGTCCCGCGTTTCGGAACAGGTCCTCCCTGTTTCGGAACACTCGACCGTTGGGCTCTGAAATTGATGGTTATATGTTTTGAAATGCTTGCGTTTTGGTCCCGAAATTTGTTATTGCAATTGAATGAGTTTGGAATGTCCGTTTGAGCTGAAATTTGGCAGAGAAGCATGAAAGATGATTAATTTCAAGTTGGTAACTTCTAATTGAGTTAAGTCCTTATAATTTTCAGAATTTACATTTTGGTCCCTAAAGTTGTAATTTGTTCAATTGAGTCCCTGAATGTTCTCTGATTGTTTTGATCTTTGAGTATGATTATCTTGTGAACATATCTAGGGTTAATGTGCATTTAGACAAGATTAAAAAGAAAAAAAAGGGTCGTTAATCAAGGTTGACTTTCGGGTTGACTTTGGTTTTCCCCGTGTAAACTTCTTAATTCGGGTCAACCGTCTAGGCCGGGTTAAGGGGGTTACAGTCAATCTTTCCTTTCTCAAAACCTTTTCCAACTAGAAAACTTGAAAGTCTTTCATACCAAGCTCTAGGAGCTTGTTTTAAACCATATAAAGCTTTTGACAATTTAAAATCATGGTTTGGAAAAATTGGATCTTCAAAACCCGGTGGTTGTTCCACATACACTTCGTCATTTATAAAGCCATTTAAAAATGCACTCTTGACATCCATTTGAAAAAGCTTGAAATCATTATAACATGCATATGCAAGCAACATCCTAATAGCTTTCATTCTAGCTACGGGTGCATAGGTTTCATCAAAATCTATTCCCTCGTCTTGAGTGTAACCTTGAGCAACTAGCCTAGCTTTGTTTCTCACTGTGTTACCACTCTCATCTAGTTTATTCCTACATACCCATTTAGTTCTTATAGTAGATTGATTTCTAGGCCTTTCAAATAATGTCCACACTTTACTTCTCTCAAATTGATTTAATTCATCTTGCATGGCCATAATCCAAAAATCATCTTTTAATGCTTCTTTAATATTCTTAGGCTCAATGCATGAGATAAATGCAACATGATTAAGCATTTTAAGAGAAGAGCGAGTAGTTACCCCCTTGGATGGATCACCCAAGATTTCACCACCTTTGACATAGTTGTACTCCCTTGGGTAGCTCACTTCCTTTTACTCAAGCGCCAGTCCTTCAAGGCTTCAAGAGGTGGATCTTGTGCATCTTCTTCTTTAGTTGGAATCTCATCCTCCTTTGAAGTTTGTCCTCCATCAAAGGCATCAAGGACTCCTACATCATCATCATCACAAGATTCTTTCCTCGGAAGGAGGTTATCATCGAAAACAACATGAATAGATTCATCTACAACTAAAGTTCTTTTGTTAAATACACGATAGGCTTTAGAGTTTAAAGAGTAACCTAGAAAAATAGCTTCATCACTTTTTGCATCAAATTTACCTAAATTATTTTTTTCATTATTTAAAACAAAACACTTGCAACCAAAAGGATGAAAATAGCTAATGTTAGGCTTTTTATATTTTAAAATCTCATAAGGAGTTTTCTTTAAAATAGGCCTAATCATTACTCGGTTAATAATATAGCAAGCGGTGTTAGTGGCTTCCGCCCAAAAATACTTAGGTAAATTTTTTTCACAAAGCATAGTCTTAGCCATTTCTTCTAAAGTTCTATTTTTCCTCTCAACTACCACGTTTTGTTGAACAGTTCGAGGAGCCGAAAAATTATGGCTAATCCCATTTTCATTACAAAATTCATTAAAACCCATATTTTGAAATTTCGTTCCATGATCACTTCTAATATGTGAAATTTTAAGTTCAAGATCATTTTGGGTTGTTTTTGAAAATGTGATGAAGTTTTCTAAAGCCTCATCCTTGGTGCTTAAAAAAAGAACCCAAGTATATCTAGAGTAATCATCAACAAGCACAAAAGCATATGATTTTCCACCCAAGCTAGTTGTCCTAATTGGCCCAAATAGATCCATATGAATTAATTGCAAGCACCTACTTGTAAAACATCATTGATGGATTTAAAGGATGATCTATGTTTTTTACCCTTAGAGCATTCATCACATATTTTATCATTTGAGAACTTAATCTTGGGTAAACCTCTAACTAGATTTAGGGAAACTAATTTTTCTAAAACACTAATGCTAGCATGTCCTAGTTTCCTATGCCATAACCATGCATCATTTTCATCTTGAGCAACAAAACATGCATAGGATGTATGAATGTCATCTAGATGCACCATATATATGTTACCTATGCGATGACCAATGATAATTATTTTATTTTATTTAATGTCAACAATTTTACACCCATTTTTATCAAACAAGACATTAAACTCTCCATCACACAATTGACTAATGCTCAATAAATTGTGTTTTAGACCATTGACATACAAAACATTTTCAATGAGTATAGTAGAGTGATTACCTATGGAGCCAATACCTTCAATGTGGCCTTTGGAGTTGTCACCAAATGTCAATACTCCTCCACTTTTTAGCTTTAAATCTATGAATCGACTCTTGTCTCCGGTCATGTGCCTCGAGCATCCACTATCAAGGTACCATGAGTTTTTGCTTTGTTCTTTGGCCTTGTAGCAATGCTCCCCCTACAAACAAAGAGTTAAGCTTTGATTTTTGGTACCCAAATCATTTTGGGTCCATGAGTGTTAGTTCTCAAATACTTGGTTCCCTTGGGAATCTAAGATGAAATGGCTACAATATTGTTAGAAACTACAAGTTCCTTAGGAACCCATACACTTCTAACTTTCTTGTTCTTATGATACTTATGTGAGCCTCTTTGTTTGTGGTCAACAAAGTTTCTCTTCACATGTTGGGATTTTGAAGAAGATGTTTTTTCAAAACAGTTTTCCCAACATTTGTTAGAGAAGCTTTGAGTTTACTCACCTCCTCTTGGTGGTAAACATGGTATTTTTCAAGAAGGTAATTTAAATCATTTGATTTCTTTTCAAACTCATTTGAGGAATTTTGTAAAACCAAGACCTTTTCTAATTCCGAGTTGGTTTTAGAAAGGGAGTCATTTTGGGTCCTTAAAATCGAAATCATTTTCTTATTTTAAAACTGACTCCTTGTATTTCTCAACCAACTCATCATATACCTCTTGCAACTCATCATAAGCATCTAAAAGTTCATCATATGTAAAATCAAAAGTAGATGAGTTAGAGGTTACCATATAAGAATACTCCTCAAGAGCCATGAGGCAAAGGTTGGCCACTTCATGTTCCTCATCCTCGGATGACTCCTCATCACTCCAAGTAGCAAGCTTGGCTTTGAGCTTTTTCTTCTTCTCAAAGCCCTTCTTCTTGAGTTGAGGGCAATCAGAACGTATGTGACCCGGCTTCTTGCACTCAAAGCAAATGATCAGATCCCTTTCTTCTTCTTTTCCTTTGTTCTTGAAGTCCATCTTTCTTTGAAATTTTCTCCCTCGATTGGACTTCATGAACCGTGAGAATCGTTTGGCTATCATAGCCAATTTCTCAAAATCTTCCTCCTCACTAGAAGAGCTCTCCTCTTGTAGAGAGGCTTTGAGAGCAACTCCTAGCTTCTTCTTCTTCTCTACATCATGCTTCTCTATCCTTTTCTCTTCCTTCTTCTTCTCTTCCTCTCTTCCTTGCTTCATGATCTCGTGTGTAAGAAGAGACCCAACAAGCTTATCAAGCTTCAAAGTTTTCAAATTATTTGCTTCAATGATGGTGGTCCTCTTACCATCCTAAGACTCCGGGAGAGAGTATAGAAGCTTCCTCACTAGCTTATCTTCGGAAATTACTTCACCAAATCTTTTAAGGCTATTGACGATGATCGAAAACCGATCAAACATCTTTGAGACGCTCTCATCGGGGTCCATCTTAAAATTCTCATAGCTCAAGTTTAGCAACCCAGTCTTCGTCTATTTCACATCGCTAGTGCCTTCATAAGTCATCTCCAAAGTGTCCCACACTTCTTTCGCGCTTTTGATAGATGAAACCTTTGAGTAGATATCCAGACCAAGTGCACAAAATATGATATGTAGAGCTTTGTCGTTGACTTGCATCTTTCGTCTATCTTCCTCGGTCATCTCAGACTTTACTTTCGGAACTAGTTTTCCTTCATCGGTTCTCTTAACCAGAATGTGGGGGCCTTCTTCCACTACATCCCAAACCATGTAATTCGTTGACTTGATGAAGAGACGCATCTGATTCTTCCAATATGGGTAGCTGTCCCCATTAAAGAAGGGTGGTTTAGTGGTTGATTGTGACTGATAGAGGTTGTGTAACACCCGGGTTTTGGGGTCGGGTGGAAATAAAAATATTAAAATATAATCTCGGGTTTTGTTTTCAAAATAATAAATAAAACAAAAGTGTTGGGCCAAATATTCAATCCAATTCCATGGATTAGAAGAAGATGACAAAAAGCCATTTCATTAATGGCACAATGGTAAATAAGGTTTTTGGAGGAATAAAACAATAAGACAAATATTTCAAAACCATTTTTACTCATCCTCCTTCTTTGTTCATTCTTTCAAACGTGACTTAAGCTCTCCTCTCCATTTCTACTGTTCCATCTCCTCCTCTCACCACTCTTGTGCATTTTTGAAAGGTAAACTTAATCCCATGTTGTCCTCAACTTCCTCTTTCTCTCCATATTCTTAGTTTTCAATGAAACCCATTGTTTTGTGTTTTGAGTTTTTGAGTTTAAAGAATAAAAAAATCCAAACTTTATTGAATTTTGATTGAGATTTTGATTCTTTGAAGTTAGATAAGTGTTTAGTAACCCAAATGGTCCAACATATCTAAATTTTGAATGGTTTTAAATTGATTTTTGGATTTGGGTTTGTTGGGGGTTTTAGAGGGGTTTAGAGTTGGTTTTAGGGCTGTTTCGGATGAGAATTTAAGGGCTGATGTTTAGGTGTTGGTTGAGGGCTATTTTTGGAAGCTTATGAGAGTGAAAAAGGTGTTGGAATCAATGGTTATTAGTTGTGCAAATGGGCTGCTCGAAAATATATGTTTAAGTGTGTTCTTAGTTGGCTAAATGCTTGTTTTGTGCTCCGAGGTTGCTACAGTGATTTGTGGGCTGATTTGTGTTTGTTTTGTTGGCTTTAATTGACTAGCATCGGGATTTGGTGTTGGAGAATCTTTGGGAATCAATCCGGGAAGCTTGGAAGTTTGATCGGTTAGAGTTTGTTGAGCTTGGAGTAGTCGGTGAGTGGTTCTTCGGTTTTTAAATTGGTTTTCAAAATGTTTGGTTCGAGCATGTGGACCTAGGTCGGGCTTGGTAAACCCACCTAGAGTTGGGATTAGATTGGTAATCTAATCTCAAGCTTTAGTTTAGAAGACTATGGTTGAACTTTGAATGTTGTGTGATTATGCCTCTTGTTCTATATTTATGTGATTGATGTTGTCAAGTATATTGTGATATACATGTGTGTTGAGGCATGATGTTTTATGCATTGTGACATGCATGATTGTTGGAATGTGGTTTGTGCATGATGGTGGATCATGGTGAGTACGTGCTAAGCACAGAAATTGGTAAGAATGTTGTGAGGTTGAGCTATGAAATGAGTTAGTATTGGCACTAGTATGATTGGGTACAAATGATCGATCATTAGGATATTAGTGTGCACACGAGTGTCGAAATGCGCGAGTGGTCTTGGTGATGGTAGTCACCAAGATGGAGTACGGGTACGCCCGGAAATCTTCATTTGTATTTTAGTCGGTGATGAGTGGAATCCCATCGACGGGGCGTGAGGATGAGTGGAATCCCCTCCGCATGAAACGGTGATGAGTGTAATCCCACCGTAAGGTAAGGTAATGGTTGAGTTTTTGGATGTGAGTTCCAACGGTTGTTATCCGCGTATTCGGGTCATAGCTAGGTGCCAATACGTTTTGTTAAATGTGATTCATATGGTTGTATATTGGATATGGGCATGTTGAGCATGGCATGATAATTGATGATATGATCATGCATTTCATATATTTGATTCATATGGTTCCGAAGGTAAGGAAGCATGCATTCATCCTTGGTTTTGTTGCTCGTGCTTGGACCCTGCATTGTCGAGGTTTGTTTTATGAGCTTACCCTCACTAAGCTTTACGCTTACGCTCTCTTTTGTTCGACAATGCAGATCCTTAGTTCGTGGGTTACTTGTGCGAGGAGAAGGGCCTCCAAGTGTGCTATCTTAATCTTCAAGTATGAACTTTTAAGTTAAAAGATGTAATAGTTAAGCAATGGAGATTTGTGTATGTTGTTTGGTGTTTAGGAGCGTGTTAAGACTCCTTTAGTATGTTGGTGTTTTGGTTGTGGCTGTTTGTGCTATGTATGTTGGCCTTGTGCCCTTATCTTTATGCTTCGTGTATGTTTTCTTCTAAGGCATGAAACCTTGATATGCAATGTATGTCTCTTTTGGTGAATGCTTGAATCCTTAAATGAATGGCCTCATCGTGTATGTTGTGTGTTGATCATGTGTGGAGTAGGGTAAATGCCTCTAGAGTATGTAAATGCATGTTATATCTTGTTTCTTGATGTTTGAGGCTTGTTGGGAGCTTTTGGAGATGCAAAAAATCTGGTTTTTAGTAACACACAGACTGCAGGCGTTTCGGAACGGGTGTGGTTCTAGGGACACCCGTATCGGAACGCGTTCCAGTACAATTTGGCTATTGTGAACCCATGTTCCGATACACGTATCGAAACATTTTGGCTACTGTGAGGGTCTGTTCAGGAACGTGTTTCGGAACGCCTAGGCGAAATGGACACCCGTATCGAAACGGGATGGTGCGTATCGGTACGGATAGTCTGGCTTTTTAAACTGGGGCCCGTGTATCGAAACGAGCAAGCCTGTTTCGAAACACAGGCCTGAAATGTGGGCTTTTGGAATCTCTAAAGGTTCTCAAGTGTTGGGCTTAGGCCCTGTTTGATGTTAGCTTTCTTGTGAGCCTTGTTCGTGATCGTTTATGTGTATTTGGGTTGCGTTGCAAGAAATCGGATTAACTTGACAATTGGTAAATTTAAATTAACTACGCTCTCTTGCTTAGTCTTGTCCTCATTTTCCGCTGCCGTTTGTCACACATAGGACTAACTAAATATCTAGACAAGACAATAAATCAAAGGAAGTTTCCTAGGGTCGTTAACCGAAGTGGAGCCTTAACGGGTTTCGCCTTGGTTTTCCCCGTGTGACCCACTCGGACCGGTCAGTCGCCCAGACTGGGACGAGGGGGTTACACTTGTTGGTATCTGAGCCTGAGGTTTCCGAGACCTCGGGCAGGTAAGTGAGGTAAGTTGAATTCTTGTATTGGAATTGCACGGTATTTGCTTGCCATGTAAATATGTTTGCTTGCTTATCAAGTATGCTTTGATGTTTGTTTAATTGATCGTATGTGTGCGTTGTATTGAGTGTGTAAAAGTTTTATATTTTACCCCCTATTTAACCCATATTTCTGCTGCATTCAAGCATAATTCATTGCATTTAGGTTAAATTTCATTTACACATGGCAATTATATCAAATGGCACAGTTTCTACTGAAATTGGTTGCTTTTGTAGGTAGTTGTTGTAGCAGATGGAGGGCAGAGGAGAAGCAGGCGCTGGGTAGTGAAGAAGCAGAGCTGGAACTGGAATGCAGGCGAGGAAGATGATTCTGCCATGGCCGCTACCGTGGAAGCCAAGGACGACAGCAATGGTGAAGAGAAGAAGTGAAGTGGGCCTCGACAGAAAGAGAAAATTAAGCCGGTCTGTCGTGGAGCACCCTTATATTTTTCCAAGCCCTAGATCAGAATGAAGGCCAAGCCCAAAGTTCAAGGAAGAAACTCCAAGCAAGAAGGAAGGACGAATTAAAGACATAAACTCTGAAGATTTAGTCTTTTATAGAGTTGTACTTTAGTTTAAACTTGTATTCTTGCCATATTAGAAAACTTGAACCCAGGGCCTATATAAAGGCATGTAATTCGACCTAGAGGAGGATATGATCATACTCACTAGCCTTCTTCCCAAAACCCTAGCCGTTTTCCCTTCCTCAACATGTTCTAAACTTCCCCTAGGGCTAAGGGTTGATTTTGTAAAGTAGTTGCAAGGATTGCATTTGTTTTAGGAATTTTTCTGTTCAATAAAATAAACTTCAAGTTTGCTTATTCTGGTTTTCAACATCTTGCAAGAGTATCGGGAGAGTATTGTGAGATTACTCATTTACTTAATATCGGGAGAGTTAAGTATACGAAAGGAATAAGTACGGGTTCTCCAGTTTATGGTTGAACTATCTCGGACCTAGGGATAGGACGAGGTTAAGTGGCTAAGGAAGAATTCAACAACATCGGTGTTCATCCTTCGATTCACGCCGGGAGGTATCATCAAAGACGTGTTCATCGACAGACTTGGACCTAGGGATAGGCCAAGGCATAGCAGGGATTCTTGCCAAGCTTAAAGTACGGAGTTGTGTGTTCGCTGCCGCGACAACAATAGACTGCTGCCGCAGCAGTTGCTGCCACGACAGGCGCTACGACAGAACAGAGAAGTCCTAGACAATACAACACCTTCACTACAGAGCATATCAATACCGGCCCATTCTTTACTCTGAATATTTTTATCATTTATTTTCAGTTCTCTTTATTACTTCGTGACAACAATTCAAACTCTTTCCTTTTCTCTCTTGTGCAGCAATCTAAGGTTAAATCTATTAGCCCAGTCCCTGTGGAGACGATATCCGATACTTCCGTATCACTTTACTACTTGTGTCGTGTACACTTGCACTACATTGCGATAGACACTTTTACACGCAACAAGTTTTTGGCGCCGTTGCAGGGGACTGGCAATATATCTTTACCTTACCTTTTACTGCACTTCTTTTATTTTTCTGTTTTGTTTTACTTGGATTGTTCAACTTGTGCTTTTCACAAGGTTTTTTGTTTATGCGCAGATCGAAACGAGGAGAGGACCCTGAGTACCCACTAGACCCTAAAATCGAACTCTCATACAATCTTAGGAACCGACTTCGCCTCGTGTTAGCCAGAAATGAATACCTTGAAGAACAGCTAGAGGCCATGAACAACCAAGGGAATCCCCAAGATCCTAATGATCCCGTCGGGGATGAAGGAAATGAACGACCTGTCGTACCTCCTGCTGTCGATGCCGCACGCCGGTCATGCCGAGAATACATGATCAACGATCATGTGGAACTAGAAACCACCCTGCCAGACGTAGAAGCTAAAAATTTCGAGCTAAAACCTGTCATGTTCAGCATGATTAATAAAGCTGGCCAATTTAGTGGTGCTGCTACAGAGGATGCTAGGGAGCATCTGAAAACGTTCCAGGAAATCTGTGGTTCGTTTAGACTACCAGGAGTAAATCCGGAGATACTGAGGCTTCGGTTATTTCCTCATTCATTGAGGGACAGTGAGAAAACTTGGTGGAATAAACTAACGTCGGGTTCAATACGAATTTGGGCAGATTTAACTCGTGAATTTTTGTCTCGTTTTAATCCTTCACATTTATCTGAGCGATTACGTAATGAAATTGCTACTTTTCAACAGGAAGACAACGAGCCAATGCACGAGGCATGGGACAGATTTACCACCCTGCTAAGGAACTGCCCGATGCATGGATTCCCCGTTTGGAACCAGGTAATTAAGTTTTATAATGCTGCCAACTTACAAACGCGTATGAGAATTGATTCAGTAGCGAATGGATTGATGTTGGACAAAGATCTAGATGAAGCAATGGTAGTGTTGAAAAACCTGGCAAAGAACGAGGAACAGTTCCCTACAGCAAGAAGAGGGGGTAAACGAGTACTAGCTGTGAAAGACTATGAGGCCGATAATTCCCTAAAAACACAAGTTGCATATCTCACAAAGGCGGTTGAGAACTTGCTGAAGAAGGACTCTCAACCTATCTATTCTGCAGAAGAGGTATGTGGAACTTGCAGTGGAAATCATAGTTCTGATGACTGCCCGATACAGCTAGAGGAGGGGATGTATGTTGGAAATTAAAACAAGCAAAACTACAACTCCAACAACTACAATCCCAACTGGAGAAAGGATCCCAAATTCTCTTGGAGCAACCCTAACAATGCCCTGAATCCTCAAGCACAGAACACTCAGAATCAAGGGGGACCTAGATTACTGACTCGGCAGCAACCACAGCAGCAGCCGCAACAGCCACCACCTGCCACGACTAGTATACTGGAGCAGACCTTAGCCAAGTTTATGTTTCAAACAGGAACTTACATTGAGAACATGAATCACTTCGTCAAGAAGACTGAGTCATTCATGGACAAAACAGAGATGCGGATGACTAACCATGAAGCTACTCTGAAATCACTGGAGACACAGATGGGACAGGTTTCCCAGCATATTAAACCGAGGCAGAATGGAGGATTCCCTAGCGATACTAAAAACGCTAGACAACCCACACATGAGCAGTGTAAAGCCATCACGACAAGGAGTGGGAAGAAATTACCAGGGCCAGAGAAGCAAGCTGAACCAGTTAAGGAACCAGCCCTGGAGTCGACTGCCGAGAACGCTGCCCCGGCAGACGACAAACAGCCTACTGCCGATGAACTTGTCACGACAGCAGAAGGGACAGAGGAGAAAGATGAAGAACATAAGCCTCCTCAGATCCGAATGCAGTGGGAAGGACGTATTGCTGATTATCGACCCCCACCTCCTTTTCCTCAACGGTTACAGAAATTGAAACAAGAATCCCAGCTTAAGAAAATCTATGATATTTTTAAGCAGTTTAACATCAATATTCCACCGTTAGATGCCGTTAGGGAAATGCCCGGTTATGCTAAGTTCCTCAAGGAGGCCATGTCGAAGAAATCCAGGCTTGTGGAATTTGAGACGGTTAAAATGACAGAAGGATGCATGACTATTCTGCACAAGCATCCACCCCAGAAAAAGAAGGATCCTGGGAGCTTCATAATACCGTGCATAATCGGAGATAAATTTGTAGGTAAAGCACTTTGTGATCTTGGTGCTAGTATAAATTTAATGCCCAAATCTATTTTTCAGAAATTAGGTATTGGACGAGCACGACCCACAACAGTTATGTTGCAGCTGGCAGACCGCTCTTACGTGCAACCGGAAGGAAAATTGAAGATATTCTGGTAAGAGTGGATAAATTTATTTTTCCTGATGACTTTCTTGTCTTAGATTGTGAAGCATATGAGAATGCACCAATCATCCTGGGGCAACCCTTCTTAGCCACAGGAAGATCACTGATTGATGTAGAAAAGGGAGAACTCACTATGAGAGTAAATGATCAAGAAATCAAGCTGAATGTTCTCCAAGCAATTAAGCACGCTGATGTAGAAGAAGAATGCAAGGCTATCACTGAAGTTATCCTTGACCAACCCTGCATCAGGTCGGACTGCCATGACATTAAATTTGGCCACTGCCCCAGCAGCCATTTAGATAATTGTCACGGCAGCGACGATGACAGCAGCTCCTCAGATTCTGAGATATCTGATACTGAAAATCAAGAGGAGGTGAACTGGATAGGTAATCGTCCAGGTAAGTTATTCGAGCCCTTAAACTATACCTCGAATGAACATATAGTCCAAAAGCCATCAACTGTATAACCACTTGTTCTAGATCTTAAGCCCCTGCCAGGGCAGCTCAAATATGTTTTCCTTGGATTAAATGATACGTTGCCCGTAATCATCTCTTCCAAGTTGATGCAAGAACAGGAACATCAACTGATAGGGATGCTGCAGCAGCACAAAAAGGCTATTGGATGGACGATAGCTGATATCCAAGGCATCAGCCCGGCACTATGCATGCATAAAATCCTCTTAGAGGATGATCATAAGCCGACCATTGATGCCCAGAGACGTCTAAATGATGCTATGCGAGAGGTGGTTCGTAAGGAGATCATCAAATGGCTAGATGCTGGAATAATTTACGCCATCTCGAATAGCAAGTGGGTGAGCCCGGTGTAGTGCGTTCCTAAGAAAGGAGGAATAATTGTGGTAACCAACAAAGAAAACGAGTTAATCCCAACCAGGACTGTGACCGGTTGGAGGGTTTGTATGGACTACCGGAAGCTTAACAAAGCTACCCGGAAGGACCACTTTCCCCTGCCTTTTATTGATCAAATGCTTGATAGATTAGCGGGAAAGCCTTACTACTGTTTTCTTGATGGATACTCAGGTTATAACCAAATAGCCATCGCACCGGAGGATCAAGAGAAGACGACATTCACTTGTCCATATGGTACTTACGCTTTTCGAAGGATTCCATTTGGACTTTGCAACGCTCTAGCTACTTTCTAGAGGTGTATGATGGCGATATTCTCCGACATGGTGGAGGATTTCCTGGAGATATTCATGGATGATTTCTCTGTCTTTGGAGATAACTTTGAGAGCTGCCTACGCAACTTGCAGAAAGTGCTCGAGAGATGCGAGAAAGCAAACTTAGTGTTGAACTGGGAAAAATGTCACTTCATGGTGGATGAAGGGATAGTCCTAGGCCATAAAGTAAGCTGCCGCGGCATAGAAGTCGACAGAGCTAAGATCGAGGTAATTGAAAAGCTGCCACCACCCACCACAGTCAAGGGAATCAGGAGTTTCTTAAGGCATGCTTGTTTTTATCGAAGGTTTATCGCAAACTTTTCAAAGATCACCAAACCTTTATGCCATCTTCTGGAGCAGAACCGTCCCTTCGACTTTAACACTGAATGTACTGAGGCATTCAAGGTTCTGAAAGAAAGCTGGTAACAGCCCCAATAGTACAGCCACCAGATTGGAAACTACCATTTGAGATTATGTGTGATGCTAGTGACTATGTTGTCGGGGCAGCACTTGGGCAGAGGAAAAACAAGCTCTTTCATGTTATATACTATGCCAGCAAAACACTGAACGACGCCCAAGTAAATTACACCACAACGGAGAAGGAACTGTTAGCTGTGGTGTTCTCGATTGACAAGTTTCGTTCGTACATACTTGGAACGAAGGTCGTAGTCCACACAGACCATTCTGCATTAAAGTATTTGTTCGCCAAAAAGGATGCAAAGCCTCGACTGATACGTTGGATTCTATTACTGCAAGAATTCGACCTGGAAAACAAAGACAAAAAGGGGACAGAGAACCAAGTTGCAGATCACTTGTCAAGGTTAGAAAAGGGAAAGAATCTCTCAACCGACGAGACACACATACTGGAGACCTTCCCTGACGAGCAGCTGTTCCCTTCCACAAGCACTGTCGCGACAGCCATGGCGGCAGGTAAGTTTTCTGAACTCCCTGGTATGCTGATTTCGTTAATTATTTAGTTAGCGGAATAACTCCTCATGACCTTAACTATCAAGCTAGGAAGAGGTTCCAAAATGATGTTAAGCATTATTATTGGGACGAACCTCTTCTTTTCAAATATTGTGCATATTAGGTTATTAGGAGATGCATACCACAGGATGAACAGGAAGTTGTGCTTCATCACTGCCATGCTTCACAATATGGAGGACACTTAGGTGGTAACAAAACTGCTGCCAAGGTTTTGCAGTCGGGATTTTATTGGCCTTCACTGTTCAAAGATGCTCAGACATTCTACAAAAACTGTGACAGATGTCAACGGACTGGAAACATCTCAAGGAGACATGAGATGCCACTACAAAACATTCTTGAAGTCAAAATCTTCGACGTTTGGGGGATTGATTTTATGGGACCATTCCCAACTTCATGTGGGAACTTATACATCCTCTTGGCAGTAGACTATGTGTCCAAATGGGTTGAAGCGATTGTTACTCAGAAAAATAATGCCAAGACGGTTCAGAGGTTTTTGCATAAAAACATATTTTCCAGATTTGGCATCCCTAAGGCGATCATCAGTGATGAAGGGAGGCATTTCGATAATAGGGTTATAGCTACTGCCTTAAAGAAGTATGGTGTCAAACATCGAATCGCAACAGCATACCACCCTCAGACCAATGGACAGGCTGAAATATCGAATAGAGAGGTTAAGAACATTATTGAAAAGATGGTTAAGCCAACTCGGAAAGACTGGTCTCTACACCTCAATGATGCATTATGGGCCTATAGGACAGCATTCAAAACTCCATTGGGAATGTCACCCTACCGGCTAATTTATGGAAAAACATGCCATCTACCTGTCGAGATTGAGCACAGAGCCTATTGGGCCATCAAGGCAGTGAATTTGGACTTGGAAAAGGCGGGATAGAAAAGGCTACTCGATCTGAATGAGATAGAAGAAATTCGAGCAATGGCCTATGACAACGCAAGAATCTACAAAGACAAGACAAAGAAGTGGCATGATAAGAAGTTGCTGCCACGACAGTTCTGCCCAGGGCAGCTTGTGTTGTTGTTCAACTCTAGGTTGAAACTCTTCCCAGGGAAGTTAAAGTCTAGGTGGTCCGGCCCATTCCAAGTGGTGCAAGTTTTTCCCCATGGTGCCATCACAATCAGATCTTTAAAAGACGGGCACCAATTTAAAGTCAACGGACAAAGATTGAAGCATTATCAGGGGACTGAAGCCCCACGAATGCAGGAAGTGGTTACTTTAGGAGATGCCCCTCCTGGCATCCCTAATTTAACCTAATTTTATTTTTATTGTTATTTATTATTTATATATATTAGGTAATTAGAATTATTACATTTTTAGGAACTAAGTTTTATTTTTATTATTTTTAGAAAATAAAGGAGACAAGGAGAAGAGGAGAAGTAAATCCAGCCCACCATTTTTCCATCAGCCCAAAAAGCCCAACTTAGGAGCCTGCCGTTACAGCTGCCGCGACAGACACGGAAAATCTAGCCTGTCAACACGCTGTCGCGGCAGACACGCAAACGCGTAACAGACACGGAAACGCGTGACAGACGAGTCAGAAACCGCGTAACAACTGGCCCTGTTATTCGCGCCTGCCGTTACAGCTCCAACGGGCAGCAAATTCCCCCTCTATATAAACCCCGTTTTACTATTCATTTTTCACTCACTTTTGCTCTCTCTGCTTGTTTCCTCTAGAATTTTACTTGCTTTAATTTTCTTTTACACAGTCCTTGCAACATGAGTACAAGAAATACCCGTAAAAGCGCTGCCTCAGGATCTGCCCCAGCAATATCCACTCCAGGCTCCTTCCAGGTCAAAGACATGTGGGAGGAGAAAGGATTCGTTTACACCACCAGAACGGAGAACCTTGGGCTGCAACCGTTCATAGCCCGAAAAATCAGAGCCCTGCAGTGGCAGATGTTTGCCGAACAGCCGGAGGAAATGAACGTGACTCTCGTCCGAGAATTTTATGCTGCCATCGACAGCAGGGTAGCGACAGCAGTAACTGTCCGAGGAAAATAGGTACCTTTTGAGCCCGAATACATCAACACCCTCTATGGGTTCTATGTTGGCACAAAGGAAGATGGCCACCAAATATTCATCGAAAGCTTAGAGCCGGCAGACTACGATGATGTGATGGCAGAACTCACAGAAGAGGGTACCGAGTGGAATACCGATCCTAAACATCCAAGGACGGTAAAACGAGTTCAACTCACACCGGAGGCAAAACTTTGGAATGCATTTATCAAGAAACGGATTATGCCCTCCTCGCACAACACAATAGTCGACCAACCAAGGTTAGCCCTCATCCATTCTATTTTAAATGAGAGGCCAATTAACGTTGGCAGATACGTTCGGGAGGGAATATTGGACTGTGCATACCGGCCGTCAGGACCACTCTTCTACCCTCACCTCATTACTGCCCTCTGCCGCAGCCACAATGTATCGGAAGCTGCCGAGGACTTAAGAGTTCGAGGAAAAGGCTGGACAGACAGGAACATCCTCAGCCTGATGGAACTCAAAGCTGCCACACCCCTGTCGTCCTTTGACCCCACTGCCACGGCAGGTGAACCGACAGAGCCCACCAAAACCGAACTTGTCGCCACAGAGCCCAGACAGCCCACCGCAGCAGCTCCTCTAGTAGACACCTCCACACAAATACTCACTGCCATTCAGAAAATGGAGGAACGACAGCTAGGCCTGATGAGTTTCATCCAAGACTTCACAACTGCCATGGTACATTTCATCCACACCTCTCCTAATTTCCCTGATTTATTGTTCCCTACTTTCCCAAACCATTACTTTGCTGCCCCCACCCCTGCCCATACCCCTACCCATGCTGCCACACCAAAAATGCCATCTGCCGCGTCCACTCCGACCCCGGCCACGACAGCTGCAGGCGGCAGCCACACCACACCGGCCTCTGACAGGGGAACTAAGAGAAAGGAGCCTTCGTCCGAACTTGATGCCTTTATAGCTGGTTTCTCCTCCTCCTCAGTTTTGGAGGAATCCGACGACGAGCCCTCTGTTAAGAGGAACCTGTCCAAGGAATTCACCCCGGTGAAATGGCAGAAAACAGGCCCCGGAGTTGATCCATCCAACCACGGAAAATCTGACAGCGGCAGCAGTAGCAGCAACGGCTCCGAGGAGGTTCAGGTATTGAGAAACCAACTCATATCTCCCCTACCCGCATCCAACCTCCACGGGAAGCCAAAACCAAGAACACTTCTGCCTCTCCCATTCGTCTGCCGGCACCGACAAGGAAAGTCACTGCCAGCCGGCAGGTTCAGATCAGCAGCAGCAGCGGCGACGATAGCGCTTAAAAATTTAAGTTTCTTCTTTTATTTTTCTTGTCTGCTTTATTTTGTTATATTTTGTGATGTTGTTTTTATTTTTATTTTTCATTTCTGTCATTTGCATTGAGGGTAATGCAACCCTCGAGTTTGGGGGTGGCATCCCTCCATTAATGAAGTGTCTTTAAGTTTAAAAATTGTGTCTTTTACTTAGTCATTTTTTTGCTAAAAAAATGCTTCAATTTTTGAACTTTTATTATCTGCTGCTGCCATCTATGTCGTGACAGCCCCTTAAAAATATTCTAGGAAGTAAGTAGAGCCTTAGTATAGTTCTGAAAAAAAACAAAACACTTTGTGACTTACTTGATAAAAGACTTTCTCTAGCATACTTAGAATAGAAAACTTAGAACTTAGAGTAGAAAGAGACTAGAAACTCAGGAAACCTAGAGGTGTCTATCACTGGCTCTAGGGAAATAACCAGAGTAAAACTTCTAGAGGTGCCTATCACCGGCTCTAGATAGTTAACTAGAGGTGCCTGAAATACTGGCTCTAGTAGAGAAGATAAAATTTCTGACAAGGAAGGAAAATAACTAGAGGTGCCCGTTACTGGCTCTAGTGAAAATAATAATAATAATAATAATAATTTAAGTCTCGAAGGAAAACTCTAATCAAGCTAAGTATAATATTCTAGTTGCTAGGGAAGTCTATACTCGAGTATGTTCACAATAATTGCACACACATGCACGAGAACTATACTTTTGCTCTAAGTAGATCCTTAAATATTTGAACAGGTGTTAACATGATGGGGATGGTATTGTGGATAAGGATTGTTCATTAACTTAAGCCAAAAAAAATATTATATATATGTATGCATGCATGTTAGTTAGGCTCCATTTGCTTGAGGGCAAGCAAAAACTTGAGTTTGAGGGTGTGTTGAGTGTGTAAAAGTTCTATATTTTACCCCCTATTTAACCCATATTTTTGCTGCATTCAAGCATAATTCATTGCATTTAAGTTAAATTTCATTTACACATCACAATTATATCAAATGGCACAGTTTCTACTGAAATTGGTTGCTTTTGCAGGTAGCTGTTGTAGCAGATGGAGGGCACAGGAGAAGCAGACGCTGGGCAGTGAAAAAGCAGAGCTGGAACTGGACTGCAGACGAGGAAGATGGTGCTGCCATGGCCGCTGCCGTGGCAGCCAAGGACGACAACAATGGTGAAGAGAAGAAGTGAAGTGGGCCTCGATAGAAAGAGAAAATTAAGTCGGTATGTCGTGGAGCACCCTTATATTTTTCCAAGCCCTAGATCAGAATGAAGGCCAAGCCCAAAGTTCAAGGAAGAAACTCCAAGCAAGAAGGAAGGACGAATTAAAGACATAAACTCTGAAGATTTAGTCTTTAATAGAGTTGTACTTTAGTTTAAACTTGTATTCTTGCCATATTAGAAAACTTGAACCCAAGGCCTATATAAAGGCATGTAATTCGACCTAGAGGAGGATATGATCATACTCTCTAGCCTTCTTCCTAAAACCCTAGCCTTTTTCCCTTCCTCAACATGTTCTAAACTTCCCCTAGGGCTAAGGGTTGATTTTGTAAAGTAGTTGCAAGGATTGCATTTGTTTTAGGAATTTTTCTGTTCAATAAAATAAACTTCAAGTTTGCTTATTCTGGTTTTCAACATCTTGCAAGAGTATCGGGAGAGCATTGTGAGATTACTCATTTACTTAATATCGGGAGAGTTAAGTATACGAAAGGAATAAGTACGGGTTCTCAAGTTTATGGTTGAACTATCTCGGACCTAGGGATAGGACGAGGTTAAGTGGCTAAGGAAGAATTCAACAACATCGGTGTTTATCCTTCGATTCACGCCGAGAGGTATCATCAAAGACGTGTTCATCGACAGACTTGGACATAGGGATAGGCCAAGGCATAGCAGGGATTCTTGCCAAGCTTGAAGTACATAGTTGTGTGTTCGCTACCGCGACAACAACAGACCGCTACCGCAGCAGGTGCTGCCGCGACAGGCGCTACGACAGAACAGAGAAGTCCTAGACAGTGCAACACCTGCACTACAGAGCAGATCAATACTGGCCCATTCTTTACTCTGAATATTTTCATCCTTTATTTTCAGTTCTCTTTATTACTTCGTGAAAACAATTCAAACTCTTTCTTTTTCTCTCTTGTGCAGCAATCTAAGGTTAAAGCTATTAGCCCAGTCCCTGTGGAGATGATATCCGATACTTCCGTATCACTTTACTACTTGCGTCGTGTACACTTGCACTACATTGTGATAGACACTTTTACACGCAACAAGTTGTTTGAAGCATGATGGTGTGTGATTTGTCCGTTAAGTGTTGAGTAGAGTCTCATTACTTCTATTACATCGGAAAAAGAGATTTTTAAGTGAGGGAAACATACTTGAGCCACTTGGACCCTTGCCCTTGCTAACCTTATTTTGTATGTTGTTGTTGTAGTTGTTATCTGTGAGCGGTTATGTTGAGGCCTAGAGGTAGACCCAGGCTGGTTCATCAGGAACCCCTTGTTGAGGCTCCTGCTGTTGAGCCGAGGGTTGGGGTAGAGGCTCCTGTGGAAGAGCTTGCTATTGGAGTTGGAGCTCCTCCACCACCACCACCTCCTCAGCCTGATGTGGAAGGCAAGGCCGGAGCAGAGGGAGCGGGACCTCAGGTTGGCCAGGGTGGCCAAGGTCCTGTGGGGATAGACATGGCTCCGCTAGTTCAAGCTATAGCGGGAACGTTTCAGGCTGCAGTTGTTGGAGCTTAGGCTGT
The DNA here is from genome assembly GCA_030270665.1 of Hibiscus trionum. Classification (NCBI taxonomy): domain Eukaryota; kingdom Viridiplantae; phylum Streptophyta; class Magnoliopsida; order Malvales; family Malvaceae; genus Hibiscus; species Hibiscus trionum. The sequence continues at coordinate 37,586,651 of BSYR01000010.1, read as the reverse complement.
AGCTCAGCCGAGAGGAGATGATGCTAGCTTACCCTTAGAGAGGCTTCATAGCCTCGGAGTGGATGAGTTCAGAGGATCTACACCTGAGAGATCAGATTTATGGCTAGAGAAGACGGTTCATATTTTAGCTCAGATGGGATGTGTTGGGGCTCGTAAGTTACGCTGTGTAGTTTCGTTGCTTCAGGGTGATGCCTACACCTGGTGGGTCACCATTACTTCCGGCATGCCTGAGGCCGAGATTAGTTGGGATTTCTTTGAGACTGCTTTCAGAAAGAGGTATTTGAGCCCGAGATATTTAGATGAGAAGAAGAGGGAGTTCATGGCTCTTGTTCAGGGAGACACATCAGTGGCAGATTATGAGATCCGCTTTGTCCGATTGAGTCAGTATGCTCCGGAGTTGGTTCCTACTGAGAGGGACCGTTGTGATCGGTTCAGGTATGGACTTCATGAGGAGGTCAAGAGGTACACCTTGGCTATAGATTATTCTGATTTCGATGTCTTGGTCGCTAGGGCCAAGGACATCGAGCATAGCTTGGGGCTGACCAAGCGTTCGGGAGGATCCAGTTCAAAGAAGAGGCACAACAACTTTGATCGTGGTGATGCCAAGAGGCATCGGGGAAGTGGACAGCAGTATGATCATAGGTGTGGCGGTGGCCACCACGGTAGAGGCCATCAGGGCTAGAGAGCTGGAGGGCGTTTGCCCGAGTGTGCCCGATGTGAGAGACAACATTCAGGAGAGTGCTGGGGAAACTATAATGCTTGCTGGGAACTGTGGATCGAGAGATCACTTCAGGAGAGAGTGTCCGCATCAGGCGGGACAGGCACCGGTTCAGGCACAGGCTCCTGCGAGTGCGATCGACTATCCGAGAGGTCGTGGGCGCGGTCGTGGTTACTTCCAGCCGAGGGCTGATGCACCTAGGATAGAGGCACCGAGGAATCTTGCTCATGTAGTGGCAGTTCATCCAGAGGCTGGTGGACCAGCTAGAGTCTACGCACAGAGAGAGGCAGAGAATGACATAGATGTGATAGCAGGTAATTTTGAATTACAGTCCATGTCTTTGCTTTCCTTAGTCGATTCGGGTTCCACGCATTCTTATATATTGAGTGAGCATGCAAAGAAATTAGACATACCTGTTGAGATTTTAGACATAGGGATGCATGTGACTAGTTCCTTCGGTGAGACAGTTGTAGTTAGACGGATGTATAGGAGGTGTCCATTGAAGATTCAGGGTCATGTGTTTCCTGTTGATATGATGGAGCTTCCGTTCTACGGTTTTGATATTATTTTGGGTATAGATTGGTTGGTTGAGCACAGAGCTAGTGTAGATTTTGAGACAAAGAGAATTTCGTTGAAGCTTTTTTATGACTACGAGGTAGTAGTAGTAGGTGAGAACGTTAAGTTCTTGTCGAACGTTGTGTCGGATTTAGAGGCTCATAGGTTGATGGACTCCGGTTGTGGGGCTTATTTAGCGTACGTGATGAATCCGAATATGAGTGAGGTTAGACCGAAAGATATCAGGACAGTTTGTGATTATCCGGATGTGTTTCTAGAAGAGTTACTGGGTTTGCCTCCTGACAGAGATGTAGAGTTTGTGATTGAGACTGTTTTAGGGTCTACTCTAGTTTCTATTGCTTTGTACCGTATGGCTCCGAAAGAGTTAAAAGAGTTGAAAAGTCAGCTTCAGGAGTTGTTAGACCGAGGTTTTATTAGGCCTAGTAGTTCTCCTTGGGTGCTCCCGTGTTGTTTGTGAAGAAGAAGGATGGCAGTATGAGGATGTGTATCGACTATAGGCAGTTGAACCAGTTGAAGTGAAGAACAAGTATCCGTTGCCTCGTATAGATGACATGTTTGATCAGTTGAGAGGTGCCTCAGTGTTTTCGAAGATAGATTTGAGATCATGGTACTATCAGTTGAAGGTAAAAGAATGTGATGTTCCGAAGACAGCTTTTAGGACTAGATGCGGTCATTATGAGTTCCTTGTGATGTCGTTTGGGCTCACGAATGCATCAGCAACTTTCATGGACATGATGAACAGAGTTTTCCGAGACTATCTAGACCGATTTGTAGTTGTTTTCATAGACGACATCCTTGTTTACTCGAGATCAGAAGAAGAACATGATGAACATTTGATACTTGTATTGCAGAGATTAATGAGCAACCAGTTGTATGCTAAGCTGAGTAAATGCGAGTTTTGGATCAGAGAAGTTGTGTTTCTTGGTCGTGGTGTGTCGACTGAAGGTATCTGTGATGGTCCGAAGAAGATTGAAGCCATTGTTGAGTGGAAACAACCTAAGTCAGTGAACGAGATTAGAAGCTTCCTAGGACTAGCTGGTTACTATAGGAGATTCATTGAAGGATTCTCTAGGGTAGCTGCTCCGTTGACTAAACTTTTGCAAAAGGGAGTTAAGTTTGAATGGTAAGATGCGAGACAAAATGCATTTGAGAAATTAAAAGAAGCCTTGACGAATGCTCCAGTGTCGGTACAGCCAGTTTCAGGGAAAGAGTTCGTAATCTATAGCGATGCTTCCTACGTAGGTTTAGGTTGTGTGCTGATGCAAGAAAGGAGAGTTGTTGCTTATGCTTCGAGGCAGTTGAAGGTGCACGAGAAGAACTACCTTACGCACGACATTGAGTTAGTAGCAGTTGTGTTTGCGTTGAAGATTTGGCGTCACTACTTGTATGGTGAGAGGTGCATGGTTTACACTGATCATAAAAGCTTGAAGTATCTGATGACTCAGAGAGAGCTGAACTTGAGACAGAGAAGATGGCTTGAACTGTTGAAAGACTATGATTTGACTATTGATAACCATCCGGGTAAGGCAAATGTAGTGGCTGATGCGTTGAGCAGAAAAGTTGCAGTTGAGTTGCGAGCTATGTTTGCTAGGCTGAGTGTATCAGGGGACGGTGGTTTGATTATAGAGTTGCAAGTAAAGCCTTTGTTGATTTAGATGATCAGAGAGAAACAGTTGCAAGACGTATCATTAGCTTCACATGTTCAGGACATTGCAAAGGGTAGACCGACAGAGTACAGTTTCAGTGATGAGAATGTGTTGTGTTTCAGAGACAGAGTGATAGTGCCTGTAGATGTTGAGTTGAGACGTATGATTCTGAGCGAAGCACATTTGAGTCCTTTTTCTATGCATCCGGGCAGTACTAAGATGTACCGAGATCTGAAGAGTGATTATTTATGGGTTAGTTTGAAGAAGGATGTAGCCGAGTATGTGAGCCATTGCATGGTATGTCAGAGAGTAAAGGCAAAACATCATGTTCCTTCAGGTTTGTTACAGCCTTTGAAAATTCCGGAATGGAAGTGGGAAAGAATCACTATGGACTTCGTATTAGGGTTGTCGTTGTCTCCTTCGAAGAAGAATTCTGTCTGGGTGATAGTTGATAGATTCACTAAGTGTGCTCATTTCTTAGCAGTGAACACCGCTGATTCTCTAGATAAATTGACAGATTTGTATATTCGAGAGATTGTGAGACTGCATGGAGTTCCGAAGTCTATTGTATCAGACAGAGATCCGAGATTCACATCGAGGTTCTGGAGTTGTTTGCATAGTGCCCTAGGTAGTCGTTTGCATTTCAGTACTTCATATCATCCGCAGTCAGATGGTGGGAGAAGCACTTACCCTTAGTCGAGTTTCCTTACAACAACAGTTACCAGGCTAGTATCCAGATGGCTCCTTATGAGGCATTGTATGGTAGCCGATGTAGGACTCCGATCTGTTGGGCCGAAGCGGGTCAAAAGTTGTTACCTATACCGGATTTGCTTAAGGGGACTACCGATAAAGTGAAGTTGATTTGTGACCGTCTGAAGGCAGCTTCCGAACGTCAGAAATCTTATGCTGATTTGAAGAGAAAGGAGATTGAGTATTCAGTGGGTGAGAAGGTCTTTCTGATAGTGTCTCTGTGGAAGAAGGTAATGCGATTTGATGATATGATCATGCATTTCATACATTTGATTCATGTGGTTCCGAAGGTAAGGAATCATGCATTCATCTGTGGTTTTGTTGCTCGTGCTTGGACCCTGCATTGTCGAGGTTTGTTTTATGAGCTTACCTTCACTAAGCTTTACGCTTATGCTCTCTTTTTTTCGACAATGCAGATCCTTAGTTCATGGGTTGCTTGTGCGAGGAGAAGGGCCTCCAAGTGTGCTATCTTAATCTTTAAGTATGAACTTTTAAGTTAAAAGATGTAATAGTTCAGCAATGGGGATTTGTGTATGTTGTTTGTGTTTAGGAGCGTGTTAAGACTCCTTTAGTATGTTGGTGTTTTGGTTGTGGTTGTTTGTGCTATGTATGTTGGCCTTGTGCTCTTATCTTTATGCTTCGTGTATGTTTTGTTCTAAGGCATGAAACCTTGATATGCAATGTATGTCTCTTTTGGTGAATGCTTGAATCCTTAAATGAATGGCCTCATCATGTATGTTGTGTGTTGATCATGTGTGGAGTAGGGTAAATGCCTCTAGAGTATGTAAATGCATGTTATATCTTGTTTCTTGATGTTTGAGGCTTGTTGGGAGCTTTTAGAGATGCAAAAAATCTGGTTTTTAGTAACACACTGACTGCAGGCGTTTCGGAACGGGTAAGGCTGTTTCAGAATGGGTGTGGTTCCAAGGACACTCGTATCGGAACGCGTTCCAGTACGGTTTGGCTACTGTGAACCCCTGTTCCGATACGCGTATCGAAATGTTTTGGCTACTGTGAGGGCCTGTTCTGGAACGTGTTTCGGAACGCCTAGGTGAAATGGACACCCGTACCGAAATGGGGTGGTGTGTATCGGTACGGATAGTCTGGCTTTTTAAACTGGGGCCCGTGTATCAAAACGAGCAAGCCTGTTTCGAAACACAAGCCTGAAGTGTGGGCTTTTGGCATCTCTAAAGGTTCTCAAGTGTTGGGCTTAGGCCATGTTTGATGTTAGCTTTCTTGTGAGCCTTGTTCGTGATCGTTTATGTGTGTTTGGGTCGCGTTACAAGAAATCGGATTAACTTGACCATTGGTAAATTTAAATTAACTACGCTCTCTTGCTTAGTCTTGTCCTCGTTTTCCGATGCCGTTTGTCACACATAGGACTAATTAAATATCTAGACAAGACAATAAATCAAAGGAAGTTTCCTAGAGTCGTTAACCGAATTGGAGCCTTAACGGGTTTCGCCTCGGTTTTCCCCGTGTGACCCACTCGGACCGGTCAGTCGCCCGGATCGGGACGAGAGGGTTACAGGTTGGAGGTTGAAGTAGATGTCATGGCTTGTTTTTAGAATAGATCACACTCTTCTAGGAACTCCTCTTGTGGTTGTTAATCCTTCAAAGAGGTAGGCTCTGATACCAATTGTTGAGTGGATCGTAGAATCGATTTAAGCTAAGAGGGGGTGAATTGGATTTTTAAATATTTTGGTGGTGGAGTGGAAAATAAAAATTTGCTAGATAAGAGATTCAGAGCTGTTCAAGTTCCAATTGAACTCTACATCCACTACCTTAGCTTCACTAAGGATTTTTCCAACAACTCCACTAGTTGATCTTCCCATTTTCTAGGCTTAGGAGGAAACCTTTACAAAGTGGTCAATTTTTCTACCCAAAAATTGACCCAATCCTCACTCAAAGATTACAAAGAAGTTTAAGGCTAATAGCTAGTATCTCTCAATACAAATGTAGCCCTTTTTACAAGCACTCAACCCAATTGAACAAATAAGATTGGAAATACAAGGTTCCACAATTGGGGTTTACAAGAAAATATGGGATTTTAGCACAATAGCTTGAATTTGATGTTTTGAAATTTCTTTTTAGATCAATAGTTATTGCTGGTGCTTTTAGAAGTCCCTTTTATACCTTCTCATTGAATTCTAGTCGTTGGGGTTGTTGCCTTCATTATTATAGCCGTTGGGATGTTATCTTCCTTCCATAAATGCAGTATGCAACTACCCGTTCTGAAACGCCTGATCCTGAAACGTGCACGAACATTGGGGTGTAAAAATAGGTCGTACCGAAACGGACACGAACATTTCGATACGCTAAGAGCTTGTTCTGAAACGTGCTGAAGCCCGTTTCGAAACAATTTGCCACTGTCAAAACCTGTATTGAAACGGCTTAAAAGTGTTTCAATACGCTTTAACTATATCTTAAAATAATAGTTAAAAAGTTCAATGGTCATATTTTAAAACCAAGTTTGAAATTCGTTTCGAAACGTTTGAGGTCGTTTCGATACTGTCGTATCAAAACGGTTCAAATCGTTCCATTGTTCTTCATCCGTTTCGAAACACAAAGACTTGTTTCGATACACCCGTATCGAAACGGGAAATCTAGTTCTGAAACAGAGGTTAACAGTTTCAAACCGTTCCGAAACGCCTAAAGGCCGTTCCGAAACGGTGACTCGAAAATCATTGTTTTGACTTGGTAAACACTTAGATAAATTTGAGTAAGCTTAGGTTTTGACGTAGATATTGTTCTTCATTCATTTTCTCTTTTTCAATTTAGTCCTTAAATCCATTGTTATATCAAAATCAATTCATTAGTTTTACATCTTATTTCTTATGAGTTTGGTAAGATATAAAGTTGTCCTTTAAGATTTTATGTTATAACATAATTTTCTACCATAAGTTTCGTTGATTTTAGATTTGGTGATATGTGGTAAGAATTTGTGTTAATACATTTGTTCTTACATGTTCTATAAAAATTTATGTTGGTTTCGTAACAATTTGTGTAGGTACCATATTTCGTATGAGTTTGGTAAGATATAAAGTTATCCTTTAAGAGCTTATGTTATAACACAATTTCTTACCGTAAGTGTCAATGGTTTTAGATTTAGTGATATGAGGGAAGAATTTGTGTTATTACCTTTTTTTCTTATCGTTTCTATAAAAATTTATGTAGGTTCCGTAAAAAATTATGTAGGTACCTTATTTCTTATGAGTTTGGTAACAAATAGAGTTATTCTTTAAGATTTTATGTTATAACACAATTTCCTACCATAAATTTCGTTTGCTTTAGATTTGGTGATATGGAGTAAGAATTTGTGTTATTATCTTTTTTCTTACAACTCCTATAAAAAATTATGTACATTTCATAAAAATTTGTGTAGGTACATTATTTCTTATGAGTTTGATAACAAATAGAGTTATCCTTTGAGAGTTTATGTTATAACACAATTTTTTACCATAAGTTGCGTTGGCTTCAGATTTGGTGATATAGGGTATGAATTTTTGTTATTACCCTTTTTCTTACAACCTCTATAAAAATTTATGTACATTTCGTAAAAATTTGTGTATGTACATTATTTCTTATAAATTTAGTAACAAATAGAGTTATCCTTTAACAATTTATGTTATAACACAATTTTTTACCATAAGTATAGCTGGTTTTAGATTTGGTGATACAGTGTAAGAATTTGTGTTATTACCTTTTTTCTTACTAGTTTTGTAACAATTGATGTAGGTGTTGCAACAATTTGTGTAGCTACCCTACTTTTTATGAGTTTGGTAACAAAGTATGTTATCTTCTCCGATTTTATATCATAACACAATTTCTTACGGGTAAAAAATTGTGTTATCACATATTTTACTATCATTTGTGTAGAGGTTTGTGTTGGTTACTGAAGAATTTGTGTACTTACCCAAAATCTAATGAGTTGGGTAAGACATAATGTTATCCTCTAAGAGTTTTGGTTATAACATAATTTCTTACCATAAGTTGAAAGATTTTTGGATTTGCTGATCTTCGGTAAGAATTTGTGTTATAACATTTTTTCTAACAATTTCTGTAAGAGTTTAAGTAGGTTCCGTAAGAACTTATGTAGCAACTCAAAATCTTATGTGTTTTGTAAGAATTAATGTTACCAGGTAACCGTTTAGGTTATCAAACAATTTCTTACCATGATAAGCATTTGTATAACTATCAATTTTCTTATAGTTACTGTAAGCATTTATGTTACCGCCTCGTAAAAATTTATGTTGGAACCGAATAGCGGTACAACCAGTCAGTCTTTTTTAGTATCTTTTTAGTTTGCCTCGCAGTAGAACTACCCCTAAAAAAATAAGATATTTGGGTCAATATGGATTGTGTAAATTTAAATTTTATATAATTTTTATTTTTACCTTTCCTCATTTGACTTTAGCATAATTTTGTATAACTAATCAATTTCATCCTTCAACATGTTTATTTATCTTTTGAATAATGAATATGTTTATTTTTTTTCATTTATTTATTGCATTGTATATTTATTATTGTTGTTATATTTTTATTTTATTATTATTATAAAATACCACAATTATATTTCTTGGTAATTAGTATACTTTTATTATTATTATTATTATTATTATTATATAATGGTTATGTTTGGCAATTAGTGGATAGCTGATAGCGGATTACATTAATTAATAGCTGATTGTATTAACTAATTTGACTAGCATATTGTATTAGCTGATTGTATAAAAATGTTTGGTAAAATTAACTTAAACATCCTAATTTCAAACCTTATGTCAAACCTCTAATTTTAAAAAGCTCCTATTAGCAGCTTTTTCAAAATTAGAGGTTTCACCTCAATTCACTATTTCAATCTGCTATTCAACAAACATCCTAATTAGCATATTTGACTGGTCAAACCTCTAATTTTAGCTTAAAACTCTAATTTTTGCTTACCATTCTTTTATTTTATTATATTTATTATTATTTTCATTTCAATATATGTTAATATTACTATTATTTCATTATTTATTGTTATTATTATTATTATTTATTTGATTTATTCTTTTTAAAAATAAGTTTACTTCTAATATTTTGAAAAATTAAATATTCTATCCAGAAATTCAAAAATTCGATTCAAGAGATCATATATTCGCTATTCAGATAGAATACATATCATTATTTTGTCAATCTAAAAAATTAGATATCTTAATTTTCAGATCAAATCAATGCGGTATCGGAACATACATACCCCTACTATTTAATATTTATAGCATGCATGGACGAGAAAATGCTAAAAAAATAAAAATAAAGGGTAAACTATGCAAGGTACCACCAAAGTATTGGGGGTAACCCGTTTTTACCACAAATTTTTTAATTGGTCCAAATTTGTCACCGAATTTTATTTTTTGACTCATTTATACCAGCATGTTGTTAAGTCCTTAACGGCGTGATGACTTAGATGCTAGACCAAAATGATGTTGTTTTGGTGTCGCTATTTTGATACTAAATTGCTCAAAACGGCATCGTTTTGCTGGAAGAAAATATGAAAAATTATACACTCAATGAGATTTAAATCTAAAACCTTTAGAATCAAAGGAAACCTCTTATCCACTAAGCCAATTTAATATCTTTGTTTTATTTCCAACACTAATAATATATATTTCAAATTGCATTTTATCATATAAATAATATTACTCTATATAAATAATATAAATATATTAGAAATATATTAGTATACAAATATTAATATATAAGTATGTAGAACTAATGTTTTGATATAATAATTGAAAAATGTTTTGGACTGATTTAAAAAGTATTTAAAACAAACTTCCAAAGTCCAAATATCTTGAAACAATTTTTAGGGATGTTTTAAAAGGTTTTACATGTTTTTCAAAGCCAAAATTCACAAAACTGTCCAGGTGTTTCGAAACACCTTAGGGCGTTTCGAAACAGGGGATTCCAGTGGCAAAATCGTTTCGATACTCGTATCGAAACGGGCTTTCCTTGGACAGGATTTTTGCCCAGCGTTTCGAAACGGGCTAGGCCGTTTCGATACGCCCACGTGGCAATGACCACAACGGTCATAAACCCCAACGGCTCTTTCCCAACCAACGTTCAAATGCAGGCGTTTCGATACGGGCCTATAGCGTTTCGATACGCGTTTCGAAACTGCAAGGGGGTGTTCCGAAACGGGTACCCTGACAGAATGCAACGGCTCTTTCTACATTGAGAGTGTTTCGAAACGGCTTCGAGCGTTTCGAAATGGGGAGCTGCAGAACTGCATTTATGGTGGGAATTAAAGTCCTCAACGGCTCCAATATGATCCCAACGGCTAGTAACGGCTACAAACTCATTTGGGAGTATAAAAGGGACCTCCAAGCATCAAGAGAAGGCTAATGCTCATATTGTCAAACATCAAATGATCAAATATTGTCTTAGTGCCTAAATTGTCAATTCTTGTATAGACAAACACTAGTGAGCCAAAATTGTCAAATTTGCTCAAGTGTTTTAGGTTTTGGGTGAGTGCTTAATTGTGCAAACAAACACCTATTAGAGGGTTTTAAGTTTTCCTTGTTTATCTCTTTGTAAGAGAGGGTTTCAATCAAGGCTTTGGGTAGAAAGCTTGATTGTGTGTACCTCCTAAGCCTAGAAAAGGGGACGAATCAATAGTGGATTGATTGAGAAATCCTTAGTGGGGAGCTAAGGTAGTGGATGTAGACCTTGGTTAGAAGGTTAAACCACTATAAATCATTGTATCTATCTTTATTTTAGCTTCCTCAACCCTTCCACCCAAATATCCACCTCTCCACCACTCGGTGAGCAACTTTGGTTGATCGAATCGAGCCCCTCACATATCAACAATTGGTATCAGAGCTTGGCTCAATCGAAGGGGACTCACATCCTATTGAGAAGATCCGGCAAACTCGATCACTTTTTCATCAACCAGTTCAATGGCACATTCAATCGACAAACCGCCTTTCTTTGACGGAACTCACTATGCCCATTGGAAGACAAAGATGAAGTTCTTCATCAAATCAAGAGATTACAAGCTATGGGACGTAGTTGAAGATGGTCCGTTCGTGCCTCAAAGAAGTAAAGCGGAGTGGAGTGCCGACGATCGCAAGAAGATGGAGCTAAATTGCAAAGCTTTGCACATTCTATTTTGTGCATTTGGTCCATCCATCAATGAGAAGATGTCTTCTTGTGAAAGTGCCAAGGAGGTATGGGAGAAGCTTGAAGTCACATACGAGGGAACCGATGAAGTCAAGGAGACCAAAATTGGGCTTTTAACCTTAGAGTATGAGAACTTCAAGATGGATCCGGAAGAGAACATCGAGAAGATGTTTGATAGATTCTCCACTATCACCAATGGTCTTAAAGGTTATGGAGAAGCCATCCCGGAAGAAAAGCTTGTCCGAAAGCTCATCTACTCACTTCCCGAGTCATGGGACTCAAAGAGGACCGCCATCATCGAAGCCAAAAAATTGAAGACTTTGAAGCTTGATGAACTCATGGGGTCACTCCTTACTCATCAAATCATGAAGAAGAACAAAGAGGATGAGAAGAAGAGGGAAGAAATTAGAGCTATGGGAGAGAAGAAAATCAAAGGGCTTGGCATCAATGCAAGTGCCATGGCTCTCAAATCCTCCACTTGTCATCATGTCTACTTAAGTGAAGAGGAGGATGAAGATGAAGAGATAGTTCATCTCTTCAAGAAGTGTGCCCCGTTCATGAAGAAAGCTTTGAGAGAGCTTGAACGAGAACCCAAGAGAAAGGAGATGGCAAGCACTTCAAGCCATAAGAAAAAGGCACATGTGGCTACTTGGAGTGATGAGGACTCCATCGACGATGAACAAGCCAACCTTTGCCTTATGGCCATCGAAGAAGATTCAAGGGTAACTTCTAATTCATCTACTTCATGTTCTTACTCTTTTGATGAATTACAAGATGCCTATGATGATTTGGTTTTAGATTTTAAAGGCCACATTTTGAAAAACAATAAATTGATTTCAAAGTTAAAAATTCAAAATGATTTGCTTTCTAAAACCAAACTTGAACTTGAAGCAAAACTTGAAGAGTTTGAATTAAAATGTTTTGATTTACAAAAATTGCTTCAAAAAGTTCAAGAAGAAAAAGATTTGATTTCCAAAGAGCTTGAAAAGAAAAATAATGTTGGAAAATCAAATTTTTATGTGAAACAATCTAGTGCCCCTAGATTTGTAAAAGGAAAATGTTTTAGAAGTGTTTGGGTCCCAAAAGGACTAACCACTTCAATTAAAAAGGATGACATTGAAAAATGGATTCCAAAGGGGACTAAAATTTGTGCTACTAACGTTTATGGATCCAAAGCAATTTGGATACCAAAAGTCACTTGATTGTCTTTTGCTAGGTGTGATGGAGATGTTCAACAAGTCAAACATTGAGGGGGAGCTCCATGCACACAAGGAAGAACACTTGAAGAAGGAAGGCTTCACATCCTCCCTTTGGGTTCAAGTGTTGGTAAAAATCTAGTTGTTTTTGCATTTATTTGTTTTATTTTATTCAACTAGATGATCATAAATGTTGGACTAACATTTTAATGATGCTTTGAGTAAGGGGGAGCCATTTTAAAACCAAATTCTTATTTTTGTCAATTTTTACCTCTATTGTTATTTTGAACTTAATGTTTTAAATTCTTTTTGATATAACAAAAAGGGGAGAAATGATTTGAAAAATTGAATTTTCAAATGAATAAGGGGGAGCTTTAATTGAATTCATATCTCCAATCTCTTATTCACATTTTTAAAGTTAAAGGGGGAGAATCCCAAACAATTTTTCAAGATAGTTTTGTTATATCAAAAAGGGGGGAGATTGTAGAACTAATGTTTTGATATAATAATTGAAAAATGTTTTGGACTGATTTAAAAAGTATTTAAAACAAACTTCCAAAGTCCAAATATCTTGAAACAATTTTTAGGGATGTTTTAAAAGGTTTTACATGTTTTTTTTAAAGCCAAATTTCACAAAACTGTCCAGGTGTTTCGAAACACCTTAGGGCGTTTCGAAACAGGGGATTCCAGTGGCAAAATCGTTTCGATACTCGTATCGAAACAGGCTTTCCTTGGACAGGTTTTTTGCCCAGCGTTTCGAAATGGGCTAGGCCGTTTCGATACGCCCACGTTGATGTGAGCACGATTATGCCACCCAACGAATGCTACTTCAAACTTTCAGGGAAGTTTGACTTTTCATTTGTTACATACTGATGTGTAACATTTCTTATACTTATACTACTTATTAGTGTGTTTAACTATGTATATAGTATGTTTGGTGTGTTTTGAATAAGTTTGAGTATGATTTATAATGTTTTTATATTGGTTTCGTTTTGGATTATTATAAGGTGACTTATTATTTTTATATATTTGTTTTATTAGGATCAAGTGTACGTGTGTGATGAGTGTGCATGCATTGTACGTGACCAGCATTGTACGTGACCAGCACCTTGCATGTGCGATGCAAGTTCGACCAAATGAAATTTACACATGCAGCCGAGCCTTTGTTTTATCCTCACCATGTGCATGGAATTTAAATTTCCAAAGCAAAACACATGCAGCCGAAACTTGGATTTTCATCCATGCACGTGAACAAAGCAGCCGGCAAATGGGAATTAAATTTCAAAGAATTAAATGTTTGCAAGCCGAGTATTCCTTGTTCATCCTTCATATATGCGCACGTGCAGCAGATGTTTTTTTTATCTCACAAGATGCGGGCAGATTGGATGAGAACAAATGAATTTCATTTGAAATTCAATTTGTTTTTCTCACATGTTAAATGTGAAACATATGTGGCGCCTATTGGAGGAATTATTTGTGTAATTTAAAATTCAAATTACACTTTCAAATTCAGCCACAAACAATGGCCGGCCACCCTTTTCTATATATTTGTAATTTTTTTTTACTAAAAAAAGACAATTAATGAAGAAAAAAAACACACTTGAATGAATAAATTATTTTGTGAGATTTTCTCTCAAATTTGGTTCTTTTTAGAACTTTTTCTTTGATACTTCGGGTTCTCAATTGTTAGATAATTGAAGGGTCCAAGTGCTTATTCGAGCAAATTCAAGATAAGGTTCGGGTTCGTTCAACAGATTGTTCGAGTTCTTCCTTGGAGTTTGTTCATTTTTCGACTACGAAGAACGGCTTCGATTCGGGTTTGCATAACAGATTATGCAAGTTCTTTCGAGTTCATCGTGTCAAGACCAAGAATGTTGATGTCATTGTTGAAAGCTTGAAAACATCATCTTCAACCTTCCACCTAGTCCCTAAATTAATTTCGACAACTTCTTCTTTTCTCATTTCTGATTTTTCTTTCTTTTTTCCTTAATTTAAACATCTGAAACAAAACAATGTTTGTTTCTGTTGCAGAGAATTACTTGCTATCATCCTAGATCCGTGAATGAACGAGGAATGTTGTTTTCTTCAACAACGCCCTTGTTTCATATGGTATCAGAGCTTTGGTCGGATTTTAGCACTTTCTGCACTACCAGACATCAAAAAATATATATATATACAAAAGTTAAAAAAAATTCAAAAAAAATTTGAAAAAAAAAAGTCAAAAAAAATTTCCGAATGAAAAAAAAATATATATATACGGAAATTCAAAAAAGAAAAAAAAAAGAAAAAGAGTGATGAATTGTGTAGAATAAAAAAAACAGCATTGTTGAAATGTTTTGATATGTTGAAGGATGTGTCTATCTTACCTTGAAATGCTTTGTAATCACTCGAAATCAACTTTTCTTGTTTGTTCCGGAGATAGGATGGTGGTAAGCATTTCTACTGCGTAAGTTGCTAAATTCTTGTTCTTTTAGCATCTTTTCTTTCATTTCATATTGTTATCTTTTTTTTCTTTCAGCCCAATTCTCAACTTTCATTTTTTTATTTCTTTTCTCATAACCCTTATATTTGTTCTAACAATATTCACCCGTCACCCAGAATCTAAACATCGGAATTAGTTCGTTTAAAGAACTAAGTACGAGAGATTGAGGGAAAAGGCAAACAGAGCGTGTGAGAACAGAAGGGGAGACAAAAAGAGCCATTCGAGTATTCTCCCGAGTGAAACACGAGTGCTGAGTGTTAATTCCTTATTTTCTTGAGTGCAAATTTTTTGGAGTGACTAGTGAGGATTTTGCTGTGTGATTGGTGAGGACTACTTTTTTTTATTTCTAACCTTTAACCCATTTGTTTGCTTGTTTTTTTTTGTTTGTTTGTTTTCTTTGTGTGAAAATGACAAGTTCTGATGAACAACAACCACCAAATCTTCAGATGCAAGCCTTAGAGCATATGATGCAACGAGTGATTGCAAATGCATTGAAACCTATACATTCTCAATTGGATAGATTAGATGGGGGTGGTTCCCATTCTGTCCATGTAGAGATAAATGATGACAATGCGCAGACATTTGCTACCGGTGAAGCACTTGTTGACAAGAGAAGTCTAAATGATCAACCATTACAGGATGAACCGCAACGAAACAACCTCTTCCATACGAGATGCAACGTGAACGGCAAGGTATGTATTGTGATTATTGATAGTGGTAGTTGTGCTAACGTTGCTAGTACTCTCATGGTTGACAAGTTAGGACTGAAGACGACCACGCATCTCGATCCATACAAGTTACAGTGGTTGAATGATGGTGTTGAAATCAAAGTTACCAAACAAGTTGTTATACCATTTTTCATTGGCAAATACAAGGATGAGGTAACTTGTGATGTTTGCTCTATGGATACTTGTCATTTGTTGTTAGGAAGACCGTGGCAACATGATAAGAGAGTTTTGCACGATTGTTACACCAATCGATACTCTTTTACTCATGAGGGCAAAAAGGTAACTTTGGCACCTATGACTCCAAGTGAAGTATATGAAGACGAAGTTCGTTTGAAAGCGAGTACTGCAGCTTGGAAGGCCAACAAAGAGAAGAATGAATGCGAAAAGAAGAAAGCAAATTCACAGGTATTATCTGATTCAACATTTTCTTTTATTTCTTCTTCTAACTTGCAGGTTAATAAGGTGATGCCATGTGAAGTTCCCAAGGTTGCTACTGTTGGTATGTCTAGTGCATCTATGTCCTTTTCAAAAATTCAGCAACCTTCTTTACCACGGTTTGACATTCCTTTCCATTCTACTATTGATTTTTCATTTTCATATGCTAATTTTTTTGGTTGTACATTGGATTGTGAACAACCTTGTGTTGTGATTCTGGATGATCGTCGAGATTCTTGTTGTTCTATGGAGTTGCCTTTGTATGTAATTTTTTTCAGGTTTAAGGATGCACGACGAGCATTGTCTGACTTTATGTTGTGCATTATTCGGAAAGGTACAAGAAAGAAGGCATTTCCATTTGTGTTCTTTGTAAAAGAACTTGATTCGAGAGGATGGCTAATGTGCCGAGCAAGACGACTGAGGAAGTTCCCTGCCAAGCGAAAGTCAAAATTGTTCCCTTTTGTAATGAGGGTCGATTTGGGGACAAATCGCATTAAAGAAGGGGGGGATGATTTGAGCACGATTATGCCACCCAACGAATGCTACTTCAAACTTTCAGGGAAGTTTGACTTTTCATTTGTTACATACTGATGTGTAACATTTCTTATACTTATACTACTTATTAGTGTGTTTAACTATGTATATAGTATGTTTGGTGTGTTTTGAATAAGTTTGAGTATGATTTATAATGTTTTTATATTGGTTTCGTTTTGGATTATTATAAGGTGACTTATTATTTTTACATATTTGTTTTATTAGGATCAAGTGTACGTGTGTGATGAGTGTGCATGCATTGTACGTGACCAGCATTGTACGTGACCAGCACCTTGCATGTGCGATGCAAGTTCGACCAAATGAAATTTACACATGCAGCCGAGCCTTTGTTTTATCCTCACCATGTGCATGGAATTTAAATTTCCAAAGCAAAACACATGCAGCCGAAACTTGGATTTTCATCCATGCACGTGAACAAAGCAGCCGGCAAATGGGAATTAAATTTCAAAGAATTAAATGTTTGCAAGCCGAGTATTCCTTGTTCATCCTTCATATATGCGCACGTGTAGCAGATGTTTTTTTTTATCTCACAAGATGCGGGCAGATTGGATGAGAACAAATGAATTTCATTTGAAATTCAATTTGTTTTTCTCACATGTTAAATGTGAAACATATGTGGCGCCTATTGGAGGAATTATTTGTGTAATTTAAAATTCAAATTACACTTTCAAATTCAGCCACAAACAATGGCCGGCCACCCTTTTCTATATATTTGTAATTTTTTTTTACTAAAAAAAAGACAATTAATGAATAAAAAAAACACACTTGAATGAATAAATTATTTTGTGAGATTTTCTCTCAAATTTGGTTCTTTTTAGAACTTTTTCTTTGATACTTCGGGTTCTCAATTGTTAGATAATTGAAGGGTCCAAGTGCTTATTCGAGCAAATTCAAGATAAGGTTCGGGTTCGTTCAACAGATTGTTCGAGTTCTTCCTTGGAGTTTGTTCATTTTTTGACTACGAAGAACGGCTTCGATTCGGGTTTGCATAACAGATTATGCAAGTTCTTTCGAGTTCATCGTGTCAAGACCAAGAATGTTGCTGCCATTGTTGAAAGCTTGAAGACATCATCTTCAACCTTCCACCTAGTCCCTAAATTAATTTCGGCAACTTCTTCTTTTCTCATTTCTGATTTTTCTTTCTTTTTTCCTTAATTTAAACATCTGAAACAAAACAATGTTTGTTTCTGTTGCAGAGAATTACTTGTTATCATCCTAGATCCGTGAATGAACGAGGAATGTTGTTTTCTTCAACAACGCCCCTGTTTCACACGTGGCAATGACCACAACGGTCATAAACCCCAACGGCTCTTTCCCAACCAACTTTCAAATGCAGGCGTTTCGATACGGGCCTATAGCGTTTCGATACACGTTTCGAAACGGCAAGGGGGTGTTCCGAAACGGGTACCCTGACAGAATGCAACGGCTCTTTCTACACTGAGAGTGTTTCGAAACGACTTCGAGCGTTTCGAAATGGGGAGCTGCAGAACTGCATTTATGGTGGGAATTAAAGTCCTCAACGGCTCCAATATGATCCCAACGGCTAGTAACGGCTACAAACTCATTTGGGAGTATAAAAGGGACCTCCAAGCATCAAGAGAAGGCTAATGCTCATATTGCCAAACATCAAATGATCAAATATTGTCTTAGTGCCTAAATTGTCAATTCTTGTATAGACAAACACTAGTGAGCCAAAATTGTCAAATTTGCTCAAGTGTTTTAGGTTTTGGGTGAGTGCTTAATTGTGCAAACAAACACCTATTAGAGGGTTTTAAGTTTGCCTTGTTTATCTCTTTGTAAGAGAGGGTTTCAATCAAGGCTTTGGGTAGAAAGCTTGATTGTGTGTAAGGGTTACCTCCTAAGCCTAGAAAAGGGGACGAATCAATAGTGAATTGATTGAGAAATCCTTAGTGGGGAGCTAAGGTAGTGGATGTAGACCTTGGTTAGAAGGTTGAACCACTATAAATCATTGTATCTATCTTTATTTTAGCTTCCTCAACCCTTCCACCCAAATATCCACCTCTCCACCACTCGGTGAGCAACTTTGGTTGATCGAATCGAGCCCTTCACATCTCAACAAAGTAATAAATAAAATAAAAATATATAAATATTTTTATATTATAAATAATATTAAATATATAAATAGATAACTATATTATTATAAAAACTAAAAGACTAATTTTCAAAACCCCGAAATTTCTAAAAAGCCCGAAGTTCAACAAAACCTTAAACCCATAAACCCTAACCTATAAACCTTAAACCCTAAATTTTATTCATAAACAAATAATATTAAAATATATAAATAAATAATATATTATTATAAAAATTAAAAAATTGATTTTAAAAAAATCTGAAATTACCAAAATAAAAAAAAATCCAAAAATTCACCAAAAACCTAAAGCTTAAACCTAAAATCCATCCCTTTTAACTAATAACGGGTTTATGGTTTTAAGATTTTAGGGTTTATAGGTTAGAGTTTAATGTTTTGGTGGATTTTGGGATTTTTTTTGTAAATTTTAGAAATTCTGGGTTTTTTTGAAAATTAATTTTTTATTTTTTATAATAATATATTATTTATATATATTTAATATTATTGATAATATAATTTTTTATTTAATATAAATATTTTATTTATTGGTTATATATATTAATACATTATTATATATATTAATATTATTTATAATATATTTATATTATTTATATAGAGC
The DNA here is from genome assembly GCA_030270665.1 of Hibiscus trionum. Taxonomy (NCBI): domain Eukaryota; kingdom Viridiplantae; phylum Streptophyta; class Magnoliopsida; order Malvales; family Malvaceae; genus Hibiscus; species Hibiscus trionum. The sequence continues at coordinate 37,567,696 of BSYR01000010.1, read as the reverse complement.
AATATTATTTATATAATAAAATAAATTGAATTAATCTTAACGCAGTTTGGAATATATATTATTTGTGCTGAAAAGAAAATAAAGATGTTAAGTTGATTTAGTGGTCAAGAGGTTGCCTTTGATTCTAAAGGTTTTGAGCTATATCCTATAGAGTGCATAATTTTTCATATTTCCTCCAGCAAAACGATATTGTTTTGGACAATTTAGTATTAAAATAGCGGCATCAAAACAACGTCGTTGTAGTCTAGCATCCAAGTCATCACGTTGTTAAGGAGTTAACGGCACATTAGTATAAACAAGTCAAAAAATAAAATTTAATGACAAATTTAGTCCAATTAAAAAGTTGATGGTAAAAACGAGTCACCACTAATAGTTTGGTGGTACGTGATATAGTTTAACTAAAATAAAATATTTTTTTAATATAAAGGGTAAACTACAAAGATGACCACTGAACTATGGGTTTGATGTCAAAATGGCCACTATATTATTTTTTGCCGCAAATGCACCACACAACTATTTAAATGGTTCCATTTTAGCCGCACGCCGTTAAAAAAAACGTAAAAGTTGACGGAACTGTTAAAAAAATTGGTATAATTACACATTTGGTCCTCTATATTTATACAATATATCAATTTAGTCATAATTTTAATCTAATAAAATAAATTAATTATTCAATAAGATGGTGACACATGTCACCACCTTATTGGGGGATACCCTGATTGGAGTAGGAAAAATGAAAACCAAGGAACTGCCTTTGGTAGGAATCAAACCTGGGACCTTGGAGGAGTAAGGTGTGCGAGTTTGCCACTGAGCCAAGCATATACTTGTGATATGCAATACTAATAATAATATATGTCTTAAATCAATGCGGAAATCACCAAGAACACCATTTGGAATGCCAATGATTGTAATGGAAGAACCTTGAGTGAGGCCACAAGGAACTCGCAACTTGTAACGACTCTCAGGTTCTGTAGCATTCATTTTACTAAGAAACTGGGGGCACTGCTTCTCTTTTGCTTTTCTAGATGAATTATCATTCGCATAACCAAGTTTTTCCTCTTCAACTGAAGCCATCAGGCTATTCCATGCACTTCCAGCTTCCTTGATAGCCTCTACTCCATTTGGCAAAGCATGAGAATGATTAATTAAGTGCTTCAACAAATTCCAGGTGATCAAAGACTGTTGCTCTCCCTTGGAGAGGTTCCTCTGAGCAAAGAGACTTAAGGCTATGATATCAAGGGAAATTACTTGAGAAGCATTTCCTGGATTCTGAAGTGCATGTGGAGCTGTAAAACGCACCCATTCAAGTGGATTGGTTCCATTAGAAGAGAAGGAATTCATCAAGTAACTTTCTTCAACAGGATTTTTCATAAAACCATATCTCAGCAGCAGCAACATAAACAGAGATGCAACTATAGCACCACCGTACCATTTCTTCATCCTGCCAATCATACAGTCACGTCAATGTTTTGCAAACAACTGGGAAACAAGTATTCAAGTTTATTTGTAAAATTATGATCCGTAGGCAATAAGTCAAGTTGCTAATGAAGAGTTAGAATACGGGTGCACTTTGGACAGACAATCAACAGTCTAAGATTAAATGATAAAGGACCATTTCACCTCTTCAAATGGGGTGTTTCAGCTTTCATTTTCAACCTGCCGTCCAACTGAGCCAACTACCAAAATTTGCCAGCATCACCTTTTGGCTTAAAAGCTCGAAACCTCTTCAACCATGAAGCGATTTCATGAAATATTTATCGCCATGCATCGCGCATAAGATTATCACATTGACAGAAAATGAAACCAATCAGCCCATTAGAAAATGCATCAGATCTTGCCACTAAAAATAGTAACACATCCATAATACTAACATACAGAGAAACATTCCAACAGAACAAACAAGCACACAACTCCAAAAAAACAATAAGGCAAACCAAATCGAAGACCTGTTTCTTTTTCTAATGGGTGAGTATATTGTTTGTTTTTTCTTTCTCTATATGTATAACAAATATATTATTATTAGTATTGTATATCACAAATATATGATTGGAGGGGAGAAATTAATTAATTTAGTTAAATAAAAATAATTAAAATCTCCCAATAAGGTGGTGACACGTGTCACCATCTTATTGAATAATTAATTTATTTTATTAGATTAAAATTAGGACTAATTTGATATATTGTATAAATATAGAGGACTAAATGTGTAATTATACTAAATTTTTTAACAGTTCCGTTAACTTTTTCGTTTTTTTAACGGCGTGTGGCTAAAATGGAATCATTTAAATAGTTGTGTGGTGCATTTGCGGCAAAAAATAATATAGTGGTCATTTTGACACCAAACCCATAGTTCAGTGGTCATCTGTGTAGTTAACCCTAATATAAAATAGGGTAAACTACATAAATGGTCCCCTGACTATACTCTAATTATTTTTTGCATCCCTCGACTATCAGAAGTTACATACTGGTCTCTTGACTTTAAAAAGGTAACAGATTAGTCCCATGCCGTTAAAAATCTAACAGTTGATGACGTGGCAGTTAACCAAAGTTGGCATAATTACACATTTAATCCTCAACTTTTACACTTTATTTTAAATTGGTCTTAATTCTAAAAAGTTTAAATAACTTATTTAATTTATTTATTTTTCAATTTTTTTCTCATTATCTTTTTCCTCTTCCTCCCATAACCCCAGCCATCCTCCATCAGTGTCATCATCTCTTGCTTCATTTTTCACCCAAAAAATAACTCCATCACAGTAGGATTAAATAAGTTATTTTTTGGTGTGTTCAACTCCTCGTTGTTCGTGTTTTAGACAGGATTAAGTGGAGCATTGGAAACACTATGCGGTCAGGGATTTGGTGCAAAAACTTATAGAATATTGAGAATTTACCTCCAGTCTCGATGCATAATCTCATGCTCTTTCGCCATTGTAATATCGGTCTTATGGTTCTACACCGAACAGATATTGATATTGCTTCAACAAGATGCCGAGATCTCAAGAACTGTGGCACTTTACATCAAGCATCTAATTCTGGGCTCTTTCCCCATGCATGTTAATATGATTTTTTATTGTTATTTTTATGTAGCTCTTAGTAGCATTAAAATCAATGAGAACTCAACACATTTTTACTTTCAGAGTTTTATTGAAAATGTTTATTCAAATAAACAAGTTGTTTTCTGATTAACTGTTGAGAATTGAAGACAAATGGTTAAATTGTATTTGGAAGGAATGGCTTTCTTACAAAATACCTTCAGTTATTTATGTTTTAAAGCCACTACCAAATGGGTTACAGAATATATTTAATTCATTTAATGTTCTTTCGGAACATGTGCTCCGTATATTGGATGGTGACATGCTTATGGACACAAACTATGCATCACCGGGATATGACATTGGCAACCACAATGGCAGGATATGTGCAGACCAACAACAGTATTACAGTGGATCCCTAGTAAACGAGGAATTAGACGATTTCAGTGGAAAGCTCTCCCTTGACGGGCTAAGGTTGGGAACCATGCAGAAGACTTCATGTGAAGATCACTTGTAAAAAGCTCACTTTCTGGGGTTCCTTACACGCATGGTACGTGTATCCATCTATACATATCATTTTGTATAGTAGCAGTAGTAGTATTGAAAGCAAGGGGTAATAGGGTTTCTGCAATTCATTTTGGAAATGGTGATTTTCAACGCTATGGAGAAATATTATATGCTTTCTAATTACATCAATGAGGCAGAGTTGAAAAATGTTCCAACTTGAAATTATATTTTGGGTGAAAAATGAAGCAAGAGATGATGGCACTGATGGAGGATGGCTGGGGTTATAGGAGGAAGAGGAAGAAGATAATGAGAAAAAATTGAAAAAATAAATAAAATAAGTTATTTAAACTTTTTAGAATTAAGACCAATTTAAAATAAAGTGTAAAAGTTGAGGATTAAATGTGTAATTATGCCAACTTTGGTTAACTGCCACGTCATCAGCTGTTAAATTTTTAACGGCACAGGACTAATCTGTTACCTTTTTAAAGTCAAAGGACCAGTATGTAACTTCTGATAGTCGAGGGATACAAAAGATAATTAGAGTATAGTCAGGGGACCATTTATGTAGTTTACCCTATACTAACAAACAAGAAGCTTTACGAAAATTACTAAACCGAGAAGCGAGGTTGCCACGAGTGCCCCGCGGTTCTCCGGTAATCGCGGGCCTGAAGGCTGCGCGCGTGAAATCCAACTCTTCTTTCGTCAATTTTTTCCCCATATTAAACCCTCCCCCCAAAGTTAAACTATTACTTGGACACTTCGCCGATCTCTCACTCAAAAAATCAATCCAGAAGAATAGAAACTACAGATCTTTTTTTATTAAATTTCCTTGTAAGATATTTAGTTGAATGGAGTTGTTAGATGCAAACTTGGAGCTCAAAGAGATTCAAAAGCTTCAAGGCCACACCGATAGGGTTTGGAGTCTCGCTTGGAATCCCGCCACTTCCGCCGCCGATGTGCCGTCGGTTTTCGCTTCTTGCAGCGGAGATAAGACCGTTAGAATATGGGAGCAGAGTCCCTCCACTCGCTCCTGGGACTGCAAGGTCCTCTCTTATCCTCTTTTATTGATTTCTACTTATTATTGTTGTTGCTACTGAAAATCTTGCTAAGAGGAAGTGAGATTGATTCAAGCTAGTTCAGGAACTTATCAATTTCAATTTCTTGCGCTTTTTTTCCTTTTTATATCTAAGTTAACTAATATAGGGGGATAATTAGAAAAACCTTGCTGAAGTCGTTTGAAATTTGTAAATTTAGTCTCATTTTTTTTCTTTTAACACGAACTGAAATAGAGTCCATATTTGCTTAACTAATCTTGAAGTATTACCTAATGTGATGTTTGTTGGAATTCATGTCAATTTGGAGTGTGATCTTTTGCAGGCTGTTTTAGAAGAAACACATACTAGAACGGTAAGATCATGTGCTTGGTCACCGTCAGGGAAATTGTTGGCCACTGCTAGCTTTGATGCTACCACTGCCATATGGGAAAATGTTGGGGGAGACTTTGAATGCGTTTCCACTTTAGAGGTGTTTTACTCTTATTCTTCTCACTATCCAGTTCTGTTTGTTTTTGTTCTTTCATTTCTCTAGAGATTTGGTGTCATACGCACACCATTTAAGCAATTGACCATGTAAAACATAATTATACTGTGAAATTGTGGCTAAAAGAAAAATGGTTTACCATGTAGAAAGGGATTGAACGGTCTACAATATCAGCTATAAATATTATTTGAAGATGGAAATTGTTAGTATTTAGATTATTTTTCTGTTAATATCTGGTTCATTTCTTGCTATATTGGAACATTTAATTTTTACTGTTGTGTATAGGGTCATGAAAATGAAGTGAAAAGTGTATCTTGGAATGCATCGGGTTCTCTTCTTGTGACATGTGGGCGAGATAAAACTGTTTGGATTTGGGAAGTCATGCCAGGGAATGAATTTGAGTGTATTCAAGTTTTGCAAGGTCATACTCAAGATGTGAAAATGGTTCGATGGCATCCAACCATGGATATTTTATTTTCCTGTAGCTACGATAACACTATCAAGGTACTGTATTGGCCAAATGGATCTCTCTTTAACAAGACTATGGAAATCTTTGATGTTTTGTAAATTTCATTATATGCCAACAAGATTCAGAAATGTGATCAAATTGTAACACTTCCACTTTACCTTGTAGGTTTGGTGGTCAGAGGATGATGATGGTGATTGGAGCTGTGTGCAGACTTTAGGTGAATCTAACCAGTATGATGCCTAGAACTCTTTCATTGCATTGCTTGACATGTAGTTTTGCATCTACCTATTAAGTATTGTGGTGATGTCTTTTAAGTCTTAGGGTTAAATACCACTTTGGTCACTCAACTATACCCTATCAAACAATGTGGCCATTTAAGAATTTTTGCTATCAAGTTGGCCACTTAACTTCCTTGTCGTCCCCCACATCACCCATTGCCATCATGGAATGATGATGTGGCATAAATTAACCAATAGATGTATGACATTTTTTACTTTAAAAAAATCTAATTTTTCAGCAGTGAACAGTAACCGAGTGAAAAATCCTTAGTGCCGTAGACCGATAAGGCCATGGCAACATCAATGGATCAACTGGGAATGGTCAAAAGATCAGGCCGACATCGTAGGAGAAAAACGACCTCGGAAAGCCATCGCACATGCTCCCATGCAGCGGCACATGAGGGAGGGTGTGTGGGGGCCACTTGCCCCTGCTCCGGTCTCCGAAGTTGGCAGATCGTCCAGAAATCGGATGGTGCATCCATACAAGGTGGCTGTGAGGAAAAAAGGGTACCGAAGTAGGGACTTTGAAATAAATAAATAAATTGAAGAGAGAAAAGCTGGAAAAAAAATCAGATTTTTGGTCAATTAGAACTAAAAGTGATGTCACACATCTATTGGTCAATTTATGTCAGGCTAGCATTCCATGACGGCAATGGGTGATGACAAGAAAGTTGAGTGCCCAAATTGATAACAAAAATTGTTAAAGGGCACATTGTTTGATAGGGTATAGTTGACTGGGCAAATTGATAGTAAAAAATCTTAAATGGCCACATTGTTTGATAGGGTATAGTTGAGTGGCCAAAGTGGTATTTAACCTTAAATTTTATTATACCTTTAAGATTTTTGTCCACTAGTTTATGAAACTTTTAGACTACTAAAAACCTTTTGTTTCAATTTCTTATGGTCAGTGGTCACTCTTCCACCGTTTGGTCACTTGATTTTAATGCTAAGGGAGACAAATTGGTAACTTGTAGGTATGTGTAACAGCCTTTTCTTTCTAATCTGCAGCAAACGGAAATATAGTATTTTCTGATGACATCGGCAAAAAAAGTGAAATTGTATGATGTGTTAAAATAAATTGAACTGATTTTGCAGTGATGATCTTACCCTGAAGATATGGGAAGCAGACATACCTAGGATGCAGTCTGGAGATGGTTATGCACCCTGGTGAGAAACTTGCCGCTTTTTATTATTATTATTATTATTATTATTATTATTATTCTTATTCTTTTTGAACTTTACACCTTTTCTAACTCTTGGTTATCATCATATCAGATCCATAGCCTAGGCTGGTTTGCAACTATCAGGACTTAGACGTTTGTTGATTTCCTTGGATCTTATTTTCTGTGGCTATATGCAATAGTTTGCTTTTCACAAAGAACAATCACTATCAGTGATAAATTCAGGGCTTATAATCTTCATTCGAAAGCTATTAATGCTCACATTTTGATGCTAAGGAACTCATTCTTGGTATTTGAAACTTTGAAGCATCAAGTCTTAGCCCGGTAGTTGTAGCTTTCCTATGGAACAGTAAACGGAATAATTAAGTATTGCAATAGCATGTATCTTGAAGGGATAAAACCTAATTTATCGGCAATGATGTATGGCCTTTCCTTTCTTTTATTATCGTTTAAGACCGTGTATTGGATAATGATATCCTTCACTTTGATGGTTGTCCAGGAATCATCTGTGCACTCTTTCAGGTTATCATGATCGAACAATCTTTTCAGTTCACTGGTCAAGGTATTGACACCATTTTATTTTAGACTACATTTATGTTTATTTTGCGAATGAAAAGGATAATAGCCCATTTTTTATTCAATATTCGAGATTGAAGGTGAAGGGGTTATTAATTCAATGTAAAATGTCAAAATTTTTAGGAAGCATTTGATTTTAATTGATGAATAAAAAATTGTTTAAATGGCAATTTGAAGGTTCAAAAACAATATTATTCATTGTATCTTTTATTTAGATCTTTCTAATTTTAATCTTTATTTATCATCTGAAATACTTGATTTCCTTTTAAGTTTTAAGCTGAAACTGATTGCATATGGCTGACTATTACAGAGAGGGAATTATTGCCAGTGGAGCTGCTGATGATGCTGTACGGTTGTTTGCACAGAGCAAAGATGGTTCGGTGTGTAATTCTTTTAGCCTCTTATTCATTGAGCATATTTCCACATGAGACTTAAAACATGATTTAGCATCAGTGATGTGGTTATGTGAATGCTGAATAGCAGCCAAACTAATTGGGCAAATTGTCCTGTTGTACATATTAAGAATTCTTGGCTGGATAATCGTCACTGCCCCCTTTATACTTGTTTAAGTTTTGAAATTGGCAATTCATCCGGTTAATCTATTGTTTTGGTTTTACTTCAGATGAATGGACCTTCATATCAATTGCTATTGAAGAAGGAGAAGGCCCATGATATGGACATAAATTCAGTACAATGGTGCCCTGGGGTAAGATTTGCTTCTTGAAAAATTAACTCGGACTTGAGGATTACTGTTCATGCTCGTGTATAGAAAGGAAGAAGTGAATATATATCACAAATATACGCAGTTTCTTTATGCATGGTGGAGTCTCTGGTTGTAACGGCTGATGATTGATTTGCTAGTATTTGCCCAAACCAATACCTTTGAAATGGATAGCAAAACCATGCAGAAATAACAATTGCAATTAAATGTCCTTCTGAATTCTGATCTGAATTTTGTAAACTGTCTACTTAGCAGCCTAACCAGTATCTTAAAATGGATTTGTCTCGAGTCTCAACTTTAGCTATAACATTTGTCGTTGAAAATAACAGGAAAAGCGTCTCCTTGCTTCTGCCAGCGATGATGGGACAATAAAGGTATGGGAGCTGGCAACTTTGTCTTGATAAAAAATTATCTTATTTTGTTGGTTTGGGGAATTTGTACGAGTGATATTGTAATGATTGTGGTCTTATTCAAGCAGAATTGCGGTGTAATTGCAAAAAGATTGATTGTATGATTCTGCTCTTAATTCCTACATTACCATTTGATTATATATATAAAGAACACCGAACAATAATGATTTCATCTCTACTTTCTCACCAAAATGCACTCTGTACAAGCTACTTAACTCCTATTGAAATGCTCTACTCTAATAACCTAATGAGGTCAGGATTCAGGAATGTAGCTACATTGGTTGAGAGTTGAGACACTATGCAGAAAACTAATCAAGCTCTTGGATAGCGCCAACGTCCTTTCTTCTTCAGGAACTCGGGGATGTCATTGAAAGACTGCCACCGGTTCAGATAATGTGCTGGTATTGCTAAGGCGTATGAACACCATGCCAAGGCATCTCTTATCGGGCCAACATGTGGCCTACACAGTAAAGTTCATCCATGAAGTCCATTTCTTGACTTACTGTTATAATATATTCTTGATTAGAACTACAGTTAGAAGCATGGTGGTCATGATACAGATATGCTGACGACTCTTTGAGTCTGGAATTTGGAATGAACAAGTTTAAACAAGCATCAACTTACTTGGCCACTGATCGATGGATCAAATATTAAATTGGCAGTTGGATCCACAAGGTCATATATTACCTCAGCTGCAGCGTTAACCTACAGAAATTATCACATGTCAAATGATGTATAAGAGAAGAGAAAGAAAATATGAATGCATAACCAAGGTCTCTGGAGTATACACAATTTCTGGTTACAATCATGCAAACGCTAGGCCTAGAAGATCTCTAATTCAAACATATTTCTGAAGGTGTGGCATTTCCTACAATTGCCTCCATCTATAAAGGAGTATGCCATGATCACATATGGTGTGCTCAGGCTTCAAGAACTCTTCTCTTTCCTCAAAGGGCTCCACTCACATATATAACCAACAACTTTTTGGGCAGATGAAATGAAAAAAAGAAGAAGAAAGTGAAATAGATAGGTACTAGGGGGTTAATTTCCAGTTAGCAACCCATCACACTTGCACTAAGGGAATTAGAGACAGAGGGTTACCTCAAACAAGGTTAAATCACTTCCACAAGTTATGTTCCAGACAATTCCAGTAGCCCTTTCTATACCAATATCTAACAATGGTGATTGGATAGCATTGAGTGCAGCATCTCTTGCCCTTGTTTTTCCTACAAAGCAGACAATTTGACAAGTCAATGGAAAAGGCAATTTAAAAATCTGCATAATAAATTAAAGCATCATGAAGAGAAGAGATCAAAGTCCATCGGTCATGTGAAAATTAGTTATTTCACCAGTAAAAGGAAAAAAAGGAAAGAGGGCGGGCATGCTACCGGCTACCTCCACTTCTATTTTTGTCAGAGGGAAAAAAGAAAGAGGAGGTAGGAAGTTCATGCATTCAAAATCAAAGCCGCTGCAGTGCATTCTCTTCAATCCAATCTGCACCATCTCTAGCATTACCAAAACACAGGTGAGAAACATGTAACAAGATGGTATGAATCAGGAGGTAAAGCCCAAGAAATCTCTACTTTTTCATTTTATGCACATTCTCTTCTCCCTTATTCTTTGGCTCAGAAAAGGGTAGGTGCATAGGTGATACGAAAAACAGCCTCAAATCATGAAGATAAAATGCCAAGTATATCTCTGAATTACCAGTTGCCGTTCCTATCCCCATCAGTGAAGAACCTGCATTTGCCATTATAGTTCGCACATCAGCAAAATCCACATTGACTAGCCCTGGAATCTGCAATCAGGAAACTCACAACAAATTAGAGTGCAGAGGTATGGTCCAAAGCTCATAACACTTACACGTTTGTGCAGCCCAAACATAACACATTTGAATGGTAGTCATGCAAATATACTGATTTCTACAGGCTCCAAGGTTCCATTCCAGAACCCTGGTATCAGTATTAGCAGTAACAATGACCAAAGTTACTAGAGCTATCCTTTCTTGGGTTGGATATTGTATTGTTCCCTTCACCTCTAAGCATTGAAACTTGGGGATGCAGATTCAGAAAAGGGTCTTTATTCTGATACCGACTGACACATCTAAAATTTGGCATGGAAACCCTTGGACTGGCACATGAAAACCCACCTTTTCCATCACATACTTTAAGGCAGCTAAATCTCACTACAGGATTCTCCTTTAACACTCTGCCTCCAAGAACATTCAGTACCCCCATTGATCTACTCGAAATGGGAGAGGGTTGTCTTTGTTTACAGCGCTTCAAACTCTTTTGGGGAGAAATGGGTGCTACTTGCCGTGGCTCTACGACGAATTCACTGTAAGGTCCTATAGGATTTTAGATTTTATTTTAGTTAAAATATGATCCAAATGTCCTGGATATGTCCTTAAGCCATGAAATTTGTCTTTTGAAAAAAGACTGCTCGATCATTTTTAGTAAAAGTTGTTCAAATAAAGTGGGTAAAATGGTAAAACTTTGGAAGCCAAAGGCACGTACTAAAATGGTTAAACAAAGTGGAGATTATAAGGTTTAAGGATTTCTTTGACACAATTTTGTCAGTTAAATAGTTTATCATTTTCATAAATAATTTTCAATGAATTTTTTTATAATTAATTAAAAATAAACGATATATTTTGATAAAAATGGGCTAGTATAAAGGTAACATTATATTAAGTAAACGATTTGCTCATCCCTTTGTGTCCTGGTGACAAAGGTAGATGTTTATCATCCATTGAGACCCGTTTTTAAAGATAGTTACGTTATGGTTTTATAACATTTTAATCACTGAAACATTAAATGTCTTCAATTTGATAACTGACACATTAGTAAAAAAAGTTAATTTTTAATTTAATCCATGACCTTTAGATAAAATATAAATTTAATTTTGAACTTTAGATAAACGTAAGTGATCGTAATTTAATTTTTAAATTCGGTGAACAAAACTGAACACTTATAAAATAAAAGTGATCATTGCAATAGTTTATCGAAAACAAATTTTCCGCCGGTCTGTCATGTAGGGATGGACATGGTCGACCCAAACTCGATCAAAAAATTATAAAGGTTCTACATGGCCTTGGCCCTGACCCGACATGTAATGAATTTTCACCCTATTCAAATGTTAGGATTAGGGGTGTTCAAAAATACTCGACCCGGTTAACCAACCTATTGACTCGAACCTTAAAATACCAGGTATTTCATTTTTTAAAATTACCTGACCCGAAATTTTTCCGCGTAATTAGGCCGGATTTGGCCAAAATTTTTATATAATCAGCTACCCGACCCGGCACTTTTAATATATATTTTTAATTTTTAAATTATACTTTTATTTTAAGTTCTTAAATATTTTTTACCTAAAATTATATTTAAATCCCTGTACTATTTTACGATTTGCCAAAACTGGGGTGTTAGACCGAATTTATTTAAGGCCAGTGGTGATCTGGTCTCCATGCGGTTTGTTCGTTTGTTTCCAGGAGGAGATGAGATTTACGTGATGTGGTCAGAGACTCTCTAACCTTTTATTTTCGGCTTAAGGGTATAAAAGCCCTCCAACTTTTCTAAAATAATTAAGCTCTTAAATTTTTTTACACTTAATTAAACCCTTGAACTCTAAATTTTTATTAATGTACTCATTTAACTAATAGAATTAATTATTGACCGTTAATGCAGTTAAAAAATAGTGATTTATCCATTAGAGTTGCCACATCATATCAATTAAAATTATCACATCAGGTTGACATGACAATTAAGTCATTTAATAAAAAAATATTTTATTAATTTAAACAAATAGTTAAGTTTAACAAGCAAAGTCTTTTGATAAAAGGAAAACTACACCAGTGACCACCGAAGATATTGGGGATACCTATTTGAACCACCGAACTAAAAAAAACGTCAATCACACCACCAAACTTATTAAATCAACCTATTTTGACCACCGCCGTTAAAAAATTAACGGAGGGGTGACAGAAGTGCCACGTGGCAGTTAACAGAACTTTTTTAAAATTACATGTTTAGTCCCTGTTATTTACTTATTAAATCAATTTGATCTTAATTTTATTTTAATTAAATAAAAAATAATCAACCAATCAAATTATGACACGTGTCATCACCCAATTGGATTAATTTAATTTATTTTGTTTAATATTTAATATATTTTTTCCTCCAATCAGGTGGTGACATGTGTCACCAAGGGGATAAAACCCCCAAGCTTTAACCATTGAACCAAACTGCTCTTAGTGTTATTATTTGCACCTTTTATATACATATCTTATAGTTTAGCTCCATTTTCCAGCACTGAAAGCAGCTTGGTTTTTCTTTTCTGTAACTCCATGAAATCAAGGGAATGTTTGATTGAAGAGCTAGCTCCATTTTCACCATTCTATTATTTTTTGTTGTTCTGGGTCGACATCTTCTGTTTCGAGACATCGGCATAAACGTCTTGAGCCAAAACCGAACCTTATGACATGGGTGTGAGTTTGCTTGGTTTCTTCCACAGTTGACAAACAGGAAAGGAAAAGTGTAAGAATTGTCTGGAACTGAAAGATACAACATTTGCTGATATAGAAGAAGCACTTTTTCTGGTTTGTTGTTCTCTGAGTATCCTTCAACCATGGTGTTGAACATGAAGGTATTATGCGTATTTACTCGATCAAAAACCTTCTGGAAGTGTTCTAGACTACCATATTTCATAGACACACAAAAAGTAAGCAATTTGCTTACTAAGATCGTTTCTGCAACAAGGCTGGTTTTGAACATCGTTCATAGGGTCTCGGTGGAGTTTAATTCCAGAGAGAGCGATATCCAGATCTAAAATAAAAATATTTTAGACTGTTGTGTTGAAGACATTGATACTTCAGAGAAGAAGAAACTTGCATGCTTTAACTCACGTGTTCTTGTACACTTTTGCTGTTAGAGTTTCACAAAAGATAGAACTTAGAAAATATGACAACTTTTGTTGCAGGTTGCAGCCATTGACAGCATATCAGTTCATTACCATCAAGTTTGTGGTAGACTTTGGTTTTTGGCCTTCTCAGCTTCAAGCTTCCTTAATGTTGTTGAACTCAACTTGCCTCCACTACATTCTTCAGAAACTAGATCTATAACTTCAATCTGCAGAAAACGGCACCATATCAAGACGTTTGGTTCAATGGTTAAAGCTTGGGGTTTTATCCCCTTAGTCCTAAGTTCGAACCACCATAACGCCATCTTTATTTTCTTCTTTAAATTTCCTTTAACCAGGTGGTGACACGTGTCACCACCTGATTGGAGGAAAAATATATTAAATATTAAACATGGTTGATTAATTTTTATTTAATTAAAATAAAATTAAGATTAAATTGATTTAATAAGTAAATAACAGAGACTAAACATGTAATTTTAAAAAAGTTCTGTTAACTGCCACGTGGCACTTCCGTCACCCCTCCGTTAATTTTTTAACGGCGGTGGTCAAAATAGGTTGATTTAATAAGTTTGGTGGTGTGATTGACGTTTTTTTTAGTTCGGTGGTTCAAATAGGTATCCCCAATATCTTCGGTGGTCACTGGTGTAGTTTTCCCTTTGATAAAAGAAACCCTAACTATCAAAAAAAACAAATCAAAATTCACTGTTCTTTTCTCATATCGTCTTGGTTCTTCTATTTGTCAAGATTGGTGAAATCCTTCTCTTTTATTGAACGAATTAATATTAGGTAAGTATTCTCTAACTTTATCGCTTTTAATCAAGTTTTTTTTTTTATGTTTTATTCTCATTATTGTAAATCTTTTTCATTAGGCTTTCTCTGCTAACTATTTAATATTCAAGTGAGATCTATTTATTGTTTTATTTTTGTTGTTGTTAATCTTTTTCTATAAGCTTTATTATATGCGCGCATATGTATGGATATGCGGTCCCGATTATACTGTTTTTATTTTTTAAGTTATACTCTTGATGGCAAAATAGATGTTTTGTCGTTTTTTACAGTCTTTAGACTAAATTTGATTACTAAATTAATATTATATTATTCTCAAATTTCATAAACAAGTATTAAACACACTGTTAAAATATTTCATGTCCTTTATGTCTAATTATTTTATAATTTTAGTTCGAATAGTGAAGATTTATCTTTAAAATAAAATTTCATGTTCTTTCACCTTTCTGTTATAAACAAGTTGAAACTATTTTAAAATTATGAACGATATACTTGAGTGCTATATGCCTTAGATTATATGCAGTAAAATACATCAGGTTTTAAATATGAATTTTGAATTATTTTAGCTTTTTAGACCCTTTTTTTCTTACAAAATTAATCTATTATTGTTAATTTTACATATGTTTAGAGATTCTCTATTACATTTTCTATCTTATTTGGACTGAAAGTAATTGTGGCAATTAATTTTGGTTCAGTAAATTTCTATCAATATTGACATGTTGTAAGTGTCTATTTTTATGCAGCATGGTTGGTGATGCAGAAATTGTTTATGTTTTACGTTATTTTCATGGTGGCATATTTAAGACCAGTCCTAAATTAGGGACGATTGAAAGATTTCGGGTTGATCAGGACAAATTATGCTTATAGTATATATTAGATAACGTTAAACTTTTGGGATACGATCATCACCCATTTGTTTACTATAGAGTTCCTACGGTGGAGTTCAATTGTGATGGCTTGATGCTAATCCATAATGATGACACTGTATGACAAGTATTTGTTGATTAAAAAAGGTATTGTAGATATTTATGTTGACCAAAAAATAGATTGTGGGGAAGGATGTCAAAAAATCAATAAGATGGTTGAGGATAGTAAAGGCACCATGCTTGAAGATTCAAAAGAAGATGATGATAGTGAGAATGGTGTAGATGTAGGAGGTGAGGAACTAGGGGATGATGTTGATGCTTTAGAAGCTACCGGTGAGGATTTGAGAGTTGTGATCGAAGAATTATATAACCCCTCGTCCCGGTCCGGGCGACTGACCAGTCCGAGCGGGCTATACGGGGATAACCGAGGCGAAACCCGTTAAGGCTCCACTCCGGTTAACAACCCGAGAAAACTTTTTCATTTATTATCTTGTCTAGATGCTTTATTATATCCTATGTGAATCAACGACAGCGGAAGCAACAAGCGAGGCGAAATAAACGAACAACAACTTAAAACAGCCCATTTTAACTTTCAGAGCAGGTTGTATCGATACACTAGAAGAGGGTATCGATACGCCTTGACTAGGTCAACACCCCAAGGTCAACCCAGGGAGACCGTATCGGTACACAGCTTGACCGTACCGATACGCCCTCACTAGTCAACTTCTCACGGTCAACAGTACAAGACTGTACCGATACACCCAAGACTCGTACCGATACGACAAAATCTCGTCAAAATCTCATATTTCCAGAGAGGTTTTGGCGTATCGATACACCCCCGTGTATCGGTACGCTAAGCCAAACTTGAGTCCCAAAATGTAGGACCGTATCGATACGGCCCTTGGGCGTACCGATACGCCCTGCACTGCAATACTCAAATTTGCAGCTAAGGACTCCAAAACACAACTCTAGATGCAAAATAAGACTCGCCTAGGCACAAGCAAGCATACATACAACATTTAACAACCAATATTTCAGCATACGAGGCATTCGAAACGAACAAGGATCATACATTCAAAGGATTCATGCATTTACCAAAAGAAGACATATAGCATTCAAGATTCATGCTTTAGGCAAACATACACTTAGGCATTCAAAAAGGCACAAGGCCAACATACTAGGCAAGCAACCTTAACATATCATCCACAAAACAAGGAGTCTAAACATGCTCCTAAAACCAAACATCAACATACATCAAAAGCTCAAATCCCATTGCTTGACTATTACAATCTCATAACATAAAAGTCCATACTTGATAAACTCAAAAGACCACACTTGGAGGCCCACTTCTTGCGCTAGCAACCCACGAACTACGAATCTGCATTGTTGAACAAAAGAGAGCGTAAGCATAAAGCTTAGTGAGGGTAGCTCATTAAAACAAACCTCACAATGTAGGGTCCAAGCACGAACAACAACCAAGGTAGAATGCATGATCTTACCTTCGAACCACATGAGCCAAAATAACAATGATGCATGAACATAACACAATATTATGCCATGCTCAACAAGTCCATATCCACATCATATGTAAACACATATATTAATCCATATTGGCACCTAGCTATGACTCGAATACGCGGATAACCGTTGGAACTCACATCAAACAACTCACATTTACCTTACGGTGGGATTACACTCGTCACCGTTCCACGCGGAGAGGATTCCACTCATCATCACGCCCCGTCGATGGGATTACACTCATCACCGACTATCATATATATATAAGAATATTTTCGGGCGAACCCGTACTCCATCTTGATGACTACCATCACCAAGACCACGCGCGCATTTGACTCACGTGTGCACACTAAACATCCTAATGATCGATCATTGTACCTCAAGCATAGTAGTGCCAATACTAAACACAATTCATAACCTTTCACAACATCATTACATATCAACTTCCGTGCTTAGCACGTACTCACCATGACTCACCGTCATGCACAACCACAAGCCATAACCACATGCATTTAACAATGCACCAATGCCATGCCTCAACATACATGTATAACACAATATACATAGCCACCATAATCTCAAATAAACATGAGGCATACACAACATTTAAAGATCAACCATAGTTTCTAACTAAAGCTTGAGATTAGACTACCAATCTAATCCTAACTCTAGGTGGGTCTACCAAGCCCAACCTAGTCCACATGCTTGAACCAACACTTGAAAACCATTTAAAAACACTTAACCACTCACCGACTATTCCAAGCTCAACTACACTAGCCGATCAAGCTCCCAAGGGTTTCGGATTCGTTCCTGAGGCTTCACCAACACAAATCCTTGCTTCTAATCATCCCAACACAATCAAAACAACCTCAAATCAGATCACAAATTAATGTAGCAAACCCGGAACACTAATCAAGCACAAAACACAAGATTCAAGCTAAGAACAACTCCCAAAATCCTCATTCCCGAGCAGCCATGAAGCACATCCCAAAACCCTTGATTTCAACCTTTTTAGCACACTTAAAAGCTCCCAAAACAACCTCTAATCATCACACTAACATCAGCCCTCAATTTACAACACATAGAAGCCCCAAAACCAACCTTTAAACCCTCCTAAAACCCCACCTAAACCCAAATCCGAGAATCATCATAAAACCTTTTAAAATTCATATATGTTGGACCTTATGGTTTACAAACAACTTATCTAACAACAATAAATCAAAAGCTTAGTTAAAAATCCATAAAGCTACAACCTTTATCAAAGTCCTTGAAAAACCCAAAACCCAAAATACTTGGTTTTATTGAAAACTAAAGGTACCAACATGAAGAGGAAGTTAAGGACAAGTCAAAAACGTATTTACCTTTCAAAAATCACCAACAATGAGCTAGAGAGATGATGGAATAGTGATTTGGGGTAAGGAGAGCCTTTTGTCGTGAGATTTGCGAAGGGAGAGGGAAGAAGATGATGAATAGGCTCATTTAAATTAAAAAGGGGTTTTATTTTTGTAAGTTCACTTATTTACCATAATGCCATTAATGAAAATAGTCATCTTCCACTATTCCAAAATCCATGAAATTTTGGGTTCTAATTTAATTTAAAATTTGATCCAACATAATAACAACATAAAATATTTGTTTTGAAAACCCGAGGCCCAAAATATTATTTCATTATTTTAATATTATTTTCACCCGACCCCCAAACCCGGGTGTTACAAATTACATGCATATTATGAAGAAGTAATGGTTTCTGTTAATGAAAGGATCTCGTCTAGTGTTGGTGAAGGATTTTTACCCGTTATTGGTGAAGGATTTGAACTCACAGCTGCTCAAAGGTTTGAGACTTATGGTGGAGAAAGATTTGAGGCCAATGCTGCTTAAGGGTCCTTGCTACTTAATGATGTTTGTGAAAGTTTAAGAATCGAAGAATTACATGCATATTGTGAAGAAGTAATGGTTTCTGTTAACGAAAGGATCTCGTCTAGTGTTGGTGAAATATTTTTACCCATTACTGGTGAAGGATTTGAACTCACAGCTACTCAAAGATTTGAGACTTATAGTGGAGAAAGATTTGAGTCCAATGCTGCTTAAGGGTCCTTGCTACTCAATGATGTTTGTGAAAATTTAAGGATCGAGGTTGATAAAGATTCTAATAATGAGATGAATAAAGATGGTGACCATCATTGTTTTTTGTATGATGTTGAATTATTATTTGATGTCGATGACGAAGTAGTACTGATCAGAAGGGAGTTAATGGGTCAAGAGAAAGAAAAGAAATGGTTTTAAATAAAAAAGTTGTCTCATATGTTAGTAATAATAAGAATGATGAAGAATGCGAGTAAGATATTGAAGTGGGAGATTATGCATTAGAAGAATACAGAGTCAAAAGAAGGGATGGGAAGGTTGAGGGCCATGAGAGGGATTACTTAGACTCCTCTGACCCAGGAGAATATGGTGACAATGATGATTCAGCTGAAGAAATTTGTGGGACATATTTTAGGAAGAAAACACTAAGACCTAGATATGATACATAGTGTGTCATCCCAACATGGGAAGTAGGCCTGAGATTCAAAGATAATGTTCAATTCAAAGAAGATGTTAAGAAATATTCAATTACAAATGGTGTAAAATTGAAGTTTGTGAAAAATGAACCTAAAAGGACAAGGGTGCATTGTAAAGAAACATGTCCTTAGAAGTTATATGCGAGTTACGACAGTAGATATGATTGTCATGTGGTGAAGACATATAATTCGGAGCATATGTGTTTTTAAGAATAAAAAAAGCACTATGTTGTCGTGCAAGATGATACAAAAACATTTTGTTGAGTTGATCACACAATTGCAAATGGCCAAGAGGGGGTGAATTGGCGATAAAAATTTTGGTGGGTGAGAATATGAAAAATTTGAATGTGACACAAAGAAATTAGAGTGGTTCAAGTTCTCCAATTGAACTTTACATCCACAACCTTAGTTCCCACTAAGGATTTTCAACCAATCCACTACTTGAATTCTTCCCTTTTTCTTGGATGAGGAGGTAACCTTACAATTTGATTAAGCTTTCTACCCAAAGATTAATCCACTCACTTTTACAAAGAGAAGTTTTTGGTAAACTCTACAAATTCCTCTCAAAGGATAATTGTTTACCCAATTACAATTTTACACTCCCCAAACTCACAATAAAAAAGATAACAATTGAGAACACAAGAGTTTGGTACAAGAATTTGACTCTAAAGGTGCAAAGTTTGGATTTGAGTGCTTTGATGATGTTTGTAGGTTCAATAGTTGTTGCTTGTTGAATTGAGACTTGTTTTTATACCCTTGTATTGAATTCTAGCCGTTTGGGTAGTTGGAATCATCAATAGAGCCGTTGAGAAGCAATTTCCCGCAATAAATGCAGCTCTACTGCCTACCGTATCGGCACGGCTAGGGGCGTATCTGTACCTGTATCAAAGAGGAAAGAGTCGTTGTGACTGAAAAACATCGCGCATCGATACGCTTAGAAGGCGTACTGGTACAGTTTTAAGGGGCGTATTGATACGGAAGGGCGTATCGATACTGGATTTGCTCACTGGAATCCCAAGTTTTGTTTCCATAAAAAGCGTATCGGTACGCATACTTAGTGTATCAGTACGGTATAACGGTCATTTAAATATTGGGATACCAACTAACTGACAAGTCAACGGTCGAAAATTAAATGCAAATATTTTGCAAAGATAAGCTTATCGTATCGATGCGGTTGCAAAGCGTATCGGTATAGTATCATTGAAAGTGTTGCCCAGATGAATATCGTATCGATACAGGGCAATACCGTATCAGTACGCTATGTCCATTAAAATTCCAGTGGCTAAAAACCGTATTGATACGCCTAAGGGTATCGATACGCCTGGGCATTTTTGTGTAGTTTGGCTTGAAAACACATAGGAAAAGACTTAGAAATATTTATCATTTTAAGAACAACTTGTCTTGAGATATTATTTTGTTTAAAATACTTGTCAATAGTGAGACTTTAAGGAGTACTTAAAAATTTATTGTTTTGCAAATTGGTCAGTCAGTTTAGATGTTATATCAAAATCAATTTTGGTTTCACAGTCTCCCCATTTTTGATATAACAAAACCACATATAAATTTTTAAAATTTGTAAACTTTTGAAAAACTTTCTCCCCTTTAATTTAAGATGGATTTTCAAAATTAAAAAATTGACTCTATAATCCTTCTCCCCCTTTTTGTTAGATCAAAACATAAAAAACAAGGATAATAGCAACAATCATATGATAAAATTCAAAGCAAACTTCAAATTAAAACAAACTTAATAGTTCAAAGCAAACTTCAAAGGAAAAGCAACATAATAATCCAAACTTAGATCCTAAAACATAGATAAAAGGCATAAAGTACTCATCATAGGTGCAAAAACTAAATGTCATGAGATGGTATGCAAAAACTACTCGTCCGCCTCATCATCATCATCATCTTCCTCGTTCTCTTCATCTTCATCGTCTCAAGTGGGTTGATTCCTCCTATTTTGGTTGAGCCAAGCACTATGGAAGGCGGTGAGAGAGATATCAATGGAGTTTTGTTGAAGAGCGATGGCTTTCATTTGATTCTCCATACCTTTGACGCGATCTTCCAAGGAGGTGAATCGAGTGTCAATGGCAGTAAACCCGGCTTCCATGTTAGTGAATTTCTCATTAAGGAATTTCATTAGGGTGCCCAGGGAAGAGGATTTAATCGGAGCTCGTTGAGAGCTTGAAGAAGCATGAAGAGCATCAACCAGAGCATCTTGTTGAGGAGCATGAGGGACACGCACCCATTCATTGTCAACATAAGAAAAGTGAGCACGAGATAAGGAGCGTTCATCGATGGGTTGGCCAAGGGGTTCGGGATAATCATAGGAACAATCAATTTTAAGGGAGTGGAAGAGGTAACTCAACGCCGTAGAATAGTAAAAATATTTGACTTGTTCGGTGTGACGGTGTTGGACTAGATAGACAAGGTCGGCAAACATAATTTGACAAAGGTTTGGACGGTGACCCTCCCTAAAGCACCTAAGCCAAAAATCATCTACTTGACGTATAGTGGAAAATTTCCCTCCCGATGGACGTAAAAACCAAGTAATGAGAAGATGTAGAATACGATCATGAGCATTTAAGACTTTGACGGAGCCTAGAGGACCTTGACCTAAGGACTTTTCATCATCAATTCCTACGTTTTCAAAACCAAAAGCCTTGCAAAGAACCTCTTGATCAATTTTAATAGTTTTGCCCATAACATATGACTCGATAGCAATGACATGTTCTTTATCCTCATCATGAACACATAGAGCATTTGAAAAGAATATGATGACTAAGTTCCTATATAGAATAGGAGGAATGCTTAAAAAGGTTAGAAACTTCCATTGCCTAATTAAAGGGAGGTATTGAAATTTGAAACGGGCAGAGCTTAAAAACAGTATAGACACAATGTGTTCTTCCCTAAGGGTGAAACCTTGAAATAGTTTGTAACGAGACATATCGGATGGGTCGAGAAAACTACATTGGATAATATAAGGTAGATTAGGTTTAGGGTTACCTTCTTCATCCTCAATAGGATCGGAAGTGGCAAGATGACGTCTTGCTCTCTTTTTCGGTGCCATAACCCTGAAAACACATCAAAATGATTCGAATATGTATGCAATTAACATCTCATCCAAACCAATAAATTCTAATAGTTTAAGGTAATAAAAAAAATTATTGTGAAAAAAGATATGTATATATTTTAGAAAGAGTTTTGTAAAAAAAATTAAAAAAACATTTTAAAAAATACGATTAGAAAATATATTCGAATGAAAAAATTTTGATTTTTGAAAATTTTTGATAAAAAGTTTAAAACCCATGTTATAAAAGTATGTTTTGTACAAAAACTAAGTTGAAACAATTATAAAAATCAAACGAAAATAAAAGAAAATAAAAGAGAAAAGTTTTATACCTTGAATTGTTAAATTGGATAAATGTGTTGATGTGAGTGCACTAGATTGTTGACAAAACTTAGCTTTGATGTGGAGATCAAAAACCCTCAAAGAATTTTTAAGTTTGATGGAAAAAAATTGAAGGATTGAGGGGTTTTTTATAGAGGGTTGCGGCTAGGGTTTTAAGAGAAAAGAGGGTTTTTTTTTTAATTTTAAAGTGTTTTTGTAGATGCAACCCTAAATAGCCTTTCCGTCGAGACCGTATCGGTACGCTTGTAGAGCGTATCGATACGCTTTTACCCTAATTTTTTATTTGGCGTTATTAACGTATCGATACGCGGGACCGTATCGGTACGATTTGACCTGGATTACTTCCCTTGACTTAACCGTATCGATACGCAGGGTCGTATCGATATGCATTGAGCTTCAAAGATTTCCTATTGATGAACCCGTATCGATACGCTTCAGCCGTATCGATACGCCTTTACCAGATAAGGCATGTGAATGACATATGAACAAGTTTTAATGGCTAAACTTAATGCATACTCCCCCTAGCAACATGCATGGAAGCAAAAAAGAGAAATTAACATAAGCATGAATCACAACCAATTTCAAGAAATTTTTTTATATTTTGGGACCTAAAAAGGGGTCAAGAAAGGCTAGTTAAACCTAACTCTCTCCTAAGGGTCCAAAAACGCTCTTTATCTAAAGGTTTTGTGAATGTATCTGCTAATTGGTTCAAGGTATCAATATACTCTAAAACAACATCATTTTTCAACACATGGTCTCTCATAAAATGATGTTTAATTTCTATGTGTTTGGTTCTAGAGTGTTGGATGGGATTCTTAGTGAGACAAATGGCACTAGTGTTGTCACACCTAAGGGGTATAGTTTCTACTTCAACGCCATAATCTAAGAGTTGTTGTTTCATCCAAAGGGCTTGAGCACAACAACTCCCTAAGGATATGTACTCCGCTTCGGTGGTAGATAAGGCTACGTTATTTTGTTTCTTAGAGAACCAAGATACGAGCATACTACCTAAGAATTGGTATGTCCCAGAAGTACTTTTCCTATCTATCTTACAACCCTCATAATCCGCATCCGAATAAGCATGAAGGCTAAAGGAGGAATGAGGAATCCTTAGGATACCAAAGGCCTAAATTAGGTGTGTCTCTAAGGTATCTAAAGATTCTCTTAATGACAACTAAGTGTGATTCTCTAGGACTAGCTTGAAACCTAGCACACAAGCAAACACTAAACATGATTTCCGGTCTACTTGCGGTAAGGTAAAGCAAAGAACTTGTCATGGATCTATAAAGCTTAGAATCAACACACTTACCTCCTTCATCTTTGTCAAGCTTTATGGAAGAGCTCATAGGTGTGGCTTGAGGCTTTACATTCTCCAAGCCGAACTTTTTGAGCATATCGTTCACGAACTTAACTTGGTTTATGAAGGTTCCATCTTTCATTTGTTTGATTTGGAGTCCCAAAAAGAATGAGAGCTCCCCCATCATGCTCATCTCGAACTCACCTTGCATGAGCTTAGAAATTTTTTTACAATAACATTCATTAGTAAAACCAAAAATGATATCATCAACATAAATTTGTACTACTAAGATGTCATTATTATATCTTTTTATCAAGAGTTTAGTGTCCACCTTACCTTTTTCAAAACCCTTTTCAATTAAAAAATTTGAAAGTCTTTCATACCAAGCTCTAGGAGCTTGTTTTAAACCATAAAGAGCTTTAGTTAGTTTGAACACATGATTTGGAAATTTTGAATCCTCAAAACCCGGTGGTTGTTCAACATACACTTCTTCATTTATAAAACCGTTTAGAAAAGCACTTTTTACATCTATTTGAAAAAGCTTGAAATCATTGTAACATGCAAATGCCAAAAGCATCCTAATGGCTCCCATCCTAGCTACGGGTGCATATGTTTCATCAAAATCAATTCCCTCTTCTTGGGTATAGCCTTGAGCAACAAGCCTAGCCTTGTTTCTCACTATGTTACCATTTTCATCTAGTTTATTCCTAAAGACCCATTTAGTTCCTATAGTAGATTGATTACTAGGACTTTCAACTAATGTCCAAACTTTACTTCTCTCAAATTGATTTAATTCCTCTTGCATGGCCAAAATCCAAAAATCATCTTTTAATGCTTCTTTAATATTTTTAGGCTCAATGCATGAAAGAAATGCAACATGATTCATTAATTTGAGAGAGGATCTAGTAGTTAACCCCTTGTATGGATCGCCCAAAATTTCACCACCTTTGACATAGTTGAACTCCCTTGGGTAAGATACCTTCTTTTCCTTAAGAGCCAAGTCCTTCAAGGCTTCAAGAGGTAGATCTTGTGCATCTTCATCCTTAGTTGGAATCTCATCCACCTTTGACGTATGTCCTCCATCAATGGCATCAAGAATTCCTACATCATCATAATCATAAGATTCCTTCCTCGGAAGGAGGTTATCATCGAAAACAACCTGAATAGACTCTTCTACTACTAAAGTTATTTTATTAAATACACGATAGACTTTAGAGTTTAAAGAGTACCCTAAGAAAATAGCTTCATCACTTTTAGCATCAAATTTACCTAAGTTTTCTTTACCATTATTCAAGACAAAACACTTGCAACCAAATGGATGAAAATAGCTAATGTTAGGCTTCTTAGATTTTAAAATCTCATAAGGTGTTTTCTTCAAAATTGGCCTAATCATTACTCGATTTATAATGTAGCAAGCGGTATTTGTGGCTTTCGCCCAAAAATATTTAGGTAAATTATTTTCACAAAGCATGGTCCTAGCCATTTCTTCTAAAGTTCGATTTTCCTCTCAACTACCCCATTTTATTGAGGAGTGCGAGGTGCGGAAAAATTATGGCTAATCCCATTTTCATTTAAAAACTCTTTAAAACCTAGATTTTGAAATTCGGTTCCATGATCACTTCTAATGTGAAAAATTTTAAGTTCAAGATCATTTTGAGTTATTTTAGAAAATGTGATGAATTTTTCTAAAGCCTCATCTTTTGTACTTAAGAATAGAACCCAAGTAAACCTAGAATAGTCATCAATAAGTACAAAGTCATATGATTTACCACCCAAGGTCATTGTTCTAATAGGCCCAAAAAAGATCCATATGAATCAATTGTAAACATCTACTAGTAGAGACATCATTAATTGATTTAAATGAAGTTCTATGTTGTTTACCCTTAGAACATGCATCACAAATTTTATCATTAGAGAAATTAAGTTTGGGTAAACCTCTAACTAGATTAAGAAAAATCAATTTTTTTAAAACACTCATGCTAGCATGTCCTAATTTTCTATGCCAAAGCCACGAGTCATGTTCATCATGTGCAACTAAGCATGTATGAGATGTATGGATGTCATCTAAATGCACCATGTAAATATTGCCTATTTTATGTCCTATGAGCATCAATTGATTTATTTTAATGTTCACAATTTTGCAACCACTTTTATCAAATAAAACATTAAAACCCTTATCACATAATTGACTAATGTTCAATAAGTTGTGTTTAAGACCGTTGACATACAAAAAATTTTCAATGAAAATAGAAGATTGATTACCAATGGAGCCTATTCCTTCAATGTGGCCTTTGGAGTTGTCACCGAAAGTTACCACTCAACCACTCTTTGGCTTTAGTTCCACGAATCTACTCTTGTCATCGGTCATATGTCTTGAGCATCCACTATCAAGATACCATGAGTTTTGGCTTGAAGCTTTGGCCTTGTAGCAATGCTCCCCCTACAAACAAAGAAATTAGGCCTTGATTTTTGGTACCCAAATCATTTTGGGTCCATGTGTGTTAGACCTCAAAACTTTGGTTCCCTTAGGGATCCAAGAAGCAATAGCATTCATGTTATTAGAAATAATGAGTTCCTTTGGAACCCAAACACTCCTAATCCTTTGACCTCTAGATTGCTTATGAAAAAATCTTTGTTTAGGAATAAAAGGTTTTCTTTTTACATATTGGGATTTAGAAGAATTCCCCTTTTCAAAATGGTTTTTCCCAATAGCAATAGATGTTTTAAGATTACTCACTTCCTTTGTGTGATAATCTTGAAAATCGGAAAGAAGTTTTTCAAGTTCAAGGTTTTTCTTTTTAAGATCATTTGAAAGACTTACTAAGTACAAAACCTTCTTTTCCAATTCGGAGTTAGTTTTTGAAATAGATTCATTTTGAATTTTCAAATCGGAAATGTTTCTTGTTTCTTAAAA
Organism: Hibiscus trionum; assembly: GCA_030270665.1. Lineage (NCBI taxonomy): Eukaryota > Viridiplantae > Streptophyta > Magnoliopsida > Malvales > Malvaceae > Hibiscus > Hibiscus trionum. The sequence continues at coordinate 37,540,718 of BSYR01000010.1, read as the reverse complement.
TAGACTCCTTATATTTTCCAACTAACTCATCATAAACCTCTTGCAATTCACGTAAGCATCTTGAAGTTTATCAAAGGTAAAATCAAAATTAGATGAGTTAAGGTTTACCTTTGGTTCATCATCAATGGCCATGAGACAAAGATTGGCCACTTCCTCCTCCTCCTCGGATGACTCCTCGTCACTCCAAGTCGCTACTTGAGCTTTGAGCTTGTTCTTCTTCCCAAAGCTCTTCCTCTTCAATTGAGGACATTCAGAACGGATATGGCCAGATTTTTTGCACTCATAGCAAATGATTTGGTCCTTCTCCTCTTCTTTACTCTTGCTCTTGAAGTCTCCTTTTCATATGAACTTTCTCCCACGGTTGGACTTTATAAAGCGAGTGAATCGTTTGGCCAACATGGCCATCTCCTCATCTTTATCTTCTCTAGAATCGCTTTCATGGTATGAAGCTTTAAGAGCGATTTCAATCTTCTTCTTCTCAACAACCTTCTTCTCCTCCATTTTCTTTTCTTCTTCTCTTCCCTTCCTCATGATCTCATGGGTGAGTAGAGATCCAACAAGAGCATCTAGCTTGAGAGTCTTCAAATCTCAAGCTTCAATAATAGCCGTTCTCTTGTTATCCCATGATTCCGGAAGAGAGTACAACAATTTCCTCACTAGCTTGTCTTCGGGGATGAGGAGGTAACCTTACAATTTGATTAAGCTTTCTACCTAAAGCTTAATCCACTCACTTTTACAAGAGAAGTTTTTGGTAAACTCTAAGAATTCCTCTCAAAGGATAATTGTTTACCTAATTACAATTTTACACTCCCCAAACTCACAATAAAAAGATAACAATTGAGAACACAAGAGTTTGGTACAAGAATTTGACTCTAAAGGTGCAAAGTTTGGATTTGAGTGCTTTGATGATGTTTGTAGGTTCAATAGTTGTTGCTTGTTCAATTGAGACTTGTTTTTATACCCTTGTATTGAATTCTAGTCGTTTGAGTAGTTGGGATCATCAATAGAGCCGTTGAGAAGAAATTTCCCGCAATAAATGCAGCTCTGCTGCCTACCGTATTGGTACGGCTAGGGGGCGTATCAGTACCTGTATAAAAGAGGAAAGAGCTTTTGTGACTGAAAAACATCGTGTATCGATACGCTTAGAAGGCGTACCTGTACGGTTTTAAGGGGCGTATCGATACGGAAGGGCGTATCGATACGGGATTTGCTCACTGGAATCTCAAGTTTGGTTTTCATAAAAAGCGTATCGATACACATACTTAGCGTATCGGTACGTTATAATGGTCATTTAAATATTGGGATACCAACTAATTGACAAGTCAACGGTCGAAAATTAAATGCAAAGATTTTGCAAAGATAAGCTTATCGTATCGATACGGGTGCAAAGCGTATCGGTACGGTATCATTGAAAGTGTTGCCCAGATGAATATCGTATCGATACGGTGTAATATCGTAACGGTACGCTACGTCCATTAAAATTCCAGTGGCTAAAAACCGCATCAATACGCCTAAGGGTATCGATATGCCTGGGCATTTTTGTGTAGTTTGGCTTGAAAACACATAGGAAAAGACTTAGAAATATTTATCATTTTAAGAACAACTTGTCTTGAGATATTATTTTGTTTAAAATACTTGTCAATAGTGAGACTTTAAGGAGTACTTAAAAATTTATTGTTTTGCAAATTGGTCCATAAGTTTAGATGTTATATCAAAATCAATTTTGGTTTCACCCATTTTAGGAATAGAATATTAATGAATCCCAAAATAAAGTTGCTACATTGAAAGGAAATGTGTCAAACTAAGTTAGGAGCATATGCAACTTACGACATGTGTCAAATAGCTCGAAAGACGGTTCTCAAGGAGACGCAAGGTTCTTATGTAGAAGAGTTTGTAAATCTATGGGAGTATACTGCTGAGTTGTTACATTCCAATCATGGTAGTACAATGTCAATTTAGGTGGATAGAGAAAATGGAGGTACAAAATTTCATAGGATGTATGTTTGTTTAGGTGCATTAAAGCAGGGTCGGAGAAGTGGTTGTTGGCCTTTCATTGGAATTGGTGGATGGTTTCTAAAATTTGTTTCAAAAAGAGTGTTTCTTGTGGCTGTCGGTAGAGATGAAAACAATCAGATATTTTCAGTTGCATGGGCAATTGTGGAGGGAAACGGCAAAGAATCATGACCATAGTTTTTACAGAAACTTACAGATAATTTAAATTATCCACATGTGAAAAACTCACCCTAATATCAGACATGCAAAATATATATAAATTAAACATAAATACGTAACTTTAACATATTGTTATGAATATTTATCTATGTGGATGTCTATCATGATTAGAACTTTATCTAAGGAGATTGATTTACTTTATCATTAGGAATATTATCTCATTTAATTAGAGTTCAATGTAATATGTACTTCTTATGCCTATAAATAGATGACTTGATGAAGGCATTACACACAATTCTATATTTGAGAATAATACAAATCTCTCTCTTTCTCTCATCTCTTTGTTCTTCTATTCTTGTTCTTTGTTCTTCCATTCTTGTTCTTTGTTATTTTATTTACAACACGTTATCAGCACGACTCTAATCAACTGATGCATTGTTTGAATCCAAAAGAAGTTATTGGAAAGAATTCGATTCTAGGATAAACCAAAGATAAGTTTTTTTTCTCTCTTCATTCTTTTAAATTATCGATTGTCCTTTTCTTTATATTTTAACTTAAATTTTTTTATTTAATTTTTTTGAAAAATTTGGAAGTATGTTTGATTTTATTCGAACATTGGAAAGAGATAAATTTGTGGCTTTTCACAAACCAAAACACGAATCGACAGAGACGAAGAAGTTGCGTTTGGTGTAAATTACGTGTGTTTTCTCTTGTTCCTAAAAGGGTTAATTAGCGGTATGCTAATTCATACTTTTACTTATATGATTATATTTGATATTTTTCATATTATTATTTATGTCATTTTATTTGGTAAAAGTTAGTATTTTTAACCGTGTTTTAAGTTTTACATGATATGCTTAAATGGCTTGGAAAGAGATGTGATATAAAGGGACTATGAGAATCTATCTCGGTCATATGCTATGTCTCCATTATCCACGAGAGAAAAATCAATATCGATAAATTTTGGTTTTATTTTTATTCTTTATATTATTATTTTAAAGTGCGATAAATCATGATGATTTTGAATTTACAAGAAGATTATTATAAATTCTATATTTGCTCGAAAGCAATATTTCTTCTTCGTCGAAAAACTCGACCATAGACTTCTCCCAATTTCAAGTTACGAAAATTCTTCTTGATCCAAAAAATTTTATGGGAGGCATTCTCTAAAGTGAATGCAATGCATGGTGTTTATTCCATGCGATTATCAATGATGGGGCATTCCATGAAGTGAATGCAAGCATGATGTTTATTCCATGCGATTATTAGAACTATTTCATTCCCTAAAGTGAATGCAAACATGGTAAATCATTATTCAATTAGAGACATAATTTCGATATAATCCAAGTATATTGGTTGGACATCCCGTTATACGAGGCTACTGGTCTCAAAGGAGGTTTTTAAAGGACCTTGTGGACAGGTTTAACAATGCCGCGTACGAGGATTAAATCTTTGTTCTCTGTGATAAGGATATATGAAAAAGTTTCAAATGCCCACTAGCTCTACTCCATTCCCTGAAGTAAGTGTTAGATTATATTATGGAAGGAATAAAAACTACATTAGAAATTGTGGTCGTGGTCGAGGCTATGAATATAGACATGAAAAATATGGTCATTTTAAGAATACTTCTACCCACTGGTAGTGAGGTTATAAGGATGGCAAGAGCGATAAAGATCATTCTAAGAAAGTGGAATCTTTTTTATTACCAATGTGATGTTATAAACCATTGGTCTCGTACTTATCGTACGTTGAAAAAAATCAACAATGATTGAATGATAAAGGAAAGAAAATAAAAGCAAATTCTGTTTGCGAAAAATGACAAAGATGATATTGGTCCAACTTATTTGGACATTGTTAGTCCAACTCATTTGGACGTTGTTGATTTCCTTATAACCCTCGAATGGAATAAATTATCTTCTAATTATTCTCATAACTTTGAAAAGAATTAATTATCTTTTTATTTATTTTACTTTATGTTTATTTACTTTATACATTAATTATTTACATTTTATATTTATATTCATGTTAATATTTATATTTATATATTATCATATTATTTATTTTGTTTAAAATGATTACTTATCAAATATAATTTATGGTGACGATTTATGCTTAGCAGAAGCATAAGATATATTTTTCTATTTAAATGCAAGGGAAAAATGTGATTACTATATCTCAAAGTACTAAAAGTATTGATGCTCCAGAAGAGCAATAAGTTCTTGAGAGAAAGCACATTATGAAAAGCGCATAATTGCGAATATTGCAATAATTACCGTTAATGGTAATAATATCGTCACCACTAGAAGTGGAAATTTTAAGAGAGCAATATGAGTTCGCAAAATATTCTTTTTGGAATTATAGATAACATATGTTATCAATTGGCATTTGAAATAAGTCAATATGGATATAAGTTTTGGTAGCTAAAAAGCTCTAAAAGAGCTATATATTGCTACCAAAAAATAATTTCAATTGAAAGCTCCGAAAGAGCTAAATATATTCCTATTTATAGGAACAATTTTGATGGCCGTACTAGACATGTACGAGTGAGATTGAATTACATGTTATGGTAAACAAGAAGTTTACAAATTTAGAGATATACACACATATATATAGTTGGCATGATCGGTTAGACCATCCTGATCAATAACGGTGCAGAAATTATTGAGAATTACATGCACATGTATTAAAAGAACCTGTAGTTCTTGTGGTGCTTATTCTCAAAGGAATTGATTAAATTCCACTTATTAAAGAACATGAAGTTCTTGTGTTGCTTAATGGATTTGATTAAATTTCACTTACTAAAAGAACTTGAAGTTCTTGTGTTGTTTGTTCTTAAAGGATATAGTTGATCCCACTTACCAAAAGAATTAGAACTTGAAGTTCTTGTGCTGAAGTTGAGACTGTATGTCTTGCATATCTGAACGAAATATGGGACCATATATCCACAAATGTGGAAAGTTTTATATGATTTTAGTAGATGCATCTACATTGTTTTATCAACTTACAACCAGAAGTCTGTGAGATTGATTCTAAAAGGATTTAGATTATGCAATTAGACTATTTGTTTTGCAAAAGCTTGTGGGTTTATATTTAGGCCATATCGGTTGTTACAAAGCCTATTGATTATGAAAAATACGGTTTAGCAAATTTTTAATTGAATGCCTCCTATTTAATAGCTAAACTGTGAGAACAAAACATTTATTATTTATATGGTATTTCCATATAGCAACACTTATACGCATCAAGACAACGAGTTATAATAAACTCCCCATTATGATTTGACTTTTGGTCAGAAGTCATATTTTCCATTTTTGAAATTTTGAATGTGCGATATATAGTTGAATTGCTCCACCATAACGCACAAAATGGGCAAGTAAAAATGATTGAGAATATATATTGAGTACGAGTCTCCTTTTATGTTTAAATTCTAAATATTAATTAGAGAATCGTTTATTAGATGATTTTTCTCAACATTAAGGGGAGAGAATAATCAGCTGGATAAAGAAGGAAATGAATTATCATTATCTAGATTCTCGAATATGAACTAAAAGTTCATAAGATAATTCATGTTATTTCATGTCAATTGCTAGACATATTTACTGACCCAATGAGAGTAATTAAGTCTCATATACCAGCTGAAATGCTCTAAGTTTAAATTACATGTTAGAGCAAGTGGATGTAAATCATGCTTGAAGCATGATAGTTGAAATGGTTCCAATGATCAAAATTCTCGTAAATGAAAAGTATTATGAGATGGTCATATATTGGAGGCGGGTGCTCCTAAAGAGACCCAAGACGTAATTAATAATAAAACTCTTGAAGAGTTTCAGGTACCTGAAATAAAGATTGAAATCTTGAAGAGATCTCGATGAGTTATGTCATTACGAGAATGGAACCAGAAAATTGGAAAGTTGTCGACAACGATTTTACAAACAATTTTACATAAAATACTTTTATAGAAGTAAAGAAAGAAATCGAGGATTTTGTATAAAATCTATCCAGAAGTATAGATATTGAATTGACCGATGTTGAAAGACGCTTTAAACTTCTAAAATAGAAGTATTTGGACCATCAGTCCAAACCCCTAAAGGTGTAATGCAAGTGAGGCACAAATAAGTTGTCGTAAATACGACTTGAACTATGATTTATGAAAAGTTTTAATTACTTCATGGTGGATGCAATTATTTTGGCAGTTATGAAAAATTTTGCACGCGTCTAATTATTTGTGGATCCATATTTATCCTTGAAGGATTTTGTAACACCCCAATTTTGGGCTTGGAAGTTTAGGGTATGAACTGGACCGGTCTGATTTTCGGTTCGAATATAAAAGGTGGTTTTAGGGAAAGCCTAGTTCAGAATGCTTTAAAAATATGGAAAATATCTAAAAATCCTCTTTTAATATATATAAGAGAGTGGTGAAATCAATTTTACAAAATGAGGTTTAGAAGTGTGACATTTCGAAATAGTGACTAAAATGTAAATTTTGAAAAGTTCAGTGATGACTGTTTTGTAAGGATTGAAACTTTGAATCTTTAAGAAGCTAATTTACCCAAGAAAGGATTTCTCCATATTTTTCTTAGATTTAATGATTTTATTAATGTTTAATTAATTAAAGGAAAAGTGGAAAATGATATTTTAGCTTTTCATAACTAACTTTCTTAAAAACTTTCTCATCTCATTTTCTCTCAAAATTCCCTCAGCCAAACACATTTCCACAGCAACATTTCTTCTGATTTTCACACTAAATGATGAGGTTTCAATCATCAATTGATTCCTAATCCTTTCTACAACAAATCCTCTTGTTTTGCTTATTGAATTTTCAAGGATTTTGGCTCTAATCAAGGAGAAATCTACATTTAGAGGTAAGGATGTTCTTCTCCTCTAACTACTCAGTTCTTTACTGAAATTCCCAAGTTCTCAATCCTTAAATTAAGTTTTATAAAAGGTTTTAATGTTGTGATCTTGATTTTGGCTTAAAACTCAAGATTTGGATTAAATCTTGAAGAAATTCGTGGTGATTGTTTGGGCTCTGTTTTGAGATGGCTTTTTAATGTATTTTGGATGTTTAATGATGTGTAATTGAGGTTTAATCAATGCAATCCCGAATAGGTTGAATTTTCTAAGTTTTTGCTTATGAAAATGATGGTTTTTGGGGTGATCTTGGTGTTCTGTTATAGCTGGAGGTATAAGAACGAGTTTAGGTTCTTTTTGGGTGTTAATTAATGTTTAAGAATGTTTAGAAGTGATGGATCTTTGTTGGGTAATGTTGTGGAAGAGTTTGGAAGTGATTTCGGTTGTGTTTGGTAGCCGAAATGTTAGTCTTGGTGAGAGCAGCGAGTTTAGGTGTAATGGCTGAAGATTTTAATGCATGATGATGCATTAATCCTCTGCTTTGATGTGTTTAAAACAGGGGAGACATCTTCGGATCCTTGTGGTGTTGATCCGAAGGCTTGAACGGCGTTTCAGCAAGCTTGCGAAACGGAATTGGTGAGTGAAGTTGGGATTTCCAGCTTTGTAATGAATGTTTGAAGGTTTGGGAGCTTAGTGTAAGTCTAAGAAACTTAACTAAGCTCAAGAGTAAGTTTTCGGGAAAACTCTTTCTCTTGGATGAACCTTGAGATGGTTGGATGCATTGTGTTTAATTTGCATGTTTAAATTCTGTTTTGAAAGCATGTTTTAGCATGATTAATGCTGGTTTTGAAAGCCATATGTTGAAGGATGCTCAAGGTAAGAGATCCTTGGTTTGATATTAGTAAATGTGGTTTTGATGCATAGAGATGCATGATGGTTTAATGGCTTGATTAATGCTTTAAAATAGTGGATTATTGATGATAAATGATGTATATTGGCAAGTGATGGGTGGTTTTAAAGTACTTGAATCAGATATAGTTAGCCGGCTATAGGATTGGGTGCACCGTGAATAAAGTTGCCTTGGATGTTGAGGGGTTGTAATTGTACCGTAGACTCCATCCAAGTACACTAACGAGATGGTTAAGATCACAATGGTGGTTAAAAGTCCATGTGTGGATCTTGTGTTGTGTGTCCCGTGTTCTCGTTAGTGATGTTATACAACTACCGATGACTGATGTGGAGGGGTTGTGATTGTACCGTTAAACTCCATCACGGGTGTTGAGGGGTTGTGATTGTACCGGTAAACTCCACCTTGTGTGTGTTCGGTAGTGTGTATGAAGCGTATGGAACAATGCTTGTAATCCGCGTATCCGATTGTGTTTTATGTTGTAAATGGTTATAGTATCACTTGGAAGCCAATATGGCATGTTGATATTAAAGAAGCATGAGATGCTTGATGTGTATGCATTGTTGCATGATTAATGATGTTTGTGTGTTAAAAGGCTTGTGGAAAGTGTTTATAAAATGCATTATTGTGTTGTTTCTTTAGATCATGCCTCACTAAGCATTTGTACTTACGCTCTCTCTCTTGAACCAATAGTGCAGATAATTGAGGTGTTTGAGGGCAGCAAGGAGGCTAAGAATCCAAGGGAAAGCTAAGCTCATGTATGGTGACTTTTTCTCAGCATTATTAGTTTTTGGTATTTGGCAATGGGAACCTAGGGTGTGTTTTGGGAGATGTTTTGGACTCCCCAGTTGTGGCATGGTGCCTTAAATGATTTGGACTTGTAAATGGCCATTTTGGTGTTTGCTTTGATGCTTTGATGATTGTTTGGCGTTGGATAATAGGATGCATGCCTATAGACTTGTGGATTTCCTAAATGATGCCATGAATGTGTTTTGATGATACAAACATGTACCTAATATGTATGATGACTTGTTGGCATGATTAGGAGGTCATTAGGATGTGTTTGAGTGGATAAATGTATGTTAAACCAGCAAATTCTGCACTTTCTGGGCAGTCCGTATCGGAACGGGCACTAGCGTTTCGGAACGGGGGCCTGTAATGGCCTTCGTGTATCGAAACGGATAGGGCCGTTCCGAAACGTTTTGGCCACTGCCAGGCCCTGTTTCGATACAGGTCTCGAAACGAACCCGCGTTTCGGAACGGTCAACCCCGTTCCGAAACAGTTGACCGTTGGGCACTGATTTGAATGGTTTTGTGGTTTGCAAGTTTTACGTTTTAGTCCCGAATATTGTTTTTGCAATTGCTTGAGTTTGGGATGTCCGTTTAAGATGAAATTTGACAGGGAAGCATGTAATATGATTAATTTCATATTGGAAACTTAAAAATAAGTTAAGTCCTCCATCTTTCCAAAAATTACAATTTGGTCCCTAACTTTTGTATGTTGTGCAATTGAGTCCCTTAATGTTTTTCGATCGCTGTGCTTTTCAAGTATGCTCTTCTCAAGGGTACGCTTAGGGTTAATGTGCATCTAGATAAGTTTTAAAAGAAAAAATGGGTCGTTAATCAAGGTTGACTTTCGGGTTGACTTTGGTTTTCCCCGTGTAATCTTTGTAGTTCGGGTCAACCGTCTAGGTCGGGCTAAGGGGGTTACATTTGGTGGTATCAGAGCTGAGTTCTCGAGTAAACGAGAATGGTTATGTGGGTGATGTATGTGTGTTTGCATGATATGTCTTTTAAATGAAAGTATGATGTATGAATTGTAAAGTATGTTGCAATTGTGATGTTATGTTATGTTGAAGCATGTTAGAGGTACCCATTGCCATATCAAAACTAATGAAAGGAATTGTTTTGAAAAATGAGCTTGAGTGCTTGGATTACTTACCTTGTTGAGCCTAATTATGTTTATTGCATTTGTGTTAGTGCATTATTTTAGTGAATGAGACCTCGTAGAGAGACGAGAGTTAATACGCGAGCTATGGCTCAGAATGAGGAGAATGTCGATAATGTTGTGGATTTACCTCCTCCTCCTGGTGGTGGACCGCCCGGTGGTGGTGGTGTTGGAGGTGATGGAGCTGGTGTTGGTGCTGGTGCTGTTGTCGCTGGACCTGAAGCTGGGCAGGGGCAAGCTGCTCCTGACATGACAGTTTTGATACAGGCTATTGCTGGAGCCTTTCAGGCAGCAGTAGCTGGAGCTCATGGAGCTGGGCATTAGGGTGATGCTAATGCGAGATTACCTTTGGAACGTTTCGCAGTCTGGGAGGGACTAAGTTCAGAGGTTTGTCTGCTGAGGGTTCTGAATCTTGGTTGGAAAGTACCAAGAGGATATTGGGACAAATGAACTGCAATGATGTGCAGAAGTTAGGATGTGTGGTATCGCTGTTACATGATGATGCGTATACCTGGTGGACGACCACTGTCTCCAGAATGGAGGAAGTTGATGTGACTTGGACGTTCTTTCTGAACGCGTTCAAGAGGAAGTATCTGGGTGTGTGATACCTGGATGAAAAGAAAAGAGAGTTCATGTCTCTTACACAAGGAAGTATGTCGGTGGCTGAGTATGAGATCCAGTTTGTCCGTCTCAGTCAATACGCACCTAAGCTTATCCCTGATGAGCGGGAGAGGTGTGAACGTTTCCGATATGGTTTGATGACGGACGTGAAAACTTTCATGCTTGCTGCTGAGTACACGGATTTTGATGTGCTGGTGAGCAGGGCAAAGGACATTGAGCAAAACCTGGGTTTATCTTCGAGAGGTGTTGGTTCGAGCTCGGGCAAAAGAGCTGCTGAGTATAGTTCCGGTGGTGGACGGAACAAGAGAGGACGAGATAGGAGGTATCAGTCTTCTGTTAGGCGTGGTAGTGGAGGGCATGTGCGCTTGTTCAGGGAGACAGGGCGAGAGCTGATCAGAACACGTGCTGGACGTGTGGATCGCGTGGTCATTTGAGGCGTGATTGTCCTCGAGCAGCGAGGGAGGTTCAGACTCCTATTGCGGTGACCGGTAATTCGTGCTGGAATTGTGATTCGACAGACCATATGAAGAGGGAGTGTCCTTTGTTGGCCGGTGGTGGTCAGGGACGTGCTCCTAGAGTTGTTGCACCACAGAGAGGTCGTGGGCGCGGCCGTGGTAACTTCCAGCGTAGAGATGATGGTGGAAGGAATGTGGCACATGTGGTGGTTGTCCAACCTGAGGGTGGTGGCCAGGCTCGAGTGTATGCTCAGCGAGAGGGGAGAAATGACACGGATGTGATCGCAGGTACCTTTACTTTACAATCCTTGTCATTACTTTCCTTGATTGATTCTGGATCTACACACTCATACATATTGCGTGAACATGATCAATTGCTTGGTTTGCCTGTTGAGTCCTTGGATGTTGGTATGTATGTAACTAGTTCCTTTGGTGAGACCGTTGTGACACGGAAGTTGTATAGAAGATGTCCCTTGGTTGTGCAAAACCATGTTTTTCATGTTGATCTCATGGAATTGCCATTCTATGGTTTTGATGTAATCCTTGGTATGGATTGGCTTGTTGAACATCAGGCTGTGGTGGATTTTGAGAACAAGCGAGTTTCGTTGAAGCTTGCGGATGATTATGAGGTAGTGGTGGTTGGTGAGAATGTGAAGTTTCTTGCCAATGTGGTGTCTTCCTTGGAGGCAAGCCGAATGCTGAGGCAAGGTTGTGAAGCCTACCTAGCCTTTGTGATGAATCCTAGCTCTAAGGAGTTGCGAGTTCAAGATATCAGGACTGTGCGAGAGTTTCCTGGTGTGTTTCCGGAGGAGTTACCTGGATTGCCTCCTAATCGATAAGTGGAGTTTGGGATTGAGCTGTATGAAAACACAACTCCAGTTTCCATTACTCCTTATCGAATGGCACCTAAGGAGTTGAAGGAGCTGAAGACACAACTTCAGGAGTTGCTTGATCGTGGTTTCATTCGGCCGAGTGTGTCACCTTGGGGTGCACCGGTCTTGTTTGTGAAGAAAATGGATGGCACTATGAGAATGTGCATCGATTACCGTCAGCTGAACAAGTTGACTATCAAGAATCGGTATCCATTGCCGAGGATTGATGATCTTTTTGATCAATTTCGGGGAGCGACTGTGTTCTCTAAGATTGACTTAAGGTCAGGGTATTACCAACTCAAGGTGAAGGATGTGGATATGCCAAAGACAGCCTTCAGAACGAGGAATGGGCATTATGAGTTCCTTGTGATGCCGTTTGGTTTGACGAATGCTCCTGCAGCTTTTATGGACATGATGAATAGAGTGTTCCATGAATATTTGGACAAGTTTGTTGTGGTGTTCATTGATGATATCCTCGTGTACTCTCGTACTGAGGAGGAGCATGAGGGGCATTTGAGGATTGTGTTGCAGGCTTTGTTGGAGAATCAGCTTTATACTAAGTTAAGCAAGTGTGAGTTCTGGCTCAGGGAAGTTGTGTTCCTTGGTCATGTGGTTTCTGCTGAGGGGATTCGTGTTGATTCTCAGAAGATTGAGGCAGTGATGAATTGGAAGCCTCCTAAATCTGTTCATGAAGTCCGTAGTTTCCTTGGTTTGGCGGGATACTACCGGAGGTTCGTGGATGGATTTTCAAAGATTGCTGCACCTTTGATGAAGTTGTTGCAGAAGGATGTCAAGTATGAGTGGACGGAAGCGAGACAATAGACTTTTGAGAAGCTGAAGGCAGCTTTGACGCAAGCTCCTATCTTGGTTCAGCCTGAATCAGGGAAAGAGTTTGTGGTGTATAGTGACGCATCTTACGTTGGTTTGGGTTGTGTGTTGATGCAAGAGGGTAAGGTGGTGGCTTATGCATCGCGATAGTTGAAGGTGCATGAGCGCAATTATCCTACGCATGACATTGAATTGGCTGCGGTGGTTTTTGCTTTGAAAATTTGGAGACATTACCTGTATGGTGAGAAGTGTACGGTGTACACGGATCACAAGAGTTTGAAGTATCTGATGTCTCAGAAAGAGTTGAATCTTAGGCAACGACGTTGGGTGGAGTTGCTTAAAGATTACGATCTGACGATCGAGTACCATCCAGGAAAAGCTAATGTTGTAGCGGATGCCTTGAGTAGGAAGGTGGCAGTGGAGTTGAGGGCTATGTTTGCATGCTTGAGCATTTCGCGAGATGGCGGTCTTGTGGCTGAATTGCAAGTGAAACCATCCTTGGTTCAGTTGATAAAGGATAAGCAGCTGTTGGATGATTCCTTGGTGCCACATGTTCAGGATATTGCTGAGAATAGGCCATCGGATTTATGCTTTAATGATGATGGAATTTTATGTTTTGGGAGTCGGATAGTAGTGCCCAATGATGCTGAGTTGAGGCGTGCTATTCTGACTGAAGCTCATAGTAGTCCTTTTGCTATGCACCCTGGTAGTACAAAGATGTATCGTGATCTTAAGGATGAGTACTATTGGGTGGGATTAAAAAAAGATGTTGCTGAGTATGTGAGCAAGTGCATGGTTTGTCAGCGAATTAAGGCTGAGCATCAGTTTCCTTCTGGGTTGTTGCAACCGTTGAGGATTCCGGAGTGGAAGTGGGAGAGGATTACCATGAACTTTGTGTCTGGTTTGCCTTTGTCGCCATCGAAGAAGAATTCGGTGTGGGTGATTGTGGATCGCCTTACGAAGTGTGCGCATTTCTTACCTGTGCATACTACGTATACATTGGATAAGCTTGCAGAGCTGTACATTGCTGAGATTGTGCGGCTGCATGGTGTGCCAAAGTCTATAGTGTCGGATAGGGATCCGAGGTTTACATCGCGTTTCTGGGAATGTTTACATCAGGCTTTGGGTACACGGTTGAATTTCAGTACTTCTTATCATCCCCAGTCGGATGGACAGTCTGAGCGTGTTATCCAAGTGCTGGAGGATATGTTGAGGTGCTGCGTGATTGAGTTTCAAGGCTCTTGGGAGAAACATTTGCCTTTGGTGGAGTTTGCTTATAATAATAGTTACCAGGAAAGTATTCAAATGGCACCTTACGAAGCCTTGTACGGGAGGAAATGCAGAACTCCTCTTTGTTGGGCTGAAACAGGTCAGAAGTTGGTTTCAATGCCAGCTTTGTTGAAAGGAACCACCGAGAAGGTGAAGCTCATTTGTGAGCGATTGATGGCAGCTTCTAATCGACAGAAGTCTTACACGGATTTGAAGCGTAAGGAGGTTGAGTATGCGGTAGGTGACCGTGTGTTTTTGAAGGTTTCGCCTTGGAAGAAGGTGACGAGGTTTGGTAGAAAGGGTAAGTTGAGCCCTAGGTACATTGGACCATACGAGGTGATTGAGCGTGTGGGTCCTGTTGCGTACAAGTTGAGGTTGCCGCAAGAGTTGGAAAAGATTCATGATGTGTTTCATGTCTCTATGCTCCGGAGGTATAGATCAGATCCTTCGCATGTTATGCCTGTGGAGGAAGTGGAGTTGAATCCAGACTTGACCTATGATGAGGAGCCGGTGGAAATTCTGGATTCAGACAGTAAAGTTCTTCGAGGCAAGACCATTGATTTGGTAAAGGTGTTGTGGAAGCATCGTGGTATTGAAGAAGCCACGTGGGAAAGAAAGGATGACATGTTGAAGTAGTTTCCGTACCTCTTTCCTCCAGGTAAATTTCGAGGACGAAATTTCTTAAGGGGGGAGAGTTGTAACACCCCAATTTTGGGCTTGGAAGTTTAGGGTCTGAACCAGACCGGTCTGATTTTCGGTTCGAATATAAAAGGTGGTTTTAGGGAAAGTCTAGTTTGAGATGCTTTAAAAATATGGAAAAATATCTAAAAATCCTCTTTTAATATATATAAGAGAGTGGTGAAATCAATTTTACAAAATGAGGTTTGGAAGTGTGACATTTCGAAATAGTGACTAAAATGTAAATTTTGAAAAGTTTAGTGGTGACTGTTTTGTAAGGATTGAAACTTTGAATCGTTAAGGAGCTAATTTACCCAAGAAAGGATTTCTCCAGATTTTTCTTAGATTTAATGATTTTATTAATGTTTAATTAATTAAAGGAAAAGTGGAAAATGATATTTTAGCTTTTCATAACTAACATTCTTAAAAACTTTCTCATCTCATTTTCTCTCAAAATTCCCTCAGCCAAACACATTTCCACAGCAAAATTTCTTCTGATTTTCACACTAAATGATGAGGTTTCAATCATCAATTGATTCCTAATCCTTTCTACATCAAATCATCTTGTTTTGCTTATTGAATTTTCAAGGATTTTGGCTCTAATCAAGGAGAAATCTACATTTAGAGGTAAGGATGTTCTTCTCCTCTAAATACTCAGTTCTTTACTGAAATTCCCAAGTTCTCAACCCTTAAATTAAGTTTTATAAAAGGTTTTAATGTTGTGATCTTGATTTTGGCTTAAAACTCAAGATTTGGATTAAATCTTGAAGAAATTCGTGGTGATTGTTTGGGCTCTATTTTGAGATGGCTTTTTAATGTATTTTGGATGTTTAATGATGTGTAATTGAGGTTTAATCAATGCAATCCCGAATAGATTGAATTTCCTAAGTTTTTGCTTATGAAAATGGTGGTTTTTGGGGTGATCTTGGTGTTCTGTTATAGCTGGAGGTATAAGGACGAGTTTGGGTTCTTTTTGGATGTTAATTAATGTTTAAGAATGTTTAGAAGTGATGGATCTTTGCTGGGTAATATTGTGGAAGAGTTTGGAAGTGATTTCGGTTGTGTTTGGTAGCTGAAATGTTAGTCTTGGTGAGAGCAGCGAGTTTAGTTGTAATGGCTGAAGATTTTAATGCATGATGATGCATTAATCATCTGCTTTGATGTGTTTAAAACATGGGAGACATCTTCGGATCCTTGTGGTGTTGATCCGGAGGCTTGAACGACGTTTCGGCAAGCTTTCGAAACGGAATTGGTGAGTGAAGTTCGGATTTCCAGCTTTGTAATGAATGTTTGAAGGTTTGGGAGCTTAGTTTAAGTCTAAGAAACTTAACTAAGCTCAAGAGTAAGTTTTCGGGAAAACCCTTTCTCTTGGATGAACCTTGAGATGGTTGGATGCATTGTGTTTAATTTGCATGTTTAAATTCTGTTTTGAAAGCATGTTTTAGCATGATTAATGCTGGTTTTGAAAGTCATGTGTTGAAGGATGCTCAAGGCAAGAGATCCTTGGTTTGATATTAGTAAATGTGGTTTTGATGCATAGTGATGCATGATGGTTTAATGGCTTGATTAATGCTTTAAAACAGTGGATTATTAATGATAAATGATGTATATTGGCAAGTGATGGGTGGTTTTAAAGTACTTGAATCGGATATAGTTAGCCGGCTATAGGATTGGGTGCACCGTGAATAAAGTCGCCTTGGATGTTGAGGGGTTGTAATTGTACCGTAGACTCCATCCAAGTACACTAACGAGATGGTTAAGATCACAATGGTGGTTAAAAGTCCATGTGTGGATCTTGTGTTGTGTGTCCCGTGTTCTCGTTAGTGATGTTATACAACTACCGATGAGTGATGTGGAGGGGTTGTGATTGTACCGTTAAACTCCATCACGGGTGTTGAGGGGTTGTGATTGTACCGGTAAACTCCACCTTGTGTGTGTTCGGCAGTGTGTATGAAGCGTATGGGACAACGCTTGTAATCCGCGTATCCGATTGTGTTTTATGTTGTAAATGGTTATGGTATCACTTGGAAGCCAATATGACATGTTGATATTAAAGAAGCATGAGATGCTTGATGTGTATGCATTGTTGCATGATTAATGATGTTTTTGGGTTAAAAGGCTTGTGGAAAGTGTTTTATAAAATGCATTATTGTGTTGTTTCTTTAGAGCATGCCTCACTAAGCATTTGTGCTTACGCTCTCTCTCTTGAACCAATAGTGCATATAATTGAGGTGTTTGAGGGCAGCAAGGAGGCTAAGAATCCAAGGGAAAGCTAAGCTCATGTATGGTGACTTTTTCACAACATTATTAGTTTTTGGTATTTGGCAATGGGAACCTAGGGTGTGTTTTGGGAGATGTTTTGGACTCCCCAGTTGTGGCATGATGCCTTAAATGATTTGGACTTGTAAATGGCCATTTTGGTGTTTGCTTTGATGCTTTGATGATTGTTTGGCTTTGGATAATAGGATGCATGCCTATAGACTTGTGGATTTCCTAAATGATGCCATGAATGTGTTTTGATGATACAAACATGTACCTAATATGTATGATGACTTGTTGACATGATTAGGAGTCATTAGGATGTGTTTGAGTGGATAAATGTATGTTAAACCAGCAAATTCTGCACTTTCTGGGCAGTCCGTATCGGAACGGGCACTAGCGTTTCGGAACGGGGGCTTGTAATGGCCTTCGTGTATCGAAACGGATAGGGTCGTTCCGAAACGTTTTGGCCACTGTCAGGCCCTGTTTCGATACAGGTCTCGAAATGAACCCGCATTTCGGAACGGTCAACCCCGTTCCGAAACAATTGACCGTTGGGCACTGATTTGAATGGTTTTGTGGTTTGCAAGTTTTACGTTTTAGTCCCGAATATTGTTTTTGCAATTGCTTGAGTTTGGGATGTCCGTTTAAGATGAAATTTTACAGGGAAGCATGTAATATGATTAATTTCATATTGGTAACTTAAAAATCAGTTAAGTCCTCCATCTTTCCAGAAATTACAATTTAGTCCCTAACTTTTGTATGTTGTGCAATTGAGTCCATGAATGTTTTCCGATCGCTGTGCTTTTCAAGTATGCTCTTCTCAAGGGTACGCTTAGGGTTAATGTGCATCTAGATAAGTTTTAAAAGAAAAAAATGGGTCGTTAATCAAGGTTGACTTTGGTTTTCCCCGTGTAATCTTCGTAGTTCGGGTCAACCGTCTAGGCTGGGCTAAGGGGGTTACAGATTTAAAATGCTAGAAGCATTTGGAAATTTCCATGGAAATTTATTTATACATGTCTCATGAATATTTTGGCGCATTTGGTATAATCGCCTTAGTGAATACCAATTGAGAAAATACTATAAGAATGATCAGATTTCCTTATGTATTTTATAAAGGAGTTTGGATCAAGATCCATTATGATAATTATAGAACTCCTAAAGAGCTTCAAATTGGAAACTCATGAAGTACTTTCAATACAAGTACTTGAATCTTGACATCAAGTTTATCTCGACCTGAAGATCGAGCATTTTTATATATTTTTTTGTCTATGAATAGACATAAGCTGAAAGAATCTTAAAGAAGATTCAATATGAATAGAGCATATCTATTAAGTATCTCAATAGTTGTAAGATTGTTGGATGTGAATAAAGATAATTATATCTTTTCTTGGTCTTGAAGCACTATATATTAGTTGGTCAAGAAATATCTATGAATATACAAAGATCATTACATTTAGATCTTCAAACATTCGTCGATGCCTCCTCAAATCTTGTAGAAATAATTGTTATGCACAAGGCAAGCCAAAAATGTGTTTGGCAAAGACCATTGACCCAACATATCTAGAAGATATGTGATTTACTTTCACAAGATATGATACAAATGCTATCTTATGTAGAGATAATGGAAGATGGATACATCATGAAAAATATTACTCCAAAGTTTCATCCCCCGCTATCTTTAGAAAATAGTATTCAAGGTTGAATTATGAAGATTCAAAGATCTTTAATAGTGTGTTCATGAGGGGGAGTAAATACGCGTTGTACTCTTTTTCCCTTGACCGAGGTTTTGTCCCAATGGGTTTTCCTGGTAAGATTTTTAATGAGGCAACATGTCATGCGTATCAAAGATGTGTGTACTCTTTTTCCTTCACTAAAGATTTTTTTCCCACTGGGTTTTTATCTTAGTAAGGTTTTAACGAGGCACATTATCTACATAGACATCCAATGGGGAGTGTTATGAATATTTATCTATATGGATGTCTATCATGATTAGAACTTTATCTAAGGAGATTGATTTACTTTATCATTAGGAATATTATCTCATTTAATTAGAGTTCAATGTAATATGTACTTCTTATGCCTATAAATAGATGACTTGATGAAGGCATTACACACAATTCTATATTTGAGAATAATACAAATCTCTCTCTTTCTCTCATCTCTTTATTCTTTTATACTTATTCGTTGTTCTTCATTATTTTCTTCACAACACATATTAGTTTTTCTATTTTTAATACTAAGAAGCATCCAACACCATTGATTTTTTTAGAAGTAGTTTTTATAATAGTTTAATATGACAATATTTTATCATAGATTTAAATACATGTTGCATCATGTAGTTATTTTCTTGTTTCAACTTTGCTGTTAATATTTATCAATTTTATTTATGAAATGTAACTAAAAGATTAGTTTTTTTATATAAAAGTCACTAAATTTTTATTAAGTTCATAGAAAAATCACAATTATAATACATCTAAGAAGAAGAATATTTGGATTAAACAACCCAAAAAATCCTTACAACCCAAAACAAAGAAAAATAAAAACTTCTATGGAGATAAGCATATCAACAAAATTTAGCAGCCTCCTGAATCTCCTTGTCTCTGTCAAAACGAGACGCATAAAGAAGGAAGAAGGAGTGGTGCACGATCCAAGCTGTCAAGCAAAAAGTAACGCTACCCAGGACTGATTTCATCGGCAAACAACCATCAACCGAGTAGGGACATAACTTTCCAAGTGACCACCGAAAAAAACATAAATCAGAAACTAGCGCCAATTGAATCTCTGTGCGAACAACAATCGATCGCTAGGGTATGCTGAAATATGTCACAAAGACAGATGAATCAAACCACAAAATAAAAAAAAGACATGTCACAAGGACAAAGGAAAAAATGTGTCACAAGAAAAGAGAAATAGATTTTTATTAAAATAAAAAACAAGAAAACTAATAGATCCGATAGTCGACAACCAATACTAAAATTGATTGCCGGCCACCGATCAAAGGGACTGATCAAAATAGAGAACGACTAGAGTTGAAGGAATTTTGGTAGTGGAGAACGTCTAGGATTTGGAAAAATTCACAAAGTCATTCATTCAACAAGAGTACAATATTTAGAAGAATAATTTTTTAACTATAACTAAAAGATTGGTTTTTGTAGGTATGTTAGATGTTTTTTTGTACGATTATAAAAAATAATTAAAAAATTTATTGATATAAATTAGAATTTTAAGCCGTAATGGCTAATATGATTTACCTTGTTTTATGCTTAGGAATCTAAGTCTTAAATTCTTTTGTTCCTTTGTAATTATTCATGAATTATCTTACAGAATTTTATTTGGTCATTTAAAATATTAATGATTTGTTTATTTAAATATAATTGATTATTTTTTAAAATAAATAGTTTTTGGTCAAAACTAAAATTCATAGTTAGTATACAATAATTTTGTACACAATTTTTTTAAACTGTTTTGAAACTTCTTTAGAAAATGATAAACTTACTTTATAATCCGTGTTATTTGTTTACATGTTTGAAAATTTTTATTTTATTTTAGGGTCTTATACTAGTGTTGAGAGAGCTATTCCCTGAGGTGGATCACAGGATGTGTGCACGTCACATATGTGTTTTTTGGTACAAGAAATGAAAATACGTGAATAGAAAAATTCAATTTTAGAACACTGTGAGAGTAACTTTTGTCGAAGACTTTGATGAACAATTGCAGAAATTAGAATCATTAGGAGCGAACTCATCAAATGACCTTTTAAAGAATCCTGTAGAGTGTTGGTCTAAGGCATACTTTAAAGGGACATCGAAGTGTGTGAAACCAAAATTGATTTTGATATAACATCTAAACTTAAGGACCAATTTGCAAAACAATAAATTTTTAAGTACTCTTTACAAGTCTCACTATTGACAAGTATTTTAAACAAAAGACAAGTTCTGAAAATAATAAATCTTTTCTAAGTCTTTTTCCTTTAAGTTTTCAAGCCAAACCATACAAAAACGCCCAGACGTATCGATACCCCTAGGCGTATCGATACGGGCTTTTGCCACTGGAATTTTAATGGACTTAGCGTACCGATACGATATTACCCCATATCGATATGATATTCATCTGGGCAACTCTTTCAATGAAACCGTACCGATACGCTTTGCAACCGTATCGATACGATAAGCTTATCTTTGAAAAATCTTTGCATTTAATTTTCGACCGTTGACTTGTCAGTTGGTTGGTTTCCCAATTTTTAAAAGACCGTTATACTACACCGATATGCTTGGTATGCGTATCGATACGCTCTTTAAGAAAACCAAACTTGGGATTCCAGTGAGCAAACACCGTATCAATACGGCCTTTCGTACCGATACGCCCCTTAAAATCGTACCGGTACGCCTTCTATGTGTATCGATACGCTCTGTTTTCAGCCACAACGGCTCTTTCCTCTTTGATGCAGGTATCGATACGCCCTCTACGAGTACCGATACGGTATGCTGCAGAGCTGCATTTATTGCGGGGAATATGCTCCCAACGGCTCTATTGATGATCCCAACTACCCAAACGGCTAGAATTCAATGCAAGGGTATAAAAACAAGCTTCAATTGACCAAGCAACAACTATTGAACCTACAAGCAACATCAAAGCAAAAAATCCAAACCCTAGTGCCTTTCATAGTCAAATTCTTGTACCCAACTCTTGTGATCTTATTGTAATCTTGTATTGTGAGTTTGGGGAGTTTAAAATTGTATTTGGGTAAACATTTATTCTTTGAGAGGAATTTTTAGAGTTTACCGAATTCATCTCTTTGTAAAGTGAGTGGATTAAGCTTTGGGTAGAAAGCTTAATCAATTTGTAAGGTTGCCTCCTCATCCAAGAAAAGGGGAAGAATTCAAGTAGTGAATTGGTTGAAAATCCTTAGTGGGAACTAAGGTAGTGGATGTAGAGTTCATTTGGAGAACTTGAACCACTCTAACCACTTGTGTCACTTTTTATTTTTCACTCTTACCTCCTACCAAAATTTTAATTGTCAATTCACCCCCTCTTGGCCATTTGCAATTGTGTGATCAACTCAACAATTGGTATCAGAGCTACACTCATTGGAAGGATTACAACCCTCTTGAGTCGATTCTAGGAGAGTTTGATCAACAACTAGTCAAGCAATGGCATCCACCTCCAACTCTAACCTTTACGAGTCCCAATCTACAACCAAGCCACCATTCTTCAATGGGGATAACTACCCATATTGGAAGAATAGGATGAGGCTCTTCATCAAGTCTACCGACTATATGGTGTGGGATGTGGTTGAAGAAGGCCCATACATTCCCATGAAGAGAGATAGTGAAGCAAGACTTGTCCCAAAGGTGAAAGACGAAATGACGGAAGATGAACGAAGAAGGATGCAAGTGAATGATAAAGCTCTTCATGTCATCTTTTGTGCACTTGGTCCGGATATCTACTCCAAGGTGTCTTCGATCGAGAATGCCAATGAGGTTTGGGACACCCTCGAGACAACATATGAGGGAACTAGTGATGTCAAGGAAACAAAAATTGGGCTACTCAATCTAAGCTACGAAAATTTCAAGATGGATCCCGATGAGAGTGTTTCCAAGATGTTTGATCGATTCTCGGTCATTGTCAACGGATTGAAGGGTTTCGGTGAGATCATCCCCGAAGACAAGCTAGTGAGGAAATTGTTGTACTCTCTTCCGGAATCATGGGATAGCAAGAGAACGGCTATTATTGAAGCTCGAGATTTGAAGACTCTCAAGCTTGATGCTCTTGTTGGATCTCTACTCACCCATGAGATCATGAGAAAGGGAAGAGAAGAAGGTTGAGAAGAAGGATGTTGAGAAGAAGAAGGTTGGAATCGCTCTTAAAGCTTCTTACCATGAAAGTGATTCAAGCGAAGATGAAGATGAGGAGATGGCCATGTTGGCCAAACGGTTCACTCGCTTTATGAAGTCCAATCGTGGGAGAAAGTTCATTAGAAAAGGAGACTTCAAGAGCAAGAGTAAGGAAGAGGAGAAGGACCAAATCACTTGCTATGAATGCAAAAAGCCGGGCCATATCCGTTCCGAATGTCCTCAATTGAAGAGGAAGAACTTTGGGAAGAAGAACAAGCTCAAAGCTCAAGTAGCAACTTGGAGTGATGATGAGTCATCCGAGGAGGAGGAGGAAGTGGCCAATCTTTGTCTCATGGCCATTGATGATGAACCAAAGGTAAATCCTAACTCATCTAATTTTGATTTTACCTTTGATGGGCTTCAAGATGCTTACGATGAATTGCAAGAGGTTTACGATGAGTTAGTTGGAAAATATAAAGAATCCATTTTGAGAAACAAGAAAAACATTTTCGATTTGAAAAATCAAAATGAAACATTTTCAAGAACTAACTCCGAATTGGAAAAGAAGGTTTTGTTTTTAGTAAATCTTTCAAATGATCTTAAAACGAAAAATCTTGAACTTGAAAAACTTCTTTCCGATTTTCAAGATTATCACACAAAGGAAGTGGATAATCTTAAAACATCAATTGCTATTGGGAAAAACCATTTTGAAAAAGGAAATTCTTCTAAATCCCAATATGTAAAAAGAAAACCTTTTATTCCTAAACAAAGAAATTTTCATAAGCAATCTAGAGGTCAAAAGGTTAGAAGTGTTTGGGTTCCTAAGGAACTCATTATTTCTAATAATATGAATAATATTGCTTCTTGGATTCCTAAGGGAACCAAAATTTTGAAGGTTAACACACATGGACCCAAAATGATTTGGGTACCAAAAATCAAGGCCTAATTTCTTTGTTTGTAGGGGGAGCATTGCTACAAGGCCAAAGCTTCAAGCCAAAATTCATGGTACCTTGATAATGGATGCTCAAGACATATGATCGGTGACAAGAGTAGATTCGTGGAACTAAAGCCAAAGAGTGGTGGAGTGGTAACTTTCGGTGACAATTCCAAAAGGCCACATTGAAGGAATAGGCTCCATTGGTAATCACTCTTCTATTTTCATTGAAAATGTTTTGTATGTCAACGGTCTTAAACATAATTTATTAAGCATTAGTCAATTATGTGATAAGGGTTTTAATGTTTTATTTGATAAAAGTGGTTGCAAAATTGTGAACATTAAAACAAATCAATTAATGCTCATAGGACATAGAATAGGCAATATCTACATGGTGCATTTAGATGACATCCAATCATCTCATACATGCTTACTTGCACATGATGAACATGACTCATGGCTTTGGCATAGAAAATTAGGAGATGCTAGCATGAGTGTCTTAGAGAAATTAATTTCCCTTAATCTAGTTAGAGGTTTACCCAAACTTAAGTTTTCTAATGATAAAATTTGTGATGCATGTTCAAAGGGTAAACAACATAGAACTTCATTTAAATCCATTAATGATGTCTCTACTAGTAGATGTTTACAATTGATTCATATGGATCTTTTTGGGCCTATTAGAACAAAGAGCTTGGGTGGTAAATCATATGCCTTTGTACTTGTAGATGACTATTCTAGGTTTACTTGGGTTCTATTCTTAAGTACAAAAGATGAGGCTTTAGAAAAATTCATCACATTTTCTAAAATAACTCAAAATGATCTTGAACTTAAAATTTCTCACATTAGAAGTGATCATGGAACCGAATTTCAAAATCTTGGTTTTGATGAGTTTTTAAATTAAAATGGGATTTGCCATAATTTTTCTACACCTCGCACTCCTCAACAAAATGGGGTAGTTGAGAGGAAAAATCGAAATTTAGAAGAAATGGCTAAAACCATGCTTTGTGAAAATAATTTACCTAAATATTTTTGGGCGGAAGCCACAAATACCACTTGCTATATTATAAATCGAGTAATGATTAGGCCAATTTTGAAGAAAACACCTTATGAGATTTTAAAATCTAAGAAGCCTAACATTAGCTATTTTCACCCTTTTGGTTGCAAGTGTTTTGTCTTGAATAATAATGGTAAAGAAAACTTAGGTAAATTTGATGCTAAAAGTGATGAAGCTATTTTCTTAGGGTACTCTTTAAACTCTAAAGCCTATCGTGTATTTAATTAAAGAACTCTAGTAGTTGAAGAGTCTATACATGTTGTTTTCGATGATAACCTCCTTCCGAGGAAGGAATCTTGTGACGATGATGATGTAGGAATTCTTGATGCCATTGATGGAGGACAAACGTCAAAGGTGGATGAGATTCCAACTAAAGATGAGGATACACAAGATCCACCTCTTCAAGCCTTGAAGGACTTGGCTCTTGAGAAAAAGGAGGTATCTTACCCAAGGGAGTTCAACTATGTCAAAGGTGGTGAAATCTTGGGTGATCCATCCAAGGGGGTAACTACTAGATCCTCTCTCAAATTAATGAACCATGTTGCATTTCTTTCATGCATTGAGCCTAAAAATATTAAAGAAGCTTTAAAAGATGATTTTTGGATTTTGGCCATGCAAGAGGAATTAAATCAATTTGAGAGAAGTAAAGTTTGGACATTAGTTAAAAGGCCTATTAATCAATCTACTATAGGAACTAAATGGGTGTTTAGGAATAAATTAGATGAAAGACAAACAAGGCTAGGCTTGTTGCTCAAGGCTATACCCAAGAAGAGGGAATTGATTTTGATGAGACATATGCACCCGTAGCTAGGATGGAAGCCATTAGGATGCTTTTAGCATTTGCATGTTATAATGATTTCAAGCTTTTTCAAATGGATGTGAAAAGTGCCTTTTTAAAGGGTTTTATAAATGAAGAAGTGTATGTTGAACAACCACCGGGTTTTGAGGATTCAGAATTTCCAAACCATGTGTTTAAACTAACTAAAGCTCTTTATGGTTTAAAACAAGCTCCTAGAGCTTGGTATGAGAGACTTTCAAAAATTTTAATTGAAAAGGGTTTTGAAAAAGGTAAGGTGGACACTACACTCTTCATAAAAAGATATAACAATGACATCTTAGTAGTAAAAATCTATGTTGATGAGATCATTTTTGGTTCTACTAATGAATGTTATTGCAAAGAATTTTCTAAGCTAATGCAAGGTGAGTTCGAGATGAACATGATGGGAGAGCTCTCATTCTTTTTAGGACTCCAAATCAAACAAAGGAAAGATGGCACCTTCATAAATCAAGCTAAGTACGTGAATGATATGCTCAAAAAGTTCGGCTTGGAGAATGCAAAACCTCAAGCCACACCTATGAGCTCTTCCACAAAGCTTGACAAAGATGAAGGAGGTGTATTGATTCTAAGCTTTATAGATCCATGATAGGTTCTTTGCTTTACCTTACCGCAAGTAGACCGGATATCATGTTTAGTGTTTGCTTGTGTGCTAGGTTTCAAGCTAGTCCTAGAGAATCACACTTGATTGCCATTAAGAGAATTTTTAGATACCTTAGAGACACACCTAACTTAGGCCTTTGGTATCCTAAAGATTCCTCATTTAGCCTTCATGCTTATTCGGATACGGATTATGGAGGATGTAAGATAGATAGGAAAAGTACTTCCGGGACATGCCAATTCTTAGGTAGTATGCTCGTATCTTGGTTCTCTAAGAAACAAAATAGCGTAGCCTTATCTACCACCGAGGCAGAGTACATATCCTTAGAGAGTTGTTGTGCTCAAGTCCTTTGGATGAAGCAACAACTCTTAGATTATGGTGTTGAAATAGAAACCATACCCCTTAGGTGTGACAACACTAGTGCCATTTGTCTCACTAAAAATCCCATCCAACACTCTAGAACTAAACACATAGAAATTAGACATCATTTCATTAGAGATCGTATGTTGAAAAATGATGTTGTTATAGAGTATGTTGACACCTTGAACCAATTAGCGGATATATTCACAAAGCCTTTAGATAAAGAGCGCTTTTGGACCCTTAGGAGAGAGTTAGGTTTAACTAGCCTTTCTTGACCCCTTCTAGGTCCCAAAATGTCAAAAATTTGCTTGAAATTGTTTGTGATTCATGCTTATGTTAATTTTGTTCTTTTTGCTTCTATGCATGTAGCTAGGGGGAGAATACATTAAGTTTAGCCATTAAAACTTGTTCATAGGACATTTACATGCATTTAGGGACGTTTAAAGTTGGATTTTTGCACTTAAATCTGTCAAAAATGCCTTATCTGGTAAATGCATATCGATACAGGTTCATAACTGGGAAAACTTTGAAGTTCAATGTGTATCGATACGACCCCGCGTATCGATACGGTTAAGTCAAGGGACTAAGTCAAGGTCAAGTCGTACCGATACGGTCCCGCCTATCGATACGGTAGTAACGACGAATAAAAAATTAGGGTTAAAGGGTATCGATACGCTATACACGCGTATCGATACAACCTCGACGGAGAGGCCATTTAGTGCTGCATCTTTCAAAAGTCTTTAAAATAAAAAAAACCCCTCTTTTCTCTCCAAAACCCTAGCCTCAAGACCCTATAAAAACCCCCTTCAATCCTTCAATTTTTTCCATCCAACTTAAAAATTCTTTGAGGGTTTTTAATCTCCACATCAAAGCTAAGCTTTGTCAACAAATCTTGTGCATTCACATCAACACATTCATCCAATCTAAAGTTCAAGATATAAAATTCTTCTCTTTTATTTTCTTTAATTTTCGTTTGATTTTAATAATTGTTTCAACTTAATTTTTGTATAAAACATAGTTTTATATTATGGGTTTCAACTTTTTCATCAAATTTTTTTCAAAAATCAAAATTTTTTCATTCGAATATATTTTCTATTCGTATTTTTTTTAAAATTTTTTAAATTTTGTATATATCTTTTTCAAATTAAATTTTGTTTACAATTACCTTGAATCATTAGAATTTATTGGTTTGAATAGGATGTTAATTGCATACATATTCGAATCGTTTTGATGTGTTTTCAGGGTTATGGCACCGTCGAAAAAGAGAACTAAGCGTTATGATCCTAGTGAGGATGCCGAGGATAACCCTAGACCTAATCTCCCTTATATTATCCAATTAAGTTTTCCCGGTGATGCTGATATGACTCGGTACAAACTATTTCAAGGTATGACCCTTAGGGAAGAACGTGTTGTGTCTGTCTCATTTTTA
This sequence comes from Hibiscus trionum, assembly GCA_030270665.1. Classification (NCBI taxonomy): domain Eukaryota; kingdom Viridiplantae; phylum Streptophyta; class Magnoliopsida; order Malvales; family Malvaceae; genus Hibiscus; species Hibiscus trionum. The sequence continues at coordinate 37,512,808 of BSYR01000010.1, read as the reverse complement.
AGTTCTGCCCGTTTTAAAATCCAAAACCTCCCTTTAATTAAGCAATGGAAATTTATAACTTTTTTGAGCATTCCTCCTATTCTATATAGGAATTTAGTCATCGTATTCTTTTCTAATGCTTTATGTGTTCATGATGAAGCTAGGGAGAATGTCATTGCTATTGAATCCTCTATTATGAGCAAAACCTTTACAATTGATCAAAAAGTTTTATGTACTGTTTTTGGTTTTGAAAACCTTGGTATTGATGATGAGAAGTCCTTAGGTACGGGTCCTTTAGGCTCAGTCAAAGTCTTAAATGCTCATAACCGTATCCTTCATCTTCTTGTCTCTTGGTTTTTTCGTCCATCTGGAGGGAAATTTTCTACTATTCGTCAAGTAGATGATTTTTGGCTTAGGTGCTTTAGGGAAGGTCAACGTCCAAACCTTTGTCAAATTATGTTTTCCGACCTTGTCTATCTTGTCCGACACCGTCACATCAAACAAGTCACATCTTTTTACTACTCTACGGCTTTGAGTTATCTTTTTCATTCCCTTGACATTGATTGTTCCCATGACTATCCCGAACCCCTTGGCCTACCCATAGATGAGCGTTCTCTAGCTCGTGCCGGTTTCTCTTATGTTGATAATGAATGGGTTCGTAACCCTCAAGCTCCTCCACAAGATGCTCCGGTCGATGCTTCTCGTGCTTCTTCGAGCTCTCACTATGCTCCGATTGATTCCTCTTCCATGGGCACTCTAATGACATTCCTTAATGAGAAGTTCACTTCCATGGAAGCCGGGTTTACCGCGATGGACACTAGATTCACCTCATTGGAAGATCGCGTCAAAGGTATGGAGAAGAAAATGGAAACCATGGCTTCTCGCCAAAACTCCATGGATATCTCTCTTATCGCCTTCCATGGTGCTTGGCTTAACCAAAACCGAAGGAATCAACCCACTCAAGATGATGAAGATGAAGAGGACGAGGACGATGATGATGATGAGGCGGATGAGTAGTTTTTGCATACCATTACATGGCATTTAGTCTTTTATATTCTGTTATTGAACTTTTGTTTTAGGATCTAAGCTTATGCTTATTATCTATGTCTTAGGTTTTAAGTTTGGATTATTATGTTTGCTTTGAAGTTTATACAATTGAACTATTATGTTTGCTTTGAGTTTAATGAATTACTTGTTGCTATTATCCTTGTGTTTATATTTGATCTAACAAAAAGGGGAAGAAGGATTATAGAGTCAATTTTTTATTTTTGAAAATCTATCTTAAATTAAGGGGGAGAAAGTTTTTCAAAAGTTTCGAAAACTTAAAAATTTCTTTGTGGTTTTGTTATATCAAAAAGAGGGAGATTGTGAAACCGAAATTGATTTTGATATAACATCTAAACTTAAGGAACAATTTGCAAAACAATAAATTTTTAAATACTCTTTAAAAGTCTCACTATTGACAAGTATTTTAAACAAAAGACAAGTTCTGAAAATAATAAATATTTTCTAAGTCTTTTTCCTTTAAGTTTTCAAGCCAAACCATACAAAAACGCCCAGGCGTATCGATACCCCTAGGCGTATCGATACGGGCTTTTGCCACTGGAATTTTAATGGACTTAGCGTACCGATACAGTATTACCCCGTATCGATACGATATTCATCTAGGCAACTCTTTCAATGAAACCGTACCGATACGCTTTGCAACCGTATCGATACGATAAGCTTATCTTTGAAAATTCTTTGCATTTAATTTTCGACCGTTGACTTGTCAGTTGGTTGGTTTCCCAATTTTTAAAAGACCGTTATACCGTACCGATACGCTTGGTATGCGTATCGATGCGCTCTTTAAGAAAGCCAAACTTAGGATTCCAGTGAGCAAACACCATATCGATACGGCCTTCCGTACTGATACGCCCCTTAAAACCGTACCGGTACGCCTTCTATGCGTATCAATACGCTCTGTTTTCAGTCACAACGGCTCTTTCCTCTTTGATGCAGGTATCGATACGCCCTCTACGAGTACCGATACGGTATGTTGCAGAGCTGCATTTATTGCGGGAAAAATGCTCCCAACGGCTCTATTGATGATCTCAACTACCCAAACGGCTAGAATTCAATGCAAGGGTATAAAAACAAGCTTCAATTGACCAAGCAACAACTATTGAACCTACAAGCAACATCAAAGTAAAAAATCCAAACCCTAGTGCCTTTCATAGTCAAATTCTTGTACCCAACTCTTGTGATCTTATTGTAATCTTGTATTGTGAGTTTGGGGAGTTTGAAATTGTATTTGGGTAAACATTTATCCTTTGAGAGGAATTTTTAGAGTTTACCAAATTCATCTCTTTGTAAAAGTGAGTGGATTAAGCTTTGGGTAGAAAGCTTAATCAATTTGTAAGGTTGCCTCATCATCCAAGAAAAGGGGAAGAATTCAAGTAGTGAATTGGTTGAAAATCCTTAGTGGGAACTAAGGTAGTGGATGTAGAGTTCATTTGGAGAACTTGAACCACTCTAACCACTTGTGTCACTTTTTATTTTTCACTCTTACCTCCTACCAAAATTTTAATTGCCAATTCACCCCCCTCTTGGCCATTTGCAATTGTGTGATTAACTCAACAAAGTGTGATGTGGTGGACGATAACATGGTAGGGGTTTTTAATGGATGAATACTTGAAGCAAGATGTAAGCCTATTATCACTATGCTTGAAGAAATTAGAACCATGATGATGAATAGGATGAATGCTAAGAGGGCTTGGGCGAAAACGTGAAGGACCAACATCTCACCAAGAGCTCTTCAAAAGTTAGAAAGAAATAGAGAGAATTTTATTAAATGCAAGCTTGTATGGAATAGAGATGGGGGGTTTTGAGGTGATCACTTGGATAATCAACACATTGTTAACCTCAAGAAGTGGGCTTGCACTTGTAGAGAATGAGAAATAAATGAAATTTCATGTTGTCATGCTAAATGTGCAATGTATCATGACTTCAAGAAACCTGAAGCATATGCTTCTGAATGGTACAATAAGATAAATATTTGACAAATTATAATCATTTCCTACAACGAGTAAGGGGCAAGAAATTTTGGCCTAAAGAGCTTCCGTCTATTCTACCTCCTAAAGTGAAGGTCCAACCTGAAAAACCTAAAAAGAATAGAATAAAAGATAAAAATGAGCCTAAGAAAGTAAAATCTGAAAAGTATACAAAGGTTGGGGTCAAAGTGACTTGTAGTGTTTGTAAAACTACAAGCCACAATAAGAAAAAGTGTCCGCAAACTACAAACATTGATAATTCAAGAGAGGTGTATTTTATTCTCTTCGTATTTTTTAAATTCTTAAATATATTATTTTATACTAACATTATTTACTAACTTATGTTGTAAGATAATATAAATGTTGATGTTGGATCAACGTCGGCACCAAAACTTGCATCAACAACAGTAACAAGTACTCCTAAAGAGGTAACATATTCATTTAACCTAAAATTAAAATATTAGATTGTTACAATATTTTTCATTGATTTGATTATTTTTCAATGTTAGAATGTCACCCACCATCCAACAAAAGAAAGCATGACAAGTCAAGAAAAAGACACAGTTCAGTCAACTACTGTCAATATTATTAATCTTTAATCTTTTGGTAAAAAGAAAAGGCCAATTGGTATTGGACTGCATACAGACCTACAAACTGGTGAACAAATATTGAATGTGAGTCTTAAATATTATTTAAATAATTAACATAGCATAAAACATTTTTATTTTTTAAAATTGTAAACCATACTTGGATGCTTATGTTTATTTGATTTTTTACAACCTGATATGAGTAGCGAAAGGATTGTTACTGTCCCTAATAGTGTTTTAAAAAAAATTGGAGCTCATACTTTACAATTTTAACATAGTTGGAAGGGTCCTGGCTTGAGCTGGAAAGGAAAAAAAGCTATCACTACTAGACAACTTCAACAAAAAAAATTCAATGCATCTAGGAAGAAAAATATAAAAAAAAAGATGTCGTGAAAGCCAATATTATGATTTTTAATATCTATTTTTTTAAAAAAAAATTATGTTATTGGTATATGTTGCTTAGTTTGAACTACTTTTAGTTATGCTATTTCTGTAAATTTATATACGGTATCATTTATATTGTATTTTTGCGTGTCTTTTACAACTGTATGACTGTTTGTTTGCATTACAAATATTAATAGATTCATAAGTATAAAAAGGCTCACAATATTATCATATGGTTAACTTTAATTATATTTTTTTGAAAGGTATTCAATCTTCATTAAAAAAGCTCATCTAAACCTAATTAGGAGGAAAAGAGTACCCTTAAATATATTAATAATAAAAGAATATTACAAAGGTCCTTAGTACATATCAATATTCTCAGAAAAGTACCAAGCAGCCACAATAGATCTCAAAAACACCTAATTACATACTAATCGATAGCATTTTACATGTTATTATCATATCCCAAATTTAGCTAATCGGTCCGCGTCAGTATTACAACTGTGAGGGATTAACAGCAGGATCATACTTCTCCCTTTGAAAAGCTTGATCAATTCAGCCACCAATGTAGTGAAGCTTCGTGGATCCACCGCTAGATTTGATGTCCAATCCACAACCAACTTACAATCTGTGACTATTGCACCAATCTTATGGTAAGAAGTTCAAAATTCCGAATCTAACAGTCTGTAATTCAATCAAAGCAAGAGGCCCTGCCCCGCAGAGAATTGAAAATTGAGACAGAATAACACTTTCCTCATTCCTGAGAAGACCACCAATCCCACATATCGAACCTCCTTCTATAACAGCACCATCTACATCATATTTGAGGAAACCAACATGGGAGGTTTCCATCGTTAAGTAGGCTTGGCTTTCGATGCCCTAAAGCAAGACTTAGCTGTCAAAGATTGATCCGCCACCAAAAAATGAACACATATTTTGAATGTTATGTATATTAGATATAATTTAAAAAAATAATTGTAGAAATAAAAATTTATATTAACTTTCGAATATAACATAAAATAATTGCACAAATATATTTTTACACATCACATTGCAAAACATAACAAAAAAATCTTCTTGTATAACATTTATGACATCATAGAAGTGGACCAAGTACATCGATATAGAGAAAGAAAAAAACATATTCTCATCCTTAATTCCACAAATGTTTGAGTTAATAGCTAAATTTGGAACAAGAAGAATCTTTCCTTGAAACCACATATACTTTATAACCACCAAGTGAGCCAATCTACTATATTTTTCATAATGATAATAATAAGCATATGAATATGATACAACCTCTAAATTTAATAAACCCTAAAATAAAGAACACTTTTTTATATTTGATTAGCTTTCGAAAAAATATTAATATTTCTCTAAAATCATAATGAAATTTCAACATCTGTACCAATAATCTTATAACGAATTCTAACGAATTTATATCCTATATATTTTCTTCATCTATTTGCTTCAACAACTTGGAGTATTTACTATTTAAATGCGTGATAGATTCTTTACCAATGCCTAATTTGGAATGATCAAACTGATATATCTTTAACACTTTTTTAATATGTTTTACTCTTGTACTTTTCAATTATATAAGAATTCTGCACACAAACAACAAAATGAAATTAATTTTATTCTTCCACTTAATTTAATAGTTTAATATCAAAATAAATTTTATTAAAGTAAAATTATATTCAAACTAAGCTACTAATAATGTAAATTAATGAGATCACAGTGTGATCAAAGCAAACAAAGAAAAAATACAAAATAAAAAAACATAGAAATAAAAGAAAAAATATTTGATTGAATTTCGTAGTTTAATTTTTGCAAACACATAAATGTCTGGAAGTAATATATTTTTTATGTTTATTTAAAATTGTATCTGAATTGTACTTTTGACTCAACTAATGCTAATATAAGCTAGGTCAGCTCTTTATTAATGCAAAATTTAAATATTTATTCTTGCTATTAATTTATACATAGTTGAAAAGGAGAAGATTTGTACAAATACATACTTGCATATTTATGTACATATACATAATATTATTTGTCTATTGATAACAATAATAAAATCTCTCATTATTTAAAATGTGATGGGACAGAAAAACTTATGAGGATAACTAATGATTGAAATTTTCTCAACATTTGAGGAGTGGAAGAATCCTCAAGAATATTGGTAATTTTAATGCCTAAAATTTACTTGAATTTGTTGAGAAGTCATAGAATTGATTAGAAGCAAATAATTCCATGTAAATTTATTTTTCTCTTTGTTTTCAAAGTCTAAGTTCAAATTCTCCAAAATCTCTTATAATGCAATTGTACCTTTTTGCAGCAAATAATTCTATGTAAACTTATTTTTTTTTTACTTTCAAGGTCTAAGTTCAAATTCTCCAAACCTGAAGCTCATTAAATTTTATTAAAAAGAGCATACACTAAGAAAGATTGACAACAATAAAAATAAAATAATATAAAAAAATCACTTGAATATTTGAATATTAAATAGTTAGCGGAGAAAATCTTTTAAAAAAGATTTACAACAATGAAAATAAAATATAAAAAAACTTGATTAAAAGCAGGAAAGTTAAAGAATGCTTACCCAATATTAATTCTTTCAATAATAAGAATGCTTACCAAGACGATGTGGAGGAAAAGAACGATGAATTTGATTTGTTTTAGGATTGAATGGTTAAGAGTTTTTTTTATCAAAAGAATTTGGTTGTTAAACTTTATTGTTTGTTTTAAAATAATAAAATAATTTTTTATTAAACGATTTAATTGTCATGTTAATATGATGTGATAATTTTAAATGATATGATGTGACGGCTCTAATAGACAAATCACTCATTTTTAACGGGATTAACGGTCAATAACTAATTTCGTTAATCAAAGGGATACATTAATAAAAATTTAGAGTTCAAAAGTTTAATTAAGTGTAAAAAAATTTAAAGACTTAATTAATTTTTTTTAAAAACAATTGGAAGCCTTTATTTTATGTTTGCATCTCTTGTTGGTTAGGAAAGTGTGTGTTTAAATTTGAGAAAATGTTACGTGCAGAGTTTGTTTTTTTTTTTTTTCCATGTTATGAGATTGTTAACTCCTTTATTTTTAATAATTCATTCTTACTTAACGAAAAAAAAATATTTTTTAAAAAATGAATTTAAACTAAATAAAGAAAAGTAAACTGGATATTCAGTATCTGATTTTATAAATACTCGTGTTTTAAGAATACCCGACTAGCAGATATCCGATAGTTATAGGTCGGGACACGAGTCGATAAACATGTTACTCGAAAACCCGAGTATCCGGCACTTCGTCTGAATACCCGAATTTAAAAACCCTAGTTAGGATTAAAACTTGCCCTACCATAAACAAATAATATATATATATATATTATTTTTGATTAAATATGAGGGGATAATAGAAAAAATATAAAGTGAAGTATTTATAGTAATTATCTTATTTTTTATTTGATAAAATTAAATATGTAATTGACAAAAATATAAAAGGAGGCACATTATAGTAATTACCTTTAAATATATAAAAAATAGTATACAAATATCCCGGTTCATGTTATATATTTTTTAAAAATTTATTCTTTTATATCCCGAAAGTTACCCAAATTTAATTTTGGGTAAACTACATAAATAGTCCTTCGACTATGCTTCAATTATCTTTTGCATCCCTTGACTATCAGAAGTTACAAACTGGTCCCCTGACTTAAAAAAGTAACAAATTGGTCTAACACCGTTAAAAATCTAACGTCTGGTGACATGGCAGTTAATATAAAATAATATAATTACATAACTAGCCCTCAAGTTCTACAATTATCTTAATTTGACCCTATTTAGGACACTCGATTCTTTCGTCCCACAACTCCAACACCACCAGCCGCCAGAGACGCCACCTTCTTCGGCGGGAGTTGCTTTTTGTCCAAGGTAATTTTCTTTTCTTTTTTCTCCATGTTCATATCTTCTTTATTCGTTTTATTTTGCGCTGCGAAGATTTGGAAGTTTATTATAGTCGCAAATTTTTAGTGTCTTATCGATTAATTTTGCAGTTTCGTAATGTCTACTTTCGGTGCCGCCGCTGCCAATCATAACCCTAACAAATCATTCGAGGTATTCGCTCTTTAATTTGTATAATACGTTTCATGTGATTCACATTTTTCGTTTTAATTTCAATTTGCTAATTATAATTTTATTATTTAGTTCGAGATTACTGTGGCTTTACCAGTGAGCTTTATTTTAGTTTTTAAACTTGCTAGTTAATAAAGTTCTGTTTCCTTGCTGTATTTTTTATGTTAAGGAGGAGAAACGATACTAATTTTATTCCTAGTTTTTTGTTACATAATACTTGAGCTAGTAATAATGCGATAGACTGATGATTTTCTCATTTCTTTTTAGAATTTTTTGAGATAAATATGAGAAAGGGCCAGTATCGATGATTAAAAAGATACTACAATGAAAATGAAATTGAAATTAAGCTTGGTTGAACTGTTGATACAAAGGGTTTTCTCCTTTTCGGAAATTTTTGAGATAAATATGGGGGGGATCAGCATCACTGATTAAAAAAAGAATTTGAAATTAAGTTTGGTTGAACCGTTGATACAAAGGGTTTTTACTTGCAATTTTTAATTGTAGGTTGCCCAACCTCCTAGTGATTCTGTTTCAAGCCTTAGTTTCAGTCCCAAGGCCAATTTCTTGATTGCTACTTCATGGGATAATCAGGTATGCTCTCTTTGTTTTGTTTCCTTTATCGATTCATGGCATCTCAACTTGTTCTTTAAGTTCTTGTACGAAGTTGAATTATTGAAGTTTCTTTCTTGTTGCTTCCCATGTCGTTTGTTCAGTTACCTGACATGTGACTCCCTTCCCTATTTTTGAACAATTTTGCAGGTGAGATGTTGGGAAATATCCCGTAATGGTACAACTGTTGCTAGTACGCCAAAGGCATCAATTACTCATGATCAGCCGGTAATGAGTTAGAGTCCATTGCATTTGGAGATGTATTCTTCGATTCTTCAATCTGCAGTTGTAGTAAACTGCTTCTGTTAACTCCTTGCCCTCTTAAAAGGTTTAGTGCTCAGCTTGGAAGAATGATGGGATGGCGATATTTTCTGGAGGCAGTTGTAGTAAACTAATTCTGTTAACTCCTTGCCCCTGATTCTGTTAACAACTCTCACCGAGGAAGGTGGCGTCTCTGGCGACCGGTGGTGTAGGAATTTTGGGACGAAGGAATCAAGTGTCCTAAATAGGGTCAAATTAAGATAATTGTAGAACTTGAGGGCTAGTTATGTAATTATATCATTTTATATTAGCTGCCACGTCACCATGCGTTAAATTTTTAACGGCGTTGGACCAATTTGTTACTTTTTTTAAGTCAGGGGACCGATTTGTAACTTTTGATAGTCAAGAGATGTAAAAGATAATTAAAGCATAGTCGGGGTACCATTTATGTAGTTTATCCTTTAATTTTTTTGATCCTCTTGTTTAGACGTTTTTATTTTCATATCTTTCCATTTTCATTGTTGAACAACTGCAGCACCAAAAGCCAAGGCCAAGCTTCTTACCTTTTTGAATGCGACGGCATCCGTTCACCTCCAAGCTTCTTCCTCCTTTTGGGCGGCGCGCAAGATTCTTTTTTGGCCTCTCCCTTCCTATCACTTTTCCACCCCGCCACGTTGTTCAGAGAGAAACTTATGGCTTCTCGATTTTTCGCGACAGTCGCCGAGAAAGTCGGGCCCGCGGCTATGAGGCGGCAAGCCCTGTCTTTGACCGAAGCAGCCGCCTCCAGAATACGCCACCTTCTTCAACAACGCAACAGACCCTTCCTTCGATTGGGTGTTAAGGCTCGCGGCTGCAACGGCTTATCCTACACCCTCAACTACGCCGGTTCGTCTTATATTATAATACTCTCGACTTTTATATCTTTATATTTGTGAAATGATTTAATATTTTATGGAATTGACTGATAGATGAGAAAGGAAAGTTCGATGAATTGGTTGAAGACAAGGGCGTGAAAATCCTGATTGACCCTAAAGCTTTGATGCATGTAATTGGAACCAAGATGGATTTTGTGGATGATAAACTCAGGTATTTCACATTTTAATCTTTTCCCTATCATTTTGTTCCAGTTGCTAGCTAAATAATGTATCTTTATGTGATCAATTAAATTAGATTTAAAGCACTAGCATTTGGTCGATCAGTATTTAGTTTGTGTTTTTGTGTCCATAGGTGGAAAAGTGGAAATTTTTGGTTCAACAATATGCATGATTAATGCTTCCAAATTGGTTTTCAGACTTCTCGTTTTTCTTTAAATACCTGTATGCTTCAGCACAATTCACATACCAGATATGATTCTCCAAGTATTTAAAAAACTTAAAAGATCGAAGATACCCATATCTATCTTGACATTCTGAATAGTTCATAATATCTCTAACCACTGTTGACTCTATGGCTTTTCTTGCCTATCATCGTTTCTTTTGCAAGTAACAACTCCTTCCAACAATGGCCAAAGACCATCCACCTTCATTGCATCCTTTTTACGGTTGCAGTGTTCTTCCATGAATTTAGGCGGTTATAGTTGGGAAGACAAGTATCTTCTTTAGCAGGGTTTTTAACTGGATAATCTGTAATGTTGCACGTAGAAGCATCCACTATGTAGGTAGGAGGCTTTGCTATCAGTTAAGTTTGACATAGTTTGGCATGAATCAGACTGCTTTGTGTTACAGTTACCGTTGTTTGCATTTTGATCGGTATTCAACCTTTCAGGTCTGAGTTTGTTTTCATCAATCCAAACTCGAAAGGTCAATGTGGGTGCGGCGAATCTTTCATGACAATGGATGGTGCTAGTGGTGGAGCTGCTAAACAGGGTGGTGCTAGTTAAAGGATTTTGAAAACCTTTTAATTAGCTTAGATTTGAAGTAACCTACTTGGTTCCAGAGAGCTCTAAAAAATTCCCTTCAAGTAAACTAAAAGGTAAATTTTATTAGTTTTGTTGCACTTGCTGCCAACTAATTGTATGAATATTCAGTATTGCCGTACACACATGGTAATTTGCCATCTGAAAATCGTTGTGTGCATTCCATTCCATTGTTGTAATTGTTGCACTGCATAAAGTTCTTATATTGCAGCAAGAATTCGTAGTTATTACCCCTTGGAAATGCTGCTATTGGCCTACTTTTGATGTACATTATCTACAACTACAAGTGTCTGTTGGTCATGCTTCAGTCACTAGCAATGCAATGGAAGTTGGAGACCTAGGGTTTTGTGATTGAACTAGTATGGTAGCCAAAGTTTAGAGAAGGAAATTGCCAGATAATTACTTCTATTTGAGCCATCTTCAAGGCTGTTTTGAATGAATGAATCTTTGAGGTGTTGTTTGACCTTTCTACTTTGTGCTTTGTGAAACGCATCAGTCAATTAAGGCGAAATTCCCTTTTCTTGTAGAGAGAGAGAATGTGTCTGATATGATATTATTCAGATAAGGGTTGCACCAAAGCTATTAGAAGATTAAAGACGGTCTTAGGTGTCTTGAGAAAAGTTCTATTAAGTAGATTTTTTGTAAGAATTGGAACTCCAGACCACATGTACTATCGTCCTGGTGTTATCTTCATTTGTAAATCTTTCGAGCTGTTGAACTGCTTTACAATGGACAACTCGAGCTTCTTCTCATTTTTCTTAGTTTATCTTTAGCTTTCAGAGCTTTCGCCTGTGTTTTTGATTTCCATTCCTCGAAGCACTGCAAGAAAAATACATTAAATTGGGACCAACAAAGCTGAAAAATGTATCATGTATAGAATTTATACATGTTACATGGGTAGATATTATTGCCATTAGTGTTCGGATTTTCTATGCTATGTACCAACTATTCAGGGACATGCTTATAAAAAGAACACGAATACGTTACCTGTTGCTTTCTTTTCCTGTCCAGTTCTGCCTGCTATTGATACAAGTAAGATAGAGTAAATTCTTTATATAATAGATGATAAAAGCTACCATGAAAACTCATCAAATTTGATGAAAATGAACTAAATAATGAAGTTTTGTTTACCAGAGCCTGCTTAAGGTGAGCATTTTCTTGTTTCAATTGGTTTAGTTCAGCTTCCAGCTCCACTGTATATGCCTGCAAAAAACCGAACAAACCTTGTAGGAGACAGGCACTTTTAGGGTACCATATTTCATTTATAATTTGTTACTGAGATATCAAAAACATTCTATCACAAGTCAATTTCCATTTCTTAGCTTCATTTTCTTTCTTCCTAATAAGCTAATATAAAAACTGAGCATGTGTATATTCCAGTTTTCAATCAAAATTTTCGTGGAAAAATGTTTATTAATGTCCTATAAGCCTCTGCATATACTACTCCATATCATGAACTTGAATGAATCTACCATGTACAACTATGCATAGTTCAACTTGAACCTGAAAATATGTGCATTCTCATTTTGTTGTATTCAAAATCGTTGGGTCTTGTTATTGTAACAGTTAGGCCAGGGAACCAGTAAAATTCTGATTATGGGAACCTGTTTTCGGCACATATGTGTCGCAAACAGTATTATCAATTTGATACATACCTGTTTTCTAGCTCTAGACCTTGCAGCTGACTCCCTGTTCTTAATCATCCTACGTTGCCTTCTCTCAACTACCTTTTCTATTGGACCATCAAAAATCCTTTGCCTTCCTCGTACTGCACCAATCTCCATCCCGAATTGTGAAGCTGTATTATCAATTTGATTGGTACAAATCCTTTCTGATGAGACCGGACTCATTGGTGCCACTACTCCAATTGCTTTTCCCGGACCATAGCCGCCAGGAGCAGCTACCTTCCCGTTATAACAAACAGCTGTCATTGGTGGTGCAGCTGGCTGGTAGCCACCACCAGTCTTACCATCATTTAAACCTGGAAGCATTGTCTGGTATGCAGTCCCACTAAAGCCAACAGGTCTAGAAACAAAACTCGAACCAACCGCAGGGTTATTACTCGTCTGATACAACCCATATTGTGGCGGCTGATGGTGCTGTGGAGATGGTACCGATGGTGGTGGCATGCATTGTTCCCTTACTACCCCTGCCTTGACCAAGAAATCCTCCAAGGTCATCTCACCAAAAGTTGGCTGCCGCCGAGTACTGGCATCCTCATCAGCATTATGCACATTGCTATTGTTACTCTGTCCTTGTGCTTGCTGTCCTCTTTGTATCTCGGACCAAACTTCATCGACCGTCTTCCTACATAGCGGTGCAGGAAGCGTAAGCGAGGCTTGCCTTGGCAGACTAGGCTGCTTAGCTATATTTCTACTGCTTGATGTTTCGTTGAAAGGCGAATGAACATGGGTACCAACTTGTTTATTTCCCGAGTTGTTTTTATTATTGTTGTTATTGTTGGAGTTGATAGCTTGGTTTTCTTCAGCGTTCCAGATGCTGGTAAGGAACTCGTCCATGTTCATGGACCCAAAGTTCTTCCCTCCCTCAAACAGTGTATGCTGGAACTCATCAAGTGTTAGAGAATAGATTGAAGATTGTCTTCCAAGTTCTGAGAAAGGGTGGTTCTTCGGCTGCTCATCCTCCGCCCGTAGCGCTGATTCGACCTCGCCAACCTCGGACTCGGACATCACCATTTTCTTTTTATGATGAAAAGATCTTAATTCTTTGCCTCTGTAAATATTGATTGATATGACAAGTCCAATTAGACCGAACGAACAGAACAAATGTTACAAAGAAAGATGCCATGAAAATTGAAAATCTTGTTTTAAACTTGAATTTTTTTGGTTGATAATTGGGGAAAAGCCTAAATAATAGTAATTGATAAGTTCAAACCTTAATTCTATTTACGACTAAACTTATTCCATATTCTTTAAGCTACCTTTTGATACTCGGGCTCGGCTTAAATAATAAAAAAAAAACTTCAAAATGGTGCCGTACATTGATATGGGTGGAGGAGAAGCAAATGAAGTGCAACAGAATCTCTTAGGTTAACCAATAGCTTATACATATTTGGTACTACAATTCATATGTACCCGACAGGAATAAATGAGGGTCACACATTCCTATTATTGGAACTAAATATATGACGCCATACCTCTTAAGTTGTATTTATTTTTAAAATTACTATTTATTAGTCAAACGTAACACAAAGCCTTGTTAACTACAGAAGACATGCATGGGATGGTACATTCAGCTTGAATTGTCTAATAAGAATCGTAGAACCATAAAAAAGACAGTATGCATGCATAACATACCTGGTTCCAACGAGGAAGAAGATAATTCAGTTTGTGGAGGCTTTACAAAGCCAACAATGAATTACTTGATGAGTTGCAGATGTGATAATGGGGGGTTTGAAGATGATGGAGGTATTTAAGTTCCGGGCGGAATGGAGTGGGGGTCCAATCACAGATCAGCTTTAGGTCTATATAAAGGTCAGTTATAAATCAACCCTAAGGCATACAGGAAGTTGAGAATAAGCCTTTATCTGCTCGACACGTTTGCCCAGCTGGCTCGCTCTCCCTTGCTTTGCTGCTCTTTGCTCAACGCGTGTGCTCAAATTCAAAAATCACGACCCCATACATTTTCTAAGCTAACCCTTCACTCCTAGAGCTTGGCCTGTCATTACGCGTGCTAATGTATATTTAATAATAATGTGCATGCCTCAGATGGAATTAAGATTAGTGGTTAGAGGGTAAATTTATAATTATTTTTTTAAAAAATTATATATGAATTCAAGTATTTTGAGTAGAAAAGTAAATAATGTTTATCTTAAGAGTCAGGTCCGTCTTTGACGCTGGACCATAAGGGCAACGACCCATGGCCCACCCATGTTAAGGGTTCACGATTCATATTTCTCTAATATTTATTATTAGAGTTTAAATTGTTATTAGATGTCTATTATTAAAATTTATTTATTTTTCAATAGTTGTTATTATGGGTCCATTTTAATACTTATTATTAGAGATTCAGTTTTTTTTTTCCTAATATTTGTTATTAGGCGTGCTCTTAAAATTTAATTTTTTAATATTTTTTATTATGAGTCCATTTTTTGCAATAATAATTATTACGTGCATAATATTTTTTCCTAATACTTGTTGTTAGAGGTTTACTCTTAAAATGTATTTTTTTTTTCAATTTTTGTTATTAGAGGTCTATTTTTTTTCCAATTCTTGTTATTAGGGTCTAATTTTTTTTTCAAATATTTGTTATTAGGTACATAGTATTAAAATTTAATATTTTTCTAATACTTATTATTAAAGCACCGTTTTTAATACTTATTATTATGAGCATAATCTTAAAATTTATTTTTTCAATACATGTTATTAGAGGTCTAATTTTTAATTTTGCCCTTAGGCCACCAAAATATCAGAAACAGCCCTGTTAAGAGACTTGGGTTCAAATCGATCGCTTTGTTTCTAAGGTGTGCACATTGTCAAAGGGTTAAGAATATGTATGAACAGATACTACCTTGTAATCACCTTTAGACTATTAAAAAAATCTTTTATATATAAAATAAAGATAAAAAAATTCCTCTTACTTGAAAGTAGGGGTGTAAACGAGTCGAGTAAAGCTCGAGTAGTATTGAGCTAGACTCAACTCATTAAGAATTCGAATCGAGTTCGAGCTTGAGTAGTTTTAACAAGATTGAATAATCTGAGCTCGACACGGCTCGTTAAGAACTCGAGTCGAGTTCGAGCTTGAGTCGAGTCTAATCAAATCGAGTGTTGATCGAACTTTAACCGAGTCAAACTCGAACAACTCACAATATGTCTCGTCTCATATACAGCACTACTTAAAAGGCATGAATCTCTCCAAAACCCACATGAGTCGGTTCCTTCTTGTTTGTACCGTCATCTTTAGAGTAATGGTTGAGGTTTTATATTCACACATGAGTTTAACTTTTAGGGTCACTAAAAAATTTAAATTCTAGTGTATTATTCTCGAACTTCATATTATACAATTATTTTTATCATTGAGCAAGGTCGGAAAGAGAAGGAAGTATAGAGTTTATGAAGTGAGATAAATAGAACTGTACATTTTGTTGAACTAACCGCAAATGTTAAATACAGAAGGTTAAAACAACAACTACAAGTGATAATCCTAGAAAACAGCTAACTGAAACAAAGCAAATCTATTATTATTCCTAAAGGATATTGTTGGTGCAAGCTGGTTTTACTTCAGTTTTTCTCCATCTATGTTAGGACAAGTGTGTTGCAACCCTTTCGAGTCCGGCATTATTTTGAAAACAAAAATACGGAGTTCCCATCAATTTTTTTTGAAAAAAGTGTGATTGGATCACTTTTAAAACAAGAGTTATTTTAATAAAACGCTTTATTTATTAAAACAACATTTTTGGTCTACAAAAACAAGAAAATATGTTCGAGGATCTGTTACGTGTGGGGGAAGTATTAGCACCAGCACAACGCCTAAAAATTGGTACCTTATTGATTTCAAAAAAAATTTTCAAAGTCGGAATTTGCAAGTTCACATGAATTTCAATTTATTTGCCCGTTTAATGAATATATGTATATTTTAACGACCCGTAAAATAAACTCCAATCATCGTCATCGCTCTTGGCGCTAATCTGTCATTTCCGTTTGGTAAGATACCACATTAGTTAATTCTTACTTTTTAAATCATGCCAAAAAACAATTAAATGTGTTGTAACCTTTTATTAAATCTAATTAGTGATTATTTACCTAAGAAAAGTCTACATATTTTTAAAATCTAATTAGGGTTATAGTATAATTTAAGTGTATCTTATTTTTAAAATATTAAGAAAGTTTTTCATCACACAAGGGCTCTAATCTAAACTTTTTGAGATCCTATTCTTAAGTTTTTTAAAAAACACATAATACATATAGGAACATAAACAAATAAATTGCTAAAGAAACAATAAATGATTCGAATAAAGAAAACAAATAACAAAAAAAATTTCTTTTCATAAGAAAGCTGAATTAAGGGCTTAATTGAAAGAAAACTGAAACCTAAGGGCTAAATTAAAATGATAAGGACAAAATTGAAAAGATTTAAAACTAAAGTGCCGCGGTAGAAAATTCGTGAGAGTTAGGCACGAGTTGAAAAGCGGATACGAGTCTGGTTACGAGTCAATATAAAAGTAAAAAACACAAAAATAAAACATCAAAGCCTATTTTGTTTCTCTAATTCTCGAGCACCCTCTTTTTGTTCTCTTATTCGACGCTATGCATCCTCCACGGGTGCAGTGGCCGCGGCGAGTTAACGTCGTGCCGACTGCCATTGACTGGCGTCGGTCACCGTTGTCGGCGACGACAAGATTTCCAAAAACCCTTTTCCCTTAATTTTTTTCTCAAAACCCTTTGAAAACAAATTCGAAACTACAAAAATGAAACTCCCTTTTCAAGTCCGATTTTTTAGAATCCGATGGGTATTTAAACATGCATCTATAATCAGTCACGACCTCGAATGTTTCTAGTGACGTTGTTTCGAGAATCAGAGGTAAAAAATAAACTTATCCCTTTCTTTATTTGGAATTCGAAAGTAAATGGAAGAAGAAAATTACCAGAAAAAGCTTGTTGCATTCCTTAAGACTCTTGGTTACAAATGCTTGCTATCTGAATGCTCTAAATTTGTATGTATATCGTGTATGAATTGTATGTTGCGTGAAGAATTACATGGTATTAGTAGTTACAATTTTGCTTTGTTTTCAAGCTCAAATTCCATATTTCCTCTCCTGAATCGTCTCTGATTTGATTCGAATTAATCCTGATTCTAGCCATAGCTTCGTTTTAGGGGTATGCTCCTTTGACTCTACTTCGATCTTGGCTCTGATTTTAAGCTGGTTGCCATTTGCTCTCTGTCTAAATTCGATTACTGCTTAATTCTTGCTAGGGCTTCAAATTAGGGATTTTTTTGCTGGCTGAGCTCTGTTTAGAGAATTTGACCCTTTTGTTTCCCTTTTTGTATGTTTCTGATGATCGAGAATGACAACGACCACGCCAGTGGGAGCAAATCGGAGCGAAGGTGACATCGGAGAAGGCGAACCGCTTGACGAAAGCTAAAAAGTCGGGCGCGTGGCTGCTACGCACGAGTGGTGATCCACGTGCTTTACTTCTGATCAATCTGGGTCGTTAGATCACTCATCGATCTAACGGTTGGGAAGTGCAGCTTTTGATCTTTCCTCCAGCTGGGCATAATCTGCGCTTTTGGATCAATTCTTGATCCAACGGTCCCTTGTTAGCTGCACATAAACAAAGAGTGTAACCCCCTTAGCCCGGCCTAGACGCCTGGCCCGAACTGAGAAGATTACACGGGGAAAATCAAAGTCAACTCGTTAAAGTCAACCTCGATTAGTGACCTTTTTTTTCTATTTTTCTTTTCTAGATGCACATTATTAACCTATATGTTTAGCAATTCAATTTAGCAGAAGCTACACAGCGAATGGAACTCAATTAGGGCTTCAATTGCATACAAACGTCTTTTAGGGACTAATTTGTAAATTTCCAGAATTATAAGGACTAAACAGATTTTAAAGTTACCAATCTAAAATTAATCATATAACATGGCAACATGTTAAATTTCATCTTAAATGGATCATCCAAACTCATTTAATTAAGCATTCAAGACTCGGGGACCAAAACGTAAGAAAATAAAAACCTGAAACTATTCAAATTCAAATCTAACGGTCAGGTGTTTCGAAACACAAGACCCTATATCGAAACAGTCATTTTGAAATCAGGTTGACCATTTCGATACGCGGGTGCGTTCCGAAACCCGTTTCGAAACAATGCTTTCCAGTAGCAAAATATTCCGGAACGTGCCTACCCGTTCTGAAACACTATGACCATTCCAGGCCACCGTTCCGAAACAGGTAAGGGCGTTCCGATACGCCTTGACCTGCAACTTCACAATTTGGTGGTTTTTCTCACATAATCACCTCCGAAATCATTCCAATTCATGCCACAACATACATACAACATGTATAAGCATCACTGACCAACATTACGAAGCATAAACTAAAACATAGCATCATTCATGCAAGCATTAGATCTATAGGCATGCTTCCTAGTCTTCAAAACCATACCAAAGCTAAAAGCCACATTCAAGACCCAAATAAAACCTCAAAGGCCATTTACAAACTAAAATAAGCAAACCAAACATGCTTAAGGTGTTTAACATCACCAAATACTAACAATAGTAGAAATCCCTCTCATTGCCTCTTATTACACCGAGGTGAAACTACATACTTTGTTTAATCAAAAGCTTGGATTCCACTTGCTATCAGGCTGCCTCGAATGCTCATTTTTCTGCATTGATGAAACAAATTAGCGTAAGCATAAAGCTTAGTGAGGATCGCTAAAACAACATTCATCAATGCATTTCATAAAACCATTGCATCATCAATTGCAAACTCATGCCTTTCTTAAAAACATGCTCTTCTAAGCATCAATGCACTTTTCAAACCAAATGCTTTAGTCATCATTAAAATAACAACAAATAACCTTTTGCTCATACTTAAACCAAGCATCACATGCATTCTAGTATAAACCACAAGCATCTCATGCTTAGATCATTAAACAACAACATTATATTGGCTTGCAAGTGATCCGTTCTCAAAGATACCAAAACTAACACAAATGACACAATCGGATATGCAGATTACAAGCGTTGTCCCACACGCTTCATACACAATACCAGACTACACAAGGCTCACACACGAGAGCAACCCTCCATCGTTGTGACACCCGAGGTAGAGTATAACGGTACAATCACAACCCCTCAACACCACTCATCAGTAGTTGTATAATTCCACTAACGAGAGCACGAGACACGTAACATAAGACTCAAACACGGGATTAACATCCACCGTTGTGATCTTAACCTCAACCGTTAGGGTACTTGGATGGAGTATACGGTACAATCACAACCCTTCGACATCCAAGGTGACTTTATTCACGGTGTCCTCAATCCTATAGCCGGCTAACAATATCCGATTAAAGTAACCAAAAACCATTTTCATCACTTGCCAATATAATCATTTAACATCAATATTCCACTGTTTTACAAGCATAAACACAATACTAATTTCACAAGCATAAACATGCTTAATATCAAATGCATTTATCACATAAAACCAAGGATCACTTACCTAGTGCATCCTTAACATAATGACATTAAAATCCAGCATTAACCATGCTTAAAACATGCTTTAAAAACAGTAATCAAAACCACATTTAACTCAAGTTCATTTCCATCAAAACATAGCACATTTTCGAGAGAGAGACTTTCGAATCACTTACTCTTGAGCTTAGCTAAGTATTTCAAACTTACACTAAGCTCCCAAGACCACGCTCAAAGTGTTACAAAGCTGGAAAATCCATTTCCACTCACCGATACGCGAAGCCTTGCTCGCCAACATGAAAATTACTCTTCCGGAGCCTCCAAAAATGTCTCGTTTGCTCCCGGATCAAGATCCCTCGTTTTCACATCATCAAAACAGAGATCTAAATGCATTAAAATGCATTTCAACACCAGCAGCTAATCACAAACTCGTTGCTCACCCAAACTACACCAATTTACCCATCCAAAACAATCGAAAACTCAATCGATTGCTTCCTAAAGCAAGCCCAACCAACATACATCACTTCCAATCAATTATAAACATCAAACCACATCTAAAATCAACCTAAACCTTCCTTATACCTCCAACAAGCATTACTCCAACATTTCACCTCAAAAACCCAACTAGAACTACCAAGAAACTCAAGGATTTCGGGATCTATATCAAAAGAACATCTTTACAACATATTAACCATCTCAAAACTCAATTAAAATCAATCCAAAATAGAGTTTAACAAAACAAGTATGAAAATCAAGAGTTTCATCATATTTTTGCAAGATTTCAATCTCAAATCAAAACTAAAATGAAAACTCAACTAAAAACATTAATTAGAAGCCAAAGATCTTGAGAATTTCAATAAAGAACCTAGATTGAAGGTTGAGAACGAGATTTACCTCCAATCCTTGCTTTCCTCAATGAATGACAAGTTTTCCTTAGCAAAAATCTTGAAGAACTTGAAAGAACTCTTGAAATTTGTTTAGAAAATATTGAGGGAGTGTCTGGGAGAAAAGAATTCTGGAGAAAATGAGTTAGAATTGTGTTTGGCTGAAAATGAGAAGAGAAAGGTAGTTACGTCAAGTGAAATCTCATTTTTCTAATTTATTAATTTTAATTTAATAAAAATCATTTTATTAAATCACTTTAAAATCCCTTTCAAAACACATGTTATATTAAGGAAAGGCTAAATTGCCATAAAGCTCCCGAAAGATTCTAAGATTTTGGCTCCTCTTTTAAAATCACATTTCCACAGTTTTGAAACTTTACATTTTGGTCACTACCCAAAATGTACCTCTTACGAAACTCTTTTTGTAAAATTGATTTGACCAAACTTTTAAACATAATTTTAGAAGATTTTAGCAATTTTTACCATATTTTTATCATATCCCGATCCTTGATTTCCTTAAATCACCTAACGCGATTCGAACCGTTTCCGACCGGTCCGATGTCCAAAACACCTAGGCCCAAAACCAGGGCATTACAACTCTCCCCCACTTAGAAAATTTCATCCTCGAAATTTTTACCTGAAGGAAAAAGGTGCGGAAACTGCTTCAGCATATCCGCCTTGCTTTCCCACGTGGCCTTCTCAACTCCCCGGTGTCGCCACAACACCTTCACAAGTTCTATCGTCTTGCCACGAAGAACTTTGCTGCTCACATCCAGAATCCTCACTGGTTCTTCATCATATGACAGATTCAGATTCAATTCTATCTCCTCAATAGGCATCACATGCGAAGGATCCGATCTGTACCTCCGCAACATCGAGACATGGAACACATCATGTATCTTTTCCAGCTCCGAAGGCAATCTCAACCGATATGACAAAGGACCAATACGCTCCACAACCTCGTAAGGTCCAATGAACCTTGGGCTAAGCTCACCCTTACGTCCAAATCTCATCACCTTTTTCCAAGGCGATACCTTCAAGAACACAGGTTCGCCAACTGCGAACTCAATCTCTTTACGCTTCAGGTCCGCGTAAGACTTTTGTCGATCCGATGTTGCCTTCAAATGCTCACAAATGAGCTTCACCTTCTCGGTGGTTCCCTTTAAGATAGCTGGCATCAAAATCAACTTTTTCCCAGCTTCAGCCCAACAAAGAGGGGTTCTACATCTTCTCCCATACAAAGCCTCGTATGGAGCCATTTGAATGCTTGCCTGATAACTATTGTTATACGCAAACTCAACCAACGGCAAGTGCTTCTCCCAAGAACCATGGAAATCTATTACACAATACCTCAACATATCCTCAAGCACCTGGATCACACGTTTCGACTGTCCATCCATCTGAGGATGATATGAAGTACTGAAATTCAACCTTGTACCCAAGGCTTGATGCAAACATTCCCAAAATCACGTTGTAAACCTTGGATCCCTATCCGACACAATGGACTTTGCCACATCGTGCAACCGCACAACCTCAGCAATGTACAACACAGCCAACTTATCCACGATATATGTAATATGCACATGCAAGAAATGTGCACACTTTGTAAGGCGATCAACAATTACCCAAACCGAATTCTTCTTTGACGGTGACAACATCAACCCAAACATAAAATCCATGGTAATCCTTTCCCACTTCCACTCTGGAATTCTTAAGGGCTGCAACAACCCAGAAGGAACCTGATGTTCAGCTTTCACTCGCTAACACACCATGCACTTACTAATAAACTCAGCCACATCCTTTTTCAACCCCACCCAGTAGTACTCATCCTTCAAATCACGATACATCTTCATACTACCAGGATGCATAGCAAAAGGACTACTATGAGCTTCAGTCAGAATAGTGCGCCTCAACTCAACATCATCTGGCACCACTATTCGACTTTCAAAGCACAGAACACCGTCATCACTAAAGCTGAAATATGAAGGCTTACCCTCCGCAATGTCCTGGACATGAGGAACAAGGGAATCATCAAGCATCTGCTTATCTTTGATCAACTAAATCAAAGATGGTTTCACTTGCAACTCAACGATAAGACCACCATCACACGATATGCTCAAACGAGCAAACATCGCCCTCAACTCCACGACCACTTTTCTGCTCAAAGCATCATCTACAACATTGGCCTTGCCCGGGTGATACTCGATCGTCAGATCATAATCCTTAAGCAACTCCACCCAGCGACGTTGCCTGAGATTCAACTCCTTCTGAGACATGAGATACTTTAAGATCTTATGGTCCGTGAACACAACACACTTCTCACCATACATGCAATGCCTATAGATCTTCAAAGCAAACACAACATCTGCAAGCTCAAGATCATGAGTAGGGTAGTTGCGCTCATGCACCTTCAACTGTCTAGATGCATAGGCTACCACCTTATCCTCCCACATCAACACACAACCTAAACCAACAATGGACGCATCACTATAGACCACAAACTCCTTACCAGACTCAAGTTGAATCAGGACAAGAGCTTGCGTCAAAGCTTCCTTCAGTTTCTCAAAAGCTTGCTGCCTCGCATTTGTCCACTCAAAGGGAACATTCTTCTGCAACAACTTGGTCAAAGGTGCAGCTATCTTCGAGAAACCCTCGACAAACCTACGGTAATACCTAGATAAACCAAGGAAACTTCGTACCTCCGTTACCGACTTAGGTACCTTCCAGCTCATCAAAGCCTCTACTTTGTGCGGATCAACGTGAATACCCTCAACTGATACAACATGTCCAAGGAAGACCACCTCCTTAAGCTAAAACTCACACTTACTTAGCTTGGCATACAATTGATTTTCCATCAACGCTTGCAAAACTATCCTAAGATGTCTATCATGATCCTCCTCAGTACGAGAGTACACAAGGATATCATCAATGAACACCACCACAAACTGGTCCAAGAACTCATGGAACACACGATTCATCATGTCCATGAAAGCATCAGGTGCATTGGTCAAACCAAACGGCATCACTAAGAACTCGTAATGTCCGTACCTTGTCCGAAAAGCTGTCTTAGGTACGTTCACATCCTTCACCTTCAGCTGGTAATATCCTGACCTCAAGTCTATCTTAGAAAACACTGAGGCTCCTCGAAACTGATCAAAGAGATCATCAATCCTAGGCAAGGGATACTTGTTCTTGATCGTCAACTTGTTCAGTTGCCGATAATCTATGCACATCTGCATCGTCCCATCTTTCTTCTTTACAAACAAGACCGGTGCACCCCAAGGTGACACACTCGGCCGGATGAACCCTCGATCCAATAACTCCTGCAGCTGCATTTTCAATTCCTTAAGCTCTTTGGGTGCCATGCGATAAGGAGCAATGGACACCAGAGTCATATTCTCATACAACTCGATACCAAACTCAACTTCTCTGTTTGGTGGCAACCTAGACAATTCTTCCGGAAAGACACCCGAAAAATCACAAACGGTTCTGACATCCTGCACACGTACATCCTTTGTGCCATGATTCATTACATAGGCAAGGTAAGCCTCATAACCCAACCTCATCATACGGCTTGCCTCCAAAGCTGAAATCACATTCGACAAGAATTTCACATTCTCGCCTACAATCACTATTTCATAATCATCGGCAAGCTTTAAGATGACCCGCTTGACATCAAAATCAACCACCGCTCTATGCTCAGTCAACCAATCCATACCAAGGATCACATCGAAACCGTGAAATGGTAAATCCATCAAATCCACAAGAAAAACATGACCTTGCACAGACAAAGGACATCTCCTATACAACTTCCTAGTGACTACCGTCTCACCAAAAGAACTAGTCACTTGCATTCCTACTTCAAACAACTCAACAGGTATATCAAGCAAATGCGCATGCTCACTCAAGATATAAGAATGAGTAAATCCAGAATCAATCAAAGCCAGCAATGATAAAGACTGAAGAGCAAAGGTACCTGCGATAACATCGGTATCATTGCGATCCTTGCGCTGAGTATAGACCCTCGCAAGACCGCCTCCCTCAGGCTGAACTGCCACCACATGAGCAATGCCTCTATGACCCTCGTCTCTCCTCTGAAAATTCCCTCGGCCGTGCCCACGGCCTCTCTGAGGTGCAACCGCAGCAGGTGCACGTCCTTGGCCTCTACTAGCCAACAAAGGACACTCCCGCCTCATGTGATCTGCTGAACCACAGTTCCAGGACGAATTCCCTTTTACCACCATATAAGCCTGAATCTCTCTAGCCGCTCGAGGACAATCTTGCCTTAGATGACCCCGAGATCCACACGTCCAGTACGTGTTTTATTCCACTCTCATCCGATCTCCCTGAACCAGTGCACCATGTCTAGCATTGCCTCGCCTAGCATGCTGATATCTCTTATCTCGTCCCCTCTTGTTCCGCCCACCTCTGTAACTAGACTCATCTGCTCTCTTTCCAGAGCTAAAACCAACTCCTCAGGATGCCAAACCTAAGTTCTGTTCAATGTCTTTGGCTCGACACACCAGCACATCAAAATCGGTGTAATCCGCATCCAACATGTATGTCTTGACTTCTTGTACCAGCCCGTACCGGAAGCGATCACAATAGTGCCTCTCACTAGGTATAAGCTCAAGGGGCATATTGGCTTAGTCGTACGAACTGAACCTCATACTCAGCCACAGAAAGAGTTCCCTGAACTAGCGACATGAACTTGCGTTACGTTTCATCCAAGTATCTCACACCTAGATACTTCCTCTTAAAAGCACCTCGGAAAAACTCCCAATCTACTTCATTGGGTTCCATTCCAGTGGTGGTAGTCGTCCACCAAATATACGCATCACCCTGGAGAAGGGAAACATCACACCCCAGCTTGCGCACATCATTACAGCCCATCTGATCCATGATACGTATCGTGCTTGCCAAACAAGCTTCTGACGCCTCAGGGGACATACCAAAGAACTCAACAGCCTCTAAGCTCCTCAACCTCTCCAAAGGTAAACGCGCTTGCCCAACTGCAGGGGCCTGTACATGCGCTCCGGCTACTGCAACCTAAAACGCCCAGGTGATCGCCTGAACCAACGACGTTAGATCACCCAAACTCGGACCAGCGTGTCCTTGCTTCTCCTGCTCCCCACCTCCCGGTGGTGGCGGAGGAGGTAAATTTCCACCAGGAGGGACATCAGCCCCTTGCTCACCCTGGTCGCCCTGCTCAACCGCATGCACTATCGTGTTCGACCTTAGCTCTCTCCTCAGACCCATAGTGCTATTTTTAACAAGGCATAACAAATAAACAAAACAAACTGTTTAGGCCAGCCTCAAGCAAGGATCCAAGTTCACAAAAACATTTAATCAGTGTAATAAGGCAATGGGCACCCCGATTTCCCTCAAACATAACATAGCATACAATAACATATCATTCTCATCATGCCTTCCATCACCCAAAATCAGCACATATCAACATCACATTATCAACATACAATCATATTTATCTCACATACGATTCACATCAATCAAGCATATCACAATCTCCAATATTCAACCAAAATCATGCTTTTTAATCAACATACATCAATACATACCAATTTCACATACCAACATCCCCAATTATTTCGTAACCTGGCTCTGATACCAACAAATGTAACCCCTTAGCCCGGCCTAGACGCCCGACCCGAACTAAGAAGATTACATGGGGAAAATCAAAGTCAACTCGTTAAAGTTAACCTCGATTAGTGACCCTTTTTTTTCTTTTTATCTTTTCTAGATGCACATTATTAACCTATATGTTTAGCAATTCAATTTAGCGGAAGCGACACAGCGAATGAAACTCAATTAGGGGTTCAATTCCATACAAACGTCTTTTAGGGACTAATTTGTAAATTTCCAGAATTAAAAGAACTAAATAGGTTTTAAAGTTACCAATTCAAAATTAATCATATAACATGCCAACATGTCAAATTTCATCTTAAACGGATCATCCAAACTCATTTAATTAAGCATTCAAGACTCGAGGGACCAAAACGTAAGAAAATAGAAACCTAAAACTATTCAAATTCAAATCCAATGGTCAGGTGTTTCGAAACACAAGACCCTGTATCGGAATGGTCGTTTCGAAACTAGATTGACCGTTTTGATACACGAGTGCGTTTCGAAACTCGTTTCGAAATAATGCTTTCCAGTAGCAAAATGTTCCGGAACGTGCCTACCTGTTCTGAAACACTATGACCATTCCAGGCCACTGTTCTGAAACAGGTAAGGGCATTCCGATACGCCTTACCCTGCAACTTCGCAATTTGGTGGTTTTTCTCACATAATCACCTCCGAAATCATTCCAATTCATGCCACAACATACATACAACATGTATAAGCATCACTGACCAACATTACGAAGCATAAACTAAAACATAGCATCATTCATGCAAGCATTAGATCTATAGGCATGCTTCATAGTCTTCAAAACCATACCAAAGCTAAAAGCCACACTCAAGCACAAATCAAACCTCAAAGGCCATTTACAAACCAAAATAAGCAAACCAAACATGCTTAAGGTGTTTAACATCACCAAATACTAACAAGAGTAGAAATCCCTCCTATTGCCTCTTATTACACCAAGGTGAAACTACATACTTTGTTTAATCAAAAGCTTGGATTCCACTTGCTATCGGGCTGCCTCGAATGCTCAATTTTCTGCATTGATGAAACAAATGAGCGTAAGCATAAAGCTTAGTGAGGATCGCTAAAACAACATTCAACAATGCATTTCATAAAACCATTGCATCATCAATTGCAAACTCATGCCTTTCTTAAAAACACGCTCTTCTAAGCATCAATGTACTTTTCAAACCACATGCTTTAGTTATCATTAAAATAATGCGTTAATGGATAATCGGTTGTATGCGAAGTTGAGCAAGTGCAAGTTTTAGCTTAAGGAGGTCGTATTCCTTGGACATGTCGTGTCGGCCGAAGGTATTCAGGTCGATCCCCAAAAGGTTGAGGTAGTGATGAATTGGAAGTCGCCTAAGTCGGTCCATGAGGTACGTAGTTTCCTTGGTTTTGCGGGATACTATTATAGGTTTGTGGATGGTTTTTCAAGAATTGCTACTCCTTTGACAAAGTTGTTACGAAAGGATGTTAAGTTTTAATGGACAAAGGTTAGGCAGCAAGCTTTTGAGAAGTTAAAGGAAGCGTTGACGCAAGCTCCTATCTGGATTCAACCCGAATCGGGTAAAGAGTTTTTGGTTTATAGCGACGCGTCCTATGATGGGTTGGGATGTGTGTTGATGCAGGAGGGTAGGGTGGTGGTTTATGCATCTCGATAGTTGAAAGTGCATGAGAGTAATTACCGTACGCATGACATCGAATTAGTTGTGGTGGTGTTTGCCTTGAAAATTTGGAGGCATTACTTTTATGGTGAAAAGTGTATGGTTTACACGGACCATAAAAGTCTGAAGTACTTGATGTCACAAAATGAGTTGAATCTTAGGCAACAATGGTGGTTGGAGTTGCTTAAAGATTACGACTTGACGATTGAGTACCATCTGGGGAAGGATAATTTTATAGTCGATGCCTTGAGTAGGAAGGTAGCTATAGAGTTGAGGGTGATGTTTGCTCGGTTGAGTATATCGCGGGATGGTGGTTTGGTGGCTGAGTTACGAGTGAAACCTTCGTTGGTAGAGTTGATTAGGGAGAAGCAGTTGTTGGATGATTTGTTGGTACTGTATGTACATGATATTGCGAAAGGAAATCTAAGGGACTTTTGTTTCAATGATGATGGTGTTTTGTGTTTTAAGAGTCAAATAGTTGTGCTGGAGGATGCTGAGTTGCGGCACACTATTTTGACTGAGGCGCATAGCAGTCCATTTTCCATGCATCCTAGTAGTACTAAGATGTATCGGGGTTGATGGATGAGTACTATTGGGTTGATTTAAAGAAAGATGTGGCTAATTTTGTTAGTAAGTGCATGGTTTGTCAGCGTGTTAAAAATGAGCATCAGTTTCCTTTTGGATTGTTGCAACCATTGAGGATTCCAGAATGGAAATGGGAGTGAATCACCATAGATTTTGTGACGGGTTTGCCTTTGACATTGTCCAAGAAGAACTCCATTTGGGTGAATGTTGATCGTTTTACGAAGTGTGCACATTTCCTGGCGGTGCATACTACGTGTACGTTAGATAAGTTGGCAGATTTGTACATCTATGAGATTGTGAGGTTACACGTGGTGCCTAAGTCCATTGTTTCAGATCGAGATCCGCGTTTCACAACGAGGTTTTGGAGTGTTTACATCAAGCGTTGAGTATGCAGTTAAGTTTCATTACTTCGTATCATCCGCAGACGGATGGTCAGTCTGAATGGGTTATCCAAGTGTTGGAGGATATGTTGAGGTGTTGCATCATTGATTGCCAATGTTCTTGGGAGAAACATTTACCTTTGGTGGAGTTTGCTTAAAATAATAGTTATCAAGCGAGCATTCAAATGGCTCCTTATGATGATTTGCATGGAAGGAAGTATAGAACGCCTTTGTGTTGGACGGAAACGAGGCAGAAGTTTGTCTCTTTGCCTAATGTGTTAAAGAACAGTACGAAAAGGTGAAGCTCATTAGTGAACGGTTGAAAGCAGCATCAAATCGGTAAAAGTCTTACGTGAATTTGAAGCAACATGAAGTTGAGTATGTTGTATGTGATAAAGTGTTTTTGAAGGTTTCACCTTGGAAAAAGGTGGTGAGATTTGGTCGGAAAGGCAAGTTGAGTCCAAGGTTTATTAGACCGTATGAAGTTGTTGAACGTGTTGGACCCGTTGCTTATAAGTTAAAGCTGCCTCCTGAGTTAGAGAAGATACATGATGTTTTCCATGTATCCATTCTACGAAGGTATAGGTCGGATCCGTCTCATGTTATGCCTGTTGAGGAGATTGAGTTGAATCGAGATTTGTCCTATGACGAGGAACCAGTTGAGATCTTGGATTCGGACAGCAAAGTTCTTCGTGGTAAGATCATTGAGTTGGTCAAGGCTTTGTGGCGACATCATGGTGTAGAGGAAGCCACGTGAGAAAGGAAGGATGACACGAAGAAGCAGTTTCCTTATCTTTTTCCACCAGGTAAATTGTTGAGTGTGTAAAAGTTCTATTATTTACCCCCTATTTAACCATATTTCTGCTGCATTCAAGCATAATTCATTGCATTTAGGTTAGATTTCAGTTATACATCACAAATATATTAAATGGCACAGTTTCTACTGAAATTGGTTGTTTTTTCAGGTTGCTGTTGTAGCAGATGGAGAAGCAGACGCTGGGCACTGATGCAGCAAAGCTGGAACTGGATGTGCAGACGAGGAGGACGATGCTGCCATGGCCGCTGCCGTGGCAGCCAAAGACGACAGCAGTGTTGAGGAGAAGAAGAAAAATGGGCCTCAACAGAAAGAGAAAATTATGCCGGTCTGTCGTGGAATACCCTTATATTTTTCCAAGCCCTAGATCAGAATGAAGGCCAAGCCCAAAGTTCAAGGAAGAAACTCTAAGCAAGAAGGAAGGACGAATTAATGACTTATGCTATGAAGATTTAGTCTTTAATAGAGTTGTACTTTAATTTAAACTTGTATTCTTGCCATATTAGAAAACTTGAACCCAAGGCCTATATAAAGGAATGTAATTCGACCTATGAGAGGACATCATCTTTCTTTAGCCTTCTTCCCAAAACCCTAGCCGTTTCCCCCTTCTCAACATGTTCTAAATTCCCCTAGGGCCACGGGTTGATTTTTAAAGTAGTTGCAAGGATTGCTTTTGTTTTAGGAATTTTCTGTTCAATAAAATAAACTTCAAGTTCGCTTATTCTGGTTTTCAACATCTTGCAAGACTATCAGGAGAGCATTGTGATATTATCTATTTACTTAATATCGGGAGAGTTAAGTATACGAAAGGAATAAGTGCGGGTTCTCTAGTTTATAGTTGAACTATCTCGGACCTAGGGATAGGACGAGGTTAAGTGGCTAAGGAAGAATTCAACAACATCGGTGTTCATCCTTCGATTCACGCCGGGAGGTATCATCAAAGACATGTTCATCGACAGACTTGGACCTAGGGATAGGCCAAGGCATCACAGGGATTTTTGCCAAGCTTGAAGTTCAGAGTTGTGTGATCGCTGCCGCGACTAACAACAGACCGCTGCCGCGACGGGTGCCACCGCGACATGAACGACGACAATACAGATATTCTTAGACTTTGTAACACCTACACTACTGAGCAATTCAATATCGGCCCATTCTCTCTATCTTGATTCCATTACTCTTTTATTTAAGTACTTTTTATTATTTCGTGACAACAACTTAAATAATTCTTTTCTTTCTCGTGCAGTAATCCAAGGTGAAGCTATTAGCCCAGTCCCTGTGGAGATGATATCCGATACTTCCGTATCACTTTACTACTTGCGTCGTGTACACTTGCACTACATTGCGATTGACACTTTTACACGCAACAAGTTTTTGGCGCTGTTGCCGGGGACTGGCAACATAACTTTACCCTACCTTTTACTGCATTCTTTTTATTTTTCTGTTTTATTTTGGATTGTTCAACCTGTGCTTTTCACAAGGTTTCTTGTTTATGCGCAGATCGAGACGAGGAAAGGAACCTAAGTATCCATTAGACCTTGAAATAGAACGTTCGTGCAATCTTAGGAACCGACTTCGCCACATACTAGCCAGAAACAAATACCTTGAAGAACAGTTAGAGGCCATGAACAACAAAAGGAATCCCCAGGATAATAACAATCCTGCCGGAGATGGAGGGAACAATCCACCTGTCGACCCTCCTACCGCTGCCGCACGCCGGTCATGCCGAGACTACATGCTCAACGATCATGTAGAACTAGAAACCACCCTGCCAGATGTAGATGTTGACAACTTTGAGCTGAAACCTGTTCTGTTCAGCATGATCAACAACGCTGGCCAATTTAGTGGTGCTGCTACAAAGGATGCTAGGGAGCATCTGAAGACGTTCCAGGAAATCTGTGGTTCGTTTAGACTACCAGGAGTTAATCCGGAGATACTGAGGCTTCGGTTATTTCCTCATTCATTGAGGGACAAGGCAAAAACTTGGTGGAATAAACTAACGCCGGGTTCAATTCGAACTTGGGCAGATTTAACTCGTGATTTTTTGTCTTGTTTTAATCCTTCACACTTATCTGAGCGATTACGTAACGAAATTGCTACTTTTCAATAGGAATACGACGAGCCAATGCACGAAGCCTGGGACAGATTTACCACTTTGCTAAGGAACTGCTCGATGCATGGATTCCCCGTTTGGAACCAAGTAACTAAATTCTATAATGCTGCCAATTTACAAACTCGTATAAGAATTGATTCAGCAGCAAACGAATTACTACTGGACAAAGACCCAGATGAGGCAATGGCAGTTTTGAAAAATCTGGCGAATAATGAGGAACAGTTTCCTACAGCAAGAAGAGGGGGTAAACGAGTTCTAGCTGTAAAAGATTATGAGGCCTACAGTTCGTTAAAATCACAGGTGGCATATCTCACCAAGGCAAAAAAAAGCTCTTGAAAGAAGATTCATAGCATGTCTACTATGCTGAAGAGGTATGCGAAACTTGTGAAGGAAATCATAGTTCGGAGGAATGTCCATTACAGTTAGAAGAAGGGATGTATGTTGGGAACTACAATAAACAGAATTATAACTCCAACAACTACAATCCCAACTAGAGAAAGGATCCCAAGTTCTCTTGGAGCAATCCTAATAATGCCCTAAATCCTCAAGCACAGAATAACCAGAACCAGGGAGGACCTAGATTGCTAACTCGGCAGCAACCGCAACAGCAGCAGCAACAGCCACCAGCTGCCACAACTAGTATACTGGAACAGACTCTGGCTACGTTTATGTCTCAAACAGGAACTTACATAGAGAACATGAATCACTTTGTTAAGAAGACAAAAACATTCATGGATAAAACAGAGATGCGGATGACCAATCATGAAGCTACTCTAAAATCATTGGAGACATAGATGGGTCAGGTTTCCCAGCATATTAAACTGAGGCAGAATGGAGGATTTCCTAGCAATACTGAAAACGCTAGACAGCCCACACATGAGCAGTGTAAAGCTATCACTACTAGGAGTGAGAAGAAACTACCATGGCCTGAGAAGAAAGCTGAATCAGTTAAGAAACCATCTTTGGAGTCGACTGTCGAGGAAGCTGCCCCGACAGTTAACAAACAGCCTGCTGCTGATGAGCCTGTCACGACAGCAGAAGGGACAGAGGAGAAAGATGATGAACCAAAACCTCCTCAGATCCGAATGCAGTGGGAAGGACGTATTGCTGATTATCGTCCTCCACCTCCTTTTCCTCAGCGGTTACAGAAATTGAAACAGGAATCCCAACTTAAGAAAATTTATGATATTTTTAAGCAGGTTCATATCAATATTCCACTGTTAGATGCCATAAAGGAGATGCCTGATTATGCCAAATTTCTCAAGGATGCCACGTCAAAGAAATCCAGACTTGGGGAATTTGAAACGGTGAAGATGACAGAAGGATGCATGAGTATTCTGCACAAGCATCCACCCCAGAAGAAGAAGGATCCTAGGAGTTTCATCATACCATGCGTAATCGGAGACAAATTTGTGGGTAAGGCACTTTGTGATCTTGGTGCTAGTATAAATTTAATGCCCAAATCTATTTTTCAGAAATTAGGTATTGGAAAAGCTCGACCCACAACAGTATTACTGCAGCTGGCAGACTACTCTTACGTTCATCCAGAAGGAAAAATTGAAGATATTCTGGTAAGGGTGGATAAATTTATTTTTCCTGCTGACTTTCTTGTCTTAGGTTGTGAAGCAGATGAAAACGCACCAATCATCCTGGGGCAACCCTTCTTAGCCACATGAAGATCACTGATTGATGTGGAAAAAGGAGAACTCACTATGAGAGTAAACAATCAAGAAATTAAGCTGAATGTTCTCCAAGCAATGAAATATGCTGATACAGAAGAAGAATTCAAGGCTATCACTGAAGTTACCCTTGACCAACCCTGCATCAGGTCGGGCTGCCACGACATAAAAATTGGCCACTGCCTCAGCAGCCATTTAGAAGACTGTCACGACATCACCGGCGACAGCAGCTCCTCAGAATCTGAAACATCTGATACTGAAGATCAGGAGGAGGTAAATTGGATAGGCCATCGTCCAGGTAAGTTGTTCGAACCCTTAAACTATACCTCGGACAACCATATAATTCAAAAGTCATCAACTGTTGAGCCCCCTGTTCTAGATCTTAAGCCCCTGCCAGGGCAGCTAAAATATGTTTTCCTTGGTTTAAATGATACGTTGCCCGTAATCATCTCTTCCAAGTTGATGCAGGAACAGGAACAACAGTTAATAGGGATGCTGCAGCAGCACAAAAAGGCCATTGGATGGACGATAGCTGATATTCAAAGCATCAGTCCGGCATTATGAATGCATACAATTCTTTTAGAGGATGATTATAAGCCGACCATTGATGCACAAAGACGTCTGAACCATGCTATGCAAGAAGTAGTGCGTAAAGAGATAATCAAATGGCTAGATGCTGGAATAATTTACGCCATCTCGGATAGCAAGTGGGTGAGCCCGATGCAGTGTGTTCCCAAGAAAGGAGGAATAACCGTGGTAACCAACGAAGAAAACGAGCTAATCCCAACCAGAACTGTGACCGGTTGGAGGGTTCGTATGGACTACCGGAAGCTTAACAAAGCTACCCGGAAGGACCACTTCCCCTTACCCTTTATTGATCAAATGCTTGATAGATTAGCGGGTAAGCCTTACTATTGTTTTCTTGATGGTTACTCAGGTTATAATCAAATAGCCATCGCACCGGAAGATCAAGAAAAGACGACGTTCACATGCCCGTATAGAACTTATGCTTTTCTGAGGATGCCATTTGGACTTTGTAATGCACCAGCCACTTTTCAAAGGTGCATGATGGCAATATTCTCCGATATGGTGGAAGATTTCCGAGAAATATTTATGGATGATTTTTCAGTCTTTGGAGACAACTTTGAAAACTGCCTAGGCAACCTACAAAAGGTGCTCGAGAGATGTGAAAAAGCAAACTTGGTATTGAACTGGGAAAAGTGTCACTTCATGGTGGATGAAGGGATAGTCCTTGGACATAAAATTAGCTGTCGTGGCATAGAAGTCGACAAAGCTAAAATAGAAGTGATCGAAAAGCTGCCGCCACCCACCACAGTCAAGGGAATCAGAAGTTTCTTAGGACATGCTGGTTTCTACCGGAGGTTCATCGCGAACTTTTCAAAGATCACCAAGCCCTTATGCCATATTCTGGAGCAGAATCGTCCCTTTGACTTCAACGCTAAATGTACTAAAGCATTCAGGGTTCTGAAAGAAAAGCTGGTAACAACCCCAATAGTACAACCACCAGATTGGACACTTCCGTTTGAGATCATGTGTGATGCTAGTGACTATGCAGTCGGGGCAGCACTTGGGCAGAGGAAAGACAAACTTTTTCATGTCATATACTATGCCAGCAAAACACTGAACGACGCCCAAGTAAATTACACCACCACAGAGAAGGAACTATTAGCTGTGGTATTCTCCATTGACAAGTTCCGCTCTTATATACTGGGAACGAAGGTCATAGTCCACACAGACCACTCTGCATTGAAGTATCTGTTCACCAAAAAGGATGCAAAGCCTCGACTGATACGTTGGATTCTGCTGCTGCAAGAATTCGACCTTGAAATCGGGGACAAAAAAGGAACAGAGAATCAAGTTGCAGATCACTTTTCAAGGTTGGAGAAGGGAAAGAGTCTACCGGCAGACGAGACACACATACTGGAGACCTTCCCTGATGAGCAGCTGTTTGCTGCCATAATCACTGCCGCGACAGCCATGGCGGCAGGTAAGTCTTCTGAACTCCCCTGGTATGCTGATTTCGTTAATTATTTAGTTAGCAGAATAACTCCTCCTGACCTTAATTATCAAGCTAGGAAGAGGTTCCAAAATTATGTTAAGCATTATTATTGGGACGAACCTCTTCTTTTCAAAATTTGTGCAGATCAGGTTATAAGGAGATGTGTACCACATGATGAACAAGAAGATATACTACATCACTGTCATGCTTCACAGTATGAAGGACACTTAGGAGGTAACAAAACTGCTGCCAAGGTTTTGCAGTCGGGATTTTATTGGCCGTCACTGTACAAAGATGCCCAAATTTTCTACAAGAACTGTGACAAGTGTCAACAGACTGGAAACATCTCAAGGAGACACGAGATGCCGCTGCAAAATATTCTCGAAGTCGAGATCTTCGACGTTTGGGGGATAGATTTTATGGGACCATTCCCAACTTTATGTGGGAACTTATATATCCTCCTGGCAGTGGACTATGTGTCCAAATGGGTTGAAGCAATCGCCACTCAGAAAAACGATGCCAAGACGGTTCAAAGGTTTTTGCATAAAAACATTTTTCCAGATTCGACATCCCTAATGCGATCATCAGTGATGAAGGGAGGCATTTTGACAATAGGGTTATAGTTGCTGCCTTGAAAAAGTATGGTGTCAAACATCGGATTGCAACAACATACCACCCTCAGACCAATGGACAGGCTGAAATATCCAACAGAGAGGTTAAGAACATTCTTGAAAAGATGGTTAAGCCAACTCGGAAGGACTGGTCTTTACACCTCAACGATGCATTATGGGCCTACAAGACAACGTTCAAAACTCCATTGGAAATGTCCCCCTATCAGCTAATTTACGAGAAAACGTGCCATTTACCTATCGAGATTGAGCACAGAGCATACTGGGCCATCAAGGCAGTAAATATGGACTTGGAAAAAGCAGGGCAGAAAAGGCTACTTGATCTGAACAAAATTGAAGAAATTTGAACAATGGCCTATGACAACGCAGAAATCTACAAGGACAAGACCAAGAAGTGACATGACAAGAAGTTGCTGCCACGACAGTTCTGCCCAGGGCAGCTTGTGTTGCTATTTAACTCTAGGTTGAAACTCTTCCCAGGGAAGCTGAAATCTAGATGGTCTGGCCCATTCCAAGTGGTTCAGGTTTTTCCCCATGGTGCCATCACGATCAGATCTTTGAAAGACGGGCACCAATTCAAAGTCAATGGACAACGATTGAAGCATTATCAGGGGACTGAAGCCCCAAGAATGCAGGAAGTGGTTACCTTAGGAGATGCTCCACCTGACATCCCTAATTTAACCTAAATTTTATTTTTATTATTTATATATTATGAAATTAGAATTATTTTATTTTTAGGAAATAACGTCTTATATTTTTATTATTTTTAGGAAATAAAGGAGACAAGAAGAAGACGAGAAGTGAATTCAGCCCACCATCCTTCCATCAGCCCAAAAAGCCCAACTTTGGAGCCTGTCGTTACAGCTGCCGCGACAGACGCGGAAAATCCAGCATGTTGACACGCTGTCGCGGCAGACACGTAAACGCGTAACAGACGCGCAGCAGACACGGAAACGCGTGACAGACGTGTCAGAAACCGCCTAACAGCTGACCCTGTTATTCGCGCCTGCCGTTACAGCTCCAACGGGCAGCAAACTCTCCCTATATAAACCCCGTTTTACTATTCATTTTTCACTCACTTCTACTCTTCTTACTTGTTTTCTCTAGAATTTTTATTTGCTTTCATTTTTTCTTACACAATCCTTGCAACATGTCTTCTAGAAACACCTGTAGAAGTGCTGCTTCAGGCTCTGCCCTGGCAACATCAACTCCACGATCCTTCCAGATCCGTGACATGTGGAAGGAAAAGGGCTTTATTTACACTTCCAAGAAGAGGAACCTGGGACTGCAGCCATTCATAGCTAGGAAAATCAAAGCCCTGGAGTGGTAGATATTCGCAGAACAGCTAGAGGAGATGAATGTGTCTCTTGTACGAGATTTTTATGCTGCCATCGGCAGCAGGACCGCGACAACAGTCATAGTCAGAGGGAGAGAAGTGCCCTTCGAGCCAAAATATATCAACACTCTCTACGGATTTTATGTGGGCAGAAACGAAGATGGCCACCAGCAATTTCTTGAAAGTCTCGGGCCTGCCGACTATGACGCTGTGATGGAAGAGCTCACGGACGAAGGTACCCAGTGGAACACTGATCCGAAAAATCCGAGGACAGTGAAGAGAGTCCAACTCACCTCGGAGGCCAAACTGTGGAACGCCTTCATCAAAAAGCGAATTATGCCATCCTCGCACAATACAACTGTAGACCAACCCAGGTTAGCCCTCATTCATTCTATATTAAATAAGAGGCCAATTAACGTTGGTAGATACATCCGGGAGAGTATACTAGAATGTGCACACCGCCCGACAAGACCACTCTACTTCCCTTATCTCATCACCGCCCTCTGCCGCGGCCATCATGTACCAGAAGCTGCCACATATATACGAGTCCAAGGGAAGGGCTGGACAGAGAAAAATATACTCAGCCTGATGGAACTCACTGCTGCCACCCCGCTGTCATCTTTCGACCCTACTGCCACAGCAACAAAGCCGACAGAACCAACCGACACTGAGCCTGCAGCAGCAGCACCTCTGGTCGACACCTCCTCCCAGATCCTTGCTTCCATACAAAAAATGGAGGAACGACAACTCGGCCTCATGAGTTTCATCAGAGATTTCACCTCTTCCACGGTACATTTCATCCATACCTCTTTAAATTTCCTTGATACTGCATTCCCTACTTTCCCCAATCAATACTTTGCTGCCACCACCCCTGCCCATACCCCCACACCTACTGCCACGCCCAAGACACCTTCTGCAGCATCCACACCGACTCTAGTCAAACTTAAGCTTGAGAAAATAAAATCGAGTCTGAATAAAAACTAAAGGAGCCTAAGAATTGCCTCCAAAAAGATGAACTTTGACATAAAAATTCAAGTTAGAGGCTGAAATATTCTAGTGAAAATAAGGAAGTCTTGGCATATAATTGTTCACAAGCATGCACACACTGCACGAGGATTATAGCAAGGTTCAAGATGAATCCTAAATTATCTGACAAGGTGTTGCTCACAATAGGGAATGAATGGAAGGTAAGGGAAAGTTCACTGTTTTAAGCCAAACAAAAATTCTATTTTTTTTTCTTTTAGGTCTGAATTTCTTGAGGGCAAGCAAAAACTTGAGTTTGGGGGTGTGTTGAGTGTGTAAAAGTTCTATTATTTACCCCCTATTTAACCCATATTTCTGCTGCATTCAAGCATAATTCATTGCATTTAGGTTAGATTTCAGTTATACATCACAAATATATTAAATGGCACAGTTTCTACTGAAATTGGTTGTTTTTGCAGGTTGCTATTGTAGCAGATGGAGAAGCAGACGCTGGGCAGTGATGCAGCAAAGCTGGAACTGGATGTGCAGACGAGGAGGACGATGCTGCCATGGCCGCTGCCGTGGCAGCCAAAAATGACAACAGTGTTGAGGAGAAGAAGGAAAGTGGGCCTCGACAGAAAGAGAAAATTATGCCGGTCTGTCGTGGAATACCCTTTTATTTTTCCAAGCCTTAGATCAGAATGAAGGACAAGCCCAAAGTTCAAGGAAGAAACTCTAAGCAAGAAGGAAGGACGAATTAAAGACTTATGCTCTGAAGATTTAGTCTTTAATAGAGTTGTACTTTAATTTAAACTTGTATTCTTGCCATATTAGAAAACTTGAACCTAAGGCCTATATAAATGCATGTAATTCGACCTAGGAGAGGACATCATCTTTCTTTAGCCTTCTTCCCAAAACCCTAGCCGTTTTCCCCTTCTCAACATGTTCTAAATTCCCCCTAGGGCCACGAATTGATTTGTAAAGTAGTTGCAAGGATTGCTTTTGTTTTAGGAATTTTCTGTTCAATAAAATAAACTTCAAGTTTGCTTATTCTGGTTTTCAACATCTTGCAAGAGTATCGGGAGAGCATTGTGAGATTATCTATTTACTTAATATCGGGAGAGTTAAGTATACGAAAGGAATAAGTGTGGGCTCTCTAGTTTATAGTTGAACTATCTCGGACCTAGGGATAGGACGAGGTTAAGTGGCTAAGGAAGAATTCAACAACATCGGTGTTCATCCTTCGATTCACGCCGGGAGGTATCAATAAAGACATGTTCATCGACAGACTTGGACCTAGGGATAGGCCAAGGCATCACAGGGATTCTTGCCAAGCTTGAAGTTCAGAGTTGTGTGATCGCTGCTGCGACTAACAACAAACCGCTGCCGCGACGGGTGCCGCCGCGATAGGAACGACGACAGAACAAATATTCTTAGACTTTGCAACACCTACACCACTGAGCAATTCAATACCGGCCCGTTCTCTCTATCTTGATTCCATTACTCTTTTATTTAAGTACTTTTTATTATTTCGTGACAACAACTTAAATAATTCTTTTCTTTCTCGTGCAGTAATCCAAGGTGAAGCTATTAGCCCAGTCCCCGTGGAGACGATATCTGATACTTCTGTACCACTTTACTACTTGTGTCGTGTACACTTGCACTACATTGCGATAGACACTTTTACACGCAACATAAATTTTGAGAACAAAATTTCTTAAGTGGGGGAGAGTTGTAACGCCCCGATTTTGGGCTTGGAAGTTAGCCGGGTTGGTTAGGAAGTTTGTTAGAATCGGTTCAAGCAAGTTAGACTAGTTTTGGGAATAATTTGGAATAAATGGTTTTTGAATGATATAAAATAAATGGAGAAATGGTTAAAAATCATTATTTTATAAATACATGATTTTGGTGAAACTAATTTTTGAAAATGAGTTTTGGAAGAAAGACATTTTAGATTTAGTGACTAAAATGAAATTTTTGAAAACTGTTTTAAGTGACTAAATTGTAAAAGAACATAACTTTAAATCTTTAAGGAGTAATTGACCAAAGGTCTAATTCAGTTTTTTTCCTCTTAATTGATTTATTTTAAGATGTTTTTAATAAATAAAAAGAGTTGGAAAAGACTAAATAACTTTTATTTTCTAAAAACACATTTTACGTAACTTTCTCTCTATCATTTTCTCTCAAATTCTCTTCAACCAAACATTGGTTTCCTCTTCAAAGATTTAAGGTAAACATTGGATTTGATTTATCTTTTCATATTAACTGATTTCCTATTGATTTACCATCAAAATCTTATGTTTGTATCTTGGTTTTCTCATGAAAATATATTCAATTGGAGGAAAAAGCTAACATTAGAGGTAATGTTTCGTTCTCCTCTAATTACAAATTATTTATTGAAATTCCCAAGTTTTTGGTCTTTCATGAGTGTTTTCTAATGAGTTTTGATATTATGGTTTTAAAAAATGGATTTAATTGATGTTTGATGGGCTCAATCAAGAGATCTTTGTTTCGAATTGATTTTGCTAAGTTTATAATGATATTTAACCATGATTATGATGTGTTGGAATGTTGATTTAATGATTTTAGTAATGGAAACCTGAAACTAGTTAGATTGCTTAATTTCTTGATTGAAATATTTGAGATTATGGGCTATCTGTGTGGTTAATTGATAGCTGGGGGTTCTTTGGTGTTGAGATGATGTTTTTAGATGTAAATCAATGCGGTTAAGATGTTAATTTCTCTAGGTAACGGTTAGAGTTTAAGTACAAAGGGTTCGCCGATGTTTTCGGTTGTTTTGGGATGCCAATTGCTTGGCGATTGTGGGTAGAAGTTGAGATGTTGTGCTACTGGGGATTTTGGTGCAATGTGGTGCACTAATTCCCTATTTTGCTTTGGTTAGAAGCAGGGGATGATGTTTCGTTAACTTAGGAAGGAGTTACAGTTGATCTGGAAGCTTGATTACGCTTCGACAAAGCAAGCGAGGCATTGTCGGGGAGTGGAATTGGTTTAAAATCTTTTCAAAGGTTTGAAAGCAAGGTTTGGGGGTTTAGATTAAGCTTGAAATGCTAATCTAGGATTAGAAGTAAGTATGAGATGTTTTGCTCTCGTTTCTCGGTTTTATCCCATTGTTTATGCGACCATGCTCATGTTTTGAAGATAGAATTAAACCTACTATTTTATGCATGTTTGAGAAATAATTTGATGATTTATGCGATCCCATGAGATAGATTTATGATTTCAAAGAAATAAAAATTGTTGAGAAAATGCTATGCATTGTTTATGCTTTTGAATGGGATGAGAAATGGTTTATGTTTATGCATTGAAAAACAGTAGGTGTAATGCCCAGAGTTTAGGGCCAGGAGTTACCAGATCGAGTTAAGGGTCGAACCCAATATGTTGGCCGGTTTATGTCTTATGATGAAGTGTTTTCCTTTAGCCTTTTTGGCCATATGTCCAATTTGTGTATGTATGCATGGTTGATGCTGGTTTTAGGGTGCCTTGCCTCTAGTTTCCTTGTTTATCGTGTTTCGATGTTGTTTGACGTATGTTGGGGTGAGTTTAGGAACGTTTAGGGATACCAAAACAACTTTTTGAAACCCATCTATGCCCAAGTGCTTCGAAACACTTGGTATGGTTTCGGAAAGGCCAGGCTTTTGGGGCACCTGTATCAAAATGGGGGTGGTGCCGTTTCGGTACGTTTTGCCTCTAGAGACTCTCGTTTTCAAACCAAGAGAGACCATTTCAGAACGGCCTGGTGTTGCTTTTTGCTGGGAGCCCCTGTTTTGAAACGGGCAACCCCAATTTCGAAACACAAGTGGTCTAAGGGGGAAATGGCATCTTTGAATGTTTCCGAATGTTGCGTTTTGGTCCCTAATGCTTGTAGACTTTCTTAATAAGTTTTCTTGCCCCGTTTTGAGTTGGTTTTGCCTCGTGTGATTGGAATTTGACTAATAACTATTTGGTAAGGTTAAATATACCTTTCTGTCCATGTTTAGTGTATTTTTACAAAATGGTCTATCGTGACTGTTTTGGTCCCAATTGGACCTCCGATTGATGTCCGAATGAGACGTTGTTCTTCCGCTGTGTCCCTTACTACCATAAGAACTCTAAAATGCATTTAGACAAGATAAATTGAAACCTAGGGTTGTTAATCAGAGGGAAATTCTAAGATTTTTCTCAAGTTATCCCCGTGTAACCTTCCTGATTCGGTCTTGCGATTAAACCGAGCCGAGGGGGTTACATTTGGTGGTATCAGAGCCTCGGTTTCAAGGTCTCCCGGGAAGGTAAGTCAGGTAAGTTGATTTTTTTGGTTTGTTCGCTGTTGCACAGTGTGTGAAAGCATGATTTCTCGTTCTTGTTGTTAGTTGAAGAGTAGTCGAGCGTCCCCATTGCTAAGTATTGTTATTGGAAAATGGTTTTGGTTAAAAGAGCTTGAACATTTGGATCCTTGTCCTTGCTGACCCAATGTTTTCTTGCATGTTATGCTTGTTGTTTTAGATTGTATCTTCCTTATGGTGAGACCGAGAGGATGGCCTAGAGTGGGTGACTAGGCACCCGGGGATGTGCATCCTATTCCTCCTGCTCCCGATGGTAATGGGGCGAATGCCAGAGGTAATGTAATTCAGGCTGGTGCGAATGTTGGAGGTGATGGTAATAGACCTCAAGTTGGCCAGGGTCAGGCTAGTGCGGACATGACTCATTTGATTCAGACCATAGCCGGGGCTTTTCAGATAGCTTTAGCCGGCATACATGTTGCAACACCACATCAAGGTGCGGGGACTGGTTTATCCCTTGAGAGACTTCGTAGTTTGGGGGGGTCGAGTTTCGTGGTTAGACTCCCGAAGGTTTAGAGGCTTGGCTCGAGAGCACTACACGAATCTTAGGTGAGATGGAGTGCTCAAACACTCGTAAGTTGGGGTGTGCTGTCTCCTTACTTTAGGGAGATGCATATGCTTGGTGGACTACAATTATTTCAGGTGTGCCGGAGGTGGATGTCACTTCGAAATTCTTCAGAACAACCCTCAGAAAGAAGTACCTTGGAGCCCGATATTAGGATGAAAAGAAGAGAGAATTTATGGCTTTGGTTCAGGGTGGTAAGACGGTGTTAGAGTATGAGGTACAGTTTGTGAGGTTGAGCCAATATGCTCCCGAGTTGGTTCCCAGTGAACGAGAACAATGTGAGCGCTTCCATTATGGTTTGACTAGGGATGTGAAGATATATATGCTTGCTTCTGATTACACCGAGTTTGATGTTTTGGTCTCTAGGGCCAAGGATATTAAGAAGAGTTTAGTCTATAACACTCGTGCTAGTGGGTTCGATTCAGGGAAGCAACATGCAGAATGGGATAGAGAGCATGCCAAGAGGCACAAAGATAGGAGATATTAGCCTGACTTGAGACGTAGAAGTGGTAACCATGGACGTGGCCATCAGGGCCAAGGGTCTGTTGTTCACACTCCCGAGTGCACTAGATGTGGGAGACGCCATCTGGGCGAGTGTATGGGTACCTTTGGGGTATATTGGAACTGTGGTTCCCGAGATCATTTGAGGTGTAACTGTTCTCACCGGCTGGGGGCGG
Organism: Hibiscus trionum; assembly: GCA_030270665.1. Lineage (NCBI taxonomy): Eukaryota > Viridiplantae > Streptophyta > Magnoliopsida > Malvales > Malvaceae > Hibiscus > Hibiscus trionum. Next base: position 37,468,439 of record BSYR01000010.1, on the reverse strand, counting down.
ACATGCCCTAGTTCGAGGTTTTGAGCATTAGAGAGGCTGTAGGCGCGGTCGAGGTAACTTTTAGCCAAGGAATAATTTTTAGAGAAATGTAGCTCATGTGGTAGTAGTTCAGCCCGAGGGTGGAGGACCGACTAGGGTGTATGCACAGCGAGAGGCTAGGAATGACATGGATGTCATCACAAGTAATTTCTTGTTACGGTCTTTATCCTTGCTTTCGTTGATAGATTCAGGTTCGACACATTCATACATTTTAGGTGAGCATGCAAGATCTCTAGATTTACCGTATGAGTTGTTAGAGGTATGTAACACCCGGGTTTAGGGGTCGGGTGAAAATAATATTTAAATAATATTTTAGTCTTGATTTTATAATTAAAATAATAATATATTATTTTAAGGCTTTTATTCCCAAATCAAACATTTATGTTGTACCAAAGTTTACTTGAAACTAAATTCCATGGATTTTAAATGTAGATGAGATTGCCATCTCATTAATGGCAATCATGTAAATAAACTAGCTTTCAATTTAAATTTCCCTTTTCATTAAAATAAACCCTTGTCTTCTTCCTTCTCACTTCCCCCATTTTCATTTCAACGACACAAAGAGCTCTATCTACCAAGTTACTATTCCATCACCTTTCTCCCTCATTTTGGCTCGGTTTTGAAAGGTAAACACATCCCTATCTTGCTCTCACCTTCCTCTCTTTGAAAGTACAAGTAGTTTTCATTTTCATCCAAGTTTTAGAAATTGTGTTTTTGGAGGATTTGAATAAAAATGGTAACTTTATTGTTTTTAACTTGAGGTTTTGATTAAATAAAGTTAGATATGATGTTTGTGAATCAAATGGTCCGACATATATGATTTTTACATAGTTTTAAACACATTCCCGGATTTGGGTTTAATGGGGTTTTTGAAGGGTTTTAGAATGGTTTTTGGGGTTGTTTTAGGTTGGAATTTGTGGGCTAATGTTAGTATGTTAGTTACGGGTTGCTTTGGAATCTTTTGGAAGTGTTAAAAGTGCTGAAAACATGAGTTTTGGTTGAGGTTTATGGGCTGATCGAGTTTGGTAATTTTGGGGGTTGTCCATGGCTTGAATTGTTGTGTTTGATGTTTGATTAGTATTCTGGGTTAGCTACTTTGATGTTTGAACGGATTTGAGGTCGTTTGGATTGTGTTGAGATTGTTTAGAGGCAAGAGCTTGTGTTGGTGAAGCATCGGGAGTGAATCCGGAAGCTTGAAGGTGTTGGTTGCTTGGTGTTGAGCTTGGAGGTGAAGGTGAGTGGTTAATGTTTTCAAAAATGGTTTTGAGTATTTGGTTCAAGCATGTGGACTAGGTTGGGCTTGGTAGACCCACCTAGAGTTAGGATTAGAGTGGTAGCCTAATCCTAAGCTTTAGGTAGAGACATTGGTTGAACTCTTAAATTGATGTTTATGCCTCATGATGAATTGTGTTAGGATGACTATGTATAATGTGTTATACATGTATGTTGAGGCATGGTTGTGATGCATTGTGATATGCATGTGGATTGTTCAAGATTGTGATCATGGTGAGTACGTGCTAAGCACGAAAGTTGATATTAAATGATATTGTGGATTGAGTTAAATGTTGGCACTAGTATGCTTGGGTACAAATGATCGATCATTAGGATGTTAGTGTGCACACGTGAGTCAAATGCGCGCATGGTCTTAATGATGGTAGTCATCAAGATGGAGTACGAGTTCGCCCGAAAATTCTTCTTATGTATATGATAGTCGGTGATGAGTGTAATCCCATCGACGGGGCGTGGGGATGAGTGGAATCCCCTCCGCGAGAACGGTGATGAGTGTAATCCCACCGTGAGGTAAAGTTGTTATTGGATGTGAGTTCCAACGTGTTTATCCGTGTATTCGAGTCATAGCTTCGTGCCAATATTAGTTGATATGTGTATCAAGGTGATTCTTTTATGGATGGATATATGTGCTTACATATGATGTGGATTTGAGCTTGTTGAGCATGACATACTATTGAGTAATTGTTCATGCATCATGTACATTTTGGCTCTCGAGAATCGAAGGTAAGAACATGCATTTTACCTTGTTGAGATCGTGCTTGGACCCTGCATTGTCGAGGTTTGTTTTTAAAGAGCTTACCCTCACTAAGCTTTATGCTTACGCTCTCTTTTGTTCGACAATGCAAATCCTTAGTTCGTGGGTTCCTAGTGCAAGAAGGGGCCTCCAAGTGTGTGTGCTTTGTGGTGCTAGCCTAGCTACCAAGTATGGTTATTTTTAGTTATGATGTAATGGTCAAGCAATGGGACATGTAATTGTGTTGTGATGCTTTCGAAGTATGTTGGTGTTGTTTGTTAGGAGCATGCTAGGCTCCTTTTATACGTTTTGTTGGTTTGGCTTTTGGATGTATGCCTTGCTTGTAAACCTTGTTGGATTTGCCTATCTTAATTGTCTAAGTGTATGACCTTGTGGAAGCATGGAATCTTGAATGTGCTACATGAAACCTTGATGTGTTTATTGATTCATCTAATGTTTGGCTTCTATATGTTTGTTGTGTGCTAAGCATGTGCTAGTAGGGTGCTTTCCATCTAGGTTGGTTGAATGTTGAGTCTTAAGTGTTTTAGTTGAGTTTTGGGGCTGCCTTGTATCTAAAACCAGCAAAAATCTGTCTTTTCGCAGCCCGTGTATCGAAACAGTTGGTCTAGTTTCGATACAGCCTCTTGTTTCAGGCCAGGCATTTCGATATGCTTTGGATCCATTTTGGTACATATTTGCTATTGGAAATCTGAGAAATTGCCGATATTTTGGGGTATCAAAACTGGTCCAGGTGTTTCGAAACGGTCAATATGTCGTTGACCACGAGAAGTTGACCGTTGGGGGTGTTTCGGAACGGTTGACCGCCGTTTTGATACGGCCTTCTCGTGTGGACTTAGGGCCGTTGACCAAGTCAAGGCGTTTCGATACACCTCTTGGGTGTTTCGAAACGACCTGCTTATAAACCTAAAAATGGGATGATTAACATGATGTTTGGGCTTGGTTGCTTTTAACTTATGTCGTTTTCCGCTGCCGTGATCACATAGGATTTAAACGTGCCTTTAGAGAAGATATAATTAAAAGAAAATTTTTAGGGTTGCTAATCGATGTGGAACCTTCACGAGTTTCGCATCGGTTTTCCCCGTGTAGCCCACTCGGACCGGTCAAATGTCCGAACCGGGACGAGGGGGTTACAAGGTAGGTGTAAATGTTACTAGTTCTTTTGGTGAGACCGTGGTAGCTAGGAAAATGTATATGATGTGTCTTTTGATGATTTAGGGTCATGTGTTTCCATTCGATATGATGGAATTGCTGTTCTATGGTTTCGATGTGATTTTGGGCATTGATTGGCTCGTAGAGCATAGAGCTAGAGTAGACTTTGAGACCAAGAGAGTTTCCTTGAGACTAGTAGATGATTATGAGGTTGTAGTAGTTGGCGAGAACAATAAGTTCTTGTCCAATGTTGTTTCTGCCTTAGAAGCTCAGAGATTGATGGATTTGGGTTGTCAAGCATATTTGGCCTATGTGATGAATCCTAATATGAGTAAAGTTAGACCGCAAGACATCAGAACAGTTTATGATTTTCCGAGTGTCTTTCCAGAAGAGTTGTCGGGTTTGCCTCCAGATAGGGATGTTGAGTTTGCTATTGAGACGTATTTAGATTCTGCTCCCGTATCTATTGCTCCGTATAGAATGGCATCTAAAGAGTTGAAAGAGTTGAAGGCACAGCTTCAGGAATTGTCGGATAAAGGTTTCATTAGGCCTAGTATTTCTTCGTGGGGTGCTCCAGTCTTGTTTGTGAAAAAAAGATGGCAGCATGAGGATGTGCATAGATTATAGGCAGTTGAACAAGGTAACAGTAAAGAACAAGTATCCTTTGCTGTAGATCGACAATTTGCTTGATCAGTTGAGAGGTGCTACAATATTTTTCGAAGATTGATTTGAGATCCGGCTATTATCAGTTGAAGGTGAAAGATGTGGATACACCGAAGATAGCTTTTCGTACACGATATGGGCACTATGAGTTCTTGGTAATGCCTTTCGGTTTGACTAATGCCCCAGCTGCATTTATGGACATGATGAACATAGTGTTTCACGAGTTTTTGGATAGATTTGTAGTAGTGTTCATAGATGAAATTTTAGTGTACTTCAGGACCGAGGAAGAACATGATGAGCATTTGCGATTGGTACTACAAACCTTGCTTGAAAAGCAGTTGTATGCCAAGTTGAGTAAATGTGAGTTTTGGATTAGGGAAGTAGTCTTTTTAGGTCATGTGATCTCGGCCGATAGGATTAGTGTGGATCCCAAGAAGATAGAAGCAATAGTGAATTGGAAACAACCAAAGTCAGTGATAGAAATCTGTAGTTTCCTAGGCTTGGCGAGGTATTATCGAAGGTTTGTTGAGGGATTCTCGAAGATTGCCACACCTTTGACTAAATTGCTTCAGAAAGAGGTTCGGTATGAGTGGACATATGCAAGGCATCAAGCGTTTGAGAAGTTGAAGAAAGCATTAACTGAAGCTCCTATTTTGATTCAGCCTAAACCAGGGAAAAAGTTCGTAATCTACAGTGATGCATCGTATGTGGGTTTAGGTTGTGTGCTTATGCAAGAAGGAAGAGTTGCAGCTTATGCTTTGAGACAATTGAAGGTTCACGAGAAGAATTACCCCACCCATGACATAGAGTTAGCAGCTGCGGTTTTTGCCTTGATGGTTTAGACACTACCTTTATGGTGAGAAATGCACAGTCTACACTGACCACAAGAGTTTGAAATATTTGATGACTCAAAGAGAGTTGAATCTTAGACAACGTAGGTGGTTAGAGCTTCTTAAAGACTATGACCTCACAATAGAGTACCATCCGGGTAAAGCAAATGTAGTGGCCGATGCTTTGATAGCCGAGCTATAGGTTAAACCTTCGTTAGTTCAGTTGATTCGAGAGAAACAGTTGTAAGACAGATCTTTGGCACCTCACGTGCAAGATATAGCCGAGGGTAAACCCACAGACTTCTGTTTTAGTGAGAATATGATTCTATGTTTCAAGGATAGAGTAGTTTTTTTAGAAAATGCCGAGTTGAGGCGTACCATCTTTTATGAAGCTCATAACAGTCCTTTTGCTATGTATCTGGGTAGTACGAAGATGTACTGTGGGTTAAAAGATGATTACTTCTGGGTTGGTTTAAAGAAAAATGTGGCCGAGTATGTGAGTACATGTATGGTTTGCCAGCGTGTTAAGGTCGACCATTAGTTTCTTTCAGGTTTGTTAGAGCTGTTGAAGATTCCGGAATGGAAGTGGGAACAAATTACGATGGATTTTGTGTCAAGTTTGCCATTGACTCTTTTGAAGAAGAATTCAATATGGGTAATCGTTGACAGATTCACTAAGTGTGCCCACTTCATACCTGTTCATACTACTTATACCTTAGACAGGTTGGCCGAGTTGTATATAAATGAGATCGTGAGACGGCATGGTGTACAGAAGTCTATTGTATCAGACAGAGATCCGAGATTTACAGCTAGATTTTGGGAGTGTTTGCATCGTGCCTTGGGAACTTGGTTGAACTTCAGTACTTCGTATCACCCACAGTCAGATGGTCAGTCAGAGAGAGTTATTCAGGTGTTATAGGACATGTTGAGATGTTGCATTATCGACTTTCAGGGCTCTTAGGAGAAACATCGGCCGCTAGTAGAGTTTGCATACAATAACAGTTATCAGGCTAGCATTCAGATGGCACCGTATGAAGCTCTGTATGGGAGGAGATGTACAAAACCTATTTGTTGGGCTGAAGCCGAACAAAAGCTTGGACATATGCCAGACTTGCTTAAAGGCACAACCGAGAAGGTAAAACTGATTTGTGATCGCTTGTAGGCAGCTTCAGACAGAAAGAAATTGTATGCCAACTTGAAAAGAAGAGAGATAGAGTATGTTGTGGGCGACAAAGTATTCTTGAAGGTTTCCCTGTGGAAGAAGGTAACGAGGTTTGGTAAAAAGGGGAAGCTAAGTCCGAGATTCATTGGTCCATACGAGGTAGTTGAGAGGATTGGTCATGTAGCATATAGGTTGATATTGCCATCCGAACTTGAGAAGATTCATGATGTGTTCCATGTTTCGATGCTTCGAAAATATAGATCAGATCCGTCTCATGTGATGCTAGTGGAAGAGATCGAGTTAAATCCGGACTTGTCGTATGATGAAGAACCAATTCAGATTCTTGCTACAGATAGTAAAGTTTTGCGTGGGAGGACTATTGAGTTAGTCAAGGTGTTGTGGAGACATTGGGGGTGTGGAAAAAGCTACTTGGGAGAGGAAGGATGACGTGAAGAGACAGTTTCCATATCTTTTTCCATCAGGTAAATTTCGAGGACGAAATTCCTTAAGTGGGGGAGAGTTGTAACGCCCAGAGTTTAGGGCAGTGAGTTACCAGATCGAGTTGAGGGTCGAACCGAATCCATTGGCCGGGTTAGACTAGTTTTGGGTATATTTATTTTAACAAAAAAGGTTATGTCTTGAGATGAAAATATTTTAAAAGGGGGTAAAAAGGTTAATCCTTTTTAAAGGGGTTTTTTAATTATAACAAAAGGTTTTATTTTTAAGTTGTCATCTTTTTGGAGAGAAGATCATATTATTTTCCTCCAAAACTAGTGTTCTCATTTTCTCTTCAACCAAACATCATCTCCATTGAAGACTTTTGAAGGTAATCTTTTCTTTGCTTTGGTTTTCCTCCATTGAACTCTTTTTGTTGGATTCTCTTCAAAACCCAAATAATTTTTCCATTTTTCTCAAAGTTCATTGTTTGAAAATAATGGGTATTTTGGGGGATTTTCGTATGGATTGATGTTGATGTGTTTTGGGTTGGTTAAAAGCAATGTTTTTAGTGTTAAATGATGCGGAGATGTTGGTTCAATCATAAAATCCCGAAACTAGGTAAGTGGGTCATTTAAAAGGTTGAAATACTAGAGTTTTTTTGCTTGGCTTTGGGTTGAAATGACCCCTGATGGTTTTGTAGCTTTGGAATGATGTTTTCGAAGTAAATATATGTGTTTTGGATGAGTATTGTTGGGTTTTAGTTAGAGCTGGTGTGGTGATAATTTCGGCTATGAATCGATGAGCGAATGTTGTTGAATATTGTGTTTGTACCGCCCTAGTTTTGGGCCTAGATGGTTTAGACATCGGATCGGACCGGTCGATAACGGTTCGAATCGCATAAGGTTATTTAAGGAAATCAAGGATCGGGATAGGATAAAATTGTGATAAAAATTGCTAAAATCCTCTAAAAATATGTTTAAGAGGTTGGTTAAGTCAATTTTACAAAATGGATTTCGAAAAATGGGACATTTTGAGTAGTGACCAAATTGTAAAGTTTCAAAACTGGGAAAATGTGATTTTTAATGTGGAAGCCAAAATCTTAGAATCTTTAGGGCGCTTTAAGTCAATTTGACCTTTTCTCAATATGATATGTGTTTTAAAAGGCTTTTAATTAAATGGATTTAATTGGGTTTATATTAATTAATTAATATAGTTAGTTAAAGTGAGATTTTCAATTACGTAACTACCAACTCTTTCTCATTTTCAGCCAAACACTAATTCTCTCATCTTTTCTCAGAATTCTTTCTTCCAAAAATTCTCTCAACATTTTCTAAACCATTTTCAAGATATCTTTCCTAATTCTTCAAGGTTTTGCTAAGGAAAACTTGTCAATCATTGAGAGAAGCAAGGATTGGAGGTAAATCCCATTCTAAACCTCTAATCTAAGTTCTTTACTGAAATTCCCAAGATATTTGGCTTCTAAATACTATTTTTGGTTGAGTTTTTATTATAGTTTTGATTGGGGATCAAAAACTTGTAAAAATATGGTTGAAATCTTAATTTTCGGACTTGATGAGTTAAGCTCTGTTTTGTGTTGATTTTATATGAGTTTAAAGTTGATTAATATGTTAAAATAATGCGTTGATAACATAGATCCCGAAATCCTTGAGATCCTTGAATTTCTTGTTGGTTTTAAATGAGTTTTTGTGGTGAAATGGTGGAATCTTGCTTGCTGGAGGTATAAGGTTGGGTTAGGTTGTTTATTAGATGTGTTTTGATGTTTATAATGCTTTGGAAGTGTTGTACGTTGGCTGGGTTTGGTTTAGGAAGCAATCGATTGAGTTTTCGGTTGTTTTGGATGGGTATTTTAGTGTAGTTTGGGTGAGCAACGAGTTTGTGAATTGTTGTTGGTGTTAGAATGCATTTTAATGCATTTAGATCTCTATTTTGATGATGTGAAAACAAGGGATCTTGATCCGGAAGCGAACAAGGTGTTGTTGGAGGCTCCAGAAGGGTAATTCCGTGTCGGCGAGTAAGGTTTCGCGTATCGGTGAGTGGCAATGCAATTTCCTGCTTTGTAACGCTTTGAGCGTGGTCTTGGGAGCTTAGTGTAAGTTTGATACACTTAGCTAAGCTCAAGAGTAAGTGATTCGGAAATCCCTCTCTTGGAAATGTGCTATGTTTGATGAAATTGCACTTGAGTTGAGTGTGGATTTATTTACTATTTTTAAGCATGTTTAAGCATGGTTTAATGCTGAATTTTAATGCCATTATGTTAAGGATGCACTAGGTAAGTGATCATTGGTTTGCATGTTTTGAATGCATATGATATTAAGCATGATATGCTTGTGGAAATGACATTGTGGTTATGCTTGTAAAACAGTGGATTAATGTGGTTAAATGATTATATTGGCAAGTGCTGAAAATGGTTTTGGGTTACTTTAATCAGATATAGTTAACCGGCTATAGGATTAGGTGCACCGTGAATAAAGTCGCCTTGGATGTCGAGGGGTTGTGATTGTGCCGTAATCTCCATCCAAGTACCCTAACAATTGAGGTGAAGATCACAACGGTGAGTGGTTAGTTCCGTGTGTGAGTCTTGTGTATGTGTCCCATACTCTCGTTAGTGGAATTATACAACTACCGATGAGTGATGTTGAGTGGTTGTGATTGTGCCATTAAACTCCATCACGGGTGTTGAGGGGTTGTGATTGTGCCATTGATCTCCACCTTGTGTAGTCCGATAGTATGTATGAAGCGTGAGGGACAACGCTTGTAATCCGCGTATCTGATTGTGTCTTGTGTTGAAATGGTTTATGGATTATCACTTGTGACCCAATATAATGTAAATGAATAATGTGAAGCATGAGATGCTTGGTAAAGCTTGAGCAATGGTTTAATTGCTTTTCAAAGTTGTTGCATAAGAACATGTGTTTATAAAATGTATTGATGTCTTGTGAAGACATGTTTTATGAAAAGGCATGTGATGAAAGTGGTGGTTTTGCAAGCCATGTGAAATGCATTGATGAATGTTGTTAGCGATCCTCACTAAGCTACATGCTTACGCTATTTTGTTTCATCAATGTAGAGAATTGAATGTTTCAAGGCAGCCCAAGAGCAAGAGGATTCCAAGGTTTTGTTTAAGAGAAGTATGTGGTTCAACCTTAGTGTAATAAGTGTCAATAGGTGGGACTTCTACTTCCTGGTTTTGGTTGGAGATGTTTGTTATTTCAAGCATGTTTAGTTTCTGATTGTGGACTTGTATTTGGTCTTTATGTGGCTCTATGGTTTGTTTGTGGTGTTTTACCTTTTCTATAGCTTGATATCTTAAGCATGCTAGAATAGCTATATGTCATCATGATATGAAGTGGTTGATGAGTATGATTTGCTGTTTAATGGTGATTAAAAGTCTATTAGATAGATTATACCTTGTATGCATGTTTTGAACTAGATCAGATGTGTTTTTGTATGTTTAACTGAAGTTGGATGAAGCCAATCTGGTACGCGTATCGATACACGAGGAAGCGTATCGATACGCTAAGGCAAAATGAGGCATTTCTGTAAAGGGGTATCGAAACGGATTGCTCGCGTATCGATACGCCTAGGCCAAATTTGAAGGCCGTATCGATACGCGGGGAAGCGTTTCGATACGCTCAACCCTTCTTTAGCTACTGTCTTCTTGCGTATCGATACATGCCCAAGTGTATCGATACGGGTAGTTAAATTTCAGTTAAAAGTATTTTTTAAGGTTTGGAAATGTTGCATTTTGGTCCCTGAATATTGTGAGTGCAATTGAATGAGTTTGGATGATCCGTTTGAGCTGAATTTTGGCATGTTGGCATGTTACATGACTAATTGAAGATTGGTAACTTTAAAATTCTAAAATTCCATGTATTTTATGCAATTTACAGTTTAGTCCCTAAAAGTCAAATGTATGCAATTGAACCCTAATTGTACTCCATTTGTTGTGCTATTTTCACCTAATCGCTTTACTGAAATTATAGGTTAATAATATGCATCTAGAGAAGATAAAAAGAAAAAAAAGGGTCGTTAATCGAGGTTGACTTTAACGAGTTGGCTTCAGTTTTCTTCGTGTAATCTTCTTAGTTCGGGTCGGGCGCCTAGGCTGGGCTAAGGGGGTTACATTTGTTGGTATCAGAGCCAGGTTATGAAAGAATTGGGTATGTTGGTATGTGAAATTGATATGTATCGTTGTATGTTGTTTGTAAAGCATGCAATTGGTTGAATTTTGAAGCTTATGTCATGCTTGATTTATGTGAATTGCATGTGAAATGGATATGAGTGTGTGATAATGATGTAATGTTGTTATATTGTAACCGCTTTAGCCCGGCCTAGGCGGTTGACCCGAACTACGGAGATTACACGGGGAAAATCAAAGTCAACCCGAAAGTCAACCTTGATTAACGACCCTTTTTTTTCTTTAATCTTGTCCAGATACATGTTAACCCTAGGTGAACACTTGAGAAACATATACGTGTAAAGCACAGCGATCGAATTTCAGAAAGGGACTCAATTGCACAATATACAAATGTTAGGGACCAAAACGTAAATTCTGAAAATTAGAAGGTCTTAACTGGTTTTAAGGTTACCAATATTAAATTAGTCATATTACATGCTTCCCTGTCAAATTTCATCTTGATCAGACATCTCAAACTCATGCAATTGCAATTACAATTTTCGGGACTAAAATGTAAAGCTTGCAAACCTCAACACCATTCAAATCAGTGCCCAACGGTCACCTGTTTCGAAACGGCGTTGACCGTTTCGAAACACGGGTTGGTTCCGAGACTAGTTCCGAAACAGGGTCTTCCAGTGGCCAAACCGTTTCGAAACAGCCTCCAGCCGTTTCGAAACACGAAGGGCATTTCAGGCCCCCGTTTCGAAACGCCAATGGGTGTTCCGATACGGTTTGCCCAGAAGCTGCAGATTTTGCTGGTTTTCATACATAAATCCACTCAAACACATCTTAATGACTTCCTAACCATGCCAACAAGTCATCATACATATAAGGTGCATGTTTGTAATTTCTAAACACATTCATAGCATCAAACATGGATTTTCACATATCTATAGGCATGCTTCCTATTATCCAAACCAATCAATTAACCAATCTCCAAAACAAGCATTAAGATGCCATTTACAATCTCAAACCATCAAAAGCAACATGCCACAACCTAGGGAGTTCAACACATCTCCCAAAACACATCTTAGGTTCCCATTGCCAAAATACCAAAACTAATAGTATATGAAAACATCACCATACATGAGATTGGTTTCCCTTGGACACTCTAGCCTCCTTGTTGCCCTTAAACACTTCAATTATCTGTATTATTGATTCAAGAGAGAGAGCGTAAGCACAATTGCTTAGTGAGGCATGCTCTAAAGAAAACAACACAATAATGCATTTTAGAAAACACTTTCAACAAAGCTTTTAATCACATGCTCATCTCTTTTCATGCAACCTTGCATACTTTACAAGCATCTCATGCTTCATTATAATCAACCCATCATATTGGCTTTCAAGTGATAACTCATAACCATTTACAACTCAAAACACAATCGGATACGCGGATTACAAGCGTTGTCCCAAACGCTTCATACACACTACCGACCAACATAAGGTGGAGTTTATCGGTACAATCACAACCCCTCAACACCCATGATGGAGTTTAACGGTACAATCACAACCCCTCCACATCACTCATCGGTAGTTGTATAATTCCACTAACGAGTGCAAGGGACACATAACACAAGATCCACACACGGACTTTTAACCACCGTTGTGATCTTACCTCACTCGTTAGGGTACTTGGATGGAGTTTACAGTACAATCACAACCCCTCCACATCCAAGGTGACTTTATTCACGGTGCACCCAATCCTATAGCCGGCTAATTATATCCGATTCAAGTACTTTAAAACCATTACATCACTTGCCAATATACATCATTACCATCAACAATTCACTGTTTTAAAGCATTAAACAAAGCCATTTATCATCATGCATCACTATGAATCATAACCATATTAACAATATGTCAAACCAAGGATCTCTTACCTTGAGCATCCTTCAATACATGGCTTTCAAAACCAGCATTAACCATGCTAAAACATGCTTTCAAAACAGAATTTAAACATGCAAATTATAACCAATGCATCAAACCACTTCATGGCCCATCCAAGGGAGTTTTTCTGAAACTTACTCTTGAGCTTAGCTAAGTTGTTTGGACTTAAACTATGCTCCCAAAACCTTCAAATAATTGATCCAAAGCTGGAAACCCAACTCCACTCACCAATTACGTTTCGCTTGCTTGCCGAAACGCCAATCAAGCCTCTGGATCAACTCCAAAAGTGTCCGAAGATGTCTCCCCTGTTTTAAACACATCAAAGCATAGGATTAATGCATCATCATGCGTTGAAATCTTCAGCAAACACACTTAAACTCGCTTCTCTACTTAAAACCAACATTTCGGCTACCAAACACAACCGAAATCACCTCCAAACTCTTCCAAAACTTAACCCAGCCAAGATCCATCACTTCTAACCATTTCTAAACATCAATTAACATCCAAAATAAACCTAAACTCGTCCTTATACCTCCAGCTATAACAGAACACCAAGATCACCTCAAAAACCACCATTTTCATAAGCAAAAACTTAGGAAACACAACCTATTCGGGATTGCATTGATAAAACCTCATTTCCACATCATTAGACATCCAAAATACATTAAAGAATCATCTCAAAATAGAGCCCAAACAATCACAACGAAATTCTTCAAGATTTCTTCCAAATCTTGAGTTTTAAGCCAAAATAAGGTTTCTAACACTAAAACCATTTATAAAACTTAAATTAAGGATTGACAACTTGGAAATTTCAGTAAAGAACTGAGTATTTAGAGGAGAAGAACAATCTTACCTCTAAATGGTGATTTATCCTTGATTTGAGCCAATTTTCTTGAAAATCCAATGAGGAAATCAAAAGGATTTGATGCAAGATTGATTAGGAACTAATTGATGATAGAAATCTCATCAATTGAAGTGAAGATCAATGAAAAAGTTCCTGGAGAAAACGTGTTTGGATGATGGAATTTTGAGAGAAAAAGGAATGAGAAAAATCTAGGAAAAGGTAGTTATGAATTTCCAAAAGGTAGTTTCTCGTCTCTTTTAATTAATTAAAACATTAATTAATTCACCCAAATTAAGGAAAAATCTGGAGAAATCATTTTTCGGTAAATTAGCTCCTTAAAGATTCAAAGTTTCAATCCTTACAAAACAGTCACCACTAAACTTTTCAAAAATCGCATTTTAGTCACTACACCGAAATGTAGTATTTCCAAACCTTATTTTGTTAAATTGATTTCACCACTCTCTTATATATATTAAAAGAGGATTTTTTTAGATATTTTTCCATATTTTTAAAGCATCCCGAACTAGGCTTTGCCTAAAACCTCCTTTTATATTCGAACCGAAAATCAGACCGGTCCAGTTCAGACCCTAAACTTATAAGCCCAAAATTGGGGTGTTACATATATGCTGAATTTGATTGATGAAAAGCATGTTGAGCTTGATGTGTCATTGTATGCTATGCCATGTTGGGGGAAGTCGGGGTGCCCATTGCCTTATTACACTAACCAAATGTTTTTGTAAACTTGGATCCTTGGTTGAAGCTGGCCTAAATGGTTTGATTTGTTTTTGTTGTTATGCTTTGTTTTAATAGCACTATGGGACCGAGAAGAGAGTTGAGGTCCAATACGATAATACCTGCAGCTGAGCAGGGTGACCAGGGTGAGCAAGGGGCTGATGTCCCTCCTGATGGAAATCTACCTCCTCCGCCACCACCTGGAGGTGGGGAGTAGGAGCAACAAGGACTTGCTGGTCCTGGTTTGGGTTATTTAGCGCCACTGGTTCAGGCGATCACCGGAGCGTTTCAGGCTGTTGTTGTCGGAGCGCATGTTCAAGCCCATGCAGCTGGGCAGGCGGGCTTACCGTTGGAGAGGTTAATGAGCCTAGGAGCTGTGGAGTTCTTTGGTATGTCTCCTGAGGTGTCTGAGGCCTGGTTAGCGAGTACGATCCGTATCATGGATCATATGGGCTGTAATGATGTGCGCAAGCTGGGATGAGCAGTATCCTTGTTGCAAGGCGATGCCTACAGCTGGTGGATGACTACCACGGCTGGTATGGAACCCAATGAGGTGGATTGGGAGTTTTTCAGAGGTGCCTTCAGGAGGAAGTATCTAGGGGTAAGATACTTGGATGAAAAGAAACGAGAGTTTATGTCGCTTGTTCAGGGCAACCTATCTGTGGCTGAGTACGAGGTCCAGATCGTACGCTTGAGCCAGTATTCTCATGAGCTGGTACCTAGTGAGAGGCACCGATGTGATCGCTTTCGGTACGGGTTGGTACATGAAGTTAAGACGTATATGTTGGCTGCAGACTACACTGATTTTGATGTGCTTGTTTATCGAGCGAAGGTTATTGAGCAGAACTTGGGATTATCGTCTCGAGGTGTTGAATCTATCTCTGGTAAGAGAGCAGCTGAGTACAGTTCCAGAGGTGGACGGAACAAAAGAGGGCGTGATAGGAGACATCAGCCAGAGGTAAGGCGTGGTACTCCGGGTCGAGGTGGTTAGGCTCAGGGAGGTCGTGTGAGATCTGAGCAACATACATGTTGGACATGTGGTTCGAGGGACCATTTGAGGCGAGATTGTCCTCGGGCGGCTAAGGAGGTTCAGGCTCCTGTTGTGGTGACATGGAATTCTTTTTGGAATTGTGGTTCGACGGATCAGATGAGGAGGGAGTGTCCTTTGTTGGCTGGTGGTGGCCAAGGACGTGCTCCTGTGGTAGCTGCACCTCAAAGAGGCCGTGGGCGCAGCCGTGGAAACTTTAATAGGAGAGACGAGGGGCAGCGAGGTGTTGGTCATGTAGTAGCTGTTCGACTTGAGGGAGGTGGACCAGCGAGGGTTTATGCTCAGCGCGAGGAGCACAATGATACTGATGTCATCGCAGCTACCTTTGCTCTTCAGTCTTTATCTTTGATGGATTTGATTGATTCTGGATCCACGCATTCCTATATCTTGACTGAGCATGCACATTTGCTTGATATACCTGTTGAGTTGCTGGAAGTAGGAATGCAAGTGACTAGTTCTTTTGGTGAGACTGTAGTCACTAGGAGGTTGTATAAAAGATGCCCTTTATCTGTACAAGGACATGTTTTCCTTGTGGATTTGATGGAGTTACCTTTCTATGGATTTGATGTAATCCTTGGCATTGATTGGTTGTCGAAGCATAGGGCGGTGGTAGACTTTGAGGTCAAGTGAGTCACCTTAAAGCTAGTTGATGATTATGAGGTAGTGGTGGTAGGCGAGAATGTGAAATTCTTGTCGAATGTGATTTCGGTTTTGGAAGCAAACTATATGATGAAGTTGGGTTGCGAGGCTTACCTTGCCTATGTGATTAATCTTGGCACCAAGGATGTGCGTGTGCAGAACATCCGAACTGTTCGCGATTTTTCGGGTGTCTTTCCGGAAGAATTGCCTGGGTTTCCACCAAACAGGGAAGTTGAGTTTGGTATAGAGTTGTACGAGAATACAACACCGGTGTCCATTGCTCTTTATTGCATGGCACCCAAAGAGTTAAAAGAGTTGAAAACACAATTGCAGGAGTTGTTGGACCGAGGTTTATCCGGCCGAGTGTGTCACCTTGGGGTGCACCGGTCTTGTTTGTTAAGAAGAAGGATGGACCAATGTGGATGTGCATAGATTATCGGCAATTGAACAAGTTGACAATCAAGAACAAGTATCCCTTGCCTAGAATTGATGATCTCTTTGATCAGTTTCGAGGAGCCTCGGTGTTTTCTAAGATAGACTTGAGATCAGGATATTATCAGCTGAAGGTGAAGGATGTGGACGTACCTAAGACAACTTTTCGCACGAGGTATGAACATTATAAATTCTTGGTGATGCTGTTTGATTTGACCAACGCGCCTGCTGCTTTCATGGACATGATGAATTGTGTATTCCATGAATTCCTGGATCAGTTTGTGGTGGTGTTCATCGATGATATCCTTGTGTATTTGCGTACCGAGGAGGATCATGATAGACACTTAAGAATTGTTTTGCAAGCGTTGTTAGAAAATCAGTTGTATGCCAAATTGAGTAAGTGTGAGTTTTGGCTTAGAAAGGTGGTCTTCCTTGGGCATGTTGTGTCAGCTGAGGGTATTCGTGTTGATCCGCACAAGGTAGAAGCTGTGATGAGTTGGAAGGTACCTAAGTCAATGACGGAAGTACGAAGTTTCCTTGGATTGGCTGGGTACTACCGTAGGTTTGTCGAGGGTTTCTCGAAGATAGCAGCACCTTTGACCAAGTTGCTGCAGAAAAATGTTCGCTTTGAGTGGACTAATGCGAGACAACAAGCTTTTGAGAAGCTGAAGGAAGCTTTGAGACAAGCTCCTATTCTGATTCAACCTGAGTCTTGTAAGGAGTTTTTGGTCTATAGTGATGCCTCCATTGTTGGTTTGGGCTGCGTGTTGATGCAAGAGGGTAAGGTAGTGACCTATGCATCTAGGAAGTTGAAGGTGCATGAGCGCAACTACCCTACTCATGATCTTGAGCTTTCGGCTGCGGTGTTTGCCTTGAAGATCTAGAGGCATTACTTGTACGGTGAGAAGTGTGTTGTGTTTACGGATCATAAGAGTTTGAAGTATCTCTTGTCTCAAAAGGAGTTGAATCTTAGGCAACGTCTCTGGGTAGAGTTGCTTAAAGATTATCATCTGACGATTGAGTACCACCCGGGTAAGGCTAATGTTGTAGCCGATGCCTTGAGCAGGAAAGTAGATGTGGAGTTGAGAGCGATGTTTGCTCGCTTGAGCATATCGTGTGATGGTGATTTTATTGTAGAGTTTCAAGTGAAACCATCCCTGATACAGTTGATCAAAGATAAGCAGTTTCTTGATGATTCTCTTGTTTCGCATGTTCAAGACATTCCGGAAGGTAGACCTTCAGATTTCAGCTTTAGTGATAATGGTGTTTGGTGCTTTGGGAGACAAATAGTGGTGCCGGATGATGTTGAGTTGAGGCGCACTATTATAACTGAAGCTCATAATAGTCCTTTTTCTATGCATCCTGATAGTACAAAGATGTATCGTGATCTGAAAGATGAGTACTTCTTGGTGGAGTTGAAAAAGGATGTGGCTGAGTTTGTTAGTAAGTGCATGGTGTGTCAGCGAGTGAAGGCTGAGCATCAGGTTCCTTCTGGGTTGTTGCAGCCTTTAAGAATCCCATAATGGAAGTGGGAGAGAATCACCATGGATTTTGTGTCTAGAATACCTTTGTCACCGTCAAAGAAGAATTCAGTTTGGGTGATTGTTGATCGGCTTACCAAATGTGCACATTTTCTGCCTGTGCATACTACGTATACTTTGGATAAGTTGGTTGAGCTATACATAGCTGAGATTGTGCGGTTGCATGGTGTGCCAAGGTCCATTGTGTCGGATAGAGATCCAAGGTTTACAGCATGATTTTTGGAATGTTTGCATCAAGCTTTGGGTACACTATTGAATTTCAGTACTTCTTATCATCCTCAGATGGATGGACAGTCGGAGTGTGTGATCCAAGTGCTTGAGGACATGTTGAGATGCTGTGTGATAGATTTTCAGGGTTCTTGGGAGAAGCACTTGCCGTTGGTTGAGTTTGCGTATAATAACAGTTATCAGGCAAGTATTCAAATGGCTCCATACAGGGCTTTGTATAGGTGAAGATGTAGAACCCCTCTCTGTTGGGCAGAAGCTGGGCAAAAGTTGATTTTGATGCCAGCTATGCTTAAAGGAACCACCGAGAAGGTGAAGCTCATTTGTGAGCATCTAAAGGCAGCATCGGATAGGCAGAAGTCTTACGCGGACATGAAGCGTAAGGAGATTGAGTTCGCAGTTGGCGAACATGTGTTCTTGAAGGTATCACCTTGGAAGAAGGTGGTGAGATTTAGGCGCAAGGGTAAAATTAGCCCAAGGTTCATTGGACCTTACGAGGTTGTGGAACGTATTGGTCCTGTGGCATATCGATTGAGATTGCCTGCATAATTGGAGAAGATACATGATGTGTCTCGTGTCTCTATATTACGAAAATACAGATCGGATCCTTCGCATGTCATGCCTGTTGAGGAGATAGAGTTGAATCCAGATTTGTCGTATGATGAGGAACAAGTGAAGGTTCTGGATGTGAGTAGCAAAGTTCTTCGTGGCAAGACGATAGAACTTGTGAAGGTGTTGTGGCGACACCGAGGAGTTGAGGAGGCCACGTGAGAAAGCAAGGCGGACATGCTGAGGCAGTTCCCGCATGTCTTCCTGTCAGGTAAGAATTTCGAGGACGGAATTTCCTAAGTGGGGGAGAGTTGTAACACCCTGGTTTGGGCCTAGATGGTTTAGACATCGGATCGGACCGATCGAGAACGGTTTGAATCGCGTAAGGTAGTTTAAGGAAATCAAGGATCGGAATAGGATAAAATTGTGATAAAAATTGCTAAAATCCTCTAAAAATATGTTTAAGAGGTTTCTTAAGTCAATTTTACAAAATTGATTTCAGAAATGGGACATTTTGAGTAGTGACCAAATTGTAAAGTTTCAAAACTGGGAAAATGTGATTTTTAATGTTGAAGCCAAAATCTTAGAATCTTTAGGGGGCTTTAAGTCAATTTGACCTTTTCTCAATATGACATGTGTTTTAAAAGGCTTTTAATTAAATGGATTTAATTGGGTTTATATTAATTAATTAATATAGTTAGTTAAAGTGAGATTTTCAATTACGTAACTACCAACTCTTTCTCATTTTCAGCCAAACACTAATTCTCTCATCTTTTCTCAGAACTCTTTCTTCTAAAAATTCTCTCAACATTTTCTAAACCATTTTGAAGAGATCTTTCCTAATTCTTCAAGGTTTTGCTAAGGAAAACTTGTCAATCATTGAGAGAAGCAAGGATTGGAGGTAAATCCCGTTCTCAACCTCTAATCTAAGTTCTTTATTGAAATTCCCAAGATATTTGGCTTCTAAATACTATTTTTGGTTGAGTTTTCATTATAATTTTGATTGGAGATCAAAATCTTGTAAAAATATGGTTGAAATCTTAATTTTCGGACTTGATGAGTTAAGCTTTGTTTTGTGTTGATTTTAATTGAGTTTAAAGTTGATTAATATGTTAAAATGATGTGTTGATAACATAAATCCTGAAATCCTTGAGATCCTTGAATTTCTTTTTGGTTTTAAATGAGTTTTTGTGGTGAAATGGTGGAATCTTGCTTGCTGCAGGTATAAGGTTGGGTTAGGTTGTTTGTTAGATGTGTTTTGATGTTTATAATGCTTTGGAAGTGTTGTATGTTGGATGGGTTTGGTTTAGAAAGCAATCGATTGAGTTTTCGGTTGTTTTGGATGGGTATTTTGGTGTAGTTTGGGTGAACAGCGAGTTTGTGAATTGTTGCTGGTGTTAGAATGCATTTTAATGCATTTAGATATATGTTTTGATGATGTGAAAACAGGGGATCTTGATCTGGAAGCAAACGAGGTGTTGTTGGAGGCTCCAGAAGGGTAATTTCGTGTCGGCGAGCAAGGCTTCGCGTATTGTTGAGTGGAAATGCAATCTCCTGCTTTGTAACGCTTTGAGCGTGGTCTTGGGGAGCTTAGTGTAAGTTTGATACACTTAGCTAAGCTCAAGAGCAAGTGATTAAGAAATCCCTCTCTTGGGAAATGTGCTATGTTTGATGAAATTGCACTTGAGTTGAGTGTGGATTTATTTATTGTTTTTAAGTATGGTTTAATGCTGGAATTTAATGTCATTATGTTAAGGATGCACTAGGTAAGTGATCCTTGGTTTGCATGTGTTGAATGCATATGATATTAAGCATGATATGCTTGTGGAAATGGCATTGTGGTTATGCTTGGAAAATAATGGATTAATGTGGTTAAATGATTATATTGGCAAGTGATGAAAATGGTTTTTGGTTACTTTAATCGGATATAGTTAGCCGACTATAGGATTGGGTGCACCGTATATAAAGTCGCCTTGGATGTCGAGGGGTTGTGATTGTGCCGTAATCTCCATCCAAGTACCCTAACGATTGAGGTTAAGATCACAACGGTGAATGGTTAGTTCCGTGTGTGAGTCTTGTGTATGTGTCCCATACTCTCGTTAGTGGAATTATACAACTACCGATGAGTGATGTTGAGGGGTTGTGATTGTGCCATTAAACTCCATCACGGGTGGTGAGGGGTTGTGATTGTGCCATTAAACTCCATCACGGGTGTTGAGGGGTTGTGCTTGTGCCATTGATCTCCACCTTGTGTAGTCCGGTAGTATGTATGAAGCGTGAGGGACAGCACTTGTAATTCGCATATCTTATTGTGTCTTGTGTTGAAATGGTTTATGGATTATCACTTGTTAGCCAATATAATGTAAATGAATAATGTAAAGCATGAGATACTTGTAAATGATGCAAGAATGCATGAGATGCTTGGTAAAGCATGAGCAATGGTTTAATTGCTGTTGAAAGTTGTTGCATATGAGCATGTGTTTATAAAATGCATTGATGTCTTGTGAAGACATGTTTTATGAAAAGGCATGTGATGAAAGTGGTGGTTTTGCAAGCCATGTGAAATGCATTAATGAATGTTGTTATCGATCCTCACTAAGCTATATGCTTACGCTATTTTGTTTCATCAATGCAGAGAATTGAACGTTTCAAGGCAGCCCAAGAGCAAGAGGATTCCAAGGTTT
This sequence comes from Hibiscus trionum, assembly GCA_030270665.1. Lineage (NCBI taxonomy): Eukaryota > Viridiplantae > Streptophyta > Magnoliopsida > Malvales > Malvaceae > Hibiscus > Hibiscus trionum. The sequence continues at coordinate 37,447,335 of BSYR01000010.1, read as the reverse complement.
TGTTTAAGAGAAGTATGTGGTTCAACCTTAGTGTAATAAGTGGCAATGGGTTGGACTTCTACTTCCTGGTTTTGGTTGGAGATGTTTGTTGTTTCAAGCATGTTTAGTTTCTGATTGTGGACTTGTATTTGGTGTTTATGTGGCTCTATGGTTTGTTTGTGGTGTTTTACCTTTTCTATAGCTTGATATCTTAAGCATGCTAGAATAGCTATATGTCATCATGATATGAAGTGGTTGATGAGTATGATTTGTTTTTTGATGGTGGTTAAAAGTCTATTAGATGATTATACCTTGTATGTATGTTTTGAATCAGACTAGATGTGTTTTTGTATGTTTAACTGAAGTTGGATGAAGCCAATCTGCTACGTGTATCGATACATGGGGAAGCGTATTGATACGCTAAGGCAAAATGAGGCATCTGTGTACAGGGGTATCAAAATGGATTGCCCGCGTATCAATATGCCTAGGCCAAGTTTGAAGGCCGTATCGATACGCGTGGAAGCGTTTCGATACGCTCAACCCTTCTTTAGCTAATGTCTTCTCGCGTATCGATACAAGCTCAAGTGTATCGATACATGTAGTTAAATTTCAGTTAAAAGTATCTTTTAAGGTTTGGAAATGTGGCATTTTGGTTCCTGAATATTGTGAGTGCAATTGAATGAGTTTGGATGATCCGTTTGAGCTGAATTTTATGGAAGATTGGTAACTTTAAAATCCTAAAAGTCCTTGTATTTTATGGAATTTATAGTTTAGTCCCTAAAAGTCAAATGTATGCAATTGAACCCTAATTGTACTTTGTTCGTTGTGCCGTTTTCACCTAATCGCTTTGCTGAACTTATAGGTTATAATATGCATCTAGAGAAGATAAAAAGAAAAAAAAGGTCGTTAATCAAGTTTGACTTTAACGAGTTGGCTTTGGTTTTCCCCGTATAATCTTCTTAGATCAGGTCGGGCACCTAGGCCGGGCTAAGGGGGTTACAGTGTTTGTGAATTTTAGTTGGTAGGTATGTTGAAAAGGGTATTAATTCTCTGTTTTGGATTGTTAGAAGCAGCGGAAATAGATTTGGGTACTTCGGTGCGATACCCAGTGTTGCGGAGGCTTGAAATTGGTGTTTCAGCTGTCGTTCGGGTTGTGCTGTTGAGTGGTAACGTTTTAAAGCTTTGAAATATTTCAAAGAGGTTTTCTTGGGGTTTGGGTTGAGCCTTAGGGGCCGACCTAAACTCAAGTGTAAGTTTATCTAATATTGCATTATTTTGTTAAATGTTGATGAATGGGATTATATGTGTTGTTGGATGAAATACTATTTGCTTTTGCATCCCTTGTTTGTTGTTATGTTGTTGTTGTCAAAGCCTCACGTGATGGTTAGTAGAGAGGTTGTTGTTGAATACGGTTAGGTATATTCCACTCTTTATGGGTTTGTCTTTAAAATAGATATATGTTTTGAACCTGCATTGTTATTGTTGTGATTTTGAGCTCCGCTCACTAAGCTCTCAACCTTATGCTCTCTTTTCCAACAATGCAGATCGTTAGTGGCTACGGAAGGCAAGTGGGGGAAAAGAGGAACCTTGGAGTTCTTTTGCTAGCTCAAGTATGGTTTTTCATGGTTGTAATAATACTTGGGCAATGTGAATGCTAGACTTTTGTGTTGCGGAGTTGGTGTTCAAACTCCCATGTGGTTGTTATTGTCGCTATCGTGTTTTAAATGTTGAGACCATGATGTGTGGAAGGTTGTTATGCTTTATGAATTCGTACCTTATGCTTTGGGTAGTTTATGTCTTATGATGAATTGTTTCCCTTTAGCCTTTTTTTCCATATGTCCAATTTGTGTATGTATGCATGGTTGATGCTGGTTTTAGGGTGCCTTGCCTCTAGTTTCCTTGTTTATCGCGTTGCCATGTTGTTTGACATATGTTGCGGTGAGTTTAGGAACGTTTAGGGATGCCAAAACAACTTTTTGAAACCCATATGTGCCCAGGTGTTTCGAAACACTTGGTATGGTATCGGAACAACCAGGCTTTTGGGGCACCTGTATTGAAACGGGGGTGGTGCCGCTTTTGTACGTTTTACATCTGGAGACTCTCGTTTCGAAACCAAGAGAGACCGTTTTGGAACGGCCCGGTGTTGCTTTTTGTTGGGAGCCCGTGTTTCGAAATGGGCAACCCCTGTTTCGAAACACAAGTGGTCTAAGCGGGAAAATGACATCTTTGGATGTTTTCGAATGTTGCGTTTTGGTCCCTAATGCTTAGGCTTTCTTAATGAGGTTCTTGCTCCGTTTTGAGTTGGTTTTGCCTCGTGTGATTGTGTAATACCCTGGTTTTGGGCCTAGATGTTTTAGACATTGGACCGGATCGGTAGAGAACGGTTCGAATCGCGTAAGGTGATTTAAGGAAATCAAGGATCGGGATAGGATAAAAATGAGGTAAAAATTGCTAAAATCTTCTAAAAATATGTTTAAGAGGTTGGTCAAATCAATTTTACAAAAAGAGTTTCGGAAGTGGTACATTTTGAGAAGTTACCAAATTTTAAAGTCTCAAAACTGTGGAAAATATGATTTTTAAAGGAGAAGCCAAAATCTTAGAATCTCTAGGGGGCTTTATGGCAATTTAGTCTTACCTTAATATGATATGTTTTTAAAATGGTTTTAATTAAATAGGTTTAATTGGCTTTTGTTTTATTTAATTAATTAGGTGGTCAATTGAGTTTTAAGTTGGTTATTATGTTGAAATGAGGTATTGATAACATAGATCTCAAAATCCTTGAGATCCTTGAGTTTCTTGATAGTTTTAAGTGAGTTTTTGAGGTGAAATGGTGGAATCATGCTTGCTGGAGGTATAAGGATGGGTTAGGTTGTTTATTAGATGTGTTTTGATGTTTATAAATGGTTGAAAGTGACGTATGTTGGCTGGGCTTTGTTTAGGAAGCAATCGATTGAGTTTTCAGTTGTTTCAGATGGGTAAATTGGTGTAGTTTGGGTGAGCAACGAGTTTGTGATTGGTTGCTGGTGTTGAAATGCATTTTAATGCATTTGGATCTCTGTTTTGATGATGTGAAAACAGGGGATCTTGATCCGGGAGAAAACGAGGCGTTGTTGGAGGCTCCGGAAGAGTAATTTTCATGTTGGCTAGCAAGACTTCGCGTATCGGTGAGTGGAAATGGATTTTCCAGCTTTGTAACGCTTTGAGCATGGTCTTGGGAGCTTAGTGCAAGTTTGAAACACTTTGCTAAGCTCAAGAGTAAGTGATTCAAAAGTCTCTCTCAGAAATGTGCTATGTTTTGATGGAAATGCACTTGAGTTAAATGTGGTTTTGATTACTGTTTTAAAGCATGTTTTAAGCATCGTTAATGCTGGATTTTAATGCCATTATGTTAAGGATGCACTAGGTAAGTGATCCTTGGTTTTATGTGATAAATGCATATGATGTTAAGCATGTTTATGCTTGTGGAAATGGCATTGTGTTTATGCTTGTAAAACTGTGGAATATTGATGTTAAACGATTATATTGGCAAGTGATGAAATTTGTTTTTGGTTACTTTTAATCGAATATAGTTAGCCAGCTATATGATTGGGTGCACCGTTAATAATGTCGCCTTGGATGTCGAGGGGTTGTGATTGTGCCATAATCTCCATCCAAGTACCCTAATGATTGAGGCTAAGATCACAACGGTGAAGTGTTTAATCCCGTGAGTGAGTCTTGTGGTATGTGTCTCGTACTCTCGTTAGTGGAATTATACAACTACAAATGAGTGATTGTGAGAGGTTGTGATTGTGCCATTGATCTCCACATTGTGTAGTTCGGTAGTATGTAAGAAGCGTGTGGGACAACGCTTGTAATCCGCGTATCCGATTGTGTCATTTGAGTTGGTTTTGGTATGGTTTGAGAATTGATCACTTGTAAGCCAATATAATGTTGTTGACTAATGGTTTAAGCATGAGATGCATGTGAATTATGCTAGAATGCATGTGATGCTTGGTAAAGCATGAGCAAAGGTTTATTTGCTGTTTTTGAAGTGATGCATACGAGCATGTGTTTTAAAAAGTGCATTGATGCCTTGAGAGGGCATGTTTTAAGTAAAGGCATGTGTTGATAAATGGTGATTTTCCGGTTGTGTGAAATGCATTGATGAATGTTGCTTTAGCGATCCTCACTAAGCTTTGTGCTTACGCCCATTTGTTTCATCAATGCAGAGAAGTAGGCCTTTGAGGCAGCAAGAAAGTAAGGGGAATCCAAGCACTTTGGTCTAGCAAAGTATGTGGTTTTACTTTGGTGTAATAAGAGGAAATGGGTGGGATTTCTACTATTGGAAGTTTGAAGATGATGTTAATTACTTTATTTATGTTTGGTTTGGTATTTTTGGTTGTAATTGGCCTTTGAGGATTGATTTGTGCTTCAATGTGTTTTTTTAGTTCGTATGGTTTTGAAGACTAGGAAGCATGCCTATAGTGATGAAAGTGGTTTTTGGTTACTTTTAATCGGATATAGTTAGTCGGGTATAGGATTGGGTGCACCGTGAATAATGTTGCCTTGGATGTCGAGGGGTTGTGATTTTGTCGTAATCTCCATCCAAGTACCCTAACGATTGAGGCTAAGATTATAACGGTGAAGGGTTTAATCACGTGTGTGAGTCATGTGGTATGTGTCCCGTACTCTCGTTAGTGGAATTATACAACTACCGATGAGTGATGTTGAGGGGTTGTGATTGTGCCATTGATCTCCACCTTGTGTAGTCCGGTAGTATGTATGAAGTGTGTGGGACAACGCTTGTAATCCGCGTATCCGATTGTGTCATTTGAGCTGGTTTTGGTATGGTTTGAGAATTGATCACTTGTAAGCGAATATAATGTTGTTGACTAATGGTTTAAGCATGAGATGCTTGTGAATTTTGCTAGAATGCATGTGATGCTTGGTAAAGCATGAACAGAGGTTTATTTGCTGTTTTTGAAGTGATGCATACGGGCATGTGTTTTAAAAAGTGCATTGATGCCTTGAGAGGGTATGTTTTAAGTAAAGGCATGTTTTGATAAATGGTGATTTTCCGGTTGTGTGTAATGCATTGATGAATGTTGCTTTAGCGATCCTCACTAAGCTTTGTGCTTACGCCCATTTGTTTCATCAATGTAGAGAAATAGGCCTTAGAGGCAGCAAGAAAGCAAGGGGAATCCAAGCACTTTGGTCTAGCAAAGTATGTGGTTTTACTTTGGTGTAATAAGAGGTAATGGGTGGGATTTCTACTCTTGGATGTTTGAAGATGATGTTAATTACTTTATTCATGTTTGGTTTGGTATTTTGGGTTGTAATTGGCCTTTGAGGATTTATTTGTGCTTGAATGTTTTTTTTAGTTTGTATGGTTTTGAAGACTAGGAAGCATGCCTATAGTTCTAATGCTTGCTTGAATGATGTTATGTCTTAGCTTGTGCTTCTTGATTGTGGTCTTTGATGTGTATGCAAGTTGTATGTGGGTTGTAACATGTGCGAGAATGTTTTCAGATGTGGAAAGATGTTTAAAACAAGAAAAATCTATTATTGCAGGGCAGGACGTTTCAAAACGCCCTCATCCGTATCGAAACGATGGCCTGTATTGGCCAGGGGGTTTCAGAACGGGTGTGTTCGTTCCAGAACATTTTGCTACTGTGAAGCCTGGTTTCGGAACTGGTTTCGGAACGCACCCGAGTATCGAAACAGTCAACATGGTTTCGAAACAGCCGTTTCGATACAGGGTACAGTGTTACGGAACAGGTGGCCGTTGGATTTGAATTTGAATTGTTTTAGGTTTCTGTTTCTTACGTTTTGGTCCCTGAGTTTTGAATGCTTAATTAAATGAGTTCGGATGATCCGTTTAAGATGAAATTTTGACATGTTGGCATATTATATGGTAAATTTAGGATTGGTAACTTTAAAATTTGTTTAGCTCTTATAATTCTAGAAATTTAAAAATTAGTCCCTAAGACGTTTGTATGCAATTGAACCCCTAATTGAGTTCTCTTCGATGTGTCGCTTCCGCTAAGTTGATTTGCTAATCACATAGACTAATATTGTGCATCTAGAAAAGTTTAAAAGAAAAAAGGGTCGTTAATCAAGGTTGACTTTAACAGGTTGACTTTGGTTTTCCCTGTGTAATCTTCTTAGTTCGGGTCGGGCGTCTAGGCCGAGCTAAAGGGGTTACATTTGTTGGTATTAGAGCCAGGTTTCGAAAGAATTGGGGATGTTGGTATGTGAAATTGGTATGTATTGACTTATGTTGTTTGAAAAGCATGAATTTGGTTGAATTTTAGAGCTTATGATATGCTTGATTGATGTGAATCGCACGTGAAATGAATATGATTGTATGTTGATGATGTGATGTTGATATGTGCTGATTTTGGATGATGGAAAGCATGATGAGCATGATGTGTCATTGTATGCTAGGTTATGTTTGAGGGAAATCATGGTACACATTTCCTTATTACACTGGTTAAATGTTTTAGTAAACTTGGATCCTTGCTTGAGGCTGGCCTAAATGGTTTGATTTGTTTTTTGTTGTTATGCCTTGTTAAAAATAGCACTATGGGTCTGAGGAGAGAGCTGAGGTCGAACACAATAGTGCCTCAGGGCGAGCAAGGGGCTGATTTCCCTCCCGGTGGAAACTTACCTCCTCCGCCAGCACCTGGAGGTGGGGAGTAGGAGCAGCAAGGACCTGTTGGTTCAGGTTTGGGCGATTACCGGGGTGTTTCAGGCTGCTGTAGCCGAAGTGCATGTACAGGCCCCTGCAGCTGGGCAGACGGGCTTACCTTTGGAGAGGTTGAGGAGCCTAAGAGCTGTGGAGTTCTTTGGAATGTCTAATGAGGCGTCAGAAGCTTGGTTAGCAAGTATGATCCGTATCATGGATCAAATGGGATGCAACGACATCTGCAAGCTGTGATGCGCAGTTTCTTTGTTGCAAGGCGATGCTTACAACTGGTGGACGACTACCACTGCCAGTTTGGAACCCAATGAAGTAGATTGGGAGTATTTCAAGAGGAAGTATCTAGGGGTGAGATACTTGGACGAGAAGAAACGTGAGTTTATGTCGCTAGTTCAGGGCAATCTTTTTATGGCTCAGTACGAGGTCCAGTTCGTACGCCTGAGCTAGTATGCCTCTGAGCTGATACCTAGTGAGAGGCACCGATGTGATCGCTTCCGGTACGGGCTGGTACAGGAAGTCAAGACGTACATGTTGGCTGTGGATTACACCGACTTTGATGTGCTTGTGTGTCGAGCCAAAGACATCGAATAAAATTTGGGTTTGTCGTCTCGAGGTGTTGGTTCTATCTTTGGGAAGAGAGCAGCTGAGTATAGTTCTGGGGTGGACGGAACAAAAGAGGTCTAGATAGAAGACATGAGCCTGAGGGGAGGCGAGGTGCTCCGGGTCGAGGTGGTCAGGTCCAAGGAGGCCGAATGAGGTCTAAGCAGCACACGTACTGGACCTGTGGATCGAGGGACCATCTGAGGCGAGATTGTCCTCGAGTAGCTAGAGAGGTTCAGGCTCATGTTGTGGTGATAGGGAATTCATGTTGGAATTGTGGTTCAGCGGATCACATGAGGCGGGAGTGTCCTTTGTTGGTTGGTGGAGGCCAAGGACGTGCACCTGTTGTGGCTGCACCTCAGAGATGTTGTGGGCGCGGCCGAGGGAATATTCAGAGGAGAGATGAAGGCCAGAGAGGCATTGCACATGTGGTTGCAGTTCAGCCTGAGGGAGGCGGTCCTGCGATATAGATGTTTTCGCAGGTACCTTTGTTCTTCAGTCTTTATCGTTGTTGGTTTTGATTGATTCTGGATCTACGCATTATTATATCTTGAGTGAGCATGCACATTTTCTTGATATACCTGTTGAGTTGCTTGAAGTAGGAATGCAAGTGACTAGTTCTTTTGGTGAGACTGTAGTCACTAGGAAGTTGTATAGGAGATGCCCTTTACCTGTGCAAGGTCATGTTTTTCTTGTGGATTTGATGGAGTTAACCTTCTACGGTTTCGATGTAATCCTTGGCATGGATTGGTTGATTGAGCATAGAGCGGTGGTTGACTTTGATGTCAAGCGAGTCACCTTAAAGGTTTCCGATGATTATGAAGTAGTGGTAGTAGGCGAGAATGTGAAATTCTTGTCGAATGTGATTTCGGTTTTGGAAGCAAACCGTATGATGAAGTTGGGTCGTGAGGCTTACCTTGCCTATATGATGAATCCTGGCACCAAGGATGTGCGTGTGCAGGACATCCGAACCATTCGCAATTTTCCGAGTGTCTTTCCAGAAGAATTGTTGGGGTTGCCACCAAACAGGGGAGTTGAGTTTGGTATCGAGTTGTACGAGAATACGACTTCGGTGTCCATTGCTCCTTATGGCATGGCACCTAAAGAGCTAAAAGAGTTGAAAACGCAACTGTAGGAGTTATTGGATCGAGGGTTCATCCGGTCGAGTGTGTCACCTTGGGGTGCACCAGTCTTGTTTGTAAAGAAGAAAGATGGGACAATGCGGATGTGCATAGATTATCGACAACTGAACAAATTGACGATCAAGAACAAGTATCCCTTGCCTAGGATTGATGATCTCTTTGATCAGTTCCGAGGAGCTTCAGTGTTTTCCAAGATAGACTTGAGGTCAGGATATTACCAGTTGAAGGTGAAGGATGTGGACGTACCTAAGATAGCTTTTAGGACAAAGTATGTGCATTACGAGTTCTTAGTGATGCCGTTTGGTTTGTCCAACGCACCTGTAGCTTTCATGGACATGATGAATCGTGTATTCCATGAATTTTTGGATCAGTTTGTGGTGGTGTTCATCTATGATATACTTGTGTATTCGCGTACCGAGGAGGATCATGATAGAAACTTGAGAATCGTTCTGCAAGCGTTGTTGGAGAATCAGTTGTATGCCAAGCTAAGTAAGTGTGAGTTTTGGCTTAAGGAGGTGGTCTTCCTTAGACATGTTGTGTCAGCTGAGGGTATTCGCGTTGATCCGCACAAAGTTGAGGTTGTTATGAGCTAGAAGGTACCTAAGTCGGTAACAGAGGTACAAAGTTTCCTTGGTTTAGCTGGGTATTACCGTAGGTTTGTCGAAGGTTTCTCGAAGATAGCTGCACCTTTGACCAAGTTGTTGCAGAAGAATGTTCGCTTTGAGTGAACAGATGCAAGGCAGCAAGCCTTTGAGAAGCTGAAGGAAGCTTTGACGCAAGCTCCTGCTTTGATTCATCCTGAGTCTGGTAAGGAGTTTGTGGTCTATAGTGATGCATCCCTTATTGGTTTGGGCTGTGTGTTGATGCAAGAGGGTAAGGTGGTAGCCTTTGCATCTAGACAGTTGAAGGTGCATGAGCGTAACTACCCTACTCATGATCTTGAGCTTGCGGCTGTGGTGTTTGCCCTGAGGATCTAGAGGCATTACCTATATAGTGAGAAGTGTGTTGTGTTCAAGGATCATAGGAGCTTGAAGTATCTTATGTCTCAGAAGGAGTTGAATCTTAGGCAATGTCGTTGGGTGGAGTTGCTTAAGGATTATGATCTGACGATCGAGTACCACACGGGCAAGGCTAATGTTGTAGCCGATGCTTGAGCAGGAAAGTGGCCGTGGAGTTGAGGGCAATGTTTGCTCACTTGAGCATATTGCGTGATGGTGGTCTTATTGCTGAATTGCAAGTGAAACCATCCCTGATTCAGTTAATCAAGGATAAGAAATTACTTGATGATCCTCTTGTTCCTCGTGTACAAGACATTGTGGAGGGTAGACCTTCGGATTTCAGCTTTAATGATGACGGTATTTTGTGCTTTGGAAATCGAATAATGGTGCAAGATGATGTTGAGTTGAGGCGCACTATTCTGACTGAAGCCCATAGTAGTCCTTTTGCTATGTGTCCTGGTAGTACAAAGATGTATCGTGATTTGAAAGACGAGTACTACTAAGTTTGTATGATTTTGAAGACTAGGAAGAATGCCTATAGTTCTAATGCTTCCTTGAATGATGTTATGTCTTAGCTTGTGGTTCTTGATTGTGGTCTCTGATGTGTATGCAAGTTGTATGTGGGTCGTAACATGTGTGGGAATGTTTTCGGATGTGGAAAGATGTTTAAAACCAGAAAAATATGCTGTTGCAGGGCAGGACGTTTCAGAAAGCCCTCATCCGTATCGAAATGATGACCTGTATTGGACAGGGGTTTTCGGAACGGGTGCAATCGTTCCGGAACATTTTGCTACTGTGCAGCCTGGTTTCGGAATTGGTTTCAGAATGCATCTGAGTATCGAAACGGACAACATGGTTTCAAACAGTTGTTTCGATACGAGTGCGGTGTTCCAAAATAGGTGACCGTTGGATTTGAATTTGAATTGTTTCAGGTTTCTATTTCTTACGTTTTGGTCCCTAAGTTTTGAATGCTTAATTAAATGAGTTCGGATGATCCGTTTAAGATGAAATTTGACATGTTGGCATATTATATGGTAAATTTCAGATTGGTAACTTTAAAACTTGTTTAGCTCTCATAATTCTGGAAATTTACAAATTAGTCCCTAAAAGACTTTTGTATGCAATTGAACCCCTAATTGAGTTTCGTTCGCTGTGTCGCTTCCGCTAAGTTGATTTGCTAATCACATAGACTAATATGTGCATCTAGAAAAGTTAAAAAGAAAAAAGGGTCGTTAATCAAGGTTGACTTTAACGGGTTGACTTTGGTTTTCCCCGTGTAATCTTCTTAGTTCGGGTCAGGCGTCTAGGCCGGGCTAAGGGGGTTACAGATTGAAATTTGACTAAAAACTATTTTGTAAGGTTAAAATTACCTTTTTGTCTTTGTTTATTGTGTTTTTACAAAATAGTCCAACGTGATTGTTTGGTCCCAATTGGACCTCCGATTGATGTCCGACTAAGACGTTGTTCTTCCGTTGTGTCCCTTACCACCATAGGAACTCTAAAATGCATTTAGACAAGATAAATTGAAACCTAGGGTTGTTAATCAGAGGGAAATTATCGGATTTTCTCCGGTTATCCCTGTGTAACTCTCCCGATTCGGTCTTGCGACTAGACCGTGTCGATAGGGTTATAGTAGGTAAATGATGTTTAAAAGGGTGTATTTGCATGAGAATAGTTTATTATTACCAGATATAATTGATTGACCAAAAGGATGAGAAATGCACTATAATATGCAAAAATTCGTATGTGCTTGAGGTTCGGGCAATGAGGGTAGTGTCATCCCATTTCGATGTTAGAGTGTGGTGATGAGAGATTCCACCATGGTAGGTCTTGATGATGTGAGATTCCATCAAGCTTTGTGGCGATGAGAGATACCGTCATGAGAATTCAATGATGTGAGATTCCACTGAGGTAGGACTTGACGACGTGTGATTCCTTCAAGCTATCCGCATATCCGAGTAATGTTGCTAAAATGTCAATATTTGAGATTCACATGTACCTTGTTTATAAATGATTTTATGCATTGTGTTTTGCATATGAGAACATGTTTTGAGAAACGCTTTATGAGAAACAAGCATGAGTAAGATTTGCTTTGAGATTTTGCATTATGGTTAATGCATGAGATAGATGGTACATGTGATTTTAATGTTGTTAATTTTGCATTGAAAATGATTTCAAGCATGAGATAGAATGAGCATGATGAAATAGAGATTTCTACTTGAGAAATGGTTTTAATAAGCATTGTTGTTGTTGGTTTGTTTTGAGCATCCCTCACTAAGCATTATTGCTTATGCTCTCTTTTTCCAATAATACAGAGATATATCACATTTGGGGCAACAAGGAAGCAAGAAGGAATCCAAGGAGTGATACAAGCTCAAGTATGGCTTTCCGTTTACCTAGTAGTAATAATTGACAATGGGGGGATGCCTCAAAGTTTTGGGAGAGTGTGTATTGAAACTCCCTGTTTTGTGGCAAGTTTGTGATGCGTATGTTGACTTGTGAGTGGCCTTTGATATTTGATTTATGAATTTCGGTATCTCGCTTGACTTATTTTTAGGATGCATGCCTATAGTTTACTTATGTTGCTAATTGCCATGGAATAGTGTTGGTCATGCTTGGACTAATTGAAGATTAATGTTTGGACATATTAAATATAAGTTAGAAGCATGCTTGGATGTTTATAGTTGCTTAAAAGTGAGAAAACCAGCAAAAATATGACATTTCAGGTCCAGTGTTTCGATACGCTTAAGGCTGTACCAAAACGGGGTCTCTAAAATGGCTTGTAGTTTCGAAACAGGGCATGTTGTATCGGAACGAGCTCATGAGGTTTGGCTACTGGAATTTGGTGTACCGAAACATTTTGGAGGGTGTTTCAATACCAACTCGTGTTCTGAAACACTAGGTCTTGTTCCAAAACAGGGTGTTTTGATACAGTGCTTTGTGTATCGAAACACCAAATTGTTAAAAGTTCTGATTCTTTAAGTTTTAGTCCTTGAATGTTGTGGATGCAATTAAATGAACTTGGATTGTTATTTTGAGCTGAGATTTGGTGGAGTGGCATGTAATATGACTAGTTAATGGTTGGTAACTTAAAAATTAAAGAAGTCCATGTAAATGGATAAAATTACAAAATGGTCCCTAAACGTGATTGATTTCAATTGAGTGCTTAATCGATGTTTGTTTGAGATGTTAATTGTTCCGTTGCGGGTCTTTACACTTAGGGTAAAAATGTGCATCTAGAAAAGATAAAAAAGGGTCATTTATTGAGGTAAATCTTCCCGGTTTACTTCAATATTCCCCTTGTGACTCGTTCGGTTCGATCTTTTGCCTAGACTGGGTTGAAGGGGTTCCAATAAATTGACAAGAATATGCTTTTATCATCAACTATGGTTAGAAAATATGAATGACCATAGATATTGTAAAACCTATTTTTGATTTTGATATAACAAATTATTTAAGGACCAATTTGAAAAAGTAAATAAATTTTTAAGTATTCAAAAGTCTCACTTAAAGTTAAAACTTAAACCCCAAAATTTTCTAAGTGTTTTCAAGCAAAACTTTACAAAATTGCCCAGGCGTATCGATACACTCTATAGCGTTTCGATACAGATTTTGGCTACTAAAATTTTAATTGAACACATCGTTTCGATATGGCTTACTCCATTTCGATACGGGCTTGCCCGTTTCGACACGGCCTTCAAACTAGTTTTATAAAAATAAGTTTCGGTACAGGTCTTAGGCGTACCGATCCATAGTTTCGGTACGACACGTCAGCGTACTGATATGGGGTCTTAAGATTTTTAAAATCTTTACATTAAATTTTTCGACCGTTGAGTGTCAGTTAAAGCTTCAAATTTCAGTTATGTCATACCGATACGGGTGACGTCTGTTTTGATATGGCTTACTCCATTTCGATACGGGCTTTCCCGTTTCGAGACGGCCTTCAAACTAGTTTTATAAAAATAAGTTTCGGTACAGGTCTTAGGCGTATCGATCCATAGTTTCGGTACGACATGTCAGCGTACCGATATGGGGTCTTAAGTTTTTTAAAATCTTTGCATTAAATTTTTCGACTGTTGAGTGTCAGTTAAAGCTTCAAATTTCAGTTATGTCATACCGATACGGGTGAAGCCTGTTTTGATACGCTTTTGTTAAAACAAGCTTTCCTTTTCGATACGCCTTTGAAGCGTACCAATAACTTTTTCCCAAGACTTTTTCATTTGATTCCAGTGAGCAAAAATCGTACCGAAATGACCCAATTGTTTCGATATGACCCCCATTTTACACTAAGACCATTTCAATACGTCTTCCCGCGTATATATACGCCCCTGCATTTACTCTTGAAACGACTAGTTTTTGTCTTATAGGTACCGATATGAGGCTCCCGTGTACCGATACGCCCTCCACCAGAAGTGCATTTTTTGCGGGAAAATGGTCGCCAACGACCTTATTTATGATCTTAGCTACCCAAATGGTTAGAAATCAATGATGTCATATAAAAGAAAGACCCAAAAGCTACAACAACAACTATTCATCAAGTGAGAATCATTCAAGAAAAAGTCCAACCTCTTTGAGCTTTTTAGAGTCAAACCCTTGTACCCAACTTGTGATTTTTCATTGTAATTTTATTTCAAGTTTGGGGAGAGTTCACTTGTAATTGTGCAACATATAAGCCTATTTGAGAGGTCAATTTAGGTTTGCCAACTATCCTTTGTAAAAGAGTGATCTACCCAAAGCTTGATTGTATTGTAACAGTTTCCTCCTAAGCCTAGAAAAGGGAACGAATTTAGTAGTGAATTGTTTGAAAATCCTTAATGGGAGCTAAGGTAGTGGATGTAGAGCTTGTTAGAAGCTTGAAGCACTATGAATATCTTGTCCTTCATTTTATCTTTCCCATTTGCTCCTTCAAATTTTTAATTTTCAATTCACCCTCTCTTGCTCCTTCAATCCACTATAAATCGCTTGTTAGAAGGTTGCCAACCTTTGTCTTATAGCTCTTGAAGAAGATCCTAAGGTAACCTCTAACTCATCTACATTTTATTTCACTTTTGATGAGTTTCAAGAAGCTTATGATGAGTTGCAAGAGGTGTATGATAACTTGGTTGAGAAGTATAAGGAATCAATCTTGAAAAACAAGAAAGTCATTTTCATTTGAAAACACATAACGATCCTTATCTAAAACCAATTTCAAACTTGAAAAGAATGTTTGTGCTTTAAAATGCAATTTAACATATTTTGAAAAAGAAAATGTTTATTTAAACAACCTTCTTTCTGATTTTTATGATCTTCACCATAAGGAGGTGAATGATCTCAAAGCTTCTTTGAACAAAGTTGAGAATTCTAATTTTGAAAAAGGTGAATCTTCAAAACCCAACCATGTAAAAAGAAATTTTGTTAACCACAAACAAACAGGATTCCAAAGGTTCTCTAGAGGTAAGAGGATTAGGAGTGTATGTGTTCCTAAGGAACTAGTTACTTCTAACAATATTCATGCCATTTCTTCTTGGATTCCCAAGGAAACCAAGTTTTTGGGAGCTAATACTCATGGACCCAAATTGATTTGGATACCAAAAACCAAGGCTTAATTCTTTGTTTGTAGGGGGAGCATTGCTACAAGGCCAAAGCTACATGTACAAATTCATGGTACCTTGATAGTGGATGCTCAAGACACATAACCGGTGACAAGAGTAGATTCTCGGAGCTAAAACCAAAAAGTGGAGGAGTAGTGACCTTCGGTGACAAATCCAAAGGCCACGTTGAATGAATTGGTTCCATTGGCAATCACTCTTCCATACTCATTGATAATGTTTTATATGTCAATGGTTTAAAACACAATTTGTTGAGCACTAGTCAATTATGTGATAAAGGTTTTAATGTTCTCTTTAATGTTAATGGTTGCAAATTCTTGAACATTGAAACTAACAAAATAGTGCTCATTGTTCATCGCATAGGAAACATATACATGGTGCATTTAGATGACATACACATTTCTAATGCATGCTTTGTTGCTAAAGATGAACATGACTCATGGCTATAGCATAGAAAACTAGTGCATGCTAGCATGTGTGTTTTAGAAAATTTGGTTTACAAAGATCTAATTAGAGGGTTGCCTAAGGTTAAATTTACACTTGATAAAGTTTGCGATGCTTGTGCAAAAGGCAAACATAAAAGAACTTCTTTTAAACCTATTAATGATGTTTAAACTAGTATAGTTTTACAATTGATTCACATGGATATTTTTGGCCCTATTAGAACAATGATCTTGGGTGGAAAATCATATGCATTCGTTTTATTTGATGATTACTCTAGATACACTTGGGTTCTATATTTAAGTACCAAGGATGAGGTTTTAGAAAAGTTTATCACGTTTTCAAAAATTTCTCAAAATGATGTTGGTCAAACTATTCGTCATATTAGAAGTGACCATGGTACCGAATTTCAAAATTTAGGTTTTGAGGATTTTTTTAATTCAAATGGTATAAGCTATAATTTTTCCGCTGCTCGCACTCCTCAACAAAATGGGGTAGTTGAGAGGAAAAACCAAACTTTAGAAGAAATGGCTAGAACCAAGCTTTGTGAAAATAATTTATCATAGTATTTTTGGATGGAAGCCACAAATACGGCTTGCTACATCATAAATCGAGTAATTATTAGGTCAATTTTAAAGAAAACTCCTTATGAGATTTTAAAATCCAAAAAGTCTAACATTATCTTTTTTCATTCATTTGGATGCAAGTGTTTTGCTTTGAACAATGGAAAATACAACTTAGGTAAATTTGATGCTAAAAGTGATGAAGTTATTTTCTTAGGGTACTCTTTAAATTCTAAAGTCTATCGAGTATTTAATAAAAGAACTTTAGTTGTTGAAGAGTCTATGTCAAAGGAAGTTCAACTATGTCAAAGGTGGTGAGATTTTGGGTGATCCATCCAAAGGGATAACCACTAGATCTTCTCTTAGACCTGCTAGCAATGTTGCAATTATTTCATGCTTTGTGCCTAAAAATACCAAGGAAGCATTAAAAGATTAATATTGGATATTGGCCATGGGAGAAGAAATAAATCAATTTGAGAGAAGTCAAGTTTGGACATTAGTTGATAGGCCTAGTAACAAATCTACTACAGGAGCTGAATGGGTTTTTAGAAACAAACTAGATGAGAGTGGTAACATAGTGAGGAACAAGGCTAAACTTGTTGTTCAATGTTATACTCAAGAAGAGGGAATCGATTTTGATGAAACCTATGCACCTGTAGCTAGGATGGAAGCTATTAGGGTGCTTCTTGCATTTGCATGTTATCATGAATTCAAGCTTTTTCAAATGGATGTTAAAAGTGCATTCTGTTGCGACCATTTTTAAAATTGTGTGTAAAAATAGCGTAACGATTAGGATTTTTGAAATTGGGGTTTTTCATTTTAATTTGATCTTGAAATTAGGGTTTTTCATTTTAATTCAAAGTTCCTTTACTTACCCTTTAAAATCATTTTGGAGTCGCCACCGGTCACTTTGATAGACCAGACACCATAAAAATAGACCATGGATTCTTTTAGTAAAATTCTGGTTCGGGAGTCGGTTACGTGTAGGGAAGGGTTAACACCCCTACAACACCCGTTATCAGTACCTTATTAATTCTACATGGCATTTTGGCATTTCGAACATTAATATGAATTTAATTAAATCTTTAATCGTTAAATGAATTCCATTTCAAATAGAGATATCCTTTTGTAAGAAAATACATTTTGGACAAATACAAGTTTCGAAACGTCCAAGTACATTATGACACTTCAATTTATATTCAAAATGTATCTCAACACAAAAGGTTTAATGCATGTTCAATTATTCTCTTATCACTTTTAAGTAAAAACCTAATTAGGGCTCCATTGATTTAAATAATTAAAATCTATGAATATTATCAAATTTAGGACTTATGTGATAACACCCAAAAGATTTGGGCACTACCCATATTTGTCCTAAATTAATAATATCCCGATTGTTAATGTAACTAATTATTTAATCCTAATTCCAATTTTATTAAACTAACTACATGTGATTTCCATTTTCTATGTTTAAATGAAGTATTGAATCTTTTACTTAAATACCCCCTTGATTAACACCACATTGCAATGTGATACTAATCAACTTAGGATATTTAAGCTTTTATTCAATATCCATTTATTTTCTATAATATCATTTCCTATCAAATTAATTAAATTTAATTAAAGAACTTAATCATAGAAGGCTATAATTTTAATATACTAGATGAATTAAATTCTCCTAAACAACTATACTATATGCTTAATTTAAAATCATGCAAGCATACAAATAAATTTATAGTTAAATTATCAAAGCTGTAATGGACTAAATTAAAAAGAATTAAAACTTAAAGTACAACTAAAAGGGACGAAATTGGATTAAATTTTAATTTGGAGAGCCAAATTACAAAAGGTTAGTGGCTAAATTGTGGAAGAATTTTAACAAGGTTGCCCAAAGTAAGAAAGGCCCATAGTAGGGCGCGGGTCATCTAACCCGACCCGAACCCAGACGCGGATTTCCCCCCAAAATGGTGTTGTATAGGGTAAGCTATATAGCCCCCTTAAACCGACTTAACTCACTCATTATTCATCCCCACAGTCTCTCTCCTCACTTAGCCCTTTCTAATTTTCTCTGCAATAAACACCTTAGTTCTGAGAACAACTAACTTTTTGGAACAAAGTTGTACTTTTTCTTAAAATTCAAAACCAGTTCATCATTTTTTTACTTTTCGATTTGTCTCCGACCCTCAATATCCACCAAACATGTAATTCGACGGCGTTGTCCTTCATCGGCTGTCGCTCTGCAGTTTCTAGCCACCGTGCCGAGAACCTAGAACCACCCCAAAATTTTTCCCAAATTTAATACTAAACCCTAAATCTACCCCGATCTAACTACATCTAACTCGTGCTTCCCCAAATCGTCCTAAATCTACATGGATTCAAGAGAATACTCCCAAGTTTTTCCCGATCTAGCCCTAACTACCCGAAACCGATCCATAACTCGAACGCCGACCATTGCAAATTAATCCGACCGCCATTCTATTTTTTCTGATTTTTTTCTCGGTTTTATGTATGTGTATATGCAATCTAACCTTTGTTTTTGATTTTGCAGGAAATAAGAAGAACAAAAAGGATTTTACCTTCGAACACGACGACTAATGGCAATTTCGGTGGCGTTCATGGCGTCAATTTGAGTTTATGGTATCTTTTCAGCTTCTCAGCGTCGTTTGAGCTCGTAGACGACCCTTCGAATTTTGGTGATTCGACTCCCGAATGTTCGGATTCTAGCAACGGTTCGTTTCTCGGTGATGGTTCGTGGCTCCAGCGGAGGTTGAGCATTCACAGCGGCTCCTCCTCTCTCAGCGTCCGTTCGATTCCCGAAGGATAGCTCAGTTTCCAATGGATGGCAAAATCCCCAAAATACCCCCTCTCTCTCTTACATTATTATTATTATATTATTTTTATGGTAAGTAATTATGATGGTATTAATTGATCTGACTTTTTCTCTCTTACCCTAGTTATAGGGTGATGCAGGTGATGATGTTACTAAATGCTTGATCCAAGTGAATTGGGTTTGAGCCAATGGGAAGACACCACGTGGCTGGTTTAAGCGGGAAAAAGAAACACAGATTGGGCTTGACTAAATTTTGTGTTTGTTTGGTGTAAAGTGATGTAATTTGGGCATGAAACACTTGAAAATTGGGCTTTTGTATTTGAGAAATGGGCTTTGTGACATATAGAAGTAAAATGGACATTTTGGACTGATTTTTGTTTAATATGAGAGCTTATATATATATATGGGTACCAGGACAAAATTCGGGTATTACAGATGTCCCTCTCTGCTCATTGCTGTGGAATAGGAATAGGGAAAAGACTGAAAAGACACGGATTTTGTCCAAACTATCTGACCATCGAAGTTTGAAGCCGTTCTTCTTATTATGAAATTCTTCAATCTTCTACCAAACCATAGAGTTCAAATTCTTCATATTCTAAGGTCTAGTATTGCTCCTTGAAATTCTTCATTTTTCGAGGTCTGAAGCTATTCTTCTTATTATGAAATTCTTCATTCCTCGCTCTTTGTTGGTCCACATTTCTGTAAAGGCATCAAACAAACGAGCTCTTCTAATTAGGAACTCCTTGTTCTTCTTGAAAATGTCCTGCCCCTGCTTCTGTGAACAAAATGTCTTGAAATGTGTCCCTATAAACAGAATGTCTTGAAATTCGCCTCTATGAACGGAACGTCTTGAAATCCGCATCTGTAAATGGAATATCTTGAGATATGTCACTATAAACGAAATGTCTTCTGACTCGTCTCTAAATAACTGAAACCTGCAAAAAGAAAATATCATCAATTAATAAGAATTCAAATTGGAATAGTATGAAACATCTTCAATTCCCATCTTGAAGCACTGAGATCTTTAGAGTCACTGATTTTTTTTCTTATGGTGTCTTGATCTTTCAATCTGAAACTCATATCAAATCTCTTGTTTCCTTTTGTATAAGTCCATCTCTTTCTACTATATGTGACCTGCACAAGTCAAATCCATCGTTATCTTTCAACATTAATTATAGAGAAAACTTACAACTTGGGTGAATCATTAAGGAGCTTTAAGTGCTTCAGCGAGAAACTCTAAAACTTTTGAGCAATTAAATTGTGCATCTTCCTTATTTGATCATAAGTTTGATCTTTCTCGTGCTTCCTTCTTGGTAGCGTGAACCATTTTAATTTTTTTCTCTTTTCTCCCTTCTTTTTTTGTTTTAAACTGAGGTCGCAGAAGATTAATATCTTTGTCAATACCATGCCCCAACTGTCCAACTATCCAACTGCCTTACTGTGACACCATCTAAATAGTTCTTATCATTTCCGGAAGTGTCGGTCTAAAGAACTTAACATCATGCCCTAAGGACTTACTGATGACCTGAAGGATTTAGGATTGCATTGCACTATCTGTCTTGTGCAAACAATCACATCACTCCCGAAAGTGATGGCCCGAAGGCCTTAGCATCATGCCCGAAGGACTTACTGACGACCTGAAGGCTTTAGAATTGCATTGCACTATCTGTCTTGTGCAAACAATCGCATCACTCTCGAAGGTGATGGCCCGAAGGCCTTATCATCATGCCCGAAGGACTTACTGACGGCTCGAAGGCTTTAGAATTTCATTGCATTATCTGTCTTGTGCAAACAATCGCATCACTCCCGAAGGTGATGGCCCGAAGGACTTATCATAATGCTCGAAGGACTTACTAACATCCCGAAGGCTTTAGAATCGCATTGCACTATATGTTTTGTGCAAACAATCGCATCACTCCCGAAGGTGATGGTCCAAAGGACTTAACATCATGCCCGAAAGACTTACTAACGACTCGAAGGATTTAAGATTGTAATGCATTATTTGTCTTGTACATACAATTAGCACATCTTGCTGAAATTCATCTCTTCAAACGAACCGGTAAACTTTGTTGAAATCTGCCTCTTCAAATGGATTGAAATTTTTGTTGAGATCAGTCTCTTTAAACGAGTTGAAATCTTTATTTTCACTCGCCTCTTCAAACTGTTTGAAATCTTTACTAAGATCCGTCTCTTCAAACGGATTGAATTCTTTGTTGAAATCCGCCTCTTCAAACGGTTTGAAATCTTTACTGAGATCCGTCTCTTCAAACGAATTGAATTCTTTGTTGTCATCTACCTCTTCAAACGGATTGAAATCTTTGATGCGATCTACTTTCTAATTTCGATGTCGTAGATTGAAATATTGCTCATTCTTCGGAAATTCCTATCAAAATGTACAAAAATGCTTTGAATGTATGAGTTAGCATGCTTCTATCTTATAGATGCCTCACTATATGACGCATCAATTGTGGCAACTGAGGACCACTTGGATGGGCTCTAATCTTCTCTGCTTCTTCGTTGAGTTTTCTACTTCTATCACAACATGTACTCTGATCTTCTTCACTTTTTCATTGAATCTTCTGTTTTGTTGTTACAGTACTTCATCTTCTTAAATTGTTCTTGTCAGAACTTGCTGAGCTTGGCCTTCTCGTGACTTTTCTTTATACTTCATTTCTTGAGATTCTTCTTTCCAAATCTTGCTTAACTTGATCTTCTTGCATCTTGTATTAAGCTCTTACTGCCTTCATGCTGCAACAAACCATGCCCCAAGGTTTTATTGTTGAGCTTCTTCTTCTTCTTCCTATCTCTTTAGATTGCTCTTGTCAAATTTTGTTCATCTTGATCTTCTTAAATTTCGTTTAGAGCTCTTATTATCTTCTTGTTCTGTCAAACTTTGCCCCAAAGTTTCATTGTTAAGCTCATTTTCTTCTTCTTATGTCTTTAGATTGTTCTCGTCAGATCTTGATCAACTTGAACTTCTTGAGATTCGTCTAAAGCTCCTATTGCCTTCATGCTCCGACAACATTTGCCCCAGAATTTTGTTGTTGAGCTCATTTTCTTCTTAAGCAAATGCTGACATCTTTAGTGATCGAATCCTTTCAAGCTCTGCATCCTCTCTTGTCTATCCTGATTTGGACTCTCATGCCCAAAAAGTCTTATTTTCACATTCAATGATGCCCCTGATCTCTTTGTTTCTTGCCACATCATGTAAAATTTGCCCCTCTTTCATCATTTAGGGTGAACCAATGCCCCAAGTCCTTGAACTTTCTTTAGGTTCGTTATTTAGACTCAATCAAAAATCCAAGGTAGAGACATACTTCTGGTCCTTTATCTTTCCGATATATGTATTCTTGTCATTATCCTCGTTATGACCCCTGATGGATGATTCATCTTTCTAATCAGAAGATTGCCGAATAGATGAGCATTCCATACTCAACCATGTTTTTCCCGCGTCGGATTAATCATTTGTATCTTCAATCTTACATTCTGGATTTTATCACTGAAGCAATACAAGGAAATCGTTTTTGTTTTGAAAAATGTCAGTTTGACGATTAATATTTCAATGAAGGATACCTTATATGACCCGGAAAAACAAGGTCTAAATATAAAATGAAAAAAACCAGAATGGGATGCCCTGGATATCAAGTGCAATCGCATTTTAGATTCAACCCTCCCATGGGTATCGTAACTCATGAATATTGTGGCGATGTCTGAGGTTATGAAATTTCTTCCAAATCACTTGGTTCACACCCTATGATTACCGCGTTGCTCGATCCATCCAGAAAACAACTCCTTTTCTTTTCTCTTCATCCATTTTTCCATTCATAAATGTGGTCAAGCTTTCCAGACTTGTTTAACTAGTAGAGTGCAAAAATATCATTCTAAGAATAGAATTCTATAAGTGCATGTGTGCGCTTATGATTCTTATTAGCTATTATTATATATTATTATACACATGTCTTCAAAGATACATCTCTGGCGCTTGGGTATTGGACAGGTGGAGCACAGCTCCTTATTATATTTGTCGACATCCCCCACAACTCCATCAGGATTTTTCGAGACTTACTTATTCAATAGTTCATTGCCTCACGCTTTCCTCTTTTTCTCACTTTCTTTATTTTCTTTTTCACTTTTCCTTTTTCTTCTTTTCTTTTCTTTCTCTTTCTCTTTCTCTTTCTCTTTTTCCTTTTTCACTTTTCACTTTTCCTCTATCCTCTTTTTCTTTTTTCCACTTTTCATTTTCCACTCTTTTTCTTTCTCACTCTTATTGTGTCTTTTAAGGTATTGAATACTACGCTTAGAACTTCAATTTCAAGCAACTATACTAGGTTAAAATCGCATAGTCTGCTTCATTGTTTATGAATTTCAAGGATTTGTCATCGAACATCATCAAAAGTGTTGTAATCTGGCCTTTTCTTACTTTTCTAACCTGAGTAGACCAAGAAATAAATCTCATTTCATTGTCTTCACAATATCCAATCGTTCTTCGTACCATAATCAGTATCGCATCTTGCAATTGGCATCCAGGGGCCTACAAGGGTGAGAACAGATATACATATATTCATGGTTTTTAAGAAAATTTCTATTGAAATGAAAACCATCAAACATGACATATGCCCCTAGAAAATGATCTCTACTACTTTCGGGCCATAAGTAGCAAAATTATTTCCTTGTATTACTTCAGAAATAGTCCTTGCACAGACATGAGTAAGATACGCTCCTCAGAACTCCAGACAGTCTTGGAAGCATTCATCCTGGTACTCAGATTCTTCGGTTGGTATAACATCTTGCTTTATTCCCCTTGTCTCCCATTTCTGAACTAATTCTCATGCTAGGACTTTATTATTGACTAGTTTCTTAATCTCTTCCATTAAAGGTCTACACCTCTTGGTAGCATGTCCTGGTGCCCTCATGTGAAAATCACAAACATTGCCTGGATCATAGCTATGGGTAGATGGCTTTGGAACGACCTTCAATGGCCTTGAAGTGATATATTGTCCTTCAACAAGGTGAGGAAATAAATCTGAAATGGATACTCCAAAGATCTCAAGATTTGCACTTGTTCGTGGAATTTTTCGGCGTCGTTTTGATGAATCAGTTGGCCTTTTCTATTACAGTTCCAAGAACTTTGAACATTACATCCATTCACCTTTTTCTCTTGCTTCTTTTCCTGATCAGCACAACTTTCAAATCTAGGTTCAATTTTCCCTTGTCAGATCCCTTTTTCAATTGCTTCTCCAATCACCATGAGGTGACTAAAATTTTCGCTTGAATTCGCAAGCATTCTCTCGAAGAAAGGAGATGGAAGTGTTTGATGAAACATGATAGATATTTCTTCCTCTGTCATGGGAGGTTGTACTTGAGCTGCTAATCCTTGCCACCTCAGTGCAGAGTCTTTAAAGCTTTCATTAACATTCATACATATGTTCTGCAAGAGTTGGCGATTTGGAGCCAGGTCTATAACATACTTGTATTGCCCCAGAAATGCTTTTTCCAAATCAACCTAATATCGGATCCGTTCTCGACTTAATCGGTTGTACCACACTACGGCTGGTCCAACCAAGCTATCATGGAAATAATGGATCA
Organism: Hibiscus trionum; assembly: GCA_030270665.1. Classification (NCBI taxonomy): domain Eukaryota; kingdom Viridiplantae; phylum Streptophyta; class Magnoliopsida; order Malvales; family Malvaceae; genus Hibiscus; species Hibiscus trionum. The sequence goes on along the minus strand of BSYR01000010.1, from coordinate 37,422,926 downwards.
ACAATTTATCATCATCGAAATGTCCTTCCATTTTTCTACAGAAAATTGCCAAGTGAATTTTAGGACAACTAAAACCCTTATACTTCTCAAAATTGGAGACCTTGAACTCAGGTGGTATAACCAAATCAGAGACTAAGCAGAATTCCCTTGCATCAAATCTATGATCACCAACGCCTTCTCTTGTCTTTATCTCTTCCAAAAGTCTTGCACAATTATCTTTCAACTACTCGAGTCTTGATCCCAGGATGGTAAGCTTCACAGAACCTTTCTCTGCATTCGGGTTAGATGCCCCGGGGTAAATGGTTAAACACGGTGTAACAATGTTGTTCTTCACATTTTGTTGAGGCTTGGTCATCCTTTCTTGTAACCCTTCTTGGGATTGTTCAAGTCCCACCATATCTTCATCCATGATATCAGATTTTCAAACTTTCACTATTTTCTAGATTGCTACCATCAAAACCCGACCGCTTAGATCATGAATGTTAATGTAATGATTGTGAAATAATAATGTTATGTTGGTAAATATGCAATGCAATGACTGCGTGAGGTATTGTTTCAAGAGTGATTATGATAGAACAACTTTCATTGAAATAAAAGGACTCAATACATCTGATATTAGATTCTACAAATATTGGTGAGCTCTAGCTCCCAACTTCCAAACTTCCCCTAAGAGCCATGTTAGCTTCCCTCCATGATCTAGTGATGGTTCAATGTTCTGACTCAGTGCCATTGCTACATCTGCTAAGTCTGCCACTTGTTGAGCCACTTCTCGTGCTTGAGTAACAGCACCTTTCATGTCATTGTCCCTTTCTTGTATCTTCATTCTTGATCTTTGAAATTGGACATGTCGCTTCTCCTCACTTTCTTGACAGTCTTTCTTAACATCATCAACAAGATCTTTGTACATCAGTGCAAGATTGAGGTACACATCTACTTTTTTCTTTAGTGCTTTATTTTTTGCTTGACTTTCATTCAGCTTGATAGCGGTATCCTCATACATTTTCATGTACTTGGTCATCATCTCGCGCTTTGCTTGACTAACCCTTAGATCATCCATAAAGGTGTTATGTTGTAGTTCCATTGCTTGCAGATCACACGAGAGTGTATTAACTCGATTTTCACTTGCTTTAAAATTCTTTTTCCAGTACTTAGCTTCATGCTTCAGCTCTTTGATTCGTTTCTTCGACTGTTCCAGAGTCACACCCAAACCAGCATCCTTGAACATCGAACGAATTTCTTGATGACTAGATTGCAAGCTTTTCAACTCTTCGCTCAACTCATCTTTATCTTGCCCTAACCTGCTTATTTGAGCTTCATATTTGAACTGATGCCCTTTTTCTTGGGTATTTGACCCACTTACGCCTCCTGTTCGTTTGCTTATACAAATTGTAACAGTGCTCGGACCTGGTCGTTTATACGTGTTCTGATTTTTGTTTAGTTCTTCTTTCAGTTTAGTGTGTCCTTTTCCTTTGGCCATAGCCGTCATCATAGTCATCATTTCAGCCATTTGTCTTTATAGTTATTGCATCTCATCTTTGTTTGCATCAACACTAACACCATCGGATATATGAAACTTGGATGAACTACCTTCCATTTCTTCTGTGGCTTGTCCTGAACATTATCTCGTATTTGTAGTCTCCGCTATAGGATTACGATTCCCCTTATCTCTCATGATCGTCTTCTAATGATAACCGCTTTTGAATGAATACATATATACAATAAAGATGCGGTGCAAAAATGCATAACAAAAAAACAAAAGAAATGAGTCAGTATGGTAAATTAATTTTGTAAGCAAAAATTAAAAATGTTGATAAATAAAACAATTTAGTTAGCCAATAAAATAACCAGAGAAAAGTGTTTGAACTGGGAGCACCCTGTCCTAGATCCCTATTTGGCTCTAGCGGGGTGGGTTCTAAAAATAGAATGTGGGCTTTGTTCTAGACTCTGGGTTCCCGAACTATCGTTATTGTCTACTGCAATAGTAAGGCATTGATTCAATAGTATAGTTCCCTTATAACGGAGGCACGAGCCTCACCGTGCATAAGGTTAGTATACCGGAAGAAGACAAAAATCTAAACTCGGAGCTGGAGAGCATCACGTCGGGTATTGTCTTTCTCCCAATTAAGGGTGAAAAACCAGGGTCGAGGGTTTATGCATGAATGACAGAAATATCATAAACAAAAGCTACCCCCATTCTTCTTGAAAATCCATCCAACAATTCTTTCAGAAAAAAATAAATTCAAATTATTGTTTAAAATGACAAAATGCCACGTGAATTAATTAATAGGTCTGACTCTCAATTTCATCCCCAGCGAAGTCGCCAAGCTTTCGCGACCATTTTTAAAACCGTTTGTAAAAATAGCCTAACAATTAGGATTTTTGAAATTAGGGTTTTTCATTTTAATTTGATCTTGAAATTAGGATTTTTAATTCAAATTTCCTTTATTTACCCTTTAAAATCATTTTGGAGTCGCCATTGGTCACTTTTGGTAGACCGGACACCATAAAAATGAACCAGAGATTCTTTTAGTAAAATTTGGGTTCGGGAGTCGGTTACGTGTAGGGACAGGTTAGCACCCCTACAATGCCCGTTATCGGTACATTATTAATTCCACGTGGCATTTTGGCATTTCAAACATTAATATGAATTTAATTAAATCTTTAATTGTTAAATGGATTCCATTTCGAATAGGGATATCCTTTTGTAAGAACATACATTTTGGACGAATATAAGTTCTAAAACGTCCAAGTACATTAGGACACTTCAATTTATATTCTAAATGTATCTCAACACAAAAGGTTAATGCATCTTCAATTATTGTCTTGTCACTTTTAAGTAAAAACCTAATTGGGGCTCCATTGATTTAATTAATTAAAACCTATGAATATTATCAAATTTAGGACTTATGTGATAACACCCAAAAGATTTGGGCACTACCCATATTTTTCCTAAATTAATAATATCACTATTGTTAATGTAACTAATTATTTAATCCTAATTCCAATATTATTAAACTAACTACATGTGATTTCCATTTTCTATGTTTAAATGAAGTATCGAATCTCTTACTTAAATACCCCTTTGATTAACTCCACATTGCAATGTGATAATCAACTTAGGATATTTAAGCTTTCATTCAATATCCATTTATTTACTATAATATCATTTCCTATCAAATTAATTAAATTTAATTAAAGAACTTAATCCTAGAAGGCTCTAATTTTAATATAATGGATGAATTAAATTCTCTTAAACAAGTATACTATATGCTTAATTTAAAATCATGCAAGCTTACAAATAAATTTATAGTTAAATTATCAAAGCTGTAGCACGAACCAACTTGACTCGGTGGTTAAGGGAACGGTTGTTGTTCCTAGAGGTCATGGGTTCGAGCACCAGCAGCTGCAGCAGGGTGATTGAGCGTTCATTGTCAAATGGTTGAGAGTATATTTAGAACAGATACTACTTGTAATCACTTTATTTTTCATCAAAAAAAAATTATCAAAGCTGTAATGGACTAAATTAAGAAGAATTGAAACTTAAAGTACAACTGAAAGGGATGAAATTGGATTAAATTTGAATTTAGTGGGCCAAATTACAAAAGGCTGGTAACTAAATTGTGTAAGAAGCAAAACAAGGTTGCCCAAAGTAAGAAAGGCCCATAGTAGGGCGCGGGTCATCTAACCAGACCCGAACCCCCCCCCCCCCCCCGCGCGAATTTCCCCCAAAACGGCGTTGTATAGGGTAAGCTATATAGCCCCCTTAAACTGAGTTAACTCACTCATTATTCATCCCCACACTCTCTCTTCTAACTCAGCCCTTTCTAAATTTCTCTCCAATAAACACCTTATTTCCGAGAACACCCAACTTTTTGGATCAAACTTGTACTTTTTCTCAAAATTCAAAACCAGTTCATCATTTTTTTCACTTTTCGATCTGACTCCGACCCTCATCGGCCACCAAACACGTTATCTGGCCTCCACTCGCAGCCTCCGACCATCGTCGTCCTTCGCGGGTCGTCGCTCTGTAGTTTTTGGCCACCGTGCCAGAAACCTAGAATCACCCTGAAATATTTCCCAAATTCAATCCTTAACCCTAAATCTACCTCGATTCGACTGGATCTAACCCGTGCTTCTCCAAATCATCCTAAATCTACCCGGATTCAAGAGACTCCACCCGAGCTTTTCTCGATCTAGCCCTAACTACCCAAAACCGATTCATAACTCGAACGCCGATCACTACAAATTACTCTGGTCGCTGTTCTTTTATTTTTCTGATTTGTTTTTCTCGGTTTTATGTATGTGTATATGCATTCTAACATTTTTTTCTGATTTTGCAGGAAATAAGAAGAACGAAAGGGATTTTACCTTCGAACACGATGACTAATAGTGATTCCGGCGATGTTCACGACGTCAATTCAAGTTTCCGGTATCTTTTCGGATTCTCGGCGTCGTTTGAGCTCGCAAGAGACCCTTCGGATTCTAGCAACGGTTCATTTCTCGGTGACGGTTCGTGGCTCCGACTGCAGTTGTACATCCACAACGGGTCCTCCTCTCCCGGCGTCCGTTCGATTCCCAAACGGCGGCACGGTTTCCAATGGATGATAAAATCCCTAAACTACCCCCTCTCTCTCTTATTTTATTACTATTATTTTATTAATTTTATGGGAAGTAATTATGATGATAGGGTGATGCAGGTGTTGATGTCACCTGATGCTTGATCCAAGTGAATTGGGTTTGAGCCAATGGGAAGACGCCACGTGGTTGGTTTAGGCGGGAAAAAGAAACACATATTGGGCTTGAATAAATTTTGTGTTTGTTTGGTGTAGAGTGATGTAATTTGGGCAGGAAACACTTGAAAATTGGGCTTTTGTGTTTGAGAAGTGGGCTTTATGACATTTAGATTTAAAATATACATTTGGGACTGATTTTTGTTTAATATGAGAGCTTATTTATTTTTAATTTCTATTTACTCGTTTTTACGGTTTTATTTATATCGAAATATAGTGTATATATATTATATATGGGTACCCGGACAAAATTCAGGTATTACACATTCTTAAATGGTTTCATAAATGAATAGGAGTATGTAGAACAACCACTCGGGTTTGAAGATCCAAAATACCAAACCATGTTTTCAAACTTTCAAAGACTTTATATTATTTGAAACAAGCTCCTAGAGATTGGTATGAAATGTTGTCTAGTTTTCTAATTGAAAAAGGTTTTAATAAAGGAAAGGCGGATACTGCACTCTTCATTAAAAGAAATGGAAAAGACATATTAGTAGTCCAAATCTATGTTGATGTAATCCCCTCGACACGGTCTGGACGATAGACCGAACCGAACGGGTCAGACGAGGAATATTGAAGTAAACTGGGAAGTTTACTCCAATAAAAGACCCTAATTTTTTCGTTTTATCTTGTCTAGATGCTCATTATTAATCTAAGCGATAAACTTCACAGCGAAACAATTTGCAACTCAAACAGGCAACGATTAGGGACCTAATTATATGCAAACATATTTTAGGGACCATTTTTTAAATTTACCAAATTACAATACTTATTCCATTTTCAAGTTATCAACCTTTAATTAGTCACATTACATGCCTCTCTGTCAAATCTCAGCTCAAAACAATCATCCAAGCTCATTTAATTGCATCCACAACATTCAAGGACTAAAACGTAAAGAAATAGAACTTCAAAAGATTCCAAAAATCAATTTAACAGAACTTCAAAAGATTCCAAAAATCAACTTAACAGCTGGGTGTTTCGGTACATGGAAATTCCAACATCAAAGCATGGCAATAAGCATTAAGGAAATCTATAGGCATGCAACCTATGCAATATGCCCACTCAAGAGTCAAAACACAAAGCAAAGCAAATACTAACAAGTAAAGGCCATTTACAAGTCATTAAAGGCATCACAAACTTGCCCCAAAACAGGGAGTTTCAAAACACACACTCCCAAAACATAAAGCGAACATAAAACCATACTTGAGCTAAGTCTCTCTCCTTGGTTTCCTTCTTGCTTCTTCGCTGCCCCAAAGATGCTAATTCTCTGCATTGTTGGAAAAGAGAGCGTAAGCAATAATGCTTAGTGAGGGATGCTCAAAACAAACCAACAACAACAATGCATTTTAAAATCATTTCTCAAGTAGAAATCTCTATCTCATCATGCTCAATTATCTCATGCTTGAAATCATTTTCAAAGAAAACCAAATCATTAAAACCACATGTACTATATATCTCATGCATTAACCCAAATGCATAATCTCAAAGCAAAACCACACATGCTTGTTTCTCAAAAGCATTTATCAAATCATGTTCTTGTATGCAAAATATAATGCATAATCATGTTCCCATATATTGGCATTTTAGCAACATTACTCGGATATGCGGATAGCTTGACGGAATCTCACATTGTCAAGTCCTACCTCGGTGGAATCTCATATTATCGAACTCTCATGGTGTTATCTCTCGTCACCACAAATCTTGATGGAATCTCTCATCATCAAGACCTACCGTGATGGAATCTCTCATCACCACACTCTCACTTTGGAATGGGATGCCACTACCCCCATTGCCCGAACCAAAGAGCACTTACAAATTTTGTATATTATAGTCCACTTCTCATCCTATTGGTTGACCAATTATATCCGATAACAATTATCTCATCTCATGCCAATATACTCATTTTAAACATTATTTACCTACAGCCTTTCAATGCATAATCATAAATCTTTCTCATCCCATTTCAAAAGAATAAACAATGCATAGCATTTTCTCAATAAGTTCTATCTTTGCAAAATCACAATTCAATTTCATGAGATCATATAAATCATTAATTCATTTCTCAAAACACACATAAAACAGTAGCTTTACATCTATCTTCAAAACATGAGCATGATCATAAAAATCAATGGGATAAAAACCAAGAAAATAGAACGAAACATCTCAAACTTACTTTCGGGTTTAGATTAGAGTTTCAAACTCAATCTAAACCCCAAACCTTGCTTTCAAGTCTTTGAAAGGCTTTTAAAACCAATTCCACTCACCGACAATGCCTCGCTTGTTTTTCCAAAGCGTAATCAAGAACTTCACCAATCACTTCCGATACGATCTCCCCTCTTTATACCACACAATAACAAAGGATTAATGCATCTCAATGCATTAAAATCACCAGCAATCAAAGCTACCACGTTGCTCTTCCCAAAAACACCAAAACGCCTATCTAAAACAACCGGAAACAACTTCGATTACTCTACAAACACAATCCAGCCAAAACCTGACACTTCTATCCATTTTTAATCATCAATTAAAATAAAAAACAATCTAATTACATTCTTATATCTCCAGCAACACCAGAACCACAAAAACCCCAAATCTAGCAATCTAACGACTAGAGATCCAACTTATTTCAAGATTACTATGATAAAACCTTTATTTGAACATTCTTTAGCTTCCAAAACATGATTAAAATCAATCTCAAATCAATCAAAATAGTACCATTACAAAAATCTTAAGAAATCATCTTTAAAATCTTGATCTCACTATTTTCATCAACTAGATTATAAAACTTTATTAATAAACACAATTAGAGAGCCAAAGACTTGGGAATTTCATTAAAGAACCTTTATTATAGGAGAGAAAAGAAAGATCACCTCTAACACAAGCTTTTTCCCTTGATTGCAATGATTTAGATGAAAACCTTCAAGAAATACATAACAAGTTGATGTAGAAATCCATGAGAAACATTTAGAAATCAAAAGTTGATGAAAAGAGATAAATATCTGGAGATTTTAGTGATGAAAAGATAGTTTGGGCGATGGAAAAGTTGAGAGAAAAGTTTAGGAGAAAAGTAGTTACGTGAGAAAATATTTAGCATTTTAAAATCTTTTTTTATCAAATCTCTTTTAATAAATCAATTTATTAAATCTTTTAAAAAAACATAAAATCAAGGGAAATTCTAATACCACCTTGTTTTAATAGCTCCCTAAAGATTCTAAGTTTTGGCCCTCTTCAATTTAGTCATTAAAACGTATTTTGCAATTTTTACAAATTAGTCACCGTTTTCAAAATACCAATTAAATCAGTCCAATTTTATGAAATTGAACTCTCCAAAACCATCAAAGCATTATTTTAAGATTATAAAATATTTTTCCATATTTTATCTCCCTCAAAAACCATTTATTTCAAATTAATCCTGAAACTAGCATAACTGGCTCGAACTGGTTCACCCGAACCCGGTTAACTCCTAAGCCCAAAATCGAGGCGTTACACTTGATGATATAATTTTCGGTTCTACAAATGAAATGTTTTGCCAAGATTTTGCTAAGTTGATGCAAGGTGAATTTGAGATGAGCGTGATGGGAGAGCTTTCATTCTTTTTGGGACTCCAAATTAAGCAAAGGAAGGATGACATCTCCATCAATCAAGCCAAGTACATCAATTACATGCTAAAGAAGTTTGTCTTGGAGAATGTGAAACCTCAAGCCATACCAATGAGTTCCTCTACAAGGCTAGACAAAGATGGAGGTAAATGTTTTGATTTAAAGTTTTATCATTCTATGATTGGATCTTTGCTTTATCTTACCACAACTAGACCCGACATTATGTTTAGTGTTTGCTTGTGTGCTATATTTCAAGCTAGTCCTAGAGAATCACACCTTATAGCCGTTAAGATAATCTTTAGATACCTTAGAGACACACCTTGTTTAGGCCTTTAGTATCCTAGAGATTCTTCCTTTGATTTACATGATTTCTTGAATGCGGATTATGGAGGTTGTAATATAGATAGAAATAGTACCTCCGGTACTTGTCAATTCCTAGGTAGTATGCTCATATCTTGGTTCTCTAAGAAACAAAATAGTGTAGCCTTACCTACCACCGAAGCGGAATATATATCGGCCAGAAGTTGTTGTGCTCAAGTCCTTTGGATGAAGCAACAACTTTTAGACTATGGAATTGATGTATGTACCATACCCATTAGGTGCGACAACACTAGTTCAATTTGTCTCACTAAGAATCCCATCTAACATTCTAGAACCAAACACATAAAGATTAGACATTATTTCATTAGAGATCGTGTTTTAAAAAATGATGTTGTTCTAGAATATGTAGACACCTTGAACCAATTAGCGGATATCTTTACCAAACCATTAGACAAAGAGCGTTTTTGGAATCTTAGGAGAGAGTTAGGTTTGACTAGCCTTTCTTGAACATTTTGAGCCTTTTTGGTACAAAAATTGCTTGAATATGATTGATTGCCATGCTTTTGTGTTTTTGCTTCTATATGCATCTATTCTTGTTGCTAGGGGGAGTATGTATTTGATTTAGTCCAAACATGTAGTTCATATGTCATATACATGCATTTAGACTCGATTAAAATTGAATTTTTGAGCTCCTTGTTGCCTAAAATGCATTTTCTGGGAGAAGGGTATCGATATAGCCATTCACGTATCGATACGGGTTCAAGAACACGCTTCGATACAGGCAAGCCTGTATTGGTATGTTCACGTGTTTCGTATGGCTCAAAAAATGTATCGATACGCGATTCTAATACGCCATGTGGTGTTTCGATACGCGTAGTTGCCGGGAGTTTAAATGAGCATTAAAGACCAAAGTTAACTTTAATTCAAACTCCTTTTTTTCTCTCAAACCCTAGGCCAAAATTCCCCTATAAAATCCTCTAAAATCCTTTAGTTTTTCACACAATCTTTTGAGGGTTTTTGTTTTTCACATCAAGCCTAAGTTAGATCATCAAGTTTGGTGCATCATCATCCCTTCATTCATCTATAATCTCATAATCAAGGTATAAATCATTTTTCTTTTTCTTTTTTAAATTTTTTATTATTTATATATTGTTTTTAATCAAGATTTATGTTTTTAATATGTATATAACATGGGTTTCAATAATTTTGTAAAAACTTTTTCAAAACTTAAATTCTTTGATTCTAATATAAAATTATATCGTATATTTTCTTAACTGTTTTTCAAAATTCTTTTTACCAAAAATTATTTTTATACTTGTATATGTTTTTAAACTATATTGTATATGTTTCCGTTCAATACCTTAATCATCGGATTAATTATTTGGACCGAATGTGATGATTTATGCATAGATGTATTTTTGGTTTGATTTTGATTTCAGATTTCTAATGGCTCCTAAAAAGAAACCAAGAATTATTGAGGTTGGAGAATCCTCCGAGAACGATGGTACAAGACCAAACCTCACCCTTATCATTCAAAAGTGTTTTTAAACACCCGCCGGAATGGCTCACTACAAACCATACCAAAACTATAAGATTTGTCGCCGGCGTATTACTTCTATTCCCTTTTAAATTTTGAGTGTTTTAAGTTCAAATACCTAGGTTTATTGCATCAATGGGAGTTTATGACCTTTTTTTAGTATACCCGACCTTTTGTACAGTAACCTTGTCATTATCTTTTATGCCAATGACCAGTGTATCTAACGTTCCCAATAAAACCGAGGTTATAGCCATTGAATCCTATCTCATAGGGAAGAAGTTTAGGATTGACCAAACCATTTTGACCAATGTTTTCGGGTTTGAAAACATAGGGATATATGATGAAAACTCCTTATGCCATGTCCTTAGCGGCTCCGTAACCGTCCTTGATGCCCATGATCGCATCCTTCACCTCATGATCACTTGGTGGTTTCATCCATCCAGTGGCAAGTTCTCTACGATCCGACAAGTCGATGATTATTAGATCTGATGTTTTCGTGAGGAAAAGCGCCCAAATCTAGCTCATATCATGTTCGCAGAAATTGTCTACCTCGTGCAACATCGCCACACCACCCTTGTCTCATCATTCACATATGGCACCACTTTGAGCTACTTGTTCTCGAAGTTGGAGATTGATTGCTCGTAAGACTATGCCGAGCCCCTCACCGATCTGATTGACGAGCGTTCCTTAGGTTGATCCAAATTCTATTATATTAATGGAGATTGAGTTCGTCTCGAGGTCCCTCCTCAAAATTTTGAAGTCGATCTAGTGTCCCCTCAAGAGGCTCCTCAAGCTCCGGTGGCCCAACCTTCTATGGATGCTCTCATGGCTTATCTCAATGAGCAATTCACTTCTTTAGGCACCAACATGATTTTAGGTTTTGCCGCCATCTACACTCGTTTCACTTCCTTGGAGGAAAGGATGTTTACCATTAAGAATCGAGTCACGGCCATTGAAACTCAACAAAACTCAATGGACGTCTCTCTCACCGCTTTTAATGGAGCATGGCTTCAATCTCAACAAGCCAATGATGAAGATGAAAATCAAGAGGATGATGACGGTGGAAATGAGTCTTAGGCTTATGCATCTCATGCCATATCATATCATCTTAGGATTTTAATTTTTATGCACCTATGTTATTTGAATTTAAACCTATGCCTTGGTTTATTTTTTAAGATTTGAGTTTGGATTTATGTTGATTTGAACATTTATGCTTTAAATGCTTAATTATAGTTATATTGTTTGCTTTATATTTCTTTAATGTTTATATCTTGCTTATGCAACTATGTTTATCCCATTTATTTTGATCTAACAGAAAGGGGGAGAATACTTAAAGAGCCAAAAAATTTAAAGTTTTTCAAAACCTAGCTTAAAGTAAGGGGGTAATTTCTCAAATCACTTAAAAATTTATTTTTGTTTTGTTATATCAAAAAGAGGGAGATTGTAAAACTTATGTTTGATTTTGATATAACAAATTATTTAAGGACCCATTTGCAAAAGTAAATAAATTTTTAAGTACTCAAAAGTCTCACTTAAAGTCAAAACATAAACCCAAAAAAATTTCGAAGTGTTTTCAAGACAAACTTTACAAAATCGCCTAAGCATATCGATATGCTCTTTAGCGTTTTGATACGGATTTTGGCTACTGGAATTTTAATTAAACACATCGTTTTGTTACGGCTTACTCCGTTTTGATACGGTGTTGCAATACGGGCTTACCCATTTCGATACAGCCTTCAAACTGGGTTTTATACAAATGAGTTTTGGTACAAGTCTTAGGCGTATCGATCCTCAGTTTCGGTACGACACGTGAGCGTACTGATACAGGGTCTTAAGATTTTTAAAATCTTTGCATTAAATTTTTCGACGCTGAGTGTCAGTTAAAGCTTCAAATTTTAGTTATGTCGTACCGATACGGGTGATGTTCGTTTCGATACGCTTTTGTTAAAACAAGTTTTCCATTTTGATACGCCCTTGAAGCGTACCAATACCTTTTTCCCAAGACTTTTTCATCAGATTCGAGTGAGCAAAAATCATAACGATACGGCCTAGCCGTTTTAATACAACCCCCATTTGACACTAAGACCATTTCGATACGCCTTCATGCGTATCGATACGCCCCTGCATTTACTCTTGCAACGGCTAGTTTCTGTCTTACAAGTAACGATACGGGGCTCTCGTGTACTGATACGCCATGCACCAGAAATGCATTTATTGCGGGAAAATGATCTCCAACGGCTCTATTTATGATCTCAGCTACCCAAACGGTTAGAAACCTATGAGAGTGTAATGCCTCAGTTTTGGGCCTAGAGGTTTTAAAAGCGGTTTAGGGGTCGGCAAATCTAGATTAGAGATTCAGGTTGGTTCAGGGAAATCTTAGTTCGGGATGTGATAAAATCATGTGGAAAATTTCTAAAATCCTAATTAAATTTTATTGAAGGAAAGTGAAACCATTTTTGAAAAATAAGTTTTGGAAAGTCGACATTTTGACTTGGTGACTACAATGTGAAATTTTAAAATTTGGTCTTAATGGAAAATCGAAGGGAGCCAAAACTTAGAATCCTTAGGGAGCTATTACACCATGTTGGTATAAGCTAACTTCATTGATTTGGTGTTTTAAATGTTTTAATTAAGAGTTTTAATAAAGTTGTTTTAATAAAAAGAGATTTTATTAGCCAAATCATTTTCTCACATAACATCTTTTCTTCAAACTTTTCTCTCAACTTTCACAACATCCAAACTCTCTTTTCATCACTAGAATGTTTAGAGAATTTTCCTATTTCATTAGCTTTTGATTCTTAAATGATGCCCATGGATTTCCACAACATTTAGCAAGAGTTTTCTTAAAAGTTTCACCAAAATCTTTGCAAATCAAGGGAAGGCTTGTGTTAGAGGTGATCTTTCTTTTCTCTCCTCTAATTAAGGTTCTTTATTGAAATTCTCAAGTCTTTGGCTCTCTATTTTTGTTTATCAATAAGATTTTATAAATGAATTGATGGAAATTGCTAGTTAAAGCTTTGATAGATGGATTTTCGTTTGGGCACTATTTTGATTGATTTGTGAATGATTTTAATCATAATTTGGATGTTAAATGATGAGGAAATAATGGTTTTGTGATAATAATCCCGAAATGAGTTGGATCTCTAATTGCTATATTGTTAGATTTTGGGTTTTTGAGTTGTAATGTGAAATCTGAGTTGCTGGAGGTATAAGGATGATATTAGGATGTTGATTTATGTTTAAAATGTGATGGAAGTGTTTGTTGATGGCTGGGCTGAGTTTAGTGATCAACCGAAGAAGATTTCGGTTGTTTTAGATGGGTATTTTGGTGCTTTAGGACAGAGCAACGAGATTATTTAAGTTGCTGGTGGTTTTGATGCATTGATCCTCTATTCTTGTGTGATATAAACATGGGAGAATACTTTTGAAGCAATCGGTGCAGATCCGGGGGCTTCAGACGCTTGATTTTCACGTCGGCAATTGAGGTTTTGCGAGTCGGTGAGTGGAAATGGGATTTTCAGCTTTGAAACATCTTAAAAGTGGTTTTTGGAACTTAGTGTAAGCTTGAAATGCTTTACTAAGTTCGGAAGTAAGTAAAGTGATTTTCTCCCTCGGATTGTGCTATTGTAAGCTTGATGATGCACTTGATTTTATATATGTTATCTACTGTTTTAAAGCATGTTTTTGAGAAAGAGATTTGATATATATGATGCCATATTGTTAAAGGACGCACTAGGTAAGTGATCCTTGTATGTATATGCTTATACATGTTTAATGAAGCATGGTTTAATGCTTGGAATATGGTTTATTGTGAATGCTTTGAAAACAATGAGGTTTGTACTAAATGAGAATTATATTGGCAAGTGATGTTGTGTAAAGTGGTTTACAAATGAAATCAAATACAGTTAGTCGGCTATAGGATTGAGTGCACTATAAACAAGTCACCTTGGATGTTGAGGGGTTGTGTATGTACCGGATACTCCATCCAAGTACCCTAACGATTGAGGAATTTGAGTTGTGTCCCTTCTCTCATTAGTGGGGTTATACATCTACCGATGAATGGTGTTGAGGGGTTGTAAGGTACCGAATACTCCACCACGAGTGTCATAACGGTGGAGGGTAGCTCCCGTGTGTGAACCTTGAGATGCCGATAAGAATGTATGAAGTGTTGGGACAACACTTGGGAATCTGTGTATCCGATCTGTTTTGAGAAATAGAAATGTTGGTGATCTCTTGTGAGCCAATATAATTGATAAATTGTTATGAAATGATTATGGGTGCATAATGTGAATAAAATGCATGTTTTACTCTTTAAGCTTTGCATATGGTGACTATGCATGGAAAGGCTTAGAATGAGTTTTAGCAAATGGTTTTGTTGTTGAAGTATGTAATACTTGTTGCATGATGTATAACATGATGATATTGTTAATGAAGTGCATGGATTTCAAAGAGGGCGTGATGGATTTTAAATGGTGTAAAATAATTTTGAGCATTGATGGTATTTTTAGTTTTGAGCAATCCTCACTAAACTTGTATACTTACGTTCTCTTTTGTCCATTAATGCAGATAACTAAGTGTTTGGAGGCAGCAACTTGCAAGGGGATCATAGGAGACTTAGCTTCGAAGGTATGTTTCATTTTATGGAGTAGAGTAATAAGGGATGTAAAGTGTCTAAAAGTCTTATTTTATTTACCCTTTTTACTCATATTATTGTTAGACTTAGGCACATTTTAGTTGCAAAATTAGGCATTAATGCATATTCTCATAATTTCCTTCACCATTAAGCTTGATTACATATTTTAGTGTATTTTGTGGAAAAGGTGTTGTTTTGGTATGTATTTTGGTGCATGCAGGAAAATTGCATGCCGGAACCCGCCGCGGTAGCATGGGAGAAGAATGATCGGAGAGGAGGAGAAATAAGAGGAGCGGATGCTGAGGCAGCAAACCAAGGAGTTGTATTGAAGCAGTTCAACACAGAGAGAGATGCTGCCGAGTAGCTGCCGCCGCCATATCTGCCGCCTAGGGCAGCAACTGGAGGAATTGGTGAATAGGAGTGCGATCGGTAGAGCATAATTTGTTGAGTCCATTGAGCCCATCCACTCAATTTACTGATGCCGAAAACAGCGGACGGAGCCGCCAAAGGAAAAGATCAAGGCTTGGTTGCGGCACAAGGCAACGACAAGAGAAGTCCAAATTAAAGTCAAAGAAGTCAGATTTAAAGGTTGCATTTAATGAAAAAGCTACTTTATCATGAGAAAGACTTCTACTCCAAGGAGGACTTAGCCTAGGTCATGCCCTATATATATCTGATCATACCTTGTATTTTAGACAACTCATAGTCGGCATAGCTTAGGCTTCTCTTGTGTTTTCTTGCCGCCACTATGTTCTAATTTCTCTAGGGTTTTTGGTTAAGTTGCAAAGTAGTTGTGAGAACGGTTGTTTAGGTTCAAGTTTGTTTTTGCAATAAATTCAAGGTTTGCTTATTTCATGTGCTTCATTGTTTTCAATTGAGTTTGAAAGATCGATTGGGAGCAATTCATTTGTTTGGTATCGAGAGAGTTAAACTCAAGAAATAAGTAAGCAAGATCTTAAGTGGGCAAAAGTTGTTGTTCATTGTAAGATTCACGTCGACGGGTATCATCTGTAGTGGGGAACAACAGTATTCTGACTTATATATAAGTGGGATCATTATCGAAGTGTTCTGTCGAGCCTTGAAGGATTGGCGAGTTTGCCACCGAGCCAATCGTCCGTTCCACCTGCCGAGGCAGCGAAAGCGTCAAAGCATCAATCTGCCATCTTCCGTCGAGGCAGCAAAGTCTGGCATCGCAAGACAATTTAACCTATTCAATGCAGTTTCACACTACTAAGCAGCATAATCTGACCCATTCTATCACTCTGGTCTCTTCTACTATTTACTTGTGTTTATTTATTTTTCTCTTAAACAAACTGAAATTTACTTGTGCATTTATTTTTTTTGTAGGAATTGACTTTCGAATTAGCCGTCCAATCCCCGTGGGAGACTATATCTTTTATACTATAACTTGACAAGAGTGTGCACTTGCGCTCGTATTTAGAGAACACCCAAACACTTTACAAGTTTTTGGCATCGTTGCTAGGGATTGGCAACAGTAAATTCGTCTTTATTTTTCTGTACTTTTATTGCATTTAATTTTAGTTTTTATTTTTCCTTTTTATTCGAAAAAAAATTAGGTGCGCTACAAGTCAAAAGGACATCAACGTGTCGAGAAAAACTACTCGAGAGTGGATGTGGGAATATAGGAATTACTACAATGAAGAATTTCTTTACCTATTCCCACCAGGAAAAGCCCAAGGAACCAAACCTGTGGAAATATCTTTCTTTTTTGTGGAGAACATCATGTGTTTGAGGATTGCCCCCACCTTTTCGGTGCAGATGGCTACATAAAGGACCAAGGAAGGAACCAATAACAAAACTTCTCATGGTATGATCAAACACCTCAAAAAAAATTTCCATGACCGTTTTTCTATGACAACACAAATGTCGCAGCAATAGATGCTGCCGCAGTAGGTGCAGCCTCAACAGATGTCGCAGCAGGTGCCGCCTCAACAGATGATGCGGCAACAGGTGCCGCCACATCATCAATTGACACCTTCCAATTCTCTAGAAAATGGTTTACCTAGGGATACTGACGTCCCAAGGCAAGAGGACAAACAGAAATATGAAGAAAACTACCTGATATGTGAGGGACGACTAGAACCTCCAAGTCAAGAGAATGGCAATAAGTGAAATTGTCCAACACATGATGAACTTGTTGCCCTGACAATGATTGAGGAGCCTGAACAGAGCAATGCCGCAACAACCTTTGCCGGGGTGGCAACCACACTCTCAAAACTGCACGACCACACGAAAGATCAACGAGATGACAATACTCTGCCAATAGAATATGAGCAGGTAATGGTTGAACCTTTTAAATTCTTTAAAAACTCACATCTTCCATTGTAGGTATTCTTTGAGGAACCAACATTGGTAGAATTGAAGATATCAAAATCTCTACTAAAGGAGATGTTCAAGGGGCCTGAAGAAAACAATGGTTGGATTCATGAAGCTTTCTAGACAATTGGGTATCCCCTTGACTTGCACCGAATTATGGCAGAAGATTGCCACGACAATTGGTTGCCGACACAACTGCTGCATTGTACGAAGGCTACATCCAACCACAACGGATTTCGACGAGAATGAGGTAAGTAAATGGTTGGACGTAGATTTAATTTTTCCTAATAATCCATTCATGCCGTCAGAAAAATTCCCAAGGTGGAATGTATACATTGACTACAAGGGAACAAGAAAGAATGATGCATCCACCATAGTAACGCAAAAGGGAGTAGTTGCGAGCACATTGGCCAAACTCTTTTTGGGCAATATTGTCACTCAATGGAGGGTGCGGATGGACTATAAGAAGTATTGGAAACGACCCCTCAAAGCTCGAATAGACAAGGGAGTAGTTACTTTAGGAGATGCATGCCAATGCACTCCTAGAGTAACATAATTTTTATTTTTATCTTACACATTTTTATGCTTTCGTGGACTTAGAATTTTTTAATTTTTCAGTTTTTATTTCTTTCTTCATTTTGTTATTTTATTCTGTTTTTTTCTCCGTCTTGCAAATAAAATTCAAATGTCTCACAACCTATCAATGGCCACAACTAGTAACCAACAAGCCTTCCAGAGAGTTTCGACAGAGGTAGTCGATCAACATCATCGATGAAAGTTTGCCTCCCGGTAGTACTGATGCTGCCGCCCAGCTCTCGCCGCTCGACAGTACTGAAGTTGCCAAACAGACCCCAATACCAGCAGTACTCCTCCATTATCTCCAGAACCAGCTCAATAGAATGGAAAGGCAGTAGCTCCGATTTATGCAATACACCAGGGATGTTCCCTGACAGTGCAGTCTGGTTCCCCATATTTCCTGCTGAAATACTTGCCCGCCATCACCTGTCCTGGCAACGCATATCGACGCCACTACAACTACAACTGCCCAGGGATGCCAAGGTAACGACTGCATGTGGTTCGACTAGCAGATACACACATTCGATAACTACACAAGCAAACATGGCTCGAAGGAAATTCATCATGCAAGGTGATGACCTTTCTAACTAACTCATTTATTTTTCTCATACATTGAGGACAATGCTCCTCTCGAGTTTGGGGGGGAAATTAGTCCTCTAATTTTTTCTTTTTCTTTTATTTCTTTTGTTTTTCTTTTATTTTCTAGTTTTTTATGTCTTTATTTTTCTGTTTTGTTTTGCATTTAGGTTCTAATGTAACATGCCTTTATTTAAATCTTGAGTACCTTTTACCCGCCGCGGCAGATGACCCGCCTGGGCGGCAACCTTAGCATGACTTTAGATTGACTTAGAATCCTACTATGGTATGAACTTAAAGAAAACACTTCTTGTGACTAGTTTGATTTTAGGACTTCTAGGAAACTTAGTTATTTCACCTAGTAAAACTTGGGTAGAGCTCGAAGTTAAAAAAAACGTCCTAGAGGTGCCCAAAACTGGCTTTAGGATAAGCTAGAGGTGCCCGAAACCGGCTCTAGAAAAAAAATGAATGAAATCATTAGAGATGCCTATTATCGGCACTAGTGGTTAAATTGAAGAAAAAAAGTAGAGGGAAACCCAAAGGAATTAATGTGTTTATCGAAAGTCTACTTAGAAGCCGAAGAATCATTCTTATCACAAGGACCGCACACACTCACGAGATACATAGTTCGGTTCCGGGCAAGTCCATTGTCATTCGAAAGGTTGCTAATTAGGCGTAAATTTACACGGTATGTAAAGGTTGCTCAAGATGCTTTCTCGACTTAGTTTTCATATGATTTTAATTTTTGGCATGTTATTGTTAGATTCTATTGCTTGAGGACAAGAAATAGTTCGAGTTTGGGGGTGTGTAAAGTGTCTAAGAGTCTTATTTTATTTACCCTTTTTACTCATATTATTGTTAGACTTAGGCACATTTTAGTTGCAAAATTAGGCATTAATGCATATTCTCATAATTTCCTTCACCATTAAGCTTGATTACATATTTTAGTGTATTTTGTAGAAAAGGTGCTGTTTTGGTATGTATTTTGGTGCATGCAGGAAAATTGCCCGCTGGAACCCACCGTGGTAGCATGGTGCCGCTGAAACCCGCCATGGCAAGAGGGGAGAAGAATGATCAGAGAGGAGGAGAAATCAGAGGAGCGAATGCTGAGGCAGCAAACCAAGGAGCTGTACTGAAGCAGTTCAACACAGAGAGAGATGTTACCAAGTAGCTGTCGCCGCCATATCTACCGCTCAGGGCAGCAACTGGAGGAATTGGTGAATTGGAGTGTGATCGGTAGAGCATAATTTGCTGAGTCCATTAAGCTCATCCACTCAATTTACTGATGCCGAAAACAGCGGACGGAGCCGCCAAAGGAAAAGATCAAGGCTTGCTTGCGGCATAAGGTAACGACAAGAGAAGTCCAAATTAAAGTCAAAGAAGTCAGATTTAAAGGTTGCATTTAATGCAAAAGCTACTTTATAATGAGGAAGACTTCTACTCCAAGGAGGACTTAACCTAGGCCATGCCCTATATATACCCGATCATACCTTGTATTTTAGACAACTCATAGTCGGCATAGCTTCGGCTTCTCTTGTGTTTTCTTGCCGCCACTGTGTTCTAATTTCTCTAGGGTTTGGGTTATATTGCAAAGTAGTTGTGAGAACGGTTGTTTAGGTTCAAGTTTGTTTTTGCAATAAATTCAAGGTTTTCTTATTTCATGTGCTTCATTGTTTTCAATTGAGTTCGAAAGGTCGATTGGGAGCAATTCATTTGTTTGGTATCGAGAGAGTCAAACTCACAAAAGAAGTAAGCACGATCTCATCAATACTAGGCGTTGATCAATCCAGCCTAGACATAGGTTAGGGTTTAAGGCGACTAAAAAGGGATGAACCAAAAGTTGTTGTTCATTGTAAGATTCACGCCGACGGGTATCATCTGCAGTGGGCAACAACAGTATTTTGACTTAGACATAAGCGGGATCATTATCGAAGCGTTTTGCCGAGCCTTGAAGGACTGCCGAGTTTGTCGCCAAGCCAATCGTCCATTACACCTGCCGAGGCAGCGAAAGCGTCGAAGCATCAATCTGCCATCTTCCGCCAAGGTAGCAAAGTCTGGCAGCGCAAGACAACTTAACCTATTCAACGCAGTTTCACACTACTGAGCAACATAACCTGACCCATTCTATCACCATGATGTTTTCTACTATTTACTTGTGTTTATTTATTTTTCTCTAAAACAAACTAAAATTTACTAGTGCATTTATTTTCTATGCAGGAATTGACATTCGAATTAGTCGTCCAATCCTCGTGGGAGACGATATCTTTTATACTATAACTTGACAAGAGTGTGCACTTGTGCTCATATTTAGAGAACACTCAAATGCTCTACAAGGGCAATAGGGGATCCATGGATTATTTGGGTGATGTGTTTGAACACCCTTGTGAGCATGTTTGATTTATGGATTTATATTTGTAAAAGGCCTATATTTAGTGTTTGGAGTATTGATTTGAGTTTCGCCTCTTGAGTGGCTTATTTTTTATGTTGCATGCCTTTAGTTTCCCATTGATGCTAATTTCCATGATATTATGCTAAATATGCTATGATTGCTTGTGGATTAATGTGTAAGTATGATGTTTGCATGTTGGAAACATGTTGGATTGGTTTAGGATGGTTTTAGGAGTAAAAACCATTAAAAAGTGTCATTACAAGCCCAAGTATTTTGGTACACTCGAGCTTGTACGGAAATGGTTAGCCTGAAATGGCCTTAGTGTTTCGAAACGGGGTAGGTATGTTCTGATACGTTTTGCCACTGGAAATCACAGTTTCGAAACCCCTCAAAGGCATTTTGATACGGGCCCGTGTTCCGAGCCGTGAAGTACCATTTCGATACACCTGTTTTGATATAGAGCTAGCATGTATCGAAACAGATGGCGGTTATGTTAGTTGATGGAATATTTTTTGAAGTTTTGAATCTTTATGTTTTGGTCCCTAAATGTTGTGGATGCAAATAAATGAGTTTGAATGGTTATTTTGAGCTGAGTTTTGACAGAGATACATGTAATATGATTAATCTAAATATGGTAATCTAAAATTGGGAAAAAATCCATGTAATTTGCCAAGTTTGCAAATTGGTCCCTAAAAGCTGTTTATGCATGCAATTGAGGTTCGACTGATGTTATGTCAACATTAAACACTTAGGTTAGTAACAAGCATCTATACAAGATAAAAGGGAAAAATTGGATCGTTTATTGAGGTAAACCTTCCCGTTTTACTTCAATATTCCCCGTGTGACACGTTCAATTCGATCTCTCGCCTAGGCCGGGTTGATGGGCTTATAGAGTGGATATAAAAGCAAGACTCAAAAGCTACAACAACAACAACTATTCATCAAGTGAGAAGCATTCAAGCAAAAATCCAACCTCTTTGAGCTTTTTAGAGTCAAACCCTCGTACCCAACTTGTGATTTTCATTGTAATCTTTTATTTCAAGTTTGGGAGAGTTCACTTGTAATTGGGAAACATATAAGCTTATTTGAGAGGTCAATTTAAGTTTTCCAACTATCCTTTGTAAAATAGTGATCTTAATCAAGCTTTGGGTAGAAAGCTTGATTGTCTTGTAACGGTTTCCTCCTAACCCTAGAAAAGGGGACGAATTCAGTAGTGAATTGTTTGAAAATCCTTAGTGGGAGCTAAGGTAGTGGATGTAGAGCTTGTTAGAAGCTTGAACCACTATAAATATCTTGTCCTTCAATTTTATCGTTCCCACTTGATCCTTCAAATTTTTAATTGCCAATTCACCCCTTTTGGCCATTTGGATTCGATTGATCATCCCAAAATATACTTTTAACAGGAAATGGTCCCCACACATCCATGCGAACTAACTAAAAATTGATTTACTAACAAAATTTCTTATAGGAAAATGTAATCTCTTTTGTTTAGCTAGATGACAGATTTCACAGTCAGGTATATGTCCAAGGGGAATATTAATATGTAACTGAGAAAAATACTTCATTCTTTTCTAAGATGGGTATCCTAATCTAGTATGCCAGAGATTGAGAGAAATGGTATGACAAATAACATATTCAAGTTATGTTGTATAAGATTCAATTTCAAAATGATAAAGTCCATGAACTTCCTCAGCTAAACCAATCGTCTTCTACTGCTTGATATCTTGTATAAGGCATAGATTAGACAAAAAAATTAGACAGTAGAAGTTATCTTTAATCAATTGTGAAACTGAGTTCAAATTAAAACCAAAGTTTGGAATATGAAATACATCATTCAATGTTAAAGAAGAATTAGTCTGAACAGTGCTAATATGAGTGACTTGAACAAGTTCATTATTAAGAAGTTTAACAAACTTGTAAAGAAACTAAATGTAACACCCTCGACCTGGATGTCACATTTGGGCCTCAAGCCCAACCCGTTACCATAAAATTTTGCAACTAGATTTAGCTCAAATCACATTCATTCATAAAATCCAGAAAGTTTAAATATTTCAAAGTAGATAAATATGTTAAAACATTACATGGGAGCTCCATTTAAAATACATAATTAAAAAGCATTCGACTCATAAGCTGAAATCCCAAATAAGAGTTACAATACAACATAGGATCCTACGAATACATAGCTCGGATAATCTAAGTATTGTACTCGGAATACAAGTCGATGTCGAGGTCCTACCCCGATGGTGCTCCAACGATGCACGTCAACCTACTAACTTGCGAACGGAAACAACAATTCCGAACACTGAGCTAACGAAGCTCAGTGGATACACTTCCACTCAACCATGATTCATACAAATCATAAATAAGAGCATCCAACAAGATATGATATCATGGCAATATGACTACATTTTCTTTACCTCTAGCCGCCTAAACACGTATAAAATAGAATGGGATGCTTAGATCTCACACAACACACATACATCATACCAACAAACCAAGAGTGAGACATGGTGCCACACAACTTCGGGAACGTACATTCAGAAATCGAGAACCATGATGTTGCAACACACTCTCACTCTAACTGGGTATCCATATATCACCAATCAAAGTGACCCAACCATACAAGTGCCCTTACTTGGCACGTAACAACACATGATTCACCAAGGATTCCTATGGTTGCTATTATAAACAACACACCCAACATTTACCAAGTTATTACTCATTATGTTCATATATGAGTTTAATTTCTCAATTTCTCAATTTTACTATTAATTTTACCACATTAGAGGCCCATTGGGCCTTAGCCCTAAAATTATAAGTCCTTAAAACTCAAAACGTAAATTCCGGGCAGATTGCCCAACGAGTACCATTACCCCTTAAGAGTATCGATATGTTCGTCTAGGTACTGATATCCACCTATGTGTACCGATACTTGGCTTTACATGCAGAAGGGATTTAATGAAAACCTCGTACCGATACACGGGGCTATGTATCGATACACCATCTATACTAATACACCCCAAGTGTATCGATACCCATTTTTTGCTACTAGATTTCTTGTAGCATAGGGGGTACCGATACGCCCTTCAATTTTTTCCTGAGTTAGCCACTCAAAAGGAAATGGTACTGATACTAGTGCATCCCATATCAGTACACAAACCTAGAATTCAAATTCTAGTGCTCGCAAATCACTCCCAACACCCTCAAACCTTCATGGCAAAACCCCAAATTGAACCTACAATTTATGGAAGGTATTTTAAGTGATTTCCTACCATTTTAACACCAAATTCAGATTTAGCCATTACAGGGGGTCTCAAGCTCTCAAACAACTAAAACATCAAACCAAGCAACAAGCAATCCAATTTATGATTTTCAAGAATACAAATGAGTTAGTAGTGTATTACCTTGATCCTACAACATCGAATGAAGCCCCTAGCCCAAGGTTCAAGCTTTCTTCTCCCTTTTCTCCTTGGAGGAGTTTCCAACTTCTTTCACTACAAATGAATGTTATAAAAGAAGTTACAACGTTGCTGAAAACTTAGGATATGAAAAAGGAAAAATCCTACAACAAGAAATAGAGTTCAATCTCCAATTCATGTTCTTACTATCAACCCCACCAAAACTTCTTCTCTATCAAACTTAATGACTCCTACCTTAAAATATAGATCCTTGACTACGGAACAACTTGTCTCAAACCTAGAATCTGAGATTCACACTCCCAAACACAAAGATCACACCTTTAGACTTGGTTCATGGGAGGGAGATGAGCTTGTATGAAGAGAGAAGACAAAGGTGCATGGTGATATCACCAATTAACTTTTTCTGTAGAGAAATGAAGAAAACCCACTCAACTCTCTTCAAAAAGAGGAAATTACCCTATTGCCCCTCATTCATACTCCCAGCTCATCACCCAACCAAAGCCCAAGCCTAACAACCCTAAAAGCAAGCTCATAAAGGCTCTCAAGGCCCAACCATCTCAGCCCAAATGCAAAGCCCACGCTTCGGGATAAACTGACCCTCGGATTCCAAAATCTGGGCCGTTACACTTATAGAGTTAACAATGTGATTAGTGGCTCCAGAATCTACTATCCATGGAGTAAAAAAATTATTTAGAGAAACAGTTACGAACAATACATGTTTCTGCAGTTGGAGTAGGATCAAAAGTAGAAGAAAGAACATTGATTTGAGAACTTGAAAAAACATTCAGATCATAACTTTGTGATACCTTTCTTTCTTGAATTAAAAGCATGAGACTATCATATTGTTCTTTGGAAAAGTAACAGATGAAGGATCAATCTTGACCAAAAAATCAAAAGCGTCTCCAATAAAAGAACCAACCTTGTTGGATTTATGGGTTTGATTTCAATTCCTATAACCAGGTGAAAACCTATATATTTTTTTATAGAATTTGTCTACAAAATGGCCATATAATCCAAAAAAAGTACAAGTGGGCTTCTTGTAATTGTTGTTATTACTCGAATGTCTAGAGAATTTCTTAGTGTCAAATCTATTTTCTTGTCTATTAGAGACATTCTAATTTCCAGTTTTCATGCTAGGTTTAGCAGCCATAAGAATGTTGGATTCATTACCAGTAATGACACAATTAATTGATCTTTCATACTATATAACTATGGCAAAGAGTTCATTATCAGTAAGCATGGGCTTCATCATTAATATCTGTGACTTTTGAACAGAAAAATTTTCATTTAACCCTCTAAGAAATTGAAGGATAAAATCTTGTTTCCTATACTTTGTAGCAGAACAATCACAAAATGATTAGGGTCTAAGGTTGCAAATCTCATCCCAAATCACTTTTAGTTGAGTATGATAAGTAGTAACCGAAAGATTAACTTGTTGTAGGGAATATAAATTGTTGAGTGCATAAAAGTTCTATATTTTACCCCTCATTTACCCATATTTTTGCTGCACTCAAGCATGATTCATTGCATTTAGAATAGATTTTTGCATATACATCACAATTAGATAAAATTGCACAGTTGCTGCTGATTTTGGTTGCTTTTGCAGGTATTTGTTGCGACAGACCCAGGGCAGCAAAGGAGCAGAGGCGAATTGTAGAGCTGGAGTCGAGAAGCAAAGGCTGTCGTGACAGCTGCCGTGGCAGCCATGACGATAGGGGAATGCTGAGGTGAAAAAGTGAAGTGGAGCTCGACAGATAGAAGATTTCAAGCCGGTCTGTTGTATACCACTCCCATATTTTTCTAAGCCCTGAAGCAGAATGAAGGCCAAGCCCAAAGTTCAAGGAAGAAACTCAAGGCAAGAAAAGAGGACGAATTCAAGGCTTCTACTCAGAAGATTTAGTCTTTAATAGAGTTGCACTTTAATTCAAAATTGTATTCTTGCCATATTAGAAATCTTGGACCCAAGGCCTATATAAAGGCATGTACTTCGACCTAGGGAAGGATATCTCACTTCTAGCCATTTTCCCTAAACCCTTGTCGTTTTCCCTTCTCCACCATGTTCTAAACTCCCCCTAGGGCTAAGGGTTGATTTTGTAAATTAGTTGCAAGGATTGTATTGTTTTAGGAATTTTTCTGTTCAAGTAATAAAAACTTCAAGTTTATTTACTCTGGTTTTCATATCTCATAAGAGCATCGGGAGAGCATTGTGAGGTTATTCATTTGTTTGATATCGGGAGAGTCAAGCATACGAAAGGAGTAAATACGTGTTTTCCAGTTTATGGATAAACCATCTTGGCTTAGGGATAAGTACAAGGTTAAGTGGCTAAAGAAGAATTCAACAACATTGGTGTTCACCCTTTGATTCACACCGGGAGGTATCATCCAAGAAGTGTTCATCAACAGAACTTGGACCTAGGGATAGGACAAGTCATAACATGGATTCTTGCCAAGCTTGAAGTACAGAGTTGTTGATCATTGACGCGACATCAACAGACCTCTACCGCGACAGGAACGACGACAGACAACAGAAGTTCCTCTAAGAGTGCAACACCTGCACTACTGAGAAATTCAATACCGGCATATTCTCTAAATCTGTTTTCTTTATCTTTTACTTTAGTTTTTACTCGAGATTTCCTCCAACATTCAATTAAACTATTTCTTTCTCTTATGCAGCAATTCGAGGATAAAGTTATTTCCACTCCTTGTGGAGACGATATCCGATACTCTAGTATCACTTTAGTACTTGCGTCGTGTACACTTGCACTATTTGCGATAGTTCTATTTACATAGCAACAAGTTTTTGGCGCCGTTGCCGGGGACTAGCAACATACCTTTACCTTTTTATTTATGCACTTTATTTTCTGTTTTTAGTGATGTTATTTACCTCGTGCTTTTCACAAGGTTCTCTTATTGCTTATGAGCAGCTCTAGACGAGGTAAAGAACCTGAGTACGAATTAGATCTAGAAATCGAACGCACGTACCAACTTAGGAGCCAAGCCCGACTCTTGATAGAAAGAAACAACTATCTTGAGGAGATACTGGAAGCAATGGTGAACGGAAGTCAAGGCAATGGGAGAGATGACCCCAACAACAACAATGACCTTAGGGTTATTGTTGATCCTCCTAACGATGCCCAGAACGGTCGGTCGCCGCCCGTTGCCGCAGCAGCACGGCAGACCTGTCGAGACTACATGGACAATGACCATGTTGAAATGGAAACTACCCTGCCAGATGTGGAAGCTGAACACTTCGAACTGAAACATGTCATGTTCAGCATGATAAACTCTGTTGGCCAATTTAGTGGTTCTGCTACTGAGGATGCACGAGAACATCTTAAAACATTCCAGGAAATCTGCGGATCATTCAGACTGCCAGGGATAAGTCCAGAAGTACCGAGGCTCCGGATATTCCCTTATTCATTGAGAGATAGAGCTAAAACTTGGTGGAACAAATTAACGTCGGGTTCAATAAGAACTTGGGCAGATCTCTCTCGTGAATTCCTTTCTCGATTTAATCCTTCTCATATATCTGAAAGATTGCGTAACAAGATTGCTACTTTTCAACATGAAGATGACGAACCAATGCACGAGGCGTAGGACAGATTTACAACTCTCTTACAGAACTGCCCAATGCATGGATTCCCTGTGTGGAATCAGGTTGTCAAGTTCTACAACGCTGCCAATGCACATACTCGACTGAGAATAGATTCAGCTGCGAATGGACTATTATTGGATAAAGAACCAGACGAGGCAATGCTAGTGTTGAAAAAAGTTAGCAAAGAACGATGAGCAATTTCCAACAGCTAGAAGAGGATGCAAACGAGGAATATCTGTAAAGGAGTACGAAGTTGATAACTCGGTTAAAACACAGATTGCATACCTCACGAAGATAGTCGAAAATCTGCAGCGAAAAGATTCTAAAGTTGTATATTCTGCAGAAGAGGTGTGTGAAACCTGTAGTGGAAATCACAGTTCAGAAGATTGTCCTTTACAGGTGGAAGAAGGGATGTATGTTGTGAACTATAACAAGCCTAGAAACTATGATTCCAACAACTACAATCCCAACTGGAGGAAGGACCCCAAATTTTCCTAGAGCAATCCGAACAATGCATTGAACCCTCCAGTGTAGAACAACCAGAACCAAGGAATACCCAGAATTTTGTCACGACAACAGCCACCACAGCAGCCTGCAGCAACACCTAGTATACTGGAACAGACCTTGGAAACATTTGTGTCACAAACGGGAGCATATATGGCAAACATGGATCACTTTGTCAAGAAAACTGAAATATTCATGGACAAGACAGAGATGAGGATGACAAACCATAAGGCTACCCTAAAATCTCTAGAGACACAGATGGGCCAGGTTTCACAGTACATCAAACCGAGGCAGAATTGAGGATTCCCTAGTGATACTGAGGTCACTAGAAAACCCACACATGAGCAATGCAAAGCAATTACAACGAGAAGTGGGAAACATCTACAAGGGCCAGAAATAAAAGAAGTACTGAGTGAGGACCCGACCCTACAGACATCTATCGTGACCACTGCCCCGGCAGAGGAAAAACAGCCTGATGTCGCCTCACCTGCCACGACAACAGAAAAGACAGAGGAGCAGACAGAAGATGCTGAAGAACTCAAGCCTTCTCAGATCCAAATTCCATGTGAAAGACGCCTTGAAGATTACCATCCTCTACTACCTTTTCCATAGCGGTTACAGAAACAGAAATATGAGGACCAGCTTAAGAAAATTTATGACA
Source organism: Hibiscus trionum (assembly GCA_030270665.1). Lineage (NCBI taxonomy): Eukaryota > Viridiplantae > Streptophyta > Magnoliopsida > Malvales > Malvaceae > Hibiscus > Hibiscus trionum. The sequence goes on along the minus strand of BSYR01000010.1, from coordinate 37,393,989 downwards.
TTTTTAAGCAAGTACATATTAACATACCGCTGCTAGAAGCCATTAAGCAGATGCCTGGTTATGCTAAGTTTCTCAGGGATGCAATGTCCAAAAGGTCCAGACTTGGGGAATTTGAAACAATGAAGATGACAGAAGGATGCATGACAATCTTGCATAAGCATCCACCCCAAAAGAAGAAGGACCCTGGGGGCTTCATCATACCATGCATAATTGGAGTCAAGTTTGTGGGTAAGGCACTTTGTGATCTTGGTACTGGAATTAATCTAATGCCCAAATCTATATTTCAGAAACTAGGTATTGGACAAGAAAGGCCCACGACAGTCATGCTGCAGCTGGCAGACCGCTCTTACGTACAACCGGAAGCAAAGATCGAAGATATATTGGTAAGAGTGGATAAGTTTATTTTTCCTGCTGACTTTCCTGTTTTAGATTGTAAAGCGGATGAAAACGCACTGATCATCCTAGGGTGACCCTTCCTAGCCACAGACAGAACCGTGATTGATGTCGAGAAAGGAGAACTGACGATGAGAATCAACGATCAACAAATCAAGCTCGATGTTCTCCAAGCAATAAAACAAGCTGATGTAGCGGAAGAGTGCAAAGCAAACTCAGAAGTAGTCCTTGACCAACCCTGCATCAGGTCGAACTGCCACGACAGAAAGTTTGGTCATTGCCACCGCAGTCACCCTGAAGACTGTCACGGTAGCAACGACGAAAGTGACCCCTTAGACACAGAATCATCCGACACTGAAGGTCTTGAGAAGGTAAATTGGATAGGCACATGTCCAGGTAAGTTTTTCGAGCCGTTGAATTATACCTCGAACGAACATGTAATCCAAACGTCTTCCATTGAACAAACACCTGTTCTAGACCTTAAATTCCTGCCAGGGCAACTTAAATACGTTTTTCTTGGTTTAAATGATACGTTGCCTGTAATCATCTCTTCCAAGTTGATACAGGAACAGGAACAACGGCTGATCAAAATGCTACAGCAGCATAAAAAGGCAATTGGATGGACCATAACTGATATCCAAGGCATCAGTCCGTCGTTATGCATGCACAAGATCCTCTTGGAGGATGACCTTATGCCGACTATCGATGCCCAAAGACGACTAAACGAGGCTATGCGAGAGGTGGTGCGGAAAGAAATCATCAAGTGGCTTGATGCCGGAATAATATATGCCATCTCTGATAGCAAGTGGGTGAGCCCGGTGCAATGTGTGCCCAAAAAGGGAGGCATAACCGTAGTAACAAACGAGGAAAACGAACTAATCCCAACCAGGACTGTGACCGGTTGGAGGGTTTGTATGGACTACCGAAAGCTTAATAAAGCTACCCGGAAGGACCACTTCCCCTTACCCTTTATCGATCAAATGCTAGATAGGTTAGCGGGGAAACCTTACTACTATTTTCTTGATGGTTACTTAGGTTATAACCAAATCGCAATCGCACCGGAGGACCAAGAGAAAACCACCTTCACATGCTCGTACGGCACATACGCCTTTCGAAGAATGCCATTTGGGCTCTGCAATGCACCAACAACCTTTCAACGGTGCATGATGGCAATATTCTCCGACATGGTGGAGGATTTCCTAGAAATTTTCATGGACGACTTTTTCGTCTTTGGAGACAGCTTCAACGATTGCTTAGGCAATTTACAGAAGGTCCTTGAAATATGCGAAGAGGCGAACTTGGTTTTAAACTGGGAAAATGCCACTTTATGATGGACGAAGGCATCGTGTTGGGCCACAAGGTTAGATGTCGCGGCATAGAAGTAGACATAGCAAAAATTGAGGTTATTGAAAAGTTGCCGCCACCCACCACAGTCAAAGGGATACGAAGTTTCTTAGGGCATGCAGGGTTTTATCGAAGATTTATAGCCAATTTTTCAAAGATTACTAAGCCCCTTTTCCACCTGTTGGAACAGAATCGCCCCTTTGACTTTAACACTGAATGTACTGAAGCATTCCAAATATTGAAGGAAAAACTGGTAACAGCCCCGATAGTGTAGCCACCAGACTGGAGCTTCCCATTTGAGATAATGTGTGACGCCAGTGATTTAGCTGTCGGGGCAGCATTAGGGCAGAGGAAGGATAAACTCTTCCATGTGATTTACTATGCTAGTAAAACGTTGAATGATGCCCAAATAAACTACACCACAACAGAGAAGGATCTACTAGCAGTGGTGTTTTCAATTGACAAGTTTCGTCCGTATATACTTGGAACGAAAGTGGTGGTCCATTCAGCACTAAAGTATTTGTTCACCAAAAAGGATGCAAAACCTAGACTAATACGATGGATTCTGCTGCTGCAAGAATTTGACATTGACATCAAGGATAAAAAGGGGACAGAAAACCAAGTAGCAGACCACTTGTCAAGGCTGGAGATGGGAAGGAATCAATCGACAGACAAGACTAACATACTGGAAACCTTCCCAGATAGCAGTTGTTTGCTGCCACCAGCACCGCCGCGACAGCCATGGCGGCAAGTAAGCTTTCTGAAACCCCTTGGTATGCTGAAATTGTCAATTATATTGTAAGTGGGTTATTACCTCCTGAGCTTAATTACCAAGCAAGGAAGAGGTTCAAAAATGATACAAAACATTATTATTGGGACGAACCTCTTCTCTTTAAGCACTGTGCAGATCAGATTATCAGGAGATGCATACCACATGACGAACAGAAAGCAGTGCTTCACCACTGTCATGCTGCCCCTTATGGAGGAAACTTAGGAGGAAATAAACTGTTGCCAAGGTTCTGCAATCCGGTTTCTATTGGCCCACACTGTTTAAAAATGCACAAGTTTTTTACAAGAGCTGTGACAAATGCCAAAAGATTGGGAATATATCAAGAAGACATGATATGCCACTGCAGAACATACTTGAGGTCGAAATCTTCGATGTTTGGGGAATCGACTTCATGGGACCATTCCCAACCTCTTGTTGGAATTTTTACATCCTACTGGCAGTAGACTATGTGTCTAAGTGGGTAGAAGCGATCGCCACTCAAAAGAACGATGCCAAAACTGTGCAAAGATTTCTTCACAAAATCATCTTCTCCAGGTTTGGCATCCCAAGGGTGATAATTAGCAATGTGAGGAGACATTTCGACAATAGGGTAATTGCTAGTGCACTAAAGAAATATGGAGTGAAGCACCGAATTGCAATAGAATATCATCCTCAAACCAATGGGCAGGCCAAGATATCAAACAGAAAAGTAAAGAACGTCCTAGAGAAGATGGTCAAACCTATTTGAAAGGACTGGTCTCTACATCTAAATGATGCACTTTGGGCCTACAGAACATCATTCAAGACACCATTGGGGATGTCACCCTATCGCCTCATATATGGGAAAACTTGTCATTTACCTGTCGAGATAGAACACGGAGCATATTGGGCTATCAAGACAGTAAATATGGACTGGGACAAGGCCGGGCAGAAAAGGCTACTGGAGTTGAATGAAATCGAAGAAATTTGAGCAATGGCCTACGACAACGCCAAGATCTACAAGGACAAAACCAAGAAGTGGCACGACAGAAGACTGCTGCCACGACAGTTCTGCCCAGGGCAGCAGGTGCTGTTGTTCAACTCTAGGTTGAAGCTCTTCCCATGAAAGCTTAAATCTAGGTGGTCTGGCCCTTTCCAAGTTGTCCAAGTTTTCCCCCATGGTGCCATTACAATCAAATTCCTGAAGGATGGGCACCAATTCAAGGTCAATGGACAGAGGCTCAATCATTATCAGGGGACTGAAGCCCCAAGGATGCAGGAAGTAGTTACTTTTGGAGATGCCCCTCAAGGCATCCCTAATTTAACTTAACTTTATTTTATTTTATTTTCCTTAATTAATTTATTTATTATTTAGGAAATAAGATTTGAATTATTTATTTATTTTTAGGGAATAAGATTTTAATTTAGTTTATTTATTTATTTATTTTTAGGAAATAAAGGAAGCAAAGCAAAGAGGAGGAATGAACCAGCCCACCATATTCACAACAGCCCATAAAAGCCCACGGATAACTCTGTCGTGACAGCCTGTCACCAGCTGTCGTGACAGACGCGGAGAATACAGCTACGGAGTTGTCGCGATAGACACGCAAACGCGTAATAGACGCGCAGCAGACGCAGAAACGCGTGATAGACTCGTCAGAAACCGCGTAACAGCTGTCCCCGTTATTCGTGTCTGCCGTTACAGTCCCAACAGGCAGAAAATCCCGTTCTATATATTCTCATTTCATTTTTCACTTCATTCTCATCATCTCTACTTTACTCTCCAAAAATTTAGGCTTTCGAAAATCTCTTTTATTTTTCTACAGTTTTCCTTGAAATGGCTACCAGATCAACACGACGAAGTGCTGCCTCCACCTCTAACGCGGCAGTATCAACACCCAGCTACAGCGGAATACCCAGCCGCTTCGCATCAGTGGACTCGGAGCAGAGGTACTATGGTTCATTTCAAAAGAGAGAGATGTGGGAAGAAAGAGGGTTCACTTACACCCAAAAGACGGGAGAATTAGGGCTTGAAAGTTTCATCGCCAAGAAGATCATCGCACTCAAGTGGCAGATGTTTGCTGCCCAGCCAGACGAGATGAACGTCACCCTAGTTCGAGAATTCTATGCTGTCGTCCCCGACAAATATGCCACAATAGTGACTGTCAGAGGCAAAGAGATCTCCCTCGAACCGACATACATCAACACGTTGTATGGCCTCTATGTGAGCAAGAAGGAAGATGCCCATCGGAGGTTCGTGAACCGTCTGTCGCTGGCAGACTACGACGTTGTCATGGCAGAGCTGACAGAAGAGGGCACGCAATGGAACAATGATTCCAAGCACCGGTGGACAGTGCGAAGGACTCAGCTCAAACCACAAGCCAAGTTGTGGAACCATTTCGTGAAGAAACGCCTCATGCCTACTTCACATAATACCATGATGGACCGGTAGAGATTAGCCCTCGTACATTCCATCCTCAACGAGAGGCAAATCAACGTTGGCAGATACATCTGAGACGGTATCATCGAGTGTGCACTTCGACCAACGGGCCCCCTATTCTTCCCCCACCTGATCACCACACTCTGTCGGGGCAACAACGTGCCAGAGATCAATGAAGATGTCAAGGTCCGAGGAAAAGGATGGACGCAGCAAAACCTCTATAGTTTGATGGAACTAAAGCCTGCCACTCTTCTGTCTTACGTGGACCCCACTGCCGCGATAGAAGCGACAGCAGAACCTGACTCCCCTGAACCTGTCACGACAGAACCGGAGCAAACGATGGCAGCACCACCGGAAGACACCTCCAGCCAGATCTTGAACATGCTGCAAAAGATGGAGGAGCGACAGCTCGGCCTCATGGGTTTTATGAGGGACTTCACTGCCGCCACGGTAAATTTTATCAAACTTAATCTTAATTTTCCCAACGTGCAATTCCCTCCTTTCCCAGAATCTCTTTTTGTTGCACCCACACCTGCTACTAGCCCCAGAACACCCTATGCTGCCTCCACATCACCACCTGCCACGACAGGAGATGACGGTAGAAGATCTGCCACTCCCCGAGGAGAGAAAAGGAAAGAACCTCTACCGAAAATCGATCCAAAATACTTTAAAGAGTTCTCCTCCTTCTCTGTCTAGCAAGATGATTCTGATTCGGAGTCGTCGGTCGTCCGAGACATATCCAAAGACTTCCCTCCGATGAAGAGGAAGAAGCTGAACAAGACTGTTGAAGGACCCTGTCATGGCAGAATAGATAGCAGCAGCAACGATGATGACCTCGAGGTTCTGGACCAGCCCCCACACATCTCACCTACCCGAGTCCAGCCACCTCGAGAGGCCAAAAAGAAGATGGCCTCCCCGTCTCCCAGTACCCAGCCAGCCCTTCCGTCAAAGTCACTACCTGCCGGCAGCTCCTCGTCAGCAGCAGAAGCGATGACAGCACCTCAACTTAAGTGTTTTTTTCTTATATATTTGTTGTCTTTGCTGTTGTTTTATCTATTTTGTGATGTTTTTTTTTTGTTTTTCATTTTCATTGTTGTCATGCATAGAGGGAAATGCAACCCTCGAGTTTGGTGGTGGGCATCCCTCTATTAATGAACTTTTAATTGTATCTTTATTTTGTGTCTCATTTTAGTTAGTTTTTTGTGTAAAAAAATTAATATTTGGCTTAAGTCTTTGAACTGAACTTACCTGCCGCGACATTCTATGTCGTGACAGTGCCTTTAGGATGTTTTAGGACTTATTTAGAGCCTTGCTATAGTTCTAAACTTTAGAATACACTTGTGACTCATATGCTGTCTAGATTTCGGTAGTGAACTAGAATAGGAAGGTTTACCCACTTGAGTTGCCCCTAGAGGTGCCTAACACTGGCTCTAGGAAAGGAATAAAAGAAAAGAAAAGAAAAAATTTAGACTCGCTTGCCCCAAAAACTGCCTTACAACGACTCTAGGAAGATTTTTTGAGTCTAAGTCAGAAAAAACTAAAGAAGCCTAAGAATTGCCTCCAGAAAAAACGAAGTTGAGTCTAAGCCAGAAAAAACTAAAGGAGCCTAAGAATTGCCTCTAGAAAAAATAAAGTTGAGTCTAAGTTAGAAAAAACTAAAGAAGCCTAAGAATTGCCTCCAGAAAAAAAATGAAATTGGCATAAAATTCAAGTGAGTAGCATAACTATTCTGGTAAGCTAAAGGAGTCTAGGCACATATTTGTTCAAAAAACCTGCACACACTTGCACAAGAATTATAGCATTGTTCCGGATAAATCCATAAACACCCGACAATGTACTGCTCTTGATAGTGAATGTGTTGTAGGTAATGGAAGTTCACTGAATTATGCCAAGCCAAAAGGTGTTTTTATTTTTAGTTAGGTTATATTTGCTTGAGGACAAGCAAGAACTTGAGTTTGGGGGGTGTTGAGTGCATAAAAGTTCTATATTTTACCCCTCATTTACCCATATTTTTGTTGCACTCAAGCATGATTCATTGCATTTAGGATAGATTTTTGCATATACATCACAATTAGACAAAATTGCACAGTTGCTGCTGATTTTGGTTGCTTTTGCAGGTATCTGCTGCGGCAGACCCAAGGCAGCAAAGGAGCAGAGGTGAATTGCAGAGCTGGAGTCGAGAAGCAAAGGCTGTCGTGACATCTGCCGTGGCAGCCATGGCGACAGGGGAATGCTGAGGTGGAAAAGTGAAGTGGAGCTCGACAGATAGAGGATTTCAAGCCAGTCTGTCGTGGACCACTCCCATATTTTTCTAAGCCCTGAAGTAGAATGAAGTTCAAGCCTAAAGTTCAAGGAAGAAACTCAAGGCAAGAAAAGAGGACAAATTCAAGGCTTCTGCTTAGAAGATTTAGTCTTTAATAGAGTTGCACTTTAATTCAAAATTGTATTCTTGCCATATTAGAAAACTTGGACCCAGGGCATATATAAAGGCATGTACTTCGACCTAAGGAAGAATATCTCACTTCTAGCCGTCTTTCCCTAAACCCTTGTCGTTTTCCCTTCTCCACCAAGTTCTAAACTCCCCCTAGGGCTAAGGGTTGATTTTGTAAAGTAGTTGCAAGGATTGTATTGTTTTAGGAATTTTTATGTTCAAGTAATAAAAACTTCAAGTTTATTTACTCTGGTTTTCATATCTCATAAGAGCATCGGGAGAGCATTGTTAGGTTATCCATTTGTTTGATATCGGGAGAGTCAAACATACGAAAGGAGTAAATACGTGTTTTCCAGTTTATGGTTAAACCATCTTGGATTAGGGATAAGAACAAGGTTAAGTGGCTAAAGAAGAATTCAACAACATTGGTGTTCACCCATTGATTCACGCTGGGAGGTATCATCCGAGAAGTGTTCATCAACAGAACTTGGACTTAGGGATAGGACAAGTCATAACAGTGATTCTTGCCAAGCTTGAAGTACAGAGTTGTTGATCGTTGCCGCGACATCAACAGACCTCTGCCGCGACAGGTGCTGCCGCGACAGGAACGACGACAGACAACAGAAGTTCCTCTAACAGTGCAACACCTGCACTACTGAGCAATTCAATACCGACCTATTCTCTAAATCTGATTTTTTATCTTTTACTTTAGTTTTTACTCAAGATTTTCTCCAACATTCAATTAAACTATTTCTTTCTCTTGTGCAGCAATTCAAGGATAAAGTTATTTTCAGTCCCTGTGGAGACGATATACGATACTCTAGTATCACTTTACTACTTGCGTCGTGTACACTTGCACTATTTGCGATAGTTCTATTTACACAGCAATAGAAATCCTGCATTAAACCTAAGATGCGAACAAGATCTCCCTGGTTAAATCGATCAAAAGATCGGTCCACAAATCATATGCATTGTCAATCCAGATTACGCTTTGCGCAATCTCAGGATCCAAAGCTCTTTGTAGCCAAGACAGTAAAAGATTGTTGCACTTCACCCAAGCTTGGAATTTTGGATCATCTTCTTTAGGTTCTTTAATGGAACCATCAACGAACTGAAAATTGTTCTTGTAGATCAGGGACATTTTCATGGATCTTGCTCATACATGGTAATTACTTCCATTCAATAGGACATAAGTCAAAATAAGAGATGAATTTTCATTTGGATGAATGTAATACTCATTGCTTGGATCATCGCACTTGAATACTCTAGCATCATTCAGTTAAGAAGAAGAATTCTCATCTGATACCATATCGGAATCTCTGATTTGGTAAAGTAAAAAACTATTCTTAATATTGAAGAAAACCTAATGAATTTACATAGAGTTTTATACAATGAGAGAGATAAAATTAACTGGTATAATTAATAATTATAATAAATACAACAACTAACTTATCCTAACGGCTATATCGTTGAGCTGGGTTCATGTATTCTATTATAAATAAGCCTTTAATTATTAATAAATATTATAAATTTATGCTTGCAGATGAGTAAGAAAATTATATACCATATATATAGGATTAATATCCTATACACTGGCGGTGAAAACTGAAAGTTTTCACAAGCGTCTTAGTTTTAGGGTATAGGGAGTTAGTTTAGGGTATATGGTTTAGAATTTAATGATAGTTGTTTCAATTTAAGGATTAGGGTTATAATTTAGGGTTTATAGATTAGGGTTTAGTTTTTAGGGTAATATGGTGAGGATTTAGGTTTTAACCTATAAACTCTACATTATAACCCTAAACCTTAAATTGAAACAACTATCTCTAAATTCTAACCCCCTTACACCTAAACCCCTAAACCCTAAACCATAAACCCTAAACTAACTCTTTATACCCTAAAACTAAGGCGCTTGTGGAAACTTTTAGTTTCCACCGCCTGTGTATAAAATATTTATCAATATATATATATATGGAGATTATTATCCATATAATGTTTTGAAATTTTTTATTTTATGAAGTAGGGTGTGTATTTCTTTATTTCACGAACTAGATATGATTGAAGAGTGACAAAGGAATTTGGGATATTTTTTATTGGAAATGGTTTGCTTGAGTTGACGAAATTTTCAGACGCTTATTTTCATAAATTTTTTTAATTTCAAAAGTGGTTACTAAAAGTTGTCGTGTATTTTAAACGACTTTCAAGATCGATTGGAAGCCCCAATGACTTCTCCTATTTACTACTCTCTCTGTCCCACTAAACTGTCACATATTGGTTAAAATTGTTCAATTTTGATTATAATTTATTTAAAATTTTTAATTAATTAAAATTTATAAAATATATATTTAAAAACTACTTGATTTCAAATTTTTGAAATATATTTTTTTTATATTTTTACTAATAATAAATTTTAAATTATAAAAAGTTAAACCTAAAAAAGTTTGACTAAAATGTGACAATTTAGTGGGACAGAAAAAATATTATTTAAGCATCTTTACTCAAAAAAAAAGTCATCCCATTTCTTAAAATGAAAAATTATACAACGTTGGATAAAATACCCATATATATATATATATGTGTGTGTGAAGTTTCACACGAGTGAGGTAATTATCTCGTCATCTAAACATTTACTAATCTCTAACTCTTACACATCGCTGAATTTAAGAAATATAATCATATACAAGAACAAAGTGGAACTAATCATGACTCAAATAGCACGTTTCTTCACATTCAAGCATGTTGAATTTAATTTAATACACTTGACTGGCCTCGACACTTGTCAATTCATCTTCCCACGCGGACGACATCAAGAATATACAATCATCATTGCCATTTTCTTCAATTTTAAAAAATACAAATTTATGGTTTTGTTTATACTTTTTACACAATGAAATAATTGATAATAATGGAGGCCACCACCGAAATAATACACTCTTTCATAACATTTGCCTCAAATTCGGCCATAGAAAACTGATTTTTCTGCTTTGTAATCATGTTTACATGTTTTATGCTTTATTGCTCCTGGCCTTCTATATATACCCATCTCAACTTCCTGATTGAGTAGGTATAGAGATTTCAGATTTGATTTATTTATAGCGAAAAATGTGGGTTTTGATTTTACTATCGATTTTGTTGTTGCATGGCGATCAAACTTTAGCCTCAGACCCTGATCCAATCCAAGATTTCTGCATCCCAAACCCCAAATTCGGAAGCATTCTCCCATGCAAAAACTCCTCGGAAGCATCCACCGACGACTTCGTCTTCTCCGGCTTAAAAGCCAGTGGGAACTTCACAGAAACAGGCCTCGCAACGATCCCAGTAAACCCAACAATCTTCCCCGGGATCAATACACTGGGGATGTCATTTGTAAGAGCCGATTTGAAAGTTGGTGGCATAAACCCACCCCATTTCCACCCCAGAGCGACCGAGATTGCCTATGTGGTGCAAGGGAGTGTTTATTCAGGCTTTGTGGATTCAAACAACCGAGTTTTCTCCAGGGTGATTGAGCAAGGAGAAGTTATGGTGTTCCCTAAAGGCCTGCTTCATTTTCAGATGAATGTTGGTGAGAAGCCTGCTACAATATTTGCATGTCTCAATAGCCAAAACCCAGGTCTCCAAAAGATTTCGTCCGCCATTTTCGGATCTGGTATCAATGAGGAGCTTTTGGAGAAGGCCTTTGGTCTCAATCATAAGCAGATTGGGAGTATGAGAAGAAGATTTGATCCCAAGAAAGTGACCTAAGTTGAGTTCATTTCTTGTCTTGGAAAATATGAAAATGTTATACAACTTTGTTGTAGTATAATGAAGATGGACAGCTTATGCTGTCTGTTCATTGATTAGTTGTGTTCCTTTACAGTGTCGTGCTTCATTTGGCATGAAATTTAAACCTGCTTCCTGTTTTAGTAGTGATTTTTAAAGACATGAACAGGGTCATGGAGGGAGGAAGTCCATGCTTTAGTTTTCCATCAGTTTTTTCCCTTTAACCAAATAGTGTCTTTTTATTTGATCGTATACGAAAAAGATGGCATGTAACTTCAAATATGAATTAATACTAACTCACGGGTTGATCTAAATGGTAAATAGCTTGGTATCGCTTAAGCAAGTCTCGAATCGAAGCTGTGTATGCAGAAAATTTTTGTTGAAAATTACTTGTGTGACACAAATCGATCTGAATTAGTCAAAGTAAAGCTTAGAAAACGGGAAAGCATCAAAAGAAAATGAAGCAATACTACATCAATCGGACCAAAAATGTGTTCACCATATTATGCGATATTTTATCGTCGGTAAAGCCAAACATATATATGAAAGACAATGTAAAACATAAAAATCTCAAGAAAGCTAAGCAGATACACACCTGAATTGCTAAAAGACAAGGTCAAGTTTCCTTTACTTTTCTTCTTCTCTAAGGTTAGTTTCTCCCAAATTGTCAAAAAAAATATGCAAGTTAACTCTTTTAAAACTCTTTAATTATATCCTGAGAAATCAATAACTTTCAATTTGTTATCTAGAGAATTTTAACTGAATTAGGGTTTTTAATCCCATGTGCCGAAAATCCGATAATTATTCTTCATAACCTTCGTAATGATTCGAGTTTTGGGTATCAATTTGGTGATTTGAGTCTCATAATCGAATTTTGAGTAATTAAAATATTGACTTATAGGCTTGTTGGGTTGAGTTTTGGGCTCATTTATATCTTGTGTTCTTTCTCTTTGGTCCACTTAGGAGTGGGTGCCTATTCTGGAACTTGAGAATTGAGGGGCCAATGGCCAAATTTGACCATTGACCCCAACCAAATCAGATATCTTGTACTTTGTTGTTTGAGAAAAATCCTCTCCTTTTTTTCATGATCAATACTAAAAGTTTAAATAATAAGCCTTAATAATAAATTTTAAATCCTAAACCTATAACATTAAATTCTAAACAATAAAAAATATAGAATAATTTTAATTTTTTAAACCCTAATCTTAAACATTAACCATAAATCTAATTTTTTAATGTCAGGCAGAAATAGAACCACTAAAAATTCAGAATTTGATCTTCATCATTTCTTGACCTTCATTTTGAGCTCAATATCTATAACAATGGGTGTTTATGATCAAGTTGGGTTTTTGGAAGAATTCTGGGAAATGTTTGGATTTTTCTCAAGTTAATGTTTTTCCAAAACATGTTTTACATTTTGTTTTATTTTTTAGATTTTAAGGTATTTTTGATGTTTAATTGAGCTTCAAAAATCCTCCAAACTTAAGGCAAGAGAAAGCTTAGGGAAACTTGTTGGAAGATCACTTCCTTTATTTGAAGCAAGGTAATACAGTATTGATACCATGAGAAGAGTATCAAAACCATGAGAAATTCTACTTAGTTTTTATCTTATTGATGCTATGTGGAATGTGTTTGGTTGATGGGTGAAGTGTATGTATGGAGTTGTTATTCAAATGATAGAAATGAGTTTGATGTAGTAAATGGTAGTTTGAGGTCCATTTTGATCTCCCTTGATGTATTCGAGGTCATTTTTGGGGCTTGGAATTTTGTGAGTTTCGATACCATGAGAAGAGTATCAAAACCTGTCATTCTAGGATTCAATATTTGATTTCGGTTATTGAAATCTTTATCAAAGTTTCGATACTCTGGTTGCTAAATATCCCTTAACCCACATGATAATTTCTTTTTTGCATTTGAAGTCTACAGATTATTAAATCACCATTGTAAGACCAAATTTCTGTTAATGTTTACCTTGTAAGAATTAATTGACCAAAATACCCTTACTCATTAAGATGACTAAATTGTCCTTAGGTAATTAAAAAAAATACCCGTAGTCTGTTAAATCAGTCAATTACCCTTGTTAGATCGGTTACTAAATTACCTTTGAGGAATAAAATTCCTAAAATGCTTTCGGAGTGTTAAATTCCCAAAATGCCCTTTATTGTTAAATTACCATTTTGCATTTAATGCTTAGAACTTGATTTTGTAGTCTTAAAACACGGGTAAAAATCTACTGCCCCTTAACCATGCCTCCTTCTATGTCCCCTGTCTAAAAATACTTAAAAATTAAATTTTGCCGCATAACCCTAATTTTCATATCCTAAACCCCAAACCCCAAACCCTAAAAAATACACCCTACCTCTAATTCCCTACAGCCTAACCCTACGCCCCAACCTTAAACCCCAAACTCTAAACCCTAAACCCACTATTTTAAAGTGGGGCACAAATAGGGGCATACTTTGGGGGCGGATGATTTCCATCCTTAAAACACTAAGTATGAGTAAAAATACCCTTCATTTTCAATGTGCCAAATTAACATAATACTCTTTTGAAGCTTAAATGACCTTAAAATTCGTGCTTTGGCTTTCAATGCCTCTAAACACTTCTTAAGTTACGATGTGATGAATAAACCACCCAGAATTATCAATTTGGTTAATAAATGGAGTTTGAAATGAATTGCGGTAATCCTTAGAAACAATGCATTGATCCTTATTGTCTCTTAAGTATCTTAAGGTGTGCTTTTTGATTTAAACAAGTTTGATAATTCGTCTAGTAAATTGACGAATCTTGTGATACTTGTGGTAAGAAATGGTGCACATACGATATGATATGTCTTGAGGACTTGGTAAGTCCATACAATTCATGATGATTTGTGTTAATTTGTAATCATCCAAAGGCATGAATGTTTGGTAATACGACTCTTAATTATTTGTGTTGCTATGAATTCTGTACATACACGAAATATATAATATGACCTGAATATATTCTCAATCGTAACACATTATAATTTTGATCGATCAAAATTAAAATTGATCAAGCATTTCATAATATTAGAATATATGCCTATATTTATATAGGCGGTGAGCTAGACACAAGATCCATTGAACCACTTAATTTAAGGGTTGATAATAGAATATGAAATGTCTTCTTTTTCTCTCGCAAAGCAAATTTATTATATTAATATAATTAAAGAGACCAAAATCGCAGACTACACTCAAACTCCTTAACCTAATCTAGCTTCCGGCACATAAGTAAAGCAACACCAAGACAGCAAAACGAAACCAAATAGATTATACAGACATCCCCAAAGACCAAAGACCAAAAACAAAACAAGATGTCCGTCCTTGTTCTCATGATTCCAAACTTCAATTTTTAACATGTTCTAAAGCTGTCTCCATTTTCACCACCACTGACGAGCCAGTAGCCATCCCATTCAGATTCAATAATCAAAACCCCAACATCAATTTCATAGCTATGAGTTCCGCATTATCAACGTCAATGAGAATCGTAGGGCCAATAACGTGAGCTGCTTTCAACTAACCATGACAGTTAATGTATAACATTATGAATTATGTTTATATTTTAATTAACTAACCATGACAGTTTATATATAGTAATACTAAAAATTTAAATCACGTTTGTTTCATTCCTTTGCACTGGTAAATAATTTACACAGAACAGATAATAATTCATAATCCAGCTTCAAAGTCAACAATTCTTAATTGAATCAAACCATGGCAGCAGAGTTTCAAGGAAGATCTCTGCCGAAAGTTTTATTTTTATAGTACCGACACAAAGCCTATATCTTTGAACTGAATAGAAAACCACACAAGTTTACGTGATCGAAGACCCCATATTTTTATTGTATAATTTGATCACGTTCTGAAGGCCAATCAACGTCTTCTTGCTGCTGTTTCTCTCTGAGCATTGAAATAAACAGCAGCAACAGGAAGGCCAAGATTGTTCTCGGCAGCGAAATTTCGAGTGTTGAAGTGATCCCTTGAAGAAGGTGACTTGATTATCTGTCGACGTTCCTGTTTGAAAAGAACGAACACAAACCTGTGGATCCCTATATTTGGCCTTGGGTTCTCAAAGCTCACCACTTCCCTTCCTGTTTGATTAATCAAGATCAGTGTTTTTTTTTTTTTATCTTCTTAAATTGTCCAAGAATACATCTAATCACACAGAAAAACCTACCGAATGTGACATCTGTCGTGCCAGGGATGTCTGTAACAATCCTGTAAAATGGTCGGATATCAAAGAAACTGTAAGACAATTATTTTCTCTCTCGTGTGAAATGCATGCAGATTGCAGACATCATTTTGGACCATGCAGCTGCAGGTTTATTTAATTATATAGAGGTGTAGGGTGAGTGTACCAGTGAAGGTGCTCCCTTAGATAAGAATCACTAGGTCCAGGGACATCCGGGTCGGTCATGACCTGCAAGACAACGTAAAACACGAGCTTCTTCTTGTTCTTGGGATAATGTATCAATTCAAACAGTTTAAGAGTTTAAGACCTAGGAGAATAAAAAGGTTTCTTACCAGGGTGAAGAAAGTTCGCATGTCACCTCCTTCAATCTCAACCCTAGGTTTGGTGAGAACAGATGAAGGATAGAACTCATGTCCATTGAAGACTCGCTTGTTGTTGAAAGTGACCGACATTTGAATGGTCGGAATGAAATGATCCAGGACATCTCCAATGACTCCCCCAACAATGAGAGGCTGTAGCTCCCTTGCCATTCCTCCAGCTGCTTCAAGAAGATTAAAGATGATCCAAACCAAAGCAAGGGATGGGTTGGAGTTTGTTGTTGGAGGATGTGAGGAAGCATAAGCTCTTTATATAGTCTCCAAAACTAGGGATAGACCGAGGTGTGTTGGAGGTGTACTCATACCCCTTAAAAATTTTAAATTTCTTTATATTTTGAATGTTTCTTTTATATTTTTTATTGACAATCTAATTTCGCACCCCTTAAAATTTTATAATTCCGCAAACCTACATTTATCAAATAACTTCCCAATAATCCGTACCTCTTACAAAAATTCCTGCATCGGTCGTTGTCCGTAACTCTTCTAGAAAGACCACGAGTTCTCTAGATCTAAGCTAGCACCAAGGGTATGGAGATGGAAGAGTATAAATGTTATAGTAATTAATATGTGAAATAAAGGACGGACTATATCTACTCCGTCTCTTGTGAGCTCCTCGGGGTGCCAGATGAATCATATGGATTAATACCTTTGTGTAAATATTCTATTCATTCATATTAGTTTGAAAATTATATGATTATTTCCTCATCTGGGGGCCCTGGAATTGGTTCTTCATTGGCTGTTTTCAAGCCTTTTTATAGACAAATCAATCAAATATTCATTTAACACAAGCTTTATTTGTTTCCGAATACTAATATTTTGTTTAAGTTGTGATAAGATCAACTGTCAACGCACCATCATTATTATATTTATTTTTATGTTAGTATTAATGATGCTTATTTTTCATTGTGGGCAGCAGTGATTGTTCGTATATTCTATTTTTTGAGTTTTTTTTATTAAATTTCTTAACTCTTTTCAAAATTTATTATTTAGGGTTAATTTGTGCTATTTGAAAGTTAACTAGGGAAAATGGCTGACGAATGTGATTAGCGTACTTTTAGTTTTTGTAGGCTTTTGTGTTGATATTGTGATTTTTGTTGTGATAAAGATGCGGAAGCTTGCATCGTTTAAAATCCTTGTTATAGATATGAAAAAAAAGAATCAAATGTTAGAATAAATTTTTTTTCTCAAATGACTCGATAGAAAATTGAACTACAAGAAAACAAAGAAAATAAAGAAACGATGAAAGTAAATATTTGATATGACGCCATTCTCTTTTAAGAACTCGTGTCTAGGTTACTGGAAAGTCTAACCCTCTAAAGGAACAAGATAAAAATCTTTAATTTTTTTTAAAGCTGTACATGAGACTTTTAAAGAGTAATTTTTTCCTTATGGGGTAGAATACTATATGAGAAGAGTCAATTTGATTCGCCCGTAAAATCCTAAAAAATAGTAGCAAAGACTTTTACTAAGTTAATTCTTTTTTCTCAGCAAATAATATTTGGGTAATCTTTACCCGTGGTCCATTTTGTTTAGGTTTTGTTCTATTTTGGTCACTCAAAATTAAAAAAGACCATTATTGCCACTTACGTTTTGAAACGTTTCTGTTTTGGTCACTGGACCGTTAGTCTCCGTTACTTGGCTAACGGGTAACTGACATGACCCTTTAAAAAATAAAAATAATCCATGTGTATAATACACTTGTAATAGATAACAAAAATATTAAACACAAATACCCTTTAAAACATGGGTAGCTGACATGGCCCTTTAAAACACCCTTAACCGTCAACAAGGTCGACTTCTCTTCGTCCCCTTTCAAGATCTTCGCCGATTCGAAAACCATCTTGGCCGATTCAGTCATCGTGGCCACCGGGGCCGTGGCGAAGCGGCTTAGTTTCCTGGGTTCAAGGGATGGGCAAGGGGGATTTTGGAACATACGAATCTCGACGTGCTCGGTGTGTGATGGGGCGGCGCCCATATTCAGGAACAAGCCTCTCGTTGTGATCGGCGAAGGCGATTCTGCAATGGGGGAATCCATCTTCCACACCAAGTACGGTTCCAAGGTTTACATCCTTCACAGAAGGGACACGTTTAGGGCATCGATGATCATGCAGACCAAAATTGTTTTGAACCCTACGATAGAGATGATATGGAATTCTGTGGTTGTGGAGGCGTATGTGGAAAAAGTATTGGGTGGGCTCAAGGTGAAGAACTTGTTCACCGAGGAAGTTTCTGATTTGCAAGTCACCAGTTTGTTCTTTGCCATCAGACACAAGCTTGCTACCAAATTCTTGGACGGCCAGCTACAGCTTGACTCAGATGGCTATGTTCTCACTAAGCCGGGTACAACCCAGACCAACGTGCCTGACGTTTTGTGTAAAGGATTTGTATTAATGATAATCCATAATATTTATAATTGGAGTATATATAGGATTACAATTAAATATACAAGGATAAGGGAAATCAAATATTAAATACACGATAGGATTTAGATAAAGATAAGATTTAGATAAAGATAAGATAAGATTTGAATGAGATTGACTAAGATTTATCTTATCTTATCATTATCCTTGATACGCCCCAGCATGATAGAGGATCCATTGGAGACACCAATCTTGGACCGAAAATGGATGAAGAGATTTCGACCAAGCGGTTTGGTGAGAGTGTCCACAATCTGAGCTTTGGAGGGAATGTGTTAAACAAGTAGTGAACCCACAGCAACTAAGTCACGAACAAAGAAGTAATCAAGTACAAGATGCTTCATACGAGAATGAAAGATTGGATTTTTGCAAACATATGTGGCACTGAGATTGTCACAAAAGAAAGTTGGTGGTGCTTTTAATGCCACGCTAATTTCTTGAAGAAGATGTTAAACCCAAAGTACTCCAACAGTTGCATTTGCCATACCACGATATTCAGCTTTTGTGAAAGAACGTGAAAGAGTTTTCTAACGAGATGACTTCCAAGAAATAATTAGATCCAAGGTAAATAGTGTATCCAGTAGTGGATCTAGCGTCCGTTGAGGATCCACCCTAGTCCGCATCAGCAAAGGCAGTGAGATGAAGTGAAGATGCCGAGCGAAAAAAGAATGCCATGGCATAATGTACCTTTTAGATAGCGCATGATGCTCTTAGCTACTGTCTAATGTGCAAGTGAAGGACTATGCATGTATTGCGACAGACGGTTCACGACAAAAACAATATCTGGACGAGTAAGAGTGAGATGCTAAAGGAGACCAAGTAATCATCGATAATTAGAGATATCAAGTGTCGTGGATGGCTCTGGTGGAGGTAGTTTGTCGAATGATGACATAGGTGAGGAAATTGCCTTGGCATTTTAAACCTGAAACTAGGTTAAGATGTCGGAGATGTATTGCGCTTGAGATAGAAACAACCCAGTTGGAGTAGAAATAGCCTCAATGCCAAGAAAGTGACTGAGTAAGCCCATATCTTTTAGAGCAAACTTCGTAGATAATAAGTTGGTGAAGTTAGTGTTATTACCAATAAGCACAATATCATCAACGTAGACTAGATAGTATAAAATAACTCCCTTTGCATTATAGATGAAGAGAGAGAGACATCAACCTTTGATTTCGTAAAACCAAAGTGAATAGGAAATTGAGAGAGTTCAATATACCATGCCCTCGGGGCCTGCTTGAGTCCATACAAGGCTTTATGCAACCGGTAAATATGAGATGGTTTTGTAGAGTCAACATACCCCGAAGGTTGTTCTAAATAGACTTCCTCATGTAAGGAGCCACTAAAAAAGGCATTATTAATGTCAAGTTGCTTGGTGGGCTATGCATGATGTAGAGCAATAGTGAAAATAATACACACCATAACAGGTTTCATCATATGACTGAAAGTCTCAAAATAGTCGCGACCAGCTTCTTGAGAATACCCTTTTGCTACCAATCGGGCTTTGTATTGATCAATTGTAACACCCGTGTTTAGGGGTCGGGTGAAAATAATATTTTAATATTATTTCAGGTTCGGTTTTATAATTAAAATAATCTTTTGGACCTCGGGTTTCAAAAACAAACATTTTATGTTTGGACTAAATTGAAATGAAATTCAATTTGGATGGATTTTAAAGAAAAGGGGAAATAGCCATTCATTAATGGCAATCTTGTAAATAACCCAACTTTCAATTTAAATCCCCTTTTATCATCTTTTCACTATTCATCCTCTTTCCAAAAACAAAATCCCACGATAGTAAGAAGCTCTCAACTCCTTCCACTATTCCATCACCTAGCTCCTCCATTTTAGCTCGTTTTTGAAAGGTAAACACATTTTCAACTTGTTCTGAACTTCCTCTCTTCAAACGTACAAGTAGTTTTCATTTTCATCAAGGTTTTTAAATTTGAGTTTTTAGAGGATTTGATTAAAAATGGTAGCTTTATGGCGTTTAACTTAAAATTTCGATTTAATGATGTTAGATATGAAGTCTATGAGTCAAATATTTCAACATATATAAATTTTACACGGTTTTAAGCTCATTCCCGGATTTGGGTCTCCAAGGGGTTTTTGAAGGGTTTTAGAGTGGTTTTGGGGTTGTTTTGGGTTGGAATTTGTGGGCTGAGGTTAGTACTATGGTTGAGGTTGTTTTGGAATCATTTGGGGTATTAAAAGTGTTGGAAATATGAGTTTTGATCAAGGTTTATGGGCTGCTCGAGTTTGGTAAATTTGGGGTTTGTTCGTGGCTTGAAATGTTGTGTTTGTTGTTTGAATTGTATTCCGAGTTAGCTACTTTGATGCTTGGGCTGATTTGAAGTTGTTTGGATTGTGTTGAGGTTGTTTAGAGGCAAGAGCTTGTGTTGGTGAAGCATCGGGGTGAATCCGGAAGCTTGAAGGTGATTGCTTGCTTGGTAGTTGAGCTTGGAAGTGAAGATGAGTGGTTAATGTTTTCAAAGTGTTTTTTAAGTGTTTGGTTCGAGCATGTGGACTAGGTCGGGCTTGGTAGACCCACATAGAGTTAGGATTAGGGTGGTAGCCTAATCCTAAGCTTAAACTAGAGACATTAGTTGAACTTTTAATTGATGTTTATTTCTCGTGATGTTTATGATATGATGATTTATGTATAATGTGTTATACATGTGTGATGAGGTATGATTGTGATGCATTGTGATATGCATGTGGATTGTTCATGATTGTGATCATGGTGAGTACGTGCTAAGCACGGAATTGGTTTTAATTGATATTGTGGATTGAGTAAATGTTGGCACTAGTGTGCTTGGGTACAAATGATCGATCATTAGGATGTTAGTGTGCACACGAGAGTCAAATGCGCGCGTGGTCTTGTTGATGGTAGTCATCAAGATGGAGTACGGGTTCGCCCAGAAATTCTTCTTTATATTGTGATAGTCGGTGATGAGGGTAATCCCATCGACGGGGCGTGAGGATGAGTGGAATCCCCTTCGCGAGACCAGTGACGAGTGTAATCCCACCGTGAGGTAAAGTGGTTGTTGGATGTGAGTTCCAACGTGTTTATCCGCGTATTCGAGTCATAGCTAGGTGCCAATATAAATTGATATATGTATCAATGTGATGTGGAATGCGATTTCCTACTTGGATGATTATATGTGCTTACATATGTTGTGGAAATGAGCTTGTTGAGCATGACATATTATTGGATATTGTTCATGCATCATTGACATTTTGGCTCTTGAGGATCGAAGGTATGATCATGCATTTATCTTGGTTGAGATCGTGCTTGGACCCTGTATTGTCGAGGTTTGTTTTAATGAGCTTACCCTCACTAAGCTTTATTTCTTACGCTCTCTTTTGTTCGACAATGCAGATCCTTAGTTCGTGGGTTGCTAGCGCAAGGGGAGGGCCTCTAAGTGTGGTTGTTGGCTTTGAGTTTATCAAGTATGAGTTTTTAAGTTTGAACATGTAATAGTTAAGCAATGAGATTTGTGTTATTTGTGTTATTGTTGGTTGTTTAGGAGCATGTTTAGACTCCTTAATTATGTTGTTTTTGTGTGGCTTGTTGATGCCATGTTTGGATTATAAAACCATATCTTAATTGCTTACCATGTGTGTTGGCCATGTGCCTTTTGAGGATGCTTATGTGGTTGGTTGTTGAAGCATGAAACCTTAAGGCTTGTATGTCATCTTTTGATCAAATGCATGAATTCCTTGTTTGAATGTGGTTTGTTCATGTTGAGTGCCTCGTATGATTAGTTTTGGTTGTTAAATGTTGTATGTATGTTTGAGGGTGCTTAGGGAAGTCTCAAATGCATTTAGAGTTGGTTTTTGAGTCGTTTTGCTGCAATTTTGTGTCTTACAGTGCAAGGCGTATCGGTACGCCTAAGGGCCGTATCGATACGGTCCTACACCTTGGGACAGTTTCGGCAAGGGGTATCGATACACGGGGGTGTATCGATACGCTCTTTGGTCACTGGAATTCTGAGAATTTGGTGAGTGATTGGCGTATCGGTACGGTGCGTTAGCGTATCGGTACGGGTGCATCTCGTTGACCATGAGATGCTGACCGAGAAGGGCGTATCGATACGCTCAAGAGCTGTATCGATACGGTCTTCCTGTGTTGGCTGAAGGGGTTGACCTTGGTCAAGGCGTATCGATACCCTCTCTTAGAGTATCGATATGACCTACTTAATATTGAAAAAATGGATTATTTTAAAAGTGATGTTTGGATGATCGTTTTTTTATGTTGCTTGTGTTTCCGATGTCGTGTTCCACTTAGGATATAACGTTGCATTTAAACAATATAAATAAAAGAAATTTTCTAGGGTTGCTAACCGAGGGGGAACCTTAACGGGTTTCGCTTCGGTTTTCCCCGTGTGACCCACTCGGACCAGTCAAGCGTCCGGACCGGGACGAGGGGGTTACATCAATAGAGCCATCAACACGCCATTTCACACGAAATACCCATTTGCACCCTACGTCAGATTGTTTAGACTATGGAACAAGATCCCATGTATGGTTGCGTAGCAAGGGATATAAACTCATCTTCCATGGCTTGTCTCCATAATGGATCTTTGAGAGCTTGAGTAACAGTCTTTGGATCTAATGTGAAAGTGAAAGGATGACATGTAGTAGCATTAACAAATGAAGGACCAAAGTACCTCGGATTTGGTCGGTAAACTTGTTGTTGCAGAGAAACATGTTGTGGCAAGTCAAGGGAGATAACTTGTTGTGGAAAGTTAGGGGAGACATTTCGATGTGGCAGATCAGCCAAGGGAACTAGTGTGGCAATGAGATCATCAGGTTTTCGTGGAAGATCAGCCAAGGGAGCTGGTGTGGCAATGAGATCGTCAGGTTGCTGTGGCATATTAGGCAAGTAAGCTGGTGTAGCAATGGAAGCATCGGGTTGTTGTGACATAGTAGGCAAGAGATGTGTGGAAGGTGATGTCGATGCAACGAGAAACAATATTGGAAGAAGATGCTTAGCATATGGAGTACACATCGTGTAGCAAAAGAGAAGATGTGAGGAACAAATCGAACATGACGAGAGACATAGATTCTGTTAGTGTTAGGCTCTAGGAATTTATAAGCAGACTTCATCACAGAGTATCCAAGGAAAACACATTCAGCAGACCGTGGTTCATGTTTATGCTTCGTGTAGGGTTGCATCCAAGGAAAGCACAAACAACCGAATGGTTGAAACATGTCATAGTTTGGTGGTTGTTGATGAAATAGAAAGTAAGGCGAAATATTAATTTAGTGTCGTTGTTGGCATCCGATTAATGAGATAGACAACTGCCTGAAAATCATGAGGCCAATACTTTGGTGGGAGGGATGCAAAGTGAAGTAGAGAGAGTCCAGTCTCCACTATGTGACGATGTCTTCATTCAGTAGTCCCCTTGTGTTCTAGAGTATGAGGCGGTGAAGTGAAGTGTGAAATACCTTCCAAATTCAAAATGGTCAAGAGCTTAACAAACTCACCTTCATTATCAGAGAATAGAGACACAATGGTCTGATGAAAAAAAACATTCAACAAGCCTTTTAAACTGAGGAAATATTGTCACAACATTAGATTTTTTTCTTCATCGGGTATAGCTAGATATACTTTGTAAAGTGATAAAAAACACCAAATAATATGAATATCCATCATAAGACATATGCATAGTACTCTAAACATCAGAATAAAGCAATTCAAGGGGACGAGAACTTGACATAGTATTTTGACCAAATGACAATTTATGACTCTTATTAATAATACAAGAAGAATAATGAAATTTTGTCAAACTAGTTGAGTCATAAAATATATTACAAGTGCATAATATAAAGGCTAAGACTTTATCGAATGGATGACCAAACTTGTGATGCAGCTAATGCACAGACAAGCAATTGAAAGAGTTGACTTGGGGATAAAATGATCATGGAGCATAATAGACACCACCAATTTTATTGCCTCAAAGAAGAGGAGTTCTCGTCTGCTAGTCCTTAACAAGAAAATAAGAGTCAAAGAATTCAACAAACACATGATTAGTCTGACATAATTTAGAAAATGACACCAAATTTATATGTAATTGAGGAACACGTAAGACATTTATGAGAGAAAGGGGCTTGGTAGCCATGAGAATAGTACATCGACCAATATGAGATATAGATAGAGAGTTACCATTGCCCAAATGAACTGTATCAGGACCATCATAAGATGAGGTATACTGAAAAGACGTAGTGGTCATTGTGGTATGATGCGAGGCACCACTATCAAACATCCAAGGATCATAATCTGATGATGAAAGATTAGTAGTAGTGTTGACAACCGATGAATCAGACAGTGGCTTCTGATAAAAGTTCTTGTTGTGAAGAAATCGAACAAGCTTACAACAATTATAAACAATATGCCCTGGCAAGTTACATAACTTGCACATAACATCTTGTCATCTAGAATGGCTAGATTGAGGAACATGACTACGATCGCCACCAGACACCAAATGACCATAGCGACCACCATTCCCTCAAGAGCGGTTGGTGGAATAACCATGATTTGAATTATTTCGATGCACAGAATATGCCATGGCAAGAGGTGTTGTTTGTTCAGATTCTTGAAGAAGACTCTCATGATCAGTTAAGATCTCAGACAACTCAAGCATGATTGTCGATGTGTTACGCACACGAAGGGCAACAACTATTGGACGATAATCATCACCTAATTGATTGACAATAGAAATCAAGAGATCTGTATCAGAGACAAGACAATTTTCCAAGGCAAGATTAGAGGTAATATCATGCATGCCTTTCATGTCGTCAGAGATAGAGCTGGAACCACGTAGATTGCGAGCCAATTTGAACTTGAGAGCAAGGATGCGACCAGGAGATGCCCGGACGTAACTTGCAACCAAAGTTTACCATGCAATTTTAGCGGTGACAGTGGATGAAATATGTGGTTGAACTTGATCATCAAAACTATCAAGAAGAGCACTGATAAGAATTTGATCATGATGATACCATTGCAGATATTTAGGAATAGCAATCGTTGTTGCGGCATCGGTAAACTGAGATGGGGAAGGCTGCGAACCATCAATATAACCGATTAGCCCAAAACCAATGAGAGTAGCCTCCACTTGGCGACGCCAAACATGAAAATTAGCAGACGTAAGTTTGACTAGGAAGTTGATCGGTGCATTAAGATGCACAAGATCGTTGGAAGTAGAAGACGGAGCCATGGGAGGAGATCCGGTTTAAAGAAAAAAAGCGGAAGATAGGAGAAAAAATTGAGTAGAGATATTATACTTAGCTCTGATTACCATGTAAAAGATTTGTATTATTGATAATCCATAATATTTACAATTGGAGTATATATAGGATTACAATTAAATATACAAGGATAACAGAAATCAAATATTAAATACAAGATATGATTTAGATAAAGATAAGATAAGATAAGATTTGAAGAGCGGAAGAGAAGAGAAAAATTGAGTTAAAAAATTCTTCTTGGCTCTAATTACCATGTAAAGGATTTGTATTATTGATAATCTATAATATTTACAATTGGAGTATATATAGGATTACAATTAAATGTACAAGGATAATGGAAATCAAATATTTTGCTGTAGAAGATGTCCAGGATAAAAAGTACAAGCAAGCTGTTACCGCTGCAAGCACCGGTTAGTCTTTTTCCCCTTCTTTTAATTGTTATCAAGCTTCCCTTTGCCCCCTTTGCATTACCCTACTAGATTAAAGAACTTACTATGACAATGAAACTACAACTTTGAAGTACGTTGTGTTGCTAATTATATAGAGAGAAACTTAGGCCATTCAAATTTGGTTCAGTTAATTGAGCACTAATTAGTACTCGTACAAGCATCATAATTCGAGTCCTATCGATGGTCTCATTCGATGGGATATTTGTAAGTATCGCCAGCCCTATATGAGGCCGACGAAATGCTTGTAGCTTGACCTTGGACTGGGATAGCCTCGATCACCTAAACTTTTATAGACCAATAAAAGATAATGAACTAAGGCCATTCCATTTGCGGTTGCTTTGTTTGCGACTCAGAGTTGTAATTGACAAGGGTAAGGGTGTTTAATATTACACGTGTATTATATATGTGGATTATTTTAATTTTTTAAAGGGCCATGTCAGCTACCCGTTAGCCAAGTAATAAAGACTAACGGTCCAGTGACCAAAACAGAAATATTTCAAAACGCAAGTGGCAAAAATGATCTTTTTTAAATTTGGGTGACCAAAATAGAACAAAAACCTAAATAAAAGAGACTACAAGTGAAGATTACCCATAAGATTTTTATTAATGATAATAAACTTAAGTTAAATGCATCGTTAAAAGTCTCCCATTAGAGGAAAAAAGAGAGTATAGCTCAACTAGGTGAAAGTTACATACAATGATAACAGTTGCATACTATGTTGAACTGAATTACATGAATAAATAACTAATAAGATAAATTATAAATTATTTTAATCTCTCAATAAAATAAACGATAAATGTGTTTTTTAAACTTATTTAAAATGCACAAAGAGGTGTCCGGACTAAATTTGATTACTATAATCAATAAAATACTAAATTTCGTAATTTTTTAAATTTCTTTTATTAAATTCGTATACAATTTTCGTCGAGATTTCATCCAAAAAAAAATCATTGCAAGTGAATTGATGCTTTAACTTCATGAACAATTTATTCTTTTTGTCCGAAAAGACTATCTTTATCCCTCCTATGCTACTATCATGTGGTATTTACTTTTTATTCATTTAATAAAACTAGTTGTTGTAATTAGTTAATAAAGAAATGAACACTCATTTGTTTGAATAAAAATTCTCTGCCCCTTTTTGTCCCACATTAAAAATTAGGTTTAGGTTTTAAAATTAATGTTTGTAGTTAAGTTAGAGAATTTGAGGTATAGTGTATTTTTTAAGATATATGGTGTATGCTTTAGAATTTAGGGTTAAGACTTGAAATTTAAATTTTTAATACTTTTTAGTGTTGGGACATAGAAAGAGCACCGAAAATAGCGGTAATTTTTTATCTTTCGTGGATGCATGATGCATGAATGCCGACAAATAAAGGAAACTCATCTTTTTCATTTAAGGCAAATGAGAAAAGATACTGAGAAATTGTTTAATGGTTTTTGATTTCATAGAACTTTCCTGAAATCACATTAGCAAACATCTTGTTACCATTTTAAGTTAGATTCTTTTGGAGGAGAGAGCATAAAGCTTGAGCCACTTAGTGTGTAGTGCACCCAAGTCATTTCAATGTTAATTATAAACAAACTCAGTGGAATTCCAAATTCTCTAGGTGAAATAGATGGTGGTTATTCCATGACTGTAGTTTTTATTGTTAAATGTTTAAATGTCTATTTTTTTAGTAGTTGTTCATATATAGGGTCTAATTAACCTATCAAAACAATCAAATAATTATCCAAAATGTACTCAGTATTCGGTGAAAATTTTGAATTACTAGGTAACTGAAGTTTGTTTGGTAAGAGAACAGTTAAAGAATTTTTTAAAATTCAATTATTGATTAATTCGAGTGGTCCAAGTAGTAAAGGATGATGTATTTCATCCAGATGATCAGGGTTCGAGCACCATGTGTGTGCGTTGTTAAAAGGCTAAAAAATTAAATAGATATTACCTTGTAATCACATCAACATATTAAAAAAACAATTAATGAACCGAACTAACCAAATTACTCAAAAATATTTTAATAAATCATGAAAGCTCACACCCATTAAAATTTTGAGTAAACTACATATTTAGCCCTCCATCTATTTTTGTATTTCTGTTTTGGTCACCAACTATTTTTTTTGAAAAAAAATCTTATCTAACATCACTTTTCTTTTCTGTTTTAGTCATTGACCGTTAAGTTTGACTGTCGACTTAATGGAAATAGTGGCATGACATTGTATAATAGCAGTTTTAATCCCTAAAACTTATAATTTTTATTAATTTGATCCTCGTTCAAAATTATTCAATATATTCTCAATATTTAAAAATTCTAAAAATTTGGCCATCATTTTTATTTAAAATAATTTAATAATTCAATAAATCTAGCATCCAATAAAATGATGACATGAAAATAAATCAAGACAAATAGCATGATGTAAACCATGGACCTCATGGCCCCAAAACTAATGTTTGACCCTTGATGCTAATAACTCATTTAGATTTTTCGTTCGCAAACATATGATTTATATATTATAAAATGGTTAAGTGTTTATTTATATTTTAGATCCCAAATTTGTAATTGTTTTCCTTTAAATTCATTTTATGTTTTCCCTAAAAATCTCAATTTTAGTTTATATAAATAATATATTTTGTTAAACATTACAGTGACATGAGCTTAGCACAATGGTTAGGCGTTGATATAGTGCACCTTAGGTCCCAAGTTTAATTCCTTTTGGCATTGTGTTTTCATTTCTTTTCTAATAGGACAAAATAGATACACAATATGTTTGTGAATTAAAAAATTGTAGTGAGCTATTATCATCAATGGTTAGGCGTTAGTTTTGGGGGCATGAAGTCTATATTTCAAACCATGCTATTGCCTGTGTATTTTTATTTCTTTTCCAATAAGATGACATCATCTTGTTGGATTTAAATTTATTGAATTCTTCAATTATTTCAAATAAAAATGGTGTTTTAAAATAGGATGGAATCATCTTTGTTAACTCTCTAAAAACGGTACATTTCATGTCTCTAGATTTGATTATTAGCTTTAAATTCATTCAGTTGTATTTTAGGAGCTTATTCTTGTAATGAACTAATATATCATTAGATGATATCAATTGTGGGAAAATGACTTTTGGTGGTGATGTGCAGGTTTTAGGAGTTGGCTAACAAGTGAAGATTGCCGAGGTAAAACAGTGGAACTGGCCAAGCATTTTTCGTGACAATCCAAAACGGAAAAGTACAAAACGAGGACAATTGGATTTGTACATCTGGACAATGAGCTACTTCTCTTCTTCATTTATTAAAGCACATGAAGAGAATATTCCCTTAATTTTCAAGGGTTAACATTTAATTGGCTAAAGGTAAAAAACTGTAATACCCCAAAGCTTGTTGGCTTAGAAGTACACTATTAATTCGATTGCTAAACAATTGTTCCAGTATATCACTTGATTGATCAATCAAAAGATTTGGGACCAAATTGGAGTGAAGAAGTGGAGAGCCAATTTAGAAGGGGATTAAATCGAATACCATGGTAAATTGATAGATTACATGCAAAACAAAGGATTTGAACACATGCAACGCATTGGAGAGGGCAAATGTTGAGGTGTTTCAGCCTTAGGATAGATAACACACACACAAAAAGAAATCTTATCTTCTTCCTCTCCAATAAGTGAGAGAAGAAAGGAAGCTTTATCCATGGAAAATTTGGGAATTTAAGCGTAGTCAACCCAAGTTCTTTGATTCTTTGTTAGAATAGCTTAAGGAGGAAGGTAAGCATTCTTTTCCTTTCTCTTAATTTGGAATTTTGAAATTTAAATATAGTTAGAGGTGTCATGTAGTATGGACATGAATTTTTAAAGTTGTTATGATGGATTAAGTATTCAATTAGTACATTGTTTGATTGGGCAGTTTGATTTGAAGTTTTGAATGGTCACATTGCTGGATAGTTTAAAGTGTTAGACTAGGAATCGTCGGTTACATGGTTGTGGTCATTTCTAAATTAGGCAAATTGTGAGTGTGTAAAATGAAATGCTAATTTGCCATAATGATTGTGAAAATTGTAACATGGTTAGAATGCTAAGTTGATTGAAAGTGAATCCTATGGTTTTTGAGATATATGGAGAATTCAAATAAATCATTAGTGATCATGTAGCTTGTGCTTAAACTTGATTTTGAACACATTGCTCGATAGAAAACAATCTTTGGACTGTTAATGCAAGTGTGTTGGACTGTTTTGTATTTATATAAATACATGAAGGACTGTTTTAAAGTATACATATATGTGCATATGAATATTGGACTGTTTTGCATAAATAAGAATATATAGGGTCTGTTTCGATGTTTGTATATATGTATACATGTGTATTGGAATGTTTTGTGTATATAAGAATAAATATGGAACTGTTTTGGTTTGTATATATATGTATATATATGAGTATCTGGACTGTTTGTAAATGAATGGCTATTTAGGGATTGTTTTGATATGAAATTTAGGTGCATTAAGTTTATTTCTTAAAACTATGTATATGAATTAGTTAAGACTAGTTTGAATGTGATTCTAATGCATAGTTTTATTCTTTGTCATAGTTAGACAAAGAAGTTGAAGAAGTAAGGTCTAAGGTAGATCAGGTTGTGGAAAATCAAAAAGGGATTGTGATTCGGGAGCAAATCTAGCTCGGATCAAACAGTGAGTGTAGTTTAAAGTCTCGGGATAGGCTTGTAACCTTCCCGAGCATTTTTCTTTGATTTAAATACATTTCCTTAACGTTGAACTAAGCTATGTTTAAAATTTGGCTTGGATTTCGATGTGAGTACTTAATTGTAAAGTACTATATGATATGCAATACTCGGTTAAATGCATGCTATTTTTTAAAGTTATACATTTGCTTACATATGTTTGATATGAGAAGTGATAAGCCTTGCTTGTGTGACAATAAGAATTTGGAGCTATGCTCATCTTTGATATGAATAAGACATGCTACTTAATTATATGATTAAGGGGCTAAGCTCAACTCTGATTCTGATATGCTAAGATTTAATTGAAAAGCCTTGGTTTCTAGTCAGTCATAGGTATAGTTGGCATGCCATAGAGTCCATAGAGCTCGTGCTTGGGGTGGACTACGATTCTTATGAGGCGACAATAGAAGGGATGTGTTCTGGTCACTTTGCGATAGTAGGAGGGATCGACCGATACTTTGTGTATCTTATTTGGCGACAATTGGTTGGGGATTCGTGTACCTAGGCTAATTGATTACCAAGGTTATAAAGAATTATGTATAATTGGATCAATAATCAAACTACTATGACTAAAAGACATCTTATATGACAAGTAAGATTAAGCTATGTCCTTTAAATTCAATATCGAAGTATGTTAAGGGGCTTAAACCTTGTTGTTGTGTAATTATATTCTGAATACCTGAAAAAGTAATGTTTACACTTTTGTATTTGTAAAGCCTATGTTTAATTTTGATATAAAAAATTAATCGAGGACCAATTTGCAAAAGTAAATAAGTTTTTAAGTACTCAAAAGTCTCACTCAAAGTTAAAACTTAAAATCTCAAAAAGTTTCTAAATTTTTTCAAGCCAAACTTTACAAAATTGTACAGGCGTATCGATACGCCCTATAGCGTTTCGATACAGATTTTGGCTACTAGAATTTCAATTAAGCACAACGTTTCGATACGGCTTACCCCGTTTCGATACGGCGTTGCGATATGGGCTTGTTCATTTTGATACGATCTTCAAACTGGGTTTTATACAAATGAGTTTCGGTACAGGTCTTAGGCGTACCAATCCTCAATTTCGGTACGACACGTTAGCGTACCAATCAAGCTAAATACATCAAGGATATGCTCAAGAAGTTTGTCTTAAAGAATGTGAAGCCTCAAGCCACACCAATGAACTCTTCTACAAAGTTTGACAAATACGAAGGAGGTAAGAGTATTGATTTAAAGCTTTATCGTTCTATGATTGGATCTTTGCTTTATCTTACCGCAAGTAGACCCGACATTATATTTAGTGTTTGCTTGTGTGCTAGATTTCAAGATAGTCCTAGAGAATCAAACCTTATATCTGTTAAAAGAATCTTTAGATATCTTAGAGACACACCTTGTTTAGGCCTTTGGTATCCTAAAGATTCCTCCTTTGATTTACATTCTTTCTCGGATGCAGATTATGGAGGTTGTAAGATAGATAGAAAAGGTACCTCCGATACTTTTCAATTCCTAAGTAGTATGCTCATATCTTGGTTCTCTAAGAAACAAAATAGTGTAGCCTTATCTACCACCGAAGTGGAATATATATCGGCCGGAAGTTGTTGTGCTCAAGTCCTTTGGATGAAACAACGACTTTCAATTTACGGAATTGATATAGGTACCATACCTCTTAGGTGTGACAACACTAGTGCCATATGTCTCACTAAGAATCCCATCCAACATTCTAGAACCAAACACATAGAAATTAGACATCATTTCGTTAGAGATCATGTTTTGAAAAATGATGTTGTTCTAGAATATGTAGACACCTTAAACCAATTAGTGGATATCTTTACCAAACCATTATACAAAGAGCATTTTTGGACTCTTAGGAGAGAGTTAGGTTTGACTAGCCTTTCTTGATCCTTTAGAGCCTTTTTGGTTCAAAAATTGCTTGAATGTGATCGATTACCATGCTTTTGTGTTTTTGCTCTTATATGCATCTATGCTTGTTGCTAGGGGAGTATGTATCTGTTTTTGTTCATAAATGTTGTTCATATATCATATACATGCATTTAGATTCGATTAAAATTGAACTTTTGAGATTTTTGTTGCCCAAAATGCATTTTCTGGCAATAGGGTATCGATACGACCGTTCGCGTATCGATACATGTTCAAGAATGAGCTTCGGTACAGGCAAGCCTGTACCGGTACAATCACGTGTTTTGGTACGACTTAAAAAAATACCGATACGTTGTTTTGATACGCCACATGGTGTTTTGGTACGTGTAGTTGCTGAAAGTTTAACTGGGCATTAAAGACCAAATTTAACTTTAATTCAAACACCCCTCTTTTTCTCTCAAACCCTAGCCAATTTTTCCCTATAAAACCCCTCAAATCCTTTAGTTTTTCACACAATTCTTTAAGGGATTTTGTTTTTCAAACCAAGTCTAAGCTATATCATCAAGTTTGATGCATCATCATCCCTTCATTCATCCATAATCTCATATTCAAGGTATAAACCCTTTTTTCTTTTCCTTTTAATTTCGTTATTCTTTAAATATTGTTTTTAATCTGAATTTACATTTTTAGTATGTATATATCATGGGTTTCAATAATTTTGTAAAAACTTTTTCAAAAATGAAATTTCTTGATTCGAATATAAAGTTATATCGTATATTTTTCTAAACTGTTTTTTCAAAATTCTTTTTACCAAAAAAATATTTTTATACTTGTCTATATTTTTAAACTATATTGTATATATTTTCTTTAAATACCTTGATCATTGGATTAATTATTTGGATCGAATGTGATGATTTATGCTAACATATGTTTTTGGTTTGATTTTTAATTTCAGGATTTTTATGGCACGTAAAAAGCGACCAAGAATTAGTGAGGTTGGAGAATACTCCGAGAACGTTGGTACGAGACCAAACCTTACCCTCATCATCCAAAAGTATTTTCAAACACCCGCCAAAATGGCTCACTACAAACAATACCAAAACTATAAGATACATCATGAGCGTATTACCTCTCTCCCTTTTCTTAATTCCGAGCATTTTAAATTCAAATACCTTGGTTTATTGCATCAATGGAAGTTTATGTCCTTTTTGGGTATACCCGAAGTTTTGTACCATAACCTTGTTATCATCTTTTATGCCAATGCCTAGAGTATCTATAGTCCCGATCGAATTGAGGTTATAGCCATAGAATCTTATCTTATGGGGAAGAAGTTTAGGATTGACCAAACCGTTTTAACCAATATTTTCGGGTTTCAAAATATGGGGATAGATGACAAAAACTCCTTAAGCCATGTCCTTATCGTCCCCGTAACCATCCTTGATGCCCATGATCGCATCCTTCATCGCATGATCAGTTGGTGGTTTCTTCCATCCGGTGCCAAGTTCTCTACGATCCGACAAGTTGATGATTTTTGGATCCAATGCTTTCATGAGGAGAAGCGCCCAAATCTAGGTCAATTCATGTTCGCAGAGATTGTCTACCTCATGCAACATCGCCACACACCTTTTTCTCATCCTTCACATATGACACCGCCTTGTGCTACTTGTTCTCAAAGTTGGAGATTGATTGCTCGCAAGACTATGTCGAGCCCCTCAATGATCCTATCGACGAGCGTTCCTTAGGTCATTCCAAGTTTCATTATATTAATGGAGATTGGGTTCGTCTCGAAGTCCCTCCTGAAAATGTTGAAGTCGATCCGGTGGCCCCTCAAGAAGCTCTTCAAGCTCCGGTGGCCCAACCTTCCATGGATGCTCTCATGACCTATCTTAATGAGCAATTTACTTCCTTGAGCACCAATATTGCGTCTTTCTATACATCCATGACTTCCGGGTTTTCCGCCATCGACACTCGATTCACTTCCTTAGAGGAAAGGATAACCACCATTGAGAATCGAGTTACTTCTATCGAGACTCAACAAAACTCAATGACATCTCTCTTACCACTTTTCATGGTGCATGGCTCCAATCTCAATTAAGACAAGCCAATGATGAAGATGAAGAGGATGACGACGATGGGAACGAGTCTTAAGCTTATGCATCTTATGCCATATTATATCATATCATATTATGATTTGAATTTTTATGCACTTATGTTATTTGATTTTGAATCTATGCTTTGAGTTTTTAGGATTTAAGTTTGGATTTATGTTGCTTTGAACCTCAATGCTTAATTATAATTATGTTGTTTGCTTTATGTTGCTTTGATGTTTATATCTTGCTTAATTCATTGATTTTGATCTAACAAAAAGGGGGAGAACACTTAAGAGTAAATTTTTAAAAGCTTTTCAAAATCTAGATTAATGTAAGGGGGAGTATTTTTCAAATTACTTAAAAATTTATTTTGGTTTGTTATATCAAAAAGGGGAGATTGTAAAACCTATGTTTAATTTTGATATAACAAATTAATTGAGGACCAATTTGCAAAAGTAAACAAATTTTTAAGTACTCAAAAGTCTCACTCAAAGTCAAAACTTAAAACCCCAAAAATTTTCTAAGTGTTTCCAAGCCAAACTTTACAAAATAGCCTAGACGTATTGATATGCCCTATAGCGTTTCGATACAGATTTTGCCTACTGGAATTTCAATTAAGCACATCGTTTCGATAAGGCTTGCCCCAATTCGATACGTCATTGCAATACGGGCTTGACTGTTTCGATACGGCCTTCAAACTGGGTTTTATACAAATGAGTTTCGGTACAGGTCTTAGGCGTACCGATCCTCAGTTTCGGTACGACACGTCAGCGTACTGATAGGAGGTCCTAAGATTTTTAAAATCTCTGCATTTAATTTTTCAACCGTTAAGTTTCAGTTAAAGCTACAAATTTCAGTTATATCGTACCGATAAGGGTGACGTCCATTTCGATACGCTTTTGTAATAACAAGCTTTCCGTATCGATACACCCTTGAAGCGCACCGATACCTTTTTCCCAAGACGTTTTCATCAGATTCTAGTGAGCAAAAACTGTACTGATACGGCCTAGCCATTTCGATACGACCCCCATTTTACACTAAGAATATTTCGATACGCCTTCCCGAGGATCAATATGCCCCTGCATTTACTCTTGTAACGGCTAGTTTCTATCTTACAGATACCGATACGGGGCTCCTGTGTACCGATACGCCCTGTACTAGAAGTGTATTTATTGCGGGAAAAATGGTCTCCAACGGCTCTATTTATGATCTCAGCTACCCAAACGGTTAAAAATCAATGAGGGGATATAAAAGCAAGTCTCAAAAGCTACAACAACAACTATTCATAGAGTGAGAAGCATTCAAGCAAAAATCCAATCTATTTGAGCTTTTTAGAGTCAAACCCTTGTACCCATCCTGTGTAATTCATTTGTATTTCTTTATTTCAAGATTAGGGAGAGTGCACTTGTAATTAGGGCAAATATTTTACCATTGTGAGGTTCATTTTCATTTGCCAACAACTTCTCTTGTAAAGAGTGATTTTGATCAAGCTTTGGGTAGAAAGCTTGACCGATTTATATCGGTTCCCTCCTAAGCCTAGAAAAGGGGACAAATTCAGTAGTAAATTGTTTGAAAATCCTTAGTGGGAGCTAAGGTAGCGGATGTAGAACTTGTTAGAAGCTTGAACCACTATAAATCTCTCATTCATCATTTTATTTTTCCAATTTGCTCCCTTTAACTTTTTAATTGCTAATTCACCCCTCTCTTGGCCATTTGGATTCAATTGACCATCTCAGCAGTATTGATTAACTTTAAATCACATGTTTATAGTTAAAGTTGAAATTGTTAGATTCTTAAAAAACTTAACTTAAATTCATTGTTTTTAAATAATATATAGCTTGGATGAAGTCATTTCTTGGCTAATATAATTTTTGCTATATGATTTTATTATCTCACTCTGTGTAAGGTTATTATATACATTCATTTATGTTTTAGAATGAGAAATTAGAAGTGGTTACCATTGAGTTAATAATAACTAAGTTATCAAACAATTTGGTTGCTTGCATGACAAGCATAGCTTAGCCATGTAATATTGAGATCTCTTTAAAGGACATGAAGCTATTGCTCGATTAGTGACTATAGTAAGCAAGATATTTACTTAAAATTGAAGCATTCTTTTGTCAATGATTGAGCTTTTCGAAAGGATAAACTAATTAAGTTCTAAGTTGCCATATTATACATGTGATAGTTGTTTTCGTACTACCTCACTAAGTTTATACTTATCATGTACTCTAATTATGTTTCAGGGTGAGGTTAGTAGCAGCTGATCTAGGAAGCTCAATCAAGATCACAAGTGCTACGCATATGTGTTGCCAATCATTTGTTCATAACTCTTAGATGGTGGCACAATGTTTGATTACGTATTGCATTTATTATGTGTTCGCTATTTTTTTGAAACCAATGCTCTTAAGCATGGTTAAAATTTGTATAAGGCCTCTATATTATTTGATGGTTGCCAATGTGATTGAAGTTTGGTTTATGTGTTGCTTTGATAGACATTAAGGTCTTGGATGTTTGAATTTATAAGTGCGTGAGTGTTAGGTACATGATTTGTTTGAATATAGTTGATATGTACATATTGGTAGATAATTAAGTATATGCTGAGCATTAGTTAAAAGGCCTTTTATATCTAATAGGATTAGTCGTGTTATGAATTCCTACAAATTAGTTTATGGTAATCTTGCTACATATGTTTATATAAGATTCCTTTCTAACTTATGAAACTTGTCTTTGTACCTTAAAAATTACTAATGAGTTATGCTTATAATATGTGAGTTTATATATGCTTGGTTTGAATGATATTAGAGTGATTGATATTTGATCAGATTTTAAGTAATTCTTAAGAGACCTTTAGGCTTTGGTTTAATTGTTACATTACGGGCCACTTACACTGTTGTTCTGATAAAAAATCAAGATAGTAGTGATGAACTAAGTCTAATTTTGGATGTGTTGGATCATATCATGATCTGTTAATCAAATTGATGCATAAGTGTGCCATTAGTATATCAATGTGTTTGAATAATTTAGGTGATCACTGAATTGCATTGATGTGATTTAAACTTGACTTATGGGTGTACTTCTTGCATTTTTCATGGTCTAGAATTGGTTGTTGTATGTATAAGTATATAGTAATTCTTATTAAGCTCAATTCAAGCATCATTAAGTTGAGTAACGAGTTTAATGGTTATATATAGGATTCCATATAATGTTTAAAATGAGCTCAATATGTTACAAACAAGGAATATGACTCAATTTGTTGGTGTTTTCGAATAGAGTATGTCTTACCAGTCAAGCAGATGCTTAGATAAACATGTTATAATCTATTAGAAGTTTAAAAGCTATGTCAAGATTAATTCAGAGTAAAAAAAATAGCCTTGCAATTCTAAAGTATAGTTACATACTCTCTTGTTTTTACTTGTAATTTCGTCTTTGCTTGTTGGTTGTTGGTTGTTGGTTGTTGGTTCTTGTTTGCTTGTAATGCCTCATAACTCGATTTATTTTTCCTAAACCGGTTAGGGTGTTACAAAAACCATAAGGTTTTTACCTATTATAAAAAGGTAAAGTTGGAAAGAAAGAAGTAATTTCACACCCCCAAAGCTCTCGGCAGAAGCTTGAGTAAGGTGAAGAAAGCTTGCGGTTTCAAGGAGATAAGCAAGTGAGTCCTTAGTTCTTGCAAGATTTTATTCCTTTTGTTCTTCTTAGTTTTCCTTGTTTTTAAGAATGGATTTTTATTGTTTAAACATTGATGTTTATAGCCCAACCATGAGTTAAATCATTCTGCTTGGGTTTACTTTTGATTTGGTACTTTATTTTCTTTGGATGCTTAGTTTATTATGTTGTTTATTTATTTTGCCCGTTGATTGCTCCATTTAAGGTTTATAAGCCTTTTAAAACTAGCATTAAACCTTCTTGTTAGATTAATATCGAAAAAGTTAAGCATAAGAACTTAATGGGTAATGGGTTTTTAGCCAATGTGTTGGTAAAATCTAAGTCACCTTAGACATAATGAAGAGTTTCATACGACTAAAAGGGGTCGTACTTAATCAATAATAGTATTTTCAAGTTTACACAGATATGTATTGCCATGACATATTATCATTAGGTCATCTGCTAGACATAGTAGAATGATAGTTTAGAATAACCTGTCGAGTATTTGAATGACATTATTATTGTGACATTCCATAGAATTTAGGTACCAATTTTCTTAGTAAACCTAGCCTGCTTATTCATCAATTTCACAGTTTTTTTAGTTTAGTGATATTTAGTTTGCCTTGGCATTTTTCCTATACTTCTTTTCCATCACTATGTGTTGCATTTATTTTAATCTTTATCACTTCACTAATTATTATTTGATTACCTTTAGGTGCAATTACTTGAACTATAATCCCCACCAATCCTTACGGAGACGATGTTACTCATCATTTTATTAATCTTTCGATGTGTATACATGCACACTTACGCATCACTCAATACACGCAATAAGTTTTTGGCACCATTGTCTGAGATTGGCAATTGGTGATTTAGTTCTTAGTTGTTGCACCATTTACTTTATTGTTTTAATTATGTTTTTTTCTTTCGTATTTTGTTTGTTTGTTTTTTATTTCTACTTGCACACTTGTGCATCACTTAATATCATGTGGGAAGCCAAAGGTTGACCTATTATAGAGCATCTTACACCTATCGATGACTACATATACCAACCCACTAGAGCTTTCTAAAGAATTTTAATGGATGATTTATTTGTAGAGGATGTTCTTCCATGTCTCTCAACTCAAGTTGCATCATTGACCAACAAGATCAGATTTATGCCAATACCAAGAGTAGCCCAAAGAGTTCATGATGTGACAACATCGTGTGCTTATTGTGGAGAACATGATTTTTTTTTGAAAATTTCCCTTGCAATCCTGATGCATATGGGTATAGAGAGGACCGTGGAATGAATATCCGAGACCACATTAAGGCTTACAACCAATGGTTGAGCTAGCAACAAAATCATTCATGGTATGATTAATGAGCTGAAATTTTCTTATGGCCATAACATCATTGTCGTTGCAACACACATGCAATGACAATGTAGTCTTCATCAACAACCAAACTTCCAGTAGAATGCTGAAGAAGGTTGCAAATTATATGTACCCCACAATAATGTTCCACCACAAGAATCTAACCAATTGTCGCAGCAAAGTAGTAATCCTCAAAAGAAAATAAGTTATATTGAAGCTATGATCAAGGCATACACAACTAAAATGGGTGCTTACATGGGTATGATGGATGTTGTGAGACAAAACCAAATTACAACCTTGAGAGCTTCGGAAGATCAAACAAAGAGGCTCACATATGTCATGGATAACATGTCTCAACAATCGATTCTTAGGGATACTGAAATCCTAATGAAAAAGGACGAGGAACAATGCGAAGAGATTTCCCCATTATGTAGGGAACAAATAGAAACTCTGAGTCGATGATGACTACGTAGACAATCTATATTTTGTACCCTTGTTACTTAGCTTTTGCATATTGTTGCGTGCAAAAGTGATGCGCAAATTAGCATGCAAGCGTACACGGTGCCAAGTTATAGTATTTGAATTTGAAGTTGCCTCATGATTCTGCATTCTTATCTCGGTCCTGTCTATGAGAGCTTCAGTCTTTTTAACAAATAAATCCATGTTGGACATACAGGTACCTGTCTGAGTCATGAAGGCACTTAGAGTCTGCTCCAAGTCACTGGGTGCTGCCTGTTGCGGCGGCTGCAACCGCGACATCTTCAGCTAAAATCCTTGTGATTGATTCGTCTGAGCAGCTAGATTCAGAGGGTTGTTGGGGTTACTCCATGAGGTTTGGGTGCCTCTTCCAACCAGGGTTATAGGTGTTCGATATGGGGTTGTTGATCCTGTTGAAGTTTCTTACAAAACAGGTGGTCTCTGTCCCTTGTTGGCACTTAGATGAATCGTGGTCTCCCCCACATTGGTCGCAAAAGGCTTCAATTGCTTCGACTTGCTGTGTATTATTCTGCCCTTGCATCGGTTCTACCATATTCGTCAACCAAGCGACTTGTGCTAGGAGTGCATCCGATGTTCCTAGCTCGTTTGTTGTGGCCTGCCTTCTTATGCAGCCTCATCGGGCATTAGGAAACTTATTGTCGTTTTTGGTTATCCTATTCAGAATTTGAATTGCTTTGGCGGGTTCCTTTTCGAGCAATGTACAGTTGGCTGAGGAATCCAGCATCATCCTTGTTGGTGTGTTTACACCATTGTAGAATATAGATACTAGTGTCCATTCTGGAAATCCGTGGGAGGGGCATTTATTCAGCAATTCGCAGTATCTCTCTCATGCCTCGTACATTGGTTCATCATCTACCTATCGAAACGTAGTGATGTCAGTCTGCAGTTTATTGGTCAAATTGACATGATTAAAGCGAGCTAAGAAATCTCTGCATAGTTCTGTCCAAGATTCAATGGACTCCGATGTTATGCAGTTAAACCAAGTCTTTGCCCTATCCCTTAGTGAATAG
The DNA here is from genome assembly GCA_030270665.1 of Hibiscus trionum. NCBI lineage: Eukaryota > Viridiplantae > Streptophyta > Magnoliopsida > Malvales > Malvaceae > Hibiscus > Hibiscus trionum. The sequence goes on along the minus strand of BSYR01000010.1, from coordinate 37,352,993 downwards.
GGAAATAATCTGAGATGCAGCACGTCCGGATGAACTCCATGGATTTTGAAGGACTTGCAGATATCCAGGAAAGACTTCATGTGCTGGCAGGCATCTTCGGTGGCAGAACCTCCAAACTATCCAAGCGTATTCAGCATGTTGAACATGATGGGTTTGAGTTCAAAGTGGTTCGCTTCTATTTCAGGATCGATCACGCCAGAGTTCAGCCTTCTAAGATCTTCCTCCAAGTAGTCTCTAACTAACTGCCGAGCTGCAGGGTGTTGCCTGTCATTGCCCGTCGCGGCATTATCGCCTGGGGCGATGGTAGTTGCTGGTCCTGGATGTTTGCTTGATCACCAATGGCTCCTTTGTTAGCTTGTCTTAATCTAGGTGCAGTACGTTCAGGCTCTCGATCGTATTCTCGCAAGGGTGATTTCTGGTCGGCTCTGGATATAAACCAAAGGAAACCAGGGGGTTAAACAAAAAGTGCAGAAAAATAAAAAAAAAAAGTTGTACGCCAATCCCCCGACAACGGAGCCAAAAACTTGTTCCGTGCAAAACTGATGCGCAAATTAGCGTGCAAGTGTACACGGTGCCAAGTTATAGTATTTAAGATATCGTCTCCACAAGGATTGTGACAGCTTTTCGGAGTTCACTTTTTTGCACAAATAAAGTAAAAACACATATATGAGAAGTTGGTTTAAATGAAGTTAAAACTAAAACAAGTAAAGGAAATTGAGAAATCCGAGTGAGAGAATGGGCCGATATTGGATGTTTCGTAGTGTGGAGAATTGTTGTACTGTCTCGGCACAGTTTTGCTGATCAACTTAACAACTTTAGCCACCACCCACAAGTATACCTCAACAGGCGCCCTCCTCGGCAGAGTTGTGTGAGATTGCCTGGGCAGTTAAGCGATGATTCAAGGTTTGGCAAGGCTCCCTTCTATGACTCCCTCTTCTCTCGAAGCTTGAAGTACTATTGGCGAACACTTCTTGGATGATACCTCCCGACGTGAATCTAACGACGAACACCAACCGATTATGGATCCTCTTTTAGCTGCTGAACTTCATAACTTATCCTTAAGCGAAAGTAGCTTTACCCTATGGTTGGATAAAATCGTGTTTACTCGTTTCGTGAGTTCAACTCTCCCGATACTGAACAAATAGATTTCCACCCTCTTCTCTCCCGATAAATATTGCGATAATGAAGAACCAAGAGTAAACAAACCTTGAATTTTATTGCAAAACTGAAATCCTAAAAGAATACAACAAGACTCTCACAACTACTACGCAACCAACCCTTAGCCCTAGGGAAGGTTTAGAACATGGTGGGTTTTGACGGCACAAGGGTTTCAACAAGAAGGAGTTTCTCTCTAATCTCAATTGTGTTCTCTCCTTCAAGTGGATTATATATATATAGGGGAGGAGCATAGGTCTAAGTCGGTTTTGGGTAGGAATACTAGTTAGAGTATGATTACAACTCATTAAAAGATCAATAAATATTCTTAGATTCCCGTTTGACTTTTCTTCAGCTTGACTTTGAACTGGCTTTTCTTTGTCTGTTGGGCTCCAATGCACGACGTGCAAGTGGTCTCTAAAAATCGGGCTTGATGAGCTCTTTCTATCCCAAACCACTTTGCATTTTTCCATTCTTCCTTGAAGTGCTTCCTCGACGGCAGGTAGTTGACTACCTCGGCGGGGATATGGACTGGTGTGCAGATGTTGGCACAACTTTCATTCTGGTTCTTTCCTCCTCAATCAACTCTCCTGATGCTCCAACAACTTCCTCTTTCAGCTCCCAGCTTTCTCTTCTTCTGCCCTCTTTGCTGCCTCGGCGGCATCTGCCTGGGCGGGTACCTACGCACATGGAGAAAACACACTTAAGTAGTATCATATGTATAAAATCAACTAAATTCATCAAACAAGGCAGATTATCTAATCTGTGCTATTTTGTGTATGTTACCTATAAATGCAACCTAAACTTTACTTAAGAACAATGATAATTGAGCTAAACTCGGGTACAAATATAGGACTTTTACAAACTTAACACATATGTTTAAGCTCATATAGTTGCATTTAGGAGTAGTTTGCATGTAGTTATGAAGTTAATGGTGCATGCGCTTAATTGTTATATATATATATATTGATGCTTTAAATGAGAAAGGTGTTGCTTTTAGTGGTGCTTGTGCAGGAATCAACAAAGGCAGTGGAATGTTGGAGCAACGGAGCAACATCTCTCACGATGGACTAATATATTAGAAGAGTTGAAGATGAACCTTGACTCTCGATGATCAATTCAGACATGGACCCTTCTCTGATATGGACTTCATTGAATAATCGTGGAAAACAGGATCCTTATTTAAGAAGTTTCGCACACTTTAGGGTTCCTTAACCGTAGCTTTGTCACCTACATAAAGACAACTTGGGCAACAACACAAGGGAGCTTGATCGAAGAAAACATCCCTTTGTCTTCAACTATCGAAGAACTATCGTATTTGAGGGTCAAGAGGAGTCTCTACATAATGAAAGCTATTGAGAGAGGCTTGAGGAATGCGGAGCGTTGCAACATAGTTTGAGGGCTTGGAGGATAATTCGAGGACTCTTGGCTTCTTTCTCTCTTGCTTGATAAAACTACCATGACCTTTACTATTTTTATTATGGATGATATTTTCTTAGACATGAGCTAAATACCTTTTTTGTTGGGTTTATTGTCTTTTAGATTTTATGTTTGAATTACTTGTTCAATGTTTTAGTATATTTTCCATATCTATTATGTTCACCGTTCTTCATGCATAATTATTGTAAGAGCTAGCGAGAGAGGCCTTTTAATTATTGATTTGTGCCTTAATATCAAGAAAGTTAAGTTAGAAAAACGTGAACAATTGAGCTTAAGCTGTTAATTTAGGTTTTAATCTGGCTTAGACATAAGTTTAAGATTTCAACGACTAATAAGGGGAACTTGAATAGATAATAACTTGTTAGGGTTTATGCAAACATGTATTGTCGTAGCTTCATGTTATAAACTTCTAGGTATCAAGAGAGTCTAGGAGTTCATTAAAAAACCATGTCAAATAGATAAGTGAATCAATTGGTTAACGCATACATGTATTGCCAAATCCTATAACATTCAAATGATAATTAAGCATAATTCTTAGGAAATAAACCAAGCACCTATAATCATATGAATATCTGCTACAACATTTGTTTGCCTTCTAATCATTGCTGCATTTATTTTATTGCATTTTGTTCACAAATCTATCAGTACACAAATACTATTTCACTAACTATTAAGTGTAATTTCTTTGAGTTTGTTACTCCAATCCTTTTGGGCTAGACATTCTACTTATCATTATATTACTTGATCGATGAGTATACTTGCTCTAATTAAAGACTAGTTACGAGCATGTCAAGCTTTTGACGTTGTTGTCGGGGATTGGCAATAAGTGACATTAGCTTATTATTTTTATTCAATTTTTTCCTTTAGTACTAACTTTTATTTTTGTTTTGTTTTGTTTTCTCTTCAGGTGTGTTATTAGTGCATGACCCGATGCACAAACCGAGAAGAACCGCTTATTCCGTTTCAACTAGAAATTGATAGATTTTTGTGTTCTAGACAACGAGAGAAAAGAATTATGGTCGATCCTCCTTGATACGACAACCCTAAAGACATCATCAACGATCCACCACTGCTTGATGGAGTAATCGAGAATGGACAACAAGATGTTTGAAACAGTGCTCGTCCAAGGAGACCCATCTGGGACAACTTCACACCTATTCTCGATGATTTAACTCCAACGGTCATTATACCCGCAATACATGCATCTCAATTTAAGTTAAAGCCTCTCATATTCAACATGCTCAATTCCATTGGACAATTCAATGGATCGGCAAGGGAATATGCGGGAGAGCACATTCAAGCCTTCTTGGAAGTATGTGACTGTTTTAAACAACAGGGAGTGCCTGAAGATGTGCTAAGGCTTAAATTTTTTCCCTATTCAGTACGAGATCGAGCCCAAGCATGGTTGAAAGCCATATCTTCAGGATCTATTAGATCTTGAGAAGAATTGTGCCGAAAATTTTTGCACGGGTACAATCCACCGAACGTGAATAATTAGTTCCTAAGCGATATTATAGCATTCCAGAAAAGGGCTGATGAATCCATGTATGAATGCTGGGATAGATGCAAAGATATGTTGTGTAGATGTTCCATTCATAGTTTTCATGATTGGCTACAAGTAGTATATGTGAAACCGATAATTTGATTTTGATATAACTAAAGAATTTAAGGACTAAATTGAAAATAAGAAAACGAATTTTTAAGTCCTCAAACCTCTCTATATGTTTAAAGGAAAATGCCTAAGTTAAAAACTTAATTTGTCAAAACTTTTCTAAGTGTTCTTGAAGCCAAAACAGTGATTTTCGAGTCACCATTTCGGAACGGCCTTAGGCGTTTCGGAACATTTTTGAAACTGTGAACTTGTGTTTCGAAACGAGTATCGAAACGGTTTTGAAACTGTAAACCCTTGTTTTGAAATGAGTTTCGAAACGGCTTAAGAACATCGAGACACCGTATCGAAACGACCTCAAACGTTTCGAAACGGTATTCAAGTCAGATTTAAAAAATATGACCGTTGAAGTTTTTACCTGATTTTATACTGATCGTTAAGGCGTATCGAAACACCTTCAGTCTGTTTCGATACGAGCTTTGACAGTAGCTAAAATGTTTTGAAACGTGTTTCGAAACGGATCTTAGCGTATCAAAGAAATCTTAACCGTTTCGATACGGGCTCTTTAATGCACCCCAACGACTCTTTCTATTTTGGTCTGTTTCGAAACAGAATCGAGCGTTTCGAAACGGTTGGTTGCAGATTGCATTTTTGGAGGGAAGATAACATCCCCAACGGCTCTATTGATGAATGCAACAACCACAATGGCTAGAATTCAATGAGAAGGTATAAAAGGGACCTCTAAAAGCTTCGACAACATTTTGATCCAAAAGCAAACATCCAAACATCAAATCCAAGCATTTGTGCCTAAATCCTATTATTGTCTTGTAACCCCAATTGTGATTTTCATTCTTATCCTTTCAATTGGGTTGAGTGCTTGTAATTGGGCTACTTTGTGTATTGAGAGATGCTTATTTAGCCAACAACTTCTTTGTTATTCTTGTGTGAGGATTGGGTCAAATTTTGGGTAGAAAATTTGACCGATATTGTAACGGTTACCTCCTTAGCCTAGAAAAGGGGAAGAGCAATTAGTGGAATTGTTGAAAATCCTTAGTGAAGCTAAGGTAGTGGATGTAGAGTTCGATTGGAACTTGAACCACTCTAAATTTCCTTGTCTACCCTTTTTATTTGTCAATTCCACTTCCAAAAAGTTTAAAAACCCAATTCACCCCTATTGGTTTATATCGATCATTCGATCCACTGAACAATTGGTATCAGAGCCTTCCTCTTTGAAGGATTAACAACCACAAGAGGAGTTCTAGGAAGAGTGTGATCATCCAAAAATCAAGATATGGCATCTACCTCCAGATCTAGCATGTACGAGTCTCAATCCACTACAAAACCGCCATTCTTCAATGGTGACAACTATCCATTTTGGATGAACCAGATGCTCCTCTTCATCAAGTCCAACGATTACTTGGTTTGGGATGTCATTGAAGATGGTCCCTACATTCCATTGAAGAGAGATGATGATGGAAAGATTGTTCTAAAGAAGAAGATGGAGATGAGTGAAGATGAGAGGAAGAAGATCCAAATAAATGACAAAGCTCTACACATGTTCTTTTGTTGTTTCAGTCCCAATATCTACTCCAAAGTCTCCTCCATTGAAAGTGCCAAGGAGGTGTAGGATACTCTAGAGACCACCTATTAAGGAACCAATGATGTAAAGGCGACCAAGATTGGAATTCTCAATCTTAGTTATTAGAATTTCAAGATAGAGCCCCTACAAAACGGTGTCAAAGATGTTCGGTCGCTTCTCAACCATCGTCAACGGGCTTAAGGACTTTGGAGAGACTATCCTAGAAGACAAACTTGTCCGGAAGCTACTCTACTCACTTCCCAGATATTAGGATGGGAAGAGAACCGCCATCATCGAGGCCAAAAACTTGAAGACTCTAAAACTTGATGAGCTAGTGGGTTCTCTCCTTACTCATGAAATTATGAAGCAAGGAAGGGAAGAAGAAAAGAAGAAGGAAGAGAAAAGAGTGGAGAAGCTAGAGGTGGAAAAGAAGAAGAAAATGGGAGTGGCTCTCAAAGCTTCATTACTTGAGGAGAGCACTTCTAGTGAGGAGGATAATTTAGAAGAATTGGCTATGATAGCCAAAAGATTCTCACGTTTGATGAGGTCCAACCGAGGAAGGAAAATTCAAAGAAAGATAGACTTCAAAGGTAAAAGCAAAGAAGAAGAGATGGATCAAATCATTTTCTTCGAGTGCAAAAATCCCGATCACATTCGTTCGCAGTGCCCTCAACTCAAGAAGAAGGGCTTTGAGAAGAAGAAGAAGCTCAAAGCCAAGCTTGCTATTTGGAGTGATGAGGAGTCATCCGAGGATGACGAACAAGAAGTGGCCAACCTTTGCCTCATGGCACTTGAGGAGGATTCCTCCATGGTAACCTCTAACTCATCATCTTTTGATTTTACATTTGATGAATTAAATGATGCATATGATGAGTTGCAAGAGGTTTATGATGAGTAAGTTGAGAAATACAAGGAGTCGGTCTTTAGGAATAAGAAAATTATTTCAGAATTAAATGATAAAAATGACTCACTTTCTCAAGCTAACTTAAAATTTGAGAAAAAGATTTTAGGTTTGAAAGATGAACTTAAATTTTTCCAAGATGAAAATGTAGACCTAAAAAATCTTCTTTCTCAATGCAATAGTGAACATCAAAAGGTGTTAGGTGAGCTTAACAAGCTCAAAGTGTCTTTTAAATATGTTGGTAGTGTGAAGCATGAAAAAGGTAAATCATCTAAAACAAACCAACCTAGGAGAAAGACTAATAACTACAAACAAAGTAGCTTCCCTAGACATAATAGAACTAAAAAAAATAGAAGTGTATGGGTTCCTAAGGAACTTGTAAAATCTAATTATATTGTTGCTATGTCACCTTGGATTCCTAAGGGAACCAAGCTATTGGGAGCTAACACTCCTGGATCCAAAATGATTTGGGTACCAAAAAAAAAGTTTAATATCTTTGTTTGTAGGGGGAGCATTGCTACAAAGCCAAAGCACAAAGTCAAAATTCATGGTACCTTGATAGTGGATGCTCGAGGCATATGACCGGAGACAAGAGTAGATTCATGGACTTAAAGCCAAAAAGTGGAGGAGTGGTGACATTTGGTGACAACTACAAAGGCCACATTAAAGGTATTGGCTCCATAGGTAAATTCTCTACCATTCTTATTGAAAATGTCTTGTATGTCGATGGTCTTAAACATAATTTGTTGAGCATAAGTAAATTATGTGATAAAGGATTTAATGTTTTATTTGATAAAAATGGGTGCAAAATTGTTGACATTAAATCTAATAATATTATGCTCATAGGTCATCGTATAGGTAACATTTACATGGTGCATTTAGATGACATACATACATCACATGCATGTTTAGTAGCTCAAAATGAAAATGATGCATGGCTATGGCATAGGAAACTAGGACATGCTAGCATTAGTTTTTTTAGAAAAATTAGTTTCTCTAGATCTAGTTAAAGGTTTACCCAAAATTAAGTTCTCAAATGATAAAATTTGTGATGCATGTTATAAGGGTAAATAACATAAGTCATCCTTTAAATCCATTAATGATGTTTCTACAAGTAGGTGTTTACAACTTATTCATATGGATTTATTTGGGCCTATTAGGACTATGAGCTTGGGTGGTAAATCGTATGCATTTGTACTAGTTGATGATTTTTCTAGATTTACTTGGGTTTTATTTTTAAGTAATAAAGATGAGGTTTTAGAAAAATTCATCATATTTTCAAAATTAACCCAAAATGATCTTGAACTTAGAATTTATAATATTAGAAGTGATCATGGAACCGAATTTCAAAATCTAGGGTTTGAAGAGTTTTTAAATGAAAATGGTATTAGCCACAATTTTTCGGCTCCTCAACAAAATGGGGTAGTTGAGAGGAAAATAGAACTTTACAAGAAATGGCTAGAACCATGCTTTGTGAAAATAATTTACCTAAATATTTTTGGGCGGAAGCCACAAACACCGCTTGCTACATTGTAAACCGAGTAATGATTAGGCCAATTTTAAAGAAAACACCATATGAGATTTTAAAATCTAAAAAGCCTAACATTAGCTATTTTCATCCATTTGGTTGCAAGTGTTTTGTTTTAAATAATGGAAAAGATAACTTAGGTAAATTTGATGCAAAAAGTGATGAAGCTATTTTCATAAGATATTCTTTAAACTCTAAAGCCTATCGTGTATTTAACAAGAGAACTTTAGTAGTAGAGGAATCTATACATGTTGTATTCGATGATAACCTCCTTCCAAGGAAGGATTCTTGTGATGATGATGATGTAGGAATCATTAATGCCTTTGATGGAGGAAAAACTTCAAAGGAGGATGAGATTCCAACAAAAGAAGAGGACACACAAGATCCACCTCTTGAAGCCTTGAAGGACTTGGCTCTTGAGGAAAAGAAAGTGAGCTACCCAAGGGAGTTCAACTATGTCAAAGGTGGTGAAATCTTGGGTGATCCATCCAATGGAGTAACCACTAGATCTTCTCTTAAACTTATGAACCATGTTGCATTTATATCATGCATAGAGCCTAAGAATATAGAAGGAGCATTAAAAGATGATTTTTGGATTATGGCTATGCAAGAAGAGATAAATCAATTTGAGAGAAGTAATGTTTGGACATTAGTTGATAGGCCTAGTAATCAATCTACTATAGGAACTAAATGGGTCTTTAGGAACAAACTAGATGAGAGTGGTAATATTGTAAGAAATGAAGCTAGATTAGTAGCACAAGGTTACACTCAAGAAGAGGGAATTGATTTTGATGAAACCTATGCTCCCGTAGCTAGAATGGAAGCCATTAGGATGTTGCTTGCATATGCATGTTATCATGATTTCAAGCTTTTTCAAATGGATGTTAAAAGCGCATTTTTAAATGGTTTTATAAATGACGAAGTGTATGTGGAACAACCACCGGGTTTTGAAGACTCAAAATTTCCAAATCATGTTTTCAAACTTACTACAGCTCTTTATGGTTTAAAACAAGCTCCTAGAGCTTGGTATGAAAGACTTTCAAACTTTTTAATTGAAAAAGGCTTTGAAAAAGGTAAGGTGGACACTGCACTTTTCATAAAAAGGTATAAAAATGACATTTTAGTAGTACAAATTTATATTGATGATATTATTTTTGGATCAACTAATGAATGTCATTGCAAAGAGTTTTCTAAGTTAATGCAAGGTGAATTCGAGATGAGCATGATGGGGGAGCTTTCATTCTTTTTGGGACTCCAAATCAAGCAAAGGAAGGGTGGCACCTTCATCAATCAAGCAAAGTACATCAAGGATGTGCTCAAGAAGTTTGGCTTAGAGAATGCAAAGCCTCAAGCCACATCTATGAGCTCATCTACAAAGCTTGACAAAGATGAAGGAGGTAAGTGTGTTGACTCTAAGCTTTACCGTTCTATGATTAGATCATTGCTTTACCTTACCGCAAGTAGATCAGATATCTTGTTTAGTGTTTGCTTGTGTGCTAGGTTTCAAGCTAGTCCTAGAGAGTCTCACCTTATAGCCATTAAGAGAATCTTTAGGTACCTTAGAGATACCCCTTGTTTAGGTCTTTGGTACCCTAGAGACTCAACCTTCAACCTTCATGCTTATTCGGATGCAAATTATGGGGGGTGTAAAATCGATAGGAAAAGTACTTCGGGAACTTGTCAATTCTTAGGTAGTATGCTCATATCTTGGTTCTCTAAGAAACAAAATAGTGTAGCCTTATCTACCACCGAAGTCGAGTACATATCCTTAAGGAGTTGTTGTGCTCAAGTCCTTTGGATGAAGCAACAACTCTTAGATTATGGTATTAAAGTTGAAACCATACCCCTTAAGTGTGATAACACTAGTGCCATATGTTTGACAAAAAATCCCATCCAACACTTTAGAACCAAACATATAGAAATAAGGCATCATTTCATTAGAGATCATGTCCTTAAGGAAGATGTTGTTATAGAGTATGTTGACACCTTAAACCAACTAGCGGACATCTTTACAAAGCCTTTAGATAAAGAGCGTTTTTGGTCCCTTAGGAGAGAGTTAGGTCTAACTAGCCTATCTTGACCTTTTAGGACGCTTTTTGAGCTTAAATTGCTAGATCTCTTGAAAATGCCATGTTTATGTGTTTTTACTCCTAATTTCATCCATGCTTATAGTTAGGGGGAGTATGTTTATGTTTGCACATGTTATTCCTGCTCATTCATGTCATTCATGCAAATTAGGACTTCAAAAATTCATTTTCTGCAATTTTAGAGCCTCATCTGCACTTCCAGGCCCAGGTGTATCGAAACAGGTCGAACTGTTTCGATACGGGTGCCTTAAAAATCCATCTGAGAGAAGGGTGTTTCGAAACGCCTTCAAAGGGTTTCGAAACGTTTTTGCTGCTGCCAAGGGGTGTATCGAAACGTGTTTCGATACGAGTTAACGTGGGATTCGATACGGTCAAAGCCGTATCGAAACGGTCAGCTGGACTTGAAACGTCAGTCAACGTTCGGTGCCCGTGTTTCGGAACGGTCGAAACTTGTTCCGGAAAAGGTCTGCGGATAAATTTAAAGGGGCTTTTAAAGTTAAACTTTCACTTTAATTAAAACTCTCTCAAACCCTAAAAACCCTAAATTGATTTTTCCCTATAAAAACCCTCTTAACCTCATTATTTTTCACCAAATCTTGAGGGCTTTTACACTTAAACAAAAGTCTAAGCAAGCATCAACAATTTTGTGCAAGGTTTTCCATCTATTCATCCGTATTTTTTCTGTCTTTTTCTTTTTCCTTCAATTTTTATTCGAATCATAGGTTAGAAAATTTTAATTTTGTATAGATTATGTGTTTTTCTAGTTGGGTTTTTCAAATCTTGAAAAAAAATTCAAAATCTTAATTTTTTTATTCGAATATATTATTTTTCATCCGTATTTTTTCTGTTTCTTTTAAATTGTTTTCTCTCAAAAAAATATTTTAATTTGTTTTTTAAACCTAAGTGGGATTTTCCATTGGATTGAATTAAGGAATTTCATACATACACTTCAATTTTATTAAAAAATTGGTTGTTTTAAGTTTTTATGATTTTTCAATGGAGAACGCTAACAAAAAACGTAAGACGGGTCAAGCAAGTGATTCCGGTATCCGTCCTAATCTCACTCAGCGGTTTCTCAAAAGTCTTCGGACTCAAGAGTTGAGGGATCGTTTCACTTATGTCAAAGAGCTTGTCGTTCGTCGTGAGCGTGTTGTTGACATCTCGTTCCTTGACTCCGAGCGCTTTCTCTTCTGTTATCTCCACCGTTTACAAGAATGGGGCTTCCTTAGTTTCTTGAGTATCCCTGATATTTGCTACAAGAACATGGTTATTTTCTTCTACTCAAATGCCCAACTTATTAATAGTGAAGACAACTCCGAAGTTATTGGCATTGAGTCTCTTATCTTGGGGAAGAGGATTGTCATTGACATCCTTTATTTAGAGGCTACCTTTGGTCTTAAGAATGAAGGAATCGAGGATGAGACTCATTTTGGTTCTCACATTGGTTCAGTGCTTGCCTTGGATGCTCACGATAGGTTCCTCCACTTAATGATCTCGTGGTTTATTCTCCCCTCCGGAGGTAAATTCTCTCACGTTCGTCAAGTAGATCATTTTTGTCTTGAATGTTTTCGTCGTGGAGAGTGCCCAAATCTTGTCAAGATCATGTTTGCTGAGATGGTGAATAATGTCAAGCTTTGTGAAACCGATGCGCTCAAGTCCTTCACTTATGGGACTGTTTTGAGTCATATCTTTGGCGTGCTTAAACTTGATTGCACTTATGACTCTCCGGAACCCCGCAAGCAAAAACTTGGTGAATCATCTCTCTGCAAGTCTGGATTTCGTTACATAGGGAAGCACCTCCACCTCAAGTTGAACCTCAACCACAAGCTCCGGTTGCCAACAATAAAGCTATCATGGCTTTTCTCACCGAGCGGTTCAACATAATGGAGGCGGGTCTTGGTACTATAAATACTCGCTTGCAATCCATGGAGAATCGACTCACATCTCTTGAGCATCAACATCAATCTATGGACATGTCATTCTCCACTTTTTATGGTCAATGGATGGATTTTCGTCGCTCTCAAGCTAGGAACGATGATGATTCCTTGGATGGTGATGGCGACGACGACGAGGCTTAGGATTCTCATGTCATATCATATTAGCTTATCATATTAGGATTAAGTTGCATCTTTATTTCCTTTATGTTTTATGAACCTATGCTTTGATTACTTTGTTTGGGATTAAGCTTTGAACTTTATTGTTTAAGATTTATGTTTTGGATATTTGAATTCTATGAATCTATATTATGTTGCTTATTGCTTATTGCTTATTTCCCTTAACCTTGTTTCTTCTCTTTGAGCCTTGTTTATTATTTTTGATATAACAAAAAGGGGGAGAAGTAATCTAAGAGCCAAAATTATTTTTAAGTGTTTTTGAGTTTTAAAAACTTGGATTTAAATCTTTTTAAAAACTTTAAAACCCATCTTAAATTGAGGGGGAGTTAGAATGTATTAAAAAATTTCAAAACTCTTGAAAATTCTAACTTTGGTTTTGTTATATCAAAAAGGGGGAGATTGTGAAACCGATAATTTGATTTTGATATAACTAAAGAATTTAAGGACTAAATTGAAAATGAGAAAACAAATTTTTAAGTCCTCAAACCTCCCTATATGTTTAAAGGAAAATCCCTAAGTTAAAAACTTAATTTGTCAAAACTTTTCTAAGTGTTCTTGAAGCCAAAACAGTGATTTTCGAGTCACCGTTTCGAAACGGCCTTAGGCATTTCAGAACACTTTTAAAACTATGAACTTGTGTTTCGGAACGGGTATCGAAACGGTTTTGAAACTGCGAACCCTTGTTTCAAAACGAGTTTCCAAACGACTTAAGAACATCGAGACATCGTATCGAAACGACCTCAAACGTTTCGAAACGGTATTCAAGATAGATTTAAAAAATATGATCGTTGAAGTTTTTAACTGATTTTAACTGAATTTATACTGATCGTTAAGGCGTATTGAAACACCTTTAGTCTGTTTCGATACGAGCTTTGACAGTAGCTAAAATGTTTCGAAACGTGTTTCGAAACGGCTCTTAGCGTATCGAAACAATCTTAACCGTTTCGATGCGGGCTCTTTAATGCACCCCAACGACTCTTTCTATTTTGGTCTGTTTTGAAATCGGATCGGGCGTTTCGAAACGGTTGGTTGCAGACTGCATTTATAGAGGGAAGATAACATCCCCAACGGCTCTATTGATGAATGCAACAACCACAACGGCTAGAATTCAATGAGAAGGTATAAAAGGGACCTCTAAAAGCTTGAGCAACATTTTGATCCAAAAGCAAACATCCAAACATCAAATCCAAGCATTTGTGCCTAAATCCCATTATTGTCTTGTAACCCCAATTGTAATTTTCATTCTTATCCTTTCAATTGGGTTGAGTGCTTGTAATTAGGCTAATTTGTGTATTGAGAGATACTTGTTTAGCCAACAATTTCTTTGTTATTCTTGTGTGAGAATTGGGTCAAATTTTGGGTAGAAAATTTGACTGATATTGTAACAGTTACCTTCTTAGCCTATAAAAGGGGAAGAACAATTAGTGGAATTGTTGAAAATCCTTAGTGAAGCTAAAGTACTAGATGTAGAGTTCGATTTGAACTTGAACCATTCTAAATTTCTTTGTCTACCATTTTTATTTGTCAATTCCACTTCCAAAAAGTTTAAAAACCCAATTAACCCCCCTCTTGGTTTATATCGATCATTCGATCACTCAACAGTATCATTTTATAATGGCATTAACACTCCCACGCGGATGATGATTGACTCTTTCGGCTAATGGTATTTTTCTAGACAAAGATCCCGAAGAAGCTTTCGAAATTCTTGATCAGATAACCAATAACGATTATCAGTTTCCCTCGGTAAGATTGAACCCAGGACCAAAATACTCTGAAACCCTCTACTTGGATGATTCCCAGAGTGTAGCGGCTCAACTCTCTGCCATCACAAACATGCTCAAGAACATGCAACCGTCATCTAACACCCGAGACACGAAAGTGGTCCAATACACTTATGAGCATTGTGATGGGTAACATCAGTCCAATGAATGCCCCCAACAACAAGAATCTGGATGTTATGTAGGGAACTTCAACCAAAACAACAATAATCCCTACTCAAACACCTACAACCCCGGGTGGCGACGATGTCCAAATTTTGGATTAGGAGGCAACACTGGTAATTAAGGATCTAAATAGAATGCTACGATAGAGACTTTGATTCTAACAGAAAACTCAGAGGCGGAACCAGGGAGCTTCTTCTTCCACTTCTAATTCTTTTGAAACTTCCTATCAAAGTTTTATGGACATTGCCCGAGTTATTTTGTAGGATCATTAAGCTAATCTCAAGAATTATGGAGACATGCTGACAACGCAAGCCGCCATGTTATAGAATCAACAATCTATCCTATAGAATCATACTGGTTCCTTACGGTCCTTGGAAACGCAAGTGGGGTAAATTTCCCAAATACTAAAGAATAGACCTCAAGGCGGTCTACCTAGTGATAACGATGTCACTAAGACCTTTGGTGCAAAACATTACATTGCTATCACGATGCGTAGTGGCACCCAGTTGAACAAAGACACTAAGTTTGGAGGAGGAAAACTTGTTGATTCTACTCTAAACAAGATTTCACCCAATGCTCCAGGACCCAAAGATGCACCTTCAGTGCTAGACACAGGGAAAAACCTTGCTACTAATGGCAAAGAAAAAACGAAGCAGGATGCTACAGCATCCAAGACACCACACGATGAGCCTAGACACCCACCACCATTTTTCGTAATGATTGAAAGCTCAGAAAAGAGATGCTCAGTTCTAGAAATTTTTGGATATGCTGAAATAGTTGCATATCGATGTCCTATTCTTAGTGGACATTGATCAAATGTTGAACTACGCAAAGTTTCTTAAGGAGATTGTAACCAAAAAGAGAATGGTAGGCGAAGTTGAATATGTGTCTACGACAGGAGAATGTGTGGCAGTGCTGAGTAACTTACCAACCAAGATGAAGGACCTCGATAGTTTCACCATCCCATGTTCCATAAGCCGTAACTATTTTGACCATGCTTTATGCGATCTCAGTGCAAGTGTTACCTTGATGCCTAAATCAGTGTTATGAGACTTGGCATGGGGAAAACCAAACCTGCGTCAATTTTCCTCCAATTGGCCGATCGTTCATAAATCTGACCTAAAGGAAATATTAAATATGTCCTTTTTCAAGGTTGATAGATTCGTCTTCCTAGTGGATTTTATCATTCTTGACTATGAGTCTGATGAGAACGCTCTCATTATCCTAGAGAGACCATTCCTTACTACTAGGGGTATAGTGATTGATTGTGAAAAAGGTTTGTTTACTATGAAGATGAATGAACAAAAGATTACACTTAACATGTAAGACCATATACCCAGCTTAGGACATAAACCAGGATTGGCTGAGTATAAGCTAGCTTGATAAGCAAGTTAGGATTCGAAAAGCAACAGAGAACAACATACGTCACAACAATTCAATGGTATCATAAGGATTCTAACATGCAATAAACACACAATTTAATCAATGATAGCAAGAAGATCAACATCCTTAACAATTTGGTTTGATTAACTAAACCATTGATTCGACACAAGTAAAGAGGCTTGGCTATTATAATCAAATCATTAAAGTTTCATAAAGATGTTGTAACTTATAATCTACTACTAGTTAAATTAACATACCATGAATTCACATGTAGATATACAAGTTGTTTCCACACTTTACAATTTCTATACACTCATATGTAACAATAAATTTAAGAAATTAACTTAGAAGATAGGTTTCTAGTATTTGTTTTAAATCTAGCTAAGGTTCATACAAGAGTCATATCTCAATAACACAAATGATAGAAGTAACCATGCCATCATTCTATTTGGCCTAATAAACACTTCATTGATTTATTTCACACATCTCTTTATTAAGGCCACGGGACAAACTTAGGTTATGCCTGAATTCTTCGATATCAACCAATCATCTAAAAGTAAGCATCTAGAGCATATGCATACATTATGTGCAATAAAGAACAATCTCACAAATTAACCAGCAACCAAGCATACATATACATAGAACCTAACAACTATGCGTAACCATAACCATTCCAAAGTCAACTCAATTCAAAACAACAAGAGATAACATGCCATCATAACTATATAAACTCTTAAGTATCTATTTACAAGACTTGAAGGATAACCAAAACATTATATGCATCAATATGTACAATGGTACCACCTTCTAGGAGTTCTAGGAGAATATATATACAAAAGATACTTTAAGCTTCTTGAGATCTTGTTAGCCTTCCCCCGAGATCAAACAAAATCGGCATATCATGTAAAATCCAAGGTAAGCAATAAGTAAGATGGCAAATAGAGTATCCAAATGCTTGTTGCGCGTAATAAGTGCTACGCAATTGTGCAAGTATACACATCGCAAGTAATAAAGTGATATTAGTATCGAGTATCGTCTCCACAGGGATTGGTTTGGGCCATTTTGCTTAAGTTACTACATAGTAAAAAATAAAAACACAAATATGTGATAGGAAGAGTTCTAACTAACAAGTAAACTAAAGAACAATAAAAGTAAAAGAGGAAATCAAATAAGAGAGAAGAGGCTGGGTTATCTTGAATTTGATGAGTGATAATTGAATGGACCGTCTTGGTAATTGAGTGCAAGAATGACTCAATTGCTTGGGCAATGGCATCAATCGTATTGCCAGGGCATTAAGTTAAGGTGATGCTAGAGCAATAAAGAAAAGAAACCTATGTCACGGTAATGAGTGAAGTCGATGCCCGGACAATGAAGAAACTCGGTGATTACCTAGGCAATACACGAAGCGGATGTCGGGGCAATGTGGAAACAGTGCAATAGCCTTGGCAACGAACAACAACCTTCAAGGTTCGACGAAGCGTTCTTCAATGATTTCTTCTTATCCTTAAGTCGAAATACTAGTTGATTGTGCAAGCCTTGATAATACCTCCCAACGTGAACCAAGGGTGGACAGTAACGATCTTGTGCTCCTTTTATCCTTTGAAATCCACAACTTATTCCTAAGCCGGATTAGTCTTCACTATCAATTTGATTGAACAAAGTCCATGCTCATTCGTTTTGTGAATCTAACTCTCCAAATATTAGATAAATAGATAGTTTCACGAGATCATCTCCCAATTTACTCGTAAACAATATTAAAACCCAAGATTGAACAAACCTTGAATTAAAATTGCAACTTCAAAAACTTAAACAAATCTAATTGTTTATTAAAACCACATACCCAAAATAACCCAAGCCAATTCACATCAATTCATGGATGAGTTTTGAAAGATATACAATGAATAATCCCCAAACGTGAACCGAATAGAATAAAGAAGAAGAAGATGATATCGCACATCCCCCTAGTCGAACTCTCTCCATTCGATCTCTCCCCTTATAGTTGGCGGCTTGGCTTCTTATTTATAGGAGAAGGCTAGGTCAAAGTCTTTCTTGAGGAGGAAGTTAAGTTGGAGTTAAATTGAAGAAAAGAAATTTTAAATCTCTTTTAATTTTATTCCAACTAAAACTCCTCCTATTTTCTTGGAATTTAATCTTCTTTTGACCTCTTCAAGGCCTTCCATCTCTTTTCTCCACTCCACCTATCCAAATTAAGTCAGATTTGTTCGCTTATTAATTCGGCTACCACTTTTCCTCGTCGTCTCTTGTCGACGGTTGTCGCGGCAACCGGTTCGACATGCAGTTCTTGGGTTGCCACGACAACTTGTTCGGCAGGTCCATCCTAGATTGCCACGACAACTTCTAGCTTTTCCTGGGCATTAATCTTGCACACACAGAACAGCCTCCATCAGTATCTTTTCCACCAAAACTAATCAAAACATGAACTCAAGCATAAAGGTGAAGGAAATTATGAAAATATGCATGAATGCCTAATAATGTAACTAAAATGAGCTTACGTCTAACAATAATATGAGTAAAAGGGGTAATAAAAATAGTACTTTTGAACACTTAACCTACCCTCAAACTCGAACTATTGCTTGTCCTCATGCAATGTAAACTAACAATTACCTGCCAAGATTTTAATCATTAGAGAATTTACTTTGCACTTGACTTCATTCCTCATAAGCATGAAACAAAGTATGATTGGCATTCAGTTGTTTGGATGGTATCGAAGTTACCTGGAATCAGGCTATAGTGCTCATGAGTGTGTGTGGAGTTGTGTACAAGATGATTTTCCGGATTCTATATGAGCATTAGGTATTCAAATTAAGTCGTTGTGTTTTTATTTCATTTAACTAGAGCCAATTTCGGGCACCTCTAGTTTATTATTTAATTTTCCAATTTTTATTATTAATTGACTAGATCTAATTTGGGCACCTCTAGCGATTCCTTTAAGCAAAATACTAGAGCATGTTTCGGGAACCTCTAGTATTTTTTTATTTACCCAAATTTTAAACAATTAACCTAAGTTCACTAGAATTCCTTTAATCAATCTAGCCATAAGAGTGTACAATTTAATTTAGCATCATAGTAGGATTCTAAGTGTTTTCCGTGGTTATCCTAGAATTGAAAGTTCTATCAATTAAGTGCAATGGCAATGTCATTATCGAATATTCATCAAGTCTAGGCAAATTCAATCCAACTAAAAGCTAGGTGAATAATATATTAATTCTAAATGCAATTCCTAAAGATGAATGCAATTAGACATGAAACTAATTAAAGACAAATACCCCCCCCAAACTCGAGAAAAGCATTGTCGTCAATGCATGCAAAAAGAAATATGATGAAAGATGACTTACTCCGAGAGTTCGTCATCATTGATGATGAGTTTCCTTCGTGCGGTTTGCTTGATTCGCTTGCTAACACGTGGTGGTTGGTGGCACAACTGATTCCCGTATGTTGGCAACCTCATCGCCATCGTCATCTACATCCTAAATCTCGTTGGTGCTAGATACTTTGTGTTTCTCCTTTGAGGAGGTGACTGTAGGCGACTTTATTGGTGCAGCTTTATTGTGTGCGGTAGTTGTCGTGGCATCACCAGTTCTGGTTGCCTGGGCATTGGTATGTGTTGTTGCCTGGGAATGAGCAGTAGGTATTACCGTGGCATCAAAACTTGTTGAGGCATGCGCTTCAGTTGTTGTCGAGCCATCGGGTATTACCGAGGCATGCACGCTTGGAGTTACTGAGGCATGTGCTTCAAGGGTTGCCAAGGCATGCTCCGTCTCGTCCATTTTGGCAGCAGTTTTGGACTCATTTTTCTGAACAGATGTTTGCTCCTTTGGGTGAGCTTGGGCTTCCTTGGAAAAGCATGGTTTTGCCATTGTTTTATGGTTCTTGGCCATGGTGGTTTTGATTCTTGATACGGTATACCCTGTATCGATACCTTTTTTCCTCAGTTTTGTTTCTGTCATAACTCGTACCAATACAGGCTTGCTCGTATCGATATGGAGAAGGATCGTATCGATACGCCCTTTAAGCATACTTATACCCTCTTCAACAAACCCTAACAGCTATTTCCAAACGGTCTTTTAAAATGCATACCGTATCGATACGCCTCCTAGCGTATCAATACGTATAGGCTGACAACGAGCCCAACGGCTAGTTCTGAAGAATGGCGTACCGATACAAGTCCTCGTGTACCGATATGATAGGCACCAGAACTACAATTAATGTGGGAAATAAAGTCTCCAACGGCTCCAATTCAACCCTAACGGCTAGTAACGGCTACAAACTCAATTAGGAGTATAAAAGGGACCTCCAAGCATCAAGAGAAGGCTAATGCTTCAATTGTCAACAACACTATGATCAAGAAATTGTCTTAGAGCTTAAATTATCCATTTCTTGTATAGACAACACTAGTGAGCTAAACATTATTAAATTTGCTCAAGTGTTTAGGCTTTGGGTGAGAGCTAAATAGTGCAAACAAATACCTATTAGAGAGATTTCAAGTTTGCTTAGAATTTCTCTTATAAAGAGGGTTTACTCAAGCTTTGGGTAGAAAGCTTTGAGGGTTGTAAAGGTTTTCTCCTTAGCCTAGAAAAGGGGACGAAATTCTTAGTGAATTTGGTTGAAATCCTTAGTGGGGAGCTAAGGTAGTGGATGTAGGTGCTTGTTAGAAGGCCGAACCACTATAAATCCTTGTGTCCAATTCCAATCTTTAAGCTTCCACTTTAACACCCAAAAATCCAATCTTCTCCAAACTTGGCAAACACGTCGGTTGAAGGAAATCGAGCATCATAAAACCCAACATGATCTCAAAGCAATTGAACATAGTTCCCAATTCAAGAATGTAATATCCTAAACCCGGGCCTAGGATTATGTTACATAAATTACTAGTTAGTTTGCTTAGACATGTCATTTATTAGAATAATTAAATGGATAAGGACCAATTTGGAATTAGATAAAAGTGAAGAGCCTTATAAAAAGGACTTAAATGAATCCATGATAAATAAATTGGTTTGCATGCAAAATTTGTGATAAGTGGATGATATGGACACTTGTCCAATTAAGTGTAATGCCAAGCATGAGAGGGGGAAGAGGTGTCACGGATGAAGCATAGAATAGAGGAAAGATTGGAGATTCTCATCATCATCTTCTTCCCCCATTTACCATCCATATCCGAAGTAGAGTGTGCGGAAATTTGTTAATCCTAGTTCAAGTTCAAGAGTGGATTGAAAGGAAGCTAAATTAGAAACATACTTATCTTAATTTTCTTCTTGCTTAAGTGAACTATATGTTTAGATTATAAAGGTAATATGAGATGAATGCTCAATAGGAGAGATTTTGGTGTTCTTGAATGTTATATATATATATATATATATGATGAATGATGCGCTTTGTGAGCTTTGTGAATTGTGGGGTATTAGTTGAATTAACCTATTGTTGCTAGTGAATTTTGGATTATTATAGGCCTGGTATTCGAATAAAAGCATGAAAATATAGGTAAAACCTTGTTGGTGATATGAATTTTGTTTGTATTGATTGGTGATCACATAGCTAGCAAGAATTTGAATTGTGGACTGTTTTTATAGATTAAAATTGTTTGGGAACTTGAAGGCAGGTTTGTGAATGTTTCATGGAAGGATTTAATAAGTTAAAGAACTGGGGAAAGTAGTTATACAAGTTAAGGATTAAATTACAATAGAATAGAAATTAATTGAGGGACTTATGGACGATTTAGAACCTATAAAAATAGTGTATATAAAATATGGCAGTTTTGCAAATGTGAACACTTTTATGGACTGATTTGGTACTGATTAAACAGGGGAAGGGGCTGGTCATAAGTGATAATAGTTGTTTTGTAGTTATATAAGTTCCAATGGACTGTTATAAGGATGTTTAAGTGACAAAGGGAGCTTAAGATTAAGTTAGTGAAATCTGCCTACAAGTTTTGCACTGGCAGTAAGTTTGAAAATTCATAGAAAATTACATAGGTCAAATTAAAGGATAAATCTTATATGTACAGAATCATGTGTATGTGTAGTTTTATTTAAAGAAAACGATGATTCGTTTCGAGTTCTGGATCAAAAGATATGAATTTTTGAACGAAAGTAGGATAGAAAATCTGGAAGCAGATTCTGCTCTGGATAGTCTCTGTTTCGAGAATTTTAGGAATTTTCATAATTTTTTTTGGATTTTATTAAATTATGTGGCTTATAGTTTTAGAATTGTATTCGAATCTAGTTTTTAATGGTTTGAAGAAAGTAAAATTACATTGAGTATTTTGTTCTGTAGAAATAATTCTTTGTAGGTAGTGCATGCTGCCTGAATTCTGGAAATAATTGCCTAGCTTAAAAGTGAGAATAGCTTGGTATTGTTTGAATCTTAAGAATGAAATCTAGTTAATGTTGTATATTAAAGCATATGGATTGTTTTGAATGTATATCAGGTATGAAGGTTGCTTTGAAATGATACAATTGTTAAATAAATTGTTTTATGTGCATATATGTGTAAAAAAGTAATGTAGGTTGTTCTGTGTATACATGAATAGGTAAGAGGCTGTTTTGTATATGTAATTAAGTATACATGAATTTTAGAACTGATTTGGGTACATAAAAGAAGTCAGCGAGTTGTACTGATGTACAAAAATTTATATAAATGTAATTGCCCTGTTTTACACATATATAGATCTATTGTTAAGTTGATATTATGGAATCTTAATGTTAATTGAAGCAAGCTGGTAATTCGATTGAGTCCTTGTATAATCAGAATATCTAAGTTATACTTAGACAATTTAAAGTGGACACTTTGCTTAATAAATTCACATGTGGACTGATTTTGGTGAATAGATACGTATACATGCTTACTATGGACAGATTTGAGTAAAAATGAAAATACATGGACTGTTTTGATAAACTTAGGGGTTGTTTTGGTTATAATTTAAGTATTAAGGGATTGTTTTTAAGGTGTTTAAATATACTCATTAATAATTGAATTGTTTGTTAAATGTATACATTTTGCATAAAGCTCAAGTAGAGCACATTGGGGAAGGGCATTCAAGCATGACATTTGAGAAAGGTTCCTTATTAATGTTGCATTTCATATGCATTCTATGTTATGCTATGTTTGCTATGATTTTGTATGTGGAACTATAATTTAGTTGAAAAACTTAAGAATTGAATTACAAACACCTTGTCCATAAAACTCTATTATAACAAATCAAAGATTAAAGTATTGTAAGCTAAGAATCTTTAAGCCTATCAGAGCTATTATCTCATCTTTTCCACAAGATACTAAGTAAGGAAATTAATAAGTTTACTTGAAGCCTAAGAAAATCTCTCCTAACTTAAATTATAAGATACTTAAGTTGCCTGAATAATGAAAGACCTTGGACAATTTGGCATGGTGCAGAGGTATATTTTAGGTATTACGGTCCATGAGTTACGGCTCGAGGGATGCCCCATTATATGTGTGATATATTGGCGATAGTAGGAGGTAACGGGGGAGATGATAAGGAGATTGACGACAGTTGGTTGGATAGTTGAGAAGTTAGGTATGGTTATCTTTCCGACACTAGCCTTTATTATGTGCTTGAGCTATGTACAACTCAGACCAATGTTTTCCATGTCCAAACGTGTTCCAAGGCAAATGTTTTAAAAGATTGAACTCATATATCAAGTGTTGAAGTAAAACTCCAATGAGTAATATATGAATTCAAATAAGCTTCGATAAGTATTTTGTTATGATTTATTAAGAAATTCAAATGTTTTAATAAGAATTCTGAAGAGTCTTGAGAAGACTTCAATAAGTACGACCTATGATAAGATCGATAAGAGATTCAATAAAAATTCAGTTAAAAACTCAAAAGAGCTATTCAGTAAATCTTTGAAAGTGTATGAATCCAATGAAGGCTTCTATAAATAAAGATTGTTAAGCTAAGATTAAAGCATAAGAATTAAATACTAACTTATGCCTGAATATTCTTTGGATTTCCATTTAATATCCTGAACATTATTCTTGTTGTTTTGACATTACTACCTCACTTAGGCTATATAAGCCTAATGCATTCATTGTTATTCATTTTCAGGAGTTATGAAGCCTTGTGCTCGATCGTGGTCAAGTGTTGCAAGTCACTCCTTAAGTTCTTAGTCGAATATAACTTTCTTTTGTAATAACTCCTAGGATGATGGCACTTTGACATTTATATATGCATATTATCTCTCTTATTCTGGCATGTGTAACTTGAACACAATTTGAATTCATATACTTTTAAGTATGAGTGTGATTAGTTGAATGCTCTTGGTAATTATGGATGAGAGCTAAAAATTGGGTTGCTTTAGTTTAATATTTAGATCGTAATTAATGTGTTTCATTTGATTGATGTTAGCGGTGTTCGAATGGTTTCTTATAAGATAAGTTAGGCTTGATAAATTATAAGATAAATGAAGTTATATATGCATGCTCTTGAATTGTGGACCATTGGCATGAAAACAATCATGTTTGGACTGTTTTTGAAACGTATAATGGTATATACATATAAATGGACTGTTTTGGAATTCATATGAAGTTAATGGACTGCTTTGACAAGTTTTTATGTATACCTGAAAGTATATGAACTGTTTTAATTGAAACGAAGAGCATTAGACTATTTGCAAAGTGTAATTATTAAAACATGATTCATATACTATTTAGATTGAATGAATATAATTTGCATTAATGTGATAACAAGATAGAATATAAGAAACCTATGTATGGGCCTACACATTTTTTCGAGTATGATTTGATCATTTGTATGAATTAAGATGTTTATATAGGTTTTCTTGTAATGGAATGATGTATAACAAGTAATGTGTATCAAATACATCTTTAGAATATTCTTTGGAAGAAAATGACGCTTTATAATACCTTCATACAAGTATTTTGGGTATGAGCTATATTCGAGCACCTTTTTGTATACATTACTTGTTATGATCATACATGTAAAGTATAAACACTAGTTCGATTGATCCTGATTTTGGTAGTACTACTTGTGTATGAAATGAATTGCCTCATGAAATGTCAAATGTAAAATAATTAGATTGTGTGATTAACACATTAGACTTCTAAGGTACTAATAAGCTTGAAGGATTTTTTTTGTTAAATCTGTTTTAAATTATTCTTAAAGTTAGATTTATGTATCATGTTCATGAATTTTTTTCTTGTTGTGACATCCCAATTTCGGTTTTTCTCCTAAACTGGGTTCAGGGTGTTACAATTTGGTATCAGCGCCTAGGTTTAGTCGATTCTCGAACTAAACAGAAACTAATTTTATGTTTGTCTCATGCATATGCCACCTAGGAGTTTAAAATTTTGTCTAGTGTTGGTGACTTGCAAGTAACACAGTACGTTTACCATGTTTTCACAATCAGAATATATGGAAATATTCTGGGTCTGATATCACATAACTGTTCTCAATACTAGTTATGTGATAAAATAAGGAATTCAACTTCACAGCTAATGAGAAGTTTGAGGATGAATTTCTTTTAAGGGGGGGGGGGATTGTAATATCTCAAACTCGGGCCTAGGATTATGTTACATAAATTACTAGTTAATTTGCTTAGACTTATCATTTATTAGAATAATTAAATGGATAAGGACCAATTTGGAATTAGATAAGAGTGAAGAGCCATATAAAAAATGACTTAAACAAATCCGTGATAAATAAATTGGTTTGCATGCAAAATTTGTGATAAGTGAATGATATGGACACTTGTCCAATTAAGTGTAATGTCAAGCATGGGAGGGGGAAGAGGTGTCACGGGTGAAGCATAGAATAGAAGAAAGATGAGAAATTCTTATCATCAACTTCTTCCTCCCATTTACCATCCATAGCCGAAGGAGAGAGTGTGAAAATTTTTTAATCCTAGTTCAAGTTCAAGAATGGATCGAAAGGGAGCTAAATTAGAAAGGTGATTATCTTAATTTTCTTCTTGCTTAAGTGAACTATATGTTTAGATTATAAAGGTAATAGGAGATGAATGCCTGATAGGACAAATTTTGGTGTTCTTGAATGTTATATATATATATATATATATATATATATATATATATATATATATATATATGAATGATGATGCACTTTGTGAGCTTTGTGAGTTGTGGTGTATTAGTTGAATTAATCCTATTGTTGCTAGTAAATTTTGGATTATTATAGATCTGGTAATCGAATAAAAGCATGAAAATATAGGTACAATCTTGTTGGTGATGGAGTGGAAGGATGGGCGATCGGCGAGAACAGGATAGGCGAGAGCAGGCTAGGCATGGCGGAGGCCGGGTATGGACCCTTTTCGTTTCAAATCTGCCGCCGCAATTGCATTGGCAAGGGGTGTGGCAGGTATTCGATAGGCATGGGATTGTGGTAGATGTTTTCATCCCTAAGAAAAAGGGGAGAGATGGAGCGAGGTTTGGGTTCGTACGGATGGCGAATATTCAGGATGCAAATAGAGTAATTGAGAGATTAAATGGATTTCGTCTGTATGGATCGGTGATCACAGTGATGTTCGCTAGAGATGGAGTGCGGGATTATTTTTGGCGTAAGAAGAGATTGGGTGATCAAAAGCCTAAACCCTCGATGGGAAAAACTCTAAATTGGGACAAGAGAAAAATAGTGGCGATCGAGAGGAGATTGGGAAGGTAAATCCTGACATGATCCAACGCCAGACGAGGAGAATAC
The DNA here is from genome assembly GCA_030270665.1 of Hibiscus trionum. Taxonomy (NCBI): domain Eukaryota; kingdom Viridiplantae; phylum Streptophyta; class Magnoliopsida; order Malvales; family Malvaceae; genus Hibiscus; species Hibiscus trionum. The sequence goes on along the minus strand of BSYR01000010.1, from coordinate 37,326,546 downwards.
AAGGGAAAATTGATGGCGATAAATGGGAGATTTTAAAAAATTGCGTGGTAGGATGGAGACGCAATTCGATCTCAATTGCTAGGATGGCGAAGGAATTAAATGAGAGTAACGCGAGGGGCTTCTCAATTATGCATATGGCAGGGAGAATGGTCTTGTTAATGCCAAGCGATTCTTGCGACAGGGAGGAAATTATGTCGAGGGCAGGATTGGATAGATGGTTTGTGGATTTACGCCCATGGTCGCCAGAGATTCAGATGTTGAAGAGAAGGGTGTGGCTAGCCATGAGCGGGATCCCTATTCATGCATGGGCAACGGAAACGTTTGAGATTGTTGCCAAAGCATGGGGCTCATTGTTAAGAGTGGATCACACGACGATATCGCCTTCATCATTTGAACGGAGTAGGATACTTATTGAAACTAATGTGATTGAAAGGATTGATGAGGTGCTTGAATTGGAGGTAGAAGGAATTTTCTATAACATACGGGTGCAGGAATGGGAACACGAGGTGGTACAAGAGGACATAGACGATGAGGAGAGTGAACTGGATGCAACCTCGGAAACTAATTCACACAAGATTGTCGAGGCACCTAATGTTATCCGCATGTCGGAAGATAGCGAGGATCCAATTTTGCAATCGTTTGTCCAGGATAGTCTAATGGTTGAGGATAATAATTTGGATGCGAGTGGTGGAATCCATATGGAGCAGCAGGAAATATATTCGAAAGGGGGTGCTGGTTGTGAGCATAAAGTAGAGGTGGCAAACGGGTCAATCGGTTCGGGTTCGGTTCGGGTCATTTCGGTTTCGGTTATTTCGGGTCTAATATTTTCGGTTCAAATTCGGTTTTGGTTTCGGTTCGGTTTTAGTTCGGGTCTATTATGTTTCGGGTCATTTCGGTTCGGTTGATTTCGGTTTGGTTATTTTCGGTTCGGTTAATTTCAGTTCGGTTGATTTCGGTTCGGTTATTTTCGGTTCAATGAGAGATAAGTCGTTTTTAATCAAATTTTTAGGTTGGTCAGACTTTTACACCCTATATATGACTTTATAAAGTCAATATATTTGACATTTTAGTGATTTGTGCGGTTGTTCATATTTTCTCTTTCTTTATTTCTATTAATCGGGTCCATTCGGTTCGGGTCTATTCGGTTCGGGTCCATTCAGTTCGGGTCCATTCGGTTCAACTAAATTCGGTTCAGTTTCGGTTCGGTTTATTTCGGATTTCGGATCAAATTTCGGATTAGATTTCGGGTCAATTTCGGGATGATTTTCGGTTTCGGTTCGGGTCTGGGTTTGGGTAATTCGGTTCGGGTTTCGGTTCTCGGGTCAAGTTTGCCAGGTCTAGCATAAAGGGTGGAATTTTGAAAAGCAACAGGATCTAAGAGTGGAATCTTTGAGTGGTGGGAATTCATGGATATCGAATGAGGCGGTTGCTTTACTAGATAGGGAGGGGGATGGCGGTCGTGCTAGTCTAGACATTGCACAATTTGAATGTCATGCAGGGGAGGGTGCGAAGATGAGTGAGGCAGCAGTGGTGAGGGTTTGGAGGGGGCTCTTGACGATACAACAGGGTGTGTGACAGCAGTGGGGAAGGTTGCGGATGGGCCTCATCAAGAGAGGGCCTCGGATGCTAAAATTATTGAGTATAATGGAGCCCTTAGAAAGGTTAGAAGCTTATCGAATGTAATTATAAGTGTTTTAAATCCTGAGGAGAGGTCTGAAGTAGAGAATAAATTATCAAAAAAATCAAGAGGGAGACCGAAGAAGAAGCTGCTAGACGATACTGGGGTTGCTAACGGATCCTTATCTGATTCAGATTTTCTAAATAGGAAGAAGGTGATATTAAGGGAGGCGAAAGAAATGCTTGACTTGGGAAAATTGATAGGGGCATCTACGATGGGCAACGAGGAGGCTATCGTACAGGATATCGCGCAAATAATTGAGCCGCGCATAGAAAGTAAATAGCAAACGGTGATGCGGGTGTTGTCGTGGAATATTCGCGGATTGGGTGCAGCCGCAAAGCGAAGAGCAGTGCGAGACAGGGTACGACAACACCGTTGTGAGATGGCTTTGCTTCAGGAAACGAAGATGGAGCAGCTGTCCGCGAATGTGGTAAGTAAAATGTGGTATTCGGATAATTTTGATTTTGTTCTTGCACCTTATGTTGGGCGGTGAGGGGGTTAATATTAATTTGGGACTGTGCTAAATTTCGGATGGTGGAAACACATGTGTATCGACATTTTATATTGATTAAGGGGGAGTGGTTGGTGGAGAAATGGCCTTGTTGGATGGTCAATGTTTATGCCCCATGTGCCGTGGAGAATCAAGGGCGGGTATGGGTTGAACTACGGGAGCTGATAGAGGTGTTGGATGGGCCGTGCTGTGTGGGAGGTGATTTTAATGCCGCGAGGGCGGTGGAGGAGAGATGTGGATGTGTTGAAGCATCGAGGGGAGTCGAGGAGTTCAATGGGTTTGTGGAGGATGTTGGTTTGCTGGATATTAAGGTAGTGGGAAAAAGATTTACGTGGTTTGGGTCGGGGAACAAGGCTAGTCGACTAGATAGGTTTCTGGTTTTGCGTGAGTGGATCGACCGATTCTCGTTACTGTATCAATTGAATCTCCCGAGGGGGATTTCGGATCATACGACGATACGGCTCACTAGTGAGGATGGTGATTGGGGGCCTCGACCCTTCCGGTTCTTAAATGTATGGCTAGAGAGAAAGGAACATGTTGAATTAATGGCGAAGGAATTGGAGAGAATTTCCGTAGGGAATGAGGGGCAGTCGATACATGCTAAGTTGAGGGAGCTGAAGAAATTCTTGCGAGTGTGGAATAGAGAATGCTTTGGGAATGTTGACACTAGAATTGGGGAGGTAACAGATCGTATTGACAGGTTGGATGAAGTTGTGGAGGAGGCGAGGGATGGAGTGCAACGTGCTGAAGAGATTAGTAGATTGAAGATTGATTTGTGGCGTTTGCATAAATGCCGGGAGTCGATTTGGAGGCAGAAGTCGAAAGCACTGTGGCTTAGAGAGGGGGACCGAAATACTTCATATTTCCATAGAACGGCGAAAATTCGAGCTGCCAAGAATCTGATAAATGGTTTACGCATTAATGGTAAATGGATGGAGGATCCGGTGAGGTTAAAACGTCATATACATTTGGAATTTCGGAAACATTTTGCACGTAAGCCATGCAATGGGGCGTTGGATGCTGATGTCCGGTTCAATAGGCTGGAACAGGGAGATGGTGACATGCTTGAAGCGGGGTTTATGTTATCGGAAATAAAAGAGGCGATCATGAGCTGTGAGGGTGCGAAAGCTCCGGGGCCTGACGGATTCAGCTTTGCTTTCTTTAAGCATGGGTGGGAGTTTATGCAAGCAGATTTGATGCATTTGTTTGAGGCTTTCCATGCAACGGGAACTTTGCCAAAGGGGGTTAACTCAACTTTTGTGGTGCTGATTCCGAAAAAGGATAACCCGCAAGTAATAAGCTATTTCAGGCCAATATGCTTGTTAAATTCCGTATACAAAATTGTGGCGAAAGTTTTAGCTGGTAGACTTCAGAAGGTCTTGCATTCGTTGATAAGTGAGGAACAATCAGCTTTTATCAAAGGGAGACAAATTGTCGATGGCATTTTATTAACTAATGAAGTCGTGCATTCCCTTCGAAAGAGACGGTTTAGTGAAGGGGGAGTGGTGTTGAAGATCGATTTTGCAAAGGCGTATTATTGCATAAAGTGGGAGTTCCTTGATGATGTAATGTGCCGGATGAATTTTGGGGTGGTATGGCGGAAATGGATAATGCATAGTGTGGGTACGACACGCCTATCGGTTCTTGTGAATGGTGGTGCCACGACGGAATTTGCAATGGAAAGGGGATTGCGACAAGGGGATCCCTTGTCTCCGTTGCTGTTTGTTATTGTTGCTGAGGCGTTGCATCAATTTTTGGTGAATGCGGAAAACTTGGGTTTTATTCGAGGGGTGAGTGTTGCTGTGGATTGTCGCCTCTCGCATTTGCAGTTTGCGGATGATACTGTAATTTTCATCCAAGGAAATGTGGAGTTTGCACGAAATTTGAAGTGTGTGTTGACATGCTTCGAGTATGGGTCGGGGCTGCAAATTAATTATGCAAAATCAGCATTATATGATGTGGGAGTAGACAATGAGGTGGTGGTGGAGATGGCACGAGAGTTGGGTTGTTTGAGGGCGGGATTACCATTCAAGTACTTGGGGATTCCGATTGGAATCAACCCACGGAACGGCAAGGTTTGGGAACCAGTAATTCATAGGATGCGCTTATGTTTAGCGGGATGGAAGAAGAACTCTTTGTCGTTTGCAGCGAGGGTGACACTAGTGAATTTGGTGTTATCGACGTTGCCTCTTTATTACATGAGTATTTTTAAGGTGCCGAAAATGGTAATTACTAAGATTGATAAGATTAGAAGGGCATTTCTTTGGGGCGATACGGAATTAAAAAGAAGGTTAAACCGGGTAGCATGGTTGAAGGTGTGTAGACCGAAGAAATTGGGAGGTCTTGGGGTGGTGAACATCGAACTACGAAATTCGGCTTTGCTTGCAAAATGGTTATGTCGGTATGCCGACACTCCTAGTTCGTTGTGGAAGACTATAGTGGAGGCGAAATATGGTGTAGCAATGAGTGGGAGATTGCCGAATAGGGTGGGAAAGCAACATATGTCATTTGTATGGAGGCAAATTGTAGAGATTCAAGAGGGGGATGCCGCTTATACTTTTATGCACGAAGAGTGTTTTATGTGGCAAATAGGGAATGGACAACGGGTGCAATTTTGGTTTGATCGTTGGTGTATTGAGGTGCCTTTGTGCGAGGTGTTCCCGCATATATTTCGGTGTGCTAGTAATAAGGCAGCACGTGTTTGTGATTATGCGATGCAGGGAAGTTTGAATCATGATAATTGGCTGTTGTTTTTCAGCCGTGGCCTGCGTTCATTTGAACAGCAGCAGCTGGGGCAGATGCGGGCGATTGTGCGGGGGTACAAGATCCGTGGGAGCTGGGAGGACGTGTTAGTATGGAAGCCAAGTGCGGATGGGCAATTTTTGGTTGGGAGTCTTATGAAGTTAATGTCATCGCTGGGCATATCTGACACAGGTATTGATGGGTTGAATATTTGGAAAATTGAGGTCCCCCCGAAAGTCCAATGCTTCCTATGGTTTGTACAATTGTGTCGGTTGCCGACTTTGGCAATGTTGCGAGATAGGGGAATGCCATTGGCAGATACTCAGTGTGTGTGGTGTAGGGTGGGGATTGATGCGGAAGAACATATATTTTTTGCATGTCCGTTTACGGATAAGTTGTGGGAGGCGTATTTTTTTTGGTGGAAGCTATCATGGGTGAGGCCGCGATCTCTTGCGGATTTTTTAGTGCAGTGCAGGCATGGAGTTTTGTCAGGGGTGGGGAAAGATTGGTGGATTGTTGGCTACGCCGCGATGCTGTGGTCCCTATGGCTTGCGCGGAATGACTTGATTTTTAATCAAAAACAGCTCGCAATTGAGGAGCTCATGTTTCTTGTTAAATTGAGATCCTTTTATTGGATCAAATCTACAGCGCGAGGAACGGACATTACTGAAGCTGCTTGGTGGCATTGGCCGGTGACTTGTGTGCCGTCGTGTAAGGTGGGACCTCGAGTTGGGATTCGTTGGTGTCCGCCGTTGGCAGGGGTTCTCAAGTTTAATGTGGATGGTTCGGCAAGAGGGAAGCCGGGGATGGAGGGTTGCGGGGGTGTATTGCGGGATGAGAGGGGAGTGGTGCTGGCGGTGTTTTCAGGGCCTTTGGGTTGTATGGATTCGAATGAAGCTGAGGTATGGGCTATCTATCATGAGGTACGTTTACTAGCGGAGACGAGGTGGCGGGCGGATTGGTCGTTTATCATTGAATCCGACTCGCAGATTGCATTGTCATGGGTGATGCACAAGGAGAAGAGGCCTTGGCGTTATGGGTGGTTGTTTTGCGAGATCGATAGTGCTTGTATGCAGTTGCGTTGTATGTGCTTTAACCATGCTTTCCGTGAGGCGAACTTCTTTACCGATACCTTGGCAAAAGGGAGCGTGGATAGAGTGTCTTGGTTTCATATTCTTGCGGATCCTTGTATGGTGTCGTAACGGGTATTGTTTTTGGGGTTGGTTGTTTTTTTACTTACCATGATGCACTCTTTTTCCTCCAATATAGGTTAGGGAGGTTTTTTAAGGAGGCATATGGTAGGTTGTATGATTTTGGTGCTTTGAATAAAATCATACGTTATTGATAAAAAAAACCTTGTTGGTGATATGAATTTTGTTTACATTGATTGGTGATCACATTGTTAGCAAGAATTTGAATTGTGGATTGTTTTTATAGATTAAAATTGTTTGGGAACTTGAAGGCTGGTTTGTGAATGTTTAAGGGAAGGATTTAATAAGTTAAAGAAAAGAGGAAAGTGGTTATACAAGTTAAGGATTAAATTACAATAGAATAGAAATTAATTGAGGGACTTATGGACGATTTAGAACCTATAAAAACTGTGTATATAAAATTTGGGCAGTTTTGCAAATGTGGACACTTTTATGGACTGATTTGGTACTAATTAAACAGGGGAAGGGGTTGTTCATAAGTGATAGTAGTTGTTTTGTAGTGATATAAGTGCCAATGGATTGTTATAAGGATGTTTAAGTGACAGGGAGCTTAAGGTTAAGTTAGTGAAATCTGCCTACAAGTTATGCACTGGCAGTAAGTTTAAAAATTCATAGAAAATCACATAGGTAAATTAAAGAATGAATCTTATATGTACATAATCATGTTTATGTCTAGTTTTATTTAAAGAAAACGGTGATTCGTTTCGAGTCCTGAATTAAAATATATGAATTTTTAAACGATAGTAGGATAGAAAAGCTGGAAGCAGATTCTACTCTAGGCAATCTCTGTTTCGGGACTTTTAAAAATTTCATTATTTTTGTGGATTTTTTTAAATTATGTGGCTTATACCTTTACAACCGTATTTGAATGTAGTTTTTAACGGTACAAAGAAAGTTAAATTACAATGAGTATTATGTTCTGTATAAGCGACTCTTTGTAGGTAGTGCATGCTGCCAGAATTCTGGAAATAATTGCCTAGCTTAAAAGTGAGAATAGCTTGCTATTGTATGAATCTTAAGAATGAAATCTAGTCAATGTTGTAAATTAAAGCATATGAATTGTTTTGAATGTATATCAGGCATGAAGGTTTCTTTGAAATGATAAAATTGTTAAATAAATTATTTTATGTGCATATATGTATATACAAGTAATGTAGGTTGTTCTGTGTATAAGAATAGGTAAGAGGTTGTTTTGTATATGTAATTAAGTATACATGAATTTTAGAACTGATTTGGGTACATAAAAGAAGTTAGTGGGTTGTATTGATGTACAAAAAATTATATAAATGTAATTGTCCTGTTTTACACATATATAGATCAATTGTTAAGTTGATATTAAGGAATCTTAATGTTAATTGAAGCAAGCTGGTAATTCGATAGAGTCCTTGTATAATCAGAATATCTAAGTTACACTTAAACAATTTAAAGTGGACACTTTGCTTAATAAATTCATGTGTGGGCTGATTTTGGTGAATAGATATGTATACATGCTTATTGTGGACATGTTTGAGTAAAAATGAAAACACATGGACTGTTTTGATGAACTTAAGGGATGTTTAGGTTATAATTTAAGTATTAATGGACTTTTTTTAAGGTGTTTAAATATACTCATGAATAATTGAATTGTTTGTTAAATAGGGAAGCATGTTGGACTATTTTGGATATGCATATGTGTGCATTCAAGTGTATTAGATTGTTTGAATATACGTATATAGATATGATAAGAGTTGATTGATGTATATATGAAGGATCGAAGTAGTTCTAATAACTTATTAATTTGTGTTAGGTTCGTATCATGATAAGGAATAGAAGAAGAACAGAGTTAGTAGGAAGCTATGATTAATTATGGATTCAGGTATCTCGTAACTTCGATATAAGAGGTGCGTAAAGGTATTCATTTGTGTGAGGTACCAAATTTTGGTTGCATTTCATATGCATTCTATGTTGTGCTATGTTTGTTATGATTTTGTACGTGGAACTATAATTTGGATAAAAAAAACTTATGAATTGAATTACAAACACCTTGTCCATAAAACTCTATTATAACAAATCAAAGGTTAAAGTATTGTAAGATAAAAATCCTTAAGCCTATTAGAGCTATTTGCTCATCTTTTCCGCAAGATACTAAGTAAGGCAATTAATAAGTTTACTTGAAGCCTAAGAAAATCTCTCCTTACTTAAATCATAAGATACTTAAGTTGCCTGAATAATGGAAGACCTTGGACAATTTGGCATGGTACAAAGGTGTATCTTAGGGACTATGGTCCATGAGCTATGAGTCAGGGGACGCCCCATTATATGTTTGATATATTGGCGACAGTAGAAGGTAACATGGGAGATGATAAGCAAATTGGCGACAATTGGTTGGATAGTTGAGAAGTTAGGTATAGTTGACAAGAATTCGATGTTGACATCAAGGATAGAAAAGGAACGGAAAGTCAAGTTGCTGACCATCCGTCACGACTTGAACAAGGAAGAAAAGTCACCACAGGGACTGAAATACAAGATTCATTCCCTGATGAGCAGCTTTTAATTGTCGAGACTAATGCCTCGGCAGTGACTGACGGTATTGCCTCGGCAATATCATATTGCATTGCCTCGGCAATGTCCGCCTCAAAAACACCCTAGTATGCATATCTTGTCAATTTTTTTGTTAGTGGTGTATTACCTTATAACCTTAACCATCAAGAGAAAAAGAGGTTCCAACATGATGCCAAGCATTATTTTTGGGACGAGCCTCTTTTGTTTATACAATGTGCAGATCAGGTTGTAAGGAGATGTGTCCCTGAAGAAGAACAAGGAGATGTGGTTCAACAATGCCATTCTTCACCTTATGGAGGAAACTTTGGAGGAACCAGAACCGTGGCCAAGGTACTACAGTCAGGATTGTATTGGTCTACGCTTTACAAAGACGCCCAGGAATTCTATAAGCAATGTGACTGATGTCAGCGAACCGGCAATATTTTGAGACGAAATGAGATGCCTTTTCAAAATATCCTTGAAGTCGAGATGTTCGATGTTTGGTGAATTAATTTCATGGGGCCTTTTCCATCCTCATGTGGGAATTTCCACATACTCCTGGCTGTTGACTATGTATCCAAGTGGGTCGAAGCCAATGCCTCTCCAAACAATGACTCTCAAACCGTACAAAAATTCTTGTAAAAACATATATTTACACAGTTTGGAGTATCATGAGCTATAATTAGTGACGAGGGAAAACACTTCGACAACAAGCTCGTTGCCGCAACATTGAAGAAATTTGGTGTCACACATAAGATTGCCACGGCATATCACCCGCAAACCAATGGGCAGGCCGAAATATTGAATAGAGAGTTGAAGAACATTCTTGAAAAGGTGGCTAACCCATCTCGAAAGGATTGGTCACTTAGACTTGATGATGCGTTGTGGGCCTATCGAACAACATTTAAACCCCCATTGGGAATGTCCCCATATCGACTTGTGTACAGAAAAATATGTCATTTACCAGTTGAGATCGAGAACAAGGCATATTGGGCAATCAAGACGAGGAATATGGATTGGGAGAATGCTGGACAGAAACGACTCCTAGACCTCAACGAATTAGAAGAGTTCTGAGCCTTGGCGTATGACAACTCGAGAATCTACAAAGAGAAAACGAAGCCCTGGCATGACAGCAAGCTACTGTCGCGGCAATTCCTGCCCGGGCAGTTGGTGCTCCTCTTCAATTCTAGACTAAAGTTATTCCCAGGAAATCTCTGATCAAGATGCTCTGGACCATTCAAAGTTGTCAAAGTATTTTTCCCATGGTGTTGTGACAATCAAATCAACCAAGGATGAGCATGAATTCAAGCTTAACGAGAAGAGATTGAAGCACTACAATGGATCCCATGTCATGAGGGACAAGTAAGTGATCACTCTAGGAGATCCATCCCTATGCACTCCTTTAGTGTCTTAAAATTTTCCTTTTCCTTTTCTTTTATTCTCATTTTCTGCACTTTATTTTTATGATTGAGATTCTTTTTATTTTTGCTCTAATAAAGTTTTTTTCTTTTATTTTTTTAGACTGGGCCCAAAGATGAGAATAAGATGGACCAAGCCCAACAAACCAAAACCTTAGAGCACATTCACTACCCACACGATAACAAGCTGCCAACGGCTAGTGGGAGGAGTTTCAAGCCGTTACGTAAAGCTCACCCAACGACTACAAAGCCACAATGGCTACTTCAACGGGATGTAATGTCATTGCCGCATTTAATGCCCCGACGGCCATCTCATATCCTCCACCTATTTAAACCCCACCCTTCCTCTAAACTATCACACACAATCTTCTTCATCATCTTTGCATCCCAAGAATTTTTAGTTTTCTATTCGTGTTAGTTCCCGTTTCTCACAACCCTTCTACAACTAAACAATGACCCTAAATCTCAAGAGAGGAGAAAGCTCAAAACCAACCGAGGAACCGGCGTACAAAAGATTCGCACCACCGGAAGTTGAACGGCGATTCAACAAGCACTTCATCGGTCGGCAAGTTTGGGAGGAACAAGGCTTCCATTACTCCAACTCCCAAATCGATTTTAGCATCGACCACTTCCTCTTCTGAAAGATTCCTCATCAAAGGTGGCAAATTCTTTGCCATCAACTAGAACCGGCCAACGTCACATGGGTGAGGGAGTTCAATGCCCATTCTCCGAATCCAAACAACCACTTCGTGCACGTTCAAGGCGAAGCAATTCTCGTCGATCCTGAGACAATCATCCTCCATTACGGCATACATGTGGCACGGGATGAGCACAAAGAGTTCGTCGACAAGCTCACATCCGAGGACTACGAAGACATCAAAAAGGAGTTGTGCATTGCCGACACGGCATGGAATACCGGCGCTCACAAAGGAATGGTAAACCGCCAAAGGCTTCGGCCCGTGGAAAAATTATGGAATACCTTTGTGAAACGTTGCTTAATGCCTACCTCTCACAACAATATTGTAGATAAACCTAGGCTAGCACTCATACACTCTATATTGCACTAACGAATTATTAATGTTGGTAATATAATTTGCAATGAGATGTATCAATGTAGCCAAAAAGAGAGAGGTTGCCTCTACTTTCCGATACTCATCACCGACCTTTGCAAACAAAAGAAGGTCCCTACCGATTCAGCCGACGAATACATGCCCAAGAGGAAAGGATGGGACAAGAAGGCGTACTACAAGCTCATGCAGATCACTGAAGTTGAGCCATTGTCTATGCCGGTGCAGGGCGCTGCCGCCACGGCATCATCAGGCCACACCCTAGAAACTCCACAGCCCACTGCCTCGGCAATACCCTTCAGCGTATTGCCCAGAAGTAGGAAGAAATGGACAGAAGGCAGCGACAGTTCATGCAGTTCATAACAGACTTCACTCACTCCATCACCCAAGTGCTCAAAGACAAGTTCTCAGAAAGCACTATGTCGTTCCCACCATTCCCTACCGATCTCACTGCCGACGCAGCATTAGATCCCACAGCCACGGCAATCCCAACCTTCTCCTCCTTGGCAACGCATGCACACTCTACCTCGGCATTCCCTGATCCTTCAACTACCGCGGCCACACATAGAGAAGGCAAAGCTCCTGTTGACGAGCCAATACGCACCGAGTCCTTGTCCAATTGGTCCGACACGGTCCGATCCATCATCCAGAAATTTGAAGTCGTTCAATATTCATCACTTCAAGGCCAAGGAAACCACCATCGAAGAAATTCGGATGAGGAAGACGATGTGACCACTAAATCCAAACTAACACCTCCAACGCGCACCCAAACACCGAGAGCCACCAAACGAATCAAGAACATGGCGACGAGAAGATTGATCATTCAAAGTGACGATGACTCCTCAGAGTCCCCGCCAATCTAGTTTTCTTCTCTTGCCTTTTATTTTGCTCTTATATTTTTATGTTGATGCATCGAGGGCAATACTCAATTCGAGTTTGGGGGTGTAGGTCTCTACTGAGGCAATTATTGATGCGACAGTTCATTATCTAAAAGTAATGTAGTTTTTTTTTATTGTCTAATACTTGCCTTATCTTTAATCTGGCTTAGAATTGCCTAGATTTGCAAAGACTCTTCCAGTGATGAAACTACCTTAGCACTTAAAAATATAATTTAAAGGTTAAGATGACTATTAGGAAACACTTAGAATCACACTATGGGGCTAAAAACGAAAATACACTTTTGTGACTTGTATGATTTAAGGAGTTCTAGGACATTTCAGACATTTACTTGCTTAGAAAGAAAATTTTGGGTAAAAAGTTAGAGGTGCCTAAAATCGGGTCTAGCTTAAGGAAGCTCTAGAGGTGCCCGAAACTAGCTCTAGGCTAATCACTAGAGGTTCCCGAAATTGGCTCTAGTCGATTAGATTGCTTTAAAAAAATTAAAATTTACCCAAGGAAAGTAGGTTAATGCTTAAGTGTTTACATAGAACTAGGAAAATCATCTTGTTCACAAAGCATGCAGACACTCACAAGCATCATAGTTTGATTCCGGGTAACTCCTTTAGTCATCTGAAAAATTTAATCATGTATTTTCAAGTGCTAGGTCATGAGGAAGAAGGCGAGTTAAAGCAATTTCTATGAAGATTAAGGACTTTGGCAAGTCATTATATTTTTACTATTTTCATTGCTTGAGGACAAAAAATAGTTCAAGTTTTGGTGGGTGTTCTAAGTGTGTAAAAGTTCTATAATTTCACCCTTTTTCCTATGACAATTATTGCTAAATCTACACTCATTTGAGTCACATTGCCACCCTCCATGCATCAATCACATTGATTTCATCTTTATTATGCTTGATCATTATTTGTGGTTTATTTGGTGAAAAAGATACTACTTATGTGTGTGTTTGGTGCATATGCAGATTTCGCTACTCACTGTTGCGGTAGTGAAGGAAAGGAAAGAGCTGTGCAAAACCATCTCTCGACGGTCCAGATCCGGACAGCCGTGGATGACAGTTTCTACTGAAGGAAGCTGAATCATGAGATAAAGCCCTACTGAGTGGAAAATATGGACAAACCATTACCGAGGCAATAGCCAAGCCACTACCGAGGCAATGCCCAAACACATTCGACAAGGAAGGAAACATGCAAAGTGGTATGCGTTTTGAAGAGCATGAAAAGATGAATTTTTCTATGCACTTTGCATGAAGACTGGACCGCAGGAAGATCATGAAAACGCCAAAGGAAGTTCAAGAGAAGATTCCACGCAAATGGGAGGATTTTAAAGAAAAAAGTTATAATACTTTAAAAGATCTTTTCTTTTAATGTGTTTAATTCTAACTTAACTTCCTCCTCAAGAAGGACTTGACCTAGACCTCCTCTAAAATAAGAAGCCAAAGCCAGCCATTGAAGACATCTTAGACGCGAGCAGTTGAGAGTTGAGAGACTTTGTAGCGAGCTTACATTGTGATCATGTTCTAATTTCTTATTAGGGTTTTATTTGTATTGTTTAGTAGTTGTGAGAAAATGGTTGAATTTTGTTAAGTTTTTGTTAATGCAATTTTAGTTCAAGGTTTGCTTATTCTTGGTATTATTCTTGTTTGCGAGTGAATTAGGAGAGGATCTCGTTAACTATCTATTTTTCTAATATCGAGAGAGTTAGACTCACGAAACAGATAAGCATGGTTTTCATCCCAATCGGTGAAAATTAACTCAGCTTAGGGATAAGTTCGAGTTTCAACGGATAAAGGAAGCGTAAGATTGGTTGGTGTTCACCCTTGGTTCACGCTGAGAGGTATTATCAAGGCCTACACATTAGCAGGGTTTCGACTTAGGGATGAGAAGGAGCCACTGAAGGACGCTTTGCCGAACCTTGACGTTGTTCGTTGTTGCCCAAGAAAGGGATTGCCGAGGTAGTTACTTAACTCGTTGCATCGGCAGTGACTTTGGTCTTTGCCGAGGCAAGTCGATGTTCGTTGCATTCAGAAACCGAGACAATTTCAATTGGTTTCCACACTACGACACAATATAATCTGGCCCATTCTCTCATCTTGATTACTCAACTTTTAGTTTACTGGCTTATTTTATTTTCTGTTTATGAGATTATTCTAAAAATCCAATCAATCACTTGTGTTCTTTACTTTTGTTTCCTTTTCAGTGCGAGACAATAAACATTGAAGGTTACACTAATCCCTATGGAGAAGATACTCAATACTCATCACTTTATTACTTGAGATGTGTATACTTGCACAATTGCGGGGCACTTTACACACGCAGCACCTTATAGGAACTAAAATCATTATGCGTACCGATCATTCGACCATTAAGTACTTAGTTACTAAAAAAGATGCTAAACCTAGACTTATTACAAGGATTTTACTATTGCAAGAATTTTGACATTAAGGTAGTGTATAGGAAAAGCACTAAAAACCAAGTAGTCGATCACCTCTCTAGGATAGAAAAATGCACGTACACATGACGATACTATAGACATTACGGATGAATTCCCAGATCAGAAATTAACTACTACAACATTACCTTGATACGTTGATATTGTTAACTTTCTTGTTAGGGCCATTTTCCCTTGTGATTTAAATAGCCAAGGTAGGAAGGAATTTTGACATGATGTGCGCTACTACTATTGGGATGAGCCCTACCTTTTTAAACAATGTGTTAATCAGATGATACAAATATGCATACCATGGGAGGAGAAAGAGGAGATCCTTTTCCATTTCCATTCCACTCCATGTGGAGGACACTTTAGAGGGCATAGGACTATTGTAAAGGTCCTACAGTCTGGGTTCTATTGGCCCACTATGTTTAAGGATGTGCATGCATTCTACAAAGCTTGCGATAGATGACAAAAAATGGGGAACATCTCTAGGAGGAATGAGCTATCCATGTAAGTCATCCTCGAAGTTGAACTTTTTGATGTTTGGGGCATCGATTTCATGGGACCTTTCCCCTCATCTTGCAGAAACTTGTACATATATCTGACAGTTGATTATGTGTCCAAGTGGGTTGAAGTCATTGCGACAACCAAGAATGATGCAAAAAATAGTTATAAAGTTTTTACACAAATCTTCACTCAGTTTGGAGTGCCTCGAGCCATCATTAGTGACGAGGGTTGTCACTTCTACATCAAGCTTATTGCTAAGGCATTGCGTAGATATGGAGTCCATCATAGGATCACCACAATATATCATCGTAAACAAATGGGCAAGCCGAAGTGTCTAACCAATAAATCTAGCAAATCCTTGAGAAGGTGGTCAAGCCAAACCACAAAGACTGGTCCTTGAAATTTGACGAAGCCTTATGGGCCTATCAGACTACATTCAAAACACCTTTGGGCATGTCACCCTATAGACATGTCTATGGTAAAGCATGTCACTTACCAGTTGAGCTTGAGCACAGAGCCTTTTGGGCCATCAAAAAGATCAATATGGACTGCCAACTAGCCAGAGAAAGATGACTGCTAGAGTTGAACAAGCTAGAAGAGCATCACCTGGATGCTTATGAAAATGCCAAGATTTACAAGGAGAAAACTAAGAAGTGTCATGATGCGAAACTGATGCCTCAACTTTTTTTTGAAGGCCAACAAGTCCTGCTCTACAACTCTCACCTTAAGCTCTTCCCAGGAAAATTGAAGTCTCGTTGGTCCGGCCCATTTCAGGTTTTCAAGGTGCATCCACATGATGATATAGATATCAAGGATTTCAAAGATAACCTGATCTTTAAAGTCAACGGACACAAGGCCTACCAAGTAGCACCGATACAACATGAAAATTTCTTTCACGCCATTAGATGCTTAAACATCCAATCCGCATTCTTTTTTACTTTTCTTCATATTTAATTATTTTATTTTTGGAATTTAATTTAGGTTTTTAGTATTTTTTAAATTTTCATTTTCATTTTTCATTTTTAGTCTAGATTTATTTTATTCATTTTATTTTTGACAGATATGAAGCAAGAACAAGGAGGAAAGTCATCATAGGATCTTGGAAAGGGAGACTTTTGGGAAGATATGGTTTGTTTTAAAAAGTAGAATTTCGGCGGACACAAGGATAAGAAGGGAAAGAATATTCGTGATTAATTACACTTTATACTTTTTTCCCTAATCATTATTCCCTACCCTCTCTCTCATACTTTACCATTCACCACCATCGAAGGATAAAGAAGAAGCCACTTCCTTCATTCTTCATGATGCTGCTGAAAAGAAGAGGAAGAAAAAAAAAGTAGGAGACGCATGTTGATGTTTCAGCGTCTAACCGTCCTACCAAGAGACAAGAGCAAGGCCCTCATGCACCCTGAAAAATCCACTCAGGCTAGCCCCATTCACTTGGCTAGCGATGATACCACCAAGGTCCAACCATTAGTTTCGTATGACCCCCAACTCCTCCTCCACAAACATTGCCTACTTCATCTGCCACAACTCCAAGGACTTGGACCAAAGTCACTGCTGGTAGAGTCCTCAATCTTATTGATGAGATTGATGAACAATTGAGGCGCCTGCTCCAAACGCCTGAATCATTTGTTTCCTCATCTTCCACCACCGCTTCTACGCCTCAAGATGCCCCTACATCTCCTATACCACTACAAGCCTCCTAAGAGCCTGCAACTTTCGCGCCTCGTACTGGACAACGAACAAAGAGACCAAAGTCACTGCTGGTAGAGTCCTCAATCTTATTGATGAACAATTAAGGCTCTTGCTCCAAACGTCTAAATCATCTGTTTCTTCAGCTTCCACCGCCGCTTCTACACCTCAAGATGTCCCTACATATCTTATACCACTACAAGCCTCCCAAGAGCCTGCAACTTTCGTGCCTCGTACTGGACAACGAACAAAGAGCCAATCGCGACAAACCGCACCTTCCCACACCAAATAACAACTTAGGTTTTTTTTTGCATTTTTAATTTTCATTGCTTTTTTTTGTTTTTTTTTTCATCATTGCATTGAGGACAATGTTTCTCTCAAGTTTGGGGAGATTGTCTTAGGTAATTTTTTTATTTTGTATATATTGTCTTAGTTAAAAAAGTTTAGGGTTGAGATTGTCGTAGATAACTCTTTGCTATGGTTCTAAGGTAATAAAATTGTTGTTGTGTTAAAAGCTTTAGTGATTTGAAGTTAGGGTTGATTCAGCTGTAGCATATAATTGGACACGTTGCATGCTTTTAAAACTTAAGAAGCCTTAGGTAAATTCTAGGTTGCCTCTCTCATGCCTTAGCATAATTTGATAATATTGAACTAAATGCTCAATGTTAGCAAAAAGGCTTAAAAAGTTAAACTCCCATAAAAATTGACAAAGAGAATGAAAAGCAGTGAAATTTTGTTAAACTTTATGCCAAAGGCAAACTATTGAGGGACACTTTAATATGCTTTACTAGCCTAGTACACTAGGTGAGTTGTGTTTGTTCCATTTAACTTTCCCTGGTAGGAACAATAGTTATAGCATAAGAATGAAAGAAAATCTTCACAAGATGACTCTACTCATAGGGCTCAGAGATGGGGTGTTTGCTCCACTTCATTTTAAGGCCTGAAGAGTAGGTGTGATAAGCTAAAGACCCCATGTTAGAGTGTCCCTTGAAATTTAAATGGAGTGAAATAATTAAGGGACACATCACACACTTGAAATAATTAAAGGAGTAAAATAATGTGCTAAAAAGAGAAAATGCTAGGCAAGAATAGAGAGCAACCCTTGAAATTCTCTAAGGTCATTAAGTATTGACTGGATGGAACACATCACACACTGCACTTACAGTGGAATTTATCCTAGGAACGAATCTATAGAGCTTGTTATATTGCATATATTTGATATTTTGAGGATTGAATTTATGCTGAAACGTATTTTGGAACCTTTGAAACCATAGTTTAGTTGGAACCTTGTAAATCATAGGTATTGTTTTCAGTTTAGATTAAGAAGAACCTTAGAGCCATCATTTTGTTCTTAGGTTTAGTTTTGCAATGGTTGAGGACAAGCAACAGTTCAAGTTTGTGGGTATTTGATGGCTACGTAGAGAACCTATATTTTGTACCCTTTTTACTTAGCTTGTACATGTGTTTAAGCTCATATAGTTACATTTAGGAGTAGTTTGCATGTAATTATAGAGTTAATGGTGCATGCGCTTAATTTTTATATATATTGATACTTTTAATGGGAAAGGTAGTGCTTTTAGTTGTGCTTGTACAAGAAGCAACGAAGGCAGTAGAATGGTGGAACAATAGAGCAGCATCTCTCGCGATGTACTAAAATATTAGAAGAGATGGAGATGAACATTGACTCTTGATAATCAATTCACGTGTGGATCCCTCTCTGGTATGGACTTCATTGAATAATCACAAAAAGAAAGATCCTTATTTAAGGAGTTTCGTACTTTTTAGGGTTCCTTAACCCTAGATTTCCCGCCTATATAAAGACAGCTTGGGCAATGATATAAGGGAGCTTGATCGCAGAAAATAACTCTTTGTCTTCAATTACCGAACAACTATCGTGGTCGAGGGTCAAGAGGAGTCTCCACACAACGAGAGCTATCAGAAGAGGCTTGAGAAGTACGGAGCGTTGTAGCACATTTCGAGGGCTCTGAGGAGAACTCGAGGAATCTTGGCTTTGTTTTCTCTTGCTTGATAAAACTGTCATGACCTTTACAATTTTTATTATGGATGATATTTACTCAGACATGAGCTAAATACCTTTTTGTTGGGTTTATTGTCTTTAAGATTTTATGTTTTAATTACTTTTTCAATGTTACAATATATTTTTCCTTATCTATTATGTTCATCATTCTCCATGCATAATTATTGTAAGAGCTATCGAGAGATGCCTTTTAATTATCGATTTGTGGCTTAATAATTAGAGAGTTAAGTTAGACAAACGTGAATAGTGGAGCTTACGTTGTTAAATTAGATTATAATCCGAATTAGACATAAGTTTAGGATTTCAACGACTAATAAGGGGAACTTGAATAGAAAATAAGTTGTCAGGGTTTATGCAGACATGTATTGCCATAGCATCATGTTATCAACATCTAGGTATCGAAATAGTCTAGGAGTTAATTAGAAAACCATGTCGAATAGATAAGTGAATCAATTGATTAGCGTAGACATGTATTGCCAATTGATATAGTATTTAAATGATAATTAAACATAATTCTTAGGCAATAAACCCAACATCCATAATCATCTGAATATCTGCTACAACATTTGTTTGCCTTCTGATCATTGCTGCATTTCTTTTATTTCATTTAGTTCACAAATCTATCAGTACACAAATGTTATTTCACTAACTTAAGTGTAAATGCTTTGAGTTTGTTACTCCAATTCTTGTGGGTTCGAAACTCTACTTATCATTATATTACTTGATCATTGAGTATACTTGCTCTAATTACAGACTAGTTACAAGCATGTCAGTTAAGAGCATGCTAATTAGAAAGAATGTCCAACGATGGATGATCCTGAACAACGAATTGTCGCTGTAAAGCTTGGGAAGTCTGAATAGAGTAATGTCGTGACAACACTCGATGCGGTTGAGAAGAGTAATGCTACGGTAAAGTCTAAGGAACCTGATACCCAAAATGCTACAACAACGTTGATGCTGAAGCATAAATTCCTAGAATGCTCTTATCCACGTCTAACTTTACCACGAAAAATTTAAGACCCCAAGCAAGCTCAAAAATATGACAATACTTTGTTAATGGAATCTGAGTAGTTGGCGGTTGAACCTCTAGAATTTTTTGTGATATCACATCATCCATTCAATGTATTTATTGATGAACCAATGATGTTGGATTGAAAGCCATAAAAAATATGGTATATTTATTTGAGATATGACACTTTATCCATGGTGATTGCCCTTGATTTTAGTGTTGCACCAAAATCTCTACTGATAAAGATGTTTGAAAAGCTAAAAGGAAACAATGGATGGATTTGTGAATATTTCAAGATAATTGGTCCTTCACTTAACTTACATCAAATTCTGGCAAAGGACTACCACAACAATTTGTTAGAACAGTAGTTGACACGGCAACAAAGGCTACATCAAACTATGAAGATAGCCTATGAGAATAAAGTAATAAAATGGTTGGATGTTGAGATATTTTGTCCCATTAATGGTTTCATGCCTTCAAATACAGTAGCAAGGTGGAGGATATGCATGGACTAAGGAACAAGAAAGAAAGACACTTCCGCCAAGGTAACACAAGTGGGAGTAGTTGTAATCATATTCTCTCAACTCTTTTTGGGTAGAATGCTCATTCGATGAAGTGTGAAGATGGACAATAAGAAGTATCAGAAATGATCTTCATCTCTACACATCAAGCTTTCTTTGAGGCAACCCTACTCCCTTTGAATTTTCTTTTAGGTTTATTTTGATTTTAGCTTGTTGTTTTGCTTTCAATTTTACTAAGACTAGGGGGTTGAAAGGAAAATCATGAGATCATTTCCACGAGAAAAAAAAAGAAAACATTGTGTTAAGGCAAATGAGGCAACTCCAAAACCACCATTACAGGACTTAAAGCGTACAAGGAGAGCCAAACACATGATTCAAAAGAGCCCTCACAAGAAGTAGATAGCCAAGCTCAATATTAAGGGAGACCCATTTTCCTCTACTATTTTAATTTTTTTAATTGCATTTAGGTTAATTCATGGTATCGTCAGTGAAACCTGGGAGGGGCAGACCGCGCAAGTTCTTCAATTCACAGATTGTTTCGACGCAAGTAGCAAACGCGTCTTTGACAGATTCTGATGTACAGAATCGGCAACGTTTGATTGCTAAAGAGATAGAGGCGACAGTAGCATTGGGTAGCATTGTGGGCGTGCGAACGGTTGGATGTGAAGCGGACATTATAAAAGATCTTCAACAGGTTTTTACTGGGGACAGGCGATAGTTTTTGCCATCATGCGGATCGTGTCCTGGAACGTTAGGGGGTTGGGTTCGAATTTGAAACGTAGGACAGTAGGTGATGTTATAAAGAAGCAAATGGTGGATATGGCAATGTTTCAGGAGTCGAAATTAGAGGAGGTTTCAGCACGGATGCTCACGTGTATGTGGTTATCGGATGGTTTTGATTTTGTTTTTTCGCCGTCGATAGGTGCTTCAGGGGGCTTGATAACGGTTTGGGAAACATCACGTTTCAGTATCTCTTCTGTAGAGGCGGATCGAAATTTTATTTTCGTTAGAGGTAAATGGCATGCGGATAATTTAAGTTGTTGCATGCTGAATGTATATGCTCCTTGTGACGCGGATGCACGAAATCAGTTGTGGCAAAGACTAGGGGAGATTATTCTGGGAGTTGATGAACCTTGGTGTATCGCAGGGGATTTCAACTCCATACGTTGGCAATCGGAACGTGCAGGATGTAAATCGATATCGACAGGTATGCAAGAATTTTCTGATTTCATCGAACATACTGGGCTTGTTGATTTTCCATTGATAGGAAAACAGTTTACATGGTTTGGGAGGGGTTTTAGGCGTAGTCGAATTGATAGGTTTCTGCTTTCTCCTGCTTGGGTGGATGTTTTTAACAATATTGGTCAACATGGTCTGCCAAGGGGGGTTTCGGACCATACACTTCTTTTGTTGTTGTGCGATGAACAGGATTGGGGACCTCGCCCTTTCCGATTTATAAATTGTTGGTTGGAAAACAATAAAAGCGTGCTTGAAATCTCTAATGAATGGAGTCGGCTGTCGGATCAGGGGGTTGGTTATGATAACATTATGGTAAAACTCCGAAGCATGAAGAATTTCTTGCGCGTTTGGAACCTTACAGTTTTTGGTGATGTGGAAAAGGACATACAATCGATGCAAGAGAAATTGGATGATGCAGATGCGGCGGCTTCGAATGATGAATTGAACGAAGCGGAAGCTGTTTTGATTGAGAAGAAAAGAGAGTGGTTACAATGTTTATGGCAGGCTATAAGGCGCAAAGAATCGCTTTGGCGACAGAAGTCAAGGGCAAGCTGGTTGCGGTTAGGGGATCGCAACACTGCATTTTTTCACCGTACGGCTAAGCTTAGAGCTGTGCGAAATATGATTTCCGGTCTAATGATACATGGTCATGGGAAACGAATGTTAATCACCTTCGGAAACACATAGTGGCAGATTTCGCTATGCATTTTAAGGCTGCACAACGTCGGTGCACTTGGACCATCGTGGGCGAGTTTGAACGGGTGGACAGGCACGTCAATGAGATGTTGGTGGCTCCGTTTTGTCGTGAGGAGGTGTGGGAGGTTATTCGGGGTTGTGATGGATCGAAAGCGCCAGGACCGGATGGGTTTAGCATGGCTTTCTTTAAGGTATGTTGGACCACAGTGAGCGAGGATGTGCTAAGATTTCTTGGTGAGTTTCACGCAACCGGCAGATTACCACCGGGTGTAAATTGTACATTTCTTGTGTTGATTCCTAAGATTGACTCACCTAAAGTTCTCAGCGACTACCGTCCGATAAGTCTTGTTAATTCAGTGTACAAAATTCTTGCGAAAGTGTTAGCTACAAGGTTGCAAAGGGTGCTAGGATCGTTGATTAGTGAGCATCAGTCGGCTTTTATTCATGGCCGACAGATAATAGACAGCATTTTCCTTGCAAATGAGTTAATTCATTCTTTACGAAAGAGTTCGAGGGGTGGCTTAGTGCTTAAGCTAGACTTTGCTAAAGCCTATGATTGCGTGCGATGGGATTTCCTCGATCATATGCTGGTTTGTATGGGATTTTGTGAGGTTTGGCGTCTTTGGATCTTCGAATGTGTTTCAACGGTTCGTATGTCGGTCTTGCTAAATGGGTGCGCTACGTCTGAATTTACATTGGGGCGTGGTTTGCGACAGGGCTGTCCACTGTCGCCACTGTTATTTGTTATTGTAGTGGAGGCTCTTCATAGCTTATTGGTTCAGGCTGAGTCGGCGGGATTGATAAAGGGCGTTTGTGTTGCACCGGGGGTATCTATATCGCACTTACAATTTGCAGATGACACCGTTTTGTTTTTTGAGGCTTCCCCTGGTTGTGCCGACTCTATCAGACGGATTCTCAATTGCTTCCAAGTCTGCTCAGGTTTGCAAATAAATTTCAGCAAGTCATCTTTATATGCGGTAGGGGTTGAAGAGGAATTTACTGAATTATGTGCTAAGGCGTTGGGGTGTCGACGCGGGTCTTTTCCCTTCACATATTTGGGGATGCCACTAGGCTCTAATCCGCGAAGCTTGGCGGTTTGGGAACCGGTCATATCAAATGTTCGGCGGAAATTAGCAGGTTGGAAGCGTAACTCGCTGTCCTTTGCGGCACGAGTCACTCTGGTTAACGCTGTCCTATCTTCATTGCCGATTTATTATATGGGTGTGTTCCGCATCCCTAAAGGTGTTATCGCAGCATTGGATAAGATTCGTCGTGCTTTCCTTTGGGGTGGTGTAAATCTACATAGAAAAATGAGCAGAGTTAGCTGGAAGTTGGTGTGTAGACCGCGGCACTTGGGAGGTTTGGGAATATCGGATTTACAAGTACGCAACACGGCTTTATTATCTAAATGGTCGTGGCGATATGCCACGGATGCATCGTCGCTATGGAGGGCCATTATAGTGGCTAAATACGGGGAGGATGTTCAATGGTGGAGATTTAATTCCTCCCGTCAACAGGCGATGTCGGTGGTATGGAAACAAATAGTGCAAAATGCTTGTTCGGATGAAGTGCAGCGAAATTTACACGAGAAGTTGGTATGGCAAATGGGGGAGGGTAATCGAGTAATCTTTTGGTTTGACTCATGGTGCGCGAGCAGGCCATTAAAGGATATTTTTCCAAGGCTCTTCTCTTGTGCTGTCAACAAATTGGCGCTGGTTGTGGACTATTCTGTTCAGGGGGGTTTCCATCACTCACGTTGGGCTGATTTTTTCCATCGTCCGCTTCGTATTTTTGAGACGGGGCTGTTGCGAGACATGCGGGCAGTGATAGGCAACACGCATATATATAGAGGAATTTGCGATAAGCTAATTTGGACTCTGGATAGGAGAGGTATGTTCACGGTTAAAGCTGTTTCTCAGATCTTGATGTTAGATGAAGCTGGGGAGAGCGAGTTTGGGGCATGTTTCACGTGGAAAATTTTGGTCCCACCGAAAGTACAGGCTTTCATGTGGTTTGTGTGGTTACGTCGCCTGCCGACTTTTGCATTTTTGAGTCGTAGGGGTGTTGTTTTTGAGGGGCAATGCACGTTTATGGGAGGAAGACGTCGATCATCTGTTGTACTTATGCCCGGTTGTTCAGCGTTTATGGGACTGGTTTCGTTGTTGGTGGGGAGTGTGTCTGCCGTTACCACAAACCTTGTCCGAGTTTTTTGTACCTGACTTCCATTGCTCGTTTTCGGGTATGCGTCGTTGTATGCGGGTGTCGTGCGTAGCAGCGATGCTATGGTCGATTTGGTTAGCATGAAATGAGATGGTCTTCAACAAGAAACTTTTACAGGTTGAGGAGGTATGCTTTTTGATTAAATTGCGCTCGTTTTATTGGATGCGGGCCTTAAGGAATGATCTGTGCATTGGCGAGGCATTGTGGTGGGACTGTCCGAGTCTTTTTTCTGAGCCATCACTTTCGCGATCAGCGCGGCTTGGTATTGTTTGGGAACCACCATCGCGGGGGACTTTGAAGTTCTCGGTGGATGGTTCTGCACGTGGTAAGCCGGGTCCGGCAGGCTATGGGGGTGTGTTACGCGATGAGTATGGGAGCATATTGGCGTTATTTTCTGGCCCTCTTGGTTGTATTGATTCCAACGAGGCTGAATTGCGAGCGATTGCTTTCGCATTGTCATACTTTCGGAAGTCAACATGGGCAATGCTTCCTTTGATAGTGGAGTCGGATTCTATGGTTGCTATTAGTTGGGTGTTACATATGGACAAACGGCCATGGCGATTTTGGGAGGTATTTCGCGAGATTGACAGTTGCTGTTCCTCTCTATCTTCGGTTTGTTTTACTCATATTTTCTGTGAGGCGAATGGTTTAGCGGACGCTTTGGCAAAGGAGGGGGTAACGCGTATTTCTTTGTTTTGTGCTTGTTAGTGATCATTTTCTTTGGTGTTGGTTCCGTTTGTATTTTCATTGGACTCTTGTTTCACCACATACGGTTCGTACTCTTTTCCTCCGTTAGGCTTTAGGGAGGTTTTTAACGAGGCGACCGTTGTGGCTTTTTGGTCGTATATTGCTTCTTAATATACGACATTATTGAGCAAAAAAAAAAATTCATGCATTGCGAACAATGCATTTTATAAGTTTAGAGGAGTGCATTGTTCACAGTTAATGTAGAAGCATGCATTGTTGTAGTGTAAATTGTTCTGCGTTGATATATTTGAACTGCACTTGAAAATTTGTTGAGGTCAAATGATGAAATTTTCTATGCCAAATCGATGAAAAAAATTCTTTCGACTTGAGGAATTGACTAGATTGTATGCTTTCACTACTTCAGAATTTTATAAAATTTTATTTCGACTTGAGGAATTGACTAGATTTGCTATGGCAAATCTATGCTTATTTAATTGAATCACGATAGGCTGGATTTCTCTTGTACCTTGGCATAAAAAAATAAAAGTGAATCTAATGCTCAATACAAGCCTAAAAAGCTTAATTGAACTTACGGTTAAAAATGAATGAATAAAAATGACAAATGCATAGCTGATGTTGGGACACTCCAATGTGCAGCGCTAGTCTAGTACACTCAGGGAGTCGTGTATGCTCTATTTTCTCCTTCAAGTAGGAAAGATAGTGCATGCATATTAGAGAATAAAAGTCTTCATAGGATGACTTTGCTCTATAAGCTCGGGTTAGGGTGTTTGTTTCGTTTTACCTTTTGGTTTAGAACAGTAGGTGTGATGAGTTGAAGCCCCGAAGATTAGATAAGTAAAATAATGAGAGTAATGTGTGCTAAACTGAAAAATGGCAAGGCAAGATTTGGGAGTTAGACGTATTTTTTCTAAACTTTTTTAGTATTGATTAGATACAATTAGTTGCACCCACATGCACATGTATGGATACTAGCTTTATGGAAAGTTCCTTACATTTCTAAAATTCTTATTTTGTTTTTGGTTATATGTGTTGATGTTTTGAGGACCAAAAATTGCAAGCGTTTGTTCTATCAACCAATTTGGTGTTTGTAGGGCAGCGTAGATTGTATATCATTGTTTGAGGATAAGTAATAGTTCAAGTTAGAGGGTGTGTTAACTATCTAAAATGGTATATTTCATGTCTCTAGATCTAATTATTAGCTTGAAAATAATCTCATTTAGTTGTATTAGTTGTATTTTAGGAGTCTATTCTTATACATAATTGATAATCATTGGATGTTATTATTTTGGGGAAAAGAGGACATTTTGGTGGTGAGGTACATGTTTTAGGATTTGGATAACAAGTGAAGATTGCTGAGGCAAAACAATAGAACTAGCCAAGCAATTGTCGTGGGAATTTAAAACGAAAAAGTAAAAAACGAGGACAACTTGATTTGTACAGCTAGACCATGGGCCCCTTCTCTTCTTCATTTATTAAAGCACATGAAGAGAGTGTTACCTTATTTTTAGCCCAAAAATGAGTTAAATCATTCGTTTTGGGTTTACTTTGAATTTGGTACTTCTAATTTCTATGGATGCTTAGTTTATTATGTTGTTTATTTACTTTACCTATTAGTTTTTCTTATTTAAGGTTTATATAAGATTTTAAAATTAGCATTAAACATTATTGTTAGTTTAATATCGAAAGAGTTAAGCATAAAAACTTAATGGGTAATGGGTTTTTAGCTGACTGATGGTAAAACCTAACTCACCTTAGACATAAGAAAGAGTTTCATATGACTAAAAGGGTTTGTTCTTAATCAATGATAGTATTTCCGGGTTACGCAAACATGTATTGTCATGACATATTATCGTTAGGTCCTCTACTAGAGATAGTAGAATGATAATTTAGAATAACATGTTGAGCATTTGAATGAAATTACTGGTGGTACATTCTATAGAATTTAAGTACCAATTTGCTTAGTGTACCCATCTTGTTTTTACTCATAAATTTCACAATTTTATTGATTTCATTGATATTTACTTTGCCTTGGCATTTTGTATACTTCTTTTCCATCACTTTACTTTCGTTTTTGTGTTTATTTTAATCTTTATCACTTCACTCATTATTATTGGTTATCTTTGAGTGCAATTACTCGAACTATAATCTCCATTAATTCTTGTGGAGACGATCTTACTCATCATTTTATTACTCGTCCGACCTGTATACTTAGACACTTGTGTATCTCTTAATACACAAAACAATGTTATTGAAGTTACATTTATTGAATTATTCAATTATTTCAAATTAAAACGATGGTCAAATTGAGATTAGGTCACATGAACGTTCAATCACTAAAAAATCTCATAGAAAAAAAAAATATTCCCTAATATAGAAGAATGAATATTTAGATTAGGTACATATTAATTTAGTTGAAGCTAAATATTCTAAAGTTTCTTTAAAATCAGTTATTGTAAGAAAGATCAAACATTTAGAGTTAGTACATATTGGTTTAGTTGACTAGAAACAAAGAGAGCAGGAGATGAAAGCACTATTACATCATTTCTAATATTCATGACCCCTTTTGAAAACGTAGTTTCATGAATGTACATTTAGACAAAAATAATATTCATAGAGTAACCTTCAGAATTTGTGATGTCTAGAAAGGATGATAACGTGTACAAACTTAAGAAATTTTTATATTTTTATAAACAAGCTCGACAATAATGGTATGAAAATTTTCATAGCAAAATTTTTAATTTTGATTTTATAGTTAATGGTGTATATGAATGTGTATATTCTAATATGTTTAGTTCCAATTATGTTATCAAAAGTTTGTATATGAATCACATGTTAATATAGGTGTAGTCTCAGTAGTTAAGGTGAGTAAAACTACAAATATATTCCTTAAACTAGTCTTACTATATAGGGAAAGCGCTAAAGAAATTTCATAATTTTGATGTGGTCCATATAAATACTCTTTTTTATTCTAACATGTAATTGACAAAGAATGGAAGAAATAATGTTTCTCAAACTGAATATGTCAAGATTGTTAGAAGCATAATATTCATAATAAATTATACTTGACCTAATATTACATATGCAATGATTACACTAAACAGATATGCTCACAATCCTGGTAGTGAGCATTGGAATGCTCGTGCTTAAGTATCTTAAAGGTACCATGGGTTGGAATTTAAAATTAGTTTGTCAACCTGTAGTTCTAGAGGATATTATTATGCAAATTGGGTAACCGAAAATGATGAAGTTGGCTCTACTAATGTATACATTTTTAATTTAGGTCAAGTAGCTATATAGTAGAAGTCTGCTAAACAAACGTGTGTTGCTTGCTCTATTATAAAGTTAAAGTTTACTGCTTTTTACCTAGCTGAGCAAGAAGTCAGGCGGGTTAAAAATTTGTTGGCACGAATTCTATTATGAGGAAAACTAACACCTCTAGTATGTGTATTATGCGACTTAAAAGGAACGGTTTGTGTAACTCATAATCAAGCCTACAATAATGAGAATAGATATGTTCATACAAGGCTTGATTTAATGAGTTATTTAATAAAGAACGAAGTACTAACGTAAGAGTACGTGAGGTTGAAAAGGAACCTAACTGATTCACTTACAAAAAGATGTAGAAAGTTGGTTTTAGATTCGTCAAACGGGTGAGTCTTAACCCCATTGATTGAAGAATTTATAGTGGATACTCAACTTAATTATTTAAGTTTCATGTTATCAAAAGAAGGCATTAAAAGACTAATAGTGTACATGTCTACCTATCTATATGGTTTATAATGTACACGCATATAGTTGAACTTTTTCTATCAATGAATTCATATAACATGCTTTAGATGGCCCTAGTAAGAAAGACCAGAAGATTTCACTGACGTGAAAATAAGTATATTTACTCTTAATAACTTCATAATTGAAAGGTTGGATAGTTCTATTGATGACTTGATGAACTTGCCGAAAAGAGAAGTTGTGCATTTATTTTTAATCAATTCATATCCTAAAGTTAGGTGGTACTTTTAAGACGAACTTGATAAATTTATCGAATTTAGATTTGTGAGGATGAGCTTGCTAAAATGCTCTAAGTGATTTTATAGCTCTAATTTAGGTGGTTTATATTGAGATAGACTTGATAAAATTATATACATAAGTCCGAATAATTAACCACTTTCTATGAAAAAATTGAGTCATATTTCTAGAGCACTTTCCAACACCCTGAGGTGTTTACATGAAATGATGATTTATTGTGAATTTTAGTAGGATTAATGAAGTTAATCATGCATTATGAGTTTATTCCTATATTAACAAGTTCTAGTTTAGTTCACTTATTGAGAAAAGAATTGTCATTTTTATTAACTATTATTTCGAGATCATTCACGTGTACTTAAAAAACTAATTTCTCTATTGTCATTTTCTCGTTTTTACTTCAAAATCTCTTCTTGAATTTTAAAATTCTTATGCATTTGTGTGAGATTTTGGTAACGCAAAGAATGTAGGATCCCACATTAGGTGGAAAAAAAGGCTTTTGAAGGATTTTATATAGAGCTTTTATTCACTTATGCTTTGAATAATGGGACTAAGGCTCACACGTATGTACGTGCCATTGTCATAGCTAGTCACCTTGTCTAGTCCAGTCTGATGCGTGTTAATACGTGTCTTTGACATGTATCACGTGTTCATATTCTTTTTGGTGAAAATTAGAATAATTTTTCTTGAGCTTCTTTGAACCGTAAAAGAAAATTCTCTTTAGTATTTATAAGAGCGTTGGGCTTGAGCATTTCATAAAAAATTGAAAGGGTTGTTACTATTTTATCATTATTTGAGTTATTTATAGCTGTTAAAATGTCATTAATGTTTTCTTACAGTTGGATTCTTTCACTTTTTTGACTGTTTTAACAGAAATTAATGATTTGTTTCTCGTTGTTATGGTAAAAAAATACATTTAACGTTTGATTGGATAGTCATTTTGGATGCTATTTTTTCGAAGCACTTTAACCCTTATGCTTTGCTTGGTTGAGTGGAAAAGTGGAAGGAAGGAGATGAGAGAAAATTGGAAAGAAAATAAATTTAATGGTTGCTTGGTAGAGTGAAAAATTGGGTGAAATAGGAGGGGAGATAGTTTTCCTTCCTCCTATACAAATAGTTTTCTCTCCAAAATTGGGTGAAAAGTAGGAATAAAAACTGAAAGTTATCGTACTTTAATAATAAAATTATCAAATTATATTTAAAATAGTTATATCCAATATTTTTATTATGATTTTATTTTTTTAATTTAGTACCTAAAAATTTTATTGAACCTAAAATTAACCCTTATTTGTTTTAACTTTTATCATTAAAGTCAATATGATTAATATAATAATATTTTATTCACTTTAGTCCATGAAATATTTATTTAATCCAAAATTGATCGAAATTTGTTTCTAATTTTTATAATTTTATCTAATATTTTTACTATAGTTTTATTTTTGTTAAATTTAATCCCTCAAAATTTATTTAATTTGTAATTGACCTCTATTTATTTCTATTTTATAATTTAATCCAATACCTTATAATTGCAAACTTTACATTTTAGTCACTAATTTTATAATAGCAATTAAGGACTCGTTTTAGCTCGGATTAACCTGAAACTTGGTATATATTTTAATGATGATACAGATTTCATAAAGAAAGGTTTAATTTCAATTTATGAAAAATTGCCCCATGTATTTTACGAATGTATTCAAAATGGCCATAAACTACTTAGTTTTTACAATTAACATTTTATTTCAACAAGAATTTATCATTAAGTCTAATTGGAATTAATGCGTCTAAAATGGACCTGAAACTGATTTTTTAACTTAAAATCCAACTTATGAATTATTTACATTTTAGTCTCTAACATTCGATTCAGTTAAATTTACATTGATTTGTAAAACATAGGTATAAGATGTTTCTACTTATATTAAACTTGTATTTATGTTTTGAATGTTTTTTGAATTTAAAATTTGTAAAATAACCCAAATGCATTTTTGTAAGATCGTTTATTTTTCTAAAGTTTTTAAAGGTTTATTTTCTCAAGTGACTTTAGTTTGTACCGGGTATTTTTAAATATGAAATTGACCAGTTTAGTAAATTTAACCCAAATGCATTTTTGTAAGATCGTTTATTTTTGTCCAGTTTAGTCCTTAAATTTTTTATTTAATATGAAATTGACCTCTATTTATTTCTAATTTTTAAATATAAATTATAAAGAAAATAAATTACAGAAATTAATGATCGTTTATTTTTGTCCAGTTTAGTCCTTAAATTTTTTATTTAATATGAAATTGACCTCTATTTATTTCTAATTTTTATAATTTAGTCTAATATTTTTATAATTTAATCTCGAGAGTTTCACTATCAATGCAACACCTAATACCCGGTACAAACAAATCCGACCCGAATATCGAATGCTACAAATGGCCCATTTGTGGCCTAAAAACATATTTAAAAATAAGCATATTCGATTACATGAAAGTAAACACCCTTTTAAAAGCGGTCATGTTGGGTGTTTACTTTCATGTAATCGAATATGCTTATTTTTAAATATGTTTTTAGGCCACAAATGGGCCATTTGTAGCATTCGATATTCGGGTCGGATTTGTTTGTACCGGGTATTAGGTGTTGCATTGATAGTGAAACTCTCGAGATTAAATTATAAAAATATTAGATTAAATTATAAAAATTAGAAATAAATAGAGGTCAATTTCAAATTAAATAAAAAATTTAAGGACTAAACTGGACAAAAATAAAACCATATTAAAAATATTGGACTCGATTATAAAAAATAAAAATACATATAGCTCAATTTTGAATTTAAGAAAAAATAGGTATTAAATTGAACAAAAATAAAACTATATAAAAATTTAGATTAAATTATAAAAATTAGGGACTAAATTGAATAAAAATAATCATATTAAAAATATTCGACTAAATTAAAAATTAAAAATAAATTATAGTTTTCAAAGCTTAATTTTCTTTCCTCTCACTTTTATATTGTACCAAGCAATAGAGAGGAAAGAAACTTATTTTCTTTCTAGTTTTCCATCCTCTCAATCAAACACACCGATGGAACAAAAAACTATATTTTCCATCCTTTTATTTTTCCATCACTTCAATATTTCATCTTTCCAATTTTCTTTCCTCTCTACCAAGTAAAGCCTTAATGTTTTATTTTAGATCAAAATGACCGCCCCGTTGATGAAAATTGTTAGTCAACTAACGATAAGTAGCTTGAAACGATTTAATAAAATTACACATTAGTAGAAAATGATTTTTTATTTTATATAATTTTATAAAATTATTTTTTGATGGATGTGTCATTTTGTCAAGTCAACACCTTTGTCTCTATGATATTGTTATGTGAGTGCGCAATGCCATGGAGGTTTGTCACGTCATTTCAAGTCATTTATCGTTAGTTGACTACTAATTTTCATTCATGGAGGGGTCATTTTTGACCTTAAATAAAATTTTGAGAGTTAATGTGCTTTAAAAAAATAGAAGCTAAAATAACTATACAGTCAAACGTTATAAACATTTTTTAATATTATACTAATATTTAATACATATTTGGATATTTTCAGACATACCATTTATGCAGGGTTATTCGTCTGCATTTTGGATGAATTTGCCCTATTTTTATCTATAAATAACAACCCCTTTTACTCTTTTCAATAGAATTCAGAATTTGCAGGAAAAAAAAATAGAACTCAGAAAGCATCTCTCATTATCGTATATTCTGTACACAAGTTTCTCTCTGCTTTCATCATTTTCCGCTTTGGAAAATTTATTTCCTAGCAAAAAAAAAGAAAAGGAATACAAATTATCTTCTACTTCAAAATTTTGGTGTACAATTTTTGAGTTGTGTTAATCTCGGAGTCCAATGCAACGCTTACAACAATCATAACAGATTTACTTATAAGGTAGTGGTTCTACCATGTTACAGTAAACGTGTAGAATATTTTTATTCTTTCAATTTATTTATCCAAACAATACTAATTATCTATTTTGCATTATTATTGCTTCCAATAATCTAAAACATTTAACATTTATTTTTAACTATTTAAAAACATTTATGTTTAAAATAAAATAAATATCTTTAAAAACATTTTAACAATTTATTGTTTATCTTTCATGTTTGTTTTAAGAGGATAAAAATCATCCATTTTCAGTGCTCATACTTATGCCCTAACACTAAAAAACTCAACAAAATTAAATTCAAAGCCCTAAACCTAAATTCTAAATCCTAAACCCTACACCTTATACGCTAAAAAATACACATTACCCTAAATTCCCTAAACTCTAACCATAACTCCTAACCTAAAACTCTAAACCCTAAATTCTAAACTTAATTTTGAGTGTGGGGGAATAAGTAAAAACACCGAAAAGGGGTAAAAGATTCCCATCCGTTTTAAGATACATGTTCAAGATTTATGATTGTCACTCTCAATAATATTATCTTTAAAATTTAAACCTAAATTGTTTCCTTAAAATTAGATTATATTTTATCATTGTACCCAAAAAAAATTATCACCGTCCAGTAATGAACCCTTAATAGCTTTACCCAAAGAAGACATTCTAATAAAAAGCCAAATTCTAGCAAAATAAGGGAGACGTTCTAATAAAAAATTGAGATTATTCTTTTTTAAAAAATATTAATAAAAAGGAAAATTCTACAACGTGCGACGAACACCGATGAACACCATTAATGATGAACACCGATGAACACCATTAAATTAATTAATAAAGATTTAAAATTTGAAGGACCCACCATACAATTAATAATTATTTTTAAAAATTCAATTAAATTATTTTTATATATATTAAAATTTTATTTTTTTAATAAGGGTAAACTATATATTTAGTACCTCACCTATTTCCGAATTTCTATTGAACCCTCATTATTTAAATATTATTTCAATTTGACCTTATTCTTTATAAAGAAATAATTTAACCCTTAACTCTCAACCTAAAACCCTAAACTATTAAACATTAAACCCTTAAACTCTTAAACCTATACCCTAAACTATATACTATTAAAAATAATTTTACCATCATCGACTCAATTCAATTCAATTAATTGTTGAAATTATTTATTGTTCTCCATAATTGCCTGCACAACTTGATAGTTTACTTTATGAAAATACACACTTCACTTTTCCTCAAATAAAACAGTAATAAAAACGACTCTTAAACTGTAATAAAAACGACTCTTAAACTGTAATAAAACCTTGCATGTATTTGATATTTTAATCTCCTTAGTCATTACTAGTTGTTGAATTTCAGGAATTTTGGAGCTTTGGCAGCCAGGAGGTCATTGAATTTGAGATCGAATCTTTTGTCCAAGTGTTCGGTTAAGTCGATTAGAATGGAAAATGGTAACAATTGTAGCCCAAAGGATGCAAGCAATGAATCTAGAGGTGCCTTGGTAGTTTTTGAAGGATTGGATCGTAGTGGTAAAACTTCACAATGTGGGAGGCTGCTTTCATATTTGGAGGGATTGGGGCATTCAGTCGAGTTATGGCGATTCCCCGACAGAACAACAAATGTTGGGCAGATGATATCAGCGTATCTGAGTAATAATTCGCAGTTGGATGACCACACAATCCATCTACTTTTCAGTGCAAATCGGTGGGAGAAGAGGTTCGTTTTCACATTTATGCATTGCATTGAAATTATTGAATTGAATCGACGATGGTGAAATTATTTTTAATGGTATATAGTTTAGGGTATAGGTTTAAGAGTTTAAGGGTTTAATGTTTAATAGTTTAGGGTTTTAGGTTGAGGGTTAAGGGTTAATTTTTTATAAAGAATAGGGTCAAATTAAAATAAAATTTAAATAATGAGGGTTCAATAAAAATACGAAAATAGGTGAGGTACTAAATATATAGTTTACCCTTATTAAAAAAATAAAATTTTAATATATATAAAAAATAATTTAATTGAATTTTTTTAAAATAATTATTAATTGTATGATGGGTCCTTGAAATTTTAAATCTTTATTAATTAATTTAATGGTGTTCATCGGTGTTCATCATTAGTAATGTTCATCGGTGTTCGTCGCACGTGGTAGACTCATCCTAATAAAAAACAATTAATTCCTTAACAAATTCTACTTATTATCTTAAATTAACGTGAAATTTGGTTAAAAAACTGTGTAAATTTTATTTTACACAAGTATGTATGTTTTCACTATAAAACTCAAATACTAAATTGATAAGCTTAAATCCTAAAAACTAAATTATATTTCTTATATTCTAAACACTAACCTTAAATTCTAATCCAAAACTCTTGAACTTTAAACCCTAAACTAAACTCCGACCCCATAAAATAAAAGGCTTGTGTAAACTAAAGTTTGCACAGCATATGTATCAACGTTTTTTTCCATTAACGAAACCATTATTATATTTGGTCCAAATATGCCCCTGTTAGATGGAAACTGTCAGTCAACTTACGTTCAACAGCTGATGCTGACTGGACTTACCGCGTATTAAGATCTGCTGATGCCACGTCAAAATTTTTTTATAAGCTGTTGACCGTCAGTTGATTGACAGTTTACATCCAGCAGGGGCATATTTGGACTATGAATGAAACGTTGGGGGCATATTTGGACCAAAAGAAAGAATAGGGGGCCAAATGACAAAACAAGCAAACGTTGGGGGCATTTTTAGACCAAAAAAAGAATAGGGGGCCAAATGACAAAACATGCAAACGTTGGGGGCATCTTTTGTCATTTTGCCTTTATTAATCGATTCATTGGAATTAAGTACGGTAAAAATTTGTTATAAAGGTAATCTTGTTAATTAAACTTGTTTAATTCATAAAATTAAATTTTAAATAATAAATTTTATTTAAAGAATTTAACATCACATCTAATTAAACAAATTAATAATTGATTCAATGCTAATTAATTAAGAGCGTGTTGTATTATAAATACAGTTAAATGAAATTGTGATGTCATTCGTGTGTATATATATTCTGGAAACCAGAAGAGCGTTAATATTTAATGTTAGCTACACAGGAATGGTACCAAATTCTCTTGCATTTAGGGGAACATGTCTGATCAGAAACCATTAGTACCATTACCCAATTGTTGTTGAGTGGAAGCGCCGCAATGTATACAGTTGAGGCATCTTATTAGAAAATTATATATTATTGCTCTGACCCGTTTAGCTAAAGCTTCAATTACACACTAGTTATTTATCTTAATTTAGCTCCTAAGGAAAATTACTGGGTAAAGTTCATAAATAGTCACTAAATTATGTTTTAATGTTTATTTGAGTCATCAAACTTGCAATTGTTACAAAATGATCACTAAATTATCGATTTTGTTACAAAATAGTCATTGAACCCTAACTGCCTAGAAAAAAAAGGGTAATTTGGTTAAATAAATTAATAGCATGAATAGTCGTCCATATTTATATATTCGATCAATTTGGTCCTAATTCGAAGAAAAAAATCAATACATTTAGGCTCATTATTTACAATTCTACCAATTTAGTAATATTTTATTAGAAATAATTTAATTTTTTTGCTCCAACTAGATGGTGAACAAATTATAATTTTAATATTAATTTTATAATTTAATATTTCTATCATTATTTTTAGTCCTAATATTTTTATTTACAAACTCTATCAATTTTTACTCCAATAATATATTAAATTATTTCTAAAAAATATTAAATTATTTCTAATAAAATAGGCCTCAATTGATAAATTTGTAAATAATGAACCTAAATTTATTGATTTTGTTTCGAATTAGGACCAAATTAATCGAATGTATAAACATGGAGGACTAATTGTGTTATTAAACAAGTTTACCCAAGCTGCCACATCACCCTACATAGTGACCAAAATGAACATTGAGGAATAGTTTAGAGACCATCTATGAACTTTACCCAAATTTCAAAAGTTTATGGCTTAGTGACCATTTTGTAAAAAACCAAAAGTTCAGTTACCATTTTATAACAAACTCAAAAATTTAGTGGCCAAAATGAATATTGAGGCATAGTTTAGAGACTTTTTGAAGCACTTTACTCTCAACATTTTATTTTAGAACAAAATGATTTTTTAGATGAAAATTATTAGTCAACTAACGGTAAATTACTTAAAATGATGTGGCAAGCCTTCATGGCAGTACAAGCTGACATAGCAGTGTTATATAGACAAATGTGCTGACCTGACAGAATGACACATCAGTCAAAAAATAATTTTATAAAGTTATATAATATATAAAATTATTTTTTTCGAAAATGTCATTTTGTCAAGCCTTTTTAATTTGATATATTGTTTGTTGACTAACAATTTTCATTCATAGATGGGTCATTTTCGACCCAAAATTAAACGTTGCTTCAAAATTAAACGTTGCTGGTTAAAGTGCTTCAAAAAGAAAAATATGAGCCAAATTAACTATTCAATCAAATGTTAGGATATTATATCAATATTTTATGTCATTTTTATTTTCTATATTTTTTACAGGTGAATCTACACTCATATTATTTATATTATTTAAAAAATTAATTATTTAAATATTTCATTTTTAGTGAATTGTTGATATGAAGAAAAATAATGATATAAATAACTTTTAATAGGCAAAATTATGACTGATACGATAAGAATGGTCCATAAAATAATTTCTTTTTTAATAATAATATTCAATTTTGTTGTATAAAACATTTTTATTGATCTGAAATTTACTTCTTTCATAATCTATTTACATTCACATTATTCTCAATGACATTTTTACTTGAATATCGCACTTTTTAATATTATTTACGTTTTTGGCACCCAAACAAAATTATTTCTGGATCTAGCGCTATTTGCAGAAACACTCTTGTTTGGTATGACATGTTTCATTAAAAAAAATAAAAACTCATGGAGTTCACCATACCAAAATAACGAGTTCTGTGAGTTTTTATTTTTTTTAATTGGAGCTTATAACGAATACCTATAAAAATCAATTAAAAATAAAAACATATGGAACCTGCCATGCTGGTAGGGTGAGTTCTATGGGTTTTTAATTTTTCAATGGAACTCGTCATATCAGCCAGCCGAGTTCCTACATATGAGTGCTAGATTCGTAAATAATTTTATTTAAGTGTCAAAAACGTAAATAATATTAAAAATGAGATATTTAGGAAAAATAACCATTCTCGATAAAGAATGTTGGTGTCGCCTTCTAAAAACCCAAGGACTAGAGATAAAAAATTATTATGAGGAAAATATAGATGGTTTAATAATTCTTATAATGTTATTACGAAGATTATTTTTTATGATCCTTGATATTCAATCTATTATTCGATTAATCTTTGTTTCAAAATATTGTAGAGATAAATTACTTGATAACTCTTCTAATCTAGCTTGGGAGATAAAGTTTTTTTTTTTTGATAAATAGGGGAATATTATCACGTGCCTCATTAAAAAACCTCTAAGCCTAGTCGGAAGAAAATAGTACACATGGTAATAATATATGAGTAAAATTACATAGATAAAAAAACTAGCCACCAAGCAAACCCTGCTTGAACAACCTAAACGAAGTCATCCTCATGTAAAAGCGTAGAAACCACTGCCTGAGGGGAAAACAAACAGTGAACTTCAAAATCGGATAAGTCAGCCAGCTTAGCAAGCTGGTCAGCTACACGGTTGCTAGACCGAGAAACGTGTTGGATATGTATCTCCCATTCACGCTGCCAAAATTACAAAATATGCTATAGGATCGAAGGCAACCCTATCATATCACTCAACGCTTGCAGCAAACAGACAAAATCACCTCTATCCACTTCCAAGATTACACGCCGAATACCTATATCACAAGCGCACATGAGGACGACAAACACCCCCAAAGCTCAACCACCAACACCGAACAACAGCCGATGTACATTAAGAACCCCAACTTCCACTAACCATGATGATCTCGTATAGTCCTGTCGTAGAGGCCCTACCATCATAGATATTATGAGCTCCATCCGTGTTAACCTTGTACCCCTAAGAGGACACCACCACGCCACTGGGCATGGGTTCGATGCAGTAGTATCTAACAAGACAATAGCAACAGCTATCGTTTGACGAGTTAACGTATGCAGTTGGCAACTGTAACACTCTGATTTTAAGTAGCTTAAAATATGTCAAAAAGGGAAAAGAAAGAAAAGAGAGGATTTGTGGTTGTGGGGGGTTTGAACCCACACCCTATAGCAATGTGGATAAGGATCATAGCCACTTGGGAAAAGACCATTCTTGGTCTAAGTCTGACTCGGATTGATATAA
Organism: Hibiscus trionum; assembly: GCA_030270665.1. NCBI lineage: Eukaryota > Viridiplantae > Streptophyta > Magnoliopsida > Malvales > Malvaceae > Hibiscus > Hibiscus trionum. Next base: position 37,287,165 of record BSYR01000010.1, on the reverse strand, counting down.
AATATTACATGTTAAGTATATTCAAAATAATAATATGGATATTCAATCCAGCTCCTCAGCTACCCCCTCTTTTTCGCCGTCTGTTGAGAGTTGAGAGAACCAAGAAGGTTCCAAACCTCCACATCTTCAAGCCACCGTCCGATCTACCCTACTGTCGTGCCGTGGTCGTCACAGCCGCCACTAGCGTGTGCGTAGTTCAGCCCCGATCTCGTCGCTGCCACCCACGCGCACAACCGAGCCGCCCTTGCCGGTAAAAACCTGTTTGAAGCTTCAGCCGCGTAAACCAAATCACCCCGCCTTTGTTCTTGCATTTTTCGGCCTGGTTCGTCGGTCGTTTGCGACACAGCCACCGGTTCCAGATTCCCCATGCCGCGACGAGCAAAACCTCTTTTGCCATTCATCGTATCGACATCGGGGAGAGCCTTATCGGCATCATGATTTTCTGGCCACACCGCTTTTGTTACACGTATTTTTCGATAAGCTTTCGGCCTTGTTTTGGTGTTTGATGGTTCCATTTTAGAGCCCTTGTAACGATCTGTGTTTTTTTCGGCAGAAATCGCAGTATTTGGTGCCTCCGGTGGCTTCTCCGATGACCATCCGACGACCAGTTTGCCATAGGGTGAGTGAACCAGTTAGTCTTTGACCCAAACCGACCTGAACCCGAGTCGACCCAAACCCGACCCGTCTTTGACCCGAACCCGACCCAACTGAGTCAACTTGCCCGAGTTGACTCTGTGAGTAAACTCGCCGAGTCAACTCAGTTGACCTTCTGTTCACTGTTGACGTCAGCATGATGTCGGCATTGACTTTGACCGTTGAACAAAAAGGTTAACTTTTCTGAAAACTCCCGTCTTATGTTTTTCAACGTCCTGAGTCCATTTTTGAAGTCTGTTTCGTGAAATTCTGACCCGAAAGCCCCCGAATCTAACTTTAAACTCGATAGTGCATGAGTTAGATATTCAGTAAAGGGGTAATACATTTGAGGACTGATTAAGGGCATTGTTTTATTGAAGGTATCCATGTATCTTCGTATCCGAGATGTCATGGGACATCGAATCTGGGTTCGAGTGTGTTCGAATGTCGTTCACGGATCGGCCGACGTAGCTTGGAGCCAAGGTAAGACATTACTACCTCTTGTATGCGTTATGGAACATGTTGGTATCCGCTAAATGACTGCATGATCATGTTAAGTATATGGTTAATTCTATTTTAGTCAAGTTGATTACAGAAAAAGGATAGTATCTTGATCAGACTGAATTGCTCGGTTAGGAAGATAAGGGATTTGTAAGAACTTCTGATATCCAAGAATAATTAATAGGACTGTTATACTCTAAATTTGATTGTTTGTTAATGATCTAACTTCCGAAATGCTTCGTTACGAAATAATCTAGAATCTACACCAAATCTGGTAAAGTAGCTTATTTATCTAAAAACCTCGTTTTGGTTGAAAAGTTGTGGATCAAAGCTTAAACCCTCGAATAGTAGAGTACTTGGATTATATTTGAAAAGTGAATAAATCTATAAAAATAACTCTCAAATATATATATATATATATATATATATATATATTCGTATATCCGAACTAAGCAAAGTGGCGTAAAATACCAAACTGACTGGCTTGACCAAAGAGGTTTGAAAACATCAAAAAGGCTGAAGTAATCGAAATAAACGTAATGACCATAAGACTGAAATATCCTCGGGTACAAACTGTCAATTACCAGAAATGATGGATATACCATCGAGATCTGAAATGAATGAATATTGGAATAACCAAAAGGCTTAGAATAATTGAAACACCTTTGGACATCGAAGTGACTGAAAATACCTCTAAGAGTTGGAATGAGAAATATCAATAAAGTCAAGCAAAGGCAATAGCTCTGAAAGTAGTAATACACGACCCTTGTTGGTTGGTCGTTTCGGGAACTATTGTGGTGTTGGAAGAATACCATATAAAAGCATGTTCAAGTTATTTGGAGAAAGTACCTAGGTCAATGGTAAGAGCAACCTGTTCTTCGTGTGTATTCGATGCTATGGATCGAGTTCAGATGTATTACACATGTTCGATTACTTGGGAAATACCATTTGAATACATGTTCGATTTCTTGTTGTATGTTCAGTGGTTGCTTGGTGAAGACAAGCTTTTGTTATACAATGTAGTCAATTCTAAGAAGTGAGTACTTGCAGTGTACTGATCTGATTAAAAAATAAACCTTGTAACGATGGTTTGCAATTAGTTCAAAGGGACTCGGAAACCTGATAAGTAACTAGAACTTCTGAACTCCGTACATCACTGCTTATACCTGATAGTCTAATTACCAGATTACCTCTGAAAGTTAGAATAACCAAAATACCCTCGTAGGATTTAACGATCGAATCACCCTCAATATATCTGAAATCTCAATGATTCTGATGCATCAACTTTGATGTCTGATTTGAGTCATTGTTATCGAACTCCCCTTTTATGGGACCTCATTCTGAAGTTAGTCCGAAATTGTCAAGTGTTCTCTTTTTGATAATTATCGAGTGTCTCTAAGAAATAAATTAGGTCATAAGACGCGTACCATGTGTCAGTAAATACTATTTGTTCTAAACCAAGACCATCTACCTAAAATTAAAAGTATGACAATGTTATTCAAAAAGAAAGCAATCTCTGGCTTATGTCCTCCAATATGGAAATATATACATGATACATGACCTTGAATGCAAAATAATAATAAAATAAAATAAATCTAACATATGTCTTCTGGTATAAAAAATAGACCGAATAACTATTTTCTGTAATACTGTCTTCTAAATATAAACTAAATTCATCTAAGGTATATTATCTGGATATGAATGGAGATCTGTAGGCTCAACGCTGGTAAGCCCTTCTAGACCTAAGCTCCTACGCCTAATGGGCCTATGGTAAGCCTTTCTGTAAGCTCCTACGACTGACGGGCCTAGGATAAGTCTTTTTGGATAATATTCTGGGATTCTAAATATTGGCATACGGTTGGAGGGTAGTTAAGTAAATTAATAAAACTTTCCAACCTCTTCTGAAGTCTACCTTAATGAATTAATGTATCTAAGTCTAAAACACTCAACATGCTTCTAATCTACACTTAATGAACCACCCTAAACTCCTTGACTCAACTTCTATAATCTGGATTCCTTCTAAATCTCTGGCTTTAGACTCATCTCCTAAGGTTCGGGTGATCAAATAAATAACATTTTTGTTACCTTCTGATATAATGCTTCACTGAATTATCGAATTGTAATTTGAGCTTATCGTTGCCCAGTTCAACATGACAATGTTAAGCTTGCCATATACATACTTGTGCTTTTAGCATCTCTTGGTAGTTTGTATTACTGAGCTTTTCGAAGCTCACGTTGTTTTTACCATCACATGTTAAAAGATCGACCATGTTGTAGCTATCAACGTCGGTATGAGAGTTCCTTCGGCTTGCTCGCTGGAGTATGGTATCTGTATAATTAGGGGGCATGTAAGTCATGTTTTGATTTATATTGGAGTTCGGAACTCTTATCACAGTTTTTTTTCATTTTCTGAATGTTTTCTAAAATTATATTTTAATTTAAAACTTGATTTACAATTTTAAATTGCTGAGCAATTTGTTGATTTGAAATTTTAATGTAGGTCGTTCCGGTGACCCTAATGTGGCCCCAGTAGGATCCGTATTAACACATAGGCGGGCCTGGGAGGTTATATTTAGTGGTATCAGAGCTTAGAGGTTCATTATTCTAGGTAGATCGGCCGATCATCTGTCATAGGGTGTCTGGTCTGTGCATGCCCCTAGCATAATCGTACTCCACCAAGCCGGGACTCTGATGTCGAATCATTTTTCTGAAATAAGTGAATTTAAGGATTTTTGTCCGCTGAAGTCGAATCGTACTGGCAAGAAATGTTTGTAACATTCGTCTGTGAATTAGATTAACTTAATGGATTTGAATCTAGATAGAGAACTTGAGATGGTTCGTGAATGTGAAATTGAATATCTGATATAGTAAAGAATAAATGTATGATTTTGTGAGATAACTGATATAAGATTACATGTAATGCTATTCGGTGATAATGATTATGCTTGAGAATATTTTGATGGGAATTTGATAAAAGTTTTACGAATTTAAAGGAATTGTGTCCATGAGATTGATGGAAGTATAAAATTCTGTGGTGACTATTATACACTGAGGAAACAATCATCAGAATGTTGTGTTAAAAGTAAGTGATGTTCGTTCAAAACCTTGGTTACGTCTGGTCGACCGAAGAAAGACCTCTTATATGACAATGTGGCACAGTGTATCGTTATATCATCTCTAACTTAAATTGGATGTTACATTTTGATTCTAGAAGGCTCCGTTGGAGGCCTTGAATACTTGTTTGGATTTCAGAAGCAGATTTTCATCTATGAACTGATGATCAATCTAGTAGAGTAATTCAGATTTTAAAGGACATATGCCGGGGTCTTATGATTGACTTCTGTTATAGTTGGGAAGGTTTTCTATCCTTAGCTGAGTTTGCTTATAATAATAGTTATGAGACAAGTATTCATGGAACAATATGAGGTTCTGTATGGTTACAAATATCGTATTTCAATCGGTTAGTCTAAGATGTATGATGGGATGACCTTGGATCTAACGATAATCCGAATGACTGAGGGCACAACTAGATTGGTCCTTTGCCGTCTGATAGTCCCGAGAAACAATGATACTCTAATGGATAAGTTTCAGTACAATGAAGGATGAATGAATAGTTTCTACATTTCTTTGACTGGTAAATTTCGAGGACGAAATTTCTTTTAGGGGGAGAGAGTTGTAACACTCTCATTTTAATTAACTGAAAATATGTCAAAAAATGGAAAAGAAAGAAAAGAAAGGATTTGTGGTTGTGGGGGTTTGAACCTGCGCCATATAGCAATGTGGATAAGGATCATAGCCACTTGGGCCAAGACCATTCTTGGTTTAAGTTTGACTCGGATTGATATTAAATATTACCTGTTAAGTATATTCAAAATAATAATATGGATATTCGATCTGACTCCTCAGCTACCCCCTCTTTTTGCCGTCTGTTGAGAGTTGAGAGAACCTAGAAGGTTCCAAACCTCCACACCTTCCAACCACCGTCCGATCTACCTCACCGTCGTGTCGTAGTCGTCACAGCCGCCACTGGTGTGTGTGCAGTTCGACCCCGATCTCATCGCCGCCACCCACGCGTACAACTGAGCCGCCCTCGCCGGTAAAAACCCGTTTGAAGCTTCGGCCGCGTAAACCAAATCGCCCCACCTTTGTTCTTGCATTTTTCGGCCTGGTTCACCGGTCGTTTGCGACACGGCCACCTGTTCCAGTTTCCCCATGCCGCGACGAGCAAAACCCCCTTATTCGTTCACCGTATCGACGCTGGGGAGAGCCTTTGTAACCCCCTCGTCCCGGTCTGGTCAGATGACCGGTCCGAGTAGGCCACACAGGGAAAACCGAAGCAAAACCCGTTAAGATTCCCCCTCGGTTAGCAACCCTAAAAATTTCTTCTAACTTAATCTTCTTTGAAGGCACATTTAAATCCTACGTGATCATAATAGCGGAAAGAATTGAGGAAGACAAGCAACAGGACACAAACCGACAATTAAACAGTCCAATTTTAATCCATTAAGCAGGCCGTTTCGAAACACCATTGAGGCGTATCGAAACGCCTTGACCTAGTCAAATGCCCTAAGCCCATACGAGAAGGCCGTATCGGAACGGAGGTCGACCGTTCCGAAACACCCTCAACGGTCAACTTCTCGTGGTCAACGAGATATTGACCGTTCCGAAACCCTTAGACTCGGTTTGAAACGCCTTCATCTCGGCCAAACCGTATCGAAACGAGTTCCGATACGGGGTCCCTAAAGCCTTACCCGTTCCGAAACGGCTCAAACTGTTTCGAAACACGGGCTGTCTGCAAACTTCGAAAACCAGATTTAAACATTTCTCAACGTTTTTAAAGACCTTAGACGACCCCAAGAAACACTCAACACAACATACATGATCTAGAGGCATGGTCCCTATATCAAATCATGCTCAAACACACAAGGCATAAGATGAAACATCCATTCATGGCATTTACTCAAAAGGCAACATTACATATAAGGGCATGCTTGAAGACTTAAAAGCCAAAAGGCACGATACATCACAATAAGGTTTACATGTCATCCCAAAAGCAACTTAAACATTCATAAGGCATGTCATCACACAAGCATTTGACAAGACATGACATGTTTACAATCAAAGTCAATTCATAAACATCAAACGCATATATGAGTCATACATCGCTCATACAAACACACTCTTGCCACATTGCTAAACTACTACATAATTGCTAAACCGTACTTGAGCAATAAAAACTTGGAAAGCCTCTTCGTCTCGCTCCTTGCTAACACCACGCTAATGATCTGCATTGTTGAAAATGAGAGCGTAAGCTAGAAGCTTAGTGAGGATGCTCTAAAATCAAAAACATCAACAATGCAGTGTCCAAGCATGCAAATCCTTTATCTCGCATACAACATACATAGGTATCAACAAGTCAACCTAGCTAGTCTTTCAAGAGTCATAATATGGCATCTCACATCATATTAAGCTCAAACATCATATATCAACATCACAACATCATAATTATGAGAACAAGTTCAATTGGCCACTATTAGTTTACCCGGATGTGCGGATTTAATCTCAACAACTTTACCTCGGTGGGATTACACTCATCACCGGACCTTGCATGGGCGGGATTCCACTCATCACCACATGCCCTACGGATGGGATTCCACTCATCATCACGTAGAATATATAAATTTCCGGTGGAATATTACATCAACGTACTCCTCCTTGATGACCTCAACGCCATCAAGGCCACGTACGTTTTGACTCAATTGTGTGCACACTAATCCTAATGATCGATCATTTACACCTGGTAAGTTAATTAGTGCCAATTCCTTTAACCACATCACACATCCACCATTTCTATTACGTGTTCATCACATACATATATCAAGGTACACATATGCCATTCAAAACACATTTCTTACAATCAAATAGGCAAGGCATAGATAGCATCAATAGAAAACAAGGAGTTAAGTTACCAAATCAACTCCCACATAGGAAAGGCCTACCAAGCACATTCCAACACATACACTACACACACTTGAACCAACTTTAAAACATATTTAAAGTTACTCACCACCCTTCCTTAGCAACCAAAGCAAGCCTCCTATAAGCCCGGATTCGATCCCGATGCTTCTCCAATGTCTCCTCTTGTTTCTAGCCAATCAAAACACATCCATTACTCACAAATCAATGCTAAAACTCAGTCACCACTTCAACACATAGACACAAGCCACACTTCAACGATTTCAAACCCAACAATCACCCAAAATGTCCATTTTCGAGCTCCCCTAAAACCTAGCTGAAAACCCTATTTTCAAACACCCAAATGACACCCAAATGGTCCCAAAACACCTTCATAACATCCCTAAACCATCAGCCCTTCAACGCAACCCTAAAACTCACCAAAAACCAAGTTTTAGACACTTCAAACATGGCCACAATGACCCATTTCGGGTTTTCACCCAAACTCAGTCATTTCAACATATTATGTGTATTTTAAGGTGACTAAACCAAAATCCAACTTTATAATTCAAAACCAAATGAAAAACCCAATAAAAACTCAAACTTTCTTCAAACCCCAAATTCCCAAAAGATGATGGTTTTCAATTTTAAAGCTAGGTAAGTGCAGATGATGAAGAGGAGAGTGTAGATATGTAATTACCTTTGAAAAAGACCTTGTGTAGAGGAAGAAATTTGATGGAATAGTAGTTGGGGCTTGAGAAGGGTTTTGGGTGTTTCTAACGTGAAATGCAAAGGGAGGAAGACAACACATTTCTTTTTTTGTTCTTTTAATTTCAAAAAGTTGTCTACGTTTTTAATTGTTTTGGGTAAATTGCCAAAATGATCCCTCCTTTTTATTTAAAACTCGATTGGCTCAAACCAAGGTCAATTTGATTTGAAATTAATTTTACCGACTCGAACCAACTAACCTGACTAACTCCTAGCCCCAAAACGCGGGTGTTACAACTCTCTCCCACTTAAGGAATTTCGTCCCCGAAATTACCTGACTGAAAGAGAGACGAAAAGTGCCTTTCCATATCCTCCTTCCTCTCCCAAGTGGCCTCGTCCACATCTCGACGTTGCCACCGCACTTTTACTAACTCAATCGATCTACCCCGCAACACCTTACTGTCAGAAGCTAGGATCTCTACTGGTTCTTCCTCATAAGTCAAATCCGGATTCAATTCGATCTCCTCTACAGGCATAACATGTGATGGATCGGACCTATACTTACGGAGTATCGAAACATGAAATACATCGTGTATCTTCTCTAGCTCGGATGGCAAACGCAACTGATAAGCAACCAGACCAACCCTCTTCACAATCTCATACGGTCCTATGTACCTCGGACTCAACTTCCCCTTTCGGCCAAATCTCATCACTTTCTTCCACGGAGACACTTTCAAGAATACCTTCCCACCCACTGAGAACTCGACTTCCTTTCTTTTCAAGTCGGCATAGGACTTCTGCCTATCCGATGCAGCCTTCAATCGATCGCAAATCAATTTTACCTTGTCAGTTGTCCCCTTGAGCAAATCCGACATAGGTAACAACTTCTGCCCCACTTCGGCCCAACAAACTAGAGTTCTACACTTCCGGCCATACAAGGCCTCATACGGAGCCATCTGGATACTCGACTGGAAGCTGTTATTGTAAGCGAACTCAACTAGAGGCAAATGCTTCTCCCAAGTACCCTGAAAGTCAATAATACAACAACGCAACATATCCTCTAAAATCTGTATAACTCTCTCTGACTGACCATTTGACTGAGGATGATAAGACGTGCTGAAGTTCAAACGGGTACCCAAAGCTGTATGCAGACACTCCCAAAATTGAGATGTGAACCTCGGATCTCTATTGGACACAATAGACTTCGGCACACCATGCAGTCTAACAATCTCACCAATGTACAAATCGGCCAATCTATCTAAAGTGTAAGTGGTATTGACTGCCAAGAAGTGAGCACACTTCGTAAAACGATCCACAATGACCCACACTAAGTTCTTCTTTGTAGGAGTCAAAGGCAATCCCGAAACAAAATCCATGGTGATATTCTCCCATTTCCATTCCGGAATTCTCAACGGTTGCAACAAACCTGAGGGAACCTGATGTTTCGCCTTCACTCTCTGTCACACCAAACACTTACTCACAAAGTCGGCCACATCTCTCTTCAAACCAACCCAAAAGTACTCATTCTTCAAATCGCGGTACATCTTCGTACTTCCAGGATGCATAGCAAACGGACTAGTGTGTGCTTCAGTTAAGATCGTACGTCTCAAGTCACTGTCTTCTGGCACCACTATCCTATCTCCGAAGCACAAAACCCCATCGGTACTGAAACTATAGTCTGAAGATCTACCTTCGGCTATATCTTGAACGTGAGGTGCCAAAGATCTATCTAAGAGCTGCTTCTCTCTAATCAACTGACCTAGAGTAGGTCTAACCTGAAGCTCGGCTACCAAGCCACCATCTCCGGACAAGCTCAATCTAGCAAACATGGCCCTCAAGTCTACGACTATCTTTCTACTCAATGCATCGGCCACTACATTGGCCTTACCCGGATGGTACTCAATGGTGAGATCATAGTCTTTTAGCAACTCTAACCACCTACGCTGTCTGAGATTCAAATCTCGATGAGTCATGATGTACTTCAAACTCTTGTGATCTGTGTAAACTGTGCACTTCTCACCATACAAGTAATGTCTCCAAATCTTCAGAGCAAACACAACTGCAGCTAACTCTGTATCATGGGTCGGATAGTTGCGCTCGTGAGTCTTCAACTATCTTGAGGCATAAGCCACCACTCTCTTGTCTTGCATGAGGACACAACCTAGGCCTACATAAGAAGCGTCACTGTAAACTACATAGTCTTTCCCAGACTCTGGCTGAATCAAGATCGATGCTTGGGTCAAAGCTTCTTTCAATTTCTCAAAGGTTCTCTATCTTGCATCTGTCCACTCAAACTGAACACTCTTCTGAAGTAACTGTGTCAAAGGAGCGGCTAACTTTGAGAAACCTTCTACGAATCTTCTATAGTATCCAGCTAAGCCTAGGAAGCTACGTACCTCTGTTATAGACTTCGGTTGTTTCCATTCAACAATGGCCTCTATCTTCTTCGGATCAACTCTAATCCCATCGACTGACACTACATGTCCTAAGAAGACTACCTCTCGGATCCAGAATTCACACTTGCTCAACTTCGCATACAACTGATTCTCTAGCAAAGTCTTTAAAACTAGTCTCAAGTGTCGGTCATGGTCTTCTTCAGTTCGCTAATACACCAAGATGTCATCTATAAAAACAACTACAAACTGATTTAGGTATCGATGAAAAATCCTATTCATCATATCCATGAAAGCGGCCGGTGCATTAGTCAACCCAAAAGGCATGACTAAAAACTCATAGTGACCATACCTAGTTCTAAAGGCCGTCTTCAGTACATCAACCTCTCTTACCTTTAGGTGGTAATAACCCGATCTCAAGTCAATCTTCGAGAAGACTGAAGCTCCTCTCAACTGGTCAAACAAATCATCTATCCTAGGCAAAGGATACTTATTCTTCATTGTTAGCTGATTCAACTTTCTATAATCTATACACATTCTCATGCTTCCATCTTTCTTCTTTACAAACAAAACTGGTGCACCCCAAGGTGAAGAACTAGGTCGAATGAAGCCTCTATCTGTCAACTCTTGAAACTGAGTCTTCAAATCTTTTAATTCCTTCGGTGCCATGCGATACGGAGCAATCGAAACAGGAGCTGAATCGAAATAAGTCTCAATAGTGAACTCTACCTCTATATTCGGTGGTAACCCTGGCAACTCTTCCGGAAACACACTAGGAAAGTCACACACTATCCGGATGTCTTGAGGTCTAACCTCACTCATGTTAGGGTTCATCACATAGGCCAAATATGCTTCGCAACCCGACTCAACTAACCTCTTAGCCTCTAGGACTGAAACTACATTGGACAAGAACTTCACGTTCTCACCCACCACTACGATCTCATAATCATCTGTAAGCCTCAAAGAAATCCTCTTAGTTTCAAAGTCTATCCTGGCTATATGCTCATTGAGCCAATCCATACCCAGAATTACGTCAAAACCATAGAAAGGTAGCTCCATCATATCCACTGGAAACACATGTCCCTGAACCATCAACGGACACCTTCTGTACATCTTCCTAACTACTACCGTGTCCCCAAAGGAACTAGTAACACTAACTCCTACCTCTAACATTTCACAAGGCAAATTCAACGACTGTGCATGCTCACTCAGAATATAAGAATGTGTAGACCCGGAGTCAATCAAAGAAAGCAAACCCAAAGACTGTATCGAGAAGTTACCTGCGATCCCATCGGTGTCATGCTGATCCCCACGCTGAGCGTAAACTCTGGCCTGGCCTCCACCCTCCGGCTGGACTGCAACTACATGTGTTATGTTTCTCTGGCCATCATTCCTCGGCTGGAAGTTACCTCTACCGTGCCTGCGGCCTCTCTGAAAATCATTGGCCCTAGCAGGAGCCTAAACTGGTGCCTGTCCCACCTGATGTGGACAGTCACGCCTAATATGGTCTCTATCCCCACAACTCCAACACGAGTGGAAATTTCCCCAACACTCCCCGGTGTGGTTCCTCCCGCAAGTAGCACACGTGGGCAACTTCCCACCAGCCCTCTGGCCCTGTTGGCCCCTACCGTGGTTACCTCCACCATGCATATGGTCATAATGATGCCGATTGTCCCGATGCCTCTTGGCATCACCTCTATCAAAGTCACTGGACCTCTTACCTGAACCAGAACCACCAGATCGCTTGGTCAAACCCAAGCTATGCTCCAAGTCCTTGGCCCTCGCGACCAAGACATCAAAATCAGTGTAATCTGAAGCTAGAGTATACCTCTTAATTTCTTCATTCACCCCATAACGGAAACGGTTACAACGTTCCACCTTAGAAGGAACAAGCTCAGATGCATACTGTCTCAGTCTAACAAATCGAATCTCATAGTCGGTCACAGACATACTTCTCTGAAGCAAAGCCATGAATTCCCTCTTCTTCTCATCGAGGTATCGAGGACCCAAATACTTCTTACGGAATGCTCACTCAAAGAACTCCCAAGTAATCTCGGCCTCATCCATACCCGTAGTGATGGTGACCCACCAAGTGTAGGCATCACCCTGAAGCAAGGACTCAACACACCCTAACTTGCGTCCCCCGGTACATCCCATCTGAGACAAGATACGAACAGTCTTCTCTAACCACATCTCAGACCTCTCTGGTGTCGATCCCCTGAACTCTTCACCTCCTAAACTGCGGAGTCTCTCTAAAGGCAACCCGGTACCCTCTCCCTGAGGCTGTGCCGCTGCCTGACACCCAGCCACTACAGCCTGGAAAGCCCCGGCTATCGCCAGAACTAGAGGAGCTAAGTCAATTCCGGCCGGTCCTTGGCCTACTTGAGGTCCAACACCCTCGGCTCCCGCCTCACCTCCCTCTTGATGAGGAGGAGGTGGAGGAGGTTGAGGAGCCTGTGCCCCACCAATCTGCTCAATCCCCGGAGCTTGTGCCCTTGGTTCCGGCTGAACCATCCTAGGCCTCCCACGTGGTCTCATGATACGACTAGCAAGATAATAACTACAACAAACAACAACAAACCGATAAGGATTACGTTAGCAAAAGCAAGGGTCCAACAGTGCTCAAGTACTGTCCTTTACAAAACCATTTAAAATTAAGTAATAGTAGCAATGGGCACTCGACTCAACACCAAACGCAACAACTCATGCTTCAAAATCATCATACGATAAGTCAAACAACGAGATTTCATAGCAAAACATACATCAAGCAATACAATTACTTAACACATCAAGCTTACCTCACTTACCCGCCCGAGGTCTCGGTAACCTCAGGCTCTGATACCATCAAATGTAACCCCTTCGTCCCGGTCTGGTCGGATGACCGATCCGAGTAGGCCACACGGGGAAAATCGAAGCGAAACCCGTTAAGATTCCCCCTCGGTTAGCAACCCTAAAAATTTCTTCTAACTTAATCTTCTCTAAAGGCACATTTAAATCCTACGTGATCATAATAGCGGAAAGAATTGAGGAAGACAAGCAACAGGATACAAACCGACAATTAAACAATCCAATTTTAATCCATTAAGCAGGCCGTTTCGAAACACCATTGAGGCGTATCGAAACGCCTTGACATGGTCAACTGCCCTAAGCCCATACGAGAAGGCCGTATCGGAACGGAGGTCAACCGTTCCGAAACACCCTCAACGGTCAACTTCTCGTGGTCAACGAGATATTAACCATTCCGAAACCCTTAGACCCATTTCGAAACGCCTTCATCTCAGCAATTTCTCAAATTTCCAGTAGCCAAAGTGTTCCGAAACACTATCGGAACAGGGGCTCACAGTGGCCAAACTGTATCGGAACTCGTTCCGATACGGGGTCCCTGAAGCCTTACCCGTTCCGAAACGGCTCAAACTGTTTCGAAACACGGGCTGTCTGCAACCTTCAAAAACCAGATTTAAACATTTCTCAACGATTCTAAAGACCCTAGACGACCCCAAGAAACACTCAACACAACATACATGATCTAGAGGCATGGTCCCTATATCAAATCATGCTCAAACACACAAGGCGTAAGACGAAACATCTATTCATGGCATTTACTCAAAAGGCAACATTACATATAAGGGCATGCTTGAAGACTTAAAAGCCAAAAGGCACGATTCATCACAATAAGGTTTACATGCCATCCCAAAAGCAACTTAAACATTCATAAGGCATGTCATCACACAAGCATTTGACAAGACATGACATGTTTACAATCAAAGTCAATTCATAAACATCAAACGTATATATGAGTCATACATCGCTCATACAAGCACACTCTTGCCACATTGCTAAACTACTACATAATTGCTAAACCGTACTTGAGCAATAAAAACTTGGAAAGCCCTTCACCTCGCTCCTTGCTAACACCACGCTAATGATCTGCATTGTTGAAAATGAGAGCGTAAGCTAGAAGCTTAGTGAGGATGCTCTAAAATCAAAAACATCAACAATGAAGGGTCTAAGCATGCAAATCCTTTATCTCGCATACAACATACTTAGGTATCAACAAGTCAACCTAGCTAGTCTTTCAAGAGTCATAATATGGCATCTCACATCATATTAAGCTCAAACATCATATATCAACATCACAACATCATAATTATGAGAACAAGTTCAATTGGCCACTATTAGTTTACCCGAATGTGCGGATTTAATCTCAACAACAACTTTACCTCGGTGGGATTACACTCATCACCGGACCTTGCATTGGCGGGATTCCACTCATCACCACATGCCCTACGGATGGGATTCCACTCATCATCACGTAGAATATATAAATTTCCGGTGGAATATTACATCACCGTACTCCTCCTTGATGACTCAACGCCATCAAGGCCACGTACGTTTTGACTCAATTTGTGTACACACTAATCCTAATGATCGATCATTTACACCCGGTAAGTTAGTTAGTGCCAATTCCTTTAACCACATCACACATCCACCATTTCTATTACATGCTCATCACATACATATATCAAGGTACACATATGCCATTCAAAACACATTTCTCACAATCAAATAGGCAAGGCATAGATAGCATCAATAGAAAACAAGAAGTTAAGTTACCAATTCAACTCCCACATAGGAAAGGCCTACCAAGCACATTCCAACACATACACTACACACACTTGAACCAACTTTAAAACATATTTAAAGTTACTCACCACCCTTCCTTAGCAACCAAAGCAAGCCTCCTATAAGCCCGGATTCGATCCCGATGCTTCTCCAATGTCTCCTCTTGTTTCTAGCCAATCAAAACACATCCATTACTCACAAATCAATGCTAAAACTCAGTCACCACTTCAACACATAGACACAAGCCACACTTCAACAATTTCAAACCCAACAATCACCCAAAATGTCCATTTTCGAGCTCCCCTAAAACCTAGCTGAAAACCCTGTTTTCAAACACCCAAATGACACCCAAATGGTCCCAAAACACCTTCCTAACATCCCTAAACCATCAGCCCTTCAACCCAACCCTAAAACTCACCAAAAACCAAGTTTTAGACACTTCAAACATGGCCACAATGACCCATTTCGGGTTTTCACCCAAACTCACTCATTTCAACATATTATGTGTATTTTAAGGTGACTAAACCAAAACCCAACTTTATAATTCAAAACCAAATGAAAAACCCAATAAAAACTCAAACTTTCTTCAAACCCCAAATTCCCAAAAGATGATGGTTTTCAATTTTAAAGCTAGGTAAGTGCAGAGGATGAAGAGGAGAGTGTAGATATGTAATTACCTTTGAAAAAGACCTTGTGTAGAGGAAGAAATTTGATGGAATAGTAGTTGGGGCTTGAGAGGGGTTTTGGGTGTTTCTAACGTGAAATGCAAAGGGATGAAGACAACACATTTCTTTTTTTGTTCTTTTAATTTCAAAAAAGTTGTCTACCTTTTTAATTATTTTGGGTAAATTGCCAAAATGATCCCTCCTTTTTATTTAAAACTAGATTGGCTCAAACCAAGGTCAATTTGATTTAAAATTAATTTTACCGACTCGAACCAACTAACTCCTAACCACAAAACGCGGGTGTTACAGCCTTATCGGCGTCACGATTTTCTAACCACACCGCTTCAATTACACGTATTTTTCGTTAAGCTTCCGGCTTTATTTGGGTGTTTGACGGTTCCATTTTAGAGCCCTTGTAACGATCTGCGTTTTTCCGGCAGAAATCGCTGTATTTGGTGCCTCTGGTGGCTTCTCCGACGACCAATTTGCCCTAGGGTGAGTGAACCGGTTTAATCACGGTCCAACTCGAACCGGCCCGACCCGAACCAGAGTAGACCAAAACCCAAACTTGACCCGTCTCTGACCCGAACCCGGCCCGACTGAGTCAACTCAGTTGACCTTCTGTTGACGTCAGCATGACGTCATCGTCGACTTTGACTGTTAACCAAAAAGGTTAACTTTTCCAAAAAATACCGTTTTATGTTTTTCAACGTCCTGTGTACATTTCGTGAAATTCTGACCCGATAGCCCCTGAATCTAACTTTAAACCCGAGAGTGCATGAGTTAAATATTCAGTAAAGGGGTAATACATTTGAGGACTGATTAAGGGCATTATTTTATTGAAGGTATCCATGTATCTTCGTATCCGAGATGTCATGGGACATCGAATCTAGGTTCGAGTGTGTTCGAATGTTTGTTTCATGGTTACAAAGACTTAGTTTGTGCTCGCCTCGTGAGCCTTCGACGCCAAGCCTTTACGCCGCCCTACCTTTCTTTCTCAATGCTGTCGTCACTTTTGTTCTATAGGCTGGATTGAATTTAGAATGAACTATGAGCTAGACTTGTCCTTCACGTCATCCTCAATATTTAGGTTTTCAATATGCTCTACATGTACTTCATATTGAATGTCAATTGTCCCAAATACATCGTCCTCCAAGTTAATAGAATGAAACTCTACTGGACACTTAACACACTCCATCTCATTTAATCCCACCAACCTATCCAGCCCTCGAGCACTACACGAACATCGTTGCACCATATTGGTGACTCATGTGTTTCCGATTGATGTTGCATTTCCATGACATCAAGGTGGAGGTACTCGCCTATAAACCCCCCTACAATACTCCTAATGCTCGCTCACACCATTTCTCACACGCCCCTTTATGTTCAGCGTCACATAACCAGCTTCATTCTCATCCGATTGTGTCTCTTCTTCATCCATATCCCTAGAGGACAAACAAGATGTCTCGTAATTTGAGTAAAGTTGTTGTTCATCTATAGGTTCTACCTCACTCACGTGGATCTTAAATGTCAAACAATTTACATGTACTTATACAACCTCTTCAATATGTTCCAATTGGGGCATTTCAATCAAAATTTGACCCCTCTTAAGGAATAAGGCTCAAGATTCATATCATCACACTTGATCATACTTCTCCAAACTGCAGTCAAATTATCAAATGTTCCTCGTGACCATACATGCATCGGAAACCCACTTATTGATAGCCATACTCTCCAGTTACCCCTATCGAGCTTAGGTTCCCCAATTTCAAACTTTTAGAAAACCATTTGCTCAATGCTGAATTTTCAAGAACTTTCCTTTTGTTTTCTAAGCTAGTAAACATCAATAAGAATCTAAACCCTACAATATATATCACCGAGAAACACTATAACTTAGTCTCCTTCAATTCCCTTGCTAACGCAGCAATACCTAATGGGAGTCGACACCACGCTATTGCGCAACAATAGAGGGCACCTACCTTATCCTCATCCACCACACCTTTACTTGATCGATTACCAACACAATTTTGTGCCTCCTCAGTCCTTGTCGTCGATCCCTTCCCACTTGGTGATCTTAAAATATCCTTTGGCTTCCAATGATAATCACACGATATACCCCTAGCAAAGGCAATTGGAATTCTTGAACCAGAAATCCACCTACCATTCAACCGCTCAATTGCCCGCGATGCCTCTTCCTTTGACTCCATACGAACCAAATCAAATCTTGATCCATCCCGTGCTCGTTTAATAGGTACAAAGACATCCACCAAACACTCATGTCGATTGAACACATTCCACACTTCCTTCCAGCGTATTTGATTCGCCAAATTACCCATGAAGATGGTCCAACACTGCCGGCGACTACTGCTACAACTCTCCATTCCTGTTTAAGTGTGATAAAGCATTTCATTTGAATGAAAAAAACTTGAAATCAATTAAATAATTTCGTATCTATTTAACTTGCTTTATTCACAATGTTAGAATTTGAATTCTAAATATTTTTATAAAAAATAAATACCTTCTCTGGTGGACCAACTAGCAAAAGTTTTATATACAATTTCGAAGATTAATTGATCTTTAGAAATGTTCAGGTTCGTTTGGTTCTAGAGAATAGATATCATTTTCATTTTCTTGGAAAATAAAAAACGTTGAAGAAAATGTTTGGTTGTAAAATTAAAAAAATAATTTCTAGGAAATAAAAACAAAAATAAGTGAAAATTGAAAAACATAAAAATGTTTTCATTATTTTCATTGAAAATATTTTAGAAAAGTGGATAAAAACAAATGTTTTAAACTTTAAAATTTATTTAGCATGAGTTCGAATTATTCTAATGACATTTTTTAAAAAACTTTTTCTTTATTTAATCATATTAATTTTATTTATTATAATAAAAGTTTTTTAAAAATTATATTTAATTTTAATTATTTATTAATATGTTTTTCATTTTTTTAAATAAAAGTAGATACCTAACATATTTTTACTATTTCATTTTTGAAAACATAGTTTCTGATTTTTAAAATATTTGAAACTAAAAATTATTTTCTAAAAATAAAAATAAAAAATAGAAAACAAAAATAAAATATTCTATAAAATCAAATTGACCCTTAGTCTATCCGTTTAAAACATTTAAGCCCCAGTCGTTTTTCATTTCCTTTCAACTTGAAGAGTCCTTGCAATTTTTATTGCCATCGACAACAACCTTAAAATCGACTTTCGGTATCCCTCTCTTTTCCCCCTTTCTCACACCATATTCTTTTTCTCTTATTATTTTTTAAATAATTTTTTTAATTTTCTAGTGTGATTATAAGATAATATCACTTCATTAATTATAACTTTCTAATAATATATACAAACTGCTCGAACCTAAATCAATTAAAAATAACAACATTTTAAAGCCAATTTAACTAATCAAATTCAGGATCAATTGATAAGTTTTTTTTTGGTAAAGAGGAAAAGGTTTTCTCTAGGTTTTTTCTACCTTTTGCCGCTGCCATCACTCTTTTACTTCTTGTTTAATTTTATGGCCCGCGACGATACCAACTTTAGTGCTGGTTATCGACCGCTGGTCACCCTCCTTTTATTTATTTACTTTGTTCTTTTGAATTTAATTTTTTAATTCAATAAATCTGTCTTCATGACACATTTTCTTTCACCTTTTGGTATGTATTTTATGCTTTTTAGCACGCTTTTCTACCTCTTAGCACGCTTTTCTGTTTGTTTGCTTTTTATCAGGGTTGGATTTGACGTCGCCACGACAGATCAAGATGGTGCTCTTTTGATTATCTTGTTGATCTTTTTGTTTTGGACCCTCGAACTGGATCTAGATGCAAGTTTAGTCACCGCTCTTGTTCGCGATTGAATTGTGGTAATAAACGTGTTGTCAACGTGCTCCAATTCTGTATTATGCATTTTTTAATGTTGTTTGTTGATGGTTTTTACCTTCATCGTCGAGCTTTGGTGATGTTTTGTATCTACTCTGTTTCGAGTCTATGAATTAGGATTTTTACCTTTTGTTTGGTCCTGTTTATGATCTAGAGACGTTAGTATTCGTGTTTTAGGAATATGTCCGGATCATGTTTGTTTACCTACATTGTAAACTTTCATCTTAAATTTTACCTTTAATAATAAAACTGTCATACTCATATTTTAAATTTCTCTTAATGAAAGTTTTAAATCATAAAACTACAATTTAGAAGAAATTAATAACAAAATAACAATGCCTTGGTAATTAAGTAACATTGACGTTTTTTTACTATATTTTAAATCTTATATCTTAACTATTTTAAAAATAAGGGTTTTCTTTATCTCAAGCTCGACTCATCCTTTTTTTTCTTTTTTATTTTTGGTTGGTGAAACCAGTTTTAGTGTTGGTCGATGAGGGTGATATATTTTTTTGATATTAACATCGGTATTTTAGTTTCTTTTATTTTTTTTGGTAATATGCATGAAATTTCTTTTGTTTTTATATATTTAGTTCTTGTCTTTTATGATGTTCTTTTATTTTTTTCTAGTTGTTTATCTGACTTTGTGGCACATTTTTCTTCTGCCTTATTGCATGCTTATGCCTTGTGGCACGTTATCGTCTACCATTGTGGTAGATATGCTTTTGTGGATATCTTTTTCACGATGCTTGGCTCTGATTTGCAGTTTGTCGGTAGTTTTCAATAGTTTGATTTTTTTTGTAATTTGTTTGTCAATGCTATCAGATCTATTTTGCAAAGCATCCTCCAAGATTGTTGTTTTTGCTGATCACCACTACTACTTCAATCTTGAAGCATGTAGGTGGATAAAGACAATAAGTCTTGCTCTCTGCTTCTATTTCTTTAGTGTCTCATCTTTATCCTTGTTTTGTAGCCCATTGGACCTGTTTTGTTGGTATGTTGTTTTATATTTTAGTTTTTTTCTATTTAGATTTAATTTGTTTTGTTATGATCTGTTATATTTTCTTTTCTTTTGAACTATACCTCTATTTAAATTTTTAATAAAATTCAACCGACATATTATCAAAAATAAATAAAATGATGTTTCCGACGACAATGCAAGTTGTTACTTACATACTTGATTCTGAAATTGATATAAAGGTTAATAATTGATACACTACCGGTGTAAAATAAAATTACACAAGTATGTTTATTTTTAAAAATAAATTTAAAAACTAATTTTTTAGTCCTAAAACTATTTAACCCTAAAACTTAAACCTCTAACCCCTAAACACTAAATTAAAATTTTCAACTCTTAAATAATTCTGCTTATGAAAATTTTGTTTTTCACTTTAGTGTATATGATAATAATTAAAAAAATAGATATAAAATAATTCTCAAGTAATTGTCACGTACCAATTTTTTCGACCCGATCAAGCCACACATCAAGGGGCCGAGTGTGTGCTCACCAAGGGACGGAGCGAAGGGACGACAATCGAGGGACGTAGTACAGGGAAAACCGAGAAGGCCACACCTCGTGCGTACATTCCACTACACCGACGAGAAGCATCCGCAACCCATGGGGCTGGGTGTGCGGACCAAAGGGCCTAAGGGCCCGCACCAAGGGTGCACACCGAGGGGCCTAAGGGCCAGCACCAAGGGTGCACACCAAGGGGCCTACGGGCCGGCACCACGGGTGCACACCGAGGGGCCTAAGGGCCGGCACCACGGGTGCACACCGTGGGGGCCTAGGGCCGCACCATCGGGTCCGATGCACACGCACACAAGGGTGCCGACAGCTGCCCGTGCCGAGGAACCGAGCAGACCGAGTCCGACGCACCCTAGGGTCCCGACAACGACTGACGCCCAAGGACGGGGCAAGCCGATCACGCCGCACCCTAGGGTCCTGACAGCGGCCGACACTCAGGACCGGGCAAGCCGATCACGCCGCACCCGAGAGTCCAGACAGCGACCGACACTCAGGACCGGGCGAGCCGATCACGCCGCACCCTAGGGTCCCGACGACAGTGCACACGGAGGGGCTGGAGAGGGCCAGCCAGACGCACCCTAGGGTCTGCACACGGGGCCTTGGGCCTCGTCTCCACACAAGCAAGGCCTTCCTAGAGGTTAGGGGCCACGAATCCTTTTAGGACAAGGATTACATCTCCTTGAGGGAGTAGGACATTAGTTTATCCTAGTTAGAGTAGGATTAGGACTAGAGGGGCTATTTAAGGAGGCTTACCCCCACCTCATTATTCATCTTTTTCTTTCTTTCAGTTGTTCTCTGGCCTTGAGTCATATTTTCGTTAAGTTCAATAAAAGGTGTCGGGCATTCACCCGGCTTTCCCCACATCACTTTTTCTTTGGCCGTCACCCATTGTGTTAAAACGTCTTCCGCACAGATCTAGGCTCTCTCGCCTGGATCATCAGGCTTAACTTAGGCTCCACACACGCACCAAGGTGCCTAAGGTCGCACGTCCGACGGGTCAGAATTCTAGGGACTGACAAGTGGTATCAGAGCAAAGGAGTTTGCTCGGGATGGCCAAGAAAGATGAAGCCGGGACAACATCAAAGGGCACGGAGGCCCAAGTAACCGACAAAGCAACTGAAAAGAATTCCGACAAGAAAAAGGCCGCTTCGAAAGATCGGTTAGCAACACTTGAGGACAAGATAGAACGACTCGAGACCAGGGCAAAGGAGTCGGTTGAGTCCCTCGACACTGTCAACGATCGCTTGGAAAAGTTAGAAACCGAAGTCGGCCCCCTCAGAGATAAGGTCGCAGAAGAGGTGGGAAAACTTCTCGACGAGGCATACGAGAGATTAAACCGACAAGACATTTCCCTTCAAATTGCGATGGAAGCAACGAGGGGAGAGTTGTTAGGAGAAATCAAGAAACTCAGTGCTGAATTATCCCTCTATAAGAATGTCGTGCTAACCAGCATGGTGGACCAAACAATAGGAACAAAACCCAGGATCGACGTACCGAAACCGAAGGAGTTCAAAGGAGCAAGGGACGCTCAAGAAGTGGACAACTTCGTTTGGAACTTGGAGAATTACTTCTGACTCTCCGGCATCGACGACGAGGACACCAAGGTAAACACCGCTTCCGTTTACTTAGTTGATTCGGCTCTCCTATGGAGGCGTCTAGGGGTGATAACGAGCCGAGCTGAGCCCGAGCCTGGCCAGGCTCGGCTCGGCTCGGAAACAGTGTAATTGGGCTCGGCTCGGGCTCGAGGCTCGTCGAGCTCGGAATTTTAGGCTCAAGCTCGGCTCGAAAACAATTATATTGGGCTCGGCTCGGGCTCGAAGCTCGTCAGGCTCGGCTCGGGATCGTCAGGCTCGGCTCGGCTCGAAATGAAAAAGTTTGCTATAATTTTTTTATATAAAATATTCGTTAAAAATCCCTTTCATAACCAACACTAAAACGAAATTCAATGACCGTAAAGGGGGAAAAGTGTCAAAAATTAGATTAATCCAAATAATCATTAAATATTCTTATAATACAAACACATAATTAAAGAAAATACAAAATCAAACAACAATTAACTAATGAAAGAAATACAAACACATAATTTATTTTAGTGCATATGTAGATTTCGAGCCTGTTCACGAGCTTTTCGAGCCGAGCTTGGGTAGACTCGGCTCGGCTTGTTAAGGTTTCGAGCCGAACCCGAGCCCGAGTCGAGCTCACTCGAGCCGAGCTTTGACCGAGCTTTGACCGAGCCGAGCCCGAGTAGCTCGCGAGCCGGTCAGGCTCATTATCACCCCTAGTGGCGTCACAAGTGTTACCAATCCAAAGGAGGGGCGATCCCCATCAAAACATGGAAAGAATTTCAATTCGAACTCAAAGAGCACTTCTACCCAAAGAACGCTCAAGAAGAAGCTCGAGAGAAGCTTCACCGATTAAAGCACGACGGCTCAATTCGGGAGTACGTCAACAAATTTACCGAACTCAGGCTCCAAATTCACAATATGAGTGAAGCCGATGCTCTCTTTATCTTTAAAAGTGGGCTACAACGTTGGGCAAAGATGGAGTTACAACGAATGGGAATCCAAGATCTTTCCAAAGCATTGGACGCAGCCGATAGGGGTGTTCAAATTCGGGTACCCGGGTTTTCGGGTACCCGGACCTTCGGGTATTAGATTTGTCGGCCCGTGTCCCGACCCGTAAATACCGGGTACCCGATAATCGGGTACCCGTTAAACCCGGGTACCGGGTACCCGGTTCTTATTTTTTTATTTTAAAATTAAAAAAATCTTAAAAGTTTATAACACATGATCCAAACAAAAAATAATAATGATTTGAAGTTTATAACCATAAGAAAAACATTAAAAATATTAATCTCGATCGTGATTTTTTTTAATCTCATATTTTTTAAAGAAACATACTAATGCATAAATGCAATAGAGAAAACTTGTTGTTTGTTTCATATCGAATCTTACATATTCACAAATTAATATTTTTTTGTTGAAAAATTAAAAACATGAAAGCATATAAAACAAATATAGAATGAATTTAGAGATTTAAATATAGTTCTAAAGTAAAAATATTAAGTAATCTAATAAAATAAAAAATAAAAAAATAGGAACCGGGTACCCGAAAAAATCATATTTTTTGACCCGGGCAAAAAAAAAATTTCCGGGTAAATACCCGATTATTTGTGTTCGGGTGGTCGGGTCGGGTAGTTCGGGTCGGGTAATTTTGAACACCCCTAGCAACCGACTCCCTTGTAGAATTTGAACACAAGAAGTCAGACAAGCCAAAGCAAAGGTCGAAGTACGAAGACAACGACGAGGAAGATCGGGATGAACAACCCAAGGGTGAACCTAAGAAACCATCAAATGGAGACTTAAAACTCCGCAAGCCGTGGGTAAGGAACAGCAATAACTTTAGTTGTTACAATTGCGGAGGCAATCACATAAAGAAGGATTGTCCCGAACTCGAAAAGCTGCAGCCATCCAGGGAGATGATAGCGAAGACGAACCAGAACCCACTAAAATAAATGCCATTATCAGTTCCATGGAGACTATGAAGGGTTCCAAAGAGAAGGGACTGATGTTCATGGACATCAACTTGGCAGGCCAAGAACTAAACGCGCTAATAGACACAGGCGCCTCAGAATTATTTGTGTCAGAACATACCGCCGAAAGACTTGGCCTTCGGATTGAGAAGGCAAAAGGGTTTATTCAAACAGTAAACTGTCCATCGACTCCTATCACTGGGATAGCAAAAGGAGTCAAACTCAACATCGGCGACTGGTCGGGCAAAGAAACCATCAAAGTAATTCCCCTTGACGACTTTGATGTAGTAATCGACATTGATTTCCTTGACCGAATCAGGGCATTCCCCGTTCCGTTCTGCAATTGCTTGTACATACTTGACCCTAAGCGCCCATGCGCGGTGAAGACAAAGCGACAACCCGAAGTTAAGGCCAAGATGGTGTCAACCATTCAGTTCCACAAAGAGGGACATAAGAAAATGCCAACGCCTCGAAAAACAAGGGCACATGAGAAGCCGACCAAAACGAGGCAAGTTTCACTCGAACGCCCGAGGACTTTCCCACCAAAGCGAGAGGTTGAGCCCAAGATTGAGCTTGTGCCAATGACAAGTCCACCCGCTCGGGCAGGTTCACATAAGACAAAGAGGCAAGCTAGGAACCGGGAAAACAGGAAGCGTCGAGACAAGAGCTTCCAAGTATGAGACTTGGTCCTAGCCAGGTTAACCGGAGTATCACACCATCCGACCTCCGAAAAAAGGCTTGTGCGAAGGTACGAGGGTCCATTTAAAGTTTCTAAACAAGTAGGAAGGAACACCTACCAATTAGAGCTACCACCGACCATCCAGACGCATCGAGAGTTCAGCGTCAATTCACTCAAGCTGTACCGTCCGGGTAAGATGGGTGAAGCACAATCCCACCGAGCACTCAGCAAGGTAAAGGTCTCCTTCGCTGATGAAATTGGAGATATCCAAGCAGAAAGGATCGTACAACGACAGGGACAACGGCCAAGTCATGAGTACTTTGTCCTATGGAAAGGACTTCCCGACAGCAAAGGGAGTTGGGAACTAGCCAAGGCCGTATGGCAGTTCAAGAAACAAAAGAGTCGTTACCGTCTTAGCCGAGCGACGAGGGCGTCGCCGAATCCAGTGGGGGAGAATGTCACGTACCAATTTTTTCGACCCGATCAAGCCACACATCAAGGGGCCGAGTGTGTGCTCACCAAGGGACGGAGCGAAGGGACGACAACCGAGGGACGTAGTACGGGGAAAACTGAGAAGGCCACACCTCGTGCGTACATTCCACCACACCGACGAGAAGCATCCGCAACCCATGGGGCTGGGTGTGCGGACCAAAGGGCCTAAGGGCCCGCACCAAGGGTGCACACCGAGGGGCCTAAGGGCCGGCACCACGGGTGCACACCGTGGGGGCCTAGGGCCGCACCATCGGGTCCGATGCAAACGCACACAAGGGTGCCGACAGCTGCCCGCGCCGAGGAACCGAGCAGACCGAGTCCGACGCACCCTAGGGTCCCAACAACGACCGACGCCCAAGGACGGGGCAAGCTAATCACGCCGCACCCTAGGGTCCCGACAGCGGCCGACACTCAGGACCGGGCAAGCCGATCATGCCGCACCCGAGAGTCCAGACAGCGGCCGACACTCAGGACCGGGCGAGCCGATCACGCCGCACCCTAGGGTCCCGACGACAGTGCACACGGAGGGGCTGGAGAGGGCCAGCCAGACGCACCCTAGGGTCCGCACACGGGGCCTTGGGCCTCATCTCCACACAAGCAAGGCCTTCCTAGAGGTTAGGGGCCACGAATCCTTTTGGGACAAGGATTACATCTCCTTGAGGGAGTAGGACATTAGTTTATCCTAGTTAGAGTAAGATTAGGACTAGAGGGGCTATTTAAGGAGGCTTACCCCCACCTCATTATTCATCTTTTTCTTTCTTTCAGTTGTTCTCTGGCCTTGAGCCATATTTTCGTTAAGTTTAATAAAAGGTGTCGGACATTCGCCTGGCTTTCCCCACATCACTTTTTCTTTGGCCGTCACCCATTGTGTTAAAACGTCTTCCGCACGGATCTAGGCTCTCTCGCCTAGATCGTCAGGCTTAACTTAGGCTCCACGCACGCACCAAGGTGCCTAAGGCCGCACGTCCGACGGGTCAGAATTCTAGTGACGTGACATAATGCATATAAATAACTATTAAGCTAATCCCTTAACAGCATCTCACTATTATGGACACCTACTTTGCATTGCCATTTCATGCGACAAAAAATAAAATACTAAGTCTCTAATAACAGATTACTTTAATGGATAATTAGAAATATTTTTTTATGTTTAATGCATGTACCAGGTATCACATAGATTCTTTTGTCCATTTTCTCCGGTGGTCATTTGGTTGAGAAATTGAATCACTTTAATTTTTTTTATTATTAGTATTTGATTCATCAGTCAACTAATTCAGATCAAATTTTACAGAAGTCTATTATGAGATAAATTTTTTAACTCAATTTTCTTTTTCATTAATCATATAAGAATTAGAACCTCTAATCTTTTTAAGGGACTTAATGTCTGATCATGCTATCCAATTACCGGTGAATATTTTTCAATTAATTTCGCTATTTGGAAGCATTTTTTAAGTGTGTTTGAATAAATACGTGGTGGATTTTTTTAGTGAAAGTGGAAGGCGAATCTTTGAGGCAAGTATTAATTAATTAGAATCAAAAGAGATGGGCCGTGAGATATGGTTGATCAAATACGTCACACAGTTTCTCAACTGCAGTTACATTTGTCCATGTGGCAATGCCCGATGATGGTCAACGATCAAATATTTGATTTATTAGTGCGGAATTTGTAAGGCCTTCAGAGTTATATGCCGCAATTATTCTCAAAATTCTTTGGAATTCATATATTCTCTTACCATGATTAATATTGGTTGTTGCTCGTTGTGATTTTTTTTCTTTTCAAATATTTTTTATATAAAATAATTTAGCAAAAAACGTAGACAAAAACAAAATCTCTCTTACTTTCCTAACCTAATCCTTTTGAAACTCGAGGCAGTCGACCGCTGCTCCCTCCAGCTGTCGGCCCCCACCCTATAGTGTGTATTTTTTCTTTCCTTTTTTGTTTTTTCGACTTCCCCTTTCTTCTTTGATTTTGTAATATTTCGATCTGACCCGAAAACCTGAAGTGTCATATTAGGTCGTTGACCCGATCCGTCATAATTTAAAATCGAATTTATTCAATAAATTAGATCCATTCACATTGTAACGCAACCTTATTATAAAAGCAATTAATACAATATTACTTAGTTTACAGACATTGGCCTTATTTTAAAACCACTTATAATCAAAAGAATTTATATAGTAAAATAATTATAGACTCGATTCCGTAAGGTCATATGAATACACATCCCAATAAACACAAGTACTATACTCTAATAAAAGCAACATGCTGGAATCTCGTACTGCACTATCAATCTATCAACCTAAGCACGGAACAACGATTCCGAACGTTGAGCTTACAAAGCTCAGTGGTACACATCTACTCTATTATAATTCATGAGATTCATAAACATAAGCATTCATGATAAGCAATGAGTCATACGACATGAGTATAGCAACTTATCTATGACTTTACGTCTAGCTACACATACTAACTACCAAAGAACAACATAAGAGATCATCATCATGAATGCAAATATTCACATAAGAATGCATAACCACAGATCACAAAGCATCATGCTTACCGCGGATGCACCTGGGATCAAACGATCATCAAGTACTCTACAATGTATTAGGGATCACATAACATCAAATACAGTGCAACACCATACCCGAGACCACCTAGCATCAGGTACAACAAATGTTACCTGGGATCACAAAGCATCAGGTACACATCACAACAAGTATTGTAGTATAATATTGGATATTCGAATCCCACGCAATTATAATAATCAATCAAAGGCCTACCAGGCCAAAACATTACACACAAAATAATTTTGGTCTATTGTTAAATTAACTCGCTATCTTAACTCAACGAAGGCTCTATTATTTATATATTCATTATGCTTGAGTGTGTCTTATTCAACATCTAGTCCAATACAAGGCTCTATCAATCCACTTTAATAAAATATTAGTTACAGTGAGTATCAGTCTCTTATATGAGTAATACTCGTCATAAGGGTATCAATATTGGATTCAAGTACTAGTATCAAATTAAGGTTTGATGTTTCAATTAAATCAATTAGTACTGATACCGAACCGTTAGTAAGATACTAGAAGTACAATATCGGTACTGCCTGAAGCTCATATTGATAGTCACGCACGATGCTCATCCACCTCCGAACTATGTTCTCTACTCGAGCTTATTGAAATAAGATCAATTTATCGGGTTATACTGAATTATTAAAAGCATTCAAAAATGTCTTAACCTTTTTAAATCTCTTCGGTTAAACATGAGGGTAGTTTAATTTTTTTTTTGTATACAAGGGCATTTTGGTAATATAAGCACTTAGGGGCACTTTTGTAACACCCGTGTTTTGGGGTTAGGAGTTAACCGGGTTTATAGTTCGAGTCAATAAAAATTTAATTAAAAATCAATTCGACCTAAATTGGATCCATTTGAGCTTTAGAAAAAGGAGAGGGACTAATGTTGTAATTTTACCCAAATGTTTCGAAAAGCAAGACCACTTTTAATTAAAAGTTGTCTTCCTCCCCCTTTATCCCCATTCCAACGTTAAACACCCA
Source organism: Hibiscus trionum (assembly GCA_030270665.1). Classification (NCBI taxonomy): domain Eukaryota; kingdom Viridiplantae; phylum Streptophyta; class Magnoliopsida; order Malvales; family Malvaceae; genus Hibiscus; species Hibiscus trionum. The sequence goes on along the minus strand of BSYR01000010.1, from coordinate 37,258,013 downwards.
AACCTCTCTTCAAAACTCTTTCAAACCTAAAACACTATTCCATTGGCTTTCAACTTCAATTCAAGGTGTTTTTGAAAGGTAAAATCATTTTCTTACTCTCCTCTTTATCCCCTATCTACCTATGGTCTTAGATTTTAAAGATATGAAGTTTTGAAAATTAGGGTTTGTATTAAAGTTTGGGTTTTTAAGGGGTTTTTCATCTTGTTTTGATAAATTGAGTTGGGGTTTTGTTTATTCATGTTAAAAGGTGCAACATATATTAATTTGGTTGAGTTTTGTGGAAAATCCGAAGTAGGGTCTTAGAGCAAATTTTAAGGTGTCAAAACTTGGGTTTTTGGGAGGTTTAAGGTTGAAATTGAAGGGCTGTTGGTCTACATATGTTATGAGGATGTTTTGGGATCCTTTGGGTGCCTTTTGGTTGATTGAAAGTGGAGTTTTAAGCAAGGTTATTGGGGAGCACGAAAATTGGTATTTTGGGTGATTATATAGATTGGGGATTTGTGGACTTTGGCTTGTGTTTGTAAAGTAAGTTGATGGTTGAGTTTTAGCATTGAATTGTGAAGTAATGAATGTGTTTTGCTTGGCTAGAAGCGAGAGGAGTCGTTGAAGGAGCTTTGGGACCGAATCCGGGTTCGTAGGAGTTTCGCTTGGTAGCTAAGGAAGGGCAGTGAGTGGTTTCAAACTTGATTTAAAGTTTGGTTCGAGTATGTGTAGTGTGTGTGTGTAAAGTGTGCTTGGTAGGCCACTCCTATTTAATTCAAGTTGTTAACTTAGCCTTTGTTCTCCATAAATGCTATTGTGCTTACTTAGCTATGCTCTTGTGATTGTGGTTAATTGGTGCATGTATATCATGATGTGTATATATATGTGATGAGCATGAGTTGTGGTTGATGATATGTGATGTGATAATGAAAATTGGCACTAAATAATTACCGATTGTAAATGATCGATCATTAGGATTAGTGTGCACACAAATTGAGTCAAAACGTACGTGGCCTTGATGGCGTTAAGTCATCAAGGTGGAGTACGGTGATGTAATATTCCACCGGAAGCTTTTTATATATTTCTACGGGATGATGAGTGGAATCCCATCCGTAGGGCATGGGGCGATGAGTGGAATCCCGCACATGCAAGGTCCGGTGATGAGTGTAATCCCACCGAGGTAAAGTGTTGTTGAGGTTTAAATCCGCACAATCGGGGTGATTAATAGTGGCCAATTAAACTTGTTCATGTATTGTGATATAAGATTGAGGTATATGGTGTTGTTACATGATGTTGATATTGATGATTGAGCTTGGTAGGATTGAGAAACCATATTATGCCACTTGAAAGACTAGCTAGGTCTACTTGATTATATGCCTTTGAAGGTTGTATGTGAGATTAGGATTTACATGCTTGAACCCTGCATTGTTGATGTTTTTCGTTTTAGAGCACCCTCACTAAGCTTATAGCTTACGCTCTCAATGTTCAACAATGCAGATCATTAGCGTGATGTTAGCTCGAGGCAAGGCAAGAAGGGCTTTCCAAGTTTGAGGCTCAAGTACGGTTATCAATTTTGTATTAGCTAGCAATGTGGTAAGGGTTTTTGTATGAGCTTTGTATGACTCATTTATGTATGAATGTTTTGGTTTGATTATGGTTTGTAAAGCATGAGATACTATGATGAATGTTGGTGGGTGATGGCATGCTTTAGATGTTTAGGTTGCCTTGTGTATGAGTGCAAACCTCTTATGATGACTTGTGCCTTTTAAGCCCTTTTGAGCCTTTACGTATGCCATTATTGCCTAAATTGCTCTTTTGTTGGAATGCTATGTATGGATGACTTGGCACATGTTTGATTGTTATCTATGGCTCAAGTATGTTTGCTTACATGTTTGTATACGCTTAGGTGAGTCCAGAAATGCATTTAGAATCGTGTTGGGGTCGTTAAAGTTGGAAATTTTGGTGTTGCAGTGCAGGGCGTATCGGTACGCCTAAGGGCCGTATCGATACGGTCTTGCCTGTAGAGCTCAGTTTAGGCTGGGTGTATCGATACGCGGGGGCGTATCGATGCGGTTTTTGGTCACTGGAATTTTGAGAATTTGGGGAGTTTTTGGTGTATCGATACGGTGTTGGGGCGTATCGGTACGGGTACATCTCGTTGACCACGAGATGTTGACTAAAGAGGGCGTATCGATACGCTCAAGGGCTGTATCGATACGGTCTTCTCCGAGTTGACTGTTGGGGTTGACCAAGTCAAGGCGTATCGATACCCTTGATTGGAGTATCGATACGGCCTGCCTTATAAGCTTAAAATGGACTGTTTGTGCATGGCCGTGTTTCGAATGTGATTTCCTTTGATTGTTTTCCGCTGTCGTGATCACCTAGGTTTTAACAATCCTCTAGACAAGATTAAAATGTAAGAAAAAAAAAACAGGGTTGCTAACCGAGGGGGAACCTTAATGGATTTCGCTTCGGTTTTCCCCGTGTGGCCTACTCGGACCGGTCATCCGACCGGACCGGGACGAGGGGGTTACATTTGTTGGTATCAGAGCCTGAGGTTACCGAGACCTCGGGCAGGTAAGTGAGGTAAGCTCGATGTGTTAAATGATTGTGTTGCTCGATGCATGTCTTGCCATGAATTCTTGAATATTTGACTGTTCGTATGATGTCTTGAAGCATGAATTGTCGTGTCTGGTGTAGAGTGTGTGCCCATTGCTACTATTACTTAATTTAAAAAGAATTTTTGGAAAGAGGAGTACTTGAGCACTATTGGACCCTTGCTTTGGCTAACGTAATCCTTATCTGTTTCTTGTTGTAGTTTATACCTTGCTAGCTGTATCATGAGACCACGTGGGAGGCCTAGGATGGTTCGACCGGAACCACGGGCAGAGGCTCCAGGAGTTGAGCCAGTAGTGAGAGTTGAGGCTCAAGTGGGAGAACCTGTGGTTGGAGTTGGAGCTCCTCCTCCACCACCTCCACCACCACCACCTCCTCCACCAGGAGCGGGAGGAGAGGCCGGGGCTGAAGGAGAGGGACCACAAGGAGGCCAAGGTGGCCAAGGACCGGCCGGGATTGACTTAGCTCCGTTGGTTCAAGCGATTGCCGGGGCATTTCAGGCCGCAGTAGCTGGAGGTCAGGCGGCAGCACACCATCAGGGTGAGGGCACTGGGTTGCCATTAGAGAGACTTCGTGGTTTAGGGGCTGAAGAGTTCCGAGGTGCTACTCCAGAGCGATCAGAGTTATGGTTTGAGAAGACTGTCCGTATCCTTGCTCAGATGGGATGTACTGGTAAGCGTAAGTTGGGATGTGTTGAGTCTTTGCTTCAGGGTGATGCCTACACCTGGTGGGTCACCGTTACTTCGGGTATGGATGAGGCCGAGATTTCCTGGGAGTTCTTTGAGACAGCATTCCGGAAGAAGTATTTGGGTCCGCGATACCTCGATGAGAGGAAGAGAGAGTTTATGGCCTTGCTTCAGGGGAGTATGTCCGTGACCGATTATGAGATCTGATTTGTCAGATTGAGTCAGTATGCACCTGAGCTTGTACCTACTGAGATGGAGCGTTGTAACCGCTTCCATTATGGGCTGAGTGAAGAAATCAAGACGTATACTCTAGCTTCAGATTACACTGATTTTGATGTCTTGGTCTCGAGGGCCAAGAACTTGGAGCACAGTTTGAGTTTGACCAGGCGGTCAGGTGGATCCAGTTCGGGTAAGAGGTCCTGCAACTTTGATAGAGGTGATGCCAAGAGGCATCGAGACAACAGACATCAGTATGATCATAGGCGTGGTGGCGGTAACCACGGTAGGGGCCACCAGGGCCAGAGAGCTGGTGGGAAGTTGCCCACATGTGCCACTTGCGGGAGGAACCACACCGGTGAGTGTTGGGGAAATTTTCACTCTTGTTGGAGTTGTGGTGCTAGAGACCACATTAGACGTGATTGTCCACATCAGGTGGGACAGGCACCAGTTCAGGCTCCAGCTAGAGCCAATGACTTTCAGAGAGGCCGCGGGCGCGGTAGAGGTAATTTCCAGCCGAGGAATGATGGCCAGAGAAATATAGCAGATGTAGTTGCAGTCCAGCCGGAGGGCGGAGGACAGGCCAGGGTTTACGCTCAGCGCGGGGAGTAGCATGACACCGATGTGATCGCAGGTAACTTCTCGATACAGTCTTTGGGTTTGCTTTCTTTGATTGACTCTGGGTCTACACATTCCTACATATTGAGTGAGCATGCACAGTCTTTGAGTTTGCCTTGTGAGATGTTAGAGGTAGGAGTTAGTGTTACTAGTTCCTTTGGGGACACGGTAGTAGTTAGGAAGATGTATCGAAGGTGTCCGTTGATGGTTCAGGGACATGTGTTTCTAGTGGATATGATGGAGCTACCTTTCTACAGTTTTAATGTGATTCTGGGTATGGATTGGCTCACGGAGCATAGAGCTAGGATAGATTTTGAAACTAAGCGGATTTCTTTGAGGCTCACAGATGACTATGAGATTGTAGTGGTGGGTGAGAACGTGAAGTTCTTGTCCAATGTGGTTTCAGTATTAGAGGATAAAGAGATTAGTTGAGTTGGGGTGCGAAGCATACTTAGCGTATGTGATGAACCCTAACATGAGTGAGGTTAGACCTCAGGACATCCGGACTGTATGTGACTTTCCTAGTGTGTTTCCGGAAGAGTTGCCAGGGTTACCACCGGACAGAGAGGTAGAGTTCAGCATTGAGACTTATTCTGATTCGGCTCCTGTTTCGATTGCTCCGTATCGCATGGCACCGAAAGAATTGAAAGAGTTGAAGACTCAGTTGCAAGAATTGACAGATAGAGGTTTTATCCGACCTAGTTCTTCACCTTGGGGTGCACCAGTTTTGTTTGTGAAGAAGAAAGATGGGAGCATGAGAATGTGTATAGATTACAGACAGTTAAATCAGTTGACAGTGAAGAATAAATATCTGTTGCCTAGAATTGATGACTTGTTTGATCAGTTGAGGGGAGCTTCAGTCTTTTCGAAGATTGATTTGAGATCGGGTTACTACCAGCTAAAGGTAAGAGAGGTTGATGTACCGAAGACGGCCTTTAGGACTAGATATGGACATTATGAGTTTTTAGTCATGCCTTTTGGGTTGACTAATGCACCGGCTGCTTTCATGGACATGATGAATAGGATTTTTCATCAGTATCTAGATCAGTTTGTAGTTGTGTTTATTGATGATATTTTGGTGTACTCGCGAACTGAAGAAGACCATGGCCAACATTTGAGACTAGTTTTGAAGACTTTTCTAGATCATCAGTTGTATGCGAAGCTAAGCAAGTGTGAATTCTGGATTCGTGAGGTAGTCTTCTTAGGACATGTAGTGTCAGCCGAAGGCATTAGAGTTGATCCGAAGAAGATTGAAGCCATTGTTGAGTGGAAGCAACCGAAGTCTGTAACAGAGGTACGTAGCTTCCTAGGCTTAGCCGGATACTATAGAAGATTTGTAGAGGGTTTCTCTAAGTTAGCCGCTCCGTTGACACAGTTACTTCAAAAGAGTGTTCAGTTTGAGTGGACAGATGCAAGACAGAGAGCCTTTGAGAAATTGAAAGAAGCTTTGACCCAAGCTCCGATCTTGATCCAGCCTGAGTCCGGGAATGACTATGTAGTTTACAGTGATGCTTCTTATGTAGGGCTAGGATGTGTTCTGATGCAAGACAAGAGAGTAGTGGCTTATGCCTCGATGCAGTTGAAGACCCATGAGCGCAACTATCCGACCCATGACATAGAGTTAGCTGCAGTTATGTTTTCTCTGAAGATTTGGAGGCACTATTTGTACGGTGAGAAATGCACAGTGTACACAGATCATAAGAGTTTGAAATACATTATGACTCAGCGAGATTTGAATCTCAAACAGCGTAGATGGTTAGAGCTGCTAAAGGACTATGATCTTACCATTGAGTACCATCCAGGTAAGGCCAATGTAGTGGCCGATGCATTGAGTAGGAAGATGGCCGTGGACTTGAGAGCTATGTTTGCTAGATTGTGTTTGTCCGGAGATGGTGGCTTGATAGCCGAGCTTCAGGTTAGACCTACTCTAGGTCAGTTGATTCGAGAGAAACAACTCTTAGATAGATCTTTAGCACCTAACGTGCAAGATATAGCTGAGGGTAGATCTTCAGACTACAGTTTCAGTACTGATGGGGTTTTGTGTTTCAAAAATAGAATAGTTGTGCCAGAGGACAGTGACTTGAGACGTACGATCTTGACTGAAGCCCACAGTAGTCCGTTTGCTATGCATCCTGGAAGTACGAAGATGTACCGTGATTTGAAGAATGAGTACTTTTGGGTTGGCTTGAAGAGAGATGTAGCCGACTTTGTGAGTAAGTGCTTAGTGTGTCAGAGAGTGAAGGCGGAACATCAGGTTCCCTCAGGTTTGTTACAGCCGTTGAGAATTCCGGAATGGAAATGGGAGAACTTCACCATGGATTTTGTTTCGGGTTTGCCTTTGACTCCTATGAAGAAGAACTCAGTTTGGGTGATAGTAGATCGTTTTACGAAGTGTGCTCACTTCTTGGCAGTCAACACTACTTACACATTAGGTAGATTGGCCGATTTGTATTTGGCGAGATTGTTAGACTGCATGGTGTGCCGAAGTCCATTGTATCAGATAGAGATCCATGGTTTACTTCTCGATATTGGGAGTGTCTGCATACAGCTTTGGGTACCCGTTTGAACTTCAGCACTTCTTATCATCCTCAGTCAGATGGTCAGTCAGAGAGAGTTATTCAGATCTTAGAGGATATGCTGCGATGTTGTATCATTGACTTTCAGGGTACTTGGGAGAAGCATTTGCCTTTAGTAGAGTTTGCGTATAATAATAGCTTTCAGTCGAGCATTCAGATAGCTCCTATGAGGCCTTGTATGGCCGGAAATGTAGGACTCCAGTTTGTTGGGCCGAAGTGGGACAAAAATTGTTACCTATGCCGGATTTGCTCAAGGGGACAACTGACAAGGTAAAATTGATTCGTGATCGTTTGAAAGCTGCTTCGGATAGGCAGAAGTCCTATGCCGATTTGAAGAGGAAGGAAGTTGAGTTCTCAGTGGGTGAGAGAGTATTCTTGAAGGTATCTCCGTGGAAGAAAGTGGTGAGATTTGGCCGAAAGGGGAAGTTGAGTCAGAGGTACATAGGACCGTATGAGATTGTGAAGAGGGTTGGTCGGGTTGCTTATCAGTTGCGTTTGCCATCCGAGCTAGAGAAGATACACGATGTGTTCTATGTTTCGATGCTTCGTAAGTATAGGTCCGATCCATCGCATGTTATGCCCGTAGAAGAAATTGAATTGAATCCGGATTTGACTTATGAGGAGGAGCCAGTGGAGATCTTAGCTTCTGACAGTAAAATTTTGAGGGGTAGATCGATTGAGTTAGTAAAGGTGCGGTGGCAACGTAGAGGTGTGGACGAGGCCACTTGGGAGAGGAAGGAGGATATGGAAAAGCAGTTTTCGTATCTCTTTCAGTCAGGTAATTTCGGGGACGAAATTCCTTAAGTGGGAGAGAGTTGTAACACCCGTGTTTTGGGGTTAGGAGTTAACCAGGTTTATAGTTCGAGTCAATAAAAATTTAATTAAAAATCAATTCGACCTAAATTGGATCCATTTGAGCTTTAGAAAAAGGGGATGGACTAATGTTGTAATTTTACCCAAATGTTTTGAAAAGCAAGACCACTTTTAATTAAAAGTTGTCTTCCTCCCCCTTTATCCCCATTCCAACGTTAAACACCCAAACCTCTCTTCAAAACTCTTTCAAACCTAAAACACTATTCCATTGGCTTTCAACTTCAATTCAAGGTGTTTTTGAAAGGTAAAATCATTTTCTTACTCTCCTCTTTATCCCCTATCTACCTATGGTCTTAGATTTTAAAGATATGAAGTTTTGAAAATTAGGGTTTGTTTTAAAGTTTGGGTTTTTAAGGGATTTTTCATCTTGTTTTGATAAATTGAGTTGGGGTTTTGTTTATTCATGTTAAAAGGTGCAACATATATTAATTTGGTTGAGTTTTGTGGAAAATCCGAAGTAGGGTCTTAGAGCAAATTTTAAGGTGTCAAAACTTGGGTTTTTGGGAGGTTTAAGGTTGAAATTGAAGGGCTGTTGGTCTACATATGTTATGAGGATGTTTTGGGATCCTTTGGGTGCCTTTTGGATGATTGAAAGTGGAGTTTTCAGCAAGGTTATTGGGGAGCACGAAAATTGGTATTTTGGGGATTTGTGGACTTTGGCTTGTGTTTGTAAAGTAAGTTGATGGTTGAGTTTTAGCATTGAATTGTGAAGTAATGAATGTGTTTTGCTTGGCTAGAAGCGAGAGGAGTCGTTGAAGGAGCTTTGGGACCGAATCCGGGTTCGTAGGAGTTTCGCTTGGTAGCTAAGGAAGGGCAGTGAGTGGTTTCAAACTTGATTTAAAAGTTTGGTTCGAGTATGTGTAGTGTGTGTGTGTAAAGTGTGCTTGGTAGGCCACTCCTATTTAATTCAAGTTGTTAACTTAGCCTTTGTTCTCCATAAATGCTATTGTGCTTACTTAGCTATGCTCTTGTGATTGTGGTTAATTGGTGCATGTATATCATGATGTGTATATATATGCGATGAGCATGAGTTGTGGTTGATGATATGTGATGTGATAATGAAAATTGACACTAAATAATTACCGGTTGTAAATGATCGATCATTAGGATTAGTGTGCACACAAATTGAGTCAAAACGTACGTGGCCTTGATGGCGTTAAGTCATCAAGGAGGAGTACAGTGATGTAATATTCCACCGGAAGCTTTTTATATATTTCTACGGGATGATGAGTGGAATCCCATCCGTAGGGCATGGGGCGATGAGTGGAATCCCGCACATGCAAGGTCCGGTGATGAGTGTAATCCCACCGAGGTAAAGTGTTGTTGAGGTTTAAATCCGCACAATCAGGGTGATTAATAGTGGCCAATTAAACTTGTTCATGTATTGTGATATAAGATTGAGGTATATGGTGTTGTTACATGATGTTGATATTGATGATTGAGCTTGGTAGGATTGAGAAACCATATTATGCCACTTGAAAGACTAGCTAGGTCTACTTGATTATATGCCTTTGAAGGTTGTATGTGAGATTAGGATTTACATGCTTGAACCCTGCATTGTTGATGTTTTTCGTTTTAGAGCACCCTCACTAAGCTTATAGCTTACGCTCTCAATGTTCAACAATGCAGATCATTAGCGTGGTGTTAGCTCGAGGCAAGGCAAGAAGGGCTTTCCAAGTTTGAGGCTCAAGTACGGTTATCAATTTTGTATTAGCTAGCAATGTGGCAAGGGTTTTTGTATGAGCTTTGTATGACTCATTTATGTATGGATGTTTTGGTTTGATTATGGTTTGTAAAGCATGAGATACTATGATGAATGTTGGTGGGTGATGGCATGCTTTAGATGTTTAGGTTGCCTTGTGTATGAGTGCAAACCTCTTATGATGACTTGTGCCTTTTAAGCCCTTTTGAGCCTTTACGTATGCCATTATTGCCTAAATTGCTCTTTTGTTGGAATGCTATGTATGGATGACTTGGCACATGTTTGATTGTTATCTATGGCTCAAGTATGTTTGCTTACATGTTTGTATACGCTTAGGTGAGTCGAGAAATGCATTTAGAATCGTGTTGGGGTCGTTAAAGTTGGAAATTTTGGTGTTGCAGTGCAGGGCGTATCGGTACGCCTAAGGGCCGTATCGATACGGTCTTGCCTGTAGAGCTCAGTTTAGGATGGGCGTATCGATACGCGGGGGCGTATCGATACGGTTTTTGGTCACTGGAATTTTGAGAATTTGGGGAGTCTTTGGTGTATCGATACGGTGCTGGGGCGTATCGGTACGGGTACATCTCGTTGACCACGAGATGTTGACTGAAGAGGGCGTATCGATACGCTCAAGGGCTGTATCGATACGGTCTTCTCCGAGTTGACTGTTGGGGTTGACCAAGTCAAGGCGTATCGATACCCTTGATTGGAGTATCGATACGGCCTGCCTTATAAGCTTAAAATGGACTGTTTGTGCATGGCTGTGTTTCGAATATGATTTCCTTTGATTGTTTTCCGCTGTCGTGATCACCTAGGTTTTAACAATCCTCTAGACAATATTAAAATGAAAGAAAAAAATAGGGTTGCTAACCGAGGGGGAACCTTAATGGGTTTCGCTTCGGTTTTCCCCGTGTGGCCTACTCGGACTGGTCATCCGGCCAAACCAGGACGAGGGGGTTACAATTTTCATAATTACTGCTGTTAAGGGTCAAAATGGCAGAGGTCTGGAGATAGGGGTTCGACAGTGACTGGGACGATTGTCTCAGGTTGGATGGCCTCTCTAGATAAGAACTCATGTGCTTTTTAGGAGTGGTGGTGGTGTTTATCAATGAGAGACTTGGTTTTCTCTTGTTGCATGCCGGTTTTATACTACCTGGACAAGTGTCATGATAGGATTGTCGTGGCGTATTGATTGGAATGGCTATGACCTGACGACCTAGGTTTCCCTCGTTATCCATAGTGACCACGTGCATGGTCATGTGTTCGTGGGATGCCATAGGTTGCGAAGAGTATTATGCGCGGTTTGTGGGTAGTTCTGTGCTTAGCAGTTCACCTGCATTGTTTTACTCGTTGTCTGATCTCTCTTTTGTTGCATTGTTCATAGTCTTGCCTATTCTAGTTTTGACACGTGACAATGCTTGTTTATAGGTACTAACAATTACCCCTAGGTAAGGGAAGGTTATAAAGTGAACTTGGCGAGCCTGTAGAATTTATAGAGAGCTCTTTTGGGTGAGGGTTTCTATGGTAACAGAGTTTCAAACTTTGGATGGCGTATGCCTTGAACTACAAGACTCATAGTGACAATCCTTTGATTGGTGTGTTTCGTTATTTTTATAGTTTGATGGTTGGCGATGGCGAGAGTGGAAGGTGTTTAGTAGCCATTGGGATTTGCGAGGAGGGTGCATTTTTTCCTTTTTATATTATTATTCCTTATTAACGTACCTGGAAGTGATGTAGACAATTCAGGTCAGGCTGTGATGAAAAAAAGCATTTGATTAGAAGTGACAAGCATTTGCGTCGTATATGCGGTTATTGAGTGGGATTTTGAAAATCGTGTAACTTTAATTAAGTTTGCGAGACTTCGAGATGTGGTAATTAATTGCTGGTATTGGTGATCCTTTACATAAATATGCAAAATGTCGTTGTTTGGTATGTCGACGGCCCACCTTAAATAAGGTTCCTTTGGGTATACCTATCTTATGATCAATTTGTTTTTCTTATGGAACTTTATTTTTATGGTCTTTTCTTGTGATGCTTTAAAAGGGAGAAGAGAAAATATTTTTATGTAGAAAAGTGGTTTTCAGAAACCACTTTGGATAGATCTTTGGGGAGTGCAAGTGTTGTAGACTAGATCAATAGGCAATAATATTTGGATGTGGTTGGAGGAGTCAGTCGAGTTAGGGGCATGTTGCCGAGGCAGTTGATTTGTTCATGGATTAGAACATTCTCCTCCTGATGCGGAGCATGGATTTCTAGAGTCGAAAATGGGAGAGACATGTGCCATCTCCATATGCTCTGCCTGCGAGATGAAGAAGCCCTCTTTTTATCTCGAATGGAACGAGATAACTCATTCAGGGAAATTTTGGAGGCTAAAGTTGTTCGTTTGTCAATTGTGGTGCCGGGTACTGTGATGATAAACAAGTGCAGCTGAAGTCAAAGATTTGGAGCAAGGAAACACTACTTGAAAAGTAGGTGTTTTGGATTGATATCAGGAAGGCTATGATGGTTAAGGTTGAAAAAGAGATCTAGATCGCGAAATTTTTGTACGTTCGCGACTTTGTATTGTACTGGCATGTTAATTTTCCTTAGGATGAATTCTTGCCCCCATATTAATAAGATTTTGAGGGTTTTTGTTCCTTTTTGGATCGTGTAGTAATGAGGATTACTATTTTTCACTTGTCTTTGAAATGTTGTTGCTTTTTGTTTTGGTTTGTTTTCATATTTAATTTACCCCTGGTGAGGTTGTTTTATTATTCGTATTGTATTATTATACGCTTTCTGTTTTTTGGTATATGAGTAATATGACCCTGCTCTTATGAACCGTATATTTGGGAAGCGTCGGATACCTACATTGTTGTTATTTTGTTTTGTTTGTTTGTTTTTTTACGCGTTGGGCTTTGGATGTGTGGATAGTTGATTTCTTGTGGGAGTTTGCTTTGGTTGCTATGTTGGCTTCTTAGAAATATGCGATAAAGTTTGGTTTCTACTCATGCGATTTGGGAGAATTGGAAGTTTTCAAAATTTGAATTTTGGAATATTTTGTTATTTGATGGCGGTTCCCACTCAAAATTTCGATATTCCTGCTAAAGTGGGCCTTGTGTGACGGCTATAAATGGGGTTTCTCGTTAGTGAGAACACTGCAACTCCTGATCTTACTTTTTGTTCCCCCTATTGGGGGTTTGTATTCTGTTTTACAGCTTTGTGGTTGCCAACGTCTTACAAGGATTGTATCTTGGAAACAATTTTGTCCGATCCGAGTTTCTTTTCCAGGTGTGAGTGCTTGTATGAGATTTTTAATTGCATTTTGCTGTTGGTGTGATGAGAAGTTTTATCGTTTGCTTTTTCACGGGCCATTTATTTTATCGAATGCAAACAAGGGAATTTTCAAAGCACAAGAACCTTGCATTTGTATAGAATTTTTTTTGAAAATTTTGAAATGGGGTGCATTTCAACTTCTAGTTGTATACCCCATACTTAAAAATTTCATCGTCCCCAATACAAAAGAAAATAGAATGGAATGAAGGAATGCAATGACAGAATGTAATGACAAAATGCAATAAGATAATGTAATTAAATGATGAATGAAATGCAAGTACAACTATATGTTGTTACAATGAGAAAGGAAATGCAAGTACAGAAATACAAAATGAAACTAAACTACATGAAATGCACTCCTACTAAAAATAAAAACAGACTAACTCAGTTTTCTGGATCCTGGGAGGACGAAGTGGAGCGTCTCTTCTTCTTCTTGCTCCTCTTCTCTTCTTTTCTCTTCTTCTTGCTCCTCTCTTTAAACTTGGAGCATTTTCTCTTATTTCCTTTCTTGGGATGGAGAGTCTCCTCTTCATTTGTTCTGCTACTTCTTTTCGTTCAGGATCCTCTTCCACTTCGGTATCATCGACCACATCCTCAGAGGTTATGAGCTGTGGTGGTGCCTTGTATAGCACCAATGAAAGAGGATTGTCCTCTTGTTCATGCTTTGTGGACACAGCTTCTGCCAGTCTCGTCGCATGTAGCTTCATCTCAGGTCCTTTTGTGGCCGCTTCCACACTCTTGGGTGCAACCAAATCCTTCTCAGCTTCCATCTTTGTGACAGACTTCTCAGCAGCAGAACTTTCCTCTTCATTCTCATCAACATCCTCAACAATGAATTCATCTTTATTATCAACAATGGGCATGTCATCAACATCCGTAAGGATGTTCAAATCAAACAAACAATCCCTAATAACTTTACTCGACGACTTCTGTAATGGTGGGTCACCAGCTTCGCTAACAATGTTAGGTGAATTTACTGATTTTGCTGGGACATCTTTAGCGACAACATCAGAGGAAAAATCATAATCTCGAATGATTAGAGGGAAAACATGGAATTTTGGTGGATCAGCTGGATTAAATTAGCTCAGGGCAAAAAGTGCAAACTTGTGTCAAGTCTTCACATAAGCATAGAATAGATTATGTGCTAGATCCATGGTTTGTACAATGGCCACAACAACTCCCAGTTTACTTATCACTGCGTCGAGTTTGTCCTTAATTTTCAAAACTTTTTGCTAGACTTCATTAGTTGTCAGGACATTCTCTGGTGCATCGTCCACTTTATTTTTACCCTTCTCCTCCCTAGATGTTGTACCTTGGCATGGTGTAGGGACTTTAGGATCACAAATCGCCCTATCAACAACAACCTTGTTGATAGGGCTCTTTTTGGAAGTGCTCTCCTCATTTATTTGGGGTTTCATCCCCTTTGATTCACAAAGCTGCATTATTAGAGAAGAAAAAGTCAATATGTCATTTTTCTTCTCGGCAAAGCCCCTTATGTCCTTGTGGATTAATGCCCCCGTTTTGATTTCCCTTCCTTTGATGATAGAATGTATCATGCATATTCTATCGAGGGACACAGTTGTGTTGTGGGTGGAGGGCAACAGTCTTGAATTTATGAATTGAAACCAAACTTTGGCAGGTAAGGTCAAGTAATTCATAAGCATGGTAAAATTCCCAGCATTGATCCTAGACCATACTGCACCCGCTATACATAAACTCTCAACTAAAAGGGCGAGTTTCTCATCAATCAATTTAGAAACAAATATAGAATGTTCATCCAGACTCACAACAATATTGTATAACTTGTTAATAGAAGAGACACTCCAAGGAATAGAATATTCTCTAACAAAAACAAGTTTAAGGGAGGGTTCATACAGATTTGCGTAGAATTCCCTTACCAACGCAACACTGAAGCTGCATGGGTGATTGCAGAATCTATCCTAGTTGTGTAGTACGATGGTGTTGTGGATTGACCTCCCAGGTTCCTCATCAGCGGAGAGTTTGATTCCTTGCTCTGGATGGATGCTTCGCATTTGGATGTGTTTAGTGAAGCGTTCAAAAGCTAACCCAATTTGGAAAACTTCATATTCATGAATTTCTTCCTAAGTAATGGGTTCCTCAGGTTGAGGGTTTGACTCGGAGCTTTGCATGTCCTGAACAGGGGTCTCCTTTGCTATCTTTCAGGCTGCTCTTGTTTTAGCCATGGGTGATTATAGGAAAGAACATGAAATAGAGAAGTTTTTAAAGAGAAAAAATTTGAACTTTACTGCTTCCAATGCTTAGAGAAAAAAGAAAATTAGGTGAAAAATATGTAACATCCACCTTTCCGTCCAAGAATTTAACTCATTAAATTAGAGTATTGATTTATTCTTTGAAAGTAAATAAGTTCACAATTAATCAATTGATTCAATTTAGTCCATGAATTTCCTTCAATTAGCAATTATTGTATTAACTCGAAATTAATGAAAAATTAGGTATTCGAATTGAAGGATTGAATCGAGTGAGTCAAGATGATAACTTAGTTGAACACTAATTTAATTATAGCATGATCAAACTAAGAGATTTGGTGAGTTAAAATAATTAGAATAGATATGAGCAACTTAATGAAAATCAAGCCAAATTATAAGAAGATTGAAATTATATATGTCCATGATTAATGACTAAATTAAAGATAAAACAAAATAAAAAAGTTGCATGCTAAATTTCATGATTCTTTGGGCTGCTCTTAGTCAAAAGTAAACTTAGAAGACAAGGGGAGGGTATTTGGATAAAACAATAATCCAACATAATCCCCAAATTAAGGTTATGTCCACCTTCTCCCATCTTTCCCTAGTGTTGCCGTGTATGTTGAGAGGAGAAGAGAGAAAGAAAGCTTGAGAGAAAATCTGCAATTTTAGCTGAAAAATCAAGAGGAAAAAATGGAGTTTTGGAGAGAAGATGTTAAGGAGATGATATGCTTCATGCATATGTAAAATTCAAGTAAGTGTGGAAACTTTTTCATTTCTCTTCATGAAATCCTTGTTAGTTTAAGTGTTAATTAGAGATGTGTATTGAGTGAGTAAAAGTTCTATATTTTATCCCCTATTTAACCCATATTTCTGCTGCATTCAAGCATAATTCATTGCATTTAGGTTAGATTTCATTTACACATAACAATTATATCAAATGGCACAGTTTTCTACTGAAATTGGTTGCTTTTGTAGGTAGCTGCTGTAGCAGATGGAGGGCAGAGGAGAAGCAGACGCTGGGAAGTGGAGAAGCAGACGCTGGGAAGTGAAGAAGCAGAGCTGGAACTGGACTAAAGACGAGGAAGATGATGCTGCCATGGCCGCTACCGTGGCAGCCAAGGATGACAGCGATAGTGAAGAGAAGAAGTAAAGTGGGCCTCGACAGGAAGAGAAAATTAAGCCTTTCTGTCGTGGAGCACCCTTATATTTTTCCAAGCCCTAGATCAGAATGAAGGCCAAGCCCAAAGTTCAAGGAAGAAAGTCCAAGCAAGAAGGAAGGACGAATTAAAGATATATGCTATGAAGATTTAGTCTTTAATAGAGTTGTACTTTAGTTTAAACTTGTATTCTTGCCATATAAGAAAACTTGAACCCAAGGCCTATATAAAGGCATGTAATTCGACCTAGAGGAGGATCATCTTATTCTCTAGCCTTCTTCCCAAAACCCTAGCCGTTTTCCCTTCCTCATCATGTTCTAAACTTCCCCTATGGCTAAGGGTTGATTTGTAAAGTAGTTGCAAGGATTGCATTTGTTTTAGGAATTTTTCTGTTCAATAAAATAACTTCAAGTTTGCTTATTCTGGTTTTCAACATCTTACAAGAGTATCAGGAGAGCATTGTGAGATTACACATTTACTTAATATCGGGAGAGTTAAGTATACGAAAGGAATAAGTACGGGTTCTCCAGTTTATGGTTGAACTATCTCGGACCTAGGGATAAGACGAGGTTAAGTGGCTAAGGAAGAATTCAACAACATCGGTGTTCATCCTTCGATTCACGCCGGGAGGTATCATCAAAGACGTGTTTATCGACAGACTTGGACCTAGGGATAGGCCAAGGCATAACAAGGATTCTTCCCAAGCTTGAAGTACGGAGTTGTGTGTTCGCTGCCGCGACTAACAACAGACCGCTGCCGCGATAGGTGCTGCCGCGATAGGTGCTGCCGTGACAGGAGCAACGACAGAACAAATATTCCTAGACTTTGCAACACCTACACTACTGAGCAATTCAATACCGGCCCATTCTCTTTATCCTGAATTCTTTACTCTTTTATTTTCATTATTCTTTATTATCTCGTGACAACCCTTTTAAACTATTTCTTTTCCCTCTCGTGCAGTAAATTCCAGGTTGAAGCTATTAGCCCAGTCCTTGTGGAGACGATATCCGATACTTACGTATCACTTTACTACTTGCGTCGTGTACACTTGCACTACATTGCGATAGACACTTTTACACGCAACAGGTTTTTGGCGCCGTTGCCGGGGACTGGCATCATATCTTTACCCTATCTTTTTACTGCACTTCTTTTATTTTCTGTTTTAACTTGGATTGTTCAACCTGTACCTTTCACAAGGTCTTTTGTTTGCTTATGCGCAGATCTCAATGAGGAAAAGAACCTGAGCACCAGTTAGATCCTAAAATCGAACGAATGTGCAATCTCAGAAAAAGAGTACGCCTTCTCGTAGAAAGAAACGAAAACCTAGAGGAACAATTAGAAGCAATGGTGAACGAAAGACACAAAGAAAGAAGGAACAACCAAGGGAATCCCCAAGATCCTAACGATCCCGTCGGGGATGGAGGAAACGAACGACCTGTCGTACCTCCTACTGCCGCTGCTGCACGCCGGTCATGCCGAGAATACATGATCAACGATCATGTGGAACTAGAAACCACCCTGCCAGACGTAGAAGCTGAAAATTTCGAGCTAAAACCTGTCACGTTCAGCATGATAAATAACGCTGGCCAATTCAGTGGTGCTGCTACAGAGGATGCTAGAGAGCATCTGAAAATGTTCCAGGAAATCTGTGGTTCGTTTAGACTACCAGGAGTAAATCTGGAGATACTGAGGCTTCGGTTATTTCCTCATTCATTGAGGGACAGGGCGAAAACTTGGTGGAATAAACTAACGCCGGGTTCAATACGAACTTGGGTAGATTTAACTCGTGAATTTTTGTCTCGTTTTAATCCTTCATATTTATCTGAGCGATTACGTAATGAAATTGCTACTTTTCAACAGGAAGACGACGAGCCAATGCACGAGGCATAGGACAGATTTACCACCCTACTAAGGAACTGCCCAATGCATGGATTCCCCGTTTGGAACCAGGTAATTAAGTTTTATAATGCTGCCAACTTACAAACTCGTATGAGAATTGATTCAGCAGCGAATGGATTGCTGTTGGACAAAGATCCAGATGAAGCAATGGTAGTGTTGAAAAACTTGGCAAAGAACGAGGAACAGTTTCCTACAGCAAGAAGAGGAGGTAAACGAGTACTAGCCGTGAAAGACTATGAGGCTGATAATTCCCTAAAGACACAAGTTGCATATCTCACAAAGGCGGTTGAGAACTTGCGGAAGAAAGACTCTCAACCTATCTATGCTGCAGAAGAGGTATGTGGAACTTGCAGTGGAAATCATAGTTCTGATGACTGCCCGATACAGCTAGAGGAGGGGATGTATGTTGGAAATTACAACAAGCAAAACTACAACTCCAACAACTACAATCCCAACTGGACAAAGGATCCCAAATTCTCTTGGAGCAACCCTAACAATGCCCCGAATCCTCAAGCACAGAACACTCAGAATCAAGGGGGACCTAGATTACTGACTCGACAGCAACCACAGCAGCAGCCGCAACAGCCACCACCTGCCACGACTAGTATACTGGAGCAGACCTTGGCTAAGTTTATGTCTCAAACAGGAACTTACATTGAGAACATGAATCACTTCGTCAAGAAGACTGAGTCATTCATGGATAAAACAGAGATGCAGATGACTAACCATGAAGCTACTCTGAAATCACTAGAGACACAGATGGGTCAGGTTTCCCAGCATATCAAACCGAGGCAGAATGGAGGATTCCCTAGCGATACTGAAAATGCTAGACAACCCACACATGAGCAGTGTAAAGCCATCACAACAAGGAGTGGGAAGAAATTACCAGGGCCAGAGAAGCAAGCTAAACCAGTTAAGGAACCAGCCCTGGAGTCGACTGCCGAGAACGCTGCCCCGGCAGATGACAAACATCCTGCTGCCGATGAACCTATCATGCCAGCAGAAGGGACAGAGGAGAAAGATGAAGAACCTAAGCCTCCTCAGATCCGAATGCAGTGGGAAGGACATACTGCTGATTATCGCCCCCCACCTCCTTTTCCTTAGCGGTTACAGAAATTGAAACAGGAATCCCATCTTAAGAAAATCTATGATATTTTTAAGCAGGTTCACATCAATATTCCACTGTTAGATGCCGTTAGGGAAATGCCCGGTTATGCCAAATTCCTCAAGGAGGCCATGTCGAAGAAATCTAGGCTTGTGGAATTTGAGACGGTTTAAATGACAGAAGGATGCATGACCATTCTGCACACGCATCCACCCCAGAAAAAGAAGGATCCTGGGAGCTTCATAATACCGTGCATAATCGGAGATAAATTTGTGGGTAAGGCACTTTGTGATCTTGGTGCTAGTATAAATTTAATGCCCAAATCCGTTTTTTTTCAGAAATTAGGTATTGGACGAGCACGACCCACAACAGTTATGCTACAGCTGGCAGACCGCTCTTACGTGCAACCGGAAGGAAAAATTGAAGATATTCTGGTAAGAGTGGATAAATTTATTTTTCCTGCTGACTTTCTTGTCTTAGATTGTGAAGCAGATGAGAATGCACCAATCATCCTGGGGTGACCCTTCTTAGCCACAGGAAGATCACTGATTGATGTAGAAAAAGGAGAACTCACAATGAGAGTAAATGATCAAGAAATCAAGCTGAATGTTCTCCAAGCAATTAAGCACGCTGATGTAGAAGAAGAATGCAAGGCTATCACTGAAGTTATCCTTGACCAACCCTGCATCAAGTCGGACTGCCATGACATCAAATTTGGCCACTGCCCCAGCAGCCATTTAGATAACTGTCACGGCAGCGACGACAGCAGCTCCTCAGAATCTGATACATCTGATACTGAAGACCAAGAGGAGGTAAACTATACCTCGAATGAACATATAGTCCAAAAGCCATCAACTGTAGAGCCACCTATTCTTGCTCTTAAGCCCCTGCCAGGGCAGCTCAAATATGTTTTCCTTGGATTAAATGATACGTTGCCCGTAATCATCTCTTCCAAGTTGATGCAGGAACAGGAACAATAGCTGATAGGGATGCTGCAGTAGCACAAAAGGGCTATTGGATGGACGATAGCTGATATCCAAGGAATCAGCCCGACACTATGCATGCATGAAATCCTCTTAGAGGATGATCATAAGCCGACCATTGATGCCCAGAGACGTCTAAATGATGCTATGCGAGAGGTGGTTCGTAAAGAGATCATCAAATGGCTAGATGCTGGAATAATTTATGCCATCTCAGATAGCAAGTGGGTGAGCCCGGTGTAGTGCGTTCCTAAGAAAGGAGGAATAACCGTGGTAACCAACAAAGAAAACGAGTTAATCCCAACCAGGACTGTGACTGGTTGGAGGGTTTGTATGGACTACCAGAAGCTTAACAAGGCTACCCGGAAG
This sequence comes from Hibiscus trionum, assembly GCA_030270665.1. NCBI lineage: Eukaryota > Viridiplantae > Streptophyta > Magnoliopsida > Malvales > Malvaceae > Hibiscus > Hibiscus trionum. The sequence goes on along the minus strand of BSYR01000010.1, from coordinate 37,237,691 downwards.
GACCACTTTCCCATGCCTTTTATTGATCAAATGCTTGATAGATTAGCGGGAAAGCCTTACTACTGTTTTCTTGATGGATACTCAGGTTATAACCAAATAGCCATCGCACTGGAGGATCAAGAGAAGACGACGTTCACTTGCCCATACGGTACTTACGCTTTTCGGAGGATGCCATTCGGACTTTGTAATGCACCAGCTACTTTCCAAAGGTGTATGATGGCGATATTCTCCGACATGGTGGAGGATTTCCTGGAGATATTCATGGATGATTTCTCTGTCTTTGGAGATAACTTTGAGAGCTGCCTACGCAACTTGTAGAAAGTGCTCGAGAGATGCGAGAAAGCAAACTTGGTATTAAACTGGGAAAATGTCACTTCATGGTGGATGAAGGGATAGTCCTAGGCCATAAAGTAAGCTGTCGCGGCATAGAAGTCGACAGAGCTAAGATTGATGTAATCGAAAAGCTGCCGCCACCCACCATAGTCAAGGGAATCAGAAGTTTCTTAGGGTATGCTGGTTTTTATCGAAGGTTTATTGCAAACTTTTCGAAGATCACCAAACCTTTATGCCATCTTCTGGAGCAGAACCGTCCCTTTGACTTCAACACTAAATGTACTGAGGCATTCAAGGTTCTGAAAGAAAAGCTGGTAACAGCCCTAATAGTACAGCCACCAGATTGGAAACTACCATTTGAGATTATGTGTGATGCTAGTGACTATGCTGTTGGGGCAGTACTTAGGCAGAGGAAAAACAAGCTCTTTCATGTTATATACTATGCCAGCAAAACACTGAACGACACCCAAGTAAATTACACCACAACGGAGAAGGAAATGTTAGCTGTGGTGTTCTCGATTGACAAGTTTCGTTCGTACATACTTGGAACGAAGGTCATAGTCCACACAGACCACTATGCATTGAAGTATCTGTTCGCCAAAAAGGATGCAAAGCCTCGACTGATACGTTGGATTCTTCTACGCAAGAGTTCGATCTTGAGATCAAGGACAAAAAGGGGACAGAGAATCAAGTTGCAGATCACTTGTCAAGACTAGAGAAGGGAAAGAGTCTCCCAGCAGATGAGACACACATACTGGAGACCTTCCCTGACGAGCAGCTGTTCGCTGCCACAAGCACTGCCGCGACAGCCATGGCGGCAGGTAATTTTTCTAAACTCCCCTGGAATGTTGATTTCGTTAATTATTTAGTTAGCGGAATAACTCCTCGTGACCTTAACTATCAAGCTAGGAAGAGGTTCCAAAATGATGTTAAGCATTATTATTGGGACGAACCTCTTCTTTTCAAATATTTTGCAGATCAGGTTATTAGGAGATGTATACCACAGGATGAACAGGAAGCTGTGCTTCATCACTGCCATGCTTCACAATATGGAGGACACTTAGGTGGTAACAAAACTGCTGCCAAGGTTTTGCAGTCAGGATTTTACTGGCCGTCACTGTTCAAGGATGCCCAAACATTCTACAAAAACTGTGACAGATGTCAACGGACTGGAAACATCTCAATGAGACATGAGATGCCACTGCAAAACATTCTTGAAGTCGAAATCTTCGACGTTTGGGGGATTGATTTTATGTGACCATTTCCAAATTCATGTGGGAACTTATACATCCTCCTGGCAGTGGACTATGTGTCTAAATGGGTTGAAGCGATTGCTACTCAGAAAAATGATGCCAAGACGGTTCATAGATTTTTGCATAAAAACAAATTTTCCAGATTTGGCATCCCCAAGGCGATCATAAGTGATGAAGGGAGGCATTTTGACAATAGGGTTATAGCTGCTGCCTTAAAGAAGTATGGTGTCAAACATCGAATCGCAACAGCATACCACCCTCAGACCAATGGACAGGCCGAAATATCGAACAGAGAGGTTAAGAACATTCTTGAAAAGATGGTTAAGCCAACTCGGAAAGACTGGTCGCTACACCTCAATGATGCATTATGGGCCTACAGAACAACATTCAAAACTCCATTGGGAATGTCACCCTACCGGCTGATTTATAGAAAAACCTGCCATCTACCTGTCGAGATTGAGCATAGTGCCTACTGGGCCATCAAGGTAGTGAATTTGGACTTGGAAAAGGCAGGACAGAAAAGGCTACTCGATCTGAATGAGATAGAAGAAATTCGAGCAATGGCCTATGACAACGCAAGAATTTACAGAGACAAGACAAAGAAGTGGCATGATAAGAAGTTGCTACCACGACAGTTCTGCTCAGGGCAGCTTGTGTTGTTGTTCAACTCTAGGTTGAAACTCTTCCCAGGGAAGCTAAAATCTAGGTGGTCCGGCCCATTCCAAGTGGTGCAAGTTTTTCCCCATGGTGCCATCACAATCAGATCTTTAAAAGACGGACACCAATTTAAAGTCAATGGATAGAGATTGAAGCATTATCAGGGGACTGAAGCCCCAAGAATGCAGGAAGTGGTTACTTTAGGAGATGCCCCTCCTGGCATCCCTAATTTAACCTAATTTTATTTTTATTTTTATTTATATATATTAGGTAATTAGAATTATTATATTTTTAGGAACAAAGTTTTATTTTTATTATTTTTAGGAAATAAAGGAGACAAGGAGAAGAGGAGAAGTAAATTCAACCCACCATCTTTCCATCAGCCCAAAAAGCCCAACTTAGGAGCCTGCCGTTACAGCTGCTGCGACAGACACGGAAAATCCAGCCTGTCAACACGCTGTCGCGGCAGACACGCAAACGGATAACAGACGCACAGTAGACACGGAAACGCGTGACAGACGCGTCAGAAACCGCTTAACAGCTGGCCCCGTTATTCGTGCCTGCCGTTACAGCTCCAACGGGCAGCAAACTCCCCCTCTATATAAACCCCGTTTTACTATTCATTTTTCACTCACTTTTACTCTCTCTACTTGTTTCCTCTAGAATTTCACTTGCTTTCATTTTCTTTTCCACAGTCCTTGCAACATGAGTACAAGAAATACCCGCCGAAGCGCTGCCTCAGGATCTGCCCCGGCAGCATCCACTCCAAGATCCTTCCAGATCCGAGATATGTGGGAGGAGAAAGGTTTCGTCTACACCACCAGAATGGAGAACCTTGGGCTGCAACCGTTCATAGCCCGAAAATTCAGAGCCCTACAGTGGCAGATGTTTTCCGAACAGCCGGAGGAAATGAACGCGACTCTCGTCCGAGAATTTTATGCTGCCATCGACAGCAAGGTAGCGACAGCAGTAACTGTCCGAGGAAAAGAGGTACCTTTTGAGCCCGAATACATCAACACCCTCTATGGGTTCTATGTTGGCACAAAGGAAGATGGCCACCAAAGGTTTATTGAAAGCTTAGAGCCTGCCGACTACGATGCTGTGATGGCAGAACTCACAGAAAAGGGTACCGAGTGGAATACCGATCCTAAACACCCAAGGACAGTAAAACGAGTTCAACTCACGCCAGAGGCAAAACTGTGGAATGCATTTATCAAGAAACAGATTATGCCCTCCTTGCACAACACAACAGTCGACCAACATAGGTTAGCCCTCATCCATTCTATTTTAAATGAGAGGCCAATTAACATTGGCAGATACGTTCGGGAGGGTATATTGGACTATGCATACCGGCCGTCAGGACCACTCTTCTACCCTTACCTCATTACTGCCCTCCGCTGCGGCCACAATGTACCGGAAGCTGTCAAAGATTTAAGAGTTCGAGCGAAAGGCTGGACAGACAGGAACATCCTCAGTGTAACCCCCTTAACCCGGCCTAGACGGTTGACCCGAATTAAGAAAGTCACACGGGGAAAACCAAAGTCAACCCGAAAGTCAACCTTGATTAACGACCCTTTTTTTCTTTTTAAACTTGTCTAGATGCACATTAACCCTAGTTATGATCATTCAAACAACATACTCAAAGATCATAAAGATCAGAGATCGAACAGGGACCCAATTGAACAAATTACAACTTTAGGGACCAAATTGTAAATTCTGATAAATATAAGGACTTCACCCAAATTAAAGTTACCAACTTGAAATTAATCATGTTTCATGCATCTCAGCCAAATTTCAGCTCAAACGGACATTCCAAACTCATACAATTGCACATACAAGTTTCAGGACCAAAATGCAAACATTTTGAAACATATAACTACCAATGTCAGCCCCCAACGGTCATCCGTTCCGAAACGGGAGACAGCCCGTTTCGAAACGCGGGGCCGTTCCGCAACGCGTACCGAAACGAGGGCTGACAGTAGCCTTTCCGTTTCGGAACGGTGTCACCCGTTTCGGACGCCTGGGCTGCTTTGAGGCACCCGTTCCGAAACGGCAGGCACTGTTCCGATACGGCCTGCACAAAATGCAGAAATTTGCTTGCCTAAACATGCAATTGACCAACCAATCATGCTCCAATTGCTATCAAACTTTACCAGCATCTCATACAACATACAAGAGACATATTTGCATCAACCAATCATCATTATAACAACATATATGAAAAGCCCCAAATCTAAAGGCATGCTTCCTACACAAGCAACCATTCATGCACAAAAGCCTTCAAACCAACACATAATGGCCAATTACAAAAACCAACATTAACAACAACATAAATCCAACTTAGGGAGTTCCAAACATCTCCCAAAACAACAACATAGGTCCCCCATTGCCAAATGCCAAAAGCTAAAAGTGTTTAAGAAAACCTTCTCATACATGAGCTTAACTTCCACTTGATTGCTTGCCCTCCTTGCTGCCCTCAATGCACTTTAATGCTCTGCATTATTGGTTTAAGAAAAGAGAGAGAGCGTAAGCAAAAGCTTAGTGAGGAAAGCTCCTTAGAACCACACAATAATGCATTTATAAAACTCATTTATAAATCATACTTCAAAATACATTTAGACATGCTCACAAGCAATCTTAAACAAGCATCTCATGCTTCACATCATAACATGTCATATTGGCCACAAGTGATAATTACCATCTTTAAAACAAGATCAACATAAGACTCACACATGGACTTTTAAACACCATTGTGATCTTATCCCCAAGGACTTTTAAACACCTTGGCCCATGGACTTTTAAACACCATGGCAAGGACCACACAAGGACTTTTAAACACCTTTGTGTCCTTAACAAGTTTCACCTCAAGGACTTTTAAACACCTTGACCCCAAGGACTTTTAAACACCTTGGCCATGGACTTTTAAACACCATGATATAAATCACCCCAAGGACTTTTAAACACCTTGGAAAGGACCACACAAGGACTTTTAAACACCTTTGTGTCCGTAACAAGAACCATCCAAGGACTTTTAACCACCTTGATGTTCTTAAGTAAACAAGGCTCACTCAAGGACATTTAACCACCTTAGTGACCTTAACCTTTTCAAAAACATCACTTGCCAATATACATCATATATCATCAATAATCCACTGTTTTAAAGCATTTAACCAAGCCATAAACATCATGCATTCTTAAGCATCAAACAACATTTATACAATGTTCAACAACAAGGAACTCTAACCTTGAGCTTCCTTAAACACATGGCTTATAATCTCAGCAGCACACATGCTAGATATGCTTTAAAAACAGAATTTAAACATGCAACAAACACATTGCACCCAACCATCACATGGTTCCTCAACAAGAGAGTTTTTCCGAAAACTTACTCTTGAGCTTAGCAAAGTTGTTTAGACTTAGACTAAGCTCCCAAACCTCCAAAATATTGGTTTCAAAGCCGAAAACCAAAATCCACTCACCGATTCCGTTTCGCCTCTTGCCGAAACACCAAATCAAGCTTCCGGATCACCACCACTTGGATCCAAAGATGACTCCCCTGTTTTAACACATTAAAACAGTAGATTAATGCATCATCATGCATTAATAGCTTCAATGAAAGCACCTAAACTCGCTGCTCTCATCCACACTCCATTTTCGGCCACCAAACACAACCGAAAATGCATCCAAACAACTCCTCAACAAAGCCCAGCCATAAACCATCAAAACTAAGCATCCTTAAACATCATTTAACAACTAAAAAGGACCTAACAACATCCTTATACCTCCAGCAACAACAGATCCACAAGATCACCCAAAAACAACCAAGAACCACAAGCTAAACTTAGGAAATTCAACCTATCCGGGATTGCATTAGTTAAAACTCAATTCCATATCAAATTAACATTCATTTATCACCAATTATACACCTCAAATCACTGCTTTAACAGATCCAACGAAAATTCATCAAAAATCATCAAATCTTGCATTTAAAGCCAAGATCCATTACACAACCTTAAAAACCTTTTATAAATCACCAAATAAGGATTGAGAACTTAGGAATTTCATTAAAGAACTTGAAGTTCAGAGGAGAAGGACATTCTTACATCCAAACTTGAGTTTCTCCTCTTTTAGAACCAAAAAGCTTGAAGAATCCAATGGCAATTGGTGAGGTTTTGTTGATAAGATGATTAGCAATCAAAAGAGGATTGAAAAGAGAGATTTTAGTGTCAAAATCAGAGGTGAAATCTCTGGAGAAAAGTGTTTGGGTTGAGAGAAAATGAGAGAAAGGAAAATTGGAAAATATGGGAAGTTAGTTACAAAATAGGAAAAATAGTTTCCCTCCTCTTTTCTTTTGTTTTAAAATCAGAAATAAACCTTAAAATATCTTAGAAAAATCTGGAGAAACTCCCTTTGGGTAAATAGCTCCTTAAAGATTCAAAGTTTCAATCCTTTCTAAAACAGTCACGCAACTTTCAAAATTTACATTTTGGTCACTAGCCAAAATGTCACCCTTCCAAACCTCATTTTGTAAAATTGATTTCACAGTTCACTTATTTATATTAAAATATGATTTTAGAACATTTTTCCATATTTTTAATGCAACCCGAACTAGGCTTTCCTAAATTCACTCTTATATATTCGAACCGCACTTTGACCAAACCGGTCAACGCCCAAAACTTCTAAGCCCAAAACCGGGGCGTTACACTCAGCCTGATGGAACTCAAAGCTGCCACACCCCTGTCGTCCTTTGACCCTACTGCCACGGCAGCTGAGCCGACAGAGGCCACCGACACCGAGCCTGCTGCCACAGAACCTAGGCAGCCTACCGCAGCAGCTCCTCCAGCAGACACCTCTACACAAATACTCACTGCCATACAAAAAATGGAGGAACGACAGCTAGGCATGATGAGTTTCATCCGAGACTTCACCACCGCCACGGTACACTTTATCCACACCTCTCTTAATTTCCCTGATGCACTGTTCCCTGTATTCTCCAACCATTATTTTGCTGCCCCCACCCCTGCCCATACCCCTACCCCTGCTGCCACACCAAGAACGCCATCTGCCGCGTCAACTCTGACCCCGGCCACAACAGCTGCAGGCGGCAGCCACACCACACCGGCCTCTGACAGGGGAACCAAGAGAAAGGAGCCTATGTCCGACCTCGACAGGTATATTGCTGGCTTCTCCTCCTCTGAAATTTGGGCAGCATCCGATGCGAGCCCTCTGTCAAGAGGAACTTGTCCAAGGAGTTTACCCCGGAGGAACGACAAAAAATAGGCCCCGGAGTTGACCCATCCGACCAGGAAAAATTCGGCAGTAGCAGCAGTAGCAGCTCCGAGGAAGTTCAGGTATTGGAGAAACTGACTCATATCTCCCCTACCCGCATCCAACCTCCACGGGAAGCCAAAACCAAGAACACTTATGCCTCTCCCATCTATCTGCCAGCACCAACAAGGAAAGTCACTGCCCGTCGGCAGATTCAACTCAGCAGCAGCAGCAGCAACGACAGCGCTTGAAAATTTAAGTTTCTTCTTTTATTTTTGTTGTCTGCTTTATTTTGTTATATTTGTGATGTTGATTTTATTTTTCTTTTTCATTTCTGTCATTTTGCATTGAGGGCAATGCAACCCTCGAGTTTGGGGGTGGCATCCCTCCATTAATGGAGTCTTTAAGTTTAAAAATTGTGTCTTTTACTTAGTTTATTTTTGTTCAAAAAAAATGAAAATTTGGCTTAAGTCTTTGAACTGAACTTACCTTCCGTGACAGCCTCTGTTGTGGCAGTTCCTTTAGGATAGTTTTAGGAGCAGTTTAGAGCCTTACTATAGTTCTGAATCTTAAACACCATTTGTGACTTTTATACTGTCTAGAACTTTACTGGTAAACTAGAATATGGAAAAGCTTAACACTTGAGTAGCCCCTAGAGGTGCCTAACACTGGCTCTAGGAAAAGAAGTTAAAGGAAAATAGACTCAATACACCTAGAGGTGCCCGAAACCGGCTTTAGGAAGTTAGCTAGAGGTGCCCGAAACCGGCTCTAGTCAAACTTAAAGCTAAGAAAAATCGAGTCTAAGCAAAAACTAAAGGAGCCCAAAAATTGCCTCCAAAAAGATGGAAGTTGGCATAAAAATTCGAGTTAGAAGCTTCAGCTATTCTAGTAAACTAAGTGAGTCTAGGCATATAATTGTTCACAAAGCATGCACACACTACACGAGAATTATAGCATGGTTCCGAATGAATCCTGAATTATCCGACAAGGTGTTGCTTACAATAGGGAATGCATGGTAGGTAATGAAAGGTTCATTGTTTTAAGCCAAACAAAAATTTTGTATTTCTTTTTTGGCAAAATGATAAAAGATGCCCCCAACGTTTGCATGTTTTGTCATTTGGCCCCCTATTCTTTTTTTTTGGTCTAAAGATGCCCCCAACGTTTGCTTATTTTGTCATTTGGCCCCTATTCTTTCTTTTGGTCCAAATATGCCCCCAACGTTTCATTCATAGTCCAAATATGCCCCCGCTGGATGTAAACTGTCAATCAACTGACGGTCAACAGCTTATAAAAAAATTTTGACGTGGCATCAGCAGATCTTAATACGCGGCAAGTCCAGTCAGCATCAGCTGTTGAACGTCAGTTGACTGACAGTTTCCATCTAACGGGGGCATATTTGGACCAAATTGAAATGTTGGGGGCATATTTGGACTACGAATGAAACGTTGGGGGGTATATTTGGACCCAAAAAAAATAGGAGGCCAAATGACAAAACAAGCAAACGTTGGGGGCATCTTTGGACCAAAAAAAAGAATAGGGGGCCAAATGACAAAACATGCAAACGTTGGGGGCATCTTTTGTCATTTTGCCTTCTTTTTTTAGGTCTGAATTGCTTGAGGGCAAGCAAAAACTTGAGTTTGGGGGTGTGTTGAGTGTGTAAAAGTTCTATATTTTACCCCCTATTTAACCCATATTTCTGCTGCATTCAAGCATAATTCATTGCATTTAGGTTAGATTTAATTTACACATCACAATTATATCAAATGGCACAGTTTCTACTGAAATTGGTTGCTTTTGTAGGCAGTTGCTGTAGCAGATGGAGGGCAGAGGAGAAGCAGACGCTGGGAAGTGAAGAAGCAGAGCTGGAACTGAACTGTAGACGAGGAAGATGATGCTGCCATGGCCGCTGCCTTGGCAGCTAAGGATGACAGCGATAGCGAAGAGAATAAGTAAAGTGGGCCTCGACAGGAAGAGAAAATTAAGCCTGACTGTCTTGGAGCACCCTTATATTTTTCCAAGCCCTAGATCAGAATGAAGGCCAAGCCCAAAGTTCAAGGAAGAAACTCCAAGCAAGAAGGAAGGACGAATTAAAGATATATGCTCTGAAGATTTAGTCTTTAATAGAGTTGTACTTTAGTTTAAACTTGTATTCTTGCCATATTAGAAAACTTGAACCCAAGGTCTATATAAAGGCATGTAATTCAACCTAGAGGAGGATCATCTTATTCTCTAGCCTTCTTCCCAAAACCCTAGCCGTTTTCCCTTCCTCATCATGTTCTAAACTTCCCCTAGGGCTAAGGGTTGATTTGTAAAGTAGTTGCAAGGATTGCATTTGTTTTAGGAATTTTTCTGTTCAATAAAATAACTTCAAGTTTGCTTATTCTGGTTTTCAACATCTTACAAGAGTATCGGGAGAGCATTGTGAGATTACACATTTACTTAATATCGGGAGAGTTAAGTATACGAAAGGAATAAGTACGGGTTCTCCAGTTTATGGTTGAACTATCTCGGACCTAGGGATAGGACGAGGTTAAGTGGCTAAGGAAGAATTCAACAACATCGGTGTTCATCCTTCGATTCACGCTAGGAGGTATCATCAAAGACATGTTCATTGACAGACTTTGACCTAGGGATAGGCCAATGCATAGCAGGGATTCTTGCCAAGCTTGAAGTACGGAGTTGTGTGTTCGCTGCCGCGACTAACAACAGACCGCTGCCGCGACAGGTGCTGCCGCGACAGACGCAACGACAGAACAGATATTCCTAGACTTTGCAACACCTACACTACTGAGAAATTCAATACCAGCCCATTCTCTTTATCCTGAATTCTTTACTCTTTTATTTTCATTATTATTTATTCTCTCGTGACAACCCTTTTAAACTATTTCTTTTCCCTCTCGTGCAGTAAATTCCAGGTTGAAGCTATTAGCCCAGTCCCTGTGGAGACGATATCCGATACTTACGTATCACTTTACTACTTGCGTCGTGTACACTTGCACTACATTGCGATAGACACTTTTACACGCAACAATGTGAATTCTGAAAATTGATAATGTTGCATGCTAGATAAATTAACTTGTTGAGAGTTAAGTTAAAATCAAGAGGTAATTAAAATTACGAAAGGAATTGGTTTACATAAACAATTATATGCTCAAACTCAATTGGAATAGCATGCTGCCGAAATCTGTAAAATTGAAGGTGTTTTGGTTTGAATTGGGAAATTCTTTGCAGGCGAAAATGGTAGCTAATCGAAGTAAAAATATGTTAGAAGTGCTTAATTGCATGAAGAATGATTCTTGTATAGGATAATTCCACTTTAGAACAGGCTGATCATGTAATGAAGTAAAACTAGAAATATGGGCTGTTTTGAATAAAATTAAGAAATTGAGGAACCTGAATTACGCGAAATTCAATGCTTAAATTGAAGTTTAGAATCAGGGGATTATACTAGAATAAGATTGGAGACTTGAATTGAACTTAAAATGGTATAATTTGGTGAATTAAAGAAACTAGTCACTTGAAGCATGAGAATATGACTAATCTGGAATTTCATGAAATTTGAGGATTTGTCTGTTAGTTATAGGAATTAATAAGGACTTAAAATGATGTTAAAGGATAGTATGAGTCATGTTATAAATGGTTTTGGGAATAAATTGAGGTAAATAGGTGAAACTAAAATTTAAAGTGTTTAAGGAGTAAGCTGCCCAGAAAATCTGTCTTGAGCTGTCACTTTGAAAATTCACCAAAAATAGGGTATAATGTATTTTGAGCTGAAATTTTTATGTCATGAAAATTGGAATGTCTATTATCATTGAGAGAAAACGGAATTGAATTCCCGTATGTGAGTTATAATGTATAGATTAAAGAAGTTAAGCAATACAAACTGTCCAGGTCTGTTAAAATGATTGTGTTTAAGTATTAAACTGTATTAACTCAGAAGAGATAAAAATATAATATTTATATGGTTGGAAAACTGAGTGAATTACCTTTCTAAGGGTGTATGATAAGTGAAATTTGGATTAGTGAGTAAGAAGTTATGGTTAAAATACTAACTGGTCCTCAAACTATTTAAATGAAAAACATTTTTGAATGTTAATGTTTGTAATTGTGTCAAAGAGTTAATATGATTGAATTGTTCTCTAATATGGTTTGTATATGCTTGGGTTTGAGTGTTAAGATCAAGTTTGTGAAGAAACCTTGGAGGATGCAAGGGTTGGACAATCAAAGGGGAGGAATAAGACATTATAATCAAAGATCAAGCTTAGTGGAGTATTGTGAGTGTAATTGCTTTAGGGTTGTGACTAGTTTCCTAACCAACCTATTTTTCTTATGTAATTTAATTTATATGTTATGCATGAATTGGACTTAATTCAAAGCTGGTAACTTGTTTAGTAAGGGAAGGAGGCTAATATAGAAATGGAAGCATGAAATGAATAATTGTTAATGCCTTGATTGTATGTAAATGTGGACTGCCCTTGTGAGATTTATTTTCTATGTTTTATATGAGCTTGTAAATACATGAAATGCTGCTATTTTACTAATGTATTGATGATGATCGAATGTGATATGAAACTACTTGGTATGGCTTGTATGAAATTGTGAAATTACATGTCATGATAAGTATGTATCTTGGATTATGCAATATGAACTTGATAAATTAATTGATGGATGATATAAATGAAGTGTGTGATAATTGGAAAGATTTATAAAGCCCTTGGTCGATTAGGGGTCTTAGGTATAAAGGCATGCCTAGAGTCTGAGCTCCCCTGTTTAGTACCTAGTGTACTCTCCGAAATGGTAATTGGCACCTAAAATGCTTAGTGCATTTCCCTGTTGATCACATGATATCTTGGTTGGTGTCCAAGACACATTGATGCTATTGAGCATCCACTGACTTGTTGCTTAGTGCAACCCCTGTTTTGTACTTGGTACCCCCTGTTGACTTGTTTACCTAATCCTTCTACTCTACCCAGGGCAAATAAACGAAATGCATATGATTATAATAAGCTTATGATGTGGATAAATGAAATGATAATTAACATGCTATAAAATGATTTATGATTGATTCATGAGCATTGTGAACAATGGTCCTTTCGAATGAGGTTATAATGCAATGTGGTATGCTTGAAAGGTTTGATACATGAGCAATGTGGACAATGGTCCTTTTCGAATGAGGTTATAATGCAAAGTGGTATGTTTGAAATTTTTGATTCATGGACAATGGATAATGATCCTATTCGAATGACATGCCTAATATGTTCTATAATTTGCTTATGAATGATTGATGATTCAATGATATGTTTGAATGACTCTTGCTTGTTCGAATGTGAAGCATGGTTATAAACATGATGTAAATTGAAATGATGTATGGCCTTATGCTATGATAGATTGTTCATGAGATGTATGAAGTTAATTGTGACTTGAGTATGCTAAGCTTAGTTATGTGATGCTTTATGTGCTAATAAGCCTAGCTGAGTAACCTGAAGGATGATCATAAGTTAATTAAAGAATGAATTAGTTTTAGAAATTACCTCGCTAAGTACAATTTTGTACTTAACGCTCATTTGTTTCCTTCTTCCCAAATAGCTAGATAGCTTGGGCATAAAGCTAGCATTTCTGATCGGAGCAAATCACAAGTCAAGAAAATGTATGATCTAAGTCTTGTTTTTAGACTCCTAGATGGTGGCTTGGAAATATTTTTAGATGTTCATCTCATTTTGTTTGAATTTAGTCTTAATCTACGATGGAGTTTGAACTTATTGTATGCTCCTTGATTGCTAGTTTGGAGGCTAGTAACATGTTTTGTAATTAGTTTGTAAGCCTCATTTTTGTTGTAAATATATAAGTCAAGCTTAGTGGTCTTGCAATAGTTCTTTTTGTTGTAAATATAGAATGATAGCTTGATTTGGCTTAAGGAGCATCTTTCTAGAATGGTATTTTGTAATTCAATCATAATTAATGAAAGGTTACTATGTTAGTACGTGTGATCATGTATGGTTTGCATGTTATACGTTATTTTAATAACTAGTGTTACATTGTAATGGTTGGTATGTTTCGAAATAACCTTGAATTTAAGTAGGCTTTTCGATTGGTATTATAATTAAAGGACTTAGGTTGTTCGACAAGCTTAAGATAATTTCTCTCATTAGAATCATTTTGTAACAATGAGAACATGTCTAGTAGAATTTGATAAAACGAATGGTTTAATGCTTTGAATGAAATAAAAGTGAATCTTTAATTGGTAGTTGTAAGTAACCGAATTTGATCCTTAATAAGTTGACATGAAAAGTTTTAAAGTGATTGTAAAATTGATAAGGCTTTGTATGAGTTAATAACTAATTAGTCTATGTTATGTTAGAAAACTTTTGTTAGCCCACTTTCCGCATGCGTTTTAGTAAGGTTGCTAATATGAATCCATTCCTGTTTCAGTTTTCTGAATGATATTCTGTTCTGTTCTGTTTCGGTAACGCTCCTCGTTCCTAACCCGGACGAGGGGTGTTACAAAATAAATGAAGAACCAAGCTGCTAATAAAGAGAAAAAGAGAGGGAAAATGAAAAGGCATGACGGTTACCATTCAATGTGATGGAATTCAACGGCTTAATCTTGGCGCAAAAATCATGCTCGTTTATCATTTCTCCCGCACATGTGATGAAGGGCTGTAATTATTGGAATAAATTGATGCAATAGAATTACCCGATTTGCCCCCAAAACTTGCATGCATATCTTATGAGTCCTTCCATCGTACAAGCTGTTAGAGAAAGGGCAAAACAACGAGATTGTTATTCTGCAAAAAGGAAATAAAGGACATGAAAAGATAAACAAGAAAAATAAAATCTAATCCTAATAAAGTAATTAAAGAGAATTTCAAAAAATTTCGACCAAATTAATTGTCTCGATTTCTCCAGGATCAAAGTCACCACAATAAAGCTTGAGTCTTTGGTCATTGACTTTGAATGGATTCCCTCCTTTAATATATTTGTTTGTGACCACACCATGCGGAAATACTTCCACAACTTCAAAGGTCCCGACCATTGTGATCTTAGTTTTTCTAGGTGCAGTCGTAGTTGAGAGTTGGCTAGTAAAACCAATTGTCCTGTTTCAAATCATTGATGCAAAATAATCTTTCCACAAACATAGTAATTCACTAATTCACCGTACCACTGTGTTGCATTCACAGCGAAAAGCTTTTCATCCGGAAATGCGTCAACAGTTTGCAACTTATTATCGTCTTTGCTGCCAGCTTCTAACCTTGAAAGGTGATCGACAACTTGATTCTTTGACCCCTTGCGGTCTTTAATTTCAGTATCAAACTCTTGCAGCAATAAGATCCAGCAGATTAATCTTGGTTTCACATCTTTTTTTGCGAAAAGGTATCTCAATGCAGAATGACCAGTTAAAACTGTAATTTTTGCACCAACAAGATAAGAACGAAACTTGTCAAAAGAAAAAATTACTGATAATAACTCTTTCTCAGTAGTAGTATAATTGATTTTGAGTTTCAGTTAGAGTCTTACTAGCATAGTATATTGCATGAAATACCTTGTCCTCACGTTGTCCCAAAACTGCGGGCACGGAGAAATCTATGGCGTCATACATAAGTTCAAATGGTTGCTCCTAGTTGGTCGCTACAACAATCAGTGCATTCACAAGCTGTGCTTTAGTTTTGTTGAATGCATCCAGACATACATCGTCAAAAACAAATTTTCTTCCTTGCTCTAATAGTAGGCATAGAGGCTTGGTGATCTTTGAGAAGTCTCGAATGAATCTCCTATAGAATCCAGCGTGGCCTAAGAAACTGCGGATACCATTCACATTTGTTGGAGGTGGCAGTTTTTCAATAATATCCACTCCAGCTCTATTGACTTCAATTCCAACTTTATAAAATCAGTGCCATAGCACAATTCCTTTAGTGATCATGAAGTGATATTTCTCCCAGTTTAGAACCAAATAAGTGTCTTCACATCGCTGCAATACTTTCTCCAGATTGTCGGCGCAATGGTCAAAATTATTCCCATACACTAAAAAATCATCCATGAAGATTTCAAGGAAATTGGCAATCATATCATAGAATATAGCCATCATGCACCTTTGGAATGTGTTTGGTGCATTGCAAAGGCTGAAGGGCATGCGACGGAAGGCAAATGTCCCAAAGGGACATGTGAACGTAGTCTTTTCTTGGTCCTCAGGTGCAATAGTTATTTGATTGTAACTAGAATATCCATCAAGAAAGAAATAATACTCCTTGCTCGTGAGTCAATCTAGCATCTGATCAATGAAAGGAAGAGGAAAATGATCCTTCTTTGTAGCTGCATTGAGACACCTGTAGTCTATGCAAATACATCAACAAGTAGGAATGCATGTTGGAATCAGCTCATTAGCATCATTACGAACTACACTAATGTCGTTCTTCTTAGGAACACAGTGGATTAGACTCACCCATGCACTATCAGGGATATCATAGATAATACTTGCGTCCAACCATTTAAGGATCTCCCTTTTCACCACTTCCTTCATCTTTTCAATCAGTCTTCTTTTCAGCTCAATAGACTATTTGCTCTCATCATCCAACTTAATCTTGTGCATGCAAAAGAATGGACTAATGCCCTTTATATCATCAATTTTCCAAGCAATAGAAAGCTTGTGTCACTTTAAGATATCTATTAGCTTAGCTTCTTGTATTGCTTCCAGAGTTGCAGAGACAATGACTACTAGCGTTTCTGCATCTCCAAGGAATACATATTTGAGATTAGCTGACAATGGTTTGAGTTCCAGAGTAGGAGCTTCTTCAATTGATGGCTTAAAAGCAGTAATTGACCGGTGAACAAGATCTAAGGATTCAACTTGCCATTTATGATGTATTGCAGTAGTGAGAACTTCCACAATGTAGTCACAATTAAGGAGATAATATTCTATCGTTGTTAGCATAGTGTCTTCCACAACAAGAATACTATGATGATGCATGTCTTCTTGAATAATATGTTCAAGAATGTCAATATGATGATATTCTTTAGATTGACGTCCCATGTCAGTGTTGAACATCCCAAAAGTAACTTGGTCATTCTCCATCCTCATTGTAAGTTATCCTCTCGATACATCAATAACTGCTTTCCCAGTGGCTAAGAATGGGTGACCAAGGATTATAGGTACATCTTTGTCAGCCTCGCAATCCAGAATAATGTAACCTGTTGGGGAAACAAACTTATCCGCATGGACCAGCACATCTTTGATTTGACCATTCAAATGAGTTAAAGATCTATCAGCCAACTGTAATATGACACCAGTGGGTTTCGTATCTCCAATGCCTAACTTTAGGAAAGTAGATAAAGGCATTAAATTTATACTAGCCCAAAATCACAGAGAGCTTTACTAAAGTAATGAATACCTATTGGGCAAGGAATGATGAAGCTGCCATGATCCTTCATCTTTCTTGGAAGAGGGGTAGATATCAACACACTACACTCCTTAGTGAGCGCAATGGTTTCTATTGCATTGAGTTTCTTCTTCTTGGACAAGATATCCTTCATGAACTTTGCTTAGTTCAAAATCTGTTTGAGAGCACCAATCATAGGAATTTGAACTGTAGGTTGTTGCAAAGTATCATGAAAGAACTGAAATTGATTGTTTGCGGTAGTATTCTGAAATCTCCGAGGAAAAGACGAAGAGGGATTATCTAACTTCTGCACCGACATTGGAAATTGTGGTGACAACTTCCGTTGTACAACAGATGAGACTAGAGTGATATCATGGTGTATATTACTCGACTTTCCATCGTTCTATCCATCCCTTATTGTATAATCAGGTACAGAGAAATCTCCTCGTTCATGAGTAGATATGGGAATTAGTTGTGTCAAGTCAGTTGTCTGTTTGCCACTGCGTAGAGTAATAGCCTTGCAATTCTCCTTACCCTGTTCACCGGACTCTTACTGTTACTAGGTAACGCGTTTGACTGTCTAGAATTCATATTAGTTGCTAGCTATCCCATCTGAGCTTCTAAGATGCGTATTGATGAAGATTGACCTTGTACAATAGCTTCGGTGCAAGATAAATGATCACATATCTTCTCTTCAAGGAGAGCAAATGGGTCTGAGATACTTGATGGAGCATATTGACTCATTTGAGATGGATCCTGAGACGGTGCACCATATTGTGGTTGCATACCAAACTGTGATTGCTGAGACTGTGATGCAATATGTTGTGGTTGCATCTTATTCTGTTGTGGCTACAATGGAGTCTACGACATGAACTGTTGCTATGAATAAACGAACTATGATTGCATCCCAAACTGTGATTGCTGACACAACAAAAGTTTCATCATATCAAAACCATAGACGTAACCCAAAAACCAACTAAACTATAGACAAAACAAACAAAAAATTGTGAACTAAACCTAACATGAAAAAAATTTACGAACTAAACTTCCTCCAAACTTGAGAGAAGCATTTTCCTCAATGCAGAAAAAATAAACATGTAATGAAAATAAAAATTTAAAACATGCAATGTAAAAAAGAAAAATAAAAACCAGGGAGTACCCTTGGTGCGAGTTCTTGGAGCGGTGGAAGGGGCAACAAGAGTGGTCTGTTGAGCAGGAAAGGGTCCTTCATGGTGCAGTGGGGCCTTACCCTTGTCCTCAGCTATCTTGGCCTTCTTGGCCGAGCAACTCGATGCAGCAATATTAGTGGGGTCAGTAGCTGTAACGCCCCGGTTTTGGGCTTAGAAGTTTTGGGCGTTGACCGGTTCGGTCAAAGTGCTGTTCGAATCTATAAGGATGACATTAGGAAAGCCTAGTTCGGGTTGCATTAAAAATATGGAAAAATGTTCTAAAATCATCTTTTAATATATATAAGTGAACTGTGAAATCAATTTTGAAAAATGAGGTTTGGAAGGGTGACATTTTGGCTAGTGACCAAAATGTAATTTTTGAAAGTTGCGTGACTGTTTTATAAAAGATTGAAACTTTGAATCTTTACGAAGCTATTATTCCAAAAGTAGTTTCTCCAGATTTTTCTAAGATATTTTAAGGTTTTATTCTGATTTTTAAACATAAGAAAAGAGGAGGGAAAGTCATTTTGGCTATTTTGTAACTAACTTCTCATTTTCTTTTCTCTCATTTTCTCTCAACCCAAACACTTTCTCTCCAGAGAGTTTCTTCTGATTTTGTTACCTAAATCTCTCCTTTCAACTCTCTTTTGATTTCTAATCATCATATCTACAAAACCTCTCAATTTGCAAGTTGATTCTTCAAGCTTTTTGGCTCTAAAAGAGGAGAAACTCAAGTTTGGAGGTAAGAACGTCCTTCTCCTCTAAACTCTCAGTTCTTTACTGAAATTCCCAAGTTCTCAATCCTTAATTGATGTTTTATAAATGGCTTTTAAGATTGTTTAATGGATCTTGGCTTAAAATGCAAGATTTGGTGTGTTTTTTATGAAATTTCGTTGGATCTGTTTAAGCAGTGTTTTAAGGTGTTAAAATGATGATTAATGAATGTTAATTTGATAAGGAATTGGGTTTTGATTAATGCAATCCCGGATAGGTTGAATTTCCTAAGTTTAGCTTATGATTCTTGGTTGTTTTTGGAGTGATCTTGTGGATCTGTTGTTGCTGGAGGTATAAGGATGTTGTTAAGTTCTTTTTAGATGTTAAATGGTGTTAAAGGATGTTAGGTTTTGATGGTTTATGGCTGGGCTTTGTTAAGAAGTGGTTTGGATGCATTTTCGGTTGTGTTTGGTGGCCGAAAATGGAGTGTGGATGAGAGCAGCGAGTTTAGGTGCTTTCATTGAGGATATTAATACATGATGATGCATTAATCTACTGTTTTGATGTGTTAAAACAGGGGAGTCATCTTTGGATCCAAGTGGTGGTGATCCGGAAGCTTGATTTGGTGCTTCGGCAATAGGCGAAGTGGAATCGGTGAGTGAAATTGGGTTTTCGGCTTTGAAACCAATGTCTTGGGAGCTTAGTTTAAGTCTAAACAACTTTGCTAAGCTCAAGTGTAAGTTTCGGAAATACTCTCTAGTGGTGGCCATGATTTGATTGTTGTGCAATGTGGTTTATTGCATGTTTTAAACTCTGTTTTGAAAGCATGATTTAGCATGGTTAATGCTGTTTTTGTAAGCCATATGTTGAAGGAAGCTCAAGGTAAGAGTTCCTTGTTTTTGAACATTGATTAAATGTGGTTTGATGCTTTTGAATGCATGATGAATATGGCTTGGTTTAATGCTTTAAAGCAGTGGATAAATTGAAGATAATGATGTATATTGGCAAGTGATGTTTTGAAAAGGTTAAGGTCACTAAGGTGGTTAAAAGTCCTTGAGTGAGCCTTGTTTACTTAAGAACATCAAGGTGGTTAAAAGTCCTTGGATGATTCTTGCTACGGACACAAAGGTGGTTAAAAGTCCTTGTGTGGTCCTTTCCATGGTGTTTAAAAGTCCATGGGCCAAGGTGTTTAAAAGTCCTTGGGGCCAAGGTGTTTAAAAGTCCTTGGGGTGATTATTATCATGGTGTTTAAAAGTCCATGGCCAAGGTGTTTAAAAGTCCTTGGGGCCAAGGTGTTTAAAAGTCCTTGGGGTGAAAGTTGATGAACTTGTTTTTAAAGAAATGGAACTTATCACTTGTGGCCAATATGACATGTTGTGATATGATGCATGAGATGCATGTTTAAGTATGCTTTTGAGCATGTGTAAATGATGATTTGAAGCATGATTTATAAAGTGTTTATAAATGCATTATTGAATGGTTTTATTGAGCATTCCTCACTAAGCTTTTGCTTACGCTCTCTTTGTTTTCTCAAATCAATAATGCAGAACATTAAAGTACTTTGAGGGCAGCAAGGAAGGCAAGCATTCAAGTGGAAGTAAAGCTCAAAGTATGGAAGGTTTTCTTAAGTACATTTAGCTTTTGGTAATTTGGCAATGGGGGACCTATGTGTATGTTTTGGGAGATGTTTTGAACTCCCTAGGTATTTTGAATGTTGTTGAGGTTGCTGGTTTTTGTGGTTGGTCATTATATGCTTGAATTGAAAGTTTATGCTTGAATGGTTGCTTGAGTAGGAAGCATGCCTATAGATTTGGGGCTTTCCATATATGTGGATGTTTTGATGAATTGTTGATGCAAGTATGTCTCTTATATGTTGAATTGCATGTTGGTAAAGTTTGGTGGCATTTGGAGCATGATTGGATGTTTAATTGCATGTTAAAGTATGCATTTTTGGGTAATCTATGCAGGGTGTTTCGGAACAGCACCTACCGTTTCGGAACGGGTGCCTTAAACTAGCCCAGGCGTCCGAAACGGGAGGGACCGTTCCGAAACGGTTTGGCTACTGCCAGCCCATGTTGCGGTACGCGTTGCGGAACGGCCCCGCGTTTCGAAACGGGCTCTGCCTATTTCGGAACGGGTGACCGTTAGGGGCTGACATTGGCAGTTAAATGTTTTGAATTGTTTGCGTTTTGGTCCTGAATCTTGTTTGTGCAATTGTATGAGTTTGAGAAGTCCTTTTGAGCTGAAATTTCACAGAGAAGCATGAAACCTGATTAATTTAAAGTTGGTAACTTTAATTTGGGTTAAGTCCTCATATATATCAGAAATAACAATTTGGTCCCTAAAGTTGTAATTTGTTCAATTGGGTCCCTGTTTGATCTCTGATGTTTATGATCTTAGAGTATGCTGTTGTATGGTCATATCTAAGGATTAATATGCATCTAGACAAGTTTAAAAAGAAAAAAAGGGTCGTTAATCAAGGTTGACTTTCGGGTTGACTTTGGTTTTCCCCTTGTGACTTTCTTAATTCGGGTCAACCGTCTAGGCCGGGTTAAGGGGGTTACATTTGGTGGTATCAGAGCTGAGCTTTCGAGTAATTGGGAATGAATGTGTGCATGATTGAAGTATGTGTGCCTTGTATGCTTGTTGATCGAAAGCATGTTTAGTGGCTTGTGATTTGGATGCAATTGAGATGTATGCTGTGATGTAGCATGTTGTGGGTACCCATTGCCAAATAAAAGCTAATGAAATGGTGTTGATTTTGAATGAAATTGAGCTTGAATACTTGGATTGCTTACCTTGCTGGACCTGACTTTGTTTATTTGTATTGTGATTGCATGGTAAAAGTATGGCACCACGTAGAGAGTTACGAGGTAATGTGCGAGCTACGGCTCCTAATGAGAACGAGAATGAGGAAAACACGGGTAGTGCAGTGTTACCTCCTCCACCCGGTGGTGGTGGTGCTGGGGCTGAGGAAGCTGGAGCTGCAGCTGGTGCTGGAGCTGCTGGACCAGAGGTTGGTCAGGGGCAAGCTATGCCTGATATGTCTATGTTGGTACAAGCTATTGCGGGTGCTTTCCGAGCAGCAGTAGCTGGAGCTCAAGGAGCTGGGCATCAGGGAGATGCTGGTGTTAGACTACCTTTGGAGCGCTTACGCAGTCTTGGTGGGACTGAGTTCAGGGGTATGTCTGCTGAGAGTTCTGAAGCTTGGCTAGAGAGTACCAAGCGAATCTTGGGTCAGATGAGTTGCACTGATGTGCAGAAGCTGGGGTGTGTTGTATCCTTGCTGCAGGATGATGCGTATACGTGGTGGACGACCACTATAGCTGGGATGGTTGAAGCTGATGTGACTTGGACATTCTTTCAGAATGTGTTCAAGCGGAGATATCTTGGTGTTAGATATCTTGATGAGAAGAAGCGTGAATTCATGTCTCTTACCCAAGGGAGCATGAGTGTGTCTGAGTATGAAGTGCAGTTTGTGCGACTCAGTCAGTATGCATCTGAGCTGGTACCTGATGAGCGGGCAAGGTGCGAGAGGTTCCGTTATGGCTTAGTGACGGATGTGAAAATGTATGTGCTGGCCACCGAGTATGATGATTTTGATGTGTTGGTGGGCCGAGCCAAGGACATTGAGATGAACTTGGGTTTATCTGCGAAAGGTGCTGGAGCAAGTTCTGGTAAGAGAGCTGCAAAGTATAGTTCCGGAGGTGGACGGAACAAGAGGGGAAGTGATCAGAAGTATCAGTCTTCAGCTAAGAGAGGTGGTGGTGCACCTGCTAGAGGAGGCAATGCTAGAGCTGATCCGAGTGCTTGTTGGATCTGTGGTTCACGTGGTCACATGAAGTGTGACTGTCCTCGTGCTGTGAGAGAGGTGCAAGCTCCTGTTGCGGCAGCTGGTAATGGGTGTTGGAATTGTGGATCCGCGGACCATTTGAGGCGAGATTGTCCTAGGTTGGCTGGTGATCAGGTGCGTGCTCCTGTTGTTGCTGCATCGCAGAGAGGTCGTGGGCGCGGCTGTGGTAATTTCCAGAGGAGAGAGGAAGGTGGTCGTGGAGTGGCCCATGTTGTGGCTATTCAGCCTGAAGGTGGAGGCCAAGCGAGGGTGTATGCTCAGCTTGAGGGAAGGAATGATGCGGATGTGATTGCAGGTACCTTTACTTTGCAGTCCTTGTCATTGCTTTCTTTGATAGATTCTGGATCTACGCATTCATACATTTTGCGTGAGCATGCTGAATTGCTTGGTTTGCCTGTTGAGTCTTTGGATGTTGGTGTTCGTGTCACTAGTTCTTTTGGTGAGACTGTTGTGACTCGAAAGCTTTATAGAAGGTGTCCCTTGGTTGTTCAAGAACATGTTTTTCATGTTGATCTTATGGAGTTGCCCTTTTATGGTTTTGATGTAATCCTTGGTATGGATTGGCTTGCTGAGCATCGTGCTGTTGTGGATTGTGAAAACAAGCGAGTTTCGCTTAAGCTTGCGGATGATTATGAAGTTGTTGTGGTTGGTGAGAATGTGAAGTTTCTTGCCAATGTAGTGTCTACCTTGGAGGCGAGCAGGATGCTGAGGCAAGGTTGCGAAGCCTATCTAGATTTTGTGATGAATCCTAGCTCTAAAGAGTTGAGGGTGCAAGATATCAGAGTTGTGAAGGAGTTTCCTGATGTTTTTCCTGAGGAGTTGCCTGGTTTACCTCCTAACCGCGAGGTGGAGTTTGGAATTGAGCTGTATGAGAATACAACTCCTGTGTCCATTACTCCCTATAGAATGGCACCTAAGGAGCTGAAGACGCAGTTGCAAGAGTTGCTTGATCGTGGTTTCATCCAGCCGAGTGTGTCACCTTGGGGAGCACCGGTCTTGTTTGTGAAAAAGAAGGATGGCACTATGAGAATGTGAATTGACTACCGTCAGCTGAACAAGTTGACTATCAAGAATCGGTATCCTTTGCCGAGGATTGATGATCTCTTTGATCAATTTCGGGGAGCAACTGTGTTCTCTAAGATTGACTTGAGGTCAGGGTATTATCAGTTGAAGGTGAAGGATGTGGATGTGCCTAAGACAGCTTTCAGGACAAGGTATGGGCATTATGAGTTCCTTGTGATGCCGTTTGGGTTGACAAATGCTCCTGCTGCTTTCATGGACATGATGAATCGTGTGTTTCATGAATACCTGGACAAGTTCGTTGTGGTGTTCATTGATGATATCCTCGTGTACTCGCGTACTGAGGAGGAGCATGAAGAGCATTTGAGGATTGTTTTGCAAGCTTTGTTGGAGAATCAGCTTTATGCTAAGCTGAGCAAGTGTGAGTTCTGGTTAAGGGAGGTGGTTTTCCTTGGGCATGTGGTTTCTGCTGAGGGGATTCGTGTTGATCCTCAGAAGATTGAGGCGGTGATGAATTGGAAAGTTCCTAAGTCTGTTCATGAGGTCCGTAGTTTCCTTGGTTTGGCGGGATACTACCGAAGGTTTGTGGATGGTTTTTCCAAGATTGCTGCTCCTTTGACGAAGCTGTTGCAAAAGGATGTTAAGTATGAGTGGACGGAAGCGAGACAACAGGCTTTTGAGAAGCTTAAGGCGGCTTTGACGCAAGCTCCTATCTTGATTCAGCCTGAATCAGGGAAAGAGTTTGTGGTTTACAGTGATGCATCCTATCTTGGTTTGGGGTGTGTGCTGATGCAGGAGGGTAAGGTGGTGGCTTATGCATCACGGCAGTTGAAAGTGCATGAGCGCAATTACCCTACGCATGATATTGAGCTGGCTGCAGTGGTTTTTGCTCTGAAGATCTGGAGACATTATCTGTATGGTGAGAAGTGTACTGTGTACACAGATCACAAGAGTTTGAGGTATCTGATGTCTCAGAAGGAGTTGAATCTTAGGCAGCGGCGTTGGTTGGAGTTGCTCAAGGATTATGATCTGACGATTGAGTACCATCCTGGAAAAGCTAATGTTGTTGCGGATGCCTTGAGTAGGAAAGTAGCTGTTGAGCTGAGGGCTATGTTTGCTAGCTTGAGCATATCGCAAGATGGTGGTCTTGTTGCTGAGTTGCAAGTGAAACCATCTTTGGTTCAGTTGATCAAGGATAAGCAGTTGCTGGATGATTCCTTGGTGTCTCATGTTCAGGATATCGCGGAGGGTAGACCTTCGGATTTCTGCTTTAATGATGATGGAGTGTTGTGTTTTGGGAGTCGGATAGTAGTGCCTGCTGATGCTGAGTTGAGGCGTGCTATTCTGACTGAAGGTCATAGTAGTCCTTTTGCTATGCACCCTGGTAATACCAAGATGTATCGTGATCTTCGTGATGAGTACTATTGGGTGGGTTTGAAGAAGGATGTTGCGGAGTTTGTGAGCAGGTGTTTGGTGTGTCAGCGAGTTAAGGCTGAGCATCAGGTTCCTTCAGGGTTGTTGCAACCGTTGAAAATCCCTGAATGGAAGTGGGAAAGGGTTACCATGGATTTTGTATCTGGTTTACCTTTGTCTCCCTCGAAGAAGAATTCTGTTTGGGTGATTGTGGATCGCCTGACGAAGTGTGCGCATTTCTTGCCTGTGCATACCACGTTTTCTTTGGATAAGTTGGCAGAGCTGTACATTGCTGAGATTGTGCGGCTGCATGGTGTGCCTAAGTCGATTGTGTCGGATAGGGGTCCGAGGTTCACATCGTGTTTCTGGCAGTGTTTGCATCAAGCTCTGGGTACAAGGTTGCATTTCAGTACATCCTATCATCCTCAGTCGGATGGTCAGTCTGAGCGAGTTATTCAGATCTTGGAGGATATGTTGAGGTGCTGCGTGATTGAGTTCCAAGGTTCTTGGGAGAAGCATTTGCCTCTGGTAGAGTTTGCTTATAACAACAGCTACCAGGCAAGTATACAGATGGCACCTTATGAGGCTTTGTATGGGAGGAAGTGTAGGACTCCTCTTTGTTGGGCTGAAACGGGTCAGAAGTTGGTTTCGATGCCGGCTTTGTTGAAGGGAACGACCGAGAAGGTGAAGCTCATTTGTGAGCGTTTGAAGGCAGCTTCTGATCGGCAGAAGTCTTACGCGGATTTGAAGCGTAAGGAGATCGAGTATGCGGTGGGTGACCGTGTGTTTCTGAAGGTTTCGCCTTGGAAAAAGGTAATGAGGTTTGGCCGGAAGGGTAAGTTGAGCCCTAGGTACATTGGACCATATGAGGTGGTTGAGCGTGTGGGTCCTGTTGCGTATCGGTTGAGGTTACCTCAGGAGTTGGAGAAGATTCATGATGTGTTTCATGTTTCTATGCTCCGGAAGTATAGATCTGATCCTTCGCATGTGATGCCTGTGGAGGAAGTGGTTTTGAATCCGGATTTGACCTATGATGAGGAACCGATGAAGGTTCTGGATTCGGATAGCAAGGTTCTTCGTGGCAAGACCATTGAGTTGGTGAAGGTGCTGTGGAAGCATCGAGGTGTTGAGGAAGCCACGTGGGAGCGGAAGGAAGACATGCTGAAGCAGTTTCCTTATCTCTTTCCTTCAGGTAAATTTCGAGGACGAAATTTCTTAAGGGGGGAGAGTTGTAACGCCCCGGTTTTGGGCTTAGAAGTTTTGGGCGTTGACCGGTTCGCTCAAAGTGCTGTTCGAATCTATAAGGGTGACATTAGGAAAGCTTAGTTCGGGTTGCATTAAAAATATGGAAAAATGTTCTAAAATCATCTTTTAATATATATAAGTGAACTGTGAAATCAATTTTGAAAAATGAGGTTTGGAAGGGTGACATTTTGGCTAGTGACCAAAATGTAATTTTTGAAAGTTGCGTGACTGTTTTATAAAGGATTGAAACTTTGAATCTTTAAGGAGCTATTATTCCAAAAGTAGTTTCTCCAGATTTTTCTAAGATATTTTAAGGTTTTATTCTGATTTTTAAACATAAGAAAAGAGGAGGGAAAGTCATTTTGGCTATTTTGTAACTAACTTCTCATTTTCTTTTCTCTCATTTTCTCTCAACCCAAACACTTTCTCTCCAGAGAGTTTCTTCTGATTTTGTTACCTAAATCTCTCCTTTCAACTCTCTTTTGATTTCTAATCATCATATCTACAAAACCTCTCAATTTGCAAGTTGATTCTTCAAGCTTTTTGGCTCTAAAAGAGGAGAAACTCAAGTTTGGAGGTAAGAACGTCCTTCTCCTCTAAACTCTCAGTTCTTTACTGAAATTCCCAAGTTCTCAATCCTTAATTGATGTTTTATAAATGGCTTTTAAGATTGTTTAATGGATCTTGGCTTAAAATGCAAGATTTGGTGTGTTTTTGATGAAATTTCGTTGGATCTGTTTAAGCAGTGTTTTAAGGTGTTAAAATGATGATTAATGAATGTTAATTTGATAAGGAATTGGGTTTTGATTAATGCAATCCCAGATAGGTTGAATTTCCTAAGTTTAGCTTATGATTCTTGGTTGTTTTTGGAGTGATCTTGTGGATCTGTTGTTGCTGGAGGTATAAGGATGTTGTTAAGTTCTTTTTAGATGTTAAATGGTGTTAAAGGATGTTAGGTTTTGATGGTTTATGGCTGGGCTTTGTTAAGAAGTGGTTTGGATGCATTTTCGGTTGTGTTTGGTGGCCGAAAATGGAGTGTGGATGAGAGCAGCGAGTTTAGGTTCTTTCATTGAGGATATTAATGCATGATGATGCATTAATCTACTGTTTTGATGTGTTAAAACAGGGGAGTCATCTTTGGATCCAAGTGGTGGTGATCCGGAAGCTTGATTTGGTGCTTCGGCAAGAGGCGAAGTGGAATCGGTGAGTGAAATTGGGTTTTCGGCTTTGAAACCAATGTCTTGGGAGCTTAGTTTAAGTCTAAACAACTTTGCTAAGCTCAAGTGTAAGTTTCAGAAATACTCTCTAGTGGTGGCCATGATTTGATTGTTGTGCAATGTGGTTTATTGCATGTTTTAAACTCTATTTTGAAAGCATGATTTAGCATGGTTAATGCTGTTTTTGTAAGCCATATGTTGAAGGAAGCTCAAGGTAAGAGTTCCTTGTTTTTGAACATTGATTAAATGTGGTTTGATGCTTTTGAATGCATGATGAATATGGCTTGGTTTAATGCTTTAAAACAGTGGATAAATTGAAGATAATGATGTATATTGGCAAGTGATGTTTTGAAAAGGTTAAGGTCACTAAGGTGGTTAAAAGTCCTTGAGTGAGCCTTGTTTACTTAAGAACATCAAGGTGGTTAAAAGTCCTTGGATGATTCTTGCTACGGACACAAAGGTGGTTAAAAGTCCTTGTGTGGTCCTTTCCATGGTGTTTAAAAGTCCATGGGCCAAGGTGTTTAAAAGTCCTTGGGGCCAAGGTGTTTAAAAGTCCTTGGGGTGATTATTATCATGGTGTTTAAAAGTCCATGGCCAAGGTGTTTAAAAGTCCTTGGGGCCAAGGTGTTTAAAAGTCCTTGGGGTGAAAGTTGATGAACTTGTTTTTAAAGAAATGGAACTTATCACTTGTGGCCAATATGACATGTTGTGATATGATGCATGAGATGCATGTTTAAGTATGCTTTTGAGCATGTGTAAATGATGATTTGAAGCATGATTTATAAAGTGTTTATAAATGCATTATTGAATGGTTTTATTGAGCATTCCTCACTAAGCTTTTGCTTACGCTCTCTTTGTTTTCTCAAATCAATAATGCAGAACATTAAAGTACTTTGAGGGCAGCAAGGAAGGCAAGCATTCAAGTGGAAGTAAAGCTCAAAGTATGGAAGGTTTTCTTAAGTACATTTAGCTTTTGGTAATTTGGCAATGGGGGACCTATGTGTATGTTTTGGGAGATGTTTTGAACTCCCTAGGTATTTTGAATGTTGTTGAGGTTGCTGGTTTTTGTGGTTGGTCATTATATGCTTGAATTGAAAGTTTATGCTTGAATGGTTGCTTGAGTAGGAAGCATGCCTATAGATTTGGGGCTTTCCATATATGTGGATGTTTTGATGAATTGTTGATGCAAGTATGTCTCTTATATGTTGAATTGCATGTTGGTAAAGTTTGGTGGCATTTGGAGCATGATTGGATGTTTAATTGCATGTTAAAGTATGCATTTTTGGGTAATCTGTGCAGGGTGTTTCGGAACAGCACCTACCGTTTCGGAACGAGTGCCTTAAACTAGCCCAGGCGTCCGAAACGGGAGGGACCGTTCCGAAACGGTTTGGCTACTGCCAGCCCGTGTTGCGGTACGCGTTGCAGAACGGCCCCGCGTTTCGAAACGGGCTCTGCCTGTTTCGGAACGGGTGACCGTTAGGGGCTGACATTGGCAGTTAAATGTTTTGAATTGTTTGCGTTTTGGTCCTGAATCTTGTTTGTGCAATTGTATGAGTTTGAGAAGTCCTTTTGAGCTGAAATTTCACAGAGAAGCATGAAACCTGATTAATTTCAAGTTGGTAACTTTAATTTGGGTTAAGTCCTCATATATATCAGAAATTACAATTTGGTCCCTAAAGTTGTAATTTGTTCAATTGGGTCCCTGTTTGATCTCTGATGTTTATGATCTTAGAGTATGCTGTTGTATGGTCATATCTAAGGATTAATATGCATCTAGACAAGTTTAAAAAGAAAAAAAAGGGTCGTTAATCAAGGTTGACTTTCGGGTTGACTTTGGTTTTCCCCGTGTGACTTTCTTAATTCGGGTCAACCGTCTAGGCCGGGTTAAGGGGGTTACAGTAGCAGTTCTCTTCTTTCTTCTCTTTACCGAGGCAGTAGGTGTGTCATCTTCTTCTTCTCCTTCTTCTCTATATTGGGTGGTGGGTACACAACATGGGTAGGATCGGTAATGTAGGGCATGGGGAACAGTGGGAAGGCCATTGTTGATCTTGGGAGCAATTCATTGAATAGGGCTCTCAAGGACATATCCCTCTCTTAGACATATAGGAAATATGGCCGGAGATACCAAGCTATCGTTTCTGGCACAACAACACCGGGTGCTGGATCATCTGGTACGAATGCATCTTGTCCAAGCCCTTCAGTTCTAATAATTGGGCTGACAAACTTCCCCCTAGGCCTCGATGATAGCATCATCGCCCCACTCATGCACTCCCGTCTGTTCACGAAGAGCAATGATTAGACTTGGAAAAATTAAAGGGGCATGCTTACCATTTGACGCTTCCTTTTTAACGATTGTTGTGTAGATCATCTGGCCGACATCAATATTACATCCATTCATCATAGAGTGCAAGAGCAACATCCGTTGTCTTGAGATCATTTTCTGGTGTCCCGTGAGCATGAGGCATGTATTTATGAATTGGATCCAAAACTTTGGATCTGGCTTTAATTCCTACCTCGTCATGACACTAGAAGTGGATGTCGTCCTTGTCCATTGCGTTCCAGGAATGCAAAGCTCTTGTAGCACCACCTCGTATGTCGTCGTGGCAATGAAGCGAGAATGCTCATCCTCTTTGGGTGCAAACAAATCGATGTGAAACCGTCGCACTTTTTAGTGCAAGCTACACTATCGATGTAAGAATAGAAACAAGGTAAACTTGTTTGAATATCGATCCCACGAGGATGGTGCATTACATTGAATCTTATATGACTACAATACAAGGCTGTGGAAAAGTAGATGTGGGTGCATTGGTGGTTGCAGTAACAGAATAAAGATGTGAATAAAAGAATAGATTTGGAATAAAATTAGAGTGTCAACGAAAAAGGAAGAGTAATATTAGGGATAAGCCTGGATCTCCATGGTTCAGCTCGGCAGAAAAATCAAATGCACATCGAGGTGAAAGGATGGTTTAATCAACGAATATATGGTCGACTTGAGTATTAGCTTCCATTTAATCTTTAACCATTGACTCAGGGATGTCGATTGGCTTCAAATTTCGTCGCAAGTCGAGACTAAACCCCTTGAACAAGTGGATCAACTTTCACTGCATCCATACAACTTTCGTTGTAGAAATTCATTAATCTAACTCGTCACTGCATCCGTCGATGTCAATGATAGGTTTTAACATTCTCATGCAAAACATAAATCAAATTCAACAATTAAAGCTTAATAAAAAGCTAACACTAAAATATATTAAACTAAGAAAATATTTTAAATAAGTTCAGCAAGCTTTAGAAAATTAAACCATGGTCAATACGAGCACAAATACAAGTAAATCTCCAAAAATCAATCAAAATAAAGAGAATTTTAAGAAGATAACAAGATATTTCCTATATTCAGCACTCGAATCCTTATTTCCTCGGATAAATCTGCCTCACTTTCCCTTAGATCTCCAAAAAATAAGCTTAAGCCGCCATGAAAGGAGGATAAAAGCTTAGAGGTTGAAGATGATATAAAAAATGGAAATAACGTGACTTTCGCTTTCCTCCAAAATCATCATTATATAGGCCACCAGAGGAAGGACACTTGTCCTGCATGTTATTTGTGTTCTCAGCGTCGTACAAAATTTATTGTAACAAACTAGATAGCTGGCATATTCGTTTTTATCCTCAAGAAAACTTGACAGCTGGCAGATGAAGTATCGAACTGGCTTGTAACGCCCCGATTTTGGGCTTAGAAGTTAGCCGGGTTCGGCTAAGCGGTTCGAATGGACCGGTTCGAGCGGGTTAGGCTAGTTTCAAGAATAATTTGAAATAAATGGTTTTTGAGGGAGATAAAATATGAGAAAATATTCTAAAATACTAAAATAATGTTTTGAAGGTTTTGGAGAGTTCAATTCGATAAAATTGGACTGATGCAATTGCATTTTGAAAATGTCGACTAAATCGTAAAAATTGCAAAATACGTTTAATGACTAAATTGAAAAGAGTCAAGGTTTAAAATCTTTAGGGAGCTATTACACCAAAGTGTTATCACCCTTTTCCCTTGTTTAGTATTTTTAAAATATTTAATTAATTGATTTATTAAATGTGTTTTAATAAAAATAAGATTTTAAAAGGCTAAAACATTTCTTATGCAACTTCTTTTCTCCCAGTTTTTTATCCGTAACTTTTCTATCACCAAACTACTTTTGATTTCTAAATGGTTCCCGTGGATTTCTACATCAACTAGCTTTGGATTTCTTGAAGGTTTTCATCTAAATCATTATCAATCAAGGGAAAAACTTGTGCTAGAGGTGATCTTTATTTTCTCTACTCTAATCAAAGGTTCTTTGTTGAAATTCACATGTATTTAATTCTTTTGTTTTAGTTTTAAATTTGATTTAATAATTACTTGATAATATCTTGATTTAAATGGGTTTTAATAAGGGGAATTAATCTAATTATTTAATTTTAGATTTAGATCCTTGATTGGAGTAATTGGTTGAATGTTTAATTGAATTATTAGATTATATATTAGATGCAACATACATGTTCAATGAAATATTTGAAATAAAGTAAATAAAAAATGGATAAGGTGGTTCGAATGGGCTGGGCGCTACTGCCGTCGTGTGTGCGCTGAATATGCAGCGCTTGCTGCCCTTTTCTTTCAAGCCAATTGATGGCAGTAGTAAATTAATAAAAAAAAAAGAAAATAAAAAGGAGGGAATTGGGAGCTACAGGGGCGTGAACAGGGACGGCCACCCCTGGGCGCACGTGGTTGTGCCGCGTGAAGAAAATTAGGGGAAATTGGAAATTGCTCATTTCTTGTGGGGTTGTTCGAATAGTAATTGGTTCGAATATTGGTGTTGGGTGCTATAATAAATTGGTTATTTTGGCATGGTCTAATTTATATTAATCATTGCATTTTCTTATGGAAATTTATATTTTGGCGTCGAGACGTTTTTTTTTCCGAAGCGATATCAAGTTGGTAAGTGGAAATGATTTTTAAAAGCTTTTCAAAGTCTTGAAAGCAATGTTTGGGGTTTAAATTAAGCTTGATACGCTAATCTAAGCTCGGAAGTAAGTATGGAAAATTTCGCTCTCGGTTTTCCGTTTCCAATGTTTTATTAAGTTCATGCTCATGCTTTAAAGATAGAATTGTTTCATCTACTATTATATACAAGTTTTGGAAGTGAGAAATGTTGCTTATATTTATATTTTGATAATACATGTGTTAGAAAGTGGTATGCAACATGTTTGAGAAAATGTCTAAATACATGGTTTAATGTATTTGAGATACTTTGATAGAAATTGGTTTGAATGATGCATATGAAAAACGGTGAGGAAACATGGTTTAAAAGTGTATATTGGCAAAGTGACGAGACTTAATATTATCGGATATAATTGGTCGACCAATAGGATGATAAGTGCACTATGATATACAAAATTCGTACGTGAGATGAATTCTTTGGTTACACAATAGCGGTAGATTCTATTTTTTTGCGAGTGATAGGGGTAGATTCTATCACCAACGGGCAATGGGGGTAGTGCCATCCCGACCGAAGTGAGATAATAGTGAGGGTAGATTTCACCATGTGACTTGATGGGGGTAGATTCCATCAAGGTGACCGCATATCCGAACATTTATGGATATGGGTTGTGCTATCCAAGGATGGGGGTAGATTCCATACGTGTCACTTTTAATGCCAATATATCCGATAATATTATATGATGTATGGGGTAGAGATATTGAGGTACCCATTGCCTTATTACTATTAGTATAAAGAGATTTTTGTTTAAAAACTTGAGCGTCTTTGATTCTTGCTTCGAGCTGGCCTGATTGGTTTTACTGTTGTTTTTTTTTATGCTAGAGATTCATACTGTTTTCTAATGGGACCGAGACGAGAGCTTAGAATTAATACTCGTAAGGTTGAGGAAGAGCGTGATGAGGATGTGTCGCTCCCTCCACCTCTTCTTGGTGGTGGTGTTGGAATGGGAGGTGCTGCACATCAGGCACCATAAGAGCCGGCAGTAGGCGATATGACGCCTTTGATTCAGGTTATAACTGGAGCTTTTCAGACATCGATAGCGGGTGTGGACGCGGCTGCACCGCAACCGACAATTGTTAACCCTGGACTTTCTTTGGAGCGTTTGCGCAGTCTGGGTGGTACTGAGTTCAAAGGTTTGAGCTCGGAAGCTTTTGAGGAATGGTTTGAGAGTACAAAACAGATTCTTGGTCAAATGAAGTGTACGGATGTGCGTAAGCTGGGTTGCATTGTGTCCCTATTGCATGACGATGCTTATACGTGGTGGACGACCATTACCATGGGAATGGAACCTGCTAATGCGAATTGGGAGTTCTTTTATGCTGCTTTCAAGAAGAAGTATCTGTGTACTCGCTATCTAGATGAGAAAAAGTGAGAGTTCATGGCTTTAGTTCAGGGGAACATGTCTGTTCTAGACTATGAAGTTCAGTTTGTTCGGTTGGGCTAGTATACCCAGAGCTAGTTCCTAACGAACAAAAGCGATGTGATCGTTTCCATTATGGGTTGGTGAAAGAAGTAAAGAGCTATATGTTGTCTTCAGATTATAAAGATTTTGATGTTTTGGTTACTCGAGCTAATGACATTGAACAAAATTTGGCTTTGTACCTCGTTCAAGGAGTTCTTCTATTGGTAAGAGAGTTGCTGAGTCCGATGCTGGTAGAGATCGCTATAAGAGGCAGCATGACAAGAAATATTACCCGGATCAGAAGCGAGGTGGTGGGGGTAATGCTGGTCGTGGACAGTATGGCCATAATGCTTTTGTTCGCACTTTTGATTGTAATCGTTGTGTGAGGCGACACATTGGTGAGTGTTGGGGAAATCTGGGTGTCTGTTGGAATTGTGGTCACAAGGTCATATGAAGTGTGATTGTCCATAGTTGATCAGAGATAAGCAAGCTCTTGCGTGTGTTGTTGAGCCATAAAGAGGCTGTGGGCGCAGTCGTGGTAATTTCCAGCGTAGGGAGGATGGTCAAAGGAATGTTGCATATGTGGTAGCTTTTTAGCCTAAGGGAGGTGGCCAGGAGAGGGTGTATACATACCGCGAGGGAAGGAATGACACCAATGTGATTGCAGGTACCTTTACTTTGTAGTCTTTTTCATTACTGTTAAGTGTGTAAAAGTATTCATTTTAGGACCCTTTATGACTCAATTATTGTCAGACTTAAATTCATTTTCGATGCATTACTAGCCATACATACACAATTTCATTATTCTTATCATTTCCATGCTTGATCATCTTTATTTGAATATATTCGGTGGAAAAGGTATTGCTTTGGTATGTGTTTTGTGCATGTGCAGATTTCATTACCCACTGCCCGAGCAAGTATTGCCGCAGCAATGAAGGAAGGAGAAATAACGGTGCGGAATCATCACTTGACGATCCAGACCAAGCCATTCTTTGAAGTCAAGCCTTATTGAGGGACGCTGAATCAGGAGAACGAGCCCTAGCGAGCGGAAAAGACTGACAGACCATTACCGAGGCAATGACTAAGTCACTGCCAAGGCAATACCCAGACATTTTCCGACGAGGGAGAAAATATGCAAAGTGGTAGGCGACTTGAAGAGCATAAAACGCTGAATTTTTAGAGATGCTTTGCATGAAGATCAGAGCTTAGGAAGATCATGAAAAATTCAAAGGAAGGTCAAGGACAAGAAAGCGATAAGGAGAAATAAAATAATGAATTAAAAGATATTTATTTCTTTTATGAAGTTATATCCAACTCTAACTTATCCTCATAGTCCAAGAAGAATTCAACAAGGCTATGCTCGATAAAAGCCAAGGCCTAGCCGCCACAAAGAGATGTCGAGGGAGATTTGGTAGAAAATTTAGAGTGCTTGTTATTTCCATTATGACCTAAGTCTTCTTTTAGGCTAGGGTTATTTTGTCTAGTAGTTGTGAGAAGACGATTGTAATTTGTTTAGGTTGTTGTTAATGCAATTAAGTTCAAGGTTTGCTTATTCTTGGTGTTTACTTTTTCTTGCAATTGAATCGGGAGAGGATATTGCGAT
Organism: Hibiscus trionum; assembly: GCA_030270665.1. Classification (NCBI taxonomy): domain Eukaryota; kingdom Viridiplantae; phylum Streptophyta; class Magnoliopsida; order Malvales; family Malvaceae; genus Hibiscus; species Hibiscus trionum. The sequence continues at coordinate 37,202,146 of BSYR01000010.1, read as the reverse complement.
CACATCTATTTGTCTAATATCGGGAGAGTTAAACTCATGAAACGAGTAAGCATGGTATTTATCCCAATCGCTGAAGACTAATTCAACTTAGGGATAAGTACGAGTTTCAACGGCTAAGAGAAGCGTAAGATTGGTTGGTGTTCACCCTTGGTTCACGCTGGGAGGTATTGTCAAGGCTTGTACATCAATGGAGTTTCGACTTAGGGATAAGAAGGAACCAGTGAAGAATGCTTTGCCAAACCTTTGAGGTTGTCGCTCAATTGCCCAGGCAGTAGATGTGTTCTTTGCTGCGGCAATAGCGTTGCCCATTGCCGGGGCAATTCTTTTGCTCATTGCCAAGGCAATCAAGTTTACGTTTGCATTTAAAACTGAGACGGTTTCATTCAACATCCACGCTACGACGCAGCATAATCCGACCTGGTCTATCATCATATTTACTCAATCTCTTAATTTTCTTGTTTTCTTTATTTTAGTTGTTTTCTCGACCAAACCATTACTTGTGTTTTTATTTTTCTACAGTGCGAGACGATAATCTCTAGAAGTAGCACCAATCCTTGTGGAGACGATATCTTTTATACTATAACTTGGCAACGTGTATACTTGCACTAAAATTGCAACACTAAATACGCACAACAAGTTTTTGGCGCCGTTGCCTTGGATTGGCAATAGCGACTTTGTTTTTTATTTTCTTGCACTTTTATTTTTAATTTTTATTGTTCAGTTTCTCAAGGGTTAAAAAAATATGGTTTTGCATTGGTGTATGACCAGGGCAAATCCAACAGGTCTAGAATATCCTATTGACCCGGAGATTGAACGTACCTACCGTAGACTCAAAAAAACTGAAAGCAGCAATGGCAAATCCGGTCCGCAATAACAATACCAACGACAATTAGAATGCCACAGCATGAGACAGAGCAATTCTGCCACCTCAATTTGCTTAAGCAAGAAACTTAACCGTTCGAGATTACTTAGAAGAAGATCTCAACAGACTGAACCCAGGAGTTGTCACACCTGCAATCGAAGCTGCCCACTTTGAATTAAAGCTCGTAATGTTCAATATGATCAATACAATTGGTCAATTTGGCGGCTCGACAACTGAAGATGCCAGACAACACCTCAAATCCTTCCTGAAGATTTGCAATTCATTTAAAATACAAGGAGTCCATGAGGATATTTTGAGGCTAAAATTGTCCCCCTATTCACTGAGGGATAAGGCAAAAACTTGGTTGAATAGCATTCCAGCCGGATCTATAGGATCTTGGGATGACTTATGTCGTTATTTCCTTGCTTGATTTAATCCTACAAATTTGACTGATAAGTTACGTAATGAAATAACTTCTTTTCGACAGGCAGATGATGAATTCATGTACGAGGCTTGGGAGCGATACAAAGAGCTTTTACACAAACATTCCTTAAACGGATTCCTACTGTGGACACAAATGAAAATGTTTTACAATACAGTAAACACACCAACAAGGATGATGCTACATGCATCGGCAAATAGCATACTCCTAGACAAGCCACCGGAAGAAGCAATGGAGATCTTGAATAGGCTTGCTAAAAATGACTATCAATTCCCAACAGCCCGATGAGGAGGAATCAGGCGCCATGCCACCATTAAACGAACTTGAGTCATCAAATTCAATTCTCTCACAAATGGCCACCTTAACCAATTTTGTTAAGAACATGCAACGACCAAGCAATACGCAAGAGGTCAAGGTAGTAGGTACATTATGTGATATATGTAATGGTAACCATGATACTTCTGAATGTCCACAGAATCCAGAGCCCAGTTTTTATGTTGGAAACTACAACCGAAACAACAACATGATGTCCAACACTTACAACCCGGCCTGGAAGAAACATCCAAACTTCTCATGGAGCAATCCTAACAATGCCCTCAATCAGAACAATCAGAATGCTCCAGCGCTGGGATTCCAACAGAACATGCCTCAGCAACCAATGCCTCAGCAATCAATGTAGCAACCAATGCCTCACAAATCAATGCAGCAACAATTGCCGCAGGAACAATCTATGCCATCCAGTTCTTTGAAAAACTCCCTAAATGCTTTCATGTCTCAAACTAGTGCATATATGGCTAGTACTGATAAATTCATAAAGAAAACTGATGCTTTTATGGAAAAGAATGAGATGAGAATGCAGAACCATGAAGCAACGTTGAAATCATTAGAAACTCAAGTTGGGCAATTCGCTCAGATCCTTAACTCGAGACCAATGGGAAGTTTGCCTAGTGATACTGAGGTCGCAAGAGGAACAACTCATGAGCAATGCAAGGCATTCACCACACGAAGTGGTAAGCAACTCAAAGAACCTCGAGTTCATGAAATAGAGGAGACAAAATCAAAGGAACCAATTGCCTTGGCAATGTCAGACATCAATGCCTCAGCATTACCAGATAACATTGCCTTGGCAATGCCCGACAAAGACACCACATAAAATAAGAGGACATCTGAAGGTCCTGATTCAATACCTCAAATCAAATTCCCATGTAAGGAACGAATTAAAGGCATTCGACTTCCACCACTGTTCCCACAAAGGTTGAAACAATAGAAACACGAGTACCAATTCAAGAAGTTCCTCGACATCTTGAAGCAAGTCCACATAAACTTGGCTTTGGTATAAGCAATAGAGCAAATGCCGAACTACGCCAAGTTCCTTAAAGACATTATCTTTAAGAGAACAAGAATAGGGAATTTAAAATTGTTGCTATAACAAAAGGATGTATGGCCATGCTGCACAACCGAATGCCACCTAAGCTGAAAGACCCCGACAGTTTCACCATACCATGTGCGATTGGGAATCATTACATCGGGAAGGAAATATGCGATCATGAAGCAAGCATAAATCTTATGCCTAAATTAGTCTTTCAACGATTGGGAATAGGGAAGGCGAGACCTACTACAGTAATGCTACAACTTGCAGATAAATCCTACGTTCATCTAGAGGGAAAAATTGAGGATATCCTGGTAAGAGTTGATAAATTTATTTTCCATGCTGACTTCATTGTTTTGGATTGTGAAGTAGATGAGTTTGCACCTATTATCCTTGGGAGGCCATTCCTAGCTACGAGAAGGACCTTGATCGATGTTGAGAGAGGAGAACTCACCATGAGGGTGGATGATCAGCAAATCAAGTTGAATGTTTTTCATACCCTTAAGCAAGCCAATGGCCTAGAAGAATGTCAAGTCATCCATGTCATAACCGAGTTTGACCTGGATACAGATTGCCCCAATAATTTCCTCGGCAATGGCTGTGAAAATTGCCTTGGCAATGCCTGTGACAACTGCCTCGACAATTAATTTGACAACTACCCTGACCCTGAAGAGCGGAACGACGCTGAGCAAGAAGAAGCCAACTGGATAGCTAGTCATCCAAGTAAGTATTTCGAACCATTAGATTACTCAGGGGAGGAAAGAACGATCGAAAAGCCCTCTATCGAGTAGCCTCCTGTTCTTGAATTGAAACCATTTCCAAAACAATTGAAATATGTTTATTTGGGAACAAACAACACATTTCCCGTAATCATCTCTTCTAAGTTGCAGCTCGAGCAGGAACAAAAATTGATAGACATGCTAAAGCTGCACAAAAAGGCAATAGGATGGACAATTGCTGATTTAAAGGGAATTAGCCCAACGGTTTGTATGCACAAAATCCTTTTGGAGGATGATTATAAACCAACCATTGAGGCACAAAGGAGACTTAACCGAGTCATGAAAGAGGTAGTAAGGAAAGAAATCATCAAATGGCTTGACGCTGGTATCATCTATCCTATCTCTAACAGTACATGGGTAAGTCCGGTGCAATGTGTACCGAAAAAGGAGGTGTACTTGTGGTAAGCAATGAAAACAATGAACTAATCCCAACCACGACTATGACCGGTTGGAGGGTTTGCATGGATTATCGTAATTTGAACAAAGCTACTAGGAAAGACCACTTTCTTTTACCCTTTATTGATCAAATGCTTGACCATCTTGCTGGTAAACCCTTTTATTGTTTTCTTGATGGTTACTCAGAGTATAACCAAATTGCCATAGCACCAGAAGATCAAGAGATGACCACCTTCACATGCCCATACGACAATTATGCCTTTTGAAGGATGCCTTTCGGACTATGCAATGCCTCGACAACCTTCTAACAATGCATGATGGCAATTTTCTCCGACATGGTAGAAAATTTCATGGAAATCTTCATGGACGATTTCTCGGTATTTGGAGATGATTTCGACAATTACTTAGGCAATTTGGAGAAAGTACTAAAACGATGTGAGGAACCTGACTTGGTCCTAAATTGGGAGAAATGTCACTTTATGGTGGATGACGGCATAGTTCTCGGCCACAAGATCTCCGCCAAGGGAATTGAAGTTGACAAAGCAAAGATTGAAGTGATCGAGAAAATACCCCCACCAACTTCAGTTAAAGGAATCTGAAGCTTCTTGGGGCACGCAGGTTTTATAGCAGATTTATTTAATTTTTTTCTAAAATCACCAAACCTTTGTGTAACCTGCTTGAACGGGATATAGCCTTTGACTTTAATGACTCGTGCACTGAAGCATTCAAGACACTGAAACAGAAGCTTGTGACCGCACCTATAGTTATTCCACCAGATTTGACAATGCCCTTCAAACTCATGTGCGACGCAAGCGATTTTGCAATAGGAGCAATCCTTGGTCAAAGAAAAGGCAAGATCTTCCATGTGATCTAATATGCTAGTAAAACTCTAAACGACGCTCAAATCAACTACACAACCACAAAGAAGGAATTACTAGCAGTAGTATTTTCTTTTGACAAGTTTCAACCATACCTAATCGGAACAAAGGTGACTGTTCACACTGACCACTCAGCAATCAAGTATCTGTTTTCCAAGAAAGATTCCAAGCCTCGCTTGATTCATTGGATTCTACTGCTACAAGAATTCGACATTGAAATCAAAGATAGAAAACGTACTAAAAACCAAGTTGCTGATCACATATCACGATTAGAACAAAGAGAGAAAGAGTCCACTCCCTTAGAAATCCAAGAAGCATTCCCAGATAAAAAGATGCTTATTGCCTCCGCAACTCCAGAAGGCACTACCTCGACAAACTAAAGAAGGCACTGCCTTGATAATTATCGATAACATTGCCTCGGCAATAACTTAGTTAGTGGTATTTTACCTTATAATATTACTCACCAAGGAAAGAAGCAGTTCCAACATGATGCTAAGCATTATTTTTTGGACTAGCCTCTTTTGTTTAAACAATGTGCAGATCAGGTTATAAGAGGGTGTGTTCCCGAACAAGAACAACAAGATGTGCTCAAACAATACCATTCGTCACCCTATGGAGGACACTTTGGAGGGACACTTACGACGGCCAAAGTCTTACAATCCAGACTATACTGACCGACTCTTTACAAGGACGGCTAAGCTTTCTACAAGCAATGTGACCATTGTCAACGGACCAAAAATATTTCAAGAAAAAATGAGATGCCCTTACAGAACATCCTTAAATCGAGTTGTTCGATGTTTGGGGAATCGATTTCATGGGGCCCTTCCCATATTCATGTGGGAATCTCGACATCCTACTTGCCGTTGACTACATGTCCAAATGGGTAGAGGCAATTGTAGCACCAAACAATGACTCCAAAACCGTGCAAAGATTCCTACAGAAAAATATATTTACACGATTTGGAATGCCAAAGGCAATCATAAGTGACGAAGGCAAGCACTTCGAAAACAAACTCATCGCCAAGGCATTGCAGAAATTTGGAGTGACACACAAAATTGCCACAGCATACCATCCACAAAGTAATAGACAAGTCGAGATCTCAAACACAGAGTTGAAGAATATCTTTGAGAAGGTAGTTAATCACTCCCGCAAAGACTGGTCTCTTCGACTCGATGATGCACATTGGACATATAGGACAACATTCAAAACACCATTGAGCATGTCACCCTTTCGACTTGTTTTTGGTAAAGCATGTCATCTACTAGTGGAAATTTAGCACAAGGCGTATTGGGCAATCAAGATCGTGAACATGGATTGAGAGAGTGCTGGAGAAAAACGATTACTAGACCTCAATGAGATAGAGGAGTTGTAACACCCCGAAATCCGGTCTAGTCAGAATTAAGTTTCGATAATCAGAAATCCTACATTGTCGAAGCCTAAATATTGTATCGACTAGTTAATTATTGATATCGAACCCTAAATGGGATTAAAACATCGTCATTGAACTCTATTGGATAATATTGAACCTATATTGTGACTAAATTGAAGAAAGTGTAAGTTGGAGGGCAAAACCATAGTGTAGTGAGAGTTGAGGGACTAACCTTGCGATTAGCCCCTCCTCAATATCTAAATATCCCAACATGGGATAATCTGGTGAGATTACTTCACCTAAAGGAAAGCTTTTACTTCAAAAACATGGTAAAATAAAATTGAGGAAAAACTTACACGAGAATATTGAAAGCACACACCTCTCCATCTTTTCATCTTCCTCATTTTCTTCAACTAAGCAAGCACCTCCATTGGAGATAATCTTAAACTTGGTTTTTCTTCGTTTCATAGATATCGAATCGTTGCTATCGATCAGGTAAACAATAATCCTTAAACAATCGTTGGATTCCATGGATATATCGAGCTTAAACTTAAGCTAGGGTTTTGATCATCCATGGATATCTCATCGTTATTGGTTATATTGAAGTCGGATATCGATTTTGATATCGTTATATTGATTTTGATATCGAAAAATCAATCTCAATAGTTTTCTATTGATTTTCTAGCTCAAGAAGTGGAGAAAGAGGTTTCACCATCCCCATCACAAGCTAGGAACATAGGGATTGCTATCTGAGAGCCTTGAAAGCTTCAGAGTGTCAAGGTGAGTGTAGTCGGAGTCTCAGGTTTAGGCGAAAGGCCTTCCCGGATCATTATTTGATATGTTAGATTACATCGCTAACATTGTTGTTGAAGAAATTACATTGGATGATTAATCGAACACTTTGGTAAGTATCGGTAAGTTGTCATTAAACATTGGTTATTGTCATTGATATTGTCATTGTGTATTGTCATTGATATAAGCATTGTCATTGAATTATTGCATTAAAACCATCGGACATTGATATTGATATCAAACTATGAGTTATTCATGATGAGATATATATATTGATCATCGACAATATTGAATTCACCAGACATTGGTATATCATTGATTACTAAAATAAATATGAATATTGTAACCTTGGATTGGAATGGACTTTGGATACAATTGGCATGCCATAGAATTCATGAGCTTAGTGTACGGGTGGAATACGGTCCTAAGGCTACGACATATATTGATTTGGTGAGGTGAAGGGATGTGTATTACTATTGGTCATATTGGCGAGGCGGAGGGAGTAGACCATTTATTGATTTGGCGGGGTGTAGGAACTCGCGTATCCACGATCTTGATATAATCCAAGGACTAAGAATAAAAATGAAACATGTTTATACATTGTATATTGTTGCATAGCATCGACATCGTTGGCATGAGATTATGTTTAAATTTAACCATGACATTATTGTTACTTACATTGCTTGTGACTACCTTAGCAGGCAAAGTATGCCCGACGTGTCTCTTCTCATGCATTTTTAGGTTAAGAAGGTTTGTGTGTCGGAAGATCGGATTGACAAGCAAGACAAGTCACTACCAGCCCTAAGTACTTTTTTTGTCTTATAAACTCCTAGGAAGGTGGAAAAGTAGTCGAACTTGTCATTTGCACCTATTTTGATATGTTGGTGTATTACCTAAGTTGTAATAAGTTATATAGCTTAAAATGGCCTTTTGGTGAAGTTTAAAATGGATGGAAATTGCATACATAGCTCAAAAAGGTAAAAACACGGTAAACGTATTCATATGGTCATAAAACTTGGCATGCTAGTAGTTTATACTATTGAAATGTTGTGTGTAAGGTTTAGTTGCATTTGGACACCGTTCGATAGGCTAAATCGAATAAAAATCAGCTAAAATCGGTCATTACAGGCCATACCGTATCGAAACGAGTGATTACGTTTCGGTACAGGTGTACAATATTGAACCTAAGAGTATGGGTATACCGAAATAGAATAATGCCATTTCAGATCATTTTTTCACTGGAGACCAACGTTTCGGTACGAGTTCATAGCGTACCGAAACGAGTAAAATTCAAAGGTAGTCAATTCGTTCCGATACAGGTCAAGCCTCTATCGAAATGGTCCAAAGGGAAGGTCAAGAGGAGTTGACTCTCGTGCACCTTTTTCGAAACAGCCTTTGGTGTTTCGATACGGGGTTAGGTAAGTTAGTTAATGGCGCATTGGACAATATTGCTAATGTTACAGTCTAGTCACTGAATTTTTGTAAAGATAATTGATTGTGTTAATGATCTCTTAATTGAATGAAATCTTGTAAACCTGACCTTTGAGTAATGTATTTCATTTTGGTAAAGTCATTCACATCGAAAGACCTCTAGTTGTCAAAATTGCAAATTAGTCCCTAATACTTGTTAAAGTTGCAAAATGGCCCTAAATTGTTATTTGTGGTCCTCACCTGATTAAATTGGACTAGTAAGTACATTGGTAATGTTTTTATGTCTGTTATTGATTAAGTGATGTTGTTAAGATGAAATTTTATTGCACCGATCACCGTATCGTCTACCGATAACACGCTCCGACCCGGTTCTCTACTAGGCCAGTATGTCTAGTATGTTTGTGCCCCTATGGACAAGCTGGCTTCGCTCCGAGCCTATTCTTTCATCGGACGAGATGATGATAATCCTGAAATTGCTGAATATTGGCTGGACAACACACTTCGTATCTTGAATAAACAACTGCAGTGTTCGGATGAGTACAAGTTGGAATGTGATGTTGCATTGCTGACGGATGAAGACGTTACGTGGTGGGAAACCACTATTCTCACAGCTCCCGAAGAATCAGTTACCTGGGAGTTATTTCTCCGAAAATTCTGAAAAAAATACATTAGTGAGTACTATCTCGTAGAAAGACGAAACACCTTCCTCCACCTGAGGCAATGAGGACGACCTATCGAGCAGTATATTCATGATTTCTGTAAATATTGCCGATATGGAGCTGAGTTTATAAAGAATGAAGAAGACAAGTGTAGAATGTTCATAGTTGGCCTTAGCGATGAATTGCGACCTATGTTTACAGCCCTTAGAATCACCAACTTCCAGGATTTGGTGAACCGAGTCAAGGCCACCGAAGCTACCCATAAAGCTAAACGTACTGGTGGGTCTAGAAAGTTTGAGAAGAGGTTTAGAGATGATTCACGACCTCCAAGATGGAATAAAAATGGGAGATATGAAGGCCCCAAGCATAATGTTTACCCACAGCCTTCCCGTTCCGGGAACATTGAGAGACCTCAATTTGTGATGAGGTCTTTTGCCAAAGCAGCATCTGTTGATAGCACTGGAGGATCGAACTGAGGCAACCAATATCCACTGTGTAATTATTGTCAAAACAAGCATCCGGCTGGATAGTGTCGTAAGTAGACTGGAGCTTGATATTTTTGTGGTGAGCAAGGTAACTTTATATGTGACTCTTCTATGAATACAACTAAATCTGTGGCCACACCGACTACTGTTGCTTCTCCTGCTCAATCCTTCTGAGGTAAAGGATTGAATCAAAGTTCTTCTGGGACTTTTGGACGATCGAGTGGACCAGGGAAGCCCTTTAACAAACAAGATTCAAAGGCTCATGCCCAAATGGATCATGTGAGGAGAAGGGAAGAAGAAGATGAACCTGATGTCATTGCAGGTACCATTGAGTTATATTTGCATCCTTTATATGCATTGATTGACCCTGGTTCAACCCATTCATTCATAAGCACCATTGTAGTTAAAAAGTATAACATGTCTTCTAAACCAATGATATCGAGAATCTCTGTAACCCATCCCCTAGGAGATTGTGTCACCCTAAGGGTAGTGTGCAAGAATTGTCCCTTAATGATTCAAGGGATTCCTTTTTCGGCCAATTTGTTGGCTTTACCGATCCATAAATTCGACGCTATTCTAGGCTTAGATTGGCTTAGTGAACATCAAGCCTGGGTAGATTGTTGTAAGAGAAAGTTGTATCTTAAGGGTTTGGGTAAAGAAAGTGTTGTTCTGATGAATGCTAGGAATCCATCATTGTATGCCTTGTCATTGGAAGCCAAAGGCGAGCCGCAACTACAGAACATTGACACCGTATGTAAATTCCCTGATGAACTTCCGGGATTTCCCCCAACCCGTGAAGTGGAATTTGGCATCGAGGTGCAACCTGAGACTGCTCCAGTTTCCACTGCACCATATCGGATGGCGACTGTGGAGTTGAAAGAATTAAAAGCTCATATTCAAGACCTTATGAACAAGGGTTTCATTCAACCGAGCTCTTCACCTTGAGGAGCACCGGTTCTCTTTGTCAAGAAGAAGAATGGTTCTATGCGATTGTGCATTGACTATAGACAACTGAATAAAGTAACCATCAATAATAAATATCCATTGCCTATAAATGACGACCTGCTCGACCAATTAAAAGATGCCTCTGTGTTTTCCAAGATCGATTTAAGGTTGGACTATTATCAAATGAGAATCAATGAGTGTGATGTGCCTAAGACTGCCTTCCGTACAAGATATGGACATTACAAATTCTTGGTGATGCCTTTTGGGCTAACTAATGCACCGACAACTTTTATGGATTTAATGAATCAGGTATTTAGACCATATCTTGATAAATTCGTAGTAGTGTTTATAGATGACATCTTGATCTATTCCAAGAATGAAACAGAGCATCGAGATCATATTCGTATTGTACTTCAGACTCTGAGAGAGAAACATTTGTACGCGAAGTTTTCCAAGAGTGAGTTCTGGCTCACCGAAGTTGCCTTTCTGGGGCATATCGTATCGGCTTTGGGCATTTAGGTAGACCCGAAGAAAATCCAAGCTATTGTAGATTGGCATCCACCGAAGAACATTGGTGAAGTCAGAAGCTTCCTTGGGCTTGCTGGCTATTACCGTAGATTCGTGAAGGGATTTTCTATGTTAGCCACCCCTTTAACCAAATTACTGAGGAAGGAAGCTCCTTTTGTTTTGACCGAGGTTCAACAACGAAGCTTTGATCAGTTAAAACATGTTCTGACCCACACACCTGTCTTGACCCAGCCTGAGTCTGGAAAAGACTATACAGTTTACACTGATGCATCGCATCTTTGGTTATGATGCGTATTGATGCAAGAAGGCAAGGTTATTGCTTATGGTTCGAGGAAAATTAAGCCACACGAGATGAACTATCCCACCCATGACCTTGAATTGGCTACAATTGTCTTTGCATTGAAAATCTAGAGGCATTATCTCTACGGGGAGAAATGCTATCTTTTCACCGACCATAAAAGCCTCAAATATTTGTTGACTCAAAAGGAGTTGAATCTTCGACAACGGAGGTGGATGGAACTTCTTAAAGATTATGATCTGGTCATTGATTACCATCCAGGCAAGGCCAATGTTGTAGCTGATGCGCTCAGCCGCAAACCTTTGCCTGGTAAGAATTGATAATAGACATGAAGTTACAGGTATTGTGAAGCACATTAACTCATCGTAATATTGCTATATTGTAGCCCCTCAAGCAATTAATTCTCACTTTCGACTTCAGAAGCATCGTTGTCTTGTAGCTGAACTTCAAGTTCAGTCTACCATCATTACGCGAATCAAGGATTTGCAAGAGCAATACCCTGAGCTCCAAGCCATTGTCTCTATGCTATCAGATAATTCAGACTTTAGAATTAATTCTGAAGGACTCCTATGTTTCCATGATCGAGTTTGTGTACGTAATGATGAAACTCTTCGCACTGACATCCTTTCCGAAGCTCATTCGAGTTCTTTTTCTGTTCACCTCGGGTCTGTGAAAATGTATAAAGACCTACGTGAGCTCTATTGTTGGCCAGGCATGAAGCAGACCATTCTTGATTACATTTCCATGTATCTCACATGTCAACGTGTTAAGGTAGAACATTGTGCCCCTACTGGACTATTACAACCTATCGGTCCACCGAAATGGAAATGGGAAAAGATAACCATGGACTTTGTTAGTGGTCTACCGTTGACCTCTGCAAGGCATGATGCTATATGGGTTATTGTAGATCATTTCATAAAGTCAACTCATTTTATACCAGTTAGAATGGACTACGGTCTTCCTAAGCTGGCTGACTTGTACATCAAGGAAATAATCCGACTCCACGGAGTACCTAATTCTATTATCTCCGATCGGGATCCTCAATTTGCATCTTAGTTTTGGAGAACCTTACAAGGAGCTCTGGGCACCAGAGTTAATCTTATCACCGCTTTTCACCCTCAATCTGACGATTAGTCAGAAATGGTAAATCAAGTAAATCATCGAACTATCTGTCTATTGAAATTCTATAAATTTGCATTGTTGAATTTCCTTATACAAATATTAGAAGACATGCTTCGGGCATGTATTATCGATTTTGGTGGAACCTGGGAGAAATCTCTACCTCTGGTCGATTTTGACTACAACAATAGTTACCAAGCATCCATCCAAATGGCCCCGTATGTAGCATTATATGGTAGGCGATGCAGAACTCCATTGTGTTGGTCGGAGCTTGGTGAAGGCAAGATGTTAGGCCCTGACTTGCTTCGTGAAACTAAAGAACGAGTTACCATTATTCATGATCGTTTAAAGGCTGCCTTTGATCGACAAAAGGCTTACGCTGATCTTAAAAGAAGAGTCATTGAGTATGAAGTTGGTGAAAAAGCCATTCTTAATGTGTCACTGTGGAAGAAAGTCCTGAGATTTGGCAATAAGGGAAAATTGAGTCCCGGTTCATTGGACCCTTTGAAATCATTGAAAATATTGGCCCAGTGGCATATCGGCTATTGCTACCCTCGGAATTGAGTAAAATCCATGATGTCTTTCATGTATCAATGCTTCGGAAGTATTGATCTGACCCCTCACACATTGTGGAACCCGAATCTGTAGAACTTCGACCAAATCTATCCTACGAGGAAGAACCGGTCCAGATTCTTGCCAGGGAAGTCAAGAGGCTTCGCAACAAAACTGTGCCGTTAGTTAGAGTGCTCTAGAGGAGCCACACTATTGAGGAAGCCACCTGGGAGCCTGAAGAGACTATGAGACAACAATATCCACATCTCTTCAGTTCAGGTAAAAAAATTCAAGGACAAATTTTTCTTAAAGGGGGGAGAGTTGTAACACCTCGAAATTCGGTCTAGTCAGAATTAAGTTCCGATGATCGGAAATCCTACATTGATGAAGCCTAAATATTTTATCGACTAGTTAATTATTGACATCGAACCCTAAATGGGTTTAAAATAAAGTCATTGAACTCTATTGGATAATATTGAACCTATATTGTGACTAAATTTAAGAAAGTGTAAGTTGGAGGGCAAAACCATAGTGAAGTGAGAGTTGAGGGACTAACTTTGCGATTAGCCCCTCCTCAATATCTAAAAATCCCAACGTGGGATAATCTGGTGAGATTACTTCACCTAAAGGAAAGCTTTTACTTTAAACGCTTGGTAAAATAAGATTGAGGAAAAACTTACCCGAGATATTGAAAGCACACACCTCTCCATCTTTTCTTCTTCATCATCTTCTTCAACTATGCAAGCACCTCCATTGGAGATAATCTTAAACTTGGGTTTTCTTCGTTTCATAGATATCAAATCGTTGCTATCGATGAGGTAAGCAATAATCCTCAAACAAAAGTTGGATTCCATGGATATATCAAGCTTAAACTTAAGCTAGGGTTTTGACCATCCATGGATATCTCGTCGTTAATGGTTATATTGAAGTCGGATATCGATTTTGATATCGAAATATCGATCTTAATAGTTTTCTATTGATTTTCTAGCTCAAGAAGTGGAGAAAGAGGTTTCACAATCTCCATCACAAGCTAGGAACAAAGGGATTGCTATCCGAGAGCCTTGAAAGCTTAAGAGTGTCAAGGTGAGTGTAGTCGGAGTCTTGGGTTTAGGCGAAAGGCCTTCCCGGATCATTATTTGATATTTTAGATTGCATCGCTAACATTATTGTTGAAGAAATTGCATTGGATGATTAATCGAACACTTTGGTAAGTATCGCTAAGTTGTCATTAAACATTGGTTATTGTCATTGTGTATTGTCATTGATATAGGCATTGTCATTGGATTATTGCATAGAAACCATCGGATATTGATATTGATATCAAACTATGAGTTCTTGATGATCAGATATATATATTGATCATCGACGATATTGAATTCACCGGACATTGGTATATCATTGATTACTGAAATAAATATGAATATTGCAATTTTGGATTGAAATGGACTTTGGATACAATTGGCATGCCATAGAATTCATGAGCTCAGTGTACGGGTGGACTACGGTCCTAAGGCTACGACCTATATTGATTTGGTGAGGCGGAGGGATGTGTATTGCTATTGTTCATATTGGCGAGGTGGAGGGAGTAGACCATTTATTGATTTGGCGAGCCGTAGGAATTCTCGTATCCACGATCTTGATTCAATCCAAGGACTAGGAATGAAAATGAAACATTTTTATACATTGTATATTGTTGCATAGCATCGACATCGTTGGCATGAGATTATCTTTAAGCTTAACCATGGCATTATTGTTACTTACATTGCTTGTGACTACCTCACTAGGCAAAGTGTGGGTGACATGTCTCATCTCATGCATTTTCAGGTTAAGAAGGTTTGTGTGTCGGAAGATCGGATCGGCAAGCAAGACAAGTCACTACCAGCCTCAAGTAATTTTTTTTGTCTTATAAACTCCTAGGAAGGTGGCAAAGTAGTCGAACTAGTCATTTGCGCCTATTTTGATATGTTGGTGTATTGCCTAAGGTGTAATAAGTTATATAGCTTAATATGGCCTTTTGGTGAAGTTTAAAATGGATGGAAATTGCATACATAGCTCAAAATCGTAAAAACATGGTAAACGTATTCATATGGTCATGAAACTTGGCATGCTAGTAGTTTATACTATTGAAATGTTATGTGTAAAGTTTCGTTGCATTTGGACACCGTTCGATAGGCTAAATCGAATAAAAACCAGCTAAAATCTGTCATTACAGGCTAGACTGTATCGAAACGGGTGATGACGTTTCGGTACGGGTGTACAATATTGAACCTAAGAGTATGGGTGTACTGAAACGGAATAATTCCGTTTCAGAACATTTTTTCACTGGAGACCAACATTTTGGTACGAGTTCATAGCGCGCCGAAACGAGTCAAAGGTAGTCAATACGTTCCGATACAGGTCAAGCATCTATCGAAACGGTCTAAAGGGAAGGTCAAGAGGAGTTGACTCTCGTGCACCTATTTTGAAATAGCCTAGGGTGTTTCGATACGGGGTTAGGTAAGTTAGTTAATGGCTCATTGGACAATGTTGCTAATGTTACAATCTAGTCAATGAATTTTTGTAAAGACAATTGATTGTCTTAATGATCTCTGAATTGAATGAAATCTTGTAGACCTGACCTTTGAGTAATGGATTTCATTTTGGTAAAGTCATTCACATCGAAAGACCTCTAGTTTGTTAAAATTGCAAATTAGTCCCTAATACTTGTTAAAGTTGCAAAATGGCCCTAAATTGTTATTTGTGGTCCTCACCTGATTAAATTGGACTAGTAAGTACATTGGTAACATTTGTATGTCTGTTCTTGATTAAGTGATGTTGTTAAGATGAAATTTTATAGCACCGATCACCGTATCGTCTACCGGTAACACGCTCCGACCCTGTTCTCTACTAGGCCGGGAAGAGGGTGTTACAGGAGTTTCGAGCCTTAGCCTACGATAACGCAAAGATCTACAAAGAAAAAACCAAACGGTGGCATGATAAGAGAATATTGCCGCGACAATTCTTGCCCGGGCAATTAGTCCTCCTCTTCAATTCTCGATTAAAGCTATTCCAAGGGAAACTACGATCGAGATGGTCTAGACCTTTCAAAGTTGTCAAAGCACTCCCCCCATGGTGCTGTAAAATCAAGTCTACAAAAGATGATCACGAATTAAAAGTTAATGGGCAAAGATTGAAGCACTACACTGCACCCATGTCGTGAGAGAAAATGAAGGGATTACTTTAGGAGATGCATCCTCATGCACTCCTTTAGTATCTTAATTTTTCTGTTAATTTTTATATTTATTTTTTCCACATCTTTAAATTATTTTTTTAGGATAACAATTTTATTTTTTTAATAATGTTCTTTATATTATTTTGTTTTTAGGAAGGACTTCAAGGATGTGAAGAAGATGGGCCGATTGGTGTTAAGAAATTCCAAGCCCAACCCAAAACCAAAACTCGGCAACCTCTCCCATTCCCCCAAAAACGCGACAACTTTTCCCATTCCCCCTTTTATTGCCGCCCAAAACCCCCCACTTTTCAAGGCAACTCTTGCCGTACACGCAACCGTTGGCATTCAAAATTTGAGTACCAACTAATTATTACACTTCCATCTATTTAATCCCCCCTCTAAATACTCAACCATCACACCCATTCTCTTCTTCATATTTGAACTCAAAAGCTTTTCTCCTTTTATTTTCTATCTGGTTCCCGATTTCTCACAACCAACAAACCACTCAACCATGGCCTTGAAGCTAGGAAGAGGAGAGCAATCTCAAGCAACCGAGGAACCGACCTTCAAACGGTTTGCCCTGACGGAGGTAGAACGGAGATACCTCGCCAAATTTGTCCGCCGACAAGTGTGGGAAAAGAAAGGTTTCCAATACTCATTATCACACACCGATTCCAGATTGGAGCCTTTCGTCTTCAACAAAATCGAGCATAAAAAATGGCAAATCCTTTGCCACCAACTAGAGTCGGCCAACGTAACTTGGATAAGGGAATTCTACGCCTACTCTCAAAATCCCAACAACCTATACGTACATGTTGAGGCCAAGCCATACCGGTGGACGCCGATTCCATCAATCTCTACTATGGCATTCATGTGGCCAAAGATGAACACAAGGAGTACACCGACAAACTAACGACAGACGACTGTAAAGATATTCTCAAGGAGTTGTGCATTGCCGGCACGATACGGAACAAAGGAGTGCACATCGCACAACGGTAAATCGCCGAAGGCTTCGGCCTGAGGCTAAACTTTGGAACACCTTTGTTAAAAGATGCTTAATGGCCACATCGCACAACACCACTTTAGATAAACCAAGGCTTGCACTTATTCACTCCATCTTTTATAATAGATTTATTAATGTTGGATCTATCACATGCAATGAGATATTCATGTGTAGCCAAAAGGATAAGGGCCGACTCTACTTCCCAAGTCTCATCACCAGACTATGCAAACAAAAGAACGTACCTACCAATCTAGTCGACGAGCAGACACCAAAGAGAAAAGGATGGTCAAAGGCTCAATACTACAAAATAATGCAAATTACGGAAGCCGAGCCAGAGTCCACATCGGTCCAAAGCATTGTCGTGGCAACCTCATTGGGCAATGCCCCGGCAACTTCACAGACTGATGTCGCGGCAACAACACTCCAGCGCCTTGCACAAAAGATCGACACAATGGACAAACAGCAGCACCGATTCATGCAATATATAAGGGACTTCAACAACTCAATGGTTCAAGTAATCCTAGAGAGGTTCTCGGAAAACACGGTTGTTGCGTGTCAAAAGTCCTATCGAAATGTAGTGCAAGTGTACATGACGCAAGTAGTAAAGTGATACTCAAAGTATCGGATGTTGAATCCACAGGGACTGGAAATATCTTTATCCTTGGATCGCCGCACAAGAGAGAAAGAAAAGAGTTTAAATTCGTTGGGAAATAATATTGAAGAATACTGAATATATGAGAATGAAGTTTCAGGGTTAAGAAATAGGCCGGTATTGATCTACTCGGCAGTGCAGGTGTTGCACTGTATAAGAACTCATGTTCTGTTATCGTCCATGTCGCGGCAGCAGTCTGTTGTTATCGCGGCCGCGATCACACAACTCTGTACTTCAAGCTTGGCAAGAATCCCTGCTGTGACTTGTCCTATCCCTAGGTCCAAGTACTGTTAATGACACTTCTCAGATGATACCTCCCGGATTGAATCAAAGGGTGAACACCAATGTTGTTGAATTCTTCCTTAGCCACTTAACCTCCTCCTATCCCTAGGTCCGAGATAGTTCAACCATAAACTGGAGAACCCGCACTTATTCCTTTCATATACTTAACTCTCACGATATTAAGTAAATAGATAATCTCACAATGCTCTCCCGATACTCTTGCATGATGTTGAAACCAGAATAAGCAAACTTGAAGTTGTATTTTATTGAAAAAAAAATTCCTATAACAGTACAATCCTTGCAACTACTTTACAGAATCAACCCTTAGCCCTAGGGGAAGTTTAGAACATGATGAGAAGGGGGAAAATGACAAGGGTTTTGGGGAAGACGGCTAGAGAATGAGATATCCTTCCCTAGGTCGAATTACATGCCTTTAGATAGGCATTGGGTTCAAGTTTTCTAATAAGGTAAGAATACAAGTTCAAACTAAAGTACAACTCTAATTATGATTAAATCTTTTGAGTAGATGCCTTTAATTCGTCCTCTTCTCTTGCTTTGGGTTTCTTCCTTGAACTTTGGGCTTGGCCTTCATTCTGCTCTAGGGCTCAGAAAAATATAGGAGTGGTCCACGACAGACCGACTTGAATTCCTCTATCTGTCGTGCTCCACTTCACTTTTCCCTTCACCATTGCTGTCGTCATGGCTGCCACAACAGCGTCCTCCTTCTTGACTCCAGTCCTGTGTTCCAGCTCTGCTCCTTCCCTGTCCTGAGTCTGCCATAGCAGCTACCTACAAAAGTAGCCAAAATCAGTAGCAACTGTGCCATTTTATCTAATTGTGATGTATATATGAAAATTAACCTAAATGCAATGAATTATGCTTGAATGCAGCAGAAATATGGGTTAAATAAGGGGTAAAATATAGAAATTTTACACACTCAACACACCCCTAAACTCAAGTTCTTGCTTGCCCTCAAGCAAATATGACTTAACTAAAAATTCAATTTTTTTGTTTGGCTTAATTCAGTGAACCTTTCATTACCTACCACACATTCCCCATCACGAACAATGCCTTTTTGGATATTTCTAGATTTATTCCGAACCATGCTATAGTTCTCATGTAATGTGTGCATGTTTTGTGAACAAATATGTGCCTAGACTTCTTTAATTTACTACAATAGTTAAGCTACTTACTTGAATTTTTTATGCCAATTTCATTTTCTTGGAGGCAATTTTTATGCTCCTTTAGTTTTTCTTAATTAGACTTAGTTTTCTTTTCATATTTTAAGTTGACTAGAGCCTGTTTTTGGGCACCTCTAGGTAACTTCCTAGAGCCAGTTTTAGGTACCTCTAGGTGTATTGAGTCTAAACTTTCTTATCTTCTTTTCCTATAGCCGATTTTAAGCACCTCTAGGGGTAACACAAGTGTTTAAGCTTTTCCTATTCTAGTTTACTAGTAGAAGTCTAGACAACATAAGAGTCACAAAGGGTGTTTAAAGATCAGAACTATAGTAAGGTTCTAAATTGTTCCTAAAAATATCCTAAAGGCACTGCCACGACAGAGTATGTCGTGGCAGGTAAGTTCAGTTCAAAGACTTAAGCCAAATTTTTTTTTGACAAAAATAAACTAAAAATAACTAACACCTAGACACAATTTTAAAACCTAAAAGACACTTCATTACTGGAGGGATGCCACCCCCAAACTCGAGGGTTACATTGCTCTCAATGCATGATGACATGGATAAAAGAAAGAAAAGACAAAATACATCACAAGATAAATAAAACAGCAAAACAACAAAAATAAGATGGAAACTTAATTTAAGGAGCTGTCATCGCTGCTGCTGCTGCTAATCTGTAGCTGCCGGCGGGCAGTGACCTTCATTGTGGGGGCCAACAGAGTGCTAGGAGAGGCAGAGGCAGTTTTCTTTTTGGCTTCCCTTGGCGGCTGGATACGGGTGGGTGAGATTTGGGGTAGCTTGTCCAGCACTTGTACCTCATCTTCCGATCTGCTGATGCTGTTGCTGCTGCTGGCAGACTTGCCCTGGCCGGATGGTCCTTCACCAACTTTGTTGGGCTTCTGCTTCTTCATTGGAGTAAACTCCTTCGAAAGGTTTCGAGTAACAGAGGGCTCCCCGTCAGAGTCCTGCCAGACGGATGAAGAGGAGAACCCTTCGAAGTAATCATCGTTAAGTTCTGGCAGTGGCTCCTCTCTCTTCTCGCCTCTAGCAGTGGCAGTGGCAGTGTGGCTGCCGCCTTCAGCTGTCGCGGCCAGAGTAGGAGTAGAGGCAGCAGATGGAGTCCTTGGTGTGGCAGTAGGAGTAAGAGTAGGTGTGATGGCAGCAAAGTATTGTTATGGGAAGGCAGTGAACGGTACATGTGGAAAATTTAAATTGTTATGAATAAAAGTTACCCTGTCTGCTGTGAAGTCCCTTACGAAGCTCATCAGACCAAGCTGCCTTCCCTCCATCTTTTTGAGTGTTGCCAGAATCTGGGTGGAGGCATCTTGTGGAGGGGCTGTTGCCGTTGGCTGCTGCTGCTCTGTTGCGGCAGATTCTATTTGACTGGGCTCTGCCGGCTTCTCTGCTGTGGCAGAAGGGTTGAAGAAGAACAGTGGGGAGGCTGCTTTCAGCTCCATGAGGCTGAAGATGTTACGCTCCGTCCACTCTTTCCCTCGAACTTTGAAGTCTTCAGCAATTTCTAGAACGTTGTGGCCTCGGCATATTTCGGTGATGAGGTACGGGAAGACAAGAGGTCCCGATGGTCGGAGAGCACATTCCAAAATTCCATCCCTTGTGTATCGATCGACATTGATGGGTCTTTCATTCAAAATTGAATGGACAAGTGCTAACATGGGTCGGTGGACCGTACTGTTATGGGAGGATGGCATGATCCTCTTCTTCACGAAGTGGTTCCATAATTTGGCCTCGGGAGTTAGTTGAGTTCTTTTCACCGTCCACCGATGCTTTGGGTCGGTGTTCCATTCTGTTCCCTCATCTGTCACTTCTGCCATCACCGCATCATAGTCTGCCGGCGACAGACTTTCGACGAACCTCTTGTGGGCATCCTCCCTTCTACTGACATGGAGGCCATAGAGTGTGTTGATGTAAGAAGGCTCAAAAGAAAGTTCTTTACCTCGCACCGTCACGGTCGTAGTATCCTTGTTGTCGACGGCAGCATAAAATTCCCGGAACAGCGTGACGTTCATTTCCTCCGGCTGGGCAGCAAACCGCTGCCACTTCAAAGTGTGGATCTTCTTTGCAATGAAGGGTTCTAGCCCTAGGTCCCCTGTGGGCTCAGTGTAGAGAAAACCCCTTTCTTCCCACATCTCCCTCTTCTGGAAGGAGTGGTAGTATCTGTCAGCAGAGTCGGTGGAGGCAAAGCGGTTTGGGATGGCACTATGGCTAGGTGTGCTCACTGCTGCGGCAGAGGTGGAGACATCACTTCTGCGAGTTTGTCTGCAAGTCATGGTTGCAAAGCTGTGGAAAATAAAGAGAAATTTGAGATCTAGAGAAAGCAAGTTGAGAGAGTAAAAGTGAGGTGAAAATGAATAGTGAATGGGGGTTTATATAGATGAATGATTTTCTGCCTGTTGGAGCTGTAATGGCAGGCGCGAATAACGGGGCCAGCAGTTACGCGGTTTCTGACGTGTCACACGTTTCTGTGTCTACTGCACCTCTATTACACGTTTGCGTGTCTTCCGCGACAACATGGTGACATGCTGTATTTTTTGTGTCTGTCGAGACAACATGGTGACAGGCTGTATTTTCCGTGTCTGTCGCGATAGCTGATGACAGGCTGTTACGACATACTCATCCTTTGGGCTTTTTGGGCTGCTGTTGATATGGTGGGCTAGTTCACTTCTTCTCCTCTCATTGTTTCCCTTAATTCCTAAAATAATTTAAATAAAAACTTAGTTCCTAAAATAAATAAATCTTAATTCCTAATAAATAAAATAAGTAAATAATAAAAAAAATTAAGTTAAATTAGGGATGCCTTGAGGGGCATATCTTAAAGTAACTACTTCCTGCATCCTTGGGGCTTCAGTCCCCTGATAATGCTTTAGTCTCTGTTCGTTGACTTTGAATTGGTGCCCGTCTTTTAAGGATTTGATCGTGATGGCACCATGGGGAAAAACCTGCACAACTTGGAAGGGACCGGACCATCTAGATTTAAGCTTTCCTGGGAAAAGTTTCAACCTAGAGTTAAACAACAACACAAGCTGCCCTGAGCAGAACTGTCGTGGCATCAACTTCTTGTCGTGCCACCTCTTGGTTTTGTCTTTGTAAATCTTTGCATTGTCGTAGGCCATTGCTCAAATTTCTTTAATTTCATTCAAGACAAGTAGCCTCTTCTGTCCTGCCTTATCTAAGTCCATTTTTACTGCCTTGATAGCCTAGTAAGCTCTGTGCTCTATCTCAACAGGTAAGTGGCATGTTTTCCCATATATAAGCATGTAGGGTGACATTCCCAATGGTGTTTTAAATGCTGTTCTATAGGCCCAAAGTGAATCATTGAGGTGTAAAGACCAATCTTTTCGAGTAGGTTTAACCATTTTCTCAAGAATGTTCTTTACTTCTCGGTTGGATATTTCGGCCTGTCCATTGGTTTGAGGGTGGTACGCTGTTGCAATCCGGGGCTTCACGCCGTATTTTCTTAAGGAAGCAGCGATTACCCTATTGTCGAAATGTCTCCCTTTATCACTAATGATCGCCTTAGGTATGCCAAACCTGGTGAAAATGTTTTTGTGCAGAAATCTCTGATGAGTCTTGGCATCATTTTTCTGTGTGGAGATCGCTTCAACCCATTTGGATACAAAATCCACTGCCAGTAGGATGTAGATGTTCCCACATGATGCTGGGAATGGTCCCATGAAATCAATCCCCCATACGTCGAAGATTTCGACTTCTAGGATGTTTTGCAATGGCATCTCATGTCTTCTTGAGATGTTCCCAGTCCGTTGGCATTTGTCACAGCTCTTGTAGAAAGCTTGGGCATCCTTGAACAGTGAGGGCCAATAAAAACCGGATTGCAAAACCTTGGCAGCGGTTTTGTTTCCACCTAAGTGTCCTTCATATGGGGAAGCATGGCAGTGGTGAAGCACAGCTTCCTGCTCATCCTGTGGTACGCACCTCCTGATAATTTGATCTGCACAATGTTTGAAAAGAAGATGTTCGTCCCAATAATAATGTTTTGCATCATTTTGGAACCTCTTCCTTGTTTGGTAATTAAGTTCAGGAGGTAGTATTCCGCTAACTATGTAATTAAAAAAATCAGCGTACCAAAGAAGTTCAGAAAACATACATGCCGCCATGGTTGTCGCGGCAGTGCTTGTGGCAGCAAATAGCTGCTCGTCAGGGAAGGTCTCTAGTATGTTGGTTTTGTCTGTCGGTAGACTCTTTTTCATCTCTAATCTTGACAAGTGGTCTGCGACTTGGTTTTATGTCCCCTTTTTATCCCTGATTTCAATGTCAAATTCTTGCAGCAACAGAATCCAACGTTTCAGTCTAGGTTTTGCATCTTTTTTAGCGAACAGATACTTTAGTGTTGAATGGTCTGTATGGACCACCACCTTTGTTCCAAGTATGTACGAACGGAACTTGTCAATTGAGAACACCACTGCTAACAGTTCCTTTTCTCTTGTGGTGTAATTCACTTGGGCATCATTTAGTGTTTTGCTGACGTAATAAATTACGTGGAAAAGCTTGTCCTTCCTCTGCCCAAGTGTTGCCCCTACAACGTAGTCACTGGCATCACACATAATTTCAAATGGCAAACTCCAGTCTGGTTGCTGTACAATCGGCACTGTTACCAGCTTTTCTTTTAGGATTCTGAATGCCTCAGTACATTCAGTATTGAAGTCAAAAGGGATGATTCTGCTCTAATAAATGGTATAAAGGCTTGGTAATCTTCGAGAAATTTGCAATAAATCTTCGATAAAACCCAGCATGCCTTAAGAAACTCCGAATTCCCTTGACTGTGGTGGGTGGCGGCAGCTTTTGAACGACTTCTATCTTTGCTCTATCTACCTCTATGCCGCGGCAGCTTACCTTGTGGCCTAGGACTATCCCTTCATCCACCATGAAGTGACATTTTTCCCAGTTTAAGACCAAGTTCGCTTTCTCGCATCTTTCGAGCACCTTCTGTAGGTTGCCTAAACAGCCTTCAAAACTGTCTCCAAAGAAGGAAAAATCGTCCACGAAAATTTCTAGGAAGTCCTCCACCATGTCAGAGAATATCGCCATCATGCACCTTTGGAAGGTTGCTGGTGCATTACAGAGTCCAAATGGCATTCTCCGAAAAGCATAAGTGTCGTATTGGCAAGTAAAGGCCATTTTCTCTTGATCCTCCGGTGCGATAGCTAACTGGTTGTAACCTGAGTACCCATCAAGAAAAAAATAATAAGGTTTCTCCGCTAATCGATCAAACATTTGATCAATAAAAGGTAGGGGAAAATGGTCTTTCCGGGTAGCTTTGTTAAGCTTCCGGTAATCCATACAAACCCTCAAACCGGTCACAGTCCTGGTTGGGATTAGTTCGTTCTCTTCATTGGTCACCACGGTTATTCCTCCTTTTTTAGGAACACACTGCACCGGGCTCACCCACTTACTATTCGAGATGGCATAAATTATTCCAGCATCGAGACATTTGATGATCTCCTTTCTCACCACTTCTCGCATAGCATTGTTTAAGCGTCTCTGAGCATCAATGGTCGACTTATGATCATCCTCTAGGAGAATTTTGTGCATACATAATGCCGGACTGATGCCTTGGATGTCAACTATCGCCTATCCAATAGCCTTTTTATGCTGCTACAGCATCCCAATTAGCTGTTGTTCCTGTTTCTGCATTAACTTGGAAGAGATGATTATGGGCAACGTATCATTTAAACCAAGAAAAACATATTTAAGCTGCCCTGGCAGGGGCTTAAGATCTAAAACAGGTGTTTCTACAGTTGAAGGATTTTGCATTATGTGTTCATTTGAGGTATAGTTTAGGGGCTCAAATAAATTACCTGGACGATTTCCTACCCAATTTACCTCCTCATGACCTTCAGTGTCGGATATGTCTGAATCGGAGGAGTTGCTTTCTTCGTTGCTGTCGTGACAGTCTTCCAGATGGCTGCTGTGGCAGTGACCAAATTTAATGTCATGGCAGCTCGACCTGATGCAGGGTTGGTCAAGGATTACTTCAGTGATGGCTTTGCACTCTTCTTCCGCATCAGCATGTTTGATTGCTTGGAGAACATTGAGCTTGATCTCTTGATCATTTACTCTCATTGTCAGTTCTCCCTTCTCTACATCAATCAGTGATCTGCCTGTGGCTAGGAAGGGTCGCCCCAGGATGATTGGTGCGTTCTCATCTGCTTCACAGTCTAAAACAAGAAAGTCATCAGGAAAAATGAACTTATCCACTCTTACCAGAATATCTTCGATCTTCCCCTCTGGTTGGACGTAAGAGCGGTCTGCCAGCTGCAGCATGACTGTCGTGGGCCGTGCTCGTCCAATACCTAATTTCTGAAACATATATTTTGGCATTAAATTTATACTAGCACCTAGATCACAAAGTGCCTTACCCACGAATTTGTCACCAATTATGCACGGTATGATGAAGCTCCCAGGATCCTTCTTTTTCTAGGGTGGATGTCTGTGCAAGATAGTCATGCATCCCTCTTTCATTTTTACCGTTTCGAATTCCCCAAGTCCGAATCTTTTCGACATAGCATCCTTGAGAAATTTCGCATAACCGGGCATCTGCTTGATGGCCTCTAACAGCGGTATATTGATGTGAACCTGCTTAATCATAGATCTTTTTGAGCTGGTACTCATGTTTCTGCTTTTGTAACCACTGTGAAAAGGAGGTGGAGGACGGTAATCTTCCAGACGTCTTACACATGGTATCTGGATCTGAGGAGGCTTAGGGTCTTTAGCATTCTTGTCTTTCTCCTCTGTCCCTTCGGCTGCCGTGACAGGTATGTCGGCAGTAGGTTTCTCCTCTTCTGTCGGGGCAGTGTTCGTGGTAGGTGTTTCTAGGGATGGTTCCTCAATCAGTACGGTTTTCATCTCCGGCCCTTGCAGTTGTTTCCCACTCCTAGTTGTAATATCTTTGCACTGCTCATGTGTGGGTTTTCTAGCGACTTCAGTATCACTAGGGAATCCTCCGTTTTGCCTTGGCTCAATATTCTGGGAAACCTAGCCCATCTGTGTCTCCAGTGATTTCAGTGTAGCCTCATGGTTAGTCATTCTCATCTCTGTTTTATCCATGAATGACCCAGTCTTCTTGACGAAGTGATCCATGTTTGCCATGTAAGCTCCTGTCTGTGACATAAATGGGGCCAATGTCTGCTCCAATATACTAGGTGCGGCTGCCGGCTGCTGTTGCGGTTGCTGCCGTGTCAGGATTCTGGGTGCCCCCTGGTTTTGGTTGTTCTGCATCTGAGGATTTAATGCATTGTTCGGATTGCTCCAGGAGAACATGGGATCTTTCCTCCAGTTGGGATTGTAATTGTTGGAGTTGTAATTTCTCGGTTTGTTGTAATTTCCAACATACATCCCTTCCTCTAACTGTAACGGGCAGTCTTCCGAACTGTGATTCCCACTGCAAGTTTCACATACCTCTTCAGCAGAGTAGACAGGTTTTGAATACTTTTTTAACAGATTTTCCACTGCCTTTGTGAGGTATGCAACCTGTGTCTCGGCAGCAGGCCCTTCATTCCGTTCATCTATGGGAGAATCTTCAGGATTCCTCGTGTGATTTACCCCGTTATGCATTGCTTCTAACTGTTCCTCAAGATAATCGTTCCTGGCTATCAAAAGGCGGACTCGGTTCCTGAGGTTGCATGTACGTTCGATTTCAGGATCTAGTGTATACTCAGGTTCTTTGCCTCGTTTTGATCTGCGCATAAGCAAACGAAAAACCTTGTGAAAAGCATATGGTAAACAATCCCAATAAAAATAGAAAAATTAAAAAGAAAGTGCAGTAAAGGTAAGGGTAAAGATATGTTGTTAGTTCCCCGGCAACGACGCCAAAAACTTGTTGCGTGTCAAAAGTCCTATTGCAATGTAGTGCAGGTGTACACGACACAAGTAGTAAAGTGATACTCAAAGTATCGGATGTCGAATCCACAGGGACTGGAAATAGCTTTATCCTTGGATCGCTGCACAAGAGAGAAAGAAAAGAGTTTAAATTCGTTGGGAAATAATATTGAAGAATACTGAATATAGGAGAATGAAGTTTCAGGGTGAAGAAATAGGTCGGTATTGATCTGCTCGGTAGTGCAGGTGTCGCACTGTATAAGAACTCATGTTTTGTTATCATCCCTATCGCGGTAGCAATCTGTTGTTGTCGCGGCAGCAATTACACAACTCTGTACTTCAAGCTTGGCAAGAATCCCTGTTGTGACTTGTCCTATCCCTAGGTCCAACTACTATTGATGACACTTCTCGGATGATACCTCCCAGCGTGAATCAAAGGGTGAACACCAATGTTGTTGAATAATTCCTTAGCCACTTAACCTCGTCCTATCCCTAGGTCCGAGATAGTTCAACCATAAACTGGAGAACTCGCACTTATTCCTTTCGTATACTTAACTCTCCCGATATTAAGTAAATAGATAATCTCACAATGCTCTCCCGATACTCTTGCAAGATGTTGAAACCAGAATAAGCAAACTTGAAGTTGTATTTTATTGAATAGAAAATTCCTATAACAGTACAATCCTTGCAACTACTTTACAGAATCAACCCTTAGCCCTAGGGGAAGTTTAGAACATGATGAGAAGGGGGAAAACGACAAGGGTTTTTGGGAAGACGGCTAGAGAATGAGATATCCTTCCCTAGGTCGAATTACATGCCTTTATATAGGCCTTGGGTTCAAGTTTTCTAATAAGGTAAGAATACAAGTTCAAACTAAATTACAACTCTAATTAAGATTAAATCTTCTGAGTAGATGCCTTTAATTCATCCTCTTCTCTTGCTTTGGGTTTCTTCCTTGAACTTTGGGCTTGGCATTCATTCTGCTCTAGGGCTCAGAAAAATATAGGAGTGGTCCACGACAGACCAGCTTGAATTCCTCTATCTGTCGAGCTCCACTTCACTTTTCCCTTCATCATTGCTGTCGTCATGGCTTCAACGGCAGTGGCCACGATAGCGTCCTCCTTCTTGACTCCAGTCCTGTGTTCCAGCTCTGCTCCTTCGCTATCCTGAGTCTACCACAGCAGCTACCTACAAAAGTCGCCAAAATCAGTAGCAACTGTGCCATTTTATCTAATTGTGATGTATATATGAAACTTTACCTAAATGCAATGAATTATGCTTGAATGCAGCAGAAATATGGGTAAAATAAGGGGTAAAATATAGAACTTTTACACACTCAACAACGGTGCAATTTTCGATCTTTTCGGCTAACATCCTTGCCTCGGAAACACCTAGAGACTCTGCCACGGCAACACAAGGAGAATCTGCCTCGGCCACGAAGATAGCCACTACCTCGGCAACCCATGGAGACACTGCCTCGGAAATTCCAGCTGCTTCTTCCGCGGCAACAAAGACTGATGATGCCCCACCAACCCGAGTAGATAAGGGCAAAGCACCTACTGTCGAGCCGACCCAAACCGAGACATGTTCTGATTTCTCTGACTCTGACGAATAAATTGTTCCCCAAGCCAAAGCCGTTCCGATTTCACCCACCAAGAAGCACCAAACATCCACCACCGAAGAAATATGCCTTGACAGCGACGAAGAGGAAGAGGTGACCAAGAAAGCCGAGCCGACACCTCCAACACGTCACCAACCACCACGGGCAACCAAACGGATCAAGCAAACGGCAAGAAGGAAATTAATTATCCAAGACGACGATGACGATGATTCATCCATGTCCTCGTCGTTGTAATTTTATTCTCTTGCCTTCTCTATATTTTGTGTATGTGCATGCATTGAGGGCAGTGCTTCTCTTGAGTTTGGGGGAAGTAGTTGTTATTTCTTTTTGTCATATCTACTATAGGAATGCATGCTTATCGATTGCCTTAGTATTTAATATAACGATTTTTTTTGCCTCGGCAATAGATGTCTCTCTCTTACCGTAGCCTTAAAAAAATTTTCTAGTGAACTTTCAATTTTAGGATTTCCATGGTAGAATACTTAGAATCACACTATGAGGCTAAAAATGAAAAAGTAAACTTTTGTGACTTGAATGATTGAAGGAGTTCTAGGACACTTAGGATAATTACTTACGTAGAAAAATTGGGTAAAAAAATTCCAAGTTAGAGGTGCCTAAAACCGGCTCTAGCTTAAGGAAAAGCATAAAATACTAATGGTGCCTGAAATTGGCTCTAGTTTAGGCTTAGAAAAATCACTAGAGGTGCCCGAAATTAGCTCTAGCCGATTAGATCATTAAAAACAAAAGGAAATACTAGAGGTGCCCGAAATTGGCTCTATTTTAAATAGAAAACCCAAGGAAGTAAGTTAATTGTTTAAGTGCTTACATAGAACCCAGAAAATCATCTTATTCACAATCACACACACTCACGAGTCTTATAGTTTGATTCCTGGGAATTCCTCGACATCTGAAGAATTGAGAGCCAAGAACATTCATATTCACGGTTTAGAGAAGGGAAGAAAAAGTAAGTCCAAAGGCTAATTTCATGAAGATTAAATCTATGGAAATTGACTGGTAGTTTTGCATTGCTTGAGGACAAGCAATAGTTCGAGTTTAGGGCCGTGTTAAGTGTGTAAAAGTATTCATTTTAGGACCCTTTATGACTCAATTATTGTTAGACTCAAGTTCATTTTCGATGCATTACTAGCCATAAATACACAATTTCATTATTCTCATCATTGTCATGCTTGATCATATTTAGTTGAATATATTTGGTGGAAAAGGTACTGCTTTGGTATGTGTTTTGTGCATGTGCAGATTTCATTACCCACTACCCAGGCAAGTATTGCCGCAACAGTTCAGGAAGGAGAAATAACTATGCGGAATCATCACTTGATGATCCAGACCAAGCCATTCTTTGATGTCAATACTTACCGAGGGGCACTAAATCAGGAGAACGAGCCCTGCCGAGCAGAAAAGACTAGCAGACCATTGTCAAGGAAATGACTAAGTCACTACCGAGGAAATGCCCATACATTTTCCGACGAGGGAGAAAATATGCAAAGTGGTAGGTGACTTGAAGAGCATAAAACGCTGAATTTTTAAAGATGCTTTGCATGAAGATCGGAGCTTAGAAAGATCATGAAAATTTTGATGGAAGTTCAAGGGCAAGAAAGCGATAGGGAGGAAAAAATAATGAATTAAAAGATATTTATTTCTTTTATGAAGCTATGTCCAACTCCAACTTGTCCTCCTAGTCCAAGAAGAATTCTACAAGGCCATGCTCTATAAAAGCCAAGGCCTAGCCGCCACAAAGAGATATCGAGGGAGAGAGAGAGAGATTCGATAGAGAGTTTAGAGTGCTTGTTATTTCCATTATGAACTAAATCTTCTTTTAGGCTAGGGTTAGTTTGTCTAGTAGTTGTGAGAAGAAGATTTTAATTTGTTTAGGTTGTTGTTAATACAATTAAGTTCAAGGTTTGCTTATTCTTGTAATTGAATCGGGAGAGGATATTGTGATCGCATCTATTTGTCTAATATCAGGAGATTTAGACTCACGAAATGAGTAAGCATGGTCTTTATCCCAATCGGTAAGACTAACTCAACTTAGGGATAAGTACGAGTTTCAACGGCTAAGAGAATTGTAAGATTGGTTGGTGTTCACCCTTGGTTCACGCTGGGAGGTATTGTCAAGGCTTGTACTTAGGGATAAGAAGGAACTAGTGAAGAAAGCTTTATCGAACCTTGGTGGTTGTCGTTCAATTACCTAGCCAGTAGCTGTGTTCTTTGCCGCAATAATAGCTTTTCCCATTGCCAGGGTAATTCTTTTGCTCATTGCCAAGGCAATCAAGTTGATGTTTGCATTCAAAACCGAGACAGTTTCATTCAACTTCCACACTACGACGCAACATAATCCAACCTACTCTATCATCATATTTACTCAATCTCTTAATTTGCTTATTTTCTTTATTTTAGTTGTTTTCTCGACCAAACCATTACTTATGTTTTTATTTTACTACAGGGCGAGATGATAATCTCTAGAAGTAGCACCAATCCCTGTGCAGACGATATCTTTTATACTATAACTTGGCAACGTGTATACTTGCACTAAAATTGTGACATTGAATACACGAAACAATTACTTTCTTTGATTGATTTTGGTTTTACGCATTCATATATCTTGAGTGAGCATGCACAATTGCTTGATGTACATGTTGAATTGTAAAATGTGGGTATGCAAGTGACGAGTTCTTTTGGTGAAACGATTATTGTTAGAAAGTTGTATAGAAGGTGTACATTAATGGTTCAAGGACATGTGTTTGTCGTGGATATGATGGAGTTGCGTTTCTATGGTTTTGATGTTATCTTAGGTATGGATTGCTTGACGGAACACAGAGTTGAGGTTGATTTTGAATCTAAGCGGGTTTCGTTGAAACTTGTCGATGATTATGAAATAGTAGTGGTGGGTGAGAATGCCAAGTTCTTATCCAATGTTATTTCGACTTTGGAAGCACAAAAGTTGTTGGAGGTTGGGTGTCAAGCATACTTGGCGAATGTCCTGAATCCGAATATGAAGAAGGCACGACCCCAGGATATTCATACCGTTTTTTATTTTTCGGGAGTGTTTCCGGAAGAGTTGCCTACTTTGCCTCAGGATAGGGAAGTAGAAATTTTTATTGAGACGTATGCGGATGTTGCTCCAATGTCCATTGCTCCGTATCGCATGGCGCCTAAAGAGTTGAAGATGCAACTTCAAGAGTTGTTGGACTGTGGTTTCATTTGTCCTAGTGTTTCACCTTGGGGAGTGCCCGTGTTGTTTCAGAAGAAGAAGAAGGATGGCACTATGAGAATGTGCATTGATTATCGGCAACTGAACAAGTTAACGATTAAGAATAAGTATCCTTTCCCACGGATTGACGACCTATTCGATCAACTTTGAGGTGCATCAGTGTTTTCTAAGATTGATTTGAGATCAGGATACTATCAATTCAAGGTGAAGGATAGAGATGTACCAAAGATAGCTTTTCAAACACGTTA
The DNA here is from genome assembly GCA_030270665.1 of Hibiscus trionum. NCBI lineage: Eukaryota > Viridiplantae > Streptophyta > Magnoliopsida > Malvales > Malvaceae > Hibiscus > Hibiscus trionum. The sequence continues at coordinate 37,169,965 of BSYR01000010.1, read as the reverse complement.
CGGGCACTATGAGTTTTTGGTGATGCAGTTTGGGTTTATTAATGCGCCTACAGCTTTCATGGATATGATGAATCGGGTGTTCCATGAATTCATGGATCAATTTGTAGTGGTGTTTATTGGTGATATCCTTGTGGACTCTCGTACAGAGGAGGATCATGGTAAGCATTTGAGGATTGTTTTGCAAGTCTTGTTGGATAATTAGTTTTATGCTAAGTTGAGTAAGTGTGAGTTTTGGATTAAGAAAGTGGTTTTCCTTGGTCATGTTGTATCGTCCGAAGGAGTTCGTGTAGATCCACAGAAGATTGAAGCGATTGTAAATTGGAAACAATCTAAGTCGGTGACAGAGGTTCGTAGTTTCTTAGGCTTGACAGGGTATTGTCGTTGATTTGTGGATGGTTTTTCAAAGGCTGCTGCTCCTTTGACGAAGTTGTTGCAAAAAGATGTTCATTTTGAGTTGATGGAAGCTAGACAACAAGCTTTTGAGAAGTTGAAGGAAGCTTTGATGCAAGCTCCAATCTTGATTCAACCTGTGTCAGGGAAAGAGTTTGTGATCTATATAGCAATGCATCTTATATTGTTTTAGGGTGCGTGTTGATGCAGGATGGTAGAGTTGTGGCATATGCGTCTAGGCAGTTGAAGGTGCATGATCACAATTACCCTACTCATAATATAGAATTGGATGCGGTGGTGTTTGCGCTAAAGATTTGGAGGCATGATATTTCTGGTGAAAAGTATGTGGTATAAACAGATCATAAGAGTTTAAAGTATTTGATGTCGCAGAAGGAGTTGAATCGTACGCAACGAAGATGGTTGGAGTTGCTTAAGGATTACGACTTGACGATAGAGTATCACCCTAGAAGGGCCAATGTTGTGGCCAATGCTTTGAGTAGAAGGTGGTTGTAGATTTAAGAGTGATGTTTGCTCGATTGGATGTGTCGCGAGATGGCGGGTTAGTTGCTGAGTTCCAAGTGAAGCTTTCTTTGGTGCAAGTGATTAAAGAGAAGCAGTTGTTGGATGATTCGTTGGTACCTTATGTCCAGGACATAGCGGATAGTAATCCAACAAACTTTTGTTTTAATGATGATGGAGTTGTATGTTTTAACAGTCGAGTAGTTGTGTAAGAGGATGATGAGTTATGGCACACTATTTTGACTGAATCGCATAATAGCGCTTTTGCAATGCATCCTAGTTGTACTACGATGTATCGTGGGTTGAAGGAAGAGTACTATTGGGTTGGTTTAAAGAAAGACGTGGTCGAGTTTGTTGGTAAGTGCATGGTGTGTCAAGGAGTTAAAGCTGAGCATCAGTTTACTTCTGGGTTGTTTCAACCATTGAGGATACCATAATAGAAATGGGAGAGGATTACCATGGATTTTTTGTCAGGGTTGCCTTTGACGCCGTCTAAGAAAAATTCTATTTGGGTGATAGTTGATCGTTTTACAAAGTGTGCGCAGTTCCTGCCTGTGCATACTACGTATACGTTGGATAAGCTGGCGGATTTGTACATCTCGAAGATCATGCGTTTGCACGAAGTGCCTAAGTCTATAGTATCAGATAGGGATTCGATTTTTACGGTAAGTTTTTGAGAGTGTTTGCATCGAGCTTCGGGTACAAGATTGAATTTCAGCACTTCGTATCATCCTCAAACGAATGGTCAGTCCGAGCACGTTATCCAAGTGTTGGAAGATATGTTGAGATGCTGTTTCATTGATTTTCAAGGATCTTGGGTGAAGCACTTACCTTTGGTAGAGTTTGCTTATAATAACAGTTATCAAGCGAGCATTCAAATGGCTCCATATGAAGCTTTGTATGGTAGGAGGTGTCGTACACCTCTATGTTCGGGCGGAGGTAGGCGAGAAATATTTTTCATTTCCTCATGTGCTAAAGAAGACTAACGAGAAGGTAAAGCTTATTAGTGATAGGTTGAAAGTGGCTTCGGATCAGTAAAAGTCTTATGCGGATTTGAAGCGTAGAGAAATTGAGTAGGCTGTTGGTGATAAAGTGTTTTTGAAAGTTTCACCTTGGAAAAAGGTGATGAGATTTGGTCGGAAAGGTAAGTTGAGTCTGAGGTTTATTGGACCTTATGAGGTATTGGAGCGAGTTGGTCCGGTAGCTGATAGATTAAGGTTGCCACCTGAGTTAGAAAAGATACATGATTTTTTCTATGTATCCATCGCATATTATGTATGTTGAGGAGATTGAATTGAATCCAAATTTATCTTATGAAGAGGAACTAGTTGAGATCTTAGCTACGGATAGTAAAGTTCTTCGTCGTAATACCATCGAATTGGTTAAGGTGTTGTGGCGACATTGAGGTGTTGAGGAAGCCACGTGGGAAAGGAAGGATGACATGAAGAAGCAATTCCCTTATCTTTTTCCACCAGGTAAATTTCGAGGGCGAAATTTCTTAAGTGGGAGAGAGTTGTAATGCCCCTATTTTGGGCTTAGGGGTTAGCCAGATTCGGCTATGCGGTTCGAGTGGACTGTTTCGAGTGGGTTAGGCTTGTTTCAGGAATAATTTGAAATAAATGGTTTTTGGGGGAGATAAAATATGGGAAAATATTATAAAATCCTAAAATAATTTCTTGAAGGTTTTAGAGAGAATCTTTAAGGAGCTATTACACCAAGGTTTTATCAGCCTTTTCCTTTGTTTTGATATTTTTAAAAGATTTAATTAATTGATTTATTAAAGGGGGTTTAATAAAAAAATTTAAAGGCTAAAACATTTCTTACGTAACTTCTTTTCTCTCAACTTTTTCTCTCTCGACTTTCCCATCAACCAAACTACTTTCCCATCACTAAAATCTAAAGAGATTTATTTCTTTTCACCCACTTTTGATTTCTAAATGTTTCCCATGGATTTCTACATCAATTAGCTTTGAATTTCTTGAAGGTTTTCATCTAAATCATTGTCATTTAAGGGAAAAGCTTGTGTTAGAGGTGATCTTTATTTTCTCTCCTCTAGTCAAAGGTTCTTTATTAAAATTCTCAAGTCTTTGATTATTTTGTTTTAGTTTTTAATTTGATTTAATGATTACTTGGTAATATCTTGATTTAATTGAGTTTTATTAAGGGAAATTAATCTAGTTGTTTAATTTTAGATTTGAATTCTTGATTGGGATAATAGGTTGAATGTTTAATTGAGTTATTAGATTACATATTAGATGCAACATACATATTCAATGAAATGTTTGAAATAAAGTAAATAAAAAAAGATAAGGTGGTTAGAATGGGATGGGCGCTAATGTCGTCGTGTGCGCGCTGAATATGCAGCACTTGCTTCCTTTTTTATTTCAAGCCAATTGATGGATGTAGTAAATTAAAAAAAAGTAAGGAGGGAATTGGGAGCTACAGGGGCATGAATAGGGACGGCCACCCCTGGGCGCACGTTGTTGTGCCTCGTGAAGAAAATTAGGGGAAATTGGAAATTGCTCATTTCTTGTGGGGTTGTTCGAATAGTAATTGGTTCAAATATTGGTGATGGGTGCTATAATAAATTGGTTATTTCAGCGTGGTCTAAATTATATTAATCATTTCATTTTCTTATGGAAGTTGGCTAGTGTTCGGACGTTGTTCGGTAGGCATTGAGGCGTTGGCGTCGAGATGTTGTCTTCGAAGAGAAATCAAGTTAGTGTCTGGAAATGATTTCTAAAAGCTTTTCAAAGGTTTGGAAGCAAGGTTTGGGGTATAGATTAAGCTTGAAACACTAATCTATGCTCGGAAGTAAGTATGGAAGATTTCGCTCTCGGTTTTCGGTTTCGAATATTTTACTAAATTCATACCCATGCTTTGAAGATATAATTGTTTTATGTATTTTTATATAGAAGTTTTGGAAGTGAGAAATGTTACTTATGTTTATATTTTGATAATACATGTGTTAGAAAGTGGTATGCAACATGTTTGAGAAAATGCCTAAATACATCGTTTAATGTATTTGAGATACTTTGATAAAAATTGGTTTGAATGATGCATATGAAAAATAGTGATGTAACATGGTTTAAAAGTGTATATTGGCAAAGTGATGAGACTTAATATAATCGGATATAATTGGTCGACCAATAGGATGAGAAGTGCACTATAATATACATAATTCGTACGTGAGACATATTCTTCAGTTACACAATAGGGGTAGATTCTATTGTGTTGCGAGTGATAGGGGTAGATTTTATCACCAACGGGCTATGGGGGTAGTGCCATCCTGGCCGAAGTGAGATAATGTTGAGGGTAAATTTCACTATGTGACTTGATAGGGGTAGATTCTATCAAGGTGTTTGCATATCTAAACATTTATGGATAGGGGTAGTGTTATCCAAGGATGGGGATGGATTCCATCCGTGTCACTTTTAATGCCAATATATGAGATTACATGTATCATGGTTTTTAACGGTTTTGTATATTGATATTTACACATGTGAATCTATTTTGAGATATGATATATGATGTACAAGCATGAGAAACTTGCAATGAGTTTTACATTGTGGTGAATGCATGAGTTTGGTGATATATGATTTATGAATGATTATTGGTTTTTCTTTGAAAGTGATTTCAAGTATGAGTTGAATGTGAGCATGATGAAAAGAGTTTAGCATTTGAGAAATGGTTTTAAAATGCTTTATTGTTGGTTTTTAATCGAGAAATAGCTTGGTTGTGGCAGCGAGGTAGCAAGAGAAGACTCGAAGGGCGTTCATAGCTCAAGTATAGTTTTACATTTACAAAATAGTAATAAGTGGCAATGGAAGTGTACCGATATGTTTTAGGAGGTTGTATTTTGAAACTCCCTGATTTTTTGCAAGTTTATATTGCCTATTTGGATTTGTAAATGGCCTTTATATGTTGGTATTTGGTTTGGTTTGCATTTTGAATTTGATGTGGTTATTTTCTTAGGAATCATGCCTATAGGTTGTCATCTATAGTTGCACTTATGTGGAATTCTTGGTTTGGTGTCTAACACCTTTGAAATTATGTTGCAAATGGTTGAGTTTATGTTAGAAGCATGTTAGAATGGTTTCGAATGATTTCTAGTATGATAGAAGCATGCTAGAATGGTTGAGTATGGGTTTTGTTTTAAGTTGGTTTTTGACATGCAAGCTTGAAATATGACTAATTAAAGATCGGTAATCTTAATTTGGCCTAAGTCCTCAAATTTATCCAATTTTACAAAATGGTCCCTAAAACATGTTTAGAATTAATCGAATGTTCAATTGACCTCGTTTGAGTCGTAACTTTATCCGCTGTGCGCATGATCACCTTAGGACTCCTTAAGAGCTTCTAGACAAGATAAAAGAAAAAAATAGGGTCACTTATTGAGGTAAATCTTCATCGGTTTACTTTAATATTCCCCGTGTAACTCGCTCGAGTCGATAAAATGGTTAGACCGGGTCAATGGGGTTACATGGCTGCAGTGGTGAAAACTTCCTCTACATGGACATTAATATTATAGAGACAATAAGGTAAAACTAGGGAGAAAAATAAAAAATACGAGCCATTGAAACTAAGTTAAAAATTATGAAGAAATAGACATAAAAATACATAAATGGACGCAATGAATGCTAATGTGGGGACAATAAGACCTAAAACTCGAGAGAAAATACAGGCTCTTTACAGAGCTATCATAAACCCAAAGTGGGCATTGATTGCAGCGACAGAGAAGTGAACAACCTTCCTCGAACAAATGATGTTCGGTCTTCTGGATGTGTGATGTGGGTGTAAAACTCTTGGACACATGAGACATTTATTCGTTCCGGTTACCAGACAAAGCCTCCTAGTTTTGCATCGTGATTACGACGAGGGTGTCAACATCAAAGTGGGGGCGGTGCTCGACAGTAAACTACAATCCTTCTTCAAGTATGAGTTTTATATCGTAGAAGTTTATCAGACGTTCTTTTAACTAACTGGTGAAGATGCGTCTGAAGGAGTTGGCCTTTTCTTTCGACTGAGGAAGGAGTGACGCAGAGGAAGAGGTACGGGATGCAGTCTCGGGAAGACGATGACATCTCTGATGGAGGCGGTGACGGAATGTCATCTTTCTTTTGGGGTTGAACTAGAGAGATGTGAGTCATTTTCTGTGTGCGCACCTTGGTTTTTTGATAGAAAGAGGTGCACAAAGAACTCAACAAAAGTTTTTTAGGGTTCTAGAAGAAGATGAGGGGGTTGCACACTTGTTCTAATTTCTCTCTTTTTGTAACACCCCTTTCCCGGTCTGGTCGAGAATCGTGTCGGAAGGTGATACTGATGATCAATACAGTGATCAGTGCAATAAAATTTCATTTTATTATCAACATTTAAAATAATAATATATAATAACAGATTACTACAATGCAACCTAGTCTAGTTAATCCTTACGAAGCAATGATTAATAATTTAGGACTAATACTAAACTATTATATTAAGGGACCAAACTATAAATTCGATAAATCGGAGGTCCTTCGATGCAATTGATTATACTACAGTGAAATTCAACAGAATATTAACATGCCTGTAAAATTTCATATAATTTGGATTCATTTACACAATCAATTTAATCAACCAAAATTCAGTGACCAAACAGTGAACATTGCAAACCTTCTGTTTCAGTTCTTTTAACTAACATAACTAACCCTGTATCGAAACACCTTAAGGTTGTTTCGAAACATGCGATCGATGGTCAATTTAAGTTGCTTTTTCCTTTAAACCGTATCGGTACGGGCGAGCCTCGTATCGGTACGGGTTGACTCCCCTTAACCTTGACCCGTTTCGATACACTACAAACCCGTATCAAAACAATCAATTCCAGTAGCAAAATGTTCCGATACGGCCTCAAACCTTATCGAAACGCTCTGTTCCTAGGGTCCAATTATGCTTAACCGTATCGATACGCCATGACCCCGTATCGAAACGTCCTGACCATGTAATGATAGCTTTTTGCTGGTTTTTAATCAAATTGACTTGTCGAACGGTGTTCAAATGCAATGACACTTTACACACAACTTTGAAATGTTATAAACTACTAGCATGCCAAATTTCAACATCATATGAATACGTTTACTAGGTTTTGACCTTTATGAGCCAAATATACCATTCTTGCCAAGTTTTAGCCAAACCAAATGTCATATTTAGGCCCTTAACCACTTTTCATCTATTACACACATTAGGAATAACAAAATAAGCATTTAATGACTAGTTCAACTACTTTGCCACCTTCTTAGGAGTTCTTAAGGACAATTTACATTACTTGGCATGTAGTGACTTGTCTTGCCGCGACTTGTCCGATCTTCAAAAGGAGTCGATTCTTCAACCTGAAATGCATGAGATGAGACACGTTAGGCTTACATAGCCTAGTGCAGTAGTCATAGTCAATGTAAATAACAATGTATGAAGCATATACATAATCTCATGCTTATCAATATAAATACTATGATTCAATATACAATGTTTACACAACAAATTCATTATTAATCCTTGGATTGAGTCAAGATAGTGGATATGCGAATTCCTACACCTCACCAAATCAATGAATGGTCTAATCCCTCCGCCTCGCCAATATGACCAATATCAAAACACATCCCTCCGCCTCGCCAAATCAATATAGGTCGTAGCCTTAGGACCGTAGTCTACCCGTACACTATGCTCATGAATTCTATGGCATGCCAATTGTATCCAAAGTCCGTTAAAATCCAAGGTTTCAATGACAATATCCATATTCAATATTCAATGAGGATTCCAATGATCAATATCTTGAATGTTATTACTGGAGAACATGTTTCAATATCAATGATTCATGATGGCAATGCCAATGTTCGATACCCGTTGATTCATTTACAATATTTCAATAACAATAACAATGCACAATGACGATGTCAATATCTATGTCCGATGCTCATTACCAAAATTATCGGTACTTACCAATAGATCCGTTTAACAATCTGATACAACTTCCTTATGAGAAATGTTAGCCATATTACCTAAATCAATAATAATAGGGAAGGCTCCTCGTCTAATCCTGAGATTCCGACTACACTTACCTTAAAATCCGATGCTCTTACGGCTCTTGGATGACAACGCCCTTGCTTCTAGCTTTCGATGGAGATGGTGAAACCTCTCTCTCCACTTCTTGAGCTAGAAAATCAATAGGGAGATTATTAGGATTGATATTACGATATCAAAATCGATATTCGACTTCACTCTGAACAACAACGATGAATTATCCATGTATGGTCAAAACCCTAGCTCGAGATTAAGCATGATACATCCATAGAATCCAACAATTGATAGAGGAAAATGGCTTACCCGATCGATAGCAACAATTAGATATCAATAAGTCAAAGAAAACTAAGCTTCGATTTCTCTCAAATGGAGGTGTGTGCTTAGGGGAAGATGATGATAAGAAGGGAGGTGCTTTCTTTCAATTGTTTCGGGTAAGTCTCTTGTTTTCTTTTACTCATCTATTCCTTTCATTAATTAAAGGATTCAAACTGATGGCTTTCCTTCTTATGAAGGAAATTCATCAGATTACTCCACATAGGTGGAATTTTAATTAAAGAGGGGCTAATCTGTAACGCCCTGGTTTTGGGCCTAGATGTTTTATACATCGGATCGGATCAGTAGATAACGGTTCGAATCGCGTAAAGTAATTTTAGGAAATCAAGGATCGGGATAGGATAAAATTGTGATAAAAATTGCTAATATCCTTTAAAAATATAATTAAGAGGTTGGTCAAATCAATTTTATAAAAAGGGTTTTGGAAAACGGACATTTTGAGTAGTGACCAAATTGTAAAGTTTCAAAATTGGGAAAACTGTGTTTTTTTAGGTGGAAGCCAAAATCTTAGAATCTTTAGGGGGTTTTAAGTCAATTTGATCTTTCTTCAATATGACATGTGTTTTAAATGGGTTTTAATTAAATAATTTTAATTATAATTTGATATTAATTAATTGGTAGTTAGTTGATTTTAATTGATTTATAAGTTGGTTTATATGTTAAAATGATGTGTTAATAACATAGATTCCGAAATCCTTGAGATCCTTGAGTTTCTTGGTAGTTTTAAGTGTGATTTTGGGGTGTAATGCTGGAATTTTGATTGCTAGAGGTATAACGTTGAACTGGGATGTTTATTAGATGTGTTTTGATGCTGTTAATGCTTTGGAAGTGTTGTATGATGGCTGGGCTTGGTTTAGGAGGCAATCAATTGAGTTTTCGGTTGTTTCGGAAGGGTATTTCGGTGTAGTTTGAGTGGGCAACGAGTTTATGGGTTGTTGCTTGTGTTAGAATGCATTTTAATGCATTTAGATCTCTATTTTGTTGATGTGAAAACATGGGATCTTGATCCGGAGGCTAACGAGGTGGTTTTGGAGGCTCTAGAGGTGTAATTTCCGTGTCGACGAACAAGGCTCCGCGTATCGGTGAGTGGAAATGCAATTTCCTGCTTTGTAACGCTTTGAGCGTGCTCTTGGGAGCTTAGTGTAAGCTTGATACACTTAACTAAGCTCAAGTGTAAGTGTTTCGGTAATCCCTCTCTTGGAAATGTGCTAAGTTGGATGAAAATGCATTTGATGTAAGACTGGATTTGTTGACTGTTTTAAAGCATGTTAAAGCATGGTTTAAATCTGGATTTTAATGTCATTATGTTAAGGATGCACGAGGTAGGTGATCCTTGGTTTCCATATGAAAATGCATATGATGTTAAGCATGTGTGCTTGTGGAAATGACATTGTGGTTATGCTTGAAAAACAGTGGATTAATGTGGTTAAATGGTTATATTGGCAAGTGATGAAAATGGTTTTTGGTTACTTTAATCGGATATAGTTAGCCGACTATAGGATTGGGTGCACCGTGAATAAAGTCGCCTTGGATGTTGAGGGGTTGTGATTGTGTCGTAATCTCCATCCAAGTACCCTAACGATTGAGGTTAAGATCACAACGATGAATGGTTAGTCCCGTGTGTGAGTCTTGTGTATGTGTCCCATACTCTCGTTAGTGGAATTATACAACTATTGATGAGTGATGTTGAGGGGTTGTGATTGTGTCATTAATCTCCATCACGGGTGTTGAGGGGTTGTGATTGTGCCATTTGTCTCCACCTTGTGTAGTCTGGTAGTTTGTATGAAGCGTGAGGGACAACGCTTGTAATCCGCGTATCTGATTGTGTCTTGTGTTGAAATGATTTGTGGACTATCACTTGAAAGCCAATATAATGTAAATGAATAAAGCGAAGCGTGAGATGCTTGTAAATGATGCAAGGGTGCATGAGATATATGTGTATGATGCAAGAATGCATGAGATGCTTGTTAAAGCATGAGCAAAGGTCTATTTACTGTTATATATTGATGCATATGTGCATGAGGCTTTAAAAGTGCATTGAAGTCTTGAGAAGACATGTTTTATAAATGGCATGTGTTGTAAAGTGTTGTTTTTGCAAAACATGAGTTATGCATTGATGAATGTTGTCTAGCGAACCTCACTAAGCTTATTGCTTGCGCTCTTTTGTTTTATTAATGCAGAGAATTGAACCCTTGAAGGCATCCCTAAAGCAAGAGGAATCCATAGCTTTGTTAAAGAGATGTATGCGATTCATCCTTAGTGTAATAAGAGGCAATGGGTGGGATTTATACTTTGGAATGCCTGAGAATGTTTTCTTTACTTTGAGCATGTTGGTTTGCTTATTCTCGACTTGTAAATGGCCTTTGGAGTTTGGATTTTGGTTTGTTTGGAGTTTTGACTTGTAATGGTTTTGGCGAACTAGGGAGCATGCCTTTAGTGCCTTTGCTTACGTGTTGGTTGCTATGTTTAAGCTATAGCCTCGGTATAATGATTGTTGATATGTATCCTTGATGTGGGCATGTTGTGGCATGTCCCGGGGTTGATTCGAGTGTGAAAAAGCATGAAAAACTAGCAATTTCTGCTGTCACAGGGCAGGGTGTATCGAAACACCCTTAACTGTTCCGAAACGGGGGCCTGTAATGGCCATAGCGTTCCGGTACGGTTGAAGGTGTTTCGGAACATTTTGGCTACTGGAGAGGCCTGTTTCGATACTGGTATCGGAACACACCCGAGTACCGAAACGGTCAACACCGTTTCGATACGGGCGTTTCAGTACGAAGGTTTGGTGTTTCGAAACGGATGACCGTTGGATGATATTTTGAATTGTTTTAAGTTTCCATGTTTTACACTTTAGTCCTGAATGTTGTGGATGCAATTGCTTGAGCTTGGAATGTCCTTTTTAGTTGAAATTTGACAGAGGAGCATGCAATATGACTAATTACATAATGGTAAGCTTAAAATCTATTAAGTCCTTATATATTCTAAAATTTATGTTTTGGTCCCTAAAAGTGTAATTCATGCAATTGAGTCTCTAAATGTTTACCGATCGCTGTGTTCTTCTCTCCTATGATTCTTGTGTAATCACATAGGCTTAATGTGCATCTATAGAAGATAAAAAGAAAACAAAGGGTCGTTAATCAAGGTTGACTTTCGGGTTGACTTTGGTTTTCCCCGTGTAATCTTCGTAGTTCGGGTCAAACGTCTAGGCTGGCATAAATGGTTTGATTTGTTTTCATTGTTGTGTTGTTTTAAATAGAACATGTGACCTAGAAGGGAGTTGAGATCCAATACCATAGTGCCTGCGGCTGAGCAGGATAACCAGGTTGAGCAGGGGGCTGATGTCCCTCCTGGCGGAGATCTACCTCCTCCGCCACCACCTGGAGGTGGGGAGCAGGTGCGACAAGGACAGGCTGGTCCTGGATTGGGTAATTTGGCGCCACTGGTCGAGGCGATTACCGGAGCATTTCAGGCTGTTGTTGCCGAAGCGCAAGTGCAGGCCCCTACAGCTGGGTAGGTGGGTCTACCTTTGGAAAGGTTGAGGAGTTTGGGAGCGGTGGAGTTCTATGGTATGTCACCTGAGGCGTCTGAGGCCTGGTTAGCCAGTACGATCCGTATCATGGATCAGATGGGTTGTAATGATGAGCGCAAGCTTGGATGTGCCGTTTCCTTGCTGTAAGGTGATGCTTACAGCTGGTGGACGACTACCACAACTGGTATGGAACCCAATGAAGTTGATTGGGAGTTCTTCAGAGGTGTCTTCTGAAGAAAGTAGCTAGGTGTGAGATACTTGGATGAGAAGAAACGGGAGTTTATGTCTCTCGTTCAGGGTAACCTATCGGTGGCTGAGTACGAGGTCCAGTTCGTACGTTTGAGCCAATATGCTCCTGAGCTGGTGCCTAGTGAGAGGCATCGATGCGATCGCTTCCGGTATGGTTTGGTGCAAGATGTTAAGACGTACATGCTAGCTGCAGACTACACAGATTTTGATGTGCTTGTGTGTCGGGCAAAGGACATCGAGTAGAACATGGGCTTGTCTTCGAGAGGTGTCGGTTCTAGCTCTAGAAAGAGAGCTGCTGAGTATAGTTCCTGTGGTAGACGGAACATGAGAGGCCGTGACAGGAGACATCAGCCTGAGGGAAGGCATGGTGTTCCGGGTCAAGGTGGACAGGCTCAGGGAGGTCGTATGAGATTCGAGCAGTATACATGCTGGACATGTGGTTCGAGGGACCATTTGAGGAGAGATTGTCCTCGAGCAGCTAGAGAGGTTCAAGCTCCTGTTGCAATGACAGGGAACTCCTGCTGGAATTGTGGTTCGGCAGATCATATGAGGAGGGAGTGTCCTTTGTTGGCTGGTGGTGTCCAAGGAGCGCGGCCGTGGGAACTTTCAGAGAAGGGATGAGGGGCAGCGAAGTATTGCTCACGTTGTAGCCGTTCGACCGGAGGGAGGTGGACCAGCAAGGGTGTATGTTCAGCGCGAGAAGCGCAACGATACCAATGTGATCGCAGGTACCTTTGTTCTCCAGTCTTTATCTTTGCTGGCTTTGATTGATTCTGGATCCACACATTCTTATATCTTGAGTGAGCATGCACATTTGCTTGATATACCTGTTGAGATGTTTGAAGTAGGAATGCAAGTGACTAGTTCTTTTGGTGAGACTGTAGTCACTAGGAAGTTGTACAGGAGATGTCCTCTGTCTGTGCAAGGTCTTGTTTTCCTTGTGGATTTTATGGAATTGCCTTTCTACGGATTTGATGTAATCCTTGGTATGGATTGGTTGACGGAGCATAGGGCCGTGGTTGACTTTGATGTTAAGCGAGTCACCTTAAGGTTGGCCGATGACTATGAGGTTGTTGTAGTAGGCGAGAATGTGAAATTCTTCTCGAATGTGATTTCGGCCTTGGAAGCAAATCGTATGATGAGGTTGGGTTGCAAGGCTTACCTTGTTTTTGTGATTAATCCTGGTACCAAGGATGTGCGTATGCAGGACATCCGAACGGTTCACGATTTTCCGGGTGTCTTTTCGGAAGAATTTCCTTGATTGCCACCAAACATAGAAGTCGAGTTTGGTATAGAGTTCTACGAGAACACAACTCTGGTGTCCATTTCTCCTTATCGCATGACACCTAAAGAGTTAAAAGAGTTGAAAACGCAACTGCAAGAGTTGTTGGATCGAGGTTTCATCTGGCCAAGTGTGAAGAAGAAGGATGGGACGATGAGAATGTGTATAGATTATCGGCAACTGAACAAGTTGACGATCAAGAACAAGTATCCCTTGCCTAGAATTGACGATCTCTTTGATCAATTCCGGGCAGCCTCAGTGTTTTCTAAGATAGACTTGAGATCGGGGTACTATCAGCTGAAAGTGAAGGATGTGGACGTACCTAAAACTGCTTTTCGGACGAGGTACGGGCATTATGAGTTTTTGGTGATGCTGTTTGGTTTGACCAACGCGCCTGCTGCTTTCATGGACATGATGAATCGTGTATTCCATGAATTCTTGGATCAATTTGTGGTGGTGTTCATCGATGATATCCTTGTGTATTCGCGTACCAAGGAGGATCATGATAAGCACTTGAGAATCGTTTTGCAAGCGTTGTTGGAAAATTAGTTGTATGCGAAGCTGAGTAAATGTGAGTTTTGGCTTAGGGAAATTGTCTTCCTTGGGCATGTGGTATCGGTTGAGGGTATTCGCGTTGATCCGCAAAAAGTAGAAGCTGTAATGAGTTGGAAAGTGCCTAAGTCAGTGACGGAGGTACGGAGTTTCCTTGGGTTGGTTGGGTACTACCGTAGGTTTGTCGAGGGTTTTTCAAAGATAATAGCACCTTTGACCAAGTTGTTGCAAAATAATGTTCGCTTTGAGTGGACGGAGGCAGGGCAACAAGCTTTTGAGAAGCTGAAGGAAGCGTTGACTCAAGCTCCTATTTTGATCCAACCTGAATCTGGTAAGGAGTTTGTGGTCTATAATGATGCGTCCATTGTTGGTTTGGGCTGCGTGTTGATGCAGGAGGGTAAGGTGGTGGCCTATGCATCTAGGTAGTTGAAAGTGCATGAGCGCAACTACCCTACTCATGATCTTGAGCTTGCAGTTGTGGTGTTTGCCTTGAAGATTTGGAGGCATTACTTGTATGGGGAGAAATGTGTTGTGTTCACCGACCACAAGAGCTTGAAATACCTTATGTCTCAGAAGGAACTAAATTTTAGGCAACGACGTTGGGTGGAGTTGCTTAAGGATTATGATCTGGCAATTGAGTACCACCCGGGCAAGGCTAATGTTGTGGCTGATGCTTTGAGCCGGAAGGTGGCTGTTGAGTTGAGAGCGATGTTTGCTCGTTTGAGCATATCGCGTGAAGGTGGTCTTGTGGCGGAATTGTAAGTGAAACCATCTTTGATTCAGTTAATTAAAGAGAAACAGTTGCTTGATGATTCTCTTGTTTCGCACGTTCAGGATATTGCGGAGGGTAGACCTTCGGATTTCAGTTTTAATGATGACGATGTTCTGTGTTTTGGGATTCAAATAGTGGTGCCAGATGATGCTGAGTTAAGGCGCACTATTCTGACTGAAGCTCATTTTAGTCCTTTTGCTATGCACTAGGGTAGTACAAAGATGTATCGTGACCTGAAAGATGAGTACTACTGGGTGGGGTTGAAAAAGGATGTAGCGGAGTTCGTTAGTAAGTGTATGGTGTGTCAGCGAGTGAAGGCTGAGCATCAGGTTTCTTCTGGATTGTTGCAGCCTTTGAGAATTCCAGAATGGAAGTGGGAGAGAATCACCATGGATTTTGTGTCTGGTTTGCCTTTGTCACTAACAAAGAAGAATTCAGTTTGGGTGATTGTGGATCGGCTTACGAAGTGTGCACATTTTCTGCATGTGCATACTACGTATGCTTTGGATAAGTTGGCTGAGCTGTACATAGCTGAGATTGTGCGGTTGCACGGTGTGCCAAAGTCCATTGTGTCGGATAGGGATCTGAGGTTTACAGTGCGATTTTGGGAATGTTTGCATCAGGCCTTGGGTACACGGTTGAATTTCAGCACTTCTTATCATCCGCAGACGAATGGACAGTCAGAACGTGTGATTCAAGTGCTTGAGGACATGCTGAGATGATGTGTGATAGATTTTTAGGGTTCTTGGGAAAAGCACTTGCCGTTGGTTGAGTTTGCGTATAACAATAGTTATCAGGCAAGTATCCAAATGGCTCCATACAAGGCTTCGTATGGGAGGAGGTGTAGAACTCCTCTTTGTTGGGCAGAAGCTGGGAAAAGTTGATTTCAATGCCGGCTATGCTTAAGGGAACCACCGAGAAGGTGAAGCTCATTTGTGAGCGGTTAAAAGCAGCATCGGATAAGCAAAAGTCTTACGCGGACTTGAAGCGTAAGGAAATTGAGTTCGCAGTTGGCGAACGTGTGTTCTTGAAGGTATCGCCTTGGAAGAATGTGATGAGATTTGGGCATAAGGGTAAGCTTAGCCCAAGGTTTATTGGACCTTACGAGATTGTGGAGCGTATTGGTCCTGTGGCATATCGGTTGAGATTGCATGCTGAATTGGAGAAGATACATGATGTGTTTCATGTCTCCATGTTACGGAAGTATAGATCGGATCCTTCGCTTGTGATGCCTGTGGAGGAGATAGAGTTGAATCCAGATCTGTCATATGATGAGGAACCAGTGAAGGTTTTGGACGTGAGTAGCAAGGTTCTTCGTGGTAAGACGATAGAGCTTGTGAAGGTGTTGTGGCAGCACCGAGGAGTTGAGGAGGCCACGTGGGAAAGCAAGGCGGACATGCTGAACCAGTTTCCGCATCTCTTTCCATCAGATAAGAATTTTGAGGATGAAATTTTCTAAGTGGGGGAGAGTTGTAACGCCCTGGTTTTGGGCCTAGATGTTTTAGACATCGGATCGGACCGGTCGAGAACGGTTCGAATCGCGTAATGTGATTTTAGGAAATCAAGGATCGGGATAGGATAAATTTGTGATAAAAATTGCTAAAATCCTCTAAAAATATAATTAAGAGGTTGGTGAAATCAATTTTATAAAAAGGGTTTTGAAAAACGGACATTTTGAGTAGTGACCAAATTGTAAAGTTTCAAAATTGGGGAAAATGTGTTTTTTTTAGGTTGAAGCCAAAATCTTAGAATCTTTAGGGGGCTTTAAGTCAATTTGACCTTTCTTCAATATACATTGTTTTAAATTGGTTTTAATTGAATAATTTTAATTAGAATTTGATATTAATTAATTGGTAGTTAGTGGATTTTCATTTTACGTAACTACCAATTCCCTCTCATTTTAGCCAAACACCATTTCTCTCATCTTTTCCAGAATTCTTTCTCCCAAAAATCCTCTCAACATTTCCTAAATCTTTTTCAAGAGATCTTCTTTAATTCTTCAAGATTTTTGCAAGGAAAACTTTTCATCTATTGAAGGAAGCAAGGATTGGAGGTAAATCCTGTTGTCAACCTCTAATCTAAGTTCTTTATTGAAATTCCCAAGATATTTGGCTTCTATTAACTATTTTTTATTGAGTTTTCAATATAGTTTTGATTTGAGATCAAAATATTGTGAAAATGTGGATGAAATCTTGATTTTCAGACTTGATGAGTTGGAAACTGTTTTGTGTTGATTTTAATTGATTTCTAAGTTGGTTTATATGTTAAAATGATGTGTTAATAACATAGATCCTGAGATCCTTGAGATCCTTGAGTTTCTTGGTAGTTTTAAGTGTGATTTTGGGGTGTAATGGTGGAATTTTGATTGCTCGAGGTTTAAGGTTGAATTAGGATGTTTATTAGATGTGTTTTGATGTTGTTAATTCTTTGGAAGTGTTGTATGATGGCTGGGCTTGGTTTAGGAGGCAATCGATTTAGTTTTCGGTTGTTTCGGAAGGGTATTTTGGTGTAGTTTGAGTGGGCAACGAGTTTATTGGTTGTTGCTGGTGTTAGAATGCATTTTAATGCATTTAGATCTCTGTTTTGTTGATGTGAAAACAGGGGATCTTGATCCGGAGGCTAACGAGGTGGTTTTAGAGGCTCCGGGGGTGTAATTTCCGTGTCGGCGAACAAGGCATCACGTATCGGTGAGTTGAAATGCAATTTCCTGCTTTGTAACGCTTTAAGCGTGCTATTGGGAACTTAGTGTAAGCTTGATACACTTAACTAAGCTCAAGTGTAAGTGTTTCGGTAATCCCTCTCTTGGAAATGTGCTAAGTTGGATGAAAATGCATTTGATGTATGAGTGGATTTGTTTACTGTTTTTAAAAATGTTAAAGCATGGTTTAATGTTGGATTTTAATGTCATTATGTTAAGGATGCACGAGGTAGGTGATCCTTGGTTTTCATATTAAAATGCATATTATGTTAAGCATTTGTGCTTGTGGAAATGACATTGTGGTTATGCTTGAAAAACAGTGGATTAATGTGGTTAAATAGTTATATTGGCAAGTGATGAAAATGGTTTTTGGTTACTTTAATCGGATATAGTTAGCCGGCTATAGGATTGGGTGCACTGTGAATAAAGTCGCCTTGGATGTTGAGGGGTTGTGATTGTGTCGTAATCTCCATCCAAGTACCCTAACGATTGAGGTTAAGATCACAACGATGAATGGTTAGTCCCGTGTGTGAGTCTTGTGTATGTGTCCCACACTCTCGTTAGTGGAATTATACAATTATTGATGAGTGATGTTGAGGGGTTGTGATTGTGCCATTAATCTCTATCACGGGTGTTGAGGGGTTGTGATTGTGCCATTTGTCTCCACCTTGTGTAGTCCGGTAGTTTGTATGAAGCGTGAGGGACAACGCTTGTAATTTGCGTATCCGATTGTGTCTTGTGTTGAAATGATTTGTGGACTATCACTTGAAAGCCAATATAATGTAAATGAATAAAGTGAAGCATGAGATACTTGTAAATGATGCAAGGGTGCATGAGATATATGTGTATGATGCAAGAATGCATGTGATGCTTGTTAAAGCATGAGCAAAGGTCTATATGATGTTATATATTGATGCATATGTGCATGAGGCTTTAAAAGTGCATTGAAGTCTTGAGAAGACATGTTTTATAAATGGCATGTGTTGTAAAGTGTTGTTTTTGCAAAACATGAGTTATTCATTGATGAATGTTGTCTAGCGAACCTCACTAAGCTTATTGCTTACGCTCTTTTGTTTCATCAATGCAGAGAATTGAACCCTTGAAGGCAGCCCAAAAGCAAGAGGAATCCATAGCTTTGTTAAAGAGATGTATGTGATTCATCCTTAGTGTAATAAGAGGCAATGGGTGGGATTTATACTTTGGAATGCTTGAGAATGTTTTCTTTACTTTGAGCATGTTGGTTTGCCTATACTTGACTTGTAAATGGCCTTTGGAGTTTGGATTTTGGTTTGTTTGGAGTTTTGACATGTAATGGTTTTGGCGAACTAGGGAGCATGACTTTAGTGCCTTTGCTTATGTGTTGGTTGCTATGTTTAAGCTATAGCCTCGGTATAATGATTATTGATATGTATCCTTGATGCGGGCATGTTGTGGCATGTCCCGGGGTTGATTCGAGTGTGAAAAAGCATGAAAAATCATCAATTTCTGCTGTCATAGGGCAAGGTGTATCGAAATACCCTTAACTGTTCTGAAACGGGGGCCTGTAATGGTCGTAGCATTCCGGTACTGGTGAAGGTGTTTCGGAACATTTTGGCTACTGGAGAGGCCTGTTTCGATACTGGTCTCGGAACACACCCGAGTACCGAAACGGTCAACACCGTTTCGATATGGGAGTTTTGGTACGAAGGTTTGGTGTTTCGAAACGGATGACCGTTGGATGATGATATTGAATTGTTTTAAGTTTCCATGTTTTACATTTTAGTCCTGAATGTTGTGGATGCAATTGCTTGAGCTTGGAATGTCCTTTTTAGTTGAAATTTGACAGAGAAGCATGCAATATGACTAATTACATAAAGGTAAGCTTAAAATCTATTAAGTCCTTATATTTTCTAAAATTTACGTTTTGGTCCCTAAAAGTGTAATTCATGCAATTGAGTCCCTAAATGTTTACCGATCGATGTGTTCTTCTCTCCCATGATTCTTGTGTAATCACATACACTTACTGTGCATCTAGAGAAGATAAAAAGAAAAAAAGGTCGTTAATCAAGGTTAACTTTCGGGTTGACTTTGGTTTTCCCCGTGTAATCTTCGCAGTTCGGGTCAAACGTCTAGGCCGGGCTAAGAGGGTTACATAATCGCAATATTAGTCCCTCAACTCCTAATACCTTAATATTTTGCCCTCGAACTTGCAACATTCCCAATTTAGCCACAAATTAAGTCTCGATATTGTTAGATAGGATCCATCAATAACAATATAACTCACTTAGAGTCCAATATCAACTAATTAACAAGCCGATACAATATTTAGACTTTATCAATGTGAGATTCCGATCACCGGAACCCAATTCCGACTAATTTAGGAAGTCGGTAGTCCATTCTGAACAATATGAAATGATCTGACTTTGTGAAACATTATACAACGACACATATGGCATCATGCTTTGCGAGAGTTAACGATAGACCACTAACAAAATCCATAGTGATCTTTTCCCACTTCCATTTCGGTGGATCGATAGGCTACAATAATCCAGTAGGAGCACAATGTTCTGCTTTAACACGTTGGCACGTGAGACATTTGGAAATGTAATCAACTATGGCCTGCTTCATGCCTGGCCACCAATAGAGTTCACGTAGGTCCTTATACATCTTTGCAGACCCGAGGTGAATGGTAAAAGAACTCGAATGAGCTTCAGAGAGAATATCAATGCAAAGAGATTCGTCATTAGGTACACAGACCCGGTCATGAAAACACAAGAGTCCTTCAAAATTAATTTTGAAGTCGGAGCTGTCCGATAGCTTAGAGACAATGTATTGAAACTCAAGATCTTGTTCTTGCAAATCCTTGATTCGCGAAACAATGGTAGACTGAACTGAATTTCAGCTACAAGACAACGATGCTTCCGAAGTCGGAAGTGAGCGTTAATTGCTCGAGGGGCTACAATATAGCGATATTACAATGAGTTAATGTAGCATACAATACATATAACTCTACATTAACTGCCGATACTTCCAGGCAAAGGTCTGCGGCTGAATGCATCAACTACAACGTTGGCCTTGCCCGGATGGTAATCAATGACAAGATCATAATCTTTAAGGAGTTCCATCCACCTCCGTTGCCGAATATTCAACTTCTTTTGGGTCAATAGGTACTTAAGACTTTTATGATCGGTGAAGAGATAACATTTTTCTCCGTAGAGGTAATGTCTCCAGATTTTCAATGCAAAAACAACTGTGGCCAATTCAAGGCCGTGGGTAGGATAATTCATTTTGTGCGGCTTAATTTGTCTCAAAGCATAAGCGATGACTTTGCCTTCTTGCATCAATACACATGCTAACCCGAGGTGCGACGCATCACTATAAACTATGTAGTCATTTCCGGACTCGGGTTGGATTAAAACTGGTGTGTGAGTTAAGATTTGTTTCAATTGATCGAAACTCCATTGTTGATCTACGGTCCAAAAAGGGGAGCTTCATTCCTCAATAGCTTAGTCAAAGGAGCGGCTATCATAGAGAACCTTTTTACGAATCTTCTATAATAGCCAGCAAGCCCAAGGAAGCTTCTGACTTCACCAATATTCTTTGGTGGATGCCAATCTATGATGACTTGAATTTTCTTTGGGTCCATCTGAATACCCGAAGCCGACACAATATGCCCAAGAAATGCGACTTCGGTGAGCCAAAACTCACACTTAGAGAACTTCTTGTACAACTACTTCTCTCTATTAAGGTCTGAAGCACGATACGAAGATGATCTCAGTGTTCCGCTTCATTATTGGAGTAAATCAATATGTCAACTATAAACACCACTACAAATTTATCAAGATAGGGCCTAAAATCTCGATTCATCAAATCCATAAAGAATGTCGGTGCATTGGTTAACCCAAAGGGCATCACCAAGAATTCATAGTGTTCATATCTTGTACAGAAAGCGGTCTTCGGTACATCACACTCCTTAAGTCTCATTTGATAATAGCCCGACCTTAAATCGATCTTGGAAAACATAGAGGCATACTTTAGTTGATCGAACATGTCTTCTATTCTAGGCAATGGGTATTTTTTCTTAATGGTTACTTTATTCAACTATTGGTAGTCAATACACAATCACATAGAACCATCTTTCTTCTTTACAAGGAGAACCGGTGCTCCCCAAGGCGAAGAGCTCGGTTGAATGAAACCTTTGCTCAATAATTCTTGAATTTGAGCTTTCAAATCCTTCAATTCAATAGCTGCCATACGATATGGTGCGATGGAAACTGGAGTAGTCTCAGGTTGCACCTCAATGCCAAACTCGACTTCACGGGTTGGGGTCAAACTCGGAAGTTCATCAGGGAAGACATCAGAGAATTCACATACAGTGTTAATGTCCCGCAATTGTGCTTCATCTTTAGCTTCCAATGTCAATGCACACAATGAAGGATTTCTCACGTTCATCAAAACAACACTCTCTTTGCCAAGACCTCGAAGGTACAACTTCCTTTTACAACAGTCTACCCAAGCTTGATGCTCACTAAGCCTAAGATAACATCGAACTCATGGATCGGTAAGGACAACAAATTGTCCGGGAAAGGAATCCCTTGGATCAATAAGGGTCAATTCTTGCACACTACCCTCACAGTGACACAATCTCCTAAGGGATTGGTTACAGAGATTCTCGATGCTATTGGTTCGGAAGACATACTATACTTCTTAACTACAATGGTGCTTATAAAAGAGTGAGTTGAAACAGGGTCAATCAATGCATACAAAGGATATGAATATAGCTCAATGTTACCTGCAATGATGTCATGTTCATCCTCCTCTTCTCTGCTCCTCACGTGATACATTTGGGCAGGGGCTTTAGAATCTTTCTTATTGAATAGTTTCCTTGAACCACTCGATCTTCCATAGGTTCATGATGATCTTTGCTTCAATCCTTTACCTTGAAAGGATTGAGCATGAGAGGAAACCGTAGTCGGTGTAACAGTAGATTTGGTTGCATTCAAAGGGCAGCCACGAGTAAAGTGACCCTACTCACCATAGTAGTAACAAGCTCCAGTCTGCTTACGACATTGACCCGCTGGGTGCCTATTCTGACAATAATTCCAAACTGGATGTTGGTTGCCTCGATTTGAACCTCCGGTGCTATGAAGGGACGCTGCCTTAGTAAAGGAGTGCATTACAGAATGAGGCCTCTCAATATTCTTAGAACGAGAGGGCGGTTGATAGACATTCTGCTTGGGGCCTTGGTATCTCCCTTTCTTGTTCCATCTCGGAGGTCGAGAATCATCCCTAAACCTCTTTTCAGATTTTCCTGACCCATCTGCTCGCTGAGCCCTCTGTGCAGCTTCAATGACCTTAACTCGGTTCACCAAGTCTTGAAAATCAATGATATTCAATGCAATAAACATAGGGCGTAATTCATCATTGAGCCCTGCAATGAACGTCCGACACTTCTCTTCCTCCTTCTTTATATACTCAGCACCGTATCTGCAGTACTTGCAGAAATCATGGGTATACTGCTCGATCGGTCGTCCTCCTTGTTTGAGGTGGAGGAAGATACTTCGTCTCTCAGTGAGATAAAACTCACTGATGTACTTCTTGCGGAATTCTTAAGGAATAACTACCGAGTTATAGTGTCTTTAGAGACCGTCAAAATGGTAGTCTCTCAACAGTGAAGTGCCTCGTCAGCCAACAGCGCGATGGCACACACAAGCTTGTACTCGTCCGAGCACTGAAGTTGCTTATCCAAAATCCGCAAAGTGTTGTCCAACCAGTATTCGGCAACTCCAGGGTTGTCTTCATCTTGTCCAATGAAGGTGTAAGCTCGATACTGTGAGAGCTTATCAATGGGTGCTCGGGTGTGTTGGAAAACAGGGGCGACAGGTTGCACGACATGCTCAGCCCTCATAGTAGTAAAAAACTGCTTGAACATGTCAACCATGTTCTTGTAACATTCAACCTGAGCATTAGGTGTTACAGGCTCGGCACCCTAAGCAAGAGGATCCTGCGGGTGCGGTGGATTCGGAGGATTCCCTCCTCTAATATCCTTGCCATATGTCGAGGAGCAGGCGGCAAGCCCGTCAATATGAGCTTCATTAGTTTTAGACATGTCTATTTGAAAGATCGGATTAGACGACAAGTCACAATATACACAATATATAACTCCTATGTGGCAAAGTAACATAAAAACAATGCAACAAGCTTCGGTTTAGTCCTAGAATTGACTAAACTCTAGCCTTGATACCACAAATGTAACACCCTCTTCCCAGTCTGGTCTAGAACCGGGTAGAAAAGTGATACTGATGATCAATACAATGATCGGTGCAATAAAATTTCATTTTATTATCAACATTTAAAACAATAATATACAATAATGGATTACCACAATGCATCTTAGTCCAGTTAATCCTTGTGAAGCAATAATTAATCTTTTAGGACTAATTCTAAACTATTACAAGTTTTAAGGGACCAAACTATAAATTCGATAAATCAGAGGTTCGTCGATGTAATTAATTATACTAGAGTGAAATTCAACACAATATTAATAGGCTTATAAAATTTCATAAAATTTGGAGTTTATTTACTCATTCAATTTAATCAACCGAAATTCAGTGACCAAACTGTGAACATTACAAACCATCTGTTTCAATTCTTTTAACTAACACAACTAACCCTGTATCAAAACACCTTAAGGTTGTTTCAAAATAGGTGATTGATGGTCAACCTAATTTGACTTGTCCTTTAAACCGTATAAGTATGGGCGAGCCCCGTATCAGTATAGGTTGACTCCCCTTGACCTTGACTTTAACTCGTTTCAATACACTACAGACCCGTATCGAAACAATAAATTCCAGTAGCAAAATGTTCCAATACGGCCTCAAACCGTATCGAAACGCTCTATTCCTAGGGTCTAATTATGCTTAACCGTATTGATACGCCATGACCCCGTATCGAAACGACCTGACCTGCAATGACATATTTTTGTTGGTTTTTAATCGAGCTGACCTGCGAAATGGTGTTCAAATACAATGAAACTTTACACAACTTTTAAATGTTATAAACTACTGGCATGCCAACTTTCAACATCATATGAATACATTTACTAGGTTTTGACCTTTATGAGCCAAATATACTATTCTTGCCAAGTTTTAGCCAAACCAAATGTCATAGTTAGGCCCTTAATCACTTTTCATCTATTACAAACATTAGGAATAACAAAATATGCATTTAAGACTAATTCTACTACTTTGACACCTTCATAGGAGTTCTTAAGGACAATTAACATTACTTGGCTTGTAGTGACTTGTCCTGCCGCGACTTTTCTGATCTTCAAAAGGGGTCTATTCTACAACCCGAAATGTATGAGATGAGATACATTAGGCTTACATAGACTAGTGTAGTAGTCATAGTCAATGTAAATAAAAATGTATGAAACATATACATAATCTCATGCTTATCAATATAAATGCTATGGTTCAATATACAACATTTACACAATAAATTCATTATTAATCCTTGGATTGAATCAAGATAGTGGATACACGAATTCCTACACCTCGTCAAATCAAAGAATGGTCTAATCCCTCCGCCTCACCAATATGACCAATATCAAAACACATCCCTCCGCCTCGTTAAATCAATATATGACGTAGCCTTAGGACCGTAGTCCACCAATCACTGATCTCATGAATTCTATGGCATGCCAATTGTATCCAAAGTCCGTTCAAATCCAAGGTTTCAATGACAATATCCATATTCAATATTCAATGAGGATTCCAATGATCAATATCTTGAATGTTATTACTAGAGAACATGTTTCAATATCAATGATTCATGATGTCAATGTCAATGTTCGATGTCCAATGATTCATTTACAATGTTTCAATAACAATAACTATATCAATAACAATGCACAATGACGATGTCAATATCTATGTCCGATGCTCATTACCAAACTTACCGTTACTTACCAATAGATCTGTTTAACAATCCGATGCAACTTCCTTAAGAGAAATGTTAGCTATATTACCAAAAACAATAATAATGGATTTGGAAAGGCTCCTCGCCTAATCCCGAGACTCCGACTACACTCGCCTTAAAATTCGATGCTCTTACGGCTCTCGGATGACAACGACCTCGCTTCTAGCTTTCAATGGAGATGGAGAAACCTCTCTCTCATCTTCTTGAGCTAGAAAATCAATAGGGATATTATTAGGATCGATATTACGATATCAAAATCAATATAACGATATCAAAATTGATATCCGACTTCACTATGAACAACAACGATGAATTATCCATGGATGGTCAAAACCCTAGCTTGAGATTAAGCTTGATACACCCATAGAATCCAACGATTGATAGAGGAAAATGGCTTACCCGATCGATAGCAAAAAATAGATATCAATAAGTCAAAGAAAACTAAGCTTCGATTTCTCTCAAATGGAGGTGTGTGCTTAGGGGAAGATGATGAAGACAAGGGAGGTGCTTGCTTTCAATTGTTTCGGGTAAGTCTCTTGTTTTCTTTTACTCATCTATTCCTTTCATTAATTAAAGGATTCCAACTGATGGCTTTCCTTCTTATAAAGGAAACTCATCAAATTACTCCACATAGGTGGAATTTTAATTAAGGAGGTTCTAATTGCAAGATTAGTCACTCAACTCCTAATACCTTAATATTTTGCCCTCAAACTTGAAACATTACCAATTTAGTCACAGAATAAGTCTCAAAATTATTCGATAGGGTCCATCGATAACAATTTAACTCAATTAGAGTCCAATATCAACTAATTAACAAGCCAATACAATATTTAGACTTTATCGGTGTGAGATTTCCGATCACCAGAACCAAATTCTGACTAGACCAGATTTTGGGGTGTTACACTTTTATTAATGGATGGTTTATGGAATGGAGAAGAGGATGAAAAGGTTATGGAGTGCAATTAATATAAAATAGAAAAGGTGAAAAGGGTTTGGAGGAAAAGTTGCATTTAATGTGGGGTTGATGGGTATATGGGAAAGTTGATGTAGTGTGGTTTGAAAGGTGTGTGTGAGAGGGGAAAAGACGTGTGGCGGTTAAAGTGTGTGGGAAATCTATAAAGGAGGGGAGAGAAGTAGGGTCATAATCATTATGGACATAAGGTATTTGTTAATAAATTACTCAAACTATCATTTTCTTTATATGTGAATCGCAAATTCCCTAGATTATGTATTAAACCAAGTCTTCCAAAATTCTACTTTTTAAGATTCTAGATAAATGTCTTCCTCGTGCTTGCTTTATATCTTCCAAAATAAACAAAACAAGACAAAATAAAATAAAACCCATTGCTATGTCATCTAATGCAAAAACAAAATAGAAAATTGGAGATATTGAAAACTTAAAATTAAAGTTCAAAATAAAAATTAAAAATAGTGTGAAAAGGTAAAAGGGGTTGGAATGGATGATCAAGCATCCAGTAGCATGAAAAAGATTTTATCACAATGGATCAGTGCTCCATAGTAGGCCTTGAGTCTTTGTCCGTTGACTTTGAAGATCGGGCCATGCTTGAGATCCTTGATGTCCCTTGCACCATGCGTATATACTTTAACTACCTCGGACGACCATACCAACGAGACTTCTATTTGCTCGGGAAGATTTTAAGTCATGAGTTGTAGAGGAGAACTTGTTGCCCTTCAAAAAAATGTTTCGGCATTAGTTTCACATCATGCCATCTCTTGGTTTTCTCCTTGTAGATCTTGGCCTTCTCGTAGGCATCTAGTCGATGCTCTTCCTAAACATTAAACTGTATTCGTCGCCTCTCTCCAGCCAACTGGCAGTCCATTTTGATCTTCTTGATGATCCAAAAGGCATTGTGTTCAAGTTCAACCGATAAGTGGCATGCGTTGCCATAGATGAGTTGTAACACCCCAAAGTCTGGTCTAGTCGGAATTGGGTTCGAGTGTTCGGAAATCTTATATCGATACGATCTAAATATTTTATTGGCTTGTTAATTAATTGATATTGGACTCTAATTGAGTTAAACAATCAAGTACAGGTCATATTGAATTCATTAAAAGCTTTATAGTGACTAAATTATAACTGTTGGAAAGTTTGAAAGCAAAACTATAGGGAATTAAGAGTTGAGGGACTAACCTTGTGATTAGACCCTCCTCAATTAAAATCTCACATACGTAGGATAATATGACGACTTTACTTCAATTGAAGGAAAGCTTTAGTGATAAAAACATAAGAAAATGGGGATAGGAAAGCTTACCCGAGACTTGTCCAAGCAAATACCTCAATAAAGCTATCATTTTCTTCTTCTACTAAGCAAGTACCCCCATTGGAGCTAGCTTCAATCTTTATTTTTCCTTCGTTCTATTATTATCGAATCGTTGATGTCGATCGGGTAACCTATAATCCTCAATCATTCATTGAGTTTCATGGCTAAACCGACCTTAAACTTGAGTTAGGATTTAGCCATCTATGAGTAATCCTAGATTATGATCAGATCGATTTTTGCTATTGATTTTGATATCGTTAGTTTGACTACGATATCATGATATTGATTCTAACACACTCCTATCAAATTCCTAGCTCAAGAATTTGACAAGGAGCATCCATCGGCTTCACCGAAAGCTAGGATCAAAGGAGTTGTTATCCAAGAGCCGTAAAAAGCATCGAATATCAAGGTGAGTGTAGTCGGAATCTCGGGATTAGGCGGAGAGCCTTCCCAAATTCATTATTGTAACACCCTAATTTTGGGCTTAGAAGTTTAGGGTTTGAACCGGACCGGTCTGAGAAACGGTTCGAATATAAAAGGGGAGTTTTAGGGAAAGCCTAGTTCATGATGTTTTAAAAATATAGAAAAATATATAAAAATTCTCTTTTAATATATAAAGGTGATTGGTGAAATCAATTTTACAAAATAAGGTTTGGAAATACTACATTTCGGTGTAGTGACCAAATTGCGATTTTTGCAAAGTTTAGTAGTGACTGTTTTGTAAAGGATTGAAACTTTGAATCTTTAAGGAGCTAATTTACCCAAAATGTTTTTCTCCAGATTTTTCCTTAATTTGGGTGATTTAATTAATGTTTTAATTAAATAAAAGAAAGGTGAAAACTACTTTTACTAATTTTCTCTCATTCCTTTTTCTCTCAAAATCCCATCATCCAAACACATTTTCTCCAGCAAAATTCACATTGATCTTCACTTCAATTGATGAGATTTAAATCATCTATTGGTTCCTAATCAATCTTGCATCAAATCCTTTTGATTTCCACATTGCATTTTCATGAAATTTTGCCCAAATCAAGGAGAAATCATCATTTAGAGGTAAGATTTTTCTTCTCCTCTAAATACTCAGTTCTTTACTTAAATTCCCAAGTTGTCAATCCTTTATT
Source organism: Hibiscus trionum (assembly GCA_030270665.1). NCBI lineage: Eukaryota > Viridiplantae > Streptophyta > Magnoliopsida > Malvales > Malvaceae > Hibiscus > Hibiscus trionum. The sequence goes on along the minus strand of BSYR01000010.1, from coordinate 37,141,226 downwards.
AAAGATTTATGAATGGTTTTAATGTTAGAAACAGGATTTTGGCTTAAAACTCAAGATTTTGGAAGAGATCTTGAGGATTTTCGTTGTAATTTGTTGGGCTCTGTTTTGAGATGGTTTTCTAATGTATTTTGGATGTTAAATGATGTTAGAAAAGATGTTTTATCAATCCAATCCCGAATAGGTTGTGATTCTTGAGTTTTTGCTTGTAAAAATGGTGGTTTTTGGGGTGATTTCGGTGTTCTGTTATAGCTGGAGATATACGGACGAGTTTAGGGTTGTTTTTGATGTTAATTGATGTTTAGAAATGGTTAGAAGTGATAGATCTTGGCTGGGCTTTGCTTTTAAACAAGGAACATAGCTATATCAAATATGAAGATGAAAATCCAAACTTCACAAAATAATCACCAACAAGTATCGAACCATAAACCGAACATGCTCAAAATGAACAATCTCATTACACATCAACATATAAGACTCCCCCCCCTTGCCTTTATTATCTATAGCTATAAACCAAAACATACTTCTCAAGTGGAGCTCTTCTTGAATCCCTTGCTTCTTGCTATCCCAACTTCAAATATCTGCATTGATGGACAAAAAGGGGCGTAAGCACATAATGCTTAGTGAGGAAGGCTCAAAACCAAAACACCATCAATGCAGCGGATCATAAAACCATCTTAAAATGTAATCACAACTCGAAAACCCAAAGTATTGATTGTAAATCTCCTTTGAAAAACCATTGCTTTAAAACATGCATTGCTCAACAAGAAAACCAATATTTAACTTTGAAACACCAAACAACTCACCCCAAACAACATCTTTTCAATTACTACCATTTAAACCTTTCAATGCACAATCACTTCATGTAAAGTTTAAACCAATTTCCTTGGAAAACACTTCCACTTCACACTATACTCTTCTCATGCTTGATGATCATTTCAAAGCAAAATAGCTTTTGGAAACCATATGTTCCTTCTATTTACCCCATGCATTCAACAAATTCAAAACTCATGGCAAAGCCATACATGCTAGTTACTCAAAATCATTTCATAAACACAAAACCCCATTTGCATAAGCAAATCTCCATTTTCAAAAACCACATGTACCATCTAGCTAACACATGCATACAACCTATGCAAATCTCATGGCAAGGCCACATATGCTTGATATACAAAAGCATTTCATAAAATTATTATCTCATATGTATTTCTCAAAACATACAACTTCTCAAGCATTGGTACATGTGACACATTTCTTTCTCATATATTGGAAATTTTAGAAAATACTTCAACAAAACTTTTAAACCACATGCTCATCACTTTCTCATGCTACCTTGCAACATTTTCAAGCATCTCATGCTTCGTTACAATCAAATACATTATATTGGCTTCAAGTGATAGTCCATAACCATTTCGACACAAGACACAATCGGATACGCGGATTACAAGCGTTATTCCACACGCTTCATACACACTACCGGCGTTACAAGGTGGAGTTTATCGGTACAATCACAACCCCTTAACACCCGTGATGGAGTTTAACGGTACAATCACAACCCCTCAACATCACTCATCGGTAGTTGTATAACCCACTAGCGAGAGCCGGGACACAACACAAGCCTTACACATGGGAGCTACCTCAACCATTGTAATCACCTTAACCAAGCTCACACACGGGAGCAACCCTCCACCGTTGTGACGCTTAACAAAGTCCACCCACGAGAGCCATCCTCCATCGTGGTGACGCCAATTTCCTCAATCACTAGGGTACTTGGATGGAGTTTACGGTACACTCAGAACCCCTCGACATCCAAGGCGACTTTACTTACGGTGTACACAATCCTATAGCCGGCTAACTATATCCGATTCAAATACTTAAAAACCATTTCATCACTTGCCAAAACACATCAAGTACCATCATCAATTCATTGTTCTAAGCATTAATCAAAGCCACTTATCACCATGCATCATAATCATATTAATAACATGGCTTTCAAAACCAGCATTAAACATGCTAAAACATGCTTTCAAAACAGTAATTAAACATGCATTTCATAACTAATGCATCAAACCATAACTTAGCACATCCGAGGGAGTTTTTCCGAAAACTTACTCTTGAGCTTAGCTAAGTTGTTTAGACTTAAACTAAGCTCCCAAAACCTCCAAATAATCGTTTCAAAGCTGAAAAACCATCTCCACTCACCGATACACAAAACTATGCTAGCCGACAAGCCTCCCAAGCGTCTGAAACCTCCAATGCCACCTATATCGCTTCCGGATCATTCTCCCCTGTTTTTAACACATAACAACAGAGGATTAACGCATCACCATGCATTAAAATCACCAGCAATACAACCTAAACTTGATGCTCTACACAAGAACCTCATTTCGGCTTCCAAAAACAACTGAAATCACCTCCAAACTCTTTCAAAGCAAAGCCCAGTCAAGATCTATCACTTCTAACCATTTCTAAACATCAATTAACATCAAAACAACCCTAAACTCGTCCTTATACCTCCAGCTAAAACAGAACCCCAAAATCACTCCAAAAACCACCATTTTCACAAGCAAAAACTCAAGAATCACAACCTATTCGGGATTGGATTGATAAAACCTCTTTTCTAACATCATTTAACATCCAAAATATATTATAAAACCATCTCAAAATAGAGCCCAACCAATTACAACGAAAATCATCAAGATCTCTTACAAAATCTTGAGTTTTAAGCCAAAATCTTGTTTCTAACATTAAAACCAATCATAAATCTTTAATAAAGGATTGAAAACTTGGGAATTTCAGTAAAGAACTGAGTATTTAGAGGAGAAGAACAATCTTACCTTTAAATGATGATTTCTCCTTGATTTGGGCAAAATTTCATGAAAATGCAGTGTGGAAATCAAAAGGATTTGATGCAAGATTGATTAGGAACCAATAGATGATGGAAATCTCATCAATTGAAGTGAAGATCAATGTGAATTTTGCTAGAGAAAATGTGTTTGGATGATGGGATTTTGAGAGAAAATTAGGAAAAGTAGTTATGAAAGTTAAAAAGTAGTTTTCACCTTTCTTTTATTTAATTAAAAACATTAATTAAATCACCCAAATTAAGGAAAAATCTGGAGAAAAACATTTTGGGTAAATTAGCTCCTTAAAGATTCAAAGTTTCAATCCTTTACAAAACAGTCACTACTAAAATTTGCAAAAATCGCAATTTGGTCACTACACCGAACTGTAGTATTTCCAAACCTTATTTTGTAAAATTGATTTCACCAATCACCTTTATATATTAAAAGAGAATTTTTAGATATTTCTCTATATTTTTAAAACATCCTGAACTAGGCTTTCCCTGAAACTCCCCTTTTATATTCGAACCGTTTCTCAGAACGGTCCGGTTCAAACCCTAAAATTCTAAGCCCAAAATGGTTAGAAGTGATAGATCTTGGCTGGGCTTTGCTTTGAAAGAGTTTGGAGGTGATTTCGGTTGTTTTTGGAAGCCGAAATGAGATTCTTGTGTAGAGCATCGATTTTAGGTTGTATTGCTGGTGATTTTAATGCATGGTGATGCATTAATCCTCTGTTCTTATGTTTTAAAAACAGGGGAGAATGATCCGGAAGCGATAAAGGTGGCGTTGGAGGTTTCGGACTCTTGGGAGGCTTGTCGGCTAGCATAGTTTTGTGTATCGGTGAGTGAAGATGGTTTTTCAGCTTTGAAACGATTATTTGGAGGTTTTGGGAGCTTAGTTTATGTCTAAACAACTTAGCTAAGCTCAAGAGTAAGTTTTCAGAAAAACTCTCTCGGATGTGCTAAGTTATGGTTTGATGTATTAGTTATGAAATGCATGTTTAATTACTGTTTTGAAAGCATGATTAATGCTGGTTTTGAAAGCCGTGTATTGAAGGATTCTCAAGGTAAGAGATCCTTGGTTTGTCATGTTATTAATATGATTATGATGCATGGAGATGCATGGTGATAAGTGGCTTTGATTAATGCTTAGAACAGTGAACTGATGATGGTACTTGATGTGTTTTGGCAAGTGATGAAATGGTTTTTAAGTATTTGAATCGGATATAGTTAGCCGGCTATAGGGTTGTGTACATCGTAAGTAAAGTCGCCTTGGATGTCGAGGGGTTGTGATTGTACCGTAAACTCCATCCAAGTACCCTAGCGATTGAGGAAATTGGCGTCACCACGATGGAGGATAGCTCCCGTGGGTGGAATTTGTTAAGCGTCACAACGGTGGAGGGTTGCTCCCGTGTGTGAGCTTGGTTAAGGTGATTACAATGGTTGAGGTAGCTCCCATGTGTAAGCCTTGTGTTATTTTCCGGCTCTCGCTACTGGGTTATACAACTACCGATGAGTGATGTTGAGGGGTTGTGATTGTACCGTTAAACTCCATCACGTGTGTTGAGGGGTTGTGATTGTACCGATAAACTCCACCTTGTAACGCCGGTAGTGTGTATGAAGCGTGTGGGACAACGCTTGTAATCCGCGTATCCGATTGTGTCTTGTGTCGAAATGGTTATGGACTATCACTTGAAGCCAATATAATGTATTTGATTGTAACAAAGCGTGAGATGCTTGAAAATGTTGCAAGGTAGCATGAGAAAGTGATGAGCATGTGGTTTAAAAGTTTTGTTGAAGTATTTTCTAAAATTTCCAATATATGTGAAAGAAATGTGTCACATGTATCAATGCTTGAGATGTTGTATGTTTTGAGAAATGCATATGAGATAATAATTATATGAAATGCTTTTGTATATCAAGCATATGTGGCCTTGCCATGAGATTTGCATAGGTTGTATGCATGGGTTAGCTAGATGGTACATGTGGTTTTCAAAATGGAGATTTGCTTATGTAAATGGGGTTTTGTGTTTATGAAATGCTTTTGAGTAACAAGCATGTATGGCTTTGCCATGAGTTTTGCATTTGTTGAATGCATGGGATAAATAGAAGGAGCATATGGTTTCCAAAAGGTATTTTGCTTTGAAATGATCATCAAGCATGAGAAGAGTATAGTGTGAAGTGGAAGTGTTTTCCAAGGAAATTGGTTTAAACTTTACATGAAGTGATTGTGCATTGAAAGGTTTAAATGGTAGTAATTGCAAAGATGTTGTTTGGGGTGAGTTGTTTGGTGTTTCAAAGTTAAATATTGGTTTTCTTGTTGAGCAATGCATGTTTTAAAGCAATGGTTTTTCAAAGGAGATTTCCAATCAGTACTTTGGGTTTTCGAGTTGTGATTACATTTTAAGATGGTTTTATGATCCGCTGCATTGATGGTGTTTTGGTTTTGAGCATTCCTCACTAAGCATTATGTGCTTACGCTCCTTTTTGTCCATCAATGCAGATATTTGAAGTTGGGACAGCAAGAAGCAAGGGATTCAAGAAGAGCTCCACTTGAGAAGTATGTTTTGTTTTATAACTATAGATAATAAAGGCAATGGGGGGAAGTCTTATATGTTGATGTGTAATGAGATTGTTCATTTTGAGCATGTTCGGTTTATGGTTCGATACTTGTTGGTGATTGTTTTGTGATGTTTGGATTTTCATCTTCATATTTGATATAGCTATGTTCCTTGTTTAAAAGCAAGATCATGTGTTGAGCGTAGTAATTGAGTAGGTGTGCTTAAAACTTGTAATGTATCTAGTTTATGTTGCAACATGATGGCTTAAATGCTTGGCATATTGTTGATATGTTGTGGAATGGTTTAAAGTATGTTTGATGGTGTTTGGATGTGTAAAACCATAATTTTCTGCTGTTTCTGGGCAGGGTGTATCGAAACACCCTTAGCTGTTTCGAAACGGGTGTCTGAAATGGCTTGGGCGTTTCGGAACGGCTAGAAGTGTTTCGAAACACTTTGGCTACTGGAATGCCCTGTTTCGGAACTAGTTTCGAAACGGGTGGGTGTTTTAACATGGTGCTTCGAAACACCCTTAGCTGTTTCGAAACGGGTGACCGTTGGACACATATTTGAATTGCTCTAAAGTCTGCATGCTTTACATTTTAGTACTGAATTTTGTAATGGCAATTGCTTGAGCTTGAGATGTCTTTTTAAGTTGAAATTTGGCATATAGGCTTGTAATATGATTAATTAAGGTTCGGTAAAGCTAAAATCCACAAAGTCCTTATATTTTCCAAAATTTACATTTTGGTCCCTAAATGTGTATTTCTTGCAATTGAGTTCTTAAACGTTTTCCGATCGCTGTGATTTTATCTTCCAAAGTTCTTGAGCACTCACATAGGCTTAATACGCATCTAGAAAAGATAAAAGGAAAAAAAAGGGTCGTTAATCAAGGTTGACTTTCGGGTTGACTTTGGTTTTCCCATGTGATCTTCGTAGTTCGGGTCTAACGCCTAGGCCGGGCTAAGGGGGTTACATTTGTTTGTATCAGAGCTAAGTTGCAAACTTTTTGGGCAACGATAAGTTTGTGGTAAGTGGTTATGGTAAGTGTTGGATGTTTAATCTAATGTGTGGTTGAATGTTGGTGGGAAAATATGACTCTGAATGAACTGTTGATGTTTTTATCAAGCTCTTTGGTTATGAATCTTCTGTGGGCTAGTGTGAGCATGTATTGGTGGTATGCTGATGTCGTAAATTGATTTTGAGTAATGAAAATGTGATGGGTATGCTATGTTGATATTATGCTGTTGAGGGTGAATGTTGTTTTGATGAGGGCATGATTGAAGTTTGCTGATGGATATGCTCGATGATTGTGATATCAATGTTTTTATTGATTGTTATGTCATGTAAAAAGGGAAAACTCGGGATACCCATTGCCTTATTATTATAGCTATGTGTTAGTTTGGAGTTGGAGTCTTGAATCCTTGCTCGAAGCTGGTCTGATCGTTTTGTTTATTTTGTTATTGTTGCTTTGTTAATAATAGCACAATGAAATCGTTGAGAGGGTGGCAATTGGGTACGATGGTTGCTGCTTTAGAGCAGGTTGTTAAGGGGTGGAATTCACCTTTTGGTGGAGGTGTTTCGTTTCAGTCGCCTGTGCTTGGAGTTGAGGTGGTAAGGAAGAATGAGAGAGTTGGTTCTCTGATGAAGGATTTGTCATCTGTGGGACATGAGAGTTTGTCGAAGCAGCGTTTGCATGGTTGGGGGGCTACGGAGTATCATGGTTCGACACCTGAGGCGTTCGAAGCTTGGTTAGCCAGTATAATTCTGATTCTGGATCAGGAAGGGTATGATAACGCCTGTAAGCTGGGAAGTGTTGTCTTGTTAATGTTGGAGGATGCTTGTGCTTGGTGGACATCTGTAGCGGTGGCAACGAATATCCACGATATAGATTGAGAGTTCTTTGTGTTTGCCTTTAATAGAAGATACCTTTGAGATAGGTTTCTAGGGGTTAAGCAACGTGGGAGTGTGGGTTCAGTTTGTGATGGTGAGAAGAATGCAAACAAAAGAGCTGTGAGTACTGATCTTGAGAGTGGTCAGTGTAAGAGGTTACGCGATGGTAGGGTTCGCCTAAACCAAGGTTCTGGTGGTGGTGTTGATGTGGGTCTAGTGCAGTATGACCAAGGAGTGATAGTTCGCTTGCCAAAGTGTGGTTGTTGTAGAAGGCGTCATGTTGGAGTTTGTTGGGGTGTTGGAGTTTGTTGGAACTGTGGCTCTAAGGAGCATGTGAAGTGGGATTGTCCTCATGTAGTGAGATCAGCTTCAGTGCGTGAAAAAGGGTCTCAGAAGGGTCTTGAGCGCAGCCGAGACAGAGTACGGAGGTGGCAAGAAAGGCAGAAAGATGTGAGGTGTTTGGGGAATGGATCTTGCTGGAATTGTGGGTCTGTTGGACATTTGAGACGGAATTGTCTGGAGTTAGCTCGGGGTAGTCAGGGTTCGTTGCAGCAAGGAGTCGGTGATGACCTTAAGGTGTTGGTTGATGTTGCAGCGGGACGGCCAGAGAATAGTGGTTCTACAGGGAAGGGAGTTTGTCTATTGGAACTTCGGGGCGATGAGGTGGTTACAGGTAATTTTTCTAAGTAATCTTTGCCCAGTAATCTTTGTTTGGTTCCGGTTTGGATTTCTTTGTGTAGTGAGTAGAGTCTTATAACTAGTAAGTTTGGGTGGTAGCCGGTGTTGTTTTTGGAAACAACTTTAGAGTGAAGAGGGTAGACCCTAGTGGAGTATTTTGTAGTTAGCAATTGTTAGAGTGGTGGGGCTGGAAAAGTTGGAGATGAGGTAAGAGGTTGTTCTTAGACGGATTCTGAGGATGTTATTGGTAAGTGTGAACCGACATACATGCACAGTTAAAATCATTTGATTATATATTATATATATATATATGTTGGTACATGCATACATGTGACATGACATTAGAGGTTTTGCATACATATGCACAGGCATTGATAGGGCATGTTAGAGATCATGTATACGAACGTTCACACTTGCTAATATCTAATTGGGTCCGATAGTGTTGTGGTAGGATTAGGTTGGTTGGTGGGTTTAAAGTGTTGTTTTGGTGCTAGGTGAATGCTAGAAGTAGTAGAAGATAGTAGATATGTTGTCAGTAGTAGTGGGTGTGATCTAGCATGGTGGCAGAAGGAAGGTGTTTAGCGGTGTGGTGAAAAGGAGGTGATCGTTTGGAGTTAGAATCGTTTGAGGTGGTTTGGAATAATAGATAAGTGTTGAAGTTTCTCTGTGCTGGGTGTTTGTTGTAGGATAGTGGATGTGTTTCCGGAATGTGGAGGTATCTTGCGTTGATAGATGCAATAGGAGGGTTTTTGCTATGTAGGTGATGGTTCGTAGTAACCTTAGGGAAGTTGGGAGGAGGTTATGTTGAGAGCTGTAGATAAGGTTTGGCTTGGGATGAGTAGAGGTTTCATGGTCTCATTATGTTTGCATGTGGATGGTGTGGGTGGTATCCATGTAAGGTTAGTGTTATAGTTTAAGATTTATGTGGAAAGGCAATGTAAGTTCAAGGGCCATTGTTGGGTGGTCGGGGTTTTTGTGAGAAAGTGGTTGGTTAGTCGTGTACAGGTAAATCTTTCCTAAGTCAGTTGGGGGTAAGTGGAACAGCTGGTGGAGTTAAGTTTGGAGTCTTGTGACGTGGATTCCGGATGTTGTGTGAGTAGTTTTGATGAGTTGTTGTGGTAGTGGTAGAGGCGGATGTGAAGGAATGTTATCAATATATTGAGAGGTTTGGGTAAGCAGTTGTTGCTTAAGAAATTTGTGCTTGTTGTGATAATCTTTGGAAGGGGTTGAGTGGTTTTGCAAGGGTTTTTTAGAAGTAGTGAAGGTTGTGGGTTACATAGTGGCTGAAAAATGGATGGGTTGGTGTTACCGTATGTGTGAGTTTGTTGAAGGAGTTATGAGGTGAGGCGGAGTATGTTGTGAAGGCTTAAGAAGTTCTTCGTGTTGTTGAGGGTCCTGCGCAGTTTGAAAGTGTGAAAAGCTAAGTTGAGGTTAGTAACTGTGTGAGTCAGAAGTCTTGCACCGTGAGTAGTGGTGATGGATTTGGGAATAATTTAAGTTTGATTTGAGGATGTTTCAGTGGTAGTTAAGTCTCTTGTGATGCATTGTGTGTTGCTTTGAGAAGTTTGGTATCGTGCTCTTTTTTGCAGGTTGAAATTTTGAGGACGAAATTTCCTAAGAGGGGGAGAGTTGTAACACCCTAATTTTGGGCTTAGAAGTTTAGGGTTTGAACCGGACCGGTATGAGAAACGGTTCGAATATAAAAGGGTAGTTTTAGGGAAAACCTAGTTCATGATGTTTTAAAAATATAGAAAAATATCTAAAGATTCTCTTTTAATATATAAAGGTGATTGGTGAAATCAATTTTACAAAATAAGGTTTGGAAATACTACATTTCGGTGTAGTGACCAAATTGCGATTTTTGCAAAGTTTAATAGTGACTGTTTTGTAAAGGATTGAAACTTTGAATCTTTAAGGAGCTAATTTACCCAAAATGTTTTTCTCCAGAATTTCCCTTAATTTGGGTGATTTAATTAATGTTTTTAATTAAATAAAAGAAAGGTGAAAACTACTTTTTAACTTTCATAACTACTTTTCCTAATTTTCTCTCAAAATCCCATCATCCAAACACATTTTCTCTAGAAAAATTCACATTGATCTTCACTTCAATTGATGAGATTTCCATCATCTATTGGTTCCTAATCAATCTTGCATCAAATCCTTTTGATTTCCACACTGCATTTTCATGAAATTTTGCCCAAATCAAGGAGAAATCATCATTTAAAGGTAAGATTGTTCTTCTCCTCTAAATACTCAGTTCTTTACTGAAATTCCCAAGTTTTCAATCCTTTATTAAAGATTTATGAATGGTTTTAATGTTAGAAACAAGATTTTGGCTTAAAACTCATGATTTTGGAAGAGATGAGGATTTTCGTTGTAATTGGTTGGGCTCTGTTTTGAGATGGTTTTCTAATGTATTTTGGATGTTAAATGATGTTAGAAAAGAGGTTTTATCAATCCAATCCCGAATAGGTTGTGATTCTTGAGTTTTTGCTTGTGAAAATGGTAGTTTTTGGGGTGATTTTGGTGTTCTGTTATAGCTGGAGGTATAAGGACGAGTTTAGGGTTGTTTTTATGTTAAATGATGTTTAGAAATGGTTAGAAGTGATAGATCTTGGCTGGGCTTTGCTTCGAAAGAGTTTGGAGGTGATTTTGGTTGTTTTTGGATGCCGAAATGAGGTTCTTGTGTAGAGCAGCGAGTTTAGGTTGTATTGCTGGTGATTTTAATGCATGGTGATGCATTAATCCTCTGTTGTTATGCGTTAAAAACATGGGAGAATGATCCGGAAGTGATAGAGGTGGCTTTGGAGGTTTCGGACGCTTGGGAGGCTTGTCGGCTAGCATAGTTTTGTGTATCGGTGAGTGGAGATGGTTTTTCAGCTTTGAAACGATTATTTGGAGGTTTTTGGAGCTTAGTTTAAGTCTAAACAACTTAGCTAAGCTCAAGAGTAAGTTTTCGGAAAAACTCCCTCGGATGTGCTAAGTTATGGTTTGATGCATTAGTTATGAAATGCATGTTTAATTACTGTTTTGAAAGCATGTTTTAGCATGTTTAATGCTGGTTTTGAAAGCCATGTATTGAAGGATGCTCAAGGTAAGAGATCCTTGGTTTGTCATGTTATTAATATGATTATGATGTATGGAGATGCATGGTGATAAGTGGCTTTGATTAATGCTTAGAACAGTGAATTGATGATGGTACTTGATGTGTTTTGGCAAGTGATGAAAAGGTTTTTAAGTATTTGAATCGGATATAGTTAGCCGGCTATAGGATTGGGTACACCGTAAGTAAAGTCGCCTTGGATGTCGAGGGGTTGTGATTGTACCGTAAACTCCATCCAAGTACCCTAGCGATTGAGGAAATTGGCGTCACCACGATGGAGGATGGCTCTCGTGGGTGGACTTTGTTAAGCGTCACAACGGTGGAGGGTTGCTCCCGTGTGTGAGCTTGGTTAAGGTGATTACAATGGTTGAGGTAGCTCCCATATGTAAGCCTTGTGTTGTGTCCCGGCTCCCGCTAGTGGGTTATACAACTACCGATGAGTGATGTTGAGGGGTTGTGATTGTACCGTTAAACTCCATCACGGGTGTTGAGGGGTTGTGATTGTACCGATAAACTCCACCTTGTAACGGGGGTAGTGTGTATGAAGCGTGTTGGACAACGCTTGTAATCCGCGTATCCGATTGTGTCTTGTGTCGAAATGTTTATGCACTATCACTTGAAGCCAATATAATGTATTTGATTGTAACGAAGCGTGAGATGCTTGAAAATGTTGCAAGGTAGCATGAGAAAGTGATGAGCATGTGGTTTAAAAGTTTTGATGAAGTATTTTCTAAAAATGCCAATATATGAGAAAGAAATGTGTCACATGTACCAATGCTTGAGATGTTGTATGTTTTGAGAAATGCATATGAGATAATAATTTTATGAAATGCTTTTGTATATCAAGCATATGTGGCCTTGCCATGAGATTTGCATAGGTTGTATGCATGGGTTAGCTAGATGGTACATGTGGTTTTCAAAATGGAGATTTGCTTATGTAAATGGGGTTTTGTGTTTATGAAATGCTTTTGAGTAACAAGCATGTATGGCTTTGCCATGAGTTTTGCATTTGTTGAATGCATGGGATAAATAGAAGGAACATATGGTTTCCAAAAGGTATTTTGCTTTGAAATGATCATCAAGCATGAGAAGAGTATAGTGTGAAGTGGAAGTGTTTTCTAAGGAAATTGGTTTAAACTTTACATGAAGTGATTGTGCATTGAAAGGTTTAAATGGTAGTAATTGCAAAGATGTTGTTTGGGGTGAGTTTTTTGGTGTTTCAAAGTTAAATATTGGTTTTCTTGTTGAGCAATGCATGTTTTAAAGCAATGGTTTTTGAAAGGAGATTTCCAATCAATACTTTGGGTTTTCGAGTTGTGATTACATTTTAAGATGGTTTTATGATCCGCTGCATTGATGGTGTTTTGGTTTTGAGCATTCCTCACTAAGCATTATGTGCTTACGCTCCTTTTTGTCCATCAATGCAGATATTTGAAGTTGGGACAGCAAGAAGCAAGGGATTCAAGAAGAGCTCCACATGAGAAGTATGTTTTGGTTTATAACTATAGAAAATAAAGGCAATGGGGGGGGAAGTCTTATATGTTGATGTGTAATGAGATTGTTCATTTTGAGCATGTTCGGTTTATGGTTTGATACTTGTTGGGGATTGTTTTGTGATGTTTGGATTTTCATCTTCATATTTGATATAGCTACGTTCCTTGTTTAAAAGCAAGATCATGTGTTGAGCGTAGTAATTGAGTAGGTGTGCTTAAAACTTGTAATGTATCTAGTTTTTGTTGCTACATGATGGCTTAAATGCTTGGCATGTTGTTGATATGTTGTGGAATGGTTTAAAGTATGTTTGATGGTGTTTGGATGTGTAAAACCAGAATTTTCTGCTGTTTCTGGGCAGGGTGTATCGAAACACCCTTAGCTGTTTCGAAACGGGTGCCTGAAATGGCTTGGGCGTTTCGGAATGGCTAGAAGTGTTTCGAAACACTTTGGCTACTGGAATGCCCTTTTTCGGAACTAGTTTCGACAGGGGTTGGTATTTTAACCTGGTGTTTCGAAACACCCTTAGCTGTTTCGAAACGAGTGACCGTTGGACACAGATTTGAATTGCTCTGAAGTCTGCGTGCTTTACATTTTAGTCCTGAATTTTGTAATGGCATTTGCTTGAGCTTGAGATGTCTTTTTAAGCTGAAATTTGGCAGAGAGGCTTGTAATATGATTAATTAAGATTCGGTAAAGCTAAAATCCACAAAGTCCTTATATTTTCCAAAATTTACATTTTGGTCCCTAAATGTGTATTTCTTGCAATTGAGTCCTTAAACGTTTTCTGATCGCTGTGCTTTTCTCTTCCAAGGTTCTTGAGCACTCACATAGGCTTAATACGCATCTAGAAAAGATAAAAGGAAAAAAAGGTCGTTAATCAAGGTTGACTTTCGGGTTGACTTTGGTTTTCCCCGTGCGATCTTCGTAGTTCGGGTCTAACGCCTAGGCCGGGCTAAGGGGGTTACAATTATTGTTGATTTAAATCAAAAAGATAACATTTCTTTTAAGGATGTTGCATCAAATTGTTAAACTGACCTATTGGTAAGCATCAGTAAGTTACATTATTAACATCAGACATTGATATTGAAATCGTCATCGTGCATTGATATCGACATAGTTATTGTTATTGAAACATTGTAAATGAAGCATCGAACATTGATATTGACATTGAAATCAAGAGACATTGTCATTGTTATTGTTAAGGTAATGAAACATTGATATCAAAACATCATTTACTAATAATAACATTGAAGACATTAGTCATTGTAGTCATCATTGAATATTGAATATGGATATTGTCATTGAAACCTTGGATTTGGATGGATATTGAATACAATTGGCATGCCACAGAATTCATGAGCTCAGTGTACAAGTGGACTACGGTCCTAAGGCTACAGCCTATATTGATTTGGCGAGGCGGATGGATGTGTATTGTACTTGGTCATTGGCGAGGCGGAGGGACTAGACCATTCATTGATTTGGAGAGGCGTAGGAATTCGTGTATCCACTATCTCGATTCAATCCAATGGATAATAACTAATATGATATGTTGATCATTGAGTATTGAAGCATAATATCGATGTTAATGAGCATGAGAATATCTATATGCATCCTTCTTTGATATTTACATTGTATATGACTACCTAACTAAGGAAAATATGCCTAACGTGTCTTATCTCATGCATTTCAGGTTAAGGAATCGACCGTTGCGGAAGATTGGAAAAGTCGAGGCAAGACAAGTCACTACAAGCCTAAAGCAATGTATTTTGCTCTTATAAACTCCTAGGAAGGTGGCAAAGTAGTTGAACTAGTATTTTTTGCCCATTTTGGTATGTTTATAAGGTGTAAGGGTAGAAATGTTGTTAAAGGCCTCAAAATAACTTTTGGTGATGTTAAAAATTGGCAAAAATGGCATATAAAGCTCACATAGATGAAAACCTAGTAAACGTATTCGAATGATCATGAAATTTGGCATGCCAGTAGTTTATAGCATTGAAATGTTGTGCATAAAGTTTCATTGCATTCGATTAAAAACCAACAAAATTCTTTCATTACATGTTAGACCGTATCGATACGGGATGATGGCGTATCGGTACGGTTAAGCATAAATAGACCTAAGAAACGGTGCGTATCAATACATATTAGATCCGTTTCAATACAATTTTCCATTGCCAAAGGTTGTTTCGATACGGGCCTAACTTGTATCTGAACGGGTCAATAGTTAAGGTCAACAAAGGACAACCCGTATCGAAACAGGGCTTACATGTTTGATACAGGGTATGAGTTGAATCAATCTAAGTTAAAGTATCATACACTCGTTTCGAAACGACATAAGAGTAGTTCGGTTCATGGTCAATTAAGTAAGTTAAAAGACATAGATTGAAGGTTTACATTGTTCATAGATTGATCCCCAAATTTTGAGTGACTTAATTGGATAGGTAAATGAACTTTGAATAACATGAAAATTTATAAGCTTGCTTATATTAAGTTAAATTGCATTGTGATGTTGTAAATTGCATTAAAGCACCTAAATGATGTTAAAAATTAGCATATATGGCTCACATAGGTGAAAACCTGGTAAATGTATTCGAATGATCATGAAATTTGGCATGCCAATAGTTTATAGCATTGAAATGTTGTGTATAAAGTTTCATTTAATTCGAACAGCGTCCGATAGGTCAATTCGATTAAAAACCAGCAATTTCTATCATTACAGGTTAGACCGTATCGATACGGGGTGATGGCGTATCGGTACGGTTAAGCATAAATAGACCTAAAAAACAGGGCGTATCAATACAAATTAGATTTGTTTCGATACAATTTGCCACTGCCAAAGCTTGTTTCGATACATGCCTAACTTGTATCTGAACGGGTAAATAATCAAGGTTAACAAAGGTCAACCCGTACCAAAATAGGGCTTACCTGTTTCGATACAGGGTATGGGCTGAATCAATCTAAGTTAAATTATCATACATCCGTTTCGAAACAACATCAGAGTGGTTCGGTACAGGGTTAGTTAAGCAAGTTAAAAGACATAGATTGAAGGTTTACATTGTTCACAGATTGATCCCTAAATTTTGAGTGACTTAATTGGATAGGTAAATGAACTCCGAATAACATGAAAATTTATAGGCTTTTTGATATTAAGTTAGATTGCATTGTGATGTGGTCAATTGCATTAAAGCACCTAAATGATGTTAAAAATTGGCATTTATGGTTCACATAGGTGAAAACCTAGTAAACGTATTCAAAAGATCATGAAATTTGGCATGTCAGTAGTTTATAACATTGAAATGTTGTGTATAAAGTTTCATTTCATTCGAACATCATCCGATAGGTCAATTCGATTAAAAACCAGCAATATTCTATCATTACAGGTCAGACCGTATCGATACGGGGTGATGTCATATCGGTACGGTTAAGCATAAATAGACCTAAGAAATAGGGCGTATCGATACAGATTAGATCTGTTTCGATACGATTTGCTATTGCCAAAGCTTATTTCGATACGGGCCTAACGTGTATCAAAACGAGTCAATAGTCAAGGTCAACAAAGGTCAACCCGTACCGAAACAGGGCTTACCTGTTTTGATACAGGGTATGGGCTGAATCAATCTAAGTTAAATTATCATACACCCGTTTCAAAACGGCATCAGATTGTTTTGATACAAGGTTAGTTAAGTTAGTTAAAAGACATAGATTGAAGGTTTACATTGTTCACATATTGATCCTAAAATTTTGGGTGACTTAAATTGCATTGTGATGTGATCAATTGCATTAAAGCACCTATAATTTAATGAAATTACAATTTTGTCCTTAAAGCTTACACGAGTTAGAATTTGGTCGTAAATGATTAATTATTGTCTCATAATGGATGAATTGGAATAAGACTTATATTCGGTAATGCATTATAAGTATAACATTGATTATATATTGTTTATGGATTGAAATTTATCGCACTAATCATCGTATTATTCATTGGTAGCACTTTCCGACTTGGTTCTCGACCAGGCCGGAATGAGTTGTTACATTTGTGGTATCAGAGCTAGAATTTAGTTGATTCTACGACTATACCAAAGCTTATTACATTCTGTTGTGTTACTTTGCCACCTAGGAGTTATATATTGTGTATATTATGACTTGTCGACGAATCCGATATCTTTGTAATTTAGATATGTCTCAAACTAACGAAGCTCATATTGACGAGCTTGCCACCGGCTCCTCGACTCATGGCGAGGAGATAAGAGGAGGAGACCCTCTGAATCTTTTGAACCCTCAAAACCCTCATGTTCAGAATGCTGAGCCTGTAGCACCTACCGCTCAGGCTGAATGTTACAAAAACATGGCTGATATGTTCAAGCAGTTTGTGACTGCTATGAAGGCTGAGCAAGTTTGCAACCCATCACTCCCATTGTCCAACAAACTCGGGCTCCTATCGATAAGATATCTTCGTATCGAGCTTATACCATTACCAGTCAGGATAATGATAACCCTGAAATTGCTGAGTATTAGTTGGATAACACCATTCGGATCCTGAACAAACAGTTGCAGTGCTCAGACGAGCACAAACTCGAGTGTGCCCTTGCGTTGTTGGCTAATGAGGCACTCCATTAGTGGGAGACTACTACATTAACGGTCTCTGCGGATGCTATGACCTGGGAGTTCTTCCTTAAAGAATTTCGTAAGAAGTACGTTAGTGAATTCTATCTCGCTGAAAGGCGAAGTATCTTTCTCCACCTCAAGCAAGGTAGACGACCAATCGAGTAGTACATCCATGACTTTTGTAAGTACTGTAGATATGGTGCTGAATATATCAAGGAGGAGGAAGAGAAGTGCCGAATGTTCATTGCAGGGCTCAATGATGAGTTACGCCCTATGTTTACTACATTGAGCATCGTTGATTTTCAAGACCTGGTGAAACGGGTTAAGGCCACCGAAGGAGCACAGAGAGCTCAACGAGCCAGTGGGTCCGGTAAATTGGAGAAGAGGTTTAGGAATGATTCTCGACCTCCCAAGTGGAACAAGAAAGGACAATATCAAGGCCCTAAATAGAATTTTTATCCCTAGCCCTCCCATTCTGGAAAAAATGATAGGCCTTAATCTGTGACTCAATTATTTGCTAAGGAAACATCTATTGATAGCACCGGAGGATCGAATCGAAACATCCAACATCCAGGTTGCAACTACTGCCAGAATAAGCATCCAGCAGGTCAATGTCATAAGCAGACTGGAGCTTGTTATTATTGTGGTGAGCAAGGTCACTTTCATGACTGTCCACTGAAAGCAACCATGTCTACATCTACCTCGACTACTGCTACATCTCCTGATCAATCCTTCCTAGGTAAAGGATCAAAGAAAGGATCATCAAGAACTTTTGGGAGAGTGAGTGGTTTGAGGAAAACATCTAATAAGCAAGATTCCAAAGCCCATGTCCAGATGTATCATGTGAGGAACAGAGAAGAGGAGGACGTGCCTGATGTCATTGCAGGTACTATTGAGTTATATTCGCATCCTTTATATGCATTAATTGATCCTGGATCTACTCACTCCTTTATAAGTACCTTAATAGTGAAGAAATATAGCATGTCTTCTGAGCCAATAGCATCGATAATCTTTGTAATCAATCCTTTAGGAGATTTTGTCACCGTGAGGGTAGTATGCAAGAAATGCCCCTTATTGATTCAAGGGATTCCTTTCCCGGCCAATTTGTTGGCTTTACTGATCTATGAGTTTGATGTTATCCTCTGTTTAGATTGGATTAGTGAGCATCAAGCTTGTGTAGATTGTTGTAAGAGGAAGTTCTATCTTCAGGGTCTTGGCAAAGAAAACGTTGTTTTGTTGAATACGAGGAATCCTTTATTGTGTGCTTTGACGTTATAAGCCAAAGACAAGTCTCAATTACGGGACATTGACACTGTATGTGAATTCCCTGATGTCTTTCTTGATGAACTTTCGGGATTACCCTTAACCTGTGAAGTGGAGTTTGGCATTGAGGTGCAATCGGGGACTACTCCAGTTTCCATTGCACCATATCGAATGGCAGCCGTTGAATTAAAGGAATTGAAAGCTCAAATTTAAGAATTGTTAAGTAAAGGCTTTATTCAACCGAGCTCTTCGCCTTGGGGAGCTCCGGTTCTCTTTGTAAAGAAGAAACATGGATCTTGCGATTATGCATTGATTATCGACAGTTAAACAAAGTGACCATCAAGAATAAGTATCCATTGCCCAGAATAGATGACCTGTTTGATCAACTAAAGGATGCATCAGTGTTTTCCAGGAGTGATATGAGGTCAGGCTATTACCAAATGAGAGTTAAAGAATGTGATATACCAAAGACTGCTTTCCGTAGAGATATGGACAATACGAATTGTTGGTGATGCTCTTTGGGTTAACCAATGCACCGATAACTTTTATGGATTTGATGAATCGGGTGTTTAGACTCCATCTTGATAAATTCATAGTGGTGTTCATAGATGACATATTAATCTATTCCAAGAATGTTGCGGAACACCGAGATCATCTTCACATCGTGCTTCAAACCTTACGGGAGAAGCAGTTGTATGCGAAATTCTCTAAGTGTGAGTTTTGGCTCACCGAAGTAGCATTTCTTGGACATATTGTGTCGGCTTCGGGTATTCAGGTGGACTCGAAGAAAATTCAAGTCATCATAGATTGGCATCCACCAAAGAATATTGGTGACTAAATTATAAGTGTTGGAAAGTTCGAAAGCAAAAATATAAGGAATTAAGAGTTAAGGGACTAACCTTGCGATTAGTCCCTTCTCAATTAAATTCTCCCATACGTGGGATAATCTGATGACTTTCATTCAATTGAAGGAAAGCTTTAGTGATAAAAACATAAGAAAAAGGGGATATGAAAGCTTACCCGAGACTTGTCTATGAAAATACCTCAATAAAGCTATCATCATCATCTTCTTCTTCTTCTAAGCAAGCACCTCCATTGGAGCTAGCTCCAAGCTTTGTTTTTCCTTCATCCTATTATTATCGAATCATTTCTATCGATCGAGTAAGCTATAATCCTCAATCAATCATTGAGTTTCATGGCTAAATCGACCTTAAACTTGAGTTAGGATTTGGCCATCTATGAGTAATCCCTAGATTATGATCATATCAATTTTAGCTATTGATTTTGATATCATTAATTTGATTGCAATATCGTGAAATTGATTCTAACACACTCCTATCGAATTCCTAGCTCAAGAATTTGATAAGGAGCATCCATCGGCTTCACCGAAAGCTAAGAACAAAGGAGTTGTTATCCGAGAGCCATGAAAAGCATCGGATATCAAGTTGAGTGTAGCCAGAATCTCAAGGTTAGGCGAAGAGCCTTCCTGAATTCATTATTGTTGATTTCAATCAAATAGCTAACATTACTTTTAAGGATGTTTCATCGGATTGTTAAACGGACCTATTGGTAAGCATCTGTAAGTTAGATTATGAACGTCGGACATTGATATTGACATTGTCGTTGTGATTTGATATCGACATAGTTATTGTTATTGAAACATTGTAAATGAAGCATCGAATATTGATATTGACATTAAAATTAAAAAACATTGTCATTGTTATTGTTAAGGTAATGAAACATTGATATCAAAACATTGTTTACTAATAATAACATTGAAGACATTAGTCATTGGAATCATCATTGAATATTGAATATAGATATTGTCATTGAAACCTTGGATTTGTACGGATATTGGATACAATTGGCATGCCATAGAACTCATAAGCTCAGTGTACTGGTGGACTACGGTCCTAAGGCTACAGCCTATATTTATTTGGCGAGGCGGATGGATGTGTATTGTACTTGGTCATTGGCGAGGCGGAGGGACTAGACCATTCATTGATTTGGAGAGGCGTAGGAATTCGTGTATCCACTATCTCGATTCAATCCAAGGGATAATAACTAATATGATATGTTGATCATTGAGTATTGAAGCATAATATCGATGTTAATGAGCATGAGAATATGTATATGCATCCTTCTTTGATATTTACATTGTATATGACTACCTCACTAGGGAAAGTATGCCTAACGTGTCTTATCTCATGCATTTCAGGTTAAGAAATCGACAGTTGCGGAAGATCGGAAAAGTCGAGGCAAGACAAGTCACTACAAGCCTAAAGTAATGTATTTTGCTCTTATAAACTCCTAGAAAGGTGGCAAAGTAGTTGAACTAGTATTTTGTGCCCATTTTGGTATGTTTATAAGGTGTAAGGGTTGAAATGTTGTTAAAGGCCTAAAAATGACTTTTGGTGATGTTAAAAATTGGCAAAAATGGCACATATGGCTCACATAGGTGAAAACCTAGTAAACGTATTCGAATGATCATGAAATTTTGCATGCCAGTAATTTATAGCATTGAAATGTTGTGTATAAAGTTTCATTGAATTTGAACACCGTCCGATAGGTCAATTTGATTAAAAATCAGCAATATTCTATCATTACAGGTCAAGCCTTATCGATATGGGGTGATGGTGTATCGGTATAGTTAAGCATAA
The DNA here is from genome assembly GCA_030270665.1 of Hibiscus trionum. Taxonomy (NCBI): domain Eukaryota; kingdom Viridiplantae; phylum Streptophyta; class Magnoliopsida; order Malvales; family Malvaceae; genus Hibiscus; species Hibiscus trionum. Next base: position 37,120,136 of record BSYR01000010.1, on the reverse strand, counting down.
ATAGACTGGAGAAACATGGCGTATCGATACGGATTAGAGCCGTTTCGATACGATTTGCGACTGCCAAAGCTTGTTTCGATATGGGCCTAACATGTATCAAAACGGGTCAATAGTCAATGTCAACAAAGGTCAACCCGTACAGAAATAAAGCTTACATGTTTCGATACAGGGTATGGACTGAATCAATCTAAGTGAAATTATCGTACACCCATTTCGAAACGGCATCAGAGTGTTTCAATACAGGGTTAGTTAAGTTAGTTAAAAGACTTAGATTGAAGGTTTACATTGTTCACATATTGATCACAAAATTTTGGGTGACTTAATTGGATAGGTAAATGAACTCCGAATAACATGAAAATTTATAGGCTTGCTGATATTAAGTTAAATTGCATTGTGATTTGGTCAATTGCATTAAAGCACCTATAATTTACTAAAATTATAGTTTAGTCCTTAAAGCTTATAAGAGTTAGAATTTGGTCCTAAATGATTAATTATTGTCTCATAATGGATGAATTGGTCTAAGACTTATATTCGGTAATGTGTTATAAGTATACCATGGATTATATATTCTCTATGGATTGAAATTCATCACAATGATCATCGTATTGTTCATCGGTAGCACTTTCCGACTCAGTTCTGGACCAGGCTGGGAAGGGGGTGTTACACGACTCTATATGGTGACATGCCCAATGGTGTTTAGAACGCGGTCTGATGTGCCCATAAGGCCTAATCGAAATTCAAGGACCAATCTTTGCGGTTTTGTTTGACTACTTTCTCAAGGATTTACATTATTTCTTAGTTGGACACTTCAACTTGCTCGTTGGTCTGCGGATGGTATGTTGTGGCGAACTTATGGTGAACTTCATATCTCTGCAATGCCTTAGCAATCAGCTTGTTGTCGAAGTGGCTGCCCTCGTCACTAATAATGGCTTGAGGAACTCCAAACCAAGTGAAAATATTTTTATGCAAGAACTTTAGGACTGTTTTTGCATCATTATTTGTTGTCGCAATGGCCTTGAACCACTTGGATACATAATCAAATATGAGCAATATGTATAGGTGTCCACAAGATGAAAGAAAAAGGTCCCATGAAACAATGCCCAAAGGTCGTATAAATCGACTTCTAGGATGACTTGCATGGGCAACTCGTTCCTTCTAGAGATGTTCCCTGTGCATTTGGCATCTATCACAAGCTTTAAAGAATGCATGACCGTCCTTGAACATGGTAGGCCAATAGAAGCCAAATTGTAGGTCAATAAAAGCTGAACTGTAGGCCACTAATTTATCTTGGCTGCCAGAGAGTCTGCCGCAGCGGCTATCGCATATACTACCCCGGAAGCTATGAGGTATGATGTTGTCGTTACTAGGATTGTCTCATCAAGGAAGTTTTTCTAGATTTCGGTCGAATCTGTAGGTCTCCCCTCTAGTCGTGACAAATGATCAGCCACCTGGTTCTCTGTCCCTTTTCTGTCTTTGATTTCTACGTCGAAATCTTGTAGGAGGAGGATCCATCGTATCAACCTTGTTTTTGCGTCTTTCTTTGAGAAAAGGTATTTGATGGCCGAGTGATCTGTGTGCACTATCACCATTGACCCAAGGAGATATGCTCAGAACTTATCAAAAGCAAAGACTACTGCTAACAACTCCTTTTCAGTGGTAGTGTAGTTTACTTGTGTCTCGTTGAGCGTCTTGATGGCGTAGTATATGACATGGAGGACTTTGTTTTTCCTCTACCCGAGAACTACCCCAAGAGCGTGGTCACTAGCACCACATATTATTTCAAAGCACATAAACCAATCTGGGGGAGCTACAATGGGAGCTGCTACAAGTTTCTGCTTTAATGTCTCGAACGCCTCAGTGCATTAATCATCGAAGTTAAAGGGTTTATCATGTTCAAGCAAATAACACAATGGATTAGTGTTTTTCAAAAAAAATCATTAAAGCATCGATAAAAACCGCGACAGGAAATTTTATGGCCTAGGACAATGCCCTCATCTACCATGAAATGGCATTTTTCCCAATTTAAGACCAGATTGGATTCATCGCATCTTTCGAGTACTTTCTCCAGGTTGTCGAGGCATCTATCGAAGCTTTTCCCCAAAGACTAAAAAATCATCCATGAAGATTTCTAGGAAATCTTCTACCATGTTTGAGAAGATGGCCATCATACACCGTTGGAAGGTTGCTGGAGCGTTGCAAAGTTCGGATGGCATTATTCTAAAGGAATATGTTCCGTATGGGCACGTGAAGGTAGTTTTCTCTTGGTCCTTTGGGGCAATAGCAATTTGGTTGTAACCTGAGTAACCATCAAGAAAACAATAGTAAGGTTTTCCAACCAATCTATCTAACATTTGGTCTAAGAATGGTGAGGGGAAGTGGTCCTTTCGAGTAGCTTTATTCAACTTTCGATAGACCATACAAACCCTCCAACCGGTCACAGTCTTGGTTGGGATTAATTCGTTGTCTTCATTTGTAATGACTGTCATCCCACTTTTTTTGGGCACACATTGGACGGGGCTCACCCGCTTGCTATCGGATATGGCGTAAATTATACTCTCATCGAGCCACTTGATTATTTCTTTTCTCACCACATGCTTCATGGCCTTATTTAGCCGCCTTTGCGCATCAACTGTCGGCTTATGATCATCCTCTAGGAGGATCTTATACAAGCAAATTTGCGGACTGATTCCTTTCAAGTCAGCTATTGTCCATCCAATGGCTTGTTTATGCCGCCCGAGCATCGTAACTAACCATTGTTCATGTTCCTGCGTTAACTTGGAAGAGATGATTACGGGAAAAGTATTGTTTTGTCTAAGGTAAACATATTTGAGCTATTCGGGCAAGGGTTTCATTTCCAGTTTAGGCGGCTGTTCAATAGATGGCCTTTCAATTGTACTCTCTTTCATTGTATATTTAAGAGGTTCGAAGTACTTACCTAGACGAGTACCAATCCAGTTTACCTCTTCAGTGTCATGAAAGAAGTCGTCAGGTAGGCTGCCGAGGTAGATGTCGATGCAGCCGTTTGAATAGCTGATGTGGCAGTGTTCAGAATCTCTGCCCCTGCAGTGACTACTAAGGTAGGGGGCATCCAATGCGAAAAGCAATTCCGTTTTTGTTTGGATCACCTGACACTCTTCTTTGCTATCTGCTTTCTTAAGGGTCTGAAGTACATTGAGTTTTATGTGCTGGTCGTTTAGCCTCATGGTCAGTTCTCCCTTCTCCACATCAATTGGAGTTCTTCCTGTGGCCAGGAATGGTCTTCCCAGTATAATTGGTACATGCTCATCTGCTTCACAATCTAAAATGAGGAAATCAACCGGAAAAATAAATTTATCTACACTTACTAAGATGTCTTCAATTTTTCCTTCTAGATGCATGTAAGAACGGCTGGCTAACTAGAGCATGACGGTGGTGGGTTGAGCTTTCCCAATTCCTAGCTTTTTCAAACACCAATTTGGGCATCAAGTTAATGCTTGCCCCAAGATCACATAAGGCTTTCCCCTCGTAATGGTTCCCAATGGCGCATGGAATGAGGAAGCTGTCTGGGTCTCTTAGTTTCTGTGGCACTCAGTTTTTGTACATTGCCATGCAACCTTCTGTCATGGACACTGTTTCGAATTCCCCTATCCCTGCTCGCCTTGAGACCATGTACTTAAGGAACTTTGCATAGTTTGGCATTTGTTCTATGGCCTCGACAAAGGGTATGTTGATGTGTACCTGTTTGAGAATGTCTAGAAATTTCTTAAACTGGTACTCTTGCTTCTGCTGCTTCAACCGCTGAGGGAATAGGGGAGGCGGCCGAATATTTTCAATACCCTCCTTGCATTAGAATTTGATTTGAGGGAGTGTGATTTGTTATGGTTCTTCTGCTTTCTTTGTGGTTTTGTCTGAGATATCAGCAGAATTGGATGTTGGAATAGATGTTTCTGATTCTGCCGAGGCAGTAGCATCAGAGTCTGCTGCGGCGGCTGGCCATGTCTCCTTTGGTTTGTCGGCACATGGTTCCTTGAGTTGTTTCCCACTCCTTGTTGTGATTGCCTTGCAATGTTCATGAGTGGATCTCCTTGCGACTTCAATATTGCTGGGAAGTACTCCAATGTGTATAGAATTTAGTAGATGCAGAAACTATCCTACCTGAGTTTATAGCGACTTTAAAGTTACCTCACGATTTTGCATTCTCATTTCGGTCCTGTCCATGAAAGCATCAGATTTCTTAACAAATAAATCCATGTTGGACATATAGGTACATGTCCGAGTCATGAAGGCATTTAGAGTCTGCTCTAGAGAACTGGGTGCTGCCTGTTGCTGCTGTGGCGGCGGCTGTCGCGGCATAGTTTGCTGGAATCCTTACATTAGGTTTGTCTGGTTAGTTGGATTTAGAGCGTTGTTGGGGTTACTCTATGAAAAATTAGGGTGTCTCTTCCATCCAGGATTGTAGGTGTTTGATGTAGGTTTATTGTTCCTATTTTAGTTCCCCACAAAACAGCTGGTTTCTGCTCCTTGTTGGCACTTGGACAAGGCATGTTCTCCCCCACATTGGTCGAAAAAGGCATCAACAACTTTAACTTGCTGGGTATTTTTCTACCTTTGCATAGCTTCTACCATCTTTATCAACTGAGTGATTTGTGCTACGACTGCATCTTATACTCATAGCTCGTTTTCTATGGCATGCCTCTTTATGCCGCCACGGCGTGCATTAGGAAACTGGTAGTCGTTTTGGCCATCATGTTCAAGATTTGAATTTCTTCGACCAGCTCCTTATCGAGTAATGTACCATTGGCAGAGGAATCCAACATTATCCTCGTTGGTGTGTTTACACCATTGTAGAATATGGATACTAGTGTCCACTCTAGAAATCCATGGGATGGACATTTATTCAGTAGCTCGCAATATCTCTCCCATGCCTCGTACATCGGTTCATCATCTGCCTACTGAAAAGTAGTAAAGTCAGTTCGCAATTTATTAGTTAGATTGATAAGAGTAAATCGAGCATAGAAGTATCGGCATAGTTCTGTCCACGATTCAATGGACTCTGATGGTAGACTGTTGAACCAGGTTTTTTCCCTATCCCTCAGTGAATAGGGAAATAATCTGAGCCATAGCACGTCAGGGTGGACTCCATGTATTTTGAAGGATTTGCAGATATCAAGGAAGGATTTCATAGGTTGGCGGGCGTCTTTAGTGGAGGATCCTCCAAAATGTCCAAGTGTATTCAGCATGTTAAACATGATTGGTTTGAGTTCAAAGTGGTCTGCTTCTATTTCTAGATCAATCACGCCAGAGTTCAGCCTTCTGAGATCCTCCTCCATATAGTCACGACCTTGCCGCCGAGCGGCAGGAGGTTGCCTGCCATTGCCCGCCGTAGCATTGTCGATTCTGGACGGTGGCGGATTCTGGTTCTGGATGTTCACTTGGTCACCCATGGCTTCTCTATTTGCTTGTCTAAATCTGCATGCAGTACGTTCAGGCTCTGGATCTTAGTCTCACAAGGGTGAATTCTTGTTCACTCTGGTCATAAACCAAAGAAAAACAGGGGGTTAAATAGAAAAATAAAAAGTGCAAAAAAAAACAAAAAATTGTACGCCAATCCCCGGCAACGGTGCCAAAAACTTGTTGCATGCAAAAGTGATGCGCAAATTGCGTGCATGTATACACGATGCCAAGTTATAGTATTTAAGATATCGTCTCCACAGGGATTGTGACAACCTTCAGAATTCACGTTTCTGCACAAGATAAAAGTAAACACACAAATATTGAGAGTTGGTTTGATTAAAACTAAGATTAAAGCAAACAAAATAAATTGAGAAATTAGAGTGGGAGAATGGGCTAGTATTGGAATGCTTCGTAGTGCGGAGATTGAATGCACTGTCTCGGCACAATTTTGCAGATCAACTTAACAACTTCAATAGCCACCCACGAGTATGTCTCGGTAGAAGCCCGCCTTGGCAGAGACCAATGAGTCGTCTTGGCAGTTAAGCGATGATTCAAGGTTCGGCAAGGCTCCCTTCAATGACTTCCTCTTATCCCTAAGCTTGAAGTACTATTAGCGAACACATCATGGATAATACCTCTCTTCGTGAATCTAAGGATGAACACCAACCGATTATGAAGTCTCCCTTAGCCGCTGAACTTCTAACTTATCCCTAAGCCAAAGTAGCTTTATCCTATGGTTGGGTAAAACCGTGTTTACTCATTTTATGAGTCTAACTCTCCCGATATTGAACCAATAGATTGATGCTCTCTTCTCTCTCGATAAAGATTGCACACAATGAAGAACCAAAAGTAAACAAACCTTGAATCTTATTGCAAAAACTGAAACCTAAACAAATACAAGCAAAACTCTCACAACCACTAGGCAACCAACCCTTAGCCCTAGAGAAGGTTTAGAACATAGTGGAGATGGTGGCACAAGGGTATTTTTCGACGAGAAGGAGGGTTTCTCTCTAATATCAATTGTCTTTATCTCCTTTAAGTCGATTTACATTTATAGGGAGGAGCCTAGGTCTATGTCGGTTTAGGGAAGGAATCCTAGTTAGAATCTAATTACAACTCATTAAAAGAACAAATCTAACTTTAAATCTTCCTAGATTCTCGTTTGAATTTTTCCACCTTGACTTTAACCATGGCTTTTCTTTGTCTGTCGGGCTCCAATGCACGTGCAAGTGGTCTCTAAAAATCGGGCTTGATGAGCTCTTTCAGTCGCATACCACTTTGCAAATTTCCTCCTTTCCTTGAGTTGTTGCCTCGGAAGTATACTGTTGTCAGCCTCGATACAGGTATGGGTTGGTGTGCATGGGTTGGCACAACTCTTCATTATGGGCCTCTCCTCTTTGTCAGTTCTCGATCAGCTCACCATATGGTCTAATAGCTTCCTCCATCAATTTCTAGCTTCTCCTCTTCTGCCCTCTCTGCTGCCTCGGCGGCATCTACCTGGGTGAGTACCTGCGCACAGAGAGAAAACGCACATGAGCAGTATCTTTTATATAAAAAACAATTGAGTTTATCAAATAAGGCAGAATATCTAATCTATGCAGTTTTGCGTATGTTTGCCTAATAAATGCAACTAAAATATACTTAAAAACAACAATAATTGAGCTAAACTAGAGCATAAATATAGGACTTTTGCACACTTAACAACTAGTGTAGAAATAAGGGCCTTCTTCAAGGTCTCGAATGTTCCACAGTGTCGATCATCAAATTTGAATGCTCGGTTCTGCTCTAGTAACGAACACAACGACTTCAAGATCTTGGAGAAATCGTTGATGAATCTCCTATAGAAATCAGTGTGGCAAGGAAGCTTCGAATGGATATGACATTAGATAGAATTGGAAGCTTCTCAATGACTTCAATTTTGGCTTTGTCCACTTTGATGCCTTGATTTGAAATTCGGTGGCCCAAGACAATTCCCTCGGCGACCATGAAGTGGCACTTCTCCCATTTGAGCACTAGGTTGGTTTCTTCACATCTCTTCAACACCTTGGCAAGATTGACTAGGCATTGGTCGAAAGAGTCTCCATAGACCGAGAAATCTTCCATGAAGATCTCTAGGAAATCATCCACCATGTACGAGAAAATAGCCATCATGCAACGCTGGAATGGTGTTGGCGCATTGCTAGGCTAAAGGGCATTCTTCGGAAGTCCTAAATGCCATAGGGAAATGTGAACGTCATTTTCTCATGGTCCTCCAATTCTATAGCAATCTGGTTGTACCTGGAGTAACCATCCAAGAAGCAATAGAAGGGATTCCCCGCAATCTTTTCAAGTATATGGTCAATGAATGGCAAAGGGAAGTGATCCATCTTTGTGGCTTTGTTAAGCTTCTGATAATCAATTCCAATCTGCCACCCTGAGACAGTGTAACACCACTCACCCATTTTAGTTGTAAACCAGCTAAGAAGTGTTACTTAAACAAGGATAACACGAACCAACAAAAACTTTTCACAACTCACCCCTAATAGGTGAGTTAGACTTCTAATCAAATAAGCAAACAACATGGTTCAGATATCATTCGACCTACTTCACATGATTATTAGACAACATAGGTTACTACTTACACAACCTAAACAACATGATCTCAAACAAGAAGTGTAAACAATTTTAATACACAAGCATAGCATTCAAAAGACATGAAACATCATGATTAACTAAGGCATAACATTCGAATTTTAACATGTAATTGTAACGCTCCGGTTTTAGGCTTAGATGTTTTGGCGAGTCGGGTTGGGCCGTTGGAACCGGTGTCGGTTGTTCGAACCGTTAAAAGGTGGTTTAGGGAGATCGAGATTCGGGATAGGGTAAAAATATGATAAAATTTTCTGAAATTCTCTAAAACGGTGTTTAAGAGGTTGGTCAAATCAATTTTACAAAATGAGTTTTCTAAAGTGTACATTTTGGGTAGTGACCAAAATGTAAAGATTTAAAAGTTGGAAAATGTTTTTCAAGAAGAGAAAAAATCTTAGAATCTTTAGGGAGCTACTTGGCAATTATGTCTTTTCCCTAATTTGACATTTGTATTAAATGTTATTAAAAATTAAAAAGGCTTTTAATTTGGTTTAATTAAAAAGTTAGTTAATCGGTTAAAAAGTTTTCACGATCATTTTTCATTTCTCTCTTTCCCTTCAGCCAAACACTTCTCATTTTCTCTCAAATCTTTATATTTTCTCCTCTCTCAAACCCTCTCTTGATTTCTATCTTTTCTCTATTTATTTCTTCCATTTTCCTTCAAGTTTCTTCAAGCAAATCTTGTCAAATTAGATGAGAAGTAAGGATTGGAGGTAATTTTCGTTCTATCCCTCTAATCTTAGCTCTTTAATGAAATTCCAAAGATATTTGACTCTTTAATATTGATTTTGATTGAGGTTTTGTGTTTAGATTGATAAACTCTTGAAATCTTGATGACAAATTGGTTTAAAATGTGATTTTTGGACTTTGATTGATTTGGATGGTTTGAGATTGTTTCTAAATGAGTTTTGAAAGGTTTTTGGTGTTGAAGTGGAGACTTAATCATATAGATCCCGAAATTTTTGAGATCCTTAGTTTTTGAAGTGTTTTGGGGGAGTTTTTGAGGTGTTCTTGGAGATTTCGAGTTGCTAGAGGTATATGGATGGTTTTAGGTTGTTTTTGGATGTTGATTAATTCTTAGAATGTGTTGGATGAGTTGGGTAATGGCTAGGCTGAGGTTTGAGGTCAATCGATTGAGTTTTCAGTTGTTTCGGATGGGTGTTTTGGTGCTTCAGAGCAGGGCTGCGGGATTTCTTGTGTGTGTTGGAGTTTTGGTTGCATTTTAATGCATTGAACCTCTTTTTTGATGTGTTAAAAATAAGGGAAAGGAATCCGGAAGCAATCGAATTGTTTTTGGAGGCTTCGGAAGATCGATAGTTATATCAGCAAGCGTGGTTTCGCAAGTTGGTGAGTGGAATTTGGTTTTCCAGCGTGGAAACGTTTTAGAAAAGGTTCTCGGAACTTAATAAGAGCTTGAAACGCTTTATTAAGTTCGGAAGTAAGTAATTCGAAATTTCTCCCTCTGTAACACCCAGGTTTTTGGCCTAGATGTTTTAGATGTTGAATCGGCCCGGTCAGGAACGATTCGAACCCTTGAGGTTTGTTTAGGGAACACCTAGTTCGAGATGTTTTAAAAATATGGAAAAATATCTAAAAATCATAATTTATTACATAAATGATTATGGTGAAAACAATTTTACAAAATGAAATTTGGAAATATTACATTTTGGTATAGTGACCAAAATACAGTTTTTGCAAAAGTTGACTAGTGTCTGTTATGTAAATGATTGGAACTTTGAATCTTTAAGGAGCTAATTTTACCATTTGTTTTCATCAGATTTCTCTTTAATTTGGGAGCTTTTAATAATGATTTAATTAAAGAAATAAAAGAGAATTAAAAAAGGAAAATTAAAGTTGACTTTTCATAACTAATTTCACGATAGTTTTCTCTTTTCATTTTCTCTCAACTTCCAATCAGCCAAACATTTTTCTCTCATCAAAGATTCATTTGTTTGCTGAGATTGTATATTCCCAAAAGATTTCTTATCTTTGTTTAATCAAATCTTTTTGATTTTTTCTTTGGATTTCAAGAAAACTTGCCCAAATTGAAATGAGATCAACCATTATAGGTAAGCTTCGTCCTTCTCCTCTAATGATCAGTTCTTTACTCAAATTCCCATGTTATCAATCCTTTGTTAATGGTTTTTGAGTTGTTTTAATGTTATAAACATGAAATAGTTCCCAAATTCAAGATTCTTGATGAGATCTTGGTGATTTTCGTATTTCTATGTTAAGCTCTATTTTGAGGTTGATTTCTAACATATTTTGGATGATATTTGATGTTGAGAATGAGGTCTTAACAAATAAATCCTGATTAGGTTTTTGAGATGTTAGATTTGTGGTTTTGAGGTGTTTTTGGTGATCTGCTATTGTTGGAGGTATAAGGTTGTGTTTATGGTTATTTTTTATGTTGATTGAAGTTTAGAAAAGGTTAGAATTGAAAGATCATGGCTGGGATTTGATTTGAGAAAGTTTGGAGGTGATTTCGATTATTTCAGATAGCCGAAAGGCTAGTTTTGAGTAGAGCATCGAGTTAGAATGAGTGGCTGGTGATTTTAATGCATGATGATGCATTAATACTCTGCTCTTATGTGTAATGAACACGGGAGACATCTTCGGACGCGTTTGGTGTTGATCTAGAAGTGCCAGGAGCTTAGTAATCGTTTCGGCGAGCAAGCGCAACGTTATCGGTGAGTGCAAATGGTTTTAGAAGTCCTTGAGGGACAAGGAAACAAGGTTTTGGGATTTAGGATTGGTTTGAAACACCATCCTAAGTCCTGAAGTAAGTATGATTAGATTTGCTCTCTAAAAGTGGTTGATGCCCCTAAATGCTTTTGACATGCCCTTGATTTGAGATAGAAAATTCCTATTGTTTTATGCATGATTTATGACATGAAATGATGTTTCATATTGATTCCATGAGATAGAATGACATTGTGAATAGTTTTGAGATTTTGACTAAATGCTATGCATGAGTTGTGGTTTTCAAATGGGATGAGATTGATTTTAGAAATGTTGCATCAAACAGTAGGGGAGATGATGATTTTAATGTAATATATTGGCATAAATGATCAGAAGATTACCGAATATAATTGGTCAACCAATAGGATGTAAAGTGCACTATAAACTAAAATTCGTACGTGTTCTTTGGAGTCGGGCAATGGGGGTAGTGCCATCCCGATCCAAAGTGAGAATCTGATGATGAGATATACCATCGGGGTAGGTCTTGGTGAAAAACCCAAGCTTTGTGGCGAAGAGAGATACCGCTATGAGAGTCCGGTGATGTGAGATTCCACCGGGGTAGGACTTGGCTCTATGTCAAGCTAATCCACATATCCGTGTAAAGATAGAATATGAAATGTCAATATATGAGAATGTATTTGATTCACATGTACCAATGTTGAAATGATTTTTATGCTATGAGAAATGCATATGAGATTTATGAAATGGTTTTGAATATCAAGCATGTGTGTGGCTTTGCCATGAGATTTGCATTGGTTGAATGCATGAGATAGATAGATAGATGGTACATGTGATTTTCAAATGATGATATGCTTTGAAATGGTTTTCAAGCACGATATAGAAAGAGCATGGCTTAGAAATGGTTTTCGAGATAGAGTTTTAAAAAGATTGCATTGTTGTGTTGGTGTTTTTGGAGTATGTCTCACTAAGCTATCGTGCTTACGCTCTCTTTTAACAACAATACAGATAATTGAGACATTTTGGGCTGCAAGGAGGCTTAAGAGGATCCAAGGAATAGATAAGCTCAAGTATGATGTTATGCTTTTACTTTAGTAATGATATATGGCAATGGGTTTTAGTAGTTGTTTTTGGGAGATGTGTTTTAGACTCCATGTTGTTGATGCAAGTTTTATATGGTTTTTATGGTTTGTAAAAGGCCATTATATTGGTTTTGATGATTTACCTTGCCTTTTGGGATGCTTATGGTCTTTTGGTGTTTTTGACTCTTAGGGAGCATGCTTTAGAAGTCAATTTTGATGATGATGATGTTAGACGTTTTCCCTTAGTTTGTACCTTTGAGTGTTGATGCATATTTGTGTGCAAGCATGTTTAACCACGTGTTGGAATGGTTTGGATGGGTCGTTGGGGTTCCAAATCTGCATTTTGGGCATTTGCAGACTGCAGCGTATCGGTACACCTCAGAGCGTATCGATACGGCCTGCTTGTTTTGTGAGGGGCGTACCGGTACACGGGGTCGTGTCGATACCCTCTTTAGTCACTAGACGAGGGCGTACCGATATGGTACCTCAGTGTATCGATACGGTCTGGTGACGCAAGCCTGGGAAGTTTGACCATCGAGGGCGTATCGATACCCTCCTTAGGCGTATCGATACGCGGGTCGTTAAGTTGGTTAAACCTCGGCTGAGGATGTTTCGAAACGTTGCATTTTAGTCCCTAATCTTCGTAAATGCAATTGGATGTATTTGGTTGGTTAGATTGTGATGAAAATTTACAAAGAAGCATGAAATATGACTAATTGAATAAAGGTAACTTTAAAAGCAGAGAAGTCTTTGTAATCTACAGAAATTACATTTTGGTCCCTAAATGTCTAGTTTGTGCAATTAAACCCCTAAACGGAATCCGATCGCTCTACCATTTCTTCCTATGCTCTTTGGTGATCACATAGGACTTAAGTTGCATTTAGAAAAGATAAAAAGGAAAAGAAAAGGGTCGTCAATCGGGGTTGGCTTTAACGAGTTGGCTTCGATTTTCCTCGTGTAATCACCTCGGTTTGGGTCAACCGTTTAGACCGGGCTAAGGGGGTTACATTTGTTGGTATCAGAGCCAGGTTTGCGAATAATTAGGGCGTTGGTAAGTGGTTGGTAAGTGTAAATGTGAGTAGTTATGATCTTTGTGAAAGCATGTTGTGTAATGGTGCAATGTTTGAGCTCTAATGAGATGAAATGCATGCAATTTGAATGTTTGAGATGAAATTGTGTTGTCATGCTATGATTGGGGTATAGATGGGGAACTCATTGCCATATCATTACTATTGGAAAGAATTGTTTTGAAAATGAACTTAAGCACCTTGGATTTCTTGCCTTATATATGCCTAACTGAGATTTATTGCATTTTGCTAGTTGCATTGTTTTTAATGGGGCCACGTAGAGAGCTTAGAATTAATACGCATAATGCGGTTGAGAATGAGATGAATGAGACGAATGAGTGTGTTGAGAATTTACCGCCTCCTTCTCCTGGTGGACCATCTAGTGGTGGTAGAGCGGGGGCTGGTGCTGTTGGAGCTGGAATAGGGGTTGCTGAACCTGAGGGAGCACGAGGGCAAGCTGCTCATGATATGACCGTGCTGATTCAGGCTATTGCTGGAGCCCTTCGGGCGGCAGTAGCTGGTGCTTATGTGGCTACACCTTAGGCTGGTGCTGGTGCGAGTTTGCCGTTAGAGCGACTCTACAGTCTTGGAGGGACTGAGTTTAGGGGGCTGACCCCTAAGGGTTCCGAATCTTGGTTGGAGAGCACCAAGAGGATCCTTGGACAGATGAACTGTAACGATGTTCAGAAGTTGGGGTGCATTGTGTCTCTGTTGCATGGTGATGCCTATATGTGGTGGACGACCACTATAGGTGGTTTGGAGGATGCTGAAGTGACTTGGACGTTCTTTCTGAATGCGTTCAAGAGGAAATATTTGGGTGTCCGTTATTTGGATGAAAAGAAGAGGGAATTCATGTCCCTAGTGCAAGGAGCCATGTCAGTGGCGGAATATGAGGTGCAGTTTGTACGCCTTAGCCAGTATGCACCGAAATCGATCCCTGATGAACGGGAGAGGTGTGAGCCTTTCAGATATGGGCTGGTGGCTGATGTGAAGACGTATATGCTTGCATCGGATTACTCTGATTTTGATGTCCTGGTCACTCGAGCCAAGGACATTGAGCTGAACCTTGGTCTGGCGAGTCGAGCAGGAGGATTTAGCTCAGGGAAGCGAGCTGCAGGTCTTGATGCTGGAAGGGATCGAAGGTCTCATGTGGATGCTAGACGTGGGGGAGGTAATCCGGGGAGAGGTCAGCAAGGGCCGAATACTTTCATTCGTACACCTGAGTGTAATCGGTGTGGTAGGAGGCACACGGGAGAGTGCTGGGGAAACGTTGGTACATGCTGGAATTGTTGTTCCGTGGGCACAAGAAACGGGATTTTCCTCATCCGATGAGAGAGGGGCAGGCTCTGGTGAGAGCAGCTGAGCCACAGAGAGGTCGTGGGTGCGGCCGTGGCAATTTCCAGCGTAGAGATGATGGTGCAAGGAATGTAGCACATGTTGTAGCTGTTCAGCCCGAAGGAGGTGGCCAGGCCAGAGTGTATGCCCATCGTGAAGGGAGGAATGACACTGATGTGATCGCAGGTACCTTTGCTTTGCAGTCTTTGTCATTACTTTCTCTGATTGATTCTGGATCTACACACTCGTACATATTTTGTGAACATGCTCAAATGCTTGGTTTGCCTGTTGAGTCTTTGGATATTGGTATGCATGTGACTAGTTCTTTTGGTGAAATGGTTGTAATGAGGAAGTTGTATAAGAGGTGTCCCTTAAAGGTGCAAGAACATGTGTTCTTGGTGGATCTTATGGAATTGCTTTTCTATGGATTCGATGTAATCCTGGGTATGGATTGGCTTGTTGAGCATATAGTTGTTGTGGATTTTGAGAATAAACGAGTTTCGCTGAAACTTGCTGATGATTATGAAGTTGTGGTGGTGAGAGAAAGCGTAAAGTTTTTATCTAATGTGGTTTCGACGCTTGAAGCTAGCCAGTTGTTGCGTCAAGGGTGTGAAGCTTATTTAGCTTTTGTAATTAATCCTAGCACGAGGGAGGTGCAGGTACAAGATATAAGGACTTTGTGTGAATTCCCTGGGTGTTTCTGGAGGAGCTAACTAGTTTGCCGCCTAGTCGGGAGGTTGAGTTCGGAATTGAGTAATATGAGAACACAACTCCAGTGTCCATCGCTCCCTATCGAATGACACCTAATGAATTGAAGGAGCTGAAGACGCAACTTCAGGAGTTGCTTGACCGAGGCTTTATTCGGCCTAGCGTGTCACCTTGGGGTGCACCGGTCTTGTTTGTAAAGAAGAAAGATGGCACGATGAGAATGTGCATTGATTATCATCAGCTGAATAAGTTGACTATCAAGAATAAGTATCCTCTGCCAAGGATTGATGATCTTTTTGATCAGTTTCGTGGAGCGGTTGTGTTCTCAAAGATTGATTTAAGGTCTGGGTACTATCAATTGAAGGTTAAGGATGTGAATGTGCCAAAAATTGCTTTTTGGACAAGGTATGGGCATTATGAATTTCTGGTGATGCCTTTTGGTTTGACGAATGCTCCTGCTGCATTCATGGATATGATTAACATGGTGTTTCATAAGTTCTTGGATAAGTTTGTTGTGGTGTTCATCGATGACATCCTTGTGTTCTCTCATACTGAGGAGGAGCATGAAGAACATTTGAGGATTGTTTTGCAAGTGCTGCTAGAGAATCAGCTTTATGCTAAGCTGAGTAAATGTGATTTTTGGTTGAAGGAAGTTATTTTCCTTGGTCATGTGGTTTTGGCTGAGGGGATTCGTGTTGATCCTCAGAGGATTAAGGCGGTGTTGAATTGGAAGCCTCCTAGGTCTGTTCATGAAGTTTGCAGTTTCCTTGTTTTGGCTGGTTACTATTGAAGGTTCGTGGATGGATTTTCCAAGATTTCTGCTCCTTTGACGAAGTTATTGTAGAAGGATGTTAAGTTTGAGTGGACGGAAGCGAGGCAGCAAGCTTTTGAGAAGCTAAAGGAAGCTTTGACGCAAACTCCTATCTTGATTCAACCTAAATCTGGAAAAGAGTTTGGGGTGTATAGTGACGCATCCTATGTTGGTTTGGAGTGTGTGCTGATGGAAGAAGGTAAGGTAGTAGCTTATGCATCGCGACAGTTGAAGGTGCATGAGCGTAACTATTCCACGCATGATATTGAGTTAGCGGCGGTGGTGTTCGCCTTAAAGATTTGGAGACAGTATCTTTATGGTGAGAAGTGTACTGTGTACACGAATAACAAGAGTTTGAAGTATCTTATGTCTTAGAAGGAGTTGAATCTTAGGCAACGACATTGGGTGGAGTTGCTTAAGGATTATGACCTAACGATCGAGTATCATCCGGGAAAGGCCAATGTTGTGGCCGATGCTTTGAGCAGGAAAGTGGTGGTGGAGTTGAGGGCGATGTTTGCTTGTTTGAGCATATCGCGAGATGGTGGCCTTGTTGCTGAGTTGCAAGTGAAGCCATCTTTGGTTCAGTTAATCAAGGATAAGCAGTTGTTTGATGATTCTCTTGTACTGCATGTTCACGATATTGCGGAAGGAAGAACTTCAGACTTCGATTTCAGTGATGATGGTGTTCTTTGTTTTGGGAGTCGGATAGTGGTACCGAATGACGTGGAGCTGAGGCGCACTATTCTGACTGAAGCCCATAGTAGTCCTTTCGCTATGCACCATGGTAGTACGAAAATGTATCGTGATTTGAGGGATGAGTACTACTGGGTGGGGTTGATGAAAGATGTTGCCGAGTTCGTTAGCAAATGTATGGTTTGTTAGCGGGTTAAGGCTGAACATCAGGTTCCTTCTTGGCTGTTGCAGCCATTGAGAATCCCAGAATGGAAGTGGGAAAAGATTACCATGGACTTCTTGTCTGGTTTTCCCTTATCACCGTCGAAAAAGAATTCTGTTTGGGTGATTGTGGATCGCCTTACGAAGTGTGCACATTTCTTGCATGTGCATACTACGTATACCTTGGATAAGTTAGCTTAGCTGTACATTGCTGAGATTTTGCGTTTGCACGGTGTGCCAAAATCTATAGTATCGGATAGAGATCTGAGGTTCACGTTGAGTTTTTGGGTATGTTTGCATCAAGCTTTGGGTACACTGTTGAATTTCAGTACTTCTTATCATCTGCAGATGGATGGGCAGTCGGAGCGTGTTATCCAAGTGCTTGAGGATATGTTGAGGTGCTGCGTTATTGAGTTTCAAGGATCTTGGGAGAAGCACTTGCCTTTGGTTGAGTTCGCTTATAATATAGTTACCAGGCAAGCATTCAAATGGCACCGTACGAGACTGTTGCGTGTAAAAGAGTCTATCGCAATAGAGTGCAAGTGTACACGACGCAAGTAGTAAAGTGATACACAAAGTATCGGATGTCGAATCCACAGGGACTGGAAATAGCCTTAACCTTGAATTACTGCACAAAGAAAAGATAATTTTAATTGTTGCGAGGGAATAATAAAAAGTACTGAAGATAAAAGAGTAAAGAAATCAGGATAGAGAGAATGGGTCGGTATTAATTTGCTCAGTAGTGTAGCTGTTGCAATGTCTAGGACTGTTTTTTCTGTTGTTGCGCCTGTCGCAACAGCACCTGCGGCGGCAGCGGTCTGTTGTTGTCGCGACAGCGAACACACAACTCTGTACTTCAAGCTTGGCAAGATCCCTGCTATGCCTTGGCCTATCCCTAGGTCCAAGTCTGTCGATGAACACGTCTTTGATGATACCTCCCGGCATGAATCGAAGGATGAACACCGATGTTGTTGAATTCTTCCTTAGCCACTTAACCTCGTCCTATCCCTAGGTCCGAGATAGTTCAACCATAAACTGGAGAACCCGTACTTATTTCTTTCGTATACTTAACTCTCTCGATATTAAGTAAATGTATAATCTCACAATGCTCTCCCGATACACTTGTAAGATGTTGAAAACCAGAATAAGCAAACTTGAAGTCTATTTTATTGAACAGAAAAATTCCTAAAACAAAGCAATCCTTGCAACTACTTTACAGAATCAACCCTTAGCCCTAAGGGAAGTTTAGAACATGATGAGATGGGGAAAAACGACTAGGGTTTAGAGGAAGACAGCTAGAGAATATGATATCCTCTCCTAGGTCGAATTACATGCCTTTATATAGGCCTTGGGTTCAAGTTTTCTAATATGGCAAGAATACAAGTTTAAATTAAAGTACAACTCTATTAAAGACTAAATCTTCAAAGTAGATGTCTTTAATTCGTCCTCTCTTCTTGCTTGGAGTTTCTTCCTTGAACTTTGGGCTTGACCGTCATTCTGATCTAGGGCTCGGAAAAATATAGGAGTGCTCCACGACAGATCGGCTTAATTTCCTCTTTCTGTCGAGCTCTATTTTACTTTTTCCTCCCACCATTTGCTGTCGTCTTTGGCTGCCACAACAGCGGCCATGGCAGCATCCTTCTTCTTGGCTGCAGTCCAGTGTTCTAGCTCTGCTTCTCCACTCCCTAAATCTGCTACAGCAGCTACCTGCAAAAGTAACCAAAATCAGCAGCAACTGTGCCTTTTTGTATAATTGTGATGTATAATTAAAATCTATCCTAAATGCAATGAAATATGCTTTAATGCAGCAGAAATATGGGTTAAATAGGGGGTAAAATATAGAACTTGTACACACTCAACACACCCTCAAACTCAAGTTTTTGCTTGCCCTTAAGCAATTAAGACCTAAAAAGAAATAAAAAAAATTGTTTGGCTTAAAACAGTGAACTTTGTCTTACCTACCATTCATTCCCTATTGTGAGCAGCACCTTGTTGGATAATTCGGGATTCATTCGGAACCTTTCTATAATTCTCGTGTAGTGTGTGCATGTTTTGTGAACAGTTATATGCCTAGGCTCACTTAGTTTACTAGAATAGCTAAGCTTCTAACTTGAATTTTTATGCCAACTTCCATCTTTTTGGAGGCAATTCTTAGGCTCCTTTAGTTTTTACTTAGACTCGATTCTCTTTTCTTAATTTAAGTTTGACTAGAGCCGGTTTCGGGCACCTCTAGGTGTATTGAGTCTACTTTTTCTTAACTTCTTTTCCTAGAGCCAGTGTTAGGCACCTCTAGGGGCAACTCAAGTGTTAAGCTTTTCCCTATTCTAGTTTACCAGTAGAGTTCTAGACAGTATAAATGTCACAAAGGGTGTTTAAGAATCAGAACTACAGTAAGGCTCTAAACTGTTCCAAAAACTATCCTAAAGGCACTGCCACGACAGAGGCTGTCACAACAGGTAAGTTCAGTTCAAAGACTTAAACCAAATTTTCATTTTTTAAGCAAAAATAAACTAACACTTAGACACAATTCTTAAACAAAATAGACACTTCATTAATGGAGGGATGCCACCCCCAAACTCAAGGGTTGCATTGCCCTCAATGCAAGATGACAGAATGAAAAGAAAATAAAAACATCACAATTAAAAAAAAAATAACAGACAACAAAGATAAGATAAAAACTTAAATTTTAAGTGTTGTCGTTGCTGCTGCTGCTGTTGTTGATCTGTATCTGCCGGCGGGCAGTGACCTTCATCGTCGGTGCCGACATATGGCTTGGAGAGGCAGAGGTGGTCTTTTTCTTGGCTTCCCTCGGAGGCTGATGCGAGTAGGGGAGATCTAGGGTAGTTTCTCCAGAACTTGGACCCCCTCGGAAGAACTACTGCTGCTGCTGCTACCACTGCTACTGCTATCAGATTTCTCTTGGCCGGATGGTCCGTCACCTGTGTTGGGTTTCTGCCGTTTCATCTAGGTGAATTCTTTGGATAGGTTCCTCTTGACAGAGGGCTCGCCATCGGATTCCTCCCAAATTGAGGAAGAGGAGAAACCAACTATGAACTCGTCAAGGTCGGACAGGGGCTCTTTTCTCTTTGCTCCCCTGGTAGAGGTTGTGGCAGTGGGGCTACCACCTGCAGCTGTCACGGCTGGGTTGGAGTGGACACAGCAGACGGTGTTCTCGGTGTGGCAGCGGGGGTAGGGGTATGGGTAGTGGTGGGGGCAGCAAAATAGTGATCGAGGAAAGCATGAAACAGTACATCTGGAAAATTTAAATTGCTTTTAATAAAATATACCGTTGCTGTTGTGAAATCTCAGATAAAGCTCATCAGGCCAAGCTGTCGTTCCTCCATTTTCTGCAGGGTGGCAAGGATTTGGGTGGAAGTGTCGGCTGGGGGAGCTGCTGCTGTGGGCTGCCTCTGTCCTGTGGCGGCAGGCTCTGTCTGGGTGGCTCTGTCGGCTCACCTTCCGCGGCAGACGGGTTGAAGCTGGAGATTGGTGTTGCGGCTTTCAGCTCGATCAAACTGAGGATGTTTCTCTCTGTCCATCCTTTTCCTCGGACTTTCAGATCCTCAGCAATTTCAGGGACATTGTGGCTACGACAGAGTGCTGTGATGAGGTAGGGGAAGACAAGGGGTCCCGATGGCCGCATTGCACAATCCAAAATCCCTTCCCGAATATATCTACCAACATTAATAGGCCTTTCGTTTAAAATTGAATGAATGAGAGCTAACCTTGGTTGATCCACTGTGCTGTTATGTGAGGAGGGCATAATCCTCTTTTTGACGAATGTGTTCCACAGTTTGGCTTCGGGGGTGAGTTCTGCTCGTTTCACCGTCCTTGGGTGTTTGGGATCTGTATTCCATTGGGTTCCTTCCTCGGTGAGTTCTGCCATGACAGCATCATAATATGCTGCCTCCAGGCTCTCCACGAACCTCTTATGCCCATCTTCCTTTCTGCCGACGTAGAGTCCGTAGAGGGTGTTAATATATTCTGGCTCCAAAGGGACTTCCTTACCACGAACTGTCACTACTGTCGCGTCTCTGCTGTCGATGGCAGCATAGAATTCTCTGACCAGGGTGACGTTCATCTCCTCAGGTTGCTCAACAAACATCTGCCAATGTAGTGCTCTAATCTTACGGGCGATGAATGGTTTGAGCCCGAGATTCTCCGTTCGTTTGTTGTAGATGAACCCTTTCTCCTCCCACATATCCCTGCCCTGGAAGGAGCTGGGAGTGGCTGCTGCTGGGGCAGAGCTTGAGGCAGCACTTCGTCTGGTGTTTCTTGTACTCATAGTTGCAAGGGACTGTAGAAAAATGAAAAGAAATGAAATTCTAGAGAGGAAGCAAGTAGAGAGAGTAAAAGTGAGGTGAAAAATGAATAGTAAAACGAGGTTTAAATAGATGAAGAGTTTGCTGCCCGTTGGAGCTGTAACGGCAGGCGCGAATAAAAGGGCCAGCTGTTACGCGATTTCTGACGCGTTTGTCACGCGTTTTCGTGTCTACTGCGCGTCTGTTACGCGTTTCCATGTCTACCACGACAGCGTGTTGACATGCTGGATTTTACGCGTCTGTCACGACAGCTATAATGACAGGCTCCTATTTTAGGCTTTTTGGGCTGATGGTGAGATGGTGGGCTGAGTTTACTTTTTCTCTTCTCCTTGTCTCCTTTATTTCCTAAATAATAATAAAAATAAAAAACTTAGTTCCTAAAAATAAAAATAATTCTAATTACCTAATAAATAAAATATATATATAAATAAATAATAATAAAAATAAAATTAGGTTAAATTAGGGATGCTAGGAGGGGCATCTCCTAAAGTAACCACTTCCAGCATTCTTGGGGCTTCAGTCCCCTGATAATGCTTCAATCTTTGTACGTTGACTTTAAATTGGTGCCCGTCTTTTAAGGATTTGATCGTGATGGCACCATGGGGAAAAACATGCACCACTTGGAATGGGCCGGACCACCTAGATTTCAGCTTCCCTGGGAAGAGTTTCAACCTAGAGTTGAACAACAACACAAACTGCCCTGGGCAGAACTGTCGTGGCAGCAGCTTCTTGTCATGCCACTTCTTTGTCTTGTCCTTCTAAATCCTTGCGTTGTCATAGGCCATTGCTCGAATTTCTTCAATCTCATTCCAGTCAAGCAGCCTTTTCTGTCCTGCCTTTTCCATGTCCATGTTCACTGCCTTGATGGCCCAGTATGCTCTGTGCTCTATCTCAACAGGTAGATGGCATGTTTTCCCGTAAATCAGCCGGTAGGGTGACATTCCCAATGGAGTTTTAAATGTTGTTCTGTAGGCCGGTAGTGCATCATTGAGGTGTAGGGACCAACTTTTTGAGTTGGTTTAACCATCTTCTCAAGAATGTTCTTTACCTTTCTATTCGATATTTTGGTCTGTCCATTGGTCTGAGGGTGATAAGTTGTTGCAATCTGATGTTTGACACCATATTTCTTTAAGGCAGCAGCTATTACCCTATTATCAAAATACCTCCCTTCATCACTGATGATCGCCTTAGGGATGCCAAATCTAGAGAAAATAATCTTATGCAAAAATCTCTAAACGGTCTTGGCGTCATTTTTCTGTGTGGCGATCGCTTCAACCCATTTGGAAACATAGTCCACTGCCATGAGGATATGACGATTCCCACATGATGCTGGGAATGGTCTCATGAAATCGATCCCCCAAACGTCGAAGATTTCGACTTCAAGGATGTTTTCCTTGAACAGTGAAGGCCAATAAAAACCAGACTGCAAAACCTTGGCAGCAGCTTTGTGACCACCTAAGTGTCCTCCATATTGTGAAGCATGGCAGTTATGAAGCACAGCTTCCTGCTCATCCTGTGGTACACACCTCCTGATAATCTGATCTGCACAAATTTTGAAAAGAAGAGGTTTGTCCCAATAATAATGCTTAACATCATTTTGGAACCTCTTCCTAGCTTGATAATTAATGTCAGGAGGAAATATTCCGCTAACTAAATAATTAACGAAATCAGCATACCAGAGGAGTTCAGAAAACTTACCTGCCGCCATGGCTATCGCGGCAGTGCTTGTGGCAGCGAACATCTGCTCGTCAGGGAAGGTCTCCAGTATGTGTGTCTCGTCTGTTGGGAGACTCTTTCCCTTCTCTAATCTTGACAAGTGATCTGCAACTTGGTTTTTTGTCCCCTTTTTATTCTTGATTTCTATGTCGAACTCTTGCAGCAGCAGAATCCAACGAATCAGTCTGGGCTTTGCGTCTTTCTTAGCAAACAGATATTTCAGTGCAGAGTGGTCTGTGTGGACCACCACTTTCGTTCCAAGTATGTAAGATCGGAACTTGTCAATTGAAAACACCACAGCGAACAATTACTTCTCTGTTGTGGTGTAATTCACTTGGGCATCGTTGAGTGTTTTGCTAGCGTAGTAAATTACATGGAATAGCTTGTCCTTCCTCTGCCCAAGTGTTGCCCCTACAGCGTAATCACTGGCATCACACATAATCTCAAATGGCAACTTCCAGTCAGATGGTTGTACAATTGGGGCTGTTACTAGTTTCTCTTTCAGAATAATGAATGCCTCAGTACATTCAGCATTGAAGTCGAAGGGACGATTATGCTCTAATAGGTGGCATAACGGCTTGGTGATCTTCGAGAAATTCGCTATGAATCTTCGATAGAACCCAGCATGCCCTAAAAAACTCTGAATTCCCTTGACTGTGGTGGGTGGTGGCAGCTTTTCAATTACATCAATTTTGTCTTCGTCGACCTCTATGCCGCGGCAGCTTACTTTGTGGCCTAGGACTATCCCTTCATCCACCATGAAGTGACTTTTCTCCCAGTTTAATACTAAGTTCGCTTTCTCGCATCTCTCAAGCACTTTATGTAGGTTGCCTAAGCAGCTTTCAAAATTGTCTCCAAAGACAGAAATCGTCCATGAATATCTCCATGAAATCCTCCACCATGTCGGAGAATATAACCATCATACACCTCTGCAAGGT
Source organism: Hibiscus trionum (assembly GCA_030270665.1). Classification (NCBI taxonomy): domain Eukaryota; kingdom Viridiplantae; phylum Streptophyta; class Magnoliopsida; order Malvales; family Malvaceae; genus Hibiscus; species Hibiscus trionum. Next base: position 37,096,502 of record BSYR01000010.1, on the reverse strand, counting down.
TGCTGGTGCGTTGCAAAGTCCAAATGGCATCCTCCGAAAAGCGTAAGTACCGTATGGGCAAATGAATGTCGTTTTCTCTTGATCCTCCGGTGCAATGGCTATTTGGTTGTAACCTGAGTAACCATCAAGAAAACAGTAATAAGGTTTTCCCGCTAATCTATCAAGCATTTGATCAATAAAAGGAATGGGAAAGTGGTCCTTCCGGGTAGCTTTGTTAAGATTCTGGTAGTCCATACAAACCCTCCAACCGGTCACAGTCCTGGTTGGGATTAACTTGTTTTCTTCGTTGGTCACCACGGTTATTCCTCCCTTTTTAGGAACGCACTGCACCGGGCTCACCCACTTACTATGGCATAAATTATCCCAGCGTCTAGCCATTTGATAATTTCTTTTCGAACCACTTCTCGCATAGCATCATTCAAACGTCTCTGGGCATCAATAGTCGGCTTGTGATCATCCTCTAAGAGGATGTTGTGCATGCGTAGTGCCGGACTGATGCCTTGAATGTCAGCTATCATCCATCCAATAGCCTTTTTGTGTTGCTACGGCATCCCTATCAGCTGTTGTTCCTGTTCTTGCATCAACTTGGAAGAGATGATTACGGGCAACGTATCATTTAATCCAAGAAAAATATATTTGAGCTACCCTAGCATGGGCTTAAGATCTAGAACAGGTGGCTCTACAGTTGATGGCTTTTGGATGATATTATCATTCGAGGTATAGTTTAGGGGCTCAAATAACTTACATGGACGACTGCCTATCCAGTTTACCTCTTCATGACCTTCAATATCAGATATGTCAGAATCTGAGGAGCTGCTGTCGTCGTCGCTACCGTGACAGTCGTCTAAATGGCTGCTGGGGCAGTGACCAAACTTTATGTCATGACAGCTCGTCCTGATGCAGGGTTGGTCAAGGACTACTTCAGTGATAGCCTTGCATTCTTCTTCTGCATCAGCATGTTTCATTGCTTGGAGAACATTTAGCTTGTTCTCTTGATCATTCACTCTCATAGTGAGTTCTCCCTTTTCTACATCAATCAGTGATATGCATGTGGCTAAGAAGGGTCGCCCTAGGATGATTGGTGCATTCTCATCTGCTTCACAATCTAAAACAAGAAAGTCAGCAGGAAAAATAAATTTATCCGCTCTTACCAGAATATCTTCAAACTTCCTTCTAGTTGCATGTAAGAGCGGTCTGCCAGCTGCAGCATAACTGTCACGGGTCGTGCTCGTCCAATACCTAATTTCTGTAATATAGATTTTGGCATTAAATTAATACTAGCACCTAGATCACAAAGTGCCTTACCCACGAATTTATCACCAATTATACAAGGTATGACGAAACTCCCAGGATCCTTCTTTTTCTGGGGTGGATGCCTGTGCAGAATAGTCATGCATCCTTCTGTCATTTTAACCGTCTCAAATTCCACAAGTCTGGATTTCTTTGACATGGCATCCTTGAGAAATTTGGTATAACCGGGCATCTCCTTGATGGCTTCTAACAGCGGAATATTAATGTGGACCTGCTTAAAAATATCATAGATCTTCTTAAGCTGGAACTCTTGCTTCTGCTTCTGTAACCGCTGTGGAAAAGGAGGTGGAGGACGATAATCTTCAATGCGTCCTTCCCACTTCATTCGGATCTGAGGAGGCTTAGGTTCTTCATCCTTCTCCTCTGTCCCTTCTGTTGTCGTGACAGGTGTTGCGGCAGCAGGTTGTTTATCGTCTGTCGGGGCAGCGTTCGCGGTAGTCGATTCTAGGGCTGGTTCCTTAACTAGTTTAGCTTTCTTTTCTGGCCCTGGTACCCACTCCTAGTTGTGATAGCTTTGCACTGCTCATGTGTGGGTTGTCTAGCGACCTCAGTATCGCTAGGGAATCCTCCATTCTGCCTTGGCTTAATATGCAGGGAAACCTGACCCATCTGTGTCTCCAATGATTTCAGTGTAGCTTCATGGTTAGTCATCCGCATCTCTGTTTTATCCATGAACGACTCAGTCTTCTTGACGAAGTGATTCATGTTTTCAATGTAAGTTCCTGCCTGAGACATAAACGTGGCCAAGGTCTGCTCCAATATACTAGGTGTGGCTGCTGGTGGCTGTTGTGGCTGTTGTTGCGGTTGCTGCCGAGTCAGAATTCTAGGTGCCCCCTGAATTTGAGTGTTTTGTGCTTGAGGGTTCAGGGCATTATTTGGGTTGCTCCAAGAGAATTTGGGATCCTTCCTCTAGTTGGGACTGTAATTGTTGAAATTGTAGTTTTGCTTGTTATAGTTCCCAACATACATCCCTTCCTCTAGCTGTAGCGGGCAGTCTTCCGAACTATGATTCCCACTGTGAGTTCCACATACCTCTTCTGCAGCATAGACCGGTTGAGAATCTTTCTTCAGCAAGTTTTCTACTGCCTTTGTGAGATACACAACTTGTGCCTTTAGGGAATTATCGACTTCGTAATCATTCAAAGCTAATACTCGTTTACCTCTCCTTAATGTGGGGAATTACTCTTCATTCTTTGCCAAATTCCTTAATACTACCATGGCTTCATCCGGATCTTTATCAAACAACAACCCATTGGTAGATGAATCGATTCTCATGCGAGTTTGTAGGTTGGCAGCATTGTAGAATTTGATTACTTGATTCCAAACAGGGAATCTATGCATCGGGCAATTCCTCAGAAGACTAGTAAACATGTCCCATTCCTCGTGCATTGGCTCGTCATCTTCATGTTGAAAAGTAGCAATTTCGTTACGTAATCGCTCAGATAAATGGGAAGGGTTAAAACGAGAAAAAAATTCACGAGTTAAATCTGCCCAAGTTCGTATTGAACCCAGCGTTAGTTTGTTCCACCAAGTTTTAGCTCTGTCCCTCAATGAATGAGGAAATAACCGAAGCCTCAGTATCTCTGGATTTACTCCTGGTAGTCTAAAGGAACCACAGATTTCTTGGAACGTTTTCAAATGTTCCCTAGCATCCTCTGTAGCAGCACCACTAAATTGGCCAGCGGAATTAATCATGCTGAACATGACAGGTTTTAGCTCGAAATTATCAGCTTCCACGTCTGGCAGGGTGGTCTCTAGTTCCACATGATCATTGATCATGTAATCTCGGCATGACCGGCGTGCGGCCTCAGCAGCAGGAGGATCGGCAGGCTGTCCATTTCCTCCATCTCTGATAGGATCTTTAGGACCTTGGGGATTCCCTTGGTTATTCATGGCCTCTAACTGTTCTTCAAGGTATTCGTTTCTGGCTAGCACGAGTCGGAGTCGGTTCCTAAGATTGCACGAGCGTTCGATTTCAGGATCTATCTGATACTCAGGTTCCTTTCCTCGTCTCGATCTGCGCATAAGCAAACATAAAACCTTGTGAAAAGCACCGGGTGAACAATCCAAATTTAAATAGAAAAATTAAAAAAATGTAGTAAAAGTAGGGTAAAGATATGTTGCCAGTCCCCGGCAGCGGCGCCAAAAACTTGTTGCGTGTAAAAGAGTCTATCGCAATAGAGTGCAAGTGTACACGACGCAAGTAGTAAAGTGATACACAAAGTATCGGATGTCGAATCCACAGGGACTGGAAATAGCCTTAACCTTGAATTACTGCACAAAGAAAAGATAATTTTAATTGTTGCGAGGGAATAATAAAAAGTACTGAAGATAAAAGAGTAAAGAAATCAGGATAGAGAGAATGGGTCGATATTGATTTGCTCAGTAGTGTAGGTGTTGCAATGTCTAGGACTGTCTGTTCTGTCATTGCGCCTGTCGCGGCAGCACCTGCGGCGGTAGCGGTCTATTGTTGTCGCGGCAGCGAACACACAACTCTGTACTTCAAGCTTGGCAAGAATCCCTGCTATGCCTTGGCCTATCCCTAGGTCCAAGTCTGTCGATGAACACGTCTTTGATGATACCTCCCGGCGTGAATCGAAGGATGAACACCGATGTTGTTGAATTCTTCCTTAGCCACTTAACCTCGTCCTATCCTTAGGTTCGAGATAGTTCAACCATAAACTAGAGAACCCGTACTTATTCCTTTCGTATACTTAACTCTCCCGATATTAAGTAAATGTATAATATCACAATGCTCTCCCGATACTCTTGTAAGATGTTGAAAACCAGAATAAGCAAACTTGAAGTCTATTTTATTGAACAGAAAAATTCCAAAAACAAAGCAATCCTTGCAACTACTTTACAGAATCAACCCTTAGCCCTAGGGGAAGTTTAGAACATGATGAGAAGGGGGAAAATGACTAGGGTTTAGGGGAAGATGGCTAGAGAATAAGATATCCTCTCCTAGGTCGAATTACATGCCTTTATATAGGCCTTGGGTTCAAGTTTTCTAATATGGCAAGAATACAAGTTTAAATTAAAGTACAACTCTATTAAAGACTAAATCTTCAAAGTAGATGTCTTTAATCCGTCCTCTCTTCTTGCTTGGAGTTTCTTCCTTGAACTTTGGGGTTGGCCTTCATTCTGATCTAGGGCTCAGAAAAATATAGGAGTGCTCCACGACAGACCGGCTTAATTTCCTCTTTCTGTCGAGCTCCATTTTACTTTTTCCTCCCACCATTTGCTGTCGTCTTTGGCTGCCACGGCAGCGGCCATGGCAGCATCCTTCTTCTCGGCTGCAGTCCAGTGTTCCAGCTCTGCTTCTCCACTGCCCTGAATCTGCTACAGCAGCTACCTGCAAAAGTAACCAAAATCAGCAGCAACTGTGCCTTTTTGTATAATTGTGATGTATAATTAAAATCTATCCTAATTGCAATGAAATATGCTTGAATGCAGCCGAAATATGAGTTAAATAGGGGGTAAAATATAGAACTTTTACACACTCAACAGAGACTTTATACGGGAGAAAGTGTAGAACTCCCCTTTGTTGGGCTGAAACGGGGCAAAAGTTGATTTCGATGCCAGCTTTGTTGAAAGGAACCACCGAGAAGGTGAAGCTCATTTGTGAGCGTTTGAAGGCAGCATCGGACCGGAAAAATTCTTTGCGGATTTGAAGCGTAAGGAGATAGAGTTCACAGTAGGCGAATGTGTGTTTCTGAAAGTTTCACCTTGGAAGAAGGTGATGAGATTTGGCCGGAAAGGCAAATTGAGTCTGAGGTTCATTGGACCATATGAGGTGATAGAACATGTGGGTCATGTTGCTTACAAGTTGATACTGCCTTCAGAGTTAGAAAAGATAAATAATGTGTTTCATGTATCCATGCTTCGAAGATATAGATCGGATCCGTTGCATGTTATGCCTGTAGAAGAGGTTGAAATGAATCCAGACTTGACGTATGATGAGGAGCCTATTAAGATTTTTGATACGGATAGTAAGGTTCTCTGAGGTAAGACCATCGAGCTGGTCAAAGTCTTGTGGAGACATCGTGGCGTTGAGGAGGCCGGGTGGGAAAGAAATGATGACATGAAGAAGCAATTTCCATACCTTTTTCCACCAAGTAAATTTCGAGGACGAAATTTCTTAAGTGGGGGAGAGTTGTAACGCCCTGGTTTTGGACCTAAATGTTTTAGATGTTGAATCGGGAACGGTTCAAACCCTTGAGGTTTTTTTAGGGAACACCTAGTTCGGGATGTTTTAAAAATATGGAAAAAAATATCTAAAAGTCCTCATTTATTATATAAATGATTATGGTGAAAACAATTTTACAAAATGAGATTTGGAAATATTACATTTTGGTATAGTGACCAAAATGCAGTTTTTACAAAAGTTGACTAGTGACCGTTTTGTAAAGGATTGGAACTTTGAATCTTTAAGGAGCTAATTTTACCATTTGTTTTCATCAGATTTCTCTTTAATTTGGGAGCTTTTAATAATGATTTAATTAAAGAAATAAAAGATAATTAAAAAGGAAAATTAAAGATGACTTTTCATAACTAATTTCACGATAGTTTTCTCTTTTCATTTTCTCCCAACTTCCAATCAGCCAAACACTTTTCTCTCATCAAAGATTCATTTTGTTTGCTGAGATTTTATCTTCCCAAAAGATTTCTTATCTTTGTTTCATCAAATTCTTTTGATTTTTGCTTTGGATTTCAAGAAAACTTGCCCAAATTGAAGAGAGATCAACCATTAGAGGTAAACTTCGTCCTTTTCCTCTAATGATCAGTTCTTTACTGAAATTCCCAATTTATCAATCCTTTGATAATGGTTTTTAAGTTGTTTAAAGTTATAAACATGAAATAGTTGCCAAATTCAAGATTCTTGATAAGATCTTGGTGATTTTCGTATTTCTATGTTAAGCTCTATTTTGAGGTTGATTTCTAACATATTTTGGATGAAATTTGATGTTGAGAATGAGGTCTTAACAAATAAATCCCGATTAGGTTTGGATTCTTAAGTTTGAGATGTTAGATTTGTGGTTTTTGATGTGTTTTTGGTGATCTGCTATTGCTGGAGGTATAAGGTTGTGTTTATGGTGATTTTTTATGTTGATTGAAGTTTAGAAAATGATAGAATTGATTGATCTTGGCTGGGCTTTGATTTGAGAAAGTTTGGAGGTGATTTCGTTTATTTCGGATAGCCGAAAGGCTAGTTTTGAGTAGAGCAGCGAGTTAGAATGAGTGGCTGGTGATTTTAATGCATGATGATGCATTAATCCTCTGCTCTTATGTGTAATGAATAGGGGAGACATCTTCGGACGCGTTTGGTGTTGATCCGGAAGTGTCGGAAGCTTAGAAATTGTTTCGTCGAGAAAGCGAAACGTTATCGGTGAGTGCCAATGGTTTTACAAGTCCTTGAGAGACAAGGAAGCAAGGTTTCGGGATTTAGGATTGGTTTGAAACACCATCCTAAGTCCAAAAGTAAGTATGATTAGATTTGCTCTCTAAAACTGGTTGATGCCCCTAAATTCTTTTGACATGCTCTTGATTAGAGATAGACAAATTCCTACTGTTTTATGCATGATTTATGACATGAAATGATGTTTCATATAGATAGATAGATAGATAGATAGATAGATAGATAGATAGATAGATAGATAGATAGATAGATAGATAGATAGATAGATAGATAGATAGATAGATAGATAGATAGATAGATAGATAGATAGATAGATAGATAGATAGATAGATAGATAGATAGATAGATAGATAGATAGATAGATAGATAGATAGATAGATAGATAGATAGATAGATAGATAGATAGATAGATAGATAGATAGATAGATAGATAGATAGATAGATAGATAGATAGATAGATAGATAGATAGATAGATAGATAGATAGATAGATAGATAGATAGATAGATAGATAGATAGATAGATAGATAGATAGATAGATAGATAGATAGATAGATAGATAGATAGATAGATAGATAGATAGATAGATAGATAGATAGATAGATAGATAGATAGATAGATAGATAGATAGATAGATAGATAGATAGATAGATAGATAGATAGATAGATAGATAGATAGATAGATAGATAGATAGATAGATAGATAGATAGATAGATAGATAGATAGATAGATAGATAGATAGATAGATAGATAGATAGATAGATAGATAGATAGATAGATAGATAGATAGATAGATAGATAGATAGATAGATAGATAGATAGATAGATAGATAGATAGATAGATAGATAGATAGATAGATAGATAGATAGATAGATAGATAGATAGATAGATAGATAGATAGATAGATAGATAGATAGATAGATAGATAGATAGATAGATAGATAGATAGATAGATAGATAGATAGATAGATAGATAGATAGATAGATAGATAGATAGATAGATAGATAGATAGATAGATAGATAGATAGATAGATAGATAGATAGATAGATAGATAGATAGATAGATAGATAGATAGATAGATAGATAGATAGATAGATAGATAGATAGATAGATAGATAGATAGATAGATAGATAGATAGATAGATAGATAGATAGATAGATAGATAGATAGATAGATAGATAGATAGATAGATAGATAGATAGATAGATAGATAGATAGATAGATAGATAGATAGATAGATAGATAGATAGATAGATAGATAGATAGATAGATAGATAGATAGATAGATAGATAGATAGATAGATAGATAGATAGATAGATAGATAGATAGATAGATAGATAGATAGATAGATAGATAGATAGATAGATAGATAGATAGATAGATAGATAGATAGATAGATAGATAGATAGATAGATAGATAGATAGATAGATAGATAGATAGATAGATAGATAGATAGATAGATAGATAGATAGATAGATAGATAGATAGATAGATAGATAGATAGATAGATAGATAGATAGATAGATAGATAGATAGATAGATAGATAGATAGATAGATAGATAGATAGATAGATAGATAGATAGATAGATAGATAGATAGATAGATAGATAGATAGATAGATAGATAGATAGATAGATAGATAGATAGATAGATAGATAGATAGATAGATAGATAGATAGATAGATAGATAGATAGATAGATAGATAGATAGATAGATAGATAGATAGATAGATAGATAGATAGATAGATAGATAGATAGATAGATAGATAGATAGATAGATAGATAGATAGATAGATAGATAGATAGATAGATAGATAGATAGATAGATAGATAGATAGATAGATAGATAGATAGATAGATAGATAGATAGATAGATAGATAGATAGATAGATAGATAGATAGATAGATAGATAGATAGATAGATAGATAGATAGATAGATAGATAGATAGATAGATAGATAGATAGATAGATAGATAGATAGATAGATAGATAGATAGATAGATAGATAGATAGATAGATAGATAGATAGATAGATAGATAGATAGATAGATAGATAGATAGATAGATAGATAGATAGATAGATAGATAGATAGATAGATAGATAGATAGATAGATAGATAGATAGATAGATAGATAGATAGATAGATAGATAGATAGATAGATAGATAGATAGATAGATAGATAGATAGATAGATAGATAGATAGATAGATAGATAGATAGATAGATAGATAGATAGATAGATAGATAGATAGATAGATAGATAGATAGATAGATAGATAGATAGATAGATAGATAGATAGATAGATAGATAGATAGATAGATAGATAGATAGATAGATAGATAGATAGATAGATAGATAGATAGATAGATAGATAGATAGATAGATAGATAGATAGATAGATAGATAGATAGATAGATAGATAGATAGATAGATAGATAGATAGATAGATAGATAGATAGATAGATAGATAGATAGATAGATAGATAGATAGATAGATAGATAGATAGATAGATAGATAGATAGATAGATAGATAGATAGATAGATAGATAGATAGATAGATAGATAGATAGATAGATAGATAGATAGATAGATAGATAGATAGATAGATAGATAGATAGATAGATAGATAGATAGATAGATAGATAGATAGATAGATAGATAGATAGATAGATAGATAGATAGATAGATAGATAGATAGATAGATAGATAGATAGATAGATAGATAGATAGATAGATAGATAGATAGATAGATAGATAGATAGATAGATAGATAGATAGATAGATAGATAGATAGATAGATAGATAGATAGATAGATAGATAGATAGATAGATAGATAGATAGATAGATAGATAGATAGATAGATAGATAGATAGATAGATAGATAGATAGATAGATAGATAGATAGATAGATAGATAGATAGATAGATAGATAGATAGATAGATAGATAGATAGATAGATAGATAGATAGATAGATAGATAGATAGATAGATAGATAGATAGATAGATAGATAGATAGATAGATAGATAGATAGATAGATAGATAGATAGATAGATAGATAGATAGATAGATAGATAGATAGATAGATAGATAGATAGATAGATAGATAGATAGATAGATAGATAGATAGATAGATAGATAGATAGATAGATAGATAGATAGATAGATAGATAGATAGATAGATAGATAGATAGATAGATAGATAGATAGATAGATAGATAGATAGATAGATAGATAGATAGATAGATAGATAGATAGATAGATAGATAGATAGATAGATAGATAGATAGATAGATAGATAGATAGATAGATAGATAGATAGATAGATAGATAGATAGATAGATAGATAGATAGATAGATAGATAGATAGATAGATAGATAGATAGATAGATAGATAGATAGATAGATAGATAGATAGATAGATAGATAGATAGATAGATAGATAGATAGATAGATAGATAGATAGATAGATAGATAGATAGATAGATAGATAGATAGATAGATAGATAGATAGATAGATAGATAGATAGATAGATAGATAGATAGATAGATAGATAGATAGATAGATAGATAGATAGATAGATAGATAGATAGATAGATAGATAGATAGATAGATAGATAGATAGATAGATAGATAGATAGATAGATAGATAGATAGATAGATAGATAGATAGATAGATAGATAGATAGATAGATAGATAGATAGATAGATAGATAGATAGATAGATAGATAGATAGATAGATAGATAGATAGATAGATAGATAGATAGATAGATAGATAGATAGATAGATAGATAGATAGATAGATAGATAGATAGATAGATAGATAGATAGATAGATAGATAGATAGATAGATAGATAGATAGATAGATAGATAGATAGATAGATAGATAGATAGATAGATAGATAGATAGATAGATAGATAGATAGATAGATAGATAGATAGATAGATAGATAGATAGATAGATAGATAGATAGATAGATAGATAGATAGATAGATAGATAGATAGATAGATAGATAGATAGATAGATAGATAGATAGATAGATAGATAGATAGATAGATAGATAGATAGATAGATAGATAGATAGATAGATAGATAGATAGATAGATAGATAGATAGATAGATAGATAGATAGATAGATAGATAGATAGATAGATAGATAGATAGATAGATAGATAGATAGATAGATAGATAGATAGATAGATAGATAGATAGATAGATAGATAGATAGATAGATAGATAGATAGATAGATAGATAGATAGATAGATAGATAGATAGATAGATAGATAGATAGATAGATAGATAGATAGATAGATAGATAGATAGATAGATAGATGTGATTTTCAAATGATGATTTGCTTTGAAATGGTTTTCAAGCATGAGATAGAAAGATCATGGCTTAGAAATGGTTTTCCAGATAAAGTTTTAAAAAGCTTGCATTGTTGTGTTGGTGTTTTTAGAGCATGCCTCACTAAGCTATCGTTCTTACGCTCTCTTTTACCAACAATGCAGATAATTGAAACATTTTGGGCAGCAAGGAGGCTTAAGAGGATCCAAGGAATAGATAAGCTCAAGTATGATGTTATGCTTTTACTTTAGTAATGATATATGGCAATGGGTTTTAATAGTTGTTTTTGGGAGATGTGTTTTGGACTCCCTATTGTTGATGCAAGTTTTATACGGGTTTTATGGTTTGTAAAAGGCCATTATATTGGTTTTGATGATTTACCTTGTCTTTTGGGATGCTTATGGTCTTTTGGTGTTTTTGACTCTTAGGGAGCATGCTTTAGAAGTCAATTTTGATGATGATGATGATGTTAGACGTTTTTCCTTAGTTTGTACCTTTGAGTGTTGATGCATATTTGTGTGCAAGCATGTTTAACCACGTGTTGGAATGGTTTGTATGGGTCGTTGGGGTTCAAAATTTGCATTTTGGGCATTTGCAGACTACAGCGTATCGGTACACCTTAGAGCGTATCGATACGGCCTGCTTGTTTTGTGAGGGGCGTACCGGTACACGAGGTCGTATCGATAACTTCTTTAGTCACAAGACGAGGGCGTACCGATATGGTACCTCAGTGTATCGACATGGTCTGGTGATGCAAGCTTGGGAAGTTTGACCATCGAGGGCGTATCGATACCCTCCTTAGGCGTATCGATACACGGGTCGTTAAGTTGGTTAAACCTCAGTTGAGGATGTTTCGAAACGTTGCATGTTAGTCCATGATCTTCGTAAATGCAATTGGATGTGTTTGGTTGGTTAGATTGTGATGAAAATTTACAGAGAAGCATGAAATATGACTAATTGAATAAAGGTAACTTTAAAATCAGATAAGTCTTTGTAATCTGCATAAATTACATTTTTGCCCCTAAATGTCTAGTTTGTGCAATTAAACCCCTAAACGGAATCTGATCGTTGTGTTGTTTCTTCCTAAGCGACTAAAGTTGCATTTAGAAAATATAAAAAGGAAAAAAAGGGTCATCAATCGAGGTCGGCTTTAACGAGTTGGCTTCGGTTTTCCCTGTGTAATCACCTCGGTTCAGGTCAACCGTCTAGACCGAGCTAAGGGGGTTACACCCTCGGATGTGCTAGTTATGAGACTTTGGTTGCTCTTGATTTTAAATGCATTTACCTACTGTTTTAAAGCATGTTTTTGAGAATATAAATTGTGTATGATGATGCCATGTGGTTTAAGGAGCAAGTGATGTTGAATAAAATGTTTTATAAGTGAAATCAAATATATTTAACCGGCTATAGGATTGAGTGCACTATAAATAAGTCGCCTTGGATGTTGAGGGGTTGTGATTGTACCGAATACTCCATCCAAGTACCCTAACGATAAAGGATTGTATAAGGTTGCAACAGTTGAGGGTAGCTCCCGGGTGCGAACCTTGTGTGTGTCCCGTCTCGCGTTAGTGGATTATAAATCTACCGATGAGTGGTGTTGAGGGGATGGGATTGTACCGAATACTCCACCACGGGTGTCACAACGATGGAGGGTCGTTCTCCTGTGTGAGCCTTGTAATGCCGGTAGAGCGTATGAAGGGTGTGGGACAACCCTTGGAAATCCGTGTATCCAATATATGTTTTTGAGATTGTTGTGTATCACTTGTGAGCCAATATAATGGATTTGTATAATGTGGAATATGTTGCTAATGCATAGTTTGAAAGATGCATGTTTTGGCTTAAGCTTAGCATAATGGTGTTTATGCTTGAAAGGGTTGGAAAATGAGTACAAATGGTTTAATTGCTGGTTTTGATCGGATCATGTTGCATGATGTCTAAAATAATGAATTTGATGTTAAAGTGCATGTTTTGTTAAGAAAGGCGTGATGGTTTTGAAAAGAGTGAAAAACGGTTTTGTGCATTGATGATGTTTGTGATTTTGAGCAATCCTCACTAACCTTGCATGCTTATGCTCTCTTTTTTCATTAATGCAGATAATCAGGCTTTTGGGAGGCAACATCTTCAAGGAATTACACCAAGACATTTTGTTAAAAGTATGTGATACTTTTGAACTAGTGTAGTAAGGGCAATTGGGGTGTTCGATGCATTGAATGTTAAGGATTTGTTTATTTCTGGTTTTGAGCAAGTTTGTGATGCATTTTTGGACTTGTAAAATGCCTTTGGGTTTTGGTATATGCTTGCTTTTGGATTTTAGCCTTTTGGTGCTTTTATCTTTTAAGAAGTATGCATCTAGTTCCATTATTTCCGAGAATAATGCCTTAATGTTGATTATGTTGCATACAAGTTGCCATTGATAGGTATTTAAGTTGTATGTATGTTAGGTCATGTGTCGGGATGGTTCCGGAGGGTAAAAACTGATTTAAATCGGTTTTTTAGAAAATTGTAGGCCTATGCGTTTCAGAACGCCCTTACATGTTTCGGAACGGTGAGGCTCGTTCCGGAACACTTTGCCTCTGTGAACCATTGTACCGGAACATGTCTAGAGGGGTTTCGGAACGGTTTCGCATTTCAAAACGAGCATCTATGTTTCAGAATGGCTGTATCGAAATGGGGCTCTCAGTTTCAAAACACCAGACCGTTGAGTGTAGATTTTGAATTCACTTAAGTTCAGTTTCTTGCTTTTTGGTCCCTGTTTGCCTTGTATGCAATTGGATGGGCTCCAAAGGTCTCTTCAAGTTGAGTTTTCACTGAGAAGCATGTAATAAATTTAATTGAAGGTTGGTAACGTGAATTTTATAAAAGCCCTTAAAGTTCTTCAAATTTACAAAATGGTCCATAAACCTTAATCAGCTTTAATTGATTGGTGAATGTGTTGATGTTATACCCACTGCTTGTGTGCATACACATAGGAACCTAAATTGCACTTAGACAAGATAAAAAGGGGAAAAAGGTCGTTTATTGAGGTAAACCTTCCCGGTTTACTTCAATTTAGACAAGATAAAAAGGGGAAAAAGGTCGTTTATTGAGGTAAACCTTCCCGGTTTACTTCAATATTCCCCGTGTGATCTATTCTGTTAGGTTTATCGGCCAGGCCGGGTCGAGGGGGTTACATTTGATGGTATCAGAGCTAGGTTACGAAAGGTTGGGATGATGGTAAGTTGTTGGTAAGTGATTTGCAATGTGGATATGTGTTTTGGTGATATTTGCTTTGCCTGGTGAATGTTTAAGCATGCTTATGATTGACTGTTTGTTAGTGATGTCGTAATTGATGAGTGAATGTGGATGTGAATTGTCCCAGGATGATGATTGGGTTGAATCTTGATGCTTGAGTCATACGATGGTTGAAGTATGCATGTTGTATGCTTTATGCTATGTTGGGTGGGGGGTTGGAACGCCCATTGCCTTATTACCTAGTGTAATGTTTTAAATTGGTTGTGAGAGTCTTGGGATACTTGTTAATAGCTGGCCTGATCATTTGTTTGTTTTATGTTCATATTTAAATGTTAACTGGCACAATGGGACCGAGACGTGAGTTACATTCTGGAGCAATAGCACCTGCTGAGGTACATCATGATCAGGAAAATGAGGTTCCACCAGGTGAAAATCTACCTCCTCCTCCGCCACCACCACCTGGGGGTGATGAGCAGGGCCAACACGGACAGGCTAGTCCGGTGTTGGGAGATTTGACGCCTTTAGTACAGGCAATGATTGGGGCATTCTAGGCTGCTGTTGCTAGAGTGCATGTCTAGGCTCCTGCTGTTGGGCAAGTGGGATTGCCATTGGAGCGATTGAGGAGTTTAGGAGGAGTAGAGTTTCGAGGATTATCTCCCGAGGCGTCCGAGGCATGGATGGCCAGTACAATCCTGATATTGTATCAGATGAGGTGCAACGATGCACGAAAGCTGGGTTATGCGGTATCGTTGTTGCACGGTGATGCATATACATGGTAGACGACTAAAACCGCGGCCTTGGAGTTGGAAGAGGTAGATTGGACGTTCTTCTAGTATGCTTTCAAGAGAAAGTACCTTGGAGTTATGTACCTTGATGATAAGAAGAGATAATTTATGTCTCTTGTTCAGGGGAGTATGCTGTAGGTGAGTACAAGGTCCAGTTCGTACGGTTGAGTCAGTATGCTTCAGAGCTGATGTCGAGTGATAGGCATCGATGCGATCGTTTTCGGTATGGCTTGGTGCAAGACGTGAAGATGTACATGCTAGCCACTAATTATACGAATTTTGATGTGCTCGTGACTCGATCTAAGGATATAGAACATAGCTTGGGTCTGACTTCGCGTGGGGTCGGTTCTGATTTGGGCAAGAGAGTCGCTGATGTTGGCCCTAGTGGTGGGCAGAGCAAGAGGAACTGGGACCGTAGATATCAGCCTGCAGCTAGGCGTGGCAACTTCGGGCGAGGTGCACCAGCTCAAGGCAATAGGACGAGGTTTGAGCAGAACACGTGCTGGACGTGTGGTTCGCGGGAGCACATGAGGAAGGATTGCCCTCGTGCGGCTGATAAGGTTCAGGCTCCTTTAGTTGGGGCTAATTCATGTTGGAACTTTGGATCTGCTGACCATATGAGAGTGTCCCCTATTAGCAAGAGGTGGTCAGGGTCGTGCACCTTAGTTGCACATCAGAGAGGCCGTGGGTGCAACCATGGTAATTTTCAGAGGAGAGAGGATGGCAAAGAGGTGTAGCCCACGCTGTTGCTGTTCAGCCAGAGGGGGTGGTCTCGTGAGGGTGTATGCACATCACGAGGGACACAATGACACTGATGTGATTGCAGGTACATTCACCTTGCAATCCTTATCTTTGTTAGCATTGATTGATTATGGATCTACGCATTCATACATCTTGAGTGAGCATGTGCATTTGCTTGATATTCCTGTTGAGATGCTAGATGTAGGAATGCAAGTAACAAGTTCTTTTTGTGAGACTGTGGTTACAAGGAAATTGTATAGGAGATGCCCATTGTCTGTTCAAGGTCATGTATTCTCTGTTGATTTGATGGAATTACCTTTTTATGGCTTTGATGTGATTCTTGGAATGGATTGGTTGGTTGAACATCGAGCGGTGGTGGATTTTGATGTTAAGTGTGTTACCCTGAAGCTTGTGGATGATTACGAGGTAGTAATCGTAGGTGAGAACGTGAAGTTCTTATCTAACACAATTTCGGCTCTTGAAGCGAGTCGGATGTTGGAGTCAGGATGCGAAGCTTTCTTGGCATATGTGATGAATCCTGGCACAAAGGAAGTGCGTTTGCAAGACATACGAACTGTATGTGAGTTTTTGGTTGTCTTTTCGGAGGAGTTGCTAGGGTTACCACCCAACCAGGAGGTTGAGTTTGGTATAGAGTTGTATGAGAACACGACTCCAGTGTCCATTGCTCCTTATCACATGACACCTAAGGAGTTGAAGGAGTTGAAGATTCAACTTCAGGAGTTGCTTGACAGAGGGTTCATAAGGCTGAGTATTTCACCTTGGGGTGCGCAGGTCTTGTTTATGAAGAAGAAGGATGGTACCATGCGTATGTGCATTGATTACCGGCAACTGAACAAGTTGACGATTAAGAACAAGTACCCTTTGCCGAGGATCGATGATTTGTGGCAACTGAACAAGTTGACGATTAAGAACAAGTACCCTTTGCCGAGGATCGATGATTTGTTCAATCAGTTTCGTGGTGCTTCGGTGTTTTTTCAAAGATAGACTTGAGGTCTGGGTACTATCACCTTAAGGTTAAGGACGTGAATGTACCTAAGACAGCTTTTCGGACTAGGTACGACCACTACGAGTTCTTGGTGATGCCGTTTGGGTTGACAAATGCACCAGCTGCGTTCATGGATATGATGAATATGGTGTTCTTTGAGTTTCTAGATCAGTTTATTGTAGTGTTTATCGATGATATTCTCGAGTACTCACGTACCGAGGAGGATCGTGATAGGCACTTGAGGATTGTAATGCAAGTGTTGCTGGAGAATCAGCTCTATGCTAAGCTGAGCAAGTGTGAGTTTTGGCTCAAGAAAGATGTTTTTCTTGGACACGTGGTGTCAGCTGAAGGTATCCGGGTTGATCCACACAAGGTTGAGGCAGTGATGAGTTGGAAGACACCTAAGTCAGTGACCGAAGTGCATAGTTTCCTTGGCTTGGCTGGTTACTACCGAAGGTTTTTCGAAGGTTTCTCTAAGATTGTTGCCCCTTTGACCAAGTTGTTGCAAAAGAATGTTTTCTTTGAGTGGACGGATGGTAGGCAGCAAGCTTTTGAAAAGTTGAAGGAAGCTTTGACGCAAGCTCCTGTCTTGATTCAACCAGAATCGGGTAAGGATTTTGCAGTTTATAGCGATGCATCATATGTTGGTTTGGGTTGCGTATTGATGCAAGGTGGGAAGGTTGTGGCTTATGCGTCTAGGGAGCTGAAAGTGCATGAGCGCAACTATCCTACGCATGATCTTGAGATTGCAACGGTGGTGTTTGCTTTGAAGAATTGGAGACACTACCTTTATGGTGAAAGGTGTGTAAACCAAAGGTTGTTGTTCATTGCATGATTCACGCCGACAGGTATTATCTGTAGCGGGCATCAACAGTATTTTGACTTAGACTTAAGTTGAATCTTTATCGAAGCGTTCTGTCGAGCCTTGAAGGTCTGTCGAGTTTACCGCCGAGCCAATCATTCCTTCCACCTGCCGAGGCAGCGAAAGCGTCGAAGCACCAATATGCCATCTTCCGTCGAGGCAGCAAACTCTGGCAGCGCAATACAACTTATCCTATTCAACGCAGTTTCACACTACGGAGTAGCATAACCTGAACCATTCCATCATTCTGATCTCTTCTCTTATTTACTTCTGTTTCTTTAATTTAGAATATTTTACAAACTGAAACTTACTTGTGCATTTAAAATATTATTTGTGAAGGAATTTATATTCGAGTTAGCTGTCCAATCCTCGTAGGAGACGATATCTTTTATATTATAACTTGACAAGAGTGTGCACTTGCGCTCATATTTAGAGAACACATCAATGCTCTACACCTGTCTTGGATGATACATCTCTGCGTGAATCTAAGGATAAACACCAACCGATTATGAAGCCTCTCTTAGCCGCTGAACTTCTAACTTATCCCTAAGCCGAAGTAGCTTTTCCCTATGGTTGGATAAAACCGTGTTTACTCGTTTCGTGAGTCCAACTCTTCCGATATTGGACAAATAGATTGATGCTCTCTTCTCTCCCGATAAAGATTGCAACAATGAAGAATCAAGAGTAAACAAACCTTGAATTTTTTGCAAAAGCTGAAAACCTAAACGAATACAAGCAAAACTCTCACAGCTACTCCACAACCAACCCTTAGCCCTAGGGAAGGTTTATAACATAATGGAGGATGGCGACACAAGGGGGTTTTCGACAAGGAGTTTTCTCTCTAATCTCTCTTATATTTTTTCTCCTTCAAGTCGATTACATATATATATGGAGGAGCCTAGGTCTAAGTCGGTTTAGGGAAGGAATCCTTATTAGAATCTAATTACAACTCATTAAAAGAACAAACTAACATTAAATCTTCCTAGATTCCCGTTTGACTTTTTCCACCTTGACTTTGACCATGGCTTTTTTTGTCTGTTGGGCTCCAATGCACGTGCAACTGGTCTCCAAAAATCGGGATTGATGGGCTCTTTCAGTCGCATACCACTTTGCATATTTCGGCCTTCCTAGAAGTTGCTGACTCGGCGTCATACTGTTGACTGCCTCGGCAGAGGTGTGGACTAGTGTGCAGGGGTTGGCACAGCTCTTCATTCTGGGACTCTCCTCCTCGGTCAACTCTCCAGATGGTCCAACAGCTTCCTCCATCAATTTCCAGCTTCTTCTCTTCTGCCCTCTATGTTGCCTCGGTGGCATCTGCCTGGGAAGGTATCTACGCACATAAAGAAAACACACTTGAGTAGTATCTTTTAGATAAAAACAATTAAGTTCATCAAATAGGGCAAATTTCGCTAAACTAGGCATAAATATAGGACTTTTGCACACTTAACAGTTAGCTTCGGAAGCATCACAGTTTATCCGGGAGCTTGATTTCTCTTTGGCAAAGCAAGCGAGGTGTTGTTGGTGAGTGGTACTGGTTTTAAAGCTTTTCAAAGGTTTGTAAGCAAGGTTTGTGGGTTTAGATTAAGCTTGAAATGCTAATCTAAGCTCGGAAGTAAGTATGGAAGATTTCGCTCTCAGTTTTCATTATTTTAATGAATTCATGCTTATGTTTTTAAGATAGAATTGTTTCACCTACTGTTATATGCATATTTTGGAAGTGAGAAATGTTGCATATGTTTATGTTTTAATGATACGTGTGTTTAGAAAGTGGTATGCAACATTTTTGAGAAAAGGCCTAAATACATGATTTGATGTATTTGAGATACTTTGATTGAAATTGGTTTAAATGATGC
The DNA here is from genome assembly GCA_030270665.1 of Hibiscus trionum. NCBI lineage: Eukaryota > Viridiplantae > Streptophyta > Magnoliopsida > Malvales > Malvaceae > Hibiscus > Hibiscus trionum. Next base: position 37,076,930 of record BSYR01000010.1, on the reverse strand, counting down.
ATATGAAAAACAGTAGGGTAACATGGTTTAAAAAGTATAATGGAAAGTAATGATGCTTATTATAACTGAATATAATTGGTCGACCAATAGGATGAAAGTGCACTATAAAATGTAACCAATAGGGTGAGAGTGCACTATAAAATGTAACCAATAGGGTGAGAGTGCATTTATAAAGATTGTTGATTTGCTTTAAAAGTGGATTAAATCATGAGATTAATGAGCAAGATGTGAAAGATATTTCTATTTGAGAAATGATTTTTAAAAGCATTGTTGATTGGTTTTTAATTTGATCATCCCTCACTAAGAAAATGTGCTTACGCTCTCTTTTTACAACAATGCAGAGAAATAGCTTTTAAAGGCAACAAGGAAGCAAGTGGAAATCCAAGAGAAGACTCATAGCTCAAGTATGGATTTTAGTTTACTAGATAGAAATAGTTGGCAATGGGAGGATGCCTTTATATTTTGGGTGAGTGTGTTTTGAATTTCCCTGGTTTGTGGCAAGTTTTAAATGCCTATTATGACTTGTAAATGGCCTTTAATTGCTGGTATTTGGTTTGGTTTGCATTTTGGTAACTAAATGGCTATTTTGCTTAGGGAGCATGCCTATAGATTGCTAAATAAGTTGTGTTGTTGTTAAAAGCATGCCTTGGTGTTATATGCCTTAAGAATCATGATCTAAGTGATTACTTATGCTTTGATAACATGTTGGATTGATATCATATGTGTTTTGAGATGTAAAACCAGCAAAATATGACACAACAGGCCAAATCGTACCAACAAATGGGCTACCGTATCGGTACAATATAGCCAAAATAGGCATACCATATCGGTACTGGGTAGACCGTATCGATACGGCTAGAGGGTAAAATGAGTAAGTGTATCGGTACACGGGACCATATCGATACCCTTTTGTGCTACTAGAAATCTGAAAAATGAAAAGATAATGGCGTATCGATACGAGCTCAAGTGTATCGATACGTTTGGTTGTTAAGTTGGTTATTTGAAGCTATTTGATGTTATGTTTCCTTACATTTTGGTCACTGAATATTTGGATGTTCAATTGAATGAGTTTGGATCATCAAAATGAGCTGAAAATTGACATGTGAACATAAAAACTGACTAGTTGAATATCGGTAACTTTAATTTCATAATAGGTCCTTGATTTTTGTAAGTTTTACAAAGTGGCCCCTAAAGCATGTTTAGTCATAAATGAAGGTTCAATTGACCTCGTACGAGTTGTAGCTTTATCCGCTGTGACCATGACCACCTTAGGATTCGTAAGAGCATTTAGACAAGATAAAGGGAAAATGGTCATTTATTGAGGTAAATCTTCACTGGTTTACTTCAATATTTCCCGTGTAACTCGCTCAAATCGGTAAAACAGTTAGACCGAGTCAAGGGGGTTACAACCTTCTTTTCGAGTTTTGTCGTGTTAAGCAGCCGAGGACTAGCTCCGATGACGGTTTCATGTTCTGGGATTCACTAGAATCTGAAAAATCGTCGTGCGAGGAGAACTGATTTAGGTTTTGAAACTCGAAATTCAATTTAAAGAAAGATTTTTTTGGTTTTGAAGGCATTTTCGGGAGGCCAAGTTTAAAGGGATTTAAAAGGGGTTTCAAAAAGGGAAAGTTTTAGTAATAAAAAATGCTTTTGTTCAATTTTCCGTCTTCGGAAATGACGACTTGCGCCGGTGGAAGGCGGTCGACACGGCGGACGTTCGCCATGGCGAGCTCAGAGAACAGAGGGAAAGTGTTGAGAACTATTTTGTTTAAAGGGGTTTCGAATGATTTTCTTTTTATTTTAACCCTTTTATATCAACTCGCTAGCCAACATGTATTCATTTTTCAACCCACACCTAACTCTCTCGGATCTTCTACCGCGGCATCTCAACTTTAAACAATTTAAATTTCGTCCTTTTTTTTATTAAAATTGCCCAACAAGTTTCATTTTTCATTCAATTTGACCACTATATTTTGTTGTCCTTATAATTTAATCATCAATCTTATTAAAATATATAAAATAATAAGTTTTTAGTATCCCTTTTCTTTATTTAAGTTCCTCTATTTATTTAGTTTCAATTATTTAAATTAAATTATTTTAATTCTAGTATTTCTTTTTCATTAATTTTCGTTGGTTGTTAAAACGTTTAGTTAGTTTTAAAACTTTAGGAATAAGATCTTGAAAAGCATAGATTAGAAACTCTGTGTGTTGAAAAATGTTCTTCATCTGTTAAAATAAAATACACTTAATTCTACTTTAACCTTAATAGATAAAATATACGTAAATTTTTTTCTAGGTTAATAATCACTAATTAGGTTTTAATTAAAAATTCAACACATTTAATTTTCTTTGTTGTTTTGTTAAAAAGTGAAAGTTAATTAATGTGGTGTCTTACCAAAGGGAAATGACAGGTTAGCGTTAGGAGTGTTGGCAGTGATTGGAGTTCATTTTTCGGGTGGTAAGACCGTTAAAATAGATTTATATTCATTAAACGAACAAATAAATCAAAACTCTTGTGAACTTGCAAATTCCAATTTTGAAAATTCCTTCTCTAAAATCAATAAGGTACCAATCTTTGGGCGTTGTGGGGTGCTAATCCTTCCCCACGCGTAACCTATCCTTGAACCCGTTTTCTGGCTTTTCGTAGACCAAAAATGTTATTTTTTTAAATAAAATATTTTACTAAGATAGCCCTTGTTTTAAAATTGATCCAATCACACTTTTTAAAAAAGATTGGTGGCGACTCCGTTGATTTTTGTTTTCAAAAAATGCCAGGCTCGAAAAGGGTTGCGAAAGCTTGGCGACTCCGTTGGGGAGTTGTATTTGTTTTAAAATAAAAAACAAAAGAGGGTCAGGCCACAAATTGGTTTCAAACATTTTTTTTAAAAAATAAAATTTGCAAGTTCATAAATCTTTCAATTTATTTGTCTGTTTAATAAATATAACTCTATTTTAAGCATTCTAAAACTCTTCAAAAAGCTCTATACTCGAGTATGTCTCGTTCATTTAAGTGGGGGGAAAATGCTTTGCCCATGTCAGAATACTAATTCTCCATATGAGCCTAGCAAGTACCTTTGGGATTCACGCCCTTTGTCTTCGTAAGGATATTGATCATTCAAGAAGGCATAGGAGTTGAGTCCTCCTGAGTTGAACTCGATTTGTTTGAAGCCTATAATGGGTGAGAATCGAGGGCCTTGCTACCCTTAGTAGGGGACAACGAGGACAGCTCGGGTACCCTTTTAGAACCAAACCAAGCTTGAGAGTCTAGAGCCTACCCCGATAGAGCCATGTGGAAAGCCTAGGGTTTTGAGTATGGTCAAAACTATTTCACAAAGATAATCCATGAAGACTTGTCCTGGAGTGTTAGAATGTGCTGCCCAGAATTATTTATGCAATGAAATTATTTTGGACCCTTTTGTCTTATTATTTCTAATACATTCCCTTTGATTTAGTGTTTTTCATGTTAATCTTGGATCATCATTCCATATCAAGAAGGGATTGGTTTTTTCAGAATATTTGCTCAGATAGAAAAACTGTCATCATGGATGGAAGGATTCTTAAGAAAGAAGACGAAAATGTGAGGGTACTTCATTGGTCCGAGGTTAACCGACGAACATATGGGGATAGTCTGGCCGCTGATCATGAAACAAAAACTTCAGAGTATGTCCATATTAGTGTCAAGTAGAATAATGTACAAGAGCTGCGAGAAATCTAGGAGCGCTTCGATTCCAAGACTAAAGAGTTATTCTATGAGACTTATGGCGACATAACGTACCTGCTGTATGTGAATATAGATGAGCAGTTCTTGAAGGCCTTGGTTCAGTTCTGAAATCGTGAGTACTGCTGCTTCATTTTCAATGGAGAAGACATGATGCCTACGTTTGAGGAGTATCTGGCCCTTTTCAATTTACGGAGGGTGGAGGAAAACTGGGTTTATGCCAAGCCACCTAAAAACAAAAACCCACATGTGAGGCTTACAGCATTCGCTGGCATGAGTGATGGATGGGTCAAGGTTTTGATAAGGAAAAGAGGAGGTAGTTTTTCTTTCCCTTGGTCAAGTATAAGAAAGATAATATATGTTCATCCAGATATAGAAAGGAGAGTAGACCTCCTGGCTATTGCAATCTATGGTTTGGTCATCTTCCCCAAGGTCTTAGGAAACATTGACGTTGCCTTGCTTGATTTTTTGAGCAATTGAAGAGAGAAGTCAACCCAGTACCTATGGTGTTAGCTGAAACCTTCATCTCACTAAATGATTGTAGAAAAGTAGTGGGTGTACGCTTTTGAGGATGTGCTCCTTTACTCCAGGCTTGGGCCCTCAGCCACTTTTAGAAGTGTCCCACTTTAACTTTATCCAATGTGTTCTCCTCTAATTTTTCCCCACTCAAAGAATTCTTAGCCAAGGGTTGGCCAACCGTCAAGAAAAGTAAATGGGTTGATATATTCAGAGACCTCAATGAGGAAGACATCAAATGGAGGGTTCCGTGGATGGGTCATGCTAAGGTTATGTACAAATGTGGAGATTGCAACTTCTTTATATTGTTGGGTTTAAGGGGTGGAATTGGTTGTGCTCCCTTGTTAGTATCACGTCAGTATGGATCACGACAATCTGTTCCTTTCACCACTAGTCTCGGAACATTAGAGTTTGAGTTTCAAGGTTAGTTCAGAGGGAAGATACAAACCATTAGCGATTCATGGAATAAATGCTATTATATGAAGCTAGAGTCTGACAAACACTGCATGTTCACCCCTGACTATGATATTTGGAGGCACACAAGAATGAATGATAAGATCATATTATATACTCCTGTGTAGGCCAAATCTTTAAAAGAACGCTTGAAGGTAGTTCCTTCTGAGGATGATATTCTAAGATAAGAACCGAGACGAGCCAAGTTGGAGATTGAAGCCCTACGAGAATAGACCCAACAAGACAAGTTCGAGTCAAGCCCTGATGTGGAGAAATATACAGGGGAAACCAATCGAGTGAAGAAGATGTATATGGACCTAAAAGAGAAATATGAGATTCAAAGGGTTGACTTTCTCAAATTTCAAGCCACTGTATGAAATGTTGATTTAAGGAAGAGCCATAGTAGTGGAGACAAGAGATTGAACAAGCTGTAGCCAAAGAAAGAGAGCGTGACAGAAGAGAAATTGAGAAATAATGGCGGGCCCTCACAGAAGAGAAGAAGAAATGTAAAAAAAAGTAGCAGAAAATGAAAAGGGCAAAAAAACCCCTTGAAAAAGAGAAGGAAAATGTAGTTGCTTGGAAAAGGAAGGCCCACGACAACAAGATCCGTTCATTGGAGTTGTAGTCAGCCTATGATGAGACCAGTGAGAAGTTGAAATAAAGCCAAGCTTTCCTTGCTGAGTTACAAGCCAAGATGGAGGACCTGAACCAAACACTTCACAAGCTTTAGAGTGATCAAACGTATGAGGAGCTTCACGCTAGTTTGAACGAAAATGATTTCTTGAAGGAGCGAGTGGAAGAGATGGACAACATCATTCAAGAATACAACACGGATATGCTAGTTCTTGAAGATATTGATGAAAAAAGAAATGACTCCTAGTTCACTCGTCTTAGAGACAACGCTAGAAGATTCTAAGAACGAGGTGAGTTCGATAGGTCTGTGATGATTCAAATTCAAGATGTGGCTAGGCACGTGATGATTTTAGCAATTGAAGCCACAACCCTCCGTCGTTACATTAGGCATGTAGGAGAAGTAGGACCAAGGCTTATGTGATTAATAGAAGAGATCAAGGAGTTGGGCACTCGAGCTGAGATGTACACGTAGGAAAATAAAACTTCTTGTAATAAAGGACCTTTGGAATTTAAATGAAAGTTGTTTCTTGAGCGAATATTTGATGAAACTAATGGCCCTTCATTTGCATTCATACATTTGCATCATGTTTGTTTGTTTGTTTGTTTATATTTATTTGTTGCATGCATTCATGACATGATAAGAAACTAACTTAAATAAAATGACAGAAAAAAAAACATTCAAAATAGCAAAAACAACTCACAAGTACGGTACTCGTTCCCAAGTCAGAGAAATGAACATGGAAAATGGACTGACGACTTTGGAGACCAATCACAAAAGCACCCAAGACATGCTGGAAAAGATTGAAACCGACCTGAAGCAGGAAATAGAGTTAGCTCATCGAAAAACAATAAGTCAGGTCGCAACCATGCTGGGTTGAAGGATCCAGATGCAGCTGAACTAGGAGGAGACACTGGCACACTACCGCGATTCCCTGGAATGACTTTTGGGATGCAAAAGGAGGCTGCCTCAAAAGCCAAAACCCTTTTCCATTTCGCTGAGTCCTCCGTTCGCACCCCAAATGGAGAGGTTAATAAGTACGAGGTACATGACCTTGTCGAAATTGCTGATAAAGCCAAAGCTGAGAATAAATGGGAAGACGGGTATGAAAATCTTGAAGGAATGATCAAATCCTTCCAAGAAGGAAGTATTCACGGTAGCATGGATGCCAAAGACCTGAGCCTGGTGACAGACATGGTGGTGCCTCAAAAAATTAAGGTTCCATATTGAAGGAATGATCAAACCCTTCAGTGCATCTAGCCATGTACTGCAGAAAGATGTTAATGTACCTTGACAATGAGAAGTTACTCATCTATTGCTTCCAGGACATTCTAGTAGTGTCAGATGCACGTTGGTACACATAGTTGAGCCTGGTCAACATCAGATCATGGAAGGATTTATCTAGAGCTTTTAGCGAGCAATACAAGCGCGTCACAAACATGGTTCAAATTCGACTGGCCTTGCAAGGGATGGAACAAAAGAATCATGAGATTTTTCACCAATACGCGCAAAGGATGAGGGATGTAGCTACTCAAGTTTAGCCACCACTGCTAGAGATTGAGATTAGACCGTTGTTCGTGGAGACGTTAAAGGGCTATTTCTATGATCGGATGATAAACCATGCAACCAAAAGCTTTGTAGATATGTTAATGAATGGTAAGTTAATCTTGGCAGCTGTCAAGAGTAGAAAGCTGGAAAGTGGTGAAATGAAAAAGCCCTACAAGAAAAGGGAGAGTGAAGTTAACGCAACATATGTTTACAATCCCAGCTATTCGAAGGGAGTGGTTTTCAAAAAGCCCAATGTTTCGACTACAGCTCCAGCTACTACAAAATCTCCGAAGGAAGAACGAAGATATCAAGGGAATTCGAAGCCATATTTCCCTCCTTTTCCAATGACATATGCAGAGTTATTTGCTGAGTTGGTCAAATCCAAAATGGTGCTGCGACGATATGTCCCTCCTTTCTCACATCCGTACCTGTCATGGTACGATGAGAAAGCACAGTGTGAATACCATGCAGGAATTAGCTGGCACACAATTGAGAATTACATTGCATTTAAGAGGGTGGTGGATGATCTAAGGAAATCAGGCATTTTGTCTTTTGACGCGTCTGAAGAAAAAGGCAACCCTTTTCCAAACCACCAGAAAGCATGAGTGAACGCAGTCATCGAGGAAGGGGACAAGATGATCAAGGAATATGTTACTGAGGTTAGAGCACCCATGAAGTGGGTATGGGCTCAAATAGTGGCAGCTGGGATGTTGGAAGGAGAGGCTCAGAAGTTGAAGGCTGAAGATTACTTGTATTGAGAGTAACACAAGGTAGAAGGACATATGATTGAATGTTGCTTGGAATTTAAGCAATTGGTCCAAGTAAAAATGGATGAAAAAGAGCTCGAGTTCTTTGAGAAAGGAAACAAGGAGTGTATGTTGGATGATTGTGCAACAGAGAAGTCATCCTCTAAGAGAGATTATACTGGAATGAAGCCCCTGGTTATCAAGACCAAGATAAAAGTAAGTGAATCCATACGGGGTGTAACCCTGCTACTTATAATCAAGGCACCGAACTCATTTTCGTACAAGGATAGCAAGTAGGTCCCTTGAAACTACGCTTGCACAGTAACGGCCGTAGGAGAATTACAAGTTGAAGAAAAAACAAAAGATGAATCAATCAATGAAGTAAGCCGTTTCACTCGGAGTGGGAGACTGTTTTCCCCTCTAATAGCTGAAGACAGAGATGCAGTAAAAAGAAGGGTTGCGGTTGAAGAGCTTGAGAAAGAAAACGAGGGTGATTTCTTCAAAGAGAAGCCACCAGTATACCATGAGCCAGTGAAGGAGACAATGGCTCAAGAATTTCTAAAGATACTCAAACACAGTGAGTATAGCATGGTGGAACAGCTCCATAGGCTCCCGGAACGAATTTTTATGCTATCTCTATTACAGAGTTCTGAGGGCCACCGTGAGGCTTTGTTGAAGATTCTGAACCGAATGTTCGTACTAAAAGAGATCACTAACGAGAAGATGGACATGTTAGTCGGTAATATTGTTGTTAACAACTTTATTTCGTTCAATGATGTAGAAATAACGAGAGGAGGGAGTGGATCGTGCAAAGCTCTACACATTTCAACAAGATGCAAGGGATTCATGCTTCGAGGTGTCCTAATTGATAACCGGTCAACCCTTAATGTTCTACCGCTGACAATATTAAAGAAGCTACTAATAGATAGCTCGAATATGAGACCTTATAATAATACAGTGAGAGCATTTGACGGGACTAAAAGGGAGGTAATAAGAAGAATTGAAGTGCCTTTGCATATTGGACCAACAACTTTCGATGTGGAGTTTGTGATAATGAATATTAGGCCCAGCTACAGCTGCTTGCTTGCGCGCCTATGGATCCACACAACATAAGTAGTCCCTTCTACCTTACATCAAAAGCTGAAATTTGTGATCGACGGACAACTAGTAACAATAGGTGTAGATGAGGAAATCATTGCATCAGTAATCACTAATACATCCTTTATCGAAATAGATTAGGTTTCTCTCGAGTGTAACTTTAGGACATTGAATCTAGTCAATGCAACTTTTGTCACCGAGGGAAGAAAAGTACCAGAACCAGAATTATCCAGTTGCACGAAAATGCAAGTGAAACAAACACTTGGAAAAAGAGCTGAAGCTAGAAAAGTATTTGGGAAGATGCACCAAGGGAGGTTGTACCTAGTGGTTATCCCTGCAAAAAATGATCGATTTGGGCTAGGCTTCAAGCCCAAGCATTGGCAAAGAAAGGCAGAAATTAGAAAGCTTTAGGAAAGGAGAAGGGCAAGGTTGAAAGGGGAAGAAATTGAGTGGGAGCCCATGACATTCCCACCTCTGAGCCATAATTTCAGATCCGGAGGCTTTTTGGACCCCAACACCCAAGTTAATGACGAGGAGAAAGGAAAGAATGACATGTATGAAGCATTTGAGAACCTGAGCATCAACGCCCTGATGGATGAGGAAAGAGAGAACAAGTACTTGTCCATGATTAACCCCTGCTCTGAACTTAACAACTGGACGGCTAAAGAAATTCATGTAGCCTTTAAGACATTTTCAGAGTAATTCTGAAAACCAACCCCTTTGCTCCAGGCCCGGAGACAATAGGGGATCTTATGTAAAGGGCCTATGTCAAAACTAATAATTTTAAAATTCAATAAAAGATGTATTTTCCTTCCAACTAGTTTTGTGTGGCAATTTCTTCCATAAACCATGAATAATCTCCAAAGTAAAAAAAATAAGAACTAAAACAAATCATTCAATTCATTGGTTCATCTCTTTCTTTCTTATATACATATATATATATATATATATATATATATATATCCCTTGTTGTTCCATTGTAGGTCTTCATATATCAGTTACTTAAACGATTCCGAGTCAGAATCCAAAGTTAACTTTGAACTGCCATCATGCCAAGTAGAAATTGAAAATGTTGACGATGAAGAATATGATTTGCCCGAAGATTTGCTCATCATGGTAGAAGGGGGAGAGAAACAGATTCTACCACACAAAGAGGAGTTGGAAGTTCTGAACCTTGGCACCAAAGAAGAGAAGCGCGAGGTAAAGATTGGCACCACCATTACAACTATTATCCGACAAAGCCTGATCAAGCTCCTAAAAGAATATAAGGATATTTTTGCCTAGTCTTACCAAGATATGCCCGGCCTTGACACTGGCATTGTTGTACATCGGCTGCCAATAAAGTTAGGATGCGAGCGTGTAAAGCAGAAGCTTGGAAGGATGAAAGCTGAGACATTCTTGAAAATTAGGGATGAAGTGAAAAAGCAGTACGATGCATGGTTCCTAAAAGTGGCCAAATATCAAGAATGGCTGGCAAACATCGTCCCAGTTCCTAAAAAAGATGGAAAGGTACAAATGTGCGTGGACTACAGAGACCTCAATAGGGCAAGCCCCAAAGACCACTTTTCACTACCGCACATTGATACATTGGTCGACAACACAGCTGGACATTCCCTATCTTCCTTCATGGATGGGTTCTCCGGGTATAATCAGATTAAGATGTGCCTAGAAGATATGGAAAAGACCACGTTCATAACATTATGAGGCAATTTTTGCTATAAAGTAATGACTTTTGGCTTGAAGAATGCTGGGGCAACTTACCAAAGAACCATGGTTACCCTATTCCATGATATGACGCACAAGGAAATAAAGGTGTATGTTGATGATATGATTGCTAATTCTCGTTCTGAGGAAGAGAAACTAGCAAATTTAGAAAAACTGTTTTAAAGGCTGAGGAAATTCCTGTTAAAACTTAACCAAAATAAGTGTACTTTTGGGGTTACGTCTGAAAAATTGTTAGGCTTTGTGGTAAGTAAGAAAGGAATAGAGATTGATCCTGACAAGATTAAGGCCATACAAGAGCTTCCACCACGTCAAACACATAAGGAAGTTCGGGGTTTTTTTGGGATGATTAAACTACATTGCTCGTTTCATCTCCCAGCTGACAGACAAGTGTGATCTGATGTTCATGCTACTTAGAAAGAATAACCCAGACACATGTAATGAAGAATGCTAGGTGGATTTGGAGAAAATCAAGGAGCAGATAACTAATCCTCATGTGTTGGTCCCGCTAGTTTCTAGAAAGCCATAAATTCTATACCTAACGGTGTATGAAAACTCTATGGGTTGTGTGCTGGGAAAACATGATGAAACTGGAAGAAAAAAGGGCGATATATTACCTGCGCAAAAAGTTCACTGATTGTGAAACCAGATACTCCTCAATTGAACTATGTTGTGCACTAGTTCGGGCAGCTAAAAGGCTTAGGCAATATATGTTATATCACACTACATGGCTGATTTCGAAGCTGGATCCACTGAATTTCATGATGGAAGCCCCGACCTTATCTGAAAGATTAGCGCTATGGCAGAAGCTGTTGTCTAAATTTGATATCCAGTACGTGAGTCAGAAAGCAGTAAAAGGAAGTGTCATAGCTGACTTTTTGGCAAGTCTAGCTTGTAATGATTATGAGGCATTGAATTTTGACTTCCATGATGAGGACTTGATTTGCATCTTAGAAGATGATGAAGCCCTAACAGAATCTTGGGTCATGAACTTTTCCAGTGCTGCAAATGCATTAGGACGAGGAATCGGGGCAGTTTTAGTTTCGCTAGGAGGAAATTACTACCATTTCACTAGTCGATTGAAGTTCTTCTACAATAATAACATGGTAGAATACGAGGCTTGTATAATGGGTCTAAGGGAGGCCATTGAAAGGAAAATACGTAACTTGAAGGTATTCGGAGATTCAGCGTTGGTTATTTACCAAATACGAGGAGAATGGGAGACAAAGGATGTGAAGTTGGTAGAATACCACAAGTTGGTTCTCGAATTGACCAAAAAATTCGATGTGATAACCTTCAAATATCTTCCTAGGGAAGACAACCAGATGGTTGATGCCTTAGCCACCCTAGCAGCTATGTTCAAAGCAATTGAAGGTTCAAAAATGATGCCCGTCAAACTGTAAATGTTAGATTCCCCAGGTCACTATTATGACGTGGAAGAGGAAGCATATGGCTTGCCCTGGTACCATGATATCTTGCAGTATGTAAAACTTCAGCAATATCCACCTCAAGCTACAAAGAACGAAAGGAAAATGATCAGGAAAATGGCATGAAGGTATGTTTTCGATGGAGAAATTTTGTACAAGAGAATTCGAGATAAGGTGCTCCTAAGATATGTGCACGCGAAAGAAGCTCAATTGATTTTAGAAGAGGTTCACGAGGGAGCTTGTGGAACTCACCCTAGTGGCTTCACCATGGCCAAAAGGATCATGCGCTTTGGATATTATTGGTCAACCATAGAAGGTGACTGCATCGACTACTCTCGCAAATGCCACAAGTGTCAAATTTATGCTGATAAGGTTCATACACCTCCTCAACCTCTCCATGTCAAGTCAGCTCCTTGGCCTTTTTCCATGTGGGGCATAGATGTCATTGGTCAGATTCACCCAAAGGCGTCAAATGGGCATTGTTTTATTTTGGTAGCCATTGATTATTTCACCAAGTGGGTTGATGCAGCCTCCTATTCAAATGTTATTAGGTCTACGATTTTTAAATTCTTGAAGAAGGAAATCATTTGACGATATGGTTTGCCTGAAAGTATCATTACTGACAATGCTTCCAATTTGAACAACACAATGATAGTTGGGGTTTGTGAGCAGTTCAATGTCAAACATCATAATTTAGTGATATACTGCCCAAATATGAATGGGGCAGTGAGGCTGCAAATAATAACATTGAGAAGATCGTCGCAAAAATGACCGACACTTATAAAGACTGGAGTGAGAAACTACCATTTGCCTTATATGCATACCGAACTATAGTACGAACATTACTGGGGCAACGCTATTTTCGTTGGTGTATGGAGTAGAAGCACTATTACCAATTGAGGTTGAAATATCGTCGCTTCGTGTCTTAATGGAGGTAAAATTATACGAGGTAGAATGGGTTCATGTAAGATATGATCAGTTGAACCTAATTGATGAGGAAAGGTTGAAAGCCTTGTGCCATGGTCAGATGTACCAAAGAAGGATGATAAGGGCTCACGAGAAGAAAGTTTGACCGAGAGAGTTCCAGGAAGGTGATTTGGTGCTGAAGAAGAAGTTACCAATCCAGAGTGATTCTCGAGGAAAATGGGCACCAAATTGGGAAGGACCATACATTGTAACAAAGGTTTTCTCAAGTGGGGCATTAATTTTGGTTGAGATGGGCGGAGGAGAACTTCAGAGCCCAATAAATTCTGATTCAGTCAAGAAGTATTTTTTTTAAAAAAAAGAAAAAAGGAAAATAAAAGGGGTGTTCAAAATGAAAACCCGTAAAGGGCGTTTTGAAACCAAAGGGAACTTGAGTTGAAAACCCATAAAAGGAGGCTCGGGTAGTTGATATGGCAAAAGATTCTCTCGAGGAGATGACACGGATGGATCTACTCGCATTATCACCATTTTTGAAGTCTGCTCGGCATGGGCAGCATTTAAGGCATCTCATGGCATTTTGGCTAGGAGAAGTTTTTGTCATTGATATTTGATTATTTGTTCTTGTGATTTCTTTTCTGTTTGCCACAGTATGAATAAAATTTTATTGATCATCTTTGTTGATACCCATCCCTTTTCAAAAGCATATTGCATTGAAAAGAGAATTAATAGGTTTGACATTATTTAAAACATGCAAAAAGATTATTGAACATTACATTGAAAAAGTTTTAAAAGTACAGGGACAATGAGGCCTTTCATGGTTAAGTTTAGAACTTGGAGCATGTAGCACCAACATCAAAGGCATTCCAAGCGGAAATAAGCTTTGCTGCAAAGATTCTCATGCAAGAAATGCAAAGTATTCCATGTAGGCAAGAATCTGAGAATTTTCAAAGAGCTTTAAAAGTCTCTTGATGTCTTTAAAGCAGCATGTTGCGAAGTAGGGGTGCCTTCCTGATCGCCAGTTTTTCTTCCATGATAATGAGAACAATTTTAAAGACATTGGAGGTGGCATCCTAAATTTTAAGGATTCTCATTCACGTTCCAAAAGCACTCAAGGAGGCTTGTCTCTGAATATGGATAGATTTTGGGACGTTCCCATACAAAGATCAAATGTTTTCAATGAAGCAAAGAGGTACAAATAATGAGAATTGTGGAAAGTAATTTCTTGTATTTTATTCATGAAACATATGGGGCTATATATATAAATCTAATTTACCTAAACTAGGTAACATAATATATGACATTAATTACAATATATTCTAGCCTAATAAATAGCCTAGATATTAGCCTAAGAATCTGTAACACTCCCCCTCAAGTTAGATCATAGATATTAATCATGCCCAACTTGTTACATAGATAATTGAATCGAATTCCATTGAGAGCTTTGGTGAAGATGTCTCCTAGTTGTTCTCCGGTTTTCACATAACCAGTAGATATCAAACCTTGTTGTATCTTTTCGCGAATGAAGTGACAATCAATCTCAACGTGTTTCGTTCTTTCATGAAAAATTGGATTAGAAGCAATTGTTAAGTGTCTAGAAGTTCTATTATTTACCCCTTATTTAGCCCATATTTCTCCTGCATTCAAGCATTATTTATTGCATTTAGGTCAGTTTACAATTAAACATCACAAATATATTAAAAGGCACAGTTTCTACTGAAATTGGTTGCTTTTGCAGGTTGCTGCTGTAGCAGACGGAAAAGGTAGGTGCTGGGCAGTGAAGCAGAAGAGCTGGAACTGGACAAGCAGTCAATGAGGACGTTGCTGCCATGGTTGCCGCCGTGACAGCAGAGGACGACAACAGTTTTGTGGAGAAGAAGCAAAGTGGACCTCGACAGATAGAGAAAATTCAGCTCGTCTGTCGTGTAAAACCATTATATTTTTCCAAGCCCTAGATCAGAAGATATACCAAGCCCAAAGTTCAAGGAGAGGAAATCCCAAGCAAGAAGGAGGACGACTTAAAGATAGATTCTCTAAAGATTTAGTCTTTATTAGAGTTGTACTTTAATTTAATGTTGTAATCCTTGCTAAATTAGAAAACTTGGACCCAAAGCCTATATAATGGCATGTATTTCAACCTAGGGAGAATATTCACCATTCTCTAGCCTTCTTCCCAAAACCCTAGCTGTTTTCATCCTCTCATCATGTTCTAAATTCCCCCTAGGGCTACGGGTTGATTTGTAAAGTAGTTGCAAGAGTTGTTTTGTTTTAGGAATTTTTAGTTCAATAAAATAAACTTCAAGTTCTCTTATTCTGGTTTTTAATATCTTGCAAGAGCATCGGGAGAGCATTGTGAGGTTATCAATTTACTTAGCATCGGGAGAGTTAAGTATACGAAAGGAATAAGAGCAAGTTCTCTAGTTTATAGTTGAACTATCTCGGACCTAGAGATAGGACGAGGTTAAGTGGCTAAAGAAGAATTCAACAACATCGGTGTTCATCCTTCGATTCACGCCGGAAGGTATCATCAAGACGTGATTATCGACAGACTTGGACCTAGGGATAGGCCAAAGCACATCAGGGATTCTTGCCAAACATGAAGTACTGAGTTGGGTAATCGCTGCCGCGATAACCAACGGACTGCTGCCGCGACAGGTGCTGCCGCGACGGGGACGACGACAGAACTGGATTTCCTAGACTTAGCAATACCTGCACTACTGAGCAATTCAATACCAGCCCATTCTCTCTATCTTGATTTCTCTACTCTTTTATTTAAGTTCTCTTTATTATTTTCGTGACAACTTTCTCAAATATTTTCTTTATTCTTGTGCAGCAATCTAAGGTGAAGCTATTAGCCCAGTTCCTGTGGAGACGATATCCGATACTTCGTATCACTTTACTACTTGCGTCAAGTGTACTTGCACTACAATTGCGATAGACTATTTTACACGCAACAAGTTTTTGGCGCCGTTTCCGGGGATTGGCAACATAACTCTACCTTTTCTTTTACTGCACTTTTTGTTTTTATTTTTATTTTTCTGTTTTTCTTTGGTTTGTTCAACTCTTGCTTTTCACAAGGTTCCTTGTTTATGCGCAGATCGAAACGAGGTGAAGATCCTGAGTATCCATTAGATCCGGAAATCGAATGTTCGTTCAATCTCAAAAACTGACTTCGTCACATACTAGCCAGGAACGAGTACCTTGAGGAACAGTTAGAGACAATGGAACACCAAGGAAACGACCCTCCTGTTGGAGATGGAGCAGTTATACCGTCTGTCGGCAACCCTGCTGCCGCTGCCGGACGACGGTCCTGTCGTGACTACTTGCTGAATGACCATGTAGAACTAGAAACCACGCTGCCGGATGTTGAAGTTGACAACTTTGAGCTGAAACCTGTCATGTTTATCATGATCAACAATGTCGGTCAATTCAGTGGTGCTGTTACAGAGGATGCTAGGGAGCATCTCAAAACGTTCCAGGAAATCTGTGGTTCGTTTAGACTACCAGGAGTTAATCTGGAGATACTGAGGCTTCGGTTATTTCCCCATTCATTGAGGGACAGAGCAAAGACTTGGTGGAATAAACTTACGGCGGGTTCAATTAGAACTTGGGCAGATTTGTCTCGTGAATTCTTATCTTGTTTTAATCCTTCACATTTATCTGAGCGATTACGTAATGAAATTGCTACTTTTCAACAGGAAGATGATGAGCCAATGCACGAGGCCTGGGACAGATTTACCACTCTTCTACGGAACTGCCCAATGCATGGAATCCCCGTCTAGAACCAGGTAACTAAGTTTTATAATGCTGCCAACTTACAAACTCGTATTCGCATTGATTCAGCAGCAAACGGATTATTACTGGACAAAGACCCGGATGAGGCAATGCAAGTATTGAAAAATCTGGCTAAGAATGAGGAGCAGTTTCCGACAGCAAGAAGAGGGGGTAAACGGGTACTAGCTGTAAAGGATTATGAGGCCGACAGCACACTGAAAACACATGTGGCATATCTCACTAAAGTAATGAAAAAGCTCTTGAACGAAGACTCACAGCCTGTATACGCTGCTGAAGAGGTATGCGACATTTGTGAAGGAAATCATAGTTCGGATGAGTGTCCTATTCAGGTTAGAAGAGGGAAAGTATGTTGGTAACTATAAACCGAATTACAACTCCAACAACTACAATCCCAGCTGGAGAAAGGATCCAAAGTTTTCTTGGAGTAATCCTAATAATGCCCTGAATCCTCAAGCACACAACAATCAGAATCAGGGAGGACCTAGATTGCTGACTCGACAGCAGCCGCAGCAGCAACAGCCACCAGCTGCCACAAACAGTATAATGGAACAGACTCTGGCTACGTTTATGTCTCAGACAGGAACTTATATTGAGAACATGAATCAGTTTGTCAAGAAGACGGAGACATTCATGGATAAAACAGAGATGCAGATGACAAATCATGAAGCTACTCTGAAATCGTTGGAGACGCAAATGGGTCAGGTTTCCCAGCATATCAACCCAAGGCAGACTTGCGGATTTCCTAGCAATACTGAAAATGCTAGGCAGCCCACACATGAGCAGTGTAAAGCCATTACTACTAGGAGTGGGAAGAAACTACCAGGGCCAGAGAAAGAAGCTGAAACAGTAAAGAAACTAGCCTTGGACAGACCTGCCGAGGAAGCTGCCCCGACAGGTAACAAACAGCCTGTTGCCGATGAGCCTGTCACGACAGCAGAAGCGACAGAGGAGAAAAATGATGAACCCAAACCTCCTCAGATTCGTATGCAGTGGGAAGGACGTATTGCTGATTATCGTCCCCCACCTCCTTTTCCTCAACGGTTACAGCAAGTGAAGCAAGAATCTCAGCTCAAAAAGATTATGATATTTTTAAGCAGGTTCATATTAACATTCCGCTGTTAGATGCCGTAAGGGAGATGCCCGGTTATGCCAAATTTCTCAAGGATGTCATGTCAAAGAAATCTAAACTTGGGGAATTTGAAACGGTTAAAATGACAGAAGGATGCATGAGTATTCTTCATAGGCAGCCACCCCAGAAAAAGAAGGATCTGAGGAGCTTCATCATACCTTGTGTAATCGGAGATAAATATGTGGGTAAGGCACTTTGTGATCTTGGTGCTAGTATCAATTTAATGCCAAAATCTGTTTTTCAGAACTTAGGTATTGGAAAAGCTCGGCCCACAACAGTAATTTTGCAGCTGGCAGACCGCTCTTACGTTCATCTCGAAGGAAAAATCGAAGATATTCTGGTAAGAGTGGATAAATTTATATTTCCTGCTGACTTTCTTGTTTTATATTGGGAAGCAGATGAAAACGCACCAATCATCCTGGGGCGACCCTTCTTAGCCACGGGAAGATCACTGATTGATGTGGAGAGAGGAGAACTCACCATGAGAGTGAACGATCAAGAAATAAAGTTGAATGTTCTCCAAGCTATGAAGCATGCTGATGCAGAAGAAGAATGCAAGGTTATCACTGAAGTTACCCTTGACCAACCCTGCATCAGATCGGGCTGTCACGACATCAACATTGGTCACTGCCTCGGCAGCCACTTACAGGACTGTCACGACAGCACCGACGACAGCAACTCCTCAGAATCTGATACATCTGATACTGAAGATCAGGAGGAGGTAAACTGGATAGGCGGTCGTCCAGTTAATTTATTCGAACCTTTAAATTATACTTCGGATAACCATGCAATCCAAAAGCCA
The DNA here is from genome assembly GCA_030270665.1 of Hibiscus trionum. Lineage (NCBI taxonomy): Eukaryota > Viridiplantae > Streptophyta > Magnoliopsida > Malvales > Malvaceae > Hibiscus > Hibiscus trionum. The sequence continues at coordinate 37,058,424 of BSYR01000010.1, read as the reverse complement.
TCAACTGTTGAGCCCCCTGTTTTAGAACTGAAGCCCCTGCCAGGGCAGCTAAAATATGCTTTTCTTGGTTCAAATGATATGTTGCCCGTAATCATCTCTTCCAAGTTGATGCAGGAACAGGAACAGCAGCTAATAGGGATGCTGCAGCACAAAAAGGTTATTGGATGGACGATAGCTGATATTCAAGGCATTAGTCCGGCATTATGTATGCATAAAATCCTTCTCGAGGATGATCATAAGCCGACTATAGATGCTCAAAGGCGGCTAAACCATGCGATGAAAGAGGTGGTGCATAAAGAGATAATCAAATGGTTAGATGTTGGAATAATCTACGCCATCTCGGACAGCAAATGGGTGAGCCCGGTGCAGTGCGTTCCCAAGAAAGGAGGAATGACCGTGGTGACCAACGAAAAAAATGAGTTAATCCCAACCAGGACTGTGACCGGTTTGAGGGTTTGTATGGACTATCGGAAGCTTAACAAAGCTACCCGAAAGGACCATTTTCCTTTACCCTTTATTGATCAAATGCTTGATAGATTAGCGGGAAAACCTTACTATTGCTTTCTTGATGGTTATTCAGGGTATAATCAAATAGCTATCGCACCAGAAGATTAAGAAAAGACGACCTTCACATGCCCCTACGAAACGTATGCTTTTAGGAGGATGCCTTTTGGTCTATGCAATGCACCCGCCACCTTCCAAAGGTGCATGATGGCCATATTCTCCGATATGGTGGAAGACTTCCTTGAAATTTTTATGGATGATTTTTCAGTCTTTGGGGACGATTTTGAAAGCTGCTTAGGCAACCTACAAAAGGTACTCGAAAGATGTGAAAAAGCAAACTTAGTCTTAAATTGGGAAAAATGCCACTTTATGGTGGATGAAGGGATAGTCCTTGGCCATAAGATTAGCTGCCGTGGCATAGAAGTCGACAGGACTAAGATAGAAGTGATCAAAAAGCTGCCGCCGCCCACCACAGTCAAGGGAATCAGAAGTTTCTTAGGACATGCTGGTTTTTATCGAAGGTTCATTGCGAATTTTTCAAAAATCACCAAGCCCTTATGCCATCTTCGGGAGCAGAACCGACCCTTTGACTTTAACGAAGAATGTACTGAAGCATTCAAGGTTCTGAAGGAAAAGCTGGTAACAGCCCCAATAGTACAGCCACCAGACTGGACACTGCCGTTCGAGATCATGTGTGATGCTAGAGACTATGCTGTCGGGGCAGCACTTGGGCAGCGAAGAGACAAAATTTTTCATGTCATATATTATGCCAGCAAGACACTGAATGAAGCCCAAGTGAACTACACAACCACAGAGAAAGAGTTATTAACCATGGTATTCTCCATTGACAAGTTTCGTTCTTACATACTTGGAACGAAGGTAATAGTGCACACAGACCATTCTGCCCTGAAGTATTTGTTCGCGAGAAAGGATACAAAACCTCGATTGATACGGTGGATCCTGCTATTGCAAGAATTCGACCTTGAAATCAAGGACAAAAAAGGGACAGAAAATCAAGTAGCAGATCACTTGTCAAGGTTAGAGAAAGGACAGAGTCTACCAACTGATGAGACAAACATACTCGAGACCTTCCCAGACGAGCAGCTCTTTGCTGCCGCAATCACTGCCGCGACAGCCATGGCGGCAGGTAAGTCTTCTGAACTCCCCCGGTATGCTGATTTCGTTAATTTCTTAGTTAGCAGAATAATTCCTTCTGATCTTAATTATCAAGCCAGGAAGAGGTTCCAAAATGATGTTAAGCATTATTATTGGGACGAACCTCTTCTTTTCAAAATCTGTGCAGATCAGGTTATAAGAAGATGTGTACCATAGGAAGAGCAAGAAGACATACTTCATCACTGCCATGCTTCACAGTATGGAGGTCACTTAGGAGGCAACAAAATTGCTGCCAAGGTGCTGCAGTCAGGGTTTTATTGGCCGTCACTGTACAAAGATGCGAAAATCTTCTACAAGAGCTGTGACAGGTGCCAACGGACAGGAAACATCTCCAGGAGAAACGAGATGCCGCTGCAGAACATTCTTGAAGTCGAGATTTTTGACGTTTGGGGGATTGATTTTATGGGACCATTCCCATCTTCATGTGGGAATCTATACATCCTTCTGGCAGTAGATTATGTCTCTAAGTGGGTTGAAGCTATCGCAACTCAAAAGAATGATGCCAAGACAGTCCAAAAGTTTTTACACAAAAATATCTTTTCTAGGTTTGGCATCCCTAAGGCAATTATCAGTGATGAAGGGAGACATTTCGACAACAGGGTTATTGCTGCTGCCTTAAAGAAATATGGTGTCAAGCATCGGATAGCGACAGCATATCACCCACAGACCAATGGACAAGCTGAAATATCCAACAGGGAAGTTAAGAACATTCTTGAGAAGATGGTCAAGCCAACTAGGAAAGATTGGTCTTTACTCCTTAATGATGCATTATGGGCTTATAGGACAGCTTTTAAAACTCCATTGGGAATGTCTCCATACCGATTGATTTACAGGAAAACATGTCATCTACCTGTCGAGATAGAGCATGGAGCATACTGGGCAATCAAGGCAGTGAATATGAACTTGGACAAGGTAGGGCAGAAAAGGCTATTGGATCTAAATGAAATTCAAGAAATCAGGACAATGGCCTATGACAATGCAAGAATCTACAAGGATAAAACTAAGAAGTGGCATGACAAGAAGTTGCTGCCACGACAGTTCTGCCCAGGGAAGCTTGTATTGCTATTCAATTCTAGACTGAAACTCTTTCCAGGGAAGCTGAAATCTAGATGGTCTGGCTCGTTCCAAGTCGTACAGGTTTTTCCCCATGGTGCCATCACAATCCGATCATTAAAAGACGGGCACCAATTCAAAGTCAACGGACAGTGCTTAAAGCATTATCAGGGGACTGAAGCCCCAGGAATACAGGAAGTGGTTACCTTAGGAGATGCCCCACCTGGCATCCCTAATTTAACCTAATTTTTATTTTTATTATTACTTAATATTTATTAGGAAATAAGATTTAGGAAATAAGATTTATTTTATTTGAATATTTTTTTATTTTTATTGTTTTTAGGAAATAAAGGAGTCAAGAAGAACAGGAGAAGTGAACTCAGCCCACCATCCATCCACAAGCCCAACAAAGCCCAAAATTTGAAGCCTGTCGTTCCAGCTGCCGCGACATACGCGCAAAATACAGGCTGTTAACACGCTGTCACGACAGACGTGGAAACACGTCACAGACGCGCAATAGACACGGAAACGCGTGACAGACGCGTCAGACACGCTAACGCATAACAGCTAGCCCCGTTATTCGAGCCTGCTGTTACAGCTTCAACGGGCAGCAAATCCTTCTATATATAACCCCGTTTCATTTTTCATTTTCACTCACTTCTACTCTTCTTACTTGCTTCCTCTAGTTTTTACTTGCTTTCATTTTTATTTCCACAACCCTTGCAACAATGTCTTCCAGGCAAACCCGTAGGAATGCTGCTTCCAGTTCCACACCGACAGCAACCACCCCACGCTCCTTTGCGATCAGAGATATGTGGGAAGAGAGGGGTTTCATTTACAAATCAGAGGAGGAAAATCTGGGCCTCAAGTCATTCATAGCCCGGAAGGTTCGAGCTTTACAGTGGCAAACTTTTGCGGAGCAGCCTGAAGAAATGAACGTCATGGCAGAATTGACGGATGAGGGGACTCAATGGAATACCAGCCGGAAGAATCCACGAACAGTAAAGCGGACCCAGCTGCTGCCGGAGGCGAAGTTATGGAATGCCTTCATAAAAAAGAGGATCATGCCGTCGTCCCACAATACCACAGTCGACCAGCCGAGGTTAGCTTTGATACACTCCATTTTACATGAACGGCCCATTAATGTGGGCAGCTATATTCGTGAGAGCATTTTGGAGTGCGCACACAAACCGACGGGTCCCCTTTACCTCCCATACCTCATTACCTCACTCTGCCGTGGCCATGACGTACCGGAAGTGACCACTGACCATCGAGTCCAAGGGAAAGGTTGGACAGAAAAGAACATACTAGGCCTCATAGAGCTGACCGCTGCCACTCCTCTGTCGTCATTTGATCCAGCTGCCGCAACAGCAGACACGACAGAGCAGCCAGAGACTGAACCAGCTGCCGCAGCAGCCGCCCCGACAGGCTCCTCCTCCTAGATTTTAGCTGCCATTCAGAAGATGGAAGAACGGCAGCTCGGTCTGATGACTTTCATCAGGGATTTTACTGCTTCTACGGTAAATTTTATCCATAATTCTTTAAATTTCCCTGATGATGTCTTCCCCACCTTCCCTGCACATTACTTTACTGTCACTACACATGCCCACACTCCCACACCTGCTGCCACACCACAAACACCTCCTGCAGCATCTACACCAACACCTGCCACGACAGCTGCTGGCAGCAACCCTGCAGTAGAGACTTCTGCCCGTGTGACAAGGAGAAAAATGACGACGGAAGAACTTGACGCCTTCATTGTCGGTCTCTCGTCCTCTTCCGTTTGGGCCGCCAGCGACAATGAACCCTCCATCAAGAGGAATCTCTCGAAGGAGTTTTCACCGGTCAAAAGGCAGAATCGAATGGCAGACAAAGATAATATGCCAAAAGCCAGCGGTGGCAGCAGCAATAACAGCAGCAGCGGTGAGGACAGCAGCAGCAATTCTGACGTCCAGGTTGTGGAGAAACCTCCTCACATCTCCCCAACCAGGATCCAGCCACCACGGGAGGCCAAAGCAAATAACACATCTGCCTCCCCCGTGCCCCAGCCAGCTCCGAAAGCTAGAGCACGCCGCCAGATCAAACTGAGCAGCAGCAGCGAAGACAGCGATTAAAATTTAAGTTTCTTATCTTATTATTGCTGGCTGCTATATATTTTGTGATGTATTGTTTTTATTTTATTTTTATCTGTCATTTTGCATTGAGGGCAATGCAACCCTCGAGTTTGGGGGTGGCATCCCTCCATTAATGGAGTCCAATTTAGTTTTAATGGCGTCTTTTACTTAGTTTATTTTAAGTTCTCTTAAAAAATGAAAAATTGAACATTTTGGCTTAATTCTGTGAACTGAACTTACCTGCCGTAACAGCTCTGTCGTGGCAGTGCCTTTAGGATAGTTTTAGGAGAAGTTTAGAGCCTTTCTATAGTTCTGAAAACTTAAACACCATTGTGACTGTTATAATGCTTAGAACTCTTTTAGTCAACTAAAATAGGAAGCTTAGCACTTGAATAGCCCCTAGAGGTGCCTAACACTGGCTCTAGGAAAGAAGTTTAGCAAAATAGACTCAACAGCCCTAGAGGTGCCCGAAACCGGCTCTAGGATAGTTTTAGGAGAAGTTTAGAGCCTTTCTATAGTTCTGAAAACTTAAACACCATTGTGACTGTTATAATGCTTAGAACTCTTTTAGTCAACTAAAATAGGAAGCTTAGCACTTGAATAGCCCCTAGAGGTGCCTAACACTGGCTCTAAGAAAGAAGTTTAGCAAAATAGACTCAACAGCCCTAGAGGTGCCCGAAACCGGCTCTAGGAAGTTAGCTAGAGGTGCCCGAAACCGGCTCTAGTGAAACTTTAGCTTAAAGAATAAATGAAATCGAGTCAAAACAGAAAATCAAAAGAGCATAAGAAGTGTCTTCAAAAGATAAACTTTGGCATAAAAATTCGAGTTAAGAGTTGAAATATTCTAGTGAAACTAAGAGAGTCTTGGCATATAACTGTTCACAAGCATGCACACACTGCACGAGGACTATAGGGAGACTTCGGACAGATTCTAGATTATCCGACAGGGTGCTGCCGCCATAGGGAACGAATGAAGGGTAAGGGAAAGATCACTATTTTAAGCCAAAACAAAAATATTTCATTTTTCTTTTAGGTCTTAGTTGCTTGAGGGCAAGCAAAAACTTGAGTTTGGGGGTGTGTTGAGTGTCTAAAAGTTCTATTATTTACCCCTTATTTAGCCCATATTTCTGCTGCATTCAAGCATTATTTATTGCATTTAGGTCAGTTTACAGTTAAACATCACAAATATATTAAAAGGCACAGTTTCTACTGAAATTGGTTGCTTTTGCAGGTTGTTGTTGTAGCAGACGAAAAAGGCAGGCGCTGGGCAGTGAAGCAGAAGAGCTGGAACTGGACAAGCAGTCAATGAGGACGTTGCTGCCATGGTTGCCGCCGTGACAGCAGAGGACGGCAGCAGTTTTGTGGAGAAGAAGCAAAGTGGACCTCGATAGATAGAGAAAATTTAGCCCGTCTGTCGTGTAAAACCACTATATTTTTCCAAGCCCTAGATCAAAAGATATACCAAGACCAAAGTTCAAGGAGAGGAAATCCCAAGAAAGAAGGAGGACGACTTAAAGATAGATTCTCTAAAGATTTAGTCTTTATTAGAGTTGTACTTTAATTTAAAGTTGTAATCCTTGCTAAATTAGAAAACTTGGACCCAAAGCCTATATAATGGCATGTATTTCGACCTAGGGAGAATATTCACCATTCTCTAGCCTTCTTCCCAAAACCCTAGCCGTTTTCATCCTCTCATCATGTTCTAAATTCCCCCTAGGGCTACGGGTTGATTTGTAAAGTAGTTGCAAGGGTTGATTTGTTTTAGGAATTTTCAGTTCAATAAAATAAACTTCAAGTTCTCTTATTCTGGTTATTAGTATCTTGCAAGAGCATCGGGAGAGCATTGTGAGGTTATCAATTTACTTAGCATCGGGAGAGTTAAGTATACGAAAGGAATAAGAGCAAGTTCTCTAGTTTATAGTTGAACTATCTCGGACCTAGGGATAGGACGAGGTTAAGTGGCTAAAGAATAATTCAACAACACCGGTGTTCATCCTTCGATTCACGCCGGGAGGTATCATCAAGACGTGATCATCGACAGACTTGGACCTAGGGATAGGCCAAGGCACATCAGGGATTCTTGCCAAACTTGAAGTACTGAGTTGGGTAATCGTTGTCGCGATAACCAACGTACTGCTGCCGCGACAGGTGCTGCCGCGACGGGGACGACGACGGAACTGGATTTCCTAGACTTAGCAATACCTGCACTACTGAGCAATTCAATACCAGCCCATTCTCTCTATCTTGATTTCTCTACTCTTTTATTTAAGTTCTCTTTATTATTTTCCTGACAACTTTCTCAAATATTTTCTTTACTCTTGTGCAGCAATCTAAGGTGAAGCTATTAGCCCAGTCCCTGTGGAGACGATATCCGATACTTCGTATCACTTTACTACTTGCGTCGTGTATACTTGCACTACAATTGCGATAGACTATTTTACACGCAACAGCAATGTGTAATGCAGCTTGATTATCACACCAAAGTTTTGCAGGTATTGAAGCTTTAATTCCAATCTCACCGAGGAGTTGATATACCCATATAATCTCACATACGGACTTGGCCATTGCTTTATATTCGGCTTCTACACTAGACCGTGAGACTACATTCTGCTTTTTACTCTTCCAAGAAATCAAGTTTCCTCCAACAAACACACAATATCCTGAGGTGGATCTTCTATGCTCCTTGCATCCTGCCCAATACGAGCCGGAAAAACATTCAATTCTAGTATGACCATGATTGCCATATAGAATTCCACGCCCATGAGTACTTTTCAGATAACATAAAACTTGCTCTACTGCTTTCCAATGATCAACAGTCAGTGACAACATATATTGACTCGGAACACTCACCGGAAAAGATATATCAGGACGCGTCACCGTGAGATAAATTAATTTATCGATAAGTCTTATGTACCTTTTAGGGTCATCGAATAATTCACCTTCTTTAGTTAATTGTAGATTAGGGGCCATTGGTGTACTACAAGGTTTGACGCCCAATTTCTCTGTTTCCAATAAAAGATCAAGCACATACTTCCTCTGAGATAGGAATATTCCTTTTTTATTTCTGTTCACCTCAACCCCCAATAAGTATTTCAACGTCCCTAGATCTTTAGTGTGAAACTGAGTATGGAGAAAAGACTTCAGTGAGGAAATTCCGCTAGTGTCATTACCAGTGAGTACAATATCGTACACATATACGACTAGTAGAATAGTGCCCCCATCAGACTTTCTAAAGAAAACAGAATGGTCTGATTCGCTTTTTTGCATCCAGAACTTTTCAATAGCCTGACTAAGCTTACCAAACCAAGCCCGAGGACTTTCTTTCAGACCATATAAAGATTTCTTCAGATAACATACTTTCCCATACTCCCCTGAGCAGCAAACCCAGGTGGTTGCTCCATATACACCTCCTCCTGAAGATCACCATGAAGGAAAACATTCTTGATATCCAACTGATGTAAAGGCCAATCAAAAATGGCTACAAGGGAGATAAATAGCCTGACAGAAGCAAGTTTGGCAATAGGAGAGAAAGTATCATAATAATCCACACCATAGGTCTGAGCGTATCCCTTGGCAACAAGACGAGCTTTCAAACGATTAATAGAGCCATCAGGATTAAATTTAATAGTAAACACCCACTTACATCCAATAGCTCGTTTACCATTAGGCAAAGAAACCAAAGTCCACGTGCCATTAACATCTAGAGCAATCATTTCCTCAAGCATAGCTGCACGTCATCCAGTATGAGATAATGTCTCGCTAACAGTTTTAGGGGCAGAAATAGTATCTAGGGATGTAACAAAGGCACGAGAAGAAGAAGACAAACAATTATAGGAAACAACGGAGGAAATGGGGTAAGTACAAGCACATTTACCTTTCCGAAGAGCAATAGGAAGGTCAAAATCAGCAATATGAGGCGAATCTGATGACGAAGATATTGGCTCATCAGGACATGAATCTGGAACATCTGGAACATTTGTAATTGGGTCGGAAGGGGTGGTTGTGGCCGACGTGTATAGATGTTTTTGATGGGGGGCTTGACAAAAGAGTGCGGAACCAAGGAGGATGAGGACAACTCCAAGGGTGATGGGACCTGATAAAACAAGAAATCCTCGTCCTCCTGAGTGATAGACCCTGAAGAAAATGGAAAAGGTTTGTGTTCCAAAAAAGTAACATCAGCAGACACAAGATACCTACCCAAACTCGGACAATAACAACGATACCCTTTTTGGCCACATGAATACCCAAAAACACACATCTCAAAGACTTAGGATCAAGTTTTGTAACTTGAGGACGGACATCCCGAACAAAACAAATACAACCAAAAATTTTCGGGGAGAGGGGAAATAAATATTTAGTGGGGAAAAGAGTATGAAAAGGGATGTTACCCAACAAAACTGAAGAGGGCATACGATTGATCAAAAAACAAGCTGTGGAGATGGCATCAGCCCAAAAATATTTTGGAACCTGCATTTGAAATAGCAATGCTCTGATACCATGTAGAATGTAATTTCTTGTATTTTATTCAAGAAACATATGGAGCTAAATATACAAATCTAATTTACCTAAACTAGGTAACATAATATATGACATTAATTCAATATATTCTAGCCTAATAAATAGCCTAGATATTAGCCTAAGAATTTGTAACAAGAATGATGAAGACGAAGAAGTCTATCCTTCTGACCAGTAGTACAAGATTACTAGAGTAAGTGAGAAAAGATCGGATGTTTTAAATGAAGCAAAAGGAAACGATTTTAACAAGAAATTGGCAGAACAATTTAAGATGGAATGATGCTAAGTTTCCTGCATTATGGCGCTAATAACATCACTCGGTGTAGAGAAGTGAAAGGAGTTCTTATTGGTCCCCTATTTGGTGAGATGGGTCAGAATATAGGCGTATAGTGTCTTTTTCTAGAGTTGAGAAAATGTTTGAGATGATACAATCCAGGTTTTCCGGAGCTTCACGTTTTTTTTCTGTGTCTGCTTCCTGACAAAAAATTAACTCTTAAAAGAAACCGTAAAATTCAACACGCGTTCATGTTTAGGCATCTCAAGGGGCATGTTCATCATAATTGCAAAATGTATTGCATTTTTCACAGGAATACGAAGGCTTTTTCAGCAATAGGAACTCGCTTATCTATTCAAGCATAAGGATGATAGAACCTACCTATCCGTTCGGACGTTTGGAGAATGGAACCTGCTTATCTATTCAAGCATAAGGAGAATAGAACTTTCCTATTCGTTCGAGCATTTGGAGAATGGAACCCGCTTATCTATTCAAGCATAAGGAGAATAGAACTCGCATATCCATTCAGGCGTTCAGAGAATGGAACCCGCTTATCTATTCAAGCATAAGGAGAATAGAACCCGCCTATCCGTTCAAGCATTCGGAGAATCAAACCTGCTTATTGGTTCGAGCAAAAGGAGAACGAAGCCTGCCAGTTCATCAATACATGAAGTTGTGACAGTTTGGAAGTTGATGAAAATCAGTGTCCTTTTGTTCTTTATTCTATTCATGTTTCATCGAAATGACCAAAGAGGGGCAGTTGTTGTCACTGAATTTTCACCTAACCTTTTATTCATTTTTCTCTTATTGTTGTATTATATTCGGTTTAGTAGTGTTGTAGTGGCAATTAGTGTTAATAATTAATTAGTTAGTATAATTATAATCATAATAAAAACAAAAAAGTTGTGTAAATTATTTTGTATAGTCTATAATAGTTTGGTCCTTTTGCATTTAGGAAAACCCATTATATAAGTTTGCAAGATATTAATAAAGTGATTGGCCCATTTTTCTATATTGTTAGTATAGTAATTAGAATAAAACCAAGAAATGTATATAAAAAACAAACCATTTGTATTAAAATTAAGTAAAGGCCCATTAGAAATAAATAGAGTGTATTTAAAAAGAGTCCAATATAAAAAGAGTCCATTTAAGATTACCTAAGGGCCTACTCGACCCAATTTCAATTAAGTTAAACCCTAAAATCCTTAATCCATTTGTCTCTTGTGCAGTTAATAGGGGACCGTTGGATCAAGATTTGATCCAACGGTGCGGATAGAGCCCAGCTGGGAGAAAGATCAAGAGTCGCGCTTCCCGATCATTAGATCAAGAGTGATCTAACGTCCGAAATTGCTTCAAGGTAAACCACACAGATTGCACGTGGAAGCAAGCTGCAGAAGATCAAGCGATGAACCTTTTTGACTGTTAGATCAGAAGTGGTCTAACGGTTCAAATCAATCCACGAACGTTCAATTTTCTCAGGCCATCCATCTCTGTCTCAACCGCTATTGTCGGCGTCGTTTCATCATTTTCGGTTTGCCAGAAACATGCAAAAAACAAAGGGTCAAATTCCCCAAAACAAAGCTCAGCCGACAAAAACAACAAAACAAATCCCTAATTTGAAGCCCTGGAAAGAATCAAGCTGAAATTGGATTCAGATAGAGCGCAAAAGGCAACCATCTTAAAATTAAAGCCAAGATCAAAGCAAAGTCAGAGGAGTAGACCCCCTATAACGAAGCCATGGCTAGAGTTAGGCTTAATCCGAATTAAATCAGATATGATTTATGGGGAAATATGGGATTTGAGCTTGAAGAACAAGAAAAAATGTAACTATAAATACCATGTAATTCTTCAGACAATAGACACCATTGATACACGATTCACATAGAAAAATAGAGAAAACAAATTCAAGCACTAGGAAGCAAATATGTAATTGGGATTTCAGAGGAAATAAAGCAAGCATTTTCTGGTAATTTTTCTCATCTTGTTTCTTGTTATTAGAATTAAAATAAAGAAAAAGGATAAGTTTTTTTTACCTTCTTCTCAAGTTTCGTCGTGTTGCAGCCGAGGACTAGCTCCGATGACGGTTGCATGTTCTGAGATTCGCTAGAATCTAGAAAACTGTCATGCGAGGAGAACTGATTTAGGTTTTTAAACTCGAAATTCGATTTAAAGAAATGTTTTTTTTGGTTTTGAAAGCATTTTCCGGAGGTAAAATTTATAAGGATTTAAAAGGGGTTTCAAAAAAGGGAAGTTTTGGAAATCGAAAAAAGCTTGTGTTCGAATTTTCGTCGTTGGAAACGACAGCCGACGCCAGTGGAAAGCGGTCGGCACGACGGACGTTCGCCATGGCGAGCTCAAAGAACAAAGGGAAAGTGTTAAGTTCGGTTTTGTTTAAAAGGGTTTTGAATGATTTCCTTTTTATTTTCTCCGTTTTGTATCGACCCGCTAGCCAACCCATATCCTCTTTTCAACCTGCACCTAACTCTCTTGGATCTTCTACCACGGCATCCCAACTTTAAACCATTTCAATTTCGTCCTTTTTATTAAAAATTGACCAACAAATTTCGCTTTTCATTCAATTTGACCACTATATTTTGTTGTCCTTATAATTTAATCACCAATCTTTTTAAAATATATAAAATAAAAAGTTTTTATTATCCGTTTTCTTTATTTAAGTTCCTTTATTTATTTAGTTTCAGTTATTTAAATTCTAATATTTTAATTCTAGTATTTCCTTTTCATTAATTTTCGTTGGTTGTTAAAATGTTTAGTTAGTTTTAAAACTTTAGGAATAAGATCTTGAAAATCATAGATTAGAGCCTTTGTGCGTTGAAAAATGTTCTTAATCTGTTAAAATAAAATACACTGAATTCTACTTTAACCTTAATAGATAAAATATACGTAAACTTTTTCTAGGTTAATAATCACTATTAGGTTTTAATTAAAAATTCAACACATTTAATTTTCTTTGTTGGTTTGTTAAAAAGTGAAAGTTAATTAATGTGGTGTCTTACCAAACAAAAATGATGAGTTAGCGCCAGGAATGTTGGCGGTGATTGGAGTTCATTTTCCGTGCAGTAAGGCTGTTAAAATAGATTTATATTCATTAATGAACAAATAAATCGAAACTCTTGCGAACTTGCAAATTCCAATTTTGATTTTTTTTAAATCAATAAGGTACCAATCTTTGGGCGTTGTGGGGTGCTAATCCTTCCCCACTCGTAACCAATCCCCGAACCTTTTTTTTGGTTTTACGTAGACCAAAAATATTATTTTAATAAATAAAACATTTTATTAAAATAGCCATTGTTTTAAAAGTGATCCAATCACACTTTTTAAAAAAAAAGATTGGTGGTGACTCCGTTGATTTTCGTTTTCAAAAAATGCCGGGCTCGAAAAGGGTTGCGACAATATATAAATCGTGAACTGTTCTGAATAATAAAAACATGTGAAATGCTTTAAGAATGCATATAGGGGCTTTTTTATAAGTTTAGTGGATTGTTTGTATGTATAAAAACATGTTCGGGGATGTTTATGAAAGTATAAATGTATATACAAGTAATTTTAGGGGTTGTTTTGTGTGTCTAAATGTAAAGTTGATTGTTTTGTTATACTCATAGTGTAGGTACATGTTTAAGTGATTTAAGGGCATATAGATACATTAGGGGATTTACCTTGATCTATATATAAATAAATTGGGTAGTTTGGTTGGATGAATGTGTATATATTTGCGATTAACTAGCTAAACTAAATGAGTGATAAATCAAGTTCTAATACATGTATGCATGTTGTGTTATATCTAGACACACAAGGTTATGAAGGTGGAAAGGCAAATGTAGATCACCTAGGATATAAACAAAAGGGGTTTGTTATACGGGAGCAAATTTAGCTCGGAATGAACTGTGAGTATAGTTTAAAGTCTCGGGATAGAGAGAAACTATCACGAGCATCTTTATTTTACATTAATTGATTTTTCTTGTTCTTAAAGTTAAAACTGTACTGATATGGCTAAGCTTTAATACAAGGTAAGTACTTTATTGAAAAGTACTCTATGATATGAAAATTTGGTTGAAAGCATGATGTATGGTTAAATTCTATATACTTGAATGTATATATGCATGAGCTTAACATGATAAAAATTAAGCCTTGAGAATACATGAATTTGAAACTAAGCTCATTCTTGACTCTGATATGATAAGAAATGTTATTCGAATGTCGTGGTAAGGAACTAAGATCATTCTTGATTTTGATATGATAAGAAATAAATGGAAAACTTTGGTTTTGAGTCAGTCATAGGTATAGTTGGCATGCCATAGAGTCCATAGAACTCATGTTTGGGGTGAACTACGGTCCTTATTTGGCGACAGTAGGAGGGAAGTGTTGTGGTCATTTGGCGACAATAGGAGGGATTGGCCGATACTATGAGTACCTTTTTGTTGGTGATAGTTGGTTGGAGATTTATAACACCCTAAACCCAAATTAGTAGTAAACCGAGTCTAGAGTGTTAAAAACAAACACATATTACTAACTTGTCTTATAAGTTAAGACCCGAACATTGAAAATTGCAATAATTTAAAACTTTTTATTAACTTGTATTTAACCAAATGAGCATAACAATCCAACGATGCATTTATCATTTTTTTTTCCTTTAACATTGACTAAGTATGAAATTTATCAAACTCATACTAAAGATCATAACAACTAACAATCAACCTTAACTATCAATTTATCATCTTTAAATAACAAGAATTTAAAATGTGTTCCCTTAGATTACAAACAAGAAATACATTTATGTAACCAAATCATATTTTTAACGTTCATTACAATCACATTTGGTTACTCGCAAACTTTATTTATAACTTAATTCAATTATAGATTCCGAACCTCATATAACCCTTAATAAATTATCCATTTCAGTATAATTTCAATTTATCTGAACAAATGAAATCTTGTTCAACAAGCTACTACGATAATTCACTGATTCTATGATACTCTTCTAATTACAAAAATATATAATAGCATTCTAACCGAAACAAGTACCACTCGTATAATAGATTTATCCAATTCTTACTTTCATTCATAAAACATTTCCTTATTCAATGAATTCAAGCTGAACAAAGTCACATACTATAATCCATATTAAGGTTACATCCTAATATAGCTTGTTATACAAGGAACCAATCGAACTTCCTTTATTAATTACATTTGAAATTATTCATCAATCAAACAATCATTCTAGTATTTTACAATCAGCCATAGACTTTCACCAACCGGGCTAAAACATATCAAGATAACAATCCCATTTTATATACATAACAAATAATTAAAACTAGATTCTTAGAAAATTACAAGTGCCACCATCCTAGGAGTTTAATTAAAGAACAAGACAATGAACAAGTCTTGGAGTAACCGATGATCCATGATTCTGATCAACTATGAACTTCTAATGTAACCTGCAATGCATGAAATATGAATGCATTAGGCTTATATAAGATTCTGATCAACTATGAACTTCTAATGTAACCTGCTGAAATATGAATGCATTAGGCTTATATAAGCTAAGTGAGGCAGTAACGATCATATACTAACAAACATACATCATATAATCTCAATGAATCATAAGACCAATATATAATTATGTGTTAGCATTTGTCATTAGAATCATAGATTAGCTATTGATAATCTTTTGAGCATTCGAAATCTTCTTCAAATGTCTTTACAATTTACATTGATCTTTTTTTTAAAGATTAATTTAACATGTTTAAGTCTCCCTGAGACTTGATAAATACCTGATAGCCTTTAGCTTCCTTATGAACTTGTCAATTGTTGCCAATTGTTCAATAGATTGTTTGTTGCCTTTTTCAATTGGGCACTCATTCATCTCATGAATAGCTTGTAACATATGCTCATCAAGAGTCAATCATACCATTTGCTCACTATGAGCCAATTATCATTTCATGGTATTCACAACTTTCTTTGATTACTTATTAGCTTTTATACAATTCATGTCCTTTATCAATTTGCCTTGGATTACAATTGGATATGATTAACATTGGTTCGAGTTTGACCATATAGGTCGAAGCGATATTTATCTCAAAGCACATAGCAATGGCTAACATTGAAACATAACAATCCTATACTTCACACTATCCAACCAATTGTCGTTAGTCTCCGTACAACTCCCCCGTTACCTCATACTGTCACCAATACATATCACATATATGGGGCGTCCCCTGAGCCATAGCTCTTGGACCGTAGTCCCAATATATCATGCATCATACCAATGAATCCAACGACTTCCATTGAGGCAACTTAAGTATCTTATCTTATAATGGTGTTTGGGGAAGTATCTTATTGCACAAGTAATTATACTAGTCTTTTACTCGATGTCTTATGAATTAACTATCCTTTTTCCTTAAGCTTTATAAGAGTGTTAGTCAATAGATAGCTTTCAATTTTAAAGCACAATGACATAAACATAGGCATTCATAGCATAGGTCAAACACTTGCATAATACATACTCAAACATGTTTGATCATCACATAATCTTGGCAACAAATAAAGCTCAATCAATTAGCAAAACATTAGGATCAAATCAATTTGTTTAATCTTACAATTAGTTCATTATCTTTTCTATCTTTATCAAACAAACACAATTATAGATATGCATATACACATGCTTAACTAACAGACCAAAACAGTCCCATAAAAGTTAGATTCAAGCAAAAAAACAGTCTCATATTTTCATATCTATTCAAATCTGCCAAGCCATGCTTAACTACACAATTACTCATAAAGAACAATCCAACAACCAATTAGTCCAAAGACAAATCAGTTCCTTTAATTACTCACAAGCATATTAAGCAACTTCATTTATAAGTAAGTTATTCAAGATGGTTTGTATACATTTGTATTCAAGTAAAAACATTCCATAGTTTAAGTCAATCAATACTGTATTTCCAGCTTCATAAGTAGATCCTAATAAGCAAACCATTTCCTTTTAATTATGGTTCTATAACAGAAATTCATAGCATCACATATGTTCATGAATAATCTCAAAACAGTTCCACACATTCATGTTTTCCACGATATTTTCTAATATCTCATATGACTGCTACTACCGGGCAGACTGCACAACACTCAATTAAAATTTCACAACTTTCATTACGTATTTCGGAATTTCAAACCATTTACACTGTTCGAAAGCTGACTCAACTAGCTTTCTAACCATATAAGCCTTGTATTTTAAATCTTTATTAATTAATACAGAATTTAATTAAAAGACGGCCCGATTCTGCCACCGGGCAAAATGCACACTCCTTAAAAAATCATCTCTAAAAATTGTTTTATAACTCGGAATTAAATTCCGTTTGTTTTAAATGAAACTAGACATAATAAGATTTCTAATCATATGAATTATAGCTTCTAATTCGACTTGTACAATTTATAGTGAATTTTCAAAGTTGTTGCCTTTGTTGTCCTAATAGTAAATTGTTGTTTTGTTTTTCTATACTTGTTCTTCACCGGTTACTCTTATATTCTCTAAATTTATTCTACACAACCTATATTCACAAGAATTCAATTAAGTTACTACTCCTTTACTCAATTCCTTACCTCTAATTATACATTTTCTTCATAACCAAAACAGGGCATCCTCTATGCATGTTTAAAACAAACCCTTCAACTCTATTAAAACATCAAAAATTCCTTATATAAATACTAATATAATTAAATAAACATATAAAAAACTTAACCATACAAAATTATCGACCACTCAACCACAACATTCCCCATTTAATACTTTAAACCATAAAACACTCCCAAATAGTACTAACAGCTCTTCATTTTCATTTTCATTTTCAAACACAGTTTAAAATTTTCACTCGACTTTAAATTATTTTCTACTCAATTTTTTAATATATTTTTACACCTTAAAACAAATTTCCTAAGATTTCTAAAGGTATATTTCTGCCCTGTTTCTTTTGGTTATAGTTATCAACTTTAAAACAGTCTTTACTATATTCGTTTTTATACCAACATCAAACTTATTGACAAAACAAATTTTTCTATGTTTCTTAACCACAAATTTAGTCATTTTAATCACTAATTTAACCACACACATTTGTCCAAATTCTTAGGTTCAATATTGCATATAACTATAAACAGACATATATGTACATTCACATTTCACAACAACAAAATTTTAAACATTCTATTATCAATTCGACTTCCATTTTCCTTCTCTATAAATACATACTCAAAAAATCCAATTCGAACTTCAAATAAATCATGATGCTACTTATTCAATCCATATCAACTTAAGCAATTAACTCATGGTTAGTTCGATCATACATGTTCTCTATTTTTAACAGATTCTATAACTTCATATCAAATAATTTACAATCCAATTACAAAAGGCCATGGATACATATATAGAAGCCATCATTCACATAACTCTAATCTGATTTACCTCCCTAAATTTTTAACACACTAAACACATGAAAATATTCACGATAATCAGAAAAAAGAAAGCTAAAATAAAGAAGGAACTCGATGCTTACCCTCCTTGTTAAACCTACTCGGAAAATGAAGCAACTTAACTTGATTAACTAGACTTAATCTTCTTTCTCTCACTTGTTTAGGGGGGTTCGGTCATGGGAGAGGTATGTGGGGAAGATGATTGTTGTTGTTTTCTAATCCATTTACCGAATTCATCCAAAACCCCCTTACACACATGCCTTAAATTCTAAGTGACATGTGTGCATGCCCACCAACTCATAAAACATTAGCATGCAAATATTGAAGTTTAAGTCTAATTCTTTTAGGTCATTTAAAATTGACCCTAAAATAGTTTATAACTTCCATCCGAGTCCTAGCTTCATACTCAATTTATTTAATAATATTTTTTCACACAAACTATAATCGAATTATTCTTTAATAATTCTAAGTCCTGTTCTGGGGTATTGCAGGATTCGTGTACCTAAGTTGTTACTTGATTCTCAAGGCTGTGAAAAAGTTAAATAATGAAACTTACAACTAATTCAAGGATTAAATCTAATATCCTTTGTGACAAACATCTATGTCTAAAATATGTTATGTTTACTATCTTATATGATGATTATCATTTGATCGTGACATGTTATGTTAGATAACTTGTTTGATAAGTAATAGACAAGTAACTTACGTACTGGTAGGATATGATAAAAGAAAACATGAAATTCTATGTATTAGAAAGAAATGAACCATATAATGACTTGCATCTTAAGCAACATTACCTAAGGATCCTTGAACTTTCTGGTGAGTAAAGATATGTAAATTATGAATTTGCCATGTGAATAAAAAATTGATTACACACTCTTAATTACATTGCTTGCTCGATTACTATAAAAATATGTAAATTCATGTCTTGTTCGATTGACTCTACATAATAGGGTTGTTGGCTTGATGAAATTAGAATTTCATGGTTACTTGCTTAGTGTTGATAAACACTTTGGATTGTCTTTTATTTGACTCTTACGGAAACATCTATTATGATAAGTAATTATGTTAAAAATAAGCCATGCTTGATAACTTACATGATAAGTAGCACATATATGTATGTATGTGTGTGTGTATATATATATATATGAAATGCTATATTCGAAAGATTTAAGAACTGTTTTGATTTAATTCAACCATGTCATGGACTGTTTTGAATCTATAATGTTATATACAAGATTTAAGGACTATTTTCATTAAATTCAACTATGTTTTGGACTATTTTGAATCTATAATGTTATATACAAGATTTAAGGACTGTTTTGATTTAATTCAACTATGTCTTGGACTGTTTTGAATCTATAATGTTATACAAGATTTAAGGACTGTTTTGATTAAATTCAACCATGTCTTGGACTGTTTTGAATCTATAATGTTATATACAAGATTTAAGGACTGTTTTGGTTTAATTCAACCATGTCTTGGACTGTTTTGAATCTATAATGTTATATGCAAGATTTAAGGACTGTTGGGATTTAATTCAACTATATCATAAATTGTTTTGAACCTATAATGTTATATTGGAGATTTAAGGACTATTTTGACTAAATCGAACTACGTCTTGGACCGTTTTGGATCTATAATTTTATATACGAGGTTTAAGGATTGTTTTGGATAAATCCAAGAATGTATCGGATTGTTTTCAACCTATATATATATATATATATATGATTTAAGAACTCTTTTGGATATATATCTATATAAACAAGTACATTTTGGACCAATTTTGTTTATTTAAATGAGTATACATAAATTTAATAATACTATGGATGTTTTAAACAAAAGATGTACAAGTGAAATAGGTTGCTTGAATCACGAGGCTGATAAAAAGAAAGCTTTAAGCTAAATAATGATTTAGGGTATTGACTTGTATAGTAAGTAATGTCTTTATTGGGCATCTATTTGGGGAAATTAGATAAGTAAGTTCGAATACTTATAGGTATATGTATAAGCTATTTTTGAATACCTAAAGTATATATACGAACACGCCTAGTTCGAATCTCCCATGTATAAGTGAATTTACTTGTTTGAATGCCTTGTTCTAGAATGGTTAATTTATTGTCTAAGCTTAGAATTATATGAACATGTTTAAGAGATCTAGCTAAAATGATGGGTTTGTTCCATACTTTAGATTCTTTAAGCTACCTCACTGAGTAATTATACTTATTAATCCTTTCACTGTTTTTCAGGTTAAGTTCGAATTGGTTAGCCTTAAGCCTGGACAAGATCACCGGAAGTCGAGATTACATGTCTTGTATTTCCTTAAAGAACTCCTAGATGGTGGCACATAATCGTTGGCTAGGCATAATGCATTTAATTACTTCTTTGATTATCATATGGGTATAAGTTTCATAAGAAACCATAGTTAATTGTAATGGCCTTTTATGCTTTCTGTTGTTTGTTTTCTAAGTTCCGTTTTTATGGTAATTGATTAGTTGCTTAATAGATAAGCCATGCTAGGTATATCCGTGTATATATATATATATATTCAGTCGCTAGCTTGTTGAATAAGATATAATAGTTAGTGTTGGAATAAGTTAAGAAAATGAATGAGAAGAAGGACATCTATGTGTTTCGAATGAGATTAAAGGTTATAAGCAAATGCTTGTTATGCTAAGAGAAGATTGATTAATTAGTCATGTTCATAAAGGTGGTCTATGCTTATCAAACCTTCTAAAGAGGTTGGTCCTTAGGTGGTTGTTGGATTGCTTGTTTGCTAGTATCTTCCATGTTTGATTTGTTTGGATCCTAATAAGGAATATTTGTAAAGCCTTGGTTGGGTAAATGTTTATTATAATAAACTGGTAATAATTCTACGAGATTATATAATGTTTTAATGTCTCCTAGTAATTGTTTTAGCCTTAAGGTAATGACCTATGGATCTTCGATGTTTTTATGTGCTAGTTTATAAAGATGAAATTGGAATAATGAAGATATAGTTAATAGCTAAGGGTTTTAAGATGTTGCACTAGCGAATGAATTGGATTAATCTAGTTTGGCCTACTTTGTAATGAACCTTAGAAGATTAAAATCGAAGTCTAAGCCACATTTGTATTGAATGGATGAATGTCTTTAATAAGTAAAAGATTTCAAATGTTGGTGAAATGAAAGACCTTAATTCGATGCTTGAAGAATAAGTTATGGGTTTGTAATCTTATAAGGAAACTTGAGATAGGGTTTAAAATTGCTACCAAATTTGAGTAATTTGAAGTTTAAATCTTGTCTTTGTATTACTTTTGGTGTTTTGAAATCGGGACTTACATGTGTTAAGTCATTCCTTGTTTGTTCTGTAACACTCTCTAGTTTGGTTTACTACTAGGCTAGGTTACGGGTGTTACAAGAATGTTACCACTTGAAGCCAATCCTAAAGATCATGAATTGAGAACTTGCGTAGCATATCCTTGTATTTGTCCTATCATTCGTACATGGACTCGTCATCCCTCTGTCGAAAAGCTATAATGTCGCTCCACAACTGATTGTTCCTATTCGGTGGATTGTATCGAAGTAGGAAACGTTTGCATAGATCATCCCAGGTTGCAATAGATCCTGGTGGTACGCCCTTCAACCATGCTCGTGATCTATCTCAAAAAGAATAAGGGAAAAGCTTTAGTTTAAGCACATCATCGGGCACTCCTTGTCAATTACTGCACCAAGCAGTGGTTTGTTGTCGCTATTGTTCTTTTTGTTATTCGGGATTTCATCGACGTCCCTCATGGCTCTATGTTCTCACTGTCTAGCACGAAAGAGTCTCTTGATTTCAAGTTCCAAATGTATAAGGGGTTTGTATCATGGGGTGTGTCTGGTCATGCACCAATAACACACCTAAAAAGAAAGGAAAAACAAAGAAAGTAAAAGTTAGAATTAAAATAAAAGGTAAGTGCAAATACTAAGCTATAATCACCAATTGCCAATCCCCGACAACAACGCCAAAAACTTGATGTGTGTATAATGGATGCGCAATTAAGAGCAAGTATACTCGTCACTCAAGTGATAAAGTGATAAGTAGAGTGTCGAACCCACAGGGGTTGGAGTGATAAACTCAAAGAAATTGTAATTAAGAGTTATTGAAATAATATCAGTGTGGTGATAGGATTACAAACTAAATACGATAAAAATAAATTGTAGCAATGATAAGATAAGAAATAGATGTTGTAGCAAAAGTCTAATGGTTATGGATGCTGAGTTTATTTCCTAAGAACTATGCCAATTACCATTAGAATGTTATAGCGGTGAGATACGCTTATATACTCGACAAGGTTTTCTAATACACTCCTAAAATCTCTCGAGATCTAGAAGTTGATAACATGATGTTATGGTAGTACATGTCTGCATAAACCCTAACAACTTATTATCTATTCAACTTCCCCTTATTAGTCGTTTGAAATCCTAAAATTATGTCTAAGCCGAATTAGAACCTAAGTTAACAGCTTAAGCTCCACTTTTCATTCGGTCTAACTTAACTCTCTCAATATTAAGTTACAAATCATTAATTAAAGACCTCTCTCGATATCTCTTGCAATAACTAAGCATTACGAAAAATGAACATAATAGATAAGGAATAAGTGTTATAGCATTGAACAAATAATTAAAACATTGTATCCTAAAAACAATAAACCCAACAAAAGAGTATTTAGCTCATGTCTGAGAAAATATCATCCATAATAAAAACAATGTAAGTTATGGCAATTTGTAAAGCAAGAGAGAAAGAAAATCAAGCATCCTCAAATTCTCCTCCAAGCCCTCGAACTGTGTTGTAGCGCTTCGCACTCCTCAAGCCTTTCTCTTTAGCTTTCATCGTGTGGAGACTCCTCTTGACTTCAACGATGGTGGTTCTCCGATATTCGAAGACAAAGGGCTATTCTCTCCTTGATCAAGCTCTCTTTGTTTGTTGCGCCAGTTGTCTTTATATAGGCGACAAAGCCAAGGTTAATAAACCATAAAGCGTACACAATCCTTTAATGATGATCTTGCTTTCTGCGTCATTCAATGAAGTTCATAAAAGAGAGGGGCCCGTGCGTGATTTGGTCGTAATGAGTCAAGGTTTATCTCCAAATCTGCCGCAATGTTGTGGCTTCGAGTTCATCAAGAGAGAGATATAGCTCCAATAATTCTTGCTTTCCTTCCACTCCATTGCCCCCTGCACAAGCACCTCTAACTGCACTACATTTCCCATCAATAGCATCAATATAGACAACAGTTAAGCTCAAGCACCAAAACTCCATAACTACATGCACACTACTCCTAAATGCAACTAAAATATAGATTCTCAAGGCAATCATCAATCCTTCGCTGCTTATAGAAAAAGAAAAAAAAAAGAAAAAAGGAAAGAGGAAAATATTATATGCTTATATAGTAAAATAAAATAAATGTTGTTTAGCTAGAAAGAACCTGTGTTGTAAGGCATGATGCTAGCATTGATGAAATTGCAAGTTTATTCATTTATTTTTTTAGTTGTCGGTGCAATTTGTTGAGTGTATAAAAATACCTCATTTTTTACCCTTTCACTACATCAAGTTTAATATATAGTGGCGCTTTTCACGGCGTTTTGTATGTAACGCCGCTAAAATTGTACATATCATAGTGTTTATTTTACAAACGCCACAAAACGACACATTTACCAAAAACGCCACAATAACTTGTTATTTAGTGGCGATTTTACATAGAAACGCCGCAAGTGGTATTTTTTGGAAACGCCGTGAAACTTTTATTTGAATTATAACTCACTCTCATACACTCTCTCACCTCACCTTGATCCCTAAATCTCTTTCTCCAATGCACTCTCTCTCATCACGCCGTGAAACTAAACATTCTCCCAACCCATCCTTTTCCCCTAAAATCTCAAGAACCCTGAAGAAAATTTCATGTCTTTCGTTCGACAATGGGCGGCCATGAAGCGGTGGAGGCTACCAAGACCGTCCTTTTGTCGCTGACGTCGCATGGACTGCCTTGGAATGCTGCCATCACCACCACCATCATCACGACGATGCTCCCATAAATCATGAAAACTCCGATCTTGAAAATGAATTGAAAACCCGAAAATCGACGTTTAGGAATAAGCTCGAAGATAACCTCAAACTTCTCAATAATCTATCTGAATCTCATGCTCTATTAAACGATTGTCCCCTGACATAAGTAAATTTCTTTCTTTTTTCCGTTTAATTTTATTTTTATTTTTCTAATGTCTGGAATTAATTGTAGATCTATGCTTGGTTAATTTATGGCAGGGTAATGCTACATTACTGATTTCTTTAGATTAGACATACGGATTCTGTGTAGTTATAACTTATAACAGATAAACGAGGATTTCTCTTTATTTTTATAACATATTAGAGATTAGACATACTAATTTATGTTAGGAGTGTATCAATATTGATTGATTAGGTAATATGGTGTTTTTAAATAATTTGTTTTTATATTAGGACACGGTATACATTCAGCTGAAGTTCTGATTAATGTTGACCAAAAGGAACCAAGTTGGTTGATATGGGTAACTGATGAAATGGTTCCAAGCAATGTTGAAAAGTGGTGTGGAATTGATGATGAGAATTACATTCTCTTCTAAAGCTAAACTTTTCATCTGCAGAAGCGCTACTAAACAGCCCTAATTTGCAAAGTTTTGGAAAGGGAAATTTCTTATCGGAGTCATATACTAATTAGATTAGATTGAACGTTGTATTTATTGCCAATAGTGTTTACTTAGATTCATAGGATCATTTTGTACTAATGTATTTGTTAGTTCAAGGCAGATTTAGGTGATAGTTCTATTTATTTTTCCTTTTATTTTGTAATCATTGTTGGCATTTTCTGTTTTTGTTTTTGCAGCACATTTGCCACAAAATCATTTTCATAAATATAGCGATGATGGAAGAAGGCCTTGGCAACGTGCATGTTGCCCTTAGGTATCTTCACAAAGCTTTGAAGTGTAACCATATTCAGGTTGCTTGGTCCAGACCATATTCAAGTTTTAGTTTATTATATGATATTTGTCTATTAATGTCTTCAGACAACAACAAGTTATCATGCTATAGCAATTGCACTCTCGTTGATATAAGCATACCCTTTTTGCTACTTCATGTGCTATTCAAATAGTTGGTCCTGCTATTATGTCAGCTGCTTCTCCATCTCCCAACCCAGAGTAGAAAAATGCAATTCATGCCTTTGTTTCTTGGGTTTTTCTTTATATAATACTATCATTATCTTTCATTCTTCTTCATAAATTCAACTTTAATTACTAAAATTAAAAGAATAAAAAACATGTTGGCATAGCTTCATAAATTCAGCAAGTCTTATCATTATCTTGTTCTGTTTTGTGATGATATAAATTTACTTTTAACAGTTATACACTTTTCGATATAGATGGCTGTAAAGTTCCACAAGAGATGGTTGTTGCAGTTGGAGATGTATTCAAGAAAATACTCAAAGAGGTATTGCCTTAACTCCTAACTATATGACCAGAGTTTATCTTGGCTATAAGTGGGTATTCTAAATTTCTAATGTGATGGGAAAAATCCTTTCTTTCTATTTACTCCTCGAGACGGAGAAAGTAAGGGTCGAACACGCCAAAGACATGTCAATCCATCGAGCAATAATATCAATTGTGTTAGATAGGCACCCTGAGTTAAGGTATTTGTATTTAGAAAAATTTTAGTTTGTGAGATCATATGGCTATAAGAGGATTTCTTTTTTTGTTTCTGGAAAAATTATAGTTTGTGAGATCATATGGTTATAGATACTTGTCTTGGTTTTAGAATGAATGCTTTTTTATTTAATATGTTTTTTGGGAAAAATAATGATTTTGTTTGGAAACCATTATTTTGGAATTATCATAAACAATCTCTTTGCTGCTGTTCATTTCAAAGGAAAATCACTAATCATGGTTGGACTATAATAAATTGATGCAATATGAGAATGAGGTCATGAATCCATGTGATTTCACTTTTGAAACGCACTAAGTAATTCATATTTAGTTTTCCAGTTATCATATTTGACTCTGGTATTCACTTCTTTTTTTCAGTATTACTGCTCAATATCTTGTAGACATTATCAAGGCACAGCTTCAAAGGTATCAATCTTATAATCTTTGTGGAGTTTAGTTGTTAAAAAGCATCATTACTCTGCAATTTGTTCACAAAATTAATTTGCAGTAAATAGTAATTCAAGTTTTTTGCCTTAGTTTATGAATAAGACCCCACTATTATTCTTGATGCAATCTGCATCTGCAATTACAGTGAACAATTAAAACTGACTAACCGATACATAAAATTAGTTTGGTTCTGCCAACAGTTATGAAAACACAAATCTTCTAGAATGATGGCAATGTGTATTAGTGTGCTATAATGGCAGCTCTTTGATTTGACCAAAGCATTTTTATCATAGTGTTTGCTTATGTCATATGCAGTTGCTTAATCTTCAATATAATGGTTCTTAATTGTACATAGCTTGATTTTCGTGTATATATATATATATATTCAAGTGTCTACATTAAATCTACTCAATCATCACTTCCCTTTCAAAACAATTGCTCTAAATATTGATAACATTAATTTCATTGGTAATTGCAGGATCCATTTCCAAGCTTCAGCAAAGATAACTCCCCATGTTAACCGATCTGTGAACATTAATTTCATTAGTATTGCTGATTTTATTCCATAAAACCAGTTTTCATGTACCCTTTTCTCCACAAGGGTTGGAGGAAGGATTATAAAGGGAAGAAGGGTTTATCCCTTACTCTCCTACTCTTTGCATCAGAGAATGCTATAAATGTCATGAATTTTGGGAATTCAAACATGTGTTATTGACTTTCTATAGTTTTGTATGAAATGTTATTGTTATTTCTTATTTGGCTTAATTCGCCCTTAATGCAATTATGCAAAGCGCTTGTAAATGTGAGGGGTGGTGGTTGTTATATGTCAAATGTAATTGTCAGAAACGAGTATTATATATATACATATATAAAATCAAAGCAACATAGATAAGATGTAATACGAGGTTATAAAATATCGTAATATATAGAATATATCACATCACTATTAGTGGCGTTTTCCTTAAAAATGCCATTATAACTCAACATTTAGCGGCGTTTTCAAAATCAAACGCCATTAATAATAGGGTATTTACCGGCGTTTTGAAACCCAAATGTCACTAAATATAGTGTTTCTAGTGGCATTTTGGAACTCAAACGCCACCAAAGAAAGGTTTTCTAGCGGCGTTTTGAAATCCAAATGCCACTAAAAATAGGGTTTTTAGCGGTGTTTTAAAACTCAAAGGCCACTAAAGATAGGGCATTTAGCGGTGTTCTGAATATCAAACGCCGCTATAGAACTTGACCTTTTGCGGTGTTTTACATTCACAAACGCCGCTAACTACAGCGGCGCTGGATCTAGCGGCACTTCTTGCAGCGCTTTTTATAGCGTCGGGAGAGGTTTTAGCGGCGCTTAAAATGCCGTTATAGAACAACAACAAAAACGTCGCGAAAAACCTATTTTGCTGTAGCGTTTTTACTCATATTATTGTTAGACTTAGGCTCATTTTAGTTGCATTGATCAAATCTCCACGAAATTCAAATGCATTCAAACGCCCGATTAAATAAGGATCAGATCTCCACGAAATTCAAATGCATTCAAACCCTTCCTATCAACACAAAGCTGACCGCGTCATCTCTATAAATAGAGATCAAATCATAGATAAAATGGGGGGAGAGATTGTATTTTAGAGAGAGAAAGAGCAGATCGCACGCATCTTCTTCATTTCTATTTTATGTGATCCATGTCTGGGATTAAATTCTTTGTAATTTCTTCATCCCAAGCCATGAACTAATTTAAATTGGTTGGGGTTATTTGGGTTTTGTGGTGTGATAAACGATTGGATGGTTGTTAGTTTTTTATTTCAATAAATTCGAAGTTTGTTCATTCTTGATTTCTTATTTTCCATCTTGAGAGAATTGGGAGAGGATCTTGAGTATTATCCATTTATCTAGACTCGGGAGAGTTAGATTCAGGAAACGAATGAATATGATTCTCATTTAAACAATCGTTAGTGAGAAATAATCCACCTTAGGAATAAAGATCGGATTTTAATAGCTAAAAGGAGTGTAAGACCGGTTGTTGTTCATCCAAGGTTAACGTAGGAATGTATCAACAAGGCATGCTCAATTAACCAGTTCTTCGGTTAGGGATAACAAGAAGACATTGAAGAACACTCCGCCAAACTTTGAAGGAAGGAACCCAGTTGTCACGGCATTAAAACTAGTCCTAGTTGCTGCGACATAAATTGTGACCTAGTTGCCACAACAATTTAGCTAGTCTTAGTTGCCACAGCAACTGAGTTGCCACAGCAATCAATTGCCATGACAATCCATTCAGCCACCACACCACTACTCACGATAACCCAACCTTCTCTCTTAAATCGATTACTTTTTCCATTTATTTCTATTTACTTAGATTAGTTTACTCAATATTCATCACCATCAATCTATTTCTACTACATTGCAGTGACTTAAGCAAAGTGGCCCAAACCAATCCTTGTGGAGACGATACTTGATACAAATCACTTTATTACTTGCGATGTGTATACTTGCACGGTTTGCGTTGCACTTAAATCACACAACACAATCTTCTATCATCTAGATGTAACTGATTCATTCATATTTGAGATGATTCAAGTAGCTAGAATGTTCATAAATCTTTGCTTTACCTTGTTGCTTTCTATTTTACTTGAGAACAAGTAAAAACTCAAGTTTGGGATGTTATAGCTCTCTAAAGAAAATGTATCTCCTCCTTATTTATTGATTAATTTTTTCTCATATTTTTATATGTTGCATGCATTTTTCATCTTAGTATTTTTATATTTTCTAACTTAGTTGACTTAATTCGAATTATCTCTAATTTTTCCATTTTGTTGCATTGTCGTTGCACTGCTAATGTCACTGTAAAAGTATTTCAATATTGTAGCCAGGAATGTTGCCGTAGCTGCCAGCTGTAAAGAAGCTTCTACGGATAAGGATGAACTAGCATGAGTTGTACAGTCTGTTATAACAGATTATGTACGGAGAATTGAAGCAAAAATTACATGAAGGGCATATTTCATTCTTGGATCAGACTATGTATTGATAAAGGAAGAGAGAGAGGGGGAGAGAGAGAGAGAGAAAATAGATTGGGAAGATTCAGATGACCCCATTCTTCATTTCTTCTAACTCTCGGAGCTTCATCCATGGCGACTTGAGCTTTCTTTTGGCGAACCAAGGTGACGATGAAGCAAATGAGCTCTTGACAAGAGGAGTCGAGTGCACTAGCAAGGGAAATTAGTGGAATCACTTCGAGACTATCTAGGAATAAATGTTTCCATTTGCTTTCATTATTTTTTTGTATTAAATGAATGGTGATTTTTATTTTCTTTCTTTAAGTGTGGAAATACTTTCAGATTGTGACTTTTAGTTTGTTTTATAAAGCTTTCTTTCCTTTTTCAATTATTGGGTTTGAATGTTATTTTGCACAGAAGTGTTGAATACAGCCACTGTCACTAGAAGGTGCAGTGACAATTTAAGTTAACTAGCACAACAACGAAATTTAGGTGAGAACTCAAAGGAATTTGGTTCACTTGTAATTGTGCATGCATTATTTTCTATCATTGGTTGATGTGCATGTATAAGTCTTTAGTTGAGATTCGAAGGAGAGTGAGTAAAATGAACTTGATCTTCATTGTTGATAAATTATCTATTATTATGTCCTTGTAGCACTTGGTAACCTATTGAGTTTGACTGAAGGAATCCAATCTTATCATTGATAAATCTATCTTTATTATTATACTTTTTTATTATTGCATTTACATCACACTTCACAATTTTCTCTTCTTTAATTGTTTTTGCACTGACAACTACTCTCACATTTAATTCTTATCTTAGTATCAGTGCTCTAACATTAGTAAACAACCAAAGTCCTGTCCTCGTGGGATCGATATCCGATAAGATTAAACCTATCAAATATATTTGTTGATGAGAGCTTGGTTATGTGAATTTCCAAGTCGTATTTGTTGCCCGATCGTGATCTGACTATGTTTCTTCTCAAATTGAAAAAAGTGGGTTCAATTGGTTAAGTTGGGTGTTCAAGGGAGGTTGTAGGAAAGAAAAGAATGGTTCAAGGGGTTATACTTGTTTGGTGTATAAGGTGGTTAATGGTTGATGAGTTGGTAATGGAGGTTTGGATGAATGGTGGAGGTGATGGTGATGTTTAAGGATGATAGTTTGGTTTCAAAACGAAGGAAAAACCAGCACTATAGAACAATATTGACCCGAACCTTATAATGTTCGTTAACCGTTAATGGATCGTGACCCACTAGTTATAAGGAACTAGGAAACAACGATATAAAATAATGGAAAGGAATGATTTCACAAGACGAACTTGCAAATCGGTAAAGTTCTTAAAGAACAAGAGAGTTAATGATGATTGTGTAGATAACCTATTTTGTGTACCCTTCTTACTTAGCTGTTGCATGTGTTTAGGCTCATATGGTTGCATTTATGAGTAGTTTGCATATAGTTTTCATGTAGTTAGGGAGTTACATTGTCTGCGTTTAATTGTTTATATATTGATGTATTTAATGGGGAATGCAGTGCGTTTTAGTGGTGCTTGTGCAGAGAACTGTTGGAGCTGGAGGAGAACTGGAGCAGAAGGATGACATCTCTCTCGTATGGAGCTGACAAGGAAGTAGAGTTGGAGACGAATCAGACTTTGGCAAACATGGATTCTCATCTGATATAGAACTCATTGAATGAAGTGAGAAAGCAAGATTCTTTTAAAGAAGCTTTGTGCGCTTTAGGGTTTCTAAACCCTGCCTTTTTCACCTATATAAAAAAGACTTGGGCCACAAACAGAAGGAGCTTGATTTTAGTGTAACACCGTCAACCCGACTTAGAAGAAAACCGTAATTGAGGATGTCACTACAACATAATTTCATGAAACATGACACATACATCAAATTTCTAGAGTAATTTAAAACAAGTTAGCAAAAATTTTCCTTTTTAACCTTTATTACCGTAAAGGTCTTACGAAACAATCATACAATTTTCCTATTTAACATTCAATATCCATAGAGGCAATTTATTGTACTCATCAATACTACCACCGATTAACAAGAATGAAGTACCCAAATTACACTAGGACAAGCTAATGAATTTTCTTTTAGAACAAGGTATCATTTGAACAAGAGAATGAAATATTTTGTTTCGTAAATTAACATTTCCATCATATGCGTTCAAAGATTACCTTAACTGACTTGATACGAAGGACAAACAAACACTAGCTTGGAGACAAGGTAGTATTCGAACAAGCAAAACAAGAAACATATAATTCAAGAAATACATCAATTATACAAAGCATTACTTTGATGGACAATGAGACCATTTAGAAACAAGATATTACCAAATTATCATCCGTAAGATTAGCTATTGTTTTATTTTGAATCCAAATTTCATTCAGTGGATAACTTGAAAGGTTTAGAATTCTCATACTTTCCTTTATTACAACATCATGTAAATGCACATATATTTTACTTCTTAATA
This sequence comes from Hibiscus trionum, assembly GCA_030270665.1. Taxonomy (NCBI): domain Eukaryota; kingdom Viridiplantae; phylum Streptophyta; class Magnoliopsida; order Malvales; family Malvaceae; genus Hibiscus; species Hibiscus trionum. Next base: position 37,026,695 of record BSYR01000010.1, on the reverse strand, counting down.
ACAATCACACTTACGATCTTTTTGAAACATTTCAGTTGAGATCTTACTAAATGGCCACAAATCCATTTAAAGGAACAAATCAATCTAATTTCTGTCTAACCAAGGGACTTAAAATAGTAATCATATCAGCCATTGTAATCTTATATGTTTTAAATTCTTGCTCAAGCAAGTGTTCAAAGACTAAAGAATATGACTTAGATTACAAGTTATTATACAATTCCATTAGAGACAATTTCTTATCACATTATAGGTACAATGAGTACAATTTGGAACATGTTTTATCACTAAACCATTACTTATGTTACAATGATACCATAACGTCAACTAGAAACAAATGAAATATTTATACATCAATCCTCTACTTATTACGGTATAGAACTTTCATATTCAAACAAACATTAACCATGATTTCTCTTACAACCATTCGTACCCTCTAAATCATACATAAGTCATCACATTTCTTTAGCCTAACAACATACTTCTAAAATCATCAATATCTCTTGGCCATAGACCACAATCCACCAACCATGAATTATCAAACGATCGATTATACTAAGTAAGCATTAAACCGTAACCGTGACTAGCAAGCATATCACCATTGTTATCAAATATTAAGTCGTGACTAGTGAGCATCAAAAGCAATCAACCCAAGGCAGATGAAACACCTCAAACTCGGCTTAGAAGAAAACCGAGCTAGGAATTGTTTTACAAGAAAACATAACTATCTTCTTGATAACTTAGCACAAAAACATTGAACAAGCTTTCGAAAAATCAACATAATTTAAAACATTTTCCTGAGAATTTATTCCATTAGGCTAATTATAGCCTAAGTATTTTTAACAATTATCAACAAACAATATAAACATGCTTGATACACTAGGCAATTAATCAAACATACCTAGCTTACTTAACAAGGTATTCAAAGGGAACTTATAGGAACCAGACAAGGCTGGAACCCTTCATTTCCATTATAATTGTTTAGAAATTTATTCCAATAATCTCTTGTTGTATAATATATAAATCTTCACAAAATCTTACTCCTATTCTCAAACAATAAGAACTCCCGTGAAGACAACCATTATCCAAGACTTTAGACTTCAAATAAATGAGTCAAAAATCGATCCCCATTTTAGAATGATCTAATTTACTAGTCGTCATACTCAAAGCAACAATTCAATAGGTTAATAGCATCCACTTTAAATCTTATCACATTATAATACGAGAAAGTCCATATGAAAACGAAAAGTGTTCAAGCTTAACCCTTCTCGTATTCCTATTTGTTTAGCAATTTTATGAATAAGTTATCCTATCAAGTGAATTGCACTCCAATCTAAAGCTAGCACAACAATCATACTTAATATTATCATCAAGGTTCCAACCATTTCTTTAACATATCGAACCTTTATAATGTAACTAAATTAACCCTTATTTAGGCATAAATCTTAGCATAACATTTCAAATCAGCAATCATATAAATATATCGGCTATAAAAAACGGGCTCTGTCGTTTCGATACGCCTACGTGGCACTGACCACAACGGTCATAAACCCCAACGGCTATTTCCCAACTAACATTTAAATGCAGGTCGTTTCGATACGGGACTAGGCGTTTCGAAACGAGTGTTTCGAAACGGACAATAGCGTTTCGATACGGGTCCACGTCAGACTGCAACGGCTCTTTCTACTTAAAGGGCGTTTCGAAACGGGTTCGAGCGTTTCGAAACGGAGAGCTGCAGAACTGCATTTATGGTGGGAATGAAAGTCCTCAACGGCTCCAATTCAATCCCAACGGCTAGCAACGGCTATAAACTCACCAAGGAGTATAAAAGGGACCTCCAAGCATCAAGTAAAGGCTAATGCTCATATTGTCAAACAACAAATGATCAAGAATTGTCTTAGAGCTTAAATTGCCATTTATTGTATAGACAAACACTAGTGAGCCAAAATTGTCAAATTTGCTCAAGTGTTTTAGGTTTTGGGTGAGTGCTAAATTGTGCAAACAAATACCTATTAGAGGGATTTAAGTTTGCTTATTGTTTCTCTTTGTAAAGAGGGTTTCAATCAAGGCTTTGGGTACAAAGCTTGATTGGTGTATAAGGGTTACCTCCTAAGCCTAGAAAAGGGGAAGAGCAATTAGTGGAATTGTTGGAAATCCTTAGTGGGGAGCTAAGGTAGTGGATGTAGACCTTGGTTAGAAGGTTGAACCACTCTAAAATCATTGTGTCAATCTTTGTTTTAGCTTCCTAAACCCTAACACCCAAAAATCCACCTCTCCACCACTTGGTGAGCCACATCGGTTGAACGAATCGAGCTCCTCACAACTCAACAAAACTGTATCAAAACGCGTACCGAAACAGGCATTCACAGTGTCAAATCGTATCGAAACGGCATCACCCCCGTTCCGATACGAGCATCCTTGGAGCTACACCTTGTTCCGAAACAACCACGAGCGTTTCAAAATTCCTGCACTCTGAGTGTCCCTAAAAACAGTTTTCTGCATCTCCAAATGATCCCAAACATACCCCAAAACAACAAGATTCAAGAAACAGCATACATGCACTTAATCTATAGGCATTACACCCTACTTCAAGCACGATCAAACACATAACATGGCCATTCATTCAAAGAAACATACATCCATACCACATAGCATAAAACATGGTTATAAGCCTTCAATGCAAACAGTTAGACATCAACATAAACATGGTTTACAAGTCCACAACACAAAAGCATTAACAAATAAAGCCAACACATAGGAGTCTAGATACACGCTCCTACAACACGTAGCATCCACATTGCTAAACTACTACATTATTTACTAAAACCATACTTGAGAAACTACCACACACTTGGATCCCCTTCCTTGCTCCTTGCTAACTCACACTAATGATCTGCATTGTCGAAAACGAGAGAGTAAGCTAGAAGCTTAGTGAGGGTTCTCTAAAACAAAAACAACGACAATGCAGGGTTCAAAGAATGACATCCTTAAGATATTCACAAGGCATACATTTACGCTAACATAACAACATAGCCAAACATAAAGAGAATGCATGAACATGGCATCTTACCTCATGTTATGCTAAACAATGATATAACAAATATCTTACACAACAACCACACATGAACAAGTATATTGGCAACTATTAGCTTACTCAGATATGCAGATAACTTCCGTTGGGATTTTCACCCCTAACGTACTCAACAACAATTACCTTCCGGTGGGATTACACTCATCATCGTTTTCACTCATGGATGGGATTACAATCATCATCACATGCTAACATTTTCGGGTGGAATATTACCTCACCGTACTCCTCCTTGATGACTTCACGTCACCAAGGCCATGCGCGAATTTGACTCTTACCGTGTGCACACTCATCCTAATGATCCATCATTTATACCCGGTAATTAACTAGTGCCAATTATACTAAGCATGTCTCACCATGATTTAACAATCATGCACACAACATATCATCACCAATAAACAACATCAATAGACCAACATGCATAACGAAAACATACTACACAAGTCTACACTTATGCACTTTAAGCAATAACTCATAAAATTCAACAAGAGATTAAGATACCAACTTAATCCCCTCCTTGGATTGGCCTACCAAGCACATTCCAACACCTCAACCACACACTTGAACCAGTTTAAAACCGTTTTAAATAAACCACTCACCAAACACCCTTAAGGCAAACCGAGAAAGCCGATCAAGCCTAAAAACTTCCCAGAATCGAGCCCGAATCTTCTCCAACGATTTCCCTTGATTCTAATCAATCAAAAACAACATATTACTACACAAAGAATCCACAAAACACTGCCACTAATCAGATTTCAACCACAAGACTATTTCTCTACAATTTCAAGCCATGAACCAACCCAAAAATCCTCATTTTCGTACTAACACACAACCCAACAGAAATCTATCAAATCCAACACCCAAATCATCATTAAACACCTTCAAAACAACCTTCAAGCATCACTATAACATCACCCCAACTCTCCTACACCACACTACCTCTAAAACTCAAGTTTTCAACCCTTTAAAATACCCACAAAAACTCATTTCGGGAATTTTGATAAAACTCCACCATTTTCACATATAATACTCTTTAGGGAAAGGTTAAAACATAAATTAACTTTACAAATCAAAAGCTAAACGAAAAACCATTAAAGCTTCTTCCTTTTTCTTTAAAACTTGAAAACTCCAAAAATGGTGTTTAAGAGAAACTAAAACCATTGAAGTGTTAAGAACGATGAGGAGAAGTCAAAAATGCTCTTACTTTGTTGAAAGCACTTGAAAACGTGAAGAACTTTGATGGAATATAAACTAAGGGTTGAAGGAGGTTTTTGTCGTGGAAAACTTGAAGGAAGAAGAAGAAGATGAAGACTCTCCAAAAAGTCTCCCTTTTTAGTCATCTTTTTCCCTTAATTTTAAAAATTATCTTTTTTCCATAATGAAATTCAAGCCCTTTTTTAAATTTTAAAGCAAAGCACATTTTAATTAAAACGAGCCCAAAGACTCGAACTCAATTCACACACTCAACTCCCGACCTCTAAACCCGGGTGTAACATGTTTTAATCAAATTTTAGGAATTTGTATACTTGATTCCGAGCATTTCAACATGATTATATTGCAAAAAATCAAATTTTGTACTATTTACTCAATTAAAATTCCAACGGGTCCATTATAAGGCCTATTTAGACTCGTTCGTCTGAAACCTCTACAAAACAGACTGCAAAACAAGTTTTAATCAAACGAGGTCCATTGTAAGGCCTATTCCAACGAGTCCATTGTAAGGCCTATTTAGACCCGCTGATTCGAAACCTCTACGAAACAGACCGCAAAAAAAAGTTTTAGTTTAAGTTTAGGAGTTCATATACTTGATTGCGAGCATTTCAACACGATTATATTGCAAAAACTCGATTTTTGTACTTTTTACTCAGTTAAAATTCCAACGTGTCCATTGTAACACCTATTTATACTCGTTGGTCCGAAACCTCTTCAAAACGGACCGCAAAACAAGTTTTAATCAAATTTTAGAAGTTCATATACATGATTACAAGCATTCCAAGATGATAATATTGGAAAAACTCAATTTCTGTACTTTTTACTCAGTCAAAATTCCAACGGGTCCATTGTAAGGCCTATTTAAACTCACTCGTCTGAAACCTCTACAAACTGGACCACAAAACAAATTTTAATCAAATTTTTGGAATTCATATACTTCATTACCAGCATTTCAAAACGATTATATTGCAAAAACTCAATTTTTGTACTTTTTACTCAGTCAAAATTCCAACGGGTCCATTGTAAGCCTTATTTAGACCCGCTCGTCTGAAACCTCTACAAAACGGACCACAAAACAAGGTTTAATCAAATTTAAGGAGTTCATATACTTGATTACGAGCATTTCAAAACGATAAAATTGCAAAAAACTCAATTTTTGTACTTTTTACCTAGTTAAAATTCCAACGGGTCCACTATAAGGCCTATTTAGACCCGCTGGTCCGAAACCTCTACAAAACAGACCGCAAAACAAGTTTTAATCAAATTTTAGGAGTTCATATACTTGATTACGAGCATTTCAACGTGATTATATTGCAACTACTCAATTTTTGTACTTTTTACTTAGTTAAAATTCCAATGGGTCCATTGTAAGGCTTATTTAGACTCATTCGTCCGAAACCTATACAAAACGGACCACAAAACAAATTTTAATAAAATTTTTGGAGTTCATATACTTGAGTACGGGCATTTGAACGCGATTATATTGCAAATACTCAATTTTTTTAACTTTTTACTATGTTAAAATTCCAACGGGTCCATTGTAAGGCCTATTTAGACCCGCTGGTCCGAAACCTCTACAAAAAGGACTGCAAAACAAGTTTTAATTCAACTTTAGGAGTTCATATACTTGATTACGAGCATTAAAATAGGATTATATTACAAAAACTCAATTTTTATACTTTTGACTTAGTCAAAATTCCAACGGGTCCATTGTAACGTCTATTTAGACCTGCTGGTCTGAAACCTCTAGAAAATGGACCGCAAAAAGAGTATTAATAAAATTTTAGGAGTTCATACACTTGATTACAAGCATTTCAACACGATTATATTGCAAAAACTCAATTTATGTACTTTTTCCTCAGTCAAAATTCCAACGGGTCCATTATAAGGCCTATTTAGACTCACTCGTCCGAAACCTCTAAAAAATGGTCCACAAAACAAATATTAATCAAATTTTTGGAATTCATATACTTGATAACGAGCATTTCAACATTATTATATTGCAAAAACTCAATTTTTGTAATTTTTACTCAGTCAAAATTCCAACGAGTCTATTGTAAGGCCTATTTAGAATCACTCGTTTGAAACCTCTACAAAACGGACCACAAAACAAATTTTAATCAAATTTTTGGAGTTCATATAATTGATTACGAGCATTTCAACGCGATTATATTGAAAAAACTCAATTTCTGTACTTTTTACTCAGTCAAAATTCCAACATGTCCATTGTAGGCCATATTTAGACCCGCTCGTCTGAAACCTCTACAAAACGGACCACAAAACAAGGTTTAATTAAATTTAAGTAGTTCATATATTTGATTACGTGCATTTCAACACGATTAAATTGCGAAAACTCAATTTTTGTACTTTTTAGCAAGTCAAAATTCCAACGGGTCAACTGTAAGGACTATTTAGACCCGCTGGTCTGAAACCTCTAGGAGTTCATATACTGGATTACGAGCATTTAAACACGGTTATATTGCAAAAACTCATTTTTTTTACTTTTTCTTAGTTAAAATTCCAACGGGTCCATTGTAAGGCTTATTTAGACTCACTCGTCTGAAACCTCTTACAAAACGAACAACAAAACGGGTCCATTGTAAGGCCTATTTAGACTCGCTAATCCGAAACCTCTACAAAACGGACTGCAAAACAAATTTTAATCAAAATCATAGTAGTTCATATACTTGATTACGAGTATTTCAATGCGATTATATGGCAAAGACTCATTTTTTTTACTTTTTACTCTGTTTAAAATTCCAACGGGTCCATTGTAAGGCTTATTTAGACCCGCTGGTCCAAAACTTCTACAAAACGGACCGTAAAAAAGTTTTAATTTAATTTTAGGAGTTAATTACTTGATTACGAGTATTTCAACGCGATTATATTGCAAAAACTCAATTTTTGAACTTTTTACTCAGTCAAAATTCCAACGGGTCCTTTGTAAGCCTTATTTAGACCCGCTCGTCTAAAACCTCTACAAAACGGACCACAAAACAAGGTTTAATCAAATTTAAGGAGTTCGTATACTTGATTACGAGAATTCCAACGCGATTATATTGCAAAAACTCAATTTTTGTACTTTTTACTCGATTAAAATTCGAACGGGTCCATTATAAGGCCTATTTAGACTCACTCGTCCGAAACCTTTACAAAACGGACCACAAAACATATTTTAATCAAATTTTTGGAGTTCACGGGCATTTAAACAAGATTATATTGCAAAGACTCATTTTTTTTACTTTGTTAAAATTCCGACGGGTCCATTGTAAGGCCTATTTAGACCCGCTGGTCCGAAACCTCTACAAAACGAACTTCAAAACAAGTTTTAATTTAACTTTAGGAGTTTATATACTTGATTACGAGCATTTCAATAGATTATATTGCGAAAACTCAATTTTTGTACGTTTGACTTAGTCAAAATTCCAACGGGTCCATTGTAAGGCCTATTTAGACCTACTGGTCCAAAAACCTCTACAAAACAGACCGCAAAACAAGTTTTAAACAAATTTTAGGAGTTCATATACTTGATTACAAGCATTTCAACACGATTATATTGCAAAAACTCAATTTCTGTACTTTTTCCTCAGTCAAAATTCCAACGGGTCCACTGTAAGGCCTATTTAGACTTACTCGTCCGAAACCTCTACCAAATGGTCCACAAAACAAATTTTAATCAAATTTTTGGAATTCATATACTTGATCACGAGCATTTCAAAATGATTATATTTCAAAAACTCAATTTTAGTACTTTTTACTCAATTAAAATTCCAACGGGTCCATTGTAAATCCTATTTAGACTCGCTCATCCGAAACCTCTACAAAACGGACCACAAAACAGGTTTTAATCAAATTTTAGGAGTTCATATACTTGATTACGAGAATTTCAATGCGATTATTTTGCAAAAACTCAATTTTTGTACTTTTTACTCAGTTAAAATTCCAACGGGTCCATTGTAAGGCCTATTTAGACTCGTTGGTCCGAAATCTCTACAAAACAGACCGCAAAACAAGTTTTAATCAAACTTTAGGAGTTCATATACTTGATTACAAGAATTTCTACATGATTATATTGCGAAAACACAATTTCTATACTTTTTACTCAGTCAAAATTCCAACGGGTCCATTGTAAGGCCTATTTAGAATCCCTCGTCTGAAACCTCTACAAAATGAACCACAAAACAAATTTTAATCAAATTTTTGGAGTTCATATACTTGATTACGAGCATTTCAACGCGATTATATTGCAAAAACTCAATTTTTGTACATTTTACTCAGTCAAAATTCCAACGTGTCATTTTCAAAAAAAAAATTCCAACGTGTCCATTGTATGCCTTATTTAGACCCGCTCGTCTGAAACCTCTACAAAACGGTACACAAAATAAGGTTTAATCAAATTTAAGGAGTTCATATACTTGATTACAAGCATTTCAACACGATAAAACTGCAAAAACTCAATTTTTGTACTTTTTAGCAAGTCAAAATTCCAACGTGTCCACTGTAAGGCCTAATTAGACCCGCTGGTCCGAAACCTCTAGGAGTTCATATACTAGATTACGAGCATTTAAACACGATTATATCGCAAAAACTCAATTTTTTACTTTTTACTAAGTTAAAATTCCAACGGAACCATTGTAAGGCCTATTTAGACTCACTCGTCAGAAACCTCTACAAAACGAACTACAAAACAAATTTTAATCAAATTTTCGGTGTTCATATACTTGATTACGAGCATTTCAACACGATTATATTGTATAAACTCAAATTAAGTACTTTTTACTCAATCAAAATTCCAACGGGTCCATTGTAAGGCCTATTTAGACTCGCTAATCTGAAACCTCTACATAACGGACCGCAAAACAAGTTTTAATCAAATTTTAGTAGTTCATATACTTGATTAAGAGCATTTCAATGCGATTATATTGCAAAGACTCAATTTTTTTACTTTTTACTCTATTAAAATTCCAACGGGTCCATTGTAAGGCCTATTTAGACCCGCTGGTCCGAAACTTCTACAAAACGGACCGAAAAACAAGTTTTAATTTAATTTTAGGAGTTCATATACTTGATTATGAGCATTTCAACGCGATTATATTGCAAAACTCAATTTCTGAAGTTTTTACTCAGTCAAAATTACAACGGGTCCATTGTAAGCCTTATTTAGACTCGCTCCTCTGAAACTTCTACAAAATGGACTACAAAATAAGGTTTAATCAAATATAGGGAGTTCATATACTTGATTATGAGCATTTCAACACGATAAGATTGCAAAAACTCAATTTTTTTTCTTTTTACCCAGTTAAAATTCCAACGGGTCCACTGTAAGGCCTATTTAGACCCGTTGGTACGAAACCTCTACAAAACAGACCGCAAAACAAGTTTTAATCAAATTATAGGAGTTCATATACTGGATTACAAGCATTTAAACACGATTATATTGCAAAAACTCATTTTTTTTGTATTTTTTACTCAGTTAAAATTCCAACGGGTCCATTGTAAGGCCTATTTAGACATACTCGTCCGAAACCTCTACAAAACGAACTACAAAACAAATTTTAATCAAATTTTTGGAGTTCATATACTTGATTACGAGCATTTCAACACGATTATATTGCAAAAACTCAATTTTAGTACTTTTTAATCAGTCAAAATTCTAACGGGTCCATTGTAAGCCTATTTAGACCCGCTCATCCGAAACCTCTTCAAAACGGACCGCAAAACAAATTTAATCAAATTTTAGGAGTTCATATACTTGTTTACGAGCGTTTCTACACGATTATATTGCAAAACTCAATTTTGTACTTTTTACTTAGTCAAAATTCCAACGGGTCCATTGTAAGGCCTATTTAGACTCACTTGTCTGAAACCTCTACAAAACGGACCACAAAACAAGTTCTAATCAAATTTTAGGAGTTCATATACTTGATTACGAGCATTTCAACGCGATTATATTGCAAAGACTCAATTTTTTTTTACTTTTTACTCTGTTAAAATTCCAACGGGTCCATTGTAAGGCCTATTTAGACGCACTGGTCCAAAACCTCTACAAAACGAACCGCAAAACAAGTTTTAATCAAACTTTAGGAGTTCATATACTCGATTGCAACCATTTAAACATGATTATACTACAAAAACTCAATTTTGTACTTTTTACTCAGATAAAATTCTTACGGGTCCATTGTAAGGCCTATTTAGACCCGCTCGTCCAAAACCTCTACAAAACGGACCAGTAAACATGTTTTAATTAAATTTTAGGGGTTCATATACTTGATTCCAAGAATTTCAACATGTATATTGTAAACTCAATTTTTGTACTATTTACTCAATTAAAATTCCAACGAGTCCATTGTAAGGCCTATTTATACTCGCTCGTCCGAAACCTCTACAAAACGGAATGCAAAACAAGTTTTAATCCAACGGGTCCATTGTAAGGCCTATTTAGACCCGCTGATCCGAAACCTCTACGAAACGGACCGCAAAAAAGTTTTAATTTAAGTTTAGAAGTTCATATACTTGATTATGAGCATTTCAACACGATTATATTGTCAAAACTCAATTTTTGTACTTTTTACTCAGTTAAAATTCCAACGTGTCCATTGTAACGCTTATTTAGACTCGTTGGTCCGGAACCTCTTCAAAGCGGACCGCAAAACAAATTTTAATCAAATTTTAGGAGTTCATATACTTGATTACAAGCATTTCAACACGATAATATTGCAAAAACTCAATTTCTGTACTTTTTACTCAGTCAAAATTCCAATGTGTCCATTGTAAGGCCTATTTAAACTCACACGTCCGAAAACTCTACAAAATGGACCACAAAACAAATTTTAATCAAATTTTTGGAATTCATATACGTCATTACCAGCATTTCAACACGATTATATTGCAAAAACTCAATTTATGTACTTTTTACTCAGTCAAAATTCCAACGGGTCCATTGTAAGCCTTATTTAGACCCGCTCGTCTGAAACATCTACAAAACGAACCACAAAACAATGTTTAATCAAATTTAAGGAGTTCATATACTTGATTACGAGCATTTCAAAATGATAAAATTGCAAAAACTCAATTTTTGTACTTTTTACCCAGTTAAAATTCCCACGGGTCCACTGTAAGGCCTATTTAGACCCGCTGGTCCGAAACCTCTACAAAACGGACCTCAAAACAAGTTTTAATAAAATCTTAAGAGTTCATATACTTGATTACGAGCATTTCAAAACGACTATATTGCAAAAACTCAATTTTTGTACTTTTTACTCAGTTAAAATTCCAACGGGTCCATTGTAAGGCCTATATAAACTCACTCGTCCGAAACCTCTACAAAACGTACCACAAAACAAATTTTAATCAATTTTTGGAGTTCATATACTTGATTACGGGCATTTCAACGCGATAATATTGCAAAGACTCAATTTTTTTTACTCTTTACTCTTTTAAAATTCCAACGGGTCCATTGTTAGGCCTATTTAGACCCGCTGGTCCGAAACCTCTACAAAACGGACTGCAAAACAAGTTTTAATTGAACTTTAGGTGTTCATATACTTTATTACGAGCATTTTAATAGGATTATAATGCAAAAACTCAATTTTTGTATATTTTACTTAGTCAAAATTCCAACGGGTCCATTGTAAGGCCTATTTAGACCTGCTGGTCTGAAACGTCTACAAAACTGACCGCAAAAGAAGTTTTAACCAAATTTTAGTAGTTCATATACTTGATTATAAGCATTAATTTCAACATGATTATATTGCAAAAACTCAATTTCTGTACATTTTCCTCAGTCAAAATTCCAACGTGTCCATTTTATGGCCTATTTATACTCACCCGTCTGAAACCTCTACAAATGGTCCATAAAACAAATTTTAATCAAATTTTTGGAATTCATATACTTGATCACGAGCATTTAATCATAATTATATTGCAAAAACTCAATTTTAGTACTTTTTACTCAGTCAAAATTCCAACGGGTCCATTGTAAAGCCTATTTAGACTCGCTCATCCGAAACCTCTACAAAACGGACCGCAAAACAAGTTTTAATCAAATTTTAGGAGTTCGTATACTTGATTACGAGCATTTCAATGCGATTTTATTGTAAAAACTCAATTTTTGTACTTTTTACTCAGTTAAAATTCCAACAGGTCCATTGTAAGGCCTATTTAGAATCACTCATCCGAAACCCCTACATAACGAACCACAAAACAAATTTTAATCAAATTTTTGGAGTTCATATAATTGATTACGAGTATTTCAACGTGATTATATTGCAAAAACTCAACTCAGTCAAAATTCCAACGGGTCCATTGTAAGCCTTATTTAGACCCCTCGTCTGAAACCTCTACAAAACGGACCAAAAAACAAGGTTTAATCAAATTTAAGGAGTTCATATACTTGATTACAAGCATTTTAACGCGATAAAATTGCAAAAACTGAATTTTTGTCATTTTTAGCAAATTAAAATTCTAACGGGTCCACTATAAGGCCTATTTAGACACGCTGGTCCGAAACCTTTACAAAACGGATCGCAAAACAAGTTTTAATCAAATTCTAGGAGTTCATATACTGGATTACGAGCATTGAAACATGATTATATTGTAGAAACTCAATTTTTGTACTTTTTACTCAGGTAAAATTCCAACGGGTCCATTATAAGGTCTATTTAGACTCACTCGTCCGAAACCTCTACAAAACGAACTACAAAACAAATTTTAATAAAACATTTGGAGTTCATACACTTGATTACAAGCATTTCAACACGGTTATATTGCAAAAACTCAATTTTCAGTAAATTTTACTCAGTTAAAATTCCAACGGGCCCATTGTAATGCCTATTTAGACCCGCTCGTCCGAAACCTCTACAAAACGGACAGGAAAACAAGTTTTAATCAAACTTTAGGAGTTCATATACTTGATTACGAGCATTTAAACACGATTATATTGCAAAAACTCAATTTTTGTACTTTTTACTCAGTTAAAATTCTAACGGGTCCATTGTATGGCCTATTTAGTCTCACTCGTCCGAAACCTCTACAAAAGTAACGACAAAACAAATTTTAATCAAAATTTTGGAGTTCATATACTTGATTACGAGCATTTCAACTTGATTATATTGCAAAAACTCAATTTCAGTACTTTTTACTCAGTCAAAATTCCAACGAGTCCATTATAAGCATTATTTAGACCCGCTCGTCTGAAACCTCTACAAAACGGACCACAAAACAAGGTTTAATCAAATTTAAGGAATTCATATACTTGATTACTAGCATTTCAAAACGATAAAATTGCAAAAACTCAATTTTTGTACTTTTTACCTAGCTAAAATTCCAACGAGTCCACTTTAAGGCCTATTTAGACACGCTGGTCCATAACCTCTACAAAACGAACCGCAAAATCGGTTTTAATCAAATTTTAGGAGTTCATATGCTTGATTACGAGCATTTCAACGCGATTATATTGCAAAAACTCAATTTTTGTACTTTTTACTTAGTTAAAATTCCAACGGGTCCACTGTAAGACCTATTTAGACCCGTTGGTCCGAAACCTCTACAAAACGGACCACAAAATAAGTTTTAATCAAAATCTAAGAGTTCGCATACTGGATTACGAGCATTTAAACATGATTATATTGCAAAAACTCAAATTTTGTACTTTTTACTCAGGTAAAATTCCAACGGGTCCATTGTAACGCCTATTTAGACTCACTCGTCCGAAACCTCTACAAAACGAACTACAAAACAAATTTTAATTAAAATTTGTGAGTTCATATACTTGATTACGAGCATTTGAACACAATTATATTGCAAAAACTCAATTTCTGTACTTTTTCTCAATCAAAATTCCAACGGGTCCAATGTAAGCCTTATTTAGACCCGCTCGTTTGAAACCTCTACAAAACTGACACAAAACAAGGTTTAATCAAATTTAAGGAGTTCACATACTTGATTACGAGAATTTCAAAACGTTAAAATTGCAAAAACTCAATTTTTGTACTTTTTACCTTGTTAAAATTCCAACGGGTCCACTGTAAGGCCTATTTAGACTCGTTGGCCCGAAACCTCTACAAAACGGACCGCAAAACAGGTTTTAATCAATTTTTAGGAGTTCATATACTTGATTACGAGCATTTCAACGCGATTATATTGCAAAACTCAATTTTTGTACTTTTTACTCAGTTAAAATTCCAACGGGTCCATTGTAAGGCCTATTTAGACTCACTCATCCAAAACCTCTGCAAAACAGACCACAAAACAAGGTTTAATCAAGTTTTTGGAGTTCATATACTTGATTACTAGCATTTGAACACGATAAAATTGCAAAAACTCAATTTTTGTACTTTTTACCCAGCTAAAATTCCAACGGGTCCATTATAAGAACTATTTAGACCCGTTGGTCCGAAACCTCTACAAAACGGACTGCAAAATAAGTTTTAATTTAACTTTAGGAGTTCATATTCTTGACTACGAGCATTTCAACAAGATTATATTGCAAAAAATCAATTTTTGTACTTTTGACTTAGTCAAAATTCCAACAAGTCCATTGTAAGGCCTATTTAGACCTGTTGGTCTGAAACCTCTACAAAACGGACCACAAAATAAGTTTTAATCAAATATTAGGAGTTCATGTACTTGATTACAAGCATTTCAACACGATTATATTGCAAAAACTCAATTTCTGTACTTTTTCCTCAGTTAAAATTCCAACGAGTCCATTGGAAGTCCTATTTAGACTCACTCGTCCGAAACCTCTACAAATAGTCCATAAAACAAATTTTAATCAAATTTTTGGAATTCATATTCTTGATCACGAGCATTTCAACATGATTATATTGCAAAAACTCAATTTTAGTACTTTTTACTCAGTCAAAATTCCAACGGGTCCATTGTAAGGCCTATTTAGACCCGCTCATCCGAAACCTCTACAAAACGGACCGCAAAACAAGTTTTAATCAAATTTTAGGAGTTCATATACTTGATTACGAGCATTTCAATGCGATTATATTGCAAAAACTCAATTTTTGTACTTTTTACTCAGTTAAAATTCCAACGGTTCCATTGTAAGGCCTATTTAGAATCACTCGTCCGAAACCTCTACAAAACAGACCACAAAACAAGTTTTAATCAAATTTTTGGAGTTCATATAATTGATTACGAGCATTTCAACGCGTTAATATTGCAAAAACTCAATTTTTGTACTTTTTACTCAGTCAAAATTCCAACTGGTACTCAGTTAAAATTCGGTAATATTCCAACGGGTGAATGGCTCTCGAAATTCTCTCAACTTTTCGGGGTTCCTTTTTGACGTTTGTCTTTTCATTTCCCCTGCTTTTCCTTCACGGTTCACCCATCCTTTCCCCTTTCATTTCTCTTCCCCTTTTCACGGTGTACACCCCTAATATTCCATTCCTCGTTGTTTTTTCAATTAATCGATTTATTTATTTTAATAAATCTTGTATATCACTGTCTTCTGGCCATTAATACCATGTTTCTTTCTCCGATTTACAAGATCCGTTCAATCCCAGCTCGGAATCCCTCTCCGCCGTCTCTGATTGGGTTGAAACCCTTTCATATGGACATCCTCACGCGACCAGATCTTCCTCTTTTTCACCCTTTTCCTTTTGTGAATCTAGGGTTTTATCTTTCCATCCTCACTATTGATTTGTTTTTCATGTCTCTTTCCTTTCGTTGCAGAAGTACAAGGCTGAGTGAATGGGGCGATTGGGTTTCCCAGATCTATTTCTTCCTTCGCCAGAATCATCACTTGGGTTTGGTCCCTCTTTGGGTATATGGTTCAACCCCTCTCCTCTTATTTTTCAACAGCGATCCCATGGCTTTTTTGTTTTTCGTTCTTACTTTTTTTAGAATCCTCTTAACCGTTCAATCTCTAATGTTCATTGAGGAATCCCATTTTTGTGGGTTTTCCGGCGGACCTTCCGTTTGCTCTGCAATCAGGCCTCAAATGGTAATTGCACCTCTCTCCCCCTTCATTTTTATTCAATCTTTAATCTTTTCGAATGCTATCATTGGATTTTAATTCACGGTTGGATCTCTATTGATAATACAACGTCTTTGTGCTTTTGTACTCTATTATTGGTAAATAGTTTCATCTCTGCTTCTGTCTGGATTTATCCCTCGCTATGGCTTTCCTTTTTCTGCATTTTCTATTTTTTACTATGGTGCCCTTACACTAATTTCATACTCATTTATATTTCCCGGTTGCATTCTGACTATCTCCATCATCGATCCCTTAATGGGAAACCTATGTCGACCCACTTTGTGGGAGTTTATAGTTTCTTGTTCTCTCCTAAGTTCTCTTTGATCTTCTCCTGGTATCTTTCAATCATATACTATACTCAACCTTTTTATCTTGTAGGTCACTTTGGGATGATGGTTCTTATGCTCTTGTTGTCCCCTCCCCACCATCGAGAGTTCAAACTGGAGATGGGCTTCTAGTCGTCCTCAAAGATCTCCAGTAAGATCCCCTCCATTATTTCTTCTTTACTGTCTTATCTAATTTGTTGCAATGTTCCACCTATATTACAAGTTTGGTTTCCCTTTTACGGTCTTCTCTACCCGTACCCATTATTTCTCCATTATTTCTTCTGGTGCATGGTTGATTACAATTTCGGCTATAGCCTCAAATTACAGTATCATAGCTCTAGTATTGTCACTTGGTTTTTTTATCTGTTTATATTCCCCCATGGTTATATGTCATATGCTGGTTATCATCCTCTTTACCATGTTTCAACCATATTCAATTGTTACAAGTTTGGTTTCCCTTTTACGGTCTTCTCTACCCGTACCCATTATTTCTCCATTATTTCTTCTGGTGCATGGTTGATTACAATTTCGGCTATAGCCTCAAATTACAGTATCATAGCTCTAGTATTGTCACTTGGTTTTTTTATCTGTTTATATTCCCCCATGGTTATATGTCATATGCTGGTTATCATCCTCTTTACCATGTTTCAACCATATTCAATTGTTTAATCGATCCCTGTTAGGGAAATTCACAATGACCCACCATGTGGGATACCAATACAATGTTTCTTTTCAATAAATATTGCGACATGTTATTTCGAACCTAGTATGCTTATCTGCTATTACTTTGTTTCTTTTTGTTTCCGTCGCTTAATCTAATCTTCTGTTTCCTTTCCACATCCCCTTACTCTCTCTTTATAATTACTACTTCTATGTTCCTTACCTTTGTTTCATTAGTTTAAGCAGAGCTCCCATGCATCTAGTGCTTGTTATCGCAATGTTAAATTACTTTTTCCCCTACTTTTTTGGGTTTCTTCTTACTAACTTTTATCTGTTCTCTCTTATCTCAACGAGTGGAATTTGATAACCTATGGGAGCTGCCCTTCCAGCAAGCCAGCTTTGTAGCTCAAGGCCATTGTTCTCATTTCATTGTTTATCTCTTTATTTTGGTATGTAATTATTCTTTTATCTATTCCCCCTATATTTTTGCTCTTTTGGTTTGTATAAATTTTCTTTTCCCCTCCCCTTCTCTTTCCCTGGGTTGTATTAATTTTTATCCCCTCCCCTTTCTGCTTTATTTTTTTCTTCCTTAGTATCTGTTATTTTTCTGTGCATGCTTGTTTTCTCTACGCTCTATGTCTTTAGGTACATGATTTTATTAGACTATGTTTGGTTTCTCTACGCCTGTTTATATCTACATCACTCCATATCTTCTAAGCTTTACTTGGTTTTACTGTTGAACACTATGGCTAACCACTACACCTTCTTAGGTGCTTTTACTCAAGCCCTTTTAAGGGATTCCTCTACGACCACCTTAATGGTGTAACAATTTTTATTTGTTTTACTACTTAATATTGAGATTACGTTATTATTTAAAAAACATATGTATCGAATCTTTTCTACCAAACTCGTTACTCCTATCCTTCTATTATCGTGTTGTAAAATGCACAACCTTCTAATAATCAAATACAATCAAATAATTTGTTTCTCACTGTCACAATCTCCTAATTACTATACGCTTATTAGATCGACCGCTAGTAAATTCCCATCGTTTTTTTTCCAACACATGGACATAAAAGTTTTTCTTTGTATAAATAGTCTAACACACGGTAGGATTTACCCCCGACCTTTCCTTCCCTTTCTAAGGACTCCATTCCTTATTAATTTCAATAACAATCAAACTTTCCTACTTTCCTTATCTATTACTTTGACCATTCCTTTAATTTTAATTATTGCCTTACCAACTTCTATGTTTCTTTCCCTTATTTCTGCCTTTTTACTCTCTACACCCATAAATAATCGATTTTCCCTCTCTTTTAGGGATTTGAATTTAATTGCAACTCAAAGTAATCAAGTCTTCTTTCCATCTTTTAATTCTCTTCTTTTTATTTCCTTGGCAGGTCTCTCTGCCCTAACTCTCCTTACATATACCCCATCATCTTCCAGAACAATCCACCCTACCCCTAATCACGATTGCCTTCCCTTCTCCCTTATCTTTTCTCACGATCATTCTCCCCAGTCCTCTCTCCTAATGGCATCTTCTTCTCTCCCTCAACCCAACTCCCTTGCTCTAACCAATGAAGAGGTTGAACTTCTATACACTCCAGATTTTGGTTGGGATTTTGAAGAATAAGACCCCCAGCTTATTCTCCTTGGTTGTTTTATTTCCTCAAAACCCATTGATAGCCATGCTGTTCTAAGTGCCTTTGAAGGCATTTGGAAGTTAAGCAACCTGATCTCTATCTTGATCATTAAGTAAAACTACTTTAAGATCAAATTCAAGGATGCTAAAAATCGTTACGAGGTCCTCAATCGAGGCCCTTGGTTATACAAGGATGAATGGCTCGCCTTGACAGAGTACGACCCTACCAAAAATGTTGATGAGTATGCCTTTACCCTAATGCGCATCTGGATCCGAATTATTGGTCTTCCAGCCCCCATCTATGAAGATGTCGATCATGCGCATATTGTCAGGCAATCGCTCGGAGCAATGGTTGGGACCGTTCTTCGAACAGATACGCCCGAGTTTGAAGGAAATATGTTTGATTTTTTTAGGATTGAAATTATGCTTGATGTATCCCGTCTTGTGACTCGTTTCCTATTTATTGGGAATGGAACTAATAAGAAGATGTGTCGCTTACAATATGAACGACTACCTTCATCGTGTCATGGTTGGGGATTATCAATCACACAATTGAGAATTGTCCAATTAAGTCATCTCTTGACCTCTCCAAACCGCAATATAGGGAATGGCTTCACTACTTACCCCCTCGGCGATGTAACAAGGCCCGCGGGGCAGGATTAGAACCGTTGGGCAGGAATGTACTGATGCAAATCTGAATCCTCTAGGTATGTTGGTTTTTTATTACATTTGTTCACTTTCGACTTCCTATTCCCAATTTTTTCAATCATTCTCTTAGTTACTCCCTCACTTGTATTTAATCGACTTTCCTTTTCTTTTCCAAAACCAGATCCGATTGCGACCGGGAAAGCTATTGCTGAACATAACAACATAGGCCTCCCCTCTATCCTTTCTCGAACTTTATCATTTGTCAATCGATTTTCAAATCTATACCTAACACTGATATCTTTTGATTTCTTAGGCAATCTGAACGACGGAGATGCTGTTTCCTTTTCGGAACAACCCATTGAGGAGAACCCTCATACTGATGCGACCATGGGCGATGCTTCACCCTTGCCGAAAGAGCACAATGACCCTGCCCCAAAGCCAAAAGATCCCCCGCCCCGCTCAAATCCACAAGTTATGCTACCCCCAAGAGCTATGACCCCTCTGCCCCTGAATACAATTTTTCCCATTCCAGAATAATCCATTGAGGGTGAATGGGATGTTCAGGACGACATTGTTCCAAGTCCTACTGCCTAGCAAATCATAAACTTGGATGCCCAACTACGTAAGCCTTTCCTTCAATATGATAATCTGCTTATTCATGAATTTGACCTTTGGCTACTTAAAACATATCCAAATGATGCAGCTACTGCTCCAGCACCTCCCAGTCGTGGTACCAAACGACGATCCCATATTCAAGTGATCCTCCAGCCCAAGAAAGCTAAACCCTCCTCCTCGTCTACTCCAAAAGCTAGGATGAGCAGTTCCAAAAACTTTTCGGAGGCGGTTGATTCTCAACCCCGCCGAGGGAAATGATTGTGTTATGTTGGAACTGCCAGGGTCTTGGGAAGGTCCAGGTAGTTCATCATCTCCAGCAATATGTTCAACGTACCTCCCTGGATATTTTATTTTTATGTGAAACTAAATTAAATAAAGAGGCATGTAGATGTCTTAGTGTTTCTTTAGGCATGATTGAGTTTATTACCTTAGCTCCTAGTGACAATTGTTCTGGTCTTGCTCTTTTTATCTCTAATAATATTAATATTAATATTTCCTTTCTTTAGGCAGCAGTTGAAGTTGTGGTCCGTGATGACTTGAGTGTTGTGGTTGCCGATCTGGCTTACCCGTTGGGCAGCTCCCCGGATGCTGCTACCTCTGAAGGTGTGGGACTTCTTGCCGGAATCACTTTTGCTCAATCTCGAGGATGGAGTCACCTGCACTTTGAGACAGATTGCGCGTCCATTGCGAACAGGCTCAACTGTCTGGGCTTGACCTTTCCACCATGGGTTCTACTCTTTTACAAGCACGTGATTTGCTTTCATCTTTTTCTTTTGCTCATGTTCAATATGTAAGCCATGAGGCTAATTTAGTCGCCCATACTCTGGCTACCCATGTGCTTCGAACCATGACTTCTACGTCTTTTTGTTTCATTTATCCGGATTGTATCCGCAATTTTGTTCTTGACGAGACATTTTTCGATCTATCTAATAAAATAAGTTACACTTTTCCCCTTTTTAGGGATCTCCGGGTATTGTTCCTGGGGATGTTAGTAGGGGCTTTTAATGAGGCCCGCTTTCTTAAAAAAAATCCAACAGGTCCATTGTAAGCCTTATTTAGACCCACTCGTCTGGAACCTCTACAAAACGGGCCACAAAATAAGGTTTAATCAAATTTAAGGAGTTCATATACTTGATTACGAGCATCTCAACACGATAAAATTGCAAAAATTTAATTTTTGTACTTTTTACCCAGTTAAAATTTCAACGGGTCCACTTTAAGGCCTATTTAAACTCGCTGGTCTGAAACCTCTACAAAACAGACCGCAAAACATGTTTTAATCAAATTCTAGGAGTTCATATACTCGATTACGAGCATTTAAACACGATTATATTGCAAAAACTCAATTTTTGTACTTTTTACTCAGTTAAATTTCCAATGGGTCCGTTGTAAGGCCTATTTAGACTCACTCGTCTGAAACCTCTACAAAACGAACTACAAAACAAATTTTAATCAAACTTGGAGTTCATATACTTGATTACGAGCATTTCAACACGATTATATTGCAAAAACTCAATTTTAGTACATTTTACTCAGTCAAAATTCCAACGGGTACATTGTAATGCCGATTTAGACCCGCTCGTCTGAAACCTCTGCAAAACAGACAGCAAAACAAGTTTTAATTAAATTTTAGGAGTTCATATACTTGATTACGAGCATTTAAACATGATTATATTACAAAAACTCATTTTTTTTTACTTTTAACTCTGTTAAAATTCCAATGGATCCATTGTAAGCCCTATTTAGACTCGTCTGAAAGCTCTACAAAACGAACTACAAAACAAATTTTTAATCAAATTTTTGGAGTTTATATACTTGATTACGAGCATTTCAAACGATTATATTGCAAAAACTCAATTTAAGTACTTTTTACTCAGTCAAAATTCCAACGGGTCCATTGTAATGCCTATTTAGACCATCTCGTCCGAAACCTCTACAAAATGGACCGCAAAACAAGTTTTAATCAAATTTTAGGAGTTCATATACTTGATTACGAGCATTCCAACACGATTATATTGCAAAAACTTAATTTCGTATTTTTTACTCAGTCAAAATTCCAACGGGTCCATTGTAATGCCTATTTAGACGCGTTGGTCCGAAACCTCTACAAAACGGACCGCAAAACAAGTTTTAATCAAATTTTAGGAATTCATATACTGAATTACAAGCATTTAAACATGATTATATTGCAAAAACTCAATTTTTGTACTTTTTACTCAGTTAAAATTTTAACGGGTTGTAAGGCCTATTTAGACCCGCTCGTCCAAAACCTCTACAAAACGGACTGCAAAAAAGGTTTTAATCAAAATTTAGAAGTTTATATACTTGATTACGAGCATTTCAAACATGATTATATTGCAAAGAATTAATTTTTTTTTTTACTTTTAACTCTGTTAAAATTCCAACGGGTCCATTGTAAGGCATATTTATACCCGCTGGTCCGAAACCTCTACGAAACGGTTCCCAAAAAAAGTTTCAATTTAACTTTAGGAGTTCATATACTTGATTACGAGCATTTCAACACGATTATAT
This sequence comes from Hibiscus trionum, assembly GCA_030270665.1. Taxonomy (NCBI): domain Eukaryota; kingdom Viridiplantae; phylum Streptophyta; class Magnoliopsida; order Malvales; family Malvaceae; genus Hibiscus; species Hibiscus trionum. The sequence continues at coordinate 37,003,983 of BSYR01000010.1, read as the reverse complement.
TGCAAAAACTAATTTTTTGTACTTTTTACTCAGTTAAAATTCCAACGGGTCCATTGTAAGACCTATTTAGACCCGCTCGTCCGAAACCTCTACAAAACGGACCGCAAAACAAGTTTTATTCAAATTTTAGGAGATCATATAACTGATTACGAGCATTTCAACGCGATTATATTGCAAATACTCAATTATTGTACTTTTTACTCAGTTAAAATTTCAACGGGTCTATTGTAAGGCCTATTAAGACACGGTCGTCCGAAACCTCTACAAAACGGACCTCAAAACAAGTTTTATTCAAATTTTAAGAGTTCATATACTTGATTACGATCATTTCAATGCGGTTATATTGCAAAAACACAATTTTTGTACTTTTTACTCAGTTAAAATTCCAACGGGTCCATTATAAGGCCTATTTAGACCCGCTCGTCCGAAACCTCTACAAAATGGACCGCAAAACAAGTTTTAATCAAATTCTATGAGTTCATATACTTGATTACGAGCACTACAACACAATTATATTGCAAAAACTCAATTTTTGCACTTTTTACTCAGTTAAAATTCCTACGGTTCCATTGTAAGGCCTATTAAGACACGCTTGTCCGAAACTTCTACAAAACGGACCGCAAAACAAGTTTTAATCAAATCTTAGGAGTTCGTATACTTGATTACGTGTATGTCAACGCGATTATATTGCAAAGACTCATTTTTTTTTTACTTTTTACTCTATTAAAATTCCAACGGGTTCAATGTAAGGCCTATTTAGACGCGCTGGTCCGAAACCTCTACAAATCGGACCGCAAAACAAATTTTAATCAATTTTTTTACTATTTACTCAGTAAAAAAATTCCAACGGGTCCATTGTAAGGCCTATTTAGACTCACTCGTCTGAAACCTCTACAAAACAAATTTTAGTCAAATTTTTGGAGTTCATTTACTTGATTACAAGCATTTCAACACAATTCTAATGCAAAAACTCAATTTCAGTACTTTTTACTTAGTCAAAATTCCAACGGGTCCATTGTAAGGCCTATTTAGACCCGCTCGTCCAAAACCTCTACAAAACGGACTAGTAAACATGTTTTAATCAAATTTTAGTAGTTCACTTACTTGATTCCGGGCATTTCAACATGATTACATTGCAAAAACTCAATTTTGTACTTTTAACATGGAAAGTCTCCTTTCCTAATTATAACATCATTTCAGATTTTAATGCGAAATCAGATCACTGTTTTCTACTATTAAATATGGAACCTCTTCCTCCAACAAATCCCCGTACCCCACCAACCACGTTCAGGTTCGAAAATTGTTGGGCTTCCAATGATGAAGGTATTAATGTGGTAAAACAAACTTGGTCATCCACCAAAGGTAATACTTTAGATAAAATTAAAGCGGTGGGCTCCTGCCTAGGAGACTGGCAATCCCAACAAAGATTTAAAACCAATGGTCGTATTAACTTTCTCACTAAGAAAATTAATAAACTATTACAACGACCTCTTTCAGCCTCTGCTGAAAAAAGATATATCTCCGCCAAAACTGAACTTCATAAACTTCTCGAGGTGCAAGAAGCATATTGGGCACAACGTTCTCGTAATCTATGGCTTTCCCAAGGGGACAAAAATACCCGCTTCTTTCATGCCCGAGCTTCCAATAGGAAGAAAAAGAACACTATCACAGGTCTCTTAGACTCCAATAATGTTTGGCGAACGAATGATTCTGACCTTATGGAAATTGCTTCCTCTTATTTCCATAACCTTTTCTCTTCCTCAAACCCTCACTTTTCTGACCAAATTCTCTCAAAAATCACTCCTACTATTTCGAATACAATGAATGAGTCCCTTACCAAGGAATTCACCCTAGAAGAAATTTTCACCACTTTTCGAGACATCGATCCTAGGAAAGCCCCGGGAATTGATGGCCTCCCAAGTGGATTTTTTCGTCAACACTGGGATACTGTAGGATCTGATATTACTACCCTTTGCCTCAATCTTCTTAAAGGGTCAGCTGATATAGCCTCAGTCAACCAAACTATATTGGTTCTCATACCTAAGATTAAGGATCCCACTACTATGAGACATCTTCGGCCCATCAGTCTCTGTACGGTAATCTACAAAATCATTGCTAAAGTTTTGGTTAATCGAATGAAACATACCATTCCTTTCTGTATCAGTTCAAATCAAGCTGCTTTTGTTCAAGGACGTAATATTACAGATAATATCCTTATTGCCCACGAAATTATTCATTCAATTAATACTGGTACCTCAAAATCTTCTAGTGGAGCTGCTCTTAAACTTGACATGGAAAAGGCCTTTGACAGAGTCGAGTGGTCATTCCTCGAAAATGTCATGACCCGTATGGGGTTTGCCTCATCCTGGGTCTCTCTCATAATGAGATGCATCTCATCAGTTTCCTTTACGGTTAAGGTAAACAATTCTTTCTCCCCTTTGTTTCGACCTCAAAGGGGCCTCCGCCAAGGTGACCCTTTATCTCCTTTTCTTTTTCTATTTTGTACCCAAGGGCTCTCAGCCTTCTTGGCTGATGCTAAACAACAAGGCCTACTTCCAGGATTAGGTGCTTGTAAGCATGGTCCCAAGGTTAACCACCTATTGTTTGCGGATGATTGCATAGTTTTCCTTAACTCAAATTCTAATGAAGCTGCACACCTTAAGTTGGCTCTTCAAACTTACGCCTCTGCCTCTGGGCAAGCAGTCAACTTCGATAAATCTACTATCTTTTACAATCCTCGCACTCCTACTTCCACTCGTCAAACTATTAATTCCTATCTTCAAGTTCGTGAGGTCTCCAATCCTGGGGTCTATCTGGGGGTACCTCTTCTTATTGGTAAAAATAAGACCCTTGCTTTAGGGTTTATACGCGATAAAGTTCACGATAGATTATCCAACTGGGACAAACAGCTTCTTTCCTTCAGTGGCAGGGAAATTTTTATTAAAGCCGTTTTACAATCTTTACCTCAATATGTCATGTCCTGTTATCTATTACCTCAAAATATTGTTGATGATATAACATCTGCCATTCGTCGATATTGGTGGTCTGGGAAATCAAACAAAAAAGGTTGGCACCTGCTCCCATGGGACCAGGTATGCCTGCCTAAATCTGTCGGTGGTATGGGTTTTCGGGACCTCAATAATTTTAATATAGCTCTTCTTGGCAAACAACTCTGGCGACTCATTTGCGAACCTGATTCCCTCTTGGGACAAATCTATAAATTTAAGTACTTTCCGACATGTAATATCCTTCATGCCTCTCGGCCTTCGCGAGGTTCTTTTGCTTGGCAAGGTCTCTATAATGCTATGCAACACCTATTTGGCGGTTTCCTCTATCGTCCGGGTATCAACAGTAACATACGCTTCCATCATGATAATTGGGGAGGCTCCTCGACTGTCCACCTCTATGGAGACTATGAACTTTCGGAGGAAGTCCACATTCGTTGTAGAGATTTTATGTTACGTAACCAAGCGGCCTGGGACCCTATCAAAGTTCGTGCTTACTTTACCGTGGATGATGCCAATTCCATTCTTTCAGTTCCCATTATTAATGATACTCGTGATACCATCCTCTGGAAACCCAATGATTCTGGCATCTATTCCGTCAGATCTGGCTATCTTTTCCTGCAACGACCCCCTGAGCCTAGACTTCGTCCCCCCCGTTTCTGGAAATTTCTTGCCAAGCTCAAAGTTTTGCCTAAAGTTAAAACTTTCGGCTGGCGTCTGGGAGCAGAAGCCCTGCCTGTTGGGGCTCGCCTTCAGACTTTTGCTCCAGATTCTGGTCCATGCCCCATTTGTAACTCGGGTATTGAGTCGATTCTCCATGCTCTCCGAGACTGCTCTGGTGCCTCGGAAACTCTTAAATTGATTGGTCTTCCATCCTCTTTTATCTATAGTTCCGCCTCCACGGGCCTCCATTGGCTTGAGGAAGGAGCTTCCCTTCTCTCTCCTGATCTTTTTGGCCTTTTCTTGACTACCCTTTGGAATATCTGGAACAGACGTAACGACTGGGTCCATAATAAACATCTTCAACCCCCTTGGCTAATTGCTGTCAACTCTATTAGTCTCCATAAGGATTACTCTAATGCTATATCCTCCTCTTCATCATCCATCCCTTCGTCTCTTCCTCCTAGTTGGAGGCCTCCACCTCGTGGTTTTATTAAAGTTAATGTGGATGGAGCTTTTGATCCTTCCACTCGTGTAGCGGCGGTTGGTGTTGTCGCTCGGGATGACACTGGGACGGTTGTCGGTGGCCTGGCTTTTCCGCTGGGCAGTTGTGATGATGCTATTTCATCCGAAGGGAAAGGTCTTCTTGCCGGCATTACTTTTGCCCGATCTCAAGGTTGGAGCCATCTGATTTTCGAGACAGACTGTGCATCCCTAGCAAACAGAATCAACTCTCTTGGGCCAGATCTTTCTCCTTTGGGGCCGATGATTCTGAAGGCTCATACTGCTATGGAGGATTTTTCTGTGGCACATAATCAGTACATTCGCCGTGAGGCTAATTTTGTAGCTCATACGTTGGCTACCCATGCCCTTAGATCCATGTCTTCTTTATCTTTTGGATCTATTTACCCTGATTGTATCAAAAACATTGTACTTTGCGAGGTTTAACCTCGGTAAATAATATATCTTGGGTACTCTTTTCCCCTTTTAGGTTTCTCCAAGCCTTGTGCTTGGGGATTTTAGTAGGGGTTTTTAACGAGGCCCGTTTTCTTCAAAAAAAATTCTAACGGGTCTATTGTAAGGCCTATTTAGACTCGCTCGTCCGAAACCTCTACAAAAAGGACGACAAAAAAAGTTTTAATCAAATTTTAGGAGTTCATATACTTGATTACGAGTATTTCAACGCGATTATATTCCAAAAACTCAATTTTTTTACTTTTAACTCTGTTAAAATTCCAACGGGTCCATTGTAAGGCCTATTTAGACCCGCTGGTCCGAAACCTCTACGAAACAGACCGCAAACAAAGTTTTAATTTAACTTTAGGAGTTCATATACTTGATTACGAGCATTTCAACATGATTATATTGCAAAAACTAAATTTTTGTACTTCTTAGTTAAAAATCTAACGGGTCCATTGTAAGGCCTATTTAGACTCGCTAATCTGAAACCTCTGCAAAACAGACAGCAAAACAAGTTTTAATCAAATTTTAGGAGTTCATATACTTGATTACGAGCATTTCAATGTGATTATATTGCAAAGACTCAATTTTTTTTACTTTTTACTCTGTTGAAATTCCAACGGGTCCATTGTAAGGCCTATTTAGACCCACTGGTCCGAGCATTTCAACACGATTATATTGCAAAAACTCAATTATGTACTTTTTACTCAGTCAAAATTCCAACGGGTCCATTGTAAGGCCGATTTAGACTCGCTGGTCTGAAACCTCTACAAAACGAACCGCAAAACAAGTTTTTATCAAAATTTAGGAGTTCATATACTTGATTACGAGCATTTCAATGCGGTTATATTGCAAAGACTATTTTTTTTACTTTCTACTCTATTAAAATTCCAATGGGTCCATTGTAAGGCCTATTTAGACTCACTCGTCCGAAAACAAACTACAAAACAGATTTTAATCAAATTTTTGGAGTTCATACACTTGATTACGAGCATTTGAACACGATTATATTGCAAAAACTCAATTTTAGTACTTTTTACTCAGTCAAAGTATCAACGAGTCCATTGTAAGGCCTATTTAGGCCCGCTTGTCCGAAACCTCTACAAAACGGACCGCAAAACAAGTTTTAATCAAATTTTAGGAGTTCATATACTTGATTACGAGCTTTTCAACGTGATTATATTGCAAAGACTCAATTTTTGTTTTACTTTTAACTCTGTTAAAATTCCAACATTTCCATTGTAAGCCCTAGTTAGACGCGCTGGTCCGAAACCTCTACAAAACTGACCGCAAAACAAGTTTTAATCAAACTTTAGGAGTTCATATACTGAATTACAAGCATTTAAACATGATTATATGGCAAAAACTCAAAATTTTTTTACTTTTTACTTAGTTAAAATTCTAACGGGTCCATTGTAAGGTTTATTTAGACCCACTCGTCCAAAACCTTTACAAAACGGACCAGTAAACATGTTTTAATCAAAATTTAGGAGTTCATATACTTGATTCCGAGCATTTCTACATGATTATATTGCAAAAACTCAAATTTTTTACTTTTAACTCAGTTAATTTTCCAACGGGTCCATTGTAAGGCCTATTTAGAATCGCTCGTCCGAAACCTCTACAAAACGGTATGCAAAACAAGTTTTAATCAAATTCTAGTAGTTCATATACTTGATTACGAGCATATCAACGCGATTATATTGCAAAAACTCAATTTTTTTACTTTTAACTCTGTTAAAATTCCAACGGGTCTATTTTACGGCCTATTTAAACCCGCAGGTCCGAAACCTCTACGAAACGGAGCGCAAAAAAAGTTTTAATTTAACTTTAGGAGTTCATATACTTGATTACGAGCATTTTAACACGATTATATTGCAAAGACTCAATTTTTGTACTTTTTACTTAGTTAAAATTCATACGGGTCCATTGTAAGGTCTATTTAGACTCGCTAATCCGAAACCTCTACAAAACGGACCACAAAACAAGTTTTAATCAAATTATAGGAGTTCATATACATGATTACAAGCATTTCAATGTGATTATATTAAAAAGACTCAACTTTTGCACTTTTTAATCAGTTAAAATTCCAACGGGTCCATTGTAAGGCGTATTTAGACCCGCTGGTCAGAAACCTCTACAAAACAGATCGCAAAAAAAGTTTTAAATTTAATTTTGGGAGTTCGTATACTTAATTACGAGCATTTTAACGCGATTATATTGCAAAAACTTATTTTTTGTACTTTTTACTCAGTTAAAATTCCAACGGGTCCATTGTAAGGCATATTTAGACTCACTCGTCCGAAACCTCTACAAAACGAACTACAAAACAAATTTTAATCAAACTTTTGGAGTTCATATACTTGATTACGAGCATTTCAACACGATTATATTGCAAAAACTCAATTTCAATACTTTTTACTCGGTCAAAATTCCAACGGGACCATAGTAAGGCCTATTTAGACCCGCTCGTCCGAAACCTCTACAAAACAGACCACAAAACAAGTTTTAATCAAATATTAGGAGTTCATATACTTGATTACGAGCATTTCAACACGATTATATTGCAAAAACTCAATTTTGTACTTTTTACTCAGCCAAAATTCCAACGAGTATATTATAAGGCCTATTTAGACCCGCTTGTCCAAACCCTCTACAATACGAACCGCAAAACATGTTTTAATCAAATTTTAGGAGTTCATATACTTGATTACGAGCATCTCAACGCGATTATATTGCAAAGACTCATTTTTTTTTTACTTTTTACTCTGTTAAAATTCCAACATGTCCATTGTAAGGCCTATTTAGACGCGTTGGTCCGAAACCTCTACAAAACAGACCGAAAACAAGTTTTAATCAGATTCTAGTAGTTCATATACTGGATTACAAGCATTTAAACACGATTATATTGCAAAAACTCAATTTTCGTACTTTTTACTCAGTTAAAATTCCAAAGAGTCCATTGTAAGGCCTATTTAGACCCGCTTGTCCAAAACCTCTACAAAACGGACTAGTAAACATGTTTTAATCAAATTTTAGGAGTTCATATAGTTGATTATGAGCATTTCAACACGATTATATTGCAAAAACTCATTTTTTGTACTTTTTACTTAGTTAAAATTCCCTTCCCCTTAGGTCCCGGGTTCAAGACCCCTCAGGAGCATAGCCTTCACCTAGATTTTCCCCCTCCCCCTCTAGGTAGAAGTAGAATAGGATTTTCAAAAAAAAAATTCCAACGGGTCTATTGTAAGGCCTATTTAGACTCGCTTGTCCGCAGCCTCTTCAAAACGGACTACAAAACAAGTTTTAATCAAATTTTTGGAGTTCATATACTTGATTACGAGCATTTCAACGCGATTATATTGCAAAAACTCAATTTTTGTACATTTTACTCAGTCAAAATTCCAACGGGTCCATTGTAAGGCCTATTTAGAACCGCTCGTCCGAAACCTCTACAAAACGAACCACAAAATAAGATTTAATCAAATTGAAGGAGTTCATATACTTGATTACGAGTATTTCAACACGATAAAATTGCAAAAACTCAATTTTTGTACTTTTTACTCAGTTAAAATTCCAACGGGTCCATTGTAAGGCTTATTTAGACCCGCTCGTCCAAAACCTCTACAAAACGGACCAGTAAACTTGTTTTAATCAAATTTTAGGAGTTCATATACTTGATTACGAGCATTTCAAAATGATTATATTGCAAAAACTAAATTTTTGTACTTTTTACTTAGTTAAAATTCCAACGGGTCCATTATAAGGCCTATTTAGACTCGCTAGTCCGAAACCTCTACAAAATGGACCGCAAAACAAGTTTTAATTTAACTTTATGAGTTCATATACTTGATTACGAGCATTTCAACATGATTATATTACAAAAACTCAATTTTTGTACTTTTTACTCAGTTAAAATTCCAACGGGTCCATTGTAAGGCCTATTTAGACCCGCTGGTCCGAAACCTCTACAAAATGGACCGTAAAACAAGTTTTAATCAAATTTTAGGAGTTCATATACTTGATTACAAACATTTCTACACGATTATATTGCAAAAACTCAATTTCTATACTTTTTGCTCAGTCAAAATTCCAACGGGTCCATTGTAAGGCCTATTTAGAACTGCTCGTCCGAAACCTCTACAAAACAGACCACAAAATAATGTTTAATCAAATTCAAGGAGTTCATATACTTGATTACGAGCATTGCAACACGTTAAAATTGCAAAAACTCAATTTTTGTACATTTTACCCAGTTAAAATTCCAACGGGTCCTTTGTAAGGCCTATTTAAACCCGCTGGTCCGAAACCTCTACAAAACGGACCGCAAAACATGTTTTAATCAAATTTTAGGAGTTCATATACTTGATTACAAGCATTTCAACGCGATTATATTGCAAAAACTCAAATTTTGTACTTTTTACTTAGTTAAAATTCCAGCAGGTCCATTATAAGGCCTATTTAGACTCACTCGTCCGAAACCTCTACAAAACGGACCACAAAACTAATTTTAATCAAAATTTTGGAGTTCATATACTTGATTACGAGCATTTGAACGCGATTATATTCCAAAGTCTTAATTTTATTTTACTTTTAACTCTGTTAAAATTCCAACGGGTCCATTGTAAGGCCTATTTAGACCCGCTAGTCCGAAACCTCTATGAAATGGACCGCAAAAAAAAGTTTTAATTTGACTTTAGGAGTTCGTATACTTGATTACGAGCATTTCAACACGATTATATTGCAAAAATTCAATTTTTGTACTTTTTACTCAGGTAAAATTCCAACGAGTCCATTGTAAGGCCTATTTAGACCCGCTCGTCCGAAACCTCTACAAAAAGGACCGCAAAACAAGTTTTAATCAAAATTTAGGAGTTCATATACTTGATTACAAGCATTTTAATGTGATTATATTGCAAAAACTCAATTTTTGTACTTTTGACTCATTTAAAATTCCAACGTGTCCATTATAAGGCCTATTTAGATCTCTCGTCCGAAACCTCTACAAAACAGAACGCAAAACAAGTTTGAATCAAATTTTATGAGTCCACGTACTAGATTTAGAGCATTTCAACACGATTATATTGCAAAAACTTAATTTTTTTACTTTTTACTCAGTTAACTAGTGGCGGTTTTTTAAGGTATGGAGTTGTACCCTATCTCCCACGGTGGTGCAAGACCTAGGGCTTGCCACTCGTTGGTGTTTTACTCCATCTTTGGTTGGTTTTACGATAGGATATCCCTTTAGGGTATATGGCTTTTCCTTACTTTCTATGCCTTGTATGGCCCCAACCACACAAATGTTAGCATTGGTGAAAAGGGCTTCACAATTTGGCTGCACTGGAGACTCCAATCGGGAGAGCTACAAGCCATCTATTTTTCAAGCTGCATGGTTTTCACAAGCACGTGCGTTCCCATGCAACGTGACCACATTTCTTTGAAGTGCACTGTTCAATGTACCTAGGATTACCACTATTCTTATTTTTATTTAAGGTTCACTAAGTATATCAGCTCTTCTAATTAGAATTGTCAAGGTTCCAGAATGCCTTTCTTCGTTTTCCACCTTCATGATGGCCTCGATTATGGCATGCAAACTTCAATGGTTTTGTTCACCCTTTTTGGGGCGTGTAATAGTTTCTTCTACTGCTGCAGTACCACAGGCAGTAGTGTGTGTTCCCACCACGTTTACTATGGTGCAACACAATACAGTTTGGTCGGCAAGCTTGTCGACGGCAGCCAAAGTTCCCAGCGATTTGTGGATTCTTGTAGGTTCCCAATCCTATCTACAGGGATCCTGCTATTCCTCAAATCAAGGAATATGATTCCCATAAACCGACTGGCTTCCTTTCATGTTTTTAGGGAGTCAAATTTTTTAAATTTAAATTTAAATATCATATCTACCTATCTTTATCTCATTAATTTTAAAAATTTATTTTCAAACTCTAAAGGCCCTAAAATCTCTCCCAAGATACTAGGACTCCCTCTTTTCTTGGAGTGTTACGACACTCAAAACCCTAGTGAGACTCAAGTCTGCTTTAATATAGTGAATAACAGCAGGCGCCGTCCCTTACTCTATTCATTACTTTGCCCTAATCACTTACCTTGGCTTTCGATTGTGTTCCCTTCCGCCATGGCCTCAACCGATTCCTTCCTTTCACGCTTTGATAACCTACAGTTCACTGCAGAGGAACAAAGTGTTGTCTTTGCACCCAAAGCTAGCAAAACCATCCCTCTCGATGACCACAAATCAACCTTATTAGGTAAGTTTTTTCCAAACGGCTTGAGAAAAATTGGGAAGCAAAACGGCTCCGTACCTCTCCTTCGATTGCAGCAAAAATTGGGAAGCAAACTACACCCCTTGAGAAAAATTGCAAAGTCCCGAAAGCTAGGATGAGCAGCAAAAACTCTTTGGCGGCGGTTGAAAGTCAACCCCACCGAGAAAAATGAGGATACTTTGTTGGAACTGTCGAGGCCTTGGTATGCCATCGGCAGTTCAAGCTTTACGACATTCAGTTAGTCGATTAAAACCTGATGTTAATTTTCTTTCAGAAACTCGTTTAAAGCGTTTTAGGTTTGATAGTATAAAAATTTCTTTGAACATGCATGGTTGTATTGCTGTTGATAACAGCCAAACATGCTCTGGTTTAGCTTTACTCTGGAATAATAATTTGGATCTTGATTTGCTCTTATTCTCAGAGAGATATATTGATGTTTTACGTTGTGTTAATGATTGCTTCCATTTTACTGGTATTTATGGCTTTGCTGAGTCAAATCTTAAATAGAAAACTTGGGATATCGATTCTTTGCGTTCCATCTCGCCTCTTCCATGGCTCATAGGTGGCGACCTTAATGAAATCTTAAATGATAATGAAAAACAAGGAGGAGGTCGACGACAACACTCCCAAATTTCCAATTTTCGTGATTGTTTAACTCGTAACAATCTTTACAATTGCAAGCCTACCACTGGGTGGTTTACATGGTCTCGAACATGACCAAACATCACACTCATTTGTGAACGTTTAGATCGTTTCGTTGCTTGCACTCGATGGCTACAAGCTCACTCGCACTATTCTCATACCCACTCATTTTCTCCGAAATCGGACCACTGCATCATCCTTTTGGATATCATTCCTCGCAATCACTCAACTGTGCGCCAAAAAGATGAGAAGGATCACTTTCGGTTTGAGTCATGTTGGGAATCCGACGCTTCATGTATTTCCATTTGTAAAAAAGCATGGGCTTCTGCCTCCAGACCCCTAGTCGACAAACTACAAACTATTAGGAATTGTCTCCATGAATGGCAAGACGCTCGTCGTCGCCACTCTACGGAACGAATTGCGGAGCTACAACGACAGATTAATCCATTCCTCTGTCGTCGTCGCCTGTCGAATTCAGCTCTTACCTCCCTCCAAAAGGCAAAAGCGGAACTCCGGCGACTTCTTGAATCTCGAGAAGCATACTGGGTACAACGCTCATGTGTTTCCTAGTTATCTCAAGGAGATAAGAACACGACTTACTTCCATGCTCGGGCTTCCCATCGCAGGAAGAAAAATACTATCCACGGTCTCTTTGATGATACGAATGTTTGGCACTCCTCTAAGCCAGAGATTATGCAAGTGGCTTCGAACTACTTTCAGAACCTCTTTGCCTCTTCCAATTTTATCTCATACCCTTCTTTACTGGACAATATTATACCCACCATCTCCGAACCCATGAATTCCTCTTTGTTACAACCTTTTGCTGAGGCGGAGATCCTTACGGCTTTTCAAGATATTAGTCCGCGAAAAGCGCCAGGTATTGATGGCTTCCCTGGTAGCTTCTACAGGCAACATTGGGATCTGTTAGGACCCGAGTTTATTCAACTCTGTCTGGATCTATTAAACGGGAACGTCAATATGGCTTTGGTTAACCGTATGGTGATTGTTCTCATCCCTAAGGTGACAGACCCTACCACTATACATCAATTTTGCTCGATCAGCCTGTGTACGGTCATCTATAAGACGGTAGCTAAGCTTCTTGTTAACCGTCTTAAGACTGTTTTGCCTTCTTGCATCAGTGACTCCCAAGCAGCTTTTATAAAATGGAGGAACATCACTGATAATATTCTCATCACTCATGAACTGGTACACACTCTCCATTCAAATGGTTCGGCTGCTTCGCACGGGGTAGCGATCAAACTCGATATGGAAAAGGCTTTTGACCGTGTTGAATGGTCATTCCTTCTTGACGCCATGCTTTATATGGGATTTGCATACGAATGGGTGGATCTCATCCTTCGATGTGTATCATCCGTCTCTTTTTCGGTATGGGTTAATGGTTCTCTCTCTCATGAGTTTTATCCTTCGCGAGGCATTCGCCAAGGCGACCCCCTCTCGCCTTTTCTCTTCCTAATTTGTTCACAAGGACTCTCTGCGGCCCTTGAAATGGAGCAGCGAGAGGGACACATGTTAGGACTCAATGCTAATCGTCGTGGTCCTCGTATTACTCATATCATGTTTGCCGATGATAGCTTGGTGTTCCTTTGAAATTGCCCTGAGGAAGTTGCACACCTCAAAGAAATCTTGATATTGTATACATCCTCTTGCGGGCAAATTGTCAACTTTGAGAAATCAACTGCTTATGGTAGCGCTAGATGTGCGCCTGACTTCTTGCAGGCAATACAATCGGTTCTTGGCGTTCGAATTGTGGATGATCCGAGAATCTACCTCGGGGTACCACTTTTGATCAAACGAAACCGAACTGCATTGCTTGGTTTTGTGTGTGATAAGGTACAATCTCGTATAAGTAAATGGGACAACACTTTCTTCTTCTTTAGTGGTCGGGAAACCCTTATCAAATCTGTCACTCAGGTGCCGCAGTATGTTCTGTCATGCTACCTAATGCCTCAGAACATTTTCGAGGATATGACAGCCTCCATCAAGCGCTACTGGTGGTCAAGGCATAATAACAAGCGCGGCTGGCCAATGCTCTCTTGGGATTCCCTCTGTGTTCCTAAATCGGCTGGTAGTCTTGGCTTTCGCGACCTGCATTCCTTTAATGTTTCTCTCTTAGGGAAGCAACTTTGGCGACTGGTATCCGACCCAGGCTCGCTGTTGGCTCGTGTCCTACAATCCAAATACTTCCCCTCTGGCAATATTTTTGATACCACTGTCAATAGGCGAGCTTCGTTTGCCTGGCGGGGTATCTGTCATGCTATACAGGCATTGGGACCAGGTTTCTTTTGGAGGCTAGGTTACAATAGCAACATACGTATACACCGCGATAGCTGGGGAGGAACTTCGCGGATAACTCTGTTTGGTGATTACTTGGATAATGAGGAAATTCATGCTCGTTGTCGTGACTTTATGTCACGCTATCATACAAATTGGGATGAGAATAAGCTTTGCCGATATTTTGACTGGGATGACGTCGATCGCATCCTTCGCATTCCCATCTCTAGTGAGAGGCGGGATACCCTAATCTGGAGTGACCACGACTCTGGGATTTACTCTGTCCGATCTGGTTACTTCTTTTTACAGCAACCGTCGAGGCCACTCACAAGGCCAACGACCCTTTGGAAAACTATCTCTAAGTCAAAGACGTTGCCTAAGATCCGCTCTTTCGGATGGCAAGCAGGACGTGAAGCTCTACCCACGGGGGATCGGCTCCAAGCAGCCAACCTATCCCCCGGACACTCCCCTTTTGTCGTAATGTCCCAGAAACTACTTTGTATGCTCTTCGCGACTGTTCTAGGGCGAGTGAGGTACTGCGTCTTGTCGGCCTCCCTACTAGCATCCATTCTAGTTGTTCCTCTACCATGGCCTCTTGGTTAAAAGAAGACGCTCTTGGACTCTCTCGCATGGACTTTGCGTTCTTCCTAATGGTGTTATGGAACATCTGGAACTGTCGGAATGACTAGATTCACTCTGCGCGTTTGCAGCCACCGTGGCTTACCGCTTTGAATTCTCAAGGTCTTCTGCAAGACTACACCAACTCCCTCCCAGTCATGCAGCCGCATCTTGCCAAGCTCGTCATTGCCCCACCACGATGGAAGCCGCCGCCACCTGCTGCTGTGAAGGTAAATGTTGATGGAGCTTTCCACCCGGCATCTGGCTTTGTTGCTGTTGGAGTCATTGCCCATGATGCTCAGGGAGATGTCATTGGGGGTTGCGCCATTCACACGGCCGGCTGTGCTGATGCGACAGTGGCTGAACTTCATGCCGTCATTGCTGGGATCACTCTTATCACGGATCGTGGCTGGAGCAATGTGCTTCTCGAATCCGACTCTGCTATCATCGTCAACAAGCTCACGCGCTCTACCACCGATGCCTCCATTTTGGGCCCTCATATTACGGCAACTCGGCCCCTTCTTGATGGTATTCCACACCTTAGATTGCTTTTTGTACCTAGGTCTGCCAACTATGTAGCCCATACTCTAGCTACTTGGGCTTTGCATTCTGCTACTTCTGTTTATTTTGATTCTATTAATCCCGACTCTATTCAAAACTCTGTATTGGTTGATTTTCAACCCTGTTATTCTAATACACATCAGGGCACTCTTTTCCCCTTAGGTGCACCCTCTGCTTCGGCTCAGGGTGGTTAGAGGGGTTTTAAATGAGGCCCACCCTTTTTCTGAAGAAAAAAAAATTCAACGGGTCCATTGTAAGGCCTATTTAGACTCACTCGTCCGAAACCTCTAAAAAACGAACTACAAAACAAATTTTAATCAAATTTTTGGAGTTCATATACTTGATTACGAGCATTTCAACACGATTATATTGCTAAAACTCAATTTTAGAACTTTTTACTCAGTTAAAATTCCAACGGGTCCATTGTAAGGCCTATTTAGACCCGCTCGTCCGAAACCTCTACAAAACGGACCGCAAAACAAGTTTTAATCAAACTTTAGGAGTTCATATACTTGATTACGAGCATTTCAACATGATTATATTGCAAAAACTCAATTTTGTACTTTTACTCAGTAAAAATTCAAACGGGTCCATTGTAAGGCCTATTTATACCTGCTTGTCTGAAACCTCTACAAAACGGACCGCAAAACAAGTTTTTATCAAATTTTAGGAGTTCATATACTTGATTACGAGCATTTCAACGCGATTATATAGCAAAGACTCAATTTTTTTTACCTTTTACTCTGTTAAAATTCCAACGGGTCCATTGTAAGGCCTATTTAGACACGCTGGTCCGAAGCCTCTACTAAACGGACCGCAAAACAAGTTTTAATCAAATTCTAGGAGTTCATATACTGGATTACAAGCATTTAAAGACTATTATAACGCAAAAACTCAATTTTTGTACTTTTTACTCAGTTAAAATTTCAACGGGTCCATTGTAAGGCCTATTTAGACCTGCTCGTCCAAAACCTCTACAAAACGGACCAGTAATCATGTTTTAATCAAATTTTAGGAGTTTATATACTTGATTACGAGCATTTCAACATGATTATATTGCAAAAACTAAATTTTTGTACTTTTTACTTAGTTAAAATTCCAACGGGTCCATTATAAGGCCTATTTAGACTCGCTAGTCCGAAACCTCTACAAAATGGACTGCAAAACATGTTTTAATCAAAATTTAGGAGTTCATATACTTGATTACGAGCATTTCAACACGATTATAATTCCAAGACTCAATTTTTTTTACTTTTAACTCTGTTAAAATTCCAACGGGTCCATTGTAAGGCCTATTTAGACCCGTTGGTCTGAAACCTCTACAAAACGGACCGCAAAACAAGTTTTAATTTAACTTTAGGAGTTCATATACTTGATTACGAGCATTTCAACACGATTATATAGCAAAAACTCAATTGTTGTACTTTTTACTCAGTTAAAATTCCAACGGGTCCATTGTTAGGCCTATTTAGACCCGCTGGTCCGAAACCTCTACAAAACGGACCGCAAAAAAGGTTTTAATCAAATTTTAGGAGTTCATATACTTGAATAAAAGCATTTCTACACGATTATATTGCAAAAACTCAATTTCTATACTTTTTACTTAGTCAAAATTCCAACTGGTCCATTGTAAGGCCTATTTAGAACCGCTCGTCCGAAACCTCTACAAAACGGACCACAAAATAAAGTTTAATCAAATTAAAGGAGTTCATATATTTGATTACGAGCATTTCAACACGATAAAATTACAAAAACTCAATTTTTGTAATTTTTACCTAGTTAAAATTCCAACGGGTCCACTGTAAGGCTTATTTAGACCCGATGGTCCGAAACCTTTACAAAATGGACCGCAAAATAAGTTTTAATAAAAAATCATAAGTTCATATACTTGATTACAAGCATTTCAACACGATTATATTGAAAAAACTCAATTTTTGTATTTTTTTACTCAGTTAAAATTCCAACGGGTCCATTATAAGGCCTATTTAGACTCACTCATCCGAAACCTCTACAAAACGGACCACAAAACAAATTTTAATCAAATTTTTGGAGTTCATATACTTGATTATGAGCATTTGAACGGGATTATAATGCAATGACTCAATTTTTTTTACTTTTTACTCTGTTAAATTCCAACGGGTTCATTGTAAGGCCTATTTTGACCCGCTGGTCTGAAACCTCTACAAAACGGACCGCAAAACAAGTTTTAATTTAACTTTAGGAGTTCGTATACTTGATTATGAGCATTTCAACACAATTATATTTCAAAAACTCAATTTTGTACTTTTTACTTAGTCAAAATTCCAACGGGTCTCTTGTAAGGCTTATTTAGACCCGCTTGTCCGAAACCTCTACAAAACGGACCGCAAAACAAGTGTTAATCAAATTTTAGAAGTTCATATACTTGATTACGATCATTTCAACTCGATTATATTGCAAAGACTCATTTTTTTACTTTTTTGTAACCCCCTCGTCCCGGTCTAGGCGATAGGCCGGTCCGAACGGGTTACACGGGGAAAATCGGGGCGAAACCCGCTAAGGCCTCACTCCGATTAGCAACCCTATTTTTATCTTTTCTTTAATTATCTTGTCTAAATATTACATTTAGCCCTATGTGCGAATACGACAGCGGAAAACAATAACGAACAATCCATGTGGAACGTAAGGCGGCTTAAATTTACCAAGTGTCATATTAGTCCAATTTCATGCGTACGAAGCAAACCATTCATAAACGGTATATACGAACTCAACAAGGAAGCAAAGATACATTAGGGACTAAAATGCAATGTTCGAGAACCTTTGAAGATACCAAATAGCCAATTTACCTGCCCGTGTTTCGATACAGGCTTGCCCGTTTTGATACGCGGGCTCCAGTTTAAAAGTAAGACCAAGTCGTTCTGATACGATCCACTTTGTTCTAGAACGGGGGTTAACTGTGACAAAACGTTTCGGAACTTGTTCCGAAACAGGCACTTAAAGTGGCAAACCGTATCGAAACGCGTACCAAAATTAGAGCTCACAGTGTCAAATCATATCGAAACGGCACCACCCCCGTTCTGATATGAGTATCCCTAGAGCTACCACCGTTCCGAAACCACCTCGAGCGTTTCAAAACGTTTGCACACAAAGTGACCCGAAAATAGACTTTAGCACCCTCAATGGTCCCCAAACATGCCCCAAACATCAAAGATCACAAGCAACCATCATGCATACAATCTAGAGGCATCATATCCTACCACGAGCATGATTAAACAAACAAGCATGCATAACAAATCCATTTAACCAAAGGAAACATGCACCAACATAAGCATCACATAAAACATGGTTTACACTCTTCAACACAAAACATAGGCATTCAACACATGAAAGCCACACAAAGGAGTCTAACAAACGCTCCTACAACACATAGCATCCCCATTGCTATCTATTACATTATTTAAGAAAAACCATACTTGAGCAGCAACATACGCTATTGGGTGCCCCTTCCTTGCTCCTTGCTAACTTCCACACTAATGATCTGCATTGTCGGAAATGAGAGCGTAAGCTTGAAAGCTTAGTGAGGGAGCTCAAAAAACAAATATCGACAATGCAGGGTCCAAAGCATGGTATCCATAAAACATCAACAAGGCATATATTAACACCAACAAAACAACATAGCCAACTGCTACAAGAATGCATGAACATGGCATCTTACCTCATGTTATGCTTAGCATAGATATAACCGAACATCTTACCACATCAACCACACATAGACAAGGTATATTGGCAACTATATAGCCTACTCGGATATGCGGATAACTTCCGTTGGGATTTTCACCCAACGTACTCAAACAACAATATTACCTTCCGGTGGGATTTCACACATCACCGTTTTCTTTTACGGATGGGATTCCACTCATCATCCCACATATACACTTTTCGGTGGAATGTTACTTCACCGTACTCCTCCTTGGTGATACACACCACCAAGGCCACGCGCGAATTTGACTCTTACCGTGTGCACACTTATCCTATTGATCGATCATTTATATTCGGTATCATAACTAGTGCCAACATACTAAACGAGAACTCACCATGATTCCACAAATCATGCTATACAACGCACAATCACCATCATGCAACATAAATACATCACAACATGCATAATCGGACATATCTCACAAAGCCACATATATGTACATTTAGCAAGATATACATAAGTTAAATAAGAGATTAAGCTACCAACTTAACCCCACATTAGATTGGCCTACCAAGCAAAATCTAATACCTCCTCAACATACTTTGAACCAATTTAAAACCATTGAAAACAGTCCACTCACCAAACATCTCAATACAAGCCAAGAATGTCGATCAGGCCTCCAAGTTTCTCGGAATTGAGCCCGAAGCTTCTCCAACAGTTTCCCTTGTTTCTAATCAACCAAAAACAGCGTATTACTCATCAAAACATTCACAAAGTCACTGCCACAAATCAGATTACAATCTCAAGACCATTTCACTACACTTCCAATCCAAGAACCAATCCAAACTCTCCATTTTCGGACTTGAGCACAACCAAGCAAATACCCATCAATTCCAACACCCAAATCATCACTAAACACGCTCAAAACAACCCTCAAGCATAACCATACCATCAACCCAACATTCCCTCACAAAACTACCTCCAAAACTCAAGATTTCTACCCTTAAACACACCTACAAATACCCATTTCGGAATTTCAACAAAACTTCACCATTTTAAGATATGTTACACCCTAAGGCAAGACTATAACATATATTAATTTTACAAATCAAAAACTCATTAAAACCCAACAAAGTTTCCTCCTTTTACTTAAAATTTGAACACTTGAAGAAATTCAAAAAATGAAGTTTATGAAAATCTAAAACCATAGAAACGTGAAAGATGAAGAGGAGAAGTCAAAAACATAATTACCTTGATAAAACACTTGAAATCGGTGAGGAAGATGATGGAAGAGTGTTTGGGGTTGAAGGGGGGTTTTTGGTCATGAGTTTTAGTTGAAGGAAGAAGAAGATGGTGACTTTCAAAACTCTTCTTTTTCTTATTTTAATTCATTAATTAGAAAATCCCCCTTTTACCCTTAATGAAATCACAAGGCCTTTTTAATTTAAAACCAAGCCAAATTTCATTTAAACCAAGCCCAAAGACCCGAACCCAAATTAACTCACCTAACACCCGACCCCTAAACCTCGGTGTTACATTTTACTCTATTAAAATTCCAACGGGTCCATTGTAAGGCCTATTTAGACGCGTTGCTCCGAAACCTCTACAAAACGGACCACAAAACAAGTTTTAAATTTTTTTAGGAGTTCATATACTGGATTACAAGCGTTTAAACATGATTATATTGCAAAAACTCAATTTTTGTACTTTTTACTCAGTTAAAATTCTAACGGGTCCATTGTAAGGTCTATTTAGACCCGCTCGTCCAAAACCTCTACAAAACGGACCAGTAAACATGTTTTAATCAAATTTTATGAGTTCATAAACTTGATTACGAGCATTTAAATGCGATTATATTGCAAAAACTCAACTTTTTTACTTTTTACTCAGTTAAAATTCCAACGGGTCCATTGTAAGGCCTATTTAGACTCACTCGTCCGAAACCTCTACAAAACGAACTACAAAACAAATTTTAATCAAATTTTTGGAGTTCATATACATGATTACGAGCATTTCAACACGATTATATTGAAAAAACTCAATTTCAGTACTTTTTACTCAGTCAAAATTCCAATGTGTCCATTGTAAGGCCTATTTAGACCTGCTCGTCCGAAACCTCTACAAAAGGGACCGCAAAACAAGTTTTAATCAAATTTTAGGAGTTCATATACTTGATTATGAGTATTTCAATACGATTATATTTCAAAAACTCAATTTTGTACTTTTTACTCAGTCAAAATTCCAACGGGTCCATTGTAAGGCCTATTTAGACCCGCTTGTCCGAAACCACTACAAAACGGACCGAAAACAAGTTTTAATCAAATTTTAGGAGTTCATATACTTGATTACGAGCACTTCATCGTGATTATATTGCAAAGACTCAATTTTTTGTACTTTTTACTTTGTTAAAATTCCAACGAGTCCATTATAAGGCCTATTTAGACGCGTTGGTCCGAAACCTCTAAAAACGGACCAAAAAACAAGTTTTAATCAAATTCTAGGAGTTCGTATACTGGATTACAAGCATTTAAACACGATTATATTGCATTAAGTAAATTTTTGTACTTTTTACTTAGTTAAAATTCCAAGGGTCCATCGTAAGGCCTATTTAGACCCGCTTGTCCAAAACTTCTACAAAACTGACTAGTGAACATGTTTTAATCAAATTTTAGGAGTTCATATACTTGATTACGAGCATTTCAACATGATTATATTGCAAAAACTCAATTTTTGTACTTTTTACTCAGTTAAAATTCTAACGGGTCCATTGTATGGCCTATTTAGACTCGCTCGTCCGAAACCTATACAAAACGGACTGCAAAACAAGTTTTAATCAAATTCTAGGAGTTCATATACTTGATTTAGAGCATTTCAACGCGATTATATTGCAAAGACTCAATTTTTTTACTTTTAACTCTATTAAAATTCCAACGGGTCCATTGTAAGGCCTATTTAGACCCGCTAGTCCAAAACCTCTACAAAACGGACCGCAAAACAAGTTTTAATTTAACTTTAAGAG
Organism: Hibiscus trionum; assembly: GCA_030270665.1. Lineage (NCBI taxonomy): Eukaryota > Viridiplantae > Streptophyta > Magnoliopsida > Malvales > Malvaceae > Hibiscus > Hibiscus trionum. The sequence continues at coordinate 36,982,272 of BSYR01000010.1, read as the reverse complement.
TTCATATACTTGATTACGAGCATTTCAACACGATTACATTGCAAAAACTCAATTTTGTACTTTTTACTCAGTTAAAATTCCTACTGGTACATTGTAAGGCTTATTTAGACCATCCGATCCGAAACCTCGACAAAACGGACTGCAAAACAAGTTTTAATCAAATTTTAGGAGTTCATATACTTGATTACAAGAATTTCAACATGATTATATTGCAAAAACTCAATTTCTATACTTTATACCCAGTAAAAATTTCAACGGGTCCATTGTAAGGCCTATTTAGAACTGCTCGTCTGAAACCTCTACAAAACGGACCACAAAACAAATTTTAATCAAATTTTAGGAGTTCAAATACTTGATTAAGAGAATTTCAACACGATAAAGTTGCAAAAACTCAATTTTTGTACATTTTACTCAGTTAAAATTTCAATGGGTCCATTGTAAGGCCTATTTAGACCCGCTGGTCCGAAACCTTTACAAAAGGGACCGTAAAACAAGTATTTATTCAACTTTACGAGTTCATATACTTGATTACGAGCATTTCAACACTATTATATTGCAAAAACTCAATTTTTGTACTTTTTACTCAATTAAAATTGCGTGTCCATTGTAACTCCTATTTAGTCCCGCTGGTCCGAAACCTCTACAAAACGGACTGCAAAACAAGTTTTAATTTAACTTTAGAAGTTCATATACTTGATTACGAGTATGTCAACATGATTATATTGAAAAAACCCAATTTTTGTACTTCTGACTAAGTTGAAATTTCAACGGGTCCATTGTAAGGCCTATTTAGACTCACTCGCCCAAAACCTCTACAAAATGGTCCACAAAACAAATTTTAATCAAAATTTTGGAAATCATATACTTGATTACTAGTATTTCAACACGATTGTTTTGAAAAAACTCAATTTATGTACTTTTTACTTAGTTAAATTCCAACCGGTCCATTGTAAGCTTTATTTAGACTCGCTCGTCTGAAACCTCTACAAAACGGACCACAAAACAAGGTTTAATCAAATTTAAGGAGATCATATACTTAATTACGAGCATTTCAACACGATAAAATTGTAAAAACTCAATTTTTGTACTTTTTACCCAGTTAAAATTCCAACGGGTCCACTATAAGGCATATTTAGACCCGCTGGTCCGAAACCTCTACAAAACGGAACGCAAAACAAGTTTTAATCAAATTTTAGGAGTTCATATACTTGATTATGAGCATTTCAATGTGATTACATTGCAGAAACTCAATTTTTGTACTTTTTACTTAGTTAAAATTCCAACGGGTCCACTGTAAGGCCTATTTATGCTCGTTGGTCTGAAACCTCTACAAAACGGATCGCAAAAGAAGTTCTAATTAAATTTTAGGAGTTCATATACTTGATTACGAGCATTTCAACGTGATTATATTGCAAAAACTCAATTTTTGTACTTTTTACTCAGTTAAAATTCCAACGGGTCCATTGTAAGGCCTATTTAGACTCACTCGTCCGAAACCTCTACAAAACGGACCACAAAACAAATTTTAATCAAAATTTTCGAGTTCATATACTTGATTACGATCATTTGAACACGATTATATTGCAATGACTCAATTTCTTTTTTCTTTTTACTCTGTTAAAATTCCAACCGGTCCATTGTAAGGCCTATTTAGACCCACTGGTCCGAAACCTCTTCAAAAATGACCGCAAAACAAGCTTTAATTTAACTTTAGGAGTTCATATACTTGATTATGAGCATTTCAAAAGGATTATATTGCAAAAACTCAATTTTTGTACTTCTGACTTAGTCATAATTCCAACGGGTCCATTGTAAGGCCTATTTAAACTCGATGGTCCGAAACCTCTACAAAACGGACCGCAAATCAAGTTTTAATCAAATTTTAGGAGTTCATATACTTGATAACATACATTTCAACACGATTATATTGCAAAAACTCAATTTCTATACTTTTGACTTAGTCAAAATTCCAACGGGTCCATTGCATGGCCTATTTAGACTCGTTGGTCCGAAACCTCTAGAAAACGGACCGCAAAACAAGTTTTAATCATATTCTAGGAGTTCATATACTTGATTACAAGCATTTCAACATGATTATATTTCAAAAACTCAATTTCTGTACCTTTTCCTTAGTCAAAATTCCAACGGGTCCATCGTAAGGCCTATTTAAACTCACTCGTCCGAAACCTCTAGAAAATGGTCCACAAAACAAATTTTAATCAAATTTTTGGAATTGATATACTTGATTAATAGCATTTCAACACGATTATATTGCAAAAACTTAATTTATGTACTTTTTACTCAGTCAAAATTCCAACGGGTCTATTGTAAGCCTTATTTAGACCCGTTCGTCTGAAACCTCTACAAAACGGACCACAAAACAAGGTTTAATCAAACTTTAGGAGTTCATATACTTGATTAAGAGCATTTCAACGCAATTATATTGCAATGGCTCATTTTTTTTTTACTTTTTACTCTGCTAAAATTCCAACAGGTCCATTGTAAGGCCTATTTGGACCTACTGGTCCAAAACCTCTACAAAACGGACCGCAACACAAGTTTTAATTTAACTTTAGGAGTTCATATACTTGATTACGAGCATTTCAATAGGAATATATTGAAAATATTCAATTTTTGTACTTTTGACTTAGTCAAAATTCCAACGGGTCCATTGTAAGGCCTATTTAGACTCGCTGGTCCGAAACCTCTAGAAAACGGACCGCAAAACAAGTTTTAATCAAACTTTAGGAGTTCATATACTTGATTACAAGCATTTGAACATGATTATATTGCAAAAACTCAATTTCTGTACTTTTTCCTCAGTCAAAATTCTAACGGTCCATTGTAAGGCCTATATAGACTCGCTGGTCCGAAACCTCTAGAAAACGGACCGCAAAACAAGTTTTAATCAAACTCTAGGAGTTCATATATTTGATTACAAGCATTTCAACATGATTATATTTCAAAAACTCAATTTTTTTACCTTTTCCTCAGTCAAAATTCCAACGGGTCCATCGTAAGGCCTATTTAGACTCACTCGTCCGAAACCTCTACAAAATGGTCCACAAAACAAATTTTAATCAAATTTTTGGAATTGATATACTTGATTAATAGAATTTCAACACGATTATATTGCAAAAACTGAATTTATGTACTTTTTACTCAGTCAATATTCCAATGGGTCTATTGTAAGCCTTATTTAGACCCGCTCGTCTGAAACCTCTACAATACGGACCACAAAACAATGTTTAATCAAATTTAAGGAGTTCATATACTTGATTACGAGCATTTCGACACGATAAAATTGCAAAAAATCAATTTTTGTACTTTTTACCAAGTTAAAATTCCAACAGGTCCACTATAAGGCCTATTTAGACCAGTTGGTCCGAAACCTCTACAAAACAGACCGCAAAACAAGTTTTAATCAAACTTTAGGAGTTCATATACTTGATTACGAGCATTTCAATGCGATTATATTGCAATGACTCAATTATTTTACTTTTTACTCTACTAAAATTCCAACGGGTCCATTGTAAGGCCTATTTGGACCTACTGGTCCAAAACCTCTACAAAACGGACCGCAACACAAGTTTTAATTTAACTTTAGGAGTTCATATACTTGATTACGAGCATTTCAATAGGATTATATTGCAAAAACTCAATTTTTGTACTTTTGACTTAGTCAAAATTCCAACGGGTCCAATGTAAGGCCTATTTAGACTCGCTGGTCCGAAACCTCTAGAAAACGGACCGCAAAACAAGTTTTAATCAAATTCTAGGAGTTCATATACTTGATTACAAGCATTTCAACATGATTATATTGCAAAAACTCAATTTCTGTACTTTTTCCTCAGTCAAAATTCCAACGGGTCCATTGTAAGGCCTATTTAGACCCACACGTCTGAAACCTCTACAAAATGGTCCACAAAACAAATTTTAATCAAAATTTTGGAATTTATATACCTGATTACCAGCATTTCAACACGATTATATTGCAAAAACTCAATTTCTGTACTCTTTACACAGTCAAAATTCCAACGGGTCCATTGTAAGCCTTATTTAGACCCGCTCGTTTGAAACCTCTAAGAAATGGACCACAAAACAAGCTTTAATCAAATTTAAGGAGTTCATATACTTAATTACGAGCATTTCAACACGATAAAATTGTAAAAACTCAATTTTTGTACTTTTTACCCAATTAAAATTCCAACGGGTCCACTGTAAGGCCTATTTAGGCCCGTTGGTCTGAAACCTCTACAAAACGGGCCGCTAAAGCGGTTTTAATTAAATTTTAGGAGTTCATATACTTGATAACGAGCATTTCAACGTGATTATATTGCAAAAACTCAATTTTTGTACTTTTTACTCGGTTAAAATTCCAACGGGTCCATTATAAGGCCTATTTAGACTCACTCGTCCGAAACCTCTAAAAAACGGACGACAAAACAAATTTTAATCAAAATTTTGGAGTTCATATACTTGATTATGATCATTTGAACGCGATTATATTGCAAAGACTCAATTTGTTTTTACTTTTTACTCTGTTAAAATTTCAACGGGTCCATTGTAAGGCCTATTTAGACTCGCTGGTCCGAAACCTGCACAAAAACGACCGCAAAACAAGCTTTAATTTAACTTTAGGAGTTCATATACTTGATTACGAGCATTTCAAAAGGATTATATTGCAAAAACTCAATTTTTGTACTTCTGACTTAGTCATAATTCCAACGGGTCAATTGTAAGGCCTATTTAAAAACGTTGGTCCGAAACCTCTACAAAACGGACCGCAAAACAAGTTTTAATCAAACTTTAGGAGTTCATATACTTGATAACATACATTTTAACACGATTATATTGCAAAAACTCAATTTATGTACTTTTGACTTAGTCAAAATTCCAACGGGTCCATTGTATGGCCTATTTAGACTCGCTGGTCTGAAACCTCTCGAAAACGGACCGCAAAACAAGTTTTAATCAAATCTTAGGAGTTCATATACTTGATTACAAGCATTTCAACATGATTATATTTCAAAAACTCAATTTATGTACCTTTTCCTCAGTCAAAATTCTACCGTGTCCATCTTAAGGCCTATTTAGACTGACTCGTCCGAAAGCTTTACAAAATGGTCCACAAAACAAATTTTAATCAAATTTTTGGAATTGATATACTTGATTAATATAATTTCAACACGATTATATTGCAAAAACTCAATTTATGTATTTTGTACTCAGTCAAAATTCCAACGGGTCTATTGTAAGCCTTATTTAGACCCGCTCGTCTGAAACCTCTACTAAACGGACCATAAAACAAGGTTTAATCAAATTTAAGGAGTTCATATACTTGATTATGAGCATTTCAACACGATAAAATTGCAAAAACTCAATTTTTGTACTTTTTACCAAGGTAAAATTCCAACGGGTCCACTGTAAGGCCTATTTAGACCCGTTGGTCCGAAACCTCTACAAAACGGACCGCAAAACAAGTTTAATCAAATTTTAGGAGTTCATATACTTGATTACGAGCATTTCAACGCGATTATATTGCAATGACTCAATTTTAGGGTCCATTGTAAGGCTTATTTAGACTAGCTGGTCCGAAACCTCTACAAAATAGTCCACAAAACAAATTTTAATCAAATATTAGGAGTTCATATACTTTATTACAAGCATTTGAACACGATTATATTGCAAAAACTCAATTTTTGTACTTTTGACTTAGTCAAAATTCCAACGGGTCCATTGTAAGGCCTATTTAGACTCGCTGGTCCGAAACCTTTAAAAAAATAGACCGCAAAACAAGTTTTAATCAAAATTTAGGAGTTCATATACTTGATTACTAGCATTTCCTCACGATCATATTGCAAAAACTCAATTTCTGCACTTTTTTCTCAGTGAAAATTCCAAAGGGTCCATTGTAAGGTCTATTTAGACTCGTCCGAAACCTCTACAAAATGGTCCACAAAACAGATTTTAATCAAATTTTTGGAATTCATATACTTGATTACCAGCATTTCAACCCGATTATATTGCAAAACTCAATTTCTGTACTTTTTACCTAGTCAAAATTCCAACGGGTCCATTGTAAGCCTTATTTAGACCCTCTCATCTGAAACCTCTACAAAACGAACCACAAAACAAGGTTTAATAAAATTTAAGGAGTTCATATACTTGATTACGAGCATTTCAAAGTGATTATAGTGCAAAAACTCAATTTTTGTACTTTTAACTCAGTTAAAATTCTAACGAGTCCATCGTAAGGCCTATTTAGACTCACTCGACCGAAACCTCTACAAAACGGACCACAAAACAGGTTTAATCAAATTTTTGGAATTTATATACTTGATCACGGGCATTTCAACATGATTATATTGCAAAAACTCAATTTTTGTACTTTTTACCTTGTTAAAATTCCAACCGGTCCACTGTAAGGCCTATTTAGACCCGCTGGTCTGAAACCTCTACAAAACGGACCACAAAACAACTTTTAATCAAATCTTATGAGTTCATATACTTGATTACGAGCATTTCAACGCGATTATATTGCAAAAACGCAATTTCTATACTTTTTCCTCAGTCAAAATTGCAACAGGTATCTAACCTTGGTGTATACCTAGGTGTTCCTCTTCTCATTGGAAAGAACAAGACTGAATCATTAGGTTTTGTGAGTGATAAAGTTCACGACCGCCTTTCTAGCTGGGATAAACATCTCCTTTCTTTTAGTGGTCGAGAGATCTTCATTAAAGCAGTCCTCCAATCCCTACCTCAATATGTTATGTCTTGTTATCTTCTTCCACAAAACATTATTGACGATATGACTTTAGCTATCAGGCAATATTGGTGGACCGGTAAGTCCAATAAAAAAGGATGGCATATGCTACCATGGAATCATGTTTGTTTACCTAAGGCCGCTGGAGGTATGGGGTTTAAGGACTTACATGACTTCAATGTTGCTCTATTGGGTAAACAACTATGGAGACTCATTTGTGAACCAGATTCATTATTAGGCCAAATATATCGTGCTAAATATTTCCCTTCTGGGAATATTCTCGATGCCTCCAGGCCCATTCGCGGCTCCTTTGCCTGGCAAGGTATGTATAATGCTCTACAACGTCTCCTTCCAGGTTTCCTATATCGACCAGGTATTAAGAGTAATATAAGAGTACATAAAGACATCTGGGGCGGTCCTTCCCCTATTACCCTTACTGGGGATTACGAAATCTCTGATGAAGTCCATATTCATTGCCGCGATTTCATGCTTCGTAATCAACTGCTTGGGACCCTGTTAAGGTCCATCGTTATTTTAACCCAACCGATGTTGCTGTTATTCTTAGTATACCAATCATAAATGATCACCGTGACTCTATTCTTTGATCTCCCAATGATTCGGGTATTTATTCGGTTCGCTCTGGTTATCTCTTTTTACAGCGATCTGTGCTTCCACAAACACCACCTACACGGTTTTGGAAATTTCTGTCCAAAGTCAAGGCCTTGCCTAAGGTCAAAACTTTTGGTTGGCGTATGGCATCTGATGCTCTACCGGTTGGATCCAAAATGCAAGTTTTTTCACCAAATTCGGGGCCTTGTACTATTTGTGGAGGCCACTCGGAGACCATTCTCCATGCTCTTCGTGATTGTGCAGGGGCTTCCGAAGCCCTCCAGCTCTCTGGTATTCCCATAACTCTTTCTAGGAGTTTGGCTAATACCACATTACAATGGTTGGAGGAAGCCGCCCATCTCCTATCCGCTGCCAACTTTGGCCTTTTCCTCACTACTATTTGGAACATTTGGAACAGACGTAATGACTGGGTTCATAATCACCATCTGCAACCATCTTGGCTTACAGCCGTTAACTCCATTAGTTTGCATAATGACTTCTGTAATGCCTCATCTCCTTCTACCCCAACACCCTCTATTCTATCTCCTCCATGCTGGAACCCTCCTCCACCTAACTATATAAAAATAAATGTAGATGGGGCTTTTAATCCCTCGACTCGTGCGGCAGCTGTTGGTGCGGTTGCACGTGACTCTACAGGTACATTTGTGGGTGGCCTTGCATTCCCGCTAGGTAGCTGTCTGGATGCCGTTACTTGTGAGGGTGAAAGCCTTCGTGCAGGAATCACCTTCGCCCGTTCTCAAGGATGGTCTCGGATCTTGCTTGAAATTGTTTGTGCTTCTATTGCAAATAGGATTACGAGCATTTCAAGGCGATTATATTGCAAAGACTCAATTTTTTTTACTTTTAACTGTGTTAAAATTACAACGGGTCCATTGTAAGGCCTATTTAGACCCGCTGGTCCGAAACCTCTACAAAAAGGACCGCAAAACAAGTTTTAATTTAACTTTAGGAGTTCATATACTTGATTACGAGTATTTCAACACAATTATATTGCAAAAACTCAATTTTTTTTACTTTTTAATTAGTTAAAATTCCAACGAGTCCATTGTAAGGCCTATTTATACCCGTTGGTCCGAAAAATATACTAAACGGACCGCAAAACAAGTTGTATTCAAATTTTAGGAGTTCATATAGTTCATTACAAGCATTTCAACACGATTATATTGCAAAAACTCTATATCTATACTTTTTCCTCAGTCAAAATTCCAACGGGTCCATTGTAAGGCCTATTTAGAACTGCTCGTCCGAAACCTCTACAAAACAGACCACAAAACAAGGTTCAATCAAATTTAAATAGTTCATATACTTGATTACGAGCATTTCAACACGATAAAATTGCAAAAACTCAATTTTTGTATTTTTTTACCTAGTTAAAATTCCAACGGGTCCACTATAAGGCCTATTTAGACCTGCTGGACCGATACCTCTACAAAACGGACCGCAAGACAGGTTTTAATCAAATTTTAGGAGTTCATATACTTGATTACGAGCATTTCATCGCGATTATATTGAAAAAACTCAATTTTTGTACTTTTTACTCAGTTAAAATTCCAACGGGTCCAATGTAACACCTATTTAGACCCGCTGGTCCGAAACCTCTACAAAACGGACCGAAAACCAAGTTTTAATCAAATTTTAGGAGTTCATATACTTGATACAAGCATTTCAACACGATAATATTTCAAAAACTCAATTTCTGTACTTTTTACTATGTCAAAATTCCAACTGGTCCATTGTAAGGCCTATTTAGACTCACTCGTCCGAAACCCCTACAAAATGGACCACAAAACAAATTTTAATCAAATTGTTGGAATTCATATACTTGGTTACCAACATTTCAACATGAATATATTTCAAGAACTCAATTTTTGTACTTTTTACTCAGTCTAAATTCCAACGGGTCCATTGTAAGCCTTATTTAGACCAGCTCGTCTGAAACCTCTACAAAACGGACCACAAAACAAGGTTTAATCAAATTTAAGGAGTTCATATACTTAATTACGAGCATTTCAACACGATAAAATTGCAAAAAAAATAATTATTTTACTTTTTCCCCAGTTAAAACTCCAATGGGTCCACTGTAAGGCCTATTTAGTCCCGCTTGTCCGAAACCTCTACAAAACGGACCACAAAAGAAGGTTTAATCAAATCTTAGGAGTTCATATACTTAATTACGAGCATTTCAACGTGTTTATATTACAATAACTCAATTTTTGAACTTTTTACTCAGTTAAAATTCCAACAGGTCCATTGTAAGGCCTATTTAGACTCACTCGTCTGAAACCTCTACAAAACGGACCACAAAACAAATTTTAATCAAATTTTTGGAGTTCATATACTTGATTACTAGCAATTGAACGCGATTATATTGCAAAGAATCATTTTTTTTTACTTTTTACTCTGTTAAAATTCCAACGGGTCCATTGTAAGGCCTATTTATACCCACTGGTCCGAAACCTCTACACAACGGACCGCAAAACAAATTTTAATTTAACTTTAAGAGTTCATGTACATGATTACGAGCATTTCAACATAATTATATTGCAAAAACTCAATTTTTTTTTTACTTTTTACTTAGTTAAAATTCTAACGGGTCCATTGTAAGGCCTATTTAGACTCACTCATCCGAAACCTCTACAAAACGGACCACAAAACAAGTTTTAATCAAAATTTTGAAGTTCATATACATGATTACGAGCATTTCAACGCGATTATATTGCTAAAACTCAGTTTTTGTACTTTTTACTCAGTTAAAATTTCGACGGGTCCACTGTAAGGCCTATTTAGACCCGCTGGTCCGAAACCTCTACAAAACGGACCGCAAAACAAGTTTTAATTTCATTTTAGGAGTTCATATACTTGATTATGAGCATTTCAACGCGATTATATTGCAAAAACTCAATTTTTGTACTTTTTTACCAGTTAAAATTCCAACGGGTCCATTGTAAGGCCTATTTAGACTCACTCATCCGAAACCTCTACAAAACGAAATACAAAACAAATTTTAATTAAATTTTTGGAGTTCATATACATGATTACGAGCATTTCAACACGATTATATTGCAAAACCTCAATTTCAGTACTTTTTCCTCAGTCAAAATTCCAATGGGTCCATTGTAAGGCCTATTTAGACCCGCTCGTCCGAAACCTCTACAAAATGGACTAGTAAACATGTTTTAATCAAATTTTAGGAGTTCATATACTTGATTACGAGCATTTCAACATGATTATATTGCAAAAACTTAGTTTTTGTACTTTTTACTCAGTTAAAATTCCAACGGGTCCATTATAAGGCCTATTTAGTCTCACTCGTCCGAAACCTCTACAAAACGGACTGCAAAACAAGTTTTAATCAAATATTAGGAGTTCATATAGTTGATTACGAGCATTTCAACACGATTATATTGCAAAGACTCAATTTTTTTTACTTTTAACTGTGTTAAAATTCCAACGGGTCCATTGTAAGGAGTATTTAGACCTGCTGGTCTGAAACCTCTACAAAATAGACCGCAAAACAAGTTTTAATTTAACTTTAGGAGTTCATATACTTGATTACGAGCATTTCAACACGATTATATTGCAAAAACTCAATATCTATACTTTTTACTCAGTCAAAATTCCAAAGGGTCCATTGTAAGGACTATTTAGAACTGCTCGTCCGAAATCTCTACAAAACGGACCACAAAACAAGGTTTAATCAAATATAAGGAGTTCATATACTTGATTACGAGCATTTCAACACGATAAAATTTCAAAAACTCAAATTTTGTGCTTTTTACCCAGTTAAAATTCCAACGGGTCCACTATAAGGCCTATTTAGACCTGCTGGACCGAAACCTCTACAAAACGGACCGCAAGACAAGTTTTAATCAAAATTTAGGAGTTCATATACTTGATTACAAGTATTTTAACATGATAATATTGCAAAAACTCAATTTCTGTACTTTTTACTTTGTCAAAATTCCAACGGGTCCATTGTAAGGCTTATTTAGACTCACTCGTCTGAAACCCCTACAAAATGGGCCACAAAAAAAATTTAATCAAATTATTGGAATCCATATTCTTGATTACCAGCATTTCAACAAGATTATATTGCACGAACTCAATTTTTGTACTTTTTACTCAGTCAAAATTCCAGTGGGTCCATTGTAAGCCTTACTTAGACCCGCTCGTCTGAAACCTCTACAAAACGGACCACAAAACAAGGTTTAATCAAATTTAAGGAGTTCATATACTTAATTACGAGCATTTCAATACGATACAATTGCAAAAAATAATTTTTTTACTTTTTACCCAGTTAAAACTCCAACGGATCCACTGTAAGGCCTATTTAGTCCCGCTGGTCCGAAACCTCTACAAAACGGACCGCAAAACAAGTTTTAATCAATTCTTAGGAGTTCATATACTTAATTACGAGCATTTCAATGTGATTATATTGCAATAACTCAATTTTTGAACTTTTTACTCAGTTAAAATTCCAACGGGTCCATTGTAAGGCCTATTTAGACTTACTCGTCCGAAATGACTACAAAACGGACCACAAAACAAATTTTAATAAAAATTTTGGAGTTCAAATACTTGATTACTAGCATTCGAACGCAATTATATTGCAGAATCAATTTTTTTACTTTTTACTCTGTTAAAATTCCAACGGGTCAATTGTAAGGCCTTTTTAGACCCGCTGGTCCGAAACCTCTACAAAACTGACCGCAAAAAAGTTTTAATTTAACTTTAAGAGTTCATGTACATGCTTACGAGCATTTCAACAGGATTATATTGCAAAAACTCAATTTTTGTACTTTGACTTAGTCAAAATTTCAACGGGTCAATTGTAAGGCCTATTTAGACCCGCTGGTCCGAAACCTTTACAAAACGGACCGCAAAACAAGTCTTAATCAAATTTTAAGAGTTCATATAATTTATAACAAGCATTTCAACACGATTATATTGCAAAAAATCAATTTCAGTACTTTTTTCTCAGTCAAAATTCCAACGGGTCCATTGTAAGGCCTTTTTAGACTCACTCGTCCGAAACCTCTAAAAAATGGTCCACAAAACAAATTTTAATCAAAATTTAGGAATTCGTATACTTGATCACGAGCATTTCAACATGATTATATTGCAAAAACTTAATTTTAGTACTTTTTTCTCAGTCAAAATTCCAACGGGTCCATTCGCTCATCCGAAACCTCTACAAAATAGATCGCGAAACAAGTTTTAACCAAATTTTAGGAGTTCATATACTTTATTACGAGCATTTCAATGCGATTATATTGGAAAAACTCAATTTTTGTACTTTTTACTCTGTTAAAATTCCAACAGGTCCATTATAAGGCCTATTTAGACTCACTCATCCGAAACCTCTACAAAATGGACCACAAAACAAATTTTAATCAAATTTTTGGATTTCATATACTTGATTATGAGCTTTTCAATGCGGTTATATTGCAAAAACTCAATTTTTGTACTTTATACTCAGTTAAAATTACAACGTGTCCATTGTAAGGCCTATTTAGACTCACTTGTCCGAAACCTCTACAAAACGGACCACAAAACAAATTTTAATCAAATTTTTGGAGTTCATATACTTGATTACGAGCATTTGGACGCGGTTAAACTTCAAAGACTCAATTTTTTTTTTACTTTTTACTATTTTAAAATTCCAACGGGTCCATTGTATGGCCTATTTAGACCCGCTGGTCCGAAACCTCTACAAAACGGACCGCAAAACAAGTTGTAATTTAACTTTAGGAGTTAATATACTTGATTACGAGCATTTCAACATGATTATATTGCAAAAACTCAATTTTTGTACTTTTTGCTCAATTAAATTCTAATGGGTCCATTGTAAGGCCTATTTAGACCAGCTGGTCCAAAACCTCTACAAAACGGACCGCAAAACAAGTTTTAATCAAATTTTTGGAGTTCATATACTATATTACGAGCATTTCAACGTGGTTATACTGCAAAAACTCAATTGATTTACTTTTTACTTAGTTAAAATTCCAACGGGTCCATTGTAAGGCCTTTTTAGACTCACTCGTCCGAAACCTCTACAAAACGGACCACAAATCATATTTTTATCAAAATTTTGAAGTTCATATACTTGATTACGAGCATTTGAACGCGATTATATTGCAAAAACTCAATTTCAGTACTTTTTACTCAATCAAAATTCTAACGGGTCCATTGTAAGGCATGTTTAGACCCTCTCATCCGAAACCTCCACAAAACGGACCACAAAAAAAAATTTAATCAAATTTTTGGAGTTCATATACTTGATTACGAGCATTTCAACGCGATTATATTGTTAAAACTCATTTTTTATACTTTTGACTCAGTTAAAATTCCAACGGGTCCATTGTAAAGCCTATTTAGACTCACTCGTCCTAAAGCTCTACAAAACGGACCACAAAACAAATTTAATCAAATATTTGGAGTTCATATACTTGATTACAAGTATTTCAACACAATTATATTGCAAAAACTCAATTTCAGTACTTTTTACTCAGTCAAAATTCCAATGGGTCCGTTGTAAGGCTTATTTAGACCCGTTGGTCCGAAACCTCTACAAAACGGACCGCAAAACAAGTTTTAATCAAATCTTAGGAGTTCATATACTTGATTACAAGCATTTCAACGCGATTATATTGCAAAAACTCAATTTCTGTTCTTTTTACTCAGTCAAAATTCCAACGGGTCCATTGTAAGACCTATTTAGACTCACTCGTCCGAAACCTCTATAAAATGGACCACAAAACAAATTTTAATCAAATTTTTGGAATTCATATACTTGATTACGAGCATTTCAACACGATTATATTGCAAAAACTCAATTTTAGTACTTTTTACTCAGTCAAAATTCCAACGAGTCCATTGTAAGGCCTATTTAGACTCGCTCATCTGAAACCTCTACAAAACGGACCGCAAAATATGTTTTAATCAAATTTTAGGAGTTCATATACTTGATTTCGAGCATTTCAATGTGATTATATTGCAAAAACTCAATTTTTGTACTTTTTACTGAGTTAAAATTCCAACGGGTGGGTGGGTGACACGGATGTGTTTGGAAAATGCTCTCAACTCTCTCAAACCCTTTTCCCTTTTCTCTCTTCTCTTCCCCCTTGCTTCAGCTGTACCCCCCTTCACACCCGTCATTCTTTTTTCCTTTACAGCCACCGCCTTTGTTTTCATCACCGTCGCTGCCATGTCGCCTTCAACACCGTGCAGATCTGCTTTCTACCATGCTGCCGGTGACCATTCTCCATCTCTGCCGAAGAGAGTGTTACCAACAAGGTTTGCACCACCATTTTTGTATCCGAGAAGAGAGTATTTCCAAACACACCTATGAACCACTATTTTTTATTTTTCAATTATTTTTTACTTTAGATTTCAATTTTTTGCCAATCTATCATGTTTCGGCCACAATTTTCTATTTTGTTTTATTATATTTTCTTCTTTTTGGATATCTCTTTTGCTTTTGTCACTTTGTGTCCAGCCACCGCTTCACTTTTCAAGTGGATGGAGGAGTTTTTCACTTTTTATGTGTGGAATCCGGTCAATACTTACGTGTGGATCCAAGATTTTCATTGGCAAAAGCTTCTCCCATACGAACAATATCCCGATGTCCATGCTCTCTATGATATTCAAGCTGATTCGTACATTCGGTATTTCTTGGGCAATTCTTTTTACGGGTGATGTTCTTGTAACTAACCAAAAATTAAGGTACGTTTCTATGGATCCCAAAATTTTCTTTTTTATGTATCAAGTCCCTTTGCACTATCTTTTAATCATATGTTTGTTGTTCTATATGTTGTTTCTATCTCTTTCATTATTTTCGCAACAATTGTTTAATATTCTTATGTTACTTTTTTGTCGTATGTTTCTCTCTTGTGTCGATTCCCTTTATTTCGAAGTTGGTCACGGTTGTGATCTATAGAAAAATATCAATATTGAATTAACCATGGTACTGATTCTTCTTTTTGCGCAATTAAATTGTTCTCTCTCAATTTTTTTTCTTCTCACAATTTGTGTATTTTTTATCACCATGTTCATGGCTTGAGAATTTTGTTGTCCTCGAAAAATCTTACCATTTTTTGAGGTATGCTGCAATGGTCTCTAATTTTTTCAATTCTATGCACCTTGCTTTATTGCATCTCATCTCGTCCATATACCTTATGTCTGCTAAGCTAATTTCATCTTCTTCAATTTTTTATTTATTCTTACTCATAATAATGTTATGTCATTCATATTCTACTGGTTTACAAACACCATTTATATGACAATTCTATCTTTGTTTACTCAATTGTCCAACTACTTCCCTTTGGAAGATCCAATCGACCCTATTCGGCAACCATTCTATTAGATTGCCCTTGGCATCTAAAACATACACCAAATCTGACTATGGTTTATGGTTTCTATGTTTTATTTACGTTTATCTATCTTTACCAATATCTCGATTTGATATCTATCCAATTGCAGTTGAATATTCGCAATCTTTTAATTATACTATAATTCTCGAATACCATTCTATTTCCTATGATTATTATAGGGCCTTCTCTTTTAATAAACTTTCTATTATATCCACCTTTCTCTTAATATTTTTTAATTTTAATACCTTAATAAATTATACACAATTAAGATTTCGAATATTCCCATTCTCCAAATGGCCAATTTTTTCAACCAAAATTACACCTTCTCGATTACTTTCTTACCTAAAACAATCTTCTATGGATAATTCTATTTTCGCAAGAATTTCGATAGATAACTTTACCCATTTACAAATATACCTTTCTCTACAAATAATTCTTATACACTTAAGTCTCTCAAATTTAATCTCTTCCACAATACAAAATTTTATCTTTTTCCATGCAATATTGTAAATTTTAATCCTCCCACTTTTAATTGTACTCACCCCTTTTCTAAAAATAACCAAATATTTATGGTTTTTACCATATTTACTTACCTTAAACATTACTCAAAATTTTCCTTTCCCCATTTGCCGCAAAATTAAAGTTCATCCATTTATGGACAACAAACATTTACGGCATCAAATTTTATTCCTCCAATTTTTAATTGTACCAACCTTTTTCTAAAAATAACCAAATATTTATGGTTTCTACCATATTTACTTACCTTAATATATAATTCAAATCTTCCCTCTTCCCATTTACCACAAAATTAAAGTTCGTCCATTTATGGAGAGTACACAGTTATGGTATCAAATCACCCTTCTTCGAATATTTCCTTATATTATATCATATTTACTTACTTCCAATACATTTCACTTCTTATTTACTATTATATACCATTTTAGTAATTTTCATTTTTTTTATAAAGATTCAACATTTATGGTATCGAATCTTTTTCTTCCAAAACAAGGCTTTAATGAATT
The DNA here is from genome assembly GCA_030270665.1 of Hibiscus trionum. Taxonomy (NCBI): domain Eukaryota; kingdom Viridiplantae; phylum Streptophyta; class Magnoliopsida; order Malvales; family Malvaceae; genus Hibiscus; species Hibiscus trionum. Next base: position 36,965,482 of record BSYR01000010.1, on the reverse strand, counting down.
TGGACATGACGTTTCTACAAAAAACCATTCTAATTTTGATAGATAATTTTACCCATTCACAAATATACCTTTCTCTACAAATAATATCTACATACTTAAATCTCTCAAATTTAATCTCTTCCACAAATAAAAGTTTTATCTTTTTTCATTTCATATTTCAAAATTTATTCCTCCCACTTTTAATTGTACTCACCCCTTTTCTAAAAATAACTAAATATTTATGGTTTCTACCATAATTACTTAACTTAAACATAACTCAAAATTTTCCTTTCCCCATTTGCCGCAAAATTAAAGTTCATCCATTTATGGAGAGTAAATATTTACGGTATCAAATTTTAATCCTCCCATTTTTAATTGTACTCACCCCTTTTCTAAAAATAACTAAATCTTCATGGTTTCTACCATATTTACTTACTTTAAACATAATTCAAATTTTCCCTCTCCCCATTTACCACAAAATTAAAGTTCATCTATTTATGGAGAATACACAGTTATGGTATCAAATCATCCTTTTTAGAATCTTTCCTTATATTATATCATATTTACTTACCTCCAACACATTTCTTTACTTTTTTACTATTATATACCATTTTAGTAATTTCCATATTTTTATAAAGATTCAACATTTATGGTATCGAATCTTTTTCTCCTAAAACAAGGCTTTAATGAATTTGGACATGATGTTCCTATCAAAAACCATTCTAATCTCGATAGATAATTTTACCTATTTACAAATATACCTTTCTCTACAAATATTTTCCACATACTTAAATCTCTTAAATTTAATCTCTTCCACAAAACAAAGTTTTATCTTTTTCCATTCCATATTTCAAAATTTAATCCTCCCACTTTTAATTGTACTCACCCCTTTTCTAAAAATAACCAAATATTTATGGTTTCTACCATATTTACTACTTTAGAAATAATTCAAGTTTTCCCTTTCCTCATTTGTCGCAAAATTAAAGTTCATCCATTTATGGAGAGTAAACATTTACGGTGTCAAATTTTAATTCTCCCACTTTTAATTGTTCTCACCCCTTTTCTAAACATAACCAAATATTTATGGTTTCTACCATATTTACTTACCTTAAACATAATTCAAATTTTCCCTTTCCCTATTTACCACAAAATTAAAGTTTATCCATTAATGGAGAGTACACAATTATGGTATCAAATCATCCTTTTTCGAATCTTTCCTTATATTATATCATATTTAACTACCTCCAATACATTTCTTTTCTTTTTTAATATTATATACCATTTTAGTAATTTCCAAAATAAGGCTATGGTGAATTTGGGTATGATGTTCCTACAAAAAACCATCCTAATTTCCGAATACAATGAGAGGTTAGCTAAGGGTTATCCTCCATTCGCAACACCAACCATGCAAGTGGTTCTCCAGCCTAAGCGACCTAAACCTGCAGCACCTACCACTGAAGGAAAAGCTGGGATGAGCAACTCTAAAAACTCTCCGGCGGCGGTTGACTCTCAACCCCGCTGAAGGAAATGATCGTGTTATGCTGGAACTGCCAGGGTCTCGGTAAGGTCCAGGCAGTTCGTCACCTTAAGCAGTACATCCAACGAACTTCTCCAGACATTTTATTTTTATGTGAAACTGAACTAAATAAAGCGGCTTGCTCCCGCTTGTGTATTACGTTAGGTATGCTTGAGGTTTTTTCTTTAGGTTCAAGTAATGTTTGCTCTGGACTTGCTATTTTCTTTTTCAATAATATTAATATGTCCTTGCTTTCATACTCGGATCGCTATATTCATACTATTATTCACTTTGAGTCATCTTCGATGTATTTTACCGGAATGCATGGCTTTTCTGAAACAAGTAAAAAATTTAAAACATGGGATCTAATTGATTCTCTAAACGACAATAGTGGCCTCCCTTGGCTTATAGGTGGTGACTTGAATGAGATTTTATCTGATAATGAGAAACAAAGGGGTTGTTGTCGCGCAAGATCCCAAATTAACAACATTCGTAATTGTCTCTCGCGCAATGATCTCTTTGATTGTAAACTTACCTCTGGATGGTTTACTTGGACGAAAACCATGCCTAACATTCCAATGATTTTCGAACGTCTAGATCGATTTTTAGGGAATTCGGCTTGGACAGCTACTAATCCTTCCTATCGCATTACCTCTGATTTCAATGCCAAATTAGATCATTGTTTCCTACTCTTGGACACCGAACCACCAACACACTATGCTCCCCGACTTACAACAACTAATTTTCGCTTTGAAAACTGTTGGGCAACCCATGAAGAAGGTATATCCTTAGTTCAACAAATTTGGGCCACCACCCCGGGTCCTACACTTGATAAAATTCGTGCTATAGGATCATGCCTAGGTAATTGGTAGTTCCACCAATGTTACAACACCACAGGGCGAATCCAACTTCTTACTAAAAAAATTAACAAATTCCTTAAGCGGCCTTGCACATCTTCTTCTGAGGCATCTTATCTTGCGGCGAAATCTGAACTCAACAAGTTTCTTGCTGAACAGGAAGCTAATTGGGCACAAAGATCTCGAAACCTATGGCTTGCGCAAGGGGATAAGAATACTCAATTCTATCATGCACGTGCCAACAATCGTCGGAAAAAGAACACTATAAACGGTTTATATGATGCAGACAATAACTGGTGTGTCGTTGAGGACGGCCTAATGAATATTGCATCCACTTATTTTCAGACTTTGTTCACATCCTCGAATCCCCAACTGTCTGATCAAATTCTTTCTAAAGTGACTACCTCCTTTACTCCGGCTATGAATGAGTCCCTCACTAGGGCTTTCAATGCTGATGAAATTCTACTAGATTTCCGTGATATTGATCCTAGGAAGGCCACTGGAATTGATGGCCTTCCTAGTGGGTTTTTTAGACAACACTGGGACACGGTAGGTGCGGATGTCACCCAACTATGTTTGGATCTCCTGAATAGATATGCTGATATGGCATCCGTCAATCATACCATTTTAGTGCTTATTCCGAAAATTAAGGATCCAACTACTATGAGGCATCTCCGGCCTATTAGCCTTTGTTATGTAATTTACAAAATTTTCGCTAAGGTTCTTGTTAACAGAATGAAGCATGCGATTCCATTTTGTATTAGTGATAACCAAGCTGCTTTTGTTCAGGGGCGCAACATATCTGACAATATCCTTATTGCTCATGAAATTATACACTCTATTAATATCGGTCAGACTAAATCCTCCCATGGTGCTGCTCTTAAACTTGACATGGAAAAGGCTTTTGATCGAGTGGAATGGTCCTTCCTTGAGAGTGTCATAAATCGAATGGGCTTTGCACCCTCTTGGGTCTCAATCATTATGCGATGCATCTCCTCGGTATCATTTACAGTTAAGATTAACAACTCCTTTTCTCCTTTCTTTCAACCCCAACGGGGTCTTCGTCAAGGTGATCCCTTGTCACCCTTTCTTTTCCTCTTCTGTACTCAAGGTCTCTCTGCGTACCTCTCAGATGCCTAGCAACATGATCTGCTTCCTGGCCTTGGAGCTAGTAGATTAGAGCCTAAAGTCAATCACCTTCTTTTTGCCGATGAATGTATGATCTTTATTAACAATACAAATGAGGAAGCAGAACACCTTAAAACGGCCCTCCAGACCTACACCTCAGCCTCTAGGCAAGCGGTAAATTTTGAGAAATCGACAATCTTCTACAACCCTCACACCCCCCATTCAATCCGTGAAATGATAAATAATTCCTTTCTATGTACGTGAGCTCACTAACCCAGAGGTTTACTTGGGAGTGCCTCTTCTCATTGGAAAGAATAAAACGACAACCCTTGGTTTCATTTGCGATAAAGTTCATGAAAGATTATCCCATTGGGATAAGCAACTACTTTCTTTTAGTGGCAGAGAAATCTTTATCAAAGTTGTTTTGCAGTCCTTGCCCCAATATGTCATGTCGTGTTACCTGCTTCCTCAAAACATTATAGATGATATGACCACAGCTATTCGTCGTTACTGGTGGTCCGGTAAAAGCAACAAAAAGGGTTGGCATATGCTCCCATGGGAACATGTTTGTTTACCTAAATCTGTGGGAGGTATGGGCTTCCGGGACTTAAACAACTTCAATATTGCACTTCTGGGTAAGCAGCTCTGGCGGCTTATTTGTGAACCGGAGTCTCTACTTAGACAAATCTACAAGGCAAAATATTTTCCATCTGGCAACATACTTGATGCCAACCAGCCACAACGTGGGTCATTTGCCTGGAAAGGACTATATAATGCTATGCAACACCTATATGGCGGGTTCCTCTATCTGCCTGGAATAAATAGTGGTATTCGCATCCACAAGGATAATTGGGGAGGCTCTTCTCCAGTACATCTCTATGGGGAATATGAGATCTTAGAAGAAATGTTTGTTCGTTGTCGAGATTTTATGGTACGGAACCAAGCTGCATGAGACCCTATAAAGGTCCGCAACTACTTCACTTCTGAGGATGCCAATGCTATTTTAAATATTTCCATCATTAATGACAATCGAGATTCTATTCTTTGGAACCCTAATGATTTCGGTGTTTACTCGGTCCGATCTGGTTACCAATTTTTACAGCGTCCACCGGAACCTCGAAATCGACCTGCCCGGATTTGGAAAGTTTTGGCTAAACTGAAGGTTCTTCCGAAAGTTAAAACTTTTGGCTGGCGAATGGGATCTGAAGCTTTACCTATTGGATCCCGTCTGTAAGCTTTTGCCCCAGATTATGGTCCTTGCCCCCTTTGTCGATCCTGTTAGGAATCTTTTCTTTATGCCCTTCGAGATTGTCCTGGTGCCTCAGAGACTCTCTGTTTAGTTGGCATCTCGACGTCTTTGATTAATAGTATGGCCCCTACTGGTCTCCAATGGCTAGAGGAAGGTGCTGGTCAATTATCTACTGATCTCTTTGGGCTCCTTCTTACCACTCTATGGAATATTTGGAACCGGCGCAATGACTCGGTCCATAATCGCCATTTTTAACCCCCTTGGCTAATTGCCATCAACTCTCTAAGTCTCCATCGAGAATACTCAAATGTAATATCCTCTTCTTCTTCTTCTTCCCCAACAGATCATCCACCTCTCTCCCCACCCCGTTGGAGACGTCCTCCTCCTGAGTATTTTAAAGTTAATGTGGATGGGGCTTTTGACCCAGCTACTCGCACGACAGCAATTGGAGTTGTGGTCCGTGATGATTTGGGTTCAGTCGTTGGTGGTCTGGCTTACCCTTTGGGCAGCTGTTCGGATGCTGCTACAACTGAAGGTGCGACCCTTCTAGCTGGCATCACTCTTGCTCAGTCTCGAGGATGGAGCAACTTGCTCTTTGAAACAGACTGTACGTCCATTGCAAACAGGCTCAATCGTTCGGGGCCTAATCTTTCCACCATGGGTCCTACGCTTTTACAAGCTCGAGATTCTCTATCATCCTTTTTCTTTTGACCATATTCGCTATGTAAGCCGAGAGGCTAATTTAGTTGCTCACACTCTGGCTACTTATGCTCTTCGAACCATGACTTCTACGTCTTTTGGTTCCTCATATCTAGATTGTATCCACAACTTTGTACTTGCCGAGAATTTTTCTCGATCTATCTAATAAAATTTGGGTACTCTTTTCCCCTTTTAGGGATCTCCGGGCTTTATGCCTGGGGGTGTTAGTAGGGGTTTTTAATGAGGTCCACTTTCTTCAAAAAAAAATTCCAACGGGTCCATTGTAAGGCCTATTTAGACTCACTCGTTCGAAACCTCTACAAAACGGACCACAAAACAAATTTTAATCAAATTATTGGAGTTCATATATTTGATTACGAGCATTTCAACGCGATTATATTGCAAAAACACAATTTTTGTACTTTTTACTCAGTTAAAATTCCAACGGGTCCAATGTAAAGCCTATTTAGACTCACTCGTTCGAAACCTCTACAGAACGGACCAGAAACCAAATTTTAATCAAATTTTTGGAGTTCATATACTTGATTACAAGTATTTCAACACAATTATATTGCAAAAACTCAATTTTAGTACTTTTTACTCAGTCAAAATTCTAACGGGTCCATTATAAGGCATATTTAGACTCGCTCGTCCGAAACCTCTACAAAAAGGACTAGAAAACATGTTTTAATCAAATTTTAGGAGGTCATACACTTGATTACAAGCATTTCAACATGAATATATTGCAAAAACTCAATTTCTATACTTTTTACCCAGTTAAAATTCCAACGGGTGGGTCGAGTCGGGTGTGTGTGAGGAAAATTCTCTCTAATTTTTCTCTCAACTTTTTTTGCTTCTACCTCTCTTTTCTCAACCTGCCACTCTCATCCACCGTCTACTCCTCCCTCTCTCCCTCCCCCTCCTCCTCCGACCACCCCCTCCTCCTCCGATCACCCAAAACCCACCAGAATTTTTATCTCTCGGCGCACAATGAAGGTCTCTTCTCCTCCACAACAAAGGTAAGTATCTTGTTTATCATTTTAGGCACTGTTTTATTAATCTCTTTATCATCCCTTCTTAATGATGGATGTTATCTGCCATTTACATGGCCCTATTTCATGAATAGGAAATTAAAGATATAGGATACAACAATCCATTGTTTCACCCTGAATCTATTTGCTGGGTTCAATATGATCTCCCATCTTTTTTCGTTTCTGTTTAACAGTATACGTGACTGCTCCTGGCCATATTGGCCTTGAATTATCTCATGTTCCTGTTTATCAGTATATGGGACTGCTCCTGGCCATTTTGGCCTTGTATTATTTTCCATTTCAATGCAAATCTGGTAAGTTTATTGCCATGCACAAGGCCTCCATTTCCGTGGCAGTTTGGCTCCACGCGAACTGGGGCTTTGACGAGATGGTGGCCCACAGGGTGCTGCGATTATGTGACCACACGGCCCAGAGCCACTGACTATCATGCCATGCAGCTTGCATGGCCCATGCACGGTAAATTCTACGCATATCCCATAGTTCGACATACATACGTAGGTTCTGCAATCTTAAAGCCAGATTTAAAGGAAAGTTGGAGACAGATATATACTTTCATTAATATATTTGTTAATTTCATCATAATGGTCCATTAGATTAACCCAAAAATATGATTTCCACTCAAGGAAACTTGCACTGCCACCTTGAATGGTGTATTTGGGATCTTCTACAGATCCACCCACAATGGATATGCATGTCCGTCCTTTGCAGGCGGCACCGCCGTTAATGGTGAACCGGAAAACACTGGAACGGATGAGAACTATCCTCCCGTTATTGCTGGAACGTGGACTCTCCGATCCCCTAAATCAAGGAGAAACGATAATCCAAATCTGTTACACCTTATTTTAAATTTTAAAACTCGGATTGGAATCCTATTTAATTTGAAATTCCTTTTATTATCACATCAGTCTTTAACCAACCATGATTTATGGATTTCAAATCCTAATGGATTGAATTCCACCACCTTTGAAAATAATTCTATCCCTATTTTATACATATCATGCCGGCTACAACCCCTTAAATCTAGGGATTGTGCAACAAGCCGGGTTTTGACCACTTCGACCCATATTTATACAACATATCGGTGTCACCTCTCTCTTTCTTCGATTCCAAAAAATTTCGAATCCCCTTCTCAGACCATTATGGCCTAACCATAATCTTCTGCCCCCTAACCATGCCTCCTTCTATGCCCCTGCCTAAAAATACTTAAAAATTAAATCTTGCCCCATAACCCTAATTTCCATATCCTAAACCCCAAACTCTAAACCCTAAAAAATACACCCTACCCATAATTCCCTATACCCTAACCCTAAGCCCTAACCCTAAACCCCAAACTCTAAACTCTAAATCTTAAACCCTAAACCCACTATTTTAAAGTGGGGGCACAAATGGGGGCATACTTTGGGGGCAGATGATTTTCATCCTCAACTGACTCTTTTCTTTCTCGGTTTGATAATCTGCAATTTACAGCAGAGGAGCAACATGTGGTGTTTGCCCCCAAAGCTTCTAAGTCAATACCACTTGACGACTTCAAGTCTTCACTCATAGGGAAGTTGTTTGCTACTGGCCCATTCGATGAAGCAGCCTTAATACATGTTTTCTCTTCTGTTTGGAGGGATGAAAACCTTACAAACATAACATCTCTCGGTTCAGGACGGTTCTTGTTCAAGTTTGAATCCACCTCACGAAGGAATGAGGTTTTGAAGCGTGGCCCTTGGACCTTCAAAAAAGATTGGCTGGCCATACCTATGAAGCACGGGGACGGCCCTAAGGTGGCGTCCCGCGTACCCAATACGTCCCCAAGACGGGGACAATGCAGGGACGGCTAGGGGACGTCCCGGGAGCGTCCCAATTTTACCAGAAACAGTCAAACTTATATTAGGTACGGTCAACGCTTATTGGGGACATACCCGAGGACGTATCCGAATATATTTACTTATCCGAACTTAAAAAGCTCAAGGATAATTAAATTAAAAAATTATCCTTAAAAAACTACTAAATTAAACACTCCACCTAAAAACTATAAACTTAAAACTTAATCTCAGCCAAAAGGCCAAGACTAGATTGCTTCCTTGTTCTATCTGATAAATGCCTATTTATAGGCTGCTTTCTCTCCTTGCTTTATGTATCTTAAGGATGTGGGATATTAGTTGTGTATTGTATTTGTAACCTGTTTTAATGTTTAATCACTCAAGCTTTAAATAGGAATGGATAAATATATATTTCAGCCATGTCATCTTTTAATTTTATTATTTTAGTCATTCATTTTCTCTTTATTTAGAATGTAAAGTTAAATTTTCGTTCAATTTAGTCATTTAATTTTAGTAATCTCTTAATGTAAGTGTTAAAAAGTAATTTAAAATTATTAGAAGTGAATTTAAATAACTACAATTATAATTATTGTTTAATACAATTATAATTTTAGTTCATATTGTATTATAAATTTTAATATTTTTTATTATATATAAAATTTTATTTTATATTTGCCGTACCCTCGCCGTACCCGTACCCTCTAATTTTGAAAATTGCCGTTTTTTGTCCCCGTCCCCGTACCCGTATTTGTCCCGTATCTGTATCTGTGCAACTTAGGGCCATACTACCAGTCCAACCCCGATTAACGGTCGATGCATATATCTTTAGCCACATCCGCATCTGGGTGCGAATTCATAGAGTCTCCCTCGCTTTGATGACAGGTGACACTGTGGCCAACGCAGCAGGTCGGGCCCTAGGCAGCTGTCTCGGGGCTGTTATTGGCACTGATTCAAGGAAGGACGAACATGGGAACATGGTTAAGTACCTTCGAGTCTGTGTGTTGCTCGATGTAGCACAACCCCTCCGCCGCTTTGTTGCCTATAGTGAGTCTGATACAGAGGAACCGTCCATGCTTCCTCTCCAATACGAGAAACTACCAACGTTCTGCCATGGCTGTGGCATCTTATGCCATCTTCATTCCACATGTGCTACTCACAAGGATACCCCTCAAGAAGCGTTGCAATATGGCGACTGGTTGTGTGCACCATTGGCCAAAACAAAATCAAAGCCCAAATCTAGGGGGCGGGTCCGTTACTTTGAGCCTGGATGCACTTCCAACGCACAGGCTGTAACGGGTAACATCATATTTAATTTATGGTTCAGCCCATTTCTGTTTGCTTCATCATTTTATTTATTTAGGTTATGCTATGTCGATAGCTGTTGTCATCTTTTTAATACAGTGCGTTGTATGCCTTCTTTTGTAGAAATGGAACAACCAGCTGATGCCCCTACACAGCAGCCAGGAAACGGACAACACCCTCCAGAAAATCCGGTCAATATGAATGTTGAACAGCAACAGTTTGATGCTGCTGCCAATGATGCGTCTGGGGGTCACACTGATATGGAGATCCATGCTGATGTTGCAGGCCTAGCAAATGGGACAACAACAATTAATGCAGCTGTAGCAGATGCGATAGGAAACTTGGACGCTCCTCTAGATGTTCAACCTTTGGATGTAATTCCAGCTGATGCTAAATTGGTGACAAACGCTTCGAATGAAGCACTGCACGCCCCAGGAATGGTTGCTGACTCATCCACCCCACCGGACAAACGTTTTGTCCTGGTACCTGATGATGATGACATCCCCGTTCCTGCTCCTGCAAAAGAACGCACAGTGCCAAAGGGTTTTGGCAGCGCCAATGGTGAGACAGTGAATCCTGACTTCGAAGAATAGTTGATACATGATGCTATCGAAACAACACGTGGAAATAAAAAGGCCAAACGCAGCCCACCCGTTGCAGCCGGAGGCATTGCCAAACGCTTACGAGCCTCTCCTTCCACTCTGGCTAGGCCTCTGAATGCGGGAACACACATTGTGATGGAAAAAAATCTGAAAAGTTCGAAAGCTGGGATGAGCAGCAAAAACTCTTCGGCGGTGGTTGATGTTCAACCCCGCCGAGAGAAATGAAAATTATGTGTTGGAACTGTCGGGGCTTAGGTTCGCCACCGGCAGTTCAAGCGTTAGGTAGTATTGTGCGTCATTTAAACCCGGACATTATTTTTCTTTCTGAAACCCGTTTACATCATTATTATTATGATCGTTTGAAAATTTCATTAGATATGAGTGGTTGCTTTGCTGTGGACAGCAGCCAAACTTGCTCATGATTGTTACTTTTATGGAATAATAAAACTACAGTGGATTTGCTTTCGTACTCGGATAGATTTGTGGATGTTATTTTAAATTCGAACAATGAATGTTTCCGCTTTACTGGTATGTACGGCTATGCCGACACAAGCCTTAAATTCAAAACTTGGGAAATAATTGATTCACTTCGTAATAACTCCCAACTACCTTGATTAATTGGGGGTGACCTAAATGAAATCCTTTCCGACGAGGAAAAACAAGGGGGATGTCGACGACCCCATTCCCAAATAGTATATTTTCGAGATTGCCTATCACGCAATGGGCTCTTTGATTGTAAGCCCACTTTAGGGTGGTTTACATGGTCTCGAACGGGCCAAAAAGTTTCTCCATGCTTTGAGCGGTTGGACCGGTTTCTAGCTTGCTCCCACTGGCTACGCGGACATTTACATTATAATTGTAGTCATTCCTTTGATCCCGAGTCAGACCATAGTGTCATACTCATGACCACCACACCCACTTCAAGTGTGAACTTTATGCCAAGAGAAGATAGGGATCATTTCAGATTTGAATCTTGTTGGGCACATGATGCCTCTTGTATTTCAACCGTGTGACATGCTTGGGACAGTGCATCAGGATCCCTTGTGGACAAACTCGCCACCGTTGGTAACCACTTGCATGAGTGGCAACACACCCAACGACGCCAATCCTACCTACGTATCACGGAATTGCAACATAAGATAAACTCTTTAATGTGACGACGTAGGCTCTCTAAGTTGGCCCTAACCTCTCTTTAAAATGCCAAAATAGAATTACGAGGCCTACTTGATGCGAGAGAGGCCTACTGGGCCCAACGATCTCGAATAAATTGGCTTGCCCATGGAGATAAAAACACATCGGTTTTTCATGCAAGAGCATCTAGACGTCGGAAAAAGAATTCCATCCGAGGCCTCCGCGATGCCAACAATGTCTGGCAAACGAAAAAATCTACCATGTTAACCATTGCCTCGGATTACTTCCGCCATTTGTTTACATATTCCAATCCGATCACTGCACCTCAACTTTTGGACAAAATCCAACCTACAGTGACACCGAATATGAACACATCTCTTCTGAGGCCTTTTACAAGAGATGAAGTCCTTACAGCATTTCATGGTATTGACCCCAAGAAAGCACCAGGGATCGATGGATTCCCTAGTGGTTTCTATAGGCAACACTGGAATCTCGTAGGGTCTGAGTTCATTGAACTCTGTTTGCGTCTCCTTCGGGGGGAAGCAGACATGGCCGATGTTAACCGCACATTCATTGTGCTCATTCCCCAAATTCCGGATCCATCAACTATGCGGCACTTCCGACCCATCAGTTTATGCACAGTTATATACAAAACTGTTGCTAAAGTGCTGGTTAACCGACTCAAACCAGTTCTACCTATCTGTATCCATGATGCTCAGGCAGCTTTTGTTAGCGGCCGGAATATCTCTGATAATATTCTCATCGCACATGAGCTCGTCCACACTCTCCATTCGAGCGATTCTGTTGCATCCCAGGGTGCAGCTTTAAAACTTGACATGGAAAAAGCATTCGATAACGTCGAATGGTCTTTTCTTCATGATGTCATGTTGCGAATGGGATTTGCCATTGAATGGGTGTAACTCATAGTGCGATGAATTTCCTTAGTCTCATTCTCTGTCCGTATCAGTGGGGCACTATCGTCTGAATTTTCACCCACTCGTGGTATTCTGCAGGGGGACCCTCTCGCCCCGTTCCTTTTCCTCATTTGCTCACAGGGCCTATCGGCTGCTCTTGAAGCTGAGCAACACATGGGGCGCTTACAAGGTTTGTGTGCTAGTCGCCACGGGCCACGTGTCACACATCTCTTTTTTGCTGACGATAGCATGGTTTTTCTTCAAAATTGTCCTTCAGAGGTGGAACACCTCAAAGGTATTTTACAGCTTTATGCGTCCTCCTCCGATCAAATTGTCAACTTTGACAAGTCCACGGCATATTGTAGTCCTAAATGCTCTTCTGACTTCCTGCATGCCATTCAGCACACTCTTGGAGTTCGCATTGTAGAGGATCCGGGTACCTATCTCGGAGTCCCCCTAGTTGTGGGGAAAAATAGGACTGCTGCCCTGGGTTATGTTCGCGATAAAGTTCATTCTCGCATGACAAAATGGGATAGTAACCTCCTCTCTTTTAGTGGACGTGAAACGCTTATCAAATCTGTGGCCCAGGCCATCCCTCAATATATTATGTCCTGCTACATGATACCACATAACATCATTATGGACATGACCAGATCAATCCGCCGATACTGGTGGTCTGGACGCAGTAACAAACGAGGATGGCCGATGCTATCATGGGATGCCGTCTGTGCACCAAAGTCAGCGGGAGGGGTCGGTTTTCGTGATCTCCATGCTTTCAATATCGCTCTCCTTGGTAAACAAATCTGGCGTTTGATGAAATCCCCAGATTCGTTGCTTGCACGAGTGCTTAGATCTCGCTATTTCTCATCCGGCAACATATTCGATGCTACGGCTGATAGACGTGCATCCTTTGCCTGGCATGGAATATGGCAGGCTGCCCAATCACTAGGTCCAGGTTTTTTCTGGCGGCCTGGTGTTGACAGTCAAATACGCATGCTCCAGGACAACTGGGGTGGAGCGTCCGGTCTTACCTTTTATGGGGATTATCCGGACGATGATGAGGTCCCTGTCTGCTGTCGGGATTTCATGCTGCGTCACCAAGCGCAATGGGATGAACCTAAGGTTCGGAGCTACTTTGACTGGGATGATGCGGACAATATCCTTCGCATCCCCATATCTGCAGAAAACTGTGACACCCTCCTTTGGGGAAATCATGATACCGGTACCTACTCAGTCCGTTCGGGTTATCTATTCTTGAAGCGGCCACCCCGACCACTCGCTCGCCCTTCACCCCTTTGGAAAGTGATATCTAAGGCCGAAACATTGCCTAAGGTTCGCTCCTTCAACTGGAGGGCATGGGGTGAGGCACTACCGACAGGTGATCGGCTGGCTGAAGCTAAATTATCTCTAGGTCTCTACCCCTTCTGCATGCCACAAAAGAAACAACGATGCATGCTCTACGTGACTGTCATGGAGCAGCGGAAGCACTGCGTTTGGCTAGTTTTCCAATAGCCTTACGCACTAGCACTATTACAGCGATAGGCCCATGGCTGGAACAGGGGGCGATGCTCCTCCCAAAGACCGAGTTTGCGCTCTTCCTTACCACCCTATGGAACATTTGGAAAAGAAGGAATGAATGGGTTCATGCGAAGCGACTGCAGCCCCTGGCTCACAGTAATGAATTCTAAAGATCTTCTGCAGGACTTCGCACACGCTAACCACCCACACACCCCGACGCGACACCAGGCCGAGACAACACTTGTACAGCCGAAATGGAAGCCGCCGCCCGCAGGAATTGTGAAGATCAACGTTGACGGTGCCTTTCACCCTCCCTTTGGTGGTGCAGCGATCGATGTTATTGCACGTGATGCTACGGGAGCAGTCCTTGGAGGCAATGCAATCCATACGGCTACTTGCTCTGACGCTGCGTCTGCCGAACTCTGTGCTATTGTCACTGGTGCCTCCTTGGGTCATGATACTGGATGGCACGACATTATCATCGAGTCCGATGCCGCGGGTGTTATCAACAGACTTTCTCGGCCGGAACCTGATGCTTCTCTTCTGCGGCCACATATTGATGCTGCTAGACCTTTATTTGAAACTTTTCACTCTCTACAGTTTAATTATGTACCCCGTGTAGCTAATGTACTCGCTCATACTCTAGTCACTTGAGCTTTACGATCTGGCTCTGCTTTGTATTTTGAGTCGGGTTTGCCTGACGTCATAGCTACTCTTGTACCGGTTGATTCTCAACCTCCTTGATTCCATTTATATATATATATTTTGGGCACTATTTTCCCCTTAGGACTTAAAGGGATTTTTAATGAGGCCCACTTTTCCTTCAAAAAAATTCCAACGGGTCTATTGTAAGGCCTATTTAGACTCACTCGTGCGAAACCTTTACAAAATGGTCCACAAAATAAATTTTAATCAAAATTTTGGAACTCATATACTTGATCATGAGCATTTCAACGTGATTTTATTGCAAAAACTCAATTTTAGTACTTTTTACTCAGTCAAAATTCCAACGGGTCCACTGTAAGGCCTATTTAGACTCGCTCATCTGAAATCTCTACAAAATGGTCCACAAAACAAATTTTAATCAAATTTTTGGAATTCATATACTTGATCACGAGCATTTCAACATGAATATATTGCAAAAACTCGATTTTTGTACTTTTTACTCAGTCAAAATTTCAACGGGTCCATTGTAAGGCCTATTTAGACTCGCTCATCCGAAACCTCTACAAAATGGTCCACAAAAAAAATTTAATTAGATTTTTAGAATGCATATACTTGATCACGAGCATTTCAACATGCTTATATTGCAAAAACTCAATTTTAGTACTTTTTACTCAGTCAAAATTCCAACGGGTCAATTGTAAGGCCTATTTAGACTCGTTCATCCGAAACCTCTACAAAACGGACCGCAAAACAAGTTTTAATCAAATTTTAGGAGTTCATATACTTGATTACGAGCATTTCAATGCGATTATATTGCTAAAACTCAATTTTTATACTTTTTACTCAGTAAAAATTCCAACGGGTCAATTGTAAGGTCTATTTAGACTCACTCGTCCGAAACCTCTACAAAACGGACCACAAAACAAATTCTAATCAAATTTTTAGAGTTCATATACTTGATTACGAGCATTTCAATGTGATTATATTGCACAGACTCAATTGTTTTAATTCTTACTCTATAAATATTCAAATGTGTCCATTGTAAGGCCTATTTAGACCCGCTGGTCCGAAACTTCTACAAAACGGACCGCAAAATAAGTTTTGATTTAACTTTAGGAGTTCATATACTTGATTAAGAGAATTTCAACATAATTATATTCCAAAAACTCAATTTTAGTACTTTTTTCTCAGTCAAAATTCCAACGGGTCCATTGTATGGCCTATTTAGACCCGCTGGTCCGAAACCTCTACAAAACGGACCGCAAAACAGGTTTTAATCAAATTTTAGCAGTTCATATACTTGATTACAAGCATTTCAACACGATTATATTGCAAAAACTCAATTTCTGTACTTTTTCCTCGCTCAAAATTCCAACGGGTCCATTGTCGGTCCTATTTACACTCACTCGTTCGAAACCTCTACAAAATGGTCCACGAAACAAATTTTAATCAATTTTTTGGAATTCATATACTTGATCACGAGCATTTCAACATGATTATATTGCAAAAACTCAATTTTAGTACTTTCTACTCAGTTAAAATTCCAACGGGTTCATTTAAGGCCAATTTAGACTCGCTCATCCGAAACATCTACAAAACGGACCACAAAACAAGTTTTAATCAAACTTTAGGAGTTCGTATACTTGATTACGAGAATTTCAATGCAATTATATTGCAAAAACTCAATTTTTGTACTTTTTACTCAGTTAAAATTCCAACGGGTCCATTGTAAGGCTTATTTAGACTCACTCGTCTAAAACCTCTACAAAACGTACCACAAAACAGATTTTAATCAAATTTTTGGAGTTTGTATACTTGATTATAAGTATTTCAACACAATTATATCGCAAAAACTCAATTTCAGTACTTTTTACTCAGACAAAATTCCAACGGGTCCATTGTAAGGCCTATTTAGACCCGCTCGTCCGAAACCTCTACAAAACGGACCAGAAAACAAGTTTTAATCAAATTTTAGGAGTTCATATACTTGATTACGAGCATTTCAACATGAATATATTACAAAACTCAATTTTTGTACTTTTTTCTCAGTTAAAATTCCAACGAGTACATTGTAAGGCCTATTTAGACTCACTCGTCCAAAATCTCTACAAAATGATCCACAAAACAAATTTTAATCAAATTTTTGGAATTCATATACTTGATCATGAGCATTTCAACATGATTATATTGCAAAAACTCAATTTTGGTACTTTTTACTCAGTCAAAATTCCAACGGGTCCATTGTAAGGCCTATTTAGACTCGCTCATCCGAAACCTCTACAAAATGGTCCACAAAACAGATTTTAATCAAAATTTTGGAATTCATATACTTGTTCACGAGCATTTCAACATGATTATATTGCAAAAACTCAATTTTAGTACTTTTTACTCAGTCAAAATTCCAACGGGTCCATTGTAAGGCCTATTTAGACTCGCTCATCCGAAACCTCTACAAAACGGATTGCAAAACAAGTTTTAATCAAATTTTAGAAGTTCATATACTTGCTTACGAGCATTTCAATGCGATTATATTGCTTAAACTCATTTTTTGTACTTTTTACTCAGTTAAAATTCCAACGGGTCTATTGTAAGGCTTATTTAGACTCACTCGTCTGAAACCTCTAAAAAACGGACCGTAAAACAAATTTTAATAAAGTTTTTGGAGTTCTTATACTTAATTACAAGTTTTTCAACACAATTATATTGCAAAAACTTAATTTCAGAACTTTTTACATAGTCAAAATTCTAACTGGAACTCAGTTAAAATTCCAACGGTAGGGAACGGGTGGGATGGCTCTCGAAATTCTCCAAATTCTCTCGGGTCTCTTTTGGGTTTGTGTTAGTTTTTGTCTTTTTTTCATCCCTTTTCCCCCCTTTTCCCGTGTTCCCCCCCTTTTCGTCTTTCTTTTCAGCCTTTCATTCCCCCTCCTTCTCCTCCGTCGCCTCCGCTTCCCCTGCCTTCTCTACGCTGCTCACCTCCGCGTCCTTCTCCCTACTAGCCGGCGCTCAAACCGATCACGAGACCCCATAACATCAAGGTATAGAATTTTCGAGAGCTTTCCCCACCCCAGTTCCGTTTCAAAATCTCTTTTCTATTTCAATATTTTCATTTTTTTGTAAATATTACATAAATCGGTTCTCCGATCTTGGTTTCTCATGGCTAACCCTTTGGTTTTGGCTATTTTTTGCGAGCGTAAACTCTCACCGCCCTCTCACGCTCCTGTGTGCATCGGACGTTTGGGAAAAGTCTGGTCTGGGGAGAGATCTGAGCTTTGATATCACCCCCATCGACGTTTTCCATCCCACGCGGACCAGATCTCCCAATTTCCACCCCCTTTTCCTATATTTTTTATTTTCCCTAATTTCCTAGGGTTTGATTCCATTTTTTATTTTTGGGCTGTTTTTTTCAGATCTCCGATGAGGAAATTCTCCCTCGTTGCGAACTCTCCCTGGCATCCGAGAGATGGACACGACACAGTAGCATTAAGGGTATGACTCCTCTACTGCTTTGGTTAATTTTTGCCATCTTTGTTTTGGCCTTTAGTATATATTTTTTATTTACCATGGTTGTTTATTTCATGTGTTGTCCACGGCTCATTCATTCTCCACCGGCTTCACGATGGATTTGGATCCAAGTCTCATCTGGTAATGCTTTTTTATTTTTTCATTACTTTTTTCGATCAAAATCTTCATCGTTCTCTGTTTTTAGTTTCAATGGTATGCGCTGGATCTATACCCATTTCTTTTCCATCGATTGTATCTGTCAATGTTGTATTCTTTTCCTTCCTCTTAGATTATTCATCAAGATTGTATCTTGTTTGTATATGTGTTCTCCGATTTATTATCTTTTAATATGCATTATCTTTACTATCATGTTAATCGATTTGTTTCTTTTAGTTATATACTGGTCTCTATCTCTATATCCAATTATATTTCAGATTCCCATTGCTATCTATCGATCCCTCATTGGGAATTTTCTATCGACCCACTATGTGGGAATAATTTTCAATCCTTTTGGAAATATTTCATTTCTATGTATCTATATTAAATTTTGGCGTTTCCTTATGTTGAACTACACACAAGATCTTTGCTACTGGTTCTTATGTTTCCATGGCCACTATGCTACACCTTTTTGTTGAACTGGAATATTCTTCCGATTGTTACCGTTATTCATGTTTTCCTGTTTCATCTACTTCATCTATACATATGATCTCTTGTATTATGGTTCTTGCGATTTTCATATTTTGGTCTCATTTTTTTGTCTGATGCTCTTATCTCTCTTGACTTTGAATTATCGCGGTTTATACACCTTTTTGTCCACCACTATTGAATCTGCTCAAGTGAACCATGTGTTTTACGACGAGGAATTCCCAAGAACTCTTACTATCCAAGGTCTGTTTTATCCTTTCACTCCCCTTCTATTCTTCCGATTTTACATAGTTACCTTATTCACTTTTGTTCTAATATTTAATAATTTCTTTAACATAACTCATATACCTATTATTTTATTGGTCTTTTTTACTATTTATCAGTTTTTTTTCTTTTGTAACCCTCGATATGGTTCTTTATTTTCAGTGTCATATGCTCTCCCCTGTGTCGTTTCTCAACTCTGTTGTTATAATTCCCTCCTTGAATCTCTCATCGCCTTATCTAATTAATACATGCTGTTGCATAGATTTTTATAATTTCTACTGGATGTTAACTGCTCTGATTGAGCTTTTCTCTATTACTTATTTGCCTCTCTTTCCCTCTGTTATTTTATCATTCTTTTATTTGTTTTGTTCCTGGGTTACAATCCTTAGCTATTTACTAATATTTTTTTTTATATTTTCTCACCTCTAACTACCTTTAATTCTGTGTTGCATGCTACCTTCCTTTCTAAGTCCATCGACCTTTATCGCGTATCGCCTCAGTGGATCTATAGCAGCTTCTACAGCAACCATGCTTCCTTTACCTTTTATATCCATCTACTTAATTCATTATTAATTTGTAATTATTCTTTCAACCCCCATTTTTGCTCATTTGGTCTGTACTATCTTTCTTCTCCCCCTATCTCTCTTTTTCCCCGGGTTGTAATTATTTGCCTTTTATCGCCCTTTTCTTCTGCTTTTCCTTAGTTTATGCCTGCCTCTTTTATTTTTATATTTGCTTGCTTTTCATGTATCATATTCCCTTACTAGATTCCCTTGTTTATGCATCTCTGCGTATATATTCTGTGATATCCATGCATGCTCTCTATAATTGTTTCAATCTTAGACACTTATCTATATCAAGCATGTATTTATTTTATCATTACTTCTCACATGAGTTTTGTCTCTATAGCTGTTTCAACACATATACTCTAAATTCCTCTAGCTACTGTCTGTACATTCACTATTCTTCTGTCCCCCACTACACCTTCCAAGGTGAATACATACGAGCTAGCCCTTCTAAGGGAATACATTACGATTACCTACTCGGTGAAACTACCTTACTATAGGCCACCCATTTCCAATATTTTTTACCTCCTTTTCGACATACACCCCCTTTTTTACCTCTCTTACGACATTCTATTTACATTTTCTACTCATCCTCACCGTCCTTCAATCATAACATTATCCCCAAAAACCCCTATACATATGCTAGAATAATTTTACTTATTCATCTTTGGCCCCTTTATCCCTCACATATCCCCCGTACCTCAATCTTATCCTGCCACCATATCTACTATTTCATAATCTTACTTTCCCAATTCCCTCTTATGACTTCCACCCCTCTAGGCATCCACTCTCTATCCCCTAAAGGGAATCTTATTACGATCATCTTAATGGTGAATTCACATGCTTTTTCTGTACTAACAAAGCCCCTCATTTCTTTTTCTAAAAATAACATGAAATATGCAAGTATTAAATTAAACGCAAATGTATACGTTCCAGATTTACTTAAATTTAGATCCTTCTTAAATAACAGTCTGTTTCATAAATTACTTACTATTTGCCTAAATCTTATTCCCCAAATCACAATTATAATCCTCAATTCCTGGAGGAGAATTCTCACTTTACTAGATGATTTTGGAAATAACCTTATTACCTTATTTCCATTTATCCGAATTATTCTCTTTCCTTCAATACTAGATCTACACAACTACCTCGTTTATTTTCTTTCCTTTTGCTCTTATAGCTATAGTTTATATATAGCTTCTAATATTCTCAATCACTACAACTTTTACTGCTGTAAATTCCTTCCCTCAATACTCATGTTTACTTTCCCATTATACTACCAATCCTTATTAAATGTTTCTATAAAACAGATCCTAAATTTTAGATTTATATCCTATAAACTCTACCAAATTTACCTCCCCCTCTTTTCTACCACGAGTCTCCATTTTATTTCCATACTCGCTCGCAATCCCGTCCCTGGTTATAGGGATTTGTCTTTAATAGTTTCCTATCTTGGTCAATGCTACTCTTTTCTTTCGTTAGTTGCCACAATTCCCTGTAAATTTCTTTCCTAATTTAGATTAACCTCTCGTAAATCTACCCCTCTTTTTTATTCCCCTTCGCCTAATCTCTCAATACTCATCGTCTACTCCCATTATTACTCACCCTCTCTTCCTCGACTATCTCTCTCAAATGGCTTCCTCATCCTCTCTCCCCCACTACACCCACCTTGACCTAACCAATGAAGAGGCAAATGCCATATACACCCCCGACTTCGACTTCTTTGAAGAAGATCCAAAAACCATTTTAATCAGGAAATTCATATCCTCAAAGCCAATTGATGACTAGGCTGTCCTCTCTGCTTTCGAAGGAATTTGGAAGAAGAACAACCTCAAATCAACGTCCATTATCAGAGACTCCTTTAGGATTGAATTTTCTACACTGAGTGATCGTGATGATGTATTTGAACGGGGCCCCTGGCTATACAAGGACGAGTGGCTTGCTTTAGCTGAATACAATTTGGGGAAAAGCACGGATGAATACTCATTCAACCCTATGCGGATTTTGGTTTCGTATCCTTGCTCTGACTAAGCCATTAATGGAAGACCCCGAAAGAACCCACTTAGTGGGCCAATCACTTGATGCTATGGTTGGCACGTTCCTCAGAACTGATACACGAAGGAAAGAAGGAAACATGATTGAGTTTCTGTGAGTTGAAATCCTGTTGGATATTTCTAAGCCTGTCCGTCGCTTCCTCCTCATTGGGAAAGGTACACACACTACCTCTTGTTGCCTCCAATACGAGCGTCTGCCACTTCTATGCCACGGTTGTGGCATCATTAGCCATGTTTTTGAAAACTGTCCTAACAAAGCTGCGTTTGATCTGGCTAAACTTCAATATGGTGAGTGGCTCCGGTACCTTCCTTCACGTTGTCGGGATCAGGGACCACGAGGCCGTATTCGAGCAGTCGAGCCGACCCCTAACGCTAGCCGCCAACCAACAATAGGTACTTTATCTCTCTTATTCTATTTTCAACAATTTATCTACTTTTGGCCACTCTCATTCATTATTTTTCCTTTACTAATAGATCCGAAGGATAAAGGCAAATCAGTTGCTGAACCGGCTGCCTCAGCACATGAACCTGGTATGTCTTTTATCCACTCCCATCATCTACTTTTTATTCGCCGTTTCCCCCATCTAAAGCTCAATCCCTCATTCTATGAATTTTTAGGTAAACTCAATGACGGAGATGCTGCTTCCTTTGCAGACCTCCCTGCTGAGGACACTAATCCTAATGATGAGATGTTGGGCGAGGAATCATTCGAGCCACCCATAACCAAAGAGGACCACCAAAAACCATCGCGAGTCACTCTCCCTCCTCGAGTTATTGCACCCCAGCCACTGGACATAATTTTTCCTATCCCTGAGAATTCTGAGAATGGCGATTGGGATGCACAAGACGATGGCGTTCCCAGCCCTACTGCTCAACAAGTGAACAATCTGGATGCCCAACTAAGTAAGCCTTTTCTTCGAACAGGTATTTCACTTTTAGATGCATTTGACTCTTGGCTTCTTAAAAATTATCCCAATGATGCAGCCTCGGCTCCTGCTCCTATACCCATACCTCCCAACCGTGGTACCAAAAGTTGCTCCCCTATACAAGTGGTCCTCTAACCAAAGAAATCCAGGCCCTCCCCCGCCTCAACTCCGAAAGTTGGGATGAGCAGCGCAAAAAACTCTTTGGCGGCGGCCAACTCACAGCCCTGCCGAGGAAAATGATTATTTTATGCTGGAACTGTCAGGGTCTCGGGAAGGTCCAGACAGTTCAACATCTCCAACAGTATGTTCGACGTTTTTCACCAGATTTTCTTTTTTTATGTGAAACGAAACTGAATAAAATGGCATGTAGCCGTCTTAGCTCTTTTCTAGGAATGCATGAAGTTTTTTCTGTAGAACCAAGTAAACATTGTTTCGGCCTTGCTTTCGTATTCGGATCGTTTTATTCATACTCAAATACATCGCGACTCTTACACTTTTTATTTCACTGGTATACACGGTTTCTCTGAAACTAGTCATAAAACTAAAACTTGGGAGTTAATTGATTATCTAAATAACAATGACGGTCTTCCTTGGCTTCTAGGAGGCGATTTTAACGAAATCCTTTCTGATAATGAGAAACAAGGAGGTTGTCGTCGCGCGAGATCTCAAATTAATAACTTTCGACAATACCTCTCACGCAACAACCTTTTTGACTGTAAACCAACTACAGGTTGGTTTACTTGGTCCAAACTTGGGCCCAATACCCCTACGCTGTTTGAGCGTCTAGACCGTTTCATAGGCAATATGGCATGGAAAGCCACAAACCCCCATTATAACATCATCTCTGATTTTGATGCTAAATCAGACCACTGTTTTATTCTTTTAAATACAGAGGCCACCTTTCAAACCGAATAATGACCACCTCCTTCCAAGTTTCGTTTCGAAAATTGTTGGGCAACTAATGAAGAAGGCATCTCTGTAGTTAAACAAACTTAGGACTCTACCAAGGGCAATACCCTTGATAAAATTCAAGCTATAGGCTCCTGCTTAGGAGATTGGCAATCTCAACCTATAAAACTACAAGACGTATTCACATTTTCACTAAGAAAATTAATAAACTACTACAACGACCCCTCTCGGCCTCTGCTGAGAGAGCTTTCACTACTGCTAGATCTGAACTCCATAAACTTCTTAATGAACAGGAAGTTTACTGGGCGCAACGTTCCCGTAACTTATGGTTGTCTCAAGGAGACAAAAATACCCGTTTTTTTCATGCCCGTGCTAATAGCAGAAGAATGAAGAATACCATCACTGGTCTTTTTGACGCAAATAATAGCTGGTGTGTTGCCGATTCTGATCTTATGTCCATTGCATCCTCTTATTTCCACAATCTCTTCACCTATTCCAATCCCTTTTTTTCAGATCAAATCCTCTCAAAAATTCCTTCTTCCATTACGCCTACTATGAATGAATCCCTTACTAGAGATTTCACGGTTGAGGAGGTCCTTGTTGCCTTCCGCGATATCGACCCCAAGAAAGCCCCTGGAATTGATGGCTTACCTAGTGGTTTCTTTCGAAAACACTGGGATACGGTAGGGGCAGATGTCACCACGCTTTGCCTAAATCTTCTCAACGGATCTGCCGATATGGCAACTGTAAACCAAACCATCTTGGTACTTATACCGAAAATAAAGGATCCAACAACTATGAGGCACCTTAGGCCCATTAGTCTTTGCACAGTTTTATACAAAATTATTGCTAAGGTCCTGGTTAACAGGATGAAGCATACTATTCCCTTTTGCATTAGTAACAACCAAGCAGCCTTCGTTCAGGGACGTAATATATCCGACAACATCCTTATTGCTCATGAAATAATCCATCCCATCAATACTGGTACTTCTAAATCTTCTCAAGGGGCCGCTCTTAAGCTTGATATGGAGAAGGCCTTTGATAGAGTTGAATGGTCCTTTCTTGAAAACGTCATGACCCGTATGGGTTTTGCGCCTTCATGGGTCTCTCTCATAATGCGATGTATTTCTTCGGTCTCTTTCACTGTTAAGGTCAACAATTCTTTCTCTCTTTTTTTTTTCGCCCACAATGGGGTCTTCGCCAAGGAGATCCTCTGTCCCCTTTCCTCTTCCTCTTTTGCACTCAAGGGCTTTCTGCCTATCTCTCTGATGCTAAGTAGTTCAGTCTGCTTCCTGGCCTTTGTGCTAGCAGACTGGGGCCTAAGGTCAACCATCTTCTTTTTGCGGATGACTGTATAGTTTTTATCAACTCAAAACCAGAGGAAGCTGCTCACCTAAAATTGGCCCTTCAAACTTACGCTTTAGCCTCCGGTCAGGCAGTTAACTTTGATAAGTCAACTATCTTTTCTAATCCTCGTACCCCCAGTTTAATACGTCATGCTATCAATTCCTACCTTCAGGTTTGTGAGGTTACCAACCCAGGTGTCTATCTAGGGGTACCACTTCTTATTGGAAAAAATAAGACTTTATCCCTGGGATTTATACGCGATAAAGTTCATGACAGATTGTCTAAATGGGACAAGCAACTCCTTTCTTTCAGTGGCAGAGAAATCTTTATCAAAGCTGTGTTGCAATCTCTACCTCAATATGTAATGTCCTGCTATTTATTGCCCCAAAACATCATTGATGATATGACCGCTGCCATCAGACGTTACTGGTGGTCTGGAAGAAATAACAAAAAAGGATGGCACATGCTCCCCTGGGAGCAGGTGTGTTTACCTAAGTCTGTAGGAGGTATGGGATTTAGGGATCTCAATAACTTCAACATTGCACTTCTTGGCAAACAATTATGGCACCTTATCTGCGAACCAGATTTCTCTATTAGGTCAAATCTATAAAGCTAAGTACTTTCCTTCAGGTAATATCCTTACTACATCTCAACCATCTTGTGGATCTTTTGCTTGGCAAGGCCTCTATCATGCTATGAAGCATCTCTTTGGAGGTTTTCTCTATCTTCCTGGTATTAATAGCAATATTCGACTCCAGGATAATTGGGGAGGCTATTCGACCGTTCACCTCTATGGGGATTATGAGATCTCGGATGAAGTCCATATTCGCTGTCGTGATTTTATGCTTCGGAATCAAGCAGCTTGGGACCCTGCTAAGGTCCGTGCTTATTTCACTGCAGAAGATGCCGACGCTATTTTGTCTATTCCCATTATCAATGATACTCGTGATTCCATCCTCTAGAGTCCTAACGATTTCGGTATTTATTCAGTCCGATCTGGCTACCAATTCCTACAACGTCCTCCGGAACCCAAATTTCATCCTCCTCGGATCTGGAAGGTTCTCTCTAAACTTAAGGCCTTGCCTAAAGTTAAAACCTTTGGATGGCGCATGGGTTCTGAAGCTTTACCCGTTGGGGTTCGTCTACAGGCTTTTGCACCAGACTCAGGCCCCTGCCCTGTTTGTCACTCCGGTACGGAGTCTATCCTCCATGCTCTCCGTGACTGTCTTGGTGCCTCGGAGGCCCTCCGTTTGGTAGGCCTCCCTATTTCTTTGATTAACAGCACGGCACCCACTGGTCTACAATGGCTAGAGGAAGGTGATCGTCATCTATCTTCTGACCTCTTCGGGCTTTTCCTGACTACTCTGTGGAACATTTGGAACCGGCGTAATGACTGGGTCCATAACCGCCATCTTCAACCCCCGTGGTTAATTGCCGTCAATTCTATCAGTCTTCATCGTGAATATTCCGATGCTATTGCTTCCGCTACCTCCTCGCCGGTCTCTCCTCCTCCCTGGAGACATCCCCCTCGGGGGCACATTAAAATTAATGTGGATGGGGCTTTTGACCCTTCCACACGTGCAGCGGCGGTTGGTGTTGTGGCCCGTGATGAAGCAGGCACGGTCGTTGGAGGATTGGCTTACCCTTTGGGCAGTTGCCTGGATGCCGTTACATCTGAAGGGATGGGCCTTCTGGCTGGTATTACTTTTTCTCAATCTCAAGGATGGAGCCATTTGATTTTTGAGACGGACTGTGCATCTCTTGCGAACAGACTCAACCTTCTGGGACATGATCTCTCTACTATGGGCCCGACAATTTTGCAAGCCCATGCAGCTTTGTCCTGTTTTTCTTTTGCTCATGTTCAGTTTGTTTGCCGCGAGGCAAATTTAGTGGCACATACCCTGGCTGCCCATGCTCTTAGGACCATGACCTCTATGTCTTTTGGGTCCATTTATCCTGATTGTATTCGCAATGCTGTACTCTGCGAGGTCCCACCTCGGTTTATATAAATGAACCATGGGCACTCTTTTCCCCTTTTAGGGTTCTCCAGGCCTTGTGCCTGGGGATGTTAGTAGGGGTTTTTAATGAGGCCCACTTTCTTCAAAAAAAAATTCGAACGGGTCCATTGTAAGGCCTATTTAGACCCGCTCGTCAGAAACGTCTACAAAACAGACCACAGAAAATTTTAATCAAATTTTTGGAGTTCATATACTTGATTACGAGCATTTCAACGCGATT
This sequence comes from Hibiscus trionum, assembly GCA_030270665.1. Taxonomy (NCBI): domain Eukaryota; kingdom Viridiplantae; phylum Streptophyta; class Magnoliopsida; order Malvales; family Malvaceae; genus Hibiscus; species Hibiscus trionum. The sequence goes on along the minus strand of BSYR01000010.1, from coordinate 36,938,608 downwards.
ATATTGCTAAAACTCAATTTTTGTACTTTTTACTCAATTAATATTCCAACGGGTCCATTGTAAGGCTTATTTAGACAACCTCGTCTGAAACCTCTACAAAACGGACCACAAAACAAGTTTTAATCAAATTTTTGGAGTTCATATACCCTATTACAAGTATTTCAACACAATTATATTGTAAAAACTTAATTTCAGTACTTTTTACTCAGTCAAAAGTACAACGGGTCCATTGTAAGGCCTATTTAGACATGCTGTTTTGAAACCTCTACAAAACGGACCGCAAAACAAGTTTTAATCAAATTTTAGAAGTTCATATACTTGATTACAAACATTTCAACACGATTATAATGCAAAAACTTTTTACTCAGTCAAAAGTACAACGAGTCCATTGTAAGGCCTATTTAGACTCACTCGTCCGAAACCTCTAAAAAATGGTCCACAAAACAAATTTCAATCAAACTTTTGGAATTCATATACTTGATCATGAGCATTCAACACAATTATATTGCAAAAACTCGATTTCAGTACTTTTTACTCAGTCAAAATTCCAACGGGTCCATTGGAAGGCCTATTTAGACTCGCTCTTCCGAAACCTCTACAAAACGGACTGCAAAACAAGTTTTAATCAAAATTTAGGAGTTCATATACCTGATTACGAGAATTTCAATGTGATTATATTGCAAAAACTCAATTTTTTTACTTTTTACTTAGTTAAAATTCCAACGGGTCCATTGTAAGGCCTATTTAGACTCACTCGTCCGAAACCTATACAAAACGGACAACAAAACAAATTTTAATCAAATTTTTAGTGTTCATATACTTGATTACGAGCATTTCAACACGATTATATTGCTAAAATTCAATTTTTGTACTTTTTACTCAGTTAAAATTCTAACGGGTCCATTGTAAGGCCAATTTAGACTCACTCGTCTGAAACCTTTACAAAACGGACCATATAACAAATTTTAATCTAATTTTTGGAGTTTTTATACTTAATTACAAGTATTTCAACACAATTATATTGCAAAAACTCGATTTCAGTACTTTTTACTCAGTCAAAATTCCAACGGGTCCATTGTAAGGCCTATTTAGACTCGCTCGTCTGAAACCTCTACCAAACATATTTTTGGAGTTCATATACTTGATTACGAGCATTTCAACGCGATTATATTGCTAAAAATCAAATTTTATACTTTTTACTCAGTTAAAACTCCAATGGGTCCATTGTAAGGCCTATTTAGACAACCTCGTCCGAAACCTCTACAAAACGTACAATAAAACAAATTTTAATCAAATTTTTGGAGTTCATATACTTGATTACGAGCATTTCAACGCGATTATATTGCTAAAACTCAATTTTTATACTTTTTACTCATTTAAAATTCCAACGGGTCCATTTTAAGTCCTATTTGGAATCGCTCATCCGAAACCTCTCCAAAATGGACCGCAAAACATGTTTTAATCAAATTTTAGGAGTTCATACACTTGATCACGAGCATTTCAATGCGATTATATTGCTAAAACTCAATTTTTGAACTTTTTACTTAGTTAAAATTCCAATGGGTCCGATGTAAGGCCTATTTAGACTCACTCGTCCAAAACCTCTACAAAACGGACCACAAAAAAAATTTAATCAAATTTTTGGAGTTCATATACTTGATTACGAGCATTTCAACATGATTATATTGCTAAAACTAAATTTTTGTACTTTTTACTCAGTTAAAATTCCAACGGGTCCATTGTAAGGCCTATTTAGACTCACTCATCCGAAACCACTACAAAATGGACCACAAAACAAATTTTAATCAAATTTTTGGAGTTCATATACTTGATCACGATCATTTCAACATGATTATATTGAAAAAACTCAATTTTAGTACTTTCCACTCAATCAAAATTCCAACGGGTCCATTGTAAGGCCTATTTAGACCCGCTCGTCCGAAACTTCTACAAAAGGACCAGAAAACAAGTTTTAATCAAATTTTAGGAGTTCATATACTTGATTACGAGCATTTGAACAAGAATATATTGTAAAAACTCATTTTTTGTACTTTTTACTCAGTTAAAATTCCAACGGGTCCATTGTAAGGCCTATTTAGACTCACTCGTCCGAAACCTCTACAAAATGGTCCACAAAACAAATTTTAATAATTTTTTTGGAATTCATATACTTGATCACGAGCATTTCAACATGATTATATTGAAAAAACTCAATTTTAGTACTTTTTACTCAATCAAAATTCCAACGGGTCCATTGTACGGCCTATTTAGACTTACTCGTCCGAAACCTCTACAAAACGGACCAGAAAACAAGTTTTAATCAAATTTTAGAAGTTCATTGTAAGGCTTATTTAGACTCACTCTTCCGAAATCTCTACAAAACGGACCACAAAAACAAATTTTAATAGTTCATATACTTGATTACGAGCATTTGAACACGATTATATTGAAATGACTCAATTTTTGTAAGGCATATTTAGACCCGCTGGTCCGAAACCTCTACAAAACGGACCGCAAAATAAGTTTTAATTTAACTTTAGGAGTTCATATACTTGATTACAAAAATTTCAACATGCTTATATTGCAAAAACTCTATTTTTGTACTTTTTACTCAGTCAAAATTCCAACGTGTCCATTGTAAGGCCTATTTAGACCCGATGGTCCGAAACTTCTACAAAACGGATCGCAAAACAAGTTTTAATCAAACTTTAGGAGTTCATATACTTGATTACAAGCATTTCAACGCGATTATATTGCAAAAACTCAATTTTTGTACTTTTTACTTAGTCAAAATTCCAACGGGTCCATTGTAAGGCCTATATAGACCCGCTCGTCTGAAACCTTTACAAAAGGACTAGAAAACAAGTTTTAATCAAATTTTACGAGTTTATATACTTGATTACGAGCATTTCAACATGAATATATATCAAAAACTCAATTTTTGTACTTTTTACTCAGTTAAAATTCCAGCGAGTCCATTGTAAGGCCTATTTGGACTCACTCGTTCGAAATCTCTACAAAACGGACCACAAAACAAATTTTAATCAAATTTTTGGAGTTCATATACTTTTTTACAAGTAGTTCAACACAATTTTATTGCAAAAAAATCAATTTTAGAACTTTTTACTCAGTAAAATTCCAACGGGTACATTGTAAGGCCTATTTAGATCTGCTCGTCCGAAACCTCTACAAAAGGACCAGAAAACAAGTTTTAATCAAATTTTAGGAGTTCACATACTTGATTACGAGCATTTCAACATGAATATATTGCAAAACCTCAATTTTTGTACTTTTTATTTAGTTAAAATACCAACGAGTCCATTGTAAACCCTATTTAGACTCACTCGTCTAAAACCTCTACAAAATTGTCCACAAAACAGATTTTAATCAAATTTTTGGAATTCATATACTTCATCACGAGCATTTCAACATGATTATATTGCAAAAACTCAATTTTAGTACTTTTTACTCAGTCAAAATTCCAACGGGTCCTTTGTAAGGCCTATTTAGACTCGCTCATCTGAAACCTTTACAAAACGGGCCGCAAAAAAAGTTTTAATTAAATTTTAGGAGTTCATATACTTGATTATGAGCATTTCAATGTGATTGTATTGCTAAAACTTAATTTGTGTACTTTTTACTCAGTTAAAATTCCAACGGGTCCATTGTAAGGCTTATTTAGACTCACTCGTCTGAAACCTCTACAAAACGGACCAAAAAACAAGTTTTAATCAAACTTCAGGAAATCATATACTTGATTACGAGCATTTCAACATGAATATATTGCAAAAACTCAATTTTTGTACTTTTTACTCAGTTAAATTTCCAACGGGTCTACTGTAAGGCCTATTTAGACACGCAAATCCAAAACCTCTATAAAACCGACCGCAAAACAGGTTTTAATCAAATTTTAGGAGTTCATATACTTGATTATGAGCATTTCAATGCGATTATATTGCAAAGACTCATTTTTTTTACTTTTTACTCTTTTAAAATTCCAACGGGTACATTGTAAGGCCTATTTAGACCCGATGGTTCGCAACCTCTACAAAACAGACCACATAAAAAATTTAATCAAAATTTTGGAGTTTATATACTTAATTATGAGCATTTCAACGCGATTATATTGCTAAAACTCAATTTTTCTACTTTTTACTCAGTCTAAATTCCAACGGGTCCATTATAAGGCCTATTTAGACTCACTCGTCCAAAAGCTCTACAAAATGGTCCACAAAACAAATTTTAATAAATTTTTTGGAATTCATATACTTGATCACGAGCATTTCAACATGATTATATTGAAAAAACTCAATTTTAGTACTTTTTACTCAGTCAAAATTCCAACGGGTCCATTGTAAGGCCTATTTAGACCCGCTCGTCCGAAACCTCTACAAAACGGACCAGAAAACAAGTTTTCATCAAATTGTAGGAGTTCATATACTTGATTACGAGCATTTCAACATGAATATATTGCAAAAACTCAATTTTTGTACTTTTTACTCAGTTAAAATTCCACCAGGTTCATTGTAAGGCCTATTTAGACTCACTCGTTCGAAACCTTTATAAAACGGACCACAAAACAAATTTTAATCAAATTTTTGGAGTTCATATACTAGATTACGAGCATTTGAACGCGATTATATTGCAAAGACTCAATTTTTTTACTTCTTACTCTGTTAAAATTCTAACAGGTCCATTGTAAGGCCTATTTAGACCCGCTGGTCCGAAACCTCTACAAAACGAACCGCAAAACAAGTTTTAATTTAACATTAGGAGTTCATATACATGATTACGAGCATTTCAACATGATTATATTGCAAAAACTCAAATTTTTGTACTTTTTATTCAGTTAAAATTCCAGCTGGTCCATTGTAAGGCCTATTTACACCCGCTGGTCCGAAACCTCTACAAAACGGACCGCAAAACTAGTTTTAACCAAAATTTAGGAGTTCATATACTTGATTACAAGCATTTCAACATGATTATATTGCAAAACTCAATTTATGTACTTTTTACTCAGTCAAAATTCGAACGGGTCCATTGTAAGGCCTATTTAGACTCACTCGTCCGAAACCTCTATAAAATATACCCGAAAAAGTAGATTTAATCAAATTTTAGGAGTTCATATACTTGATTACGAGCATTTCAACATGAATATATTGAAAAAACATAATTTTTGTACTTTTTACTCAGTTAAAATTCCAACAGGTTCATTTTAAGGCCTATTTAGACTCACTCGTCCGAAACCTCTACAAAACGGACCACAAAATATTTTAGATCAAATTTTTGAAGTTCATATACTTGATTACGAGCATTTCAACGTGATTATATTGCTAAAACTCAATTTTTGTACTTTTTACTCAGTTAAAATTCCAACGGGTCCATTGTAAGGCCTATTTAGACTCACTCGTCCGAAACCTCTACAAATCGGACCACAAAAAAAATTTTAATAAAATTTTTGGAGTTCATATACTTGATTACATGTATTTCGACACAATTATATTGCAAAAATTCAATTTCAATACTTTTTACTCAGTCAAAATTCCAACGGGTCCATTATAAGGCCTATTTAGACCCGCTCGTTCAAAACCTCTTCAAAACGGACCGCAAAACAAGTTTTAATCAAACTTTAGGAGTTCATATACTTGATTACGAGCATTTCAACAAGATTATAATGCAAAAACTCAATTTTTATACTTTTTACTCAGTTAAAATTCCAACGGGTCCATTGTAAGGCCTATTTAGACCCGCTGGTCCGAAACCTCTACAAAACGGATCACAAAACAAATTTTAATCAAATTTTTAGAGTTCATATACTTGATTACGAGCATTTAAACGCGATTATATTGCTAAAACTCAATTTTTGTACTTTTTACTCAGTTAAAATTCCAACGGGTCCATTGTAAGGCCTATTTAGATTCACTCGTCCGAAACCTCTAGAAAACAGACCGGAAAAAAAGATTTAAACAAATTTTAATAGTTCATATACTTGATTACGAGAATTTGAACGCGATTATATTGCAAAGACTCAATTTTTTTAATATTTACTCTGTTAAAATTCCAACATGTCTATTGTAATGCCTATTTAGACCCACTGGTCCAAAACCTCTACAAAACGGACCGCAAAACAAATTTTAATTTAACTTTAGGAGTTCATATACTTGATTATGTGAATTTCATCAGTATTATATTGCAAAAACTCAATTTTTGTACTTTTTACTCAGTCAAAATTCCAACGGGTCCATTGTAAGGCCTATTTAGACTCACTCGTCTGAAACCTCTACAAAATGGTCCACAAAACAAATTTTAATCAAATTTTTGGAATTCATATACTTGATCACGAGCTTTTCAACATGATTATATTGCAAAAACTCAATTTTAGTACTTTTTACTCAGTCAAAATTCCAACGGGTTCATTGTAAGGCCTATTTAGACTCGCTCATTCGAAACATCTACAAAAAGGACCACAAAACAAGTTTTAATCAAATTTTAGGAGTTCATATACTTGATTACGAGAATTTCAATGCGATTATATTGCAAAAACACAATTTTTTTAGTTTTTACCCAGTTAAAATTCCAACGGGTCCATTGTAAGGCCTATTTATACTCACTCGTCCGAAACCTCTACAAAACGGACCAAAAAAAAAAAGTTTTAATTAAATTTTAGGAGTTCATATACTTGATTATGAGCATTTCAACGCGATTATATTGCGAAAACACAATTTTTGTACTTCTTACTCAGTTAAAATTCCAACGGATTCATTGTAAGGCCTATTTAGACTCACTCGTCCGAAACCTCTACAAAACGGACCACAAAACAAATTTTATTACTTCATATAATTGATTACGAGCATTTGAACGCGATTATATTGCAAAGACTCAATTTTTTTAATTCTTAATCTGTTAAAATTCCAACGGGTGCATTGTATGGCCAATTTAGACTCGCTGGTCCGAAACCTCTACAATACGGATCACAAAACAAATTTTAATCAAATTTTTAGAGTTCATATACATGATTACGAGCATTTCAACACGATTATATTGCTAAAACTCAATTTTTGTACTTTTTATTGAGTCAAAATTCCAACGGGTGCATTGTAAGGCCTATTTAGACTCACTCGTCTAAAACCTCTACAAAACAGACAAGAAAAAAGATTTAATCAAACTTTAGGAGTTCATATACTTGATTACAAGCATTTCAACATGAATATATTGCAAAAACTCATTTTTTGTACTTTTTACTCAGTTAAAATTCCAACGGGTTCATTGTAAGGTCTATTTAGACTCACTCGTCCGAAACCTCTACAAAACGGACCACAAAACAAATTTTAATAGTTCATATACTTGATTACGAGAATTTGAACGTGATTATAATGCAAAGACTCAATTGTTTTAATTATTACTCAGTTAAATTTCCAACGGGTCTATAGTAATGCCAATTTAGACCCGCTCGTCCGAAACCTCTACAAAACGGACCGTAAAACAAGTTTTAATTTAACTTTAGGAGTTCACATACTTGTATACGAGAATTTCAACATGATTATATTGTAAAAACTCAATTTTTGTACTTTTTACTCAGTCAAAATTCCATCGGGTCCATTGTACGGCCTATTTAGACCCGCTGGTCCGAAACCAGTAACCCCCTCGTCCCGATCTAGACGTTTGACCGGTCCGAGTAGGCTACACGGGGAAAACCGATGTGAAACCCGTTAGGGTCCCACCTCGGTTAGCAACCCTAGAAAATTTCTTTTATTTATATCTTGTCTAAATACATTATTATGTCCTATGTGAAACACGACAGCGGAAACACAAACAATAAAACAACGACCATCCAAAACAACACTTTAAAACAACCCATTTTTCCTTTTTAAGCAGGTCGTATCGATATACCTACAGAGGGTATCGATACGCCTTGACCAAGTCAACTGCCTCAAGTCAAACTAGGAAGTTCGTAATGATACAGCCCTTGGGCGTATCGATTCGCCCTCCTCGGTCAACTTCTTGCGGTCAACGATATTAGACCGTACCGATACACCTAGAGCCCGTATCGATATTGCAAAAACTTGTCAAAATCTCAGAATTCCAGAAAAAATTTAGCGTATCGATACACTCCCGCGTATCGATACGATAAGCCAAATTCGAGTCCTGAAGTGTAGGACCGTATCGATACGGCCCTTAGGCGTATCGATACGCCCTGCACTGCAATACCCAAATTTGCAGAAAAACGATTTAGGACTCGACTCTAGATGCGTTTTACGACTCCCCTAGCCACAAACAACATACATACAACCTTCAACAACCAAGATATCATCATACATGACAATCTAAACGAACAAGGATCATGCATCGACAGGATTCATACATTTACCATAAAGAGGACATGCTTAGCACTTAAAGGTTCATGCCTTAGAAGAAAAACATATAAACATTCAAGACATGCAACATAAACAAGGTTTACAATTCAAACAAAGCATCCAAAAGCCAAACCAACATCAACATACATCAAAGCGTTCAAAACAACAACACCTATCCCATTGCTTGACTATTACAATCTTTCAATATAAAGTTCATACTTAAGCTAACCAATGCGACACTTGGAGGCCCTTTCTTGCCCTAGCCACCCACAAGCTACTGGTCTACATTGTCGAACAAAAAGGAGTGTAAGCATAAAAGCTTAGTGAGGGTAAGCTCATAAAACAAACCTTCGACAATGCAGGGTCCATGCACGAGCAACAACCAAGATAGAATGCATGATCTTACCTCCGATCCACGTGAGCCAAAATATATATGATGCATGAACATATAATCAACTCCATGCCATGATCAACAATTCATAAGCCCAACACACGAAGATACATATATCAATGTATTAACAACAACATATATCGATCCATATTGGAATCACATTTCATATCATATTGGCACATGAATAATCTCATATTGGCACCTAGTTATGACTCGGATACGCGGATAACACGTTGGAACGCACTTCCAACACAACCATTACCTTCGGTGGGTTTACACTGTTGAGTGGATCGAAAGATCGAAATGAACCAAGAGGGGGGTGAATTGGATTTTTAAAGTTTTAGGTAGTGGAAATTGCAAATTAAAAAGATAGACAAGGAATTTTAGAGTGGTTCAAGTTCCAAATGAACTCTACATCCACTACCTTAGCTTCACTAAGAATTTGCAACAATTCCACTAATTGCTCTTCCCCTTTTCTAGGCTAAGGAGGTAACCCTTACAATTTTCGGTTAAATTTTCTACCCAAAATTTAACCCAAACCTCACACAAATAGAACAAAGATTTAAGCACTCAACCCAATTGAAATGATAAGAATGAAAAATACAATTGGGGTTTCTAGACAATATTGGGATTTAGGCACAAATGCTTGGATTTGATGTTTGGATGTTTGCTTTTGGATCAATAGTTGTTGCTGGAGCTTTTAGAGGTCCTTTTTATACCTTCACATTGATTTCTAGCCGTTGTGGTTGTTGCATTCATAAATAGAGCCGTTGGGAGTGTTATCTCACCTCCATAAATGCACTCTGCAACCACCCGTTTCGAAATGCCCGACCCTATTTCGAAACAGACAAAAATAGAAAGAGCCTTTGGGGTGCATTTAAGAGCTCGTATCGAAACGGTCTTACCCGTTTCGAAACACTTTTACCACTGTCAAGGGTCGTTTCGAAACGGCTTGAACTCGTTTCAAAACGCCTTAATGGTTTCTTAAAAGTCAGTTAAAAACTTACAACGGTCATATTTTTCAAATTAAATGAAGAACTGTTTCGAAACACTTGATGTCATTTCGATACGGGTTCTCTATGTTCTAAAGCCGTTTCGATACTTGTTTCGAAACATGGGTTGGCAGTGTTGAAAACGTTTCGATACCCGTTTCGAAACATGGGTTGACAGTTTCAAAACCGTTTCAAAATGCCTTAGGTCGTTTCGAAACATGGACTCTAAAAACACTGTTTCGGCTTTAAGAACACTTAGAAAATATTTGGAAAGCTTAGTTTTTAACTTAGGCTTATTCTTTAAATCATATGGGATGTTTGAGGACTTAAAAGTTCGTTTTGACATTTTCAATTTAGTCCTTAGGTTCTTTAGTTATATCAAAATTAAAATATCGGTTTCACATACACTCATCACCGGTTCTCGCGGAGGGGATTCCACTCATCCTCACGCCTCGTCGATGGGATTCCACTCATCACCGACTAATATATAAACATTTCCGGTGGAATATTACATCACCGTACTCCTCCTTGATGGCTTAACGCCACCAAGGCCACGCGCGACTTTGACTCTCGTGTGCACACTAAACATCCTAATGATCGATCATTGTACCCAAGCATACTAGTGCCAATATTAAACACAATCCATAACCTTTCACAAAATCATTTCATATCAACTTCCGTGCTTAGCACGTACTCACCATGATCACTATCATGCACAATTTACAATCCAAACCACATGCATAGCAATGCATCAACCCATGCCTCAACAACATGTATAACACAATATACATAAGCACAAAGATCACAATTAAAAACATGAGGCATACTTAACCTTCAAAGTTCAACCAAAGTCTCTAACTAAAGCTTGGGATTAGACTACCAATCTAATCCCAACTCTAGGTGGGTTTACCAAGCCCAACCTAGGTCCACATGCTTGAACCAAATATTCAAAGACCATTTTAAAAACATTAACCACTCACCGACCACTCCATTAGCACAAGCCGACTAGCCTACCAAGCATCCAAGTTTCCGGATTCGAGCCCGAAGCTTCTCCATTGTTTCCTCTTGCCTCTAACCATTCAAAAACAATACATTAACCTCAAAATCAGCCACAAACCCAAAGTTTAACATCAACACACAAATCCACTACAATTCTCACCATTCAAAGCCAAGTTCGTTCTTCAATTTCTCATTTTCGTACTTCCACAAAGACCCATCAAAAATCAGCAATGTAGTCATCCAAAGCACCCTTAAACATGTTCAAAACACTACCCAAACATAGTATAACCATCAACCCCCAATTTCCAACATCAAACACACCCACAACTAACCCTAAAACCCTTCCAAGAACCCCCCAAAACCCAAATTCGGGAATCAACATAAAACCATGTAAAAATCAACTATGTTGGACCTTATGGGTAGTAAACAACATATATAACTTCAACAAATCAAAAGCTCAAGTTAATGACAATAAAGTTTACATTTTAATCTAAAAACTCAAAACCCCAAACTACAAAATCTATGAGCTTTATGAAAACTAAAGGTTCCATCTTGAAGAGGAAGAGGAGGACAAGTTAAAAACGGTTTTACCTTTCAAAAATCACCAACCAAGAGTAAGAGAGATGATGGAATAGTGGACTTGAAGGAGAGGGGAAACTTGACGTGAAAATGAAGAATGGGCGGGGAAGAATATGAGTTAAATGGGTGTTTTAAAATAAAAAGGGTTTTTATTTTTCAAGTCTCATTATTTACAAGAATGCCATTAATGAGATGACCATCCTCCACTATGCCAAATTCCATGGAATTTTGGGTTCTAATTTAATTTAAAATTGGATCCAACATGATAAATGGATTTTTAAAACAAAAAGGGAGACCCGAAACATTATTTTATTATTATTTTCATCCGACCCCCAAACCCGGGTGTTACAACTCTCCTCCACTTAAGGAAATTTCATCCCCGAAATTTATTGGACAGGAAGAGCCACGAAATCTACTCCTCTACACTTCCCTTTTCTTCTCACCACAACATTCTAACCAACTCGATAGACTTACCACACACCATTAGCTATCTGATGCTAAGATCTCAACTAGTTCTCCATTGCATGCCAATCTTAAACTCAACTCAATCTCTTCAACAACATAGTATGGGACATATCTGATTCACACTTCTGAATCATAGATACACGAAACACATTACAAACCCCTTTCTAACCCTGGTGGTAACCGCAACAAATAAACAACAGAACTAGCCCGATTCACAATCTCATACGGCACTGTTTGAACACTTGACCGATAACTTTCTCTGACTGACCATCTGACTTCAACAGGTAACCAAACACTATGCAGACGTCTTCAAAAGTCTAGTTGGAATCTCGAATCTCTATCGACATTATCGAATTCAAGACACTGTACAACTCACACTCTTGCTAAGGCACGACTCCGCCATCTTACACAAGGTACAAGTAGCGCGAACATATATAAAATGGGCACACTCGATGCAACTATCATTGTTTACTCGGCTAAGCTCTCCCGGAGGAAATCAAAGGCGAACCAGACACAAGCACCTCGGATCTATTACCCACTTTCATTAAGAATCTTCCACGGATGTAACAACTAGGAGAAAACTGATGCTCCGCCTTGACACGCTGACAAATACACTTACTCTTATACTGAACTACGACATCCGTCAACTCAATCCAGAAGTACTCGGCTTCAATCCACAATGCGTCTTCATATTACTCAGATGTAATAAAAAGAACTGTCGTGCTTCGGCCAAAACAATACGTCTCAAAACACTACGTCAATCGGTACAACTATTCTGTCTCTGAAATGCAAAACTCTATCATCTTCGAAACTGTATTCTAAAGGTCTTCCTTCTGCTATGTCTTGCACGTGAGGTGCCAAGAACTTGTCTTGCAACTGTTTCTCTTCAAGTATCTGATTCAAAGTAGGTTTAACCCGAAACTCGGCCACAGAACCACTATCATTTGATATATTGAATCCGACAATTACAACTCGCAACTCAACTACTAATCTAACAACAAATATAACTCGGAACATCGGTTACTACGTTGACTCTCTTCCAATGGTACTCAATCTTGAGATTACGGTCTTCCAACAGTCCTAACAATTTATGCCGTTCAAGTTTCAACCCTTCCTAAGTAGTCTAATATTTCAAGCTCTGATGATAAGTGTATACTTTGCATTTCTTACTATACAAGCTTTGTCTCTAAGTCTTCGAAGCAATTACAACTGCAGTTAACTCTACGTCTCGCGTCGGATAATTCTTTTCACGGTCTTTCAACTATCTCGATGAATAGGTCATAATCTTATGTCTTGCATAAGCACACAACCTAACCCTACATGTAACGCATCACTGTGGTTCACAAATTCTTTCTCTGATATAGGTTGGATCAAGGTCGAAGCTCTCTTCAAAGTTTCTTTTGGTTTCTCAAGGGTTCGTTGTCTCGCATCTGACCATACAACTGAACATTCTTCTGTCTACTTAGGTTTTACTCTAAAACACTCGGAGTTCACGTTGGCTCAACTTGGCATACAAATGATTTTCTAACAGGATCTACAACACTAACTCCAAAGCTTGTCATGATCTTCCTCGGTACTTGAATATACCCATGTATCATCTATGAGGACTACCACAAACTGATCAAGGAGCTCAGGAAATATTCTGCTCGACATTTCTATAAAAGTAGCTAACACGCCAGTCAAACAAAACGACATAATTCAGAACACAAAGTGATCACATCTTGCCCCCGAAAGCTGTCTTCGGTACATCAACTTCACTCACTTTCAACTGGTAGTAATCAGATCTCAAATTAATCTTGAAAGGCTGGAACACACCCCAACTGATCAACAAATCACTGACGTCCAGAAATGGATACTAATTATTCATTGTCACTTGTTTCAACTACCTGAAATCTAAACACATCCTCGTATTGTCATCTCTCTTCTTCACAAATTACACTGTTGTACTCTAAGATGATGTACTAGGTCTAATGAATCTACGGTCTAACAAGTCTCGTAGTTGATTCTTCAACACTCTCAATTCTTTCGAGAACCATAAGATACAGAGAAATCAAAGCAGGAGCAAACTCGAAGACGGTATCAATAACAAACTCTTCTTCCCTATCAAAAGGCAAACTGGGCAATTCTTCCAAACACTATTAGGAGAACACACAAACTATTCTAACATTCTGTGGTCTAACCCTCATTCAAAAATCGAATCCATCACATTTGCTAGGCAAGCCTGTCAACTAAACTCAATCAATCTTTGACCTCTAAAGCCGGATCAACATTCGATAAGAAGTTCACATCCTCACCTACCACTACAGTCTCACAAAAATCTGCAGCTTCAAGGTAACTCTCTCTCTATCTCAAAGTATACTCTAGCTCTGTGTTCTACGAGCCAAGCCATGCCAAAAATTACATCGAAACCGTAAAAAGACAATTACTTCACATCTACTGGAAACACACGACCCTGAACCATTAACAAACATCTTCCGCACATCTTTCTGACCACCACTATCTTACCAAAAGGTCTAGTCACATGTGTCCTTACGTCTAAGATCTCAACGGGTATATCAAATTTCCTTGTATGCTCACACAAAATGACAAATCCGCAGAGATTGCAACTTCACCTATATACAGCTGATAGTTTTCGATCCTCTTGTTTTCAGGCTGACCCTTAAAACATAACCTAAATCTTCAAAACCGTTCTTAGAGCATCTTGAAACTTCGAAATTCAATTCTGATCACACACAAACAATCATGCTTGAACTTGTTCTATAGCATCGGTCCTGACGACTCAAAACATCCCACTACCAAACACTCTGAAGCCAAAGCTCAAGACTTCCTTCCCGGCTCAACTATGTCGGAAGTGACTTCATCCCTCCTTCTTGCTGGAAGACAACTCAGACGCACACTGGCCCAATCGCACAAATCGATTCCCACTCACAGATACTGACCGGCTGTCTTATATTAAAACCATAGGCCGAACCCCAACGAATACCAACTAGCATTCCTGAGTTTCAGATTACTCACACGAGACCCTTACCTTGATCTTGCCAGAAGAACTATGGTACTCGTACCTACCCCTAACACTTCACCGGGCAGATTCAACTTTGCATGCTTGCTAACAACATACGGAAGTACAGATTTAGAATCAACCGGAGGAAACAAACTCAAAACTGTACCAAGGGCTTATCTACTATAACATCGATGCCACTCTGAATCCCACTCATAGGTCTTCATTTCTTTTTACCAACTAATACCAGAATCGATCACATCGTCCCTCATCAACTGGAGCCAACCCACATACACTCGGACTCAAACAAACAAATTGTACCTCAACTTCGATACAACCATACTTCCCTGACTATAGCGACGAACTCCCTCAACATCATCCACATTTCTAAAACCACAGATTCTACTTACCTATTCACGGCCCACGCCTTGGCCTCAAACTTACCAAAAAGCAATAAATCAACAACAACAACAAATTAACATGCAAATTGGGTTAGCAAAGGAAAGGGTCCAAGTGGCTCAAGTATGATTCCCTCACTTAAAAATCTCTTTTTCCGGTGTAATAGAAGCAATGAGGCTCTACTCAACATGCTTCAAGCAACATACATGCACGATCAAACAACATACACCAAGCATACTTGATAAACAAGCAAACATGCTTACATGGCAAGCAAACACCGTGCAATTACAATACAAGAATTAAACTTACCTCACTTACCTGCCCAAGGTCTCAGAAACCTTAGGCTCTGATACCAACAAATGTAACCCCCTCGTCTCGGTCCGGACGTTTGACCGGTCCGAGTAGGCTACACGGGGAAAACCAATGTGAAACCCGTTAGGGTCCTACCTCGGTTAGCAACCCTAGAAAATTTCTTTTATTTATATCTTGTCTAAAAGCATTATTATGTCCTATGTGAAACACGACAGCGGAAACACAAACAATTAAACAACGACCATCCAAAACAACACTTTAAAACATCCCATTTTTCCTTTTTAAGCAGGCTATATCGATACACCTACAGAGGGTATCGATACACCTTGACCAAGTCAACTGCCTCAAGTCAAACTAGGAAGACCGTATCGATACAGCCCTTGGGCGTATCGATACGCCCTCCTCGGTCAACTTCTCGCGGTCAACGATATTAGACCGTACCGATACACCTAGAGCCCGTATCGATACGCCAAAAACTCGTCAAAATCTCAGAATTCCAGAAAAGATTTGGCGTATCGATACACTCCCGCGTATCGATACGATAAGCCAAATTCGAGTCCTGAAGTGTAGGACCATATCGATACGGCCCTTAGGCGTATCAATACGCCCTGCACTGCAATACCCAAATTTGCAGCAAAACGATTTAGGACTCGACTCTAGATGCGATTTACGACTCCCCTAGCCACAAACAACATACATACAACCTTCAACAACCAAGATATCATCATACATGACAATCAAAACGAACAGGGATCATGCATCGACAGGATTCATACATTTACCATAAAGAGGACATACTTAGCACTTAAAGGTTCATGCCTTAGAAGCAAAACATATAAACATTCAAGACATGCAACA
The DNA here is from genome assembly GCA_030270665.1 of Hibiscus trionum. Taxonomy (NCBI): domain Eukaryota; kingdom Viridiplantae; phylum Streptophyta; class Magnoliopsida; order Malvales; family Malvaceae; genus Hibiscus; species Hibiscus trionum. The sequence continues at coordinate 36,922,261 of BSYR01000010.1, read as the reverse complement.
TAAACAAGGTTTACAATTCAATCAAAGCATCCAAAAGCCAAACCAACATCAACATACATCAAAGCGTTCAAAACAACAACACCTATCGCATTGCTTGACTATTACAATCTTTCAATATAAAGTTCATACTTGAGCTAACCAAAGCGACACTTGGAGGCCCTTCCTTGCCCTAGCCACCCACAAGCTACTGATCTGCATTGTCGAACAAAAAGGAGCGTAAGCATAAAAGCTTAGTGAGGGTAAGCTCATAAAACAAACCTTGGACAATGCAGGGTCCAAGCACGAGCAACAACCAAGATAGAATGCATGATCTTACCTCCGATCCACGCGAGCCAAAATATATATGATGCGTGAACATATAATCAACTTCATGCCATGATCAACAATTCATAAGCCCAACACATGAAGATACATATATCAATGTATTAACAACAACATATATCGATCCATATTGGAATCACATTTCATATCATATTGGCACATGAATAATCTCATATTGGCACCTAGTTATGACTCGAATACGCGGATAACACGTTGGAACGCACTTCCAACACAACCATTACCTTCGGTGGGATTACACTCATCACTGGTTCTCGCAGAGGGGATTCCACTCATCCTCACGCCCCGTCGATGGGATTCCACTCATCACTGACTAATATATAAACATTTCCAGTGGAATATTACATCACCATACTCCTCCTTGATGACTTAACGCCACCAAGGCCACGCGCGACTTTGACTCTCGTGTGCACACTAAACATCCTAATGATCGATCATTGTACCCAAGCATACTAGTGCCAATATTAAACACAATCCATAACCTTTCACAACATCATTTCATATCAACTTCTGTGCTTAGCACGTACTCACCATGATCACTATCATGCACAATTTACAATCCAAACCACATGCATAGCAATGCATCAACCCATGCCTCAACAACATGTATAACACAATATACATAAGCACAAAGATCACAATTAAAAACATGAGGCATACTTAACCTTCAAAGTTCAACCAAAGTCTCTAACTAAAGCTTGGGATTAGACTACCAATCTAATCCCAACTCTAGGTGGGTTTACCAAGCCCAACCTAGGTACACATGCTTGAACCAAATATTCAAAGACCATTTTAAAAACATTAACCACTCTCCGACCACTCCATTTGCACAAGCCGACTAGCCTACCAAGCATCCAAGTTTCTGGATTCGAGCCCGAAGCTTCTCCATTGTTTCCTCTTGCCTCTAACCATTCAAAAACAATACATTAACCTCAAAATCAGCCACAAACCCAAAGTTTAACACCAACACACAAATCCACTACAATTCTCACAATTCAAAGCCAAGTTCATTCTTCAATTTCTCATTTTCGTACTTCCACAAAGACCCATCAAAAAATCAGCAATGTAGTCATCCAAAGCACCCTTAAACATGTTCAAAACACTACCCAAACATAGTATAACCATCAACCCCCAATTTCCAACATCAAACACACCCACAACTAACCCCAAAACCCTTCCAAGAACCCCTCAAAACCCAAATTCGGGAATCAACATAAAACCATATAAAAATCAACTATGTTGGACCTTATGGGTAGTAAACAACATATATAACTTCAACAAATTGAAAGCTCAAGTTAAAGACAATAAAGTTTACATTTTTAATCTAAAAACTCAAAACCCCAAACTACAAAATCTATGAGTTTTATGAAAACTAAAGGTTCCATCTTGAAGAGGAAGAGGAGGACAAGTTAAAAACGGTTTTACCTTTCAAAAATCACCAACCAAGAGCAAGAGAGATGATGGAATAGTGGACTTGAAGGAGAGGGGAAACTTGACGTGAAAATGAAGAATGGGTGGGGAAGAAGATGAGTTAAACGAGTGTTTTAAAATAAAAAGGGTTTTTATTTTGCAAGTCTCATTATTTACAAGAATGTCATTAATGAGATGTCCATCCTCCACTATTCCAAATTCCATGGAATTTTGGGTTCTAATTTAATTTAAAATTGGATCCAACATAATAAATGGATTTTTAAAACAAAAAGGGAGACCCGAAACATTATTTTATTATTATTTTCATCCGACCCCCAAACCCGGGTGTTACAAAACCTCTACAAAACGGACAGCAAAACAAGTTTTAATCAAATTTTCACTACAAAAAAATGACATATACCGACGCTTGTCTATACCGACGGACAAAATTTGTTGGTATACAATACATATACCGACGGCTAAAAGAAGTGTCGATAAAAGTTTCGATTTTTACCGACGGAACAATTGTTTGTCGGTATAGGCAGCATTTATATCGACGGAAAAGAATGTATCATCGGTATATGTTTAATTTATACCGACGCTCTACAACATCCGTCAGTATAGGTGTACCGTATAACGACAGATTTTGCTGTGTGTCGGTATAGGTCATAGAGTATACCAACAGTTTAAATTGTTTGTCGGTATACATATACTATACCGACAGTTATTGTGTCCGTCGGTATAGGGTGGTTAAAATATTTACCCCCAAAAATTAAAATCCCTAGAATTAGAAATCATCTTTCTGATGCTCGACCCTGACCCCTCCAGATAGCTCTCCTCTCTCGCTCATTAACAAAATACTGCGATCATCTCGCCGGTCGTCGTTTCGATGCGCATCTCGACTCCAAACCTCCGGCGGCAGGAGTTCCGTGGCCTTCATTTCTAGGTATGTTGCACGGCTCATCCTCCTTTGTTCCCTAGAAGAAGATGCAGAAACTGAAACCGTTCTACATATGTTAGAAACAGTCAATTTTAAACTTTTTGATGCCAAAACCTCAATGTTGGTCTTCCAGTTTATAATAAAGCAATAAACTAAAATTCAAAAGTGATATTTAATCTTGGTACTATAGAGTCGAGTAATTTAATCCTTCTACATTTGATATTGGTGTCAAAACTAAAATTCATAATTGTGTTAATAAAAACTGTGTAAATGCTAACATAGACAGAGCATATGTTCCTAATAGAAGAATTCGTTTGCCGTCTTTAGTTCTATTTACATGTTTGTATTGTCAGATTCAAGAGTCCAGGTCAGTCTTAAGATTTTTTTCCATTACACGTCTCATCGATTTTACTCAGTTCTGTAGTATATGGACTAAATTGCACTTTTGACTAAGGTACAAGGACTGCATAGATACTTTATCATGTTGAGATGCATTCTCTTTCATTTTTTTTGAACAAGCCTTGCATTTGTTAATCATACATGTAATATATGGAAATTCTATCTTTTTTCTTCTTCTTGTGGATGCCTGTTTTATCTTCTTCAGTTTCGAGAACATACTAAGATGAACTTCATTTAGTTGATAACCTAAAGGTTTTAATGCTGATCATTTATACAAGTCCTCTTTAGAATAAGTCGATGTTTACTGATTTTAGATGAAACTATATTTGTGTCCCTAGTTCTTTATGTTTTTGAAGTTTATTATCTTAATTTCTTTGTCTTCACCAAAAAAATATCTTAATTCCTTTTGTATTGGCTACTGCTGGAAGCATTATAATAGAAAATTTGTTAAGTGTTCATCTAATTTATCTGGTAAGGAAAGTTCTGATTGTTTATCTCTCTCTCCCCCCTCTTTGGTTATTCTATTATAGTGGTTTCTTACTATCTTATACGAGTAAGACTTTTATTTGTTTCCCTTTTCAGTTAGTGTCGGCTGTTGTGCTTACAGGTATTTTCGAGCGTTTTAGGGGTATTCTTCACGAGGGAGAGATAGATAAACGCGTTCAGTTTCTTATAGAGGGCTTATTTGCTATAAGGAAAGCCAAGTTTCAGGTGTGTTTCTTTTGCTCATTTCAACTTTTTCAAAGTCCTATTGAACTTCAGGTCACATACCTTGGTAGCTAACAAAAATGAACAACTTATAATTTTGTTTTCCATGTATGTATTTGCAGGGGTACCCTGCTGTTCGTCCATAACTAGACCTTGTTGAGCAAGAGGACCAATTAACTCATGAGATATCTCTCCAAGATGAGATAGATCCTGAAATCACGCTTGGTATGTCTCAAAATGCCTCCATCTACCTTTTTTTGTTCGGTTAATTCCTTCTGGTATGCGATCATGAATACTTGTTATTGTCCTCCTTGCAGACATTTTTAAACTAGATCCTCAATTCTTGGAGAATGAAAAGCGATACGAAGAGTTGAAGAAAAGCATCCTTGGTGAAGCATCCTTGGAGCTGAACTAACTGGTAAATAAAACAAATGAGTAATGGAAATAGACAAATGGATAGTGAATGGGAAGCCACTAGAATTGAAGCATTAGTGTCTTTGTTTTATTTGATTTCTGAAATAACTTCACGGTACAGTGATTTTGTATTAATTACTATTTTCTTGGACTGATCAGGCAACTGGATAGTGAATGGGAAGCCACTAGAATTGAAGCATTGCATTGGATATCAACTCTTTTAGACAGACATCGTGCTGAGGTGAGGAAGCAGTTATTTGTGATTTTCCGTTTACATCTGGCTGAGGTGAGGAAGCATTTATCTTTCCAGAAACTTCTTTGAATTCCAAGTTTGTATTACTTTCTAAGCATTTAAATTCCTTGCAATAAATCTCAAATCTCTTAAAATTACACATCGAAGTTGTCTGTTTTTCATGTTGTTACTCCCTATTTTTATCTTCAGTTTGAACAAGGAGTGTATATCAATTTATGCATTGGTGCTTAAGATGTTTTTTCATTAATATAACTTGACTATATCATGGTACACAATGAGATATTGATATCTGCCAAAGTCAAAGCTTGTTGACTTCTTTTGGTACATGGATATGCATAGCATCTTCGTCTCAATAGAATTCCTAATTGACCTTTCTTTGGACTATTGTTAGCACTTTTTGTATATGCAAATCAGATGTAAATACTCAATAAGAATTAAGGACTGTTTTGTTTGTATGAGAAAACTATGGACTGCTTTGGATTAATATGAATCAGGAGAGGGGCTGTAAATACTCAATAGGGACTGCCTTAAGAGGATATGTGCTTGTTAGGGGCTGTTTTACATTAATTTGAATAATGCTGGATAGTTTGGGTGAATACACATGTACACAAATATAATGGACTGTTTTGCCTAAATAAGCTAACTTAATGGACTGTTTTGCAAGCAACTAGAAACTGATTTGCCATTAATGAAACTAACGAGGCTGTTTTACATTAATTTATGCTTTGATGTCCAAAATTCTTTCGTAAATGAGAAGATCATTAGTTTATTGATAATACATGTATTATTGATGGATAAGACGTGGATCAATCTTAGATCAAGGGCAAGTGAAGAATACATTAGAGGGGTTACTAATTTTTTAAACTTTGCCTTTGAGAGAACTGAAGATGGAAAAATTTGGTGTCCTTGTGTGAATTGTGTCAACACTTATAGAGTATCTAGGAGAGATGCATTTGATCACTTAATATGTGATGGGTTTCTTAAGGGTTATGTCCGTTGGATTTTTCATGGGGAGCGATGTGATGGATCTACGCCACCAATTCCAACTAATGAAGAAGAAAGAGAGTTTGAACACGACATTCATAACCTCTTGAATGATATGATGGCAGAGCGGGTTATGAATAATGATGAACGTAACAATCATTCGGTAGATGACACTACAAGGCTTGGCGATCATAATCATAGACTTCAAGGAGACAAATTTTTTGATTTACTCAAAGATGCAGAGGTGCCACTTTATCCAAATTGCAAGAACTTTTCAAAGTTGTCATTTATCATTTATTTGTTCCACATTAAATGTTTTAATGGGTGGACTAAACTCGTAGGTACTAAACTCGTAGGTACTTGTTTGCATATTACTTTTGTTTGTACTAAACTCGTAGGTACTTGTTTTATTGATTATGTATTACATACTTTTTTTATTCGAACATTAAATTTAATATTTTCCCTTTAAAATGAAATTATTTTTGTTATAGTAGTTTTAGTAATTTTAATATTTAAAATAAAAAAAAAATATTAAATAAAAAATGGAATATATTAATAATTATTTAATATTTAAAAAAACAAAAAATACCAATTAAACCTATACCGACGGACAAAACTGTCAGTAAAAGATAACCGCTAGGAGCTATACCGACGGACAAACCGTCATTATAGATAACAGCTATACCAACGGACACAACCGTTGGTATAGACCTATACCCCTATACCGACGGAAAAACCGTCATTATAGATAACAGCTATACCAACGAACACAACCGTTGGTATAGATCTATACCCCTATACCGACGGACATACCGTCATTATAGATAACAACTATACCGACGGACAAAACCGTTGGTATAGCTATTCTGAGCCTATACCGACGGACCGAATGCGTCGGGATATATACCCTAATTTGTCGGGGTAGTCCACACCTATACCTACGGCTGTGTCCGTCAGTATAGGTTCAGAATACCTATACCGACGGTTTTGTCCGTCGGTATAACTTTATACCGACAAGCGGATTACCGACGGCGTTTTGTCTGTCGGAATTTCCCTTTTGTCCGTCGGTAGAAGTGTTTAGGGTATATACCGACAAATTTTTGTCCGTCGATATATGTCACTTTTTTTTTGTAGTGAATTTAGGAGTTCATATACTTGATTACAAGCATTTCAGCAAGATTATATTGCAAAAACTCAATTTTAGTACTTTTTACTCAGCCCAAATTCCAACGGGTCCATTGTAAGGCCTATTTAGACTCACTCTTCCGAAACCTCTACAAAATGGTCCACAAAACAAATTTTAATCAATTTTTGGAATTCATATACTTGATCACGAGCATTTCAACATGATTATATTGCAAAAACTCAAATTTTGTACTTTTTATTCAGTCAAAATTCACACGGAATCATTGTAAGGCCTATTTAGACTCGCTCATCCGAAACATCTATAAAACGGACCGCAAAACAAGTTTTAATAAAATTTTAGGTGTTCATATACTTGATTACGAGCATTTCAACATGAATATATTGCAAAAACTCAATTTTTGTACTTTTTACTCAGTTAAAATTGCAACGGGTCCATTGTAAGGCATATTTAGACTCACTCGTCCGAAACCTCTACAAAACGGACCACAAAACAAATTTTAATCAAATTTTTGGAGTTCATATACTTGATTACAAGTATTTCAACACAATTATATTTCAAAAACTCAATTTCAGTACTTTTTACTTAGTCAAAATTCCAACGGGTCTATTGTAAGGCCTATTTAGACCCGCTCGTTCGAAACGTCTACAAAACGGACCATAAAACAAGTTTTAATCAAATTTTAGGAGTTCATATACTTGATTACGTGCATTTCAACATGAATATATTGCAAAAACTCAATTTTTGTACTTTTTTCTCAGTTAAAATTCCAACGGGTCCATTGTAAGGCCTATTTAGACTCGCAAATCCGAAACCTCTATAAAACGGACAACAAAACAAGTTTTAATCAAATTTTAGGAGTTCATATACTTGATTATGAGCATTTCAAAGCAATTATATTGCAAAGACTCAATTTTTTTTTACTTTTTACTCTGTTAAAATTCCAACGGGTCTATTGTAAGGCCTATTTAGACCCGCTGGTCCGAAACCTCAACAAAACGGACCTCAAAACAAGTTTTAATTTAACTTTAGGATTTCATATACTTGATTACGAGCATTTCAACACATTATATTGCAAAAACTAATTTCAGTACTCTTTACTCAGTCAAAATTCCAACGGGTCCATTGTAAGGCCTATTTAGACCCGCTGGTCTGAAACCTCTGCAAAATGGACCGCAAAACAAGTTCTAATCAAATTTTAGCAGTTCATATACTTGATTATAAGAATTTCAACACGATTATATAGCAAAAACTTAATTTCTATATTTTTTTACTTAGTCAAAATTCCAACGGGTCCATTGTAAGGCCTATTATAGCCCCTCGTCCGAATCCTCTACAAAACGGACCACAAAACAAGGTTTAATCAAATTTAAGGAGTTCATATACTTGATTACGAGCATTTCAACACGATAAAATTGCAAAAACTCAATTTTTGTACTTTTTACTCAATTAAAATTCCAACAGGACCATTGTAAGGCCAATTTAGACTCACTCGTTCGAAACCTTTAGACAACGGGCCGCAAAACAAGTTTTAATCAAATTTTAGGAGTTCATATACTTGATTATGAGTATTTTAATGCGATTATATTGCGAAAACTTATTTTTTGTACTTTTTACTCAGTTAAAATTCCAACGGATCCATTGTAAGGCCTATTTAGACCCACTGGTTCGAAACCTCTACAAAACGGACGACAAAACTAATTTTAATCAAATTTTTAGAGTTCATATACTTGATTAGGAGCATTTCAATGCGATTATATTGCTAAAACTCATTTTTTTTACTTTTTACTCAGTTAAAATTCCAACGTGTCCATTGTAAGGCCTATTTAGACTCAGTTGTCCGAAACCTCTACAAAACAGACCAGAAAAAAAATTTAATCAAATTTAAGGAGTTCATATACTTGATCACGAGCATTTCAACATGATTATATTGCAAAAACACAATTTTTGTACTTTTTACTCAGTTCAAATTCCAACGGGTTCATTGTGAGGCCTATTTAGACTCACTCGTCCGAAACCTCTACAAAACGGACCACAAAATAAATTTTAATAGTTCATATACATTATTACGAGCATTTGAACGCGATCATATAGAAAAGACTCAATTGTTTTAATTCTTACTATGCTAAAATTCCAACTAGTCCATTGTAATGCCTATTTAGACCCGCTGGTCTGAAAACTCTACAAAACAGACCGCAAAACAAATTTTAATTTAACTTTAGGAGTTCATATACTTGATTAAGAGAAATTCAATAGGATTATATTGCAAAAACTCAATTTTTGTACTTTTTACTCAGTCAAAATTCCAACGGGTCCATTGTAAGGCCTATTTAGACTCGCTGGTCCGAAACCTCTACAAAATGGACCACAAAACAAGTTTTAATCAAATTCTAGGAGTTCGTATACTTGATTACAAGCATTTCAACACGATTATATTGCAAAAACTCAATTCTGTACTTTTTTCTTAGTCAAAATTCCAACGGGTCCATTGTAAGGCCTATTTAGACTCAATCGTCTGAAACCTCTACAAAATGGTCCACAAAACAAATTTTATTCAAAATTTTGGAATTCATATACTTGATCACGAGCATTTCAACATTATTATATTGCAAAACACAATTTTTGTATTTTTTACTCAGTTAAAATTCCAACGGGTTCATTGTATGGCTTATTTAGTCTCACTCGTCCGAAACCTCTACAAAACGGACCACAAAACAAATTTTAATCAAAATCTTGGAGTTCATATACTTGATTACAAGTATTTCAACACAATTATATTGCAAAATTCATTTTCAGTACTTTTTACTCAGTCAAAATTCCAACGTGTCCATTGTAAGGCCTATTTAGATTCGCTCGTTCGAAACCTCTACAAAACAGACCGCAAAACAAGTTTTAATAAAATTTTAGGAGTTCATATACTTGATTACGAGCATTTCAACATGAATATATTGCAAAAACTCAATTTTTTACTTTTTATTCTGTTAAAATTCCAACGGGTCCATTGTAAGGCCTATTTAGACTCGCTGATCCGAAACCTCTACAAAACGGACCGCAAAATTTTTTTTAATTTAATTTTAGGATTTCATACACTTAATTACGAGCATTTCAACAGGATTATATTGCAAAAACTCAATTTTTTGTACTTTTTCCTCATTTAAAATTCCAACGGGTCCATTGTAAGGCCTATTTAGACCTGCTGGTCCGAAACCTGTACAAAACGGAACGCAAAACAAGTTTTAATTTAACTTTAGGAGTTCATATACTTGATTACGAGCATTTCAACACGATTATATTGCAAAAACTCAATTTTTGTACTTTTTACTCAGTCAAAATTCTAACGGGTCCATTGTAAGGCCAATTTAGACCCGCTCGTTCGAAACCTCTACAAAACCGTCCGCAAAACAAGTTTTAATCAAATTTGAGGAGTTCATATACTTGACTACGAGTATTTCAACATGAATATATTGCAAAAACTCAACTTCTTTACTTTTTACTCTGTTAAAATTTCAACGGGTCAATTGTAAGGCCTATTTAGACCCGCTGGTCCGAAACCTCTACAAAACAGACCACAAAACTAATTTTAATCAAATTTTTAGAGTTCATATACTTGATTGCGAGTATATCAACGCGATTATATTGATAAAACTCGATTTTTGTACTTTTTACTCATTCAAAATTCCAACGGGTCCATTGTAAGCCTATTTAGACTCACTCGTCCAAAACCTCTACAAAAAAGACCAGAAAAAAGTTTTAATCAAATTTTAGGAGTTCATATAATTGATTACGAGCATTTCAACATGAATATATTGCAAAAACTCATTTTTTGTACTTTTTACTCAGTTAAAATTCCAACGGGTCCATTGTAAAGCCTATTTAGACCCGCTGGTCCGAAACCTCTACAAAACGAATCACAAAACAAATTTTAATCAAATTTTTAGAGTTCATATACTTGATTACGAGCATTTCAATGCGATTATATTGCAAAAACTAAATTTTTGTACTTTTTACTCAGTCAAATATTCCAACGGGTGCATTGTAAGGCCTATTTAGACTCACTCGTGTGAAACCTCTATAAAACAGACCGGAAAAAAAAGATTTAATCAAATTTTAGGAGTTCATATACTTGATTACGAGCATTTCAACATGAATATATTGAAAAAACTCAATTTTTGTACTTTTTACTCAGGTAAAATTCCAACGGATTCATTGTAATGCCTATTTAGACTCACTCGTCCGAAACCTCTACAAAACGGACCACAAAACAAATTTTAATAGTTCATATACTTGTTTACGAGAATTTGAACGCGATTATATTGCAAAGACTCAATTTTTTTAATATTTTCTCTATTAAAAATTCCAATGGGTCTATTATAAGGCCTAGTTACACCCACTGGTCCAAAACCTCTACAAAACGGACCGCAAAACAAGTTTTAATTTAACTTTAGGAGTTCATATACTTGATTACGTGAATTTCATCAGGATTATATTTCAAAAACTCAATTTTTGAACTTTTTACTCAGTCAAAATTCCAACGGCTCCATTGTAAGGCCTATTTAGACTCACTCGTCTGAAACCTCTACAAAATGGTCCACAAAACAAATTTTAATCAAATTTTTGGAATTCATTTACTTGATCACGAGCATTTCAACATGATTATATTGTAAAAACTCAATTTTAGTACTTTTTACTCAGTCAAAATTCCAACGGGTACACGAACCAACTTGCCTCAGTGGTTAAGGGAACGGTTGTTGTTCCTAGAGGTCACAGGTTCGAGCACCAGCAGCTACAGCCAAGGTGATTGAGCATGCATTATCAAATGGTTGAGAGTATATTTAGAACATATACTACTTGTAATCACCTTATAGCTTTCAAAAAAAAATTCCAACGGGTTCATTGTAAGGCCTATTTAGACTCGCTCATTCGAAACATCTACAAAAAGGACCGCAAAAAAGTTTTAATCAAATTATAGGAGTTCATATACTTGATTACGAGAATTTCAATGCGATTATATTTCAGAAAACACAATTTTTGTAACTTTTACTTAGTTAAAATTCCAACGGGTCCATTGTAAGGCCTATTTAGACTCACTCGTCCGAAACCTCTACAAAACGGTCCACAAAACAAATTTTGATCAAATTTTTGGAATTCATATACTTGATTACGAGCATTTCAACGCGATTAAATTGCTAAAACTCAATTTTTGTACTTTTTATTCAGTCAAAATTCCAACGGGTCCATTGTAAGGCCTTTTTATACTCACTCGTCCGAAACCTCTATAAAACGGACCAGAAAAAAGTTTTGATTAAATTTTAGGAGTTCATATACTTGATTACGAGCATTTCAACGCGATTATATTGCAAAAACACAATTTTTGTACTTCTTACTCAGTTAAAATTCCAACGGGTTCATTGTAAGGCCTGTTTAGACTCACTCGTCCGAAACCTCTACAAAACGGACCACAAAACAAATTTTAATACTTCATATACTTGATTACGAGCATTTGAACGCGATTATATTGCAAAGACTCAATTTTTTTAATTCTTACTCTGTTAAAATTCCAACGGGTCCATTGTAAGGCCAATTTAGACTCGCTGGTCCGAAACCTCTACAAAACGGATCACAAAACAAATTTTAATCAAATTTTTAGAGTTCATATACTTGATTACGAGCATTTCAACGCGATTATATTGCTAAAACTCAATTTTTGTACTTTTTACTGAGTCAAAATTCCAACGGGTGCATTGTAAGGCCTATTTAGACTCACTCGTCTGAAACCTCTACAAAACAGACCGGAAAAAAGATTTAATCAAATTTTAGGAGTTCATAGACTTGATTACGAGCATGTCAACATGAATATATTGCAAAAACTCAATTTTTGTACTTTTTACTCAGTTAAAATTCCAACGGGTTCATTGTAAGGCCTATTTAGACTCACTCGTCCGAAACCTCTACAAAACGGACCACAAAACAAATTTTAATACCTCATATACTTGATTACGAGCATTTGAACGTGGTTATATTGCAAAGACTCAATTTTTTTAATTTTTACTCTGTTAAAGTTCCAACGGGTCCATTGTAAGGCCAATTTGGACCTGCTCGTCCGAAACCTCTACAAAACGGACCGCAAAACAAGTTTTAATTTAACTTTAGGAGTTCATATACTTGTATACGAGAATTTCAATAGGATTATATTGCAAAAACTCAATTTTTGTACTTTTTACTCAGTCAAAATTCCATCTGGTCCATTGTACGGCCTATTTAGACCCGCTGGTCCGAAACCTCTACAAAACGGACATCAAAACAAGTTTTAATCAAATTTTAGGAGTTCATATACTTGATTAGAATCATTTCAACAAGATTATATTGCAAAAACTCAATTTTTGTACTTTTTACTGAGTCAAAATTCCAACGGGTGCATTGTAAGGCCTATTTAGACTCACTCGTCTGAAACCTCTACAAAACATACCGGAAAAAAGATTTAATCAAATTTTAGGAGTTCATAGACTTGATTATGAGCACGTCAACATGAATATATTGCAAAAACTTAATTTTTGTACTTTTTACTCAGTTAAAATTCCAACGGGTTCATTGTAAGGCCTATTTAGACTCACTCGTCCGAAACCTCTACAAAACGGACCACAAAACAAATTTTAATACCTCATATACTTGTTTACGAGCATTTGAACGCGGTTATATTGCAAAGACTCAATTTTTTTAATTTTTACTCTGTTAAAGTTCCAACGGGTCCATTGTAAGGCCAATTTGGACCCGCTCGTCCGAAACCTCTACAAAACGGACCGCAAAACAAGTTTTAATTTAACTTTAGGAGTTCATATACTTGTATACGAGAATTTCAATATGATTATATTGCAAAAACTCAATTTTTGTACTTTTTACTCAGTCAAAATTCCATCTGGTCCATTGTACGGCCTATTTAGACCCGCTGGTCTGAAACCTCTACAAAACGGACATCAAAACAAGTTTTAATCAAATTTTAGGAGTTCATATACTTGATTAGAATCATTTCAACAAGATTATATTGCAAAAACTCAATTTTTGTACTTTTTACTGAGTCAAAATTCCAACGGGTGCATTGTAAGGCCTATTTAGACTCACTCGTCTGAAACCTCTACAAAACAGACCGGAAAAAAGATTTAATCAAATTTTAGGAGTTCATAGACTTGATTACGAGCATGTCAACATGAATATATTGCAAAAACTCAATTTTTGTACTTTTTACTCAGTTAAAATTCCAACGGGTTCATTGTAAGGCCTATTTAGACTCACTCGTCCGAAACCTCTACAAAACGGACCACAAAACAAATTTTAATACCTCATATACTTGTTTACGAGCATTTGAACGCGGTTATATTGCAAAGACTCAATTTTTTTAATTTTTACTCTGTTAAAGTTCCAACGGGTCCATTGTAAGGCCAATTTGGACCCGCTCGTCCGAAACCTCTACAAAACGGACCGCAAAACAAGTTTTAATTTAACTTTAGGAGTTCATATACTTGTATACGAGAATTTCAATAGGATTATATTGCAAAAACTCAATTTTTGTACTTTTTACTCAGTCAAAATTCCATCTGGTCCATTGTACGGCCTATTTAGACCCGCTGGTCCGAAACCTCTACAAAACGGACATCAAAACAAGTTTTAATCAAATTTTAGGAGTTCATATACTTGATTAGAATCATTTCAACAAGATTATATTGCAAAAACTCAATTTTTGTACTTTTTACTGAGTCAAAATTCCAACGGGTGCATTGTAAGGCCTATTTAGACTCACTCGTCTGAAACCTCTACAAAACAGACCGGAAAAAAGATTTAATCAAATTTTAGGAGTTCATAGACTTGATTACGAGCATGTCAACATGAATATATTGCAAAAACTCAATTTTTGTACTTTTTACTCAGTTAAAATTCCAACGGGTTCATTGTAAGGCCTATTTAGACTCACTCGTCCGAAACCTCTACAAAACGGACCACAAAACAAATTTTAATACCTCATATACTTGTTTACGAGCATTTGAACGCGGTTATATTGCAAAGACTCAATTTTTTTAATTTTTACTCTGTTAAAGTTCCAACGGGTCCATTGTAAGGCCAATTTGGACCCGCTCGTCCGAAACCTCTACAAAACGGACCGCAAAACAAGTTTTAATTTAACTTTAGGAGTTCATATACTTGTATACGAGAATTTCAATAGGATTATATTGCAAAAACTCAATTTTTGTACTTTTTACTCAGTCAAAATTCCATCTGGTCCATTGTACGGCCTATTTAGACCCGCTGGTCCGAAACCTCTACAAAACGGACATCAAAACAAGTTTTAATCAAATTTTAGGAGTTCATATACTTGATTAGAATTATTTCAACAAGTTTATATTGCAAAAACTCAATTTTTGTACTTTTTACTGAGTCAAAATTCCAACGGGTGCATTGTAAGGCCTATTTAGACTCACTCGTCTGAAACCTCTACAAAACAGACCGGAAAAAAGATTTAATCAAATTTTAGGAGTTCATAGACTTGATTACGAGCATGTCAACATGAATATATTTCAAAAACTCAATTTTTGTACTTTTTACTCAGTTAAAATTCCAACGGGTTCATTGTAAGGCCTATTTAGACTCACTCGTCCGAAACCTCTACAAAACGGACCACAAAACAAATTTTAATACCTCATATACTTGATTACGAGCATTTGAACGTGGTTATATTGAAAAGACTCAATTTTTTTAATTTTTACTCTGTTAAAGTTCCAACGGGTCCATTGTAAGGCCAATTTGGACCCGCTCGTCCGAAACCTCTACAAAACGGACCGCAAAACAAGTTTTAATTTAACTTTAGGAGTTCATATACTTGTATACGAGAATTTCAATAGGATTATATTGCAAAAACTCAATTTTTGTACTTTTTACTCAGTCAAAATTCCATCTGGTCCATTGTACGACCTATTTAGACCCGCTGGTCCGAAACCTCTACAAAACGGACATCAAAACAAGTTTTAATCAAATTTTAGGAGTTCATATACTTGATTAGAATCATTTCAACAAGATTATATTGCAAAAACTCAATTTTTGTACTTTTTACTGAGTCAAAATTCCAACGGGTGCATTGTAAGGCCTATTTAGACTCACTCGTCTGAAACCTCTACAAAACAGACCGGAAAAAAGATTTAATCAAATTTTAGGAGTTCATAGACTTGATTACGAGCATGTCAACATGAATATATTGCAAAAACTCAATTTTTGTACTTTTTACTCAGTTAAAATTCCAACGGGTTCATTGTAAGGCCTATTTAGACTCACTCGTCCGAAACCTCTACAAAACGGACCACAAAACAAATTTTAATACCTCATATACTTGATTACGAGCATTTGAACGCGGTTATATTGCAAAGACTCAATTTTTTTAATTTTTACTCTGTTAAAGTTCCAACGGGTCCATTGTAAGGCCAATTTGGACCCGCTCGTCCGAAACCTCTACAAAACGGACCGCAAAACAAGTTTTAATTTAACTTTAGGAGTTCATATACTTGTATACGAGAATTTCAATAGGATTATATTGCAAAAACTCAATTTTTGTACTTTTTACTCAGTCAAAATTCCATCTGGTCCATTGTACGACCTATTTAGACCCGCTGGTCCGAAACCTCTACAAAACGGACATCAAAACATGTTTTAATCAAATTTTAGGAGTTCATATACTTGATTAGAATCATTTCAACAAGATTATATTGCAAAAACTCAATTTTTGTACTTTTTACTGAGTCAAAATTCCAACGGGTGCATTGTAAGGCCTATTTAGACTCACTCGTCTGAAACCTCTACAAAACAGACCGGAAAAAAGATTTAATCAAATTTTAGGAGTTCATAGACTTGATTACGAGCATGTCAACATGAATATATTGCAAAAACTCAATTTTTGTACTTTTTACTCAGTTAAAATTCCAACGGGTTCATTGTAAGGCCTATTTAGACTCACTCGTCCGAAACCTCTACAAAACGGACCACAAAACAAATTTTAATACCTCATATACTTGATTACGAGCATTTGAACGCGGTTATATTGCAAAGACTCAATTTTTTTAATTTTTACTCTGTTAAAGTTCCAACGGGTCCATTGTAAGGCCAATTTGGACCCGCTCGTCCGAAACCTCTACAAAACGGACCGCAAAACAAGTTTTAATTTAACTTTAGGAGTTCATATACTTGTATACGAGAATTTCAATAGGATTATATTGCAAAAACTCAATTTTTGTACTTTTTACTCAGTCAAAATTCCATCTGGTCCATTGTACGGCCTATTTAGACCCGCTGGTCCGAAACCTCTACAAAACGGACATTAAAACAAGTTTTAATCAAATTTTAGGAGTTCATATACTTGATTAGAATCATTTCAACAAGATTATATTGCAAAAACTCAATTTTTGTACTTTTTACTGAGTCAAAATTCCAACGGGTGCATTGTAAGGCCTATTTAGACTCACTCGTCTGAAACCTCTACAAAACAGACCGGAAAAAAGATTTAATCAAATTTTAGGAGTTCATAGACTTGATTACGAGCATGTCAACATGAATATATTGCAAAAACTCAATTTTTGTACTTTTTACTCAGTTAAAATTCCAACGGGTTCATTGTAAGGCCTATTTAGACTCACTCGTCCGAAACCTCTACAAAACGGACCACAAAACAAATTTTAATACCTCATATACTTGTTTACGAGCATTTGAACGCGGTTATATTGCAAAGACTCAATTTTTTTAATTTTTACTCTGTTAAAGTTCCAACGGGTCCATTGTAAGGCCAATTTGGACCCGCTCGTCCGAAACCTCTACAAAACGGACCGCAAAACAAGTTTTAATTTAACTTTAGGAGTTCATATACTTGTATACGAGAATTTCAATAGGATTATATTGCAAAAACTCAATTTTTGTACTTTTTACTCAGTCAAAATTCCATCTGGTCCATTGTACGGCCTATTTAGACCCGCTGGTCCGAAACCTCTACAAAACGGACATCAAAACAAGTTTTAATCAAATTTTAGGAGTTCATATACTTGATTAGAATCATTTCAACAAGATTATATTGCAAAAACTCAATTTTTGTACTTTTTACTGAGTCAAAATTCCAACGGGTGCATTGTAAGGCCTATTTAGACTCACTCGTCTGAAACCTCTACAAAACAGACCGGAAAAAAGATTTAATCAAATTTTAGGAGTTCATAGACTTGATTACGAGCATGTCAACATGAAAATATTGCAAAAACTCAATTTTTGTACTTTTTACTCAGTTAAAATTCCAACGGGTTCATTGTAAGGCCTATTTAGACTCACTCGTCCGAAACCTCTACAAAACGGACCACAAAACAAATTTTAATACCTCATATACTTGATTACGAGCATTTGAACGCGGTTATATTGCAAAGACTCAATTTTTTTAATTTTTACTCTGTTAAAGTTCCAACGGGTCCATTGTAAGGCCAATTTGGACCCGCTCGTCCGAAACCTCTACAAAACGGACCGCAAAACAAGTTTTAATTTAACTTTAGGAGTTCATATACTTGTATACGAGAATTTCAATAGGATTATATTGCAAAAACTCAATTTTTGTACTTTTTACTCAGTCAAAATTCCATCTGGTCCATTGTACGACCTATTTAGACCCGCTGGTCCGAAACCTCTACAAAACGGACATCAAAACAAGTTTTAATCAAATTTTAGGAGTTCATATACTTGATTAGAATCATTTCAACAAGATTATATTGCAAAAACTCAATTTTTGTACTTTTTACTGAGTCAAAATTCCAACGGGTGCATTGTAAGGCCTATTTAGACTCACTCGTCTGAAACCTCTACAAAACAGACCGGAAAAAAGATTTAATCAAATTTTAGGAGTTCATAGACTTGATTACGAGCATGTCAACATGAATATATTGCAAAAACTCAATTTTTGTACTTTTTACTCAGTTAAAATTCCAACGGGTTCATTGTAAGGCCTATTTAGACTCACTCGTCCGAAACCTCTACAAAACGGACCACAAAACAAATTTTAATACCTCATATACTTGATTACGAGCATTTGAACGCGGTTATATTGCAAAGACTCAATTTTTTTAATTTTTACTCTGTTAAAGTTCCAACGGGTCCATTGTAAGGCCAATTTGGACCCGCTCGTCCGAAACCTCTACAAAACGGACCGCAAAACAAGTTTTAATTTAACTTTAGGAGTTCATATACTTGTATACGAGAATTTCAATAGGATTATATTGCAAAAACTCAATTTTTGTACTTTTTACTCAGTCAAAATTCCATCTGGTCCATTGTACGACCTATTTAGACCCGCTGGTCCGAAACCTCTACAAAACGGACATCAAAACATGTTTTAATCAAATTTTAGGAGTTCATATACTTGATTAGAATCATTTCAACAAGATTATATTGCAAAAACTCAATTTTTGTACTTTTTACTGAGTCAAAATTCCAACGGGTGCATTGTAAGGCCTATTTAGACTCACTCGTCTGAAACCTCTACAAAACAGACCGGAAAAAAGATTTAATCAAATTTTAGGAGTTCATAGACTTGATTACGAGCATGTCAACATGAATATATTGCAAAAACTCAATTTTTGTACTTTTTACTCAGTTAAAATTCCAACGGGTTCATTGTAAGGCCTATTTAGACTCACTCGTCCGAAACCTCTACAAAACGGACCACAAAACAAATTTTAATACCTCATATACTTGATTACGAGCATTTGAACGCGGTTATATTGCAAAGACTCAATTTTTTTAATTTTTACTCTGTTAAAGTTCCAACGGGTCCATTGTAAGGCCAATTTGGACCCGCTCGTCCGAAACCTCTACAAAACGGACCGCAAAACAAGTTTTAATTTAACTTTAGGAGTTCATATACTTGTATACGAGAATTTCAATAGGATTATATTGCAAAAACTCAATTTTTGTACTTTTTACTCAGTCAAAATTCCATCTGGTCCATTGTACGGCCTATTTAGACCCGCTGGTCCGAAACCTCTACAAAACGGACATTAAAACAAGTTTTAATCAAATTTTAGGAGTTCATATACTTGATTAGAATCATTTCAACAAGATTATATTGCAAAAACTCAATTTTTGTACTTTTTACTGAGTCAAAATTCCAACGGGTGCATTGTAAGGCCTATTTAGACTCACTCGTCTGAAACCTCTACAAAACAGACCGGAAAAAAGATTTAATCAAATTTTAGGAGTTCATAGACTTGATTACGAGCATGTCAACATGAATATATTGCAAAAACTCAATTTTTGTACTTTTTACTCAGTTAAAATTCCAACGGGTTCATTGTAAGGCCTATTTAGACTCACTCGTCCGAAACCTCTACAAAACGGACCACAAAACAAATTTTAATACCTCATATACTTGTTTACGAGCATTTGAACGCGGTTATATTGCAAAGACTCAATTTTTTTAATTTTTACTCTGTTAAAGTTCCAACGGGTCCATTGTAAGGCCAATTTGGACCCGCTCGTCCGAAACCTCTACAAAACGGACCGCAAAACAAGTTTTAATTTAACTTTAGGAGTTCATATACTTGTATACGAGAATTTCAATAGGATTATATTGCAAAAACTCAATTTTTGTACTTTTTACTCAGTCAAAATTCCATCTGGTCCATTGTACGGCCTATTTAGACCCGCTGGTCCGAAACCTCTACAAAACGGACATCAAAACAAGTTTTAATCAAATTTTAGGAGTTCATATACTTGATTAGAATCATTTCAACAAGATTATATTGCAAAAACTCAATTTTTGTACTTTTTACTGAGTCAAAATTCCAACGGGTGCATTGTAAGGCCTATTTAGACTCACTCGTCTGAAACCTCTACAAAACAGACCGGAAAAAAGATTTAATCAAATTTTAGGAGTTCATAGACTTGATTACGAGCATGTCAACATGAAAATATTGCAAAAACTCAATTTTTGTACTTTTTACTCAGTTAAAATTCCAACGGGTTCATTGTAAGGCCTATTTAGACTCACTCGTCCGAAACCTCTACAAAACGGACCACAAAACAAATTTTAATACCTCATATACTTGATTACGAGCATTTGAACGCGGTTATATTGCAAAGACTCAATTTTTTTAATTTTTACTCTGTTAAAGTTCCAACGGGTCCATTGTAAGGCCAATTTGGACCCGCTCGTCCGAAACCTCTACAAAACGGACCGCAAAACAAGTTTTAATTTAACTTTAGGAGTTCATATACTTGTATACGAGAATTTCAATAGGATTATATTGCAAAAACTCAATTTTTGTACTTTTTACTCAGTCAAAATTCCATCTGGTCCATTGTACGACCTATTTAGACCCGCTGGTCCGAAACCTCTACAAAACGGACATCAAAACAAGTTTTAATCAAATTTTAGGAGTTCATATACTTGATTAGAATCATTTCAACAAGATTATATTGCAAAAACTCAATTTTTGTACTTTTTACTGAGTCAAAATTCCAACGGGTGCATTGTAAGGCCTATTTAGACTCACTCGTCTGAAACCTCTACAAAACAGACCGGAAAAAAGATTTAATCAAATTTTAGGAGTTCATAGACTTGATTACGAGCATGTCAACATGAATATATTGCAAAAACTTAATTTTTGTACTTTTTACTCAGTTAAAATTCCAACGGGTTCATTGTAAGGCCTATTTAGACTCACTCGTCCGAAACCTCTACAAAACGGACCACAAAACAAATTTTAATACCTCATATACTTGATTACGAGCATTTGAACGCGGTTATATTGCAAAGACTCAATTTTTTTAATTTTTACTCTGTTAAAGTTCCAACGGGTCCATTGTAAGGCCAATTTGGACCCGCTCGTCCGAAACCTCTACAAAACGGACCGCAAAACAAGTTTTAATTTAACTTTAGGAGTTCATATACTTGTATACGAGAATTTCAATAGGATTATATTGCAAAAACTCAATTTTTGTACTTTTTACTCAGTCAAAATTCCATTTGGTCCATTGTACGGCCTATTTAGACCCGCTGGTCCGAAACCTCTACAAAACGGACATCAAAACAAGTTTTAATCAAATTTTAGGAGTTCATATACTTGATTAGAATCATTTCAACAAGTTTATATTGCAAAAACTCAATTTTTGTACTTTTTACTGTGTCAAAATTCCAACGGGTGCATTGTAAGGCCTATTTAGACTCACTCGTCTTAAACCTCTACAAAACAGACCGTAAAAAAGATTTAATCAAATTTTAGGAGTTCATAGACTTGATTACGAGCATGTCAACATGAAAATATTGCAAAAACTCAATTTTTGTACTTTTTACTCAGTTAAAATTCCAACGGGTTCATTGTAAGGCCTATTTAGACTCACTCGTCCGAAACCTCTACAAAACGGACCACAAAACAAATTTTAATACCTCATATACTTGATTACGAGCATTTGAACGCGGTTATATTGCAAAGACTCAATTTTTTTAATTTTTACTCTGTTAAAGTTCCAACGGGTCCATTGTAAGGCCAATTTGGACCCGCTCGTCCAAAACCTCTACAAAACGGACCGCAAAACAAGTTTTAATTTAACTTTAGGAGTTCATATACTTGTATACGAGAATTTCAATAGGATTATATTGCAAAAACTCAATTTTTGTACTTTTTACTCAGTCAAAATTCCATCTGGTCCATTGTACGGCCTATTTAGACCCGCTGGTCCGAAACCTCTACAAAACGGACATCAAAACAAGTTTTAATCAAATTTTAGGAGTTCATATACTTGATTAGAATCATTTCAACAAGATTATATTGCAAAAACTCAATTTTTGTACTTTTTATTCAGCCAAAATTCCAACGGGTCCATTGTAAGGCCTATTTAGACTCACTCGTCCGAAACCTCTACAAATTGGTCCACAAAACAAATTTTAATCAATTTTTGGAATTCATATACTTGATCACGAGCATTTCAACATGATTATATTGCAATAACTCAATTTTAGTACTTTTTACTCAGTCAAAATTCACACGGATTCATTGCAAGGCCTATTTAGACTCGCTCATCCGAAACATCTACAAAACGGACCGCAAAACAAGTTTTAATAAATTTTTAGGTGTTCATATACTTGATTACAAGCATTTCAACATGAATATATTGCAAAAACTCAATTTTTGTACTTTTTACTCAGTTAAAATTCCAACGGTTCCATTGTAAGGCATATTTAGACTCACTCGTTCAAAACCTCTACAAAACGGACCACAAAACAAATTTTAATCAAATTTTTAGAGTTCATATACTTGATTACAAGTATTTCAACACAATTATATTTCAAAAACTCAATTTCAGTACTTTTTACTTAGTCAAAATTCCAACGGGTCCATTGTAAGGCCTATTTAGACCCGCTCGTTCCAAACCTATACAAAACGGACTAGAAAACAAGTTTTAATCAAATTTTAGGAGTTCATATACTTGATTACGTGCATTTCAACATGAATATATTGCAAAAACTCAATTTTTGTACTTTTTGCTTAGTTAAAATTCCAACAGGTCCATTGTAAGGCCTATTTAGACTCGCAAATCCGAAACCTCTATAAAACGGACCGCAAAACAAGTTTTAATCAAATTTTAGGAGTTCATATACTTGATTATGAGCATTTCAAAGCGATTATATTGCAAAGACTCAATTTTTTTACTTTTTACTCTGTTAAAATTCCAACGGGTCCATTGTAAGGCCTATTTAGACCCACTGGTCCGAAACCTCTACAAAACGGACCGCAAAACAAGTTTTAATTTAACTTTAGGAGTTCATATACTTGATAACGAGCATTTCAACACGATTATATTGCAAAAACTCAATTTCAGTACTTTTTACTCAGACAAAATTCCAACGGGTCCATTGTAAGGCCTCTTTAGACCCGCTGGTCCGAAACCTCTACAAAACGGACCGCAAAACAAGTTCTAATAAAATTTTAGGAGTTCATATACTTGATTATAAGCATTTCAACACGATTATATAGCAAAAACTTAATTTCTATATTTTTTACTTAGTCAAAATTCCAACGGGTCCATTGTAAGGCCTATTTATAGCACCTCGTCTGAATCCTCTACAAAAGGGACCATTGTAAGGCCAATTTAGACTCACTCGTCCGAAACCTTTACAGAACGGACCACAAAACAAGTTTTAATCAAATATGAGGAGTTCATATACTTGATTATGAGCATTTCAACCGCAAAACAAGTTTTAATCAAATTTGAGGACCACAAAACAAGGTTTAATCAAATTTAGACTCGTTGGTCCGAAACCTCTACAAAATGGACCACAAAATTAATTTTAATCAAATTTTTAGAGTTCATATACTTGATTACGAGCATTTCAACGCGATTATATTGCTAAAACTTAATTTTTGTACTTTTTACTTAGTCAAAATTCCAACGTGTCCATTGTAAGGCCTATTTACACTCAGTCGTCGGAAACCTTAAAAACAGACCAGAAAAAAAATTTAATCAAATTTTAGGAGTTCATATACTTGATTACGAGCATTTCATCATGAATATATTGCAAAAGCTCATTTTTGTACTTTTTACTCAATTAAAATTCCAACGGGTTCATTGTGAGACCTATTTAGACTCACTCGTCCGAAACCTCTACAAAACGGACCACAAAACAAATTTTAAAAGTTCATATACATTATTACGAGCATTTGGACGCGATTATATTGCAAAAACTCAATTGTTTTAATTCTTACTCTGTTAAAATTCCAACTGGTCCATTGTAATGCCTATTTACACCCGCTGTGTAACCCCCTCGTCCCGGTCTGGGCGCTTGACCGATCCGAGTGGGCCACACGGGGAAAACCGAAGCGAAACCCGTTAAGGTTCCCCCTCGGTTAGAAACCCTATTTTTTTTCTTTTCATTAAAATCTTGTCTAAATGGATATTAAACCCTATGTGATCAAACAGCGGAATTTAATACATGAGACAAACATTCGAACCCAAAACAACAGTTAAACAGCCCAATTTTAATCTTTTAAACAAGCCGTTTCGAAACGCCCTTGAGGCGTATCGAAACGCCTTGACCAGGTCAACTGTTCTAGAGCCTTTACAAGGGGTCGTATCGAAACGGTGGTCAACCGTTTCGAAACGCCCACGACGGTCAATATCTCGTGGTCAACGAGATTTTGACCGTTTCAAAACACCTTCATCTCATGAATTTCTCAGAATTCCAGTAGCCAAAACGTTCCGATACGCGTTTCGGAACAGGGGTTCCAAAGGCCATACCGTATCGAAACGCGTTCCGATACGGGGTCCCTGAAGCCTACCCGTTCCGAAACGATCCCTCCCGTTTCGAAACGCTGGCAGTCTGTAGCCTTTGAAATACAGATTTAGGGATGTTTTGACAAGTCTAAAGGTCCCATAGGACCCCTAAAGGCACACAAAACCATCAAACAAAGTCTAGAGGCATACATCCTAGATTTAACATACTCAAACACATACAAGCATGGATTTGGACAATCTTTCTAACATGGCAAATTACACATTAAGAGCCTTTCATACAAGCATGCTTGAAGACATTAAAAAGAACCAATAAGCATCATACATATCAAATGAGTTCACATGTCATTCAAAGCAACTTAAGCATTCATAAGACATCCATCGTACTAGCATTTGGCAAGATATAACATGCTTACAAATCAAGTCAACCATAGACATACATCAAGACTCGAATCAACAATTTCTATCCCATTGCTTAACTATTACATTCCATTACTTAAAATTCATACATTGAGCTCACCAAAAGCAACACTTAGAGACCTTCCCTTTTCTTTGCCACCCACAAGCTATATATCTGCATTGTCGAACAAAAGAGAGCGTAAGCATAAAAGCTTAGTGAGGGTGGGCTCTTTAAAAACAAACCTCGACAATGCAGGGTCCAAGCACGAGCTACAACCAAGATAAAATGCATGTTCTTACCTCCGGTCCATACGAGCCATAATTCTAAATGATGCATGAACATATAATCAATATCATGTAATGCTCAACATGTTCAGAACCACAATACATGAAATCACATATATTAAACCATGTTAGCAACACATCCCAAATCACATTGGCTCACCATTAACCACATATTGACAACATAAACTACAATCCGTATTGGCACCTAGCTATGACTCGAATACACGGATAACCGTTGGAACTCACATCCAACAACACAACCATTACCTGACGGTGGGATTCCACTCATCACCGTTCACGCGGAGGGGATTCCACTCATCCTCACGCCTCATCTCACGCGGAGGGGATTCCACTCATCCTCACGCCCGTCGATGGGATTCCACTCATCACCGACTAATGTAAATACAATTTCCGGGCGTACCCGTACTCCTCCTTGGTGACTCAACGCCACCAAGGCCACGCGCGACTTTTGACTCATGTGTACACACTAACATCCTAATGATCGATCATTTGTACCCAAGCATACTAGTGTCAATACTAATACATTCCACAATACCATTTATTAACAACTTCCGTGCTTAGCACGTACTCATCGTGACTTACTATCATGCACAACCACATTTCCATGCCTAGCATGTACTCACCATGATCCTCGGATCAAGCAATCACCTCATAATCTCATTTCACATGACAACACACATGTACATCATTAACAACCATATCACATCATATTTTGCACACGTGAATAATCATATCATATCTATCATCAACATACATACAACAATGCATCCAACATGCCTCAACATACATGTATACAACATATATATAACCAACACCATCACGATTTAACACGAGGCACATACAACCATTAAAGAGTGCAACCAAAGTCTCTAATCAAAGCTTGGGATTAGACTACCACTCTAATCCCAACTCTAGGTGGGTTTACCAAGCCCATCCTAGGTTCACATGCTTGAACCAAATACTCAAAACCAATTCAAAAACATTTAACCACTCACCTAAGCTTCCAAGCTCCAAGCCAAGCAAGCAACCTCCCTCAAATTTCTGGATTTCTTCCCGAAGCTTCCCCAACACGAATTTCTGCTTCTAAACAACCTCGAACACATTTCAAACAATTCCAAATCAGCCCAACATCAAAATACCAACCCGGAAAACAATTCAAATCAAATTTACAACGTTGCAAGCCATGACCAAACCCCACACTTTGAAATTTCGGGCAGCCCCTAAACCATATCCAAAAACCATGTTTCCAACATCCATAGCACCCACAAACAATCCCAAATCAACCCCTAACCATTACCCTAACATCAAACCTCAATTTCCAACACAAACCACACCCAAAACTCAACTAAAAACCCTCCTAAAAACCCATTTTTATCCAATTTCGGGAATCATGATAAAACACTTTAAAATTCACTTATGTTGGACCTTGAGAGTTGCAAACAACTTAGCTAACAATAATAAATCGATAGCTTAAGTTAAAGACCATAAAGCTCTCATTTTTAAACAAAACCCTAAAACTTTCAATTTCAAAAATCATGAACAATAATGAGAAATATTGGTACCAACATGAAGAGGAAGGCAAGACCAAGTCAAAAATATATTTACCTTTCAAAAAGCTCCAAAGATGAAGGTGGAAGAGATGAAATGGTGAAATGGAGAGAAAGACTCTCCATTGTCGTTAGTTTTGAAGAGTTGGAAATAAGGAAGAAGATGAGCACATGCTCATCTTTTGTTTTATTTTAAATTCACCCAAAATAATGTTTACCACTATGCCCTTAATGAAAATCCAAACCCACATCTCTTAAAGTCCATGGATTTTGGACCCAAGAGATAGGCCCAACATAGATGTAGATATTTTGGAAATCCCGAGGCCCATAAAAAATATTTTATTATTTTAAATCTTAAAACCGAAACCCGAAACAATATTTTAATATTATTTCCATCCGACCCCTAAACCCGGGTGTTACAACTCTCCCCCACTTAAGGAAATTTCGTCCCCGAAATTTATCGAACATGGGGAGCCACTAAAACATGTTACTCCACACTTTCCTTGTCTTCTCAACACCATATTAACCAACTCGAATGACTTACCACACAACATTTGCTATCTGACACTAAGATCTCAACTGATTCTTCAAGGCATGCAAATTTCAAACTCAACTCAATCTCTTCTACAACAAAGCATGAAACAAATCCAACTCATACTCCTGAGTCATAGATACACAGAACCCCTTTACAAACCTCTTTCTCACTCTGGTGGTAACCGCAACAAATAAACAACAGAACCAGCCCAATTCACAAACTCATGCAACACTGTTCAAAATTGACCGATGACTCTCTCTCTAACTGATCATCCGACTTCATCAATTAACCAAACACTGCGCAGACGTCTTCAAAACAATTTAGGAGAAAACTGATCCTCGGTCTTGACACACTGGCAAACTATACACTGACTCTTATACTGAACCACATCATTCATCCACTCAATCTAGAAACACTCATCTTCAACCCACAATACGTCTTCATACTACTCAGAAGCAATATACATGAACTACCGTGTGCTTCGGCCAAAACAATACGTCTCAAAACACTATGTCAATCTGTACAACTATTCTGTCTCTGAAACACAAAACTCTATCATCTCTGAATTTGTATTCTGAAGGTCTTCCTTCTACTATACCTCGCACGTGAGGTGCCAAGAATCTGTCTTGCAACTGTTTCTCTTCAAACATTCTGACTCAGCGTAGGCTCAACATGAAACACGGCCACAAGAATACTGGCATTCGGTAACTGAATTCGGCAAATACAACTCGCAACCCAACTACCAATCTAACAACAATCACTACTCGGAACATCGGTCACTACGGAGGCTATCTTCGGATGGTACTCAATCTTGATATTACAATCTTCAAGCGGTTCTAACATTTCATGCTGTTCAAGTTTTCACCCTTCCTAAGTCTTCAAATATTTCAAGTTCTGATGATACGTACATACTCACTGTGCATTCTTGCTATACCAGCTTTGTCCAAATACAACTGTAATTAACTCTATGTCTCATATCGGATAACTCTTCTCACAATCTTCCAACTAGCTCGATGAACAAGCCACAATCTTCTGTCTTGCATAAGCACACGACCTATCTCTACATGTAACACATCACTATGGTTCGCAAACTCTTTTTCTGATATAAACTGATTCAAGGTCGAAGCTCTCTTCAAGGTTTCTTTTGGTTTCTCAAGGGCCTATTGTCTCTTATCTAACCACACAATTGAGCATTCTTCTGTAGCAATCTATCAATGGAGTAACTATCTTCAAAAGACTATTTACAATTCTCTGAGTGTAACAAGGCTAGACCTAGGAACTGTAGATATCTGTCACAGTCTTCAGCTCCTTCCAACTCACATCTTCTTCTGCCTACTTAGGATTTACTCTAATGCACTCGGCTGATCTACATGTCCTAGGAGAACATCTTCATTAACTCGGAGTTCACGTTGGCTCAACTTGGCATACCACTGATTCTCTAATAGAATCTACCACACTAACTTCAAAACTTGCCATGATCTTTCTCGGTACTTGAATATACTCACGTGACATCTAGAAGAGCTACTACAACTTATCAAGAAACTCAGGAAAATATTCTGTTCAACATCTCTATGAAGGTAACTAATACACTGGTCAAACAAAACGACATAACTTAGAGCTCAAGGTGATCACATCTTGCCCCTAAAGATGTCTTCGGTACTTCAACTTTTCTCACTTCCAACTGGTGGTAAACGGATCTCAAACTAATCTTCAAATAGACTGAAGCACACACTAACTGACCAACAAATCACTGACACTCGGAAACGGATACTAATCATCTACTGTCACTTGTTTCGACTGTATGCAATCTGAACACATTCTCGTACTGTCACTCTTTCTTCTTCACAAATTGCACTGTAGAACTCTGAGATAATGCACTAGGCCTAATGAGTCTAAGGTCTAACAAATCTCAAAGTTAATTCTTCAACATTCTCAATTCTTCCGGGATTCACAAGTTACAGAGCAACAAAACGAAAGCAACCTCAAAAACGGTCTCAATAACAAACTCTTCTCCTTTAACAAGAGGTAAACCGGCAATTCTTCCAAATACTTATAGGAGAAGAAAACACAAACTATCCTAACACTTTGCGGTCTAATCTTCATTCAAAAATCAAATTCATCACAATTGCTAAGCAAGCCTGTCAACTAAACTCAATCAATCTTTGATCTCTAAAACTGGATCAACATTCAACAAGAAGTTCACCTCCCCACCTACCACTATCGTCACACATAAGTCCGCAACTTCAAGTCAACTCTTGCTTTGTCTCAACGTACACTAACTCCTTGCTCTTCAAGCCGAGCCTTGTCAAAAGGCACATTGAAACTGTAGGAAGACAATCACTTCACGTCTATTAGAAACTAGTAACTCTGAACCACCAACAAACATCTTCTGTACACCTTTCTGATCACTACCATCTCCCAAAAGGCTAGTCACATGCGTCCATACATCTAAGGTCTCAACAACGATATCTAATTCCTTACATGCTCACACAAATAGACAAATCCGCAGAGATGGCAACTTCACAAGTACACAACTGATAGTCTTCGGTCCTCTTGTTTTCAGACTGATTCTTCAACAAAATCTAACTCCTCTAGACTATTCGTAGAGCATTTCAAAACTTCAAAAACGCAGTTCTGAGCACACACAGACAACCATGCTGGAAAACCACCCAGACGCACACTGGCCCCAAACACACAAATCGGTTCCCATTCACGGATACTGATCGGCTGTCTTGCATCGAAATCATAGACTGAACCCCAACGGTCACCAACTAACACTTCTGAAATTCAGATTACTCACACGAGACCCCTACCTAGATCTCGCCAAAAGAACTAAGGTACTCATACCTACCTCTGACACCTCATCGAGTACATTCAAACTTGCATGCTTGTTAGCAACATACGAAAGTACGAACTCAGAACCAATCAGAA
The DNA here is from genome assembly GCA_030270665.1 of Hibiscus trionum. Lineage (NCBI taxonomy): Eukaryota > Viridiplantae > Streptophyta > Magnoliopsida > Malvales > Malvaceae > Hibiscus > Hibiscus trionum. The sequence goes on along the minus strand of BSYR01000010.1, from coordinate 36,891,664 downwards.
GAGACAAACTCAAAACTGTACCAAGGGCTTATCCACTATAACATAGACATCACTTTGACTCCCACTCAAAGGTATTCGCTTCTTTTCACCAACTAATACCAAAATCGGTCTCATCGTCCCTCACCAACAAGAACCAACTCACACACATGCTGACTCGAGCAAACAAATCGTACCTCAACTAGGGTACAACCATACTCCCCCAACTATAGCAAAGAACTTCCTCCACATCATCCACATTTTTAAAACCACAACTTCCACTCACCGATTTACGGCCCACACACTGGCCCCAAACTTACTAAAAGCAATAAATCAATCAACAATTTAACATACAAGTTGGGTTAGCAAAGGAAAGGTCCAAGTGGCTCAAGTATGATTTCCCTCACTTAAAATCCTTTTTCCGATGTAATAGAAGCAATGGGACTCTACTCAACATGTTTCAACAAATCAGCACACATACAGGCTCAACCAAGCATATAACAGGGCATACTTGTTAAACAAGCAAACATATGCTTATGGTCCAACAACATACATTCTCAATCAATCAGTCACACATCACAGCATACACGGGTAACGAGTAACATGCTTTTAAACAAACAATCAACATACTTGTCATACAAGCAATCATACTTACAAAGCAAGCAAACACCGTGCATATCAATTCAAAACTTAAACTTACCTCACTTACCTGCCCAAGGTCTCGGCAACCTTAGGCTCTGATACCAACAAATGTAACCCCCTCGTCCCGGTCTGGGCACTTGACCGATCCGAGTGGGCTACACGGGGAAAACCGAAGCGAAACCCGTTAAGGTTCCCCCTCGGTTAGCAACCCTATTTTTTTTCTTTTCATTAAAATCTTGTCTAAATGGACATTAAACCCTATGTGATCAAACAACGGAATTTAATACATGAGACAAACATTCGAACCCAAAACAACAGTTAAACAGCCCAATTTTAATCTTTTAAACAAGCCGTTTCGAAACGCCCTTGAGGCGTATCGAAACGCCTTGACCAGGTCAACTGTTCTAGAGCCTTTACAAGGGGTCGTATCGAAACGGTGGTCAACCGTTTCGAAACGCCCACGACGGTCAATATCTCGTGGTCAACGAGATTTTGACCGTTTCGAAACCTTTACACCCGTTTCGAAACACCTTCATCTCATGAATTTCTCAGAATTCCAGTAGCCAAAACGTTCCGATACGCGTTTCGGAACAGGGGTTCCAAAGGCCATACCGTATCGAAACGCGTTCCGATACGGGGTCCCTGAAGCCTACTCGTTCCGAAACGATCCCTCCCGTTTCGAAACGCTGACAGTCTGTAGCCTTTGAAATACAAATTTAGGGGTGTTTTAACAAGTCTAAAGGTCCCATAGGACCCCTAAAGGCACACAAAACCATCAAACAAAGTCTAGAGGCATACATCCTAGATTTAACATACTCAAACACATACAAGCATGGATTTGGACAATCTTTCTAACATGGCAAATTACACATTAAGAGCCTTTCATACAAGCATGCTTGAAGACATTAAAAAGAACCAATAAGCATCATACATATCAAATGAGTTCACATGTCATTCAAAGCAACTTAAGCATTCATAAGACATCCATCGTACTAGCATTTGGCAAGATATAACATGCTTACAAATCAAGTCAACCATAGACATACATCAAGACTCGAATCAACAATTCCTATCCCATTGCTTAACTATTACATTCCATTACTTAAAATTCATACATTGAGCTCACCAAAAGCAACACTTGGAGACCTTCCCTTGCCTTTGCCACCTACAAGCTATATATCTGCATTGTCGAACAAAAGAGAGCGTAAGCATAAAAGCTTAGTGAGGGTGAGCTCTTTAAAAACAAACCTCGACAATGCAGGGTCCAAGCACGAGCTACAACCAAGATAAAATGCATGTTCTTACCTCCGGTCCATACGAGCCATAATTCTAAATGATGTATGAACATATAATCAATATCATGTCATGCTCAACATGTTCAAAACCACAATACATGAAATCACATATATTAAACCATGTTAGCAACACATCCCAAATCACATTGGCTCACCATTAACCACATATTGACAACATAAACTACAATCCGTATTGGCACCTAGCTATGACTCAAATACACTGATAACCGTTGGAACTCACATCCAACAACACAACCATTACCTGACGGTGGGATTCCACTCATCACCGTTCACGCGGAGGGGATTCCACTCATCCTCACGCCTCATCTCACGCGGAGGGGATTCCACTCATCCTCACGCCCGACGATGGGATTCCACTCATCACCGACTAATGTAAATACAATTTCCGGGCGTACCCGTACTCCTCCTTGGTGACTCAACGCCACCAAGGCCACGCGCGACTTTTGACTCATGTGTACACACTAACATCCTAATGATCGATCATTTGTACCCAAGCATACTAGTGCCAATACTAATACATTCCACAATACCATTTATTAACAACTTCCGTGCTTAGCACGTACTCATCGTGACTTACTATCATGCACAACCACATTTCCATGCCTAGCATGTACTCACCATGATCCTCGGATCAAGCAATCACCTCATAATCTCATTTCACATGACAACACACATGTACATCATTAACAACCATATCACATCATATTTTGCACACGTGAATAATCATATCATATCTATCATCAACATACATACAACAATGCATCCAACATGCCTCAACATACATGTATACAACATATATATAACCAACACCATCACGATTTAACACGAGGCACATACAACCATTAAAGAGTGCAACCAAAGTCTCTAATCAAAGCTTGGGATTAGGCTACCACTCTAATCCCAACTCTAGGTGGGTTTACCAAGCCCATCCTAGGTTCACATGCTTGAACCAAATACTCAAAACCAATTCAAAAACATTTAACCACTCACCTAAGCTTCCAAGCTCCAAGCCAAGCAAGCAACCTCCCTCAAATTTCTGGATTTCTTCCCGAAGCTTCCCCAACACGAATTTCCGCTTCTAAACAACGTCGAACACATTTCAAACAATTCCAAATCAGCCCAACATCAAAATACCAACCCGGAAAACAATTCAAATCAAATTTACAACGTTGCAAGCCATGACCAAACCCCACACTTTGAAATTTCGGGCAGCCCCTAAACCATATCCAAAAACCATGTTTCCAACATCCATAGCACCCACAAACAATCCCAAATCAACCCCTAACCATTACCCTAACATCAAACCTCAATTTCCAACACAAACCACACCCAAAACTCAACTAAAAACCCTCATAAAAACCCATTTTTATCCAATTTCGGGAATCATGATAAAACACTTTAAAATTCACTTATGTTGGACCTTGAGAGTTGCAAACAACTTAGCTAACAATAATAAATCGATAGCTTAAGTTAAAGACCATAAAGCTCTCATTTTTAAACAAAACCCTAAAACTTTCAATTTCAAAAATCATGAACAATAATGAGAAATATTGGTACCAACATGAAGAGGAAGGCAAGACCAAGTCAAAAATATATTTACCTTTCAAAAAGCTCCAAAGATGAAGGTGGAAGAGATGAAATGGTGAAATGGAGAGAAAGACTCTCCATTGTCGTTAGTTTTGAAGAGTTGGAAATAAGGAAGAAGATGAGCACATGCTCATCTTTTGTTTTATTTTAAATTCACCCAAAATAATGTTTACCACTATGCCCTTAATGAAAATCCAAACCCACATCTCTTAAAGTCCATGGATTTTGGACCCAAGAGATAGGCCCAACATAGATGTAGATATTTTGGAAATCCCGAGGCCCATAAAAAATATTTTATCATTTTAAATCTTAAAACCGAAACCTGAAACAATATTTTAATATTATTTCCATCCGACCCCTAAACCCGGGTGTTACACGCTGGTCCGAAAACTCTACAAAACAGACCGCAAAACAAATTTTAATTTAACTTTAGGAGTTCATATACTTGATTACGAGAATTTCAATAGGATTATATTGCAAAAACTCAATTTTTGTACTTTTTACTCAGTCAAAATTCCAACGGGTCCATTTTAAGGCCTATTTAGACCCGCTGGTCCGAAACCTCTACAAAATGGACCACAAAACAAGTTTTAATCAAACTTTAGGAGTTCGTATACTTGATTACAAGCATTTCAACACGATTATATTGCAAAAACTCAATTTATGTACTTTTTCCTTAGTCAAAATTCCAACGGGTCCATTGTAAGGCCTATTTAGACTCAGTCGTCTGAAACCTTTACAAAATGGTCCACAAAACAAATTTTAATCAAAATTTTGGAATTCATATACTTGATCACGAGCATTTCAACATGATTATATTGCAAAAAACACAATTTTTGTAATTTTTACTCAGTTCAAATTCCAACGGGTTCATTGTAAGGCCTATTTAGACTCACTCGTTCGAAACCTCTTCAAAACGGACCACAAAACAAATTTTAATCAAAATTTTGGAGTTCATATACTTCATTACAAGTATTTCAACACAATTATATTGCAAAAACTCATTTTTAGTACTTTTTACTCAGTCAAAATTCCAACGTGTCCATTGTAAGGCCTATTTAGATTCGCTCGTTCGAAACCTCTACAAAATGGACCGCACAACAAGTTTTAATAAAATTTTAGGAGTTCATACACTTGATTACGAGCATTTCAACGGGATTATATTGCAATAACTCAAATTTTGTACTTTTTACTCTATTAAAATTCCAACGGGTCCATTGTAAGGCCTATTTAGACCCGCTGGTCCGAAACCTCTACAAAACGAACCACAAAACAAGTTTTTATTTAACTTTAGTATTTCATATACTTGATTACGAGCATTTCAACATGATTATATTGCAAAAACTCAATTCCAGTACTTTTTACTCAGTCAAAATTCCAACGGGTCCATTGTAATGCCTATTTAGACCCGCTGGTACGAAACCTCTACCAAATAGACCGCAAAACAAGTTCTAATTGAACTTTAGGAGTTCATATACTTGATTACGAGAATTTCAAAAGGATTATATTGCAAAAACTCAATTTTAGTACTTTTTACTCAGTCAACATTCCAACGGGTCCAATGTAAGGCCTATTTAGACCCGCTCGTTCGAAACCTCTACAAAACGGACCGCAAAACAAGTTTTAATCAAATTTGAGGAGTTCATATACTTGATTACAAGCATTTCAACATGATTTTATTGCAAAAGCTCAATTTCTGCACTTTTTTCTAAGTCAAAATTCCAACGGGTTCATTGTAAGGCCTATTTAGACTCACTCGTCCGAAACCTCTACAAAACGGACCACAAAACAAATTTTAATCAAAATTTTGGAGTTCATATACTTGATTACAAGTATTTCAACACAATTATATTGCAAAAACTCATTTTCAGTACTTTTTACTCAGTCAAAATTCCAACTTGTCCATTGTAAGGCCTATTTAGATTCGCTCGTTCGAAACCTCTACAAAACGGACCGCACAACAAGTTTTAATAAAATTTTAGGAGTTCATACACTTGATTACGAGCATTTCAACGAGATTATATTGCAATAACTCAAATTTTGCACTTTTTACTCTGTTAAAATTCCAACGGGTCCATTGTAAGGCCTATTTAGACTCGCTGGTTTTGAAACCTCTACAAAACGATCCACAAAACAAGTTTTTATTTAACTTTAGAATTTCATATACTTGATTACGAGCATTTCAACATGATAATATTTCAAAAACTCAATTTTAGTACTTTTTACCTAGTCAAAATTCCAACGGGTTCATTGTAAGGAATATTTAGACTCGCTCATTCGAAACATTTACAAAACGGATCGCAAAACAAGTTTTAATCAAATTTTAGGAGTTCATATACTTGATTATGAGAATGTCAATGTGATTATATTGCAAAAACTCAATTTCTGTACTTTTTACTCAGTTAAAATTCCAACGGGTCCATTGTAAGGCCTATTTAGACTCACTCGTCCTAAACCTCTAAAAAACGGAACACAAAACAAGTTTTAATCAAATTTTTGGAGTTCATATACCTGATTACGAGCATTTCAACATGAATATATTGCAAAAACTTAATTTTTGTACTTTTTACTCAGTTAAACTTCCAACGGGTCCATTGTAAGGCCTATTTAGACCCGCTCGTTCGAAACCTCTACAAAACGGACTAGAAAACAAGTTTTAATCAAACTTTATGAGTTCATATACTTGTTTACGAGCATTTCAACATGAATATATTGCAAAAAATCAATTTTTGTACTTTTTACTCAGTTAAAATTCCAACGGGTCCATTGTAAGGCCTATTTAGACTCGCAAATCCGAAACCTCTACAAAACGTATCGCAAAACAAGTTTTAATTAAATTTTAGGAGTTCATATACTTGATTACGAGCATTTCAATGTGATTATATTGCAAAGACTCAATTTTTTACTTTTTACTCTGTTAAAATTCCAATGTGTCCATTGTAAGGCCTATTTAGACCCGCTGGTCCGAAACCTCTACAAAACGGACCGCAAATCAAGTTTTAATTTAATTTTAGGAGTTCATACACTTGATTACGAGCATTTCAACGGGATTATATTGCAATAACTCAATTTTTGTACTTTTTACTCAGTTAAAATTCCAACGTGTCCATTGTAAGGCCTATATTGACCCGCTGTCCCGAAACCTCTACAAAACGAACCGCAAAACAAGTTCTAATTTAACTTTATGAGTTCATATACTTGTTTACGAGAATTTCAATAGGATTATATTGCAAAAACTCAATTCTTGTACTTTTTACTCAGTTAAAATTCCTACGGGTCCATTGTAAGGCCTATTTAGACCCGCTGGTCCGAAACCTCAACAAAACGGACCAAAAAACAAGTTTTAGTGAAATTTTAGGAGTTCATATACATGATGGCAAGCATTTCAACACGATTATATTGCAAAAGCTCAATTTCTGTACTTTTTCCTCAGTCAAAATTCCAACGGGTCCATTGTAAGGCCAATTTAGACTCACTCGTCTGAAACCTCTACAAAATTGCCCACAGAAAAAATTTTAATCAAAATTTTGGAATTCATATACTTGATCACGAGCATTTGAACATGGTTATATTGCAAAAACTCAATTTTAGTACCTTTTACTCAGTCAAAATTCCAACGAGTTCATTGTAAGGCCTATTTAGACTCGCTCATTCGAAACATCTACAAAACAGACAACAAAACAAGTTTTAATCAAATTTTAGGAGGTCATATACTTGATTATGAGAATTTCAACGCAATTTTATTGCAAAAACTCAATTTTTGTACTTTTTACTCAGTTAAAATTCCAACGGGTCCATTGTAAGGCCAATATAGACTCACTCGTCCGAAACCTTTACAAAATGGACCGTAAAATAAATTTTAATCAAATCTTAGGAGTCCATATACTTGATTACGAGCATTTCAATGCGATTATATTGCTAAAACTTAATTTTTGTACTTTTTACTCAGTTAAAATTCAAACGAGTCCATTATAAGGCCTATTTAGACCCGCTGGTCCGAAACCTCTACAAAACGGACCAAAAAACTAATTTTAATCAAATTTTTTAGAGTTCATATACTTGATTACGAGCATTTCAACGCGATTATATTGCTAAAACTCATTTTTTGTACTTTTTACTCAGTCAAAATTCCAACGGGTCCATTGTAAGGCCTTTTTATACTCACTCGTCCGAAACCTCTACAAAACGGACCAGAAAAAAGTTTTAATCAAATTTTAGGAGTTCATATACTTGATTACGAGCATTTCAACGCGGTTATATTGCAAAAACACGATTTTTTTACTTTTTACTAAGTTAAAATTCCAACGGGTTCGTTGTAAGGCCTATTTAGACTCACTCATCCGAAACCTCTACAAAACGGACCACAAAACAAATTTTAATAGTTCATATACTTGATTACGAGCATTTGAACGCGATTATATTGCAAATACTCAATTTTTTTAATTCCTACTCTGTTAAAATTCCAATGGGTCCATTGTAAGGCCAATTTAGACCCGCTCGTCCGAAACCTTTACAAAACGGACCGCAAAACAAGTTTTAATTTAACTTTAGGATTTCATATACTTGATTACGAGAATTTCAATAGGATTATAATGCAAAAACTCAATTTTTTTACTTTTTACTTAGTTAAAATTCCAACGAGTCCAATGTAAGGCCTATTTAGACCCGCTGGTCCGAAACCTCTACAAAACGGACCGCAAAACAAGTTTTATTCGACTTTTTAGAGTTCATATACTTGATTACGAGCATTTCAACGACATTATATTGCTAAAACACAATTTTTGTACTTTTTACTCAGTAAAAGTTCCAACGGGTCCATTATAAGGCCTGTTTAAACTCGCTGGTCCGAAACCTCTGCAAAACGGACCGCAAAATAAGTTCTAATCAAATTTTAGGAGTTCATATACTTGATTATAAGCATTTCAACATGATTATATAGCAAAATCTTAATTTCTGTACTTTTTACTTAGTCAAAATTCCAACGGGTCCATTGTAAGGCCTATTTATAACCCCTCGTCCGAATCCTCTACAAAACGGACCACAAAACAAGGTTTAATCAAATTTAAGGAGTTCATATTATTGATTACGATCATTTCAACACGATAAAATTGCAAAAACTCAATTTTTTTGTACTTTTTACTCAGTTAAAATTCCAAAATGTCCATTGTAAGGCCAATTTAGACTCACTCGTCCGAAACCTTTACAGAACGGACCGCAAAACAAGTTTTAATCAAAATTTTGGAGTTCATATATATGATTACGAGCATTTCAACATGAATATATTGCAAAAACTCAATTTTTGTTCTTTTTACTCAGTCAAATTTCCAACATGTCCATTCTAAGGCCTATTTAGACCCGCTGGTCTGAAACCTCTACAAAACGGACCAGAAAACAAGTTTTAATCAAAATCTAGGAGTTCATATACTTGATTACGAGCATTTCAACATGAATATATTCCAAAAACTTAATTTTTGTACTTTTTACTCAGTTAAAATTCCAACGGGTCCATTTGAAGGCATAATTAGACTCGCAAATCCGAAACCTCTACAAAACGGACCGTAAAACAAGTTTTAATTAAATTTTAGGAGTTGATATACTTGATTACGAGCATTTCAATACGATTATATTGCAAAGACTCAATTTTTTACTTTTTACTCTGTTAAAGTTCCAACGAGTTCATTGTAAGGCCTATTTAGACTCACTCGTCCGAAACCTCTACAAAACGGACCATAAAACAAATTCTAATAGTTCATATACTTGATTACGAGCATTTGAACGTGATTATATTTCAAAGACTCAATTTTTTTAATTCTTACTCTGTTAAAATTCCAACGGGTCCATTGTAATGCCTATTTAGACCCGCTGGTCCGAAACCTCTACAAAACGGACTGCAAAACAAGTTTTAATTTAACTTTAAGAGTTCATATACTTGATTACGAGAATTTCAACAGGATTATATTACAAAAACTTAATTTTTTTACTTTTTACTCAGTCAAATTTCCAACGGGTACATTGTAAGGCCTATTTAGACCTGCTGGTTGGAAACTTCTACAAAACGGACCACAAAACAAGTTTTAATCAAGTTTTAGGAGTTCATATACTTGATTACAAGCATTTCAACATAGTTATATTGCAAAAGCTCAATTTTTGTACTTTTTCCTCAGTCAAAATTCCAACGGGTCCATTGTAAGGCCAATTTATACTCACTCGTCCGAAACATCTACAAAATGGTCCACAAAACAACTTTTAATCAAATTTTTGGAATTCATATACTTGATCACGAGCATTTCAACGCAATTTTATTGCAAAAACTCAATTTTTGTACTTTTTACTCAGTCAAAATTCTAATGGGTTCATTGTAAGGCCTATTTAGACTCGCTCATTCGAAACATATACAAAACGGACCGCAAAACAAGTTTTAATCAAATTTTAGGTGTTCATATACTTGATTACGAGTATTTCAACGCGATTATATTGCTAAAACTCAATTTTTGTACTTTTTATTCAGTTAAAATTCCAACGGGTCCATTGTAAGGCCTATTTAGACTCACTCGTCCGAAACCTCTACAAAACGGACCACAAAACAAATTTTAATCAAAATTTTGGAGTTCATATACTTGATTACAAGTATTTCAACACAATTGTATTTCAAAAACTTAATTTCAGTACTTTTTACTCAGTCAAAATTCCAAAGGGTCCACTGGAAGGCCTATTTAGACCCGCTCGTTCGAAACCTCTATAAAACGGACTAGAAAACAACTTTTAATCAAATTTTAGGAGTTCATATACTTGATTACGAGCATTTCAACATGAAACCTCTACAAAACGGACCGCAAAACAAGTTTTAATTAAATTTTAGGAGTTGATATGCTTGATTACGAGCATTTCAATTCGATTATATTGCAAAGACTCAATTTTTTACTTTTTACTCTGTTAAATTCCAACGTGTCCATTGTAAGGCCTATTTAGACCCGGTAGTCCGAAACCTCTTCAAAACGGACCGCAAAACAAGTTTTAATTTAATTTTAGGAGTTCATAAACTTGATTACGAGCATTCCAACGGGATTATATTGCAAAAACTCAAATTTTTTTACTTTTTACTCTTTTAAATTTCCAACGGGTCTATTATAAGGCCTATTTAGACCCGCTGGTTCGAAACCTCTACAAAACGGACCGCAAAACAAGTTTTAATTTAACTTTAGAAGTTCATATACTTGATTACAAGCATTTCAACACGATTGTACTGCAAAAACTCAATTTCAGTACTTTTTACTCAGTCAAAATTCCAACGGGTCCATTGTAAGGCCTATTTAGACCCGCTCGTCCGAAACCTCTGCAAAACGGACCGCAAAAAATGTTTTAATCAAATTTTAGGAGTTCATATACTTGATTATAAGCATTTCAACACAATTATATTGCAAAAATTCAATTTCTGTACTTTTTACTTAGTCAAAATTCCAACGGGTCCATTGTAAGGCCTATTTATAACCCCTCGTCTGAATCCTCTGCAAAACGGACCACAAAACAAGGTTTAATCAAATTTAAGGAGTTCATATACTTGATTACGAGCATTTCAACACGATAAAATTGCAAAAATTCAATTTTTGTACTTTTTATTCAGTTAAAATTCCAATAGGTCCATTGTAAGGCCAATTTAGACTCACTCGTCCGAAAGCTTTACATAACGGACCGCAAAACAAGTTTTAATCAAATTTTAGGAGTTCATTTACTTGATTACGAGCATTTCAATGTGATTATTTTGCTTAAACTTAATTTTTGTACTTTTTACTTAGTTAAAATTCCAACGGGTCCATTCTAAGGCCTATTTAGACTCACTCGTCCGAAACCTCTACAAAACGGACCACAAAACAAATTTTAATAGTTCATATACTTGATTACGAGCATTTGAACGCGATTTTATTGCAAAGACTCAATTTTTTAATTCTTACTCTGTTAAAATTCAACGGGTCTATTGTAAGGCCTATTTAGACCCGCTGGTCCAAAACCTCTACAAAACGGACCACAAAACAAGTTCTAATTTATCTTTAGGAGCTCATATACTTGATTACGTGAATTTTAACAGGATTATATTAGAAAAACTCAATTTTTGTACTTTTACTCAGTCAAAATTCCAACGGGTCCATTGTAAGGCTTAGTTAGACTTACTCGTCTGAAACCTCTACAAAATGGTCCACAAAACAAATTTTAATCAAATTTTTGGAATTCATATAATTGATCACGAGCATTTTAACATGATTATATTGCAAAAACTATATTTTCGTACTTTTTACTCAGTCACAATTCCAACTAGTTTATTATAAGGCCTATTTAGACTCGCTCATTCCAACGAGTTTATATACATTATTATGAGAATTATAATGCGATTATATTGCAAAAACTCAATTTTTGTACTTTTTACTCATTTAAAATTCCAACATGTCCTTTGTAAGGCCTATTTAGACTCACTCGTCTGAAACTTCTACAAAACAGACCACAAAAAAAATTTTGATCAAATTTTTGGGGTTCATATACTTGATTACGAGCATTTCAACGCAATTATATTGCTAAAACTCAATTTTTGTACTTTTTACCCAGTTAAAATTCCAACGGGTCCATTGTAAGGCCTATTTAGACTCACTTGTCCGAAACCTCTACAAAACGGACCACAAAACAAATTTTAATCAAAATTTTGGAGTTCATATACTTGATTACAAGTATTCCAACACAATTGTATTGCAAAAACTCAATTTCAGTACTTTAGGAGTTTATATACTTGATTATAAGGCATATTTAGACCCGCTGGTCTGAAACCTCTACAAAACGGACCGCAAAATAAGTTTTAATTTAACTTTAGGAGTTTATATACTTGATTACGAGAATTTCAACAGGATTATATTGCAAAAACTCAATTTTTTTACTTTTTACTCAGTCAAATTTCCAACGGGTACATTGTAAGGCCTATTTAGACTTGCTGGTCCGAAACCTCTACAAAACGGACCACAAAACAAGTTTTAATCAAATTTTAGGAGTTCATATACTTGATTACAAGCATTTCAACACAATTATATTGCAAAAGCTCAATTTTTGTAATTTTTCCTCAGTCAAAATTCCAACGGGTCCATTGTAAGGCCTATTTAGATTCGCTCGTTCGAAACCTCTACAAAACGGACCGCACAACAAGTTTTAATAAAATTTTAGGAGTTCATATACTTGATTACGAGCATTTCAACATGAATATATTGCAAAAACTCAATTTTTTAAATTTTTTACTCTGTTAAAATTCCAACGGGTCCATTGTAAGGCCTATTTAACCCGCTGGTCCGAAACCTCTACAAAACGGATGTCAAAACAAGTTTTAATTTAATTTTAGGAGTTCATACACTTGATTACGAGCATTTCAACAGGATTATATTGCAAAAACTCAATTTTTTGTACTTTTTCCTCATTTAAAATTCCAACAGGTCCATTGTAAGGCCCATTTAGACTCACTCGTCCGAAATCTTTACAGAACGGACCGCAAAACAAGTTTTAATCAAATTTTAGGAGTTCATATACTTGATTACGAGCATTTCAATGCGATTATTTTGCTTAAACTTAATTTTTGTACTTTTTACTTAGTTAAAATTCCAACGGGTCCATTATAAGGCCTATTTAGACGCACTCATCCGAAACCTCTACAAAACGGACCACAAAACAAATTTTAATAGGTCATATACTTGACTACGAGCATTTGAACGCGATTTTATTGCAAATACTCAATTTTTTAATTCTTACTCTGTTAAAATTCCAACGGGTCCATTGTAAGGCCTATTTAAACCCGCTGGTCCAAAACCTCTACAAAACGGACCGCAAAACAAGTTCTAATTTATCTTTAGGAGCTCATATACTTGATTACGTGAATTTCAACAAGTTTATATTACAAAAACTCAATTTTTGTACTTTTTAGTTAGTCAAAATTCCAACGGGTCCATTGTAAGGCCTATTTAGACTTACTCGTCTGAAACCTCTACAAAATGGTCCACAAAACAAATTTTAATCAAATTTTTGTTCTTTTTACTGAGTCAAAATTCCAACGGGTGCATTGTAAGGCCTATTTAGACTCACTCGTCTGAAACCTCTACAAAACGGACCGGAAAAAAGATTTAATCAAATTTAAGGAGTTCATATACTTGATTACGAGCATTTCAACACGATAAAATTGAAAAAACTTAATTTTTGTACTTTTTACTCAGTTAAAATTCCAACAAGACCATTGTAAGGCCAATTTAGACTCACTCGTCCGAAACCTTTACAGACCGGACCGCAAAACAAGTTTTAATCAAATTTTAGGAGTTCATATACTTGATTATGAGCATTTCAATGCGATTATATTGCGAAAACTCAATTTGTGTACTTTTTACTCAGTTAAAATTCCAACGGGTCCATTGTAATGCCTATTTAGACCCGCTGGTCCGAAACCTCAACAAAACGGACCACAAAACTAATTTTAATCAAATTTTTAGAGTTCATATACTTGATTACGAGCATTTCAATGCGATTACATTGCTAAAACTCATTTTTTTTACTTTTTACTCAGTCAAAATTCCAACGTGTCCATTGTAAGGCCTATTTAGACTCAGTCGTACGAAACCTCTACAAAACAGACTGCAAAACAAGTTTTAATTTAACTTTAGGAGTTCATATACTTGATTACGAGCATTTCAACACGATTATATTGATAAAACTTAATTTTTGTACTTTTTACTCAGTCAAAATTCCAACGTGTCCATTGTAAGGCCTATTTAGACTCAGTCGCCGGAAACCTCTAAAAAACAGACCAGAAAAAAATTTAATCAAATTTTAAGAGTTCATATACTTGATTACGGGCATTTCATCATGAATATATTGCAAAAGCTCAGTTTTGTACTTTTTACTAAATTAAAATTCCAGCGGGTTTATTGTGAGGCCTATTTAGACTCACTCGTCCGAAACCTCTACAAAACGGACCACAAAACAAATTTTAAAAGTTCATATACATTATTACGAGCATTTGAACGCGATCATATTGCAAAGACTCAATTGTTTTAATTCTTACTCTGTTAAAATTCCAACTGGTCCATTGTAATGCCTATTTAGACCTGTTGGTCCGAAAACTCTACAAAACAGACCGCAAAACAAATTTTAACTTAACTTTAGGAGTTCATATACTTGATTACGAGAATTTCAATAGGATTATATTGCAAAAACTCAATTTTTGTACTTTTTACTCAGTCAAAATTCCAACGGGTCCATTGTAAGGCCTATTTAGACCCGCTGGTCCGAAACCTCTACAAAACGGACCACAAAACAAGTTTTAATAAAACTTTAGGAGTTCGTATACTTGATTACAAGCATTTCAACACGATTATATTGCAAAAACTCAATTTATGTACTTTTTCCTTAGTCAAAATTCCAACGGGTCCATTGTAAGGCCTATTTAGACTCAGTCGTCTGAAAACTTTACAAAATGGTCCACAAAACAAATTTTAATCAAAATTTTGGAATTCATATACTTGATCACGAGCATTTCAACATGATTATATTGCAAAAACACAATTTTTGTAATTTTTACTTAGTTCAAATTCCAACGGGTTCATTGTAAGGACTCAATTTTTTAATTTTAATAGTTCATATACTTGATTACGAGCATTTGAACGCGATTTTATTGAAAAGACTCAATTTTTTTAATTCTTACTCTGTTAAAATTCAACGGGTCCATTGTAAGGCCTATTTAGACCCGCTGGTCCAAAACCTCTACAAAACGGACCGCAAAACAAGTTCTAATTTATCTTTAGGAGCTCATATACTTCATTACGTGAATTTCAACAGGATTATATTACAAAAACTCAATTTTTGTACTTTTACTCAGTCAAAATTCCAGTGGTTCCATTGTAAGGCCTATTTAGACTTACTCGTCTGAAACCTCTACAAAATGGTCCACAAAACAAATTTTAATCAAATTTTTGGAATACATATAATTTATCACGAGCATTTTAACATGATTATATTGCAAAAACTATATTTTCGTACTTTTTACTCAGTCACAATTCCAACGAGTTCATTGTAAGGCCTATTTAGACTCGCTCATTCGAAACATCTACAAAAAGGACCGCATAACAAGTTTTAATCAAATTTTAGGAGTTTATATACATTATTATGAGAATTATAATGCGATTATACTGCAAAAACTCAATTTTTGTACTTTTTACTCAGTTAAAATTCCAACGGGTCTGTTGGGTTTTTAGGGTGCTCGATTCGTTCAACCGATTATGCTCACCAAGTGGTGGAGAGGTGGATTTTAGGTGGAAGGGTTTAGGAAGCTAGAAAGAATAAGGACACAATGAATTATAGTGGTTCGGCCTTCTAACAAGCACCTACATCCACTACCTTAGCTTCTCACTAAGGATTTCTCAATCAATCCACTAATTGATTCGTCCCCTTTTCTTGGATTAGGAGGAAACCCTTACAACCGATCAAGCTTCTACCCAAAGCCTTGATCAAAACCCTCTTTACAAAGAGATTAAGAAAGCAAACTTAAACCCTCTAATAGGTGTTTGTTTGCACAATGAAGCACTCACCCAAAAACCTAAAACACTTGAGCAAATATGACAATTTTAGCTCACTAGTGTTTGTCTATACAAGAAATGACAAATTAAGCACTAAGACAATTCCTTGATCATTTGATGTTTGACAATATGAGCATTAGTCTTCTCTTGATGCTTGGAGGTCCCTTTTATACTCCTAATTGAGTTTATAGCCGTTTAGGACCGTTGGGGTTGAAATAGAGTCGTTGGAGCCTTTAATTCCCTCCATAAATGCAGTCTGCAGCTCCCCGTTTCGAAACGCTCGAAGCCGTTTCGAAACACCCTCAATATAGAAAGAGCCGTTGCAGTCTGTCAGGGTACCCGTTTCGGAACACCCCCTTGCCGTTTCGGAATGCGTATCGGAACGCTATAAGCCCGTATCGAAACGACCTGCATTTAAAAGTTAGTTGGGAAAGAGCCGTTGAGGTTTATGACCGTTGTGGTCAGTGCCACATGGGCGTATCGAAACGGCCTATCCTGTTTCAAAACGCTGGCCCCGTTTCGATACGAGTATCGAAACGTTTTGGCCACTGGAGGCACCTGTTTCGAAACGCCCTAAGGTGTTTCGAAACACTTGGTCAGTTTTGTTAAAATTGGCCTTTGAAAACATGAAAAACCTTTATGAAAAATTCCTTAAATATTATTTCAAGTTGTTTGGACTTTGGAAATGTTTTAAATACTTTTTAGATCAGTCCAAAATATTTTTCAATTATTATATCAAAACATTTGTTCTACACATTTGAACGTGATTATATTGCAAAGACTCAATTTTTTTAATTCTTACTCTGTTAAAATTCCAATGGGTCTATTGTAATGTCTATTTAGACACGCTGGTCCGAAACCTCTACAAAACGGACCGCAAAACAAGTTTTAATTTAACTTTAAGAGTTCATATACTTGATTACGAGAATTTCAACAGGATTATATTGCAAAAACTCAATTTTTGTACTTTTTACTCAGTCAAATTTCTAACGGGTACATTTTAAGGCCTATTTAGACCTGCTGGTCCGAAACCTCTACAAAACGGACCACAAAACAAGTTTTAATCAAATTTTAGGAGTTCATATACTTGATTACAAGCATTTCAACACGATTATATTGCAAAAGCTCAATTTTTGTACTTTTTACTCAGTCAAAATTCCAACGAGTCCATTGTAAGGCCAATTTATACTCACTCGTCCGAAACATCTACAAAATGGTCCACAAAACAACTTTTAATCAAATTTTTGGAATTCATATACTTGATCAAAAGCATTTCAACATGATTATATTGTAAAAACTCAATTTTAGTACTTTTTACTCAGTCAAAATTCTAATGGGTTCATTGTAAGGCCTATTTAGACTCGCTCATTCAAAACATCTACAAAACGAACCGCAAAACAAGTTTTAATCAAATTTTAGGTGTTCATATACTTGATTACGAGCATTTCAACGCGATTATATTGCTAAAACTCAATTTTTGTACTTTTTACTCAGTTAAAATTCCAACGGGTCCATTGTAAGCCCTATTTAGACTCACTCGTCCGAAACCTCTACAAAACGGACCACAAAACAAATTTTAATCAAAATTTTGGAGTTCATATACTTGATTACAAGTATTTCAACACAATTGTATTTCACAAACTCAATTTCAATGCTTTTTACTTAGTCAAAATTCAAAAGGGTCCATTGTAAGGCCTATTTAGACCCGCTCGTTCGAAACCTCTATAAAACGGACTAGAAAACAAGTTTTAATCAAATTTTAGGAGTTCATATACCTGATTGCGAGCATTTCAACATGAAACCTCTACAAAACGGACCGCAAAACAAGTTTTAATTAAATTTTAGGAGTTGATATACTTGATTACGAGCATTTCAATGCGATTATATTGCAAAGACTCATTTTTTTTTTACTTTTTACTCTTTTAAATTTCCAACGGGTCCATTATAAGGCCTATTTAGACCCGCTGGTTCGAAACCTCTACAAAACGGACCACAAAACAAGTTTAACTTAACTTTAGAAGTTCATATACTTGATTACGAGCATTTCAACACGATTGTATTGCAAAAACTCAATTTCAGTACTTTTTACTCAGTCAAAATTCCAACGGGTCCATTGTAAGGCCTATTTAGACCCGCTGGTCCGAAACCTCTGCAAAACGGACCGCAAAAAATGTTTTAATCAAATTTTAGGAGTACATATACTTGATTATAAGCATTTCAACACAATTATATTGCAAAAATTCAATTTTTATACTTTTTACTCACTCAAAATTCTAATGGGTCCATTGTAAGGCCTATTTATAACCCCTCGTCCGAATCCTCTGCAAAACGGACCAAAAAACAAGGTTTAATCAAATTTAAGAAGTTCATATACTTGATTACGAGCATTTCAACACGATAAAATTGCAAAAACTCAATTTTTGTACTTTTTATTTAGTTAAAATTCCAATAGGTCCATTGTAAGGCCAATTTAGACTCACTCGTCCGAAATCTTTATAGAACGGACCGCAAAACAAGTTTTAATCAAATTTTAGGAGTTCATATACTTGATTACGAGCATTTCAATGCGATTATTTTGCTTAAACTTAATTTTTGTACTTTTTACTTAGTTAAAATTCCAACGGGTCCATTATAAGGCCTATTTAGACGCACTCATCCGAAACCTCTACAAAACGGACCACAAAACAAATTTTAATAGTTCATATACTTGACTACGAGCATTTGAACGCGATTTTATTGCAAATACTCAATTTTTTAATTCTTACTCTGTTAAAATTCCAACGGGTCCATTGTAAGGCCTATTTAAACCCGCTGGTCCAAAACCTCTACAAAACGGACCGCAAAACAAGTTCTAATTTATCTTTAGGAGCTCATATACTTGATTACGTGAATTTCAACAAGTTTATATTACAAAAACTCAATTTTTGTACTTTTTAGTTAGTCAAAATTCCAACGGGTCCATTGTAAGGCCTATTTAGACTTACTCGTCTGAAACCTCTACAAAATGGTCCACAAAACAAATTTTAATCAAATTTTTGGAATTCATATAATTGATCACGAGCATTTTAACATGATTATATTGCAAAAACTATATTTTCGTACTTTTTACTCAGTCACAATTCCAACGAGTTCATTGTAAGGCCTATTTAGACTCGCTCATTCGAAACATCTACAAAAAGGACCACATAACAAGTTTTAATCAAATTTTAGGAGTTTATATACTTTATTATAAGAATTACAATGCGATTATATTGCAAAAACTCAATTTTTTGTAATTTTTACTCAGTTAAAATTCCAACGGGTCCTTTGTAAGGCCTATTTAGACTCACTCGTCTGAAACCTCTACAAAACGGACCACAAAACAAATTTTGATCAATTTTTTGGGGTTCATATACATGATTACGAGCATTTCAACACAATTATATTGCTAAAACTCAATTTTTGTACTTTTTACCCAGTTAAAATTCCAACGGGTCCATTGTAAGGCCTATTTAGACTCACTCGTCCGAAACCTCTACAAAACGGACCACAAAACAAATTTTAATCAAAATTTTGGAGTTCATATACATGATTACAAGTATTCCAACACAATTGTATTGCAAAAACTCAATTTCAGTACTTTTTACTCAGTCAAAATTCCAACGTGTCCATTGTAAGGGCTATTTAGACCCTCTCGTTCGAAACCTCTACAAAACTCAATTTCAGTACTTGATTAGGAGCATTTCAACATTAATATATTGTAAAAACTCAATTTTTGTACTTTTTACTCAGTTAAAATTCTAACATGTCCATTGTAAGGCCAATTTAGACTCACTCATCCGAAACCTTTACAGAACGGACCAAAAAACAAATTTTAATCAATTTTTTGGAATTCATATACATGATCACGAGCATTTAAACACGATAAAATTGCAAAAACTTAATTTTTGTACTCTTTACTTAGTTAAAATTCCAACAGGACCATTGTAAGGCCAATTTAGTCTCACTCGTCCGAAACCTTTACAGAACGGACCGCAAAACAAGTTTTAATCAAATTTTAGGAGTTCATATACTTGATTATGAGCATTTCAATGCGATTCAATTGCGAAAACTCAATTTTTGTACTTTTTACTCATTTAAAATTCCAACGGGCCCATTGTAAGGCCTATTTAGACCCGCTGGTCCGAAACCTCTACAAAACAGACCACAAAACTAATTTTAATCAAATTTTTAGAGTTCATATACTTGATTACGAGCATTTCAACGCGATTATATTGCTAAAACTCAATTTTTGTACTTTTTACTCAGTCAAAATTCCAACGTGTCTATTGTAAGGCCTATTTAGACTCAGTCGTCCGAAACCGCTAAAAAACATACCACAAAAAAATTTAATCAAATTTTAGGAGTTCATATACTTGATTACGAGCATTTCAACATGAATATATTGCAAAAGCTCATTTTTGTACTTTTTACTCAATTAAAATTCCAACGGGTTCATTGTGAGGCCTATTTAGACTCACTCGTCCGAAACCTCTACAAAACAGACCACAAAACAAATTTTAAAAGTTCATATACATTATTACGAGCATTTGAACGGGATCATAATTCAAAGACTAAATTGTTTTAATTCATACTATGTTAAAATTCCAACTGGTCCATTGTAATGCCTATTTAGACCCGCTGGTCCGAAAACTCTACAAAACAGACCGCAAAACAAATTTTAATTTAACTTTAGGAGTTCATGTACTTGATTACGAGAATTTCAATAGGATTATATTGCAAAAACTCAATTTTTGTACTTTTTACTCAGTCAAAATTCCAACCTGTCCATTGTAAGGCCTATTTAGACCCGCTGGTCCTAAACCTCTACAAAACGGACCACAAAACAAGTTTTAATCAAACCTTAGGAGTTCGTATACTTGATTACAAGCATTTCAACACGATTATATTGCAAAAACTCAATTTATGTACTTTTTCCTTAGTCAAAATTCTAGCGGGTCCATTGTAAGGCCTATTTAGACTCAGTCGTCTGAAACCTCTTCAAAATGGTCCACAAAACAAATTTTAATCAAAATTTTGGAATTCATGTACTTGATCACGAGCATTTCAACATGATTATATTGCAAAAAGACATTTTTTGTACTTTTTACTCAGTTCAAATTCCAACGGGTTCATTGTAAGGCTTATTTAGACTCACTCGTCTGAAACCTCTACAAAACGGACCACAAAACAAATTTTAATCAAAATTTTGGAGTTTATATACTTGATTACAAGTATTTCAACACAATTATATTGCAAAAACTCATTTTCAGTACTTTTTACTCAGTCAAAATTCCAACGTGTCCATTGTAAGGCCTATTTAGATTCGCTCGTTCGAAAACTCTGCAAAACGGACCGCACAACAAGTTTTAATAAAATTTTAGGAGTTCATATACTTGATTACGAGCATTTCAACATGAATATATTGCAAAAACTCAATTTTTTAATTTTTTACTCTGTTAAAATTCCAACGGGTCCATTGTAAGGCCTATTTAGACCCGCTAGTCCGAAACCTCTACAAAACGGACGAAAAAACAAGTTTTAATTTAATTTTAGGAGTTCATACACTTGATTACGAGCATTTCAACATGATTATATTGCAAAAACTCAATTTTTTGTACTTTTTTCTCATTTAAAATTCCAACGGGTCCATTATAAGGCCTATTTAGACCCGTTGGTCCGAAACCTCTACAAAACAGACCGCAAAACAAGTTTTAATTTAACTTTAGGAGTTCATATACTTGATTACGAGCATTTCAACACGATTATATTGCCAAAACTCAATTTTTGTACTTTTTACTCCGTCAAAATTCCAACGGGTCCATTTGAAGGCCTAATTAGACTCGCAAAACCGAAACCTCTACAAAACGGACCGCAAAACAAGTTTTAATTAAATTTTAGGAGTTGATATACTTGATTACGAGCATTTCAATACGATTATATTGCAAAGACTCAATTTTTACTTTTTACTCTGTTAAAATTCCAACGAGTTCATTGTAAGGCCTATTTAGACTCACTCGTCCGAAACCTCTACAAAACGGACCACAAAACAAATTCTAATAGTTCATATACTTGATTACGAGCATTTGAATGTGATTATATTGCAAAGACTCATTTTTTTTAATTCTTACTCTGTTAAAATTCCAACGGGTCCATTGTAATGCCTATTTAGACCCGCTGGTCCGAAACCTCTACAAAACAGACCTCAAAACAAGTTTTAATTTAATTTTAGGAGTTCATATACTTGATTACGAGCATTTCAACACGATTATATTGCAAAAACTCAATTTTTGTACTTTTTACTCAGTCAAAATTCCAACGGTTCCATTTGAAGGCCTAATTAGACTCGCAAATCCGAAACCTCTACAAAACGGACCGCAAAACAAGTTTTAATTAAATTTTAGGAGTTGATATACTTGATTACGAGCATTTCAATACGATTATATTGCAAAGACTCAATTTTTTACTTTTTACTCTGTTAAAATTCCAACGAGTTCTGATGTGAGCACGATTATGCCACCCAACGATACAACTTCAAACTTTCAGGGAAGTTTGCTTTTTCATTTGTTACATACTGATGTGTAACATTTCTTATACTTATACTACTTATTTATAGGTGTGTTTACTTATGTATATATATTGTTCAGTATGTTTGCATTATGTTTTAAGTATGTTTATGTGGTTAAATAAAACTAGAAGGCTTTTGATATGTGTTTGCCTTGTTTTCATATAGGTACTTAGGAGGACGTTGCATGTTCCATGCAATTTACGCATGTGAGGGCTTTGTGGCAAGGGATCAAAACACGGTGCAATTTGTTCTCTTCACTACATCACCAAAAGGGCATGTGCAGCCGAGAGTGTTGGGCTTTCAGCTCGTCACATATGTGCACAACACGTGGAAATGCACGGCCAGAAACTTTGTGTTTGAATTTTAAATTCAATCTCACATGCACATTAAACATGTGCACATTTCCCATTGCCGCCCCTCTCAAGTCTCCAAGCAGCGGCCAAGCTTTGTTTGAATTTCAAAATTCAATCAAATTGCACATTTTGCATGTGCTTTAAACAAATGGTGCAACCGGCTGGAACCTCCTTGGCACACAAAATCAAATGTATGGCCAAGAATCAATTGCTGCCCATGTGATAGTTATCAATTTTTTATTTGAATTTTTAATTTTCAAACCACCAAATAATGGCCACAAATTGTGTTTCGGCCAACCTCTATGTATGCTATAAATATGTAAATCGAAACACTTTCTAAGGGTTGGATCATTTTATGAATAAAAAATTCTTGTGAGATTATTTCTCAATTTCGGTTCTTTACCGAACTTTTTTTTGGCATTTCAGACTTTGTTTTGATTTGTCAAATTTACTTGATACTTCGGGTTCCTAGATCGCTATCTAGTGGGTCCAAGTCCTCTGACGTGAAGCATATTCGATTCGGGTTTGCTCAGTAGATTGTGCATGTTCTTTCGAGCTTTCCGTCTTTGACGTTAGACAGATTCGATTCGGGTTCGTTCAGTAGATTGTTCGAGTTCTTTCGAGTTTAGCATTTCCAACATCGGTCGTTTTTGAAACCTTCTTCACCATCGTTTTGAAGTCTTTCCAAAACGCCAAAATTATCATCTTACCCTATATTATTATTATTTTTATTTTTGTTCATCTTTAAGTCCATATTTAACATAAATATGCCGTATAATTTTTGTTGTTTTTATTGCAGGAACGTGCCTACAACATTCCTAGATCCGTAACAAACGAGGAATGTTGTTTTCTTCAACAACACCCCTTTATTATGTGGTATCAGAGCCTAGGTTGTTGGATTCTTTGTAAGTTTCTGGCCGTGCATTTGTAATTGCATTTCCACGTGTTGTGCACATATGTGACGAGCTGAAAGCCCAACACTCTCGGCTGCACATGCCCTTTTGGTGATGTAGTGAAGAGAACAAATTGCACCGTGTTTTGATCCCTTGCCACAAAGCCCTCACATGCGTAAATTGCATGGAACATGCAACGTCCTCCTAAGTACCTACATGAAAACAAGGCAAACACATATCAAAAGCCTTCTAGTTTTATTTAACCACATAAACATACTTAAAACATAATGCAAACATAATGAACAATATATATACATAAGTAAACACACCTATAAATAAGTAGTATAAGTATAAGAAATGTTACACATCAGTATGTAACAAATGAAAAAGCAAACTTCCCTGAAAGTTTGAAGTTGTATCGTTGGGTGGCATAATCGTGCTCACATCACGAATCATTAGGAGCCCAAAGAATAGAATCACGGTGGTCATTTATAATGGGGATACGGAGAATGGCAGCAGCATCAACTGGGTTAAAATAGGTTCGGACCTTTACAGGGTTCCAAGCAGTTTGATTACGTAACATGAAGTCGCGACATCGAATGTGGACTTCATCCGAGGTTTCATAGTCCCCAGTAAGGGTAATGGGTGAAGGACCACCCCAGATGTCTTTATGCACACGTAAATTACTATTAATACCAGGGCGATATAAGAAACCTGGAAAAAGACGTTGAAGAGCATTATAAAGACCTTGCCAAGAAAAGGAGCCTCGGTTAGGTCGAGAAGCATCAAGGATATTCCCAGAAGGGAAATATTTAGCTCGATATATTTGACCCAATAAAGAATCTGGTTCACAGATGAGTCTCCATAATTGCTTACCCAGGAGGGTAACATTGAAATCATGTAGGTCCTTAAAACCCATGCCTCCGGCGGCCTTTGGTAGACAAACATGATTCCATGGGAGCATATGCCATCCTTTCTTATTAGATTTGCCAGTCCACCAATATTGCCGAATTGCCGAGGTCATATCATCAATAATATTTTGTGGAAGAAGATAACAAGACATAACATATTGAGGTAGAGATTGCAGAACTGCTTTAATGAAAATTTCCCGTCCACTAAATGAAAGGAGTTGTTTATCCCAGCTAGAAAGACGATCATGAACTTTTTCACGTACAAAACCTAATGACTCAGTTTTATTCTTCCCAATGAGAAGTAGGATACCTAGATATACGCCAGGATTAGAAACCTCCCATACTTGCAATAAACTATTGATCACACTTCTTGTTGAAGATGGGGTACGTGGATTGTAAAAGATTGTCGATTTCTCAAAATTAACAGCTTGACCAGAAGCCGCAGTATATGTTTGCAGAGCCCTTTTAAGTTGAGTAGCTTCCTCTGGATTATTATTAATGAATACCATGCAGTCATCAGCAAAGAGGAGGTGGTTGACTTTAGGGCCGTATCTACAGGCCCCAAGCCCCGGTAGGACATTTGTTTGTTGGGCAGCAGTCAGGTAAGCAGAGAGTCCTTGTGTACAAAATAGGATGAGGAGAGGTGATAGGGGATCACCTTGACGTATCCACGTTGTGGTTGAAAGAAAGGAGAGAAAGAGTTATTGACTTTGACAGAGAAAGAGACTGTGGTAATACAACGCATAATAAGAGAGATCCAATCAGGTGCAAAGCCCATACGTTCCATCACATTGGCCAAAAAAGACCATTCGACTCTATCAAAAGCTTTTTCCATGTCTAGTTTAAGAGCTGCTCCTTGTGAGGATTTTGTAGCTCCAGAATTGATATTATGAATAATTTCATGGGCTACGAGGATGTTGTCAGAGATGTTACGTCCCTGAACAAAGGCTGCCTGATTAGGGCTAATGAAAAAAGGTATTGTTTGTTTCATTCTGTTTACGATTGTTTTAGCAACTATTTTATAAAGAACAGTGCACAGACTGATGGGTCTTAGTTGTCTCATAGTAGTTGGGTCCTGAATTTTAGGGATTAGGACCAGAATGGTTTTGTTGACCAGAGCCATGTCTGCAGAGCCATTTAGTAAGTTAGTGCATAGGGAAATAACATCTTCGCCTACAGTGTCCCAGTGTTTTCTAAAAAACCCACTTGGTAATCCATCAATACCAGACGCTTTCCTTGGATCAATGTCACGGAAGGCATGAATTATTTCGTCTTTTGTAAATGTCCTCAAGAGAGTATCATTCATAGATTGAGTGATAGAAGGCAAAATTTTATCGAGTATTTGGTTTGAAAATTGAGGGTTAGATGAAGTAAAGAGGTTTTGGAAATAGTTGGAAGCAATTGTAAGTAAATCTGTTTTAGTTGTACACCAGTTCGAGTTAGAATCAAATAGGCCTGTGATTGAGTTTTTTTTCCGTCTATTATTTGCACGGGCATGGAAGAATCTTGTATTTTTATCTCCTTGAGAGAGCCATAAGTTTCTGGATCTTTGTGCCCAGTACGTTTCTTGATCCAATAGAAGTTTATTAAGTTCTGTCCTGTATTTGATATAAATTTCTTCATTTGTGGTAGATAATGGACGGCATAAAAATCTATTTATCTTTTTGGTAAGGAAATTAATACGACCGAGGGACTTAGATCGCTGACGATTCTGCCATTCCTCCAGGCATGTTCCAACAGCATGTATTTTTTCAATGGTTGTTCCTGAGGTATTGACCCAAGTGCGTTTAACAGTGGAGATGTTGTCTTCATTGTCCGCCCCAGCAGTTTTCGAAACGAAAAGCGTTAGTGGGACGATGAGAGGGAGTAGCAGCCTCGGGGGAGGTATTAAGGAGCAAGAAGCAGTGATCGGACTTGACCACATAGTCCGTTGTGATTCGATATAAGGGAAAAAAATCCTGCCAAGCTGAATTGGCAATGAAACGATCTAATCTTTCATGTATAGTTGGAGTTAGGGGCCCAACTTTTGACCAAGTGAACCAACCAGATGAAGGCTTACAATCGTATAGGTTATTGCGTGAGAGACAATTACGGAAATTGTTAATTTGTGATCTAGCCCTTCGACTACCACCTTGTTTTTCAGAATCTAATAAAATTTCATTAAAATCCCCACCCAGAAGCCAAGGGATATTATTATTGTTTATGTTTAAAGAATCAATAATTTCCCACGTTTTATATTTATGACTGGTTTCGGAATATCCATACATGCCAGTAAAATACATAGAGCGATTATTAAAGGAGATTTGAGTATGTATATAGCGAGGCGAGTACGAAATCAAATTAATATTTATATTGTTCGAAGTGAAAAGCGCAATACCAGAACATTCATCATTAGGGGAATAGTAATAACTTCTATCATGCCTAAAGAAAGACAAAGGCGGCTACATGCCGCATTATTAATCTTAGTTTCGCAAATAAAAATAATATCCGGATTGGATTGCTGGACGTAGCTCTGAAAATGTTGAACTACCGGGGCTTGTCCTAGACCCTGGCAGTTCCAACAAAGGATCCTCATTTTGCTCGGCGGGGCTGAGAGTCAGCCGCCGCCGGAGAGTTTTTTGAGCTGCTCATCCCAGCCTTAGGAGTGGATCCGGAAGGTTTGGATTTCTTGGGTGGGAGCGACACTTGGATAGGAGAACGGCGTTTGGTGCCTCAGTTTGGTGGGGCTGGTGCAGGGGCAGGAGCTGCATCATTCAGATAAGTTTTTAAGAGCCATAGGTTAAATTCATTGAAATTTGAGTCGGTAGTAACAAGAGGCTTACGTAATTCAGCTTCAATCTTCTTGATTTGTTGGGCAGTTGGACTAGGAATGCCATCATCCGTGGTATCCCAATCATCATCCGATACATCCTTAAGGATAGGATAGATGGTATTTAGGGGTTGAGGCTCGAGGGGGGCTTTCTGTTTCGATTCCGAGGCAGATGGATCTTTGGATGGGGGGACATCACCCATAGCCGTATCAGCATTGGGAGCTTCCTCAGTGGGTTGCTCCGAGAAAGACGCAGCATCACCCTCGTTTAGAGAGCCTGTGGATTGTTTGAAGTAAGAAGCAAGTTTAGATATTGAAAGCTTATTAAAATAGGGGATAGTGATAAGAGAGGGATAGGGAGAATTACCCATGACATTCGGATCATTGGTAGGAACATTGGCATTAGCAGAAGCAGCATGAACATGAGGAACTATGAAAAAGAATAGTAGAATCAGGAATAAAGATAGCAATAAAGATAAAATAAGTTTAGATCTAAACCGTAAAGAAAATAGAATAGTGGAGATATGAGAAGAAAGATTACCAGTCGGTAAAGGGTTGTTTTGGTTAAGATCAGGCTCAACATAACGGATACGCCCATGGGTACCAATTGGGCGACGTCTTGGAGGGAGGTAGCAGAGCCACTCCCCGTATTGCAGCTTGTTTAGATCTAGAGCATATCAAATTGGACAGTTTTCAATTTTTGTGGCTAATTATACCACAACCAGGACATAAGGTAGAAAGGCGTTCGTATTGAAGATGACACATAGTTTTGTTGGCCCCAGATCCGATGAAGACGAACCTGGTGACCGGTCTGGTGATATCCAACAAGATTTCCACACGCAGGAAGTCTTTCATATTTCCTTCGAGCTCTCGAGTATCAGTACGCACGACGTTGCCTACCATGGATCCTAGAGCATGTCCCACTAGGTGTGATCGATCGATGTCCTCAAAGAGTGAGGAAGGTAGGGCGAAAATGTGGATCCAGATCCTCATAATGTTGAAAGAATATTCTCCAACAGATTTAGAAGGGTCATACTCAGTAAGGGCTAACCATTCGTCCTTATACAGCCAAGGACCACGGTTAAGGACTTCATAACAGGGTTTGACCTCCTTGAATTTGATCTTGAGAAAATTATCTTGGATGACAGTAATAGACACCAAGTTGTTAGGCTTCCAGATGCCTTCAAAGGCGCTAATGACAGCATATATGTCAATTGGTTTTGACGAGATAAAACAGCCAATAAGGCATAGCTTAGGATCCTCCTTAACAAAGTCTCAGCCGAAATCTGGGGTATAAAGGAGTTCTGCTTCCTCATTAGTAAGGTCGATGGAACTGAGTTGGGGGATAGAAGAGGATGCCATAGGTGAATGGTAGAGATTAAGGAGAATAGAAGGATAGGGAGAGGTTTGTGGTACCGTGTTTGTATGTGGACCGTATAAAAAAGAATTGTTTGTGTTAGCTATTCTATGGTAAGTAGTAAGAAAAGGAAATAGGTTAAGAATTGGAGTCCTTAAAATTTGGGTAATTTAATGTCATAAAGGATAGTTTGAAATTCAAGGGGATAGTACAGAATTAGAATGATTAAAAAGGGAAACAGAATTAAAAAATTTGATTGTAATAAGTAAGGTTCCTTAAAAGATTTATGAATAAAATCAGGAAAAGTAATAAAGATAGAATAGTAATAAAAAGAGGTATTGAATAGGAAAGAGGAAATTAAGAGTGATCCCATAAAGTAAGGAAAGGATATGAGAGAATTGGAATTTTCCTTCAGTAAGATAGTAATTCTATTAAATTGCGCAAAATCCCTGTAGGGATTAATTACAATAATGAATAAAGTAATCAATAGACAATTAATAGATTTTGAAAGTCTAAGCACTGATAATGAGGAGTGAAATTTGTTTTCCATCATAAAGATGGTCGTATTGTATTCCCATAAAAGGGCTAGATTTAAGGCGCCTAATGAGGCGTTGAGATAGATTTTTATAAATAAGGAAAGATTAGGAAATGGGAAATTCAAATGGCTGAAAGTTTTAACGATTGAGGAATTGCTAATTAATTTATCTAACGCATGGTTAAAGGAAAAATAGTAAATAGCATGCGATAAGAGCAAGCAATAGGGAGATAAACTTAGCAGATAAAAACAAGCAAAAAAGAAAAAACGGAAAAAAAGAGCAGAAAATAATAAAAATTACAGACCCAGGGATAGAAGGAAGCGAGGATAAGAAACAATTTACATACCAAAAGAGCAAAAAGGGGGGGTAAATAAAGGCTAATAAATAATAATTACATGCACCTTTAAAAATAAAGCAGTATAAATGATACCAGAAGATGGGCCCGGTGCACCAAGCCATTTTGTTTATGGGGAAAATGAGAGAGTGATTTCTAATTCGATCTGGATCAAAATAGGGAGAGGAAAAAATAAAGTTAGTAATTTGTAAAGACCAGCAAAGAGAGAAAAAAGATCGAGCAGAGGAAATAACCAAGAATATAAGCAGAGACATAGAATAAACAAGGTAAATCAGATAAACTAGTGAGGAAATCCTAAGAGAAAAAGGGAAATGTAAGTAATAACATAAACCAGATATATGCCAGTAAGATAAATAGACAACATTAAAGGAAATGTAAGTAACAACAACCAGTTTGTACCCCATCATCAACTCGGGAGAGAGATAGACCTATTAGTGATGAAATTATACAATGAGGGAAAAAATAATAAGATAGCAGGTAAAAAGTAATGGTGAAGTAATATTAAAGGAGACAACATTATCATAACATAAAAAGTACAAGACGTATCCAAATGAAATTTATAAAAAGTACAAAAAGCATCAAATAATAAAGTGGGAAGAGATAAGATAGAGCATATGTTGATGAATATGAAATAGTAATTATAGAGTTGAATGGGCATATTATAGATTAGAGCATGAGGATGCACGGAGTGAAAAAACATAATCCTAAGGGAAATGAAGGGATGAAGGATGACTGTCATAGCAACAACCAAGGAAGTGGTATACAAAATGATGTGTTGATGAAGATTAATATGCATAGCAAGCAGTCTTAGAGAAGTAATAGAAGGCAAAGAAGTATAAGAAACATTGTAAAACCTAAGAGTAATATACAGAATAATAGAAAGCATAGTCCGCAACATTGAAAACAAAGAGAGCAGAATAGAAAGAGTAGGCCTATACCTTATTAAAAGAATCTGGTACGAATTATTGAATTTAACACAATTAAAGTTTAAAGTTCCCACAGAGTGGGTTGATAGAAGATTCCCTAAAAGGGCTCGAATAGTGGTAAAAGTGGTATAATAAGATTGGATTTAAAAAACTTGGTAGAGGCTGGCCAAACTTTAACAAGAACAAAATGATTTTCTTTAATACGGATGATATAACATGGTAAATGGAGTTTAAGATCCAGTGAATAAAGGGCCATATAAAGGAGAAACAGAGTAAGAAATCCACAAAAAAGCGTAAACATGCCCACATAAAAAAATATGATTGATATCAGATAAATTAAATATTGTTAACAACCCAGGATGATAAAGAACAGAGGGAAAATTTAATGATGAAAAACTGATAGGATTACCAAAAAGCCACAAAGATAGAATGACATAAACAAGGAAAGGGTGGATGATGATAACGCAAGAATAAATTAAAAACCATAAGCCCAGAAGAAAAAGAGGGGTTGGAAGAGGTGGCAATACCCGATTTGCAGCCAGATGATTCAGAAATGACATGTCTGAGCCCCATTGAAGCTGTGAAAAAAGAGGTTAGCATATGAAAGGATATGGTGCACAATAAAAGAAATTAGAAAAAAAGAAATCAAAAGAGACGGAAATGGGTTAAAGGAATATAAAAAATAAGGGAAGGTAGAATCTAGAAGATGAACCGACACTCCGGAGAGGGATGAAAATGGTCGTTCGTCAACCGATAAAAAACCCATCATCTGCAAAAGTAATACAGAAGTCAGGAAAAGAAACCAAAAAAACGAAAAGGGAGCAAACCCTAAGATAAAACGGGAGAGATTGAAAAGGCTCAGAACAGAGATAAAAGGGAAATATAACCATGGGAATAAAGATAACAAAGATGAAAAGGTAAACAAACGCAAAGAAATTAAAGGGAGAGGATAGAGGCACAAATCCGATCGGATGGATTTTGTACATCCGCCGTGAGTTGCGACAGGGGTAGAATCCCTCCGAATCAAACGAAGAACCAGATCCATAAACGATGAAAAAAGTAAACCAAGAAATAGATCAGAAGAAGTTAAAAAGAAAGTATTAAAAAGAAAAGCATAGAGGAGAGAGATCCGACGAAACTTACCGTCCAAACCTAGAGATCTCTGGTTGGGTATCGTCGAAGTCGCCCAAAGAGGGAAAATGGTGGGATAAAAGATAAAGAAGAATAACCCTTCAACAGATGAATCAAATTTGGTGGGGGTTTTGTGGAATGATAAAAGTGGCCAGATCTCGCAAAAATGAAACAAATTAGGGGAAAAAGGCCAGAGAGAAGGAAAACAGAGAAAAAACATAAAAAATAAAACAAATAGAAAAATGGGACGGGGTGGGATGACCCTTGAAATTCTCTTACCGATGTCCAAGGAAACCAAATCGAAACACGGGCTTTAGTTTAAAAAGCCAGACACTCGTACCGAAACGCATCCACCTCGTTTCGGAACAGGGTCCCATTTTGCCTAGGCGTTCCGATACCCGTTTCGGAACAGGCAATCATAGTATCCAAACCATACCGAAACGCGTTTCGATACGGGGGGCCCTGGAACCACACCCGTTTCGAAACAGCACAACCCGTTTCGAAACACCTGCAGTCTGTGAGTTTCCAAAATCAACTTTAATCATCTCTAAACGATCTCAAACGCCCACAACGACTTCAAGCATCAAACACAACATACAAATACACTCTAGAGGCATACACCCTATTATATTCATACTCAAAACATACAACGATACAAGAGACAAACATAGCATTTTTATGTTTCATGCCTTAGCCATCATACGCATAAACATCCAAGGTAAGCAATAAAGCATGGCTTACAAATCAAAACATGGCATCAACAAGCCACACCAACATCATCATAAATCCAAAGCATTCAAATCAACAACACCTATCCCATTGGTTGACTATTACAATATTTCAATTTAAAGATCATACTGAGCTAACCAAAAGCGACACTTGGAGGCCTTTCCTTGCCCTTGCCACCCACAAGCTACTGATCTGCATTGTCGAACAAAAAGGAGCGTAAGCATAAAAGCTTAGTGAGGATAAGCTCATGAAACAAACCTTCGACAATGCAGGGTCCAAGCACGAGCAACAACCAAGATAGAATGCATGATCTTACCTCCGATCAACATGAGCCAAAATATACATGATGCATGAACATATAATCAACGATATGCCATGATCAACAACTCATAAGTCCAACACACGAAGAGACATATATCAATGTATTAACAACCACGTATATCAATCCATATTGGCACCTAGCTATGACTCGAATACGCGGATAACCGTTGGAACTTACATCCAACCACAACCATTACCTTACGGTGGGATTACACTCATCACCGTTTCTCGCAGAGAGGATTCCACTCATCCTCACGCCCCGTCGATGGGATTCCACTGATCACCGACTAATATATATATATATATATATATATATATATATATGAAGATTTCCGAGCGAACCCGTACTCCATCTTGATGACCACCGTCACCAAGACCACGCGCACATTTGACTCTCGTGTGCACACTAAACAACCTAATGATCGATCATTGTACCCAAGCATACTAGTGCCAATATTAAACACAATTCATAACCTTTCACAACGTCATTTCATAACAACTTCCGTGCTTAGAACGTACTCACCATGATCACTACCATGCATAATTCACAATCCAAACCACATGCATAACAATGCATCAAACCATGCCTCAACAACATGTATAACACAATATACATAATTACCATAAACACAAATAAACAAGAGGCATAACAAGCAATTAGGAGTTCAACCAAAAGTTTCCTGAACTAAGCTTGAGATTAGGCTACCACTCTAATCTCAACTCTAGGTGGGTTTACCAAGCTCAACCTAGGTCCACATGCTTGAACCAATATTTAAAAACCATTTAAAAACAATAACCACTCACCGACCACTCTATTAGCACAAGCCGACAAGCCTACCAAGCATCCAAGTCCGTATTCGAGCCCGAAGCTTCTCCATTGTTTTCTCTTGCTTCTAACCATTAAAAAACAATACATTAGCCTCAAAATCAGCCACAAACCCAAAGTTTAACATCGACACACAAATCCACTACAATTCTCACAATTCAAAGCCAAGTTCATTCTCCAAATTCTCATTTTCGTACTTCCACAAAAACCCAGCAAAAATCAGCAATACAACCATCCAAAGCACTCTTAAACATGTTCAAAACACTACCCAAACATAGTATAACCATCAGCCAACGAATCCTCACCCAAAACAGCCCCAAAACTCTACCAAGCACACTCCAAAACCCCCATTAATCCCAAATCCGGAAATCAAGTTGAAACAATGTAAAAATCTAGTATGTTGGACCCCTTGTGCTAATATTAACTCATCTATTAACAAGGAATCAAAAACTCAAGCAATGGATGGTAAAGTTTGCATCTTTTTCTTCCAAAACCCAAAAACCCAAAACTCTAAATAATGAATTTTAATGAAAACTAAAAGTATAGGAAGAAAGAGGAAGTTGAGGACAAAAAGAATTTGTTGTTACTTTTGCAAGAGCTCCAAAAATGAAGGCAAGATTTGATGGAAAAGTAAAATGGGAGGAGGGGGAGAAGTTCACGTTCAAAAGAAAAGAAAGGGGAAGAAGATGGTGAAATGGGGTTTTGTTTTTGTTTTATTTTATTTGGATATTTCAAAAATCCCCAATATTACAACTTTGCCATTAATGAGATGGCAAATCTCAAATTCCCAAATTCTATTGAATTGGGTTTTAAAACCAAAACAAGCCCAACATAAAAATCATTGTTTTGATAACACGAGGCCCAAAATATTATTTTAATATTATGTTATTTTCACCCGACCCCCAAACCCGGGTGTTACAACTCTTCCCCACTTAAGGAAATTTCGTCCCCGAAATTTATCGAATAGGAAAAACCACGAAATCTGCTCTTCCACACCTTCCTTCCTTTCTTACCACAACATTCTAACTAGCTCGATAGACTTACCACACAACATTAGATATCTGATGCTAAGATCTCAACGGGTCGTTCAATGCATGTCAAATTTAAACTCAACTCAATCTCTTCCACAAACATAGCATGGGACAAATCTGACTCACATTTCCAAATCATGGATACATAAAACACATTATGAACCCCTTTCTAACTCTGGTGGTAACCGCAACAAATAAACAACAGAACTAGCCCGATTCACAATCTCATACGACACCGTTTGAATACTTGACCGATAACTTTTTCTGACTAACCATCTA
Source organism: Hibiscus trionum (assembly GCA_030270665.1). Taxonomy (NCBI): domain Eukaryota; kingdom Viridiplantae; phylum Streptophyta; class Magnoliopsida; order Malvales; family Malvaceae; genus Hibiscus; species Hibiscus trionum. The sequence continues at coordinate 36,856,516 of BSYR01000010.1, read as the reverse complement.
ACTTCAACAGGTAACCAAACACTATGCAGAGGTCTTCAAAAATCTAGTTGAAATCTTGAATCTCTATCGGTCACTATCGATTTCAAGACACTGTGCAACTCACACTCTTGCTAATGCAAGACTCCGCCATCTTATACAAAGTACAAGTAACGTGAACATGAATAAAATGAGCACACTCAGAGCAACTATCATTGTTTACTCGGCTAGGCTCTCCCGTAGGAAATCAAAGGCGAACCAGACACAAAGTCTCTCGAATCTATTACCCACTTTCATCATGAATCTTCCACTGCTGTAACAAACTAGGAGAAAACTAATGCTCGGTCTTGACGCGCTGGCAAATTATACACTTACTCTCATACTGAACCACATCATTCATCAGCCAAATCCAGAAGTACTCGGCTTCAATCCACAATACGTATTCATACTACTCAGATGCAATACAAATGAGCTACCGTGTTTCGGTCAAAACAATACGTCTCAGAACACTATGTCATTCGAAACAACTATTCTGTCTCTAAAAGGAAAAACTCTATCATCCCTGGAACTATATTCTGAAGGTTTTCCTCCTGCTATGTTTTGCACGTGAGGTGCCAAGAACCTGTCTTGCAACTGTTTCTCTTCAAACATCTGACCCAAAGTAGGTTTAACCTTAAACTCGGCCACAGAACCACTATCATTAGATAAACTGAATCCGGCAGATATAGCTTGCAACTCAAATATAGCTCAGCAAAAACAACTCGAAGCGTCGGTTACTACGTTGACTCTCTTCGGATGATACTTAATCTTAAGATTACGGTCTTCAAGCAATTCTAACAACTTATGCTGCTCAAGTTTCAACCCTTCCTAAATCGTCAATTATTTCAAGCTCTAATGATATGTATCTACTGTGCACTTCTTACTATACAAGCTTTGTCTCTAAGTCTTCGAAGCAATTACAACTGCAGTTAACTCTATGTCTCGTGTCGAATAATTCTTTTCATGTACTTTCTACTGTCTCGACGAATAGGCCACAAATCTTCTGTCTTGCATAAGCACACAACCTAACCCTACATAAGACACATCACTATGGTTCACAAACTCTTTCCCTGATACAGGCTGGACCAAGGTCGAAGCTTTCATCAAAGTTTCTTTCGGTTTCTCGAGGGCTCGTTGTCTCGCATCTGACCACACAACTGAACATTCTTCTGTAGCAATCTGTCCATGGAGTATTTACCTTCGAAAGACCATTTACAAACCTCCGATAGTAACAATGCTAGACCTAGGAACTATAGATACCTTTCACTGTCTTCGGTTTCTTCCAACCCACATCTTCTTCTACCTACTTAGGATTTACTCTAATACACTCGGCTGATCTACATGTCCTAGGAGAACATCCTCCTTAACTCGGAGTTCGCGTTCGCTCAACTTGGCATACAACTGATTCTCTAATAGGATCTACAACACTAACTCTAAAGCTTGTCATGATCTTCCTCGGCACATGAATATACCCATGTATCATCTATGAGGACTACAACAAACTGATCAAGGAGCTCAGGAAATATTCTGCTCGACATCTCTATAAAATTAGCTAACACACTAGTCAAACAAAACGGCATAACTTAGAACTCAAAGTGATCACATCTTGCCCTGAAAGCTATCTTCGGTACATCAACTTCACTCACTTTCAACTGGTAGTAATCGGATCTCAAATTAATCTTCGGAAAGACTGGAGCACACCCCGACTGATCAACAAATCACTGTCGCTCGGAAATGGATACTAATTATTCATTGTCAATTGTTTCAACTGTCTGTAATCTAAACACATTCTCGTATTGTCATCTCTCTTCTTCACAAATTACACTGTCTTACTCTAAGATGATGTACTAGGCCTAATGAATCTGCGGTCTAACAATCTCGTAGTTGATTCTTCAACACTCTCAATTCTTTCGGGAACCATAAGATACAGAGCAATCAAAACAGGAGCAAACTCGGAGACGGTATCAATAACAAACTCTCCTTCCCTATCAAGAGACAAACCGGGCAATTCTTCCAAACACTTTTAGGAAAAACACCAACTATTCTATCATTATGTGGTCTAATCCTCATTCAAAAATCGAATCCATCTCATTTTCTAGGAAAGCCTGTCAACCAAACTCAATCAATCTTTAACCTCTAAAGCTGGATCAACATTCGATAAGAAGTTCACATCCTCACCTACCACTACAGTCTCACAGAAATCTGCAACTTCAAGGCAACTCTCTCTTGTCTCAACGTATACCCTAGCTCTTTGTTTTACAAGCCAAACCATGCAAATGTTACATCCAAAACCGTTCTTAGTGTATCTCGAAACCTCAAAATTCAGTTCTGATCACACACAAACAATCATGCTGGAACTTGTTCTATAACATCGGTCCTGACGACTCAAAACATCCTACTACCTAACAATATGGAGTTAAAGCTCAAGACTTCCTTCACGACTCAACTATATCGGAAGCGACTTCATCTCTCCTTCTGGCTGGAAGACAACTTAGACGCACACTGGCCCAATCGCGCAAATCGATTCCCACTCATGAATACTGACTGGTTGTCTTGTATTAAAACCATAGGTCGAACCCCAAAGATCACCAACTAACATTTCCGAGTTTCAGATTACTCACACGAGACCCTTACCTTGATCTCACCAGAAGAACTAAGGTACTCATACCTACCTCTAACACTTCACCGGGCACCTTCAAACTTTGCATGCTCGCTAACAATATACAGAAGTACAGATTCAGAATCAATCGAAGGAAACAAACTCAAAACTGTACCAAAGGCTTATCTACTATAACATCGATACCACTCTGAATCCCACTCATAGGTCTTCACTTCTCTTTACCAACTAATACTAGAATCGATCACATCGTCCCTCATCAACAGGAATCAACCCATATACACACTGACTCAAACAAACAAATTGTACCTCAACTTCGGTACAACCATACTTCCCTGAATATGGCAATGAACTTCCTCAACATCATCCACATTTTTAGAAACCACAACTTCTACTTACCGATTCACGGCCCACTCCTTGGCCTCAAACTTACCAAAAAGCAATAAATCAACAACAACAACAAATTAACATACAAACTGGGTTAGCAAAGGAAAGGGTCCAAGTGGCTCAAGTATGATTCCCTCACTTAAAATCTCTTTTTTTTTGTAATAGAAGTAATGGGACTCTACTCAACATGATTCAAGCAACGCACACGCTCGATCAAACAACATACACGGCAAAGCATTCACCGAATCAATACAATTACTTAACACTTCAAACTTACCTCACTTACCTGCCCGAGGTCTCGGTAACCTCAGGCTCTGATACCAACAAATGTAACCCCCTCGTCCTGGTCTGGTCGACTGACCGGTCCGAGTAGGCTACATGGGGAAAATCGATGAGAAACCTGTTAAGGTCCCACCTCGGTTAGCAACCCTAGAAAACTTTTTCATTAATTATCTTGTCTAGATGCGTTAAATTAACCTATGTGTGAAGCGACAACGGAAAATAAGGCTCACGAGAAGCCTAACAACAAACAGGGCCTAAGCCCAAACCTTGAGACCCTTTAGAGATGTCAAAAAGCCCATTTTCAAGCCTACGTTTCGAAACAGACATCGCCCGTTTCGAAACACGGGCTTCCGTTTAAAAATCCAGACACCCGTACCGAAATGCATCCACCCTGTTTCGGAACAGGGTCCCATTTTGCCTAGGCGTTCCGATACCCGTTTCGAAACATGCAATCACAGTAGCCAAAGCGTTTCGATACTTGTTTCGAAACAGGGGCTCACAGTAGCCAAACCGTACTGAAACGCGTTTTGGTACGGGGGGCCTTGGAACCACATTCGTTTCAAAACAGCACAACCCGTTTCGAAACACCTGCAGTCTGTGAGTTTCCAAAATCAACTTTAATCATCTCTAAAAGATCCCAAACGCCCACAACAACTTCAAGCATCAAACACAACATACAAATACACTCTAGAGGCATACACCCTATTATATTCATACTCAAAACACACAAGGATACATGATAAGGACATGCATTTAAAAGATCAAGCATACACCACAAGAGACAAACATAACATTTTTAGGTTTCATGCCTTAGCCATCATACGCATAAACATCCAAGGTAAGCAATAAAGCATGGCTTACAAATCAAAACATGGCATCAACAAGCCACACCGACATCAACATAAATCCAAAGCATTCAAATCAACAACACCTATCCCATTGCTTGACTATTACAATCTTTCAATTTAAAGATCATACTGAGCTAACCAAAAGCGACACTTGGAGGCCTTTCCTTGCCCTTGCCATGCACAAGCTACTGATCTGCATTGTCGAACAAAATGAGCGTAAGCATAAAAGCTTAGTGAGGGTAATCTCATGAAACAAACCTTCGACAATGCAGGGTACAAGCACGAGCAACAACCAAGATAGAATGCATGATCTTACCTCTGATCCACATGAGCCAAAATATACATGATGCATTAACATATAATCAATGCTATGCCATGATCAACAACTCATAAGTCCAACACACGATGAGACATATATCAATGTATTAACAACCTCATATATCAATCCATATTGGCACCTAGCTATGACTCGAATACGTGGATAACCGTTGGAACTTACATCCAACCACAATCATTACCTTACGGTGGGATTACACTCATCACCGTTTCTCGCGGAGGGGTTTCCACTCATCCTCACGCCCCGTCGATGGGATTCCACTCATCACCGACTAATATATATATATGAAGATTTCCGGGCGAACCCGTACTCTATCTTGATGACCACCATCACCAAGACTACGCGCGCATTTGACTCTTGTGTGCACACTAAACATCCTAATGATCAATCATTGTACCCAAGCATACTAGTGCCAATATTAAAAACAATTCATAACCTTTCACAACGTCATTTTAACAACTTCCGTGCTTAGCACGTACTCACCATGATCACTATCATGCATAATTCACAATCCAAACCACATGCATAACAATGCATCAAACCATGCCTCAACAACATGTATAACACAATATACATAATTACCATAAACACAAATAAACAAGAGGCATAATAAGCAATTAGGAGTTCAACCAAAAGTTTCCTGAACTAAGCTTGAGATTAGGCTACCACTCTAATCTCAACTCTAGGTGGGTTTACCAAGCCCAACCTAGGTCCACATGCTTGATCCAATATTTAAAACCATTTAAAAACAATAACCACTCACCGACCACTCTATTAGCACAAGCCGACAAGCCTACCAAGCATCCAAGTACGTATTCGAGCCCGAAGCTTCTCCATTGTTTTCTCTTGCTTCTAACCATTCAAAAACAATACATTAGCCTCAAAATCAGCCACAAACCCAAAGTTTAACATCAACACACAAATCCACTACAATTCTCACAATTCAAAGCCAAGTTCATTCTCCAAATTCTCATTTTCGTACTTCCACAAAAACCCAGCAAAAATCAGCAATACAACCATCCAAAGCACTCTTAAACATGTTCAAAACACTACCCAAACATAGTATAACCATCAGCCAACGAATCCTCACCCAAAACAGCCCCAAAACTCTACCAAGCACACTCCAAAACCCCCATTAATCCCAAATCCGGAAATCAAGTTGAAACAATGTAAAAATCTAGTATGTTGGACCCCTTGAGCTAATATTAACTTATCTATTAACAAGGAATCAAAAACTCAAGCAATGGATGGTAAAGTTTGCATCTTTTTCTTCCAAAAACACAAAACTCCAAATAATGAATTTTAATGAAAACTAAAAGTATGGGAAGAAAGAGGAAGTTGAGGACAAAAAGAATTTGTTGTTACCTTTGCAAGAGCTCCAAAAATGAAGGCAAGATTTGATGGGAAAGTAAAATGGGAGGAGGGGGAGAAGTTCACGTTCAAAAGAAAAGAAAGGGGAAGAAGATGGTGAAATGGGGTTTTGTTTTTGTTTTATTTTATTTGGCTATTTCAAAAATTCCCCAATATTACAACTTTGCCATTAATGGGATGACAAATCTCAAATTCCCAAATTCTATTAAATTGGGTTTTAAAACCAAAACAAGCCCAACATAAAAATCATTGTTTTGAAAACACGAGGCCCAAAACATTATTTTAATATTATGTTATTTTCACCCGACCCCCAAACCCAGGTGTTACAGAGCGGGTCTAAATAGGCCTTACAATGGACCCGTTAGAATTTTAACTGAGTAAAAGTACAAAAATTGAGTTTTTGCAATATAATCGCGTTGAAATGGTCGTAATCAAGTATATGAACTCATAAAATTTGATTAAATCTTGTTTTGTGGTCAGTTTTGTAGACGTTTCGGACGAGCGGGTCTAAAAAGGCCTTATAATAGACCCGTTAGAATTTTAACTGAGTAAAAAGTACAAAAATTGAGTTTTTGCAATATAATCACGTTGAAATGCTCGTAATCAAGTAGATGAACTCATAAGATTTGATTAAAACTTGTTTTGCGGTCCATTTTGTAGAGGTTCCGGACGAGCACGTCTAAATAGGCCTTACAATGGACCCGTTGGAATTTTAACTGAGTAAAAAGTACAAAAATTGAGTTTTTGCAATATAATCGCGTTGAAAAGCTCGTAATCAAGTATATGAACTCATAAAATTTGATCAAAACTTGTTTTGCGATCCGTTTTGTAGAGGTTTCGGATGAGCGGGTGTAAATAGGCCTTACAATGGACCCGTTGGAATTTTAACTGAGTAAAAGGTACGAAAATTGAGTTTTTGCAATATAATCGCGTTGAAATGCTCCTAACCAGTTATATGATCTCCTACAATTTGAATAAAACTTATTTTGAGCTCCGTTTTGTAGAGGTTTCGGACGAGCGGGTCTAAATAGGCCTTACAATAGACTTGTTGGAATTTTAACTAAGTAAAAAGTAAAAAAAAAATTGAGTTTTTGCAATATAATCGTGTTGAAAGGTCGTAATCAAGTATATGAACTCATAAAATTTGATTAAAACTTTTTTTGCGATCCGTTTTGTAGAGGTTTCGGACGAGCGGGTCTAAATAGGCCTTACAATGGACACATTGGAATTTTAACTAAGTAAAAAGTACAAAAATTGAGTTATTGCAATATAATCGCGTTGAAAAGCTCGTACTCAAGTATATGAACTCATAAAATTTGATTAATACTTGTTTCGGGGTCCGTTTTGTAAAGGTTTCGGACGAGCGGGTCTAAGTAGGCCTTACAATTGACCCGTTAGAATTTTAACTGAGTAAAAAGTACAAAAATTGAGTTTTTGCAATATAATCACGTTGAAATCCTCCTAATTAGTTATATGATCTCCTAAAATATGAATAAAACTTGTTTTGCAGTCCGTTTTGTAGAGGTTTCGAACGAGCGGGTCTAAATAGGCCTTACAATGGACCCATTGGAATTTTAACTGAGTAAAAAGTATAAAAATTGAGTTGTTGCAATATAATCGCGTTGAAATGGTTGTAATCAAATATATGAACTCATAAAATTTTATTAAAACTTGTTTTGTGGTCCGTTTTGTAGACGTTTCTGACGAGCGGGTCTAAATAGGCCTTACAATGGACACGTTGGAATTTTAACTGAGTAAAAGGTACAAAAATTGAGTTTTTGCAATATAATCGCGTTGGAAAGCTCGTAATCAAGTATATGAACTCATAAAATTTTATTAAAACTTGTTTTGCGGTCTGTTTCATAGAGGTTTCGGATGAGCAGGTCTAAATATGCCTTACAATGGACCCGTTGGAATTTTAACTGAGTAAAAAGTACAAAAATTGAGTTTTTGCAATATAATCGCGTTGAAAAGCTCGTAATCAAGTATATGAACTCATAAGATTTGATTAAAACTTGTTTTGCGAACCGTTTTGTAGAGGTTTTGGACGAGCGAGTCTAAATAGGCCTTACAATGGAACCGTTGGAATTTTAACTGAGTAAAAAGTACAAAAAATAAGTTTTTGCAATATAATCGCGTTGAAATGGTCGTAATCAAGTAGATGAACTCATAAAATTTGATTAAAACTTGTTTTGCGGTCCGTTTCGTAGAGGTTTTAGACGAGCAAGTCTAAATAGGCCTTACAATGGACCCGTTTGAATTTTAACTCAGTAAAAAGTACAAAAATTGAGTTTTTGCAATATAATTGCGTTGAAAAGCATGTAATCACGTATATGAACTCATAAAATTTGATTCAAACTTGTTTTGTGGTCCGTTTTGTAGAGGTTTCGGACGAGTGAGTCTAAATATGCTTTACAATGGACCCGATGGAATTTTTTTTTGAAAGCTAGGTGATTACAAGTAGTATCTGTTCTGAACCCAATGGAATTTTAACTAATTAAAAAGTACAAAAATTGTGTTTTTTCAATATAATCGCGTTGAAATGGTCGAGATCAAGTATATGAACTCATAAAATTTGATTAAAACCTGTTTTGTGGTCCGTTTTGTAGAGGATTCGGACGAGCGGGTCTAAATAGGTCTTACAAAGGACCCGATGGAATTTTAACTAAGTAAAAAGTACAAAAATTGAGTTTTTGCAATATAATCGCATTGAAAAGCTCATAATAAAGTATATGAACTCATAGAATTTGATTAAAACTTGTTTTGCGATCCGTTTTGTAGAGGTTTCGGACGAGCGGGTCTAAATAGGCCTTACAATGGACCCGTTGGAATTTTAACTGAGTAAAAAGTACAAAAATTGAGTTTTTGCAATATAATCACGTTGAAATGGTCGTAATCAAGTATATGAACTCATAAAATTTGATTAAAACTTGTTTTGTGGTCAGTTTTGTAGACGTTTCGGACGAGCGGGTCCAAAAAGGCCTTACAATAGACCCGTTGGAATTTTAACTGAGTAAAAAGTACAAAAATTGAGTTTTTTGCAATATAATCGCATTGAAATGCTCGTAATCAAGTAGATGAACTCGTAATATTTGATAAAAACTTGTTTTGCGGTCCGTTTTGTAGAGGTTCCGGACGAGCACGTCTAAATAGGCCTTACAATGGACCCGTTGGAATTTTAACTAAGTAAAAAGTACAAAAATTGAATTTTTGCAATATAATCGCGTTGAAAAGCTCATAATCAAGTATATGAACTCATAAAATTTGATCAAAACTTGTTTTGCGATCCATTTTGTAGAGGTTTCGGACGAGCGGGTCTAAATAGGCCTTACAATGGACCCGTTGGAATTTTTTTTTTGAGGAAAGTGGGCCTCATTAAAAACCCCTACTAACATCCCCAGGCACTAGTCTTGGAGAAAGCTAAAAGGGGAAAAGAGTACCCAAGGTTTATTTATATAGAACGAGGCGAAACCTCGCAGAGTACAACGTTGCGAATACAATCAGGGTAAAGGGACCCAAAAGACATAGAATTCATGGTCCTAAGTGCATGGGTAGCCAGTGTATGGGCAACTAAATTAGCCTCTCGGCAAACATAATGAACATGTGCAAAAGGAAAACAGGACAGAGCCGCATGGGCTTGTAAAATCGTCAGACCCATAGTAGAGAGATCAGGTCCCAGGAGGTTGAGCTTGTTCGCAAGAGAAGCACAATCCGTCTAAAAAATTAAGCGACTCTAACCTTGAGACTGGGGAAAGGTGATACCAGCGAGAAGGCCCACCCCTTCAGAAGTCATGGCATCCAAGCAGCTGCCCAAAGGGTAAGCCAAGCCCCCAACGACCGCACCCGTATCATCACGGGCCACAACTCCAACCGCCGCTGCACGAGTGGAAGGGTCATATGCCCCATCCACATTAACTTTAATGTACCCTCGAGGGGGATGCCTCCAGCGAGGAGGAGAGACCGGTGAAGAAGCAGAGGAAGAAATAGCATCGGAGTAGTCGCGATGAAGACTGATAGAATTGACGGCAATTAGCCAGGGGGTTGAAGATGGCGGTTATGGACCCAGTCATTCCGCTGGTTCTAAATGTTCCACAGAGTGGTCAGGAAAAGCCCAAAGAGTTCAGGAGATAGTTGGTGAGCACCTTCCTCCATCCATTGGAGGCCGGTGGATGCCGTGCTGGTAATCAAAGATCTAGGGAGGCCAACCAAACGGAGTGCCTCCGAGGCATCAGGGCAGTCACGAAGAGCATGGAGGATAGATTCCGTACTGGAATGACAAACTGGGTAGGGGCCTGAATCAGATGCAAAAGCCTGTAGACGGGCCACAACGTGTAGAGCCTCAAATCCCATGCACCATCCAAAGGTTTTGACTTTAGGCAGGGCCTTAAGTTTAGAAAGAGCCTTCCAAATTCGAGAAGGACGATTCCGGGGTTCCGGAGGACGTTGTAGAAATTGGTAGCCGGATCGAACCGAATAAATACCAAAATCGTTGGGGCTCCATAGGATGGAATCATGATTATCATTGATAATAGGGATATACAGAATAGCATCGGCATCTTCCGCAGTAAAATAAGCGCGGACCTTGTCAGGATCCCAAGCTGCTTGATTCTGAAGCATATAATCACGACAGCGAACATGGACTTCATCCGAGATCTCATAATCCCCATAGAGGTGAATGGTCGAAGAACCTCCCCAATTATCCTGGGGGAGGCGAATATTGCTATTAATGCCAGGGCGATAGAGAAAGCCACCAAAGAGATGCTGCATGGCATTATAGAGGCCTTGCCAAGCAAAAGATCTACGAGATGGGCGAAAGTAATCAAGGATATTACCTGAAGGGAAGTACTTAGCTTTATAGATTTGACCTAATAGAGACTCTGGTTCGCAAATAAGGCGCCATAATTGTTTACCAAGAAGCGCAATATTGAAATTATTGAGATCCCTAAAACACATGCCTTCTACAGACTTGGGTAAACACACATGTTCCCAGGGGAGCATGTGCCATCCTTTTTTGTTATTTTTTCCAGACCACCAATAGCGTCTGATGGCAGCGGTCATATCATCAATAATATTTTGGGGCAATAAATAGCAGGACATCAAATATTGAGGTAGAGATTGTAACACTGCTTTGATAAAGATTTCCCTACCACTAAAAGAAAGAAGTTGCTTGTCCCATTTGGACAATCTGTCATGAACTTTATCTCGTATAAAGCCCAGGGATATCGTCTTGTTTTTACCTATAAGAAGTGGTACCCCCAGGTAGACACCTGGATTGGTAACCTCACGTACCTGTAGGGAGGAATTGATTGTATCACGTATCGAGCTAGGGGTATGAGGATTATAAAAGATAGTTGATTTTTCAAAATTGACTGCCTGACCAGAGGCAGAAGCGTAGGTCTGAAGGGGCAATTTGAGGTGAGCAGCTTCCTCTGGTTTAGAGTTGATAAAAACTATGCAGTCATCCACAAAAAGAAGGTGGTCACTACAAAAAAATGTACATATACCGACGCCAATTTATACCGACGGACAAAAAGCGTCGGTATAAACATCATATACTGACGGAAAATAGCACTGTCGGTATATGTTTAAAATATATCGACAAATAATATGAGCCGTCGGTATAGGTTAGCCATATAGCAATGGTTTTGTTCTGTGCGTCGGTATAGGTTAACTATATAGCGACGGTTTCGTTCTGTGCGTCGGTATAGATATAGGGTTTACTGACGATAAATATTATCTGTCGGTATAGAGTGTAAGTAAATTATATACCAACGGAATATCGTGCCGTCGGTATAGGTATGTTTAAAATTTTGGATTTATTTAAAAATAAAAAAAAGGAACGAAACATAAAATACCCAAAAAAAAAAAATTAAAATCCCTAATCCCCATTCTCTCCCCCTTTGCTCAATCGCTTCTTCTCTGCTCCTTCACCGTTGTTCAAGTCAGCGTTGCACCGGCCACCAGGTAATCATCTTATTTCTTTCTTTTCTTCACTGCTCCTTCCCCGTTCTTCTCTGCTGGTAATTTGTCTTGTCTCCTTGGTCTCTTCCGATAGAATATCAAATCAAGGTTTTGTTTCTCTGATTTTCTTTCAATTTTCTCATCAACCAAAACGTTTAATTAAGGAAAAAATGGTGTTGGATTCCCAAATTCGTATGCAGAATTTACATTTTGAAGAAGAGAAAAGGCTTCCCTCGTTTCATTATAAAACTCGTAATGGCAGGAACAAAATATTGCAAAATTAGGGCCTCCAGCAATACTTTCCCTCCAAATTAGGGCCTCCTTGCTGTAACAAGAACCCCATTATAATTTTTGTTTGGTTTCTTAATCAAGAGTTACTAGACAGTGCCAATTTGCACTTCAACTACTCTTTTACCATCATAATTTTTTTACTTTGAATGTTGCTGAAACTGTTTCAGGACAAAATCTGGTCTTTTGCTTCATAAATTTACGCATATGCAATAGATTAAAACTATTGGTAATAGATTAAAACTATTGGTTTTTCTTGTTTCATTCCTTGAATTTGTGTGTTTTTCATTGGGGTTCTAGATTTTTCTAGAATGTGTTATAGCACCAGCAATTTTGAATGATCATATTGTTTAAAGATGTGATATCTATTTATTAATCTTTCAAGTTTCAACCTGCTGAAACACATTTGTTATCAATAAAAATATTTATCTACTTATATTTTTATGGAACACGTACACTTGTTAAAAGAATTGTGCAGAAATGAGATTACATGAACATAGGGCAGATTTGAAAATAGGGCAGATTTGATATTACATGAACATTAGGAATTGTTTTGAGAGTAATTGTGAATATATACATATAAATTTGGACTATTTTGGTATGTTAGAGAAGCATGTTGGGCAGTTTTGATAATATAAATGTAAACGTTTATAAACTAGACTATTTTGTAAGTGATGTAAATGTCAATGGACTGTTTTAGGTCGAAATGAAAGTATAGGAAAATGTTTTGCATACATGAAAATGTTAAAAGTTCTGTATGTACATGATTATGTGTGTATAAAGAAGTTAGGGGCTGTTTGGATGTATATAAGCATATGTATAAAAACAAGGATTGTTTTATATATATGTACACTTTAGTGGACTGACTTGTAGGAATATATGTGTAATAAAGGCTGACTTGTATTTTGAATAAACTCGGTGGGCTGTTTTGACAATAAAAAAGATTGGGAATGCATTTGACAACAGGATTGATGCTAAAAGAACACTCCGTGAGATCAAGCTCCTTCGTCACATGGATCATGATAATGTAATCACTAGATTCTTTAACTCTGATTGCTTATTGTTAATAAATCTCTAAGGTTTGTTTATTCTTTTAATGTTATACCATGAAGGGGATATGAAGTGTTGCATTGTTATTTTTGCAGATTATCAAAATCAAAGACATAATACCTCCACCGGAGAAGGAAAAGTTCAACGATGTTTACATTGCATATGAGCTAATGGACACTGATCTGCATCAAATAATACGGTCTAGCCAGGCTCTCACCGACGACCACTGTCAGGTGCGTGCGTTATGTATATAGGTTGTGATGTTACCAGTGTCCTTCGCAGTCTACCTTGGTCCGTGTATTATGTCATATTCGATTGGAATAGATGTATCGTGTTATCACGCAGCAACATACTGATACTAGCTTAATATAATTGTGTAGTGTACTACTTGAAGTCGGGCTATGAATTCATATTTGTTGAAGCTATATTGTTTTGCAGTATTTCCTATATCAACTGTTACGGGGCCTTAAGTACATACACTCGGCAAATGTTTTGCACCGTGATCTAAAGCCTAGCAACCTGCTTCTCGATGCCAATTGTGATCTCAAAATTTGCGACTTTGGTCTTGCAAGAACCACCTCAGAGACCGACTTCATGACAGAGTATGTCGTTACAAGATGGTATAGAGCCCCTGAGTTGCTTCTCAATTGTTCAGAGTATACTGCTGCTATCGATATCTGGTCGGTTGGTTGTATTTTAATGGAAATAATTAGAAGGGAGCCTCTTTTTGCTGGTAAAGATTATGTTCAGCAGTTGGGGCTTATTACTCAGGTATTCATCCTTTTATTTTTGTTCAAACTCGATACCTAATTCTTTAGTTTCATAGAAGAGCACTGAATATTGTATAATACTTTTTTTATTTTTATTATTTCATAAAACAGCTACTAGGGTCGCCAGAAGATTCGGATCTCGGATTCCTTAGGAATGACAATGCTCGAAAGTATGTTAAGCAGCTTCCTCGTTTTCCTAAGCAACCTTTTGCAGAAAAATTTCCAGACGTCTCCCTTGTGGCAATTGACCTTGCTGAAAAAATGCTGGTTTTTGATCCAAGCAAGCGCATCACTGGTAAACTTGGGCAATAGGATTTACAATGTTCATGTTGTTTTTCCCCCTCACATTTTCATTGGTATTTATCTTATAAGAAACATCTCTTTTATACGATGCATGTAAAGTCAACGAAGCACTGAATCACCCATATCTGTCAAGTCTAAAATGAAATTATTTTTGTTATAAGAATCTAATATTTTCCCTTTAAAATGAAATTATTTTTGTTATAGTTGTTTTAGTAATTTTAATATTTAAAATAAAAAAATATTAAATAAAAATAATGGAATATATTAATAATTATTTAATATTTAAAAAAACAAAAAAATACTAATTAAGCCTATACCGACGGACAAAACTGTCAGTAAAAGATAACCGTTAGGAGCTATACCGACGGACAAACCGTCATTATAGATAACAGCTATACCAACGGACACAACCGTTGGTATAGATCTATACCCCTATACCGACGGACAAACCGTCATTATAGATAACAGCTATACCAACGGACAAAACCGTTGGCATAGCTATTCTGAGCCTATACCGACGGACCAAATGCGTCGGAATATATACCCTAATTTGTCGGGGTAGTCCACACCTATACCTACGGCTGTGTCCGTCGGTATAGGTTCAGAATACCTATACCGACGGTTTTGTCCGTCGGTATAACTTTATACCGACAAGCGTATTACCGACGGCGTTTTGTCTGTCGGAATTTCCCTTTTGTCCGTCGGTAAAAGTGTTTAGGGTATATACCGACGGATATTTGGTGTTTTACCGACAAATTTGTGTCCGTCAGTATATGTCACTTTTTTTGTAGTGGGTTGACCTTAGGCCCCAGTCTGCTGGCACCAAGGCCAGGAAGCAAACTAAGTTGCTGAGCGTCAGAGAGGTAGGCAGAGAGCCCTTGAGTGCGAAAGAGGAAGAGGAAAGGTGACAGAGGATCACCTTGGCGAAGACCCCGTTGTGGGCGAAAAAAAGGAGAGAAAGAATTATTGACCTTGACAGTGAAGGAGACCGAAGAAATACATCGCATTATGAGGGAGAACCATGAAGGCGCAAAACCCATGCGGGTCATAACGTTTTCAAGAAAGGACCATTCAACTCTATCAAAGGCCTTCTCCATATCAAGCTTGAGGGCAGCTTCATGAGAAAATTTAGAGGTCCCGGTATTGATGGAATGAATTATTTCGTGAGCAATGAGGATGTTGTTGGATATATTACGTCCCTGAACGAAAGCTGCTTGGTTATCACTAATGCAAAAGGGAATGGTATGCTTCATCCTGTTTACCAGGACCTTTGCAATAATTTTGTAGATTACTGTGCAAAGGCTAATGGGTCGAAGGTGCCGCATAGTAGTTGGATCCTTTATTTTGGGTATAAGTACCAAAATGGTTTGGTTTACAGATGCCATATCGGCAGAGCCATTTAGAAGGTCTAGGCAAAGCGTGGTGACATCAGCACCAACCATATCCCAGTGTTGTCGAAAGAAGCCACTAGGTAAGCCATCAATTCCGGGGGCTTTCCTGGGGTCGATGTCTCGGAAGGCAACAAGGACCTCCTCAGCCGTAAAAGCCCAAGTAAGGGATTCGTTCATGGTGGGTGTAATGGAGGAAGGTATTTTTGAAAGAATTTGTTCTGAGAAAAAAGGGTTGGAAGAGGTGAATAGTGATGTGAGCACGTTTATGCCACCCAACGATGCAACTTCCAACTTTCAGGGAAGTTTGCTTTTTCATTTGTTACATACTGATGTGTAACATTTCTTATACTTATATTATTTATATTAGTATGTTTGGTGTGTTTTAACATAGTTTGATATAAATTATGGTGTGTCTATATTTGTTTGTGAGTTAATAAATAAGGTTGCAAGTGTTTACGACTTGTATTATTGTTTCCATTAAGTTTACAATGCTTTGATGGAATGTTTGTTGTCTTTTTGACATAGGTACGTAGGAGGACGTTGTATGTAACATGAACGATCAAGTCCTAATATGTAACAAGTGGAGCCGAGTATCCGTTATTGTTTTACCCATGTGCGTACAATGGGGTTTGAAAATTTTCTACACATGTGCGTACAATGGGGTTTGAAATTTTTCTACACATGTGCGCCAATTACGTGGAGTTCACCATGCAGCAGCCTGTGCAGTAATCACGTGGAGTTCACCATGCAACAGCTCGTGGGAGCCATGCAGCCGACCTTTCTCATATATGCAGTTTGAGGTTTTGAAATTCAAACCATGCACATTTTACATGTGCTTAAAATATTTGGCGCACCAAATTGAATTCACGGCTGAAAAACACATGCAGCCCTTAGTTAGTTTTTTTAATTTGAATTTTAATATTCAAATGGCTAAATATCAGCCACATGTTTGATTTCAGCAAACCACCCTTGTAACTCTATATATTATGGTCGAACATGAATGTACAAGTTAGACATTTGATGAATAAAAATTTTGTGAGATTATTCTCTCAATTTCGGTTTTTCACCGAACTTTCTTTGGCATTTCAGACGTTGTTTGTTGTGTCAAATTTATTTGATACATCGGGTTCCTAGATCGCTATCTAGTGGGTCCAAGTCCTCCGACGTAAAGCATATTCGATTCGGGTTTGCTCAGTAGATTGTGCAGGTTCTTTCGAGCTTTTCGTCTTTGACGTTAGACAGATTCGATTCGGGTTTGCTCAGTAGATTGTGCAGGTTCTTTCAAGTTTAACGTTACCAAATTTCCGCTGAATTTTCAGCAACATTTCTGTCATTTTTTTGGACACCGAAACAGCCATGAACGCCCTTTGAAGCATTCGTCCTTTTCGTCGTCCAAATCTGTCCAGAAATTCCTACACCCTTTTTCTATTTTTCTTTTTATTTCCTTTTTATATTTTCTTGTTATTTTGATCCTTAAACAATGTCCACTTTTGTTTTTATTGCAGAGAAATGTTTGCTACGATCCTAGATCCGTTTACGAACAAGGAGCGTTGTTTCTAAAGCAACGTACCCCTTTATCATATGGTAATCAGAGCTTTTGTCGGATTATAGCACTTTCTGCACTACAAGAAATAAAAAAAATCGAAATTCTGAAAAAAAAGTCAAAGTCAACAAAAAATTCGAAGAAAAAAAATTCAAAAAAATCAGATTCGAATATTTGGTGTATTTTGACGTTCATATGTGTTGTTGGTTCGTGAAAATGATGAAGGATGATCAAATTTGCCTTGGAATGCTTCGAAATCACCCTAAACAACTTCTTCTTGTTTGTTCGGTGATAGGGTCGCTGCAAGCATTCCTATTGCAGTAAGTTCTTTGTTTTCGTTCCTTCATTTCATTTTTCAGCCTTGTTCTTCGTTTCATCACCAAATTTCCAGCCACCTTTCTTTTATTTTCTAACCTTTTATTTTTATCTTTAACAGCCCCTAAATTATTCCTAACCTTTGTTTTCTTCACCTCTTTAAGTTTTCTTGAAAGTTGACACAGTTAACAAGTCCGAAAGATCAAGTTAGTTCATTAAAGAACTGATTGCGAGAGATCGAGTGGAAAAGGCAATTGAGCGTGTGAGAACAGAAGGGGAGACAAAAGAGCCATTCAAGTATTCTCCCGAGTGAAACACGAGTGTTTGAGTGCAATTGTTGAGCGATCTTTCCTTGGAGCGATCTGTAAGATTTTGTTGAGTGTGCAGTGAGGTCCATTTTTTTTTATTTCGCTTACATATATATATATATATTGTGTGTGTGTTTTGTTTTTGTTATTCAACATGGCAGGTTGTGATGATAATTCAGGTGAACAACAACCACTGAATCTCCAGATGCAAGCCTTAGAGCGAATGATGCAACAAGTGATTGTTAATGCATTGAAACCTATACATTCTCAATTGGATAGATTAGATGGGGGTGGTTCCCATTCTGTCCATGAAGAGATAATTGATGACAATGTGCAGACATTGGCTACCGATGAAGCACTTGTTGACAAGAGAAGTCTGAATGATCAACCATCACAGGATGAACCACAACGAAACAACCTCTTCCATACGAGATGCAACGTGAACGGTAAGGTATGTGTTGTGATTATTGATAGCGGTAGTTGTGCTAACATTGCTAGTACTCTCATGGTTGACAAGTTAGGGCTGAAGACGACCACGCATCCCAATCCGTACAAGTTACAATGGTTGAATGATGGTGTCAAAATCAAAGTTACCGAACAAGTTGTTATACCATTTTTCATTGGCAAATACAAGGATGAGGTAACTTGTGATGTTTGTTCTATGGATACTTGTCATTTGTTGTTAGGAAGACCGTGGCAGTATGATAAGAGAGTTTTGTACAATTGTTACACCAATCGATACTCTTTTACTCATGAGGGCAAAAAGGTAAATTTGGCACCTATGACTCCAAGTGAAGTATATGAAGACGAAGTTCGTTTGAAAGCGAGTACTGCAGCTTGGAAAGCCAGCAAAGAGAAGAATGACTGTGACAAAGAATAAGTGAACTCAAAGGTTTTATCTGATTCTACGTTTTCTTCTATTTCTTCTTCTAACTTGCAGGTTAATAAGGTGATGTCACGTGAAGTTACCAAGGTTGCTACTGTTGGTATGTCTAGTGCATTTAAATTCTTTCCAAAAATTCAGCAACCTTCTATACCATGGTTTGACGTTCCTTTCCATTGTAATATTGATTTTTCATTTTCATATGCTGATTTCTTTTGTTGTACATTGGATTGTGAACAACCTTGTGTTGTAATTCTAGATGATCGTCGAGATTCTTGTTGTTCTTTGGAGTTTCCTTTGTATGTCATTTTTTTAGGTTTAAGGATGCACGACGAGCATTGTCTGACTTTATGTTGTGCATTATTCGGAAAGGTACAAGCAGGGTCGGTCCTGAGTTTTTGAAGGCCCGGGGCGAACTTAAGGATTTAAATTGTAATTATAGTTACAGTCGTATTTTCGGTTGTATTGTGTTTATCATAATTGTGGATATAATAGATGTTATTTTGTTTATTGTGAGTATATCAGTTATGAAATTTTTTTAGTAACATATGCTATTGTGGACATAATGGTTTCATATATCGCGATTTTAGATTATGCCACTACCGTCATATAACGATCGTTGTTGTGGTTGCATGCCGCTATTTAAATCTTTGTCCCTAATAGCAAGTAATGGAAGAAATTAAATTTTAAGAGTTGATCCATCGTAACAAGTATTGAAAAAATTGGTCCCCTAATAACAAGTATTGAAAAAATTAAATTTTAAAACTATTAAAAAAACTTTGAAACACATGCCGTGTAAACTTTAGTTTACATGTGCCTTTTCGTTTTATGGGTTAGGGTTTTAGTTTAGGGTTTAAAGTGTAGGGGTTTATGTTGTAGGGTTTAGACTTTAAGTTTAGTGTTGAGAATTTAGGGTATAGGGTTTATGATTTATGTTTAGTTTTTTAGGGTTAGGGTTAGAATTTAGGATTTGAGTTTTATAATGTAAACATGCATGCTTGTGTAAAATCAGTTTTACCAGCATGTATATAAAAAATTTACCTTAAAACTATGCCCACGGTAACAAATATTGGAAAAAATTAGAGCCCTAGTAACAAGTACTAGAAAAAAAAAGTTGAATATTAAGAGTAGATCCCTAATAATAAATATCGGAAAAAACTCAGCCCCTAATAACAAGTATTAAAAAATGGGCTCTTAATAACAAGTATAGAAAAAATTGAATATTAAGAGTAGACCCCTACTAATAAATATTGAAAAAACACTCAGCCTCTAATAACAAATATAAAAAATAGGCACCTAATAACAAGTATTAGAAAAAAATAAATATTAAGAGTAGATCTTTAAGAATAAATGTTGGAAAAATTTTAACCCTATTAACAAATATTAAACAAACTAAATTTTTAAATATAATTCAAAAATATACCATATTTAATTTTTCTGAGCAATGGGCCCTGGGCGGGCGCCCTTTCTGCCCCTGCCCAGGGCCGGCCCTGGGTACAAGAAAGAAGGCATTTCCATTTGTGTTCTTTGTAAAAGAACTTGATTCGAGAGGATGACATATGTGCCGAGCAAGACGACTGAGGAAGTTCCCTGCCAAGCGAAAGTCGAAATTGTTCCCTTTTGTAATAAGGGTCGATTTGGGGACAAATAGCATTAAAGAAGGGGGGATGATGTGAGCACGTTTATGCCACCCAACGATGCAACTTCAAACTTTCAGGGAAGTTTGTTTTTTCATCTGTTACATACTGATGTGTAACATTTCTTATACTTATATTATTTATATTAGTATGTTTGGTGTGTTTTAACTTAGTTTGATATAAATTATGGTGTGTCTATATTTGTTTGTGAGTTAATAAATAAGGTTGCAAGTGTTTACGACTTGTATTATTGTTTCCATTAAGTTTACAATGCTTTGATGGAATGTTTGTTGTCTTTTTGACATAGGTACGTAGAAGGACGTTGCATGTAACATGTACGATCAAGTCCTAATATGTAACAAGTGCAGCCGAGTATCCCTTATTGTTTTACCCATGTGCGTACAATGGGGTTTGAAATTTCTCTACACATGTGCGCCAATTACGTGGAGTTCACCATGCAGCAGCCCGTGCAGCAATCACGTGGAGTTCACCATGCAGCAGCCCGTGGGAGCCATGCAGCCGACCTTTCTCACATATGCGGTTTGAGGGTTTGAAATTCAAACCATGCACATTTTACATGTGCTTAAAATATTTGGCGCACCAAATTGAATTCACGGCTGAAAAACACATGCAGCCCTTAGTTAGTTTTTTTTTAATTTGAATTTTAATATTCAAATGGCTAAATATCAGCAACATGTTTGATTTCAGCAAACCACCATTGTAACTCTATATATTATGGCCGAACATGAATGTACAAGTTAGACATTTGATGAATAAAAATTTTGTGAGATTATTCTCTCAATTTCGGTTTTTCACCGAACTTTCTTTGGCATTTCAGACGTTGTTTGTTGTGTCAAATTTATTTGATACTTCGGGTTCCTAGTTCGCTATCTAGTGGGTCCAAGTCCTCCGACGTAAAGCATATTCGATTCGGGTTTGCTCAGTAGATTGTGCAGGTTCTTTCGAGCTTTCCGTCTTTGACGTTAGACAGATTCGATTTGGGTTTGCTCGGTAGATTGTGCAGGTTCTTTCGAGTTTAACATTACCAAATTTCTGCTGAATTTTCAGCAACATTTCTGTCATTTTTTTGGACACCGAAACAGCCATGAACGCCCTTTGAAGCATTCGTCTTTTTCGTCGTCCAAATCTGTCCAGAAATTCCTACACCCTTTTTCTATTTTTCTTTTTATTTCCTTTTTATATTTTCTTGTTTTTTGATCCTTAAACAATGTCCACTTTTGTTTTTATTGCAGAGAAATGTTTGCTACGATCCTAGATCCGTTTACGAATAAGGAGCGTTGTTTCTGAAGCAACGTACCCATTTATCAAATAGAGTTCGGAAATAAGTAGATGCAATAGACATGAGATCAGATTCGGCAACACACCAGTTATTTTGTGCGTCATAAAGACCAGGGATAGTATTCTTCTTCCTTCTGCTACTAGCACGGGCGTGAAAAAATTGGGCATTTTTGTCTCCTTGAGACAGCCATAGGTTACGAGAACGTTGCACCCAGTAAACTTCCTGTTTAGTAAGTAATTTAGGGAGTTCAGTTCTAGCCGCGATATAGGCTTTCTCAGTAGAGGCCGAGAGGGGTCGGTTTAGGAGTTTATTAATTTTCTTAGAGAGAGTGTGAATACGTCCTATAGATTTATAACGCTGTTGAGATTGCCAATCCCCTAAGTAGGAGCCTATAGCTTGAATTTTATCGAGAGTGTGCCCCTTGGTAGAAGCCCAAGTTTGTTTAACAAGAGAGATGCCTTCTTCATTGGTTGCCCAACAACTTTCGAAGCGAAACTTGGCAGGAGGTGGCCATTGAGCGGTTTGAAAGGTGGCCTCTGTATTCAAAAGAAGAAAACAGTGGTCTGATTTAGCATCAAAGTCAGATATAATGTTATAATGAGGGTTAGTGGCTTTCCATGCCATATTGCCCACAAATCGGTCTAGACGCTCAAAAATAGTTGGGGTGTTAGGACCGAGTTTGGACCATGTGAACCAACCTGTAGTCGGTTTGCAATCGAAAAGGTTATTACGTGAGAGGCATTGTCGAAAGTTATTAATTTGAGATCTTGCACGACGACAGCCTCCTTGTTTCTCATTATCAGAAAGAATTTCGTTAAAATCGCCTCCTAAAAGCCAAGAAAGACCATCATTGTTATTTAAAGAGTCAATTAGTTCCCATGTTTTAGTTTTATGGTTGGTTTCAGAAAAACCATGTATACCAGTAAAATAAAAAGAATAAGAGTCGCGTTGAATTTGAGTATGAATAAAATGATCCGAGTACGAAAGCAAAGAGATATTAAATTTATTTGAAGAAAATAAAGCAAGACCAGAACATTGTTTACTTGGAGCCACAAAAATAACTTCATGCATACCTAAAATGAAACTAAGACGGCTACACGCCGCTTTATCCAACTTCGTTTCACATAAAAAAGAAAATTCGGGGAGGAACGTCGAATATACTGTTGGAGATGATGAACTGGCTGGACCTTCCCGAGACCCTGACAGTTCCAGCATAAGATTATCATTTTCCTCAATGGGGCTGCGAATCAGCCGCCACCGGAGATTTTTTTGCGCTGCTCATCCCAACTTTCGGATTTGAAGAAGGGGAGGGCTGGATTTCTTCGGTTGGAGAATCACTTGGATAGAGGAGCGTCTTTTTGTGCCACGATTGGGAGGTATAGGTATAGGAGCAGGAGCCGAGGCTGCATCATTGGGATAATTTTTAAGAAGCCAAATGTCAAATGCATCAATAAGTGATATACATGTTCGAAGAAAAGGCTTACTTAGTTGGGCATCCAAGTTGTTCACTTGTTGAGCAGTAGGGCTTGGAACGCTATCGTCCTGTGCATCCCAATCGCCATTCTCAGAATTCTCAGGGATGGGAAATATTGTATTCAGAGGCTGTGGTGCTATAACTCGAAGAGGGAGAGTGACACATGAAGGTTTCTTTGGATCCTCTTTAGCTACTGGCGGCTTGGACGATTCCTCGCCTAACATCTCATCATTATGATTGGCATCCTCAGCAGGGAGATCTGCAAAGGAAGCAGCATCTCCGTCATTGAGTTTCCCTAAGAATTCAGAGAATGAGAAATTGAGTTTGAGATGAGGAAGACGGCGGATAAAAAAGAGATGGTGTGAAAGGATAAAAGACAGACCCGGTTCATGTGCTGAGGCAGTCGGTTCAGCAACTGATTTGCCTTTATCTTTCGGATCTTTTTGTAAGGGAAAAATAACAAATGAGTGCATGTAAGAAAAAGAAGATTGTTGGAAACAAAATGAAAGGAACAAAGTACCTATTGGTGGTTGGCGACTAGCATTAGGAGTCGGCTCGACTGATCGGATACGGCCTCGTGGTCCCTGATCCCAACGACGCGGGGGGAGGTACTGGAGCCATTCACCATATTGTAGCTTAGCCGGATCATACGCAGCTTTGTTAGGGCAGTTTTCAAAGACATGGCTGATAAGACCACCACCGTGGCAAAGGAGTGGCAGACGCTCATATTGGAGGCGGCAAGAGGTAGTACGTGTACCTTTCCCGATAAGGAGGAAACGACGGACATGTTTAGAAATATCCAGCAAGATTTCGACTCAAAGAAATTCAGTCATATTTCCTTCTCTCTTTCGTGTGTCAGTTCGGAGGACTGTTCCCACCATAGCACCAAGTGATTGGCCCACTAAGTGGGTTCTATCGGGGTCTTCCATTAATGGCTTAGGCAAGGCAAGGATACGGAACCAGATCCGCATTGGGTTGAAAGAGTATTCATCTGTGCTTTTTCCAGGATTGTATTCTGCTAAGGCAAGTCACTCATCTTTATATAACCAGGGGCCTCGTTCATAGACATCATCACGATCGCCTTGAGTGGCAAACGTGATTCTAAAGAAGGAATCCCTGATGATAGAGACCGATTGCAGGTTGTTCTTTTTCTATATACCCTCAAAAGCAACGAGGACAGCCCAATCGTCAATAGGTTTGGAGGAGATGAATTTTCCAATAAGGATGGTTTTTGGATCTTCTTCAAAGAAGTCAAAGTCAGGAGTGTAGATTGTGTTTGCTTATTCATTGGTTAAGTCTAAGTGGTTGTAATTGGGAAAGGAGGATAAAGAGGCCATTGGAAGAAGGAAGATAGAGTAACCGATAGAGAGAGGGATGTAGTATCGAAATGCTAGATGAAGAGAAGTAAAAAGGGGTTGACCCTTATATAAGAATTGCGTGGGAAGGAAAAAGTCAAGTGATAGGAAAAGGCAAGAATTATAAAAGGAGTGGAAAATTATTGAAATTAAATCTCTGAAATTGAAGGTAGATTTGCGGAAGATTAGCGCAAAAGGGGAAAGAGTAAAATTCAATGTTAATGAAGACTTATGGTAAGTTTGAAAGTAGGAGGTTAAGATCCTTAAATAAGGAATCTGGTAGAGAGAAAATAGAAACTTATAGAAGAGGTGAGTAACCTGTGGTAAAAACAGAAAGGAAAAACAATTGTAGAATGTGGGTATATTTTATAAAAGGGAAGTCGAATAAGGGGTAATAAATTGGTCAAAGTATAATGTATGGAAAATATATAGGGAATGGATGTAGGGGTTAAAGTCAAGGGAAGGTGGTAAATAAGGATAGAAATCAAATAATAGCAGAAAGGGAGGAATTTGATTAAATTGATCAAAATTTGAGGTCAAAACCCGGAAAAAGGAAAGGAAGTCTCGCAGAATTATAGGAATACAATTTGCAAGTATGGTAATTTCCCGGAAAAAGGAGGGGAAAGAAGGAAGGAGCAGAAATAAATTTAAGTAATAATGATAATAGGAAAGGAAAGAAACTAAAGTAAGCTGTGGTAATAAGAGATGGGAAATAAGGCAAGGATATTAGTGGGAAAAGTAAAAGAAATAGAATTTGGGTTAAAAAGAGAAATTGTATGGTTGGAATTTAAAAATAAATTGCCAGAAAAGGTGGGACAGCAGCGGTTAAATACCATATTCAAGTAGATATGGCAAGAAGTATACATTTGGAGTGATATGAGAAGTCTATTGATAGTATAGAACTGGGATAAATGCGAGTGAAATAAAGGTGTGTGAACTATAAGGAATAGTCTGATAAATAGGTGGGTATAATAGTTTTTACCAGGGGGATAAACAGCACTACAAATTGCAACAGAAAGATGGTGGTTATAAATAATCGTAGTGAAAGTTGTAGCCAAAGTTGGTCTATCATATAATAGGGATGAGTTGGTATAATGAGCGGATTTAAATTGTGTGGTTGAAACCGAGAAGAAGATCATGTAAAACATCATTTTCACCATTAAGGTGATCGTAGAAATATCCCTTGAGAGGGTTGGAGAGATATCACCAAAAGAGGTGTAATTGGGAGTAATGCTTTCAAAAATTGTGGTTGGACAATTCCAAAGAAGCATTGGAGTAGAAGTAATAAGAAAGAGATATATGCATACATCATGAACAGACGTAAGTAAATAATAGAATTTGACGAAACTAATCATAGCGATTAAACATGCATAGGCGGAGCTACTAGTAAGCACGTATAGTAGGGTAGTAAAAACCATAAGAACTAGAAAGCAAAGCAGGAAAAGAGAAGGAAGAGATATATTACAAACCTGGGGAAGAGAGGAAGGAGGGAAAAGAAAATAAATACAGACCAAATGAGCAAATAAAAAAAATAGGGGGATAAAAGAATAAATACAAGCCCAAATTAAACGAAAAGATAAAAAGAAAAAGGGAGACAAGGTAGCATCATCTTGGGGGTAGACGCAAATGTTCATCCTTGGCATCCTTGTAGTGCAGGGAGACATGGCATGTAAGAAAGAAAAGGTAACATTAGAAGGTAAACATAGGAATATGTCTAAAAGCATAGAAGAGATAGCATATGAAAACTGAGAAAAGCATACTGTACAAAAGATAGGTAATAACACATCAGAATTAAAAGGGAGCCAATGAAAAGAAACAAATATGAAGGAAGTCCGAAAGATGAAACAAGACCAAACGAAAATGAAACATGCATAGTGAATTGAACCAGCAGGAGGCAACAGTAATATGGGTGGATCGTGATCAGGATACAAACTAAAAGAGAATTGGATTAGAATAGATAAAAGCAGGAACATGGAAAACGTCAAACAATAGGCAAAAATAGAAACGTAGATGAAAAGGAAATTTGGGTTCAATCCTATCACATGTAAATAGTACAAGGTAAACGAAAAGGTAATGTATAAGGTTGGGCCAGGGAACATTGGCGGAAAAAGGTAAATATAATCTAAATAAAGGGATATAAAGGGGAGCCAGGGCCCTGAAGTGTGAGATTGATAATCATTGAGCAAATAAAACATATAACCAGCTAGATGCCATGAAAAATATATAACCAGGGGAATAATAGAGCTGCATATGAGTCCCACAAGGTGGGTCGATGAACATTTCCCAAACAGGGATCGTAGGTTAGTAATGAGATATATTGAGATAGATAGCCATAGAAAAGTAGCAGCAAGAGAAAAAGGTAACAAAAGTAAACCAAAACCAGTATATAAACTAAAGAAAATAAGAAATTTAGTATTTAAAATCAAGTCCATGGAAAACAATGATGGAGGGATCACAAGCATAATAAGAAAGTAGATAAAAACACTAATGAAAAAATCAGAATCATTACGCAGCAACCGAAACCAGGACAGAGATTTAGGATGTACAAAAAGAGCAAAGCAGTGATTAATAGATAGTGATTCAGAATCGTGTTGTAAGGTCCCATTTGGTGGGTCGAAATGATATTCCCGTTAAGGGATCGTTGTGATCCCTTAGACTTATGAGGGCGAAAAACGTAATGAGGCAGATAGTGATTAGAAAACCATAAGTTTAAAGATAGCATTACCATAACAATGAAGGTCTGCCAAGGATCAAAACTGGAGCTAAGGAAATAATAAAAATTATTAACAGGGAAGTAAAAAAAATGATGATCCAGTATAGTTCCTAATGTATATGTTGATAGATAGGATAAACATATAAACACAGTTCGAAAAAGAACCAGATGAAGCAATGTATATGATATAAAAGATATAACCTGTTAATCTAGTGACCCATGGCCAGCGTTCGAATGGTAAGATAGGGGCAGATCGATGGATGTACACGATTCGGGTCTGAAATTCTCAATCGAAAATTTGAAACAGAGAATATTGGGTCAGCGATAAACTCTAATTTAAAGGAAAAGTTATTAAACCCAGAAAAGATTTGGGGAAATAAAGGGGTAGACGAAAGTAAATAATGGAAATCAACGGAAGAGATAGTGAGGTGAGATCGGGGATGATTTCTGTGAGCCGCAGTGGCTCCTTTGAGCGGGGAGAGCCTATGTGAGATCTTGTTGCAAGAATCGTCTGGAACACAAAGTTGGGGGTCGGGACGATGAGTATGAAACTCATGGTAAATGGTATTTTCCCTCGCAACAAACAAAACCCAAGGAGTTAATCTATCATCAACCAGATCAGAGAAAAAGAAAGACAAAAAATCATAGAAAAAAAACAAAAACAGAAATTAATGGGGAAAGGGAGTTTCCCTCGCAACAAACAAAACCCAAGTAAAAAATAGATCGGCAATCAGATCGGAGAAAAAATGTAGCAAAAAATCAAAGGAAAAATATAAAAATAGAGTTGTTAAGGAAAAAGAAATCAAACCTTGGGCTCTCGAAAAATCCACATCGTGAAGCACATGGGTGTCTTGAGTGGGTTGAACGCCGGTTATGAAGGGGGAAAAAGTGAGGGCGGATCGCGTGGTACGGGAGGAAAGGGCGGCGGAGGGGGAAGGGGAGATGAGAAAAAACGAAAGGAAAAAGGTGGAAAGGAGGGGGGGAGTCACGGGAAAAGAAAAGGGGAAAATGAGAAAAACAAAAGGCCAACCGCAAAACCCAGAGAGGACCGAGAGGATTGGGAGAATTTCGAGAGCCATACCCGTTGGAATTTTAACTGACTACCAGTTGTAATTTAAACTGAGTAAAAAGTAAAAAAAATTGAATTTGTGCTATATACTTGCGTTGAAATGCTCGTAATCAAGTATATGAACTCCTAAAATTTGATTAATACTTGTTTTGTGATCCGTTTTGTAGAGGCTTCGGACGACCGGGTCTAAATAGGCCATACAATGGACCCGTTGGAATTTTAACTGAGTAAAAAGTACAAAAACTGAGTTTTTGCAATATAATCGCGTTAAAATGCTCCTAATCAGTTATATGATCTCCTAAATTTTGAATAAAACTTGTTTTGAGGTCCGTTTTGTAGAGGTTTCGGACGAGCGAGTCTAAATAGGCCTTACAATAGACCCGTTTGAATTTTAACTAAGTAAAAAGTACAAAAATTGAGTCTTTGCAATATAATCACGTTGAAATGGTCGTAATCAAGTATATGAACTCATAAAATTTGATTAAAACTTGTTTTGCGGTTCGTTTTGTAGAGGTTTCGGACGAGCAGGTCTAAATAGGCCTTACAAAGGACCCGATGGAATTTTAACTGAGTAAAAAGTACAAAAATTGAGTTTTTGCATTATAATCACGTTGAAAAGCTTGTAATCAAGTATATGAACTCATAAAATTTGATTAGAACTTGTTTTGTGGTCCGTTTTGTAAGGGTTTCGGACGAGCGGGTCTAAATAGGCCTTACAATAGACCCGTTGGAATTTTAACTGAGTAAAGAGTACAAAATTTGAGTTTTTGCAATATAACAGCGTTGAAATGCTCCTAATCAGTTATATGATCTCCTAATTTTTGAAAAAAACTTTTTTTGAGGTCCGTTTTGTAGAGGTTTCAGACGAGCGGGTATAAATAGGCCTTACAATACACCCGATGGAATTTTAAGTGAGTAAAAAAAATACAAAAATTGAGTTTTGCAATATGATCACGTTGAAAAGCTCGTAATCAAGTATATGAACTCATAAAATTTGATTAAAACTTGTTTTGCGGTCCGTTTTGTATAGGTTTCGGATCAGTGGGTCTAAATAGGCCTTAAAATAGACCCAATGGAATTTTAACAGAGTAAAAATTACAAAAATTGAGTTTTTGCAATATAATCGCGTTTAAAAGCTCGTAATCAAGTATATGAACTCATAAAATTTGATTAATAATAGTTTTGCGGTCTGTTTTGTAGAGGTTTCGGACGAGCGGGTCTAAATAGGCCTTACAAAGGGCCCGATGGAATTT
This sequence comes from Hibiscus trionum, assembly GCA_030270665.1. Lineage (NCBI taxonomy): Eukaryota > Viridiplantae > Streptophyta > Magnoliopsida > Malvales > Malvaceae > Hibiscus > Hibiscus trionum. The sequence goes on along the minus strand of BSYR01000010.1, from coordinate 36,827,046 downwards.
TAACTGAGTAAAAAGTACAAAAATTGAGTTTTTGCAATATAATCGCATTGAATAGCTCGTAATCAAGTATATGAACTCATAAGATTTGATTAAAACTTGTTTTGCGGTCCGTTTTGTAGATGTTTCGGACGAGCGGGTCTAAATAGGCCTTACAATGGACCCAATGGAATTTTAACTGAGTAAAAAGTAGACAAATTGTGTTTTTGCAATATAATCGCATTGTAATGGTCGTAATCAAGTATATAAACTCATAAAATTTGATTAAAACTTGATTTGTTGTCCGTTTTGTAGACATTTAGGATGAGCGGGTCTAAATAGGCCTTACAATAGACGCGTTGGAATTTTAACCGAGTAAAAAGTACAAAAATTGAGTTTTTACAATATAATCGCGTTGAAATGCTCGTAACCAATTTGATGAACTCATAGAATTTGATTAAAACTTGTTTTGCGGTCCGTTTTGTAGAGGTTTCGTACGAGCATGTCTAAATAGGCCTTATAATGGACCCGTTGGAATTTTAACTGAGTAAAAAGTACATAAATTAAGTTTTTGCAATATAATCGCGCTGAAAACCTCGTAATCAAGTATATGAACTCATAAAATTTTATTAAAACTTGTTTTGCGGTTCGCTTTGTAGAGGTTAGGGATGAGCGGGTCTAAATAGGCCTTACAATAGACCCGATGGAATTTTAACTAAGTAAAAAGTACAAAAATTTAGTTTTTGCAATATAATCGCGTTGAAAAGCTCGTAATCAAGTATATGAACTCATACAATTTGATTAAAACTTGTTTTGCGGTCCGTTTTGTAAAGGTTTCGGACGAGCGAGTCTAAATAGGCCTTGCAATGGACCCGTTGGAATTTTAACTGAGTAAAAAGTAGAAAAATTGAGTTTTTGCAATATAATCGCATTGAAATGCTCGTAATCAGTTATATGATCTCCTAAAATTTGAATAAAACTTGTTTTGAGGTACATTTTGTAGAGGTTTTGGACGAGCGGGTCTAAATAGGCCTTACAATGGACCCGTTGGAAATTTAACTGAGTAAAAAGTTCAAAAATTGAGTTTTTGTAATATAATCACATTTAAAAACTCGTAATCAAGTATATGAGCTCATTAGGTTTGATTAAAAGTTGTTTTGCGATCCGTTTTGTAAAGGTTTCCGACGAGCGGGTCTAAATAGGCCTTACAATGGACCCGTTGGAATTTTAACTGAGTAAAAAGTACAAAATTTGAGTTTTGCAATATAATCGCATTGAAATGCTCCTAATCAGTTATATGCTCAACTAAAATTTGAATAAAACTTGTTTTGAGGTCCGTTTTGTAGAGGTTTCGGACAAGCGGGTCTAAATAGGCCTTACAATAGACCCGATGGAATTTTAATTGAGTAAAAAAATACAAAAAATTGAGTTTTGCAACAAAATCGAGTTGAAAAGCTCGTAATCAAGTATATGAACTCATAAAACTTGATTAAAACTTGTTTTGCGGTCCGTTTTGTAGAGGTTTCTGAGGAGCGGGTCTAAATAGGCCTTACAATGGACCCGGTGGAATTTTAACTGAGTAAAAAGTACAAAAATTGACTTTTTGCAATAAAATCGCGTTGAAAAGCTCGTAATCAAGTTTATGAACTCATAAAATTTGATTAAAACTTGTTTTTCGGTCCGTTTTGTAAAGGTTTCGGACGAGCGGGTCTAAATTGGCCTTACATTACACCCAATGGAATTTTAACTGAGTAAAAAATACAAAAATTGAGTTTTGCAATATAATTGCGTTGAAAAGCTCGTAATAAAGTATATGAACTCATAAAATTTCATTAAAACTTGTTTTGCGGTCCGTTTTGTAGAGGTTTCGGATGAGTGGGTCTAAATAGGCCTTACAATAGACCCGATAGAATTTGAACTGAGTAAAAAGTACAAAAATTGAGTTTTGCAATATAATCGCGTTGAAAAGCTAGTAATCAAGTATATGAACTCGTAAAAATTGATTAAAACTAGTTTTGCGGTCTGTTTTATAAAGGTTTCGGACGAGCGGGTCTAAATAGGCCTTACAAAGGACCCGATGGAATTTTAACTGAGTAAAAACTACAAAAATTGTGTTTTTGCAATATAATCGCATTGAATATCTCTTAATCAAGTATATGAACTCATAAGATTTGATTAAAACTTGTTTTTCGGTCCGTTTTGTAAAGGTTTCGGACGAGCGGGTCTAAATTGGCCTTACAATACACCCAATGGAATTTTAACTGAGTAAAATGTACAAAAATTGTGTTTTTAAAATATAATCACGTTGAAATGGTCGTAATAGAGTATATGAACTCATAATATTTGATTAAAACTTGTTTTGTGGTCCGTTTTGTAGACGTTTCGGATGAGTGGGTCTAAATAGGCCATACAATAGACCCGTTGGAATTTTAACTGAGTTAAAAGTACAAAAATTGAGTTTTTGCAATATAATCGCGTTGAAATACTCGTAACCAATTTGATGAACTCATAAAATTTGATTAAAACTTGTTTTGCGGTCCGTTTTGTAGAGGTTTCGGACGAGCATGTCTAAATAGGCCTTACAATGGACCCGTTAGAATTTTAACTGAATAAAAAGTACATAAATTGAGTTTTTGCAATATAATCGCGCTGAAAACCTCGTAATCAGTTATATGATCTCCTAAAATTTAAATAAAACTTGTTTTGAGGTACGTTTTGTAGAGGTTTCGGACGAGCGGGTCTAAATAGGCCTTACAATACACCCGATGGAATTTTAACTGGGTAAAAAAATACAAAAATTGAGTTTTGCAAAATAATCGCGTTGAAAAGCTCGTAATCAAGTATATGAACTCATAAAATTTGATTAAAACTTGTTTTGCGGTCCGTTTTGTAGAGGTTTCGAATGAGCGGGTCTAAATAGGCCTTACAATAGACCCGATGGAATTTTAATTGAGTGAAAAGTACAAAAATTGAGTTTTTGCAATATAATCGCGTTGAAAAGCTCGTAATCAAGTATATGAACTTATAAAATTTGATTAAAACTACTTTTGCGGTCTGTTTTGTAAAGGTTTCGGACGAGCGGGTCTAAATAGGCCTTACAAAGGACCCGATGGAATTTTAACTGAGTAAAAAGTACAAAAATTGAGTTTTTGCAATATAATCTTGTTGAAATGGTCGTAATCAAGTATATGAACTCATAAAATTTGATTAAAACTTGTTTTGTGGTCCGTTTTGTAGACGTTTTGGATGAGCGAGTCTAAATAGGCCTTACAATAGACCCGTTGGAATTTTAACTGAGTAAAAAGTACTAAAATTGAGTTTGTGCAATATAATCGCGTTGAAATGCTCGTAACCAATTTGATAAACTCATAAAATTTGATTAAAACTTGTTTTGCGGTCCGTTTTGTAGAGGTTCCGGACGAGCATGTCTAAATAGGCCTTACAATGAACCCGTTGGAATTTTAACTGAGTAAAAAGTACATAAATTGAGTTTTTGCAATATAATCGCGCTGAAAACCTCGTAATCGGTTATATGATCTCCTAAAATTTGAATAAAACTTGTTTTGAGGTACGTTTTGTAGAGGTTTCGGACGAGCGGGTCTAAATAAGCCTTACAATGGACCCGTTGGAATTTTAACTGAGTAAAAAGTTCAAAAATTGAGTTTTGTAATATAACCACATTTAAAAACTCGTAATCAAGTATATGAGCTCATAAGGTTTGATTAAAAGTTGTTTTGCAATCAGTTTTGTAAAGGTTTCGGACGAGCGGGTCTAAATCGGCCTTACAATGGACCCGTTGGAATTTTAATTGAGTAAAAAGTACAAAAAATGAGTTTTTGCAATATAATCGCGTTGAAATGGTCGTAATCAAGTATATGAACTCATAAAATTTTATTAAAACTTGTTTTGCGGTCCGTTTTGTAGAGGTTTCGGACGAGCGGGTCTAAATAGGCCTTACAATAGACCCGATGGAATTTTAATTGAGTAAAAAATTACAAAAAATGAGTTTTTGCAATATAATCGCGTTGAAATGGTCGTAATCAAGTATATGAACTCATAAAATTTTATTAAAACTTGTTTTGAGGTCCGTTTTGTAGAGGTTTCGGACGAGCGGGTCTAAATAGGCCTTACAATAGACCCGATGGAATTTTAATTGAGTAAAAAATTACAAAAATTGAGTTTTGCAACATAATCGCGTTGAAAATTTCGTAATCAAGTATATGAACTCATAAAATTTGATTAAAACTTGTTTTGCGGTCCGTTTTGTAGAGGTTTCGGACGAGCGTGTCTAAATAGGCCTTACAATGGACCAGATGGAATTTTAACTGAGTAAAAAGTACAAAAATTGACTTTTTGCAATATAATCGCGTTGAAATGCTCGTAATCAAGTATATGAACTCATAAATTTTGATTAAAACTTGTTTTGGGGTCCGTTTTGTAGACGTTTCGGATGAGCGGGTCTAAATAGGCCTTACAATAGACCCGTTGGAATTTTAACTGAGTAAAAAGTACAAAAAATGAGTTTTTGCAATATAATCGCGTTGAAATGCTCGTAACCAATTTGATGAACTCATAAAATTTGATTAAAACTTGTTTTGCGGTCCGTTTTGTAGAGGTTTCGGACGAGCAGGTCTAAATAGGCCTTACAATGGACCCGTTGGAATTTTAACTGAGTAAAAAGTACAAAAATTGAGTTTTTGCAATATAATCGCGTTGAAATGCTCGTAACTAATTTGATGAACTCATAAAATTTGATTAAAACTTGTTTTGCGGTCCGTTTTGTAGAGGTTTCGGACGAGCAGGTCTAAATAGGCCTTACAATGGACCCGTTGGAATTTTAACTGAGTAAAAAGTACATAAATTGAGTTTTTGCAATATAATCACGCTGAAAACCTCGTAATCAGTTATATGATCTCCTAAAATTTAAATAAAACTTGTTTTGAGGTACGTTTTGTAGAGGTTTCGGACGAGCGGGTCTAAATAGGCCTTACAATACACCCGATGGAATTTTAACTGAGTAAAAAGTACAAAAATTGAGTTTTTGCAATATAATCGCTTTGAAAAGCTCGTAACCAATTTGATGAACTCATTAAATTTGATTAAAACTTGTTTTGTGGTCCGTTTTGTAGAGGTTTCGAACGAGCGGGTCTAAATAGGCCTTACAAAGGACCCGATGGAATTTTAACTGAGTAAAAAGTACAAAAATTGAGTTTTTGCAATATAATCGCGTTGAAATGGTCGTAATCAAGTATATGAACTCATAAAATTTTATTAAAACTTGTTTTGCGGTCCGTTTTGTAGAGGTTTCGGACGAGCATGTCTAAATAGGCCTTACAATGAACCCGTTGGAATTTTAACTGAGTAAAAAGTACATAAATTGAGTTTTTGCAATATAACTGCGCTGAAAACCTCGTTATCAGTTATATGATCTCCTAAAATTTGAATAAAACTTGTTTTGAGGTACGTTTTGTAGAGGTTTCGGACGAGCGGGTCTAAATAGGCCTTACAATGGACCCGTTGGAATTTTAACTGAGTAAAAAGTACAAAAATTGAGTTTTTGTAATATAATCACATTTAAAAACTCGTAATCAAGTATATGAGCTCATAAGGTTTGATTAAAAGTTGTTTTGCAATCCGTTTTGTAAAGGTTTCGGACGAGCGGGTCTAAATCGGCCTTACAATGGACCTGTTGGAATTTTAATTGAGTAAAAAGTACAAAAATTAAGTTTTTGCAATATAATCGCGTTGAAATGCTCCTAATCAGTCATATGATCTCCTAAAATTTGAATAAAACTTGTTTTGAGGTCCGTTTTGTAGACGTTTCGGACAAGCGGGTCTAAATAGGCCTTACAATAGACCCGATGGAATTTTAATTGAGTAAAAAATTACAAAAATTGAGTTTTGCAACATAATCGCGTTGAAAATCTCGTAATCAAGTATATGAACTCATAAAATTTGATTAAAACTTGTTTTGCGGTCCGTTTTGTAGAGGTTTCGGACGAGCAGGTCTAAATAGGCCTGACAATGGACCAGATGGAATTTTAACTGAGTAAAAAGTACAAAAATTGACTTTTTGCAATATAATCGCGTTGAAAAGCTCGTAATCAAGTATATGAACTCATAAAATTTGATTAAAACTTGTTTTGGGGTCCGTTTTGTAGACGTTTCGGATGAGCGGGTCTAAATAGACCTTACAATAGACCCGTTGGAATTTTAACTGAATAAAAAGTACAAAAATTGATTTTTTGCAATATAATCGCGTTGAAATGCTCGTAACCAATTTGTTGAACTTATAAAATTTGATTAAAACTTGTTTTGCGGTCCGTTTTGTAGAGGTTTCGGACGAGCAGGTCTAAATAGGCCTTACAATGGACCCTTTGGAATTTTAACTAAGTAAAAAGTACATAAATTGAGTTTTTGCAATATAATCGCGCTGAAGACCTCGTAATCAGTTATATGATCTCCTAAAATTTGAATAAAACTTGTTTTGAGATACGTTTTGTAGAGGTTTCGGACGAGCGGGTCTAAATAGGCCTTACAATGGACCCGTTGGAATTTTAACTAGGTAAAAAGTTCAAAAATTGAGTTTTTGTAATATAATCACATTTAAGAACTCGTAATCAAGTATATGAGCTAATAAGGTTTGATTAAAAGTTGTTTTGCAAATCGTTTTGTAAAGGTTTCGGACGAGCGGGTCTAAATAGGCCTTACAATGGACCCATTGGATTTTTAACTGAGTAAAAAGTACAAAAATTGAGTTTTTGCAATATAATCGCGTTGAAATGCTCCTAATCAGTTATATGATCTCCTAAAATTTGAATAAACCTTGTTTTGAGGTCCGTTTTGTAAAGGTTTCAGACGAGCGGGTCTAAATAGGCCTTACAATAGACCAGATGGAATTTTAATTGATTAAAAAAAATACAAAAATTGAGTTTTGCAACATAATCACGTTGAAAAGCTCATAATCAAGTATATAAACTCATAAAATTTGATTAAAACTTGTTTTGCAGTCCGTCTTGTAGAGGATTTGGACGAGCGGGTCTAAATAGGCCTTACAATGGACCCGATGGAATTTGAACTGAGTAAAAAGTACAAAAATTGACTTTTTGCAATATAATCGTGTTGAAAAGCTCGTAATCAAGTATATGAACTCATAAAATTTGATTAAAACTTGTTTTTCGGTCCGTTTTGCAAAGGTTTCGGACGAGCGGGTCTAAATAGGCCTTACAATACACCCGATGGAATTTTAACTGAGTAAAAAGTACAAAAATTGAGTTTTTGCAATATAATCACATTTAAAAGCTCGTAATCAAGTATATGAACTCATGAAATTTGATTAAAACTTGTTTTGCGGTCCGTTTTATAAAGGTTTCGGGCGAAAGAGTCTAAATAGGCCTTGCAATGGACCCGTTGGAATTTTAATTGAGTAAAAAGTACAAAAATTGAGTTTTTGCAATATAATCGCATTGAAATGCTCGTAATCAGTTATATGATCTCCTAAAATTTGAATAAAACTTGTTTTGAGGTCCGTTTTGTAGAGGTTTCGGATGAGCGGGTCTAAATCGGCCTTACAATGGAGCCGTTGGAATCTTAACTGAGTAAATAGTAAAAAAATTGAGTTTTTGCAATATAATCGCGTTGAAATGCTCCTAATCAGTTATATGAGCTCCTAAAATTTGAATAAAACTTGTTTTGAGGTCCGTTTTGTAAAGGTTTCAGACGAACGGGTCTAAATAGGCCATACAATGGACCCGTTGGAATTTTAATTGAGTAAAAAGTACAAAAATTGAGTTTTTGCAATCTAATCACATTTAAAAACTCGTAATCAAGTATATGAACTCTTAAGGTTTAATTAAAACTTGTTTTGCGATCCGTTTTGTAAAGGTTTCGGACGAGCGGGTCTAAATAGGCCTTACAATGGACACGTTGGAATATACTCGAGTTTTTGCAATATAATCGTGTTTTGTGGTCCGTTTTGTAGACGTTTCGGACGAACGGGTCTAAAGAGGCCATACAATAGACCCGTTGGAATTTTAACTGAGTAAAAAGTACAAAAATTGAGTTTTTGCAATATCATCGCGTTGAAATGCTCTTAATCCATTTGATGAACTCGTAAAATTTGATTAAAACTTGTTTTGCGGTCCGTTTTGTAGAGGTTTCGGACGAGCAGGTCTTAATAGGCCTTACAATGGACCCGTTAGAATTTTAACTGAGTAAAAAGTACAAAAAAAGAGTTTTTGCAATATAATCGCGTTGAAATGCTCGTAACCAATTTGATGAACTCATAAAATTTGATTAAAACTTGTTTTGCGGTTCGCTTTGTAGAGGTTTCGGACGGGCGGGTCTAAATAGGCCTTAGAATGGACCCGATGGAATTTTAACTGAGTAAAAGTACAAAAATTTAGTTTTTGCAATATAATCGCGTTGCAAAGCTCGTAATCAAGTATATGACCTCATAGAATTTGATTAAAACTTGTTTTGCGGTCCATTTTGTAAAGGTTTCGGACGAGCGTGTCTAAATAAGCTTTGCAATGGATCCGTTGGAATTTTAACTGAGTAAAAAGTACAAAAATTGAGTTTTTGCAATATAATTGCATTGAAATGCTCGTAATCAAGTATATGAACTCATAAAATTTGATTAAAACTTGTTTTGCGGTCCGTTTTGTAGAGGTTTCGGACGAGCCGGTCTAAATAGGCTTTACAATGGACCCGTTGGAATTTTAACAGAGTAAAAAGTACAAAAATTGAGATTTTGCAATATAATCGCGTTGAAATGCTCCTAATTAGTTGTATGATCTCCTAAATTTTGAATAAAACGTGTTTTGAGGTCCGTTTTGTAGAGGTTTCGGACGAACGGGTCTAAATAGGCCTTACAATAGACCCGTTGGAATTTTAACTAGGTAAAAAGTACAAAAATTGAGTTTTTGCAATATAATCGCATTGAAAAGCTCGTAATCAAGTATATGAACTCATAAAATTCGATTAAAACTTGTTTTGCGGTCCGTTTTGTAGAGGTGTCGGATGAGCGGGTCTAAAATGGCCTTACAATGGATCCGTTGGAATTTTAAGTTAGTAAAAAGTACAAAAATTGTGTTTTTGCAATATAATTGCGTTGAAATTTTCATAATCAAGTATATGAACTCATAAAATTTGATTAAAACTTGTTTTGTGGTCCATTTTGTAGACGTTTCGGACGAGCGGGTCTAAAGAGGCCTTACAATAGACCCGTTGGAATTTTAAATGAGTAAAAAGTACAAAAGTTGAGTTTTTGCAATATAATCGCGTTAAAGTGCTCTTAATCCATTTGATGAACTCATAAAATTTGATTAAAATTTGTTTTGCGGTCCGTTTTGTAGAGGTTTCGGACGAGCAGGTCTTAATAGGCCTTACAATGAACCTGTTAGAATTTTAACCGAGTAAAAAGTACAAAAATGAGTTTTTGCAATATAATCGCGTTGAAATGCTCGTAACCAATTTGATGAACTCATAAAATTTGATTAAAACTTGTTTTGCGGTCCGTTTTGTAGAGGTTTCGGACGAGCAGGTCTAAATAAGCCTTACAATGGACCCGTTGGAATTTTAACTGAGTAAAAAGTACATAATTTGATTTTTGCAATATAATCGCGTTGCAAAGCTCGTAATCAAGTATATGAACTCATAAAATTTGATTAAAATTTGTTTTGTGGTTCGCTTTGTAGAGGTTTCGGACGAGCAGGTCTAAATAGGCCTTACAATGGACTCGATGGAATTTTAACTGAGTAAAAAGTACAAAAATTTAGTTTTTGTAATATAATCGCATTGCAAAGCTCGTAATCAAGTATATGACCTCATAGAATTTGATTAAAACTTGTTTTGCGGTACGTTTTGTAAAGGTTTCGGACGAGCGTGTCTAAATAAGCTTTGCAATGGACCCGTTGGAATTTTAACTGAGTAAAAAGTACAAAAATTGAGTTTTTGCAATATAATCGCATTGAAATGCTCGTAATCAAGTATATGAACTCATAAAATTTGATTAAAACTTGTTTTGCGGTCCGTTTTGTAGAGGTTTCGGACGAGCCGGTCTAAATAGGGTTTACAATGGACCCGTTGGAATTTTAACTGAGTAAAAAGTACAAAAATTGAGTTTTTGCAATATAATCGCATTGAAATGCACGTAATCAAGTATATGAACTCATAAAATTTGATTAAAACTTGTTTTGCGGTCCGTTTTGTAGAGGTTTCGGACGAGCCGGTCTAAATAGGGTTTACAATGGACCCGTTGGAATTTTAACTGAGTAAAAAGTACAAAAATTGAGTTTTTGCAATATAATCGCATTGAAATGCTCGTAATGAAGTATATGAACTCATAAAGTTTGATTAAAACTTGTTTTGCAGTCCGTTTTGTAGAGGTTTCGGACGAGCCGGTCTAAATAAGCCTTACAATGGACCCGTTGGAATTTTAACTGAGTAAAAAGTACAAAAATTGAGTTTTTGCAATATAATCGCATTGAAATGCTCGTAATCAAGTATATGAAGTCATAAAATTTGATTAAAACTTGTTTTGCGGTCCGTTTTATAGAGGTTTCGGACGAGCAGGTCTAAATAAGCCTTACAATGGACCCGTTGGAATTTTAACTGAGTAAAAAGTACATAATTTGATTTTTTGCAATATAATCGTATTGCAAAGCTCGTAATCAAGTATATGAACTCATAAAATTTGATTAAAATTTGTTTTGTGGTTCGCTTTGTAGAGGTTTCGGACGAGCGGGTCTAAATAGGCCTTACAATGGACCCGATGGAATTTTAACGGAGTAAAAAGTACAAAAATTTAGTTTTTGTAATATAATCGCATTGCAAAGCTCGTAATCAAGTATATGACCTCATAGAATTTGATTAAAACTTGTTTTGCGGTCCGTTTTGTAAATGTTTCGGACGAGCGTGTCTAAATAAGCTTTGCAATGGACCCGTTGGAATTTTAACTGAGTAAAAAGTACAAAAATTGATTTTTTTGCAATATAATCGCATTGAAATGCTCGTAATCAAGTATATGAACTCATAAAATTTGATTAAAACTTGTTTTGCGGTCCGTTTTGTAGAGGTTTCGGACGAGCCGGTGTAAATAGTGTTTACAATAGACCCGTTGGAATTTTAACTGAGTAAAAAGTACAAAAATTGAGTTTTTGCAATATAATCGCATTGAAATGCTCGTAATCAAGTATATGAACTCATAAAATTTGATTAAAACTTGTTTTGCGGTCCGTTTTGTAGAGGTTTTGGACGAGCCGGTCTAAATAGGCTTTACAATGGACCCGTTGGAATTTTAACTGAGTAAAAAGTACAAAAATTGAATTTTTGCAATATAATCGCATAGAAATGCTCGTAATAAAGTATATGAACTCATAAAATTTGATTAAAACTTGTTTTGCGGTCCGTTTTGTAGAGGTTTCGGACGAGCCGGTCTAAATAAGCCTTACAATGGACCTGTTGGAATTTTAACTGAGTAAAAAGTACATAAATTGAGTTTTTTCAATATAATCGCGTTGCAAATCTCGTAATCAAGTATATGAACTCATAAAAGTTGATTAAAACTTGTTTTGCGGTTCGCTTTGTAAAGGTTTCAGACGAGCGGGTCTAAATAGGCCTTACAATGGACCCGATGGAATTTTAACTGAGTAAAAAGTACAAAAATTTTGTTTTTGCAATATAATCGCGTTGCAAAGCTCGTAATCAAGTATATGACCTCATAGAATTTGATTAAAACTTTTTTGCGGTCCGTTTTGTAAAGGTTTCGGACGAGCGTGTCTAAATAAGCTTCGCAATGGACCCGTTGGAATTTTAACTGAGTAAAAAGTACAAAAATTGAGTTTTTGCAATATAATCGCATTGAAATGCTCGTAATCAAGTATATGAACTCATAAAATTTGATTAAAACTTGTTTTGCGGTCCGTTTTGTAGAGGTTTCGGACGAGCCGGTCTAAATAGGGTTTACAATGGACCCGTTGGAATTTTAACTGAGTAAAAAGTACAAAAATTGAGTTTTTGCAATATAATCGCATTGAAATGCACGTAATCAAGTATATGAACTCATAAAATTTGATTAAAACTTGTTTTGCGGTCCGTTTTGTAGAGGTTTCGGACGAGCCGGTCTAAATAGGGTTTACAATGGACCCGTTGGAATTTTAACTGAGTAAAAAGTACAAAAATTGAGTTTTTGCAATATAATCGCATTGAAATGCTCGTAATGAAGTATATGAACTCATAAAATTTGATTAAAACTTGTTTTGCAGTCCGTTTTGTAGAGGTTTCGGACGAGCCGGTCTAAATAAGCCTTACAATGGACCCGTTGGAATTTTAACTGAGTAAAAAGTACAAAAATTGAGTTTTTGCAATATAATCGCATTGAAATGCTCGTAATCAAGTATATGAAGTCATAAAATTTGATTAAAACTTGTTTTGCGGTCCGTTTTATAGAGGTTTCGGACGAGCAGGTCTAAATAAGCCTTACAATGGACCCGTTGGAATTTTAACTGAGTAAAAAGTACATAATTTGATTTTTTGCAATATAATCGTATTGCAAAGCTCGTAATCAAGTATATGAACTCATAAAATTTGATTAAAATTTGTTTTGTGGTTCGCTTTGTAGAGGTTTCGGACGAGCGGGTCTAAATAGGCCTTACAATGGACCCGATGGAATTTTAACGGAGTAAAAAGTACAAAAATTTAGTTTTTGTAATATAATCGCATTGCAAAGCTCGTAATCAAGTATATGACCTCATAGAATTTGATTAAAACTTGTTTTGCGGTCCGTTTTGTAAATGTTTCGGACGAGCGTGTCTAAATAAGCTTTGCAATGGACCCGTTGGAATTTTAACTGAGTAAAAAGTACAAAAATTGATTTTTTTGCAATATAATCGCATTGAAATGCTCGTAATCAAGTATATGAACTCATAAAATTTGATTAAAACTTGTTTTGCGGTCCGTTTTGTAGAGGTTTCGGACGAGCCGGTGTAAATAGTGTTTACAATAGACCCGTTGGAATTTTAACTGAGTAAAAAGTACAAAAATTGAGTTTTTGCAATATAATCGCATTGAAATGCTCGTAATCAAGTATATGAACTCATAAAATTTGATTAAAACTTGTTTTGCGGTCCGTTTTGTAGAGGTTTTGGACGAGGCGGTCTAAATAGGCTTTACAATGGACCCGTTGGAATTTTAACTGAGTAAAAAGTACAAAAATTGAATTTTTGCAATATAATCGCATAGAAATGCTCGTAATAAAGTATATGAACTCATAAAATTTGATTAAAACTTGTTTTGCGGTCCGTTTTGTAGAGGTTTCGGACGAGCCGGTCTAAATAAGCCTTACAATGGACCTGTTGGAATTTTAACTGAGTAAAAAGTACATAAATTGAGTTTTTTCAATATAATCGCGTTGCAAATCTCGTAATCAAGTATATGAACTCATAAAATTTGATTAAAACTTGTTTTGCGGTTCGCTTTGTAAAGGTTTCAGACGAGCGGGTCTAAATAGGCCTTACAATGGACCCGATGGAATTTTAACTGAGTAAAAAGTACAAAAATTTTGTTTTTGCAATATAATCGCGTTGCAAAGCTCGTAATCAAGTATATGACCTCATAGAATTTGATTAAAACTTTTTTGCGGTCCGTTTTGTAAAGGTTTCGGACGAGCGTGTCTAAATAAGCTTTGCAATGGACCCGTTGGAATTTTAACTGAGTAAAAAGTACAAAAATTGAGTTTTTGCAATATAATCGCATTGAAATGCTCGTAATCAAGTATATGAACTCATAAAATTTGATTAAAACTTGTTTTTCGGTCCGTTTTGCAAAGGTTTCGGACGAGCGGGTCTAAATAGGCCTTACAATACACCCGATGGAATTTTAACTGAGTAAAAAGTACAAAAATTGAGTTTTTGCAATATCATCACATTTAAAAGCTCGTAATCAAGTATATGAACTCATGAAATTTGATTAAAACTTGTTTTGCGGTCCGTTTTATAAAGGTTTCGGGCGAAAGAGTCTAAATAGGCCTTGCAATGGACCCGTTGGAATTTTAATTGAGTAAAAAGTACAAAAATTGAGTTTTTGCAATATAATCGCATTGAAATGCTCGTAATCAGTTATATGATCTCCTAAAATTTGAATAAAACTTGTTTTGAGGTCCGTTTTGTAGAGGTTTCGGATGAGCGGGTCTAAATCGGCCTTACAATGGAGCCGTTGGAATCTTAATTGAGTAAATAGTACAAAAATTGAGTTTTTGCAATATAATCGCGTTGAAATGCTCCTAATCAGTTATATGAGCTCCTAAAATTTGAAGAAAACTTGTTTTGAGGTCCTTTTTTTAAAGGTTTCAGACGAACGGGTCTAAATAGGCCATACAATGGACCCGTTGGAATTTTAATTGAGTAAAAAGTACAAAAATTGAGTTTTTGCAATCTAATCACATTTAAAAACTCGTAATCAAGTATATGAACTCTTAAGGTTTAATTAAAACTTGTTTTGCGATCCGTTTTGTAAAGGTTTCGGACGAGCGGGTCTAAATAGGCCTTACAATGGACACGTTGGAATATACTCGAGTTTTTGCAATATAATCGTGTTTTGTGGTCCGTTTTGTAGACGTTTCGGACGAACGGCTCTAAAGAGGCCTTACAATAGACCCGTTGGAATTTTAACTGAGTAAAAAGTAAAAAAATTGAGTTTTTGCAATATCATCGCGTTGAAATGCTCTTAATCCATTTGATGAACTCGTAAAATTTGATTAAAACTTGTTTTGCGGTCCGTTTTGTAGAGGTTTCGGACGAGCAGGTCTTAATAGGCCTTACAATGGACCCGTTAGAATTTTAACTGAGTAAAAAGTACAAAAAAAGAGTTTTTGCAATATAATCGCGTTGAAATGCTCGTAACCAATTTGATGAACTCATAAAATTTGATTAAAACTTGTTTTGCGGTTCGCTTTGTAGAGGTTTCGGACGGGCGGGTCTAAATAGGCCTTAGAATGGACCCGATGGAATTTTAACTGAGTAAAAAGTACAAAAATTTAGTTTTTGCAATATAATCGCGTTGCAAAGCTCGTAATCAAGTATATGACCTCATAGAATTTGATTAAAACTTGTTTTGCGGTCCATTTTGTAAAGGTTTCGGACGAGCGTGTCTAAATAAGCTTTGCAATGGATCCGTTGGAATTTTAACTGAGTAAAAAGTACAAAAATTGAGTTTTTGCAATATAATTGCATTGAAATGCTCGTAATCAAGTATATGAACTCATAAAATTTGATTAAAACTTGTTTTGCGGTCCGTTTTGTAGAGGTTTCGGACGAGCCGGTCTAAATAGGCTTTACAATGGACCCGTTGGAATTTTAACAGAGTAAAAAGTACAAAAATTGAGATTTTGCAATATAATCGCGTTGAAATGCTCCTAATTAGTTATATGATCTCCTAAATTTTGAATAAAACGTGTTTTGAGGTCCGTTTTGTAGAGGTTTCGGACGAACGGGTCTAAATAGGCCTTACAATAGACCCGTTGGAATTTTAACTGGGTAAAAAGTACAAAAATTGAGTTTTTGCAATATAATCGCATTGAAAAGCTCGTAATCAAGTATATGAACTCATAAAATTCGATTAAAACTTGTTTTGCGGTCCGTTTTGTAGAGGTGTCGGATGAGCGGGTCTAAAAAGGCCTTACAATGGACCCGTTGGAATTTTAAGTTAGTAAAAAGTACAAAAATTGTGTTTTTGCAATATAATCGCGTTGAAATGTTCATAATCAAGTATATGAACTCATAAAATTTGATTAAAACTTGTTTTGTGGTCCATTTTGTAGACGTTTCGGACGAGCGGGTCTAAAGAGGCCTTACAATAGACCCGTTGGAATTTTAAATGAGTAAAAAGTACAAAAGTTGAGTTTTTGCAATATAATCGCGTTAAAGTGCTCTTAATCCATTTGATGAACTCATAAAATTTGATTAAAATTTGTTTTGCGGTCCGTTTTGTAGAGGTTTCGGACGAGCAGGTCTTAATAGGCCTTACAATGAACCTGTTAGAATTTTAACCGAGTAAAAAGTACAAAAATGAGTTTTTGCAATATAATCGCGTTGAAATGCTCGTAACCAATTTGATGAACTCATAAAATTTGATTAAAACTTGTTTTGCGGTCCGTTTTGTAGAGGTTTCGGACGAGCAGGTCTAAATAAGCCTTACAATGGACCCGTTGGAATTTTAACTGAGTAAAAAGTACATAATTTGATTTTTTGCAATATAATCGCGTTGCAAAGCTCGTAATCAAGTATATGAACTCATAAAATTTGATTAAAATTTGTTTTGTGGTTCGCTTTGTAGAGGTTTCGGACGAGCGGGTCTAAATAGGCCTTACAATGGACCCGATGGAATTTTAACAGAGTAAAAAGTACAAAAATTTAGTTTTTGTAATATAATCGCATTGCAAAGCTCGTAATCAAGTATATGACCTCATATAATTTGATTAAAACTTGTTTTGCGGTCCGTTTTGTAAAGGTTTCGGACGAGCGTGTCTAAATAAGCTTTGCAATGGACCCGTTGGAATTTTAACTGAGTAAAAAGTACAAAAATTGAGTTTTTGCAATATAATCGCATTGAAATGCTCGTAATCAAGTATATGAACTCATAATATTTGATTAAAACTTGTTTTGCGGTCCGTTTTGTAGAGGTTTCGGACGAGCCGGTTTAAATAGGCTTTACAATGGACCCGTTGGAATTTTAACTGAGTAAAAAGTACAAAAATTGAATTTTTGCAATATAATCGCATAGAAATGCTCGTAATGAAGTATATGAACTCATAAAATTTGTTTAAAACTTGTTTTGCGGTCCGTTTTGTAGAGGTTTCGGACGAGCCGGTCTAAATAAGCCTTACAATGGACCCGTTGGAATTTTAACTGAGTAAAAAGTACATAAATTGAGTTTTTTCAATATAATCGCGTTGCAAATCTCGTAATCAAGTATATGAACTCATAAAATTTGATTAAAACTTGTTTTGCGGTTCGCTTTGTAAAGGTTTCAGACGAGCGGGTCTAAATAGGCCTTACAATGGACCCGATGGAATTTTAACTGAGTAAAAAGTACAAAAATTTTGTTTTTGCAATATAATCGCGTTGCAAAGCTCGTAATCAAGTATATGACCTCATAGAATTTGATTAAAACTTTTTTGCGGTCCGTTTTGTAAAGGTTTCGGACGAGCGTGTCTAAATAAGCTTTGCAATGGACCCGTTGGAATTTTAACTGAGTAAAAAGTACAAAAATTGAGTTTTTGCAATATAATCGCATTGAAATGCTCGTAATCAAGTATATGAACTCATAAAATTTGATTAAAACTTGTTTTGTGGTCCGTTTTGTAGAGGTTTCGGACGAGCCGGTGCAAATAGGGTTTACAATAGACCCGTTAGAATTTTAACTGAGTAAAAAGTACAAAAATTGAGTTTTTGCAATATAATCGCATTGAAATGCTCGTAATCAAGTATATGAACTCATAAAATTTGATTAAAACTTGTTTTGCGGTCCGTTTTGTAGAGGTTTCGGACGAGCCGGTCTAAATAGGCTTTACAATGGACCCGTTGGAATTTTAACTGAGTAAAAAGTACAAAAATTGAGTTTTTGTAATATAATCGCATTGAAATGCTCGTAATCAAGTATATGAACTCATAAAATTTTATTAAAACTTGTTTTGCGGTCTGTTTTGTATAGGTTTCGGACGAGCCGGTCTAAATAGGCTTTACAATGGACCCGTTGGAATTTTAACTGAGTAAAAAGTACAAAAATTGAGTTTTTGCAATATAATCGCATTGAAATGCTCGTAATGAAGTATATGAACTCATAAAATTTGATTTAAACTTGTTTTGCGGTCCGTTTTGTAGAGGTTTCGGACGAGCCGGTCTAAATAAGCCACACAATGGACCCGTTGGAATTTTAACTGAGTAAAAAGTACATAAATTGAGTTTTTTTCAATATAATCGTGTTGCAAATCTCGTAATCAAGTATATGAACTCATAAAATTTGATTAAAACTTGTTTTGCGGTTCGCTTTGTAAAGGTTTTAGACGAGCGGGTCTAAATAGGCCTTACAATGGACCCGATGGAATTTTAACTGAGTAAAAAGTACAAAAATTTTGTTTTTGCAATATAATCGCGTTGCGAAGCTCGTAATCAAGTATATGACCTCATATAATTTGATTAAAACTTTTTTTGCGTTCCTTTTTGTAAAGGTTTCGGACGAGCGTGTCTAAATAAGCTTTGCAATGGACCCGTTGGAATTTTAACTGAGTAAAAAGTACAAAAATTGAGTTTTTGCAATATAATCGCATTGAAATGCTCGTAATCAAGTATATGAACTCATAAAATTTGATTTAAACTTGTTTTGCGATCCGTTTTGTAGAGGTTTCGGACGAGCCGGTCTAAATAGGGTTTACAATGGACCCGTTGGAATTTTAACTGAGTAAAAAGTACAAAAATTGAGTTTTTGCAATATAATCGCGTTGAAATGCTCGTAATCAAGTATATGAACTCATAAAATTTGATTAAAACTTGTTTTGCGGTTAGTTTTGTAGAGGTTTCGGACGAGCCGGTCTAAATAGGCTTTACAATGGACCCATTGGAATTTTAACTGAGTAAAAAATACAAAATTGAGTTTTTGCAATATAATCGCATTGAAATGCTCGTAATGAAGTATATGAACTCATAAAATTTGATTAAAACTTGTTTTGCGGTCCGTTTTGTAGAGGTTTCGGACGAGCAGGTCTAAATAGGCCTTACAATGGACCCGTTGGAATTTTAACTGAGTAAAAAGTACATAAATTGAGTTTTTGCAATATAATCACGCTGAAAACCTCGTAATCAGTTTTATGATCTCCTAAAATTTAAATAAAACTTGTTTTGAGGTACGTTTTGTAGACGTTTCGGACGAGCGGGTCTAAATAGGCCTTACAATACACCCGATGGAATTTTAACTGGGTAAAAAAATACAAAAATTGAGATTTGCAATATAATCGCTTTGAAAAGCTCGTAACCAATTTGATGAACTCATAAAATTTGATTAAAACTTGTTTTGCGGTCTGTTTTGTAGAGGTTTCGAACGAGCGGGTCTAAATAGGCCTTACAAAGGACCCGATGAAATTTTAACTGAGTAAAAAGTACAAAAATTGAATTTTTGCAATATAATCGCGTTGAAATGGTCGTAATCAAGTATATGAACTCATAAAATTTTATTAAAACTTGTTTTGCGGTCCGTTTTGTAGAGGTTTCGGACGAGCATGTCTAAATAGGCCTTACAATGAACCCGTTGGAATTTTAACTGAGTAAAAAGTACATAAATTGAGTTTTTGCAATATAACCGCGCTGAAAACCTCGTTATTAGTTATATGATCTCCTAAAATTTGAATAAAACTTGTTTTGAGGTACGTTTTGCAAAGGTTTCGGACGAGCGGGTCTAAATAGGCCTTACAATGGACCCGTTGGAATTTTAACTGAGTAAAAAGTACAAAAATTGAGTTTTTGTAATATAATCACATTTAAAAACTCGTAATCAAGTATATGAGCTCATAAGGTTTGATTAAAAGTTGTTTTGCAATCCGTTTTGTAAAGGTTTCGGACGAGCGGGTCTAAATCGGCCTTACATTGGACCTGTTGGAATTTTAATTGAGTAAAAAGTACAAAAATTAAGTTTTTGCAATATAATCGCGTTGAAATGCTCCTAATCAGTCATATGATCTCCTAAAATTTGAATAAAACTTGTTTTGAGGTCCGTTTTGTGGAGGTTTCGGACAAGCGGGTTTAAATAGGCCTTACAATAGACCCGATGGAATTTTAATTGAGTAAAAAATTACAAAAATTGAGTTTTGCAACATAATCGCATTGAAAACTCGTAATCAAGTATATGAACTCATAAAATTTGATTAAAACTTGTTTTTCGGTTCGTTTTGTAGAGGTTTCGGACGAGCAGGTCTAAATAGGCATTACAATGGACCAGATGGAATTTTAACTGAGTAAAAAGTACAAAAATTGACTTTTTGCAATATAATCGCGTTGAAAAGCTCGTAATCAAGTATATGAACTCATAAAATTTGATTAAAACTTGTTTTGTGGTCCGTTTTGTAGACGTTTCGGATGAGCGGGTCTAAATAGACCTTACAATAGACCCGTTGGAATTTTAACTGAATAAAAAGTACAAAAATTGATTTTTTGCAATATAATCGCATTGAAATGCTCGTAACCAATTTGTTGAACTCATAAAATTTGATTAAAACTTGTTTTGCGGTCCGTTTTGTAGAGGTTTCGGACGAGCAGGTCTAAATAGGCCTTACAATGGACCCTTTGGAATTTTAACTAATTAAAAAGTACATAAATTGAGTTTTTGCAATATAATCGCGCTGAAGACCTCGTAATCAGTTATATGATCTCCTAAAATTTGAATAAAACTTGTTTTGAGATACGTTTTGTAGAGGTTTCGGACGAGCGGGTCTAAATAGGCCTTACAATGGACCCGTTGGAATTTTAACTAGGTAAAAATTTCAAAAATTGAGTTTTTGTAATATAATCACATTTAAAAACTCGTAATCAAGTATATGAGCTAATAAGGTTTGATTAAAAGTTGTTTTGCAAATCGTTTTGTAAAGGTTTCGGACGAGCGGGTCTAAATAGGCCTTAGAATGGACCCATTGGATTTTTAACTGAGTAAAAAGTACAAAAATTGAGTTTTTGCAATATAATCGCGTTGAAATGCTCCTAATCAGTTATACGATCTCCTAAAATTTGAATAAACCTTGTTTTGAGGTCCGTTTTGTAAAGGTTTCAGACGAGCGGGTCTAAATAGGCCTTACAATAGACCCGATGGAATTTTAATTGATTAAAAAAAATACAAAAATTGAGTTTTGCAACATAATCACGTTGAAAAGCTCATAATCAAGTATATAAACTCATAAAATTTGATTAAAACTTGTTTTGCAGTCCGTCTTGTAGAGGATTTGGACGAGCGGGTCTAAATAGGCCTTACAATGGACCCGATGGAATTTGAACTGAGTAAAAATTACAAAAATTGACTTTTTGCAATATAATCGCGTTGAAAAGCTCGTAATCAAGTATATGAACTCATAAAATTTGATTAAAACTTGTTTTTCGGTCCGTTTTGCAAAGGTTTCGGACGAGCGGGTCTAAATAGGCCTTACAATACACCCGATGGAATTTTAACTGAGTAAAAAGTACAAAAATTGAGTTTTTGCAATATAATCACATTTAAAAGCTCGTAATCAAGTATATGAACTCATAAAATTTGATTAAAACTTGTTTTACGGGCCGTTTTATAAAGGTTTCGGGCGAAAGAGTCTAAATAGGCCCTGCAATGGACCCGTTGGAATTTTAATTGAGTAAAAAGTACAAAAAATTAGTTGTTGCAATATAATCGCATTGAAATGCTCGTAATCAGTTATATGATCTCCTAAAATTTGAATAAAACTTGTTTTGAGGACCGTTTTGTAGAGGTTTCGGATGAGCGGGTCTAAATCGGCCTTACAATGGAGCCGTTGGAATCTTAACTGAGTAAATAGTACAAAAATTGAGTTTTTGCAATATAATCGCGTTGAAATGCTCCTAATCAGTTATATGAGCTCCTAAAATTTGAATAAAACTTGTTTTGAGGTCCATTTTGTAAAGGTTTCGAACGAGCGGGTCTAAATAGGCCATACAATGGACCCGTTGGAATTTTAACTGAGTAAAAAGTACAAAAATTGAGTTTTTGCAATCTAATCACATTTAAAAACTCGTAATCAAGTATATGAACTCTTAAGGTTTAATTAAAACTTGTTTTGCGATCCGTTTTGTAAAGGTTTCGGACGAGCGGGTCTAAATAGGCCTTACAATGGACACGTTGGAATATACTCGAGTTTTTGCAATATAATCGTGTTTTGTGGTCCGTTTTGTAGACGTTTCGGACGAACGGGTCTAAAGAGGCCTTACAATAGACCCGTTGGAATTTTAACTGAGTAAAAAGTACAAAAATTGAGTTTTTACAATATCATCGCGTTGAAATGCTCTTAATCGATTTGATGAACTCGTAAAATTTGATTAAAACTTGTTTTGCGGTCCGTTTTGTAGAGGTTTCGGACGAGCAGGTCTTAATAGGCCTTACAATGGACCCGTTAGAATTTTAACTGAGTAAAAAGTACAAAAAATGAGTTTTTGCAATATAATCGTGTTGAAATGCTCGTAACCAATTTGATGAACTCATAAATTTGATTAAAACTTGTTTTGCGGTTCGCTTTGTAGAGGTTTCGGACGGGCGGGTCTAAATAGGCCTTACAATGGACCCGATGGAATTTTAACTGAGTAAAAAGTACAAAAATTTAGTTTTTGCAATATAATCGCGTGTCTAAATAGGCTTGTTTTGCGGTCCATTTTGTAAAGGTTTCGGACGAGCGTGTCTAAATAAGCTTTGCAATGGATCCGTTGGAATTTTAACTGAGTAAAAAGTACAAAAATTGAGTTTTTGCAATATAATTGCATTGAAATGCTCGTAATCAAGTATATGAACTCATAAAATTTGATTAAAACTTGTTTTGCGGTCCGTTTTGTAGAGGTTTCGGACGAGCCGGTCTAAATAGGCTTTACAATGGACCCGTTGGAATTTTAACAGAGTAAAAAGTACAAAAATTGAGATTTTGCAATATAATCGCGTTGAAATGCTCCTAATTAGTTATATGATCTCCTAAATTTTGAATAAAACGTGTTTTGAGGTCCGTTTTGTAGAGGTTTCGGACGAGCCGGTCTAAATAGGCTTTACAGTGGACCCGTTGGAATTTTAACTGAGTAAAAAGTACAAAAATTAAGTTTTTGCAATATAATCGCATTGAAATGCTCGTAATGAAGTATATGAACTCATAAAATTTGATTAAAACTTGTTTTGCAGCCCGTTTTGTAGAGGTTTCGGACGAGCCGGTCTAAATAAGCCTTACAATGGACCCGTTGGAATTTTAACTGAGTAAAAAGTACAAAAATTGAGTTTTTGCAATATAATCGCATTGAAATGCTCGTAATCAAGTATATGAACTCATAAAATTTGATTAAAACTTGTTTTGCGGTCCGTTTTATAGAGGTTTCGGACGAGCAGGTCTAAATAAGCCTTACAATGGACCCGTTGGAATTTTAACTTAGTAAAAAGTACATAATTTGATTTTTTGCACTATAATCGCGTTGCAAAGCTCGTAATCAAGTATATGAACTCATAAAATTTGATTAAAATTTGTTTTGTGGTTCGCTTTGTAGAGGTTTCGGACGAGCGGGTCTAAATAGGCCTTACAATGGACCCGATGGAATTTTAACGGAGTAAAAAGTACAAAAATTTAGTTTTTGTAATATAATCGCATTGCAAAGCTCGTAATCAAGTATATGACCTCATAGAATTTGATTAAAACTTGTTTTGCGGTCCGTTTTGTAAATGTTTCGGACGAGCGTGTCTAAATAAGCTTTGCAATGGACCCGTTGGAATTTTAACTGAGTAAAAAGTACAAAAACTGATTTTTTTGCAATATAATCGCATTGAAATGCTCATAATCAAGTATATGAACTCATAAAATTTGATTAAAACTTGTTTTGCGGTCCGTTTTGTAGAGGTTTCGGACGAGCCGGTCTAAATAGGGTTTACAATAGACCCGTTGGAATTTTAATTGAGTAAAAAGTACAAAAATTTAGTTTTTGCAATATAATCGCATTGAAATGCTCGTAATCAAGTATATGAACTCATAAAATTTGATTTAAAACTTGTTTTGCGGTCCGTTTTGTAGAGGTTTCGGACGAGCCGGTCTAAATAGGCTTTACAATGGACCCGTTGGAATTTTAACTGAGTAAAAAGTAAAAAAATTGAGTTTTTGCAATATAATCGCATAGAAATGCTCGTAATGAAGTATATGAACTCATAAAATTTGATTAAAACTTGTTTTGCGGTCCGTTTTGTAGAGGTTTCGGACGAGCCGGTCTAAATAAGCCTTACAATGGACCCGTTGGAATTTTAACTGAGTAAAAAGTACATAAATTGAGTTTTTTCAATATAATCGCGTTGCAAATCTCGTAATCAAGTATATGAACTCATAAAATTTGATTAAAATTTGTTTTGCGGTTCGCTTTGTAAAGGATTCAGACGAGCGGGTCTAAATAGGCCTTACAATGGACCCGATGGAATTTTAACTGAGTAAAAAGTACAAAAATTTTGTTTTTGCAATATAATCGCGTTGCAAAGCTCGTAATCAAGTATATGACCTCATAGAATTTGATTAAAACTTTTTTTGCGGTCCGTTTTGTAAAGGTTTCGGACGAGCGTGTCTAAATAAGCTTTGCAATGGACCCGTTGGAATTTTAACTGAGTAAAAAGTACAAAAATTGAGTTTTTGCAATATAATCGCGTTGAAATGCTCGTAATCAAGTATATGAACTCATAAAATTTGATTAAAACTTGTTTTGCGGTCCGTTTTGTAGAGGTTTCGGACGAGCCGGTCTAAATAGGCTTTACAATGGACCCGTTGGAATTTTAACTGAGTAAAAAGTACAAAAATTGAGTTTTTGCAATATAATCGCATTGAAATGCTCGTAATCAAGTATATGAACTCATAAAATTTTATTAAAACTTGTTTTGCGGTCCGTTTTGTAGAGGTTTCGGACGAGCCGGTCTAAATAGGCTTTACAATGGACCCGTTGGAATTTTAACTGAGTAAAGAGTACAAAAATTGAGTTTTTGCAATATAATCGCATTGAAATGCTCGTAATGAAGTATATGAACTCATAAAATTTGATTAAAACTTGTGTTGCGGTCCGTTTTGTAGAGGTTTCGGACGAGCCGGTCTAAATAAGCCTTACAATGGACCCGTTGGAATTTTAACTGAGTAAAAAGTACATAAATTGAGTTTTTTCAATATAATCGCGTTGCAAATCTCGTAATCAAGTATATGAACTCATAAAATTTGATTAAAACTTGTTTTGAGGTTCGCTTTGTAAAGGTTTCAGACGAGCGGGTCTAAATAGGCCTTACAATGGACCCGATGGAATTTTAACTGAGTAAAAAGTACAAAAATTTTGTTTTTGCAATATAATCGCGTTGCGAAGCTCGTAATCAAGTATATGACCTCATAGAATTTGATTAAAACTTTTTTTGCGGTCCGTTTTGTAAAGGTTTCGGACGAGCGTGTCTAAATAAGCTTTGCAATGGACCCGTTGGAATTTTAACTGAGTAAAAAGTACAGAAATTGAGTTTTTGCAATATAATCGCATTGAAATGCTCGTAATCAAGTATATGAACTCATAAAATTTGATTAAAACTTGTTTTGCGGTCCGTTTTGTAGAGGTTTCGGACGAGCCGGTCTAAATAGGGTTTACAATGGACCCGTTGGAATTTTAACTGAGTAAAAAGTACAAAAATTGAGTTTTTGCAATATAATCGCGTTGAAATGCTCGTAATCAAGTATATGAACTCATAAAATTTGATTAAAACTTGTTTTGCGTTCAGTTTTGTAGAGGTTTCGGACGAGCCGGTCTAAATAGGCTTTACAATGGACCCGTTGGAATTTTAACTGAGTAAAAAGTACAAAAATTGAGTTTTTGCAATATAATCGCATTGAAATGCTCGTAATGAAGTATATGAACTCATAAAATTTGATTAAAACTTGTTTTGCGGTCCGTTTTGTAGAGGTTTCGGACGAGCCGGTCTAAATAAGCCTTACAATGGACCCGTTGGAATTTTAACTGAGTAAAAAGTACATAAATTGAGTTTTTACAATATAATCGCGTTGCAAATCTCGTAATCAAGTATATGAACTCATAAAATTTGATTAAAACTTGTTTTGCGGTTCGTTTTGTAAAGGTTTCAGACGAGCGGGTCTAAATAGGCCTTACAATGGACCCGATGGAATTTTAACTGAGTAAAAAGTACAAAAATTTTGTTTTTGCAATATAATCGCGTTGCAAAGCTCGTAATCAAGTATATGACCTCATAGAATTTGATTAAAACTTTTTTTGCGGCCCGTTTTGTAAATATTTCGGACAAGCGTATCTAGATAAGCTTTGCAATGGACCCGTTGGAATTTTAACTGAGTAAAAAGTACAAAAATTGAGTTTTTGCAATATAATCGCATTGAAATGCTCGTAATCAAGTATATGAACTCATAAAATTTGATTAAAACTTGTTTTGCGGTCCGTTTTGTAGAGGTTTCAGACGAGCCGGTCTAAATAGGCTTTACAATGGAACCGTTGGAATTTTAACTGAGTAAATAGTACAAAAAATGAGTTTTTGCAATATAATCGCGATGAAATGCTCCTAATCAGTTATATGAGCTCCTAAAATTTGAATAAAACTTGTTTTGAGGTCCGTTTTGTAAAGGTTTCAGACGAACGGGTCTAAATAGGCCTTACAATGGACCCGTTGGAATTTTAACTGAGTAAAAAGTATAAAAATTGAGTTTTTGCAATATAATCGCATTGAAAAGCTCGTAATCAAGTATATGAACTCATAAAATTTGATTAAAACTTGTTTTGCGGTCCGTTTTGTAGAGGTTTCGGATTAGCGGGTCTAAATAGGCATTACAATGGACCCGTTGGAATTTTAACTGAGTAAAAAGTACAAAAAATGAATTTTGCAATATAATCGCGTTAAAATGCTCCTAATCAGTTATATGATCTCATAAAATTTGAATAAAACTTGTTTTGAGGTCCGTTTTGTAGAGGTTTCGTACGAGCGGGTCAAAATAGGCCTTACAATGGACCCGTTGGAATTTTAACTGTGTAAAAAGTACAAAAATTGAGTTTTTGCAATATAATCGCATTGAAATGCTCGAAATCAAGTATATGAACTCATAAAATTTGATTAAAACTTGTTTTGCGGTCCGTTTTGTAGAGGTTTCGGACGAGCCGGTCTAAATAGGCTTTACAATGGACCCGTTGGAATTTTAACTAAGTAAATAGTACAAAAATTGAGTTTTTACAATATAATCGCGTTGAAATGCTCCTAATCAGTTATATGATCTCCTAAATTTTGAATAAAACGTGTTTTGAGGTCCGTTTTGTAGAGGTTTCGGACGAACGGGTCTAAATAGGCCTTACAATGGACCCGTTGGAATTTTAACTTAGTAAAAAGTACAAAAATTGAGTTTTTGCAATATAATCGCATTGAAAAGCTCATAATCAAGTATATGAACTCTTAAAATTTGATTAAAACTTGTTTCGCGGTCCGTTTTGTAGAGGTTTCGGATGAGCGGGTCTAAATAGGCCTTACAATGGACCCGTTGGAATTTTAAGTTAGTAAAAAGTACAAAAATTGTGTTTTTGCAATATAATCGCGTTGAAATGTTCATAATCAAGTATATGAACTCATAAAATTTGATTAAAACTTGTTTTGTGGTCCGTTTTGTAGACGTTTCGGACGAGCGGGTCTAATGAGGCCTTACAATAGACCCGTTGGAATTTTAACTGAGTAAAAAGTACAAAAATTGAGTTTTTGCAATATAATCGCGTTGAAATGCTCTTAATCCATTTGATGAACTCATGAAATTTGATTAAAATTTGTTTTGCGTCCGTTTTGTAGAGGTTTCGGACGAGTAGGTCTTAATAGGCCTTACAATGGACCCGTTAGAATTTTAACTGAGTAAAAAGTACAAAAAATGATTTTTTTGCAATATAATCGCGTTAAAATGCTTTTAACCAATTTGATGAACTCATTAAATTTGATTAAAACTTGTTTTGCGGTACGTTTTGTAGAGGTTTCGGACGAGCAGGTCTAAATAAGCCTTACAATGGACCCGTTGGAATTTTAACTGAGTAAAAAGTACATAATTTGAGTTTTTGCAATATAATCGCGTTGCAAAGCTCGTAATCAAGTATATGAACTCATAAAATTTGATTAAAACTTGTTTTGTGGTTCGCTTTGTAGAGGTTTCGGACGAGCGTGTCTAAATAGGCCTTACAATGGACCCGATGGAATTTTAACTGAGTAAAAAGTACAAAAATTTAGTTTTTGCAATATAATCGCGTTGCAAAGCTCCTAATCAAGTATATGACCTCATAGAATTTGATTAAAACTTGTTTTGCGGTCCGTTTTGTAGAGGTTTCGGACGAGCGTTTCTAAATAAGCTTTGCAATGGACCCATTGAAATTTTAACTGAGTAAAAAGTACAAAAATTGAGTTTTTGCAATATAATCGCATTGAAATGCTCGTAATCAAGTATATGAACTCATAAAGTTTGATTAAAACTTGTTTTGCGGTCCGTTTTGTAGAGGTTTCGGATGAGCCGGTCTAAATAGGCCTTACAATGGACCCGTTGGAATTTTAAGTTAGTAAAAAGTACAAAAATTGTGTTTTTGCAATATAATCGCGTTGAAATGTTCATAATCAAGTATATGAACTCATAAAATTTGATTAAAACTTGTTTTGTGGTCCGTTTTGTAGAGGTTTCGGACTAGCGGGTCTAAAGAGGCCTTACAATAGACCTGTTGGAATTCTAATTGAGTAAAAAGTACAAAAATTGAATTTTTGCAATATAATCGCGTTGAAATGCTCTTAATCCATTTGATGAACTCATAAAATTTGATTAAAATTTGTTTTGCGGTCCGTTTTGTAGAGGTTTCGGACGAGCAGGTCTTAATAGGCCTTACAATGGACCTGTTAGAATTTTAACTGAGTAAAAAGTACAAAAAATGAGTTTTTGCAATATAATCGCGTTGAAATGCTCGTAACCAATTTGAAGAACTCATAAAATTTGATTAAAACTTGTTTTGCGGTCCGTTTTGTAGAGGTTTCGGATGAGCAGGTCTAAATAAGCCTTACAATGGACCCGTTGGAATTTTAAGTTAGTAAAAAGTACAAAAATTGTGTTTTTGCAATATAATCGCATTGAAATGCTCGTAATCAAGTATATGATCTCATAAAATTTGATTAAAACTTGTTTTGCGGTCCGTTTTGTAAAGGTTTCGGACGAGCCGGTCTAAATAGGCTTTACAATGGACCCGTTGGAATTTTAACTGAGTAAAAAGTGCAAAAATTGAGTTTTTGCAAATAATCGCTTTGAAATGCTCGTAATCAAGTATATGAACTCATAAAATTTGATTAAAACTTGTTTTGCGGTCCGTTTTGTAGACGTTTCGGACGAGCCGGTCTAAATAAGCCTTACAATGGACCCGTTGGAATTTTAACTGAGTAAAAAGTACATAAATTGAGTTTTTGCAATATAATCCCGTTGCAAAGCTCGTAATCAAGTATATGAACTCATAAAATTTGATTAAAACCTGTTTTACGGTTCGCTTTGTAAAGGTTTTAGACGAGCGGGTCTAAATAGGCCTTACAATGGACCCGATGGAATTTTAACTGAGTAAAAAGTACAAAATTTAGTTTTTGCAATATAATCACGTTGCAAAGCTTGTAATCAAGTATATGACCTAATAGAATTTGATTAAAACTTTTTTTGCGGTCCGTTTTGTAAAGGTTTTGGACGAGCGTGTCTAAATAAGCTTTGCAATGGACCCGTTGGAATTTTAACTTAGTAAAAAGTACAAAAATTGAGTTTTTGCAATATAATCGTATTGAAATGCTCGTAATCAAGTATATGAACTCATAAATTTTGATTAAAACTTGTTTTGCGGTCCGTTTTGTAGAGGTTTCGGACGAGCCGGTCTAAATAGGCTTTACAATGGACCCGTAGGAATTTTAACTGAGTAAATAGTACAAAAATTGAGTTTTTGCAATATAATCACGTTGGAATGCTCCTAATCAGTTATATGATCTCCTAAATTTTGAATAAAACGTGTTTTGATGTCCGTTTTGTATAGGTTTCGGACGAACAGGTCTAAATAGGCCTTACAAAAATTAAGTTTTTGCAATATAATCGCATTGAAAAGCTCGTAATCAAGTATATGAACTCATAAAATTTGATTAAAACTTGTTTTGCAGTCCGTTTTGTAGAGGTTTCGGATGAGCGGGTCTAAATAGGCATTACAATGGACCCGTTGGAATTTTAACTCAGTAAAAAGTACAAAAAATGAATTTTGCAATATAATCGCGTTAAAATGCTCCTAATCAGTTATATGATCTCATAAAATTTGAATAAAACTTGTTTTGAGGTCCGTTTTGTAGAGGTTTCGGACGAGCGGGTCAAAATAGGCCTTACAATGGACACGTTGGAATTTTAACTGAGTAAAAAGTACACAAATTGAGTTTTTGCAATATAATCGCGTTAAAATGCTCCTAATCTGTTATATGATCTCCTAAAATTTGAATAAAACTTGTTTTGAGGTCCGTTTTGTAGAGGTTTCGGACGAGCGGGTCTAAATAGGCCTTACAATAGACCCGTTGGAATTTTAACTGAGTAAAAAGTACAAAAACTGGTTTTTTGCAATATAATCGCGTTGAAATGGTCGTATTCAAGTAAAGGAAATCATAAAGTTTGATTAAAACTTGTTTTGTGGTCCGTTTTGTAGACATTTCGGACGAGCGGGTCTAAATAGTCCTTAGAATATACCCGTTGGAATTTTAACTGAGTAAAAAGTACAAAAATTGAGTTTTTGCAATATAATCGCGTTGAAATGCTCGTAACCAATTTGATGAACTCATAAAATTTGATTAAAACTTGTTTTGCGGTCCATTTTGTAGAGGTTTCTAACGAGCGGGTCTAAATAGGCATAACAGTGGACCCGTTGGAATTTTAACTAAGTAAAAAGTACAAAAATTGAGTTTTTGCAATCTAATCACATTTAAAAACCCGTAACCAAGTTTATGAACTCATAAGGTTTAATTAAAACTTGTTTTGCGATCCGTTTTGTTAAGGTTTCGGACGAACGGGTCTAAATAGGCATTACAATGGACCCGTTGGAATTTTAACTGAAAAAAAGGTACAAAAATTTAGTTATTGCAATATAATCACGTTGAAATGCTCGTAATCAGTTATATGATCTCCTAAAATTTGATGAAAACTTATTTTGCGATCCGTTTTGTAGAGGTTTCGGACGAGCGGGTCTAAATAGTCCTTACAATGGACCCGTTGAAATTTTAACTGAGTAAAAAGTACAAAAATTAAGATTTTGCAATATAATCGCGTTGAAATGGTCGTAATCAAGTAAATGAAATCATAAAATTTGATTAAAACTTGTTTTGTGGTCCGTTTTGTAGACGTTTCGGACGAGCGGGTCTAAATAGGCCTTACAATAAACCTGTTGGAATTTTAAGTGAGTAAAAAGTAAAAAAATTGTGTTTTTGCAATATAATCGCGTTGAAATATTCATAATCAAGTATATGAACTCATAAAATTTGATTAAAACTTGTTTTGTGGTCCGTTTTGTAGACGTTTCGGACGAGCGGGTCTAAAGAGGCCTTACAATAGACCCGTTGGAATTTTAACTGAGTAAAAAGTACAAAAATTGAGTTTTTGCAATATAATCGCGTTGAAATGCTCTTAATCCATTTGATGAACTCATAAAATTTGATTAAAACTTGTTTTGCGGTCCGTTTTGTAGAGGTTTCGGACGAGCAAGTTTTAATAGGCCTTACAATGGACCCGTTAGAATTTTAACTGAGTAAAAAGTACAAAAAAATGAGTTTTTGCAATATAATCGCGTTGAAATGCTCGTAACCAATTTGATGAACTCATAAAATTTGATTAAAACTTGTTTTGCGGTCCGTTTTGTAGAGGTTTCGGACGAGCAGGTCTAAATAAGCCTTACAATGGACCCGTTGGAATTTTAACTGAGTAAAAAGTACATAAATTGAGTTTTTGCAATATAATCGCGTTGCAAAGCTCATAATCAAGTATATGAACTCATAAAATTTGATTAAAACTTGTTTTGCGGTTCGCTTTGTAGAGGTTTCAGACGAGCGGGTCTAAATAGGCCTTACAATGGACCCGATGGAATTTTAACTATGTAAAAAGTACAAAAATTTAGATTTTGCAATATAATCACATTGCAAAGCTCGTAATCAAGTATATGACCTCATAGAATTTGATTAAAACTTGTTTTGCAGTCCGTTTTGTAAAGGTTTTGGACGAGCGTGTCTAAATAAGCTTTGCAATGGACCCGTTGGAATTTTAACTGAGTAAAAGGTACAAAAATTGAGTTTTTGCAATATAATCGCATTGAAATGCTCGTAATCAAGTATATGAACTCATAAAATTTGATTAAAACTTTTTTTGCGGTCCGTTTTGTGAAGGTTTCGGACAAGGCGGTTTAAATAGGCTTTACAATGGACCCGTTGGAATTTTAACCGAGTAAATAGTACAAAAATTGAGTTTTTGCAATATAATCGCATTGAAAAGCTCGTAATCAAGTATATGAACTCATAAAATTTAATTAAAACTTGTTTTGTGGTCCGTTTTGTAGAGGTTTCGTATGAGCGGGTCTAAATAGGCCTTACAATAGACCCGTTGGAATTTTAAGTGAGTAAAAAGTACAAAAATTGTGTTTTTGCAATATAACCGCGTTGAAATGTTCATAATCAAGTATATGAACTCATAAAATTTGAATAAAACTTGTTTTGTTGTCCGTTTTGTAGACGTTTTGGACGTGCGGATCTAAAGAGGCCTTACAATAGACCCGTTGGAATTTTAACTGAGTAAAAAGTACAAAAATTGAGTTTTTGCAATATAATCGCGTTGAAATGCTCTTAATCCATTTGATGAACTCATAAAATTTGATTAAAACTTGTTTAGCGATCCGTTTTGTAGAGGTTTCAGACGAGCAGATCTTAATAGGCCTTACAATGGACCCGTTAGATTTTTAACTAAGTAAAAAGTACATAAAAAGAGTTTTTGCAATATAATCGCGTTGAAATGCTCGTAACCAATTTGATGAACTCATAATATTTGATTAAAACTTGTTTTGCGGTCCGTTTTGTAGAGGTTTCGGACGAGCAGTTCTAAATAAGCCTTACAATGGACCCGTTGGAATTTTAACTGAGTAAAAAGTACATAATTTGAGTTTTTGCAATATAATCGCGTTGCAAAGCTCGTGATCAAGTATATGAACTCATAAAACTTGATTAAAACTTGTTTTGCGGTTCGCTTTGTAGAGGTTTCGGACGAGCGAGTCTAAATAGGCCTTACAATGGACCCGATAGAATTTTAACTGAGTAAAAAGTACAAAAATTTAGTTTTTGCAATATAATCGCGTTGCAAAGCTCGTAATCAAGTATATGACCTCATAGAATTTGATTAAAACTTGTTTTGCGGTCCGTTTTATAAAGTTTTCGGACGAGCGTTTCTAAAGAAGCTTTGCAATGGACCTGTTGGAATTTTAACTGAGTAAAAAGTACAAAAATTGAGTTTTTTCCATATAATCGCATTGAAATGCTCGTAATCAAGTATATGAACTCATAAAATTTGATTAAAAGTTGTTTTGCGGTCCGTTTTGTAGAGGTTTCGGATGAGCCGATCTAAATAGGCTTTACAATGGACCCGTTGGAATTTTAACTAAGTAAATAGTATAAAAATTGAGTTTTTGCAATATAATCGCGTTGAAATGCTCCTAATCAGTTATATGATCTCCTAAATTTTGAATAAAACGTGTTTTGAGGTCCGTTTTGTAGAGGTTTCGGACGAACGGGTCTAAATAGGCCTTACAATGGACCCGTTGGAATTTTAACTGAGTAAAAAGTACAAAAATTGAGTTTTTGCAATATAATCGCATTGAAAAGCTCGTAATCAAGTATATGAACTCATAAAGTTTGATTAAAACTTGTTTTGCGGTCCGTTTTGTCGAGGTTTCGGATGAGCGGGTCTAAATAGGCATTACAATGGACCCGTTGGAATTTTAACTGAGTAAAAAGTACAAAAAATGAATTTTGCAATATAATTGCGTTAAAATGCTCCTAATCAGTTATATGATCTCATAAAATTTGAATAAAACTTGTTTTGAGGTCCGTTTTGTAGAGGTTTCGGACGAGCGGGTTAAAATAGGCTTTATAATGGACCCGTTGGAATTTTAACTGAGTAAAAAGTACAAAAATTGAGTTTTTGCAATATAATCGCTTTGAAAAGCTCGTAATCAAGTATATGAAATCATAAAATTTGATTCAAACTTGTTTTGTGGTCCGTTTTGTAGACGTTTCGGACGAGCGGGTCTAAATAGGCCTTACAATAAACCTGTTGGAATTTTAAGTGAGTAAAAAGTAAAAAAATTGTGTTTTTGCAATATAATCGCGTTGAAATATTCATAATCAAGTATATGAACTCATAAAATTTGATTAAAACTTGTTTTGCGGTCCGTTTTGTAGACGTTTCGGACGAGCGGGTCTAAAGAGGCCTTACAATAGACCCGTTGGAATTTTAACTGAGTAAAAAGTACAAAAATTTAGTTTTTGCAATATAATCGCGTTGAAATGCTCTTAATCCATTTGATGAACTCATAAAATTTGATTAAAACTTGTTTTGCGGTCCGTTTTGTAGAGGTTTCGGACGAGCAGGTCTTAATAAGCCTTACAATGGACCCGTTAGAATTTTAACTGAGTAAAAAGTACAAAAAAATGAGTTTTTGCAATATAATCGCGTTGATATGCTCGTAACCAATTTGATGAACTCATAAAATTTGATTAAAACTTGTTTTGCGGTCTGTTTTGTAGAGGTTTCGGACGAGCAGGTCTAAATAAGCCTTACAATGGACCCGTTGGAATTTTAACTGAGTAAAAAGTACATAAATTGAGTTTTTGCAATATAATCGCGTTGCAAAGCTCGTAATCAAGTATATGAACTCATAAAATTTGATTAAAACATGTTTTGCGGTTCGCTTTGTAGAGGTTTCAGACGAGCGGGTCTAAATAGGCCTTACAATGGACCCGATGGAATTTTAACTGAGTAAAAAGTACAAAAATTTAGTATTTGCAATATAATCGCGTTGCAAAGCTCGTAATCAAGTATATGACCTCATAGAATTTGATTAAAACTTGTTTTGCGGTCCGTTTTGTAAAGGTTTTGGACGAGCGTGTCTAAATAAGCTTTGCAATGGACCCGTTGGAATTTTAACTGAGTAAAAACTACAAAAATTCAGTTTTTGCAATATAATCGCATTGAAATGCTCGTAATCAAGTATATGAACTCATAAAATTTGATTAAAACTTGTTTTGCGGTCCGTTTTGTGGAGGTTTCGGATGAGCCGGTCTAAATAGGCTTTACAATGGACCCGTTGGAATTTTAACTGAGTAAATAGTACAAAAATTGAGTTTTTGCAATATAATCGCATTGAAATGCTCCTAATCAGTTATATGATCTCATAAATTTTGAATAAAACGTGTTTTGAGGTCCGTTTTGTAGAGGTTTCGGACGAGCAGGTCTAAATAGGCCTTACAATGGACCCGATGGAATTTTAACTGAGTAAAAAGTACAAAAATTGAGTTTTTGCAATATAATCGCATTGAAAAGCTCGTAATCAAGTATATGAACTCATAAAATTTGATTAAAACTTGTTTTGCGGTCCGTTTTGTAGAAGTTTCGGATGAGCGGGTCTAAATAGGCTTTACAATGGACCCGTTGGAATTTTAAGTGAGTAAAAAGTACAAAAACTGTGTTTTTGCAATATAATCGCGTTGAATTGTTCATAATCAAGTGTATGAACTCATAAAATTTGAATAAAACTTGTTTTGTTGTCCGTTTTGTAGACGTTTCGGATGAGCGGGTCTAAAGAGGCCTTACAATAGACCCGTTGGAATTTTAACTGAGTAAAAGGTACAAAAATTGAGTTTTTGCAATATAATCGCGTTGAAATGCTCTTAATCCATTTGATGAACTCCTAAAATTTGATTAAAACTTGTTTTGCGGTCCGTTTTGTAGAGGTTTCGGACGAGCAGGTCTTAATAGGCCTTAGAATGGACCCGTTAGAATTTTAACTAAGTAAAAAGTACATAAAACGAGTTTTTGCAATATAATCGCGTTGAAATGCTCGTAACCAATTTGATGAACTCATAAAATTTGATTAAAACTTGTTTTGCGGTCCGTTTTGTAGAGGTTTCGGACGAGCAGGTCTAAATAAGACTTACAATGGACTCGTTGGAATTTTAACTGAGTAAAAAGTACATAAATTGAGTTTTTGCAATATAATCGCGTTGCAAAGCTCGTAATCAAGTATATGAACTCATAAAATTTGATTAAAACTTGTTTTGCAGTTCGCTTTGTAGAGGTTTCAGAGGAGCGGGTCTAAATAGGCCTTACAATGGACCCGTTGGAATTTTAACTGAGTAAAAAGTACAAAAATTTAGTTTTTCCAATATAATCGCGTTGCAAAGCTCGTAATCAAGTATATGACCTCATAGAATTTGATTAAAACTTGTTTTGCGGTCCGTTTTGTAAAGGTTTCGGACGAGCGTGTCTAAATAAGCTTTGAAATGGACCCGTTGGAATTTTAACTGAGTAAAAAGTACAAAAATTGAGTTTTTGCAATATAATCGCATTGAAATGCTCGTAATCAAGTATATGAACTCATAAAATTTGATTAAAACTTGTTTTGCGGTCCGTTTTGTAGAGGTTTCGGACGAGCCGGTCTAAATAGACTTTACAATGGACCCGTTGGAATTTTAACTAAGTAAAAAGTACAAAAATTGAGTTTTTGCAATATAATCGCGTTGAAATGCTCCTAATCAGTTATATGATCTCCTAAATTTTGAAAAAAACGTGTTTTGAGGTCCGTTTTGTAGATGTTTCGGACGAACGGGTCTAAATAGGCCTTACAATGGACCCGTTGGAATTTTAACTGAGTAAAAAGTACAAAAATTGAGTTTTTGCAATATAATCGCATTGAAAAGCTCGTAATCAAGTATATGAACTCATAAAATTTGATTAAAACTTGTTTTGCGGTCCGTTTTGTAGAGGTTTCGGATGAGCGGGTCTAAATAGGCATTACAATGGACCCGTTGGAATTTTAATTGAGTAAAAAGTACAAAAAATGAATTTTGCAATATAATCGCGTTGCAAAGCTCGTAATCAAGTATATGAACTCATAAAATTTGATTAAAACTTGTTTTTCGGTTCGCTTTCTAGAGGTTTCAGACGAGCGGGTCTAAATAGGCCTTACAATGGACCCGTTGGAATTTTAACTGAGTAAAAAGTACAAAAATTTAGTTTTTCCAATATAATCGCGTTGCAAATCTCGTAATCAAGTAT
Source organism: Hibiscus trionum (assembly GCA_030270665.1). NCBI lineage: Eukaryota > Viridiplantae > Streptophyta > Magnoliopsida > Malvales > Malvaceae > Hibiscus > Hibiscus trionum. The sequence continues at coordinate 36,789,953 of BSYR01000010.1, read as the reverse complement.
ATGACCTCATAGAATTTGATTAAAACTTGTTTTGCGGTCCGTTTTGTAAAGGTTTCGGACGAGCGTGTCTAAATAAGCTTTGAAATGGACCCGTTGGAATTTTAACTGAGTAAAAAGTACAAAAATTGAGTTTTTGCAATATAATCGCATTGAAATGCTCGTAATCAAGTATATGAACTCATAAAATTTGATTAAAACTTGTTTTGCGGTCCGTTTTGTAGAGGTTTCGGACGAGCCGGTCTAAATAGACTTTACAATGGACCCGTTGGAATTTTAACTAAGTAAAAAGTACAAAAATTGAGTTTTTGCAATATAATCGCGTTGAAATGCTCCTAATCAGTTATATGATCTCCTAAATTTTGAAAAAAACGTGTTTTGAGGTCCGTTTTGTAGATGTTTCGGACGAACGGGTCTAAATAGGCCTTACAATGGACCCGTTGGAATTTTAACTGAGTAAAAGGTACAAAAATTGAGTTTTTGCAATATAATCGCATTGAAAAGCTCGTAATCAAGTATATGAACTCATAAAATTTGATTAAAACTTGTTTTGCGGTCCGTTTTGTAGAGGTTTCGGATGAGCGGGTCTAAATAGGCATTACAATGGACCCGTTGGAATTTTAATTGAGTAAAAAGTACAAAAAATGAATTTTGCAATATAATCGCGTTGCAAAGCTCGTAATCAAGTATATGAACTCATAAAATTTGATTAAAACTTGTTTTGCGGTTCGCTTTCTAGAGGTTTCAGACGAGCGGGTCTAAATAGGCCTTACAATGGACCCGTTGGAATTTTAACTGAGTAAAATGTACAAAAATTTAGTTTTTGCAATATAATTGCGTTGCAAAGCTCGTAATCAAGTATATGACCTCATAGAATTTAATTAAAACTTGTTTTGCGGTCCGTTTTGTAAAGGTTTCGGACGAGCGTGTCTAAATAAGCTTTGCAATGGACCTGTTGGAATTTTAACTGAGTAAAAAGTACAAAAATTGAGTTTTTGCCACATAATCGCATTGAAATGCTCGTAATCAAGTATATGAACTCATAAAATTTGATTAAAACTTGTTTTGCGGTCCTTTTTGTAGAGGTTTCGAATGAGCCGATCTAAATAGGCTTTACAATGGACCCGTTGGAATTTTAACTGAGTAAATAGTACAAAAATTGAGTTTTTGCGATATAATCGCGTTGAAATGCTCCTAATCAGTTATATGATCTCCTAAATTTTGAATAAAACGTGTTTTGAGGTCCGTTTTGTAGAGGTTTCGGACGAACGGGTCTAAATAGGCCTTACAATGGACCCGTTGGAATTTTAACTGAGTAAAAAGTACAAAAATTGAGTTTTTGCAATATAATCGCTTTGAAAAGCTCGTAATCAAGTATATGAACTCATAAAATTTGATTAAAACTTGTTTTGCGGTCCGTTTTGTAGAAGTTTCGGATGAGCGGGTCTAAATAGGCATTACAATGGACCCGTTGGAATTTTAACTGAGTAAAAAGTACAAAAAATGAATTTTGCAATATAATCGCGTTAAAATGCTCCTAATCAGTTATATGATCTCATAAAATTTGAATAAAACTTGTTTTGAGGTCCGTTTTGTAGAGGTTTCGGACGAGCGGGTCAAAATAGGCCTTATAATGGACCCGTTGGAATTTTAACTGAGTAAAAAGTACAAAAATTGAGTTTTTGCAATATAATCGCGTTGAAATGCTCCTAATCAGTTATATGATATCCTAAATTTTGAATAAAACGTGTTTTGAAGTCCGTTTTGTAGAGGTTTCGGACGAACGGGTCTAAATAGGCCTTACAATGGACCCGTTGGAATTTTAACTGTGTAAAAAGTACAAAAATTGAGTTTTTACAATATAATAGCTTTGAAAAGCTCGTAATCAAGTATATGAACTCATAAAATTTGATTAAAACTTGTTTTGCGGTCCGTTTTGTAGAGGTTTCGGATGAGCGGGTCTAAATAGGCATTACAATGGACCCGTTGGAATTTTAACTGAGTAAAAAGTACAAAAAATGAATTTTGCAATATAATCGCGTTAAAATGCTCCTAATCAGTTATATGATCTCATAAAATTTGAATAAAACATGTTTTGAGGTCCGTTTTGTAGAGGTTTCGGACGAGCGGGTCAAAATATGCCTTACAATGGACCCGTTGGAATTTTAACTGAGTAAAAAGTACAAAAATTGAGTTTTTGCAATATAATCGCGTTAAAATGCTCCTAATCTGTTATATGATCTCGTAAATTTTGAATAAAACTTGTTTTGAGGTCCGTTTTGTTGAGGTTTCGGACGAGCGGGTCTAAATAGGCCTTACAATGGACCCGTTGGAATTTTAACTGAGTAAAAAGTACAAAAACTGAATTTTTGCAATATAATCACGTTGAAATGGTCGTATTCAAGTAAATGAAATCATAAAGTTTGATTAAAACATGTTTTGTTGTCCGTTTTGTAGACATTTCGGACGAGCGGGTCTAAATAGGCCTTAGAATATACCCGTTGGAATTTTAATTGAGTAAAAAGTACAGAAATTGAGTTTTTGCAATATAATCGCGTTGAAATGTTCGTAACCAATTTGATGAACTCATAAAATTTGATTAAAACTTGTTTTGCGGTCCGTTTTGTAGAGGTTTCGAACGAGCGGGTCTAAATAGGCCTAACAATGGACCCGTTGGAATTTTAACTGAGTAAAAAGTACAAAAATTGAGTTTTTGCAATCTAATCACATTTAAAAACTCGTAATCAAGTTTATGAACTCATAAGGTTTAATTAAAACTTGTTTTGCGATCCGTTTTGTAAAGGTTTCGGACGAGCGGGTCTAAATAGGCATTACAATGGACCCGTTGGAATTTTAACTGAAAAAAAGGTACAAAAATTGAGTTATTGCAATATAATCACGTTGAAATGCTCGTAATCAGTTATATGATCCCCTAAAATTTGATGAAAACTTGTTTTGCGATCCGTTTTGTAGAGGTTTCGGACGAGAGGGTCTAAATAGTCCTTACAATGGACCCGTTGAAATTTTAACTAAGTAAAAAGTACAAAAATTGAGTTTTTGCAATATAATCGCGTTGAAATGGTCGTAATCAAGTAAATGAAATCATAAAATTTGATTAAAACTTGTTTTGTAGACGTTTCGGACGAGCGGGTCTAAATAGGCCTTACAATAAACCCGTTGGAATTTTAAGTGAGTAAAAAGTACAAAAATTGTATTTTTGCAATATAATCGCGTTGAAATATTTATAATCAAGTATATGAACTCATAAAATTTGATAAAAACTTGTTTTGTGGTCCGTTTTGTAGACGTTTCGGACGAGCGGGTCTAAAGAGGCCTTACAATAGACCCGTTGGAATTTTAACTGAGTAAAAAGTACAATAATTGAGTTTTTGCAATATAATCGTGTTGAAATGCTCTTAATCCATTTTATGAACTCATAAAATTTTATTAAAACTTGTTTTGCGGTCCGTTTTGTAGAGGTTTCAGACGAGCAGGTCTTAATAGGCCTTACAATGGACCCGTTAGAATTTTAACTGAGTAAAAAGTACAAAAAATGAGTTTTTGCAATATAATCGCGTTGAAATGCTCGTAACCAATTTGATGAACTCATAAAATTTGATTAAAACTTGTTTTGCGGTCCGTTTTGTAGAGGTTTCGGACGAGCAGGTCTAAATAAGCCTTACAATGAACCCGTTGGAATTTTAACTGAGTAAAAAGTACATAAATTGAGTTTTTGCAATATAATCGCGTTGAAAAGCTTGTAATCAAGTATATGAACTCATAAAATTTGATTAAAACTTGTTTTGCGGTTCGCTTTGTAGAGGTTTCAGACGAGCGGGTCTAAATAGGCCTTACAATGGACCCGATGGAATTTTAACTGAGTAAAAAGTACAAAAATTTAGTTTTTGCAATATAATCGCGTTGCAAACCTCGTAATCAAGTATATGACCTCATAGAATTTGATTAAAACTTGTTTTGCGGTCTGTTTTGTAAAGGTTTCGGACGAGCGTGTCTAAATAAGCTTTGCAATGGACCCGTTGGAATTTTAACTGAGTAAAAAGTATAAAAATTGAGTTTTTGCAATATAATCGCATTGAAATGCTCGTAATCAAGTATATGAACTCATAAAAGTTGATTAAAACTTGTTTTGCGGTCCGTTTTGTGGAGGTTCCGGACGAGCCGGTCTAAATAGGCTTTACAATAGACCCGTTGGAATTTTAACTGAGTAAATAGTACAAAAATTGAGTTTTTGCAATATAATCGCGTTGAAATGCTCCTAATCAGTTATATGATCTCCTAAATTTTGAATAAAACGTGTTTTGAGGTCCGTTTTGTAGAGGTTTCGGACGAGCGGGTCTAAATAGGCCTTACAATGGACCCGATGGAATTTTAACTGAGTAAAAAGTACAAAAATTGAGTTTTTGCAATATAATCGCATTGAAAAGCTCGTAATCAAGTATATGAACTCATAATATTTGATTAAAACTTGTTTTGCGGTCCGTTTTGTAGAGGTTTCGGATGAGCGGGTCTAAATAGGCCTTACAATGGACCCGTTGGAATTTTAAGTGAGTAAAAAGTACAAAAATTGTGTTTTTGTAATATAATCGCGTTGAAATGTTCATAATCAAGTATATGAACTCATAAAATTTGAATAAAACTTGTTTTGTTGTCCGTTTTGTAGACGTTTTGGACGAGCGGGTCTAAAGAGGCCTTACAATAGACCCGTTGGAATTTTAACTGAGTAAAAAGTACAAAAATTGAGTTTTTGCAATATAATCGCGTTGAAATGCTCTTAATCCATTTGATGAACTCATAAAATTTGATTAAAACTTGTTTTGCGGTCCCTTTTGTAGAGGTTTCGGACGAGCAGGTCTTAATAGGCCTTACAATGGACCCGTTAGAATTTTTTTTTGAAGAAAAGGCCTCATTAAAAACCCCTACTACTGTCCTTCAAGTAGAGCTAGAGGACCCTAAAAAGGGGAAAATAGTGCCCAAATTTTATTAATCAAGAATCAGTTACAAAGTGTTGGATACAAGATGGAATATCCGAATTGAATGACATAGAAGTCATAGAATTCAGAGCGGAATTAGCCAACGTATGGGCTATAATATTTGCCTCACGGCGTACAAAAGAAATAGTTACAAAGTCAAAATCATGAAGAAAAGCTTGAATCTGGAGAATAGTAGGTCCCATGGTAGAAAGGTCCTGAGCAGGGTTGTTGATCCTATTCGCGAGGGAGGCGCAGTCAGTTTCAATCAAAATACGGTTCCAGCCTTGAGATCGGGCAAAGGTGAGACCAGCGAGGATGCTTTCCCCTTCACTGGTGATAGCGTCCTGACAGCTGCCAAGGGGAAATGCAATGCCACCCACAACTTTACCTGCAGAATCACGAGCAATAGCGCCAACGGCTGCTGCACGAGTTGATGGATTAAAGGCTCCGTCCACATTTATTTTGATATGATGAAGTGGGGGAGGGGTCCAGGAAGGATTAGAAAAGGTAGTTGGAGCTGGATCAGATGTCTTTAAGGCATTACAAAATTCATCATGTAAGCTAATGGAATTAACAGCAATTAGCCAGGGTGGTTGTAGATGTTGGTTATGTACCCAGTCGTTACGTCTGTTCCATATATTCCATAAAGTAGTAAGGAAGAGACCAAATTTATCAGGGGGAATTGTAGTGGCTGCTTCCTCCAACCATTGCAGAGGCGTGGGGGCTATACTCTTATATAGAGTGATAGGGATACCACTAATTCGGAGGGCTTCAGATGCCCCAGGGCAGTCACGAAACGCATGAAGAATCGATTCCGAGTGGCTACCACAGATAGGACAAGGTCCCGAGTTAAGAGAAAAGGCTTGCATTTTAGATCCAACTGGTAGAGCGTCAGATGCCATACGCCAACCAAAAGTTTTAACCTTGGGCAAAGCTTTGATTTTGGATAAAAACTTCCAGAAACGAGTTGGTGACAAAGGTGGGATTATGGAGCGTTGTAGGAAAATATATCCAGAACGGACTGAGTAAATACCTGAGTCGTTAGGAGACCAGAGTATTGAATCCCGTTGATCATTAATGATGGGGATGCGAAGAATAGCATCGGCATCAATTGGATTGAAGTAATTTCTTACCTTATCCGGATCCCAAGCAGTTTGGTTACGAATCATAAAATCGCGACATCGAATATAAAATTCATCTGAGATTTCGTAATCCCCAGTGAGCTCAATCGGGGAATACCCTCCCCATGTATCTTTGTGTATTCTAATATTACTGTTTATGCCAGGGCGATGAAGAAATCCGGGGAAAAGACGCTGAAGCGCGTTATACATTCCTTGCCAAGCAAAAGAGCCCCTGTTGGGTTTTGGTGCATCTAGTATGTTGCCTGAGGGAAAGTATTTTGAACGATATATTTGTCCTAATAAAGAGTTTGGTTCACAGATGAGTTTCCAAATTTGCTTGCCCAAGAGAGCAATGTTAAAGTCGTGCAAATCCTTAAAACCCATGCCACCAGCAGATTTAGGTAAGCATACACGGTTCCAGGGGATCATATGTCATCCTTTTTTGTTGGATTTGCCAGTCCACCAGTATTGACGGATTGATGTAGTCATGTCATCGATGATATTTTGTGGTAAAAGATAGCAGGACATGACATATTGTGGGAGAGATTGTAAGACAGCTTTGATGAATATTTCTCGCCCACTGAAAGAGAGTAGATGTTTGTCCCAACTAGAGAGACGATCATGTACTTTATCGCGCACAAACCCTAGTGATTCAGTTTTATTTTTCCCAATTAGAAGTGGAATGCCTAGATATACTCCAGGATTAGTAACCTCACGTACTTGCAAAATGTTGTTGATTGCATTTCTTGTTGCTGATGGTGTACGCGGGTTATAAAAATCGTTGATTTTTCTAAATTAACCGCTTGACCGGATGCATTAGCATACGTTTGAAGAGCATTTTTAAGAAGGGACGCTTCGGATTGATTAGTATTGATGAAAACCATACAATCATCAGCGAAAAGCAGGTGGTTGACTTTAGGCCCATATTTACATGCACCTAGTCCTGGAAGTATTTTAGTTTGTTGAGCAGCATCTAAATAAGCCGAGAGGCCTTGAGTGCAAAAGAGAAAGAGGAAAGGGGATAGGGGATCCCCCTGGCGAAGACCACGTTGAGGTTGAAAGGGTGGTGAGAAAGAATTATTAATTCTAACTGAGAAGGAGACTGTAGTAATGCAACGCATTATAAGATCGATCCATTCGGATGCGAAGCCCATACGTTCCATAACTTTTGCAAGAAAAGACCATTCTACTCTATCAAAAGCTTTCTCCATGTCTAGCTTAAGAGCAGCTCCTTGAGAGGACTTAGTAGCTCCTGAGTTAATATTATGAATAATTTCATGAGCAACAAGGATATTGTCTGATATATTGCGTCCCTGGACAAAGGCTGCTTGATTAGGGCTTATGCATAGATGTATAGCCTGTTTCATTCTGTTGACTATTGTTTTGGCAACTATTTTATAAAGGACAGTGCAGAGGCTAATTGGTCTGAGTTGTTTCATAGAGGTTGGATCCTGTACTTTGGGAATTAGTACTAATATAGTTTTGTTGACTGATGCCATGTCGGCATTGCCGTTTAGAAGATTGGAACAGAGATTAATAACATCATCACCCACTATATCCCAGTGTTGTCTAAAAAAGCTACCGGGTAGGCCATCGATACCAGGAGCCTTCCTAGGGTCAATATCTTTAAAGGCATGGAGAATTTCCTCTTTAGTGAAAGACTTTAGAAGGGTTTCATTCATTGAATGATTGATGGAAGGGTGAATTTTATCAAGAATATTGTTCGATATTTGGGGGTTGGATGTTGTAAACAAATTTTGGAAATATGTAGAGGCGATATTCATAAGGTCTGATTCAGACGTATGCCAATTCGAGTTGGCATCGTAAAGGCATGTAATCAAATTTTTCTTATTCCTATTAGTTGCTCGGGCATGGAAGAACTTGGTATTTGTGTCCCCTTGGGAAAGCCAGAGAGTGCGAGATCTTTGAGCCCAATATATTTCTTGTTCTGTTAAGAGTTTATTTAGTTCAGTTCTATAATTTAAGTAAATTTGTTCATTAGTGGCATTTAAGGGACGATATAGTAATTTATTAATTTTTTAGTGAGGAATTTAATTCTTCCAGTTGATTTAAAACGTTGTTGGTTTTTCCATTCTTCTAAGTGTGTGCCAACAGCATTGATTTTATTAATTACTGTTCCGGGAGTATCAGCCCAGGTCCTTTTGATTGTTTGAATATTATCTACATTGTTGGCCCAGCAGCTTTCGAATCGGAAATTATTGGAAGGTTGTGTTATGGGTTTAGAAACCGAAGGTTCTAATTCAAGGAGAAGGAAGCAATGATCAAATTTGGCAACATACTCAGTGGTAATTCGTTAGGAAGGGTAAAGGTCTTGCCACTCAGAATTAGCTATAAATCGATCCAATCTTTCATGTATTACCGGGGTTAAGGGTCCGACTTTAGTCCATGTGAACCATCCAGAAGTTGGCTTGCAATCAAAGAGGTTGTTTCGTATTAGACAGTTTCGAAAATTTTTAATTTGTGATCTAGCCCTTCTGGGGCCTCCTTGTTTTTCAGAATCAGTTAATATTTCATTAAAATCCCCACCGAGGAGCCATGGGTTATTTTTAGTAGAAGGGTATAATGAATCTATAAGTTCATATGTTTTATATTTTTGGCTAGTTTCCGGAAAACCGTGCATTCCAGTAAAAAACATTGTAGAGTTGTTTTTTGTTATTTGAGTGTGAATATAATGCGACGAATAAGAAATTAAACTTATATTGATATTGTTAACTGCAAATAGGGAAATACCGGAACACCCTTCCATAGGGGAAATAGAAATAATGTCTAACATACCTAATGAAAGACATATGCGGTTACATTCCGCGTTATTTATTTTAGTTTCACATAAGAAAATGATATCAGGGTTGGTGCGTTGGACATAGGACCGGAAATGTTGAACCGTCGGGGCTTGTCCAAGACCCTGACAGTTCCAGCATATGATCCTCATTTTGCTCGGCGGGGCTGGGAATCAGCCGCCGCCGGAGAGTTTTTAGAGCTGCTCATCCCAGCTTTTGGAGTGGATCCTGACGGTTTGGATTTTTTCGGTGGGAGCGATACTTGTATTGGAGAGCGGCGTTTCATGCCTCGGTTCGTTTGGGCTGGTGCAGGTGCAGGAGCAGGTGCAGGTGCAGGGGCTGCATCATTGGGGTAAGTTTTAAGTAACCACTAATTAAAGTCATTGAATATTGTATCAGTGGGTTTCGAAGGCTTACTCGATTCAGAGTCAAATTTTTTAATCTGCTGGGCAGTAGGGCTAGGGACACCATAATCATCCGTGGTGTCCCAATCATCATCAGAACCATCTTCCGGAATGGGATAGATGGTGTTCAGGGGTTGGGGCTCGAGAGGAGCTTTTTGCTTCAAATTAGCTGCAGGGGGATCTTTAACAGAATTGGGGCCTTCATCCATGGCCATGTCAACGTTTTGGGCTTCCTCGGTTGCTTGTTCCGTAAAGGAGGCGGCATCGCCTTCATTTAGAGAACCTATGTATTGGAGATTGCTTGTAATTAGATACTTATAGTCATTTATATAAAGGATGATGAGGATGTAAATTATTTTACCCAAATTGTTCTGATCGGTTGGAGGAGCAGTAGGGTTGGCCGAAGCTGCTGGAATATTTGTTGGGGCCACTACGAGAAGACCATTTAGACAGAATAATTGGGGTAAAAGATCTAGTGAAAAAAAGACTATTGTAAATGATGAAGTAAAATTACCATTCACTGGAGGGATGTTTGGATTCAGATTTGGTTCCACATTGCGGATACGCCCACGAAAACCAACTGGGCGACGTCTTGGGGGAAGGTAACGGAGCCATTCTCCATACTGTAATTTGTTGAGATCGAGTGAAGAACGGATAGGACAGTTCTCTAATGTGTGGCTGATAATACCACAACCAGGACAGAGAGTAGGGAGTCTTTCATACTGTATACGGCACATGATTTTGTTTTCGCCTGATCCAATAAACACAAAGCGGGTGACAGGTCTGGAGATGTTAAGTAGAATTTCAACCCGAAGGAAGTCCTTCATATTCCCCTCAACGTTGCGGGTATCCGTACGGAGGACAATTCCTACCATTGATCCTAGAGCATGTCCCACCAGGTGGGATCGGTCAACATCAGCATAAAGAGAATCAGGGAGGGAGAAAATTCGGATCCAGATTCTCATGGTATTGAAGTTGTAGTCGTTTAGGGATTTGGCTGGATCATATTCAGTAACTGCTAACCATTCGTCCTTATATAGCCAAGGACCGCGATTGATGATCTCATAGCAATTCTTGATATCCTTGAACTTGATTTTGAGGAAATTATATTGTATAACTGAAATGGAAACTACCTCATTAGGTTTCCAGATTCCTTCGAATGCATTGATAACAGCGTATATGTCTAACGGCTTAGACGATATGAAGCGACCGATTACAATCAGCTTGGGGTCTTCCTTGACAATATCCCAACCAAAGTCAGGTGTGTAGAGCAGTTCTGCTTCTTCGTTGGTGAGGTTGATGGAGCTGAGTTGGGGGATAGAAGAGGATGAAGCCATTGATAGAGTTGGTAGGTATGAGAAATTTGAATGATAGGAAGAATTTTGTGGGTTGGTATCGTTGTGATGTACGTATATAAAGAAGACGGTTGAGGAGGATGGGATATGGAAAGGAGATTGAGGAGAATTTGGTAAAATAATTAGCGATTGGAAGAGATAGAATCTATTAAAAACATAAAATAAATTATAAAAAGTACTTTCCTTAAATGAACTAGAAAACTTAGTAAAGGATGAAATTCTAGAAGATATTAGTGGTGTGTATCTTAAATGCCTATATAAGTTTAAATTGAGGTTTAATGGTAAGATTAAAAAGATTTTATAGAAAAATTGGCTGGTAAGAGAGGATAAAAAAAGAAAGATCTGTGTGGCTTTGGCAATAAAAGGAAATATTTTAACAATCGAATAGTTAATACAGAGAATAATTTTAGGTTGTACAAACAATTGGAAATAAATTGTATAAATACTGAAAATTAAATTCATTAATTGAATTGATATTGCAAAATAAGTGGCAAGGTTTAATGAAAGTGATCTTAGAAATATAGTTAATTGTAATAAATAGAATAGAAACGGAAAGATATATTCATGGAATTTTAAATATATATAAAAACGGAAAGAGGAAGGCTTGAGAATAAATGACGGGAATTTGTTTTTATTTTCTGACAAAAAGGAAAGTAAAATTGGCTTTTGGAATATAATTATAGACAGACAATATAAGAGGAAAGTAATAATAATAAAATAATTTAAAGGGATTTGAAAAGTTGGACACATTAAGAGATAGGTAATAAATGGTGAAAAAAACGGAAGAAATAGATTGAGGGTAAAGTTTGACCGTATTATTGAGAAAATAGAGCTAAAGATTATTAATAAATTTGAAAAATTAATATATTTTTTGATTGAAAAGCTCCTATTTAATAGTAAATGAAAAAGATCCCAAATGTGGGCTTGTAAGATTTCACCTAGAAAGGTGTAGTGGGGATAGAGTTTTTTCGAGTGTATCAGCAGGTAATGTAAGTTAATATAATAACATTCATCTAAAGAGGAAAATAAAGTATGCATGGCAGTTTTAATGTAAAATAGAAAGCAGATAAAAGCATAGTAAAAATAAAAGAAAAGCAGGAAAGAAAGAAGGCAATAAAAAATTACAGACCCAGGGGAAAGAGGAAGCGGGGATAAGAAGATTATTACAGTCCAAAAGAGCAAAAAAATATAGGGGGGAATGCAATTGAATTTAACTAGAATTAATTAAACCGTAATCCAGTAGGAGAATAGATGTCACAGCTTTCCTTTAGCATTTGCCTAGTAACTTGCGTAATGGTTGCCATTATTGTTGCATAACGAGAAAACCCAAAGAAAGAAGCAAAGAAAGTAAAAATGCAGAGAGTTAAAGGGCAGCAATTTATAGTACAATAGGTACATAATGAAAGGGAAGATAAAAAAGTAAAGTTAAAGTTTAATATAGTCAAATGATAAAGAGACATGGATGTGATGGTGTCAAATGATGGGTAGACAGTAATAATATTAAGGTGATTGGCAAAGATGAAATAGACTTTGTACAGTAGTTCATTACACAGATTAGTCCAAGAGGTAAAAATTACATGATTATATACAGGAGATATCCAGCAGTAAAATATGTAAATTATATTAGAATAAGTTTTCAGAATTGTGACCAAGTATGTATGCATGACTGAAAATATGAAGACTATAATAAAGAATATAGAAAGAGAGATTACAATATCCGTTTTAGAACGATTATAAAAATTACTTTTAAAAGGTAATTTGGATGCATGTAACATGATAGTTAACAGAGGGATAGCATACATTTTTGTTTGAATTAATATTATATTAGTGACAGTTAACAGAGAGACAGCATTGTGGTGGAGAGGATATATATATTTTAGAATTGTTTTAAAAGATAATAGAATAGATAAGTAATAAAGAATATTACAGATAGCGACAATATGGGTAGCATAGTATAAACCATTTATGTATAAAAGGTTTGCCCCTCGAAGAAGGTTGATGGTATATGGTAAAATAAAATTAACAGTAATTGAATAATCATATTTTGATATATGAAGTAGATCAGGATTCAAATTAGCTTTTAGATGATGCAATTTTTGTATTATATGTATAACTGAGAAATATTCCAATAAATGGGCTGGTAATTGTTTCCCTGAAAGGGCTGGTTGTTTGTAATAGATAGTAGATAATCTAAATAGACTTAGATAAGCATAAACATTTTGCAGAGAACAGAAAGATAAAGAGATGTGCAAGCAAAGGTTGAGCCATATGATGAAATGGGACAGATAAAGGATATGGTTAAGATGCATAATATAATAGTTAGGAGATAACACAAGCCAGTGCTTGCATGAAGAGAGAAATAAAAGACAAAAGTGTGACAGAACATACCTTCGAAATAAAAGCCATACAATACAAGCTACCCAGAGGGAAGAGAAAGCATGTTCGATCTGTTGAAGAGACAAAGGAAAAATAAATAAAATGATAGGCAGAAAGGAATGAGAAAAGAAGAGGGGAGAGGTAACAGTCATGGTATAACCGATTAGCCGATCGATTGAGGAATAGCATAAAAGAAAGAGAGAACTGAAACAAAATAGAAAAAAATTAGTAAGGCAGTGCAGATGAAGCTTATTAAAAAAGAAAAAAGAAAAGGAGAGGAAGAGAATGGAAAAAAGACAGTCAGAGATAGCATGAAAATCTAAATGATGAATCAGATCCTTCGAGGAGGCCCTACGGATAATCCTCAGATCCAGATCATTAGCAAAAGTCTGATAACAGAAGACAACAAAATGAAAATTAGATGTAAAGAATAAGCAAAAGAGAAACCCTAAATAAATATTATGCAAAAAGGAGGAGAGGCAGAAAAGATAAAAAAACATATATTAAAAAGGGAGGGATAAAGGATAGAGGGGACCAAAGTTTAATGTAAACTGCCGCCGCCGCGGCCCACCGCCGGAAGGAGATAACACCGATGAAACGGCAAAGACAGAATATGTAAAGAGAGAGCCAAAACCAATCGATTAGATTACAGCTAAAAAAGAGATGAGAAATGAAATAAAAAACGGAAAAAGAAAGATGTCGGCCGAACTTACCGTTAAAGCCATTCGGATATCGGAGAAGAGAGATCACCAGAACCGAAAGGATGAATGAAATAGAAATAACAAGGCCCATCTCCGGAAAGAGAAATTTCCGGTAAAGCAAACAGAAGCGACACAAATGAAGAGAAACCCAAAAACCAAAGATTAGATCTAGAAATGAAAATAAGCAAAAAAAAATGTAGCGGAGAAGAACCACCGATTAAGCCTTGAAACCCAGATCTGAGATGGTGAAGAAGACTATGCATAGATCTATCTTTACAACCTCGATCTTTGAAACGCTGAGAGAGTCTCATCGGTACCAGCCGGTGAAAACAAAACCAGGAGCAGAAAAACCTTGTAAAAAGGGAAATAAATCTAGTGAAGTGATTATGGAATTCTAGAGACGCCCAAATCTCGAAAAACAAGTAAAAAAGCCGAAAAGATAATATAAAATAATAAAAAAAGATAAAAGGATAGAAATAACCTGATATTTGTTGTTGTTGGCAGAGTGGGATGGCTCTTGGGATTCTCATCCCGCTTCCCAAGGAAATCAGGATAACCGTGTAACTTGAAAAGTTAATGGCAAGACCGGCAGAAGGGGAAAGGTTGCCGTGAGGGGAGAGGGGTTTGGTGAGAAAAATCACCGGAAAAAATGGAAGAGAGAGCCAAAACCAAACAAGGAACCCAGAAAAGTTTGAGAGAGAATTGAGAGCCATCCCACCCGCATGTTACCCGTTGGAATTTTAACTAAGTACCCGTTAGAATTTTAACTAAGTAAAAAGTACATAAAACGAGTTTTTGCAATGTAATCGCGTTGAAATGCTCGTAACCAATTTGATGAACTCATAAAATTTGATTAAAACTTGTTTTGCGGTCCGTTTTGTAGAGGTTTCACACGAGCAGGTCTAAATAAGCCTTACAATGGACCCGTTGGAATTTTAACTGAGTAAAAAGTACATAATTTGAGTTTTGCAATATAATCGCGTTGCAAAGCTCGTAATCAAGTATATGAACTCATAAAATTTGATTAAAACTTGTTTTGCGGTTCGCTTTGTAGAGGTTTCGGACGAGCGGGTCTAAATAGGCCTTACAATGGACCCGATGGAATTTTAACTGAGTAAAAAGTACAAAAATTTAGTTTTTGCAATATAATCGCGTTGCAAAGCTCGTAATCAAGTATATGACCTCAAAGAATTTGATTAAAACTTGTTTTGCGGTCCGTTTTTTAAAGGTTTCGGACGAGCGTTTCTAGATAAGCTTTGCAATGGACCCGTTGGAATTTTAACTGAGTAAAAAGTACAAAAATTCAGTTTTTGCAATATAATCGCATTGAAATGCTCGTAATGAAGTATATGAACTCATAAGATTTGATTAAAACTTGTTTTGCGGTCCGTTTTGTAGAGGTTTCGGACGAGCCGGTCTAAATAGGCTTTACAATGGACTCGTTGGAATTTTAACTGAGTAACAAGTACAAAAATTGAGGTTTTGCAATATAATCTCGTTGAAATGCTCCTAATCAGTTATATGATCTCCTAAATTTTGAATAAAATGTGTTTTGAGGCCCGTTTTGTAGAGGTTTCGGACGAACGGGTCTAAATAGGCCTTACAATGGACCCGTTGGAATTTTAACTGAGTAAAAAGTACAAAAATTGAGTTTTTGCAATATAATCGCATTGAAAAGCTCGTAATCAAGTATATGAACTCATAAAATTTGAATAAAACTTGTTTTGCGGTCCGTTTTGTAGAGGTTTCGGATGAGCGGGTCTAAATAGGCCTTACAATGGACCCGTTGGAATTTTAAGTTAGTAAAAAGTACAAAAATTATGTTTTTGCAATATAATCGCGTTGAAATGTTAATAATCAAGTATATGAACTCATAAAATTGATTAAAACTTGTTTTGTGGCCCGTTTTGTAGACGTTTCGGACGAGCGGGTCTAAAGAGGCCTTACAATAGACCCGTTGGAATTTTAACTAAGTAAAAAGTACAAAAATTGAGTTTTTGCAATATAATCGCGTTGAAATGCTCTTAATCCATTTGACGAACTCATAAAATTTGATTAAAATTTGTTTTGCGGTCCGTTTTGTAGAGGTTTCGGACGAGCAGGTCTTAATAGGCCTTACAATGGACCCGTTAGAATTTTAACTGAGTAAAAAGTACAAAAAATGAGTTTTTGCAATATAATCGCGTTGGAATGCTCGTATCCAATTTGATGAACTCATAGAATTTGATTAAAACTTGTTTTGCGGTACGTTTTGTAGAGGTTTCGGACGAGCAGGTCTAAATAAGCCTTTTAATGGACCCGTTGGAATTTTAACTGAGTAAAAAGTACATAATTTGAGTTTTTGCAATATAATCGCGTTGCAAAGCTCGTAATCAAGTATATGAACTCATAAAATTTGATTAAAACTTGTTTTGTGGTTCGCTTTGTAGAGGTTTCGGACGAGCGGGTCTAAATAGGCCTTACAGTGGACCCGATGGAATTTTAACTGAGTAAAAAGTACAAAAATTGAGTTTTTGCAATATAATCGCGTTGCAAAGCTCGTAATCAAGTATATGACCTCATAGAATTTGATTAAAACTTGTTTTGCGGTCCGTTTTGTAGAGGTTTCGGGCGAGCGTTTCTAAATAAGCTTTGCAATGGACCCGTTGGAATTTTAACTGAGTAAAAAGTACAAAAATTGAGTTTTTGCAATATAATCGCATTGAAATGCTCGTAATCAAGTATATGAACTCATAAAATTTGATTAAAACTTGTTTTGCGGTCCGTTTTGTAGAGGTTTCGGACGAGCCGGTCTAAATAGGCTTTACAATGGACCCGTTGGAATTTTAACTGAGTAAAAAGTACAAAAATTGAGTTTCTGCAATATAATCGCGTTGAAATGCTCCTAATCAGTTATATGATCTCCGAAATTTTGAATAAAACGTGTTTTGAGGTCCATTTTGTAGAGGTTTCGGACGAACGGGTCTAAATAGGCCTTACAATGGACCCGTTGGAATTTTAACTAAGTAAAAAGTACAAAAATTGAGTTTTTGCAATATAATCGCATTGAAAAGCTCGTAATCAAGTATATGAACTCATAAATTTTGATTAAAACTTGTTTTGCGGTCCGTTTTGTAGAGGTTTCGGATGAGCGGGTCTAAATAGGCCTTACAATGGACCCGTTGGAATTTTAAGTTAGTAAAAAGTACAAAAAATGTGTTTTTGCAATATAATCGCGTTGTTATGTTCATAATCAAGTATATGAACTCATAAGATTTGATTAAAACTTGTTTTGTGCCGTTTTGTAGACGTTTCGGACGAGCGGGTCTAAAGAGGCCATACAATAGACCCGTTGGAATTTTAACTGAGTAAAAAGTACAAAAATTGAGTTTTTGCAATATAATCGCGTTGAAATGCTCTTAATCCATTTGATGAACTCATAAAATTTGATTAAAATTTGTTTTGCGGTCCGATTTGTAGAGGTTTCGGACGAGCAGGTCTTAATAGGCCTTACAATGGACCCGTTAGAATTTTAACTAAGTAAAGAGTACAAAAAATGAGTTTTTGCAATATAATCACGTTGAAATGCTCGTAACCAATTTGATGAACTCATAAAATTTGATTAAAACTTGTTTTGCGGTCCGTTTTGTAGAGGTTTCGGACGAGCCGGTCTAAATAGGCTATACAATGGACCTGTTGGAATTTTAACTAAGTAAAAAGTACAAAAATTGAGTTTTTGCAATATAATCGCGTTGAAATTCTCCTAATCAGTTATATGATCTCCTAAATTTTGAATAAAACGTGTTTTGAGGTCCGTTTTGTAGAGGTTTCGGACGAACGGGTCTAAATAGGTCTTACAATGGACCCGTTGGAATTTTAACTGAGTAAAAAGTACAAAAATTGAGTTTTTGCAATATAATCGCATTGAAAAGCTCGTAATTAAGTATATGAACTCATAAAGTTTGATTAAAACTTGTTTTGCGGTCCGTTTTGTAGAGGTTTTGGATGAACGGGTCTAAATAGGCCTTACAATGGACCCGTTGGAATTTTAAGTGAGTAAAAAGTACAAAAATTGTGTTTTTGCAATATAATCGCGTTGAAATGTTCATAATCAAGTATATGAACTCATAAAATTTGATTAAAACTTGTTTTGTGGTCCGTTTTGTAGACATTTCGGACGAGCGGGTTTAAAGAGGCCTTACAATAGACCCGTTGGAATTTTAACTGAGTAAAAACTACAAAAATTGAGTTTTTGCTATATAATCGCATTGAAATGCTCTTAATCCATTTGATGAACTCATAAAATTTGATTAAAACTTGTTTTGCGGTCCGTTTTGTAGAGGTTTCGGACGAGCATGTCTTAATAGGCCTTACAATGGACCCGTTAGAATTTTAACTGAGTAAAAAGTACAAAAAACGAGTTTTTGCAATTAAATCGCGTTGAAAATCTCGTAACCAATTTGATGAAATCATAAAATTTGATTAAAACTTGTTTTGCGGTCTGTTTTGTAGAGGTTTCGGACGAGCAGGTCTAAATAAGCCTTACAATGGACTCGTTGGAATTTTAACTGAGTAAAAAGTACATAAATTGAGTTTTTGTAATATAATAGCGTTGCAAAGCTCGTAATCAAGTATATGAACTCATAAAATTTGATTAAAACTTGTTTTGCGGTTCGCTTTGTAGAGGTTTCGGACGATCGGGTCTAAATAGGCCTTACAATGGACCCGATGGAATTTTAACTGAATAAAAAGTACAAAAATTGAGTTTTTGCAATATAATCGCATTGAAAAGCTCGTAATCACATTTATGAACTCATAAAATTTGATTAAAACTTGTTTTGCGGTCCGTTTTGTAGAGGTTTCGGACGAGCGGGTCTAAATTGGCCTTACAATGGACCCGTTGGGATTTTAAGTAAAAAAAAAGGTACAAAAATTGAGTTATTGCAATATAATCACGTTGAAATGCTCGTAATCAGTTATATGATCTCCTAAAAATTGATGAAAACTTGTTTTGCGATCCGTTTTGTAGAGGTTTCGGACGAGCGGGTCTAAATAGTCCTTACAATGGACCCGTTGAAATTTTAACTGAGTAAAAAGTACAAAAATTGAGTTTTTGCAATATAATCGCGTTGAAATGCTCTTAATACATTTGATGAACTCATAAAATTTGATTAAAACATGTTTTGCGGTCCGTTTTGTAGAGGTATCGGACGATCAGGTCTTAATAGGCCTTACAATGAACCCGTTAGAATTTTAACTGAGTAAAAAGTACAAAAAATGAGTTTTTGCAATATAATCACGTTGAAATGCTCGTAACCAATTTGATGAACTCATAAAATTTGATTAAAACTTGTTTTGAATTCCGTTTTGTAGAGGTTTCGGACGAACAAGTCTAAATAAGCTTTACAATGGACCCGTTGGAATTTTAACTTAGTAAAAAGTACATAATTTGAGTTTTTGCAATATAATCGCGTTGCAAAGCTCGTAATCAATTATATGAACTCATAAAATTTGATTAAAACTTGTTTTGCGGTTTGCTTTGTAGAGGTTTCGGACGAACGGGTCTAAATAGGCCTTACAATGGACCCGTTGGAATTTTAACTGAGTAAAAAGTACAAAATGGAGTTTTTGCAATATAATCGCATTGAAAAGCTCGTAATCAAGTATATGAACTCATAAAATTTGAATAAACTTGTTTTGCGGTCCGTTTTGTAGAGGTTTCGGATGAGCAGGTCTAAATAGGCCTTACAATGGACCCGTTGGAATTTTAAGTGAGTAAAAAGTACAAAAATTGTGTTTTTGCAATATAATCGCGTTGAAATGTTCATAATCAAGTATATGAACTCATAAAATTTGAATAAAACTTGTTTTGTTGTCCGTTTTGTAGACGTTTCGGACGAGCGGGTCTAAAGAGGCCTTAGAATAGGCCCGTTGGAATTTTAACTGAGTGAAAAGTACAAAAATTGAGTTTTTGCAATATAATCGCGTTGAAATGCTCTTAATACATTTGATGAATTCATAAAATTTGATTAAAACTTGTTTGGCGGTCCGTTTTGTAGAGGTTTCGGACGAGCAGGTCTTAATAGGCCTTACAATGGACCCGTTAGAATTTTAACTGAGTAAAAAGTACAAAAAACGAGTTTTTGCAATATAATCACGTTGAAATGCTCGTAACCAATTTGATGAATTCATAGAATTTGATTAAAACTTGTTTTGCGGTCCGTTTTATAGAGGTTTCGGACGAGCAGGTCTTAATAGGCCTTACAATGGACCCGTTAGAATTTTAACTGAGTAAAAAGTACAAAAAACGAGTTTTTGCAATATAATCGCATTGAAATGCTCGTAACCAATTTGATGAACACATAAAATTTGATTAAAACTTGTTTTGCGGTCCGTTTTGTAGAGGTTTCGGACGAGCAGGTCTAAATAAGCCTTACAATGGACCCGTTGGAATTTTAACTGAGTAAAAAGTACATAATTTGAGTTTTTGCAATATAATCGCATTGCAAAGCTCGTAATCAAGTATATGAACTCATAAAATTTGATTAAAACTTGTTTTGCGGTTCGCTTTGTAGAGGTTTCGGACGAGCGTGTCTAAATAAGCTTTGCAATGGACCCGTTGGAATTTTAACTGAGTAAAAAGTACAAAAATTGAGTTTTTGCAATCTAATCACATTTAAAAACTCGTAATCAAGTATATGAACTCATAAGGTTTAATTAAAACTTGTTTTGCGATCCGTTTTGTAAAGGTTTCGGACGAGCGGGTCTAAATAGGCCTTACAATGGACCCGTTGGAATTTTAACTGAAAAAAGGTACAAAAATTGAGTTATTGCAATATAATCACGTTGAAATGCTCGTAATCAGTTATATGATCTCCTAAAAATTGATGAAAACTTGTTTTGCGATCCGTTTTGTAGAGGTTTCGGACGAGCGGGTCTAAATAGTCCTTACAATGGACCCTTTGAAATTTTAAATGAGTAAAAAGTACAAAAATTGAGTTTTTGCAATATAATCGCGTTGAAATGCTCTTAATCCATTTGAAGAACTCTTAAAATTTGATTAAACTTGTTTTGCAGTCCGTTTTGTAGAGGTTTCGGACGAGCAGGTCTTAATAGGCCTTACAATGGACCCGTTAGAATTTTAACTGAGTAAAAAGTACAAAAAACGAGTTTTTGCAATATAATCGCGTTGAAATGCTCGTAACCAATTTGATGAACTCATAAAATTTGATTAAAACTTGTTTTGCGGTCCGTTTTGTATAGGTTTCGGACGAACAGGTCTAAATAAGCCTTACAATGGACCCGTTGGAATTTTAACTGAGTAAAAAGTACATAATTTGAGTTTTTGCAATATAATAGCGTTGCAAAGCTCGTAATCAAGTATATGAACTCATAAAATTAGATTAAAACTTGTTTTGCGGTTCGCTTTGTAGAGGTTCCGGACGAGCGGGTCTAAATAGGCCTTACAATGGACCCGATGGAATTTTAACTGAGTAAAAAGTACAAAAATTGAGTTTTTGCAATATAATCGCATTGAAAAGCTCGTAATCACATTTATGAACTCATAAAATTTGATTAAAACTTGTTTTGCGGTCCGTTTTGTAGAGGTTTCGGATGAGCGGGTCTAAATTGGCCTTACAATGGACCCGTTGGGATTTTAAGTAAAAAAAAAGGTACAAAAATTGAGTTATTGCAATATAATCACGTTGAAATGCTCGTAATCAGTTATATGATCTCCTAAAAATTGATGAAAACTTGTTTTGCGATCCGTTTTGTAGAGGTTTCGGACGAGCGGGTCTAAATAGTCCTTACAATGGACCCGTTGAAATTTTAACTGAGTAAAAAGTACAAAAATTGAGTTTTTGCAATATAATCGCGTTGAAATGCTCTTAATACATTTGATGAACTCATAAAATTTGATTAAAACTTGTTTTGCGGTCCGTTTTGTAGAGGTATTGGACGAGCAGGTCTTAATAGGCCTTACAATGAACCCGTTAGAATTTTAACTGAGTAAAAACTACAAAAAACGAGTTTTTGCAATATAATCACGTTGAAATGCTCGTAACCAATTTGATGAACTCATAAAATTTGATTAAAACTTGTTTTGAATTCCGTTTTGTAGAGGTTTCAGACGAACAGGTCTAAATAAGCCTTACAATGGACCCGTTGGAATTTTAACTTAGTAAAAAGTACATAATTTGAGTTTTGCAATATAATCGCATTGCAAAGCTTGTAATCAAGTATATGAACTCATAAAATTTGATTAAAACTTGTTTTGCGGTTCGCTTTGTAGAGGTTTCGGACGAACGGGTCTAAATAGGCCTTACAATGGACCCGTTGGAATTTTAACTGAGTAAAAAGTACAAAATGGAGTTTTTGCAATATAATCGCATTGAAAAGCTCGTAATCAAGTATATGAACTCATAAAATTTGAATAAACTTGTTTTGCGGTCCGTTTTGTAGAGGTTTCGGATGAGCAGGTCTAAATAGGCCTTACAATGGACCCGTTGGAATTTTAAGTGAGTAAAAAGTACAAAAATTGTGTTTTTGCAATATAATCGCGTTGAAATGTTCATAATCAAGTATATGAACTCATAAAATTTGAATAAAACTTGTTTTGTTGTCCGTTTTGTAGAGGTTTCGGATGAGCAGGTCTTAATAGGCCTTACAATGGACCCGTTAGAATTTTAACTGAGTAAAAAGTACAAAAAACGAGTTTTTGCAATATAATCGCGTTGAAATGCTCTTAACCAATTTGATGAATTCATAGAATTTGATTAAAACTTGTTTTGCGGTCCGTTTTATAGAGGTTTCGGACGAGCAGGTCCTAATAGGCCTTACAATGGACCCGTTAGAATTTTAACTGAGTAAAAAGTACAAAAAACGAGTTTTTGCAATATAATCGCATTGAAATGCTCGTAACCAATTTGATGAACACATAAAATTTGATTAAAACTTGTTTTGCGGTCCGTTTTGTAGAGGTTTCGGACGAGCAGGTCTAAATAAGCCTTACAATGGACCCGTTGGAATTTTAACTGAGTAAAAAGTACATAATTTGAGTTTTTGCAATATAATCGCATTGCAAAGCTCGTAATCAAGTATATGAACTCATAAAATTTGATTAAAACTTGTTTTGCGGTTCGCTTTGTAGAGGTTTCGGACGAGCGTGTCTAAATAAGCTTTGCAATGGACCCGTTGGAATTTTAACTGAGTAAAAAGTACAAAAATTGAGTTTTTGCAATCTAATCACATTTAAAAACTCGTAATCAAGTATATGAACTCATAAGGTTTAATTAAAACTTGTTTTGCGATCCGTTTTGTAAAGGTTTCGGACGAGCGGGTCTAAATAGGCCTTACAATGGACCCGTTGGAATTTTAACTGAAAAAAAGGTACAAAAATTGAGTTATTGCAATATAATCACGTTGAAATGCTCGTAATCAGTTATATGATCTCCTAAAAATTGATGAAAACTTGTTTTGCGATCCGTTTTGTAGAGGTTTCGGACGAGCGGGTCTAAATAGTCCTTACAATGGACCCTTTGAAATTTTAAATGAGTAAAAAGTACAAAAATTGAGTTTTTGCAATATAATCGCGTTGAAATGCTCTTAATCCATTTGAAGAACTCTTAAAATTTGATTAAAACTTGTTTTGCAGTCCGTTTTGTAGAGGTTTCGGACGAGCAGGTCTTAATAGGCCTTACAATGGACCCGTTAGAATTTTAACTGAGTAAAAAGTACAAAAAATGAGTTTTTGCAATATAATCGCGTTGAAAAGCTCGTAACCAATTTGATGAACTCATAAAATTTGATTAAAACTTGATTTGCGGTCCGTTTTGTATAGGTTTCGGACGAACAGGTCTAAATAAGCCTTACAATGGACCCGTTGGAATTTTAACTGAGTAAAAGTACATAATTTGAGTTTTTGCAATATAATCGTGTTGCAAAGCTCGTAATCAAGTATATGAACTTATAAAATTTGATTAAAACTTGTTTTGCGGTTCGCTTTGTAGAGGTTTCGGACGAACGGGTCTAAATAGGCCTTACAATGGACCCGTTGGAATTTTAACTGAGTAAAGAGTACAAAAATTGAGTTTTTGCGATATAATCGCGTTGAAATGCTCCTAATCAGTTATATGATCTCCTAAATTTTGAATAAAACGTGTTTTGAGGTCCGTTTTGTAGAGGTTTCGGACGAACGAGTCTAAATAGGCCTTACAATGGACCGGTTGGAATTTTAACTGAGTAAAAAGTACAAAAATTGAGTTTTTGCAATATAATCGCATTGAAAGCTCGTAATCAAGTATATGAACTCATAAAGTTTGATTAAAACTTGTTTTGCGGTCCGTTTTATAGAGGTTTCGAATGGGCGGGTCTAAATAGGCATTACAATGGACCCGTTGGAATTTTAACTGAGTAAAAAGTACAAAAATTGAATTTTGCAATAAAATCGCGTTAAAATGCTCCTAATCAGTTATAGGATCTCATAAAATTTGAATAAAACTTGTTTTGAGGTCCGTTTTGTAGAGGTTTCGGACGAGAGGGTCAAAATAGGCCTTACAATGGACCCGTTGAAATTTTAACTGAGTAAAAAGTACAAAAATTGAGTTTTTGCAATATAATCGCGTTGAAATGGTTATAATCAAGTAAATGAAATCATAAAATTTTATTAAAACTTGTTTTGTGGTCCGTTTTGTAGACGTTTCGGACGAGCGGGTCTAAATAGGCCTTACAATAAACCCGTTGGAATTTTAAATGAGTAAAAAGTACAAAAATTGTGTTTTTGCAATATAATCGCGTTAAAATGTTCATAATCAAGTATATGAACTCATAAAATTTGATTAAAACTTGTTTTGTGGTCCGTTTTGTAGACGTTTCGAACGAGCGGGTCTAAATAGGCCATACAATAGACCCGTTGGAATTTTAACTGAGTAAAAAGTACAAAAATTGAGTTTTTGCAATATAATCGCGTTGAAATGCTCTTAATCCATTTGATGAACTCATAAAATTTGATTAAAACTTGATTTGCGGTCCGTTTTGTAGGGTTTCGGACGAGCAGGTCTTAATAGGCCTTACAATGGACCCGTTAGAATTTTAACTGAGTAAAAAGTACAAAAAACGAGTTTTTGCAATATAATCGCGTTGAAATGCTCGTAACTAATTTGATGATCTACAAAATTTTATTAAAACTTGTTTTGCGATCCGTTTTGTAGAGGTTTCGGAGGAGCAGGTCTAAATAAGCCTTACAATGGACCCGTTGGAATTTTAACTGAGTAAAAAGTACATAATTTGAGTTTTTGCAATATAATTGCGTTGCAAAGCTCGTAATCAAGTATATGAACTCATAAAATTTGATTAAAACTTGTTTTGCGGTTCGCTTTGTAGAGGTTTCGGACGAGCGGGTCTAAATAGGCCTTACAATGGACCTGATGGAATTTTAACTGAGTAAAAAGTACAAAAATTTAGTTTTTGCAATATAATCGCATTGAAAAGCTCGTAATCAAGTATATGAACTCATAAAATTTGATTAAAACTTGTTTTGCGGTCCGTTTTGTAGAGGTTTCGGACGAACGGGTCTAAATAGGCCTTACAATGGACCCGTTGGAATTTTAACTGAGTAAAAAGTACAAAAATTGAGTTTATGAAATATAACAGCGTTGAAATACTCCTAATCAGTTAAATGATCTCCTAAAATTTGAATAAAACTTGTTTTGAGGTCCGTTTTGTAGAGGTTTCAGACGAGCGGGTATAAATAGGCCTTACAATGGACCCGTTGGAATTTTAACTGAGTAAAAAGTACATAATTTGAGTTTTTGCAATATAATTGCGTTGCAAAGCTCGTAATCAAGTATATGAACTCATAAAATTTGATTAAAACTTGTTTTGCGGTTCGCTTTGTAGAGGTTTCGGACGAGCGGGTCTTAATAGGCCTTACAATGGACCCGATAGAATTTTAACTGAGTAAAAAGTACAAAAATTTAGTTTTTGCAATATAATCGCATTGAAAAGCTCGTAATCAAGTATATGAACTCATAAAATTTGATTAAAACTTGTTTTGCGGTCCGTTTTGTAGAGGTTTCGAATGAGCGGGTCTAATTAGGCCTTACAATGGACCCGTTGGAATTTTAAGTGAGTACAAAAATTGAGTTTTTGCAATATAATCACATTGAAATGCTCGTAATCAAGTATATGAACTCATAAAATTTGATTAAAACTTGTTTTGCGATCCGTTTTGTAGAGGTTTCGGACGAGCGGGTCTAAATAGTCCTTACAATGGACCCTTTGAAATTTTAAATGAGTAAAAAGTACAAAAATTGAGTTTTTGCAATATAATCGCGTTGAAATGCTCTTAATCCATTTGAAGAACTCTTAAAATTTGATTAAAACTTGTTTTGCAGTCCGTTTTGTAGAGGTTTCGGACGAGCAGGTCTTAATAGGCCTTACAATGGACCCGTTAGAATTTTAACTGAGTAAAAAGTACAAAAAACGAGTTTTTGCAATATAATCGCGTTGAAAAGCTCGTAACCAATTTGATGAACTCATAAAATTTGATTAAAACTTGATTTGCGGTCCGTTTTGTATAGGTTTCGGACGAACAGGTCTAAATAAGCCTTACAATGGACCCGTTGGAATTTTAACTGAGTAAAAGTACATAATTTGAGTTTTTGCAATATAATCGCGTTGCAAAGCTCGTAATCAAGTATATGAACTTATAAAACTTGATTAAAACTTGTTTTGCGGTTCGCTTTGTAGAGGTTTCGGACGAACGGGTCTAAATAGGCCTTACAATGGACCCGTTGGAATTTTAACTGAGTAAAGAGTACAAAAATTGAGTTTTTGCAATATAATCGCGTTGAAATGCTCCTAATCAGTTATATGATCTCCTAAATTTTGAATAAAACGTGTTTTGAGGTCCGTTTTGTAGAAGTTTCAGACGAACGGGTCTAAATAGGCCTTACAATGGACCCGTTGGAATTTTAACTGAGTAAAAAGTACAAAAATGAGTTTTTGCAATATAATCGCATTGAAAAGCTCGTAATCAAGTATATGGACTCATAGAGTTTGATTAAAACTTGTTTTGAGGTCCGTTTTGTAGAGGTTTCAGACGAGCGGGTCTAAATAGGCCTCACAATGGACCCGTTGGAATTTTAACTGAGTAAAAAGTACAAAAATTGAATTTTTGCAATATAATCACGTTGAAATGGTCGTATTCAAGTAAATGAAATCATAAAGTTTGATTAAAACTTGTTTTGTGGTCCGTTTTATAGACATTTCGGACGAGCGGGTCTAAATAGGCCTTACAATAGACCCGTTGGAATTTTAACTGAGTAAAAAGTACAAAAATTGAGTTTTTGCATTATAATCGCGTTGAAATGCTCGTAACCAATTTGATGAACTCATAAAATTTGATTAAAACTTGTTTTGCGGTCCGTTCTGTAGAGGTTTCGAACGAGCGGGTCTAAATAGGCCTAACAATGGACCCGTTGGAATTTTAACTGAGTAAAAAGTACAAAAATTTAGTTTTTGCAATATAATCACATTTAAAAACTCGTAATCAAGTATATGAACTCATAAGGTTTAATTAAAACTTGTTTTGCGGTTCGTTTTGTAGAGGTTTCGGACGAGCAGGTCTAAATAAGCCTTATAATGGACCCGTTGGAATTTTAACAGAGTAAAAAGTACATAATTTGAGTTTTTGCAATATAATCGCTTTGCAAAGATCGCAATAGAGTATATGAACTCATAAAATTTGATTAAAACTTGTTTTTCGGTTCGCTTTGTAGAGGTTTCGGACGAGCGGGTCTAAATAGGCCTTACAATGGACCCGATGGAATTTTAACAGAGTAAAAAGTACGAAAATTTAGTTTTTGCAATATAATCGCGTTGAAATGGTCGTATTCAAGTAATCGAAATCATAAAGTTTGATTAAAACTTGTTTTGTGGTCCGTTTTGTAGACATTTCGGACAAGCGAGTCTAAATAGGCCTTACAATAGACCCGTTGGAATTTTAACTGAGTAAAAAGTACAAAAATTGAGTTTTTGCAATATAATCGCGTTGAAACGCTCGTAACCAATATTATGAACTCATAATATTTGATTAAAACTTGTTTTGCGGTCCGTTTTGTAGAGGTTTCGAACGAGCGGGTCTAAATAGGCCTAACAATGGACCCGTTGGAATTTTAACTTAGTAAAAAGTACAAAAAATGAGTTTTTGCAATCTAATCACATTTAAAAGCTCGTAATCAAGTATATGAACTCATAAAATTTGATTAAAACTTGTTTTGCGGTTCGCTTTGTAGAGGTTTCGGACGAGCGGGTCTAAATAGACCTTACAATGGACCCGATGGAATTTTAACTGAGTAAAAAGTACAAAAAATTAGTTTTTGCAATATAATCACGTTGAAAAGCTCGTAATCAAGTATATGACCTCATAGAATTTGATTAAAACTTGTTTTGCGGTCCGTTTTGTAAAGGTTTCGGACGAGCGTGTCTAAATAAGCTTTGCAATGGACCCGTTGGAATTTTAACTGAGTAAAAAGTACAAAAATTGAGTTTTTGCAATATAAGCGCATTGAAATGCTCGTAATCAAGTATATGAACTCATAAAATTTGATTAAAACTTGTTTTGCGGTTCGTTTTGTAGAGGTTTCGGACGAGCCTGTCTAAATAGGCTTTACAATGGACCCGTTGGAATTTTAACTGAGTTAAAAGTACAAAAATTGAGTTTTTGCAATATAATCACGTTGAAATGCTCCTAATCAGTTATATGATCTCCTAAATTTTGAATAAAACGTGTTTTGAGGTCCGTTTTGTAGATGTTTCGGACGAATGGGTCTAAATAGGCCTTACAATGGACCCGTTGGAATTTTAACTGAGTAAAAAGTACAAAAAATGAGTTTTTGCAATATAATCGCATTGAAAAGCTCGTAATCAAGTATATGAACTCATAAAATTTGATTAAACTTTGTTTTGCGGTCCGTTTTGTAGAGGTTTCGAACGAGCGGGTCTAAATAGGCCTAACAATGGACCCGTTGGAATTTTAACTGAGTAAAAAGTACAAAAATTTAGTTTTTGCAATATAATCATATTTAAAAACTCGTAATCAAGTATATGAACTCATAAGGTTTAATTAAAACTTGTTTTGCGGTCCGTTTTGTAGAGGATTCGGACGAGCAGTTCTAAATAAGCCTTATAATGGACCCGTTGGAATTTTAATTGAGTAAAAAGTACATAATTTGATTTTTTGCAATATAATCGCGTTGAAAAGCTCGCAATAGAGTATATGAACTCATAAAATTTGATTAAAACTTGTTTTGCGGTTCGCTTTGTAGAGGTTTCGGACGAGCGGGTCTAAATAGGCCTTACAATGGACCCGATGGAATTTTAACTGAGTAAAAAGCAAAAAATTTTAGTTTTTGCAATATAATCGCGTTACAAAGCTCGTAATCAAGTATACGACCTCATAGAATTTGATTAAAACTTGTTTTGCGGTCCGTTTTGTAAAGGTTTCGGACGAGCGTGTCTAAATAAGCTTTGCAATGGATCCGTTGGAATTTTAACCGAGTAAAAAGTACAAAAATTGAGTTTTTGCAATATAATCGCATTGAAATGCTCATAATCAAGTATATGAACTCATAAAATTTGATTAAAACTTGTTTTGCGGTCCGTTTTGTAGAGGTTTTGGACGAGCCGATCTAAATAGGCTTTACAATGGACCCGTTGGAATTTTAACTGAGTAAAAACTACAAAAATTGAGTTTTTGCAATATAATCGCGTTGAAATGCTCCTAATCAGTTATATGATCTCCTAAATTTTGAATAAAACGTGTTTTGAGGTCCGTTTTGTAGAGGTTTCGGACGAACGGGTCTAAATAGGCCTTACAATGGACCCGTTGGAATTTTAACTGAGTAAAAAGTACAAAAATGAGTTTTTGCAATATAATCGCATTGTAAAGCTCGTAATCAAGTATATGAACTCATAAAGTTTGATTAAAACTTGTATAGCGGTTCGTTTTGTAGAGGTTTCGGATGAGCGGGTCTAAATAGGCATTACAATGGACCCGTTGGAATTTTAACTGAGTAAAAAGTACAAAAATTGAATTTTGCAATATAATCGCGTTAAAATGCTCCTAATCAGTTATACGATCTCATAAAATTTGAATAAAACTTGTTTTGAGGTCCGTTTTGTAGAGGTTTCGGACGAGCGGGTCAAAATAGGCCTTACAATGGACCCGTTGGAATTTTAACTGAGTAAAAAGTACAAAAATTGAGTTTTTGCAATATAATCGCGTTAAAATGCTTCTAATCTGTTATATGATCTCCTAAAATTTGAATAAAACCTGTTTTGAGGTCCGTTTTGTAGAGGATTCGGACGAGCGGGTCTAAATAGGCCTTACAATGGACCCGTTGGAATTTTAACTGAGTAAAAAGTACAAAAATTGAGTTTTTGCAATATAATCGCATTGAAATGCTCGTAATCAAGTATATGAACTCATAAAATTTGATTAAAACTTGTTTTGCGGTCCGTTTTGTAGAGGTTTCGGATGAGCGGGTCTAAATAGACCTTACAATGCACCCGTTGGAATTTTAACTGAGTAAAAAGTACAAAAATTGAATTTTGCAATATAATCGCGTTATAATGCTCCTAATCAGTTATATGATCTCATAAAATTTGAATAAAACTTTTTTTGAGGTCCGTTTTGTAGAGGTTTCGGACGAGCGGGTCAAAATAGGCCTTACAATGGACCCGTTGGAATTTTAACTGAGTAAAAAGTACAAAAATTGAGTTTTTGCAATATAATCGCGTTAAAATGCTCATAATCTGTTATATGATCTCCTAAAATTTGAATAAAACTTGTTTTGAGGTCCGTTTTGTAGAGGTTTCGGACGAGCGGGTCTAAATAGGCCTTACAATGGACCCGTTGGAATTTTAACTGAGTAAAAAGTACAAAAATTGAATTTTTGCAATATAATCGCGTTGAAATGGTCGTATTCAAGTAAATGAAATCATAAAGTTTGATTAAAACTTGTTTTGTGGTCCGTTTTGTAGACATTTCGGACGAGCGGGTCTAAATAGGCCTTACAACGGACCCGTTGGAATTTTAATTGAGTAAAAAGTTCAAAAATTGAGTTTTTGTAATATAATCACATTTAAAAAACTCGTAATCAAGTATATGAGCTCATAAGGTTTGATTAAAAGTTGTTTTCAATCCGTTTTGTAAAGGTTTCGGACGAGCGGGTCTAAATAGGCCTTACAATACACCCGATGGAATTTTAACAGAGTAAAAAAATACAAAAATTGAGTTTTGCAATATAATCGCGTTGAAAAGCTCGTAATCAAGTATATGAACTTATAAAATTTGATTAAAACTTGTTTTGCGGTCCGTTTTGTAGAGGTTTCGGATGAGAGGGTCTAAATAGGCCTTACAATAGACCCGATGGAATTTTAACTGAATAAAAAGTACAAAAATTGAGTTTTTGCAATATAATCGCGTTGAAAAGCTCGTAATCAAGCATATGAACTTATAAAATTTGATTAAAACTAGTTTTGCGATCTGTTTTGTAAAGGTTTCGGACGAGCGGGTCTAAATAGGCCTTACAAAGGACCCGATGGAATTTTAACTGAGTAAAGAGTACAAAAATTGAGTTTATGAAATATAACAGCGTTGAAATACACCTAATCAGTTAAATGATCTCCTAAAATTTGAATAAAACTTGTTTTGAGGTCCGTTTTGTAGAGGTTTCAGACGAGCGGGTATAAATAGGCCTTACAATGGACCCGTTGGAATTTTAACTGAGTAAAAAGTTCATAAATTGAGTTTTTGCAATATAATCACATTTAAAAGCTCGTAATCAAGTATATGAACTCATGATATTTGATTAAAACTTGTTTTGCGGTCCGTTTTGTAAAGATTTCGGACGAGAGAGTCTAAATAGGCCTTACAATGGACCGACTGGAATTTTAACTAAGTAAATAGTACAAAAATTGAGTTTTTGCAATATAATCGCATTGAAATGCTCGTAATCAGTTATATGATCTCCTAAAATTTGAATAAAACTTGTTTTGAGGTCCGTTTTGTAGAGGTTTCAGACGAGCAGATCTAAATAGGCCTTACAATGGACCCGTTGGAAGTTTAACTGAGTAAAAAGTACAAAAATTGAGTTTTTGCAATATAATCACATTTAAAAGCTCGTAATAAAGTATATGAACTCATAAAATTTGATTAAAACTTGTTTCGCAGTTTGTATTGAAAAGGTTTCGTACGAGCGGGTCTAAATAGGACTTACAATGGACCGGCTGGAATTTTAACTGAGTAAATAGTACAAAAATTGAGTTTTTGCAATATAATCGCGTTGAAATGCTCCTAATCAGTTATATGATCTCCTAAAATTTGAATAAAACTTGTTTTGAGGTCTGTTTTGTAGAGCTTTCGGACGAGGGGGTCTAAATAGGCCTTACAATGGACCCGTTGGAATTTTAAATGAGTAAAAAGTACAAAAAATGAGTTTTTGCAATCTAATCACATTTAAAAACTCGTAATCAAGTATATGAACTCATATGGTTTGATTAAAACTTGTTTTGCGATCCTTTTTGTAAAGGTTTCGGACGAGCGGGTCTAAATAGGCCTTACAATGGACCCGTTGG
This sequence comes from Hibiscus trionum, assembly GCA_030270665.1. Lineage (NCBI taxonomy): Eukaryota > Viridiplantae > Streptophyta > Magnoliopsida > Malvales > Malvaceae > Hibiscus > Hibiscus trionum. The sequence goes on along the minus strand of BSYR01000010.1, from coordinate 36,757,589 downwards.
AATTTTAACTGAAAAAAAGGTACAAAAATTGAGTTATTGCAATATAATCGCATTGAAATGCTCATAATCAGTTATATGATCTCCTAAAATTTGATGAAAACTTGTTTTGCGATCCGTTTTGTAGAGGTTTCGGACGAGCGGGTCTAAATAGGCCTTACAATAAACCCGTTTGAATTTTAACTGAGTAAAAAGTAAAAAAATTAATTTGTGCTATATAATCGTGTTGAAATGCTCGTAATCAAGTATATGAACTCCTAAAATTTGATGAATACTTGTTTTGCGGTCCGTTTTGTAGAGGTTTTGAACGAGCGGGTCTAAATAGGCCTTACAATGGACCCGTTGGAATTTTAACTAAGTAAAAAGTAAAAAAAAAATTGAGTTTTTGCAATATAATCGCACTGAAAAGCTCGTAATCAAGTATATGAATTCATAAAATTTGATTAAAACTTGCTTTGCGGTTCATTTTGTAGAGGTTTCGGACGAGCGGGTCTAAATAGGCCTTACAATGGACCCATTGGAATTTTAACTGAGTAAAAAGTACAAAAATTGTGTTTTTGCAATATAATCACTTTGAAATGTTCGTAATCAAGTATATGAACTCATAAATTTAATTAAAACTTGTTTTGTTGTCCGTTTTGTAGACGTTTCGGACGAGCGGGTCTAAAGAGGCCTTACAATAGACCCGTTGGAATTTTAACTGAGTAAAAAGTACAAAAATTGTGTTTTTTGTAATAAAATCGCGTTGAAATGCTCTTAATCCATTTGATGAACTCATAAAATTTGATTAAAACTTGTTTTGCGGTTCGTTTTGTAGAGGTTTTAGACGAGCAGGTCTTAATAGGCCTTACAATGGACCCGTTAGAATTTTAACTGAGTAAAAAGTACAAAAAATGAGTTTTTGCAATATAATCGCGTTGAACTGCTCGTAATCCATTTGATGAACTCATAAAATTTGATTAAAACTTGTTTTGCGGTCCGTTTTGTAGAGGTTTCGGAAGAGCAGGTCTAAATAGGCCTTACAATGGACCCGTTGGAATTTTAACTGAGTAAAAAGTACAAAAAAATGAGTTTTTGCAATATAATCACGTTAAATGGTCGTAATCAAGATTATGAACTCATAAAATTTGATTAAAACATGTTTTGCGGTCAGTTTTGTAGAGGTTTTGGACGAGCAGGTCTAAATAGGCCTTACAATAGACCTGTTGGAATTTTAGCTGAGTAAAAAGTACAAAAATTGAGTTTTTGCAATATAATCGCGTTGAAATGGTCGTAATCAAGTATATAAACTCATAGAATTTGATTAAAACTTGTTTTGCGGTCCGTTTTGTAGAGGTTTCGGACGAGCGGGTCTAAATAGGCCATACAATGGACTAGTTGGAATTTTTTTTGATGAAAGCTAGAGTGATTACAAGTAATATAATTTTAACTAGGCCATACAATGGACCCGTTAGAATTTGTTTTTCTTCACAAAAAAAATTCTAACGGGTCCTATGTTCCACCCATTTAGACCCGCTCGTCCGTAACCTTTACAAAAAATATCGCAAAATAAGTTAGAATCAAATTTTAGAAATTCATATAATTGATTAAGAGCTTTTCAACACGATTATATTGCAAAAACTCGATTACTGTAATTTTTACTAAGTTAAAATTCTAACGGGTCCATTGTTCGGCCCATTTAGACCCGCTCGTCCGAAACCTCTAGAAAAGGGTTGCAAAATAAGTTTTAATCCAAATTTAGGAGTTCATACAATTGATTATGAGCTTTTCAACACGATTATATTGCAAAAACTCGATTTCTACACTTTTTACTGAGTTAAAATTCTAACGGGTCCATTGTTCGGCCCATTTAGTCCCGCTCGTCCGAAACCTCTAAAAAAAGACCGCAAAATAAGTTCGAATCAAATTTTAAGAGTTCATATAATTGATTACGAGCTTTTCAACACGATTATATTGCAAAAACTCGGTTTCTGTACTTTTTACTCAGTTAAAATTCTAACGGGTCATATGTTCCACCCATTTAGACCCGCTCGTCCGAAACCTTTACAAAAAGATCACAAAACAAGTTAGAATCAAATTTAGGAGTTCAAACAATTGATTACGAGCTTTTCAACACGATTATATTGCAAAAACTCGATTACTGTATTTTTTACTCAGTTAAAATTTTAACGGGTCCATTGTTCAGCCCATTTAGACCCGCTCGTCCGAAACCTCTACAAAAGGGTTGCAAAATAAGTTTTAATCCAAATTTAGGAGTTCATACAATTGATTACGAGCTTTTCAACACGATTATATTGCAAAAACTCGATTTCTATAATTTTTACTCAGTTAAAATTCTAACGGGTCTATTGTTCGGCCCATTTAGACCCGCTCGTCCGAAACCTCTGCAAAAAAGACCGCAAAACAAGTTAGAATCAAATTTTAGGAGTTCATATATTTGATTACAAGCATTTCAACACGATTATATTGCAAAAATTAGATTTATGTACTTTTTACTTAGTTAAAATTCTAACGGGTCCATTGTTCGGCCCATTTAGACCCGCTCGTCCGAAACCTCTACAAAAGGGTTACAAAATAAGTTTTAATCCAAATTTAGGAGTTCATAAAATTGATTACGAGCTTTTCAATTATATTGCAAAAACTCGATTTCTATACTTTTTACTCAGTTAAAATTCTAACGGGTCCATTGTTCGGCCCATTTAGACCCGCTCGTCCGAAACCTCTACAAAAAAGACCGTAAAACAAGTTAGAATCAAATTTTAGGAGTTCATATATTTGATTACGAGCTTTTCAACACGATTATTTTGCAAAAACTCGATTTCTATATTTTTTACTGTGTTAAAATTCTAATGGGTCCATTGTTCGGCCCATTTAGACCCGCTCGTCCGAAATATCTATAAAAGGGTTGCAAAATAAGTTTTAATCCAAATCTAAGAGTTCATAAAATTGATTACGAGCTTTTCAACACAATTATATTGCAAAAATTCGATTTTTGTGCTTTTTACAAAGTTAAAATTCTTACGGGTCCATTGTTCGGCCCATATAGACCCGCTCGTCCGAAACCTCTACAAAAGGGTAGCAAAATAAGTTTTAATCCAAAATTAGGAGTTCATACAATTGATTACGAGCTTGTCAACACGATTATATTGCAAAAACCTGATTTCGGTACTTTTTACTCTGTTAAAATTCTAACGGGTCCATTGTCCGTCCCATTTAGACCTGATCGTCCGAAACCTCTACAAAAAGGGATGCAAAATAATTTTTAATCCAAATTTAGGAGTTCATATAATTTATTACGAGCTTTTCAAAACGATTATATTGCAAAATCTCGATTTTGTGCTTTTTACTCAGTTAAAATTCTTACGGGTCCACTGTTCGGCCAATATAGACCCGCTCGTCCGAAACCTCTACAAAAGGGTTGCAAAATAAGTTTTAATCCAAATTTAGGAGTTCATACAATTGATTATGAGTTTTTCAACACATTTATATTGCAAAAACACGATTTTTGTTCTTTTTACTCAGTTAAAATTCTAACGGGTCCATTGTTCGGCCCATTTAGACCCGCTCGTCCGAAACCTTTACAAAAAAGATCGCAAAATAAGTTAGAATCAAATTTTAGGAGTTCATATAATTGATTTAGAGCTTTTCAACATGATTATATTGCAAAAACTCGATAACTGTACTTTTTACTCAGTTAAAATTCTAACGAGTCATTTGTTCGGCCCATTTAGACCCGCTCGTCTGAAACCTCTACAAAACAGACCGCAAAATAAGTTAGATTCAAATTTTAGGAGTTCATATAATTGATTACGAGCTTTTCAACACGATTATATTGTAAAAACTCGATTTCTGTACATTTTACTCAGTTAAAATTCTAACGGGTCCACTGTTCGGCCCATTTAGACCCGCTCGTCCGAATCCTCTACAAAAGGGTTGCAAAATAAGTTTTAATCCAAATTTAGGATTTCATACAATTGATTACGAGCTTTTCAACACTATAATATTGCAAAAACTCGATTTTTGTACTTTTTACTCAGTTAAAATTCTAACGGGTCATTTGTTCGGCCCATTTAGACCCGCTCGTCCGAAACCTCTACAAAACAGACCGCAAAATAAGTTAGAATCAAATTTTAGGAGTTCATATAATTGATTACGAGCTTTTCAACACGATTATATTGTAAAAACTCGATTTCTGTACATTTTACTCAGTTAAAATTCTAACGGGTCCATTGTTCGGCCCATTTAGACCCGCTCGTCCGAATCCTCTACAAAAGGGTTGCAAAATAAGTTTTAATCCAAATTTAGGAGTTCATACAATTGATTACGAGCTTTTCAATTATATTGCAAAACTCGATTTCTATACTTTTTACTCAGTTAAAATTCTAACGGGTCCATTGTTCGGCCCATTTAGACCCGCTCGTCCGAAACCTCTACAAAAAAGACCGTAAAACAAGTTAGAATCAAATTTTAGGAGTTCATATATTTGATTACGAGCTTTTCAACACGATTATTTTGCAAAAACTCGATTTCTATACTTTTTACTCCGTTAAAATTCTAATTGGTACATTGTTCGGCCCATTTAGACCCGCTCGTCCGAAATCTCTATAAAAGGGTTGCAAAATAAGTTTTAATCCAATTCTAAGAGTTCATAAAATTGATTACGAGCTTTTCAACACAATTATATTGCAAAAATTCAATTTTTGTGCTTTTTACAAAGTTAAAATTCTTACGGGTCCATTGTTCGGCCCATATAGACCCGCTCGTCCGAAACCTCTACAAAAGGGTAGCAAAATAAGTTTTAATCCAAATTTAGGAGTTCATACAATTGATTACGAGCTTGTCAACACGATTATATTGCAAAAACCTGATTTCGGTACTTTTTACTCCGTTAAATTTCTAACGGGTCCATTGTCCATCCCATTTAGACCTGGTCGTCCGAAACCTCTACAAAAAGGGATGCAAAATAATTTTTAATCCAAATTTAGGAGTTCATATAATTTATTACGAGCTTTTCAACACGATTATATTGCGAAAACTCGATTTTGTGCTTTTTACTCAGTTAAAATTCTTACGGGTCCACTGTTCGACCAATATAGACCCGCTCGTCCGAAACCTCTACAAAAGGATTGCAAAATAAGTTTTAATCCAAATTTAGGAGTTCATACAATTGATTATGAGTTTTTCAACACATTTATATTGCAAAAACACGATTTTTGTGCTTTTTACTCAGTTAAAATTCTAACGGGTCCATTGCTCGGCCCATTTAGACCCGCTCGTCCGAAACCTTTACAAAAAAGATCGCAAAATAAGTTCGAATCAAATTTTAGAAGTTCATATAATTGATTTAGAGCTTTTCAACATGATTATATTGCAAAAACTCGATAACTGTACTTTTTACTCAGTTAAAATTCTAACGAGTCATTTGTTCGGCCCATTTAGACCCGCTCGTCCGAAACCTCTACAAAACAGACCGCAAAATAAGTTAGAATCAAATTTTAGGAGTTCATATAATTGATTACGAGCTTTTCAACACGATTATATTGTAAAAACTCGATTTTTGTACATTTTACTCAGTTAAAATTCTAACGGGTCCATTGTTCGGCCCATTTAGACCCGCTCGTCCGAATCCTCTACAAAAGGGTTGCAAAATAAGTTTTAATCCAAATTTAGGATTTCATACAATTGATTACGAGCTTTTCAACACTATAATATTGCAAAAACTCGATTTTTGTACTTTTTACTCAGTTAAAATTCTAACGGGTCATTTGTTCGGCCCATTTAGACCCGCTCGTCCGAAACCTCTACAAAACAGACCGCAAAATAAGTTAGAATCAAATTTTAGGAGTTCATATAATTGATTACGAGCTTTTCAACACGATTATATTGTAAAAACTCGATTTCTGTACATTTTACTCAGTTAAAATTCTAACGGGTCCATTGTTCGGCCCATTTAGACCCGCTCGTCCGAATCCTCTACAAAAGGGTTGCAAAATAAGTTTTAATCCAAATTTAGGAGTTCATAAAATTGATTACGAGCTTTTCAACACAATTATATTGCAAAAACTCGATTTTTGTGCTTTTTACTAAGTTAAAATTCTTACGGGTCCATTGTTCGGCCCATTTAGACCCGCTCGTCCAAAAACTCTACAAAAGGGCTGCAAAATAAGTTTTAATCCAAATTTAAGAGTTCATATAATTGATTACGAGCTTTTCAACACGATTATATTGCAAAAACTCGATTTCTGTACTTTTTACTCAATTAAAATTCTAACGGGTCCATTGTCTGGCCCATTTAGACCCGCTCGTCCGAAACCTCTACAAAAAGGTTGCAAAATAAGCTTTAATCCAAATTTAGGAGTTTATACAATTGATTACGAGCTTTTCAACACGATTATATTGCAAAAAACTCGATTCCTATACTTTTACTCAGTTAAAATTCTAACGGGTCCATTGTTCATCCCATTTAGACCCGCTCGTTCGAAACCTCTACAAAAGGGTTGCAAATAAGTTTAAATCCAAATTTACGAGTTCATACAATTGACTACGAGATTTTCATCACGATTATATTGCAAAAAATCAATTTATGTACTTTTTACTCCGTTAAAATTCTAACGGGTCCATTGTTCGGCCCATTTAGACCCGCTCGTCATAAACGTCTACAAAAAAGACCGCAAAACAAGTTAGAATCAATTTTTAGGAGTTCATATAATTGATTACAAGCTTTTCAACACGATTATATAGCAAAAACTCGATTTCTGTACTTTTTACTCAGTTAAAATTCTAACGGGTCCGTGGTTCGGCCCATTTAGACCCGCTCGTCAGAAACCTCTACAAAAGGGTTGTAAAATAAGTTTTAATCCAAATTTTGGAGTTCATACAATTGATTACGAGCTTTTCAACACTATAATATTGCAAAAACTCGATTTTGTACTTTTTACTCAGTTAAAATTCTAACGGGTCATTTGTTCGGCCCATTTAGACCCGCTCGTCCGAAACCTCTACAAAACAGACTGCAAAATAAGTTGGAATCAAATTTTAGGAGTTCATATAATTGATAACGAGCATTTCAACACGATTATATTGCAAAAACTCGATTACAATACTTTTTACTCAGTTAAAATTTTAACGGGTCCATTGTTCGGCCCATTTAGACCCGCTCGTCCGAAACCTCTACAAAAGGGTTGCAAAATAAGTTTTAATACAATTTTAGGAGTTCATACAATTGATTACGAGATTTTCATCACGATTATATTGCAAAAACTCGATTTCTGTACTTTTTACTCAGTTAAAATTCTAACGGTTCCATTGCTCGGCCCATTTAGACCCGCTCGTCCAAAACGTCTACAAAAAAGACCGCAAAACAAGTTAGAATCAAATTTTACGAGTTCATATAATTGATTACAAGCTTTTCAACACGATTATATTGCAAAAACTCGATTTCTGTACTTTTTACTCAGTTAAAATTCTATCGGGTCCATTGTTCGGCCCATTTAGACCCGCTCGTACGAATCCTCTACAAAAGGGTTGCAAAATAAGTTTTAATCCAAATTTAAGAGTTCATAAAATTGATTACGAGCTTTTCAACACAATGATATTGCAAAAACTCGATTTTTATGCTTTTTACTAAGTTAAAATTCTTACGGGTCCATTGTTCGGCCCATTTAGACCGCTCTTCCGAAACCTCTACAAAATGGTTGCAAAATAAGTTTTAATCCAAATTTAGGAGTTCATACAATTGACTTAAGAGCTTGTCAACATGATTATATTGCAAAAACTCGATAACTGTACTTTTTACTCCGTTAAAATTCTAACGGATCCATTGTTCGGCCCATTTAGACCTGATCGTCTGAAACCTCTACAAAAATGGCTGCAAAATAAGTTTTAATCCAAATTTAAGAGTTCATATAATTGATTACGAGCTTTTCAACAAGATTATATTGAAAAACTCGATTTCTGTACTTTTTACTCAGTTAAAATTCTAACGGGTCCACTGTTCGGCCCATTTAGACCCGCTCATCCGAAAACTCTACAAAAGGTTGCAAAATAAGTTTTAATCAAAATTAAGGAGTTCATACAATTGATTAAGAGCTTTTCAACAAGATTATAATGCAAAAAACTCGATTCCTATACTTTTACTCAGTTAAAATTCTATCGGGTCCATTGTTTAGCCCATTTAGACCCGCTCGTCCGAAACCTTTACAAAAAAGACCGCAAAATAAGTTAGAATCAAATTTTAGGAGTTCATATAATTGATTACGAGCTTTTCAAAATGATTATATTGCAAAAACTCGATTACAGTACTTTTTACTCAGTTAAAATTCTAACTGGTCCATTGTTCAGCCCATTTGACCCGCTCTTCCGAAACCTTTACAAAAAAAAGATCTCAAAATAAGTTAGAATCAAATTTTAGGAGTTCATATAATTGATTAAGAGCTTTTCAACATGATTATATTGTAATAACTCGATAACTGTACTTTTTTCTCAATTAAAATTCTATCGGGTCCATTGTTCGGCCCATTTAGACCCGCTCGTCCGAAACCTCTACAAAAGGGTTGCAAATAAGTTTTAATCCAAATTTAGGTGTTCATACAATTGATTACGAGATTTTCATCACGATTATATTGTAAAAACTCGATTTCTGTACTTTTTACTCCGTTAAAATTCTAACGGGTCCATTGTTCGGCCCATTTAGACCTGCTTGTCCGAAACGTCTACAAAAAAGACCGCAAAACAAGTTAGAATCAAATTTTAGGAGTTCATATAATTGATTACAAGCTTTTCAACACGATTATATTGCAAAAACTCGATTTCTGTACTTTTTACTCAGTTAAAATTCGAACGGATCATTTATTCGGCCCATTTAGACCCGCTCGTCCGAAACCACTACAAAAAAGACCGTAAAATAAGTTAAAATCAAATTTTAGGAGTTCATATAATTGAATACGAGCATTTCAACACGATTATATTGCAAAAACTCTATTACTGTACTTTTTACTCAGTTAAAATTCTAACGGGTCCATTGTTCGGCCCATTTAGACCCGCTCGTCTGAAACCTCTACAAAAGGGTTGCAAAATAAGTTTTAATCCAAATTTAGGAGTTCATACAATTGATTACGAGCTTGTCAACACGATTATATTGCAAAAACCTGATTTCGGTACATTTTACTCCGTTAAAATTCTAACGGGTCCATTGTCCGTCCCATTTAGACCTGATCGTCCGAAACCTCTACAAAAAGGGATGCAAAATAATTTTTAATCCAAATTTAGGAGTTCATATAATTTATTACGAGCTTTTCAACACGATTTTATTGCAAAAATTTGATTTATGTACTTTTTACTCATTTAAAATTCTAACGGGCTTTCTTCAAAAAAAATTCTAACGCGTCCATTGTTCGGCCCATTTAGACCCGCTCGTCCGAAACCTCTACAAAACAGACCGCAAAATAAGTTAGAATCAAATTTTAGGAGTTCATATAGATGATTACGAACTTTTCAACATGATTATATTGTAAAAACTCGATTTCTGTACATTTTACTCAGTTAAAATTCTAACGGGTCCATTGTTCGGCCCATTTAGACCCGCTCGTCTGAATCCTCTACAAAAGGGTTGCAAAATAAGTTTTAATCCAAATTTAGGATTTCATACAATTGATTACGAGCTTTTCAACACTATAATATTGAAAAAACTCGATTTTTGTACTTTTTACTCAGTTAAAATTCTAACGGGTCATTTGTTCGGCCCATTTAGACCCGCTCGTCCGAAACCTCTACAAAACAGACCGCAAAATAAGTTAGAATCAAATTTTAGGAGTTCATATAATTGATTACGAGCTTTTCAACACGATTATATTGTAAAAACTCAATTTCTGTACATTTTACTTAGTTAAAATTCTAACGGGTCCATTGTTCGGCCCATTTAGACCCGCTCGTCCGAACCCTCTACAAAAGGGTTACAAAATAAGTTTTAATCCAAATTTAGGAGTTCATACAATTGATTATGAGCTTTTCAATTATATTGCAAAAACTCGATTTCTATACTTTTTACTCAGTTAAAATTCTAACGGGTCCATTGTTCGGCCCATTTAGACCCGCTCGTCCGAAACCTCTACAAAAAAGACCGTAAAACAAGTTAGAATCAAATTTTAGGAGTTCATATATTTGATTACGAGCTTTTCAACACGATTATTTTGCAAAAACTCGATTTCTATACTTTTTACTCCGTTAAAATTCTAATGGGTCCATTGTCCGGCCCATTTAGACCCGCTCGTCCGAGATCTCTATAAAAGGGTTGCAAAATAAGTTTTAATCCAAATCTAAGAGTTCATAAAATTGATTACGAGCTTTTCAACACAATTATATTGCAAAAATTCGATTTTTGTGCTTTTTACAAAGTTAAAATTCTTACGGGTCCATTGTTCGGCCCATATAGACCCGATCGTCTGAAACCTCTACAAAAAGGTAGCAAAATAAGTTTTAATCCAAATTTAGGAGTTCATACAATTGATTACGAGCTTGTCAACACGATTATATTGCAAAAACCTGATTTCGGTACTTTTTACTCCGTTAAAATTCTAACGGGTCCATTGTCCGTCCCATTTAGACCTGATCGTCCGAAACCTCTACAAAAAGGGATGCAAAATAATTTTTAATCCAAATTTAGGAGTTCATATAATTTATTACGAGCTTTTCAACACGATTATATTGCAAAAACTCGATTTTGTGCTTTTTACTCAGTTAAAATTCTTACGGGTCCACTGTTCGGCCAATATAGACCCGCTCGTCCGAAACCTCTACAAAAGGGTTGCAAAATAAATTTTAATCCAAATTTAGGAGTTCATACAATTGATTATGAGTTTTTCAACACATTTATATTGCAAAAACACGATTTTCGTGCTTTTTACTCATTTAAAATTCTAACGGGTCCATTGTTCGGCCCATTTAGACCCGCTCGTCCGAAACCTTTACAAAAAAGATCGCAAAATAAGTTTGAATCAAATTTTAGGAGTTCATATAATTGATTTAGTGCTTTTCAACATGATTATATTGCAAAAACTCGATAACTGTACTTTTTACTCAGTTAAAATTCTAACGAGTCATTTGTTCGGCCCATTTAGACCCGCTCGTCCGAAACCTCTACAAAACAGACCGCAAAATAAGTTAGAATCAAATTTTAGGAGTTCATATAATTGATTACGAGCTTTTCAACACGATTATATTGTAAAAACTCGATTTTTGTACATTTTACTTAGTTAAAATTCTAACGGGTCCACTGTTCGGCCCATTTAGACCCGCTCGTCCGAATCCTCTACAAAAGGGTTGCAAAATAAGTTTTAATCCAAATTTAGGATTTCATACAATTGATTACGAGCTTTTCAACACTATAATATTGCAAAAACTCGATTTTTGTACTTTTTACTCAGTTAAAATTCTAACGAGTCATTTGTTCGGCCCATTTAGACCCGCTCGTCCGAAACCTCTACAAAACAGACCGCAAAATAAGTTAGAATCAAATTTTAGGAGTTCATATAATTGATTATGAGCTTTTCAACATGATTATATTGTAAAAACTCGATTTCTGTACATTTTACTCAGTTAAAATTCTAACGGGTCCATTGTTCGGCCCATTTAGACCCGCTCGTCCGAATCCTCTACAAAAGGGTTGCAAAATAAGTTTTAATCCAAATTTAGGAGTTCATAAAATTGATTACGAGCTTTTCAACACAATTATATTGCAAAAACTCGAATTTTGTGCTTTTTACTAAGTTAAAATTCTTGCGGGTCCATTGTTCGGCCCATTTAGACCCGCTCGTCCGTAACCTCTACAAAAGGGTTGCAAAATAAGTTTTAATCCAAATTTAGGAGTTCATACAATTGCACCTGTAGAAGTAAACAAAAGACTTGTATGGGGTATGGTAGCTGAAAGAGTTTCGAATCAGTGTTCAAAACTGATTGAGGGCTCCGGAAGAGGCCCAATTTTAAGTAGTTTATACGCACGCATGCATGTGTCATCACCTCATTGGTCGGAGGTCCAAAGGAAAGGGTCCATAAAAAAGGATTCTTCTTTTTCTTGTACTTTTTACTCAGTTAAAATTCTAACGGATCCATTGTTCGTCCCATTTAGACCTGATCGTCCGAAACCTCTACAAAAAGGGCTGCAAAATAAGTTTTAATTCAAATTTAAGAGTTCATATAATTGATTACGAGCTTTTCAACAAGATTATATTGAAAAACTCGATTTCTGTACTTTTTACTCAGTTAAAATTCTAACGGGTCCATTGTCTGGCTCATTTAGACCCGCTCGTCCGAAACCTCTACAAAAGGGTTGCAAAATAAGCTTTAATCCAAATTTAGGAGTTTATACAATTGATTACGAGCTTTTCAACACGATTATATTGCAAAAAACTCGATTCCTATACTTTTACTCAGTTAAAATTCTAACGGGTCCATTGTTCATCCCATTTAGACCCGCTCGTCCGAAACCTCTACAAAAGGGTTATAAATAAGTTTAAATCAAAATTTACGAGTTCATACAATTGACTACGAGATTTTCATCACGATTATATTGCAAAAAATCAATTTATGTACTTTTTACTCCGTTAAAATTCTAACGGGTCCATTGTTCGGCCCATTTAGACCCGCTCGTCATAAACGTCTACAAAAAAGACCGCAAAACAAGTTAGAATCAATTTTTAAGAGTTCATATAATTGATTACAAGCTTTTCAACACAATTATATAGCAAAAACTTGATTTCTGTACTTTTTACTCAGTTAAAATTCTAACGGGTCCGTGGTTCGGCCCAATTAGACCCGCTCGTCAGAAACCTCTACAAAAGGGTTCTAAAATAAGTTTTAATCCAAATTTTGGAGTTCATACAATTGATTACGAGCTTTTCAACACTATAATATTGCAAAAACTCAATTTTGTACTTTTTACTCAGTTAAAATTCTAACGGGTCATTTGTTCAGCCCATTTAGACCCGCTCGTCCGAAACCTCTACAAAACAGACTGCAAAATAAGTTGGAATCAAATTTTAGGAGTTCATATAATTGATAACGAGCATTTCAACACGATTATATTGCAAAAACTCGATTACAGTACTTTTTACTCAGTTAAAATTTTAACGGGTCCATTGTTCGGCCCATTTAGACCCGCTCGTCCGAAACCTCTACAAAAGGGTTGCAAAATAAGTTTTAATACAATTTTAGGAGTTCATACAATTGATTACGAGATTTTCATCACGATTATATTGCAAAAACTCGATTTCTGTACTTTTTACTCAGTTAAAATTCTAACGGTTCCATTGCTCGGCCCATTTAGACCCGCTCGTCCAAAACGTCTACAAAAAAGACCGCAAAACAAGTTAGAATCAAATTTTACGAGTTCATATAATTGATTACGAGCTTTTCAACACGATTATATTGCAAAAACTCGATTTCTGTACTTTTTACTCAGTTAAAATTCTAACGGGTCCATTGTTCGGCCCATTTAGACCCGCTCGTACGAATCCTCTACAAAAGGGTTGCAAAATAAGTTTTAATCCAAATTTAAGAGTTCATAAAATTGATTACGAGCTTTTCAACACAATTATATTGCAAAAACTCGATTTTTATGCTTTTTACTAAGTTAAAATTCTTACGGGTCCATTGTTCGGCCCATTTAGACCCGCTCTTCCGAAACCTCTACAAAATGGTTGCAAAATAAGTTTTAATCCAAATTTAGGAGTTCATACAACTGATTTAAGAGCTTGTCAACATTATTATATTGCAAAAACTCGATAACTGTACTTTTTACTCCGTTAAAATTCTAACGGATCCATTGTTCGGCCCATTTAGACCTGATCGTCCGAAACCTCTACAAAAAGGGCTGCAAAATAAGTTTTAATCCAAATTTAAGAGTTCATATAATTGATTACGAGCTTTTCAACAAGATTATATTGAAAAACTCGATTTCTGTACTTTTTACTCAGTTAAAATTCTAACGGGTCCACTGTTCGGCCCATTTAGACCCGCTCGTCCGAAACCTCTACAAAAGGTTGCGAAATAAGTTTTAATCAAAATTAAGGAGTTCATACAATTGATTAAGAGCTTTTCAACAAGATTATAATGCAAAAAAATCGATTCCTATACTTTTACTCAGTTAAAATTCTATCGGGTCCATTGTTTAGCCCATTTAGACCCGCTCATCCGAAACCTTTACAAAAAAGACCGCAAAATAAGTTAGAATCAAATTTTAGGAGTTCATATAATTGATTACGAGCTTTTCAAAATGATTATATTGCAAAAACTCGATTACAGTACTTTTTACTCAGTTAAAATTCTAACGGGTCCATTGTTCGGCCCATTTGACCCGCTCTTCCGAAACCTTTACAAAAAAAAAAGATCGCAAAATAAGTTAGAATCAAATTTTAGGAGTTCATATAATTGATTAAGAGCTTTTCAACATGATTATATTGTAATAACTCGATAACTGTACTTTTTTCTTAATTAAAATTCTATCGGGTCCATTGTTCGGCCCATTTAGACCCGCTCGTCCGAAACCTCTACAAAAGGGTTGCAAATAAGTTTTAATCCAAATTTAGGAGTTCATACAATTGATTACGAGATTTTCATCACGATTATATTGTAAAAACTCGATTTCTGTACTTTTTACTCCGTTAAAATTCTAACGGGTCCATTGTTCGGCCCATTTAGACCTGCTTGTCCGAAACGTCTACAAAAAAGACCGCAAAACAAGTTAGAATCAAATTTTAGGAGTTCATATAATTGATTACAAGCTTTTCAACACGATTATATTGCAAAAACTCGATTTCTGTACTTTTTACTCAGTTAAAATTCGAACGGATCATTTGTTCGGCCCATTTAGACCCGCTCGTCCGAAACCACTACAAAAAAGACCGCAAAATAAGTTAAAATCAAATTTTAGGAGTTCATATAATTGAATACGAGCATTTCAACACGATTATATTGCAAAAACTCTATTACTATACTTTTTACTCAGTTAAAATTCTAACGGGTCCATTGTTCGGCCCATTTAGACCCGCTCGTCTAAAACCTCTACAAAAGGGTTGCAAAATAAGTTTTAATCCAAATTTAGGAGTTCATACAATTGATTACGAGCTTTTCAACACGATTATATTGCAAAAACTCGATTTCTATACATTTTACTCCGTTAAAATTCTAACGGGTCCATTGTTTGTCCCATTTAGACTCGCTCGTCCGAAACCTCTACAAAAAAGACCGCAAAAATAAGTTAGAATCAAATTTTAGGAGTTCATATAATTGATTACGAGCTTTTCAACACGATTTTATTGCAAAAATTTGATTTCTGTACTTTTTACTCATTTAAAATTCTAACGGGCTTTCTTCAAAAAAAAAATTCTAACGGGTCCATTGTTCGGCCCTATTAGACCCGCTCCTCCGAAACCTCAACAAAAAAAGATCGCAAAACAAGTTAGAATCAAATTTTAGAAGTTCATATAATTGATTACGAGCATTTCAACACGTTTATATTGCAAAAACTCGATTACAGTACTTTTTACTTAGTTAAAATTCTAACGGGTCCATTGTTCGGCCCATTTACACCCGCTCGTCCGAAACCTCAACAAAAGGGTTGCAAAATAAGTTTTAATCCAAATTTAAGAGTTCATACAATTGATTACGAGCTTTTCAACATGTTTATATTGCAAAAACTCGATTTTTGTGCTTTTTACTCAGTTAAAATTCTTACGGGTCCATTGTTCGGCCCATTTAGACCCGCTCGTCTGAAATCTCTACAAAGGGTTGCAAAATAAGTTTTAATCCAAATTTAGGAGTTTATACAATTGATTACGAGCTTTTCAACACATTTATATTGCAAAAACTCAATTTTTGTGCTTTTTACTCAGTTAAAATTCTAACGGGTCCATTGTTCGGCCCATTTACACCCGCTCGTCCGAAACCTCAACAAAAGGGTTGCAAAATAAGTTTTAATCCAAATTTAGGAGTTCATACAATTGATTACGAGCTTTTCAACACATTTATATTGCAAAAACTCGATTTTTGTGCTTTTTACTTAGTTAAAATTCTAACGGGTCCATTGTTCGGCCCATTTAGACCCGCTCGTCTGAAACGTCTACAAAAAAGACCGAAAAACAAGTTAGAATCAAATTTTAGGAGTTCATATAATCGATTACAAGCTTTTCAAAATGATTATATTGCAAAAACTCAATTTCTGTACTTTTTACTTAGTTAAAATTCTAACGGGTCCGTGGTTCGGCCCATTTAGACTCGCTCGTCCGAAACCTCTACAAAATGGTTGCAAAATAAGTTTTAATCCAAATTTAGGAAATCATACAATTGATTACGAGCTTTTTAACACGATTATATTGCAAAAATTCGATTTTTGTACTTTGTACTCAGTTAAAATTCTAACAGGTCCATTGTTCGGCGCATTTAGACCCGCTCGTCCGAAACCTCTATAAAAAGGGCTGCAAAATAAGTTTTAATCCAAATTTAGGAGTTCATATAATTGATTACGAGCTTTTCAACACGATTATATTGTAAAAACCCAATTTCTGTACTTTTTACTCGGTTAAAATTCTAACGGGTCCATTATTCTGCCCATTTAGACTCGCTCGTCCGAAACCTTACAAAAAGGACCGTAAAATAAGTTTTAATCAAAATTTAAAAGTTCGTATAATTGATTACGAGTTTTTCAAAACGATTATATTGCAAAAACTCGATTTCTGTACTTTGTACTCAGTTAAAATTCTAACGGGTCCATTGTTCGGCCCAATTTTGACCCGCTCCTCTGAAACCACTACAAAAAGACCGCAAAACAAGTTAGAATCAAATTTTAGGAGTTCATATAATTGATTACGAGCTTTTCAACACGATTATATTGCATAAACTCGATTTCTTACTTTTTACTCAGTTAAAATTCTAACCGGTCCATAGTTCGGCCCATTTAGACCCGCTCGTCCGAAACCTCTAAAAAAAGACCGCAAAATAAGTTAGAATCAAATTTTAGGAGTTCATATATTAGATTACGAGCATTTCAACACGATTATATTGCAAAAACTCGATTACTGTACTTTTTACTCAGTTAAAATTCTAACGGGTCCATTGTTCGGCCCATTTAGACCCGCTCGTCCGAAACCTCTACAAAAGGGTTGCAAAATAAGTTTTAATCCAAATTTAGGAGTTCATACGATTGATTACGAGCTTTTCAACACGATTATATTGCAAAACTCTATTTATGTACTTTTTACTCCGTTAAAATTCTAACGGGTCCATTGTCCGTCCCATTTAGACCCGATCGTCCGAAACTTCTACAAAAGGGCTGCAAAATAATTTTTCATCCAAATTTAGGAGTTCATATAATTGATTACGAGCTTTTCAACACGATTATATTGCAAAAACTCTATTTATGTACTTTTTACTCAATTAAAATTCTAACGGGTCCATTGTTCGGCCCATTTAGACCCGCTCGTCCGAAACTTTTACAAAAAAGACCACATAATAAGTTAGAATCAAATTTTAGGAGTTTATATATTTGATTACGTGCTTTTAAACACGATTATATTGCAAAAACTCGATTACAGTACTTTTTACTCAGTTAAAATTCTAACGGGTCCATTGTTCGGCTCATTTAGACCCGCTCATCCGAAACTTCTACAAAAGGGTTGCAAAATAAGTTTTAATCCAAATTTAGGAGTTCGTAAAATTAATTACGAGCTTTTCAACACAATTATATTGCAAAAACTCTTTTTTGTGCTTTTTACTATTTAAAATTCTTACGGGTCCATTGTTCGGCCCATTTAGACCCGCTCGTCCGAAACCTCTACAAAAGGGTTGCAAAATAAGTTTTAATCCAAATTTATGAGTTCATACAATTGATTACGAGCTTTTCAACACGATTATATTTGAAAAACTCGATTTCTATACTTTTTACTCAGTTAAAATTCTAACGGGTCCATTGTTTGGCCCATTTAGATCCGCTCGTCCGAAATCTCTATAAAAGGGTTGCAAAATAAGTTTTAATCCAAATTTAGGAGTTCATAAAATTGATTACGAGCTTTTCAACACAATTATATTGCAAAAATTCGATTTTTGTGCTTTTTACAAAGTTAAAATTCTTACGGGTCCATTGTTCGGTCCATTTAGACCCGCTCGTCCGAAACCTCTACAAAAGGGTTGCAAAATAAGTTTTAATCCAAATTTAAGGAGTTCATACAATTGATTACGAGCTTGTCAACATGATTATATTGCAAAAACTTGATTTCTGTACTTTTTACTCCGTTAAAATTATAACGGATCCATTGTCCGTCCCATTTAGACTCGCTCGTCCGAAACCTCTACAAAAGGGTTGTAAAATAAGTTTTAATCCAAATTTATGAGTTCATACAATTGATTACGAGCTTTTCAACACATTTATATTGCAAAAACTCGATTTTTGTGCTTTTTACTCAGTTAAAATTCTAACGGGTCCATTGTTCGGCCCATTTAGATCCGCTCGTCCGAAACCTTTACAAAAAAGATCGCAAAATAAGTTAAAATCAAATTTTAGGAGTTCATATAATTGATTAAGAGCTTTTCAACAGGATTATATTGCAAAAACTCGATAACTGTACTTTTTACTCAGTTAAAATTCTATCGGGTCCATTGTTCGGCCCATTTACACCCGCTCGTCCGAAAACTCAACAAAAGGGTTGCAAAATAAGTTTTAATCCAAATTTAAGAGTTCATACAATTGATTACGAGCTTTTCAACATGATTATATTGCAAAAACTCGATTTTTATGATTTTTACTCAGTTAAAATTCCTACGGGTCCATTGTTCGGCCCATTTAGACCCGCTCGTCCGAAACCTCTACAAAAGGGTTGCAAATAATTTTAATCCAAATTTAGGAGTTCATACAATTGATTACGAGATTTTCATCACGATTATATTGCAAAGACTCGATTTCTGTACTTTTTACTCCGTTAAAATTCTAACGGGTCCATTGTTCGGCCCATTTAGACTCGCTCGTCCGAAACTTCTACAAAAAAGACCGCAAAACAAGTTAGAATCAAATTTTAGGAGTTCATATAATTGATTACAAGCTTTTCAACACGATTATATAGCAAAAACTCGATTTCTGTACTTTTTTCTCAGTTAAAATTCTAACGGGTCCATGGTTCGGTACATTTAGACCCGCTCGGTCGAAACCTCTACAAAAGGGTTGCAAAATAAGTTTTAATCCAAATTTAGGAGTTCATACAATTGGTTACGAGCTTTTCAACAAGATAATATTGCAAAAACTCGATTTTAGTACTTTTTACTCAGTTAAAATTCTAACGGGTCATTTGTTAGGCCCATTTACACCCGCTCGTCCGAAACCTCTACAAAATAGACCGCAAAACAAGTTAGAATCAAATTTTAGGAGTTCATATAATTGATTACGAGCTTTTCATCACGATTATATTGCAAAAACTCGATTACAATACTTTTTTACTCACTTAAAATTCTAACGGGTCCATTGTTCGGCCCATTTAGACCTGCTCGTCCGAAACCTCTACAAAAAAGACCGCAAAATAAGTTAGAATCAAATTTTAGGAGTTCATATAATTTATTATGAGCTTTTCAACACAATTATATTGCAAAAACTAGATTACAGTACTTTTTACTCAGTTAAAATTCTAACGGGTCCATTGTTCGGCCCATTTAGACCCGCTCGTCCGAAACCTCTACAAAAGGGTTGCAAAATAAGTTTTAATCCAAATTTATGAGTTCATACAATTGATTACGAGCTTTTCAACACAATTATATTGCAAAAACTCGATTTCTTTACTTTTTACTCAGTTAAAATTCTAACGGGTCCATTGTTCGGCCCATTTTGACCCGCTCCTCCGAAACCACTACAAAAAGACCGCAAAACAAGTTAGAATCGAATTTTAGGAGTTCATATAATTGATTACTAGCTTTTCAACATGATTATATTGCAAAAACTCAATTTCTATACTTTTTACTCAGTTAAAATTCTAACGGGTCCATTGTTCGGCCCATTTAGACCCGCTCGTCCGAAACCTCAACAAAAGGGTTGCAAAATAAGTTTTAATCCAAATTTAGGAGTTCATACAATTGATTACGAGATTTTTAACACGATTATATTGCAAAAATTCGATTTATGTACTTTTTACTTAGTTAAAATTCTAACGGGTCCATTGATCGGCGCATTTAGACCCGCTCGTCCGAAACCTCTTTAAAAAGGGCTGCAAAATAAGTTTTAATCCAAATTTAGGAGTTCATATAATTGATTACGAGCTTTTCAACACGATTATATTGCAAAAACTCAATTTCTTTACTTCTTACTCGGTTAAAATTCTAACGGGTCCATTGTTCTGCCCATTTAGACTCGCTCGTCCGAAACCTTACAAAAATGACCGCAAAATAAGTTTTAATCAAAATTTAGGAGTTCATATAATTGATTACGAGTTTTTCAAAACGATTATATTGCAAAAACTCGATTTCAGTACTTTGTACTCAGTTAAAATTCTAACGGGTCCATTGTTCGGCCCATTTTGACCCGCTCCTCCGAAACCACTACAAAAAGTCCGCAAAACAAGTTAGAATCAAATTTTAGGAGTTCATATAATTGATTACGAGCTTTTCAACACGATTATATTGCATAAACTCGATTTATGTACTTTTTACTCAGTTAAAATTCTAACGGGTCCATTGTTCGGCCCATTTAGACCCGCTCGTCCGAAACCTCTACAAAATAGACCGCAAAATAAGTTAGAATCAAATTTTAGGAGTTCATATAATTGATTACGAGCATTTCAACACGATTGTATTGCAAAAACTCGATTACTATTCTTTTTACTCAGTTAAAATTCTAATGGGTCATTATACGGTTTTGCGGCCACTAATTTAAAATAAAAAACTTGGGATATCATCAATTCGCTAAGACATAACTCGCATGCTCCTTGGTTAATTGGAGGAGATCTTAACGACATCCTCGAAGACTCGGAAAAATAGGGCGGAGGGCGTAGACCCCGCTCCCTAATAAATAACTTTCGAGATTGCCTATCTCGTAATAACTTATATGATTGTAAGCCCACTAACGGGTGGTTCATATGGACGAAAACGGGACCCAACGTCACCCTTGTTTGTGAACGTTTGGATCGGTTTTTGGCTTGCTCTCGTTGGTTGCACAATCATCCACATTATTCCACCTCACACCTCTTTTCCGCCGAATCGGACCATAGTGTTATCTTTATGGACACAACTCGCACTTGCAATCCCCATGGCTCCAACTATTCAGCACCGGATCACTTTCGTTTTGAAGCATGTTGGGCCTCTGACCCAGCCTATGTGCAACTTTGTCAACAAACGTGGGCCTCTACATCCGGACCAGTTGTAGACAAACTTGCCACAATCGGCCGTAAACTACATGAATGGCAAGTGGGCCATCGGCAACGGCCCGCAAAACGAATTGCATTGTTGCAAAAACGGATTAACCATTATCTGAGGCGGCACTGCCTCTCACATAAGGACCTGGCTACCCTTCACAACGCGAAGTCCGAGCTTAGGCGACTTTTGGATGTGAGAGAAGCGTACTGGGCTCAGCGCTCACGTGTTTCTTGGCTATCCAATGGTGATAAGAACACCAATTACTTCCACGCGCGGGCATCTCGACGTCGGAAAAAGAACACTGTCCAAGGCCTCTATGATAATGGTGGCACCTGGCATACATCAAATACGGATATTCTCCATATTTCCTCATCCTACTTCCAAGCGATGTTTACCTCATCCACTAGTGCCTCCTCCCCGACGCTACTCGAGCATGTCACCTCTACTATCACGACGGAGATGAATACGTCACTGTTACAGCCCTTTACCGAGACTTCATTTCTCTTTGCCTGGACCTTCTCAAAGGTAAAGCAGACATGGCATCGGTTAACCGTTCCGTGATCGTGCTCATCCCCAAAGTGCCGGAGCCGACCACCGTGAAACAATTCTGACCCATCAGTCTTTGTACAATCATTTATAAAACGGTTTCCAAAGTACTGGTTAACCGTTTCAAGAATATTCTCCCATTCTGTATAAGCGACTCTCAAGCTGCGTTCCTCAGCGGGCGTAACATTACCGATAACATCCTTATAGCGCATGAAATTGTACATTCCCTCCAGTCGAACGGGTCTGCTAGTGCTCAAGGAGCGGCAGTCAAGCTCGACATGGAGAAAGCATTCGACCGGGTTGAATGGTCATTCTTGCGTGATATTATGCTACGTATAGTGTTCGCGCCAGAATGGGTGCATCTTATCCTTCGCTGTGTTTCTTCGGTTTCGTTCTCAGTCCGAATCAATGGCTCCCTATCCCGGGAATTTTTCCCATCCAGGGGTATTCGCCAAGGAGATCCGCTGTCACCATTCCTCTTCCTTATTTGCTCCCAAGGGCTTTCGGCAGCCCTAGAGACTGAACAAAGGGAGGGAAGGCTGCTGGGTCTTAATACGTGTAGGTATGGACCGCGTGTTACCCATCTTCTCTTTGCTGATGATAGCATAGTTTTTTTGCGTAACTGCCCTGAGGAAGTCGAGCGTCTGAGGGAGGTTCTTGGACTCTATGCTGCGTCTTCGGGACAAATTGTTAACTTTGATAAATCTACGGCTTTTTATAGCCCCAAATGCTCTCCTGCATTCCTTGATACGATGCGATCTACCTTAGGAGTACGCTTGGTTGATGACCCTGGTATATACCTAGGGGTCCCCCTTTTAATCAAACGTAACAGAACTGCATCTTTATGTTTTGTTCGTGACAAAGTTCAATCTCGCATGACCAAATGGGATAGCAATTTTCTCTCATACAGTGGTCGAGAGATTCTTATCAAATCGGTGGCACTGGCGATGCCTCAATACATTATGTCGGTTTACTTGCTTCCCCAAAACATCATAGATGATATCACTGCCTCCATACGCCGCTACTGGTGGTCGGGACGCAGCAACAAGCGTGGTTGGCCGCTTCTTTCATGGGATTCCCTTTGTACTCCTAAGGCTGCATGTGGTCTGGGGCTTAGGGATCTGAAAGCCTTTAACATCGCCCTTTTAGGGAGACAGATTTGGCATCTCATATCCAACCCTGAATCGCTATTAGCACGTGTCCTTCGTGCTAAGTACTACCCCTCAGGTTATTTGCTACATGCTCAAGAAGATAAACGTGCCTCCTTCGCCTGGAAAGGTATCAGTTCAGCTTTACAGCTTTTAGGCCCATGCTATTTCTGGAGGCCTGGGATTCGAAGTAATATACGCATCATCGAGGATAAATGGGGAGGTGACTCACCGATTGCTTTGTTCGAGGACTACACGGACAATGACGAGCTACCTGCCCGCTGCCGTGATTTTATGTCCCGTAGCACTAATAGTTGGGATGAAGGCAAGCTTCGTCGTTTCTTTGATTGGGATGATGTTGACCGTATCCTCAACGTTCCCATTGATTGTGCTCGCCAGGATACACTGGTCTGGGGACATCATGACTCTGGGACCTATTCCGTTCGCTCGGGATACTTCTTTCTGAAAGCGCCACCTAGGCCGCTGGAACGACCTACGATACTTTGGAAACTCATTGCCAAAGCCCCGAACTTACCCAAAGTTGGGGATCGTCTGCGAGCTATAAATCTTTCTGACGGCTACTGCCATTTTGCCCCATCGTTGCGGAGACCACCATGCATGCACTTCGTGACTACCCTGGGGCTAAGGAGGTTCTTCGCATTGTTGGACTCCCCGCAACCATCTATTCTAGCCAGGTAACTTCAATGGCCTCCTGGTTATCTGATGGTACGCGATGTCTGAGTAGTACGGATTCCGCCTTACTTTTGACATCTCTTTGGAACATCTGGAATCGGCGGAATGACTGGACTCATTCCCAATGATTTCAGCCACCTTGGCTAACTGCTATGAATGCACAAGGTTTGCTACAAGATTATGCTCGAGCCAACAATCTCCAGGAGTCCCGCACCACGCTCGTCGAACCTGCCGATGCCCCGCTGCGATGGAGACCGCTACCAGCGGATGCTGTCAAGATCAATGTGGATGGTGCCTTTCACCCAGGATCAGGATCTTCCGCGATCGGAGTCATCGCCCGTAACACTCAGGGTTCTATTCTTGGGGGATGCATTGTTCATGAAGCCGGCTGCCGTGATGCAGCAACGGTCGAGCTTCACGCCGTCATTGCGGGTATTATGCTTGCACGAGACAGAGGATGGCCAGAGGTGGCCATTGAGTCCGACTCTACTGTAGTCGTCAACAAACTCTCGAGATCTGTGGATGATTCTTCCCTTTTGGGCCCTCAAATTGCAGAAGCTAAGGCCCTCCTTCGGGCCTCTTCCGACATTAGAATTCTTTATGTTCCTAGGGCCGCCAATTTTGCGGCACATAGATTAGCCGCTTGGGTTTTACATTGTACCTCGTCCATTTATTTTGACTCTAATATTCCTGATTGTATCCTATCTGATGTACTGACTGATTCTCAGTCTTTTTATTTTAATATACATCAGGGCACTCTTTTCCCCATCAGCCCATCAGGTGCCATGGCACAAAGTGGTTAGTGGGGTTTTTAATGAGGCCCTTTCGTCAAAAAAAAATTCTAATGGGTCCATTGTTCGGCCCATTTAGACCCGCTCGTCCGAAACCTCTACAAAATGGTTGCAAAATAAGTTTTAATCCAAATTTAGGAGTTCATACAATTGATTGCGAGCTTTTCAACATGATTATATTGCAAAAACTTGATTTCTATACTTCTTACTTAGTTAAAATTCTAACGGGTCAATTGTTCGGCCCATTTAGACCCGCTCGTCCGAAACCTCAACAAAAAAGACTGCAAAATAAGTTAGAATCAAATTTTAGAAGTTCATATAATTGATTACGAGCTTTTCAACACGATTATATTGCAAAAACTCGAATACAATACTTTTTACAGAGTTAAAATTCTAACGGGTCCATTGTTCGGCCCATTTACACCCGCTCGTCTGAAACCTCAACAAAAGGGTTGCAAAATAAGTTTTAATCCAAATTTAAGAGTTCATACAATTGATTACGAGCTTTTCAACACGATTATATTGCAAAAATGCGATTACTGTACTTTTTACTCAGTTAAAATTGTAACAGGTCCATTGTTCGGCCCATTTAGACCCGCTCGTCCGAAACCTCTATAAAAAGGGTTGTAAAATAAGTTTTAATCCAAATTTAGGAGTTCATATAATTGATTACGAGCTTTTCAACACGATTATATTGCAAAAACTCAATTTTTGTACTTTTTAGTCGGTTAAAATTCTAACGGGTCCATTGTTCTGCCCATTTTGACTCGCTCGTCCGAAACCTTACAAAATGGACTGCAAAATAAGTTTTAATCAAAATTTAAGAGTTCATATAATTGATTACGAGTTTTTCAACACGATTATATTGCATAAACTCGATTTCTGTACTTTTTTCTCAGTTAAAATTCTAACGGGTCCATTGTTCGGCCCATTTAGACCCGCTCGTCCAAAACCTCTACAAAAAAGACAGCAAAATAAGTTAGAATCAAATTTTAGGACTTCATATAATTGAATACGATCATTTCAACACGATTATATTGCAAAAACTCGATTACTGTACTTTTTACTCAGTTAAAATTCTAACGGGTCCATTGTTCGGCCCATTTAGACCCGCTCGTCTGAATCCTCTACAAAAGGGTTGCAAAATAAGTTTTAATCCAAATTTAGGAGTTCATACAATTGATTACGAGCTTCTCAACACGATTATATATTTCAAAAACACGATTTTGGTACTTTTTACTCAGTTAAAATTCTAGCGGGTCCATTTTTCGGCCCATTTAGACCCGCTCGTCCGAAACCTCTAAAAAAAAGACCGAAAAATAAGTTAGAATCAAATTTTAGGAGTTCTTATAATTGATTACGAGCTTTTCAACACGATTATATCGCCAAAACTCGATTACTGTACTTTTTACTCAGTTAAAATTCTAACGGGTCCATTTTTCGGCCCATTTAGACCTGCTCGTCCGAAACCTCTACAAAAGGGTTCCAAAATAAGTTTTTATCCAAATTTAGGAGTTCATACAATTGAATACGAGCGTTTCAACACAATTATATTGCAAAAACTCTATTTCTGTACTTTTTACTCAGATAAAATTCTAACGGGTTCATTGTTCGGCCCATTTTGACCCGCTCATCTGAAACCTCTACTAAAAGGGCTGCAAAATAAGTTTTAATCCAAATTTAGGAGTTCATATAATTGATTACGAGCTTTTCAACACGATTAAATTGCAAAAACTCGATTTTTGTACGTTTTACTAAGTTAAAATTCTAACGGGTCCATTGTTCGACCCATTTATTCTAAATTTTAGGAGTTCATATAATTGATTAAGAGCTTTGCAACACTATTATATTGCAAAAACTCGATTACTGTACTTTTTACTCAGTTAAATTCTAACGGGTCCATTGTTCGGCCCATTTAGACCCGCTCGTTCGAAACCTCTACAAAAGGGTTGCAAAATAAGTTTTAATCCAAAATTTAAGAGTTCATACAATTGATTAAGAGCTTTTCAACAAGATTATATTGTAAAATCTCGATTATTGTACTTTTTTCTAATTTAAAATTCTAACGGGTCCATTGTTCGGCCCATTTATACCCGTTCGTCCGAAACCTCTACAAAAGGGTTGCAAAATAAGTTTTAATCCAAATTTCAGATTTCATACAATTGATTCCGAGCTTTTCAACACGATTATATTGTAAAAACTCGAATTCTGTACTTTTTACTCCGTTAAAATTCTAACAGGTCCTTTGTTCGGCCCATTCAGAACCGCTCGTCCGAAACCTCTACTAAAAGGGCTGCAAATAAAGTTTTTATCCAAATTTAAGAGTTCAAACAATGGATTACAAGCTTTTCAACAAGATTATATTGCAAAAACTCGAATTATGTTCTTTTTACTCAGTTAAAATTCTAACGGTCCTATGTTCGGCCCATTTAGACCCGCTCGCCCGAAACCTTTACAAAAAAGATCACAAAATAAGTTAGAATCAAATTTTAGGAGTCCATATAATTGATTAAGAGCATTTCAACACTATTATATTGCAAAAACTCGATTACTGTACTTTTTACTCAGTTAAAATTCTAACGAGTCCATTGTTCGGCCCATTTAGACCCGCTCGTCCGAAACCTCTACAAAAGGATTGCAAAATAAGTTTTAATGCAAATTTAAGAGTTCATACCACTGATTACGAGCTTTTCAACACGATTATATTGCAAAAACTCAATTTCTGTACTTTTACTTAGATAAAATTCTAACGGGTCCATTGTACGGCCCATTTAGACCCGCTTGTCTGAAACCCTTACAAGAAAGATCGCAAAATAAGTTAGAATCAAATTTTAGGAGTTCATATAATTGATTAAGAGCTTTTCAACACGATTATATTGCAAAAACTCAAGTTTATACTTTTTACTCGGTTAAAATTCTAACGGGTCCATTGTTCTTCCCATTTAGACTTGCTCGTCCGAAACCTTACAAAAAGGACCGCAAAATAAGTTTTAATTAAAATTTAGGAGTTCATATAATTGATTACGAACTTTTCAAGACGATTAAATTGCAAAAACTTGATTTATGTTCTTTTTACACAGTTAAGATTCTAACGGGTCCGTTGTTCGGCCCATTTAGACCCGCTCGTCCGAAACCTCTACAAAAGGGTTGCAAAATAAGTTTTAATCCAAATTTAGGAATGCATATAAATGATTACGAGCTTTTCAACACGATTATATTTCAAAAACTACATTTCTATACTTTTTACTTAGTTAAAATTCTAACGGCTCCACTGTTCGGCCCATTTAGACCTGCTCGTTCGAAACCTCTACAAAAGGGTTGCAAAATAAGTTTTAATCCAAATTTAGGAATGCATATAATTGATTACGAGCTTTTCAACACGATTATATTGCAAAAACTCGATTTCTATACTTTTTACTTAATTAAAATTCTAATGGGTCTACTCTTCGGCCCATTTAGACCTGCTCGTCTGAAACCTCTACAAAAGGGTTGCAAAATAAGTTTTAATCATATTTAACAGTTCATACATATGACTACGAGCTTTTCAAAACGATTATATTGCAAAAACTAGATTTCTGTACTTTTTACTCCGTTAAAATTCTAACAGGTCTATTGTTCGGCCCATTTAGACCCGCTCGTGCGAGACCTCTACAAAAGGGTTGCAAAATAAGTTTTAAACCAAATTTAGGAGTTCATACAATTTATTATGAGCTTTTCAACACGATTATATGTTAAAAACTCGATTTCTGTACTTTTTACTCAGTTAAAATTCTAACGGGTCCATTGTTCGGCCCATTTAGACCCGCTCGTCCGAAACCTCTACAAAAGGGTTGTAAAATAAGTTTTAATCCAAATTTCGGAGTTCATACAATTGATTATGAGCTTTTCAACACGATTATATTGCAAAAACTGGATTTCTGTACTTTTTACTTAGTTAAAATTCTAACGGGTCCATTGTTCGGCCCATTTAGACCCACTCGTCCGAAACTTTTACAAAAAAGAAAGCAAAATAAGTTAGAATCAAATTTTAGGAGTTCATATAATTGATTAAGAGCTTTTCAACACGATTATATTGCAAAAACTCAATTTCTATACTTTTTACTCGGTTAAAATTCTAACGGGTCCGTTGTTCTGCCCATTTAGACTCGCTCGTCTGAAACCTTACAAAAAGGACCGAAAAATAAATTTTAATCAAAATTTAGGAGTTCATATAATTGATTACGAACTTTTCAAAACGATTATATTGCAAAAACTCGATTTCTGTTCTTTTTACTCAGTTAATATTCTAGCGGGTCCATTGTTCGGCCCATTTAGACCCGCTCGTCCGAAACCTCTACAAAAGGGTTGCAAAATAAGTGTTAATCCTAATTTAGGAGTTCATACAATTGATTACGAGCGTTTAAACACGATTATATTGCAAAAACTCAATTTCTGTACTTTTTACTCAGTTAAAATTCTAACGGGTCCATTGTTCGGCCCATTTAGACCCGCTCGTCCGAAACCTCTACAAAGGGTTGCAAAATATGTTTTAATCCAAATTTAGGAGTTCACACAATTGATTACGAGCTTTTCAATACGATTATATTGCAAAAACTCGTTTTCTGTACTTTTTACTCAGTTAAAATTCTAACGGGTCCATTGTTCGGCCCATTTAGACTAGCTCGTCCGAAACCTTTACAAAAAAGACCGCAAAATAAGTTAGAATCAAATTTTGGAAGTTCATATAATTGATTACGAGCTTTTCAACACAATTATATTGCAAAATCTCGATTACATTTCTTTTTATTCAGTTAAAATTCTAACGGGTTCATTGTTCGGCTCATTTAGACCCGCTCGTCCGAAACCTCTACAAAAGAGTTGCAAAATAAGTGTTAATCCTAATTTAGGAGTTCATACAATTGATTACGAGCGTTTCAACACGATTATATTGCAAAAACTCAATTTCTGTACTTTTTACTCAGTTAAAATTCTAACGGGTCCATTGTTCGGCCCATTTAGACCCGCTCGTCTGAAACCTCTACAAAGGGTTGCAAAATATGTTTTAATCCAAATTTAGGAGTTCACACAATTGATTACGAGCTTTTCAATACGATTATATTGCAAAAACTCGTTTTCTGTACTTTTTACTCAGTTAAAATTCTAACGGGTCCATTGTTCGGCCCATTTAGACTAGCTCGTCCGAAACCTTTACAAAAAAGACCGCAAAATAAGTTAGAATCAAATTTTGGGAGTTCATATAATTGATTACGAGCTTTTCAACACAATTATATTGCAAAATCTCGATTACATTTCTTTTTATTCAGTTAAAATTCTAACGGGTTCATTGTTCGGCTCATTTAGACCCGCTCGTCCGAAACCTCTACAAAAGAGTTGCAAAATAAGTTTTCATCCAAATTTAGGAGTTCATACAATTGTTTACGAGCTTTTGAACACGATTATATTGCAAAAACTCGATTTCTGTTGTTTTTAATTAGTTAAAGTTCTAAAGGGTCCACTGTTCGCCCCATTTAGACCCGCTCGTCCGAAACCTCTACAAAAAAGACCGCAAAACAAGTTAGAATCAAATTTTAGGATTTCATATAATTGATTACGAGCTTTTCAACACTACTATATTGCAAAAACTCGATTTATGCACTTTTTACTCAGTTAAAATTCTAACAGGTCCATTGTTCGGCCCATTTACACCCGCTTGTCCAAAACCTTTACAAAAAAGATCGCAAAATAAATTAGAATAAAATTTTAGGAGTTCATATAATTGATTAAGAGCTTTTCAACACGATTATACTGAAAAAACTCAATTTTTATACTTTTTACTCGGTTAAAATTCTAACGTGTTCATTGTTCTGCCCATTTAGACTCGCTCGTCCTAAACCTTACAAAAAGGACCGCAAAATAAGTTTTAATCAAAATTTAGGAGTTCATATAATTGATTACGAACTATTCAAAAATGATTATATTGCAAAAACTCGATTTCTGTTCTTTTTACTCAGTTAATATTCTAGCGGGTCCATTATTCGGCCCATTTAGACCCGCTCGTCCGAAACCTCTACAAAAGGGTTGCAAAATAAGTTTTAATCTAAATTTAGGAGTTCATACAATTGATTACGAGCTTTTCAACACAATTATATTGCAAAAACTCGATTTTTGTGATTTTTACTCAGTTAAAATTCTAACGGGTCCATTGTTCGGCCCAATTAGACTCGCTCGTCCGAAACCTCTACAAAAGGGTTGCAAAATAAGTTTTAATCAAAATTTAGGAGTTCATATAATTGATTAATAACTTTTGAAAACGATTATATTGCAAAAACTCGATTTCTGTTCTTTTTACTCAGTTACTATTCTAGCGGGTCCATTGTTCGGCCCATTTAGACCCTCTCGTCCGAAACCTCTATAAAAGGGTTGCAAAATAAGTTTTAATCCAAATTTAGGAGTTCATACAATTGATTACGAGCTTTTCAACACAATTATATTGCAAAAACTCGATTTTTGTGATTTTTACTCAGTTAAAATTCTAACGGGTCCATTGTTCGGCCCTTTTAGACCCGCTCGTCTGAAACCTCTACAAAAGGGTTGCAAAATAAGTTTTAATAAAAATTTAGGAGTTCATACAATTGATTACGAGCTTTTCAACACGATTATATTGCAAAAACTCGATTTATGTACTTTTTACTCAGTTTAAATTCTAACGGGTCCATTGTTCGGCCCATTTAGACCCGCTCGCCCGAAAGCTCTACAAAAGGGTTGCAAAATAAGTTTTAATCCAAATTTAGGAGTTCATACAATTTATTACGAGCTTTTCAACACGATTATATTGCAAAAACTCGAAGTCTGTAATTTTTATTCCGTTAAAATTCTAACGGTCCATTGTTCGGCTCATTTAGACCAGCTCGTCCGAAACCTCTACAAAAGGGTTGCAAAATAAGTTTTAATCCAAATTTAGGAGTTCATACAACTGATTACGAGCTTTTCAACACGATTATATTGCAAAAACTGGATTTCTGTACTTTTTACTTAGTTAAAATTCTAACGGGTCCATTGTTTGGCCCATTTAGTCCTGCTCGTCCGAAACCTCTACAAAAGGGTTGCAAAATAAGTTTGAATCCAAATTTAGGAGTTCATACAATTGATTAAGAGCTTTTCAACACGATTTTTTTTGCTTTTTACTCAGTTAAAATTCTAACGGGTCCATTGCTCGGCCCATTTAGACACGCTCGTCCGAAACCTCTAGAAAAGGGTTGCAAAATAAGTTTTAATCCAAATTTAGGAGTTCATACAATTGATTACGAGATTTTCAACATGATTATATTGCAAAAACTCGATTTTTGTACTTTTTACTCAGTTAAAATTCTAACGAGTCCATTGTTCGGCCCATTTAGACCCGCTCGTCCGAAACATCTAAAAAAAGACCGCAAAACAAGTTTTAATCAAATTTAAGGATTTCATATAATTGATTACGAGCTTTTCAACACAATTATATTGGAAAAACTCAATTACTGTACTTTTTACTCAGTTAAAATTCTAACGGGTCCATTGATCTGCCCATTTAGACCCGCTCGTCCGAAACCTCTAGAAAAGGGTTCCAAAATAAGTTTTAATCCAAATTTAGGGGTTCATACAATTGATTACGAGCTTTTCAACAAGATTATATTGCAAAAACTCGATTTCTGTACTTTTTACTCAGTTAAAATTCCAACGGGTCCATTGTTCGGCTCATCTAGACCCGCTCGTTCGAAACCTCCTGAAAAAGGACCGCAAAACAAGTTTTAATCAAAATTTAGGAGTTCATATAATTTATTACGAGCTTTTCAACACGATTTTATTGCAAAAATTCGATTTCTGTACTTTTTACTCAGTTAAAATTCTAACGGGTCCATTGTTCGGCCCATTTAGACCCGCTCGTCCGAAACCTCTAAAAAAGACCGCAAAATAAGTTAGAATCAAATTTTAGGAGATCATATAATTTATTACGAGCTTTTCAACACGATTATATTGTAAAATCTCGATTATTGTACTTTTTTCTAATTTAAAATTCTAACGGGTCCATTGTTCGGCCCATTTAGACCCGCTCGTCCGAAACCTCTACAAAATGGTTGCAAAATAAGTTTTAATCCAAATTTAGGAGTTCATACAATTGATTACAAGCTTTTCAACACGATTATATTGCAAAATCTCGATTTTTGTACTTTTTACTCAGTTAAAATTCTAACGGGTCAATTGTTCGGCCCATTTAGACACGCTCGTCCGAAACCTCTCGACCTATCTAATAATATTCCTAGAATTTCTCTCGACCTATCTAATAATATTCAGGTACTCTTTTCCTCTTTTAGGGATCTCTTGGCCTTGTCCCAGGGGGTGTTGGTAGGGGTTTTAAATGAGGCCCACTTTCTTCAAAATAAATTATAACGGGTCCATTGTTCGGCCCATTTAGACCCGCTCGTCCGAAACATCTACAAAAAAGACCGCAAAAAAATTTTAATCAAATTTTAGGAATTTATATAATTCATTACGATCTTTTCAACACGATTATATTGCAAAAACTCAATTTTCGTACTTTTTACTCAGTTAAAATTCTAACGGGTCCATTGTTCGGCCCAATTAGACCCGCTAGTGTGAAACCTCTACAAAAAGACCGCATAATAGTTATAATCGAATTTTAGGAGTTCATAAAATT
Source organism: Hibiscus trionum (assembly GCA_030270665.1). Lineage (NCBI taxonomy): Eukaryota > Viridiplantae > Streptophyta > Magnoliopsida > Malvales > Malvaceae > Hibiscus > Hibiscus trionum. Next base: position 36,724,368 of record BSYR01000010.1, on the reverse strand, counting down.
GATTACTAGCTTTTCAACACGATTATATTGCAAAAACTCAATTTCTGTACTTTTTACTAGGTTAAAACTCTAACAGGTCCATTGTTTGGCTCATTTAGACCCGCTCGTCCGAAACATTACAAAAAGGATCGCAAAATAAGTTTTAATAAAAATTTAGGAGTTCAAATAATTGATTACGAGCTTTTCAACACGATAATATTGCAAAAACTCGATTTTTATACTTTTTACTCAGTTAAAATACTAACGGGTCCATTCTTCGGCCTATTTCGATCCACTCGTCAGAAACCTCAACAAAAAAGACCGTAAAATAAGTTAGAATCAAATTTTAGGAGTTCATATAATTGATTTTGAGTTTTTCAACATGATTATGTTGCAAAAACTCGATTTCTGTAATTTTTACTCAGATAAAATTCTAACGGGTCCATTGTTCAGCCCATTTAGACCCGCTCGTCCGAAACCTCTACAAAAGGGCTGCAAAAATAAGTTTTCATCCAAATTTAGGAGTTCATATAATTGATTACGAGCTTTTCAACACGATTATATTGCAAAAACTCGATTTCGGTAATTTTTACTCAGTTAAAATTCTAACGGGTACATTGTTCGGCCCATTTAGACGCGCTCGTCTGAAACCTATACAAAAAAGGCTGCAAAATAAGTTTTAATCCAAATTTAGGAGTTTATATAATTGATTACGAGCTTTTCAACACGATTATATTGCAAAAACTCGATTTCAATACTTTTTACTCAGTTAAAATTTTAACGGGTCCATTGTTCAGCCCATTTAGACCCGCTCGTCTGAAACCTCTACAAAAGTGTTGAAAAATAAGTTTTAATCCAAATTTAGGAGTTCATAAAAATGATTACGAGCTTTCCAACACGATTATATTGCAAAAACTCGATTTTTAACCTTTTGACTCAGTTAAAATTCTAACGGGTCCTAAACATTTAAAAAAAGACCGCAAAACAAGTTTTAATCAAATTTTTGGAGTTCACGTAATTGATTACGAGCTTTTCGACACGATTATATTGCAAAAACTCAATTTCTGTACTTTTTACTAAGTTAAAATTCTAACGTGTCCATTGTTCGGCCATTTAGACCTGCTCGTCTGAAACCTCCACAAAAGGGTTGCAAAATAAGTTTTAATCCAAATTTAGGAGTTCATACAATTCATTATGAGCTTTTCAACACTATTATATTGCAAAAACTCGATTTTTGTATTTTTTACTCAGTTAAAATTCTAACGGGTCCATTGTTTGGCCTATTTAGACCCGCTCGTCCGAAACCTTTACAAAAGGGTTGCAAAATAAGTTTTAATCCAAATTTAGGAGTTCATACAAGTGATTACGAGCTTTCCAACATGATTATATTGCAAAACTTGATTTAGGTACTTTTTACTTTGTTAAAGTTCTAACGGGTTCATTGTTCTACCCATTTAGACCCGCTCGTCCGAAACCTCTACAAAAAAGACAGCAAAACAAGTTTAATCAAATTTTAGGAATTCATATAATTGATTACTAGCTTTTCAACACGATTATATTGCAAAAACTCGATTTCAGTACTTTTTACTCAGTTAAAATTCTAACGGGTCCATTGTTCGGCCCATTTAGACCCACTCATCCGAAACCTTTACAACAGGGTTGCAAAATAAGTTTTGATCCAAATTTAGGAGTTCAAACAGTTGATTACAAGCTTTTCAACACGATTATATTGCAAAAACTCGATTTCTGTAATTTTACTCGGTTTAAATTCTAACGTGTCCATTGTTCGGCCCATTTAAACTCGCTCGTTCGAAACCTCTACAAAAGGGTTGCAAAATAAGTTTAAATCCAAATTTAGGAGTTCATACAATTGATTACGAGCTTTTCAACACGATTACATTGTAAAAACTCAATTTCTGTACTTTTTACTCAGTTAAAATTCTAACGGGTCCATTGTTCGGCGCATTTAGACCTGCTCGTCCGAAACCTCTATAAAAAGGGCTGCAAAATAAGTTTTAATCCAAATTTAGGAGTTCATATAATTGATTACGAGCTTTTCAACACGATTATATTGCAAAAACTCAATTTCTGTACTTCTTACTCGGTTAATATTCTAACGGGTCCATTGTTCTGCCCATTTAGACTCGCTCGTCCGAAACCTTACAAAAAGGACCGCAAAATAAGTTTTAATGAAAATTTAGGAGTTCATATAATTGATTACGAGTTTTTCAAAACGATTCTATTGCAAAAACTCGATTTCAGTACTTTGTACTCAGTTAAAATTCTAACGGGTCTATTGTTCGACCCATTTTGACCCGCTCCTCCGAAACAACTACAAAAAGACCGCAAAACAAGTTAGAATCAAATTTTAGGAGTTCATATAATTGATTACAAGCTTTTCAACACGATTATATTACATAAACTCGATTTCTGTACTTTTTACTCAGTTAAAATTCTAACGGGTCCATTGTTCGTCCCATTTAGACTCGCTCGTCCGAAACCTCTACAAAAAAGACCGCAAAATAAGTTAGAATCAAATTTTAGGAGTTCATATAATTGATTACGAGCATTTCAACACGATTATATTGCAAAAACTTGATTACTATTCTTTTTACTCAGCTAAAATTCTAACGGGTCCATTGTTCGGCCCATTTAGACCCGCTCATCCGAAACCTCTACAAAAGGGTTGCAAAATAAGTTTTAATCCAAATTTCGGAGTTCAGACAATTGATTACAAGCTTTTCAACAGGATTATATCGCAAAAACTCGATTTCTTTACTTTTTACTTAGTTAAAATTCTAACGTGTCAATTGTCCGGCCCATTTAGACCCGCTCGTTCGATACCTCAACAAAAAAGACTGCAAAATAAGTTAGAATCAAATTTTAGAAGTTCATATAATTGATTACGAGCTTTTCAACACGATTATATTGCAAAAACTCGATTATAGTACTTTTTACTCAGTTAAAATTCTAACAGGTCCATTGTTCGGCCCATTTACACCCGCTCGTCCGAAACCTCAACAAAAGGGTTGCAAAATAAGTTTTAATCCAAATTTAAGAGTTCATACAATTGATTACGAGCTTTTCAACACGATTATATTGCAAAAACGAGATTACTGTACTGTTTACTCAGTTAAAATTCTAACGGGTCCATTGTTCGGCCCATTTAGACCCGCTCGTCAGAAACCTCTACAAAAAAGATCGCAAAATAAGTTAGAATCAAATTTTAGGAGTTCACATAATTGATTACGAGCTTTTCATCACGATTATATTGCCAAAACTCGATTACTGTACTTTTTACTCAGTTAAAATTCTAACGGGTCCATTTTTCGGCCCATTTAGACCTGCTTGTCCGAAACCTCTACAAAAGGGTTGCAAAATAAGTTTTAATCCAAATTTAGGAGTTCATACAATTGAATACGAGCGTTTCAACACAATTATATTGAAAAAACTCGATTTCTGTACTTTTTACTCAGATAAAATTCTAACGGGTCCATTGTCGTCCCTTTAGACCCGATCGTCCGAAACCTCTACTAAAAGGGCTGCAAAATAAGTTTTAATCCAAATTTAGGAGTTCATATAATTGATTACGAGCTTTTCATCACGATTATATTGCCAAAACTCGATTACTGTACTTTTTACTCAGTTAAAATTCTAACGGGTCCTTTTTTCGGCCCATTTAGACCTGCTTGTCCGAAACCTCTACAAAAGGGTTGCAAAATAAGTTTTAATCCAAATTTAGGAGTTCATACAATTGAATACGAGCGTTTCAACACAATTATATTGAAAAAACTCGATTTCTGTACTTTTTACTCAGATAAAATTCTAACGGGTCCATTGTCGTCCATTTAGACCCGCTCGTCCGAAACCTCTACAAAAAGGTTGCAGAATATGTTTTAATCCAAATTTAGGAGTTAATATAATTGATTACGAACTTTTCAACACGATTATATTGCAAAAACTCTATTTCTGTACTTTTTACTCAGTTAAAATTCTAACAGGTCCTATGTTCGGTCCATTTAGACCCGCTCGTCCGAAACCTTTGAAAAAAAATCGCAAAATAAGTTAGAATCAAATTTTAGGAGTTCATATAATTGATTAAGAGCTTTCCAACACGATTATATTGCAAAAACTCGATTTCTGTAATTTTTACTGAGGTTGAAAAGCTCGTAATCAATTATATGAACTCCTAAAATTTGATTCTAACTTATTTTGTGGTCTTTTTTGTTGAGGTTTCGGACGAGCGGGTCTAAATGGGCCGAACAATGGACCCGTCATAATTTTAACGGAGTAAAAAGTACAGAAATCGAGTTTTTGCAATATAATCATGTTGAAAAGCTCGTAAATAATTGTTTAAACTCCTAAATTTGGATTAACACTTATTTTGCAACCCTATTGTAGAGGTTTTGGACGAGCGAGTCTAAATGGGTCGAACAATGGACCCGTTAGAATTTTAACTTAGTAAAAAGTACAGAAATCTGGTTTTTGCAATATAATCGTGTTGAAAAGCTCGTAATCAATTGTATGAACTCCTAAATTTGGATTAAAAATTATTTTGCAACCCTTTTGTATAGGTTTCAGACGAGCGGGTCTAACTGGGCCGAACAATGGAACCGTTAGAATTTTAACTGAGTAAAAAGTACATAAATGAAGTTTTCACAATATAATCATGTTGAAAAGCTCGTAATCAATTATATGAACACCTAAAATTTGATTCTAACTTGTTTTGCTGTCTTTTTTTGTAGAGGTTTCGGACGAATTGGTCTAAATGGGCCGAACAATGGACCCGTTAGAATTTTAACTGAGTAAAAAGTACAAAAATTAAGTTTTTGCAATATAATTGTGTTGAAACGCTCGTAATCAATTCTATGAACTCCTAAATTTGGATTAAAGCTTATTTTGCAACCCTTTTGTAGAGGTTTCGGACGAGCGGGTCTAAATGGGCCGAACAATGGACCCATTAGAATTTTAACTGAGTAAAAATAACAGTAATTGAGTTTTTGCAATATAATCGTGTTGAAAAGCTCTTAATCAATTATATGAACTCCTAAAATTTGATTCTAACTTATTTTGTGATTTTTTTGTAAAGGTTTCGGACGAGCGGGTCTAAATGGGCCGAACATAGGACCCGTTAGAATTTTAACTGAGTAAAAAGTACAGAAATCGAGTTTTTGCAATATAATCATGTTGAAAAGCTCGTAATCAATTGTTTGAACTCCTAAATTTGGATTAAAACATATTTTGCAACCCTTTTGTAGAGGTTTCAGACGAGCGGGTCTAAATGGGCCGAACAATGGACCCGTTAGAATTTTAACTGAGTAAAAAGTACAGTAATCGAGTTTTTGCAATATAATCGTGTTGAAAAGCTCGTAACCAATTATATAAACTCCTAACATTTGATTCTAACTTATTTTGAGGTCTTTTTTGTAGAGGTTTGGGACTAGCGGGTCTAAATGGGCCGAACAATGGACCCGTTAGAAATTTAACTGAGTAAAAAGTACAGAAATCGAGTTTTGGCAATATAATCGTGTTGAAAAGCTCGTAATCAATTATATGAACTCCTAAAATTTGATTCTAACATGTTTTGTGGTCTTTTTTGTAGAGGTTTCGGACGAGCGGGTTTAAATGGGCCGAACAATGGACCCGTTAGAATTTTAACGGAGTAAAAAGTACTTTAAACGAGGTTTTGCAATATAATCGTGTGGAAAAGCTCGTAATCAAATATATAAACTCCTAAAATTTGATTCTAACTTGTTTTGCGGTCTCTTTTGTAGAGGTTTTGGACGAGCGGGTTTAAATGGGGGCCAGACAATGGAGCCGTTAGAATTTTAACTGAGTAAAAAGTACAAAAATCGAGTTTTTGCAATATAATCGTGTTGAAAAACTCGTAATCAATTATTTGAACTCCTAAATTTTGATTAAAACTTATTTTGCGGTCCTTTTTGTAAGGTTTCGGATGAGCGAGTCTAAATGGGCAGAAAAATGGCGCGTTAGAATTTTAACCGAGTAAAAAATACAGAAATTGAGTTTTTGCAATATTATCGTGTTGAAAAGCTCGTAATCAATTATATGAACTCATAAATTTGGATTAAAATTTATTTCACATCGCTTTTATATAGGTTTTGGACGAGCGAGTATAAATGGGCCGAACAATGGACCCGTTAGATTTTTTTTTGAAGAAAGCTCTTTTAGAATTTTAACTGAGTAAAAAGTACAAAAATCGAATTTTTGCAATATAATCGTGTTGGAAAGATCGTAATCAATTATGTGAACTCCTAAAATTTGATTCTAACTTATTTTGCGGTCTTTTTTGTAAAGGTTTCGGACGAGCTGGTCTAAGTGGGCCGAACAATGGACCCGTTAGAATTTTAACTGAGTAAAAGTATAGAAATCGAGTTTTTTGCAATATAATTGTGTTGAAAAGCTCGTAATCAATTGTATGAACTCCTAAATTTGGATTAAAACTTATTTTGGAACCCTTTTGTAGAGGTTTTAGACGAGCGGGTCTAAATGGGGCGAACAATGGACCCGTTAGAATTTTAAATGAGTAAAAAGCACAAAAATCGAGTTTTTGCAATATAATTGTGTTGAAAAGCTTGTAATCAATTTTATGAACTCCTAAATTTGGATTAAAACTTATTTTGGAACCCTTTTGTAGAGGTTTCGGACGAGCGGGTCTAAATGGTCCGAACAGTGGACCCGTTAGAATTTTAACTAAGTAAAAAGTACCGAAATCGTGTTTTTGCAATATAATCGTGTTGGAAAGATCGTAATCATTTATATGAACTCTTAAATTTGGATTAAAACTTATTTTGCAGCCCTTTTTGTAGAGGTTTCGGACGAGCGGGTCTAATTGGGCCGAACAATGGACCCGTTAGAATTTTAACGGAGTAAAAAGTACAGAAATCAAGTTTTTGCAATATAATCGTGTTGACAAGCTCGTAATCAATTGTATGAACTCCTAAATTTGGATTAAAACTTATTTTGCAACCCTTTTGTAGAGGTTTCGAACGAGCGGGTCTAAATGGGCCGAACAATGGACCCGTAAGAATTTTAACTTAGTAAAAAGCACAAAAATCGAGTTTTTGCAATATAATTGTGTTGAAAAACTTGTAATCAATTTTATGAACTCCTAAATTTGGATTAAAACTTATTTTGCAACCCTTTTGTAGAGGATTCGGACGAACAGGTCTAAATGGGCCGAACAATGGACCCGTTAGAATTTTAACTGAGTAAAAAGTACAGAAATCGAGTTTTTGCAATATAATCGTATTGAAAAGCTCGTAATCAATTATATGAACTCGTAAAATTTGATCTTAACTTGTTTTGCGGTCTTTTTTGTAGACGTTTCGGACGAGCGGGTCTAAATGGGCCGAGCAATGGAACTGTTAGAATTTTAATGGAGTAAAAATTACAGAAATCGAGTTTTTGCAATATAATCGTGATGAAAATATCGTAATCAATTGTATGAACTCCTAAATTTGGATTAAAACTTATTTTGCAACGCTTTTGTAGAGGTTTCAGACAAGCAGGTCTAAATGGGCCGAACAATAGACCCGTTAGAATTTTAACTGAGTAAAAAGTACAGTTCTCGTGTTTTTGCAATATAATCATGTTGAAAAGCTCTTAATCAATTATATGAACTCCTAAAATTTGATTCTAACTTATTTTCCGATCTTTTTTGTAAAGGTTTCGGACAGCGGGTCTAAATGGGCTGAACAATGGACCCGTAAGAATTTTAACTTAGTAAAAATCACAAAAAGAGAGTTTTTCCAATATAATTGTGTTGAAAAGCTCGTAATCAATTTTATGAACTCCTAAATTTGGATTAAAACTTATTTTGCAACACTTTTGTAAAGGTTTCGGACGAGCGGGTCTAAATGGGCCGAACAATGTACCCGTTAGAATTTTATCTAAGTAGAAGTATAGAAATTGAGTTTTTTGCAATATAATCGTTTTGAAAAGCTCGTAATCAATTGTATGAACTCCTAAATTTGGATTAAAACTTATTTTGCAACCCTTTTGTAGAGGTTTCGGACGAGCGGGTCTAAATGGGCCGAACAATGGACCCGTAAGAATTTTAACTGAGTAAAAAGTATAGTAATCGAGTTTTTGCAATATAATCGTGTTGAAACGCTCGTATTCAATTGTATGAACTCCTAAATTTGGATTAAAACTTATTTTGCAACCCTTTTGTACAGGTTTCGGACAAGCAGGTCTAAATGGGCCGAAAAATGGACCCGTTAGAATTTTATGAACTCCTAAATTTGGATTAAAACTTTTTTTGCAACGCTTTTGTAGAGTTTTCGGACGAGCGGGTCTAAATGGGCCGAACAATGGACCCGTTAGAATTTTAACTGAGTAAAAAGTACAGTTATCGTGTTTTTGCAATATAATCATGTTGAAAAGCTCTTAATTAATTATATGAACTCCTAAAATTTGATTCTAACTTATTTTGCAATCTTTTTTGTAAAGGTTTCGGACGAGCGGGTCTAAATGGGCCGAACAATGGATCAATTAGAATTTTAACTGAGTAAAAAGCACAAAAATCGAGTTTTTGCAATATAAATTTGTTGAAAAGCTCGTAATCAATTGTATGAACTCCTAAATTTGGATTAAAACTTATTTTGCAACCCTTTTGTAGAGGTTTCGGACGAGCGGGTCTAAATGGGCTGAACAATGGACCCGTAAGAATTTTAACTTAGTAAAAATCACAAAAAGAGAGTTTTTCCAATATAATTGTGTTGAAAAGCTCGTAATCAATTTTATGAACTCCTAAATTTGGATTAAAACTTATTTTGCAACACTTTTGTAAAGGTTTCGGACGAGCGGGTCTAAATGGGCCGAACAATGGACCCGTTAGAATTTTAACTGAGTAGAAGTATAGAAATTGAGTTTTTTGCAATATAATCGTTTTGAAAATCTCGTAATCAATTGTATGAACTCCTAAATTTGGATTAAAACTTATTTTGCAACCCTTTGTAGAGGTTTCGGACGAGCGGGTCTAAATGGGCCGAACAAAGGACCCGTTAGAATTTTAACTGAGTAAAAAGTATAGTAATCGAGTTTTTGCAATATAATCGTGTTGAAATGCTCGTAATAAATTATATGAACTCCTAAAATTTGATTCTAACTTATTTTGCGGTCTTTTTTGTAGAGGTTTCGGACGAGCGAGTCTAAATGGGCCGAACAATGGACCCGTTAGAATTTTAACTGAGTAAAAAATACAATAATCGAGTTTTTGCAATATAATCGTGTTAAAATGCTCGTAATCAATTATATGAACTCCTATAATTTGATTCTAACTTATTTTGCGGTCTTTTTTGTAGAGGTTTCGGATGAGCAGGTCTAAATGGGCCGAACAATGGACCCGTTAGAATTTTAACTAAGTAAAAAGTACAGAAATCGAGTTTATGCAATATAATCGTGTTGAAAAACTTGTAATCAATTGTATGAAATCATAAATTTGGATTAAAACTTATTTTGCAACGCTTTTGTAGAGTTTTCGGACGAGCTGGTCTAAATGGGCCGAACAATGGACCCGTTAGAATTTTAACTGAGTAAAAATTACAGTTCTCGTGTTTTTGCAATATAATCATGTTGAAAAGCTCTTAATTAATTATATGAACTCCTAAAATTTGATTCTAACTTATTTTGCAATCTTTTTTGTAAAGGTTTCGGACGAGCGGGTCTAAATGGGCCGAACAATGGACCCGTTAGAATTTTAACTGAGTAAAAAGCACAAAAATCGAGTTTTTGCAATATAAATGTGTTGAAAAGCTCGTAATCAATTGTATGAACTCCTAAATTTGGATTAAAACTTATTTTGCAACCCTTTTGTAGAGGTTTCGGACGAGGGGGTCTAAATGGGCTGAACAATGGACCCGTAAGAATTTTAAGTTAGTAAAAATCACAAAAAGAGAGTTTTTCCTATATAATTGTGTTGAAAAGCTCGTAATCAATTTTATGAACTCCTAAATTTGGATTAAAACTTATTTCGCAGCACTTTTGTAAAGGTTTCGGACGAGCGGGTCTAAATGGGCCGAACAATGGACCCGTTAGAATTTTAACTGAGTAGAAGTATAGAAATTGAGTATTTTGCAATATAATCATTTTGAAAACCTCGTAATCAATTGTATGAACTCCTAAATTTGGATTAAAACTTATTTTGCAACCCTTTTGTAGAGGTTTCGGACGAGCGGGTCTAAATGGGCCGAACAATGGACCCGTTAGAATTTTAACTGAGTAAAAAGTATAGTAATCGAGTTTTTGCAATATAATCGTGTTGAAATGCTCGTAATCAATTATATGAACTCCTAAAATTTGATTCTAACTTATTTTGCGGTCTTTTTTGTAGAGGTTTCGGACGAGCAAGTCTAAATGGGCTGAACAATGGACCCGTTAGAATTTTAACTGAGTAAAAAGTACAATAATTGAGTTTTTGCAATATAATCGTGTTGAAATGCTCGTAATCAATTATATGAATTCCTATAATTTGATTCTAACTTATTTTGCGGTCTTTTTTGTAGAGGTTTCGGATGAGCAGGTCTAAATGGGCCGAACAATGGACCCGTTAGAATTTAAACTAAGTAAAAAGTACAGAAATCTAGTTTATACAATATAATCGTGTTGAAAACTCGTAATCAATTGTATGAACTCTTAAATTTGGTTTAAAACTTATTTTGCAACGCTTTTGTAGAGTTTTCGGACGAGCGGGTCTAAATGGGCCGAACAATGGACCCGTTAGAATTTTAACTGAGTAAAAAGTACAGTTCTCGTGTTTTTGCAATATAATCATGTTGAAAAGCTCTTAATTAATTATATGAACTCCTAAAATTTGATTCTAACTTATTTTGCAATCTTTTTTGTAAAGGTTTCGGACGAGCGGGTCTAAATGGGCCGAACAATGGACCCGTTAGAATTTTAACTGAGTAAAAAGCACAAAAATCGAGTTTTTGCAATATAAATGTGTTGAAAATCTCGTAATCAATTGTATGAACTCCTAAATTTGGATTAAAACTTATTTTGCAACCCTTTTGTAGAGGTTTCGGACGAGCGGGTCTAAATGGGCTGAACAATGGACCCGTAAGAATTTTAACTTAGTAAAAATCACAAAAAGAGAGTTTTTCCAATAAAATTGTGTTGAAAAGCTCGTAATCAATTTTATGAACTCCTAAATTTGGATTAAAACTTATTTTGCAACACTTTTGTAAAGGTTTAGGACGAGCGGGTCTAAATGGGCCGAACAATGGACTCGTTAGAATTTTAACTAAGTAAAAAGTATAGTAATCGAGTTTTTGCAATATAATCGTGTTGAAATGCTCGTAATCAATTATATGAACTCCTAATATTTGATTCTAACTTATTTTGCGATATTTTTTGTAGAGGTTTCGGACGAGCGGGTCTAAATGGGCCGAACAATGGACCCATTAGAATTTTAACTAAGTAAAAAGTACAATAACCGAGTTTTTGCAATATAATCGTGTTGAAATGCTCATAATCAATTATATGAACTCCTAAAATTTGATTCTAACTTATTTTGCGGTCTTTTTTTGTAGTGGTTTCAGAGGAGCAGGTCTAAATGGGCCGAACAATGGACCTGTTAGAATTTTATCTGAGTAAAAAGTACAGAAATCGAGTTTATGCAATATAATCGTGTTGAAAAACTCGTAATCAATTGTATGAACTCCTAAATTTGGATTAAAACATATTTTGCAACGCTTTTGTAGAGTTTTCGGACGAGCGGGTCTAAATGGGCCGAACAATGGACCCGTTAGAATTTTAACTGAGTAAAAAGTACAGTTCTCGTGTTTTTGCAATATAATCATGTTGAAAAGCTCTTAATTAATTATATGAACTCCTAAAATTTGATTCTAACTTATTTTGCAATCTTTTTTGTAAAGGTTTCGGACGAGCGGGTCTAAATGGGCCGAACAATGGATCCGTTAGAATTTTAACTGAATAAAAAGCACAAAAATCGAGTTTTTGCAATATAAATGTGTTGAAAAGCTCGTAATCAATTGTATGAACTCCTAAATTTGGATTAAAACTTATTTTGCAACCCTTTTGTAGAGGTTTCGGACGAGCGGGTCTAAATGGGCTGAACAATGGACCCGTAAGAATTTTAACTTAGTAAAAATCACAAAAAGAGAGTTTTTCCAATATAATTGTGTTGAAAAGCTCGTAATCAATTTTATGAACTCCTAAATTTGGATTAAAACTTATTTTGCAACACTTTTGTAAAGGTTTCGGACGAGCGGGTCTAAATGGGCCGAACAATGGACCCGTTAGAATTTTAACTGAGTAGAAGTATAGAAATTGAGTTTTTTGCAATATAATCGTTTTGAAAAGCTCGTAATCAATTGTATGAACTCCTAAATTTGGATTAAAACTTATTTTGCGGTCTTTTTGTAGAGGTTTCGGACGAGCGGGTCTAAATGGGCCGAACAATGGACCATTAGAATTTTAACTAAGTAAAAAGTACAATAACCGAGTTTTTGCTATATAATCGTGTTGAAATGCTCGTAATCAATTATATGAACTCCTAAAATTTGATTCTAACTTATTTTGCGGTCTTTTTTTGTAGTGGTTTCAGACGAGCAGGTCTAAATGGGCCGAACAATTGACCCGTTAGAATTTTAACTGAGTAAAAAGTACAGAAATCGAGTTTATGCAATATAATCGTGTTGAAAAACTCGTAATCAATTGTATGAACTCCTAAATTTGGATTAAAACTTATTTTGCAACGCTTTTGTAGAGTTTTCGGACGAGCGAATCTAAATGGGCCAAACAATGGACCCGTTAGAATTTTAACTGAGTAAAAAGTACTGTAATCGAGTTTTTGCAATATAATCGTGTTGAAAAGCTCGTAATCAATTATATGAACTCCTAAAATTTGATTCTAACTTATTATGCGGTCTTTTTTGCAAAGGTTTCGGACGAGCAGGTCTAAATGCACCGATAAATAGACCCGTTAGAATTTTAACTGAGTAAAAAGTACAGAAATAGAGCTTTTGCAATATAATCGTGCTGAAAAGCTCGTAATCAATTGTATGAACTCCTAAATTTTGATTAAAACTTATTTTGCAACCCATTTGTAGAGGTTTCGGACGAGCGGGTCTATATGGGCCGAACAGTGGACCCGTAAGAATTTTAACTTTGTAAAAACCACAAAAATCGAGGTTTTGCAATATAATCGTGTTGAAAAGCTCGTAATCAATTATATGAACTCATAAATTTGGATTAAATTTTTTTGCAGCCCTTTTTGTAGAGGTTTCGGATTATCGGGTCTAAATGGGATGGACAATGGACCCGTTAGAATTTTAACGGAGTAAAAAGTACAGAAATCAAGTTTTTGCAATATAATCGCGTTGACAAGCTCGTAATCAATTGTATGAACTACTAAATTTGGATTAAAACTTATTTTGCAACCCTTTTGTAGAGGTTTCGGAGGAGCGGGTCTAAATGGGCCGAACAATGGACCCGTAAGAATTTTAACTTTGTAAAAACCACAAAAATCGAATTTTTGCAATATAATTGTGTTGAAAAGCTTGTAATCAAATATATGAACTCGTAAAATTCGATTCTAACTTGTTTTGCGGTCTTTTTTGTAAAGGATTCGGACGAGCGGGTCTAAATGAGCCGAACAATGGACCTGTTAGAATTTTAACTGAGTAAAAAGCACAAAAATCGAGTTTTTGCAATATAAATGTGTTGAAAAGCTCGTAATCAATTGTATTAACTCCTAAATTTGGATTAAAACTTATTTTGCAACCCTTTTGAAGAGGTTTCGGACGAGCGGGTCTAAATGTGTCGAACAATGGACCCGTTAGAATTTTAACTGAGTAAAAAGCACAAAAATCGAGTTTTTGCAATATAAATGTGTTGAAAAGCTCGTAATCAATTGTATGAACTCCTAAATTTGGATTAAAACTTATTTTGCAACCCTTTTGTAGAGGTTTCGGACGAGCGGGTCTAACTGGGCCGAACAATGGACCCGTAAGAATTTTAACTTAGTAAAAAGCACAAAAAAAAGAGTTTTTGCATTATAATTGTGTTGAAAAGCTCGTAATCAATTTTATGAATTCCTAAATTTGGATTAAAACTTATTTTGAAACCCTTTTGTAGAGGTTTCGAACGAGCGGGTCTAAATGGGCCGAACAATGGACCTGTTAGAATTTTAACTTAGTAAAAAGCACAAAAATCGAGTTTTTGCAATATAATTGTGTTGAAAAGCTCGTAATCAATTTTATGAACTCCTAAATTTTGATTTTAACGTGTTTGGTGGTCTTTTTTGTAGAGGTTTCGGACGAGCGGGTCTAAATGGGCCGAACAATGGACCCGTTAGAATTTTAACAGAGTAAAAAGTACAGAAATCGAGTTCTTGCAATATAATCGTGTTGAAAAGCTCGTAATCAATTATATGAACTCCTAAATTTTGATTAAAACTTATTTTGCGGTCTTTTTTGTAGAGGTTTCGGACGAGCGGGTCTAAATGGGCCGAACAATGGACCCGTTAGAATTTAAACCTGAGTAAAAAGTACAGAAATCGAGTTTTTGCAATATAATCGTGTTGAAAAGCTCGTAATCAATTGTATGAACTCCTAAATTTGGATTAAAACTTATTTTGCAACCTTTTTGTAGAGGTATCGGACGAGCGGGTCTAAATGGGTCGAACAATGGACCCGTTAGAATTTTAACTTAGTATAAAGTACAGAAATCGAGTGTTTGCAATATAATCGTGTTGAAAAGCTCGTAATCAATTATAGGAACTCCTAAAATTTGATTCTAACGTGTTTTGCGGTCTTTTTTGTAGAGGTTTCAGACGAGCAGGTCTAAATGGGCCGAACAATGGACCCGTTAGAATTTTAACTGAGTAAAAAGTACAGAAATCGAATTTTTGCAATATAATCATGTTGAAAAGCTCGTAATCAATTATATGAACTCCTAAAATTTTATTCTAACTTATTTTGCGGTCTTTTTTGTTGAGGTTTCGGACGAGCGGGTCTAAATGGGCCGAACAATGGACCCGTTAGAATTTTAACGGAGTAAAAAGTACAGAAAATCGAGTTTTTGCAATATAATCGTGTTGAAAAGCTCGTAATCAATTATATGAACTCGTAAATTTGGATTAAAACTTATTTTGCAACCTTTTTATAGAGGTTTCAGACGAGCGGGTCTAAATGGGCCGAACAATGGACCAGTTAGAATTTTAACTAAGTAAAAAGTACAGAAATCTAATATTTGCAATATAATCGTGTTAAAAAGCTCGTAATCAATTATATGAACTCCTAAAATTTGATTTTAACTTATTTTGCGGTCTTTTTTGTAAAGGTTTCGGACGAGCGGGTCTAAATAGGTGGAACATAGTACCCGTTAGAACTTTAACTGTGTAACAAGTACAGAAATCGAGTTTTTGCAATATAATCGTGTTGAAAAGCTCGTAATAAATTGTATGAATTCCTAAATTTGGATTAAAACTTATTTTGCAACCCTTTTGTAGAGGTTTCGGACGAGCGGGTCTAAATGGGCCGAACAATGGACCCGTTAGAATTTTAACTAAGTAAAAAGTACAGTAATCGAGTTTTTGCAATATAATCGTGTTGAAAAGCTCTTAATCAATTATATGAACTTCTAAAATTTGATTCTAACTTATTTTGCGATATTTTTTGTAAAGGTTTCGGACGAGCGGGTTTAAATATGTGGAACATGGGACCCGTTAGAATTTTAACTGTGTAACAAGTACAGAAATCGATTTTTTGCAATATAATCGTGTTGAAAAGCTCGTAATAAATTGTATGAACTCCTAAAATTGGATTAAAACTTATTTATAGCCCTTTTTGTAGAGGTTTCAGACGAGAGGGTCTAAATGGGCCGAACAAAGGACCTGTTAGAATTTTAAAGGAGTTAAAAGTACTGAAATCGAGTTTTTGCAATATAATCGTGTTGAAAAGATTGTAATCAATTGTATGAACTCCTAAATTTGGATTAAAACTTATTTTGCAACCCTTTTATAGAGGTTTCGTACGAGCGGGTCTAAATGGGCCGAACAATGGACCCGTTAGAATTTTAACAGAGTAAAAAGCACAAAAATCGAGTTTTTGCAATATAATTGTGTTGAAAAGCTCGTAATCAATTGTATTAACTCCTAAATTTGGATTAAAACGTATTTTGCAACCCTTTTGTAGAGGTTTCGGACGACCGAGTCTAAATGGGCCGAACAATGGACCTGTTAGAATTTTAACTGTGTAAAAAGTACAGTAATCGAGTTTTTGCAATATAATCGTGTTGAAAAGCTCTTAATCAATTATATGAACTTCTAAACTTTGATTCTAACTTATTTTGCGATCTTTTTTGTAAAGGTTTCGGACGAGCGGGTCTAAATAGGTGGAACATAGGACCCGTTAGAATTTTAACTGTGTAAAAAGTACAAAAATTGAGTTTTTGCAATATAATCGTGTTGAAAAGCTCGTAATAAATTGTATGAACTCCTAAAATTGGATTAAAACTTATTTTATAGCCCTTTTTGTAGAGGTTTCAGACGAGAGGGTCTAAATGGGCCGAACAGAGGACCTGTTAGAATTTTAAAGGAGTAAAAAGTACTGAAATCGAGTTTTGCAATATAATCGTGTTGAAAAGATTGTAATCAATTGTATGAACTCCTAAATTTGGATTAAAACTTATTTTGCAACCCTTTTGTAGAGGTTTCGTACGAGCGGGTCTAAATGGGCCGAACAATGGACCGTTAGAATTTTAACTGAGTAAAAAGCACAAAAATCGAGTTTTTGCAATATAATTGTGTTGAAAAGCTCGTAATCAATTGTATTAACTCCTAAATTTGGATTAAAACTTATTTTGCAACCCTTTTGTAGAGGTTTCGGACGACCGAGTCTAAATGGGACGAACAATGGACCCGTTAGAATTTTAACTGAGTAAAAAGTATATAAATCGAGTTTCTGCAAAATAATCGTGTTGAAAAGCTCTTAATCAATTATATGAACTTCTAAAATTTGATTCTAACTTATTTTGCAATCTTTTTTGTAAAGGTTTCGGACGAGCGGGTCTAAATGGGTGGAACATAAGACCCGTTAGAATTTTAACTGAGTAAAAAGTACAGAAATCGAGTTTTTGCAATATAATTGTGTTTAAAAGCTCGTAATCAATTGTATGAACTCCTAAATTTGGATTAAAACTTATTTTGCAGCCCTTTTTGTAGAGGTTTCGGACGAACGGGTCTAAATGGGCCGAACAAAGGACCTGTTAGAATTTTAAATGAGTAAAAAGTAAAGAAATCGAGTTTTTGCAATATAATCGTGTTGAAGAGCTTGTATTCAATTGTATGAACTCCTAAATTTAAATTAAAACTTATTTTGCAACCCTTTTGTAAAGGTACGTATGAGAGAGTCTAAATGGGTCAAACAATGGACCCTTTAGAATTTTAACTGAGTAAAACGCACAAAAATCAAGTTTTTGAATATAATTGTGTTCAAAAGCTCGTAATCAATTGTATGAACTCCTAAATTTGAATTAAAACTTATTTTGCAACCCTTTTGTAGAGGTTTCGGACGAGAGGGTCTAACTGGACCGAACAATGGACCCGTTAGAATTTTAACTAAGTAAAAAGTACAGAAATCAAGTTTTTGCAATATAATCGTGTTGAAAAGCTCGTAATCAATTATATGAACTCCTAAAATTTGATTCTAACTTGTTTTGCAGCCTTTTTTGTAGAGGTTTCGGACGAGCGGGTCTAAATGGGCCGAATAATAGACCCGTTAGAATTTTAATTGAGTAAAAAGTACAGAAATCGAGTTTTTGCAATATAATCATGTTGAAACGCTCATAATCAATTGTATGAACTTATAAATTTGGATTAAAACTTATTTTACAACCCTTTTGTAGAGGTTTCGGACGAGCGGTTCTAAATGGCCCGAATAATGGGCCGTTAGAATTTTAACTGAGAAAAAAGCACAAAAATCGAGTTTTTGAAATATAAATGTGTTGAAAAGCTCGTAATCAATTGTATGAACTCCTACATTTGGATTAAAACTTATTTTGCAACCCTTTTGTAGAGGTTTCGGACGAGCGGGTCTAAATGGGCCGAACAATGGACCCATTATAATTTTAACTGAGTAAAAAGTATAGAAATCGAGTTTCTGCAAAATAATCGTGTTGAAAAGCTCTTAATCAATTATATGAACTTCTAAAATTTGATTCTAACTTATTTTGCAATCTTTTTTGTCAAGGTTTCGGACGAGCGGGTCTAAATGGGTGGAACATAGGACCCGTTAGAATTTTAACTGAGTAAAAAGTATGGACATCGAGTTTTTGCAAAATAATCGTGTTGGAAAGCTCGTAATCAATTATATGAACTCCTAAAATTTGATTCTAACTTGTTTTGCGGTCTTTTTTGTAGAGGTTTCGGACAAGTGGGTCTAAATGGGCCGAATAATAGGCCCGTTAGAATTTTAACTGAGTAAAAAGTACAGAAATCGAGTTTTTGCAATATAATCATGTTGAAAGGCTCATAATCAATTGTATGAACTCATAAATTTGGATTAAAACTTATTTTGCAACCCTTTTGTAGAGGTTTCGGACGAGCGGTTCTAAATTGCCCGAACAATGGAGCCGTTAGAATTTTAACTGAGAAAAAAGCACAAAAATCGAGTTTTTGCAATATAAATGTGATGAAAAGCAAGTAATCAATTGTATTAACTCCTAAATTTGGATTAAAAATTATTTTGCAACCCTTTTGAAGAGGTTTCGGACGAACGGGTCTAAATGGGCCGAACAATAGACCCGTTAGAATTTTAACTTAGTAAAAAGCACAAAAATCGAGTTTTTGCAATATAAATGTGTTGAAAAGCTCGTAATCAATTGTATGAACTCCTAAATTTGGATTAAAACTTATTTTGCAACCCTTTTGTAGAGGTTTCGGACGAGCGGGTCTAAATGGGCCGAACAATGGACCCGTAAGAATTTTAACTTAGTGAAAAGCACAAAAAAAGAGTTTTTGAAATATAAATGTGTTGAAAAGCTCGTAATCAATTGTATGAACTCCTACATTTGGATTAAAACTTATTTTGCAACCCTTTTGTAGAGGTTTCGGACGAGCGGGTCTAAATGGGCTGAACAATGGACCCGTTATAATTTTAACTGAGTAAAAAGTATAGAAATCGAGTTTCTGCAAAATAATCGTGTTGAAAAGCTCTTAATCAATTATATGAACTTCTAAAATTTGATTCTAACTTATTTGCGATCTTTTTTGTTAAGGTTTCGGACGAGCGGGTCTAAATGGGTGGAACATAGGACCCGTTAGAATTTTAACTGAGTAAAAAGTATGGACATCGAGTTTCTGCAAAATAATCGTGTTGAAAAGCTCGTAATCAATTATATGAACTCCTAAAATTTGATTCTAACTTGTTTTGCGGTCTTTTTTGTAGATGTTTCAGACGAGCGGGTCTAAATGGGCCGAATAATAGACCCGTTAGAATTTTAATTGAGTAAAAAGTACAAAAATCGAGTT
Organism: Hibiscus trionum; assembly: GCA_030270665.1. Classification (NCBI taxonomy): domain Eukaryota; kingdom Viridiplantae; phylum Streptophyta; class Magnoliopsida; order Malvales; family Malvaceae; genus Hibiscus; species Hibiscus trionum. Next base: position 36,704,867 of record BSYR01000010.1, on the reverse strand, counting down.
TTTGCAATATAATCATGTTGAAAGGCTCATAATCAATTGTATGAACTCATAAATTTGGATTAAAACTTATTTTGCAACCCTTTTGTAGAGGTTTCGGACGAGCGGTTCTAAATGGCCCGAACAATAGAGCCGTTAAAATTTTAACTGAGAAAAAAGCACAAAAATCGAGTTTTTGCAATATAAATGTGATGAAAAGTTAGTAATCAATTGTATTAACTCCTAAATTTGGATTAAAACTTATTTTGCAACCCTTTTGAAGAGGTTTCGGACGAGCGGGTCTAAATGGGCCGAACAATAGACCCGTTAGAATTTTAACTGAGTAAAAAGCACAAAAATCGAGTTTTTTGCAATATAAATGTGTTGAAAAGCTCGTAATCAATTGTATGAACTCCTAAATTTGGATTAAAACTTATTTTGCAACCCTTTTGTATATGTTTCGGACGAGAGGGTCTAAATAGGCCGAACAATGGACCCGTAAGAATTTTAACTTAGTGAAAAGCCCAAAAAAAGAGTTTTTGCAATATAATTGTGATAAAAAGCTCGTAATAAATTTTATGAATTCCTAAATTTGGATTAAAACTTATTTTGCAACCCTTTTGTAGAGGTTTCGAACGAGCGGGTCTAAATGGGCCGAACAATGGACCCGTTAGAATTTTAACTGAGTAAAAAGTATTGTAATCGAGTTTTTGTAATATAATCGTGTTGAAAAGCTCGTAATCAATTATATGAACTCCTAAAATTTGATTCTAACTTATTATGCGGTCTTTTTTGTTAAGGTTTCGGACGAGCGGGTCTAAATGGGCCGAACAATGGACCCATTAGAATTTTAACTGAGTAAAAAGTACAGAAATCGAGTTTTTGCAATATAATCGTGTTGAAAAGCTCGTAATCAATTGTATGAACTCCTAAATTTTGATTAAAACTTATTTTGCAACCCTTTTGTAGAGGTTTCGGACGAGCGGGTCTAAATGGGCCGAACAACGGACCCGTTAGAATTTTATCATATTAAAAAGCACAAAAATCGAGTTTTTGCAATATAATCGTGTTGAAAAGCTCGTAATCAATTGTATGAACTCCTAAATTTGGATTAAAACATATTTTGCAACCCTTTTGTAGAGGTATCGGACGAGCGGGTCTAAATGGGCCGAACAATGGACCCGTTAGAATTTTGACTGAGTAAAAAGTACAGAAATCAAGTTTTTGCAATATAATCGTGTTGAAAAGCTCGTAATCAATTATAAGAACTCCTAAAATTTGATTTTAACGTGTTTTGCGGTCTTTTTTGTAGAGGTTTCGGACGAGCGGGTCTAAATGGGCCAAACAATGGACCCGTTAGAATTCTAACAGAGTAAAAAGTACAGAAATCGAGTTCTTGCAGTATAATCGTATTGAAAAGCTCGTAATCAATTATATAAACTCCTAAAATTTGATTCTAACTTGTTTTGAGGTCTTTTTTGTAGAGGTTTCGGACGAGCGAATCTAAATGGGCCGAACAATGGACCCGTTATAATTTTAACTAAAAAAGTATAGAAATCGAGTTTGTGCAAAATAATCGTGTTGAAAAGCTCTTAATCAATTATATGAACTTCTAAAATTTGATTCTAACTTATTTTGCGATCTTTTTTGTCAAGGTTTCGAACGAGCTGGTCTTAATGGGTGGAACATAGGACCCGTTAGAATTTTAACTGAGTAAAAAGTATGGACATCGAGTTTCTGCAAAATAATCGTGTTGAAAAGCTCGTAATCAATTATATGAACCCCTAAAATTTGATTCTAACTTGTTTTGCGGTCTTTTTTGTATAGGTTTCGAACGAGCGTGTCTAAATGGGCCGAACAATGGACCCGTTAGAATTTTAACTGGGTAAAAAGTATAGAAATCGAGTTTTTGCAATATAATCATTTTGAAAAGCTCGTAATCAATTGTATGAACTCCTAAATTTGGATTAAAATTTATTTTGCAACCCTTTTGTAGAGGTTTCGGACGAGCGAGTCTAAATGGGCCGAACAATAGACCCGTTAGAATTTTAATTGAGTAAAAAGTACAGCAATCGAGTTTTTGCAATATAATCGTATTGAAAAGCTCTTAATAATTTATATGAACTTCTAAATTTTGATTCTAACTTATTTTGCAATCTTTGTTGTAAAGGTTTCGGATGAGCGGGTCTAAATGGGTGGAACATAGGACCCGTTAGAATTTTAACTGAGTAAAAAGTACTGAAATCGAGTTTTTGCAATATAATCGTGTTTAAAAGCTCATAATCAATTGTATGAACTCATAAATTTTGATTAAAACTTATTTTGCAACCCTTTTGTAGAGGTTTCGGACGAGGGGGTCTAAATGGGCCAAACAATGGACCCGTTAGAATTTTATCTGATTAAAAAGCACAAAAATCGAGTTTTTACACTATAATTGTGTTGAAAAGCTCGTAATCAATTGTATGGAATTCTAAATTTGGATTAAAACTTATTTTGCAATCCTTTTGTAGAGGTTTCGGACGAGCAGGTCTAAATGGGCCGAACAATGGACTCGTTAGAATTTTTACTGTGTAAAAAGTACAGAAATCTAGTTTTTGCAATATAATCGTGGTGAAGAGCTTGTAATCAATTGTATGAACTCCTAAATTTGGATTAAAACTTATTTTGCCACCCTTTTGTAGAGGTTTCAGACGAGCGGGTCTAAATGGGCCGAACAATGGACCCGTAAGAATTTTAACTTAGTAAAAAGAACAAAAATCGAGTTTTTGCAATATAATTGTGTTGAAAAGCTCGTAATCAATTTTATGAACTCCTAAATTTGGATCAAAACTTATTTTGCAACCCTTTTGTAGATGTTTCGGACGAGCGGGTCTAAATGGGCCGAACAAAGGACTTGTTAGAATTCTAAATCAGTAAAAAAGTACAGAAATCGAGTTTTTGCAGTATAATCGTGTTGAAAAGCTTGTAATCAATTGTATGAACTCCAAAATTTGGATTAAAACTTATTTTGCAACCCTTAACAGGAACCCACCAAATAGATGCTGTAAGGCATTATAAAGGCCTTGCCAAGCAAACGATCCCCGTTGTGGCCGGGTAGCGTCTAAGATATTGCCAGAAGGGAAATACTTAGCATGGTAAATTTGGCCCAACAATGATTCTGGGTCGTAGATGAGCCGCCAGAGTTGTTTACCAAGGAATGCAATGTTAAAATCATTGAGATCCCGGAAGCCCATGCCCCCAGCCGATTTTGGTAGACAAACTCGATTCCAAGGAAGCATGTGCCATCCTTTTTTGTTGGACTTTCTAGACCACCAATATTGACGGATAGCTGAAGTCATGTCATCCACAATATTTTGGGGTAGGAGATAGCAGGACATAACATATTGAGGCAAGGATTGTAGAACCGCTTTGATGAATATTTCTCGACCGCTAAAGGAGAGGAGTTGTTTGTCCCAAGTAGATAATCGATCATGAACTTTATCACGAACGAAACCTAAGGATTCAGTTTTATTTTTCCCGATGAGTAACAGAACACCTAGATAGACACCAGGATTAGTAACCTCTCGTACGTGCAGGGTGCTATTAATCACCTCTCGTGTCGAGTGAGGGGTACGCGGATTATATAAAATAGTCGATTTCTCAAAGTTGACAGCTTGTCCCGAGGCAGATGCGTAAGTTTGTAGAGCCATTTTGAGATGTATCGCTTCCTCAGGGTTAGTGTTGAGGAAAATCATACAATCATCCGCAAAGAGGAGATGGTTAACTTTTGGTCCCAATCTGCTTGCACCAAGGCCAGGCAGGGAGTTGAGCTGCTGGGCATCAGATAGATAGGCAGAAAGACCTTGTGTACAGAATAGGAATAGGAAAGGCGACAGAGGGTTGAAAAGCTCGTAATCAATTATATGAACTCCTAAATTTGGATTAAAACTTATTTTACAACCCTTTTTTAGAGGTTTAGAACAAGCGGGTCTAAATGGGCCGAACAATGGACCCGTTAGAATTAAGGAGTAAAAAGTACAAAAATCAAGTTTTTGCAATATAATCGTGTTGAAAAGCTCGTAATCAATTGTATTAACTCTTAAATTTGGACTAAAACTTATTTTTCAACCCTTTTGTTGAGGTTTCAGACGAACGGGTCTAAATGGGCCGAACAATGGACCCGTTAGAATATTAACTGAGTAAAAAGAACAGAAATTGAGTTTTTGCAATATAATCATGTTGAAAATCTCGTCATCAATTATGTAAACTCCTAAAATTTGATTATAACTTGTTTTGCTGTCTTTTTTGTAGAGGTTTCGAACATGCAGGTCTAAATGGGCCGAACAATGGACCCGTTAGAATTTTAACGGAGTAAAAAGTACAAAAATCGTGTTTTTGCAATATAATCGTGTTGAAAAGCTCGTAATCAATTGTATGAACTCCTAAATTTGGATTACAACTTACTTTGCAACCCTTTTGTTGAGGTTTCGGACGAGCGGGTCTAAATGGGCCGAACAATGGACCCGTTAGAATATTAACTGAGTAAAAAGAACAAAAATTGAGTTTTTACAATATAATTGTGTTGAAAAGCTCATCATCAATTATGTAAACTCCTACAATTTGATTATAACTTGTTTTGCTGTCTTTTTTGTAGAGGTTTCGGACGAGCGTATCCAAATGGGCCGGATAATGGACCCGTTAGAATTTTAACGGAGAAAAAAGTACAGAAATTGAGTTTTTGCAATATAATTGTGTTGAAAAGCTCGTAATCAATTGTATGAACTCCTAAATTTGGATTGAAACTTATTTTGCAACCCTTTTGTAGATGTTTCGGACGAGCGGTTCTAAATGGGCTGAACAATGGACCCGTTAGAATTTTAACTGAGTAAAAAGTACAGAAATTGAGTTTTTGCAATTTAATCGTGTTGAAAAGCTAGTAATCAAATGTATGAACTCCGAAATTTGGATTAAAACTTATTTTGCAACCCATGTGTAGAGGTTTCGGACGAGCGGGTCTAAATGGGCCGAACAACAGACCCGTTAGAATTTTAACTGAGTAAAAAGAATAGAAATTGAGTTTTTGCAATATAATCGTGTTGAAAAGCTCGTAATCAATTATATGAACTCTAAATTTGGATTAAAACTTATTTTGCGGTCTTTTTTGTAGAGGTTTCGGACGAGCGGGTCTCAATGGGCCGAACAATGGACCCATTAGAATTTTAACTAAGTCAAAAGTTCAGAAATTGAGTTTTTGCAATATAATCGTGTTGGAAAGCTCGTAATCAAGTATATGAACTCCTAAATTTTGATTAAAACTTGTTTTGTTGTCTTTTTTGTAGAGGTTTCGGATGGGTGGGTCTAAATAGGCCGAACAATGGACCCATTAGAATTTCACCTGAGTAAAAAGTACAGAAATCGAGTTTTTGCAATATAATCGTGTTGAAAAGCTCGTAATCAATTGTATGAACTCCTAAATTTAGATTAAAACTTATTTTGCAACACTTTTGTAGAGGTTTCGGACGAGCGGGTTTAAATGGGCCGAACAATGGACCCGTTAGAATTTTAACTGAGTAAAAAGAATAGATATTGACTTTTTGCAATATAATCGTGTGTAAAAGCTCGTAATGAATTATATGAACTCCTAAATTAGGATTAAAACTTATTTTGCGGTCTTTTTTATAGAGGTTTCGGACGAGCGGGTCTCAATGGGCCGAACAATGGACCCATTAGAATTTTAACTAAGTCAAAAGTTCAGAAATTGAGTTTTTGCAATATAATCGTGTTGGAAAGCTCGTAATCAATTGTATGAACTCCTAAATTTTGATTAAAACTTGTTTTGCGGTCTTTTTTGTAGAGGTTTCGGATGAGTGGGTCTAAATGGGCCGAACAATTGACCCATTAGAATATCAACTGAGTAAAAAGTACAGAAATCGAGTTTTTGCAATATAATCGTGTTGAAAAGCTCGTAATCAATTGTATGAACTCCTAAATTTAGATTAAAACTTATTTTGCAACCCTTTTGTAGAGGTTTCGGACGAGCGGGTCTAAATGGGCCGAACAATGGACACGTTAGAATTTTAACTGAGTAAATTAAGTTTTTGCAATATTATTGGGGTGCAAAGCTCGTAATTAATTATCTAAACTCCTAAAATTTGATTATAACTTGTTTTGCGGTTTTTTTTTTGTAGAGGTTTCGGACGAGCTAGTCTAAATGGGCCGAACAATGGACCCATTAGAATTTTAACTAAGTCAAAAGTTCAGAAATTGAGTTTTTGCAATATAATCGTGTTGGAAAGCTCGTAATCAATTATATGAACTCCTAAAATTTGATTAAAACTTATTTTGCGGTCTTTTTTGTAGAGGTTTCGGACGAGCGGGTCTATATGGGCCGAGCAATGGACCCGTTAGAATTTTAACTGAGTAAAAAGTACAGAAATTGAGTTTTTGCAATATAATCGTGTTGAAAAGCTCGTAATCAATTATATGAACTCCTAAATTTGGATTAAAACTTATTTTACAACCTTTTTTTAGAGGTTTAGAACAAGCGGGCCTAAATAGGCCGAACAATGGACCCGTTAGAATTTTAAGAAGTAAAAAGTACAAAAATCAAGTTTTTTCAATATAATCGTGTTGAAAAGCTCGTAATCAATTGTATGAACTCCTAAATTTGGACTAAAACTTATTTTTCAACCCTTTTGTTGAGGTTTCGGACGAACGGGTCTAAATGGGCCGAACAATGGACCCGTTAGAATATTAACTGAGTAAAAAGAACAGAAATTGAGTTTTTGCAATATAATCATGTTGAAAAGCTCGTCATCAATTATGTAAACTCCTAAAATTTGATTATAACTTGTTTTGCTTTCTTTTTTGTAGAGGTTTCGAACATGCAGGTCTAAATGGGCCGAACAATGGACCCGTTAGAATTTTAACGGAGTAAAAAGTACAAAAATCGTGTTTTTGCAATATAATCGTGTTGAAAAGCTCGTAATCAATTGTATGAACTCCTAAATTTGGATTACAACTTATTTTGCAACCCTTTTGTTGAGGTTTCGGACGAGCGGGTCTAAATGGGCCGAACAATGGACCCGTTAGAATATTAACTGAGTAAAAAGAACAGAAATTGAGTTTTTACAATATAATTGTGTTGAAAAGCTCATCATCAATTATGTAAACTCCTAAAATTTGATTATAACTTGTTTTGTTGTCTTTTTTGTAGAGGTTTCGGACGAGCGTATCCAAATGGGCCGGATAATGGACCCGTTAGAATTTTAACGGAGAAAAAAGTACAGAAATTGAGTTTTTGCAATATAATTGTGTTGAAAAGCTCGTAATCAATTGTATGAACTCCTAAATGTGGATTGAAACTTATTTTGCAACCCTTTTGCAGATGTTTCGGACGAGCGGTTCTAAATGGGCCGAACAATGGACCCGTTAGAATTTTAACTGAGTAAAAAGTACAGAAATTGAGTTTTTGCAATTTAATCGTGTTGAAAAGCTAGTAATCAAATGTATGAACTCCGAAATTTGGATTAAAACTTATTTTGCAACCCTTTTGTAGAGGTTTCGGACGAGCTGGCCTAAATGGGCCGAACAATGGACTCGTTAGAATTTTAACCGAGTAAAAAAACAAAAATTGAGTTTTTGCAATATAATCGTGTTGATAAGCTCGTAATCAGTTATATAAACGCATAAAATTTGATTATAACTTGTTTATCGGTCTTTTTTGTAGAGGTTTCGGACGAGCGGGTCTAAATAAGCCGAACAATGGACCCATTAGAATTTTAGCTAAGTCAAAATTTCAGAAATTGTGTTTTTGCAATATAATCGTGTTGGAAACCTCGTAATCAATTATATGAACTCCTAAGATTTGATTAAAACTTGTTTTGCGGTCATTTTTGTAAGGTTTAAGCTTGATTTCTGACGGGTCCAGCACGATTAGAATTTTTCCAAAAATTTGATTCTAACTTTTGTGCGGTCTTTTTTGTAGAGGTTTCGGAGGAGCGGGTCTAAATGGGCCGAACAATAGACCCGTTAGAATTTTAAATGAGTAAAAAGTACAAAAATCGAGTTTTTTCAAAATAATCGTGTTGAAAAGTTCGTAATCAATTATATGAACTCCTAAATTTGGATTAAAAATTATTTTACAGTCCTTTTTGTAGAGGTTTCGGGCGAGCGAGTCTAAATGGGCCGAACAAAGGACCCGTTAGAATTTTAACTTAGTAAAAAGTACATAAAACGAGTTTTTGCAATATAATCGTGTTGAAAAGCTCTTAATAAATTTTATGAACACCTAAATTTGGATTAAAACTTATTTTGCAACCCTTTTGTAGAGGTTTCGGACGAGCGGGCCTAAATGGGGCGAACTATGGAACCGTTAGAATTTTAACTAAGTAAAAAGTACAGTAATCGAGTTTTTGCAATATAATTGTGTTGAAAAGCTCGTAATCAATTGTATGAACTCCTAAATTTGGATTAAAACTTATTTTTCAACCCTTTTGTAGAGGTTTCGGACGAACGGGTCTAAATGGGCCGAACAATGGACCCGTTAGAATTTTAACTGAGTAAAAAGAACATAAATTGAGTTTTTGCAATATAATCGTGTTGAAAAGCTCGTAATCAATTATATAAACTCCTAAAATTTGATTATAACTTGTTTTGCGGTCATTTTTGTAGAGGTTTCAGACGAGCGGGTTTAAATGGGCCGAACAATGCACCCATTAGAATTTTAATGGAGTAAAAAGTACAGAAATCGAGTTTTTGCAATATAATCGTGTTGGATAGCTCGTAATCAGTTATATGAACGCCTAAATTTGGATTAAAATTTATTTTGCAGCCCTTTTTGTAGAGGTTTAAGACGAGGCGATTTAAACGGGCCGAACAATGGACCCGTTAGAATTTTTATTGAGTAAAAAGTACAGTAATCGAGTTTTTGCAATATAATCGTGTTGAAAAGCTCGTAATTAATTATTTGAACTCCTGAAATTTGAATCTAACTTATTTTGCGGTCTTTTTTGTAGAGGTTTCAACCGAGCGGGTCTAAATGGGCCGAACAATGGACCCGTTAGAATTTTAACTAAGTAAAAAGTACAGAAATCGAGTTTTTACAATATAATCATGTTAAAAAGCTAGTAATCAATTGTATGAACTCCTAAATTTGGATTAAAACTTATTTTGCAGCCCTTTTTGTAGAGGTTTCGGACGAGCGGGTCTAAATGGTCCGAACAATGGACCCGTTAGAATTTTAACGGAGTAAAAAGTACAAAAATTGAGTTTTTGCAATATAATCGTGTTGAAAAGCTCGAAATCAATTATATGAACTCCTAAAATTTGATTCTAACTTGTTTTGCAGTCTTTTTTGTAAGGGTTTCGGATGAGCGGGTCTAAATGGGCCGAACAATGGACCCGTTTGAATTTTAACTTAGTAAAAAGTACAAAAATCAAGTTTTTGCAATATAATCGTGTTGAAAAGATCGTAATCAATTATTTGAACTCCTAAATTTGGATTAAAACTTATTTTGTAGCCCTTTTTGTAGAGGTTTCGGATAAGCGAGTCTAAATGGGCCGAACAATGGACCCGTTAGAATTTTAACTAAGTAAAAAGTACAGAAATCAAGTTTTTGCAATATAATCGTGTTGAAAAGCTCGTAATCAATTCTATGAACTCCTAAATTTGGATTAAAACTTATTTTGCAGCCCTTTTTGTAGAGGTTTCGGACGAGCGGGTCTAAATGGTCCGAACATTGGACCCGTTAGAATTTTAACGGAGTAAAAAGTACAGAAATTGAGTTTTTGCAAAACAGTCGTGTTGGAAAGCTCGTAATCAATTATATGAACACCTAAAATTGGATTAAAACTTGTTTTGCGATCATTTTTGTAAAGGTTTCGGACGAGCGGGTCTAAATGGGCCGAACAATGGACCCGTTAGAATTTTAACGGAGTAAAAAGTACAAAAATCTAGTTTTTGCAATATAATCGTGTTGAAAATCTCGTAATCAATTAAATGAACTCCTACATTCGGATTAAAACTTATTTTGCAACCCTTTTGTAGAGGTTTCAGACGAGCGGGTCTAATTAAGCGGAACAATAGAACCGTTAGAATTTTAACAGAGTAAAAAGTATAGTAATCGAGTTTTTGCAAAATAATCATGTTAAAAAGCTCGCAAACAATTATATAAACTCCTAAAATTTGATTATAACTTGTTTTGTGGTCTTTTTTGTAGAGGTTTCAAACGAGCGGGTCTAAATAAGCCGAACAATGGACCCATTAGAATTTTAGCTAAGTCAAAAGTTCAGAAATCAAGTTTTTGCAATATAATCAAGTTTTTGCAATATAATCGTGCAATATAATCTAAGTGGAAGCTTAAGCTCATGTATGGTGACTATTTTCATAACTTGTTTAGCTTTTGGCATTTGGCAATGGGGAACCTATGATGTTGTTTGGGAGATGTTTTGGACTCCCTAAGTTGGTTTTATGCTTTTGTTAATGATGGAACATGTAAATGGCCTTTGAGGTTGGTTTGGAGTTTTTGATGTTTGTATGGTTTTCAATATAGGATGCATGCCTATAGAATTGGGACTTTCCTTATTTGATGCCATGATTATGATTGGTTGATGCCATTATGTTCCTTAAGTATATGATGACTTGCTGGTATGATTTGAGGGTCTTTTGAATGCGTTTGATGGGTCAATTGTGTAATAAACCAGCTAAAATTCTGCAATCTGGGTAGCCTGTTTCGGAACAGATGCTACCGTTTCGAAACAGAGGGCCTGAAATGGCCTTGGCGTTTCGAAACGGGCAGAGCTGTTCCGGAACAGTTTTGCCACTGCCAGGCCATGTTGCACAACGGGTTTCAGAACGGTCCCGCGTTTCGGAACGGATCATCCCTGTTCCGAAACACCCGACCGTTGGGCACTGAAATTGACGGTTATATGTTTTGAAACCTTTGCGTTTTGGTCCTGAACTTGGTTCATGCAATTGAATGAGTTTGAGATGTCCGTTTGAGTTGAAATTTGGCAGAGAAGCATGAAACATGACTAATTTCATATTGGTAACTCAAAAGTTGGTTAAGTCCTTATAATTTCCAGAATTTGCATTTTGGTCCCTAAATTCATAAATTGTGCAATCGAGTCCCTAAATGTTTTCCGATTGTTACGACTTTTGAGTATGCTGATCTTATGAACATATCTAGGGTTAATACGCTTTTAGATAAGTCTAAAAAGTAAAAAAAAAAGGTCGTTAATCAAGGTTGACTTTCGGGTTGACTTTGGTTTTCCCCTGTAAACTTCTTAATTCGGTTCAACCGTCTAGGCCGGGTTAAGGGGGTTACATTTGGTGGTATTAGAGCTGAGTTCTCGAGTAATTGGGAATGGTTATGTGGGTGATAAGTGTATGTATGCTTTGTATGCTTGTTGAATGAAAGCATGTTGTGTGAATTGTAAGTATGTTGCAATTGTGATGAATGCTGTGATGAGGCATGTTTGAGGGACCCATTGCCAAATCAAAGCTAATGTAATGATTTGTTTTAAATTGGAAATGAGCTTGAGTACTTGGATTGCTTACCTTGCTGAGCCTGACTTTGTTTGTTGCATTGTGATTGCATTGTTAGTGAATGGCACCTCGTAGAGAAACGAGGATTAATACGCGAGCTATGGCTCAAAATGAGAATGAGGAGAATGCTGAAAATGTGGTGGATTTACCTCCTCCACCGGGTGGTGGTGGTACTGGGGGTGAAGGAGCTGCTGCCGGTGCTGGGGTCGCTGGACCTGAAGCTGGTCAGGGACAAGCTGTTCCTGACATGACAGTGTTGATTCAAGCTATTACTGGAGCTTTTCGGGCGACAGTAGCTGGAGCTCAAGGAGCTGGGCATCAGGGAGATGCTAATGTGAGACTACCTTTGGAACGTTTGCGCAGTCTGGGAGGGACTGAGTTCAGGGGTTTGTCTGCTGAAGGTTCTGAGTCTTGGTTGGAGAGTACCAAGAGAATCTTGGGACAAATGAATTGTTCTGATGTGCAGAAGCTGGGCTGTGTGGTATCATTGTTGCAAGACGATGCATACACTTGGTGGACAACCACTATCTCCGGAATGGAGGATGCTGATGTGACATGGACGTTCTTTCAAAACATTTTCAAGAGAAGGTATCTGGGTGTGAGGTACTTGGATGAAAAGAAGAGGGAATTCATGTCTCTTACTCAAGGGAGCATGTCAGTGGCTGAGTACGAGGTTCAGTTTGTCCGACTCAGTCAGTACGCACCTGAGCTTATTCCTGATGAGCGGGAGAGGTGTGAACGTTTCCGTTATGGTTTGGTAACGGATGTAAAGACCTATATGCTGGCCACTGAGTATAATGATTTTGATGTGCTGGTTGGTAGAGCAAAGGACATTGAGATGAATCTGAGTTTATCTTCTAGAAGTGCTGGTTCTAGTGCTGGTAAGCGAGTTGCTGAGTATAGTTCTGGTGGTGGACGGAACAAGAGGGGACGTGATCGGAAGTATCAGTCTTCAGCTAAGCGAGGTGGTGGGAGTCAAGGTGCGCTTGTTCAGGGAGACAAGGCAAGAGCTGATCCGAACACATGTTGGACGTGTGGATCGCGTGGACATCTGAGGCGTGATTGTCCTCGAGCAGCGAGGGAGGTTCAGGCTCCGGTTGTGGCGGCTGGTAACTCGTGCTGGAATTGTGGATCAGCGGATCACATGAGGAGGGAGTGTCCTCTATTGGCCGGTGGTGGCCAAGGACGTGCTCCTGGAGTTGTTGCATCACAGAGAGGTCGTGGGCGCGGCCGTGGTAATTTCCAGCGGAGAGAAGAGGGTGGACGGAATGTGGCTCATGTTGTAGTTGTTCAGCTTGAGGGTGGTGGCCAGGCCAGGGTGTATGCTCAGAGGGAGGGGAGGAATGACACGGATGTGATCGCAGGTACTTTCACTTTGCAATCCTTGTCATTACTTTCCTTGATTGATTCTGGATCTACACACTCTTACATATTGCGTGAGCATGCTGAATTGCTTGGTTTGCCTGTTGAGTCTTTGGATGTTGGTATGCGTGTCACTAGTTCTTTTGGTGAGACTGTTGTGACTCGGAAGCTTTAAAGAAGATGTCCTTTGGTTGTGCAAGATCATGTTTTTCATGTTGATCTTATGGAATTGCCTTTCTATGGTTTTGATGTAATCCTTGGTATGGATTGGCTTGTTGAGCATCGTGCTGTGGTAGATTGTGAGAATAAGCGAGTTTCGTTGAAGCTTGCGGATGATTATGAGGTAGTTGTGGTTGGTGAGAATGTGAAGTTTCTTGCCAATGTGGTGTCTACATTGGAGGCGAGCCAGATGCTGAGGCAAGGTTGTGAAGCTTACCTAGCCTTTGTGATGAATCCTAGCTCTAAGGAGTTGCGTGTGCAAGATATCAGGACTGTGCGAGAGTTTCTTGGTGTGTTTCCTGAGGAGTTGCCTGGATTGCCTCCTAATCGCGAAGTGGAGTTTGGGATTGAGTTGTATGAAAACACAACTCCTGTGTCCATTACCCCTTATCGAATGGCACCTAAGGAGTTGAAAGAGCTGAAGACGCAATTGCAAGAGTTGCTTGATCGTGGTTTCATTCGGCCGAGTGTGTCACCTTGGGGTGCGCCGGTCTTGTTTGTGAAGAAGAAGGATGGCACTATGAGAATGTGCATTGATTATCGTCAGCTTAACAAGTTGACTATTAAGAATCGGTATCCGTTTCCGAGAATTGATGATCTTTTTGATCAATTTCGGGGAGCAGCTGTGTTCTCTAAGATTGACTTAAGGTCAGGGTATTACCAGTTGAAGGTGAAGGATGTGGATGTGCCAAAGACAGCTTTCAGGACGAGGTATGGGCATTATGAGTTCCTTGTGATGCCATTTGGTTTGATGAATGCTCCTGCAGCTTTCATAGACATGATGAATCGTGTATTTCATGAATACCTGGATAAATTTGTGGTGGTATTCATTGATGATATCCTCGTGTACTCGCGTACTGAGGAGGAGCATGAAGGGCATCTGAGAATTGTGTTGCAAGCTTTGTTGGAAAATCAGCTTTATGCCAAGCTGAGCAAGTGTGAGTTCTGGCTTAGAGAAGTGGTGTTTCTTGGTCATGTGGTTTCTGCTGAAGGGATTCGTGTTGATCCTCAGAAGATTGAGGCGGTGATAAATTGGAAACCTCCTAAGTCTGTTCATGAAGTCCGTAGTTTCCTAGGTTTGGCAGGATATTATCGGAGATTCGTGGATGGGTTTTCAAAGATTACTGCACCTTTGACGAAGTTGTTGCAGAAGGATGTTAAGTATGAATGGACGGAAGCGAGACAGCAGGCTTTTGAGAAGCTTAAGGTAGCTTTAACGCAAGCTCCTATCTTGGTTCAACCTGAATCAGGGAAAGAGTTTGTGGTGTATAGTGATGCGTCCTATGTTAGTTTGGGATGTGTGTTGATGCAGGAGGTTAAGGTGGTGGCTTATGCATCACGGCAGTTGAAGGTGCATGAGCGCAATTATCCTACGCATGACATTGAGTTGGCTGCGGTGGTTTTTGCTTTGAAAATCTGGAGACATTACCTGTATGGTGAGAATTGTACTGTGTATACGGATCACAAGAGTTTGAAGTATCTGATGTCTCAGAAGGAGTTGAATCTTAGGCAGCGACGTTGGGTGGAGTTGCTCAAGGATTATGATTTGACGATTGAGTATCACCCGGGAAAAGCTAATGTTGTAGCGGATGCTTTGAGTAGGAAGGTAGCTGTTGAGTTGAGGGCTATGTTTGCCAGTTTGAGTATTTCGCGTGATGGTGGACTTGTGGCTGAATTGCAAGTGAAACCATCTTTGGTTCAGTTGATTAAGGAAAAGCAGTTGTTGGATGATTCCTTGGTGCCGCATGTTCAGGATATTGCGGAGGATAGGCCTTCGGATTTCTGTTTTAATGATGATGGAGTGTTGTGCTTTGGGAGTCGGATAGTAGTGCCCAATGATGCTGAGTTGAGGCGTGCTATTCTGACTGAAGGTCATAGTAGTCCTTTTGCTATGCACCCCGGTAGTACTAAGATGTATCGTGATCTTCGTGATGAGTACTATTGGGTGGGTTTAAAGAAAAATGTTGCTGAGTTTGTGAGCAAATGCATGGTGTGTCAGCGAGTTAAGGCTGAGCATCAGTTTCCTTCAGGGCTTGCAACCGTTGAGGATTCCTGAGTGGAAGTGGGAAAGGATTACCATGGATTTTGTTTCTGGTTTGCCTTTGTCGCCATCGAAGAAGAATTCGGTGTGGGTGATTGTGGATCGTCTGACGAAGTGTGCGCATTTCTTGCCTGTGCATACTACGTACACTTTGGATAAGCTTGCGGAGCTGTACATTGCTGAGATTGTGCGGCTGCATGGTGTGCCAAAAGTCGATTGTGTCGGATAGGGATCCGAAGTTTACATCGCGTTTCTGGTAGTGTTTGCATCAGGATTTGGGTACACGGTTGAATTTCAGTACATCTTATCATCCGCAGTCGGATGGTCAGTCCGAGCGTGTTATTCAGGTTTTGGAGGATATGTTGAGGTGCTGCGTGATTGAGTTCCAGGGCTCTTGGGAGAAACATTTACCTTTGGTGGAGTTTGCCTATAATAATAGTTATCAGGCAAGTATTCAAATGGCAGCTTATGAAGCTTTGTACGGGAGGAAGTGTAGAACTCCTCTGTGTTGGGCTGAAACGGGTCAGAAGTTGGTTTCGATGCCAGCTTTGTTGAAAGGGACCACCGAGAAGGTGAAGCTCATTTGTGAGCGCTTGAAGGCAGCTTCTGATCGGCAAAAGTCTTACGCGGATCTGAAGCGTAAGGAGATTGAGTATGCGGTGGGTGATCGTGTGTTTTTGAAAGTTTCGCCTTGGAAAAAGGTGATGAGGTTTGGTCGAAAGGGTAAGTTGAGCCCTAGGTACATTGGACCATACGAGGTGGTTGAGCGTGTGGGTCCTGTTGCGTACAAGTTGAGGTTACCGCAAGAGTTGGAGAGGATCCATGATGTGTTTCATGTTTCTATGCTTCGGAAGTATAGATCGGATCCTTCACATGTGATGCCTGTGGAAGAAGTGGAATTGAATCCGGATTTGACTTATGATGAGGAACCGGTGAAGATTCTGGATTCGGATAGTAAGGTTCTTCGAGGCAAGACCATTCAGTTGGTAAAGGTGTTGTGGAAACATCGTGGTGCTGAAGAAGCCACGTGGGAGCGGAAGGATGACATGTTGAAGCAGTTTCCGTACCTCTTTCCTTCAGGTAAATTTCGAGGACAAAATTTCTTAAGGGGGGGAGAGTTGTAACACCCCAATTTTGGGCTTAGAAGTTTTGGGTTTGGACCGGGTCGGTCGGGTTGCGGTTCGAATATAAAAGGGTGATCTTAGGAAAGCCTAGTTTGGGTTGCATTAAAAATATGGAAAAATATCTTAAAATCCTCTTTTATTATATATAAGAGAATGGTGAAATCAATTTTACAAAATGAGGTTGGGAAGTGTGACATTTTGGGCTAGTGACTAAAATGTAATTTTTGAAAACTTGGTGACTGTTTTAAAAAGGATTGAAACTTTGAATCTTTAAGGAGCTATTTACCCAAGAAGAGTTTCTCCAGATTTTTCTTAATATTAAAGGTTTTATTAATGGTTTTTAATTAAAGGTAAAAGGAGGGAAAAAGATATTTTGTTCACATAACTAACTTTTCTCAAAAATTCCTATTTCTTTTCTCTCAACTTTTCTCTCAACCCAAACACTTTTCTCCATAAAATTTCCCTCTGATTTTGACATCCAAGGATGAGATTTCAACCTTCATTTGATCTCTAATCTTTTCTACATCAAAATCTTAGCATTTGCTTATTGAATTTTCAAGAATCTTGGTTCCAAAAAGGGAGAAACTCACATTTAGAGGTATGAACGTCCTTCTCCTCTAAATACTCAGTTCTTTACTGAAATTCCCAAGTTCTCAATCCTTGATTTGTGTTTTATTAAAGGTTTTGTAGTTGTGTTCTTGATCTTGGCTTTAAAATGCAAGATTTGGTTAATTTTTGATGAAATTCGTATGAAATGATTGGGCACTGTTTTGAGGTGTGTTTTTAATGTAAATTGGATGTATAATTGATGAGAAATTGAGGTTTAATCAATGCAATCCCGAATAGGTAGATTTTCCTAAGTTTTGCTTGAGTTTTTGGTGGTTTTTGGAGTAATCTTGGTGATCTGCTATAGCTGGAGGTATAAGGACGTGATTAGATCCTTTTTGGATGTTAATTGATGTATAAGAATGATTGGAATTGATGGATCTTGGCTGGGTAGTGTTGTAGAGATGTTTGGATGTGATTTCGGTTGTGTTTGGTAGCCGAAATGTGAGTGTTGATGAGAGCAGCGAGTTTAGGTGTCTTGGTTGAGGATATTAATGCATGGTGGTGCATTAATCTACTGTTTTGATGTGTTTAAAACAGAGGAGACATCGCCGGATCCTTGTGGTGTTGATCCGGAAGCTTGATTGGTGTTTCAGCAAGTGGCGAAACGGAATCGGTGAGTGAAGTTTGGTTTTCAGCTTTGAAACCAATGTTTGAAGGTTTTGGGAGCTTAGTTTAAGTCTAAACAACTTAGCTAAGCTCAAGAGTAAGTTTTCGGAAAAACTCTCTTGTTGATGAGCCATGAGTTGGTTGAATGCAAAGTGATTTGTTGCATGTTTAAATTCTGTTTTTGAAAGCATATTTTAGCATGTATATTGCTGGTTTTATAAGCCATGTTTTGAAGGATGCTCTAGGTAAGGGATCCTTGTTTTGTACATTGATAAATGTGGTTTTGATGCATATTGATGCATGATGATGAATGGCTTTATTAAATGCTTTAAAACAGTGGATTAATATTGTTAAATGATGTATATTGGCAAGTGATGTGGTTTGTCTAAAAGTACTTGAATCAGATATAGTTAGCCGGCTATAGGATTGGGTGCACCGTGAATAAAGTCGCCTTGGATGTTGAGGGGTTGTGATTGTACCATGCTCCATCCAAGTACACTAACGAGATGGTTAAGAACCCCATGGTGGTTAAAAGTCCATGGGTGGGTCTTGTGCTAAGGTCATAATGGTGGTTAAAATTCCATGTGTGGACCTTGTGTATGGTAAGATCACAATGGTGGATTTGGATTAAAACATATTTTGCAGCCCTTTTTGTAGAGGTTTCGGACGAGCGGGTCTAAATGAGCCGAGCAATGGTCCCGTTAGAATTTTAACGGAGTAAAAAGTACAGTAATCGAGTTTTTGAAATATAATCATGTTGAAAACCTCGTAATCAATTGTATGAACTCCTACATTTGGATTAAAACTTATTTTGCAACCCTTTTGTAGTGGTTTCGGACGAGCGGGTCTAAATGGGCCGAACAATGGACCTTTTAGAATTTTAACTAAGTCAAAAGTTCAGAAATTGAGGTTTTGCAATACAATAGTGTTGGAAAGCTCATAATCAACTATATGAACTCCTATAATTTGATTAAAACTTGTTTTGTGGTCATTTTTGTAGAGGTTCCGGACGAGCGAGTCTAAAAGGCCGAACAATGGACCCGTTAGAATTTTAACAGAGTAAAAGTACAGAAATCGAGTTTTTGCAATATAGTCGTGTTGAGAAGCTCGTAATCAATTATATGAACTACTAAATTTGGATTAAAACTTATTTTGCAGCCCTTTTGTAGAGGTTTCGGACGAGCGGGTCTAAATGTGCCGAATAATGGAACTGTTAGAATTTTAACTGATTAAAAAGCACAGAAATCGAGTTTTTGCAATATAAACGTGTTAAAAAGCTCATAATCAATTATATGAACTCCTAAAATTTGATTATAACTTATTTTGCGGTCTTTTTTTGTAGAGGTTTCGGACGAGTGGGTCTAAATGGGCCGAACAATGGACCCGTTAGAACTTTAACTGAGTTAAAAGTTCAGAAATTGAGTTTTTACAATATAATCGTGTTGAAAAGCTCATAATCAATTACATGAACTCCTAAAATTTGATTAAAGCTTATTTTGCGGTCTTTTTTCTAGAGGTTTCGGACGAGCGGGTCTAAATATGCCGAACAATGGACCCGTTAGAATTTTAACTGAGTAAAAATTTCAGAAATTGAGTTTTTGCGATATAATCGTGTTGAAAAGATCGTATTCAATTATATGAACTCCTAAAATTTGATTAAAACTTGTTTTGCTGTCTTATTTATTGAGGATTGGGACGAGCGGGTCCAAATGGGCCGAACAATGGATCCGTTATAATTTTAACTGAGTGCAAAGAACATAAATTGAGTTTTTGCAATAAAATCTTGTTTAAAAGCTCGTAATCAATTATATGAACTCCTAAAATGTGATTATAACTTGTTTTACGGTTTTTTTGTAGAGGTTTCGGACGAGCGGGTCTAAATGGGCCGAACAATGGACCCGTTAGAACTTTAACTGAGTCAAAAGTTCAGAAATTGAGTTTTTGCACTATAATCGTGTTCAAAAGCTCGTAATCAAATATATGAACTCCTAAAATTTGATTAAAACTTGTTTTGCGGTCTTTTTTGTAGAGGTTTCGGATGAGCTGGTCTAAATGGGTCGAACAATGGACCCGTTAGAACTTTAACTGAGTAAAAAGTATAGAAATCGAGTTTTTTCAATATAATCGTGTTGAAAAGCTCATAATCAATTATATGAACTTCTAAATTTGGATTAAAACTTATTTTGCAGCCCTTTTTGTAGAGGTTTCGGACGAGCAGGTCTAAATGGGCCGAACAATGGACCCGTTAGAATTTTAACTGAGTAAAAAGTACAGTAATCTAGTTTTTGCAATATAATCGTGTTGAAAAGCTCGTAATCAATTATATGAACTCCTAAATTTTGATTATAACATATTTTGCAGCCCTTTTGTAGAGGTTTCGGACAAGCGGGTCTAAATGGGCCGAACAATGGACCCGTTAGAATTTTAACGCAGTAAAAAGTACAGAAATCGAGTTTTTGCAATATAATCATGTTGAAAAGCACGTAATCAATTATATGAACACCTAAAATTTGATTAAAACTTGTTTTGCGGTCATTTTTGTAGAGGTTTCGAACGAGGGGGTCTAAATGTGCTGAACAATGGACCCGTTAGAATTTTAAAGGAGTAAAAAGTACAGAAATTGAGTTTTTGCAATAGAATCATGTTGAAAAGCTCGTAATCAATTGTATGAACTCCTAAATTTGGATTAAAACTTATTTTGCAGCCTTTTTTCAAAAGGTTTCGGACGAGCGGGTCTAAATGGGCCGAACAATGGACCCGTTAGAATTTTAACTGAGTAAAAAGTACAAAAATCGAGTTTTTGCAATATAATCATGTTGAAACGATCGTAATCAATTATACGAACTTCTAAATTTGGATTAAAACTTATTTTGCAGCCCTTTTTCAAGAGGTTTCGGACGAGGGGTCTAAATGGGCCGAACAATGGACCCGTTAGAATTTTAACGGAGTAAAAAGTACAGAAATCGAGTTTTTGCAATATAATCGTGGTTAAAAGCTCGTAATCAATTATATAAACTCCTAAATTTTTATTATAACTTGTTTTGCGGTCTTTTTTGTAGAGGTTTCAGACGAGCGAGTCTAAATGGGCCGAACAATGGACCCATTAGAATTTTAACTAAGTCAAAAGTTCAGAAATTTAGTTTTTGCAATATAATCGTGTTGGAAAGCTCGTAATCAATTATAGGAACTCCTAAAATTTGATTCTAACTTATTTTGAGGTCTTTTTGAAGAGGTTTCGGACGAGCGGGTCTAAATGGGCCGAACAATGGACCCGTTAGAATTTTAACTGAGTAAAAAGTACATATATTCAGCTTTTGCAATATAATCGTGTTGAAAAGCTCGTAATCAATTATATAATCTCCTAAAATATGATTATAACTTGTTTTGCGATCATTTGTATAGAGGTTTCGGACGAGCGGGTCTAAATGGGCAGAATAGTGGACCCACTAGAATTTTAATGGAGTAAAAAGTACAGAAATCGAGTTTTTGCAATATAATTTTGTTGAAAAGCTCGTAATCAATTATATGAACTCCTAAATTTGGATTAAATTTTATTTTGCAACCCTTTTGTAGAGGTTTCGGACGAGCGGGTCTAAATGGGCCGAACAATGGACCCGTTAGAATTTTAAAAGGGTAAAAAGTATAGAAATCGAGTTTTTGCAATATAATCGTGTTGAAAAGCTCGTAATCAATTATATGAACTCTTAAATTTTGATTAAAACTTATTTTGCGGTCCTTTTTGTAAAGTTTCGGACGAGCGGGTCAAAATGGGCCAAACAATGGACCTGTTAGAATTTTAACTGAGTAAAAAGTACATAAATTGAGTTTTTGCATTATAATCGTGTTGAAGAGCTCGTAATCAATTATATGAATTCCTAAAATTTGTTTATAACTTATTTTGCGTTCTTTTTTGTATAGGTTTCGGTCGAACGGGTCTAATTGAGCCGAACAATGGACACGCTAGAATTTTAACTGAGTAAAAAGTACAAAAATCGAGTTTATGCAATATAATCCTGTTGAAAAGCTTGTAATAAATTATATGAACTCCTAAATATTGATTAAAATTTGTTTTGCGGTCCTTTTTGTAGAGGTTTCGGACGAGCGGGTCTAAATGGGCCGAACAATGGAACCGTTAGAATTTTAATTGAGTAATAAGTACAGTAATCGATTTTTGCAATATAATCGTGTTGAAAAGCTCGTAATTAATTGTATGAACTCCTAAAATTTGATTCTAACTTATTTTGCGGTCTTTTTGAAGAGGTTTCGGACGAGAGGGTCTAAATGGGCCGAACAATGGACCTACTAAAGTTTTAACTGGTTAAAAAGTACATAAATTGAGTTTTTGCAATATAATCGTGTTGAAAAGCTCGTAATCAATTCTATGAACTTCTAAATTTGGATTAAAACTTATTTTGCAACCTTTTTGTAGAGGTTTCGGACGAGCGAGTCCAAATGGGCCGAACATTGGAACCGTTAGAAATTTGGATTATATTGCAAAAACTCGATTTCTTCTCTTTTTACTCAGTTAATATTCTAACGGGTCCATGGTTCGGTCCATTTAGACCCGCTCGTCCGAAACCTCTACAAAAGGGTTGCAAAATATGTTTTAATCCAAATTTAGGGGTTCATACAATTGATTACGAGCTTTTCAACACAATTATATTGTAAAAACTCGATTTTTGTGCTTTTTACTTAGTTAAAATTCTAACGGGTCCATTGTTCGGCCCATTTAGACCCGATCGTCCGAAATCTATACAAAAGGGGTTGCAAAATAAGTTTTAATCCAAATTTAGGAATGCATATAATTAATTACGAGCTTTTCAACATGATTATATTTAAAAAACTCGATTACAGTTCTTTTTACTCAGTTAAAATTGTAACGGGTCCATTGTTCGGCCCATTTAGACCCGATCGTCCGAAACTTATACAAAAAGGGTTGCAAAATAAGATTTAATCCAAATTTAGGAATGCATATAATTGATTACGAGCATTTCAACACGATTATATTGCAAAAACTCGATTTTCTATTCTTTTTACTCAGTTAAAATTCTAACGGGTCCATTGTTCGGCCCATTTAGACCCGCTCGTCCGAAACCTTTATAAAAAAGATCGCAAAATAAGTTTTAAACAAATTTTAGGAGTTCATATAATTGATTAAGAGCTTTTCAACACGATTATATTGCAAAAACTCGATTTCTGTACTTTTTACAAAGTTAATATTCTAACGGGTCCATTGTTCGTCCCATTTAGACCCGCTCGTCCGAAACCTTTACAAAAAAGACCGCAAAAGAAGTTAGAATCAAATTTTAGGAGTTCATATAATTGATTACGAGCTTTTCAACACGATTATATTGCAAAATCTCGATTACAGTCTTTTTACAAAGTTAAAATACTAACGGGTCCATTGTTCGACCCATTTAGACCCGCTCGTCCGAAACCACTACAAAGGGGTTGCAAAATAAGTTTTAATCCAAATTTAGGAGTTCATACAATTGTTTACGAGCTTTTCAACACGATTATATTGCAAAAACTCGATTTCTGTTCTTTTTACTCAGTTAAAATTCTAACGGGTCCATTGTTTGCCCCATTTAGACCCGCTTGTCGGAAACTTCTACAAAAAAGACCGCAAAATAAGTTAGAATAAAATTTTACGATTTCATATAATTAATCAAATTTTAGGAGATCATATAATTGATTAAGAGCTTTTCAACACGATTATATTGCAAAAACTCGATTTCTGTTCTTTTTACTCAGTTAAAATTCTAACGGGTCCATTGTTCGTCCCATTTAGACCCGCTCGTCCGAAACCTCTACAAAAGGGTTGCAAAATAAGTTTTAATCCAAATTTAGGAGTTCATACAATTGATTACGAGCTTTTCAACACAATTATATGGCAAAAACTTGATTTTTGTGCTTTTTACTCAGTGAAAATTCTAACGGGTCCATTGTTCGGCCCATTTAGATCGCTCGTCCGAAACCTCTACAAAAGGGTTGCAAAATAAGTTTTAATCAAAATTTAGGTGTTCATACAATTGATTACGAGCTTTTCAACACAATTATATTGCAAAAACTCGATTTCTATATTTTTTACTCATTTAAAATTCTAACGGGTCCATTGTTCGGCCCATTTAGACCCGCTCGTCCGAAACCTCTACAAAAGGGTTGCAAAATAAGTTTTAATCCAAATTTAGGAGTTCATACAATTGATTACGAGCTTTTCAACACGATTATATTGCAAAAACTCGATTTCTGTACTTTTTACTCAGTTAAAATTCTAACGGGTCCATTGTTCGTCCCATTTAGACCCGCTCGTCCGAAACCTTTACAAAAAAGATCGCAAAATAAATTTTAATCAAATTTTAGGAGTTCATATAATTGATTAAGAGCTTTTCAACACGATTATATTGCAAAAACTCGATTTCTGTTCTTTTTACTTAGTTAATATTCTAACGGGTCCATTGTTCGGCCCATTTAGACCCACTCGTCCGAAACCTCTACAAAAAGGGTTGCAAAATAAGTTTTAATCCAAATTTAGGAGTTCATACAATTGATTACGAGCTTTTCAACACAATTATATTGCAGAAACTCAATTTTTGTGCTTTTTACTCAGTTAAAATTCTAACGGGTCCATTGTTCGGCCCATTTAGACCCGCTCATCCGAAACCTCTACAAAAGGGTTGCAAATTAAGTTTTAATAAAAATTTAGGAGTTCATACAATTGATTACGAGCTTTTCAACACGATTATATTGTAAAAATTCGATTTATGTACTTTTTACTCAGTTAAAATTCTAACGGGTCCATTGTTCAACCCATTTAGACCCGCTCGTCTGAAACCTTTACAAAAAAGATCGCAAAATAAGTTTTAATCAAATTTTAGGAGTTCATATAATTGATTAAGAGCTTTTCAACACGATTATATTGCAAAAACTCGATTTCTGTTCTTTTTACTCAGTTAATATTCTAACGGGTCCATTGTTCAGCCCATTTAGACCCGCTCGTCCGAAACCTCTATAAAAGGGTTGCAAAATAAGTTTTAATCCAAATTTAGGAGTTCATACAATTGATTACGAGCTTTTCAACACAATTATATTGCAAAAACTCGATTTTTGTGCTTTTTACTCAGTTAAAATTCCAACGGGTCCATTGTTCGGCCCATTTAGACCCGCTCGTCCGAAACCTTTACAAAAGGTTTGCAAAATAAGTTTTAATCAAAATTTAGGAGTTCATACAATTGATTACGAACTTTTCAACACGATTATATTGCAAAAACTCGATTTATGTACATTTTACTCAGTTAAAATTCTAACGGGTCCATTGTTCGGCCCATTTAGACCCGCTCGTCCGAAACCTTTACAAAAAGATCGCAAAATAAGTTTTAATCCAAATTTTAGGAGTTCAGATAATTGATTAAGAGCATTTCAACACGATTATATTGCAAAAACTTGATTTCTGTACTTTTTACTCATTTAAAATTCTAACGGGTCCATTGTTCGGCCCATTTAGACCCGCTCGTCCGAAACCTCTACAAAAAGGGTTGCAAAATAAGTTTTAATCCAAATTTAGGAGTTCATACAATTGATTACGAGCTTTTCAACACAATTATATTGCAAAAACTCAATTTTTGTGCTTTTTACTCAGTTAAAATTCTAACGGGTCCATTGTTCGGCCCATTTAGACCTGCTCGTCCGAAACCTCTATAAAAAGGGTTGCAAAATAAGTTTTAATAAAAAATTAGGAATTCATAAAATTGATTACGAGATTTTCAACACGATTATATTGCAAAAACTCGATTTATGTACTTTTTACTCAATTAAAATTCTAACGGGTCCATTGTTTGGCCCATTTAGACCCGCTCGTCCGAAACCTTTGCAAAAAAGATCGCAAAATAAGTTTTAATCAAATTTTAGGAGTTCATATAATTGATTAAGAGCTTTTCAACACGATTATATTGCAAAAACTCGATTTCTGTTCTTTTTACTTAGTTAATATTCTAACGGGTCCATTGTTCAGCCCATTTAGACCCGCTCGTCCGAAACCTCTATAAAAGGGTTGCAAAATAAGTTTTAATCCAAATTTAGGAGTTCATACAATTGATTACGAGCTTTTCAACACAATTATATTGCAAAAACTCGATTTTTGTGCTTTTTACTCAGTTAAAATTCCAACGGGTCCATTGTTCGGCCCATTTAGACCCGCTCGTCCGAAACCTTTACAAAAGGTTTGCAAAATAAGTTTTAATCAAAATTTAGGAGTTCATACAATTGATTACGAACTTTTCAACACGATTATATTGCAAAAACTCGATTTATGTACATTTTACTCAGTTAAAATTCTAATGGGTCCATTGTTCGGCCCATTTAGACCCGCTCGTCCGAAACCTTTACAAAAAGATCGCAAAATAAGTTTTAATCCAAATTTTAGGAGTTCAGATAATTGATTAAGAGCATTTCAACACGATTATATTGCAAAAACTTGATTTCTGTACTTTTTACTCATTTAAAATTCTAACGGGTCCATTGTTCGGCCCATTTAGACCCGCTCGTCCGAAACCTCTACAAAAAGGGTTGCAAAATAAGTTTTAATCCAAATTTAGGAGTTCATACAATTGATTACGAGCTTTTCAACACAATTATATTGCAAAAACTCAATTTTTGTGCTTTTTACTCAGTTAAAATTCTAACGGGTCCATTGTTCGGCCCATTTAGACCTGCTCGTCCGAAACCTCTATAAAAAGGGTTGCAAAATAAGTTTTAATAAAAATTTAGGAATTCATAAAATTGATTACGAGATTTTCAACACGATTATATTGCAAAAACTCGATTTATGTACTTTTTACTCAATTAAAATTCTAACGGGTCCATTGTTTGGCCCATTTAGACCCGCTCGTCCGAAACCTTTGCAAAAAAGATCGCAAAATAAGTTTTAATCAAATTTTAGGAGTTCATATAATTGATTAAGAGCTTTTCAACACGATTATATTGCAAAAACTCGATTTCTGTTCTTTTTACTCAGTAAATATTCTAACGGGTCCATGGTTCGGCCCATTTAGACCCGCTCGTCCGAAACCTCTACAAAAGGGTTGCAAAATAAGTTTTAATCCAAATTTAGGAGTACATACAATTGATTACGAGCTTTTCAACACAATTATGTTGCAAAAACTCGATTTTTGTGCTTTTTACTCAGTTAAAATTCTAACGGGTCCATTGTTCGGATCATTTAAAACCGCTCGTCCGAAACCTCTATAAAAGGGTTGCAAAATAAGTTTTAATCCAAATTTAGGAGTTCATACAATTAATTACCAGCTTTTCAATATGATTATATTGAAAAAAATCGATTTCTGTACTTTTTACTCAGTTAAAATTCTAACGGGTCCATTGTTCGGCCCATTTAGACCCGCTCGTCCGAAACCTTTACGAAAAAGACCGCAAAATAAGTTAGAATCAAATTTTCGGAGTTCATATAATTGATTACAAGCTTTTCAACATGATTATATTGCAAAATCTTGATTACAGTTCTTTTTACTCAGTTAAAAATTCTAACGGTTCCATTGTTCGGCCCATTTAGACCCGCTCGTCCGAAACCTCTACAAAAGGGTTGCAAAATAAGTTTTAATCTAAATTTAGGATTTCATACAATTGATTACGAGCTTTTCAACACGATTATATTGCAAAAACTCGATTTATGTACTTTTTACTCAGTTAAAATTCTAACGGGTCCATTGTTCGGCCCATTTAGACCCGCTCGTCCGAAACCTTTACAAAAAAGATCACAAAATATGTTTTAATAAAATTTTAGGAGATCATATAATTGATTAAGAGGTTTTCAACACGATTATATTGCAAAAACTCGATTTCTGTTCTTTTTACTTAGTTAATATTCTAACGGGTCCATTGTTCGGCTCATTTAGACCCGCCCGTCCGAAACCTCTACAAAAGGGTTGCAAAATAAGTTTTAATCCAAATTTAGGAGTTCATACAATTGATTACGAGCTTTTCTGCACAATTATATTGCAAAAACTCGATTTTGTGCTTTTTACTCATTTAAAATTCTAACGGGTCCATTGTTCGGCCCATTTAGAACCGCTTGTCCGAAACCTCTACAAAAGGGTTGCAAAATAAGTTTTAATCCAAATTTAGGAGTTCATACAATTGATTACGAGCTTTACTATACGATTATATTGCAAAACTCGTTTTCTGTACTTTTTACTCATTTAAGATTCTAACGGGTCCATTGTTTGGCCCATTTAGACCCGCTCGTCCGAACCCTTTACAAAAAAGATCGCAAAATAAATTTTAATCAAATTTTAGGAGTTCATATAATTGATTAAGAGCTTTTCAACATGATTATATTGCAAAAACTTGATTTATGTTCTTTTTACTCAGTTAAAATTCTAACGGGTCCATTGTTCGGCCCGTTTAGACCCGCTCGTCCGAAACCTCTACAAAAGGGTTGCAAAATAAGTTTTAATCAAAATTTAGGAGTTCATACAATTGATTACGAGCTTTTCAACACGATTATATTGCAAAAACTCGACTTCTGTACTTTTTACTCAGTTAAAATTCTAACGGGTCCATTGTTCGCCCCAATTAGACCCGCTCGTCCGAAACCTTTACAAAAAAGATCGCAAAATATGTTTTAATCAAATTTTAGGAGATCATATAATTGATTAAGAGCTTTTCAACACGATTATATTGCAAAAACTCGATTTCTGTTCTTTTTACTCAGTTAATATTCTAACGGGTCCATTGTTCGGCCCATTTAGACCCGCTCGTCCGAAACCTCTACAAAAGGGTTGCAAAATAAGTTTTAATCCAAATTTAGGAGTTCATACAATTGATTACGAGCTTTTCAACACAATTATATGGCAAAAACTTGATTTTTGTGCTTTTTACTCAGTGAAAATTCTAACGGGTCCATTGTTCGGCCCATTTAGATCGCTCGTCCGAAACCTCTACAAAAGGGTTGCAAAATAAGTTTTAATCAAAATTTAGGTGTTCATACAATTGATTACGAGCTTTTCAACACAATTATATTGCAAAAACTCGATTTCTATATTTTTTACTCATTTAAAATTCTAACGGGTCCATTGTTCGGCCCATTTAGACCCGCTCGTCCGAAACCTCTACAAAAGGGTTGCAAAATAAGTTTTAATCCAAATTTAGGAGTTCATACAATTGATTACGAGCTTTTCAACACGATTATATTGCAAAAACTCGATTTCAGTACTTTTTACTCAGTTAAAATTCTAACGGGTCCATTGTTCGTCCCATTTAGACCCGCTCGTCCGAAACCTTTACAAAAAAGATCGCAAAATAAATTTTAATCAAATTTTAGGAGTTCATATAATTGATTAAGAGCTTTTCAACACGATTATATTGCAAAACTCGATTTCTGTTCTTTTTACTTAGTTAATATTCTAACGGGTCCATTGTTCGGCCCATTTAGACCCACTCGTCCGAAACCTCTACAAAAAGGGTTGCAAAATAAGTTTTAATCCAAATTTAGGAGTTCATACAATTGATTACGAGCTTTTCAACACAATTATATTGCAGAAACTCAAGTTTTGTGCTTTTTACTCAGTTAAAATTCTAACGGGTCCATTGTTCGGCCCATTTAGACC
This sequence comes from Hibiscus trionum, assembly GCA_030270665.1. Lineage (NCBI taxonomy): Eukaryota > Viridiplantae > Streptophyta > Magnoliopsida > Malvales > Malvaceae > Hibiscus > Hibiscus trionum. The sequence goes on along the minus strand of BSYR01000010.1, from coordinate 36,675,782 downwards.
CGCTCATCCGAAACCTCTACAAAAGGGTTGCAAATTAAGTTTTAATAAAAATTTAGGAGTTCATACAATTGATTACGAGCTTTTCAACACGATTATATATTAAAAACTCGATTTATGTACTTTTTACTCAGTTAAAATTCTAACGGGTCCATTGTTCAGCCCATTTAGACCCGCTCGTCTGAAACCTTTACAAAAAAGATCGCAAAATAAGTTTTAATCAAATTTTAGGAGTTCATATAATTGATTAAGAGCTTTTCAACACGATTATATTGCAAAAACTCGATTTCTGTTCTTTTTACTCAGTTAATATTCTAACGGGTCCATTGTTCGGCCCATTTAGACCCGCTCGTCCGAAACCTCTATAAAAGGGTTGCAAAATAAGTTTTAATCCAAATTTAGGAGTTCATACAATTGATTACGAGCTTTTCAACACAATTATATTGCAAAAACTCGATTTTTGTGCTTTTTACTCAGTTAAAATTCCAACGGGTCCATTGTTCGGCCCATTTAGACTCGCTCGTCCAAAACCTTTACAAAAGGTTTGCAAAATAAGTTTTAATCAAAATTTAGGAGTTCATACAATTGATTATGAACTTTTCAACACGATTATATTGCAAAAACTCGATTTATGTACATTTTACTCAGTTAAAATTCTAACGGGTCCATTGTTCGGCCCATTTAGACCCGCTCGTCCGAAACCTTTACAAAAAAGATCGCAAAATAAGTTTTAATCCAAATTTTAGGAGTTAATATAATTGATTAAGAGCATTTCAACACGATTATATTGCAAAAACTTGATTTCTGTACTTTTTACTCATTTAAAATTCTAACGGGTCCATTGTTCGGCCCATTTAGACCCGCTCGTCCGAAACCTCTACAAAAAGGGTTGCAAAATAAGTTTTAATCCAAATTTAGGAGTTCATACAATTGATTACGAGCTTTTCAACACAATTATATTGCAAAAACTCAATTTTTGTGCTTTTTACTCAGTTAAAATTCTAACGGGTCCATTGTTCGGCCCATTTAGACCTGCTCGTCCGAAACCTCTATAAAAAGGGTTGCAAAATAAGTTTTAATAAAAATTTAGGAATTCATAAAATTGATTACGAGATTTTCAACACGATTATATTGCAAAAACTCGATTTATGTACTTTTTACTCAATTAAAATTCTAACGGGTCCATTGTTTGGCCCATTTAGACCCGCTCGTCCGAAACCTTTGCAAAAAAGATCACAAAATAAGTTTTAATCAAATTTTAGGAGTTCATATAATTGATTAAGAGCTTTTCAACACGATTATATTGCAAAAACTCGATTTCTGTTCTTTTTACTCAGTAAATATTCTAACGGGTCCATGGTTCGGCCCATTTAGACCCGCTCGTCCGAAACCTCTACAAAAGGGTTGCAAAATAAGTTTTAATCCAAATTTAGGAGTTCATACAATTGATTACGAGCTTTTCAACACAATTATATTGCAAAAACTCGATTTTTGTGCTTTTTACTCAGTTAAAATTCTAACGGGTCCATTGTTCGGATCATTTAAAACCGCTCGTCCGAAACCTCTATAAAAGGGTTGCAAAATAAGTTTTAATCCAAATTTAGGAGTTCATACAATTAATTACCAGCTTTTCAATATGATTATATTGAAAAAAATCGATTTCTGTACTTTTTACTCAGTTAAAATTCTAACGGGTCCATTGTTCGGCCCATTTAGACCCGCTCGTCCGAAACCTTTACAAAAAAGACCGCAAAATAAGTTAGAATCAAATTTTCGGAGTTCATATAAATGATTACGAGCTTTTCAACATGATTATATTGCAAAATCTTGATTACAGTTCTTTTTACTCAGTTAAAAATTCTAACGGTTCCATTGTTCGGCCCATTTAGACCCGCTCGTCCGAAACCTCTACAAAAGGGTTGCAAAATAAGTTTTAATCTAAATTTAGGATTTCATACAATTGATTACGAGCTTTTCAACACGATTATATTGCAAAAACTCGATTTATGTACTTTTTACTCAGTTAAAATTCTAACGGGTCCATTGTTCGGCCCATTTAGACCCGCTCGTCCGAAACCTTTACAAAAAAGATCACAAAATATGTTTTAATAAAATTTTAGGAGATCATATAATTGATTAAGAGGTTTTCAACACGATTATATTGCAAAAACTCGATTTCTGTTCTTTTTACTTAGTTAATATTCTAACGGGTCCATTGTTCGGCTCATTTAGACCCGCCCGTCCGAAACCTCTACAAAAGGGTTGCAAAATAAGTTTTAATCCAAATTTAGGAGTTCATACAATTGATTACGAGCTTTTCTGCACAATTATATTGCAAAAACTCGATTTTGTGCTTTTTACTCATTTAAAATTCTAACGGGTCCATTGTTCGGCCCATTTAGAACCGCTCGTCCGAAACCTCTACAAAAGGGTTGCAAAATAAGTTTTAATCCAAATTTAGGAGTTCATACAATTGATTACGAGCTTTACTATACGATTATATTGCAAAACTCGTTTTCTGTACTTTTTACTCAGTTAAGATTCTAACGGGTCCATTGTTTGGCCCATTTAGACCCGCTCGTCCGAACCCTTTACAAAAAAGATCGCAAAATAAATTTTAATCAAATTTTAGGAGTTCATATAATTGATTAAGAGCTTTTCAACATGATTATATTGCAAAAACTTGATTTATGTTCTTTTTACTCAGTTAAAATTCTAACGGGTCCATTGTTCGGCCCGTTTAGACCCGCTCGTCCGAAACCTCTACAAAAGGGTTGCAAAATAAGTTTTAATCAAAATTTAGGAGTTCATACAATTGATTACGAGCTTTTCAACACGATTATATTGCAAAAACTCGACTTCTGTACTTTTTACTCAGTTAAAATTCTAACGGGTCCATTGTTCGCCCCAATTAGACCCGCTCGTCCGAAACCTTTACAAAAAAGATCGCAAAATATGTTTTAATCAAATTTTAGGAGATCATATAATTGATTAAGAGCTTTTCAACACGATTATATTGCAAAAACTCGATTTCTGTTCTTTTTACTCAGTTAATATTCTAACGGGTCCATTGTTCGGCCCATTTAGACCCGCTCGTCCGAAACCTCTACAAAAGGGTTGCAAAATAAGTTTTAATCTAAATTTAGGAGTTCATACAATTGATTACGAGCTTTTCTGCACAATTATATTGCAAAAACTCGATTTTTGTGCTTTTTACTCAGTTAAAATTCTAACGGGTCCATTGTTCGACCCATTTAGAACCGCTCGTCCGAAACCTTTACAAAAGGGTTGCAAAATAAGTTTTAATCCAAATTTAGGAGTTAATACAATTGATTACGAGCTTTTCTATACGATTATATTGCAAAACTCGTTTTCTGTACTTTTTACTCAGTTAAGATTCTAACGGGTCCATTGTTTGGCCCATTTAGACCCGCTCGTCCGAACCCTTTACAAAAAAGATCGCAAAATAAATTTTAATCAAATTTTAGGAGTTCATATATTTGATTAAGAGCTTTTCAACATGATTATATTGCAAAAACTTGATTCTATTCTTTTTACTCAGTTAATATTCTAACGGGTCCATTGTTCGGCCCGTTTAGACCCGCTCGTCCGAAACCTCTACAAAAGGGTTGCAAAATAAGTTTTAATCCAAATTTAGGAGTTCATACAATTGATTACGAGCTTTTCAACACTATTATATTGCAAAAACTCGATTTTTGTTCTTTTTACTCAGTTAAAATTCTAAAGGGTCCATTGTTCGCCCCATTTAGACCCGCTCGTCCGAAACCTCTACAAAAAAGACCGCAAAACAAATTAGAGTCAAATTTTAGGATTTCATATAATTGATTATGAGCTTTTCAACACGACTATATTGCAAAAACTCGATTTTTGTGCTTTTTACTCAGTTAAAATTCTAACGGGTCCATTGTTCGCCCCATTTAAAACCGCTCGTCCGAAACCTCTACAAAAGGGTTGCAAAATAAGTTTTAATCCAAATTTAGAAGTTCATACAATTAATTACGAGCTTTCCAATACGATTATATTGAAAAAACTCGATTTTTTTACTTTTTACTCAGTTAAAATTCTAACTGGTCCATTTTTCGGCCCATTTAGACCCGCTCGTTCGAAACCTTTACAAAAAAGACCGCAAAATAAGTTCGAATCAAATTTTCGGAGTTCATATAATTGATTACGAGCTTTTCAACATGATTCTATTGCAAAATCTCGATTACAGTTCTTTTAACTCAGTTAAAATTCTAACGGGTCCATTGTTCGGCCCATTTAGACCCGCTCGTCCGAAACCTTTACAAAAGGGTTGCAAAATAAGTTTTAATCAAAATTTAGGAGTTCATACAATTGATTACGAGCTTTTCAACACGATTATATTGCAAAAACTCGATTTATGTACTTTTTACTCAGTTAAAATTCTAACGGGTCCATTGTTCGCCCCATTTAGACCCGCTCGTCCGAAACCTTTACAAAAAAGATCGCAAAATATGTTTTAATCAAATTTTAGGTGATCATATAATTGATTAAGAGCTTTTCAACACGATTATATTGCAAAAACTCGATTTCTGTTCTTTTTACTCAGTTAATATTCTAACGGGTCCATTATTCGGCCCATTTAGACCCGCTCGTCCGAAACCTCTACAAAAGAGTTGCAAAATAAGTTTTAATCCAAATTTAGGATTTCATACAATTGATTACGAGCTTTTCTGCTCAATTATATTGCAAAAACTCGATTTTTGTGCTTTTTACTCAGTTAAAATTTTAACGGGTCCATTGTTCGGTCCATTTAGAACCGCTCGTCCGAAACCGCTACAAAGGGTTGCAAAATAAGTTTTTGTAACACCCCAATTTTGGGCTTAGAAGTTTTGGGTTTGGACCGGACCGGTCGGATCGCGGTTCGAATATAAAAGGGTGAATTTAGGAAAGCCTAGTTCGGGTTGCATTAAAAATATGGAAAAATGTCTTAAAATCCTCTTTTATTATATATAAGAGAAAGGTTAAATCAATTTTACAAAATGAGGTTTGGAAGGGTGAAATTTTGGGTTAGTGACCAAAATGTAATTTTCGGAAACTTGGTGACTGTTTTAAAAAGGATTGAAACTTTGAATCTTTAAGGAGCTATTTACCCAAAAGAGTTTCTCCAGATTTTTCTGAATATTTATCAATTAATTAATGGTTTTAAAATAAAGGTAAAAGGGAGGGAAAATATTTTTGGCATTTTAACAAACTTTTCCCAAATTTTCCATTTTCTTTTCTCTCAACTTTTCTCCCAACCCAAACACATTTCTCCAGCAGAATTTCCTCTGATTTTGACAACTTAAGATGAGATTTCTATCCTCATTTGATCTCTAATCAAATCTACAACAAAACCTTAGCATTTGCTTATTGGATTTTCAAGATTTTGGTTCCAAAAAGGGAGAAAACTCAAGTTTAGAGGTATGAACGTCCTTCTCCTCTAAATTCTCAGTTCTTTACTGAAATTCCCAAGTTCTCAATCCTTGATTTGTGTTTTATTAAAGGTTTTACAATTGTGTTCTTGATCTTGGCTTTAAAATGCAAGATTTGCTTTAATTTTGATGAAATTCGTATGATCTGATTGGGCACTATTTTGAGATGTCATTTTGATGTAAAATGAATGTATAATTGATGAGAAATTGAGGTTTAATCAATGCAATCCCGGATAGGTTGATTTTCCTAAGTTTTTGCTTGAGTTTTGGTGGTTTTTGGAGTGATCTTGATGTTCTGCTATAGCTGGAGGTATAAGGACGTGGTTAGATCCTTTTTGGATGTTAATTGATGTTTAAGGATGTTTAGAATTGATGGATCTTGGCTGGGTAGTGTTGCGGAGATGTTTGGATGTGATTTCGGTTGTGTTTGGTAGCCGAAATGTGAGTGTTGATGTGAGCAGCGAGTTTAGATGTCTTGGTTGAGGATATTAATGCATGATGGTGCATTAATCTACTGTTTTGATGTGTTTAAAACAGGGGAGACATCTTCGGATCCTCGTGGTGTTGATCCGGAAGCTTGATTGGTGTTTCGGCAAGTGGCGAAACGGAATCTGTGAGTGGATTTTGGTTTTCAGCTTTGAAACCAATGTTTTGAAGGTTTGGGAGCTTAGTTTAAGTCTAAACAACTTTGCTAAGCTCAAGAGTAAGTTTTCGGAAAAACTCTCTTGTTGATGAACCATGAGTTGGTTGAGTGCAATATGATTGTTTGCATGTTTTAAATTCTGTTTTGAAAGCATAATTAGCATGTTTATTTGCTGGTTTTATAAGCCATGTGTTGAAGGATGCTCAAGGTAAGAGATCCTTGTTTTGTACATTTGATAAAATGTGGTTTTGTTGTATAAGGATGCATGATGATTAATGGCTTTGTTAAATGCTTTAAAACAATGGTTTATTGTTGTTAAATGATGCATATTGGCAAGTGATGTTTCAAGAAAGGTTATGAACACTATGGTGGTTAAAAGTCCATAGGTGGTTCTTGTGTTAAGAACAACATGGTGGTTAAAAGTCCATGATTGGTTCTTGTGCTAAGGTTACCAAGGTGGTTAAAAGTCCTTGGGTGAGCCTTGTAAGGTCACAAAGGTGGTTAAAAGCCCTTGTGTGAGCCTTGTGTATTTTAAGAACACCATGGTGGTTAAAAGTCCATGGGTGATTATTGTTTTAAGGTCGCAAGGTGGTTAAAAGTCCTTGTGTAGACCTTGTGAGGTCACAAAGGTGGTTAAAAGTCCTTGTGTGAGCCTTGTGTATTTTAAGAACACCATGGTGGTTAAAAGTCCATGGGTGATTCTTGTGCTAAGGACACAATGGTGGTTAAAAGTCCATGTGTGGTCCTTGTGAATTGTAAGATCACAATGGTGTTTAAAAGTCCATGTGTGAATCTTATGTTGATTGTAATGTGAAATGGAAAGAACATGATTATCACTTGTGGTCAATATGACATGTTAATAATTTGAAGCATGTATGCTTGTTTTAAATGCTTTTGTGCATGGTTAAAGATTGTTTTGAATTAAGGTTTATAAAAGTGTTTTTAAATGCATTATTGTGTTGTTTTAAATGAGCATTCCTCACTAAGCTATGTGCTTACGCTCTCTCTTTTCTTAAACCAATAATGCAGAGCATTGAAGTGCACATAAGGGCAGCAAGAGGTCAAGAATCCAAGTGGGGAACTAAGCTCATGTATGGTGAAAGTTTCTTAACACTATTAGCTTTTGGCATTTGGCAATGGGGAACCTATGTTGTTGTTTTGGGAGATGTTTTAGACTCCCTAAGTTGGTTTTATGTTGTTGTTGATGTTGGAACATGTAAATGGCCTTTATGTGGTTGGTTTGGAATTTTGATGCTTGAATGGTTTCTAAATAGGATGCATGCCTATAGAATTGGGGCTTTCCTTGTTTGATGCCATGATTATGAATTGTTGATGCCATTATGTTCCTTATGCATGTAATGTCTTGCTGGTATAATTTGGTTGCCTTTGGAGCATGTTTGGTGGGTCAATTGTATGTTAAACCAGCTAAAATTCTGCAATCTGGGCAGCCTGTTTCGGAACAGGTGCTGCCGTTTCGGAACAGAGGGCCTGAAATGGCCTAGGCGTTTCGAAACGGGCAGAGCCGTTCCGGAACAGTTTGGCCACTGCCAGGCCCTGTTGCGCAACGCGTTTCGGAACGGTCCCGCGTTTCGGAACGGATCATCCCTGTTCCGAAACACCCAACCGTTGGGCACTGAAATTGACGGTTAAATGTTTTGGAACCTTTGCGTTTTGGTCCTGAACTTTGTGTATGCAATTGAATGAGTTTGAGATGTCCGTTTGAGTTGTAATTTGACAGAGAAGCATGAAATATGACTAATTTCATAATGGTAACTCAAAAGTGGGTTAAGTCCTTATAATTTCCAGAATTTACATTTTGGTCCCTAAATTCGTGTTTTGTTCAATTAAGTCCCTGAATGTTTTCCGAATGCGCTGATCTTTGAGTATGTCGATTGTATGAACATATCTAGGGTTAATGTGCATTTAGATAAGATTAAAAGGAAAAAAAAAGGGTCGTTAATCAAGGTTGACTTTCGGGTTGACTTTGGTTTTCCCCGTGTAAACTTCTTAATTCGGGTCAACCGTCTAGGCCGGGTTAAGGGGGTTATAGTTTTAATCCAAATTTAGGAGTTCATACAATTGATTACGAGCTTTTCTATATGATTATATTGCAAAACTCGTTTTCTTTACTTTTTACTCAGTTAAGATTCTAACGGGTCCATTGTGTGGCCCATTTAGACCCGCTCGTCCGAACCCTTTACAAAAAAGATCGCAAAATAAATTTTAATCAAATTTTAGGAGTTCATATAATTGATTAAGAGCTTTTCAACACGATTATATTGCAAAGTTTTTGCAATATAATCGTGTTGAAAAGCTCGTAATCAAATCTATGAACTCCTAAATTTGGATTAAAACTTATTTTGCAACCCTTTTGTAGAGGTTTCGAACGAGCGGGTCCAAATGGGCCGAACAATGGAACCGTTAGAATTTTAACTGACTAAAAAGTACAGAAATCGAGTTTTTGCAATATAATCTTGTTGAAAAGCTCGTAATCAATTATATGAACTCCCAGAATTTGATTCTAACTTGTTTTGCGGTCTTTTTTGTAGAGGTTTCGGACGAGCCGGTCTAAATGGGCCGAACAATGGACCCGTTAGTATTTTAACTGAGTAAAAAGTACAAAAATAGAGTTTTTGCAAAATAATCATGTTGAAAAGCTCGTAATCAATTATATGAACTCCTAACTTTGGATTAAAAATTATTTTGTAGTCCTTTTTGTAGAGGTTTCGGACGAACGGGTCTAAATGGGCCGAACAATGGAACAGTTAGAATTTTAACTGAGTAAAAAGTACAAAAATCGAGTTTTTGCAATATAATCGTGTTGAAAAGCTCTTAATAAATTTTATGAACTCCTAAATTTGGATTAAAACTTATTTTGCAACCCTTTTGTAGTGGTTTCGGACGAGCGGGTCTAAATGGGCCGAACTATGGAACCGTTAGAATTTTAACTGAGTAAAAAGTACAATAATCGAGTTTTTGCAGTATAATCGTGTTGAAAAGCTTGTAATCAATTGTATGGACTCCTAAATTTGGATTAAAACTTATTTTGCATCCCTTTTGTAGAGGTTTCGGACGAGCGGGTCTAAATGGGCCGAACAATGGACCCGTTAGAATTTTAACCTAGTAAAAAGTACATAAATTGAGTTTTTGCAATATAATCGTGTTGAAAAGCTCGTAATCAATTATATAAACTCCTAAAATTTGATTATAACTTGTTAAGCGGTCATTTTTGTAGAGGCTTCGGACGAGCGGGTCTAAATGGGCCGAACAATGGACCCATTAGAATTTTAATGGAGTAAAAAGTACAGAAATCCAGTTTTTGCAATATAATCATGTTAAAAAGCTAGTAATCAATTGTATGAACTCCTAAATTTGGATTAAAACTTATTTTTGCAGCCCTTTTGTAGAGGTTTCAGACGAGCCGATTTAAACGGGCCGAACAATGGACCCGTTAGAATTTTAACTGAGTAAAGAGTACAATAATCTAGTTTTTACAATATAACCGTGTTGAAATGCTCGTAATCAATTATATGAACTCCTAAATTTTGATTATAACATATTTTGCAGCCCTTTTTGTAGAGGTTTCGGACAAGCGGGTCTAAATGGGCCGAACAATGGACCCGTTAGAATTTTAACGCAGTAAAAAGTACATAAATCGAGTTTTTGCAATATAATCATGTTGAAAAGCACGTAATCAATTATATGAACACCTAAAATTTGATTAAAACTGTTGGGTTTTAGGGTGCTCGATTCGTTCAACCGATTATGCTCACCAAGTGGTGGAGAGGTGGATTTTTAGGTGGAAGGGTTTAGGAAGCTAGAAAGAATAAGGACACAATGATTTATAGTGGTTCGGCCTTCTAACAAGCACCTACATCCACTACCTTAGCTTCCCACTAAGGATTTCTCAATCAATCCATTAATTGATTCGTCCCCTTTTCTTGGATTAGGAGGAAACCCTTACAACCGATCAAGCTTCTACCCAAAGCCTTGATCAAAACCCTCTTTACAAAAAGATTAAGAAAGCAAACTTAAACCCTCTAATAGGTGTTTGTTTGCACAATGAAGCACTCACCCAAAAACCTAAAACACTTGAGCAAATTTGACAATTTTGGCTCACTAGTGTTTGTCTATACAAGAAATGACAAATTAAGCACTAAGACAATTTCTTGATCATTTGATGTTTTACAATATGAGCATTAGTCTTCTCTTGATGCTTGGAGGTCCCTTTTATACTCCCAAATGAGTTTGTAGCCGTTACTAGCCGTTGGGGATGAATTGGAGCCGTTGAGGACTTTATTTCCCTTCATAAATGCTGTTCTGCAGCTAACGGTATCGATACGCGTGGAACGGTATCGATACGGCCTTCATCTGAACTAGCCGTTGGGCTCTTGCCAGCCTGGGCGTATCGATACGCTTGAGGGCGTATCGGTACCCTTTGACATTTAAATGGCCGTTGGGAAATAGCCGTTGGGGTAGTTAAATTGGGATCGGTACGCTGACGTGGCGTATCGAAACGACCCCCTCCGTATCGATACACTAAACCCTCGTATCGATACGGGTTTTGACAGTGGCCAAACTTGGGCAAAAAGGTATCGATACTGGTACAACCGTATCGATACTGGTGCTTTGAAATCACGAGTTTGGCTTATTAAAACATGAAAAATCTTTGTCAAAAACCTCTTAAAATACCTCAAACATAATTTCAAGTTGTTTGGACTTAAAAACAAGTTTTAAATTCTTTTCAAATTAGTCCAAAACATTTTTCAATTATTATATCAAAACATTAGTTCTACAATCTCCCCCTTTTTGATATAATAAAACTAACTTGAAAAATTGTTTGGGATTTTCCCCCTTTAACTTTAAAAATGTGAATAAGAGATTAAAGATATGAAATCAAATTAAGCTCCCCCTTATTCATTTTGAAAATTCAAATTTTCAAACCATTTCTCCCCCTTTTTGTTATATCAAAAAGAATTTAAAAGACATTTAAGTTCAAGATAACATAGGAGGCGAAAACATTTTGACACACTTAAAAATTTTTGGTTTAAAATTGGCTCCCCCTTAGTCAAAGCATCATAGAAATTGTTAGTCCATCATATATGATCATCTAGTTGAATGAAAATAAAAATAGAACAAAAGAAATCAAAAACAACTAGAATTTTACCACACTTGAACTCAAGGTAGGATGTGAAGCCTTCCTTCTTCAAGTGTTCTTCCTTGTGTGCATGGAGCTCCCCCTTAATGTTTAACTTGTTGAACATCTCCATCACACCTACAATAGACAATCAAGTAACTTTTGGTATCCAAATTGCTTTGGATCCATAAACGTTAGTTGCACAAAATTTAGTCCCCTTAGGAATCCATTTTTCAATTTCATACTTTTTAGTTGAAGTGGTTAGTCCTTTTGGGACCCAAACACTTCTAAAACATTTTCCATTCACAAATCTAGGGGAACTAGATTGTCTAACATAAAAATTTGATTTTCCAAGATTGTTTTTCTTTTCAAGCTCTTTGGAAATCAAATCTTTTTCTTCTTGAACATTTTGAAGCAATTTTTGTAAATCAAAACATTTTAATTCAAACTCTTCAAGTTTTGCTTCAAGTTCAAGTTTGGTTTTAGAAAGCAAATCATTTTGAATTGTTAACTTTGAAACCAATTTTTTGTTTTTCAAAATGTGGCTTTTAAAATCTAAAACCAAATCATCATAGGCATCTTGTAATTCATCAAAGGAATAAGAACATGAAGTAGATGAATTAGAAGTTACCCTTGAATCTTCTTCGATGGCCATAAGGCAAAGGTTGGCTTGTTCATCGTCGGTGGAGTCTTCATCACTCCAAGTAGCCAAATGTGCCTTCTTCTTATGGCTTGAAGTGCTTGCCCTCTCCCTTCTCTTAGGTTCTCGTTCAAGCTCTCTCAAGGCTTTCTTCATGAACGGGGCGCACTTCTTGAAGAGATGAACTATCTCTTCTTCTTCATCCTCCTCTTCACTTGAGTAGACATGATGGCAAGTGGAGGATTTGAGAGCCATGGCACTAGCATTGATGCCAAGCCCTTTGATTTTCTTCTCTCCCATAGCTCTAATTTCTTCCCTTTTCTTCTCCTCTTCCTTGTTTTTCTTCATAATTTGATGAGTGAGAAGAGACCCCATAAGTTCATCAAGCTTCAAAGTCTTCAAATTTTTGGCTTCGATGATGGCGGTCCTCTTTGAGTCCCAAGACTCGGGAAGTGAGTAGATGAGCTTTCGGACAAGCTTCTCTTCCGGGATGGCTTCTCCATAACCTTTAAGACCGTTGGTGATGGTGGAGAACCTATCAAACATCTTCTCGATGTTCTCTTCCGGATCCATTTTGAAGTTCTCATACTCTAAGGTTAGGAGCCCAATCTTGGTCTCCTTGACTTCATTGGTTCCCTCGTATGTGACTTCAAGCTTGTCCCATACCTCCTTGGCACTCTCACAAGAAGACATCTTCTCATAGATGGATGGGCCAAAAGCACAAAACAAGATGTGCAAGGCCTTGCAATTGAGCTCCATCTTCTTGCGATCGTTGGCACTCCACTCCGCTTTACTTCTTTGAGGCACGAACGGACCATCTTCAACTATGTCCCATAGCTTGTAATCTCTTGACTTCAAGAAGAATTTCATCTTTGTCTTCCAATGGGCATAGTGGTCTCCGTCAAAGAAAGGCGGTTTGTCGATTGATTGTGCCATTTGAGCCGGTTGATGAACTAGTGATCGAGCTTGCCGGATCTTCTCAATAGGATGTGAATCCTCACCGATTGAGCCAAGCTCTGATACCAATTGTTGGGTTTTAGGGTGCTCGATTCGTTCAACCGATTATGCTCACCAAGTGGTGGAGAGGTGGATTTTTAGGTGGAAGGGTTTAGGAAGCTAGAAAGAATAAGGACACAATGATTTATTGTGGTTCGGCCTTCTAACAAGCACCTACATCCACTACCTTAGCTTCCCACTAAGGATTTCTCAATCAATCCACTAATTGATTCGTCCCCTTTTCTTGGATTAGGAGGAAACCCTTACAACCGATCAAGCTTCTACCCAAAGCCTTGATCAAAACCCTCTTTACAAAGAGATTAAGAAAGCAAACTTAAACCCTCTAATAGGTGTTTGTTTGCACAATGAAGCACTCACCCAAAAACCTAAAACACTTGAGCAAATTTGACAATTTTGGCTCACTAGTGTTTGTCTATACAAGAAATGACAAATTAAGCACTAAGACAATTTCTTGATCATTTGATGTTTTACAATATGAGCATTAGTCTTCTCTTGATGCTTGGAGGTCCCTTTTATACTCCCAAATGAGTTTGTAGCCGTTACTAGCTGTTGGGGATGAATTGGAGCCGTTGAGGACTTTATTTCCCTTCATAAATGCTGTTCTGCAGCTAACGGTATCGATACGCGTGGAACGGTATCGATACGGCCTTCATCTGAACTAGCCGTTGGGCTCTTGCCAGCCTGGGCGTATCGATACGCTTGAGGGCGTATCGGTACCCTTTGACATTTAAATGGCCGTTGGGAAATAGCCGTTGGGGTAGTTAAATTGGGATCGGTACGCTGATGTGGCATATCGAAACGACCCCCTCCGTATTGATACACTAAACCCTCGTATCGATACGGGTTTTGACAGTGGCCAAACTTGGGCAAAAAGGTATCGATACTGGTACAACCGTATCGATACTGGTGCTTTGAAATCACGAGTTTGGCTTATTAAAACATGAAAAATCTTTGTCAAAAACCTCTTAAAATACCTCAAACATAATTTCAAGTTGTTTGGACTTAAAAACAAGTTTTAAATTCTTTTCAAATTAGTCCAAAACATTTTTCAATTATTATATCAAAACATTAGTTCTACAAAAACTTGTTTTGCGGTCATTTTTGTAGAGGTTTCGAACGAGGGGGGTCTAAATGGGCCGAACAATGGGCCCGTTAAAATTTTAACTAAGTAAAAAGTACAGAAATCGAGTTTTTGCAATATAATCATGTTAAAAAGCTAGTAATCAATTGTATGAACTCCTAAATTTGGATTAAAACTTATTTTGCAGCCCTTTTTGTAGAGGTTTCAGACGAGCCGATTTAAACGAGCCGAACAATGGACCCGTTAGAATTTTAACTAGTAAAAAGTGCAATAATCTAGTTTTTGCAATATAACCGTGTTGAAAAGCTCGTAATCAATTATATGAACTCCTAAATTTGGATTAAAACTTATTTTGCAGCCCTTTTTGTAGAGGTTTCAGATGAGCCGATTTAAACGGGCCGAACAATGGACCCGTTATAATTTTAACTGAGTAAAAAGTACAGTAATCGAGTTTTTGCAATATAATCGTGTTGAAAAGCTCGTAATCAATTATTTGAACTCCTAAAATTTGATTCTAACTTATTTTGCGATCTTTTTTGTAGAGGTTTCAACCGAGCGGTCTAAATGGGCTGAACAATGGACCCGTTAGAATTTTAACTAAGTAAAAAGTACAGAAATCGAGTTTTTGTAATATAATCATGTTAAAAAGCTAGTAATCAATTGTATGAACTCCTAAGTTTGGATTAAAACTTATTTTGCAACCCTTTTGTAGAGGTTTCAGACGAGCGGGTCTAAATGAGCCGAACAATAGAACCGTTAGAATTTTAACAGAATAAAAAGTACAAAAATTGAGTTTTTGCAATATAATCTTGTTGAAAAGCTCGAAATCAATTATATGAACTCCTAAAATTTGATTCTAACTTGTTTTGCAGTCTTTTTTGTAAGGGTTTCGGATAAGCGGGTCTAAATGGGCCGAACAATGGACCCGTTTGAATTTTAACTTAGTAAAAAGTACAAAAATCAAGTTTTGCAATATAATCGTGTTGAAAAGCTCGTAATCAATTATATGAACTCTTAAATTTGGATTAAAACTTATTTTGCAGCCATTTTTGTAGAGGTTTCGGACAAGCGAGTCTAAATGGGCCGAACAATGGACCCGTTAGAATTTTAACTAAGTAAAAAGTACAGAAATCAAGTTTTTGCAATATAATCGTGTTGAAAAGCTCGTAATCAATTCTATGAACTCCTAAATTTGGATTAAAACTTATTTTGCAGCCCTTTTTGTAGAGGTTTCGGACGAGCGGGTCTAAATGGTCCGAACAATGGACCCGTTAGAATTTTAACGGAGTAAAAAGTATAGAAATTGAGTTTTTGCAAAACAGTCGTGTTGGAAAGCTCGTAATCAATTATATGAACACCTAAAATTTGATTAAAGCTTGTTTTGCGGTCATTTTTGTAGAGGTTTCGGACGAGTGGGTCTAAATGGGCCGAAAAATGGACCGTTAGAATTTTAACTGAGTAAAAATTACAGAAATCGAGTTTTTGCAATATAATCGTGTTGAAAGGCTTGTAATCAATTAAATGAACTCCAAAATTTGGATTAAAACTTATTTTGCAGCCATTTTTCTAGAGGTTTCGGACGAGCGGGTCTAAATGGGCCGAACAATGGACCCGTTAGAATTTTAAAGGAGTAAAAAGTACAAAAATCTAGTTTTTGCAATATAATCGTGTTGAAAATCTCGTAATCAATTGTATGAACTCCTACATTCGGATTAAAACTTATTTTGCAACCCTTTTGTAGAGGTTTCGGACGAGCGGGTCTAAATGGGTCGAACAATAGAACCGTTAGAATTTTAACAGAGTAAAAAGTATAGTAATCGAGTTTTTGCAAAATAATCATGTTAAAAAGCTCGCAAACAATTATATAAACTCCTAAAATTTGATTATAACTTGTTTTGCGGTCTTTTTTGTAGAGGTTTCGGACGAGCGGGTCTAAATGGGCCGAACAATGGACCCGTTAGAATTTTAACTAAGTAAAAAGTACATAAATTGAGTTTTTGCAATATAATCGTGTTGAAAAGCTCGTAATCAATTATATAAACTCCTAAAACTTGATTATAACTTGTTTAGCGGTCTTTTTTGTAGATGTTTAGGACGAGCGGGTCTAAATCGGCCGAACTATGGACCCATTAGAATTTTAAGTAAGTCAAAAGTTTAGAAATTTAGTTTTTGCAATATAATCGTGTTGGAAAGCTCGTAATCAATTATATGAACTCCTAAGATGTGATTAAAACTTGTTTTGCGGCCTTTTTTGTAGAGTTTTCGGACGAGCGGGTCTAAATGGGCCGAACAATGGACCCGTTAGAATTTTAACTAAGTAAAAAGTACAGAAATCGAGTTTTGCAATATAATAGTGTTGAAAAGCTAGTAATCAATTATATAAACTCCTAAATTTGGATTAAAACTTATTTTGCAGCCCTTTTTGTAGAGGTTTCGGACGAGCGGGTCTAAATGAGTCGAACAATGGTCCCGTTAGAATTTTAACGGAGTAAAAAGTACAGAAATCGAGGTTTTGCAATATAATCGTGTTGAAAAGATCGTAATCAATTGTATGAACTCCTACATTTGGATTAAAACTTATTTTGCAACCCTTTTGTAGAGGTTTCGGACGAGCGGGTCTAAATGGGCCGAACAACGGACCTTTTAGAATTTTAACTAAGTCAAAAGTTCAGAAATTGAGGTTTTGCAATACAATAGTGTTGGAAAGCACGTAATCAACTATATGAACTCCTATAATTTGATTAAAACTTGTTTTGTGGTCATTTTTGTAGAGGTTCCGGACGAGCGAGTCTAAATGGGCCGAACAATGGACCCGTTAGAATTTTAACAGAGTAAAAAGTTTAGAAATTGAGTTTTTGCAATATAATCGTGTTGAGAAGCTCGTAATCAATTATATGAACTACTAAATTTGGATTAAAACTTATTTTGCAGCCCTTTTGTAGAGGTTTCGGACGAGCGGGTCTAAATGGGCCGAATAATGGAACCGTTAGAATTTTAACTGATTAAAAAGTACATAAATCGAGTTTTTGCAATATAAACGTGTTAAAAAGCTCGTAATCAATTATATGAACTCCTAAAATTTGATTATAACTTATTTTGCGGTCTTTTTTTGTAGAGGTTTCGGACGAGCGGGTCTAAATGGGCCGAACAGTGGACCCGTTAGAACTTTAACTGAGTCAAAAGTTCATAAATTGAGTTTTTGCACTATAATCGTGTTCAAAAGCTCGTAATCAAATATAAGAACTCCTAAAATTTGATTAAAACTTGTTTTGCGGTCTTTTTTGTAGAGGTTTCGGATGAGCTGGTCTAAATGGGTCGAACAATGGACCCGTTAGAACTTTAACTGAGTAAAAATTATAGAAATCGAGTTTTTTCAAAATAATCGTGTTGAAAAGCTCATAATCAATTATATGAACTTCTAAATTTGGATTAAAACTTATTTTGCAGCCCTTTTTGTAGAGGTTTCGGACGAGCGGGTCTAAATGGTCCGAACAATGGACCCGTTAGAATTTTAACTGAGTAAAAAGTACAGTAATCTAGTTTTTGCAATATAATCGTGTTGAAAAGCTCGTAATCAATTATATGAACTCCTAAATTTTGATTATAACTTATTTTGCAGCCCTTTTTGTAGAGGTTTCGGACAAGCGGGTCTAAATAGGCCGAACAATGGACCCGTTAGAATTTTAACGCAGTAAAAAGTACAGAAATCGAGTTTTTGCTATATAATCATGTTGAAAAGCACGTAATCAATTATATGAACACCTAAAATTTGATTAAAACTTGTTTTGCGGTCATTTTTGTAGAGGTTTCGAACGAGGGGATCTAAATGGGGCGAACAATGGACCCGTTAGAATTTTAACGGAGTAAAAAGTACATAAATTGAGTTTTTGCAATATAATCATGTTGAAAAGCTCGTAATCAATTGTATGAACTCCTAAATTTGGATTAAAACTTATTTTGCAGCCCTTTTTGTAGAGGTTTCGGACGAGCGGGTCTAAATGGGCCGAACAATGGAGCCGTTAGAATTTTAACTGAGTAAAAAGTACAGAAATCGATTTTTTGCAATATAATCATGTTGAAAAGCTCGTAATCAATTGTATGAACTCCTAAATTTGGATTAAAACTTATATTGCAACCCTTTTGTAGAGGTTTCAGACGAGATGGTCTAAATGAGCCGAACAATGGACCCGTTAGAATTTTAACGGAGTAAAAAGATCAAAAATTGAGTTTTTACAATATAATCGTGTTGATAAGCTCGTAATCAATTATATAAACTCCTAAAATTTGATTATAACTTGTTTATCGGTCTTTTTTGTAGAGGTTTCGGACGAGCGGGTCTAAATGGGCCGAACAATGTACCCATTAGAATTTTAGCTAAGTCAAAATTCAGAAATTGTGTTTTTGCAATATAATCGTGTTGGAAACCTCGTAATTAATTATATGAACTCCTAAGATTTGATTAAAACATGTTTTGCGGTCTTTTTTGTAGAGGTTTCGGACGAGCGGGTCTAAATGGGCTTAACAATGGACACGCTAGAATTTTAACTGAGTAAAAAGTACAGAAATCAAGTTTTTGCAATATAATCGTGTTGGAAAGCTTGTAATCAATTATATGAACTCCTAAATTTGGTTTAAAGCTTATTTCGCAGCCCTTTTGTAGAGGATTCGGATGAGCAGGTCTAAATTGGCCGAACAATGGACCCGTTAGAATTTTAACGGAGTAAAAATTATAGAAATCGAGTTTTTTCAATATAATCGTGTTGAAAAGCTCATAATCAATTGTATGAACTCCTAAATATGGATTAAAACTTATTTTGCAGCCCTTTTTGTAGAGGTTTCAGACGAGCGGGTCTAAATGGGCAGAACAATGGACCCGTTAGAATTTTAACGGAGTAAAAAGTACATAAATCATGTTTTTGCAATATAATCATGTTGGAAAGCTCGTAATCACTTATATGAACTCCTAAAATTAATTAAAACTTGTTTTGCGGTCATTTTTGTAAGATTTCGGACGAGCGGGTCTAAATGGGCTGAACAATGGACACGTTAGAATTTTAACTGAGTAAAAAGTACATAAATCGAGTTTTTGCAATATAATCATGTTGAAAAGCTCGTAATCAATTATATGAACTCCTAAATTTGGATTAAAACTTATTCTGTAGCCCTTTTTCTAGAGGTTTCGGATGAGGGGTCTAAATGGGCCGAACAATGGACCCGTTAGAATTTTAACGGAGTAAAAAGTACAGAAATCGAGTTTTTGAAAAATAATCGTGGTTAAAAGCTCGTAATCAATTATATAAACTCCTAAATTTTGATTATAACTTGTTTTGCGATCTTTTTTGTAGAGGTTTCAGACGAGCGGGTCTAAATGGGCCGAACAATGGACCCATTAGAATTTTAACTAAGTCAAAAGTTCAGAAATTGAGTTTTTGCAATATAATCGTGTTGGAAAGCTCGTAATCAATTATATGAACTCCTAAAATTTGATTCTAACTTATTTTGAGGTCTTTTTGAAGAGGTTTCGGACGAGCGGGTCTAAATGGGCCGAACAATGGACCCGTTAGAATTTTAACTGAGTAAAATGTACATATATTGAGTTTTTGGAATATAATCATGTTGAAAAGCTCGTAATCAATTATATAATCTCCTAAAATATGATTATAACTTGTTTTGCGGTCATTTTTATAGAGGTTTCGGACGAGCGGGTCTAAATGGGCAGAACAGTGGACCCATTAGAATTTTAATGGAGTAAAAAGTACAGAAATCGAGTTTTTGCAATATAATCGTGTTGAAAAGCTCGTAATCAATTATATGAACTCCTAAATTTGGATTAAAATTTATTTTGCAACCCTTTTGTAGAGGTTTCGGACGAGCGGGTCTAAATGGGCCGAACAATGGACCCGTTAGAATTTTAACTGAGTAAAAAGTACAATAATCTAGTTTTTGCAATATAATCGTGTTGAAAAGCTCGTAATCAATTATATGAACTCCTAAATTTTGATTATAACATATTTTGCAGCCCTTTTTGTAGAGGTTTCGGACGAGCGGGTCTAAATGGGCCGAACAATGGACCCGTTAGAATTTTAACTGAGTAAAAACTACAGTAATCTAGTTTTTGCAATATAACCGTGTTGAAAAGCTCGTAATCAATTCTATGAACTCCTAAATTTGGATTAAAACTTATTTTGCGACCCTTTTATAGAGGTTTTGGATGAGCGGGTCTAAATGGGCCGAACAATGGACCCGTTAGAATTTTAACTTAGTAAAAAGTACAGTAATCTAGTTTTTGCAATATAATCGTGTTGAAAAGCTCGTAATCAATTATATGAACTCCTAAATTTTGATTATAACTTATTTTGCAGCCCTTTTTGTAGAGGTTTCAGACAAGCGGGTCTAAATGGGCCGAACAATGGACCCGTTAGAATTTTAACGCAGTAAAAAGTACAGAAATCGAGTTTTTGCAATATAATCATGTTGAAAAGCACGTAATCAATTATATGAACACCTAAAATTTGATTAAAACTTGTTTTGCGGTCATTTTTGTAGAGGTTTCGAACGAGGGGGTCTAAATGGGGCGAACAATGGACCCGTTAGAATTTTAATGGAGTAAAAAGTACAGAAATTGAGTTTTTGCAATATAATCATGTTGAAAAGCTCGTAATCAATTGTAGGAACTCCTAAATTTGGATTAAAACTTATTTTGCAGCCCTTTTTCTAGAGGTTTCGGACGAGCGGTTCTAAATGGGCCGAACAATGGAGCCGTTAGAATTTTAACTGAGTAAAAAGTAAAGAAATCGAGTTTTTGCAATATAATCGTGTTGAAAAGCTCGTAATCAATTGTATGAACTCCTAAATTTGGATTAAAACTTATATTGCAACCCTTTTGTAGAGGTTTCAGACGAGCTGGTCTAAATGGGCCGAACAATGGACCCGTTAGAATTTTAACTAAGTAAAAAGATCAAAAATTGAGTTTTTACAATATAATCCTGTTGATAAGCTCGTAATCAATTATATAAACTCCTAAAATTTGATTATAACTTGTTTATCGGTCTTTTTGTAGAGGTTCCGGACGAGCGGGTCTAAATGGGCTGAATAATGGACCCATTATAATTTTAGCTAAGTCAAAAGTTCAGAAATTGTATTTTTGCAATATAATTGATGTGAGCACACCTTCACCAACACATGTTGTTGATCCGAAGGTCTTACCGTTAGGACCAATCACACGATCTAGGGCTAAACGTTTCAGGGAAGCTCTTTTCCTTACTTGTGCTAACATTTCAGAATCATTTGATAATGTTTGTGCCTTAGATAGTAAGCCTTTTAATGTGTTGCATATTGATATGTGACATGTTTAGGTTATATTACGTATTAGGTATATTTAAATATGTATATAATATGATATATATATATATATATATATGTTTGGAATAATGTTTGTTTCTATATATGTTTGGAATAATGTTTTTTTATATATATGTGCAGCCCACTTATACGTATATTCAAGCTTTAAGAATAAGCCAATTCATGCACGTGGATTAAAGAAACACAAAGCATGCAGCCGGTTCAAATTGTTTCTCTTCACCAATTCTCCACGTGATTTCACCATGTGTTTTACCCATGTGCGGCAGAGAAAGAGTGGATAAAATCATTTGGTTCTCATCTTTGAATTTCAAATTCAAGAAAGACACATTTTGCATGTGCTGAAAATACACATGCCGCCAAGCCTTACATCATGTGGCCAATATTGATTCTGCCATCATGAGAAGCAAGCACATGAATTTTAAATTCCAATAAATGAATGTCATCCACACATGGAAATAACCGGCACTTTTTTTTCCTTCTCATTGTATTATAAATAATAGCCGAATGACATTGTACTAAGGTTAGACACTTTAAAGAATAATTATTTTGTGAGATTTTTCTCTCAAATTTGGTTCTTTTTAGAACTTTTTCTTTGATACTTCGGGTTCTCAATTGTTCGATAATTGAAGGGTCCAAGTCCGTATTCGAGCAAATTCAAGATAAGGTTCGGGTTCGTTCAACAGATTGTTCGAGTTCTTCCTTGGAGTTTGTTCACCTTTTCCGACTACGAAGAACAGTTTCGATTCGGGTTTGCATAACAGATTATGCAGGTTCTTTCGAGTTCATCGTGTCAAATTCCAAGAACGTTGCTACCGTTGTTGAATGCTTGAAGAATTTCATCTTCGTCGTTCAAATTATCCTAAAAATTTCTGCAACTTTCTTCTCTCCCAATTCTGAATTTTTTTCTTTCATTTTTTTACTATTTAAAATATCTAACTTCAACATCATGTTTGTTTCTATTGCAGAGAAATTCTTGCTATTATCCTAGATCCGCAAATGAACGAGGAATGTTGTTTTCTTCAACAACACCCCTGTATCATATGGTAATCAGAGCTTTGGTCGGATTTTAGCACTTTCTGCACTACCAGACATCAAAAAAATATAAATATACAAAAGTTAAAAAAAAATCAAAAAAAAATTCTGAAAAAAAAAGTCAAAAAAAATTCCGAATTAAAAAAATATATATATACAGAAATTCAAAAAAAGAAAAAGAAAAAGAGTGATGAATTGTGTAGAATAAAAAAAACAGCATTGTTGAAAAGTTTTGATATGTTGAAGAATGTGTATATCTTACCTTGAAATGCTTTGTAATCACCCGAAATCAACTTTTCTTGTTTGTTCCGGAGATAGGATGGTGGTAAGCATTTCTACAACATAAGTTGCTAAATTCTTGTTCTTTTAGCATCCTTTCTTTCATTTCATATTATTATCTTTTTTCTTTTCAGCCCCAACTCAAACTTTCATTGTTGTTTTTTTTAATTCCTAACTCTTATCTTTGTTCTAACAATATTCACCCGTCACCCGTTGTTTTCTTTCAATTTGACAACACTTGCAGAATCTGAACATCAGAATCAGTTCCTTTAAAGAACTAAGTACGAGAGATTGAGGGAAAAGGCAAACAGAGCGTGTGAGAACAGAAGGGGAGACAAAAAGAGCCATTCGAGTATTCTCCTGAGTGAAACACGAGTGCTGAGTGTTAATTCCTTATTTTCTTGAGTGCAAATTCTTTGGAGTGACTAGTGAGGATTTTTGCTGTGTGATTGGTGAGGACTACTTTTTTTTTCTAACCTTTAACCAGTTTGTTTGTTTGTTTTTTGTGGTTAATTATGGCAGGTTCCGATGATCACACGGTTGAACAGGATCCACTGATTCCTCAAATGCAAGCCTTAGAGAGAATGATGCAACGAGTAGTGGCTACCGCCTTAGAGCCATTACAGTCGAGGATGGATAGGTTTGATGGAGGATCTAACTCTGTTAATGATGTGTTGAACGAAAATGAAGACGAGCGGTCACCGAGGCAGCATATTCCTAGACAAGGACGTGTGCAACAGGTAGACGATAATTTGACTAACATTAAGATTGCTATTCCTTCTTTTCAGGGACGCTCAGACCCTGATGCATACTTGGCTTGGGAAAACAAAGTGGAGCACATTTTTTAGTGTTATAATTACTCGGAACAGAAGAAGGTTCGATTAGCAGCAACAGAGTTTGTTGATTATGCCTTGATATGGTGGGACCAGTTACTGCTTAGTCGTAGACGTACTGGTGATGATCCAGTTGCAACATGGATCGAGATGAAGCGACTAATGCGTAAAAGGTTTGTTCCTATTCACTATTATCGTGATTTGTTTCAAAAGTTGCAAAATTTGAAACAGGGAAATAGGAGCGTTGAGGATTATTTCAAGGATATGGAAATGGCTATGATGCGTGCAAATATCGAGGAAGATCGAGAAGCTACCATGGCACGTTTTCTAGCAGGGTTGAACACCGAGATTGCCAACGCTGTTGAGTTACAGCATTATGTCGAGGTTGATGACATGGTGCAGATGGCAATAAAGATTGAACGACAGCAGCGCAGGAAGTCTTCAAATCGAGGTAACCCTTCCTTTAAATCTTTTTCAAATCCATTATATACTCCTAACAATTTCAGGAAACAAGCACCACAAACGCCACTTCGGATTCGAGAGCAAGGCGAATCCAGCACACCAAAGCCTCCCGTTGCTGATAATGGGCGTGGCAAACAACAAGTGGTGGTAAAAGAACGCTCGCGAGATATCCAGTGTTTCAAGTGCCTTGGAAGAGGACATGTTGCTAGTCAATGTCCTAACCGGAGGGTTATGTTGATGCGAGATGATGGTGAGATTGAGTCAGATTCCGATGAGGAAGTGCATGATGTCCCTACTGAAGAGGAAGACGAGACTGACCTAGAGGTTCCTGAATCTGGTAAGGTAATGGAACTTTTGGTTATTAAAAGAAGTCTAAATGTGCAATAGGTACCAAATGATCTACAGCGTGAGAATATCTTTCACACACGGTGCAAGGTGCAAGACAAGGTATGTGTTGTGATTATTGATAGCGGTAGTTGTACTAATGTTGCCAGTTCAGTGATGGTTGACAGGTTAGGTCTGAAAAC
Organism: Hibiscus trionum; assembly: GCA_030270665.1. Lineage (NCBI taxonomy): Eukaryota > Viridiplantae > Streptophyta > Magnoliopsida > Malvales > Malvaceae > Hibiscus > Hibiscus trionum. The sequence continues at coordinate 36,651,316 of BSYR01000010.1, read as the reverse complement.
GACAAAGCATCCTCATCCATATAAGTTACAATGGTTGAATGATGGTGGCGAGCTTAAAGTGACCAGACAGGCTATGGTACCATTTTCAATTGGAAACTACAAGGACGAGGTCCTTTGTGATGTTGTGACAATGGATGCTACTCACCTTCTTTTGGGACGCCTTTGGCAATATGACAAGAAGGTAATGCATGATGGTTATACAAATCGTTACTCTTTTATGCATGCAGGTAAGAAGATCACTTTGGCTCCTTTGGCACCGAGTCAAGTGTTTGAAGATCAGGCAAGCTTGAAAAAGAGTAAAGAGACTGCAAAAGAGAAGAAGAAGATGTCCGTGTATGCGAGCAGTAGCGAAATCAGGAAATGTCTTTCCTCTCAACAATCTGTTCTTATTTTGATGTTTAAGGATTATTGTTTATTGACAGATTTTCCTACTGATCTACCATCACCGATTTTGACACTTTTGCAGGAGTTTGAGGACGTGTTTCCAGCTGAAACACCGAAGGGATTGCCACCTCTTCGTGGCATTGAGCACCAGATTGATTTTATTCCAGGTGCTACTATTCCGAACCGGCCAGCTTATCGAACCAACCCTGAAGAGACAAAAGAGCTTCAACGCCAAGTTACTGAGTTGATGGACAAGGGTTACATTCGAGAAAGCTTGAGTCCGTGTGCTGTTCCGGTGCTATTGGTGCCGAAGAAAGATGGATCTTGGAGGATGTGCGTAGATTGTAGAGTTGTGAATCAGATTACAATTAAGTATCGTCATCCCATTCCAACACTTGATGACATGTTGGACGAGCTTTGCGGAGCCGTCATCTTCTCCAAAATTGACTTAAGGAGCGGCTATCATCAGATTCGCATGCGAGAAGGCGATGAGTGGAAAACAGCCTTCAAGACAAAGCTAGGTTTGTACGAATGGTTAGTAATGCCTTTTGGTTTAACTAATGCACCTAGTACTTTTATGCGTTTGATGAATCATGTTCTGCGATCTTTCATTGGTAAATTCTGTGTTGTATACTTTGATGATATCTTGATCTATAGCAAGTCTTTACAGGATCACGTAGGACATTTGCGAGCTGTTCTGCAGGTTTTGCGAGAAGAAAGATTGTTTGGTAACATGGAGAAGTGTGTATTTTGTACAGACAAACTCACATTTCTTGGTTACATTGTTAGTTCTCAGGGAGTTGAAGTTGATCCTGAGAAGATAAAGGCAATTTAGGAATGGCCACGACCGACATCGATTACTCAGGTTAGATCGTTTCATGGTTTAGCGAGTTTTTATCGACGGTTTGTTCCTAACTTCAGTTCTATTACCGCCCCCTTAACCGGGATTATAAAGAAGAATTCAGTCTTCTCATGGGGTAAAGAACAAGAAGATGCCTTTTAGAAAATTAAAGATTGTTTGACTAGAGCACCTGTGTTAGCATTACCTGATTTTGATAAAATGTTTGAAATTGAAATGTGATGCTTCTGGAATTGGTATAGGTGCTGTTTTGATGCAGGAAAAGAGGCCCATTGCTTACTTTAGTGAGAAATTGAGTGGTGCTACATTGAACTATACAGTTTATGATAAAGAGATGTATGCATTGATTCGGGCATTGGAGACATGGCAGCATTATTTGTTGCCTAAGGAGTTTGTGATCCACACCGACCACGAGGCTTTATGTTACATTACAGGTCAGCATAAATTGAATAAACGACATGCTAAGTGGGTTGAATTCTTAGAATCGTTTCCTTATGTCATTCGTTACAAGAAAGGGAAAGAAAATGTCGTTGCTGATGCATTGTCACGTAGGTATGCACTTTTGAGTTATCTTGATTCACATCTGATTGGTTTTGCATATATTCGTGATTTATACCCTGATGATCCTAATTTTAGAGATAAGTTTAATGCTTGTTCAAAAGGTGCAGATGGAAAATTTTATAGGCATGATGGCTATCTTTTCAAGGAAAACAGGATTTGCATTCCACAGGGTTCGATGCGTGATATTCTGATTCGTGAGGCACATGAAGGTGGATTAATGGGTCATTTTGGTGTCACTAAAACGTTACATACACTGAAAGAGCATCTGTTTTGGCCAAAGATGCGCAGAGACGTTGACAGGTATTGTGAACGTTGTGTGACATGTAAGAAGGTAAAGTCGAAGGTTTCACCACATGGTATGTACTTACCTCTACCTATTCCTGATTCCCCTTGGACTGATATTTCGATGGATTTTGTTTTGGGATTGCCTCGAACTAGAAATGGTAGAGATAGTGTATTTGTTGTGGTTGATAGGTTCTCTAAGATGGCACATTTCATTACATGCCATAAGACTGATGATGCTGTTAATGTGGCTAACTTATTCTTTAGGGATGTTGTACATTTACATGGTATTCCTAGGTCGATTGTTTCTGACAGGGATGTGAAGTTTTTGAGTCACTTCTGGAGGACTCTTTGGAGCAAATTAGGTACGAAACTCATGTTTTCTACTACTTTCCATCCCCAGACTGATGGACAAACTGAGGTTGTTAACAGGGTTTTATCTACTTTACTTCGTTCCATCATTAAAAAGAATATTAAGACTTGGGAAGATTGTTTGCCACATGTTGAGTTTGCTTATAACCATGATGTACATTCTGCTACTAAGATGTCACCTTTTGAGATTGTTTATGGTTTTAATCCTATGACGCCTCTAGATTTGTTGCCTTTGCCACAGGAACTGGTGATGAACAGGGACGGTAACGCTAAAGCAGAATATGTGAAGCAGTTGCATCAACAGGTTAAGGAGAACCTTAAACGAAGGACTCAACAATACGAAAAGCAAGCAAACAAAGGAAGGAAGCGAGTCACCTTCGATGTTGGTGATTGGGTTTGGGTTCATTTCCGAAAGGAACAATTTCCAGCCCAAAGGCGGTCCAAGCTGTTACCGCGAGGAGATGGTCCTTTTCAGGTGTTGGAGAAAGTGAATGACAATGCCTACAAGTTAGATCTACCCAGAGAATACAATGTAAGTGCCACATTTAATGTTTCTGATTTAACCCCTTATGGTGATTCTACAGATTTGAGGACAAATCCTTTTCAAGAAGGGGGGATGATGTGAGCACACCTTCACCAACACATGTTGTTGATCCGAAGGTCTTACCGTTAGGACCAATCACACGATCTAGGGCTAAACGTTTCAGGGAAGCTCTTTTCCTTACTTGTGCTAACATTTCAGAACCATTTGATAATGTTTGTGCCTTAGATAGTAAGCCTTTTAATGTGTTGCATATTGATATGTGACATGTTTAGGTTATATTACGTATTAGGTATATTTAAATATGTATATAATATGATATATATATATATATATGTTTGGAATAATGTTTGTTTCTATATATGTTTGGAATAATGTTTTTTATATATATATGTGCAGCCCACTTATACGTATATTCAAGCTTTAAGAATAAGCCAATTCATGCACGTGGATTAAAGAAACACAAAGCATGCAGCCGGTTCAAATTGTTTCTCTTCACCAATTCTCCACGTGATTTCACCATGTGTTTTACCCATGTGCGGCAGAGAAAGAGTGGATAAAATCATTTGGTTCTCATCTTTGAATTTCAAATTCAAGAAAGACACATTTTGCATGTGCTGAAAATACACATGCCGCCAAGCCTTACATCATGTGGCCAATATTGATTCTGCCATCATGAGAAGCAAGCACATGAATTTTAAATTCCAATAAATGAATGTCATCCACACATGGAAATAACCGGCACTTTTTTTCCCTTCTCATTGTATTATAAATAATAGCCGAATGACATTGTACAAAGGTTAGACACTTTAATGAATAATTATTTTGTGAGATTTTTCTCTCAAATTTGGTTCTTTTTAAAACTTTTTCTTTGATACTTCGGGTTCTCAATTGTTCGATAATTGAAGGGTCCAAGTCCGTATTCGAGCAAATTCAAGATAAGGTTCGGGTTCGTTCAACATATTGTTCGAGTTCTTCCTTGGAGTTTGTTCACCTTTTCCGACTACGAAGAACAGTTTCGATTCGGGTTTGCATAACAGATTATGCAGGTTCTTTCGAGTTCATCGTGTCAAATTCCAAGAACGTTGCTACCGTTGTTGAATGCTTGAAGAATTTCATCTTCGTCGTTCAAATTATCCTAAAAATTTCTGCAACTTTCTTCTCTCCCAATTCTGAATTTTTTCTTTCATTTTTTTACTATTTAAAATATCTAACTTCAACATCATGTTTGTTTCTATTGCAGAGAAATTCTTGCTATTATCCTAGATCCGCGAATGAACGAGGAATGTTGTTTTCTTCAACAACACCCCTGTATCAATAATCGTGTTGGAAACCTCGTAATCAATTATATGAACTCCTAAGATTTGATTAAAACATGTTTTGCTGTCTTTTTTGTAGAGGTTTCGGACGAGCTGGTCTAAATGGGCTGAACAATGGACACGTTAGAATTTTAACTGAGTAAAAAGTACAGAAATCAAGTTTTTGCAATATAATCGTGTTGAAAGGCTTGTAATCAATTATATGAACTCCTAAATTTGGTTTAAAGCTTATTTTGCAGCCCTTTTGTAGAGGTTTCGGATGAGCAGGTCTAAATTGGCCGAACAATGGACCCGTTAGAATTTTAACGGAGTAAAAAGTATAGAAATCGAGTTTTTGCAATATAATCGTGTTGAAAAGCTCGTAATCAATTGTATGAACTCCTAAATTTGGATTAAAACTTATTTTGCAGCCCTTTTTGTAGAGGTTTCAGACGAGCGGGTCTAAATGGGCCGAACAATGGACCCGTTAGAATTTTAACGGAGTAAAAAGTACATAAATCATGTTTTTGCAATATAATCATGCTAGAAAGCTCGTAATCACTTATATGAACTCCTAAAATTAATTAAAACTTGTTTTGCAGTCATTTTTGTAAGGTTTCGGACGAGCGGGTCTAAATGGGCCGAACTATAGACCCGTTAGAATTTTAACTAAGTAAAAAGTACAGAAATCGAGTTTTTGCAATATAATCATGTTGAAAAGTTCGTAATCAATTATATGAACTCCTAAATTTGGATTAAAACTTATTTTGCAGCCCTTTTTCTAGAGGTTTCAGACGAGGGGTCTAAATGGACCGAACAATGAACCCGTTAGAATTTTAACATAGTAAAAAGTATAGAAATCGAGTTTTTGCAATATAATCGTGGTTAAAAGCTCGTAATCAATTATATAAACTCCTAAATTTTTATTATAACTTGTTTTGCGGTCTTTTTTGTAGAGGTTTCAAACGAGCGGGTCTAAATGGGCCGAACAATGGACCCATTAGAATTTTAATTAAGTCAAAAGTTCAAAAATTGAGTTTTTGCAATATAATCATGTTGGAAAGCTCGTAATCAATTATATGAACTCCTAAAATTTGATTCTAACTTATTTTGAGGTCTTTTTGAAGAGGTTTCGGACGAGCGGGTCTAAATGGGCCGAACAATGGACCCGTTAGAATTTTAACTGAGTAAAAAGTACATACATTGAGTTTTTGCAATATAATCGTGTTGAAAACCTCGTAATCAATTATATAATCTCCTAAAATATGATTATAACTTGTTTTGCGGTCATTTTTATAGAGGTTTCGGACGAGCGGGTCTAAATGGGCAGAACAGTGGACCCATTAGAATTTTAATGGAGTAAAAAGTATAGAAATCGAGTTTTTGCAATATAATCGTGTTGAAAAGCTCGTAATCAATTATATGAACTCCTAAATTTGGATTAAAATTTATTTTGCAACCCTTTTGTAGAGGTTTCGGACGAGCGGGTCTAAATGGGCCGAACAATGGACCCGTTAGAATTTTAAAAGAGTAAAAACTACAGAAATCGAGTTTTTGCAATGTAATCGTGTTGAAAAGCTCGTAATCAATTATATGAACTCTTAAATTTTGATTAAAACTTATTTTGCGGTCCTTTTTGTAAGGTTTCGGACGAGCGGGTCTAAATGGGCCAAACAATGGACCTGTTAGAATTTTAACTGAGTAAAAAGTACATAAATTGAGTTTTTGCATTATAATCGTGTTGAAAAGCTCGTAATCAATTATTTGAATTCCTAAAATTTGATTATAACTTATTTTGCGGTCTTTTTTGTAGAGGTTTCGGTCGAACGGATCTAATTGAGCCGAACAATGGACACGCTAGAATTTTAACTGAGTAAAAAGTACAAAAATCGAGTTTATGCAATATAATCTTGTTGAAAAGCTTGTAATAAACTATATGAACTCCTAAATTTTGATTAAAATTTGTTTTGCGGTCCTTTTTGTAGAGGTTTCGGACGAGCGGGTCTAAATGGCCCGAACAATGGAACCGTTAGAATTTTAATTGAGTAAAAAGTACAGTAATCGATTTTTGCAATATAATCGTGTTGAAAAGCTCGTAATCAATTATATGAACTCTTAAATTTTGATTAAAACTTATTTTGCGGTCCTTTTTGTAAGGTTTCGGACGAACGGGTCTAAATGGGCCAAACAATGGACCTGTTAGAATTTTAACTGAGTAAAAAGTACATAAATTGAGTTTTTGCATTATAATCGTGTTGAAAAGCTCGTAATCAATTATATGAATTCCTAAAATTTGATTATAACTTATTTTGCGGTCTTTTTTGTAGAGGTTTCGGACGAGCGGGTCTAAATGGGCCGAACAATGGACCCGTTAGAATTTTAACTAAGTAAAAAGTATAGAAATCGAGTTTTTGCAATATAATCGTGTTGAAAAGCTCGTAATCAACTGTGTGAACTCCTAAATTTGGATTAAAACTTATTTTGCAACCCTTTTGTAGAGATTTCGGACGAGCGGGTCTAAATGGGCGAACAATGGACCCGTTAGAATTTTAACAGAGTAAAAATTATAGAAATCGAGTTTTTGCAATATAATCGTGTTGAAAAGCTCGTAATCAATTATATGAACTCCTAAGATTTGATTAAAACTTGTTTTGCGGTCTTTTTTGTAGAGGTTTCGGACGAGCGGGTCTAAATGGGCCGAACAATGGACCCGTTAGAATTTTAACTGGGTAAAAAGTACAGAAATTGAGTTTTTTCAATATAATCGTGTTGAAAAGCTTATAATCAAATGTATAAACTCCAAAATTTGGATTAAAACTTATTTTGCAACCCTTTTGTAGAGGTTCGGACGAGCGGGTCTAAATGGGCCGAACAATGGACCCGTTAGAATTTTAACTGAGTAAAAAGTACAGAAATCGAGTTTTTGCAATATAATCGTGTTGAAAAGCTCGTAATCAATTATATGAACTCCTAAAATTTGATTAAAACTTGTTTGTCGGTCATTTTTGTAGAGGTTTCGGACGAGCGAGTCTAAATGGGACGAACAATGGACCCGTTAGAATTTTACCTGGGGAAAAAGTACAGAAATTGAGTTTTTTCAATATATTCGTGTTGAAAAGCTCGTAATCAATTATATGAAGTCCTAAATTTTGATTAAAACTAATTTTACGGTCCTTTTTGTAAGGTTTCGGACGAGAGGGTCTAAATGGGTCAAACAATGGACCTGTTAGAGTTTTAACCAAGTAAAAAGTACAAAAATTGAGTTTTAGCAAAATAACCGTGTTGAAAAGCTCGTAATAAATTATATGAACTCATAAAATTTGATTATAACTTATTTTGCAGTCTTTTTTGTAGAGGTTTCAGACGAGCGGGTCTAATTGGGCCGAACAGTGGACCCGTTAGAATTTTAAATGAGTAAAAAGTACAGAATCGAGTTTTTGCAATATAATCGTGTTGAAAAGCTCGTAATAAATTGTATGAACTCCTAAGTTTTGATTAAAACTTGTTTTGTGGTCCTTTTGTGGAGGTTTTGGACGAGCGGGTCTAAATGGGCCGTAAAATGGACCTGTTAGAATTTTAACTGAGTAAAAAGTACAGAATTTGAATTTTTACAATATAATCGTGTTGAAAAGCTCGTAATCAATTGTATGAACTCCTAAATTTGGATTAAAACTTGTTTTGTGGTCATTTTTGTAGAGGTTTCGGATGAGCGGGTCTAAATGGGGCGAACAATGGACCCGTTAGAACTTTAACTGAGTAAAAAGTACAGAAATCGAGTTTTTGCAATATAATCGTGTTGAAAACCTCATAATCAATTATATGAACTCCTAAATTTGGATTAAAACTTATTTTGCAGCCCTTTTTGTAGAGGTTTCGGACGAGCGGGTCTAAATGGGCCGAACAATGGACCGTTAGAATTTGGATTAAAATCGTGGAGGTCACGAAAGCCGAGTCCCCCTGCTGATTTGGGGGTATAGAGGGAGTCCCAAGAAAGCAGTGGCCATCCTCGCCTATTGCTACGTCCTGACCACCAATAACGGCGGATAGAGACAATCATGTCATCTATGATATTTTGTTGCAGTAGGTAGCATGACATGATATATTGTGGCATTGCCTGTGCCACTTTAGTTAATATTCTAACAGGTCCATTGTTCGGCCCATTTAGACCCGCTCGTTCGAAACCTCTACAAAAGGGTTGCAAAATAAGTTTTAATCAAAATTTAGGAGTTCATAAAATTGATTACGAGCTTTTCAACACGATTATATTGCAAAAACTCGATTTCTGTACTTTTTACTGAGTTAAAATTCTAACGGGTCCATTGTTCGGTCCATTTAGACCCGCTCGTCCGAAACCCTTACAAAAAAGATCGCAAAATAAATTTTAATCAAATTTTAGGAGTTCATATAATTGATTTAGAGCTTTTCAACACGATTATATTGCCAAAACTTGATTACTATTCTTTTTACTCAGTTAATATTCTAACGGGTCCATTGTTCGGCCCATTTAGACCCGCTCGTCCGAAACCTCTACAAAAGAGTTGCAAAATAAGTTTTAATCCACATTTAGGAGTTCATACAATTGATTACGAGCTTTTCAACACAATTATATTGCAAAAACTCGATTTTTGTTCTTTTTACTCAGTTAAAATTCTAAAGGTTCATTGTTCGCCCCATTTAGACCCGCTCGTCCGAAACCTCTACAAAAAAGACCACAAAACAAGTTAGAGTCAAATTTTAGGATTTCATATAATTGATTACGAGCTTTTCAACACGACTATATTGCAAAAACTTGATTTCTTTACTTTTTACTCAGTTAAAATTCTAACGGGTCTATTGTTCGGCCCACTAAACCTGCTCGTCGGAAACCTCTACAAAAGGGTTGCAAAATAAGTTTTAATCCAAATTTAGGAGTTCATACAATTGATTACGAGCTTTTCAAAACGATTATATTGCAAAAACTCGATTTTCGGTACTTTTTACTCAGTTAAAATTCTAACGGGTCCATTGTTCAGCCCATTTAGACCCGCTCGTCCGAAACCTTTAAAAAAATGACCGCAAAAGAAGTTAGAATCAAATTTTAGGAGTTCATATAATTGATTACGAGCTTTTCAACACGATTATATTGCAAAATCTCGATTACAGTTCTTTTTACTCAGTTAAAATTCTAACGGGTCCATTGTTCAACCCATTTAGACCCGCTCGACCGAAACCTCTACAAATGGTTGCAAAATAAGTTTTAATCCAAATTTAGGAGTTCATACAATTGTTTACGAGCTTTTCAACGCGATTATATTGCAAAAACTCGATTTATTCAATTTTTTACTCAGTTAAAATTCTAAAGGGTCCATTGTTCGCCCCATTTAGACCCGCTCGTCTGAAACCTCTACAAAAAAACCGCAAAACAAGTTAGAGTCAAATTTTAGGATTTCATATAATTGATTACGAGCTTTTCAACACGACTATATTGCAAAAACTTGATATCTTTACTTTTTACTCAGTTAAAATTCTAACGGGTCCATTGTTCGGCCCATTAAACCCGCTCGTTCGAAACCTCTACAAAAGGGTTGCAAAATAAGTTTTAATCCAAATTTAGGAGTTCATACAATTGATTACGAGCTTTTCTATATGATTATATTGCAAAACTCGTTTTTTGTACTTTTTACTCAGTTAAGATTCTAACGGGTCCATTGTTTGGGCCATTTAGACCCGCTCGTCCGAAACCTTAACAAAAAAGATCGCAAAATAAATTTTAATCAAATTTTAGGAGTTCATATAATTGATTAAGAGCTTTTCAACACAAATATATTGCAAAAACTTGATTTCTGTTCTTTTTACTCAGTTAATATTCTAACGGGTCCATTGTTCGGCCCGTTTAGACCCGCTCGTCCGAAACCTCTACAAAAGGGTTGCAAAATAAGTTTTAATCCAAATTGAGGAGTTCATACAATTGATTATGAGCTTTTCAACACTATTATATTGTAAAAACTCGATTTTTGTTCTTTTTACCCAGTTAAAATTCTAAAGGGTCCATTGTTCGCCCCATTTAGACCCGCTCGTCCGAAACCTCTAAAAAAAAGACTGCAAAACAAGTTAGAGTCAAATTTTAGGATTTCATATAATTGATTACGAGCTTTTCAACGCGACTATATTGCAAAAACTCGATTTTTGTGCTTTTTACTCAGTTAAAATTCTAACGGGTCCATTGTTCGGCCCATTTAAAATCGCTCGTCCGAAACCTCTACAAAAAGGTTGCAAAATAAGTTTTAATCCAAATTTAGAAGTTCATACAACTAATTACGAGCTTTCCAATACGATTATATTGAAAAAACTCGATTTCTGTACTTTTTACTCAGTTAAAATTCTAACGGGTCCATTGTTCAGCCCATTTAGACCCGCTCGTCCGAAACCTTTACAAAAAAGACCGCAAAATAAGTTAGAATCAAATTTTCGGAGTTCATATAATTGATTACGAGCTTTTCAACGTGATTATATTGCAAAATCTCGATTACAGTTCTTTTAACTCAGTTAAAATTCTAACGAGTCCATTGTTCGGCCCATTTAGACCCGCTCGTCCGAAACCTCTAAAAAAGGGTTACAAAATAAGTTTTAATCAAAATTTAGGAGTTCATACAATTGATTACGAGCTTTTCAACACGATTATATTGCAAAAACTCGATTTTTGTACTTTTTACTCAGTTAAAATTCTAACGGGTCCATTGTTCGCCCCATTTAGACCCGCTCGTCCGAAACCTTTACAAAAAAGATCGCAAAATATGTTTTAGTCAAATTTTAGGAGATCATATAATTGATTAAGAGCTTTTCAACACGATTATTTTGCAAAAACTCGATTTCTGTTCTTTTTATTAAGTTAATTTTCTAACGGGTCCATTTTTCGGCCCATTTAGACCCGCTCGTCCGAAACCTTTACAAAAGGGTTGCAAAATAAGTTTTAATCCAAATTTAGGAGTTCATACAATTGATTACGAGCTTTTCTGCACAATTATATTGCAAAAACTCGATTTTTGTGCTTTTTACACAGTTAAAATTCTAACGGGTCCATTGTTTGGCCTATTTAGAACCGCTCGTCCGAAACCTCTACAAAAGGATTGCAAGATAAGTTTTAATCCAAATTTAGGAGTTCATACAATTGATTACGAGCTTTTCTATACGATTATATTGCAAAACTCGTTTTCTGTACTTTTTACCCAGTTTAGAATCTAACGGATCAATTGTTTGGCCCATTTAGACCCGCTCGTCCGAACCCTTTACAAAAAAGATCGCAAAATAAATTTTAATCAAATTTTAGGAGTTCATATAATTGATTAAGAGCTTTTCAACACGATTATATTGCAAAAACTTGGTTTCTGTTCTTTTCACTCAGTTAATATTCTAACTGGTCCATTGTTCGGCCCATTTAGACCCGCTCGTTCGAAACCTCTAGAAAAGGGTTGCAAAATAGGTTTTAATCCAAATTTAGGAGTTCATACAATTGATTACGAGCTTTTCAATACAATTATATTGCAAAAACTCGATTTTTGTTCTTTTTACTCAGTTAAAATTCTAAAGGGTCCATTGTTCGCCCCATTTAGACCCACTCGTCCGAAACCTCTACAAAAAGACCGCAAAACAAGTTAGAGTCAAGTTTTAGGATTTCATATAATTGATTACGAGCTTTTCAACATGACTATATTGATAAAACTTGATTTCTGTACTTTTTACTCAGTTAAAATTCTAACGGGTCCATTGTTCGGCCGATTAAACCCGCTCGTCCGAATCCTTTACAAAAGGGTTGCAAAATAAGTTTTAATCCAAATTTAGGAGTTCATACAATTGATTACGAGCTTTTCAATACGATGATATTGCAAAAACTAGATTTTCTGTACTTTTTACTCAGTTAAAATTCTAACGGGTCCATTGTTCGGCCCATTTAGACCCGCACGTCCGAAACATTTACAAAAAAGACCGCAAAAAGAAGTTGGAATCAAATTTTAGGAGTTCATATAATTGATTACGAGCTTTTCAACACGATTATATTGCAAAATATCGATTACAGTTCTTTTTACTCAGTTAAAATTCTAACGGGTACATTGTTCGACCCATTTAGACCCGCTCGTCCGAAACCTCTACAAAAGGGTTGCAAAATAAGTTTTAATCCAAATTTAGGAGTTCATACAATTGTTTACGAGCTTTTCAACACGATTATATTGCAAAAAGTCGTTTTCTTCTCTTTTTACTCAGTTAATATTCTAAAGGGTCCATTGTTCGCCCCATTTAGACCCGCTCGTCCGAAACTTCTACAAAAAAAGACCGCAAAACAAGTTAGAATAAAATTTTACGATTTCATATAATTGATTACGAGCTTTTCAACATGACTATATTGCAAAAACTTGATTTCTGTACTTTTTACTCAGTTAAAATTCTAACGGGACCATTGTTTGGCCCATTTAGCCTCGCTCGTCCGAAACCTCTACAAAAGGGTTGCAAAATAAGTTTTAATCCAAATTTAGGAGTTCATACAATTGATAACGAGCTTTTCAACACAATTATATTGCAAAAACTCGATTTTTGTGCATTTTACTCAGTGAAAATTCTAACGGGTCCATTGTTCGACCCATTTAGACTCGCTCGTCCGAAACCTCTACAAAAGGGTTGCAAAATAAGTTTTAATCCAAATTTAGGAGATCATACAATTGATTACGAGCTTTTCAACACGATTATATTTCAAAAACTCGATTTTTGTGCTTTTTACTCAGTTAAAATTCTAACGGGTCCATTGTTTTGCCCATTTAGACCCGCTCGTCCGAAACCTCTACAAAAGGGTTGCAAAATAAGTTTTAATAAAAATTTAGGAGTTCATACAATTGATTACGAGCTTTTCAACACGATTATATTGCAAAAAAAAATTTATGTACTTTTTACTTAGTTAAAATTCTAACGGGTCTATTGTTCGGCCCATTTAGACCCGCTCGTCCGAAACCTTTACAAAAAAGATTGCAAAATAAATTATAATCAAATTTTAGGAGTTCATATAATTGATTAAGAGCTTTTCAACACGATTATATTCCAAAAACATGATTTCTGTTCTTTTTACTCAATTAATATTCTAACGGGTCCATTGTTCGGCGCATTTAGACCCGCTCGTCTGAAACCTCTACAAAAGGGTTGCAAAATAAGTTTTAATCCAAATTTAGGAGTTCATACAATTGATTACGAGCTTTTCAACACAATTATATTGCAAAAACTCGATATTTGTGCTTTTTACTCAGTTAAAATTCTAACTGGTCCATTGTTCGGCCTATTTAAAACCGCTCGTCCGAAACCTCTACAAAAGGGTTGCACCATAAGTTTTAATCCAAATTTAGGAGTTCATACAATTAATTACGAGCTTTTCAATACGATTATATTGAAAAAACTCGATTTCTGTACTTTTTACTCTGTTAAAATTCTAACGGGTCCATTGTTCGGCCCATTTAGACCCGCTCGTCCGAAACCTTTACAAAAAAGACCGCAAAATAAGTTAGAATCAAATTTTCGGAGTTCATATAATTGATTACGAGCTTTTCAACATGATTATATTGCAAAATCTCGATTACAGTTCTTTTTACTCAGTTAAAATTCTAACGGGTCCATTGTTCGGCCCATTTAGACCCGCTCGCCCGAAACCTCTACAAAAGGGTTGCAAAATAAGTTTTAATCAAAATTTAGGAGTTCATACAATTGATTACAAGCTTTTCAACACGATTATATTGCAAAAACTCGATTTATGTACTTTTTACTCAGTTAAAATTCTAACGGGTCCATTGTTCGGCCCATTTAGACCCGCTCGTCCGAAATCTTTACAAAAAAGATCGCAAAATATGTTTTAATCAAATTTTAGGAGTTCATATAATTGATTAAGAGCTTTTCAACACGATTATATTGCAAAAACTTGATTTCTGTTCTTTTTACTCATTTAATATTCTAACAGGACCTTTGTTCGGCCCATTTAGACTCGCTCGTCCGAAACCTCTACAATAGGGTTGCAAAATAAGTTTTAATCCAAATTTAGGAGTTCATACAATTGATTACGAGCTTTTCAATACGATTACATTGCAAAAACTCGATTTCAGTACTTTTTACTCAGTTAAGATTCTAACGGGTCCATTGTTTGGCCCATTTAGACCCGCTCGTCCGAACCCTTTACAAAAAAGATCGCAAAATAAATTATAATCAAATTTTAGGAGTTCATGTAATTGATTAAGAGCTTTTCAACATGATTATATTGCAAAAACATGATTTCTGTTCTTTTTACTCAGTTAATATTCTAACGGGTCCATTGTTCGGCCCATTTAGACCCGCTCGTCCGAAACCTCTAAAAAGGGTTGCAAAATAAGTTTTAATCCAAATTTAGGAGTTCATACAATTGACCACGAGCGTTTCAACACGAAATATTGCAAAAACTCGATTTCTGTACTTTTTACTCAGTTAAAATTCTATCGGGTCCATTGTTCGGCCCATTTAGACACGATCGTCCGAAACCTATACAAAAGGGGTTGCAAAATAAGTTTTAATCCAAATTTAGGAATGCATATAATTGATTACGAGCTTTTCAGCATGATTATATTGCAAAAACTCGATTATAGTTCTTTTTACTCAGTTAAAATTCTAACGGGTCCATTGTTCGGCCCATTTAGACCCAATTTTTCGAAACCTATACAAAAAGGGTTGCAAAATAAGTTTAAATCCAAATTTAGGAATGCATATAATTGATTACGAGCTTTTCAACGCGATTATATTGCAAAAACTAGATATCTTTTCTTTTTACTCAGTTAATATTCTAACGGGTCCATTGTTCGGCCCATTTAGACCCGCTCGTCCGAAACCTCTACAAAAGGGTTGCAAAATAAGTTTTAATCCAAATTTAGGAGTTCATACAATTGATTACAAGCTTTTCAACACAATTATATTGCAAAAACTCGATTTTTGTGCTTTTTACTCAGTTAAAATTCTAACGGGTCCATTATTCCGCCCATTTAGACCCGCTCGTCTGAAACCTCTACAAAAGGGTTGCAAAATAAGTTTTAATCCAAATTTAGGAGTTCATACAAATTTTTACGAGCTTTTCAACACGATTATATTGCAAAAACTCGATTTCAATACTTTTAACTCAATTAAAATTCTAACGGGTCCATTTTTCGGCCCATTTAGACCCGCTCGTCCGAAACCTTTACAAAAAATATCGCAAAATAAATTTTAATCAAATTTTAGAAGTTCATATAATTGAGTAAGAGCTTTTCAACACGAATATATTGCAAAAACATGATTTTTGTTCTTTTTACTCAGTTAATATTCTAACGGGTCCATTGTTCGGCCCATTTAGACTCGCTCGTTCGAAACCTCTACAAAAGGGTTGCAAAATAAGTTTTAATCCAAATTTAGGAGTTCATACAATTGATTACGAGCTTTTCAACACAATTATATTTCAAAAACTCGATTTCTATACTTTTTACTCCATTAAAATTCTAACGGGTCCATTGTTCGGCCCATTTAAACCCGCTCGTCCGAAACCTTTAAAAAAAAGATCGCAAAATAAATTTTAATCAAATTTTAGGAGTTCATATAATTGATTAAGAGATTTTTAACATGATTATATTGCAAAAACTTGATATCTGTTCTTTTTTCTCAGTTAATATTCTAACGGGTCCATTGTTCGGCCCATTTAGACTCGCTCGTCCGAAACCTCTACAAAAGGGTTGCAAAATAAGTTTTAATCCAAATTTAGGAGTTCATACAATTGATTACAAGCTTTTCAACACAATTATATTGCAAAAACTCGATTTTTGTGCTTTTTACTCAGTTAAAATTCTAACGGGTACATTGTTCGGCCCATTTAGACCCGATCGTCCGAAACCTATACAAAAGGGGTTGCAAAATAAGTTTTAATCCAAATTTAGGAATGCATATAATTGATTACGAGCTTTTCAACACAATTATATTACAAAAACTCGATTACTATACTTTTTACTAAGTTAAAATTCTAACAGGTCCATTGTTCGGCCCATTTAGACCCGCTCGTCTGAAACCTCTACAAAAGGGTTGCAAAATAAGTTTTAATCCAAATTTAAGAGTTCATACAGATGATTACGAGCTTTTCAAAATGATTATATTGCAAAAACTAGATTTCTGTACTTTTTACTCCGTTAAAATTCTAACGTGTCCATTGTTCAGCCCATTTATACCCGCTCGTCCGAAACCTCTACAAAAAAGATCGCAAAATAAGTTTTAATCAAATTTTAGGAGTTCATATAATTGATTAAGATCTTTTCAACATGATTATATTGCAAAAACTCGATTTCTGTTCTTTTTACTCAATTAATATTCAACGGGTCCATTGTTCGGCCCATTTAGACCCGCTCGTCTGAAACCTCTACAAAAGAGTTGCAAAATAAGTTTTAAATCAAATTTAGGAGTTCATACAATTGTTTAGGAGCTTTTCAACACGATTATATTGGAAAAACTCGATTTCTATACTTTTTACTCAATTAAAATTCTAACGGGTCCATTGTTCGGCCCATTTAGACCCGCTCGTCCGAAACCTTTACAAAAAAGATCGCAAAATAAATTTTAATCAAATTTTAGGAGTTCATATGATTGATTAAGAGCTTTTCAACACGATTATATTGCAAAAAGTTGATTTTTGTTCTTTTTACTCAGTTAATATTCTAACGGGTCCATTGTTCGGCTCATTTAGACCCGCTCGTCCAAAACCTCTACAAAAGGGTTGCAAAATAAGTTTTAATCCAAATTTAGGAGTTTATACAATTGATTACGAGCTTTTCAACACGATTATATTGCAAAAACTCAATTTCTATACTTTTTACTCAGTTAATATTCTAACTGGTCCATTGTTCGGCCCATTTAAACCCGCTCGTCTGAAACCTCTACAAAAGGGTTGCAAAATAAGTTTTAATCCAAATTTAGGAGTTCATACAATTGTTTACGAGCTTTTCAACACGATTATGTTGCAAAAACTCGATTGCTATACTTTTTACTCAATTAAAATTCTAACGGGTCCATTGTTAGGCCCATTTAGACCCGCTCGTCCGAAACCTTTACAAAAAAATCGCAAAATAAGTTTTAATCAAATTTTAGGAGTTCATATAATTGATTAAGATCTTTTCAACATGATTATATTGCAAAATCTCGATTTCTGTTCTTTTTACTCAATTAATATTCAACGGGTCCATTGTTCGGCCCATTTAGACCCGCTCGTCTGAAACCTCTACAAAAGAGTTGCAAAATAAGTTTTAATCCAAATTTAGGAGTTCATACAATTGTTTACGAGCTTTTCAACACGATTATGTTGCAAAAACTCGATTTCTATACTTTTTACTCAATTAAAATTCTAACGGTCCATTGTTAGGCCCATTTAGACCCGCTCGTCCGAAACCTTTACAAAAAAGATCGCAAATTAATTTTAATCAAATTTTAGGAGTTCATATAATTGATTAAGAGCTTTTCAACACGATTATATTGCAAAAACTTGATTTCTGTTCTTTTTACTCAGTTAATATTCTAACGGGTCCATTGTTCGGCCCATTTAGACCCGCTCGTCCGAAACCTCTACAAAAGGGTTGCAAAATAAGTTTTAATCCAAATTTAGGAGTTCATACAATTGATTACGAGCTTTTCAACACGATTATATTGCAAAAACTCGATTTCTGTTCTTTTTACTCAGTTAATATTCTAACTGGTCCATTATTCGGCCCATTTAGACCCGCTCGTCTGAAACCTCTACAAAAGAGTTGCAAAATAAGTTTTAAATCAAATTTAGGAGTTCATACAATTGTTTACGAGCTTTTCAACACGATTATATTGGAAAAACTCGATTTCTATACTTTTTACTCAATTAAAATTCTAACGGGTCCATTGTTTGGCCCATTTAGACCCGCTCGTCCGAAACCTTTACAAAAAAGATCGCAAAATAAATTTTAATCAAAATTTAGGAGTTCATATGATTGATTAAGAGCTTTTCAACACGATTATAGTGCAAAAACTTGATTTCTGTTCTTTTTACTCAGTTAATATTCTAACGGGTCCATTGTTCGGCTCATTTGGACCCGCTCGTCCGAAACCTCTACAAAAGGGTTGCAAAATAAGTTTTAATCCAAATTTAGGAGTTCATACAATTGATTACGAGCTTTTCAACACGATTATATTGTAAAAACTCAATTTCTATACTTTTTACTCAGTTAATATTCTAACTGGTCCATTGTTCGGCCCATTTAAACCCGCTCGTCGGAAACCTCTACAAAGGGTTGCAAAATAAGTTTTAATCCAAATTTAGGAGTTCATACAATTGTTTACGAGCTTTTCAACACGATTATGTTGCAAAAACTCGATTTCTATACTTTTTACTCAATTAAAATTCTAACGGGTCCATTGTTCGGCCCATTTAGACCCGCTCGTCCGAAACCTTTACAAAAAAGATCGCAAATTAATTTTAATCAAATTTTAGGAGTTCATATAATCGATTAAGAGCTTTTCAACACGATTATATTGCAAAAACTTGATTTCTGTTCTTTTTACTCAGTTAATATTCTAACGGGTCCATTGTTCGGCCCATTTAGACCCGCTCGTCCGAAACCT
Organism: Hibiscus trionum; assembly: GCA_030270665.1. Lineage (NCBI taxonomy): Eukaryota > Viridiplantae > Streptophyta > Magnoliopsida > Malvales > Malvaceae > Hibiscus > Hibiscus trionum. Next base: position 36,632,391 of record BSYR01000010.1, on the reverse strand, counting down.
CTACAAAAGGGTTGCAAAATAAGTTTTAATCCAAATTTAGGAGTTCATACAATTGATTACGAGCTTTTCAACATGATTATATTGCAAAAACTCGATTTCTGTTCTTTTTACTCAGTTAATATTCTAACTGGTCCATTGTTCGGCCCATTTAGACCCGCTCGTCTGAAACCTCTACAAAAGGGTTGGAAAATAAGTTTTAATCCAACTTTAGGAGTTCATACAATTGTTTACGAGCTTTTCAACATGATTATATTGCAAAAACTCGATTTCTATACTTTTTACTCAATTAAGATTCTAACGGGTCCATTGTTCGACCCATTTAGACTCGCTCGTCCGAAACCTTTACAAAAAAGATCGCAAAATAAATTTTAATCAAATTTTAGGAGTTCATATAATTGATTAAGAGCTTTTCAACACGATAATATTGCAAAAATTTGATTTCTTTTCTTTTTACTCAGTTAATATTCTAACGGGTCCATTGTTCGGCCCATTTAGACCCGCTCGTCCGAAACCTCTACAAAAGGGTTGCAAAATAAGTTTTAATCCAAATTTAGGACTTTATACAATTGATTGCGAGCTTTTCAACACAATTATATTTCAAAAACTCGATTACTATACTTTTTACTTAGTTAAAATTATAACGAGTCTATTTTTCGGCCCATTAGGACCCGCTCGTCTGAAACCTCTACAAAAGGGTTGCAAAATAAGTTTTAATCCAAATTTAGGAGTTCATACAATTGTTTACGAGCTTTTCAACATGATTACATTGCAAAAACTCGATTTCTATACTTTTTACTCAATTAAAATTCTAACGGGTCCATTGTTCGGCCCATTTAGACCCGCTCGTCCGAAACCTCTACAAAAAAGATCGCAAAATAAGTTTCAATCAAATTTTAGGAGTTCATATAATTGATTAAGAGCTTTTCAACACAATTATATTGCAAAAACTCGATTTCTGTACATTTTACTCAGTTAAAATTCTAACGGGTCCATTGTTCAGCCCATTTAGACCCGCTCGTCCGAAACCTCTACAAAAGGGTTGCAAAATAAGTTTTAATCAAAATTTAGGAGTTCATACAATTGATTACGAGCTTTTCAACACGATTATATTGCAAAAACTCGATTTTGTTCTTTTTACTCAATTAATATTCTAACGGGTCCATTGTTCGGCCCATTTAGACCCGCTCCTCTGAAACCTCTACAAAAGGGTTGCAAAATAAGTTTTAATCCAAATTTAGGAGTTCATACAATTGTTTACGAGCTTTTCAACACGATTATATTGCAAAAACTCGCTTTCTATACTTTTTACTCAATTAAAATTCTAACGGGTCCATTGTTCGGCCTATTTAGACCCGCTCGTCCGAAACCTCTACAAAAAAGATCGCAAAATAAGTTTTAATCAAATTTTAGGAGTTCATATAATTGATTAAGAGCTTTTCAACACGATTATATTGTAAAAACTCAATTTCTGTTCTTTTTACTCAGTTAATATTCTAACGGGTCCATTGTTCGGCCCATTTAGACTTGCTCGTCTGAAACCTCTACAAAAGGGTTGCAAAATAAGTTTTAACCTAAATTTAGGAGTTCATACAATTGTTTACGAGCTTTTCAACACAATTATATTGCAAAAACTTGATTTCTGTTCTTTTTACTGAGTTAATATTCTAACGGGTCCATTGTTCAGCCCATTTAGACTCGCTCGTCTAAAACCTCTACAAAAGGGTTGCAAAATAAGTTTTAATCCAAATTTAGGAGTTCATACAATTGTTTACGAGCTTTTCAACACAATTATATTGCAAAAACTCGATTTCTATTCTTTTTACTCAGTTAATATTCTAACAGGTCCATTGTTCAGCCCATTTAGACCCGCTTGTTTGAAACCTCTACAAAAGGGTTGCAAAATAAGTTTTAATCCAAATTTAGGAGTTCATACAATTGTTTACGAGCTTTTCAACACAATTATATTGCAAAAACTCGATTTTTGTGCTTTTTACTCAGTTAAAATTCTAACGGGTCCATTGTTCGGCCCATTTAGACCCGCTCGTCTGAAACCTCTACAAAAGGGTTGCAAAATAAGTTTTAATCCAAATTTAGGAGTTCATACAATTGTTTACGAGCTTTTCAACACGATTATATTGCAAAAACTCGATTTCTATACTTTTTACTCAATTAAAATTCTAACGGGTCCATTGTTCGGCCCATTTAGACCCGCTCGTCCGAAACCTTTACAAAAAAGATCGCAAAATAAGTTTTAATCAAATTTTAGGAGTTCATATAATTGATTAAGAGCTTTTCAACATGATAATATTGCAAAAACTTGATTTCTGTTCTTTTTACTCAGTTAATATTCTAACGGGTGTGGATGGCTCTCAATTCTCTCTCAAATTTTTCCGGGGTCTTTGTTGGGTGTTGGTTTGTTCTTCTTGCTTTTCCTTTTTTTTCGGTTGTGTTTTCCACTCTCTCTCTTTCATTCCCCTTCCCCCACACGGCACCTCTCTGTCTTCCGCCGGATTTGCCAGCATATCATCAAGATAACCGAAAATTTTTGATTTCCTTGGAAATCGGTAAGAGAATGCCAAGGGTCATTCCACCCCGTCCCATTTTACCATTTACATCTTTTGTTATATTTTTTATTTGTTTTTATTCTCTCTGGCATTTAACCCTTAACATGTTTCTTTTCTGCGAGTTTTGGCCGATTTTTGCATTACACAAAACCTCTATTAGATCTGTTTTATCTGATGAAGGGCTATTTTTCCCCTTTTTTTCACCGTCTTTTCCCCTCTTTGGGCGTTTTCGACGAGATCCAACCGGCGAACTACAGATCTGGACGGTAAGTCTCACCGATTATCTTTTCTCTATGTTTTTATGTTCCTTTGTTTCTATTTAACCCTTTCTGATCTTTGCCTTGGTTTTTTTCTCTTTGGTTTTGGATCAATCTCTTCTGCTATCCCGGAGGGCTTCTTCCCCTATTGCGACTCACGACGTTTGTCCTACATCCACCCGTTTGGATTTGTTTCTCTATCCCTTCTTTTTATTTTCTTTGTTTTTGTTCAACTCATCTTTTTTGTTTCTCTTTTTTCAAAGGGTTTTTTCCCCTTCTATTTCTTTTCTACGTTTTTTCAATCTCCCCCATATTTTTTTAGGGTTTGTACCCCTTTCTTTTAGGTTTCTGATTTCCGTTTTCTCATGCAGATGATGGGTTTTCCTTCGATTAACGAACGACCATCTTCATCTCAATCTGAAATGACGGTTCATCTTCTGGATACTAATCATCTCTCCCATTATTTTCTTTTTTCCTTTAACCCTTATCTATCTCCGTTGTTTTCTTTTCTTCTTTTTTTACTTTCTGTGTACCATATCTTCTCTAATGCTTTGTTTCTCTCTGCACAGCTTCAATGGGGCTCATACTTAATCCTTCTGAGTTCTATGGCTGCAAATCGGGTATTATCGTCCCTCATTTCTCATTGCATTATCTTCATCCTTCCTTTATTCGTTTATGTCCTGTTATCTTTGTGGGTTGATGGTAATACTAATCGTTTTTCTTCGCTACATTTTCCTTTTGTCCTTTATCATCTTGGCTTGTTATTTGTATCTGATTTATCTTCGTGGTCTAGTAGTCTGACGGCTCCTTATTTTATCCTTTCTCTATTTTATCTGTATTCTGTTATCTTCTCGTTTGAGCACTCCTTTAGTTGCTTATTTCATCTGCTCCAGTTATTTCTTAGTACTGTTTTAATCTGTCTTGATATTTACTTGTTGTTTATCCATTTTCTGGGTTCCCTGGTTATTTTCGATCCTTTTAATATTGTCTTTAATTCCATTTATTTTTTATGTTGCTTGTTCTTCTCTAATCTACCACAAGCCCTTTTAGGGAAATCTAAATCAACCCAGTATATGGGGAAAATTCAATTTCTAGCTTACTTCTGCGACAGCATTCTTAAGCATACTTCACCATTTATATTAAGGCTTTGCCCACCTTATTTTCCCCTTACACTTCTCTATATTATGTATTTGTCTAAATTTCTTCTCAACATATTAATGTGGATTTTCCACAATCCTTATTCAACTATGTACCAGGTTTTCATTTACTATGGGCATTATAGTTCCTATGTCTCTTTGAATTTGCATCACTCTACTCACCTAATCATTAGATCTGCTAATTCATTTTTCCACAATTTGTATAATTATGTTTCTGCTCTAAATAACTTTAAATCGACTCATATGTTGTTTTATGTACTTTACTCTGTTACATATCATCTCCAACTTTGGAATTCTTTTATTGCTATTGAATTAAATTTTACCAATATTCGAGCCCTTATAGGGAACCCTATATCAACCCACTTAGTGGGAATTTTTACAATTGTTAACTTATTTTTTCTTATCCAGACACATTTCATAATAAATATTCCCACTTATTTACTTATGCATCATTTGTTCTCATTTTTATGGACTCTGACCCTTGTTACTTATGACATTCCTTTTAATGTATACCATATAATGTATTTCTTAAGGCCCTTTTTCCATTACCTTCCTTCTTTAACCTTGGCCTTTTTTCCCTTCAGGTATTGCCCGGTTCCTTATAGATCTATTTCACTACATGATTTGATGTTGGACTACGAAATAGTACCTTCATGCTTATCTAATTGGTATAATACATGTTTATATTATTGCTTACAACTTTCATCTTATTTTAGTCGTTTATTTAATGTTGGTCATGTATCTTCTGTTTACTCCTTGCCCGTACCTATATACTTGATTATCCCCTACCTTCGATCCCTTCTCACCTCTAAATGGTTTCTACAATTCTCTAAAATTCATCTGTCTTCTCTTTTTACTGTTTCAGATCAAAATACCTATCAACCTCCTTTCCTCACTATTGCAGTAATCAAGGAAATTTGGAATCCTGGGCCCACGCACTGGTATTATTCATATTTAATTATTATTAATCGAGCTTGTATTTATTATTTATTAGCCATTCATTATCCCCCTTTTTTGCTCTTTTGGTTTGTAAATAATTTCTTATCCCCGCTTCCTTTTATCCCTGGGTATGTAATCTTTATTATTTTCTGCTCTTCCTTTTCGCTATCCTTTCCTGATTGCTCATATCTGTTATGCTTATTTACTTATTGGTTGTTTTTAATGCATGTTGCTTTCTATTCGTTCGATTACGATACGTTACTCAATCTGTTTAGTAAATATTCAACCGGTCAATCTCTCAACTCTCCATATATCCTCCTTCCCTCTCTCTCTTTATTTCAAAAAATCAGTCTCAACGCCTCATCAGGCGAATTAATTCCAGCCCTTTTTAGGGAATTAACTACGACCATCATTATGATGGAAAACAAATTTCAATCACCGTTATTTATGCTTAAAATTTTCACCTTCCATATATACATACTAATTAATTTATTCACCATAACTATTATTTGTTACACGGTTTTAAAACAATATATGGTATCCTCATTAATTTCATTCTTCCCACTTAATATCTTTTTTTATTACTTTCCCACTTTTAATATTTTTTCCGCTCTTCTACCTATTTTATTTAAGGAATATAATTTATTATCCTTAAATTTTTTTATTCCTTTCTCTTCTCTTATTACTAATCGTACAACTTTTAATTACATTTTAAATCCCCGATTTACTTTCTCCTTTATTAAAAAGCCAGCTATAATTTCCAGTTGTAATTCATCCTTTCCTTATACATCCCTAAATATCAGTAAATACAGATGCACACACTTACTTTATTTACTATTACACCTACCTTTAAAATTCTTTTTGCATTTAAGGAATTCTTCCTTAAATTTTGCTTTAAAGTTGCCATTATTTAATATATTTAACGAAAATTCTCCTCTCGCCCAGCTAATTCGTTTTAATAGGGAAAGTTTCTTTTCATCTTGCCTTTATGTCATTATTATAACCCAAACTTTATGGTCACTAATTCTTCCTCAACTTCCTTTACTTACTACTTACCATAGAATAGCTTACATAATCTCTTCTTATTTATATGAACAATATACCCGTATTAAGCCACAAACCTCTCCCAATCCTTCTATCCTCCTTAACTTCTATACTCCACCCATGGCATCCTCCTCTATCCCCCGGCTTAGCTCCATCGACCTTACTCATGAGGAAGCATAACTCCTTTACACTCCTGATTTCGGCTGGGATTTTGTCGAGGAGGATCCAAGCTATTCATCTTAGGATGCTTTATCTCGTCTAAAACTATTGATATTTATGCTGTTATTAATGCGTTTGAAGGCATTTGGAAGCCTAACGAAGTGGTGTCTATTTTTGTCATCCAAGACAACTATCTCAAGATCAAATTCAAGGAAGTCAAGTTCTGTTACGAAGTCCTTAACCGAGGTCCTTGGCTGTACAAGGACGAATGGTTAGCCATTACTGAATATGATCCTGCTAAATCTATTGGAGATTATTCATTCAACATTATGAGGATCTGGATCCGCATTTTCGCCCTTCATTCCTCCCTCTTTGAGGACATTGATCGATCGCACCTTGTGGGACATGCTCTTGGGTATATGGTAGGCAACGTCATACGAACTGATACTCGAGAATTTGAAGGAAATATGAAAGACTTCCTGCGGATCTGTTCTTTTTACTCAGTTAATATTCTAACGGGTCCATTGTTCGGCCCATTTAGAACCGCCCGTTCGAAACCTCTACAAAAGGGTTGCAAAATAAGTTTTAATCCAAATTTAGGAGTTCATACAATTGATTACGAGCTTTTCAACACAATTATATTGCAAAAACTCGATTTTTGTGCTTTTTACTCAGTTAAAATTCTAACGGGTCCATTGTTCGGCCCATTTAGACCCGCTCGTCCGAAACCTTTACAAAAAAGATCGCAAAATAAGTTAGAATCAAAATTTAGGAGTTCATATAATTGATTAAGAGCTTTTCAACACGATTATATTGCAAAACTCAATTTCTATACTTTTTACTCGGTTAAAATTCTAACGGGTCCATTGTTCTGCCTATTTAGACTCGCTCGTCCGAAACCTTACAAAAAGGTCCGCAAAATAAGTTTTAATCAAAATTTAGGAGTTCATATAATTGATTACGAGCTTTTCAACATGATTATATTGCAAAAACTCGATTTCTGTTCTTTTTACTCAGTTAATATTCTAACGGGTCCATTGTTCGGCCCATTTAGACCCGCTCGTCCGAAACCTCTACAAAAGGGCTGCAAATAAGTTTTAATCTAAATTTAGGAGTTCATACAATTGATTACGAGCTTTTCAACACAATTATATTGCAAAAACTCGATTTTTGTGCTTTTTACTCAGTTAAAATTCTAACGGGTCCTTTGTTCGGCCCATTTAGACCCGCTCGTCCGAAACCTCTACAAAAGGGTTGCAAAATAAGTGTTAATACAAATTTAGGAGTTCATACAATTGATCACGAGCGTTTCAACACGATTATATTGCAAAAACTCGATTTCTGTACTTTTTACTAAGTTAAAATTCTAACGGGTCCATTGTTCGGCCTATTTAGACCCGATCGTCCGAAACCTATACAAAAAGGGTTGCACAATAAGTTTTAATCCAAATTAAGGAATGTATATAATTGATTACGAGCATTTCAACATGATTATATTGCAAAAACTCGATTTCTATACTTTTTACTCAGTTAAAATTCTAACGGGTCCACTGTTCGGCCCATTTAGACCCGCTCGTTCGAAACCTCTACAAAAGGGTTGCAAAATAAAGTTTAATCCAAATTTAGGAGTTCATACAATTGATTACGAGCTATTCAACACAATTATATTGCAAAAACTCGATTACTATACTTTTTACTTAGTTAAAATTCTAACAGGTCTATTTTTCGGTCCATTAGGACCGCTCGTCTAAAACCTCTAAAAAAGGGTTGCAAAATAAGTTTTAATCCAAATTTAAGAGTTCATACATATGATTCCGAGCTTTTCAAAACGATTATATTGCAAAAACTAGATTTCTGTACTTTTTACTCCGTTAAAGTTCTAACGGGTCCATTGTTCGGCTCATTTAGACCCGCTCGTCTGAAACCTCAACAAAAGGGTTACAAAATAAGCTTTAATCCAAATTTAGGAGTTCATACAATTGATTACGAGCTTTTCAACACAATTATATTGCAAAAACTCGATTTTTGTATTTTTTACCTAGTTAAAATTCTAACGGGTCCATTGTTCGGCCCATTTAGACCCGACCGTCCGAAACCTCTACGAAAAGGTTGCAAAATAAGTGTTAATCCAACTTTAGGAGTTCATACAATTGATTACGAGTGTTTCAATATGATTATATAGCAAAAACTCGATTTCTGTACTTTTTACTCAGTTAAAATTCTAACGGGTCCATTGTTCGGCCCATTTAGACCTGATCGTCCGAAACCTATACAAAAAGGGCTGCAAAATAAGTTTTAATCCAAATTTATGAATGCATATAATTGATTACGTGCTTTTCAACACGATTATATTACAAAAACTCGATTTCTATACATTTTACTCAGTTAAAATTCTAACGGGTCCACTGTTCGGCCCATTTAGACCCGCTCGTCCGAAACCTCTACAAAGGGTTGCAAAATAAGTTTTAAACCAAATTTAGGAGTTCATACAATTGATTACGAGCTTTTCAATACGATTATATTGCAAAAACTCAATTTCTGTACTTTTTACTCAGTTAAAATTCTAACGGGTCCATTGTTCGGCCATTTAGACCCGCTCGTCCGAAACCTTTACAAAAAAGATCGCAAAATATATTTTAATCAAATTTAGGAGTTCATATAATTGATTAAGAGCTTTTCAACACGATTATATTGCAAAAACTTGATTTCTGTTCTTTTTACTCAGTTAATATTCTAACAGGTCCATTGTTCGGCCCATTTAGACCCGCTCGTCCGAAACCTCTACAAAAGGGTTGCAAAATAAGTTTTAATCCAAATTTAGGAGTTCATACAATTGATTACGAGATTTTCAACACAATTATATTGCAAAAACTCGATTATTGTGCTTTTTACTCAGTTAAAATTCTAACGGGTCCATTGTTCGGCCCATTTAGACCAGCTCGTTCGAAACCTTTACAAAAAAGATCGCAAAATAAGTTAGAATCAAATTTTAAGAGTTCGTATAAATGATTAAGAGCTTTTCAACACGATTATATTGCAAAAACATGATTTCTGTTCTTTTTCCTCAGCTAATATTCTAACGGATCTATTGTTCGGCCCATTTAGACCCGCTCGTCCGAAACCTCTACAAAAGGGTTGCAAAATAAGTTTTAATCTAAATTTAGGAGTTCATACAATTGATTACGAGCTTTTCAACCCAATTATATTGCAAAAACTCGATTTATGTTCTTTTTACTCAGTTAATATTCTAACGGGTCCATTGTTCGGCCCATTTAGACCCGCTCGTCCGAAACCTTTACAAAAAAGATCGCAAAATAAGTTAGAATCAAAATTTAGGAGTTCATATAATTTATTAAGAGCTTTTCAACAAGATTATATTGCAAAAACTCAATTTCTATACTTTTTACTTGGTTAAAATTCTAACGGGTCCATTGTTCTGCCTATTTAGACTCGCTCGTCCGAAACCTTACAAAAAGGACCGCAAAAAAAGTTTTAATCAAAATTTAGGAGTTCATATAATTGATTACGAGCTTTTCAACACGATTATATTGCAAAAACTCGATTTCTATTCTTTTTACTCAGTTAATATTCTAACGGGTCCATTGTTCGGCCCATTTAGACCCGCTCGTCCGAAACCTCTACAAAAAGGGTGAAAAATAAGTTTTAATCCAAATTTAGGAGTTCATACAATTGATTACGAGCTTTTCAACACAATTATATTGCAAAAACTCGATTTTTGTGCTTTTTACTCAGTTAAAATTCTAACGGGTCCATTTTTCGGCCCATTTAGACCCGCTCGTCCGAAACCTCTACAAAAGGGTTGCAAAATAATTGTTAATCCAAATTTAGGAGTTCATACAATTGATCACGAGCGTTTCAACACGATTATATTGCAAAAACGCGATTTCTGTACTTTTTACTCAGTTAAAATTCTAACGGGTCCATTGTTCGGCCTATTTAGACCCGATCGTCCGAAACCTATACCAAAAGGGTTGCACAAAAAGTTTTAATCAAAATTTAGGAATGTATATAATTGATTACGAGCATTTCAACATGATTATATTGCAAACACTCGATTTCTATACTTTTTACTCAGTTAAAATTCTAACGGGTCTATTGTTCGGCCCATTTAGACCCGCTCGTCCGAAACCTCTACGAAAGGGTTGCAAAATAAGTTTTTATCCAAATTTGGGAGTTCATAAAATTGATTACGAGCTTTTCAAAACAATTATATTGCAAAAACTGGATTACTATACTTTTTAGTTAGTTAAAATTCTAACGGGTTTATTTTTCGGCCCATTAGGACCCGCTCGTCTGAAACCTCTACAAAAGGGTTGCAAAATAAGTTTTAATCCAAATTTAAGAGTTCATACAGATGATTACGAGCTTTTCAAAACGATTATATTGCAAAAACTAGATTTCTGTACTTTTTACTCCGTTAAAATTCTAACGGGTCCATTGTTCGGCTCATTTAGACCCGCTCGTCCGAAACCTCAATAAAAGGGTTGCAAAATAAGTTTTAATCCAAATATAGGAGTTCATACAATTGATTACGAGCGTTTGAATACGATTATATTGCAAAAACTCGATTTCTATACTTTTTACTCAGTTAAAATTCTAACGGGTCCATTGTTCGGCCCATTTAGACCCGATCGTCCGAAACCTATACAAAAAGGGCTGCAAAATAAGTTTTAATCCAAATTTAGGAATGCATATAATTGATTACGTGCTTTTCAACACGATTATATTACAAAATCTCGATTTCTATACATTTTACTCAGTTAAAATTCTAACGGGTCCATTGTTCGGCCCATTTAGACCCGCTCGTCCGAAACCTCTACAAAGGGTTGCAAAATAAGTTTTAATCCAAATTTAGGAGTTCATACAATTGATTATGAGCTTTTCAATACGATTATATTGCAAAAACTCGATTTCTGCACTTTTTACTCAGTTAAAATTCTAACGGGTCCATTGTTCGGCCCATTTAGACTCGCTCGTCCGAAACCTTTACAAAAAAGACCGCAAAATAAGTTAGAATCAAATTTTAGGAGTTCATATAATTGATTACGAGCTTTTCAACACGATTATATTGAAAAATCTCGATTACAGTTCTTTTTAGTCTGTTAAAATTCTAACGGGTCCATTGTTCGACCCATTTAGACCCGCTCGTCCGAAACCTCTACAAAAGGGTTGCAAAATAAGTTTTAATCCAAATTTAGGAGTTCATACAATTTTTAATAGCTTTTCAACACGATTATATTGCAAAAACTCGATTTCTGTTCTTTTTACTCAGTTAAAATTCTAACGGGTCCATTGTTTGCCCCATTTAGACCCGCTCGTCCGAAACCTCTACAATAAAGACCGCAAAAAAAGTTAGAGTCAAATTTTAAGATTTCATATAATTGATTACGAACTTTTCAAAACGACTATATTGCAAAAAAAAATGATTTATGTACTTTTTACTCAGTTAAAATTCTAATGGGTCCATTGTTCGGCCCATTTAGACCCGCTCGTCCGAAACCTGGACAAAAGGGTTGCAAAATAACTTTTAATCCAAATTTAGGAGTTCATACAATTGATTACGAGCTTTTCAACACAATTATATTGCAAAAACTCGATTTTTGTGCTTTTTACTCGGTTAAAATTCTAACGGGTCCATTGTTCGGCCCATTTAGACCTGCTCGTCCGAAACCTCTACAAAAGGGTTGCAAAATAAGTTTTAATCAAAATTTAGGAGTTCATACAATTGATTACGAGCTTTTGAACACGATTATATTGCAAAAACTCGATTTATGTACTTTTTAGTCAGTTAAAATTCTAACGGGTCCATTGTTCGGCCCATTTAGACCCGCTCGTCTGAAACCTTTACAAAAAAGATCCCAAAATAAGTTTTGATCAAATTTTAGGAGTTCATATAATTGATTAAGAGCTTTTCAACACGATTATATTGCAAAAACTTGATTTCTGTACTTTTTACTCAGTTAAAATTCTAACGGGTCCATTGTTCGGCCCATTTAGACCCGCTCGTCCGAAACCTCTACAAAAGGGTTGCAAAATAAGTTTTAATCTAAATTTAGGAGTTCATACAATTGTTTACGAGCTTTTCAACACGATTATATTGCAAAAACTCGATTTTTGTACTTTTTACTCAATTAAAATTCTAATGGGTCCATTGTTCGGCCCATTTAGACCCGCTCGTCCGAAACCTCTACAAAAGGGATGCAAAATAAGTTTTAATCCAAATTTAGGAGTTCATACAATTGTTTACGAGCTTTTTCAACACGATTATATTGCAAAAACTCGATTTCTGTACTTTTTACTCAGTTAAAATTCTAATGGGTCCATTGTTCGGTCCATTTAGACCCGCTCGTCTGAAACCTTTACATAAAAGACCGCAAAAGAAGTTAGAATCAAATTTTAGGAGTTCATATAATTGATTACGAGCATTTCAACACGATAATATTGAAAAATCTCGATTACAGTTCTTTTTACTCAATTAAAATTCTAACGGGTCCATTGTTCAACCCATTTAGACCCGCTCGTCCGAAACCTCTACAAAAGGGTTGCAAAATAAGTTTTAATCAAAATTTAGGAGTTCATACAATTTTTTACTAGCTTTTCAACATGATTATATTGCCAAAACTCGATTTCTGTACTTTTTACTCAGTTAAAATTCTAACGGGTCCATTGTTCAGCCCATTTAGACTCGCTCGTCCGAAACCTTTACAAAAAAGACCGCAAAATAAGTTAGAATCAAATTTTGGGAGTTCATATAATTGATTACGAGCTTTTCAAAAATACTATATAGTAAAATCTCGATTTCTGTTCTTTTTACTCAGTTAAAATTCTAATGGGTCCATTGCTTGGCCCATTTAGATCCGCTCGTCCGAAACCTCTACAAAAGAGTTGCAAAATAAGTTTTAATCCAAATTTAGGAGTTCATACAATTGTTTACGAGCTTTTCAACACAATTATATTGCAAAAACTTGATTTATGTTCTTTTTACTCAGTTAAAATTCTAACGGGTCCACTGTTCGCCCCATTTAGACCCGCTCGTCCGAAACCTCTACAAAAAAGACCGCAAAACAAGTTAGAATCAAATTTTAGGATTTCATATAATTGATTACGAGCTTTTCAACACGACTATATTGCAAAAACTTGATTTCTGTACTTTTTACTCAGTTAAAATTTTCACGGGTCCATTGTTCGGCCCATTTAGACCCGCTCGTCCGAAACCTCTACAAAAGGGTTGCAAAATAAGTTTTAATCCAAATTTAGGAGTTCATACAATTGATTACGAGCTTTTCAGTACGAAGATATTGTAAAATCTCGATTTCTATACTTTTTACTCAGTTAAAATTCTAACGGGTCCATTGTTCAGCCCATTTAGACACGCTCGTGCGAAACCTTTACAAAAAAAGACCGTAAAATAAGTTAGAATCAAATTTTAGGAATTCATATAATTGATTACGAGCTTTTCAACACGATAATATTGAAAAATCTCGATTAAAGTTCTTTTTACTTAGTTAAAATTCTAACGGGTCCATTTTTCGACCCATTTAGACCCGCTCGTCTGAAACCTCTACAAAAGGGTTGCAAAATAAGTTTTAATCCAAATTTAGGAGTTCATACAATTTTTTACGAGCTTTTCAACACGATTATATTGCAAAAACTCAATTTTTGTGCTTTTTACTCAGTTAAAATTCTAACGGGTCCATTGTTCGGCCCATTTAGACCCGATCCTCCGAAACCTAAACAAAAGGGTTGCAAAATAAGTTTTAATCCAAATTTAGGAGTTCATACAATTGATTACGAGCTTTTCAACACAATTATATTTCAAAAACTCGATTTATGTACTTTTTACTCAGTTAAAATTCTAATTGGTCCATTGTTCGGCCCATTTAGATTAAAACTGAGTAAAAAGTACAGAAATTGAGTTTTTACAATATAATCGTGTTGAAAAGCTCGTAATCAATTGTATGAACTCCTAAATTTGGATTAAAACTTATTTTGCAACCCTTTTGTAGAGGTTTCGGACGAGCGGGTCTAAATGGGCCGAACAATGGACCCCTTAGAATTTTAACTGAGTAAAAAGTACAGAAATCGAGTTTTTGCAATATAATCGTGTTGAAAAGCTCATAATCAATTATATGAACTCCTAAATTTGGATTAAAACTTATTTTGCAGCCCTTTTTGTAGAGGTTTCGGACGAGCGGGTCTGAATGGGCCAAACAATGGACCCGTTAGAATTTTAATAGAGTAAAAAGTACAGAAATCGGGTTTTTGAAATATAATAAAGTTGAAAAGCTCGTAATCAATTATATGAACTCCTAAATTTGGATTAAAACTTATTTTGCAGCCGTTTTTGTAGAGGTTTCGGACAAGCGGGTCTAAATGGGCCGAACAATGGACCCGTTAGAATTTTAACAGAGTAAAAAGTAAAGAAATCGAGTTTTTGCAATATAATCGTGTTGAAAAGCTCATAATCAATTACATGAACTCCTAAATTTGGATTAAAACTTATTTTGCAGCCCTTTTTGTAGAGGTTTCGGACGAACAGGTCTAAATGGGCCGAACAATGGACCCGCTAGAATTTTAACTGAGTAAAAAGTACGTAAATCGAGTTTTTGCAATATAATCGTGTTGAAAAGCTCGTGATAAATTGTATGAACTCCTAAATTTGGATTAAAGCTTATTTTGCAGCCCTTTTTGTAGAGGTTTCGGACGAGCGGGTCTAAATGGGCCGTACAATGGACCCGTTATAATTTTAGCTGAGTTAAAAGTACAGTAATCGAGTTTTTGCAATATAATCGTGTTGAAAAGCTCTTAATAAATTATATGAACTCCTAGAATTTGGATTAAAACTTATTTTGAAGCCCTTTTTGTAGAGGTTTCGGACGAGCGGGTCTAAATGGACCAAACAATGGACCCGTTAAAATTTTAACTGAGTAAAAAGTACAGAAATCTAGTTTTTGCAATATAATCGTGTTGAGAAGCTCGTAAACAATTGTATGAACTCATAAATTTGGATTAAAACTTATTTTGCAACCCTTTTGTAGAGGTTTCAGTCGAGCGGGTCTAAATGGGTCGAACAATAGACCCGTTAGAATTTTAACTGAGTAAAAAGTATAGAATTCGAGTTTTTGCAATATAATCGTGTTGAAAAGCTCGTAATCAATTATATGAACTCCTAAAATTTGATTCTAACTTATTTTGCGGTCTTTTTGTAAAGGTTTCGGACTAGTTGGTCTAAATCGGCCGAACAATGGACCCGTTAGAATTTTAATTGAGTAAAAAGAACAGAAATCGAGTTTTTGCAATATAATCGTGTTGAAAAGTTCATAATCAATTATATGAACTCCTAAATTTGGATTAAAACTTATTTTGTAGCCCTTTTTGTAGAGGTTTCGGACGAGCGGGTCTAAATGGGCCAAACAATGGACCCATTAGAATTTTAACAGAGTAAAAAGTACAGAAATCGAGGTTTTGCAATATAATCATGTTGAAAAGATCATAATCAATTATATGAACTCCTAAATTTGGATTAAAACTTATTTTGCAGCCGTTTTTGTAGAGGTTTCGGACGAGCAGGTCTACATGGGCCGAGTAATGGACCCGTTACAATTTTAACTGAGTAAAAAGTACAGAAATCGAGTTTTTGCAATATAATCGTGTTGAAAAGCTCGTAATCAATTGTATGAACTCCTAAATTTGGATTAAAACTTATTTTGTAACGCTTTTGTAGAGGTTTCGGACGACCGGGTCTAAATGGGCCGAACAATGGATCCGTTAGAATTTTAACCGAGTAAAAAGTACAGAAATCGAGTTTTTGCAATATAATCGTGTTGAAAAGCTCATAATCAATTATATGAACTCCTAAATTTTGATTAAAACTTATTTTGCAGCCCTTATTGAAGAGGTTTCGGACGAGCGGGTCTAAATGGGCCGAACAATGGACCCCTTAGAATTTTAACTGAGTAAAAAGTACAGAAATCGAGTTTTTGCAATATAATCGTGTTGAAAAGCTCATAATCAATTATATGAACTCCTAAATTTGGATTAAAACTTATTTTGCAGCCCTTTTTGTAGAGGTTTCGGACGAGCGGGTCTGAATGGGCCAAACAATGGACCCGTTAGAATTTTAACAGAGTAAAAAGTACAGAAATCGGGTTTTTGAAATATAATAAAGTTGAAAAGCTCGTAATCAATTATATGAACTCCTAAATTTGGATTAAAACTTATTTTGCAGCCGTTTTTGTAGTGGTTTCGGACAAGCGGATCTAAATGGGCCGAACAATGGACCCGTTAGAATTTTAACAGAGTAAAAAGTAAAGAAATCGAGTTTTTGCAATATAATCGTGTTGAAAAGCTCATAATCAATTACATGAACTCCTAAATTTGGATTAAAACTTATTTTGCAGCCCTTTTTGTAGAGGTTTCGGACGAACAGGTCTAAATGGGCCGAACAATGGACCCGCTAGAATTTTAACTGAGTAAAAAGTACGTAAATCGAGTTTTTGCAATATAATCGTGTTGAAAAGCTCGTGATAAATTGTATGAACTCCTAAATTTGGATTAAAGCTTATTTTGCAGCCCTTTTTGTAGAGGTTTCGGACGAGCGGGTCTAAATGGGCCGTACAATGGACCCGTTATAATTTTAGCTGAGTTAAAAGTACAGTAATCGAGTTTTTGCAATATAATCGTGTTGAAAAGCTCTTAATAAATTATATGAACTCCTAGAATTTGGATTAAAACTTATTTTGAAGCCCTTTTTGTAGAGGTTTCGGACGAGCGGGTCTAAATGGACCAAACAATGGACCCGTTAAAATTTTAACTGAGTAAAAAGTACAGAAATCTAGTTTTTGCAATATAATCGTGTTGAGAAGCTCGTAAATAATTGTATGAACTCATAAATTTGGATTAAAACTTATTTTGCAACCCTTTTGTAGAGGTTTCAGACGAGCGGGTCTAAATGGGTCGAACAATGGACCCGTTAGAATTTTAACTGAGTAAAAAGTATAGAATTCGAGTTTTTGCAATATAATCGTGTTGAAAAGCTCGTAATCAATTATATGAACTCCTAAAATTTGATTCTAACTTATTTTGCGGTCTTTTTGTAAAGGTTTCGGACTAGTTGGTCTAAATCGGCCGAACAATGGACCCGTTAGAATTTTAATTGAGTAAAAAGAACAGAAATCGAGTTTTTGCAATATAATCGTGTTGAAAAGTTCATAATCAATTATATGAACTCCTAAATTTGGATTAAAACTTATTTTGTAGCCCTTTTTGTAGAGGTTTCGGACGAGCGGGTCTAAATGGGCCAAACAATGGACCCATTAGAATTTTAACAGAGTAAAAAGTACAGAAATCGAGTTTTTGCAATATAATCATGTTGAAAAGATCATAATCAATTATATGAACTCCTAAATTTGGATTAAAACTTATTTTGCAGCCGTTTTTGTAGAGGTTTCGGACGAGCAGGTCTACATGGGCCGAGTAATGGACCCGTTACAATTTTAACTGAGTAAAAAGTACAGAAATCGAGTTTTTGCAATATAATCGTGTTGAAAAGCTCGTAATCAATTGTATGAACTCCTAAATTTGGATTAAAACTTATTTTGTAACGCTTTTGTAGAGGTTTCGGACGACCGGGTCTAAATGGGCCGAACAATGGATCCGTTAGAATTTTAACCGAGTAAAAAGTACAGAAATCGAGTTTTTGCAATATAATCGTGTTGAAAAGCTCATAATCAATTATATGAACTCCTAAATTTTGATTAAAACCTATTTTGCAGCCCTTATTGAAGAGGTTTCGGACGAGCGGGTCTAAATGGGCCGAACAATGGACCCCTTAGAATTTTAACTGAGTAAAAAGTACAGAAATCGAGTTTTTGCAATATAATCGTGTTGAAAAGCTCATAATCAATTATATGAACTCCTAAATTTGGATTAAAACTTATTTTGCAGCCCTTTTTGTAGAGGTTTCGGACGAGCGGGTCTGAATGGGCCAAACAATGGACCCGTTAGAATTTTAACAGAGTAAAAAGTACAGAAATCGGGTTTTTGAAATATAATAAAGTTGAAAAGCTCGTAATCAATTATATGAACTCCTAAATTTGGATTAAAACTTATTTTGCAGTCGTTTTTGTAGTGGTTTCGGACAAGCGGATCTAAATGGGCCGAACAATGGACCCGTTAGAATTTTAACAGAGTAAAAAGTAAAGAAATCGAGTTTTTGCAATATAATCGTGTTGAAAAGCTCATAATCAATTACATGAACTCCTAAATTTGGATTAAAACTTATTTTGCAGCCCTTTTTGTAGAGGTTTCGGACGAATAGGTCTAAATGGGCCGAACAATGGACCCGCTAGAATTTTAACTGAGTAAAAGTACGTAAATCGAGTTTTTGCAATATAATCGTGTTGAAAAGCTCGTGATAAATTGTATGAACTCCTAAATTTGGATTAAAGCTTATTTTGCAGCCCTTTTTGTAGAGGTTTCGGACGAGCGGGTCTAAATGGGCCGTACAATGGACCCATTATAATTTTAGCTGAGTTAAAAGTACAGTAATCGAGTTTTTGCAATATAATCGTGTTGAAAAGCTCTTAATAAATTATATGAACTCCTAGAATTTGGATTAAAACTTATTTTGAAGCCCTTTTTGTAGAGGTTTCGGACGAGCGGGTCTAAATGGACCAAACAATGGACCCGTTAAAATTTTAACTGAGTAAAAAGTACAGAAATCTAGTTTTTGCAATATAATCGTGTTGAGAAGCTCGTAAATAATTGTATGAACTCATAAATTTGGATTAAAACTTATTTTGCAACCCTTTTGTAGAGGTTTCAGACGAGCGGGTCTAAATGGGTCGAACAATGGACCCGTTAGAATTTTAACTGAGTAAAAAGTATAGAATTCGAGTTTTTGCAATATAATCGTGTTGAAAAGCTCGTAATCAATTATATGAACTCCTAAAATTTGATTCTAACTTATTTTGCGGTCTTTTTGTAAAGGTTTCGGACTAGTTGGTCTAAATCGGCCGAACAATGGACCCGTTAGAATTTTAATTGAGTAAAAAGAACAGAAATCGAGTTTTTGCAATATAATCGTGTTGAAAAGTTCATAATCAATTATATGAACTCCTAAATTTGGATTAAAACTTATTTTGTAGCCCTTTTTGTAGAGGTTTCAGACGAGCGGGTCTAAATGGGCCAAACAATGGACCCATTAGAATTTTAACAGAGTAAAAAGTACAGAAATCGAATTTTTGCAATATAATCATGTTGAAAAGATCATAATCAATTATATGAACTCCTAAATTTGGATTAAAACTTATTTTGCAGCCGTTTTTGTAGAGGTTTCGGACGAGCAGGTCTACATGGGCCGAGTAATGGACCCGTTACAATTTTAACTGAGTAAAAAGTACAGAAATCGAGTTTTTGCAATATAATCGTGTTGAAAAGCTCGTAATCAATTGTATGAACTCCTAAATTTGGATTAAAACTTATTTTGTAACGCTTTTGTAGAGGTTTCGGACGACCGGGTCTAAATGGGCCGAACAATGGATCCGTTAGAATTTTAACCGAGTAAAAAGTACAGAAATCGAGTTTTTGCAATATAATCGTGTTGAAAAGTTCATAATCAATTATATGAACTCCTAAATTTGGATTAAAACTTATTTTGTAGCCCTTTTTGTAGAGGTTTCGGACGAGCGGGTCTAAATGGGCCAAACAATGGACCCATTAGAATTTTAACAGAGTAAAAAGTACAGAAATCGAGGTTTTGCAATATAATCATGTTGAAAAGATCATAATCAATTATATGAACTCCTAAATTTGGATTAAAACTTATTTTGCAGCCGTTTTTGTAGAGGTTTCGGACGAGCAGGTCTACATGGGCCGAGTAATGGACCCGTTACAATTTTAACTGAGTAAAAAGTACAGAAATTGAGTTTTTGCAATATAATCGTGTTGAAAAGCTCGTAATCAATTGTATGAACTCCTAAATTTGGATTAAAACTTATTTTGTAACGCTTTTGTAGAGGTTTCGGACGACCGGGTCTAAATGGGCCGAACAATGGATCCGTTAGAATTTTAACCGAGTAAAAAGTACAGAAATCGAGATTTTGCAATATAATCGTGTTGAAAAGCTCATAATCAATTATATGAACTCCTAAATTTTGATTAAAACATATTTTGCAGCCCTTATTGAAGAGGTTTCGGACGAGCGGGTCTAAATGGGCCGAACAATGGACCCCTTAGAATTTTAACTGAGTAAAAAGTACAGAAATCGAGTTTTTGCAATATAATCGTGTTGAAAAGCTCATAATCAATTATATGAACTCCTAAATTTGGATTAAAACTTATTTTGCAGCCCTTTTTGTAGAGGTTTCGGACGAGCGGGTCTGAATGGGCCAAACAATGGACCCGTTAGAATTTTAACAGAGTAAAAAGTACAGAAATCGGGTTTTTGAAATATAATAAAGTTGAAATGCTCGTAATCAATTATATGAACTCCTAAATTTGGATTAAAACTTATTTTGCAGCCGTTTTTGTAGTGGTTTCGGACAAGCGGGTCTAAATGGGCCAAACAATGTACCCGTTAGAATTTTAACAGAGTAAAAAGTAAAGAAATCGAGTTTTTGCAATATAATCGTGTTGAAAAGCTCATAATCAATTACATGAACTCCTAAATTTGGATTAAAACTTATTTTGCAGCCCTTTTTGTAGAGGTTTCGGACGAACAGGTCTAAATGGGCCGAACAATGGACCCGCTAGAATTTTAACTGAGTAAAAAGTACGTAAATCGAGTTTTTGCAATATAATCGTGTTGAAAAGCTCGTGATAAATTGTATGAACTCCTAAATTTGGATTAAAGCTTATTTTGCAGCCCTTTTTGTAGAGGTTTCGGACGAGCGGGTCTAAATGGGCCGTACAATGGACCCGTTACAATTTTAGCTGAGTTAAAAGTACAGTAATCGAGTTTTTGCAATATAATCGTGTTGAAAAGATCTTAATAAATTATATGAACTCCTAGAATTTGGATTAAAACTTATTTTGAAGCCCTTTTTGTAGAGGTTTCGGACGAGCGGGTCTAAATGGACAAAACAATGGACCCGTTAAAATTTTAACTGAGTAAAAAGTACAGAAATCTAGTTTTTGCAATATAATCGTGTTGAGAAGCTCGTAAACAATTGTATGAACTCATAAATTTGGATTAAAACTTATTTTGCAACCCTTTTGTAGAGGTTTCAGACGAGCGGGTCTAAATGGGTCGAACAATGGACCCGTTAGAATTTTAACTGAGTAAAAAGTATAGAATTCGAGTTTTTGCAATATAATCGTGTTGAAAAGCTCGTAATCAATTATATGAACTCCTAAAATTTGATTCTAACTTATTTTGCGGTCTTTTTGTAAAGGTTTCGGACTAGTTGGTCTAAATCGGCCGAACAATGGACCCGTTAGAATTTTAATTGAGTAAAAAGAACAGAAATCGAGTTTTTGCAATATAATCGTGTTGAAAAGTTCATAATCAATTATATGAACTCCTAAATTTGGATTAAAACTTATTTTGTAGCCCTTTTTGTAGAGGTTTCGGACGAGCGGGTCTAAATGGGCCAAACAATGGACCCATTAGAATTTTAACAGAGTAAAAAGTACAGAAATCGAGGTTTTGCAATATAATCATGTTGAAAAGATCATAATCAATTATATGAACTCCTAAATTTGGATTAAAACTTATTTTGCAGCCGTTTTTGTAGAGGTTTCGGACGAGCAGGTCTACATGGGCCGAGTAATGGACCCGTTACAATTTTAACTGAGTAAAAAGTACAGAAATTGAGTTTTTGCAATATAATCGTGTTGAAAAGCTCGTAATCAATTGTATGAACTCCTAAATTTGGATTAAAACTTATTTTGTAACGCTTTTGTAGAGGTTTCGGACGACCGGGTCTAAATGGGCCGAACAATGGATCTGTTAGAATTTTAACCGAGTAAAAAGTACAGAAATCGAGTTTTTGCAATATAATCGTGTTGAAAAGCTCATAATCAATTATATGAACTCCTAAATTTTGATTAAAACTTATTTTGCAGCCCTTATTGAAGAGGTTTCGGACGAGCGGGTCTAAATGGGCCGAACAATGGACCCCTTAGAATTTTAACTGAGTAAAAAGTACAGAAATCGAGTTTTTGCAATATAATCGTGTTGAAAAGCTCATAATCAATTATATGAACTCCTAAATTTGGATTAAAACTTATTTTGCAGCCCTTTTTGTAGAGGTTTCGGACGAGCGGGTCTGAATGGGCCAAACAATGGACCCGTTAGAATTTTAACAGAGTAAAAAGTACAGAAATCGGGTTTTTGAAATATAATAAAGTTGAAAAGCTCGTAATCAATTATATGAACTCCTAAATTTGGATTAAAACTTATTTTGCAGCCGTTTTTGTAGTGGTTTCGGACAAGCGGGTCTAAATGGGCCGAACAATGGACCCGTTAGAATTTTAACAGAGTAAAAAGTAAAGAAATCGAGTTTTTGCAATATAATCGTGTTGAAAAGCTCATAATCAATTACATGAACTCCTAAATTTGGATTAAAACTTATTTTGCAGCCCTTTTTGTAGAGGTTTCGGACGAACAGGTCTAAATGGGCCGAACAAAGGACCCGCTAGAATTTTAACTGAGTAAAAAGTACGTAAATCGAGTTTTTGCAATATAATCGTGTTGAAAAGCTCGTGATAAATTGTATGAACTCCTAAATTTGGATTAAAGCTTATTTTGCAGCCCTTTTTGTAGAGGTTTCGGACGAGCGGGTCTAAATGGGCCGTACAATGGACCCGTTACAATTTTAGCTGAGTTAAAAGTACAGTAATCGTGTTTTTGCAATATAATCGTGTTGAAAAGATCTTAATAAATTATATGAACTCCTAGAATTTGGATTAAAACTTATTTTGAAGCCCTTTTTGTAGAGGTTTCGGACGAGCGGGTCTAAATGGACAAAACAATGGACCCGTTAAAATTTTAACTGAGTAAAAAGTACAGAAATCTAGTTTTTGCAATATAATCGTGTTGAGAAGCTCGTAAACAATTGTATGAACTCATAAATTTGGATTAAAACTTATTTTGCAACCCTTTTGTAGAGGTTTCAGACGAGCGTGTCTAAATGGGTCGAACAATGGACCCGTTAGAATTTTAACTGAGTAAAAAGTATAGAATTCGAGTTTTTGCAATATAATCGTGTTGAAAAGCTCGTAATCAATTATATGAACTCCTAAAATTTGATTCTAACTTATTTTGCGGTCTTTTTGTAAAGGTTTCGGACTAGTTGGTCTAAATCGGCCGAACAATGGACCCGTTAGAATTTTAATTGAGTAAAAAGAACAGAAATCGAGTTTTTGCAATATAATCGTGTTGAAAAGTTCATAATCAATTATATGAACTCCTAAATTTGGATTAAAACTTATTTTTTAGCCCTTTTTGTAGAGGTTTCGGACGAGCGGGTCTAAATGGGCCAAACAATGGACCCATTAGAATTTTAACAGAGTAAAAAGTACAGAAATCGAGGTTTTGCAATATAATCATGTTGAAAAGATCATAATCAATTATATGAACTCCTAAATTTGGATTAAAACTTATTTTGCAGCCGTTTTTGTAGAGGTTTCGGACGAGCAGGTCTACATGGGCCGAGTAATGGACCCGTTACAATTTTAACTGAGTAAAAAGTACAGAAATTGAGTTTTTGTAATATAATCGTGTTGAAAAGCTCGTAATCAATTGTATGAACTCCTAAATTTGGATTAAAACTTATTTTGTAACGCTTTTGTAGAGGTTTCGGACGACCGGGTCTAAATGGGCCGAACAATGGATCCGTTAGAATTTTAACCGAGTAAAAAGTACAGAAATCGAGTTTTTGCAATATAATCGTGTTGAAAAGCTCATAATCAATTATATGAACTCCTAAATTTTGATTAAAACTTATTTTGCAGCCCTTATTGAAGAGGTTTCGGACGAGCGGGTCTAAATGGGCCGAACAATGGACCCCTTAGAATTTTAACTGAGTAAAAAGTACAGAAATCGAGTTTTTGCAATATAATCATGTTGAAAAGCTCATAATCAATTATATGAACTCCTAAATTTGGATTAAAACTTATTTTGCAGCCCTTTTTGTAGAGGTTTCGGACGAGCGGGTCTGAATGGGCCAAACAATGGACCCGTTAGAATTTTAACAGAGTAAAAAGTACAGAAATCGGGTTTTTGAAATATAATAAAGTTGAAATGCTCGTAATCAATTATATGAACTCCTAAATTTGGATTAAAACTTATTTTGCAGCCGTTTTTGTAGTGGTTTCGGACAAGCGGGTCTAAATAGGCCGAACAATGGACCCGTTAGAATTTTAACAGAGTAAAAAGTAAAGAAATCGAGTTTTTGCAATATAATCGTGTTGAAAAGCTCATAATCAATTACATGAACTCCTAAATTTGGATTAAAACTTATTTTGCAGCCCTTTTTGTAGAGGTTTCGGACGAACAGGTCTAAATGGGCCGAACAATGGACCCGCTAGAATTTTAACTGAGTAAAAAGTACGTAAATCGAGTTTTTGCAATATAATCGTGTTGAAAAGCTCGTGATAAATTGTATGAACTCCTAAATTTGGATTAAAGCTTATTTTGCAGCCCTTTTTGTAGAGGTTTCGGACGAGCGGGTCTAAATGGGCCGTACAATGGACCCGTTACAATTTTAGCTGAGTTAAAAGTACAGTAATCGAGTTTTTGCAATATAATCGTGTTGAAAAGATCTTAATAAATTATATGAACTCCTAGAATTTGGATTAAAACTTATTTTGAAGCCCTTTTTGTAGAGGTTTCGGACGAGCGGGTCTAAATGGACAAAACAATGGACCCGTTAAAATTTTAACTGAGTAAAAAGTACAGAAATCTAGTTTTTGCAATATAATCGTGTTGAGAAGCTCGTAAACAATTGTATGAACTCATAAATTTGGATTAAAACTTATTTTGCAACCCTTTTGTAGAGGTTTCAGACGAGCGGGTCTAAATGGGTCGAACAATGGACCCGTTAGAATTTTAACTGAGTAAAAAGTATAGAATTCGAGTTTTTGCAATATAATCGTGTTGAAAAGCTCGTAATCAATTATATGAACTCCTAAAATTTGATTCTAACTTATTTTGCGGTCTTTTTGTAAAGGTTTCGGACTAGTTGGTCTAAATCGGCCGAACAATGGACCCGTTAGAATTTTAATTGAGTAAAAAGAACAGAAATCGAGTTTTTGCAATATAATCGTGTTGAAAAGTTCATAATCAATTATATGAACTCCTAAATTTGGATTAAAACTTATTTTGTAGCCCTTTTTGTAGAGGTTTCGGACGAGCGGGTCTAAATGGGCCAAACAATGGACCCATTAGAATTTTAACAGAGTAAAAAGTATAGAAATCGAGTTTTTGCAATATAATCATGTTGAAAAGATCATAATCAATTATATGAACTCCTAAATTTGGATTAAAACTTATTTTGCAGCCGTTTTTGTAGAGGTTTCGGACGAGCAGGTCTACATGGGCCGAGCAATGGACCCGTTACAATTTTAACTAAGTAAAAAGTACAGAAATCGAGTTTTTGCAATATAATCGTGTTGAAAAGCTCGTAATCAATTGTATGAACTCCTAAATTTGGATTAAAACTTATTTTGTAACGCTTTTGTAGAGGTTTCGGACGACCGGGTCTAAATGGGCCGAACAATGTATCCGTTAGAATTTTAACCGAGTAAAAAGTACAGAAATCGAGTTTTTGCAATATAATCGTGTTGAAAAGATCATAATCAATTATATGAACTCCTAAATTTTGATTAAAACTTATTTTGCAGCCCTTATTGAAGAGGTTTCGGACGAGCGGGTCTAAATGGGCCGAACAATGGACCCCTTAGAATTTTAACTGAGTAAAAAGTACAGAAATCGAGTTTTTGCAATATAATCGTGTTGAAAAGCTCATAATCAATTATATGAACTCCTAAATTTGGATTAAAACTTATTTTGCAGCCCTTTTTGTAGAGGTTTCGGACGAGCGGGTCTGAATGGGCCAAACAATGGACCCGTTAGAATTTTAACAGAGTAAAAAGTACAGAAATCGGGTTTTTGAAATATAATAAAGTTGAAAAGCTCGTAATCAATTATATGAACTCCTAAATTTGGATTAAAACTTATTTTGCAGCCGTTTTTGTAGAGGTTTCGGACAAGCGGGTCTAAATGGGCCGAACAATGGACCCGTTAGAATTTTAACAGAGTAAAAAGTAAAGTAATCGAGTTTTTGCAATATAATCGTGTTGAAAAGCTCATAATCAATTACATGAACTCCTAAATTTGGATTAAAACTTATTTTGCAGCCCTTTTTGTAGAGGTTTCGGACGAACAGGTCTAAATGGGCCGAACAATGGACCCGCTAGAATTTTAACTGAGTAAAAAGTACGTAAATCGAGTTTTTGCAATATAATCGTGTTGAAAAGCTCGTGATAAATTGTATGAACTCCTAAATTTGGATTAAAGCTTATTTTGCAGCCCTTTTTGTAGAGGTTTCGGACGAGCGGGTCTAAATGGGCCGTACAATGGTCCCGTTACAATTTTAGCTGAGTTAAAAGTACAGTAATCGAGTTTTTGCAATATAATCGTGTTGAAAAGATCTTAATAAATTATATGAACTCCTAGAATTTGGATTAAAACTTATTTTGAAGCCCTTTTTGTAGAGGTTTCGGACGAGCGGGTCTAAATGGACAAAACAATGGACCCGTTAAAATTTTAACTGAGTAAAAAGTACAGAAATCTAGTTTTTGCAATATAATCGTGTTGAGAAGCTCGTAAACAATTGTATGAACTCATAAATTTGGATTAAAACTTATTTTGCAACCCTTTTGTAGAGGTTTCAGACGAGCGGGTCTAAATGGGTCGAACAATGGACCCGTTAGAATTTTAACTGAGTAAAAAGTATAGATCTCGAGTTTTTGCAATATAATCGTGTTGAAAAGCTCGTAATCAATTATATGAACTCCTAAAATTTGATTCTAACTTATTTTGCGGTCTTTTTGTAAAGGTTTCGGACTAGTTGGTCTAAATCGGCCGAACATTGGACCCGTTAGAATTTTAATTGAGTAAAAAGAACAGAAATCGAGTTTTTGCAATATAATCGTGTTGAAAAGTTCATAATCAATTATATGAACTCCTAAATTTGGATTAAAACTTATTTTGTAGCCCTTTTTGTAGAGGTTTCGGACGAGCGGGTCTAAATGGGCCAAACAATGGACCCATTAGAATTTTAACAGAGTAAAAAGTACAGAAATCGAGTTTTTGCAATATAATCATGTTGAAAAGATCATAATCAATTATATGAACTCCTAAATTTGGATTAAAACTTATTTTGCAGCCGTTTTTGTAGAGGTTTCGGACGAGCAGGTCTACATGGGCCGAGCAATGGACCCGTTACAATTTTAACTGAGTAAAAAGTACAGAAATCGAGTTTTTGCAATATAATCGTGTTGAAAAGCTCGTAATCAATTGTATGTACTCCTAAATTTGGATTAAAACTTATTTTGTAACGCTTTTGTAGAGGTTTCGGACGACCGGGTCTAAATGGGCCGAACAATGGATCCGTTAGAATTTTAACCGAGTAAAAAGTACAGAAATCGAGTTTTTGCAATATAATCGTGTTGAAAAGCTCATAATCAATTATATGAACTCCTAAATTTTGATTAAAACTTATTTTGCAGCCCTTATTGAAGAGGTTTCGGACAAGCGGGTCTAAATGGGCTGAACAATGGACCCCTTAGAATTTTAACTGAGTAAAAAGTACAGAAATCGAGTTTTTGCAATATAATCGTGTTGAAAAGCTCATAATCAATTATATGAACTCCTAAATTTGGATTAAAACTTATTTTGCAGCCCTTTTTGTAGAGGTTTCGGACGAGCGGGTCTGAATGGGCCAAACAATGGACCCGTTAGAATTTTAACAGAGTAAAAAGTACAGAAATCGGGTTTTTGAAATATAATAAAGTTGAAAAGCTCGTAATCAATTATATGAACTCCTAAATTTGGATTAAAACTTATTTTGCAGCCGTTTTTGTAGAGGTTTCGGACAAGCGGGTCTAAATGGGCCGAACAATGGACCCGTTAGAATTTTAACAGAGTAAAAAGTAAAGAAATCGAGTTTTTGCAATATAATCGTGTTGAAAAGCTCATAATCAATTACATGAACTCCTAAATTTGGATTAAAACTTATTTTGCAGCCCTTTTTGTAGAGGTTTCGGACGAACAGGTCTAAATGGGCCGAACAATGGACCCGCTAGAATTTTAACTGAGTAAAAAGTACGTAAATCGAGTTTTTGCAATATAATCGTGTTGAAAAGCTCGTGATAAATTGTATGAACTCCTAAATTTGGATTAAA
Source organism: Hibiscus trionum (assembly GCA_030270665.1). NCBI lineage: Eukaryota > Viridiplantae > Streptophyta > Magnoliopsida > Malvales > Malvaceae > Hibiscus > Hibiscus trionum. The sequence continues at coordinate 36,603,837 of BSYR01000010.1, read as the reverse complement.
GCTTATTTTGCAGCCCTTTTTGTAGAGGTTTCGGACGAGCGGGTCTAAATGGGCCGTACAATGGACCCGTTACAATTTTAGCTGAGTTAAAAGTACAGTAATCGAGTTTTTGCAATATAATCGTGTTGAAAAGATCTTAATAAATTATATGAACTCCTAGAATTTGGATTAAAACTTATTTTGAAGCCCTTTTTGTAGAGGTTTCGGACGAGCGGGTCTAAATGGACAAAACAATGGACCCGTTAAAATTTTAACTGAGTAAAAAGTATAGAAATCTAATTTTTGCAATATAATCGTGTTGAGAAGCTCGTAAACAATTGTATGAACTCATAAATTTGGATTAAAACTTATTTTGCAACCCTTTTGTAGAGGTTTCAGACGAGCGGGTCTAAATGGGTCGAACAATGGACCCATTAGAATTTTAACTGAGTAAAAAGTATAGAATTCGAGTTTTTGCAATATAATCGTGTTGAAAAGCTCGTAATCAATTATATGAACTCCTAAAATTTGATTCTAACTTATTTTGCGGTCTTTTTGTAAAGGTTTCGGACTAGTTGGTCTAAATCGGCCGAACAATGGACCCGTTAGAATTTTAATTGAGTAAAAAGAACAGAAATCGAGTTTTTGCAATATAATCGTGTTGAAAAGTTCATAATCAATTATATGAACTCCTAAATTTGGATTAAAACTTATTTTGTAGCCCTTTTTGTAGAGGTTTCGGACGAGCGGGTCTAAATGGGCCAAACAATGGACCCATTAGAATTTTAACAGAGTAAAAAGTACAGAAATCGAGTTTTTGCAATATAATCATGTTGAAAAGATCATAATCAATTATATGAACTCCTAAATTTGGATTAAAACTTATTTTGCAGCCGTTTTTGTAGAGGTTTCGGACGAGCAGGTCTACATGGGCCGAGCAATAGACCCGTTACAATTTTAACTGAGTAAAAAGTACAGAAATCGAGTTTTTGCAAAATAATCGTGTTGAAAAGCTCGTAATCAATTGTATGAACTCCTAAATTTGGATTAAAACTTATTTTGTAACGCTTTTGTAGAGGTTTCGGACGACCGGGTCTAAATGGGCCGAACAATGGATCCGTTAGAATTTTAACCGAGTAAAAAGTACAGAAATCGAGTTTTTGCAATATAATCGTGTTGAAAAGCTCATAATCAATTATATGAACTCCTAAATTTTGATTAAAACTTATTTTGCAGCCCTTATTGAAGAGGTTTCGGACGAGCGGGTCTAAATGGGCCGAACAATGGACCCCTTAGAATTTTAACTGAGTAAAAAGTACAGAAATCGAGTTTTTGCAATATAATCGTGTTGAAAAGCTCATAATCAATTATATGAACTCCTAAATTTGGATTAAAACTTATTTTGCAGCCCTTTTTGTAGAGGTTTCGGACGAGCGGGTCTGAATGGGCCAAACAATGGACCCGTTAGAATTTTAACAGAGTAAAAAGTACAGAAATCGGGTTTTTGAAATATAATAAAGTTGAAAAGCTCGTAATCAATTATATGAACTCCTAAATTTGGATTAAAACTTATTTTGCAGCCGTTTTTGTAGAGGTTTCGGACAAGCGGGTCTAAATGGGCCGAACAATGGACCCGTTAGAATTTTAACAGAGTAAAAAGTAAAGAAATCGAGTTTTTGCAATATAATCGTGTTGAATAGCTCATAATCAATTACATGAAATCCTAAATTTGGATTAAAACTTATTTTGCAGCCCTTTTTGTAGAGGTTTCGGACGAACAGGTCTAAATGGGCCGAACAATGGACCCGCTAGAATTTTAACTGAGTAAAAAGTACGTAAATCGAGTTTTTGCAATATAATCGTGTTGAAAAGCTCGTGATAAATTGTATGAACTCCTAAATTTGGATTAAAGCTTATTTTGCAGCCCTTTTTGTAGAGGTTTCGGACGAGCGGGTCTAAATGGGCCGTACAATGGACCCGTTACAATTTTAGCTGAGTTAAAAGTACAGTAATCGAGTTTTTGCAATATAATCGTGTTGAAAAGCTCTTAATAAATTATATGAACTCCTAGAATTTGGATTAAAACTTATTTTGATGCCCTTTTTGTAGAGGTTTCGGACGAGCGGGTCTAAATGAACCAAACAATGGACCCGTTAAAATTTTAACTGAGTAAAAAGTACAGAAATCTAGTTTTTGCAATATAATCGTGTTGAGAAGCTCGTAAACAATTGTATGAACTCATAAATTTGGATTAAAACTTATTTTGCAACCCTTTTGTAGAGGTTTCAGACGAGCGGGTCTAAATGGGTCGAACAATGGACCCGTTAGAATTTTAACTGAGTAAAAAGTATAGAATTCGAGTTTTTGCAATATAATCGTGTTGAAAAGCTCGTAATCAATTATATGAACTCCTAAAATTTGATTCTAACTTATTTTGCGGTCTTTTTGTAAAGGTTTCGGACTAGTTGGTCTAAATCGGCCGAACAATGGACCCGTTAGAATTTTAATTGAGTAAAAAGAACAGAAATCGAGTTTTTGCAATATAATCGTGTTGAAAAGTTCATAATCAATTATATGAACTCCTAAATTTGGATTAAAACTTATTTTGTAGCCCTTTTTGTAGAAGTTTCGGACGAGCGAGTCTAAATGGGCCAAACAATGGACCCATTAGAATTTTAACAGAGTAAAAAGTACAGAAATCGAGTTTTTGCAAAATAATCATGTTGAAAAGATTATAATCAATTATATGAACTCCTAAATTTGGATTAAAACTTATTTTGCAGCCGTTTTTGTAGAGGTTTCGGACGAGCAGGTCTACATGGGCCGAGCAATGGACCCGTTACAATTTTAACTGAGTAAAAAGTACAGAAATCGAGTTTTTGCAATATAATCGTGTTGAAAAGCTCGTAATCAATTGTATGAACTCCTAAATTTGGATTAAAACTTATTTTGTAACGCTTTTGTAGAGGTTTCGGACGACCGGGTCTAAATGGGCCGAACAATGGATCCGTTAGAATTTTAACCGAGTAAAAAGTACAGAAATCGAGTTTTTGCAATATAATCGTGTTGAAAAGCTCATAATCAATTATACGAACTCCTAAATTTTGATTAAAACTTATTTTGCAGCCCTTATTGAAGAGGTTTCGGACGAGCGGGTCTAAATGGGCCGAACAATGGACCCCTTAGAATTTTAACTGAGTAAAAAGTACAGAAATCGAGTTTTTGCAATATAATCGTGTTGAAAAGCTCATAATCAATTATATGAACTCCTAAATTTGGATTAAAACTTATTTTGCAGCCCTTTTTGTAGAGGTTTCGGACGAGCGGGTCTGAATGGTCCGAGCAATGGACCCGTTACAATTTAAACTTAGTAAAAAGTACAGTAATCGAGTTTTTGCAATATAATCGTGTTGAAAAGCTCATAATCAATTATATGAACTCCTAGAATTTGGATTAAATCTTATTTTGTAGCCCTTTTTGTAGAGGTTTCGGACGAGCGGGTCTAAATGGGCCGAACAATGGACCCGTTAGAATTTTTTTTTTGAGAAAAAGGCCTCATTAAAAACCCCACTAATCTCAACTGGGCTAGCCCAGAGGGGTCTTGAAGGGGAAAAGATTGCCCAAATATATATATATAAAATCAAGGGGGTTGAAAACCAACCTGTACAATAGAGCGTAAGAAATCGGGCAAGCCCGACCCAAAATACAAAGAGGACCTAGAGTGCAAGGCCCAATTGGCAATAGAATGTGCTAGAACATTAGCAACTCGCGGTACATAAAGAAAATGTAAATCCGGAATAGATACAAAAAGAGGACGAGCCGCATCAATTTGTGGTCGTAAAAGAGAGGCATCCGGGCCGAGGCAACGTATTTTGTTGATGACCAAAGCAGCGTCAGAATCGATAATGATGCCGCTCCAGCCAACATCTCTACCAAGTGTAGCCCCAGTGATGATGGTGCGAAGCTCCGCAGTGGAGGCGTCGACGTATCCTACGCAATGAATGGCACAACCATGAAGAATAGCTCCACTAGCATCCTGAGCCACAACACCAAACCTTGCTTCGCCTGTAGCGGGGTTGAAAGCACTATCGACATTGATTTTAACCTTCCCTTCCGGTGGCAGCCTCTATGTTGGTTGAGAAAGAGCTGGCTCCGTCCGTAGTTGTGTCGTGGCGTGAAGAGAGTTGGCCGAGGCGTAGTCCTGTAGCAGTTCCCTAGAATTCATAAGAGTAAGCCATGGCGGCTACAAACGCTTAGAGTGAACCCAGTCGTTCATCCGGTTCCAGATGTTCCAAAGGATAGTGAGGAACAGACTAAATTCAGAGCGAGAAAGTAGCGAGGCCCCTTGTTCCAACCATAAGGGAGTAGGGGAGAGCGCACTAGTGCGTAAAGGAAGGGGAAGCCCAGCTAGTTGCAGTACTTCAGCTACACCAACACAATCTCGGAGAGCATGGATTGGTGTTTCAACTACCGTCGGGAAAAAAGGGCACACACCAGAGCCTAACCCCACAGTTGCAAGACGATCACTTGTGGGTAGAGCATCTCGTCATGCTCTCCATCCAAATGATCAAATCTTCGGGAGGGTGCTCGCTTTGGAAATAGCCCGCCAAAGGGGAGAAGGACGGCCGATAGGTTTGACTGGACGTCGTAAGAATAGGTATCCGGAGCGCACCGAATATATCCCCGTGTCATGATAGCCCCAAAGTAATACATCGTGCCGCTCATTGGAGATTGGCACACACAATATGACATCAGCATCATCCCAGTCAAAATGCTGGCGGACTTTGAGTTCGTCCCAAGACGCTTGATTGCGGATCATGAAGTCACGACACCGTAAGGGGAGTTCATCCTCGTCTTGATAATTTCCAAAGAAGGATAAACTGGAGGCTCCGCCCCAAGGGTCACGGTGGATACGGATCTGACTTTGGATTCCGGGTTGCCAAAAGAGACCCGGCTGCAATCGTTGCAGGGCCTGCTAAAGACCACGCCAAGCGAATGACGCGCGTCGATCTAGCTTAGCGTCCAATAATTTCCCAGAAGGAAAGTAACGTGAGCGTAAGACACGCGCAAGGAGGGATTCAGGCGAATGGATCAGCCTCCATAATTGTTTACCTAAAAGAGCAATGTTGAAATCGTTTAGATTCCTAAAGCCCATTCCCCCTGCTGCTTTGGGATCACAAATAGAGTCCAAAGATAGAATAGGCCAGCCTCGCTTGTTACTGCGGCCAGACCACCAGTATCGACGGATCGAGCTAGTCATATCGTCTATGATGTTCTGCGGGAGCAGGTAACAAGACATAACATACTGAGGTATGGTTTGTGCCACCAACTTTATCAGTGTTTCGCGCCCACTGAAGAAAAGTAAGTTGGTGTCCCATTTAGTTATTCGAGAACTGAATTTGTCACGGACAAATCCTAGACATTCCGTTCGATTCCTCCCTATCATGAGAGGAACTCCGAGATAGATACTCGGGTCCTCAACAATGCGCATATCGAGAGTTAATTGAACTGCCTGAATGAAGGTCTCAAAACAGCGTGAACTGCAGTAGGCCGTGGACTTATCGAAATTAACAGTTTGTCCTGAGGAGGATTCATATAGGCGTAGAATCTCTTTCAACCTATCAACCTCATCAGGGCAATTACGAAGGAAAACAATGCTATCATCGGCAAATAGCAGGTCCATGTCGGTTGGCTTGTAAGCTGAGGAGGCGCCCTTCCCGTTGTTCGAATTCAAGGGTCGCGGATAACCCTTGGGAACAAATGAGAAAGAGGAATGGGGAGAGGGGGTCACCCTGTCGGATGCCGCGAGCAGGTACAAACTCAACAGATAGAGTCCCATTAATTCTAACAGAAAAAGAGACCGAGGAGACACAACGAAGTATAAGGTGTACCCATTCAGGTGCAAAGCCCATTCGTGACATCACATCCCGAAGGAACGACCATTCAACTTTGTCGAAGGCCTTCTCCATATCCAGTTTCAATGCCGCCCCTTGGTAAATGGCAGCGCTATTCGAGTGGAGGGTATGCACAAGCTCATGAGCGATTAAGATGTTGTCGGATATGTTCCTGCCACGAACAAAGGCTGCCTGTGCATCACTGATACAATCTGGTAGAACAGGCTTAAGTCGGTTAACAAGAGCCTTAGCAACCGTTTTGTATATGACCGTGCATAAGCTAATTGGTCGAAACTGGCGCATGTTTGTTGGGTCCGCCACCTTTGGAATAAGCACGATGACCGTTTTATTTACAGCCAACATGTCGGCTTCCCCGCGCAATAGACTTAAGCAAAGCTGAATAAATTCAGGCCCAATGATGTTCTAGTGTTGCTTGAAGAAACCACTAGGAAATCCATCGATGCCAGGAGCTTTCCTTGGACTAATATCCTGGAAGGCGGCAAGCACTTCACTCTCTGTGAATGGTCGCAACAGAGAAGTATTCATTGATGGAGTGACGACCGGAGGGATTTGTTCCAGCAGACGTGGCGAAGAACTAGGGTTGGACGATGTAAATAGCGTCCGAAAATAATCTGAGGCAATTTGAAGGAGCCTAGGCGTAGCTGTATGCCAAACACGGTTCCCATCGTGAAGGCCACGAATAGTGTTCTTTTTCCTTCGCTTAGAGGCTCTAGCGTGGAAAAAAGACGTGTTTTTGTCCCCTTGGAACAACCATGTGACCCGCGATTGTTGTGCCCAGTAGGCTTCACGTACGTCCAGAAGACGTCGAAGCTCTAGTTTTGCGTCTCGCAGGTCATTTAACATCGTAGTCGGTAGTTGACGACGTCGCATGTATGAATTGATTTTGCGTTGTAGTTCCGCAATGCGGTTGTGTGATTGGCATCGGCGATGCGATTGCCAATCGCGAAGCTGGTTGCCAACCGTACGTAATTTATCAGGCAAATTGCCCGATGCATTCGCCCATGCCTGTTGGAAGGTTGAGATGCATGATGGATAATTTGCCCAACAAGATTCAAAAAGGAAATGGTCAAAGGTCTCTCGAGGAGCAGTGTCGCGCTGGAGAGCATGTTTTGTGTCCATGACTATGACATAATGGTCAGAGTCCAGGGAAAAATATTACGGCATTGGAATGTGGAATTTTCACTAAGCCATGCATTGCATGCTAGAAAACGATCAAGTCATTCCCAAACAGTTGAGACGTTAGGCCCTATTCGGGACCAAGTGAACCAACCCGATGTTGGCTTGCAATCAAAAAGACTATTGCGAGATAAACATTCGCGAAAGCTAGTGATTTGCGACTGCGGTCGGTGACAGCCTCCTTGTTTTTCTGAATCTGATAAAATATCATTAAGGTCACCGCCAATTAACCAAGGCATTGGTGAAGCGTGACGCAAAGAATCAATCAAATCCCACGTTTTAGACTTCACATTTGTGTCAGCGTAACCATATATGCCCGTAAAACGAAAACATTCATCATACGAATTTAAAATAACATCGATGGATCGATTAGAATACGAGAGAAAATCAAGTTCAATTTTATTATTCCAAAATATAATGAGTCTGGAGCATGTGGGGCTGTTATCAACATGGATGCAGCCATGCATATCTAATAAAATCCTTAAACGGTCATAATAATAACGACATAAGCGAGTTTCAGACAAAAATATAACATCCGGTTGCAACCTACAAGCAATGGTGCTCTTCCCTTGAACTGCCGTCGGGGAACCAAGACCGCGACAGTTCCAACAAAAGATCCTCATTTCTCTCGGCGGGGTTGAACGTCAACCGCCGCCGAAGAGATTTTGCTGCTCATCCCAGCTTTAGATAGTTTGGAAGGTTTGTCAGAGGTCACTCCGGGTTTCACCGGCTTAGCCTGAGCGAAGGGGGAGGTTCTTGGCCTCTTGGTAACATCAACAGCAACCACCGGAGGGCTACGTTTTGTCTTGCGGGAGCCAGTTGCTCCATTAGTAGGTCCTGACGTTGCAGCCAACCAATCCTCAAATTTTGGGTTGGTACACACATTACTTCCAACCCCCACAGTAGTGGAAATGGGAGGAGCAGCTGCAGGCACCGGTATACCATCATCATCGATCAGTACAAACCGCTTCTCCGGCGGAGTGGAGGAGGCAGCAGCATCATTCGTGGCTGGAGTGACCTTGGGGGAACCATTTGTGACAGATTCTGCATCTGACGGTATGATGTCCAGAGGTGCCACATTTAGTGGCTCAATTGTTTGTGCTGCTGAAGGGAATGCATGTTGTTCGCTGGCAGCATCATCCTCAATCGGAACAACCACATTAGCAGTTGCGAGCGGGTCTGATATGCCCAGCGATGGATTGGCTGCAACATCAGCCATAGTATCCGCATGGTCCTCGTGTGCCACTGTTGTTGGAGCAGCATCAGGCACTGTATCCGTTGCAACATGAGGCTGCTGCTGGGATGTTTTCGCAATCCCTACCACCTTTTTCCCTTTGCCGTTTACATCTGGACAAATGTAAATGAACGGGGAAATTAATAAACAGTAGAAAATGATGGAGTGTGTAAAATTACAAAAGAGATCGAAATAAAATGAAATGAAATTACCCTTAGTAACAGCTGGTGTTATCGAAGGGCCTGCTGGTTCGAAATATCGAACTCGTCCTTTGCTTGCAACCTTAGATTTGCCTTTCGGAGTAGGGGCACGTAGCCAATCACCGTATTGTAGTTCTTCTGGTTTGGCATCCTTAAAGTCAGCGCAAGAAGCACATAGATGACAGAGGATTCCACACACATGGCAGAATGTGGGCAACTTCTCATATTGGACGGGGAGTATTTGTGGTTCCTAATCAGCTATTCCCATTGCCACAAAACGGTGCAATGGTCGAGCAACATCTACTTGGATCCAAACGCGGAGGAACTTGACCATGTTCCCATCTTCCGATTTTCGGGAATCAGTTCCCATGACGGCTCCAAGGCCGCTACCAAGTGCCCACCCAATGATGTTGGCAACCGTGTCCCCGGTCATCATAGCTAGGGGAACTTTGTGAATCCGAACCCAGATTCGCATATGAGTGAAAGCATAGCCATCAATGGTGAGTTTTGGTTGGATTGGCAGTAGAGCAAGCCAGTCCTTTTTGAACGTCCATGGGCCTCGCTTAAAGACATCATCTCTGCGAGTCGTTGTCTCAAATTTAAACATGAAGAATCCTGATCCTAGGGCCGTTACCGTTGATAGCTTATCACCTTTACAAACTGTCGAAAAAATGCGTACCAACGCAGCTTCATCGAAAGTTTTCGTTGGAAAAAGCTTCCCTATCAGAGATGATTTGTAATCATCGAGGGGGATGGCTTTGGTCGAAGCTGGTGCAAAAATCAAATGTTGTTCATCAGCAGTAAACTGGAGGTTGTCAAAGCGTGATAGAAAAAAATCTGAGGAGGCCATGGTGAAGTAACAGTTAAAGCTGTTGTAGTGGTAGAGAGAAGAATGGTACACCCAACATACAAAAGCTGAAGCTGGCGGCCAAGGTGAAATATATGTGTTGAAGAGAAGTAATACCTTAGATGGGATTGATAATTCCGAATGAGTAGGAGAGATTTCAAAAGATAAAATAAATTTTAAATTTATGTTTATCTTAAATTTTACATGTATGGTAATCCTAAAGATTTGTAGATTCCCCGAAAAGAGATGAACAAAATCTTTCCCAGCAAATTCAAAGTTCAATTTTAACTTAGATAAAATAAGTTTGAAATAGAATTTGAAAGTGTATGGTATATGAAGATTAGAAGAGATAGTGATAGCTTTCCCAACAACTTCAAAAAATATTCTAAACTTAGATAATGTGAAATTGAAAGTGAGTTCAAAAGGAAATGGATTCATGATGTATAGGGAATTATCCATTAAGAAAATTCGAAATGTGGAATGGGAGGTATTTTTGGTTATCCCAATTTTTTGGAACAATAAAATCTCGGAAATAATGGAACAATGGAACCTCAAAGTTTTGCCTCGCCTCCGTTGAGAGTAAACAGGGTCGTTACCGTTCATGGAGACGGTGGCAGCAGGGTAACGGGCCCGGGAAACCAACGTCTCACAATCTGCCATCAACGTATGCATGGAGGGGAATAGAAAAACCCTAACTGCAGCCAACGATGGGCTCGAGATGAGTCCTGACAAACTGCCAGCAATCAGCAAGCCAGACTTGAGTAACATCACTAATAAACATATGATGATAAAATGTCTCAAATATAATATAGGTGTTGCATGTCGTATTTGGTTGCAGCTATGCGTCCGTTTGCATGCATGCCATCGCCATGCAATTGGTAAGAAAAACATGATAACGAGAGACTTAGAAGTCTCGTGCCATTTTTCAAGAGAAGCAAAAATACAAGGCCTTGACGGCCAGGATGAACCCTGTGCCCTGATTAAGGGGGCTGGGATGACGAAGGGCACCCATGAGTGTGACCCAGCATAATCAAAACATTCTAAAAAATTATTAAGATTACTGAGAATAGTTATGAATGAATTAACTAGGATAATTGTGGATGACGGTAGAAATCTTTGGTAGAGAGTGGTCGTCAGCATTGGAGAGTGAGGTCTCCATGACAGTAATAAAAATAATAAGCAAACCTGTACATGTTGGTGAGGGATGGATACAGATAACTCCAGTGGTATTCATTTTCCGGAGAGTAATGTGACACCAACTAGCATGGAACGATCGACAGAGGGCTAGATGAGAGCCATGGGAAAGCAAAATTCCACGGGGTGATGGGTTGGTTTCCCACTGTCACCGTTTGGGTGCTAAACAAGCACCACCGCGGCAGAGGTGAGAGGGAGAGGTGGTAGAAGTGGTGGTGGAAGGGTGAAAGGTGGTGGTGGTGGTGGTCGGGGTAGAAGGGAAAAACGAAAGGGAGAAATAGAGAGAAAAAAAAATTGAGAGAGTTTTCATCACCCGTTACCCGTTGGAATTTTTACCCGTTAGAATTTTAACTGAGTAAAAAGTACAGTAATCGAGTTTTTGCAATATAATCATGTTGAAAAGCTCTTAATCAGTTATATGAACTCCTAAAATTTGATTCTAACTTATTTTGCGATTTTTTTCGTAAAGGTTTCGGACGAGCGGGTCTAAATGGGCCGAACAATGGAACCATTAGAATTTTAACTGAGTAAAAAGTACAGAAATCGAGTTTTTGCAATATAATCGTGTTGAAAAGCTCGTAATCAATTGTATGAACTCCAAAATTTGGATTAAAACTTATTTTGCAACCCTTTTGTAGAGGTTTCGGACGACCGGGTCTAAATGGGCCAAACAATGGACCCGTTAGAATTTTAACTGAGTAAAAAGTATTGTAATCAAGTTTTTGCAATATAATCGTGTTGAAAAGCTCGTAATCAATTATATGAACTCTTAAAATTTGATTCTAACTTATTTTACGGTCTTTTTTGTATAGGTTTCGGACGAGCATGTCTAAATGGGCCGAACAATGGACCCGTTAGAATTTTAACTGAGTAAAAAGTACAGAAATTGAGTTTTTGCAATATAATCGTGTTGAAAAGCTCGTAATCAATTGTATGAACTCCTAAATTTGGATTAAAACTTATTTTGCAACCCTTTTGTAGAGGTTTCGGACGAGCGGGTCTAAATGGGCCGAACAATGGACCCGTTAGAATTTTAACTGAGTAAAAAGTACAGTAATCGAGTTTTTGCAATATAATCGTGTTGAAAAGCTCTTAATCAATTATATGAACTCCTAGAATTTGGATTAAAACTTATTTTGTAGCCCTTTTTGTAGAGGTTTCGGATGAGCGGGTCTAAATGGGGCGAACAATGGACCCGTTAGAATTTTAAATGAGTAAAAAATACAGTAATCGAGTTTTTGCAATATAATCGTGTTGAAAAGCTCGTAATCAATTGTATGAACTCCTAAATTTGTATTAAAACTTATTTTCCAACCCTTTTTTAGAGGTTTCGGACTAGCGGGTCTAAATGGGCTGAACAATGGACCCATTAGAATTTTAACAGAGTAAAAAGCACAAAAATTGAGTTTTTGCAATATAATTGTGTTGAAAAGCTCATAATCAATTGTATGAACTCCTAAGTTTGGATTAAAACTTATTTTGCAACCCTTTTGTAGTGCTTTCGGACGAGTGGGTCTAAATAGGTCGAAGAATGGACACATTAGAATTTTAACTGAGTAAAAAGTATTGTAATCGAGTTTTTGCAATATAATCGTGTTGAAAAGCTCGTAATCAATTATATGAACTCCTAAATTTGATTCTAACTTGTTTTGCGGTCTTTTTTGTAGAGGTATCGGACGAGCGGGTCTAAATGGGCCGAAAAATGGACTCGTTAGAATTTTAACTGAGTAAAAAGTATAGAAATCGAGTTGTTGCAATATAATCGTGTTGAAAAGCTCGTAATCAATGGTATGAACTCCTAAATTTGGATTAAAACTTATTCTGCAACCTTTTTGTAGTAGTTTCGGACGAGCGGATCTAAATGGGCCGAACAATGGACCTGTTAGAATTTTAACTGAGTAAAAAGTACAGAAATCGAGTTTTTGCAATATAATCGTGTTGATAAGCTCGTAATCAATTGTATGAACTCTTAAATTTGAATTAAAACTTATTTTCCAACCCTTTTGTAGAAGTATCGGACGAGCGGGTCTAAATGGGCCGAACAATGGACCCATTAGAATTTTAACTGAGTCAAAAGTACAGAAATCGAGTTTTTGCAATACAATAGTGTTGAAAAGCTCGTAATCAATTATATGAACTCCTAAATTTTGATTAAAACTTACTTTGCGGTCCTTTTTGTAAGGTTTCAAACGAGCGAGTCTAAATGGGCAAAACAATGGACCCGTTAGAATTTTAACCGAGTAAAAAGTATAAAATTAAGTTTTTCCAATATAATAGTGTTGAAAAGCTCGTAATCAATTGTATGAACTCCTAAATTTTGATTAAAACTTATTTTCCAACCCTTTTGTAGAGGTTTCGGACGAGCGGGTCTAAATGGGCCGAACAATGGACCCGTTAGAATTTTAACTGAGTAAAAAGTATAGAAATCGAGTTTTGGCAATATAATATGTTGAAAAGCTCGTAATCAATTATATGAACTCCTAAATTTGATTCTAACTTGTTTTGCGGTCTTTTTTGTAAAGTTTCGGACGAGCGGGTCTAAATGGTCCGAACAATGGACCCGTTAGAATTTTAACTGAGTGAAAAGTACAGAAATCGAGTTTTTGCAATATAATAGTGTTGAAAAGCTCGTAATCAATTATATGAACTCCTAAATTTCGATTAAAACTTACTTTGCGGTCCTTTTCGTAAGGTTTCGTACGAGCGAGTCTAAATGGGCCGAACAATTGACCCGTTAGAATTTTAACCGAGTAAAAAGTATAAAAATTAAGTTTTTGCAATATAATAGTGTTGAAATGCTCGTAATCAATTATATGAACTCCTAAATTTGGATTAAAACTTATTTTGCAGCCCTTTTTTTGTAGAGGTTTCGGACGAGCGGGTCTAAATGGGCCGAACAATGGACCCGCTAGAATTTTTTTTAAGAAAGCCTGTTAGAATTTTAACTGAGTAAAAAGTACAGAAATTGAATTTTTGCAATATAATCGTGTTGAAAAGCTCGTTATCAATTATATGAACTCCTAAAATTTGATTCTAACTTATTTTCTGATCTTTTATGTTGAAGTTTCGGACGAGCGGGTCTAAATAGGCCGAACAATGGACCCGTTAGAATTTTAACTGAGTAAAAAGTACAAAAATCAAGTTTTAGCAATCTAATTGTGTTGAAAATCTCGTAATCAATTGTATGAACTCATAAATTTGGATTAAACCTTTTTTCCAACCCTTTTGTAGAGGTTTCGGATGAGCGAGTCTAAATGGGCCGAACAATGGACCCGTTAGAATTTTAACTGAGTACAAAGTACAGAAATCAAGTTTTTGCAATATAATCATGTTGAAAAACTCGTAATCATATGAACTCATAAAATTTGATTCTAACTTGTTTTGCGGTGTTTTTTTGTAGAGGTTTCACACGAGCGGGTCTAAATGGGCCGAACAATGGATCCGTTAGAATTTTAACAGAGTAGAAAGTACAAAAACTGAGTTTTTGCAATATAATCTGCTTGAAAATCTCTTAATTAATTGTATTAACTCCTAAATTTGGATTAAAACTTATTTTGCAACCCTTTTGTAGAGGTTTCGGACGAGCGGGTCTAAATGGGCCGAACAATGGACCTGTTAGAATTTTAACAGAGTAAAAAGCAGAAAAATCGAGTTTTTGCAATATAATTGTGTTGAAAAGCTCATAATCAATTGTATGAACTCCTGAATTTGGATTAAAACTTATTTTGCAACCCTTTTGTAGAGGTTTCGGACGAGAGGGTCTAAATGGGCCGAACAATGGACCTGTTAGAATATTAACTGAGTAGAAAGTACAAAAAGTGAGTTTTTGCAATATAATCTGTTTGAAAATCTCTTAATCAATTGTATGAACTCCTAAATTTGGATTAAAACTTATTTTGCAACCCTTTTTGTAGAGGTTTCGGACGAGCGGGTCTAAATGGGGCGAACAATGGACCCGTTAGAATTTTAACAGAGTAAAAAGTACAGAAATCGAGTGTTTGCAATATAATCGTGTTCAAGAACTCTTAATCAATTATATGAACTCCTAGAATTTGATTCTAACTTATTTTGCGATCTTTTTGTAGAGGTTTTTGCAATACAGTAATCGAGTTTTTGCAATATAATCGTGTTGAAAAGCTCGTAATCAATTGTATGAACTCCTAAATTTATATTAAAAATTATTTTCGTACCCTTTTGTAGAGGTTTCGGACTAGCGGGTCTAAATGGGCCGAACAATGGACCCATTAGAATTTTAACAGAGTAAAAAGCACAAAAATTGAGTTTTTGCAATATAATTGTGTTGAAAAGATCATAATCAATTGTATGAACTCCTAAGTTTGGATTAAAACTAATTTTACAACCCTTTTGTAGAGGTTTCGGACGAGCGGGTCTAAATGGGCCGAACAATGGACCCGTTAGAATTTTAACTGAGTAAAAAGAACATAAATCAGGTTTTTGCAATATAATCGTGTTGAAAAGCTCGTAATCAATTATATGAACTCCTAAAATTTGATTAAAACATGTTTTGCGGTCTTTTTTGTAAAGGTTTCGGACGTGCGGGTCTGAATGGGCCGAACAATGGACCCGTTAGAATTTTAACTGAGTAAAAAGTAAAGAAATCGAGTTTTTGCAATATAATCGTGTTGAAAAGCTCGTAAACAATTGTATGAACTCCTAAATTTGGATTAAAACTTATTTTGCAACCATTTTGCAGAGGATTCGGACGAGCAGGTCTAAATGGGCCGAACAATGGACCCGTTAGAATTTTAACTGAGTAAAAAGAACTGTAATCGAGATTTTGCAATATAATCGTGTTGAAAAGCTCGTAATCAATTATATGAACTCCTAAAATTTGATTAAAACTTGTTTTGCGGTCTTTTTTGTAGAGGTTTCGGACGAGCGGGTCTAAATGGGCCGAACAATGGACCCGTTAGAATTTTAACTGAGTAAAAAGTACAGAAATTGAGTTTTGGCAATATAATCGTGTTGAAAAGCTCGTAATCAATTATATGAACTCCTAAATTTGATTCTAACTTGTTTTGTGGTCTTTTTTGTAGAGGTTTCAGACGAGCGGGTCTAAATGGGCCGAACAATGGACCCGTTAGAATTTTAATTGAGTAAAAAGTACAGAAATCGAGTTTTGGCAATATAATCGTGTTGAAAAGCTCGTAATCAATTATATGAACTCCTAAATTTAATTCTAACTTGTTTTGCGGTCTTTTTTATAGAGGTTTCGGACGAGCGGGTCTAAATGGGCCGAACAATGGACCCGTTAGAATTTTAACTGAGTCAAAAGTACAGAAATCGAGTTTTTGCAATATAATAGTGTTGAAAATCTCGTAATCAATTATATGAACTCCTAAATTTCGATTAAAACTTACTTTGCGGTCCTTTTCGTAAGGTTTCAGACGAGCGAGTCTAAATGGGCCGAACAATGGACCCGTTAGAATTTTAACCAAGTAAATAGTATAAAAATTAAGTTTTTGCAATATAATAGTGTTGAAAAGCTCGTAATCAATTATATGAACTCCTAAATTTGGATTAAAACTTATTTTGCAGCCCTTTTTTGTAGAGGTTTCGGACGAGTGGGTCTAAATGGGCCGAACAATGGACCCGCTAGAATTTTTTTTAAGAAAGCCCGTTAGAATTTTAACTAAGTAAAAAGTACAGAAATTGAATTTTTGCAATATAATCGTGTTGAAAAGCTCGTTATCAATTATATGAACTCCTAAAATTTGATTAAAACTTGTTTTGCGGTCTTTTTTGTAGAGGTTTCGGACGAGCGGGTCTAAATGGGCCGAACAATGGACCCGTTAGAATTTTAACTGAGTAAAAAGTACAGAAATCGAGTTTTGGCAATATAATCGTGTTGAAAAGCTCGTAATCAATTGTTTGAACTCATAAATTTGGATTAAAACTTATTTTGCAACCCTTTTGTAGAGGTTTCGGACGAGCGGGTCTAAATGGGCTAAACAATGGACCCGTTAGAATTTTAACTGAGTAAAAAGTACAGATATCGAGTTTTTGCAATATAATCGTGTTGAAAAGTTCATAATCAATTATATGAACTCCTAAATTTGGATTAAAACTTATTTGCAGCCCTTTTGTAGAGGTTTCGGACGAGCGGGTCTAAATGGGCCGAACAATGGACCCGTTAGAATTTTAACAGAGTAAAAAGTATGGAAATCGAGTTTTTACAATATAATCATGTTGAAAAGCTCATAATAAATTATATGAACTCCTAAATTTGGATTAAAACTTATTTTGCAGCCCTTTTTGTAGAGGTTTCGGACGAGCGGGTCTAAATGGGCCGAGCAATGGACCCGTTACAATTTAAACTTAGTAAAAAGTACAGTAATCGAGTTTTTGCAATATAATCGTGTTGAAAAGCTCATAATCAATTATATGAACTCCTAGAATTTGGATTAAAACTTATTTTGCAGCCCTTTTTGTAGAGGTTTCGGACGAGCGAGTCAAAATGGGCCGAACATTGGACCCGTTAGAATTTTAACTGAGTAAAAAGTACAGAAAACGAGTTTTTGCAATATAATCGTGTTGAAAAGCTCGTAATCAATTATATGAAATCCTAAAATTTGATTCTAACTTGTTTTGCGGTCTATTTTTTGTAGAGGTTTCGGACGAGCGGGTCTAAATGGGCCGGAAAATGGACCCGTTAGAATTTTAACTGAATAAAAAGTATAGAAATCGAGTTTTTGCAATATAATCATTTTGAAAAGCTCGTAATCAATTGTATGAACTCCTAAATTTGGATTAAAACTTATTTTGCAACCATTTTGTAGAGGTTTCGGACGAGCGGGTCTAAATGGGCCGAACAATGGACCCGTTAGAATTTTTTTTTGAGAAAAAGGCCTCATTAAAAACCCCACTAATCTCAACTGGGCTAGCCCAGAGGGGTCCTGAAGGGGAAAAGATTGCCCAAATATATATATATATAAAATCAAGGGGGTTGAAAACCAACCTGTACAATAGAGCGTAAGAAATCGGGCAAGCCCGACCCAAAATACATAGAGGACCTAGAGTGCAAGGCCCAATTGGCAATAGAATTTGCTAGAACATTAGCAACTCGCGGTACATAAAGAAAATGTAAATTCGGAATAGATACAAAAAGAGGACGAGCCGCATCAATTTGTGGTCGTAAAAGAGAGGCGTCCGGGCCGAGGCAACGTATTTTATTGATGACCAAAGCAGCGTCAGAATCGATAATGATGCCGCTCCAGCCGACATCCCTACCAAGTGTAGCCCCAGTGATGATGGCGCGAAGCTCCGCAGTGGAGGCGTCGACGCATCCTACGCAATGAATGGCACAACCATGAAGAATAGCTCCACTAGCATCCTGGGCCACATCACCAAACCTTGCTTCGCCTGTAGCGGGGTTGAAAGCACTATCGACATTGATTTTAACCTTCCCTTCCGGTGGCGGCCACCATGTTGGTTGAGAAAGAGCTGGCTCCGTCCGTAGTTGCGTCGTGGCGTGAAGAGAGTTGGCCGAGGCGTAGTCCTGTAGCAGTTCCCTAGAATTCATAAGAGTAAGCCATGGCGGCTACAAACGCTTAGAGTGAACCCTGTCGTTCATCCGGTTCCAGATGTTCCAAAGGATAGTGAGGAACAGACTAAATTCAGAGCGAGAAAGTAGCGAGGCCCCTTGTTCCAACCATAAGGGAGTAGGGGAGAGCGCGCTAGTGCGTAAAGGAAGGGGAAGCCCAGCTAGTTGCAGTACTTCAGCTGCACCAACACAATCTCGGAGAGCATGGAGTGGTGTTTCGACTACCGTCGGGAAAAAAGGGCACACGCCAGAGCCTAACCCCACAGTTGCAAAACGGTCACCTGTGGGTAGAGCATCTCGTCATGCTCTCCATCCAAAGGATCGAATCTTCGGGAGGGTGCTCGCTTTGGAAATAGCCCGCCAAAGGGGAGAAGGACGACCGATAGGTCTGACTGGACGTCGTAAGAATAGGTATCCGGAGCGCACCGAATATATCCCCGTGTCATGATAGCCTCAGAGTAATACATCGCGCCGCTCATTGGAGATTGGCACACACAATATGACATCAGCATCATCCCAGTCAAAATGCTGGCGGACTTTGAGTTCGTCCCAAGACGCTTGATTGCGGATCATGAAGTCACGACACCGTAAGGGGAGTTCATCCTCGTCTTGATAATTTCCAAAGAAGGATAAACTGGAGGCTCCGCCCCAAGGGTCGCGGTGGATACGGATCTGACTCTGGATTTTGGGTCGCCAAAAGAAACCCGGCTGCAATCGTTGTAGGGCCTGCTAAAGACCACGCCAAGCGAATGACGCGCGTCGATCTAGCTTAGCGTCCAATAATTTCCCAGAAGGAAAGTAACGTGAGCGTAAGACACGTGCAAGGAGGGATTCAGGCGAATAGATCAGCCTCCATAATTGTTTACCTAAAAGAGCAATGTTGAAATCGTTTAGATTCCTAAAGCCCATTCCCCCTGCTGCCTTGGGATCACAAATAGAGTCCCAAGATAGAATAGGCCAGCCTCGCTTGTTACTGTGGCCAGACCACCAGTATCGACAGATCGAGCTAGTCATATCGTCTATGATGTTCTGCGGGAGCAGGTAACAAGACATAACATACTGAGGTATGGCTTGTGCCACCAACTTTATCAGTGTTTCGCACCCACTGAAGAAAAGTAAGTTGGTGTCCCATTTAGTTATTCGAGAACTGAATTTGTCACGGACAAATCCTAGACATTCCGTTCGATTCCTGCCTATCATGAGAGGAACTTCGAGATAGATACTCGGGTCCTCAACAATGCGCACATCGAGAGTCAATTGAACTGCCTGAATGAAGGTCTCAAAACAGCGTGAACTGCAGTAGGCCGTGGACTTATCGAAATTAATAGTTTGTCCTGAGGAGGATTCATATAGGCGTAGAATCTCTTTCAACCTATCAACCTCATCAGGGCAATTACGAAGGAAAAAAATGCTATCGGCAAATAGCAGATGTGTGATCTGAGGTCCATGTCGGTTGGCTTGTAAGCCGAGGAGGCGCCCTTCCCGTTGTTCGAAATCAAGGGCCGCGGATAACCCTTGGGAACAAATGAGAAAGAGGAATGGGGAGAGGGGGTCACCCTGTCGGATGCCGCGAGCAGGTACAAACTCATCAGATAGAGTCCTATTAATTCTAACAGAAAAAGAGACCGAGGAGACACAACGGAGTATAAGGTGTACCCATTCAGGTGCAAAGCCCATTCGTGACATCACATCCCGAAGGAACGACCATTCAACTTTGTCGAAGGCCTTCTCCATATCCAGTTTCAATGACGCCCCTTGGTAAATGGCAGCGCTATTCGAGTGGAGGGTATGCACAAGCTCATGAGCGATTAAGATGTTGTCGGATATGTTCCTGCCACGAACAAAGGCTGCCTGTGCATCACTGATACAATCTGGTAGAACATGCTTAAGTCGGTTAACAAGAACCTTAGCAATCGTTTTGTATATGACCGTGCATAAGCTAATTGGTCGAAACTGGCGCATGTTTGTTGGGTCCGCCACCTTTGGAATAAGCACGATGACCGTTTTATTTATAGCCAACATGTCGGCTTCCCCGCGTAATAGAATTAAGCAAAGCTTAATAAATTCAGGCCCAATGATGTTCTAGTGTTGCTTGAAGAAACCACTAGGAAATCCATCGATGCCAAGAGCTTTCCTTGGACTAATATCCTGGAAGGCGGCAAGCACTTCACTCTCTGTGAATGGTCGCAACAGAGAAGTATTCATTGATGGAGTGACGACCGGAGGGATTTGTTCCAGCAGACGTGGCGAAGAACTAGGGTTGGACGATGTAAATAGCGTCCGAAAATAATCCGAGGCAATTTGAAGGAGCCTAGGCGTAGCTGTATGCCAAACACGGTTCCCATCGTGAAGGCCACGAATAGTGTTCTTTTTCCTTCGCTTAGAGGCTCTAGCGTGGAAAAAAGACGTGTTTTTGTCCCCTTGGAACAACCATGTGACCCGCGATTGTTGTGCCCAGTAGGCTTCACGTACGTCCAGAAGACGTCGAAGCTCTAGTTTTGCATCTCGCAGGTCATTTAACATCGTAGTCGGTAGTTGACGACGTCGCATATATGAATTGATTTTGCGTTGTAGTTCCGCAATGCGGTTGTGTGATTGGCATCGGCGATGCGATTTCCAATCGCGAAGCTGGTTGCCAACCGTACATAATTTATCAGGCAAATTGCCCGATGCATTCGCCCATGCCTGTTGGAAGGTCGAGATGCATGATGGATAATTTGCCCAACAAGATTCAAAAAGGAAATGGTCAAAGGTCTCTCGAGGAGCAGTGTCGCGCTGGAGAGCATGTTTTGTGTCCATGACTATGACATAATGGTCAGAGTCCGGGGAAAAATATTACGGCATTGGAATGTGGAATTTTCACTAAGCCATGCATTGCATGCTAGAAAACGATCAAGTCATTCACAAACAGTTGAGACGTTAGGCCTTGTTCGGGACCAAGTGAACCAACCCGATGTTGGCTTGCAATCAAAAAGACTATTGCGAGATAAACATTCGCGAAAGCTAGTGATTTGCGACTGCGCTCGGTGACAGCCTCCTTATTTTTCTGAATCTGATAAAATATCATTAAGGTCACCGCCAATTAACCAAGGCATTGGTGAAGCGTGACGCAAAGAATCAATCAAATCCCACGTTTTAGACTTCACATTTGTGTCAGCGTAACCATATATGCCCGTAAAACGAAAACATTCATCATACGAATTTAAAATAACATCGATGGATCGATTAGAATACGAGAGCAAATCAAGTTCAATTTTATTATTCCAAAATATAATGAGTCCGGAGCATGTGGGGCTGTTATCAACATGGATGCAGCCATGCATATCTAATAAAATCCTTAAACGATCATAATAATAACGACATAAGCGAGTTTCAGACAAAAATATAACATCCGGTTGCAACCTACGAGCAATGGTGCTCAACCCTTGAACTGCCGTCGGGGAACCAAGACCGCGACAGTTCCAACAAAAGATCCTCATTTCTCTCGGCGGGGTTGAACGTCAACCGCCGCCGAAGAGATTTTGCTGCTCATCCCAGCTTTAGATAGTTTGGAAGGTTTGTCAGAGGTCACTCCGGGTTTCACCGGCTTAGCCTGAGCGGAGGGGGAGGTTCTTGGCCTCTTGGTAACAACAACAGCAACCACCGGAGGGCTACGTTTTGTCTTGCGGGAGCCAGTTGCTCCATTAGTAGGTCCTGACATTGCAGCCAACCAATCCTCAAATTTTGGGTTGGTATACACATTACTTCCAACCCCCACAGTAGTGGAAATGGGAGGAGCAGCTGCAGGCACCGGTATACCATCGTCATCGATCAGTACAAACCGCTTCTCCGGCGGAGTGGAGGAGGCAGCAGCATCATTCGTGGCTGGAGTGACCTTGGGGGAACCATTTGTGACAGATTCTGCATCTGCCGGTATGATGTCCAGAGGTGCCACATTTAGTGGCTCAATTGTTTGTGCTGCTGAAGGGAATGCATGTTGTTCGCTGGAAGCATCATCCTCAATCGAAACAGCCACATCAGCAGTTGCGGGCAGGTCCGATATGCCCAGCGATGGATTGGCTGCAACATCAGCCATAGTATCCACAGGGTCCTCGTGTGCCACTGTTGTTGGAGCAGCATCAGGCACTGTATCCGTTGCAACATGAGGCTGCTGCTGGGATGTTTTCGCAATCCCTACCACCTTTTTCCCTTTACCGTTTACATCTGGACAAATGTAAATGAACGGGGAAATTAATAAACAGTAGAAAATGATGGAGTGTGTAAAATTACAAAAGAGATCGAAATAAAATGAAATGAAAATACCCTTAGTAACAGCTGGTGTTATCAAAAGGTCTGCTGGTTCGAAATATCGAACTCGTCCTTTGCTTGCAACCTTAGATTTGCCTTTCGGAGTAGGGGCACGTAGCCAATCACCGTATTGTAGTGCTTCTGGTTTGGCATCCTTAAAGTCAGCGCAAGAAGCACATAGATGATAGAGGATTCCACACACATGGCAGAATGTGGGCAACTTCTCATATTGGACGGGGAGTATTTGTTGTTCCTAATCAGCTATTCCCATTGCCACAAAACGGTGCAATGGTCGAGCAACATCTACTTGGATCCATACGCGGATGAACTTGACCATGTTCCCATCTTCCGATTTTCGGGAATCAGTTCCCATGACGGCTCCAAGGCCGCTACCAAGTGCCCGCCCAATGATGTTGGCAACCGTGTCCCCGGTCATCATAGCTAGGGGAACTTTGTGAATCCGAACCCAGATTCGCATATGAGTGAAAGCATATCCATCAATGGTGAGTTTTGGTTGGATTGGCAGTAGAGCAAGCCAGTCCTTTTTGAACGTCCATGGGCCTCGCTTAAGGACATCATCTCTGCGAGCCGTTGTCTCAAATTTAAACATGAAGAATCCTGATCCTAGGGCCGTTACCGTTGATAGCTTATCACATTTCCAAACTGTCGAAAAAAAGCGTACCAACGCAACTTCATCGAAAGTTTTCGTTGGAAAAAGCTTCCCTATCAAAGATGATTTGTAATCATCGAGGGGGATGGCTTTGGTCGAAGCTGGTGCAAAAATCAAATGTTGTTCATCAGCAGTAAACTGGAGGTTGTCAAAGCGTGATAGAAAAAAATATGAGGAGGCCATGGTGAAGTAACAGTTAAAGCTGTTGTAGTGGTAGAGAGAAGAATGGTGCAGCCAACATACAAAAGCTGAAGCTGGCGGCCAAGGTGAAATATATGTGTTGAAGAGAAGTAATACCTTAGATGGGATTGATAATTCCGAATGAGTAGGAGAGATTTCAAAAGATAAAATAAATTTTAAATTTATGTTTATCTTAAAGTTTACATGTATGGTAATCCTAAAGATTTGTAGATTCCCCGAAAAGAGATGAACAAAATCTTTCCCAGCAAATTCAAAGTTCAATTTTAACTTAGATAAAATAAGTTTGAAATAGAATTTGAAAGTGTATGGTATATGAAGATTAGAAGAGATAGTGATAGCTTTCCCAACAACTTCAAAAAATATTCTAAACTTAGATAATGTGAAATTGAAAGTGAGTTCAAAAGGAAATGGATTCATGATATATAGGGAATTATCCGTTAAGAAAATTCGAAATGTGGAATAGGAGGTATTTTTGGTTATCCCGATTTTTTGGAACAATAAAATCTCGGAAATAATGGAACAATGGAACCTCAAAGTTTTGCCTCGCTTCCGTTGAGAGTAAACAGGGTCGTTACCGTTCATGGAGACGGTGGCAGCAGGGTAACGGGCCCGGGAAACCAACGTCTCACAATCTGCCATCAACGTATGCATGGAGGGGAATAGAAAAACCCTAACTACAGCCAACGATGGGCTCGAGATGAGTTCTGACAAACTGCCAGCAATCAGCAAGCCAGACTTGAGTAACATCACTAATAAACATATGATGATAAAATGTCTCAAATATAATATAGGTGTTGTATGTCGTATTTGGTTGCAGCTATGCGTCCGTTTGCATGCATGCCATCGCCATGCGATTGGTAAGAAAAACATGATAACGAGAGACTTAGAAGTATCGTGCCATTTTTCAAGAGAAGCAAAAATACAAGGCCTTGACGGCCAGGATGAACCCTGTGCCCTAATTAAGGGGGCTGGGATGACGAAGGGCACCCATGAGTGTGACCCAGCATAATCAAAACATTCTACAAAATTATTAAGATTACTGAGAATAGTTATGAATGAATTAACTAGGATAATTGTGGATGACGGTAGAAATCTTTGGTAAAGAGTGGTCGTCAGCATTGGAGAGTGAGGTCTCCATGACAGTAATAAAAATAATAAGCAAACCTGTACATGTTGGTGAGGGATGGATACAGATAACTCCAGTGGTATTCCTTTGCCGGAGAGTAATGTGACACCAACCAGCTTGGAAAGATCGACAGAGGGCTAGATGAGAGCCATGGAAAAGCCAATGGGAAAGCAAAATTCCATGGGGTGATGGGTCGTTTCCCACTGTCACCGTTTGGGTGCTAAACAAGCACCACCGCGGCAGAGGTGAGAGGGAGAGGTGGTAGAAGTGGTGGGGGTGGTGGTCGGGGTAGAAGGGAAAAACGAAAGGGAGAATTAGAGAGAAAAAAAATTGAGAGAGTTTTCATCACCCGTTACCCGTTGGAATTTTTACCCGTTAGAATTTTAACTGAGTAAAAAGTACAGTAATCGAGTTTTTGCAATATAATCATGTTGAAAAGCTCTTAATCAATTATATGAACTCCTAAAATTTGATTCTAACTTATTTTGCGATCTTTTTCGTAAAGGTTTCGGACGAGCGGGTCTAAATGGGCCGAACAATGGATCCATTAGAATTTTAACTGAGTAAAAAGTACAGAAATCGAGTTTTTTCAATATAATCGTGTTGAAAAGCTCGTAATCAATTGTATGAACTCCAAAATTTGGATTAAAACTTATTTTGCAACCTTTTTGTAGAGGTTTCGGACGAGCGGGTCTAAATGGGCCGAACAATGGACCTTTTAGAATTTTAACTGAGTAAAAAGTATTGTAATCGAGTTTTTGCAATATAATCGTGTTGAAAAGCTCGTAATCAATTATATGAACTCCTAAAATTTGATTCTAACTTATTTTAAGGTCTTTTTTGTAAAGGTTTCGGACGAGCGAGTCTAACTGGGCCGAACAATGGACCCGTTAGAATTTTAACTGAGTAAAAAGTACAGAAATTGAGTTTTTGCAATATAATCGTGTTGAAAAGCTCGTAATCAATTGTATGAACTCCTAAATTTGGATTAAAACTTATTTTGCAACCCTTTTGTAGAGGTTTCGGACGAGCGGGTCTAAATGGGCCGAACAATGGACCCGTTAGAATTTTAACTGAGTAAAAAGTACAGAAATCGAGTTTTTGCAATATAATCGTGTTGAAAAGCTCATAATCAATTATATGAACTCCTAAATTTGGATTAAAACTTATTTTGCTGCCCTTTTGTAGAGGTTTCGGACGAGCGGGTCTAAATGGGCCGAACAATGGACCGTTAGAATTTTAAGAGAGTAAAAAGTACAGAAATAGAGTTTTTGCAATATAATCATGTTGAAAAGCTCATAATCAATTATATGAACTCCTAAATTTGGATTAAAACTTATTTTGCAGCACTTTTTGTGGGGGTTTCGGACGAGCAGGTCTAAATGGGCCGAACAATGGACCCGTTACTATTTTAACTGAGTAAAAAGTACAGTAATCGAGTTTTTGCAATATAATCGTGTTGAAAAGCTCTTAATCAATTATATGAACTCCTAGAATTTGGATTAAAACTTATTTTGCAGCCCTTTTTGTAGAGGTTTCGGATGAGCGAGTCTAAATGGGGCGAACAATGGACCCGTTAGAATTTTAAATGAGTAAAAAATACAGTAATCGAGTTTTTGCAATATAATCGTGTTGAAAAGCTCGTAATCAATTGTATGAACTCCAAAATTTGTATTAAAACTTATTTTCCAACCCTTTTTTAGAGGTTTCGGACTAGCGGGTCTAAATGGGCTGAACAATGGACCCATTAAAATTTTAACAGAGTAAAAAGCACAAAAATTGAGTTTTTTCAATATAATTGTGTTGAAAAGCTCATAATCAATTGTATGAACTCCTAAGTTTGGATTAAAACTTATTTTGCAACCCTTTTGTAGTGGTTTCGGACGAGTGGGTCTAAATAGGTCGAAGAATGGACCCGTTAGAATTTTAACTGAGTAAAAAGTACTGTAATCGAGTTTTTGCAATATAATCGTGTTGAAAAGCTCGTAATCAATTATATGAACTCCTAAATTTGATTCTAACTTGTTTTGCGGTCTTTTTTGTAAAGGTATCAGACGAGCGGGTCTAAATGGGTCGAACAATGGACACGTTAGAATTTTAACTGAGTAAAAAGTACAAAAATCAAGTTGTTGCAATATAATCGTGTTGAAAAGCTCGTAATCAATGGTATGAACTCCTAAATTTGGATTAAAACTTATTTTGCAACCCTTTTGTAGTGGTTTCGGACGAGCGGGTCTAAATGGGCCGAACAATGGACCTGTTAGAATTTTAACTGAGTAAAAAGTACAGAAATCGAGTTTTTGCAATATAATTGTGTTGAAAAGCTCGTAATCAATTGTATGAACTCCTAAATTTGGATTAAAACTTATTTTCCAGCCCTTTTGTAGAGGTTTCGGACGAGCGGGTCTAAATGAGCCGAACAATGGACCCATTAGAATTTTAACTGGGTCAAAAGTACAGAAATCGAGTTTTTGCAATATAATAGTGTTGAGAAGCTCGTAATCAATTATATGAACTCCTAAATTTCGATTAAAACTTACTTTGCGGTCCTTTTCATAAGGTTTCAGACGAGCGAGTCTAAATGGGCCGAACAATGGACCCGTTAGAATTTTAACCGAGTAAAAAGTATAAAAATTAAGTTTTTCCAATATAATAGTGTTGAAAAGCTCGTAATCAATTGTATGAACTCCTAAATTTGGATTAAAACTTATTTTCCAACCCTTTTGTAGAGGTTTCCGACGAGCGGGTCTAAATGGGCCGAACAATGGACCCGTTAGAATTTTAACTGAGTAAAAAGTATAGAAATCGAGTTTTGGCAATATAATGTGTTGAAAAGCTCGTAATCAATTATATGAACTCCTAAATTTGATTCTAACTTGTTTTGCGGTCTTTTTTGTAAAGTTTCAGATGAGCGGGTCTAAATGGTCCGAACAATTGACCCGTTAGAATTTTAACTGAGTCAAAAGTATAGAAATCGAGTTTTTGCAATATAATAGTGTTGAAAAGCTCGTAATCAATTTTATGAACTCCTAAATTTCGATTAAAACTTACTTTGCGGTCCTTTTCGTAAGGTTTCGGACGAGCGAGTCTAAATGGGCCGAACACTGGACCCGTTAGAATTTTAACCGAGTAAAAAGTATAAAAATTAAGTTTTTGCAATATAATAGTATTGAAAAGCTCGTAATCAATTATATGAACTCCTAAATTTGGATTAAAACTTATTTTGTAGCCCTTTTTTGTAGAGGTTTCGGACGAGCGCGTCTAAATTGGCAAAATAATGGACCCGCTAGAATTTTTTTTAAGAAAGCCCGTTAGAATTTTAACTGAGTAAAAAGTACATAAATTGAATTTTTGCAATATAGTCGTGTTGACAAGCTCGTTATCAAATATATGAACTCCTAAAATTTGATTCTAACTTATTTTCTGATCTTTTATGTTGAAGTTTCGGACGAGCGGGTCTAAATAGGCCGAACAATGGACCCGTTAGAATTTTAAGTGAGTAAAAAGTACAAAAATCAAGTTTTAGCAATCTAATTGTGTTGGAAAGCTCGTAATCAATTGTATGAACTCCTAAATTTGGATTAAAACTTATTTTGCAACCCTTTTGTTGAGGTTTCAGATGAGCAAGTCTAAATGGGCCGAACAATGGACCCGTTAGAATTTTAACTTAGTACAAAGTACAGAAATCAAGTTTTTTCAATATAATCATGTTGAAAAGATCGTAATCATATGAACTCCCAAAATTTGATTCTAACTTTTTTTGCAGTCTTTTTTGTAGAGGTTTCGGACGAGCGGGTCTAAATGGGCCGAACAATGGATCCGTTAGAATTTTAACTGAGTAGAAAGTACAAAAAGTGATTTTTGCAATATAATCTGTTTGAAAATCTCTTAATCAATTGTATGAACTCCTAAATTTGGATTAAAACTTATTTTGCAACCCTTTTGTAGAGGTTTTGGACGAGCGGGTCTAAATGGGCCGAACAATGGACCCGTTAGAATTTTAACAGAGTAAAAAACAGAAAAATCGAGTTTTTGCAATATAATTGTGTTTAAAAGCTCATAATCAATTGTATGAACTCCTAAATTTGGATTAAAACTTATTTTCCAACCCTTTTGTAGAGGTTTCGGATGAGAGGGTCTAAATGGGCCGAACAATGGACCCGTTAGAATTTTAACTGAGTAGAAAGTACAAAAAGTGGGTTCTTGAAATATAATATGTTTGAAAATCTCTTAGTCAATTGTATGAACTCCTAAATTTGGATTAAAACTTATTTTGCAACCATTTTTGTAGAGGTTTCGGACTAGCGGGTCTAAATGGGGCGAACAATGGACCCGTTAGAATTTTAAATGAGTAAAAAATACAGTAATCGAGTTTTTGCAATATAATCATGTTGAAAAGCTCGTAATCAATTGTATGAACTCCTAAATTTGTATTAAAACTTATTTTCCAACCCTTTTGTAGAGGTTTCGGACTAGCGGGTCTAAATGGGCCGAACAATGGACCCATTTATATTTTAACAGAGTAAAAAGCACAAAATGGAGTTTTTGCAATATAATTGTGTTGAAAAGTTCATAATCAACTGTAT
The DNA here is from genome assembly GCA_030270665.1 of Hibiscus trionum. Lineage (NCBI taxonomy): Eukaryota > Viridiplantae > Streptophyta > Magnoliopsida > Malvales > Malvaceae > Hibiscus > Hibiscus trionum. The sequence continues at coordinate 36,574,858 of BSYR01000010.1, read as the reverse complement.
GAACTCCTAAGTTTGGATTAAAACTTATTTTGCAACCCTTTTGGAGAGGTTTCGGACGATCGATTCTAAATGGGCCGAACAATGGACCCGTTAGAATTTTAACTGAGTAAAAAGTACATAAATCGAGTTTTTGCAATATAATCGTGTTGAAAAGCTCGTAATCAATTGTATGAACTCCTAAATTTGGATTAAAACTTATTTTGCAACCCTTTTGTAGAGGTTTCGGACGAGCGGGTCTAAATGGGTCGAACAATGGACCTGTTAGAATTTTAACTGAGTAAAAAGTACAGAAATCGAGTTTTGCAATATAATCGTGTTGAAAAGCTCGTAATCAATTGTATGAACACCTAAATTTGGATTAAAACTTATTTTCCAACCCTTTTGTAGAGGTTTCGGACGAGCGGGTCTAAATGGGCCGAACAATGGACCCATTAGAATTTTAACTGAGTCAAAAGTACAGAAATCGAGTTTTTGCAATATAATAGTGTTGAAAAGCTCGTAATCAATTATATGAACTCCTAAATTTCGATTAAAACTTACTTTGCGGTCCTTTTCGTAAGGTTTTAGACGAGCGAGTCTAAATGGGCCGAACAATGGACCCGTTAGAATTTTAACCGAGTAAAAAGTATAAAAATTAAGTTTTTCCAATATAATAGTGTTGAAAAGCTCGTAATCAATTGTATGAACTCCTAAATTTGGATTAAAACTTATTTTCCAACCCTTTTGTAGAGGTTTCGGACGAGTGGGTCTAAATGGGCCGAACAATGGACCCGTTAGAATTTTAACTGAGTAAAAAGTATAGAAATCGAGTTTTGGCAATATAATGTGTTGAAAAGCTCGTAATCAATTATATGAACTCCTAAATTTGATTCTAACTTGTTTTGCGGTCTTTTTTGTAAGGTTTCGGACGAGCGGGTCTAAATGGTCCGAACAATGGACCGGTTAGAATTTTAACTTAGTCAAAAGTACATAAATCGAGTTTTTGAAATATAATAGTATTGAAAAGCTCGTAATCAATTTTATGAAGTCCTAAATTTCGATTAAAACTTACTTTGCGGTCCTTTTCGTAAGGTTTCGGACGAGCGAGTCTAAATGGGCCGGACAATGGACCCGTAAGAATTTTAACCGAGTAAAAAGTATAAAAATTAAGTTTTTGCAATATAATAGTGTTGAAAAGCTCGAAATCAATTATATGAACTCCTAAATTTGGATTAAAACTTATTTTGTAGCCCTTTTTTTGTAGAGGTTTCGGATGAGCGCGTCTAAATGGGCCAAACAATGGACCCGCTAGAATTTTTTTTAAGAAAGCCCGTTAGAATTTTAACTGAGTTAAAAGTACAGAAATTGACTTTTTGCAATATAATCGTTTGAAAAGCTCGTTATCAATTATATGAACTCCTAAAATTTGATTCTAACTTATTTTCTGATCTTTTATGTTGAAGTTTCGGACGAGCGGGTCTAAATAGGCCGAACAATGGACCCGTTAGAATTTTAACTGAGTAAAAAGTACAAAAATCAAGTTTTAGCAATCTAATTGTGTTGAAAAGCTCGTAATCAATTGTATGAACTCCTAAATTTGGATTAAAACTTATTTTCCAACCCTTTTGTAGAGGTTTCGGATGAGCAAGTCTAAATGGGCCGAACAATGGACCCGTTAGAATTTTAACTGAGTACAAAGTACAAAAATCAAGTTTTTGCAATATAATCATGTTGAAAAGATCGTAATCATATGAACTCCCAAAATTTGATTCTAACTTTTTTTGCGGACTTTTTTGTAGAGGTTTCGGAAGAGCGGGTCTAAATGGGCCGAACAATGGATCCGTTAGAATTTTAACTGAGTAGAAAGTACAAAAAGTGAGTTTTTGCAATATAATCTGTTTGAAAATCTCTTAATCAATTGTACGAACTCCTAAATTTGGATTAAAACTTATTTTGCAACCCTTTTGTAGAGGTTTCGGACGAGCGGGTCTAAATGGGCCGAACAATGAACCCGTTAGAATTTTAACAGAGTAAAAAGCAGAAAAATCGAGTTTTTGCAATATAATTGTGTTGAAAAGCTCATAATCAATTGTATGAACTCCTAAATTTGGATTAAAACTTATTTTGCGACCCTTTTGTAGATGTTTCGGATGAGAGGGTCTAAATGGGCCGAACAATGGACCCGTTAGAATTTTAACTGAGTAGAAAGTACAAAAAGTGGGTTCTTGAAATATAATCTGTTTGAAAATCTCTTAATCAATTGTATGAACTCCTAAATTTGGATTAAAATTATTTTGCAACCCTTTTTGTAGAGGTTTCGGACGAGCGGGTCTAAATGGGGTGAACAATGGACCCGTTAGAATTTAAAATGAGTAAAAAATACAGTAATCGAGTTTTTGCAATATAATCGTGTTGAAAAGCTCGTAATCAATTGTATGAACTCCTAAATTTGATTTAAAACTTATTTTGCAACCCTTTTTGTAGAGGTTTCGGACGAGCGGGTCTAAATGGGGTGAACAATGGACCCGTTAGAATTTAAAATGAGTAAAAAATACAGTAATCGAGTTTTTGCAATATAATCGTGTTGAAAAGCTCGTAATCAATTATATGAACTCCTAAATTTGGATTAAAACTTATTTTGCAACCCTTTTGTAGAGGTTTCGGACGAGCGGGACTAAATGGGTCTAACAATGGACCCGTTAGAATTGTAACTGAGTAAAAAGTACTATAATCGAGTCGAAAAGCTCGTAGTCAATTATATGAACTCCTAAATTTGATTCAAACCTTTTTGCGGTCTTTTTTGTAGAGGTTTCGGGCGAGCGGGTCTAAATGGGCCGAACAATGGACCCGTTAGAATTTTAACCGAGTAAAAAGTACAGAAATCGAGTTTTTGCAATATAATCGTGTTGAAAAGCTCGTAATCAATTATATGAACTCCTAGATTTGATTCTAACTTGTTTTGCGGTCTTTTTTGTAGAGGTTTCGGACGAGCGGGTCTAAATGGGCCGAACAATGGACCTGTTAGAATTTTTTTGAAGAAAAAGGCCTCATTAAAAACCCCTACTACTGTCGTTCGAGCAGAGCTAGAGGACCCTAAAAAGAGGAAAATAGTGCCTAAGTTTTATTATAACATAGGAGAATTTGTTACAAGGTGGTTTATACATGTAGGAATGTCAGAATTAAAAGACATAGAAGACATAGAGCCTAACGAATAAGTGGCCAATGTATGGGCCACATGATTAGCCTCACGGCGTACAAAAGAAACAGAAACAAAATCAAATGCATTGAGAGACTCGCGAATCTGATGGAGAAGAGGTCTCATGGTAGAAAGGTCCAGTCCCGGTTTATTGATTCTGTTTGCAAGAGAAGCACAATCTGTTTCAAGCAAAATCTGATTCCAACCTTGAGATCGAGCAAAAGTGATTCCTGCTAGAAGGCCTTCACCTTCACAATTGACTGCATCCACACAGCTACCGAGCGGAAATGCAAGACCGCCCACAACAACACCTGTTGAATCATGTGCCACGACGCCAACAGCCGCTGCACGAGTTAGGGGATGATAAGCACCATCCACATTTATTTTAATATGGTTAGGTGGAGGAGGGTTCCAGCAAGGAGGAGAAAGGATAGATGGGTTTGGGGTAGATGAAGAAGAGGCATTACAGAAGTCGTAATGTAAGCTGGTAGAATTAACGGCAGTAAGCCAAGGTGGTTGTAGATGATGATTATGAACCCAATCATTACGTCTATTCCAGACGTTCCATAAAGTCGTAAGGAAGAGCCCAAATTTGTCAGAGGATAGATGATGGGCTACTTCCTCCAACCATTGTAAGGGGGTAGTATCCAAACTTCTAGAAAGGCTTACGGGAGTACCAGAGAGTTGAAGGGCTTCCGAAGCCCCTGCACAATCACGTAGCGCATGGAGAATAGACTCTGAATGTGTTCCACAGATAGGGCAAGGCCCCGATGTAGGTGCAAATACTTGCATTTTGGAACCAACTGGCAAAGCTTCAGACGCCATACGCCACCCAAAAGTTTTGACCTTAGGAAGGACCTTGACTTTGGACAGAAATTTCCAAAAACGAGAGGGTGACGTATGCGGAAGTATAGGACATTGTAAAAAGAGGTAACCAGAACGGACCGAGTAAACACCCGAATCGTTAGGAGACCAAAGAATAGTGTCACGATGATCATTTATGATTGGTACTCGGAGAATGGCACTGGCATCAGCTAAGTTGAAATAACTATTGACTTTAACAGGGTCCCAAGCAGTTTGATTGCGAAACATAAAATCACGGCATCGAACATGGATTTCATCCGAGATTTCGTAATCCCCAGTAAGTGTAATAGGGGAAGATCCGCCCCAGATATCTTTGTGTACTCTGATATTGCTATTAATGCCTGGTCGATGTAAGAAACATGGGAGGAGACGTTGTAGAGCATTATATATACCTTTCCATGCAAAGGAGCCACGATTGGGACGGGATGCATCAAGGATGTTTCCAGAAGGGAAATATTTAGCACGATAAATTTGGCCCAATAAAGAATCTAGTTCGCAGATTAGTCTCCATATTTGCTTCCCCAAAAGAGCAACATTGAAGTCATGTAAATCCTTAAACCCCTTGCCACCAGCAGCCTTAGGTAAACAAACATAATTCCAAGGAAGCATGTGCCACCCTTTTTTATTGGATTTGCCAGTCCACCAATATTGCCGAATTGCTGAGGTCATGTCATCAATAATATTTTGTGGGAGAAGATAACAAGACATAACATATTGAGGCAAGGATTGTAGTACTGCTTTAATAAAAATCTCCCGACCACTAAAAGAAAGGAGCTGTTTCTCCCAACTAGAGAGACGATCATGAACTTTGTCGCGCACAAAGCCTAATGATTCAGTTTTGTTTTTCCTTATAAGAAGTGGGACACCTAGATATACGCCAGGGTTAGATACCTCATGTACTTGCAAAAGATTATTGATCGCAGTTCTTGTTGAGGTTTCGGACGAGCGGGTCTTTAAATATAATCTGTTTGAAAATCTCTTAATCAATTGTATGAACTCCTAAATTTGGATTAAAACTTATTTTGCAACCCTTTTTGTAGAGGTTTCGGACGAGCGGGTCTAAATGGGGTGAACAATGGACCCGTTAGAATTTAAAATGAGTAAAAAATACAGTAATCGAGTTTTTGCAATATAATCGTGTTGAAAAGCTCGTAATCAATTGTATGAACTCCTAAATTTGGATTAAAACTTATTTTGCAACCCTTTTTGTAGAGGTTTCGGACGAGCGGGTCTAAATGGGGTGAACAATGGACCCGTTAGAATTTAAAATGAGTAAAAAATACAGTAATCGAGTTTTTGCAATATAATCGTGTTGAAAAGCTCGTAATCAATTGTATGAACTCCTAAATTTGGATTAAAACTTATTTTGCAACCCTTTTGTAGAGGTTTCGGACGAGCGGGTCTAAATGGGTCGAACAATGGACCTGTTAGAATTTTAACTGAGTAAAAATTACAGAAATCGAGTTTTTGCAATATAATCGTGTTGAAAAGCACGTAATCAATTTTATGAACTCCTAAAATTTAATTAAAAGCTGTTTTGCGGTCTTTTTTGTAGAGGTTTCGGACGAGCGGGTCTAAATGGCCGAACAATGGACCCGTTAGAATTTTAACTGAGTAAAAAGTACAGAAATCGAGTTTTGGCAATATAATCGTGTTGAAAAGCTCGTAATCAAGTGTATGAACTCCTAAATTTGGATTAAAACTTTTTTTCCAACCCTTTTGTAGAGGTTTCGGACGAGCGGGTCTAAATGGGCCGAACAATGGACCCGTTAGAATTTTAACTGAGTAAAAAGTACAGAAATCGAGTTTTTGCATTATAATCAAGTTGAAAAGCTCGTAATCAACTATATGAACTCCTAAAATTTTATTAAAACTTGTTTTGCGGTCTTTTTTGTAGAGGTTTCGGACGAGCGGGTCAAAATGGGCCGAACAATGGACCCGTTAGAATTTAAACTGAGTAAAAAGTACAGAAATCGAGTTTTTGCAATATAATCGTGTTGAAAAGCTCGTAATCAATAATATGAACTCCTAAAATTTGATTAAAACTTGTTTTGTAGACTTTTTTGTAGAGGTTTCGGACGAGCGGTTTTAAATAGACCGAACAATGGACCTGTTAGAATTTTAACTGAGTAAAAAGTACAGAAATCGAGTTTTGGCAATATAATCGTGTTGAAAAGCTAGTAATCAATTATATGAACTCCTAAATTTGATTCTAAATTGTTTTGCGGTCTTTTTTGTAGAGGTTTCGGACGAGCGGGTCTAAATGGGCCGAACAATGGACCCATTAGAATTTTAACTGAGTGAAAAGTACAGAAATCGAGTTTTTGCAATATAATAGTGTTGAAAAGCTCGTAATCAATTATATGAACTCCTAAATTTCGATTAAAACTTACTTTGCGGTCCTTGTCGTAAGGTTTCGTACGAGCGAGTCTAAATGGGCCGAACAATGGACCCGTTAGAATTTTAACCGAGTAAAAAGTATAAAAATTAAGTTTTTGCAATATAATAGTGTTGAAAAGCTCGTTATCAATTATATGAACTCCTAAATTTGGATTAAAACTTATTTTGCAGCCCTTTTTGTAGAGGTTTCGGATGAGCGAGTCTAAATGGGCCGAACAATGGACCCGTTAGAATTTTAACTGAGTACAAAGTACAGAAATCATGTTTTTGCAATATAATCGTGTTGAAATACTCGTAATCATATGAACTCCTAAAATTTGATTCTAACTTGTTTTGCGGTCTTTTTTGTAGAGGTTTCGGACGAGCGGGTCTAAATGGGCCGAACAATGGATCCGTTAGAATTTTAACTGAGTAGAAAGTACAAAAACTGAGTTTTTGCAATATAATCCGCTTGAAAATCTCTTAATCAATTGTATGAACTCCTAAATTTGGATTAAAACTTATTTTGCAACCCTTTTGTAGAGGTTTCGGACGAGCGGGTCTAAATGGGCCGAACAATGGACCCATTAGAATTTTAACAGAGTAAAAAGCAGAAGAATCGAGTTTTTGCAATATAATTGTGTTGAAAAGCTCATAATCAATTGTATGAACTCCTAAATTTGGATTAAAACTTATTTTGCAACCCTTTTGTAGAGGTTTCGGACGAGAGGGTCTAAATGGGCCGAACAATGGACCTGTTAGAATATTAACTGAGTAGAAAGTACAAAAAGTGAGTTTTTGGAATATAATCTGTTTGAAAATCTCTTAATCAATTGTATGAACTCCTAAATTTGGATTAAAACTTATTTTGCAACCCTTTTTGTAGAGGTTTCGGACGAGCGGGTCTAAATGGGGCGAACAATGGACCCGTTAGAATTTTAAAAGAGTAAAAAATACAGTAATTGAGTTTTTGCAATATAATCGTGTTGAAAAGCTCGTAATCAATTGTATGAACTCCTAAATTTGTATTAAAACTTATTTTCGTACCCTTTTGTAGAGGTTTCGGACTAGCGGGTCTAAATGGGCCGAACAATGGACCCATTAGAATTTTAACCGAGTAAAAAGCACAAAAATTGAGTTTTTGCAATATAATTGTGTTGAAAAGCTCATAATCAATTGTATGAACTCCTAAATTTGGATTAAAACTTATTTTGCAACCTTTTTGCAGAGGTTTCGGACGAGCAGGTCTAAATGGGCCGAACAATGGACCTGTTAGAATTTTAACTGAGTAAAAATAACTGTAATCGAGATTTTGCAATATAATCGTGCTGAAAAGCTCGAAATCAATTATATGAACTCCTAAAATTTGATTAAAACTTGTTTTGCGGTCTTTTTTGAAGAGGTTTCGGACGAGCGGTTCTAAATGGGCCGAACAATGGACCCGTTAGAATTTTAACTGAGTAAAAAGTACAGAAATCGAGTTTTGGCAATATAATCGTGTTGAAAAGCTCGTAATCAATTATATGAACTCCTAAATTTGATTCTAACTTGTTTTGCGGTCTTTTTTGTAGAGGTTTCGGACGAGCGGGTCTAAATTGGCCGAACAATGGACCCGTTGGAATTTTTACTGAGTAAAATGTAATAAAATCGAGTTTTTAAATATAATCATATTAAAAAGCTCGTAATCAATTGTATGAACTCCTAAATTTGGATTAAATCTTATTTTGCAACCCTTTTGCAGAGGTTTCGGACGAGCGGGTCTAAATGGGCCGAACAATGGACCCGTTAGAATTTTAACTGAGTAAAAAGTATAGTAATCGAGTTTTTGCATTATAATCATGTTGAAAAGCTCGTAATCAATTATATGAACTCCTAAAATTTGATTCTAACTTGTTTTGCGGTCTTATTTGTAGAGGTTTCGGACGAGCGAGCCTAAATGGGCCGAACAATGGACCCGTTAGAATTTTAACTGAGAAAAAAATACAGAAATTGAGTTTTTGCAATATAATCGTGTTGAAAAGCTCGTAATCAATTGTATGAACTCATAAATTTTGATTAAAACTTATTTTGCAACCCTTTTGTAGAGGTTTCAGACGAGCGGGTATAAATGGGCCAAACAATGGACTCGTTAGAATATTAACTGAATAAAAAGTACAGAATTCTAGTTTTTTCAATATAATCGTGTTGAAAAGCTCGTAATCAATTTTATGAACTCCTAAATTTGGATTAAAACTTATTTTCCAACCCTCTTGTACAGGTTTCAGACGAGCGGGTCTAAATGGGCCGAACAATGGACCCATTGGAATTTTAACTGTGTAAAAAGTTCAGAAATTGAGTTTTTGAAATATAATCATGTTGAAAAGCTCGTAATCAATTATATGAACTCCTAAAATTTGATTCTAAATTATTTTGCGGTCTTTTTTGTAGAGCTTTCGGACGAGTGGGTCTAAATGGGCCGAACAAGGGACCCATTAGAATTTTAACTGAGTAAAAAGTACAGAAATCGAGTTTTTGCAAAATAATTGTGTTGAAATGCTCGTAATCAATTATATGAACTCCTAAATTTGGATTAAAACTTATTTTGCAGCCCATTTTTGTAGAGGTTTCGGACGAACGAGTCTAAATGGGCCGAACAAAGAACCCGTTAGAATTTTAACAGAGTAAAAAGTACAGAAATCGAGTTTTTGCAATATAATCATGTTGGAAAGCTCGAAATTAATTATCTGAACTCTTAAATTTGATCAAAACTTGTTTTGCGGTCTTTTTTGTAGAGGTTTCGGACGAGCGGGTCTAAATGGGCCGAACAATGGACTCGTTAGAATTTTAATTGAGTAAAAAGTATAGAAATCGAGTTTTTGCAATATAATCGTGTTGAAAATCTCGTAATCAATTGTATAAACTCCTAAATTTGGATTAAAACTTATTTTGCAACCCTTTTGTAGAGGTTTCGGACGAGCGGGTCTAAATGGACCGAACAATGGACCTGTTAGTATTTTAATTGAGTAAAAAGTACAGAAATCGAGTTTTTGCAATATAATCGTGTTGAAAAGCTCGTAATCAATTGTATGAACTCTTAAATTTGGATTAAAACTTATTTGCCAACCCTTTTGTAGAGGTTTCAGACGAGCGGGTCTAAATGGGCCGAACAATGGACCCATTAGAATTTTAACTGAGTAAAAAGTACAGAAATCGAGTTTTTGCAATATAATCGTGTTCAAAAGCTCTTAATCAATTATATGAACTCCTAAATTTGATTCTAACTTATTTTGTGATCTTTTTTGTAACGGTTTCGGATGAGCGTGTCTAAATGGGCCGAACAATGGACTCGTTATAATTTTAACTGAGAAAAAAGTACAGAAATCGAGTTTTTGCAGTATAATCGTGTTGAAAAGCTCGTAAACAATTGTATGAACTCCTAAATTTGGATTAAAACTTATTTTGCAACCCTTTTGTAGAGGTTTCGGACGAGCGGGTCTAAATGGGCCGAACAATGGACCCGTTAGAATTTTAACCGAGTTAAAAGTACTGTAATCGAGTTTTTGTAATATAACCGTGTTGAAAAGATCGTAATCAATTATATGAACTCCTAAATTTGATTCTAACTTGTTTTGCAGTCTTTTTGTAGAGGTTTCGGACGAGCGGGTCTAAATGGGCCGAATAATGGACCCGTTAGAATTTTGACAAAGTAAAAAGTACATAAATCGAGTTTTTGCAATATAATCTGGTTGAAAAGCTCGTAATCAATTATATGAACTCCTAAATTTGATTCTAACTTGTTTTGCGGTCTTTTTTGTAGAGGTTTCGGACGAGCAGGTCTAAATGGGCCGAGCAATGGACCTGTTAGAATTTTAACTGAGTAAAAAGTACAGAAATCGAGTTTTTGCAATATAATCGTGTTGAAAAGCTCATAATCAATTATATGAACTCCTAAATTTAGATTAAAACTTATTTTGCAACCCTTTTGTAGAGCTTTCGGACGAGCGGGTCTAAATGGGGCGAACAATGGACCCGTTAGAATTTTAATTGAGTAAAAAATACAGTAATCGAGTTTTTGCAATATAATCGTGTTCAAAAGCTCTTGAGCAATTATATGAACTCCTAGAACATGATTCTAACTTATTTTGCGATCTTTTTTGTAACGGTTTCGGACGAGCGGGTCTAAATGGGCCGAACAATGGAACAGTTAGAATATTTAATTAAGTAAAAAGTTAAGAAATCGAGTTTTGCAATATAATCGTGTTGAAAATATCGTAAACAATTGTATGAACTATTAAATTTGGATTAAAACTTATTTGGCAACCCTTTTTGTAGAGGATTCGGACGAGCGGGTCTAAATGGGCCGAACAATGGACCCTTTAGAATTTTAACTGAGTAAAAAGTACTATAATCACGTTTTTGCAATATAATCGTGTTGAAAAGCTCGTAATCAATTATATGAACTCCTAAAATTTGATTAAAACTTGTTTTGCGGTCTTTTTTGTAGAGGTTTCGGACGAGCGGGTCTAAATGGGGCGAATAATGGACCCGTTAGAATTTTAACTGAGTAAAAAGAACAGAAATCGATTTTTTGCATTATAATCGTGTTCAAAAGCTCTTAATCAATTATATGAACTCCTAGAATTTGATTCTAACTTATTTTGCGATCTTTTTTGTAACGGTTTCGGACGAGCGGGTCTAAATGGGCCGAACAATGGACCCGTTAGAATTTTAACTGAGTAAAAAGTAAAGAAATCGAGTTTTTGCAATATAATCGTGTTGAAAATCTCGTAAACAATTGTAGGAACTCCTAAATTTGGATTAAAACTTATTTTGTAACCCTTTTGTAGAGGTTTCGGGCGAGCGGGTCTAAATGGGCCGAACAATGGACCCGTTAGAATTTTAACTGAGTAAAAAGTATAGAAATCGAGTTTTTGCAATATAATCATGTTCAAAAGCCCATAATAAATTGTATTAACTCCTAAATTTTGATTAAAACTTATTTTGCAACCCTTTTGTAGAGGTTTCGGACAAGCGGGTCTAAATGGGCCAAACAATGGACTTGTTAGAATTTAAGTGAGAAAAAAGTACAGAAATCGAGTTTTTGCAATATAATCGTGTTGAAAAGCTCATAATCAATTATATGAACTCCTAAATTTGGATTAAAACTTATTTTGCAACCCTTTTTGTAGAGCTTTCGGACGAGCGAGTCTAAATGGGGCGAACAATGGACCCGTTAGAATTTTAACTGAGTAAAAAATACAGTAATCGAGTTTTTGCAATATAATCGTGTTCAAAAGCTCTTGAGAAATTATATGAACTCCTAGAACTTGATTCTAACTTATTTTGCGATCTTTTTTGTAACGGTTTCGGACGAGGGGGTCTAAATGGGCCGAACAATGGACCCGTTAGAATTTTAACTGAGTAAAAAGTAAAGAAATCGAGTTTTGCAATATAATCGTGTTGAAAAGCTTGTAAACAATTGTATGAACTATTAAATTTGGATTAAAACTTATTTTGCAACCCTTTTGTAGAGGTTTCGGACAAGCGGGTCTAAATGGGCCGAACAATGGACCCGTTAGTATTTTAACTGAGTAAAAAGTTCAAAAATCTGGTTTTTGCAATATAATCATGTCGAAAATCTCGTAATCAATTGTATGAACTCCTAAATTTGGATTAAAACTTATTTTGCAACCCTTTTGTAGAGGTTTCGGATGAGCAGGTCCAAATGGGCCGAACAATGGACCCGTTAGAATTTTTACTGAGTAAAATGTAATGAAATGGAGTTTTTGCAATATAATCATGTTAAAGAGCTCGTAATCAATTGTATGAACTCGTAAATTTGGATTAAATCTTATTTTGCAACCCTTTTGCAGAGGTTTCGGACGAGCGGGTCTAAATGGGTCGAACAATGGACCCGTTAGAATTTTAACTGAGTAACAAGTACAATAATCGAGTTTTTACAAAATAATCATGTTGAAAAGCTCGAAATCAATTATATGACCTCCTAAAATTTGATTCTAACTTGTTTTGCTGTAACCCCCTTAACCCGGCCTAGACGGTTGACCCGAATTAAGAAAGTCACACGGGGAAAACCAAAGTCAACCCGAAAGTCAACCTTGATTAACGACCCTTTTTTTTCTTTTTAAACTTGTCTAGATGCACTTTAGACCTAATTGTGATCACACAAACATCATACCAAAAGATCACAAACATCAGAGATCAAACAGGGACTCAATTGAACAATTTACAACTTTAGGGACCAAATTGTAAATTCTGATAATTATAAGGACTTAATCCCAATTGAAGTTACCAACTTGAAATTAATCAGGTTTCATGCTTCTCTGCGAAATTTCAGCTCAAAAGGACTTCCCAAACTCATACAATTGCACAAACAAGTTTCAAGACCAAAACGCAAACAATTCAAAACACATAACTGCCAATGTTAGCCCCCAACGGTCAACCGTTCCGAAACGGGAGACAGCCCGTTCCGAAACGCGGGGCCGTTCCGTAACGGGGGTCTGGCAGTGGCCTTTCCGTTTCGGAACGGCCCCTCCCGTTTCGGACGCCTGGGCACGATTAAGGCACCCGTTCCGAAACGGTAGGTGCTGTTCCGAAACACCCTGCCCAGATTGCTCCAAAACTCCACTTTAAACATGCAATTACACAACCAATCATGCTCCGAATGTCACCAAACTTTGCCAACATGCAATTCAACATATAAGGGACATATTAGCATCATCAATTCAACCAAACATCATCATATGCAAAAAGCCCCAATTTCTATAGGCATGCTTCCTACACAAGCTAGATATTCAAGCACCAAACTTACAAAACAAGCATAAGAAGGCCAACCAGAAAACCAGCATTCTCAACAACATTCAACATACTTAGGGAGTACAAAACATCTCCCAAAACATACACATTGGTCCCCCATTGCCAAATCACCCAAAAGCTAAAATGTTTAACAAAAACCTTCCATACATTGAGCTTTACTTGCACTTGAATTCTTGCTGCCCTCAAAAGGTCTCTAATGCTCTGCATTATTGAATCAAGGAAAACGAAGAGAGCGTAAGCAAAAGCTTAGTGAGGAATGCTCTTAAAAACCATCCAATAATGCATTTGTAAAACACTTTAATAAACATGCTTTAAACCATCATTTACACATGCTCAAAAGCATACTTAAACATGCATCTCATGCATCAAATCATAACATGTCATATTGGCTACAAGTGATAAATTCCATTTCTTTAAACATAAGTTCATCAACTTTCACCCCAAGGACTTTTAAACACCTTGGCCCCAAGGACTTTTAAACACCTTGGCCTATGGACTTTTAAACACCATAGAATGCATCTCATCAAGGACTTTTAAACACCTTGATCCCAAGGACTTTTAAACACCTTGGCCATGGACTTTTAAACACCATGAAATGTATCACATCAAGGACTTTTAAACACCTTGATCCCAAGGACTTTTAAACACCTTGGCCATGGACTTTTAAACACCATGAAATGTATCACATCAAGGACTTTTAAACACCTTGATCCCAAGGACTTTTAAACACCTTGGCCTATGGACTTTTAAACACCATAGAAAAGGATCACCTAAGGACTTTTAACCACCTTAGTGTCCACAACATGAACCATCCAAGGACTTTTAACCACCTTGATGTTCATAAGTAACAAGGCTCACTCAAGGACTTTTAACCACCTTAGTGACCTTAACATTTTAAAAACATCACTTGCCAATATACATCATTTTCATCACTTACATCACTGTTTTAAAGCATAAAACCAAGCCATATTCATCATGCATTTAAAAGCATTAAACCACATCATTTCAATGTACAAAAGCAAGGAACTCCTACCTAGAGTTACCTTCAACATATGGCTTACATCATCAGCAAAAACCATGCTAAAACATGCTTCCAAAACAGTATGTAAAACATGCAAATTATCATTTCGCATCACAACAAAATCATGGCCACCACTAGAGAGAAATTCCGAAAACTTACGCTCGAGCTTAGCAAAGTTGTTTAGACTTAAACTAAGCTCCCAAGACATTGGTTTCAAAGCCGAAAACCCAATTTCACTCACCGATTCCACTTCGCCTCTTGCCGAAGCACGAAATCAAGCTTCCGAATCAACAACCCTTGGATCCAAAGATGCCTCCCCTGATTAAACACATTAAAGCAGAGGTTTAATGCATCATCAAGCATCAAAAGCTTCAATGAAAGCACTCAAACTCGCTGCTCTCATTCCCACACCAATTTCGGCCACCAAACACAACCGAAATTGCACCAAAACCACTACTCAACAAAGCCCAGCCATAAACCAGCAAAACCTAACATCCATCATCACCATAAAACATCTAAAAACAACCTACAAACATCCTTATACCTCCAGCAACAACAGATCCACAAGATCACCACAAAAACATCCAAGAAACATAAGCTAAACTTAGGAAACTCAACCTATCCGGGATTGCATTAATCAAAACTCATTTCCTTATCAATTTAGAGTTCATTTAACATCAAAAACACATCTCAAATCACAGATTAATCAGATCTAACGAAAATTATGAAAAATCATCAAATCTTGCATTATAAGCCAAGATCCAATTCCAAACTCAAAAGCCTTTAATTAAACATCAATCAAGAGTTGATAACTTGGGAATTTCAGTAAAGAACTGGTAGTTTAGAGGAGAAGGACGTTCTTACCTCCAAACTTGTGTTTCTCCACTTTTTGGAATGAAAATCCTTGTAGAATCAAGAAGCAATTGAAGAGGTTTTGAAGATATGTTGATTAGGAATCAAATGAGAGTTAAAAGGAGAGATTAAAGTGAGAAAAACAGAATCAAATCTCTGGAAATGGTGTGTTTGGTTTGAGAGAAAAAGAGAGAAGAAAATTGGAAGTTAGTTGAGAAAATTGTCAAATGAGTTTTTCCCTCCTTTTGATTCACTTTAAAATCAGAATTAAAACTCTAAATATCTTAGAAAAATCTGGAGAAATCACCTTTGGATTAATAGCCCCTTAAAGATTCAAAGTTTCAACTCTTTATAAAATAGTCACAAAACTTTCAAAAATTACATTTTGGTCACTAGTCAAAATGTCATACTTCCAAAACCCATTTTTCAAAATTGATTTCAAAGTGAACTTAATTATATTAAAAGATGATTTTAGAACATTTTTCCATATTTTTAATGCAACCCGAACTAGGCTTTCCTAATTTCACCTCTTTAGATTCGAACAGCACTTTGACCAAACCGGTCAACGCCCAGAACTTCTAAGCCCAAAACCGGGGCGTTACAACTCTCCCCCCTTAAGAAATTTCGTCCTCGAAATTTACCTGAAGGAAAGAGATAAGGAAACTGCTTCAGCATGTCTTCCTTCCGCTCCCACGTGGCTTCCTCAACACCGCGATGCTTCCACAGCACCTTCACCAACTCAATGGTCTTTCCACGAAGAACCTTGCTATCCGAATCCAGAACCTTCACCGGTTCCTCATCATAGGTCAAATCCGGATTCAAAACCACTTCCTCCACAGGCATCACATGCGAAGGATCAGATCTATACTTCCGGAGCATAGAAACATGAAACACATCATGAATCTTCTCCAACTCCTGAGGTAACCTCAACCGATACGCAACAGGACCCACACGCTCAACCACCTCATATGGTCCAATGTATCTAGGGCTCAACTTGCCCTTCCGGCCAAACCGCATCACCTTTTTCCAAGGCGAAACCTTCAAGAACACACGGTCACCCACCGCATACTCTAACTCCTTACGCTTCAAATCCGCGTAAGACTTCTGCCGATCAGAAGCAACCTTTAACCGTTCACAAACGAGCTTTACCTTCTCTGTGGTCCCTTTCAACAAAGCCGGCATCGAAACCAACTTTTGACCAGTTTCAGCCTAACAAAGAGGAGTCCTACACTTCCTCCCGTACAAAGCCTCATAAGGTGCCATCTGTATGCTCGCCTGATAACTATTGTTATAAGCAAACTCAACCAAAGGCAGATGCTTCTCCCAAGAACCTTGGAACTCAATCACGCAGCACCTCAACATATCCTCCAAAATCTGGATAACTCGCTCAGACTGACCATCCGACTGAGGATGATAGGATGTACTGAAATGCAACCTTGTACCCAGAGCTTGATGCAAACACTGCCAGAAACGCGATGTGAACCTCGGATCCCTATCCGACACAATCGACTTAGGCACACCATGCAGCCTCACAATCTCAGCAATGTACAGCTCTGCCAGCTTATCCAAAGAAAACGTAATATGCACAGGCAAGAAATGCGCACACTTCGTCAGGCGATCCACAATCACCCAGACCGAATTCTTTTTCGATGGAGACAAAGGTAAACCAGATACAAAATCCATGGTAACCCTCTCCCACTTCTATCAGGGATTTTCAACGGTTGCAACAAACCTGAAGGAAATTGATGCTCAGCCTTAACTCGCTGACACACCAAACACTTGCTCACGAACTCCGCAACGTCCTTTTTCAAACCAACCCAATAGTACTCATCACGAAGATCACGATACATCCTAGTACTACCAGGGTGCATAGCAAAAGGACTACTATGACCTTCAGTCAGATTAGCACGCCTCAACTCAGCATCAATGGGCACTACTATCCGACTCCCAAAACACAACACACCATCATCATTGAAACAGAAATCCGAAGGTCTACCCTCCGCGATATCCTGAACATGAGACACCAAGGAATCATCCAACAACTGCTTATCCTTGATCAACTGAACCATAGACGGCTTCACATGCAACTCAGCCACAAGACCACCATCACGCGATATGCTCAAGCTAGCAAACATGGCTCTCAACTCAACAGCTACCTTCCTACTCAAGGCATCAGCAACAACATTAGCTTTTCCAGGATGATACTCAATCGTCAGATCATAATCCTTGAGCAACTCCAACCAACGCCGCTGCCTAAGATTCAACTCCTTCTGAGACATCAGATACCTCAAACTCTTGTGATCTGTGTACACAGTACACTTCTCACCATACAGATAATGCCTCCAGATCTTCAGAGCAAAAACCACTGCAGCCAGCTCAATATCGTGCGTAGGGTAATTGCGCTCATGCACTTTCAACTGCCGCGATGCATAAGCCACCACCTTACCCTCCTGCATTAGCACACACCCCAAACCAACATAGGATGCATCACTGTAAACCACAAACTCTTTCCCTGATTCAGGCTGAATCAAGATAGGAGCTTCCGTTAAAGCCGCCTTCAGCTTCTCAAAAGCCTGCTGTCTCGCTTCTGTCCACTCATACTTAACATCCTTCTGCAACAGCTTTGTCAAAGGAGCAGCAATCTTGGAAAACCCATCCACAAACCTTCGGTAGTATCCCGCCAAACCAAGGAAACTACGGACCTCATGAACAGACTTAGGAACCTTCCAGCTCATCACCGCCTCAATCTTCTGAGGATCAACACGAATCCCCTCAGCTGAGACCACATGCCCAAGAAAAACCACCTCCCTTAACCAGAACTCACACTTGCTCAGCTTAGCATAAAGCTGATTCTCCAACAAAGCTTGCAAAACAATCCTCAAATGCTCTTCATGCTCCTCCTCAGTACGCGAGTACACGAGGATATCATCAATGAACACCACAACAAACTTGTCCAGGTATTCATGAAACACACGATTCATCATGTCCATGAAAGCAGTAGGAGCATTTGTCAACCCAAACGGCATCACAAGAAACTCATAATGCCCATACCTTGTCCTGAAAGCTGTCTTAGGCACATCCACATCTTTCACCTTCAACTGATAATACCCTGACCTCAAGTCAATCTTAGAGAACACAGCAGCTCCCCGAAATTGATCAAAGAGATCATCAATCCTCGGCAAAGGATACCGATTCTTGATAGTCAACTTGTTCAGCTGACGGTAATCAATGCACATTCTCATAGTGCCATCCTTCTTCTTCACAAACAAGACCGGTGCTCCCCAAGGTGACACACTCGGCCGGATGAAACCACGATCAAGCAACTCTTGCAACTGCGTCTTCAGCTCCTTCAGCTCCTTAGGTGCCATTCTATAGGGAGTAATGGACACAGGAGTTGTATTCTCATACAGCTCAATTCCAAACTCCACCTCGCGGTTAGGAGGTAAACCAGGCAACTCCTCAGGAAAAACGCCAGGAAACTCCTTTACAACCCTGATATCTTGCACCCTCAACTCCTTAGAGCTAGGATTCATCACAAAAGCTAGATAGGCTTCGCAACCTTGCCTCAGCATCCTGCTCGCCTCCAAAGAAGATACCACATTGGCAAGAAACTTCACATTCTCACCAACCACCACAACTTCATAATCATCCGCAAGCTTAAGCGAAACACGCTTATTCTCACAGTCCACAACAGCACGATGCTCAGCAAGCCAATCCATACCAAGGATCACATCAAAACCATAGAAGGGCAACTCCATAAGATTAACACGAAAGACATGCTCTTGAACAACCAAAGGGCACCTTCTATACAACTTTCGAGTCACAACAGTCTCACCAAAAGAACTAGTGACCCGAACACCAACATCCAAAGACTCAACAGGCAAACCAAGCAATTCAGCATGCTCACGAAGAATATATGAATGCGTAGATCCAGAATCAATCAAAGAAAGCAATAACAAGGACTGCAAAGTAAAGGTACCTGCAATCACATCTGCATCATTCCTGCCCTCTCTCTGAGCATACACCCTCGCTTGGCCTCCACCTTCAGGCTGAATAGCTACAACATGAGCTACCCCTCGGCCACCTTCCTCTCTCCTCTGGAAATTACCACGGCCGCGCCCACGACCTCTCTGTGGTGCAGCAACAACAGGAGCACGCACCTGCTCACCAGCCATCCTCGGACAATCTCGCCTTATGTGGTCCGCAGAACCACAATTCCAGCACCCGTTACCAGCAGCCGCAATAGGAGCTTGTGCCACTCTCTCAGCACGAGGACAGTCACGCTTCAAGTGACCACAGGAACCACAGATCCAACAAGCACTGGGATCAGCTCTAGCATTGCCTCCTCTAGCAGGCACACCACCACCTCTCCTGGCTGAGGACTGATACTTCTGATCTCGTCCCCTCTTGTTCCGTCCACCTCCGGAACTATACTCAGCAGCTCGCTTGCCAGCACCCTTAGCAGACAAACTCAGGTTCATCTCAACGTCCTTTGCTCGGCCCACCAACACATCAAAATCAACATACTCGGCGGCCAGCAAATACATCTTAACATCCGTCACAAGACCGTAACGAAACCTCTCGCACCTAGCCCTCTCATCAGGTATCAGCTCCGGTGCATACTGACTGAGCCATACAAACTGTACCTCGTACTCAGCTACACTCATGCTCCCTTGGGTAAGAGACATGAATTCCCGCTTTTTCTCATCCAGATATCGCAACCTTGCCTCAGCATCCTGCTCGCCTCCAAAGAAGATACCACATTGGCAAGAAACTTCACATTCTCACCAACCACCACAACTTCATAATCATCCGCAAGCTTAAGCGAAACACGCTTATTCTCACAGTCCACAACAGCACGATGCTCAGCAAGCCAATCCATACCAAGGATCACATCAAAACCATATAAGGGCAACTCCATAAGATTAACACGAAAGACATGCTCTTGAACAACCAAAGGGCACCTTCTATACAACTTTCGAGTCACAACAGTCTCACCAAAAGAACTAGTGACCCGAACACCAACATCCAAAGACTCAACAGGCAAACCAAGCAATTCAGCATGCTCACGAAGAATATATGAATGCGTAGATCCAGAATCAATCAAAGAAAGCAATAACAAGGACTGCAAAGTAAAGGTACCTGCAATCACATCTGCATCATTCCTGCCCTCTCTCTGAGCATACACCCTCGCTTGGCCTCCACCTTCAGGCTGAATAGCTACAACATGAGCTACCCCTCGGCCACCTTCCTCTCTCCTCTGGAAATTACCACGGCCGCGCCCACGACCTCTCTGTGGTGCAGCAACAACAGGAGCACGCACCTGCTCACCAGCCATCCTCGGACAATCTCGCCTTATGTGGTCCGCAGAACCACAATTCCAGCACCCGTTACCAGCAGCCGCAACAGGAGCTTGTGCCACTCTCTCAGCACGAGGACAGTCACGCTTCAAGTGACCACAGGAACCACAGATCCAACAAGCACTGGGATCAGCTCTAGCATTGCCTCCTCTAGCAGGCACACCACCACCTCTCCTGGCTGAGGACTGATACTTCTGATCTCGTCCCCTCTTGTTCCGTCCACCTCCGGAACTATACTCAGCAGCTCGCTTGCCAGCACCCTTAGCAGACAAACTCAGGTTCATCTCAACGTCCTTTGCTCGGCCCACCAACACATCAAAATCAACATACTCGGCGGCCAGCAAATACATCTTAACATCCGTCACAAGACCGTAACGAAACCTCTCGCACCTAGCCCTCTCATCAGGTATCAGCTCCGGTGCATACTGACTGAGCCGTACAAACTGTACCTCGTACTCAGCTACACTCATGCTCCCTTGGGTAAGAGACATGAATTCCCGCTTTTTCTCATCCAGATATCTCACTCCCAGATATCTTCTTTTAAACACATTCTGAAAGAATGTCCAGGTAACATCAGCTTCAGCCATTCCAGAAATGGTAGTCGTCCACCATGTATAAGCATCATCCTGCAGCAAAGACACAACACAGCCCAGCTTTTGCACATCCGTGCAACTCATCTGACCCAAGATACGCTTGGTACTTTCCAGCCAAGCCTCAGAACTCTCAGCTGACAAACCTCTAAACTCAGTCCCTCCAAGACTGCGCAGACGCTCCAAAGGCAATCTGACTCCAGCATCTCCCTGATGCCCAGCTCCCTGAGCTCCAGCTACTGCTGCTCGAAAAGCACCCGCAATAGCTTGTACCAAAACAGACATATCAGGCATAGCTTGCCCCTGACCAACCTCTGGTCCAGCAGCTCCAGCACCAGCATCAGCTCTCGCACCTCCAGCACCACCACCAGGCGGAGGAGGGGGTAACACAGCACTACCAGTGTGCTCTTCATTCTCATTCTCGTTAGGAGCCGTAGCTCTCGCATTACCTCTTAACTCTCTACGTGGTGCCATACTTTTACCATGCAATCACAATACAAATAAAACAAAGTCAGGCCCAGCAAGGTAAGCAATCCAAGTATTCAAGCTCAATTTCATTTCAAAACAACATCTTTCCTTTAGCTTTTGTTTGGCAATGGGTACCCTCAACATGCAACATCAGAGCATACAACTCAACTGCATCAACATTTCAAACCACTGAACATGCTTTCAAACAACAAGCATTCATAGCATACATACTTCAATCATGCATACAACCATTCCCAATTACTCGAGAACTTAGCTCTGATACCACCAAATGTAACCCCCTTAACCTGGCCTAGACGGTTGACCCGAATTAAGAAAGTCACACGGGGAAAACCAAAGTCAACCCGAAAGTCAACCTTGATTAACGACCCTTTTTTTTTCTTTTTAAACTTGTCTAGATGCACTTTAGACCTAATTGTGATCACACAAGCATCATACCAAAAGATCACAAACATCAGAGATCAAACAGGGACTCAATTGAACAATTTACAACTTTAGGGACCAAATTATAAATTCTGATAATTATAAGGACTTAATCCCAATTGAAGTTACCAACTTGAAATTAATCAGGTTTCATGCTTCTCTGCGAAATTTCAGCTCAAAAGGACTTCCCAAACTCATACAATTGCACAAACAAGTTTCAGGACCAAAACGCAAACAATTCAAAACACATAACTGCCAATGTCAGCCCCCAACGGTCAACCGTTCCGAAACGGGAGACAGCCCGTTCCGAAACGCGGGGCCGTTCCAAAACAGGCATAGCCCGTTTCGAAACGGGGGTCTGGCAGTGGCCTTTCCGTTTCGGAACGGCCCCTCCCGTTTCGGACGCCTGGGCACGATTAAGGCACCCGTTCCGAAACGGTAGGTGCTGTTCCGAAACACCCTGCCCAGATTGCTCCAAAACTCCACTTTAAACATGCAATTACACAACCAATCATGCTCCGAATGTCACCAAACTTTGCCAACATGCAATTCAACATATAAGGGACATATTAACATCATCAATTCAACCAAACATCATCATATGCAAAAAGCCCCAATTTCTATAGGCATGCTTCCTACACAAGCTAGATATTCAAGCACCAAACTTACAAAACAAGCATAAGAAGGCCAACCAGAAAACCAGCATTCTCAACAACATTCAACATACTTAGGGAGTACAAAACATCTCCCAAAACATACACATTGGTCCCCCATTGCCAAATCACCCAAAAGCTAAAATGTTTAACAAAAACCTTCCATACATTGAGCTTTACTTGCACTTGAATTCTTGCTGCCCTCAAAAGGTCTCTAATGCTCTGCATTATTGAATCAAGGAAAACGAAGAGAGCGTAAGCAAAAGCTTAGTGAGGAATGCTCTTAAAAACCATCCAATAATGCATTTGTAAAACACTTTAATAAACATGCTTTAAACCATCATTTACACATGCTCAAAAGCATACTTAAACATGCATCTCATGCATCAAATCATAACATGTCATATTGGCTACAAGTGATAAATTCCATTTCTTTAAACATAAGTTCATCAACTTTCACCCCAAGGACTTTTAAACACCTTGGCCCCAAGGACTTTTAAACACCTTGGCCTATGGACTTTTAAACACCATAGAATGCATCTCATCAAAGACTTTTAAACACCTTGATCCCAAGGACTTTTAAACACCTTGGCCATGGACTTTTAAACACCATGAAATGTATCACATCAAGGACTTTTAAACACCTTGATCCCAAGGACTTTTAAACACCTTGGCCATGGACTTTTAAACACCATGAAATGTATCACATCAAGGACTTTTAAACACCTTGATCCCAAGGACTTTTAAACACCTTGGCCTATGGACTTTTAAACACCATAGAAAAGGATCACCTAAGGACTTTTAACCACCTTAGTGTCCACAACATGAACCATCCAAGGACTTTTAACCACCTTGATGTTCATAAGTAACAAGGCTCACTCAAGGACTTTTAACCACCTTAGTGACCTTAACATTTTAAAAACATCACTTGCCAATATACATCATTTTCATCACTTACATCACTGTTTTAAAGCATAAAACCAAGCCATATTCATCATGCATTTAAAAGCATTATTCCACAACATTTCAATGTGCAAAAGCAAGGAACTCCTACCTAGAGTTACCTTCAACATATGGCTTATATCAACAGCAAAAACCATGCTAAAACATGCTTTCAAAACAGTAGAGGTTTCAGACAAGCGGGTCTAAATGGGTCGTAATCAATTGTATGAACTCCTAAATTGTGTTTTTGCAATATAATCGTGTTGAGAAGCTCGTAATCAATTGTATGAACTCCTAAATTTGGATTAAAACTTATTTTGCAACCCTTTTGTAGAGGTTTCAGACAAGCGGGTCTAAATGGGTCGAACAATAGACCCGTTAGAATATTAACTGAATAAAAAGTACAGAATTCTAGTTTTTTCAATATAATCGTGTTGAAAAGCTCGTAATCAATTTTATGAACTCCTAAATTTGGATTAAAACTTATTTTGCAACCCTCTTGTACATGTTTCAGACGAGCGGGTTAAAATGGGCCGAACAATGGACCCATTGGAATTTTAACGGAGTAAAAAGTTCAGAAATCAAGTTTTTGAAATATAATCGTGTTGAAAAGCTCGTACTCAATTATATGAACTCCTAAAATTTGATTCTAAATTATTTTTGCGGTCTTTTTTGTAGAGGTTTCGGACGAGCGGGTCTAAATGGGTCGAACAATGGACCCGTTAGAATTTTAACTGAGTAAAAAGTATAGAAATCGAGTTTTTGCAATATAATCATGTTCAAAAGCCCATAATAAATTGTATGAACTCCTAAATTTTGATTAAAACTTATTTTGCAACCCTTTTGTAGAGGTTTCGGACAAGCGGGTCTAAATGGGCCGAACAATGGGCTTGTTAGAATTTTAACTGAGAAAAAAGTACAGAAATCGAGTTTTTGCAATATAATCGTGTTTTTGCGAAATAATTGTGTTGAAAACCTCGTAATCAATTATATGAACTCCTAAATTTGGATTAAAACTTATTTTGCAGCCTTTTTTGTAGAGGTTTCGGACGAACGGGTCTAAATGGGCCGAACAAAGAACCCGTTAGAATTTTAACAGAGTAAAAAGTATAGAAATCGAGTTTTTGCAATATAATCATGTTGGGAAGCTCGAAATTAATTATCTGAACTCCTAAATTTGATTAAAACTTGTTTTGCGGTCTTTTTTGTAGAGGTTTCGGACGAGCGGGTCTAAATGGGCCGAACAATGGACTCGTTAGAATTTTAACTGAGTAAAAATTACAGAAATCGAGTTTTTGCAATATAATTGTGTTGAAAAGCTCGTAATCAATTGTATGAACTCCTAAATTTGGATTAAAACTTATTTTGCAACCCTTTTGTAGAGGTTTCGGACGAGCGGTTCTAAATGGGCCGAGCAATGGACCTGTTAGAATTTTAACTGAGTAAAAAGTATAAAAATCGAGTTTTTGCAATATAATCGTGTCGAAAAGCTCGTAATCAATTGTATGAACTCTTAAATTTGGATTAAAACTTATTTTCCAACCCTTTTGTAGAGGTTTCGGACGAGCGGGTCTAAATGGGCCGAACAATGGACCCGTTAGAATTTTAACTGAGAAAAAGGTACATAAATCGAGTTTTTGCAATATAATAGTGTTAAAAAGCTCGTAATCAATTATATGAACTCCTAAAATTTGATTAAAACTTGTTTTGCGGTCTTTTTTGTAGAGGTTTCGGACGAGCGGGTCTAAATGGGGCGAACAATGGACCCGTTAGAATTTTAACTGAGTAAAAAGTACAGAAATCGAGTTTTTGCAATATAATCGTGTTCAAAAGCTCTTAATCAATTATATGAACTCCTAGAATTTGATTCTAACTTATTTTGCGATCTTTTTTTGTAACGGTTTCGGACGAGCGGGTCTAAATAGGCCAAACAATGGACCCGTTAGAATTTTAACTGAGTAAAAAGTATAGAAATCGAGTTTCTGCAATATAATCGTATTGACAAGCTAGTAAACAATTGTATGAACTCCTAAATTTGGATTAAAACTTATTTAGCAACCCTTTTGTAGAGATTTCGGACGAGCGGGTCTAAATGGGCCGAACAATGGGCCCGTTAGAATTTTAACTGAGTAAAAAGTACAGAAATCGAGTTTTGGCAATATAATCGTGTTAAAAAGCTCGTAATCAATTATATGAACTCCTAAATTTGATTCTAACTTGTTTTGGTGTCTTTTTTGTAGAGGTTTCGAACGAGCGAGTCCAAATGGGCCGAACAATGGACCTGTTAGAATTTTAACTGAGTAAAAAGTACAGAAATCGAGTTTTTGCAATATAATTGTGTTGAAAAGCTCGTAATCAATTGTATGAACTCCTAAATTTGGATTAAAACTTATTTTGCAACCCTTTTGTATAGGTTTCGGACGAGCGGGTCTAAATGGGCCGAACAATGCACCTGTTAGAATTTTAACTGAGTAAAAAGTACAGAAATCAAGTTTTTGCAATATAATCATGTTGAAAAGCTCGTAATCAATTGTATGAACTCCTAAATTTGGATTAAAACTTATTTTCCAACCCTGTTGTAGAGGTTTCGGACGAGCGGGTCTAAATGGGCTGAACAATGGACCCGTTACAATTTTAACTGATTAAAAAGTACAGAAATCGAGTTTTTGCATTATAATCGTGTTGAAAAGCTCGTAATCAATTATATGAACTCCTAAAATTTGATTCTAACTTGTTTTGCGGTCTTTTTTGTAGAAGTTTCGGACGAGCGGGTCTAAATGGGTCGACCAATGGACCCGTTAGAATTTTAACTGAGTCAAAAGTATAGAAATTGCATTTTTGCAATATAATAGTGTTGAAAAGCTCTTAATAAATTATATGAACTCCTAAATTTCGATTAAAACTTACTTTGCGGTCTTTTTCGTAAGGTTTCGGACGAGCGAGTCTAAATGGGCCGAACAATGGACCCGTTAGAATTTTAACCGAGTAAAAAGTATAAAAATGAAGTTTTTGCAATATAATAGTGTTGAAAAGCTCTTTATCAATTATATGAACTCCTAAAATTTGATTCTAACTTATTTTGTGATCTTTTTTGTTGGGTTTCAAACGAGCGGGTCTAAATGGGCCGAACAATGGACCCGTTAGAATTTTAACTAAGTAAAAAGTACTGTAATTGAGTTTTTGCAATATAATCGTGTTGAAAAGCTCGTAATAAATTATATGAACTCCTAAAATTTGATTCTAATTTGTTTTGCGGTCTTTTTTGTAGAGGTTTCGGACGAGCGGGACTAAATGGGCCGAACAATGGACCCGTTAGAACTTTAACTAAGTAAAAAGTATAGAAATCGAGTTTTTGCAATATAATCGTGTTGAAAAGCTCGTAATCAATTATACAAACTCCTAAATTTTATTTTAACTTGTTTTGCGGTCTTTTTTGTAGAGGTTTCGGACGATCGGGTCTAAATGGGCCGAACAATGGACCCGTTAGAATTTTAACTAAGTAAAAAGTATAGAAATCGAGTTTTTGCAATATAATCGTGTTGAAAAGGTCGTAATCAATTGTATGAACTCCTAAATTTGGATTAAAACTTATTTTGCAACCTTTTTGTAGAGGTTTCGGACGAGCGGGTCTAAATGGGCCGAACAATGGACCTGTTAGAATTTTAACTGAGAAAAAAGTACAGAAATCGAGTTTTTGCAATATAATGGTGTTGAAAAGCTCGTAATCAATTGTATGAACTCCTAAATTTGGATTAAAACTTATTTTCCAACCCTTTTGTAGAGGTTTCGGACGAGCGGGTCTAAATGGGCCGAACAATGGACCCGTTAGAATTTTAACTGAGTAAAAAGTACAGAAATCGAGTTTTTGCAATATAATCGTGTTGAAAAGCTCGTAATCAATTGTATGAACTCCTAAATTTGGATTAAAACTTATTTTGCAACCCTTTTGTAGAGGTTTCGGACGAGCGGGTCTAAATGGGCCGAACAATGGACCTGTTAGAATTTTAACTGAGTAAAAAGTACAGAAATCGAGTTTTTGCAATATAATCGTGTTGAAAAGCTCGTAATCAATTGTATGAACTCCTAAATTTGGATTAAAACTTATTTTCCAACCCTTTTGTAGAGGTTTCGGACGAGCGGGTCTTAATGGGCCGAACAATGGACCCTTTAGAATTTTAACTGAGTAAAAAGTACTGTTATCGAGTTTTTGCAATATAATCGTGTTGAAAAGCTCGTAATCAATTATATGAACTCCTAAATTTGATTCTAACTTGTTTTGCAGTCTTTTTTGTAGAGGTTTCGGACGAGCGGGACTAAATGGGCCGAATAATGGACCCGTTAGAATTTTAACTGAGTAAAAAGTACAGAAATCAAGTTTTTGCAATATAATCGTGTTGAAAAGCTCGAAATTAATTATCTGAACTCCTTAAAACTTGTTTTGCGGTCTTTTTTGTAGAGGTTTCAGACGAGCGGATTTAAATGGGCCGAACAATGGACTCGTTAGAATTTTAACTGAGTAAAAAGTACATAAATCGAGTTTTTGCAATATAATCGTGTTGAAAAGCTCGTAATAAATTGTATGAATTCCTAAATTTGGATTAAAACATATTTTGCAACCCTTTTGTAGAGCTTTCGGACGAGCTGGTCTAAATGGGCCGAACAATGGACCCGTTAGAATTTTAACTGAGTAAAAAGTACAGAAATCGAGTTTTGGCAATATAATCGTGTTAAAAAGCTCGTAATCAATTATATGAACTCCTAAATTTGATTCTAACTTGTTTTGGTGTCTTTTTTGTAGAGGTTTCGAACGAGCGAGTCCAAATGGGCCGAACAATGGACCTGTTAGAATTTTAACTGAGTAAAAAGTACAGAAATCGAGTTTTTGCAATATAATAGTGTTGAAAAGCTCGTAATAAATTATATGAACTCATAAATTTCGATTAAAACTTACTTTGCGGTCCTTTTCGTAAGGTTTCGGATGAGCGAGTCTAAATTGGCCGAACAATGGACCCGTTAGAATTTGAACCGAGTAAAAAGTATAAAAATCAAAATTTTCCAATATAATAGTGTTGAAAAGCTCGTAATCAATTTTATGAACTCCTAAATTTGGATTAAAACTTATTTTCCAACCCTTTTGTAGAGGTTTCGGACGAGCGGGTCTAAATGGGCCGAATAATGGACCCGTTAGAATTTTAACTGTGTAAAAAGTACAGAAATCGAGTTTTGGCAATATAATCGTGTTGAAAAGCTCGTAATCAATTGTATGAACTCCTAAATTTGATTCTAACTTGTTTTGCGGTGTTTTTTGTAGAGGTTTCGGACGAGCGGGTCTAAATGGGCCGAACAATGGACCCGTTAGAATTTTAACTGAGTCAAAAGTACAGAAATCGAGTTTTTGCAATATAATAGTGTTGAAAAGCTCGTAATCAATTATATGAACTCCTAAATTTCGATTAAAACTTACTTTGCGGTCCTTTTCGTAAGGTTTCGGACAAGCGAGTCTAAATGGGCCGAACAATGGACCCGTTAGAATTTTAACCGAGTAAAAAGTACAAAAATCAAGTTTTAGCAATCTAATTGTGTTGAAAAGCTCGTAATCAATTGTATGAACTCCTAAATTTGGATTAAAACTTATTTTGCAACCCTTTTGTAGAGGTTTCGGATGAGCGAGTCTAAATGGGCCGAACAATGGACCCGTTAGAATTTTAACCGAGTACAAAGTACAGCAATCAAGTTTCTGCAATATAATCGTGTTGAAAAGCTCGTAATCAATTATATGAACTCCTAAAATTTGATTCTAACTTGTTTTGCGGTCTTTTTTGTAGGGGTTTCGGACGAGCGGGACTAAATAGGCCGAACAATGGATCCGTTAGAATTTTAACTGAGTAGAAAGTACAAAAAGTGAGTTTTTGCAATATAATCTGTTTGAAAATCTCTTAATCAATTGTATGAACTCCTAAATTTGGATTAAAACTTATTTTGCAACCCTTTTGTAAAGGTTTCGGACGAGCGGGTCTAAATGGGCCGAACAATGGACCCGTTAGAATTTTAACTGAGTAAAAAGTACTGTAATCATGTTTTTGTAATATAATCGTGTTGAAAAGCTCGTAATCAATTATATGAACTCCTAAATTTGATTCTAACTTGTTTTGCGGTCTTTTTTGTAGAGTTTTCAGACGAGCGGGTCTAAATGGGCCGAACAATGGACCCGTTAGAATTTTAATTGAGTAAAAAGTACAGAAATCGAGTTTTTGCAATATAATCGTGTTGAAAAGCTCGTAATCAATTATATGAACTCCTAAATTTGATTCTAATTTGTTTTGCGGTCTTTTTTGTAGAGGTTTCGGACGAGCGGATCTAAATGGGCCGAACAATGGA
The DNA here is from genome assembly GCA_030270665.1 of Hibiscus trionum. NCBI lineage: Eukaryota > Viridiplantae > Streptophyta > Magnoliopsida > Malvales > Malvaceae > Hibiscus > Hibiscus trionum. Next base: position 36,544,922 of record BSYR01000010.1, on the reverse strand, counting down.
CCCGTTAGCATTTTAACTGAGTAAAAAGTACTGTAATCAAGTTTTTGTAATATAATCGTGTGGAAAAGCTCGTAATCAATAATATGAACTCCTAAATTTGATTCCAACTTGTTTTGCGGTCTTTTTTGTAGAGGTTTCGGACGAGCGGGTCTAAATGGGCAGAACAATGGACCTGTTAGAATTTTAATTGAGTAAAAAGTACAGAAATCGAGTTTTTTCAATATAATCGTGTTGAAAAGCTCGTAATGAATTATATGACCTTCTAAATTTGATTTTAAACATGTTTTGCGGTCTTTTTTGTAGATGTTTCGGACGAGCGAGTCTAAATGGGCTGAACAATGGACCTGTTAGAATTTTAACTGAGTAAAAAGTACAGAAATTGAGTTTTTGCAATATAATCGTGTTGGAAAGCTTGAAATTAATTATCTGAACTCTTAAATTTAATTAAAACTTGTTTTGCGGTCTTTTTTGTAGAGGTTTCGGACGAGCGGGTCTAAATGGGCTGAACGATGGACCTGTTAGAATTTTAACTGAGTAAAAAGTACAGAAATCGAGTTTTTGCAATATAATCGTGTTGGAAAACTCGAAATTAATTATCTGAACTCTTAAATTTGATTAAAACTTGTTTTGCGGTCTTTTTTGTAGTGGTTTCGGACGAACGGGTCTAAATGGGGCGAACAATGGACCCGTTAGAATTTTAACTGAGTAAAAAGTACAGAAATAGAGTTTTTGCAATATAATCGTGTTGAAAAGCTCGTAATCAATTATATGAACTCCTAAAATTTGATTAAAACTTGTTTTCCGGTCTTTTTTGTAGAGGTTTCGGACGAGCGGGTTTAAATGGGGCGAACAATGGACCCGTTAGAATTTTAACTAAGTAAAAAGTACAGAAATCGAGTTTTTGCAATATAATCATGTTCAAAAGCTCTTAATCAATTATATGAACTCCTAGAATTTGATTCTAACTTATTTTGCGATCTTTTTTGTAACGTTTTCGGACGAGCGGGTCTAAATGAGCCGAACAATGGACCCGTTAGAATTTTAACTGAGTAAAAAGTACAGAAATCAAGTTTTTGCAATATAATCGTGTTGAAAAGCTCGTAATCAATTATATGAACTCCTAAATTTGATTCTAACTTGTTTTGCGGTCTTTTTTTTAGAGGTTTCGGACGAGCGGATCTAAATGGGCCGAACAATGGACCTGTTAGAATTTTAACTGAGTAAAAAGTACATAAATCGAGTTTTTGCAATATAATCGTGTTGAAAAGCTCATAATCAATTATATGAACTCCTAAATTTGGATTAAATCTTATTTTGCAACCCTTTTTGTAGAGCTTTCAGACGAGCGGGTCTAAATGGGGCGAACAATGGACCCGTTAGAATTTTAACTGAGTAAAAAATACAGTAATCAAGTTTTTGCAATATAACCGTGTTCAAAAGCTCTTAATCAATTATAATAGCTCTTAATCAATTGTAGAGGTTTCGGACAAGCGGGTCTAAATGGGGCGAACAATGGACCCGTTAGATATTTAACTAAGTAAAAAGTACAGAAATCGAGTTTTTGCAATATAATCGTGTTCAAAAAGCTCTTAATCAATTATATGAACTCCTAGAATTTGATTCTAACTTATTTTGCGATCTTTTTTGTAACGGTTTCGGACGAGCGTGTCTAAATAGGCCGAAAAATGGACCCGTTAGAATTTTAACTGAGTAAATAGTAAAGAAATCGAGTTTTTGCAATATAATCGTGTTGAAAAGCTCGTAAACAATTATATGAACTCCTAAATTTGGATTAAAACTTATTTTGCAACCTTTTTGTAGAGGTTTCGGACAAGCAAGTCTAAAAGGTTCGTACAATGGATCCGTTAGAATTTTAACTGAGTAAAAAGTACTGTAATCGAGTTTTTGTAATATAATCGTGTTGAAAAGCTCGTAATCAATTATATGGACTCCTAAATTTGATTCTAACATGTTTTGCGGTCTTTTTTGTAGAGGTTTCGGATGAGCGGGTCTAAATGGGTCGAACAATGGACCCGTTAGAATTTTAACTGAGTAAAAAGTACAGAAATCGAGTTTTTGCAATATAATTGTGATGAAAAGCTCGTAATGAATTATATGAAATCCTAAATTTGATTCTAACTTGTTTTGCGGTCTTTTTTGTAGAGGTTTCGGACGAGCGGATCTAAATGGGCCGAACAATGGACCTGTTAGAATTTTAACTGAGTAAAAAGTACAGAAATCGAGTTTTTGCAATATAATCGTGTTGAAAAGCTCATAATCAATTATATGAACTCCTAAATTTGGATTAAAACTTATTTTGCAACCTTTTTTGTAGATCTTTCGGACGAGCGGGTCTAAATGGGGCGAACAATGGACCCGTTAGAATTTTAACTAAGTAAAAAATACAGTAATCGAGTTTTTGCAATATAATCGTGTTCAAAAGCTCTTAATCAATTATAATAACTCCTAGAACTTGATTCTAACTTATTTTCCGATCTTTTTTGTAACGGTTTCGGACGAGCGTGTCTAAATGGGAAGAACAATGGACCCGTTAGAATTTTAACTGAGTAAAAAGTAAAGAAATCGAGTTTTTCAATATAATCGTGTTGAAAAGCTCGTAAACAATTGTATGAACTATTAAATTTGGATTAAAACTTATTTTGCAACCCTTTTGTAGAGCTTTCGGACGAGCTGGTCTAAATGGGCCGAACAATGGACCCGTTAGAATTTTAACTGAGTAAAAAGTACAGAAATCGAGTTTTGGCAATATAATCGTGTTAAAAAGCTCGTAATCAATTATATGAACTCCTAAATTTGATTCTAACTTGTTTTGGTGTCTTTTTTGTAGAGGTTTCGAACGAGCGAGTCCAAATGGGCCGAACAATGGACCTGTTAGAATTTTAACTGAGTAAAAAGTACAGAAATCGAGTTTTTGCAATATAATAGTGTTGAAAAGCTCGTAATAAATTATATGAACTCATAAATTTCGATTAAAACTTACTTTGCGGTCCTTTTCGTAAGGTTTCGGATGAGCGAGTCTAAATTGGCCGAACAATGGACCCGTTAGAATTTGAACCGAGTAAAAAGTATAAAAATCAAAATTTTCCAATATAATAGTGTTGAAAAGCTCGTAATCAATTTTATGAACTCCTAAATTTGGATTAAAACTTATTTTCCAACCCTTTTGTAGAGGTTTCGGACGAGCGGGTCTAAATGGGCCGAATAATGGACCCGTTAGAATTTTAACTGTGTAAAAAGTACAGAAATCGAGTTTTGGCAATATAATCGTGTTGAAAAGCTCGTAATCAATTGTATGAACTCCTAAATTTGATTCTAACTTGTTTTGCGGTGTTTTTTGTAGAGGTTTCGGACGAGCGGGTCTAAATGGGCCGAACAATGGACCCGTTAGAATTTTAACTGAGTCAAAAGTACAGAAATCGAGTTTTTGCAATATAATAGTGTTGAAAAGCTCGTAATCAATTATATGAACTCCTAAATTTCGATTAAAACTTACTTTGCGGTCCTTTTCGTAAGGTTTCGGACAAGCGAGTCTAAATGGGCCGAACAATGGACCCGTTAGAATTTTAACCGAGTAAAAAGTACAAAAATCAAGTTTTAGCAATCTAATTGTGTTGAAAAGCTCGTAATCAATTGTATGAACTCCTAAATTTGGATTAAAACTTATTTTGCAACCCTTTTGTAGAGGTTTCGGATGAGCGAGTCTAAATGGGCCGAACAATGGACCCGTTAGAATTTTAACCGAGTACAAAGTACAGAAATCAAGTTTCTGCAATATAATCGTGTTGAAAAGCTCGTAATCAATTATATGAACTCCTAAAATTTGATTCTAACTTGTTTTGCGGTCTTTTTTGTAGGGGTTTCGGACGAGCGGGACTAAATAGGCCGAACAATGGATCCGTTAGAATTTTAACTGAGTAGAAAGTACAAAAAGTGAGTTTTTGCAATATAATCTGTTTGAAAATCTCTTAATCAATTGTATGAACTCCTAAATTTGGATTAAAACTTATTTTGCAACCCTTTTGTAAAGGTTTCGGACGAGCGGGTCTAAATGGGCCGAACAATGGACCCGTTAGAATTTTAACTGAGTAAAAAGTACTGTAATCATGTTTTTGTAATATAATCGTGTTGAAAAGCTCGTAATCAATTATATGAACTCCTAAATTTGATTCTAACTTGTTTTGCGGTCTTTTTTGTAGAGTTTTCAGACGAGCGGGTCTAAATGGGCCGAACAATGGACCCGTTAGAATTTTAATTGAGTAAAAAGTACAGAAATCGAGTTTTTGCAATATAATCGTGTTGAAAAGCTCGTAATCAATTATATGAACTCCTAAATTTGATTCTAATTTGTTTTGCGGTCTTTTTTGTAGAGGTTTCGGACGAGCGGATCTAAATGGGCCGAACAATGGACCCGTTAGCATTTTAACTGAGTAAAAAGTACTGTAATCAAGTTTTTGTAATATAATCGTGTGGAAAAGCTCGTAATCAATAATATGAACTCCTAAATTTGATTCCAACTTGTTTTGCGGTCTTTTTTGTAGAGGTTTCGGACGAGCGGGTCTAAATGGGCAGAACAATGGACCTGTTAGAATTTTAATTGAGTAAAAAGTACAGAAATCGAGTTTTTTCAATATAATCGTGTTGAAAAGCTCGTAATGAATTATATGACCTTCTAAATTTGATTTTAAACATGTTTTGCGGTCTTTTTTGTAGATGTTTCGGACGAGCGAGTCTAAATGGGCTGAACAATGGACCTGTTAGAATTTTAACTGAGTAAAAAGTACAGAAATTGAGTTTTTGCAATATAATCGTGTTGGAAAGCTTGAAATTAATTATCTGAACTCTTAAATTTAATTAAAACTTGTTTTGCGGTCTTTTTTGTAGAGGTTTCGGACGAGCGGGTCTAAATGGGCTGAACGATGGACCTGTTAGAATTTTAACTGAGTAAAAAGTACAGAAATCGAGTTTTTGCAATATAATCGTGTTGGAAAACTCGAAATTAATTATCTGAACTCTTAAATTTGATTAAAACTTGTTTTGCGGTCTTTTTTGTAGTGGTTTCGGACGAACGGGTCTAAATGGGCGAACAATGGACCCGTTAGAATTTTAACTGAGTAAAAAGTACAGAAATAGAGTTTTTGCAATATAATCGTGTTGAAAAGCTCGTAATCAATTATATGAACTCCTAAAATTTGATTAAAACTTGTTTTCCGGTCTTTTTTGTAGAGGTTTCGGACGAGCGGGTTTAAATGGGGCGAACAATGGACCCGTTAGAATTTTAACTAAGTAAAAAGTACAGAAATCGAGTTTTTGCAATATAATCATGTTCAAAAGCTCTTAATCAATTATATGAACTCCTAGAATTTGATTCTAACTTATTTTGCGATCTTTTTTGTAACGTTTTCGGACGAGCGGGTCTAAATGAGCCGAACAATGGACCCGTTAGAATTTTAACTGAGTAAAAAGTACAGAAATCAAGTTTTTGCAATATAATCGTGTTGAAAAGCTCGTAATCAATTATATGAACTCCTAAATTTGATTCTAACTTGTTTTGCGGTCTTTTTTTTAGAGGTTTCGGACGAGCGGATCTAAATGAGCCGAACAATGGACCTGTTAGAATTTTAACTGAGTAAAAAGTACATAAATCGAGTTTTTGCAATATAATCGTGTTGAAAAGCTCATAATCAATTATATGAACTCCTAAATTTGGATTAAATCTTATTTTGCAACCCTTTTTGTAGAGCTTTCAGACGAGCGGGTCTAAATGGGGCGAACAATGGACCCGTTAGAATTTTAACTGAGTAAAAAATACAGTAATCAAGTTTTTGCAATATAACCGTGTTCAAAAGCTCTTAATCAATTATAATAGCTCTTAATCAATTGTAGAGGTTTCGGACAAGCGGGTCTAAATGGGGCGAACAATGGACCCGTTAGATATTTAACTAAGTAAAAAGTACAGAAATCGAGTTTTTGCAATATAATCGTGTTCAAAAAGCTCTTAATCAATTATATGAACTCCTAGAATTTGATTCTAACTTATTTTGCGATCTTTTTTGTAACGGTTTCGGACGAGCGTGTCTAAATAGGCCGAAAAATGGACCCGTTAGAATTTTAACTGAGTAAATAGTAAAGAAATCGAGTTTTTGCAATATAATCGTGTTGAAAAGCTCGTAAACAATTATATGAACTCCTAAATTTGGATTAAAACTTATTTTGCAACCTTTTTGTAGAGGTTTCGGACAAGCAAGTCTAAAAGGTTCGTACAATGGATCCGTTAGAATTTTAACTGAGTAAAAAGTACTGTAATCGAGTTTTTGTAATATAATCGTGTTGAAAAGCTCGTAATCAATTATATGGACTCCTAAATTTGATTCTAACATGTTTTGCGGTCTTTTTTGTAGAGGTTTCGGATGAGCGGGTCTAAATGGGTCGAACAATGGACCCGTTAGAATTTTAACTGAGTAAAAAGTACAGAAATCGAGTTTTTGCAATATAATTGTGATGAAAAGCTCGTAATGAATTATATGAAATCCTAAATTTGATTCTAACTTGTTTTGCGGTCTTTTTTGTAGAGGTTTCGGACGAGCGGATCTAAATGGGCCGAACAATGGACCTGTTAGAATTTTAACTGAGTAAAAAGTACAGAAATCGAGTTTTTGCAATATAATCGTGTTGAAAAGCTCATAATCAATTATATGAACTCCTAAATTTGGATTAAAACTTATTTTGCAACCTTTTTTGTAGATCTTTCGGACGAGCGGGTCTAAATGGGGCGAACAATGGACCCGTTAGAATTTTAACTAAGTAAAAAATACAGTAATCGAGTTTTTGCAATATAATCGTGTTCAAAAGCTCTTAATCAATTATAATAACTCCTAGAACTTGATTCTAACTTATTTTCCGATCTTTTTTGTAACGGTTTCGGACGAGCGTGTCTAAATGGGAAGAACAATGGACCCGTTAGAATTTTAACTGAGTAAAAAGTAAAGAAATCGAGTTTTTCAATATAATCGTGTTGAAAAGCTCGTAAACAATTGTATGAACTATTAAATTTGGATTAAAACTTATTTTGCAACCCTTTTGTAGAGGTTTCGGACGAGCGGGTCTAAATGGGCCGAACAATGGACCCTTTAGAATTTTCACTGAGTAAAAAGTACTATAATCGAGTTTTTGCAATATAATCGTGTTGAAAAGCTCGTAATCAATTATATGAACTCCTAAATTTGATTATAACTTGTTTTGCGGTCTTTTTTGTAGAGGTTTCGGACGAGCGGGTCTAAATGGACCGAACAATGGACTCGTTAGAATTTTAACTGAGTAAAAAGTACAGAAATCGAGTTTTTGCAATATAATTGTGTTGAAAAGCTCGTAATCAATTGTATGAACTCCTAAATTTGGATTAAAACTTATTTTGCAACCCTTTTGTAGAGGTTTCGGACGAGCGGGTCTAAATGGGCCGAACAATGGACCTGTTAGAATTTTAACTGAGTAAAAAGTACAGAAATCAAGTTTTTGCAATGTAATCGTGTTGGAAAGCTCTTAATCAATTGTATGAACTCCTAAATTTGGATTAAAACTTATTTTCCAACCGTTTTGTAGAGGTTTCAGACGATAGGGTCTAAATGGGCCGAACAATGGACCCGTTAGAATTTTAACTGAGTAAAAAGTACAGAAATCGAGTTTTTGCAATATAATCGTGTTGAAAAGCTCGTAATCAATTATATGAATTCTTAAATTTTGATTCTAACTTGTTTTGCGGTCTTTTTTGTAGAGGTTTCGGACGAGCGGGTCTAAATGGGCCGAACAATCGACCCGTTAGAATTTTAACTGAGTCAAAAGTACAAAAATTGAGTTTTGCAATATAATAGTGTTGAAAAGCTCGTAATAAATTATATGAACTCCTAAATTTGGATTAAAACTTACTTTGCAGTCCTTTTCGTAAGGTTTCAGACGAGCAAGTCTAAATGGGCCGAACAATGGACCCGTTAGAATTTTTTTTAAGAAAGCTCATGAAAAGCAAGAGTTGAAAGCACCAAAGAAAAAAAGAAAAACAAAAACAAAAAAAAAATAAAAACAAAAACAAAAAGTGCAATAAAAGAAAGGTAGAGTTATGTTGCCAATCCCCGGCAACGGCGCCAAAAACTTGTTGTGTGTAAAAGAGTCTATCGCAATTGTAGTGCAAGTGTACACGACGCAAGTAGTAAGTGATACGAAGTATCAGATATCGTCTCCACAGGGATTGGGCTAATAGCTTCACCTTAATTCACTGCACGAAGTAAAGAAAATAGTTTAGAAAGTTGTCACGAAAGTATTGAAAAAAAACGTAAATAAAATAATTGAAATATCAAGATAGAGAGAATGCGCTGGTATTGAATTGCTCAGTAGTGCAGGTATTGCAATGCTTAGGAACTCCAGTTCTGTCGTAGCGCCTGTCGCGGCAGCAGTCCGTCGGTCGTCGCGGCAGCAAACACACCAACTCTGTACTTCAAGTTTGGCAAGAATCCCAGATCTGCCTTGGCCTATCCCTAGGTCCAAGTCTGTCGATGATCACGTCTTGATGATACCTCCCAGCGTGAATCGAAGGATGAACACCGATGTGTATGAATTCTTCTTTAGCCACTTAACCTCGCCCTATCCCTAGGCACGAGATAGTTCAACTATAAACTAGAGAACTTGCTCTTATTTCTTTCGTATACTTAACTCTCCCGATGCTAAGTAAATCGATAACCTCGCAATGCTCTCCCGATGCTCTTGCAAGATATTAATAACCAAAATAAGAGAACTTGAAGTTTATTTTATTGAACTGAAAATTCCTAAAACAAAAGCAACCCTTGCAACTACTTTACAAATCAACCCGTGGCCCTAGGGGGTTTTAGAACATATCGACGGCGGGTAAACGGTGGAGGGGTTTGGTTGTCGGTTATGGGGTATGATCTCTCCTAGGTTAAAATCTATGCTCTTATATAAGCTTTGGGCTCAAGTATTCTAAGTTAACAAGGATTACAACTTTAATTAAAAGTAAGATTCTAATAAAGACTTAATCTTCAAGTATTCTACTTTTCAGCCGCCATCCTTGTTTCTTGGGATTTCCTCTCCTTGAGCTTTGGCTTGACATATCTTTTGATCCGGGGCTTGGAAAAATATATGGTTTTCACACGACAGACGAGCATAATTTTCTCTATATATCGAGGTCCACTTTGCTTTTCCTCCACTGACTTGCTGTCGTCCTCTGCTGTCACGGCAAATCCATGGCAGCGTCGTCCTCATCGTCTGCTTGTCCAGTTCTGCTCTTCTGGTTCTCTGCCCTGCGCCCGCCTTCTCCGTCTACTACGGCAGCAACCTGCAAAATCAGCCCTTTTTTAGTAGAATCTGTGCCTTTACTATATTTGTGATGTTTTGCTGTAAACTGACCTAAATGCAATGCAATGATGCTTGAATGTAGCAGAAATATGGGTTAAAAAGGGTGTAAATAATAGAACTTTTACACACTCAACATACTATAATCGAGTTTTTGTAATATACTCGTGTTGAAAAGCTCGTAATCAATTATATGAACTCCTAAATTTGATTCTAACTTGTTTTGCGGTCTTTTTTGTAGAGGTTTCGGACGAGCGGGCCTAAATGGGCCGAACAATGGACCCGTTAGAATTTTAACTGAGAAAAAAGTACAGAAATCGAGTTTTTGCAATATAATCGTGTTGAAAAGCTTGTAATCAATTGTATGAACTCCTAAATTTGGATTAAAACTTATTTTGCAACCCTTTTGTAGAGGTTTCGGACGTGCGGGTCTAAATGGGCCGAACAATGGACCTGTTAGAATTTTAACTGAGTAAAAAGTACAAAAATCGAGTTTTTGCAATATAATCGTGTTGAAAAGCTCGTAATCAATTGTATGAACTCCTAAATTGGGATTAAAACTTATTTTCCAACCCTTTTATAGAGGTTTCGGACGAGCGGGTCTAAATGGGCCGAGCAATGGACCCGTTAGAATTTTAACTGAGTAAAAAGTACTATAATTGAGTTTTTGTAATATAATCGTGTTGAAAATCTCGTAATCAATTATATGAACTCCTAAATTTGATTATAACTTGTTTTGCGGTCTTTTTTGTAGAGATTTCGGACGAGCGGGTCTAAATGGGCCGAACAATGGACCCGTTAGAATTTTAACCGAGTAAAAAGTACAGAAGTCGAGTTTTTGCAATATAATCATGTTTAAAAGCTCGTAATCAATTATATGAACTCCTAAAATTTGATTCTGATTTGTTTTGCGGTCTCTTTTGTAGAGGTTTCGGACGAGCGGGTCTAAATGGGCCGAAAATGGATCCGTTAGAATTTTAAGTGAGTAGAAAGTACAAAAAGGGAGTTTTTGCAATATAATCTGTTTTAAAATCTCTTAATCAATTGTATGAACTCCTAAATTTGGATTAAAACTTATTTTGTAACCTTTTTGTAGAGGTTTCGGACGAGCGGGTCTAAATGGTCCGAATAATGGACCCGTTAGAATTTTAACTGAGTAAAAAGTACAGAAATCGAGTTTTTGCAAAATAATTGTGTTGAAAAGCTCGTAATCAATTATATGTACTCCTAAATTTGGATTAAAACTTATTTTGCAGCCCTTTTTGTAGAGGTTTCGGACGAACGGGTCTAAATGGGCCGAACAAAGAACCCGTTAGAATTTTAACAGAGTAAAAAGTACAGAAATCGAGTTTTTGCAATATAATCATGTTGGATAGCTCGAAATTAATTATATGAACTCCTAAAATTTGATTCTAACTTGTTTTGCGGTCTTTTTTGAAGAGGTTTCGGACGAGCGGGCCTAAATGGGCCGAACAATGGACCCGTTAGAATTTTAACTGAGAAAAAAGTACAGAAATCGAATTTTTGCAATATAATCGTGTTGAAAAGCTTGTAATCAATTGTATGAACTCCTAAATTTGGATTAAAACTTATTTTGCAACCCTTTTGTAGAGGTTTCAGACGAGCGGGTCTAAATGGGCCGAACAATGGACCTGTTAGAAATTTAACTGAGTAAAAAGTACAAAAATCGAGTTTTTGCAATATAATCTTGTTGAAAAGCTCGTAATCAATCGTATGAACTCTTAAATTTGGATTAAAACTTATTTTCCAACCCTTTTGTAGAGGTTTCAGACGAGCGGGTCTAAATGGGCCGAACAATGGACCCGTTAGAATTTTAACTGAGTAAAAAGTACTATAATCGAGTTTTTCTAATATAATCGTGTTGAAAAGATCGTAATCAATTATATGAAACTATTCATAAATTTGATTCTAACTTGTTTTGCTGTCTTTTTTGTAGAGGTTTCGGACGAGCGGGTCTAAATGGGGCGAACAATGGACCCGTTATAATTTTAACTTAGTAAAAAGTACAGAAATCGAGTTTTTGCAATATAATTGTGTTCAAAAGCTCTTAATCAATTATATGAACTCCTAGAATTTGATTCTAACTTATTTTGTGATATTTTTTGTAACTGTTTCGGACGAGCGGGTCTAAATGGGCCAAACAACGGACCCGTTAGAATTTTAACTAAGTAAAAAGTATAGAAATCGAGTTTTTGCAATATAATCGTGTTGAAAAGCTCGTAAACAATTGTATGAACTCCTAAATTTGGATTAAAACTTATTTTGCAACCCTTTTGTAGAGATTTCGGACGAGCGGGACTAAATGGGCCTAACAATGGACCCGTTAGAATTTTAACTGAGTAAAAAGTACTATAATCGAGTCGAAAAGCTCGTAATCAATTATATGAACTCCTAAATTTGATTCAAACCTTTTTGCGGTCTTTTTTGTAGAGATTTCGGGCGAGCGGGTCTAAATGGGCCGAACAATGGACCCGTTAGAATTTTAACCGAGTAAAAAGTACAGAAATCGAGTTTTTGCAATATAATCGTGTTGAAAAGCTCGTAATCAATTATATGAACTCCTAAATTTGATTCTAACTTGTTTTGCGGTCTTTTTTGTAGAGGTTTCGGACGAGCGGGTCTAAATGGGCCGAACAATGGACCTGTTAGAATTTTTTTGAAGAAAAAGGCCTCATTAAAAACCCCTACTACTGTCCTTCGAGCAGAGCTAGAGGACCCTAAAAAGGGGAAAATAGTGCCTAAGTTTTATTATAACATAGGAGAATTTGTTACAAGGTGGTTTATACATATAGGAATGTCAGAATTAAAAGACATAGAAGACATAGAGCCTAACGAATAAGTGGCCAATGTATGGGCCACATGATTAGCCTCACGGCGTACAAAAGAAACAGAAACAAAATCAAATGCATGGAGAGACTCGCGAATCTGATGGAGAAGAGGTCCCATGGTAGAAAGGTTCAGTCCCGGTTTATTGATTCTGTTTGCAAGAGAAGCACAATCTGTTTCAAGCAAAATCTGATTCCAACCTTGAGATCGAGCAAAAGTGATTCCTGCTAGAAGGCCTTCACCTTCACAATTGACTGCATCCACACAGCTACCGAGCGGAAATGCAAGATCGCCCACAACAACACCTGTTGAATCATGTGCCACGGCGCCAACAGCCGCTGCACGAGTTAAGGGATGATAAGCACCATCCACATTTATTTTAATATGGTTAGGTGGAGGAGGGTTCCAGCAAGGAGGAGAAAGGATAGATGGGTTTGGGGTAGATGAAGAAGAGACATTACAGAAGTCGTTATGTAAGCTGGTAGAATTAACGGCAGTAAGCCAAGGTGGTTGTAGATGATGATTATGAACCCAATCATTACGTCTATTCCAGACGTTCCATAAAGTCGTAAGGAAGAGCCCAAATTTGTCAGAGGATAGATGATGGGCTACTTCCTCCAACCATTGTAAGGGGGTAGTAGCCAAACTTCTAGAAAGGCTTACGGGAGTACCAGAGAGTTGAAGGGCTTCCGAAGCCCCTGCACAATCACGTAGCGCATGGAGAATAGACTCTGAATGTGTTCCACAAATAGGGCAAGGCCCCGATGTAGGTGCAAATACTTGCATTTTGGAACCAACTGGAAAAGCTTCAGACGCCATACGCCACCCAAAAGTTTTGACCTTAGGAAGGACCTTGACTTTGGACAGAAATTTCCAAAAACGAGAGGGTGACGTATGCGGAAGTATAGGACATTGTAAAAAGAGGTAACCGGAACGGACCGAGTAAACACCCGAATCGTTAGGAGACCAAAGAATAGTGTCACGATGATCATTTATGATTGGTACTCGGAGAATGGCACTGGCATCAGCTAAGTTGAAATAACTATTGACTTTAACAGGGTCCCAAGCAGTTTGATTGCGAAACATAAAATCACGGCATCGAACATGGATTTCATCCGAGATTTCGTAATCCCCAGTAAGTGTAATAGGGGAAGATCCGCCCCAGATATCTTTGTGTACTCTGATATTGCTATTAATACCTGGTCGATGTAAGAAACATGGGAGGAGACGTTGTAGAGCATTATATATACCTTGCCATGCAAAGGAGCCACGATTGGGACGGGATGCATCAAGGATGTTTCCAGAAGGGAAATATTTAGCACGATAAATTTGGCCCAATAAAGAATCTGGTTCGCAGATTAGTCTCCATATTTGCTTCCCCAAAAGAGCAACATTGAAGTCATGTAAATCCTTAAACCCCATGCCACCAGCGGCCTTAGGTAAACAAACATAATTCCAAGGAAGCATGTGCCACCCTTTTTTATTGGATTTGCCAGTCCACCAATATTGCCGAATTGCTGAGGTCATGTCATCAATAATATTTTGTGGGAGAAGATAACAAGACATAACATATTGAGGCAAGGATTGTAGTACTGCTTTAATAAAAATCTCCCGACCACTAAAAGAAAGGAACTGTTTCTCCCAACTAGAGAGACGATCATGAACTTTGTCGCGCACAAAGCCTAATGATTCAGTTTTGTTTTTCCCTATAAGAAGTGGGACACCTAGATATACGCCAGGGTTAGATACCTCATGTACTTGCAAAAGATTATTGATCGCAGTTCTTGTTGAGGTTGGGGTGCGTGGATTATAAAAAATTGTCGATTTCTCAAAATTGACCGCTTGGCCAGAGGCTGCAGAATAAGTTTGTAGGGCTATTTTGAGATTAGTAGCTTCAGTTGGATTATTATTAATGAAAACCATACAATCATCAGCAAAGAGTAGATGGTTGACTCTAGGTCCGTATTTTCAAGCACCAAGCCCCGGAAGGATATTTGTTTGTTGGGCAGCAGATAGGTAAGCAGATAGCCCTTGTGTGCAAAAAAGGAAAAGAAAAGGTGAAAGGGGGTCACCTTGCGTAATCCACGTTGAGGTTGAAAAAAGGAAGAGAGAGAGTTGTTAACTTTGACTGAAAATGAAACAGTGGTAATGCAACGCATTATAAGAGATATCCAGTTTGATGCGAAGCCCATACGTTCCATAACATTTGCTAGAAAAGACCTTTCAACTCTATCAAAAGCTTTCTCCATGTCTAGTTTAAGAGCAGCTCCTTGGGAGGACTTTGTTGCCCCTGAGTTAATATTGTGAATGATTTCATGGGCAACAAGGATGTTGTCAAAAATATTACGTCCTTGAATGAAGGCTGCTTGGTTAGGGCTAATACAAAAAGGAATTGTTTGTTTCATTTTGTTTACAATGGTTTTGGCAACTATTTTATAGAGAACAGTGCAAAGGCTGATGGGTCTAAGATGCTTCATAGTGGTTGGGTCCTGGATTTTAGGGAGTAGTACGAGAATAGTTTTGTTAACCAAAGACATATCCGCTGTGCCATTTAGTAAGTTAAGGCATAGATTAATTACATCGTCGCCAATAGTGTCCCAATGTTGTCGATAAAAACTACTTGGTAAGCCATCAATACCAGGCGCCTTTCTGGGATCAATATCCCGGAAAGCCAGGAGAATTTCTTCTTTTGTTAAAGTCCTTAAAAGATTATCATTCATAGATTGAGAGATAGATGGCGAAATTTTATCAAGTATAATATCGGAAAATTGTGGGTTGGAGGATGTAAAAAGGTTCTGGAAATAGTTGGAGGCAATAGACATTAGGTCTGAATCATCTGTACACCAATTCGAATTAGCATCAAATAGTCTCGTGATCAAGTTTTTTTCCTTCTATTGTTTGCTTTGGCATGAAAGAACCTCGTATTCTTATCCCCTTGGGATAGCCATAGAGTACGAGATCTTTGAGCCCAATAAATTTCTTGTTCCATTAGGAGTTTATTAAGTTCAGTTCTATATTTTATATAAATATCTTCATTTGAGGCAGTTAAGGGTCGGGATAAAATTTGTTAATTTTTTTGGTAAGGAATTTAATACGACCAGTGGTTTTTAGACGTTGTTGATTCTGCCATTCCTCTAGGCATGTGCCAACCGCTTTTATTTTTTCTATGGTTGTTCCAGGGGTGTTGACCCAAGTGTTTTTTATAGAGGATATATTGTTTGCATTGTTTGCCCAACAATTTTCAAACCGAAACATGTTTTTAGGTCGCTGTTGGGGGGTAGTAGCCGCAGGAGATGTATCTAGGACAAGGAAACAATGATCGGACTTGGCCACATAGTCCGATGTTATACTATAAGAAGGAAAAAGATCTTGCCAGGCCGAATTAGCAATGAACATATCTAAACGTTCATGTATAGAAGGGGTTAAGTGCCCCACTTTTGTCCAAGTGAACCACCCAGATATTGGTTTACAATCAAATAGGTTGTTGCGTGAAAGACAATGTCGGAAGTTATTTATTTGTGATCTAGCCCTTCGGCTACCTCCTTGTTTTTCAGAGTCTGATAAAATTTCATTAAAATCTCCCCCTAAAAGCCAGGGTATAGTATTATTATTATTTTGTAAGGAATCAATAATTTCCCATGTTTTAAATTTTTGACTTGTTTCCGAGAAACCGTGCATGCCCGTAAAATATAAAGTGTGACCATTCAATATAATTTGAGTATGTATGTAACGAGGCGAATAAGAAATCATAGATATATTAATATTGTTTGAAGCAAAAAGTGCAAGACCGGAACACCCCTCCGATGGGGGAATAGCAATAATTTTAGACATACCCAAAGAAAGACAAAGGCGGCTACATGCCGCATTATTAATTTTCGTTTCACATAAAAAGATAATATCCCGATTGGATTCTTGGACATAGCTACGAAAATGTTGAACCACCGGGGCTTGTCCCAGTCCCTGGCAGTTCCAGCAAAGGATCCTCATTTTGCTCGGCGGGGCTGGGAGTCAGCCGCCGCCGGAGAGTTTTTTGAGCTACTCATCCCAACCTTAGGGGTGGATCCGGATGGTTTGGATTTTTTCGGTGGGAGCGAAACTTGAATGGGAGATCGGCGTTTTGTGCCGCGGTTTGGTTGGGCTGGAGCAGGGGCAGGAGCTGCATCATTAGGATAAGTTTTCAAAAGCCATTGGTTAAAATCATTGAATTTGGAATGGGTAGAAACAGAGGGCTTACGTAGTTCGGCTTCTATCTTCTTAATTTGCTGAGCAGTTGGGCTAGGAACACCATCATCCGTGGCATCCCAATCATCATCGGATGCATCTTCATGGATGGGATAAATGGTATTTAATGGCTGAGGCTCGAGAGGGCCTTTTTGTTTCGAATCTGAAGCAGATGGATCTTTGGAAGGAGGGGCATCACCCATTGCCGTATCAGAGTTGGGTACTTCTTCAGTTGGTTGCTCCGAAAAGGATGCAGCATCGCCCTCATTCAGAGAACATGTTGCACGTTTGAAGCAAAAACCCATATTAGAGATTGAAGGTTTATTAAAAAAATTAATGATAAGTGGTAAAGAGGAAGAAATACCCATCGCATTCGGGTCAGTAGTGGGAATATTGGTATTGGCAGAAGCAGCTGGAACAGGAGGAACTATGAAGAGGGAAAACAGTAATAAGTAAAGAATCATAAATAAAGATAGCAGAAAGTAGAAAATAATTTTAGAATTACAACGAATAGTGGATGAAATATTGAAGATAGAGGGAGAAAAAATACCAGTCGGTGGTGGATTGTTTTGGTTAAGATTGGGTTCAACATAGCGGATATGCCCACGGGTACCAATAGGGCGACGTCTTGGAGGGAGGTAGCGGAGTCATTCCCCGTATTGCAGCTTGTTTAGATCAAGAGAAGAACGAATAGGACAGTTCTCAATTGTGTGGCTAATTATACCACAGCTAGGACATAGAGTTGGGAGGCGTTCATATTGAATACGGCACATGGTTTTATTGGCTCCAGAACCAATGAAGACAAAACGAGTGACAGGCTTGGTGATGTTCAGGAAAATTTCGACCCGCATGAAATCTTTCATATTTCCTTCGAATTCCCGAGTGTCAGTTTGTATGACGTTGCCTACCATAGACCCAAGGGCATGTCCCACAAGGTGCGATCGATCAATGTCCTCAAAGAGGGAGGAAGGGAGGGCGAAGATACGAATCCAGATTCTCATAGTGTTGAATGAATAATCTCCAACAGATTTAGCAGGATCATATTCGGTAATGGCTAACCATTCGTCCTTGTACAACCAAGGACCTCTGTTAAGGACTTCGTAGCAGTACTTGACTTCCTTGAACTTGATCTTGAGATAGTTGTCTTGGATGACAGAAATAGACACCACTTCGTTGGGTTTCCAAATGCCTTTGAACGCATTGATTACAACATAAATATCGATAGTTTTAGATGAGATAAAACATCCAAAGAGGAATAGCTTTGGATCTTCCTTGGCAAAATCCCAACCGAAATCGGGAGTGTAAAGGAGTTCTGCTTCCTCATGAGTGAGGTTGATGGAGCTTAGCTGGGGGATAGAGGAGGATGCCATGGGAGTAGTATAGAAATTTAGGAGAGTAGAAGGATTGGGAAAGATTTGTGTTTTGATCCGAGTATGTTGTGAATATAAATAAGAATTGGTTATGTAAGTTATTCTATGGTAAGTATTCAGTAAAGGAAGTTGAGGAAAAATTAGAGACCATAAAGATTGGTCTATAATAAAGACATAAAGGCAATATTGAAAGAAACTTTCTTTATTAAAATAAATTAGCTGGGCTAGATTAGATAATAAAGGCAATTTTAAAGCGGAATTAAGGGAGGAATACCTTTTATGCAAAAAGGAATTTAAAAGGAGTAATAGTAAATAAAGAAAGAGGGTGTAGATATATTTACTGATATTTAGGGAAGCATAAGGAAAGTATGAAATACAAATTAAATTTATAGCTGTCGTTTTAATAAGGGAGAAAGTAATTCGGGAAATTAAAATGTAATTAAAAGTTAAACGATTTGTAATTTGGGAAGAGTAAGGAATAAAAGAGTTTAAGGGTAAGGAATTATATTCCTTAAATGAGATAGGTAGGAGAGCAGAAAAAATAGGGAAGGTGGGAGAGTGATAAAAAAAGAAATTAAATGGGGAGAATAAAATTAAGGAGGATATCAGATATTGTTTTAAATTTAATAGTATGTATATAAGGAATGAGAAAATTTTAATCATAAATAACGGGGATTGAATTTTGTTTTCCCTCATTAAAAAATTTAAGGCTGGCAGATTGAAAATAAGAGTATAAGTATGACAGTTAAGAAAAAATTAGATGGATAATAAAGTGGAAAAATGTGAATAAGTAATTTCATTAAAAGACTAGGAGTGATTGTTGAAGGAAACGAAAATATTAAATTAGGAGTTAAGTTCGACCATCCGTTTGAAATAATAACTGAGGTAAGAAGAAAGGCTTTTGAAGAGTTGAAAATATAAGTTAAGTTTAGCAGAAAAAGGACCCTACTCAGTAGGATATTGAAAAGATCCCGAATGTGGGCTTGTGAAGATTCACCTAAAAAAGCGTAGTAGGAATAAATTTCCTTCGTGTTTATCAGAACGGAACATATATAATCATAAAACCATCCATCGAAGAAATAATAGAGTTTTTGAAAATATAAGATTCACCTGTTAGAATTTTAACTGAATAAAAAGTACAGAAATCGAGTTTTTGCAATATAATCCTGTTGAAAAGCTCATAATAAATTATATGAACTCCTAAATTTGGATTAAAACTTATTTTGCAACCCTTTTGTAGAGCTTTCGGACGAGCGGGTCTAAATGAGGCGAACAATGGACCCCTTAGAATTTTAACTGAGTAAAAAATACAGTAATCGAGTTTTTGCAATATAAACGTGTTCAAAAGCTCTTAATCAATTATATGAACTCCTAGAACTTGATTCTAACTTATTTTGCGATCTTTTTTGTAACGGTTTCGGACGAGCGGGTCTAAATGGGCCGAACAATGGACCCGTTAGAATTTTAACTGAGTAAAATGTACAGAAATCGAGTTTTGCAATATAATCGTGTTGAAAAGCTCGTAAACAATTGTATGAACTATTAAATTTGGATTAAAACTTATTTTGCAACCCTTTTGTAGAGGTTTCGGACGAGCGGGTCTAAATGGGCCGAACAATGGACCCTTTAGAATTTTAACTGAGTAAAAAGTACTGTAATCGAGTTTTTGCAAAATAATCGTGTTGAAAAGCTCGTAATCAATTATATGAACTCCTAATTTTGATTCTAACTTGTTTTGCGGTCTTTTTCGTAGAGGTTTCGGACGAGCGTGTCTAAATGGACCGAACAATGGACCCGTTAGAATTTTAACTGAGTAAAAAGTACAGAAATCGAGTTTTTGCAATATAATTGTGTTGAAAAGCTCGTAATCAATTGTATGAACTCCTAAATTTGAATTAAAACTTATTTTGCAACCCTATTGTAGAGGTTTCGGACGAGCGGGTCTAAATGGGCCAAACAATGGACCTGTTAGAATTTTAACTGAGTAAAAAGTAAAGAAATCAAGTTTTTGCAATATAATCGTGTTGAAAAGCTCGTAATCAATTGTATGAACTCCTAAATTTGGATTAAAACTTATTTTCCAACCCTTTTGTAGAGGTTTCGGACGAGCGGGTCTAAATGGGCTGAACAATGGACCCGTTAGAATTTTAACTGAGTAAAATGTACAGAAATCGAGTTTTTGCATTATAATCGTGTTGAAAAGCTCGTAATCAATTATATGAACTCCTAAAATTTGATTCTAACTTGTTTTGCGGTCTTTTTTGTAGAGGTTTCGGACGAGCGGGTCTAAATGGGTCGAACAATGGACCCGTTAGAATTTTAACTGAGTCAAAAGTAAATAAATTGAGTTTTTGCAATATAATAGTGTTGAAAAGCTCTTAATAAATTATATGAACTCCTAAATTTCGATTAAAACTTACTTTGCGATCTTTTTCATAAGGTTTCGGACGAGCGAGTCTAAATGGGCCGAACAATGGACCCGTTAGAATTTTAACCGAGTAAAAAGTATAAAAATTAAGTTTTTGCAATATAATAGTGTTGAAAAGCTCGTTATCAATTATATGAACTCCTAAAATTTGATTCTAACTTATTTTGTGATCTTTTTTGTTGGGTTTCGAACGAGCGTGTCTAAATGGGCCGAACAATGGACCCGTTAGAATTTTAACAGAGTAAAAGCACAAAAATTGTGTTTTTGCAATATAATTGTGTTGAAAACCTCATAATCAATTGTATGAACTCCTAAGTTTGGATTAAAACTTATTTTGCAACCCTTTTGTAGAGGTTTCGGACGAGCGGGTCTAAATGGGCCGAACAATGGACCCGTTAGAATTTTAACTAAGTAAAAAGTACTGTAATTGAGTTTTTGCAATATAATCGTGTTGAAAAGCTCGTAATAAATTATATGAACTCCTAATATTTGATTCTAACTTGTTTTGCGGTCTTTTTTGTAGAGGTTTCGGACGAGCGGGTCTAAATGGGCCGAACAATGGACCCGTTAGAACTTTAACTGAGTAAAAAGTACAGAAATCAAGTTTTTGCAATATAATCGTGTTGAAAAGCTCGTAATCAATTATATGAACTCCTAAATTTGATTCTAACTTGTTTTGCGGTCTTTTTTGTAGAGGTTTCGGACGATCGGGTCTAAATGGGCCGAACAATGGACCCGTTAGAATTTTAACTGAGTAAAAAGTTCAGAAATCGAGTTTTTGCAATATAATCGTGTTGAAAAGCTCGTAATCAATTGTATGAACTCCTAAATTTGGATTAAAACTTATTTTGCAACCCTTTTGTAGAGGTTTCGGACGAGCGGGTCTAAATGGGCCGAACATTGGACCTGTTAGAATTTTAACTGAGAAAAAAGTACAAAAATCGTGTTTTTGCAATATAATGGTGTTGAAAACCTCATAATAAATTGTATGAACTCCTAAATTTGGATTAAAACTTATTTTCCAACCCTTTTGTAGAGGTTTCGGACGAGCGGGTCTAAATGGGCCGAACAATGGACCCGTTAGAATTTTAACTGAGTAAAAAGTACAAAAATTGAGTTTTTGCAATATAATCGTGTTGAAAAGCTCGTAATCAATTGTATGAACTCCTAAACTTGGATTAAAACTTATTTTGCAACCCTTTTGTAGATGTTTCGGACGAGCGGGTCTAAATGGGCCGAACAATGGACTTGTTAGAATTTTAACTAAGTAAAAAGTACAAAAATCGAGTTTTTGCAATATAATCGTGTTGAAAAGCTCGTAATCAATTGTATGAACTCCTAAATTTGGATTAACACTTAAGTTTGCAATCCTTTTGTTGAGGTTTCGGACGAGGGGGTCTAAATGGGCCGAACAATGGACCCGTTATAATTTTAACGGAGAAAAAAGTACAGAAATCGAGTTTTTGCAATATAGTCGTGTTGAAAAGCTTGTAATCAATTGTATGAACCCCTAAATTTGGTTTAACACTTAGTTTGCAACCTTTTTGTAGAGGTTTCGGACGAGGGGTTCTAAATGGGCCGAACAATGGACCCGTTAGAATTTTAACTGAGTAAAAAGTACAGAAATTGGGTTTTTGCAATATAATCATGTCGAAAATCTCGTAATCAATTGTATGAACTTCTAAATTAGGATTAAAACTTATTTTGCAACCCTTTTGTAGAGGTTTCGGATGAGCGGGTCCAAATGGGCCGAACAATGGACCCGTTAGAATTTTTACTGAGTAAAATGTAATAAAATCGAGTTTTTGCAATATAATCATGTTAAAAAGCTCGTATACAATTGAATGAACTCCTAAATTTGGATTAAATCTTATTTTGCAACCCTTTTGCAGAGGTTTCGGACGAGCGGGTCTAAATGGGCCGAACAATGGACCCGTTAGAATTTTAACTGAGTAAAAAGTACAGTAATCGAATTTTTGCAATATAATCATGTTGAAAAGCTCGTAATCAATTATATGAACTCCTAAAATTTGATTCTAACTTGTTTTGCGGTCTTTTTTGTAGAGGTTTCGGACGAGAGGGCCTAAATGGGCAGAACAATGGACCCGTTAGAATTTTAACTGAGAAAAAAGTACAGAAATCGAGTTTTTGCAATATATTCGTGTTGAAAAGCTTGTAATCAATTGTATGAACTCCTAAATTTGGATTAAAACTTATTTTGCAACCCTTTTGTAGAAGTTTCGGACGAGCGGGTCTAAATGGGCCGAACAATGGACATGTTAGAATTTTAACTGAGTAAAAAGTACAAAAATCGAGTTTTTGCAATATAATCGTGTTGAAAAGATCGTAATCAATTGTATGAACTCTTAAATTTGGATTAAAACTTATTTTCCAACCCTTTTGTAGAGGTTTCGGACGAGCGGGTCTAAATGGGCCGAGCAATGGACCCGTTAGAATTTTAACTGAGTAAAAAGTACTATAATCGAGTTTTTGTAATATAATCGTGTTGAAAAGCTCGTAATCAATTATATGAACTCCTAAATTTGATTCTAACTTGTTTTGCGGTCTTTTTTGTAGAGGTTTCGGACGAGCGGGTCTAAATGGGCCGAACAATAGACCCGTTAGAATTTTAACCGAGTAAAAAGTACAGAAGTCGAGTTTTTGCAATATAATCATGTTGAAAAGCTCGTAATCAATTATATGAACTCCTAAAATTTGATTCTAATTTTTTTGCGGTCTCTTTTGTAGAGGTTTCGGACGAGCGGGTCTAAATGGGCCGAACAATGGATCCGTTAGAATTTTAAGTGAGTAGAAAGTACAAAAAGGGAGTTTTTGCAATATAACCTGTTTTAAAATCTCTTAATCAATAGTATGAACTCCTAAATTTGGATTAAAACTTATTTTGCAACCTTTTTGTAGAGGTTTCGGACGAGCGGGTCTAAATGGGCCGAACAATGGACCCGTTAGAATTTTAACTGAGTAAAAAGTACAGAAATCGAGTTTTTGCAACATAATCGTGTTGAAAAGCTCATAATCAATTGTATGAACTCCTAAATTTGGGTTAAAACTTATTTTCCAACCCTTTTATAGAGGTTTCGGACGAGCGGGTCCAAAATGGGGCGAACAATGGACTCATTAGAATTTTAACTGAGTAAAAAGTACAGAAATCAAGTTTTTGCAATATAATCGTGTTGAAAAGCTCGTAATCAATTGTATGAACTCCTAAATTTGGATTAAAACTTATTTTGCAACGCTTTTGTAGAGGTTTCGGACGAGCGGGTCTAAATGGGCCGAACAAAGAACCCGTTAGAATTTTAACAGAGTAAAAAGTACAGAAATCGAGTTTTTGCAATATAATCATGTTGGAAAGCTTGAAATTAATTATATGAACTCCTAAAATTTGATTCTAACTTGTTTTGCGGTCTTTTTTGTAGAGGTTTCGGATGAGCGGGCCTAAATGGGCCGAACAATGGACCCGTTAGAATTTTAACTGAGAAAAAAGTACAAAAATCGAGTTTTTGCAATATAACCGTGTTGAAAAGCTTGTAATCAATTGTATGAACTCCTAAATTTGGATTAAAACTTATTTTGCAACCCTTTTGTAGAGGTTTCGGACGAGCGGGTCTAAATGGGCCTAACAATGGACCTGTTAGAATTTTAACTGAGTAAAAAGTACAAAAATCGAGTTTTTGCAATATAATCGTGTTGAAAAGCTCGTAATCAATTGTATGAACTCCTAAATTTGGATTAAAACTTATTTTGCAACCCTTTTGTAGAGGTTTCGGACGAGCGGGTCTAAATGGGCCAAACAATGGACCTGTTAGAATTTTAACTGAGTAAAAAGTACAGAAATCAAGTTTTTGCAATGTAATCGTGTTGGAAAGCTCTTAATCAATTGTATGAACTCCTAAATTTGGATTAAAACTTATTTTCCAACCGTTTTGTAGAGGTTTCAGACGATAGGGTCTAAATGGGCCGAACAATGGACCCGTTAGAATTTTAACTGAGTAAAAAGTAAAGAAATCGAGTTTTTGCAATATAATCGTGTTGAAAAGCTCGTAATCAATTATATGAATTCTTAAATTTTGATTCTAACTTGTTTTGCGGTCTTTTTTGTAGAGGTTTCGGACGAGCGGGTCTAAATGTGCCGAACAATCGACCCGTTAGAATTTTAACTGAGTCAAAAGTACAAAAATTGAGTTTTGCAATATAATAGTGTTGAAAAGCTCGTAATAAATTATATGAACTCCTATATTTCGATTAAAACTTACTTTGCAGTCCTTTTCGTAAGGTTTCAGACGAGCGGGTCTAAATGGGCCGAACAATGGACCCGTTAGAATTTTAACCGAGTAAAAAGTACAGAAGTCGAGTTTTTGCAATATAATCATGTTGAAAAGCTCGTAATCAATTATATGAACTCCTAAAATTTGATTCTGATTTGTTTTGCGGTCTCTTTTGTAGAGGTTTCGGACGAGTGGGTCTAAATGGGCCGAAAATGGATCCGTTAGAATTTTAAGTGAGTAGAAAGTACAAAAAGGGAGTTTTTGCAATATAATCTGTTTTAAAATCTCTTAATCAATTGTATGAACTCCTAAATTTGGATTAAAACTTATTTTGCAACCTTTTTGTAGAGGTTTCGGACGAGCGGGTCTAAATGGTCCGAACAATGGACCCGTTAGAATTTTAACTGAGTAAAAAGTACAGAAATCGAGTTTTTGCAAAATAATTGTGTTGAAAAGCTCGTAATCAATTATATGTACTCCTAAATTTGGATTAAAACTTATTTTGCAGCCCTTTTTGTAGAGGTTTCGGACGAACGGGTCTAAATGGGCCGAACAAAGAACCCGTTAGAATTTTAACAGAGTAAAAAGTACAGAAATCGAGTTTTTGCAATATAATCATGTTGGAAAGCTCGAAATTAATTATATGAACTCCTAAAATTTGATTCTAACTTGTTTTGCGGTCTTTTTTGTAGAGGTTTCGGACGAGCGGGCCTACATGGGCCGAACAATGGACCCGTTAGAATTTTAACTGAGAAAAAAGTACAGAAATCGAATTTTTGCAATATAATCGTGTTGAAAAGCTTGTAATCAATTGTATGAACTCCTAAATTTGGATTAAAACTTATTTTGCAACCCTTTTGTAGAGGTTTCGGATGAGCGGGTCTAAATGGGCCGAACAATGGACCTGTTAGAAATTTAACTGAGTAAAAAGTACAAAAATCAAGTTTTTGCAATATAATCTTGTTGAAAATCTCGTAATCAATCGTATGAACTCTTAAATTTGGATTAAAACTTATTTTCCAACCCTTTTGTAGAGGTTTCGGACGAGCGGGTCTAAATAAGCCGAACAATGGACCCGTTAGAATTTTAACTGAGTAAAAAGTACTATAATCGAGTTTTTCTAATATAATCGTGTTGAAAAGATCGTAATAAATTATATGAACTCCTAAATTTGATTCTAACTTGTTTTGCGGTCTTTTTTGTAGAGGTTTCGGACGAGCGGGCCTAAATGGGCCGAACAGTGGACCCGTTAGAATTTTAACTGAGAAAAAAGTACAGAAATCGAGTTTTTGCAATATAATCGTGTTGAAAAGCTTGTAATCAATTGTATGAACTCCTAAATTTGGATTAAAACATATTTTGCAACCCTTTTGTAGAGGTTTCGGATGAGTGTGTCTAAATAGGCCGAACAATGGACCTGTTAGAATTTTAACTAAGTAAAAAGTACAAAAATCGAGTTTTTGCAATATAATCGTGTTGAAAAGCTCGTAATCAATTTTATGAACTCTTAAATTTGGATTAAAACTTATTTTCCAACCCTTTTGTAGAGGTTTCGGACGAGCGGGTCTAAATGGGCCGAACAATGGACCCGTTAGAATTTTAACTGAGTAAAAAGTACAGAAATCGAGTTTTTGCAATATAATCGTGTTGAAAAGCTCGTAATCAATTATATGAACTCCTAAAATTTGATTAAAACTTGTTTTGCGGTCTTTTTTGTAGAGGTTTCGGACGAGCGGGTCTAAATGGGGCGAACAATGGACCCGTTATAATTTTAACTTAGTAAAAAGTACAGAAATCGAGTTTTTGCAATATAATTGTGTTCAAAAGCTCTTAATCAATTATATGAACTCCTAGAATTTGATTCTAACTTATTTTGTGATATTTTTTGTAACTGTTTCGGACGAGCGGGTCTAAATGGGCCAACAACGGACCCGTTAGAATTTTAACTAAGTAAAAAGTATAGAAATCGAGTTTTTGCAATATAATCGTGTTGAAAAGCTCGTAAACAATTGTATGAACTCCTAAATTTGGATTAAAACTTATTTTGCAACCCTTTTGTAGAGATTTCGGACGAGCGGGACTAAATGGGCCTAACAATGGACCCGTTAGAATTGTAACTGAGTAAAAAGTACTATAATCGAGTCGAAAAGCTCGTAATCAATTATATGAACTCCTAAATTTGATTCAAACCTTTTTGCGGTCTTTTTTGTAGAGGTTTCGGGCGAGCGGGTCTAAATGGGCCGAACAATGGACCCGTTAGAATTTTAACCGAGTAAAAAGTACAGAAATCGAGTTTTTGCAATATAATCGTGTTGAAAAGCTCGTAATCAATTATATGAACTCCTAAATTTGATTCTAACTTGTTTTGCGGTCTTTTTTGTAGAGGTTTCGGACGAGCGGGTCAAAATGGGCCGAACAATGGACCTGTTAGAATTTTTTTGAAGAAAAAGGCCTCATTAAAAACCCCTACTACTGTCCTTCGAGCAGAGCTAGAGGACCCTAAAAAGGGGAAAAGAGTGCCTAAGTTTTATTATAACATAGGAGAATTTGTTACAAGGTGGTTTATACATGTAGGAATGTCAGAATTAAAAGACATAGAAGACATAGAGCCTAACGAATAAGTGGCCAATGTATGGGCCACATGATTAGCCTCACGGCATACAAAAGAAACAGAAACAAAATCAAATGCATGGAGAGACTCGCGAATCTGATGGAGAAGAGGTCTCATGGTAGAAAGGTCCAGTCCCGGTTTATTGATTCTGTTTGCAAGAGAAGCACAATCTGTTTCAAGCAAAATCTGATTCCAACCTTGAGATCGAGCAAAAGTGATTCCTGCTAGAAGGCCTTCACCTTCACAATTGACTGCATCCACACAGCTACCGAGCGGAAATGCAAGACCGCCCACAACAACACCTGTTGAATCATGTGCCACGGCGCCAATAGCCGCTGCACGAGTTAGGGGATGATAAGCACCATCCACATTTATTTTAATATGGTTAGGTGGAGGAGGGTTCCAGCAAGGAGGAGAAAGGATAGATGGGTTTGGGGTAGATGAAGAAGAGGCATTACAGAAGTCGTTATGTAAGCTGGTAGAATTAACGGCAGTAAGCCAAGGTGGTTGTAGATGATGATTATGAACCCAATCATTACGTCTATTCCAGACGTTCCATAAAGTCGTAAGGAAGAGCCCAAATTTTTCAGAGGATAGATGATGGGCTACTTCCTCCAACCATTGTAAGGGGGTAGTAGCCAAACTTCTAGAAAGGCTTACGGGAGTACCAGAGAGTTGAAGGGCTTCCGAAGCCCCTGCACAATCACGTAGCGCATGGAGAATAGACTCTGAATGTGTTCCACAGATAGGGCAAGGCCCCGATGTAGGTGCAAATACTTGCATTTTGGAACCAACTGGCAAAGCTTCAGACGCCATACGCCACCCAAAAGTTTTGACCTTAGGAAGGACCTTGACTTTGGACAGAAATTTCCAAAAACGAGAGGGTGACGTATGCGGAAGTATAGGACATTGTAAAAAGAGGTAACCAGAACGGACCGAGTAAACACCCGAATCGTTAGGAGACCAAAGAATAGTGTCACGATGATCATTTATGATTGGTACTCGGAGAATGGCACTGGCATCAGCTAAGTTGAAATAACTATTGACTTTAACAGGGTCCCAAGCAGTTTGATTGCGAAACATAAAATCACGGCATCGAACATGGATTTCATCCGAGATTTCGTAATCCCCAGTAAGTGTAATAGGGGAAGATCCGCCCCAGATATCTTTGTGTACTCTGATATTGCTATTAATGCCTGGTCGATGTAAGAAACATGGGAGGAGACGTTGTAGAGCATTATATATACCTTGCCATGCAAAGGAGCCACGATTGGGACGGGATGCATCAAGGATGTTTCCAGAAGGGAAATATTTAGCACAATAAATTTGGCCCAATAAAGAATCTGGTTCGCAGATTAGTCTCCATATTTGCTTCCCCAAAAGAGCAACATTGAAGTCATGTAAATCCTTAAACCCCATGCCACCAGCGGCCTTAGGTAAACAAACATAATTCCAAGGAAGCATGTGCCACCCTTTTTTATTGGATTTGCCAGTCCACCAATATTGCCGAATTGCTGAGGTCATGTCATCAATAATATTTTGTGGGAGAAGATAACAAGACATAACATATTGAGGCAAGGATTGTAGTACTGCTTTAATAAAAATCTCCCGACCACTAAAAGAAAGGAGTTGTTTCTCCCAACTAGAGAGACGATCATGAACTTTGTCGCGCACAAAGCCTAATAATTCAGTTTTGTTTTTCCTTATAAGAAGTGGGACACCTAGATATATGCCAGGGTTAGATACCTCATGTACTTGCAAAAGATTATTGATCGCAGTTCTTGTTGAGGTTGGGGTGCGTGGATTATAAAAAATTGTCTATTTCTCAAAATTGACCGCTTGGCCAGAGGCTGCAGAATAAGTTTGTAGGGCTATTTTGAGATTAGTAGCTTCAGTTGGATTATTATTAATGAAAACCATACAATCATCAGCAAAGAGTAGATGGTTGACTCTAGGTCCGTATTTTCAAGCACCAAGCCCCGGAAGGATATTTGTTTGTTGGGCAGCAGATAGGTAAGCAGATAGCCCTTGTGTGCAAAAAAGGAAAAGAAAAGGTGAAAGGGGGTCACCTTGCGTAATCCACGTTGAGGTTGAAAAAAGGAAGAGAGAGAGTTGTTAACTTTGACTAAAAATGAAATAGTGGTAATGCAACGCATTATAAGAGATATCCAGTTTGATGCGAAGCCCATACGTTCCATAACATTTGCTAGAAAAGACCATTCAACTCTATCAAAAGCTTTCTCCATGTCTAGTTTAAGAGCAGCTCCTTGGGAGGACTTTGTTGCCCCTGAGTTAATATTGTGAATGATTTCATGGGCAACAAGGATGTTGTCAGAAATATTACGTCCTTGAATGAAGGCTGCTTGGTTAGGGCTAATACAAAAAGGAATTGTTTGTTTCATTTTCTTTACAATGGTTTTGGCAACTATTTTATAGAGAACAGTGCAAAGGCTGATGGGTCTAAGATGCTTCATAGTGGTTGGGTCCTGGATTTTAGGGATTAGTACGAGAATAGTTTTGTTAACCAAAGACATATCCGCTGTGCCATTTAGTAAGTTAAGGCATAGATTAATTACATCGTCGTCAATAGTGTCCCAATGTTGTCGATAAAAACTACTTGGTAAGCCATCAATACCAGGCGCCTTTCTGGGATCAATATCCCGGAAAGCCAGGAGAATTTCTTCTTTTGTTAAAGTCCTTAAAAGATTATCATTCATAGATTGAGAGATAGATGGCGAAATTTTATCAAGTATAATATCGGAAAATTGTGGGTTGGAGGATGTAAAAAGGTTCTGGAAATAGTTGGAGGCAATAGACATTAGGTCTGAATCATCTGTACACCAATTCGAATTAGCATCAAATAGTCCCGTGATCAAGTTTTTTTCCTTCTATTGTTTGCTCTGGCATGAAAGAACCTCGTATTCTTATCCCCTTGGGATAGCCATAGAGTACGAGATCTTTGAGCCCAATAAATTTCTTGTTCCATTAGGAGTTTATTAAGTTTAGCTCTATATTTTATATAAATATCTTCATTTGAGGCAGTTAAGGGTCGGGATAAAAATTTGTTAATTTTTTTGGTAAGGAATTTAATACGACCAGTGGTTTTTAGACGTTGTTGATTCTGCCATTCCTCTAGGCATGTGCCAACCGCTTTTATTTTTTCTATGGCTGTTCCAGGGGTGTTGACCCAAGTGTTTTTGATAGAGGATATATTGTTTGCATTGTTTGCCCAACAGTTTTCAAACCGAAACATGTTTTTAGGTCGCTGTTGGGGGGTAGTAGCCGCAGGAGATGTATCTAGGACAAGGAAACAATGATCGGACTTGACCACATAGTCCGATGTTATACTATAAGAAGGAAAAAGATCTTGCCAGGCCGAATTAGCAATGAACATATCTAAACGTTCATGTATAGAAGGGGTTAAGGGCCCCACTTTTGTCCAAGTGAACCACCCAGATGTTGGTTTACAATCAAATAGGTTGTTGCGTGAAAGACAATTTCGGAAGTTATTTATTTGTGATCTAGCCCTTCGACTACCTCCTTGTTTTTCAGAGTCTGATAAAATTTCATTAAAATCTCCCCCTAAAAGCCAGGGTATAGTATTATTATTATTTTGTAAGGAATCAATAATTTCCCATGTTTTAAATTTTTGACTTGTTTCCGAGAAACCGTGCATGCCCGTAAAATATAAAGTGTGACCATTCAATATAATTTGAGTATGTATGTAACGAGGCGAATAAGAAATCATAGATATATTAATATTGTTTGAAGCAAAAAGTGCAAGACCAGAACACCCCTCCGATGGGGGAATAGCAATAATTTCAGACATACCCAAAGAAAGACAAAGGCGGCTACATGCCGCATTATTAATTTTCGTTTCACATAAAAAGATAATATCCCGATTGGATTCTTGGACATAGCTACGAAAATGTTGAACCACCGGGGCTTGTCCCAGTCCCTGGCAGTTCCAGCAAAGGATCCTCATTTTGCTCGGCGGGGCTAGGAGTCAGCCGCCGCCGGAGAGTTTTTTGAGCTACTCATCCCAGCCTTAGGGGTGGATCCGGATGGTTTGGATTTTTTCGGTGGGAGCGAAACTTGAATGGGAGATCGGCGTTTTGTGCCGCGGTTTGGTTGGGCTGGAGCAGGGGCAGGAGCTGCATCATTAGGATAAGTTTTCAAAAGCCATTGGTTAAAATCATTGAATTTGGAATGGGTAGAAACAGAGGGCTTACGTAGTTCGGCTTCTATCTTCTTAATTTGCTGAGCAGTTGGGCTAGGAACACCATCATCCGTGGCATCCCAATCATCATCGGATGCATCTTCATGGATGGGATAAATGGTATTTAATGGCTGAGGCTCGAGAGGGCCTTTTTGTTTCGAATCTGAAGCAGATGGATCTTTGGAAGGAGGGGCATCACCCATTGCCGTATCAGAGTTGGGTACTTCTTCAGTTGGTTGCTCCGAAAAGGACGCAACATCGCCCTCATTCAGAGAACATGTTGCACGTTTGAAGCAAAAACCCATATTAGAGATTGAAGGTTTATTAAAAAATTTAATGATAAGTGGTAAAGAGGAAGAAATACCCATCGCATTCAGGTCAGTAGTGGGAATATTGGTATTGGCAGAAGCAGCTGGAACAGGAGGAACTATGAAGAGGGAAAACAGTAATAAGTAAAGAATCATAAATAAAGATAGCAGAAAGTAGAAAATAATTTTAGAATTACAACGAATAGTCGATGAAATATTGAAGATAGAGGGAGAAAAAATACCAGTCGGTGGTGGATTGTTTTGGTTAAGATTGGGTTCAACATAGCGGATACGCCCACGGGTACCAATAGGGCGACGTCTTGGAGGGAGGTAGCGGAGTCATTCCCCGTATTGCAGCTTGTTTAGATCAAGAGAAGAACGAATAGGACAGTTCTCAATTGTGTGGCTAATTATACCACAGCTAGGACATAGAGTTGGGAGGCGTTCATATTGAATACGGCACATGGTTTTATTGGCTCCAGAACCAATGAAGACAAAACGAGTGACAGGCTTGGTGATGTTCAGGAAAATTTCGACCCGCATGAAATCTTTCATATTTCCTTCGAATTCCCGAGTGTCAGTTCGTATGACGTTGCCTACCATAGACCCAAGGGCATGTCCCACAAGGTGCGATCGATCAATGTCCTCAAAGAGGGAGGAAGGGAGGGCAAAGATACGAATCCAGATTCTCATAGTGTTGAATGAATAATCTCCAACAGATTTAGCAGGATCATATTCGGTAATGGCTAACCATTCGTCCTTGTACAACCAAGGACCTCTGTTAAGGACTTCGTAGCAGTACTTGACTTCCTTGAGCTTGATCTTGAGATAGTTGTCTTGGATGACAGAAATAGACACCACTTCGTTGGGTTTCCAAATGCCTTTGAACGCATTGATTACAGCATAAATATCGATAGTTTTAGATGAGATAAAACATCCAAAGAGGAATAGCTTTGGATCTTCCTTGGCAAAATCCCAACTGAAATCGGGAGTGTAATGGAGTTCTACTTCCTCATGAGTGAGGTTGATGGAGCTTAGCTGGGGGATAGAGGAGGATGCCATGGGAGTAGTATAGAAATTTAGGAGAGTAGAAGGATTGGGAAAGATTTGTGTTTTGATCCGAGTATGTTGTGAATATAAATAAGAATTGGTTATGTAAGTTATTCTATGGTAAGTATTCAGTAAAGGAAGTTGAGGAAAAATTAGAGACCATAAAGATTGGTCTATAATAAATACATAAAGGCAATATTGAAAGAAACTTTCTTTATTAAAATAAATTAGCTGGGCTAGATTAGATAATAAAGGCAATTTTAAAGCGGAATTAAGGGAGGAATACCTTTTATGCAAAAAGGAATTTAAAAGGAGTAATAGTAAATAAAGAAAGAGGGTGTAGATATATTTACTGATATTTAGGGAAGCATAAGGAAAGTATGAAATACAAATTAAATTTATAGCTGTCGTTTTAATAAGGGAGAAAGTAATTCGGGAAATTAAAATGTAATTAAAAGTTAAACGATTTGTAATATGGGAAGAGTAAGGAATAAAAGAGTTTAAGGGTAAGGAATTATATTCCTTAAATGAGATAGGTAGGAGAGCAGAAAAAAATAGGGAAGGTGGGAGAGTGATAAAAAAAGAAATTAAATGGGGAGAATAAAATTAAGGAGGATATCAGATATTGTTTTAAATTTAATAGTATGTATATAAGGAAAGAGAAAATTTTAATCATAAATAACGGGGATTGAATTTTGTTTTCCCTCATTAAAAAATTTAAGGCTGGCAGATTGAAAATAAGAGTATAAGTATGGCAGTTAAGAAAAAAATTAGATGGATAATAAAGTGGAAAAATGTGAATAAGTAATTTCATTAAAAGGCTAGGAGTGATTGTTGAAGGAAACGAAAATATTAAATTAGGAGTTAAGTTCGACCATCCGTTTGGAATAATAACTGAGGTAAGAAGAAAGGTTTTTGAAGAGTTGAAAATATAAGTTAAGTTTAGCAGAAAAAGGACCCTACTTAGTAGGATATTGAAAAGATCCCGAATGTGGGCTTGTGAAGATTCACCTAAAAAAGCGTAGTAGGAATAAATTTCCTTCGTGTTTATCAGAACGGAACATATATAATCATAAAACCATCCATCGAAGAAATAATAGAGTTTTTGAAAATATAAGATTCACCTGTTAGAATTTTAACTGAATAAAAAGTACAGAAATCGAGTTATTGCAATATAATCGTGTTGAAAAGCTCATAATAAATTATATGAACTCCTAAATTTGGATTAAAACTTATTTTGCAACCCTTTTGTAGAGCTTTCGGACGAGCGGGTTTAAATGAGGCGAACAATGGACCCGTTAGAATTTTAACTGAGTAAAAAATACAGTAATCGAGTTTTTGCAATATAAACGTGTTCAAAAGCTCTTAATCAATTATATGAACTCCTAGAACTTGATTCTAACTTATTTTGCGATCTTTTTTGTAACAGTTTCGGACGAGCGGGTCTAAATGGGCCGAACAATGAACCCGTTAGAATTTTAACTGAGTAAAATGTACAGAAATCGAGTTTTGCAATATAATCGTGTTGAAAAGCTCGTAAACAATTGTATGAACTATTAAATTTGGATTAAAACTTATTTTGCAACCCTTTTGTAGAGGTTTCGGACGAGCGGGTCTAAATGGGCCGAACAATGGACCCTTTAGAATTTTAACTGAGTAAAAAGTACTATAATCGAGTTTTTGCAATATAATCGTGTTGAAAAGCTCGTAATCAATTATATGAACTCCTAAATTTGATTCTAACTTGTTTTGCGGTCTTTTTTGTAGAGGTTTCGGACGAGCGTGTCTAAATGGACTGAACAATGGACCCATTAGAATTTTAACTGAGTAAAAAGTACAGAAATCGAGTTTTTGCAATATAATTGTGTTGAAAAGCTCGTAATCAATTGTATGAACTCCTAAATTTGGATTAAAACTTATTTTGCAACCCTTTTGTAGAGGTTTCGGACGAGCGGGTCTAAATGGGCCAAACAATGGACCTGTTAGAATTTTAACTGAGTAAAAAGTAAAGAAATCAAGTTTTTGCAATATAATCGTGTTGAAAAGCTCGTAATCAATTGTATGAACTCCTAAATTTGGATTAAAACTTATTTTCCAACCCTTTTGTAGAGGTTTCGGACGAGCGGGTCTAAATGGGCTGAACAATGGACCCGTTAGAATTTTAACTGAGTAAAATGTACAGAAATCGAGTTTTTGCATTATAATCGTGTTGAAAAGCTCGTAATCAATTATATGAACTCCTAAAATTTGATTCTAACTTGTTTTGCGGTCTTTTTTGTAGAGGTTTCGGACGAGCGGGTCTAAATGGGTCGAACAATGGACCCGTTAGAATTTTAACTGAGTCAAAAGTAAATAAATTGAGTTTTTGCAATATAATAGTGTTGAAAAGCTCTTAATAAATTATATGAACTCCTAAATTTCGATTAAAACTTACTTTGCGATCTTTTTCATAAGGTTTCGGACGAGCGAGTCTAAATGGGCCGAACAATGGACCCGTTAGAATTTTAACCGAGTAAAAAGTATAAAAATTAAGTTTTTGCAATATAATAGTGTTGAAAAGCTCGTTATCAATTATATGAACTCCTAAAATTTGATTCTAACTTATTTTGTGATCTTTTTTGTTGGGTTTCGAACGAGCGGGTCTAAATGGGCCGAACAATGGACCCGTTAGAATTTTAACAGAGTAAAAAGCACAAAAATTGTGTTTTTGCAATATAATTGTGTTGAAAACCTCATAATCAATTGTATGAACTCCTAAGTTTGGATTAAAACTTATTTTGCAACCCTTTTGTAGAGGTTTCGGACGAGCGGGTCTAAATGGGCCGAACAATGGACCCGTTAGAATTTTAACTAAGTAAAAAGTACTGTAATTGAGTTTTTGCAATATAATCGTGTTGAAAAGCTCGTAATCAATTATATGAACTCCTAATATTTGATTCTAACTTGTTTTGCGGTCTTTTTTGTAGAGGTTTCGGACGAGCGGGTCTAAATGGGCCGAACAATGGACCCGTTAGAACTTTAACTGAGTAAAAAGTACAGAAATCGAGTTTTTGCAATATAATCGTGTTGAAAAGCTCGTAATCAATTATATGAACTCCTAAATTTGATTCTAACTTGTTTTGCGGTCTTTTTTGTAGAGGTTTCGGACGATCGGGTCTAAATGGGCCGAACAATGGACCCGTTAGAATTTTAACTGAGTAAAAAGTTCATAAATCGAGTTTTTGCAATATAATCGTGTTGAAAAGCTCGTAATCAATTGTATGAACTCCTAAATTTGGATTAAAACTTATTTAGCAACCCTTTTGTAGAGGTTTCGGACGAGCGGGTCTAAATGGGCCGAACATTGGACCTGTTAGAATTTCAACTGAGAAAAAAGTACAAAAATCGAGTTTTTGCAATATAATGGTGTTGAAAACCTCATAATAAATTGTATGAACTCCTAAATTTGGATTAAAACTTATTTTCCAACCCTTTTGTAGAGGTTTCAGACGAGCGGGTCTAAATGGGCCGAACAATGGACCCGTTAGAATTTTAACTGAGTAAAAAGTACAAAAATCGAGTTTTTGCAATATAATCGTGTTGAAAAGCTCGTAATCAATTGTATGAACTCCTAAAATTGGATTAAAACTTATTTTCCAACCCTTTTGTAGAGGTTTCGGACGAGCGGGTCTAAATGGGCTGAACAATGGACCCGTTAGAATTTTAACTGAGTAAAATGTACAGAAATCGAGTTTTTGCATTATAATCGTGTTGAAAAGCTCGTAATCAATTATATGAACTCCTAAAATTTGATTCTAACTTGTTTTGCGGTCTTTTTTGTAGAGGTTTCGGACGAGCGGGTCTAAATGGATCGAACAATGGACCCGTTAGAATTTTAACTGAGTCAAAAGTAAATAAATTGAGTTTTTGCAATATAATAGTGTTGAAAAGCTCTTAATAAATTATATGAACTCCTAAATTTCGATTAAAACTTACTTTGTGATCTTTTTCATATGGTTTCGGACGAGCGAGTCTAAATGGGCCGAACAATGGACCCGTTAGAATTTTAACCGAGTAAAAAGTATAAAAATTAAGTTTTTGCAATATAATAGTGTTGAAAAGCTCGTTATCAATTATATGAACTCCTAAAATTTGATTCTAACTTATTTTGTGATCTTTTTTGTTGGGTTTCGAACGAGCGGGTCTAAATGGGCCGAACAATGGACCCGTTAGAATTTTAACAGAGTAAAAAGCACAAAAATTGTGTTTTTGCAATATAATTGTGTTGAAAACCTCATAATCAATTGTATGAACTCCTAAGTTTGGATTAAAACTTATTTTGCAACCCTTTTGTAGAGGTTTCGGACGAGCGGGTCTAAATGGGCCGAACAATGGACCCGTTAGAATTTTAACTAAGTAAAAAGTACTGTAATTGAGTTTTTGCAATATAATCGTGTTGAAAAGCTCGTAATCAATTATATGAACTCCTAATATTTGATTCTAACTTGTTTTGCGGTCTTTTTTGTAGAGGTTTCGGACGAGCGGGTCTAAATGGGCCGAACAATGGACCCGTTAGAACTTTAACTGAGTAAAAAGTACAGAAATCAAGTTTTTGCAATATAATCGTGTTGAAAAGCTCGTAATCAATTATATGAACTCCTAAATTTGATTCTAACTTTTTTTGCGGTCTTTTTG
Organism: Hibiscus trionum; assembly: GCA_030270665.1. Taxonomy (NCBI): domain Eukaryota; kingdom Viridiplantae; phylum Streptophyta; class Magnoliopsida; order Malvales; family Malvaceae; genus Hibiscus; species Hibiscus trionum. The sequence goes on along the minus strand of BSYR01000010.1, from coordinate 36,507,536 downwards.
TAGAGGTTTCAGACGATCGGGTCTAAATGGGCTGAACAATGGACCCGTTAGAATTTTAACTGAGTAAAAAGTTCAGAAATCGAGTTTTTGCAATATAATCGTGTTGAAAAGCTCGTAATCAATTGTATGAACTCCTAAATTTGGATTAAAACTTATTTTGCAACCCTTTTGTAGAGGTTTCGGACGAGCGGGTCTAAATGGACCGAACAATGGACCCGTTAGAATTTTAACTGAGTAAAAAGTACAAAAATCGAGTTTTTGCAATATAATCGTGTTGAAAAGCTCGTAATCAATTGTATGAACTCCTAAATTTGGATTAACACTTAAGTTTGCAATCCTTTTGTAGAGGTTTCGGACGAGGGGGTCTAAATGGGCCGAACAATGGACCCGTTAGAATTTTAACTGAGTAAAATGTACAGAAATCGAGTTTTTGCATTATAATCGTGTTGAAAAGCTCGTAATCAATTATATGAACTCCTAAAATTTGATTCTAACTTGTTTTGCGGTCTTTTTTGTAGAGGTTTCGGACGAGCGGGTCTAAATGGGTCGAACAATGGACCCGTTAGAATTTTAACTGAGTCAAAAGTAAATAAATTGAGTTTTTGCAATATAATAGTGTTGAAAAGCTCTTAATAAATTATATGAACTCCTAAATTTCGATTAAAACTTACTTTGCGATCTTTTTCATAAGGTTTCGGACGAGCGAGTCTAAATGGGCCGAACAATGGACCCGTTAGAATTTTAACCGAGTAAAAAGTATAAAAATTAAGTTTTTGCAATATAATAGTGTTGAAAAGCTCGTTATCAATTATATGAACTCCTAAAATTTGATTCTAACTTATTTTGTGATCTTTTTTGTTGGGTTTCGAACGAGCGGGTCTAAATGGGCCGAACAATGGACCCGTTAGAATTTTAACAGAGTAAAAAGCACAAAAATTGTGTTTTTGCAATATAATTGTGTTGAAAACCTCATAATCAATTGTATGAACTCCTAAGTTTGGATTAAAACTTATTTTGCAACCCTTTTGTAGAGGTTTCGGACGAGCGGGTCTAAATGGGCCGAACAATGGACCCGTTAGAATTTTAACTAAGTAAAAAGTACTGTAATTGAGTTTTTGCAATATAATCGTGTTGAAAAGCTCGTAATCAATTATATGAACTCCTAATATTTGATTCTAACTTGTTTTGCGGTCTTTTTTGTAGAGGTTTCGGACGAGCGGGTCTAAATGGGCCGAACAATGGACCCGTTAGAACTTTAACTGAGTAAAAAGTACAGAAATCGAGTTTTTGCAATATAATCGTGTTGAAAAGCTCGTAATCAATTATATGAACTCCTAAATTTGATTCTAACTTGTTTTGCAGTCTTTTTTGTAGAGGTTTCGAACGATCGGGTCTAAATGGGCCGAACAATGGACCCGTTAGAATTTTAACTGAGTAAAAAGTTCATAAATCGAGTTTTTGCAATATAATCGTGTTGAAAAGCTCGTAATCAATTGTATGAACTCCTAAATTTGTATTAAAACTTATTTAGCAACCCTTTTGTAGAGGTTTCGGACGAGCGGGTCTAAATGGGCCGAACATTGGACCTGTTAGAATTTTAACTGAGAAAAAAGTACAAAAATCGAGTTTTTGCAATATAATGGTGTTGAAAACCTCATAATAAATTGTATGAACTCCTAAATTTGGATTAAAACTTATTTTCCAACCCTTTTGTAGAGGTTTCAGACGAGCGGGTCTAAATGGGCCGAACAATGGACCCGTTAGAATTTTAACTGAGTAAAAAGTACAAAAATCGAGTTTTTGCAATATAATCGTGTTGAAAAGCTCGTAATCAATTGTATGAACTCCTAAACTTGGATTAAAACTTATTTTCCAACCCTTTTGTAGAGGTTTCGGACGAGCGGGTCTAAATGGGCTGAACAATGGACCCGTTAGAATTTTAACTGAGTAAAATGTACAAAAATCGAGTTTTTGCATTATAATCGTGTTGAAAAGCTCGTAATCAATTATATGAACTCCTAAAATTTGATTCTAACTTGTTTTGCGGTCTTTTTTGTAGAGGTTTCGGACGAGCGGGTCTAAATGGATCGAACAATGGACTCGTTAGAATTTTAACTGAGTCAAAAGTAAATAAATTGAGTTTTTGCAATATAATAGTGTTGAAAAGCTCTTAATAAATTATATGAACTCCTAAATTTCGATTAAAACTTACTTTGTGATCTTTTTCATATGGTTTCGGACGAGCGAGTCTAAATGGGCCGAACAATGGACCCGTTAGAATTTTAACCGAGTAAAAAGTATAAAAATTAAGTTTTTGCAATATAATAGTGTTGAAAAGCTCGTTATCAATTATATGAACTCCTAAAATTTGATTCTAACTTATTTTGTGATCTTTTTTGTTGGGTTTCGAACGAGCGGGTCTAAATGGGCCGAACAATGGACCCGTTAGAATTTTAACAGAGTAAAAAGCACAAAAATTGTGTTTTTGCAATATAATTGTGTTGAAAACCTCATAATCAATTGTATGAACTCCTAAGTTTGGATTAAAACTTATTTTGCAACCCTTTTGTAGAGGTTTCGGACGAGCGGGTCTAAATGGGCCGAACAATGGACCCGTTAGAATTTTAACTAAGTAAAAAGTACTGTAATTGAGTTTTTGCAATATAATCGTGTTGAAAAGCTCGTAATCAATTATATGAACTCCTAATATTTGATTCTAACTTGTTTTGCGGTCTTTTTTGTAGAGGTTTCGGACGAGCGGGTCTAAATGGGCCGAACAATGGACCCGTTAGAACTTTAACTGAGTAAAAAGTACAGAAATCAAGTTTTTGCAATATAATCGTGTTGAAAAGCTCGTAATCAATTATATGAACTCCTAAATTTGATTCTAACTTTTTTTGCGGTCTTTTTGTAGAGGTTTCAGACGATCGGGTCTAAATGGGCCGAACAATGGACCCGTTAGAATTTTAACTGAGTAAAAAGTTCAGAAATCGAGTTTTTGCAATATAATCGTGTTGAAAAGCTCGTAATCAATTGTATGAACTCCTAAATTTGGATTAAAACTTATTTTGCAACCCTTTTGTAGAGGTTTCGGACGAGCGGGTCTAAATGGACCGAACAATGGACCCGTTAGAATTTTAACTGAGTAAAAAGTACAAAAATCGAGTTTTTGCAATATAATCGTGTTGAAAAGCTCGTAATCAATTGTATGAACTCCTAAATTTGGATTAACACTTAAGTTTGCAATCCTTTTGTAGAGGTTTCGGACGAGGGGGTCTAAATGGGCCGAACAATGGACCCGTTAGAATTTTAACGGAGAAAAAAGTACAGAAATCGAGTTTTTGCAATATAGTCGTGTTGAAAAGCTTGTAATCAATTGTATGAACCCCTAAATTTGGTTTAACTCTTAGTTTGCAACCTTTTTGTAGAGGTTTCGGACGAGGGGTTCTAAATGGGCTGAACAATGGACCCGTTAGAATTTTAACTGAGTAAAATGTACAGAAATCGAGTTTTTGCATTATAATCGTGTTGAAAAGCTCGTAATCAATTATATGAACTCCTAAAATTTGATTCTAACTTGTTTTGCGGTCTTTTTGTAGAGGTTTCGGACGAGCGGGTCTAAATGGGTCGAACAATGGACCCGTTAGAATTTTAACTGAGTCAAAAGTAAATAAATTGAGTTTTTGCAATATAATAGTGTTGAAAAGCTCTTAATAAATTATATGAACTCCTAAATTTCGATTAAAACTTACTTTGCGATCTTTTTCATAAGGTTTCGGACGAGCGAGTCTAAATGGGCCGAACAATGGACCCGTTAGATTTTTAACCGAGTAAAAAGTATAAAAATTAAGTTTTTGCAATATAATAGTGTTGAAAAGCTCGTTATCAATTATATGAACTCCTAAAATTTGATTCTAACTTATTTTGTGATCTTTTTTGTTGGGTTTCGAACGAGCGGGTCTAAATGGGCCGAACAATGGACCCGTTAGAATTTTAACAGAGTAAAAAGCACAAAAATTGTGTTTTTGCAATATAATTGTGTTGAAAACCTCATAATCAATTGTATGAACTCCTAAGTTTGGATTAAAACTTATTTTGCAACCCTTTTGTAGAGGTTTCGGACGAGCGGGTCTAAATGGGCCGAACAATGGACCCGTTAGAATTTTAACTAAGTAAAAAGTACTGTAATTGAGTTTTTGCAATATAATCGTGTTGAAAAGCTCGTAATCAATTATATGAACTCCTAATATTTGATTCTAACTTGTTTTGCGGTCTTTTTTGTAGAGGTTTCGGACGAGCGGGTCTAAATGGGCCGAACAATGGACCCATTAGAACTTTAACTGAGTAAAAAGTACAGAAATCAAGTTTTTGCAATATAATCGTGTTGAAAAGCTCGTAATCAATTATATGAAATCCTAAATTTGATTCTAACTTGTTTTGCGGTCTTTTTTGTAGAGGTTTCAGACGATCGGGTCTAAATGGGCCGAACAATGGACCCGTTAGAATTTTAACTGAGTAAAAAGTTCAGAAATCGAGTTTTTGCAATATAATCGTGTTGAAAAGCTCGTAATCAATTGTATGAACTCCTAAATTTGGATTAAAACTTATTTTGCAACCCTTTTGTAGAGGTTTTGGACGAGCGGGTCTAAATGGACCGAACAATGGACCCGTTAGAATTTTAACTGAGTAAAAAGTACAAAAATCGAGTTTTTGCAATATAATCGTGTTGAAAAGCTCGTAATCAATTGTATGAACTCCTAAGTTTGGATTAAAACTTATTTTGCAACCCTTTTGTAGAGGTTTCGGACGAGCGGGTCTAAATGGGCCGAACAATGGACCCGTTAGAATTTTAACTAAGTAAAAAGTACTGTAATTGAGTTTTTGCAATATAATCGTGTTGAAAAGCTCGTAATCAATTATATGAACTCCTAATATTTGATTCTAACTTGTTTTGCGGTCTTTTTTGTAGAGGTTTCGGACGAGCGGGTCTAAATGGGCCGAACAATGGACCCGTTAGAACTTTAACTGAGTAAAAAGTACAGAAATCGAGTTTTTGCAATATAATCGTGTTGAAAAGCTCGTAATCAATTATATGAACTCCTAAATTTGATTCTAACTTGTTTTGCAGTCTTTTTTGTAGAGGTTTCGAACGATCGGGTCTAAATGGGCCGAACAATGGACCCGTTAGAATTTTAACTGAGTAAAAAGTTCATAAATCGAGTTTTTGCAATATAATCGTGTTGAAAAGCTCGTAATCAATTGTATGAACTCCTAAATTTGTATTAAAACTTATTTAGCAACCCTTTTGTAGAGGTTTCGGACGAGCGGGTCTAAATGGGCCGAACATTGGACCTGTTAGAATTTTAACTGAGAAAAAAGTACAAAAATCGAGTTTTTGCAATATAATGGTGTTGAAAACCTCATAATAAATTGTATGAACTCCTAAATTTGGATTAAAACTTATTTTCCAACCCTTTTGTAGAGGTTTCAGACGAGCGGGTCTAAATGGGCCGAACAATGGACCCGTTAGAATTTTAACTGAGTAAAAAGTACAAAAATCGAGTTTTTGCAATATAATCGTGTTGAAAAGCTCGTAATCAATTGTATGAACTCCTAAACTTGGATTAAAACTTATTTTCCAACCCTTTTGTAGAGGTTTCGGACGAGCGGGTCTAAATGGGCTGAACAATGGACCCGTTAGAATTTTAACTGAGTAAAATGTACAAAAATCGAGTTTTTGCATTATAATCGTGTTGAAAAGCTCGTAATCAATTATATGAACTCCTAAAATTTGATTCTAACTTGTTTTGCGGTCTTTTTTGTAGAGGTTTCGGACGAGCGGGTCTAAATGGATCGAACAATGGACTCGTTAGAATTTTAACTGAGTCAAAAGTAAATAAATTGAGTTTTTGCAATATAATAGTGTTGAAAAGCTCTTAATAAATTATATGAACTCCTAAATTTCGATTAAAACTTACTTTGTGATCTTTTTCATATGGTTTCGGACGAGCGAGTCTAAATGGGCCGAACAATGGACCCGTTAGAATTTTAACCGAGTAAAAAGTATAAAAATTAAGTTTTTGCAATATAATAGTGTTGAAAAGCTCGTTATCAATTATATGAACTCCTAAAATTTGATTCTAACTTATTTTGTGATCTTTTTTGTTGGGTTTCGAACGAGCGGGTCTAAATGGGCCGAACAATGGACCCGTTAGAATTTTAACAGAGTAAAAAGCACAAAAATTGTGTTTTTGCAATATAATTGTGTTGAAAACCTCATAATCAATTGTATGAACTCCTAAGTTTGGATTAAAACTTATTTTGCAACCCTTTTGTAGAGGTTTCGGACGAGCGGGTCTAAATGGGCCGAACAATGGACCCGTTAGAATTTTAACTAAGTAAAAAGTACTGTAATTGAGTTTTTGCAATATAATCGTGTTGAAAAGCTCGTAATCAATTATATGAACTCCTAATATTTGATTCTAACTTGTTTTGCGGTCTTTTTTGTAGAGGTTTCGGACGAGCGGGTCTAAATGGGCCGAACAATGGACCCGTTAGAACTTTAACTGAGTAAAAAGTACAGAAATCAAGTTTTTGCAATATAATCGTGTTGAAAAGCTCGTAATCAATTATATGAACTCCTAAATTTGATTCTAACTTTTTTTGCGGTCTTTTTGTAGAGGTTTCAGACGATCGGGTCTAAATGGGCCGAACAATGGACCCGTTAGAATTTTAACTGAGTAAAAAGTTCAGAAATCGAGTTTTTGCAATATAATCGTGTTGAAAAGCTCGTAATCAATTGTATGAACTCCTAAATTTGGATTAAAACTTATTTTGCAACCCTTTTGTAGAGGTTTCGGACGAGCGGGTCTAAATGGACCGAACAATGGACCCGTTAGAATTTTAACTGAGTAAAAAGTACAAAAATCGAGTTTTTGCAATATAATCGTGTTGAAAAGCTCGTAATCAATTGTATGAACTCCTAAATTTGGATTAACACTTAAGTTTGCAATCCTTTTGTAGAGGTTTCGGACGAGGGGGTCTAAATGGGCCGAACAATGGACCCGTTAGAATTTTAACGGAGAAAAAAGTACAGAAATCGAGTTTTTGCAATATAGTCGTGTTGAAAAGCTTGTAATCAATTGTATGAACCCCTAAATTTGGTTTAACACTTAGTTTGCAACCTTTTTGTAGAGGTTTCGGACGAGGGGTTCTAAATGGGCTGAACAATGGACCCGTTAGAATTTTAACTGAGTAAAATGTACAGAAATCGAGTTTTTGCATTATAATCGTGTTGAAAAGCTCGTAATCAATTATATGAACTCCTAAAATTTGATTCTAACTTGTTTTGCGGTCTTTTTGTAGAGGTTTCGGACGAGCGGGTCTAAATGGGTCGAACAATGGACCCGTTAGAATTTTAACTGAGTCAAAAGTAAATAAATTGAGTTTTTGCAATATAATAGTGTTGAAAAGCTCTTAATAAATTATATGAACTCCTAAATTTCGATTAAAACTTACTTTGCGATCTTTTTCATAAGGTTTCGGACGAGCGAGTCTAAATGGGCCGAACAATGGACCCGTTAGATTTTTAACCGAGTAAAAAGTATAAAAATTAAGTTTTTGCAATATAATAGTGTTGAAAAGCTCGTTATCAATTATATGAACTCCTAAAATTTGATTCTAACTTATTTTGTGATCTTTTTTGTTGGGTTTCGAACGAGCGGGTCTAAATGGGCCGAACAATGGACCCGTTAGAATTTTAACAGAGTAAAAAGCACAAAAATTGTGTTTTTGCAATATAATTGTGTTGAAAACCTCATAATCAATTGTATGAACTCCTAAGTTTGGATTAAAACTTATTTTGCAACCCTTTTGTAGAGGTTTCGGACGAGCGGGTCTAAATGGGCCGAACAATGGACCCGTTAGAATTTTAACTAAGTAAAAAGTACTGTAATTGAGTTTTTGCAATATAATCGTGTTGAAAAGCTCGTAATCAATTATATGAACTCCTAATATTTGATTCTAACTTGTTTTGCGGTCTTTTTTGTAGAGGTTTCGGACGAGCGGGTCTAAATGGGCCGAACAATGGACCCGTTAGAACTTTAACTGAGTAAAAAGTACAGAAATCAAGTTTTTGCAATATAATCGTGTTGAAAAGCTCGTAATCAATTATATGAAATCCTAAATTTGATTCTAACTTGTTTTGCGGTCTTTTTTGTAGAGGTTTCAGACGATCGGGTCTAAATGGGCCGAACAATGGACCCGTTAGAATTTTAACTGAGTAAAAAGTTCAGAAATCGAGTTTTTGCAATATAATCGTGTTGAAAAGCTCGTAATCAATTGTATGAACTCCTAAATTTGGATTAAAACTTATTTTGCAACCCTTTTGTAGAGGTTTTGGACGAGCGGGTCTAAATGGACCGAACAATGGACCCGTTAGAATTTTAACTGAGTAAAAAGTACAAAAATCGAGTTTTTGCAATATAATCGTGTTGAAAAGCTCGTAATCAATTGTATGAACTCCTAAACTTGGATTAAAACTTATTTTGCAACCCTTTTGTAGAGGTTTCGGACGAGCGGGTCTAAATGGGCCGAACAATGGACTTGTTAGAATTTTAACTAAGTAAAAAGTACAAAAATCGAGTTTTTGCAATATAATCGTGTTGAAAAGCTCGTAATCAATTGTATGAACTCCTAAATTTGGATTAACACTTAAGTTTGCAATCCTTTTGTAGAGGTTTCGGACGAGGGGGTCTAAATGGGCCGAACAATGGACCCGTTAGAATTTTAACGGAGAAAAAAGTACAGAAATCGAGTTTTTGCAATATAGTCGTGTTGAAAAGCTTGTAATCAATTGTATGAACCCCTAAATTTGGTTTAACACTTAGTTTGCAACCTTTTTGTAGAGGTTTCGGACGAGGGGTTCTAAATGGGCCGAACAATGGACCCGTTAGAATTTTAACTGAGTAAAAAGTACAAAAATTGGGTTTTTGCAATATAATCATGTCGAAAATCTCGTAATCAATTGTATGAACTTCTAAATTAGGATTAAAACTTATTTTGCAACCCTTTTGTAGAGGTTTCGGATGAGCGGGTCCAAATGGGCCGAGCAATGGACCCGTTAGAATTTTTACTGAGTAAAATGTAATAAAATCGAGTTTTTGCAATATAATCATGTTAAAAAGCTCGTATACAATTGAATGAACTCCTAAATTTGGATTAAATCTTATTTTGCAACCCTTTTGCAGAGGTTTCGGACGAGCGGGTCTAAATGGGCCGAACAATGGACCCGTTAGAATTTTAACTGAGTAAAAAGTACAGTAATCGAATTTTTGCAATATAATCATGTTGAAAAGCTCGTAATCAATTATATGAACTCCTAAAATTTGATTCTAACTTGTTTTGCGGTCTTTTTTGTAGAGGTTTCGGACGAGAGGGCCTAAATGGGCCGAACAATGGACCCGTTAGAATTTTAACTGAGAAAAAAGTACAGAAATCGAGTTTTTGCAATATATTCGTGTTGAAAAGCTTGTAATCAATTGTATGAACTCCTAAATTTGGATTAAAACTTATTTTGCAACCCTTTTGTAGAAGTTTCGGACGAGCGGGTCTAAATGGGCCGAACAATGGACATGTTAGAATTTTAACTGAGTAAAAAGTACAAAAATCGAGTTTTTGCAATATAATCGTGTTGAAAAGATCGTAATCAATTGTATGAAATCTTAAATTTGGATTAAAACTTATTTTCCAACCCTTTTGTAGAGGTTTCGGACGAGCGGGTCTAAATGGGCCGAGCAATGGACCCGTTAGAATTTTAATTGAGTAAAAAGTACTATAATCAAGTTTTTGTAATATAATCGTGTTGAAAAGCTCGTAATCAATTATATGAACTCCTAAATTTGATTCTAACTTGTTTTGCGGTCTTTTTTGTAGAGGTTTCGGACGAGCGGGTCTAAATGGGCCGAACAATAGACCCGTTAGAATTTTAACCGAGTAAAAAGTACAGAAGTCGAGTTTTTACAATATAATCATGTTGAAAAGCTCGTAATCAATTATATGAACTCCTAAAATTTGATTCTAATTTGTTTTGCGGTCTATTTTGTAGAGGTTTCTGACGAGCGGGTCTAAATGGGCCGAACAATGGATCCGTTAGAATTTTAAGTGAGTAGAAAGTACAAAAAGGGAGTTTTTGCAATATAATCGTGTTGAAAAGCTCGTAATCAATTGTATGAACTCCTAAATTTGGATTAAAACTTATTTTGCAACGCTTTTGTAGAGGTTTCGGACGAGCGGGTCTAAATGGGCCGAACAAAGAACCCGTTAGAATTTTAACAGAGTAAAAAGTACAGAAATCGAGTTTTTGCAATATAATCATGTTGGAAAGCTTGAAATTATTTATATGAACTCCTAAAATTTGATTCTAACTTGTTTTGCGGTCTTTTTTGTAGAGGTTTCGGACGAGCGGGCCTAAATGGGCCGAACAATGGACCCGTTAGAATTTTAACTGAGAAAAAAGTACAGAAATCGAGTTTTTGCAATATAACCGTGTTGAAAAGCTTGTAATCAATTGTATGAACTCCTAAATTTGGATTAAAACTTATTTTGCAACCCTTTTGTAGAGGTTTCGGACGAGCGGGTCTAAATGGGCCTAACAATGGACCTGTTAGAATTTTAACTGAGTAAAAAGTACAAAAATCGAGTTTTTGCAATATAATCGTGTTGAAAAGCTCGTAATCAATTGTATGAACTCTTAAATTTGGATTAAAACTTATTTTCCAACCCTTTTGTAGAGGTTTCGGACGAGCGGGTCTAAATGGGCCGAACAATGGACCCGTTAGAATTTTAACTGAGTAAAAAGTACTATAATCGAGTTATTGTAATATAATCATGTTGAAAAGCTCGTAATCAATTATATGAACTCCTAAATTTGATTCTAACTTGTTTTGCGGTCTTTTTTGTAGAGGTTTCGGACGAGCGGGCCTAAATGGGCCGAACAATGGACCGGTTAGAATTTTAACTGAGAAAAAAGTACAGAAATCGAATTTTTGCAATATAATCGTGTTGAAAAGCTTGTAATCAATTGTATGAACTCCTAAATTTGGATTAAAACTTATTTTGCAACCCTTTTGTAGAGGTTTCGGACAAGCGGGTCTAAATGGGCCGAACAATGGACATGTTAGAATTTTAACTGAGTAAAAAGTACAAAAATCGAGTTTTTGCAATATAATCGTGTTGAAAAGCTCGTAATCAATTGTATGAACTCTTAAATTTGGATTAAAACTTATTTTCAAACCCTTTTGTAGAGGTTTCGGACGAGCGGGTCTAAATGGGCCGAGAAATGGAGCCGTTAGAATTTTAACTGAGTAAAAAGTACTATAATCGAGTTTATGTAATATAATCGTGTTGAAAAGCTCGTAATCCATTATATGAACTCCTAAATTTCATTCTAACTTGTTTTGCGGTCTATTTTGTAGAGGTTTCGGACGAGCGGGTCTAAATGGGCCGAACAATGGACCCGTTAGAATTTTAACCGAGTAAAAAGTACAGAAGTCGAGTTTTTGCAATATAATCATGTTGAAAAGCTCGTAATTAATTATATGAACTCCTAAAATTTGATTCTAATTTGTTTTGCGGTCTCTTTTGTAGAGGTTTCGGACGAGCGAGTCTAAATGGGCCGAACAATGGATCCGTTAGAATTTTAAGTGTGTAGAAAGTACAAAAAGTGAGTTTTTGCAATATAATCTGTTTTAAAATCTCTTAATCAATTGTATGAACTCCTAAATTAGGATTAAAACTTATTTTGCAACCTTTTTGTAGAGGTTTCGGACGAGCGGGTCTAAATGGGCCGAACAATGGACCCGTTAGAATTTTAACTGAGTAAAAAGTACAGAAATCGAGTTTTTGCAAAATATTGTGTTGAAAAGCTCGTAATCAATTATTTGAACTCCTAAATTTGGATTAAAACTTATTTTGCAGCCCTTTTTGTAAAGGTTTCGGACGAACGGGTCTAAATGGGCCGAACAAAGAACCCGTTAGAATTTTAACAGAGTAAAAAGTACAGAAATTGAGTTTTTGCAATATAATCATGTTGGAAAGCTCGAAATTAATTATCTGAACTCTTAAATTTGATTAAAACTTGTTTTGCGGTCTTTTTTGTAGAGGTTTCGGACGAGCGGGTCTAAATGGACCAAACAATGGACTCGTTAGATTTTTAACTGAGTAAAAAGTACAGAAATCGAGTTTTTGCAATATAATCGTGTTGAAAAGCTCGTAATCAATTGTATGAACTCCTAAATTTGGATTAAAACTTATTTTGCAACGCTTTTGTAGAGGTTTCGGACGAGCGGGTCTAAATGGGCCGAACAAAAGACCTGTTAGAATTTTAACTGAGTAAAAAGTACAAAAATTGAGTTTTTGCAATATAATCGTGTTGAAAAGCTCGTAATCAATTGTATGAACTCTTAAATTCTGATTAAAACTTATTTTCCAACCCTTTTGTAGAGGTTTAGGACGAGCGGGTCTAAATGGGCCGAACAATGGACCCGTTAGAATTTTAACTGAGTAAAAAGTACAGAAATCGAGTTTTTGCAATATAATCGTGTTGAAAAGCTCGTAATCAATTATATGAACTCCTAAAATTTGATTAAAACTTGTTTTGCGGTCTTTTTTGTAGAGGTTTCGGATGAGCGGTTCTAAATGGGGCGAACAATGGACCCGTTAGAATTTTACTGAGTAAAAAGTACAGAAATCGATTTTTTGCAATATAATTGTGTTCAAAAGCTCTTAATCAATTATATGAACTCCTAGAATTTGATTCTAACTTATTTTGCGATATTTTTTGTAACGGTTTCGGACGAGCGGGTCTAAATGGGCCAAACAATGGACCCGTTAGAATTTTAACTAAGTAAAAGGTATAGAAATCGAGTTTTTGCAATATAATCCTGTTGAAAAGCTCGTAAACAATTGTATGAACTCCTAAATTTGGATTAAAACTTATTTTGCAACCCTTTTGTAGAGGTTTCGGACGAGCGGGTCTAAATGGGTCGAACAATGGACCCGTTAGAATTTTAACTGAGTAAAAAGTACAGAAATCGAGTTTTTGCAATATAATTGTGTTCAAAAGCTCTTAATCAATTATATGAACTCCTAGAATTTGATTCTAACTTATTTTGCGATATTTTTTGTAACGGTTTCGGACGAGCGGGTCTAAATGGGCTGAACAATGGACCCGTTAGAATTTTAACTAAGTAAAAGGTATAAAAATCGAGTTTTTGCAATATAATCGTGTTGAAAAGCTCGTAAACAATTGTATGAACTCATAAATTTGGATTAAAACTTATTTTGCAACCCTTTTGTAGAGATTTCGGACGAGCGGGTCTAAATGGGCAGAACAATGGACCCGTTAGAATTTTAACTAGGTAAAAAGTACTATAATCGAGTTTTTGTAATATAATCGTGTCGAAAAGCTCGTAATCAATTATATGAACTCATAAATTTGATTCTAACTTGTTTTGCGGTCTTTTTTGTAAAGGTTTCGGACGAGCGGGTCTAAATGGGCTGAACAATGGACCCGTTAGAATTTTAACTGGAAAAAATACAGTAATCGAGTTTTTGCAATATAATCGTGTTGAACAGCTCGTAATCAATTATATGAACTCCAAAATTTGATTCTAACTTGTTTTGCGGTCTTTTTTGTAGATGTTTCGGACGAGCGGGTCTAAATGGGCCGAACAATGGACCTGTTAGAATTTTAACTGAATAAAAAGTACAGAAATCGAGTTGTTGCAATATAATCGTGTTGAAAAGCTCATAATAAATTATATGAACTCCTAAATTTGGATTAAAACTTATTTTGAAACCCTTTTGTAGAGGTTTCGGACGAGCGGGTCGAAATGGGCCGAACAATGGACCCTTTAGAATTTTAACTGAGTAAAAAGTATTGTAATCGAGTTTTTGCAATATAATCGTATTGAAAAGCTCGTAATCAATTATATGAACTCCTAAATTTGATTCTAACTTGTTTTGCGGTCTTTTTTGTAGAGGTTTCGGACGAGCGTGTCTAAATTGACCGAACAATGGACCCGTTAGAATTTTAACTGAGTAAAAAGTACAGAAATCGAGTTTTTGCAATATAATTGTGTTGAAAAGCTCGTAATCAATTGTATGAACTCCTAAATTTGGATTAAAACTTATTTTGCAACCCTTTTGTAGAGGTTTCGGACGAGCGGGTCTAAATGGGCTGAGCAATGGACCCGTTAGAATTTTAACTGAGTAAAAAGTACAGAAATTTAGTTTTTGCATTATAATCGTGTTGAAAGGCTCGTAATCAATTATATGAACTCCTAAAATTTGATTCTAACTTGTTTTGCGGTCTTTTTTGTAGAGGTTTCGGACGAGCGGGTCTAAATGGGTCGAACAATGGACCCGTTAGAATTTTAACTGAGTCAAAAGTAAATAAATTGAGTTTTTGCAATATAATAGTGTTGAAAAGCTCTTAATAAATTATATGAACTCCTAAATTCCGATTAAAACTTACTTTGCGGTCTTTTTTGTAAGGTTTCGGACGAGCGAGTCTAAATGGGCCGAACAATGGACCCGTTAGAATTTTAACCGAGTAAAAAGTATAAAAATTAAGTTTTTGCAATATAATAGTGTTGAAAAGCTCGTTATCAATTATATGAACTCCTAAAATTTGATTCTAACTTATTTTGTGATCTTTTTTGTTGGGTCTCAAACGAGCGGGTCTAAATGGGCCGAACAATGGACCCGTTAGAATTTTAACTGAGTAAAAAGTACAAAAATCGAGTTTTTGCAATCTAATTGTGTTGAAAAGCTCGTAATCAATTGTATGAACTCCTAAATTTGGATTAAAACTTATTTTGCAACCCTTTTGTAGTGGTTTCGGATGAGCGAGTCTAAATGGGCCGAACATTGGACCCGTTAGAATTTTAATTGAGTACAAAGTATAGAAATCAAGTTTTTGCAATATAATCGTGTTGAAATGCTCGTAATCAATTATATAAACTCCTAAAATTTTATTCTAATTTGTTTTGCGGTCTCTTTTGTAGAGGTTTCGGACGAGCGGGTCTAAATGGGCCGAACAATGGATCCGTTAGAATTTTAACTGAGTAGAAAGTACAAAAAGTGAGTTTTTGCAATATAATCTTTTTGAAACTCCTAAATTTGTATTAAGACTTATTTTCCAACCCTTTTTTAGAGGTTTCAGACTAGCGGGTCTAAATGGGCCGAACAATGGACCCATTAGAATTTTAATAGAGTAAAAAGCACAAAAATTGAGTTTTTGCAATATAATTGTGTTGAAAAGCTCATAATCAATTGTATGAACTCCTAAGTTTGGATTAAAACTTATTTTGCAACCCTTTTGTAGAGGTTTCGGACGAGCAGGTCTAAATGGGCCGAACAATGGACCCGTTAGAATTTTAACTAAGTAAAAAGTATTGTAATTGAGTTTTTGCAATATAATCATGTTGAAAAGCTCGTAATCAATTATATGAACTCCTAAAATTTGATTCTAACTTGTTTTGCGGTCTTTTTTGTAGAGGTTTCAAACGAGCGGGTCTAAATGGGTCGAACAATGGACCCGTTAGAACTTTAACTTAGTAAAAAGTACAGAAATCGAGTTTTTGCAATATAATTGTGTTGAAAAGCTTGTAATCAATTATATGAACTCCTAAATTTGATTCTAACTTGTTTTGCGGTCTTTTTTGTAGAGGTTTCGGATGATCGGGTCTAAATGGGCCGAACAATGGACCCGTTAGAATTTTAACTGAGTAAAAAGTACAGAAATCGAGTTTTTGCAATATAATCGTGTTGAAAAGCTCGTAATCAATTGTATGAAATCCTAAATTTGGATTAAAACTTATTTTGCAACCCTTTTGTAGAGGTTTCGGACGAGCGGGTCTAAATGGGCCGAACAAAGGACCTGTTAGAATTTTAACTGAGAAAAAAGTACAAAAATCGAGTTTTTGCAATATAATGGTGTTGAAAAGCTCATAATCAATTGTATGAACTCCTAAATTTGGATTAAAACTTATTTTCCAACCCTTTAGTACAGGTTTCGGACGAGCGGGTCTAAATGGGCCGAACAATGGACCCGTTAGAATTTTAACTGAGTAAAAAGTTCAGAAATCGAGTTTTTGCAATATAATCGTGTTGAAAAGCTCGCAATCAATTGCATGAACTCCTAAATTTGGATTAAAACTTATTTTGCAACCCTTTTGTAGAGGTTTTGGACGAGCGGGTCTAAATGGGCCGAATAAAGGACCTGTTAGAATTTTACCTGAGTAAAAAGTTTAGAAATCGAGTTTTTGCAATATAATCGTGTTTAAAAGCTCGTAATCAATTGTATGAACTCCAAAATTTGGATTAAAACTTATTTTCCATCCCTTTTGCAGAGGTTTCGGACGAGCGGGTCTAAATGGGCCGAACAATGGACCCTTTAGAATTTTAACTGAGTAAAAAGTATTGTAATCGAGTTTTGCAATTTAATCGTGTTGAAAAACTCGTAATCAATTATATGAACTCCTAAATTTGATTCTAACTTGTTTTGCGGTCTTTTTTGTAGAGGTTTCGGACGAGCGGGTCTAAATGGGCGGAACAATGGACCCGTTAGAATTTTAACTGAGTAAAAAGTACAGAAATCGAGTTTTTGCAATATAATCGTGTTGAAAAGCTCGAAATTAATTATCTGAACTCCTTAAAACTTGTTTTGCGGTCTTTTTTGTAGAGGTTTCGGACGAGCAGGTCTAAATGGGCCGAACAATGGACTCGTTAGAATTTTAACTGAGTAAAAAGTTCAGAAATCGAGTTTTTGCAATATAATCGTGTTGAAAAGCTCGTAATAAATTGTATGAATTCCTAAATTTAGATTAAAACTTATTTTCCAACCCTTTTGTAGAGGTTTCGGACGAGCGAGTCTAAATGGGCCGAACAATGGACCCGTTAGAATTTTAACTAAGTAAAAAGTACAGAAATCGAGTTTTTGCAATATAATCGTGTTGAAAAGCTCGTAATCAATTATATGAACTCCTAAATTTTGATTAAAACTTATTTTGCGGTCCTTTTTGTAAGGTTTCGGACGAGCGAGTTTAAATGGGCAGAACAATGGACCCGTTAGAATTTTAACCGAGTAAAAAGTACAAAAATCGAGTTTTTGCAATCTAATTGTGTTGAAAAGCTCGTAATCAATTGTATGAACTCCTAAATTTGGATTAAAACTTATTTTGCAACCCTTTTGTAGAGGTTTCGGAGGAGCGAGTCTAAATGGGTAGAACATTGGACCCGTTAGAATTTTAACTGAGTAAAAAGTACAGAAATCGAGTTTTTTGCAATATAATCGTGTTGAAAAGCTCGTAATCAATTATATGAACTCCTAAAATTTGATTCTAATTTGTTTTGCGGTCTTTTTGTAGAGGTTTCGGACGAGCGGGTCTAAATGGGCCGAACAATGGACCCGTTAGAATTTTAACTGAGTCAAAAGTACAGAAATCGAGTTTTTGCAATATAATCATGTTGAAAAGCTCGTAATCAATTATATGAACTCCTAAAATTTGATTCTAACTTGTTTTGCAGACTTTTTGTAGAGTTTTCGGACGAGCGGGTCTAAATGGGCCGTACAATGGACCCGTTAGAATTTTAACTGAGTTAAAAGTACAGAAATCGAGTTTTTGCAATATAATAGTGTTGAAAAGCTCGTAATAAATTATATTAACTCCTAAATTTCGATTAAAACTTACTTTGCGGTCCTTTTCGTAAGGTTTCGGACGATAGAGTCTAAATGGGCCGAACAATGGACCCGTTAGAATTTTAACCGAGTAAAAAGTATAAAAATTAAGTTTTTGCAATATAATAGTGTTGAAAAGCTCGTAATCAATTATATGAACTCCTAAATTAGGATTAAAACTTATTTTGAAGCCTTTTTTGTAGAGGTTTCGGACGAGCAGGTCTAAATGGGCCGAACAATGAACATGTTAGAATTCTTTTTAAGAAAGCTCATTAGAATTTTAACATAGTAAAAAGTACAGAAATTGAATTTTTGCAATATAATCGTGTTGAAAAGCTCGTTATCAATTATATGAACTCCTGAAATTTGATTCTAACTTATTTTGTGATCTTTTATGTTGAGGTTTCATACAAGCGGGTCTAAATGGGCCGAACAATGGACCCGTTAGAATTTTAACTGAGTAAAAAGTACAAAAATCAAGTTTTTGCAATCTAATTGTGTTGAAAAGCTCGTTATCAATTGTATGAACTCCTAAATTTGGATTAAAACGTATTTTGCAACCCTTTTGTAGAGGTTTCGGATGAGCGTGTCTAAATGGGCCGAACATTGGACCCGTTAGAATTTTAACTGAGTACAAAGTACAGAAATAAAGTTTTTGCAATATAATCATGTTGAAAAGCTCGTAATCAATTATATGAACTCCTAAAATTTGATTCTAATTTGTTTTGCGGTCTCTTTTGTAGAGGTTTCGGACGAGCGGGTCTAAATGGACCGAACAATGGATCCGTTAGAATATTAAGTGAGTAGAAAGTACAAAAAGTGAGTTTTTGCAATATAATCTGTTTGAAAATCTATTAATCAATTGTATGAACTCCTAAATTTGGATTAAAACTTATTTTGCAACCTTTATGTAGAGGTTTCGGACGAGCGGGTCTAAATGGGCCGAACAATAGACCCGTTAGAATTTTAACGGAGTAAAAAGTATAAAAATCGAGTTTTTGCAATATAATCGTGTTGAAAAGCTCGTAATCAATTGTATGAACTCCTAAATTTTGATTAACACTTAAGTTTGCAATCCTTTTGTAGAGGTTTCGGGCGAGGGGGTCTAAATGGGCCGAACAATGGACCCGTGAGAATTTTAACGGAGAAAAAAGTACATAAATCGAGTTTTTGCAATATAGTTGTGTTGAAAAGCTTGTAATCAATTGTATTAACCCCTAAATTTGGTTTAACACTTAGTTTGCAACCTTTTTGTAGAGGTTTCGGACGAGGGGTTCTAAATGGGCCGAACAATGGACCCGTTAGAATTTTAACTGAGTAAAAAGTACAGAAATCGGTTTTTTGCAATATAATCATGTCGAAAATCTTGTAATCAATTGTATGAACTTCTAAATTAGGATTAAAACTTATTTTGCAACCCTTTTGTAGAGGTTTCGGATGAGCGGGTCCAAATGGGCCGAACAATGGACCCGTTAGAATTGTTACTGAGTAAAATGTAATAAAATCGAGTTTTTGCAATACAATCATGTTAAAAAGCTCGTAATCAATTGTATGAACTCCTAAATTTGGATTAAATCTTATTTTGCAACCCTTTTGCAGAGGTTTCGGACGAGCGGGTCTAAATGGGCCGAACAATGGACCCGTTAGAATTTTAACTAAGTAAAAAGTACAGTAATCGAGTTTTTGCAATATAATCATGTTGAAAAGCTCGTAATCAATTATATGAACTCCTAAAATTTGATTCTAACTTGTTTTGCGGTCTTTTTTGTAGAGGTTTCGGACGAGCGGGCCTAAATGGGCCGAACAATGGACCCGTTAGAATTTTAACTGAGAAAAAAGTACAGAAATCGAGTTTTTGCAATATAATCGTTTTGAAAAGCTTGTAATCAATTGTATGAACTCCTAAATTTGGATTAAAACTTATTTTGCAACCCTTTTGTAGAGGTTTCGGACGAGCGGGTCTAAATGGGCCGAACAATGGACCTGCTAGAATTTTAACTGAGTAAAAAGTACAAAAATCGAGTTTTTGCAATATAATCGTCTTGAAAAGGTCGTAATCAATTGTATGAACTCTTAAATTTGGATTAAAACTTATTTTCCAACCCTTTTGTAGAGGTTTCGGACGAGCGGGTCTAAATGGGCCGAACAATGGACCCGTTAGAATTTTAACTGAGTAAAAAGTACTATAATCGATTTTTTGTAATATAATCGTGTCGAAAAGCTCGTAATCAATTATATGAACTCCTAAATTTGATTCTAACTTGTTTTGCGGTCTTTTTTGTAGAGGTTTCGGACGAGCGGGTCTAAATGGGCCGAACAATGGACCCGTTAGAATTTTAACCGAGTAAAAAGTACAGAAATCGAGTTTTTGCAATATAATCATGTTGAAAAGCTCGTAATCAATTATATGAACTCCTAAATTTGGATTAAAACTTATTTTGCAACCCTTTTGTAGAGCTTTCGGACGAGCGGGTCTAAATGGGGCGAACAATGGACCCGTTAGAATTTTAACTGAGTAAAAAATACAGTAATCGAGTTTTTGCAATATAAACGTGTTCAAAAGCTCTTAATCAATTATATGAACTCCTAGAACTTGATTCTAACTTATTTTGTGATTTTTTTGTAACGGTTTCAGATGAGCAGGTCTAAATGGGACGAACAATGGACCCGTTAGAATTTTAACTGAGTAAAAAGTAAAGAAATCGAGTTTTGCAATATAATCGAGTTTCGGACGAGCGTAATCAATTATAACTTATTTGGATTAAAACTTATTATGCAACCCTTTTGTAGAGGTTTCGGACGAGCGGGTCTAAATGGGCTGAACAATGTACCCTTTAGAATTTTAACTGAGTAAAAAGTACTGTAATCGAGTTTTTGCAATATAATTGTGTTGAAAAGCTCGTAATCAATTGTATGGACTCCTAAATTTGGATTAAAACTTATTTTGCAACGCTTTTGTAGAGGTTTCGGACGAGCGGGTCTAAATGGGCCGAACAATGGACCTGTTAGAATTTTAACTGAGTAAAAAGTACAAAAATCGAGTTTTTGCAATATAATCATGTTGAAAAGCTCGTAATCAATTGTATGAACTCTTAAATTTGGATTAAAACTTATTTTCCAACCCTTTTGTAGAGATTTCGGACGAGCGGGTCTAAATGGGCCGAACAATGGACTCGTTAGAATTTTAGCCGAGTAAAAAGTACAGAAATCGAGTTTTTGCAATATAATCGTGTTGAAAAGCTCTTAATCAATTATATGAACTCCTAAAATTTGATTAAAACTTGTTTTGCGGTCTTTTTTGTAGAGGTTTCGGACGAGCGGGTCTAAATGGGTCGAACAATGGACCCGTTAGAATTTTAACTGAGTAAAAAGTACAGAAATCGAGTTTTTGCAATATAATTGTGTTCAAAAGCTCTTAATCAATTATATGAACTCCTAGAATTTGATTCTAACTTATTTTGCGATATTTTTTGTAACGGTTTCGGACGAGCGGGTCTAAATGGGCCAAACAATTGACCCGTTAGAATTTTAACTGAGTAAAAAGTATAAAAATCGAGTTTTTGCAATATAATCGTGTTGAAAAGCTCGTAAACAATTGTATGAACTCATAAATTTGGATTAAAACTTATTTTGCAACCCTTTTGTAGAGATTTCGGACGAGCGGGTCTAAATGGGCAGAACAATGGACCCGTTAGAATTTTAACTAGGTAAAAAGTACTATAATCGAGTTTTTGTACTATAATCGTGTTGAAAAGCTCGTAATCAATTATATGAACTCCTAAATTTGATTCTAACTTGTTTTGCGGTCTTTTTTGTAGAGGTTTCGGACGAGCGGGCCTAAATGGGCCGAACAATGGACCGGTTAGAATTTTAACTGAGAAAAAAGTACAGAAATCGAGTTTTTGCAATATAATCGTGTTGAAAAGCTTGTAATCAATTGTATGAACTCCTAAATTTGGATTAAAACATATTTTGCAACCCTTTTGTAGAGGTTTCGGACGAGCGGGTCTAAATGGGCCGAACAATGGACATGTTAGAATTTTAACTGAGTAAAAAGTACAAAAATCGAGTTTTTGCAATATAATCGTGTTGAAAAGCTCGTAATCAATTGTATGAACTCTTAAATTTGGATTAAAACTTATTTTCCAACCCTTTTGTAGAGGTTTCGGACGAGCGGGTCTAAATGGGCCGAGAAATGTACCCGTTAGAATTTTAACTGAGTAAAAAGTTCTATAATCGAGTTTATGTAATATAATCGAGTTTATGTAATATAATCGTGTTGAAAAGCTCGTAATCCATTATATGAACTCCTAAATTTGATTCTAACTTGTTTTGCGGTCTTTTTTGTAGAGGTTTCGGACGAGCGGGTCTAAATGGGCCGAACAATGGACCCGTTAGAATTTTAACCGAGTAAAAAGTACAGAAGTCGAGTTTTTGCAATATAATCATGTTGAAAAGCTCGTAATTAATTATATGAACTCCTAAAATTTGATTCTAATTTGTTTTGCGGTCTCTTTTGTAGAGGTTTCGGACGAGCGGGTCTAAATGGACCGAACAATGGACTCGTTAGATTTTTAACTGAGTAAAAAGTACAGAAATCGAGTTTTTGCAATATAATCGTGTTGAAAAGCTCGTAATCAATTGTATGAACTCCTAAATTTGGATTAAAACTTATTTTGCAACGCTTTTGTAGAGGTTTCGGACGAGCGGGTCTAAATGGGCCGAACAATGGACCTGTTAGAATTTTTTTTTGAAGAAAAGGCCTCATTAAAAACCCCTACTACTGTCCTTCAAGCAAAGCTAGAGGACCCTAAAAAGGGGAAAAGAGTGCCCAAATGTTATTAATCTATGAATATTTGTTACAAGATGTTGAATACAGTGTGGGATATCCGATTCAAATGACGTAGAGGTCATAGAATTCAGAGAAAAAGTAGCCAAAGTATGGGTATAACATTTGCCTCACGGCGTACAAAGGAAATAGAAGTAAAGTCAAAGTCATGAAGAGCAGCTTGTATCTGAATAATAGTTGGTCCCATAGTAGAGAGGTCTTGAGCAGGATTGTTGATCCTATTTGCGAGAGAGGCGTAGTCAGTTTCGATCAAGATACGATTCCATCCTTGAGATCGGGCAAAGGTGAGACCAGCAAGGATGCTTTCCCCCTCACTGGTGATAGCGTCCTGACGGCTACCAAGAGGGAAAGCAAGACCACCCACAACTGCTCCTGCAGGATCACGAGCAACAACGCCAACGGCTGCTGCACGAGTTGATGGGTTAAAAGCTCCGTCCACGTTAATTTTGATATAATTAGGTGGAGGAGGAGTACGGGATGGATTAGAAAATGTAGATGGAGGTGGATCAGATAAAATTAAAGATTTACAAAATTCATCATGTAAGCTAATTGAGTTGACAGCAATTAGCCATGAAGGTTGTAGATGGTGGTTGTGAACCCAATCATTTCGTCTGTTCCAAATATTCCATAAAACGGTAAGGAAGAGACCAAATTTATCAGAGGAAATTGTAGAGGCTGCTTCCTCTAACCATTGTAAGGGCGTAGGAGCTAAACTCTTATAGACAGGGATATGGATACCACTAATTTGGAGGGCTTCAGATGCCCCAGGGCAGTCACGAAGCGCATGAAGAATCGATTCCGATTGACTACCACAGATAGAGCAGAGCCCCGAGCTAGGGGAAAAAACTTGCATTTTAGAACCAACTGGTAGAGCATCAGATGCCATACGCCAGCCAAAAGTTTTAACTTTGGGTAAAGCTTTGATTTTGGATAAAAACTTCCAGAAACGAGTTGGTGGCGAAGGTTGGGTAATTGAGCGTTGTAAGAAAATATATCCAGAACGGACTGAGTAGATACCCGAGTCATTGGGAGACCATAGAATTGAATCCCGTTAATCATTTATGATGGGAATACGAAGAATGGCATCGACATCAAATGGATTGAAGTAATTGTTTAACTTTACCGTATCCCAGGCAGTTTGGTTACAGATCATAAAATCACGACAACGAATGTGAAATTCATCAGAAATTTCATAATCCCCAGTAAGCTCAATCGGGGAAGACCCTCCCCATATATCTTTGTGTATTCTAATAGTACTGTTTATACCAGGGCGGTGAAGAAAGCCAGGGAAAAGACGCTGAAGAGCGTTATATATACCTTGCCAAGCAAAGGAGCCCCTACTAGGTTTCGGTGCATCCAGGATGTTGCCTGCAGGAAAGTATTTAGATCGGTATACTTGTCCTAATAAGGAATCTGGTTCACAGATTAGTTTCCAAATTTGCTTACCCAGGAGAGCAATATTGAAATCCTGTAAGTCCTTGAAACCCATGCCGCCAGCAGATTTGGGTAAACATATACGATTCCACGGTAACATATGCCAACCTTTTTTGTTGGATTTACCAGTCCACCAGTATTGGCGGATTGATGTAGTCATGTCGTCGATGATATTATGTGGTAGAAGATAGCAAGACATAACATATTGTGGAAGAGATTGTAAGACAGCTTTGATGAAAATCTCTCGACCACTGAAGGATAGAAGATGTTTGTCCCAGCTAGAGAGACGATCATGTACTTTATCTCGTACAAAACCTAGTGATTCAGTTTTATTTTTCCCTATTAGGAGCGGGATGCCTAGGTAAACACCAGGGTTAGAAACCTCGCGTACTTGTAAAAGGCTGTTAATTGCATTTATTGTTGCAGTTGGTGTACGCGGATTATAAAAAATTGTTGATTTTTCAAAGTTGACTGCTTGACCAGAAGCATTAGCATAAGTTTGAAGGGCATTTTTCAGAAGGGACGCTTCAGATCGGTTAGTATTAATAAATACCATGCAATCGTCAGCAAAAAGCAAGTGGTTGACTTTTGGCCCATGTTTACTTGCGCCTAGTCCTGGGAGAATTTTAGTTTGTTGAGCGGCAGCTAAGTAAGCCGAGAGGCCTTGAGTACAGAATAGAAAGAGAAAAGGTGATAGAGGATCCCCCTGACGAAGACCACGTTGAGGTTGAAAGGTGGGTGAGAATGAATTATTAATTTTAATTGAGAAAGATATTGTAGTAATACAACGCATTATAAGTTGGATCCATTCGGAAGCAAAGCCCATGCGTTCCATTACATTAGCGAGAAAAGACCATTCTACTCTATCGAATGCTTTCTCCATGTCTAGTTTAAGTGCAGCTCCTTGAGAGGATTTAGTAGCTCCTGAATTAATATTGTGGATGATTTCATGAGCAATAAGGATGTTGTCTGATATATTGCGTCCCTGGACAAAGGTTGCTTGATTAGGGCTTATGCAAAGGGGTATAGCCTGTTTCATTCTATTGACTATTGTTTTTGCAACTATTTTATATAGGACAGTGCAGAGACTAATTGGTCTGAGTTGTTTCATGGATGTTGGGTTTTGTACTTTGGGAATCAGTACCAATATAGTTTTGTTGACTGACGCCATATCAGTATTGCCGTTTAAAAGGTTAATACAAAGATTAATAACATCGTCTCCCACCGTATCCCAGTGTTGTCTAAAAAAGCTACCGGGTAGACCATCGCAACCAGGAGCTTTCCTAGGGTCAATGTCTTTGAAAGCATGGATAATTTCCTCTCTAGTGAATGCCTTTATAAGGTTTTCGTTCATTGAAGAATTAATGGAAGGGTGAATTTTATCCAGAATGATGTTCGATATTTGTGGGCTAGAAGTTGTGAACAAGTTTTGGAAATAATCTGAAGCAATATTGATAATGTCCGATTCAGAAGTGCACCAATTGGAATTGGTATCGTAAAGGCCTATGATTGAGTTTTTCTTGTTTCTATTAGAAGCGCGGGCATGGAAGAACTTGGTATTTTTGTCCCCTTGGGAGAGCCAAAGGGTTCGAGATCGTTGAGCCCAATAAACTTCTTGTTCTGTTAAAAGTTTATTTAATTCAGTTCTATAATTTAAGTAAACATGTTCATTAGTAGCCGTTAAGGGTCGATAAAGTAATTTGTTTATTTTTTTAGTGAGAAACTTAATTCTTCCGGTTGATTTAAAACGTTGCTGATTTTGCCATTCTTCTAGGTAAGTACCTACCGCTTCAATTTTGTTTATGGTTGTTCCGGGAGTGTCGGCCCAAGCCTTTTTAATTGTTCGGATATTATCAATATTATTAGACCAGCAACTTTCGAATCTGAAATTCTTGGGAGGTTGTGTTTTGAGTTTGGTAGTCGTAGTGTCTAGTTCGAGAAGAAGGAAACAATGGTCAGATTTGGCAACATATTCTGTGGTGATTCGATGAGAAGGATAGCGGTCTTTCCATTCGGAATTAGCGATAAAACGGTCTAATCTTTCATGTATTACCGGGGTTAAGGGTCCAACTTTAGACCATGTGAACCATCCCGAAGTTGGCTTACAATCATAGAGGTTGTTACGATTTAAACAATTACGAAAGTTTTTAATTTGGGATCGAGCTCTACGAGAGCCTCCTTGTTTTTCCGAATATGTTAAAATTTCATTGAAATCGCCGCCGAGAAGCCAAGGTTTATTTTTAGTGGATGGGTATAAAGAATCAATTAGCTCCCATGTTTTATATTTTTGGCTAGTTTCCGAAAACCCGTGCATACCAGAAAAAAACATTGCGGAGTTATTCTTTAAAATTTGAATATGAATGAAACGCGACGAATAGGAAAGTAGACTTATATTAATGTTGTTTGTAGCGAATAAGGAAATTCCGGAACACCCTTCCGTAGGGGAAATAGAAATAATGTCTAACATACCTAATGAAAGACATAAGCGGTTACATTCCGCATTATTTAGTTTAGTCTCGCATAAGAAGATAATATCGGGGTTGGTGCGTTGGACATAGGACCGGAAATGTTGAACCGTCGGGGCTTGCCCAAGACCCTGACAGTTCCAGCATAGGATCCTCATTTTGCTCGGCGGGGCTGGGAATCAGCCGCCGCCGGAGAGTTTTTAGAGCTGCTCATCCCAGCTTTTGGAGTCGATCCTGACTGTTTGGATTTTTTCGAGTATATAAAGAAAATGAGAACAGCTAAGGGGGATGAGATATGGAAAGTGGAACGTAATATATTCAGAGAGAAAATTGACAATTGTAAAAGGTAGGAACTTCTAATAACAAAAAGAAAATTAATTAAGGTAGTTACCTTAATTGAATTAATAGACCTAAAAAAGATAGAAAATCTAGGAGTTGTTAAAGGAAAGTATCTTAAGTGAGACTTTAATTGTAATAATAAAAAGATTTGATTGAAATATTGGTTGTAAAGGAGGGTTAAAAAGGGAAAGAACAGAGTGGCTTTGGTAATATAAGGGAATTTTTTAAAAATCAAGTGTGTAAAGAGGACAGTAAATTTTGAAGGCGCAAATAAAGAAAAATAAAGTATGTAACTGTTGAAAATTATTTTAATTATAGTATTGAGAAGTAAATATGAGGAGTTATTAAGGATTGGAAAGCTAGAAAGTAGGGATTTATATATGACAGCTGGAGCTTCTTTGATATTAAAGTTAGTTGAGTTAAAATATAAGTAATAGTTATAGAAAATATATTTAGGAAAAATAATTAACGGAAAATAGTATATAGTTATGGAAAGGAATGAAGAATTTAATAGCGTAGATGTAACGGGAAGAAAGCCAGAGATTATGGAATAGGCTTTTTGAATAGAATTAAATAGTGTTAAATAGACTTTATATAAATATACAAATTTAAGGTAGTAGTAATTCAAATACCAGGATAAAAGCGGATTAATATTATTATTAATAGTAATAATTAAAAACGTTTTTAGAGGAGATATTTGAAAAGTGGAATTAATTATAGGAATTAACAAAATTTGGTTGAGTGAAAGGGTTTTGACTTTTAGTTTTGTTAAAAACCCGGAGATAAAAACTTTTGATTTTAGGATTGTTGGTAGAAGTTTGTGAAAAATATAATGATTATACTTTTGAAATTTGTAGAGATGGAAGAAAAGGAGATGTCCCTTGGAGGTGGGGTAGATATAGAATCCCATGATAGGGCTAGAGAAAGATCACCTAAAAAGGTGTAGTGTTGAAAGCAATATATGATGTCGATAGAACATAAGTTGAAACGTATTAAAAAACATACATGAAGCATGTAAGCATAGAAAGAAACGTATAAAGCATGGTAGTAACCTATAAGCTTACAACTAATAGCAGAAAGCAGATCTAGAGGCATACATCTATAAACAGATAAAAACCCTAAAGACATACATCTAATAATAGAAGATAACCAGATAAAAACCAAAGAGAGAGAGAGAGCAAGAGGAAAGCAAGATAATAAAATTACAGACCAGGGGAGAGAGAGAGGCGGGGCAAAGAAAATAATTACAGACCAAATGAGCAAAAAAAAGATAGGGGGAAAATAAACTAAACAAAAATTAATAACATAATTACATAAGCATTGAATGAGCCACCAAGGGTTGATGTGGTCTCTGCAAAGCTGCATGGTATAAGTAGTTTTAGTGTACAGGTAGCACAATAGAAACAGAATATTCGTAAAAGTAACAATGACCATAGGAATATATAAAGAAAAGGAGGTATTGAGAATGATTTGTTGCAATAATAAAATTTTGATGGCAATATGGTAGACATAGATCATACTGATAAACTTAGTATTTAAAATCAGCAAGAGAAATTGAAGCTTGAAAGAGGGGGTTGAAGATAAAGTTGAATAGATCTTGGACAGGATGAAAAGAAACATGTGAAGATGTGCACTACTTCTAGTACTCCAAAGGTGAATTAAAATAGGATTGAAAGCAATAAAAAACTCAGTATATGTATGCATAATTGCATGCTGAAGAGTATGTAGAAACAATATAATAAATCCTATAGAGCTATTCTTAGAATGCAAAGGATTCGACATAGTTAGTGGGGAAAATGAATACATTAGAGTGAAAGGTTTAACTGGACAAAATTTAATGATTATACTCCAAAGGAAATAAAACAGAGTGTATAAGAAATGTAAGAAAAATTGCAGAAAAGTATGGGTATAATGTTCAGTAAAGATGAGGAAATTATGATAATTATATGATCGTGTGACATTATTATAACCTGAAGATTTCCGTTCCCAACCTTGATGAACATGTAAAGGGAAAACCAGAGGGGTGAATAGAGAATATGAAACATTGCAAGAATAGTTGAAATTGGATGTTCCCAGAATTTGGGCTTGTAGTTGATTCCCAAAAAGGGCTGGATATAGAGATGATTTAACAAAAAAATAGTTATTTAACAAGATGATTACCATAGAATATAACCTTGTTAAGGGCAAGAAAATGTTTGGATGCAACACAAATATTGCACAGAAAATGTAAAATAGCAAATCAAAGTTTAAGTTCCAGCATATTAGAAACAGTGAAAAAAACCTTAACATGTGTAAGCAGCATGGGCTTGGAAAACAATACATCAATTGGGAAAAAACGTTAAAAAAGAAAGCATAGAAGCATACCCATTCAAAGAGCAGAGAGGAAGCGTACAGAGAAGTAATCCTTTTGTAGAGGTTTCGAACGAGCGGGTCTAAATGGGGCGAACAATGGACCCGTTAGAATTTTAACTGAGTAAAAAATACAGTAATCGAGTTTTTGCAATATAAACGTGTTCAAAAGCTCTTAATCAATTATATGAACTCCTAGAACTTGATTCTAACTTATTTTGCGATCTTTTTTGTAACGGTTTCGGACGAGCGGGTCTAAATGGGCCAAACAATGGACCCGTTATAATTTTAACTGAGTAAAAAGTAAAGAAATCGAGTTTTGCAATATAATCGAGTTTCGGACGAGCGTAATCAATTATAACTTATTTGGATTAAAACTTATTATGCAACCCTTTTGTAGAGGTTTCGGACGAGCGGGTCTAAATGGGCCGAACAATGGACCCTTTAGAATTTTAACTGAGTAAAAAGTACTGTAATCGAGTTTTTGCAATATAATTGTGTTGAAAAGCTCGTAATCAATTGTATGAACTCCTAAATTTGGATTAAAACTTATTTTACAACGCTTTTGTAGAGGTTTCGGACGAGCGGGTCTAAATGGGCCGAACAATGGACCTGTTAGAATTTTAACTGAGTAAAAAGTACAAAAATCGAGTTTTTGCAATATAATCGTGTTGAAAAGCTCGTAATCAATTGTATGAACTCTTAAATTTGGATCAAAACTTATTTTCCAACCCTTTTGTAGAGGTTTCGGACGAGCGGGTCTAAATGGGCCGAACAATGGACCCGTTAGAATTTTAGCCGAGTAAAAAGTACAGAAATCAAGTTTTTGCAATATAATCGTGTTGAAAAGCTCGTAATCAATTATATGAACTCCTAAAATTTGATTAAAACTTGTTTTGCGGTCTTTGTAGAGGTTTCGAACGAGCGGGTCTAAATGGGGCGAACAATGGACCCGTTAGAATTTTAACTGAGTAAAAAGTACAGAAATCGAGTTTTTGCAATATAATTGTGTTCAAAAGCTCTTAATCAATTATATGAACTCCTAGAATTTGATTCTAACTTATTTTGCGATATTTTTTGTAACGGTTTCGGACGAGCGGGTCTAAATGGGCCAAACAATGGACCCGTTAGAATTTTAACTGAGTAAAAAGTTTAAAAATCGAGTTTTTGCAATATAATCGTGTTGAAAAGCTCGTAAACAATTGTATGAACTCATAAATTTGGATTAAAACTTATTTTGCAACCCTTTTGTAGAGATTTCGGACGAACGGGTCTAAATGGGCAGAACAATGGACCCGTTAGAATTTTAACTAGGTAAAAAGTACTATAATCGATTTTTTGTAATATAATCGTGTCGAAAAGCTCGTAATCAATTATATGAACTCCTAAATTTTATTCTAACTTGTTTTGCGATCTTTTTTGTAGAGGTTTCGGACGAGCGGGCCTAAATGGGCCGAACAATGGACCCGTTAGAATTTTAACCGAGTAAAAAGTACAGAAATCGAGTTTTTGCAATATAATCGTGTTGAAAAGCTCGTAATCAATTATATGAACTCCTAAATTTGATTCTAACTTGTTTTGCGGTCTTTTTTGTAGAGGTTACGGACGAGCGGGTCTAAATGGGCCGAACAATGGACCTGTTAGAATTTTAACTGAGAAAAAAGTACAAAAATCGAGTTTTTGCAGTATAATCGTGTTGAAAAGCTCATAATCAATTGTATGAACTCCTAAATTTGGATTAAAACTTATTTTCCAACCCTTTTGTAGAGGTTTCGGACGAGCGGGTCTAAATGGGCCGAACAATGGACCCGTTAGAATTTTAATTGAGTAAAAAGCAAAGAATTCTTGTTTTTGCAATATAATCGTCTTGAAAAGCTCGTAATCAATTGTATGAACTCCTAAATTTGGATTAAAACTTATTTTGCAACCCTTTTGTAGAGGTTTCGGACGAGCGGGTCTAAATGGGCAGAACAATGGACCTGTTAGAATTTTAACAGAGTAAAAAGTACAGAAATCGAGTTTTTGCAATATAATCGTGTTGAAAAGCTCGTAATCAATTGTATGAACTCCTAAATTTGGATTAAAACTTATTTTCCAACCCTTTTGTAGAGGTTTCGGACGAGCGGGTCTAAATGGGCCGAACAATGGACCCTTTAGAATTTTAACTGAGTAAAAAGTAATGTAATCGGGTTTTTGCAATATAATCGTGTTGAAAAGCTCGTAATCAATTATATGAACTCCTAAATTTGATTCTAACTTGTTTTGCGGTCTTTTTTGTAGAGGTTTCGGACGAGCGGGTTTAAATAGGCCGAACAATGGACCCGTTAGAATTTTAACTGAGTAAAAAGTACAAAAATCGAGTTTTTGCAATATAATCGTGTTGAAAAGCTCGAAATTAATTATCTGAACTCCTTAAAACTTGTTTTGCGGTCTTTTTTGTAGAGGTTTCGGATGAGCGGGTCTAAATGGGCCGAACAATGGACTCGTTAGAATTTTAACTGAGTAAAAAGTACAGAAATCGAGTTTTTGCAATATAATCGTGTTGAAAAGTTCGTAATAAATTGTATGAATTCCTAAATTTGGATTAAAACTTATTTTCCAACCCTTTTGTAGAGGTTTCGGACGAGCGGGTCTAAATGGGCCGAACAATGGACCCGTTAGAATTTTAACTGAGTAAAAAGTACAGAAATCGAGTTTTTGCAATATAATTGTGTTGAAAAGCTCATAATCAATTATATGAACTCTTAAAATTAGATTAAAACTTGTTTTGCGTTCTTTTTTGTAGAGGTTTCGGACGAGCGGGTCTAAATGGCCGAACAATGGACCTGTTAGAATTTTAACAGAGTAAAAAGTACATAAATCGAGTTTTGGCAATACAATCGTGTTGAAAAGCTCGTAATCAATTGTATGAACTCCTAAATTTGGATTAAAACTTATTTTCCAACCCTTTTGTAGAGGTTTCGGACGAGCGGGTCTAAATTGCCGAACAATGGACCCGTTAGAATTTTAACTGAGTAAAAAGTACAGAAATCGAGTTTTTGCAATATAATTGTGTTGAAAAGCTCGTAATCAATTATATGAACTCCTAACATTTGATTAAAACTTGTTTTGCGGTCTTTTTTGTAGAGGTTTCGGACGAGCGAGTCTAAATGGGCCGAACAATGGACCCATTAGAATTTTAACTGAGTAAAAAGTACAGAAATCGAGTTTTGGCAGTATAATCGTGTTGAAAAGCTCGTAATCAATTATATGAACTCCTAAATTTGATTCTAACTTGTTTTACTGTCTTTTTTGTAGAGGTTTCGAACGAGCGGGTCTAAATGGGCCGAACAATGGACCTGTTAGAATTTTAACTGAGTAAAAAGTACAGAAATCGAGTTTTTGCAATATAATAGTGTTGAAAAGCTCGTAATCAATTATATGAACTCCTAAAATTTGATTAAAACTTTTTTTGCGGTCTTTTTTGTAGAGGTTTCGGACGAGCGGGTTTAAATGGGGCGAACAATGGACCCGTTAGAATTTTAACTGAGTAAAAAGTACAGAAATCGAGTTTTTGCAATATAATCATGTTCAAAAGCTCTTAATCAATTATATGAACTCCTAGAATTTGATTCTAACTTATTTTGCGATCTTTTTTGTAAAGTTTTCGGACGAGCGGGTCTAAATGGGCCGAACAATGGACCCGTTAGAATTTTAATTGAGTAAAAAGCAAAGAATTCTTGTTTTTGCAATATAATCGTCTTGAAAAGCTCGTAATCAATTGTATGAACTCCTAAATTTGGATTAAAACTTATTTTCCAACCCTTTTGTAGAGGTTTCGGACGAGCGGGTCTAAATGGGCCGAACAATGGACCCGTTAGAATTTTAACTGAGTAAAAAGTACAGAAATCGAGTTTTTGCAATATAATCGTGTTGAAAAGCTCGTAATCAATTATATGAACTCCTAAAATTTGATTCTAATTTGTTTTGCGGTCTTTTTGTAGAGGTTTCGGACGAGCGGGTCTAAATGGGCCGAACAATGGACCCGTTAGAATTTTAACTAAGTCAAAAGTACAGAAATCGAGTTTTTGCAATATAATAGTGTTCAAAAGCTCGTAATAAATTATATGAACTCCTAAATTTCGATTAAAACTTACTTTGCGGTCCTTTTCGTAAGGTTTCGGATAAGCGAGTCTAAATTGGCCGAACAATGGACCCGTTAGAATTTTAACCGAGAAAAAAGTATAAAAATTAAATTTTTCCAATATAATAGTGTTGAAAAGCTCGTAATCAATTGTATGAACTCCTAAATTTGGATTAAAACTTATTTTCCAACCCTTTTGTAGAGGTTTCGGACGAGCGGGTCTAAATGGGCCGAATAATGGACCCGTTAGAATTTTAACTATGTAAAAAGTACAGAAATCGAGTTTTGGCAATATAATCGTGTTGAAAAGCTCGTAATCAATTGTATGAACTCCTAAATTTGATTCTAACTTGTTTTGCGATGTTTTTTGTAGAGGTTTCGGACGAGCGGGTCTAATTGGGCCGAACAATGGACCCGTTAGAATTTTAACTGAGTCAAAAGTACAGAAATCTAGTTTTTGCAATATAATAGTGTTGAACAGCTCGTAATTAATTATATGAACTCCTAAATTTCGATTAAAACTTACTTTGCGGTCCTTTTCGTAAGGTTTCGGACGAGCGAGTCTAAATGGGCCGAACAATGGACCCGTTGGAATTTTAACCGAGTAAAAAGTATAAAAATTAAGTTTTTGCAATATAATAGTGTTGAAAAGCTCGTAATCAATTATATGAACTCCTAAATTTGGATTAAAACTTATTTTGTAGCCCTTTTTGTAGAGGTTTCGGACGAGCGGGTCTAAATGGGCCGAACAATGGACCCGCTAGAATTTTTTTAAAATGGACCCGTTAGAATTTTAACTGAGTAAAAAGTACAGAAATCGAGTATTTGCAATATAATCGTGTTGAAAAGCTCGTAATCAATTGTATGAAATCCTAAATTTGGATTAAAACTTATTTTGCAACCCTTTTGTAGAGGATTCGGACTAGCGGGTCTAAATGGGCCGAACAATGGACCTGTTAGAATTTTAACTGTGTAAAAAGTACAGAAATTGAGTTTTTGCAGTATAATCGTGTTGAAAAGCTCATAACCAATTGTATGAACTCCTAAATTTGGATTAAAACTTATTTTCCAACCCTTTTGTAGAGGTTTCGGACTAGCGGGTCTAAATGGGCCGAACAATGGACCAGTTAGTATTTTAACTAAGTAAAAAGTACAGAAATCAAGTTTTTGCAATATAATCGTGTTGAAAAGCTCGTAATCAATTGTATGAACTCCTAAATTTGGATTAAAACTTATTTTCCAACCCTTTTCTAGAGGTTTCGGACGAGCGGGTCTAAATGGGCCGAACAATGGACCCGTTAGAATTTTAACTGAGTAAAAAGTACAGAAATCGAGTTTTTTCAATATAATCGTGTTGAAAAGCTCGTAATCAATTATATGAACTCCTAAAATTTGATTCTAACTTGTTTTGCGGTCTTTTTTGTAGAGGTTTCGGACGAGCGGGTCTAAATGGGCCGAACAATGGACTCGTTAGAATTTTAACTGAGTTAAAAGTACAGAAATCGAGTTTTTGCAATATAATCGTGTTGAAAAGCTCGTAATCAATTTTATTAACTCCTAAATTTGGATTAAAACTTATTTTGCAACCCTTTTGTAGAGGTTTCGGACAAGCGGGTCTAAATGGGGCGAACAATGAACCCGTTAGAATTGTAACTGAGTAAAAAGTACAGAAATCAAGTTTTTGCAATATAATCGTGTTCAAAAGCTCTTAATCAATTATATGAACTCCTAGAATTTGATTCTAACTTATTTTGCGATCTTTTTTGTAACGGTTTCGGACGAGCGGGTCTAAATGGGCCGAACAATGTACCCGTTAGAATTTTAACTGAGTAAAGAAATCGAGTTTTTGCAATATAATCGTGTTGAAAAGCTCGTAAACAATGGATCCGTTAGAAATTTAACTGAGTAGAAAGTACAAAAAGTGAGTTTTTGCAATATAATCTGTTTGAAAATCTCTTAATCAATTGTATGAACTCCTAAATTTGGATTAAAACTTATTTTGCAACCTTTTTGTAGAGGTTTCGGACGAGCGGGTCTTAATGGGCCTAACAATGGACCCGTTAGAATTTTAAGAGAGTAAAAAGAAGAAAAATCGAGTTTTTGCAATATAATTGTGTTGAAAAGCTCATAATCAATTGTATGAACTCCTAAATTTGGATTAAAACTTATTTTACAACCCTTTTGTAGAGGTTTCGGACGAACGGGTCTAAATGGGCCGAACAATGGACCCGTTAGAATTTTAACAAAGTAAAAAGTATAGAAATCAAGTTTTTGCAATATAATCGTGTTGAAAAGCTCGTAATCAATTGTATGAACTCCTAAATTTGGATTAAAACTTATATTCCAACCCTTTTGTAGAGGTTTCGGACGAGCGGGTCTAAATGGGCCGAACAATGGACCCGTTAGAATTTTATCTGAGTAAAAAGTACAGAAATCGAGTTTTTGCAATATAATCGTGTTGAAAAGCTCGTAATCAATTATATGAACTCCTAAAATTTGATTCTAACTTGTTTTGCGGTCTTTTTTGTAGAGGTTTCGGACGAGCGGGTCTAAATGGGCCGAACAATGGACTCGTTAGAATTTTAACTGAGTAAAAAGTACAGAAATCGAGTTTTTGCAATATAATCGTGTTGAAAAGCTCGTAATCAATTTTATTAACTCCTAAATTTGGATTAAAACTTATTTTGCAACCCTTTTGTAGAGGTTTCGGACGAGCGGGTCTAAATGGGCCGAACAATGGACCCGTTAGAATTTTAACTGAGTCAAAAGTACAGAAATCGAGTTTTAGCAATATAATAGTGTTGAAAAGCTCGTAATAAATTATATGAACTCCTAAATTTGGATTAAAACTTATTTTCCAACCCTTTTGTAGAGGTTTCGGACGAGCGGGTCTAAATGGGCCGAACAATGGACCCATTAGAATTTTAACTGAGTAAAAAGTACAGAAATCGAGTTTTGGCAGTATAATCGTGTTGAAAAGCTCGTAATCAATTATATGAACTCCTAAATTTGATTCTAACTTGTTTTACTGTCTTTTTTGTAGAGGTTTCGAACGAGCGGGTCTAAATGGGCCGAACAATGGACCTGTTAGAATTTTAACTGAGTAAAAAGTACAGAAATCGAGTTTTTGCAATATAATAGTGTTGAAAAGCTCGTAATCAATTATATGAACTCCTAAAATTTGATTAAAACTTTTTTTGCGGTCTTTTTTGTAGAGGTTTCGGACGAGCGGGTTTAAATGGGGCGAACAATGGACCCGTTAGAATTTTAACTGAGTAAAAAGTACAGAAATCGAGTTTTTGCAATATAATCATGTTCAAAAGCTCTTAATCAATTATATGAACTCCTAGAATTTGATTCTAACTTATTTTGCGATCTTTTTTGTAAAGTTTTCGGACGAGCGGGTCTAAATGGGCCGAACAATGGACCCGTTAGAATTTTAATTGAGTAAAAAGCAAAGAATTCTTGTTTTTGCAATATAATCGTCTTGAAAAGCTCGTAATCAATTGTATGAACTCCTAAATTTGGATTAAAACTTATTTTCCAACCCTTTTGTAGAGGTTTCGGACGAGCGGGTCTAAATGGGCCGAACAATGGACCCGTTAGAATTTTAACTGAGTAAAAAGTACAGAAATCGAGTTTTTGCAATATAATCGTGTTGAAAAGCTCGTAATCAATTATATGAACTCCTAAAATTTGATTCTAATTTGTTTTGCGGTCTTTTTGTAGAGGTTTCGGACGAGCGGGTCTAAATGGGCCGAACAATGGACCCGTTAGAATTTTAACTAAGTCAAAAGTACATAAATCGAGTTTTTGCAATATAATAGTGTTCAAAAGCTCGTAATAAATTATATGAACTCCTAAATTTCGATTAAAACTTACTTTGCGGTCCTTTTCGTAAGGTTTCGGATAAGCGAGTCTAAATTGGCCGAACAATGGACCCGTTAGAATTTTAACCGAGAAAAAAGTATAAAAATTAAATTTTTCCAATATAATAGTGTTGAAAAGCTCGTAATCAATTGTATGAACTCCTAAATTTGGATTAAAACTTATTTTCCAACCCTTTTGTAGAGGTTTCGGACGAGCGGGTCTAAATGGGCCGAATAATGGACCCGTTAGAATTTTAACTATGTAAAAAGTACAGAAATCGAGTTTTGGCAATATAATCGTGTTGAAAAGCTCGTAATCAATTGTATGAACTCCTAAATTTGATTCTAACTTGTTTTGCGATGTTTTTTGTAGAGGTTTCGGACGAGCGGGTCTAATTGGGCCGAACAATGGACCCGTTAGAATTTTAACTGAGTCAAAAGTACAGAAATCTAGTTTTTGCAATATAATAGTGTTGAACAGCTCGTAATTAATTATATGAACTCCTAAATTTCGATTAAAACTTACTTTGCGGTCCTTTTCGTAAGGTTTCGGACGAGCGAGTCTAAATGGGCCGAACAATGGACCCGTTGGAATTTTAACCGAGTAAAAAGTATAAAAATTAAGTTTTTGCAATATAATAGTGTTGAAAAGCTCGTAATCAATTATATGAACTCCTAAATTTGGATTAAAACT
This sequence comes from Hibiscus trionum, assembly GCA_030270665.1. NCBI lineage: Eukaryota > Viridiplantae > Streptophyta > Magnoliopsida > Malvales > Malvaceae > Hibiscus > Hibiscus trionum. The sequence continues at coordinate 36,469,671 of BSYR01000010.1, read as the reverse complement.
TATTTTGTAGCCCTTTTTTGTAGAGGTTTCGGACGAGCGGGTCTAAATGGGCCGAACAATGGACCCGCTAGAATTTTTTTAAAATGGACCCGTTAGAATTTTAACTGAGTAAAAAGTACAGAAATCGAGTATTTGCAATATAATCGTGTTGAAAAGCTCGTAATCAATTGTATGAAATCCTAAATTTGGATTAAAACTTATTTTGCAACCCTTTTGTAGAGGATTCGGACTAGCGGGTCTAAATGGGCCGAACAATGGACCTGTTAGAATTTTAACTGTGTAAAAAGTACAGAAATTGAGTTTTTGCAGTATAATCGTGTTGAAAAGCTCATAACCAATTGTATGAACTCCTAAATTTGGATTAAAACTTATTTTCCAACCCTTTTGTAGAGGTTTCGGACTAGCGGGTCTAAATGGGCCGAACAATGGACCAGTTAGTATTTTAACTAAGTAAAAAGTACAGAAATCAAGTTTTTGCAATATAATCGTGTTGAAAAGCTCGTAATCAATTGTATGAACTCCTAAATTTGGATTAAAACTTATTTTCCAACCCTTTTCTAGAGGTTTCGGACGAGCGGGTCTAAATGGGCCGAACAATGGACCCGTTAGAATTTTAACTGAGTAAAAAGTACAGAAATCGAGTTTTTTCAATATAATCGTGTTGAAAAGCTCGTAATCAATTATATGAACTCCTAAAATTTGATTCTAACTTGTTTTGCGGTCTTTTTTGTAGAGGTTTCGGACGAGCGGGTCTAAATGGGCCGAACAATGGACTCGTTAGAATTTTAACTGAGTTAAAAGTACAGAAATCGAGTTTTTGCAATATAATCGTGTTGAAAAGCTCGTAATCAATTTTATTAACTCCTAAATTTGGATTAAAACTTATTTTGCAACCCTTTTGTAGAGGTTTCGGACAAGCGGGTCTAAATGGGGCGAACAATGAACCCGTTAGAATTGTAACTGAGTAAAAAGTACAGAAATCAAGTTTTTGCAATATAATCGTGTTCAAAAGCTCTTAATCAATTATATGAACTCCTAGAATTTGATTCTAACTTATTTTGCGATCTTTTTTGTAACGGTTTCGGACGAGCGGGTCTAAATGGGCCGAACAATGTACCCGTTAGAATTTTAACTGAGTAAAGAAATCGAGTTTTTGCAATATAATCGTGTTGAAAAGCTCGTAAACAATGGATCCGTTAGAAATTTAACTGAGTAGAAAGTACAAAAAGTGAGTTTTTGCAATATAATCTGTTTGAAAATCTCTTAATCAATTGTATGAACTCCTAAATTTGGATTAAAACTTATTTTGCAACCTTTTTGTAGAGGTTTCGGACGAGCGGGTCTTAATGGGCCTAACAATGGACCCGTTAGAATTTTAAGAGAGTAAAAAGAAGAAAAATCGAGTTTTTGCAATATAATTGTGTTGAAAAGCTCATAATCAATTGTATGAACTCCTAAATTTGGATTAAAACTTATTTTACAACCCTTTTGTAGAGGTTTCGGACGAACGGGTCTAAATGGGCCGAACAATGGACCCGTTAGAATTTTAACAAAGTAAAAAGTATAGAAATCAAGTTTTTGCAATATAATCGTGTTGAAAAGCTCGTAATCAATTGTATGAACTCCTAAATTTGGATTAAAACTTATATTCCAACCCTTTTGTAGAGGTTTCGGACGAGCGGGTCTAAATGGGCCGAACAATGGACCCGTTAGAATTTTATCTGAGTAAAAAGTACAGAAATCGAGTTTTTGCAATATAATCGTGTTGAAAAGCTCGTAATCAATTATATGAACTCCTAAAATTTGATTCTAACTTGTTTTGCGGTCTTTTTTGTAGAGGTTTCGGACGAGCGGGTCTAAATGGGCCGAACAATGGACTCGTTAGAATTTTAACTGAGTAAAAAGTACAGAAATCGAGTTTTTGCAATATAATCGTGTTGAAAAGCTCGTAATCAATTTTATTAACTCCTAAATTTGGATTAAAACTTATTTTGCAACCCTTTTGTAGAGGTTTCGGACGAGCGGGTCTAAATGGGCCGAACAATGGACCCGTTAGAATTTTAACTGAGTCAAAAGTACAGAAATCGAGTTTTTGCAATATAATAGTGTTGAAAAGCTCGTAATAAATTATATGAACTCCTAAATTTGGATTAAAACTTATTTTGCAGCCCTTTTTTGTAGAGGTTTCGGACGAGCGGGTCTAAATGGGCCGAACAATGGACACGTTAGAATTTTTTGTTAAGAAATCTCATTAGAATTTTAACTAAGTAAAAAGTACAGTAATTGAATTCTTGCAATATAATCGTTTTGAAAAACTCGTTATCAATTATATGAACTCCTAAAATTTAATTCTAACTTATTTTGTGATCTTTTTTGTTGAGGTTTCAGACGAGCGGGTCTAAATGGGCCGAACAATGGACCCGTTAGAATTTTAACTGAGTAAAAAGTACAAAAATCGAGTTTTTGCAATCTAATTGTGTTGAAAAGCTCGTAATCAATTGTATGACCTCCTAAATTTGGATTAAAACTTATTTTCCAACCCTTTTGTAGAGGTTTCGGATGAGCGAGTCTAAATGGGCCGAACATTGGACCCGTTAGAATTTTAACTGAGTACAAAGTACAGAAATCAAGTTTTTGCAATATAATCGTGTTGAAAAGCTCGTAATCAATTATATGAACTCCTAAAATTTGATTCTAATTTGTTTTGCGGTCTCTTTTGTAGAGGTTTCGGACGAGCGGGTCTAAATGGGCCGAACAATGGATCCGTTAGAATTTTAACTGAGTAGAAAGTACAAAAAGTGAGTTTTTGCAATATAATCTGTTTGAAAATCTCTTAATCAATGGTATGAACTCCTAAATTTGGATTAAAACTTATTTTGCAACCTTTTTGTAGAGGTTTCGGACGAGCGGGTCTAAATGGGCCTAACAATGGACCCGTTAGAATTTTAAGGGAGTAAAAAGAAGAAAAATTGAGTTTTTGCAATATAATTGTGTCGAAAAGCTCCTAATCAATTGTATGAACCCCTAAATTTGGATTAAAACTTATTTTGTAACCCTTTTGTAGAGGTTTCGGACGAGCGGGTCTAAATGGGCCGAACAATGGACCCGTTAGAATTTTAACTGAGTAAAAAGTACAGTAATCGAGTTTTTGCAATATAATCCTGTTGAAAAGATCGTAATCAATTATATGAACTCCAAAAATTTTATTCTAACTTGTTTTGCGATCTTTTTTGTAGAGGTTTCGGACGAGCGGGTCTAAATGGGCCGAACAATGGACCCGTTAGAATTTTAACTGAGAAAAAAGTACAAAAATCGAGTTTTTGTAATATAATCGTGTTGAAAAGCTCTTAATCAATTGTATGAACTCCTATATTTGGATTAAAACTTATTTTGCAACCATTTTGTAGAGGTTTCAGATGAGCGTGTCTAAATGGGACGAACAATGGACCCGTTATAATATTAACTGAATAAAAAGTACAGAATTCTAGTTTTTTCAATATAATCGTGTTGAAATGCTCGTAATTTAATTTTATGAACTCCTAAATTTATATTAAAACTTATTTTGCAACCCTCTTGTACAGGTTTCAGACGATCGGGTCTAAATGGGCCGAACAATGGACCCATTGGAATTTTAACTGAGTAAAAAGTTCAGAAATCGAGTTTTTGAAATATAATCATGTTGAAAAGCTCGTAATCAATTATATTTGCAGCCTTTTTGTAGAGGTTTCGGACGAACGGGTCTAAATGGGCCGAACAAAGGACCCGTTAGAATTTTAACAGAGTAAAAAGTACAGAAATCGAATTTTTGCAATATAATCATGTTGGAAAGCTCGACATTAATTATATGAACTCATAAATTTGATTAAAACTTGTTTTGCGGTCATTTTTGTAGAGGTTTCGGACGAGCGGGTCTAAATGGGCCGAACAATGGACTCGTTAGAATTTTAACTGAGTAAAAAGTACAGAAATCGAGTTTTTGCAATATAATCGTGTTGAAAAGCTCGTAATCAATTGTATTAACTCGTAAATTTGGATTAAAACTTATTTTGCAACCCTTTTGTAGAGGTTTCGGACGAGCGGGTCTAAACGGGCCGAACAATGGACCCGTTAGAATTTTATCTGAGTCAAAAGTACAGAAATCGAGTTTTTGCAATATAATAGTGTTGAAATTCTCGTAATAAATTATATAAACTCCTAAATTTCGATTAAAACTTACTTTGCGGTCCTTTTCGTAAGGTTTCGGACGAGCGAGTCTAAATGGGCCGAACAATGAACACGTTAGAATTTTAACCGAGTAAAAAGTATAAAAATTAAGTTTTTGCATTATAATAGTGTTGAAAAGCTCGTAATCAATTATATGAACTCCTAAATTTGGATTAAAACTTATTTTGCAGCCCTTGTTTGTAGAGGTTTCGGACGAGCGGGTCTAAATGGGCCGAACAATGGACACGTTAGAATTTTTTTTAAGAAAGCTCATTAGAATTTTAACAAAGTAAAAAGTACAAAAATTGAATTTTTGCAATATAATCGTGTTGAAAAGCTCGTTATCAATTATATGAACTCCTAAAATTTGATTCTAACTTGTTTTGCGGTCATTTTTGTAGAGTTTCGGACGAGCGGGTCTAAATGGGCCGAACAATGGACTCGTTAGAATTTTAACTGAGTAAAAAGTACAGAAATCGAGTTTTTGCAATATAATCGTGTTGAAAAGCTCGTAATCAATTGTATTAACTCCTAAATTTGGATTAAAACTTATTTTGCAACCCTTTTGTAGAGGTTTCGGACGAGCGGGTCTAAACGGGCCGAACAATGGACCCGTTAGAATTTTATCTGAGTCAAAAGTACAGAAATCGAGTTTTTGCAATATAATAGTGTTGAAATTCTCGTAATAAATTATATAAACTCCTAAATTTCGATTAAAACTTACTTTGCGGTCCTTTTCGTAAGGTTTCGGACGAGCGAGTCTAAATGGGCCGAACAATGGACACGTTAGAATTTTAACCGAGTAAAAAGTATAAAAATTAAGTTTTTGCATTATAATAGTGTTGAAAAGCTCGTAATCAATTATATGAACTCCTAAATTTGGATTAAAACTTATTTTGCAGCCCTTGTTTGTAGAGGTTTCGGACGAGCGGGTCTAAATGGGCCGAACAATGGACACGTTAGAATTTTTTTTAAGAAAGCTCATTAGAATTTTAACAAAGTAAAAAGTACAAAAATTGAATTTTTGCAATATAATCGTGTTGAAAAGCTCGTTATCAATTATATGAACTCCTAAAATTTGATTCTAACTTGTTTTGCGGTCATTTTTGTAGAGTTTCGGACGAGCGGGTCTAAATGGGCCGAACAATGGACTCGTTAGAATTTTAACTGAGTAAAAAGTACAGAAATCGAGTTTTTGCAATATAATCGTGTTGAAAAGCTCGTAATCAATTGTATTAACTCCTAAATTTGGATTAAAACTTATTTTGCAACCCTTTTGTAGAGGTTTCGGACGAGCGGGTCTAAACGGGCCGAACAATGGACCCGTTAGAATTTTATCTGAGTCAAAAGTACAGAAATCGAGTTTTTGCAATATAATAGTGTTGAAATTCTCGTAATAAATTATATAAACTCCTAAATTTCGATTAAAACTTACTTTGCGGTCCTTTTCGTAAGGTTTCGGACGAGCGAGTCTAAATGGGCCGAACAATGGACACGTTAGAATTTTAACCGAGTAAAAAGTATAAAAATTAAGTTTTTGCATTATAATAGTGTTGAAAAGCTCGTAATCAATTATATGAACTCCTAAATTTGGATTAAAACTTATTTTGCAGCCCTTGTTTGTAGAGGTTTCGGACGAGCGGGTCTAAATGGGCCGAACAATGGACACGTTAGAATTTTTTTTAAGAAAGCTCATTAGAATTTTAACAAAGTAAAATGTACAAAAATTGAATTTTTGCAATATAATCGTGTTGAAAAGCTCGTTATCAATTATATGAACTCCTAAAATTTGATTCTAACTTATTTTGTGAACTTTTTTGTTGAGGTTTTCAGACGAGCGGGTCTAAATGGGCCGAACAATGGACCCGTTAGAATTTTAACTGAGTAAATAGCACAAAAATCGAGTTTTTGCAATATAATTGTGTTGAAAAGCTCGTAATCAATTGTATGAACTCCTAAATTTGGATTGAAACTTATTTTGCATCCCTTTTGTAGAGGTTTCGGACGAGCGGGTCTAAATGGGCCGAACAATGGACCCGTTAGAATTTTAACTGAGTAAAAAGAACAGAAATTGAGTTTTTGCAATATAATCGTGTTGAAAAGCTCGTAATCAATTATATGAACTCCTAAATTTTGATTAAAACTTATTTTGCGGTCCTTTTTGTAAGGTTTCGGACGAGCGAGTCTAAATAGGCAGAACAATGGACCCGTTAGAATTTTAACCGAGTAAAAAGTATAGAAATTGAGTTTTTGCAATATAATCGTGTTGAAAAGCTCTTAATCAATTATATGAACTCCTAAAATTTGATTCTAACTTATTTTGCGATCTTTTTTGTAAAGGTTTCGGATGAGCGGGTCTAAATGGGCCGAACAATGGACCCGTTAGAATATTAACTGAGTAAAAAGAACACGAATCGAGTTTTTGCAATATAATCATGTTGAAAAGCTCGTAATCAATTATATGAACTCCTAAATTTTGATTAAAACTTATTTTGCGGTCCTTTTTGTAAGGTTTCGGACGAGCGAGTCTATATGGGCAGAACAATGGACCCGTTAGAATTTTAACCGAGTAAAAAGTACAGAAATCAAGTTTTTGCAATATAATCGTGTTCAAAAGCTCTTAATCAATTATATGAACTCCTAGAATTTGATTCTAACTTATTTTGCGATCTTTTTTGTAACGGTTTCGGACGAGCGGGTCTAAATGGGCCGAACAATGTACCCGTTAGAATTTTAACTGAGTAAAGAAATTGAGTTTTTGCAATATAATCGTGTTGAAAAGCTCGTAAACAATGGATCCGTTAGAATTTTAACTGAGTAGAAAGTACAAAAAGTGAGTTTTTGCAATATAATCTGTTTGAATATCTCTTAATCAATTGTATGAACTCCTAAATTTGGATTAAAACTTATTTTGCAACCTTTTTGTAGAGGTTTCGGACGAGTGGGTCTTAATGGGCCTAACAATGGACCCGTTAGAATTTTAATAGAGTAAAAAGAAGAAAAATCGAGTTTTTGCAATATAATTGTGTTGAAAAGCTCATAATCAATTGTATGAACTCCTAAATTTGGATTAAAACTTATTTTGCAACCCTTTTGTAGAGGTTTCGGACGAGCGGGTCTAAATGGGCCGAACAATGGACCCGTTAGAATTTTAACTAAGTAAAAAGTACAGAAATCAAGTTTTTGCAATATAATCGTGTTGAAAAGCTCGTAATCAATTGTATGAACTCCTAAATTTGGATTAAAACTTATTTTCCAACCCTTTTGTAGAGGTTTCGGACGAGCGGGTCTAAATGGGCCGAACAATGGACCCGTTAGAATTTTATCTGAGTAAAAAGTACAGAAATCGAGTTTTTGCAATATAATCGTGTTGAAAAGCTCGTAATCAATTATATGAACTACTAAATTTGGATTAAAACTTATTTTGCAACCATTTTGTAGAGGTTTCAGACGAGCGTGTCTAAATGGGACGAACAGTGGACCCATTATAATATTAACTGAATAAAAAGTACAGAATTCTAGTTTTTTCAATATATTCGTGTTGAAAAGCTCGTAATTTAATTTTATGAACTCCTAAATTTATATTAAAACTTATTTTGCAACCCTCTTGTACAGGTTTCAGACGAGCGGGTCTAAATGGGCCGAACAATGGACCCATTGGTATTTTAACTGAGTAAAAAGTTCAGAAATCGAGTTTTTGAAATATAATCATGTTGAAAAGCTCGTAATCAATTATATTTGCAGCCTTTTTGTAGAGGTTTCGGACGAACGGGTCTAAATGGGCCGAACAAAGGACCCGTTAGAATTTTAACAGAGTAAAAAGTACAGAAATCGAATTTTTGCAATATAATCATGTTGGAAAGCTCGGCATTAATTATATGAACTCTTAAATTTGATTAAAACTTGTTTTGCGGTCATTTTTGTAGAGGTTTCGGACGAGCGGGTCTAAATGGGCCGAACGTTCAACTTCCGGATATAATGGATACTCAGGATCTTCACCTCTTTTAGATCTGCGCATAAACAAGAAAACCTCGTGAAAAGCATGAGTTGAAAGCACCAAAGAAAAAAAGAAAAATAAAAACAAAAAAAATAAAAACAAAAAGTGCAATAAAAGAAAGGTAGAGTTATGTTGCCAATCCCCGGCAACGGCGCCAAAAACTTGTTGCGTGTAAAAGAGTCTATCGCAATTGTAGTGCAAGTGTACACGACGCAAGTAGTAAGTGATACGAAGTATCGGATATCGTCTCCACAGGGATTGGGCTAATAGCTTCACCTTAATTCACTGCACGAAGTAAAGAAAAATAGTTTAGAAAGTTGTCACGAAAATATTGAAAAAAACGTAAATAAAATAATTGAAATATCAAGATAGAGAGAATGGGCTGGTATTGAATTGCTCAGTAGTGCAGGTATTGCAATGCTTAGGAACTCCAGTTCTATCGTAGCGCCTGTCGCGGCAGCACCTGTCGCGGCAGCAGTCCGTCGGTCGTCGCGGCAGCAAACACACCAACTCCGTACTTCAAGTTTGGCAAGAATCCCAGATCTGCCTTGGCCTATCCCTAGGTCCAAGTCTGTCGATGATCACGTCTTGATGATACCTCCCGGCGTGAATCGAAGGATGAACACCGATGTGTATGAATTCTTCTTTAGCCACTTAACCTCGCCCTATCCCTAGGCACGAGATAGTTCAACTATAAACTAGAGAACTTGCTCTTATTTCTTTCGTATACTTAACTCTCCCGATGCTAAGTAAATCGATAACCTCGCAATGCTCTCCCGATGCTCTTGCAAGATATTAATAACCAAAATAAGAGAACTTGAAGTTTATTTTATTGAACTGAAAATTCCTAAAACAAAAGCAACCCTTGCAACTACTTTACAAATCAACCCGTGGCCCTAGGGGGTTTTAGAACATATCGACGACGGGTAAATGGCGGAGGGGTTTGGTTGTCGGTTATGGGGTATGATCTCTCCTAGGTTAAAATCTATGCTCTTATATAAGCTTTGGGCTCAAGTATTCTAAGTTAACAAGGATTACAACTTTAATTAAAAGTAAGATTCTAATAAAGACTTAATCTTCAAGTATTCTACTTTTCAGCCGCCATCCTTGTTTCTTGGGATTTCCTCTCCTTGAGCTTTGGCTTGACATATCTTTTGATCCGGGGCTTGGAAAAATATATGGTTTTCACACGACAGACGAGCATAATTTTCTCTATCTATCGAGGTCCACTTTGCTTTTCCTCCACTGACTTGCTGTCGTCCTCTGCTGTCACGGCAAATCCATGGTAGCGTCGTCCTCATCGTCTGCTTGTCCAGTTCTGCTCTTCTGGTTCTCTGCCCTGCGCCCGCCTTCTCCGTCTACTACGGCAGCAACCTGCAAAATCAGCCCTTTTTTAGTAGAATCTGTGCCTTTACTATATTTGTGATGTTTTGCTGTAAACTGACCTAAATGCAATGCAATGATGCTTGAATGTAGCAGAAATATGGGTTAAAAAGGGTGTAAATAATAGAACTTTTACACACTCAACATACTATAATCGAGTTTTTGTAATATAATCGTGTTGAAAAGCTCGTAATCAATTATATGAACTCCTAAATTTCGATTAAAACTTACTTTGCAGTCCTTTTCGTAAGGTTTCGGACGAGCAGGTCTAAATGGGCCGAACAATGGACCCGTTAGAATTTTATCTGAGTCAAAAGTACAGAAATCGAGTTTTTGCAATATAATAGTGTTGAAAAGCTCGTAATAAATTATATAAACTCCTAAATTTCGATTAAAACTTACTTTGCTGTCCTTTTCGTAAGGTTTCGGACGAGCGAGTCTAAATGGGCCGAACAATGGACCCGTTAGAATTTTAACCGAGTAAAAAGTATAAAAATTAAGTTTTTGCATTATAATAGTGTTGAAAAGCTCGTAATCAATTATATGAACTCCTAAATTTGGATTAAAACTTATTTTGCAGCACTTTTTTGTAGAGGTTTCGGACGAGCGGGTCTAAATGGGCCGAACAATGGACACGTTAGAATTTTTTTAAGAAAGCTCATTAGAATTTTAACAAAGTAAAAAGTACAAAAATTGAATTTTTGCAATATAATCGTGTTGAAAAGCTCGTTATCAATTATATGAACTCCTAAAATTTGATTCTAACTTATTTTGTGAACTTTTTTGTTGAGGTTTTCAGACGAGCGGGTCTAAATGGGCCGAACAATGGACCCGTTAGAATTTTAACTGAGTAAAAAGCACAAAAATCGAGTTTTTGCAATATAATTGTGATGAAAAGCTCGTAATCAATTGTATGAACTCCTAAATTTGGATTAAAACTTATTTTGCATCCCTTTTGTAGAGGTTTCGGACGAGCGGGTCTAAATGGGCCGAACAATGGACCCGTTAGAATTTTAACTGAGTAAAAAGAACAGAAATCGAGTATTTGCAATATAATCGTGTTGAAAAGCTCGTAATCAATTATATAAACTCCTAAATTTTGATTAAAACTTATTTTGCGGTCCTTTTTGTAAGGTTTCGGACGAGCGAGTCTAAATAGGCAGAACAATGGACCCGTTAGAATTTTAACCGAGTAAAAAGTATAGAAATTGAGTTTTTGCAATATAATCGTGTTGAAAAGCTCTTAATCAATTATATGAACTCCTAAAATTTGATTCTAACTTATTTTGCGATCTTTTTTGTAAAGGTTTCGGATGAGCGGGTCTAAATGGGCCGAACAATGGACCCGTTAGAATATTAACTGAGTAAAAAGAACAGAAATCGAGTTTTTGCAATATAATCATGTTGAAAAGCTCGTAATCAATTATATGAACTCCTAAATTTTGATTAAAACTTATTTTGCGGTCCTTTTTGTAAGGTTTCGGACGAGCGAGTCTAAATGGGCAGAACAATGGACCCGCTAGAATTTTAACCGAGTAAAAAGTACAGAAATCAAGTTTTTGCAATATAATCGTGTTCAAAAGCTCTTAATCAATTATATGAACTCCTAGAATTTGATTCTAACTTATTTTGCGATCTTTTTTGTAACGGTTTCGGACGAGCGGGTCTAAATGGGCCGAACAATGTACCCGTTAGAATTTGAACTGAGTAAAGAAATCGAGTTTTTGCAATATAATCGTGTTGAAAAGCTCGTAAACAATGGATCCGTTAGAATTTTAACTGAGTAGAAAGTACAAAAAGTGAGTTTTTGCAATATAATCTGTTTGAATATCTCTTAATCAATTGTATGAACTCCTAAATTTGGATTAAAACTTATTTTACAACCTTTTTGTAGAGGTTTCGGACGAGCGGGTCTAAATGGGCCTAACAATGGACCCGTTATAATTTTAAGAGAGTAAAAAGAAGAAAAATCGAGTTTTTGCAATATAATTGTGTTGAAAAGCTCATAATCAATTGTATGAACTCCTAAATTTGGATTAAAACTTATTTTGCAACCCTTTTGTAGAGGTTTCGGACGAGCGGGTCTAAATGGGCCGAACAATGGACCCGTTAGAATTTTAACTAAGTAAAAAGTACAGAAATCAAGTTTTTGCAATATAATCGTGTTGAAAAGCTCGTAATCAATTGTTTGAACTCCTATATTTGGATTAAAACTTATTTTCCAACCCTTTTGTAGAGGATCGGACGAGCGGGTCTAAATGGGCCGAACAATGGACCCGTTAGAATTTTATCTGAGTAAAAAGTACAGAAATCGAGTTTTTGCAATATAATCGTGTTGAAAAGCTCGTAATCAATTATATGAACTCCTAAATTTGGATTAAAACTTATTTTGCAACCATTTTGTAGAGGTTTCAGACGAGCGTGTCTAAATGGGACGAACAATGGACCCGTTATAATATTAACTGAATAAAAAGTACAAAATTCTAGTTTTTTCAATATAATCGTGTTGAAAAGCTCGTAATTTAATTTTATGAACTCTTAAATTTATATTAAAACTTATTTTGCAACCCTCTTGTACAGGTTTCAGACGAGCGGGTCTAAATGGGTCGAACAATGGACCCATTGGAATATTAACTGAGTAAAAAGTTCAGAAATCGAGTTTTTGAAATATAATCATGTTGAAAAGCTCGTAATCAATTATATTTGCAGCCTTTTTGTAGAGGTTTCGGACGAACGGGTCTAAATGGGCCGAACAAAGGACCCGTTAGAATTTTAACAGAGTAAAAAGTACAGAAATCGAATTTTTGCAATATAATCATGTTGGAAAGCTCGACATTAATTATATGAACTCTTAAGTTTGATTAAAACTTGTTTTGCGGTCTTTTTTGTAGAGGTTTCGGACGAGCGGGTCTAAATGGGCCGAACAATGGAGTAAAAAGTATAGAAATTGAATTTTTGCAATATAATCATGTTGAAAAGCTCTTAATCAATTATATGAACTCCTAAAATTTGATTCTAACTTATTTTGCGATCTTTTTTGTAAAGGTTTCGGATGAGCGGGTCTAAATGGGCCGAACAATGGACCCGTTAGAATATTAACTGAGTAAAAAGAACAGAAATCGAGTTTTTGCAATATAATCGTGTTGAAAAGCTCGTAATCAATTGTATTAACTCCTAAATTTGGATTAAAACTTATTTTGCAACCCTTTTGTAGAGGTTTCGGACGAGCGGGTCTAAATGGGCCGAACAATGGTTCCGTTAGAATTTTATCTGAGTCAAAAGTACAGAAATCGAGTTTTTGTAATATAATAGTGTTGAAAAGCTCGTAATAAATTATATAAACTCCTAAATTTCGATTAAAACTTACTTTGCGGTCCTTTTCGTAAGGTTTCGGACGAGCGAGTCTAAATGGGCCGAACAATGGACCCGTTAGAATTTTAACCGAGTAAAAAGTATAAAAATTAAGTTTTTGCATTATAATAGTGTTGAAAAGCTCGTAATCAATTATATGAACTCCTAAAATTTAATTCTAACTTATTTTGTTATCTTTTTTGTTGAGGTTTTAGACGAGGGGGTCTAAATGGGCCGAACAATGGACCCGTTAGAATTTTAACTGAGTAAAAAGTAAAAAAATCAAGTTTTTGCAATATAATCATGTTGAAAAGTTCGTAATCAATTATATGAACTCCTAAAATTTGATTCTAACTTGTTTTGCGGTCTTTTTTGTAGAGGTTTCGGACGAGCGAGCCTAAATGGGCCGAACTAGGAGTTCATACAATTGATCACGAGCGTTTGAACACGATTATATTGCAAAAACTTGATTTTTGTGCTTTTTACTCAGTTAAAATTCTAATGGGTCCATTGTTCGGCCCATTTAGACCCGCTCGTCCGAAACCTCTACAAAAGGGTTGCAAAATAAGTTTTAATCAAAATTTAGGAGTTCATACAATTGATTACGAGCTTTTCAACACGATTATATTGCAAAAACTCGATTTCTGTACATTTTACACAGTTAAAATTCTAATGGGTCCATTGTTCGGCCCATTTACACCCGCTCGTCCGAAACCTCTACAAAAGGGTTGCAAAATAAGTTTTAATACAAATTTAGGAGTTTATACAATTGATTATGAGCTTTTCAACACAATTATATTTCAAAAACTCAATTATTATACTTTTTACTTAGTTAAAATTCTAACGGGTCTATTTTACGGCCCATTAGGACCCGCTCGTCTGAAACCCCTACAAAAGGGTTGCAAAATAAGTTTTAATCCAAATTTAGGAATGTATATAATTGATTACGAGCTTTTCAACACGATTATATTGCATAAACTCGATTTCTATATTTTTTACTCAGTTAAAATTCTAACGGGTCCACTGTTCGGCCCATTTAGACCCGCTCATCCGAAACCTCTACAAAATGGTTGCAAAATAAGTGTTAATCCAAATTTAGGAGTTCATAAAATTGATCACGAGCGTTTCAACACGATTATATTGCAAAAACTCGATTTTTGTGCTTTTTACTCAGTTAAAATTCTAATAGGTCCATTGTTGGCCCATTTAGACTCGCTCGTCCGAAACCTCAACAAAAGGGTTGCAAAATAAGTTTTAATCAAAATTTAGGAGTTCATACAATTGATTATGAGCTTTTCAACACGATTATATTGCAAAAACTCGATTTCTATACATTTTACTCAGTTAAAATTCTAACGGGTCCATTGTTCGGCCCATTTAGACCCGCTCGTCCGAAACCTCTACAAAAGGGTTGCAAAATAAGTTTTAATCCAAATTTAGGAGTTTATACAATTGATTACGAGCTTTTCAACACAATTATATTGCAAAAACACGATTACTATACTTTTTACTCAGTTAAAATTTTAACGGGTCTATTTTTCGGCCCATTAGGACCAGCTCGTCTGAAACCACTACAAAAGGGTTGCAAAATAAATTTTAATCTAAATTTAGGAATGTATATAATTTATTATGAGGTTTTCAACACGATTATATTGCAAAAACTCGATTTCTATACTTTTTACTCAGTTAAAATTCTAACGGGTCCACTGTTCGACCCATTTAGACCTGCTCGTCCGAAACCTCTACAAAAGGGTTGCAAAATAAGTTTTAATCCAAATTTAGGAGTTTATACAATTGATTACGAGCTTTTCAACACAATTATATTGCAAAAACACGATTACTATACTTTTTACTCAGTTAAAATTTTAACGGGTCTATTTTTCGGCCCATTAGGACCAGCTCGTCTGAAACCACTACAAAAGGGTTGCAAAATAAATTTTAATCTAAATTTAGGAATGTATATAATTTATTATGAGGTTTTCAACACGATTATATTGCAAAAACTCGATTTCTATACTTTTTACTCAGTTAAAATTCTAACGGGTCCACTGTTCGACCCATTTAGACCCGCTCGTCCGAAACCTCTACAAAAGGGTTGCAAAATAAGTTTTAATCCAAATTTAGGAGTTTATACAATTGATTACGAGCTTTTCAACACAATTATATTGCAAAAACACGATTACTATACTTTTTACTTAGTTAAAATTCTAACGGGTCTATTTTTCGGCCCATTTAGACCCGCTCGTCCGAAACCTCTACAAAAGGGTTGCAAAATAAGTTTTAATCCAAATTTAAGAGTTCATACATATGATTACGAGCTTTTCAAAACGATTATATTGCAAAAACTAGATTTTTGTACTTTTTACTCCGTTAAAATTCTAACGGGTCCATTGTTCGGCCCATTTAGACCCGTTCGTCCGAAACCTCTACAAAAAAGATCGCAAAATAAGTTTTAATCAAATTTTAGGAGTTCATGTAATTGATTAAGAGCTTTTCAACACGATTATATTGCAAAAATTTGATTTCTGTTCTTTTTAATCAGTTAATATTCTAACGGGTCCATTGTTCGGCCCATTTAGACCCGATCGTCCGAAACCTATACAAAAGGGGTTGCAAAATAAGTTTTAATCCAAATTTAGGCTCAGTTAAAATTCTAACGAGCTTTTCAACATGATTATATTGCAAAATCTCGATTACAGTTCTTTTTACTCAGTTAAAATTCTAACGGGCCCATTGTTCGGCCCATTTAGACTCGCTCATCTGAAACCTCTACAAAAGGGTTGCAAAATAAGTTTTAATCCAAATTTAGGAGTTCATACAATTGTTTATGAGCTTTTCAACACGATTATATTCCAAAAACACGATTTCTGTTCTTTTTACTCAGTTAAAATTCTAACGGGTCCATTGTTCGCCCCATTTAGACCCCCTCGTCCGAAACTTCTACAAAAAAGACCGACAAACAAGTTAGAATAAAATTTTAGGATTTCATATAATTGATTACGAGCTTTCAACATGACTATATTGCAAAAACTTGATTTCTGTACTTTTTACTCAATTAAAATTCTAACGGGTCCATTGTTCGGCACATTTAGACCCGCTCGTCCGGAACCTTTACAAAAAAGATTGCAAAATAAGTTTTAATCAAATCTTAGGAGTTCATATAATTGATTAAGAGCTTTTCAATATTATTATATTGCAAAAACTCGATTTCTGTTCTTTTTACTCAGTTAATATTCTAACGGGTCCATTGTTCGGCCCATTCAGACCCGGTCGCCCGAAACCTCTACAAAAGGGTTGCAAAATAAGTTTTAATCAAAATTTAGGAGTTCATACAATTGATTACAAGCATTTCAACCCAATTATATTGCAAAAACTCGATTTTTGTGCTTTTTACTCAGTTAAAATTCTAACGGGTCCATTGTTCGGCCCATTTAGACTCGCTCGTCCGAAACCTCTACAAAAGGGTTGCAAAATAAGTTTTAATCAAAATTTAGGAGTTCATGCAATTGATTACGAGCTTTTCAACACGATTATATTGCAAAAACTCGATTTCTGTACTTTTTACTCAGTTAAAATTCTAACGGGTCCATTGTTCGGCCCATTTAGACCCGCTCGTCCGAAACCTTTCCAAAAAAGATTGCAAAATAAATTTTAATCAAATTTTAGGAGTTCATATAATTGATTAAGAGCTTTTCAACACGATTATATTGAAAAAACTTGATTTCTTTTCTTTTTACTCAGTTAATATTCTAACGGGTCCATTGTTCGGCCCATTTAGACCCGCTCGTCCGAAACCTCTACAAAAGGGTTGCAAAATAAGTTTTAATCCAAATTTAGGAGTTCATACAATAGATTACGAGCTTTTCAACACAATTATATTGCAAAAACTCGATTTTTTTGCTTTTTACTCAGTTAAAATTCTAACGGGTCCAATGTTCGGACCATTTAGACCCGCTCGTCCGAAACCTTTACAAAAAAAATCGCAAAATAAGTTAGAATCAAATTTTTGGAGTTCATATAATTGATTAAGAGCTTTTCAACACGATTATATTTCAAAAACTCAATTTCTATACTTTTTACTCGGTTAAAATTCTAACGGGTTCATTGTTCTGCCCATTTAGACTCGCTCGTCCGAAACCTTACAAAAAGGACCGCAAAATAAGTTTTAATCAAAATTTAGGAGTTCATATAATTGATTACGAGATTTTCAACACGATTATATTGCAAAAACTCGATTTCTGTTCTTTTTACTCAATTAATATTCTAACGGGTCCATTGTTTGGCCCATTTAGACCCGCTCGTCCGAAACCTCTACAAAAGGGCTGCAAAATAAGTTTTAATCCAAATTTAGGAGTTCATACAATTGATTAAGAGCTTTTCAACACAATTATATTGCAAAAACTCGATTTTTGTGCTTTTTACTCAGTTAAAATTCTAACGGGTCCATTGTTCGGCCCATTTAGACCCGCTCGTCCGAAACCTCTACAAAAGGGTTGCAAAATAAGTGTTAATCCAAATTTAGGAGTTCATACAATTGATCACGAGTGTTTCAACACGATTATATTGCAAAAACTCGATTTTTGTACTTTTTACTCAGTTAAAATTCTAACGGGTCCATTGTTCGGCCTATTTACACCCGATCGTCCGAAACCTATACAAAAAGGGTTGCAAAATAAGTTTTAATCCTAATTTAGGAATGCATATAATTGATTACGAGCTTTTCAACACGATTATATTGCAAAAACTCGATTTCTATAGTTTTTACTCAGTTAAAATTCTAACGGGTGGTGGACGGGCAGAAGTAACAAAAATGGATGGCCAATGCTCTCCTGGGATACTATGTGCACACCCAAAGCTGCAGGGGGCATGGGTTTCCGTGATCTAAGGGACTTTAATATTGCCCTCCTTGGGAAACTTGTCTAGCGACTAATCCACTCGCACGACTCCTTACTCGGGCGGGTCCTTAAATCACGCTATTATCCATCCGAGAATATTATGGAGGCAAAAGTTGACCACCGAGCCTCCTTTGCTTGGCGAGGTATATGGCAGGCTTTGCAACAATTACAATCTGGTTTCTTCTGGAGACATGGAATTGATAGTCGTCTGCGCATCCATCGTGATAATTGGGGTGGATCCAGTGGGCTCTCCTTCTTTGGTAGTTATCAAGATAACGAGGAAATACCCTTACGATGCGGAGATTTTATGATTCGTCATCATAATGCATGGGACGAACATAAAGTACGTCAATATTTTGACGAAGATGACGCAGCCAACATATTGAACGTACCAATAACTGATGTCCAACGCGATACTTTGCTATGGGGCTTTCATGATACCAATATTTATTCCGTACGCTCCGGTTACCTTTTCTTACGAAGGCCCCCGCGACCTCTTGAGCGTCCGAACCCTCTGTGGAAGGTTATTGCTAAATCCAACACACTTCCGAAGGTTCGCACCTTTGGATGGCGGGTAGGACGGGGTGCGTTACCCACAGGTGACCGACTTGCGACTATTGGATTGGGCAACGGCATGTGTCCGTTCTGCCCTTCGATGCTTGAATCTGCACTTCATGCTTTCAGGGACTGTCCAGGCGCTGCTGAGACACTCCGCCTTGCAGGTTTCCCGAGCGCTCTTCGTGATGGCAGCGCAACCTCGATGTCACTTTGGTTGGAACAAGGAGCTAGGCTCCTCCCCTGCGCACAATTTGATCTCCTCCTAACTACACTGTGGAATCTTTGGAATAGGAGGAATGAATGGGTCCATTCTCAACGTTTGCAGCCCCCTTGGCTCACCTTGATGAACTCACAAGATCTACTTCGCGATTACCTAACGGCCACAGCAGGCATTCCCACGACGAGGCAGCAACCGACGACAGCTCTTTCCCCACCTGTATGGAGGCCGCCGCCAGCTGGATCAATCAAAATCAATGTTGACGGTGCTTTTAACCCTTCTACAGGATCGGCTGGAATTGGCATCGTGGCCCGTGATGCTACTGGAGCTATCCTGCTTGGACGAGCTGTTTACTTGGACACTATTGCAGATTCTACGTCGGCAGAGCTACGGGCGATATCGGATGGCGTCCAATTAGGAGTGGAGGCGGGTTGGACTGGGTTTCTTCTTGAATCAGATGCGGCCCTGCTGATCAATAGGTTGTGTAGAACAGGCGAGGATGCCTCCCCTATTCAGCGACAGTTGCAGGACACTAGATCTTTAATTGACACTGTATCAGGTCTTAGTTTACATTATGTACCGCGTGGAGCTAACGTTTTAGCTCATTCTATAGCCAATTGGGCTTTGCATTTTCTTTCATCCATGTATTTTGGGCCGGGCTTGCCCGATGCTCTACGAACTTTTGTACCGGTTGTTAACCAACCGCCTTGATCTATAATATATTTTGGGCACTCTTTTCCCCTCCTAGGGCTTTGCTGGGCTAGCCCAGTAAGGTTTAGTGGGGTTTTTAATGAGGCACTTTCTTCAAAAAAAAAAATTCTAACGGGTCCACTGTTCGGCTCATTTAGACCCGCTCGTCCGAAACCTTTACGAAAAAGATCGCAAAATAAGTTAGAATCAAATTTTAGGAGTTCATATAATTGATTAGGAGCTTTTTAACACGATTATATTGCAAAAACGCGATTTCTGTTCTTTTTCCTCAGTTAATATTCTAACGGTTCTATTGTTCTACCCATTTAGACCCGCTCGTCCGAAACCTCTACAAAAGGGTTGCAAAATAAGTTTTAATCCAAATTTAGGAGTTCATACAATTGATTACGAGCTTTTCAACACTATTATATTGCAAAAACTCATTTTTTGTGCTTTTTACTCAGTTAAAATTCTAATGGGTCCATTGTTCGACCCATTTAGACCCGCTCGTCCGAAACCTTTACCAAAAAGATCGCAAAATAAGTTAGAATCAAATTTTAGGAGTTCATATAATTGATTAAGAACTTTTCAACACGATTATATTGCAAAAACTCAATTTCTATACTTTTTATTCGGTTAAAATTCTAACGGGTCCATTGTTCTGCCTATTTAGACTCGCTCGTCCGAAACCTTACAAAAAGGACCCCAAAATAAGTTTTAATCAAAATTTAGGAGTTCATATAATTGATTACGAGCTTTTCAACACGATTATATTGCAAAAACTCGATTTCTGTTCTTTTTACTCAGTTAATATTCTAACGGGTCCATTGTTCGGCCCGTTTAGACCCGCTTGTCCGAAACCTCTACAAAAGGGCTGCAAAATAAGTTTTAATCCAAATTTAGGAGTTCATACAATTGATTACGAGCTTTTCAACACAATTATATTGCAAAAACTCGATTTGTGTGCTTTTTACTCAGTTAAAATTCTAACGGGTCCATTGTTCGGCCCATTTAGAACTGCTCTTCTGAAACCTCTACAAAAAGGTTGCAAAATAAGTTTTAATCCAAATTTAGGAGTTCATACAATTGATTACGAGCTTTTCAATACGATTATATTGCAAAAACTCGATTTTTGTACTTTTTACTCAGTTAAAATTCTAACGGGTCCGTTGTTCGGCCCATTTAGAACCGCTCGTCCGAAACCTTTACAAAAAAGACCGCAAAATATGTTAGAATCAAATTTTAGGAGTTCATATAATTGATTACGAGCTTTTCAACACGATTATATTGCAAAAACGCGATTTCCGTTCTTTTTGCTCAGTTAAAATTCTAACGGGTCCATTGTTCGGCCCATTTAGACCCGCTCGTCCGAAACCTCTACAAAAGGGTTGCAAAATAAGTTTTAATCCAAATTTAGGAGTTCATACAATTGTTTACGAGCTTTTCAACACGATTATATTGCAAAAACTAGATTTATGTACTTTTTACTCAGTTAAAATTCTAACGGGTCCATTGTTCGGCCCATTTAGACCCGCTCGTCCGAAACCTTTTCAAAAAAGATAGCAAAATAAATTTTAATCAAATTTTAGGAGTTCATATAATTGATTAAGAGCTTTTCAGCACGATTATATTGCAAAAACTTGATTTATGTTCTTTTTACTCAGTTAATATTCTAATGGGTCCATTGTTCGGCCCATTTAGACTCGCTCGTCCGAAACCTTTACAAAAAAAACCTCAAAATAAGTTAGAATCAAATTTTGGGAGTTCATATAATTGATTACGAGCTTTTCAAAAACATTATATTGGAAAATCTCGATTTCTGTTCTTTTTACTCAGTTAAAATTCTAACGGGTCCATTGTTTGGCCATTTAGACCCGCTCGTCCGAAACCTCTACAAAAGAGTTGCAAACTAAGTTTTAATCCAAATTTAGGAGTTTATACAATTGTTTACGAGCTTTTCAACACGATTATATTGCAAAAACTCGATTTTTGTTCTTTTTACTCAGTTAAAATTCTAACGGGTCCACTGTTAGCTCTATTTAGAATCGCTCGTCCGGAACCTTTACAAAAAAGACCGCAAAACAAGTTAGAATCAAATTTTAGGATTTCATATAATTGATTACGAGCTTTTCAACAAGACTATATTGCAAAAACTTGATTTGTGTACGTTTTACTCCGTTAAAATTCAACGGGTCCATTGTTCGGCCCATTTAGACCCGCTCGTCCGAAACCTCTACAAAAGGGTTGCAAAATAAGTTTTAATCCAAATTTAGGAGTTCGTACAATTGATTACAAGCTTTTTAATACGATTATATTGTAAAATCTCGATTTCTGTAATTTTTACTCAGTTAAAATTCTAACGGTTCCATTGTTCGGCCCATTTAGACACACTAGTCCGAAACCTTTACAAAAAAAGACCGCAAAAGAAGTTAGAATCAAATTTTAGGAGTTCATATAATTGATTACGAGCTTTTCAACACGATTATATTGAAAAATCTCGATTACAGATCTTTTTTCTCAGTTAAAATTCTAACAGGTCCATTGTTCGACCCATTTAGACCCGCTCGTCCGAAACCTCTACAAAAGGGTTGCAAAATAAGTTTTAATCCAAATTTTGGAGTTCATACAATTGTTTACGAGCTTTTCAGCACAATAATATTGCAAAAACTCGATTTTTGTGCTTTTTACTCAGTTGAAATTCTAACGGGTCCATTGTTCGGCCCATTTAGACTCGCTCGTCCGAAACCTCTACAAAAGGGTTTTAAAATAAGTTTTAATCCAAATTTAGGAGTTCATACAATTGATTACGAGCTTTTCAACACAATTATATTGCAAAAACTCAATTTGTGTGCTTTTTACTTAGTTAAAATTCTAACGGGTCCATTGTTCGGCCCATTTTGACCCGATCGTCCGAAACCTATACAAAAGGGGTTGCAAAATAAGTTTTAATCCAAATTTAGGAATGCATATAATTGATTACGAGCTTTTCAACATGATTATATTGTAAAAACTCGATTACAGTTCTTTTTACTCAGTTAAAATTTTAACGGGTCAATTGTTCGGCCCATTTAGACCCGATCGTCCGAAACCTATACAAAAGGGGTTGCAAAATAAGTTTTAATCCAAATTTAGGAATGCATATAATTGATTACGAGCTTTTCAAAATGATTATATTGTAAAAACTCGATTACAGTTCTTTTTACTCAGTTAAAATTCTAACGGTTCCATTATTCTGCCCATTTAGACCCGCTCGTCCGAAACCTCTACAAAAGGGTTGCAAAATAAGTTTTAATCCAAATTTAGGAGTTCATACAATTGTTTATGAGCTTTTCAACACGATTATATTGCTAAAACACGATTTCTGTTCTTTTTACTCAGTTAAAATTCTAACGGGTCCATTGTTCGTCCCATTTAGACCCGCTCGTCCGAAACTTCTACAAAAAAGACCGACAAACAAGTTAGAATCAAATTTTAGGATTTCATATAATTGATTACGAGCTTTCAACATGACTATAATGTAAAACTTTATTTCTGTACTTTTTACTCAGTTAAAATTCTAACGGGTCCATTGTTCGCCCCATTTAGACCCGCTCCTCCGAAACCTTTACAAAAAAGACCGCAAAACAAGTTAGAGTCAAATTCTAACGGGTCCATTGTTCGGCCCATTTAGACCCGCTCGTCCGAAACCTCTACAAAAGGGTTGCAAAATAAGTTTTAATCCAAATTTAGGAGTTCATACAATTGATTACGAGCTTTTCAACACAATTATATTGCAAAAACTCGATTTTTGTGCTTTTTACTCAGTTAAAATTCTAACGGGACCATTGTTCGGCCCATTTAGACTCACTCGTCCGAAACCTCTACAAAA
Organism: Hibiscus trionum; assembly: GCA_030270665.1. Lineage (NCBI taxonomy): Eukaryota > Viridiplantae > Streptophyta > Magnoliopsida > Malvales > Malvaceae > Hibiscus > Hibiscus trionum. The sequence goes on along the minus strand of BSYR01000010.1, from coordinate 36,446,509 downwards.
GGGTTGCAAAATAAGTTTTAATCAAAATTTAGGAGTTCATGCAATTGATTACGAGCTTTTCAACACGATTATATTGCAAAAACTCGATTTCTGTAATTTTTACTCAGTTAAAATTCTAACGGGTCCATTATTCGACCCATTTAGACCCGCTCGTCCGAAACCTCTACAAAAGGGTTGCAAAATAAGTTTTAATCCAAATTTAGGGGTTCTTTCAATTGATTACGAGCTTTTCAATACGATTATATTGCAAAAACTCGATTTTCTGTACTTTTTACTGAGTTAAAATTCTAACGGGTCCATTATTCGGCCCATTTAGACCCGCTCGTCCAAAACCTTTACAATAAAGACCGCACAATAAGTTTTAATCCAAATTTTAGGAGTTCACATAATTGATTTAGAACTTTTCAACATGATTATATTGAAAAATCTCGATTACAGTTCTTTTTACTCAGTTAAAATTCTAACGGGTCCATTGTTCGGCCCATTTAGACCCGCTCATCCGAAACCTCTACAAAAGGGTTGCAAAATAAGTTTTAATCAAAATTTAGGAGGCCGTACAATTGTTTATGAGCTTTTCAACACGATTATATTGCAAAAACACGATTTCTGTTCTTTTTACTCAGTTAAAATTCTAAAGGGTCCATTGTTCGCCCCATTTTGACCCGCTCGTCCAAAACTTCTACAAAAAAGACCGCAAAACAAGTTAGAATCAAATTTTAGGATTTCATATAATTGATTGCGAGCTTTCAACATGACTATATTCCGAAAACTTGATTTCTGTACTTTTTACTCAGTTAAAATTCTAACGGGTCCATTGTTCGGCCCATTTAGACCCGCTCGTCCAAAACCTTTACAAAAAAGATCGCAAAATAAGTTTTAAACAAATTTTAGGAGTTCATATAATTGATTAAGTGCTTTTCAACATGATTATATTGCAAAAACTAGATTTCTGTTCATTTTACTCAGTTAATATTCTAACGGGTCCATTGTTCGACCCATTTAGACCCGCTCGTCCGAAACCTCTACAAAAGGGTTGCAAAATAAGTTTTAATCCAAATTTAGGAGTTCATACAATTGATTACGAGCTTTTCAACACAATTATATTGCAAAAACTCGATTTTTGTGCTTTTTACTCAGTTAAAATTCTAACGGGTCCATTGTTCGGCCCATTTAGACTCGCTCGTCCGAAACCTCTACAAAAGGGTTGCAAAATAAGTTTTAATCGAAATTTAGGAGTTCATGCAATTGATTACGAGCTTTTCAACACGATTATATTGCAAAAACTCGATTTCTGTAATTTTTACTCAGTTAAAATTCTAACGGGTCCATTGTTCGACCCATTTAGACCCGCTCGTCCGAAACCTCTACAAAAGGGTTGCAAAATAAGTTTTAATCCAAATTTAGGGGTTCATAGAATTGATTACGAGCTTTTCAATACGATTATATTGCAAAAACTCGATTTCTGTACTTTTTACTCAGTTAAAATTCTAACGGGTCCATTGTTCGGCCCATTTAGACCCGCTCGTCCGAAACCTTTACAAAAAAGACCGCAAAATATGTTAGAATCAAATTTTAGGAGTTCATATAATTGATTAAGAGCTTTTCAACACGATTATATTGCAAAAACTCAATTTCTATACTTTTTACTCGGTTAAAATTCTAACGGGTCCATTGTTCTGCCCATTTCGACTCGCTCGTCCGAAACCTTACAAAAAGGACCGCAAAATAAGTTTTAATCAAAATTTAGGAGTTCATATAATTGATTACGAGCTTTTCAAAACGATTATATTGCAAAAACTCGATTTCTGTTCTTTTTACTCTGTTAATATTCTAACGGGTCCATTGTTCGGCCCATTTAGACCCGCTCGTCAGAAACCTATACAAAAGGGCTGCAAAATAAGTTTTAATCCAAATTTAGGAGTTCATACAATTGATTACGAGCTTTTCAACATGATTATATTGCAAAAACTCGATTTTTTTGCTTTTTACTCAGTTAAAATTCTAACGGGTCCATTGTTCGGCCCATTTAATCCCGCTCGTCCGAAACCTCTACAAAAGGGTTGCAAAATAAGTGTTAATCCAAATTTAGGAGTTCATACAATTGATCACGAGCGTTTCAACATGATTATATTGTAAAAACTCGATTTTTGTACTTTTTACTCAGTTAAAATTCTAACGGGTCCATTGTTCGGCCTATTTAGACCCGATCGTCCGAAACCTATACAAAAAGAGTTGCAAAATAAGTTTTAATCCAAATTTAGGAATGCATATAATTGATTACGAGCTTTTCAACACGATTATATTGCAAAAACTCGATTTCTATACTTTTTACTCAGTTAAAATTCTAACGGGTCCACTGTTCGGCCCATTTAGACCCGCTCGTCCGAAACCTTTACGAAAAAGATCGCAAAATAAGTTAAAATCAAATTTTAGGAGTTCATATAATTGATTAAGAGCTTTTCAACACGATTATATTGCAAAAATGCGATTTCTGTTCTTTTTCCTCAGTTAATATTCTAATGGGTCTATTGTTCGGCCCATTTAGACCCGCTCGTCCGAAACCACTACAAAAGGGTTGCAAAATAAGTTTTAATCCAAATTTAGGAGTTCATACAATTGATTACGAGCTTTTCAACACAATTATATTGCAAAAACTCAATTTTTGTGCTTTTTACTCAGTTAAAATTCTAATGGGTCCATTGTTCGGCCCATTTAGACCCGCTCGTCCGAAACCTTTACAAAAAAGATCGTAAAATAAGTTAGAATCAAATTTTAGGAGTTCATATAATTGATTAAGAGCTTTTCAACACGATTATATTGCAAAAACTCAATTTCTATACTATTTACTCGGTTAAAATTCTAACGGGTCCATTGTTCTGCCTATTTAGACTCGCTCGTCCGAAACCTTACAAAAAGGACCGCAAAATAAGTTTTAATCAAAATTTAGGAGTTCATATAATTGATTACGAGCTTTTCAACACGATTATATAGCAAAAACTCGATTTCTGTTCTTTTTACTCAGTTCATATTCTAACGGGTCCATTGTTCGGCCCATTTAGACCCGCTCGTCCGAAACCTCTACAAAAGGGATGCAAAATAAGTTTTAATCCAAATTTAGGAGTTCATACAATTGATTACGAGCTTTTCAACACAATAATATTGCAAAAACTCGATTTTTGTGCTTTTTACTCAGTTAAAATTCTAATGGGTCCATTGTTCGGCCCATTTAGACCCGCTCGTCCGAAACCTTTACAAAAAAGATCGTAAAATAAGTTAGAATCAAATTTTAGGAGTTCATATAATTGATTAAGAGCTTTTCAACACGATTATATTGCAAAAACTCAATTTCTATACTATTTACTCGGTTAAAATTCTAACGGGTCCATTGTTCTGCCTATTTAGACTCGCTCGTCCGAAACCTTACAAAAAGGACCGCAAAATAAGTTTTAATCAAAATTTAGGAGTTCATATAATTGATTACGAGCTTTTCAACACGATTATATAGCAAAAACTCGATTTCTGTTCTTTTTACTCAGTTCATATTCTAACGGGTCCATTGTTCGGCCCATTTAGACCCGCTCGTCCGAAACCTCTACAAAAGGGATGCAAAATAAGTTTTAATCCAAATTTAGGAGTTCATACAATTGATTACGAGCTTTTCAACACAATAATATTGCAAAAACTCGATTTTTGTGCTTTTTACTCAGTTGAAATTCTAACGGGTCCATTGTTCGGCCCATTTAGACCCGCTCGTCCGAAACCTCTACAAAAGGGTTTTAAAATAAGTTTTAATCCAAATTTAGGAGTTATTACAATTGATTACGAGCTTTTCAACACAATTATATTGCAAAAACTCAATTTGTGTGCTTTTTACTTAGTTAAAATTCTAACGGGTCCATTGTTCGGCCCATTTAGAACCGCTCATCCTAAACCTCTACAAAAGGGTTGCAAAATAAGTTTTAATCCAAATTTAGGAGTTCATACAATTGATTACGAGCTTTTCAATACGATTATATTGCAAAAAATCGATTTTTGTACTTTTTACTCAATTAAATTCTAACGGGTCCATTGTTCGGCACATTTAGACCCGCTCATCCGAAGCCTTTACAAAAAAGACCGCAAAATATGTTAGAATCAAATTTAGGAGTTCATATAGTTGATTACAAGCTTTTCAACATGATTATATTGAAAAATCTCGATTACAGTTCATTTTACTCAGTTAAAATTCTAACGGATCCATTGTTCGGCCCATTTAGACCCGCTCGTCCGAAACCTCTACAACAGGGTTGCAAAATAAGTTTTAATCCAAATTTAGGAGTTCATACAATTGTTTACGAGCTTTTCAAAACGATTATATTGCAAAAACACGATTTCTGTTCTTTTTACTCAGTTAAAATTCTAAAGGGTCCATTGTTCGCCCCATTTTGACCCGCTCGTCCGAAACTTCTACAAAAAAGACCGCAAAACAAGTTAGAATCAAATTTTAGGATTTCATATAATTGATTGCGAGCTTTCAACATGACTATATTCCGAAAACTTGATTTCTGTACTTTTTACTCAGTTAAAATTCTAACGGGTCCATTGTTCGGCCCATTTAGACCCGCTCGTCCGAAACCTTTACAAAAAAGATCGCAAAATAAATTTTAATCAAATTTTAGGAGTTCATATAATTTATTAAGTGCTTTTCAACATGATTATATAGCAAAAACTTGATTTATGTTCTTTTTACTCAGTTAATATTCTAACGGGTCCATTGTTCGGCCCAATTAGACCCGCTCGTCCGAAACCTCTACAAAAGGGTTGCAAAATAAGTTTTAATCCAAATTTAGAAGTTCATACAATGGATTACGAGCTTTTCAACACAATTATATTGCAAAAACTCGATTTTTGTGCTTTTTACTCAGTTAAAATTCTAACGGGTCCATTGTTCGGCCCATTCAGACTCGCTCGTCCGAAACCTCTACAAAAGGGTTGCAAAATAAGTTTTAATCCAAATTTAGGAGTTCATACAATTGTTTACGAGCTTTTCAACACGATTATATTGCAGAAACTCAATTTCTGTAATTTTTACTCAGTTAAAATTCTAACGGGTCCATTATTCGACCCATTTAGACCCGCTCGTCCGAAACCTCTACAAAAGGGTTTCAAAATAAGTTTTAATCCAAATTTAGGGGTTCATACAATTGATTACGAGCTTTTCAACACGATTATATTGCAAAAACTCGATTTCTATACATTTTACTCAGTTAAAATTCTAACGGGTCCATTGTTCGGCCCATTTAGACCCGCTCGTCCGAAACCTTTACAAAAAAGACCGCAAAATATGTTAGAATCAAATTTTAGGAGTTCAAATAATTGATTACGAGCTTTTCAACCCAATTATAATGCAAAAACTCGATTTTTGTGCTTTTTACTCAATTAAAATTCTAACGGGTCCATTGTTCGGCCCATTTAGACCCGCTCGTCCGAAACCTTTACAAAAAAGATCGCAAAATCAGTTAGAATCAAATTTTAGGAGTTCATATAATTGATTAAGAGCTTTTCAACACGATTATATTGCAAAAACTCAATTTCTATACTTTTTACTCGGTTAAAATTCTAACGGGTCCATTGTTCTGCCCATTTCGACTCGCTCGTCCGAAACCTTACAAAAAGGACCGCAAAATAAGTTTTAATCAAAATTTAGGAGTTCATATAATTGATTACGAGCTTTTCAAAATGATTATATTGCAAAAACTCGATTTCTGTTCTTTTTACTATGTTAATATTCTAACGGGTCCATTGTTCGGCCCATTTAGACCCGCTCGTCAGAAACCTATACAAAAGGGCTGCAAAATAAGTTTTAATCCAAATTTAGGAGTTCATACAATTGATTACGAGCTTTTCAACATGATTATATTGCAAAAACTCGATTTTTGTGCTTTTTACTCAGTTAAAATTCTAATGGGTCCATTGTTCGGCCCATTTAATCCCGCTCGTCCGAAACCTCTACAAAAGGGTTGCAAAATAAGTGTTAATCCAAATTTAGGAGTTCATACAATTGATCACGAGCGTTTCAACACGATTATATTGTAAAAACTCGATTTCTGTACTTTTTACTCAGTTAAAATTCTAACGGGTCCATTGTTCGGCCTATTTAGACCCGATCGTCCGAAACCTATACAAAAAGGGTTGCAAAATAAGTTTTAATCCAAATTTAGGAATGCATATTATTGATTACGAGCTTTTCAACACGATTATATTGCAAAAACTCGATTTCTATACTTTTTACTCAGTTAAAATTCTAACGGGTCCACTGTTCGGCCCATTTAGACCCGCTCGTCCGAAACCTTTACGAACAAGATCGTAAAATAAGTTAGAATCAAATTTTAGGAGTTCATAAAATTGATTAAGAGCTTTTCAACACGATTATATTGCAAAAACGCGATTTCTGTTCTTTTTCCTCAGTTAATATTCTAACGGGTCTATTGTTCGGCCCATTTAGACCCGCTCGTCCGAAACCTCTACAAAAGGGTTGCAAAATAAGTTTTAATCCAAATTTAGGAGTTCATACAATTGATTAAGAGCTTTTCAACACAATTATATTGCAAAAACTCAATTTTTGTGCTTTTTACTCAGTTAAAATTCTAACGCGTCCATTGTTCGGCCCATTTAGACCCGCTCGTCCGAAACCTTTACAAAAAAGATCGCAAAATAAGTTAGAATCAAATTTTAGGAGTTCATATAATTGATTAAGAGCTTTTCAACACGATTATATTGCAAAAACTCAATTTCGATACTATTTACTCGGTTAAAATTCTAACGGGTCCATTCTTCTGCCTATGTAGACCCGCTCGTCCGAAACCTTACAAAAAGGACCGCAAAATAAGTTTTAATCAAAATTTAGGAGTTCATACAATTGATTACGAGCTTTTCAACACGATTATATTGCAAAAACTCAATTTCTGTTCTTTTTACTCAATTAATATTCTAACGGGTCCATTGTTCGGCCCATTTAGACCCGCTCGTCCGAAACCTCTACAAAAGGGATGCAAAATAAGTTTTAATCCAAATTTAGGAGTTCATATAATTGATTACGAGCTTTTCAACACAATTATATTGCAAAAACTCGATTTTTGTGCTTTTTACTCAGTTAAAATTCTAACGGGTCCATTGTTCGGCCCATTTAGACCCGCTCGTCCGAAACCTCTACAAAAGGGTTTTAAAATAAGTTTTAATCCAAATTTAGGAGTTCATACAATTGATTACGAGCTTTTCAACACAATTATATTGCAAAAACTCAATTTGTGTGCTTTTTACTCAGTTAAAATTCTAACGGGTCCATTGTTCGGCCCATTTAGAACCGCTCATCCTAAACCTCTACAAAAGGGTTGCAAAATAAGTTTTAATCCAAATTTAGGAGTTCATACAATTGATTACGAGCTTTTCAATACGATTATATTGCAAAAAATCGATTTTTGTACTTTTTACTCAGTTCAAATTCTAACGGGTCCATTGTTCGGCCCATTTAGACCCGCTCGTCCGAAACCTTTACAAAAAAGACCGCAAAATATGTTAGAATCAAATTTTAGGAGTTCATATAATTGATTACGAGCTTTTCAACATGATTATATTGCAAAATCAAGATTACAGTTAATTTTACTCAGTTAAAATTCTAACGGATCCATTGTTCGGCCCATTTAGACCCGCTCGTCCGAAACCTCTACAACAGGGTTGCAAAATAAGTTTTAATCCAAATTTAGGAGTTCATACAATTGTTTACGAGCTTTTCAAAACGATTATATTGCAAAAACTCGATTTTTGTACTTTTTACTCAGTTAAAATTCTAACGGGTCCATTGTTCGGCCCATTTAGACCCGCTCGTCTGAAACCTTTACAAAAAAGATCGCAAAATATATTTTAATCAAATTTTAGGAGTTCATATAATTGATTAAGAGCTTTTCAACACGATTATATTGCAAAAACTTGATTTCTGTTCTTTTTACTCAGTTAATATTCTAACGGGTCCATTGTTCGGACCATTTAGACCCGCTCGTCCGAAACCTCTACAAAAGGGTTGCAAAATAAGTTTTAATCCAAATTTAGGAGTTCATACAATTGATTACGAGATTTTCAACACAATTATATTGCAAAAACTCGATTTTTGTGCTTTTTTACTCAGTTAAAATTCTAACGGGTCCATTGTTCGGCCCATTTAGACCCGCTCGTCCGAAACCTCTACAAAAGGGCTGCAAAATAAGTTTTAATCCAAATTTAGGAGTTCATACAATTGATTACGAGCTTTTCAACACAATTATATTGCAAAAACTCGATTTTTGTGCTTTTTACTAAGTTAAAATTCTAACGGGTCCACTGTTCGGCCCATTTAGACCCGCTCGTCCGAAACCTCTACAAAAGGGTCGCAAAATTAGTTTTAATCCAAATTTATGAGTTCATACAATTGATTACGAGCTTTTCAACATGATTATATTGCAAAAACTCGATTACTATACTTTTTACTTAGTTAAAATTCTAACGGGTCCATTGTTCGGCCTATTTAGACCCGATCGTCCGAAACCTCTACAAAAGGGTTGCACAAAAAGTTTTAATCCAAATTTAGGAGTTCATACAATTGATTACGAGCTTTTCAATACGATTATATTGCAAAAACTCGATTTCTGTACTTTTTACTCAGTTAAAATTCTAACGGGTCCATTCTTCGGCCCATTTAGACCCGCTCGTCTGAAACCTCTACAAAAAGGTTGCAAAATAAGTGTTAATCCAAATTTAGGAGTTCATACAATTGATTACGAGTGTTTCAATACGATTATATTGCAAAAACTCGATTTCTGTACTTTTTACTCAGTTAAAATTCTAACGGGTCCATTCTTCGGCCCATTTAGACCCGATCGTCCGAAACCTCTACAAAGGGTTGCAAAATAAGTTTTAATCCAAATTTAGGAGTTCATACAATTGATTACGAGCTTTTCAATACGATTATATTGCAAAAACTCGATTTCTGTACTTTTTACTCAGTTAAAATTCTAACGGGTCCATTTTTCGGCCCATTTAGACCCGATCGTCCGAAACCTCTACAAAGGGTTGCAAAATAAGTTTTAATCCAAATTTAGGTGTTCATACAATTGATTACGAGCTTTTCAACACAATTATATTGCAAAAACTAGATTTCTGTACTTTTTACCCCGTTAAAATTCTAATGGGTCCATTGTTCGGCCCATTTAGACCCGCTCGTCCGAAACCTCTACAAAAAGGTTGCAAAATAAGTGTTAATCAAAATTTAGGAGTTCATACAATTGATTACGTGCGTTTCAATACGATTATATTGCAAAAACTCGATTTATGTACTTTTTACTCAGTTAAAATTCTAACGGGTCCATTCTTCGGCCCATTTAGACCCGATCGTCCGAAACCTCTACAAAGGGTTGCAAAATAAGTTTTAATCCAAATTTAGGAGTTCATACAATTGATTACGAGCTTTTCAATACGATTAAATTGCAAAAACTCGATTTCTGTACTTTTTACTCAGTTAAAATTCTAACGGGTCCATTTTTCGGCCCATTTAGACTCGCTCGTCCGAAACCTTTACAATAAAGACCGCAAAATAAGTTAGAATCAAATTTTGGGAGTTCATATAATTGATTACGAGCTTTTCAAAAATATTATATTGCAAAAACTCGATTTCTGTTGTTTTTACTCAATTAAGATTCTAACGAGTCCATTGTTCGGCCCATTTAGACCCGCTCGTCCGAAACCTCTACAAAAGAGTTGCAAAATAAGTTTTAATCCAAATTTAGGAGTTCATACAATTGTTTACGAGCTTTTCAACACGATTATATTGCAAAAAATCGATTTCTGTTCTTTTTACTTAGTTAAAATTCTAATGGGTCCACTGTTCACCCTATTTAGACTTGCTCGTCTGAAACCTCTACAAAAAAGAACGCAAAACAAGTGAGAATTAAATTTTAGGATTTCATATAATTGATTACGAGCTTTTCAACACGACTGTATTGCAAAAACTTGGTTCTTGTACTTTTTACTCAGTTAAAATTCTAACGGGTCCATTGTTCGGCCCATTTAGACCCGCTCGTCCGAAACTCCTACAAAAGGGTTGCAAAATAAGTTTTAAGCCAAATTAAGGAGTTCATACAATTGATTACGAGCTTTTCAATACGATTATATTGTAAAATCTCGATTTCTGTACTTTTTACTCAGTTAAAATTCTAACGGGTCCATTGTTCGGCCCATTTAGACACCCTCGTCCGAAACCTTTAAAAAAAGACCGCAAAAGAAGTTAGAATCAAATTTTAGGAGTTCATATAATTGATTACGAGCTTTTCAACACGATTATATTGAAAAATCTCGATTACAGTTCTTTTTACTCAGTTAAAATTATAACGGGTCCATTGTTCGACCCATTTAGACCCGCTCGTCCGAAACCTCTACAAAAGGGTTGCAAAATAAGTTTTAATCCAAATTTAGGGGTTCTTACAATTGATTACGAGCTTTTCAATACGATTATATTGCAAAAACTCGATTTCTGTACTTTTTACTAAGTTAAAATTCTAACGGGTCCATTGTTCGGCCCATTTAGACTCGCTCGTCCGAAACCTCTACAAAAGGGTTGCAAAATAAGTTTTAAACCAAGTTTAGGAGTTCATACAATTCATTACGAGCTTTTCAACACGATTATATTGCAAAAACTTGATTTATGTTCTTTTTACTCAGTTAATATTCTAACGGGTCCATTGTTCGGCCCATTTAGACCCGCTCGTCCGAAACCTCGTCAAAAGGGTTGCAAAATAAGTTTTAATCCAAATTTAGGAGATCATACAATTGATTACGAGCTTTTCAACACAATTATATTGCAAAAACTCGATTTTTGTGCTTCTTACTCAGTTAAAATTCTAACGGGTCCATTGTTCGGCCCATTTAGACCCGCTCGTCCGAAACCTTTACAAAAAAGATCGCAAAATAAGTTAGAATCAAATTTTAGGAGTTCATATAAATGATTAAGAGCTTTTCAACACGATTATATTGCAAAAACGCGATTTCTGTTCTTTTTCCTCAGTTAATATTCTAACGGGTCCATTGTTCGGCCTATTTAGTCTCGATCGTCCGAAACCTATACAAAAAGGGTTGCACAATAAGTTTTAATCCAAATTTAGGAATGTATATAATTGATTACGAGCATTTCAACATGATTACATTGCAAAAACTCGATTTCTATACTTTGTACTCAGTTAAAATTCTAACGGGTCCATTCTTCGGCCCATTTAGACCCGATCGTCCGAAACCTCTACAAAGGGTTGCAAAATAAGTTTTAATCCAAATTTAGGAGTTCATACAATTGATTACGAGCTTTTCAATACGATTATATTGCAAAAACTCGATTTCTGTACTTTTTACTCAGTTAAAATTCTAACGGGTCCATTTTGCGGCCCATTTAGACCCGATCGTCCAAAACCTCTACAAAGGGTTGCAAAATAAGTTTTAATCCAAATTTAGGTGTTCATACAATTGATTACGAGCTTTTCAACACAATTATATTGCAAAAACTAGATTTCTGTACTATTTACCCTGTTAAAATTCTAATGGGTCCATTGTTCGGCCCATTTAGTCCTGCTCGTCCGAAACCTCTACAAAAAGGTTGCAAAATAAGTGTTAATCAAAATTTAGGAGTTCATACAATTCATTATGAGCGTTTCAATACGATTATATTACAAAAACTCGATTTATGTACTTTTTTCTCAGTTAAAATTCTAACGGGTCCATTCTTCGGCCCATTTAGACCCGATCGTCTGAAACCTCTACAAAGGGTTGCAAAATAAGTTTTAATCCAAATTTAGGAGTTCATACAATTGATTACGAGCTTTTCAATACGATTATATTGCAAAAACTCGATTTCTGTACTTTTTACTCAGTTAAAATTCTAACGGGTCCATTTTTCGGCCCATTTAGACCTGATCGTCCGAAACCTCTACAAAGGGTTGCAAAATAAGTTTTAATCCAAATTTAGGTGTTCATACAATTGATTACGAGCTTTTCAACACAATTATATTGCAAAAACTAGATTTCTGTACTTTTTACCCCGTTAAAATTCTAATGGGTCCATTGTTCGGCCCATTTAGTCCCGCTCGTCCGAAACCTCTACAAAAAGGTTGCAAAATAAGTGTTAATCAAAATTTAGGAGTTCATACAATTGATTACGAGCGTTTCAATACGATTATATTGCAAAAACTCGATTTATGTACTTTTTACTCAGTTAAAATTCTAACGGGTCCATTCTTCGGCCCATTTAGACCCGATCGTCCGAAACCTCTACAAAGGGTTGCAAAATAAGTTTTAATCCAAATTTAGGAGTTCATACAATTGATTACGAGCTTTTCAATACGATTATATTGCAAAAACTCGATTTCTGTACTTTTTACTCAGTTAAAATTCTAACGGGTCCATTTTTCGGCCCATTTAGACTCACTCGTTCGAAACCTTTACAAAAAAGACCGCAAAATAAGTTAGAATCAAATTTTGGGAGTTCATATAATTGATTACGAGCTTTTCAAAAATATTATATTGCAAAAACTCGATTTCTGTTGTTTTTACTCAATTAAGATTCTAACGAGTCCATTGTTCGGCCCATTTAGACCCGCTCGTCCGAAACCTCTACAAAAGAGTTGCAAAATAAGTTTTAATCCAAATTTAGGAGTTCATACAATTGTTTATGAGCTTTTCAACACGATTATATTGCAAAAACTCGATTTATGTTCTTTTTACTTAGTTAAAATTCTAATGGGTCCACTGTTCACCCTATTTAGACTTGCTCGTCCGAAACCTCTACAAAAAAGAACGCAAAACAAGTTAGTATTAAATTTTAGGATTTCATATAATTGATTACGAGCTTTTCAACACGACTGTATTGCAAAAACTTGGTTCCTGTACTTTTTACTCAGTTAAAATTCTAACGGGTCCATTGTTCGGCCCATTTAGACCCGCTCGTCCGAAACCTCTACAAAAGGGTTGCAAAATAAGTTTTAAGTCAAATTAAGGAGTTCATACAATTGATTACGAGCTTTTCAATACGATTATATTGTAAAATCTCGATTTCTGTACTTTTTACTCAGTTAAAATTCTAACGGGTCCATTGTTCGGCCCATTTAGACACCCTCGTCCGAAACCTTAAAAAAAAGACCGCAAAAGAAGTTAGAATCAAATTTTAGGAGTTCATATAATTGATTACGAGCTTTTCAACACGATTATATTGAAAAATCTCGATTACAGTTCTTTTTACTCAGTTAAAATTCTAACGGGTCCATTGTTCGACCCATTTAGACCCGCTCGTCCGAAACCTCTACAAAAGGGTTGCAAAATAAGTTTTAATCCAAATTTAGGGGTTCTTACAATTGATTACGAGCTTTTCAATACGATTATATTGCAAAAACTCGATTTCTGTACTTTTTACTAAGTTAAAATTCTAACGTGTCCATTGTTCGGCCCATTTAGACTCGCTCGTCCGAAACCTCTACAAAAGGGTTGCAAAATAAGTTTTAAACCAAGTTTAGGAGTTCATACAATTCATTACGAGCTTTTCAACACGATTATATTGCAAAAACTTGATTTTTGTTCTTTTTACTCAGTTAATATTCTAACGGGTCCATTGTTCGGCCCATTTAGACCCGCTCGTCCGAAACCTCGTCAAAAGGGTTGCAAAATAAGTTTTAATCCAAATTTAGGAGATCATACAATTGATTACGAGCTTTTCAACACAATTATATTGCAAAAACTCGATTTTTGTGCTTCTTACTCAGTTAAAATTCTAACGGGTCCATTGTTCGGCCCATTTAGACCCGCTCGTCCGAAACCTTTACAAAAAAGATCGCAAAATAAGTTAGAATCAAATTTTAGGAGTTCATATAAATGATTAAGAGCTTTTCAACACGATTATATTGCAAAAACGCGATTTCTGTTCTTTTTCCTCAGTTAATATTCTAACGGGTCTATTGTTCGGCCCATTTAGACCCGCTCGTCCGAAACCTCTACAAAAGGGTTGCAAAATAAGTTTTAATCTAATTTTAGGAGTTCATACAATTGATTACGAGCTTTTCAACACAAGTATATTGCAAAAACTCGATTTCTGTTCTTTTTACTCAGTTAATATTCTAACGGGTCCATTGTTCGGCCCATTTAGACCCGCTCGTCCGAAACCTTTACAAAAAAGATCGCAAAATAAGTTAGAATCAAATTTTAGGAGTTCATATAATTGATTAAGAGCTTTTCAACATGATTATATTGCAAAAACTCAATTTCTATACTTTTTACTCAGTTAAAATTCTAACGGTTCCATTGTTCTGCCTATTTAGACTCGCTCGTCCGAAACCTTACAAAAAGGACCGCAAAATAAGTTTTAATCAAAATTTAGGAGTTCATATAATTGATTACGAGCTTTTCAACATGATTATATTGCAAAAACTCGATTTCTGTTCTTTTTACTCAGTTAATATTCTAACGGGTCCATTGTTCGGCCCATTTAGACCCGCTCGTCCGAAACCTCTACAAAAGGGCTGCAAAATAAGTTTTAATCTAAATTTAGGAGTTCATACTATTGATTACGAGCTTTTCAACACAATTATATTGCAAAAACTCAATTTTTCTGCTTTTTACTCAGTAAAATTATAACGGGTCCATTGTTCGACCCATTTAGACCCGCTCGTCCGAAACCTCTACAAAAGGGTTGCAAAATAAGTTTTAATCCAAATTTAGGGGTTCTTACAATTGATTACGAGCTTTTCAATACGATTATATTGCAAAAACTCGATTTCTGTACTTTTTACTAAGTTAAAATTCTAACGGGTCCATTGTTCGGCCCATTTAGACTCGCTCGTCCGAAACCTCTACAAAAGGGTTGCAAAATAAGTTTTAAACCAAGTTTAGGAGTTCATACAATTCATTACGAGCTTTTCAACACGATTATATTGCAAAAACTTGATTTATGTTCTTTTTACTCAGTTAATATTCTAACGGGTCCATTGTTCGGCCCATTTAGACCCGCTCGTCCGAAACCTCATCAAAAGGGTTGCAAAATAAGTTTTAATCCAAATTTAGGAGATCATACAATTGATTACGAGCTTTTCAACACAATTATATTGCAAAAACTCGATTTTTGTGCTTCTTACTCAGTTAAAATTCTAACGGGTCCATTGTTCGGCCCATTTAGACCCGCTCGTCCGAAACCTTTACAAAAAAGATCGCAAAATAAGTTAGAATCAAATTTTAGGAGTTCATATAAATGATTAAGAGCTTTTCAACACGATTATATTGCAAAAACGCGATTTCTGTTCTTTTTCCTCAGTTAATATTCTAACGGGTCTATTGTTCGGCCCATTTAGACCCGCTCGTCCGAAACCTCTACAAAAGGGTTGCAAAATAAGTTTTAATCTAATTTTAGGAGTTCATACAATTGATTACGAGCTTTTCAACACAATTATATTGCAAAAACTCGATTTCTGTTCTTTTTACTCAGTTAATATTCTAACGGGTCCATTGTTCGGCCCATTTAGACCCGCTCGTCCGAAACCTTTACAAAAAAGATCGCAAAATAAGTTAGAATCAAATTTTAGGAGTTCATATAATTGATTAAGAGCTTTTCAACATGATTATATTGCAAAAACTCAATTTCTATACTTTTTACTCAGTTAAAATTCTAACGGTTCCATTGTTCTGCCTATTTAGACTCGCTCGTCCGAAACCTTACAAAAAGGACCGCAAAATAAGTTTTAATCAAAATTTAGGAGTTCATATAATTGATTACGAGCTTTTCAACATGATTATATTGCAAAAACTCGATTTCTGTTCTTTTTACTCAGTTAATATTCTAACGGGTCCATTGTTCGGCCCATTTAGACCCGCTCGTCCGAAACCTCTACAAAAGGGCTGCAAAATAAGTTTTAATCTAAATTTAGGAGTTCATACAATTGATTACGAGCTTTTCAACACAATTATATTGCAAAAACTCAATTTTTCTGCGTTTTACTCAGTAAAATTCTAACGGATCCATTGTTCGGCCCATTTAGACCCGTTCGTCCGAAACCTCTACAAAAGGGTTGCAAAATAAGTGTTTATCCAAATTTAGGAGTTCATACAATTGATCACGAGCGTTTCAACACGATTATATTGCAAAAACTCGATTTTTGTACTTTTTACTCAGTTAAAATTCTAACGGGTCCATTGTTCGGCCTATTTAGTCTCGATCGTCCGAAACCTATACAAAAAGGGTTGCACAATAAGTTTTAATCCAAATTTAGGAATGTATATAATTGATTACGAGCATTTCAACATGATTACATTGCAAAAACTCGATTTCTATACTTTGTACTCAGTTAAAATTCTAACGGGTCCACTGTTCGGCCCATTTAGACCCGCTCGTCCGAAACCTTTACAAAGGGTTGCAAAATAAGTTTTAAACCAAGTTTAGGAGTTCATACAATTGATTATGAGCTTTTCAATACAATTATATTGCAAAAACTCGATTTCTGTACTTTTTACTCAGTTAAAGTTCTAACGGGTCCATTGTTCGGCCCATTTAGACTCGCTCGCCTGAAACCTTTACAAAAAAGACCGCAAAATAAGTTAGAATCAAATTTTGGGAGTTCATATAATTGATTACGAGCTTTTCAAAAATATTATATTGCAAAATCTCGATTTCTGTTCTTTTTACTCAGTTAAAATTCTAACGGGTCCATTGTTCGGCCCATTTAGACCCGCTCGTCCGAAACCTCTAAAAAAGAGTTGCAAAATAAGTTTTAATCCAAATTTAGGAGTTCATACAATTGTTTACGAGCTTTTCAACACGATTATATTGCAAAAACTCGATTTCTGTTCTTTTTACTCAGTTAAAATTCTAACGGGTCCACTGTTCGCCCCATTTAGACCCTCTCGTCCGAAACCTCTACAAAAAGACCGCAAAACAAGTTAGAATCAAATTTTAGGATTTCATATAATTGATTACGAGCTTTTCAACACAACTATATTGCAAAAACTTGATTTCTCTACTTTTTACTCAGTTAAAATTCTAACGGGTCCATTGTTCGGCCCATTTAGACCCGCTCGTCCGAAACCTCTACAAAGGGTTGCAGAATAAGTTTTAATCCAAATTTAGGAGTTCATACAATTGATTACGAGCTTTTCGATACGATTATATTGTAAAATCTCGATTTCTGTACTTTTTACTCAGATAAAATTCTAACGGGTCCATTGTTCGGCCCATTTAGACACGCTCGTCCGAAACCTTTAGAAAAAGGGCTGCAAAATAAGTTTTAATCCAAATTCAGGGATGCATATAATTGATTACGAGCTTTTCAACACAATTATATTGCAAAAACTCGATTTCTGTTCTTTTTACTCAGTTAATATTCTAACGGGTCCATTGTTTGGCCCATTTAGACCCGCTCGTCCGAAACCTTTACAAAAAAGATCACAAAATAAGTTAGAATCAAATTTTAGGAGTTCATATAATTGATTAAGAGCTTTTCAACATGATTATATTGCAAAAACTCAATTTCTGTTCTTTTTACTAAGTTAAAATTTAACGGGTCTATTCTTCGCCCCATTTAGACCCGCTCGTCCGAAACCTCTACAAAAAGGGTTGCATAATAAGCTTTAATCCAAATTTAGGAATGTATATAATTGATTACGAGCATTTCAACATGATTACATTGCAAAAACTCGATTTCTATACTTTGTACTCAGTTAAAATTCTAACGGGTCCACTGTTCGGCCCATTTAGACCCGCTCGTCCGAAACCTTTACAAAGGGTTGCAAAATAAGTTTTAAACCAAGTTTAGGAGTTCATACAATTGATTACGAGCTTTTCAATACAATTATATTGCAAAAACTCGATTTCTGTACTTTTTACTTAGTTAAAGTTCTAACGGGTCCATTGTTCGGCCCATTTAGACTCGCTCGTCTGAAACCTTTACAAAAAAGACCGCAAAATAAGTTAGAATCAAATTTTGGTAGTTCATATAATTGATTACGAGCTTTTCAAAAATATTATATTGCAAAATCTCGATTTCTGTTCTTTTTACTCGGTTAAAATTCTAACGGGTCCATTGTTCGGCCCATTTAGACCCGCTCGTCCGAAACCTCTAAAAAAGAGTTGCAAAATAAGTTTTAATCCAAATTTAGGAGTTCATACAATTGTTTACGAGCTTTTCAACACTTCATATTGCAAAAACTCGATTTCTGTTCTTTTTACTCAGTTAAAATTCTAACGGGTCCACTGTTCGCCCCATTTAGACCCGCTCGTCCGAAACCTCTACAAAAAGACCGCAAAACAAGTTAGAATCAAATTTTAGGATTTCATATAATTGATTATGAGCTTTTCAACACGATTATATTGAAAAATCTCGATTACAGTTCTTTTTACTCAGTTAAAATTCTAACGGGTCCATTGTTCGACCTATTTAGACCCGCTCGTCCGAAACCTCTACAAAAGGGTTGCAAAATAAGTTTTAATCCAAATTTAGGAGTTCATACAATTGTTTACGAGCTTTTCAACACGATTATATTGCAAAAACTCGATTTCTGTTCTTTTTACTTAGTTAAAATTCTAACGGGTCCATTGTTCGGCCCATTTAGACCCGATCGTCCGAAACCTATACAAAAGGGGTTGCAAAATAAGTTTTAATCCAAATTTAGGAATGCATATAATTGATTACGAGCTTTTCAATATGATTATATTGTAAAAATTCGATTACAGTTCTTTTTACTCAGATAAAATTCAAACAGGTCCATTGTTCGGCCCATTTAGACCCGATCGTCCGAAACCTATACAAAAAGGGTTGCAAAATAAGTTTTAATCCAAATTTAGGAATGCATATAATTGATTACGAGCTTTTCAACACGATTATATTGCTAAAACTCGATTTCTATACTTTTTACTCAGTTAAAATTCTAACGGGTCCATTGTTCGGCCCATTGAGACCCGCTCGTCCGAAACATCTACAAAAAGGGCTGCAATATAAGTTTTAATCCAAATTCAGGAATGCATATAATTGATTACGTGCTTTTCAACACGATTATATTGCAAAAACTCGATTTCTATACTTTTCACTCAGTTAAAATTCTAACGGGTCCACTGTTCGGCCCATTTAGACCCGCTCGTCCGAAACCTCTACAAAGGGTTGCAGAATAAGTTTTAATCCAAATTTAGGAGTTCATACAATTGATTACGAGCTTTTCAACACGATTATATTGCAAAAACTCGATTACAGTTATTTTTACTCAGTTAAAATTCAAACGGGTCCATTGTTGGGCCCATTTAGACACGATCGTCCGAAACCTATACAAAAAGGGTTGCAAAATAAGTTTTAATCCAAATTTAGGAATGCATATAATTGATTACGAGCTTTTCAACACGATTATACTGCTTAAACTCGATTTCTATACTTTTTATTCAGTTAAAATTCTAACGGGTCCATTGTTCGGCCCATTTAGACCCGCTCGTCCGAAACCTCTACAAAAAGGGCTGCAAAATAAGTTTTAATCCAAATTCAGGAATGCATATAATTGATTACGTGCTTTTCAACACGATTATATTGCAAAAACTCGATTTCTATATTTTTCACTCAGTTTAAATTCTAACGGGTCCACTGTTCGGCCCATTTAGACCCGCTCGTCCGAAACCTCTACAAAGGGTTGCAGAATAAGTTTTAATCCAAATTTAGGAGTTCATACAATTGATTACGAGCTTTTCAACACGATTACATTGCAAAAACTCGATTTCTGTTCTTTTTACTCTGTTAAAATTCTAACGGATCCATTGTTCGGCCCATTTAGACCCGCTCGTCCGAAACCTCTACAAAAGGGTTGCAAAATAAGTTTTAATCCAAATTTAGGAGTTCATAAAATTGATTACGAGCTTTTCAACACAATTATATTACAAAAACTAGATTTGTGTGCTTTTTAGTCATTTAAAATTCTAACGGGTCCATTGTTCGTCGCATTTAGACTCGCTCGTCCGAAACCTCTACAAAAGGGTTGCAAAATAAGTTTTAATCCAAATTTAGGAGTTCATACAATTGTTTATGAGCTTTTCAACACGATTATATTGCTAAAACACGATTTCTGTTCTTTTTACTCAGTTAAAATTCTAACGGGTCCATTGTTCGCCCCATTTAGACCCGCTCGTCCGAAACTTTTACAAAAAAGACCGACAAACAAGTTAGAATCAAATTTTAGGATTTCATATAATTGATTACGAGCTTTCAACATGACTATAATGCAAAACTTTATTTCTGTACTTTTTACTCAGTTAAAATTCTAACGGGTCCATTGTTCGCCTCATTTAGACCCGCTCGTCCGAAACCTCTACAAAAAAGACCGCAAAACAAGTTAGAGTCAAATTCTAACGGGTCTATTGTTCGGCCCATTTAGACCCGCTCGTCCGAAACCTTTACAAAAAAGACCGCAAAATAAGTTAGAATCAAATTTTAGGAGTTCATATAGATTACGAGCTTTTCAACATGATTATATTGCAAAATCTCGATTACAGTTCTTTTTACTCAGTTAAAATTCTAACGGGTCCATTGTTCGGCCCATTTAGACCCGCTCATCCGAAACCTCTACAAAAGGGTTGCAAAATAAGTTTTAATCCAAATTTAGGAGGTCGTACAATTGTTTGCAAATAATTGATTGCAAGCTTTCAACATGACTATATTCCAAAAACTTGATTTCTGTACTTTTTACTCAGTTAAAATTCTAACGGGTCCATTGTTCGGCCCATTTAGACCCGCTCGTCCGAAACATTTACAAAAAAGATCGCAAAATAAGTTTTAATCAAATTTTAGGAGTTCATATAATTGATTAAGTGCTTTTCAACATGATTATATTGCAAAAACTAAATTTTTGTTCTTTTTACTCAGTTAATATTCTAACGGGTCCATTGTTCGGCCCATTTAGACCCGCTCGTCCGAAACCTCTACAAAAGGGTTGCAAAATAAGTTTTAATCCAAATTTAGGAGGTCGTACAATTGTTTATGAGCTTTTCAACACGATTATATTGCAAAAACACGATTTCTGTTCTTTTTACTCAGTTAAAATTCTAAAGGGTCCATTGTTCGCCCCATTTTGACCCGCTCGTCCGAAACTTCTACAAAAAAGACCGCAAAACAAGTTAGAATCAAATTTTAGGATTTCATATAATTGATTGCGAGCTTTCAACATGACTATATTCCGAAAACTTGATTTATGTACTTTTTACTCAGTTAAAATTCTAACGGGTCCATTGTTCGGCCCATTTAGACCCGCTCGTCCGAAACCTTTAAAAAAAGATCGCAAAATATGTTTTAATCAAATTTTAGGAGTTCATATAATTGATTAAGTGCTTTTCAACATGATTATATAGCAAAAACTAGATTTCTGTTCTTTTTACTCAGTTAATATTCTAACGGGTCCATTGTTCGGCCCAATTAGACCCGCTCGTCCGAAACCTCTACAAAAGGGTTGCAAAATAAGTTTTAATCCAAATTTAGGAGTTCATACAATTGATTACGAGCTTTTCAACACAATTATATTGCAAAAACTCAATTTTTGTGCTTTTTACTTAGTTAAAATTCTAATGGGTCCATTGTTCGACCCATTTAGACCCGCTCGTCCGAAACCTTTACAAAAAAGATCGCAAAATAAGTTAGAATCAAATTTTAGGAGTTCATACAAATGATTAAGATCTTTTCAACATGATTATATTGCAAAAACGCGATTTCTGTTCTTTTTCCTCAATTAATATTCTAACGGGTCTATTGTTCGGCACATTTAGACCCGCTCGTCCGAAACCTCTACAAAAGAGTTGCAAAATAAGTTTTAATCCAAATTTAGGAGTTCATACAATTGATTACGAGCTTTTCAACACAATTATATTACAAAAACTCGATTTCTGTTCTTTTTACTCAGTTAATATTCTAACGGGTCCATTGTTCGGCCCATTAAGACCCGCTCGTCCGAAACCTCAACAAAAGGGTTGCAAAATAAGTTTTAATCCAAATTTAGGAGTTCATACAATTGATTACGAGCTTTTCAACACAATTATATTGCAAAAACTCAATTTTTGTGCTTTTTACTTAGTTAAAATTCTAACAGGTCCATTGTTCGGCCCATTTAGACCCGCTCCTCCGAAACCTCTACAAAAAGGTTGCAAAATAAGTGTTAATCCAAATTTAGGAGTTCATACAATTGATTACGAGCGTTTCAATACGATTATATTGCAAAAACTCGACATCTGTACTTTTTACTCAGTTAAAATTCTAACGGGTCAATTGTTCGGCCCATTTAGACCCGATCGTCCGAAACCTATACAAAAAGGGCTGCAAAATAAGTTTTAATCCAAATTTAGGAATGCATATAATTGATTACGTGCTTTTCAACACGATTATATTACAAAAACTCGATTTCTATAAATTTTACTCAGTTAAAATTCTAACGGGTCCACTGTTCGGCCCATTTAGATCCGCTCATCCGAAACCTCTACAAAAGGGTTGCAAAATAAGTTTTAATCAAAATTTAGGAGTTCATACAATTGATTACGAGCTTTTCAACACGATTATATTGCAAAAACTCAATTTATGTACTTTTTACAAAGTTAAAATTCTAACGGGTCAATTGTTCGGCCCATTTAGACCCGCTCGTCCGAAACCTCTACAAAAAAGATCGTAAAATAGGTTTTAATCAAATTTTAGGAGTTCATATAATTGATTAAGAGCTTTTCAACACGATTATATTGCAAAAACTTGATTTCTGTACTTTTTACTCAGTTAAAATTCTAACGAGTCCATTGTTCGGCCCATTTAGACCCGCTCGTCCGAAACCTCTACAAAAGGGTTGCAAAATAAGTTTTAATCCAAATTTAGGAGTTCATACAATTTTTTACGAGCTTTTCAACACGATTATATTGCAAAAACTCGATTTCTGTACTTTTTACTCAGTTAAAATTCTAATGGGTCCATTGTTCGGCCCATTTAGACCCGCTCGTCCGAAACCTTTACAAAAAAGACCGCAAAAGAAGTTAGAATCAAATTTTAGGAGTTCATATAATTGATTACGAGCTTTTCAACACGATTATATTGAAAAATCTCGATTACAGTTCTTTTTACTCAGTTATAATTCTAACGGGTCCATTTTTCGACCCATTTAGACCCGCTCGTCTGAAACCTCTACAAAAGGGTTGCAAAATAAGTTTTAATCCAAATTTAGGAGTTCATACAATTGTTTACGAGCTTTTCAACACGACTATATTGCAAAAACTTGATTTCTGTACTTTTTACTCAGTTAAAATTATAACGGGTCCATTGTTCGGCCCATTTAGACCCGCTCGTCCGAAACCTCTACAAAAGGGTTGCAAAGTAACTTTTAATCCAAATTTAGGAGTTCATACAATTGATTACGAGCTTTTCAACACAATTAAATTGCAAAAACTCGATTTTTGTGCTTTTTACTCAGTTAAAATTCTAACGGGTCCATTGTTCGGCCCATTTAGACCCGCTTGTCCGAAACCTCTATAAAAGGGTTGCAAAATAAGTTTTAATCAAAATTTAGGAGTTCATACAATTGATTACGAGCTTTTCAACACGATTATATTGCAAAAACTCGATTTATGTACTTTTTAGTCAGATAAAATTCTAACAGGTCCATTGCAAAAACTCGATTTATGAACTCCTAAATTTGGATTAAAACTTATTTTGCAGCCCTTTTTGTAGAGGTTTCGGACGAGCGGGTCTAAATGGGCCGAACAATGGACCCGTTAGAATTTTAACAGAGTAAAAAGTACAGAAATCGAGTTTTTGCAATATAATCGTGTTGAAAAGTTCATAATCAATTATAAGAACTCCTAAATTTGGATTAAAACTTATTTTGCAGCCCTTTTTGTAGAGGTTTCGGACGAACGGGTCTAAATGGGTCGAACAATGGACCCGTTAGAATTTTAACTGAGTAAAAAGTATAGAAATCATGTTTTTGCAATATAATCGTGTTGAAAAGTTCATAATCAATTATATGAACTCCTAAATTTGGATTAAAACTTATTTTGCAGCCCTTTTTGTAGAGGTTTCGGACGAACGGGTCTAAATGGGCCAAACAATGGACCCGTTAGAATTTTAACATAGTAAAAAGTACAGAAATCGGGTTTTTGAAATATAATAAAGTTAAAAAGCTCATAATCAATTATATGAACTCCTAAATTTGGATTAAAACTTATTTTTCAGCCGTTTTTGTAGAGGTTTCGGACAAGCGGGTCTAAATGGGCCGAACAATGGACCCGTTAGAATTTTAACAAAGTAAAAAGTACAGAAATCTAGTTTTTGCAATATAATCGTGTTGAAAAGCTCATAATCAATTACATGAACTCCTAAATTTGGATTAAAACTTATTTTGCAGCCCTTTTTGTAGAGGTTTCGGACGAACGGGTCTAAATGGGCCGAACAATGGACCCGTTAGAATTTTAACTGAGTAAAAAGTACGTAAATCGAGATTTTTCAATATAATCATGTTGAAAAGCTAGTGATAAATTGTATGAACTCCTAAATTTGGATTAAAGCTTATTTTGCAGCACTTTTTGTAGAGGTTTCGGACGAGCGGGTCTAAATGGGCCGTACAATGGACCCGTTACAATTTTAGCTGAGTAAAAAGTACAGTAATCGAGTTTTTGGAATATAATCGTGTTGAAAAGTTCTTAATCAATTATATGAACTCCTAGAATTTGGATTAAAACTTATTTTGCAGCCCTTTTTGTAGAGGTTTCGGACGAGAGGGTCTAAATGGACCAAACAATGGACCCGTTAAAATTTTAACTGAGTAAAAAGTACATAAATCTAGTTTTTTCAATATAATCGTGTTGAGAAGCTCGTAAACAATTGTATGAACTCATAAATTTGGATTAAAACTTATTTTGTAACCCTTTTGTTGAGGTTTCAGACGAGCGGGTCTAAATGAGCCGAACAATGGACCCGTTAGAATTTTAACTGAGTAAAAAGTATAGAAATCGAGTTTTTGCAATATAATCGTGTTGAAAAGTTCATAATCAATTTTATGAACTCCTAAATTTGGATTAAAACTTATTTGCAGCCCTTTTGTAGAGGTTTCGGACGAGCGGGTCTAAATGGGCCGAACAATGGACCTGTTAGAATTTTAACAGAGTAAAAAGTATGGAAATCGAGTTTTTGCAATATAATCATGTTGAAAAGCTCACAATCAATTATATGAACTCCTAAATTTGGATTAAAACTTATTTTGCAGCCCTTTTTGTAGAGGTTTCGGACGAGCGGGTCTAAATGGGCCGAGCAATGGACCCGTTACAATTTAAACTTAGTAAAAAGTACAGTAATCGAGTTTTTGCAATATAATCGTGTTGAAAAGCTCATAATCAATTATATGAACTCCTAGAATTTGGATTAAAACTTATTTTGCAGCCCTTTTTGTAGAGGTTTCGGACGAGCGGGTCAAAATGGGCCGAACATTGGACCCGTTAGAATTTTAACTGAGTAAAAAGTACAGAAAATGAGTTTTTGCAATATAATCGTGTTGAAAAGCTCGTAATCAATTATATGAAATCCTAAAATTTGATTCTAACTTATTTTGTGGTCTTTTTTGTAGAGGTTTCGGACGAGCGGGTCTAAATGGGCCGAAAAATGGACCCGTTAGAATTTTAACTGAGTAAAAAGTATAAAAATCGAGTTTTTGCAATATAATCGTTTTGAAAAGCTCGTAATCAATTGTATGAACTCCTAAATTTGGATTAAAACTTATTTTGCAACCATTTTGTAGAGGTTTCGGACGAGCGGGTCTAAATGGGCCGAACAATGGACCCGTTAGAATTTTTTTTGTTGAGAAAAAGGCCTCATTAAAAACCCCACTAATCTCAACTGGGCTAGCCCAGAGGGGTCCTGAAGGGGAAAAGATTGCCCAAATATATATATATTTTAAATCAAGGGGGTTGAAAACCAACCTGTACAATAGAGCGTAAGAAATCGGGCAAGCCCGGCCCAAAATACAAAGAGGACCTAGAGTGCAAGGCCCAATTGGCAATAGAATGTGCTAGAACATTAGCAACTCGCGGTACATAAAGAAAATGTAAATCCGGAATAGATACAAAAAGAGGACGAGCCGCATCAATTTTGGCCGTAAAAGAGAGGCGTCCGGGCCGAGGCAACATATTTTGTTGATGACCAAAGTAGCGTCAAAATCGATAATGATGCTGCTCCAGCCGACATCCCTACCAAGTGTAGCCCCAGTGATGATGGCGCGAAGTTCCGCAGTAGAGGCGTCGACGCATCCTGCGCAATGAATGGCACAACCATGAAGAATAGCTCCACTAGCATCCTGAGCCACAACACCAAACCTTGCTTCGCTTGTAGCGGGGTTGAAAGCACCGTCGACATTGATTTTAACCTTCTCATCCGGTGGCGGACTCCATGTTGGTTGAGAAAGAGCTGGCTCCGTCCGTAGTTGCGTCATGGCGTGAAGAGAGTTGGCCGAGGCGTAGTCCTGTAGCAGTTCCCTAGAATTCATAAGAGTAAGCCATGGCGGCTACAAACGCTTAGAGTGAACCCAGTCGTTCATCCGGTTCCAGATGTTCCAAAGGATATTGAGGAACAAACTAAATTCAGAGCGAGAAAGTAGCGAGGCCCCTTGTTCCAACCATAAGGGAGTAGGGGAGAGCGCGCTAGTGCGTAAAGGAAGGGGAAGCCCAGCTAGTTGCAGTACTTCAGCTGCACCAACACAATCTCATAGAGAATGGAGTGGTGTTTCGACTACCGTCGGGAAAAAAGGGCACACGCCAGAGCCTAACCCCACAGCTGCAAGACGGTCACCTGTGGGTAGAGCATCTCGTCCTGCTCTCCATCCAAAGGATCGAATCTTCGAGAGGGTGCTCGCTTTGGAAATAGCCCGCCAAAGGGGAGAAGGACGGCCGATAGGTCTAACTGGATGTCGTAAGAATAGGTATCCGGAGCGCACCGAATATATCCCAGTGTCATGATAGCCCCAAAGTAATACATCGCGCCGCTCATTGGAGATTGGCACACGCAATATGGCATCAGCATCATCCCAGTCAAAATGCTGGCAGACTTTGAGTTCGTCCCAAGACGCTTGATTGTGGATCATGAAGTCACGACACCGTAAGGGGAGTTCATCCTCGTCTTGATAATTTCCAAAGAAGGATAAACTGGAGGCTCCGCCCCAAGGGTCACGGTGGATACGGATCTTACTCTGGATTCTGGGTCGCCAAAAGAAACCCGGCTGCAATCATTGCAGGGCCTGCTAAAGACCATGCCAAGCTGAATAAATTCAGGCCCAATGATGTTCTAGTGTTGCTTGAAGAAACCACTAGGAAATCCATCGATGCCAGGAGCTTTCCTTGGACTAATATCCTGGAAGGCGGCAAGCACTTCACTCTCTGTGAATGGTCGCAACAGAGAAGTATTCATTGATGGAGTGACGACCGGAGGGATTTGTTCCAGCAGACGTGGCAAAGAACTAGGGTTGGACGATGTAAATAGCGTCCGAAAATAATCCGAGGCAATTTGAAGGAGCCTAGGCGTAGCTGTATGCCAAACAAGGTTCCCATCGTGAAGGCCACGAATAGTGTTCTTTTTCCTTCGCTTAGAGGCTCTAGCGTGGAAAAAAGACGTGTTTTTGTCCCCTTGGGACAACCATGTGACCCGCGATTGTTGTGCCCAGTAGGCTTCACGTACGTCCAGAAGACGTCGAAGCTCTAGTTTTGCGTCTCGCAGGTCATTTAGCATCGTAGTCGGTAGTTGACAACGTCGCATGTATGAATTGATTTTGCGTTGTAGTTCCGCAATGCGGTTGTGTGATTGGTATCGGCGATGCGATTTCCAATCGCGAAGCTGGTTGCCAACCGTACGTAATTTATCAGACAAATTGCCCGATGCATTCGCCCATGCCTGTTGGAAGGTCGAGATGCATGATGGATAATTTGCCCAACAAGATTCAAAAAGGAAATGGTCAAAGGTCTCTCGAGGAGCAGTGTCGCGCTGGAGAGCATGTTTTGTGTCCATGACTATGACATAATGGTCAGAGTCCGGGGAAAAATATTACGGCATTGGAATGTGGAATTTTCACTAAGCCATGTATTGCATGCTAGAAAACGATCAAGTCGTTCACAAATAGTTGAGACGTTAGGCCCTGTTCGGGACCAAGTGAACCAACCCGATGTTGGCTTGCAATCAAAAAGACTATTGCGAGATAAACATTCGCAAAAGCTAGTGATTTGCGACTGCGGTCGGTGACAGCCTCCTTGTTTTTTTGAATCTGATAAAATATCATTAAGGTCACCGCCAATTAACCAAGGCATTGGTGAAGCGTGACGCAAAGAATCAATCAAATCCCATATTTTAGACTTCACATTTGTGTCAGCGTAACCATATATGCCCGTAAAACGAAAACATTCATCATGCGAATTTAAAATAACATCGATGGATCGATCAGAATACGAGAGCAAATCAAGTTCAATTTTATTATTCCAAAATATAATGAGTCCGAAGCATGTGGGGCTGCTATCAACATGGATGCAGCCATGCATATCTAATAAAATCCTTAAACGATCATAATAATAACGACATAAGCGAGTTTCAGACAAAAATATAACATCTGGTTGCAACCTACGAGCAATGGTGCTCAACCCTTGAACTGCCGACGGGGAACCAAGACCGCGACAGTTCCAACAAAAGATCCTCATTTCTCTCGGCGGGGTTGAACGTCAACCGCCGCCGAAGAGATTTTGCTGCTCATCCCAGCTTTAGATAGTTTGGAAGGTTTGTTAGAGGTCACTCCGGGTTTCACCGGCTTAGCCTGAGCGGAGGGGGAGGTTCTCGGCCTCTTGGTAACATCAACAGCAACCACCAGAGGGCTACGTTTTGTCTTGCGGGAGCCAGTTGCTCCATTAGTAGGTCCCGACGTTGCAACCAACCAATCCTCAAATTCTGGGTTGGTATACACATTACTTCCAACCCCCACAGTAGTGGAAATGGGAGGAGCATCTGCAGGCACCGGTATACCATTGTCATCGATCAGTACAAACCGCTTCTCCGGCGGAGTGGAGGAGGCAGCAGCATCATTCGTGGCTGGAGTGACCTTGGGGGAACCATTTGTGACAGATTCTGCATCTGCCGGTATGATGTCCAGAGGTGCCACATTTAGTGGCTCAATTGTTTGTGCTGCTGAAGGGGATGCATGCTGTTCGCTGGCAGCATCATCCTCAATCGGAACAACCACATCAGCAGCTGCGGACGGGTCCGATATGCCCAGCGATGGATTGGCTGCAACATCAGCCATAGTATCCGCAGGCTCCTCGTGTGCCACTGTTGTTGGAGCAGCATCAGGCACTGTATCCGTTGCAACATGAGGCTGCTGCTGGGATGTTTTCGCAATCCCTACCACCATTTTCCCTTTACCGTTTACATCTGGACAAATGTAAATGAACGGGGAAATTAATAAACAGTAGAAAATGATGGAATGTGTAAAATTACAAAAGAGATCGAAATAAAATGAAATGAAAATACCCTTAGTAACAGCTGGTGTTGTCGAAGGGCCTGCTGGTTCGAAATATCGAACTCGTCCTTTGCTTGAAACCTTAGATTTGCCTTTCGGAGTAGGGGCACGTAGCCAATCACCGTATTGTAGTGCTTCTGGTTTGGCATCCTTAAAGTCAGCGCAAGAAGCACATAGATGACAGAGGATTCCACACACATGGCAGAATGTGGGCAACTTCTCATATTGGACGGGGAGTATTTGTGGTTCCTAATCAGCTATTCCCATTGCCACAAAACGGTGCAATGGTCGAGCAACATCTACTTGGATCCAAACACGGAGGAACTTGACCATGTTCCCATCTTCCGATTTTTGGGAATCAGTTCCCATGACGGCTCCAAGGCCGCTACCAAGTGCCCACCCAGTGATGTTGGCAACCGTGTCCCCGGTCATCATAGCTAGGGGAACTTTGTGAATCCGAACCCAGATTCGCATATGAGTGAAAGCATAGCCATCAATGGTGTGTTTTGGTTGGATTGGCAGTAGAGCAAGCCAGTCCTTTTTGAACGTCCATGGGCCTCGCTTAAGGACATCATCTTTGCGAGCCGTTGCCTCAAATTTAAACATGAAGAATCTTGATCCTAGGGCTGTTACCGTTGATAGCTTATCACCTTTCCAAACTGTCGAAAAAATGCGTACCAACGCAGCTTCATCGAAAGCTTTCGTTGGAAAAAGCTTCCCTATCAGAGATGATTTGTAATCATTGAGGGGGATGGCTTTGGTCGAAGCTGGTGCAAAAACCAAATGTTGTTCCTCAGCAGTAAACTGGAGGTTGTCAAAGCGTGATAGAAAAAAATCTGAGGAGGCCATGGTGAAGTAACAGTTAAAGCTGTTGTAGTGGTAGAGAGAAGAATGGTGCAGCCAACATACAAAAGCTGAAGCTGGCAGCCAAGGTGAAATATATGTGTTGAAGAGAAGTAATACCTTAGATGGGATTGATAATTCCGAATGAGTAGGAGAGATTTCAAAAGATAAAATAAATTTTAAATTTATGTTTATCTTAAATTTGAAATGTATGGTAACCTAAAGATTTGTAGATTCCCCGAAAAGAGATGAACAAAATCTTTCCCAGCAAATTCAAAGTTCAATTTTAACTTAGATAAAATAAGTTTGAAATAGAATTTGAAAGTGTATGGTATATGAAGATTAGAAGAGATAGTGATAGCTTTCCCAACAACTTCAAAAAATATTCTAAACTTAGATAATGTGAAATTGAAAGTGAGTTCAAAAGGAAATGGATTCCTGATATATAGGGAATTATCCGTTAAGAAAATTTGAAATGTGGAATGGGAGGTATTTTTGGCTATCCCGATTTTTTGGAACAAAAAAATCTCGGAAATAATGGAACAATGGAACCTCAAAGTTTTGCCTCGCCTCCGTTGAGAGTAAACAGGGCCGTTACCGTTCATGGAGACGGTGGCAGCAGGGTAACGGGCCCGGGAAACCAACGTCTCACAATCTTCCATCAACGTATGCATGGAGGGGAATAGAAAAACCCTAACTGCAGCCAACGATGGGCTCGAGATGAGTCCTGACAAACTGCCAGCAATCAGCAAGCCAGACTTGAGTAACATCACTAATAAACATATGATGATAAAATGTCTCAAATATAATATAGGTGTTGCATGTCGTATTTGGTTGCAGCTATGCGTCCGTTTGCATGCATGCCATCGCCATGAAATTGGTAAGAAAAACGTGATAACGAGAGACTTACAAGTCTCGTGCCATTTTTCAAGAGAAGCAAAAATACAAGGCCTTGACGGCCAGGATGAACCATGTGCCCTGATTAAGGGGGCTGGGATGACGAATGGCACCCATGAGTGTGACCCAGCATAATCAAAACATTCTACAAAATTATTAAGATTACTGAGAATAGTTATGAATGAATTAACTAGGATAATTGTGGATGACGGTAGAAATCTTTGGTAGAGAGTGGTCGTCAGCATTGGAGAGTGAGGTCTCCATGATAGTAATAAAAATAATAAGCAAACCTGTACATGTTGGTGAGGGATGGATACGGATAACTCCAGTGGTATTCCTTTTCCGGAGAGTAGTGTGACACCAACCAGCTTTGAAAGATCGACAGAGGGCTAGATGAGAGCCATGGCAAAGCCAATGGGAAAGCAAAATTCCATGGGGTGATGGGTCAGTTTCCCACTGTCACCGTTTGGGTGCTAAACAAGCACCACCGCGGCGGAGGTGAGAGGGAGAGGTGGTAGAAGTGGTGGTGGAAGGGTGAAAGGTGGTGGTGGTGGTTGTCGGGGTAGAAGTGAAAAACGAAAGGGATAATTAGAGAGAAAAAAATTGAGAGAGTTTTCATCACCCGTTACCCGTTGGAATTTTTACCCGTTAGAATTTTAACTGAGTAAAAAGTACACTAATCGAGTTTTTGCAATATAATCATGTTGAAAAGCTCTTAATCAATTATATGAACTCCTAAAATTTGATTCTAACTTATTTTGCGATCTTTTTCGTAAAGGTTTCGGACGAGCGGGTCTAAATGGGCCGAACAATGGACCCATTAGAATTTTAACTGAGTAAAAGGTACAGAAATCGAGTTTTTGCAATATAATCGTGTTGAAAAGCTCGTAATCAATAATATGAACTCCTAAATTTTGATTAAAACTTGTTTTGCAGTCTTTTTTGTAGGGGTTTCGGACGAGCGGGTCTAAATAGGCCGAACAATGGAACCATTAGAATTTTAACTGAGTAAAAAGTACAGTAATCGAGTTTTTGCAATATAATCGTGTTAAAAAGCTCTTAATCAATTATATGAACTCCTAAAATTTGATTCTAACTTATTTTGCGATCTATTTTGAAAGGTTTCGGACGAACGGGTCTAAATGGGCCGAACAATGGACCCGTTAGAATTTTAACTGAGTAAAAAGTACAGAAATCGAGTTTTTGCAATATAATCGTGTTGAAAAGCTCGTAATCAATTTTATGAACTCCTAAATTTAGATTAAAACTTATTTTGCAACCTTTTTGTAGAGGTTTCGGACGACCGGGTCTAAATGGGCCGAAAAATGGACCCGTTAGAATTTTAACCGAGTAAAAAGTACTATAATCGAATTTTTGCAATATAATCGTGTTGAAAAGCTTGTAATCAATTATATGAACTCCTAAAATTTGATTCTAACTTATTTTGCGGTTTTCTTTGTAAAGGTTTCGGACGAGCGGGTCTAAATGGGCCGAACAATGGACTAGTTAGAATATTAACTGAGTAAAAAGTACAGAAATCGAGTTTTTTCAATATAATCGTGTTGAAAAGCTCGTAAACAATTGTATGAACTCCTAAATTTGGATTAAAACTTATTTTGCAAACCTTTTGTAGAGGTTTCGGACGAGCGGATCTAAATGGGCCGAACAATGGACCCGTTAGAATTTTAACGGAGTGAAAAGCACAAAAATTGAATTTTTGCAATATAATTGATTTGAAAAGCTCTTAATCAATTCTATGAACTCCTAAAATTTGATTCTAACTTATTTTACTATCTTTTTTGTAAAGGTTTCGGACGAGCGGGTCTAAATAGGCCGAACAAAGGACCCGTTAGAATTTTAACTGAGTAAAAAGTACAGATATCGAGTTTTTGCAATAAAATCGTGTTGAAAAGCTCGTAATCAATTGTATGAACTCCTAAATTTGGAATAAAACTTATTTTGCAACCCTTTTGTAGAGGTTTCGGACGAGCGGGTCTAAATGGGCCGAACAATGGACCCGTTAGAATTTTAACTGAGTAAAATGTATAGAAATCTAGTTTTTGCAATATAATCGTGTTGAAAAGATCGTAATCAATTGTATGAACTCCTAATTTTGGATTAAAACTTATTTTGCAACCCTTTTGTAAAGGTTTCAGACGAGCGGGTCTAAATGGGCCGAACAATGGACCTGTTAGAATTTTAACTGAGTAAAAAGTACAGAAATCGAGTTTTGCAATATAATCGTGTTGAAAAGCTCGTAATCAATTGTATGAACTCCTAAATTTGGATTAAAACTTATTTTCCAACCCTTTTGTAGAGGTTTCGGACGAACGGGTCTAAATGGGCCGAACAATGGACCCGTTAAAACTTTAACTGAGTAAAACGTACAGAAATCGAGTTTTTGCAATATAATCGTGTTGAAAAGCTCGTAATCAATTGTATGAACTCCTAAATTTGGATTAAAACTTATTTTGCAACCCTTTTGTAGAGGTTTCGGACGAGGGGGTCTAAATGGGCCGAACAATGGACCTGTTAGAATTTTAACTGAGTAAAAAGTACAGAAATCGAGTTTTTGCAATATAATCGTGTTGAAAAGCTCGTAATCAATTGTATGAACTCCTAAATTTGGATTAAAACTTATTTTCCAACCATTTTGTAGAGGTTTCAGACGAGCTGGTCTAAATGGGCCGAACAATGGACCCGTTAGAATTTTAACTGAGTAAAAAGTACAGAAATCGAGTTTTTGCAATATAATCGTGTTGAAAAGCACGTAATCAATTTTATGAAATCCTAAAATTTGATTAAAACTTGTTTTACGGTCTTTTTTGTAGAGGTTTCGGACGAGCGGGTCTAAATGGCCGAACAATGGACCCGTTAGAATTTTAACTGAGTAAAAAGTACAGAAATCGAGTTTTGGCAATATAATCGTGTTGAAAAGCTCGTAATCAATTATATGAACTCCTAAATTTGGATTAAAACTTTTTTTCCAACCCTTTTGTAGAGGTTTCAGACGAGCAGGTCTAAATGGGCCGAACAATGTACCCGTTAGAATTTTAACTGAGTAAAAAAGTACAGAAATCGAGTTTTTGCAATATAATCATGTTGAAAAGCACGTGATCAATTTTATGAACTCCTAAAATTTTATTAAAACTTGTTTTACGGTCTTTTTTTGTAGAGGTTTCGGACGAGCGGGTCTAAATGGCCGAACAATAGACCCGTTAGAATTTTAACTGAGTAAAAAGTACAGAAATCGAGTTTTGGCAATATAATCGTGTTGAAAAGCTCGTAATCAATTATATGAACTCCTAAATTTGGATTAAAACTTTTTTTCCAACCCTTTTGTAGAGGTTTCGGACGAGCGGGTCTAAATGGGCCGAACAATGGACCCGTTAGAATTTTAACTGAGTAAAAAGTACAGAAATCGAGTTTTTGGAATATAATCGTGTTGAAAAGCTCGTAATCAATTGTATGAACTCCTAAATTTAGATTAAAACTTATTTTGCAACCCTTTTGTAGAGGTTTCGGACGACCGGGTCTAAATGGGCCGAACAATGGACCCGTTAAAACTTTAACTGAGTAAAACGTACAGAAATCGAGTTTTTGCAATATAATCGTATTGAAAAGCTCGTAATCAATTGTATGAACTCCTAAATTTGGATTAAAACTTATTTTGCAACCCTTTTGTAGAGGTTTCGGACGAGGGGGTCTAAATGGGCCGAACAATGGACCTGTTAGAATTTTAACTGAGTAAAAAGTACAGAAATCGAGTTTTTGCAATATAATCGTGTTGAAAAGCTCGTAATCAATTGTATGAACTCCTAAATTTGGATTAAAACTTATTTTCCAACCATTTTGTAGAGGTTTCAGACGAGCTGGTCTAAATGGGCCGAACAATGGACCCGTTAGAATTTTAACTGAGTAAAAAGTACAGAAATCGAGTTTTTGCAATATAATCGTGTTGAAAAGCACGTAATCAATTTTATGAACTCCTAAAATTTGATTAAAACTTGTTTTACGGTCTTTTTTGTAGAGGTTTCGGACGAGCGGGTCTAAATGGCCGAACAATGGACCCGTTAGAATTTTAACTGAGTAAAAAGTACAGAAATCGAGTTTTGGCAATATAATCGTGTTGAAAAGCTCGTAATCAATTATATGAACTCCTAAATTTGGATTAAAACTTTTTTTCCAACCCTTTTGTAGAGGTTTCAGACGAGCAGGTCTAAATGGGCCGAACAATGTACCCGTTAGAATTTTAACTGAGTAAAAAAGTACAGAAATCGAGTTTTTGCAATATAATCATGTTGAAAAGCACGTGATCAATTTTATGAACTCCTAAAATTTTATTAAAACTTGTTTTACGGTCTTTTTTTGTAGAGGTTTCGGACGAGCGGGTCTAAATGGCCGAACAATAGACCCGTTAGAATTTTAACTGAGTAAAAAGTACAGAAATCGAGTTTTGGCAATATAATCGTGTTGAAAAGCTCGTAATCAATTATATGAACTCCTAAATTTGGATTAAAACTTTTTTTCCAACCCTTTTGTAGAGGTTTCGGACGAGCGGGTCTAAATGGGCCGAACAATGGACCCGTTAGAATTTTAACTGAGTAAAAAGTACAGAAATCGAGTTTTTGCAATATAATCGTGTTGAAAAGCTCGTAATCAATTGTATGAACTCCTAAATTTAGATTAAAACTTATTTTGCAACCCTTTTGTAGAGGTTTCGGACGACCGGGTCTAAATGGGCCGAACAATGGACCCGTTAAAACTTTAACTGAGTAAAACGTACAGAAATCGAGTTTTTGCAATATAATCGTGTTGAAAAGCTCGTAATCAATTGTATGAACTCCTAAATTTGGATTAAAACTTATTTTGCAACCCTTTTGTAGAGGTTTCGGACGAGGGGGTCTAAATGGGCCGAACAATGGACCTGTTAGAATTTTAACTGAGTAAAAAGTACAGAAATCGAGTTTTTGCAATATAATCGTGTTGAAAAGCTCGTAATCAATTGTATGAACTCCTAAATTTGGATTAAAACTTATTTTCCAACCATTTTGTAGAGGTTTCAGACGAGCTGGTCTAAATGGGCCGAACAATGGACCCGTTAGAATTTTAACTGAGTAAAAAGTACAGAAATCGAGTTTTTGCAATATAATCGTGTTGAAAAGCACGTAATCAATTTTATGAACTCCTAAAATTTGATTAAAACTTGTTTTACGGTCTTTTTTGTAGAGGTTTCGGACGAGCGGGTCTAAATGGCCGAACAATGGACCCGTTAGAATTTTAACTGAGTAAAAAGTACAGAAATCGAGTTTTGGCAATATAATCGTGTTGAAAAGCTCGTAATCAATTATATGAACTCCTAAATTTGGATTAAAACTTTTTTTCCAACCCTTTTGTAGAGGTTTCAGACGAGCAGGTCTAAATGGGCCGAACAATGTACCCGTTAGAATTTTAACTGAGTAAAAAAGTACAGAAATCGAGTTTTTGCAATATAATCGTGTTGAAAAGCACGTGATCAATTTTATGAACTCCTAAAATTTTATTAAAACTTGTTTTACGGTCTTTTTTTGTAGAGGTTTCGGACGAGCGGGTCTAAATGGCCGAACAATAGACCCGTTAGAATTTTAACTGAGTAAAAAGTACAGAAATCGAGTTTTGGCAATATAATCGTGTTGAAAAGCTCGTAATCAATTATATGAACTCCTAAATTTGGATTAAAACTTTTTTTCCAACCCTTTTGTAGAGGTTTCGGACGAGCGGGTCTAAATGGGCCGAACAATGGACCCGTTAGAATTTTAACTGAGTAAAAAGTACAGAAATCGAGTTTTTGCAATATAATCGTGTTGAAAAGCTCGTAATCAATTGTATGAACTCCTAAATTTAGATTAAAACTTATTTTGCAACCCTTTTGTAGAGGTTTCGGACGACCGGGTCTAAATGGGCCGAACAATAGACCCGTTAGAATTTTAACTGAGTAAAAAGTACAGAAATCGAGTTTTTGCAATATAATCGTGTTGAAAAGCTCGTAATCAATAATATGAACTCCTAAAATTTGATTAAAACTTGTTTTGCAGTCTTTTTTGTAGAGGTTTCGGACGAGCGGGTCTAAATAGGCCGAACAATGGACCCGTTAGAATTTTAACTGAGTAAAAAGTACAGTAATCGAGTTTTTGCAATACAATCGTGTTGAAAAGCTCTTAATCAATTATATGAACTCCTAAAATTTGATTCTAACTTATTTTACGATCTTTTTTGAAAGGTTTCGGAAGAGCGGGTCTAAATGGGCCGAACAATGGACCCGTTAGAATTTTAACAGTGTAAAAAGTACAGAAATTGAGTTTTTGCAATATAATCGTGTTGAAAAGCTCGTAATCAATTGTATGAACTCCTAAATTTAGATTAAAACTTATTTTGCAACCCTTTTGTAGAGGTTTCGGACGACCAGGTCTAAATGGGCCGAACAATGGACCCGTTAGAATTTTAACCGAGTAAAAAGTACTATAATCGAGTTTTTGCAATATAATCGTGTTGAAAAGCTCGTAATCAATTATATGAACTCCTAAAATTTGATTCTAACTTATTTTGCGGTCTTTTTTGTAAAGGTTTCGGACGAGCGGGTCTAAATGGGCCGAACAATGGACCAGTTAGAATCTTAACTGAGTAAAAAGTAAAGAAATCGAGTTTTTGCAATATAATCGTGTTGAAAAGCTCGTAAACAATTGTATGAACTCCTAAATTTGGATTAAAACTTATTTTGCAACACTTTTGTAGAGGTTTCGGACGAGCGGGTCTAAATGGGCCGAACAATGGACCCGTTAGAATTTTAACTGAGTAAAAAGCACAAAAATCGAATTTTTGCAATATAATTGATTTGAAAAGCTCTTAATCAATTATATGAACTCCTAAAATTTTATTCTAACTTATTTTGCTATCTTTTTTGTAAAGGTTTCGGACGAGCGAGTCTAAATGGGCCGAACAATGGACCAGTTAGAATTTTAACTGAGTAGAAAGTACAGAAATCGAGTTTTTGCAATATAATCGTGTTGAAAAGCTTGTAATGAATTGTA
Source organism: Hibiscus trionum (assembly GCA_030270665.1). NCBI lineage: Eukaryota > Viridiplantae > Streptophyta > Magnoliopsida > Malvales > Malvaceae > Hibiscus > Hibiscus trionum. The sequence goes on along the minus strand of BSYR01000010.1, from coordinate 36,408,152 downwards.
TGAACTCCTAAATTTGGATTAATACTTATTTTGCAACCCTTTTGTAGAGCTTTCGGACGAGCGGGTCTAAATGGGCCGAACAATGGACCCGTTAGAATTTTAACTGAATAAAAAGTACAGAAATTGAGTTTTTGCAATATAATCGTGTTGAAAAGCTCGTAATCAATTGTATGAACTCCTAAATTTGGATTAAAACTTATTTTGCAACCCTTTTGTAGAGGTTTCAGACGAGCGGGTCTAAATGGGCCAAACAATGGACCTGTTAGAATTTTAACTGAGTAAAAAGTACACAAATCGAGTTTTTGCAATATAATCGTGTTGAAAAGCTCGTAATCAATTGTATGAACTCCTAAATTTGGATTAAAACTTATTTTCCAACCCTTTTGTAGAGGTTTCGGACTAGCGGGTCTAAATGGGCCGAACAATGGACCCGTTAAAATTTTAACTGAGTAAAAAGTACAGAAATCGAATTTTTGCGATGTAATCGTGTTGAAAAGCTCGTAATCAATTGTATGAACTCCTAAATTTGGATTAAAACTTATTTTGCAAACCTTTTGTAGAGGTTTCGAACGAGCGGGTCTAAATGGGCCGAACAATGGACCTGTTAGAATTTTAACTGAGTAAAAAGTACAGAAATCGAGTTTTTGCAATATAATCGTGTTGAAAAGCTCGTAATCAATTGTATGAACTCCTAAATTTGGATTAAAACTTATTTTCCAACCCTTTTGTAGAGGTTTCGGACGAGCTGGTCTAAATGGGCCGAACAATGGACCCGTTAGAATTTTAACTGAGTAAAAAGTACAGAAATCGAGTTTTTGCAATATAATCATGTTGAAAAGAACGTAATCAATTTTATGAACTCCTAAAATTTGATTAAAACTTGTTTTGTGGTCTTTTTTGTAGAGGTTTCGGACGAACGGGTCTAAATAGGCCGAACAATGGACCCGTTAGAATTTTAACTGAGTAAAAAGTACGAAAATCGAGTTTTTGCAATATAATCGTGTTGAAAAGCTCGTAATCAATTGTATGAACTCCTAAATTTGGATTAAAACTTATTTTGCAACCCTTTTGTAGAGGTTTCGGTCGAGCGGGTCTAAATGGGCCGAACAATGGACCTATTAGAATTTTAACTGAGTAAAGAGTACAGAAATCGAGTTTTTGCAATATAATCGTGTTGAAAAGCTCGTAATCAATTGTATGAACTCCTAAATTTGGATTGAAACTTATTTTCCAACCCTTTTGTAGAGGTTTCGGACGAGCAGGTCTAAATGGGCCGAACAATGGACCCGTTAGAATTTTAACCTAGTAAAAAGTACAGAAATCGAGTTTTTGCAATATAATCGTGTTGAAAAGCTTGTAATCAATTGTATGAACTCCTAAATTTGGATTAAAACTTTTTTTCCAACCCTTTTGTAGAGGTTTCGGACGAGCGGGTCTAAATGGGCCGAACAATGGACCCGTTAGAATTTTAACTGAGTAAAAAGTACAGAAATCGAGTTTTTGCAATATAATCGTGTTGAAAAGCTCGTAATCAATTGTATGAACTCCTAAATTTAGATTAAAACTTATTTTGCAACCCTTTTGTAGAGGTTTCGGACGACCGGGTCTAAATGGGCCGAACAATAGACCCGTTAGAATTTTAACTGAGTAAAAAGTACAGAAATCGAGTTTTTGCAATATAATCGTGTTGAAAAGCTCGTAATCAATAATATGAACTCCTAAAATTTGATTAAAACTTGTTTTGCAGTCTTTTTTGTAGAGGTTTCGGACGAGCGGGTCTAAATAGGCCGAACAATGGACCCGTTAGAATTTTAACTGAGTAAAAAGTACAGTAATCGAGTTTTTGCAATACAATCGTGTTGAAAAGCTCTTAATCAATTATATGAACTCCTAAAATTTGATTCTAACTTATTTTACGATCTTTTTTGAAAGGTTTCGGAAGAGCGGGTCTAAATGGGCCGAACAATGGACCCGTTAGAATTTTAACAGTGTAAAAAGTACAGAAATTGAGTTTTTGCAATATAATCGTGTTGAAAAGCTCGTAATCAATTGTATGAACTCCTAAATTTAGATTAAAACTTATTTTGCAACCCTTTTGTAGAGGTTTCGGACGACCAGGTCTAAATGGGCCGAACAATGGACCCGTTAGAATTTTAACCGAGTAAAAAGTACTATAATCGAGTTTTTGCAATATAATCGTGTTGAAAAGCTCGTAATCAATTATATGAACTCCTAAAATTTGATTCTAACTTATTTTGCGGTCTTTTTTGTAAAGGTTTCGGACGAGCGGGTCTAAATGGGCCGAACAATGGACCAGTTAGAATCTTAACTGAGTAAAAAGTAAAGAAATCGAGTTTTTGCAATATAATCGTGTTGAAAAGCTCGTAAACAATTGTATGAACTCCTAAATTTGGATTAAAACTTATTTTGCAACACTTTTGTAGAGGTTTCGGACGAGCGGGTCTAAATGGGCCGAACAATGGACCCGTTAGAATTTTAACTGAGTAAAAAGCACAAAAATCGAATTTTTGCAATATAATTGATTTGAAAAGCTCTTAATCAATTATATGAACTCCTAAAATTTGATTCTAACTTATTTTGCTATCTTTTTTGTAAAGGTTTCGGACGAGAGAGTCTAAATGGGCCGAACAATGGACCAGTTAGAATTTTAACTGAGTAGAAAGTACAGAAATCGAGTTTTTGCAATATAATCGTGTTGAAAAGCTTGTAATGAATTGTATGAACTCCTAAATTTGGATTAATACTTATTTTGCAACCCTTTTGTAGAGCTTTCGGACGAGCGGGTCTAAATGGGCCGAACAATGGACCCGTTAGAATTTTAACTGAATAAAAAGTACAGAAATTGAGTTTTTGCAATATAATCGTGTTGAAAAGCTCGTAATCAATTGTATGAACTCCTAAATTTGGATTAAAACTTATTTTGCAACCCTTTTGTAGAGGTTTCAGACGAGCGGGTCTAAATGGGCCAAACAATGGACCTGTTAGAATTTTAACTGAGTAAAAAGTACACAAATCGAGTTTTTGCAATATAATCGTGTTGAAAAGCTCGTAATCAATTGTATGAACTCCTAAATTTGGATTAAAACTTATTTTCCAACCCTTTTGTAGAGGTTTCGGACTAGCGGGTCTAAATGGGCCGAACAATGGACCCGTTAAAATTTTAACTGAGTAAAAAGTACAGAAATCGAATTTTTGCGATGTAATCGTGTTGAAAAGCTCGTAATCAATTGTATGAACTCCTAAATTTGGATTAAAACTTATTTTGCAAACCTTTTGTAGAGGTTTCGAACGAGCGGGTCTAAATGGGCCGAACAATGGACCTGTTAGAATTTTAACTGAGTAAAAAGTACACAAATCGAGTTTTTGCAATATAATCGTGTTTAAAAGCTCGTAATCAATTATATGAACTCCTAAATTTCGATTAAAACTTATTTTGCAGCCCTTTTTGTAGAGGTTTCGGACGAGCGGGTCTAAATGGGCCGAACAATGGACCCGTTAGAATTTTAACTGAGTAAAAAGTACAGAAATCGAGTTTTTGCAATATAATCGTGTTGAAAAGCTCGTAATCAATTGTATGAACTCCTAAATTTGGATTAAAACTTATTTTCCAACCCTTTTGTAGAGGTTTCGGACGAGCGGGTCTAAATGGGCCGAAAAATGGACCCGTTAGAATTTTAACTGAGTAAAAAGTACAGAAATCGAGTTTTTGCAATATAATCGTGTTGAAAAGCTCGTAATCAATTATATGAACTCCTAAAATTTGATTAAAATCTGTTTTGCGGTCTTTTTTGTAGAGGTTTCGGACGAGCGGGTCTAAATGGCCGAACAATGGACCCGTTAGAATTTTAACTGAGTAAAAAGTACAGAAATCGAGTTTTGGCAATATAATCGTGTTGAAAAGCTCGTAATCAATTGTATGAACTCCTAAATTTTGATTAAAACTTATTTTCCAACCCTTTTGTAGAGGTTTCGGACGAGCGAGTCTAAATGGACCGAACAATGGACCCGTTAGAATTTTAACTAAGTAAAAAGTACAAAAATCGAGTTTTTGCAATATAATCGTGTTGAAAAGCTCGTAATCAATTATATGAACTCCTAAAATTTGATTAAAACTTGTTTTACGGTCTTTTTTGTAGAGGTTTCGGACGAGCGGGTCTAATTGGCCGAACAATAGACCCGTTAGAATTTTAACTGAGTAAAAAGTACAGAAATCGAGTTTTTGCAATATAATCGTGTTGAAAAGCTCGTAATCAATTATATGAACTCCTAAATTTGGATTAAAACTTTTTTTCCAACCCTTTTGTAGAGGTTTCGGACGAGCGGGTCTAAATGGGCCGAACAATGGACCCGTTAGAATTTTAACCTAGTAAAAAGTACAGAAATCGAGTTTTTGCAATATAATCGTGTTGAAAAGCTCGTAATCAATTGTATGAACTCCTAAATTTAGATTAAAACTTCTTTTGCAACCTTTTTGTAGAGGTTTCGGACGACCGGGTCTAAATGGGCCGAACAATGGACCAGTTAGAATTTTAACTGAGTAAAAAGTACAGAAATTAAGTTTTTGCAATATAATCGTGTTGAAAAGCTCGTAATAAATTGTATGAACTCCTAAATTTAGATTAAAACTTATTTTGCAACCCTTTTGTTGAGGTTTCGGACGACCAGGTCTAAATGGGCCAAACAATGGACCCGTTAGAATTTTAACCGAGTAAAAAGTACTATAATCGAGTTTTTGCAATATAATCGTGTTGAAAAGCTCGTAATCAATTGTATGAACTCCTAAATTTGGATTGAAACTTATTTTCCAACCCTTTTGTAGAGGTTTCGGACGAGCAGGTCTAAATGGGCCGAACAATGGACCCGTTAGAATTTTAACTGAGTAAAAAGTACAGAAATCGAGTTTTTGCAATATAATCGTGTTGAAAAGCTCGTAATGAATTGTATGAACTCCTAAATTTGGATTAAAACTTATTTTGCAACCCTTTTGTAGAGGTTTCGGATGAGCGGGTCTAAATGGGCCGAACAATGGACCCGTTAGAATTTTAACTGAGTAAAAAGTACAGAAATCGAGTTTTTGCAATATAATCGTGTTGAAAAGAACGTAATCAATTTTATGAACTCCTAAAATATTATTAAAACTTGTTTTGCGGTCTTTTTTGTAGAGGTTTCGGACGAACGGGTCTAAATGGGCCGAACAATGGACCCGTTAGAATTTTAACTGAGTAAAAAGTACGAAAATCGAGTTTTTGCAATATAAACGTGTTGAAAAGCTCGTAATCAATTGTATGAACTCCTAAATTTGGATTAAAACTTATTTTGCAATCCTTTTGTAGAGGTTTCGGTCGAGCGGGTCTAAATGGGTCAAACAATGGACCTGTTAGAATTTTAACTGAGTAAAAAGTACAGAAATCGAGTTTTTGCAATATAATCGTGTTGAAAAGCTCGTAATCAATTGTATGAATTCCTAAATTTGGATTAAAACTTATTTTCCAACCATTTCGTAGAGGTTTCGGACGAGCTGGTCTAAATGGGCCGAACAATGGACCCGTTAGAATTTTAACTGAGTAAAAAGTACAGAAATCGAGTTTTTGCAATATAATCGTGTTGAAAAGAACGTAATCAATTTTATGAACTCCTAAAATATTATTAAAACTTGTTTTGCGGTCTTTTTTGTAGAGGTTTCGGACGAACGGGTCTAAATAGGCCGAACAATGGACCCGTTAGAATTTTAACTGAGTAAAAAGTACGGAAATCGAGTTTTTGCAATATAATCGTGTTGAAAAGCTCGGAATCAATTATATGAACTCCTAAATTTCGATTAAAACTTACTTTGCGGTCCTTTTCGTAAGGCTTCAGACGAGCGAGTCTAAATGGGCCGAACAATGGACCCGTTAAATTTTAACCGAGTAAAAAGTATAAAAATTAAGTTTTTGCAATATAATAGTGTGGAAAAGCTCGTAATCAATTATATGAACTCCTAAATTTGGATTAAAACTTATTTTGCAGCCCTTTTTTGTAGAGGTTTCGGACGAGCAGGTCTAAATGGGCAGAACAATAGACCCGCTAGTATTTTTTTTAAGAAAGCCCGTTAGAATTTTAACTGAGTAGAAAGTACAGAAATTGAATTTTTGCAATATAATCGTGTTGAAAAGCTCGTTATCAATTATATGAACTCCTAAAATTTGATTCTAACTTATATTCTAATCTTTTTTGTTGAGGTTTCGGACGAGCAGGTCTAAATGGGCCGAACAATGGACCCTTTAGAATTTTAACTTAGTAAAAAGTACAAAAATCAAGTTTTAACAATCTAATTGTGTTTCAAAGCTCATAATCAATTGTATGAACTCCTAAATTTAGATTAAAACTTATTTTGCAACCCTTTTGTAGAGGTTTCGGATGAGCGAGTCTAAATGGACCGAACAATGGACCCGTTAGAATTTTAACTGAGTACAAAGTACAGAAATCGAGTTTTTGAAATATAATCGTGTTGAAAAGCTCGTAATCAATAATATGAACTCCTAAAATTTGATTATAACTTGTTCCGCAGTGTTTTTTGTAGAGGTTTCGGACGAGCGTGTCTAAATAGGCTGAACAATGGACCTGTTAGAATTTTAATTGAGTAAAAAGTATAGTAATCGAGTGTTTGCAATATAATCGTGTTGAAAAGATCTTAATCAATTATATGAACTCCTAAAATTTGATTCTAACTTATTTTGTGATCTTTTTTGAAAGGTTTCGGACGAGCGGGTCTAAATGGGCCGAACAATGGACCTGTTAGAATTTTAACTGATTAAAAAGTACAGAAAACGAGTTTTTGCAATATAATCGTGTTGAAAAGCTCGTAATCAATTGTATGAACTCCTAAATTTAGATTAAAACTTATTTTGCAACCCTTTTGTAGAGGTTTTGGACGAGCGGGTCTAAATGGGCCGAACAATGGACCCGTTAGAATTTTAACTAAGTAAAAAGTACAGAAATCGAGTTTTTGCAATATAATCGTGTTTAAAAGCTCGTAATCAATTGTATGAAATCCTAAATTTAGATTAAAACTTATTTTGCAACCCTTTTGTAGAGGTTTCGGACGACCGGGTCTAAATGGGCCGAACAATTGACCCGTTAGAATTTTAACTGAGTAAAAAGTACAGAAATCGAGTTTTTGCAATATAATCGTGTTGAAAAGCTCGTAATCAATTATATGAACTCCTAAAATTTGATTAAAACTTGTTTTGCAGTCTTTTTTGTAGAGGTTTCGGACGAGCGGGTCTAAATAGGCCGAACAATGGACCCGTTAGAATTTTAATTAAGTAAAAAGTACAGAAATCGAGTTTTTGCAATATAATCGTGTTGAAAGGCTCGTAATCAATAATATGAACTCCTAAAATTTGATTAAAACTTGTTTTGCAGTCTTTTTTGTAGAGGTTTCAGACGAGGGGGTCTAATTAGGCCGAACAATGGACCCGTTAGAATTTTAACTGAGTAAAAAGTACAGTAATCGAGTTTTTGCAATACAATCGTGTTGAAAAGCTCTTAATCAATTATATGAACTCCTAAAATTTGATTCTAACTTATTTTGCGATCTTTTTTGAAAGGTTTCGGACGAGCGGGTCTAAATGGGCCGAACAATGGACCCTTTAGAATTTTAACTGAGTAAAAAGTACAGAAATTGAGTTTTTGCAATATAATCGTGTTGAAAAGCTCGTAATAAATTGTATGAACTCCTAAATTTAGATTAAAACTTATTTTGCAACCCTTTTGTTGAGGTTTCGGACGACCAGGTCTAAATGGGCCAAACAATGGACCCGTTAGAATTTTAACCGAGTAAAAAGTACTATAATCGAGTTTTTGCAATATAATCGTGTTGAAAAGCTCGTAATCAATTGTATGAACTCCTAAATTTGGATTGAAACTTATTTTCCAACCCTTTTGTAGAGGTTTCGGACGAGCAGGTCTAAATGGGCCGAACAATGGACCCGTTAGAATTTTAACTGAGTAAAAAGTACAGAAATCGAGTTTTTGCAATATAATCGTGTTGAAAAGCTCGTAATCAATTGTATGAACTCCTAAATTTGGATTAAAACTTATTTTGCAACCCTTTTGTAGAGGTTTCGGATGAGCGGGTCTAAATGGGCCGAACAATGGACCCGTTAGAATTTTAACTGAGTAAAAAGAACTGTAATCGAGATTTTGCAATATAATCATGTTGAAAAGCTCGTAATCAATTATATGAACTCCTAAAATTTGATTCTAACTTATTTTGCGGTCTTTTTTGTAAAGGTTTCGGACGAGCGGGTCTAAATGGGCCGAACAATGGACCAGTTAGAATCTTAACTGAGTAAAAAGTAAAGAAAACGAGTTTTTGCAATATAATCGTGTTGCAAAGCTCGTAAACAATTGTATGAACTCCTAAATTTGGATTAAAACTTATTTTGCAACACTTTTGTAGAGGTTTCGGACGAGCGGGTCTAAATGGGCCGAACAATGGACCCGGTAGAATTTTAACTGAGTAAAAAGCACAAAAATCGAATTTTTGCAATATAATTGATTTTAAAAGCTCTTAATCAATTATATGAACTCCTAAAATTTGATTCTAACTTATTTTGCTATCTTTTTTGTAAAGGTTTCGGACGAGCGGGTCTAAATGGGCCGAACAATGGACCCGTTAGAATTTTAACTGAGTAAAAAGTACAGAAATCGAGTTTTTGCAATATAATCGTGTTGAAAAGCTCGTAATCAATTGTATGAACTCCTAAATTTGGATTAAAACTTATTTTCCAACCATTTTGTAGAGGTTTCGGACGAGCTGGTCTAAATGGGCCGAACAATGGACCCGTTAGAATTTTAACTGAGTAAAAACTACAGAAATCGAGTTTTTGCAATATAATCGTGTTGAAAAGAACGTAATCAACTTTATGAAGTCCTAAAATATTATTAAAACTTGTTTTGCGGTCTTTTTTGTAGAGGTTTCGGACGAACGGGTCTAAATGGGCCGAACAATGGACCCGTTAGAATTTTAACTGAGTAAAAAGTACGAAAATCGAGTTTTTGCAATATAATCGTGTTGAAAAGCTCGTAATCAATTGTATGAACTCCTAAATTTGGATTAAAACTTATTTTGCAATCCTTTTATAGAGGTTTCGGTCGAGCGGGTCTAAATGGGCCAAACAATGGACCTGTTAGAATTTTTGAAGAGTAAAAAGTACAGAAATCGAGTTTTTGCAATATAATCGTGTTGAAAAGCTCGTAATCAATTGTATGAACTCCTAAATTTGGATTAAAACTTATTTTCCAACCATTTTGTAGAGGTTTCGGACGAGCTGGTCTAAATGGGCCGAACAATGGACCCGTTAGAATTTTAACTGAGTAAAAAGTACAGAAATCGAGTTTTTGCAATATAATCGTGTTGAAAAGAACGTAATCAATTTTATGAACTCCTAAAATATTATTAAAACTTGTTTTGCGGTCTTTTTTGTAGAGGTTTCGGACGAACGGGTCTAAATGGGCCGAACAATGGACCCGTTAGAATTTTAACTGAGTAAAAAGTACGAAAATCGAGTTTTTGCAATATAAACGTGTTGAAAAGCTCGTAATCAATTGTATGAACTCCTAAATTTGGATTAAAACTTATTTTGCAATCCTTTTGTAGAGGTTTCGGTCGAGCGGGTCTAAATGGGTCAAACAATGGACCTGTTAGAATTTTAACTGAGTAAAAAGTACAGAAATCGAGTTTTTGCAATATAATCGTGTTGAAAAGCTCGTAATCAATTGTATGAATTCCTAAATTTGGATTAAAACTTATTTTCCAACCATTTCGTAGAGGTTTCGGACGAGCTGGTCTAAATGGGCTGAACAATGGACCCGTTAGAATTTTAACTGAGTAAAAAGTACAGAAATCGAGTTTTTGCAATATAATCGTGTTGAAAAGAACGTAATCAATTTTATGAACTCCTAAAATATTATTAAAACTTGTTTTGCGGTCTTTTTTGTAGAGGTTTCGGACGAACGGGTCTAAATAGGCCGAACAATGGACCCGTTAGAATTTTAACTGAGTAAAAAGTACGGAAATCGAGTTTTTGCAATATAATCGTGTTGAAAAGCTCGTAGTCAATTGTATGAACTCCTAAATTTAGATTAAAACTTATTTTGCAACCCTTTTGTAGATGTTTCGGTCGAGCGGGTGTAAATGGGCCGAACAATGGACCTGTTAGAATTTTAACTGAGTAAAAAGTACAGAAATCGAGTTTTTGCAATATAATCGTGTTGAAAAGCTCGTTATCAATTATATGAACTCCTAAAATTTGATTCTAACTTATTTTCTAATCTTTTTTGTTGAGGTTTCGGACGAGCGGGTCTAAATGGGCCGAACAATGGACCCGTTAGAATTTTAACTGAGTAAAAAGTACAGAAATCGAGTTTTTGCTATATAATCGTGTTGAAAAGCTCGTAATCAATTGTATGAACTCCTAAATTTGGATTAAAACTTATTTTGCAATCCTTTTGTAGAGGTTTCGGATGAGCGAGTCTAAATGGACCGAACAATGGACCTGTTAGAATTTTAACTGAGTACAAAGTACACAAATCGAGTTTTTGCAATATAATCGTGTTGAAAAGCTCGTAATCAATAATATGAACTCCTAAAATTTGATTATAACTTGTTCCGCAGTCTTTTTTGTAGAGGTTTTGGACGAGCGGGTCTAAATAGGCTGAACAATGGACCCTTAGAATTTTAACTGAGTAAAAAGTACAGTGATCGAGTTTTTGCAATATAATCATGTTGAAAAGCTCTTAATCAATTATATGAACTCCTAAAATTTGATTCTAACTTATTTTGCGATCTATTTTGAAAGGTTTCGGACGAGCGGGTCTAAATGGGCCGAACAATGGACCCGTTAGAATTTTAACTGAGTAAAAAGTACAGAAATCGAGTTTTTGCAATATAATCGTGTTGAAAAGCTCGTAATCAATTGTATGAACTCCTAAATTTAGATTAAAACTTATTTTGCAACCCATTTGTAGAGGTTTCGGACGAGCGGGTCTAAATGGGCAGAACAATGGACCCGTTAGAATTTTAACTAAGTAAAAAGTACAGAAATCTAGTTTTTGCAATATAATCGTGTTTAAAAGCTCGTAATCAATTGTATGAACCCCTAAATTTAGATTAAAACTTATTTTGCAACCCTTCTGTAGAGGTTTCGGACGAGCGGGTCTAAATGGGCTGAACATTGGGCCCTTTAGAATTTTAACTGAGTAAAAAGTACAGAAATCGAGTTTTTGCAATATAATCGTGTTGAAAAGCTCGTAATCAATTATATGAACTCCTAAAATTTGATTAAAACTTGTTTTGCGGTCTTTTTTGTAGAGGTTTCGGACGAGCGGGTCTAAATGGGTCGAACAATTGACCCTTTAGAATTTTAACTGAGTAAAAAGTACAGAAATCGAGTTTTTGCAATATAATCATGTTGAAAGGCTCGTAATCAATAATATGAACTCCTAAAATTTGATTAAAACTTGTTTTGCAGTCTTTTTTGTAGAGGTTTTGGACGAGTGGGTCTAAATAGGCCGAACAATGGACCCGTTAGAATTTTAACTGAGTAAAAAGTACAGTAATCGAGTTTTTGCAATACAATTGTGTTGAAAAGCTCTTAATCAATTATATGAACTCCTAAAATTTGATTCTAACTTATTTTGCGATCTTTTTTGAAAGGTTTCGGACGAGCGGGTCTAAATGGGCCGAACAATGGACCCGTTAGAATTTTAACTGAGTAACAAGTACAGAAATTGAGTTTTTGCAACATAATCGTGTTGAAAAGCTCATAATCAATTGTATGAACTCCTAAATTTAGATTAAAACTTATTTTGCAACCCTTTTGTAGAGGTTTCGGACGACCATGTCTAAATGGGCCGAACAATGGACCCGTTAGAATTTTAACCTAGTAAAAAGTACTATAATCTAGTTTTTCCAATATAATCGTGTTGAAAAGCTCGTAATCAATTATATGAACTCCTAAAATTTGATTCTAACTTATTTTGCGGTCTTTTTTGGAAAGGTTTCGTACGAGCGGGTCTAAATGGGCCGAACAATGGACCAGTTAGAATCTTAACTGAGTAAAAAGTAAAGAAATCGAGTTTTTGCAATATAATCGTGTTGAAAAGCTCGTAAACAATTGTATGAACTCCTACATTTGGATTAAAACTTATTTTGCAACCCTTTTGTAGAGGTTTCGGACGAGCGGGCCTAAATGGGCCGAACAATGGACCCGTTAGAGTTTTAACTGAGAAAAAAAATACAAAAATTGAGTTTTTGCAATATAATCGTGTTGAAAAGCTCGTAATCAATTGTATGAACTCCTAAATTTGGATTAAAACTTATTTTGCAACCCTTTTGTAGAGGTTTCAGATGAGCGGGTCTAAATGGGCCGAACAATGGACCCGTTAGAATATTAACTGAATAAAAAGTACAGAATTCTAGTTTTTCAATATAATCGTTTTGAAAAGCTCGTAATCAATTTTATGAACTCCTAAATTTGGATTAAAACTTATTTTGAAACCCTCTTGTACAGGTTTCAGACGAGCGGGTCTAAATGGGCATAACAATGGGCCCATTAGAATTTTAACCGAGTAAAAAGTATAAAAATTAAGTTTTTGCAATATAATGGTGTTGAAAAGCTCGTAATCATTTATATGAACTCCTAAATTTGGAAAAACTTATTTTGCAGCCCTTTTTTTAGAGGTTTCGGACGAGCGGGTCTAAATGGGCCGAACAATGGACACCTTAGAATTTTTTTTAAGAAAGCTCATTAGAATTTGAACTAAGTAAAAAGTACAAAAATTGAATTTTTGCAATATAATCGTGTTGAAAAGATCGTTATCAATTATATGAACTCCTAAAATTTGATTCTAACTTATTTTGTGATCTTTTATGTTGAGGTTTACGACGAGCGGCTCTAAATGGGCCGAATAATGGACAGGTTAGAATTTTAACTGAGTAAAAAGTACAAAAATCGAGTGTTTGCAATCTAATTGTGTTGAAAAGCTCGTTATCAATTGTATGAACTCCTAAAATTTGATTCTAATTTGTTTTGCGGTCTCTTTTGTAGAGGTTTCGGACGAGCGGGTCTAAATGGGCCGAACAATGGATCCGTTAGAATTTTAACTGAGAAAAAAGTACAGAAATCGAGCTTTTCCAATATAATCGTGTTGAAAAGCTCGTAATCATTGTATGAACTCCTAAATTTGGATTAAAACTTATTTTGCAACCCTTTTGTAGAGGTTTCGGACGAGCGGGTCTAAATGGGCCGAACAATGGACCTGTTAGAATTTTAACCGAGTAAAAAGTACAAAAATCGAGTTTTTGCAATATAATCGTGATGAAAAGCTCATAATCAATTGTATGAACTCTTAAATTTGGATTAAAACTTATTTTCCAACCCTTTTGTAGAGGTTTCGGACGAGCGGGTCTAAATGGGCCAAACAATGGACCCGTTAGAATTTTAACTGAGTAAAAAGTACTATAATCGAGTTTTTGTAATATAATCGTGTTGAAAAGCTTGTAATCAATTATATGAACTCCTAAATTTGATTCTAACTTGTTTTGCTATCTTTTTTGTAGAGGTTTCGGACGAGCGGGTCTAAATGGGCCGAACAATGGACCCGTTAGAATTTTAACCGAGTAAAAAGTACAGAAATCGAGTTTTTGCAATATAATCATGTTGAAAAGCTCGTAATCAATTATATGAACTCTTAAAATTTGATTCTAATTTGTTTTGCGGTCCCTTTTGTAGAGGTTTCGGACGAGCGGGTCTAAATGGGCCGAACAATGGATCCGGTAGAATTTTAAGTGAGTAGAAAGTACAAAAAGTGAGTTTTTGCAATATAGTATGTTTGAAAATCTCTTAATCAATTGTATGAACTCCTAAATTTGGAATAAAACTTATTTTGCAACCTTTTTGTAGAGGTTTCGGACGAGCGGGTCTAAATGGGCCGAACAATGGACCCGTTAGAATTGTAACGGAGTAAAAAGTATAGAAAACGAGTTTTTGCAATATAATCGTGTTGAAAAGCTCGTAATCAATTGTTTGAACTCCTAAATTTGGATTAACACTTAAGTTTACAATCCTTTTGTAGAGGTTTCGGACGAGGGGGTCTAAATGGGCCGAACAATGGACCCGTTAGAATTTTAACGGAGTAAAAAGTACAGAAATCGAGTTTTTGCAATATAGTCGTGTTCAAAAGCTTGTAATCAATTGTATGAACCCCTAAATTTGGTTTAACACTTAGTTTGCAACCTTTTTGTAGAGGTTTCGGACGAGGGGGTCTAAATGGGCCGAACAATGGACCCTTTAGAATTTTAATTGAGAAAAAAGTTCAGAAATCGGGTTTTTGCAATATAATCATGTCGAAAATCTCGTAATCAATTGTATGAACTCCTAAATTAGGATTAAAACTTATTTTGCAACCCTTTTGTAGAGGTTTCGGATGAGCGGGTCCAAATGGGCCGAACAATGGATCCGTTAGAATTTTTACCGAGTAAAATGTAATAAAATCGAGTTTTTGCAATATAATCATGTTAAAAAGCTCGTAATCAATTGTATGAACTCCTAAATTTGGATTAAATCTTATTTTGCAACACTTTTGCAGAGGTTTCGGACGAGCGGGTCTAAATGGGCCGAACAATGGACCCGTTAGAATTTTAACTGAGTAAAAAGTACAGTAATTGAGTTTTTGCAATATAATCATGTTGAAAATCTCGTAATCAAAGATATTAACTCCTAAAATTTGATTCTAACTTGTTTTGCGGTCTTTTTTGTAGAGGTTTCGGACGAGCGGGCCTAAATGGGCCGAACAATGGAGCCGTTAGAATTTTAACTGAGAAAAAAGTACAGAAATCGAGTTTTTGCAATATAATCGTGTTGAAAAGCTCGTAATAAATTGTATGAACTCCTAAATTTGGATTAAAACTTATTTTGCAACCCTTTTGTAGAGGTTTCGGACGAGCGGGTCTAAATGGGCCGAACAATGGTCCTGTTAGAATTTTAACTGAGTAAAAAGTACAAAAATCGAGTTTTTGCAATATAATAGTGTTGAAAACCTCGTAATCAATTGTATGAACTTTTAAATTTGGATTAAAACTTATTTTCCAACCCTTTTGTAGAGGTTTCGGACGAGCGGGTCTAAATGGGCCGAACAATGGACCCGTTAGAATTTTAACTGAGTAAAAAGTACAGAAATCGAGTTTTGACAATATAATCGTGTTGAAAAGCTCGTAATCAACTATATAAACTCCTAAATTTGGATTAAAACTTTTTTCCAACCCTTTTGTAGAGGTTTCGGACGAGCGGGTCTAAATGGGCCGAACAATGGACCCGTTAGAATTTTAACTGAGTAAAAAGTACAGAAATCGAGTTTTTGCAATATAATCGTGTTGAAAAGCTCGTAATCAATTATAAGAACTCCTAAAATTTGATTAAAACTTGTTTTGCGGTCTTTTTTGTAGAGGTTTAGGACGAGCGGCTCTAAATGGTCCGAACAATGGACCCGTTAAAATTTTAACTAAGTCAAAAGTACAGAAATCGAGTTTTTGCAATATAATAGTGTTGAAAAGCTCGTAATCAATTATATGAACTCCTAAATTTCGATTAAAACTTACTTTGCAATATAATAGTCTAAATGGGCCGAACAATGGAACCGTTAAATTTTAACCGAGTAAAAAGTATAAAAATTAAGTTTTTGCAATATAATAGTGTTGAAAAGCTCGTAATCAATTATATGAACTCTTAAATTTGGATTAAAACTTATTTTGCAGCCCTTTTTTGTAGAGGTTTCGGACGACCGGGTCTAAATGGGCCGAACAATGGACCCGTTAGAATTTTAACTGAGTAAAAAGTACAGAAATCGAGTTTTTGCAATATAATCTAGTTGAAAAGCTCGTAATCAATTATATGAACTCCTAAAATTTGATTAAAACTTGTTTTGCGGTCTTTTTTTTAGAGGTTTCGGACGAGCGGGTCTAAATGGGCCGAACAATGGACCCGTTAGAATTTTAACTGAGTAAAAAGTACAGAAATCGAGTTTTTGCAATATAATCATGTTGAAAGGCTCGTAATCAATAATATGAACTCCTAAAATTTGATTAAAACTTGTTTTGCAGTCTTTTTTGTAGAGGTTTCGGACGAGCGGGTCTAAATAGGCCGAACAATGGACCCGTTAGAATTTTAACTGAGTAAAAAGTACAGTAATCTAGTTTTTGCAATACAATCGTGTTGAAAAGCTCTTAATTAATTATATGAACTCCTAAATTTAGATTAAAACTTATTTTGCAACCCTTTTGTAGAGGTTTCGGACGAGCGGGTCTAAATGGGCCGAACAATGGACCCGTTAGAATTTTAACTAAGTAAAAAGTACAGAAATCGAGTTTTTGCAATATAATCGCGTTTAAAAGCTCGTAATCAATTGTATGAACTCCTAAATTTAGATTAAAACTTATTTTGCAACCCTTTTGTAGAGGTTTCGGACGACCGGGTCTAAATGGGCCGAACAATGGACCCGTTAGAATTTTAACTGAGTAAAAAGTACAGAAATCGAGTTTTTGCAGTATAATCTAGTTGAAAAGCTCGTAATCAATTATATGAACTCCTAAAATTTGATTAAAACTTGTTTTGCGGTCTTTTTTTAGAGGTTTCGGTCGAGCGGGTCTAAATGGGCCGAACAATGGACCCGTTAGAATTTTAACTGAGTAAAAAGTACAGAAATCGAGTTTTTGCAATATAATCATGTTGAAAGGCTCGTAATCAATAATATGAACTCCTAAAATTTGATTAAAACTTGTTTTGCAGTCTTTTTTGTAGAGGTTTCGGACGAGCTGGTCTAAATAGGCCGAACAATGGACCCGTTAGAATTTTAACTGAGTAAAAAGTACAGTAATCTAGTTTTTGCAATACAATCGTGTTGAAAAGCTCTTAATCAATTATATGAACTCCTAAATTTAGATTAAAACTTATTTTGCAACCCTTTTGTAGAGGTTTCGGACGACCAGGTCTTAATGGGCCGAACAATGGACCCGTTTGAATTTTAACCGAGTAAAAAGTACTATAATAGAGTTTTTGCAATATAATCGTGTTGAAAAGCTCGTAATCAATTATATGAACTCCTAAAATTTGATTCTAACTTATTTTGCGGTCTTTTTTCTAAAGGTTTCGGACGAGCGGGTCTAAATAGGCCGAACAATGGACCAGTTAGAATCTTAACTGAATAAAAGTAAAGAAATAGAGTTTTTGCAATATAATCGTGTTGAAAAGCTCGTAAACAATTGTATGAACTCCTAAATTTGGATTAAAACTTATTTTGCAACCCTTTTGTTGAGGTTTCGGACGAGCGGGCCTAAATGGGCCGAACAATGGACCCGTTAGAATTTTAACTGAGAAAAAAAATACAGAAATTGAGTTTTTGCAATATAATCGTGTTGAAAAGCTCGTAATCAATTGTATGAACTCTTAAATTTGGATTAAAACTTATTTTCCAACCCTTTTGTAGAGGTTTCGGACGAGCGGCTCTAAATGGGCCGAACAATGGTCCTGTTAGAATTTTAACTGAGTAAAAAGTACAAAAATCGAGTTTTTGCAATATAATCGTGTTGAAAAGCTCGTAATCAATTGTATGAACTCTTAAATTTGGATTAAAACTTATTTTCCAACCCTTTTGTAGAGGTTTCGGACGAGCGGCTCTAAATGGGCCGAACAATGGACCCGTTAGAATTTTAACTGAGTAAAAAGTACAGAAATCGAGTTTTTGCAATATAATCGTGTTGAAAAGCTCGTAATCAATTATATGAACTCCTAAATTTGATTCTAACTTGTTTTGCGGTCTTTTTTTGTAGAGGTTTCGGACGAGCAGATCTAAATGAGCCGAACAATGGACCTGTAAGAATTTTAACTGAGTAAAAAGTACAGAAATCGAGTTTTTGCAATATAATCGTGTTGAAAAGCTCATAATCAATTATATGAACTCCTAACTTTGTATTAAAACTTATTTTGCAACCCTTTTTGTAGAGCTTTCGGACGAGCGGGTCTAAATGGGCCGAACAATGGACCCGTTAGAATTTTAACTAAGTAAAAAGTACAGAAATCGAGGTTTTGCAATATAATCGTGTTGAAAAGCTCGTAATCAATTATATGAACTCCTAAAATTTGATTCTAACTTGTTTTGCGGTCTTTTTTGTAGAGGTTTCAGACGAGCGGGTCTAAATGGGCCGAACAATGGACCCGTTAGAATTTTAACTAAGTAAAAAGTACAGAAATCGAGTTTTTGCATTATAATCGTGTTGAAAAGCTTGTAATCAATTGTATGAACTCCTAAATTTGGATTAAAACTTATTTTGCAACCCTTTTGTAGAGGTTTCAGATGAGCGGGTGATACATGCATGAGAGAGGTGAAACTAATTTTGCAACCCTTTTGTAGAGGTTTCAGATGAGCGGGTGATACATGCATGAGAGAGGTGAAACTAATAATCTTGGAAACGAAGTTAAAACTGTTTTTCAAGTCAGAAACGTCAGTCAACTTGAGACTCCTTTTTGGATGGGATCCAGGCATTTATGGGTCGACATGTCTTCTAAAAACTTGTCCGGCTGTCAATTATCTTTCCAACGGATCTTGAAACGCCTCAATCGGACATCAAGAACTCAAGATACGTCTATTTTAGTGAAGACAGCGCATGCAGAAATTCCTATACGGGATTAATACGATATTTTTGGATAATTACGAATTTTCTTGATTTTATTTGATTATTTGTAATTTAAATCAATATAGGATTCTGAAATATCTATTAGGATCAGATTTATTTAGTTAGGATTTTATTTTTAATATTTATTTATTATTAGAAGTTACTTATGTAATTAGGAGATTAGATTTCAGCATTTATTTATTGTATTTAATTTCCTAAGTTTACTAGGATTAGAACTTCTCCAAGGCTTATATAAGGAGGCTTCAACCATATTGTAATGAAGATTTGAATGATTAAATAAAGTTCTCTTTTGAGTTCAGACTTGCAAGAAGTATAACTTGTGTTCTTTATTTTAGAAGCGATTCTTCAAGTTCGTCAGAATTTGTTGTTGATCTTCACACTCCTGCTTGCCTAGGTAACTGCGTCTAGGAGGGTGGGTTAGAGCCGCTTGAGGTTGCTTGCTTGGTTAATTGCGATCAAGAGGGTGCCGAGGACAATTTATCCATTTATCTTCCATCTCCATCGTCATCGCCTATCTTCATCCATCTTTTCATCGATCCAACATTCGCGTCAATATCCTTATCCGCTTCCGCAAGCTAAACGTTCGCGTATACGGGGCTGTGTCCGTATCATTTGGTATCAGATATAGGTCGTTCTTGAGGATGTCATTGAGCAACGTATTGAATTTTACTCTTTTGGGGACTCGATGTCATTATTGTTGTCGACTAGATCATTCCGGGTATGATTGTCCAGATAAGTCTTATTTTCAAGAAAAAAATTTGAGAGATATGTTGTCTGAAATCATTCCTTCTAATGATATTGAAATCTATGATTCGGAACATGATAAAGAAATTTGTTCTCCTAAAGAACATGAAGAAGGCGATACCATCGAGAGGTTAACCTTGCCTATTGATGAGGAAGAAATTATATGTAGTGTGTTTGGTTCCAGTGACAAACCAACTATTTTGATTCAAGATGATCATCAAACGACAAAAACCGACGAAGGTACACTACAATCAAAAGGTACCATTGATTGTTTTCAAATTTCTATTTATGCTTATTCCTCTTCTAGCATTAGTAACAATTTTGAAGATGAGAATGAGTCACTTTGCAACCAAAAGAACAATAGTGATGATATCAATGAGAAGGAACTTGTAAATTACATTGCAAAAAGAGACTATGCACAAGGATCCTTCAAGACATCTTCTCTTTCCTGGTACTTTGATGAACTTCCTACATTTACCGGTTTAGATTTGAGGGCGAATCTTTTTGAGGAGTGGGGGAATGATACATGCATGAGAGAGGTGAAACTAATAATCTTGGAAAAGAAGTTAAAACTGTTTTGCAAGTCAGAAACGTCAGTCAACTTGCGACTCCTTTTTGGATGGGATCCAGGCATTTATGGGTCGACATGTCTTCTTAAAACTTGTCCGGCTGTCAATTATCTTTCCAACGGATCTTGAAACGCCTCAATCGGACATCTAGAACTCAAGATACGTCTATTTTAGTGAAGACAGCACATGCAGAAATTCCTATACGGGATTAATACGAGATTTTTGGATAATTACGAATTTTCTTGATTTTATTTGATTATTTGTAATTTAAATCAATATAGGATTCTGAAATATCTATTAGGATCAGATTTATTTAATTAGGATTTTATTTTTAATATTTATTTATTATTAGAAGTTACTTATGTAATTAGGAGATTGGATTTCAGCATTTATTTATTGTATTTAATTTCCTAAGTTTACTAGGATTAGAACTTCTCCAAGGCTTATATTGCAATATAATTGTGTTGAAAAGCTCATAATCAATTGTATAAACTCCTAAATTTTGATTAAAACTTATTTTGCAACCCTTTTGTAGAGGTTTCGAACGAGCGGGTCTAAATGGGCCGAACAATGGACCCGTTAGAATTTTAACTAAGTAAAAAGTACAGAAATCGAGGTTTTGCAATATAATCGTGTTTGAAAAGCTCGTAATCAATTTTATGAATTCCTAAATTTGGATTCTAACTTGTTTTGCGGTCTTTTTTGTAGAGGTTTCGGACGAGTGGGTCTAAATCGGCCGAACAATGGACCCGATAGAATTTTAACTGAGTAAAAAGTACAGAAATCGAGTTTTTGCATTATAATCGTGTTGAAAAGCTTGTAATCAATTGTATGAACTCCTAAATTTGGATTAAAACTTATTTTGCAACCCTTTTGTAGAAGGTTCGGATGAGCGGGTCCAAATGGGCCGAACAATGGACCCGTTAGAATTTTAACGGAGTAAAAAGTAATAAAATCGAGTTTTTGCAATATAATCGTGTTAAAAAGCTCGTAATCAATTGTATGAAGTCCTAAATTTGGATTAAAACTTATTTTGCAACCCTTTTGTAGAGGTTTCGGACGAGCGGGTTTAAATGGGCCGAACAATGGACCCGTTAGAATTTTAATTGAGTAAAAAGTACAGTAATCGAGTTTTTGCAATATAATCATGTTGAAAAGCTCGTAATCAATTTTATGAACTCCTAAATTTGGATTCTAACTTGTTTTGCGGTCTTTTTTGTAGAGGTTTCGGACGAGTGGGTCTAAATCGGCCGAACAATGGACCCGATAGAATTTTAACTGAGTAAAAAGTACAGAAATCGAGTTTTTGCATTATAATCGTGTTGAAAAGCTTGTAATCAATTGTATGAACTCCTAAATTTGGATTAAAACTTATTTTGCAACCCTTTTGTAGAAGGTTCGGATGAGCGGGTCCAAATGGGCCGAACAATGGACCCGTTAGAATTTTAACGGAGTAAAAAGTAATAAAATCGAGTTTTTGCAATATAATCGTGTTAAAAAGCTCGTAATCAATTGTATGAAGTCCTAAATTTGGATTAAAACTTATTTTGCAACCCTTTTGTAGAGGTTTCGGACGAGCGGGTTTAAATGGGCCGAACAATGGACCCGTTAGAATTTTAATTGAGTAAAAAGTACAGTAATCGAGTTTTTGCAATATAATCATGTTGAAAAGCTCGTAATCAATTATATGAACTCCTAAAATTTGATTCTAACTTGTTTTGCGGCCTTTTTTGTAGAGGTTTCGGACGAGCGGGTCTAAATGGGCCGAACAATGGACCCGTTAGAATTTTAACTGAGAAAAAAGTACAGAAATCAAGTTTTGCAATATAATCGTGTTGAAAAGCTCGTAATCAATTGTATGAACTCCTAAATTTGGATTAAAACTTATTTTGCAACCCTTTTGTAGAGGTTTCAGACGAGCGGGTCTAAATGGGCCGAACAATGGACCCGTTAGAATATTAACTGAATAAAAAGTACAAAATTCAAGTTTTTGCAATATAATCGTGTTGAAAAGCTCGTAATCAATTGTATGAACTCCTAAATTTGGATTAAAACTTATTTTGCAACCCTTATGTAGAGGTTTCGGACGAGCGAGTCCAAATGGGCCGAACAATGGACCCGTTAGAATTTTAACTGAGTAAAAAGTACAAAAACCAAGTTTTTGCAATATAATCGTGTTGAAAAGCTCTTAATCAATTGTATGAACTCCTAAATTTGGATTAAAACTTATTTTGCAACCCTTTTGTAGAGGTTTCAGACGAGCGGGTCTAAATGGGCCGAACAAGGGACCCGTTAGAATATTAATTGATTAAAAAGTACAAATTTCTATTTTTTCAATATAATCGTGTTGAAATGCTCGTCATCAATTTTATGAACTCCTAAATTTAGATTAAAACTTATTTTGCAACCCTCTTGTACATGTTTCGGACGAGCGGGTCTAAATGGGCCGAACAATGGACCCATTGGAATTTTAACAGAGTAAAAAGTTCAGAAATCGAGTTTTTGAAATATAATCCTGTTGAAAAGCTCGTAATCAATTATATGAACTCCTAAAATTTGATTCTAAATTATTTTGCGGTCTTTTTTGTAGAGGTTTCGAACGAGCGGGTCTAAATGGGCCGAACAATGGACCCGTTAGAATTTTAACTGAGTAAAAAGTACAGATATTGAGTTTTTTCAATATAATCGTGTTGAAAAGCTCGTAATCAATTATATGAACTCCTAAATTTGGATTAAAACTTATTTTGCAGCCCTTTTTGTAGAGGTTTCGGACGAACGGGTCTAAATGGGCCGAACAAAGGACCCGTTAGAATTTTAACAGAGTAAAAAGTACAGAAATCGAGTTGTTGCAATATAATCATGTTGGAATGCTCGAAATTAATTATATGAACTATTAAATTTGACTAAAACTTGTTTTGCGGTTTTTTTTGTAGAGGTTTCGGACGAGCGGGTCTAAATGGGCCGAACAATGAACTCGTTAGAATTTTAACTGAGTAAAAAGTACAGAAATCGAGTTTTTGCAATATAATCGTGTTGAAAAGCTCGTAATCAATTATAAGAACTCCTAAATTTGGATTAAAACTTATTTTGCAGCCCTTTTTGTAGAGGTTTCGGACGAACGGGTCTAAATGGGCCGAACAAAGGACCCGTTAGAATTTTAACAGAGTAAAAAGTACAGAAATCAAGTTTTAGCAATATAATCATGTTGGAAAGCTTGTAATTAATTATATGAACTCTTAAATTTGATTAAAACTTGTTTTGCGGTCTTTTTTGTAGAGGTTTCGGACGAGCGGGTCTAAATGGGCCGAACAATGGACTCGTTAGAATTTTAACTGAGTAAAAAGTACAAAAATCGAGTTTATGCAATATAATCATGTTGAAAAGCTCATAATCAATTTATGAACTCCTAAATTTGGATTAAAACTTATTTTGCAGCCTTTTTTGTAGTGGTTTCAGACGATCGGGATTAAATAGGCCGAACAATGGACCCGTTAGAATTTTAACGGAGTAAAAAGTACAGAAATCGAGTTTTTTCAATATAATCGTGTTGAAAAGCTCGTAATCAATTATATGAACTCCTAAATTTGGATTAAAACTTATTTTCCAACCCTTTTGTAGAGCTTTCGGAGAGCGGGTCTAAATGGGTCGAGCAATGGACCCGTTAGAATTTTAACTGAGTAAAAAGTACAGAAATCGATTTTTTTCATTATAATCGTGTTGAAAAGCACGTAATCAATTATATGAACTCCTAAAATTTGATTCTAACTTGTTTTGCGATCTTTTTTGTAGAGGTTTCGGACGACCGAGTCTAAATCGGCCGAACAATGGCACCCTTAGAATTTTAACTGAGTAAAAAGTACAGAAATTGAGTTTTTGCATTATAATCGTGTTGAAAAGCTTGTAATGAATTGTATGAACTCCTAAATTTGGATTAAAACTTATTTTGCAACCCTTTGTATAGGTTTCGGATGAGCGGGTCCAAATGGGCTGAACAATGGACCTTTTAGAATTTTTACTGAGTAAAAAGTAATGAAATCGAGTTTTTGCAATATAGTTGTGTTAAAAAGCTCGTAATCAATTGTATGAACTCCTAAATTTAGATTAAAACTTATTTTGCAACCCTTTTGTAGAGGTTTCGGACGAGCGGGTCTAAATGGGCCGAACAATGGACCCATTTGAATTTTAACTGAGTAAAAACTACATAAATCCAGTTTTTGCAATATAATCATGTTGAAAAACTCTTAATTAATTGTATGAACTCGGCCCATTTAGACCCGCTCGTCCGAAACCTCAACAAAAGGGTTGCAAAATAAGTTTTAATCCAAATTTAGGAGTTCATACAATTGATTACGAGCTTTTCAATACGATTATATTGCAAAAACTCTATTTCTGTACTTTTTACTCAGTTAAAATTCTAACGGGTCCATTGTTCGGCCCATTTAGACCCGCTCGTCCGAAACCTTTACAAAAAAGATCGCAAAATATATTTTAATCAAATTTTATGAGTTCATATAATTGATTAAGAGCTTTTCAACACGATTATATTGCAAAAACTTGATTTCTGTTCTTTTTACTCAGTTAATATTCTAACGGGTCTATTGTTCGGCCCATTTAGACCCGCTCGTCCGAAACCTCTACAAAAGGATTGCAAAATAAGTTTTAATCCAAATTTAGGAGTTCATACAATTGATTACGAGATTTTCAACACAATTATATTGCAAAAACTCGATTATTGTGCTTTTTACTCAGTTAAATTTCTAACGGGTCCATTGTTCGGCCCATTTAGACCCGCTCGTCCGAAACCTTTACAAAAAAGATCGCAAAATAAGTTAGAATCAAATTTTAGGAGTTCATATAAATTATTAAGAGCTTTTCAACACGATTATATTGCAAAAACACGATTTCTGTTCTTTTTCCTCAGTTAATATTCTAACGGGTCTATTGTTCGGCCCATTTAGATCCGCTCGTCCGAAACCTCTACAAAAGGGTTGCAAAATAAGTTTTAATCCAAATTTAGGAGTTCATACAATTGATCACGAGCTTTTCAACACAATTATATTGCAAAAACTCGATTTCTGTTCTTTTTACTCAGTTAATATTCTAACGGGTCCATTGTTCGGCCCATTTAGACCCGCTCGTCCGAAACCTTTACAAAAAAGATCGCAAAATAAGTTAGAATCAAATTTTAGGAGTTCATATAATTGATTAAGAGCTTTTAAACACAATTATATTGCAAAAACTCAATTTCTATACTTTTTACTCGGTTAAAATTCTAACAGGTCCATTGTTCTGCCTATTTAGACTCGCTCGTCCGAAACCTTACAAAAAGGACCGCAAAAGAAGTTTTAATAAAAATTTAGGAGTTCATATAATTGATTACGAGCTTTTCAACACGATTATATTGCAAAAACTCGATTTCTGTTCTTTTTACTCAGTTAAAATTCTAACGGGTCCATTGTTCGGCCCATTTAGACCCGCTCGTCCGAAACCTCTACAAAAAGGTTGCAAAATAAGTGTTAATCCAAATTTAGGAGTTCATACTATTGATTACGAGCGTTTCAATACGATTATATTGCAAAAACTCGACTTCTATACTTTTTACTCAGTTAAAATTCTAACGGGTCAACTGTTCGGCCCATTTAGACCCGCTCGTCCGAAACCTCTACAAAAGGGTTGCAAAATAAGTTTTAATCCAAATTTAGGAGTACATACAATTGATTACGAGCTTTTCAACACAATTATATTGCAAAAACTCGATTACTATACTTTTTACTTAGTTAAAATTCTTACGGGTAAAATTCCTACGGGTAAAATTCCAACGGGTGAACGGGTGGGTGATGAAAATTCTCTCAAATTCTCTCTCAAATTTTCTCTCAAACTCTCCCTTCTTTTTTCTCCCTCTCCTCCTTATCTTCTCCCTTCTCCGCCTCCTCCTCCTCCTCTTAGCCGCCTGCTTCCGCCCCAATTTCCGCCGTCATCCATGCCTCCGCCCTCCCCCTTTGCTTTCATCATGGTGCTTGCTTAGCACAAATAGGATGAAAGTGATCACCGCCCACATCGCCCGGAGGAATTTTTTCTACCCACCAATTCTGTTTTCATCTTTGATGCATTTTTGGCTTTGGCAATGGCCACACCCTGCCATTCAGGCAAATGATGTATTTTATGTACATCACACATATGTTGGGACTTCATTTTTGATTCCCTTCGTAAACCCTGTCTCCATTCAGGGAGTACAGGAATTTTCCTGGTCAAAACGACCTTGTACCCAATCTTTTCACAGCAAATTACCGCTGGGGAAATTATTATTTTTGAATGAATCAATCTGTCAGTGGCTGTTAATGCAGAAAATTCATTCATTTACTTCTACGATTTTGTTAATACAACAAAATGATACTATATTAGTTTATGTTTACTTCATCATCATGTCTACAATGATATGGATTTTAAGTTCTAACACGATGCATGAGCACCGTCAATTAAACCGACAGACCGGGGAGAGGGTGGCCGTTAGCCGCCGGGCGACAGCAGCCTTATTGCTCCACAACTGTTGGAGCTCAAGATATGTTTCACTCATTTTTTGGAATGGTGAACTGCCACGTCACAAGTCTGCATGGGAGACTTTGGCCCATTCACGTGTACCATGCATTGCATGCAAACCGGTGGAATCCCACAAAAAAAAATCACATTTTAACTTATTCCTTTTTCTAAGGGATTCAATATCTTACTACGATTTTAATATCGTACATAATAATCTTAAAATGATGCTTTATTTACAGATTATAGATATTAAAATACAAATGTATTTTTCTATTTATTATCTAGAAAAATCCATCCACTATAGGGCTCTATTTGAGTTTAAAATAAACTTATCTTTAAATCTTAGGATTCAAAAGATATTATTTAAATTCAAATCCTTTCCCTACTTCCTCACTACTCTATTTGAATTTAAATTCATATCTTTTTATAATCTCATGATTATAAAGACTCTATTCAAATTCAAATTTTTGATTACATTATCTGTGAATCACAAGTTGGTTAGGATATTGTATAAATTCAATTTATCCCTATTTTGGGATAAAATTCTTTGTGGTTGGGATTTAATATTATCCTATAATAGTAGTCTTTCACTTGAATTAAAATTACTATTCCCGTTTAATCTCAGGATTATCAAGATAGTAATTAAATTCAATTTTTTCGAATATTATCTTAAAAATAACTTTGAATTTAACTTAATATTCTCTTCTAATATAATGCTTATCAAGAGATTACTTAAATTCAAATTTCCTTCTCCTTATCTTACATTACTACGCATAGTAGGAAATTATACAAATTCAATTTGTTTTCTAATATGGGATAATCTATATGAATTTCAATTAATTCTAATTTTTAATCTTACGATTATTATTTGGATATTAATTAAATTCATATACATTTTAAAATTTCTACGGAATTTTAATTTTCATTTCCCATTATCCTATCCTTATCGAGCCTATCCATTTACTCATAGGTTTGAATATTATTCTCATTTCATAGAGATCTCTCGCCTAAGTATATTGTTCACTAGGCATTTTCTCCCTCTTCCCACGCTACACTTCAGTTGTGTGAAACCTCTCTCAATCGTCGAGTACACACAAGCACTCATGGCTTCCACCGATTCCTTTCTCTCTCGCTTTGATAACCTTCAGTTTACAGCAGAAGAGAAACATGTAATCTGTGCCCCTGCCTCAACAAAGGTTATTCCCCTTGACGACTACAAATCGTCACTCATCGGAAAACTGTTCAACACACAAGATTATGAAGAGAATGTTGTGATGCGACTCTTCACTAATATTTGGAGAGAATACAAGCTCTCATCAGTAACATCTCTTGGCTCTGGACATTTTTTGTTTAAGTTTGAAACTAAAGCTTGCAGGGATGTTGTCCTAAAAGGAGGGCCCTGGACTTTTAAGAAAGATTGGCTTGCAGTCTTACCTGTGCAACCAAAGCTCACCCTTAAGGGATACCGATATGACCAGATGCGAATCTGGGTAAGAATACACAGAGTTCCGATCGCTATGATGACTAGCGTTGTGGTAGCAAATGCCACTGGCCGAGCCATTGGCGGAGGGATAGGTGCAGTAATCGGGACTGACTCTCGTCAATCGGAGGAGGGGAATATGACTGAATTCCTCCGAGTCCTAGTCATAATTGATGTCCACCAGCCGCTGCGACGGTTTGTGTTTGTTCAGCTTGAGGAGGATGAAGACCCCCAGATGCTGCCTATACAATATGAGAGTCTACCATCTTTCTGTCATGGATGTGGTATTTTGTGCCACCTTAAAGCCACTTGTGTGGATTTTAAGGATGACAAAACCGTGCCCCAACAGTATGGAGATTGGTTACGTGCCCCGGCACCAAAGAAGAAATCTAAAATAACTACCAGAGGAAGGGTTAGTTATTTTGAGCCTGCAAAGCCTTCGATGGCTAAAAATGGTACATGGCTATTTTACAATATGTACTCACTTTGGAATGAGATTATGTTTTATTATTTTTGCCTTCCATTCTACGATGATTTACATCATCTTTTTGCCTCATTGCAGGTGAAGGATCAACCAAAGGAAAACACATCAATACAGGTATCATTCACATATTATCCTGGAATTGTTGTAGTTTTTTTCTACTTAGTGGGAATTTTACCTACTATTTATATTTACTATTCCCTTTGTCGATTCTGCTACTCAGGAACAGAACGTAAAGGAAAATCAGTGGCGGTAGCTGATGCTGTCTCAGCCATGCAACATTCAGAAGCGGCAGCCTCGGCTTCGCGGAAGGAACGCATCCCAGGGCAGCCAGCCACTGCTGATGCCAAGACCGCTGATACTGCAGCACCCCTGGGTGCGGAACTGATGCAGGAGCAGCCAGTTGCCAAGGTCACTGATGTTACAGCACCCCTGGGTGCGGCAACGCTGCAGGAGCAGCCAGTTCCATTAGAGCCTGCTGCTGCCTCTGAGGAGCAAATGGCGGATACGGATGGGGAGGCCACAGGACAGCTCTCGGTAGAAGCTCTTGATGTAGCCCCCATCGCTGTCATCCCAGCCGATGCGGAATCAGCAAATACGGGAGCCCCTGATGTTGCCAAGGCAGCCACAATGGCTGAGGATGTATCTTCCACTCCACCGAACAAGAGGTTCGTCTTGATCGATAATGAAGGCTTCCCGGTGCCCACTGCAGTGCCGGCTAAGTCTACTACTGCTGGACATGGAAGTAATGCTTTTGTCAATCCAGATTTTGAGGATTGGCTCGCTACTTCAACGAGCCCACCAAAGAATGCTGTCGAACCACGCAAGGCAAAACGCAGCCCTCCCTTGACTGCTCCTACGTTGGCTAAACGTCCACGTACCTCTCCAAAGGTTCCTCTACGACCGGCAAAGCACGGAACAGTTCCTACAGAAAAAACCAAACACTCTAAAGCTGGGATGAGCAGCAAAGTCTCTTCGGCGGCGGTTGATATTCAACCCCGCCGAGAGAAATGAGGCTCATGTGCTGGAACTGCCATGGGCTTGGTTCACCAGAGGCAGTTCGAGGGCTTATTTCAATGGTCCGCAAATTAGAACCTTTGATTATTTTCTTATCTGAGACTCGGTTATGTAATTTTAATTTTGAAAGATTGAAACTCTCTTTAGATATGGAGGGCTGCTTCCATGTGAAAAGCAGTCCAAATTGCTCTGGTTTAATATTACTTTGGAATAATAAATTGAATGTTGATCTTTTATCGTATTCTGATCGTCATATAGATTCAATTGTTACATCTTCCGATGATTGCTTTTGTTTTACCGGAATCTATGGATTTGCCGAAACTAGCATGAAATATAAAACGTGGGAACTCATTGATTCCCTTAGTAAGAATTCACCTCTACCTTGGTTAATTGGAGGGGACCTAAACGATATTTTATCAGACTCCGAAAAACAAGGCGGAGGTCGTCGACCGCAATCACAAATCACCAACTTTCGAGAGTGCCTTGTACGTAATGGAATTTTTTATTGCAAACCATGTTCGGGTTGGTTCACTTGGTCGCGTACTGGGCCAAACGTTACACCTGTTTGTGAACGTCTGGATAGATATCTTGCATGCAATGCATGGCTCAATGCCCACTTAACTTTCCAATGTAGGAATATTTTTTCTCCGAATTCGGATCACCATATCATTATTATGGACACTAAACGTACTACACCCCATGCGCATCGTGGCCAATATGATGCGCATAATGGTGACCATTTCCGATTCGAGGCATGCTGGGCAAAGGACCCGTCATGTGTCTCCACAGTTCACCATGCGTGGTCCAACGCGTCGGGCACTCTACTCGACAAACTGGCCGTCGTAGGGAACTAATTACATGATTGGCAGGCGGCTAGACGATCCACCTCCAACAATCGCATAACTGAACTTCAGCGTAAGATTAATTCCTATATGCGTAGGAGAAGACTGTCACAAAACATGTTACTCAATCTCCGTGACGCAAAGTTAGAACTTAAACGCCTTCTGGATGCCAAGGAAGCATACTGGGCACAACGTTCTCGAGTTACCTGGCTTTCGCAAGGTGATAAGAACACTTCCTTTTTCCATGCTCGAGCTTCTAAACGACGGAAAAAGAACACCATACGTGGCCTTTTCGATGTGGACCAAACTTGGCATACGGAGAAACCTGAGCTTCTTCGAATAGCATCCGAGTATTTTCAGGATTTATTCACATCGTCTAATCCAAGCCCCTCTCCGGTGCTTTTGGAACATATTACCCCAGTGGTTAGTGCTGAAATGAATATATCTTTGCTACGACCCTTCACTGAAGAAGAGGTCACCGCAGCTTTCAGGGATATAGGCCCTAGGAAAGCCCCAGGTTTTGACGGCTTCCCTAGTAGTTTCTATAGACAATACTGGGACGTCATAGGACCTGAGTTTATACGCCTTTGTTTGCGCCTGTTACGAGGCGAAGAGGATATGGCAACGGTAAACAAAGCTATCATTGTCCTCATCCCAAAGGTGCCCGACGCCTCAAACATGCGTCAATTTCGACCAATCAGCTTATGTACTGTTATCTACAAGACCATTGCTAAGGTTCTTGTGAATAGACTTAAACCTATATTACCATATTGTATCAGTGATGCGCAAGCTGCTTTTGTCAGTGGTCGGAACATTACTGACAATATTTTGATTGCGCATGAACTTGTGCATACCCTCCATACTAATACCGCCTCGATATATCAGGGGGCTGCCTTGAAGCTCGATATGGAAAAAGCTTTTGATAAGGTTGAATGGTCTTTTCTCAAAGACGTAATGTTACGTATGGGGTTTGCATCTGACTGGGTACAATTACTGCTCCGATGTGTATCCACTGTTTCTTTTTCAGTTCAGCTTAATGGCACTCTATCCAACGAGTTCTTTCCGACTAGGGGAATTCGGCAGGGGGACCCTCTCTCGCCTTTTCTCTTTCTAATCTGCTCCCAAGGGCTTTCAGCGGCCCTTGAGGCTGAACAGCAGTCGGGACGTCTAATTGGGTTACAGGCCAATAGACGTGGCCTAAGAATTAACCATCTGCTCTTTGCGGATGATAGTATTGTCTTTGTCCGTAACTGCCCAGGGGAAATACACCAGTTGAAGGAGATTCTCCGGCTGTATGAGGCATCCTCAGGTCAGTCAGTCAACTTTTCCAAGTCGACTGCATTTTGTAGCTCCCTCTGTTCGAGGGACTTCACACATGCGCTCCAACATACTCTTGGCATCCGTTTGGTTGATGACCCTGGAACATATCTGGGTGTCCCTCTTCTCATCGGGAGGAATCGAACGGCCAGTCTTGGTTTCATTAGAGACAAAGTCAATTCTCGCATGACTAAATGGGATACTAACTTGCTGTCGTACAGTGGGCGTGAAGTTCTCATTAAATCAGTGGCGCAAGCTTTGCCTCAATATGTCATGTCCTGCTCTTTGCTCCCACAGAACATTGTGGATGATGCGACGCGATCAATCCGCCGTTACTGGTGGACGGGCAGAAGTAACAAAAATGGATGGCCAATGCTCTCCTGGGATACTATGTGCACACCCAAAGCTGCGGGGGGCATGGGTTTCTGTGATCTAAGGGACTTTAATATTGCCCTCCTTGGGAAACAAGTCTGGCGACTAATCCACTCGCCCGACTCCTTACTCGGGCGGGTCTTTAAATCACGCTATTATCCATCCGGGAATATTATGGAGGCAAAAGTTGACCACCGAGCCTCCTTTGCTTGGCGAGGTATATGGCAGGCTTTGCAACAATTACAATCCAGTTTCTTCTGGAGACCTGGAATTGATAGTCGTCTGCGCATCCATCATGATAATTGGGGTGGATCCAGTGGGCTCTCCTTCTTTGGTAGTTATCAAGATAACGAGGAAATACCCTTGCGATGCAGAGATTTTATGATTCGTCATCATAATGCATGGGACGAACATAAAGTACGTCAATATTTTGACGAAGATGACGCAGCCAACATATTGCACGTACCAATAACTGATGTCCAACGCGATACTTTGCTATGGGGCTTTCATGATACCAATATTTATTCCGTACGCTCCAGTTACCTTTTCTTACGTAGGCCCCCGCGACCTCTTGAGCGTCCGAACCCTCTATGGAAGGTTATTGCTAAATCCAACACACTCCCGAAGGTTCGCACCTTTGGATGGCGGGTAGGACGGGGTGCACTACCCACAGGTGACCGACTTGCGACTATTGGATTGGGCAACGGCATGTGTCCGTTCTGCCCTTCGATGCTTGAATCTGCACTTCATGCTTTCAGGGACTGTCCAGGCGCTGCTGAGACACTCCGCCTTGTAGGTTTCCCGAGCGCTCTTCGTGATGGCAGCGCAACCTCGATGTCACTTTGGTTGGAACAAGGAGCTAGGCTCCTCCCCTGCGCACAATTTGATCTCCTTCTAACTACACTGTGGAATCTTTGGAATAGGAGGAATGAATGGGTCCATTCTCAGCGTTTGCAGCCCCCTTGGCTCACCTTGATGAACTCACAGGATCTACTTCGCGATTACCTAACGGCCACAGCAGGCATTCCCACGACGAGGCAGCAACCGACGACAGCTCTTTCCCCACCTGTATGGAGGCCGCCGCCAGCTGGATCAATCAAAATCAATGTTGACGGTGCTTTTAACCCTTCTACAGGATCGGCTGGAATAGGCATCGTGGCCCGTGATGCTACTGGAGCTATCCTGCTTGGACGAGCTATTTACTTGGACACTATTGCAGATTCTACGTCGGCAGAGCTACGGGCGATATCGGATGGCGTCCAATTAGGTGTGGAGGCGGGTTGGACTGGGTTTCTTCTTGAATCAGATGCGGCCCTGCTGATCAATAGGTTGTGTAGAGCAGGCAAGGATGCCTCCCCTATTCAGCGACAGTTGCAGGATACTAGATCTTTAATTGACACTGTATCAGGTCTTAGTTTACATTATGTACCGCGTGGAGCTAACGTTTTAGCTCATTCTATAGCCAATTGGGCTTTGCATTTTCTTTCATCCATGTATTTTGGGCCGGGCTTGCCCGATGCTCTACGAACTTTTGTACCGGTTGTTAACCAACCACCTTGATTTATAATATATTTTGGGCACTCTTTTCCCCTCCTAGGGCTTTGCTGGGCTAGCCCAGTAAGGTTTAGTGGGGTTTTTAATGAGGCCCTTTCTTCAAAAAAAAATTCTTACGGGTCTATTTTTCGGCCCATTAGGACCCGCTCGTCTGAAACCTCTACAAAAGGGTTGCAAAATAAGTTTTAATCCAAATTTAAGAGCTCATATAGATGATTACGAGCTTTTCAAAACGATTATATTGCAAAAACTAGATTTATGTACTTTTTACTACGTTAAAATTCTAACGGGTCCATTGTTCGGCTCATTTAGACCCGCTCGTCTGAAAACTCAACAAAAAGGTTGCAAAATAAGTTTTAATCAGAATTTAGGAGTTCATACAATTGATTACGAGCTTTTCAACACAATTATATTTCAAAAACTCGATTTTTGTGCTTTTTACTCAGTTAAAATTCTAACGGGTCCATTGTTCGGCCCATTTAGACCCGCTCGTCCGAAACCTCTACAAAAAGGTTGCAAAATAAGTGTTAATCCAAATTTAGGAGTTCATACAATTGATTACGAGCGTTTCAATACGATTATATTGCAAAAACTCGATTTATGTACTTTTTACTCAGTTAAAATTCTAACGGGTCCATTGTTCGGCCCATTTAGACCCGATCGTCCGAAACCTATACAAAAAGAGCTGCAAAATAAGTTTTAATCAAAATTTAGGAATGCATATAATTGATTACGTGCTTTTCAACATGATTATATTGTAAAAACTCAATTACAGTTCTTTTTACTCAGTTACAATTCTAACGGGTCCATTGTTCGGCCCATTTAGACTCGCTCTTCCGAAACCTCTACAAAAGGGTTGCAAAATAAGTTTTAATCCAAATTTAGGAGTTCATACAATTGTTTATGAGCTTTTCAACACGATTATATTGCGAAAACACGAGTTCTGTTCTTTTTACTCAGTTAAAATTCTAACGGGTCCATTGTTCGCCCCATTTAGACCCGCTCGTCCGAAACTTCTGCAAAAAAGACCGCAAAATAAGTTAGAATCAAATTTTAAGAGTTCATATAATTGATTACGAGCTTTTCAACACGATTATATTGAAAAATCTCGATTACAGTTCTTTTTACTCAGTTAAAATTCTAACGGGTCCATTGTTCGACCCATTTAGACCCGCTCGTCCGAAACCTCTACAAAAGGGTTGCAAAATAAGTTTTAATCCAAATTTAGGAGTTCATACAATTGTTTACGAGCTTTTCAACACGATTATATTGTAAAAACACGATTTCTGTTCTTTTTACTCAGTTAAAATACTAATGGGTCCATTGTTAGGCCCATTTAGACCCGCTCGACTGAAACCTTTACAAAAAAGACTGCAAAAGAAGTTAGAATCCAATTTTAGGAGTTCATATAATTGATTACGAGCTTTTCAACACGATTACATTGAAAAATCTCGATTACATATCTTTTTACTCAGTTAAAATTCTAACGGGTCCATTGTTCGCCCCATTTTGACCCGCTCGTCCGAAACCTCTACAAAAAAGACCACAAAACAAGTTAGAGTAAAATTTTAGGATTTCATATAATTGATTACGATCTTTTCAACACGACTATATTGCAAAAACTTGATTTCTGTACTTTTTACTCAGTTAAAATTCTAACGGGTCCATTGTTCGGCCCATTTAGACCCGCTCGTCCGAAACCTCGACAAAAGGGTTGCAAAATAACTTTTAATTCAAATTTAGGAGTTCATACAATTGATTACGAGCTTTTCAACACAATTATATTGCAAAAACTCGATTTTTGTGCTTTTTCTCAGTTAAAATTCTAACGGGTCCATTGTTCGGCCCATTTAGACCCGTTCGTCCGAAACCTCCACAAAAGGGTTGCAAAATAAGTTTTAATCAAAATTTAGGAGTTCATACAATTTATTACGAGCTTTTCAACACGATTATATTGCAAAAACTCGATTTATGTACTTTTTAGTCAGTTAAAATTCTAACGGGTCCGTTGTTCGGCCCTTTTAGACCCGCTCGTCCGAAACCTTTACAAAAAAGATCCCAAAAATAAGTTTTAATCAAATTTTAGGAGTTCATATAATTGATTAAGAGCTTTTCAACACGATTATATTGCAAAAACTTGATTTCTGTTCTTTTTACTCAGTTAAAATTCTAACGGGTCCGTTGTTCGGCCCATTTAGACCAGCTCGTCCGAAACCTCTACAAAAAGGTTGCAAAATAAGTTTTAATCCAAATTTAGGAGTTCATACAATTTTTTACGAGCTTTTCAACACGATTATATTGCAAAAACTCGATTTCTGTACTTTTTACTCAGTTAAAATTCTAATGGGTCCATTGTTCGGCCCATTTAGACCCGCTCGTCTGAAACCTTTACAAAAAAGACCGCAAAAGAAGTTAGAATCCAATTTTAGGAGTTCATATAATTGATTACGAACTTTTCAACACGATTATATTGAAAAATCTCGATTACAGTTCTTTTTACTCAGTTAAAATTCTAACGGGTCCATGTTCGACCAATTTAGACCAGCTTGTCCGAAACCTCTAGAAAAGGGTTGCAAATTAAGTTTTAATCCAAATTTAGGAGTTCATACTATTGATTACGATCTTTTCAATACGATTATATTGCAAAAACTCGATTTATGTACTTTTTACTCAGTTAAAATTCTAACGGGTCCATTGTTCGGGCCATTTAGACTCACTCGTCCGAAACCTTTACAAAAAAGACCGCAAAATAAGTTAGAATCAAATTTTAGGAGTTCATATAATTGATTAAGAGCTTTTCAACACGATTATATTGAAAAATCTCGATTACAGTTCTTTTTAGTCAGTTAAAATTCTAACGGGTCCATTATTCGACCCATTTAGACCTGCTCGTACGAAACCTCTACAAAAGGGTTGCAAAATAAGTTTTAATCCAAATTTAGGAGTTCATACAATTGTTTACGAGCATTTCAACACTATTATATTGCAAAAACTCGATTTCTGTTCTTTTTACTCAGTTAAAATTCTAACGGGTCCATTGTTCGCCGCATTTAGACCCGCTCGTCTGAAACCGCTACAAAAAATACCGCAAAACAAGTTAGAGTCAAATTTTTGGATTTAATATAATTGATTACGTGCTTTTCAACACGACTATATTGCAAAAACTTGATTTCTGTAATTTTTACTCATTTAAAATTCTAACGGGTCCATTGTTCGGCCCATTTAGACCCGCTCGTCCGATACCTCGACAAAAGGGTTGCAAAATAACTTTTAATCCAAATTTAGGAGTTCATACAATTGATTACGAGCTTTTCAACACAATTATATTGCAAAAACTCGATTTTTGTGCTTTTTACTTAGTTAAAATTCTAACGGGTCCATTGTTTGGCCCATTTAGACCCGCTCGTCCGAAACCTCTACAAAAGGGTTGCAAAATAAGTTTTAATCAAAATTTAGGAGTTCATACAATTGATTACGAGCTTTTCAACACGATTATATTGCAAAAACTCGATTTATGTACTTTTTAGTCAGTTAAAATTCTAACGGGTCCGTTGTTCGGCCCATTTAGACCCGCTCGTCTGAAACCTTTACAAAAAAGATTCCAAAATAAATTTTAATCAAATTTTAGGAGTTCATATAATTGATTAAGAGCTTTTCAACACGATTATATTGCAAAAACTTGATTCCTGTACTTTTTACTCAGTTAAAATTCTAACGAGTCCATTGTTCGGCCCATTTAGACCCGCTCGTCCGAAACCTCTACAAAAGGGTTGCAAAATAAGTTTTAATCCAAATTTAGGAGTTCATACAATTGTTTACAAGCTTTTCAACACGATTATATTGCAAAAACTCGATTTCTGTACTTTTTACTCAGTTAAAATTCTAATGGGTCCATTGTTCGGCCCATTTAGACCCGCTCGTCTGAAACCTTTACAAAAAAGACCAGAAAAGAAGTTAGAATCAAATTTTAGGAGTTCATATAATTGATTACGAGCTTTTCAACACGATTATATTGAAAAATCTCGATTACAGTTCTTTTTACTCAGTTAAAATTCTAACGGGTCCATTGTTCGACCCATTTAGACCCGCTCGTCCGAAACCTCTAGAAAAGGGTTGCAAAATAAGTTTTAATCCAAATTTAGGAGTTCATACAATTGTTTACAAGCTTTTCAACACGATTATATTGCAAAAACTCGATTTCTGTTCTTTTTACTCAGTTAAAATTCTAAAGGGTCCATTGTTCGCCCCATTTAGACCCGCTCGTCCGGAACCTCTACAAAAAAGACCGCAAAACAAGTTAGAGTCAAATTTTAGGATTTCATATAATTGATTACGAGTTTTTCAACACGACTATATTGCAAAAACTTGATTTCTGTACTTTTTACTTAGTTAAAATTCTAACGGGTCCATTGTTCGGCCCATTTAGACCCGCTCGTCCGAAACCTCAACAAAAGGGTTGCAAAATAAGTTTTAATCCAAATTTAAGAGTTCATACAATTGATTACGAGCTTTTCAACACAATTATATTGCAAAAACTCGATTTTTGTGCTTTTTACTGAGTTAAAATTCTAACGGGTCCATTGTTCGTCCCATTTAGACCCGCTCGTCCGAAATCTCTAGAAAAAGGTTGCAAAATAGGTGTTAATCCAAATTTAGGAGTTCATACAATTGATTACGAGCGTTTCGATACGATTATATTGCAAAAACTTGATTTCTGTATTTTTTACTCAGTTAAAATTCTAACGGGTCCATTGTTCGGCCCATTTAGACCCGATCGCCCAAAATCTATACAAAAAGGGCTGCAAAATAAGTTTTAATCCAAATTTAGGAATGCATATAATTGATTACGTGCTTTTCAACACGATTATATTACAAAAACTCGATTTCTATACATTTTACTCAATTAAAATTCTAACGGGTCCACTGTTAGGCCCATTTAGACCCGCTCATCCGAAACCTCTACAAAAGGGTTGCAAAATAAGTTTTAATCAAAATTTAGGAGTTCATACAATTGATTACGAGCTTTTCAACACAATTATATTGCAAAAACTCGATTTATGTACTTTTTACAAAGTTAAAATTCTAACGGGTCCATTGTTCGGCCCATTTAGACCCGCTCGTCCGAAACCTTTACAAAAAAGATCCTAAAATAAGTTTTAATCAAATTTTAGGAGTTCATATAATTGATTAAGAGCTTTTCAACACGATTATATTGCAAAAACTTGATTTCTGTACTTTTTACTCAGTTAAAATTCTAACGGGTCCATTGTTCGGCCCATTTAGACCCGCTCGTCCGAAACCTCTACAAAAGGGTTGCAAAATAGGTTTTAATCCAAATTTAGGAGTTCATACAACTGTTTACGAGCTTTTCAACACGATTATATTGCAAAAACTCGATTTCTGTCGAAGAAATCATCGCTATTCGACTCTAGTAGTACGACGCCGAAGGAAGAATCATCGCTATTCCAAAAGGATAATGAACAACCGTCGGTGAGTCATGTCGAAGAAGACCGAGGAAAGCAAGATGTCGAAGAAATTTGTTATCCTCGAGAACATGGGGAAGATGTCACTACTGAGAGTTTAACCTTACCCAATAATGAGCAAATACTCCCAGAAGATGACGTTTCGGAAGAAGAAACACTTGAACCTATAAATCAAGACAATCTTTCATGCTTAGTAGTCAGTTCTCTTGATTCATCAACAACCTCCCAAGAAAGTAAGTGTGATTCTAACCCTTTATTTGATTCTTGTCCTATCATTATGTTAGAAACACTTCATCCTCTACAGAAATTGTATTTCGATGATATTATTTGTGAGAGGAATTGAGTATGTGAGTTATCTTATTTGAAAAAGACCGAGAGTCAAGAGGCCGAGAGCAATAAAAGTCAAATTAATGGCCCGATTTTGGTGAGTGAAAAGAAACATGAGGAAAAAGTCGAACAATGTCCAAATGAAAAAGGCGAGAAAAAAATAAAGAGAGATTTTTTTCGACCTAACCATAACATCATTGTTTCGAGTGGCTGAGTTCTTTTTTCAGGATTTTGTTGAACCATTGAGAGGAGCTCAATTGGATCACTCCACGTATGACAAAGATTCCTTTTTGATTTCCATTGTTAAACGTCCTTCTTTTTCTGTTTCTGATTCGAGGACGAATCCTTTTGAGGAGAGGGGGAATGATACATGCATGGGAGGGCTAAACCAATGCATATTGGACAAGAAGTTGAATCTGTTTGTGAAGTCTGGAAAGTCAGCCAACTTGCGACGACTTTTCGGATGGGATCCAAGCATTTCTGGGCATAGTTGTCTTCTAACAAATTGACCGGAATTCAGTTACCTTTCCAACGCATCTTGAAACGCATCAATCGGACATCGGGAACTCAAGATACGCTCATTTTACTGAAGACTGCGCATGCAGAAAACTGGATACGGGATTATTACGGGATTTTGTAAAATTCAGCCCAAAAGCTATTATATAAGGCTTTTGGACGAATTAGACTTAGCCCAACTTAATTATTAACATTTAAATTATGTTTTTAGGGTTTTATATACTTTAGGAACCAGCCACCCTTCTCCCAAACAACTCTTATCAACTTATCACATGCACTTATCAGCTTATCACTTGCAGCCCAAGCACAAGGAGTTTAAAGGCTGTTTTTCTTTTATTTTTTAATTAAATTAGGGTTTTCTTGTTTTAGTAGAAGTTAGATTAATTTGGCTATCCTTCACCTATAAAAGGATGAAGCCTCCACCATTGTAATTCAGATTATGAAGATTTTCTTGGATTAATAAAATATTTAGTGAGTTTGTTTTTGCAAGTGTTGATTACTTGTGTCTTCGAAGTCTTCTTCAACATAAGTTCGATGAGTTCTTGTGAGGGAGATCATCTTCACACTCCTGCTTGCCTAGGTAATCACGTCTAGGAGGGTGGGTTAGAGCCGCTTGAGGTTGCTTGCTTAGGTAATTGTGTCTAAGAGGGTGCCGAGGACAAAACCATCTTCAACTTCATGCCATCTCCATAGCCATAAACAAAGCTGAATTTTCAGATTTGTTTTATCTACTTCTCTTTCAATCTTTTTCAATCTTTTTGTTTTTTTATTCTTATTATTTAATCCTTAATCTTCTTTCTTATCTTCGTTTCTTTAATTTTCCAGCCTCGAATCTGATTTTTTCAAGAAAAGCCCTTCTCTTTTCTCTTGAATTTTCAGATTTTCTCCTAATCTTCTTGATTGAGTCTAGAGCCCCTAGTTCTTGCAACAACTTGATTGAAGGCTTCCAAACCCAAGCTTGCGCTACTCTATCACGGATCCATTGTTCGGCCCATTTAGACCCGCTCGTCCGAAACCTCTACAAAAGGGTTGCAAAATATGTTTTAATCAAAATTTAGGAGTTCATACAATTGATTACGAGCTTTTCAACACGATTATATTGCAAAAACTCGATTTATGTACTTTTTACAAAGTTCAAATTCTAACGGGTCCATTGTTCGGCCCATTTAGACCCGCTCGTCCGAAACCTTTACAAAAAAGATCCTAAAATAAGTTTTAATCAAATTTTAGGAGTTCATATAATTGATTAAGAGCTTTTCAACACGATTATATTGCAAAAACTTGATTTCTGTACTTTTTACTCAGTTAAAATTCTAACGGGTCCATTGTTCGGCCCGTTTAGACCCGCTCGTCCGAAACCTCTACAAAAGGGTTGCAAAATAAGTTTTAATCCAAATTTAGGAGTTCATACAATTGATCACGAGCGTTTCAACACGATTATATTGCAAAAACTCGATTTCTGTACTTTTTACTCAGTTAAAATTCTAACGGGTCCATTGTTCGGCCTATTTAGACCCGATCGTCCGAAACCTATACAAAAAGGGTTGCACAATAAGTTTTAATCCAAATTTAGGAATGCATATAAATGATTACGAGCTTTTCAACACGATTATATTGCAAAAACTCAATTTCTATACTTTTTACTCAGTTAAAATTCTTACGGGTCCACTGTTCGGCCCATTTAGACTCGCTCGTCCGAAACCTTTACGAAAAAGATCGCAAAATAAGTTAGAATCAAATTTTAGGAGTTCATATAATTGATTAAGAGCTTTTCAACACAATTATATTGCAAAAGTGCGATTTCTATTTTTTTCCTCAGTTAATATTCTAACAGGTCTATTGTTCGGCCCATTTAGACCCGCTCGTCCGAAACCTCTACAAAAGGGTTGCAAAATAAGTTTTAATCCAAATTTAGGAGTTCATACAATTGATTACGAGCTTTTCAACACAATTATATTGCAAAAACTCAATTTTTGTGCTTTTTACTCAGTTAAAATTCTAACGGGTCCATTGTTCGGCCCATTTAGACCCGCTCGTCCGAAACCTTTACAAAAAAGATCGCAAAATAAGTTAGAATCAACTTTAAGGAGTTCATATTATTGATTTAGAGCTTTTCAACACGATTATATTGCAAAAACTCATTTTCTACACTTTTTACTCGGTTAGAATTCTAACGGGTCCATTATTCTGCCTATTTAGAATCGCTCCTCCGAAACCTTACAAAAAGGACCGCAAAATAAGTTTTAATCAAAATTTAGGAGGTCATATAATTGATTACGAGCTTTTCAACACGATTATATTGCAAAAACTCGATTTCTGTTCTTTTTACTTAGTTAATATTCTAACGGGTCCATTGTTCGGCCCATTTAGACCCGCTCGTCCGAAACCTCTACAAAAGGGCTGCAAAATAAGTTTTAATCCAAATTTAGGAGTTCATACAATTGATTACGAGCTTTTCAACACAATTATATTGCAAAAACTCGATTTTTGTGCTTTTTACTGAGTTAAAATTCTAACGGGTCCATTGTTCGTCCCATTTAGACCCGCTCGTCCGAAATCTCTAGAAAAAGGTTGCAAAATAGGTGTTAATCCAAATTTAGGAGTTCATACAATTGATTATGAGCTTTTCAACACAATTATATTGTAAAAACTCAATTTGTGTCCTTTTTACTCAGTTAAAATTCTAACGGGTCCATTGTTCGGCCCATTTAGAACCGCTCATCCGAAACCTCTACAAAAGGGTTGCAAAATAAGTTTTAATCTAAATTTAGGAGTTCATACAATTGATTACGAGCTTTTCAATACGATTATATTGTAAAATCTCGATTATAGTTCTTTTTACTCAGTTAAAATTCTAACGGGTCCATTGTTCGTCCCATTTAGACCCGCTCGTCCGAAACCTCTACAAAATGGTTGCAAAATAAGTTTTAATCCAAATTTAGGAGTTCATACAATTGTTTACGAGCTTTTCATCACGATTATATTGCAAAAACTCGATTTTTGTACTTTTTACTCACTTAATATTCTAACGGGTCCATTTTTCGGCCCATTTAGACCCGCTCGTCCGAAACCTTTACAAAAGGGTTACAAAATAAGTGTTAATCCAAATTTAGGAGTTCATACAATTGTTTACAACCTTTTCAACACGATTATATTGCAAAAACTCGATTTCTGTACTTTTTACTCAGTTAAAATTCTAACGGGTCCATTGTTCGGCCTATTTAGACCCGATCGTCCGAAACCTTGATTAAGAGCTTTTCAACACGATTATATTGCAAAAACTTGATTTTTGTTCTTTTTACTCAGTTAATATTCTTACGGGTCCATTGTTCAGCCCATTTAGACCCGCTCGTCCGAAACCTCTACAAAAGGGCTGCAAAATAAGTTTTAATCCAAATTTAGGAGTTCATACAATTGATTACGAGCTTTTCAACACAATTTTATTGCAAAAACTCGATTTTTGTGCTTTTTACTCAGTTAAAATTCTAACGGTTCCATTGTTCGGCCCATTTAGACCCGCTCGTCCGAAACCTCTACAAAAGGGTTGCAAAATAAGTGTTAATCCAAATTTAGGAGTTCATACAATTGTTTACAACCTTTTCAACACGATTA
The DNA here is from genome assembly GCA_030270665.1 of Hibiscus trionum. NCBI lineage: Eukaryota > Viridiplantae > Streptophyta > Magnoliopsida > Malvales > Malvaceae > Hibiscus > Hibiscus trionum. The sequence goes on along the minus strand of BSYR01000010.1, from coordinate 36,364,547 downwards.
TATTGCAAAAACTCGATTTCTGTACTTTTTACTCAGTTAAAATTCTAACGGGTCCATTGTTCGGCCTATTTAGACCCGATCGTCCGAAACCTATACAAAAACGGTTGGACAAAAAGTTTTAATCCAAAATTAGGAATGTATATAATTGATTACGAGCATTTCAACATGATTATATTGCAAAAATACGATTTCTATACTTTTTACTCAGTTAAAATTCTAACGGGTCCACTGTTCGGCCCATTTAGACCCGCTCGTCCGAAACCTCTACAAAAGGGTTGCAAAATAAGTTTTAATCCAAATTTAGGTGTTCATACAATTGATTACGAGCTTTTCAACACAATTATATTGCAAAAACTCGATTACTATACTTTTTACTTAGTTAAAATTTTAAGGGGTCTATTTTTCAGCCCATTAGGACCCGCTCGTCTGAAACCTCTACAAAAGGGTTGCAAAATAAGTTTTAATCCAAATTTAAGAGTTCATACAGATGATTACGAGCTTTTCAAAACGATTATATTGCAAACACTAGATTTATGTACTTTTTACTCCGTTAAAATTCTAACGGGTCCATTGTTCGGCTCATTTAGACCCGCTCGTCCGAAACCTCAACAAAAAGGTTGCAAAATAAGTTTTAATCCAAATTTAGGAGTTCATACAATTGATTACGAGCTTTTCAACACAATTATATTTCAAAAACTCGATTTTTGTGCTTTTTACTCAGTTAAAATTCTAACGGGTCCATTGTTCGGCCCATTTAGACCCGCTCGTCCGAAACCTCTACAAAACGGTTGCAAAATAAGTTTTAATCCAAATTTAGGAGTTCAAACAATTGATTACGAGCTTTTCAACACAATTATATTGCAAAAACTCGATTACTATACTTTTTACTTAGTTAAAATTTTAAGGGGTCTATTTTTCAGCCCATTAGGACCCGCTCATCTGAAACCTCTACAAAAAGGTTGCAAAATAAGTTTTAATCCAAATTTAGGAGTTCATACAATTGTTTACGAGCTTTTCAACACGATTATATTGCAAAAACTCGATTTCTGTCCTTTTTACTCAGTTAAAATTCTAACGGGTCCACTGTTCACCCTATTTAGACCCGCTCGTCCGAAACCTCTACAAAAAAGACCGCAAAACAAGTTAGAATCAAATTTTAGGATTTCATATAATTGATTACGAGCTTTCCAACACGACTGTATTGCAAAAACTTGATTTCTGTTCTTTTTACTTAGATAAAATTCTAACGGGTCCATTGTTCGGCCCATTTAGACCCGCTCGTCTGAAACCTCGACAAAAGGGTTGCAAAATAAGTTTTAATCCAAATTTAGGAGTTCAAACAATTGATTACGAGCTTTTCAACACAATTATATTGCAAAAACTCGATTACTATACTTTTTACTTAGTTAAAATTTTAAGGGGTCTATTTTTCAGCCCATTAGGACCCGCTCGTCTGAAACCTCTACAAAAGGGTTGCAAAATAAGTTTTAATCCAAATTTAAGAGTTCATACAGATGATTACGAGCTTTTCAAAACGATTATATTGCAAAAACTAGATTTATGTACTTTTTACTCCGTTAAAATTCTAACGGGTCCATTGTTCGGCTCATTTAGACCCGCTCGTCCGAAACCTCAACAAAAAGGTTGCAAAATAAGTTTTAATCCAAATTTAGGAGTTCATACAATTGATTACGAGCTTTTCAACACAATTATATTTCAAAAACTCGATTTTTTGGTTTTTACTCAGTTAAAATTCTAACGGGTCCATTGTTCGGCCCATTTAGACCCGCTCATCCGAAACCTCTACAAAACGGTTGCAAAATAAGTTTTAATCCAAATTTAGGAGTTCAAACAATTGATTACGAGCTTTTCAACACAATTATATTGCAAAAACTCGATTACTATACTTTTTACTTAGTTAAAATTTTAAGGGGTCTATTTTTCAGCCCATTAGGACCCGCTCGTCTGAAACCTCTACAAAAGGGTTGCAAAATAAGGTTTAATCCAAATTTAGGAGTTCATACAATTGTTTACGAGCTTTTCAACACGATTATATTGCAAAAACTCGATTTCTGTCCTTTTTACTCAGTTAAAATTCTAACGGGTCCACTGTTCACCCTATTTAGACCCGCTCGTCCGAAACCTCTACAAAAAAGACCGCAAAACAAGTTAGAATCAAATTTTAAGATTTCATATAATTGATTACGAGCTTTCCAACACGACTGTATTGCAAAAACTTGATTTCTGTACTTATTACTCAGTTAAAATTCTAACGGGTCCATTGTTCGGCCCATTTAGACCCGCTCGTCTGAAACCCCATCAAAAGGGTTGCAAAATAAGTTTTAATCCAAATTTAGGAGTTCATACAATTGATTACGAGCTTTTCAATACGATTATATTGCAAAATCTCGATTTCTGTACTTTTTACTCGTTTAAAATTCTATTGGATCCATTGTTCGGCCCATTTAGACCCGCTCGTCTGAAACCTTTACAAAAAAGTCCCCAAAAGAAGTTAGAATCAAGTTTTAGGAGTTCATATAATTGATTACGAGCTTTTCAACACGATTATATTGAAAAATCTCGATTACAGTTCTTTTTACTCAGTTAAAATTCTAACGGGTCCATTGTTCGACCCATTTAGACCCGCTCGTCCGAAATCTCTACAAAAGGGTTGCAAAATAACTTTTAATCCAAATTTAGGAGTTCATACAATTGTTTACGAGCTTTTCAACACGATTATATTGCAAAAACTCGATTTCTGTTCTTTTTACTCAGTTAAAATTCTAACGGGTCCATTGTTCGCCCCATTTAGACCCGCTCGTCCGAAACCTCTACAAAAAAGACCGCAAAACAAGTTAGACTCAAATTTTAGGATTTCATATAATTGATCACGAGCTTTTCAACACGACTATATTGCAAAAACTTAATTTCTGTACTTTTTACTCAGTTAAAATTCTAACGGGTCCATTGTTCGGCCCATTTAGACCCGCTCGTCCGAAACCTCGACAAAAGGGTTGCAAAATAAGTTTTAATCCAAATTTAGGAGTTCAAACAATTGATTACGAGCTTTTCAACACAATTATATTGCAAAAACTTGATTACTATACTTTTTACTTAGTTAAAATTTTAAGGGGTCTATTTTTCAGCCCATTAGGACCCGCTCGTCTGAAACCTCTACAAAAGGGTTGCAAAATAAGTTTTAATCCAAATTTAAGAGTTCATACAGATGATTACGAGCTTTTCAAAACGATTATATTGCAAAAACTAGATTTATGTAATTTTTACTCCGTTAAAATTCTAACGGGTCCATTGTTCGGCTCATTTAGACCCGCTCGTCCGAAACCTCAACAAAAAGGTTGCAAAATACGTTTTAATCCAAATTTAGGAGTTCATACAATTGATTTCGAGCTTTTCAACACAATTATATTTCAAAAACTCGATTTTTGTGCTTTTTACTCAGTTAAAATTGTAACGGGTCCATTGTTCGGCCCATTTAGACCCGCTCGTCCGAAACCCCAACAAAAAGTGCTGCAAAATAAGTTTTAATCCAAATTTAGGAGTTCATATAATTGATTATGAGCTTTTCAACATGATTATATTGCAAAAACTCTATTTCTGTACTTTTTACTCTGTTAAAATTCTAACGGGTCCATTGTTCGGCCCATTTAGACCCGCTCGTCTGAAACCTCTACAAAAAGGACTGCAAAATAAGTTTTAATCCAAATTTAGGAGTTCATATAATTGATTATGAGCTTTTCAACACGATTATATTGCAAAAACTCGATTTATGTACTTTTTACTCAGTTAAAATTCTAACGGGTCCATTGTTCGGCCCATTTAGACCCGCTCGTCCGAAACCTCTACAAAGGGTTGCAAAATAAGTTTTAATCCAAATTTAGGAGTTCATACAATTGATTACGAGCTTTTCAATACGATTATATTGCAAAAACTAGATTTCTGTATTTTTTACATAGTTAAAATTCTAACGGGTCCATTGTTCGGCCCATTTCGACTCGCTCGTCCGAAACCTTTACAAAAAAGACCGCAAAATAAGTTAGAATCAAATTTTAGGAGTTCATATAATTGATTACGAGCTTTTCAAAAATAATATATTGCAAAAACTCGATTTATGTTGTTTTTACTCAGTTAAAATTCTAACGGGTCCATTGTTCGGCCTATTTAGACCCGCTCGTCCGAAACCTCTACAAAAGAGTTGCAAAATAAGTTTTAATCCAAATTTAGGAGTTCATACAATTGTTTACGAGCTTTTCAACACGATTATATTGCAAAAACTCGATTTCTGTCCTTTTTACTCAGTTAAAATTCTAACGGTTCCACTGTTCACCCTATTTAGACCCGCTCTTCCGAAACCTCTACAAAAATGACCGCAAAACAAGTTAGAATCAAATTTTAGGATTTCCTATAATTGATTACGAGCTTTCCAACACGACTGTATTGCAAAAACTTGATTTCTGTACTTTTTACTCAGTTAAAATTCTAACGGGTCCATTGTTCGGCCCATTTAGACCCGCTCGTCCGAAACCCCTACAAAAGGGTTGCAAAATAAGTTTTAATCCAAATTTAGGAGTTCATACAATTGATTACGAGCTTTTCAATACAATTATATTGCAAAATCTCGATTTCTGTACTTTTTACTCGTTTGAAATTCTATTGGGTCCATTGTTCGGCCCATTTAGACCCGCTCGTCTGAAAACCTTTACAAAAAAGTCCCCAAAAGAAGTTAGAATCAAATTTTAGGAGTTCATATAATTGATTACGAGCTTTTCAACACGATTATATTGAAAAATCTCGATTACAGTTCTTTTTACTCAGTTAAAATTCTAACGGGTCCATTGTTCGACCCATTTAGACCCGCTCGTCCGAAACCTCTAGAAAAGGGTTGCAAAATAAGTTTTAATCCAAATTTAGGAGTTCATACAATTGTTTACGAGCTTTTCAACACGATTATATTGCAAAAACTCGATTTCTGTTCTTTTTACTCAGTTAAAATTCTAACGGGTCCATTGTTCGCCCCATTTAGACCCGCTCGTCCGAAACCTCTACAAAAAAGACCGCAAAACAAGTTAGACTCAAATTTTAGGATTTCATATAATTGATCACGAGCTTTTCAACACGACTATATTGCAAAAACTTAATTTCTGTACTTTTTACTCAGTTAAAATTCTAACGGGTCCATTGTTCGGCCCATTTAGACCCGCTCGTCCGAAACCTCGACAAAAGGGTTGCAAAATAAGTTTTAATCCAAATTTAGGAGTTCAAACAATTGATTACGAGCTTTTCAACACAATTATATTGCAAAAACTCGATTACTATACTTTTTACTTAGTTAAAATTTTAAGGGGTCTATTTTTCAGCCCATTAGGACCCGCTCGTCTGAAACCTCTACAAAAGGGTTGCAAAATAAGTTTTAATCCAAATTTAAGAGTTCATACAGATGATTACGAGCGTTTCAAAACGATTATATTGCAAAAACTAGATTTATGTAATTTTTACTCTGTTAAAATTCTAACGGGTCCATTGTTCGGCTCATTTAGACCCGCTAGTCCGAAACCTCAACAAAAAGGTTGCAAAATACGTTTTAATCCAAATTTAGGAGTTCATACAATTGATTTCGAGCTTTTCAACACAATTATATTTCAAAAACTCGATTTTTGTGCTTTTTACTCAGTTAAAATTCTAACGGGTCCATTGTTCGGCCCATTTAGACCCGCTCGTCCGAGACCTCTGCAAAACGGTTGCAAAATAAGTGTTAATCCAAATTTAGGAGTTCATACAATTGATCTCGAGCTTTTCAACACGACTATATTGTAAAAACTTAATTTCTGTACTTTTTACTCAGTTAAAATTCTAACGGGTCCATTGTTCGGCCCATTTAGATCCCCTCGTCCGAAACCTCGACAAAAGGGTTGCAAAATAAGTTTTAATCCAAATTTAGGAGTTCAAACAATTGATTACGAGCTTTTCAACACAATTATATTGCAAAAACTCGATTTTTGTGCTTTTTACTTAGTTAAAATTCTAACGGGTCCATTGTTCGGCCCATTTAGACCCGCTCGTCCGAAACCTCTACAAAAAGGTTGCAAAATAAGTGTTAATCCAAATTTAGGAGTTCATACAATTGATTACGAGCGTTTTAATACGATTATATTAAAAAAAACTCAATTTCTGTAATTTTTACTTAGTTAAAATTCTAACGGGTCCATTGTTCGGCCCATTTAGACCCGCTCGTCTAAAACCTCAACAAAAAAGATCACAAAATAAGTTATAATCAAATTTTAGGAGTTCATATAATTCATAACGAGCTTTTCAACACGATTATATTGCAAAAATTCAATTTCTGTACTTTTTACTTAGTTAAAATTCTAATGAGCTTTCTTAAAAAAAATTCTAACGTGTCCATTGTTCGGCCCATTTAGACCCGCTCGTCCGAAACCTCTACAAAAAAGGGCTGCAAAATAAGTTTTAATCTAAATTTAGGAATGCATATAATTGATTACGTGCTTTTCAACAAGATTATATTACAAAAACTCGATTTCTGTCCATTTTACTCAGTTAAAATTCTAACGGGTCCACTGTTCGGCCCATTTAGACCCGCTCGTCCGAAACCTCTACAAACGGGTTGCAAAATAAGTTGTAATCAAAATTTAGGAGTTCATACAATTGATTACGAGCTTTTCAACACGATTATATTGCAAAAACTCGATTTATGTACTTTTTACAAAGTTAAAATTCTAACGGGTCTATTGTTCGGCCCATTTAGACCCGCTCGTCCGAAACCTTTACAAAAAAGATCCTAAAATAAGTTTTAATCAAATTTTAGGAGTTCATATAATTGATTAAGAGCTTTTCAACACGATTATATTGCAAAAACTTGATTTCTGTACTTTTTACTCAGTTAAAATTCTAACGGGTCCATTGTTCGACCCATTTAGACCTGCTCGTCCGAAACCTCTACAAAAGGGTTGCAAAATAAGTTTTAATCCAAATTTAGGTGTTCATACAATTGTTTACGAGCTTTTCAACACGATTATATTGCAAAAACTCGATTTCTGTACTTTTTACTCAGTTAAAATTCTAATGGATCCATTGTTCGGCCCATTTAGACCCGCGCGTCTGAAACCTTTACAAAAAATACCGCAAAAGAAGTTAGAATCAAATTTTAGGAGTTCATATAATTGATTACGAGCTTTTCAACACGATTATATTGAAAAATCTCGATTACAGTTCTTTTTACTCAGTTAAAATTCTAACGGGTCCATTGTTCGACCCATTTAGACCCGCTCGTCTGAAACCTCTACAAAAGGGTTGCAAAATAAGTTTTAATCCAAATTTAGGAGTTCATACAATTGTTTACGAGCTTCTCAACACGATTATATTGCAAAAACTCGATTTCTGTTATTTTTACTCAGTTAAAATTCTAACGGGTCCATTGTTCGCCCCATTTAGACCCGCTCGTCCGAAACCTCTACAAAAAAGACCGCAAAACAAATTAGAGTCAAATTTTAGGATTTCATATAATTGATTACGAGCTTTTCAACACGACTATATTGCAAAAACTTGATTTCTGTACTTTTTACTCAGTTAAAATTCCAACGGGTCCATTGTTCGGCCCATTTAGACTGGCTCGTCCGAAACCTCTACAAAAGGGTTGCAAAATAACTTTTAATCCAAATTTAGGAGTTCATACAATTGATTACGAGCTTTTCAACACAATTAAATTGCAAAAACTCGATTTTTGTGCTTTTTACTCAGTTAAAATTCTAACGGGTCCATTGTTCGGCCCATTTAGACCCGCTTGTCCGAAACCTCTACAAAAGGGTTGCAAAATAAGTTTTAATCAAAATATAGGAGTTCATACAATTGATTACGAGCTTTTAAACACGATTATATTGCAAAATCTCGATTTATGTACTTTTTAGTCAGTTAAAATTCTAACGGGTCCATTGTTCGTCCCATTTAGCCCCGCTCGTCCGAAACCTTTACAAAAAAGATCCCAAAATAAGTTTTAATCAAATTTTAGGAGTTCATATAATTGATTAAGAGCTTTTCAACATGATTATATTGCAAAAACTTGATTTTTGTACTTTTTACTCAGTTAAAATTCTAACGGGTCCATTGTTCAGCCAATTTAGACCCGCTCGTCCGAAACCTCTACAAAAGGGTTGCAAAATAAGTTTTAATCCAAATTTACCATTAGAATTTTAACAGAGTAAAAAGTACAGAAATCAAGTTTTTGAAATATAATCATGTTGAAAAGCTCATAATCAAATATATGAACTCTTAAATTTTGATTAAAACTTATTTTGCAGCTATTTTTGTAGAGGTTTCGAACGAGCGGGTCTAAATGGGCCGAACAATGGACCCGTTAGAATTTTAACTGAGTAAAAAGTACATAAATCGAGTTTTTGCAATATAATCGTGTTGAAAAGTTCATAATCAATTATATGAACTCCTAAATTTGGATTAAAACTTATTTTGCAGCCCTTTTTGTAGAGGTTTCGGACGAGCGAGTCTAAATGGGCCAAACAATGGTCCCGTTAGAATTTTAACAGAGTAAAAAGTACAGAAATCGAGTTTTTGCAATATAATCATGTTGAAAAGCTCATGATCAATTATATGAACTCCTAAATTTGGATTAAAACTTATTTTGCAGCCTTTTTTGTAGAGGTTTCGGACGAGCGGGTCTAAATGGGCCGAACAATGGACCCGTTAGAATTTTAACTGAGTAAAAAATATAGTAATCGAGTTTTTGCATTATAATCGTGTTCAAAAGCTCTTAATCAATTATAGGAACTCCTAGGATTTGATTCTAACTTATTTTGCGATCTTTTTTGTAACGGTTTGGGACGAGCTGGTCTAAATGGGCGGAACAATGGACCCGTTAGAATTTTAACAGAGTAAAAAGAACAAAAATCGAGTTTTTGCAATATAATCGTGTTGAAAAGCTCATAATCAATTACATGAACTCCTAAATTTGGATTAAAACTTATTTTGCAGCCCTTTTTGTAGAGGTTTCGGACGAACGAGTCTAAATGGGCCGGACAATGGACCCGTTAGAATTTTAACTGAGTAAAAAATACAGAAATCAAGTTTTTGCAATATAATCGTGTTGAAAAGTTCATAATTAATTATATGAACTCCTAAATTTGGATTAAAACTTATTTTGCAGCCTTTTTTGTAGAGGTTTCGGACGAGCGGGTCTAAATGGGCCAAACAATGGACCCGTTAAAATTTTAACAGAGTAAAAAGTACAGAAATCGGGTTTTTGAAATATAATAAAGTTGAAAAGCTCGTAATCAATTATATGAACTCCTAAATTTGGATTAAAACTTATTTTGCAGCCGTTTTTGTAGAGGTTTCGGAAAAGCGGGTCTAAATAGGCTGAACAATGGACCCGTTAGAATTTTAACAGAGTAAAAAGTACAGAAATTGAGTTTTTGCAATATAATCGTGTTGAAAAGCTAATAATCAATTACATGAACTCCTAAATTTGGATTAAAACTTATTTTGCAGCCCTTTTTGTAGAGGTTTCGGACGAACGGGTCTAAATGGGCCGAACAATGGACCCGTTAGAATTTTAACTGATTAAAAAGTACGTAAATTGAGTTTTTGCAATATAATCATGTTGAAAAGCTCGTGATAAATTGAATGAACTCCTAAATTTGGATTAAAGCTTATTTTGCAACCCTTTTTGTAGAGGTTTCGGACGAGCGGGTCTAAATGGGCCGTACAATGGACCCGTTACAATTTTAGCTGACTAAAAAGTTCAGTAATCGAGTTTTTGCAATATAATCGTGTTGAAAAGATCTTAATCAATTATATGAACTCCTAGAATTTGGATTAAAACTTATTTTGCAGCCCTTTTTGTAGAGGTTTCGGACGAGCGGGTCTAAATGGACCAAACAATGGACCCATTAAAATTTTAATTGAGTAAAAAGTACAGAGATCTAGTTTTTGCAATATAATCGTGTTGAGAAGCTCGTAAGCAATTGTATGAACTCATAAATTTGGATTAAAACTTATTTTGCAACCCTTTTGTGGAGGTTTCGGACGAGCGGGTCTAAATGGGTCGAACAACGGACCCGTTAGAATTTTAACTAAGTAAAAAGTATAGAAATCGAGTTTTTGCAATATAATAGTGTTGAAAAGCTCGTAATCAATTATATGAACTCCTAAAATTTGATTCTAACTTATTTTGCGGTCTTTTTGTAAAGGTTTCGGACGAGCGGGTCTAAATAGGCCGAACAATGGACCCGTTAGAATTTTAATTGAGTAAAAAGTACAGAAATCGAGTTTTTGCAATATAATCGTGTTGAAAAGTTCATAATCAATTATATGAACTCCTAAATTTGGATTAAAACTTATTTTGTAGCCCTTTTTGTAGAGGTTTCGGACGAGCGGGTCTAAATGGGCCAAACAATGGACCCATTAGAATTTTAACAGAGTAAAAAGTACAAAAATCGAGTTTTTGCAATATAATCATGTTGAAAAGCTCATAATCAATTATATGAACTCCTAAATTTGGATTAAAACTTATTTTACAGTCGTTTTTGTAGAGGTTTCAGACGAGCAGGTCTACATGGGCCGAGCAATGGACCCGTTACAATTTTAACTAAGTAAAAAGTACAGAAATCGAGTTTTTGCAATATAATCATGTTGAAAAGCTCATAATCAATTATATGAACTCCTAAATTTGGATTAAAACTTATTTTGCAGTCGTTTTTGTAGAGGTTTCGGACGAGCAGGTCTACATGGGCCGAGCCATGGACCCGTTACAATTTTAACTAAGTAAAAAGTACAGAAATCGAGTTTTTGCAATATAATCGTGTTGAAAAGCTCGTAATCAATTGTATGAACTCCTAAATTTGGATTAAAACTTATTTTGCAACGCTTTTGTAGAGGTTTCGGACGGCCGGGTCTAAATGGGCCGAACAATGGACCCGTTAGAATTTTAACCGAGTAAAGAGTACAGAAATCAAGTTTTTGCAATATAATCATGTTGAAACGCTCATAATCAATTATATGAACTCCTAAATTTGGATTAAAACTTATTTTGCAGCCCTTATTGAAGAGGTTTTGGACGAGCGGGTCTAAATGGGCCGAACAATGGACCCCTTAGAATTTTAACTGAGTAAAAAGTACAGAAATCGAGTTTTTGCAATATAATCGTGTTGAAAAGCTCATAATCAATTATATGAACTCCTAAATTTGGATTAAAACTTATTTTGCAGCCCTTTTTGTAGAGGTTTCGGACGAGCGGGTCTAAATGGGCCGAACAATGGACCCTTTAGAATTTTAACAGAGTAAAAACTACAGAAATCGAGTTTTTGCAATATAATCATGTTGAATAGCTCATAATCAATTATGTGAACACCTATATTTGGATTAAAACTTATTTTGAAACCCTTTTGGTAGAGGTTTCGGACGAGCGGGTCTAAATGGGCCGAACAATGGACCCGTTAGAATTTTAACTGAGTAAAAAGTACAGAAATGGAGTTTTTGCAATATAATCGTGTTGAAAAGCTCGTAAAAAATTGTATGAACTCCTAAATTTGGATTAAAATTTATTTTGCAACCCTTTTGTAGAGGTTTCGGACGAGTGGGTCTAAATGGGCCGAACAATGGACCCGTGAGAATTTTAACCGAGTAAAAAGTACAGAAATTAAGTTTTTGCAATATAATTGTGTTGAAAAGCTCGTAAAAAATTGTATGAACTCCTAAATTTGGATTAAAACTTATTTTGCAACCATTTGTAGAGGTTTCGGACGAGTGGGTCTAAATGGGCCGAACAATGGACCCGTGAGAATTTTAACCGAGTAAAAAGTACAGAAATTAAGTTTTTGCAATATAATTGTGTTGAAAAGCTCGTAAAAAATTGTATGAACTCCTAAATTTGGATTAAAACTTATTTTGCAACCATTTGTAGAGGTTTCGGACGATCGGGTCTAAATGGGCCGAACAATGGACCCGTTAGAATTTGAATTGAGTAAAAAGTACAGTAATAGAGTTTTTACAATATAATCGTGTTGAAAAGCTCTTAATCAATTATATGAACTCCTAAATTTTGATTCTAACTTATTTTGCGATCTTTTTTGAAAGGTTTCGGACGAGCGGGTCTAAATGGGCCGAACAATGGACCCGTTAGAATTTTAACTGAGTAAAAAGTACAGAAATCGAGTTTTTGCAATATAATCGTTTTGAAAAGCTCGCAATCAATTGTATGAACTGCTAAATTTAGATTAAAACTTATTTTGCAACCCTTTTGTAGAGGTTTTGGACGACCGGGTCTAAATGGGCCGAACAATGGATCCGTTAGAATTTTAACCGAGTAAAAAGTATTGTAATCGAGTTTTTGCAATATAATCGTGTTGAAAAGCTCGTAATTAATTATATGAACTCCTAAAATTTGATTCTAACTTATTTTGCGGTCTTTTTTGTAAAGGTTTCGGACGAGCGGGTCTAAATGGGCCGAACAATGGACCAGTTAGAATTTTAACTGAGTAAAAAGTAGAGAAATCGAGTTTGTGCAATATAATCGTGTTGAAAAGCTCGTAAACAATTGTATGAACTCCTAAATTTGGATTAAAATTTCTTTCGCAACCCTTTTGTAGAGGTTTCGGACGAGCGGGTCTAAATGGGCAGAACAATGGACCCGTTAGAATTTTAACTGAGTAAAAAGCACAAAAATCGAGTTTTTGCAATATAATTGATTTGAAAAGCTCTTAATCAATTATATGAACTCCTAAAATTTGATTCTAACTTATTTTGCTATCTTTTTTGTAAAGGTTTCGGACGAGCGGGTCTAAATGGGCCGAATAATGGACCCGTTAGAATTTTAACGGAGTAAAAAGTACAGAAATCGAGTTTTTGCAATACAATAGTGTTGAAAAGTTCACAATCAATTATATGAACTCCTAAATTTGGATTAAAACTTATTTGCAGCCCTTTTGTAGAGGTTTCGGACGAGCGGGTCTAAATGGGTCGAGCAACGGACCCGTTAGAATTTTAACTAAGTAAAAAGTATAGAAATCGAGTTTTTGCAATATAATAGTGTTGAAAAGCTCGTAATCAATTATATGAACTCCTAAAATTTGATTCTAACTTATTTTGCGGTCTTTTTGTAAAGGTTTCGGACGAGCGGGTCTAAATAGGCCGAACAATGGACCCGTTAGAATTTTAATTGAGTAAAAAGTACAGAAATCGAGTTTTTGCAATATAATCGTGTTGAAAAGTTCATAATCAATTATATGAACTCCTAAATTTGGATTAAAACTTATTTTGTAGCCCTTTTTGTAGAGGTTTCGGACGAGCGGGTCTAAATGGGCCAAACAATGGACCCATTAGAATTTTAACAGAGTAAAAAGTACAAAAATCGAGTTTTTGCAATATAATCATGTTGAAAAGCTCATAATCAATTATATGAACTCCTAAATTTGGATTAAAACTTATTTTACAGCCGTTTTTGTAGAGGTTTCGGACGAGCAGGTCTACATGGGCCGAGCAATGGACCCGTTACAATTTTAACTAAGTAAAAAGTACAGAAATCGAGTTTTTGCAATATAATCATGTTGAAAAGCTCATAACCAATTATATGAACTCCTAAATTTGGATTAAAACTTATTTTGCAGTCGTTTTTGTAGAGGTTTCGGACGAGCAGGTCTACATGGGCCGAGCCATGGACCCGTTACAATTTTAACTAAGTAAAAAGTACAGAAATCGAGTTTTTGCAATATAATCGTGTTGAAAAGCTCGTAATCAATTGTATGAACTCCTAAATTTGGATTAAAACTTATTTTGCAACGCTTTTGTAGAGGTTTCGGACGACCGGGTCTAAATGGGCCGAACAATGGACCCGTTAGAATTTTAACCGAGTAAAGAGTACAGAAATCAAGTTTTTGCAATATAATCATGTTGAAACGCTCATAATCAATTATATGAACTCCTAAATTTGGATTAAAACTTATTTTGCAGCCCTTATTGAAGAGGTTTTGGACGAGCGGGTCTAAATGGGCCGAACAATGGACCCCTTAGAATTTTAACTGAGTAAAAAGTACAGAAATCGAGTTTTTGCAATATAATCGTGTTGAAAAGCTCATAATCAATTATATGAACTCCTAAATTTGGATTAAAACTTATTTTGCAGCCCTTTTTGTAGAGGTTTCGGACGAGCGGGTCTAAATGGGCCGAACAATGGACCCTTTAGAATTTTAACAGAGTAAAAACTACAAAAATCGAGTTTTTGCAATATAATCATGTTGAAAAGCTCATAATCAATTATGTGAACACCTATATTTGGATTAAAACTTATTTTGAAACCCTTTTGGTAGAGGTTTCGGACGAGCGGGTCTAAATGGGCCGAACAATGGACCCGTGAGAATTTTAACCGAGTAAAAAGTACAGAAATTAAGTTTTTGCAATATAATTGTGTTGAAAAGCTCGTAAAAAATTGTATGAACTCCTAAATTTGGATTAAAACTTATTTTGCAACCATTTGTAGAGGTTTCGGACGATCGGGTCTAAATGGGCCGAACAATGGACCCGTTAGAATTTTAACCGAGTAAAAAGTACTGTAATCGAGTTTTTGCAATATAATCGTGTTGAAAAGCTCGTAATCAATTATAGGAACTCCTAAAATTTGATTCTAACTTATTTTTATGTGTTTTTTCTAAAGGTTTCGGACGAGCGGGTCTAAATGGGCTGAACAATGGACCCGTTAGAATTTTAACTGAGTAAAAAGTACAGAAATCGAGTTTTTGCAATATAATCGTGTTGAAAAGCTCGTAAAAAATTATATGAACTCCTAAATTTGGATTAAAACTTATTTTGCAACCCTTTTGTAGAGGTTTCGAACGAGCGGGTCTAAATGGGGCGAACAATGGACCCGTTAGAATTTGAATTGAGTAAAAAGTACAGTAATAGAGTTTTTACAATATAATCGTGTTGAAAAGCTCTTAATCAATTATATGAACTCCTAAATTTTGATTCTAACTTATTTTGCGATCTTTCTTGAAAGGTTTCGGACGAGCGGGTCTAAATGGGCCGAACAATGGACCCGTTAGAATTTTAACTGAGTAAAAAGTACAGAAATCGAGTTTTTGCAATATAATCGTTTTGAAAAGCTCGCAATCAATTGTATTAACTCCTAAATTTAGATTAAAACTTATTTTGCAACCCTTTTGTAGAGGTTTTGGACGACCGGGTCTAAATGGGCCGAACAATGGATCCGTTAGAATTTTAACCGAGTAAAAAGTATTGTAATCGAGTTTTTGCAATATAATCGTGTTGAAAAGCTCGTAATTAATTATATGAACTCCTAAAATTTGATTCTAACTTATTGTATGAACTGAGTTAGAATTTTAACCTTTTTTGTAAAGGTTTCGGACGAGCGGGTCTAAATGGGCCGAACAATGGACCAGTTAGAATTTTAACTGAGTAAAAAGTAGAGAAATCGAGTTTGTGCAATATAATCCTGTTGAAAAGTTCGTAAACAATTGTATGAACTCCTAAATTTGGATTAAAATTTCTTTCGCAACCCTTTTGTAGAGGTTTCGGACGAGCGGGTCTAAATGGGCAGAACAATGGACCCGTTAGAATTTTAACTGAGTAAAAAGCACAAAAATCGAGTTTTTGCAATATAATTGATTTGAAAAGCTCTTAATCAATTATATGAACTCCTAAAATTTGATTCTAACTTATTTTGCTATCTTTTTTGTAAAGGTTTCGGACGAGCGGGTCTAAATGGGCCGAATAATGGACCCGTTAGAATTTTAACGGAGTAAAAAGTACAGAAATCGAGTTTTTGCAATACAATAGTGTTGAAAAGTTCACAATCAATTATATGAACTCATAAATTTGGATTAAAACTTATTTGCAGCCCTTTTGTAGAGGTTTCGGACGAGCGGGTCTAAATGGGCCGAAAAATGGACCCGTTAGAATTTTAACAGAGTAAAAAGTATGGAAATCGAGTTTTTACAATATAATCATGTTGAAAAGCTCATAATAAATTATATGAACTCCTAAATTTGGATTAAAACTTATTTTGCAGCCCTTTTTGTAGAGGTTTCGGACGAGCGGGTCTAAATGGGCCCAGCAATGGACCCGTTACAATTTAAACTTAGTAAAAAGTACAGTAATCGAGTTTTTGCAATATAATCGTGTTGAAAAGCTCATAATCAATTATATGAACTCCTAGAATTTGGATTAAAACTTATTTTGCAGCCCTTTTTGTAGAGGTTTCAGACGAGCGGGTCAAAATGGGCCGAACATTGGACCCGTTAGAATTTTAACTGAGTAAAAAGTACAGAAAACGAGTTTTTGCAATATAATCGTATTGAAAAGCTCGTAATCAATTATATGAAATCCTAAAATTTGATTCTAACTTGTTTTGTGGTCTATTTTTTGTAGAGGTTTCGGACGAGCGGGTCTAAATGGGCCGAAAAATGGACCCGTTAGAATTTTAACTGAGTAAAAAGTATAGTTTTTGCAATATAATCGTTTTGAAAAGCTCGTAATCAATTGTATGAACTCCTAAATTTGGATTAAAACTTATTTTGCAACCATTTTGTAGAGGTTTCGGACGAGCGAGTCTAAATGGGCCGAACAATGGACCCGTTAGATTTTTTTTTGAGATAAAGGCCTCATTAAAAACCCCACTAATCTCAACTAGGCTAGCCCAGAGGGGTCCTGAAGGGGAAAAGATTGCCCAAATATATATATATATATATATATATATATATATATATATATATATATATAATCAAGGGGGTTGAAAACCAACCTGTACGATAAAGCGTAAGAAATCGGGCAAGCCCGGCCCAAAATACAAAGAGGACCTTGAGTGCAAGGCCCAATTGGCAATAGAATGTGCTAGAACATTAGCAACTCGCGGTACATAAAGAAAATGTAAATCCGGAATAGATACAAAAAGAGGACGAGCCGCATCAATTTGTGGTCGTAAAAGAGAGGCGTCCGGGCCGAGGAACCGTATTTTGTTGATGACCAAAGCAGCGTCAGAATCGATAATGATGCCGCTCCAGCCGACATCCCTACCAAGTGTAGCCCCAGTGATGATGGCGCGAAGCTCCGCAGTGGAGGCGTCGACGCATCCTGCGCAATGAATGGCACAACCATGAAGAATAGCTCCACTAGCATCCTGAGCCACAACACCAAACCTTGCTTCGCCTGTAGCGGGGTTGAAAGCACTGTCGACATTGATTTTAACCTTCCCTTCCAGTGGCGGCCTCCATGTTGGTTGAGAAAGAGCTGGCTCCGTCCGTAGTTGCGTCGTGGCGTGAAGAGAGTTGGCCGAGGCGTAGTCCTGTAGTAGTTCCCTAGAATTCATAAGAGTAAGCCATGGCGGCTACAAACGCTTAGAGTGAACCTAGTCGTTCATCCGGTTCCAGATGTTCTAAAGGATAGTGAGGAACAGACTAAATTTAGAGCGAGAAAGTAGCGAGGCCCCTTGTTCCAACCTAAGGGAGTAGGGGAGAGCGCGCTAGTGCGTAAAGGAAGGGGAAGCCCAGCTAGTTGCAGTACTTCAGCTGCACCAACACAATCTCGGAGAGCATGGAGTGGTGTTTCGACTACCGTCGGGAAAAAAGGGCACACGCCATAGCCTAACCCCACAGTTGCAAGACGGTCACCTGTGGGTAGAGCATCTCGTCATGCTCTCCATCCAAAGGATCGAATCTTCGGGAGGGTGCTCGCTTTGGAAATAGCCCGCCAAAGGGGAGAAGGACGGCCGATAGGTCTGACTGGACGTCGTAAGAATAGGTATCCGGAGCGCACCTAATATATCCCCGTATCATGATAGCCCCAAAGTAATACATCGCGCCGCTCATTGGAGATTGGCACACACAATATAGCATCAGCATCATCCCAGTCAAAATGCTGGCGGACTTTGAGTTCGTCCCAAGACGCTTGATTGCGGATCATAAAGTCACGACACCGTAAGGGGAGTTCATCCTTGTCTTGATAATTTCCAAAGAAGGATAAACTGGAGGCTCCGCCCCAAGGGTCGCAGTGGATACGGATCTGACTCTGGATTTCGGGTCGCCAAAAGAAACCCGACTGCAATCGTTGCAGGGCCTTCTAAAGACCACGCCAAGCGAATGACGCGCGTCGATCTAGCTTAGCGTCCAATAATTTCCCAGAAGGAAAGTAACGTGAGCGTAAGACACGCGCAAGGAGGGATTCAGGCGAATGGATTAGCCTCCATAATTGTTTACCTAAAAGTGTAATGTTGAAATCGTTTAGATTCCTAAAGCCCATTCCCCCTGCTGCCTTGGGATCACAAATAGAGTCCCAAGATAGAATAGGCCAGCCTCGCTTGTTACTGCGGCCAGACCACCAGTATCGACGGATCGAGCTAGTCATATCATCTATGATGTTCTGCAGGAGCAGGTAACAAGACATAACATACTGAGGTATGGCTTGTGCCACCAACTTTATCAGTGTTTCGCGCCCACTGAGGAAAGTAAGTTGGTGTCCCATTTAGTTATTCGAGAATTGAATTTGTCACAGACAAATCCTAGACATTCCGTTCGATTCCTCCCTATCATGAGAGGAACTCCGAGATAGATACTCGGGTCCTCAACAATGCGCACACCTAGAGTCAATTGAACTTCCTGAATGAAGGTCTCAAAACAGCGTGAACTGCAGTAGGCCGTGGACTTATCGAAATTAACAGTTTGTCCTGAGGAGGATTCATATAGGCGTAGAATCTCTTTCAACCTATCAACCTCATCAGGGAAATTACGAAGGAAAACAATGCTATCATCGGCAAATAGCAGATGTGTGATCCGAGGTCCATGTCGGTTGTCTTGTAAGCCGAGGAGGCGCCCTTCCCGTTGTTCGGATTCAAGGGCCGCAGATAACCCTTGGGAACAAATGAGAAAGAGGAATGGGGACAGGGGGTCACCCTGTCGGATGCCGTGAGCAGGTACAAACTCATCAGATAGAGTCCCATTAATTCTAACAGAAAAAGAGACCGAGGAGACACAACGAAGTATAAGGTGTACCCATTCAAGTGCAAAGCCCATTCGTTACATCACATCCCGAAGGAACGACCATTCAACTTTGTCGAAGGCCTTCTCCATATCCAGTTTCAATGCCGCCCCTTGGTAAATGGCATCGCTATTCGAGTGGAGGGTATGCACAAGCTCATGAGCGATTAAGATGTTGTCGGATATGTTCCTGCCACGAACAAAGGCTGCCTGTGCATCACTGATACAATCTGGTAGAACAGGCTTAAGTCGGTTAACAAGAACCTTAGCAACCGTTTTGTATATGACCGTGCATAAGCTAATTGGTCGAAACTGGCGCATGTTTGTTGGGTCCGCCACCTTTGGAATAAGCACGATGACCGTTTTATTTACAGCCAACATGTCGGCTTCCCCGCGCAATAGACTTAAGCAAAGCTGAATAAATTCAGGCCCAATGATGTTCTAGTGTTGCTTGAAGAAACCACTAGGAAATCCATCGATGCCAGGAGCTTTCCTTGGACTAATATCCTGGAAGGCGGCAAGCACTTCACTCTCTGTGAATGGTCGCAACAGAGAAGTATTCATTGATGGAGTGACGACCGGAGAGATTTGTTCCAGCAGACGTGGCGAAGAACTAGGGTTGGACGATGTAAATAGCGTCCGAAAATAATCCGAGGCAATTTGAAGGAGCCTAGGCGTAGCTGTATGCCAAACACGGTTCCCATCGTGAAGGCCACGAATAGTGTTCTTTTTCCTTCACTTAGAGGCTCTAGCATGGAAAAAGACGTGTTTTTGTCCCCTTGGGACAACCATGTTACCCGCGATTGTTGTGCCCAGTAGGCTTCACGTACGTCCAGAAGACGTCGAAGCTCTAGTTTTGCGTCTCGCATGTCATTTAGCATCGTAGTCGGTAGTTGATGACATCGCATGTATGAATTGATTTTGCGTTGTAGTTCCGCAATGCGGTTGTGTGATTGCTATCGGCGATGTGATTGCTAATCGCGAAGCTGGTTGCCAACCGTACGTAATTTATCAGGCAAATTGCCCGATGCATTCGCCCATGCCTGTTGGAAGGTCGAGATGCATGATGGATAATTTGCCCAACAAGATTCAAAAAGAAAATGGTCAAAGGTCTCTCGAGGAGCAGTGTCGCGCTGGAGAGCATGTTTTGTGTCCATGACTATGACATAATGGTCAGATTCCGGGGAAAAATATTACGGCATTGGAATGTGGAATTTTCACTATGCCATGCATTGCATGCTAGAAAACGATCAAGTCGTTCACAAACAGTTGAGACGTTAGGCCCTGTTCGGGACCAAGTGAACCAACCCGATGTTGGCTTGCAATCAAAAAGACTATTGCGAGATAAACATTCGCGAAAGCTAGTGATTTGCGACTGCGGTCGGTGACAGCCTCCTTGTTTTTCTGAATCTGATAAAATATCATTAAGGTCACTGCCAATTAACCAAGGCATTGGTGAAGCGTGACGCAAAGAATCAATCAAATCCCACGTTTTAGACTTCACATTTGTGTCAGCGTAACCATATATGCCCGTAAAACGAAAACATTCATCATGCGAATTTAAAATAACATCGATGGATCGATCAGAATACGAGAGCAAATCAAGTTCAATTTTATTATTCCAAAATATAATGAGTCCGGAGCATGTGGGGCTGCTATCAACATGGATGCAGCCATGCATATCTAATAAAATCCTTAAACGATCATAATAATAACGACATAAGCGAGTTTCAGACAAAAATATAACATCCGGTTGCAACCTACGAGCAATGGTGCTCAAACCTTGAACTGCCGTCGGGGAACCAAGACCGCGGCAGTTCCAACAAAAGATCCTCATTTCTCTCAGCGGGGTTGAACGTCAACCGCTGCCGAAGAGATTTTACTGCTCATCCCAGCTTTAGATAGTTTGGAAGGTTTGTCAGAGGTCACTCCGGGTTTCACCGGCTTAGCCTGAGCGGAGGGGGAGGTTCTCGGCCTCTTGGTAACATCAACAGCAACCACCGGAGGGCTACGTTTTGTCTTGCGGAAGCCAGTTGCTCCATTAGTAGGTCCCGACGTTGCAGCCAACCAATCCTCAAATTTTGGGTTGGTATACACATTACTTCCAACCCCCACAGTAGTGGAAATGGGAGGAGCAGCTGCAGGCACCGGTATACCATCGTCATTGATCAGTACAAACCGCTTCTCCGGCGGAGTGGATGAGGCAGCAGCATCATTCGTGGCTGGAGTGACCTTGGGGGAACCATTTGTGACAGATTCTGCATCTGCCGGTATGATGTCCAGAGGTGCCACATTTAGTGGCTCAATTGTTTGTGCTGCTGAAGGGGATGCATGTTGTTTGCTGGCAGCATCATCCTCAATCGGAACAGCCACATCAGCAGTTGCGGGCGGGTCTGATATGTCCAGCGATGGATTGGCTGCAACATCAGCCATAGTATCCGCAGGGTCCTCGTGTGCCACTGTTGTTGGAGCAGCATCAGGCACTGTATCCGTTGCAACATGAGGCTGCTGCTGGGATGTTTTCGCAATCCCTACCACCTTTTCCCCTTTACCGTTTACATCTGGACAAATGTAAATGAACGGGGAAATTAATAAACAGTAGAAAATGATGGAGTGTAAAATTACAAAAGAGATCGAAATAAAATGAAATGAAAATACCCTTAGTAACAGCTGGTGTTATCGAAGGGCCTGCTGGTTCGAAATATCGAACTCGTCCTTTGCTTGCAACCTTAGATTTGCCCTTCGGAGTAGGGGCACGTAGCCAATCACCGTATTGTAGTGCTTCTGGTTTGGCATCCTTAAAGTCAGCGCAAGAAGCACATAGATGACAGAGGATTCCACACACATGGAAGAATGTGG
The DNA here is from genome assembly GCA_030270665.1 of Hibiscus trionum. Classification (NCBI taxonomy): domain Eukaryota; kingdom Viridiplantae; phylum Streptophyta; class Magnoliopsida; order Malvales; family Malvaceae; genus Hibiscus; species Hibiscus trionum. Next base: position 36,342,663 of record BSYR01000010.1, on the reverse strand, counting down.
GCAACTTCTCATATTGGACGGGGAGTATTTGTGGTTCCTAATCAGCTATTCCCATTGCCACAAAACGGTGCAATGGTCGAGCAACATCTACTTGGATCCAAACGCGGAGGAACTTGACCATGTTCCCATCTTCCGATTTTCGGGAATCAGTTCCTATGACGGCTCCAAGGCCGCTACCAAGTGCCCGCCTAGTGATGTTGGCAACCGTGTCCCCGGTCATCATAGCTAGGGGAACTTTGTGAATCCGAACCCAGATTCGCATATGAGTGAAAGCATAGCCATCAATGGTGAGTTTTGGTTGGATTGGCAGTAGAGCAAGCCAGTCCTTTTTGAACGTCTATGGGCCTCGCTTAAGGACATCATCTCTGCGAGTCGTTGTCTCAAATTTAAACATGAAGAATCCTGATCCTAGGTCTGTTACCGTTGATAGCTTATCACCTTTCCAAACTATCGAAAAAATGCGTACCAACGCAGCTTCATCGAATTTTTCGTTGGAAAAAGCTTCCCTATCAGAGATGATTTGTAATCATCGAGGGGGATGGCTTTGGTCGAAGCTGGTGCAAAAACCAAATGTTGTTCCTCAGTAGTAAACTGGAGGTTGTCAAAGCGTGATAGAAAAAAATCTGAGGAGGCCATGGTGAAGTAACAGTTAAAGCTGTTGTAGTGGTAGAGAGAAGAATGGTGCAGCCAACATACAAAAGCTGAAGCTGGCGGCCAAGGTGAAATATATGTGTTGAAGAGAAGTAATACCTTCGATGGGATTGATAATTCCGAATGAGTAGGAGAGATTTCAAAAGATAAAATAAATTTTAAATTTATGTTTATCTTAAATTTTAAATGTATGGTAATCCTAAAGATTTGTAGATTCCCCGAAAAGAGATGAACAAAATCTTTCCCAGCAAATTCAAAGTTCAATTTTAACTTAGATAAAATAAGTTTGAAATAGAATTTGAAAGTGTATGGTATATGAAGATTAGAAGAGATAGTGATAGCTTTCCCAACAACTTCAAAAAATATTCTAAACTTAGATAATGTGAAATTGAAAGTGAGTTCAAAAGGAAATGGATTCCTGATACATAGGGAATTATCCGTTAAGAAAATTCGAAATGTGGAATGGGAGGTATTTTTGGTTATCCCAATTTTTCGGAACAAAAAAATATCGGAAATAATGGAACAATGGAACCTCAAAGTTTTGCCTCACCTCCGTTGAGAGTAAACAGGGCCGTTACCGTTCATGGAGACGGTGGCAGCAGGGTAACGGGCCCGGGAAACCAACGTCTCACAATCTGCCATCAACGTATGCATGGAGGGGAATAGAAAAACCCTAACTGCAACCAACGATGGGCTCGAGATGAGTCCTGAAAAACTGCCAGCAATCAGCAAGCTAGACTTGAGTAACATCACTAATAAACATATGATGATAAAATGTCTCAAATATAATATAGGTGTTGCATGTCGTATTTGGTTGCAGCTATGCGTCCGTTTGCATGCATGCCATCGCCATGCAATTGGTAAGAAAAACATGATAACGAGAGACTTACAAGTCTCGTGCCATTTTTCAAGAGAAGCAAAAATACAAGGCCTTGACGGCCAGGATGAACCTTGTGCCCTGGTTAAGGGGGCTGGGATGACGAAGGGCACCCATGAGTGTGACCCAGCATAATCAAAACATTCTACAAAATTATTAAGATTACTTAGAATAGTTATGAATGAATTAACTAGGATAATTGTGGATGACGGTAGAAATCTTTGGTAGAGAGTGTTCGTCAGCATTGGAGAGTGAGGTCTCCATGACAATAATAAAAATAATAAGCAAACCTGTACATGTTGGTGAGGGATGGATACAGATAACTCCAGTGGTATTCCTTTTCCGGAGAGTAATGTGACACCAACCAGCTTGGAAAGATCGACAGAGGGCTAGATGAGAGCCATGGGAAAGCAAAATTCCATGGGGTGATGGGTCGGTTTCCCACTGTCACCGTTTGGGTGCTAAACAAGCACCACCGCGACAGAGGTGAGAGGGAGAGGTGGTAGAAGTGGTGGTGGAAGGGTGAAAGGTGGTGGTGGTGGTGGTCGGGGTAGAAGGGAAAAACGAAAGGGAGAATTAGAGAGAAAAAAATTGAGAGAGTTTTCATCACCCGTTACCCGTTGGAATTTTTACCCGTTAGAATTTTAACTGAGTAAAAAGTACAATAATCGAGTTTTTGCAATATAATCATGTTGAAAAGCTCTTAATCAATTATATGAACTCCTAAAATTTGATTCTAACTTATTTGGCGATCTTTTTCGTAAAGGTTTCGGACGAGCGGGTCTAAATGGGCCGAACAATGGACCCATTAGAATTTTAACTGAGTAAAAAGTACAGAAATCGAGTTTTTGCAATATAATCGTGTTGAAAAGCTCGTAATCAATTGTATGAACTCCAAAATTTGGATTAAAACTTATTTTGTAACCCTTTTGTAGAGGTTTCGGACGACCGGGTCTAAATGGGCCGAACAATGGACCCGTTAGAATTTTAACTGAGTAAAAAGTATTGTAATCGAGTTTTTGCAATATAATCGTGTTGAAAAGCTCGTAATCAATTATATGAACTCCTAAAATTTGATTCTAACTTATTTTACGGTCTTTTTTGTAAAGGTTTCGGACGAGCGGGTCTAAATGGGCCGAACAATGGACCCGTTAGAATTTTAACTGAGTAAAAAGTACAAAAATTGAGTTTTTGCAATATAATCGTGTTGAAAAGCTCGTAATCAATTGTATGAACTCCTAAATTTGGATTAAAACTTATTTTGCAACCCTTTTGTAGAGGTTTCGGACGAGCGGGTCTAAATGGGCCGAACAATGGACCCGTTAGAATTTTAACTGAGTAAAAAGTACATAAATCGAGTTTTTGCAATATAATCGTGTTGAAAAGCTCATAATCAATTATATGAACTCCTAAATTTGGATTAAAACTTATTTTGCAGTCCTTTTTGTAGAGGTTTCAGACGAGCGGGTCTAAATGGGCCGAACAATGGACCTGTTAGAATTTTAACAGAGTAAAAAGTACAGAAATAGAGTTTTTGCAATATAATCATGTTGAAAAGCTCATAATCAATTATATGAACTCCTAAATTTGGATTAAAACTTATTTTGCAGCACTTTTTTGTTGGGGTTTCGGACGAGCGGGTCTAAATGGGCCAAACAATGGACCCGTTACAATTTTAACTGAGTAAAAAGTACAGTAATCGAGTTTTTGCAATATAATCGTGTTGAAAAGCTCTTAATCAATTATATGAACTCCTAAATTTGGATTAAAACTTATTTTGCAGCACTTTTTGTTGGGGTTTCGGACGAGCGGGTCTAAATGGGCCGAACAATGGACCTGTTACAATTTTAACTGAGTAAAAAGTACAGTAATCGAGTTTTTGCAATATAATCGTGTTGAAAAGCTCTTAATCAATTATATGAACTCCTAGAATTTGGATTAAAACTTATTTTGCAGCCCTTTTTGTAGAGGTTTCGGATGAGCGGGTCTAAATGGGGCGAACAATGGACCCGTTAGAATTTTAAATGAGTAAAAAATACAGTAATCGAGTTTTTGCAATATAATCGTGTTGAAAAGCTCGTAATCAATTGTATGAACTCCTAAATTTGTATTAAAACTTATTTTCCAACCCTTTTGTAGAAGTTTCGGACTAGCGGGTCTAAATGGGCCGAACAATGGACCCATTAGAATTTTAACAGAGTAAAAAGCACAAAAATTGAGTTTTTGCAATATAATTGTGTTGAAAAGCTCATAATCAATTGTATGAACTCCTAAGTTTGGATTAAAACTTATTTTGTGGTCCTTTTGTAGAGGTTTCGGACGAGTGGGTCTAAATGGGTCGAAGAATGGACCCGTTAGAATTTTAACTGAGTAAAAAGTACTGTAATCGAGTTTTTGCAATATAATCGTGTTGAAAAGCTCGTAATCAATTATATGAACTCCTAAATTTGATTCTAACTTGTTTTGCGGTCTTTTTTGTAGAGGTATTGGACTGGCGGGTCTAAATGGGCCGAACAATGGACCCGTTAGAATTTTAACTGAGTAAAAAGTACAGAAATCGAGTTGTTGCAATATAATCGTGTTGAAAAGCTCTTAATCAATTGTATGAACTCCTAAATTTGGATTAAAACTTATTTTGCAACCCTTTTGTAGTGGTTTCGGACGAGCGGGTCTAAATGGGCCGAACAATGGACCTGTTAGAATTTTAACTGAGTAAAATGTACAGAAATTGAGTTTTTGCAATATAATCATGTTGAAAAGCTCGTAATCAATTGTATGAACTCCTAATTTTGGATTAAAACTTATTTTCCAACCCTTTTGTAGAGGTTTCGGACGAGCGGGTCTAAATGGTCCGAACAATGGACCCATTAGAATTTTAACTGAGTCAAAAGTACAGAAATCGAAGTTTTTGCAATATAATACTGTTGAAAAGCTCGTAATCAATTATATGAACTCCTAAATTTCGATTAAAACTTACTTTGCGGTCCTTTCCGTAAGGTTTCGGACGAGCGAGTCTAAATGGGCCGAACACTGGACCCGTTAGAATTTTAACCGAGTAAAAAGTATAAAAATTAAGTTTTTGCAATATAATAGTGTTGAAAAGCTCGTAATCAATTATATGAACTCATAAATTTGGATTAAAACTTATTTTGTAGCCCTTTTTGTAGAGGTTTCGGACGAGCGCGTCTAAATGGGCCAAACAATGAACCCGCTAGAATTTTTTTTAAGAAAGCCCATTAGAATTTTAACTGAGTAAAAAGTACAGAAATTGAATTTTTGCAATATAATCGTGTTGAAAAGCTCGTTATCAATTATATGAACTCCTAAAATTTGATTCTAACTTATTTTCTGATCTTTTATGTTGAGGTTTCGGACGAGCGGGTCTAAATAGGCCGAACAATGGACCCGTTAGAATTTTAACTGAGTAAAAAGTACAAAAATCAAGTTTTAGCAATCTAATTGTGTTGAAAAGCTCGTAATCAATTGTATGAACTCCTAAATTTGGATTAAAACTTATTCTGCAACCCTTTTGTAGAGGTTTCGGATGAGCAAGTCTAAATGGGCCGAACAATGGAACCGTTAGAATTTTAACTGAGTACAAAGTACAAAAATCAAGTTTTTGCAATATAATCATGTTGAAAAGATCGTAATCATATGAACTCCCAAAATTTGATTCTAACTTTTTTTGCTGTCTTTTTTGTAGAGGTTTCGGACGAGCGGGTCTAAATGTGCTGAACAATGAATCCGTTAGAATTTTAACTGAGTAGAAAGTACAAAAAGTGAGTTTTTGCAATATAATCTGTTTGAAAATCTCTTAATCAATTGTATGAACTCCTAAATTTGGATTAAAACTTATTTTGCAACCCTTTTGTAGAGGTTTCGGACGAGCGGGTCTAAATGGGCCGAACAATGGACCCGTTAGAATTTTAACAGAGTAAAAAGCAGAAAAATCGAGTTTTTGCATTATAATTGTGTTGTAAAGCTCATAATCAATTGTATGAACTCCTAAATTTGGATTAAAACTTATTTTGCAACCCTTTTGTAGAGGTTTCGGATGAGAGGGTCTAAATGGGCCGAACAATGGACCCGTTAGAATTTTAACTAAGTAGAAAGTACAAAAAGTGGGTTTTTGAAATATAATCTGTTGGAAAATCTCTTAATCAATTGTATGAACTCCTAAATTTGGATTAAAACTTATTTTGCAACCCTTTTTGTAGAGGTTTCGGACGAGCGGGTCTAAATGGGGCGAACAATGGACCCGTTAGAATTTTAAATGAGTAAAAAATACAGTAATTGAGTTTTTGCAATATAATCGTGTTGAAAAGCTCGTAATCAATTGTATGAACTCCTAAATTTGTATTAAAACTTATTTTCCAACCCTTTTGTAGAGGTTTCGGACTAGCGGGTCTAAATGGGCCTAACAATGGACCCATTACAATTTTAATAGAGTAAAAAGCACAAAAATGGAGTTTTTGCAATATAATTGTGTTGAAAAGCTCATAATCAATTGTATGATCTCCTAAGTTTGGATTAAAACTTATTTTGCAACCCTTTTGTAGAGGTTTCGGACGAGCGGGTCTAAATGGGCCGAACAATGGACCCGTTAGAATTTTTTTTTTTGAAGAAAAGGCCTCATTAAAAACCCCTACTACTGTCCTTCAAGCAGAGCTTGAGGACCCTAAAAAGGGGAAAAGAGTGCCCAAATTTTATTAATCAAGAATCTGTTACAAAGTGTTGGATACAAGATGGAATATCCGAATTGAATGACATAGAAGTCATAGAATTCAGAGCGGAATTAGCCAACGTATGGGCTATAATATTTTCCTCACGGCGTACAAAAGAAATAGTTACAAAGTCAAAATCATGAAGAAAAGCTTGAATCTGGAGAATAGTAGGTCCCATGGTAGAAAGGTCCTGAGCAGGGTTGTTGATCCTATTCGCGAGGGAGGCGCAGTCAGTTTCAAACAAAATACGGTTCCAGCCTTGAGATCGGGCAAAGGTGAGACCAGTGAGGATGCTTTCCCCTTCACTGGTGATAGCGTCCTGACAGCTGCCAAGGGGAAATGCAATGCCACCCACAACTTTACCTGCAGAATCACGAGCAACAGCGCCAACGGCTGCTGCACGAGTTGATGGATTAAAGGCTCCGTCCACATTTATTTTGATATGATGAAGTGGGGGAGGGGTCCAGGAAGGATTAGAAAAGGTAGTTGGAGCTGGATCAGATGTCTTTAAGGCATTACAAAATTCATCATGTAAGCTAATGGAATTAACAGCAATTAGCCAGGGTGGTTGTAGATGTTGGTTATGTACCCAGTCGTTACGTCTATTCCATATATTCCATAAAGTAGTAAGGAAGAGACCAAATTTATCAGGGGGAATTGTAGTGGTTGCTTCCTCCAACCATTGCAGAGGCGTGGGGGCTATACTCTTATATAGAGTGATAGGGATACCACTAATTTGGAGGGCTTCAGATGCCCCAGGGCAGTCACGAAACGCATGAAGAATCGATTCCGAGTGGCTACCACAGATAGGACAAGGTCCCGAGTTAGGAGAAAAGGCTTGCATTTTAGATCCAACTGGTAGAGCATCAGATGCCATACGCCAACCAAAAGTTTTAACCTTGGGCAAAGCTTTGATTTTGGATAAAAACTTCCAGAAACGAGTTGGTGACAAAGGTGGGATTATGGAGCGTTGTAGGAAAATATATCCAGAACGGACTGAGTAAATACCCGAGTCGTTAGGAGACCAGAGTATTGAATCCCGTTGATCATTAATGATGGGGATGCGAAGAATAGCATCGGCATCAATTGGATTGAAGTAATTTCTTACCTTATCCGGATCCCAAGCAGTTTGGTTACAAATCATAAAATCGCGACATCGAATATAAAATTCATCTGAGATTTCGTAATCCCCAGTGAGCTCAATCGGGGAAGACCCTCCCCATGTATCTTTGTGTATTCTAATATTACTGTTTATGCCAGGGCGATGAAGAAATCCGGGGAAAAGACGCTGAAGCGCGTTATACATTCCTTGCCAAGCAAAAGAGCCCCTGTTGGGTTTTGGTGCATCTAGTATGTTGCCTGAGGGAAAGTATTTTGAACAATATATTTGTCCTAATAAAGAGTTTGGTTCACAGATGAGTTTCCAAATTTGCTTGCCCAAGAGAGCAATGTTAAAGTCGTGCAAATCCTTAAAACCCATGCCACCAGCAGAATTAGGTAAGCATACACGGTTCCAGGGGATCATATGCCATCCTTTTTTGTTGGATTTGCCAGTCCACCAGTATTGACGGATTGATGTAGTCATGTCATCGATGATATTTTGTGGTAGAAGATAGCAGGACATGACATATTGTGGGAGAGATTGTAAGACAGCTTTGATGAATATTTCTCGCCCACTGAAAGAGAGTAGATGTTTGTCCCAACTAGAGAGACGATCATGTACTTTATCGCGCACAAACCCTAGCGATTCAGTTTTATTTTTCCCAATTAGAAGTGGAATGCCTAGATATACTCCAGGATTAGTAACCTCACGTACTTGCAAAATGTTGTTGATTGCATTTCTTGTTGCTGATGGTGTACGCGGGTTATAAAAAATCGTTGATTTTTCGAAATTAACCGCTTGACCGGATGCATTAGCATACGTTTGAAGAGCATTTTTAAGAAGGGACGCTTCGGATTGATTAGTATTGATGAAAACCATACAATCATCGGCAAAAAGCAGGTGGTTGACTTTAGGCCCATATTTACATGCACCTAGTCCTGGAAGTATTTTAGTTTGTTGAGCAGCATCTAAATAAGCCGAGAGGCCTTGAGTGCAAAAGAGAAAGAGGAAAGGGGATAGGGGATCCCCCTGGCGAAGACCACGTTGAGGTTGAAAGGGTGGTGAGAAAGAATTATTAATTCTAACTGAGAAGGAGACTGTAGTAATGCAACGCATTATAAGATCGATCCATTCGGATGCAAAGCCCATACGTTCCATAACTTTTGCAAGAAAAGACCATTCTACTCTATCAAAAGCTTTCTCCATGTCTAGCTCAAGAGCAGCTCCTTGAGAGGACTTAGTAGCTCCTGAGTTAATATTATGAATAATTTCATGAGCAACAAGGATATTGTCTGATATATTGCGTCCCTGGACAAAGGCTGCTTGATTAGGGCTTATGCATAGAGGTATAGCCTGTTTCATTCTGTTGACTATTGTTTTGGCAACTATTTTATAAAGGACAGTGCAGAGGCTAATTGGTCTGAGTTGTTTCATAGAGGTTGGATCATGTACTTTGGGAATTAGTACTAATATAGTTTTGTTGACTGATGCCATGTCGGCATTGCCGTTTAGAAGATTGGAACAGAGATTAATAATATCATCATCCACTATATCCCAGTGTTGTCTAAAAAAGCTACTGGGTAGGCCATCGATACCAGGAGCCTTCCTAGGGTCAATATCTTTAAAGGCATGGAGAATTTCCTCTTTAGTGAAAGACTTTAGAAGGGTTTCATTCATTGAATGATTGATGGAAGGGTGAATTTTATCAAGAATATTGTTCGATATTTGGGGGTTGGATGTTGTAAACAAATTTTGGAAATATGCAGAGGCGATATTCATAAGGTCTGATTCAGACGTATGCCAATTTGAGTTGGCGTCGTAAAGGCCTGTAATCAAAATTTTCTTATTCCTATTAGTTGCTCGGGCATGGAAGAACTTGGTATTTTTGTCCCCTTGGGAAAGCCAGAGAGTGCGAGATCTTTGAGCCCAATATATTTCTTGTTCTGTTAAGAGTTTATTTAGTTCAGTTCTATAATTTAAGTAAATTTGTTCATTAGTGGCATTTAAGGGACGATATAGTAATTTATTAATTTTTTTAGTGAGGAATTTAATTCTTCCAGTTGATTTAAAACGTTGTTGGTTTTGCCATTCTTCTAAGTGTGTGCCAACAACATTGATTTTATTAATTACTGTTCCGGGAGTATCATCACAGGTCCTTTTGATTGTTTGAATATTATCTACATTGTTGGCCCAGCAGCTTTCGAATCGGAAATTATTGGAAGGTTGTGTTATGGGTTTAGAAACCGAAGGTTCTAATTCAAGGAGAAGGAAGCAATGATCAGATTTGGCAACATACTCAGTGGTAATTCGGTAGGAAGGGTAAAGGTCTTGCCACTCAGAATTAGCTATAAATCGATCCAATCTTTCATGTATTACCGGGGTTAAGGGTCTGACTTTAGTCCATGTGAACCATCCAGAAGTTGGCTTGCAATCAAAGAGGTTGTTTCGTATTAGACAGTTTCGAAAATTTTTAATTTGTGATCTAGCCCTTCTGGGGCCTCCTTGTTTTTCAGAATCAGTTAATATTTCATTAAAATCCCCACCGAGGAGCCATGGGTTATTTTTAGTAGAAGGGTATAATGAATCTATAAGTTCATATGTTTTATATTTTTGGCTAGTTTCCGGAAAACCGTGCATTCCAGTAAAAAACATTGTAGAGTTGTTTTTTGTTATTTGAGTGTGAATATAACGCGACGAATAAGAAATTAAACTTATATTGATATTGTTAACTGCAAATAGGGAAATACCGGAACACCCTTCCGTAGGGGAAATAGAAATAATGTCTAACATACCTAATGAAAGACATATGCGGTTACATTCCGCGTTATTTATTTTAGTTTCGCATAAGAAAATGATATCAGGGTTGGTGCGTTGGACATAGGACCGGAAATGTTGAACCGTCGGGGCTTGTCCAAGACCCTGACAGTTCCAGCATAGGATCCTTATTTTGCTCGGCGGGGCTGAGAATCAGCCGCCGCCGGAGAGTTTTTAGAGCTTCTCATCCCAGCTTTTGGAGTGGATCCTGACGGTTTGGATTTTTTCGGTGGGAGCGATACTTGTATTGGAGAGCGGCGTTTCATGCCTCGGTTCGTTTGGGCTGGTGCAGGTGCAGGGGCTGCATCATTGGGGTAAGTTTTAAGTAACCACTGATTAAAGTCATTGAATATTGTATCAGTGGGTTTAGAAGGCTTACTCGATTCAGAGTCAAATTTTTTAATCTGCTGGGCAGTAGGGCTAGGGACACCATAATCATCCGTGGTGTCCCAATCATCATCAAAACCATCTTCCGGAAAGGGATAGATGGTGTTCAGGGGTTGGGGCTCGAGAGGAGCTTTTTGCTTCAAATCAGCTGCAGGGGGATCTTTAACAGAATTGGGGCCTTCATCCATGGCCATGTCAACGTTTTGGGCTTCCTCGGTTGCTTGTTCCGTAAAGGAGGCGGCATCGCCTTCATTTAGAGAACCTATGTATTGGAGATTGCTTGTAATTAGATACTTATAGTCATTTATATAAAGGATGATGAGGATGTAAATTATTTTACCCAAATTGTTCTGATCGGTTGGAGGAGCAGTAGGGTTGGCCGAAGCTGCTGGAATATTTGTTGGGGCCACTACGAGAAGACCATGAGGTAAATATTTAGACAGAATAATTGGGGTAAAAGATCTAGTGAAAAAAGAGACTATTGTAAATGATGAAGTAAAATTACCATTCACTGGAGGGATGTTTGGATTCAGATTTGGTTCCACATTGCGGATACGCCCACGAAAACCAACTGGGCGACGTCTTGGGGGAAGGTAACGGAGCCATTCTCCGTACTGTAATTTGTTGAGATCGAGTGAAGAACAGATAGGACAATTCTCTAATGTGTGGCTGATAATACCACAACCAGGACAGAGAGTAGGGAGTCTTTCATACTGTATACGGCACATGATTTTGTTTTCGCCTGATCCAATAAATACAAAGCGGGTGACAGGTCTGGAGATGTTAAGTAGAATTTCAACCCGAAGTAAGTCCTTCATATTCCCCTCAACATCGCGGGTATCCGTACGGAGGACAATTCCTACCATTGATCCTAGAGCATGTCCCACCAGGTGGGATCGGTCAACATCAGCATAAAGAGAATCAGGGAGGGAGAAAATTCGGATCCAGATTCTCATGGTATTGAAGTTGTAGTCGTTTAGGGATTTGGCTAGATCATATTCAGTAACTGCTAACCATTCGTCCTTATATAGCCAAGGACCGCGATTGATGATCTCATAGCAATTCTTGATATCCTTGAACTTGATTTTAAGGAAATTATCTTGTATAACTGAAATGGAAACTACCTCATTAGGTTTCCAGATTCCTTCGAATGCATTGATAACATCGTATATGTTTAACGGCTTAGACGATATGAAGCGACTGATTACAATCAGCTTGGGGTCTTCCTTGACAATATCCCAACCAAAGTCAGGTGTGTAGAGCAGTTCTGCTTCTTCGTTGGTGAGGTTGATGGAGCTGAGTTGGGGGATAGAAGAGGATGAAGCCATTGAGAGAGTTGGTAGGTATGAGAAATTGGAATGATAGGAAGAATTTTGTGGGTTGGTATCGTTGTGATGTACGTATATAAAGAAGACGGTTGAGGAGGATGGGATATGGAAAGGAGATTGAGGAGAATTTGGTAAAATAATTAGCGATTGGAAGAGATAGAATCTATTAAAAACATAAAATAAATTATAAAAAGTACTTTCCTTAAATGAACTAGAAAACTTAGTAAAGGAGGAAATTCTAGAAGATATTAGTGGTGTGTATCTTAAATGCCTATATAAGTTTAAATTGAGGTTTAATGGTAAGATTAAAAAGATTTTATAGAAAAATTGGCTGGTAAGAGAGGATAAAAAAAGAAAGATCTGTGTGGCTTTGGCAATAAAAGGAAATATTTTAACAATCGAATAGTTAATACAGAGAATAATTTTAGGTTGTACAAACAATTGGAAATAAATTGTATAAATACCGAAAATTAAATTCATTAATTGAATTGATATTGCAAAATAAATGGCAAGGTTTAATGAAAGTGATCTTAGAAATATAGTTAATTGTAATAAATAGAATAGAAACGGAAAGATATATTCATGGAATTTTAAATATATATAAAAACGGAAAGAGGAAGGCTTGAGAATAAATGACGGGAATTTGTTTTTATTTTCTGACAAAAAGGAAAGTAAAATTGGCTTTTGGAATATAATTATAGACAAACAATATAAGAGGAAAGTAATAATAATAAAATAATTTAAAGGGATTTGAAAAGTTGGACACATTAAGAGATAGGTAATAAATGGTGAAAAAACGGAAGAAATAGATTGAGGGTAAAGTTTGACCGTATTATTGAGAAAATAGAGCTAAAGATTATTAATAAATTTGAAAAAATAATATATTTTTTGATTGAAAAGCTCCTATTTAATAGTAAATGAAAAAGATCCCAAATGTGGGCTTGTAAGATTTCACCTAGAAAGGTGTAGTGGGGATAGAGTTTTTTCGAGTGTATCAGTAGGTAATGTAAGTTAATATAATAACATTCATCTAAAGAGGAAAATAAAGCATGCATGGCAGTTTTAATGTAAAATAGAAAGCAGATAAAAGCATAGTAAAAATAAAAGAAAAGCAGGAAAGAAAGAAGGCAATAAAAAATTACAGACCCAGGGGAAAGAGGAAGCGGGGATAAGAAGATTATTACAGTCCAAAAGAGCAAAAAAATATAGGGGGGAATGCAATTGAATTTAAGTAGAATTAAATTAAACCGTAATCCAGTAGGAGAATAGATGTCACAGCTTTCCTTTAGCATTTGCCTAGTAACTTGCGTAATGGTTGCCATTATTGTTGCATAACGAGAAAACCCAAAGAAAGAAGCAAAGAAAGTACAAATGCAGAGAGTTAAAGGGCAGCAATTTATAGTACAATAGGTACATAATGAAAGAGAAGATAAAAAAGTAAAGTTAAAGTTTAATATAGTCAAATGATAAAGAGACATGGATGTGATGGTGTCAAATGATGGGTAGACAGTAATAATATTAAGGTGATTGGCAAAGATGAAATAGACTTTGTACAGTAGTTCATTACACAGATTAGTCCAAGAGGTAAAAATTACATGATTATATACAGGAGATATCCAGCAGTAAAATATGTAAATTATATTAGAATAAGTTTTCAGAATTGTGACCAAGTATGTATGCATGACTGAAAATATGAAGACTATAATAAAGAATATAGAAAGAGAGATTACAGTATCCGTTTTAGAACGATTATAAAAATTACTTTTAAAAGGTAATTTGGATGCATGTAACATGATAGTTAACAGAGGGATAGCATACATTTTTGTTTGAATTAATATTATATTAGTGACAGTTAACAGAGAGACAGCATTGTGGTGGAGAGGATATATATATTTTAGAATTGTTTTAAAAGATAATAGAATAGATAAGTAATAAAGAATATTACAGATAGCGACAATATGGGTAGCATAGTATAAACCATTTATTTATAAAAGGTTTGCCCCTCGAAGAAGGTTGATGGTATATGGTAAAATAAAATTAACAGTAATTGAATAATCATATTTTGATATATGAAGTAGATCAGGATTCAAATTAGCTTTTAGATGATGCAATTTTTGTATTATATTTATAACTGAGAAATATCCCAATAAATGGGCTGGTAATTGTTTCCCTGAAAGGGCTGGTTGTTTGTAATAGATAGTAGATAATCTAAATAGACTTAGATAAGCATAAACATTTTGCAGAGAACAGAAAGATAAAGAGATGTGCAAGCAAAGGTTGAGCCATATGATGAAATGGGACAGATAAAGGATATGGTTAAGATGCATAATATAATAGTTAGGAGATAACACAAGCCAGTGCTTGCATGAAGAGAGAAATAAAAGACAAAAGTGTGACAGAACATACCTTCGAAATAAAAGCCATACAATACAAGCTACCCAGAGGGAAGAGAAAGCATGTTTGATCTGTTGAAGAGACAAAGGAAAAATAAATAAAATGATAGGCAGAAAGGAATGAGAAAAGAAGAGGGGAGAGGTAACAGTCATGGTATAACCGATTAGCCGATCGATTGAGGAATAGCATAAAAGAAAGAGAGAACTGAAACAAAATAGAAAAAAATTAGTAAGGCAATGCAGATGAAGCTTATTAAAAAAGAAAAAAGAAAAGGAGAGGAAGAGAATGGAAAAAAGACAGTCAGAGATAGCATGAAAATCTAAATGATGAATCAGATCCTTCGAGGAGGCCCTACGGATAATCCTCAGATACAGATCATTAGCAAAGGTCTGATAACATAAGACAACAAAATGAAAAATAGATGTAAAGAATAAGCAAAAGAGAAACCCTAAATAAATATTATGCAAAAAGGAGGAGAGGTAGAAAAGATAAAAAACATATATTAAAAAGGGAGGGATAAAGGATAGAGGGGACCAAAGTTTAATGTAAACTGCCGCCGCCGCGGCCCACCGCCGGAAGGAGATAACACCGATGAAACGGCAAAGACAGAATATGTAAAGAGAGAGCCAAAACCAATCGATTAGATTACAGCTAAAAAAGAGATGAGAAATGAAATAAAAAACGGAAAAAGAAAGATGTCGGCCGAACTTACCGTTAAAGCCATTCGGATATCGGAGAAGAGAGATCACCAGAACCGAAAGGATGAAGGAAATAGAAATAACAAGGCCCATCTCCGGAAAGAGAAATTTGCGGTAAAGCAAACAGAAGCGACACAAATGAAGAGAAACCCAAAAACCAAAGATTAGATCTAGAAATGAAAATAAGCAAAAAAATGTAGCGGAGAAGAACCACCGATTAAGCCTTGAAACCCATATCTGAGATGGTGAAGAAGACTCTGCATAGATCTATCTTTACAACCTCGATCTTTGGAACGCTGAGAGAGTCTCATCGGTACCAGCCGGTGAAAACAAAACCATGAGCAGAAAAACCTTGTAAAAAGGGAAATAAATCTAGTGAAGTGATTATGGAATTCTAGAGACGCCCAAATCTCGAAAAACAAGTAAAAAAGCCGAAAAGATAATATAAAATAATAAAAAAAGATAAAAGGATAGAAATAACCTGATATTTGTTGTTGTTGGCAGAGTGGGATGGCTCTTGGGATTCTCATCCCGCTTCCCAAGGAAATCAGGATAACCGTGTAACTTGAAAAGTTAATGGCAAGACCGGCAGAAGGGGAAAGGGTGCCGTGAGGGGAGAGGGGTTTGGTGAGAAAAATCACCGGAAAAAATGGAAGAGAGAGCCAAAACGAAACAAGGAACCCAGAAAAGTTTGAGAGAGAATTGAGAGCCATCCAACCCGTTAGAATTTTAACTAAGTAAAAAGTACATAAATCGAGTTTTTGCAATATAATCGTGTTGAAAAGCTCGTAATCAATTGTATGAACTCCTAAATTTGGATTAAAACTTATTTTGCAACCCTTTTGTAGAGGTTTCGGACGAGCGGGTCTAAATGGGCCGAACAATGGACCTGTTAGAATTTTAACTGAGTAAAAAGTACAGAAATCGAGTTTTTGCAATATAGTCGTGTTGAAAAGCTCGTAATCAATTGTATGAACTACTAAATTTGGATTAAAACTTATTTTCCAACCCTTTTGTAGAGGTTTCGGACGAGCGGGTCTAAATGGGCCGAACAATGGACCCGTTAAAATTTTAACTGAGTGAAAAGTACATAAATTGAGTTTTTGCAATATAATCGTGTTGAAAAGCTCGTAATCAATTGTATGAACTCCTAAATTTGGATTAAAACTTATTTTGCAACCCTTTTGTAGAGGTTTCGGACGAGCGGGTCTAAATGGACCGAACAATGGACCTGTTAGAATTTTAACTGAGTAAAAAGTACATAAATCAAGTTTTTGCAATATAATCGTGTTGAAAAGCTCGTAATCAATTGTATGAACTCCTAAATTTGGATTAAAACTTATTTTCCAACCCTTTTGTAGAGGTTTCAGACGAGCTGGTCTAAATGGGCCGAACAATAGACCCGTTAGAATTTTAACTGAGTAAAAAGTACATATATCGAGTTTTTGCAATATAATCGTGTTGAAAAGCATGTAATCAATTTTATGAACTCCTAAAATTTGATTAAAACCTGTTTTGCGGTCTTTTTTGTAGAGGTTTCGGACGAGCGGGTCTAAATGGCCGAACAATGGACCCGTTAGAATTTTAACTGAGTTAAAAGTACAGAAATCGAGTTTTGGCAATATAATCGTGTTGAAAAGCTCGTAATCAATTGTATGAACTCCTAAATTTGGATTAAAACTTTTTTCCAACCCTTTTGTAGAGGTTTCGGACGAGCGGGTCTAAATGGGCCGAACAATGGACCCTTAAGAATTTTAACTGAGTAAAAAGTAGAGAAATCGAGTTTTTGCAATATAATCGTGTTGAAAAGCTTGTAATCAATTATATGAACTCCAAAAATTTGATTAAAACTTGTTTTGCGGTCTTTTTTGTAGAGGTTTTGGACGAGCGGGTCTAAATGGGCCGAACAATGGACCCGTTAGAAATTTAACTGAGTAAAAAGTACAGAAATCGAGTTTTTGCAATATAATCGTGTTGAAAAGCTCGTAATCAATAATATGAACTCCTAAAATTTGATTAAAACTTGTTTTACAGTCTTTTTTGTAGAGGTTTCGGACGAGCGGGTCAAAATAGGACGAACAATGGACCTGTTAGAATTTTAACTAAGTAAAAAGTACAGAAATCGAGTTTTTGCAATATAATCGTGTTGAAAAGCTCGTAATCAATTATATGAACTCCTAAATTTGATTCTAACTTGTTTTGGGGTCTTTTTTGTAGAGGTTTCGGACGAGCGGGTCTAAATGGGCCGAACAATGGACCCATTAGAATTTTAACTGAGTCAAAAGTACAGAAATCGAGTTTTTGCAATATAATAGTGTTGAAAAGCTCGTAATCAATTATATGAACTCCTAAATTTCGATTAAAACTTACTTTGCGGTCCTTTTCGTAAGGTTTCGGATGAGCGAGTCTAAATGGGCCAAACAATGGACCCGTTAGAATTTTAACCGAGTAAAAAATATAAAAATTAAGTTTTTCCAATATAATAGTGTTGAAAAGCTCGTAATCAATTGTATGAACTCCTAAATTTGGATTAAAACTTATTTTGCAACCCTTTTGTAGAGGTTTCAGACGAGCGGGTCTAAATGGGCCGAACAATGGACCCGTTAGAATTTTAACTGAGTAAAAAGTACAGAAATCGAGTTTTTGCAATATAATCGTGTTGAAAAGCTTGTAATCAATTATATGAACTCCTAAAATTTGATTAAAACTTGTTTTGCGGTCTTTTTTGTAGAGGTTTTGGACGAGCGGGTCTAAATGGGCCGAACAATGGACCCGTTAGAAATTTAACTGAGTAAAAAGTACAGAAATCGAGTTTTTGCAATATAATCGTGTTGAAAAGCTCGTAATCAATAATATGAACTCCTAAAATTTGATTAAAACTTGTTTTACAGTCTTTTTTGTAGAGGTTTCGGACGAGCGGGTCAAAATAGGACGAACAATGGACCTGTTAGAATTTTAACTAAGTAAAAAGTACAGAAATCGAGTTTTTGCAATATAATCGTGTTGAAAAGCTCGTAATCAATTATATGAACTCCTAAATTTGATTCTAACTTGTTTTGGGGTCTTTTTTGTAGAGGTTTCGGACGAGCGGGTCTAAATGGGCCGAACAATGGACCCATTAGAATTTTAACTGAGTCAAAAGTACAGAAATCGAGTTTTTGCAATATAATAGTGTTGAAAAGCTCGTAATCAATTATATGAACTCCTAAATTTCGATTAAAACTTACTTTGCGGTCCTTTTCGTAAGGTTTCGGATGAGCGAGTCTAAATGGGCCAAACAATGGACCCGTTAGAATTTTAACCGAGTAAAAAATATAAAAATTAAGTTTTTCCAATATAATAGTGTTGAAAAGCTCGTAATCAATTGTATGAACTCCTAAATTTGGATTAAAACTTATTTTGCAACCCTTTTGTAGAGGTTTCAGACGAGCGGGTCTAAATGGGCCGAACAATGGACCCGTTAGAATTTTAACTGAGTAAAAAGTACAGAAATCGAGTTTTTGCAATATAATCGTGTTGAAAAGCTTGTAATCAATTATATGAACTCCTAAAATTTGATTAAAACTTGTTTTGCGGTCTTTTTTGTAGAGGTTTTGGACGAGCGGGTCTAAATGGGCCGAACAATGGACCCGTTAGAAATTTAACTGAGTAAAAAGTACAGAAATCGAGTTTTTGCAATATAATCGTGTTGAAAAGCTCGTAATCAATAATATGAACTCCTAAAATTTGATTAAAACTTGTTTTACAGTCTTTTTTGTAGAGGTTTCGGACGAGCGGGTCAAAATAGGACGAACAATGGACCTGTTAGAATTTTAACTAAGTAAAAAGTACAGAAATCGAGTTTTTGCAATATAATCGTGTTGAAAAGCTCGTAATCAATTATATGAACTCCTAAATTTGATTCTAACTTGTTTTGGGGTCTTTTTTGTAGAGGTTTCGGACGAGCGGGTCTAAATGGGCCGAACAATGGACCCATTAGAATTTTAACTGAGTCAAAAGTACAGAAATCGAGTTTTTGCAATATAATAGTGTTGAAAAGCTCGTAATCAATTATATGAACTCCTAAATTTCGATTAAAACTTACTTTGCGGTCCTTTTCGTAAGGTTTCGGATGAGCGAGTCTAAATGGGCCAAACAATGGACCCGTTAGAATTTTAACCGAGTAAAAAATATAAAAATTAAGTTTTTCCAATATAATAGTGTTGAAAAGCTCGTAATCAATTGTATGAACTCCTAAATTTGGATTAAAACTTATTTTGCAACCCTTTTGTAGAGGTTTCAGACGAGCGGGTCTAAATGGGCCGAACAATGGACCCGTTAGAATTTTAACTGAGTAAAAAGTACAGAAATCGAGTTTTTGCAATATAATCGTGTTGAAAAGCTTGTAATCAATTATATGAACTCCTAAAATTTGATTAAAACTTGTTTTGCGGTCTTTTTTGTAGAGGTTTTGGACGAGCGGGTCTAAATGGGCCGAACAATGGACCCGTTAGAAATTTAACTGAGTAAAAAGTACAGAAATCGAGTTTTTGCAATATAATCGTGTTGAAAAGCTCGTAATCAATAATATGAACTCCTAAAATTTGATTAAAACTTGTTTTACAGTCTTTTTTGTAGAGGTTTCGGACGAGCGGGTCAAAATAGGACGAACAATGGACCTGTTAGAATTTTAACTAAGTAAAAAGTACAGAAATCGAGTTTTTGCAATATAATCGTGTTGAAAAGCTCGTAATCAATTATATGAACTCCTAAATTTGATTCTAACTTGTTTTGGGGTCTTTTTTGTAGAGGTTTCGGACGAACGGGTCTAAATGGGCCGAACAATGGACCCATTAGAATTTTAACTGAGTCAAAAGTACAGAAATCGAGTTTTTGCAATATAATAGTGTTGAAAAGCTCGTAATCAATTATATGAACTCCTAAATTTCGATTAAAACTTACTTTGCGGTCCTTTTCGTAAGGTTTCGGATGAGCGAGTCTAAATGGGCCAAACAATGGACCCGTTAGAATTTTAACCGAGTAAAAAATATAAAAATTAAGTTTTTCCAATATAATAGTGTTGAAAAGCTCGTAATCAATTGTATGAACTCCTAAATTTGGATTAAAACTTATTTTGCAACCCTTTTGTAGAGGTTTCAGACGAGCGGGTCTAAATGGGCCGAACAATGGACCCTTAAGAATTTTAACTGAGTAAAAAGTAGAGAAATCGAGTTTTTGCAATATAATCGTGTTGAAAAGCTTGTAATCAATTATATGAACTCCTAAATTTGGATTAAAACTTATTTTGCAGTCGTTTTTGTAGAGGTTTCGGACGAGCAGGTCTACATGGGCCGAGCCATGGACCCGTTACAATTTTAACTAAGTAAAAAGTACAGAAATCGAGTTTTTGCAATATAATCGTGTTGAAAAGCTCGTAATCAATTGTATGAACTCCTAAATTTGGATTAAAACTTATTTTGCAACGCTTTTGTAGAGGTTTCGGACGACCGGGTCTAAATGGGCCGAACAATGGACCTGTTAGAATTTTAACTAAGTAAAAAGTACAGAAATCGAGTTTTTGCAATATAATCGTGTTGAAACGCTCATAATCAATTATATGAACTCCTAAATTTGATTCTAACTTGTTTTGGGGTCTTTTTTGTAGAGGTTTCGGACGAGCGGGTCTAAATGGGCCGAACAATGGACCCATTAGAATTTTAACTGAGTCAAAAGTACAGAAATCGAGTTTTTGCAATATAATAGTGTTGAAAAGCTCGTAATCAATTATATGAACTCCTAAATTTCGATTAAAACTTACTTTGCGGTCCTTTTCGTAAGGTTTCGGATGAGCGAGTCTAAATGGGCCAAACAATGGACCCGTTAGAATTTTAACCGAGTAAAAAATATAAAAATTAAGTTTTTCCAATATAATAGTGTTGAAAAGCTCGTAATCAATTGTATGAACTCCTAAATTTGGATTAAAACTTATTTTGCAACCCTTTTGTAGAGGTTTCAGACGAGCGGGTCTAAATGGGCCGAACAATGGACCCGTTAGAATTTTAACTGAGTAAAAAGTACAGAAATCGAGTTTTGGCAATATAATTTGTTGAAAAGCTCGTAATCAATTATATGAACTCCTAAATTTGATTCTAACTTGTTTTGAGGTCTTTTTTGTAGAGGTGTCGGATGAGCGGGTCTAAATGGTCCGAACAATGGACCCGTTAGAATTTTAACTGAGTCAAAAGTACTGAAATCAAGTTTTTGCAATATAATACTGCTGAAAAGCTCGTAATCAATTATATGAACTCCTAAATTTCGATTAAAACTTACTTTGCGGTCCTTTTCGTAAGGTTTCGGACGAGCGAGTCTAAATGGGCCGAACAATGGACTCGTTAGAATTTTAACCGAGTAAAAAGTATAAAAATTAAGTTTTTGCAATATAATAGTGTTGAAAAGCTCGTAATCAATTATATGAACTCCTAAGTTTGGATTAAAACTTATTTTGCATCCCTTTTTTAGAGGTTTCGGACGAGCGGGTCTAAATGGGCCGAACAATGGACCCACTAGATTGTTAACTAAGTAAAAAGTACAAAAATCGAGTTTTAGCAATCTAATTGTGTTGAAAAGCTCGTAATCAATTGTATGAACTCCTAAATTTGGATTAAAACTTATTTTGCAACCCTTTTGTAGAGGTTTCGGACGATCGGGTCTAAATGGGCCGAACAATGGACCCGTTAGAATTTTAACCGAGTAAAAAGTACAGAAATCGAGTTTTTGCTATATAATCGTGTTGAAAAGCTCGTAATCAATTATATGAACTCCTAAAATTTGATTCTAACTTGTTTTACGGTCTTTTTGTAGAGGTTTCGTACGAGCGGGTCTAAATGGGCCTAAAAATGGACCCGTTAGAATTTTAACTGAGTCAAAAGTACAGAAATCGATTTTTTGCAATATAATAGTGTTGAAAAGCTCGTAATAAATTATATGAACTTCTAAATTTCGATTAAAACTTAATTTGCGGTCCTTTTCGTAAGGTTTCGGACGATCGAGTCTAAATGGGCCGAACAATGGACCCGTTAGAATTTTAACCGAGTGAAAAGTATAAAAATTAAGTTTTTGCAATATAATAGTGTTGAAAAGCTCGTAATCAATTATATGAACTCCTAAATTTGGATTAAAACTTATTTTGCAGCCCTTTTTTGTAGAGGTTTCGGACGAGCGGGTCTAAATGGGCCAAACAATGGACACGTTAGAATTTTATTTAAGAAATCTCATTAGAATTTTAACTAAGTAAAAAGTACAGAAATTGAATTTTTGCAATATAATCGTGTTGAAAAGCTCGTTATCAATTATATGAACTCCTAAAATTTGATTCTAACTTATTTTGTGATCTTTTATGTTGAGGTTTCAGACGAGCGGGTCTAAATGGGCTGAACAATGGACCCGTTAGAACTTTAACAGTGAAAAAAGTACAAAAATCGAGTTTTTGCAATCTAATTGTGTTGAAAAGCTCGTTATTAATTGTATGAACTCCTAAATTTGGATTAAAACGTATTTTGCAACCCTTTTGTTGAGGTTTCGGATGAGCGTGTCTAAATGTGCTGAACATTGGACCCGTTAGAATTTTAACTGAGTACAAAGTAATGAAATCAAGTTTTTGAAATATAATCATGTTGAAAAGCTCGTAATAATTTATATGAACTCCTAAAATTTGATTCTAATTTGTTTTGCGGTCTCTTTTGTAGAGGTTTCGGACGAGCGGGTCTAAATGGGCCGAACAATGGATCCGTTAGAATTTTAAGTGAGTAGAAAGTACAAAAATTGAGTTTTTGCAATATAATCTGTTTGAAAATCTCTTAATCAATTGTATGAACTCCTAAATTTGGATTAAAACTTATTTTGCATCCTTTTTGTAGAGGTTTCGGACGAGCGGGTCTAAATGGGCCGAACAATAGACCCGTTAGAATTTTAACGGAGTAAAAAGTATAGAAATCGAGTTTTTGAAATATAATCGTGCTGAAAAGCTCGTAATAAATTGTATGAACTCCTAAATTTGGATTAACACTTAAGTTTGCAATCCTTATGTAAAGGTTTCGGACGAGGGGGTCTAAATGGGCCGAACAATGGACCCGTTAGAATTTTAACGGAGTAAAAAGTAAAGAAATCGAGTTTTTGCAATATAGTCGTGTTGAAAAGCTTGTAATCAATTGTATGAACCCCTAAATTTGGTTTAACACTTAGTTTGCAACCTTTTTGTAGAGGTTTCGGACGAGGGGGTCTTAATGGGCCGAACAATGGA
The DNA here is from genome assembly GCA_030270665.1 of Hibiscus trionum. Classification (NCBI taxonomy): domain Eukaryota; kingdom Viridiplantae; phylum Streptophyta; class Magnoliopsida; order Malvales; family Malvaceae; genus Hibiscus; species Hibiscus trionum. Next base: position 36,319,410 of record BSYR01000010.1, on the reverse strand, counting down.
CCCGTTAGAATTTTAACTGAGTAAAAAGTACAGAAATCGGGTTTTTGCAATATAATCACGTCGAAAATCTCGTAATCAAATGTATGAACTCCTAAATTAGGATTAAAACTTATTTTGCAACCCTTTTGTAGAGGTTACGGATGAGCGGGTCCAAATGGGCCGAACAAAGGACCCGTTAGAATTTTTACTGAGTAAAATGTAATAAAATCGAGTTTTTGCAATATAATCATGTTAAAAAGCTCGTAATCAATTGTATGAACTCCTAAATTTGGATTAAATCTTATTTTGCAACCCTTTTGCAGAGGTTTCTGACGAGCGGGTCTAAATGGGCCGAACAATGGACCCGTTAGAATTTTAACTGAGTAAAAAGTACAGTAATCGAGTTTTTGCAATATAATCATGTTGAAAAGCTCGTAATCAATTATATGAACTAATAAAATTTGATTCTAACTTGTTTTGCGGTCTTTTTTGTAGAGGTTTCGGACGAGCGGGCCTAAATGGGCCGAACAATGGACCCGTTAGAATTTTAACTGAGAAAAAAGTAAAGAAATAGAGTTTTTGCAATATAATCGTGTTGAAAAGCTCGTAATCAATTGTATGAACTCCTAAATTTGGATTAAAACTTATTTTGCAACCCTTTTGTAGAGGTTTCGGAGGAGCGGGTCTAAATGGGCCGAACAATGGACCTGTTAGAATTTTAACTGAGTAAAAAGTACAAAAATCGAGTTTTTGCAATATAATCGTGTTCAAAAGCTCTTAATCAATTATATGAACTCTTAAAATTTGATTCTAACTTATTTTGCGATCTTTTTTGTAACGGTTTCGGACGAGCGGGTTTAAATGGGCCGAACAATGGACCTGTTATAATTTTAACTGAGTAAAAATTAAAGAAATCGAGTTTTTTGCAATATAATCGTGTTGAAAAGCTCGTAAACAATTGTATGAACTCCTAAATTTGGATTAAAACTTAATTTGCAACCCTTGTGTAGAGGTTTCAGACGAGCGGGTCTAAATGGGTCGAAAAATGGACCCGTTATAATTTTAACCGAGTAAAAAGTACTGTAATCGAGTTTTTGTAATATAATCGTGTTGAAAAGCTCGTAATCAATTATATGAATTCCTAAATTAGGATTAAAACTTATTTTGCATCCCTTTTTGTAGAGGTTTCGGACGAGCGGGTCTAAATGGGGCGAACAATGGACACATTAGAATTTTTTTTAAGAAAGCTCATTAGAATTTTAACTAAGTAAAAAGTACAGAAATTGAATTTTTTCAATGTAATCCTGTTGAAAAGCTCGTTATCAATTATATGAACTCCTAAAATTTGATTCTAATTTATTTTGTGCTCTTTTATGTTGAGGTTTCAGGCGAGCGGGTCTAAATGGGCAGAACAATGGACCCGTTAGAATTTTAACTAAGTAAAAAGTACAAAAATCGAGTTTTAGCAATCTAATTGTGTTGAAAAGCTCGTAATCAATTGTATGAACTCCTAAATTTGGATTAAAACTTATTTTGCAACCCTTTTGTAAAGGTTTCGGACGATCGGGTCTAAATGGGCCGAACAATGGACCCGTTAGAATTTTAACCGAGTAAAAAGTACAAAAATCGAGTTTTTGCTATATAATCGTGTTGAAAAGCTCGTAATCAATTATATGAACTCCTAAAATTTGATTCTAACTTGTTTTACGGTCTTTTTGAAGAGGTTTCGTACGAGCGGGTCTAAATGGGCCGAAAAATGGACCCGTTAGAATTTTAACTGAGTCAAAAGTACAGAAATCGAGTTTTTGCAATATAATAGTGTTGTAAAGCTCGTAATAAATTATATGAACTTCTAAATTTTGATTAAAACTTACTTTGCGGTCCTTTTCGTAAGGTTTCGGACGATCGAGTCTAAATGGGCCGAACAATGGACCTGTTAGAATTTTAACCGAGTGAAAATATAAAAATTAAATCTTTGCAATATAATAGTGTTGAAAAGCTCGTAATCAATTATATGAACTCCTAAATTTGGATTAAAACTTATTTTGCAGCCTTTTTTTGTAGAGGTTTCGGACGAGCGGGTCTAAATGGGCCGAACAATGGACACGTTAGAATTTTTTTTAAGAAAGCTCATTAGAATTTTAACTAAGTAAAAAGTACAGAAATTGAATTTTTGCAATATAATCGTGTTGAAAAGCTCGTTATCAATTATATGAACTCCTAAAATTTGATTCTAATTTATTTTGTGATCTTTTATGTTGAGGTTTCAGATGAGCGGGTCTAAATGGGCTGAACAATGGACCCGTTAGAATTTTAACTGAGAAAAAAGTACAAAAATCGAGTTTTTGCAATCTAATTGTGTTGAAAAGCTCGTTATCAATTGTATGAACTCCTAAATTTGGATTAAAACGTATTTTGCAACCCTTTTGTTGAGGTTTCGGATGAGCGTGTCTAAATGGGCCGAACATTAGACCCGTTAGAATTTTAACTGAGTACAAAGTAATGAAATCAAGTTTTTGCAATATAATCATGTTGAAAAGCTCGTAATAATTTATATGAACTCCTAAAATTTGATTCTAATTTGTTTTGCGGTCTCTTTTGTAGAGGTTTCGGACGAGCGGGTCTAAATGGGCCGAACAATGGATCCGTTAGAATTTTAAGTGAGTAGAAAGTACAAAAAGTGAGTTTTTGCAATATAATCTGTTTGAAATCTCTTAATCAATTGTATGAACTCCTAAATTTGGATTAAAACTTATTTTGCAACCTTTTTGTAGAGGTTTCGGACGAGCGGGTCTAAATGGGCCGAACAATAGACCCGTTAGAATTTTAACGGAGTAAAAAGTATAGAAATCGAGTTTATGAAATATAATCGTGAGGAAAAGCTTGTAATCAATTGTATGAACTCCTAAATTTGGATTAACACTTAAGTTTGCAATCCTTTTGTAAAGGTTTCGGACGAGGGGGTCTAAATGGGCCGAACAATGGACCCGTTAGAATTTTAACGGAGTAAAAAGTACAGAAATCGAGTTTTTGCAATATAGTCGTGTTGAAAAGCTTGTAATCAATTGTATGAACCCCTAAATTTGGTTTAACACTTAGTTTGCAACCTTGTTGTAGAGGTTTCGGACGAGGGGGTCTTAATGGGCCGAACAATGGACCCGTTAGAATTTTAACTGAGTAAAAAGTACAGAAATTGGGTTTTTTCAATATAATCACGTCGAAAATCTCGTAATCAATTGTACGAACTCCTAAATTAGGATTAAAACTTATTTTGCAACCCTTTTGTAGAGGTTTCGGATGAGCGAGTCCAAATGGGCCGAACAATGGACCCGTTAGAATTTTTACTGAGTAAAATGTAATAAAATCGAGTTTTTGCAATACAATCATGTTAAAAAGCTCGTAATCAATTGTATGAACTCCTAAATTTGGATTAAATCTTATTTTGCAACCCTTTTGCAGAGGTTTCGGACGAGCGGGTCTAAATGGGCCGAACAATGGACCCGTTAGAATTTTAACTAACTAAAAAGTACAGTAATCGAGTTTTTGCAATATAATCATGTTGAAAAGCTCGTAATCAATTATATGAACTCCTAAAATTTGATCCTAACTAGTTTTGCGGTCTTTTTTGTAGAGGTTTCGGACGAGCGGGCCTAAATGGGCCGAACAATGGACCTGTTAGAATTTTAACTGAGAAAAAAGTATAGAAATCGAGTTTTTGCAATATAATCGTGTTGAAAAGCTCGTAATCAATTGTATGAACTCCTAAATTTGGATTAAAACTTTTTTCCAACCCTTTTGTAGAGGTTTCGGACGAGCGGGTCTAAATGGGCCGAACAATGGACCCTTAAGAATTTTAACTAAGTAAAAAGTACAGAAATCGAGTTTTTGCAAAATAATTGTGTTGAAAAGCACGTAATGAATTATATGAACTCCTAAATTTGGATTAAAAGTTATTTTGCAGCCCTTTTTGTAGAGGTTTCGGACGAACGGGTCTAAAGGTGCCGAACAAATAACCCGTTAGAATTTTAACAGAGTAAAAAGTACAGAAATCGAGTTTTTGCAATATAATCATGTTGGAAAGCTCGAAATTAATTATCTGAACTCTTAAATTTGATTAAAACTTGTTTTGCAACCCTTTTGTAGAGGTTTCGGACGAGCGAGTCTAAATGGGCCGAACAATGGACCCGTTAGAATTTTAACGGAGTAAAAAGTATAGAAATCGAGTTTTTGCAATATAATCGTGTTGAAAAGCTCGTAATCAATTGCATGAACTCCTAAATTTGGATTAACACTAAAGTTTGCAATCCTTTTGTAGAGGTTTCGGACGAGGGGGTCTAAATAGGCCGAACAATGGACCCGTTAGAATTTTAACGGAGTAAAAAGTATAAAAATCGAGTTTCTGCAATATAGTCGTGTTGAAAAGCTCGTAATCAATTGTATGAACCCCTAAATTTGGTTTAACACTTAGTTTGCAACCTTTTTGTAGAGGTTTCGGACGAGGGGGTCTAAATGGGCCGAACAATGGACCCGTTAGAATTTTAACGGAGTAAAAAGTATAGAAATCGTGTTTTTGCAATATAATCGTGTTGAAAAGCTCGTAATGAATTGTATGAACTCCTAAATTTGGATTAACACTTAAGTTTGCATTCCTTTTGTAGAGGTTTCGGACGAGGGGGTCTAAATGGGCCCAACAATTGACCCGTTAGAATTTTAACTGAGTAAAAAGTACAGAAATTGGGTGTTTGCAATATAATCGTGTTGAAAATCTCGTAATCAATTGTATGAACTCCTAAATTTGGATTAAAACTTATTTTGCATCCCTTTTGTAGAGGTTTCGGATGAGCGGGTCCAAATGGGCCGAACAATGGACCCGTTAGAATTTTTACTTAGTAAAAAGTAATAAAATCGAGTTTTTGCAATATAATCGTGTTAAAAAGCTCGTAATAAATTTTATGAACTCCTAAATTTTGATTAAAACTTATTTTGCAACCCTTTTGTAGAGGTTTCGGACGAGCGGGTCTAAATGGGCCGAACAATGGACCCGTTAGAATTTTAACTGAGTAAAAAGTACAGAAATCGAGTTTTTGCAATATAATCGTGTTGAAAAGCTCGTAATCAATTGTATGAACTCCTAAATTTGGATTAAAACTTATTTTGCAACCCTTTTGTAGAGGTTTCAAACTAGCATGTCTAAATGGGACGAACAATAGACCCGTTAGAATATTAACTGAATAAAAAATACATAATTCTAGTTTTTTCAATATAATCGTGATGAAAAGCTCGTAATTTAATTTTATGAACTCCTAAATTTGGATTAAAACTCAATTTACAACCCTTTTGTAGAGGTTTCGGACGAGCGGGTCTAAATGGGCCGAACAATGGACCCGTTAGAATTTTAACAGAGTAAAAAGTACAGTAATCGAGTTTTTGCAATATAATCATGTTGAAAAGATCGTAATCAATTATATGAACTCCAAAAATTTGATTCTAACTTGTTTTGCGGTCATTTTTGTAGAGATTTCGGACGAGCGGGTCTAAATGGGACGAACAATGGACCCTTTAGAATTTTAACTGAGAAAAAAGTACATAAATCGAGTTTTTGCAATATAATCGTGTTGAAAAGCTCGTAATCAATTGTATAAACTCCTAAATGTGGATTAAAACTTATTTTGCAACGCTTTTGTAGAGGTTTCAGACGAGCGGGTCTAAGTGGGACGAACAAAGGACCCGTTATAATATTATCTGAATAAAAAGTACAGAATTCTAGTTTTTTCAATATAATCGTGTTGAAAAGCTCGTAATCAATTTTATAAACTCCTAAATTTGGATTAAAACTTATTATGCAACCCTCTTGTACATGTTTCAGACGAGCGGGTCTAAATTGGCCGAACAATGGACCCATTGGAATTTTAACTGAGTAAAAAGTCCAGAAATCGAGTTTTTGAAATATAATCATGTTGAAAAGCTCGTAATCAATTATATGAACTCCTAAAATTTGATTCTAAATTATTTTGCTGTTTTTTTGTAGAGGTTTCGGACGAGCGGGTCTAAATGAGCCGAACAATGGACCCGTTAGAATTTTAACAGAGTAAAAAGTACAGAAATCGAGTTTTTGCAAAATAATTGGGTTGAAAAGCTCGTAATCAATTATATGAACTCCTAAATTTGGATTTAAACTTATTTTGTAGCCCTTTTTGTAGAGGTTTCAGATGAACGAGTCTAAATGTGCCGAACACAGAACCCGTTAGAATTTTAACAGAGTAAAAAGTACAGAAATCGAGTTTTTGCAATATAATCATGTTGGAAAGCTTGAAATTAATTATCTGAACTCTTAAATTTGATTAAAACTTGTTTTGCAACCCTTTTGTAGAGGTTTCGGACGAGCGGGTCTAACTGGGCCGAACAATGGACCCGTTAGAATTTTAACGGAGTAAAAAGTATAGAAATCGAGTTTTTGCAATATAATTGTGTTCAAAAGCTCGTAATCAATTGTATGAACTCCTAAATTTGGATTAAAACCTATTTTCCATCCCTTTTGTAGAGGTTTCGGACGAGCGATGCTAAATGGGCCGAACAATGGACCCATTAGAATTTTAACGGAGTAAAAAGTATAAAAATCGAATTTTTGCAATATAGTCATGTTGAAAAGCTCGTAATCAATTGTATGAACCACTAAATTTGGTTTAACACTTAGTTTGCAACCTTTTTGTAGAGGTTTCGGACGAGGGGGTCTAAATGGGCCGAACAATAGACCCGTTAGAATTTTAACGGAGTAAAAAGTATAAAAATCGAGTTTTTGCAATATAGTCGTGTTGAAAAGCTCGTAATCAATTGTATGAACATCTAAATTTGGTTTAACACTTAGTTTGCAACCTTTTTGTAGAGGTTTCGGACAAGGGGGTCTAAATGGGCCGAACAATGGACCCGTTAGAATTTTAACTGAGTAAAAAGTATAGAAATCGGGTTTTTGCAATATAATCGTGTCGAAAATCTCGTAATCAATTGTATGAACTCCTAAATTTGGATTAAAACTTATTTTGCAACCCTTTTGTAGAGGTTTCGGATGAGCGGGTCTAAATGGGCCGAACAATGTACAGAAATCAAGTTTTTGCAATATAATCGTGTTGAAAAGCTCGTAATCAATTATATGAACTCCTAAAATTTGATTAAAACATGTTTTACGGTCTTTTTTGTAGAGGTTTCGGACGAGCGGGTCTAAATGGGGTGAACAATGGACCCGTTAGAATTTTAACTGAGTAAAAAGTACAGAAATCGAGTTTTTGCAATATAATCGTGTTCAAAAGCTCTTAATCAATTATATGAACTCCTAGAATTTGATTCTAACTTATTTTGCGATCTTTTTTGTAACGGTTTCGGACGAGCGGGTCTAAATGGGTCGAACAATGTACCCGTTAGAATTTTAACTGAGTAAAGAAATCGAGTTTTTGCAATATAATCGTGTTGAAAAGCTCGTAAGCAATTGGATGAACTCTTAAATTTGGACTAAAACTTATTTTGCAACCCTTTTGTAGAGGTTTCGGACGAGCGGGTCTAAATGGGCCGAACAATGGACCCGTTAGAATTTTAACTAAGTAAAAAGTACATAAATCAAGTTTTTGCAATATAATCATGTTGAAAAGCTCGTAATCAATTGTATGAACTCCTAAATTTGGATTAAAACTTATTTTCCAACCCTTTTGTAGAGGTTTCGGACGAGCGGGTCTAAATGGGTCGAACAATGGACCCGTTAGAATTTTAACTGAGTAAAAAGTACAGAAATCGAGTTTTTGCAATATAATCGTGTTGAAAAGCTCGTAATCAATTATATGAACTCCTAAAATTTGATTCTAACTTGTTTTGCGGTCTTTTTTGTAGAGGTTTCAGACGAGCGGGTCTAAATGGGCCGAACAATGGACTCGTTAGAATTTTAACTGAGTTAAAAGTACAGAAATCGAGTTTTTGCAATATAATCGTGTTGAAAAGCTCGTAATCAATTTTATTAACTCCTAAATTTGGATTAAAACTTAATTTGCAACCCTTTTGTAGAGGTTTCGGACAATCGGGTCTAAATGGGGCGAACAATGGACCCGTTAGAATTTTAACTAAATAAAAAGAACATAAATCAAGTTTTTGCAATATAATCGTGTTGAAAAGCTCGTAATCAATTGTATGAACTCCTAAATTTGGATTAAAACTTATTTTCCAGCCCTTTTGTAGTGGTTTCGGAGGAGCAGGTCTAAATGGGCCGAACAATGGACCCGTTAGAATTTTAACTGAGTAAAAAGTACAAAAATCGAGTTTTTGCAATATAATCGTGTTGAAAAACTCGTAATCAATTATATGAACTCCTAAAATTTGATTCTAACTTGTTTTGCGGTCTTTTTTGTAGAGGTTTCGGACGAGCGGGTTTAAATGGGCCGAACAATGGACTCGTTAGAATTTTAACTGAGTAAAAAGTACAGAAATCGAGTTTTTGCAATATAATCGTGTTGAAAAGCTCGTAATAAATTTTATTAACTCCTAAATTTGGATTAAAACTTATTTTGCAACCCTTTTGTAGAGGTTTCGGACGAGCGAGTCTAAAAGGGCCGAACAATGGACCCGTTAGAATTTTAACTGAGTCAAAAGTACAAAAATCGAGTTTTTGCAATAAAATAGTGTTGAAAAGCTCGTAATAAATTATATGAACTCCTAAATTTCGATTAAAACTTACTTTGTGGTCCTTTTCGTAAGGTTTCGGACGAGCGAGTCTAAATGGGCCGAACAATGGACCCGTTAGAATTTTTACCGAGTAAAAAGTATAAAAATTAAGTTTTTGCAATATAATAGTGTTGAAAAGCTCGTAATCAATTATATGAACTCCTAAATTTGGATTAAAACTTATTTTGCAGCCCTTTTTTGTAGAGGTTTCGGACGAGCGGGTCTAAATGGGCCGAACAATGGACACGTTAGAATTTTTTTTAAGAAAGCTCATTAGAATTTTAACAAAGTAAAAAGTACAGAAATTGAACTTTTGCAATATAATCGTGTTGAAAAGCTCGTTATCAATTATATGAACTCCTAAAATTTGATTCTAACTTATTTTGTGATCTTTTTTGTTGAGGTTTCAGACGAGCGGGTCTAAATTGGCCGAATAATGGACCCGTTAGAATTTTAACTGAGTAAAAAGTACAACAATTGAGTTTTTGCAATCTAATTGTGTTGAAAAGCTCGTAATCAATTGTATGAACTCCTAAATTTTGATTAAAACTTATTTTGCAACCCTTTTGTAGAGGTTTCGGATGAGCGAGTCTAAATCGGCCGAACATTGGACAAGTTAGAATTTTAACTGAGTACAAAGTACAGAAATCAAGTTTTTGCAATATAATCGTGTTGAAAAGCTCGTACTCAATTATATGAACTCCTAAAATTTGATTGTAATTTGTTTTGCGCTCTCTTTTGTAGAGGTTTCGGACGAGGGGGTCTAAATGGACCGAACAATGGACCCGTTAGAATTTTAACTGAGTAAAAAGTACAGAAATCGGGTTTTTGCAATATAATCGTGTTGAAAATCTCGTAATCAATTGTATGAACTCCTAAATTTGGATTAAAACTTATTTTGCAACCCTTTTGCAGAGGTTTCGGATGAGCGGGTCCAAATGGGCCGAACAATGGACCCGTTAGAATTTTTACTTAGTAAAAAGTAATAAAATCGAGTTTTTGCAATATAATCGTGTTAAAAAGCTCGTAATCAATTGTATGAACTCCTAAATTTGGATTAAAACTTATTTTGCAACCCTTTTGTAGAGGTTTCGGACAAGCGGGTCTAAATGGGCCGAACATTGGACCCGTTAGAATTTTAACTGAGTAAAAAGTACAGAAATTGAGTTTTTGAAATATAATCATGTTGAAAAGCTCGTAATCAATTGTATGAACTCCTAAATTTGGATTAAAACTTATTTTGCAACCCTTTTGTAGAGGTTTCAGACGAGCGGGTCTAAATGGGACGAACAATGGACCCGTTAGAATATTAACTGAATAAAAAGTACATAATTCTAGTTTTTTCAATATAATCGTGTTGAAAAGCTCGTAATTTAATTTTATGAACTCCTAAATTTGGATTAAAACTTATTTTGCAACCCTTTTGTAGAGGTTTCGGACGAGCGAGTCTAAATGGGCCGAACAATGGACCCGTTAGAATTTTAACTGAGTAAAAAGTACAGTAATCGAGTTTTTGCAATATAATCATGTTGAAAAGATCGTAATCAATTATATGAACTCCAAAATTTTGATTCTAACTTGTTTTGCTGTCTTTTTTGTAGAGGTTTCGGACGAGCGGGTCTAAATGGGCCGAACAATGGACCCGTTAGAATTTTAACTGAGAAAAAAGTACAGAAATCGAGTTTTTGCAATATAATCGTGTTGAAAAGCTCGTAATCAATTTTATTAACTTCTAAATTTGGATTAAAACTTATTTTGCAACCCTTTTGTAGAGGTTTCGGACGAGCGGGTCTAAATGGGCCGAACAATGGACCCGTTAGAATTTTAACTGAGTCAAAAGTACAGTAATCGAGTTTTTGCAATATAATAGTGTTGAAAAGCTCGTAATAAATTATATGAACTCCTAAATTTCGTTTAAAACTTACTTTGCGATCCTTTTCGTAAGGTTTCGGACGAGCGAGTCTAAATGGGCCGAACAATGGACCTGTTAGAATTTTAACCGAGTAAAAAGTATAAAAATTAAGTTTTTGCAATATAATAGTGTTGAAAAGCTCGTAATCAATTATATGAACTCCTAAATATGGATTAAAACTTATTTTGCAGCTCTTTTTTGTAGAGGTTTCGGACGAGCAGGTCTAAATGGGCCGAACAATGGACACATTAGATTTTTTTTTAAGAAAGCTCATTAGAATTTTAACTAAGTAAAAAGTACAGAAATTGAATTTTTGCAATATAATCGTGTTGAAAAGCTCGTTATCAATTATATGAACTCCTAAAATTTGATTCTAACTTATTTTGTGAACTTTTTTGTTGAGGTTTCAGACGAGCGGGTCTAAATGGAACGAACAATGGACCCGTTATAATATTAACTGAATAAAAAGTACAGAATTCTAGTTTTTTCAATATAATCGTGTTGAAAAGCTCGTAATTTAATTTTATGAACTCCTAAATTTATATTAAAACTTATTTTGCAACCCTCTTTTACAGGTTTCAGACGAGCGAGTCTAAATGGGCCGAACAATGGACCCATTGCAATTTTAACTGAGTAAAAAGTTATGAAATCGAGTTTTTGAAATATAATCATGTTGAAAACCTCGTAATCAGTTATATTTGCTGCCCTTTTGTAGAGGTTTCGGACGAACGGGTTTAAATGGGCTGAACAAAGGACCCGTTAGAATTTTAACAGAGTAAAAAGTAGAGAAATCGAATTTTTGCAATATAATCATGTTGGAAAGCTCGAAATTAATTATATGAACTCTTAAATTTAATTAAAACTTGTTTTGCGGTCATTTTTGTAGAGGTTTCGGACGAGCGGGTCTAAATGGGCCGAACAATGGACCCGTTAGAATTTTAACTGAGTAAAAAGTACAGTAATCGAGTTTTTGCAATATAATCATGTTGAAAAGATCGTAATCAATTATATGAACTCCAAAATTTTGATTCTAACTTGTTTTGCGGTCTTTTTTGTAGAGGTTTCGGACGAGCGGGTCTAAATGGGCCGAACAATGGACCCGTTAGAATTTTAACTGAGAAAAAAGTACAGAAATCGAGTTTTTGCAATATAACCGTGTTTAAAAGCTCGTAATCAATTTTATTAACTCCTAAATTTGGATTAAAACTTATTTTGCAACCCTTTTGTAGAGGTTTCGGACGAGCGGGTCTAAATGGGCCGAACAATGGACCCGTTAGAATTTTAACTGAGTCAAAAGTACAGAAATCGAGTTTTTGCAATATAATAGTGTTGAAAAGCTCGTAATAAATTATATGAACTCCTAAATTTCGTTTAAAACTTACTTTGCGTTCCTTTTCGTAAGGTTTCGGACGAGCGAGTCTAAATGGGCCGAACAATGGACCTGTTAGAATTTTAACCGAGTAAAAAGTATAAAAATTAAGTTTTTGCAATATAATAGTGTTGAAAAGCTCGTAATCAATTATATGAACTCCTAAATATGGATTAAAACTTATTTTGCAGCTCTTTTTTGTAGAGGTTTCGGACGAGCGGGTCTAAATGGGCCGAACAATGGACACATTAGATTTTTTTTTAAGAAAGCTCATTAGAATTTTAACAAAGTAAAAAGTACAGAAATTGAATTTTTGCAATATAATCGTGTTAAAAAGCTCGTTATCAATTATATGAACTCCTAAATTTTGATTCTAACTTATTTGTGATCTTTTTGTTCAGGTTGCAGACGAGCGGGTCTAAATGGGCCGAACAATGGACCTGTTAGAATTTTAACTGAGTAAAAAGTACAAAAATCGAGTTTTTGCAATCTAATTGTGTTGAAAAGCTCATAATCAATTGTATGAACTCCTAAATTTGGATTGAAACTTATTTTGCAACCCTTTTGTAAAGGTTTCGGATGAGCGAGTCTAAATGGGCCGAACATTGGACCCGTTAGAATTTTAACTGAGTACAAAGTACAGAAATCAAGTTTTTGCAATATAATCGTGTTGAAAAGCTCGTAATCAATTATATGAACTCCTAAAATTTCATTCTAATTTGTTTTGCGGTCTCTTTTGTAGAGGTTTCGGACGAGCGGGTCTAAATGGGCCGAACAATGGATCCGTTAGAATTTTAACTGAGTAGAAAGTACAAAAAGTGAGTTTTTGCAATATAATCTATTTGAAAATCTCTTAATCAATTGTATGAACTCATAAATTTGGATTAAAACTTATTTTGCAACCTTTTTGTAGAGGTTTCGAACGAGCGGGTCTAAATGGGCCTAACAATGGACCCGTTAGAATTTTAAGAGAGTAAAAAGCAGAAAAATCGAGTTTTTGCAATATAATTGTGTTGAAAAGCTCATAATCAATTGTATGAACTCCTAAATTTGGATTAAAACTTATTTTGCAACCCTTTTGTAGAGGTTTCGGACGAGCGGGTCTAAATGGGCCGAACAATGGACCCGTTAGAATTTTAACGGAGTAAAAAGTATAGAAATCGAGTTTTTGCAATATAATCGTGTTGAAAAGCTCGTAATCAATTGTATGAACTCGTAAATTTGGATTAACACTTAAGTTTGCAATCCTTTTGTAGAGGTTTCGGACGAGCGGCTCTAAATGGGCCGAACAATGGACTCGTTAGAATTTTAACATAGTAAAAAGTACAGAAATCGAGTTTTTGCAATATAATCGTGTTGAAAAGCTCGTAATCAATTGTATTAACTCCTAAATTTGGATTAAAACTTATTTTGCAACCCTTTTGTAGAGGTTTCAGACGAGCGGGTCTAAATGGGACGAACAATGGACCCGTTAGAATTTTAACTGAGTCAAAAGTACAGAAATCGAGTTTTTGCAATATAATAGTGTTGTAAAGCTTGTAATAAATTATATGAACTCCTAAATTTCGATTAAAACTTACTTTGCGGTCCTTTTCGTAAGGTTTCGGACGAACGAGTCTAAATGGGCCGAACAATGGACCCGTTAGAATTTTAACCGAGTAAAAAGTATAAAAATTAAGTTTTTGCAATATAATAGTGTTGAAAAGCTCGTAATCAATTACATGAACTCCTAAATTTGGATTAAAACTTATTTTGCAGCCCTTTTTTGTAGAGGTTTCGGACGAGCGGGTCTAAATGGGCCGAACAATGGACACGTTAGAAATTTTTTTAAGAAAGCTCATTAGAATTTTAACAAAGTAAAAAGTATAGAAATTGAATTTTTGCAATATAATCGTGTTGAAAAGATCGTTATCAATTATATGAACTCCTAAAATTTGATTCTAACTTATTTTGTGATCTTTTTTGTTGAGGTTTCAGACGAGCGGGTCTAAATGGGCCGAACAATGGACCCGTTAGAATTTTAACTGAGTAAAAAGTACAGAAATCGGGTTTTTGCAATATAATCGTGTTGAAAATCTCGTAATAAATTGTATGAACTCCTAAATTTGGATTAAAACTTATTTTGCAACCCTTTTGTAGAGGTTTCGGATGAGCGGGTCCAAATGGGCCGAACAATGGACCCGTTAGAATTTTTACTTAGTAAAAAGTAATAAAATCAAGTTTTTGCAATATAATCGTGTTAAAAAGCTCGTAATAAATTGTATGAACTCCTAAATTTGGATTAAAACTTATTTTGCAACCCTTTTGTAGAGGTTTCGGACGAGCGGGTCTAAATGGGCCGAACAATGGACCTGTTAGAATTTTAACTGAGTAAAAAGTACAGAAATCGAGTTTTTGCAATATAATTGTGTTGAAAAGCTCGTAATCAATTGTATGAACTCCTAAATTTGGATTAAAACTTATTTTGCAACCCTTTTGTAGAGGTTTCAGATGAGCGGGTCTAAATGGGACGAACAATGGACCCGTTAGAATAGTAACTGAATAAAAAGTACATAATTCTAGTTTTTTCAATATAATCGTGTTGAAAAGCTCGTAATTTAATTTTATGAACACCTAAATTTGGATTAAAACTTATTTTGCAACCCTTTTGTAGAGGTTTCGGACGAGCGGGTCTAAATGGGCCGAACAATGGACCCGTTAGAATTTTAACTGAGTAAAAAGTACAGTAATCGAGTTTTTGCAATATTATCATGTTGAAAAGATCGTAATCAATTATATGAACTCCAAAAATTTGATTCTAACTTGTTTTGCAGTCTTTTTTGTAGAGGTTTCGGACGAGCGAGTCTAAATGGGCCGAACAATGGACCCGTTAGAATTTTAACTGAGAAAAAAGTACAGAAATCGAGTTTTTGCAATATAATCGTGTTGAAAAGCTCTTAATCAATTGTATGAACTCCTAAATTTGGATTAAAACTTATTTTGCAACCCTTTTGTAGAGGTTTCAGACGAGCGGGTCTAAATGGGACGGACAATGGACCCGTTATAATATTAACTGAATAAAAAGTACAGAATTCTAATTTTTTCAATATAATCATGTTGAAAAGCTCGTAATTTAATTTTATGAACTCCTAAATTTATATTAAAACTTATTTTGCAACCCTCTTGTACAGGTTTCAGACGAGCGGGTCTAAATGGGCCGAACAATGGACCCATTGGAATTTTAACTGAGTAAAAAGTTCATAAATCGAGTTTTTGAAATATAATCATGTTGAAAAGCTCGTAATCAATTATATTTGCAGCCCTTTTGTAGAGGTTTCAGACGAACGGGTCTAAATGGGCCGAACAAAGGACCCGTTAGAATTTTAACAGAGTAAAAAGTACAGAAATCGAATTTTTCCAATATAATCATGTTGGAAAGCTCGACATTAATTATATGAACTCATAAATTTGATTAAAACTTGTTTTGCGGTCTTTTTTGTAGAGGTTTCAGACGAGCGGGTCTAAATGGGCCGAACAATGGACTCGTTAGAATTTTAACTAAGTAAAAAGTACAGAAATCGAGTTTTTGCAATATAATCGTGTTGAAAAGCTCGTAATCAATTGTATTAACTCCTAAATTTGGATTAAAACTTAATTTGCAACCCTTTTGTAGAGGTTTCGGACGAGCGGGTCTAAATGGGTCGAACAATGGACCCGTTAGAATTTTAACTGAGTCAAAAGTACAGAAATCGAGTTTTTGCTATATAATAGTGTTGAAAAGCTCGTAATAAATTATATAAACTCCTAAATTTCGATTAAAACTTACTTTGCGGTCCTTTTCGTAAGGTTTCGGACGAGCGAGTCTAAATGGGCCGAACAATGGACCCGTTAGAATTTTAACCGGGTAAAAAGTATAAAAATTAAGTTTTTGCAATATAATAGTGTTGAAAAGCTCGTAATCAATTATATGAACTCCTAAATTTGGATTAAAACTTATTTTGCAGCCCTTTTTTGTAGAGGTTTCGGACGAGCGGGTCTAAATGGGCCGAACAATGGACACGTTAGAATTTTTTTAAGAAAGCTCATTAGAATTTTAACAAAGTAAAAAGTACAGAAATTGAATTTTTGCAATATAATCGTGTTGAAAAGCTCGTTATCAATTATATGAACTCCTAAAATTTGATTCTAACTTATTTTGTGAACTTTTTTGTTGAGGTTTTAGACGAGCGGGTCTAAATCGGCCAAACAATGGACCCGTTAGAATTTTAACTGAGTAAAAAGTACAAAAATCGAGTTTTTGCAATCTAATTGTGTTGAAAAGCTCGTAATCAATTGTATGAACTCCTAAATTTGGATTAAAACTTATTTTGCAACCCTTTTGTAGAGGTTTCGGATGAGCGAGTCTAAATGGGCCGAACATTGGACCCGTTAGAATTTTAACTGAGTACAAAGTACAGAAATCAAGTTTTTGCAATATAATCGTGTTGAAAAGCTCGTAATCAATTATATGAACTCCTAAAATTTGATTCTAATTTGTTTTGTGGTCTCTTTTGTAGAGGTTTCGGACGAGCGGGTCTAAATGGCCGAACAATGGATCCGTTAGAATTTTAACTGAGTAAAAAGTACAAAAAGTAAGTTTTTGCAATATAATCTGTTTGAAAATCTCTTACTCAATTGTATGAACTCCTAAATTTGGATTAAAACTTATTTTGCAACCTTTTTGTAGAGGTTTCGAACGAGCGGGTCTAAATGGGCCTAACAATGGACCCGTTAGAATTTTAAGAGAATAAAAAGCAGAAAAATCGAGTTTTTGCAATATAATTGTGTTGAAAAGCTCATAATCAATTGTATGAACTCCTAAATTTGGATTAAAACTTATTTTGCAACCCTTTTGTAGAGGTTTCGGACGAGCGGGTCTAAATGGGCCGAACAATGGATCCGTTCGAATTTTAACAGAGTAAAAAGTATAGAAATCGAGTTTTTGCAATATAATCGTGTTGAAAAGCTCGTAATCAATTGTATGAACTCATAAATTTGGATTAACACTTAAGTTTGCAATCCTTTTGTAGAGGTTTCGGACGAAGGGGTCTAAATGGGCCGAACAATGGACCCGTTAGAATTTTAACTGAGTAAAAAGTACAGAAATCGGGTTTTTGCAATATAATCGTGTTGAAAATCTCGTAATCAATTGTATGAACTCCTAAATTTGGATTAAAACTTATTTTGCAACCCTTTTGTAGAGGTTTCGGATGAGCGGGTCCAAATAGGCCGAACAATGGACCCGTTAGAATTTTTACTTATTAAAAAGTAATAAAATCGAGTTTTTGCAATATAATCGTGTTAAAAAGCTCGTAATCAATTGTATGAACTCCTAAATTTGGATTAAAACTTATTTTGCAACCCTTTTGTAGAGGTTTCGGACGAGCGGGTCTAAATGGGCCGAACAATGGACCCGTTAGAATTTTAACTGAGTAAAAAGTACAGAAATCGAGTTTTTGCAATATAATCGTGTTGAAAAGATCGTAATCAATTGTATGAACTCATAAATTTGGATTAAAACTTGTTTTGCAACCCTTTTGTAGAGGTTTCAAACGAGCGGGTCTAAATGGGACGAACAATGGACCCGTTAGAATATTAACTAATTAAAAAGTACATAATTCTAGTTTTTTCAATATAATCGTGTTGAAAAGCTTGTATTTTAATTTTATGAACTCCTAAATTTGGATTAAAACTTATTTTGTAACCCTTTTGTAGAGGTTTCGGACGAGCGGGTCTAAATGGGCCGAACAATGGACCCGTTAGAATTTTAACTGAGAAAAAAGTACAGAAATCGAGTTTTTGCAATATAATCGTGTTGAAAAGCTCTTAATCAATTGTATGAACTCCTAAATTTGGATTAAAACTTTTTTTGCAACCCTTTTGTAGAGGTTTCAGACGAGCGGGTCTAAATGGGACAAACAATGGACCCGTTATAATATTAACTGAATAAAAAGTACAGAATTTTAATTTTTTCAATATAATCGTGTTGAAAAGCTCGTAATTTAATTTTATGAACTCCTAAATTTATATTAAAATTTATTTTGCAACCCTATTGTACAGGTTTCAGACGAGAGGGTCTAAATGGGCAGAACAATGGACCCATTGGAATTTTAATTGAGTAAAAATTTCAGAAATCGAGTTTTTGAAATATAATCATGTTGAAAAGCTCGTAATCAATTATATTTGCAGCCCTTTTGTAGAGGTTTCGGACGAACTTGTCTAAATGGGCCGAACAAAGGACCCGTTAGAATTTTAACAGAGTAAAAAATACAGAAATCGAATTTTTGCAATATAATCATGCTGGAAAGCTCGACATTAATTATATGAACTCTTAAATTTGATTAAAACGTGTTTTGCGGTCTTTTTTGTGGAGGTTTCGGACGAGCGGGTCTAAATGGGCCGAACAATGGACTCGTTAGAATTTTAACTGAGTAAAAAGTACAGAAATCGAGTTTTTGCAATATAATCGTGTTGAAAAGCTCGTAATCAATTGTATTAACTCCTAAATTTGGATTAAAACTTATTTTGCAACCCTTTTGTAGAGGTTTCAGACGAGCGAGTCTAAATGGGTCGAACAATGGACCCGTTAGAATTTTAACTGAGTCAAAAGTACAGAAATCGAGTTTTTGCAATATAATAGTTTTGAAAAGCTCGTAATAAATTATATAAACTCCTAAATTTCGATTAAAACTTACTTTGCGGTCCTTGTCGTAAGGTTTCAGACGAGCGGGTCTAAATGGGCCGAACAATGGACCCGTTAGAATTTTAACCGAGTAAAAAGTATAAAAATTAAGTTTTTGCAATATAATAGTGTTGAAAAGCTCGTAATCAATTATATGAACTCCTAAATTTGGATTAAAACTTATTTTGCAGCCCTTTTTTGTAGAGGTTTCGGACGAACGGGTCTAAATGGGCCGAACAATGGACACGTTAGAATTTTTTTAAGAAAGCTCATTAGAATTTTAACAAAGTAAAAAGTACAGAAATTGAATTTTTGCAATATAATCGTGTTGAAAAGCTCGTTATCAATTATATGAACTCCTAAAATTTGATTCTAACATATTTTGTGAACTTTTTTGTTGAGGTTTCAGACGAGCGGGTCTAAATGGGCCGAACAATGGACCCGTTATAATATTAACTGAATAAAAAGTACAGAATTCTAGTTTTTTCAATATAATCGTGTTGAAAAGCTCGTAATTTAATTTTATGAACTCCTAAATTTATATTAAAACTTATTTTGCAACCCTCTTGTACAGGTTTCAGACGAGCGGGTCTAAATGGGCTGAACAATGGACCCATTGGAATTTTAACTGAGT
This sequence comes from Hibiscus trionum, assembly GCA_030270665.1. Taxonomy (NCBI): domain Eukaryota; kingdom Viridiplantae; phylum Streptophyta; class Magnoliopsida; order Malvales; family Malvaceae; genus Hibiscus; species Hibiscus trionum. The sequence goes on along the minus strand of BSYR01000010.1, from coordinate 36,300,116 downwards.
AAAAAGTTCAGAAATCGAGTTTTTGAAGTATAATCATGTTGAAAAGCACGTAATCAGTTATATGAACTTCTAAAATTTGATTTTAAATTATTTTGCGGCCTTTTTTGTAGAGGTTTCGGACGAGCGGGTCTAAATGGGCCGAACAATGGACCCGTTAAAATTTTAACTGAGTAAAAAGTACAGAAATCGAATTTTTGTAATATAATCATGTTGGAAAGCTCGAAATTAATTATATGAACTCTTAAATTTGATTAAAACTTGTTTTGCGGTCTTTTTTGTAGAGGTTTCGGACGAGCGGGTCTAAATGGGCCGAACAATGGACTCGTTAGAATTTTAACTGAGTAAAAAGTACAGAAATCGAGTTTTTGCAATATTATCGTGTTAAAAAGCTCGTAATCAATTGTATTAACTCCTAAATTTGGATTAAAACTTATTTTGAAACCCTTTTGTAGAGGTTTCAGACGAGCGAGTCTAAATGGGCCGAACAATGGACCTGTTAGAATTTTAACTGAGTAAAAAGTACAGAAATCGAGTTTTTGCAATATAATCGTGTTGAAAAGCTCGTAATCAATTGTATGAGCTCCTAAATTTGGATTAAAACTTATTTTCCAACCCTTTTGTAAAGGTTTCGGACGAGCGGCTCTAAATGGGCAGAACAATGGACCCGTTAGAATTTTAACTGAGTAAAAAGTACAGAAATCGAGTTTTTGCAATATAATCGTGTTGAAAAGCTCGTAATCAATTATATGAACTCCTAAAATTTGATTCTAACTTGTTTTGAGGTCTTTTTTTAGAGGTTTCGGACGAGCGGGTCTAAATGGGCCGAACAATGGACCCGTTAGAATTTTAACTGAGTAAAAAGCACAAAAATCGAGTTTTTGCAATCTAATTGTGTTGAAAAGCTCATAATCAATTGTATGAACTCCTAAATTTGGATTAAAACTTATTTTGCAAACCTTTTGTAGAGGTTTCGGATGGGGGAGTCTAAATGGGCCGAACAATGGACCCGTTAGAATTTTAACTGAGTACAAAGTACAAAAATCAAGTTTTTGCAATATAATTGTGTTGAAAAGCGCGTAATCAATTATATGAACTCCTAAAATTTGATTCTAACTTGTTTTGCGGCCTTTTCTGTAGAGGTTTTGGATGAGCGGGTCTAAATGGGCCGAGCAATGGATCCGTTAGAATTTTAACTGAGTAGAAAGTACAAAAAGCGAGTTTTTGCAATATAATCTGTTTGAAAATCTCTTAATTAATTGTATGAACTCCTAAATTTGGATTAAAACTTATTTTGCAACCCTTTTGTAGAGGTTTCGGACGGGCGGGTCTATATGGGCCGAACAATGGACCCGTTAGAATTTTAACAGAGTAAAAAGCAGAAAAATCAAGTTTTTGCAATATAATTTTGTTGAAAAGCTCATAATCAATTGTATGAACTCCTAAATTTGGATTAAAACTTATTTTACAACCCTTTTGTAGAGGTTTCGGACGAGCGGGTCTAAATGGGCCGAACAATGGACTCGTTAGAATTTTAACGGAGTAAAAAGTACAGAAATCGAGTTTTTGCAATATAATCGTGTTGAAAAGCTCATAATCAATTGTATGAACTCCTAAATTTGGATTAACACTTGTTTTGCAACCCTTTTGTAGAGGTTTCGGATGAGGGGGTCTAAATGGGCCGAACAATGGACTCGTTAGAATTTTATCTGAGTAAGAAGTACAGAAATCGGGTTTTTGCAATATAATCGTGTTGAAAAGCTCGTAATCAATTGTATGAACTCCTAAATTTGTATTAAAACTTATTTTCCAACCCTTTTGTAGAGGTTTAGAACAAGCGGGTGTAAATGGGCCGAACAATGGACCCGTTAGAATTTTAACAGAGTAAAAAGTACAAAAATCAGGTTTTTGCAATATAATCGTGTTGAAAAGCTCGTAATCAATTGTATGAACTCCTATATTTGTATTAAAACTTATTTTCCAACCCTTTTGTAGAGGTTTAGAACAAGCGGGTCTAAATGGGTCGAACAATGGACCCATTAGAATTTTAATAGAGTAAAAAGAACAGAAATTGAGTTTTTGCAATATAATCATGTTGGAAAGCTCGAAATCAATTATATGAACTCTTTAATTTGATTATAACTTGTTTTGCGGTCTTTTTTGTAGAGGTTTCGGACAAGCAGGTCTAAATGGGCCGAACAATGGACCCGTTAGAATTTTAACTGAGTAAAAAGTACAGAAATTGAGTTTTTGCAATTTAATCATGTTGAAAAACTTGTAATCAGTTATATGAACTCCTAAATTTGGATTAAAACTTATTTTACAGCCCTTTTGTAGAGGTTTCGGACGATCGGGTTTAAATGGGCCGAACAATGGACCCGTTAGAATTTTAACGGAGTAAAAAGTACAGAAATTGAGTTTTTGCAATATAATCGTGTTGAAAAGCTCGTAATCAATTGTATGAACTCCTAAATTTGTATTAAAACTTATTTCCCAACCCTTTTGTAGAGGTTTCGGACGAGTGGGTCTAAATGGGCCGAACAATGGACTCGTTAGAATTTTAACTAAGTAAAAAGTATAGAAATCGTTTTTGCAATATAATCGTGTTGAAAAGCTCGTAATCAATTATATGAACTCCTAAAATTTGATTCTAACTTGTTTTGCGGTCTTTTATGTAGAGGTTTCGGACGAGCGGGTCTAAATAGGCCGAACAATGGACCCGTTAGAATTTTAACTGAGTAAAAAGTACAGAAATCTAGTTTTCGCATTATAATCGTGTTGAAAAGCTTGTAATCAATTGTATGAACTCCTAAATTTGGATTAAAACTTATTTTGCAACCCTTTTGTAGAGGTTTCGGATGAGCGGATCCAAATGGACCGAACAATGGACCCGTTAGAATTTTTACTGAGTAAAAAGTTATAAAATCGAGTTTTTGCAATATAATCGTGTTAAAAAGCTCGTAATCAATTGTATGAACTCCTAAATTTGGATTAAAACTTATTTTGCAACCCTTTTGTAGAGGTTTCGGACGAGCGGGTCTAAATGGGCCGAACAATGGAGCTGTAACAACGAGTGAGTCGCCACCAATCCTTAGTTTTACATTAGGTGCGATTGGAACACCTGAAAACCCGGTTATTTTAATAAAACTTGTTTTTTATTGTTTTTATTAAAACAACGAGTTTTTGGTCTGCGAAACCAAAAAATAGGTTCGGGAGTCGGTTACGTGTGGGGAAGGGTGAGCACCCCCACAACGCCCAAAATTGGTCCTTGTCGATTACGTAATGTCTTAATGGTGGAATTATGAATTCGAATATAATTTATCAATGTGATCCCTTAAAATATTTAAACGAATATTTGTTTGTAGAAAAGAAAATTTACACCCCAACAACCGAGGCATAATTTTCGTATCAAAAGGGAATTTACACCCCTACGTTCGGGGCATAATTTTCGTAAAAAAGAAATTTACACCCTTACATTCGGGGCATAATTTCTGTTAGATTCCCGACTGAAGGGAATTTATTTTAAAAATTATAATTTAGAATTAAAAATGATATTTTGTAATAGGGACTAAAGGAAAGCGGCACCCTTACACTCGGGGTACGTTTTTTCATGATAATCCCTAATAAAAAAGGTTTTAATTTAAAATTTAATTAAACAATATATCTGAATATATAAATAATTCATACAAGCATAACATACATAATAAAATTAAAATATACAAAAATGGCATATAAAATAAAAACATACCAACAAATATAAAAACATCTTATATTTCATACAAAAATATTTATTACAAAAAGCCGACATTAAAATAAATACAAAGATAAAGATCAAAATTTACCCTACTAGAAGCTCGAATGAAGAACTTCGACCGACCCCTAGCAAGATGTCCGCATCATCTCGCCATAATTTAAAAATTGATTCGAACGAGCCTCGACAGGACCTCTGATCGAACCAACTGTTCGAACCATTAAAAGGGCACTGCCCCTAAGGTTCGAAAGGGGCACTGCCCCTAAACTTTGCGCCATTTCCATGGCATTTGTTAGCCATTTCTATGGCTTTGCCGTGTCTGTCTGTGTGTGTTCCTTCACATTTGCTTTGCCTCCCTATTTATAGTGATGGGGAGGGGGATGAGTCAAATGGCAGTTTCACGTGGATGCCTTGCATGGCATCCACGGTTTTTACCTTTCTTTTGTTTTTTTTCTTTTTCTTTTTTTTCTTTTTCTTTTTTTTATTTGCTTTTGTTTTTTTAATACAATAAGGTATAATAATAATACTATTATTCGAACAAAAAATAACAGTTATAGCCCGGACATAAAATGGGTATTACAGCTGCCCCTCTTTGCTCATTGATGTGTAACAGGAATAGAGCAAAGATAAAAGGATAACCATTTTATGTCCGTTCGGATCTGGATTCCTTCCTTTGACCACCACTTCTTCTAAGCTTCAGTAGATCTGCTCGATCGCTCTTTGTAGGCAAAATCTTCAAAATGGAACGATCCGCTGGGGAGATAATCTTTAAACTACGGAGACCTAACTGCGACATTGATGAAGAAGCAAGGTCTGCAAAACTTGATTCGGCTACAACACTGACGAAGAAACAGGATCGGAGGATGATGGTTTTGACAATTGGTCTGAGGGGACATGATCGAATGATAAAATTTCTGACACTTGGTCTAACTACGATACCGATGAAGCGATAGGATATGACAAAAGTTCTCTCTCCCTTTTTGCTTCTTCTTTTTTTTGAAAGAAGTGATTGTACTGAACGAGGTAGCGTGATCTGGAAGGAAAGGCTTGATCTGCTGCAACTCTGTAGATGCAAGGAGATCTGGAGAAGGGTCGGTCATCTGCAACTCCATTGATACGAGAAGAGCTGAAGAAGTGTCGATCTACTGCAACTCTATTGATGCGAGAATATCTGAAAATGGGGTGATCTATTGCAACTCCATTGATGCGAGAAGATCTGAAGAAGGGTCGATCTGCTGCAACTTCATTGATGCGAGAAGATCTGAAGAAGTGTTGATCTACTGCAACTCCATAGATGCGAGAAGATCTGAAGAAGGGGTGATCTACTGCAACTCTATTGATGCGAGAAGATCTGAAAAAGGGTCGATCTACTGCAACTCCATAGATGCGAGAAGATCTGAAGAAGGGGTGATCTACTGCAACTTCATTGATGCGAGAAGATCTGAAAAAGGGTCGATCTACTGTAACTCCATAGATGCGAGAAGATCTGAAGAAGGGGTGATCTACTGCAACTCCATTGATGCGAGAAGATCTGAAAAAGGGTCGATCTACTGCAACTCCATTGATGCGAGAAGATCTGAAGAAGGGTCGATCTGATGCAACTCCATTGATGCAAGAAGATCTGAAGAAGGGGTGATCTACTACAACTCCATTGATGCTAGAAGATCTGAAGAAGGGGTGATCTACTACAACTCCATTGATGCTAGAAGATCTGAAGAAGGGGTGATCTACTGCAACTCCATTGATGCTAGAAGATCTGAAGAAGGGGTGATCTACTGCAACTCCATTGATGCGAGAAGATCTGAAAAAGGGTCGATCTACTGCAACTCCATAGATGCGAGAAGACCTGAAGAAGTGTCGATCTACTGCAACTCCATAGATGCGAGAAGATCTGAAAAAGGGTCGATCTACTACAACTCCATTGATGCGAGAAGATCTGATTAGTACTGGAATTCCATCAACGAGACGAGGAAGAGTGTCTCTGGTTTACACTTCTTTTTCAATTTTCCCAAATGCACAGGGATGAACGGATTTGATTTGCCTTTACCGGTAGCCGTTTGCTCCGGGCTAGTTGTACCATTCCCCTGGGTACAATCAGTTTATACCAATCATGAGATTGGATTTTTCCAATGGATTTATTTTCCTTGGACCATTCGTGAAAATGGATTTTCGATGGACATCTGAATTGTCCATTGTCTTAAAATTAATCGTGTTTAAGCACGTTATGCCGATATTTCTGTCGGCTTTCGAATTTGCATTTTTCCCAAATGCACAGGGAGCAACGGTTTTGACTTGCCTTTACCGGTAGCCGTTTGCTCCGGGCTAGTTGTACCATTCCCCTAGGTACAATCAGTTTCTACCAATCATGAGATTGGATTTTTCCAAAGGATTTATTTTCCTTCGACCATTTGTGACAATGGATTTTCGATGGACATTTGAATTATCCATTTTCTTAAACTTAACCGTGTTTAAGCACGTTGTGCCGATATTTCTGTCGGACTTTCCAAAATAGCTTTGATCCTCATGAGAGGACGAAGTTGAGAAATTCACATTTTTAAGACTATCCTTAAGAAAGGATGGAATTAAGAAAACCCAATTTTTGAGAAAAAGTATCCTTAAGAAATGACGAAATTTAAGAAAATGTGTCCTTAAGAAAGGGCAGAGTTAAAAAAACTCTTGTTTTGAGAAAATGTGTCCTTAAGAAAGGACGAAGTTAAGAAACTCTTTCTTTGAGAAAAGTTATCCTTGAGAAAGAACGGAGTTAAGAAACTTTAATTTAAAAAAAAAGGTGTCCTTAAGAAAGAACAGAGTTAAGAAACTCCAATTTTGGGAAAAGGTGTCCTTAAGAAAGGACGGAGTTAAGAAACTCGTGTTTTCGAGAAAAAGTGCCCTTAAGAAAGGACGGAGTTAAGAAACTCTTGTTTGTGAGAAAACTGCCCTTAAGAAAGGACGGAGTTAAGAAACTCGTGTTTTTGAGAAAATGTGCCCTTAAGAAAGGACGGAGTTAAGAAACTCTTGTTTTTGAGAAAAAGTGCCCTTAAGAAAGGACGGAGTTAAGAAACTCCAATTTTGGGAAAATGTGTCCTTAAGAAAGGACGGAGTTAAGAAACTCGTGTTTTTGAGAAAATGTGCCCTTAAGAAAGGACGGAGTTAAGAAACTCGTATTTTTGAGAAAATGTGCCCCTTAAGAAAGGACGGAGTTAAGAAACTCTTGTTTTTGAGAAAAAGTGCCCTTAAGAAAGGACGAAGTTAAGAAACTCAAATTCTGAAGAAAAAAAAGTGTCCTTAAGAAAGGACGGTGTTTAGGAAAATCTTTAAGTAACAAGTTCCAAGTTAGCTCCTGATAGTATTTATGCAGATGATGTTCATGTGCTTGCTTTTGTGATGATGAAAAGATGCATGAAATTCTTGTAGAAGTTCCTTTCTTCTGACTTAGTTTGATCTTCTGATCTTTGTTTAAAATTTATCTTAGTAGAAGTTTGCCCCCCCAAGCTTCATTGTCCTTATTCTTTTTTGGACTTGAACTTCTAAGCTGAATGATCTCGATGTCATCTTGTTTTTTTCTTTTTTCCAGGGAAATTTAGTTGGCTCACCACCACTGACGAAGGTGAGATCGGAAAAAGGTTGATTCTGGAACTTCATGACATTAAGTTATGACCTGAAAATGGAACATTAGTTAGTAGTCTATTCGAAAAAATTTACCGTTTTTACCTGGATGTTCGAGCTTTTTGCATATTCGGCCTCCTTCAGGGCTAAAGGTTGGTCATTATGTTGTCGCCCCACAGTTGAGGTCTTCGGTCTCTTTCCTGGACCTGTTTATACGTTCAAGACATAAATGTGCTATGGATGCACCTAGCTTTGTGCTTAATGCATGTGTCTAGCCTAAATGCATGATGACTTGAATGCATGTACAATGCACATAGATGATGCATGATGATGGATATGTGAATGAGATTCTGTTTTTTCCCTTAAAAGGATACCACTGGTTCTCTGCTAGTCAGATATTTGCTTCTGATTAAACAGTGTTCAGTGCCTTATCTGAGAGGATGGCCCAACTTTCCTTGGTTCGATCATCTTTGGGATTATTCCCTCGAGTCCGAATATTTTTGTCTGTGACTTCTCTTGAAGCGAACGCAAGGCTTGAAGTATGTTTTCGCCTTTTCCCAAAAAGCTTTCATTGTTCTCGTGGACGCGTTTTGTTGCCCCCCGGTCGAGTCCATAAATTTGTTTTTGGTTCATGGTAGCTCATCACTTTTTGGCTCTGCATAGTGCTACAGACAATAATTGATGTAGTCGTCTAGGGTGCATAAGTCTGACTCGGCATCGGAGGCTCGCTTTCTAAACTCGTCGAGGAATGTTCTCACCTTGGGGCCTTGTAGAGGTATGATGTCTGTATGAGTACAAAGGTTATTTGAAAATGCCCCTAGACCGGGCTCTTGCATGATGTTAGATTGGTCAACTTTGCTTTATCCGATATTTGCTAACATGGGGCATCCCAAGATCGGTTTCAAAGTTACGAAATGAATGCATGTAAATGCAAGGTGCATGTCCTAGATGCGCAAGTACTGATTCAAAAATAGTTTCCGTGGTTCAACTTCCAAATTTACGGGATTTATTCGCAACTTTTGAATGTTGCATTGATATCTAGGGAACTAGATTTTCTCCCGATGATAAATTTTCAAATAGGGAACGTCTCGTGAATCAATACTTCATGTTGATGAAGTGCAAAAATTAAAATGTTATAGTGGTGTCATGTAATTAATATGGAATGAATGACTTAATGCAACATGATCACCAAAGAGAAGAAACGGGTTAGTTCATAATAAAAGAGTCAAATGAATATAATGAATAAGACAAAAATTAGCAGCAAACAAAATTGAACATATATAGCAAATAAAGGCATCAAAATCTAAACAGGGTGACTACTAACGGGCAGAGTTTTGGTTTGGCTTTAAGGGGTAAGCTCTTAGGGTTTACTATATGTGTTTTGGTTCTAAAGTAACGGTACCCGAACTATCGCTAAGACATCGATTCGGGAGGATACATTTCCCTAGGTCTGCACGGAGACAGAGGTCTCACGAAGACAAAGGGACCTATATCCCGGAAGCGTTTCACCATCCTACACTGAGGGAGTATCTCACGAAGGCGTGGTTTCTCGCTCCCACTTAAGGGACGAAGCTCGGGTATAGAGCTCATGATATGAAAACTCAGAAAACAAATTTATAAAAAATTTGTAAAAAATTTAGAAAAAAATAAGAATCACAAATTAATTAAATCAAAGTCATGATTTCCACCTATAGACAAAAAGTAATCGACTTATGGCTTGACTCTCTAAAAAAAGTCCCCAGCGGAGTCGCCAAACTGTAACAACGAGTGAGTCACCACCAATCCTTAGTTTTACTTTAGGTGCGATTGGAACACCTGAAAACCCAGTTATTTTAATAAAACTTGTTTTTTTATTTTTTATTAAAACAACGAGTTTTGGTCTGCGAAACCAGAAAATAGGTTCGGGAGTCGGTTACGTGTGGGGAAGGGTGAGCACCCCCACAACGCCCAAAATTGGTACCTGTCGATTACGTAATGTCTTAATGGTGGAATTATGAATTCGAATATAATTTATCAATGTGATCCCTTAAAATATTTAAACGAATATTTGTTTGTAGAAAAGAAAATTTACACCCCAACAACCGAGGCATAATTTTCGTATCAAAAGGGAATTTACACCCCTACGTTCGGGGCATAATTTTCGTAAAAAAGAAATTTACACCCATACGTTCGAGGCATTATTTCTATTAGATTCCCGACTGAAGGGAATTTATTTTAAAAATTATAATTTAAAATTAAAAATGATATTTTGTAATAGGGACTAAAGGAAAGCGGCACGCACCCTTACACTCGGGGTACGTTTTTTCATGATAATCCCTAATAAAAAAGGTTTTAATTTAAATTTAATTAAACAATATATCTGAATATATAAATAATTCATACAAGCATAACATACATAATAAAATTAAAATATACAAAAATGGCATATAAAATAAAAACATACCAACAAATATAAAAACATCTTATATTTCATACAAAAATATTTATTACAAAAAGCCGACATTAAAATAAATACAAAGATAAAGATCAAAATTTACCCTACTAGAAGCTCGAATGAAGAACTTCGACCGACCCCTAGCAAGATGTCCGCATCATCTCGCCATAATTTAAAAATTGATTCGAACGAGCCTCGACAGGACCTCTGATCGAACCAACTGTTCGAACCATTAAAAGGGCACTGCCCCTAAGGTTCGAAAGGGGCACTGCCCCTAAACTTTGCGCCATTTCCATGGCATTTGTTAGCCATTTCTATGGCTTTGCCGTGTCTGTCTGTGTGTGTTCCTTCACATTTGCTTTGCCTCCCTATTTATAGTGATGGGGAGGGGGGATGAGTCAAATGGCAGTTTCACGTGGATGCCTTGCATGGCATCCACGGTTTTTACCTTTCTTTTGTTCTTTTTCTTTTTCTTTTTTTATTTGCTTTTGCTTTTTTAATACAATAAGGTATAATAATAATACTATTATTCGAACAAAAAATAACAGTTATAGCACGGACATAAAATGGGTATTACAGACCCGTTAGAATTTTAACTGAGTAAAAAGTACAGTAATCGAGTTTTTGCAATATAATCATGTTGAAAAGCTCGTAATCAATTATATGAACTCCTAAAATTTGATTCTAACTTGTTTTGCGGTCTTTTTTGTAGAGGTTTCGGACGAGCGGGTCTAAATGGGCCGAACAATGGACCCGTTAGAATTTTAACTGAGAAAAGTACAGAAATCGAGTTTTTGCAATATAATCGTGTTGAAAAGCTCGTAATAAATTGTATGAACTCCTAAATTTGGATTAAAACTTATTTTGCAACCCTTTTGTAGAGGTTTCAGACGAGCGGGTTTAAATGGGCCGAACAATGGACCCGTTAGAATATTAACTGAATAAAAAGTACATAATTCTAGTTTTTTCAATATAATCGTGTTGAAAAGCTCGTAATCAATTTTATGAACTCCTAAATTTGGATTAAAACTTATTTTGCAACCCTCTTGTACAGGTTTCGGACGAGCGGGTCTAAATGGGCAGAACAATGGACCCATTGGAATTTTAACTGAGTAAAAAGTTCAGAAATCGAGTTTTTGAAATATAATCGTGTTGAAAACCTCGTAATCAATTATATGAACTTCTAAAATTTGATTCTAAATTATTTTGCGGTCTTTTTTGTAGAGGTTTCGGACGAGCGGGTCTAAATGGGCCGAACAATGGACCCGTTAGAATTTTAAATGAGTAAAAAGTACAGAAATCGAGTTTTTGCAATATAATCGTGTCGAAAAGCTCGAAATTAATTATATGAACTCTTAAATTTGATTAAAACTTGTTTGCGGTCTTTTTTGTAGAGGTTTCGGACGAGCTGGTCTAAATGGGCCGAACAATGGACTCGTTAGAATTTTAATTGAGTAAAAAGTACAAAAATCGAGTTTATGCAATATAATCATGTTGAAAAGCTCGTAATCAATTTTATGAACTGCTAAATTTGGATTAAAACTTATTTTGCAGCCTTTTTGTAGTGGTTTCAGACCATCAGGTTTAAATGGGCCGAACAATGGACCCGTTAGAATTTTAACGGAGTAAAAAGTAAAGAAATCGAGTTTTTGCAATATAATCGTGTTGAAAAGCTCGTAATCAATTATATGAACTCCTAAATTTGGATTAAAACTTATTTTCCAACCCTTTTGTAGAGCTTTCGGAGAGCGGGTCTCAATGGGTCGAGCAATGGACCCGTTAGAATTTTAACTGAGTAAAAAGTACAAAAATCGAGTTTTTGCAATATAATCGTGTTGAAAAGCTCGTAATCAATTGTATGAACTCCTAAATTTGGATTAAAACTTATTTTGCAACCCTTGTGTCGAAGTTTCGGACGAGCGGGTCCAATGGGCCGTACAATGGACCCGTTAGAGTTTTAACTAAGTAAAAAGTAAAAAAAAATCGAGTTTTTGCAATATAATCGTGTTGAAAAGCTCTTAATCAATTGTATGAACTCCTAAATTTGGATTAAAACTTATTTTGTAACCCTTTTGTAGAGGTTTCAGACGAGCGGGTCCAAATGGGCCGAACAATGGACCTGTTAGTATTTTAACTAAGTAAAAAGTACAAAAATCGAGTTTTTGCAATATAATCGTGTTGAAAATCTGGTAATCAATTATATGAACTCCTAAAATTTGTTTCTAACTTGTTTTGCGGTCTTTTTTGTAGAGGTTTCGGATGAGCGGGTCTAAATGTGCCGAACAATGGACCCGTTAGAATTTTAACTCAGTAAAAAGTACAAAAGTTTAGGTTTTACAATATAATCGTGTTGAAAAGCTCTTAATCAATTTTATGAACTCCTAAATTTGGATTAAAACTTATTTTGTACCCCAGTTGTAGAGGTTTCGGACGAGCGGGTCTAAATGGGCCAAACAATGGACCCGTTAGAATTTTAACTGAGTAAAAAGCGCAAAAATCGAGTTTTTGCAATATAATTGTGTTGAAGAGTTTATAATCAATTGTATGAACTCCTAAATTTGGTTTAAAACTTATTTTGCAACCCTTTTGTTGAGGTTTCGGACGAGCGGGTTTAAATGGGCCGAACAATGGACCCGTTAGAATTTTAATTGAGTAAAAAGTTCATATATCGAGTTTTTGCAATATAATCGTGTTGAAAAGCTCGTAATCAATTATATGAACTCCTAAAATTTTATTCTAACTTGTTTTGCAGTCTTTTTTGTAGAGGTTTCGGACGAGTGGGTCTCTATGGGCCGAACAATGGACCCATTAGAATTTTAACTGAGTAAAAAGTACAAAAATCGAGTTTTTGCATTATAATTATTATTGAAAAAGCTTGTAATCAGTTATATGAACTCCTAAATTTGGATTAAAACTTATTTTGCAGCCTTTTTGTAGAGGTTTCGGATGATCAGGTTTAAATGGGCCGAACAATGGACCCATTACAATTTAACGGAGTAAAAAGTACAAAAATCGAGTTTTTGCAATATAATCGTGTTGAAAAGCTCGTAATCAATTGTATGAACTCCTAAATTTGTATTAAAACTTATTTTCCAACCCTTTTGTAGAGGTTTAGAACAAGCGGGTCTAAATCGGTCGAACAATGGACCCATTAGAATTTTAATAGAGTAAAAAGTACAAAAATCGAGTTTTTGCAATATAATCATGTTCGACAGCTCGAAATCAATTATATGAACTCTTTAATTTGATTATAACTTGTTTTGCGGTCTTTTTTGTAGAGGTTTCGGACAAGCAGGTCTAAATGGGCCTAACAATGGACCCGTTAGAATTTTAACTGAGTAAATTTATTTTGCAACCCTTTTGTAGAGGTTTCGGACGAGCGGGCCTAAATGGAGCGAACTATGGAACCGTTAGAATTTTAACTGAGTAAAAAGTACAGTAATCGAGTTTTTACAATATAATCGTGTTGAAAAGCTCGTAATCAATTGTATGAAATCCTAAATTTGGATTAAAACTTATTTTTCAACCCTTTTGTAGAGGTTTCAGACGAGCGGGTCTAAATGGGCCGAACAATGGACCCGTTAGAATTTTAACTGAGTAAAAAGAACATAAATTGAGTTTTTGCAATATAATCGTGTTGAAAAGCTCGTAATCAATTATATAAACTCCTAAAATTTGATTATAACTTGTTTTGCGGTCATTTTTTTAGAGGTTTCAGACGAGCGGGTTTAAATGGGCCGAACAATGCACCCATTAGAATTTTAATAGAGTAAAAAGTACAGAAATCGAGTTTTTGCAATATAATCGTGTTGGATAGCTCGTAATCAATTATATGAACTCCTAAATTTGGATTAAAACTTATTTTGCAGCCCTTTTTGTAGAGGTTTCGGACGAGCCGATTTAAACGGGCCGAACAATGGACCCGTTATAATATTAACTGAGTAAAAAGTACAGTAATCGAGTTTTTTCAATTTAATCGTGTTGAAAAGCTCGTAATCAATTATTTGAACTCCTAAAATTTGATTCTAACTCATTTTGCGGTCTTTTTTGTAGAGGTTTCAACCGAGCGGTTCTAAATGGGCCGAACAATGGACCCGTTAGAATTTTAACTAAGTAAAAAGAACAGAAATCAAGTTTTTGCAATATTATCGTGTTGAAAAGCTCTTTATCGATTTAAACGGGCTGAACAATGGAACCGTTAGAATTTTAACTGAGTAAAAAGTACAGAAATCGAGTTTTTGCAATATAATCATGTTAAAAAGCTAGTAATCAATTGTATGAACTCCTAAATTTGGATTAAAACTTATTTTGCAACCCTTTTGTAGAGGTTTCGGACGAGCGGGTCTAAATGAGCCGAACAATAGAACCGTTAGAATTTTAACTGTGTAAAAAGTCCAAAAATCGAGTTTTTGCAATATAATCGTGTTGAAAAGCTTGAAATCAATTATATGAACTCCTAAAATTTGATTCTAACTTGTTTTACAGTCTTTTTTGTAAGGGTTTCGGATGAGCGGGTCTAAATGGGCCGAACAATGGACCCGTTTGATTTTTAACTTAGTAAAAAGTGCAAAAATCAAGTTTTTGCAATATAATCGTGTTGAAAAGCTCGTAATCAATTATATGAACTCCTAAATTTGGATTAAAACTTATTTTGCAGCCCTTTTTGTAGAGGTTTCAGACAAGCGAGTCTAAATGGGCCGAACAATGGACCCGTTAGAATTTTAACTAAGTAAAAAGTACAGAAATCAAGTTTTTGCAATATAATCGTGTTGAAAAGCTCGTAATCAATTCTATGAACTCCTAAATTTGGATTAAAACTTATTTTGCAGCCTTTTTGTAGAGGTTCCGGACGAGCGGGTCTAAATGGTCCGAACAATGGACCCGTTAGAATTTTAATAGAGTAAAAAGTACAGAAATTGAGTTTTTGCAAAACTGTCGTGTTGGAAAGCTCGTAATCAATTATATGAACACCTAAAATTTGATTAAAACTTGTTTTGCGGTCATTTTTGTAGAGGTTTCGGACGAGTGGGTCTAAATGGGCCGAAAAATGGACCGTTAGAATTTTAACTGAGTAAAAATTACAGAAATCTAGTTTTTGCAATATAATCGTGTTGAAAGGCTTGTAATCAATTAAATGAACTCCAAATTTCGGATTAAAACTTATTTTGCAGCTCTTTTTCTAGAGGTTTTGGAAGAGCGGGTCTAAATGGGCCGAACAATGGACCCGTTAAAATTTTAACGGACTAAAAAGTACAAAAATCTAGTTTTTGCAATATAATCGTGTTGAAAATCTCGTAATCAATTGTATGAACTCCTACATTCGGATTAAAACTTATTTTGCAACCCTTTTGTAGAGGTTTCGGACGAGCGGGTCTAAATGGGCCGAACAATAGAACCGTTAGATTTTTAAAAGAGTAAAAAGTATAGTAATCGAGTTTTTGCAAAATAATCATGTTAAAAAGCTCGCAAACAATTATATAAACTCCTAAAATTTGATTATAACTTGTTTTGCGGTCTTTTTTGTAGAGGTTTCGGACGAGCGGGTCTAAATGGGCCGAACAATGGACCCGTTAGAATTTTAACTAAGTAAAAAGTACATAAATTGAGTTTTTGCAATATAATCGTGTTGAAAAGCTCGTAATCAATTATATAAACTCCTAAAACTTGATTATAACTTGTTTTGCGGTCTTTTTTGTAGATGTTTAGGACGAGCGGGTCTAAATCGGCCGAACAATGGACCCATTAGAATTTTAAGTAAGTCAAAAGTTCAGAAATTTAGTTTTTGCAATATATTCGTGTTGGAAGGTCGTAATCAATTATATGAACTCATAAGATATGATTAAAACTTGTTTTGCGGTCTTTTTTGTAGAGTTTTCGGACGAGCGGGTCTAAATGGGCCGAACAATGGACCCGTTAGAATTTTAACTAAGTAAAAAGTACAGAAATCGAGTTTATGCAATATAATCGTGTTGAAAAGCTACTAATCAATTATATAAACTCCTAAATTTGGATTTAAACTTATTTTGCAGCCCTTTTTGTAGAGGTTTCGGACGAGCGGGTGTAAATGAGCCGAACAATGGTCCCGTTAGAATTTTTACGGAGTAAAAAGTACAGGAATCGAGTTTTTGCAATATAATCATGTTGAAAAGCTCGTAATCAATTGTATGAACTCCTACATTTGGATTAAAACTTATTTTGCAACCCTTTTGTAGAGGTTTCGGACGAGCGCGTCTAAATGGGCCGAACAATGGACCTTTTAGAATTTTAACTAAGTCAAAAGTTCAGAAATTGAGGTTTTGCAATACAATAGTGTTGGAAAGCTCGTAATCAACTATATGAACTCCTATAATTTGATTAAAACTTGTTTTGTGGTCATTTTTGTAGAGGTTCCGGACGAGCGAGTCTAAATGGGCCGAACAATGGAGCCGTTAGAATTTTAACAGAGTAAAAAGTACAGAAATCGAGTTTTTGCAATATAATCGTGTTGAGAAGCTCGTAATCAATTATATGAACTACTAAATTTGGATTAAAACTTATTTTGCAGCCCTTTTGTAGAGGTTTCGGACGAGCGAGTCTAAATGGGCCGAATAATAGAACCGTTAGAATTTTAACTGAATAAAAAGTACAGAAATCGAGTTTTTGCAATATAAACATGTTAAAAAGCTCGTAATCAATTATATGAACTCCTAAAATTTGATTATAACTTATTTTGCGGTCTTTTTTTGTAGAGATTTCGGACGAGCGGGTCTAAATGGGCCGAACAATGGACCCGTAAGAACTTTAACTGAGTCAAAAGTTCAGAAATTGAGTTTTTGCAATATAATCGTGTTGAAAATCTCATAATCAATTACATGAACTCCTAAAATTTGATCAAACTTATTTTTCGGTCTTTTTTGTAGAGGTTTCGGACGAGCGGGTCTAAATATGCTGAACAATGGACCCGTTAGAATTTTAACTGAGTAAAAAGTACAGAAATTGAGTTTTTGTGATATAATCGTGTTGAAAAGATCGTATTCAATTATATGAACTCCTAAAATTTGATTAAAACTTGTTTTGCGGTCTTATTTATTGAGGATTGGGACGAGCGTGTCCAATTGGGCCGAACAATGGAACCGTTATAATTTTAACTAAGTGCAAAGAACATAAATTGAGTTTTTGCAATAAAATCTTGTTTAAAAGCTCTTAATCAATTATATGAACTCCTAAAATGTGATTATAACTTGTTTTACGGTTTTTTTGTAGAGGTTTCGGACGAGCGGGTCTAAATGGGCCGAACAATGGACCCGTTAGAACTTTAACTGAGTCAAAAGTTCATAAATTGAGTTTTTTCACTATAATCGTGTTCAAAAGCTCGTAATCAATTATATGAACTCCTAAAATTTGATTAAAACTTGTTTTGCGGTCTTTTTTGTAGAGGTTTCGGATGAGCGGGTCTAAATGGGTCGAACAATGGAACCATTAGAACTTTAACTGAGTAAAAAGTATAGAAATCGAGTTTTTTCAATATAATCGTGTTGAAAAGCTCATAATCAATTATATGAACTTCTAAATTTCGATTAAAACTTATTTTGCAGCCCTTTTTGTAGAGGTTTCGGACGAGCGGGTCTAAATGGGCCGAACAATGGACCCGTTAGAATTTTAATGCAGTAAAAAGTACAGAAATCGAGTTTTTGCAATATAATCATGTTGAAAAGCACGTAATCAATTATATGAACACCTAAGATTTGATTAAAACTTGTTTTGCGGTCATTTTTGTAGAGGTTTCGGACGAGTGGGACTAAATGGGCCGAAAAATGGACCGTTAGAATTTTAACTGAGTAAAAATTACAGAAATCGAGTTTTTGCAATATAATCATGTTGAAAAGCTCGTAATCAATTGAATGAACTCCTAAATTTAGATTAAAACTTATTTTGCAATCCTTTTGTAGAGGTTTCGGATGAGCGGGTCTAAATGGGCCGAACAATGGACCCGTTAGAATTTTAACTGAGTAAAAAGAATAGAAATTGAGTTTTTGCAATATAATCGTGTTGAAAAGCTCGTAATGAATTATATGAACTCCTAAATATGGATTAAAACTTATTTTGCCGTCTTTTTTGTAGAGGTTTCGGACGAGCGGGTCTCAATGGGCCGAACAATGGACCCATTAGAATTTTAACTAAGTCAAAAGTTCAGAAATTGAGTTTTTGCAATATAATCGTGTTGGAAAGCTCGTAATCAATTGTATGAACTCCTAATTTTTGATTAAAACTTGTTTTGCGGTCTTTTTTGTAGAGGTTTCGGATGAGTGGGTCTAAATGGGTCGAACAATGGACCCATTAGAATTTCAACTGAGTAAAAAGTACAGAAATCGAGTTTTTCCAATATAATCATGTTGAAAAGCTCGTAATCAATTGTATGAAATCCTAAATTTAGATTAAAACTTATTTTGCAACCCTTTTGTAGAGGTTTCGGACGATCGGGTCTAAATGGGCCGAACAATGGACACGTTAGAATTTTAACTGAGTAAAAAGTACAGAAATTGAGTTTTTTCAATATTATTGGGGTGTAAAGCTCGTAATTAATTATCTAAACTCCTAAAATTTGATTATAACTTGTTTTGCGGTTTTTTTTGTAGAGGTTTCGGACGAGCTAGTCTAAATGGGCCGAACAATGGACCCATTAGAATTTTAACTAAGTCAAAAGTTCAGAAATTGAGTTTTTGCAATATAATCATGTTGGAAAGCTCGTAATCAATTATATGAACTCCTAAAATTTGATTAAAACTTATTTTGCGGTCTTTTTTGGAGAGGTTTCGGACGAGAGGGATTAAATGGGCCGAGCAATGGACCCGTTAGAATTTTAACTGAGTAAAAAGTACAGTAATCGAGTTTCTGCAATATAATCGTGTTGAAAAGCTCGTAATCAATTATATGAACTCCTAAATTTGGATTAAAACTTATTTTACAGCCCTTTTTTAGAGGTTTAGAACAAGCGGGTCTAAATGGGCCGAACAATGGACCCGTTAGAATTTTAACGGAGTAAAAAGTACAAAAATCGAGTTTTTGCAATATAATCGTGTTGAAAAGCTCGTAATCAATTGTATAAACTCCTAAATTTGGATTAAAACTTATTTTGCAACCCTTTTGTTGAGGTTTCGGAAGAGCGGGTCTAAATGAGCCGAATAATGGACCTATTAGAATATTAACTAAGTAAAAAGAACAGAAATTGAGTTTTTGCAATATAATCGTGTTGAAAAGCTCGTCATCAATTATGTAAACTCCTAAAATTTGATTATAACTTGTTTTGCTGTCTTTTTTGTAGAGGTTTCGAACAAGCGGGATCTAAATGGGCCGAACAATGGACCCGTTAGAATTTTAACGGAGTAAAAAGTACAAAAATCGTGTTTTTGCAATATAATCGTGTTGAAAAGCTCGTAATCAATTGTATGAACTCCTAAATTTGGATTAAAACTTATTTTGCAACCCTTTTGTTGAGGTTTCGGACGAGCGGGTCTAAATGGGCCGAACAATGGTCCCGTTAGAATATTAACTGAGTAAAAAGAACAGAAATTGAGTTTTTACAATATAATCGTGTTGAAAAGCTCATCATCAATTATGTAAACTCCTAAAATTTGATTATAACTTGTTTTGCTGTCTTTTTTGTAGAGGTTTCGGACGAGCGTATCCAAATGGGCCGGATAATGGACCCGTTAGAATTTTAATGCAGTAAAAAGTACAGAAATCGAGTTTTTGCAATATAATCATGTTGAAAAGCACGTAATCAATTATATGAACACCTAAGATTTGATTAAAACTTGTTTTGCGGTCATTTTTGTAGAGGTTTCGGACGAGTGGGACTAAATGGGCCGAAAAATGGACCGTTAGAATTTTAACTGAGTAAAAATTACAGAAATCGAGTTTTTGCAATATAATCATGTTGAAAAGCTCGTAATCAATTGAATGAACTCCTAAATTTAGATTAAAACTTATTTTGCAATCCTTTGTAGAGGTTTCGGACGAGCGGGTCTAAATGGGCCGAACAATGGACCCGTTAGAATTTTAACTGAGTAAATAGAGTAGAAATAGAGTTTTTGCAATATAATCGTGTTGAAAAGCTCGTAATGAATTATATGAACTCCTAAATATGGATTAAAATTTATTTTGCCGTCTTTTTTGTAGAGGTTTCGGACGAGCGGGTCTCAATGGGCCGAACAATGGACCCATTAGAATTTTAACTAAGTCAAAAGTTCAGAAATTGAGTTTTTGCAATATAATCGTGTTGGAAAGCTCGTAATCAATTGTATGAACTCCTAAAATTTGATTAAAACTTGTTTTGCGATCTTTTTTGTAGAGGTTTCGGATGAGTGGGGCTAAATGGGCCGAACAATGGACCCATTAGAATTTCAACTGAGTAAAAAGTACAGAAATCGAGTTTTTCCAATATAATCATGTTGAAAAGCTCGTAATCAATTGTATGAACTCCTAAATTTAGATTAAAACTTATTTTGCAACCCTTTTGTAGAGGTTTCGGACGAGCGAGTCTAAATGGGCCGAACAATTGACACGTTAGAATTTTAACTGAGTAAAAAGAACAGAAATTGAGTTTTTGCAATATTATTGGGGTGTAAAGCTCGTAATTAATTATCTAAACTCCTAAAATTTGATTATAACTTGTTTTGTGATTTTTTGTAGAGGTTTCGGACAAGCTAGTATAAATGGGCCGAACAATGGACCCATTAGAATTTTAACTAAGTCAAAAGTTCAGAAATTGAGTTTTTGCAATATAATCATGTTGGAAAGCTCGTAATCAATTATATGAACTCCTAAAATTTGATTAAAACTTATTTTGCGGTCTTTTTTGTAGAGGTTTCGGACGAGCAGGTCTAAATGGGCCGAGCAATGGACCCGTTAGAATTTTAACTGAGTAAAAAGTACAATAATCGAGTTTTTGCAATATAATCGTGTTGAAAAGCTCGTAATCAATTATATGAACTCCTAAATTTGGATTAAAACTTATTTTACAGCCCTTTTTTAGAGGTTTAGAACAAGCGGGTCTAAATGGGCCGAACAATGGACCCGTTAGAATTTTAACGGAGTAAAAAGTACAAAAATCGAGTTTTTGCAATATAATCGTGTTGAAAAGCTCGTAATCAATTGTATGAACTCCTAAATTTGGATTAAAACTTATTTTGCAACCCTTTTGTTGAGGTTTCGGAAGAGCGGGTCTAAATGGGCCGAACAATGGACCCGTTAGAATATTAAATAAGTAAAAAGAACAGAAGTTGAGTTTTTGCAATATAATCGTGTTGAAAAGCTCGTCATCAATTATGTAAACTCCTAAAATTTGATTATAACTTGTTTTGCTGTCTTATTTTGTAGAGGTTTCGAACAAGCGGGTCTAAATGGGCCGAACAATGGACACGTTAGAATTTTAACGGAGTAAAAAGTACAAAAATCGTGTTTTTGCAATATAATCGTGTTGAAAAGCTCGTAATCACTTGTATGAACTCCTAAATTTGGATTAAAACTTATTTTGCAACCCTTTTGTTTAGGTTTCGGACGAGCGGGTCTAAATGGGTTGAACAATAGACCCATTAGAATATTAACTGAGTAAAAAGAACAAAAATTGAGTTTTTACAATATAATCGTGTTGAAAAGCTCATCATCAATTATGTAAACTCCTAAAATTTGATTATAACTTGTTTTGCTGTCTTTTTTGTAGAGGTTTCGGACGAGTGTATCCAAATGGGCCGGATAATGGACCCGTTAGAATTTTAACGGAGAAAAAAGTACAGAAATCGAGTTTTTGCAATATAATCGTGTTGAAAAGCTCGTAATCAATTGTATGAACTCCTAAATTTGGATTGAAACTTATTTTGCAACCCTTTTGTAGATGTTTCGGACGAGCAGTTCTAAATGGGTCGAACAATGGACCCGTTAGAATTTTAACTGAGTAAAAAGTACAGAAATTGAGTTTTTGCAATTTAATCGTGTTGAAAAGCTTGTAATAAAATGTATGAACTCCTAAATTTGGATTAAAACTTATTTTGCAACCCTTTTGTAGAGGTTTCGGACGAGCGGGTCTAAATGGGCCGAACATTGAACCCCTTAGAATTTTAACCGAGTAAAAAGTACAGAAATCGAGTTTTTGCAATATAATCGTGTTTAAAAGCTCGTAATCAATTATATGAACTCCTAAATTTTGATTAAAACTTATTTTGCAGTACTTTTTGTAAGGTTTCGGACGAGCGGGTCTAAATGGGCCAAACAATGGACCTGTTAGAATTTTAAGTGAGTAAAAAGTACATAAATTGAGTTTTTGCATTATAATCGTGTTGAAAAGCTCGTAATCAATTATATGAACTCCTAAAATTTGATTATAATTTATTTTGCGGTCTTTTTTGTAGAGGTTTCGGTCGAACGGGTCTAATTGAGCCGAACAATGGACACATTAGAATTTTAACTGAGTAAAAAGTACAAAAATCGATTTTATGCAATATAATCGTGTTGAAAAGCTTGTTATAAATTATATGAACTCCTAAATTTTGATTAAAATTTGTTTTTCGGTCCCTTTTTTAGAGGTTCCGGACCAGCGGGTCTAAATGGGCCGAACAAAGGAACCGTTAGAATTTTAATTGAGTAAAAAGTACAGTAATCGATTTTTGCAATATAATCGTGTTGAAAAGCTCGTAATCAATTTTATGAACTCCTAAAATTTGATTCTAACTTATTTTGCGGTCTTTTTTGTAGAGGTTTCGGACGAGCGGGTCTAAATGGGCCTAAAAATGGACCCGTTAGAGTTTTAACTGAGTAAAAAGTACATAAATTGAGTTTTTGCAATATAATCGTGTTGAAAAGCTCGTAAGCAAATCTATGAACTCCTAAATTTGGATTAAAACTTATTTTGCAACCCTTTTGTAGAGGTTTCGGACGAGCGGGTCCAAATGGGCCGAACAATGGAACCGTTAGAATTTTAACTGACTAAAAAGTACAGAAATCGAGTTTTTGCAATATTTTCGTGTTGAAAAGCTCGTAATGAATTATATGAACTCCCAGAATTTGATTCTAACTTGTTTTGCGGTCTTTTTTGTAGAGGTTTTGGACGAGCGGGTCTAAATGGGCCGAACAATGGACCCGTTAGAATTTTAACTGAGTAAAAAGTACATAAATTGAGTTTTTGCGATATAATCGTGTTGAAAAGATCGTATTTAATTATATGAACTCCTAAAATTTGATTAAAACTTGTTTTGCGGTCTTATTTATTGAGGATTGGGACGAGCGGGTCCAAATGGGCCGAACAATGGAACCGTTATAATTTTAACTGAGTGCAAAGAACATAAATTGTGTTTTTGCAATAAAATCTTGTTTAAAAGCTCGTAATCAATTATATAAACTCCTAAAATTTGATTATAACTTGTTTTGCGGTCATTTTTGTAGAGGCTTCGGACGAGCGGGTCTAAATGGGTCGAACAATGGACCCATTAGAATTTTAATGGAGTAAAAAGTACAGAAATCGAGTTTTTGCAATATAATCTTGTTGGATAGCTTGTAATCAATTATATGAACTCCTAAATTTCGATTAAAACTTATTTTGCAGCCCTTTTTGTAGAGGTTTCGGACGAGCCGATTTAAATGGGCCGAACAATGGACCCGTTAGAATTTTAACTGAGTAAAAATTTACAATAATCAAGTTTTTGCAATATAATCGTGTTGAAAAGCTCATAATCAATTATATGAACTCATAAAATTTGATTCTAACTTATTTTGCGTTCTTTTTTGTAGAGGTTTCAACCGAGCGGGTCTAAATGGGCCGAACAATGGACCCATTAGAATTTTAACTAAGTAAAAAGTACAGAAATCGAGTTTTTGCAATATAATCATGTTAAAAAGCTAGTAATCAATTGTATGAACTCCAAAATTTGGATTAAAACTTATTCTGCAACCCTTTTGTAGAGGTTTCGGACGAGCGGGTCTAAATGGGCCGAACAATAGAACCGTTAGAATTTTAACAGAGTAAAAAGTACAGAAATCGAGTTTATGCAATATTATCGTGTTGAAAAGCTCGTAATCAATTCTATGAAATCCTAAATTTGGATTAAAACTTATTTTCCAACCCTTTTGTAGAGGTTTCGGACGAGCGGGTCCAAATGGGCCGAACAATGGAACCGTTAGAATTTTAACTGACTAAAAAGTACAGAAATCGAGTTTTTGCCATATAATCGTGTTGAAATGCTCGTAATCAATTGTATGAACTCCAAAAATTTGATTCTAACTTGTTTTGCGGTCTTTTTTGTAGAGGTTTCGGACGAGCGGGTCTAAATGGGCTGAACAATAGACCCATTAGAATTTTAAATGAGTAAAAAGTACAAAAATCGAGTTTGTGCAAAATAATCGTGTTGAAAAGCTTGTAATCAATTATATGAACTCCTAAATTTGGATTAAAAATTATTTTACAGTCCTTTTTGTAGAGGTTTCGGACGAGCGGGTCTAAATGGGCCGAACAAAGGACCCGTTAGAATTTTAAATGAGTAAAAAGTACAGAAAACGAGTTTTTGCAATATAATCGTGTTGAAAAGCTCGTAATCAATTGTATGAACTCCTACATTTGGATTAAAACTTATTTTGCAACCCTTTTGTAGAGGTTTCGGACGAGCGGGTCTAAATGGGCCGAACAATGGACCTTTTAGAATTTTAACTAAGTCAAAAGTTCAGAAATTGAGGTTTTGCAATAGATTAGTGTTGGAAAGCTCGTAATCAACTATATGAACTCCTATAATTTGATTAAAACTTGTTTTGTGGTCATTTTTGTAGAGGTTCCGGACGAGCGAGTCTAAATGGTCCGAACAATTGACCCGTTAGAATTTTAACAGAGTAAAAAGTACAGAAATCGAGTTTTTGCAATATAATCGTGTTGAGAAGTTCGTAATCAATTATATGAACTACTAAATTTGGATTGAAACTTATTTTGTAGCCCTTTTGTAGAGGTTTCGGACGAGCGGGTCTAAATGGGCCGAATAATGGAACCGTTTTTTAACTGATTAAAAAGTACAGAAATCGAGTTTTTGCAATATAAACGTGTTAAAAAGCTCGTAATCAATTATATGAACTCTTAAAATTTGATTATAACTTATTTTGCGTTCTGTTTTTGTAAAGGTTTCGGACGAGCGGGTCTAAATGGGCCGAACAATGGACCCGTTAGAACTTTAACTGAGTCAAAAGTTCAGAAATTTAGTTTTTGCTATATTATCGTGTTGAAAAGCTCATAATCAATTACATGAACTCCTAAAATTTGATTAAACTTATTTTGCGGTCTTTTTTGTAGAGGTTTCGGATGAGCGGGTCTAAATATGCCGAACAATGGACCCGTTAGAATTTTAACTGAGTAAAAATTACATAAATTGAGTTTTTGCGATATAATCGTGTTGAAAAG
Source organism: Hibiscus trionum (assembly GCA_030270665.1). Lineage (NCBI taxonomy): Eukaryota > Viridiplantae > Streptophyta > Magnoliopsida > Malvales > Malvaceae > Hibiscus > Hibiscus trionum. Next base: position 36,274,919 of record BSYR01000010.1, on the reverse strand, counting down.
ATCGTATTAAATTATATGAACTCCTAAAATTTGATTAAAACTTGTTTTGCGGTCTTATTTATTGAGGATTGGGACGAGCGAGTCCAAATGGGCTTAACAATGGAACCGTTATAATTTTAACTGAGTGCAAAGAACATAAATTGAGTTTTTGCAATAAAATCTTGTTTAAAAGCTCGTCATCAATTATATGAACTCCTAAAATGTGATTATAACTTGTTTTAAGGTTTTTTTGTAGAGGTTTCGGACGAGCGGGTCAAAATGGGCCGAACAATGGACCCGTTAGAACTTTAACTGAGTTAAAAGTTCATAAATTGAGTTTTTTCAATATAATCGTGTTCAAAAGCTCGTAATCAAATATATTAACTCCTAAAATTTGATTAAAACTTGTTTTGCGGTCTTTTTTGTAGAGGTTTCGGATGAGCGGGTCTAAATGGGTCGAACAATGGACCCGTTAGAACTTTAACTGAGTAAAAAGTACAGAAATCGAGTTTTTGCAATATAATCATGTTGAAAAGCACGTAATCAATTATATGAACACCTAAAATTTGATTAAAACTTGTTTTGCGGTCATTTTTTTAGAGGTTTCGAACGATGGGGTCTAAATGGGCCGAACAATGGACCCGTTAGAATTTTAACGGAGTAAAAAGTACAGAAATTGAGTTTTTGCAATATAATCATGTTGAAAAGCTCGTAATCAATTGTATGAACTCCTAAATTTGGATTAAAACTTATTTTGCAGCCCTTTTTGTAGAGCATTCGGACGAACGGGTCTAAATGGGCCGAACAATGGAGCCGTTAGAATTTTAACTAAGTAAAAAGTACAGAAATCGAGTTTTTGCAATATAATCGTGTTGAAAAGCTCGTAATCAATTGTATGAACTCCTAAATTTGGATTAAAACTTATATTGCAACCCTTTTGTAGAGGTTTCAGACGAGCTGGTCTAAATGGGCCGAACAATGGACCCGTTAGAATTTTAACTGAGTAAAAAGATCAAAAATTGAGTTTTTACAATATAATCGTGTTGATAAGCTCGTAATCAATTGTATAAACTCCTAAAATTTGATTATAGCTTTTTTATCGGTCTTTTTTGTAGAGGTTTCGGACGAGCGGGTCTAAATGGGCCGAACAATGTACCCATTAGAATTTTAGCTAAGTCAAAAGTTCAGAAATTGTGTTTTTGCAATATAATCGCGTTGGAAACCTCGTAATCAATTATATGAAACCTAAGATTTGATTAAAACATGTTTTGCGGTCTTTTTTGTAGAGGTTTCGGACGAGCGGGTCTAAATGGGCTGAACAATGGACACGTTAGAATTTTAACTGAGTAAAAAGTACAGAAATCAAGTTTTTGCAATATAATCGTGTTGAAAAGCTTGTAATCAATTAAATGAACTCCTAAATTTGTTTTAGAGCTTATTTTGCAGCCTTTTTGTTGAGGTTTTGGATGAGCGGGTCTAAATTGGCCGAACAATGGACCCGTTAGAATTTTAACGGAGTAAAAAGTATAGAAATCGAGTTTTTGCAATATAATCGTGTTGAAAAGCTCGTAATCAATTGTATGAACTCCTAAATATGGATTAAAACTTATTTTGAAGCCCTTTTTGTAGAGGTTTCAGACGAGCGAGTCTAAATGGGCCGAACAATGGACCCGTTAGAATTTTAACGGAGTAAAATGTACATAAATCATGTTTTTGCAATATAATCATGTTGGAAAGCTCGTATTCACTTATATGAACTCCTAAATTTAATTAAAACTTGTTTTGCGGTCATTTTTGTAAGGTTTCGGACGAGCGGGTCTAAATGGGCGGAACAATGGACCCGTTAGAATTTTAACTAAGTAAAAAGTACAGAAATCGAGTTTTTGCAATATAATCATGTTGAAAAGCTCGTAATCAATTATATGAACTCCTAAATTTGGATTAAAACTTATTTTGCAGCCCTTTTTCTAGAGGTTTCGGACGAGGGGTCTAAATGGGCCGAACAATGGACCCGTTAGAATTTTAACGGAGTAAAAAGTACAGAAATCGAGTTTTTGCAATATAATCGTAGTTAAAAGCTCGTAATCAATTATATAAACTCCTAAATTTTGATTATAACTTGTTTTGCGGTCTTTTTTGTAGAGGTTTCAGAGGAGCGGGTCTAAATGGGCCGAACAATGGACCCATTAGAATTTTAACTAAGTCAAAAGTTTAGAAATTGAGTTTTTGCAATATAATCGTGTTGAAAAGCTCGTAATCTATTATATGAACTCCTAAAATTTGATTCTAACTTATTTTGAGGTCTTTTTGAAGAGGTTTCGGACGAGCGGGTCTAAATGGGCCGAACAATGGACCCGTTAGAATTTTAACTGAGTAAAAAGTACATATATTGAGTTTTTGCAATATAATCGTGTTGAAAAGCTCGTAATCAATTATATAATCTCCTAAAATATGATTATAACTTGTTTTGCGGTCATTTTTATAGAGGTTTCGGACGAGCGGGTCTAAATGGGCAGAACAGTGGACCCATTAGAATTTTAATGGAGTAAAAAGTACAGAAATCGAGTTTTTGCAAAATAATCATGTTGAAAAGCTCGTAATCAATTGTATGAACTCCTAATTTTTGAATAAAAACTTATTTTGCAGCCCTTTTTGTAGAGGTTTCGGACGAGCGGATCTAAATGGGCCAAACAATGGAGCCGTTAGAATTTTAACTGAGTAAAAAGTACAGAAATCGAGTTTTTGCAATATAATCATGTTGAAAAGCTCGTAATCAATTGTATGAACTCCAAAATTTGGATTAAAACTTATATTGCAACCCTTTTGTAGAGGTTTCAGACGAGCTGGTCTAAATGGGCCGAACAATGGACCCGTTAGAATTTTAACTGAGTAAAAAGATCAAAAATTGAGTTTTTACAATATAATCGTGTTGATAAGCTCGTAATCAATTATATAAACTCCTAAAATTTGATTATAACTTGTTTATCGGTCTTTTTTGTAGAGGTTTCGGACGAGCGGGTCTAAATGGGCCGAACAATGGACCCATTAGAATTTTAGCTAAGTCAAAAGTTCAGAAATTGTGTTTTTGCAATATAATCGTGTTGGAAACCTCGTAATCAATTATATGAACTCCTAAGATTTGATTAAAACATTTTTTGCAGTCTTTTTGTAGAGGTTTCGGACGAGCGGGTCTAAATGGGCTGAACAATGGACACGTTAGAATTTTAACTGAGTAAAAAGTACAGAAATCAAGTTTTTGCAATATAATCGTGTTGAAAAGCTTGTAATCAATTATATGAACTCCTAAATTTGGTTTAAAGCTTATTTTGCAGCCCTTTTTTAGAGGTTTCGGATGAGCGGGTCTAAATTGGCCGAACAATGGACCCGTTAGAATTTTAACGGAGTAAAAAGTATAGAAATCAATTGTTTGCAATATAATCGTGTTGAAAAGCTCTTAATCAATTGAATGAACTCCTAAATTTGGATTAAAACTTATTTTGCAGCCCTTTTTGTAAGTGTTTCAGACGAGCGGGTCTAAATGGGCCGAATAATGGACTCGTTAGAATTTTAACGAAGTAAAAAGTACATAAATCATGTTTTTGCAATATAATCATGTTAAAAAGCACGTAATCACTTATATGAACTCCTAAAATTAATTAAAACTTGTTTTGTGGTCATTTTTGTAAGGTTTCGGACGAGCGGGTCTAAACGGGCTGAACAATGGACCCGTTAGAATTTTAACTGAGTAAAAAGTACAGAAATCGAGTTTTTGCAATATAATCGTGTTGAAAAGGTCTTAATAAAATTTATGAACTCTTAAATTTGGATTAAAACTTATTTTGCAACCCTTTTGTAGTGGTTTCGAACGAGCGGGTCTAAATGGGCCGAACTATAGAACCGTTAGAATTTTAACTGAGTAAAAAGTACAGTAACTGAGTTTTCGCAGTATAATCGTGTTGAAAAGCTCGTAACCAATTATATGAACTCCTAAATTTGGATTAAAACTTATTTTGCAGCCCTTTTTGTAGAGGTTTCGGACGAAGAGGTCTAAATGGGCCGAACAATGGACCCGTTAGAATTTTAACTAAGTAAAAAGTACAAAAATCGAGTTTTTGCTATATAATCGTGTTGAAAAGCTCATAATCAATTATATGAATTTCTAATTTGGATTAAAACTTATTTTGTAGCCCTTTTTGTAGAGGTTTCGGACGAGCGGGTCTAAATGGGCCGAACAATGGACCCGTTAGAATTTTAACTGCGTAAGAAGAACATAAATTGAGTTTTTGCAATATAGTCGTGTTGAAAAGCTCGGAATCAATTATATAAACTCCTAAAATTTGATTATAACTTGTTTTGCGGTCATTTTTGTAGAGGTTTCGGACGAGCGGGTCTAAATGGACCGAACAATGGACCCATTAGAATTTTAATGGAGTAAAAAGTACAGAAATCGAGTTTTTGCAATATAATCGTGTTGGATAGCTCGTAATCAATTCTATGAACTCCAAAATTTGGATTAAAACTTATATTGCAACCCTTTTTGTAGAGGTTTCGGACGAGCCGATTTAAATGGGCCGAACAATGGACCCGTTAGAATTTTAACTGAGTAAAAATTATAGTAATCGAGATTTTGCAATATAATCGTGTTGAAAAGCTCGTAATCAATTCTATGAACTCCTAAATTTGGATTAAAATTTATTTTGCAACCCTTTTATTGAGGTTTTGGACAAGCGGGTCTAAATAGGCCGAGCATTGGACCCGTTAGAATTTTAACTGAGTAAAAAGTACAGAAATCGAGTTTTTGCAATATAATCGTGTTGAAAAGCTCGTAATCAATTATATGAACTACTAAAATTTGATTAAAACTTGTTTTGCGGTCTTTTTTGTAGAGGTTTCTGACGAGCGGGTCTAAATCGGCCGAACAATGGACCCGTTAGAATTTTAACTGTGTAAAAATTACAGAAATCGAGATTTTGCAATATAATCGTGTTGAAAAGCTCGTAATCAATTATATGAATTCCTACATATTGATTAAAACTGATTTTGCAGCAATTTTGTAGTGTTGTCGGACGAGCGGGTCTAAATGGGCCGAAAAATGGACCTGTTAGAATTTTAACTAAGTAAAAAGTACAGAAATCTAGTTTTTGCAATATAATCGTGTTGAAAAGCTCATAATCAATTATATGAACTCCTAAAATTTGATTCTAACTTATTTTGCGGTCTTTTTTGTAGAGGTTTCGGACGAGCGGGTCTAAATGGGCCGAACAATGGAGCCGTTAGAATTTTAACTAAGTAAAAAGTATAGAAATCGAGTTTTTGCAATATAATCGTGTTGAAAAGCTCGTAATCAACTGTATGAACTCCTAAATTTGGATTAAAACTTATTTAGCAACCCTTTTGTAGAGATTTCGGACGAGCGGGTCTAAATGGGCGAACAATGGACCCGTTAGAATTTTAACTGAGTAAAAATGACAGAAATCAAGTTTTTGCAATATAATCGTGTTGAAAAGCTCGTAATCAATTATATGAACTCCTAAGATTTGATTAAAACTTGTTTTGCGGTCTTTTTTGTAGAGGTTTCGGACGAGCGGGTCTAAATGGGCCGAACAATGGACCCGTTAGAATTTTAACTGGGTAAAAAGTACAGAAATTGAGTTTTTTCAATATAATCGTGTTGAAAAGCTTATAATGAATTGTATAAACTCCAAAATTTGGATTAAAACTTATTTTGCAACCCTTTTGTAGAGGTTTCGGACGAGCGGGTCTAAATGGGCCGAACAATGGACCCGTTAGAATTTTAACTCAGTAAAAAGTACAGAAATCGAGTTTTTGCAATATAATCGTGTTGAAAAGCTCGTAATCAATTATATGAACTCCTAAAATTTGATTAAAACTTGTTTTTCGGTCATTTTTGTAGAGGTTTCGGACGAGCGAGTCTAAATGGGACGAAAAATGGACCTGTTAGAATTTCACCTGAGTAAAAAGTACATAAATTGAGATTTTTCAATATAATCATGTTGAAAAGCTCATAATCAATTATATGAAGTCCTTAATTTTGATTAAAACTAATTTACGATCCTTTTTGTAAGGTTTGGGACGAGCGGGTCTAAATGGGTCAAACAATGGAGCTGTTAGAGTTTTAACCGAGTAAAAAGTACAAAAATTGAGTTTTAGCAAAATAACCGTGTTGAAAAGCTCGTAATCAATTATATGAACTCCTAAAATTTGATTATAACTTATTTTGCGGTCTTTTTTGTAGAAGTTTCGGACGAGCGAGTCTAATTGGGCCGAATAATGGACCCGTTAGAATTTTAAATGAGTAAAAAGTACATAATCGAGTTTTTGCAATATAATCGTGTTGAAAAGCTCGTAATAAATTGTATGAACTCCTAAATTTTGATTAAAACTTGTTTTGTGGAGGTTTTGGAGGAGCGGGTCTAAATGGGCCGTAAAATGGACATGTTAGAATTTTAACTAAGTAAAAAGTACATAATTTGAATTTTTACAATATAATCGTGTTGAAAAGCTCGTAATCAATTGTATGAACTCCTAAATTTGTATTAAAACTTCTTTTGTGGTCATTTTTGTAGAGGTTTCGGATGAGCGGGTCTAAATGGGCCGAACAACGGACCCGTTAGAACTTTAACTGAGTAAAAAGTACAGAAATCGAGTTTTTGCAATATAATCGTGTTGAAAACCTCATAATCAATTATATGAACTCCTAAATTTGGATTAAAACTTATTTTACAGCCCTTTTGTAGAGTTTTCGGACGAGCGGGTCTAAATGGGCCGAACAATGGACCGTTAGAATTTGGATTAAAATCGTGGAGTTCACGAAAGCCGAGTCCCCCTGCTGATTTGGGGGTATAGAGGGAGTCCCAAGAAAGCAGCGGCCATCCTCGCCTATTGCTACGTCCTGACCACCAATAACGGCGGATAGAGACAATCATGTCATCTATGATATTTTGTGGCAGTAGGTAGCATGGCATGATATATTGTGGCATTGCATGTGCCACTTCAGTTAATATTCTAACGGGTCCATTGTTCGGCCCATTTAGACCCGCTCGTCTGAAACCTCTACAAAAGGGTTGCAAAATAAGTTTTAATCATATTTAGGAGTTCATACAATTGATTAGGAGCTTTTCAACAAGATTATATTGCAAAATCTCGATTACAGTTCTTTTTACTCAGTTAAAATTCTAACGGGTCCATTGTTCGGCCCATTTAGACCCGCTCGTCCGAAACCCTTACAAAAAAGATCGCAAAATAAATTTTAATCAAATTTTAGGAGTTCATATAATTGATTAAGAGCTTTTCAACACGATTATATTGCAAAAACTTGATTACTGTTCTTTTTACTCAGTTAATATTCTAGCGGGTCCATTGTTCGGCCCATTTAGACCCGCTCGTCCGAAACCTCTACAAAAGGGTTGCAAATTAAGTTTTAATCCAAATTTAGGAGTTCATACAATTGATTACGAGCTTTTCAACACAATTATATTGCAAAAACTCGATTTTTGTTATTTTTACTCAGTTAAAATTCTAATGGGTCCATTGTTCGCCCCATTTAGACCCGCTCGTCCGAAACCTCTACAAAAAAGACCGCAAAACAAGTTAGAGTCAAATTTTAGGATTTCATATAATTGATTACGAGCTTTTCAACACGACTATATTGCAAAAACTTGATTTCTTTACTTTTTTACTCAGTTAAAATTCTAACGGGTCCATTGTTCGGCCCATTAAACCCGCTCGTCCGAAACCTCTACAAAAGGGTTGCAAAATAAGTTTTAATCCAAATTTAGGAGTTCATACAATTGATTACAAGCTTTTCAATACGATTATATTGCAAAAACTCGATTTTCTGTACTTTTTACTCAGTTAAAATTCTAACGGGTCCATTGTTCGGCCCATTTAGACCCGCTCGTCTGAAACCTTTACAAAAAAGACCGCAAAAGAAGTTAGAATCAAATTTTGGGAGTTCATATAATTGATTACGAGCTTTTCAACACGATTATATTGCAAAATCTCGATTACAGTTCTTTTTACTCAGTTAAAATTCTAACGGGTCCATTGTTCGACCCATTTAGACCCGCTCGTCCGAAACCTCTACAAAAGGGTTGCAAAATAAGTTTTAATCCAAATTTAGGAGCTCATACAATTGTTTACGAGGTTTTCAACACGATTATATTGCAAAAACTCGATTTCTTCTCTTTTTACTCAGTTAAAATTCTAAAGGGTCCATTGTTCGCCCCATTTAGACCCGCTCGTCCAAAACCTCTACAAAAAAACTGCAAAACAAGTTAGAGTCAAATTTTAGGATTTCATATAATTGATTACGAGCTTTTCAACACGACTATATTGCAAAAACTTGATTTCTTTACTTTTTACTCAGTTAAAATTTTAACGGGTCCATTGTTCGGCCCATTAAACCCGCTCGTCCAAAACCTCTACAAAAGGGTTGTAAAATAAGTTCTAATCCAAATTTAGGAGTTCATACAATTGATTACGAGCTTTTCAACACAATTATATTGCAAAAACTCGACTTTTGTTCTTTTTACTTAGGTAAAATTCTAACGGGTCCATTGTTAGGCCCATTTAGACCCGCTCGTCTGAAACCTCTACAAAAGGGTTGCAAAATAAGTTTTAATCAAAGTTTAGAAGTTCATACAATTATTTACGAGCTTTTCAACAAGATTATATTGCAAAATCTCGATTACAGTTCTTTTTACTCAGTTAAAATTCTAACGGGTCCATTGTTCGGCCCATTTAGACCCGCTCATCCGAAACCTTTACAAAAAAGATCGCAAAATAAGTTTTAATCAAATTTTAGGAGTTCATATAATTGATTAAGAGCTTTTCAACACGATTATATTGCAAAAACTAGGTTTCTGTTCTTTTTACTCAGTTAATATTCTAACGGGTCCATTGTTCGGCCAATTTAGACCCGCTCGTCTGAAACCTCTACAAAAGGGTTGCAAAATAAGTTTTAATCCAAATTTAGGAGTTCATACAATTGATTACGAGCTTTTCAACACAATTATATTGCAAAAACTCGATTTTTTTGCTTTTTACTCAGTTCAAATTCCAACGGGTCCATTGTTCGGCCCATTTAGACCTGCTCGTCCGAAACCTCTACAAAAGGTTTGCAAAATAAGTTTTAATCAAAATTTAGGAGTTCATACAATTGATTACGAACTTTTCAACACGATTATATTGCAAAAACTCAATTTATGTACTTTTTACTCAGTTAAAATTCTAACGGGTCCATTGTTCGGCCCATTTAGACCCGCTCGTCCGAAACCTTTACAAAAAAGATCGCAAAATAAGTTCTAATCAAATTTTTGGAGTTCATATAATTGATTAAGAGCTTTTCAACACGATTATATTCCAAAAACTTGATTTCTGTACTTTTTACTCAGTTAAAATTCTAACGGGTCCATTGTTCGGCCCATTTAGACCCGCTCGTCCGAAACCCCTACAAAAGGGTTGCAAAATAAGTTTTAATCCAAATTTAGGAGTTCATACAATTGATTAGGAGCTTTTCAACACAATTATATTGCAAAAACTTGATTTATGTTCTTTTTACTTAGTTAATATTCTAACGGGTCCATTGTTCGGCCCATTTAGACCCGCTCGTCCGAAACCTCTACAAAAGTGTTGCAAAATAAGTTTTAATCCAAATTTAGGAGTTCATACAATTTATTACGAGCTTTTCAACACAATTATACTGCAAAAACTCGATTTCTGTTCTTTTTACTTAGTTAATATTCTAAAGGGTCTATTGTTCGCCCCATTTAGACCCGCTCGTCCGAAACCTCTACAAAAAAACTGCAAAACAAGTTAGAGTCAAATTTTAGGATTTCATATAATTGATTACGAGCTTTTCAACACGACTATATTGCAAAAACTTGATTTCTTTACTTTTTACTCAGTTAAAATTCTAACGGGTCCATTGTTCGGCCCATTAAACCCGCTCGTCCAAAACCTCTACAAAGGGTTGCAAAATAAGTTCTAATCCAAATTTAGGAGTTCATACAATTGATTACGAGCTTTTCAAAACAATTATATTGCAAAAACTCGACTTTTGTTCTTTTTACTTAGGTAAAATTCTAACGGGTCCATTGTTAGGCCCATTTAGACCCGCTCGTCCGAAACCTCTACAAAAGGGTTGCAAAATAAGTTTTAATCAAAATTTAGAAGTTCATGCAATTGATTACGAGCTTTTCAACAAGATTATATTGCAAAATCTCGATTACAGTTCTTTTTACTCAGTTAAAATTCTAACGGGTCCATTGTTCGGCCCATTTAGACCCGCTCATCCGAAATCTTTACAAAAAAGATCGCAAAATAAGTTTTAATCAAATTTTAGGAGTTCATATATTTGATTAAGAGATTTTCAACACGATTATATGGCAAAAACTCGATTTCTGTTCTTTTTACTCATTTAATATTCTAACGGGTCCGTTGTTCGGCCAATTTAGACCCGCTCGTCCGAAACCTCTACAAAAGGGTTGCAAAATAAGTTTTAATCCAAATTTAGGAGTTCATACAATCGATTTCGAGCTTTTCAACACAATTATATTGCAAAAACACGATTTTTTTGCTTTTTACTCAGTTAAAATTCCAACGGGTCCATTGTTCGGCCCATTTAGACCCGCTCGTCCGAAACCTCTACAAAAGGTTTGCAAAATAAGTTTTAATCAAAATTTAGGAGTTCATACAATTGATTACGAACTTTTCAACACGATTATATTGCAAAAACTCAATTTATGTACTTTTTACTCAGTTAAAATTCTAACGGGTCCATTGTTCGCCCCATTTAGACCCGCTCGTCCGAAACCTTTACAAAAAAGCTCGCAAAATAAGTTCTAATCAAATTTTTGGAGTTCATATAATTGATTAAGAGCTTTTCAACACGATTATATTGCAAAAACTTGATTTCTGTACTTTTTACTCAGTTAAAATTCTAACGGGTCCATTGTTCGGCCCATTTAGACCCGCTCGTCCGAAACCCCTACAAAAGGGTTGCAAAATAAGTTTTAATCCAAATTTAGGAGTTCATACAATTGATTAGGAGCTTTTCAACACAATTATATTGCAAAAACTTGATTTATGTTCTTTTTACTTAGTTAATATTCTAACGGGTCCATTGTTCGGCCCATTTAGACCCGCTCGTCCGAAACCTCTACAAAAGTGTTGCAAAATAAGTTTTAATCCAAATTTAGGAGTTCATACAATTTATTACGAGCTTTTCAACACAATTATACTGCAAAAACTCGATTTCTGTTCTTTTTACTTAGTTAATATTCTAAAGGGTCTATTGTTCGCCCCATTTAGACCCGCTCGTCCGAAACCTCTACAAAAAAACTGCAAAACAAGTTAGAGTCAAATTTTAGGATTTCATATAATTGATTACGAGCTTTTCAACACGACTATATTGCAAAAACTTGATTTCTTTACTTTTTACTCAGTTAAAATTCTAACGGGTCCATTGTTCGGCCCATTAAACCCGCTCGTCCAAAACCTCTACAAAGGGTTGCAAAATAAGTTCTAATCCAAATTTAGGAGTTCATACAATTGATTACGAGCTTTTCAAAACAATTATATTGCAAAAACTCGACTTTTGTTCTTTTTACTTAGGTAAAATTCTAACGGGTCCATTGTTAGGCCCATTTAGACCCGCTCGTCCGAAACCTCTACAAAAGGGTTGCAAAATAAGTTTTAATCAAAATTTAGAAGTTCATGCACTTGATTACGAGCTTTTCAACAAGATTATATTGCAAAATCTCGATTACAGTTCTTTTTACTCAGTTAAAATTCTAACGGGTCCATTGTTCGGCCCATTTAGACCCGCTCATCCGAAATCTTTACAAAAAAGATCGCAAAATAAGTTTTAATCAAATTTTAGGAGTTCATATATTTGATTAAGAGATTTTCAACACGATTATATGGAAAAAACTCGATTTCTGTTCTTTTTACTCATTTAATATTCTAACGGGTCCGTTGTTCGGCCAATTTAGACCCGCTCGTCCGAAACCTCTACAAAAGGGTTGCAAAATAAGTTTTAATCCAAATTTAGGAGTTCATACAATCGATTTCGAGCTTTTCAACACAATTATATTGCAAAAACACGATTTTTTTGCTTTTTACTCAGTTAAAATTCCAACGGGTCCATTGTTCGGCCCATTTAGACCCGCTTGTCCGAAACCTCTACAAAAGGTTTGCAAAATAAGTTTTAATCAAAATTTAGGAGTTCATACAATTGATTACGAACTTTTCAACACGATTATATTGCAAAAACTCAATTTATGTACTTTTTACTCAGTTAAAATTCTAACGGGTCCATTGTTCGCCCCATTTAGACCCGCTCGTCTGAAACCTTTACAAAAAAGATCGCAAAATAAGTTCCAATCAAATTTTAGGAGTTCATATAATTGATTAAGAGCTTTTCAACACGATTATATTGCAAAAACTTGATTTCTGTACTTTTTACTCAGTTAAAATTCTAACGGGTCCATTGTTCGGCCCATTTAGACCCGCTCGTCCGAAACCTCTACAAAAGGGTTGCAAAATAAGTTTTAATCCAAATTTAGGAGTTCATACAATTGATTACGAGCTTTTCAACACAATTATATTGCAAAAACTCGATTTCTGTTGTTTTTACTTAGTTAATATTCTAAAGGGTCCATTGTTCGCCCCATTTAGACCTGCTCGTCCGAAACATCTACAAAAGGGTTGCAATATAAGTTTTAATCCAAATTTAGGAGTTCATACAATTGATTACGAGCTTTTCAACACTATTATATTGCAAAAACTCGATTTTTGTTCTTTTTACTCAGTTAAAATTCTAACGGGTCCATTGTTCGGCCCATTTAGACCCGCTCGTCCGAAACCTTTTCAAAAAAGATAGCAAAATAAGTTCTAATCAAATTTTAGGAGTTCATATAATTGATTAAGAGCTTTTCAACACGATTATATTGCAAAAACTTGATTTCTGTACTTTTTACTCAGATAAAATTCTAACGGGTCCATTGTTCGGCCCATTTAGACCCGCTCGTCCGAAACCTCTACAAAAGGGTCGCAAAATAAGTTTTAATCCAAATTTAGGAGTTCATACAATTGATTACGAGCTTTTCAACACAATTATATTGCAAAAACTTTATTTTTGTGATTTTTACTCAGTTAAAATTCTAACGGGTCCATTGTTCGGCCCAGTTAGACCTGCTCGTCCGAAACCTCTACAAAAGGGTTGCAAAATAAGTTTTAATCCAAATTTAGGAGTTCATACAATTGATTTCGAGCTTTTCAACATGATTATATTGCAAAAACTCGACTTCTGTACTTTTTACTCAGTTAAAATTCTAACGGGTCCATTGTTCGTCCCATTTAGACCCGCTCGTCCGAAACCTTTACAAAAAAGATCGCAAAATAAATTTTAATCAAATTTTACGATTTCATATAATTGACTAAGAGCTTTTCAACACTACTATATTGCAAAAACTTGATTTCTGTTCTTTTTACTCTGTTAATATTCTAACGGGTCCATTGTTCGTCCCATTTAGACCCGCTCGTCTGAAACCTCTACAAAAGGGTTGCAAAATAAGTTTTAATCCAAATTTAGGAGTTCATACAATTGATTATGAGCTTTTCAACACAATTATATTGTAAAAACTCGATTTTTGTGCTTTTTACTCAATTAAAATTCTAACGGGTCCATTGTTCGGCCCATTTAGACTCGATCGTCCGAAACCTATACAAAAGGGGTTGCAAAATAAGTTTTAATCCAAATTTAGGAATGCATATAATTGATTACGAGCTTTTCAACATGATTATATTTCAAAAACTCGATTACTGTTCTTTTTACTCAGTTAAAATTCTAACGGGTCCATTGTTCGGCCCATTTAGACTCGCTCGTCCGAAACCTTTACAAAAAAGATCGCAAAATAAATTTTAGTCAAATTTTAGGAGTTCATATAATTGATTAAGAGCTTTTCAACACGATTATATTGCAAAAACTTGATTACTGTTCTTTTTACTCAGTTAATATTCTAACGGGTCCATTGTTCGGCCCATTTAGACCCGCTCGTCCGAAACCTCTACAAAAGGGTTGCAAAATAAGTTTTAATCCAAATTTAGGAGTTCATACAATTGATTACGAGCTTTTCAACACAATTATATTGCAAAAACTCGATTTCTGTTCTTTTTACTTAGTTAATATTCTAAAGGGTCCATTGTTCGCCCCATTTAGACCTGCTAGTCCGAAACCTCTACAAAAGGGTTGCAAAATAAGTTTTAATCCAAATTTAGGAGTTCATACAATTGATTACGAGCTTTTCAACACTATTATATTGCAAAAACTCGATTTTTGTTCTTTTTACTCAGTTAAAATTCTAAAGGGTCCATTGTTCGCCCCATTTAAACCCGCTCGTCCGAAACCTCTACAAAAAAACCGCAAAACAAGTTAGAGTCAAATTTTAGGATTTCATATAATTGATTACAAGCTTTTCAACACGACTATATTGCAAAAACTTGATTTCTGTACTTTTTACCCATTTAAAATTCTAACGGGTCCATTGTTCGGCCCATTTAGACCCGCTCGTCCGAAACCTCTACAAAAAGGGTTGCAAAATAAGTTTTAATCCAAATTTAGGAGTTCATACAATTGATTACGAACTTTTCAACACAATTATATTGCAAAAACTCAATTTTTGTGCTTTTTACTCAGGTAAAATTCTATCGGGTCCATTGTTCGGCCCATTTAGACCCGCTTGTCCGAAACCTCTACAAAAGGGTTGCAAAATAAGTTTTAATAAAAATTTAGGAGTTCATACAATTGATTACGAGCTTTTCAACATGATTATATTGCAAAAACTCGATTTATGTAGTTTTTACTCAGTTAAAATTCTAACGGGTGGTGGGTGTGATGAAAACTCTCTCAACTTTTTTCTTTCTAACTCTCCCTCTCCTTTTCCCCTTCCACTCCAGCCACCACCACCACCACCACTTTCCACCCTTCCACCACCACTTCTACCACCTCTCCCCTTCACCTCCACCGCCGTGGTGCTTGCTTAGCACCCAAACGGTGACTGTGGTAATCCGAACCCTCACCCCACAGAATTTTACTTTCCCGTTGGCATTACCATGGCTCTCCTCTAACCATCTACCGATCTTTCCATGCTGGTTGGTGTCACACCACCCTCTGGCCAAAGGGATACCACCGGAGTTCTCCATGGCTACCCCTCATTGGCACGTACATGTTTGTTTATCCATTTTATTATTGTCATGGAAATCTTACTTTCTGCCATCATCCATAATTTTCCATGTTAATCTCATCATAATAATTTTTCGTAATCTTAATAATCTTTCGGATTGTTTTGATTCTGCTGGGTCACACTTATGGGTGCCCTTCGTCACCCCAGCCCTCATAAACATGGCACAAGGGTTATCCTGGCCGTCACGTCCTTGTACTCTTGCTTCTCTTGGACAATGGTACGAGAATTGCAAGTCTATTATTATCGTATTTGGCCAACCTACTGCATGGCGAGGGCTTGCATGCAAACGGATGCATAGATGCAACCATTTACACCATGCAGCATCTATATTATTATATCCGGGGAATTTTATTCTCTTATATTTATTAGTGATACTCCTCACGTGTGGATTGCTGGTTGCTGGCAATCTGCCAGGATACATTCTGAGACCATCGCTCACTGCAGCTAAGGTTTCTCCATTCCCCTCCATGCAGACAATAATGGCAATTTGTGTAGCGATGGTATTCCGGGCCAGGTACGTTGCTACCACGGTCTCCATGCAGGGTTACAGTGTTGTTCACTCTCATTGGAGGAGAGACAACGCTTTGAGAATCCATTACCCCGTTCTTTGCGATATTTTTTTGTTCCAACAAAGCGGGATAATTCGAATGTTCTTAACGGATAAGTTTTGATATATCAGGAATCCATTTCCTTTTGATTTCACCTTCAATTTCACATTATCTAAATCTAAAATATTGTTTGAAATTGTTGGGACAGCTATCACTATCTCTTCAAATCTAAAAATACCATGCATTTTCAAATTCTATTTCAAACTTAAATTATCTAAGTTAAAATTGAATTTTGAATTTGTTGAGAGAGATTTGATATCTCTTTTTACGGTGAACCTAAAGCTCTTTAGGATTCCCATGCATTTCAAATTGCAGGTAAAATTACATTTAAATGTTATTTTATCATCTGCAATTCGAATTTTCTCTAAATTATCTAAATTTAGAATATCTTTTGAAGTTGGTGGGGAATCTATCACTATCTCTACTAATCTAAAAATACCATACATTTTCAAATTCTATTTCAAACTTAATTTATCTAAGTTGAAATTGAATTTTGAATTTGTTGAGAGAGATTTGATCAAATTGCAGATAAAATTACATTTAAACGTTATTTTATCCTCTGCAATTCGAATTTTCTCCAAATTATCTAAATTTAGAATATTTTTTGAAGTTGGTTGGGAATCTATCTCTACTGATCTAAAAATACCATACATTTTCAAATTCTATTTCAAACTTAAATTATCTAAGTTAAAATTGAATTTTGAATTTGTTGGAAGAGATTTGATATCTCCTTTTTTGGTGAATCTAAGGATCTTTAGGATTCCCATGCATTTCAAATTGCATATAAAATTACATTTAAATGTTATTTTATCCTCTGCAATACGAATTTTCTCCAAATTATCTAAATTTAGAATATTTTTTCAAGTTGGTGGGGAATCTATCACTATCTCTACTAATCTAAAAATACCATACATTTTCAAATTCTATTTCAAACTTAAATTATCTAAGTTAAAATTGAATTTTGAATTTGTTGAGAGAGATTTGATCAAATTGCGGATAAGATTACATTTAAACGTTATTTTATCCTCTGCAATTCGAATTTTCTCCAAATTATCTAAATTTAGAATATTTTTTGAAGTTGGTAGAGAATCTATCTCTACTGATCTAAAAATACCATACATTTTCAAATTCTATTTCAAACTTAAATTATCTAAGTTAAAATTGAAATTTGAATTTGTTGGAAGAGATTTGATATCTCCTTTTTCGGTGAACCTAAGGCTCTATAGGATTCCCATGCATTTCAAATTGTAGATAAAATTACATTTAGATGATTTTTTATCCTCTGCAATTCGAATTTTCTCCAAATTATCTAAATTTAGAATATTTTTTGAAGTTGGTGGGGAATCTATCACTATCTCTACTAATCTAAAAATACCATACATTTTCAAATTCTATTTCAAACTTAAATTATCTAAGTTAAAATTGAATTTTGAATTTGTTGAGAGAGATTTGATCAAATTGCAGATAAAATTACCTTTAAACGTTATTTTATCCTCTACAATTTGAATTTTCTCCAAATTATCTAAATTTAGAATATTTTTTGAAGTTGGTAGGGAATCTATCACTATCTCTACTGATCCAAAAATACCTTACACTTTCAAATTCTATTTCAAACTTAAATTATCTAAGTTAAAATTGAATTTTGAGGACTGGTTGGCTGCAACGTCAAGAACTACCAAAGGAGCAAATGGCTCGCGCAAAACCAAACGTAGCCCTCTGATGGTTGCTGCTGGTGTTACCAAGAGGCCGAGAACTTCCCCCTCCACTCAAGCTAAGCCGGTGAAACCCGGAATGCCCTCTGACAAACCTTTCAAACTATCTAAAGCTGGGATGAGTAGCAAAATCTCTTCGGCGGTGGTTGACGTTCAACCCCGCCGAGAGAAATGAGGATCTTTTGTTGGAACTGCCGCGGTCTTGGTTCCCCGACGGCAGTTCAAGGGTTGAGCACCATTGCTCACAGGTTGCAACCGAATGTTATCTTCTTGTCTGAAACTCGCTTATGTCGTTACTATTATGATCGTTTAAGAATTTTATTAGATATGCATGGCTGCATCCATGTTGATAGCAGCCCCACATGTTTCGGTCTCATCATTGTTTGGAATAATAAAATTCAACTTGGTTTGCTTTCGTATTCTGATCGATCCATTGATGTTATTTTAAATTCGAATGATGAATGTTTTCGTTTTACGGGCATTTATGGTTACGCTGACACAAATATGAAGTCTAAAACATGGGATTTGATTGATTCTTTGCGTCACGCTTCACCAATGCCGTGGTTAATTGGCGGTGACCTTAATGATATTTTATCAGATTCAGAAAAATAGGGAGGCTGTCGCCGACCGCAATCACAAATCACTAGCTTTCGCGAATGTTTATCTCGCAATAGTCTTTTTGATTGCAAGCCATCATCGGGTTGGTTCACTTGGTCCCGCATCGGGCCTAATGTCTCAACTGTTTGTGAACGACTTGACCGTTTTGTAGCATGCAATGCATGGCTTAGTGAACATTCCACATTCGAATGCCAGAATATTTTTTCCCCGGATTCTGACCATTATGTCATAGTCATGGATACCAAATATGTTCCCCAACGCAACACTACTCCTCGTGAGACCTTTGACCATTTCCGTTTTGAATCTTGTTGGGCAAATGATCCATCATGCATCACGACCGTCCAACAGGCATGGGCGAATGCATCTGGTAACTTGCCTGATAAATTACGTACAGTCGGTAACCATCTGCGCAATTGGCAATTGCATCGCCGATACCAGTCGCACAACCGCATTGTAGAATTACAACGCAAAATCAATTCATATATGCGACGTCGTCATCTACCGCCTGCGATGCTAAATGACCTGCGCGATGCAAAACTAGAGCTTCGACGTCTTCTAGATGTCCGTGAAGCATACTGGGCACAATGATCGCGGATCACATGGTTGTCCCAAGGGGACAAAAACACGTCTTTTTTCCATGCTAGAGCCTCTAAGCGCAGGAAAAAGAATACTATTCGTGGCCTTCACGATGGTAACCATGTTTGGCATACAGCTACGCCAAGGCTCCTTCAAATAGCATCGGATTATTTTCGGACGCTGTTTACATCGTCCAACCCTAGTTCTTCGCCACGTCTGTTGGAACAAATTTCTTCGGTTATCACTCCATCAATGAATGCCTCTCTTTTGAGACCATTCACAGAGGGTGAAGTGCTTGCCGCCTTTCAGGATATTAGTCCTAAGAAAGCTCCGGGCATCGGTTGATTTCCTAGTGGTTTTTTCCGGCAACACTGGAACATCATTGGGCCTAAATTTATCCAGCTCTGTCTTCGTCTATTGCGTGGGGAAGCCGACATGTCGACTGTTAATAAAATGGTCATCGTGCTTATCCCGAAGGTTGCGGACCCCACCAATATGCACCAGTTTCGACCAATTAGCTTATGCACGGTTATATACAAAACAGTTGCTAAGGTTCTTGTTAACCGTCTTAAGCCTGTTCTACCTGATTGTATCAGTGATGCACAGGCAGCCTTTGTTCGTGACAGGAACATAACCGACAACATTTTAATCGCCCATGAGCTTGTGCATACCCTCCACTCGAATAGCGCTGCCATTTACCAAGGGGTGGCGTTGAAACTAGATATGGAGAAGGCGTTCGACAAAGTCGAATGGTCATTCCTTCGGGATGTGATGTCACGTATGGGCTTTGCACCTGAATGGGTGCACCTCATACTTCGCTGTGTCTCCTCGGTCTCTTTTTCTGTTAGAATTAACGGGACCCTATCCGATGAGTTTGTGCATGCTCGAGGCATCCGACAGGGCGACCCCCTCTCCCCTTTCCTCTTTCTGATTTGTTCCCAAGGGTTATCGGCGGCCCTTGAATTCGAACAACGGGAAGGACGCCTTCTCGGCCTACAGGCTAATCGACATGGACCTAGGATTACACATCTGCTATTTGCCGATGATAGCATTGTTTTCCTTCGTAATTGCCCAGATGAGGTTGATAGGTTCAAAGAGATTCTACGCCTATATGAATCCTCCTCAGGACAAACTGTTAATTTCGATAAGTCCACAGCTTACTGCAGTTCACGCTGCTCTGAGACCTTCATTCAGGCAGTTCGATTGACTCTCGGAGTACGCATTGTCGAGGACCCGGGTATCTATCTCGGAGTTCCCCTCATGATAGGGCGGAACCGAACGGAATGCTTAGGTTTTGTCCGCGACAAAGTCAGTTCTCGAATAACTAAATGGGACACCAACTTACTTTCATTCAGTGGACGCGAAACACTGATCAAGTCGGTCGCACAAGCCATACCTCAGTATGTTATGTCTTGTTACTTGCTTCCGCAGAACATCATAGATGATATGACTAGCTCGATCCGTCGTTATTGGTGGTCTGGCCGCAGTAACAATCGAGGCTGGCCTCTGCTATCTTGGGAGTCTATTTGTGATCCCAAGGCAGCAGGGGGAAGGGGCTTTAGGAATCTACACGATTTTAACATTGCTCTCTTAGGTAAACAATTGTGGAGGGTGATCCATTCGCCTGAATCCCTCCTTGCGCGTGTCTTACGCTCACGTTACTTTCCTTCTGGGAAATTATTGGATGCTAAGCTTGATCGACGCGCGTCCTTCGCTTGGCGAGGACTTTGGCAGGCCATGCAACGATTGCAGCCAGGGTTCTTTTGGCGACCTGGAATTCAGAGTCAGATCCGTATCCACCGCGACCCTTGGGGTGGTACCTCTAGTTTATCCTTATTTGGAAATTATCAAGACGAGGAGGAACTCCCCTTACGTTGTCGTGACTTCATGGTCGGCAATCAAGCGTCTTGGGACGAACCCAAAGTTCGCCAGCATTTTGACTGGGATGATGCTGATGCCATACTGCGTGTGCCAATCTCCAATGAGCGGCGCGATGCATTACTTTGGGGATATCATGACACGGGTATGTATTCGGTGCGTTCCGGATATCTATTCTTACGGCGTCCAATCAGACCTATCAGCCGTCCTTCTCCCCTTTGGCGGGTTATCTCCAAAGCGAGCACCCTTCCGAAGATTCAGTCATTTAGCTGGAGAGCAGGACAAGATGCTCTACCCACAGGAGACTGTCTTGCAACTCTGGGGTTAGGCACTGGCATGTGCCCTTTTTGCCCGACTCTAGTGGAAACCCCACTCCATGCTCTCCGAGATTGTGTTGGAGCAGCTGAGGTTCTACAACTAGCTGGGTTCCCCCTCTCTTTACGTACTAGCACGCTCTTCCCCACTCACTTATGGTTGGAACAAGGGGCATCGTTACTTTCTCGCTCTAAATTTAGTTTGTTCTTCACTATCCTTTGGAACATTTGGAACCGGAGGAACGACTGGGTTCACTCCAAGCGTTTGCAGCCGCCATGGCTTACTCTTATGAACTCTAAGGAACTGTTACAGGACTACGACTCGGCCAACTCTCTTCACGCCTCGACCCATCTACAGACAGAGCCAGCCCTTTCTCAACCAACATGGAGGCCGCCACCAGAAGGGAAGGTTAAAATCAATGTGGATGGTGCTTTCAACCCCGCCACAGGCGAAGCAGGTTTTGGTGTTGTGGCTCGTGATGCTAGCAACGCTATTCTCCGTGGCTGTACCGTTCATTGCGCAGGATGCCTAGACGCCTCCACTGCGGAGCTTCGCGCCATTGTCACGGGGGCTACACTTGGTAGGGATGCCGGCTGGTGCAGCATCATTATCGAGTCTGACGCTGCTTTGGTCATCAACAAAATACGTTGCCTCGGCCCGGACGCCTCTCCTTTACGGCCACATATTGATGCGGCTCGCCCTCTTTTTGTATCTATTCCAGAATTACATTTTCTTTATGTACCACGAGTTGCTAATGTTCTAGCTCATACTATTGCCAATTGGGCCTTGCACTCTAGGTCCTCATTGTTTTTTGGGTCGGGCTTGCCCGATGTCTTACGCTCTATTGTACCGATTGGTTTTCAACCCCCTTGATTATATATATATATATATATATATATATATTTGGGCACTCTTTTCCCCTTTTGGACCCCCTCTGGGCCAGCCCAGTTGGGATTAGTGGGGTTTTTAATGAGGCCTTTTTCTCAAAATTCTAACGGGTCCATTGTTCGGCCCATTTAGACCCGCTCGTCTGAAACCTTTACAAAAAGATCGCAAAATAAGTTTTAATCAAATTTTAGGAGTTCATATAATTGATTAAGAGCTTTTCAAAACTATTATATTGCAAAAACTCGATTTCTGTTCTTTTTACTCAATTAAGATTCTAACGGGTCCATTGTTTGGCCCATTTAGACCCGCTCGTCCGAACCCTTTACAAAAGGGTTGCAAAATAAGTTTTAATCCAAATTTAGGAGTTCATACAATTGATTACGAGCTTTTCAACACTATTATATTGCAAAAACTCGATTTTTGTTCTTTTTACTCAGTTAAAATTCTAAAGGGTCCATTGTTCGGCCCATTTAGACCCGCTCGTCCGAAACCTCTACAAAAAAGACTGCAAAACAAGTTATAGTCAAATTTTAGGATTTCATATAATTGATTACGAGCTTTTCAACACGACTATACTGCAAAAACTCGATTTTTGTGCTTTTTACTCAGTTAAAATTCTAACGGGTCCATTGTTCGGCCCATTTAAAACCGCTCGTCCGAAACCTCTACAAAAGGGTTGCAAAATAAGTTTTAATCCAAATTTAGGAGTTCATACATTTGATTACGAGCTTTTCAACACAATTATATTGCAAAAACTCGATTTTTGTGCTTTTTACTCAGTTAAAATTCTAACGGGTCCATTGTTCGGCCCATTTAGACCCGCTCCTCCGAAACCTTTACAAAAAAGACCGCAAATAAGTTAGAATCAAATTTTCGGAGTTCATATAATTGATTACGAGCTTTTCAACATGATTATATTGCAAAATCTCGATTACATTTCTTTTTACTCAGTTAAAATTCTAACGGGTCCATTGTTCGTCCCCATTTAGACCCGCTCGTCCGAAACCTCTACAAAAGGGTTGCAAAATAAGTTTTAATCCAAATTTAGGAGTTCATACAATTGATTAGGAGCTTTTCAATACGATTATATTGCAAAAACTCGATTTCTGTACTTTTTACTCAGTTAAGATTCTAACGGGTCCATTGTTTGGCCCATTTAGACACGCTCGTCCGAAACCTTTACAAAAAAGATCGCAAAATATATTTTAATCAAATTTTAGGAGATCATATAATTGATTAAGAGCTTTTCAACACGATTATATTGAAAAAACTCAATTTCTGTTCTTTTTACTATGTTAATATTCTAACGGGTCCATTGTTCGGCCCATTTAGACCCGCTCGTCCGAAACTTCTACAAAAGGGTTGCAAAATAAGTTTTAATCCAAATTTAGGAGTTCATACAATTAATTACGAGCTTTTCAATACGATTATATTGAAAAAACTCAATTTCTGTACTTTTTACTCAGTTAGAATTCTAACGGGTCCATTGTTCGGCCCATTTAGACCCGCTCGTCCGAAACATTTACAAAAAAGACCGCAAAATAAGTTAGAATCAAATTTTCGGAGTTCATATAATTGATTACAAGCTTTTCAACATGCTTATATTGCAAAATCTCGATTACAGTTCTTTTTACTCAGTTAAAAATTCTAACGGGTCCATTGTTCGGCCCATTTAGACCCGCTCGTCTGAAACCTCTACAAAAGGGTTGCAAAATAAGTTTTAATCAAAATTTAGGAGTTTATACAATTGATTACGAGCTTTTCAACATGATTATATTGCAAAAACTCGATTTATGTACTTTTTACTCAATTAAAATTCTAACGGGTTCATTTTTCGTCCCATTTAGACCCACTCGTCCGAAACCTTTACAAAAAAGATCGCAAAATATGTTTTAATCAAATTTTAGGAGATCATATAATTGATTAAGAGCTTTTCAACACGATTATATTACAAAAACTCAATTTCTGTTCTTTTTACTCAGTTAATATTCTAACGGGTCCATTGTTCGGCCCATTTAGACCCGCTCGTCCGAAACCTCTACAAAAGGGTTGCAAAATAAGTTTTAATCCAAATTTAGGAGTTCATACAATTGATTACGAGCTTTTCAGCAAAATTATATTGCAAAAACTCGATTTTTGTGCTTTTTACTCATTTAAAATTCTAACAGGTCCATTGTTCGACCCATTTAGAACCGCTCGTCCGAAACCTCTACAAAAGGGTTGCAAAATAAGTTTTAATCCAAATTTAGGAGTTCATACAATTGATTAGGAGCTTTTCAATACGATTATATTGCAAAAACTCGATTTCTGTACTTTTTACTCAGTTAAGATTCTAACGGGTCCATTGTTTGGCCCATTTAGACCCGCTCGTCCGAACCCTTTACAAAAAAGATCGCAAAATAAATTTTAATCAAATTTTAGGAGTTCATATAATTGATTAAGAGCTTTTAACCACTAATATATTGCAAAAACTTGATTTTTGTTCTTTTTACTCAGTTAATATTCTAACGGGTCCATTGTTCGGCCCGTTTAAACCCGCTCGTCCGAAACCTCTACAAAAGGGTTGCAAAATAAGTTTTAATCCAAATTTAGGAGTTCATACAATTGATTAGGAGCTTTTCAATACGATTATATTGCAAAAACTCGATTTCTGTACTTTTTACTCAGTTAAGATTCTAACGGGTCCATTGTTTGGCCCATTTAGACCCGCTCGTCCGAAACCTTTACAATAAAGATCGCAAAATATGTTTTAATCAAATTTTAGGAGATCATATAATTGATTAAGAGCTTTTCAACACGATTATATTGAAAAAACTCAATTTCTGTTCTTTTTACTATGTTAATATTCTAACGGGTCCATTGTTCGGCCCATTTAGACCCGCTCGTCCGAAACCTCGACAAAAGGGTTGCAAAATAAGTTTTAATCCAAATTTAGGAGTTCATACAATTAATTACGAGCTTTTCAATACGATTATATTGAAAAAACTCAATTTCTGTACTTTTTACTCAGTTAGAATTCTAACGGGTCCATTGTTCGGCCCATTTAGACCCGCTCGTCCGAAACATTTACAAAAAAGACCGCAAAATAAGTTAGAATCAAATTTTCGGAGTTCATATAATTGATTACAAGCTTTTCAACATGCTTATATTGCAAAATCTCGATTACAGTTCTTTTTACTCAGTTAAAAATTCTAACGGGTCCATTGTTCGGCCCATTTAGACCCGCTCGTCTGAAACCTCTACAAAAGGGTTGCAAAATAAGTTTTAATCAAAATTTAGGAGTTCATACAATTGATTACGAGCTTTTCAACATGATTATATTGCAAAAACTCGATTTATGTACTTTTTACTCAGTTAAAATTCTAACGGGTTCATTTTTCGGCCCATTTAGACCCGCTCGTCCGAAACCTTTACAAAAAAGATCGCAAAATATGTTTTAATCAAATTTTAGGAGATCATATAATTGATTAAGAGCTTTTCAACACGATTATATTGCAAAAACTCGATTTCTGTTCTTTTTACTCAATTAAGATTCTAACGGGTCCATTGTTTGTCCCATTTAGACCCGCTCGTCCGAACCCTTTACAAAAGGGTTGCAAAATAAGTTTTAATCCAAATTTAGGAGTTCATACAATTGATTACGAGCTTTTCAACACTATTATATTGCAAAAACTCGATTTTTGTTCTTTTTACTCAGTTAAAATTCTAAAGGGTCCATTGTTCGCCCCATTTAGACCCGCTCGTCCGAAACCTCTACAAAAAAGACTGCAAAACAAGTTATAGTCAAATTTTAGGATTTCATATAATTGATTACGAGCTTTTCAACACGACTATACTGCAAAAACTCGATTTTTGTGCTTTTTACTCAGTTAAAATTCTAACGGGTCCATTGTTCGGCCCATTTAAAACCGCTCGTCCGAAACCTCTACAAAAGGGTTGCAAAATAAGTTTTAATCCAAATTTAGGAGTTCATACATTTGATTACGAGCTTTTCAACACAATTATATTGCAAAAACTCGATTTTTGTGCTTTTTACTCAGTTAAAATTCTAACGGGTCCATTGTTCGGCCCATTTAGACCCGCTCCTCCGAAACCTTTACAAAAAAGACCGCAAATAAGTTAGAATCAAATTTTCGGAGTTCATATAATTGATTACGAGCTTTTCAACATGATTATATTGCAAAATCTCGATTACATTTCTTTTTACTCAGTTAAAATTCTAACGGGTCCATTGTTCGTCCCCATTTAGACCCGCTCGTCCGAAACCTCTACAAAAGGGTTGCAAAATAAGTTTTAATCCAAATTTAGGAGTTCATACAATTGATTAGGAGCTTTTCAATACGATTATATTGCAAAAACTCGATTTCTGTACTTTTTACTCAGTTAAGATTCTAACGGGTCCATTGTTTGGCCCATTTAGACACGCTCGTCCGAAACCTTTACAAAAAAGATCGCAAAATATATTTTAATCAAATTTTAGGAGATCATATAATTGATGAAGAGCTTTTCAACACGATTATATTGAAAAAACTCAATTTCTGTTCTTTTTACTATGTTAATATTCTAACGGGTCCATTGTTCGGCCCATTTAGACCCGCTCGTCCGAAACTTCTACAAAAGGGTTGCAAAATAAGTTTTAATCCAAATTTAGGAGTTCATACAATTAATTACGAGCTTTTCAATACGATTATATTGAAAAAACTCAATTTCTGTACTTTTTACTCAGTTAGAATTCTAACGGGTCCATTGTTCGGCCCATTTAGACCCGCTCGTCCGAAACATTTACAAAAAAGACCGCAAAATAAGTTAGAATCAAATTTTCGGAGTTCATATAATTGATTACAAGCTTTTCAACATGCTTATATTGCAAAATCTCGATTACAGTTCTTTTTACTCAGTTAAAAATTCTAACGGGTCCATTGTTCGGCCCATTTAGACCCGCTCGTCTGAAACCTCTACAAAAGGGTTGCAAAATAAGTTTTAATCAAAATTTAGGAGTTCATACAATTGATTACGAGCTTTTCAACATGATTATATTGCAAAAACTCGATTTATGTACTTTTTACTCAATTAAAATTCTAACGGGTTCATTTTTCGTCCCATTTAGACCCACTCGTCCGAAACCTTTACAAAAAAGATCGCAAAATATGTTTTAATCAAATTTTAGGAGATCATATAATTGATTAAGAGCTTTTCAACACGATTATATTACAAAAACTCAATTTCCGTTCTTTTTACTCAGTTAATATTCTAACGGGTCCATTGTTCGGCCCATTTAGACCCGCTCGTCCGAAACCTCTACAAAAGGGTTGCAAAATAAGTTTTAATCCAAATTTAGGAGTTCATACAATTGATTACGAGCTTTTCAGCAAAATTATATTGCAAAAACTCGATTTTTGTGCTTTTTACTCATTTAAAATTCTAACAGGTCCATTGTTCGACCCATTTAGAACCGCTCGTCCGAAACCTCTACAAAAGGGTTGCAAAATAAGTTTTAATCCAAATTTAGGAGTTCATACAATTGATTAGGAGCTTTTCAATACGATTATATTGAGAAAACTCGATTTCTGTACTTTTTACTCAGTTAAGATTCTAACGGGTCCATTGTTTGGCCCATTTAGACCCGCTCGTCCGAACCCTTTACAAAAAAGATCGCAAAATAAATTTTAATCAAATTTTAGGAGTTCATATAATTGATTAAGAGCTTTTAACCACTAATATATTGCAAAAACTTGATTTTTGTTCTTTTTACTCAGTTAATATTCTAACGGGTCCATTGTTCGGCCCGTTTAAACCCGCTCGTCCGAAACCTCTACAAAAGGGTTGCAAAATAAGTTTTAATCCAAATTTAGGAGTTCATACAATTGATTAGGAGCTTTTCAATACGATTATATTGCAAAAACTCGATTTCTGTACTTTTTACTCAGTTAAGATTCTAACGGGTCCATTGTTTGGCCCATTTAGACCCGCTCGTCCGAAACCTTTACAATAAAGATCGCAAAATATGTTTTAATCAAATTTTAGGAGATCATATAATTGATTAAGAGCTTTTCAACACGATTATATTGAAAAAACTCAATTTCTGTTCTTTTTACTATGTTAATATTCTAACGGGTCCATTGTTCGGCCCATTTAGACCCGCTCGTCCGAAACCTCGACAAAAGGGTTGCAAAATAAGTTTTAATCCAAATTTAGGAGTTCATACAATTAATTACGAGCTTTTCAATACGATTATATTGAAAAAACTCAATTTCTGTACTTTTTACTCAGTTAGAATTCTAACGGGTCCATTGTTCGGCCCATTTAGACCCGCTCGTCCGAAACATTTACAAAAAAGACCGCAAAATAAGTTAGAATCAAATTTTCGGAGTTCATATAATTGATTACAAGCTTTTCAACATGCTTATATTGCAAAATCTCGATTACAGTTCTTTTTACTCAGTTAAAAATTCTAACGGGTCCATTGTTCGGCCCATTTAGACCCGCTCGTCTGAAACCTCTACAAAAGGGTTGCAAAATAAGTTTTAATCAAAATTTAGGAGTTCATACAATTGATTACGAGCTTTTCAGCACGATTATATTGCAAAAACTCGATTTATGTACTTTTTACTCAGTTAAAATTCTAACGGGTTCATTTTTCGGCCCATTTAGACCCGCTCGTCCGAAACCTTTACAAAAAAGATCGCAAAATATGTTTTAATCAAATTTTAGGAGATCATATAATTGATTAAGAGCTTTTCAACACGATTATATTGCAAAAACTCGATTTCTGTTCTTTTTACTCAATTAAGATTCTAACGGATCCATTGTTTGGCCCATTTAGACCCGCTCGTCCGAAACCTCTACAAAAGGATTGCAAAATAAGTTTTAATCCAAATTTAGGAGTTCATACAATTGATTACGAGATTTTCAGCAAAATTATATTGCAAAAACTCGATTTTTGTGCTTTTTACTCATTTAAAATTCTAACAGGTCCATTGTTCGGCCCATTTAGAACCGCTCGTCCGAAACCTCTACAAAAGGGTTGCAAAATAAGTTTTAATCCAAATTTAGGAGTTCATACAATCGATTAGGAGCTTTTCAATAAGATTATATTGCAAAAACTCGATTTCTGTACTTTTTACTCAGTTAAGATTTTAACGGGTCCATTGTTTGGCCCATTTAGACCCGCTCGTCCGAACCCTTTACAAAAAAGATCGCAAAATAAATTTTAATCAAATTTTAGGAGTTCATATAATTGATTACGAGCTTTTAACCACTAATATATTGCAAAAACTTGATTTTTGTTCTTTTTACTCAGTTAATATTCTAACGGGTCCATTGTTCGGCCCGTTTAAACCCGCTCCTCCGAAACCTCTACAAAAGGGTTGCAAAATAAATTTTAATCCAAATTTAGGAGTTCATACAATTGATTACGAGCTTTTCAACACTATTATATTGCAAAAACTCGATTTTTGTTCTTTTTACTCACTTAAAATTCTAAAGGGTCTATTGTTCGCCCCATTTAGACCCGCTCGTCCGAAACCTCTACAAAAAAGATCGCAAAACAAGTTATAGTCAAATTTTAGGATTTCATATAATTGATTACGAGCTTTTCAACACGACTATATTGCAAAAACTTGATTTTTGTGCTTTTTACTCAGTTAAAATTCTAACGGGTCCATTGTTCGGCCCATTTAAAACCGCTCGTCCGAAACCTTTACAAAAGGGTTGCAAAATAAGTTTTAATCCAAATTTAGGAGTTCATACAATTAATTACGAGCTTTCCAATACGATTATATTGAAAAAACTCGATTTCTTTAATTTTTACTCATTTAAAATTCTATCGGGTCCATTGTTCGGCCCATTTAGACCCGCTCGTCCGAAACCTTTACAAAAAAGACCGCAAAATAGGTTAGAATCATATTTTCGGAGTTCTTATAATTGATTACGAGCTTTTCAACATGATTATATTGCAAACTCTCGATTACAGTTCTTTTTACGCAGTTAAAATTCTAACGGGTCCATTGTTCGGCCCATTTAGACCCGCTCGTCCGAAACCCCTACAAAAGGGTTGTAAAATAAGTTTTAATCAAAATTTAGGAGTTCATACAATTGATTACGAGCTTTTCAACACGATTATATTGCAAAAACTCGATTTCTGTACTTTTTACTCAGTTAAAATTTTAACGGGTCCATTGTTCGCCCCATTTAGACTCGCTCGTCCGAAACCTTTACAAAAAAGATCGCAAAATATGTTTTAATCAAATTTTAGGAGATCATATAATTGATTAAGAGCTTTTCAGCACGATTATTTTGCAAAAACTCGATTTCTGTTCTTTTTACTCAGTTAATATTCTAACGGGTCCATTGTTCGACCCATTTAGACCCGCTCGTCCGAAACCTCTACAAAAGGGTTGCAAAATAAGTTTTAATCCAAATTTAGGAGTTCATACAATTGATCACGAGCTTTTCAGCAATATTATATTGCAAAAACTCGATTTTTGTGCTTTTTACTTAGTTAAAATTCTAACAAGTCCATTGTTCGGCCCATTTAGAACCGCTCGTCCGAAACCTCTACAAAAGGGTTGCAAAATAAGTTTTAATCCAAATTTAGGTGTTCATACAATTGATTACGAGCTTTTCTATACGATTATATTGCAAAACTCGTTTTCTGTACTTTTTACTCAGTTAAGATTCTAACGGGTCCATTGTTTGGCCCATTTAGACCCGCTCGTCCGAACCTTTAAAAAAAAGATCGCAAAATAAATTTTAATCAAATTTTAGGAGTTCATATAATTGATTAAGAGCTTTTCAACACGATTATATTGCAAAAACTTGATTTCTGTTCTTTTTACTCAGTTAATATTCTAACGGGTCCATTGTTCGGCCCGTTTAGACCCGCTCGTCCGAAACCTCTACAAAAGGGTTGCAAAATAAGTTTTAATCCAAATTTAGGAGTTCATACAATTTATTACGAGCTTTTTAACACTATTATATTGCAAAAACTCAATTTTTGTTCTTTTTACTCAGTTAAAATTCTAAAGGGTCCATTGTTCGCCCCATTTAGACCCGCTCGTCCAAAACCTCTACAAAAAAGACCGCAAAAAAAGTTAGAGTCAAATTTTAGGATTTCATATAATTAATTACGAGCTTTTCAACACGACTATATTGCAAAAACTCGATTTTTGTGCTTTTTACTCAGTTAAAATTCTAACGGGTCCATTGTTCGGGCCATTTAAAACCGCTCGTCCGAAACCTCTACAAAAGGGTTGCAAAATAAGTTTTAATCCAAATTTAGGAGTTCATACAATTAATTACGAGCTTTCCAATACGATTATATTGAAAAAACTCAATTTCTGTACTTTTTACTCAGTTAAAATTCTAACGGGTCCATTGTTCGGCCCATTTAGACCCGCTCGTCCGAAACCTTTACAAAAAAAGACCGCAAAATCAGTTAGAATCAAATTTTCGGAGTTCATATAATTGATTACGAGCTTTTCAACATGATTATATTGCAAAATCTAGATTACAGTTCTTTTTACTCAGTTTAAATTCTAACGGGTCCATTGTTCGGCCCATTTAGACCCGCTCGTCCGAAACCTCTACAAAAGGGTTGCAAAATAAGTTTTAATCAAAATTTAGGAGTTCATACAATTGATTACGAGCTTTTCAACATGATTATATTGCAAAAACTCGATTCATGTACTTTTTACTCAGTTAAGATTCTAACGGGTTCATTTTTCGTCCCATTTAGACCCGCTCGTCCAAAACCTTTACAAAAAAGATCGCGAAATATGTTTTAATCAAATTTTAGGAGATCATACAATTGATTAAGAGCTTTTCAACACGATTATTTTGCAAAAACTCGATTTCTGTTCTTTTTACTCAGTTAATATTCTAACGGGTCCATTGTTCGGCCCGTTTAGACCCGCTCGTCCGAAACCTCTACAAAAGGGTTGCAAAATAAGTTTTAATCCAAATTTAGGAGTTCATACAATTTATTACGAGCTTTTTAACACTATTATATTGCAAAAACTCGATTTTTGTTCTTTTTACTCAGTTAAAATTCTAAAGGGTCCATTGTTCGCCCCATTTAGACCCGCTCGTCCAAAACCTCTACAAAAAAGACCGCAAAAAAAGTTAGAGTCAAATTTTAGGATTTTATATAATTGATTACGAGCTTTTCAACACGACTATATTGCAAAAACTCGATTTTTGTGCTTTTTACTCAGTTAAAATTCTAACGGGTCCATTGTTCGGGCCATTTAAAACCGCTCGTCCGAAACCTCTACAAAAGGGTTGCAAAATAAGTTTTAATCCAAATTTAGGAGTTCATACAATTAATTACGAGCTTTCCAATACGATTATATTGAAAAAACTCAATTTCTGTACTTTTTACTCAGTTAAAATTCTAACGGGTCCATTGTTCGGCCCATTTAGACCCGCTCGTCCGAAACCTTTACAAAAAAAGACCGCAAAATCAGTTAGAATCAAATTTTCGGAGTTCATATAATTGATTACGAGCTTTTCAACATGATTATATTGCAAAATCTAGATTACAGTTCTTTTTACTCAGTTTAAATTCTAACGGGTCCATTGTTCGGCCAATTTAGACCCGCTCGTCCGAAACCTCTACAAAAGGGTTGCAAAATAAGTTTTAATCAAAATTTAGGAGTTCATACAATTGATTACGAGCTTTTCAACATGATTATATTGCAAAAACTCGATTTATGTACTTTTTACTCAGTTAAAATTCTAACGGGTTCATTTTTCGTCCCATTTAGACCCGCTCGTCCGAAACCTTTACAAAAAAGATCGCAAAATATGTTTTAATCAAATTTTAGGAGATCATACAATTGATTAAGAGCTTTTCAACACGATTATTTTGCAAAAACTCGATTTCTGTTCTTTTTACTCAGTTAATATTCTAACGGGTCCATTGTTCGACCCATTTAGACCCGCTCGTCCGAAACCTCTACAAAAGGGTTGCAAAATAAGTTTTAATCCAAATTTAGGAGTTCATACAATTGATCACGAGCTTTTATGCAAAATTATATTGCAAAAACTCGATTTTTGTGCTTTTTACTTAGTTAAAATTCTAACGAGTCCATTGTTCGGCCCATTTAGAACCGCTCGTCCGAAACCTCTACAAAAGGGTTGCAAAATAAGTTTTAATCCAAATTTAGGAGTTCATACAAATGATTACGAGCTTTTCTATACGATTATATTGCAAAACTCGTTTTCTGTACTTTTTACTCAGTTAAGATTCTAACGGGTCCATTGTTTGGCCCATTTAGACCCGCTCGTCCGAACCCTTTACAAAAAAGATCGCAAAATAAATTTTAATCAAATTTTAGGAGTTCATATAATTGATTAAGAGCTTTTCAACACGATTATATTGCAAAAGCTTGATTTCTGTTCTTTTTACTCAGTTAATATTCTAACGGGTCCCTTGTTCGGCCCGTTTAGACCTGCTCGTCCGAAACCTCTACAAAAGGGTTGCAAAATAAGTTTTAATCCAAATTTAGGAGTTCATACAATTGATTACGAGATTTTCAGCAAAATTATATTGCAAAAACTCGATTTTTGTGCTTTTTACTCATTTAAAATTCTAACAGGTCCATTGTTCTGCCCATTTAGAACCGCTCGTCCGAAACCTCTACAAAAGGGTTGCAAAATAAGTTTTAATCCAAATTTAGAAGTTCATACAATTGATTAGGAGCTTTTCAATAAGATTATATTGCAAAAACTCGATTTCTGTACTTTTTACTCAGTTAAGATTTTAACGGGTCCATTGTTTGGCCCATTTAGACCCGCTCGTCCGAACCCTTTACAAAAAAGATCGCAAAATAAATTTTAATCAAATTTTAGGAGTTCATATAATTGATTAAGAGCTTTTCAACACGTTTAGACCCGCTCGTCCGAAACCTCTACAAAAGGGTTGCAAAATAAGTTTTAATCCAAATTTAGGAGTTCATACAATTTATTACGAGCTTTTTAACACTATTATATTGCAAAAACTCGATTTTTGTTCTTTTTACTCAGTTAAAATTCTAAAGGGGCCATTGTTCGCCCCATTTAGACCCGCTTGTCCGAAACCTCTACAAAAAAGACCGCAAAACAATTTAGAGTCAAATTTTAGGATTTCATATAATTGATTACGAGCTTTTCAACACGACTATATTTCAAAAACTTGATTTTTGTGCTTTTTACTTAGTTAAAATTCTAAAGGGTCTATTGTTCGCCCCATTTAGACCCGCTCGTCCGAAACCTCTACAAAAAAGACCGAAAAACAAGTTATAGTCAAATTTTAGGATTTCATATAATTGATTACGAGCTTTTCAACACGACTATATTGCAAAAACTTGATTTTTGTGCTTTTTACTCAGTTAAAATTCTAACGGGTCCATTGTTCGGCCCATTTAAAACCGCTCGTCCGAAACCTTTACAAAAGGGTTGCAAAATAAGTTTTAATCCAAATTTAGGAGTTCATACAATTAATTACGAGCTTTCCAATACGATTATATTGAAAAAAACTCGATTTCTTTAATTTTTACTCATTTAAAATTCTAACGGGTCCATTGTTCGGCCCATTTAGACCCGCTCGTCCGAAACCTTTACAAAAAAAGACCGCAAAATAAGTTAGAATCAAATTTTCGGAGTTCATATAATTGATTACGAGCTTTTCAACATGATTATATTGCAAACTCTCGATTACAGTTCTTTTTACGCAGTTAAAATTCTAACGGGTCCATTGTTCGGCCCATTTACACCCGCTCGTCCGAAACCTCTACAAAAGGGTTGCAAAAAAGTTTTAATCAAAATTTAGAAGTTCATACAATTGATTACGAGCTTTTCAACACGATTATATTGCAAAAACTCGATTTCTGTACTTTTTACTCAGTTAAAATTTTAACGGGTCCACTGTTCGCCCCATTTAGACCCGCTCATCCGAAACCTTTACAAAAAAGATCGCAAAATATGTTTTAATCAAATTTTAGGAGATCATATAATTGATTAAGAGCTTTTCAATACTATTATTTTGCAAAAACTCGATTTCTGTTCTTTTTACTCAGTTAATATTCTAACGGGTCCATTGTTCGACCCATTTAGACCCGCTCGTCCGAAACCTCTACAAAAGGGTTGCAAAATAAGTTTTAATCCAAATTTAGGAGTTCATACAATTGATCACGAGCTTTTATGCAAAATTATATTGCAAAAACTCGATTTTTGTGCTTTTTACTTAGTTAAAATTCTAACGAGTCCATTGTTCGGCCCATTTAGAACCGCTCGTCCGAAACCTCTACAAAAGGGTTGCAAAATAAGTTTTAATCCAAATTTAGGAGTTCATACAAATGATTACGAGCTTTTCTATACGATTATATTGCAAAACTCGTTTTCTGTACTTTTTACTCAGTTAAGATTCTAACGGGTCCATTGTTTGGCCCATTTAGACCCGCTCGTCCGAACCCTTTACAAAAAAGATCGCAAAATAAATTTTAATCAAATTTTAGGAGTTCATATAATTGATTAAGAGCTTTTCAACACGATTATATTGCAAAAGCTTGATTTCTGTTCTTTTTACTCAGTTAATATTCTAACGGGTCCCTTGTTCGGCCCGTTTAGACCTGCTCGTCCGAAACCTCTACAAAAGGGTTGCAAAATAAGTTTTAATCCAAATTTAGGAGTTCATACAATTGATTACGAGATTTTCAGCAAAATTATATTGCAAAAACTCGATTTTTGTGCTTTTTACTCATTTAAAATTCTAACAGGTCCATTGTTCTGCCCATTTAGAACCGCTCGTCCGAAACCTCTACAAAAGGGTTGCAAAATAAGTTTTAATCCAAATTTAGAAGTTCATACAATTGATTAGGAGCTTTTCAATAAGATTATATTGCAAAAACTCGATTTCTGTACTTTTTACTCAGTTAAGATTTTAACGGGTCCATTGTTTGGCCCATTTAGACCCGCTCGTCCGAACCCTTTACAAAAAAGATCGCAAAATAAATTTTAATCAAATTTTAGGAGTTCATATAATTGATTAAGAGCTTTTCAACACGTTTAGACCCGCTCGTCCGAAACCTCTACAAAAGGGTTGCAAAATAAGTTTTAATCCAAATTTAGGAGTTCATACAATTTATTACGAGCTTTTTAACACTATTATATTGCAAAAACTCGATTTTTGTTCTTTTTACTCAGTTAAAATTCTAAAGGGGCCATTGTTCGCCCCATTTAGACCCGCTTGTCCGAAACCTCTACAAAAAAGACCGCAAAACAATTTAGAGTCAAATTTTAGGATTTCATATAATTGATTACGAGCTTTTCAACACGACTATATTTCAAAAACTTGATTTTTGTGCTTTTTACTTAGTTAAAATTCTAAAGGGTCTATTGTTCGCCCCATTTAGACCCGCTCGTCCGAAACCTCTACAAAAAAGACCGAAAAACAAGTTATAGTCAAATTTTAGGATTTCATATAATTGATTACGAGCTTTTCAACACGACTATATTGCAAAAACTTGATTTTTGTGCTTTTTACTCAGTTAAAATTCTAACGGGTCCATTGTTCGGCCCATTTAAAACCGCTCGTCCGAAACCTTTACAAAAGGGTTGCAAAATAAGTTTTAATCCAAATTTAGGAGTTCATACAATTAATTACGAGCTTTCCAATACGATTATATTGAAAAAAACTCGATTTCTTTAATTTTTACTCATTTAAAATTCTAACGGGTCCATTGTTCGGCCCATTTAGACCCGCTCGTCCGAAACCTTTACAAAAAAAGACCGCAAAATAAGTTAGAATCAAATTTTCGGAGTTCATATAATTGATTACGAGCTTTTCAACATGATTATATTGCAAACTCTCGATTACAGTTCTTTTTACGCAGTTAAAATTCTAACGGGTCCATTGTTCGGCCCATTTACACCCGCTCGTCCGAAACCTCTACAAAAGGGTTGCAAAAAAGTTTTAATCAAAATTTAGAAGTTCATACAATTGATTACGAGCTTTTCAACACGATTATATTGCAAAAACTCGATTTCTGTACTTTTTACTCAGTTAAAATTTTAACGGGTCCACTGTTCGCCCCATTTAGACCCGCTCATCCGAAACCTTTACAAAAAAGATCGCAAAATATGTTTTAATCAAATTTTAGGAGATCATATAATTGATTAAGAGCTTTTCAATACTATTATTTTGCAAAAACTCGATTTCTGTTCTTTTTACTCAGTTAATATTCTAACGGGTCCATTGTTCGACCCATTTAGACCCGCTCGTCCGAAACCTCTACAAAAGGGTTGCAAAATAAGTTTTAATCCAAATTTAGGAGTTCATACAATTGATCACGAGCTTTTCTGCAAAATTATATTGCAAAAACTCGATTTTTGTGCTTTTTACTTAGTTAAAATTCTAACGAGTCCATTGTTCGGCCCATTTAGAACCGCTCGTCCGAAACCTCTACAAAAGGGTTGCAAAATAAGTTTTAATC
Organism: Hibiscus trionum; assembly: GCA_030270665.1. Lineage (NCBI taxonomy): Eukaryota > Viridiplantae > Streptophyta > Magnoliopsida > Malvales > Malvaceae > Hibiscus > Hibiscus trionum. Next base: position 36,237,603 of record BSYR01000010.1, on the reverse strand, counting down.
CAAATTTAGGTGTTCATACAATTGATTACGAGCTTTTCTATACGATTATATTGCAAAACTCATTTTCTGTAATTTTTACTCAGTTAAGATTCTAACGGGTCCATTGTTTGGCCCATTTAGACCCGCTCGTCCGAACCCTTTACAAAAAAGATCGCAAAATAAATTTTAATCAAATTTTAGGAGTTCATATAATTGATTAAGAGCTTTTCAACACGATTATATTGCAAAAACTTGATTTCTGTACTTTTTACTCAGTTAATATTCTAACGGGTCCATTGTTCGGCCCATTTAGACCCGCTCGTCCGAAACCTCTACAAAAGGGTTGCAAAATAAGTTTTAATCCAAATTTAGGAGTTCAAATAATTGATCACGAGCTTTTCTGCACAATTATATTGCAAAAACTCATTTTTTGTGCTTTTTACTCAGTTAAAATTCTAACGAGTCCATTGTTCGGCCCATTTAGAACCGCTCGTCCGAAACCTCTACAAAAGGGTTGCAAAATAATTTTTAATCCAAATTTAGGAGTTCATACAAATGATTACGAGCTTTTCTATACGATTATATTGCAAAACTCATTTTCTGTACTTTTTACTCAGTTAAGATTCTAACGGGTCCATTGTTTGGCCCATTTAGACCCGCTCGTCCGAACCCTTTACAAAAAAGATCGCAAAATAAATTTTAATCAAATTTTAGGAGTTCATATAATTGATTAAGAGCTTTTCAACACGATTATATTGCAAAAACTTGATTTCTGTTCTTTTTATTCAGTTAATATTCTAACGGGTCCATTGTTCGGCCCGTTTAGACCCGCTCGTCCGAAACCTCTACAAAAGGGTTGCAAAATAAGTTTTAATCCAAATTTAGGAGTTCATACAATTTATTACGAGCTTTTCAACACTATTATATTGCAAAAACTCGATATTTGTTCTTTTTACTCAGTTAAAATTCTAAAGGGTCCATTGTTCCCCCCATTTAGACCCGCTCGTCCGAAACCTCTACAAAAAGACCGCAAAACAAGTTAGAGACAAATTTTAGGATTTCATATAATTGATTACGAGCTTTTCAACACGACAATATTACAAAAACTCGATTTTTGTGCTTTTTACTCAGTTAAAATTCTAACGGGTCCATTGTTCGGCCCATTTAAAACAGCTCGTCCGAAACCTCTACAAAAGGGTTGCAAAATAAGTTTTAATCCAAATTTAGGAGTTCATACAATTAATTACGAGCTTTCCAATACGATTATATTGAAAAAACTCGATTTCTGTACTTTTTACTCAGTTAAAATTCTAACGGGTCCATTGTTCGGCCCATTTAGACCCGCTCGTCCGAAACCTTTACAAAAAAAGACCGCAAAATAAGTTAGAATCAAATTTTCGGAGTTCATATAATTGATTACGAGCTTTTCAACATGATTATATTGCAAAATCTCGATTACAGTTCGTTTTACTCAGTTTAAATTCTAACGGGTCCATTGTTCGGCCCATTTAGACCCGCTCGTCCGAAACCTCTACAAAAGGGTTGCAAAATAAGTTTTAATCAAAATTTAGGAGTTCATACAATTGATTACGAGCTTTTCAACACGATTATATTGCAAAAACTCGATTTCTGTACTTTTTACTCAGTTAAAATTCTAACGGGTCCATTGTTCTCCCTATTTTGACCCGCTCGTCCGAAACCTTTACAAAAAAGATCGCAAAATATGTTTTAATCAAATTTTAGGAGATCATATAATTGATTAAGAGCTTTTCAACAAGATTATTTTGCAAAAACTCGATTTCTGTTCTTTTTACTCAGTTAATATTCTAACGGGTCCATTGTTCGGCCCATTTAGACCCGCTCGTCCGAAACCTCTACAAAAGGGTTGCAAAATAAGTTTTAATCCAAGTTTAGGAGTTCATACAATTGATCACGAGCTTTTCTGCACAATTATATTGCAAAAACTCAATTTTTGTGCTTTTTACTCAGTTAAAATTCTAACGAGTCCATTGTTCGGCCCATTTAGAACCGCTCGTCCGAAACCTCTACAAAAGGGTTGCAAAATAAGTTTTAATCCAAATTTAGGAGTTCATACAAATGATTACGAGCTTTTCTATACGATTATATTGCAAAACTCGTTTTCTGTACTTTTTACTCAGTTAAGATTCTAACGGGTCCATTGTTTGGCCCATTTAGACCCGCTCGTCCGAACCCTTTACAAAAAAGATCGCAAAATAAATTTTAATCAAATATTAGGAGTTCATATAATTGATTAAGAGCTTTTCAACACGATTATATTGCAAAAACTTGATTTCTGTTCTTTTTACTCAGTTAATATTCTAACGGGTCCATTGTTCAGCCCGTTTAGACCCGCTCGTCCGAAACCTCTACAAAAGGGTTGCAAAATAAGTTTTAATCCAAATTTAGGAGTTCATACAATTTATTACGAGCTTTTCAACACTATTATATTGCAAAAACTCGATTTTTGTTCTTTTTACTCAATTAAAATTCTAAAGGGTCCATTGTTCCCCCCATTTAGACCCGCTCGTCCGAAACCTCTATAAAAAGACCGCAAAACAAGTTAGAGTCAAATTTTAGGATTTCCTATAATTGATTACGAGCTTTTCAACACGAAAATATTGCAAAAACTCGATTTTTGTGCTTTTTACTCAGTTAAAATTCTAACGGGTCCATTGTTCGGCCCATTTAAAACCGCTCGTCCGAAACCTCTACAAAAGGGTTGCAAAATAAGTTTTAATCCAAATTTAGGAGTTCATACAATTGATTACGAGCTTTCCAATACGATTATATTGAAAAAACTCGATTTCTGTACTTTTTACTCAGTTAAAATTCTAACGGGTCCATTGTTCGGCCCATTTAGACCCGCTCGTCCGAAACCTTTACAAAAAAGACCGCAAAATAAGTTAGAATCAAATTTTAGGAGTTCATATAATTGATTACGAGCTTTTCAACACGATTATATTGCAAAATCTCGATTACAGTTCTTTTTACTCAGTTAAAATTCTAACCGGTCCATTGTTCGGCCCATTTAGACCCGTTCGTCCGAAACTTCTACAAAAGGGTTGCAAAATAAGTTCTAATCAAAATTTAGGAGTTCATACAATTGATTACGAGCTTTTCAACACGATTATATTGCAAAACCTCGATTTCTGTACTTTTTACTCAGTTAATATTCTAACGGGTCCATTGTTCGGCCCATTTAGACCCGCTCGTCTGAAACCTCTACAAAAGGATTGCAAAATAAGTTTTAATCCAAATTTAGGAGTTCATACAATTTATTACGAGCTTTTCTGCACAATTATTTTGCAAAAACTCGATTTTTGTGCTTTTTACTCAGTTAAAATTCTAACGGGTCCATTGTTCGGCCCATTTAGAACCGCTCGTCTGAAACCTCTATAAAAGGGTTGCAAAATAAGTTTTAATCCAAATTTACGAGTTCTACAATTGATTACTAGCTTTTCTATACGATTATATTGCAAAACTCATTTTCTGTACTTTTTACTCAGATAAGATTGTAACGGGTCCATTGTTTGGCCCATTTAGACCTGTTCGTCCGAAACCTTTACAAAAAAGATCATAAAATAAATTTTAATCAAATTTTAGGTGTTAATATAAATGATTAAGAGCTTTTCAACACGATTATATTGCAAAAACTTGATTTCTGTTCTTTTTACTCAATTAATATTCTAACGGGTCCATTGTTCGGCCCGTTTAGACCTGCTCGTCCGAAACCTCTACAAAAGGGTTGCAAATTAAGTTTTAATCCAAATTTAGAAGTTCATACAGTTGATTAAGAGCTTTTCAACACTATTATATTGCAAAAACTCGATTTTTGTTCTTTTTACTCAGTTAAAATTCTAAAGGGTCCATTGTTCGCCCCATTTAGACCCGCTCGTCCGAAACCTCTACAAAAAAGACCGCAAAACAAGTTAGAGTCAAATATTGGGATTTCATATAATTGATTACGAGCTTTTCAACACGACTATATTGCAAAAACTTGATTTTTGTGCTTTTTACTTAGTTAAAATTCTAACGGGTACATTGTTCGGCCCATTTAAAACCGCTCGTCCGAAACCTCTACAAAAGGGTTGAAAAATAAGTTTTAATCCAAATTTAGGAGTTCATACAAATTAATTACGAGCTTTCCAATACGATTATATTGAAAAAACTCGATTTCTGTACTTTTTACTCAGTTAAAATTCTAACGGGTCCATTGTTCCGCCCATTTAGACCCGCTCGTCCGAAACCTTTACAAAAAAGACCGCAAAAGAAGTTAGAATCAAATTTTAGGAGTTCATATAATTGATTACGAGCTTTTCAACACGATTTTATTGTAAAATCTCGATTACTGTCTTTTTACTCAGTTAAAATTCTAACGGGTCCATTGTTCCACCCATTTAGACCCGCTCGTCCGAAACCTCTACAAAATGGTTGGAAAATAAGTTTTAATCCAAATTTAGGAGTTCATACAATTTCTTACGAGCTTTTCAACACGATTATATTGCAAAAACTCGATTTCTATTCTTTTTACTCAGTTAAAATTCTAACGGGTCCATTGTTCGCCCCATTTAGACCTGCTCGTCCGAAACTTCTATAAAAAAGACCGCAAAACAAGTTAGAATAAAATTTTAGGAGTTCATATAATTGATTACGAGCTTTTCAACATGACTATATTGCAAAAACTTGATTTATGTACTTTTTACTCAGTAAAAGTTCTAATGGGTCCATTGTTCGGCCCATTTAGACCCGCTCCTCCGAAACCTCTACAAAAGGGTTGCAAAACTCATTTTCTGTACTTTTTACTCAGTTAAAATTCTAACGGGTCCATTGTTCGGCCCATTTAGACCCGCTCGTCCGAATCCTTTACAAAAAAGATCGCAAAATAAATTTTAATCAAATTTTAGGAGTTCATATAATTGATTAAGAGCTTTTCAACACGATTATATTGCAAAAACTTGATTATTGTTCTTTTCACTCAGTTAACATTCTAACCGGTCCATTGTTCGGCCCATTTAGACCCGCTCGTCCGAAACCTCTACAAAAGGGTTGCAAAATAAGTTTTAATCCAAATTTAGGAGTTCATACAATTGATTACGAGCTTTTCAATACAATTATATTGCAAAAACTCGATTTTTGTTCTTTTTACTCAGTTAAAATTCTAAAGGGTCCATTGTTCGCCCCATTTAGACCCGCTCGTCCGAAACCTCTACAAAAAAGACCGCAAAACAAGTTAGAGTCAAATTTTAGGATTTCATATAATTGATTACGAGCTTTTCAATACGACTATATTGCAAAAACTTGATTTCTGTACTTTTTACTCAGTTAGAATTATAACGGGTCCATTGTTCGGCCCATTAAACCCGCTCGTCCGAAACCTCTACAAAAGGGTTGGAAAATAAGTTTTAATCCAAATTTAGGAGTTCATACAATTGATAACGAGCTTTTCATTACGATTATATTGCAAAAACTCAATTTTCTGTACTTTTTACTTAGTTAAAATTTTAACGGGTCCGTTGTTCGGCCCATTTAGACCCGCTCGTCCGAAACCTTTACAAAAAAGACCGCAAAAGAAGTTAGAATAAAATTTTAGGAGTTCATATAATTGATTACGAGCTTTTCAACATGACTATATTGCAAAAACTTGATTTCTGTACTTTTTACTCAGTTAAAATTCTAACGGGTCCATTGTTTGGCCCACTTAGACCCGCTCGTCCGAAACCTCTACAAAAGGGTTGCAAGATAAGTTTTAATCCAAATTTAGGAGTTCATACAATTGATAACGAGCTTTTCAACACAATTATATTGCAAAAACTCGATTTTTGTGCATTTTACTCGGTGAAAATTCTAGCGGGTCCATTATTCGGGCCATTTAGACTCGCTCTTCCGAAACCTCTACAAAAGGGTTGCAAAATAAGTTTTAATCCAAATTTAGGAGTTCATACAATTGATTACAAGCTTTTCAACATTATTATATTGCTAAAATTCGATTTTTGTGCTTTTTACTCAGTTAAAATTCTAACGGGTCCATTGTTCGGCCCATTTAGACCCGCTCGTCCGAAACCTCTACAAAAGGGTTGCAAAATAAGTTTTAATGAAAATTTAGGAGTTCATACAATTGATTACGAGTTTTTCAACACGATTATATTGCAAAAACTCGATTTATGTATTTTTTACTCAGTTAAAATTCTAACGGGTCCATTGTTCGGCCCATTTAGACCCTCTCGTCCGAAACCTTTACAAGAAAGATCGCAAAATAAATTTTAATCAAATTTTAGGAGTTCATATAATTGATTAAGAGCTTTTCAACACGATTGTATTGCAAAAACATGATTTCTGTTATTTTTACTCAGTTAATATTCTAACGGGTCCATTGTTCGGCCCATTTAGACCCACTCGTCCGAAACCTCTACAAAAGGGTTGCAAAATAAGTTTTAAATCAAATTTAGGAGTTCATACAATTGATTACGAGCTTTTCAACACAATTATATTTCAAAAACTCGATTTTTGCGCAGGATGCCTAGACGCCTCCACTGCGGAGCTTCGCGCCATTGTCACGGGGGCTACACTTGGTAGGGATGCCGGTTGGTGCAGCATCATTATCGAGTCCGACGCTGCTTTGGTCATCAACAAAATACGGTGCCTCGGCCCGGACGCCTCTGCTTTACGGCCACATGTTGATGCGGCTCGCCCTCTTTTTGTATCTATTCCAGATTTACATTTTCTTAATGTACCACGAGTTGCTAATGTTCTAGCTCATACTATTGCCAATTGGGCCTTGCACTCTAGGTCCTCATTGTTTTTTGGGCCGGGCTTCCCGATGTCTTACGCTCTATTGTACCGGTTGGTTTTCAACCCATTTGATTATATATATATTTGGGCACTCCTTTTCCCTTTAGAACCCCCTCTGGGCCAGCCCAGCTGGGATTAGTGGGGTTTTTAATGAGGCCTTTTTCTCAAAAAAAATTCTAACGGGTCCATTGTTCGGCTCATTTAAAATCGCTCGTCCGAAACCTCTACAAAAGGGTTGCAAAATAAATTTTATTCCAAATTTATGAGTCCATACAATTAATTACGAGCTTTTCGACACGATTATATTGAAAAAACTCGATTTCTGTACTTTTTACTCTCTTAAAATTCTAACGGGTCCATTGTTCGGCCCATTTAGACCCGCTCGTCCGAAACCTTTACAAAAAAGACCGCAAAATAACTTAGAATCAAATTTTCGGAGTTCATATAATTGATTACGAGCTTTTCAACATGATTATATTGCAAAATCTCGATTACAGTTCTTTTTACTCAGTTAAAATTCTAACAGGTCCATTGTTCGGCCCATTTAGACCCGTTCGTCCGAAACTTCTACAAAAGGGTTGCAAAATAAGTTTTAATCAAAATTTAGGAGATCATACAATTGATTACGAGCTTTTCAACACGATTATATTGCAAAAACTCTATTTATGTACTTTTTACTCAGTTAAAATTCTAACGGGTCCATTGTTCAGCCCATTTAGATCCGCTCGTCCGAAACCTTTACAAAAAAGATCGCAAAATATGTTTTAATCAAATTTTAGGAGTTCATATAATTGATTAAGAGCTTTTCAACACGATAATATTGCAAAAACTTGATTTCTGTTCTTTTTACTCAGTTAATATTCTAATGGGACCATTGTTCGGCCCATTTAGACCCGCTCGTCCAAAACCTCTACAAAAGGGTTGCAAAATAAGTTTTAATCCAAATTTAGGAGTTCATACAATTGATTACGAGTTTTTCAGCACAATTATATTGCAAAAACTCGATTTTTGTGCTTTTTACTCTGTTAAAATTCTAACGGGTCCATTGTTCGGCCCATTTAGAACCGCTCGTCCGAAACCTCTACAAAATGGTTACAAAATAAGTTTTAATCCAAATTTAGGAGTTCATACAATTGATTACGAGCTTTTCAATACGATTATATTGCAAAAACATGATTTCTGTTCTTTTTACTAAGTTAATATTCTAATGGATCCATTGTTCGGCCCATTTAGACCCGCTCGTCCGAAACCTCTAAAAAGGGTTGCAAAATAAGTGTTAATCCAAATTTAGCAGTTCATACAATTGATCACGAACGTTTCAACATGATTATATTGCAAAAACTCGATTTCTGTACTTTTTACTCTGTTAAAATTCTAACGGGTTCTGTGTTCGGCACATTTAGACCCGTTCGACCGAAACCTCTACAAAAAGGGCTGCAAAATAAGTTTTAATCCAAATTTAGGAGTTCATATAATTGATTACGAGCTTTTCAACCCAATTATTTTGCAAAAACACGATTTCTGTACTTTTTACTCTGTTAAAATTCTAACGGGTCCATTGTTCGGCCCATTTAGACTCGATTTTTCGAAACCTCTACAAAAAAGATCGCAAAATAAGTTTTAATCAAACTTTAGAAGTTCATATAATTGATTATGAGCTTTTCAACATGACTATATTGCAAAAACTTGATTTATGTACTTTTTACTCAGTAAAAATTCTAACGGGTCCATTGTTCGGCCCATTTAGACCCGCTCGTCCGAAACCTCTACAAAAGGGTTGCAAAATAAGTTTTAATCCAAATTTAGGAGTTCATACAATTGATTACAAGCTTTTCAACACAATTATATTGCAAAAACTCGATTTTTGTGCTTTTTACTCAGTGAAAGTTCTAACGGGTCCATTGTTCGGCCCATTTAGAATCGCTCGTCCGAAACCTCTACAAAAAGATCGCAAAATAAGTTTTAATAAAACTTTAGGAGTTCATATAATTGATTAAGAGCTTTTCAACACGATTATATTGCAAAAACTCGATTTCTGTTCTTTTTACTCCGTTAATATTCTAACGGGTCCATTGTTCGGCCCATTTAGACCCGCTCGTCTGAAACCTCTACAAAAGGGTTACAAAATAAGTTTTAATCCAAATTTAGGAGTTCATACAATTGTTTACGAGCTTTTCAACACGATTATATTGCAAAAACTTGATTTTTGTGCTTTTTACTCAGTTAAAATTCTAATGGGTCCATTGTTCGGCCCATTTAGACCCGCTCGTCCGAAACCTCTATAAAAGGGTTGCAAAATAAGTTTTAATCCAAATTTAGGAGTTCTACAATTGATTACTAGCTTTTCTATACGATTATATTGCAAAACTCATTTTCTGTACTTTTTACTCAGATAAGATTGTAACGGGTCCATTGTTTGGCCCATTTAGACCTGTTCGTCCGAAACCTTTACAAAAAAGATCATAAAATAAATTTTAATCAAATTTTAGGTGTTAATATAAATGATTAAGAGCTTTTCAACACGATTATATTGCAAAAACTTGATTTCTGTTCTTTTTACTCAATTAATATTCTAACGGGTCCATTGTTCGGCCCGTTTAGACCTGCTCGTCCGAAACCTCTACAAAAGGGTTGCAAATTAAGTTTTAATCCAAATTTAGAAGTTCATACAGTTGATTAAGAGCTTTTCAACACTATTATATTGCAAAAACTCGATTTTTGTTCTTTTTACTCAGTTAAAATTCTAAAGGGTCCATTGTTCGCCCCATTTAGACCCGCTCGTCCGAAACCTCTACAAAAAAGACCGCAAAACAAGTTAGAGTCAAATATTGGGATTTCATATAATTGATTACGAGCTTTTCAACACGACTATATTGCAAAAACTTGATTTTTGTGCTTTTTACTTAGTTAAAATTCTAACGGGTACATTGTTCGGCCCATTTAAAACCGCTCGTCCGAAACCTCTACAAAAGGGTTGAAAAATAAGTTTTAATCCAAATTTAGGAGTTCATACAAATTAATTACGAGCTTTCCAATACGATTATATTGAAAAAACTCGATTTCTGTACTTTTTACTCAGTTAAAATTCTAACGGGTCCATTGTTCCGCCCATTTAGACCCGCTCGTCCGAAACCTTTACAAAAAAGACCGCAAAAGAAGTTAGAATCAAATTTTAGGAGTTCATATAATTGATTACGAGCTTTTCAACACGATTTTATTGTAAAATCTCGATTACTGTCTTTTTACTCAGTTAAAATTCTAACGGGTCCATTGTTCCACCCATTTAGACCCGCTCGTCCGAAACCTCTACAAAATGGTTGGAAAATAAGTTTTAATCCAAATTTAGGAGTTCATACAATTTCTTACGAGCTTTTCAACACGATTATATTGCAAAAACTCGATTTCTATTCTTTTTACTCAGTTAAAATTCTAACGGGTCCATTGTTCGCCCCATTTAGACCTGCTCGTCCGAAACTTCTATAAAAAAGACCGCAAAACAAGTTAGAATAAAATTTTAGGAGTTCATATAATTGATTACGAGCTTTTCAACATGACTATATTGCAAAAACTTGATTTATGTACTTTTTACTCAGTAAAAGTTCTAATGGGTCCATTGTTCGGCCCATTTAGACCCGCTCCTCCGAAACCTCTACAAAAGGGTTGCAAAACTCATTTTCTGTACTTTTTACTCAGTTAAAATTCTAACGGGTCCATTGTTCGGCCCATTTAGACCCGCTCGTCCGAATCCTTTACAAAAAAGATCGCAAAATAAATTTTAATCAAATTTTAGGAGTTCATATAATTGATTAAGAGCTTTTCAACACGATTATATTGCAAAAACTTGATTATTGTTCTTTTCACTCAGTTAACATTCTAACCGGTCCATTGTTCGGCCCATTTAGACCCGCTCGTCCGAAACCTCTACAAAAGGGTTGCAAAATAAGTTTTAATCCAAATTTAGGAGTTCATACAATTGATTACGAGCTTTTCAATACAATTATATTGCAAAAACTCGATTTTTGTTCTTTTTACTCAGTTAAAATTCTAAAGGGTCCATTGTTCGCCCCATTTAGACCCGCTCGTCCGAAACCTCTACAAAAAAGACCGCAAAACAAGTTAGAGTCAAATTTTAGGATTTCATATAATTGATTACGAGCTTTTCAATACGACTATATTGCAAAAACTTGATTTCTGTACTTTTTACTCAGTTAGAATTATAACGGGTCCATTGTTCGGCCCATTAAACCCGCTCGTCCGAAACCTCTACAAAAGGGTTGGAAAATAAGTTTTAATCCAAATTTAGGAGTTCATACAATTGATAACGAGCTTTTCATTACGATTATATTGCAAAAACTCAATTTTCTGTACTTTTTACTTAGTTAAAATTTTAACGGGTCCGTTGTTCGGCCCATTTAGACCCGCTCGTCCGAAACCTTTACAAAAAAGACCGCAAAAGAAGTTAGAATAAAATTTTAGGAGTTCATATAATTGATTACGAGCTTTTCAACATGACTATATTGCAAAAACTTGATTTCTGTACTTTTTACTCAGTTAAAATTCTAACGGGTCCATTGTTTGGCCCACTTAGACCCGCTCGTCCGAAACCTCTACAAAAGGGTTGCAAGATAAGTTTTAATCCAAATTTAGGAGTTCATACAATTGATAACGAGCTTTTCAACACAATTATATTGCAAAAACTCGATTTTTGTGCATTTTACTCGGTGAAAATTCTAGCGGGTCCATTATTCGGGCCATTTAGACTCGCTCTTCCGAAACCTCTACAAAAGGGTTGCAAAATAAGTTTTAATCCAAATTTAGGAGTTCATACAATTGATTACAAGCTTTTCAACATTATTATATTGCTAAAATTCGATTTTTGTGCTTTTTACTCAGTTAAAATTTTAACGGGTCCATTGTTCGGCCCATTTAGACCCGCTCGTCCGAAACCTCTACAAAAGGGTTGCAAAATAAGTTTTAATGAAAATTTAGGAGTTCATACAATTGATTACGAGTTTTTCAACACGATTATATTGCAAAAACTCGATTTATGTATTTTTTACTCAGTTAAAATTCTAACGGGTCCATTGTTCGGCCCATTTAGACCCTCTCGTCCGAAACCTTTACAAGAAAGATCGCAAAATAAATTTTAATCAAATTTTAGGAGTTCATATAATTGATTAAGAGCTTTTCAACACGATTGTATTGCAAAAACATGATTTCTGTTATTTTTACTCAGTTAATATTCTAACGGGTCCATTGTTCGGCCCATTTAGACCCACTCGTCCGAAACCTCTACAAAAGGGTTGCAAAATAAGTTTTAAATCAAATTTAGGAGTTCATACAATTGATTACGAGCTTTTCAACACAATTATATTTCAAAAACTCGATTTTTGCGCAGGATGCCTAGACGCCTCCACTGCGGAGCTTCGCGCCATTGTCACGGGGGCTACACTTGGTAGGGATGCCGGTTGGTGCAGCATCATTATCGAGTCCGACGCTGCTTTGGTCATCAACAAAATACGGTGCCTCGGCCCGGACGCCTCTGCTTTACGGCCACATGTTGATGCGGCTCGCCCTCTTTTTGTATCTATTCCAGATTTACATTTTCTTAATGTACCACGAGTTGCTAATGTTCTAGCTCATACTATTGCCAATTGGGCCTTGCACTCTAGGTCCTCATTGTTTTTTGGGCCGGGCTTCCCGATGTCTTACGCTCTATTGTACCGGTTGGTTTTCAACCCATTTGATTATATATATATTTGGGCACTCCTTTTCCCTTTAGAACCCCCTCTGGGCCAGCCCAGCTGGGATTAGTGGGGTTTTTAATGAGGCCTTTTTCTCAAAAAAAATTCTAACGGGTCCATTGTTCGGCTCATTTAAAATCGCTCGTCCGAAACCTCTACAAAAGGGTTGCAAAATAAATTTTATTCCAAATTTATGAGTCCATACAATTAATTACGAGCTTTTCGACACGATTATATTGAAAAAACTCGATTTCTGTACTTTTTACTCTCTTAAAATTCTAACGGGTCCATTGTTCGGCCCATTTAGACCCGCTCGTCCGAAACCTTTACAAAAAAGACCGCAAAATAACTTAGAATCAAATTTTCGGAGTTCATATAATTGATTACGAGCTTTTCAACATGATTATATTGCAAAATCTCGATTACAGTTCTTTTTACTCAGTTAAAATTCTAACAGGTCCATTGTTCGGCCCATTTAGACCCGTTCGTCCGAAACTTCTACAAAAGGGTTGCAAAATAAGTTTTAATCAAAATTTAGGAGATCATACAATTGATTACGAGCTTTTCAACACGATTATATTGCAAAAACTCTATTTATGTACTTTTTACTCAGTTAAAATTCTAACGGGTCCATTGTTCAGCCCATTTAGATCCGCTCGTCCGAAACCTTTACAAAAAAGATCGCAAAATATGTTTTAATCAAATTTTAGGAGTTCATATAATTGATTAAGAGCTTTTCAACACGATAATATTGCAAAAACTTGATTTCTGTTCTTTTTACTCAGTTAATATTCTAATGGGACCATTGTTCGGCCCATTTAGACCCGCTCGTCCAAAACCTCTACAAAAGGGTTGCAAAATAAGTTTTAATCCAAATTTAGGAGTTCATACAATTGATTACGAGTTTTTCAGCACAATTATATTGCAAAAACTCGATTTTTGTGCTTTTTACTCTGTTAAAATTCTAACGGGTCCATTGTTCGGCCCATTTAGAACCGCTCGTCCGAAACCTCTACAAAATGGTTACAAAATAAGTTTTAATCCAAATTTAGGAGTTCATACAATTGATTACGAGCTTTTCAATACGATTATATTGCAAAAACATGATTTCTGTTCTTTTTACTAAGTTAATATTCTAATGGATCCATTGTTCGGCCCATTTAGACCCGCTCGTCCGAAACCTCTAAAAAGGGTTGCAAAATAAGTGTTAATCCAAATTTAGCAGTTCATACAATTGATCACGAACGTTTCAACATGATTATATTGCAAAAACTCGATTTCTGTACTTTTTACTCTGTTAAAATTCTAACGGGTTCTGTGTTCGGCACATTTAGACCCGTTCGACCGAAACCTCTACAAAAAGGGCTGCAAAATAAGTTTTAATCCAAATTTAGGAGTTCATATAATTGATTACGAGCTTTTCAACCCAATTATTTTGCAAAAACACGATTTCTGTACTTTTTACTCTGTTAAAATTCTAACGGGTCCATTGTTCGGCCCATTTAGACTCGATTTTTCGAAACCTCTACAAAAAAGATCGCAAAATAAGTTTTAATCAAACTTTAGAAGTTCATATAATTGATTATGAGCTTTTCAACATGACTATATTGCAAAAACTTGATTTATGTACTTTTTACTCAGTAAAAATTCTAACGGGTCCATTGTTCGGCCCATTTAGACCCGCTCGTCCGAAACCTCTACAAAAGGGTTGCAAAATAAGTTTTAATCCAAATTTAGGAGTTCATACAATTGATTACAAGCTTTTCAACACAATTATATTGCAAAAACTCGATTTTTGTGCTTTTTACTCAGTGAAAGTTCTAACGGGTCCATTGTTCGGCCCATTTAGAATCGCTCGTCCGAAACCTCTACAAAAAGATCGCAAAATAAGTTTTAATAAAACTTTAGGAGTTCATATAATTGATTAAGAGCTTTTCAACACGATTATATTGCAAAAACTCGATTTCTGTTCTTTTTACTCCGTTAATATTCTAACGGGTCCATTGTTCGGCCCATTTAGACCCGCTCGTCTGAAACCTCTACAAAAGGGTTACAAAATAAGTTTTAATCCAAATTTAGGAGTTCATACAATTGTTTACGAGCTTTTCAACACGATTATATTGCAAAAACTCGATTTCTGTACTTTTTACTCAATTAAAATTCTAACGGGTCCATTGTTCGGCCCATTTAGACCCGCTCGTCTGAAATCTTTACAAAAAAGATCGCAAAATAAATTTTAATCAAATTTTAGGAATTCATATAATTGATTAAGAGCTTTTCAACACGATAATATTGCAAAAACTTGATTTCTGTTCTTTTTACTCAGTTAATAATCTAACGGGTGCATTGTTCGGCCCATTTAGACCCGCTCGTCCGAAACCTCTACAAAAGGGTTGCAAAATAAGTTTTAATCCAAATTTAGGAGTTTATACAATTGATTGCGAGCTTTTCAACACAATTATATTTCAAAAACTCGATTATTATACTTTTTACTTAGTTAAAATTCTAACGAGTCTATTTTTCGGCCCATTAGGACCCGCTCGTTTGAAACCTCTACAAAAGGGTTGCAAAATAAGTTTTAATCCAAATTTAGGAGTTCATACAATTGTTTACAAGCTTTTCAACACGATTATATTGCAAAAACTCGATTTCTATACTTTTTACTCAATTAAAATTCTAACGGGTCCATTGTTCGGCCCATTTAGACCCGCTCGTCCGAAACTTCTACAAAAAAGATCACAAAATAAGTTTTAATCAAATTTTAGGAGTTCATATAATTGATTAAGAGCTTTTCAACACGATTATATTGCAAAAACTCGATTTCTGTACATTTTACTCAGTTAAAATTCTATCGGGTCCAATGTTCGGCCCATTTAGACCCGCTCGACCGAAACCTCTACAAAAGAGTTGCAAAATAAGTTTTAATCCAAATTTAGGAGTTTATACAATTGATTGAGAGCTTTTCAACACGATTATATTGCAAAAACTCGATTTCTGTTCTTTTTACTCAGTTAATATTCTAACGGGTCCATTGTTCGGCCCATTTAGACCCGCTCGTCTGAAACCTCTACAAAAGGGTTGCAAAATAAGTTTTAATCCAAATTTTGGAGTTCATACAATTGATTGCGAGCTTTTCAACACGATTATATTGCAAAAACTCGATTTCTGTTCTTTTTACTCAGTTAATATTCTAACGGGTCCATTGTTCGGCCCATTTAGACCCGCTCGTCTGAAACCTCTACAAAAGGGTTGCAAAATAAGTTTTAATCCATATTTAGGAGTTCATACAATTGTTTACGAGCTTTTCAACACAATTATATTGCAAAAACTCGATTTTTGTTCTTTTTACTCAGTTAATATTCTAACGGGTCTGTTGTCCAGCCCATTTAGACCCGCTCGTCTGAAACCTCTACAAAATGGTTGCAAAATAAGTTTTAATGCAAATTTAGGAGTTCATACAATTGTTTACGAGCTTTTCAACACAATTATATTGCAAAAACTCAATTTTTGTGCTTTTTACTCAGTTAATATTCTAACGGGTCCATTGTTCGGCCCATTTAGACCCGATCGTCTGAAACCTCTACAAAAGGGTTGCAAAATAAGTTTTAATCCAAATTTAGGAGTTCATACAATTGTTTACGAGCTTTTCAACACGATTATATTGCAAAAACTCGATTTTTGTGCTTTTTACTCAGTTAAAATTCTAACGGGTCCATTGTTCGGCCCATTTAGACCCGCTCGTCTGAAACCTCTACAAAAGGGTTCTAAAATAAGTTTTAATCCAAATTTAGGAGTTCATACAATGGTTTACGAGCTTTTCAACACGATTATATTGCAAAAACTCGATTTCTATACTTTTTACTCAATTAAAATTCTAACGGGTCCATTGTTCGGCTCATTTAGACCCGCTCGTCCGAAACCTTTACAAAAAAGATCGTAAAATAAATTTTAATCAAATTTTAGGAGTTCATATAATTGATTAAGAGCTTTTCAACACGATAATATTGCAAAAACTCGATTTCTGTTCTTTTTACTCAGTTAATATTCTAACGGGTCCATTGTTCGGCCCATTTAGACTCGCTCGTCCGAAACCTCTACAAAAGGGTTGCAAAATAAATTTTAATCCAAATTTAGGAGTTTATACAATTGATTGCGAGCTTTTCAACACAATTATATTTCAAAAACTCGATTAATATACTTTTTACTTAGTTAAAATTCTAACGAGTCTATTTTTCGGCCCATTAGGACTCGCTGGTCTGAAACCTCTACAAAAGGGTTGCAAAATAAGTTTTAATCCAAATTTAGGAGTTCATACAATTGTTTAAAAGCTTTTCAACATGATTATATTGCAAAAACTCGATTTCTATACATTTTACTCAGTTAAAATTCTAACGGGTCCATTGTTCGGCCCATTTAGACCCGCTCGTCCGAAACCTCTACAAAAGGGTTACAAAATAAGTTTTAATCAAAATTTAGGAGTTCATACAATTGATTACGAGCTTTTCAACACGATTATATTGCAAAAACTCGATTTTTGTTCTTTTTACTCAGTTAATATTCTAACGGGTCCACTGTTCGGCCCATTTAGACCTGCTCGTCTGAAACCTCTACAAAAGGGTTGCAAAATAAGTTTTAATCCAAATTTAGGAGTTCATACACTTGTTTACGAGCTTTTCAACACGATTATATTGCAAAAACTCGATTTCTATACTTTTTACTCAATTAAAATTCTAACGGGTCCATTGTTCGGCCCATTTAGACCCGCTCGTCCGAAACCTCTACAAAAAAGATCGCAAAATAAGTTTTAATCAAATTTTAGGAGTTCATATAATTGATTAAGAGCTTTTCAACATGATTATATTGTAAAAACTCGATTTCTGTTCTTTTTACTCAGTTAATATTCTAACGGGTCCATTGTTCGGCCCATTTAGACTCGCTCGTTTGAAACCTCTACAAAAGGGTTGCAAAATAAGTTTTAATCCAAATTTAGGAGTTCATACAATTGTTTACGAGCTTTTCAACACGATTATATTGCAAAAACTCAATTTCTATACTTTTTACTCAATTAAAATTCTAACGGGTCCATTGTTCGGCCCATTTAGACCCGCTCGTCTGAAACCTTTACAAAATAGATCGCAAAATAAATTTTAATCAAATTTTAGGAGTTCATATAATTGATTAACAGCTTTTCAACAAGATTATATTGCAAAAACTTGATTTCTGTTCTTTTTACTTATTTAATATTCTAACGGTTCCATTGTTCGGCCCATTTAGACCCGCTCGTCCGAAACCTCTACAAAAGGGTTGCAAAATAAGTTTTAATCAAAATTTAGGAGTTCATACAATTGATTACGAGCTTTTCAACACAATTATATTGCAAAAACTCGATTTTTGTGCTTTTAACTCTGTTAAAATTCTAACGGGTCCATTGTTCGGCCCATTTAGACCCGCTCGTCCGAAACCTCTACAAAAGGGTTGCAAAATAAGTGTTAATCTAAATTTAGGAGTTCATACAATTGATCACGAGCGTTTCAACACGATTATATTGCAAAAACTGGATTTATGTACTTTTTACTCAGTTAAAATTCTAACGGGTCCATTGTTCGGCCTATTTAGACCCGATCGTCCGAAACCTATACAAAAAGAGTTGTATAATAAGTTTTAATCCAAATTTAGGAATGTATATAATTGATTATGAACATTTCAACATGATTATATTGCAAAAACTCGATTTCTATACTTTTTACTAAGTTAAAATTCTAACGGGTCAACTGTTCGGCCCATTTAGACCCGCTCGTCCGAAACCTCTACAAAAGGGTTGCAAAATAAGTTTTAATCCAAATTTAGGAGTTCATACAATTGATTAGGAGCTTTTCAACACAATTATATTGCAAAAACTCGATTACCATACTTTTTACTTAGTTAAAATTCCAATGGGTCTTATTTTCGGCCCATTAGGACCCGCTCGTCTGAAACCTCTAAAAAAGGGTTGCAAAATAATTTTTAATCCAAATGTAAGAGTTCATACAGATGATTACGAGCTTTTCAAAATGATTATATTGCAAAAACTAGATTTCTGTACTTTTTACTCAGTTAAAATTCTAACGGGTCCATTGTTCGGCTCATTTAGACCCGCTCGTCCGAAACCTCAACAAAAGGGTTGCAAAAAAAGTTTTAATCCAAATTTAGGAGTTCATACAATTGATTACGAGCTTTTCAACACGATTATATTGCAAAAACTTGATTTCTGTTCTTTTTACTCAGTTAATAATCTAACGGGTCCATTGTTCGGCCCATTTAGACCCGCTCGTCCGAAACCTCTACAAAAGGGTTGCAAAATAAGTTTTAATCAAAATTTAGGAGTTCATACAATTGATTACGAGCTTTTCAACACGATTATATTGCAAAAACTCGATTTTTGTTCTTTTTACTCAGTTAATATTCTAACGGGTCCATTGTTCGGCCCATTTAGACCTGCTCGTCTGAAACCTCTACAAAAGGGTTGCAAAATAAGTTTTAATCCAAATTTAGGAGTTCATGCAATTGTTTACGAGCTTTTCAACACGATTATATTGCAAAAACTCGATTTCTATACTTTTTACTCAATTAAAATTCTAACGGGTTGATTGTTCGGCCCATTTAGACCCGCTCGTCCGAAACCTTTACAAAAAAGATCGCAAAATAAATTTTAATCAAATTTTAGGAGTTCATATAATTGATTAAGAGCTTTTCAACACGATAATATTGCAAAAACTCGATTTATGTTCTTTTTACTCAGTTAAAATTCTAACGGGCCCATTGTTCGGCCCATTTAGACCCGATCGTCTGAAACCTATACAAAGGGGTTGCAAAATAAGTTTTAATCCAAATTTAGGAGTTCATACAATTGATCACGAGCGTTTGAACACGATTATATTGCAAAAACTTGATTTTTGTGCTTTTTACTCAGTTAAAATTCTAATGGGTCCATTGTTCGGCTCATTTAGACCCGCTCGTTTGAAACCTCAACAAAAGGGTTGCAAAATAAGTTTTAATCAAAATTTAGGAGTTCATACAATTGATTACGAGCTTTTCAACACGATTATATTGAAAAAACTCGATTTCTGTAAATTTTACACAGTTAAAATTCTAACGGGTCCATTGTTCGGCCCATTTAGTCCCGCTCGTCTGAAACCTCTACAAAAGGGTTGCAAAATAAGTTTTAATCCAAATTTAGGAGTTCATACAATAGTTTACGAGCTTTTCAACACGATTATATTGCAAAAACTCGATTTCTATACTTTTTACTCAATTAAAATTCTAACGGGTCCATTGTTCGGCCCATTTAGACCCGCTCGTCCGAAACCTTTACAAAAAAGATCGCAAAATAAATTTTAATCAAATTTTAGGAGTCCATATAATTGATTAAGAGCTTTTCAACACGATAATATTGCAAAAACTCGATTTCTGTTCTTTTTACTCAGTTAATATTCTAACGGGTCAATTGTTCGGCCCATTTAGACTCGCTCGTCCGAAACCTCTACAAAAGGGTTGCAAAATAAGTTTTAATCCAAATTTAGGAGTTTATACAATTGATTGCGAGTTTTTCAACACAATTATATTTTAAAAACTCGATTAATATAGTTTTTACTTATTTAAAATTCTAACGAGTCTATTTTTCGGCCCATTAGGACCCCCTGGTATGAAACCTCTACAATAGAGTTGCAAAATAAGTTTTAATCCAAATTTAGGAGTTCATACAATTGTTTACAAGCTTTTCAACACGATTATATTGCAAAAACTCGATTTCTATACTTTTTACTCAATTAAAATTCTAACGGGTCCATTGTTCGGCCCATTTAGACCCGCTCGTCCGAAACCTCTACAAAAAAGATCGTAAAATAAGTTTTAATCAAATTTTAGGAGTTCATATAATTGATTAAGAGCTTTTCAACACGATTATATTGCAAAAACTCAATTTTTCTACATTTTACTCAGTTAAAATTCTAACGGGTCCATTGTTCGGCCCATTTAGACCCGCTCGTCCGAAACCTCTACAAAAGGGTTGCAAAATAAGGTTTAATCAAAATTTAGGAGTTCATACAATTGATTACGAGCTTTTCAACACAATTACATTGCAAAAACTCGATTTTTGTTCTTTTTACTCGGTTAATATTCTAACGAGTCCATTGTTCGGCCCATTTAGACCTGCTCGTCTGAAACCTCTACAAAAGGGTTGCAAAATAAGTTTTAATCCAAATTTAGGAGTTCATGCAATTGTTTACGAGCTTTTCAACACGATTATATTGCAAAAACTCGATTTCTATACTTTTTACTCAATTAAAATTCTAACGGGTCCATTGTTCGGCCCATTTAGACCCGCTCGTCCGAAACCTCTACAAAAAAGATCGCAAAATAAGTTTTAATCAAATTTTAGAAGTTCTTATAATTGATTAAGAGCTTTTCAACATGATTATATTGTAAAAACTCGATTTCTGTTCTTTTTACTCAGTTAATATTCTAACGGGTCCATTGTTCGGCCCATTTAGACCCGCTCGTTTGAAACCTCTACAAAAGGGTTGCAAAATAAGTTTTAATCCAAATTTAGGAGTTCATACAATTGTTTATGAGCTTTTCAATACGATTATATTGCAAAAACTCGATTTCTATACTTTTTACTCAATTAAAATTCTAACGGGTCCATTGTTCGGCCCATTTAGACGCGCTCGTCTGAAACCCTTACAAAAAAGATCGCAAAATAAATTTTAATCAAATTTTAGGAGTTCATATAATTTATTAACAGCTTTTCAACACGATTATATTGCAAAAAATTTGATTTCTGTTCTTTTTACACATTTAATATTCTAACGGGACCATTGTTCGGCCCATTTAGACCCGCTCGTCCGAAACCTCTACAAAAGGGTTGCAAAATAAGTTTTAATCCAAATTTAGGAGTTCATACAATTGATTACGAGCTTTTCAATACGATTATATTGCAAAAACTCGATTTCTGTTCTTTTTACTCAGTTAATATTCTAACGGGTCCATTGTTCGGCCCATTTAGACTCGCTTGTCTGAAACCTCTACAAAAGGGTTGCAAAATAAGTTTTAATCCAAATTTAGGAGTTCATACAATTGTTTACGAGCTTTTCAACACGATTATATTTCAAAAACATGATTTCTATACTTTTTACTCAATTAAAATTCTAACGGGCCCATTGTTCGGCCCATTTAGACACGCTCGTCCGAAACCTCTACAAAAAAGATCGCAAAATAAGTTTTAATCAAATTTTAGGAGTTCATATAATTGATTAAGAGCTTTTCAACACGATTATATTGTAAAAACTCGATTTCTGTTCTTTTTACTCAGTTAAAATTCTAACGGGTCCATTGTTCGGCCCATTTAGACCCGCTCGTCCGAAACCTCTACAAAAGGGTTGGAAACTAAGTTTTAATCCAAATTTAGGAGTTCATACAATTGTTTACGAGCTTTTCAACACAATTATATTGCAAAAACTCGATTTCTGTTCTTTTTACTCAGATAATATTCTAACGGGTCCATTGTTCGGCCCATTTAGACTCGCTCGTCTGAAACCTCTACAAAAAAGGTTGCAAAATAAGTTTTAATCCAAATTTAGGAATTCATACAATTGTTTACGAGCTTTTCAACACGATTATATTGCAAAAACTCGATTTCTATACTTTTTACTCAATTAAAATTCTAACGGGTCCATTGTTCGGCCCATTTAGACCCGCTCGTCTGAAACCTCTACAAAAAAGATCGCAAAATAAGTTTTAATCAAATTTTAGGAGTTCATATAATTGATTAAGAGCTTTTCAACACGATTATATTGTAAAAACTCGATTTCTGTTCTTTTTACTCAATTAATATTCTAACGGGTCCATTGTTTGGCACATTTAGACCCGCTCGTCTGAAACCTCTACAAAAGGGTTGCAAAATAAGTTTTAATCTAAATTTAGGAGTTCATACAATTGTTTACGAGCTTTTCAACACAATTATATTGCAAAAACTCGATTTCTGTTCTTTTTACTCAGTTAATATTCTAACGGGTCCATTGTTCAGCCCACTTAGACCCGCTCGTCTGAAACCTCTACAAAAGGGTTGCAAAATAAGTTTTAATCAAAATTTAGGAGTTCATACAATTTTTTACGAGCTTTTCAACATAATTATATTGCAAAAACTCGATTTTTGTGCTTTTTACTCAGTTAAAATTCTAACGGGTCCATTGTTCGGCCAATTTAGACCCGCTCGTATGAAACCTCTACAAAAGGGTTGCAAAATAAGTTTTAATCCAAATTTAGGAGTTCATACAATTGTTTACGAGCTTTTCAACACGATTATATTCCAAAAACTCGATTTCTATACTATTTACTCAATTAAAATTCTAACGGGTCCATTGTTCGGCCCTTTTAGACCCGCTCGTCTGAAATCTTTACAAAAAAGATCGCAAAATAAATTTTAATCAAATTTTAGGAGTTCATATAATTGATTAAGAGCTTTTCAACACGATAATATTGCAAAAACTTGATTTCTGTTCTTTTTACTCAGTTAATAATCTAACGGGTCCATTGTTCGGCCCATTTAGACCCGCTCGTCCGAAACCTCTACAAAAGGGTTGCAAAATAAGTTTTAATCCAAATTTAGGAGTTTATACAATTGATTGCGAGCTTTTCAACACAATTATATTTCAAAAACTCGATTATTATACTTTTTACTTAGTTAAAATTCTAACGAGTCTATTTTTCGGCCCATTAGGACCCGCTCGTCTGAAACCTCTACAAAAGGGTTGCAAAATAAGTTTTAATCCAAATTTAGGAGTTCATACAATTGTTTACAAGCTTTTCAACACGATTATATTGCAAAAACACGATTTCTATACTTTTTACTCAAATAAAATTCTAACGGGTCCATTGTTCGGCCCATTTAGACCCGCTCGTCCGAAACTTCTACAAAAAAGATCGCAAAATAAATTTTAATCAAATTTTAGGAGTTCATATAATTGATTAAGAGCTTTTCAAAACGATTATATTGCAAAAACTCAATTTCTGTACATTTTACTCAGTTAAAATTCTATCGGGTCCATTGTTCGGCCCGTTTAGACCCGCTCGACCGAAACCTCTACAAAAGGGTTGCAAAATAAGTTTTAATCCAAATTTAGGAGTTTATACAATTGATTGAGAGCTTTTCAACACGATTATATTGCAAAAACTCGATTTCTGTTCTTTTTACTCAGTTAATATTCTAACGGGTCTATTGTCCAGCCCATTTAGACCCGCTCGTCTGAAACCTCTACAAAATGGTTGCAAAATAAGTTTTAATCCAAATTTAGGAGTTTATACAATTGTTTACGAGCTTTTCAACACAATTATATTGCAAAAACTCGATTTTTGTGCTTTTTACTCAGTTAATATTCTAACGAGTCCATTGTTCGGCCCATTTAGACCCAGTCGTCTGAAACCTCTACAAAAGGGTTGCAAAATAAGTTTTAATCCAAATTTAGGAGTTCATACAATTGTTTACGAGCTTTTCAACACGATTATATTGCAAAAACTCGATTTTTGTGCTTTTTACTCAGTTAAAATTCTAACGGGTCCATTGTTCGGCCCATTTAGACCCGCTCGTCTGAAACCTCTACAAAAGGGTTGCAAAATATGTTTTAATCCAAATTTAGGAGTTCATACAATGGTTTACGAGCTTTTCAACACGATTATATTGCAAAAAGTCGATTTCAATACTTTTTACTCAATTAAAATTCTAACGGATCCATTGTTCGGCCCATTTAGACCCGCTCGTCCGAAACCTTTACAAAAAAGTTCGCAAAATAAATTATAATCAAATTTTAGGAGTTCATATAATTGATTAAGAGCTTTTCAACACGATAATATTGCAAAAACTCGATTTCTGTTCTTTTTACTCAGTTAATATTCTAACGGGTCCATTGTTCGGCCCATTTAGACTCGCTCGTCCGAAACCTCTACAAAAGGGTTGCAAAATAAGTTTTAATCCAAATTTCGGAGTTTATACAATTGATTGCGAGCTTTTCAACACAATTATATTTCAAAAACTCGATTAATATACTTTTTACTTAGTTAAAATCTAACGAGTCTATTTTTCGGCCCATTAGGACCCGCTGGTCTGAAACCTCTACAAAAGGGTTGCAAAATAAGTTGTAATCCAAATTTAGGAGTTCATACAATTGTTTAAAAGCTTTTCAACATGATTATATTGCAAAAACTCGATTTCTATACTTTTTACTCAATTAAAATTCTAACGGGTTCATTGTTCGGCCCATTTAGACCCGCTCGTCCGAAACCTCTACAAAAAAGATCGCAAAATAAGTTTTAATCAAATTTTTGGAGTTCATATAATTGATTAAGAGCTTTTCAACACGATTATATTGCAAAAACTCAATTTTTCTACATTTTACTCAGTTAAAATTCTAACGGGTCCATTGTTCGGCCCATTTAGACCCTCTCGTCCGAAACCTCTACAAAAGGGTTGCAAAATAAGTTTTAATCAAAATTTAGGAGTTCATACAATTGATTACGAGCTTTTCAACAAGATTATATTGCAAAAGCTCGATTTTTGTTCTTTTTACTCAGTTAATATTCTAACGGGTCCACTGTTCGGCCCATTTAGACCTGCTCGTCTGAAACCTCTACAAAAGGGTTGCAAAATAAGTTTTAATCCAAATTTAGGAGTTCATACACTTGTTTACGAGCTTTTCAACACGATTATATTAAAAAAAAACTCGATTTCTATACTTTTTACTCAATTAAAATTCTAACGGGTCCATTGTTCGGCCCATTTAGACCCGATCGTCCGAAACCTCTACAAAAAAGATCGCAAAATAAGTTTTAATCAAATTTTAGGAGTTCATATAATTGATTAAGAGCTTTTCAACATGATTATATTGTAAAAACTCGATTTCTGTTCTTTTTACTCAGTTAATATTCTAACGGGTCCATTGTTCGGCCCATTTAGACCCGCATGTTTGAAACCTCTACAAAAGGGTTGCAAAATAAGTTTTAATCCAAATTTAGGAGTTCATACAATTGTTTACGAGCTTTTCAACACGATTATATTGCAAAAACTCAATTTTTATACTTTTTACTCAATTAAAATTCTAACGGGTCCATTGTTCGGCCCATTTAGACCCGCTCGTCTGAAACCTTTATAAAAAAGATCACAAAATAAATTTTAATCAAATTTTAGGAGTTCATATAATTGATTAACAGCTTTTCAACAAGATTATATTGCAAAAACTTGATTTCTGTTCTTTTTACTCATTTAATATTCTAACGGGTCCATTGTTCGGCCCATTTAGACCCGCTCGTCCGAAACCTCTACAAAAGGGTTGCAAAATAAGTTTTAATCAAAATTTAGGAGTTCATACAATTGATTACGAGCTTTTCAACACAATTATATTGCAAAAACTCGATTTTTGTGCTTTTTTACTCTGTTAAAATTCTAACGGGTCCATTGTTCGGCCCATTTAGACCCGCTCGTCCGAAACCTCTACAAAAGGGTTGCAAAATAAGTGTTAATCCAAATTTAGGAGTTCATACAATTGATCACGAGCGTTTCAACACGATTATATTGCAAAAACTCGATTTCTATACTTTTTACTCAGTTAAAATTCTAACGGGTCCATTGTTCGGCCTATTTAGACCCGATCGTCCGAAACCTATACAAAAAGGGTTGTATAATAAGTTTTAATCCAAATTTAGGAATGTATATAATTGATTACGAACATTTCAACATGATTATATTGCAAAAACTCTATTTCTATACTTTTTACTAAGTTAAAATTCTAACGGGTCAACTGTTCGGCCCATTTAGACCCGCTCGTCCGAAACCTCTACAAAAGGGTTGCAAAATAAGTTTTAATCCAAATTTAGGAGTTCATACAATTGATTACGAGCTTTTCAACACAATTATATTGCAAAAACTCGATTACCATACTTTTTACTTAGTTAAAATTCTAATGGGTCTTATTTTCGGCCCATTAGGACCCGCTCGTCTGAAACCTCTAAAAAAGGGTTGCAAAATAAGTTTTAATCCAAATGTAAGAGTTCATACAGATGATTACGAGCTTTTCAAAATGATTATATTGCAAAAACTAGATTTCTGTACTTTTTACTCAGTCAAAATTCTAACGGGTCCATTGTTCGGCTCATTTAGACTCGCTCGTCCGAAACCTCAACAAAAGGGTTGCAAAATAAGTTTTAATCCAAATTTAGGAGTTTATACAATTGATTACGAGCTTTTCAACACGATTATATTGCAAAAACTTGATTTCTGAACTTTATACTCAGTTAAAATTCTAACGGGTCCATTGTTCGTCCCATTTAGACCCGCTCGTCCGAAACCTCTACAAAAAGGTTGCAAAATAAGTGTTAATCCAAATTTAGGAGTTCATACAATTGATTACGAGCGTTTCAATATGATTATATTGCAAAAACTCGATTTTTGTTCTTTTTACTCTGTTAATATTCTAACGGGTCCATTGTTCGGCCCATTTAGACCTGCTCGTCTGAAACCTCTACAAAAGGGTTGCAAAATATGTTTTAATCCAAATTTAGGAGTTCATACAATTGTTTACGAGCTTTTCAACACGATTATATTGCAAAAACTCGATTTCTATACTTTTTACTCAATTAAAATTCTAACGGGTCCATTGTTCGGCCCATTTAGACCCGCTCGTCCGAAACCTTTAAAAAAAATCGCAAAATAAATTTTAATCAAATTTTAGGAGTTCATATAATTGATTAAGAGCTTTTCAACACTATAATATTGCAAAAACTCGATTTCTGTTCTTTTTACTCAGTTAAAATTCTAACGGGCCCATTGTTCGGCCCATTTAGACTCGATCGTTTGAAACCTATACAAAGTGGTTGCAAAATAAGTTTTAATCCAAATTTAGGAGTTCATACAATTGATCACGAGCGTTTGAACACGATTATATTGCAAAAACTTGATTTTTGTGCTTTTTACTCAGTTAAAATTCTAATGGGTCCATTGTTCGGCCCATTTAGACCCGCTCGTCTGAAACCTCTACAAAAGGGTTGCAAAATAAGTTTTAATCCAAATTTAGGAGTTCATACAATTGTTTACGAGCTTTTCAACACGATTATATTGCAAAAACTCGATTTCTATACTTTTTACTCAATTAAAATTCTAACGGGTCCATTGTTCGGCCCTTTTAGACCCGCTCGTCCGAAACCTTTACAAAAAATATCGCAAAATAAATTTTAAACAAATTTTAGGAGTTCATATAATTGATTAAGAGCTTTTCAACACGATAATATTGCAAAAACTCGATTTCTGTTCTTTTTACTCAGTTAATATTCTAACGGGTCAATTGTTCAGCCCATTTAGATTCGCTCGTCCGAAACCTCTACAAAAGGGTTGCAAAATAAGTTTTAATCCAAATTTAGGAGTTTATACAATTGATTGCGATCTTTTCAACACAATTATATTTCAAAAACTCGAATAATATACTTTTTACTTAGTTAAAATTCTAACGAGTCTATTTTTCGGCCCATTAGGACCCCATGGTCTGAAACCTCTACAAAAGGGTTGCAAAATAAGTTTTAATCCAAATTTAGGAGTTCATACAATTGTTTACAACCTTTTCAACACGATTAAATTGCAAAAACTCGATTTCTATACTTGTTACTCAATTAAAATTCTAACGGGTCCATTGTTCGGCCCATTTAGACCCGCTCGTCCGAAACCTCTACAAAAAAGATCGCAAAATAAGTTTTAATTAAATTTTAGGAGTTCAAATAATTGATTAAGAGCTTTTCAACACGATTATATTCCAAAAACTCAATTTTTCTACATTTTACTCAGTTAAAATTCTAAAGGGTCCATTGTTCGGCACATTTAGACCCGCTCGTCTGAAACCTCTACAAAATGGTTGCAAAATAAGTTTTAATCAAAATTTAGGAGTTCATACAATTGATTATGAGCTTTTCAACAAGATTATATTCCAAAAACTCGATTTTTGTTCTTTTTACTCAGTTAATATTCTAACGGGTCCATTGTTCGGCCCATTTAGACCTGCTCGTCTGAAACTCTACAAAAGGGTTGCAAAATAAGTTTTAATCCAAATTTAGGAGTTCATGCAATTTTTTACGAGCTTTTCAACACGATTATATTGCAAAAACTCGATTTTATACTTTTTACTCAATTAAAATTCTAACGGGTCCATTGTTCGGCCCATTTAGACCCGCTCGTCCGAAACCTCTACAAAAAAGATCGCAAAATAAGTTTTAATCAAATTTTAGAAGTTCATATAATTGATTAAGAGCTTTTCAACATGATTATATTGTAAAAACTCGATTTCTGTTCTTTTTACTCAGTTAATATTCTAACGGGTCCATTGTTCGGCCCATTTAGACCCGCTCGTTTGAAACCTCTACAAAAGGGTTGCAAAATAAGTTTTAATCCAAATTTAGGAGTTCATACAATTGTTTACGAGCTTTTCAACACGATTATATTGCAAAAACTCGATTTCTATAATTTTTACTCAATTAAAATTCTAACGGGTCCATTGTTCGGCCCATTTAGACCCGCTCGTCTGAAACCTTTACAAAAAAGATCGCAAAATAAATTTTAATCAAATTTTAGGAGTTCATATAATTGATTAACAGCTTTTCAACACGATTATATTGCAAAAACTTGATTTCTGTTCTTTTTACTCATTTAATATTCTAACGGGTCTATTGTTCGGCCCATTTAGACCCGCTCGTCCGAAACCTCTACAAAAGGGTTGCAAAATAACTTTTAATCCTAATTTAGGAGTTCATACAATTGATTACGAGCTTTTCAACACAATTATATTGCAAAAACTCGATTTTTGTGCTTTTTTACTCAGTTAAAATTCTAACGGGCCCATTGTTCGGCCCATTTAGACCCGATCGTCTGAAACCTATACAAAGGGGTTGCAAAATAAGTTTTAATCCAAATTTAGGAGTTCATACAATTGATCAAGAGCGTTTGAACACGATTATATTGCAAAAACTTGATTTTTGTGCTTTTTACTCAGTTAAAATTCTAATGGGTCCATTGTTCGGCCCATTTAGACTCGCTCGTCCGAAACCTCTACAAAAGGGTTGCAAAATAAGTTTTAATCTAAATTTAGGAGTTCATACAATTGATTACGAGCTTTTCAACACGATTATATTGCAAAAACTCTATTTCTGTACATTTTACACAGTTAAAATTCTAACGGGTCCATTGTTCGGCCCATTTAGACCCGCTGGTCCGAAACCTCTACAAAAGGGTTGCAAAATAAGTTTTAATACAAATTTAGGAGTTTATACAATTGATTACGAGCTTTTCAACACAATTATATTTCAAAAACTCAATTACTATACTTTTTACTTAGTTAAAATTCTAACGGGTCTATTTTTCGGCCCATAAGGACCCGTTCGTCTGAAACCTCTACAAAAGGGTTGCAAAATAAGTTTTAATCCAAATTTAGGAATGTATATAATTGATTACGAGGTTTTCAACACGATTATATTGCAAAAACTCGATTTCTATACTTTTTACTCAATTAAAATTCTAACGGGTCCATTATTCGGCCCATTTAGACCCGCTCGTCCGATACCTTTACAAAAAAGATCGCAAAATAAATTTTAATCAAATTTTAGGAGTTCATATAATTGATTAAGAGCTTTTCAACACGATTATATTGTAAAAACAGGATTTCTGTTCTTTTTACTCAGTTAATATTCTAAAGGGTCCATTGTTCGGCCCATTTAGACCCGCTCGTCTGAAACCTCTACAAAAGGGTTGCAAAATAAGTTTTAATCCAAATTTAGGAGTTCATACAATTGATTACGAGCTTTTCAACACGATTATATTGCAAAAACTCAATTTCTGTTCTTTTTACTCAGTTAATATTCTAACGGGTCCATTGTTCGGCCCATTTAGACCCGCTTGTCTGAAACCTCTACAAAAGGGTTGCAAAATAAGTTTTAATCCAAATTTAGGAGTTCATACAATTGTTTACGAGCTTTTCAACACGATTATATTGCAAAAACACGATTTCTATACTTTTTACTCAATTAAAATTCTAACGGGTCCATTGTTCGGCCCATTTAGACACGCTCTTCCGAAACCTCTACAAAAAAGATCGCAAAATTAGTTTTAATCAAATTTTAGGAGTTCATTTATTTGATTAAGAGCTTTTCAACACGATTATATTGTAAAAACACGATTTATGTTCTTTTTACTCAGTTAAAATTCTAACGGGTCCTTTGTTCGGCCCATTTAGACCCGCTCGTCTGAAACCTCTACAAAAGGGTTGCAAAATAAGTTTTAATCCAAATTTAGGAGATCATACAATTGTTTACGAGCTTTACAACACAATTATATTGCAATTACTCGATTTCTGTTCTTTTTACTCAGTTAATATTCTAACGGGTCCATTGTTCAGCCCATTTAGACCCGCTCGTCTGAAACCTCTACAAAAGGGTTGCAAAATAAGTTTTATTCCAAATTTAGGAATTCATAGAATTGTTTACGAGCTTTTCAACACGATTATATTGCAAAAACTCGATTTCTATACTTTTTACTCAATTAAAATTCTAACGGGTCCATTGTTCGGCCCATTTAGACCCGCTCGTCCGAAACCTCTACAAAAAAGATCGCAAAATAAGTTTTAATCAAATTTTAGAAGTTCATATAATTGATTAAGAGCTTTTCAACATGATTATATTGTAAAAACTCGATTTCTGTTCTTTTTACTCAGTTAATATTCTAACGGGTCCATTGTTCGGCCCATTTAGACCCGCTCGTTTGAAACCTCTACAAAAGGGTTGCAAAATAAGTTTTAATCCAAATTTAGGAGTTCATACAATTGTTTACGAGCTTTTCAACACGATTATATTGCAAAAACTCGATTTCTATAATTTTTACTCAATTAAAATTCTAACGGGTCCATTGTTCGGCCCATTTAGACCCGCTCGTCTGAAACCTTTACAAAAAAGATCGCAAAATAAATTTTAATCAAATTTTAGGAGTTCATATAATTGATTAACAGCTTTTCAACACGATTATATTGCAAAAACTTGATTTCTGTTCTTTTTACTCATTTAATATTCTAACGGGTCTATTGTTCGGCCCATTTAGACCCGCTCGTCCGAAACCTCTACAAAAGGGTTGCAAAATAACTTTTAATCCTAATTTAGGAGTTCATACAATTGATTACGAGCTTTTCAACACAATTATATTGCAAAAACTCGATTTTTGTGCTTTTTTACTCAGTTAAAATTCTAACGGGCCCATTGTTCGGCCCATTTAGACCCGATCGTCTGAAACCTATACAAAGGGGTTGCAAAATAAGTTTTAATCCAAATTTAGGAGTTCATACAATTGATCAAGAGCGTTTGAACACGATTATATTGCAAAAACTTGATTTTTGTGCTTTTTACTCAGTTAAAATTCTAATGGGTCCATTGTTCGGCCCATTTAGACTCGCTCGTCCGAAACCTCTACAAAAGGGTTGCAAAATAAGTTTTAATCTAAATTTAGGAGTTCATACAATTGATTACGAGCTTTTCAACACGATTATATTGCAAAAACTCTATTTCTGTACATTTTACACAGTTAAAATTCTAACGGGTCCATTGTTCGGCCCATTTAGACCCGCTGGTCCGAAACCTCTACAAAAGGGTTGCAAAATAAGTTTTAATACAAATTTAGGAGTTTATACAATTGATTACGAGCTTTTCAACACAATTATATTTCAAAAACTCAATTACTATACTTTTTACTTAGTTAAAATTCTAACGGGTCTATTTTTCGGCCCATTAGGACCCGTTCGTCTGAAACCTCTACAAAAGGGTTGCAAAATAAGTTTTAATCCAAATTTAGGAATGTATATAATTGATTACGAGGTTTTCAACACGATTATATTGCAAAAACTCGATTTCTATACTTTTTACTCAATTAAAATTCTAACGGGTCCATTATTCGGCCCATTTAGACCCGCTCGTCCGATACCTTTACAAAAAAGATCGCAAAATAAATTTTAATCAAATTTTAGGAGTTCATATAATTGATTAAGAGCTTTTCAACACGATTATATTGTAAAAACAGGATTTCTGTTCTTTTTACTCAGTTAATATTCTAAAGGGTCCATTGTTCGGCCCATTTAGACCCGCTCGTCTGAAACCTCTACAAAAGGGTTGCAAAATAAGTTTTAATCCAAATTTAGGAGTTCATACAATTGATTACGAGCTTTTCAACACGATTATATTGCAAAAACTCAATTTCTGTTCTTTTTACTCAGTTAATATTCTAACGGGTCCATTGTTCGGCCCATTTAGACCCGCTTGTCTGAAACCTCTACAAAAGGGTTGCAAAATAAGTTTTAATCCAAATTTAGGAGTTCATACAATTGTTTACGAGCTTTTCAACACGATTATATTGCAAAAACACGATTTCTATACTTTTTACTCAATTAAAATTCTAACGGGTCCATTGTTCGGCCCATTTAGACACGCTCTTCCGAAACCTCTACAAAAAAGATCGCAAAATTAGTTTTAATCAAATTTTAGGAGTTCATTTATTTGATTAAGAGCTTTTCAACACGATTATATTGTAAAAACACGATTTATGTTCTTTTTACTCAGTTAAAATTCTAACGGGTCCTTTGTTCGGCCCATTTAGACCCGCTCGTCTGAAACCTCTACAAAAGGGTTGCAAAATAAGTTTTAATCCAAATTTAGGAGATCATACAATTGTTTACGAGCTTTACAACACAATTATATTGCAATTACTCGATTTCTGTTCTTTTTACTCAGTTAATATTCTAACGGGTCCATTGTTCAGCCCATTTAGACCCGCTCGTCTGAAACCTCTACAAAAGGGTTGCAAAATAAGTTTTATTCCAAATTTAGGAATTCATAGAATTGTTTACGAGCTTTTCAACACGATTATATTGCAAAAACTCGATTTCTATACTTTTTACTCAATTAAAATTCTAACGGGTCCATTGTTCGGCCCATTTAGACCCGCTCGTCCGAAACCTCTACAAAAAAGATCGCAAAATAAGTTTTAATCAAATTTTAGAAGTTCATATAATTGATTAAGAGCTTTTCAACATGATTATATTGTAAAAACTCGATTTCTGTTCTTTTTACTCAGTTAATATTCTAACGGGTCCATTGTTCGGCCCATTTAGACCCGCTCGTTTGAAACCTCTACAAAAGGGTTGCAAAATAAGTTTTAATCCAAATTTAGGAGTTCATACAATTGTTTACGAGCTTTTCAACACGATTATATTGCAAAAACTCGATTTCTATAATTTTTACTCAATTAAAATTCTAACGGGTCCATTGTTCGGCCCATTTAGACCCGCTCGTCTGAAACCTTTACAAAAAAGATCGCAAAATAAATTTTAATCAAATTTTAGGAGTTCATATAATTGATTAACAGCTTTTCAACACGATTATATTGCAAAAACTTGATTTCTGTTCTTTTTACTCATTTAATATTCTAACGGGTCTATTGTTCGGCCCATTTAGACCCGCTCGTCCGAAACCTCTACAAAAGGGTTGCAAAATAACTTTTAATCCTAATTTAGGAGTTCATACAATTGATTACGAGCTTTTCAACACAATTATATTGCAAAAACTCGATTTTTGTGCTTTTTTACTCAGTTAAAATTCTAACGGGCCCATTGTTCGGCCCATTTAGACCCGATCGTCTGAAACCTATACAAAGGGGTTGCAAAATAAGTTTTAATCCAAATTTAGGAGTTCATACAATTGATCAAGAGCGTTTGAACACGATTATATTGCAAAAACTTGATTTTTGTGCTTTTTACTCAGTTAAAATTCTAATGGGTCCATTGTTCGGCCCATTTAGACTCGCTCGTCCGAAACCTCTACAAAAGGGTTGCAAAATAAGTTTTAATCTAAATTTAGGAGTTCATACAATTGATTACGAGCTTTTCAACACGATTATATTGCAAAAACTCTATTTCTGTACATTTTACACAGTTAAAATTCTAACGGGTCCATTGTTCGGCCCATTTAGACCCGCTGGTCCGAAACCTCTACAAAAGGGTTGCAAAATAAGTTTTAATACAAATTTAGGAGTTTATACAATTGATTACGAGCTTTTCAACACAATTATATTTCAAAAACTCAATTACTATACTTTTTACTTAGTTAAAATTCTAACGGGTCTATTTTTCGGCCCATTAGGACCCGTTCGTCTGAAACCTCTACAAAAGGGTTGCAAAATAAGTTTTAATCCAAATTTAGGAATGTATATAATTGATTACGAGGTTTTCAACACGATTATATTGCAAAAACTCGATTTCTATACTTTTTACTCAATTAAAATTCTAACGGGTCCATTATTCGGCCCATTTAGACCCGCTCGTCCGATACCTTTACAAAAAAGATCGCAAAATAAATTTTAATCAAATTTTAGGAGTTCATATAATTGATTAAGAGCTTTTCAACACGATTATATTGTAAAAACAGGATTTCTGTTCTTTTTACTCAGTTAATATTCTAAAGGGTCCATTGTTCGGCCCATTTAGACCCGCTCGTCTGAAACCTCTACAAAAGGGTTGCAAAATAAGTTTTAATCCAAATTTAGGAGTTCATACAATTGATTACGAGCTTTTCAACACGATTATATTGCAAAAACTCAATTTCTGTTCTTTTTACTCAGTTAATATTCTAACGGGTCCATTGTTCGGCCCATTTAGACCCGCTTGTCTGAAACCTCTACAAAAGGGTTGCAAAATAAGTTTTAATCCAAATTTAGGAGTTCATACAATTGTTTACGAGCTTTTCAACACGATTATATTGCAAAAACACGATTTCTATACTTTTTACTCAATTAAAATTCTAACGGGTCCATTGTTCGGCCCATTTAGACACGCTCTTCCGAAACCTCTACAAAAAAGATCGCAAAATTAGTTTTAATCAAATTTTAGGAGTTCATTTATTTGATTAAGAGCTTTTCAACACGATTATATTGTAAAAACACGATTTATGTTCTTTTTACTCAGTTAAAATTCTAACGGGTCCTTTGTTCGGCCCATTTAGACCCGCTCGTCTGAAACCTCTACAAAAGGGTTGCAAAATAAGTTTTAATCCAAATTTAGGAGATCATACAATTGTTTACGAGCTTTACAACACAATTATATTGCAATTACTCGATTTCTGTTCTTTTTACTCAGTTAATATTCTAACGGGTCCATTGTTCAGCCCATTTAGACCCGCTCGTCTGAAACCTCTACAAAAGGGTTGCAAAATAAGTTTTATTCCAAATTTAGGAATTCATAGAATTGTTTACGAGCTTTTCAACACGATTATATTGCAAAAACTCGATTTCTATACTTTTTACTCAATTAAAATTCTAACGGGTCCATTGTTCGGCCCATTTAGACCCGCTCGTCCGAAACCTCTACAAAAAAGATCGCAAAATAAGTTTTAATCAAATTTTAGGAGTTCATATAATTGATTAAGAGCTTTTCAACACGATTATATTATAAAAACTCAATTTCTGTTTTTTTTACTCAGTTAATATTCTAACGGGTCCATTGTTCGGCCCATTTAGACCCGCTCGTCTGAAACCTCTACAAAAGGGTTGCAAAATAAGTTTTAATCCAAATTTAGGAGTTCATACAATTGTTTACGAGCTTTTCAACACAATTATATTGCAAAAACTCGATTTCTGTTCTTTTTACTCAGTTAATATTCTAACGGGTCCATTGTTCAGCCCATTTAGACCCGCTCGTCTGAAACCTCTACAAAAGGGTTGCAAAATAAGTTTTAATCCAAATTTAGGAGTTCATACAATTGTTTACGAGCTTTTCAACACGATTATATTGCAAAAACTCGATTTCTATACTTTTTACTCAATTAAAATTCTAACGGGTCCATTGTTCGGCCCATTTAGACCCGCTCGTCTGAAATCTTTACAAAAAAGATCGCAAAATAAATTTTAATCAAATTTTAGGAGTTCATATAATTGATTAAGAGCTTTTCAACACGATAATATTGCAAAAACTTGATTTCTGTTCTTTTTACTCAGTTAATAATCTAACGGGTCCATTGTTCGGCCCATTTAGACCCGCTCGTCCGAAACCTCTACAAAAGGGTTGCAAAATAAGTTTTAATCCAAATTTAGGAGTTTATACAATTGATTGCGAGCTTTTCAACACAATTATATTTCAAAAACTCGATTATTATACTTTTTACTTAGTTAAAATTCTAACGAGTCTATTTTTCGGCCCATTAGGACCCGCTCGTCTGAAACCTCTACAAAAGGGTTGCAAAATAAGTTTTAATCCAAATTTAGGAGTTCATACAATTGTTTACAAGCTTTTCAACACGATTATATTGCAAAAACTCGATTTCTATACTTTTTACTCAATTAAAATTCTAACGGGTCCATTGTTCGGCCCATTTAGACCCGCTCGTCCGAAACTTCTACAAAAAAGATCGCAAAATAAGTTTTAATCAAATTTTAGGAGTTCATATAATTGATTAAGAGCTTTTCAACACGATTATATTGCAAAAACTCGATTTCTGTACATTTTAATCAGTTTAAATTCTATCGGGTCCATTGTTCGGCCCGTTTAGACATGCTCGTCCGAAACCTCTACAAAAGGGTTGCAAAATAAGTTTTAATCCAAATTTAGGAGTTTATACAATTGATTGAGAGCTTTTCAACACGATTATATTGCAAAAACTCGATTCCTGTACTTTTTACTCAGTTAATATTCTAACGGGTCCATTGTTTGTCCCATTTAGACCCGCTCGTCTGAAACCTCTACAAAAGGGTTGCAAAATAAGTTTTAATCCAAAATTTGGAGTTCATACAATTGATTGCGAGCTTTTCAACATTATTATATTGCAAAAACTCGATTTCTGTTCTTTTTACTCAGTTAATATTCTAACGGGTCCATTGTTCGGCCCATTTAGACCTGCTCGTCTGAAACCTCTACAAAAGGGTTGCAAAATAAGTTTTAATCCAAATTTAGGAGTTCATACAATTGATCACGAGCGTTTGAACACGATTATATTGCAAAAACTTGATTTTTGTGCTTTTTACTAAGTTAAAATTCTAACGGGTCCATTGTTCGGCCCATTTAGACCCGCTCGTCCGAAACCTTTACAAAAAAGATCGCAAAATAAGTTTTAATCAAATTTTAGGAGTTCATATAATTGATTAAGTGCTTTTCAACATGATTATATTGCAAAAACTCGATTTCTGTTCTTTTTACTCAGTTAATATTCTAACGGGTCCATTGTTCGGCCCATTTAGACCCGCTCGTCCGAAACCTCTACAAAAGGGTTGCAAAATAAGTTTTAATCCAAATTTAGGAGTTCATGCAATTGATTACGAGCTTTTCAACATGACTATATTGCAAAAACTCGATTTCTGTAATTTTTACTCAGTTAAAATTCTAACGGGTCCATTGTTCGGCATATTTAGACCCGCTCGTCCGAAACCTTTACAAAAAAAGATCGCAAAATAAATTTTAATCAAATTTTAGGAGTTCATATAATTGTTTAAGAGCTTTTCAACACGATTATATTGAAAAAACTTGATTTCTGTTCTTTTTACTAAGGTAATATTCTAACGGGTCCATTGTTAGGCCCATTTAGACCCGCTCGTCCGAAACCTCTACAAAAGGGTTAAAAAATAAGTTTTAATCCAAATTTAGGAGTTCATACAATAGATTACGAGCTTTTCAACACAATTATATTGCAAAAACTCGATTTTTGTACTTTTTACTCAGTTAAAATTCTAACGGGTCCATTGTTCGGCCCATTTAGACCCGCTCGTCCGAAACCATTACAAAAAAGATCGCAATCAATTATTTGAACTCCTAAATTTGATTCTAAATTGTTTTGCGGTCTTTTTTGTAGGGGTTTCGGGCGAGCGGGTCTAAATGGGCCGAACAATGGACCTGTTAGAATTTTAAATGAGTAAAAAGTATAGAAATCGAGTTTTTTCAATATAATGGTGTTGAAAAGCTCATAATCAATTGTATGAACTCCTAAATTTGGATTAAAAATATTTTCCAACCCTTTTGTAGAGGTTTCGGACGAGCGGGTCTAAATGGGCCGAAAAATTGACCCGTTAGAATTTTAACTGAGTAAAAAGTACAGAAATCGAGTTTTTGCAATATAATCGTGTTGAAAACCTCGTAATCAATTGTATGAACTCCTAAATTTGGATTAAAACTTATTTTGCAACCCTTTTGTAGAGTTTTCGGGCGAGCGGGTCTAAATGGGCCGAACAATGGACCTGTTAGAATTTTAACTGAGTAAAAAGTACAGAAATCGAGTTTTTGCAATATAATCGTGTTGAAAAGCTCGTAATCAATTGTATGAACTCCTAAATTTGGATTAAAACTTATTTTCCAACCCTTTTGTAGAGGTTTCGGATGAGCGGGTCTAAATGGGCCGAACAATGGACCCGTTAGAATTTTTACTAAGTAAAAAGTACTGTAATCGAGTTTTTGTAATATAATCGTGTTGAAAAGCTCGTAATCAATTATATGAACTCCTAAATTTGATTCTAACTTGTTTTGCGATCTTTTTTGTAGAGGTTTCAGACGAGCGGGTCTAAATGGGCCGAACAATGGACCCGTTAGAATTTTAAAGTAGTAAAAAGTACATAAATCGAGTTTTTGCAATATAATCGTGTTGAAAAGCTCGTAATCAATTATATGAACTCCTAAATTTGATTCTAACTTGTTTTGCGGTCTTTTTGTAGAAGTTTCGGACGAGTGGATCTAAATGGGCCGAACAATGGACCTGTAAGAATTTTAACTGAGTAAAAAGTACAGAAATCGAGTTTTTGCAATATAATCGTGTTGAAAAGCTCATAATCAATTATATGAACTCCTAAATTTGTATTAAAACTTATTTGGCAACCCTTTTTGTAGAGCTTTCGGACGAGCGGGTCTAAATGGGCCGAACAATGGACCCGTTAGAATTTTAACCGAGTAAAAAGTATAAAAATTAAGTTTTTGCAATATAATAGTGTTGAAAAGCTCATTATCAATTATATGAACTCCTAAAATTTGATTCTAACTTATTTTGTGATCTTTTTTATTGGGTTTCAAACGAGCGGGTCTAAATGGGCCGAACACTGGACCCGTTAGAATTTTAACTGAGTAAAAAGTACAAAAATCGAGTTTTTGCAAGCTAATTGTGTTGAAAAGCTCGTAATCAATTGTATGAACTCCTAAATTTGGATTTAAACTTATTTTGCAACCCTTTTGTAGAGGTTTCGGATGAGCGAGTCTAAATGGGCCGAACATTGGACCCGTTAGAATTTTAACTGAGTACAAAGTACAGAAATCAAGTTTTTGCAATGTAATCATGTTGAAAAGCTCGTAATCAATTATATAAACTCCTAAAATTTTATTCTAATTTGTTTTGCGGTCTCTTTTGTAGAGGTTTCGGACGAGCGGGTCTAAATGGGCCGAACAATGGATCCGTTAGAATTTTAACTGAGTAGAAAGTACAAAAAGTGAGTTTTTGCAATATAATTTGTTTGAAACTCCTAAATTTATGTTAAAACTTATTTTCCAACCCTTTTTAGAGGTTTCGGACTAGCGGGTCTAAATGGGCCGAACAATGGACCCATTAGAATTTTAACAGAGTAAAAAGCACAAAAATTGAGTTTTTGCAATATAATTGTGTTGAAAAGCTCATAATCAATTGTATGAACTCCTAAGTTTGGATTAAAACTTATTTTGCAACCCTTTTGTAGAGGTTTCGGACGAGCGGGTCTAAATGGGCCGAACAATGGACCCGTTAGAATTTTAACTGAGTTAAAAGTACTGTAATTGATTTTTTGCAATATAATCGTGTTGAAAAGCTCGTAGTCAATTATATGAACTCCTAAATTTGATTTTAACTTGTTTTGTGGTCTTTTTTGTAGAGGTTTCGGACGAGCGGGTCTAAATGGGCCGAACAATGGACCCGTTAGAATTTTAACTGAGTAAAAAGTACAGAAATCGAGTTTTGGCAATTTAATAGTGTTGAAAAGCTCGTAATGAATTATATAAACTCCTAAATTTGATTCTAACTTGTTTTGCGGTGTTTTTTGTAGAGGTTTCGGACGAGCGGGTCTAAATGGGCCAAACAATAGACCCGTTAGAATTTTAACTGAGTCAAAAGTACAGAAATCGAGTTTTTGCAATATAATAGTGTTGAAAAGCTCGTAATCAATTATATGAACTCCTAAATTTCGATTAAAACTTACTTTGCGGTCATTTTCGTAAGGTTTCGGACGAGCGAGTCTAAATGGGTCGAACAATGGACCCGTTAGAATTTTAACCGAGTAAAAGTATAAAAATTAAGTTTTCGTAAGGTATCGGACGATCGAGTCTAAATGGGCCGAACAATGGACCCGTAATCAATTATATGAACTCCTAAATTTGGATTAAAACTTATTTTGCAGCCCTTTTTTGTAGAGGTTTCGGACGAGCGGGTCTAAATGGGCCGAACAATGGACCCGTTAAAACTTTAACTCAGTAAAAAGTACAGAAATTGAATTTTTGCAATATAATCGTGTTGAAAAGATCGTAATCAATTATATGAACTCCTAAATTTGATTCTAACTTGTTTTGCGGTCTTTTTTCTAGAGGTTTCGGACGAGCGGGTCTAAATGGGCCGAACAATGGACCTGTTAGAATTTTAACTGAATAAAAAGTACAGAAATCGAGTTTTTGCAATATAATCGTGTTGAAAAGCTCATAATCAATTATATGAACTCCTAAATTCGGATTAAAACTTATTTTGCAACCCTTTTATAGAGGTTTCGGATGAGCGAGTCTAAATGGGCCGAACAATGGACCCGTTAGAATTTTAACAGAGTAAAAAGCAGAAAAATCGAGTTTTTGCAATATAATTGTCTTGAAAAGCTCATAATCAATTGTATGAACTCCTAAATTTGTATTAAAACTTATTTTGCAACCCTTTTGTAGAGGTTTCGAACGAGAGGGTCTAAATGGGCCGAACAATGGACCCGTTAGAATTTTAACTGAGTAGAAAGTACAAAAAGTGAGTTTTTGCAATATAATCGGTTTGAAAATCTCTTAATCAATTGTATGAACTCCTAAATTTGGATTAAAACTTATTTCGCAACCCTTTTTGTAGAGGTTTCGGACGAGCGGGTCTAAATGGGGCGAACAATGGACCCGTTAGAATTTTAAATGAGTAAAAAATACAGTAATCGAGTTTTTGCAATATAATCTTGTTGAAAAGCTCGTAATCAATTGTATGAACTCCTAAATTTGGATTTAAACTTATTTTGCAACCCTTTTGTAGAGGTTTCAGACGAGCGGGTCTAAATGGGACGAACAATGGACCCGTTAGAATATTAACTGATTAAAAAGTACATAATTCTAGTTTTTTCAATATAATCGTGTTGAAAAGCTCGTAAACAATTGTATGAACTCCTAAATTTGGATTAAAACTTATTTTCCAACCCTTTTGTAGAGGTTTCGGACGAGCGGGTCTAAATGGGCCGAACAATGGACTCGTTAGAATTTTAACTGAGTAAAAAGTACAGAAATCAAGTTTTTCAATATAATCGTGTTGAAAAGCTCGTAAACAATTGTATGAACTCCTAAATTTGGATTAAAACTTATTTTCCAACCCTTTTGTAGAGGTTTCGGACGAGCAGGTCTAAATGGGCCGAACAATGGACCCGTTAGAATTTTAACTGAGTAAAAGGTATTGTAATCGAGTTTTTGTTATATAATCGTGTTGAAAAGCTCGTAATCAATTATATGAACTCCAAAAAT
Organism: Hibiscus trionum; assembly: GCA_030270665.1. Taxonomy (NCBI): domain Eukaryota; kingdom Viridiplantae; phylum Streptophyta; class Magnoliopsida; order Malvales; family Malvaceae; genus Hibiscus; species Hibiscus trionum. The sequence continues at coordinate 36,195,245 of BSYR01000010.1, read as the reverse complement.
TTGATTCTAACTTGTTTTGCGGTCTTTTTTGTAGAGGTTTCGGACGAGCGGGTCTAAATGGGCCGAACAATGGACATGTTAGAATTTTAACTGAATAAAAAGTACAGAAATCGAGTTTTTGCAATATAATCGTGTTGAAAAGCTCGTAATCAATTGTATGAACTCCTAAATGTGGATTAAAACTTATTTTGCAACCCTTTTGTAGAGGTTTCAGACGAGCGGGTCTAAATGGGACGAACAATGGACCCGTTATAATATTAACTGAATAAAAAGTAAAGAATTCTAGTTTTTTCAATATAATCGTGTTGAAAAGCTCGTAATCAATTTTATAAACTCCTAAATTTGGATTAAAACTTATTTTGCAACCCTCTTGTACAGGTTTCAAACGAGCGGGTCTAAAATTTGATTCTCAATTATTTTGCTATTTTTTGTAGAGGTTTCGGACGAGCGGGTCTAAATGGGCCGAACAATGGACCCGTTAGAATTTTAACTGGGTAAAAAGTACAAAAATCGTGTTTTTGCAAAATAATTGTGTTGAAAAGCTCGTAATCAATTATATGAACTCCTAAATTTGGATTAAAACTTATTTTGCATCCCTTTTTCTAGAGGTTTCAGACGAACGGGTCTAAATGTGCCGAACAAAGAACCCGTTAGAATTTTAACAGAGTAAAAAGTACAGAAATCGAGTTTTTGCAATATAATCATGTTGGAAAGCTCGAAATTAATTATCTGAACTCTTAAATTTGATTAAAACTTGTTTTGCAACCTTTTTGTAGAGGTTTCGGACGAGGGGGTCTAAATGGGCCGAACAATGGACCCGTTGGAATTTTAACTGAGTAAAAAGTATAGAAATCGGGTTTTTGCAATATAATCGTGTCGAAAATCTCGTAATCAATTGTATGAACTCCTATATTTGGATTAAAACTTATTTTGTAACCCTTTTGTAGAGGTTTCGGACGAGGGGGTCTAAATTGGCTGAACAATGGACCCGTTGGAATTTTAACTGAGTAAAAAGTATAGAAATCGGGTTTTTGCAATATAATCGTGTCGAAAATCTCGTAATCAATTGTATGATCTCCTAAATTTGGATTAAAACTTATTTTGTAACCCTTTTGTAGAGGTTTCGGATGAGCGGGTCTAAATGGGCCGAACAATGGACCCGTTTGAATTTTAACTGAGTAAAAAGTACAGAAATCAAGTTTTTGCAATATAATCGTGTTCAAAAGCTCTTAATCAATTATATGAACTCCTAGAATTTGATTCTAACTTATTTTGCGATCTTTTTTGTAACGGTTTCGGACGAGCGGGTCTAAATGGGCCGAACAATGAACCCGTTAGAATTTTAACTGAGTAAAGAAATCGAGTTTTTGCAATATAATCGTGTTGAAAAGCTCGTAAACAATTGTATGAACTCCTAAATTTGGATTAAAACTTATTTTGCAACCCTTTTTTAGAGGTTTCGGACGAGCGTGTCTAAATGGGCCGAACAATGGACCCATTAGAATTTTAACTGAGTAAAAAGTACAAAAATCAAGTTTTTGCAATATAATCGTGTTGAAGAGATCGTAATCAATTGTATGAACTCCTAAATTTGGATTAAAACTTATTTTCCAACCCTTTTGTAGAGGTTTCGGACGAGCGGGTCTAAATGGGCCGAACAATGGACCTGTTAGAATTTTAACTGAGTAAAAAGTACAGAAATCGAGTGTTTGCAATATAATCGTGTTGAAAAGCTCGTAATCAATTATATGAACTCCTAAAATTTGATTCTAACTTGTTTTGCGGTCTTTTTGTAGAGGTTTCGGACGAGCGGGTCTAAATGGGCCGAACAATGGACTCGTTAGAATTTTAACTGAGTAAAAAGTACATAAATCGAGTTTTTGCAATATAATCGTGTTGAAAAGCTCGTAATCAATTGTATGAAGTCCTAAATTTAGATTAAAACTTATTTTGCAACCCTTTTGTAGAGGTTTCGGACGAGGGGGTCTAAATGGGCCGAACAATGGACCCGTTGGAATTTTAACTGAGTAAAAAGTATAGAAATCGGGTTTTTGCAATATAATCGTGTCGAAAATCTCGTAATCAATTGTATGATCTCCTAAATTTGGATTAAAACTTATTTTGTAACCCTTTTGTAGAGGTTTCGGATGAGCGGGTCTAAATGGGCCGAACAATGGACCCGTTTGAATTTTAACTGAGTAAAAAGTACAGAAATCAAGTTTTTGCAATATAATCGTGTTCAAAAGCTCTTAATCAATTATATGAACTCCTAGAATTTGATTCTAACTTATTTTGCGATCTTTTTTGTAACGGTTTCGGACGAGCGGGTCTAAATGGGCCGAACAATGAACCCGTTAGAATTTTAACTGAGTAAAGAAATCGAGTTTTTGCAATATAATCGTGTTGAAAAGCTCGTAAACAATTGTATGAACTCCTAAATTTGGATTAAAACTTATTTTGCAACCCTTTTTTAGAGGTTTCGGACGAGCGTGTCTAAATGGGCCGAACAATGGACCCATTAGAATTTTAACTGAGTAAAAAGTACAAAAATCAAGTTTTTGCAATATAATCGTGTTGAAGAGCTCGTAATCAATTGTATGAACTCCTAAATTTGGATGAAAACTTATTTTCCAACCCTTTTGTAGAGGTTTCGGACGAGCGGGTCTAAATGGGCCGAACAATGGACCCGTTAGAATTTTAACTGAGTAAAAAGTACAGAAATCGAGTGTTTGCAATATAATCGTGTTGAAAAGCTCGTAATCAATTATATGAACTCCTAAAATTTGATTCTAACTTGTTTTGCGGTCTTTTTTGTAGAGGTTTCGGACGAGCGGGTCTAAATGGGCCGAACAATGGACTCGTTAGAATTTTAACTGAGTAAAAAGTACATAAATCGAGTTTTTGCAATATAATCGTGTTGAAAAGCTCGTAATCAATTATATGAACTCCTAAATTTTGATTAAAACTTATTTTGCGGTCCTTTTTGTAAGGTTTCGGACGAGCGAGTCTAAATAGACAGTTAAAATTGATTACGTGCTTTTAAACACGATTACATTGAAAAAACTAGAATTCTGTACTTTTTATTCAGTTAATATTCTAACGGGTCCATTTGTAGATGTTTCGGACGAGCGGGTCTAAATGGGCCGAACAATGGACCCGTTAGAATTTTAACTGAGTAAAAATAACAGAAATCGAGTTTTTGCAATATAATCGTGTTAAAAAGCTCGTAATCAATTGTATGAACTCCTAAATTTGGATTAAAACTTATTTTGCAACCCTTTTGTAGAGGTTTCGGACGAGCGGGTCTAAATGGGCCGAACAATGGACCCGTTAGAATTTTAACTGAGTAAAAAGTACAGTAATCTAGTTTTTGCAATATAATCATGTTGAAAAGCTCGTAATCAATTATATGAACTCCTAAAATTTGATTCTAACTTGTTTTGCGGTCTTTTTTGTAGAGGTTTCGGACGAGCGGATCTAAATGGGCCGAACAATGGACCCGTTAGAATTTTAACTGAGTAAAAAGTACATAAATCTATTTTTTGCAATATAATCGTGTTGAAAAACTCGTAATCAATTGTATGAACTCCTAAATTTGAATTAAAACTTATTTTGCAACCCTTTTGTAGAGGTTTCAGACGAGCGGGTCTAAACTGGCCGAACAATGGACCCGTTAGAATATTAACTGAATAAAAAGTACAGAATTCTAGTTTTTTCAATGTAATCGTGTTTAAAAGCTCGTAATAAATTTTATGAACTCCTAAATTTGGATTGAAACTTATTTTGCAATCGTCTTGTAGAGGTTTCGGACGAACGAGTCTAAATGGGCCGAACAATGGACCCGTTAGAATTTTAACTGAGTAAAAAGTACAGTAATCGAGTTTTTGCAATATAATCATGTTGAAAAGCTTGTAATCAATTATATGAGCTCTTAAAATTTGATTCTAACTTGTTTTGCGGTGTTTTTTTTGTAGAGGTTTCGGACGAGCGGGTTTAAATGGGCTGAATAATGGACCCGTTAGAATTTTAACTAAGTAAAAAGTACAGAAATCGAGGTTTTGCAATATAATCGTGTTGAAAAGCTCGTAATCAATTATATGAACTCCTAAAATTTGATTCTAACTTGTTTTGCGGTCTTGTTTGTAGAGGTTTCGAACGAGCGAGTTTAAAAGGGCCTAACAATGGACCCGTTAGAATTTTAACTGAGTAAAAAGTACAGAAATCGAGTTTTTGCATTATAATCGTGTTGAAAAGCTCGTTTAGAACCGCTTTGGATTAAAACTTATTTTGCAACCCTTTTGTTGAGGTTTCGGACGAGCGAGTCCATTGTTCGGCCCATTTAGACCCGCTCGTCCGAAACCTTTACAAAAAAGATCGCAAAATAAGTTAGAATCAAATTTTAGAAGTTCATATATATTATTAAGAGCTTTTCAAAACGATTATATTGAAAAAACACGATTTCTGTTCTTTTTCCTCAGTTAATATTCTAACGGGTCTATTGTTCGGCCCATTTAGACCCGCTCGTCCGAAACCTCTACAAAAGGGTTGCAAAATAAGTTTTAATCCAAATTTAGGAGTTCATACAATTGATTACGAGCTTTTCAACACAATTATATTGCAAAAACTCGATTTCTGTTCTTTTTACTCAGTTAATATTCTAACGGGTCCATTGTTCGGCCCATTTAGACCCGCTCGTCCGAAACCTTTACAAAAAAGATCGCAAAATAAGTTAGAATCAAATTTTAGGAGTTCATATAATTGATTAAGAGCTTTTAAACACAATTATATTGCAAAAACTCAGTTTCTATACTTTTTACTCGGTTAAAATTCTAACGGGTCCATTGTTCTGCCTATTTAGACTCGCTCGTCCGAAACCTTACAAAAAGGACCGCAAAATAAGTTTTAATCAAAATTTAGGAGTTCATATAATTGATTACGAGCTTTTCAACATGATTATATTGCAAAAACTCGATTTCTGTTCTTTTTACTCAGTTAAAATTCTAACGGGTCCATTGTTCGGCCCATTTAGACCCACTCGTCCGAAACCTATACAAAAGGTTGCAAAATAAGTATTAATCCAAATTTAGGAGTTCATACAATTGATTACGAGCGTTTCAATACGATTATATTGCAAAAACTCGATTTCTATACTTTTTACTCAGTTAAAATTCTAACGGGTCCACTGTTCGGCCCATTTAGACCCGCTCGTCCGAAACCTCTACAAAAGGGTTGCAAAATAAGTTTTAATCCAAATTTAGGAGTACATACAATTGATTACGAGCTTTCCAACACAATTATATTGCAAAAACTCGATTACTATACTTTTTACTTAGTTAAAATTCTAACGGGTCTATTTTTCGGCCCATTAGGACCCGCTCGTCTGAAACCTCTACAAAAGGGTTGCAAAATAAGTTTTAATCCAAATTTAAGAGTTCATATAGATGATTACGAGCTTTTCAAAACGATTATATTGTAAAAACTAGATTTCTGTACTTTTTACTCCGTTAAAATTCTAACGGGTTCATTGTTCGGCTCATTTAGACCCGCTCGTCCGAAACCTCAACAAAAGGGTTGCAAAATAAGTTTTAATCCATATTTATGAGTTCATACAATTGATTACGAGCTTTTCAACACAATTATTTTTCAAAAACTCGATTTTTGTGCTTTTTACTCAGTTAAAATTCTAACGGGTCCATTGTTCGGCCCATTTAGACCCGCTGGTCCGAAACCTCTACAAAAAGGTTGCAAAATAAGTGTTAATCCAAATTTAGGAGTTCATACAATTGATTACGAGCGTTTCAATACGATTATATTGCAAAAACTCGATTTCTGTACTTTTTACTCAGTTAAAATTCTAACGGGTCCATTGTTCGGCCCATTTAGACCCGATCGTCCGAAACCTATACAAAAAGGGCTGCAAAATAAGTTTTAATCCAAATTTAGGAATGCATATAATTGATTACGTGCTTTTCAACACGATTATATTACAAAACCTCGATTTCTATACATTTTACTCAGTTAAAATTCTAACGGGTCCACTGTTCGGCCCATTTAGACCTGCTCGTCCGAAACCTCTACAAAGGGTTGCAAAATAAGTTTTAATCCAAATTTAGGAGTTCATACAATTGATTACGAGCTTTTCAATATGATTATATTGCAAAACTCGATTTCTGTACTTTTTACTCAGTTAAAATTCTAACGGGTCCATTGTTCGGCCCATTTAGACTCGCTCGTCCGAAACCTTTACAAAAAAGACCGCAAAATAAGTTAGAATCAAATTTTAGGAGTTCATATAATTGATTACGAGCTTTTCAACACGATTATATTGAAAAATCTCGATTACAGTTCTTTTTACTCAGTTAAAATTCTATCGGGTCCATTGTTCGACCCATTTAGACATGCTCGTCCGAAACCTCTACAAAAGGGTTGCAAAATAAGTTTTAATCCAAATTTAGGAGTTCATACAATTGTTTACGAGCTTTTCAACACGATTATATTGCAAAAACTCGATTTCTGTTCTTTTTACTCAGTTAAAATTCTAACGGGTCCATTGTTCGCCTCATTTATACCCGCTCGTCCGAAACCTCTACAAAAAAGACCGCAAAACAAGTTAGAGTCAAATTTTAGGATTTCATATAACTGATTACGAGCTTTTCAACACCACTATATTGCAAAAACTTGATTTCTGTAATTTTTACTCAGTTAAAATTCTAACGGGTCCATTGTTCGGCCCATTTAGACCCACTCATCCGAAACCTGGACAAATGGGTTGCAAAATAACTTTTAATCCAAATTTAGGAGTTCATACAATTGATTACGAGCTTTTCAACACAATTATATTGCAAAAACTCGATTTTTGTGCTTTTTACTCAGTTAAAATTCTAACGGGTCCATTGTTCGGCCCATTTAGACCCGGTCGTCCGAAACCTCTACAAAAGGGTTGCAAAATAAGTTTTAATCAAAATTTAGGAGTTCATACAATTGATTACGAGCTTTTCAACACGATTATATTGCAAAAACTCGATTTATGTACTTTTTAGTCAGTTAAAATTCTAACGGGTCCGTTGTTCGGCCCATTTAGACCCGCTCGTCCGAAACCTTTACAAAAAAGATCCCAAAATAAGTTTTGATCAAATTTTAGGAGTTCATATAATTGATTAAGATCTTTACAACACGATTATATTGCAAAAACTTGATTTCTGTACTTTTTACTCGGTTAAAATTCTAACGGGTCCATTGTTCGGCCCATTTAGACCCGCTCGTCCGAAACCTCTACAAAAGGGTTGCAAAATAAGTTTTAATCAAAATTTAGGAGTTCATACAATTGATTACGAGATTTTCAACACGATTATTTTGCAAAAACTCGATTTCTGTACTTTTTTGTCAGTTAAAATTCTAACGGGTCCGTTGTTCGGCCCATTTAGACCTGCTCGTCCGAAACCTCTACAAAAGGGTTGCAAAATAAGTTTTAATCCAAATTTAGGAGTTCATACAATTGTTTACGAGCTTTTCAACACGATTATATTGCAAAAACTCGATTTCTGTTCTTTTTACTCAGTTAAAATTCTAACGGGTCCATTGTTCGCCTCATTTATACCCGCTCGTCCGAAACCTCTACAAAAAAGACCGCAAAACAAGTTAGAGTCAAATTTTAGGATTTCATATAACTGATTACGAGCTTTTCAACACCACTATATTGCAAAAACTTGATTTCTGTAATTTTTACTCAGTTAAAATTCTAACGGGTCCATTGTTCGGCCCATTTAGACCCACTCATCCGAAACCTGGACAAATGGGTTGCAAACTAACTTTTAATCCAAATTTAGGAGTTCATACAATTGATTACGAGCTTTTCAACACAATTATATTGCAAAAACTCGATTTTTGTGCTTTTTACTCAGTTAAAATTCTAACGGGTCCATTGTTCGGCCCATTTAGACCCGGTCGTCCGAAACCTCTACAAAAGGGTTGCAAAATAAGTTTTAATCAAAATTTAGGAGTTCATACAATTGATTACGAGCTTTTCAACACGATTATATTGCAAAAACTCGATTTATGTACTTTTTAGTCAGTTAAAATTCTAACGGGTCCGTTGTTCGGCCCATTTAGACCCGCTCGTCCGAAACCTTTACAAAAAAGATCCCAAAATAAGTTTTGATCAAATTTTAGGAGTTCATATAATTGATTAAGATCTTTACAACACGATTATATTGCAAAAACTTGATTTCTGTACTTTTTACTCGGTTAAAATTCTAACGGGTCCATTGTTCGGCCCATTTAGACCCGCTCGTCCGAAACCTCTACAAAAGGGTTGCAAAATAAGTTTTAATCAAAATTTAGGAGTTCATACAATTGATTACGAGATTTTCAACACGATTATTTTGCAAAAACTCGATTTCTGTACTTTTTAGTCAGTTAAAATTCTAACGGGTCCGTTGTTCGGCCCATTTAGACCTGCTCGTCCGAAACCTTTACAAAAAAGATCCTAAAATAAATTTTAATCAAATTTTAGGAATTCATATAATTGATTAAGAGCTTTTCAACACGATTATATAGCAAAAACTCGATTTCTGTACTTTTTACTCAGTTAAAATTCTAACGGTTCCATTGTTCGGCACATTTAGACCCGCTCGTCCGAAACCTCTACAAAAGGGTTGCAAAATAAGTTTTAATCCGAATTTAGGAGTTCATACAATTGTTTACGAGCTTTTCAACACGATTATATTGCAAAAACTCGATTACTGTACTTTTTACTCAGTTAAAATTCTAATGGGTCCATTGTTCGGACCATTTAGACCCGCTCGTCTAAAACCTTTACAAAAAAGACCGCAAAAGAAGTTAGAATCAAATTTTAGGAGATCATATAATTGATTACGAGTTTTTCAACACGATAATATTGAAAAATCTCGATTACAGTTCTTTTTACTCAGTTAAAATTCTAACGGGTCCATTGTTCGCCCCATTTAGACCCGCTCGTCCGAAACCTCTACAAAAGGGTTGCAAAATAAGTTTTAATCCAAATTTAGGAGTTCATACAATTGTTTACGAGCTTTTCAACACGATTATATTGCAAAAACTCGATTTCTGTACTTTTTACTCAGTTAAAATTCTAATGGGTCCATTGTTCGGCCCATTTAGACCCGCTCGTCTGAAACCTTTACAAAAAAGATCGAAAAAGAAGTTAGAATCAAATTTTAGGAGTTCATATAGTTGATTACGAGCTTTTCAACACGATTATATTGGAAAAACTCGATTTCTGTTATTTTTACTCAGTTAAAATTCTAACGGGTCCATTGTTCGGCCCATTTAGACCGCAAAACAAATTAGAGTCAAATTTTAGGATTTCATATAATTGATTACAAGCTTTTCAACACGACTATATTGCAAAAACTTGATTTCTGTACTTTTTACTCAGTTAAAATTCTAACGGGTCCATTGTTCGGCCCATTTAGACCCGCTCGTCCGAAACCTCGACAAAAGGGTTGCAAAATAACTTTTAATCCAAATTTAGGAGTTCATACAATTGATTACGAGCTTTTCAACTAATTATATTGCAAAAACTCGATTTTTGTGCTTTTTACTCAGTTAAAATTCTAACGGGTCCATTGTTTGGCCCATTTAGACCCGCTCGTCCGAAACCTCTACAAAAGGGTTGCAAAATAAGTTTAAATCAAAATTTAGGAGTTCATACAGTTGATTACGAGCTTTTCAACACGATTATATTGCAAAAACTCGATTTATGTTATTTTTAGTCAGTTAAAATTCTAACGGGTCCGTTTTCGGCCCATTTAGACCCGCTCGTCCGAAACCTTTACAAAAAAGATCCCAAAATAAGTTTTAATCAAATTTTAGGAGTTCATATAATTGATTAAGAGCTTTTCAACACGATTATATTGCAAAAACTCGATTTCTATACTTTTTACTCAGTTAAAATTCTAACGGGTCCATTGTTCGGCCTATTTAGACCCGCTCGTCCGAAACCTCTACAAAAGGGTTGCAAAATAAGTTTTAATCAAAATTTAGGAGTTCATACAATTGATTACGAGCTTTTCAACACGATTATTTTGCAAAAACTCGATTTATGTACTTTTTAGTCAGTTAAAATTGTAACGGGTCCGTTGTTCGGCCCATTTAGACCCGCTCGTCCGAAACCTTTACAAAAAAGATCCCAAAATAAATTTTAATCAAATTTTAGGAGTTCATATAATTGATTAAGAGCTTTTCAACACGATTATATTGCAAAAACTTGATTTCTGTACTTTTTACTTAGTTAAAATTCTAACGAGTCCATTGTTCGGCCCATTTAGACCCGCTCGTCCGAAACCTCTACAAAAGGGTTGCAAAATAAGTTTTAATCCGAATTTAGGAGTTCATACAATTGTTTTCTAGCTTTTCAAGACGATTATATTGCAAAAACTCGATTTCTGTACTTTTTACTCAGTTAAAATTCTAATGGGTCCATTGTTTGGCCCATTTAGACCCGCTCGTCTGAAACCTTTACAAAAAAGACCGCAAAAGAAGTTAGAATCAAATTTTAGGAGATCATATAATTGATTACGAGCTTTTCAACACGATTATATTGAAAAATCTCGATTACAATTCTTTTTACTCAGTTAAAATTCTAACGGGTCCATTGTTCGCCCCATTTAGACCCGCTCGTCCGAAACCTCTACAAAAAAGACTGCAAAACAAGTTAGAGTCAAATTTTAGGATTTCGTATAATTGATTACGAGCTTTTCAACACGACTATATTGCAAAAACTTGATTTCTGTACTTTTTACTTAGTTAAAATTCTAACGGGTCCATTGTTCGGCCCATTTAGACCCGCTCGTCCGAAACCTCAACAAAAGGGTTGCAAAATAAGTTCTAATCCAAATTTAGGTGTTCATACAATTGATAACGAGCTTTTCAACACAATTATATTGCAAAAACTCGATTTTTGTGCTTTTTACTTAGTTAAAATTCTAACGGGTCCATTGTTAGGCCCATTTAGACCCGCTCATCCGAAACCTCTACAAAAGGGTTGCAAAATAAGTTTTAATCAAAATTTAGGAGTTCATACAATTGATTACGAGCTTTTCAACACGATTATATTGCAAAAACTCGATTTATGTACTTTTTACAAAGTTAAAATTCTAACGGGTCCATTGTTCGGCCCATTTAGACCCGCTCGTCCGAAACCTTTACAAAAAAGATCCTAAAATAAGTTTTAATCAAATTTTAGGAGTTCATATAATTGATTAAGAGCTTTTCAAAACGATTATATTGCAAAAACTTGATTTCTGTACTTTTTACTAAGTTAAAATTCTAACGGGTCCATTGTTCGGCCCATTTAGACCCGCTCGTCCGAAACCTCTACAAAAGGGTTGCAAAATAAGTTTTAATCCATATTTAGGAGTTCATACAACTGTTTACGAGCTTTTCAACACGATTATATTGCAAAAACTCGATTTCTGTAGTTTTTACTCAGTTAAAATTCTAATTGGTCCATTGTTCGGTCCATTTAGACCCGCTCGTCTGGAACCTTTACAAAAAAGACCGCAAAAGAAGTTAGAATCAAATTTTAGGAGTTCATATAATTGATTACGATCTTTTCAACACGATTATATTGCAAAAACTCGTTTTAATTCTTTTTACTCAGTTAAAATTCTAACGGGTCCATTGTTCGCCCCATTTAGACCCGCTCGTCCGAAACCTCTACAAAAAAGACCGCAAAACAAGTTAGTGTCAAATTTAAGGATTTCATATAATTGATTACGAGCTTTTCAACACGACTATATTGCAAAAACTTGATTTCTGTACTTTTTACTCAGTTAAAATTCTAACGGGTCCATTGTTCGGCCCATTTAAACCCGCTCGTCCGAAACCTCGACAAAAGGGTTGCAAAATAACTTTTAATCCAAATTTAGGAGTTCATACAATTGATTACGAGCTTTTCAACACAATTATATTGCAAAAACTCGATTTTTGTGCTTTTTACTCAGTTAAAATTCTAACAGATCCATTGTTCGGCCTATTTAGACTCGCTCGTCCGAAACCTTTACAAAAAAAGATCCTAAAATAAGTTTTAATCAAATTTTAGGAGTTCATATAATTGATTAAGAGCTTTTCAACACGATTATATTGCAAAAACTCGATTTCTATACTTTTTACTCAGTTAAAATTGTAACGGGTCCACTGTTCGGCCCATTTAGACCCGCTCGTCCGAAACCTTTACGAAAAAGATCGCAAAATAAGTTAGAATCAAATTTCAGGAGTTCATATAATTGATTAAGAGCTTTTCAACACGATTATATTGTTCGGCCCATTTAGACCCGCTCATCCGAAACCTCTACAAAAGGGCTGCAAAATAAATTTTAATCCAAATTTAGGATTTCATACTATTGATTACGAGCTTTTCAACACAATTACACTGCAAAAACTCGATTTTCGTGGTTTTTACTCAGTTAAAATTCTAACAGGTCCATTGTTCGGCCCATTTAGACCCGCTCGTCCGAAACCTCTACAAAAGGGTTTTAAAATAAGTTTTAATCCAAATTTAGGAGTACATACAATTGATTACGAGCTTTTCAACACAATTATATTGCAAAAACTCAATTTGTGTGCTTTTTACTCAGTTAAAATTCTAACGGGTCCATTGTTCGGCCCATTTAGAACCGCTCATCCGAAACCTCTACAAAAGGGTTGCAAAATAAGTTTTAATCCAAATTTAGGAGTTCATACAATTGATTACGAGCTTTTCAACACAATTATATTGCAAAAACTCATTTTTTGTGCTTTTTACTCAGTTAAAATTCTAACGGGTCCATTGTTCGGCCCATTTAGACCCGCTCGTCCGAAACCTTTACAAAAAAGATCGCAAAATAAGTTAGAATCAACTTTTAGGAGTTCATATAATTGATTAAGAGCTTTTCAACACGATTATATTGCAAAAACTCAATTTCTATACTTTTTACTCGGTTAGAATTCTAACGGGTCCATTGTTCTGCCTATTTAGAATCGCTCGTCCGAAACCTTACAAAAAGGACCGCAAAATAAGTTTTAATCAAAATTTAGGAGTTCATATAATTGATTACGAGCTTTTCAACACGATTATATTGCAAAAACTCGATTTCTGTTCTTTTTACTCAGTTAATATTCTAACGGGTCCATTGTTCGGCCCATTTAGACCCGCTCGTCCGAAACCTCTACAAAAGGGCTGCAAAATAAGTTTTAATCCAAATTTAGGAGTTCATACAATTGATTAGGAGCTTTTCAACACAATTATATTGCAAAAACTCAATTTTTGTGCTTTTTACTCAGTTAAAACTCTAACGGGTCCATTGTTCGGCCCATTTAGACCCGCTCGTCCGAAACCTCTACAAAAAAGTTGCAAAATAAGTTTTAATCCGAATTTAGGAGTTCATACAATTGTTTTCTAGCTTTTCAACACGATTATATTGCAAAAACTCGATTTATGTACTTTTTACTCAGTTAAAATTCTAATGGGTCCATTGTTTGGCCCATTTAGACCCGCTCGTCTGAAACCTTTACAAAAAAGACCGCAAAAGAAGTTATAATCAAATTTTAGGAGATCATATAATTGATTACGAGCTTTTCAACACGATTATATTGAAAAATCTCGATTACAGTTCTTTTTACTCAGTTAAATTTCTAACGGGTCCATTGTTCGCCCCATTTAGACCCGCTCGTCCGAAACCTCTACAAAAAAGACTGCAAAACAAGTTAGAGTCAAATTTTAGGATTTCGTATAATTGATTACGAGCTTTTCAACACGACTATATTGCAAAAACTTGATTTCTGTACTTTTTACTTAGTTAAAATTCTAACGGGTCCATTGTTCGGCCCATTTAGACCCGCTCGTCTGAAACCTCAACAAAAGGGTTGCAAAATAAGTTCTAATCCAAATTTAGGTGTTCATACAATTGATTACGAGCTTTTCAACACAATTATATTGCAAAAACTCGATTTTTGTGCTTTTTACTTAGTTAAAATTCTAACGGGTCCGTTGTTAGGCCCATTTAGACCCGCTCATCCGAAACCTCTACAAAAGGGTTGCAAAATAAGTTTTAATCAAAATTTAGGAGTTCATACAATTGATTACGAGCTTTTCAACACGATTAAATTGCAAAAACTCGATTTATGTACTTTTTACAAAGTTAAAATTCTAACGGGTCCATTGTTCGGCCCATTTAGACCCGCTCGTCCGAAACCTTTACAAAAAAGATGCTAAAATAAGTTTTAATCAAATTTTAGGAGTTCATATAATTGATTAAGAGCTTTTCAACACGATTATATTGCAAAAACTTGATTTCTGTACTTTTTACTCAGTTAAAATTCTAACGGGCCCATTGTTCGGCCCATTTAGACCCACTCGTCCGAAACCTCTACAAAAGGGTTGCAAAATAAGTTTTAATCCATATTTAGGAGTTCATACAACTGTTTACGAGCTTTTCAACACGATTATATTGCAAAAACTCGATTTCTGTACTTTTTACTCAGTTAAAATTCTAATTGGTCCATTGTTCGGCCCATTTAGACCCGCTCGTCTGGAACCTTTACAAAAAAGACCGCAAAAGAAGTTAGAATCAAATTTTAGGAGTTCATATAATTGATTACGATCTTTTCAACACGATTATATTGCAAAAACTCGTTTTAATTCTTTTTACTCAGTTAAAATTCTAACGGGTCCATTGTTCGCCCTATTTAGACCCGTTCGTCTGAAACCTCTACAAAAAAGACTGCAAAACAAGTTAGTGTCAAATTTAAGGATTTCATATAATTGATTACGATCTTTTCAACACGACTATATTGCAAAAACTTGATTTCTTTACTTTTTACTCAGTTAAAATTCTAACGGGTCCATTGTTCGGCCCATTTAGACCCGCTCGTCCGAAACCTCGACAAAAGGGTTGCAAAATAACTTTTAATCCAAATTTAGGAGTTCATACAATTGATTACGAGCTTTTCAACACAATTATATTGCAAAAATTCGATTTTTGTGCTTTTTACTCAGTTAAAATTCTAACGGATCCATTGTTGGGCCCATTTAGACTCGCTCGTCCGAAACCTTTACAAAAAAAGATCCTAAAATAAGTTTTAATCAAATTTTAGGAGTTCATATAATTGATTAAGAGCTTTTCAACACGATTATATTGCAAAAACTTTATTTATGTACTTTTTACTCAGTTAAAATTCTAACGGGTCCATTGTTCGGCCCGTTTAGACCCGCTCGTCCGAAACCTCTACAAAAGGGTTGCAAAATAAGTGTTAATCCAAATTTAGGAGATCATACAAATGATCACGAGCGTTTCAACACGATTATATTGCAAAAACTCGATTTCTATACTTTGTACTCAGTTAAAATTCTAACGGGTCCATTGTTCGGCCTATATAGACCCGATCGTCCGAAACCTTTACAAAAAGGGTTGCAAAATAAGTTTTAATCCAAATTTAGGAATGCATATAAATGATTACGAGCTTTTCAACACGATTATATTGCAAAAACTCAATTTCTATACTTTTTACTCAGTTAAAATTGTAACGGGTCCACTGTTCGGCCCATTTAGACCCGCTCGTCCGAAACCTTTACGAAAAAGATCGCAAAATAAGTTAGAATCAAATTTCAGGAGTTCATATAACTGATTAAGAGCTTTTCAACACGATTATATTGTTCGGCCCATTTAGACCCGCTCATCCGAAACCTCTACAAAAGGGCTGCAAAATAAGTTTTAATCCAAATTTAGGATTTCATACAATTGATTACGAGCTTTTCAACACAATTACACTGCAAAAACTCGATTTTCGTGGTTTTTACTCAGTTAAAATTCTAACGGGTCCATTGTTCGGCCCATTTAGACCCGCTCGTCCGAAACCTCTACAAAAGGGTTTTAAAATAAGTTTTAATCCAAATTTAGGAGTACATACAATTGATTACGAGCTTTTCAACACAATTATATTGCAAAAACTCAATTTGTGTGCTTTTTACTCAGTTAAAATTCTAACGGGTCCATTGTTCGGCCCATTTAGAACCGCTCATCCGAAACCTCTACAAAAGGGTTGCAAAATAAGTTTTAATCCAAATTTAGGAGTTCATACAATTGATTACGAGCTTTTCAACACAATTATATTGCAAAAACTCAATTTTTGTGCTTTTTACTCAGTTAAAATTCTAACGGGTCCATTGTTCGGCCCATTTAGACCCGCTCGTCCGAAACCTTTACAAAAAAGATCGCAAAATAAGTTAGAATCAACTTTTAGGAGTTCATATAATTGATTAAGAGCTTTTCAACACGATTATATTGCAAAAACTCAATTTCTATACTTTTTACTCGGTTAGAATTCTAACGGGTCCATTGTTCTGCCTATTTAGAATCGCTCGTCCGAAACCTTACAAAAAGGACCGCAAAATAAGTTTTAATCAAAATTTAGGAGTTCATATAATTGATTACGAGCTTTTCAACAGGATTATATTGCAAAAACTCGATTTCTGTTCTTTTTACTCAGTTAATATTCTAACGGGTCCATTGTTCGGCCCATTTAGACCCGCTCGTCCAAAACCTCTACAAAAGGGCTGCAAAATAAGTTTTAATCCAAATTTAGGAGTTCATATAATTGATTAGGAGCTTTTCAACACAATTATATTGCAAAAACTCAATTTTTGTGCTTTTTACTCAGTTAAAACTCTAACGGGTCCATTGTTCGGCCCATTTAGACCCGCTCGTCCGAAACCTCTACAAAAGGGTTACAAAATAAGTGTTAATCCAAATTTAGGAGTTCATACAATTGATCACGAGCGTTTCAACACAATTATATTGCAAAAACTCGATTTCTGTACTTTTTACTCAGTTAAAATTCTAATGGGTCCATTGTTCGGCCTATTTAGACCCGATCGTCCGAAACCTATACAAAAAGGGTTGCACAAAAAGTTTTAATCCAAATTTAGGAATGTATATAATTGATTACGAGCATTTCAACATGATTATATTGCAAAAACTCGATTTCTATACTTTTTACTCAGTTAAAATTCTAACGGGTCCACTGTTCGGCCCATTTAGACCCGCTCGTCTGAAACCTCTACAAAAGGGTTGCAAAATAAGTTTTAATCCAAATTTAGGTGTTCATACAATTGATTACGAGCTTTTCAACACAATTATATTGCAAAAACTCGATTACTATACTTTTTACTTAGTTAAAATTTTAAGGGGTCTATTTTCGGCCCATTAGGACCCGCTCGTCTGAAACCTCTACAAAAGGGTTGCAAAATAAGTTTTAATCCAAATTTA
The DNA here is from genome assembly GCA_030270665.1 of Hibiscus trionum. Taxonomy (NCBI): domain Eukaryota; kingdom Viridiplantae; phylum Streptophyta; class Magnoliopsida; order Malvales; family Malvaceae; genus Hibiscus; species Hibiscus trionum. Next base: position 36,177,960 of record BSYR01000010.1, on the reverse strand, counting down.
AGAGTTCATACAGATGATTACGAGCTTTTCAAAACGATTATATTGCAAAAACTAGATTTCTGTACTTTTTACTCCGTTAAAATTCTAACGGGTCCATTGTTCGGCTCATTTAGACCCGCTCGTCCGAAACCTCAACAAAAAAGTTGCATAATAAGTTTTAATCCAAATTTAGGAGTTCATACAATTGATTACGAGCTTTTCAACACAATTGTATTTCAAAAACTCGATTTTTGTGCTTTTTACTCAGTTAAAATTCTAACGGGTCCATTGTTAGGCCCATTTAGACCCGCTCGTCCGAACCCTCTACAAAGCGGTTGCAAAATAAGTGTTAATCCAAATTTAGGAGTTCATACAAATGATTACGAGCGTTTCAATATGATTATATTGCAAAAACATAATTTCTGTACTTTTTACTCAGTTAAAATTATAACGGGTCCATTGTTCGGCCCATTTAGACCCGATCGTCCGAAACCTATACAAAAAGGGCTGCAAAATAAGTTTTAATCCAAATTTAGCAATGCATATAATTGATTACGTGCTTTTCAACACGATTATATTACAAAAACTCGATTTCTATACATTTTACTTAGTTAAAATTCTAACGGGTCCACTGTTCGGCCCATTTAGACCCGCTCGTCCGAAACCTCTACAAAGGGTTGCAAAATAAGTTTTAATCCAAATTTAGGAGTTCATACAATTGTTTACGAGCTTTTCAACACGATTATATTGCAAAAACTCGATTTCTGTACTTTTTACTCAGTTAAAATTCCAATGGGTCCATTGTTCGGCCCATTTAGACCCGCTCGTCTGAAACCTTTACAAAAAAGATCGAAAAAGAAGTTAGAATCAAATTTTAGGAGTTCATATAATTGATTACGAGCTTTTCAACACGATTATATTGCAAAAATTCATATAATTTTAGGATTTCTAATGAGCTTTCTTAAAAAAATTCTAACGTGTCCATTGTTCGGCCCATTTAGACCCGCTCGTCCGAAACCTCTACAAAAAAGGGCTGCAAAATAAGTTTTAATTCAAATTTAGGAATGCATATTGTAACCCCCTCGTCCCGGTCTGGTCGGATGACCGGTCCGAGTGGGCCACACGGGGAAAACCGAGTGAAAACCCCTAAGGATTCCCCCTCGGTTAACAACCCTAATTTTTTTTTCATTCATTTTATAATCTTGTCTAAATAGATATTAAACCCTAAGTGATCATACAACAGAACAACATATACAAATCGATCGAACGAACTCAAACAATCATGTTACAGCCCAATTTTAAGCTTATACTGCAGGTGGTATCGATACACCTAAGGGGTGTATCGATACCCCTTGACTAGGTCAACTGGTCAGAGTCAACCAGTGGAGACCGTATCGATACGCCCCAAGGAGTGTATCGATACCCTCCCCAACGGTTGACTTTCCACGGTCAACGCTAAGATGACGGTATCGATACACCAGAGGCCCGTATCGATACCGAAATGGACAGTAGCTCCAGTGACCAAAAAGGTATCGATACGCCCCCTCGCGTATTGATACACGAGGCCTGAAACAAGAAGGAGGTATCGATACTGGACCAACCGTATCGATACCCCTGCACAGCAAGAACTCCCAAACTCAGCTAAAACAAACAGGACTCGGACCTAGATGCAATTTAGGACTTTCCTAACCCCAACCAAGCAGCCATACAAACCCTCAATAAGCATAAACATCAAGGAGATCATGCAATAGGCCCAAGATGGCATCCAAGCATTCAAGTTCATACATCAACATTCAAACATGAAGGCAACCTCTTAGGCATAAGGCTAACATTCAACAAGAGTAAGCAATTAGGCATGAGTTAACATTCATCAAGGCAATACCAACCACACAAAAGCAAGGCATCAAGGAGTCTAAACATGCTCCTAACAACCTACAACTATCCAACAAAACATTACACATCCCATTGCTTAAACTATTACATGTCTTAGCATTAAAATCCATACTTGGTGAACTCAAGTCCAAAAACCACACTTGGAGGCCCTCCACTTGCCCGAGCAACCCACGAACTAAGGATCTGCAATGTTGAACAAAGAGAGCGTAAGCAATGATGCTTAGTGAGGGTAAGCTCTAAAAACAAACCTCAACATCGCAGGGTCCGAGCATGATCTAGCCAAGGCAATTTACATTTACCAAAAGTCCACAAGATAAAGATGCATGAGCAGTATATATCACATACATGCCTTAATCATGAGCTCAACACTACCATACACGTAATCACATTTAAACATCCAAACAGCTCATATATCTCAACCCATTGATACACATATCAATCAACATTGGCACCTAGTTAAGACTCAAATACACGGATAACTGTTGGGACTCACATCCAACAACACAACCATTACCTGACGGTGGGATTACACTCATCACCGGTCTCGCGGAGGGGATTCCACTCATCCTCACGCCCCGTCGATGGGATTCCACTCATCACCGACTATATTTAAATACCATTTCCGGGCGTACCCGTACTCCTCCTTGGTGACTCAATGCCACCAAGGCCACGCGCGACTTTTGACTCATGTGTACACACTAACATCCTAATGATCGATCATTTGTATTTAAGTTTACTAGTGCCAATATTTACTCACTTCACATTACTCATTTCAATAACCTTGTGCTTAGCACGTACTCACCAACAACTAACATCATGTATGTCTCAAGCATCATAAGTCCAAATCTCATTTCACATGTATAAAGCAATATACATAGACATTCATACCACAGTTCATACGAGACATACACAACCATATAATGAGTTCAACCAAAGGCTCTAGATCAAGTTTAGGATTAGGCTACCACCCTAATCCTAACTCTAGGTGGGTCTACCAAGCCCAACCTAGTCCACATACTCGAACCAACCAATTTAAAACCGTTTAAAACAATTAACCACTCACTTAAACTCCCGAGCTCAAGACCAAGCAAGCAATTGTCTTCAATTTCCCGGATTCACTTCCGATGCTTCACCGGTGCCCAAACTTGATTCTAATCAATCCCAAACACAAACAAAACATCCACAATCAATATCTTGTCATCGAAACAAACCCGGATTATCATTACCAAGCATTCAACACTCAAAACTAGACCAAAAACAGGATTTTCGAGCAGCCCACTTGACCCACTGAAAACTCTCATTTCAAGCACCCAAACCATCATCAATCGCACCCAAAAATGATCCTCAAACATCATACTAACAACAGCCCTCGAAAACCAACATCAAACCACCCCCAAAACCACTTTAAAACCCTCCTATAACCCCTTGGAAACCCAAATCCGAAAATTGCTCAAAACTATTTGAAATTCATATATGATATACCATTTGACCTCCTTATATCATAACTAAACATGTTAAGTCAAAACATTTACTTTAACTACATAAAGCTTTCATTTTTATTCCAAACTTCCCAAAATTCCATTTTCTAGAACCTACATGAAAATGAATATAGAAGGTACTTTTAAAGAGAGGGGAGTAAGGGGAAGTCGAAAATACCATTACCTTTCGATTTGGGGCTGAAAAGTGTGAGAAATAGGATGGAACAGTAGATAGGGGTGAGGGGTTCTTCTTCACGTTGGTGGAGAAGAAGATGAATAGGGGGAGTTGGGTTTTTCTTCTTTTTAATATGTTTGTTTAAATTCAAGGCTAAAAGACTCTCTTGCCCTTAATGAAATGGGGTATTCACAAGGGCACACCAACTATGGCTATATGAGAATAAATTTCAAAACATGGTTAACTTAAATGAATAAATTGAAATCGAGAACCCGGAATGATATTTAAATTATAAAACCGAGCCCAAAATAATAGTAAAATATTATTTTTCACCTAACCCCTAAACCCGGGTGTTACAACTCTCCCCCACTTAAGGAAATTTCGTCCTCGAAATTACCTGGTGGAAACAAATACGGAAACTGCTCAACCATATCTGCTTTTCTCTCCCACGTGGCCTCTTTCACACCTCTATGTCTCCACAACACCTTGACCAACTCTATGGTCTTGCCACGCAACACCTTGCTATCAGAAGCAAGTATCTCAACGGGCTCTTCATTATAGGACAAATCCGGATTTAATTCTATCTCCTCCACGGGCATCACATGAGAAGGATCTGATCTATATCTCCTAAGCATAGACACATGAAAGACATCATGGATCTTTTCTAACTCAGAAGGTAACCTCAAACGATAAGCTACAGGCCCAATCCGCTCAATTATCTCATACGGACCAATGAACCTCGGACTCAACTTGCCCTTCGGGCCAAACCTCATTACCTTCTTCCACAGAGATACCTTCAGAAATACTTTCTCACCCACTGAGTACTCAACCTCTTTCCTCTTCAAATCTGCATAAGACTTCTGACGATCGGAAGCTGCTTTCAAGCGGTCACATATCAACTTCACCTTTTCTGTGGTTCCCTTAAGCAAGTCTGGCATAGGTAACAATCTCTGACCTGTCTCAGCCCAACAAATCGGAGTCTTACACCGTCTACCATACAAAGCTTCATAAGGTGCCATCTGAATACTAGACTGATAACTGTTGTTGTAGGCAAACTCAACCAACGGTAAGTGCTTCTCCCAAGAACCCTGGAAGTCAATCACACAACAACGAAGCATATCTTCTAGAATCTGTATCACTCGCTCTGACTGCCCATCGGACTGAGGATGATACGATGTGCTGAAATGCAAACGGCTACCCAAAGCACTATGCAAGCAACCCCAGAACCTCGAAGTAAATCTAGGATCCCTATCCGAAACAATAGACTTCGGAACTCCATGAAGTCTCACAATCTCGCGGATATACAAGTTCGCCAACTTGTCTAAGGAATCCGTAGTGTTCACTGCTAAGAAGTGAGCACACTTAGTGAACCTATCAACAATCACCCAAACTGAGTTCTTCTTCGAAGGAGACAAAGGCAACCCTGATACAAAATCCATGGTGATCCTCTCCCATTTCCATTCTGGAATCTTCAAAGGCTGTAGCAAACCTGAAGGAACCGGATGTTCCGCCTTCACTCTCTGACAGACCATGCAACGGCTCACATACTCGGCTACATCTCTCTTCAAACCAACCCAGAAGTAATCATTCTTCAAGTCTTGGTACATCTTGGTACTACCCGGATGCATAGAAAAGGGACTCGAATGTGCTTCACTCAAAATCTGTCGTCTCAACTCAACATCTTCCGGTACAACAATTCTATCTCTGAAGCACAACAGACTCTCACCACTGAAACTGTACTCAGTCGATCTTCCTTCGGCTATGTCTTGAACATGAGGGACTAGGCTCGCATCTTGCAACTGTTTCTCTCTAATCAACTGAATCAAGGAAGGCTTCACTTGCAACTCGGTGATCAGACCACCATCATCGGACACACTCAACCTAGCAAACATAGCTCTCAACTCAACGGCCACTTTTCTACTCAAAGCATCGGCCACTACATTTGCTTTACCCGGATGGTACTCAATGGTCAAATCATAATCCTTTAGCAACTCTAACCACCTTCTCTGTCTCAAGTTCAACTCTTTCTGTGTCATCAGGTACTTCAAGCTCTTGTGATCAGTGTAAACAATACACTTCTCACCATACAAATAGTGACGCCAAATCTTCAATGCAAACACTACTGCGGCTAGCTCTATGTCATGAGTAGGATAGTTCTTCTCATGAATCTTCAACTGTCTAGAAGCATAAGCAATAACTCTCCTATCTTGCATCAGAACACATCCTAAGCCTACGTAGGAAGCATCACTGTAGATCACAAACTCCTTACCTGAAACAGGTTGCACTAACACTGGAGCATTCGTCAAAGCTTCTTTCAATTTCTCAAAAGCCTTCTGTCTTGCATCTGACCATTCAAACTTAACTCCCTTTTGCAACAACTTAGTTAAAGGAGCAGCTACTCTAGAGAAACCATCAACAAACCTCCTATAGTAACCAGCTAATCCTAGGAAACTCCTAATCCCGGTCACGGACTTAGGTTGTTTCCACTCAACAATAGCCTCAATCTTCGACGGATCAACACGGATACCTTCGGCTGAAACAACATGGCCAAGAAACACAACCTCTCGAATCCAGAACTCACACTTACTAAGCTTCGCATACAACTGATTGCTCAACAATCTCTGTAAAACAAACCTCAAGTGCTCATCATGCTCTTCTTCTGTCTTCGAGTACACAAGTATATCATCAATGAAGACGACCACAAACCGGTCTAAATAGTCTCTGAAAATTCTGTTCATCATGTCCATGAATGCTGCCGGTGCATTCGTGAGCCCAAATGGCATCACAAGAAACTCATAGTGGCCATATCTAGTCCTAAAAGCTGTCTTTGGAACATCACACTCTTTCACTTTCAACTGATAGTACCCAGATCTCAAATCTATCTTCGAGAATATTGAAGCACCTCTCAACTGATCAAACAAATCATCTATACAAGGCAACGGATACTTGTTCTTCACAGTCATCTGATTCAACTGTCTATAGTCAATGCACATGCGCATACTACCATCTTTCTTTTTCACAAACAACACGGGAGCACCCCACGGAGAACTACTAGGCCTAATGAAACCACGGTCTAATAACTCTTGCAACTGACTCTTTAATTCTTTCAACTCTTAGGGAGCCATACGATACGGAGCTATCGAAACTGGGTTAAACCCTGAAACTGTCTCAATCACAAACTCAACATCTCTGTCAGGAGGCAAACCCGGCAACTCTTCAGGAAACACATCTGGAAAGTCACACACTGTTCTGATATCCTTCGGTCTAGCTTCACTCATGTCCGGATTCATAACATAAGCTAAATAGGCCCCACATCCCGAGTCCATCAACCTATGAGCCTCTAAAGCTGACACTACATTGGACAAGAACTTAATGTTCTCGCCCACTACCACTACCTCGTAGTCATCAGAGAGCTTCAAAGAAATTCTCTTTGTCTCAAAGTCCACACTAGCCCGCTCAACCAACCAGTCCATACCCAGAATAATGTCAAAACCATAGAAAGGAAGTTCCATCATATCAACTGAGAACACATGACCCTGAATCTTCAGTGGACACCTCCTATACATACGTCTAACCACAACTGTCTCACCAAAGGAACTAGTAACATGCATACCTACATCTAAGATCTCAACAGGGATATCTAACTTCTGTGCATGCTCACTCAAAATGTAGGAATGCGTAGAACCCGAATCAACCAAAGAAAGCAAAGACATAGACTGTAACTCGAAATTACCTACTATCACATCGGTGTCGTTCCCGGCCTCTCTCTGAGCATAAACTCTCGCTGGTCCTCCCGCCTCTGGCTGCACAGCCACAACATGAGCAAGGTTCCTCTGAGCATCTCCCCTAGGTGCATCAGCCCTAGGCTGGAAGTAGCCACGACCGCGCCCACGGCCTCTCTGAAAATCATTACCTCTCGCAGGAGCCTGAGCAATGTTCGGTGCCTGAGCTGCCTGACGTGGACAGTCCCTCCTAAAGTGGTCCCTCGAACCACAGTTCCAACAAGCATGGAAGTTACCCCAACACTCACCAGTGTGCTGCCTCCCACACTGTGCACACTCGGGCAAACGCCCTCCTCCTCTATGGCCCTGATGGCCTCTACCATGGTGGCCACTGCCACGTCTCTGATCAAACTGATGTCCGCCACCTCTGTGCCTCTTAGCATCTCTACCATCAAAGTTGTTGTGCCTCTTACCAGAACTAGATCCCCCAGAACGTTTGGCCAGCCCCAAGCTATGCTCAATGTCCTTGGCTCTAGCAACCAAGACATCAAAGTCAGAATAATCTGAAGCTAAGGTATACCTCTTAACTTCCTCATGAAGCCCGTATCTAAAACGATCACATCGAGCCCTCTCAGTGGGTACTAACTCTGGAGCATACTGACTCAGACGAACGAAACGAATCTCATAATCAGTCACAGATGCATCCCCCTGAGTGAGAGCCATGAACTCTCTCTTTTTCTCATCTAGGTACCTCGGTCCCAAGTACCTCTTCCGGAAAGCAAACTCAAAGAATTCCCAATCTATCTCGGCCTCTGGAACTCCGGTAGTAATGGTGACCCACCAGGTGTAGGCATCACCCTAAAGCAATGAGATCACACAACCCAATCTACGTGCGCCCGCACAACCCATCTGAGCTAAGATACGAACCGTCTTCTCCAACCACAACTCCGACCTCTCCGGAGTAGATCCTCTAAACTCCTCGGCTCCCAAGCTACGGAGCCTCTCCAACGGTAGACTAGCATCATCACACCTAGGCTGAGCTGCAGCCTGAGCTCCCGCAACTGCGGCCTGGAAAGCTCCCGCTATCGCTTGCACTAGCGGAGTCATATCAATTCCAGCTGGACCATGGCCACCTTGGCCACCCTGAGGTCCATCTCCTCCGGCTCCATCCTCACCTCCAGCTCCAGGTGGAGGAGGTGGTGGTGGTGGAGGTGGTGGTGGAGCGCCAACTCCCGCAGCCACCGGCCCTTCTAGATGAGCCTCCACTCCAACAGCCAGATCAACAGGAGCCGCAACCCGTGGTTCCTGACGAACCACTCTCGGTCTACCTCTCGGTCTAGACATTGCTCTCACAAATATTAACTACAACCACAATAACAAAACATACAAGTTGGGTTAGCAAGGCAAGGCTTCCAAGTGTTCAAGTACGTTCCCTCACTAAAACAAAACCATTTTACAATGTAATAGTAGCAATGGGACTCACACACACATGCTTTGAACAAAACAAGCAACATACTCGTCAAACAAGCAACCATTCTTACAAGCAAGCAAACACCGTGCATATCAAGCAAAAACTTGAACTTACCTCACTTACCTGCCCAAGGTCTCGGTAACCTTAGGCTCTGATACCAACAAGTGTAACCCCCTCGTCCCGGTCTGGTCGGATGACCGGTCCGAGTGGGCCACACGGGGAAAACCGAGTGAAAACCCCTAAGGATTCCCCCTCGGTTAACAACCCTAATTTTTTTTTTCATTCATTTTAAAATCTTGTCTAAATAGATATTAAACCCTAAGTGATCATACAGCGGAACAACATATACAAATCGATCGAACGAAATCAAACAATCATGTTACAGCCCAATTTTAAGCTTACACTGCAGGTGGTATCGATACACCTAAGGGGTGTATCGATACCCCTTGACTAGGTCAACTGGTCAGAGTCAACCAGTGGAGACCGTATCGATACGCCCCAAGGAGTGTATCGATACCCTCCCCAACGGTTGACTTTCCAAGGTCAACGCTAAGATGACGGTATCGATACACCAGAGGCCCGTATCGATACCGAAATGGACAGTAGCTCCAGTGACCAAAAAGGTATCGATACGCCCCCTCGCATATCGATACACGAGGCCTGAAACAAGAAGGAGGTATCGATACTGGACCAACCGTATCGATACCCCTGCACAGCAAGAACTCCCAAACTCAGCTAAAACGAACATGACTCGGACCTAGATGCAATTTAGGACTTTCCTAACCCCAACCAAGCATACATATAACATTCGTATACCACCAAGCAGCCATACAAACCCTCAATAAGCATAAACATCAAGGAGATCATGCAATAGGCCCAAGATGGCATCCAAGCATTCAAGTTCATACATCAACATTCAAACATGAAGGCAACCTCCTAGGCATAAGGCTAACATTCAACAAGAGTAAGCAATTAGGCATGAGTTAACATTCATCAAGGCAATACCAACCACACAAAAGCAAGGCATCAAGGAGTCTAAACATGCTCCTAACAACCTACAACTATCCAACAAAACATTACACATCCCATTGCTTAAACTATTACATGTCTTAGCATTAAAATCCATACTTGGTGAACTCAAGTCCAAAAACCACACTTGGAGGCCCTCCACTTGCCCGAGCAACCCACGAACTAAGGATCTGCAATGTTGAACAAAGAGAGCGTAAGCAATGATGCTTAGTGAGGGTAAGCTCTAAAAACAAACCTCAACATCGCAGTGTCCGAGCACGATCTAGCCAAGGCAATTTACATTTACCAAAAGTCCACAAGATAAAGATGCATGAGCAGTATATATCACATACATGCCTTAATCATGAGCTCAACACTACCATACACGTAATCACATTTAAACATCCAAACAGCTCATATATCTCAACCCATTGATACACATATCAATCAACATTGGCACCTAGTTAAGACTCAAATACACGGATAACTGTTGGGACTCACATCCAACAACACAACCATTACCTGACGGTGGGATTACACTCATCACCGGTCTCGCGGAGGGGATTCCACTCATCCTCACGCCCCGTCGATGGGATTCCACTCATCACCGACTATATTTAAATACCATTTCCGGGCGTACCCGTACTCCTCCTTGGTGACTCAACGCCACCAAGGCCACGCGCGACTTTTGACTCATGTGTACACACTAACATCCTAATGATCGATCATTTGTATTTAAGTTTACTAGTGCCAATATTTACTCACTTCACATTACTCATTTCAATAACCTTGTGCTTAGCACGTACTCACCAACAACTAACATCATGTATGTCTCAAGCATCATAAGTCCAAATCTCATTTCACATGTATAAAGCAATATACATAGACATTCATACCACAGTTCATACGAGACATACACAACCATATAATGAGTTCAACCAAAGGCTCTAGATCAAGTTTAGGATTAGGCTACCACCCTAATCCTAACTCTAGGTGGGTCTACCAAGCCCAACCTAGTCCACATACTCGAACCAACCAATTTAAAACCGTTTAAAACAATTAACCACTCACCTAAACTCCCGAGCTCAAGACCAAGCAAGCAATTGTCTTCAATTTCCCGGATTCACTTCCGATGCTTCACCGGTGCCCAAACTTGATTCTAATCAATCCCAAACACAAACAAAACATCCACAATCAATATCTTGTCATCGAAACTTACCCGGATTATCATTACCAAGCATTCAACACTCAAAACTAGACCAAAAACAGGATTTTCGAGCAGCCCACTTGACCCACTGAAAACTCTCATTTCAAGCACCCAAACCATCATCAATCGCACCCAAAAATGATCCTCAAACATCATACTAACAACAGCCCTCGAAAACCAACATCAAACCACCCCCAAAACCACTTTAAAACCCTCCTAAAACCCCTTGGAAACCCAAATCCGAAAATTGCTCAAAACTATTTGAAATTCATATATGATATACCATTTGACCTCCTTATATCATAACTAAACATGTTAAGTCAAAACATTTACTTTAACTACATAAAGCTTTCATTTTTATTCCAAACTTCCCTAAATTCCATTTTCTAGAACCTACATGAAAATGAATATAGAAGGTACTTTTAAAGAGAGGGGAGTAAGGGGAAGTCGAAAATACCATTACCTTTCGATTTGGGGCTGAAAAGTGTGAGAAATAGGATGGAACAGTAGATAGGGGTGAGGGGTTCTTCTCCACGTTGGTGGAGAAGAAGATGAATAGGGGGAGTTGGGTTTTTCTTCTTTTTAATATGTTTGTTTAAATTCAAGGCTAAAAGACTCTCTTGCCCTTAATGAAATGGGGTATTCACAAGGGCACACCAACTATGGCTATATGAGATTAAATTTCAAAACATGGTTAACTTAAATGAATAAATTGAAATCGAGAACCCGGAATGATATTTAAATTATAAAACCGAGCCCAAAATAATATTAAAATATTATTTTTCACCTAACCCCTAAACCCGGGTGTTACAACTCTCCCCCACTTAAGGAAATTTCGTCCTCGAAATTACCTGGTGGAAACAAATACGGAAACTGCTCAACCATATAATTGATTACTAGCTTTTCAACACGATTATATTGAAAAATCTCGATTACAGTTCTTTTTACTCAGTTAAAATTCTAACGGGTCCATTGTTCGACCCATTTAGACCCGCTCATCTGAAACCTCTACAAAAGGGTTGCAAAATAAGTTTTAATCCAAATTTAGGAGTTCATACAATTGTTTACGAGCTTTTCAACACGATTATATTGCAAAAACTCGATTTCTGTACTTTTTACTCAGTTAAAATTCTAATGGGTCCATTGTTCGGCCCATTTAGACCCACTCGTCTGAAACCTTTACAAAAAAGATCGAAAAAGAAGTTAGAATCAAATTTTAGGAGTTCATATAATTGATTACGAGCTTTTCAACACGATTATATTGGAAAAACTCGATTTCTGTTATTTTTACTCAGTTAAAATTCTAACGGGTCCATTGTTCGCCCTATTTAGACCCTCTCGTCCGAAACCTCTACAAAAAAGACCGCAAAACAAATTAGAGTCAAATTTTAGGATTTCATATAATTGATTACGAGCTTTTCAACACGACTATATTGCAAAAACTTGATTTCTGTACTTTTTACTTAGTTAAAATTCTAACGGGTCCATTGTTCGGCCCATTTAGACCCGCTCGTCCGAAACCTCTACAAAAGGGTTGCAAAATAACTTTTAATCCAAATTTAGGAGTTCATACAGTTGATTACGAGCTTTTCAACACAATAAAATTGCAAAAACTCGATTTTTGTGCTTTTTACTCAGTTAAAATTCTAACGGGTCCATTGTTCGGCCCATTTAGACCCGCTTGTCCGAAACCTCTACAAAGGGGTTGCAAAATAAGTTTTAATCAAAATTTAGGAGTTCATACAATTGATTACGAGCTTTTCAACACGATTATATTGCAAAAACTCGATTTATGTACTTTTTAGTCAGTTAAAATTCTAACGGGTCCATTGTTCGGCCCATTTAGACCTGCTTGTCCGAAACCTTTTCAAAAAAGATCCCAAAATAAGTTTTAATCAAATTTTAGGAGTTCATATAATTGATTAAGAGCTTTTCAACACGATTATATTGCAAAAACTTGATATTTGTACTTTTTACTCAGTTAAAATTCTAACGGGTCCATTGTTCAGCCCATTTAGACCCGCTCGTCCGAAACCTCTACAAAAGGGTTGCAAAATAAGTTTTAATCCAAATTTACCATTAGAATTTTAACAGAGTAAAAAGTACAGAAATCGAGTTTTTGCAATATAATCATGTTGAAAAGCTCATAATCAATTATATGAACTCTTAAATTTGGATTAAAACTTATTTTGCAGCTATTTTTGTTGAGGTTTCGGACGAGCGGGTCTAAATGGGCCAAACAATGGACTCGTTAGAATTTTAACTGAGTAAAAAGTACATAAATCGAGTTATTGCAATATAATCGTGTTGAAAAGTTCATAATCAATTATATGAACTCCTAAATTTGGATTAAAACTTATTTTGCAGCCCTTTTTGTAGAGGTTTCAGACGAGCGAGTCTAAATAGGCCAAACAATGGACCCGTTAGAATTTTAACAGAGTAAAAAGTACAGAAATCGAGTTTTTGCAATATAATCATGTTGAAAAGCTCATAATCAATTATATGAACTCCTAAATTTGGATTAAAACTTATTTTGCAGCCGTTTTTGTAGAGGTTTCGGACGAGCGGGTCTAAATGGGCCGAACAATGGACCCGTTAGAATTTTAACTGAGTAAAAAATATAGTAATCGAGTTTTTGCAATATAATCGTGTTCAGAAGCTCTTAATCAACTATAGGAACTCCTAGAATTTGATTCTAACTTATTTTGCGATCTTTTTTGTAACAGTTTCGGACGAGCGGGTCTAAATGGGCCGAACAATGGACCCGTTAGAATTTTAACAGAGTAAAAAGTACAGAAATCGAGTTTTTGCAATATAATCGTGTTGAAAAGCTCATAATCAATTACATGAACTCCTAAATTTGGATTAAAACTTATTTTGCAGCCCTTTTTGTAGAGGTTTCGGACGAACGGGTCTAAATGGGCCGAACAATGGACTCGTTAGAATTTTAACTGAGTAAAAAATACAGAAATCAAGTTTTTGCAATATAATCGTGTTGAAAAGCTCATAATTAATTATATGAACTCCTAAATTTGGATTAAAACTTATTTTGCAGCCCTTTTTGTAGAGGTTTCGGACGAGCGGGTCTAAATAATTTGATTAAAACTTGTTTTGCGGTCTTTTTTGTAGAGGTTTCGGACGAGCGGGTCTAAATGGGGTGAACAATGGACCCGTTAGAATTTTAACTGAGTAAAAAGTACAGAAATCGAGTTTTTGCAATATAATCGTGTTGAAAAGCTCGTAATCAATTGTATGAACTCCTAAATTTGGATTAAAACTTATTTTGCAACCCTTTTGTAGAGGTTTCAGACGAGCGGGTCTAAATGGGCCGAACAATGGGCCCGTTAGAATTTTAACTGAGTAAAAAAGCACAAAAATCGAGTTTTTGCAATATAATTGTGTTGAAAAGCTCGTAATCAATTGTATGTACTCCTAAATTTGGATTAAAACTTATTTTAAAACCCTTTTGTAGAGGTTTCGGACGAGCGGGTCTAAATGGGCCGAACAATGGACCCGTTAGAATTTTAACTGAGTAAAAAGTAAAGAAATCGAGTTTTTGCAATATAATCGTATTGAAAAGCTCGTAAACAATTGTATGAACTCCTAAATTTGGATTAAAACTTATTTTGCAACCCTTTTGTAGAGGTTTCGGACGAGCGGGTCTAAATGGGCCGAACAATGGACCCGTTAGATTTTTAACTGAGTAAAAAGTACTGTAATCGAGTTTTTTTAATATAATCGTGTTGAAAAGCTCGTAATCAATTATATGAACTCCTAAATTTGATTCTAACTTGTTTTGCGGACTTTTTTTAGAGGTTTCGGACGAGCGGGTCTAAATGGGCAGAACAATGGGCCCGTTAGGATTTTAACTGAGTAAAAAGTACAGAAATCGAGTTTTTGCAATATAATCGTGTTGAGAAGCTCGTAATCAATTATATGAACTCATAAATTTGATTCTAACTTGTTTTGCGGTCTTTTTTGTAGAGGTTTCGGACGAGCGGATCTAAATGGGCCGAACAATGGACCTGTTAGAATTTTAACTGAGTAAAAAGTACATAAATCGAGTTTTTGCAATATAATCGTGTTGAAAAGCTCATAATCAATTATATGAACTCCTAAATTTGGATTAAAACTTATTTTGCAACCTTTTTGTAGAGCTTTCGGACGAGCGGGTCTAAATGGGGCGAACAATGGACCCGTTAGAATTTTAACTCAGTAAAAAATACAGTAATCGAGTTTTTTCAATATAATCGTGTTGAAAAGCTCTTAATCAAATATATGAACTCCTAGAACTTGATTCTAACTTATTTTGCTATCTTTTTTGTAACGGTTTCGGACGAGCGGGTCTAAATGGGCCTAACAATGGACCCGTTAGAATTTTAACTGAGTAAAAAGTAAATAAATTGAGTTTTGCAATATAATCGTGTTAAAAAGCTCGTAAACAATTGTATCAACTATTAAATTTGGATTAAAACTTATTTTGCAACCCTATTGTAGAGGTTTCGGACGAGCGGGTCTAAATGGGCCGAACAATGGACCCTTTAGAATTTTAACTGAGTAAAAAGTATTGTAATCGACTTTTTGCAATATAATCGTGTTGAAAAGCTCGTAATCAATTATATGAACTCCTAAAATTTGATTAAAACTTGTTTTGCGGTCTTTTTTGTAGAGGTTTCGGACGAGCGGGTCTAAATGGGGCGAACAATGGACCCGTTAGAATTTTAACTAAGTAAAAAGTACAGAAATCGAGTTTTTGCAATATAATCGTGTTCAAAAAGCTCTTAATCAATTATATGAACTCCTATAATTTAATTCTAACTTATTTTGCGATCTTTTTTGTAACGGTTTCGGACGAGCGTGTCTAAATGGGCCGAAAAATGGACCCGTTAGAATTTTAACTGGGTAAATAGTAAAGAAATTGAGTTTTTGCAATATAATCGTGTTGAAAAGCTCGTAAACAATTGTAGGAACTCCTAAATTTGGATTAAAA
Organism: Hibiscus trionum; assembly: GCA_030270665.1. Classification (NCBI taxonomy): domain Eukaryota; kingdom Viridiplantae; phylum Streptophyta; class Magnoliopsida; order Malvales; family Malvaceae; genus Hibiscus; species Hibiscus trionum. The sequence continues at coordinate 36,162,037 of BSYR01000010.1, read as the reverse complement.
CTTATTTTGCAACTTTTTGTAGAGGTTTCGGACGAGCGGGTCTAAATGGGTCGAACAATGGATCCGTTAGAATTTTAACTGAGTAAAGAGTACTGTAATCGAGTTTTTGTAATATAATCATGTTGAAAAGCTCATAATAAATTATATGAACTCCTAAACTTGATTCTAACTTGTTTTGCGTTATTTTTTGTAGAGGTTTCTGACGAGGGGGTCTAAATGGGCCGAACAATGGACCCGTTAGAATTTTAACTGAGTAAAAAGTACAGAAATCGAGTTTTTGGAATATAATCGTGTTGAAAAGCTCGTAATGAATTATATGAACTCCTAAATTTGATTCTAACATGTTTTGCGGTCTTTTTTGTAGAGGTTTCGGACGAGTGGGTCTAAATGGGCCGAACAATGGACCTGTTAGAATTTTAACTCAGTAAAAAGTACAGAAATCGAGTTTTTGCAATATAATTGTGTTGAAAAGCTCATAATCAATTATATGAACTCCTAAATTTGGATTAAAACTTATTTTGCAACCCTTTTTGTAGAGCTTTCGGACGAGCGGGTCTAAATGGGGCGAACAATTGACCCGTTAGAATTTTAACTGAGTAAAAAATACAGTAATTGAGTTTTTGCAATATAATCGTGTTCAAAAGCTCTTAATCAATTATAATAACTCCTAGAACTTCATTCTAACTTATTTTGCGATCTTTTTTGTAACGGTTTCGGACGAGTGGGTCTAAATGGGCCGAACAATGGACCCGTTAGAATTTTAACTGAGTAAAAAGTAAAGAAATAGAGTTTTTCAATATAATCATGTTGAAAAGCTCGTAAACAATTGTATGAACTATTAAATTTGGATTAAAACTTATTTTGCAACCCTTTTGTAGAGGTTTCGGACGAGCGGGTCTAAATGGGCCGAACAATGGACCCTTTAGAATTTTAACTGAGTAAAAAGTACTGTAATCGAGTTTTTGCAATATAATCTTGTTGAAAAGCTCGTAATCAATTATATGAACTCCTAAATTTGATTCTAACTTGTTTTGCGGTCTTTTTTGTAGAGGTTTCGGACGAGCGGGTCTAAATGGACCGAACAATGGACCCGTTAGAATTTTAACTGAGTAAAAATTACAGAAATCGAGTTTTTGCAATATAATTGTGTTGAAAAGCTCGTAATCAATTGTATGAACTCCTAAATTTGGATTAAAACTTATTTTGCAACCTTTTTGTAGAGGTTTCGGACGAGCGGGTCTAAATGGGCCGAACAATGGACCTGTTAGAATTTTAACTGAGTAAAAAGTACAGAAATCAAGTTTTTGCAATATAATCGTGTTGAAAAGCTCTTAATCAATTGTATGAACTCCTAAATTTGGATTAAAACTTATTTTCCAACCCTTTTGCAGAGGTTTCGGACGAGCGGGTCTAAATGGGCCGAACAATGGACCCGTTAGAATTTTAACTGAGTAAAAAGTACAGTAATCGAGTTTTTGCAATATAATCATGTTGAAAAGATCGTAATCAATTATATGAACTCCAAAAATTTGATTCTAACTTGTTTTGTGGTCTTTTTTGTAGAGGTTTCGGACCAGCGGGTCTAAATGGGCCGAACAATGGACCCGTTAGAATTTTAACTGAGAAAAAATTACAGAAATCGAGTTTTTGCAATATAATCGTGTTGAAAAGCTCTTAATCAATTGTATGAACTCCTAAATTTGGATTAAAACTTATTTTGCAACCCTTTTGTAGAGGTTTCGGACGAGCGGGTCTAAATGGGCTGAACAGTGGACCCATTAGAATTTTAACTAAGTAAAAAGTACAGAAATCGAGTTTTTGCAATATAATCGTGTTGGAAAGATCGTACTCAATTATATGAACTCTTAAATTTGGATTAAAACTTATTTTGCAGCCCTTTTGTAGAGGTTTCGGACGATCGGGTCTAAATGGGCCGAACAATGGACCCGTTAGAATTTTAACTGAGTAAAAACTACATAAATCGAGTTTTTGCAATATAATCGTGTTGAAAAGCTCGTAATCAATTGTATGAACTCCTAAATTTGGATTAAAACTTATTTTGCAACCCTTATGTCGAGGTTTTGGACGAGCGGGTCCCAATGGGCCGAACAATGGACCCGTTAGAATTTTAACTGAGTCAAAAGTACAGAAATTGAGTTTTGCAATATAATAGTGTTGAAAAGCTCGTAATAAATTATATGAACTCCTAAATTTCGATTAAAACTTACTTTGCAGTCCTTTTCGTAAGGTTTCGGACGAGCGAGTCTAAATGGGCCGAACAATGGACCCGTTAGAATTTTAACCGAGTAAAAAGTATAAAAATTAAATTTTTGCAATATATAATCGTGTTGAAAAGCTCGTTATCAATTATATGAACTCCTAAAATTTGATTCTAACTTATTTTGTGATCTTTTTTGTTGAGGTTTCAGACGAACGGGTCTAAATGGGCCGAACAATGGACCCGTTAGAATTTTAACTGAGTAAAAAGTACAAAAATCGAGTTTTTGCAATCTAATTGTGTTGAAAAGCTCGTAATCAATTGTATGAACTCCTAAATATGGATTAAAACTTATTTTGCAACCCTTTTGTAGAGGTTTCGGATGAGCGAGTCTAAATGGGCCGAACATTGGACTCGCTAGAATTTTAACTGAGTACAAAGTACAGAAATCAAGTTTTTGCAATATAATCGTGTTGAAAAGCTCGTAATCAATTATATGAACTTCTAAAATTTGATTCTAATTTTTTTTGCGGTCTCTTTTGTAGTGGTTTCGGACGAGCGGGTCTAAATGGGCCGAACAATGGATCCGTTAGAATTTTAACTGAGTAGAAAGTACAAAAAGTGAGTTTTTGCAATATAATCTGATTGAAAATCTCTTAATCAATTGTATGAACTCCTAAATTTGGATTAAAACTTATTTTGCAACCTTTTTGCAGAGGTTTCGGACGAGCGGGTCTAAATGGGCCGAATAATGGACCCGTTAGAATTTTAACGGAGTAAAAAGTATAGAAATCGAGTTTTTGCAATATAATCATGTTAAAAAGCTCGTAATCAATTGTATGAACCCCTAAATTTGGTTTAACACTTAGTTTGCAACCTTTTTGTAGAGGTTTCGGACGAGGGGGTCTACATGGGCCAAACAATGGACCCGTTAGAATTTTAATTGAGTAAAAAGTACAGAAATCGGGTTTTTTGCAATATAATCTTGTCGAAAATCTCTTAATCAATTGTATGAACTCCTAAATTTGGATTAAAACTTATTTTGCAAACCTTTTGTAGAGGTTTCGGATGAGCGGGTCCAAATGGGCCGAACATTGGACCCGTTAGAATTTTTACTGAGTAAAATGTAATAAAATCGAGTTTTTGCAATATAATCATATTAAAAAGCTCGTAATCAATTGTATGAACTCCTAAATCGGGATTAAATCTTATTTTGAAACCCTTTTGCGGAGGTTTCGGACGAGCATGTCTAAATGGGCCGAACAATGGACCCGTTAGAATTTTAACTGAGTAAAAAGTACAGTAATCGAGTTTTTGCAATATAATCATGTTGAAAAGCTCGTAATCAGTTATATGAACTCCTAAAATTTGATTCTAACTTGTTTTGCGGTCTTTTTTGTAGATATTTCGGACGAGCGGGCCTAAATGGGCCGAACAATGGACCCGTTAGAATTTTAACTGAGAAAAAAGTACAGAAATCTAGTTTTTGCAATATAATCGTGTTGAAAAGCTCGTAATCAATTGTATGAACTCCTAAACTTGGATTAAAACTTATTTTGCAACCCTTTCGTAGAGGTTTCAGACGAGCGGGTCTAAATGGGCCGAACAATGGACCCGTTAGAATATTAACTGAATAAAAAGTACATAATTCTAATTTTTTCAAAATAATCATGTTGAAAATCTCGTAATCAATTTTATAAATTCCTAAATTTGGATTAAAACTTATTTTGCAACCCTCTTGTACAGGTTTCAGACGAGCGGGTCTAAATGGGCCGAACAATGGACCCATTGGAATTTTAACTGAGTAAAAAGTTTAGAAATCGAGTTTTTGAAATATAATCATGTTGAAAAGCTCGTAATCAATTATATGAACTCCTAAAATTTGATTCTAAATTATTTTGCTGTTTTTTTGTATAGGTTTCGGACGAGCGGGTCTAAATGGGCCGAACAATGGACCCGTTAGAATTTTAACTGAGTAAAAAGTACAGAAATCAAGTTTTTGCAAAATAATTGTGTTGAAAAGCTCGTAATCAATTATATGAACTCCTAAATTTGGATTAAAACTTATTTTGCAGCCCTTTTTGTAGAGGTTTCGGACGAACGGGTCTAAATGTGCCGAACAAAGAACCCGTTAGAATTTTAATAGAGTAAAAAGTACAGAAATCGATTTTTTGCAATATAATCATGTTGGAAAGCTCGAAATTAATTATCTGAACTCTTAAATTTGATTAAAACTTGTTTTGCGACCCTTTTGTAGAGGTTTCGGACGAGCGGGTCTAAATGGGCCGAACAATGGACCCGTTAGAATTTTAACGGAGTAAAAAGTATAGAAATTGAATTTTTGCAATATAATCGTGTTGAAAAGCTCGTTATCAATTATATGAACTCCTAAAATTTGATTCTAACTTATTTTGTGATCTTTTTTGTTGAGGTTTCAGACGAGCGGGTCTAAATGGGCTGAACAATGGACCCATTAGAATTTTAACTGAGTAAAAAGTACAAAATTCGAGTTTTTGCGTTCTAATTGTGTTGAAAAGCTCGTAATCAATTGTATGAACTCCTAAATTTGGATTAAAACTTATTTTGCAACCCTTTTGTAGCGGTTTCGGATGAGCGAGTCTAAATGGGCCGAACATTGGACCCGTTAGAATTTTAACTGAGTACAAAGTACATAAATCAAGTTTTTGCAATATAATCGTGTTGAAAAGCTCGTAATCAATTATATGAACTCCTAAAATTTGATTCTAATTTGTTTTGCGGTCTCTTCTGTAGAGGTTTCGGACGAACGGGTCTAAATAGGCTGAACAATGGATCCGTTAGAATTTTAACTGAGTAGAAAGTACAAAAGTGAGTTTTTGCAATATAATCTGTTTGAAAATCTCTTAATCAATTGTATGAACTCCTAAATTTGGATTAAAACTTATTTTGCAACCTTTTTGTAGAGGTTTCGGACGAGCGGGTCTAAATAGGCCTAACAATGGACCCGTTAGAATTTTAAGAGAGTAAAAAGCAGAAAAATCGAGTTTTTGCAATATAATTGTGTTGAAAAGCTCATAATCAATTGTATGAACTCCTAAATTTGGATTAAAACTTATTTTGCAACCCTTTTGTAGAGGTTTCGGACGAGCGGGTCTAAATGGGCCGAACAATGGACCCGTTAGAATTTTAACGGAGTAAAAAGTATAGAAATCGAGTTTTTGCAATATAATCGTGTTGAAAAGCTTGTAATCAATTGTATGAACTCCTAAATTTGGATTAACACTTAAGTTTGCAATCCTTTTGTAGAGGTTTCGGACAAGGGGGTCTAAATGGGCCGAACAATGGGCCTGTTAGAATTTTAACTGAGTAAAAAGTACAGAAATCGGGTTTTTGCAATATAATCGTGTTGAAAATCTCGTAATCAATTGTATGAACTCCTAAATTTTGATTAAACTTATTTTGCAACGCTTTTGTAAAGGTTTCGGATGAGCGGTTCCAAATGGGCCGAACAATGGACCCGTTAGAGTTTTTACTTAGTAAAAAAGTAATAAAATCGAGTTTTTGCAATATAATCGTGTTAAAAAGCTCGTAATCAATTGTATGAACTCCTAAATTTGGATTAAAACTTATTTTGCAACCCTTTTGTAGAGGTTTCGGACGAGCGGGTCTAAATGGGCCGAACATTGGACCCGTTAGAATTTTAACTGAGTAAAAAGTACAGAAATCGAGTTTTTGCAATATAATCATGTTGAAAAGCTCGTAATCAATTGTATGAACTCCTAAATTTGGATTAAAACTTATTTTGCAACCCTTTTGTAGAGGTTTCAGACGAACGGGTCTAAATGGGACAAACAATGGACCCGTTAGAATATTAACTGAATAAAAAGTACATAATTCTAGTTTTTTCAATATAATCGTGTTGAAAAGCTCGTAATTCAATTTTATGAACTCCTAAATTTTTATTAAAACTTATTTTGCAACCCTTTTGTAGAGGTTTCGGACGAGCGGGTCTAAATGGGCCGAACAATGTACCCGTTAGAATTTTAACTGAGTAAAAAGTACAATAATCGAGTTTTTGCAATATAATCATGATGAAAAGATCGTAATCAATTATATGAACTCCAAAAATTTGATTCTAACTTGTTTTGCGGTCTTTTTTGTAGATGTTTCGGACGGGCGGGTCTAAATGGGCCGAACAATGGACCCGTTAGAATTTTAACAGAGAAAAAAGTACATAAATCGAGTTTTTGCAATATAATCGCGTTGAAAAGCTCGTAATCAATTGTATAAACTCCTAAATGTGGATTAAAACTTATTTTGCAACCCTTTTATAGAGGTTTCAGACGAGCGGGTCTAAATGGGACGAACAAAGGACCCGTTATAATATTAACTGAATAAAAAGTACAGAATTCTAGTTTTTTCAATATAATCGTGTTGAAAAGCTCGTAATCAATTTTATAAACTCCTAAATTTGGATTAAAACTTATTTTGCAACCCGCTTGTACATGTTTCAGACGAGCGGGAATAAATGGGCCGAACAATGGACCCATTAGAATTTTAACTGAGTAAAAAGTTCAGAAATCGAGTTTTTGAAATATAATCATGTTGAAAAGCTCTTAATCATTTATATGAACTCCTAAAATTTGATTCTAAATTATTTTGCTGTTTTTTTTTGTAGAGGTTTCGGACGAGCCGTTCTAAATGAGTCGAACAATGGACCCGTTAGAATTTTAACAGAGTAAAAAGTACAGAAATCGAGTTTTTGCAAAATAATTGGGTTGAAAAGCTCGTAATCAATTATATGAACTCCTAAATTTGGATTAAAACTTATTTTGCAGCCCTTTTGTAGAGGTTTCGGACGAACGAGTCTAAATGTGCGGAACACAGAACCCGTTAGAATTTTAACAGAGTAAAAAGTACAGAAAATCGAGTTTTTGCAATATAATCATGTTGGAAAGCTCGAAATTAATTATCTGAACTCTTAAATTTGATTAAAACTTGTTTTGCAACCCTTTTGTAGAGGTTTCTGACGAGCGGGTCTAACTTGTTTTGCAACTCTTAAATCGAGTTTTTGCAATATAATCGTGTTCAAAAGCTCGTAATCAATTGTATGAACTCCTAAATTTGGATTAACACTAAAGTTTGCAATCCTTTTGTAGAGGTTTCGGACGAGGGGGTCTAAATGGGCCGAACAATTGACCCATTAGAATTTTAACGGAGTAAAAAGTATAAAAATCGAGTTTTTGCAATATACTCGTGTTGAATAGCTCGTAATCAATTGTATGAACCACTAAATTTGGTTTAACACTTAGTTTGCCACCTTTTTGTAGAGGTTTCGGACGAGGGGGTCTAAATGGGCCGAACAATGGACCTGTTAGAATTTTAACGGAGTAAAAAGTATAAAAATCGAGTTTTTGCAATATTGTCGTGTTGAAAAGCTCGTAATCAATTGTATGAACATCTAAATTTGGTTTAATACTTAGTTTGCAACCTTTTGTAGAGGTTTCGGACGAGGGGGTCTAAATGGGCCGAACAATGGACCCGTTAGAATTTTAACTGAGTAAAAAGTACAGAAATCGGGTTTTTGCAATATAATCGTGTCGAAAATCTCGTAATCAATTGTATGAACTCGTAAATTTGGATTAAAACTTATTTTGCAACCCTTTTATAGAGGTTTCAGATGAGCAGGTCTAAATGGGCCGAACAATGGACCCGTTAGAATTTTAACTGAGTAAAAAGTATAGAAATCGAGTTTTTGCAATATAATCGTGTTGAAAAGCTCGTAATCAATTTTATGAACTCCTAAAATTTGATTCTAACTTGTTTTGTGGTCTTTTTTGTAGAGGTTTCGGACGAGCGGGTCTAAATGGGCCGAACAATGGACTCGTTAGAATTTTAACTGAGTAAAAAGTACAGAAATCGAGTTTTTGCAATATAATCGTGTTGAAAAGCTCGTAATCAATTTTATTAACTCCTAAATTTGGATTAAAACTTATTTTGCAACCCTTTTGTAGAGGTTTCGGACGAGCGGGTCTAAATGGGGCGAACAATGGACCCGTTAGAATTTTAACTGAGTAAAAAGTACAAAAATCAAGTTTTTGCAATATAATCGTGTTCAAAAGCTCTTAATCAATTATATGAACTCCTAGAATTTGATTCTAACTTATTTTGCGATCTTTTTTGTAACGGTTTCGGACGAGCGGGTCTAAATGGGCCGAACAATGTACCCGTTAGAATTTTAACTGAGTAAAGAAATCGAGTTTTTGCAATATAATCGTGTTGAAAAGCTCGTAAACAATTGAATGAACTCCTAAATTTGGATTAAAACTTATTTTACCAGCCTTTTGTAGAGGTTTCGGACGAGCGGGTCTAAATGGGCCGAACAATGGACCCGTTAGAATTTTAACTGAGTAAAAAGTACAAAAATCAAGTTTTTGCAATATAATCGTGTTCAAAAGCTCTTAATCAATTATATGAACTCCTAGAATTTGATTCTAACTTATTTTGCGATCTTTTTTGTAACGGTTTCGGACGAGCGGGTCTAAATGGGCCGAACAATGTACCCGTTAGAATTTTAACTGAGTAAAGAAATCGAGTTTTTGCAATATAATCGTGTTGAAAAGCTCGTAAACAATTGAATGAACTCCTAAATTTGGATTAAAACTTATTTTGCAACCCTTTTGTAGAGGTTTCGGACGAGCGGGTCTAAATGGGCCGAACAATGGACCCGTTAGAATTTTAACTAAGTAAAAAGTACAAAAATCAAGTTTTTGCAATATAATCGTGTTGAAAAGCTCGTAATCAATTGTATGAACTCCTAAATTTGGATTAAAACTTATTTTCCAACCCTTTTGTAGAGGTTTCGTAGGAGCGGGTCTAAATGGGCCGAACAATGGACCCGTTAGAATTTTAACTGAGTAAAAAGTAGAGAAATCGAGTTTTTGCAATACAATCGTATTGAAAAACTCGTAATCAATTATATGAACTCCTAAAATTTGATTCTAACTTGTTTTGCAGTCTTTTTTGTAGAGGTTTCGGACGAGCGGGTCTAAATGGGCCGAACAATGGACTCGTTAGAATTTTAACTGAGTAAAAAGTACAGAAATCGAGTTTTTGCAATATAATCGTGTTGAAAAGCTCGTAATCAATTTTATTAACTCCTAAATTTGGATTAAAACTTATTTTGCAACCCTTTTGTAGAGGTTTCGGACGAGCGGATCTAAAAGGGCCGAACAATGGACCCGTTAGAATTTTAACTGAGTCAAAAGTACAGAAATCGAGTTTTTGCAATATAATAGTGTTGGAAAGCTCGTAATAAATTATATGAACTGCTAAATTTCGATTAAACTTACTTTGCGGTCCTTTTCGTAAGGTTTCGGACGAGCGAGTCTAAATGGGCCGAACAATGGACCCGTTAGAATTTTAACCGAGTAAAAAGTATAAAAATTAAGTTTTTGCAATATAATAGTGTTGAAAAGCTCGTAATCAATTACATGAACTCCTAAATTTGGATTAAAACTTATTTTGCAGCCCTTTTTTGTAGAGATTTCGGACGAGCGGCTTTAAATGGGCCGAACAATGGACACGTTAGAATTTTTTTAAGAAAGCTCATTAGAATTTTAACAAAGTAAAAAGTGCAGAAATTGAATTTTTGCAACATAATCGTGTTGAAAAGCTCGTTATCAATTATATGAACTCCTAAAATTTGATTCTAACTAATTTTGTGATCTTTTTTGTTGAGTTTTCAGACGAGCGGGTCTAAATGGGCCGAACAATGGACCCGTTAGAATTTTAACTGAGTAAAAAGTACAAAATCGAGTAATTGCAATCTAATTGTGTTGAAAAGCTCGTAATCAATTGTATGAACTCCTAAATTTGGATTAAAACTTATTTTGCAACCCTTTTGTAGAGGTTTCGGATGAGCGAGTCTAAATGGGCCGAACATTGGACCCGTTAGAATTTTAACTGAGTACAAAGTACAGAAATCAAGTTTTTGCAATATAATCGTGTTGAAAAGCTCGTAATCAATTATATGAACTCCTAAAATTTGATTCTAATTTGTTTTGCGGTCTCTTTTGTAGAGGTTTCGGACGAGCGGGTCTAAATGGGCCGAACAATGGACCCGTTAGAATTTTAACCGAGAAGAAAGTAAAAAAAGTGAATTTTTGCAATATAATCTGTTTGAAAATCTCTTAATCAATTGTATGAACTCCTAAATTTGGATTTAAACTTATTTTGCAACCTTTTTGTAGAGGTTTCAGACGAGCAGGTCTAAATGGGCCTAACAATGGACCCGTTAGAATTTTAAGAGAGTAAAAAGCAGAAAAATAGAGTTTTTGCAATATAATTGTGTTGAAAAGCTCATAATCAATTGTATGAACTCCTAAATTTGGATTAAAACTTATTTTGCAACCCTTTTGTAGAGGTTTCGGACAAGCGGGTCTAAATGGGCCGAACAATGGACCCGTTAGAATTTTAACGGAGTAAAAAGTATAGAAATCGAGTTTTTGCAATATAATCGTGTTGAAAAGCTCGTAATCAATTGTATGAACTCCTAAATTTGGATTAACATTTAAGTTTGCAATCCTTTTGTAGAGGTTTCGGACGAGGGGGTCTAAATGGGCCGAACAATGGACCCGTTAGAATTTTAACTAAGTAAAAAGTACAGAAATCGGGTTTTTGCAATATAATCATGTTGAAAATCTCGTAATCAATTGTATGAACTCCTAAATTTGGATTAAAACTTATTTTGCAACCCTTTTGTAGAGGTTTCGGATGAGCGGGTCCAAATGGGCCGAACAATGGACCCGTTAGAATTTTTACTTGGTAAAAAGTAATAAAATCGAGTTTTTGCAATATAATAGTGTTAAAAAGCTCGTAATCAATTGTATGAACTCCTAAATTTGGATTAAAACTTATTTTTCAACCCTTTTGTAGAGGTTTCGGACGAGCGGGTCTAAATGGGTCGAACAATGGACCCGTTAGAATTTTAACTGAGTAAAAAGTATAGAAATCGAGTTTTTGGAATATAATCGTGTTGAAAAGCTCGTAATCAATTGTATGAACTCCTAAATTTGGATTAAAACTTATTTTGCAACCCTTTTGTAGAGGTTTCAGACGAACGGGTCTAAATGGGACGAACAATGGACCCGTTATAATATTAACTGAATAAAAAGTACATAATTCTAGTTTTTTCATTATAATTGTGTTGAAAAGCTCGTAATTTAATTTTATGATCTCCTAAATTTGGATTAAAACTTATTTTGCAACCCTTTTGTAGAGGTTTCGGAGGAGCGGGTCTAAATGGGCCGAACAATGGACCCGTTAGAATTTTAACTGAGTAAAAAGTACAGTAATCAAGTTTTTGCAAAATAATCATGTTGAAAAGATCGTAATCAATTATATGAACTCCAAAAATTTGATTCTAACTTGTTTTGCGGTCTTTTTTGTAGAGATTTCGGACGAGCGGTCTAAATGGGCCGAACAATGGACCGGTTAGAATTTTAACTGAGAAAAAAGTACAGAAATCGAGTTTTTTCAATATAATCGTGTTGAAAAGCTCTTAATCAATTGTATGAACTCCTAAATTTGGATTAAAATTTATTTTGCAACCCTTTTGTAGAGGTTTCAGACGAGCGGGTCTAAGTGGGACGAACAATGGACCTGTTATAATATTAACTGAATAAAAAGTACAGAATTCTAGTTTTTTCAATATAATCGTGTTGAAAAGCTCGTAATTTAATTTTATGAACTCCTAAATTTATATTAAAACTTATTTTGCAACCCTCTTGTACAGGTGTCAGACGAGCGGGTCTAAATGGGCCGAACAATGGACCCATTGTAATTTTAACTGAGTAAAAAGTTCAGAAATCGAGTTTTTGAAATATAATCATGTTGAAAAGCTCGTAATCAATTATATTTGCAGCCCTTTTGTAGAGGTTTCGGACGAACGAGTCTAAATGGGCTGAACAAAGGACCCGTTAGAATTTTAACAGAGTAAAAAGTACAAAAATCGAATTTTTGCAATATAATCATGTTGGAAAGCTCGACATTAATTATATGAACTCTTAAATTTGATTAAAACTTGTTTTGCGGTCTTTTTTGTAGAGGTTTCGGACGAGCGGGTCTAAATGGGCCGAAGAATGGACTCGTTAGAATTTTAACTGAGTAAAAATTACAGAAATCGAGTTTTTGCAATATAATCGTGTTGAAAAGCTCGTAATCAATTGTATTAACTCCTAAATTTGGATTAAAACTTATTTTGCAACCCTTTTGTAGAGGTTTCGGACGAGCGGGTCTAAATGGGTCGAACAATGGACCCGTTAGAATTTTAACTGATTAGAAAGTACAAAAAGTGAATTTTTACAATTTAATCTGTTTGAAAATCTCTTAATCAATTGTATGAACTCCTAAATTTGGATTAAAACATATTTTGCAACCTTTTTGTAGAGGTTTCGGACGAGCGGGTCTAAATGGGCCTAACAATGGACCCGTTAGAATTTTAAGAGAGTAAAAAGCAGAAAAATTGAGTTTTTGCAATATAATTGTGTTGAAAAGCTCATAATCAATTGTATGAACTCCTAAATTTGGATTAAAACTTATTTTGCAACCCTTTTGTAGAGGTTTCGGACGAGCGGGTCTAAATGGGCCGAACAATGGACCCGTTAGAATTTTAACGGAGTAAAAAGTATAGAAATCGAGTTTTTGCAATATAATCGTGTTGAAAACTCGTAATCAATTATATGAACTACTAAATTTGGATTAAAACTTATTTTGCAGCCCTTTTGTAGAGGTTTCGGACGAGCGGGTCTAAATGGGCCGAATAATGGAACCGTTAGAATTTTAAGTGAATAAAAAGTACACAAATCGAGTTTTTGCAATATAAACATGTTAAAAAGCTCGTAATCAATTATATGAACTCCTAAAATTTGATTATAACTTATTTTGCGGTCTTTTTTTGTAGAGGTTTCGGACGAGCGAGTCTAAATGAGCCGAACAATGGACCCGTAAGAACTTTAACTGAGTCAAAAGTTCAGAAATTGAGTTTTTGCAATATAATCGTGTTGAAAAGCTCATAATCAATTACATGAACTCCTAAAATTTGATTAAACTTATTTTTCGGTCTTTTTTGTAGAGGTTTCGGACGAGCGGGTCTAAATATGTCGAACAATGGACCCGTTAGAATTTTAACTTAGTAAAAAGTACAGAAATTGAGTTTTTGCGATATAATCGTGTTGAAAAGATCGTATTCAATTATATGAACTCCTAAAATTTGATTAAAACTTGTTTTGCGGTCTTATTTATTGAGGATTGGGACGAGCGGGTCCAATTGGGCCGAACAGTGGAACCGTTATAATTTTAACTGAGTGCAAAGAACATAAATTGAGTTTTTGCAATAAAATCTTGTTTAAAAGCTCGTAATCAATTATATGAACTCCTAAAATGTGATTATAACTTGTTTTACGGTTTTTTTGTAGAGGTTTCGGACGAGCGGGTCTAAATGGGCCGAACAATGGACCCGTTAGAACATTAACTCAGTCAAAAGTTCATAAATTGAGTTTTTGCACTATAATCGTGTTCAAAAGCTCGTAATAAATTATATAAACTCCTAAAATTTGATTAAAACTTGTTTTGCGGTCTTTTTTGTAGAGGTTTCGTATGAGCGGGTCTAAATGGGTCGAACAATGGAACCGTTAGAACTTTAACTGAGTAAAAAGTATAGAAATCGAGTTTTTTCAATATAATCGTGTTGAAAAGCTCATAATCAATTATATGAACTTCTAAATTTGGATTAAAACTTATTTTACAGCCCTTTTTGTAGAGGTTTCGGACGAGCGGGTCTAAATGGGCCGAACAATGGACCCGTTAGAATTTTAATGCAGTAAAAAGTACAGAAATTGAGTTTTTGCAATATAATCATGTTGAAAAGCATGTAATCAATTATATGAACACCTAAGATTTTATTAAAACTTGTTTTGCGGTCATTTTTGTAGAGGTTTCGGATGAGTAGGACTAAATGGGCCGAAAAATGGACCGTTAGAATTTTAACTGAGTAAAAATTACAGAAATCGAGTTTTTGCAATATAATCATGTTGAAAAGCTGGTAATCAATTGAATGAACTCCTAAATTTAGATTAAAACTTATTTTGCAACCTTTTTGTAGAGGTTTCGGACGAGCGGGTCTAAATGGGCCGAACAATGGACCCGTTAGAATTTTAACTGAGTAAAAAGAATTAAATTGAGTTTTTGCAATATAATCATGTTGAAAAGCTCGTAATGAATTATATGAACCCCTAAATATGGATTAAAACTTCTTTTGCCGTCTTTTTTGTAGAGGTTTCGGATAGCGGGTCTCAATGGGCCGAACAATGGACCCATTAGAATTTTAACTAAGTCAAAAGTTCAGAAATTGAGTTTTTGCAATATAATCGTGTTGGAAAGCTCGTAATCAATTGTATGAACTCCTAAAATTTGATTAAAACTTATTTTGCGGTCTTTTTTGTAGAGGTTTCGGATGAGTGGGTCTAAATGGGCAGAACAATGGACCCATTAGAATTTCAACTGAGTAAAAAGTACAGAAATCGAGTTTTTGCAATATAATCATGTTGAAAAGCTCGTAATCAATTGTATGAACTCCTAAATTTAGATTAAAACTTATTTTGCAACCCTTTTGTAGAGGTTTCGGACGAGCGGGTTTAAATGGGCCGAACAATGGACACGTTAGAATTTTAACTGAGTAAAAAGAACAGAAATTGAGTTTTTGAAATATTATTGGGGTGTAAAGCTCGTAATTAATTATCTAAACTCTAAAAATTTGATTATAACTTGTTTTGCGGTTTTTTTGTAGAGGTTTCGGACAAGCTAGTCTAAACGGGCCGAACAATGGACCCATTAGAATTTTAACTAAGTCAAAAGTTCAGAAAAAAGTACAGAAATCGAGTTTTTGCAATATAATCATGTTGAAACTTATTTTGCAGCCCTTTTTGTAGAGGTTTCGGACGAGCGGGTCTAAATGGACCGAACAATGGACCCGTTAGAATTTTAATGCAGTAAAAAGTACAGAAATCCAGTTTTTGCAATATAATCATGTTGAAAAGCACGTAATCAATTATATGAACACCTAAAATTTGATTAAAACTTGTTTTGCGGTCATTTTTGTAGAGGTTTCGGACGAGTGGGACTAAATGGGC
This sequence comes from Hibiscus trionum, assembly GCA_030270665.1. Taxonomy (NCBI): domain Eukaryota; kingdom Viridiplantae; phylum Streptophyta; class Magnoliopsida; order Malvales; family Malvaceae; genus Hibiscus; species Hibiscus trionum. The sequence goes on along the minus strand of BSYR01000010.1, from coordinate 36,146,650 downwards.
CGAAAAATGGACCGTTAGAATTTTAACTGAGTAAAAATTACAGAAATCGAGTTTTTGCAATATAATCATGTTGAAAAGCTCGTAATCAATTGAATGAACTCCTAAATTTAGATTAAAACTTATTTTACAACCCTTTTGTAGAGGTTTCGGACGAGCGGGTCTAAATGGGCCGAATAATGGACCCGTTAGAATTTTAACTGAGTAAAAAGAATAGAAATTGAGTTTTTGCAATATAATCGTGTTGAAAAGCTTGTAATGAATTATATGAACTCCTAAATATGGATTAAAACTTATTTTGCGGTCTTTTTTGTAGAGGTTTCGGACGAGCGGGTCTCAATGGGCCGAACAATGGACCCATTAGAATTTTAACTAAGTCAAAAGTTCAGAAATTGAGTTTTTGCAATATAATCGTGTTGGAAAGCTCGTAATCAATTGTATGAACTCCTAAAATTTGATTAAAACTTGTTTTGCGGTCTTTTTTGTAGAGGTTTCGGATGAGTGGGTCTAAATGGGCCGAACAATGGACCCATTAGAATTTCAACTGAGTAAAAAGTACAGAAATCGAGTTTTTGCAATATAATCATGTTGAAAAGCTCGTAATCAATTGAATGAACTCCTAAATTTAGATTAAAACTTATTTTGCAACCCTTTTGTAGAGGTTTCGGACGAGCGGGTCTAAATGGGCCGAACAATGGACACGTTAGAATTTTAACTGAGTAAAAAGAACAGAAATTGAGTTTTTGCAATATTATTGGGGTGTAAAGCTCGTAATTAATTATCTAAACTCCTAAAATTTGAATATAACTTGTTTTGCGGTTTTTTTTGTAGAGGTTTCGTAGGAGCTAGTCTAAATGGGCCGAACAATGGACCCATTAGAATTTTAACTAAGTCAAAAGTTCAGAAATTGAGTTTTTGCAATATAATCATGTTGGAAAGCTCGTAATCAATTATATGAACTCCTAAAATTTGATTAAAACTTATTTTGCGGTCTTTTTTTGTAGAGGTTTCGGACGAGCGGGTCTAAATGGGCCGAGCAATGGACCCGTTAGAATTTTAACTGAGTATAAAGTACAGTAATCGAGTTTTTGCAATATAATCGTGTTGAAAAGCTCGTAATCAATTATATGAACTCCTAAATTTGGATTAAAACTTATTTTACAGCCCTTTTTTAGAGGTTTTGAACAAGCGGGTCTAAATGGGCCGAACAATGGACCCGTTAGAATTTTAACGGAGTAAAAAGTACAAAAATCGAGTTTTTGCAATATAATCGAGTTGAAAAGCTCGTAATCAATTGTATGAACTCCTAAATTTGGATTAAAACTTATTTTGCAACCCTTTTGATGAGGTTTCGGAAGAGCGGGTCTAAATGGGCCGAACAATGGACCCGTTAGAATATTAACTAAGTAAAAAGAACAGAAATTGAGTTTTTGCAATATAATCGTGTTGAAAAGCTCGTCATCAATTATGTAAACTCCTAAAATTTGATTATAACTTGTTTTGATGTCTTTTTTTGTAGAGGTTTCAAACAAGCGGGTCTAAATGGGCCGAACAATGGACCCGTTAGAATTTTAACGGAGTAAAAAGTAAAAAAAATCGTGTTTTTGCAATATAATCGTGTTGAAAAGCTCGTAATCAATTGTATGAACTCCTAAATTTGGATTAAAACTTATTTTGCAACCCTTTTGTTGAGGTTTCGGACGAGCAGGTCTAAATGGGCCGAACAATGGACCCGTTAGAATATTAACTGAGTAAAAAGAACATAAATTGAGTTTTGACAATATAATCGTGTTGAAAAGGTCATCATCAATTATGTAAACTCTTAAAATTTGATTATAACTTGTTTTGCTGTCTTTTTTGTAGAGGTTTCGGACGAGCGTATCCAAATGGGCCGGATAATGGACCCGTTAGAATTTTAACGGAGAAAAAAGTACAGAAATCGAGTTTTTGCAATATAATCGTGTTGAAAAGCTCTTAATCAATTGTATGAACTCCTAAATTTGGATTGAAACTTATTTTGCAACCCTTTTGTAGATGTTTCGGAGGAGCGGTTCTAAATGGGCCGAACAATGGACCCGTTAGAACTTTAACTAAGTAAAAAGTACAGAAATTGAGTTTGTGCAATTTAATCGTGTTGAAAAGCTTGTAATCAAATGTATGAACTCCTAAATTTGGATTAAAACTTATTTTGCAACCCTTTTGTAGAGGTTTCGGACGAGCTGGTCTAAATGGGCCGAACAATGGACTCGTTAGAATTTTAACCGAGTAAAAAGAACAAAAATTGAGTTTTTGCAATATAATCGTGTTGATAAGCTCGTAATCAATTATATAAACTCATAAAATTTGATTATAACTTGTTTATCGGTCTTTTTTGTAGAGGTTTCGGACGAGCGGGTCTAAATAAGCCGAACAATGGACCCATTAGAACTTTAGCTAAGTCAAAAGTTCAGAAATTGTGTTTTTGCAATATAATCGTGTTGGAAACCTCGTAATCAATTATATGAACTCCTAAGATTTGATTAAACCTTGTTTTGCGGTCATTTTTGTAAGGTTTCGGACGAGCAGGTCTAAATGGGCCGAACAATGGACCTGTTAGAATTTTAACTGAGTAAAAAGTACAGAAATTGAGTTTTTGCAATAGAATCATGTTGAAAAGCTCGTAATCAATTATATGAACTCATAAATTTGGATTAAAACTTATTTTGCAGCCCTTTTTCTAGAGGTTTCAGACGAGCGGGTCTAAATTGGCCGAACAATGGACCCTTTAGAATTTTAACGGAGTAAAAAGTACAGAAATCGTGTTTTTGCAATATAATCTTGTTGAAAAGCTCGTAATCAATTATATAAACTCCTAAATTTTGATTATAACTTGTTATGCGGTCTTTTTTGTAGAGGTTTCGGACGAGCGGGTCTAAATGGGCCGAACAATGGACCCATTAGAATTTTAACAAAGTCAAAAGTTCAAAAATTGAGTTTTTGCAATATAATAGTGTTGGAAAGCTCGTTATCAATTATATGAACTCCTAAAATTTGATTCTAACTTATTTTGCGGTCTTTTTGAAGAGGTTTCGGACGAGCGGGTCTAAATGGGCCGAACAATGGACCCGTTAAAATTTTAACTGAGTAAAAAGTACATAAATTGAGTTTTTGCAATATAATCGAGTTGAAAAGCTCGTAATCAATTATATAATCTCCTAAAATATGATTATAACTTGTTTTGCGGTCATTTTTGTAGAGGTTTTGTACGAGCGGGTCTAAATGGGCCGAACAATGGACCCATTAGAATTTTAATGGAGTAAAAAGTACAGAAATCGAGTTTTTGCAATATAATCGTGTTGAAAAGCTCGTAATCAATTATATGAACTCCTAAATTTGGATTAAAACTTATTTTGCAGCCCTTTTGTAGAGGTTTCGGACGAGCGGGTTTAAATGGGCCGAACATTGGACCCGTTAGAATTTTAAAAGAGTAAAAAGTACAAAAATCGAGTTTTTGCAATATAATCGTGTTTAAAAGCTTGTAATCAATTATATGAACTCCTAAATTTTGATTAAAACTTATTTTGCAGTCCTTTTTGTAAGGTTTCGGACGAGTGGGTCTAAATGGGCCAAACAATGGACCTGTTAGAATTTTAACTGAGTAAAAAGTACATAAATTGAGTTTTTTCATTATAATCGTGTTGAAAAGCTCGTAATCAATTATATGAACTCCTAAAATTTGATTACAACTTATTTTGCGGTCTTTTTTGTAGAGGTTTCGGTCGAACGGGTCTAATTGAGCCGAACAATGGACACATTAGAATTTTAACTAAGTAAAAAGTACAAAAATCGAGTTTATGCAATATAATCGTGTTGAAAAGCTTGTAATAAATTATATGAACTCCTAAATTTTGATTAAAATTTGTTTTGCGGTCCTTTTTGTAGAGGTTTCGGCCCATTTAGACCTGCTCGTCCGAAACCTCTACAAAAGGGTTGCAAAATAAGTTTTAATCCATTTTAGGAGTTCATACAATTGATTACGAGCTTTTCAACACGATTATATTGCAAAAGCTCGATTTCTGTACTTTTTACTCAGTTAAAATTCTAACGGGTCTATTGTTCGACCCATTTAGACCCGCTCGTCCGAAACCCTTACAAAAAAGATCGCAAAATAAATTTTAATCAAACTTTAGGAGTTCATATAATTGATTAAGAGCTTTTCAACACGATTATATTGCAAAAACTTGATTACTGTTCTTTTTACTCATTTAATATTCTAACGGGTCCATTGTTCGGCCCATTTAGACTCGCTCGTTCGAAACCTCTACAAAAGGGTTGCAAAATAAGTTTTAATCCAAATTTAGGAGTTCATACAATTGATTACGAGCTTTTCAACACAATTATATTGCAAAAACTCGATTTTTGTTCTTTTTACTCAGTTAAAATTCTAAAGGGTCCATTGTTCGCCCCATTTAGACCCGCTCGTTCGAAAACTCTACAAAAAAGACCGCAAAACAAGCTAGAGTCAAATTTTAGGATTTCATATAATTGATTACGAGCTTTTCAACATGACTATATTGCAAAAACTTGATTTCTTTACTTTTTACTCAGTTAAAATTCTAACGGGTCCATTGTTCGGCCCATTAAACTCGCTCGTCCGAAACCTCTACAGAAGGGTTGCAAAATAAGTTTTAATCCAAATTTAGGAGTTCATACAATTGATTACGAGCTTTTCAATACGATTATATTGCAAAAACTCGATTTTCTGTACTTTTTACTCAGTTAAAATTCTAACGGGTCCATTGTTCGGCCCATTTAGACCCGCTCGTCCGAAACCTTTACAAAAAAGACCGCAAAAGAAGTTAGAATCAAATTTTAGGAGTTCATATAATTGATTACGAGCTTTTCAACACGATTATATTGCAAAATCTCGATTACAGTTCTTTTTACTCAGTTAAAATTCTAACGGGTCCATTGTTCGACCCATTTAGACCCGCTCGTCCGAAACCACTACAAAAGGGTTGCAAAATAAGTTTTAATCCAAATTTAGGAGTTCATACAATTGTTTACGAGCTTTTCAACACGATTATATTGCAAAAACTCGATTTCTTCTATTTTTACTCAGTTAAAATTCTAAAGGGTCCATTGTTCGCCCCATTTAGACCCGCTCGTCCGAAACCTCTACAAAAAAACTGCAAAACAAGTTAGAGTCAAATTTTAGGATTTCATATAATTGATTACGAGCTTTTCAACACGACTATATTGCAAAAACTTGATTTCTTTACTTTTTACTCAGTTAAAATTCTAACGGGTCCATTGTTCGGCCCATTAAACCCGCTCGTCCAAAACCTCTACAAAAGGGTTGCAAAATAAGTTCTAATCCAAATTTAGGAGTTCATACAATTGATTACGAGCTTTTCAACACAATTATATTGCAAAAACTCGACTTTTGTTCTTTTTACTTAGGTAAAATTCTAACGGGTCCATTGTTAGGCCCATTTAGACCCGATCGTCCGAAACCTCTACAAAAGGGTTGCAAAATAAGTTTTAATCAAAATTTAGAAGTTCATACAATTGATTACGAGCTTTTCAACAAGATTATATTGCAAAAACTCGAATACAGTTCTTTTTACTCAGTTAAAATTCTAACGGGTCCATTGTTCGGCCCATTTAGACCCGCTCATCCGAAACCTTTACAAAAAAGATCGCAAAATAAGTTTTAATCAAATTTTAGGAGTTCATATAATTGATTAAGAGATTTTCAACACGATTATATTGCAAAAATTCGATTTCTGTTCTTTTTACTCAGTTAATATTCTAACGGGTCCATTGTTCGGCCAATTTAGACCTGCTCGTCCGAAACCTCTACAAAAGGGTTGCAAAATAAGTTTTAATCCAAATTTAGGAGTTCATACAATTGATTACGAGCTTTTCAACACAATTACATTGCAAAAACTCGAATTTTTTGCTTTTTACTAAGTTAAAATTCCAACGGGTCCATTTTTCGGCCCATTTAGAGCCGCTCGTCCGAAACCTCTACAAAAGGTTTGCAAAATAAGTTTTAATCAAAATTTAGGAGTTCATACAATTGATTACGAACTTTTCAACACGATTATATTGATAAAACTCGATTTATGTACTTTTTACTCAGTTAAAATTCTAACGGGTCCATTGTTCGGCCCATTTAGACCCACTCGTTCGAAACCTTTACAAAAAAGATCGCAAAATAAGTTCTAATCAAATTTTAGGAGTTCATATAATTGATTAAGAGCTTTTCAACACGATTATATTGCAAAAACTTGATTTCTGTACTTTTTACTCAGTTAAACTTCTAACGGGTCCATTGTTCGGCCCATTTAGACCCGCTCGTCCGAAACCTCTACAAAAGGGTTGCAAAATAAGTTTTAACCCAAATTTAGGTGTTCATACAATTGATTATGAGCTTTTCAACACAATTATATTGCAAAAACGTGATTTTTGTGATTTTTACTCAGTTAAAATTCTAACGGGTCCATTGTTCGGCCCATTTAGACCTGCTCGTCCGAAACCTCTACAAAAGGGTTGCAAAATAAGTTTTAATCCAAATTTAGGAGTTCATACAATTGATTACGAGTTTTCAACACGATTATATTGCAAAAAATTGATTTCTGTACTTTTTACTCAGTTAAAATTCTAACGGGTCCATTGTTCGTCCCATTTAGACCCGCTCGTCCGAAACCTTTACAAAAAAGATCGCAAAATAAATTTTAATCAAATTTTACAATTTCATATAATTGATTAAGAGCTTTTCAACATGACTATATTGCAAAAACTTGATTTCTGTTCTTTTTACTCAGTTAATATTTTAACGGGTCCATTGTTCGTCCCATTTAGACCCGCTCGTCCGAAACCTCTACAAAAGGGTTGCAGAATAAGTTTTAATCCAAATTTAGGAGTTCATACAATTGATTACGAGCTTTTTAACACAATTATATTGTAAAAACTCGATTTTTGTGCTTTTTACTCAATGAAAATTCTAACGGGTCCATTGTTCGGCCCATTTAGACTCGATCGTCCGAAACCTATACAAAAGGGGTTGCAAAATAAGTTTTAATCCAAATTTAGGAATGCATATAATTGATTACGAGCTTTTCAACATGATTATATTTCAAAAACTCGATTACTATTCTTTTTACTCAGTTAAAATTCTAACGGGTCCATTGTTCGGCCCATTTAGACCCGCTCGTCCGAAACCTTTACTAAAAAGATCACAAAATAAATTTTAGTCAAATTTTAGGAGTTCATATAATTGATTAAGAGCTTTTCAACACGATTATATTGCAAAAACTTGATTACTGTTCTTTTTACTCAGTTAATATTCTAACGGGTCCATTATTCGGCCCATTTAGACCCGCTTGTCCGAAACCTCTACAAAAGGGTTGCAAAATAAGTTTTAATAAAAATTTAGGAGTTCATACAATTGATTACGAGCTTTTCAACACGATTATATTGCAAAAACTCGATTTATGTAGTTTTTACTGAGTTAAAATTCTAACGGGTCCATTGTTCGGCCCATTTAGACCCACTCGTCTGAAACATTTACAAAAAAGATCGCAAAATAAGTTTTAATAAAATTTTAGGAGTTCATATAATTGATTAAGAGCTTTTCAACACGATTATATTGCAAAAACTCGATTTCTATTCTTTTTACTCAGTTAATATTCTAACGGGTACATTGTTCGGCCGATTTAGACCCGCTCGTCCGAAACCTCTACAAAAGGGTTGCAAAATAAGTTTTAATCCAAATTTAGGAGTTCATACAATTGATTACGAGCTTTTCAACACAATTATATTGCAAAAACTCGATTTTTGTGCTTTTTACTCAGTTAAAATTCTTACGGGTCCATTGTTTGGCCCAGTCAGACCCGCTCGTCCGAAACCTTTACAAAAAAGACCGCAAAATAAGTTAGAATCAAATTTTCGGAGTTCATATAATTGATTAAGAGCTTTTCAACATGATTATATTGCAAAATCTCGATTACAGTTCTTTTTACTCAGTTAAAATTCTATCGGGTCCATTGTTCGGCCCATTTAGACTCGCTCGTCCGAAACCTCTACAAAAGGGTTGCAAAATAAGTTTTAATCCAAATTTAGGAGTTCATACAATTGATTAGGAGCTTTTCAATACGATTATATTGAAAAAACTCGATTTCTGTACTTTTTACTCAGTTAAGATTCTAACGGGTTCATTGTTCGGCTCATTTAGACCCGCTCGTCCGAAACCTTTACAAAAAAGATCGCAAAATATGTTTTAATCAAATTTTAGGAGATCATATAATTGATTAAGAGCTTTTCAACACGATTATATTGCAAAAACTCAATTTCTGTTCTTTTTACTCAGTTAATATTCTAACGGGTCCATTGTTCGGCCCATTTAGACCCGCTCGTCCGAAACCTCTACAAAAGGGTTGCAAAATAAGTTTTAATCCAAATTTAGGAGTTCATACAATTGATTACGAGCTTTTCAACACAATTACATTGCAAAAACTCGAATTTTTTGCTTTTTACTAAGTTAAAATTCCAACGGGTCCATTTTTCGGCCCATTTAGAGCCGCTCGTCCGAAACCTCTACAAAAGGTTTGCAAAATAAGTTTTAATCAAAATTTAGGAGTTCATACAATTGATTACGAACTTTTCAACACGATTATATTGATAAAACTCGATTTATGTACTTTTTACTCAGTTAAAATTCTAACGGGTCCATTGTTCGGCCCATTTAGACCCACTCGTTCGAAACCTTTACAAAAAAGATCGCAAAATAAGTTCTAATCAAATTTTAGGAGTTCATATAATTGATTAAGAGCTTTTCAACACGATTATATTGCAAAAACTTGATTTCTGTACTTTTTACTCAGTTAAACTTCTAACGGGTCCATTGTTCGGCCCATTTAGACCCGCTCGTCCGAAACCTCTACAAAAGGGTTGCAAAATAAGTTTTAACCCAAATTTAGGTGTTCATACAATTGATTATGAGCTTTTCAACACAATTATATTGCAAAAACGTGATTTTTGTGATTTTTACTCAGTTAAAATTCTAACGGGTCCATTGTTCGGCCCATTTAGACCTGCTCGTCCGAAACCTCTACAAAAGGGTTGCAAAATAAGTTTTAATCCAAATTTAGGAGTTCATACAATTGATTACGAGTTTTCAACACGATTATATTGCAAAAACTTGATTTCTGTACTTTTTACTCAGTTAAAATTCTAACGGGTCCATTGTTCGTCCCATTTAGACCCGCTCGTCCGAAACCTTTACAAAAAAGATCGCAAAATAAATTTTAATCAAATTTTACGATTTCATATAATTGATTAAGAGCTTTTCAACATGACTATATTGCAAAAACTTGATTTCTGTTCTTTTTACTCAGTTAATATTTTAACGGGTCCATTGTTCGTCCCATTTAGACCCGCTCGTCCGAAACCTCTACAAAAGGGTTGCAGAATAAGTTTTAATCCAAATTTAGGAGTTCATACAATTGATTACGAGCTTTTTAACACAATTATATTGTAAAAACTCGATTTTTGTGCTTTTTACTCAATGAAAATTCTAACGGGTCCATTGTTCGGCCCATTTAGACTCGATCGTCCGAAACCTATACAAAAGGGGTTGCAAAATAAGTTTTAATCCAAATTTAGGAATGCATATAATTGATTACGAGCTTTTCAACATGATTATATTTCAAAAACTCGATTACTATTCTTTTTACTCAGTTAAAATTCTAACGGGTCCATTGTTCGGCCCATTTAGACCCGCTCGTCCGAAACCTTTACTAAAAAGATCACAAAATAAATTTTAGTCAAATTTTAGGAGTTCATATAATTGATTAAGAGCTTTTCAACACGATTATATTGCAAAAACTTGATTACTGTTCTTTTTACTCAGTTAATATTCTAACGGGTCCATTATTCGGCCCATTTAGACCCGCTTGTCCGAAACCTCTACAAAAGGGTTGCAAAATAAGTTTTAATAAAAATTTAGGAGTTCATACAATTGATTACGAGCTTTTCAACACGATTATATTGCAAAAACTCGATTTATGTAGTTTTTACTGAGTTAAAATTCTAACGGGTCCATTGTTCGGCCCATTTAGACCCACTCGTCTGAAACATTTACAAAAAAGATCGCAAAATAAGTTTTAATAAAATTTTAGGAGTTCATATAATTGATTAAGAGCTTTTCAACACGATTATATTGCAAAAACTCGATTTCTATTCTTTTTACTCAGTTAATATTCTAACGGGTACATTGTTCGGCCGATTTAGACCCGCTCGTCCGAAACCTCTACAAAAGGGTTGCAAAATAAGTTTTAATCCAAATTTAGGAGTTCATACAATTGATTACGAGCTTTTCAACACAATTATATTGCAAAAACTCGATTTTTGTGCTTTTTACTCAGTTAAAATTCTTACGGGTCCATTGTTTGGCCCAGTCAGACCCGCTCGTCCGAAACCTTTACAAAAAAGACCGCAAAATAAGTTAGAATCAAATTTTCGGAGTTCATATAATTGATTAAGAGCTTTTCAACATGATTATATTGCAAAATCTCGATTACAGTTCTTTTTACTCAGTTAAAATTCTATCGGGTCCATTGTTCGGCCCATTTAGACTCGCTCGTCCGAAACCTCTACAAAAGGGTTGCAAAATAAGTTTTAATCCAAATTTAGGAGTTCATACAATTGATTAGGAGCTTTTCAATACGATTATATTGAAAAAACTCGATTTCTGTACTTTTTACTCAGTTAAGATTCTAACGGGTTCATTGTTTGGCTCATTTAGACCCGCTCGTCCGAAACCTTTACAAAAAAGATCGCAAAATATGTTTTAATCAAATTTTAGGAGATCATATAATTGATTAAGAGCTTTTCAACACGATTATATTGCAAAAACTCAATTTCTGTTCTTTTTACTCAGTTAATATTCTAACGGGTCCATTGTTCGGCCCATTTAGACCCGCTCGTCCGAAACCTCTACAAAAGGGTTGCAAAATAAGTTTTAACCCAAATTTAGGTGTTCATACAATTGATTATGAGCTTTTCAACACAATTATATTGCAAAAACGTGATTTTTGTGATTTTTACTCAGTTAAAATTCTAACGGGTCCATTGTTCGGCCCATTTAGACTTGCTCGTCCGAAACCTCTACAAAAGGGTTGCAAAATAAGTTTTAATCCAAATTTAGGAGTTCATACAATTGATTACGAGTTTTCAACACGATTATATTGCAAAAACTTGATTTCTGTACTTTTTACTCAGTTAAAATTCTAACGGGTCCATTGTTCGTCCCATTTAGACCCGCTCGTCCGAAACCTTTACAAAAAAGATTGCAAAATAAATTTTAATCAAATTTTACGATTTCATATAATTGATTAAGAGCTTTTCAACATGACTATATTGCAAAAACTTGATTTCTGTTCTTTTTACTCAGTTAATATTTTAACGGGTCCATTGTTCGTCCCATTTAGACCCGCTCGTCCGAAACCTCTACAAAAGGGTTGCAGAATAAGTTTTAATCCAAATTTAGGATTTCATACAATTGATTACGAGCTTTTTAACACAATTATATTGTAAAAACTCGATTTTTGTGCTTTTTACTCAATGAAAATTCTAACGGGTCCATTGTTCGGCCCATTTAGACTCGATCGTCCGAAACCTATACAAAAGGGGTTGCAAAATAAGTTTTAATCCAAATTTAGGAATGCATATAATTGATTACGAGCTTTTCAACATGATTATATTTCAAAAACTCGATTACTATTCTTTTTACTCAGTTAAAATTCTAACGGGTCCATTGTTCGGCCCATTTAGACCCGCTCGTCCGAAACCTTTACTAAAAAGATCACAAAATAAATTTTAGTCAAATTTTAGGAGTTCATATAATTGATTAAGAGCTTTTCAACACGATTATATTGCAAAAACTTGATTACTGTTCTTTTTACTCAGTTAATATTCTAACGGGTCCATTATTCGGCCCATTTAGACCCGCTTGTCCGAAACCTCTACAAAAGGGTTGCAAAATAAGTTTTAATAAAAATTTAGGAGTTCATACAATTGATTACGAGCTTTTCAACACGATTATATTGCAAAAACTCGATTTATGTAGTTTTTACTGAGTTAAAATTCTAACGGGTCCATTGTTCGGCCCATTTAGACCCACTCGTCTGAAACATTTACAAAAAAGATCGCAAAATAAGTTTTAATAAAATTTTAGGAGTTCATATAATTGATTAAGAGCTTTTCAACACGATTATATTGCAAAAACTCGATTTCTATTCTTTTTACTCAGTTAATATTCTAACGGGTACATTGTTCGGCCGATTTAGACCCGCTCGTCCGAAACCTCTACAAAAGGGTTGCAAAATAAGTTTTAATCCAAATTTAGGAGTTCATACAATTGATTACGAGCTTTTCAACACAATTATATTGCAAAAACTCGATTTTTGTGCTTTTTACTCAGTTAAAATTCTTACGGGTCCATTGTTTGGCCCAGTCAGACCCGCTCGTCCGAAACCTTTACAAAAAAGACCGCAAAATAAGTTAGAATCAAATTTTCGGAGTTCATATAATTGATTAAGAGCTTTTCAACATGATTATATTGCAAAATCTCGATTACAGTTCTTTTTACTCAGTTAAAATTCTATCGGGTCCATTGTTCGGCCCATTTAGACTCGCTCGTCCGAAACCTCTACAAAAGGGTTGCAAAATAAGTTTTAATCCAAATTTAGGAGTTCATACAATTGATTAGGAGCTTTTCAATACGATTATATTGAAAAAACTCGATTTCTGTACTTTTTACTCAGTTAAGATTCTAACGGGTTCATTGTTTGGCTCATTTAGACCCGCTCGTCCGAAACCTTTACAAAAAAGATCGCAAAATATGTTTTAATCAAATTTTAGGAGATCATATAATTGATTAAGAGCTTTTCAACACGATTATATTGCAAAAACTCAATTTCTGTTCTTTTTACTCAGTTAATATTCTAACGGGTCCATTGTTCGGCCCATTTAGACCCGCTCGTCCGAAACCTCTACAAAAGGGTTGCAAAATAAGTTTTAATCCAAATTTAGGAGTTCATACAATTAATTATGAGCTTTTCAATACGATTATATTGAAAAAACTCAATTTCTGTACTTTTTACTCAGTTAGAATTCTAACGGGTCCATTGTTCGGCCCATTTAGACCCGCTCGTCCGAAACCTTTACAAAAATGACCGCAAAATAAGTTAGAATCAAATTTTCGGAGTTCATATAATTGATTACAAGCTTTTCAACATGATTATATTGCAAAATCTCGATTACAGTTCTTTTTACTCAGTTAAAAATTCTAACGGGTCCATTGTTCGGCCCATTTAGACCCGCTCGTCCGAAACCTCTACAAAAGGGTTGCAAAATAAGTTTTAATCAAAATTTAGGAGTTCATACAATTGATTACGAGCTTTTCAACGCTATTATATTGCAAAAACTCGATTTATGTACTTTTTACTTAGTTGAAATTCTAACGGGTCCATTTTTCGGCCCATTTAGACCCGCTCGTCCGAAACCTTTACAAAAAAGATCGCAAAATATGTTTTAATCAAATTTTAGGAGATCATATAATTGATTAAGAACTTTTCAACACGATTATATTGCAAAAACTCAATTTCTGTTCTTTTTACTCAGTTAATATTCTAACGGGTTCATTGTTCGGCCCATTTAGACCCGCTCGTCCGAAACCTCTACAAAAGGGATGCAAAATAAGTTTTAATCCAAATTTAGGAGTTCATACAATTGATTACGAGCTTTACAGCACAATTATATTGCAAAAACTCGATTTTTGTGCTTTTTACTCATTTAAAATTCTAACGGGTCCATTGTTCGGCCCATTTAGAACCGCTCGTCCGAAACCTCTACAAAAGGGTTGCAAAATAAGTTTTAATCCAAATTTAGGAGTTCATACAATTGATTAGGAGCTTTTCAATACGATTATATTGCAAAAACTCGATTTCTGTACTTTTTACTCAGTTAAGATTCTAACGAGTCCATTGTTTGTCCCATTTAGACCCGCTCGTCCGAACCCTTTACAAAAAAGATCGCAAAATAATTTTTAATCAAATTTTAGGAGTTCATATAATTGATTAAGAGCTTTTCAACACTATTATATTGCAAAAACTTGATTTTTGTTCTTTTTACTCAGTTAATATTCTAACGGGTCCATTGTTCGGCCCGTTTAGACCCGCTCGTCCGAAACCTCTACAAAAGGGTTGCAAAATAAGTTTTAATCCAAATTTAGGAGTTCATACAATTGATTACGAGCTTTTCAACACTATTATATTGCAAAAACTCGATTTTTGTTCTTTTTACTCAGTTAAAATTCTAAAGGGTCCATTGTTCGCCCCATTTAGACCCGTTCGTCCGAAACCTCTACAAAAAAGACCGCAAAGCAAGTTAGAGTCAAATTTTAGGATTTCATATAATTGATTACGAGCTTTTCAACACGACTATATTGCAAAAACTCGATTTTTGTGTTTTTTACTCAGTTAAAATTCTATCGGGTCCATTGTTCGGCCCATTTAAAACCGCTCGTCCGAAACCTTTACAAAAGGGTTGCAACATAAGTTTTAATCCAAATTTAGGAGTTCATACAATTAATTACGAGCTTTCCAATACGATTATATTGAAAAAACTCGATTTCTGTACTTTTTACTTAGTTAAAATTCTAACGGGTCCATTGTTCGGCCCATTTAGACCCGCTCGTCCGAAACCTTTACAATAAAAGACCGCAAAATAAGTTAAAATCAAATTTTCGGAGTTCATATAATTGATTACGAGCTTTTCAACACGATTATATTGCAAAATCTCGATTACAGTTCTTTTTACTCAGTTAAAATTCTAACGGGTCCATTGTTCGGCCCATTTAGACCCGCTCGTCCGAAACCTCTACAAAAGGGTTGCAAAATAAGTTTTAATCAAAATTTAGGAGTTCATACAATTTATTACGAGCTTTTCAACGCTATTATATTGCAAAAACTCGATTTATGTATTTTTTACTTAGTTAAAATTCTAACGGGTCCATTTTTCGGCCCATTTAGACCCGCTCGTCCGAAACCTTTACAAAAAAGATCGCAAAATATGTTTTAATCAAATTTTAGGAGATCATATAATTGATTAAGAACTTTTCAACATGATTATATTGCAAAAACTCAATTTCTATTCTTTTTACTCAGTTAATATTCTAACGGGTTCATTGTTTGGCCCATTTAGACCCGCTCGTCCGAAGCCTCTACAAAAGGGATGCAAAATAAGTTTTAATCCAAATTTAGGAGTTCATACAATTGATTACGAGCTTTACAGCACAATTATATTGCAAAAACTCGATTTTTGTGCTTTTTACTCATTTAAAATTCTAACGGGTCCATTGTTCGGCCCATTTAGAACCGCTCGTCCGAAACCTCTACAAAAGGGTTGCAAAATAAGTTTTAATCCAAATTTAGGAGTTCATACAATTGATTAGGAGCTTTTCAATACGATTATATCGCAAAAACTCGATTACTGTACTTTTTAATCAGTTAAGATTCTAACGAGTCCATTGTTTGTCCCATTTAGACCCGCTCGTCCGAACCCTTTACAAAAAAGATCGCAAAATAATTTTTAATCAAACTTTAGGAGTTCATATAATTGATTAAGAGCTTTTCAACACTATTATATTGCAAAAACTTGATTTTTTTTCTTTTTACTCAGTTAATATTCTAACGGGTCCATTGTTCGGCCCGTTTAGACCCGCTCGTCCGAAACCTCTACAAAAAAGACCGCAAAGCAAGTTAGAGTCAAATGTTAGGATTTCATATAATTGATTACGAGCTTTTCAACACGACTATATTGCAAAAACTCGATTTTTGTGCTTTTTACTCAGTTAAAATTCTAACGGGTCCATTGTTCGGCCCATTTAAAACCGCTCGTCCGAAACCTTTACAAAAGGGTTGCAAAATAAGTTTTAATCCAAATTTAGGAGTTCATACAATTAATTACGATCTTTCCAATACGATTATATTGAAAAAACTCGATTTCTATACTTTTTACTCAGTTAAAATTCTAACGGGTCCATTGTTCGGCCCATTTAGACCCGCTCGTCCGAAACCTCTACAAAAAGGGATGCAAAATAATTTTTAATCCAAATTTTCGGAGTTCATATAATTGATTACGAGCTTTTCAACACGATTATATTGCAAAATCTCGATTACAGTTCTTTTTACTCAGTTAAAATTCTAACGGGTCCATTGTTCGGCCCATTTAGACCCGCTCGTCCGAAACCTCTACAAAAGGGTTGCAAAATAAGTTTTAATCAAAATTTAGGAGTTCATACAATTGATTACGAGCTTTTCAACACGATTATATTGCAAAAACTCGATTTATGTACTTTTTACTCTGTTAAAATTCTAACGGGTCCATTGTTCGCTCCATTTAGACCCGCTCGTCCGAAACCTTTACAAAAAAGATCGCAAAATATGTTTTAATCAAATTTTAGGAGATCATATAATTGATTAAGAGCTTTTCAACACGATTATATTGCAAAAACTCGATTTCTGTTCTTTTTACTCAGTTAATATTCTAACGTGACCATTGTTCAGCCCATTTAGACCCGCTCATCCGAAACCTCTACAAAAGGGTTGCAAAATAAGTTTTAATCCAAATTTAGGAGTTCATACAATTGATCACGAGCTTTTCTGCACAATTATATTGCAAAAACTCGATTTTTGTGCTTTTTACTCAGTTAAAATTCTAACGGGTCCATTGTTCGGCCCATTTAGAACCGCTCGTCCGAAACATCTACAAAAGGGTTGCAAAATAAGTTTTAATCCAAATTTAGGAGTTCATACAATTGATTACGAGCTTTTCTATACGATTATATTGCAAAACTCGTTTTCTGTACTTTTTACTCAGTTAAGATTCTAACGGGTCCATTGTTTGGCCCATTTAGACCTGCTCGTCCGAACCCTTTACAAAAAAGATCGCAAAATAAATTTTAATCAAATTTTAGGAGTTCATATAATTTATTAAGAGCTTTTGAACACGATTATATTGCAAAAACTTGATTTCTGTTCTTTTTAGTCAGTTAATATTCTAACGGGTCCATTGTTCGGCTCGTTTAAACCCGCTCGTCCGAAACCTCTACAAAAGGGTTGCAAAATAAGTTTTAATCCAAATTTAGGAGTTCATAAAATTTATTACGAGCTTTTCAACACTATTATATTGCAAAAACTCGATTTTTGTTCTTTTTACTCAGTTAAAATTCTAAAGGGTCCATTGTTCGCCCCATTTAGACCCGCTCGTCCGAAACCTCTAGAAAAAAGACCGTAAAACAAGTTAGAGTCAAATTTTAGGATTTCATATAATTGATTACGAGCTTTTCAACACGACTATATTGCAAAATTCTCGATTTTTGTGCTTTTTACTCAGTTAAAATTCTAACGGGTCCATTGTTCGGCCCATTTAAAACCGCTCATCCGAAACCTCTACAAAAGGGTTGCAAAATAAGTTTTAATCCAAATTTAGGAGTTCATACAATTAATTACGAGCTTTCCAATACGATTATATTGAAAAAACTCGATTTCTGTACTTTTTACTCAGTTAAAATTCTAACGGGTCCATTGTTCGGCCCATTTAGACCCGCTCGTCCGAAACCTTTACAAAAAAGACCGCAAAATAAGTTAGAATCAAATTTTCGGAGTTCATATAATTGATTACGAGCTTTTCAACACGATTATATTGCAAAATCTCGATTACAGTTCTTTTTACTCAGTTAAAATTCTAACGGGTCCATTGTTCGGCCCATTTAGACCCGCTCGTCCGAAACCTCTACAAAAGGGTTGCAAAATAGGTTTTAATCAAAATTTAGGAGTTCATACAATTGATTACGAGCTTTTCAACACGATTATATTGCAAAAACTCGATTTCTGTACTTTTTACTCGGTTAAAATTCTAACGGGTCCATTGTTCGCCCCATTTAGACCCGCTCGTCCGAAACCTTTACAAAAAAGATCACAAAATATGTTTTAATCAAACTTTAGGAGATCATATAATTGATTAAGAGCTTTTCAACACGATTATATTGCAAAAACTCGATTTATGTTCTTTTTACTCAGTTAAAATTCTAACGGGTCCATTGTTCGGCCCATTTAGACCCGCTCGTCCGAAACCTCTACAAAAGGGTTGCAAAATAAGTTTTAACCCAAATTTAGGTGTTCATACAATTGATTATGAGCTTTTCAACACAATTATATTGCAAAAACGTGATTTTTGTGATTTTTACTCAGTTAAAATTCTAACGGGTCCATTGTTCGGCCCATTTAGACCCGCTCGTCCGAAACCTCTACAAAAGGGTTGCAAAATAAGTTTTAATCCAAATTTAGGAGTTCATACAATTGATTACGAGCTTTTCTGCACAATTATATTGCAAAAACTCGATTTTTGTGCTTTTTACTTAGTTAAAATTCTAACGGGTCCATTGTTCGGCCCATTTAGAACCGCTCGTCCGAAACCTCTACAAAAGGGTTGCAAAATAAGTTTTAATCCAAATTTAGGAGTTCATACAATTGATTACAAGCTTTTCTATACGATTATATTGCAAAACTCGTTTTCTGTACTTTTTACTTAGTTAAAATTCTAACGGGTCCATTGTTCGTCCCATTTAGACCCGCTCGTCCGAAACCTTTACAAAAAAAGACCGCAAAATAAGTTAGAATCAAATTTTCGGAGTTCATATAATTGATTACGAGCTTTTCAACATGATTATATTGCAAAATCTCGATTACAGTTCTTTTTACTCAGTTAAAATTCTAACGGGTCCATTGTTCGGCCCATTTAGACCCGCTAGTCCGAAACCTCTACAAAAAATACCGCAAAGCAAGTTAGAGTCAAATTTTAGGATTTCATATAATTGATTACGAGCTTTTCAACACGAATATATTGCAAAAACTCGATTTTTGTGCTTTTTACTCAGTTAAAATTCTAACGGGTCCATTGTTCTTCCCATTTAAAACCGCTCGTCCGAAACCTTTACAAAAGGGTTGCAAAATAAGTTTTAATCCAAATTTAGGAGTTCATACAATTAATCACGTGTGGATTGCTGGTTGCTGGCAATCTGCCAGGATACATTCTGAGACCATCGTTCACTGCAGCTAAGGTTTCTCCATTCCATTCCATGCAGACGGTAATGGCAATTTTTGTAGCGATGGTATTCCGGGCCAGGTACGTTGCTACCACGGTCTCCATGCAGGGTTACGGTGCTGTTCACTCTCATTGGAGGAGAGGCAACGCTTTGAGAATCCATTACCCCGTTCTTGGCGAGATTTTTTTGTTCCAAAAAAGCGGGATAATTCAAATTTTCTTAACGGATAAGTTTCGATATATCAGGAATCCATTTACTTTTGATTTCACCTTCAATTTTACATTATCTAAATCTAAAATATTGCTTGAAATTGTTGGGACAGCTATCACTATCTCTCCAAATCTAAAAATACCATGCATTTTCAAATTTTGTTTCAAACTTAAATTATCTAAGTTAAAATTGAATTTTGAATTTGTTGAGGGAGATTCGATATCTCTTTTTACGGTTAACCTAAAGCTCTTTAGGATTCCCATGCATTTCAAATTGCAGGTAAAATTACATTTAAATGTTATTTTATCCTCTGCAATTCGAATTTTCTCTAAATTATCTAAATTTAGAATATTTTTTGAAGTTGGTGGGGAATCTATCACTATCTCTACTAATCTAAAAATACCATACATTTTCAAATTCTATTTCAAACTTAAATTATCTAAGTTAAAATTGAATTTTGAATTTGTTGAGAGAGATTTGATCAAATTGCAGATAAAATCACATTTAAACGTTATTTTATCCTCTGCAATTCGAATTTTCTCCAAATTATCTAAATTTAGAATATTTTTGAAGTTGGTAGGGAATCTATCTCTATCTCTACTGATCTAAAAATGCCATACATTTTCAAATTCTATTTCAAACTTAAATTATCTAAGTTAAAATTGAATTTTGAATTTGTTGGAAGAGATTTGATATCTCCTTTTTCGGTGAATCTAAGGATCTTTAGGATTCCCATGCATTTCAAATTGCAGATAAAATTACATTTAAATGCTATTTTATCCTCTGCAATTCGAATTTTCTCCAAATTTTCTAAATTTAGAATATTTTTTGAAGTTGGTGGGGAATCTATCACTATCTCTACTAATCTAAAAATACCATACATTTTCAAATTCTATTTCAAACTTAAATTATCTAAGTTAAAATTGAATTTTGAATTTGTTGAGAGAGATTTGATCAAATTGCAGATAAGATTACATTTAAACGTTATTTTATCCTCTGCAATTCGAATTTTCTCCAAATTATCTAAATTTAGAATATTTTTTGAAGTTGGTAGGGAATCTATCACTATCTCTACTGATCTAAAAATACCATACATTTTCAAATTCTATTTCAAACTTAAATTATCTAAGTTAAAATTGAATTTTGAATTTGTTGGAACAGATTTGATATCTCCTTTTTCGGTGAACCTAAGGCTCTATAGAATTTCCATGCATTTCAAATTGCAGATAAAATTACACTTAAATGTTATTTTATCCTATGCAATTCGAATTTTCTCCAAATTATCTAAATTTAGAATATTTTTTGAAGCTGGTGGGGAATCTATCACTATCTCTACTAATCTAAAAATACCATACATTTTCAAATTCTATTTCAAACTTAAATTAGCTAAGTTGAAATTGAATTTTGAATTTGTTGAGAGAGATTTGATCAAGTTGCAGATAAAATTACATTTAAACGTTATTCTATCCTTTGCAATTCGAATTTTCTCCAAATTATCTAAATTTAGAATATTTTTTGAAGTTGGTAGGGAATCTATCACTATCTCTACTGATCTAAAAATACCATACATTTTCAAATTCTATTTCAAACTTAAATTATCTAAGTTAAAATTGAATTTTGAGGATTGGTTGGCTGCAACATCAGGAACTACCAAAGGAGCAAATAGCTCGCGCAAAACCAAACGTAGCCCTCTGATGGTTGCTGCTGGTGTTACCAAGAGGCTGAGAACTTCCCCCTCCACTCAAGCTAAGCCGGTGAAACCCGGAATGCCCTCTGACAAACCTTCCAAACTATCTAAAGCTGGGATGAGCAGCAAAATCTCTTCGGCGGCGGTTGACGTTCAACCCCGCTGAGAGAAATGAGGATATTTTGTTGGAACTGCCGGGGTCTTGGTTCGCCCTCGGCAGTTTAGGGTTTGGTTGATTTAGCTCGTCGCTTGGAACCAACTATTATTTTTTTTGTCCGAAACTAGACTATTTAATTTTAATTATGAAAGATTGAAACTCTCATTGAACATGCTGGGTTGCTTCCATGTGAAAAGCAGCCCCACTTGCTCTGGACTCCTTTTTTTCTGGAATAATAAAGTTAGTTTTGATTTGTTATCGTATTCCGATCGCTTTATTGATTCCATCATTACCTCTACTTCTGATTGCTTTCGTTTTACCGGAATGTATGGTTATGCTGATACGAGCATGAAATATAAAACATGGGAACTTATCGACTCCCTGCGTGACATGTCACAACTACCTTGGTTAATCGGTGGGGACCTAAACAACATATTATCCGACTCCGAAAAACAAGGTGGAAGTCGCAGGCCCCCATCCCAAATTAACAACTTTCGAGATTGCTTATCTCGTAATGCACTTTTTGACTGCAAACCTTACTCGGGATGGTTTACATGGTCTCGCACGGGTCCCAATGTTACACCCGTTTGTGAACGACTCGATCGTTTTCTTGCATGAAATGCTTGGTTAAATGCACACCTATCATTCCAATGCCGAAATGTCTTCTCACCGAACTCCGATCACTACGTTATTATTATGGATACCTTTCCTTCTCCCAATAATAATCGCCAACCTCCTGATAATAACGATCATTTTCGATTCGAATCTTGTTGGGCGCAGGACCCTTCATGCATCTCGTCTGTCCATCAAGCTTGGTCAGCAGCGTCGGGCACCTTACTCGATAAGCTGGCCATCGTGGGCAGCCACCTTCGTGACTGGCAAACGTCCAAGCATTCCCAGTTGACTCACCGCATTGCTGAACTACAACGACAAATTAACTCATACATGCGACGTAGGAACTTGACCCCTGCGATGCTAAATAATTTGCGAGATGGGAAAATGGAGCTGCGACGTCTTTTAGACGAACGCGAGGCTTACTGGGCACAACGCTCTCGTGTCACCTGACTTTCGCAATGAGACAGAAATACATCCTTTTTTCACGCTAAGGCCTCCAAGCGTCGGAAAAAGAATTCCATACGAGGATTGTTTGACGCCAACCGCCAATGGCAGACGACAAAACCTGAACTCCTTCGGATTGCGTCCGATTATTTCCGAGAGCTATTTGAGACATCCAATCCGGTCTCCTCTCCCCGACTGCTGGAACAAATCCATCATGTCGTTACTCCTGAAATGAATGATTCTTTATTACGACCTTTCTCCGAGAACGAGGTGCTTGTTGCATTTAGGGATATAGGCCCTAGGAAGGCACCGGGTATAGATGGTTTCCCTAGCAGCTTCTATAGACAATATTGGGATGTCATTGGGCCTGAGTTTGTCGAACTCTGTCTGTGACTCCTTTGGGGAGAAGCGGACATGTCGACTGTTAACAAAACGGTCATAGTTTTAATCCCGAAAGTAGATGATGCTACTACTATGCGTCAATTTCGACCTATTAGCTTATGCACAGTCATCTACAAAACTGTCGCAAAAGTCCTGGTCAATCGTCTAAAATCGATCCTACCCAATTGTATCAGCGATGCCCAGGCTGCTTTTGTTAGCGGACGAAATATCACCGATAACATTTTGATCGCCCACGAGCTTGTACATACCCTTCACGCCAATCACGCTTCAATCTATCAAGGGGCGGCCGTTAAACTTGATTTGGAAAAGGCTTTCGACAAAGTCGAATGGTCCTTCCTCCGTGATGTAATGACGCGTATGGGGTTCGCTCAAGAGTGGGTGCAGTTACTTATCCGCTGCGTCTCCTCTGTCTCTTTCTCGGTCCGGCTTAACGGGGCTCTCTCGGAGGAGTTCTCTCCTTCGAGAGGTATCCGACAAGGAGACCCTCTTTCGCCCTTCCTGTTCCTCATTTGCTCACAAGGGCTATCCGCAGCCCTTGAAACGGAGCAGAGAGAAGGCAGGCTACTAGGCTTGAATGCAAATCGTCGAGGGCCTCGGGTCAATCATCTGCTCTTTGCGGATGACAGTATTGTGTTCTTGCGGAATTGTCCAGAGGAAGCATAACGTTTGAAAGAAATTCTACATCTATATGGATCATCCTCCGGCCAATCTGTGAACTTTGCTAAGTCTACAGCATATTGCAGTTCCTCCTGCTCCACGGATTTCTTACAGGCCCTACAGCATACACTTGGAATTCGTTTGGTTGAGGACCCTGGGATTTACCTTGGGGTCCCCCTCCTGGTAGGAAAAAACCGAACGGAAAGTTTAGGATTTGTAAGAGATAAGGTAAATTCTCGCATGGCAAAATGGGACACTAATTTACTTTCCTTTAGCGGCCGCGAAATTCTGATAAAATCTGTGGCCCAAGCACTGCCACAATATATTATGTCCTGTTATCTTCTACCGCAAAATATTGTGGATGACGCGACTCGCTCGATACGTAGGTATTGGTGGTCGGGTCGAAGCAACAAGAAAGGCTGGCCTTTACTCTCCTGGGATGCCCTGTGCTCGCCCAAGACAGCTGGGGGGATGGGCTTCCGGGACCTACATGATTTTAACATTGCGCTTCTAGGGAAACAAATTTGGCGACTTGTTCAGTCACCTGAGTCCTTGCTTGCCAGGGTCTTGCGATCCAGATATTTTCCCTTGGGCAATATACTCGAGGCTAAATCAGATAGACGCTCTTCCTTTGCTTGGCGGGGTATTTGGCAGGCCATTCAAAGATTACAGCCTGGTTTCTTCTGGCGCCCTGGTGTTGATAGTCGATTACGTGTTCACCGTGATCACTGGGGTGGATCTAGTGGGCTTTCATTTTTCAGATCTTATCATGATAATGAGGAGATGCCTCTGAGATGTCGAGACTTTATGGTCCGCAATCAAAATGCTTGGGACGAAAGCAGGATTCATGCCTACTTTGACTTGGATGACGCTGCTAACGTCCTGGAATTTCCAATCTCTGCTGATCACCGGGATGTCTTACTGTGGGGTTTCCATGACACCAACATCTATACAGTCCGCTCCGGTTATCTTTTTCTGCGACGGCCTTTACGACCTCTTGCACGTCCTTGCCCACTATGGAAGGTCATTGCTAAGTCCCCTACGCTGCCGAAAATCCGTACCTTTGGTTGGAGGGCGGGGAGGAATGCCTTGCCAACTGGTGACCGGCTCGCAGCTTTGGGTATGGGTGCAGGTGTTTGTCCTTTCTGTCCCACTATTATTGAAACTGCGGTTCATGCACTGAGGGATTGTCCCGGTGCCAATGCAGCACTACAGCTTGCAGGATTCCCTCGCGCGATCAATGATAGTACGGACCCTTCGATCGCTCACTGGTTAGAGCGAGGCGCTTTGCTTCTCTCCCGCGCCGAGTTTAGCCTGTTGCTTACGATTATTTGGAACCGGAGGAATGACTGGGTCCACTCCCGACGCATGCAGCCACCATGGCTCACCCTTATGAATTCCCAGGAACTTCTTCTCGACTACGCCTCGGCCACATCCACCAGCCCTTCACCGCACACGAGGACCGACCCCGCGCTCCCCCGACCAGCTTGGAGACCACCATCGGCAGGCAGAATCAATATCAATGTCGACGGTGCTTACAACCCGGTCACAGGTATTGCTGGTCTCGGTATTATAGCTCGCGATGCCAACGGTACTGTCTTACTCGGGCAGGCCCTCTACTCTGAAGACATCCTAGACTCCTCCTCTGCTGAGCTACAGGCTATTGTTGCTGGACTTCATCTTGGATTAGATACGGGTTGGCAGAGTTTCCATCTCGAGTCGGACGCAGCCTTGATACTCAACAAGCTCCGCAATCTGGACCATGACGCTTCCATATTACGCTCGCAGATATCAGCGGCTCGAGCTTTACTTGTTACTATTCCTGATTTATACTATACTTATGTACCACGCGCTGCTAATGTTCTAGCGTATAGTGTAGCCATGTGGGCTCTACATTCTCGATGTTCTTTATCTTTTGGACCGGGATTGCCCGATGACTTACGATCTTTTGTACCGGTTGTTCATCAGCCACCTTGATTTATTTATATATATATGGGTACTCTTTTCCCCTCTTAGGACCCTAACTGGGCTTGCCCAGTTGGGATTAGTGGGGTTTTTAATGAGGCCCTTTCCTTCAAAAAAAAATTCTATCGGGTCCATTGTTCGGCCCATTTAGACCCGATCGTCCGAAACCTATACAAAAGGGGTTGCAAAATAAGTTTTAATCCAAATTTAGGAATGCATATAATTGATTACGAGCATTTCAGCATGATTATATTGCAAAAACCCGATTACAGTTCTTTTTACTCAGTTAAATTTCTAACGGGTCCATTGTTCGGCCCATTTAGACCCGATTTTTCGAAACCTATACAAAAAGGGTTGCAAAATAAGTTTTAATCCAAATTTAGGAATGCATATAATTGATTACGAGCTTTTCAACACGATTATATTGCAAAAACTCGATTTCTGTTCTTTTTACTCAATTAATATTCTAATGGGTCCATTTTTCGGCCCATTTAGACCCACTCGTCCGAAACCTCTGCAAAAGGGTTGCAAAATAAGTTTTAATCCAAATTTAGGAGTTCATACAATTGATTACAAGCTTTTCAACACAATTATATTGCAAAAACTCGATTTTTGTGCTTTTTACTCGGTTAAAATTCTAAAGGGTCCATTGTTCCGCCCATTTAGACCCGCTCGTCTGAAACCTCTACAAAAGGGTTGCAAAATAAGTTTTAATCCAAATTTAGGAGTTCATACAAATTTTTACGAGCTTTTCAACACGATTATATTGCAAAAACTCGATTTCTATACTTTTTACTCAATTAAAATTCTAACAGGTCCATTGTTCGGCCCATTTAGACCCGCTCGTCCGAAACCTTTACAAAAAAGACGGCAAAATAAATTTTAATCAAATTTTAGGAGTTCATATAATTGATTAAGAACTTTTCAACAGGAATATATTGCAAAAACTTGATTTCTGTTCTTTTTACTTAGTTAATATTCTAACGGGTCCATTATTCGGCCCATTTAGACCCGCTCGTCCGAAACCTCTACAAAAGGGTTGCAAAATAAGCTTTAATCCAAATTTAGGAGTTCATACAATTGATTACGAGCTTTTCAACACGATTATATTGCAAAAACTCGATTTCTATACTTTTTACTCAATTAAAATTCTTACGGATCCATTGTTCGGCCCATTTAGACCCGCTCCTCTGAAACCTTTACAAAAAAGATCGCAAAATAAATTTTAATCAAATTTTAGAAGTTCATATAATTGATTAAGTGCTTTTCAACATGATTATATTGCAAAAACTTGATTTCTGTTCTTTTTACTCAGTTAATATTCTAACGGGTCCACTGTTCGGCCCATTTAGACCCGCTCGTCCGAAACCTTTACAAAAGGGTTGCAAAATAAGTTTTAATCCAAATTTAGGAGTTCATACAATTGATTACGAGCTTTTCAACACAATTATATTGCAAAAACTCGATTACTATACTTTTTACTCAGTTAAAATTCTAACGGGTCCATTGTTCAGCCCATTTAGACCCGCTCGTCTGAAACCTCTACAAAAGGGTTGCAAAATAAGTTTTAATCCAAATTTAAGAGTTCATACAGATGATTACGAGCTTTTTAAAACGATTATATTGCAAAAACTCAATTTCTGTTCTTTTTACTCAGTTAAAATTCTAACGGGTCCATTGTTCGGCCCATTAATACCCGCTCGTCTGAAACCTCTACAAAAGGGTTGCAAAATAAGTTTTAATCCAAATTTAGGAGTTCATACAATTGTTTACGAGCTTTTCAACACGATTATATTGCAAAAACTCGATTTCTGTTCTTTTTACTCAGTTAAAATTCTAACGGGTCCATTGTTCGGCCCATTTAGACCCGCTCGTCTGAAACCTCTACAAAAAGGTTGCAAAATAAGTTTTAATCCAAATTTAGGAGTTCATACAATTGTTTACGAGCTTTTCAACACGATTATATTGCAAAAACTCGATTTCTATACTTTTTACTCAATTAAAATTCTAACGGGTCCATTGTTCGGCCCATTTAGACCCGCTCGTCCGAAACCTTTACAAAAAAGATCGCAAAATAAATTTTAATCAAATTTTAGGATTTCATATAATTGATTAAGAGCTTTTCAACACGATTATATTGCAAAAACAGGATTTCTGTTCTTTTTACTCAGTTAATATTCTAATGGGTCCATTGTTCGGCCCATTTAGACCCGCTCGTCCGAAACCTCTACAAAAGGGTTGCAAAATAAGTTTTAATCCAAATTTAGGAGTTTATACAATTTATTACTAGCTTTTCAACACAATTATATTTCAAAAACTCGATTACTATACTTTTTACTTAGTTAAAATTCTAACGAGTCTATTTTTCGGCCCATTAGGACCCGCTCGTCTGAAACCTCTACAAAAGGGTTGCAAAATAAGTTTTAATCCAAATTTAGGAGTTCATAAAATTGTTTACGAGCTTTTCAACACGATTATATTGCAAAAACTTGATTTCTATACTTTTTACTCAATTAAAATTCTAACGGGTCCATTGTTCGGCCCATTTAGACACGCTCGTCCGAAACCTCTACAAAAAAATCTCAAAATAAGTTTTAATCAAGTTTTAGGAGTTCATATAATTGATTAAGAGCTTTTCAACATGATTATATTGCAAAAACTCGATTTATGTACATTTTACTCAGTTAAAATTCTAACGGGTCCATTGTTCGGCCCGTTTAGACCCGCTCGTCCGAAACCTCTACAAAAGGGTTGCAAAATAAGTTTTAATCCAAATTTAGGAGTTAATACAATTGATTGCGAGCTTTTCAACATGATTATATTGCAAAAACTCGATTTCTGTTCTTTTTACTCAGTTAATATTCTAACGGGTCCATTGTTCGGCCCATTTAGACCCGCTCTTCTGAAACCTCTACAAAAGGGTTGCAAAATAAGTTTTAATCCAAATTTTGGAGTTCATACAATTGTTTACGAGCTTTTCAACACGATTATATTGCAAAAACTCGATTTCTATACTTTTTACTCAATTAAAATTCTAACGGGTACATTGTTCGGCCCATTTAGACCCGCTCGTCCGAAACCTCTATAAAAAAAGATCGCAAAATAAGTTTTAATCAAATTTTAGGAGTTCATATAATTGATTAAGAGCTTTTCAACACGATTATATTGTAAAAACTCGATTTCTGTTCTTTTTACTCAGTTACTATTCTAACGGGTCCATTGTTCGGCCCATTTAGACCCGCTCGTCTGAAACCTCTACAAAATGGTTGCAAAATAAGTTTTAATCCAAATTTAGGAGTTCATACAATTGTTTACGAGCTTTTCAACACAATTATATTGCAAAAACTCGAATTCTGTTCTTTTTACTCAGTTAATACTCTAACGGGTCCATTGTTCAGCCCATTTAGACACGCTCGTCTGAAACCTCTACCAAAAGGTTGCAAAATAAGTTTTAAACTAAATTTAGGAGTTCATACAATTGTTTACGAGCTTTTCAACACAATTGTATTGCAAAAACTCGATTTTTGTGCTTTTTACTCAGTTAAAATTCTAATGGGTCCATTGTTCGGCCCATTTAGACCCGCTCGTCTGAAACCTCTACAAAAGGGTTGCAAAATAAGTTTTAATCCAAATTTAGGAGTTCTTACAATTGTTTACGAGCTTTTCCACACTATTATATTGCAAAAACTCGATTTCTATACTTTTTACTCAATTAAAATTCTAACGGGTCCATTGTTCGGCCCATTTAGACCCGCTCGTCCGAAACCTTTACAAAAAAGATCGCAAAATAAATTTTAATCAAATTTTAGGAGTTCATATAATTGATTAAGAGCTTTTCAACACGATAATATTGCAAAAACTCTATTTCTGTTCTTTTTACTCAGTTAATATTCTAACGGGTCCATTGTTCTACCCATTTAGACCCGCTCGTCCGAAACCTCTACAAAAGGGTTGCAAAATAAGTTTTAATCCAAATTTAGGAGTTTATACAATTGATTGCGAGCTTTTCAACACAATTATATTTCAAAAACTCGATTACTATACTTTTTACTTAGTTAAAATTCTAACGAGTCTATTTTTTGGCCCATTAGGACCCGCTCGTCTGAAAGCTCTACAAAAGGGTTGCAAAATAAGTTTTAATCCAAATTTAGGAGTTCATACAATTGTTTACAAGCTTTTCAACACGATTATATTGCAAAAACTCTATTTCTATACTTTTTACTCAATTAAAATTCTAACAGGTCCATTGTTCGGCCCATTTAGACCCGCTCGTCCGAAACCTCTACAAAAAAGATCGCAAAATAAGTTTTAATCAAATTTTAGGAGTTCATATAATTGATTAAGAGCTTTTCAACACGATTATATTGCAAAAACCCAATTTCTGTACATTTTACTCAGTTAAAATTTTAACGGGTCCATTGTTCGGCCCATTTGGACCCGCTCGTCTGAAACCTCTACAAAAGGGCTGCAAAATAAGTTTTAATCAAAATCTAGGAGTTCATACAATTGATTACGAGCTTTTCAACACGATTATATTGCAAAAACTCGATTTATGTTCTTTTTACTCAGTTAATATTCTAACGGGTCCATTCTTCGGCTCATTTAGACCCGCTCGTCTGAAACCTCTACAAAAGGGTTGCAAAATAAGTTTTAATCCAAATTTAGGAGTTCATACAATTGTTTAAGAGCTTTTCAACACGATTATATTGCAAAAACTCGATTTCTATAATTTTTACTCAATTAAAATTCTAACGGGTCCATTGTTCGGCCCATTTAGACCCGCTCGTCTGAAACCTCTAAAAAAAGATCGCAAAATAAGATTTAATCAAATTTTAGGAGTTCATATAATTGATTAAGAGCATTTCAACACGATTATATTGTAAAAACTCGATTTCTGTTCTTTTTACTCAGTTAATATTCTAACGGGTCCATTGTTCGGCCCATTTAGCCTGCTCGTCTTAAACCTCTACAAAAGTGTTGCAAAAAAAGTTTTAATCCAAATTTAGGAGTTCATACAATTGTTTACGAGCTTTTCAACACGATTATATTGCAAAAACTCGATTTCTATACTTTTTACTCAATTAAAATTCTAACGGGTCCATTGTTCGGCCCATTTAGACACGCTCGTCCGAAACCTCTACAAAAAAATCTCAAAATAAGTTTTAATCAAGTTTTAGGAGTTCATATAATTGATTAAGAGCTTTTCAACACGATTATATTGCAAAAACTCGATTTATGTACATTTTACTCAGTTAAAATTCTAACGGGTCCATTGTTCGGCCCGTTTAGACCCGCTCGTCCGAAACCTCTACAAAAGGGTTGCAAAATAAGTTTTAATCCAAATTTAGGAGTTAATACAATTGATTGCGAGCTTTTCAACATGATTATATTGCAAAAACTCGATTTCTGTTCTTTTTACTCAGTTAATATTCTAACGGGTCCATTGTTCGGCCCATTTAGACCCGCTCTTCTGAAACCTCTACAAAAGGGTTGCAAAATAAGTTTTAATCCAAATTTTGGAGTTCATACAATTGTTTACGAGCTTTTCAACACGATTATATTGCAAAAACTCGATTTCTATACTTTTTACTCAATTAAAATTCTAACGGGTCCATTGTTCAGCCCATTTAGACCCGCTCGTCCGAAACCTCTATAAAAAAAGATCGCAAAATAAGTTTTAATCAAATTTTAGGAGTTCATATAATTGATTAAGAGCTTTTCAACACGATTATATTGTAAAAACTCGATTTCTGTTCTTTTTACTCAGTTACTATTCTAACGGGTCCATTGTTCGGCCCATTTAGACCCGCTCGTCTGAAACCTCTACAAAAGGATTGCAAAATAAGTTTTAATCCAAATTTAGGAGTTCATACAATTGTTTACGAGCTTTTCAACACAATTATATTGCAAAAACTCGAATTCTGTTCTTTTTCCTCAGTTAATATTCTAACGGGTCCATTGTTCAGCCCATTTAGACACGCTCGTCTGAAACCTCTACCAAAAGGTTGCAAAATAAGTTTTAAACTAAATTTAGGAGTTCATACAATTGTTTACGAGCTTTTCAACACAATTATATTGCAAAAACTCGATTTTTGTGCTTTTTACTCAGTTAAAATTCTAATGGGTCCATTGTTCGGCCCATTTAGACCCGCTCGTCTGAAACCTCTACAAAAGGGTTGCAAAATAAGTTTTAATCCAAATTTAGGAGTTCTTACAATTGTTTACGAGCTTTTCCACACTATTATATTGCAAAAACTCGATTTCTATACTTTTTACTTAATTAAAATTCTAACGGGTCCATTGTTCGGCCCATTTAGACCCGCTCGTCCGAAACCTTTACAAAAAAGATCGCAAAATAAATTTTAATCAAATTTTAGGAGTTCATATAATTGATTAAGAGCTTTTCAACACGATAATATTGCAAACACTCTATTTCTGTTCTTTTTACGCAGTTAATATTCTAACGGGTCCATTGTTCTACCCATTTAGACCCGCTCGTCCGAAACCTATACAAAAGGGTTGCAAAATAAGTTTTAATCCAAATTTAGGAGTTTATGCAATTGATTGCGAGCTTTTCAACACAATTATATTTCAAAAACTCGATTACTATACTTTTTACTTAGTTAAAATTCTAACGAGTCTATTTTTCGGCCCATTAGGACCCGCTCGTCTGAAAGCTCTACAAAAGGGTTGCAAAATAAGTTTTAATCCAAATTTAGGAGTTCATACAATTGTTTACAAGCTTTTCAACACGATTATATTGCAAAAACTCTATTTCTATACTTTTTACTCAATTAAAATTCTAACGGGTCCATTGTTCGGCCCATTTAGACCCGCTCGTCCGAAACCTCTACAAAAAAGATCGCAAAATAAGTTTTAATCAAATTTTAGGAGTTCAATATAATTGATTAAGAGCTTTTCAACACGATTATATTGCAAAAACTCAATTTCTGTACATTTTACTCAGTTAAAATTTTAACGGGTCCATTGTTCGGCCCATTTGGACCCGCTCGTCTGAAACCTCTACAAAAGGGCTGCAAAATAAGTTTTAATCAAAATCTAGGAGTTCATACAATTGATTACGAGCTTTTCAACACGATTATATTGCAAAAACTCGATTTATGTTCTTTTTACTCAGTTAATATTCTAACGGGTCCATTGTTCGGCTCATTTAGACCCGCTCGTCTGAAACCTCTACAAAAGGGTTGCAAAATAAGTTTTAATCCAAATTTAGGAGTTCATACAATTGTTTACGAGCTTTTCAACACGATTATATTGCAAAAACTCGATTTCTATAATTTTTACTCAATTAAAATTCTAACGGGTCCATTGTTCGGCCCATTTAGACCCGCTCGTCTGAAACCTCTACAAAAAAGATCGCAAAATAAGATTTAATCAAATTTTAGGAGTTCATATAATTGATTAAGAGCATTTCAACACAATTATATTGTAAAAACTCGATTTCTGTTCTTTTTACTCAGTTAATATTCTAACGGGTCCATTGTTCGGCCCATTTAGACCCGCTCGTCTTAAACCTCTACAAAAGTGTTGCAAAAAAAGTTTTAATCCAAATTTAGGAGTTCATACAATTGTTTACGAGCTTTTCAAAACGATTATATTGCAAAAATTCGATTTCTATACTTTTTACTCAATTAAAATTCTAACGGGTCCATTGTTCGGCCCATTTAGACCCGCTCGTATGAAACCTTTACAAAAAAGATCGCAAAATAAATTTTAATCAAATTTTAGGAGTTCATATAATTGATTAAGAGCTTTTCAACACGATTATATTGCAAAAACTTGATTTCTGTTCTTTTTACTCAGTTAATATTCTAACGGGTCCATTGTTCGGCCCATTTAGACCCGCTCGTCCGAAACCTCTACAAAAGGGTTGGAAAATAAGTTTTAAGCAAAATTTAGGAGTTCATACAATTGATTACGAGCTTTTCAACACTATTATATTGCAAAAACTAGAATTCTGTACATTTTACACAGTTAAAATTCTAACGGGTCCATTGTTCAGCCCATTTAGACCCGCACTTCCGAAACCTCTACAAAAGGGTTGCAAGATAAGTTTTAATAAAAATTTAGGGGTTTATACCATTGATTACGAGCTTTTCAACACAATTATATTGCAAAAACTCGATTACTATACTTTTTACTAAGTTAAAATTCTAACGGGTCTATTTTTCGGCCCATTAGGACCCGCTCGTCTGAAACCTCTACAAAAGGGTTGAAAAATAAGTTTTAATCCAAATTTAG
The DNA here is from genome assembly GCA_030270665.1 of Hibiscus trionum. Classification (NCBI taxonomy): domain Eukaryota; kingdom Viridiplantae; phylum Streptophyta; class Magnoliopsida; order Malvales; family Malvaceae; genus Hibiscus; species Hibiscus trionum. The sequence goes on along the minus strand of BSYR01000010.1, from coordinate 36,113,098 downwards.
GAATATATATAATTGATTACGAGCTTTTCAACACGATTATATTGCAAAAACTCGATTTCTATAGTTTTTACTCAGTTAAAATTCTAACGGGTCTATTGTTCGGCCCAGTTACACCCGCTCGTCCGAAACCTCTACAAAAAAGATCGCAAAATAAGTTTTAATCAAATTTTAGGAGTTCATATAATTGATTAAGAGCTTTTCAACATGATTATATTGTAAAAACTCGATTTCTGTTCTTTTACTCAGTTACTATTCTAACGGGTCCATTGTTCGGCCCATTTAGACCCGCTCGTCTGAAACCTGTACAAAAGGGTTGCAAAATAAGTTTTAATCCAAATTTAGGAGATCATACAATTGTTTACGAGCTTTTCAACACAATTATATTACAAAAACTCGATTTCTGTTCTTTTTACTCAGTTAATATTCTAACGAGTCCATTGTTCAACCCATTTAGACCCGCTCGTCTGAAACCTCTACAAAAGGGTTGCAAAATAAGTTTTAAGCTAAATTTAGGAGTTCATACAATTGTTTACAGCTTTTCAACACAATTATATTGCAAAAACCTGATTTTTGTGCTTTTTACTAGGTTAAAATTCTAACGGGTCCATTGTTCGGCCCATTTAGACCTGCTCGTCTGAAACCTCTACAAAAGGGTTGCAAAATAAGTTTTAATCCAAATTTAGGAGTTCATACAATTGTTTACGAGATTTTCAACACTATTATATTGCAAAAACTCGATTTCTATACTTTTTACTCAATTAAATTCTAACGGGTCCATTGTTCGGCCCATTTAGACCAGCTCGTCCGAAACCTTTACAAAAAATATCGCAAAATAAATTTTAATCAAATTTTAGGAGTTCATATAATTCATTAAGAGCTTTTCAACACGATAATATTGCAAAAACTCGATTTCTGTTCTTTTTACTCAGTTAATATTCTAACGGGTCTATTGTTCGGCCTATTTAGACTCGCTCGTCCGAAACCTCTACAAAAGGGTAAATAAGTTGTAATCCAAATTTAGGAGTTTATACAATTGATTGCGAGCTTTTCAACACAATTATATTTCAAAAACTCGATTACTATACTTTTTACTTAGTTAAAATTCTAACGAGTCTATTTTTCGGCCCATTAGGACCCGCTCGTCTGAAACCTCTACAAAAGGGTTGCAAAATAAGTTTTAATCCAAATTTAGGAGTTCATACAATTGTTTACAAGCTTTTCAACACGATTATATTGCAAAAACTCGATTTCTATACTTTTTACTCAATTAAAATTCTAACGGGTCCATTGTTCGGCCCATTTAGACCTGCTCGTCCGAAACCTCTACAAAAAAGATCGCAAAATAAGTTTTAATCAAATTTTAGGAGTTCATATAATTGATTAAGAGCTTTTCAACACGATTATATTGCAAAAAATCAATTTCTGAACATTTTACTCAGTTAAAATTTTAACGGGTCCATTGTTCGGCCCATTTAGACCTGCTCGTCTGAAACCTCTACAAAAGGGTTGCAAAATAAGTTTTAATCAAAATTTAGGAGTTCATACAATTGATTACGAGCTTTTCAACACGATTATATTGCAAAAACTCGATTTCTGTTCTTTTTACTCAGTTAATATTCTAACGGGTCCATTGTTCGGCCCATTTAGACCCGCTCGTCTGAAACCTCTACAAAAGGGTTGCAAAATAAGTTTTAATCCAAATTTAGTAGTTCATTCAATTTTTTACGAGCTTTTCAACACGATTATATTGCAAAAACTCGATTTCTATACTTTTTACTCAATTAAAATTCTAACGGGTCCATTGTTCGGCCCATTTAGACCCGCTCGTCTGAAACCTTTACAAAAAAGATCGCAAAATAAATTTTAATCAAATTTAAGGAGTTCATATAATTGATTAAGATCTTTTCAACGCGATTATATTGCAAAAACTTGATTTCTGTTCTTTTTACTCTGTTAATATTCTAACGGGTCCATTGTTCTGCCCATTTAGACCCGCTCGTCCGAAACCTCTACAAAAGGGTTGCAAAAAAAGTTTTAATCCAAATTTAGGAGTTCATACAATTGAATACGAGCTTTTCAACACAATTTATCACGAGCGTTTGAACACGATTATATTGCAAAAACTTGATTTTTGTGCTTTTTACTCAGTTAAAATTCTAATGGGTCCATTGTTCGGCCCATTTAGACCCGCAAATCCGAAACCTCTACAAAAGGGTTGCAAAATAAGTTTTAATCAAAATTTAGGAGTTCATACAATTGATTACGAGCTTTTCAACACGATTATATTGCAAAAACTAGAATTATGTACATTTTACACAGTTAGAATTCTAACGGGTCCATTGTTCGGCCCATTTAGACCCGCTCGTTCGAAACCTCTACAAAAGGGTTGCAAAATAAGTTTTAATACAAATTTAGGAGTTTATACAATTGATTACGAGCTTTTCAACACAATTATATTTCAAAAACTCAATTACTATACTTTTTACTTAGTTAAAATTCTAACGGGTCTATTTTTCGGCCTATTAGGACCCGCTCGTCTGAAACCTCAACAAAAGGGTTGCAAAATTAGTTTTAATCCAAATTTTGGAATGTATATAATTGATTACGAGCTTTTCAACACGATTATATTGCAAAAACTCGATTTCTATATTTTTTACTCAGTTAAAATTCTAACAGGTCCACTGTTCGGCCCATTTAGACCCTCTCGTCCGAAACCTCTACAAAATGGTTGCAAAATAAGTGTTAATCCAAATTTAGGAGTTCATACAATTGATCACGAGCGTTTCAACACGATTATATTGCAAAAACTCGATTTTTGTGCTTTTTACTCAGTTAAAATTCTAACAGGTCCATTGTTCGGCCCATTTAGACCCGCTCGTCCGAAACCTCAACAAAAGGGTTGCAAAATAAGTTTTAATACAAATTTAGGAGTTCATACAATTGATTACGAGCTTTTCAACACAATTATATTTCAAAAACTCAATTACTATACTTTTTACTTAGTTCAAATTCTAACGGGTCTATTTTTCGGCCCATTAGGACCCGCTCGTCTGAAACCTCAACAAAAGGGTTGCAAAATTAGTTTTAATCCAAATTTTGGAATGTATATAATTGATTACGAGCTTTTCAACACGATTATATTGCAAAAACTCGATTTCTATAGTTTTTACTCAGTTAAAATTCTAACAGGTCCACTGTTCGGCCTATTTAGACCCTCTCGTCCGAAACCTCTACAAAATGGTTTCAAAATAAGTGTTAATCCAAATTTAGGAGTTCATACAATTGATCACGAGCGTTTCAACACGATTATATTGCAAAAACTCGATTTTTGTGCTTTTTACTTAGTTAAAATTCTAACAGGTCCATTGTTCGGCCCATTTAGACCCGCTCGTCCGAAACCTCAACAAAAGGGTTGCAAAATAAGTTTTAATTAAAATTTAGGAGTTCATACAATTGATTACGAGCTTTTCCACACGATTATATTGCAAAAACTCAATTTCTATACATTTTACTCAGTTAAAATTCTAATGGGTCATTGTTCGGCCCATTTAGACCCGCTCGTCCGAAACCTCTACAAGAGGGTTGCAAAATAAGTTTTAATCCAAATTTAGGAGTTTATACAATTGATTACGAGCTTTTCAACACAATTATATTGCAAAAACTCGATTACTATACTTTTTACTTAGTTAAAATTCTAACGGGTCTATTTTTCGGCCAATTAGGACCCACTCGTCTGAAACCTCTACAAAAGGGTTGCAAAATAAGTTTTAATCCAAATTTAGGAATGTATATATTTGATTACGAGCTTTTCAACACGATTATATTGCAAAAACTCGATTTCTATACTTTTTACTCAGTTAAAAATCTAACGGGTCCACTGTTCGGCCCATTTAGACCCGCTCGTACGAAACCTCTACAAAATGGTTGCAAAATAAGTTTTAATCCAAATTTAGGAGTTTATACAATTGATTACGAGCTTTTCAACACAATTATATTGCAAAAACACGATTACTATACTTTTTACTTAGTTAAAATTCTAACGGGTCTATTTTTCGGCCCATTAGGATCCGCTCGTCTGAAACCTCTACAAAAGGGTTGCAAAATAAGTTTTAATCCAAATTTAAGAGTTCATACAGATGATTACGAGCTTTTCAAAACGATTATATTGCAAAAACTAGATTATTGTACTTTTTACTCCGTTAAAATTCTAACGGGTCCATTGTTCGGCCCATTTAGACCCGTTCATCCGAAACCCTCTACAAAAAACATCGCAAAATAAGTTTTAATCAAATTTTAGGAGTTCATATAATTGATTAAGAGCTTTTCAACACGATTATATTGCAAAAATTTGATTTCTGTTCTTTTTACTCAGTTAATATTCTTACGGGTCCATTGTTCGGCCCATTTAGACCCGCTCGTCCGAAACCTCTACAAAAGGGTTGCAAAATAAGTTTTAATCCAAATTTAGGAGTCCATACAATTGATTACGAGCTTTTAAACACAATTATATTGCAAAAACTCGATTTTTGTGCTTTTTACTCAGTTAAAATTCTAACGGGTCCATTGTTCGGCTCATTTAGACCCGATCGTCCGAAACCTATACAAAAGAGGTTGCAAAATAAGTTTTAATCCAAATTTAGGAATGCATATAATTGATTACGAGCTTTTCAACATGATTATATTGTAAAAACTCGATTACAGTTCTTTTTACTCAGTTAAAATTCTAACGGGTCCATTGTTCGGCCCATTTAGACCTGATCGTCCGAAACATATACAAAAGGGGTTGCAAAATAAGTTTTAATCCAAATTTAGGAATGCATATAATTGATTACGAGCTTTTCATCATGATTATATTGTAAAAACTCGATTACAGTTCTTTTTACTCAGTTAAAATTCTAACGGGTCCATTGTTCGGGCCATTTAGACCCGATCGTCCGAAACCTCTACAAAAGGGTTGAAAAATAAGTTTTAATCCAAATTTAGGAGTTCATACAATTGATTAAGAGCTTTTCAACACAATTATATTGCAAAAACTCGATTTTTTTTGCTTTTTACTCAGTTAAAATTCTAACGGGTCCATTGTTCGGCCCATTTAGACCCGCTCGTCCGAAACCTTTACAAAAAAGATCGCAAAATAAGTTAGAATCAAATTTTAGGAGTTCATATAATTGATTAAGAGCTTTTCAAAATGATTATATTGCAAAAACTCAATTTCTATACTTTTTACTCGGTTAAAATTCTAACGGGTCCATTGTTCTGCCCATTTAGACTTGCTCGTCCGAAACCTTACAAAAAGGACTTCAAAATAAGTTTTAATCAAAATTTAGGAGTTCATATAATTGATTACGAGCTTTTCAACACCATTATATTGCAAAAACTCGATTTCTGTTCTTTTTACTCAGTTAATATTCTAAATGGTCCATTGTTCGGCCCATTTAGACCCGCTCGTCCGAAACCTCTACAAAAGGGCTGCAAAATAAGTTTTAATCCAAATTTAGGAGTTCATACAATTGATTAAGAGCATTTCAACACAATTATATTGCAAAAACTCGATTTTTGTGCTTTTTACTCAGTGAAAATTCTAACGGGTCCATTGTTCGGCCCATTTAGACCCGCTCGTCCGAAACCTCTACAAAAGGGTTGCAAAGTGTTAATCCAAATTTAGGAGTTCATACAATTGATCACGAGCGTTTCAACACGATTATATTGCAAAAACTCGATTTCTGTACTTTTTACTCAGTTAAAATTCTAACGGGTCCATTGTTCGGCCTATTTAGACCCGATCATCCGAAACCTATACAAAAAGGGTTGCAAAATAAGTTTTAATCCAAATTTAGGAATACATATAATTGATTACGAGCTTTTCAACACGATTATATTGCAAAAACTCGATTTCTATACTTTTTACTCAGTTAAAATTCTAACGGGTCCACTATTCGGCCCATTTAGACCCGCTCGTCCGAAACCTTTACGAAAAAGATTGCAAAATAAGTTAAATCAAATTTTAGGAGTTCATATAATTGATTAGGAGCTTTTCAACACGATTATATTGCAAAAACGCGATTTCTGTTCTTTTTCCTCAGTTAATATTCTAACGGGTCTATTGTTCGGCCCATTTAGACCCGCTCGTCCGAAACCTCTACAAAAGGGTTGCAAAATAAGTTTTAATCCAAATTTAGGAGTTCATAAAATTGATTAAGAGCTTTTCAACACAATTATATTGCAAAAACTCAATTTTTGTGCTTTTTACTTAGTTAAAATTCTTATGGGTCCATTGTTTGGCCCATTTAGACCCGCTCGTCCGATACCTTTACAAAAAAGATCGCAAAATAAGTTAGAATCAAATTTTAGGAGTTCATATAATTGATTAAGAGCTTTTCAACACGATTATATTGCAAAAACTCAATTTCTATACTTTTTACTCGCTTAAAATTCTAACGGGTCCATTGTTCTACCTATTTAGACTCGCTCGTCCAAAACCTTACAAAAAGGACCGTAAAATAAGTTTTAATCAAAATTTAGGAGTTCATATAATTGATTACGAGCTTTTCAACACGATTATATTGCAAAAACTCGATTTCTGTTCTTTTTACTCAGTTAATATTCTAACGGGTCCATTGTTCGGCCCATTTAGACCCGCTCGTCCGAAACCTCTACAAAGGGCTGCAAAATAAGTTTTAATCCAAATTTAGGAGTTCATACAATTGATTACGAACTTCTCAACACAATTATATTGCAAAAATTCGATTTTTGTGCTTTTTACTCAGTTAAAATTCTAACGGGTCTATTGTTCGGCCCATTTAGACCCGCTCGTCTGAAACCTCTACAAAAGGGTTTTAAAATAAGTTTTAATCCAAATTTAGGAGTTCATACAATTGATTACGAGCTTTTCAAAACAATTATATTGCAAAAACTCGATTTGTGTGCTTTTTACTCAGTTAAAATTCTAACGGGTCCATTGTTCGGCCCATTTAGAACCGCTCATCCAAAACCTCTACAAAAGGGTTGCAAAATAAGTTTTAATCCAAATTTAGGAGTTCATACAATTGATTACGAGCTTTTCAATACGATTATATTGCAAAAACTCAATTTCTGTACTTTTTACTCAGTTAAAATTCTAAAGGGTCCGTTGTTCGGCCCATTTAGACCCGCTCGTCCGAAACCTTTACAAAAAAGACCGCAAAATATGTTAGAATCAAATTTTAGGAGTTCATATAATTGATTACGAGCTTTTCAACATGATTATATTTCAAAATCTCGATTACAGTTCTTTTTACTTAGTTAAAATTCTAGCGGGTCCATTGTTCAGCCCATTTAGACTCGCTCGTCCGAAACCTCTACAAAAGGGTTGCAAAATACGTTTTAATCGAAATTTAGAAGTTCATACAATTGTTTACGAGCTTTTCAACACGATTATATTGCAAAAACTCGATTTAGGTACTTTTTACTCAGTTAAAATTCTAACGGGTCCATTGTTCGGCCCATTTAGACCCGCTCGTCCGAAACCTCTACAAAAGGGTTGCAAAATAAGTTTTAATCCAAATTTAGGACTTCATACAATAGATTACGAGCTTTTCAACACAATTATATTGCAAAAACTCGATTTTTTTGCTTTTTACTCAGTTAAAATTCTAACGGGTCCATTGTTCGGCCCATTTAGACCCGCTCGTCCGAAACCTTTACAAAAAAGATCGCAAAATAAGTTAGAATCAAATTTTAGGAGTTCATATAATTGATTAAGAGCTTTTCAAAATGATTATATTCCAAAAACTCAATTTCTATACTTTTTACTCAGTTAATATTCTAAATGGTCTATTGTTCGGCCCATTTAGACCCGCTCGTCCGAAACCTCTACAAAAGGGCTGCAAAATAAGTTTTAATCCAAATTTAGGAGTTCATACAATTGATTAAGAGCATTTCAACACAATTATATTGCAAAAACTCGATTTTTGTGCTTTTTACTCAGTTAAAATTCTAACGGGTCCATTGTTCGGCCCATTTAGACCCGCTCGTCCGAAACCTCTACAAAAGGGTTGCAAAGTGTTAATCCAAATTTAGGAGTTCATACAATTGATCACGAGCGTTTCAACACGATTATATTGCAAAAACTCGATTTCTGTACTTTTTACTCAGTTAAAATTCTAACGGGTCCATTGTTCGGCCTATTTAGACCCGATCATCCGAAACCTATACAAAAAGGGTTGCAAAATAAGTTTTAATCCAAATTTAGGAATGCATATAATTGATTACGAGCTTTTCAACACGATTATATTGCAAAAACTCGATTTCTATACTTTTTACTCAGTTAAAATTCTAACGGGTCCACTGTTCGGCCCATTTAGACCCGCTCGTCCGAAACCTTTACGAAAAAGATTGCAAAATAAGTTAGAATCAAATTTTAGGAGTTCATATAATTGATTAGGAGCTTTTCAACACGATTATATTGCAAAAACGCGATTTCTGTTCTTTTTCCTCAGTTAATATTCTAACGGGTCTATTGTTCGGCCCAATTAGACCCGCTCGTCCGAAACCTCTACAAAAGGGTTGCAAAATAAGTTTTAATCCAAATTTAGGAGTTCATAAAATTGATTAAGAGCTTTTCAACACAATTATATTGCAAAAACTCAATTTTTGTGCTTTTTACTTAGTTAAAATTCTTATGGGTCCATTGTTCGGCCCATTTAGACCCGCTCTTCCGATACCTTTACAAAAAAGATCGCAAAATAAGTTAGAATCAAATTTTAGGAGTTCATATAATTGATTAAGAGCTTTTCAACACGATTATATTGCAAAAACTCAATTTCTATACTTTTTACTCGCTTAAAATTCTAACGGGTCCATTGTTCTACCTATTTAGACTCGCTCGTCCGAAACCTTACAAAAAGGACCGTAAAATAAGTTTTAATCAAAATTTAGGAGTTCATATAATTGATTACGAGCTTTTCAACACGATTATATTGCAAAAACTCGATTTCTGTTCTTTTTACTCAGTTAATATTCTAACGGGTCCATTGTTCGGCCCATTTAGACCCGCTCGTCCGAAACCTCTACAAAGGGCTGCAAAATAAGTTTTAATCCAAATTTAGGAGTTCATACAATTTATTACGAGCTTCTCAACACAATTATATTGCAAAAACTCGATTTTTGTGCTTTTTACTCAGTTAAAATTCTAACGGGTCCATTGTTCGGCCCATTTAGACCCGCTCGTCTGAAACCTCTACAAAAGGGTTTTAAAATAAGTTTTAATCCAAATTTAGGAGTTCATACAATTGATTACGAGCTTTTCAAAACAATTAAATTGCAAAAACTCGATTTGTGTGCTTTTTACTCAGTTAAAATTCTAACGGGTCCATTGTTCGGCCCATTTAGAACCGCTCATCCAAAACCTCTACAAAAGGGTTGCAAAATAAGTTTTAATCCAAATTTAGGAGTTCATACAATTGATTACGAGCTTTTCAATACGATTATATTGCAAAAACTCAATTTCTGTACTTTTTACTCAGTTAAAATTCTAACGGGTCCGTTGTTCGGCCCATTTAGACCCGCTCGTCCGAAACCTTTACAAAAAAGACCGCAAAATATGTTAGAATCAAATTTTAGGAGTTCATATAATTGATTATGAGCTTTTCAACATGATTATATTTCAAAATCTCGATTACAGTTCTTTTTACTTAGTTAAAATTCTAGCGGGTCCATTGTTCGGCCTATTTAGACTCGCTCGTCCGAAACCTCTACAAAAGGGTTGCAAAATACGTTTTAATCCAAATTTAGGAGTTCATACAAATGTTTACGAGCTTTTCAACACGATTATATTGCAAAAACTCGATTTAGGTACTTTTTACTCAGTTAAAATTCTAACGGGTCCATTGTTCGGCCCATTTAGACCCGCTCGTCCGAAATCTTTACAAAAAAGATAGCAAAATAAATTTTAATCAAATTTTAGGAGTTCATATAATTGATTAAGAGCTTTTCAGCACGATTATATTGCAAAAACTTGATTTCTGTTCTTTTTACTCAGTTAACATTCTAACGGGTCCATTGTTCGGCCAATTTAGACCCGCTCGTCCGAAACCTCTACAAAAGGGTTGCAAAATAAGTTTTAATCCAAATTTAGGAGTTCATACAATTGATTACGAGCTTTTCAACACAATTATATAGCAAAAACTCGATTTTTGTGCTTTTTACACTGTTAAAATTCTAACGGGTCCATTGTTCGGCCCATTTAGACTCGCTCGTCCGAAACCGTTACAAAAAAGATCGCAAAATAAGTTAGAATCAAATTTTAGGAGTTCATATAATGATTAAGAGCTTTTGAACACGATTATATTGCAAAAACGCGATTTCTGTTCTTTTTCCTCAGTTAATATTCTAACGGGTCTATTGTTCGACCCATTTAGACCCGCTCGTCCGAAACCTCTACAAAAGGGTTGCAAAATAAGTTTTAATCCAAATTTAGGAGTTCATACAATTGATTACGAGCTTTTCAATATGATTATATTGCAAAAACTCGATTTCTGTTCTTTTTACTCAGTTAATATTCTAACGGGTCCATTGTTCGGCCCATTTAGACCCGCTCGTCCGAAACCTTTACAAAAAAGATCGCAAAATAAGTTAGAATCAAATTTTAGGAGTTCATATAATTGATTACGAGCTTTTCAACACGATTATATTACAAAAACTCAATTTCTATACTTTTTACTCGGTTAAAATTCTAACGGGATCATTGTTCTGCCTATTTAGACTCGCTCGTCCGAAACCTTACAAAAAGGACCGCAAAATAAGTTTTAATCAAAATTTAGGAGTTCATATAATTTATTACGAGCTTTTCATCACAATTATATTGCAAAAACTCGATTTCTGTTCTTTTTACTCAGTTAATATTCTAACGGGTCCATTGTTCGGCCCATTTAGACCCGCTCATCCGAAACCTCTACAAAAGGGTTGCACAATAAGTGTTAATCAAAATTTAGGAGTTCATACAATTGATTACGAGCTTTTCAACATGATTATATTGCAAAAACTCGATTTCTGTACTTTTTACTCAGTTAAAATTCTAACGGGTCCATTGTTCGGCCCAATTAGACCCGCTCGTCCGAAACCTCTACAAAAGGGTTGCAAAATAAGTGTTAATCCAAATTTAGGAGTTCATACAATTGATCACGAGCGTTTCAACACGATTATATTGCAAAAACTCGATTTCTGTACTTTTTACTCAGTTAAAACTCTAACGGGTCCATTGTTCGGCCTATTTAGACCCGATCGTCCGAAACCTATACAAAAAGGGTTGCACAATAAGTTTTTATCCAAATTTAGTAATGTATATAATTGATTACGAGCATTTCAACATGATTATATTGCAAAAACTCGATTTCTATACTTTTTACACAGTTAAAATTCTAACGGGTCCACTGTTCGGCCCATTTAGACCCGATCGTCCGAAACCTCTACAAAAGGGTTGCAAAATAAGTTTTAATCCAAATTTAGGAGTTCATACAATTGATTACGAGCTTTTCAACACAATTATATTGCAAAAACTCGATTACTATACTTTTTACTTAGTTAAAATTCTAATGGGTCTTATTTTCGGCCCATTAGGGCCCGCTTGTCTGAAACCTCTAAAAAAGGGTTGCAAAATAAGTTTTAATCCAAATTTAAGAGTTCATACAGATGATTACGAGCTTTTCAAAACGATTATATTGCAAAAATTAGATTTCTGTACTTTTTACTCCGTTAAAATTCTAACGGGTCCATTGTTGGGCTCATTTAGACCCGCTCGTCCGAAACCTCAATAAAGGGTTGCAAAATAAGTTTTAATCCAAATTTAGGAGTTCATACAATTACGAGCTTTTCAACACAATTATATTGCAAAAACTCGATTTTTGTGCTTTTTACTTAGTTAAAACTCTAACGGGTCCATTGTTCGGCCCATTTAGACCCGCTCGTCCGAAACCTAAACAAAAAGGGCTGCAAAATAAGTTTTAATCCATATTTAGGAGTTCATACAATTGATTACGAGCGTTTCAATACGATTATATTGCAAAAACTCGATTTCTGTACTTTTTACTCAGTTAAAATTCCAACGGGTCCACTGTTCGGCCCATTTAGACCCGCTCGTCCGAAACCTCTACAAAGGATTGCAAAATAAGTTTTAAACCAAATTTCGGAGTTCATACAATTGATTACGAGCTTTTCAATACGATTATATTGAGAAAACTCGATTTCTGACTTTTTACTTAGTTAAAATTCTAACGGGTCCATTGTTCGGCCCACTTAGACTCGCTCGTCCGAAACCTTTACAAAAAAGACCGCAAAATAAGTTAGAATAAAATTTTGGGAGTTCATATAATTGATTACGAGCTTTTCAAAAACATTATATTGCAAAATCTCAATTTCTGTACTTTTTACTCAGTTAAAATTCTAACGGATCCATTGTTCGGCCCATTTAGACCCGCTCGTCCGAAACCTCTACAAAAGAGTTGCAAAATAAGTTTTAATCCAAATTTAGGAGTTCATACAATTTTTTACGAGCTTTTCAACACGATTATATTGCAAAAACTCGATTTCTGTTCTTTTTACTCAGTTAAAATTCTAACCGGTCCACTGTTCGCCCTATTTAGACCCGCTCATCCGAAACCTTTACAAAAAAGACCGCAAAACAAGTTAGAATCAACTTTTAGGATTTCATATAATTGATTACAATGTTTTCAACACGACTATATTGCAAAAACTTGATTTCTGTACTTTTTACTCAGTTAAATTTCTAACGGGTCCATTGTTCGGCCCATTTAGACCCGCTCGTCCGAAACCTCTACAAAAGGGTTCAAAATAAGTTTTAATCCAAATTTAGGAGTTCGTACAATTGATTATGAGCTTTTCAATACGATTATATTGTAAAATCTCGATTTCTGTACTTTTTACTCAGTTAAAATTCTAACGGTTCCATTGTTCGGCCCATTTAGACACGCTCGTCCGAAAACTTTACAAAAAAGACCGCAAAAGAGGTTAGAATCAAATTTTAGGAGTTCATATAATTGATTACGAGCTTTTCAACACGATTATATTGAAAAATCTCGATTACAGTTCTTTTTACTCAGTTAAAATTCTAACGGGTCCATTGTTCGACCCATTTAGACCCGCTCGTCCGTATCCTCTACAAAAGGGTTGCAAAATAAGTTTTAATCCAAATTTAGGAGTTCATACAATTGTTTACGAGCTTTTCAACACGATTATATTGCAAAAACTCGATTTTTGTGCTTTTTACTCAGTTAAAATTCTAACGGGTCCATTGTTCGGCCCATTTAGACCCGATCGTCCGAAACCTATACAAAAGGGGTTGCAAAATAAGTTTTAATACAAATTTAGGAATGCATATAATTGATTACGAGCTTTTCAACATGATTATATTGTAAAAACTCGATTAAAGTTCTTTTTACTCAGTTAAAATTTTAACGGGTCCATTGTTCGGCCCATTTAGACTCGATCGTCCGAAACCTATACAAAAAGGGTTGCTAAATAAGTTTTAATCCAAATTTAGGAATGCATATAATTGATTACGAGCTTTTCAGCATGATTATATTGTAAAAACTAGATGACAGTTCTTTTTACTCAGTTAATATTCTAACGGGTTGCAAAATAAGTTTTAATAAAAATTTAGGAGTTTATACAATTGTTTATGAGCTTTTCAACACAATTATATTGCAAAAACACGATTTTTGTTCTTTATACTCAGTAAAAATTCTAACGGGTCCAATGTTCGCCCCATTGAGACTCGCTCGTCCGTAACTTTTACAAAAAAGACCGACAAACAAGTTAGAATCAAATTTTAGGATTTCATATAATTGATTACGAGCTTTCAACATGACTATATTGCAAAAACTTGATTTCTGTACTTTTTACACAATTAAAATTCTAACGGGTCCATTGTTCGGCCCGTTTAGACCCGCTCGTTTGAAAACTTTACAAAAAAGATCGCTAAATAAGTTTTAATCAAATCTTAGGAGTTCATATAATTGATTAAGAGCTTTTCAATATGATTATATTGCAAAAACTCGATTTCTGTTCTTTTTACTCAGTTAATAATCTAACGGGTCCATTGTTCGGCCCATTTAGACCCGCTCTTCCGAAACCTCTATAAAAGGGTTGCAAAATAAGTTTTAATCCAAATTTAGGAGTTCATACAATTGATTACGAGCTTTTCAACACAATAATATTGCAAAAACTCGATTTTTGTGCTTTTTCTGAGTTAAAATTCTAACGGGTCCATTGTTTGGCCCATTTAGACTCGCTCGTCCGAAACCTCTACAAAAGGGTTGCAAAATAAGTTTTAATCAAAATTTAGGAGTTCATGCAATTGATTACGAGCTTTTCAACACGATTATATTGCAAAAACTCGATTTCTGTACTTTTTACTCAGTTAAAATTCTAACGGGTCCATTGTTCGGCCCGTTTAGACCCGCTCGTCTGAAACCTTTACAAAAAAAGATCGCAAAACAAATTTTAATCAAATTTTAGGAGTTCATATAATTGATTAAGAGCTTTTCAACACGATTATATTGAAAAAACTTGATTTCTGTACTTTTTAATCAGTTAATATTCTAACGGGTCCATTGTTCGGCCCATTTAGACCCGCTCGTCCGAAACCTCCACAAAAGGGTTGCAACATAAGTTTTAATCCAAATTTAGAAGTTCACACAATAGATTACGAGCTTTTCAACACAATTATATTTTAAAAACTCGATTTTTTTGCTTTTTACTCAGTTAAACTTCTAACGGGTCCACTGTTCGGCCCATTTAGACCCGCTCGTCCGAAACCTTTACAAAAAAGATCGCAAAATAAGTTAGAATCAAATTTTAGGAGTTCATATAATTGATTAAGAGCTTTTCAACACGATTATATTGCAAAAACTCAATTTCTATACTTTTTACTCGGTTAAAATTCTAATGGTTCCATTGTTCTGCCCATTTAGACTCGCTCGTCCGAAACCTTAAAAAAGGACCGCAAAATAAGTTTTAATCAAAATTTAGGAGTTCATATAATTGATTACGAGCTTTTCAACACGATTATATTGCAAAAACTCGATTTCTGTTCTTTTTACTCAGTTAATATTCTAACGGGTCCATTGTTCGGCCCATTTAGACCCGCTCGTCCGAAACCTCTGCAAAATAAGTTTTAATCCAAATTTAGGAGTTCATACAATTGATTACGAGCTTTTCAACACAATTATATTGCAAAAACTTGATTTTTGTGCTTTTTACTTAGTTAAAGTTCTAACGGGTCCATTGTTCGGCCCATTTAGACCCGCTCGTCTGAAACCTCTACAAAAGCGTTGCACAATAAGTGTTAATCCAAATTTAGGAGTTCATACAATTGATCACGAGCGTTTCAACACGATAATATTGCAAAAACTAGATTTCTGTACTTTTTACTCAGTTAAAATTCTAACGGGTCCATTGTTCGGCCCATTTAGACTCGCTCGTCCGAAACCTCTACAAAAGGGTTGCAAAATAAGTTTTAATCAAAATTTAGGGGTTCATTCAATTGATTACGAGCTTTTCAACACGATTATATTGCAAAAACTTGATTTCTGTACTTTTTACTCAGTTAAAATTCTAACGGGTCCATTGTTCGGCCTATTTAGACTCGATCGTCCGAAACCTATACAAAAAGGGTTGCACAATAAGTTTTAATCCAAATTTAGGAATGTATATAATTGATTACGAGCATTTCAACATGATTATATTGCAAAAACTCGATTTCTTTTCTTTTTACTAAGTTAAAATTCTAACGGGTCCACTGTTCGGCCCATTTAGACCCGCTCGTCCGAAACCTCTACAAAAGGGTTGCAAAATAAGTTTTAATCCAAATTTAAGAGTTCATACAGATGATTACGAGCTTTTCAAAACGATTATATTGCAAAAACTAGATTTCTGTACTTTTTACTCCGTTAAAATTCTAACGGGTCCATTATTCGGCTCATTTAGACCCGCTCGTCCGAAACCTCAACAAAAGGGCTGCAAAATAAGTTTTAATCCAAATTTAGGAGTTCATACAATTGATTAAGAGCATTTCAACACAATTATATTGCAAAAACTCGATTTTTGTGCTTTTTACTCAGTTAAAATTCTAACGGGTCCATTGTTCGGCCCATTTAGACCCGCTCATCCGAAACCTCTACAAAAGGGTTGCAAAGTGTTAATCCAAATTTAGGAGTTCATACAATTGATCACGAGCGTTTCAACACGATTATATTGCAAAAACTCGATTTCTGTACTTTTTACTCAGTTAAAATTCTAACGGGTCCATTGTTCGGCCTATTTAGACCCGATCATCCGAAACCTATACAAAAAGGGTTGCAAAATAAGTTTTAATCCAAATTTAGGAATGCATATAATTGATTACGAGCTTTTCAACACGATTATATTGCAAAAACTCGATTTCTATACTTTTTACTCAGTTAAAATTCTAACGGGTCCACTGTTCGGCCCATTTAGACCCGCTCGTCCGAAACCTTTACGAAAAAGATTGCAAAATAAGTTAGAATCAAATTTTAGGAGTTCATATAATTGATTAGGAGCTTTTCAACACGATTATATTGCAAAAACGCGATTTCTGTTCTTTTTCCTCAGTTAATATTCTAACGGGTCTATTGTTCGGCCCAATTAGACCCGCTCGTCCGAAACCTCTACAAAAGGGTTGCAAAATAAGTTTTAATCCAAATTTAGGAGTTCATAAAATTGATTAAGAGCTTTTCAACACAATTATATTGCAAAAACTCAATTTTTGTGCTTTTTACTTAGTTAAAATTCTTATGGGTCCATTGTTCGGCCCATTTAGACCCGCTCTTCCGATACCTTTACAAAAAAGATCGCAAAATAAGTTAGAATCAAATTTTAGGAGTTCATATAATTGATTAAGAGCTTTTCAACACGATTATATTGCAAAAACTCAATTTCTATACTTTTTACTCGCTTAAAATTCTAACGGGTCCATTGTTCTACCTATTTAGACTCGCTCGTCCGAAACCTTACAAAAAGGACCGTAAAATAAGTTTTAATCAAAATTTAGGAGTTTATATAATTGATTACGAGCTTTTCAACACGATTATATTGCAAAAACTCGATTTCTGTTCTTTTTACTCAGTTAATATTCTAACGGGTCCATTGTTCGGCCCATTTAGACCCGCTCGTCCGAAACCTCTACAAAGGGCTGCAAAATAAGTTTTAATCCAAATTTAGGAGTTCATACAATTTATTACGAGCTTCTCAACACAATTATATTGCAAAAACTCGATTTTTGTGCTTTTTACTCAGTTAAAATTCTAACGGGTCCATTGTTCGGCCCATTTAGACCCGCTCGTCTGAAACCTCTACAAAAGGGTTTTAAAATAAGTTTTAATCCAAATTTAGGAGTTCATACAATTGATTACGAGCTTTTCAAAACAATTAAATTGCAAAAACTCGATTTGTGTGCTTTTTACTCAGTTAAAATTCTAACGGGTCCATTGTTCGGCCCATTTAGAACCGCTCATCCAAAACCTCTACAAAAGGGTTGCAAAATAAGTTTTAATCCAAATTTAGGAGTTCATACAATTGATTACGAGCTTTTCAATACGATTATATTGCAAAAACTCAATTTCTGTACTTTTTACTCAGTTAAAATTCTAACGGGTCCGTTGTTCGGCCCATTTAGACCCGCTCGTCCGAAACCTTTACAAAAAAGACCGCAAAATATGTTAGAATCAAATTTTAGGAGTTCATATAATTGATTATGAGCTTTTCAACATGATTATATTTCAAAATCTCGATTACAGTTCTTTTTACTTAGTTAAAATTCTAGCGGGTCCATTGTTCGGCCTATTTAGACTCGCTCGTCCGAAACCTCTACAAAAGGGTTGCAAAATACGTTTTAATCCAAATTTAGGAGTTCATACAAATGTTTACGAGCTTTTCAACACGATTATATTGCAAAAACTCGATTTAGGTACTTTTTACTCAGTTAAAATTCTAACGGGTCCATTGTTCGGCCCATTTAGACCCGCTCGTCCGAAATCTTTACAAAAAAGATAGCAAAATAAATTTTAATCAAATTTTAGGAGTTCATATAATTGATTAAGAGCTTTTCAGCACGATTATATTGCAAAAACTTGATTTCTGTTCTTTTTACTCAGTTAACATTCTAACGGGTCCATTGCTCGGCCAATTTAGACCCGCTCGTCCGAAACCTCTACAAAAGGGTTGCAAAATAAGTTTTAATCCAAATTTAGGAGTTCATACAATTGATTACGAGCTTTTCAACACAATTATATAGCAAAAACTCGATTTTTGTGCTTTTTACACTGTTAAAATTCTAACGGGTCCATTGTTCGGCCCATTTAGACCCGCTCGTCCGAAACCTTTACAAAAAAGATCGCAAAATAAGTTAGAATCAAATTTTAGGAGTTCATATAATGATTAAGAGCTTTTGAACACGATTATATTGCAAAAACGCGATTTCTGTTCTTTTTCCTCAGTTAATATTCTAACGGGTCTATTGTTCGACCCATTTAGACCCGCTCGTCCGAAACCTCTACAAAAGGGTTGCAAAATAAGTTTTAATCCAAATTTAGGAGTTCATACAATTGATTACGAGCTTTTCAATATGATTATATTGCAAAAACTCGATTTCTGTTCTTTTTACTCAGTTAATATTCTAACGGGTCCATTGTTCGGCCCATTTAGACCCGCTCGTCCGAAACCTTTACAAAAAAGATCGCAAAATAAGTTAGAATCAAATTTTAGGAGTTCATATAATTGATTACGAGCTTTTCAACACGATTATATTACAAAAACTCAATTTCTATACTTTTTACTCGGTTAAAATTCTAACGGGATCATTGTTCTGCCTATTTAGACTCGCTCGTCCGAAACCTTACAAAAAGGACCGCAAAATAAGTTTTAATCAAAATTTAGGAGTTCATATAATTTATTACGAGCTTTTCATCACAATTATATTGCAAAAACTCGATTTATGTTCTTTTTACTCAGTTAATATTCTAACGGGTCCATTGTTCGGCCCATTTAGACCCGCTCATCCGAAACCTCTACAAAAGGGTTGCACAATAAGTGTTAATCAAAATTTAGGAGTTCATACAATTGATTACGAGCTTTTCAACATGATTATATTGCAAAAACTCGATTTCTGTACTTTTTACTCAGTTAAAATTCTAACGGGTCCATTGTTCGGCCCAATTAGACCCGCTCGTCCGAAACCTCTACAAAAGGGTTGCAAAATAAGTGTTAATCCAAATTTAGGAGTTCATACAATTGATCACGAGTGTTTCAACACGATTATATTGCAAAAACTCGATTTCTGTACTTTTTACTCAGTTAAAACTCTAACGGGTCCATTGTTCGGCCTATTTAGACCCGATCGTCCGAAACCTATACAAAAAGGGTTGCACAATAAGTTTTTATCCAAATTTAGTAATGTATATAATTGATTACGAGCATTTCAACATGATTATATTGCAAAAACTCGATTTCTATACTTTTTACACAGTTAAAATTCTAACGGGTCCACTGTTCGGCCCATTTAGACCCGATCGTCCGAAACCTCTACAAAAGGGTTGCAAAATAAGTTTTAATCCAAATTTAGGAGTTCATACAATTGATTACGAGCTTTTCAACACAATTATATTGCAAAAACTCGATTACTATACTTTTTACTTAGTTAAAATTCTAATGGGTCTTATTTTCGGCCCATTAGGGCCCGCTTGTCTGAAACCTCTAAAAAAGGGTTGCAAAATAAGTTTTAATCCAAATTTAAGAGTTCATACAGATGATT
Organism: Hibiscus trionum; assembly: GCA_030270665.1. Lineage (NCBI taxonomy): Eukaryota > Viridiplantae > Streptophyta > Magnoliopsida > Malvales > Malvaceae > Hibiscus > Hibiscus trionum. Next base: position 36,093,276 of record BSYR01000010.1, on the reverse strand, counting down.
ACGAGCTTTTCAAAACGATTATATTGCAAAAATTAGATTTCTGTACTTTTTACTCCGTTAAAATTCTAACGGGTCCATTGTTCGGCTCATTTAGACCCGCTCGTCCGAAACCTCAATAAAGGGTTGCAAAATAAGTTTTAATCCAAATTTAGGAGTTCATACAATTACGAGCTTTTCAACACAATTATATTGCAAAAACTCGATTTTTGTGCTTTTTACTTAGTTAAAACTCTAACGGGTCCATTGTTCGGCCCATTTAGACCCGCTCGTCCGAAACCTAAACAAAAAGGGCTGCAAAATAAGTTTTAATCCATATTTAGGAGTTCATACAATTGATTACGAGCGTTTCAATACGATTATATTGCAAAAACTCGATTTCTGTACTTTTTACTCAGTTAAAATTCCAACGGGTCCACTGTTCGGCCCATTTAGACCCGCTCGTCCGAAACCTCTACAAAGGATTGCAAAATAAGTTTTAAACCAAATTTCGGAGTTCATACAATTGATTACGAGCTTTTCAATACGATTATATTGAGAAAACTCGATTTCTGACTTTTTACTTAGTTAAAATTCTAACGGGTCCATTGTTCGGCCCACTTAGACTCGCTCGTCCGAAACCTTTACAAAAAAGACCGCAAAATAAGTTAGAATAAAATTTTGGGAGTTCATATAATTGATTACGAGCTTTTCAAAAACATTATATTGCAAAATCTCAATTTCTGTACTTTTTACTCAGTTAAAATTCTAACGGATCCATTGTTCGGCCCATTTAGACCCGCTCGTCCGAAACCTCTACAAAAGAGTTGCAAAATAAGTTTTAATCCAAATTTAGGAGTTCATACAATTTTTTACGAGCTTTTCAACACGATTATATTGCAAAAACTCGATTTCTGTTCTTTTTACTCAGTTAAAATTCTAACCGGTCCACTGTTCGCCCTATTTAGACCCGCTCATCCTAAACCTTTACAAAAAAGACCACAAAACAAGTTAGAATCAACTTTTAGGATTTCATATAATTGATTACAATCTTTTCAACACGACTATATTGCAAAAACTTGATTTCTGTACTTTTTACTCAGTTAAATTTCTAACGGGTCCATTGTTCGGCCCATTTAGACCCGCTCGTCCGAAACCTCTACAAAAGGGTTCAAAATAAGTTTTAATCCAAATTTAGGAGTTCGTACAATTGATTATGAGCTTTTCAATACGATTATATTGTAAAATCTCGATTTCTGTACTTTTTACTCAGTTAAAATTCTAACGGTTCCATTGTTCGGCCCATTTAGACACGCTCGTCCGAAAACTTTACAAAAAAGACCGCAAAAGAGGTTAGAATCAAATTTTAGGAGTTCATATAATTGATTACGAGCTTTTCAACACGATTATATTGAAAAATCTCGATTACAGTTCTTTTTACTCAGTTAAAATTCTAACGGGTCCATTGTTCGACCCATTTAGACCCGCTCGTCCGTATCCTCTACAAAAGGGTTGCAAAATAAGTTTTAATCCAAATTTAGGAGTTCATACAATTGTTTACGAGCTTTTCAACACGATTATATTGCAAAAACTCGATTTTTGTGCTTTTTACTCAGTTAAAATTCTAACGGGTCCATTGTTCGGCCCATTTAGACCCGATCGTCCGAAACCTATACAAAAGGGGTTGCAAAATAAGTTTTAATACAAATTTAGGAATGCATATAATTGATTACGAGCTTTTCAACATGATTATATTGTAAAAACTCGATTAAAGTTCTTTTTACTCAGTTAAAATTTTAACGGGTCCATTGTTCGGCCCATTTAGACTCGATCGTCCGAAACCTATACAAAAAGGGTTGCTAAATAAGTTTTAATCCAAATTTAGGAATGCATATAATTGATTACGAGCTTTTCAGCATGATTATATTGTAAAAACTAGATGACAGTTCTTTTTACTCAGTTAATATTCTAACGGGTTGCAAAATAAGTTTTAATAAAAATTTAGGAGTTTATACAATTGTTTATGAGCTTTTCAACACAATTATATTGCAAAAACACGATTTTTGTTCTTTATACTCAGTAAAAATTCTAACGGGTCCAATGTTCGCCCCATTGAGACTCGCTCGTCCGTAACTTTTACAAAAAAGACCGACAAACAAGTTAGAATCAAATTTTAGGATTTCATATAATTGATTACGAGCTTTCAACATGACTATATTGCAAAAACTTGATTTCTGTACTTTTTACACAATTAAAATTCTAACGGGTCCATTGTTCGGCCCGTTTAGACCCGCTCGTTCGAAAACTTTACAAAAAAGATCGCTAAATAAGTTTTAATCAAATCTTAGGAGTTCATATAATTGATTAAGAGCTTTTCAATATGATTATATTGCAAAAACTCGATTTCTGTTCTTTTTACTCAGTTAATAATCTAACGGGTCCATTGTTCGGCCCATTTAGACCCGCTCTTCCGAAACCTCTATAAAAGGGTTGCAAAATAAGTTTTAATCCAAATTTAGGAGTTCATACAATTGATTACGAGCTTTTCAACACAATAATATTGCAAAAACTCGATTTTTGTGCTTTTTCTGAGTTAAAATTCTAACGGGTCCATTGTTTGGCCCATTTAGACTCGCTCGTCCGAAACCTCTACAAAAGGGTTGCAAAATAAGTTTTAATCAAAATTTAGGAGTTCATGCAATTGATTACGAGCTTTTCAACACGATTATATTGCAAAAACTCGATTTCTGTACTTTTTACTCAGTTAAAATTCTAACGGGTCCATTGTTCGGCCCGTTTAGACCCGCTCGTCTGAAACCTTTACAAAAAAAGATCGCAAAACAAATTTTAATCAAATTTTAGGAGTTCATATAATTGATTAAGAGCTTTTCAACACGATTATATTGAAAAAACTTGATTTCTGTACTTTTTAATCAGTTAATATTCTAACGGGTCCATTGTTCGGCCCATTTAGACCCGCTCGTCCGAAACCTCCACAAAAGGGTTGCAACATAAGTTTTAATCCAAATTTAGAAGTTCACACAATAGATTACGAGCTTTTCAACACAATTATATTTTAAAAACTCGATTTTTTTGCTTTTTACTCAGTTAAACTTCTAACGGGTCCACTGTTCGGCCCATTTAGACCCGCTCGTCCGAAACCTTTACAAAAAAGATCGCAAAATAAGTTAGAATCAAATTTTAGGAGTTCATATAATTGATTAAGAGCTTTTCAACACGATTATATTGCAAAAACTCAATTTCTATACTTTTTACTCGGTTAAAATTCTAATGGTTCCATTGTTCTGCCCATTTAGACTCGCTCGTCCGAAACCTTAAAAAAGGACCGCAAAATAAGTTTTAATCAAAATTTAGGAGTTCATATAATTGATTACGAGCTTTTCAACACGATTATATTGCAAAAACTCGATTTCTGTTCTTTTTACTCAGTTAATATTCTAACGGGTCCATTGTTCGGCCCATTTAGACCCGCTCGTCCGAAACCTCTGCAAAATAAGTTTTAATCCAAATTTAGGAGTTCATACAATTGATTACGAGCTTTTCAACACAATTATATTGCAAAAACTTGATTTTTGTGCTTTTTACTTAGTTAAAGTTCTAACGGGTCCATTGTTCGGCCCATTTAGACCCGCTCGTCTGAAACCTCTACAAAAGCGTTGCACAATAAGTGTTAATCCAAATTTAGGAGTTCATACAATTGATCACGAGCGTTTCAACACGATAATATTGCAAAAACTAGATTTCTGTACTTTTTACTCAGTTAAAATTCTAACGGGTCCATTGTTCGGCCCATTTAGACTCGCTCGTCCGAAACCTCTACAAAAGGGTTGCAAAATAAGTTTTAATCAAAATTTAGGGGTTCATTCAATTGATTACGAGCTTTTCAACACGATTATATTGCAAAAAATTGATTTCTGTACTTTTTACTCAGTTAAAATTCTAACGGGTCCATTGTTCGGCCTATTTAGACTCGATCGTCCGAAACCTATACAAAAAGGGTTGCACAATAAGTTTTAATCCAAATTTAGGAATGTATATAATTGATTACGAGCATTTCAACATGATTATATTGCAAAAACTCGATTTCTATTCTTTTTACTAAGTTAAAATTCTAACGGGTCCACTGTTCGGCCCATTTAGACCCGCTCGTCCGAAACCTCTACAAAAGGGTTGCAAAATAAGTTTTAATCCAAATTTAAGAGTTCATACAGATGATTACGAGCTTTTCAAAACGATTATATTGCAAAAACTAGATTTCTGTACTTTTTACTCCGTTAAAATTCTAACGGGTCCATTGTTCGGCTCATTTAGACCCGCTCGTCCGAAACCTCAACAAAAGGGTTGCAAAATAAGTTTTAATCCAAATTTAGTAGTTCATACAATTGATTACGAGCTTTTCAACACAATTATATTGCAGAAACTCGATTTTTGTGCTTTTTACTCTGCTAAAATTCTAACGGGTCCATTGTTCGGCCCAATTAGACCCGTTCGTCCGAAACCTCTACAAAAAGGTTGCAAAATAAGTGATAATCCAAATTTAGGAGTTCATACAATTGATTATGAGCGTTTCAATACGATTATATTGCAAAAACTCGATTTCTATACTTTTTACTCAGTTAAAATTCTAACGGGTCCTTTGTTCGACCCATTTAGACCGGATCGTCCGAAACCTATACAAAAAGGGCTGCAAAATAAGTTTTAATCCAAATTTAGGAATGCATAAAATTGATTACGTGCTTTTCAACACGATTATATTACAAAAACTCGATTTCTGTACTTTTTACTCAGTTAACATTCTAACGGGTCAATTGTTCGGCCCAGTTAGACTCGCTCGTCCGAAACCTTTATAAAAAAGACAGCAAAATAAGTTAGAATCAAATTTTGGGAGTTCATATAATTGATTACGAGCTTTTCAAAAACATTATATTGCAAAATCTCGATTTCTGTTCTTTTTACTCAGTTAAAATTCTAACGGGTCCATTGTTCGGCCCATTTAGACCCGCTCGTCCGAAACCTCTACAAAAGAGTTGCAAAATAAGTTTTAATCTAATTTAGGAGTTCATACAATTGTTTACGAGCTTTTCAACACGATTATATTGCAAAAACTCGATTTCTGTTCTTTTTACTCAGTTAAAATTCTAACGGGTCCACTGTTCGCCCTATTTAGACCCGCTCGTCCGAAACCTTTATAAAAAAGACCACAAAACAAGTTAGAATCAAATTTTAGGATTTCATATAATTGATTACGAGGTTTTCAACACGACTATATTGCAAAAACTCGATTTTTGTGCTTTTTACTCAGTTAAAATTCTAACGGGTCCATTGTTCGGCCCAATTAGACCCGCTCGTCCGAAATCTCTACAAAAGGGTTGCAAAATAAGTTTTAATCCAAATTTAGGAGTTCATACAATTGATTACGAGCTTTTCAATACGATTATATTGTAAAATCTCGATTTCTGTACTTTTTACACAGTTAAAATTCTAACGGTTCTATTGTTCGGCCCATTTAGACACGCTCGTCCGAAACCTTTACATAAAAAGACCGCAAAAGAAGTTAGAATCAAATTTTAGGAGTTCATATAATTGATTACGAGCTTTTCAACACGATTATATTGAAAAATCTCGATTACAATTCTTTTTACTCAGATAAATTCTAACGGGTCCATTGTTCGACCAGTTTAGACCCGCTCGTCCGAAACCTCTACAAAAGGGTTGCAAAATAAGTTTTAATCCAAATTTAGGAGTTCATACAATTGTTTACGAGCTTTTCAACACGATTATATTGAAAAAACTCGATTTTTGGGCTTTTTACTCAGTTAAAATACTAACGGGTCCATTGTTCAGCCCATTTAGACCCGATCGTTCGAAACCTATACAAAAGGGGTTGCAAAATAAGTTTTAATCCAAATTTAGGAATGCATATAATTGATACGAGCTTTTCAACATGATTATATTATAAAAACTCGATTACAGTTCTTTTTACTCAGTTAAAATTTTAACGGGTCCATTGTTCGGCCCATTTAGACCCGATCGTCCGAAACCTATACAAAAGGGGTTGCAAAATAAGTTTTAATCCAAATTTAGGAATGCATATAATTGATTACGAGCTTTTCAACATGATTATATTGTAAAAACTAGAATACAGTTCTTTTTACTCAGTTAAAATTCTAACGGGTCCATTGTTCGACCCATTTAGACTCGCTCGTCCTAAACCTCTACAAAAGGGTTGCAAAATAAGTTTTATTCCAAATTTAGGAGTTCATACAATTGTTTATGAGCTTTTCAACACGATTATATTGCAAAAACACGATTTCTGTTATTTTTACTCAGTTAAAATTCTAACGGGTCTATTGTTCGCCCCATTTAGACACGCTCGTCCGAAACTTCTACAAAAAAGACCGACAAACAAGTTAGAATCAAATTTTAGGATTTCATATAATTGATTAGAGCTTTCAACATGACTATATTGCAAAAAATTGATTTCTGTACTTTTTACTCAATTAAAATTCTAACGGGTCCACTGTTCGGCCCGTTTAGACTTGCTCGTCCGAAACCTTTACAAAAAAGATCGCAAAATAAGTTTTAATCAAATCTTAGGAGTTCATATAATTGATTAAGAGCTTTTCAATATGATTATATTGCAAAAATTCGATTTCTGTTCTTTTTACTCAGTTAATAATCTAATGGGTCCATTGTTCGGCCCATATAGACCCGCTCGTCTGAAACCTCTACAAAAGGGTTGCAAAATAAGTTTTAATCCAAATTTAGGAGTTCATACAATTGATTACGAGCTTTTCAACACAATTATATTGCAAAAACTCGATTTTTTTGCTTTTTACTCAGTTAAAATTCTAACGGGTCCATTGTTCGGCCCATTTAGACTCGCTCGTCCGAAACCTCTACAAAAGGGTTGCAAAATATGTTTTAATCAAAATTTAGGAGTTCATGCAATTGATTAGGAGCTTTTCAACACGATTATATTGCAAAAACTCAATTTCTGTACTTTTTACTCAGTTAAATTTCTAACGGGTCCATTGTTCGGCCCATTTAGACCCGCTCGTCCGAAACCTCTACAAAAGGGTTGCAAAATAAGTTTTAATCCAAATTTAGGAGTTCGTACAATTGATTATGAGCTTTTCAATACGATTATATTGTAAAATCTCGATTTCTGTACTTTTTACTCAGTTAAAATTCTAACGGTTCCATTGTTCGGCCCATTTAGACACACTCGTCCGAAAACTTTACAAAAAAGACCGCAAAAGAGGTTAGAATCAAATTTTAGGAGTTCATATAATTGATTACGAGCTTTTCAACACGATTATATTGAAAAATCTCGATTACAGTTCTTTTTACTCAGTTAAAATTCTAACGGGTCCATTGTTCGACCCATTTAGACCCGCTCGTCCGTATCCTTTACAAAAGGGTTGCAAAATAAGTTTTAATCCAAATTTAGGAGTTCATACAATTGTTTACGAGCTTTTCAACACGATTATATTGCAAAAACTCGATTTTTGTGCTTTTTACTCAGTTAAAATTCTAACGGGTCCATTGTTCGGCCCATTTAGACCCGATCGTCCGAAACCTATACAAAAGGGGTTGCAAAATAAGTTTTAATACAAATTTAGGAATGCATATAATTGATTACGAGCTTTTCAACATGATTATATTGTAAAAACTCGATTAAAGTTCTTTTTACTCAGTTAAAATTTTAACGGGTCCATTGTTCGGCCCATTTAGACTCGATCGTCCGAAACCTATACAAAAAGGGTTGCTAAATAAGTTTTAATCCAAATTTAGGAATGCATATAATTGATTACGAGCTTTTCAGCATGATTATATTGTAAAAACTAGATGACAGTTCTTTTTACTCAGTTAATATTCTAACGGGTTGCAAAATAAGTTTTAATAAAAATTTAGGAGTTTATACAATTGTTTATGAGCTTTTCAACACAATTATATTGCAAAAACACGATTTTTGTTCTTTATACTCAGTAAAAATTCTAACGGGTCCAATGTTCGCCCCATTGAGACTCGCTCGTCCGTAACTTTTACAAAAAAGACCGACAAACAAGTTAGAATCAAATTTTAGGATTTCATATAATTGATTACGAGCTTTCAACATGACTATATTGCAAAAACTTGATTTCTGTACTTTTTACACAATTAAAATTCTAACGGGTCCATTGTTCGGCCCGTTTAGACCCGCTCGTTCGAAAACTTTACAAAAAAGATCGTAAATAAGTTTTAATCAAATCTTAGGAGTTCATATAATTGATTAAGAGCTTTTCAATATGATTATATTGCAAAAACTCGATTTCTGTTCTTTTTACTCAGTTAATAATCTAACGGGTCCATTGTTCGGCCCATTTAGACCCGCTCTTCCGAAACCTCTATAAAAGGGTTGCAAAATAAGTTTTAATCCAAATTTAGGAGTTCATACAATTGATTACGAGCTTTTCAACACAATAATATTGCAAAAACTCGATTTTTGTGCTTTTTCTGAGTTAAAATTCTAACGGGTCCATTGTTTGGCCCATTTAGACTCGCTCGTCCGAAACCTCTACAAAAGGGTTGCAAAATAAGTTTTAATCAAAATTTAGGAGTTCATGCAATTGATTACGAGCTTTTCAACACGATTATATTGCAAAAACTCGATTTCTGTACTTTTTACTCAGTTAAAATTCTAACGGGTCCATTGTTCGGCCCGTTTAGACCCGCTCGTCTGAAACCTTTACAAAAAAAGATCGCAAAACAAATTTTAATCAAATTTTAGGAGTTCATATAATTGATTAAGAGCTTTTCAACACGATTATATTGAAAAAACTTGATTTCTGTACTTTTTAATCAGTTAATATTCTAACGGGTCCATTGTTCGGCCCATTTAGACCCGCTCGTCCGAAACCTCCACAAAAGGGTTGCAACATAAGTTTTAATCCAAATTTAGAAGTTCACACAATAGATTACGAGCTTTTCAACACAATTATATTTTAAAAACTCGATTTTTTTGCTTTTTACTCAGTTAAACTTCTAACGGGTCCACTGTTCGGCCCATTTAGACCCGCTCGTCCGAAACCTTTACAAAAAAGATCGCAAAATAAGTTAGAATCAAATTTTAGGAGTTCATATAATTGATTAAGAGCTTTTCAACACGATTATATTGCAAAAACTCAATTTCTATACTTTTTACTCGGTTAAAATTCTAATGGTTCCATTGTTCTGCCCATTTAGACTCGCTCGTCCGAAACCTTAAAAAAGGACCGCAAAATAAGTTTTAATCAAAATTTAGGAGTTCATATAATTGATTACGAGCTTTTCAACACGATTATATTGCAAAAACTCGATTTCTGTTCTTTTTACTCAGTTAATATTCTAACGGGTCCATTGTTCGGCCCATTTAGACCCGCTCGTCCGAAACCTCTGCAAAATAAGTTTTAATCCAAATTTAGGAGTTCATACAATTGATTACGAGCTTTTCAACACAATTATATTGCAAAAACTCGATTTTTGTGCTTTTTACTTAGTTAAAGTTCTAACGGGTCCATTGTTCGGCCCATTTAGACCCACTCGTCTGAAACCTCTACAAAAGCGTTGCACAATAAGTGTTAATCCAAATTTAGGAGTTCATACAATTGATCACGAGCGTTTCAACACGATAATATTGCAAAAACTAGATTTCTGTACTTTTTACTCAGTTAAAATTCTAACGGGTCCATTGTTCGGCCCATTTAGACCCGCTCGTCCGAAACCTCTACAAAAGGCTGGTAAAATAAGTTTTAATCCAAATTTAGGAGTTCATACAATAGATTACGAGCTTTTCAACACAATTATATTGCAAAAACTCAATTTTTTTGCTTTTTACTCAGTTAAAATTCTATTGGGTCCATTGTTCGGCCCATTTAGACCCGCTCGTCCGAAACCTTTACAAAAGGGGTTGCAAAATAAGTTTTAATACAAATTTAGGAATGCATATAATTGATTACGAGCTTTTCAACATGATTATATTGTAAAAACTCGATTAAAGTTCTTTTTACTCAGTTAAAATTTTAACGGGTCCATTGTTCGGCCCATTTAGACTCGATCGTCCGAAACCTATACAAAAAGGGTTGCTAAATAAGTTTTAATCCAAATTTAGGAATGCATATAATTGATTACGAGCTTTTCAGCATGATTATATTGTAAAAACTAGATGACAGTTCTTTTTACTCAGTTAATATTCTAACGGGTTGCAAAATAAGTTTTAATAAAAATTTAGGAGTTTATACAATTGTTTATGAGCTTTTCAACACAATTATATTGCAAAAACACGATTTTTGTTCTTTATACTCAGTAAAAATTCTAACGGGTCCAATGTTCGCCCCATTGAGACTTGCTCGTCCGTAACTTTTACAAAAAAGACCGACAAACAAGTTAGAATCAAATTTTAGGATTTCATATAATTGATTACGAGCTTTCAACATGACTATATTGCAAAAACTTGATTTCTGTACTTTTTACACAATTAAAATTCTAACGGGTCCATTGTTCGGCCCGTTTAGACCCGCTCGTTCGAAAACTTTACAAAAAAGATCGCTAAATAAGTTTTAATCAAATCTTAGGAGTTCATATAATTGATTAAGAGCTTTTCAATATGATTATATTGCAAAAACTCGATTTCTGTTCTTTTTACTCAGTTAATAATCTAACGGGTCCATTGTTCGGCCCATTTAGACCCGCTCTTCCGAAACCTCTATAAAAGGGTTGCAAAATAAGTTTTAATCCAAATTTAGGAGTTCATACAATTGATTACGAGCTTTTCAACACAATAATATTGCAAAAACTCGATTTTTGTGCTTTTTCTGAGTTAAAATTCTAACGGGTCCATTGTTTGGCCCATTTAGACTCGCTCGTCCGAAACCTCTACAAAAGGGTTGCAAAATAAGTTTTAATCAAAATTTAGGAGTTCATGCAATTGATTACGAGCTTTTCAACACGATTATATTGCAAAAACTCGATTTCTGTACTTTTTACTCAGTTAAAATTCTAACGGGTCCATTGTTCGGCCCGTTTAGACCCGCTCGTCTGAAACCTTTACAAAAAAAGATCGCAAAACAAATTTTAATCAAATTTTAGGAGTTCATATAATTGATTAAGAGCTTTTCAACACGATTATATTGAAAAAACTTGATTTCTGTACTTTTTAATCAGTTAATATTCTAACGGGTCCATTGTTCGGCCCATTTAGACCCGCTCGTCCGAAACCTCCACAAAAGGGTTGCAACATAAGTTTTAATCCAAATTTAGAAGTTCACACAATAGATTACGAGCTTTTCAACACAATTATATTTTAAAAACTCGATTTTTTTGCTTTTTACTCAGTTAAACTTCTAACGGGTCCACTGTTCGGCCCATTTAGACCCGCTCGTCCGAAACCTTTACAAAAAAGATCGCAAAATAAGTTAGAATCAAATTTTAGGAGTTCATATAATTGATTAAGAGCTTTTCAACACGATTATATTGCAAAAACTCAATTTCTATACTTTTTACTCAGTTAAAATTCTAACGGGTCCATTGTTCGGCCCATTTAGAACCGCTCGTCCGAAACCTCTACAAAAGGGTTGCAAAATAAGTTTTAATCAAAATTTAGGAGTTCATATAATTGATTACGAGCTTTTCAACACGATTATATTGCAAAAACTCGATTTCTGTTCTTTTTACTCAGTTAATATTCTAACGGGTCCATTGTTCGGCCCATTTAGACCCGCTCGTCCGAAACCTCTGCAAAATAAGTTTTAATCCAAATTTAGGAGTTCATACAATTGATTACGAGCTTTTCAACACAATTATATTGCAAAAACTCGATTTTTGTGCTTTTTACTTAGTTAAAGTTCTAACGGGTCCATTGTTCGGCCCATTTAGACCCACTCGTCTGAAACCTCTACAAAAGCGTTGCACAATAAGTGTTAATCCAAATTTAGGAGTTCATACAATTGATCACGAGCGTTTCAACACGATAATATTGCAAAAACTAGATTTCTGTACTTTTTACTCAGTTAAAATTCTAACGGGTCCATTGTTCGGCCCATTTAGACTCGCTCGTCCGAAACCTCTACAAAAGGGTTGCAAAATAAGTTTTAATCAAAATTTAGGGGTTCATTCAATTGATTACGAGCTTTTCAACACGATTATATTGCAAAAACTTGATTTCTGTACTTTTTACTCAGTTAAAATTCTAACGGGTCCATTGTTCGGCCTATTTAGACTTGATCGTCCGAAACCTATACAAAAAGGGTTCCACAATAAGTTTTAATCCAAATTTAGGAATGTATATAATTGATTACGAGCATTTCAACATGATTATATTGCAAAAACTCGATTTCTATTCTTTTTACTCAGTTAAAATTCTAACGGGTCCACTGTTCGGCCCATTTAGACCCGCTCGTCCGAAACCTCTACAAAAGGGTTGCAAAATAAGTTTTAATCCAAATTTAAGAGTTCATACAGATGATTACGAGCTTTTCAAAACGATTATATTGCAAAAACTAGATTTCTGTACTTTTTACTCCGTTAAAATTCTAACGGGTCCATTGTTCGGCTCATTTAGACCCGCTCGTCCGAAACCTCAACAAAAGGGTTGCAAAATAAGTTTTAATCCAAATTTAGTAGTTCATACAATTGATTACGAGCTTTTCAACACAATTATATTGCAGAAACTCGATTTTTGTGCTTTTTACTCTGCTAAAATTCTAACGGGTCCATTGTTCGGCCCAATTAGACCCGCTCGTCCGAAACCTCTACAAAAAGGTTGCAAAATAAGTGATAATCCAAATTTAGGAGTTCATACAATTGATTATGAGCGTTTCAATACGATTATATTGCAAAAACTCGATTTCTATACTTTTTACTCAGTTAAAATTCTAACGGGTCCTTTGTTCGACCCATTTAGACCGGATCGTCCGAAACCTATACAAAAAGGGCTGCAAAATAAGTTTTAATCCAAATTTAGGAATGCATAAAATTGATTACGTGCTTTTCAACACGATTATATTACAAAAACTCGATTTCTATACATTTTATTCAGTTAAAATTCTAACGGGTCCACTGTTCGACCCATTTAGACCCGCTCGTCCGAAACCTCTACAAAGGATTGCAAAATAAGTTTTAAACCAAATTTAGGAGTTCATACAATTGATTACGAGCTTTTCAATACGATTATATTGGAAAAACTCGATTTCTGTACTTTTTACTCAGTTAACATTCTAACGGGTCAATTGTTCGGCCCAGTTAGACTCGCTCGTCCGAAACCTTTATAAAAAAGACAGCAAAATAAGTTAGAATCAAATTTTGGGAGTTCATATAATTGATTACGAGCTTTCAAAAACATTATATTGCAAAATCTCGATTTCTGTTCTTTTTACTCAGTTAAAATTCTAACGGGTCCATTGTTCGGCCCATTTAGACCCGCTCGTCCGAAACCTCTACAAAAGAGTTGCAAAATAAGTTTTAATCTAATTTAGGAGTTCATACAATTGTTTACGAGCTTTTCAACACGATTATATTGCAAAAACTCGATTTCTGTTCTTTTTACTCAGTTAAAATTCTAACGGGTCCACTGTTCGCCCTATTTAGACCCGCTCGTCCGAAACCTTTATAAAAAAGACCACAAAACAAGTTAGAATCAAATTTTAGGATTTCATATAATTGATTACGAGGTTTTCAACACGACTATATTGCAAAAACTCGATTTTTGTGCTTTTTACTCAGTTAAAATTCTAACGGGTCCATTGTTCGGCCCAATTAGACCCGCTCGTCCGAAATCTCTACAAAAGGGTTGCAAAATAAGTTTTAATCCAAATTTAGGAGTTCATACAATTGATTACGAGCTTTTCAATACGATTATATTGTAAAATCTCGATTTCTGTACTTTTTACACAGTTAAAATTCTAACGGTTCCATTGTTCGGCCCATTTAGACACGCTCGTCCGAAACCTTTACATAAAAAGACCGCAAAAGAAGTTAGAATCAAATTTTAGGAGTTCATATAATTGATTACGAGCTTTTCAACACGATTATATTGAAAAATCTCGATTACAATTCTTTTTACTCAGATAAATTCTAACGGGTCCATTGTTCGACCAGTTTAGACCCGCTCGTCCGAAACCTCTACAAAAGGGTTGCAAAATAAGTTTTAATCCAAATTTAGGAGTTCATACAATTGTTTACGAGCTTTTCAACACGATTATATTGAAAAAACTCGATTTTTGGGCTTTTTACTCAGTTAAAATACTAACGGGTCCATTGTTCGGCCCATTTAGACCCGATCGTTCGAAACCTATACAAAAGGGGTTGCAAAATAAGTTTTAATCCAAATTTAGGAATGCATATAATTGATACGAGCTTTTCAACATGATTATATTATAAAAACTCGATTACAGTTCTTTTTACTCAGTTAAAATTTTAACGGGTCCATTGTTCGGCCCATTTAGACCCGATCGTCCGAAACCTATACAAAAGGGGTTGCAAAATAAGTTTTAATCCAAATTTAGGAATGCATATAATTGATTACGAGCTTTTCAACATGATTATATTGTAAAAACTAGAATACAGTTCTTTTTACTCAGTTAAAATTCTAACGGGTCCATTGTTCGACCCATTTAGACTCGCTCGTCCTAAACCTCTACAAAAGGGTTGCAAAATAAGTTTTATTCCAAATTTAGGAGTTCATACAATTGTTTATGAGCTTTTCAACACGATTATATTGCAAAAACACGATTTCTGTTATTTTTACGCAGTTAAAATTCTAACGGGTCTATTGTTCGCCCCATTTAGACCCGCTCGTCCGAAACTTCTACAAAAAAGACCGACAAACAAGTTAGAATCAAATTTTAGGATTTCATATAATTGATTAGAGCTTTCAACATGACTATATTGCAAAAAATTGATTTCTGTACTTTTTACTCAATTAAAATTCTAACGGGTCCACTGTTCGGCCCGTTTAGACTCGCTCGTCCGAAACCTTTACAAAAAAGATCGCAAAATAAGTTTTAATCAAATCTTAGGAGTTCATATAATTGATTAAGAGCTTTTCAATATGATTATATTGCAAAAATTCGATTTCTGTTCTTTTTACTCAGTTAATAATCTAATGGGTCCATTGTTCGGCCCATATAGACCCGCTCGTCTGAAACCTCTACAAAAGGGTTGCAAAATAAGTTTTAATCCAAATTTAGGAGTTCATACAATTGATTACGAGCTTTTCAACACAATTATATTGCAAAAACTCGATTTTTTTGCTTTTTACTCAGTTAAAATTCTAATGGGTCCATTGTTCGGCCCATTTAGACTCGCTCGTCCGAAACCTCTACAAAAGGGTTGCAAAATATGTTTTAATCAAAATTTAGGAGTTCATGCAATTGATTAGGAGATTTTCAACACGATTATATTGCAAAAACTCAATTTCTGTACTTTTTACTCAGTTAAAATTCTAACGGATCCATTGTTCGGCCCATTTAGACCCGCTCGTCTGAAACCTTTACAAAAAAAGATCGCAAAGTAAATTTTAATCAAATTTTAGAAGTTCATATAATTGATTAAGAGCTTTTCAACACGATTATATTGAAAAAACTTGATTTATGTACTTTTTACTCAGTTAATATTCTAGCGGGTCCATTGTTCGGCCCAGTTAGACCCGCTCGTCCGAAACCTCTACAAAAGGTTTGCAAAATAAGTTTTAATCCAAATTTAGGAGTTCATACAATAGATTACGAGCTTTTCAACACAATTATATTGCAAAAACTCAATTTTTTTGCTTTTTACTCAGTTAAAATTCTATTGGGTCCATTGTTCGGCCCATTTAGACCAGCTCGTCCGAAACCTTTACAAAAAAGATCGCAAAATAAGTTAGAATCAAATTTTAGGAGTTCATATAATTGATTAAGAGCTTTTCAACACAATTATATTGCAAAAACTCAATTTCTATACTTTTTACTCGGTTAAAATTCTAACGGGTCCATTGTTCTGCCCATTTAGACTCGCTCGTCCGAAACCTTACAAAAAGGACCCCAAAATAAGTTTTAATCAAAATTTAGGAGTTCATATAATTGATTACGAGCTTTTCAACACGATTATATTGCAAAAACTCGATTTCTGTTCTTTTTACTCAGTTAATATTCTAACGGGTCCATTGTTCGGCCCATTTAGACCCGCTCATCCGAAACCTCTACAAAAGGGCTGCAAAATAAGTTTTAATCCAAATTTAGGAGTTCAAACAATTGATTACGAGCTTTTCAACACAATTATATTGCAAAAACTCGATTTTTGTGCTTTTTACTCAGTTAAAATTCTAACGGGTCCATTGTTCGGCCCATTTAGACCCGCTCGTTCGAAACTTCTACAAAAGGGTTGCAAAATAAGTGTTAATCCAAATTTAGGAGTTCATACAATTGATCACGAGCGTTTCTACACGATTATATTACAAAAATTCGATTTCTGTACTTTTTACTCAGTTAAAATTCTAACGGGTCCATTGTTCGACCCATTTAGACCCGCTCGTCCGAAACCTCTTCAAAAGGGTTGCAAAATAAGTTTTAATCCAAATTTAGGAGTTCATAAAATTGTTTACGAGCTTTTCAACACGATTATATTGCAAAAACTCGATTTTTGTGCTTTTTAGTCAGTTAAAATTCTAACGGGTCCATTGTTCGGCCCATTTAGACCCGTTCTTCCGAAACCTATACAAAAGGGGTTGCAAAATAAGTTTTAATCCAAATTTAGGAATACATATAATTGATTACGAGCTTTTCAACATGATTATATTGTAAAAACTCGATTACAGTTCTTTTTACTCAGTTAAAATTTTAACGGGTCCATTGTTCGGCCCATTTAGACCCGATCGTCCGAAACCTATACAAAAGGGGTTGCAAAATAAGTTTTAATCCAAATTTAGGAATGCATATAATTGATTACGAGCTTTTCAACATGATTATATTGTAAAAACTCGATTACAGTTCTTTTTACTCAGTTAAAATTCTAACGGGTCCATTGTTCGGCCCATTTAGACCCGCTCGTCCGAAACCTCTACAAAAGGGGTTGCAAAATAAGTTTTAATCCAAATTTAGGAGTTCATACAATTGATTACGAGCTTTTCAACACAATTATATTGCAAAAACTCGATTTTTGCACAGGATGCCTAGACGCCTCCACTGCGGAGCTTCGCGCCATTGTCACAGGGGCTACACTTGGTAGGGATGTTGGCTGGTGCAGCATCATTATCGAGTCCGACGCTGCTTTGGTCATCAACAAAATACGTTGCCTCGGCCCGGACGCCTCTCCTTTACGGCCACATATTGATGCGGCTCGCCCTCTTTTTGTATCTATTCCAGATTTACATTTTCTTTATGTACCACGAGTTGCTAATGTTCTAGCTCATACTATTGCCAATTGGGCCTTGCACTCTAGGTCCTCAATGTTTTTTGAGCCGGGCTTGCCCGATGTCTTACGCTCTATTGTACCGGTTGGTTTTCAACCCCCTTGATTATATATATATATATTTGGGCACTCTTTTCCCCTTTAGGACCCCCTCTGGGCCAGCCCAGTTGGGATTAGTGGGGTTTTTAATGAGGCCTTTTTCTCAAAAAAAAAATTCTAACGGGTCCATTGTTCGGCCCATTTAAAACCGCTCGTCCGAAACCTCTACAAAAGGGTTAAAAAATAAATTTTAATCCAAATTTATGAGTCCATACAATAAATTACGAGCTTTTCAATAGGATTATATTGAAAAAAACTCGATTTCTGTACTTTTTACTCTGTTAAAATTCTAACGGGTCCATTGTTCGGCCCATTTAGACCCGCTCGTCCGAAACCTTTACAAAAATGACCGCAAAATAACTTAGAATCAAATTTTTGGAGTTCATATAATTGATTACGAGCTTTTCAACATGATTATATTGCAAAATCTCGATTACAGTTCTTTTTACTCAGTTAAAATTCTAACGGGTCCATTGTTCGGCCCATTTAGACCCGCTTGTCCGAAGCCTATACAAAAGGGTTGCAAAATAAGTTTTAATCAAAATTTAGGAGTTCATACAATTGATTACGAGCTTTTCAACACGATTATATTGCAAAAACTCGATTTATGTACTTTTTACTCAGTTAAAATTCTAACGGGTCCATTGTTCGGCCCATTTAGACCCGCTCATCCGAAACCATTACAAAAAAGATCGCAAAATATGTTTTAATCAAATTTTAGGAGTTCATATAATTGATTAAGAGCTTTTCAACACGATAATATTCCAAAAACTTGATTTCTGTTCTTTTTACTCAGTTAATATTCTAATGAGACCATTGTTCGGCCCATTTAGACCCGCTCGTCCGAAACCTCTACAAAAGGGTTGCAAAATAAGTTTTAATCCAAATTTAGGAGTTCATACAATTGATTACGAGTTTTTCAACACAATTATATTGCAAAAACTCGATTTTTGTGCTTTTTACTCAGTTAAAATTCTAACGGGTCTATTGTTCGGCCCATTTAGAACCGCTCGTCCCAAACCTCTACAAAAGGGTTGCAAAATAAGTTTTAATCCAAATTTAGGAGTTCATACAATTGATTACGAGCTTTTCAATACGATTATATTGCAAAAACTCGATTTCTGAACTTTTTACTCAGTTAAGATTCTAACGGGTCCATTGTTTGGCCCATTTAGACCCGCTCGTCCGAACCCTTTACAAAAAAGATCGCAAAATAATTTTTAATCAAATTTTAGGAGTTCATATAATTAATTAAGAGCTTTTCAACACGATTATATTGCAAAAACATGATTTCTGTTCTTTTTACTAAGTTAATATTCTAACTGATCCATTGTTCGGCCCATTTAGACCCGCTCATCCGAAACCTCTAAACAGGGTTGCAAAATAAGTGTTAATCCAAATTTAGGAGTTCATACAATTGATCACGAGCGTTTCAACACGATTATATTGCAAAAACTCGATTTCTGTTCTTTTTACTCAGTTAATATTCTATCGGGTCCATTGTTCGGCCCATTTAGACCCGATCGTCCGAAACCTATACAAAAGGGGTTGCAAAATAAGTTTTAATCCAAATTTAGGAATGCATATAATTGATTACGAGCATTTCAGCATGATTATATTGCAAAAACTTGATTACAGTTCTTTTTACTCAGTTAAAATTCTAACGGGTCCATTGTTCGGCCCATTTAGACCCGATTTTTCGAAAACTATACAAAAAGGGTTGCAAAATAAGTTTTAATCCAAATTTAGGAATGCATATAATTGATTAAGAGCTTTTCAACACGATAATATTGCAAAAACTTGATTTGTGTTCTTTTTACTCAGTTAATATTCTAACGTGTCCATTGTTCGGCCCATTTAGACCCGCTCATCCGAAATCTCTACAAAAGGTTTGCAAAATAAGTTTTAATCCAAATTTAGGAGTTCATACAATTGATTACGAGTTTTTCAGCACAATTATATTGCAAAAACTCGATTTTTGTGCTTTTTACTCAGTTAAAATTCTAACGGGTCCATTGTTCGGCCCATTTAGAACCGCTCGTCCGAAACCTCTACAAAAGGGTTGCAAAATAAGTTTTAATCAAAATTTAGGAGTTCATACAATTGATTACGAGCTTTTCAATACGATTATATTGCAAAAACTCGATTTCTGTACTTTTTACTCAGTTAAGATTCTAACGGGTCCATTGTTTGGCCCATTTAGACTCGCTCGTCCGAAACCTTTACAAAAAAGATGGAAAAATAAATTTTAATCAAATTTTAGGAGTTCATATAATTGATTAAGAGCTTTTCAACATGAATATATTGCAAAAACTTGATTTCTGTTCTTTTTACTCTGTTAATATTCTAACGGGTCCATTGTTCGGCCCATTTAAACCCGCTCGTCTGAAACCTCTACAAAAGGGTTGCAAAATAAGTTTTAATCCAAATTTAGGAGTTCATACAATTGATTACGAGCTTATCAACACGATTATATTGCAAAAACTCGATTTCTATACTTTTTCCTCAATTAAAATTCTAACGGGTCCATTGTTCGACTCATTCAGACCCGCTCGTCCGAAACCTTTACAAAAAAGATCGCAAAATAAATTTTAATCAAATTTTAGGAGTTCATATAATTGATTAAGAGCTTTTCAACACAATTATATTGCAAAAACTTGATTTCTGTTCTTTTTACTCAGTTAAGATTCTAACGAGTCCACTGTTCGGCCCATTTAAACCCGCTTGCCCGAAACCTCTACAAAAGGGTTGCAAAATTAGTTTTAATTCAAATTTAGGAGTTCATACAATTGATTACGAGCTTTTCAACACAATTATATTGCAAAAACTCGATTTTTGTGCTTTTTACTCAGTTAAAATTCTAACGGGTCCATTGTTCGGCCCATTTAGACCCGATCGTCCGAAACCTATACAAAAGGGGTTGCATAATAAGTTTTAATCCAAATTTAGGAATGCATATAATTGATTACGAGCTTTTCAACACAATTATATTGCAAAAACTCGATTACTATACTTTTTACTCAGTTAAAATTCTAACGGGTCCATTGTTCGGGCCATTTAGACCCGCTCGTCTGAAAGCTCTAGAAAAGGGTTGCAAAATAAGTTTTAATCCAAATTTAAGAGTTCATACAGATGATTACGAGCTTTTCAAAACGATTATATTGCAAAAACTAGATTTTTGTACTTTTTACTCCGTTAAAATTCTAAGGGGTCAATTGTTCGGCCCATTAATATCCGCTCGTCCGAAACCTCTACAAAAAAGATCACAAAATAAGTTTTAATCAAACTTTAGGAGTACATATAATTGATTAAGAGCTTTTCAACACGATTATATTGCAAAAACTCGATTTCTGTTCTTTTTACTCAGTTAATATTCTAACGGGTCCATTGTTCGGCCCATTTAGACCCGCTCGTCTGAAACCTCTACAAAAGGGTTGCAAAATAAGTTTTAATCCCAATTTAGGAGTTCATACAATTGTTTACGAGCTTTTCAACACGATTATATTGCAAAAACTCGATTTCTGTTCTTTTTACTCAGTTAATATTCTAACGGGTCCATTGTTCGGCCCTTTTAGACCCGCTCGTCTGAAACCTCTACAAAAGGGTTGCAAAATAAGTTTTAATCCAAATTTAGGAGTTCATACAATTGTTTACGAGCATTTCAACACGATTATATTGCAAAAACTCGATTTCTATACTTTTTACTCAATTAAAATTCTAACGGGTCCATTGTTCGGCCCATTTAGACCCGCTCGTCCGAAACCTCTACAAAAAAGATCGCAAAATAAGTTTTAATCAAATTTTAGGAGTTCATATAATTGATTAAGAGCTTTTCAACACGATTATATTGTAAAAACTCGATTTCTGTTCTTTTTACTCAGTTAATATTCTAACGGATCCATTGTTCGGTCCATTTAGACCCACTCGTCTGAAACCTCTACAAAAGGGTTGCAAAATAAGTTTTAATCCAAATTTAGGAGTTCATACAATTGTTTACGAGCTTTTCAACACAATTATATTGCAAAAACTCGATTTCTGTTCTTTTTACTCAGTTAATATTCTAACGGGTCTATTGTTTAGCCCATTTAGACCCGCTCGTCTGAAACCTTTACAAAAGGGTTGCAAAATAAGTTTTAATCCAAATTTAGGAGTTCATACAATATTTTACGAGCTTTTCAACACAATTATATTGCAAAAACTCGATTTTTGTGCTTTTTACTTTGTTAAAATTCTAACGGGTCCATTGTTCGGCCCATTTACACCCGCTCGTCTGAAACCTCTACAAAAGGGTTGCAAAATAAGTTTTAATCCAAATTTAGGAGTTCATATAATTGTTTACAAGCTTTTCAACACGATTATATTGCAAAAACTCGATTTCTATAACTTTTACTCAATTAAAATTCTAACGGGTCCATTAATCGGCCCATTTTGACCCGCTCGTCCGAAACATTTACAAAAAAATCGCAAAATAAAATTTAATCAAATTTTAGGAGTTCATATAATTGATTAAGAGCTTTTCAACACGATAATATTGCAAAAACTTGATTTCTGTACTTTTTACTCAGTTAATATTCTAACGGATGAGCACGCGATGATGGCCTGGTGATCAGAGCACGCTCACCTGCTCCACTCCCTTCCCCTTAGGTTCCGGGTTCAAGACCCCTCAGGAGCATTGCCTTCACCTAGATTTCCCCCCTCCCCCTCTAGGTAGAAGTAGAATAGGATTTTCAAAAAAAAAAATTCTAACGGGTCCATTGTTCGGCCCATTTACACCCGCTCGTCCGAAACCTCTACAAAAGGGTTGCAAAATAAGTTTTAATCCAAATTTAGGAGTTCATATAATTGATTGCGAGCTTTTCAACACAATTATATTTCAAAAACTCGATTACTATACTTTTTACTTAGTTAAAATTCTAACGAGTCTATTTTTCGGCCTAGTAGGACCCACTCGTCTAAAACCTCTACAAAAGGGTTGCAAAATAAGTTTTAATCCAAATTTAGGAGTTCATACAATTGTTTACAAGCTTTTCAACACGATTATATTGCAAAAACTCGATTTCTATACTTTTTACTCAATTAAAATTCTAACGGGTCCATTGTTCGGCCCATCTAGACCCGCTCGTCCGAAACCTCTACAAAAAAGATCGCAAAATAACTTTTAATCAAATTTTAGGAGTTCATATAATTGATTAAGAGCTTTTCAACACGATTATATTGCAAAAACTCGATTTCTGTACATTTTACTCAGTTAAAATTCTAACGGGTCCATTGTTAGGCCCATTTAGACCCGCTCGTCCGAAACCTAAACAAAAAGGGTTGCAAAATAAGTTTTAATCAAAATTTAGGAGTTCATACAATTGATTACGAGCTTTTCAACATGATTATACTGCAAAAACTCGAATTCTGTTCTTTTTACTCAGTTAATATTCTAACGGGTCCATTGTTCGGCCCATTTAGTCCCGCTCGTCTGAAACCTCTACAAAAGGGTTGCAAAATAAGTTTTAATCCAAATTTAGGAGTTTATACAATTGATTGCGAGCTTTTCAACACAATTATATTTCAAAAACTCGAATACTATACTTTTTACTTAGTTAAAATTCTAACGAGTCTATTTTTCGGCCCATTAGGACCCGCTCATCTGAAACCTCTACAAAAGGGTTGCAAAATAAGTTTTAATCCAAATTTAGGAGTTCATACAATTGTTTACAAGCTTTTCAACACGATTATATTGCAAAAACTCGATTTCTATACTTTTTACTCAATTAAAATTCTAACGGGTCCATTGTTCGGCCCATTTAGACCCGCTCGTCCGAAACCTCTACAAAAAAGATCGCAAAATAACTTTTAATCAAATTTTAGGAGTTCATATAATTGATTAAGAGCTTTTCAACACGATTACTTTGCAAAAACTCGATTTCTGTACATTTTACTCAGTTAAAATTCTAACGGGTCCATTGTTCGGCCCATTTAGACCTGCTCGTCCGAAACCTATACAAAAGGGGTGCAAAATAAGTTTTAATCAAAATTTAGGAGTTCGTACAATTGATTACGAGCTTTTCAACACGATTATACTGCAAAAACTCGAATTTTGTTCTTTTTACTCAGTTAATATTCTAACGGGTCCATTGTTCGGCCCATTTAGTCCCGCTCGTCTGAAACCTCTACAAAAGGGTTGCAAAATAAGTTTTAATCCAAATTTAGGAGTTCATACAATTGTTTACGAGCTTTTCAACACGATTATATTGCAAAAACTCGATTTCTATACTTTTTACTCAATTAAAATTCTAACGGGTCCTTTGTTCGGCCCATTTAGACCCGCTCGTCCGAAACCTCTACAAAAAAGATCGCAAAATAAGTTTTAATCAAATTTCAGGAGTTCATATAATTGATTAAGAGCTTTTCAACACGATTATATTGTAAAAACTCGATTTCTGTTCTTTTTACTCAGTTAATATTCTAACGGGTCCATTGTTCGGCCCATTTAGACCCGCTTGTCTGAAACCTCTACAAAAGGGTTGCAAAATAAGTTTTAATCCAAATTTAGGAGTTCATACAATTGTTTACGAGCTTTTCAACACAATTATATTGCAAAAACTCGATTTCTGTTCTTTTTACTCAGTTAATATTCTAACGGTTCCATTGTTCAGCCCATTTAGACCCGCTCGTCTGAAACCTCTACAAAAGGGTTGCAAAATAAGTTTTCATCCAAATTTAGGAGTTCATACAATTGTTTACGAGCTTTTCAACACAATTATATTGCAAAAACTCGATTTTTGTGCGTTTTACTCAATTAAAATTCTAACGGGTCCATTGTTCGGCCCATTTAGACCCGCTCGTCTGAAACCTCTACAAAAGGGTTGCAAAATAAGTTTTAATCCAAATTTAGGAGTTCATACAATTGTTTACGAGCTTTTCAACACGATTATATTGCAAAAACTCGATTTCTATACTTTTTACTCAATTAAAATTCTAACGGGTCCATTGTTCGGCCCATTTAGACCCGCTCGTCCGAAACCTCTACAAAAAAGATCGCAAAATAAGTTTTAATCAAATTTTAGGAGTTCATATAATTGATTAAGAGCTTTTCAACACGATTATATTGCAAAAACTCGATTTCTGTACATTTTACTCAGTTAAAATTCTAAAAGGCCATTGTTCGGCCCAATTAGACCCGCTCGTCCCAAAACCTCTACAAAAGGGTTGCAAAATAAGTTTTAATCAAAATTTAGGAGTTCATACAATTTATTACGAGCTTTTCAACACGATTATACTGCAAAAACTCGAATTCTATTCTTTTTACTCAGTTAATATTCTAACGGGTCCATTGTTCGGCCCATTTAGTCCCGCTCGTCTGAAACCTCTACAAAAGGGTTGCAAAATAAGTTTTAATCCAAATTTAGGAGTTCATACAATTGTTTACGAGCTTTTCAACATGATTATATTGCAAAAACTCAATTTCTATACTTTTTACTCAATTAAAATTCTAACGGGTCCATTGTTCGGCCCATTTAGACTCGCTCGTCCGAAACCTCTACAAAAAAGATCGCAAAATAAGTTTTAATCAAATTTTAGGAGTTCATATAATTTATTAAGAGCTTTTCAACAAGATTATATTGTAAAAACTCGATTTCTGATCTTTTTACTCAGTTAATATTCTAACGGGTCCATTGTTCGGCCCATTTAGACCCGCTCGTCCGAAACCTCTACAAAAAAGATTGCAAAATAAGTTTTAATCAAATTTTAGGAGTTCATATAATTGATTAAGAGCTTTTCAACACGATTATATTGTAAAAACTCGATTTCTGTTCTTTTTACTCAGTTAATATTCTAACGGGTCCATTGTTTGGCCCATTTAGACCCGCTCGTCTGAAACCTCTACAAAAGGGTTGCAAAATAAGTTTTAATCAAAATTTAGGAGTTCATACAATTGTTTACGAGCTTTTCAACACTATTATATTGCAAAAACACGATTTCTGTTCTTTTTACTCAGTTAATATTCTAACGGTTCCATTGTTCAGCCCATTTAGACCCGCTCGTCTGAAACCTCTACAAAAGGGTTGCAAAATAAGTTTTAATCCAAATTTAGGAGTTCATACAATTTTCTACGAGCTTTTCAACACGATTATATTGCAAAAACTCGATTTCTATACTTTTTACTCAATTAAAATTCTAACGGGTCCATTGTTCGGCCCATTTAGACCCGCTCGTCCGAAACCTCTACAAAAAAGATCGAAAAATAAGTTTTAATCAAATTTTAGGAGTTCATATAATTGATAAAGAGCTTTTCAACACGATAATATTGCAAAAACTTGATTTCTGTTCTTTTTACTTAGTTAATATTCTAACGGGTCCATTGTTCGGCCCATTTAGACCCGCTCGTCCGAAACCTCTACAAAAGGGTTGCAAAATAAGTTTTAATCCAAATTTAGGAGTTTATACAATTGATTGCGAGCTTTCCAACACAATTATATTTCAAAAACTCGAATACTATACTTTTTACTTAGTTAAAATTCTAACGAGTCTATTTTTCGGCCCATTAGGACCCGCTCGTCTGAAACCTCTACAAAAGGGTTGCAAAATAAGTTTTAATCCAAATTTAGGAGTTCATACAATTGTTTACAAGATTTTCAACACGATTATATTGCAAAAACTCGATTTCTATACTTTTTACTCAATTAAAATTCTAACAGGTCCATTGTTCGGCCCATTTAGACCCGCTCGTCCGAAACTTCTACAAAAAAGATCGCAAAATAAGTTTTAATCAAATTTTAGGAGTTCATATAATTGATTAAGAGCTTTTCAACACGATTATATTGCAAACACTCGATTTCTGTACATTTTACTCAGTTAAAATTCTAACAGGTCCATTGTTCGGCCCGTTTAGACCCGCTCGTCCAAAAACTCTACAAAAGGGTTGCAAAATAAGTTTTAATCCAAATTTAGGAGTTTATACAATTGATTTCGAGCTTTCCAACAAGTTTATATTGCAAAAACTCGATTTCTGTTCTTTTTACTCAGTTAATATTCTAACGGGTCCATTGTTCGGCCCATTTAGACCCGCTCGTCTGAAACCTCTACAAAAGGGTTGCAAAATAAGTTTTAATCATAATTTTGGAGTTCATACAATTGTTTACGAGCTTTTCAACACGATTATATTGCAAAAACTCGATTTCTATACTTTTTACTCAATTAAAATTCTAACAGGTCCATTGTTCGGCCCATTTAGACCCGCTCGTCCGAAACCTCTACAAAAAAGATCGCAAAATAAGTTTTAATCAAATTTCAGGAGTTTATATAATTGATTATGATCTTTTCAACACGATTATATTGTAAAAACTCGATTTCTGTTCTTTTTACTCAGTTACTATTCTAACGGGTCCATTGTTCGGCCCATTTAGACCCGCTCGTCTGAAACCTCTACAAAAAAGGGTTGCAAAATAAGTTTTAATCCAAATTTAGGAGTTCATACAATTGTTTACGAGCTTTTCAACACAATTATATTGAAAAAACTCGATTTCTGTTCTTTTTACTCAGTTAATATTCTAACGGGTCCACTGTTCAGCCCATTTAGACCCGCTCGTCTGAAACCTCTACAAAAGGGTTGCAAAATAAGTTTTAATCTAAATTTAGGAGTTCATACAATTGTTTACGAGCTTTTCAACACAATTATATTGCAAAAACTCGATTTTTGTGCTTTTTACTCAGTTAAAATTCTAACGGATCCATTGTTCGGCCCATTTAGAACGGCTCGTATGAAACCTCTACAAAAGGGTTGCAAAATAAGTTTTAATCCAAATTTAGGAGTTCATACAATTGTTTACGAGCTTTTCAATACGATTATATTGCAAAAACTCGATTTCTATACTTTTTACTCAATTAAAATTCTAACGGGTCCATTGTTCGGCCTATTTAGACCCGCTCGTCCGAAACCTCTACAAAAAAGATCGCAAAATAAGTTTCAATCAAATTTTAGGAGTTCATATAATTGATTAAGAGCTTTTCAACACGATTATATTGTAAAAACTCGATTTCTGTTCTTTTTACTCAGTTAATATTCTAACGGGTCCATTGTTCGGCCCATTTAGACCCGCTCGTCCGAAACCTCTACAAAAAAGATCGCAAAATAAGTTTTAATCAAATTTTAGGAGTTCATATAATTGATTAAGAGCTTTTCAAAACGATTATATTGTAAAAAATCGATTTCTGTTCTTTTTACTCAGTTAATATTCTAACGGGTCCATTGTTCGGCCCATTTAGACCCGCTCGTCTGAAACCTCTACAAAAAGGTTGCAAAATCAGTTTTAATCCAAATTTAGGAGTTCATACAATTGTTTACGAGCTTTTCAACACTATTATATTGCAAAAACTCGATTTCTGTTCTTTTTACTCAGTTAATATTCTAACGGTTCCATTGTTCAGCCCATTTAGACCCGCTCGTCTGAAACCTCTACAAAAGGGTTGCAAAATAAGTTTTAATCCAAATTTAGGAGTTCATACAATTTTCTACGAGCTTTTCAACACGATTATATTGCAAAAACTCGATTTCTATACTTTTTACTCAATTAAAATTCTAACGGGTCCATTGTTCGGCCCATTTAGACCTGCTCGTCCGAAACCTCTACAAAAAAGATCGCAAAATAAGTTTTAATCAAATTTTAGGAGTTCATATAATTGATAAAGAACTTTTCAACACGATAATATTGCAAAAACTTGATTTCTGTTCTTTTTACTTAGTTAATATTCTAACGGGTCCATTGTTCGGCCCATTTAGACCCGCTCGTCCGAAACCTCTACAAAAGGGTTGCAAAATAAGTTTTAATCCAAATTTAGGAGTTTATACAATTGATTGCGAGCTTTTCAACACAATTATATTTCAAAAACTCGAATACTATACTTTTTACTTAGTTAAAATTCTAACGAGTCTATTTTTCGGCCCATTAGGACCCGCTCGTCTGAAACCTCTACAAAAGGGTTGCAAAATAAGTTTTAATCCAAATTTAGGAGTTCATACAATTGTTTACAAGCTTTTCAACACGATTATATTGCAAAAACTCGATTTCTATACTTTTTACTCAATTAAAATTCTAACGGGTCCATTGTTCGGCCCATTTAGACCCGCTCGTTCGAAACTTCTACAAAAAAGATCGCAAAATAAGTTTTAATCAAATTTTAGGAGTTCATATAATTGATTACGAGCTTTTCAACACGATTATATTGCAAACACTCGATTTCTGTACATTTTACTCAGTTAAAATTCTAACAGGTCCATTGTTCGGCCCGTTTAGACCCGCTCGTCCGAAAACTCTACAAAAGGGTTGCAAAATAAGTTTTAATCCAATTTTAGGAGTTTATACAATTGATTTCGAGCTTTCCAACACGATTATATTGCAAAAACTCGATTTCTGTTCTTTTTACTCAGTTAATATTCTAACGGGTCCATTGTTCGGCCCATTTAGACCCGCTCGTCTGAAACCTCTACAAAAGGGTTGCAAAATAAGTTTTAATCAGAATTTTGGAGTTCATACAATTGTTTACGAGCTTTTCAACACGATTATATTGCAAAAACTCGATTTCTATACTTTTTACTCAATTAAAATTCTAACAGGTCCATTGTTCGGCCCATTTAGACCCGCTCGTCCGAAACCTCTACAAAAAAAATCGCAAAATAAGTTTTAATCAAATTTTAGGAGTTCATATAATTGATTAAGATCTTTTCAACACGATTATATTGTAAAAACTCGATTTCTGTTCTTTTTACTCAGTTACTATTCTAACGGGTCCATTGTTTGGCCCATTTAGACCCGCTCGTCTGAAACCTCTACAAAAGGGTTGCAAAATAAGTTTTAATCCAAATTTAGGAGTTCATACAATTGTTTACGAGCTTTTCAACACAATTATATTGCAAAAACTCGATTTCTGTTCTTTTTACTAAGTTAATATTCTAACGGGTCCACTGTTCAGCCCATTTAGATCCGCTCGTCTGAAACCTCTACAAAAGGGTTGCAAAATAAGTTTTAATCTAAATTTAGGAGTTCATACAATTGTTTACGAGCTTTTCAACACAATTATATTGCAACAACTCGATTTTTGTGCTTTTTACTCAGTTAAAATTCTAACGGATCCATTGTTCGGCCCATTTAGACCCGCTCGTATGAAACCTCTACCAAAGGGTTGCAAAATAAGTTTTAATCCAAATTTAGGAGTTCATACAATTGTTTACGAGCTTTTCAATACGATTATATTACAAAAACTCGATTTCTATACTTTTTACTCAATTAAAATTCTAACGGGTCCATTGTTAGGCCCATTTAGACCCGCTCGTCCGAAACCTCTACAAAAAAGATCGCAAAATAAGTTTTAATCAAATTTTAGGAGTTCATATAATTGATTAAGAGCTTTTCAACACGATTATATTGTAAAAACTCGATTTCTGTTCTTTTTACTCAGTTACTATTCTAACGGGTCCATTGTTCGGCCCATTTAGACCCGCTCGTCTGAAACCTCTACAAAAGGGTTGCAAAATAAGTTTTAATCCAAACTTAGGAGTTCATACAATTGTTTACGAGCTTTTCAACACAATTATATTGCAAAAACTCGATTTCTGTTCTTTTTACTCAGTTAATATTCTAACGGGTCCACTGTTCAGCCCATTTAGACCCGCTCGTCTGAAACCTCTACAAAAGGGTTGCAAAATAAGTTTTAATCGAAATTTAGGAGTTCATACAATTGTTTACGAGCTTTTCAACACAATTATATTGCAAAAACACGATTTTTGTGCTTTTTACTCAGTTAAAATTCTAACGGGTCCATTGTTCGGCCAATTTAGACCCGCTCGTCCGAAACCTCTACAAAAAAGATCACAAAATAAGTTTTAATCAAATTTTAGGAGTTCATATAATTGATTAAGAGCTTTTCAACACGATTATATTGCAAAAACTCAATTTCTGTACATTTTACTCAGTTAAAATTCTAACTGGTCCATTGTTCGGCTCATTTAGACCCGCTCGTCCGAAACCTCAACAAAAAAGATCGCAAAATAAGTTTTAATCAAATTTTAGGAGTTCATATAATTGATAAAGAGCTTTTCAACACGATAGTATTGCAAAAACTTGATTTCTGTTCTTTTTACTTAGTTAATATTCTAACGGGTCCATTGTTCGGCCCATTTAGACCCGCTCGTCCGAAACCTCTACAAAAGGGTTGCAAAATAAGTTTTAATCCAATTTAGGAGTTCATACAATTGTTTACGAGCTTTTCAACACGATTATATTGCAAAAACTCGATTTCTATACTTTTTACTCAATTAAAATTCTAACGGGTCCATTGTTCGGCTCATTTAGACCCGCTCGTCCGAAACCTCAACAAAAGGGTTGCAAAATAAGTTTTAATCCAAATTTAGGAGTTCATACAATTGTTTACAAGCTTTTCAACACGATTATATTACAAAAACTTGATTTCTATACTTTTTACTCAATTAAAATTCTATCGGGTCCATTGTTCGGCCCATTTAGACCCGCTTGTCTGAAACCTTTACAAAAAAGATCGCAAAATAAATTTTAATCAAATTTTAGGAGTTCATATATTTGATTAAGAGCTTTTCAACACGATTATATTGCCAAAACTTGATTTCTGTTCTTTTTACTCAGTTAATATTCTAACGGGTCCATTGTTCGGCCCATTTAGACTCGCTCGTCCGAAACCTCTACAAAAGGGTTGCAAAATAAGTTTTAATCCAAATTTAGGAGTTCATACAATTGTTTACGAGCTTTTCAACACAATTATATTGCAAAAACTCGATTTTTGTGCTTTTTACTCAGTTAAAATTCTAACGGGTCCATTGTTCGGCCCATTTGGACCCGCTCGTCTGAAACCTCTACAAAAGGGTTGCAAAATAAGTTTTAATCCAAATTTAGGAATTCATACAATTTTTTACAAGCTTTTCAACACGATTATATTGCAAAAACTCGATTTCTATACTTTTTACTCAATTAAAATTCTAACGGGTCCATTGTTCGGCCCACTTAGACCCGCTCGTCTGAAACCTTTACAAAAAAGATCGCAAAATAAATTTTAATCAAATTTTAGGAGTTCATATAATTGATTAAGAGCTTTTGAACACGATTATATTGCAAAAACTCGATTTCTGTTCTTTTTACTCAGAAATATTCTAACGGGTCCTTTGTTCGGCCCATTTAGAACCGCTCGTCTGAAGTCTCTACAAAAGGGTTGCAAAATAAGTTTTAATCCAAATTTAGGAGTTCATACAGTTGTTTACGAGCTTTTCAACAATAATATTGCAAAAACTCGATTTTTGTGCTTTTTACTCAGTTAAAATTCTAACGGGTCCATTGTTCGGCCCATTTAGACCCGCTCGTCTGAAATCTCTACAAAAGGGTTGCAAAATAAGTTTTAATCCAAATTTAAGAGATCATACAATTGTTTACAAGCTTTTCAACACGATTATATTGCAAAAACTAGATTTCTATACTTTTTACTCAATTAAAATTCTAACGGGTCCATTGTTCGGCCCATTTAGACCCGCTCGTCTGAAACCTTTACAAAAAAGATCGCAAAATAAATTTTAATCAAATTTTAGGAGTTCATATAATTGATTAAGAGCTTTTGAACACGATTATATTGCAAAAACTCGATTTCTGTTCTTTTTACTCAGAAATATTCTAACGGGTCCTTTGTTCGGCCCATTTAGACCCGCTCGTCTGAAGTCTCTACAAAAGGGTTGCAAAATAAGTTTTAATCCAAATTTAGGAGTTCATACAGTTGTTTACGAGCTTTTCAACAATAATATTGCAAAAACTCGATTTTTGTGCTTTTTACTCAGTTAAAATTCTAACGGGTCCATTGTTCGGCCCATTTAGACCCGCTCGTCTGAAATCTCTACAAAAGGGTTGCAAAATAAGTTTTAATCCAAATTTAGGAGTTCATACAATTGTTTACAAGCTTTTCAACACGATTATATTGCAAAAACTAGATTTCTATACTTTTTACTCAATTAAAATTCTAACGGGTCCATTGTTCGGCC
Organism: Hibiscus trionum; assembly: GCA_030270665.1. Classification (NCBI taxonomy): domain Eukaryota; kingdom Viridiplantae; phylum Streptophyta; class Magnoliopsida; order Malvales; family Malvaceae; genus Hibiscus; species Hibiscus trionum. Next base: position 36,060,737 of record BSYR01000010.1, on the reverse strand, counting down.
CATTTAGACCCGCTCGTCTGAAACCTTTACAAAAAAGATAGCAAAATAAATTTTAATCAAATTTTAGGAGTTAATATAATTGATTAAGAACTTTTCAACACGATTATATTGCAAAAACTCGATTTCTGTACATTTTACACAGTTAAAATTCTAACGGGTCCATTGTTTGGCCCATTTAGACCCGCTCGTCCGAAACCTCTACAAAAGGTTTGCAAAATAAGTTTTAATACAAATTTAGGAGTTTATACAATTGATTACGAGCTTTTCAACACAATTATATTTCAAAAACTCAATTACTATACTTTTTACTTAGTTAAAATTCTAACGGGTGTATTTTACGGCCCATTAGGACCCGCTCGTCTGAAACCCCTACATAAGGGTTGCAAAATAAGTTTTAATCCAAATTTAGGAATGTATATAATTGATTACGAGCTTTTCAACACGATTATATTGCAAAAACTCGATTTCTATATTTTTTACTCAGTTAAAATTCTAACGGGTCCACTGTTCGGCCCATTTAGACCCGCTCAACCGAAACCTCTACAAAATGGTTGCAAAATAATTGTTAATCCAAATTTAGGAGTTCATACAATTGATCACGAGCGTTTCAACACGATTATATTGCAAAAACTCAATTTTTGTGCTTTTTACTCAGTTAAAATTCTAATAGGTCCATTGTTGGCCCATTTAGACTCGCTCGTCCGAAACCTCAACAAAAGGGTTGCAAAATAAGTTTTAATCAAAATTTAGGAGTTCATACAATTGATTACGAGCTTTTCAACACGATTATATTGCAAAAACTCCATTTCTATACATTTTACTTAGTTAAAATTCTAACGGGTCCATTGTTCGGCCCATTTAGACCCGCTCGTCCGAAACCTCTACAAAAGGGTTGCAAAATAAGTTTTAATCCAAATTTAGGAGTTTATACAATTGATTACGAGCTTTTCAACACAAATATATTGCAAAAACACGATTACTATACTTTTTACTCAGTTAAAATTTTAACGGGTCTATTTTTCGGCCCATTAGGACCAGCTCGTCTGAAACCTCTACAAAAGGGTTGCAAAATAAGTTTTAATCCAAATTTAGGAATGTATATAATTGATTACGAGCTTTTCAACACGATTATATTGCAAAAACACGATTACTATACTTTTTTCTTAGTTAAAATTCTAACGGGTCTATTTTTCGGCCCATTAGGACCCGCTCGTCTAAAACCTCTACAAAAGGGTTGCAAAATAAGTTTTAATCCAAATTTAAGAGTTCATACATATGATTACGAGCTTTTCAAAACGATTATATTGCAAAAACTAGATATTTGTACTTTTTACTCTGTTAAAATTCTAACGGGTCCATTGTTCAGCCCATTTAGACCCGTTCGTCCGAAACCTCTACAAAAAAGATCGCAAAATAAGTTTGAATCAAATTTTAGGAGTTCATATAATTGATTAAGAGCTTTTCAACAGGATTATATTGCAAAAACTTGATTTCTGTTCTTTTTACTCAGTTAATATTCCAACGGGTCCATTGTTCGGCCCATTTAGACCCGCTCGTCCGAAACCTCTACAAAAAGGTTGCAAAATAAGTTTTAATACAAATTTAGGAGTTCATACAATTGATTACGAGCTTTTCAACACAATTATATTGCAAAAACTCGATTTTTGTGCTTTTTACTCAGTTAAAATTCTAACGGGCCCATTGTTCGGCCAATTTAGACCCGATCGTCTGAAACCTATACAAAGGGGTTGCAAAATAAGTTTTAATCCAAATTTAGGAGTTCATACAATTGATCACGAGCGTTTGAACACGATTATATTGCAAAAACTTGATTTTTGTGCTTTTTACTCAGTTAAAATTCTAATGGGTCCATTGTTCGGCCCATTTAGACCCGCTCGTCCGAAACCTCTACAAAAGGGTTGCAAAATAAGTTTTAATCAAAATTTAGGACTTCATACAATTGATTACGAGCTTTTCAACACGATTATATTGCAAAAACTCGATTTCTGTACATTTTACACAGTTAAAATTCTAACGGGTCCATTGTTCGGCCCATTTAGACCCGCTCGTCCGAAACCTCTACAAAAGGGTTGCAAAATAAGTTTTAATACAAATTTAGGAGTTTATACAATTGATTACGAGCTTTTCAACACAATTATATTTGAAAAACTCAATTACTATACTTTTTACATAGTTAAAATTCTAACGGGTCTATTTTACGGCCCATTAGGACCCGCTCGTCTGAAACCCCTACATAAGGGTTGCAAAATAAGTTTTAATCCAAATTTAGGAATGTATATAATTGATTACGAGATTTTCAACACGATTATATTGCAAAAACTCGATTTCTATATTTTTTACTCAGTTAAAATTCTAACGGGTCCACTGTTCGGCCCATTTAGACCCGCTCAACCGAAACCTCTACAAAATGGTTGCAAAATAAGCGTTAATCCAAATTTAGGAGTTCATACAATTGATCACGAGCGTTTCAACACGATTATATTGCAAAAACTCGATTTTTGTGCTTTTTACTCAGTTAAAATTCTAATAGGTCCATTGTTGGCCCATTTAGACTCGCTCGTCCGAAACCTCAACAAAAGGGTTGCAAAATAAGTTTTAATCAAAATTTAGAAGTTCATACAATTGATTACGAGCTTTTCAACACGATTATATTGCAAAAACTCGATTTCTATACATTTTACTTAGTTAAAATTCTAACGGGTCCATTGTTCGGCCCATTTAGACCCGCTCGTCCGAAACCTCTACAAAAGGGTTGCAAAATAAGTTTTAATCCAAATTTAGGAGTTTATACAATTGATTACGAGCTTTTCAACACAAATATATTGCAAAAACACGATTACTATACTTTTTACTCAGTTAAAATTTTAACGGGTCTATTTTTCGGCCCATTAGGACCAGCTCGTCTGAAACCTCTACAAAAGGGTTGCAAAATAAGTTTTAATCCAAATTTAGGAATGTATATAATTGATTACGAGCTTTTCAACACGATTATATTGCAAAAACTCGATTTCTATACTTTTTACTCAGTTAAAATTCTAACGGGTCCACTGTTCGACCCATTTAGACCCACTCGTCCGAAACCTCTACAAAAGGGTTGCAAAATAAGTTTTAATCGAAATTTAGGAGTTTATACAATTTGATTACGAGCTTTTCAACACAATTATATTGCAAAAACACGATTACTATACTTTTTTCTTAGTTAAAATTCTAACGGGTCTATTTTTCGTCCCATTAGAACCCGCTCGTCTAAAACCTCTAAAAAAGGGTTGCAAAATAAGTTTTAATCCAAATTTAAGAGTTCATACATATGATTACGAGCTTTTCAAAACGATTATATTGCAAAAACTAGATTTTTGTACTTTTTACTCCGTTAAAATTCTAACGGGTCCATTGTTCAGCCCATTTAGACCCGTTCGTCCGAAACCTCTACAAAAAAGATCGCAAAATAAGTTTGAATCAAATTTTAGGAGTTCATATAATTGATTAAGAGCTTTTCAACACGATTATATTGCAAAAACTTGATTTCTGTTCTTTTTACTTATTTAATATTCCAACGGGTCCATTGTTCGGCCCATTTAGACCCGCTCGTCCGAAACCTCTACAAAAAGGTTGCAAAATAAGTTTTAATACAAATTTAGGAGTTCATACAATTGATTACGAGCTTTTCAACACAATTATATTGCAAAAACTTGATTTTTGTGCTTTTTACTCAGTTAAAATTCTAACGGGCCCATTGTTCGGCCAATTTAGACCCGATCGTCTGAAACCTATACAAAGGAGTTGCAAAATAAATTTTAATCCAAATTTAGGAGTTCATACAATTGATCACGAGCGTTTGAACACGATTATATTGCAAAAACTTGATTTTTGTGCTTTTTACTCATTTAAAATTCTAATGGGTCCATTGTTCGGCCCATTTAGACCCGCTCGTCCGAAACCTCTACAAAAGGGTTGCAAAATAAGTTTTAATCAAAATTTAGGAGTTCATACAATTGATTACGAGCTTTTCAACACGATTATATTGCAAAAACTCGATTTCTGTACATTTTACACAGTTAAAATTCGAACGGGTCCATTGTTCGGCCCATTTAGACCTGCTTGTCCGAAACCTCTACAAAAGGGTTGCAAAATAAGTTTTAATACAAATTTAGGAGTTTATACAATTGATTACGAGCTTTTCAACACAATTATATTTCAAAAACTCAATTACTATACTTTTTACTTAGTTAAAATTATAACGGGTCTATTTTACGGCCCATTAGGACCCGCTCGTCTGAAACCCCTACATAAGGGTTGCAAAATAAGTTTTAATCCAAATTTAGGAATGTATATAATTGATTACGAGCTTTTCAACAGGATTATATTGCAAAAACTCGATTTCTATATTTTTTACTCAGTTAAAATTCTAACGGGTCCACTGTTCGGCCCATTTAGACCCGCTCAACCGAAACCTCTACAAAATGGTTGCAAAATAAGTGTTAATCCAAATTTAGGAGTTCATACAATTGATCACGAGCGTTTCAACACGATTATATTGCAAAAACTCGATTTTTGTGCCTTTGACAGGGTAGAATGGTCCTTTCTAAGGGATGTCATGCTCCGTATGGGGTTCGCCCGGGATTGGGTTAACCTTATCCTACGATGCGTATCCTCAGTCTCCTTTTCAGTAAGAATTAATGGCACGATATCAGAGGAATTCTTCCCTACCCGGGGTATCCGTCAAGGTGATCCTTTATCACCCTTCTTATTCCTAATTTGCTCCCAAGGACTATCAGCGGCCCTGGAAACGGAGCAAAAAGAAGGACGCCTTTCCGGTCTTAGTGCTAGTCGTCGTGGGCCCAGGGTTACACACCTACTATTCGCTGATGATAGTATGGTGTTCCTTCGCAATGAACCAGCGGAGGTGGATAGATTGCGTTCCGTCCTTTCCCAGTATGCCTCGTCTTCCGGGCAAACGGTAAACTTCGACAAGTCTACCGCTTACTGCAGTCATGGGTGCTCCTCCGCCTTTCTCCATACTATGCGTTCAACTTTGGGTGTCCGCCTAGTGGATGATCCAGGCATATACTTGGGAGTTCCCCTCTTAATAAAAAGGAATAGAACTGCATCCTTAGGCTTTGTGCGAGATAAAGTCCAATCCCGTTTGAGCAAATGGGATAATAGTTTCCTTTCATATAGCGGGCGAGAAATCCTAATTAAGGTTGTCGCACAAGCTATGCCACAGTATGTGATGTCCTGCTACCTCTTACCACAAAACATAATTGACGATATTACTATGTCCATACAGCGTTACTGGTGGTCCGGGCGTAGTAATAAGCGTGGCTGGCCGCTTTTGTCATGGGATACCCTCTGCACGCCTAAAAATGTGGGAGGCCTAGGTTTCCGCGACCTGCGATCTTTCAATTTTGCCCTGCTAGGGAAGCAAATTTGGCACTTGCTGTCACACCCGGCCTCTTTGTTGGCAAGGGTCCTCCGTGCTAAATACTACCCATCAGGCGACCTCCTGAACGCCTCGGCAAACAAGCGGGCTTCTTTTGCATGGAAAGGTCTGCACCAAGCTATACATCTCCTGAGGCCTGGTTATTTCTGGAGACCAGGGACTAAGAGCTCGATACGTCTACTCGGTGATACATGGGGAGGGGATAAACCCATTACGCTTTTTGGACAATATGAGGATAATGACGAACTCCCAGTACGCTGTCGGGATTACATGTTGCGTGACGGTGCCTCTTGGGATGAGCCCAAAATTCGAAATGCCTTTGATAAGGATGATGCGGAGAGTATCCTTCGGGTGCCGATTCATCAGGATAGACCGGACAAGCTGGTTTGGGGACGCCATGACTCTGGGACCTATATTGTAAGGTCGGGATACTTTTTTCTCCATCAACCGGCGAGACCAGTTATGCGCCCCACACGTTTATGGAAAGTAATATCCAAATCTCCGACTTTACCTAAAATTCGATCCTTCAGCTGGCGCGCGAGCCGTGATGCCTTACCCACGGGGGAAAAGCTCCGAGCGATACATCAAATGGATGGACATTGTCCCTTTTGCCCTACGGTGCTGGAATCCGCTATTCATGCCCTACGGGATTGCCCAACTGCACAAGATGTTCTCCGCCTTGTTGGGCTTCCGTTGAGCGTCTCTACCAATCATACCAACTCCATTATGGCTTGGCTTTCAGAAGTATCTTATTGCTTGGACTCTTCGGGGTTTGCCCTGCTCCTGACCACAATATGGAATATCTGGAACCGTCGTAACGACTGGCTTCATTCCCAAAGGCTTCAGCCAACATGGCTTACCGCTATGAATGCTACAGGTCTTCTACAGGAATACGCAGTCGCCAACGCTCTCCCCGCCGTGTCAACCGCCATACCAGCAGCAGCCCCCCAACGATGGACGACACCTAGACCGGGCTGTATCAAGATAAACGTTGACGGAGCTTTTCATCCAGGTTCTGGTGCTGCAGCCATCGGAGTCATTGCTAGGGATGCAGATGGCTCAATTGTTGGAGGATGCACAGTCCACGAGGCAGGCGGTCATGATGCCACCATGGTTGAGCTACATGCCATAGTTGCGGGTATCATGTTAACCCGAGATAGAGGGTGGGGCGAGGTGACCATTGAATCCGACTCGGCTACGGTGATCAACAAGCTCTCACGCACCGCTGCGGACAATTCCCTTCTGGGACCACAGATCGCAGAGACTCAGTCTTTGCTTAGGTCTTTTCCTTTAATCACTATATCCTTTGTACCTAGGTCGGCCAATTTTTTGGCCCACAACTTAGCCGCTTGGGCTTTACGCTCTACCTCTTCGGTGTACTTTGATTCAGTCATTCCTGATTGTATTAACGTTGATGTAATGGCTGATTCTCAGCCCTTTTCTTGTTATAATAATAACAACACTCAGGGCACTCTTTTCCCCTTAGGTTCACTTTGTGCTTCGGTACAAGGTGGTTAGAGGGGTTTTTAATGAGGCCCTATTTCTTCAAAAAAAAAATTCTAATAGGTCCATTGTTGGCCCATTTAGACTCGCTCGTCCGAAACCTCAACAAAAGGGTTGCAAAATAAGTTTTAATCAAAATTTAGGAGTTCATACAATTGATTACGATCTTTTCAACACGATTATATTGCAAAAACTCGATTTCTATACATTTTACTTAGTTAAAATTCTAACGGGTCCATTGTTCGGCCCATTTAGACCCGCTCGTCCGAAACCTCTACAAAAGGGTTGCAAAATAAGTTTTATTCCAAATTTAGGAGTTTATACAATTGATTACGAGCTTTTCAACACAAATATATTGCAAAAACACGATTACTATACTTTTTACTCAGTTAAAATTTTAACGGGTCTATTTTTCGGCCCATTAGGACCAGCTCGTCTGAAACCTCTACAAAAGGGTTGCAAAATAAGTTTTAATCCAAATTTAGGAATGTATATAATTGATTACGAGCTTTTCAACACAATTATATTTCAAAAACTCAATTACTATACTTTTTACTTAGTTAAAATTCTAACGGGTCTATTTTACGGCCCATTAGGACCCGCTCGTCTGAAACCCCTACATAAGGGTTGCAAAATAAGTTTTAATCCAAATTTAGGAATGTATATAATTGATTACGAGCTTTTCAACACGATTATATTGCAAAAACTCGATTTCTATATTTTTTACTCAGTTAAAATTCTAACGGGTCCACTGTTCGACCCATTTAGACCCGATCAACCGAAACCTCTACAAAATGGTTGCAAAATAAGTGTTAATCCAAATTTAGGAGTTCATACAATTGATCACGAGCGTTTCAACACGATTATATTGCAAAAACTCGATTTTTGTGCTTTTTACTCAGTTAAAATTCTAATAGGTCCATTGTTGGCACATTTAGACTCGCTCGTCCGAAACCTCAACAAAAGGGTTGCAAAATAAGTTTTAATCAAAATTTAGGAGTTCATACAATTGATTACGAGCTTTTCAACACGATTATATTGCAAAAACTCGATTTCTATACATTTTACTTAGTTAAAATTCTAACGGGTCCATTGTTCGGCCCATTTAGACCCGCTCGTTCGAAACCTCTACAAAAGGGTTGAAATATAAGTTTTAATCCAAATTTAGGAGTTTATACAATTGATTACGAGCTTTTTAACACAAATATATTGCAAAAACACGATTACTATACTTTTTACTCAGTTAAAATTTTAACGGGTCTATTTTTCGGCCCATTAGGACCAGCTCGTCTGAAACCTCTACAAAAGGGTTGCAAAATAAGTTTTAATCCAAATTTAGGAATGTATATAATTGATTACGAGCTTTTCAACACGATTATATTGCAAAAACTCGATTTCTATACTTTTTACTCAGTTAAAATTCTAACGGGTCCACTGTTCGACCCATTTAGAGCCACTCGTCCGAAACCTCTACAAAAGGGTTGCAAAATAAGTTTTAATCCAAATTTAGGAGTTTATACAATTGATTACGAGCTTTTCAACACAATTATATTGCAAAAACACGATTACTATACTTTTTTCCTAGTTAAAATTCTAACGGGTCTATTTTTCGTCCCATTAGGACCCGCTCGTCTAAAACCTCTACAAAAGGGTTGCAAAATAAGTTTTAATCCAAATTTAAGAGTTCATACATATGATTACGAGCTTTTCAAAACGATTATATTGCAAAAACTAGATATTTGTACTTTTTACTCTGTTAAAATTCTAACGGGTCCATTGTTCAGCCCATTTAGACCAGTTCGTCCGAAACCTCTACAAAAAAGATCGCAAAATAAGTTTGAATCAAATTTTAGGAGTTCATATAATTGATTAAGAGCTTTTCAACAGGATTATATTGCAAAAACTTGATTTCTGTTCTTTTTACTCAGTTAATATTCCAACGGGTCCATTGTTCGGCCCATTTAGACCCGCTCGTCCGAAACCTCTACAAAAAGGTTGCAAAATAAGTTTTAATACAAATTTAGGAGTTCATACAATTGATTACGAGCTTTTCAACACAATTATATTGCAAAAACTCGATTTTTGTGCTTTTTACTCAGTTAAAATTCTAACGGGCCCATTGTTCGGCCAATTTAGACCCGATCGTCTGAAACCTATACAAAGGGGTTGCAAAATAAGTTTTAATCCAAATTTAGGAGTTCATACAATTGATCACGAGCGTTTGAACACGATTATAATGCAAAAACTTGATTTTTGTGCTTTTTACTAAGTTAAAATTCTAATGGGTCCATTGTTCGGCCCATTTAGACCCGCTCGGCCGAAACCTCTACAAAAGGGTTGCAAAATAAGTTTTAATCAAAATTTAGGACTTCATACAATTGATTACGAGCTTTTGAACACGATTATATTGCAAAAACTCGATTTCTGTACATTTTACACAGTTAAAATTCTAACGGGTCCATTGTTCGGCCCATTTAGACCCGCTCGTCCGAAACCTCTACAAAAGGGTTGCAAAATAAGTTTTAATACAAATTTAGGAGTTTATACAATTGATTACGAGCTTTTCAACACAATTATATTTGAAAAACTCAATTACTATACTTTTTACATAGTTAAAATTTTAACGGGTCTATTTTACGGCCCATTAGGACCCGCTCATCTGAAACCCCTACATAAGGGTTGCAAAATAAGTTTTAATCCAAATTTAGGAATGTATATAATTGATTACGAGCTTTTCAACACGATTATATTGCAAAAACTCGATTTCTATATTTTTTACTCAGTTAAAATTCTAACGGGTCCACTGTTCGGCCCATTTAGACCCGCTCAACCGAAACCTCTACAAAATGGTTGCAAAATAAGTGTTAATCCAAATTTAGGAGTTCATACAATTGATCACGAGCGTTTCAACACGATTATATTGCAAAAACTCGATTTTTGTGCTTTTTACTCAGTTAAAATTCTAATAGGTCCATTGTTGGCCCATTTAGACTCGCTCGTCCGAAACCTCAACAAAAGGGTTGCAAAATAAGTTTTAATCAAAATTTAGGAGTTCATACAATTGATTACGAGCTTTTCAACACGATTATATTGCAAAAACTCGATTTCTATACATTTTACTTAGTTAAAATTCTAACGGGTCCATTGTTCGGCCCATTTAGACCCGCTCGTCCGAAACCTCTACAAAAGGGTTGCAAAATAAGTTTTAATACAAATTTAGGAGTTTATACAATTGATTACGAGCTTTTCAACACAATTATATTTCAAAAACTCAATTACTATACTTTTTACTCAGTTAAAATTTTAACGGGTCTATTTTACGGCCCATTAGGACCCGCTCGTCTGAAACCCCTACATAAGGGTTGCAAAATAAGTTTTAATCCAAATTTAGGAATGTATATAATTGATTACGAGCTTTTCAACACGATTATATTGCAAAAACTCGATTTCTATATTTTTTACTCAGTTAAAATTCTAACGGGTCCACTGTTCGGCCCATTTAGACCCGCTCAACCGAAACCTCTACAAAATGGTTGCAAAATAAGTGTTAATCCAAATTTAGGAGTTCATAAAATTGATCACGAGCGTTTCAACACGATTATATTGCAAAAACTCGATTTTTGTGCTTTTTACTTAGTTAAAATTCTAATAGGTCCATTGTTGGCCCATTTAGACTCGCTCGTCCGAAACCTCAACAAAAGGGTTGCAAAATAAGTTTTAATCAAAATTTAGGAGTTCATACAATTGATTACGAGCTTTTCAACACGATTATAGTGCAAAAACTCGATTTCTATACATTTTACTTAGTTAAAATTCTAACGGGTCCATTATTCGGCCCATTTAGACCCGCTCGTCCGAAACCTCTACAAAAGGGTTGCAAAATAAGTTTTAATCCAAATTTAGGAGTTTATACAATTGATTACGAGCTTTTCAACACAAATATATTGCAAAAACACGATTACTATACTTTTTACTCAGTTAAAATTTTAACGGGTCTATTTTTCGGCCCATTAGGACCATCTCGTCTGAAACCTCTACAAAAGGGTTGCAAAATAAGTTTTAATCCAAATTTAGGAATGTATATAATTGATTACGAGCTTTTCAACACGATTATATTGCAAAAACTCGATTTCTATACTTTTTACTCAGTTAAAATTCTAACGGGTCCACTGTTCGACCCATTTAGACCCACTCGTCCGAAACCTCTACAAAAGGGTTGCAAAATAAGTTTTAATCGAAATTTAGGAGTTTATACAATTGATTACGAGCTTTTCAACACAATTATATTGCAAAAACACGATTACTATACTTTTTTCTTAGTTAAAATTCTAACGGGTCTATTTTTCGGCCCATTAGGACCCGCTCGTCTAAAACCTCTACAAAAGGGTTGCAAAATAAGTTTTAATCCAAATTTAAGAGTTCATACATACGATTACGAGCTTTTCAAAACGATTATATTGCAAAAACTCGATTACAGTTCTTTTTACTCAGTTAAAATTCTAACGGGTCCATTGTTCGTCCCATTTAGACCCGATCGTCCGAAACCTCTACAAAAGGGTTGAAAAATAAGTTTTAATCCAAATTTAGGAGTTCATACATTTGATTACGAGCTTTTCAATATGATTATATTGCAAAAACTAGATTTTTTTACTTTTTACTCAGTTAAAATTCTAACAGGTCCATTGTTCGGCCCATTTAGACCCGCTCGTCCGAAACCTTTACAAAAAATACCGCAAAATAAGTTAGAATCAAATTTTAGGAGTTCATATAATTGATTACGAGCTTTTCAACATGATTATATTGCAAAACCTCGATTACAGTTCTTTTTACTTAGTTAAAATTCTAATGGGTCCATTTTTCGGCCCATTTAGACTCGCTCGTCCGAAACCTCCACAAAAGGGTTGCAAAATAAGTTTTAATCCAAATTTAGGAGTTCATACAATTGTTTATGAACTTTTCAACACGATTATATTGCAAAAACATGATTTCTGTTCTTTTTACTCAGTTCAAATTCTAACGGGTCCATTGTTCGCCCCATTTAGACCCCCTCGTCTGAAACTTCTACAAAAAAGACCGACAAACAAGTTAGAATAAAATTTTAGGATTTCATATAATTGATTACGAGATTTCAACATGACTATATTGCAAAAACTTGATTTCTGTACTTTTTACTTAATTAAAATTCTAACGGGTCCATTGTTCGGCCCATTTAGACCCGCTCGTCCGAAACCTTTACAAAAAAGATCGCAAACTAAGTTTTAATCAAATCTTAGGAGTTCATATAATTGATTAAGAGCTTTCCAATATGATTATATTGAAAAAACTCGATTTATGTTCTTTTTACTCAGTTAATATTCTAACGGGTCCATTGTTCGGCCCATTTAGACCCGCTCGTCCGAAACCTCTACAAAAGGGTTGCAAAATAAGTTTTAATCCAAATTTAGGAGTTCATACAATTGATTACGAGCTTTTCAACACAATTATATTGCAAAAACTTGATTTTTGTGCTTTTTACTCAGTTAAAATTTAACGGGTCCATTGTTCGGCCCATTTAGACTCGCTCGTCCGAAACTTCTACAAAAGGGTTGCAAAATAAGTTTTAATAAAAATTTAGGAGTTCATGCAATTGATTACGAGCTTTTCAACACGATTATATTGCAAAAACTCGATTTCTGTACTTTTTACTCAGTTAAAATTCTAACGGGTCCATTGTTCGGCCCATTTAGACCCGCTCGTCCGAAACCTTTACAAAAAAGATCACAAAATAAATTTTAATCAAATTTTAGGAGTTCATATAATTGATTAAGAGCTTTTCAACACGATTATATTGAAGAAACTTGATTTCTTTTCTTTTTACTCAGTTAATATTCTAACGGGTCCATTGTTCGGCCCATTTAGACCCGCTCGTCCAAAACCTCTACAAAAGGGTTGCAAAACAAGTTTTCATCCAAATTTAGGAGTTCATACAATAGATTACGAGCTTTTCAACACAATTAAATTGCAAAAACTCGATATTTTTGCTTTTTACTCAGTTAAAATTCTAACGGGTCCATTGTTCGGCCCATTTAGACCCGCTCGTCCGAAACCTTTACAAAAAAGATCGCAAAATAAGTTAGAATCAAATTTTAGGAGTTCATATAATTGATTAAGAGCTTTTCAACACGATTATATTGCAAAAACTCAATTTCTATACTTTTTACTCGGTTAAAATTCTAACGGGTCCATTGTTCTGCCCATTTAGACTCGCTCGTCTGAAACCTTACAAAAAGGACCGCAAAATAAGTTTTAATCAAAATTTAGGAGTTCATATAATTGATTACGAGCTTTTCAACACGATTAAATTGCAAAAACTCGATTTCTGTTCTTTTTACTCAGTTAATATTCTAACGGGTCCATTGTTCGGCCCATTTAGACCCGCTCGTCCGAAACCTCTACAAAAGGGCTGCAAAATAAGTTTTAATCCAAATTTAGGAGTTCATACAATTGATTAAGAGCTTTTCAACACAATTATATTGCAAAAACTCGATTTTTGTGCTTTTTACTCAGTTAAAATTCTAACGGGTCCATTGTTCGGCCCATTTAGACCCGCTCGTCTGAAACCTCTACAAAAGGGTTGCAAAATAAGTGTTAATCCAAATTTAGAAGTTCATACAATTGATCACGAGCGTTTCAACAAGATTATATTGCAAAAACTCGATTTTTGTACTTTTTACTCAGTTAAAATTCTAACGGGTTATAAACCTGATTTATTGTTTTTATGTGAAACTAAACTCAAAAATACGGCTTATAGCCGTCTTGGTGATTTGCTAGGGATGGCCCTAGCTTTTTCGGTTGATTTTTCTAATAATTGCTCTGGACTTGCTTTATTTGCTATGAATAATAATAATATTGATTTGCTTTCTTATTCGGATCGCTTTATTCACACGTATATTACATGCAACTCTTCTTCGTTCTATTTTACTGGAATTCATGGCTTTTCCGAAACATGTAACAAAACCAAAACTTGGGAACTAATCGATTCTCTCAACATTAACGACGATCACCCTTGGCTTATCGGGGGTGATTTTAACGAAATCTTATCTTATAATGAAAAACAAGGTGGTTGTCGACGGCCTAGATCTCAAATTAATAATTTCCGCAATTGTCTTTCTCGTAATAATCTTTTTGATTGCAAACCTACAACGGGATGGTTCACTTGGTCTAAAACAGGGCCCAAAACCCCTTCTTTATTTGAGCGTCTAGATCGTTTTGTTGGGAACATGGCATGGAAAGCCTCCTTTCCTAATTATAACATCATTTCAGACTTTGATGCAAAATCAGATCACTGTTTTCTACTATTAAATACGGAACCTCTTCCTCCAACAAATCCCCGTCCCCCACCAACCACGTTCAGATTTGAAAATTGTTGGGCTTCCAATGATGAAGGTATTAATGTGGTAAAACAAACTTGGTCATCCACCAAAGGTAATACTTTGGATAAAATTAAAGCTGTTGGCTCCTGCCTAGGAGACTGGCAATCCCAACAAAGATTTAAAACCAATGGTCGCATTAACTTTCTCACTAAGAAAATTAATAAACTATTACAACGACCTCTTTCAGCTTCTGCTGAAAAAAGATATATCTCCGCCAAAACTGAACTCCATAAACTTCTCGAGGTGCAAGAAGCATATTGGGCACAACGTTCTCGTAATCTATGGCTTTCCCAAGGGGACAAAAATACCCGCTTCTTTCATGCCCGAGCTTCCAATAGGAAGAAAAAGAACACTATCACAGGCCTCTTAGACTCCAACAATGTTTGGCGCACGAATGATTCTGACCTTATGGAAATTGCTTCCTCATATTTCCATAATCTTTTTTCTTCCTCAAACCCTCACTTTTCTGACCAAATTCTCTCAAAAATCACTCCTACTATTTCGAATACAATGAATGAGTCCCTTACCAAGGAATTCACTCCAGAAGAAATTTTCACCGCTTTTCGAGACATCGATCCCAGGAAAGCCCCGGGAATTGATGGACTGCCAAGTGGATTTTTTCGTCAACATTGGGATACTGTAGGACCTGATATTACTACCCTTTGCCTCAATCTCCTTAAAGGGTCAGCTGATATAGCCTCAATCAACCAAACTATATTGGTTCTCATACCTAAGATTAAGGATCCCACTACTATGAGACATTTTCGGCCCATCAGTCTCTGTACGGTAATCTACAAAATCATTGCTAAAGTTTTGGTTAATCGAATGAAACATACCATTCCTTTCTGTATCAGTTCAAATCAAGCTGCTTTTGTTTAGGGACATAATATTACAAATAATATCCTTATTGCCCACGAACTTATTCATTCAATTAATGCTGGTACTTCAAAATCTTCTCGTGAAGCTGCTCTTAAACTTGACATGGAAAAGGCCTTTGACAGAGTCGAGTGGTCATTCCTTGAAAATGTTATGACCCGTATGGGGTTTGCCTCATCCTGGGTCTCTCTCATAATGAGATGCATCTCATCAGTTTCTTTTACGGTTAAGGTAAACAATTCTTTCTCCCCTTTGTTTCGACCTCAAAGGGGCCTCCGCCAAGGTGACCCTTTATCTCCTTTTCTTTTTCTATTTTGTACCCAAGGGCTCTCAGCCTTCTTGGCTGATGCTAAACAACAAGGCCTACTTCCAGGATTAGGAGCTTGTAAGCATGGGCCCAAGGTTAACCACCTATTGTTTGCGGATGATTGCATAGTTTTCCTTAACTCAGATCCTGATGAAGCTGCGCACCTTAAGTTGGCCCTCCAAACTTATGCCTCTGCCTCTGGGCAAGCAGTCAACTTCGATAAATCTACTATCTTTTACAATCCTCGCACTCCTACTTCCACTCGTCAAACTATTAATTCCTATCTTCAAGTTCGTGAGGTCTCCAATCCTGGAGTCTATCTGGGGGTACCTCTTCTTATTGGTAAAAATAAGATCCTTGCTTTAGGGTTTATACGTGATAAAGTTCACGATAGATTATCCAACTGGGACAAACAGCTTCTCTCCTTCAGTGGCAGGGAAATTTTTATTAAAGCCATTTTACAATCTTTACCTCAATACATTATGTCCTGTTATTTATTATCTCAAAATATTATTGATGATATGACATCTGCCATTCGTCGATATTGGTGGTCTGGGAAATCAAACAAGAAAGGTTGGCATATGCTCCCATGGGACCAGGTATGCCTGCCTAAATATGTTGGTGGTATGGGTTTCCGGGACCTCAATAATTTTAATATAGCTCTTCTTGGCAAACAACTCTGGCGACTCATTTGCGAACCTGACTCCCTCTTGGGACAAATCTATAAATTTAAGTACTTTCCGACAGGTAATATCCTTAATGCCTCTCGGCCTTCGCGAGGTTCTTTTGCCTGGCAAGGTCTCTATAACGCTATGCAACACCTATTTGGTGGTTTCCTCTATCGTCCGGGTATCAACAGTAACATACGCATCCATCATGATAATTGGGGAGGCTCCTCGACTGTTCACCTCTATGGGGACTATGAACTTTCGGAGGAAGTCCACATTCGTTGTAGAGATTTTATGTTACGTAACCAAGCGGCCTGGGACCCTGTCAAAGTTCGTGCTTATTTTACCGTGGATGATGCCAATTCCATTCTTTCAGTTCCCATTATTAATGATACTCGTGATACCATCCTCTGGAAACCCAATGATTCTGGCATCTATTCCGTCAGATCTGGCTATCTTTTCCTACAACGACCCCCTGAGCCTAGACTTCGTCCCCCCCGTTTCTGGAAATTTCTTGCCAAGCTCAAAGTTTTGCCTAAAGTTAAAACTTTCGGCTGGCGTCTGGGGGCAGGAGCCCTGCCTGTTGGGGCCCGCCTTCAGACTTTTGCTCCAGATTCTGGTCCATGTCCCATTTGTAATTCGGGCATTGAGTCGATTCTCCATGCTCTCTGAGACTGCTCTGGTGCCTCGGAAACTCTTAAATTGATTGGTCTTCCATCCTCTTTTATCAACAGTTCCGCCTCCACGGGCCTACATTGGCTTGAGGAAGGAGCTTCTCTTCTCTCTCCTGATCTTTTTGGCCTCTTCCTGACTACCCTTTGGAATATCTGGAACAGACGTAACGATTGGGTCTATAATAAACATCTTCAACCCCCTTGGCTACTTGCTGTCAACTCTATTAGTCTCCATAAGGATTACTCTAATGCTATATCTTCCTCTACATCATCCGTCCCTTCGTCTCTTCCTCCTCGTTGGAGGCCTCCACCTTGTGGTTTTATTAAAGTTAATGTGGATGGAGCTTTTGATCCTTCCACTCGTGCAGCGGCGGTTGGTGTTGTCGTTCGGGATGACACTGGGACGGTTGTCGGTGGCCTGGCTTTTTCGCTGGGCAGTTGTGCGGATGCTATTTCATCCGAAGGGAAAGGTCTTCTTGCTGGCATTACTTTTGGCCGATCTCAAGGTTGGAGCCATCTGATTTTCGAGACAGACTGTGCATCCCTAGCAAACAGAATCAACTCTCTTGGGCCAGATCTTTCTCCTTTGGGGCCGATGATTCTGGAGGCTCATACTGCTTTGGAGGATTTTAATGAGGCACATATTCAGTATATTCGCCGTGAGGCTAATTTTGTAGCTCATTCGTTGGCTACCCATGCCCTTAGATCCATGTCTTCTTTATCTTTTGGATCTATTTACCCTGATTGTATCAAAAACATTGTACTTTGCGAGGTTTAACCTCGGTTAATAATATATCTTGGGTACTCTTTTCCCCTTTTAGGTTTCTCCAAGCCTTGTGCTTGGAGATTTTAGCAGGGGTTTTTAATGAGGCCCGTTTTCTTCAAAAAAAAAAATCTAACGGGTCCATTGTTCGGCCTATTTAGACCCGATCGTCCGAAACCTATACAAAAAGGGTTGCAAAATAAGTTTTAATCCAAATTTAGGAATGCATATAATTGATTACGAGCTTTTCAACACGATTATATTGCAAAAACTCGATTTCTATACTTTTTACTCAGTTAAAATTCTAACGGGTCCACTGTTCGGCCCATTTAGACCCGCTCGTCCGAAACCTTTACGAAAAAGATCGCAAAATAAGTTAGAATCAAATTTTAGGAGTTCATATAATTGATTAGGAGCTTTTCAACATGATTATATTGCAAAAACGCGATTTCTGTTCTTTTTCCTAAGTTAATATTCTAACGGGTCTATTGTTTTGCCCATTTAGACCCGCTCGTCCGAAACCTCTACAAAAGGGTTGCAAAATAAGTTTTAATCCAAATTTAGGAGTTCATACAATTGATTACGAGCTTTTCAACACAATTATATTGCAAAAACTCATTTTTTGTACTTTTTACTTAGTTAAAATTCTAATGGGTCCATTGTTCGACCCATTTAGACCCGCTCGTCCGAAACCTTTACAAAAAAGATCGCAAAATAAGTTAGAATCAAATTTTAGGAGTTCATATAATTGATTAAGAGCTTTTCAACACGATTATATTGCAAAAACTCAATTTCTATACTTTTTACTCGGTTAAAATTCTAACGGGTCCATTATTCTGCCTATTTAGACTCGCTCGTCCGAAACCTTACAAAAAGGACCGCAAAATAAGTTTTAATCAAAATTTAGGAGTTCATATAATTGATTACGAGCTTTTCAACACGATTATATTGCAAAAACTCGATTTCTGTTCTTTTTACTCAGTTAATATTCTAACGGGTCCATTGTTCGGCCCGTTTAGACCTGCTTGTCCGAAACCTCTACAAAAGGGCTGCAAAATAAGTTTTAATCCAAATTTAGGAGTTCATACAATTGATTACGAGCTTTTCAACACAATTATATTGCAAAAACTCGATTTGCGTGCTTTTTACTCAGTTAAAATTCTAACGGGTCCATTGTTCGGCCCATTTAGAACCGCTCTTCCGAAACCTCTACAAAAGGGTTGCAAAATAAGTTATAATCCAAATTTAGGAGTTCATACAATTGATCACGAGCGTTTCAATACGATTATATTGCAAAAACTCGATTTCTGTACTTTTTACTCAGTTAAAATTCTAACGGGTCCATTGTTCGGCCCATTTAGACCCGCTCGTCCGAAACCTTTACAAAAAAGACCGCAAAATATGTTAGAATCAAATTTTAGGAGTTCATATAATTGATTACGAGCTTTTCAACACAATTATATTGGAAAAACTCAATTTTTGTGGTTTTTACTCAGTTAAAATTCTAACGGGTCCATTGTTCGGCCCATTTAGACCCGCTCGTCCGAAACCATTTCAAAAAAGATCGCAAAATAAGTTAGAATCAAATTTTAGGAGTTCATATAAATGATTAAGAGCTTTTCAACACGATTATATTGCAAAAATGCGATTTATGTTCTTTTTCCTCAGTTAATATTCTAACGGGTCTATTGTTCGGCCCATTTAGACCCGCTCGTCCGAAACCTCTACAAAAGGGTTGCAAATTAAGTTTTAATCCAAATTTAGGAATTCATACAATTGATTACGAGCTTTTCAACACAATTATATTGCAAAAACTTGGTTTCTGTTCTTTTTACTCAGTTAATATTCTAACGGGTCCATTGTTCGGCCCATTTAGACCCGCTCGTCCGAAACCTTTACAAAAAAGATCGCAAAATAAGTTAGAATCAAATTTTAGGAGTTCATATAAATGATTAAGAGCTTTTCAACACAATTATATTGCAAAAACGCGATTTCTGTTCTTTTTCCTCAGTTAATATTCTAACGGGTCTATTGTTCGGCCCATTTAGACCCGCTCGTCCGAAATCTCTACAAAAGGGTTGCAAATTAAGTTTTAATCCAAATTTAGGAGTTCATACAATTGATTACGAGCTTTTCAACACAATTATATTGCAAAAACTCGATTTCTGTTCTTTTTACTGAGTTAATATTCTAACGGGTCCATTGTTCGGCCCATTTAGACCCGCTCGTCCGAAACCTTTACAAAAAAGATCGCAAAATAAGTTAGAATCAAATTTTAGGAGTTCATATAATTGATTAAGAGCTTTTCAACACGATTATTTTGCAAAAACTCAATTTCTATACTTTATACTCGGTTAAAATTCTAACGGGTCCATTGTTCTGCCTATTTAGACTCGCTCGTCCGAAACCTTACAAAAAGGACCGCAAAATAAGTTTTAATCAAAATTTAGGAGTTCATATAATTGATTACGAGCTTTTCAACACGATTATATTGCAAAAACTCGATTTCTATTCTTTTTACTCAGTTAATATTCTAACGGGTTCATTGTTCGTCCCATTTAGACCCGCTCATTCGAAACCTCTACAAAAGGGCTGCAAAATAAGTTTTAATCTAAATTTAGGAGTTCATACAATTGATTACGAGCTTTTCAACACAATTATATTGCAAAAACTCGA
The DNA here is from genome assembly GCA_030270665.1 of Hibiscus trionum. Taxonomy (NCBI): domain Eukaryota; kingdom Viridiplantae; phylum Streptophyta; class Magnoliopsida; order Malvales; family Malvaceae; genus Hibiscus; species Hibiscus trionum. Next base: position 36,040,397 of record BSYR01000010.1, on the reverse strand, counting down.
TTTTTGTGCTTTTTACTCAGTTAAAATTCTAACGGGTCCATTGTTCGGCCCATTTAGACCTGCTAGTCCGAAACCTATACAAAAGGGTTGCAAAATAAGTGTTAATCCAAATTTAGGAGTTCATACAATTGATCACGAGCGTTTCAACACGATTATATTGCAAAAACTCGATTTCTGTACTTTTTACTTAGTTAAAATTCTAACGGGTCCATTGTTCGGCCTATTTAGACCCGATCGTCTGAAACCTATACAAAAAGGGTTGCACAATAAGTTTTAATCCAAATTTAGGAATGTATATAATTGATTACGAGCATTTCAACATGATTATATTGCAAAAACTCGATTTCTATACTTTTTACTCAGTTAAAATTCTAACGGGTCCACTGTTCGGCCCATTTAAACCCGCTCGTCCGAAACCTCTACAAAAGGGTTGCAAAATAAGTTTTAATCCAAATTTACGAGTTCATACAATTGATTATGAGCTTTTCAACACAATTATATTGCAAAAACTCGATTTTTGTGCTTTTTACTCAGTTAAAATTCTAACGGGTTCATTGTTCGGCCCATTTAGACCGGCTCGTCCGAAACCTCTACAAAAGGTTGCAAAATAAGTGTTAATCCAAATTTAGGAGTTCATACAATTGATTACGAGCGTTTCAATAAGATTATATTGCAAAAACTCGATTTCTGTACTTTTTACTCAGTTAAAATTCTAACGGGTCCATTGTTCGGCCCATTTAGACCCGATCGTCCGAAACCTATTCAAAAAGGGCTGCAAAATAAGTTTTAATCCAAATTTAGGAATGCATATAATTGATTACGTGCTTTTCAACACGATTATATTACAAAAGCTCGATTTCTATACATTTTACTTAGTTAAAATTCTAACGGGTCCACTGTTCGGCCCATTTAGACCCGCTCGTCCGAAACCTCTACAAAGGATTGCAAAATAAGTTTTAAACAAAATTTAGGAGTTCATACAATTGATTACGAGCTTTTCAATACGATTATATTGCAAAAACTCGATTTCTGTACTTTTTACTCAGTTAAAATTCTAACGGGTCCATTGTTTGTCCCATTTAGACCTGATCGTCCGAAACCTATACAAAAAGGGCTGCTAAATAAGTTTTAATCCAAATTTAGGAATGCCTATAATTGATTACGTGCTTTTAAACACGATTATATTACAAAAACTCGATTTCTTTACATTTTACTTAGTTAAAATTCTAACGGGTCCACTGTTCGGCCCATTTAGACCCGCTCGTCCGAAACCTCTACAAAGGATTGCAAAATAAGTTTTAAACAAAATTTAGGAGTTCATACAATTGATTACGAGCTTTTCAAAAATCATTATATTGCAAAATCTCGATTTCTGTTCTTTTTACTCAGTTAAAATTCTAACGGGTCCATTGTTCGGCCCATTTAGACCCGCTCGTCCGAAACCTCTACAAAAGGGTTGCAAAATAACTTTTAATCCAAATTTAGGAGTTCATACAATTGATTACGAGCTTTTCAACACAATTAAATTGCAAAAAGTCGATTTTTGTGGTTTTTACTCTGTTAAAATTCTAACGGGTCCATTGTTCGGCCCATTTAGACCTGCTTGTCCGAAACCTTTACAAAAAAGACCGCAAAACAAGTTAGAATGAAATTTTAGGATTTCATATAATTGATTACGAGCTTTTCAACATGACTATATTGCAAAAACTTGATTTCTGTACTTTTTACTCAGTTAAAATTCTAACGGGTCCATTCTTCTGCCCATTTAGACCCGCTCGTCCGAAACCTCTACAAAAGGGTTGAAAACTAAGTTTTAATACAAATTTAGGAGTTCGTACAATTGATTACGAGCTTTTCAATACGATTATATTGTAAAATCTGGATTTCTGTACTTTTTACTCAGTTAAAATTCTAACGGTTCCATTGTTCGGCCCATTTAGACACGCTCGTCCGAAACCTTTACAAAAAAAGACCGCAAAAGAAGTTAGAATAAAATTTTAGGAGTTCATATAATTGATTACGAGCTTTTCAACATGATTATATTGAAAAATCTCGATTAGAGTTCTTTTTACACAGTTAAAATTCTAACGGGTCCATTGTTCGACCCATTTAGAGCCGCTCGTCCGAAACCTCAACAAAAGGGTTGCAAAATAAGTTTTAATCCAAATTTAGGAGTTCATACAATTGTTTAAGAGCTTTTCAACACGATTATATTGCAAAAACTCGAATTTTGTGCTTTTTACTCAGTTAAAATTCTAACGGGTCCATTGTTCGGCCCATTTAGACCCGATCGTCCGAAACCTATACAAAAGGGTTGCAAAATAAGTTTTAATCCAAATTTAGGAGTTCATACAATTGTTTACGAGCTTTTCAACAAGATTATATTGCAAAAACTCGATTTCTATACTTTTTACTCAATTAAAATTCTAACGGGTCCATTGTTCGGCCCATTTAGACCCGCTCGTCCGAAACCTCTACAAAAAAGATCGCAAAATAAGTTTTAATCAAATTTTAGGAGTTCATATAATTGATTAAGAGCTTTTCAACACGATTATATTGTAAAAACTCGATTTCTGTTCTTTTTACTCAGTTAATATTCTAACGGGTCCATTGTTCGGCCCATTTAGACCCGCTCGTCTGAAACCTCTACAAAAGGGTTGCAAAATAAGTTTTAATCCAAATTTAGGAATGCATATAATTGATTACGAGCTTTTCAACATGATTATATTGTAAAAACTCGATTACAGTTCTTTTTACTCAGTTAAAATTTTAACGGGTCCATTGTTCGGCCCATTTAGACCCGATCGTCCGAAACCTATACAAAAGGGGTTGCAAAATAATTTTTAATCCAAATTTAGGAATGCATATAATTGATTACGAGCTTTTCAAAATGATTATATTGTAAAAACTCGATTACAGTTCTTTTTACTCAGTTAAAATTCTAACGGGTCCATTGTTCGGCCCATTTAGACTCGCTCGTCCGAAACCTCTACAAAAGGGTTGCAAAATAAGTTTTAATCCAAATTTAGGAGTTCAAACAATTGTTTATGAGCTTTTCAACACGATTATATTGCTAAAACACGTTTTCTGTTCTTTTTACTCAGTTAAAATTATAACGGGTCCATTGTTCGCCCCATTTAGACCCGCTCGTCCAAAACTTCTACAAAAAAGACCGACAAACAAGTTAGAATCAAATTTTAGTATTTCATATAACTGATTACGAGCTTTCAACATGACTATAATGCAAAACTTGATTTCTGTACTTTTTACTCAATTAAAATTCTAACGGGTCCATTGTTCGGCCCGTTTAGACCCGCTCGTCCGAAACCTTTACAAAAAAGATCGCAAAATAAGTTTTAATCAAATCTTTGGAGTTCATATAATTGATTAAGAGCTTTTCAATATGATTATATTGCAAAAACTCGATTTCTGTTCTTTTTACTCAGTTAATATTCTAACGGGTCCATTGTTCGGCCCATTTAGACCCGCTCGTCCGAAACCTCTACAAAAGGGCTTGTAAAATAAGTTTTAATCCAAATTTAGGAGTTCATACAATTTATTACGAGCTTTTCAACATAATTATATAGCAAAAACTCGATTTTTGTTCTTTTTACTCAGTTAAAATTCTAACGGGTAAATTGTTTGACCCATTTAGACTCGCTCGTCCGAAACCTCTACAAAAGGGTTGCAAAATAAGTTTTAATCAAAATTTAGGAGTTCATGCAATTGATTACGAGCTTTTCAACACGATTATATTGCAAAAACTCGATTTCTGTACTTTTTACTCAGTTAAAATTCTAACGGGTCCATTATTCGGCCCATTTAGACCCGCTCGTCCGAAACCTTTACAAAAAAAGATCGCAAAATAAATTTTAATCAAATATTAGGAGTTCATATAATTTATTAAGAGCTTTTCAACACGATTATATTGAAAAAACTTGATTTCTGTACTTTTTACTCAGTTAATATTCTAACGGGTCCATTGTTCGGCCCATTTAGACCCGCTCGTCCGAAACCTCTACAAAAGGGTTGCAAAATAAGTGTTAATCCAAATTTAGGAGTTCATACAATTGATCACGAGCGTTTCAAAACTATTATATTGCAAAAACTCTATTTCTGTACTTTTTAATCAGTTAAAATTCTAACGGATCCATTGTTCGGCCTATTTAGACCCGATCGTCCGAAACCTATACAAAAAGGGTTGCAAAAAAAGTTTTAATCCAAATTTAGGAATGCATATAATTGATTACGAGATTTTCAACACGATTATATTTCAAAAACTCGATTTCTATAGTTTTTACTCAGTTAGAATTCTAACGGGACCACTGTTCGGCCCATTTAGACACGCTCGTCCGAAACCTTTACGAAAAAGATCGCAAAATAAGTTAGAATCAAATTTTAGGAGTTCATATAATTGATTAGGATCGTTTCAACACGATTATATTGCAAAAACGCGATTTCTGTTCTTTTTCCTCAGTTAATATTCTAACGGGTCTATTGTTCGGCCCATTTAGACCCGCTCGTCCGAAACCTCTACAAAAGGGTTGCAAAATAAGTTTTAATCCAAATTTAGGAGTTCATAAAATTGATTACGAGCTTTTCAATACGATTATATTGCAAAAACTCGCTTTCTGTACTTTTTACTCAGTTAAAATTCTAACGGGTCCGTTGTTCGGCCCATTTAGACCCGCTCGTCCGAAACCTTTACAAAAAAGACCGCAAAATATGTTAGAATCAAATTTTAGGAGCTCATATAATTGATTATGAGCTTTTCAACATGATTATATGGCAAAATCTCGATTACAGTTCTTTTTACTCAGTTAAAATTCTAACGGGTCCATTGTTCGTCCCATTTAGACCCGCTCGTCCGAAACCTCTACAAAAGGGTTGCAAAATAAGTTTTTTATCCAAATTTAGGAGTTCGTACAATTGTTTACGAGCTTTTCAACACGATTATATTGCAAAAACTCTATTTCTGTACTTTTTACTCAGTTAAAATTCTAACGGGTCCATTGTTCGGCCCATTTAGACTCGCTCGTCCGAAACCTTTACAAAAAAAGATCCCAAAATATATTTTAATCAAATTTTAGGAGTTCGTATAATTGATTAAGAGCTTTTCAACACGATTATATTGCAAAAACTTGATTTCTGTTCTTTTTACTCAGTTAATATTCTAACGGGTCCATTGTTCGGCCCATTTAGACCCGCTCGTCCGAAACCTCTACAAAAGGGTTGCAAAATAAGTTTTAATCCAAATTTAGGAGATCATACAATTGATTACGAGCTTTTCAACAAAATTATATTGCAAAAACTCGATTTTTGTGCTTCTTACTCAGTTAAAATTCTAACGGGTCCATTGTTCGGCCCATTTAGACCCGCTCGTCCGAAACCTTTACAAAAAAGATCGCAAAATAAGTTAGAATCAAATTTTAGGAGTTCATATAAATGATTAAGAGCTTTTCAACACGATTATATTGCAAAAACGCGATTTCTGTTCTTTTTCCTCAGTTAAAATTCTAACGGGTCTATTGTTCGGCCCATTTAGACCCGCTCGTCCGAAACCTCTACAAAAGGGTTGTAAAATAAGTTTTAATCCAAATTTAGGAGGTCATACAATTGATTACGAGCTTTTCAATACGATTATATTGCAAAAACTCGCTTTCTGTACTTTTTACTCAGTTAAAATTCTAAGGGGTCCATTGTTCGGCCCATTTAGACCCGCTCGTCCGAAACCTTTACAAAAAAGATAGCAAAATAAGTTAGAATCAAATTTTAGGAGTTCATATAATTGATTAAGAGTTTTTCAAATCAGTTAAAATTCTATTTTTCGGCCCATTAGGACCCGCTCGTCTGAAACCCCTAAAAAAGGGTTGCAAAATAAGTTTTAATCCAAATTTAAGAGTTCATACGTATGATTACGAGCTTTTCAAAACGATTATATTGCAAGAACTAGATTTCTATACTTTTTACTCCGTTAAAATTCTAACGGGTCCATTGTTCGGCTCATTTAGACCCGCTCGTTCGAAACCTCAACAAAAGGGTTGCAAAATAAGTTTTAATCCAAATTTAGGAGTTCATACAATTGATTACGAGCTTTTCAACACAATTATATTGCAAAAACTCGATTTCTGTTCTTTTTCCTCAGTTAATATTCTAACGGGTCTATTGTTCGGCCCATTTAGACCCGCTCGTCCGAAACCTCTACAAAAGGGTTGCAAAATAAGTTTTAATCCAAATTTAGGAGTTCATACAATTGATTACGAGCTTTTCAATACGATTATATTGCAAAAACTCGCTTTCTGTACTTTTTACTCAGTTAAAATTCTAACGGGTCCGTTGTTCGGCCCATTTAGACCTGCTCGTCCGAAACCTTTACAAAAAAGACCGCAAAATATGTTAGAATCAAATTTTAGGAGCTCATATAATTGATTATGAGCTTTTCAACATGATTATATGGCAAAATCTCGATTACAGTTCTTTTTACTCAGTTAAAATTCTAACGGGTCCATTGTTCGTCCCATTTAGACCCGCTCGTCCGAAACCTCTACAAAAGGGTTGCAAAATAAGTTTTTTATCCAAATTTAGGAGTTCGTACAATTGTTTACGAGCTTTTCAACACGATTATATTGCAAAAACTCTATTTCTGTACTTTTTACTCAGTTAAAATTCTAACGGGTCCATTGTTCGGCCCATTTAGACTCGCTCGTCCGAAACCTTTACAAAAAAGATCCCAAAATATATTTTAATCAAATTTTAGGAGTTCGTATAATTGATTAAGAGCTTTTCAACACGATTATATTGCAAAAACTTGATTTCTGTTCTTTTTACTCAGTTAATATTCTAACGGGTCCATTGTTCGGCCCATTTAGACCCGCTCGTCCGAAACCTCTACAAAAGGGTTGCAAAATAAGTTTTAATCCAAATTTAGGAGATCATACAATTGATTACGAGCTTTTCAACACAATTATATTGCAAAAACTCGATTTTTGTGCTTCTTACTCAGTTAAAATTCTAACGGGTCCATTGTTCGGCCCATTTAGACCCGCTCGTCCGAAACCTTTACAAAAAAGATTGCAAAATAAGTTAGAATCAAATTTTAGGAGTTCATATAAATGATTAAGAGCTTTTCAACACGATTATATTGCAAAAACGCGATTTCTGTTCTTTTTCCTCAGTTAAAATTCTAACGGGTCTATTGTTCGGCCCATTTAGACCCGCTCGTCCGAAACCTCTACAAAAGGGTTGCAAAATAAGTTTTAATCCAAATTTAGGAGGTCATACAATTGATTACGAGCTTTCAAATACGATTATATTGCAAAAACTCGCTTTCTGTACTTTTTACTCAATTAAAATTCTAACAGGTCCATTGTTCGGCCCATTTAGACCCGCTCGTCCGAAACCTTTACAAAAAAGATAGCAAAATAAGTTAGAATCAAATTTTAGGAGTTCATATAATTGATTAAGAGCTTTTCAAATCAGTTAAAATTCTATTTTTCGGCCCATTAGGACCAGCTCGTCTGAAACCCCTAAAAAAGGGTTGCAAAATAAGTTTTAATCCAAATTTAAGAGTTCATACGTATGATTACGAGCTTTTCAAAACGATTATATTGCAAGAACTAGATTTCTATACTTTTTACTCCGTTAAAATTCTAACGGGTCCATTGTTCGGCTCATTTAGACCCGCTCGTCCGAAACCTCAACAAAAGGGTTACAAAATAAGTTTTAATCCAAATTTAGGAGTTCATACAATTGATTACGAGCTTTTCAACACAATTATATTGCAAAAACTCGATTTATGTTCTTTTTACTCAGTTAATATTCTAACGGGTCCATTGTTCGGCCCATTTAGACCCGCTCGTCCGAAACCTTTACAAAAAAGATTGCAAAATAAGTTAGAATCAAATTTTAGGAGTTCATATAATTGATTAAGAGCTTTTCAACACGATTATATTGCAAAAACTCAATTTCTATACTTTTTACTCACTTAAAATTCTAACGGGTCCATTGTTCTGCCTATTTAGACTCGCTCGTCCGAAACCTTACAAAAAGGACCGCAAAATAAGTTTTAATCAAAATTTAGGAGTTCATATAATTGATTACGAGCTTTTCAACACGATTATATTGCAAAAACTCGATTTCTGTTCTTTTTACTCAGTTAATATTCTAACGGGTCCATTGTTCGGCCTATTTAGTCTCGATCGTCCGAAACCTATACAAAAAGGGTTGCACAATAAGTTTTAATCCAAATTTAGGAATGTATATAATTGATTACGAGCATTTCAACATGATTACATTGCAAAAATTGGATTTCTATACTTTGTACTCAGTTAAAATTCTAACGGGTCCACTGTTCGGCCCATTTAGAGCCGCTCGTCCGAAACCTCTACAAAAGGGTTGCAAAATAAGTTTTAATCCAAATTTAGGAGTTCATACAATTTATTACTAGCTTTTCAACACAATTATATTGCAAAAACTCGATTACTATACTTTTTACTTAGTTAAAATTCTAACGATTCTATTTTTCGGCCCATTAGGACCCGCTCGTCTGAAACCCCTAAAAAAGGGTTGCAAAATAAGTTTTAATCCAAATTTAAGAGTTCATACGTATGATTACGAGCTTTTCAAAATGATTATATTGCAAGAACTAGATTTCTATACTTTTTACTCCGTTAAAATTCTAACGGGTCCATTGTTCGGCTCATTTAGACCCGCTCTTCCGAAACCTCAACAAAAGGGTTGCAAAATAAGTTTTAATCCAAATTTAGGAGTTCATACAATTGATTACGAGCTTTTCAACACAATTGTATTGCAAAAACTCGATTTTTGTGCTTTTTACTCAGTTAAAATTCTAACGGGTCCATTGTTCGGCCCATTTAGACCCGCTCGTCCGAAACCTCTACAAAAAGGTTGCAAAATAAGTGTTAATCCAAATTTAGGAGTTCATACAATTGATTACGAGCGTTTCAATATGATTATATTGCAAAAACTCGATTTCTGTACCTTTTACTCAGATAAAATTCTAACGGGTCCATTGTTCGGCCCATTTAGACTCGATCGTCCGAAACCTATACAAAAGGGCTGCAAAATAAGTTTTAATCCAAATTTAGGAATGCATATAATTGATTACGTGCTTTTCAACATGATTATATTACAAAAACTCGATTTCTATACATTTTACTCAGTTAAAATTCTAACGGGTCCACTGTTCTGCCCATTTAGACCCGCTCGTCCGAAACCTTTACAAAGGGTTGCAAAATAAGTTTTAAACCAAGTTTAGGAGTTCATACAATTGATTACGAGCTTTTCAATACAATTATATTGCAAAAACTCGATTTCTGTACTTTTTACTCAGTTAAAATTCTAACGGGTCCATTGTTCGGCCCATTTAGACTCGCTCATCTGAAACCTTTACAAAAAAGACCGCAAAATAAGTTAGAATCAAATTTTGGGAGTTCATATAATTGATTACGAGCTTTTCAAAAATATTATATTGCAAAATCTCGATTTCTGTTCTTTTTACTCAGTTAAAATTCTAACGGGTCCATTGTTCGGCCCATTTAGACCCGCTCGTCCGAAACCTCTAAAAAATAGTTGCAAAATAAGTTTTAATCCAAATTTAGGAGTTCATACAATTGTTTACGAGCTTTTCAACACGATTATATTGCAAAAACTCGATTTCTGTTCATTATACTCAGTTAAAAATCTAACGGGTCCACTGTTCGCCCCATTTAGACCCGCTCGTCCGAAACCTCTACAAAAAGACCGCAAAACAAGTTAGAATCAAATTTTAGGATTACATATAATTGATTACGAGCTTTTCAACACAACTATATTGCAAAAACTTGATTTCTCTACTTTTTACTCAGTTAAAATTCTAACGGGTCCATTGTACGGCCCATTTAGACCCACTTGTCCGAAACCTCTATAAAAGGGTTACAAAATAAGTTTTAATCCAAATTTAGGAGTTCATACAATTGATTACGAGCTTTTCAATACGATTATATTGTAAATCTCGATTTCTATACTTTTTACTCAGTTAAAATTCTAACAGATCCATTGTTCGGCCCATTTAGACACGCTCGTCCGAAACCTTTACAAAAAAAGACCGCAAAAGAAGTTAGAATCAAATTTTAGGAGTTCATATAATTGATTATGAGCTTTTCAACACGATTATATTGAAAAATCTCGATTACAGTTCTTTTTACTCAGTTAAAATTCTAACAGGTCCATTGTTCGACCCATTTAGACCCGCTCGTCCGAAACCTTTACAAAAGGGTTGCAAAATAAGTTTTAATCCAAATTTAGGAGTTCATTCAATTGTTTACGAGCTTTTCAACACGATTATATTGCAAAAACTCGATTTCTGTTCTTTTTACTCAGTTAAAATTCTAACGGGTCCATTGTTCGGCCCATTTAGACCCGATTGTCCGAAACCTATACAAAAGGGGTTGCAAAATAAGTTTTAATCCAAATTTAGGAATGCATATAATTGATTACGAGCTTTTCAACATGATTATATTGTAAAAACTCGATTACAGTTCTTTTTACTCAGTTAAAATTCAAACAGGTCCATTGTTCGGCCCATTTAGACCCGATCGTCCGAAACCTATACAAAAAGGGTTGCAAAATAAGTTTTAATCCAAATTTAGGAATGCATATAATTGATTACGAGCTTTTCAACACGATTATATTGCTAAAACTCGATTTCTATACTTTTTACTCAGTTAAAATTCTAACAGGTCCATTGTTCGGCCCATTTAGACCCGTTCGTCCGAAACCTCTACAAAAAGGGCTGCAAAATAAGTTTTAATCCAAATTCAGGAATGCATATAATTGATTACGTGCTTTTCAACACTGCAAAAACTCGATTTCTATACTTTTCACTCAGTTAAAATTCTAACGGGTCCACTGTTCGGCCCATTTAGACCCACTCGTCCGAAACCTCTACAAAGAGTTGCAGAATAAGTTTTAATCCAAATTTAGGAGTTCATACAATTGATTACGAGCTTTTCAACACGATTATATTGCAAAAACTCGATTACAGTTCTTTTTACTCAGTTAAAATTCAAGCGGGTCCATTGTTCGGCCCATTTAGACCCGATCGTCCGAAACCTATACAAAAAGGGTTGCAAAATAAGTTTTAATCCAAATTTAGGAATGCATATAATTGATTACGAGCTTTTCAACACGATTATACTGCTAAAACTCGATTTCTATACTTTTTACTCAGTTAAAATTCTAACGGGTCCATTGTTCGGCCCATTTAGACCCGCTCGTCCGAAACCTCTACAAAAAGGGCTGCAAAATAAGTTTTAATCCAAATTCAGGAATGCATATAATTGATTACGTGCTTTTCAACACGATTATATTGCAAAAACTAGATTTCTATACTTTTCACTCAGTTAAAATTCTAACGGGTCCACTGTTCGGCCCATTTAGACCCGCTCGTCCGAAACCTCTACAAAGGGTTGCAGAATAAGTTTTAATCCAAATTTAGGAGTTCATACAATTGATTACGAGCTTTTCAACACGATTATATTGCAAAAACTCGATTTCTGTTCTTTTTACTCAGTTAAAATTCTAACGGATCCATTGTTCGGCCCATTTAGACCCACTCGTCCGAAACCTCTACAAAAGGGTTGCAAAATAAGTTTTAATCCAAATTTAGGAGTTCATACAATTGATTACGAGCTTTTCAACACAATTATATTACAAAAACACGATTTGTGTGCTTTTTAGTCAGTTAAAATTCTAACGGGTCCATTGTTCGGCCCATTTAGAACCGCTCATCCGAAACCTCTACAAAAGGGTTGCAAAATAAGTTTTAATCCAAATTTAGGGGTTCATACAATTGATTACGTGCTTTTCAATACGATTATATTGCAAAAACTCGATTTCTGTACTTTTTACTCAGTTGAAATTCTAACGGGTCCATTGTTCGGCCCATTTAGACCCGCTCGTCCGAAACCTTTACAAAAAAGACCGCAAAATAAGTTAGAATCAAATTTTAGGAGTTCATATAATTGATTACGAGCTTTTCAACATGATTATATTGCAAAATCTCGATTACAGTTCTTTTTACTTAGTTAAAATTCTAACGGGTCCATTGTTCGGCCCATTTAGACCCGCTCATCCGAAACCTCTACAAAAGGGTTGCAAAATAAGTTTTAATCCAAATTTAGGAGGTCGTACAATTGTTTATGAGCTTTTCAACACGATTATATTGCAAAAACACGATTTCTGTTCTTTTTACTCAGTTAAAATTCTAACGGGTCTATTGTTCGCCCCATTTTGACCCGCTCGTCCGAAACTTCTACAAAAAAGACCGAAAACAAGTTAGAATCAAATTTTAGGATTTCATATAATTGATTGCGAGCTTTCAACATGACTATATTCCAAAAACTTGATTTCTGTACTTTTTACACAGTTAAAATTCTAACGGGTCCATTGTTCGGCCCATTTAGACCCGCTCGTCCGAAACCTTTACAAAAAAGATCATAAAATAAGTTTTAATCAAATTTTAGGAGTTCATATAATTGATTAAGTGCTTTTCAACATGATTATATTGCAAAAACTAGATTTCTGTTCTTTTTACTCAGTTAATATTCTAACGGGTCCATTGTTCGGCCCATTTAGACCCGCTCGTCCGAAACATCTACAAAAGGGTTGCAAAATAAGTTTTAATCAAAATTTAGGAGTTCATACAATTGATTACGAGCTTTTCAACACAATTATATTGCAAAAACTCGATTTTTTTGCTTTTTACTCAGTTAAAATTCTAACGGGTCCATTGTTCTGCCCATTTAGACTCGCTCGTCCGAAACCTCTACAAAATGGTTGCAAAATAAGTTTTAATCAAAATTTAGGAGTTCATGCAATTGATTACGAGCTTTTCAACACGATTATATTGCAAAAACTCGATTTCTGTAATTTTTACTCAGTTAAAATTCTAACGGGTCCATTGTTCGACCCATTTAGACCCGCTCGTCTGAAACCTCTACAAAAGGGTTGCAAAATAAGTTTTAATCCAAATTTAGGGGTTCATACAATTGATTACGAGCTTTTCAATAAGATTATATTGCAAAAACTCAATTTCTGTACTTTTTACTCAGTTAAAATTCTAACGGGTCCATTGTTCGGCCCATTTAGACCCGTTCGTCCGAAACCTTTACAAAAAAGACCGCAAAATATGTTAGAATCAAATTTTAGGAGTTCATATAATTGATTACGAGCTTTTCAACACAATTATATTGCAAAAACTCGATTTTTGTGCTTTTTACTAAGTTAAAATTCTAAAGGGTCCATTGTTCGGCCCATTTAGACCCGCTCATCCGAAACCTCTACAAAAGGGTTGCAAAATAAGTTTTAATCCAAATTTAGGAGGTCGTACAATTGTTTATGAGCTTTTCAACACGATTATATTGCAAAAACACGATTTTTGTTCTTTTTACTCAGTTAAAATTCTAACGGGTCCATTGTTCGCCCCATTTTGACCCACTCGTCCGTAATCAATTATATGCATTCCTAAATTTGGATTAAAACTTATTTTGCGGCCCTTTTTGTATAGGTTTCGGACGATCGGGTCTAAATGGGCCGAACGATGGACCCGTTAGAATTTTAACTGAGTAAAAAGTACAGATATCAAGATTTTGCAATATAATCGTATTGAAACGCTCGTAATCAATTGTATGAACTCCTAAATTTGGATTAACACTTATTTTGCAACCTTTTTGTAGAGGTTTCAGAGGAGCGGGTCTAAATGGGCCGAACAATGGACCCGTTAGAATTTTAACTAAGTAAAAAGCACAAAAATCGAGTTTTTGCAATATAATTGTGTTGAAAAGCTCGTAATCAATTGTATGAACTCCTAAATTTGGATTAAAACTTATTTTGCAACCCTTTTGTTGAGGTTTCGGACGAGCGGGTCTAAATGGGCCGAACAATGGACCCGTTAGAATTTTAACTAAGTAAAAAGTACAGAAATCAAGTTTTTGCAATATAGTCGTGTTGAAAAGCTCGTAATCAATTATATGAAATCCTAAAATTTGACTCTAACTTGTTTTGCGGTCTTTTTTGTAGAGGTTTCGGACGAGCGGGACTAAATGGGGCGAAGAATGGACCCGTTAAATTTTAACTTAGTAAAAAGAACAGAAATCGAGTTCTTGCAATATAATCGTATTGAAAAGCTCGTAAACAATTGTATGAAATCCTAAATTTGGATTAAAACTTATTTTGCAACCCTTTTGTAGAGGTTTCGGACGAGCGGGTCTAAATGGGTCAAACAATGGACCCGTTAGAATTTTAACTGAGTAAAAAGAACTGTAATCGAGATTTTTCAATATAAACGTGTTGAAAAGCTCGTAATCAATTATGTGAACTCCTAAAATTTGATTCTAACTTCTTTTGCGGTCTTTTTTGTAAAGGTTTCAGACGAGCGGGTCTAACTGGGCCGAACAATGGACGCATTAGAATTTTAACCGAGTAAAAAGTACATAAATCGAGTTTTTGCAATATAATCGTGTTGAAAAGCTCGTAAACAATTTTATGAACTCCTAAATTTGGATTAAAACTTATTTTGCAACCCTTTTGTAGAGGTTTCGGACGATCGGGTTTAAATGGGCCGAACAATGGACCCGTTAGAATTTTAACTGAGTAAAAAGTACAGATATCGAGTTTTTGCAATATAATCGTATTGAAACGCTCGTAATCAATTGTATGAACTCCTAAATTTGGATTAACACTTATTTTGCAACCTTTTTGTAGAGGTTTCGGAGGAGCGGGTCTAAATGGGGCGAACAATGGACCCGTTAGAATTTTAACTAAGTAAAAAGCACAAAAATCGAGTTTTTGCAATATAATTGTGTTGAAAAGCTCGTAATCAATTGTATGAACTCCTAAATTTGGATTAAAACTTATTTTGCAACCCTTTTGTAGAGGTTTCGGACGAGCGGGTCTAAATGGGCCGAACAATGGACCCGTTAGAATATTAACTGAGTAAAAAGTACAGAAATCAAGTTTTTGCAATATAATCGTGTTGAAAAGCTCGTAATCAATTATATGAACTCCTAAATTTTGATTAAAACTTATTTTGCGGTCCTTTTTGTAAGGTTTCGGACGAGCGGGTCGAAATGGGCAGAACAATGGACCCATTAGAATTTTAACTGAGTAAAAAGTACATAAATCGAGTTTTTGCAATATAATCGTGTTGAAAAGCTCTTAATCAATTATATGAACTTCTAAAATTTGATTCTAACTTATTTTGCGATCTTTTTTGTAAAGGTTTCGGACGAGCGGGTCTAAATGGGCCGACCAATGGACCCGTTAGAATTTTAACTGAGTAAAAAGTACAGAAATCGAGTTTTGCAATATAATCGTGTTGAAAAGCTCATAATCAATTACATGAAATCCTAAATTTGGATTAAAACTTATTTTGCAGCCGTTTTTTTAGAGGTTTCGGACGAACGGGTCTAAATGGGCCGAACAATGGACCCGTTAGAATTTTAACAGAGTAAAAACTATAGAAATCGAGTTTCTGCAATATAATCATGTTGAAAAGTGTAGAACTAATGTTTTGATATAATAATTGAAAATGTTTTGGACTAATTTGAAAGAATTTAAAACTTGGTTTTAAAGTCCAAACTACTTGAAATTATGTTTGAGGTATTTTAAGAGGTTTTTGACAAAGATTTTTCATGTTTTCAATAGCCAAACTTGACTTTTCACGTTACCAGTATCGATACCATTTTGCCTCAGTTTGGCCACTGTCAAAACCCGTATCGATACAGCAAACCCTCGTATCGATACGGAGGGGGTCATTTCGATACGCCATGTCAGCGTACCGATCCCATTTTAACTACCCCAACGGCTATTTCCCAACGGCCATTTAAATGTCAAAGGGTACCGATACGCCCTCAAGCGTATCGATACGCCCAGGCTGGCAAGAGCCCAACGGCTAGTTCATATGAAGGCCGTATCGATACCGTTCCACGCGTATCGATACTGTTAGCTGCAGAAAAGCATTTATGAAGGGAAATAAAGTCCTCAACGGCTCCAATTCATCCCCAACGGCTAGTAACAGCTACAAACTCATTTGGGAGTATAAAAGGGACCTCCAAGCATCAAGAGAAGAGTAATGCTCATATTGTCAAACATCAAATGATCAAGAAATTGTCTTAGTACTTAAATTGTCAATTCTTGTATAGACAAACACTAGTGAGCCAAAATTGTCAAATTTGCTCAAGTGTTTTAGGTTTGGGTGAGTGCTTATTTGTGCAAACAAACTCCTATTAGAGGATTACAAGTTTGCTTTGTTTATCTCTTGTAAAGAGGGTTTCAATCAAGGCTTTGGGTAGAAAGCTTGATTGGTTGTAAGGGTTTCCTCCTAAGCCTAGAAAAGGGGACGAATCAATTAGTGGATTGATTGTGAAATCCTTAGTGGGGAGCTAAGGTAGTGGATGTAGGTGCTTGTTAGAAGGCCGAACCACTCTAAAATCATTGTGTCTTTATTCTTTCTAGCTTCCTAAACCCTTCCACCCAAATATCCACCTCTCCACCACTTGGTGAGCATAATCGGTTGAACGAATCGAGCACCACACAACTCAACAATTGGTATCAGAGCTTGGCTCAATCGAAGAGGATTCACATCCTATTGAGAAGATCCGGCAAGCTCGATCACTTTTTCTTCAACCGGCTCAAATGGCGCAATCCATCGACAAACCGCCTTTCTTCAACGGAGATCACTATGCCCATTGGAAGACAAAGATGAAATTCTTCTTGAAGTCAAGAGATTACAAGCTATGGGATATAGTTGAAGACGGTCCGTTCGTGCCACAAGGGAGCAAAGCGGAATGGAGTGCCGACGATCGCAAGAAGATGGAGCTTAATTGCAAAGCCTTGCACATTTTATTTTGTGCATTTGGTCCATCCATCTATGAGAAGATGTCTTCTTGTGAGAGTGCCAAGGAGGTATGGGACAAGCTTGAAGTCACATACGAGGGGAAAAATGAAGTCAAGGAGACCAAGATTGGGCTCTTAACCTTGGAGTATGAGAACTTCAAAATGGATCCGGAAGAGAACATCGAGAAGATGTTTGATAGGTTCTCCACTATCACCAATGGTCTTAAAGGTTATGGAGAAGCCATCCTGGAAGAGAAGCTTGTTCGAAAGCTCATCTACTCACTTCCCGAGTCATGGGACTCAAAGAGGACCGCCATCATCGAAGCAAAGAATTTGAAGACTTTGAAGCTTGATGAACTTATGGGGTCACTCCTTACTCATCAAATCATGAAGAAGAACAAAGAGGATGAGAAGAAGAGGGAAGAAATTAGAGCTATGGGAGAGAAGAAAATCAAAGGGCTTGGCATCAATGCAAGTGCCATGGCTCTCAAGTCCTCTACATGTCATCATGAAGATTCAAGTGAGGAGGATAGTGAAGATGAAGAGATGGCCTATCTCTTCAACAAATTCACCCGGTTCATGAAGAGCAAAATAGAAAAATCCAAGCATGAATCGATGAAGAAGATGAAGGACTCCCACAAATCCAAAAAGAAAGGATCATCTTCTAAACAAGCATATGTGGCCACATGGAGTGATGAAGACTCCACCGATGATGAAGTAGCCCACCTATGCTTGATGGCCCTCAATGAGGGGGAGGTAACTTCTAACTCATCTATTTCAAATTCTTATACATTTGATGAGTTACAAGATGCCTATGATGATTTGCTTTTGGAATTCAAGGCATCATTTTCTAAAAACAAAAAGTTTTGATTTCAAAAATAAAAATTGAAAATGATTTGCTTTCCAAAACAAATCTTGAACTTGAAGCAAGATTAAAAGATTTTGAACAAAAATGTTTTGATTTACAAAATTTCCTTCTAAAAGTTCAAAAAGAAAAAGATTTGATTTCAAATGAACTTGAAAAGAAAAATAATTTTCAAAAATCAAATTTTTATGTTAGACAATCTAGTGCCCCTAGATTTAAAAATGGTAAATGTTTTAGAAGAGTTTGGGTCCCAAAAGGACTAACCACTTCAATTAAAAAGGATGACATTGAAAAATGGATTCCTAAGGGGTCAAAAATTTGTGCTTCTAACGTTCATGGATCCAAAGCAATTTGGATACCAAAAATTACTTGATTGTCTATTGCTAGGTGTGATGGAGATGTTCAACAAGTCAAACATTGAGGGGGAGCTCCATGCACACAAGGAAGAACACTTGAAGAAGGAAGGCTTCACATCCTCCCTTTGGGTTCAAGTGTTGGTAAAAATCTAGTTGCTTTTGATTTTATTTGTTTTATTTTCTTTTATGTCAACTAGATGATCATATATGATGGACTAACACTTTTGATGATGCTTTGAGTAAGGGGGAGCCATTTTTAAACCAAATTCTTATTTGTGTCAAGGTTTTTACCTCTATTGTTATTTTGAAACTTAATGTTTTAAATTCTTTTTGATATAACAAAAAGGGGGAGATATGGTTTTGAAAAATTGAATTTTCAAATGAATAAGGGGGAGCTTAATTTGATTTCACATCTTTAATCTCTTATTCACATTTTTAAAGTTAAAGGGGAGAATCCCAAACAATTTTTCAAGTTAGTTTTATTATATCAAAAAGGGGGAGATTGTAGAACTAATGTTTTGATATAATAATTGAAAATGTTTTGGACTAATTTGAAAGAATTTAAAACTTGGTTTTAAAGTCCAAACTACTTGAAATTATGTTTGAGGTATTTTAAGAGGTTTTTGACAAAGATTTTTCATGTTTTCAATAGCCAAACTTGACTTTTCACGTTACCAGTATCGATACCATTTTGCCTCAGTTTGGCCACTGTCAAAACCCGTATCGATACAGCAAACCCTCGTATCGATACGGAGGGGGTCATTTCGATACGCCATGTCAGCGTACCGATCCCATTTTAACTACCCCAACGGCTATTTCCCAACGGCCATTTAAATGTCAAAGGGTACCGATACACCCTCAAGCGTATCGATACGCCCAGGCTGGCAAGAGCCCAACGGCTAGTTCATATGAAGGCCGTATCGATACCGTTCCACGCGTATCGATACTGTTAGCTGCAGAAAAGCATTTATGAAGGGAAATAAAGTCCTCAACGGCTCCAATTCATCCCCAACGGCTAGTAACAGCTACAAACTCATTTGGGAGTATAAAAGGGACCTCCAAGCATCAAGAGAAGACTAATGCTCATATTGTCAAACATCAAATGATCAAGAAATTGTCTTAGTACTTAAATTGTCAATTCTTGTATAGACAAACACTAGTGAGCCAAAATTGTCAAATTTGCTCAAGTGTTTTAGGTTTGGGTGAGTGCTTATTTGTGCAAACAAACTCCTATTAGAGGATTACAAGTTTGCTTTGTTTATCTCTTGTAAAGAGGGTTTCAATCAAGGCTTTGGGTAGAAAGCTTGATTGGTTGTAAGGGTTTCCTCCTAAGCCTAGAAAAGGGGACGAATCAATTAGTGGATTGATTGTGAAATCCTTAGTGGGGAGCTAAGGTAGTGGATGTAGGTGCTTGTTAGAAGGCCGAACCACTCTAAAATCATTGTGTCTTTATTCTTTCTAGCTTCCTAAACCCTTCCACCCAAATATCCACCTCTCCACCACTTGGTGAGCATAATCGGTTGAACGAATCGAGCACCACACAACTCAACAAAAAGCTCATAATCAATTATGTGAACACCTAAATTTGGATTAAAACTTATTTTGCAGCCCTTTTGGTAGAGGTTTCGGACGAGCGGGTCTAAATGGGCCGAACAATGGACCCGTTAGAATTTTAACTGAGTAAAAAGTACAGAAATCGAGTTTTTGCAATATAATCGTGTTGAAAAGCTCGTAATAAATTGTATGAACTCCTAAATTTGGATTAAAACTTATTTCGCAACCCTTTTGTAGAGGTTTTGGACGAGCGGGTCTAAATGGGCCGAACAATGGACCCGTTAGAATTTTAACTGAGTAAAAAGTACAGAAATCAAGTTTTTGCAATATAATCGTGTTGAAAAGTTCGTAATCAATTGTATGAACTCCTAAATTTGGATTAAAACTTATTTTGCAACCCTTTTGTAGAGGTTTCAGACGACCGGGTCTAAATGGGCCGAACAATGGACCCGTTAGAATTTTAACCGAGTAAAAAGTACTGTAATCGAGTTTTTGCAATAAAATCGTGTTGAAAAGCTCGTAATCAATTATAAGAACTCCTAAAATTTGATTCTAACTTATTTTGATGTCTTTTTTCTAAAGTTTTTGGACGAGCGGGTCTAAATGGGCCGAACAATGGACCCGTTAGAATTTTAACTGAGTAAAAAGTACAGAAATCGAGTTTTTGCAATATAATCGTGTTGAAAAGCTCGTAAAAAATTGTATGAACTCCTAAATTTGGATTAAAACTTATTTTGCAACCCTTTTGTAGAGGTTTCGGACGAGCGGGTCTAAATGGGGCGAACAATGGACCCGTTAGAATTTGAACTGAGTAAAAAGTACAGTAATCGAGTTTTTGAAATATAATCGTGTTGAAAAGCTCTTAATCAATTATATGAACTCCTAAAATTTGATTGTAACTTACTTTACGATCTTTTTTGAAAGGTTTCGGACGAGCGGGTCTAAATGGCCCGAACAATGGACCCGTTAGAATTTTAACTGAGTAAAAATTACAGAAATCGAGTTTTTGCAATATAATCGTGTTGAAAAGCTCGTAATCAATTGTATGAACTCCTAAATTTAGATTAAAACTTATTTTGCAACCCTTTTGTAGAGGTTTCGGACGACCGGGTCTAAATGGGCTGAACAATGGACCCGTTAGAATTTTAACCGAGTAAAAAAGTACTGTAATCGAGTTTTTGCAATATAATCGTGTTGAAAAGCTCGTAATCAATTATATGAACTCCTAAAATTTGATTCTAACTTATTTTGCGGTCTTTTTTGTAAAGGTTTCGGTCGAGCGGGTCTAAGTGGGCCGAACAATGGACCAGTTAGAATTTTAACTGAGTAAAAAGTACAGAAATCAAGTTTTTGCAATATAATCGGGTTGAAAAGCTCGTAAACAATTGTATGAACTCCTAAATTTGGATTAAAACTTATTTTGCAACCCTTTTGTAGAGGTTTCGGACGAGCGGGTCTAAATGGGCCGAACAATGGACCCGTTAGAATTTTAACTGAGTAAAAAGCACAAAAATCGAGTTTTTGCAGTATAATTTATTTGAAAAGCTCTTAATCAAATATATGAACTCCTAAAATTTGATTCTAACTTATTTTGCTATCTTTTTTGTAAAGGTTTCGGACGAGCGGGTCTAAATGGGCCGAACAATGGACCCGTTAGAATTTTAACGGAGTAAAAAGTGCAGAAATCGAGTTTTTGCAATATAATCGTGTTGAAAAGTTCATAATCAATTTTATGAACTCCTAAATTTGGATTAAAACTTATTTGCAGCCCTTTTGTAGAGGTTTCGGACGAGCGGGTCTAAATGGGCCGAACAATGGACCCGTTAGAATTTTAACAGAGTAAAAAGTATGGAAATCGAGTTTTTGCAATATAATCATGTTGAAAAGCTCATAATCAATTATATGAACTCCTAAATTTGGATTAAAACTTATTTTGCAGCCCTTTTTGTAGAGGTTTCGGACGAGCGGGTCTAAATGGGCCGAGCAATGGACCCGTTACAATTTAAACTTAGTAAAAAGTACAGTAATCGGGTTTTTGCAATATAATCGTGTTGAAAAGCACATAATCAATTATATGAACTCCTAGAATTTGGATTAAAACTTATTTTGCAGCCCTTTTTGTAGAGGTTTCGGACGAGCGGGTCAAAATGGGCCGAACATTGGACCCGTTAGAATTTTAACTGAGTAAAAAGTACAAAAAACGAGTTTTAGCAATATAATCGTGTTGAAAAGCTCGTAATCAATTATATGAAATCCTAAAATTTGATTCTAACTTGTTTTGCGGTCTTTTTTGTAGAGGTTTCGGACGAGCGGGTCTAAATGGGCCGAAAAATGGACCCGTTAGAATTTTAACTGAGTAAAAAGTATAGAAATCGAGTTTTTGCAATATAATCATTTTGAAAAGCTCGTAATCAATTGTATGAACTCCTAAATTTGGATTAAAACTTATTTTGCAACCATTTTGTAGAGGTTTCGGACGAGCGGGTCTAAATGCTCCGAACAATGGACCCGTTAGAATTTTTTTTGTTGAGAAAAAGGCCTCGTTAAAAACCCCACTAATCTCAACTGGGCTAGCCCAGAGGGGTCCTGAAGGGGAAAAGATTGCCCAAATATATATATATTTTAAATCAAGGGGGTTGAAAACCAACCTGTACAATAGAGCGTAAGAAATCGGGCAAGCCCGACCCAAAATACAAAGAGGACCTAGTGTGCAAGGCCCAATTTGCAATAGAATGTGCTAGAACATTAGCAACTCGCGGTACATAAAGAAAATGTAAATCCGGAATAGATACAAAAAGAGGACGAGCCGCATCAATTTGTGGCCGTAAAAGAGAGGCGTCCGGGCCGAGGCAACATATTTTGTTGATGACCAAAGCAGCGTCAAAATCGATAATGATGCCGCTCCAGCCGACATCCCTACCAAGTGTAGCCCCAGTGATGATGGCGCGAAGTTCCGCAGTGGAGGCGTCGACGCATCCTGCGCAATGAATGGCACAACCATGAAGAATAGCTCCACTAGCATCCTGAGCCACAACACCAAACCTTGCTTCGCCTGTAGCGGGGTTGAAAGCACCGTCGACATTGATTTTAACCTTCCCATCCGGTGGCGGCCTCCATGTTGGTTGAGAAAGAGCTGGCTCCGTCCGTAGTTGCGTCGTGGCGTGAAGAGAGTTGGCCGAGGCGTAGTCCTGTAGCAGTTCCCTAGAATTCATAAGAGTAAGCCATGGCGGCTACAAACGCTTAGAGTGAACCCAGTCGTTCATCCGGTTCCAGATGTTCCAAAGGATAGTGAGGAACAAACTAAATTCAGAGCGAGAAAGTAGCGAGGCCCCTTGTTCCAACCATAAGGGAGTAGGGGAGAGCGCGCTAGTGCGTAAAGGAAGGGGAAGCCCAGCTAGTTGCAGTACTTCAGCTGCACCAACACAATCTCGGAGAGCATGGAGTGGTGTTTCGACTACCGTCGGGAAAAAAGGGCACACGCCAGAGCCTAACCCCACAGTTGTAAGACGGTCACCTGTGGGTAGAGCATCTCGTCCTGCTCTCCATCCAAAGGATCGAATCTTCGGGAGGGTGCTCGCTTTGGAAATAGCCCACCAAAGGGGAGAAGGACGGCCGATAGGTCTGACTGGACGTCGTAAGAATAGGTATCCGGAGCGCACCGAATATATCCCCGTGTCATGATAGCCCCAAAGTAATACATCGCGCCGCTCATTGGAGATTGGCACACGCAATATGGCATCAGCATCATCCCAGTCAAAATGCTGGCAGACTTTGAGTTCGTCCCAAGATGCTTGATTGCGGATCATGAAGTCACGACACCGTAAGGGGAGTTCATCCTCGTCTTGATAATTTCCAAAGAAGGATAAACTGGAGGCTCCGCCCCAAGGGTCGCGGTGGATACGGATCTTACTCTGGATTCCGGGTCGCCAAAAGAAACCCAGCTGCAATCGTTGCAGGGCCTGCTAAAAACCACGCCAAGCTGAATAAATTCAGGCCCAATGATGTTCTAGTGTTGCTTGAAGAAACCACTAGGAAATCCATCGATGCCAGGAGCTTTCCTTGGACTAATATCCTGGAAGGCGGCAAGCACTTCACTCTCTGTGAATGGTCGCAACATAGAAGTATTCATTGATGGAGTGTCGACCTGAGGGATTTGTTCTAGCAGACGTGGCGAAGAAAAAGGGTTGGACGATGTAAATAGCGTCTGAAAATAATCTGAGGCAATTTGAAGGAGCCTAGGCGTAGCTGTATGCCAAACACGGTTCCCATCGTGAAGGCCACGAATAGTGTTCTTTTTCCTTCGCTTAGAGGCTCTAGCATGGAAAAAAGACGTGTTTTTGTCCCCTTGGGACAACCATGTGACCCGCGATTGTTGTGCCCAGTAGGCTTCACGTACGCCCAGAAGACGTCGAAGCTCTAGTTTTGCATCTCGCAGGTCATTTAGCATCGTAGTCGGTACTTGACGACGTCGCATGTATGAATTGATTTTGCGTTGTAGTTCCGCAATGCGGTTGTGTGATTGGTATCGGCGATGCGATTGCCAATCGCGAAGCTGGTTGCCAACCGTACGTAATTTATCAGGCAAATTGCCCGATGCATTCGCCCATGCCTGTTGGAAGGTCGAGATGCATGATGGATAATTTTCCCAACAAGATTCAAAAAGGAAATGGTCAAAGGTCTCTCGAGGAGCAGTGTCGCGCTGGAGAGCATGTTTTGTGTCCATGACTATGACATAATGGTCAGAGTCCGGGGAAAAATATTATGGCATTGGAATGTGGAATTTTCACTAAGCCATACATTGCATGATAGAAAACGATCAAGTCGTTCACAAACAGTTGAGACATTAGGCCCTGTTTGGGACCAAGTGAACCAACCCCATGTTGGCTTGCAATCAAAAAGACTATTGCGAGATAAACATTCGCGAAAGCTAGTGATTTGCGACTGCGGTCGGTGACAGCCTCCTTTTTTTTGAATATGATAAAATATCATTAAGGTCACCGCTAATTAACCAAGGCATTGGTGAAGCGTGACGCAAAGAATCAATCAAATCCCATGTTTTAGACTTCACATTTGTGTCAGCGTAACCATATATGCCCGTAAAACGAAAACATTCATCATGCGAATTTAAAATAACATCGATGGATCGATCAGAATACGAGAGCAAATCAAGTTCAATTTTATTATTCCAAAATATAATGAGTCCGGAGCATGTAGGGCTGCTATCAACATGGATGCAGCCATGCATATCTAATAAAATCCTTAAACGATCATAATAATAACGACATAAGCGAGTTTCAGACAAAAATATAACATTCGGTTGCAACCTACGAGCAATGGTGCTCAACCCTTGAACTGCCGACGGGGAACCAAGACCGCGGCAGTTCCAACAAAAGATCCTCATTTCTCTCGGCGGGGTTGAACGGCAACCGCCGCCGAAGAGATTTTGCTGCTCATCCCAGCTTTAGATAGTTTGGAAGGTTTGTCAGAGGTCACTCCGGGTTTCACCGGCTTAGCCTGAGCGGAGGGGGAGGTTCTCGGCCTCTTGGTAACATCAACAGCAACCACCGGAGGGCTACGTTTTGTCTTGCGGGAGCCAGTTGCTCCATTAGTAGGTCCCGACGTTGCAGCCAACCAATCCTCAAATTCTGGGTTGGTATACACATTACTTCCAACCCCCACAGTAGTGGAAATGGGAGGAGCATCTGCAGGCACCGGTATACCATCGTCATCGATCAGTACAAACCGCTTCTCCGGCGGAGTGGAGGAGGCAACAGCATCATTCGTCGCTGGAGTGACCTTGGGGGAACCATTTGTGACAGATTCTGCATCTGCCGGTATGATGTCCAGAGGTGCCACATTTAGTGGCTCAATTGTTTGTGCTGCTGAATGGGATGCATGCTGTTCGCTGGCAGCATCATCCTCAATCAGAACAACCACATCAGCAGTTGCGGGCGGGTCCGATATGCCCAGCGATGGATTGGCTGCAACATCAGCCATAGTACCCGCAGGGTCCTCGTATGCCACTGTTGTTGGAGCAGCATCAGGCACTGTATCTGTTGCAACATGAGGCTGCTGCTGGGATGTTTTCGCAATCCCTACCACCTTTTTCCCTTTACCGTTTACATCTGGACAAATGTAAATGAACGGTGAAATTAATAAACAGTAGAAAATGATGGAGTGTGTAAAATTACAAAAGAGATCGAAATAAAATGAAATGAAAATACCCTTAGTAACAGCTGGTGTTGTCGAAGGGCCTGCTGGTTCGAAATATCGAACTCGTCCTTTGCTTGCAACCTTAGATTTGCCTTTCAGAGTAGGGGCACGTAGCCAATCACCGTATTGTAATGCTTCTGGTTTGGCATCCTTAAAGTCAGCGCAAGAAGCACATAGATGACAGAGGATTCCACACACATGGAAGAATGTGGGCAACTTCTCATATTGGACGGGGAGTATTTGTGGTTCCTAATCAGCTATTCCCATTGCCACAAAACGGTGCAATGGTTGAGCAACATCTACTTGGATCCAAACGCGGAGGAACTTGACCATGTTCCCATCTTCCGATTTTCGGGAATCAGTTCCCATGACGGCTCCAAGGCCGCTACCAAGTTCCCACCCAGTGATGTTGGCAACCGTGTCCCCGGTCATCATAGCTAGGGGAACTTTGTGAATCCGAACCCAGATTCACATATGAGTGAAAGCATAGCCATCAATGGTGAGTTTTGGTTGGATTGGCAGTAGAGCAAGCCAGTCCTTTTTGAACGTCCATGGGCCTCGCTTAAGGACATCATCTCTGCGAGTCGTTGTCTCAAATTTAAACATGAAGAATCCTGATCCTAGGGCCGTTACCGTTGATAGCTTATCACCTTTCCAAACTGTCGAAAAAATGCGTACCAACGCAACTTCGTCGAAAATTTTCGTTGGAAAAAGCTTCCCTATCAGAGATGATTTGTAATCATTGAGGGGATGGCTTTGGTCGAAGCTGGTGCAAAAACCAAATGTTGTTCCTCAGTAGTAAACTGGAGGTTGTCAAAGCGTGATAGAAAAAAATCTGAGGAGGCCATGGTGAAGTAACAGTTAAAGTTGTTGTAGTGGTAGAGAGAAGAATGGTGCAGCCAACATACAAAAGCTGAAGCTGGCGGCCAAGGTGAAATATATGTGTTGAAGAGAAGTAATACCTTAGATGGGATTGATAATTCCGAATGAGTAGGTGAGATTTCAAAAGATAAAATAAATTTTAAATTTATGTTTATCTTAAATTTGAAATGTATGGTAATCCTAAAGATTTGTAGATTCCCCGAAAAGAGATGAACAAAATCTTTCCCAGCAAATTCAAAGTTCAATTTTAACTTAGATAAAATAAGTTTGAAATAGAATTTGAAAGTGTATGGTATATGAAGATTAGAAGAGATAGTGATAGCTTTCCCAACAACTTCAAAAAATATTCTAAACTTAGATAATGTGAAATTGAAAGTGAGTTCAAAAGGAAATGGATTCCTGATATATAGGGAATTATCCGTTAAGAAAATTCGAAATGTGGAATGGGAGGTATTTTTGGTTATCCCGATTTTTTGGAACAAAAAAATCTCGGAAATAATGGAACAATGGAACCTCAAAGTTTTGCCTCACCTCCGTTGAGAGTAAACAGGGCCGTTACCGTTCATGGAGACGGTGGCAGCAGGGTAACGGGCCCGGGAAACCAACGTCTCACAATCTGCCATCAACGTATGCATGGAGGGGAATAGAAAAACCCTAACTGCAGCCAACGATGGGCTCGAGATGATTCCTGACAAACTGCCAGCAATCAGCAAGCCAGACTTGAGTAACATCACTAATAAACATATGATGATAAAATGTCTCAAATATAATATAGGTGTTGCGTGTCGTATTTGGTTGCAGCTATGCGTCCGTTTGCATGCATGCCATCGCCATGCAATTGGTAAGAAAAACGTGATAACGAGAGACTTACAAGTCTCGTGCCATTTTTCAAGAGAAGCAAAAATACAAGGCCTTGACGGCCAGGATGAACCATGTGCCCTGATTAAGGGGGCTGGGATGACGAATGGCACCCATGAGTGTGACCCAGCATAATCAAAACATTCTACAAAATTATTAAGATTACTGAGAATAGTTATGAATGAATTAACTAGGATAATTGTGGATGACGGTAGAAATGTTTGGTAGAGAGTGGTCGTCAGCATTGGAGAGTGAGGTCTCCATGACAGTAATAAAAATAATAAGCAAACCTGTACATGTTGGTGAGGGATGGATACGGATAACTCCAGTGGTATTCCTTTAGCGGAGAGTAGTGTGACACCAACCAGCTTGGAAAGATCGACAGAGGGCTAGATGAGAGCCATGGTAAAGCCAATGGGAAAGCAAAATTCCATGGGGTGATAGGTCGGTTTCCCACTGTCACTGTTTGGGTGCTAAACAAGCACCACCGCGGCGGAGGTGAGAGGGAGAGGTTGTAGAAGTGGTGGTGGAACGGTGAAAGGTGGTGGTGGTGGTGGTCGGGGTAGAAGGGAAAAACGAAAGGGAGAATTAGAGAGAAAAAAATTGAGAGAGTTTTCATCACCCGTTACCCGTTGGAATTTTTACCCGTTAGAATTTTAACTGAGTAAAAAGTACAGTAATCGAGTTTTTGCAATATAATCATGTTGAAAAGCTCTTAATCAATTATATGAACTCCTAAAATTTGATTCTAACTTATTCTGCGATCTTTTTCGTAAAGGTTTCGGACGAGAGGGTCTAAATGGGCCGAACAATGGACCCATTAGAATTTTAACTGAGTAAAAAGTACAGAAATCGAGTTTTTGCAATATAATCGTGTTGAAAAGCTTGTAATCAATAATATGAACTCCTAAAATTTGATTAAAACTTGTTTTGCAGTCTTTTTTGTAGAGGTTTCAGACGAGCGGGTCTAAATAGGCCGAACAATGGAACCGTTAGAATTTTAACTGAGTAAAAAGTACAGTAATCGAGTTTTTGCAATATAATCGTGTTAAAAAGCTCTTAATCAATTATATGAACTCCTAAAATTTGATTCTAACTTATATTGCGATCTATTTTGAAAGGTTTCAGACGAGCGGGTCTGAATGGGCCGAACAATGGACCCGTTAGAAATTTAACTTAGTAAAAAGTACAGAAATCGAGTTTTTGCAATATAATCGTGTTGAAAAGCTCGTAATCAATTGTATGAACTCCTAAATTTAGATTAAAACTTATTTTGCAACCCTTTTGTAGAGGTTTCAGACGACCGGGTCTAAATGGGCCGAACAATGGACCCTTTAGAATTTTAACCGAGAAAAAAGTACTATAATCGAGTTTTTGCAATATAATCATGTTGAAAAGCTTGTAATCAATTATATGAACTCCTAAAATTTGATTCTAACTTATTTTGCGGTCTTTTTTGTAAAGGTTTCGGACGAGCGGGTCTAAATGGGCCGAACAATGGACCAGTTAGAATATTAACTAAGTAAAAAGTACAAAAATCGAGTTTTTGCAATATAATCGTGTTGAAAAGCTCGTAAACAATTGTATGAACTCCTAAATTTGGATTAAAACTTATTTTGCAACCCTTTTGTAGAGGTTTCGGACGAGCGGGTCTAAATGGGCCGAACAATGGACCCGTTAGAATTTTAACTAAATAAAAAGCACAAAAATCGAATTTTTGCAATATAATTGATTTGAAAAGCTCTTAATCAATTATATGAACTCCTAAAATTTGATTCTAACTTATTTTGCTATCCTTTTTGTAAAGGTTTCGGACGAGCGGGTCTAAATGGGCCGAACAATGGACCCGTTAGAATTTTAACTGAGTAAAAAGTACAGAAATCAAGTTTTTGCAATATAATCGTGTTGAAAAGCTCGTAATCAATTGTATGAACTCCTAAATTTGGATTAAAACTTATTTTGCAACCCTTTTGTAGAGGTTTCGGACGAGCGGGTCTAAATGGGCCGAACAATGGACCCGTTAGAATTTTAACTGAGTAAAAAGTACAGAAATCGAGTTTTTGCAATATAATCGTGTTGAAAAGCTCGTAATCAATTGTATGAACTCCTAAATTTAGATTAAAACTTATTTTGCAACCCTTTTGTAGAGGTTTCGGACGACCGGGTCTAAATGGGCCGAACAATGGACCCGTTAGAATTTTAACCGAGTAAAAAGTACTATAATCGAGTTTTTGCAATATAATCGTGTTGAAAAGCTTTTAATCAATTATATGAACTCCTAAAATTTGATTCTAACTTATTTTGCGGTCTTTTTTGTAAAGGTTTCGGACGAGCGGGTCTAAATGGGCCGAACAATGGACCAGTTAGAATATTAACTGAGTAAAAAGTACAAAAATCGAGTTTTTGCAATATAATCGTGTTGAAAAGCTCGTAAACAATTGTATGAACTCCCAAATTTGGATTAAAACTTATTTTGCAACCCTTTTGTAGAGGTTTCGGACGAGCGGGTCTAAATGGGCCGAACAATGGACCCGTCAGAATTTTAACTGAGTAAAAAGCACAAAAATTGAATTTTTGCAATATAATTGATTTGAAAAGCTCTTAATCAATTATATGAACTCCTAAAATTTGATTCTAACTTATTTTGCTCTCTTTTTTGTAAAGGTTTCGGACGAGCGGGTCTAAATGGGCCGAACAATGGACCCGTTAGAATTTTAACTAAGTAAAAAGTACAGAAATCGAGTTTTTGCAATATAATCGTGTTGAAAAGCTCGTAATCAATTGTATGAAGTCCTAAATTTAGATTAAAACTTATTTTGCAACCCTTTTGTAGAGGTTTCGGACGAGCGGGTCTAAATGGGCCGAACAATGGACCCGTTAGAATTTTAACTGAGTAAAAAGTACAGAAATCGAGTTTTTGCAATATAATCGTGTTGAAAAGCTCGTAATCAATTGTATGAACACATAAATTTGGATTAAAACTTATTTTGCAACCCTTTTGTAGAGGTTTCAGAGGAGCGGGTCTAAATGGGCCGAACAATGGACCCGTTAGAATTTTAAATAGTAAAAAGTACAGAAATCGAGTTTTTGCAATATAATCGTGTTGAAAAGCTCGTAATCAATTGTATGAACTCCTAAATTTAGATTAAAACTTATTTTACAACCCTTTTGTAGAGGTTTCGGACGAGCGGGTCTAAATGGGCCGAACAATGGACCCGTTAGAATTTTAACTAAGTAAAAAGTACAGAAATCGAGTTTTTGCAATATAATCGTTTTGAAAAGCTCGTAATCAATTGTATGAAGTCCTAAATTTAGATTAAAACTTATTTTGCAACCCTTTTGTAGAGGTTTCGGACGAGCGGGTCTAAATGGGCCGAACAATGGACCCGTTAGAATTTTAACTGAGTAAAAAGTACAGAAATCGAGTTTTTGCAATATAATCGTGTTGAAAAGCTCGTAATCAATTGTATGAACTCATAAATTTGGATTAAAACTTATTTTGCAACCCTTTTGTAGAGGTTTCAGAGGAGCGGGTCTAAATGGGCCGAACAATGGACCCGTTAGAATTTTAAATAGTAAAAAGTACAGAAATCGAGTTTTTGCAATATAATCGTGTTGAAAAGCTCGTAATTAATTGTATGAACTCCTAAATTTAGATTAAAACTTATTTTGCAACCCTTTTGTAGAGGTTTCGGACGAGCGGGTCTAAATGGGCCGAACAATAGACCCGTTAGAATTTTAACTGAGTAAAAAGTACAGAAATCGAGTTTTTGCAATATAATCATGTTGAAAAGCTCGTAATCAATTGTATGAACTCATAAATTTGGATTAAAACTTATTTTGCAACCCTTTTGTAGAGGTTTCAGACGAGCGGGTCTAAATGGGCCGAACAATGGACCTGTTAGAATTTTAACTGAGTAAAAAGTACAAAAATCGAGTTTTTGCAATATAATCGTGTTGAAAAGCTCGTAATCAATTGTATAAACTCCTAAATTTGGATTAAAACTTATTTTGCAACCCTTTTGTAGAGGTTTCGGACGAGCGGGTCTAAATGGGCCGAACAATGGACCTGTTAGAATTTTAACTAAGTAAAAAGTACAGAAATCGAGTTTTTGCAATATAATCGTGTTGAAAAGCTCGTAATCAATTATAAGAACTCCTAAAATTTGATTAAAACTTGTTTTACGGTCTTTTTTGGAGAGGTTTCGGACGAGCAGGTCTAAATGGGCCGAACAATGGACCCGTTAGAATTTTAACTAAGTAAAAAGTACATAAATCGAGTTTTTGCAATATAATTGATTTGAAAAGATCTTAATCAATTATATGAACTCCTAAAATTTGATTCTAACTTATTTTGCTATCTTTTTTGTAAAGGTTTCGGACGAGCGGGTCTAAATGGGCCGAACAATGGACCCGTTAGAATTTTAACTGAGTAAAAAGTACAGAAATCAAGTTTTTGCAATATAATCGTGTTAAAAAACTCGTAATCAATTGTATGAACTCCTAAATTTGGATTATAACTTATTTTGCAACCCTTTTGTAGAGGTTTCGGACGAGCGGGTCTAAATGGGCCGAACAATGGACCCGTTAGAATTTTAACTAAGTAAAAAGTATAGAAATCGAGTTTTTGCAATATAATCGTGTTGAAAAGCTCGTAATCAATTGTATGAACTCCTAAATTTAGATTAAAACTTATTTTGCAACCCTTTTGTAGAGGTTTCGGACGAGCGGGTCTAAATGGGCCGAACAATGGACCCGTTAGAATTTTAACTGAGTAAAAAGTACAGAAATCGAGTTTTTGCAATATAATCGTGTTGAAAAGCTCGTAATCAATTGTATGAACTCCTAAATTTAGATTAAAACTTATTTTGCAACCCTTTTGTAGAGGTTTCGGACGAGCGGGTCTAAATGGGCCGAACAATGGACCCGTTAGAATTTTAACTGAGTAAAAAGTACAGAAATCGAGTTTTTGCAATATAATCGTGTTCAAAAGCTCTTATTCAATTATATGAACTCCTAGAATTTGATTCTAACTTATTTTGCGATCTTTTTTGTAACGGTTTCGGACGAGCGGGTCTAAATTGGCCAAACAATGGACCCGTTAGAATTTTAACTGAGTAAAAAGTATAGAAATCGAGTTTTAACAATATAATCATGTTGAAAAGCTCGTAAACAATTGTATGAACTCCTAAATTTGGATTAAAACTTATTTTGCAACCCTTTTGTAGAGATTTCGGACGAGCAGGTCTAAATGGGCCGAACAATGGACCCGTTAGAATTTTAACTAAGTAAAAAGTACTATAATCGAGTTTTAGTAATATAATCGTGTTGAAAAGCTCGTAATCAATTATATGAACTC
Source organism: Hibiscus trionum (assembly GCA_030270665.1). Classification (NCBI taxonomy): domain Eukaryota; kingdom Viridiplantae; phylum Streptophyta; class Magnoliopsida; order Malvales; family Malvaceae; genus Hibiscus; species Hibiscus trionum. The sequence goes on along the minus strand of BSYR01000010.1, from coordinate 36,007,414 downwards.
CTAAATTTGATTCTAACTTGTTTTGCGGTCTTTTTGTAGAGGTTTCGGACGAGCGGGTCTAAATTGGCCGAACAATGGACCCGTTAGAATTTTAACCGAGTAAAAAGTACAGAAATCGAGTTTTTGCAATATAATCGTGTTGAAAAGCTCGTAATCAATTATATGAACTCCTAAATTTGATTCTAACTTGTTTTTCGGTCTTTTTTGTAGAGGTTTCGGACGAGAGGGTCTAAATGGGCCGAACAATGGAACTGTTAGAATTTTAACTGAATAAAAAGTACAGAAATCAAGTTTTTGCAATATAATCGTGTTGAAAAGCTCATAATCAATTATATGAACTCCTAAATTTGGGTTAAAACTTATTTTGCAACCCTTTTGTAGAGCTTTCGGACGAGCGGGTCTAAATGGGGCGAACAATGGACCCGTTAGAATTTTAACTGAGTAAAAAATACAGTAATCGAGTTTTTGCAATATAAAAATGATCAATAGCTCTTCATCAATTATATAAACTCCTAGAACTTTATTCTAACATATTTTGCGATCTTTTTTGTAACGGTTTCGGACGAGCTGGTCTAAATGGGCTGAACAATGGACCTGTTAGAATTTTAACTGAGTAAAAAGTAAAGAAATCGAGTTTTGCAATATAATCGTGTTGAAAAGCTCGTAAACAATTGTATGAACTATTAAATTTGGATTAAAACTTATTTTGCAACCCTTTTGTAGAGGTTTCGGACGAGCGGGTCTAAATGGGCCGAACAATGGACCCTTTAGAATTTTAACTGAGTAAAAAGTACTGTTTTTGCAATATAATCGTGTTGAAAAGCTCGTAATCAATTATATGAACTCCTAAATTTGATTCTAACTTGTTTTGCGGTCTCTTTTGTAGAGGTTTCGGACGAGCGGGTCTAAATGGACCGAACAATGGACCCGTTAGAATTTTAACTGAGTAAAAAATACAGAAATCGAGTTTTTGCAATATAATTATGTTGAAAAGCTCGTAATCAATTGTATGAACTCCTAAATTTGGATTAAAACTTATTTTGCAACCCTTGTGTAGAGGTTTCAGAAGAGCGGGTCTAAATGGGCCGAACAACGGACCTGTTAGAATTTTAACTGAGTAAAAAGTACGGAAATCAAGTTTTTGCAATATAATCGTGTTGAAAAGCTCGTAATTAATTGTATGAACTCCTAAATTTGGATTAAAACTTATTTTCCAACCCTTTTGTAGAGGTTTCGGACGAACGGGTCTAAATGGGCTGAACAATGGACCCGTTAGAATTTTAACTGAGTAAAAAGTACAAAAATCGAGTTTATGCATTATAATCGTGTTGAAAAGCTCGTAATCAATTATATCAACTCCTAAAATTTGATTCTAACTTGTTTTGCGGTCTTTTTTGTAGAGGTTTCAGACGAGCGGGTCTAAATGGGCTGAACAATGGATCCGTTAGAATTTTAACTGAGTAGAAAGTACAAAAAGTGAGTTTTTGCAATATAATCTATTTGAAAATCTCTTAATCAATTGTATGAACTCCTAAATTTGGATTAAAACATATTTTGCAACCCTTTTGTAGAGGTTTCGGATGAGCGAGTCTAAATGGGCTGAACAATGGACCCGTTAGAATTTTAACTGAGTAAAAAGTACAGAAATCTAGATTTTGCATTATAATCGTGTTGAAAAGCTCGTAATCAATTATATGAACTCCTAAAATTTGATTCTAACTTGTTTTGCGGTCTTTTTTGTAGAGGTTTCGGACGAGCGGGTCTAAATGGGCCGAACAATGGACCCGTTAGAATTTTAACTGAGTCAAAAGTACAGAAATTGAGTTTTTGCAATATAATAGTGTTTAAAAGCTCGTTATCAATTATATGAACTCCTAAAATTTGAGTCTAACTTATTTTGTGATCTTTTTTGTTGGGTTTCAAACGAGCGGGTCTAAATGGGCCGAACAATGGACCCGTTAGAATTTTAATTGAGTTAAAAGTACAAAAATCGAGTTTTTGCAATCTAATTGTGTTGAAAAGCTCTTAATCAATTGTATGAACTCCTAAATTTGGATTAAAACTTATTTTGCAACCCTTTTGTAGAGGTTTCGGATGAGCGAGTCTAAATGGGCCGAATATTGGACCCGTTAGAATTTTAACTGAGTACAAAGTATAGAAATCAAGTTTTTGCAATATAATCATGTTGAAAAGCTCGTAATCAATTATATAAACTCCTAAAATTTGATTCTAATTTGTTTTGCGGTCTCTTTTGTAGAAGTTTCGGACGAGCGGGTCTAAATGGGCCAAACAATGGATCCGTTAGAATTTTAACTGTGTAGAAGGTACAAAAAGTGAGTTTTTGCAATATAATATGTTTGAAACTCCTAAATTTGTATTAAAACTTATTTTCCAACCCTTTTGTAGAGGTTTCAGACTAGCGGGCCTAAATGGGCCGAACAATGGACCCATTAGAATTTTAACAGAGTAAAAAGAACAAAAATTGAGTTTTTGCAATATAATTGTGTTGAAAAGCTCATAATCAATTGTATGAACTCCTAAGTTTGGATTAAAACTTATTTTGCAACCCTTTTGTAGAGGTTTCGGACGAGCGGGTCTAATTGGGCCGAACAATGGACCCGTTAGAATTTTAACTGAGTAAAAAGTACTGTAATTGAGTTTTTGTAATATAATCGTGTTGAAAAGCTCGTAATCAATTATATGAACTCCTAAAATTTGATTCTAACTTGTTTTGCGATGTTTTTTGTAGAGGTTTCGGACGAGCAGGTCTAAATGGGCCGAACAATGGACCTGTTAGAATTTTAACTGAGAAAAAAGTACATAAATCGAGTTTTTGCAATATAATCGAGTTGAAAAGCTCGTAATCAATTATATGAACTCCTAAAATTTGATTCTAACTTGTTTTGCGGTCTTTTTGTAGAGGTTTCGGATGAGCGGGCCTAAATAGGGCCGAACAATGGACCCGTTAGAATTTTAACTGAGAAAAAAGTACAGAAATCGAGTTTTTGCAATATAATCGTGTTGAAAAGCTCGTAATCAATTGTATGAAGTCCTAAATTTGGATTAAAACTTATTTTGCAACCCTTTTGTAGAGGTTTCAGACAAGCGGGTCTAAATGGGCCGAACAATGGACCCGTTAGAATATTAACTGAATAAAAAGTATAGAATTCTAGTTTTTTCAATATAATCGGGTTGAAAAGCTCGTAATCAATTTTATGAACTCCTAAATTTGGATTAAAACTTATTTTGCAGCCCTTTTGTAGATGTTTTGGACGAACGGGTCTAAATGGGCCGAACAAAGAACCCGTTAGAATTTTAACAGAGTAAAAAGTACAGAAATCGATTTTTTGCAATATAATCATGTTGGAAAGCTCGAAATTAATTATTTGAACTCTTAAATTTGATTGAAACTTGTTTTGCGGTCTTTTTCGTAGAGGTTTCGGACGAGCAGGTCTAAATGGGCCGAACAATGGACTCGTTAGAAATTTAACTAAGTAAAAATTACAGAAATCGAGTTTTTGCAATATAATCGTGTTGAAAAGCTCGTAATGAATTGTATGAACTCCTAAATTTGGATTAAAACTTATTTTGCAACCCTCTAGTTGAGGTTTCGGACGAGCGGGTCTAAATAGGCCGAACAATGGACCTGTTAGAATTTTAACTGAGTAAAAAGTACAAAACTCGAGTTTTTGCAATATAATCGTGTTGAAAAGCTCGTAATCAATTGTATGAACTCTTACATTTTGATTAAAACTTATTTTCCAACCCTTTTGTAGAGGTTTCAGACGAGCGGGTCTAAACGGGCCGAACAATGGACCCGTTAGAATTTTAACTGAGTAAAAAGTACAGAAATCGAGTTTTTGCAATATAATCGTGTTGAAAAGCTCGTAATCAATTATATGAACTCTTAAAATTTGATTAAAACTTGTTTTGTGGTCTTTTTTGTAGAGGTTTTGGACTAGCGGGTCTAAATGGGGCGAACAATGGACCCGTTAGAATTTTAACTGAGTAAAAAGTACAGAAATCGAGTTTTTGCAATATAATCGTGTTCAAAAGCTCTTAATCAATTATATGAACTCCTAGAATTTGATTCTTACTTATTTTGCGATCTTTTTTGTAACGGTTTCGGACGAGCGGGTTTAAATGGGCCAAACAATGGACCCGTTAGAATTTTAACTGAGTAAAAAGTATAGAAATTGAGTTTTTGCAATATAATCGTGTTGAAAAGCTTGTAAACAATTGTATGAACTCCTAAATTTGGATTAAAACTTATTTTGCAACCCTTTTGTAAAGATTTCGGACGAGCGGGTCTAAATGTGCCGATAAATGGACCCGTTAGAATTTTAACTGAGTAAAAAGTACTATAATCGAGTTTTTGAATTATAATCGTGTTGAAAAGCTCGTAATCAATTATATGAACTCCTAAATTTGATTCTAACTTGTTTTGCGGTCTTTTTTCTAGAGGTTTCGGAGGAGCGGGTCTAAATGGGCCGAACAATGGACCATTTACACTTTTAACTGAGAAAAAAGTACTGTAATCGAGTTTTTGCAATATAATCGTCTTGAAAAGCTCGTAATCAATTATATGAACTTCTAAATTTGATTCTAACTTGTTTTGCGGTCTTTTTTGTAGAGGTTTCGGACGAGCGGGTCTAAATGGACCGAACAATGGACTCGTTTGAATTTTAACTAAGTAAAAAGTACAGAAATCGATTTTTTGCAATATAATTGTGTTGAAAAGCTCGTAATCAATTATATGAACTCCTAAAATTTGATTCTAACTTGTTTTGCGGTCTTTTTTGTAGAGGTTTCGGACGAGCGGGCCTAAATGGGCCGAACAATGGACCCGTTAGATTTTTAACTGAGAAAAAAGTACAGAAATCGAGTTTTTGCAATATAATCGTGTTGAAAAGCTTGTAATCAATTGTATGAACTCCTAAATTTGGATTAAAACTTATTTTCCAACCCTTTTGTAGAGGTTTCAGACGAGCGGGTCTAAATGGGCTGAACAATGGACATGTTAGAATTTTAACTGAGTAAAAAGTACTGTAATCGAGTTTTTGTAATATAATCGTGTTGAAAAGCTCGTAATCAATTATATGAACTCCTAAAATTTGATTCTAATTTGTTTTGCGGTCTTTTTTGTAGAGGTTTCAGACGAGCGGGTCTAAATGGGCCGAACAATGGACCCGTTAGAATTTTAACTGAATCAAAAGTACAAAAATTGAGTTTTTGCAATATAATAGTGTTGAAAAGCTCTTAATAAATTATATGAACTCCTAAATTACGATTAAATCTTACTTTGCGGTCTTTTTCGTAAGGTTTCGGACGAGCGTGTCTAAATGGGCCGAACAATGGACCCGTTAGAATTTTAACCGAGTAAAAAGTATAAAAATTAAGTTTTTGCAATATAATAGTGTTGAAAAGCTCGTTATCAATTATATGAACTCCTAAAATTTGATTCTAACTTATTTTGTGATCTTTTTTGTTGGGGTTTCAAACGAGCGGGTCTAAATGGGCCGAACAATGGACCCGTTAGAATTTTATCTGAGTAAAAAGTACAAAAATCGAGTTATTGCAATCTAATTGTGTTGAAAAGCTCGTAATCAATTGTATGAACTCCTAAATTTGGATTAAAACTTATTTTGCAACCCTTTTGTAGAGGTTTCGGATGAGCGAGTCTAAATGGGCCGAACATTGGACCCGTTAGAATTTTAACTGAGTACAAAGTACAGAAATCAAGTTTTTGCAATATAATCGTTATGAAAAGCTCGTAATCAATTATATAAGCTCCTAAAATTTGATTCTAATTTGTTTTGCGGTCTCTTTTGTAGAGGTTTCGGACGAGCGGGTCTAAATGGGCCGAACAATGGATCCGCTAGAATTTTAACTGTGTATAAAGTACAAAAAGTGAGTTTTTGCAATATAATCTGTTTGAAACTCCTAAATTTGTATTAAAACTTATTTTCCAACCCTTTTGTAGAGGTTTCGGACTAGCGGGTCTAAATGGGCCGAACAGTGGACCCATTAGAATTTTCACAGAGTAAAAAGCACAAAAATTGAGTTTTTGCAATATAATTGTGTTGAAAAGCTCATAATCAATTGTATGAACTCCTAAGTTTGGATTAAAACTTATTTTGCAACCCTTTTGTAGAGGATTCGGACGAGCGGGTCTAAATGGGCCAAACAATGGACCCGTTAGAATTTTAACTGAGTAAAAAGTACAGAAATCGAGTTTTTGCAATATAATCGTGTTGAAAAGCTCGTAATCAATTGTTTGAACTCCTAAATTTGGATTAAAACTTATTTTCCAACCCTTTTGTAGAGGTTTCGGACGAGCGGGTCTAAATGGGCCGAACAATGGACATGTTAGAATTTTAACTGAGTAAAAAGTACTGTAATCGAGTTTTTGTAATATAATCGTATTGAAAAGCTCGTAATCAATTATATGAACTCCTAAATTTGATTCTAACTTGTTTTGCGATCTTTTTTTAGAGGTTTCGGACGAGCGGGTCTAAATAGGCCGAACAATGGACCCGTTAGAATTTTAACTGAGTAAAAAGTACAGAAATCGAGTTTTTGTAATATAATCTTGTTGAAAAGCTCATAATCAATTATATGAACTCCTAAATTTGATTCTAACTTGTTTTGCAGTCTTTTTTGTAGAGGTTTCGGACGAGCGGATCTAAATGAGCCGAACAATGGACCTGTAAGAATTTTAACTGAGTAAAAAGTACAGAAATCGAGTTTTTGCAATATAATCGTGTTGAAAAGCTCATAATCAATTATATGAACTCCTAAATTTGTATTAAAACTTATTTTGCAACCCTTTTTGTAGAGCTTTCGGACGAGCGGGTCTAAATGGGCCGAACAATGGACCCGTTAGAATTTTAACCGAGTAAAAAGTATAAAACTTAAGTTTTTGCAATATAATAGTGTTGAAAAGCTCGTTATCAATTATATGAACTCCTAAAATTTGATTCTAACTTATTTTGTGATCTTTTTTGTTGGGCTTCAAATGAGCGGTTCTAAATGGGCCGAACAATGGACCCGTTAGAATTTTAACTGAGTAAAAAGTACAAAAATCGAGTTTTTGCAATCTAATTGTGTTGAAAAGCCCGTAATCATTTGTATGAACTCCTAAATTTGGATTAAAACTTATTTTGCAACCCTTTTGTAGAGGTTTCGGATGAGCGACTCTAAATGGGCCGAACATTGGACCCGTTAGAATTTTAACTGAGTACAAAGTACAGAAAACAAGTTTTTGCAATGTAATCATGTTGAAAAGCTCGTAATCAATTATATAAACTCCTAATATTTTATTCTAATTTGTTTTGCGGTCTCTTTTGTAGAGGTTTCGGACGAGCGGGTCTAAATGGGCCGAACAATGGATCCGTTAGAATTTTAACTAAGTAGATAGTACAAAAGGTGAGTTTTTGCAATATAATCTATTTGAAACTCCTAAATTTGTATTAAAACTTATTTTCCAACCCTTTTGTAGAGGTTTCGGACTAGCGGGTCTAAATGGGCCGAACAATGGACCCAGTAGAATTTTAACTGAGTAAAAAGTACAGAAATCGAGTTCTTGCAATATAATCGTGTTGAAAAGCTCTAAATCAATTGTATTAACTCCTAAATTTGGATTAAAACTTATTTTCTAACCCTTTTGTAGAGGTTTCGGACGAGCGGGTCTAAATGGGCAGAACAATGGACCCGTTAGAATTTTAACTGAGTAAAAAGTACAGAAATCGAGTTTTTGCAATATAATCGTGTTGAAAAGCTTGTAATCAATTATATGAACTCCTAAAATTTGATTCTAACTTGTTTTGAGGTCTTTTTTGTAGAGGTTTCGGACGAGCGGGTCTAAATGGGCCGAACATGTACCCGTTAGAATTTTAACTGAGTCAAAAGTACAGAAATCGAGTTTTTGCAATATAATAGTGTTGTAAAGCTCATAATAAATTATACGAACTCCTAAATTTCGATTAAAACTTACTTTGCGGTCCTTTTCGTAAGGTTTCGGACGAGCGAGTCTAAATGGGCCGAAAAAATGGACCCGTTAGAATTTTAACCGAGTAAAAAGTATAAAAATTAAGTTTTTGCAATATAATAGTGTTGAAAAGCTCGTAATTAATTATATGAACTCCTGAATTTGGATTAAAACATATTTTGTAGCCCTTTTTTGTAGAGGTTTCGGACGAGCGGGTCTAAATGGGCCGAACAATGGACACGTTAGAATATTTTGAAGAAAGCTCATTAGAATTTTAACAAAGTAAAAAGTACAGAAATTAAATTTTTGCAATATAATTGTGTTGAAAAGCTCCTTATCAATTATATGAACTCCTAAAATTTGATTCTAACTTATTTTGTGATCTTTTTTGTTGAGGTTTCGGATGAGCGGGTCTAAATGGGCCGAACAATGGACCCGTTAGAATTTTAACTAAGTAAAAAGTACAAAAATCGAGTTTTTGCAATCTAATTGTGTTAAAAAGCTCATAATCAATTGTATGAACTCCTAAATTTGGATTAAAACTTATTTTGCAACCCTTTTGTAGAGGTTTCGGATGGGCGAGTCTAAATGGGCCGAACAATGGACCCGTTAGAATTTTAACTGAGTACAAAGTACAGAAATCAAGTTTTTGCAATATAATTGTGTTGAAAAGCTCGTAATCAATTATCTGAACTCCTAAAATTTGATTCTAACTTGTTTTGCGGTCTTTTTTGTAGAGGTTTTGGATGAGTGGGTCTAAATGGGCCGAACAATGGATCCGTTAGAATTTTAACTGAGTAGAAAGTACAAAATGCGAGTTTTTGCAATATAATCTGATTGAAAATCTCTTAATCAATTGTATGAACTCCTAAATTTGGATTAAAACATATTTTGCAACCCTTTTGTAGAGGTTTCGGACGAGCGGGTCGAAATGGGCCGAATAATGGACCCGTTAGAATTTTAACAGAGTAAAAAGCAGAAAAATCGAGTTTTTACAATATAATTGTGTTGAAAAGCTCATAATCAATTGTATGAGCTCCTAAATTTGGATTAAAATTTATTTTGCAACCCTTTTGTAGAGGTTTCGGACGAGCGGGTCTAAATGGGCCGAGCAATGGACACGTTAGAATATTTTGAAGAAAGCTCATTAGAATTTTAACAAAGTAAAAAGTACATAAATTAAATTTTTGCAATATAATTGTGTTGAAAAGCTCCTTATCAATTATATGAACTCCTAAAATTTGATTCTAACTTATTTTGTGATCTTTTTTGTTGAGGTTTCGGATGAGCGGGTCTAAATGGGCCGAACAATGGACCCGTTAGAATTTTAACTAAGTAAAAAGTACAAAAATCGAGTTTTTGCAATCTAATTGTGTTAAAAAGCTCATAATCAATTGTATGAACTCCTAAATTTGGATTAAAACTTATTTTGCAACCCTTTTGTAGAGGTTTCGGATGGGCGAGTCTAAATGGGCCGAACAATGGACCCGTTAGAATTTTAACTGAGTACAAAGTACAGAAATCAAGTTTTTGCAATATAATTGTGTTGAAAAGCTCGTAATCAATTATATGAACTCCTAAAATTTGATTCTAACTTGTTTTGCTGTCTTTTTTGTAGAGGTTTTGGATGAGTGGGTCTAAATGGGCCGAACAATGGATCCGTTAGAATTTTAACTGAGTAGAAAGTACAAAAAGCGAGTTTTTGCAATATAATCTGATTGAAAATCTCTTAATCAATTGTATGAACTCCTAAATTTGGATTAAAACATATTTTGCAACCCTTTTGTAGAGGTTTCGGACGAGCGGGTCGAAATGGGCCGAATAATGGACCCGTTAGAATTTTAACAGAGTAAAAAGCAGAAAAATCGAGTTTTTACAATATAATTGTGTTGAAAAGCTCATAATCAATTGTATGAACTCCTAAATTTGGATTAAAATTTATTTTGCAACCCTTTTGTAGAGGTTTCGGACGAGCGGGTCTAAATGGGCCGAACAATGGACTCGTTAGAATTTTAACGGAGTAAAAAGTACAGAAATAGAGTTTTTGCAATATAATCGTGTTGAAAAGCTCATAATAAATTGTATGAACTCCTAAATTTGGATTAACACTTGTTTTGCAACCCTTTTGTAGAGGTTTCGGACGAGGGGGTCTAAATGGGCCGAACAATGGACCCGTTAGAATTTTAACTAAGTAAAAAGTACAAAAATCGGGTTTCTGCAATATAATCGCGTTGAAAAGCTCGTAATCAATTTTATGAACTCCTAAATTTGTATTAAAACTTATTTTCCAACCCTTTTGTAGAGGTTTAGAACAAGCGGGTCTAAATGGGCCGAACAATGGACCCATTAGAATTTTAACGGAGTAAAAAGTACAAAAATCGGGCTTTTTCAATATAATAGTGTTGAAAAGCTCGTAATCAATTGTATGAACTCCTAAATTTGTATTAAAACTTATTTTCCAACCCTTTTGTAGAGGTCTAGAACAAGCGGGTCTAAATGGGTTGAACAATGGACCCGTTAGAATTTTAATAGAGTAAAAAGTACAGAAATCGAGTTTTTGCAATATAATCATGTTGGAAAGCTCGATATCAATTATATGAACTCTTTAAGTTGATTATAACTTGTTTTGCGGTCTATTTTGTAGAGGTTTCGGATGAGCAGGTCTAAATGGGCCGAACAATGGACCCGTTAGAATTTTAACTGAGTAAAAAGTACAGAAATTGAGTTTTTGCAATATAATCATGTTGAAAAATTTGTAATCAGTTATATGAACTCCTAAATTTGGATTAAAACTTATTTTGCAGCCCTTTTTGTAGAGGTTTCGGACGATCGGGTTTAAATGGGCCGAACAATGGACCCGTTAGAATTTTAACGGAGTAAAAAGTACAGAAATACAGTTTTTGCAATATAATCGTGTTGAAAAGCTCGTAATCAATTGTATGAACTCCTAAATTTGTATTAAAACTTATTTTCCAACCCTTTTGTAGAGGTTTCGGACGAGCTGGTCTAAATGGGCCGAACAATGGACCCGTCATAATTTTAACTAAGTAAAAAGTATAGAAATCGAGGTTTTGCAATATAATCGTGTTGAAAAGCTCGTAATCAATTATATGAACTCCTAAAATTTGATTCTAACTTGTTTTGCGGTCTTTTTTGTAGAGGTTTCAGACGAGCGGGTTTAAATGGGCCGAACAATGGACCCGTTAGAATTTTAACTAAGTAAAAAGTACAGAAATCGAGTTTTTGCATTATAATCGTGTTGAAAAGCTTGTAATCAATTGTATGAACTCCTAAATTTGGATTAAAACTTATTTTGCAACCCTTTTGTAGAGTTTTCAGATGAGCGGGTGATACATGCATGAGAGAGGTGAAACTAATAATCTTGGAAAAGAAGTTAAAACAGTTTTTCAAGTCAGAAACGTCAGTCAACTTGCGACTCCTTTTTGGATGGAATCCAAGCATTTATCGGTCGACATGTCTTCTTAAAACTTATCCGGCTGTCAATTATCTTTCCAACGGATCTTGAAACGTCTCAATCGGACATCTAGAACTCAAGATACGTCTATTTTAGTGAAGACAGCGCATGCAAAAATTCCTATACGGGATTAATACGAGATTTTTGGATAATTACGAATTTTCTTGATTTTATTTGATTATTTGTAATTTAAATCAATATAGGATTCTGAAATATCTATTAGGATCAGATTTATTTAATTATGATTTTATTTTTAATATTTATTTATTATTAGACGTTACTTATGTAATTAGGAGATTAGATTTCAGCATTTATTTAGGGTCTGTTTGTTTCACTGAAAACTGTTTCCGAAAAATGAATTCTGGAAAATGAACTACAGTTGTTGGAAAACTAATTGCAGAAACCATTTTCCGGTGTTTGGATGATGTTGTACAATTTATTTTACACTGTTTGGTAGAGTTTACTGAAAATTTCATGAACAATCCACAAACAAACATCGATAATGGTAAAAACAAGTTCCAATCAAAACATGGTTTAATGTTTAGGTTAGGGTTTAGGGTTTAGGGTTTAGGATATCATTTATGGTTTAGACTAGTATTTAATGTTTATGGTAGCATTTAGGGATTAGTATTTAAGGTATAGATTTAGGGTTTAGATTAATGTTTATAGTTTATGTTAGTGTTTAAGGTTTAGGGTTTAGGTTGGTGGTGAGGGTTTAGGGTTTATGATTTAAAGTTTTATGGTAACATTTAGGGTTTAGGATTTAAAGTTTTAGGGTAACATTTAGGGATTAGGGTTTAGTGATTAGGGTTTATGGTAGCATTTAGAGTCCATGGTTAGTGTTTAGTGCTTATCATTTATGGTTTAGTGTTATGTTAGTGTTTATGGTTTAGTGTTTAGCTTTTTAGTGTTTAGGGTTTATGTTATCATTTAGAGTTTAAGGTTTATGTTAGTGCTTAGTGTTTAAGGTTTAGTATTTATGTTAGCATTTAGGATTTAGGGGTTAATGTTTATTGTTTAGGGTTTATGTTAGTGTTCAAGGTTTAACATCTAAAGTTTAGGGTTTATGTTAAGGTTTAGTGTTTAGGTTTTATGGTTTATTGTTTAGATTAGTATTTAGGGATTATGGTTTATGTTGGTGTTTATTGTTTATGGTTTAGTGTTTATTGTTTATGATTTAATGTTTATGCTAGCATTTATGTTTTATGGGTTAGTGTTTAGGGTAAGGGTTTATGTTAGTGTTTGGGGTTTAATATATATGGTTTAACATTTAGGGTTTAAGGTTTATGTTAGTGTTTATGTTAGCATTTAGTGTTTATGGTTTAACATTTAGGGTTTAAGGTTTTGTTTTAGGGTTTTGTGTTTATGATATATCATTTAGGGTTTTGTGTTTATGGATCAGTGTTTATGGTTTAGGGTTATGTTAGTGTTTATGGTTTAACATTTAGGGTTTATAGGTTTTAATGTTTAGGGTTTAATATTTATTTGTCAATGTTTGGGGTTTGGGGTTTATGATTTAATGTTTATGGTTTAGGGTTTATGGTTTTTAATGTTTAGGGTTTAGGGTTTATGGTTTAGTTTTTATGTTAGTATTTAGGGTTTAGTTTTATGTTAGTATTTAGGGTTTAGGTTTTAAGGTTTACGGTTTAGGTTAGTATTTGTAGAGAGAATGAGAGGAATGAAAGCGACTTACCGAAAATCAATGGGTAAGTCATTTTACACTAAAACAAGGTCTATTTTCCATTGACTGTAATTGATTTTCCGTTGACTTTTTCATTTTCCATGAACCAACCAGCAGAAAGTTATGAAAACATTTTCAGGAAAACCAATTACAGGGAAACAAACAGACCCTTATTGTATTTAATTTCCTAAGTTTACTAGGATTAGAACTTCTCCAAGGCTTATATAAGGAGTCTTCAACCATATTGTAATGAAGATTTGAATGATTAAATAAAGTTCTCTTTTGAGTTCAGACTTGCAAGAAGTATAACTTGTGTTCTTTATTTTAGAAGCGATTCTTCAAGTTCGTCAGAATTTGTTGTTGATCTTCACACTCCTGCTTGCCTAGGTAACTGCGTCTAGGAGGGTGGGTTAGAGCCACTTGAGGTTGCTTGCTTGGTTAATTGCGATCAAGAGGGTGCCGAGGACAATTTATCCATTTATCTTCCATCTCCATCGTCATCGCCTATCTTCATCCATCTTTTCACCGATCCAACATTCGCGTCAATATCCTTATCCGCTTCCGCAAGCTCAACGTTCGCGTATACGGGGCTGTGTCCGTATCATTTGGTATCAGATTTAGGTCGTTCTTGAGGATGTCATTGAACAACGTATTGAATTTTACTCTTTTGGGGACTCGATGTCATTATTGTTGTCGACTAGATCATTCCGAGTATGATTGTCCAGATAAGTCTTATTTTCAAGAAAAAATTTTGAGAGATATGTTGTCTGAAATCATGCCTTCTAATGATATTGAAATCTGTGATTCGGAACATGATAAAGAAATTTGTTCTCCTAAAGAACATGAAGAAGGCGATACCATCGAGAGTTTAACCTTGCCTATTGATGAGGAAGAAATTCTATGTAGTGTGTTTGGTTCCAGTGACAAACCAACTATTTTGATTCAAGATGATCATCAAACGACAAAAACCGACGAAGGTACACTACAATCAAAAGGTACCATTGATTGTTTTCAAATTTCTATTTATGCTTATTCCTCTTCTAGCATTAGTAACAATTTTGAAGATGAGAATGAGTCACTTTGCAACCAAAAGAACAATAGTGATGATATCAACGAGAATGAACTTGTAAATTACATTGCAAAAAGAGACTATGCACAAGGATCCTTCAAGACATCTTCTCTTTCCTGGTACTTTGATGAACTTCCTACATTTACCGGTTTAGATTCGAGGGCGAATCTTTTTGAGGAGTGGGGGAATGATACATGCATGAGAGAGGTGAAACTAATAATCTTGGAAAAGAAGTTAAAAATGTTTTGCAAGTCAGAAACGTCAGTCAACTTGCGACCCCTTTTTGGATGGGATCCAGGCATTTATGGGTCAACATGTCTTCTTAAAACTTGTCCGGCTGTCAATTATCTTTCCAACGGATCTTGAAATGCCTCAATCAGACATCTAGAACTCAAGATACGTCTATTTTAGTGAAGACCGCGCATGCAGAAATTCCTCTACGGGATTAATACGAGATTTTTGGATAATTACGAATTTTCTTGATTTTATTTGATTATTTATAATTTAAATCAATATAGGATTCTGAAATATCTATTAGGATCAGATTTATTTAATTAGGATTTTATTTTTAATATTTATTTATGATTAGAAGTTACTTATGTAATTAGGAGATTAGATTTCAGCATTTATTTATTGTATTTTATTTCCTAAGTTTACTAGGATTAGAACTTCTCCAAGGCTTATATTGCAATATAATTGTGTTGAAAAGCTCATAATCAATTGTATAAACTCCTAAATTTTGATTAAAACTTATTTTGCAACCCTTTTGTAGAGGTTTCGAACGAGCGGGTCTAAATGGGCCGAACAATGGACCCGTTAGAATTTTAACTAAGTAAAAAGTACAGAAATCGAGGTTTTGCAATATAATCGTGTTTGAAAAGCTCGTAATCAATTTTATGAACTCCTAAATTTGGATTCTAACTTGTTTTGCGGTCTTTTTTGTAGAGGTTTCGGACGAGTGGGTCTAAATCGGCCGAACAATGGACCCGATAGAATTTTAACTGAGTAAAAAGTACAGAAATCGAGTTTTTGCATTATAATCGTGTTGAAAAGCTTGTAATCAATTGTATGAACTCCTAAATTTGGATTAAAACTTATTTTGCAACCCTTTTGTAGAAGGTTCGGATGAGCGGGTCCAAATGGGCCGAACAATGGACCCGTTAGAATTTTAACGGAGTAAAAAGTAATAATATCGAGTTTTTGCAATATAATCGTGTTAAAAAGCTCGTAATCAATTGTATGAAGTCCTAAATTTGGATTAAAACTTATTTTGCAACCCTTTTGTAGAGGTTTCGGACGAGCGGGTTTAAATGGGCCGAACAATGGACCCGTTAGATATTTAATTGAGTAAAAAGTACAGTAATCGAGTTTTTGCAATATAATCATGTTGAAAAGCTCGTAATCAATTATATGAACTCCTAAAATTTGATTCTAACTTGTTTTGCGGTCTTTTTTGTAGAGGTTTCGGACGAGCGGGTCTAAATGGGCCGAACAATGGACCCGTTAGAATTTTAACTGAGAAAAAAGTACAGAAATCGAGTTTTGCAATATAATCGTGTTGAAAAGCTCGTAATCAATTGTAGGAACTCCTAAATTTGGATTAAAACTTATTTTGCAACCCTTTTGTAGAGGTTTCAGACGAGCGGGTCTAAATGGGCCGAACAATGGACCCGTTAGAATATTAACTGAATAAAAAGTACAGAATTCTAGTTTTTGCAATATAATCGTGTTGAAAAGCTCGTAATCAATTGTATGAACTCGTAAATTTGGATTAAAACTTATTTTGCAACCCTTATGTAGAGGTTTCGGACGAGCGAGTCCAAATGGGCCGAACAATGGACCCGTTAGAATTTTAACTGAGTAAAAAGTACAAAAATCTAGTTTTTGCAATATAATCGTGTTGAAAAGCTCTTAATCAATTGTATGAACTCCTAAATTTGGATTAAAACTTATTTTGCAACCCTTTTGTAGAGGTTTCGGCGAGCGGGTCCAAATGGACCGAACAATGGACCCGTTAGAATATTAACTGAATAAAAAGTACATAATTATAGTCTTTTCAATATAATCGTGTTGAAAAGCTCGTAATCAATTTTATGAACTCCTAAATTTGGATAAAAACTTATTTTGCAACCCTCTTGTACAAGTTTCGGACGAGCGGGTCTAAATGGGCCGAACAATGGACCCATTGGAATTTTAACTGAGTAAAAAGTTCAGAAATCGAGTTTTTGAAATATAATCGTGTTGAAAAGCTCGTAATCAATTGTATGAAATCCTAAATTTGGATTAAAACTTATTTTGCAACCCTTTTGTAGAGGTTTCAGACGAGCGGGTCTAAATGGGCCGAACAATGGACCCGTTAGAATATTAATTGATTAAAAAGTACATATTTCTATTTTTTCAATATAATCGTGTTGAAATGCTCGTCATCAATTTTATGAACTCCTAAATTTGGATTAAAACTTATTTTGCAACCCTCTTGTACATGTTTCGGACGAGCGGGTCTAAATGGGCCGAACAGTGGACCCATTGGAATTTTAACTTAGTAAAAAGTTCAGAAATCGAGTTTTTGAAATATAATCCTGTTGAAAAGCTCGTAATCAATTATATGAACTCCTAAAATTTGATTCTAAATTATTTTGCGGTCTTTTTTGTAGAGGTTTCGAACGAGTGGTTCTAAATGGGCCGAACAATGGACCCGTTAGAATTTTAACTGAGTAAAAAGTATAGAAATCGAGTTTTTTCAATATAATCGTGTTGGAAAGCTCGTAATCAATTATATGAACTCCTAAATTTGGATTAAAACTTATTTTGCAGCCCTTTTTGTAGAGGTTTCGGACGAACGGGTCTAAATGGGCCGAACAAAGGACCCGTTAGAATTTTAACAGAGTAAAAAGTACTGAAATCGAGTTTTTGCAATATAATCATGTTGGAATGCTAGAAATTAATTATATGAACTATTAAATTTGATTAAAACTTGTTTTGTGGTTTTTTTTGTAGAGGTTTCGGACTAGCGGGTCTAAATGGGCCGAACAATGAACTCGTTAGAATTTTAACTGAGTAAAAAGTACAGAAATCGAGTTTTTGCAATATAATCGTGTTGAAAAGCTCGTAATCAATTATATGAACTCCTAAATTTGGATTAAAACTTATTTTGCAGCCCTTTTTGTAGAGGTTTCGGACGAACGGGTCTAAATGGGCCGAACAAAGGACCCGTTAGAATTTTAACAGAGTAAAAAGTACATAAATCAAGTTTTAGCAATATAATCATGTTGGAAAGCTTGTAATTAATTATATGAACTCTTAAATTTGATTAAAACTTGTTTTGCGGTCTTTTTTGTAGAGGTTTCGGACGAGCGGGTCTAAATGGGCCGAACAATGGACTCGTTAGAATTTTAACTGAGTAAAAAGTACAAAAATCGAGTTTATGCAATATAATCATGTTGAAAAGATCGTAATCAATTTTATGAACTCCTAAATTTGGATTAAAACTTATTTTGCAGCCTTTTTTGTAGTGGTTTCAGACGATCGGGTTTAAATAGGCCGAACAATGGACCCGTTAGAATTTTAACGGAGTAAAAAGTACAGAAATCGAGTTTTTGCAATATAATCGTGTTGAAAAGCTCGTAATCAATTATATGAACTCCTAAATTGGGATTAAAACTTATTTTCCAACCCTTTTGTAGAGCTTTCGGAGAGCGGGTCTAAATGGGTCGAGCAATGGACCCGTTAGAATTTTAACTGAGTAAAAAGTACAGAAATCGAGTTTTTTCATTATAATCGTGTTGAAAAGCATGTAATCAATTATATGAACTCCTAAAATTTGATTCTAACTTGTTTTGCGGTCTTTTTTGTAGAGGTTTCGGACGACCGAGTCTAAATCGGCCGAACAATGGACCCGTTAGAATTTTAACTTAGTAAAAAGTACAGAAATCGAGTTTTTGCATTATAATCGCGTTGAAAAGCTTGTAATGAATTGTATGAACTCCTAAATTTGGATTAAAACTTATTTTGCAACCCTTTTGTATATGTTTCGGATGAGCGGGTCCAAATGGGCCGAACAATGGACCTTTTAGAATTTTTACTGAGTAAAAAGTAATGAAATCGAGTTTTTGCAATATAGTCGTGTTAAAAAGGTCGTAATCAATTGTATGAACTCCTAAATTTATATTAAAACTTATTTTGCAACCCTTTTGTAGAGGTTTCGGACGAGCGGGTCTAAATGGGCCGAACAATGGACCCATTAGAATTTTAACTGAGTAAAAAGTACAAAAATCGAGTTTTTGCAATATAATCATGTTGAAAAACTCTTAATTAATTGTATGAACTCAGCCCATTTAGACCCGCTCGTCCGAAACCTCAACAAAAGGGTTTTAAAAAAGTTTTAATCCAAATTTAGGAGTTCATACAATTGATTACGAGCTTTTCAACACAATTATATTGCAAAAACTCAATTTGTGTGCTTTTTATTCAGTTAAAATTCTAACGGGTCCATTGTTCGGCCCATTTAGAACCGCTCATCCGAAACCTATGCCAAAAGGGTTGCAAAATAAGTTTTAATCCAAATTTAGGAGTTCATACAATTGATTACGAGCTTTTCAATACGATTATATTGCAAAAACTCGATTTCTGTACTTTTTACTCAGTTAAAATTCTAACAGGTCCATTGTTCGGCCCATTTAGACCCGCTCGTCCGAAACCTTTACAAAAAAGATTGCAAAATATATTTTAATCAAATTTTAGGAGTTCATATAATTGATTAAGAGCTTTTCAACACGATTATATTGCAAAAACTTGATTTCTGTTCTTTTTACTCAGTTAATATTCTAACGGGTCCATTGTTCGGCCCATTTAGACCCGCTCGTCCGAAACCGCTACAAAAGGATTGCTAAATAAGTTTTAATCCAAATTTAGGAGTTCATACAATTGATTATGAGATTTTCAACACAATTATATTGCAAAAACTCGATTATTGTGCTTTTTACTCAGTTAAAATTCTAACGGGTCCATTGTTCGGCCCATTTAGACCCGCTCGTCCGAAACCTTTACAAAAAAGATCGCAAAATAAGTTAGAATCAAATTTTAGGAGTTTATATAAATTATTAAGAGCTTTTCAACACGATTATATTGCAAAAACACGATTTCTGTTCTTTTTCCTCAGTTAATATTCTAACGGGTTTATTGTTCGGTCCATTTAGACCCGCTCGTCCGAAACCTCTACAAAAGGGTTGCAAAATAAGTTTTAATCCAAATTTAGGAGTTCATACAATTGATTACGAGCTTTTCAACACAATTATATTACAAAAACTCGATTTCTGTTCTTTTTACTCAGTTAATATTCTAACGGGTCCATTGTTCGGCCCATTTAGACTCGCTCGTCCGAAACCTTTACAAAAAAGATCGCAAAATAAGTTAGAATCAAATTTTAGGAGTTCATATAATTGATTAAGAGCTTTTAAACACAATTATATTGCAAAAACTCAATTTCTATACTTTTTACTCGGTTAAAATTCTAACGGGTCCATTGTTCTGCCTATTTAGACTCGCTCGTCCGAAACCTTACAAAAAGGACCGCAAAATAAGTTTTAATAAAAATTTAGGAGTTCATATAATTGATTACGAGCTTTTCAACACGATTATATTGCAAAAACTCGATTTCTGATCTTTTTACCCCGTTAAAATTCTAACGGGTCCATTGTTCGGCCCATTTAGACCCGCTCGTCCGAAACCTCTACAAAAAGGTTGCAAAATAAGTGTTAATCCAAATTTAGGAGTTCATACAATTGATTATGAGCGTTTCAATACGATTATATTGCAAAAACTCGATTTCTATACTTTTTACTCAGTTAAAATTCTAACGGGTCAACTGTTCGGCCCATTTAGACCCGCTCGTCCGAAACCTGTACAAAAGGGTTGCAAAATAAGTTTTAATCCAAATTTAGGAGTACATACAATTGATTACGAGCTTTTCAACACAATTATATTGCAAAAACTTGATTTCTATACTTTTTACTTAGTTAAAATTCTTACGGGTCTATTTTTCGGCCCATTAGGACCCGCTCGTCAGAAACCTCTACAAAAGGGTTGCAAAATAAGTTTTAATCCAAATTTAAGAGTTCATATAGATGATTACGAGCTTTTCAAAACGATTATATTGCAAAAACTAGATTTCTGTACTTTTTACTCCGTTAAAATTCTAACGGGTCCATTGTTCGGCTCATTTAGACCCGCTCGTCTGAAACCTCAACAAAAAGGTTGCAAAATAAGTTTTAATCCAAATTTAGGAGTTCATACAATTGATTACGAGCTTTTCAACACAATTATATTTCAAAAACTCGATTTTTGTGCTTTTGACTCAGTTAAAATTCTAACGGGTCCATTGTTCGGTCCATTTAGACCCGCTCGTCCGAAACCTCTACAAAAAGGTTGCAAAATAAGTGTTAGTCCAAATTTAGGAGTTCATACAATTGATTACGAGCGTTTCAATACGATTAAATTGCAAAAACTTGATTTCTGTACTTTTTACTCAGTTAAAATTCTAACGGGTCCATTGTTCGGCCCATTTAGACCCGATCGTCCGAAACCTATAAAAAATAGCTGCAAAATAAGTTTTAATCCAAATTTAGGAATGCATATAATTAATTACGTGCTTTTCAACATGATTATATTGTAAAAACTCGATTACAGTTCTTTTTACTCAATTAAAATTCTAACGGGTCCATTGTTCGGCCCATTTAGACTCGCTCTTCCGAAACCTATACAAAAGGGTTGCAAAATAAGTTTTAATCCAAATTTAGGAGTTCATACAATTGTTTATGAGCTTTTCAACACAATTATATTGCAAAAACACGATTTCTGTTCTTTTTACTCAGTTAAAATTCTAAGGGGTCCATTGTTCGCCCCATTTAGACCCGCTCGTCCGAAACTTCTACAAAAAAGACCGCAAAATAAGTTAGAATCAAATTTTAAGAGTTCATATAATTGATTACAAGCTTTTCAACACGATTATATTGAAAAATCTCGATTATAGTTCTTTTAACTCAGTGAAAATTCTAACGGGTCTATTGTTCGACCCATTTAGACCCGTTCGTCCGAAACCTCTACAAAAAGGTTGCAAAATAAGTTTTAATCCAAATTTAGGAGTTCATACAATTGTTTACGAGCTTTTCAACACGATTATATTGAAAAAACTCGATTTCTGTTCTTTTTACTCAGTTAAAATTCTAATGGGTTCATAGTTCGCCCCATTTAGACCCGCTCGTCCGAAACCTCTACAAAAAAGACCGCAAAACAAGTTAGAGTCAAATTTTAGGATTTCATATAATTGATTACGAGCTTTTCAATACGACTATATTGCAAAAACTTGATTTTTGTACTTTTTACTCAGTTAAAATTCTAACGGGTCCATTGTTCGGCCCATTTAGACCCGCTCGTCCGAAACCTGGACAAAATGGTTGCAAAATAACTTTTAATCCAAATTTAGGAGTTCATACAATTGATTACGAGATTTTCAACACAATTATATTGCAAAAACTCGATTTTTGTGCTTTTTACTCAGTTAAAATTCTAACTGGTCCATTGTTCGTCCCATTTAGACCCGCTCGTCCGAAACCTCTACAAAAGGGTTGCAAAATAAGTTTTAATCAAAATTTAGGAGTTCATACAATTGATTACGAGCTTTTCAACATGATTATATTGCAAAAACTCGATTTATGTACTTTTTAGTCAGTTAAAATTCTAACGGGTCCGTTGTTCGGCCAATTTAGACCCGCTCGTCCGAAACCTTTACAAAAAAGATCCCAAAATAAGTTTTAATCAAATTTTAGGAGTTCATATAATTGATTAAGATCTTTTCAACACGATTATATTGCAAAAACTTGATTTCTGTACTTTTTACTCAGTTAAAATTCTTACGGGTCCACTGTTCGGCCCATTTAGACCCGCTCGTCCGAAACCTCTACAAAAGGGTTGCAAAATAAGTTTTAATCCAAATTTAGGAGTTCATACAATTGTTTACGAGCTTTTCAACACGATTATATTGCAAAAACTCGATTTCTGTACTTTTTACTCAGTTAAAATTCTAATGGGTCCATTGTTCGGCCCATTTAAACCCGCTCGTCTGAAACCTTTACAAAAAAGACCACAAAAGAAGTTAGAATCAAATTTTAGGAGTTCATATAATTGATTACGAGCTTTTCAACACGATTATATTGAAAAATCTCGATTACAGTTCTTTTTACTCAGTTAAAATTCTAACGGGTCCATTGTTCGACCCAATTAGACCCGCTCGTCCGAAACCTCTAGAAAAGGGTTACAAAATAAGTTTTAATCCAAATTTAGGAGTTCATACAATTGATTACGAGCTTTTAAATACGATTATATAGCAAAAACTCGATTTATGTACTTTTTACTCAGTTAAAATTCTAACGGGTCCATTGTTCGGCCCATTTAGACTCGCTCGTCTGAAACCTTTACAAAAAAGACCGCAAAATAAGTTAGAATCAAATTTTAGGAGTTCATATAATTGATTACGAGCTTTTCAACACGATTATATTGAAAAATCTCGATTACAGTTCTTTTTACTCAGTTAAAATTCTAACGGGTCCATTGTTCGACCCAATTAGACCCGCTCGTCCGAAACCTCTAGAAAAGGGTTACAAAATAAGTTTTAATCCAAATTTAGGAGTTCATACAATTGATTACGAGCTTTTAAATACGATTATATAGCAAAAACTCGATTTATGTACTTTTTACTCAGTTAAAATTCTAACGGGTCCATTGTTCGGCCCATTTAGACTCGCTCGTCTGAAACCTTTACAAAAAAGACTGCAAAATAAGTTAGAATCAAATTTTAGGAGTTCATATAATTGATTACGAGCTTTTCAACACGATTATATTGAAAAATCTCGATTACAGTTCTTTTTACTCAGTTAAAATTCTAACGGGTCCATTGTTCGACCCAATTAGACCCGCTCGTCCGAAACCTCTAGAAAAGGGTTACAAAATAAGTTTTAATCCAAATTTAGGAGTTCATACAATTGATTACGAGCTTTTAAATACGATTATATAGCAAAAACTCGATTTATGTACTTTTTACTCAGTTAAAATTCTAACGGGTCCATTGTTCGGCCCATTTAGACTCGCTCGTCTGAAACCTTTACAAAAAAGACCGCAAAATAAGTTAGAATCAAATTTTAGGAGTTCATATAATTGATTACGAGCTTTTCAACACGATTATATTGAAAAATCTCGATTACAGTTCTTTTTACTCAGTTTAAATTCTAACGGGTCCATTGTTCGACCCATTTAGACCCGCTCGTCTGAAACCTCTACAAAAGGGTTGCAAAATAAGTTTTAATCCAAATTTAGGAGTTCATACAATTGTTTACGAGCTTCTCAACACGATTATATTGCAAAAACTCGATTTCTGTTATTTTAACTCATTTAAAATTCTAACGGGTCCATTATTCGCCCCATTTAGACCCGCTCGTCCGAAACCTCTACAAAAAAGACCGTAAAACAAATTAGAGTCAAATTTTAGGATTTCATATAATTGATTAGGAGCTTTTCAACACGACTATATTGCAAAAACTTGATTTCTGTACTTTTTACTCAGTTAAAATTCTAACGGGTCCATTGTTCGGCCCATTTAGACCCGCTCGTCCGAAACCTCTACAAAAGGGTTGCAAAATAACTTTTAATCCAAATTTAGGAGTTCATACAATTGATTACGAGCTTTTCAACACAATTAAATTGCAAAAACTCGATTTTTGTGGTTTTTACTCTGTTAAAATTCTAACGGGTCCATTGTTCGGCCCATTTAGACCTGCTTGTCCGAAACCTCTACAAAAGGGTTGCAAAATAAGTTTTAATCAAAATTTAGGAGTTCATACAATTGATTACGAGCTTTTCAACACGATTATATTGCAAAAACTCGATTTATGTACTTTTTACTCAGTTAAAATTCTAACGGGTCCATTGTTCGGCCCATTTAGACCCGCTCGTCCGAAACCTTTACAAAAAAGATCCCAAAATAAGTTTTAATCAAATTTTAGGAGTTCATATAATTGATTAAGAGCTTTTCAACACGATTATATTGCAAAAACTTGATTTTTGCAATATAATCATGTTGAAAAGCTCATAATCAATTATATGAACTCTTAAATTTTGATTTAAACTTATTTTGCAGCTATTTTTGTAGAGGTTTCGGACGAGCGGGTCTAAATGGGCCGAACAATGGACCCGTTAGAATTTTAACTGAGTAAAAAGTACATAAATCGAGTTTTTGCAATATAATCGTGTTGAAAAGTTCATAATCAATTATATGAACTCCTAAATTTGGATTAAAACTTATTTTGCAGCCCTTTTTGTAGAGGTTTCGGACGAGCGAGTCTAAATGGGCCAAACAATGGACCCGTTAGAATTTTAACAGAGTAAAAAGTACAGAAATCGAGTTTTTGCAATATAATCATGTTGAAAAGCTAATAATTAATTATATGAACTCCTAAATTTGGATTAAAACTTATTTTGCAGCCTTTTTTGTAGAGGTTTCGGACGAGCGGGTCTAAATGGGCCGAACAATGGACCCGTTAGAATTTTAACTGAGTAAAAAATATAGTAATCGAGTTTTTGCAATATAATCGTGTTCAAAAGCTCTTAATCAATTATAGGAACTCCTAGAATTTGATTCTAAATTATTTTGCGATCTTTTTTGTAATGGTTTCGGACGAGCAGGTCTAAATGGGCGGAACAATGGACCCGTTAGAATTTTAACAGAGTAAAAAGTACAAAAATCGAGTTTTTGCAATATAATCGTGTTGAAAAGCTCATAATCAATTACATGAACTCCTAAATTTGGATTAAAACTTATTTTGCAGCCCTTTTTGTAGAGGTTTCGGACGAACGGGTCTAAATGGGCCGAACAATGGACCCGTTAGAATTTTAACTGATTAAAAAATACAGAAATCAAGTTTTTGCAATATAACCGTGTTGAAAAGTTCATAATTAATTATATGAACTCCTAAATTTGGATTAAAACTTATTTTGCAGCCCTTTTTGTAGAGGTTTCGGACGAGCGGGTCTAAATGGGCCAAACAATGGACCTGTTAGAATTTTAACAGAGTAAAAAGTACAGAAATCGGGTTTTTGAAATATAATAAAGTTGAAAAGCTCGTAATCAATTATATGAACTCCTAAATTTGGATTAAAACTTATTTTGCAGCTGTTTTTGTAAAGGTTTCGGACAAGCGGGTCTAAATGGGCCGAACAATGGACCCATTAGAATTTTAATAGAGTAAAAAGTACAGAAATTGAGTTTTTGCAATATAATCGTGTTGAAAAGCTCATAATCAATTACATGAACTCCTAAATTTGGATTAAAATTTATTTTGCAGCCCTTTTTGTATAGGTTTCGGACGAACGAGATTAAATGGGCCGAACAATGGACCCGTTAGAATTTTAACTGAGTAAAAAGTACGTAAATCGAGTTTTTGCAATATAATCGTGTTGAAAAGCTCGTGATAAATTGTATGAACTCCTAAATTTGGATTAAAGCTTATTTTCCAGCCCTTTTTGTAGAGGTTTCAGACGAGCGGGTCTAAATGGGCCGTACAATGGACCCGTTACAATTTTAGCAGAGTAAAAAGTACAGTAATCGAGTTTTTGCAATATAATCGTGTTGAAAAGCTCTTAATCAAATATATGAACTCCTAGAATTTGGATTAAAACTTATTTTGCAGCCCTTTTTGTAGAGGTTTAAGACGAGCGGGTCTAAATGGACCAAACAATGGACCCGTTAAAATTTTAACTGAGTAAAAAGTACAGAGATCTAATTTTTGCAATATAATCGTGTTGAGAAGCTCGTAAACAATTGTATGAACTCATAAATTTGAATTAAAATTTATTTTGCAACCATTTTGTAGAGGTTTCGGACGAGCGGGTCTAAATGGGTCGAACAATGGACCCGTTAGAATTTTAACTGAGTAAAAAGTATAGAAATCGAGTTTTTGCAATATAATCGTGTTGAAAAGCTCGTAATCAATTATATGAACTCCTAAAATTTGATTCTAACTTATTTTGCGGTCTTTTTGTAAAGGTTTCGGATGAGCGGGTCTAAATTGGCCGAACAATGGACCCGTTAGAATTTTAATTGAGTAAAAAGTACAGAAATCGAGTTTTTGCAGTATAATTGTGTTGAAAAGTTCATAATCAATTATATGAACTCCTAAATTTGGATTAAAACTTATTTTGTAGCCCTTTTTGTAGAGGTTTCGGACGAGCGGGTCTAAATGGGCCAAACAATGGACCCATTAGAATTTTAACAGAGTAAAAAGTACAAAAATCGAGTTTTTGCAATATAATCATGTTGAGAAGCTCATAATCAATTATATGAACTCCTACATTTGGATTAAAACTTATTTTGCAGTCGTTTTTGTAGAGGTTTCGGACGAGCAGGTCTACATGGGCCGAGCAATGGACCCGTTACAATTTTAACTGAGTAAAAAGTACAGAAATCGAGTTTTTGCAATATAATCGTGTTGAAAAGCTCGTAATCAATTGTATGAACTCCTAAATTTGGATTAAAAATTATTTTGCAACGCTTTTGTAGAGGTTTCGGACGACCGGGTCTAAATGGAACGAACAATGGACCCGTTAGAATTTTAACCGAGTAAAAAGTACAGAAATCGAGTTTTTGAAATTTAATCGTGTTGAAATGCTCATAATCAATTATATGAACTCCTAAATTTGGATTAAAACTTATTTTGCAGCCCTTACTGAAGAGGTTTTGGACGAGCGGGTCTAAATGGGCCGAACAATGGACCCCTTAGAATTTTAACTGAGTAAAAAGTACAGAAATCGAGTTTTTGCAATATAATCGTGTTGAAAAGCTCATAATCAATTATATGAACTCCTAAATTTGGATTAAAACTTATTTTGCAGCCCTTTTTGTAGAGGTTTCGGACGAGCGGGTCTAAATGGGCCGAACAATGGACCCTTTAGAATTTTAACAGAATAAAAACTACAGAAATCAAGTTTTTGCAATATAATCATGTTGAAAAGCTCATAATCAATTATGTGAACACATATATTTGGATTAAAACTTATTTTGCAACCCTTTTGGTAGAGGTTTCGGACGAGCGGGTCTAAATGGGCCGAACAATGGACCCGTTAGAACTTTAACTGAGTAAAAAGTACAGAAATCGAGTTTTTGCAATATAATCGTGTTGAAAAGCTCGTAAAAAATTGTATGAACTCCTAAATTTGGATTAAAACTTATTTTGCAACCCTTTTGTAGAGGTTTCGGACGAGTGGGTCTAAATGGGCCGAACAATGGACCCGTTAGAATTTTAACTGAGTAAAAAGTATAGAAATCAAGTTTTTGCAATATAATCGTGTTGAAAAGCTCGTAATCAATTATATGAACTCCTCAATTTGGATTAAAACTTATTTTGCAACCCTTTGTAGAGGTTTCAGACGATCGGGTCTAAATGGGCCGAACAATGGACCCGTTAGAATTTTAACCGAGTAAAAAGTACTGTAATCGAGTTTTTGCAATATAATCGTGTTGAAAAGCTCGTAATCAATTATAGGAACTCCTAATATTTGATTCTAACATATTTTGATGTCTTTTTTCTAAAGGTTTCGGACGAGCGGGTCTAAATGGGCTGAACAATGGACCCGTTAGAATTTTAACTGAGTAAAAAGTACAGAAATCGAGTTTTTGCAATATAATCGTGTTGAAAAGCTCGTAAAAAATTGTATGAACTCCTAAATTTGGATTAAAACTTATTTTGCAACCCTTTTGTAGAGGTTTCGGACGAGCGGGTCTAAATGGGGCGAAGAATGGACCCGTTAGAATTTGAACTGTGTAAAAAGTACTGTAATCGAGTTTTTACAATATAATCGTGTTGAAAAGCTCTTAATCAATTATATGAACTCCTAAAATTTGATTCTAACTTATTTTGCGATCTTTTTTGAAAGGTTTCGGACGAGCGGGTCTAAATGGGCCGAACAATGGACTCGTTAGAATTTTAACTGAGTAAAAAGTACAGAAATCGATTTTTTGCAATATAATCGTGTTAAAAAGCTCTCAATCAATTGTATGAACTTCTAAATTTAGATTAAAACTTATTTTGCAACCCTTTTGTAGAGGTTTCGGACGACCGGGTCTAAATGGGCCGAACAATGGACCCGTTAGAATTTTAACCGAGTAAAAATTATTGTAATCGAGTTTTTGCAATATAATCGTGTTGAAAAGCTTGTAATCAATTATATGAACTCCTAAAATTTGATTCGAACTTATTTTGCGGTCTTTTTTGTAAAGGTTTCGGACAAGCGGGTCTAAATGGGCCGAACAATGGCCCAGTTAGAATTTTAACTGAGTAAAAAGTAGAGAAATCGAGTTTGTGCAATATAATCGTGTTGAAAAGCTCGTAAACAATTGTATGAACTCCTAAATTTGGATTAAAACTTATTTCGCAACCCTTTTGTAGAGGTTTCGGACGAGCGGGTCTAAATGGGCCGAACAATGGACCCGTTAGAATTTTAACTGAGTAAAAAGCACAAAAATCAAGTTTTTGCAATATAATTGATTTGAAAAGCTCTTAATCAATTATATGAACTTCTAAAATTTGATTCTAACTTATTTTGCTATCTATTTTGTAAAGGTTTCGGACGAGCGGGTCTAAATGGGCCGAACAATGGACCCGTTAGAATTTTAACGGAGTAAAAAGTATAGAAATCGAGTTTTTGCAATATAATAGTGTTGAAAAGTTCATAATCAATTATATGAACTCCTAAATTTGGATTAAAACTTATTTGCAGCCCTTTTGTAGAGGTTTCGGACGAGCGGGTCTAAATGGGCCGAACAATGGACCCGTTAGAGTTTTAACAGAGTAAAAAGTATGGAAATCGAGTTTTTACAATATAATCATGTTGAAAAGCTCATAATCAATTATATGAACTCCTAAATTTGGATTAAAACTTATTTTGCAGCCCTTTTTGTAGAGGTTTCGGACGAGCGGGTCTAAATGGGCCGAGCAATGGACCCGTTACAATTTAAACTTAGTAAAAAGTACAGTAATCGAGTTTTTGCAATATAATCGTGTTGAAAAGCTCATAATCAATTATATGAACTCCTAGAATTTGGATTAAAACTTATTTTGCAGCCCTTTTTGTAGAGGTTTCAGACGAGCGGGTCAAAATGGGCCAAACATTGGACATGCTAGAATTTTAACTGAGTAAAAAGTACAGAAAACGAGTTTTTGCAATATAATCGTATTGAAAAGCTCGTAATCAATTATATGAAATCCTAAAATTTGATTCTAACTTGTTTTGTGGTATATTTTTTGTAGAGGTTTCGGACGAGCGGGTCTAAATGGGCCGTAAAATGGACCCGTTAGAATTTTAACTGAGTAAAAAGTATAGAAATCGAGTTTTTGCAATATAATCGTTTTGAAAAGCTCGTAATTTATTGTATGAACTCCTAAATTTGGATTAAAACTTATTTTGCAACCATTTTGTAGAGGTTTCGGACGAGCGGGTCTAAATGGGCCGAACAATGGACCCGTTAGATTTTTTTTTTTGAGAAAAAGGCCTCATTAAAACCCCACTAATCTCAACTGGGCTAGCCCAGAGGGGTCCTGAAGGGGAAAAGATTGCCCATATATATATATATATATAAAATCAAGGGGGTTGAAAACCAACCTGTACAATAGAGCGTAAGAAATCGGGCAAGCCCGACCCAAAATTCAAAGAGGACCTTGAGTGCAAGGCCCAATTGGCAATAGAATGTGCTAGAACATTAGCAACTCGCGGTACATAAAGAAAATGTAAATCCGGAATAGATACAAAAAGAGGACGAGCCGCATCAATTTGTGGTCGTAAAAGAGAGGCGTCCGGGCCGAGGCAACGTATTTTGTTGATGACCAAAGCAGCGTCAGAATCGATAATGATGCCGCTCCAGCCGACATCCCTACCAAGTGTAGCCCCAGTGATGATGGCGCGAAGCTCCGCAGTGGAGGCGTCGACGCATCCTGCGCAATGAATGGCACAACCATGAAGAATAGATCCACTAGCATCCTGAGCCACAACACCAAACCTTGCTTCGCCTGTAGCGGGGTTGAAAGCACTGTCGACATTGATTTTAACCTTCCCTTCCAGTGGCAGCCTCCATGTTGGTTGAGAAAGAGCTAGCTCCGTCCGTAGTTGCGTCGTGGCGTGAAGAGAGTTGGCCGAGGCGTAGTCCTGTAGCAGTTCCCTAGAATTCATAAGAGTAAGCCATGGCGGCTACAAACGCTTAGAGTGAACCCAGTCGTTCATCCGGTTCCAGATGTTCCAAAGGATAGTGAGGAACAGACTAAATTCAGAGCGAGAAAGTAGCGAGGCCCCTTGTTCCAACCATAAGGGAGTAGGGGAGAGCGCGCTAGTGCGTAAAGGAAGGGGAAGCCCAGCTAGTTGCAGTACTTCAGCTGCACCAACACAATCTCGGAGAGCATGGAGTGGTGTTTCGACTACCGTCGGGAAAAAAGGGCACACGCCAGAGCCTAACCCCACAGTTGCAAGACGGTCACCTGTGGGTAGAGCATCTCGTCATGCTCTCCATCCAAAGGATCAAATCTTCGGGAGGGTGCTCGCTTTGGAAATAGCCCGCCAAAGGGGAGAAGGACGGCCGATAGGTCTGACTGGACGTCGTAAGAATAGGTATCCGGAGCGCACCGAATATATCCCCGTGTCATGATAGCCCCAAAGTAATACATCGCGCCGCTCATTGGAGATTGGCACACACAATATGGCATCAGCATCATCCCAGTCAAAATGCTGGCGGACTTTGAGTTCATCCCAAGACGCTTGATTGGGGATCATGAAGTCACGACACCGTAAGGGGAGTTCATCCTTGTCTTGATAATTTCCAAAGAAGGATAAACTGGAGGCTCCGCCCCAAGGGTCGCGGTGGATACGGATCTGACTCTGGATTCCGGGTCGCCAAAAGAAACCCGACTGCAATCGTTGCAGGGCCTTCTAAAGACCACGCCAAGCGAATGACGCGCGTCGATCTAGCTTAGCGTCCAATAATTTCCCAGAAGGAAAGTAACGTGAGCGTAAGACACGCGCAATGAGGGATTCAGGCGAATGGATCAGCCTCCATAATTGTTTACCTAAAAGAGCAATGTTGAAATCGTTTAGATTCCTAAAGCCCATTCCCCATGCTGCCTTGGGATCACAAATAGAGTCCCAAGATAGAATAGGCCAGCCTCGCTTGTTACTGCGGCCAGACCACCAGTATCGACGGATCGAGCTAGTCATATCGTCTATGATGTTCTGCAGGAGCAGGTAACAAGACATAACATACTGAGGTATGGCTTGTGCCACCAACTTTATCAGTGTTTCGCGCCCACTGAAATAAAGTAAGTTGGTGTCCCATTTAGTTATTCGAGAACTGAATTTGTCACGGACAAATCCTAGACATTCCGTTCGATTCCTCCCTATCATGAGAGGAACTCCGAGATAGATACTCGGGTCCTCAACAATGCGCACACCGAGAGTCAATTGAACTGCCTGAATGAAGGTCTCAAAACAGCGTGAACTGCAGTAGGCCGTGGACTTATCGAAATTAATAGTTTGTCCTGAGGAGGATTCATATAGGCGTAGAATCTCTTTCAACCTATCAACCTCATCAGGGCAATTACGAAGGAAAACAATGCTATCATCGGCAAATAGCAGATGTGTGATCCGAGGTCCATGTCGGTTGTCTTGTAAGCCGAGGAGGCGCCCTTCCCGTTGTTCGGATTCAAGGGCCGCGGATAACCCTTGGGAACAAATGAGAAAGAGGAATGGGGTTGAATAAATTCAGGCCCAATGATGTTCTAGTGTTGCTTGAAGAAACCACTAGGAAATCCATCGATGCCAGGAGCTTTCCTTGGACTAATATCCTAGAAGGCGGCAAGCACTTCACTCTCTGTGAATGGTCGCAACAGAGAAGTATTCATTGATGGAGTGACGACCGGAAAGATTTGTTCCAGCAGACGTGGCGAAGAACTAGGGTTGGACGATGTAAATAGCGTCCGAAAATAATCCGAGGCAATTTGAAGAAGCCTAGGCGTAGATGTATGCCAAACACGGTTCCCATCGTGAAAGCCACGAATAGTGTTCTTTTTCCTTCGCTTAGAGGCTCTAGCGTGGAAAAAAGACGTGTTTTTGTCCCCTTGGGACAACCACGTGACCCGCGATTGTTGTGCCCAATAGGCTTCACGTACGTCCAGAAGACGTCGAAGCTCTAGTTTTGCGTCTCGCAGGTCATTTAGCATCGTAGTCGGTAGTTGACGACATCGCATGTATGAATTGATTTTGCGTTGTAGTTCCGCAATGCGGTTGTGTGATTGCTATCGGCGATGCGATTTCCAATCGCGAAGCTGGTTGCCAACCGTACGTAATTTATCAGGCAAATTGCCCGATGCATTCGCCCATGCCTGTTGGAAGGTCGAGATGCATGATGGATAATTTGCCCAACAAGATTCAAAAAGGAAATGGTCAAAGGTCTCTCGAGGAGCAGTGTCGCGCTGGAGAGCATGTTTTGTGTCCATGACTATGACATAATGGTCAGATTCCGGGGAAAAATATTACGGCATTGGAATATGGAATTTTCACTAAGCCATGCATTGCATGCTAGAAAACGATCAAGTCGTTCACAAACAGTTGAGACGTTAGGCCCTGTTCGGGACCAAGTGAACCAACCCGATGTTGGCTTGCAATCAAAAAGACTATTGTGAGATAAACATTTGCGAAAACTAGTGATTTGCGACTGCGGTCGGTGACAGCCTCCTTGTTTTTCTGAATCTGATAAAATATCATTAAGGTCACTGCCAATTAACCAAGGCATTGGTGAAGCGTGACGCAAAGAATCAATCAAATCCCACGTTTTAGACTTCACATTTGTGTCAGCGTAACCATATATGCCCGTAAAACGAAAACATTCATCATGTGAATTTAAAATAACATCGATGGATCAATCAGAATACGAGAGCAAATCAAGTTCAATTGTATTATTCCAAAATATAATGAGTCCGGAGCATGTGGGGCTGCAATCAACATGGATGCAGCCATGCATATCTAATAAAATCCTTAAACGATCATAATAATAACGACATAAGCGAGTTTCAGACAAAAATATAACATTCGGTTGTAACCTACGAGCAATGGTGCTCAACCCTTAAACTGCCGTCGGGGAACCAAGACCGCGGCAGTTCCAACAAAAGATCCTCATTTCTCTCAGCGGGGTTGAACGTCAACCGCTGCCGAAGAGATTTTGCTGCTCATCCCAGCTTTAGATAGTTTGGAAGGTTTGTCAGAGGTCACTCCGGGTTTCACCGGCTTAGCCTGAGCGGAGGGGGAGGTTCTCGGCCTCTTGGTAACATCAACAGCAACCACCGGAGGGCTATGTTTTGTCTTGTGGGAGCTAGTTGCTCCATTAGTAGGTCCTGACGTTGCAGCCAACCAATCCTCAAATTTTGGGTTGGTATACACATTACTTCCAACCCCTACAGTAGTGGAAATGGGAGGAGCAGCTGTAGGCACCGGTATACCATCGTCATTGATCAGTACAAACCGCTTCTCCGGCGGAGTGGAGGAGGCAGCAGCATCATTCGTGGCTGGAGTGACCTTGGGGGAACCATTTGTGACAGATTCTGCATCTGCCGGTATGATGTCCAAAGGTGCCACATTTAGTGGCTCAATTGTTTGTGCTGCTGAAGGGGATGCATGATGTTCGCTGGCAGCATCATCCTCAATCAGAACAGCCACATCAGCAGTTGCGGGCGGGTCCGATATGCCCAGCGATGGATTGGCTGCAACATCAGCCATAGTATTCGCAGGGTCCTCGTGTGCCACTGTTGTTGGAGCAGCATCATGCACTATATCCGTTGCAACATGAGGCTACTGCTGGGATGTTTTCGCAATCCCTACCACCTTTTCCCCTTTACCGTTTACATCTGGACAAATGTAAATGAACGGGGAAATTAATAAACAGTAGAAAATGATGGAGTGTAAAATTACAAAAGAGATCGAAATAAAATGAAATGAAAATACCCTTAGTAACAGCTGGTGTTATTAAAGGGCATGCTGGTTCGAAATATCGAACTCGTCCTTTGCTTGCAACCTTAGATTTGCCTTTCGGAGTAGGGGCACGTAGCCAATTACCGTATTGTAGTGCTTCTGGTTTGGCATCCTTAAAGTCAGCGCAAGAAGCACATAGATGACAGAGGATTCCACACACATGGCAGAATGTGGGCAACTTCTCATATTGGACGGGGAGTATTTGTGGCTCCTAATCAGCTATTCCCATAGCCACAAAACGGTGCAATGGTCGAGCAACATCTACTTGGATCCAAACGCGGAGGAACTTGACCATATTCCCATCTTCCGATTTTCGGGAATCAGTTCCCATGACGGCTCCAAGGCCGCTACCAAGTGCCCGCCCAGTGATGTTGGCAACTGTGTCCCCGGTCATCATAGCTAGGGGAACTTTGTGAATCCGAACCCAGATTCGCATATGAGTGAAAGCTTAGCCATCAATGGTGAGTTTTGGTTGGATTGGCAGTAGAGCAAGCCAGTCCTTTTTGAACGTCCATGGGCCTCGCTTAAGGACATCATCTCTGCGAGCCGTTGTCTCAAATTTAAACATAAAGAATCCTGATCCTAGGGCCGTTACCGTTGATAGCTTATCACCTTTCCAAACTGTCGAAAAAATGCGTACCAACGCAGCTTCATCGAAAGTTTTCGTTGGAAAAAGCTTCCCTATCAGAGATGATTTGTAATCATCGAGGGGGATGACTTTGGTCGAAGCTGGTGCAAAAACCAAATGTTGTTCCTCAGCAGTAAACTGGAGGTTGTCAAAGCGTGATAGAAAAAAATCTGAGGAGGCCATGGTGAAGTAACAGTTAAAGTTGTTGTAGTGGTAGAGAGAAGAATGGTGCAGCCAACATACAAAAGCTGAAGCTGGCGGCCAAGGTGAAATATATGTGTTGAAGAGAAGTAATACCTTAGATGGGATTGATAATTCCAAATGAGTAGGAGAGATTTCAAAAGATAAAATAAATTTTAAATTTATGTTTATCTTAAATTTTAAATGTATGGTAATCCTAAAGATTTGTAGATTCCCCGAAAAGAGATGAACAAAATCTTTCCCAGCAAATTCAAAGTTCAATTTTAACTTAGATAAAATAAGTTTGAAATAGAATTTGAAAGTGTATGGTATATGAAGATTAGAAGAGATAGTGATAGCTTTCCCAACAACTTCAAAAAATATTCTAAACTTAGATAATGTGAAATTGAAAGTGAGATCAAAAGGAAATGGATTCCTGATATATAGGGAATTATCCGTTAAGAAAATTCGAAATGTGGAATGGGAGGTATTTTTGGTTATCCCGATTTTTCGGAACAAAAAAATCTCGGAAATAATGGAACAATGGAACCTCAAAGTTTTGCCTCGCCTCCGTTGAGAGTAAACAGGGCCGTTACCGTTCATGGAGACGGTGGCAGCAGGGTAACGGGCCCGGGAAACCAACGTCTCACAATCTGCCATCAACGTATGCATGGAGGGGAATAGAAAAACCCTAACTGCAACCAACGATGGGCTCGAGATGAGTCCTGAAAAACTGGCAGCAATCAACAAGCCAGACTTGAGTAACATCACTAATAAACATATGATGATAAAATGTCTCAAATATAATATAGGTGTTGCATGTCGTATTTGGTTGCAGCTATGCGTCCGTTTGCATGCATGCCATCGCCATGCAATTGGTAAGAAAAACATGATAACGAGAGACTTACAAGTCTCGTGCCATTTTTCAAGAGAAGCAAAAATACAAGGCCTTGACGGCCAGGATGAACCTTGTGCCCTGATTAAGGGGGCTGGGATGACGAAGGGCACCCATGAGTGTGACCCAGCATAATCAAAACATTCTACAAAATTATTAAGATTACTTAGAATAGTTATGAATGAATTAACTAGGATAATTGTGCATGACGGTAGAAATCTTTGGTAGAGAGTGTTCGTCAGCATTGGAGAGTGAGGTCTCCATGACAGTAATGAAAATAATAAGCAAACCTGTACATGTTGGTGGGGGATGGATACAGATAACTCCAGTGGTATTCCTTTGTCGGAGAGTAATGTGACACCAACCAGCTTGGAAAGATCGACAGAGGGCTAGATGAGAGCCATGGAAAAGCCAATGGGAAAGCAAAATTCCATGGGGTGATGGGTCGGTTTCCCAATGTCACCGTTTGGGTGCTAAACAAGCACCACCGCGGCAGAGGTGAGAGGGAGAGGTGGTAGAAGTGGTGGTGGAAGGGTGAAAGGTGGTGGTTGTGGTGGTCGGGGTAGAAGGGAAAAACGAAAGGGAGAATTAGAGAGAAAAAAATTGAGAGAGTTTTCATCATCCGTTACCCGTTGGAATTTTTACCCGTTAGAATTTTAACTGAGTAAAAAGTACAATAATCGAGTTTTTGCAATATAATCATGTTGAAAAGCTCTTAATCAATTATATGAACTCCTAAAATTTGATTCTAACTTATTTGGCGATCTTCTTCATAAAGGTTTCGGACGAGCGGGTCTAAATGGGCCGAACAATGGACCCATTAGAATTTTAACTGAGTAAAAAGTACAGAAATCGAGTTTTTGCAATATAATCGTGTTGAAAAGCTCGTAATCAATTGTATGAACTCCAAAATTTGGATTAAAACTTATTTTGCAACCCTTTTGTAGAGGTTTCGGACGACCGAGTCTAAATGGGCCGAACAATGGACCCGTTAGAATTTTAACTGAGTAAAAAGTATTGTAATCGAGTTTTTGCAATATAATCGTGTTGAAAAGCTCGTAATCAATTATATGAACTCCTAAAATTTAATTCTAACTTATTTTACGGTCTTTTTTGTAAAGGTTTCGGACGAGCGGGTCTAAATGGGCCGAACAATGGACCCGTTAGAATTTTAACTGAGTAAAAAGTACAGAAATTGAGTTTTAGCAATATAATCGTGTTGAAAAGCTCGTAATCAATTGTATGAACTCCTAAATTTGGATTAAAACTTATTTTGCAACCCTTTTGTAGAGGTTTCGGACGAGCGGGTCTAAATGGGCCGAACAATGGACCCGTTAGAATTTTAACTGAGTAAAAAGTACAGAAATCGAGTTTTTGCAATATAATCATGTTGAAAAGCTCATAATCAATTATATGAACTCCTAAATTTGGATTAAAACTTATTTTGCAGTCCTTTTTGTAGAGGATTCAGACGAGTGGGTCTAAATGGGCCGAACAATGGACCCGTTAGAATTTTAGCAGAGTAAAAAGTAAAGAAATAGAGTTTTTGCAATATAATCATGTTGAAAAGCTCATAATCAATTATATGAACTCCTAAATTTGGATTAAAACTTATTTTGCAGCACTTTTTGTGGGGGTTTCGGACGAGCGGGTCTAAATGGGCCGAACAATGGACCCGTTACAATTTTAACTGAGTAAAAAGTACAGTAATTGAGTTTTTGCAATATAATCGTGTTGAAAAGCTCTTAATCAATTATATGAACTCCTAGAATTTGGATTAAAACTTATTTTGCAGCCCTTTTTGTAGAGGTTTCGGATGAGCGGGTCTAAATGGGGCGAACAATGGACCCGTTAGAATTTTAAATGAGTAAAAAATACAGTAATCGAGTTTTTGCAATATAATCGTGTTGAAAAGCTCGTAATCAATTGTATGAACTCCTAAATTTGTATTAAAACTTATTTTCCAACCCTTTTGTAGAAGTTTCGGACTAGCGGGTCTAAATGGGCCGAACAATGGACCCATTAGAATTTTAACAGAGTAAAAAGCACAAAAATTGAGTTTTTGCAATATAATTGTGTTGAAAAGCTCATAATCAATTGTATGAACTCCTAAGTTTGGATTAAAACTTATTTTGTGGTCCTTTTGTAGAGGTTTCGGACGAGTGGGTCTAAATGGGTCGAAGAATGGACCCGTTAGAATTTTAACTGAGTAAAAAGTACTGTAATCGAGTTTTTGCAATATAATCGTGTTGAAAAGCTCGTAATCAATTATATGAACTCATAAATTTAATTCTAACTTGTTTTGCGGTCTTTTTTGTAGAGGTATCGGACGAGCGGGTCTAAATGGGCCGAACAATGGACCCGTTAGAATTTTAACTGAGTAAAAAGTACAGAAATCGAGTTGTTCTAATATAATCGTGTTGAAAAGCTCGTAATCAAATGTATGAACTCCTAAATTTGGATTAAAACTTATTTTGCAACCCTTTTGTAGTGGTTTCGGACGAGCGGGTCTAAATGGGCCGAACAATGGACCTGTTAGAATTTTAACTGAGTAAAAAGTACAGAAATTGAGTTTTTGCAATATAATCGTGTTGAAAAACTCGTAATCAATTGTATGAACTCCTAAATTTGGATTAAAACTTATTTTCCAACCCTTTTGTAGAGGTTTCGGACGAGCGGGTCTAAATGGTCCGAACAATGGACCCATTAGAATTTTAACTGAGTCAAAAGTACAGAAATCGAGTTTTTGCAATATAATACTGTTGAAAAGCTCGTAATCAATTATATGAACTCCTAAATTTCGATTAAAACTTACTTTGCGGTCCTTTTCGTAAGGTTTCGGACGAGCGAGTCTAAATGGGCCGAACAATGGACCCGTTAGAATTTTAACAGAGTAAAAAGCAGAAAAATCGAGTTTTTGCATTATAATTGTGTTGAAAAGCTCATAATCAATTGTATGAACTCCTAAATTTGGATTAAAACTTATTTTGCAACCCTTTTGTAGAGGTTTCGGATGAGATGGTCTAAATGGGCCGAACAATGGACCCGTTAGAATTTTAACTGAGTAGAAAGTACAAAAAGTGGGTTTTTGAAATATAATCTGTTTGAAAATCTCTTAATCAATTGTATGAACTCCTAAATTTGGATTAAAACTTATTTTGCAACCCTTTTTGTAGAGGTTTCGGACGAGCGGGTCTAAATGGGGCGAACAATGGACTCTTTAGAATTTTAAATGAGTAAAAAATACAGTAATCGAGTTTTTGCAATATAATCGTGTTAAAAAGCTTGTAATCAATTGTACGAACTCATAAATTTGTATTAAAACTTATTTTCCAACCCTTTTGTAGAGGTTTCGGACTAGCGGGTCTAAATGGGCCTAACAATGGACCCATTAGAATTTTAACAGAGTAAAAAGCACAAAATGAAGTTTTTGCAATATAATTGTGTTGAAAAGCTCATAATCAATTGTATGAACTCCTAAGTTTGGATTAAAACTTATTTTGCAACCCTTTTGTAGAGGTTTCGGACGAGCGGGTCTAAATGGGCCGAACAATGGACCTGTTAGAATTTTAACTGAGTAAAAAGTACAGAAATCGAGTTTTTGCAATATAGTCGTGTTGAAAAGCTCGTAATCAATTGTATGAACTACTAAATTTGGATTAAAACTTATTTTCGAACCCTTTTGTAGTAGTTTCGGACGAGCGGGTCTAAATGGGCCGAACAATGGACCCGTTAGAATTTTAACTGAGTAAAAAGTACAGAAATTGAGTTTTAGCAATATAATCGTGTTGAAAAGCTCGTAATCAATTGTATGAACTCCTAAATTTGGATTAAAACTTATTTTGCAACCCTTTTGTAGAGGTTTCGGACGAGCGGGTCTAAATGGGCCGAACAATGGACCCGTTAGAATTTTAACTGAGTAAAAAGTACAGAAATCGAGTTTTTGCAATATAATCGTGTTGAAAAGCTCATAATCAATTATATGAACTCCTAAATTTGGATTAAAACTTATTTTGCAGTCCTTTTTGTAGAGGATTCAGACGAGTGGGTCTAAATGGGCCGAACAATGGACCCGTTAGAATTTTAGCAGAGTAAAAAGTAAAGAAATAGAGTTTTTGCAATATAATCATGTTGAAAAGCTCATAATCAATTATATGAACTCCTAAATTTGGATTAAAACTTATTTTGCAGCACTTTTTGTGGGGGTTTCGGACGAGCGGGTCTAAATGGGCCGAACAATGGACCCGTTACAATTTTAACTAAGTAAAAAGTACAGTAATCGAGTTTTTGCAATA
Source organism: Hibiscus trionum (assembly GCA_030270665.1). Classification (NCBI taxonomy): domain Eukaryota; kingdom Viridiplantae; phylum Streptophyta; class Magnoliopsida; order Malvales; family Malvaceae; genus Hibiscus; species Hibiscus trionum. The sequence goes on along the minus strand of BSYR01000010.1, from coordinate 35,967,095 downwards.
TAATCGTGTTGAAAAGCTCTTAATCAATTATATGAACTCCTAGAATTTGGATTAAAACTTATTTTGCAGCCCTTTTTGTAGAGGTTTCGGATGAGCGGGTCTAAATGGGCCGAACAATGGACCCATTAGAATTTTAACTGAGTAAAAAGTACAGAAATCGAGTTTTTGCAATATAATCGTGTTGAAAAGCTCGTAATCAATTGTATGAACTCCAAAATTTGGATTAAAACTTATTTTGCAACCCTTTTGTAGAGGTTTCGGACGACCGAGTCTAAATGGGCCGAACAATGGACCCGTTAGAATTTTAACTGAGTAAAAAGTATTGTAATCGAGTTTTTGCAATATAATCGTGTTGAAAAGCTCGTAATCAATTATATGAACTCCTAAAATTTAATTCTAACTTATTTTACGGTCTTTTTTGTAAAGGTTTCGGACGAGCGGGTCTAAATGGGCCGAACAATGGACCCGTTAGAATTTTAACTGAGTAAAAAGTACAGAAATTGAGTTTTAGCAATATAATCGTGTTGAAAAGCTCGTAATCAATTGTATGAACTCCTAAATTTGGATTAAAACTTATTTTGCAACCCTTTTGTAGAGGTTTCGGACGAGCGGGTCTAAATGGGCCGAACAATGGACCCGTTAGAATTTTAACTGAGTAAAAAGTACAGAAATCGAGTTTTTGCAATATAATCATGTTGAAAAGCTCATAATCAATTATATGAACTCCTAAATTTGGATTAAAACTTATTTTGCAGTCCTTTTTGTAGAGGATTCAGACGAGTGGGTCTAAATGGGCCGAACAATGGACCCGTTAGAATTTTAGCAGAGTAAAAAGTAAAGAAATAGAGTTTTTGCAATATAATCATGTTGAAAAGCTCATAATCAATTATATGAACTCCTAAATTTGGATTAAAACTTATTTTGCAGCACTTTTTGTGGGGGTTTCGGACGAGCGGGTCTAAATGGGCCGAACAATGGACCCGTTACAATTTTAACTGAGTAAAAAGTACAGTAATTGAGTTTTTGCAATATAATCGTGTTGAAAAGCTCTTAATCAATTATATGAACTCCTAGAATTTGGATTAAAACTTATTTTGCAGCCCTTTTTGTAGAGGTTTCGGATGAGCGGGTCTAAATGGGGCGAACAATGGACCCGTTAGAATTTTAAATGAGTAAAAAATACAGTAATCGAGTTTTTGCAATATAATCGTGTTGAAAAGCTCGTAATCAATTGTATGAACTCCTAAATTTGTATTAAAACTTATTTTCCAACCCTTTTGTAGAAGTTTCGGACTAGCGGGTCTAAATGGGCCGAACAATGGACCCATTAGAATTTTAACAGAGTAAAAAGCACAAAAATTGAGTTTTTGCAATATAATTGTGTTGAAAAGCTCATAATCAATTGTATGAACTCCTAAGTTTGGATTAAAACTTATTTTGTGGTCCTTTTGTAGAGGTTTCGGACGAGTGGGTCTAAATGGGTCGAAGAATGGACCCGTTAGAATTTTAACTGAGTAAAAAGTACTGTAATCGAGTTTTTGCAATATAATCGTGTTGAAAAGCTCGTAATCAATTATATGAACTCATAAATTTAATTCTAACTTGTTTTGCGGTCTTTTTTGTAGAGGTATCGGACGAGCGGGTCTAAATGGGCCGAACAATGGACCCGTTAGAATTTTAACTGAGTAAAAAGTACAGAAATCGAGTTGTTCTAATATAATCGTGTTGAAAAGCTCGTAATCAAATGTATGAACTCCTAAATTTGGATTAAAACTTATTTTGCAACCCTTTTGTAGTGGTTTCGGACGAGCGGGTCTAAATGGGCCGAACAATGGACCTGTTAGAATTTTAACTGAGTAAAAAGTACAGAAATTGAGTTTTTGCAATATAATCGTGTTGAAAAACTCGTAATCAATTGTATGAACTCCTAAATTTGGATTAAAACTTATTTTCCAACCCTTTTGTAGAGGTTTCGGACGAGCGGGTCTAAATGGTCCGAACAATGGACCCATTAGAATTTTAACTGAGTCAAAAGTACAGAAATCGAGTTTTTGCAATATAATACTGTTGAAAAGCTCGTAATCAATTATATGAACTCCTAAATTTCGATTAAAACTTACTTTGCGGTCCTTTTCGTAAGGTTTCGGACGAGCGAGTCTAAATGGGCCGAACAATGGACCCGTTAGAATTTTAACAGAGTAAAAAGCAGAAAAATCGAGTTTTTGCATTATAATTGTGTTGAAAAGCTCATAATCAATTGTATGAACTCCTAAATTTGGATTAAAACTTATTTTGCAACCCTTTTGTAGAGGTTTCGGATGAGATGGTCTAAATGGGCCGAACAATGGACCCGTTAGAATTTTAACTGAGTAGAAAGTACAAAAAGTGGGTTTTTGAAATATAATCTGTTTGAAAATCTCTTAATCAATTGTATGAACTCCTAAATTTGGATTAAAACTTATTTTGCAACCCTTTTTGTAGAGGTTTCGGACGAGCGGGTCTAAATGGGGCGAACAATGGACTCTTTAGAATTTTAAATGAGTAAAAAATACAGTAATCGAGTTTTTGCAATATAATCGTGTTAAAAAGCTTGTAATCAATTGTACGAACTCATAAATTTGTATTAAAACTTATTTTCCAACCCTTTTGTAGAGGTTTCGGACTAGCGGGTCTAAATGGGCCTAACAATGGACCCATTAGAATTTTAACAGAGTAAAAAGCACAAAATGAAGTTTTTGCAATATAATTGTGTTGAAAAGCTCATAATCAATTGTATGAACTCCTAAGTTTGGATTAAAACTTATTTTGCAACCCTTTTGTAGAGGTTTCGGACGAGCGGGTCTAAATGGGCCGAACAATGGACCTGTTAGAATTTTAACTGAGTAAAAAGTACAGAAATCGAGTTTTTGCAATATAGTCGTGTTGAAAAGCTCGTAATCAATTGTATGAACTACTAAATTTGGATTAAAACTTATTTTCGAACCCTTTTGTAGTAGTTTCGGACGAGCGGGTCTAAATGGGCCGAACAATGGACCCGTTAGAATTTTAACTGAGTAAAAAGTACAGAAATTGAGTTTTAGCAATATAATCGTGTTGAAAAGCTCGTAATCAATTGTATGAACTCCTAAATTTGGATTAAAACTTATTTTGCAACCCTTTTGTAGAGGTTTCGGACGAGCGGGTCTAAATGGGCCGAACAATGGACCCGTTAGAATTTTAACTGAGTAAAAAGTACAGAAATCGAGTTTTTGCAATATAATCGTGTTGAAAAGCTCATAATCAATTATATGAACTCCTAAATTTGGATTAAAACTTATTTTGCAGTCCTTTTTGTAGAGGATTCAGACGAGTGGGTCTAAATGGGCCGAACAATGGACCCGTTAGAATTTTAGCAGAGTAAAAAGTAAAGAAATAGAGTTTTTGCAATATAATCATGTTGAAAAGCTCATAATCAATTATATGAACTCCTAAATTTGGATTAAAACTTATTTTGCAGCACTTTTTGTGGGGGTTTCGGACGAGCGGGTCTAAATGGGCCGAACAATGGACCCGTTACAATTTTAACTAAGTAAAAAGTACAGTAATCGAGTTTTTGCAATATAATCGTGTTGAAAAGCTCTTAATCAATTATATGAACTCCTAGAATTTGGATTAAAACTTATTTTGCAGCCCTTTTTGTAGAGGTTTCGGATGAGCGGGTCTAAATGGGGCGAACAATGGACCCGTTAGAATTTTAAATGAGTAAAAAATACAGTAATCGAGTTTTTGCAATATAATCGTGTTGAAAAGCTCGTAATCAATTGTATGAACTCCTAAATTTGTATTAAAACTTATTTTCCAACCCTTTTGTAGAAGTTTCGGACTAGCGGGTCTAAATGGGCCGAACAATGGACCCATTAGAATTTTAACAGAGTAAAAAGCACAAAAATTGAGTTTTTGCAATATAATTGTGTTGAAAAGCTCATAATCAATTGTATGAACTCCTAAGTTTGGATTAAAACTTATTTTGTGGTCCTTTTGTAGAGGTTTCGGACGAGTGGGTCTAAATGGGTCAAAGAATGGACCCGTTAGAATTTTAACTGAGTAAAAAGTACTGTAATCGAGTTTTTGCAATATAATCGTGTTGAAAAGCTCGTAATCAATTATATGAACTCATAAATTTAATTCTAACTTGTTTTGCGGTCTTTTTTGTAGAGGTATCGGACGAGCGGGTCTAAATGGGCCGAACAATGGACCCGTTAGAATTTTAACTGAGTAAAAAGTACAGAAATCGAGTTGTTCTAATATAATCGTGTTGAAAAGCTCGTAATCAAATGTATGAACTCCTAAATTTGGATTAAAACTTATTTTGCAACCCTTTTGTAGTGGTTTCGGACGAGCGGGTCTAAATGGGCCGAACAATGGACCTGTTAGAATTTTAACTGAGTAAAAAGTACAGAAATTGAGTTTTTGCAATATAATCGTGTTGAAAAGCTCGTAATCAATTGTATGAACTCCTAAATTTGGATTAAAACTTATTTTCCAACCCTTTTGTAGAGGTTTCGGACGAGCGGGTCTAAATGGTCCGAACAATGGACCCATTAGAATTTTAACTGAGTCAAAAGTACAGAAATCGAGTTTTTGCAATATAATACTGTTGAAAAGCTCGTAATCAATTATATGAACTCCTAAATTTCGATTAAAACTTACTTTGCGGTCCTTTTCGTAAGGTTTCGGACGAGCGAGTCTAAATGGGCCGAACAATGGACCCGTTAGAATTTTAACAGAGTAAAAAGCAGAAAAATCGAGTTTTTGCATTATAATTGTGTTGAAAAGCTCATAATCAATTGTATGAACTCCTAAATTTGGATTAAAACTTATTTTGCAACCCTTTTGTAGAGGTTTCGGATGAGATGGTCTAAATGGGCCGAACAATGGACCCGTTAGAATTTTAACTAAGTAGAAAGTACAAAAAGTGGGTTTTTGAAATATAATCTGTTTGAAAATCTCTTAATCAATTGTATGAACTCCTAAATTTGGATTAAAACTTATTTTGCAACCCTTTTTGTAGAGGTTTCGGACGAGCGGGTCTAAATGGGGCGAACAATGGACTCTTTAGAATTTTAAATGAGTAAAAAATACAGTAATCGAGTTTTTGCAATATAATCGTGTTAAAAAGCTTGTAATCAATTGTATGAACTCATAAATTTGTATTAAAACTTATTTTCCAACCCTTTTGTAGAGGTTTCGGACTAGCGGGTCTAAATGGGCCTAACAATGGACCCATTAGAATTTTAACAGAGTAAAAAGCACAAAATGAAGTTTTTGCAATATAATTGTGTTGAAAAGCTCATAATCAATTGTATGAACTCCTAAGTTTGGATTAAAACTTATTTTGCAACCCTTTTGTAGAGGTTTCGGACGAGCGGGTCTAAATGGGCCGAACAATGGACCTGTTAGAATTTTAACTGAGTAAAAAGTACAGAAATCGAGTTTTTGCAATATAGTCGTGTTGAAAAGCTCGTAATCAATTGTATGAACTACTAAATTTGGATTAAAACTTATTTTCGAACCCTTTTGTAGTAGTTTCGGACGAGCGGGTCTAAATGGGCCGAACAATGGACCCGTTAGAATTTTAACTGAGTGAAAAGTACAGAAATTGAGTTTTTGCAATATAATGGAGTTGAAAAGCTCGTAATCAATTGTATGAACTCCTAAATTTGGATTAAAACTTATTTTGCAACCCTTTTGTAGAGGTTTCGGACGAGCGGGTCTAAATGGACCGAACAATAGACCCGTTAGAATTTTAACTGAGTAAAAAGTACAGAAATCGAGTTTTTGCAATATAGTCGTGTTGAAAAGCTCGTAATCAATTATATGAACTCCTAAAATTTGATTCTAACTTGTTTTGCGGTCTTTTTTGTAGAGGTTTCGGACGAGCGGGCCTAAATGGGCCGAACAATGGACCCGTTAGATTTTTAACTGAGAAAAAAGTACAGAAATCGAGTTTTTGCAATATAATCGTGTTGAAAAGCTTGTAATCAATTGTATGAACTCCTAAATTTGGATTAAAACTTATTTTGCAACCCATTTGTAGAGGTTTCGGACGAGCGGGTCTAAATGGGCCGAACAATGGACCTGTTAGAATTTTAATTGAGTAAAAAGTACAAAAATCGAGTTTTTGCAATATAATCGTGTTGAAAAGCTCGTAATCAATTGTATGAACTCTTAAATTTGGATTAAAACTTATTTTCCAACCCTTTTGTAGAGGTTTCGGACGAGCGGGTCTAAATGGGCCGAGCAATGGACCCGTTAGAATTTTAACTGAGTAAAAAGTTCTATAATCGAGTTTTTGTAATATAATCGTGTTGAAAAGCTCGTAATCAATTATATGAACTCCTAAATTTGATTCTAACTTGTTTTGCGGTCTTTTTTGTATAGGTTTCGGACAAACGGGTCTAAATGGGCCGAACAATGGTCCAGTTAGAATTTTAACCGAGTAAAAAGTATAGAAGTCGAGTTTTTGCAATATAATCATGTTGAAAAGCTCGTAATCAATTATATGTACTCCTAAAATTTGATTCTATTTTGTTTTACGGTCTCTTTTGTAGAGGTTTCGGACGAGCGCGTCTAAATGTGCCGAACAATGGATCCGTTAGAATTTTAAGTGAGTAGAAAGTACAAAAAGTGAGTTTTTGCAATATAATCTGTTTTAAAATCTCTTAATCAATTGTAGAGGTTTTGCAATATAATCGTGTTGAAAAGCTCGTAATCAATTATATGAACTCCTAAATTTGATTCTAACTTGTTTTGCGGTCTTTTTTGTAGAGGTTTCGGACGATCGGGTCTAAATGGGCCGAACAATGGACCCGTTAGAATTTTAACTGAGTAAAAAGTACAGAAATCGAGTTTTTGCAATATAATCGTGTTGAAAAGCTCGTAATCAATTGTATGAACTCCTAAATTTGGATTAAAACTTATTTTGCAACCTTTTTGTAGAGGTTTTGGACGAGCGGGTCTAAATGGGCCGAACAATGGACCCGTTAGAATTTTAACTGAGTAAAAAGTACAGAAATCGAGTTTTTGCAAAATAATTGTGTTGAAAAGCTCGTAATCAATTATATGAACTCCTAAATTTGGATTAAAACTTATTTTGCAGCCTTTTTTGTAGAGGTTTCGGACGAACGGGTCTAAATAGGCCGAACAAAGAACCCGTTAGAATTTTAACAGAGTAAAAAGTACAGAAATCGAGTTTTTGCAATATAATCATGTTGGAAAGCTCGAAATTAATTATCTGAACACTTAAATTTGATTAAAACTTGTTTTGCGGTCTTTTTTGTAGAGGTTTCGGACGAGCGGGTCTAAATGGGCCGAACAATGGACTCGTTAGAATTTTAACTGAGTAAAAAGTACAGAAATCGAGTTTTTGAAATATAATCGTGTTGAAAAGCTCGTAATCAATTGTATGAACTCCTAAATTTGGATTAAAACTTATTTTGCAACGCTTTTGTAGAGTTTTCGAACGAGCGGGTCTAAATGGGCCGAACAATGGACCTGTTAGAATTTTAACTGAGTAAAAAGTACAAAAATCGAGTTTTTACAATATAATCGTGTTGAAAAGATCGTAATCAATTGTATGAACTCTTAAATTTGGATTAAAACTTATTTTCCAACCCTTTTCTAGAGGTTTCGGACGAGCGGGTCTAAATGGGCCGAACAATGGACCCGTTAGAATTTTAACTGAGTAAAAAGTACAGAAATCGAGTTTTTGCAATATAATCGTGTTGAAAAGCTCGTAATCAATTATATGAACTCCTAAAATTTGATTAAAACTTGTTTTGCGGTATTTTTTGTTGAGGTTTCAGACGAGCGAGTCTAAATGGGGCAAACAATGGACCCGTTAGAATTTTAACTGAGTAAAAAGTACAGAAATCGAGTTTTTTCAATATAATGGTGTTAAAAAGCTCATAATCAATTGTATGAACTCCTAAATTTGGATTAAAACTTATTTTCCAACCCTTTTGTAGAGGTTTTGGACGAGCGGGTCTAAATGGGCCGAACAATGGACCCGTTAGAATTTTAACTGAGTAAAAAGTACAGAAATCGAGTTTTTGCAATATAATCGTGTTGAAAAGCTCGTAATCAATTGTATGAACTCTTAAATTTGGATTAAAACTTATTTTCCAACCCTTTTGTAGAGGTTTCAGATGAGCGGGTCTAAATGGGCCGAACAATGGACCCTTTAGAATTTTAACTGAGTAAAAAGTACTATAATCGAGTTTTTGTAATATAATCGTGTCGAAAAGCTCGTAATTAATTATATGAACTCCTAAATTAGATTCTAACTTGTTTTGCGGTCTTTTTTGTAGAGGTTTCGGACGAGCGAGTCTAAATGGGCCGAACAATGGACCCGTTAGAACTTTAACTGAGTAAAAAGTACAGAAATCGAGTTTTTGCAATATAATCGTGTTGAAAAGCTCGTAATCAATTATATGAACTCCTAAATTTGATTCTAACTTGTTTTGCGGTCTTTTTTGTAGAGGTTTCGGACGATCGGGTCAAAATGGGCCGAACAATGGACCCGTTAGAATTTTAACTGAGTAAAAAGTACAGAAATCAAGTTTTTGCAATATAATCGAGTTGAAAAGCTCGTAATCAATTGTATGAACTCCTAAATTTGGATTAAAACTTATTTTGCAACCCTTTTGTAGAGGTTTCGAACGAGCGGGTCTAAATGGGCCGAACAATGGACCTGTTAGAATTTTAACTGAGTAAAAAGTACAGAAGTCGAGTTTTTGCAATATAAAGGTGTTGAAAAGCTCATAATCAATTGTATGAACTCCTAAATTTGGATTAAAACTTATTTTCCAACCCTTTTGTAGATGTTTTGGACGAGCGGGTCTAAATGGGCCGAACAATGGACCCGTTAGAATTTTAACTGAGTAAAAAGTACAGAAATCGAGTTTTTGCAATATAATCGTGTTGAAAAGCTCGTAATCAATTGTATGAACTCCTAAATTTGGATTAAAACTTATTTTGCAACTCTTTTGTAGAGGTTTCGGATGAGCGGGTCTAAATGGGCCGAACAATGGACCTGTTAGAATTTTAACTGAGTAAAAAGTACAGAAATCGAGTTTTTGCAATATAATCGTGTTGAAAAGCTCGTAATCAATTGTATGAACTCTTAAATTTGGATTAAAACTTATTTTCCAACCCTTTTGTAGAGGTTTCGGACTAGCGGGTCTAAATGGGCCGAACAATGGACCCTTTAGAATTTTAACTGAGTAAAAAGTACTGTAATCGAGTTTTTGCAATATAATCGTGTTGAAAAGCTCGTAATGAATTATATGAACTCCTAAATTTGATTCTAACTTGTTTTGCGGTCTTTTTTGTAGAGGTTTCGGACGAGCGGGTCTAAATGGGCTGAACAATGGACCTGTTAGAATTTTAACTGAGTAAAAAGTACAGAAATCGAGTGTTTGGAATATAATCGTGTTGAAAAGCTCGAAATTAATTATCTGAACTCCTTAAAACTTGTTTTGCGGTCTTTTCTGTAGAGGTTTCGGATGAGCGGGTCTAAATCGGCCGAACAATGGACTCGTTAGGATTTTAACTGAGTAAAAAGTACAGAAATTGAGTTTTTGCAATATAATCGTGTTGAAAAGCTCGTAATAAATTGTATGAATTCCTAAATTTGGATAAAAACTTATTTTCCAACCCTTTTGTAGAGGTTTCGGACGAGCGGGTCTAAATGGGCCGAACAATGGACCCGTTAGAATTTTAACTGAGTAAAAAGTACAGAAATCGAGTTTTTGCAATACAATCGTGTTGAAAAGCTCGTAATCAATTATATGAACTCCTAAAATTTGATTAAAACTTGTTTTGCAGTCTTTTTTGTAGAGGTTTCAGACGAGCGGGTATAAATGGCCGAACATTGGATCCGTTAGAATTTTAACTGAGTAAAAAGTACAGAAATTGAGTTTTGGCAATATAATCGTGTTGAAAAGCTCGTAATCAATTGTATGAACTCCTAAATTTGATTTTAACTTGTTTTGCTGTCTTTTTTGTAGAGGTTTCGAACGAGCGGGTCTAAATGGGCCGAACAATGGACCTGTTACTATTTTAACTGAGTAAAAAGTACAGAAATCGAGTTTTTGCAATATAATAGTGTTGAAAAGCTCGTAATCAATTATATGAACTCATAAATTTCGATTGAAACTTACTTTGCGGTCCTTTTCGTAAGGTTTCAGATGAGCGAGTCTAAATGGGCCGAACAATGGACCCGTTAGAATTTTAACCGAGTAAAAAGTATAAATTAAAATTTTCCAATATAATAGTGTTGAAAAGCTCGTAATCAATTGTATGAACTCCTAAATTTGGATTAAAACTTATTTTCCAACCCTTTTTTAGAGGTTTCGGACGAGCGGGTCTAAATGGGCCGAATAATGGACATGTTAGAATTTTAACTGTTTAAAAAGCACAGAAATCGAGTTTTGGTAATATAATCGTGTTGAAAAGCTCGTAATCAATTGTATGAACTCCTAAATTTGATTCTAACTTGTTTTGCGGTGTTTTTTGTAGAGGTTTCGGACGGGCGGGTGTAAATGGGCCGAACAATGGACCCGTTAGAATTTTAACTGAATCAAAAGTATAGAATTCGTGTTTTTGCAATATAATAGTGTTGAAAAGCTCGTAATCAATTATATGAACTCCTAAATTTCGATTAAAACTTACTTTGCGATCCTTTTCGTAAGGTTTCGGACGAGCGAGTCTAAATGGGCCGAACAATGGACCCATTAGAATTTTAACCGAGTAAAAAGTATAAAAATTAAGTTTTTGCAATATAATAGTGTTGAAAGCTCGTAATCAATTATATAACTCCTAAATTTGGATTAAAACTTATTTTGCAGCCCTTTTTTGTAGAGGTTTCGGACGAGCGGGTCCAAATGGGCCGAACAATGGACCCGCTAGAATTATTTTAAGAAAGCCCGTTAAAATTTTAATTCAATAAAAAGTACAGAAATTGAATTTTTGCAATATAATCGTGTTGAAAAGCTCGTTATCAATTATATGAACTCCTAAAATTAGATTCTAACTTATTTTCTGATCTTTTTTGTTGAGGTTTCGGACGAGTGGGTCTAAATGGGCCGACAATGGACCCGTTAGAATTTTAACTGAGTAAAAAGTACAAAAATCAAGTTTTAGCAATCTTATTTTGTTGAAAAGCTCGTAATAAATTGTATGAACTCATAAATTTGGATTAAAACATATTTTGCAACCCTTTTGTAGAGGTTTCGGATGAGCGAGTCTAAATGGGCCGAACAATGGACCCGTTAGAATTTTAACTGAGTACAAAGTACAGAAATCAAGTTTTTGCAATATAATAGTGTTGAAAAGCTCGTAATCAATTATATGAACTCCTAAAATTTGATTCTAACTTGTTTTGCGGTCTTTTTTGTAACGTTTCGGACGAGCGGGTCTAAATGGGCCGAACAATGGATCCGTTAGAATTTTAACTGAGTAGAAAGTACAAAAAGTGAGTTTTTGCAATATAATATGTTTGAAAATCTCTTAATCAATTGTATGAACTCCTAAATTTGGATTAAAACTTATTTTGCAACCCGTTTGTAGAGGTTTCGGACGAGCGGGTCTAAATGGGCCGAACAATGGACCCGTTAGAATTTTACCTGAGAAAAAAATATTGTAATCGAGTTTCTGCAATATAATCGTGTTCAAAAACTCTTAATCAATTATATGAACTCCAAGAACTTGATTCTAACTTATTTTGCGATCTTTTTTGTAACGGTTTCGGACGAGCGGGTCTAAATGGGCCGAACAATGGACCCGTTAGAATTTTAACTGAGTAAAAAGTAAATAAATCGAGTTTTGAAATATAATCATGTTGAAAAGCTCGTAAACAATTGTATGAACCATTAAATTTGGATTAATACTTATTTTGCAACTCTATTGTAGAGGTTTCGGACGAGCGGGTCTAAATGGGCCGAACAATGGACCCTTTAGAATTTTAACTGAGTAAAAAGTACTGTAATTGAGTTTTTGCAATATAATGGTGTTAAAAAGCTCGTAATCAATTATATGAACTCCTAAATTTGGATTAAAACTTATTTTCCAACCCTTTTGTAGAGGTTTTGGACGAGCGGGTCTAAATGGGCCGAACAATGGACCCGTTAGAATTTTAACTGAGTAAAAAGTACAGAAATCGAGTTTTTGCAATATAATCGTGTTGAAAAGCTCGTAATCAGTTGTATGAACTCTTAAATTTGGATTAAAACTTATTTTCCAACCCTTTTGTAGAGGTTTCAGACGAGCGGGTCTAAATGGGCCGAACAATGGACCCTTTAGAATTTTAACTGAGTAAAAAGTACTATAATCGAGTTTTTGTAATATAACCGTGTCGAAAAGCTCGTAATTAATTATATGAACTCCTAAATTAGATTCTAACTTGTTTTGCGGTCTTTTTTGTATAGGTTTCGGACGAGCGAGTCTAAATGGGCCGAACAATGGACCCGTTAGAACTTTAACTGAGTAAAAAGTACAGAAATCGAGTTTTTGCAATATAATCGTGTTGAAAAGCTCGTAATCAATTATATGAACTCCTAAATTTGATTCTAACTTGTTTTGCGGTCTTTTTTGTAGAGGTTTCGGACGATCGGGTCAAAATGGGCCGAACAATGGACCCGTTAGAATTTTAACTGAGTAAAAAGTACAGAAATCAAGTTTTTGCAATATAATCGAGTTGAAAAGCTCGTAATCAATTGTATGAACTCCTAAATTTGGATTAAAACTTATTTTGCAACCCTTTTGTAGAGGTTTCGGACGAGCGGGTCTAAATGGGCCGAACAATGGACCTGTTAGAATTTTAACTGAGTAAAAAGTACAGAAGTCGAGTTTTTGCAATATAAAGGTGTTGAAAAGCTCATAATCAATTGTATGAACTCCTAAATTTGGATTAAAACTTATTTTCCAACCCTTTTGTAGAGGTTTCAGACGAGCGGGTCTAAATGGGCCGAACAATGGACCCGTTAGAATTTTAACTGAGTAAAAAGTACAGAAATCGAGTTTTTGCAATATAATCGTGTTGAAAAGCTCGTAATCAATTGTATGAACTCCTAAATTTGGATTAAAACTTATTTTGCAACTCTTTTGTAGAGGTTTCGGATGAGCGGGTCTAAATGGGCCGAACAATGGACCTGTTAGAATTTTAACTGAGTAAAAAGTACAGAAATCGAGTTTTTGCAATATAATCGTGTTGAAAAGCTCATAATCAATTGTATGAACTCTTAAATTTGGATTAAAACTTATTTTCCAACCCTTTTGTAGAGGTTTCGGACGAGCGGGTCTAAATGGGCCGAACAATGGACCCTTTAGAATTTTAACTGAGTAAAAAGTACTGTAATCGAGTTTTTGCAATATAATCGTGTTGAAAAGCTCGTAATGAATTATATGAACTCCTAAATTTGATTCTAACTTGTTTTGCGGTCTTTTTTGTAGAGGTTTCGGACGAGCGGGTCTAAATGGGCCGAACAATGGACCTGTTAGAATTTTAACTGAGTAAAAAGTACAGAAATCAAGTTTTTACAACATAATCGTGTTGAAAAGCTCTTAATCAATTGTATGTACTCGTAAATTTGGATTAAAACTTATTTTCCAATCCTTTTGTAGAGGTTTCGGACGAGCGGGTCTAAATGGGCCGAACAATGGACCCGTTAGAATTTTAACTGAGTAAAAAGTACAGAAATCGAGTTTTTGCAATATAATCGTATTGAAAAGCTCGTAATCAATTATATGAACTCCTAAAATTTGATTTTAACTTGTTTTGCGGTCTTTTTTGTAGAGGTTTCGGACGAGCTGGTCTAAATGGGCCGAACAATCGACCCGTTAGAATTTTAACTGAGTCAAAAGTACAGAAATTGAGTTTTGCAATATAATAGTGTTGAAAAGCTCGTAATAAATTATATGAACTCCTAAATTTCGATTAAAACTTACTTTGCAGTCCTTTTCGTAAGGTTTCGGTCGAGCGAGTCTAAATGGGCCGAACAATGGACCCGTTAGAATTTTAACCGAGTAAAAAGTATAAAAATTAAAATTTTGCAATATAATAGTGTTGAAAAGCTCGTAATCAATTATATGAACTCCTCAATTTGGATTAAAACTTATTTTGCAGCCCTTTTTTGTAGAGGTTTCGGACGAGCGGGTCTAAATGGGCCGAACAATGGACACATTAGAATTTTTTTTAAGAAAGCTCATTAGAATTTTAACTAAGTAAAAAGTACAGAAATTGAATTTTTGCAATATAATCGTGTAGAAAAGCTCGTTATCAATTATATGAACTGCTAAAATTTGAATCTAACTTATTTTGTGATCTTTTATTGTTGAGGTTTCAGACGAGCGGGTCTAAATGGGCCGAACAATGGACCCGTTAGAATTTTAACTGAGTAAAAAGTACAAAAATCGAGTTTTTGCAATATAATTGTGTTGAAAAGCTCGTAATCAATTATATGAACTCCTAAAATTTGATTCTAATTTGTTTTGCGGTCTCTTTTCTAGAGGTTTCGGACGAGCGGGTCTAAATGGGCCGAACAATGGATCCGTTAGAATTTTAACTGAGTAGAAAGTACAAAAAGTGAGTTTTTACAATATAATATGTTTGAAAATCTCATAATCAATTGTATGAACTCCTAAATTTGGATTAAAACTTATTTTGCAACCTTTTTGTATAGGTTTCTGACGAGCGGGTCTAAATGGGCCGAACAATGGACCCGTTAGAATTTTAACGGAGTAAAAAGTATAGAAATCGAGTTTTTGCAATATAATCGTGTTGAAAAGCTCGTAATCAATTGTATTAACTCCTAAATTTGGATTAACACTAAAGTTTGCAATCATTTTGTAGAGGATTCGGACGAGGGGTCTAAATGGGCCGAACAATGGACCCGTTAGAATTTTAACGGAGTAAAAAGTATAAAAATCGAGTTTTTGCAATATAGTCGTGTTAAAAAGTTCGTAATCAATTGTATGAACCCCTAAATTTGGTTTAACACTTAGTTTGCAACCTTTTTGTAGAGGTTTCGGACGAGGGGGTCTACATGGGCCGAACAATGGACCCGTTAGAATTTTAATTGAGTAAAAAGTACAGAAATCGGGTTTTTTGCAATATAATCCTGTCAAAAATCTCGTAATCAATTGTATGAACTCCTAAATTTGGATTAAAACTTATTTTGCAACCCTTTTGTAGGGTTTTCGGATGAGCGGGTCCAAATGGGCCGAACATTGGGATTAAATCTTATTTTGAAACCCTTTTGCGGAGGTTTCGGACGAGCAGGTCTAAATGTAATAAAATTGTGTTTTTGCAATATAATCATATTAAAAAGCTCGTAATCAATTGTATGAACTCCTTAATTGGGATTAAATCATATTTTGAAACCCTTTTGCGGATGTTTCGGACGAGCAGGTCTAAATGGGCCGAACAATGGACCCGTTAGAATTTTAACTGAGTAAAAAGTACAGTAATCGAGTTTTTGCAATAAAATCATGTTGAAAAGCTCGTAATCAATTATATGAATTCCTAAAATTTGATTCTAACTTGTTTTGCGGTCTTTTTTGTAGAGGTTTCGGACGAGCGGGCCTAAATGGGTCGAACAATGGACCCGTTAGAATTTTAACTGAGAAAAAAGTACAGAAATCGAGTTTTTGCAATATAATCATGTTGAAAAGCTCGTAATCAATTGTATGAACTCCTAAACTTGGATTAAAACTTATTTTGCAACCCTTTCGTAGAGGTTTCAGACGAGCGGGTCTAAATGGGCCGAACAATGGACCCGTTAGAATATTAACTGAATAAAAAGTACAAAATTCTAAATTTTTCAATATAATCGTGTTGAAAAGCTCGTAATCAATTTTATAAACTCTTAAATTTTAACTAAGTGGGCCGAACATTGGACCCGTTAGAATTTTAACTAAGTACAAAGTACAGAAATAAAGTTTTTGCAATATAATCGTGTTGAAAAGCTCGTAATCAATTATATGAACTCCTAAAATTTGATTCTAATTTGTTTTGCGGTCTCTTCTGTAAAGGTTTCGGACGAGCGGGTCTAAATGGGCCGAACAATGGATCCGTTAGAATTTTAACTGAGTAGAAAGTACAAAAGTGAGTTTTTGCAATATAATCTGTTTGAAAATCTCTTAATCAATTGTATGAACTCCTAAATTTGGATTAAAACTTATTTTGCAACCTTTTTGTAGAGGTTTCGGACGAGCGGGTCTAAATGGGCCTAACAATGGACCCGTTAGAATTTTAAGAGAGTAAAAAGAAGAAAAATCGAGTTTTTGCAATATAATTGTGTTGAAAAGCTCATAATCAAATGTATGAACTCATAAATTTGGATTAAAACTTATTTTGCAACCCTTTTGTAGAGGTTTCGGACGAACGGGTCTAAATGGGCCGAACAATGGACCCGTTAGAATTTTAACGGAGTAAAAAGTATAGAAATCGAGGTTTTGCAATATAATCGTGTTGAAAAGCTCGTAATCAATTTTATGAACTCCTAAATTTGGATTAAAACTTAAGTTTGCAATCCTTTTGTAGAGGTTTCGGACGAGGGGGTCTAAATGGGCCGAACAATGGGCCTGTTAGAATTTTAACAGAAATCGGGTTTTTGCAATATAATCCTATTGAAAATCTCGTAATCATTTGTATGAACTCCTAAATTTGGTTTAAACTTATTTTGCAACCCTTTTGTAAAGGTTTCGGATGAGCGGTTCCAAATGGGCCGAACAATGGACCCGTTAGAATTTTTACTTAGTAAAAAGTAATAAAATAGAGTTTTTGTAATATAATCGTGTTAAAAAGCTCGTAATCAATTGTATGAACTCCTAAATTTGGATTAAAACTTATTTTGCAACCCTTTTGTAGAGATTTCGGACGAGCGGGACTAAATGGGCCGAATAATGGACCCGTTAGAATTTTAACTGAGTAAAAAGTACAGAAATCGAGTTTTTGCAATATAATCGTGTTGAAAAGCTCGTAATAAATTGTATGAACTCCTAAATTTGGATTAAAACTTATTTTGCAACCCTTTTGTAGAGGTTTCGGACGAGCGGGTCTAAATGGGCCGAACAATGGACCCGTTAGAATTTTAACTGAGTAAAAAGTACAGAAATCAAGTTTTTGCAATATAATCGTGATGAAAAGATCGTAATCAATTATATGAACTCCAAAAATTTGATTCTAATTTGTTTTGCGGTCTTTTTTGAAGAGGTTTCGGACGAGCGGGTCTAAATGGGCCGAACAATGGACCCGTTAGAATTTTAACTGAGTAAAAAGTACAGAAATCGAGTTTTTGCTATATAATCGTGTTGAAAAGCTCGTAATCAATTGTATGAACTCCTAAATTTGGATTAAAACTTATTTTGCAACCCTTTTGTAGAGGTTTCGGACGAGCGGGTCTAAATGGGCCGAACAATGGACCCGTTAGAATTTTAACTGAGTAAAAAGTACAGAAATCGAGTTTTTGCAATATAATCGTGTTGAAAAGCTCGTAATCATTTGTATGAACTCCTAAATTTGGATTAAAACTTATTTTGCAACCCTTTTGTAGAGGTTTCAGACGAGCAGGTCTAAATGGGACGAACAATGGACCCGTTAGAATATTAACTGAATAAAAAGTACATAATTCTAGTTTTTTCAATATAATCGTGTTGAAAAGCTCGTAATTTAATTATATGAACTCCTAAAATTTGATTAAAACTTGTTTTGCGGTCTTTTTTGTAGAGGTTTCGGACGAGCGGGTCTATTTGGGGCGAACAATGGACCCGTTAGAATTTTAACTGAGTAAAAAGTACAGAAATCGAGTTTTTGCAATATAATCATGTTCAAAAGCTCTTAATCAATTATATGAACTCCTAGAATTTGATTCTAACTTATTTTGCGATCTTTTTTGTAACGTTTTCGGACCAGCGGGTCCAAATGGGCCGAACAATGGACCCGTTAGAATTTTAACTTAGTAAAAAGTAAAGAAATCGAGTTTTTGCAATATAATCGTGTTGAAAAGCTCGTAATCAATTGTATAAACTCCTAAATGTGGATTAAAACTTATTTTGCAACCCTTTTGTAGAGGTTTCAGACGAGCGGGTCTAAATGGGACGAGCAAAGGACCCGTTATAATATTAACTGAATAAAAAGTACAGAATTCTAGTTTTTTCAATATAATCGTGTTGAAAAGCTCATAATCAATTTTATAAACTCCTAAATTTGATTAAAACTTATTTTGCAACCCTCTTGTACAGGTTTCAGACGAGCGGGTCAAAAAGGGCCGAACAATGGACCCATTGAAATTTTAACTGAGTAAAAAGTTCAGAAATCGAGTTTTTGAAATATAATCATGTTGAAAAGCTCGTAATCAATTATATGAACTCCTAAAATTTTATTCTAAATTATTTTGCTGTTTTTTTTGTAGAGGTTTCGGACGAGCGGGTCTAAATGGGCCGAACAATGGACCCGTTAGAATTTTAACAGTGTAAAAAGTACAGAAATCGAGTTTTTGCAAAATAATTGGGTTGAAAAGCTCGTAATCAATTATATGAACTCCTAAATTTGGATTAAAACTTATTTTGCAGCCCTTTCTGTAGAGGTTTCGGACGAACAGGTCTAAATGTGCCAAACACAGAACCCGTTAGAATTTTAACAGAGTAAAAAGTACAAAAATCGAGTTTTTGCAATATAATCATGTTGGAAAGCTCGAAATAATTATCTGAACTCTTAAATTTGATTAAAACTTGTTTTGCAACCCTTTTGTAGAGGTTTCGGACGAGCGGGTCTAACTGGGCCAAACAATGGACCTGTTAGAATTTTAACGAAGTAAAAAGTATAGAAATCGAGTTTTTGCAATATAATCGTGTTCAAAAGCTCGTAATCAATTGTATGAACTCCTAAATTTAGATTAACACTAAAGTTTGCAATCCTTTTGTAGAGGTTTCGGACGAGGGGGTCTAAATGGGCCGAACAATGGACCCATTAGAATTTTAACGGAGTAAAAAGTATAAAAATCGAGTTTTTGCAATATAGTCGTGTTGAAAAGCTCGTAATAAATTGTATGAACCACTAAATTTGGTTTAACACTTAGTTTGCAACCTTTTTGTAGAGGTTTTGGACGAGGGGGTCTAAATGGGCCGAACAATGGACCCGTTAGAATTTTAACGGAGTAAAAAGTTTAAAAATCGACTTTTTGCAAAATAGTCGTGTTGTAAAGCTCGTAATCAATTGTATGAACATCTAAATTTGGTTTAACACTTAGTTTGCAACCTTTTTGTAGAGGTTTCGGACGAGGGGGTCTAAATGGGCCGAACAATGGACCCGTTAGAATTTTAACTGAGTAAAAAGTACAGAAATCGGGTTTTTGCAATATAATCGTATCGAAAATCTCGTAATCAATTGTATGAACTCCTAAATTTGGATTAAAACTTATTTTGCAACCCTTTTGTAGAGGTTTCGGACGAGCGGGTCTAAATGGGCAGAACAATGGACCCGTTAGAATTTTAACTGAGTAAAAAGTACAGAAATCGAGGTTTTGTAATATAATCGTGTTGAAAAGCTCGTAACGAATTATATGAACTCCTAAAATTTGATTTTAACTTGTTTTGCGGTCTTTTTTGTAGAGGTTTCGGACGAGCTGGTCTAAATGGGCCGAACAATCGACCCGTTAGAATTTTAACTGAGTCAAAAGTATAGAAATTGAGTTTTGCAATATAATAGTGTTGAAAAGCTCGTAATAAATTATATGAACTCCTAAATTTCGATTAAAACTTACTTTGCAGTCCTTTTCGTAATGTTTCGGACGAGTGAGTCTAAATGGGCCGAACAATGGACCCGTTAGAATTTTAACCGAGTAAAAAGTATAAAAATTAAATTTTTGCAATATAATAGTGTTGAAAAGCTCGTAATCAATTATATGAACTCCTCAATTTGGATTAAAACTTATTTTGCAGCCCTTTTTTGTAGAGGTTTCGGACGAGCCGGTCTAAATGGGCCGAACAATTGACACGTTAGAATTTTTTTTAAGAAAGCTCATTAGAAATTTAACTAAGTAAAAAGTACAGAAATTGAATTTTTGAAATATAATCGTGTTGAAAAGCTCGTTATCAATTATATGAACTCCTAAAATTTGATTCTAACTTATTTTGTGATCTTTTTTGTTGAGGTTTCAGACGAGCGAGTCTAAATGGGCCGAACAATGGACCCGTTAGAATTTTAACTAAGTAAAAAGTACTGAAATCAAGTTTTTGCAATATAATCATGTTGAAAAGCTCGTAATCAATTGTATGAACTCCTAAATTTGGATTAAAACTTATTTTGCAACCCTTTTGTAGAGGTTTCGGATGAGCGAGTCTAAATGGGCCGAACATTGGACACGTTAGAATTTTAACTGAGTACAAAGTACAGAAATCAAGTTTTTGAATTATAATCGTGTTGAAAAGCTCGTAATCAATTTTATGAACACCTAAAATTTGATTCTAATTTGTTTTGCGGTCTCTTTTGTAGAGGTTTCAGAGGAGTGGGTCTAAATGGGCCGAACAATGGATCCGTTAGAATTTTAACTGAGTAGAAAGTACAAAAAGTGAGTTTTTGCAATATAATCTGTTTGAAAATCTCTTAATCAATTGTATGAACTCCTAAATTTGGATTAAAACTTATTTTGCAACCTTTTTGTAGAGGTTTCGGACGAGCGGGTCTAAATGGGCCGAACAATGGACCCGTTAGAATTTTAACGGATTAAAAAGTATAGAAATCGAGTTTTTGCAATATAATCATGTTGAAAAGCTCGTAATCAATTGTATTAACTCCTAAATTTGGATTAAAACTAAAGTTTGCAATCCTTTTGTAGAGGATTCGGACGAGGGGGTCTAAATGGGCCGAACAATGGACCCGTTAGAATTTTAACGGAGTAAAAAGTATAAAAATCGAGTTTTTGCAATATAGTCCTGTTAAAAAGCTCGTAATCAATTGTATGAACCCCCAAATTTGGTTTAACACTTAGTTTGCAACCTTTTGTAGAGGTTTCGGACGAGGGGTCTACATGGGCCGAACAATGGACCCGTTAGAATTTTAATTGAGTAAAAAGTACCGAAATCGTGTTTTTTGCAATATAATCCTGTCGAAAATCTCGTAATCAATTGTATGAACTCCTAAATTTAGATTAAAACTTATTTTGCAAACCTTTTGTAGAGGTTTCGGATGAGCGGGTCCAAATGGGCCGAACATTGGAC
The DNA here is from genome assembly GCA_030270665.1 of Hibiscus trionum. Taxonomy (NCBI): domain Eukaryota; kingdom Viridiplantae; phylum Streptophyta; class Magnoliopsida; order Malvales; family Malvaceae; genus Hibiscus; species Hibiscus trionum. The sequence goes on along the minus strand of BSYR01000010.1, from coordinate 35,945,837 downwards.
CCGTTAGAATTTTTACTGAGTAAATTGTAATAAAATCGAGTTTTTGCAATATAATCATATTAAAAAGCTTGTAATCAATTGTATGAACTACTAAATTGGGATTAAATCTTATTTTGAAACCCTTTTGCGGAGGTTTCGGACGAGCAGGTCTAAATGGGCCGAACAATGGACCCGTTAGAATTAACTGAGTAAAAAGTACAGTAATCGAGTTTTTGCAATATAATCATGTTGAAAAGCTCGTAATCAATTATATGAACTCCAAAAATTTGATTCTAACTTGTTTTGCGGTCTTTTTTGTAGAGGTTTCGGACGAGCGGGCCTAAATGGGCCGAACAATGGACCCGTTAGAATTTTAACTGAATAAAAAGTACAGAATTCTGATTTTTTTCAATATAATCGTGTTGAAAAGCTCGTAATCAATTTTATAAACTCCTAAATTTGGATTAAAACTTATTTTGCAACCCTTTTGTAAAGGTTTCGGATGAGCGGTTCCAAATGGGCCGAACATTGGACCCGTTAGAATTTTAACTAAGTACAAAGTACAGAAATCAAGTTTTTGCAATATAATCGTGTTGAAAAAACTCCTAAAATTTGATTCTAATTTGTTTTGCGGTCTCTTCTGTAGAGGTTTCGGACGAGCGGGTCTAAATGGGCCGAACAATGGATCCGTTAGAATTTTAATTGAGTAGAAAGTACAAAAGTGAGTTTTTGCAATATAATCTGTTTGAAAATCTCTTAATCAATTGTATGAACTCCTAAATTTGGATTAAAACTTATTTTGCAACCTTTTTGTAGAGGTTTCGGACGAGCGGGTCTAAATGGGCCTAACAATGGACCCGTTAGAATTTTAAGAGAGTAAAAAGCATAAAAATCGAGTTTTTGCAATATAATTGTGTTGAAAAGCTCATAATCAATTGTATGAACTCCTAAATTTGGATTAAAACTTATTTTGCAACCCTTTTGTAGAGGTTTCGGACGAGCGGGTCTAAATGGGCCGAACAATGGACCCGTTAGAATTTTAACGGATTAAAATGTATAGAAATCGAGTTTTTGCAATATAATCGTGTTGAAAAGCTAGTAATCAATTGTATGAACTCCTAAATTTGGATTAACACTTAAGTTTGCAATCCTTTTGTAGAGGTTTCGGACGAGGGGGTCTAAATGGGCCGAACAATGGGCCTGTTAGAATTTTAACTGAGTAAAAAGTACAGAAATCGGGTTTTTGCAATATAATCGTGTTGAAAATCTCGTAATCAATTGTATGAACTCCTAAATTTGGATTAAACATATTTTGCAACCCTTTTGTAAAGGTTTCGGATGAGCGGGTCTAAATGGGCCGAACAATGGACCCGTTAGAATTTTAACGGAGTAAAAAGTATAGAAATCGAGTTTTTGCAATATAATCGTGTTGAAAAGCTCGTAATCAATTGTATGAACTCCTAAATTTGGATTAACAATAAAGTTTGCAATCCTTTTGTAGAGGTTTCGGACGAGGGGGACTAAATAGGCCGAACAACGGACCCGTTAGAATTTTAACGGAGTAAAAAGTATAAAAATCAAGTTTTTGCAATATAGTCGTGTTGAAAAGCTCGTAATCAATTGTATGAACCCCTAAATTTGGTTTAACACTTAGTTTGCAACCTTTTTGTAGAGGTTTCGGACGAGGCGGTCTAAATGGGCCGAACAATGGACCCGTTAGAATTTTAACGGAGTTAAAAGTATAGAAATCAAGTTTTTGCAATATAATCGTGCTGAAAAGCTCGTAATCAATTGTATGAACTCCTAAATTTGAATTAACACTTAAGTTTGCAATCCTTTTGTAGAGGTTTCGGACGAGGGGGTCTAAATGGGCCCAACAATGGACCCGTTAGAATTTTAACTGAGTAAAAAGTACAGAAATCGGGTTTTTGCAATATAATCGTGTTGAAAATCTAGTAATCAATTGTATGAACTCCTAAATTTGGATTAAAACTTATTTTGCAACCCTTTTGTAGAGGTTTCGGATGAGCGGGTCCAAATGGGCCGAACAATGGACCCGTTAGAATTTTTACTTAGTAAAAAGTAATAAAATCGAGTTTTTGCAATATAATCGTGTAAAAAAGCTCGTAATAAATTGTATGAACTCTTAAATTTGGATTAAAACTTATTTTGCAACCCTTTTGTAGAGGTTTCGGACGAGCGGGTCTAAATGGGCCGAACAATGGACCCGTTAGAATTTTAACTGAGTAAAAAGTACAGAAATTGAGTTTTTGCAATATAATCGTGTTGAAAAGCTCGTAATCAATTGTATGAACTCCTAAATTTGAATTAAAACTTATTTTGCATCCATTTTGTAGAGGTTTCAGACGAGCAGGTCTAAATGGGACGAACAATGGACCCGTTAGAATATTAACTGAATAAAAAGTACATAATTCTAGTTTTTACAATATAATCGTGTTGAAAAGCTCGTAATTTAATTTTATGAACTCCTAAATTTGGATTAAAACATAATTTACAACCCTTTTGTAGAGGTTTCGGACGAGCGGGTCTAAATGGGCCGAACAATGGACCTGTTAGAATTTTAACTGAGTAAAAAGTACAAAAATCGAGTTTTTGCAATATAATCGTGTTGAAAAGCTCGTAATCAATTGTATGAACTCTTAAATTTGGATTAAAACTTATTTTCCAACCCTTTTGTAGAGGTTTCAGACGAGCGGGTCTAAATGGGACGAACAAAGGACCCGTTATAATATTATCTGAATAAAAAGTACAGAATTCTAGTTTTTTCAATATAATCGTGTTGAAAAGCTCGTAATCAATTTTATAAACTCCTAAATTTGGATTAAAACTTATTTTGCAACCCTCTTGTACATGTTTCAGACGAGCGGGTCTAAATGGGCCGATCAATGGACCCATTGGAATTTTAACTGAGTAAAAAGTTCAGAAATCGAGTTTTTGAAATATAATCATGTTGAAAAGCTCGTAATCAATTATATGAACTCCTAAAATTTGATTCTAAATTATTATGCTGTTTTTTTGTAGAGGTTTCGGATGAGCGGGTCTAAATGGGCCGAACAATGGACCCGTTAGAATTTTAATAGAGTAAAAAGTACAGAAATCGAGTTTTTGCAAAATAATTGGGTTGAAAAGCTCGTAATCAATTATATGAACTCCTAAATTTGGATTAAAACTTATTTTGCAGCCCTTTTTGTAGAGGTTTCGGACGAACGGGTCTAAATGTGCCGAACACAGAACCCGTTAGAATTTTAACAGAGTAAAAAGTACAGAAATCGAGTTTTTGCAATATAATCATGTTGGAAAGCTCGAAATTAATTATCTGAACTCTTAAATTTGATTAAAACTTGTTTTGCAACCCTTTTGTAGAGGTTTCAGACGAGCGGGTCTAACTGGGCCGAACAATGGACCCGTTAGAATTTTAACGGAGTAAAAAGTATAGAAATCGAGTTTTTGCAATATAGTCGTGTTGAAAAGCTCGTAATCAATTGTATGAACCACTAAATTTGGTTTAACACTTAGTTTGCAACCTTTTTGTAGAGGTTTCGGACGAGGGGGTCTAAATGGGCCGAACAATGGACCCGTTAGAATTTTAACGGAGTAAAAAGTATAAAAATCGAGTTTTTGCAATATAGTCATGTTGAAAAGCTCGTAATCAATTGTATGAACATCTAAACTTGGTTTAACACTTAGTTTGCAACCTTTTTGTAGAGGTTTCGGACGAGGGGGTCTAAATGGGCCGAACAATGGACCCGTTAGAATTTTAACTGAGTAAAAAGTATAGAAATCGGGTTTTTGCAATATAATCGTGTCGAAAATCTCGTAATCAATTGTATGAACTCCTAAATTTGGATTAAAACTTATTTTGCAACCCTTATGTAGAGGTTTTGGATGAGCGGGTCTAAATAGGCCGAACAATGGACCCGTTAGAATTTTAACTGAGTAAAAAGTACAGAAATCAAGTTTTTGCAATATAATCGTGTTGAAAAGCTCGTAACCAATTATATGAACTCCTAAAATTTGATTAAAACTTGTTTTACGGTCTTTTTTGTAGAGGTTTCGGACGAGCGGGTCTAAATGGGGCGAACAATGGACCCGTTAGAATTTTAACTGGGTAAAAAGTACAGAAATTGAGTTTTTGCAATATAATCGTGTTCAAAAGCTCTTAATCAATTATATGAACTCCTAGAATTTGATTCTAACTTATTTTGCGATCTTTTTTGTAACAGTTTCGGACGAGCGGGTCTAAATGGGCCGAACAATGTACCCGTTAGAATTTTAACTGAGTAAGGAAATCGAGTTTTTGCAATATAATCGTGTTGAAAACCTCGTAAGCAATTGTATGAACTCCTAAATTTGGATTAAAACTTATTTTGCAACCCTTTTGTAGAGGTTTCGGACGAGCGGGTCTAAATGGGCCGAACAATGGACCCGTTAGAATTTTTTTTTTTTGAAGAAAAGGCCTCATTAAAAACCCCTACTACTGTCCTTCAAGCAGAGCTAGAGGACCCTAAAAAGGGGAAAAGAGTGCCCAAATATTATTAATCAATAATGATTTGTTACAAATTGTTGTATACAATGTGGGATATCCGAATTAAATGACGTAGAAGTTCTAGAGTTCAGCGAGAAAGTAGCCAAAGTATGGGCTATAATATTTGCCTCACGGCGTACAAAGGAAATAGAAATAAAGTCAAAGTCGTGAAGAGCAGCTTGTATATGAAGAATAATTGGTCCCATAGTAGATAGGTCTTGAGCAGGATTGTTGATCCTATTCGCGAGAGAAGCGCAGTCAGTTTCGATCAAGATTCGAGTCCAGCCTTGAGATCGGGCAAAGGTGAGACCAGCTAGGATGCTTTCCCCTTCACTGGTGATAGCATCCTGACAGCTACCAAGAGGGAAAGCAAGACCACCCACGACTGCTCCTGCAGAATCACGAGCAACAACGCCAACGGCTGCTGCACGAGTTGATGGGTTAAAGGCTCCGTCCACATTTATTTTGATATGATGAGGTGGAGGAAGTGTTCGGCAAGGTTTAGAAAAGGTAGATGGAGCTGGGTCAATCGAATTTAAAGATTTACAAAATTCGTCATGTAAGCTAATTGAATTAACAGCAATTAGCCATGGAGGTTGTAAATGGTGGTTGTGAACCCAGTCATTTTGTCTGTTCCATATATTCCATAAAACAGTAAGGAAGAGACCAAATTTATCAGAGGAAATTGTAGAGGCTGCTTCCTCTAACCATTGCATTGGCGTAGGAGCTAAACTCTTATAGAGAGAGATAGGGATACCACTAATTTGGAGAGCTTCAGATGCCCCAGGGCAGTCACGAAACGCATGAAGGATCGATTCCGAGTGGCTACCACAGATAGAGCAAGGCCCCGAACTAGGGGAGAAGGCTTGCATTTTAGATCCAACTGGTAGAGCATCAGATGCCATACGCCAACCAAAAGTTTTAACTTTAGGTAAGGCTTTGGTTTTGGATAAAAACTTCCAAAAGCGAGTTGGTGACGAAGGTGGGGTTATTGAACGTTGTAAGAAAATATATCCAGAGCGGACTGAGTATATACCCGAGTCGTTGGGAGACCAGAGTATTGAGTCACGTTGATCATTTATGATGGGGATACAGAGAATGGCATCGACATCAATTGGATTGAAATAATTGTTTATCTTAACCGTATCCCAGGCAGTTTGGTTACGGATCATAAAATCACGACATCGAATGTGAAATTCATCGGAAATTTCGTAATCCCCAGTAAGCTCAATCGGGGAAGACCCTCCCCATATATCTTTGTGTATTCTAATATTACTGTTTATACCTGGGCGGTGAAGAAAGCCAGGGAAAAAATGCTGAAGAGCGTTATATATACCTTGCCAAGCGAATGAGCCCCTGTTGGGTTTTGGTGCATCCAGAATGTTGCCTGAAGGAAAGTATTTAGTCCGGTATATTTGTCATAATAAGGAATCTGGTTCACAGATGAGTTTCCAAATTTGCTTGCCCAAGAGAGCAATGTTAAAGTCGTGTAAATCCTTAAAACCCATGTCGCCAGCAGATTTAGGTAAGCATATACGATTCCAAGGTAACATATGCCAACCTTTTTTGTTGGATTTACCAGTCCACCAGTATTGACGGATTGATGTAGTCATGTCATCGATGATATTTTGTGGTAGAAGATAGCAAGACATAACATATTGTGGGAGAGATTGTAAGACAGCTTTAATGAATATCTCTCGGCCACTAAAGGATAGTAGATGTTTGTCCCAATTAGAGAGACGATCATGTACTTTATCACGTACAAAGCCTAGTGATTCAGTTTTATTTTTCCCAATTAGGAGCGGGATGCCTAGGTATACTCCAGGGTTAGTAACTTCGCGTACTTGTAAAAGGCTGTTAATTGCATTTCTTGTTGCAGATGGAGTACGCGGGTTATAGAAAATTGTTGATTTCTCAAAATTGACAGCTTGACCGGATGCATTAGCATATGTTTGAAGAGCATTTTTCAGAAGGGACGCTTCAGATCGATTAGTATTAATAAATACCATACAATCATCAGCAAAAAGCAGATGGTTGACTTTGGGCCCATGTTTACTTGCGCCTAGTCCTGGAAGTATTTTAGTTTGTTGAGCAGCAGCTAAGTAAGCCGAGAGGCCTTGAGTGCAGAAGAGAAAGAGGAAAGGGGATAGGGGATCCCCCTGGCGAAGACCACGTTGAGGTTGAAAGGGGGTGAGAACAAATTATTAATTTTAACTGAAAAGGAGACTGTAGTAATACAACGCATTATAAGTTTGATCCATTCGGATGCAAATCCCATGCGTTCCATTAAATTTGCGAGAAAAGACCATTCTACTCTATCGAAAGCTTTCTCCATGTCTAGCTTGAGAGCAGCTCCTTGAGAGGATTTAGTAGCTCCTGAGTTAATATTGTGAATAATTTCATGAGCAACAAGGATGTTGTCAGATATGTTGCGACCCTGGACAAAGGCTGCTTGGTTAGGGCTAATGCATAGAGGTATAGCCTATTTCATTCTGTTGACTATTGTTTTGGCAACTATTTTATAGAGTACAGTGCAAAGGCTAATTGGTCTAAGTTGTTTCATGGAGGTTGGGTCCTGTACTTTGGGTATTAGTACCAATATAGTTTTGTTTACTGAAGCCATATCAGCGTTGCCGTTTAAAAGGTTAATACAAAGATTAATAACATTGTCTCCCACTGTATCCCAATGTTGTCTAAAGAAACTACTGGGTAGACCATCAGAGCCAGGAGCTTTCCTAGGGTCAATATCTTTAAAAGCATGAAGAATTTCCTCTCTAGTGAATGCCTTTAGTAGGTTTTCATTCATAGAAGAATTGATGGAAGGGTGAATTTTGTCAAGAATGATGTTTGAGATTTGGGGGTTAGATGTTGTGAACAAGTTTTGGAAATAAGCAGAAGCGATATTCATAAGGTCCGATTCAGAAGTGCACCAATTGGAATTGGCATCGTAAAGGCCTATGATTGAATTTTTCTTGTTCCTATTAGAAGCTCGGGCATGGAAGAACCTGGTATTTTTGTCCCCTTGGGAAAGCCAAAGAGTTCGTGATCTTTGTGCCCAATAAACTTCTTGTTCTATTAAAAGTTTATTTAATTCACTTCTATAATTTAAGTAAACTTGTTCATTTGTGGCTGTTAAGGGACGGTATAATAATTTATTTATTTTTTTAGTGAGGAACTTAATTCTTCCGGTTGATTTAAAGCGTTGTTGGTTTTGCCATTCTTCTAGGTATGTACCTACCGCTTCAATTTTGTTTATGGTTGTTCCGGGAGTGTCGGCCCATGCCCTTTTGATTGTTTGGATATTATCTATATTATTAGCCCAGCAACTTTCGAATCGAAAATTCTTGGGAGGTTGTGTTTTGGGTGTAGTAGTCGAGGTATCTAATTCGAGAAGAAGGAAACAATGGTCGGACTTGGCAACATATTCTGTGGTGATTCGATGAGAAGGGTAGAGGTCTTGCCATGCGGAATTAGCGATAAAACGATCTAGTCTTTCATGTATTACCGGGGTTAAGGGACCTACTTTAGTCCATGTGAACCAACCTGATGTTGGCTTACAATCAAAGAGGTTGTTTCGAGTTAGACAATTACGAAAGTTTTTAATTTGGGATCTAGCTCTACGAGGACCTCCTTGTTTTTCCGAATCCGTTAAAATTTCATTGAAATCTCCGCCGAGAAGCCAAGGGTTATCTTTAGTAGAAGGGTATAATGAATCAATTAGCTCCCATGTTTTATATTTTTGGCTAGTTTCCGGAAAACCGTGCATACCAGTGAAAAACATTGTGGAGTTATTTTTGTAATTTGAATATGAATGTAACGCGACGAATATGAAATTAAACTTATATTAATGTTGTTTGCAGCAAATAAGGAAATTCCGGAACACCCTTCCGTAGGGGAAATAGAAATAATGTCTAACATACCTAATGAAAGACATAAGCGGTTACATTCCGCATTATTTAATTTAGTTTCGCATAAGAAAATGATATCGGGGTTGGTGCGTTGGACATAGGACCGGAAATGTTGAACCGTCGGGGCTTGTCCGAGACCCTGACAGTTCCAGCATAGGATCCTCATTTTGCTCGGCGGGGCTGGGAATCAGCTGCCGCCAGAGAGTTTTTAGAGCTGCTCATCCCAGCTTTTGGGGGGAATAAGAGAGTAGAGAGGTATTGATGGTTTTGTGGGTTGGAGTAATAGTGATGTGCGTATATAAAGAGTACGGTTAAGAAGGATGAGATATGGAAAGTAGAGTGAAGAGAATTTCGAGAAATTAGAAACAATTGTGAGAGATTGGAACTATTAAAAGCATAATGTAAAATATAAAAGGTGTTTTCCTTAAAGGATCTATAAATTTTAATAAAGGAGGGAATTTTGAAAGATATTAATAATTTATATCGTAAATACCTATAAAAAGTTAAATTAAAATGTAATGGGTAAATTGAAAGGAATTTATGGAAATAATGATTGTTAATAAAAGGAAATATATTAACGAACAAATATTTAATACGGAGGGCAATTTTTTGAGAAACAAATAGTGGTATTGATGATGCAAAATAAGTGGCAAGATTTAATGAGAATAATTTAATAATAAAAGTTGAATATATTAGATGGTATAAAAACGGAAATATATAATTCTTAGTAGCTGTATTAAAACCCTTTTTAAAAGGAAATTTATGGGCGTTTAGTAATTTACGAAACCGAAATGAGGAAAGTTTGTACATAAAAGACGGTGATAGATTTTTATTTTCTATTAAAAAGGGAAGTATGACTGACTTTTTAAATATAAATGTGTTCAGACTATGTAATAGGAAAATAAGCAATGTTGAATAAATTAAAGGAATTTGAGAAGTTGGACACATTAATAGGTAATTAATAAATTTTGAAAAAAACGGAATAAGTAGATTGAAAGTAAGGTGAAACCATTTTTTTGAAGAAATAGAACTAAAGGTTATCAGGAAATTTCAAATATTAATATGTATTTTGTTTGAAAAGCACCTTTTAAAAAGGATTTGATATAGGTCCCAAGTATGGGCTTGTAGTATTTCACCTAAAGAGGTGTAGTGGGAATAGATTTCTATCGGGCATAACATCAAGATAATATAACAACATACAACTAAGGAAAGATATAAAGCATGCATGGCAGTATTGAAGTAAACTGGAAAGCAGATAAAAGCATAGGAAAATAAAGGTAAAGCAGGAAAGAAAAAAGGCAATAAAAAATTACAGGCCCAGGGGAAGATAGAAGCGGGGATAAGAAAATAATTACAAACCAAAGGAGCAAAAAAATATTAGGGGGAAAGCAAATAAATTTATCTGAAATTAAATTAAACCATCGCCCATTAGTAAATTGTGTCTTGTATAGTGGTTCATTACACTTAGGAGTCCTGTAGGTGAAAGTGACATTATTATAAACAGTATGCAGCCAGCAGGGAAACATATAAATTATAATAGAGACATTTTCCAGAGAGATGACCAAGTCTGTATGCTTAATCGAAAAAATGAGTACTATAATAAAAGTTTTTAAGTGACAAATAATCTCATTCATATAAGAAAAAATGATAACTATACTAAGAGTTTTTGAATGATAGCTAACATCATTCATATTAGGGAGATTATGAAATGAGTTTTTGAAAATTAATTTGGATACATGTAACAGGAGGAAAGGAGACACTTTTGAAAAATGGTAGGTTATATTCAAATAAAATTTAATGGCAGAGCACCAGTGATAGCCAGACATAATACATATGAGGAGACTAGGAGTATTCAGGCCAATGAAGTTTGATAATATATTGAATATAAAATGATTAAAAGGGAATGATCTAAAAGATCATAAGATAGTTAAGTAAAGAAGAATATTATAGATAGTAACATTAGTGGTGTGGTAATATAAATCATTTGTGTATAATATAGTTGTCTCCCAAATAAATTTGATAGTATATGGTAAGTTAGGCTTATTAATAAAATGATGATCATATTTTAGAAAACAAACTAGAACAGAGTTCAAATTAGATTGTAGATGATATAATATTTGTAGATTATGTGTAGCTAAAGAGAATCCCAAAAGGTGGGCTAGTAATTGCTTCCCTGAAAGGGCTGTGTATTTGTTCGAGCATTGCTTGAAAATAATATAATTTGCAAAAATAGTAGAATAGATAAACTTAAGCATGATATAGGAATAAGGAGCATACCTTCTAGGTGAAAGCCAGATAAAATAATCAGTCCAATTGGGTGAGTAAATATATACAATCTGTTGAGAGAAAAACAGAAAGTTAAATGAAGAGAAAGACAAAAGAGAAAAGATTAAAAAGAGGGGAGAGAAAAAGGTTATGATGGGACCGATTGGTAGAGCAAATGGGGATACACAGAGGTTAGATAAGATTCTGAAACGAAACATAAGAGGGTTAGAAGAGTAAAACATATGAACAAACCATAAGAATAAACAAATGGATAAATCATGAAATACTAAAGGTTGGGACCAATCTTTCGAGAGAAGAATCCTAAGAGTGAACCGAAGAGTCAGAACTTGAACACAAATCTTGAATCCAGGTTTTGTAAAAGTCGCCGCCGCCGCGGGCCTCTGTCGGAGGGCCTCGTTATAGCCCATCGGGTGCCGGAAGAAGGAAAAAATGAGAAAGACAAGGCCCATCGCCGGAAGGAGATTTCTCCGGTATAGCAAAGAGAAACGAATCAAAAGAGGAGGAAGCCAGAAAATAAAGTTTAGATCAGAGAAATAAAAGGAAAAAAGGATTTGTAAATGAAATGAAGTAAGAACCGTACCTTGAAACTCAGATCTGAGATAACGAAGAGGATTTTTGCAATCCCGATCTGTAGTTCGCTGGGAACAACAAAACCAGAGGCATGTAAGGCTTGCAAGAAGGGAAAAAAGGCTGGTGAACCGTTTATGGTATACTAAGGCTGCCCATAACTCAATATACCAATAAAGCGGAACTGGCGATTTCCGAAAGGATATACCCAGATCTAACCCTAGCAAGATGAAAGGGGTAGAAATGATGAGGAGGAAGCCAAATCTCAGCCGGCAAACATGAAACAAAAAAGACCAAATAGTTAGAAAAAGAAGATAAAAACAGAATAAAATAATAAAACAATAGAAAATGTTGGAAAAAGCCTGTTGGTGTGGGATGACTTTTCGATAACTCTTCTCGAAAACCAAGGGAAGCATTATTTGAAATTTCACTTGCAATAGCGGCATAAAAAGGAGCGCCGTGAGGGGAAGGGGAACCGGTGGAAGAAAGATGAAATCCACCGGATAGAGCGGAGCAAGCAAAAACCAAAAAAGAACCCCTGAAAATTTTGAGAGAGAATTGAGAGCCACCCGTTAGAATTTTAACTAAGTAAAAAGTACCGAAATCAAGTTTTTGCAATATAATCATGTTGAAAAGCTCGTAATCAATTGTATGAACTCCTAAATTTGGATTAAAACTTATTTTCCAACCCTTTTGTAGAGGTTTCGGACGAGCGGGTCTAAATGGGCCGAACAATGGACCCGTTAGAATTTTAACAAAGTAAAAAGTACAGAAATCGAGTTTTTGCAATATAATAGTGTTGAAAATCTCGTAATCAATTATATGAACTCCTAAAATTTGATTCTAACTTGTTTTGCGGTCTTTTTTGTAGAGGTTTCGGACGAGCGGGTCTAAATGGGCCGAACAATGGACTCGTTAGAATTTTAACTGAGTAAAAAGTACAGAAACGAGTTTTTGCAATATTATCGTGTTGAAAAGCTCGTAATCAATTTTATTAACTCCTAAATTTGGATTAAAACTTATTTTGCAACCCTATTGTAGAGGTTTCGGACGAGCGGGTCTAAATGGGGCGAACAATGGACCCGTTAGAATTTTAACTGAGTAAAAAGTACATAAATCAAGTTTTTGCAATATAATCGTGTTCAAAAGCTCTTAATCAATTATATGAACTCCTAGAATTTGATTCTAACTTATTTTGCGATCTTTTTTGTAACAGTTTCGGACGAGCGGGTCTAAATGGGCCGAACAATGTACCCGTTAGAATTTTAACTGAGTAAAGAAATCGAGTTTTTGCAATATAGTCGTGTTGAAAAGCTCGTAAACAATTGTATGAACTCCTAAATTTGGATTAAAACTTATTTTGCAACCCTTTTGTAGAGGTTTCGGAGGAGCGGGTCTAAATGGGCCGAACAATGGACCCGTTAGAATTTTAACTGAGTAAAAAGTACAGAAATCGAGTTTTTGCAATATAATCGTGTTGAAAAACTCGTAATCAATTATATGAACTCCTAAAATTTGATTCTAACTTGTTTTGCGGTCTTTTTTGTAGAGGTTTCGGACGAGCAGGTCTAAATGGGCCGAACAATGGACTCGTTAGAATTTTAACTGAGTAAAAAGTACAGAAATCGAGTTTTTGCAATATAATCGTGTTGAAAATCTCGTAATCAATTTTATTAACTTCTAAATTTGGATTAAAACTTATTTTGCAACCCTTTTGTAGAGGTTTCGGACGAGCGAGTCTAAAAGGGCCGAACAATGGACCCGTTAGAATTTTAACTAAGTCAAAAGTACAGAAATCGAGTTTTTGCAATATAATAGTGTTGAAAAGCTCGTAATAAATTATATGAACTCCTAAATTTCGATTAAAACTTACTTTGAGGTCCTTTTCGTAAGGTTTCGGACGAGCGAGTCTAAATGGGCCGAACAATGGACCCGTTAGAATTTTAACCGAGTAAAAAGTATAAAAATTATGTTTTTGCAATATAATAGTGTTGAAAAGCTCGTAATCAATTATATGAACTCCTAAATTTGGATTAAAACTTATTTTGCAGCCCTTTTTTGTAGAGGTTTCGGACGAGCGGGTCTAAATGGGCCGAACAATGGACACGTTAGAATTTTTTTTAAGAAAGCTCATTAGAATTTTAACTAAGTAAAAAGTACAGAAATTGAATTTTTGCAATATATTCGTGTTGAAAAGCTCGTTATCAATTATATGAACTCCTAAAATTTGATTCTAACTTATTTTGTGATCTTTTTTGTTGAGATTTCAGACGAGCGGGTCTAAATTGGCCGAACAATGGACCCGTTAGAATACTGAGTAAAAAGTACAAAAATCGAGTTTTTGCAATCTAATTGCGTTGAAAAGCTCGTAATCAATTGTATGAACTCCTAAATTTGGATTAAAACTTATTTTGCAACCCTTTTGTAGATGTTTCGGATGAGCGAGTCTAAATGGGCCGAACATTGGACCAGTTAGAATTTTAACTGAGTACAAAGTACAGAAATCAAATTTTTGCAATATAATCGTGTTGAAAAGCTCGTAATCAATTATATGAACTCCTAAAATTTGATTCTAATTTGTTTTGCGCTCTTTTGTAGAGGTTTCGGACGAGCGGGTCTAAATGGGCCGAACAATGGATCCGTTAGAATTTTAACTGAGTAGAAAGTACAAAAAGTGATTTTTTGCAATATAATCTGTTTGAAAATCTCTTAATCAATTGTATGAACTCCTAAATTTGGATTAAAACTTATTTTGCAACCTTTTTGTAGAGGTTTCAGACGAGCGGGTCTAAATGGGCCTAACAATGGACCCGCTAGAATTTTAAGAGAGTAAAAAGCAGAAAATCGATCTTTTGCAATATAATTGTGTTGAAAAGCTCATAATCAATTGTATGAACTCCTAAATTTGGATTAAAACTTATTTTGCAACCCTTTTGTAGAGGTTTCGGACGAGCGGGTCTAAATGGGCCGAATAATGGACCCGTTAGAATTTTAACGGAGTAAAAAGTATAGAAATCGAGTTTTTGCAATGTAATCGTGTTGAAAAGCTCGTAATCAATTGTATAAACTCCTAAATTTGGATTAACACTTAAGTTTGCAATCCTTTTGTAGAGGTTTCGGACGAGGGGGTCTAAATGGGCCGAACAATGGACCCGTTAGAATTTTAACTGAGTAAAAAGTACAGAAATCGGATTTTTGCAATATAATCGTGTTGAAAATCTCGTAATCAATTGTATGAACTCCTAAATTTGGATTAAAACTTATTTTGCAACCCTTTTGTAGAGGTTTCGGATGACCGGGTACAAATGGGTCGAACAATGGACCCGTTAGAATTTTTACTTAGTAAAAAGTAATAAAATCGAGTTTTTGCAATATAATCGTGTTAAAAAGCTCGTAATCAATTGTATGAACTCCTAAATTTGGATTAAAACTTATTTTGCAACCCTTTTGTAGAGGTTTCGGACGAGCGGGTCTAAATGGGCCGAACAATGGACCTGTTAGAATTTTAACTAAGTAAAAAGTACAGAAATCGAGTTTTTTACAATTTTTACTTAGTAAAAAGTAATAAAATCGAGTTTTTGCAATATAATCGTGTTAAAAAGCTCGTAATCAATTGTATGAACTCCTAAATTTGGATTAAAACTTATTTTGCAACCCTTTTGTAGAGGTTTCAGACGAACGGGTCTAAATGGGAAGAACAATGGACCCGTTAGAATATTAACTGAATAAAAAGTACATAATTCTAGTTTTTTCAATATAATCGTGTTGAAAAGCTCGTAATTTAATTTTATGAACTCCTAAATTTGGATTAAAACTTATTTTGCAACCATTTTGTAGAGGTTTCGGACGAGCGGGTCTAAATGGGCCGAACAATGGACCCGTTAGAATTTTAACTGAGTAAAAAGTATAGTAATCGAGTTTTTGCAATATAATCATGTTGAAAAGATCGTAATCAATTATATGAACTCCAAAATTTTGATTCTAACTTGTTTTGCGGTCTTTTTTGTAGAGGTTTCGGACGAGCGGGTCTAAATGGGCCGAACAATGGACCCGTTAGAATTTTAACTGAGAAAAAAGTACAGAAATCGAGTTTTTGCAATATAATCGTGTTGAAAAGCTCATAATCAATTGTAGGAACTCCTAAATTTGGATTAAAACTTATTTTGCAACCCTTTTGTAGAGGTTTCAGACGAGCGGGTCTAAATGGGACGAACAATGGACCCGTTATAATATTAACTGAATAAAAAGTACAGAATTCTAGTTTTTTCAATATAATCATGTTGAAAAGTTCGTAATTTAATTTTATGAACTCCTAAATTTATATTAAAACTTATTTTGCAACCCTCTTGTACAGGTTTCAGACGAGCGAGTCTAAATGGGCCGAACAATGGACCCATTGGAATTTTAACTGAGTAAAAAGTTCTGAAATCGAGTTTTTGAAATATAATCATGTTGAAAACCTTGTAATCAATTATATTTGCAGCCCTTTTGTAGAGGTTTTGTACGAACGGGTCTAAATGGGCCGAACAAAGGACCCGTTAGAATTTTAACAGAGTAAAAACTACAGAAATCGAATTTTTGCAATATAATCATGTTGGAAAGCTCGAAATTAATTATATGAACTCTTACATTTGATTAAAACTTGTTTTGCGGTCTTTTTTGTAGAGATTTCGGACGAGCGGGTCTAAATGGGCCGAACAATGGACACGTTAGAATTTTAACTGAGTAAAAAGTACAGAAATCGAGTTTTTGCAATATAACCGTGTTGAAAAGCTCGTAATCAATTGTATTAACTCCTAAATTTGGATTAAAACTTATTTTGCAACCCTTTTGTAGAGGTTTCGGACGAGCGGGTCTAAATGGGCCCAACAATGGACCCGTTAGAATTTTAACTGAGTCAAAAGTACAGAAATCGAGTTTTTGCAATATAATAGTGTTGAAAAGCTCGTAATAAATTATAAGAACTCCTAAATTTCGTTTAAAACTTACTTTGCAGTCCTTTTCGTAAGGTTTCGGACGAGCGAGTCTAAATGGGCCGAACAATGGACCCGTTAGAATTTTAACCGAGTAAAAAGTATAAAAATTAAGTTTTTGCAATATAATAGTGTTGAAAAGCTCGTAATCACTTATATGAACTCCTAAATTTGGATTAAAACTTATTTTGCAGCCCTTTTTTGTAGAGGTTTCGGACGAGCGGGTCTAAATGGGCCGAACAATGGACACGTTAGAATTTTTTTTAAGAAAGCTCATTAGAATTTTAACAAAGTAAAAAGTACAGAAATTGAATTTTTGCAATATAATCGTGTTGAAAAGCTCGTTATCAATTATATGAACTCCTAAAATTTGATTCTAACTTATTTTGTGAACCTTTTTGTTGAGGTTTCAGACGAGCGGGTCTAAATCGGCCGAACAATGGACCCGTTAGAATTTTAACTGAGTAAAAAGTACAAAAATCGAGTTTTTGCAATCTAATTGTGTTGAAAAGCTCGTAATCAATTGTATGAACTCCTAAATTTGGATTAAAACTTATTTTGCAACCCTTTTGTAGAGGTTTCGGATGAGCGAGTCTAAATGGACCGAACATTGGACCCATTAGAATTTTAACTGAGTACAAAGTACAGAAATCAAGTTTTTGCAATATAATCGTGTTGAAAAGCTCGTAATCAATTATATGAACTCCTAAAATTTGATTCTAATTTGTTTTGTGGTCTCTTTTGTAGAGGTTTCGGACGAGCGGGTCTAAATGGGCCGAACAATGGATCCGTTAGAATTTTAACTGAGTAGAAAGTACAAAAAGTGAGTTTTTGCAATATAATCTGTTTGAAAATCTCTTACTCAATTGTATGAACTCCTAAATTTGGATTAAAACTTATTTTGCAACCTCTTTGTAGAGGTTTCGGACGAGCGGGTCTAAATGGTCCTAACAATGGACCCGTTAGAATTTTAAGAGAGTAAAAAGCAGAAAAATCGAGTTTTTGCAAAATAATTGTGTTGAAAAGCTCATAATCAATTGTATGAACTCCTAAATTTGGATTAAAACTTATTTTGCAACCCTTTTGTAGAGGTTTCGGACGAGCGGGTCTAAATGGGCAAAACAATGGACCCGTTAGAATTTTAACAGAGTAAAAAGTATAGAAATCGGGTTTTTGCAATATAATCGTGTTTAAAAGCTCGTAATCAATTGTATGAACTCATAAATTTGGATTAACACTTAAGTTTGCAATCCTTTTGTAGAGGTTTCGGACGAAGGGGTCTAAATGGGCCGAACAATGGACCCATTAGATTTTTAACTGAGTAAAAAGTACAGAAATCGGGTTTTTGCAATATAATCGTGTTGAAAATCTCGTAATCAATTGTATAAACTCCTAATTTTGGATTAAAACTTATTTTGCAACCCTTTTGTAGAGGTTTCAGATGAGCGGGTCCAAATAGGCCGAACAATGGACCCGTTAGAATTTTTACTTGGTAAAAAGTAATAAATTCGAGTTTTTGCAATATAAACGTGTTAAAAAGCTCGTAATCAATTGTATGAACTCCTAAATTTGGATTAAAACTTATTTTGCAACCCTTTTGTAGAGGTTTCGGACGAGCGGGTCTAAATGGGCCGAACAATGGACCCGCTAGAATTTTAACTGAGTAAAAAGTACAGAAATCGAGTTTTTGCAATATAATCGTGTTGAAAAGCTCGTAATCAATTGTATGAACTCATAAATTTGGATTAAAACTTGTTTTGCAACCCTTTTGTAGAGGTTTCAAACGAGCTGGTCTAAATGGGACGAACAATGGACCCGTTAGAATATTAACTGATTAAAAAGTACATAATTCTAGTTTTTTCAATATAATCGTGTTGAAAAGCTTGTAATTTAATTTTATGAACTCCTAAATTTGGATTAAAACTTATTTTGCAACCCTTTTGTAGAGGTTTCGGACGAGCGGGTCTAAATGGGCCGAACAATGGACCCGTTAGAATTTTAACTGAGTAAAAAGTACAGTAATCGAGTTTTTGCAATATAATCATGTTGAAAAGATCGTAATCAATTATATGAACTCCAAAAATTTGATTCTAACTTGTTTTGTGGTCTTTTTTGTAGAGGTTTCGGACCAGCGGGTCTAAATGGGCCGAACAATGGACCCGTTAGAATTTTAACTGAGAAAAAATTACAGAAATCGAGTTTTTGCAATATAATCGTGTTGAAAAGCTCTTAATCAATTGTATGAACTCCTAAATTTGGATTAAAACTTATTTTGCAACCCTTTTGTAGAGGTTTCGGACGAGCGGGTCTAAATGGGCTGAACAGTGGACCCATTAGAATTTTAACTAAGTAAAAAGTACAGAAATCGAGTTTTTGCAATATAATCGTGTTGGAAAGATCGTACTCAATTATATGAACTCTTAAATTTGGATTAAAACTTATTTTGCAGCCCTTTTGTAGAGGTTTCGGACGATCGGGTCTAAATGGGCCGAACAATGGACCCGTTAGAATTTTAACGGAGTAAAAAGTACAGAAATCATGTTTTTGCAATATAACCAAATTGAAATGATCGTAATCAATTATATGAACTCCAAAAATTTGATTCTAACTTGTTTTGCGGTCTTTTTTGTAGAGGTTTCAGACGAGTGGGTCTAAATGGGCCGAACAATGGACCCATTAGAATTTTAACTGAGTAAAAAGTACAGAAATCGAGTTTTTGCAATATAATCATGTTGAAAAGCTCGTAATCAATTGTATGAACTCCTAAATTTGGATTAAAACTTATTTTGCAACCCTTTTGTATAGGTTTCAGACGAGCGGGTCTAAATGGGACGAACAATGGACCCGTTATAATATTAACTGAATAAAAAATACAAAATTCTAGTTTTTTCAATATTGTCGTGTTGAAAAGCTCGTAATTTAATTTTATGAACTCCTAAATTTATATTAAAACTTATTTTGCAACCCTCTTGTACAGGTTTCAGACGAGAGGGTCTAAATGGGCCGAACAATGGACCCATTGCAATTTTAACTGAGTAAAAAGTTCAGAAATCGAGTTTTTGAAATATAATCATGTTGAAAAGCTCGTAATCAATTATATTTGCAGCCCTTTTGTAGAGGTTTCAGACGAACGAGTCTAAATGGGCCGAACAAAGGACCCGTTAGAATTTTAACAGAGTAAAAAGTACAGAAATCGAATTTTTGCAATATAATCATGTTGGAAAGCTCGACATTAATTATATGAACTATTAAATTTGATTAAAACTTGTTTTGCGGTCTTTTTTGTAGAGGTTTCGGACGAGCGGGTCTAAATGGGCCGAACAATGGACTCGTTAGAATTTTAACTGAGTAAAAAGTACAGAAATCGAGTTTTTGCAATATAATCGTGTTGAAAAGCTCGTAATCAATTGTATTAACTCCTAAATTTGGATTAAAACTTATTTTGCAACCCTTTTGTAGAGGTTTCGGACGAGCGAGTCTAAATGGGTCGAACAATGGACCCGTTAGAATTTTAACTGAGTCAAAAGTACAGAAATCGAGTTTTTGCAATATAATAGTGTTGAAAAGCTCGTAATAAATTATATAAACTCATAAATTTCGATTAAAACTTACTTTGCGGTCCTTGTCGTAAGGTTTCAGACGAGCGGGTCTAAATGGGCCGAACAATGGACCCGTTAGAATTTTAACCGAGTAAAAAGTATAAAAATTAAGTTTTTGCAATATTATAGTGTTGCAAAGCTCGTAATCAATTATATGAACTCCTAAATTTGGATTAAAACTTATTTTG
Source organism: Hibiscus trionum (assembly GCA_030270665.1). Classification (NCBI taxonomy): domain Eukaryota; kingdom Viridiplantae; phylum Streptophyta; class Magnoliopsida; order Malvales; family Malvaceae; genus Hibiscus; species Hibiscus trionum. The sequence goes on along the minus strand of BSYR01000010.1, from coordinate 35,925,791 downwards.
CAGCCTTTTTTGTATACGTTTCGGACGAGCGGGTCTAAATGGGCCGAACAGTGGACACGTTAGAATTTTTTTTAAGAAAGCTCATTAGAATTTTAACAAAGTAAAAAGTACAGAAATTGAATTTTTGCAATATAATCGTGTTGAAAAGCTCGTTATCAATTATATGAACTCCTAAAATTTGATTCTAACTTATTTTGTGAACTTTTTTGTTGAGGTTTCAGACGAGCGGGTCTAAATGGGCCGAACAACGGACCCGTTATAATATTAACTGAATAAAAAGTACAGAATTCTAGTTTTTTCAATATAATCGTGTTGAAAAGCTCGTAATTTAATTTTATGAACTCCTAAATTTATATTAAAACTTATTTTGCAACCCTCTTGTACAGGTTTCAGACGAGCGGGTCTAAATGGGCCGAACAATGGACCCATTGGAATTTTAACTGAGTAAAAAGTTCAGAAATTGAGTTTTTGAAATATAATCATGTTGAAAAGCTCGTAATCAGTTATATGAACTCCTAAAATTTGATTCTAAATTATTTTGCGGTCTTTTTTGTAGCAGTTTCGGACGAGCGGGTCCAAATGGGCCGAACAATGGACCCGTTAAAATTTTAACTGAGTAAAAAGTACAAAAATCGAGTTTTTGCAATATAACCGTGTTGAAAAGCTCGTATTCAATTATATGAACTCCTAAATTTGGATTAAAACTTATTTTGCAGCCCTTTTGTAGTGGTTTCGGACGAACGAGTCTAAATGTGCCGAACAAAGGACCCGTTAGAATTTTTACAATGTAAAAAGTACAGAAATCGAATTTTTGTATTATAATCATGTTGGAAAGCTCGAAATTAATTATATGAACTCTTAAATTTGATTAAAACTTGTTTTGCGGTCTTTTTTGTAGAGGTTTCGGACGAGCGGGTCTAAATGGGCCGAACAATGGACTCATTAGAATTTTAACTGAGTAAAAAGTACAGAAATCGAGTTTTTGCAATATAATCGTGTTAAAAAGCTCGTAATCAATTGTATTAACTCCTAAATTTGGATTAAAACTTAGTTTGCAACCCTTTTGTAGAGGTTTCAGACGAGCGGGTCTAAATGGGCCGAACAATGGACCTGTTAGAATTTTAATAGAGTAAAAAGTACAGAAATCGAGTTTTTGCAATATAATCGTGTTGAAAAGCTCGTAATCAATTATATGAACTCCTAAAATTTGATTCTAACTTGTTTTGAGGTCTTTTTTGTAGAGGTTTCGGACGAGCGGGTCTAAATGGGCCGAACAATAGACCCGTTAGAATTTTAACTGAGTAAAAAGCACAAAAATTGAGTTTTTGCAATCTAATCCTGTTGAAAAGCTCATAATCAATTGTATGAACTCCTAAATTTGGATTAAAACTTATTTTGCAAACCTTTTGTAGAGGTTTCAGATGGGCGAGTCTAAATGGGCCGAACAATGGACCCGTTAGAATTTTAACTGAGTACAAAGTACAGAAATCAAGTTTTTGCAATATAATTGTGTTGAAAAGCTCGTAATTAATTATATGAACTCCTAAAATTTGATTCTAACTTGTTTTGCGGTCTTTTTTGTAGAGGTTTTGGATGAGCGGGTCTAAATGGGCCGAACAATGGATCCGTTAGAATTTTAACTGAGTAGAAAGTACAAAAAGAGAGTTTTTGCAATATAATCTGTTTGAAAATCTCTTAATTAATTGTATGAACTCCTAAATTTGGATTAAAACTTATTTTGCAACCCTTTTGTAGAGGTTTCGGACGAGCGGGTCTAAATGGGCCGAACAATGGACCCGTTAGAATTTTAACAGAGTAAAAAGCAGAAAAATCAAGTTTTTGCAATATAATTGTGTTGAAAAGCTCATAATGAATTGTATGAACTCGTAAATTTGGATTAAAACTTATTTTGCAACCCTTTTGTAGAGGTTTCGGACGAGCGGGTCTAAATGGGCCGAACAATGGACTCGTTAGAATTTTAACGGAGTAAAAAGTACAGAAATCGAGTTTTTGCAATATAATCGTGTTGAAAAGCTCATAATCAATTGTATGAACTCCTAAATTTGGATTAACACTTGTTTTGCAACCCTTTTGTAGAGTTTCGGATGAGGGGGTCTAAATGGGCCGAACAATGGACTCGTTAGAATTTTATCTGAGTAAGAAGTACAGAAATCGGGTTTTTGCAATAAAATCGTGTTGAAAAGCTCGTAATAAATTGTATGAACTCCTAAATTTGTATTAAAACTTATTTTCCAACCCTTTTGTAGAGGTTTAGAACAAGCGGGTCTAAATGGGCCGAACAATGGACCCGTTAGAATTTTAACGGAGTAAAAAGTACAAAAATCGGGTTTTTGCAATATAATCGTGTTGAAAAGCTCGTAATCAATTGTATGAACTCCTAAATTTGTATTAAAACTTATTTTCCAATCCTTTTTAGAGGTTTAGAACAAGCGGGTCTAAATGGGTCGAACAATGGACCCGTTAGAATTTTAATAGAGTAAAAAGTACAGAAATCGAGTTTTTGCAATATAATCATGTTGGAAAGCTCGAAATCAATTATATGAACTCTTTAATTTGATTATAACTTGTTTTGCAGTCTTTTTTGTAGAGGTTTCGGACAAGCAGGTCTAAATGGGCCGAACAATGGACCCGTTAGAATTTTAACTGAGTAAAAAGTACAGAAATTGAGTTTTTGCAATTTAATCATGTTGAAAAACTTGTAATCAGTTATATGAACTCCTAAATTTGGATTAAAACTTATTTTGCAGCCCTTTTGTAGAGGTTTCGGACGATCGGGTTTAAATGGGCCGAACAATGGACCCGTTAGAATTTTAACGGAGTAAAAAGTACAGAAATCGAGTTTTTGCAATATAATCGTGTTGAAAAGCTCGTAATCAATTGTATGAACTCCTAAATTTGTATTAAAACTTATTTTCCAACCCTTTTGTAGAGGTTTCGGACGAGCGGGTCTAAATGGGCCGAACAATGGACTCGTTAGAATTTTAACGGAGTAAAAAGTACAGAAATCGAGTTTTTGCAATATAATCGTGTTGAAAAGCTCATAATCAATTGTATGAACTCTTAAATTTGGATTAACTCTTGTTTTGCAACCCTTTGTAGAGGTTTCGGATGAGGGGGTCTAAATGGGCCGAACAATGGACTCGTTAGAATTTTATCTGAGTAAGAAGTACAGAAATCGGGTTTTTGCAATATAATCGTGTTGAAAAGCTCGTAATCAATTGTATGAACTCCTAAATTTGTATTAAACCTTATTTTCCAACCCTTTTGTAGAGGTTTAGAACAAGGGGGTCTAAATGGGCCGAACAATTGACCCGTTAGAATTTTAACGGAGTAAAAAGTACAAAAATCGGGTTTTTGCAATATAATCGTGTTGAAAAGCTCGTAATCAATTGTATGAACTCCTAAATTTGTATTAAAACTTATTTTCCAACCCTTTTGTAGAGGTTTAGAACAAGCGGGTCTAAATGGGTCGAACAATGGACCCATTAGAATTTTAATAGAGTAAAAAGTACAAAAATCGAGTTTTTGCAATATAATCATGTTTGAAAGCTCGAAATCAATTATATGAACTCTTTAATTTGAATATAACTTGTTTTGCGGTCTTTTATGTAGAGGTTTCGGACGAGCGGGTCTAAATAGGCCGAACAATGGACCCGTTAGAATTTTAACTGAGTAAAAAGTACAGAAATCTAGTTTTTGCATTATAATCGTGTTGAAAAGCTTGTAATCAATTGTATGAACTCCTAAATTTGGATTAAAACTTATTTTGCAACCCTTTTGTAGATGTTTCGGATGAGCGGGTCCAAATGGACCGAACAATGGACCCGTTAGAATTTTTACTGAGTAAAAAGTAATAAAATCGAGTTTTTGCAATATAATCGTGTTAAAAAGCTCGTAATCAATTGAATGAACTCCTAAAGTTGGATTAAAACTTATTTTGCAACCCTTTTGTAGAGGTTTCGGACGAGCGGGTCTAAATGGGCCGAACAATGGAGCTGTAACAACTAGTGAGTCGCCACCAATCCTTAATTTTACTTTAGGTGCGATTGGAACACCTGAAAACCCGGTTATTTTAATAAAACTTGTTTTTTATTGTTTTTATTAAAACAACGAGTTTTTGGTCTGCGAAACCAAAAAATAGGTTCGGGAGTCGGTTACGTGTGGGGAAGGGTGAGCACCCCCACAACGCCCAAAATTGGTACCTGTCGATTACGTAATGTCTTAATGGTGGAATTATGAATTCGAACATTTTATCAATGTGATCCCTTAAAATATTTAAACGAATATTTGTTTGTAGAAAAGAAAATTTACACCCCAACAACCGAGGCATAATTTTCGTATCAAAAGGGAATTTACACCCCTACGTTCGGGGCATAATTTTCGTAAAAAAGAATTTTACACCCCTACGTTCGGGGCATAATTTCTGTTAGATTCCCGACTGAAGGGAATTTATTTTAAAAATTATAATTTAGAATTAAAAATGATATTTTGTAATAGGGACTAAAGGAAAGCGGCACCCTTACACTCGGGGTACGTTTTTTCATGATAATCCCTAATAAAAAAGGTTTTAATTTAAAATTTAATTAAACAATATATTCGAATATATAAATAATTCATACAAGCATAACATACATAATAAAATCAAAATATACAAAAATGGCATATAAAATAAAAACATACCAACAAATATAAAAACATCTTATATTTCATACAAAAATATTTATTACAAAAAGCCGACATTAAAATAAATACAAAGATAAAGATCAAAATTTACCCTACTAGAAGCTCGAATGAAGAACTTCGACCGACCCCTAGCAAGATCTCCGCATCATCTCGCCATAATTTAAAAATTGATTCGAACGAGCCTCGACAGGACCTCTGATCGAACCAACTGTTCGAACCATTAAAAGGGCACTACCCCTAAGGTTCGAAAGGGGCACTGTCCCTAAACTTTGCGCCATTTCCATGGCATTTGTTAGCCATTTCTATGGCTTTTCCGTGTCTGTCTGTGTGTGTTCCTTCACATTTGCTTTGCCTCCCTATTTATAGTGATGGGGAGGGGGGATGAGTCAAATGGCAGTTTCACGTGGATGCCTTGCATGGCATCCACGGTTTTTACCTTTCTTTTGTTTTTTTCTTTTTCTTTTTTTCTTTTTCTTTTTTTTATTTGCTTTTGCTTTTTTAATACAATAAGGTATAATAATAATACTATTATTCGAACAAAAAATAACAGTTATAGCCTGGACATAAAATGGGTATTACAGTTGCCCCTCTTTGCTTATTGATGTGTAACAGGAATAGAGCAAAGATAAAAGGATAACCATTTTATGTCCGTTCGGATCTGGATTCCTTCCTTTGACCACCACTTCTTCTAAGCTTCAGTTGATCTGCTCGATCGCTCTTTGTAGGCAAAATCATCAAAATGGAACGATCCGCTGGGGAGATAATCTTTAAACTACGGAGACCTAACTGCGACATTGATGAAGAAGCAAGGTCTGCAAAACTTGATCCGGCTGCAACACTGACGAAGAAACAGGATCGGAGGATGATGGTTTTGACAATTGGTCTGAGGGGACATGATCGAATGATAAAATTTCTGACACTTGGTCTAACTACGATACCGATGAAGCGATAGGATATGAAAAAAGTTCTCTCTCCCTTTTTGCTTCTTCTTTTTTTTAAAGAAGTGATTGTACTGAACGAGGTAGCGTGATCTGGAAGGAAAGGCTTGATCTGCTGCAACTCTGTAGGTGCAAGGAGATCTGGAGAAGGGTCGGTCATCTGCAACTCCATTGATACGAGAAGAGCTGAAGAAATGTCGATTTACTGCAACTCTATTGATGCGAGAATATCTGAAAATGGGGTGATCTACTGCAACTCCATTGATGCGAGAAGATCTGAAGAAGGGTCTATCTGCTGCAACTTCATTGATGCGAGAAGATCTGAAGAAGTGTTGATCTACTGCAACTCCATAGATGCGAGAAGATCTGAAGAAGGGGTGATCTACTGCAACTCTATTGATGCGATAAGATCTGAAAAAGGGTCGATCTACTACAACTCCATAGATGCGAGAAGATCTGAAGAAGGGGTGATCTACTGCAACTCCATTGATGCGAGAAGATCTGAAAAAGGGTCGATCTACTGCAACTCCATAGATGCGAGAAGATCTGAAGAAGGGGTGATCTACTGCAACTCCATTGATGCGAGAAGATCTGAAAAAGGGTCGATCTACTGCAACTCCATTGATGCGAGAAGATCTGAAGAAGGGTCGATCTGCTGCAACTCCATTGATGCGAGAAGATCTGAAGAAGGGGTGATCTACTACAACTCCATTGATGCTAGAAGATCTGAAGAAGGGGTGATCTACTACAACTCCATTGATGCTAGAAGATCTGAAGAAGGGGTGATCTACTGCAACTCCATTGATGCTAGAAGATCTGAAGAAGGGGTGATCTACTGCAACTCCATTGATGCGAGAAGATCTGAAAAAGGGTCGATCTACTGCAACTCCATAGATGCGAGAAGATCTAAAGAAGTGTCGATCTACTGCAACTCCATAGATGCGAGAAGATCTGAAAAAGGGTCGATCTACTGCAACTCCATTGATGCGAGAAGATCTGATTAGTACTGGAATTCCATCAACGAGACGAGGAAGAGTGTCTCTAGTTTACACTTCTTTTGCATTTTTCCCAAATGCACAGGGATGAACGGATTTGATTTGCCTTTACCGGTAGCCGTTTGCTCCGGGCTAGTTGTACCATTCCCCTGGGTACAATCAGTTTATACCAATCATGAGATTGGATTTTTCCAAAGGATTTATTTTCCTTGGACCATTCGTGAAAATGGATTTTCGATGGACATCTGAATTGTCCATTGTCTTAAAATTAATCGTGTTTAAGCACGTTATGCCGATATTTCTGTCGGCTTTCGAATTTGCATTTTTCCCAAATGCACAGGGATCAACGGTTTTGACTTGCCTTTACCGGTAGCCGTTTGCTCCGGGCTAGTTGTACCATTCCCCTAGGTACAATCAGTTTCTACCAATCATGAGATTGGATTTTTCCAAAGGATTTATTTTCCTTCGACCATTTGTGACAATGGATTTTCGATGGACATTTGAATTATCCATTTTCTTAAACTTAACCGTGTTTAAGCACATTGTGCCGATATTTCTGTCGGACTTTCCAAAATAGCTTTGATCCTCATGAGAGGACGAAGTTGAGAAATTCACATTTTTAAGACTATCCTTAAGAAATGATGGAATTAAGAAAACCCAATTTTTGAGAAAAAGTATCCTTAAGAAATGACGAAATTTAAGAAAATGTGTCCTTAAGAAAGGGCAGAGTTAAAAAAACTCTTGTTTTGAGAAAATGTGTCCTTAAGAATGGACGAAGTTAAGAAACTCTTTCTTTGAGAAAAGTTATCCTTGAGAAAGAACGGAGTTAAGAAACTTTAATTTTAAAAAAAGGTGTCCTTAAGAAAGAACAGAGTTAAGAAACTCCAATTTTGGGAAAAGGTGTCCTTAAGAAAGGACGGAGTTAAGAAACTCGTGTTTTCGAGAAAAAGTGCCCTTAAGAAAGGACGGAGTTAAGAAACTCTTGTTTTTGAGAAAACTTCCCTTAAGAAAGGACGGAGTTAAGAAACTCTTGTTTTTGAGAAAAAGTGCCCTTAAGAAAGGACGGAGTTAAGAAACTCCAATTTTGGGAAAATGTGTCCTTAAGAAAGGACGGAGTTAAGAAACTCGTGTTTTTGAGAAAATGTGCCCTTAAGAAAGGACGGAGTTAAGAAACTCGTGTTTTTGAGAAAAGTGCCCTTAAGAAAGGACGAAGTTAAGAAACTCCAATTTTGGGAAAATGTGTCCTTAAGAAAGGACGGAGTTAAGAAACTCGTATTTTTGAGAAAATGTGCCCCTTAAGAAAGGACGGAGTTAAGAAACTCTTGTTTTTGAGAAAAAGTGCCCTTAAGAAAGGACGGAGTTAAGAAACTCAAATTCTGAAGAAAAAAAAGTGTCCTTAAGAAAGGACGGTGTTTAGGAAAATCTTTAAGTAACAAGTTCCAAGTTAGCTCCTGATAGTATTTATGCAGATGATGTTCATGTGCTTGCTTTTGTGATGATGAAAAGATGCATGAAATTCTTGTAGAAGTTCCTTTCTTCTGACTTAGTTTGATCTTCTGATCTTTGTTTAAAATTTATCTCAGTAGAAGTTTGCCCCCCAAGCTTCATTGTCCTTATTCTTTTTTTGGACTTGAACTTCTAAGCTGAATGATCTCGATGTCATCTTGTTTTTTTCTTTTTTCCAGGGAAATTTACTTGGCTCACCACCACTGACGAAGGTGAGATCCGAAAAAGGTTGATTCTGGAGCTTCATGACATTAAGTTATGACCTGAAAATGGAACATTAGTTAGTAGTCTATTCGAAAAAATTTACCGTTTTTACCTGGATGTTCGAGCTTTTTGTATATTCGGCCTCCTTCAGGGCTAAAGGTTGGTCATTATGTTGTCGCCCCACAGTTGAGGTCTTCGGTCTCTTTCCTGGACCTGTTTATACGTTCAAGACATAAATGTGCTATGGATGCACCTAGCTTTGTGCTTAATGCATGTGTCTAGCCTAAATGCATGATGACTTGAATGCATGTACAATGCATATAGATGATGCATGATGATGGATATGTGAATGAGATTCTGTTTTTTCCCTTAAAAGGATACCCCTGGTTCTCTGCTAGTCAGATATTTGCTTCTGATTAAACAGTGCTCAGTGCCTTATCTGAGAGGATGGCCCAACTTTCCTTGGTTCAATCATCTTTGGGAATACTCCCTCGAGTCCGAATATTTTTGTCTGCGACTGCTCTTGAAGCGAACGCAAGGCTTGAAGTATGTTTTCGCCTTTTCCCAAAAATCTTTCATTGTTCTCGTGGACGCGTTATGTTGCCCCCCGGTCGAGTCCATAAATTTGTTTTTGGTTCATGGTAGCTCATCACTTTTTGGCTCTAGCATAGTGCTACAGACAATAATTGATGTAGTCGTCTAGGGTGCAGAAGTCTGACTCGGCATCGGAGGCTCGCTTTCTAAACTCGTCGAGGAATGTTCTCAGCTTGGGGCCTTGTAGAGGTATGATGTCTGTATGAGTGCAAAGGTTATTTGAAAATGCCCCTGGACCGGGCTCTTGCATGATGTTAGATTGGTCAACTTTGCTTTATCCGATATTTGCTAACATGGGGCATCCCAAGATCGGTTTCAAAGTTACGAAATGAATGCATGTAAATGCAAGGTGCATGTCCTAGATGCGCAAGTACTAATTCAAATATAGTTTCCGTGGTTCAACTTCCAAATTTACGGGATTTATTCGCAACTTTTGAATGTTGCATTGATATCTAGGGAACTAGATTTTCTCCCGATGATAAATTTTCAAATAGGGAACGTCTCGTGAATCAATACTTCATGCTGATGAAGTGCAAAAATTAAAATGTTATAGTGGTGTCATGTAATTAATGTGGAATGAATGACTTAATGCAACATGATCACCAAAGAGAAGAAACGGGTTAGTTCATAATAAAAGAGTCAAATGAATATAATGAATAAGACAAAAATTAGCAGCAAACAAAATTGAACATATATAGCAAATAAAGGCATCAAAATCTAAACAGGGTGACTGCTAACGGGCAAAGTTTTGGTTTGGCTTTAAGGGGTAAGCTCTTAGGGTTTACTATATGTGTTTTGGTTCTAAAGTAACAGTACCCGAACTATCGCTAGGACATCGATTCGGGAGGATACATTTCCCTAGGTCTGCACGGAGACAGAGGTCTCACGAAGACAAAGGGACCTATATCCCGAAAGCGTTTCACCATCCTACATTGAGGGAGTATCTCACGAAGGCGTGGTTTCTCGCTCCCACTTAAGGGACGAAGCTCGGGTATAGAGCTCATGATAGGAAAACTCAGAAAACAAATTTATAAAAAAAAATTGTAAAAAATTTAGAAAAAAATAAGAATCACAAATTAATTAAATCAAAGTCATAATTTCCACCTATAGACAAAAAGTAATCGACATATGGCTTGACTCTCTAAAAAAAGTCCCCAGCGGAGTCGCCAAGCTGTAACAACGAGTGAGTCACCACCAATCCTTAGTTTTACTTTAGGTGCGATTGGAACACCTGAAAACCCGGTTATTTTAATAAAACTTATTTTTTTTATTTTTTTATTAAAACAACGAGTTTTGGTCTGCGAAACCAGAAAATAGGTTCGGGAGTCGGTTACGTGTGGGGAAGGGTGAGCACCCCCACAACGCCCAAAATTGGTACTTGTCGATTACGTAATGTCTTAATGGTGGAATTATGAATTCGAATATAATTTATCAATGTGATCCCTTAAAATATTTAAACGAATATTTGTTTGTAGAAAAGAAAATTTACACCCCAACAACCGAGGCATAATTTTCGTATCAAAAGGGAATTTACACCCCTACGTTCGAGGCATAATTTTCGTAAAAAAGAATTTTACACCCCTACGTTCGGGGCATAATTTCTGTTAGATTCCCGACTGAAGGGAATTTATTTTAAAAATTATAATTTAGAATTAAAAATGATATTTTGTAATAGGGACTAAAGGAAAGCGGCACCCTTACACTCGGGGTACGTTTTTTCATGATAATCCCTAATAAAAAAGGTTTTAATTTAAAATTTAATTAAACAATATATCCGAATATATAAATAATTCATACAAGCATAACATACATAATAAAATTAAAATATACAAAATGGCATATAAAATAAAAACATACCAACAAATATAAAAACATCTTATATTTCATACAAAAATATTTATTACAAAAAGACGACATTAAAATAAATACAAAGATAAAGATCAAAATTTACCCTACTAGAAGCTCGAATGAAGAACTTCGACCGACCCCTAGCAAGATCTCCGCATCATCTCGCCATAATTTAAAAATTGATTCGAACGAGCCTCGATAGGACCTCTGATCGAACCAACTGTTCGAACCATTAAAAGGGCATTGCCCCTAAGGTTCGAAAGGGGCACTGCCCCTAAACTTTGCGCCATTTCCATGGCATTTGTTAGCCATTTCTATGGCTTTGCCGTGTCTCTCTGTGTGTGTTCCTTCACATTTGCTTTGCCTCCCTATTTATAGTGATGGGGAGGGGGGATGAGTCAAATGGCAGTTTCACGTGGATGCCTTGCATGGCATCCACGGTTTTTACCTTTCTTTTGTTCTTTTTCTTTTTCTTTTTCTTTTTTTATTTGCTTTTGCTTTTTTAATACAATAAGGTATAATAATAATACTATTATTCGAACAAAAAATAACAGTTATAGCCCGGACATAAAATGGGTATTACAGACCCGTTAGAATTTTAACTGAGTAAAAAGTACAGTAATCGAGTTTTTGCAATATAATCATGTTGAAAAGCTCGTAATCAATTATATGAACTCCTAAATTTTGATTCTAACTTGTTTTGCGGTCTTTTTTGCAGAGGTTTCGGACGAGCGGGTCTAAATGGGCCGAACAATGGACCCGTTAGAATTTTAACTGAGAAAAGTACAGAAATCGAGTTTTTGCAATATAATCGTGTTGAAAAGCTCGTAATAAATTGTATGAACTCCTAAATTTGCATTAAAACTTATTTTGCAACCCTTTTGTAGAGGTTTCAGACGAGCGGGTTTAAATGGGCCGAACAATGGACCCGTTAGAATATTAACTGAATAAAAAGTACATAATTCTAGTTTTTTCAATATAATCGTGTTGAAAAGCTCGTAATCAATTTTATGAACTCCTAAATTTGGATTAAAACTTATTTTGCAACCCTCTTGTACAGGTTTCGGACGAGCGGGTCTAAATGGGCAGAACAATGGACCCATTGGAATTTTAACTGAGTAAAAAGTTCAGAAATCAAGTTTTTGAAATATAATCGTGTTGAAAACCTCGTAATCAATTATATGAACTTCTAAAATTTGATTCTAAATTATTTTTGCGATCTTTTTTGTAGAGGTTTCGGACGAGCGGGTCTAAATGGGCCGAACAATGGACCCGTTAGAATTTTAAATGAGTAAAAAGTACAGAAATTGAGTTTTTGCAATATAATCGTGTCGAAAAGCTCAAAATTAATTATATGAACTCTTAAATTTGATTAAAACTTGTTTGCGGTCTTTTTTGTAGAGGTTTCGGACGAGCTGGTCTAAATGGGCCGAACAATGGACTCGTTAGAATTTTAACTGAGTAAAAAGTACAGAAATCGAGTTTATGCAATATAATCATGTTGAAAAGCTCGTAATCAATTTTATGAACTGCTAAATTTGGATTAAAACTTATTTTGCAGCCTTTTTGTAGTGGTTTCAGACAATCAGGTTTAAATGGGCCGAACAATGGACCCGTTAGAATTTTAACGGAGTAAAAAGTAAAGAAATCGAGTTTTTGCAATATAATCATGTTGAAAAGCTCGTAATCAATTATATGAACTCCTAAATTTGGATTAAAACTTATTTTCCAACCCTTTTGTAGAGCTTTCAGAGAGCGGGTCTCAATGGGTCGAGCAATGGACCCGTTAGAATTTTAACTGAGTAAAATGTAAAAAATCGAGTTTTTGCAATATAATCGTGTTGAAAAGCTCGTAATCAATTGTATGAACTCCTAAATTTGGATTAAAACTTATTTTGCAACCCTTGTGTCGAGGTTTTGGACGAGCGGGTCCCAATGGGCCGAACAATGGACCCGTTAGAATTTTAACTGAGTAAAAAGTAAAAAAAATCGAGTTTTTGCAATATAATCGTGTTGAAAAGCTCTTAATCAATTGTATGAACTCCTAAATTTGGATTAAAACTTATTTTGTAACCCTTTTGTAGAGGTTTCGGACGGGCGGGTCCAAATGGGCCGAACAATGGACCCGTTAGTATTTTAACTAAGTAAAAAGTACAAAAATCGAGTTTTTGCAATATAATCGTGTTGAAAATCTGGTAATCAATTATATGAACTCCTAAAATTTGTTTCTAACTTGTTTTGCGGTCTTTTTTGTAGAGGTTTCGGACGAGCGGGTCTAAATGGGCCGAACAATGGACCCGTTAGAATTTTAACTCAGTAAAAGGTAAAAAAGTCGAGGTTTTGCAATATAATCGTGTTGAAAAGCTTTTAATCAATTTTATGAACTCCTAAATTTGGATTAAAACTTATTTTGTACTCCAGTTGTAGAGGTTTCGGACGAGCGGGTCTAAATGGGCCTAACAATGGACCCGTTAGAATTTTAACAGAGTAAAAAGCGCAAAAATCGAGTTTTTGAAATATAATTTTGTTGAAGAGTTTATAATCAATTGTATGAACTCCTAAATTTGGATTAAAACTTATTTTGCAACCCTTTTGTTGAGGTTTCGGACGAGCGGGTTTAAATGGGCCGAACAATGGACCCGTTAGAATTTTAACTGAGTAAAAAGTTCATATATCGAGTTTTTGCAATATAATCGTGTTGAAAAGCTTGTAATCAATTATATGAACTCCTAAAATTTTATTCTAACTTGTTTTGCGGTCTTTTTTGTAGAGGTTTCGGACGAGTGGGTCTCTATGGGCCGAACAATGGACCCGTTAGAATTTTAACTGAGTAAAAAGTACAAAAATCGAGTTTTTGCATTATAATCATGTTGAAAAGCTTGTAATCAGTTATATGAACTCCTAAATTTGGATTAAAACTTATTTTGCAGCCTTTTTGTAGAGGTTTCGGATGATCAGGTTTAAATGGGCCGAACAATGGACCCATTACAATTTAACGGAGTAAAAAGTACAAAAATCGATTTTTTGCAATATAATCGTGTTGAAAAGCTCGTAATCAATTGTATGAACTCTTAAATTTGTATTAAAACTTATTTTCCAACCCTTTTGTAGAGGTTTAGAACAAGCGGGTCTAAATGGGTCGACCAATGGACCCATTAGAATTTTAATAGAGTAAAAAGTACAAAAATCGAGTTTTTGCAATATAATCATGTTCGAAAGCTCGAAATCAATTATATGAACTCTTTAATTTGATTATAACTTGTTTTGCGGTCTTTTTTGTAGAGGTTTCGGACAAGCAGGTCTAAATGGGCCTAACAATGGACCCGTTAGAATTTTAACTGAGTAAATTTATTTTGCAACCCTTTTGTAGAGGTTTCGGACGAGCGGGCCTAAATGGGGCGAACTATGGAACCGTTAGAATTTTAACTGAGTAAAAAGTACAGTAATCGAGTTTTTGCAATATAATCGTGTTGAAAAGCTCGTAATTAATTGTATGAAATCCTAAATTTGGATTAAAACTTTTTTTTCAACCCTTTTGTAGAGGTTTCGGACGAGCGGGTCTAAATTAGCCGAAAAATGGACCCGTTAGAATTTTAATTGAGTAAAAAGAACATAAATTGAGTTTTTGCAATATAATCGTGTTGAAAAGCTCGAAATCAATTATATAAACTCCTAAAATTTGATTATAACTTGTTTTGCGGTCTTTTTTGTAGAGGTTTCGGACAAGCAGGTCTAAATGGGCCTAAAATGGACCCGTTAGAATTTTAACTGAGTAAATTTATTTTGCAACCCTTTTGTAGAGGTTTCGGACGAGCGGGCCTAAATGGGGCGAACTATGGAACCGTTAGAATTTTAACTGAGTAAAAAGTATAGTAATCGAGTTTTTGCAATATAATCGTGTTGAAAAGCTCGTAATCAATTGTATGAAATCCTAAATTTGGATTAAAACTTTTTTTTCAACCCTTTTGTAGAGGTTTCGGACGAGCGGGTCTAAATGGGCCGAACAATGGACCCGTTAGAATTTTAATTGAGTAAAAAGAACATAAATTGAGTTTTTGCAATATAATCGTGTTGAAAAGCTCGTAATCAATTATATAAACTCCTAAAATTTGATTATAACTTGTTTTGCGGTCATTTTTTTAGAGGTTTCAGACGAGCGGGTTTAAATGGGCCGAACAATGCACACATTAGAATTTTAATAGAGTAAAAAGTACAGAAATCGAGTTTTTGCAATATAATCGTGCTGGATAGCTCGTAATCAATTATATGAACTCCTAAATTTGGATTAAAACTTATTTTGCAGCCCTTTTTGTAGAGGTTTCGGACGAGCCGATTTAAACAGGCCGAACAAAGGACCCGTTAGAATATTAACTGAGTAAAAAGTACAGTAATCGAGTTTTTGCAATATAATCGTGTTGAAAAGCTCGTAATCAATTATTTGAACTCCTAAAATTTGATTCTAACTCGTTTTGCGGTCTTTTTTGTAGAGGTTTCAACCGAGCGGTTCTAAATGAGCTGAACAATGGACCCGTTAGAATTTTAATTAAGTAAAAAGTACAGAAATCAAGTTTTTGCAATATAATCATGTTAAAAAGCTAGTAATCAATTGTTTGAACTCCTAAATTTGGATTAAAACTTATTTTGCAACCCTTTTGTAGAGGTTTCGGACGAGCGGGTCTAAATGAGCCGAACAATAGAACCGTTAGAATTTTAACTGAGTAAAAAGTCCAAAAATCGAGTTTTTGCAATATAATCGTGTTGAAAAGCTCGAAATCAATTATATGAACTCCTAAAATTTGATTCTAACTTGTTTTGCAGTCTTTTTTGTAAGGGTTTCGGATGAGCGGGTCTAAATGGGCCGAACAATGGACCCGTTTGATTTTTAACTTATTAAAAAGTACAAAAATCAAGTTTTTGCAATATAATCGTGTTGAAAAGCTCGTAATCAATTATATGAACTCCTAAATTTGGATTAAAACTTATTTTGCAGCCCTTTTTGTAGAGGTTTCGGACAAGCGAGTCTAAATAGGCCGAACAATGGACCCGTTAGAATTTTAACTGAATAAAAAGTACAGAAATCAAGTTTTTGCAATATAATCGTGTTGAAAGGCTCGTAATCAATTCTATGAACTCCTAAATTTGGATTAAAACTTATTTTGCAGCCTTTTTGTAGAGGTTCCGGACGAGCGGGTCTAAATGGTCCGAACAATGGACCCGTTAGAATTTTAACTGAGTAAAAAGTACAGAAATTGAGTTTTTGCAAAACTGTCGTGTTGGAAAGCTCGTAATCAATTATATGAACACCTAAAATTTGATTAAAACTTGTTTTGCGGTCATTTTTGTAGAGGTTTCGGACGAGTGGGTCTAAATGGGCCGAAAATGGACCGTTAGAATTTTAACTGAGTAAAAATTACAGAAATCGAGTTTTTGCAATATAATCGTGTTGAAAGGCTTGTAATCAATTAAATGAACTCCAAAATTCGGATTAAAACTTATTTTGCAGCTCTTTTTCTAGAGGTTTCGGAAGAGCGGGTCTAAATGGGCCGAACAATGGACCCGTTAGAATTTTAACGGAGTAAAAAGTAAAAAAATCTAGTTTTTGCAATATAATCGTGTTGAAAATCTCGTAATCAATTGTATGAACTCCTACATTCGGATTAAAACTTATTTTGCAACCCTTTGTAGAGGTTTCGGACGAGCGGGTCTAAATGGGTCGAACAATAGAACCGTTAGAATTTTAAAAGAGTAAAAAGTATAGTAATCGAGTTTTGCAAAATAATCATGTTAAAAAGTTCGCAAACAATTATATAAACTCCTGAAATTTGATTATAACTTGTTTTGCGGTCTTTTTTGTAGAGTTTTCGGACGAGCGGGTCTAAATGGGCCGAACAATGGACCCGTTAGAATTTTAACTAAGTAAAAAGTACAGAAATCGAGTTTTTACAATATAATCGTGTTGAAAAGCTAGTAATCAATTATATAAACTCCTAAATTTGGATTAAAACTTATTTTACAGCCCCTTTTGTAGAGGTTTCGGACGAGCGGGTGTAAATGAGCCGAACAATGGTCCCGTTAGAATTTTAACGGAGTAAAAAGTACAGGAATCGAGTTTTTGCAATATAATCGTGTTGAAAAGCTCGTAATCAATTGTATGAACTCCTACATTTGGATTAAAACTTATTTTGCAACCCTTTTGTAGAGGTTTCGGACGAGCGGGTCTTAATGGGCCGAACAATGGACCTTTTAGAATTTTAACTAAGTCAAAAGTTCAGAAATTGAGATTTTACAATACAATAGTGTTGGAAAGCTCGTAATCAACTATATGAACTCCTATAATTTGATTAAAACTTGTTTTGTGGTCATTTTTGTAGAGGTTCCGGACGAGCGAGTCTAAATGGGCCGAACAATGGAGCCGTTAGAATTTTAACAGAGTAAAAAGTACAGAAATCGAGTTTTTGCAATATAATCGTGTTGAGAAGCTCGTAATCAATTATATGAACTACTAAATTTGGATTAAAACTTATTTTGCAGCCCTTTTGTAGAGGTTTCGGACGAACGGGTCTAAATGGGCCGAATAATGGAACCGTTAGAATTTTAACTGAATAAAAAGTACAGAAATCGAGTTTTTGCAATATAAACATGTTAAAAAGCTCGTAATCAATTATATGAACTCCTAAAATTTGATTATAACTTATTTTGCGGTCTTTTTTTGTAGAGGTTTCGGACGAGCGGGTCTAAATATGCCGAACAATGGACCCGTTAGAATTTTAACTGAGTAAAAAGTACAGAAATTGAGTTTTTGTGATATAATCGTGTTGAAAAGATCGTATTCTATTATATGAACTCCTAAAATTTGATTAAAACTTGTTTTGCGGTCTTATTTATTTAGGATTGGGTCGAGCGGGTCCAATTGGGCCGAACAATGGAACCGTTATAATTTTAACTGAGTGCGAAGAACATAAATTGAGTTTTTGCAATAAAATCTTGTTTAAAAGCTCGTAATCAATTATATGAACTCCTAAAATGTGATTATAACTTGTTTTACGGTTTTTTTTGTAGAGGTTTCGGACGAGCGGTTCTAAATGGGCCGAACAATGGGCCCGTTAGAACTTTAACTGAGTCAAAAGTTCACAAATTGAGTTTTTGCACTATAATCGTGTTCAAAAGCTCGTAATCAATTATATGAACTCCTAAAATTTGATTAAAACTTGTTTTGCGGTCTTTTTTGTAGAGGTTTCAGATGAGCGTGTCTAAATGGGTCGAACAATGGAACCGTTAGAACTTTAACTGAGTAAAAAGTATAGAAATCGAGTTTTTTCAATATAATAGTGTTGAAAAGCTCATAATCAATTATATGAACTTCTAAATTTGGATTAAAACTTATTTTGCAGCCCTTTTTGTAGAGGTTTCGGACGAGCGGGTCTAAATGGGCCGAACAATGGACCCGTTAGAATTTTAATGCAGTAAAAAGTACAGAAATCGAGTTTTTGCAATATAATCATGTTGAAAAGCACGTAATCAATTATATGAACACCTAAAATTTGATTAAAACTTGTTTTGCGGTCATTTTTGTAGAGGTTTCGGACGAGTGGGACTAAATGGGCCGAAAAATGGACCGTTAGAATTTTAACTGAGTAAAAATTACAGAAATCGAGTTTTTGCAATATAATCATGTTGAAAAGCTCGTAATCAATTGAATGAACTCCTAAATTTAGATTAAAACTTATTTTGCAACCCTTTTGTAGAGGTTTCGGACGAGCGGGTCTAAATGGGCCGAACAATGGACACGTTAGAATTTTAACTGAGTAAAAAGAATAGAAATTGAGTTTTTGCAATATAATCGTGTTGAAAAGCTCGTAATGAATTATATGAACTCCTAAATATGGATTAAAACTTATTTTGCCGTCTTTTTTGTAGAGGTTTCGGACGAGCGGGTCTCAATGGGCCGAACAATGGACCCATTAGAATTTTAACTAAGTCAAAAGTTCAGAAAATTGAGTTTTTGCAATATAATCGTGTTGGAAAGCTCGTAATCAATTGTATGAACTCCTAAAATTTGATTAAAACTTGTTTTGCGGTCTTTTTTGTAAAGGTTTCGGATGAGTGGGTCTAAATGGGCCGAACAATGGACCCATTAGAATTTCAACTGAGTTAAAAGTACAGAAATCGAGTATTTCCAATATAATCATGTTGAAAAGCTCGTAATCAATTGTATGAACTCCTAAATTTAGATTAAAACTTATTTTGAAACCCTTTTGTAGAGGTTTCGGACGAGCGGGTCTAAATGGGCCGAACAATGGACACGTTAGAATTTTAACTGAGTAAAAAGAACAGAAATTGAGTTTTTGCAATATTATTAGGGTGTAAAGCTCGTAATTAATTATCTAAACTCCTAAAATATTATTATAACTTGTTTTGCGGTTTTTTTGTAGAGGTTTCGGACGAGGTAGTCTAAATGGGCCGAACAATGGACCCATTAGAATTTTAACTATGTCAAAAGTTCATAAATTGAGTTTTTGCAATATAATCATGTTGGAAAGCTCGTAATCAATTATATGAACTCCTAAAATTTGATTAAAACTTATTCTGCGGTCTTTTTTGGAGAGGTTTCGGACGAGAGGGATTAAATGGGC
The DNA here is from genome assembly GCA_030270665.1 of Hibiscus trionum. Classification (NCBI taxonomy): domain Eukaryota; kingdom Viridiplantae; phylum Streptophyta; class Magnoliopsida; order Malvales; family Malvaceae; genus Hibiscus; species Hibiscus trionum. The sequence goes on along the minus strand of BSYR01000010.1, from coordinate 35,906,369 downwards.
CGAGCAATGGACCCGTTAGAATTTTAACTGAGTAAAAAGTACAGTAATCGAGTTTTTGCAATATAATCGTGTTGAAAAGCTAGTAATCAATTATATGAACTCCTAAATTTGGATTAAAACTTATTTTACAGCCCTTTTTAGAGGTTCAGAACAAGCGGGTCTAAATGGGCCGAACAATGGACCCGTTAGAATTTTAACGGAGTAAAAAGTACATAAATCGAGTTTTTTCAATATAATCGTGTTGAAAAGCTCGTAATCAATTGTATGAACTCCTAAATTTGGATTAAAACTTATTTTGCAACCCTTTTGTTGAGGTTTCGGAAGAGCGGGTCTAAATGGGCCGAACAATGGACCTGTTAGAATATTAACTAAGTAAAAAGAACAGAAATTGAGTTTTTGCAATATAATCGTGTTGAAAAGCTCGTCATCAATTACGTAAACTCCTAAATTTTGATTATAACTTGTTTTGCTGTCTTTTTTGTAGAGGTTTCGAACAAGCGGGATCTAAATGGGCCAAACAATGGACCCGTTAGAATTTTAACGGAGTAAAAAGTACAAAAATCGTGTTTTTGCAATATAATCATGTTGAAAAGCTCGTAATCAATTGTATGAACTCCTAAATTTGGATTAAAACTTATTTTGCAACCCTTTTGTTGAGGTTTCGGACGAGCGGGTCTAAATGGGCCGAACAATGGTCCCGTTAGAATATTAACTGAGTAAAAAGAATAGAAATTGAGTTTTTACAATATAATCGTGTTGAAAAGCTCATCATCAATTATGTAAACTCCTAAAATTTGATTATAACTTCTTTTGCTGTCTTTTTTGTAGAGGTTTCGGACGAGCGTATCCAAATGGGCCGGATAATGGACCCGTTAGAATTTTAACGGAGAAAAAAGTACAGAAATAGAGTTTTTGCAATATAATCGTGTTGAAAAGCTCGTAATCAATTGTATGAACTCCTAAATTTGGATTGAAACTTATTTTGCAACCCTTTGTAGATGTTTCGGACGAGCGGTTCTAAATGGGCCGAACAATGGACCCGTTAGAATTTTAACTGAATAAAAAGTACAGAAATCGAGTTTTTGCAATATAAACATGTTAAAAAGCTCGTAATCAATTATATGAACTCCTAAAATTTGATTATAACTTATTTTGCGGTCTTTTTTTGTAGAGGTTTCGGACAAGCGGGTCTAAATGGGCCGAACAATGGACCCGTAAGAACTTTAACTGAGTCAAAAGTTCAGAAATTGAGTTTTTGCAATATAATCATGTTGAAAAGCTCATAATCAATTACATGAACTCCTAAAATTTGATTAAACTTATTTTTCTGTCTTTTTTGTAGAGGTTTCGGACGAGCAGGTCTAAATATGACGAACAATGGACCCGTTAGAATTTTAACTGAGTAAAAAGTACAGAAATTGAGTTTTTGCGATATAATCGTGTTGAAAAGATCGTATTCAATTATATGAACTCCTAAAATTTGATTAAAACTTGTTTTGCGGTCTTATTTATTGAGGATTGGGACGAGCGGGTCCAATTGGGCCGAACAATGGAACCGTTATAATTTTAACTGAGTGCAAAGAACATAAATTGAGTTTTTGCAATAAAATCTTGTTTAAAAGCTCGTAATCAATTATATGAACTCCTAAAATGTGATTATAACTTGTTTTACGGGTTTTTTGTAGAGGTTTCGGACGAGCGGGTCTAAATGGGCCGAACAATGGACCCGTTAGAACTTTAACTGAGTCAAAAGTTCATAAATTGAGTTTTTGCACTATAATCGTGTTCAAAAGCTTGTGATCAATTATATGAACTCCTAAAATTTGATTAAAACATGTTTTGCGGTCTTTTTTGTAGAGGTTTCGGATGAGCGGGTCTAAATGGGTCGAACAATGGAACCGTTAGAACTTTAACTGAGTAAAAAGTATAGAAATCGAGTTTTTTCAATATAATCGTGTTGAAAAGCTCATAATCAATTATATGAACTTCTAAATTTGGATTGAAACTTATTTTACAGCCCTTTTTGTAGAGGTTTCGGACGAGCGGGTCTAAATGGGCCGAACAATGGACCCGTTAGAATTTTAATGCAGTAAAAAGTACAGAAATTGAGTTTTTGCAATATAATCATGTTGAAAAACATGTAATCAATTATATGAACACCTAAGATTTTATTAAAACTTGTTTTGCGGTCATTTTTGTAGAGGTTTCGGATGAGTGGGACTAAATGGGCCGAAAAATGGACCGTTAGAATTTTAACTGAGTAAAAATTACAGAAATCGAGTTTTTGCAATATAATCATGTTGAAAAGCTCGTAATCAATTGAATGAACTCCTAAATTTAGATTAAAACTTATTTTGCAACCTTTTTGTAGAGGTTTCGGACGAGCGGGTCTAAATGGGCCGAACAATGGACCCATTAGAATTTTAACTGAGTAAAAAGAATTAAATTGAGTTTTTGCAATATAATCATGTTGAAAAGCTCGTAATGAATTATATGAACCCCTAAATATGGATTAAAACTTCTTTTGCCGTCTTTTTTGTAGAGGTTTCGGATAGCGGGTCTCAACGGGCCGAACAATGGACCCATTAGAATTTTAACTAAGTCAAAAGTTCAGAAATTGAGTTTTTGCAATATAATCGTGTTGGAAAGCTCGTAATCAATTGTATGAACTCCTAAAATTTGATTTTAACTTATTTTGCGGTCTTTTTTGTAGAGGTTTCGGATGAGTGGGTCTAAATGGGCAGAACAATGGACCCATTAGAATTTCAACTGAGTAAAAAGTACAAAAATCGAGTTTTTGCAATATAATCATGTTGAAAAGCTCGTAATCAATTGTATGAACTCCTAAATTTAGATTAAAACTTATTTTGCAACCCTTTTGTAGAGGTTTCGGACGAGCGGGTTTAAATGGGCCGAACAATGGACACGTTAGAATTTTAACTGAGTAAAAAGAACAGAAATTGAGTTTTTGAAATATTATTGGGGTGTAAAGCTCGTAATTAATTATCTAAACTCTAAAAATTTGATTATAACTTGTTTTGCGGTTTTTTTGTAGAGGTTTCGGACAAGCTAGTCTAAACGGGCCGAACAATGGACCCATTAGAATTTTAACTAAGTCAAAAGTTCATAAATTGAGTTTTTGCATTATAATCATGTTGGAAAGCTCGTAATCAATTATATGAACTCCTAAAATTTGATTAAAACTTATTTTGTGGACTTTTTTGTAGAGGTTTCGGACGAGCGGGTCTAAATGGGCCGAGCAATGGACCCGTTAGAATTTTAACTGAGTAAAAAGTACAATAATCGAGTTTTTGCAATATAATCGTGTTGAAAAGCTCGTAATCAATTATTTGAACTCCTAAATTTGGATTAAAACATATTTTACAGCCCTTTTTTAGAGGTTTAGAACAAGCGGGTCTAAATGGGCCGAACAATGGACCCGTTAGAATTTTAACGGAGTAAAAAGTACAAAAATCGAGTTTTTGCAATATAATCGTGTTGAAAAGCTCGTAATCAATTGTATGAACTCCTAAATTTGGATTAAAACTTATTTTGCAACCCTTTTGTTGAGGTTTCGGAAGAGCGGGTCTAAAGGGGCCAAACAATGGACCCGTTAGAATATTAACTAAGTAAAAAGAACAGAAATTGATTTTTTGCAATATAATCGTGTTGAAAAGCTCGTCATCAATTATGTAAACTCCTAAAATTTGATTATAACTTGTTTTGCTGTCTTTTTTTTGTAGAGGTTTCGAACAAGCGGGTCTAAATGGGCCGAACATTGGACCCGTTAGAATTTTAACGGAGTAAAAAGTAAAAAAATCGTGTTTTTGCAATATAATCGTGTTGAAAAGATCGTAATCAATTGTATGAACTCCTAAATTTGGATTAAAACTTATTTTGCAACCCTTTTGTTGAGGTTTCAGACGAGCGGGTCTAAATGGGCCGAACAATGGACCCGTTAGAATATTAACTGAGTAAAAAGAACAGAAATTGAGTTTTTACAATATAATCATGTTGAAAATCTCATCATCAATTATGTAAACTCCTAAAATTTGATTATAACTTGTTTTGCTGTCTTTTTTGTAGAGGTTTCGGACAAGCGTATCCAAATGGGCCGGATAATGGACCCGTTAGAATTTTAACGGAGAAAAAAGTACAAAAATCGAGTTTTTGCAATATAATCGTGTTGAAAAGCTCGTAATCAATTGTATGAACTCCTAAATTTGGATTGAAACTTATTTTGCAACCCTTTTGTAGATGTTTCGGACGAGCGGTTCTAAATAGGCCGAACAATGGACCCGTTAGAATTTTAACTAAGTAAAAAGTACAGAAATTGAGTTTTTGCAATTTAATCGTGTTGAAAAGCTTGTAATCAAATGTATGAACTCCTAAATTTGGATTAAAACTTATTTTGCAACCCTTTTGTAGAGGTTTCGTACGAGCTGGTCTAAATGGGCCGAACAATGGACTCGTTAGAATTTTAACCGAGTAAAAAGAACAAAAATTGAGTTTTTGCAATATAATCGTGTTGATAAGCTCGTAATTAATTATATAAACTCATAAAATTTGATTATAACTTGTTTATCGGTCTTTTTTAGAGGTTTCGGACGAGCGGGTCTAAATAAGCCGAACAATGGACCCATTAGAATTTTAGCTAAGTCAAAAGTTCAGAAATTGTTTTTTACAATATAATCGTGTTGGAAACCTCGTAATCAATTATATGAACTCCTAAGATTTGATTAAACCTTGTTTTGCAATCATTTTTGTAAGGTTTCGGACGAGCAGGTCTAAATGGGCCGAACAATGGACCCGTTAGAATTTTAACTGTGTAAAAAGTACAAAAATTGAGTTTTTGCAATATAATCATGTTGAAAAGCTCGTAATCAATTGTATGAACTCCTAAATTTGGATTAAAACTTATTTTGCAACCCTTTTGTTGAGGTTTCGGAAGAGCGGGTCTAAAGGGGCCAAACAATGGACCCGTTAGAATATTAACTAAGTAAAAAGAACAGAAATTGAGTTTTTGCAATATAATCGTGTGGAAAAGCTCGTCATCAATTATGTAAACTCCTAAAATTTGATTATAACTTGTTTTGCTGTCTTTTTTTGTAGAGGTTTCGAACAAGCGGGTCTAAATGGGCCGAACATTGGACCCGTTAGAATTTTAACGGAGTAAAAAGTAAAAAAATCGTGTTTTTGCAATATAATCGTGTTGAAAAGCTCGTAATCAATTGTATGAACTCCTAAATTTGGATTAAAACTTATTTTGCAACCCTTTTGTTGAGGTTTCGGACGAGCGGGTCTAAATGGGCCGAACAATGGACCCGTTAGAATATTAACTGAGTAAAAAGAACAGAAATTGAGTTTTTACAATATAATCGTGTTGGAAATCTCATCATCAATTATGTAAACTCCTAAAATTTGATTATAACTTGTTTTGCTGTCTTTTTTGTAGAGGTTTCGGACGAGCGTATCCAAATGGGCCGGATAATGGACCCGTTAGAATTTTAACGGAGAAAAAAGTACAAAAATCGAGTTTTTGTAATATAATCGTTTTGAAAAGCTCGTAATCAATTGTATGAACTCCTAAATTTGGATTGAAACTTATTTTGCAACCCTTTGGTAGATGTTTCGGACGAGCGGTTCTAAATAGGCCGAACAATGGACCCGTTAGAATTTGAACTAAGTAAAAAGTACAGAAATTGAATTTTTGCAATTTAATCGTGTTGAAAAGCTTGTAATCAAATGTATGAACTCCTAAATTTGGATTAAAACTTATTTTACAACCCTTTTGTAGAGGTTTCGGATGAGCTGGTCTAAATGGGCCGAACAATGGACTCGTTAGAATTTTAACCGAGTAAAAAGAACAAAAATTGAGTTTTTGCAATATAATCGTGTTGATAAGCTCGTAATTAATTATATAAACTCATAAAATTTGATTATAACTTGTTTATCGGTCTTTTTTTAGAAGTTTCGGACGAGCGGGTCTAAATAAGCCGAACAATGGACCCATTAGAATTTTAGCTAAGTCAAAAGTTCAGAAATTGTTTTTTACAATATAATCGTGTTGGAAACCTCGTAATCAATTATATGAACTCCTAAGATTTGATTAAACCTTGTTTTGCAATCATTTTTGTAAGGTTTCGGACGAGCAGGTCTAAATGGGCCGAACAATGGACCCGTTAGAATTTTAACTGTGTAAAAAGTACAGAAATTGAGTTTTTGCAATATAATCATGTTGAAAAGCTCGTAATCAATTGTATGAACTCCTAAATTTGGATTAAAACTTATTTTGCAACCCTTTTGTTGAGGTTTCGGAAGAGCGGGTCTAAAGGGGCCAAACAATGGACCCGTTAGAATATTAACTAAGTAAAAAGAACAGAAATTGAGTTTTTTGCAATATAATCGTGTTGAAAAGCTCGTCATCAATTATGTAAACTCCTAAAATTTGATTATAACTTGTTTTGCTGTCTTTTTTTGTAGAGGTTTCGAACAAGCGGGTCTAAATGGGCCGAACATTGGACCCGTTAGAATTTTAACGGAGTAAAAAGTAAAAAAATCGTGTTTTTGCAATATAATCGTGTTGAAAAGCTCGTAATCAATTGTATGAACTCCTAAATTTGGATTAAAACTTATTTTGCAACCCTTTTGTTGAGGTTTCGGACGAGCGGGTCTAAATGGGCCGAACAATGGACCCGTTAGAATATTAACTGAGTAAAAAGAACAGAAATTGAGTTTTTACAATATAATCGTGTTGAAAATCTCATCATCAATTATGTAAACTCCTAAAATTTGATTATAACTTGTTTTGCTGTCTTTTTTGTAGAGGTTTCAGACGAGCGTATCCAAATGGGCCGGATAATGGACCCGTTATAATTTTAACGGAGAAAAAAGTACAAAAATCGAGTTTTTGCAATATAATCATGTTGAAAAGCTCGTAATCAATTGTATGAACTCCTAAATTTGGATTGAAACTTATTTTGCAACCCTTTTGTAGATGTTTCGGACGAGCGGTTCTAAATAGGCCGAACAATGGACCCGTTAGAATTTTAACTGAGTAAAAAGTACAGAAATTGAGTTTTTCCAATTTAATCGTGTTGAAAAGCTTGTAATCAAATGTATGAACTCCTAAATTTGGATTAAAACTTATTTTGCAACCCTTTTGTAGAGGTTTCGGACGAGCTAGTCTAAATGGGCCGAACAATGGACTCGTTAGAATTTTAACCGAGTAAAAAGAACAAAAATTGAGTTTTTGCAATATAATCGTGTTGATAAGCTCGTAATTAATTATATAAACTCATAAAATTTGATTATAACTTGTTTATCGGTCTTTTTTTTAGAGGTTTCGGACGAGCGGGTCTAAATAAGCCGAACAATGGACCCATTAGAATTTTAGCTAAGTCAAAAGTTCAGAAATTGTTTTTTGCAATATAATCGTGTTGGAAACCTCGTAATCAATTATATGAACTCCTAAGATTTGATTAAACCTTGTTTTGCAATCATTTTTGTAAGGTTTCGGACGAGCAGGTCTAAATGGGCCGAACAATGGACCCGTTAGAATTTTAACTGTGTAAAAAGTACAGAAATTGAGTTTTTTGCAATATAATCATGTTGAAAAGCTCGTAATCAATTATATGAACTCATAAATTTGGATTAAAACTTATTTTGCAGCCCTTTTCTAGAGGTTTCGGCCGAGCGGGTCTAAATGGGCCGAACAATGGACCCGTTAGAATTTTAACGGAGTAAAAAGTACAGAAATCGTGTTTTTGCAATATAATCTTGTTTAAAAGCTCGTAATCAATTATATAAACTCCTAAATTTTGATTATAACTTGTTATGCAGTCTTTTTTATAGAGGTTTCGGACGAGCGAGTCTAAATGGGTCGAACAATGGACCCATTAGAATTTTAACAAAGTCAAAAGTTCAGAAATCGAGTTTTTGTAATATAATCGTGTTGGAAAGCTCGTTATCAATTATATGAACTCCTAAAATTTGATTCTAACTTATTTTGCGGTCTTTTTGAAGAGGTTTCGGACGAGCGGGTCTAAATGGGCCTTTCAATGGACCCGTTAAAATTTTAACTGAGTAAAAAGTACATAAATTGAGTTTTTGCAATATAATCGAGTTGAAAAGCTCGTAATCAATTAATTTAATCTCCTAAAATATGATTATAACTTGTTTTGCGGTCATTTTTGTAGAGGTTTTGTACGAGCGGGTCTAAATGGGCCGAACAGTGGACCCATTAGAATTTTAATGGAGTAAAAAGTACAGAAATCGAGTTTTTGCAATATAATCGTGTTGAAAAGCTCGTAATCAATTATGTGAACTCCTAAATATGGATTAAAACTTATTTTGCAACCCTTTTGTAGAGGTTTCGGACGAGCGGGTCTAAATGGGCCGAACATTGAACCCGTTAGAATTTTAAAAGAGTAAAAAGTACAGAAATCGAGTTTTTGCAATATAATCGTGTTTAAAAGCTCGTAATCAATTATATGAACTCCTAAATTTTGATTAAAACTTATTTTGCAGTACTTTTTGTAAGGTTTCGAACGAGCGGGTCTAAATGGGCCAAACAATGGACCTGTTAGAATTTTAACTGAGTAAAAAGTACATAAATTAAGTTTTTGCATTATAATCGTGCTGAAAAGCTCGTAATCAATTATATGAACTCCTAAAATTTGATTATAACTTATTTTGCGGTCTTTTTTGTAGAGGTTTCGGTCGAACGGGTCTAATTGAGCCGAACAATGAACACATTAGAATTTTAACTGAGTAAAAAGTACAAAAATCGAGTTTATGCAATATAATCGTGTTGAAAAGCTTGTAATAAATTATATGAACTCCTAAATTTTGATTAAAATTTGTTTTGCGGTCCTTTTTGTAGAGGTTTCGGACGAGCGGGTCTAAATGGGCCGAACAAAGGAACCGTTAGAATTTTAACTGAGTAAAAAGTACAGTAATCGATTTTTGCAATATAATCGTGTTGAAAAGCACGTAATCAATTGTATGAACTCCTAAAATTTGATTCTAACTTATTTTGCGGTCTTTTTGTAGAGGTTTCGGACGAGCGGGTCTAAATGGGCCTAAAAATGGACCCGTTAGAGTTTTAACTGAGTAAAAAGTACATAAATTGAGTTTTTGCAATATAATCGTGTTGAAAAGCTTGTAATCAAATCTATGAACTCCTAAATTTGGATTAAAACTTATTTTGCAACCCTTTTGTAAAGGTTTCGGACGAGCGGGTCCAAATGGGCCGAACAATGGAACCGTTAGAATTTTAACTGACTAAAAAGTACAGAAATCGAGTTTTTGCAATATTATCGTGTTGGAAAGCTCGTAATGAATTATATGAACTCCCAAAATTTGATTCTAACTTGTTTTGCGGTCTTTTTTGTAGAGGTTTCGGACGAGCGGGTCTAAATGGGCCGAACAATGGACCCGTTAGTATTTTAACTGAGTAAAAAGTACAAAAATCGAGTTTTTTGCAAAATAATCGTGTTGAAAAGCTCGTAATCAATTATATGAACTCCTAACTTTGGATTAAAAATTATTTTGTAGTCCTTTTTGTAGAGGTTTCGGACGAGCGAGTCTAAATGGGCCGAACAATGGACCCGTTAGAATTTTAACTGAGTAAAAGATACAAAAATCGAGTTTTTGCAATATAATCGTGTTGAAAAGCTCTTAATAAATTTTATGAACTCCTAAATTTGGTTTAAAACTTATTTTGCAACCCTTTTGTAGTGGTTTCGGACGAGCGTGTCTAAATGGGCCGAACAATGGACCCGTTAGAATTTTAACTGAATAAAAAGAATATAAATTGAGTTTTTGCAATATAATCGTGTTGAAAAGCTCGTAATCAATTATATAAACTCCTAAAATTTGATTATAACTTGTTTTGCGGTCATTTTTGTAGAGGCTTCGGACGAGCGGGTCTAAATGGTTCGAACAATGGACCCATTAGAATTTTAATGGAGTAAAAAGTACAGAAATCGAGTTTTTGCAATATAATCTTGTTGGATAGCTTGTAATCAATTATATGAACTCCTAAATTTGGATTAAAACTTATTTTGCAACCCTTTTTGTAGAGGTTTCGGACGAGCCGATTTAAATGGGCCGAACAATGGATCCGTTAGAATTTTAACTGAGTAAAAATTTACAGTAATCAAGTTTTTGCAATATAATCGTGTTGAAAAGCTCATAATCAATTATATGAACTCATAAAATTTGATTCTAACTTATTTTGCGTTCTTTTTTGTAGAGGTTTCAACCGAGCGGGTCTAAATGGGCCGAACAATGGACCCATTAGAATTTTAACTAAGTAAAAAGTACAGAAATCGAGTTTTTGCAATATAATCATGTTAAAAAGCTAGTAATCAATTGTATGAACTCCTAAATTTGGATTAAAACTTATTTTGCAACCCTTTTGTAGAGGTTTCGGACGAGCGGGTCTAAATGGGCCGAACAATAGAACCCTTAGAATTTTAACATAGTAAAAAGTACAGAAATCGAGTTTATGCAATATTATCGTGTTGAAAAGCTCGTAATCAATTCTATGAAATCCTAAATTTGGATTAAAACTTATTTTGCAACCCTTTTGTAGAGGTTTCGGACGAGCGGGTCCAAATGGGCCGAACAATGGAACCGTTAGAATTTTAACTGACTAAAAAGTACAGAAATCGAGTTTTTGCAATATAATCGTGTTGAAAAGCTCGTAATCAATTATATGAACTCCAAAAATTTGATTCTAACTTGTTTTGCGGTCTTTTTTGTAGAGGTTTCGGACGAGCGGGTCTAAATGGGCTGAACAATAGACCCGTTAGAATTTTAAATGAGTAAAAAGTACAAAAATCGAGTTTTTGCAAAATAATCGTGTTGAAAAGCTTGTAATCAATTATATGAACTCCTAAATTTGGATTAAAAATTATTTTACAGTCCTTTTTGTAGGGGTTTCGGACGAGCTGGACTAAATGGGCCGAACAAAGGACCCGTTAGAATTTTAAATGAGTAAAAAGTACAGAAAACGAGTTTTTGCAATATAATCGTGTTGAAAAGCTCGTAATCAATTGTATGAACTCCTACATTTGGATTAAAACTTATTTTGCAACCCTTTTATAGAGGTTTCGGACGAGCGGGTCTAAATGGGCCGAACAATGGACCTTTTAGAATTTTAACTAAGTCAAAAGTTCAGAAATTGAGGTTTTGCAATAGATTAGTGTTGGAAAGCTCGTAATCAACTATATGAACTCCTATAATTTGATTAAAACTTGTTTTGTGGTCATTTTTGTAGAGGTTCCGGACGAGCGAGTCTAAATGGTCCGAACAATGGACCCGTTAGAATTTTAACAGAGTAAAAAGTACAGAAATCGAGTTTCTGCAATATAATCGTGTTGAGAAGTTCGTAATCAATTATATGAACTACTAAATTTGGATTAAAACTTATTTTGTAGCCCTTTTGTAGAGGTTTCGGACGAGCGGGTCTAAATGGGTCGAATAATGGAACCGTTTTTAACTGATTAAAAAGTACAGAAATCGAGTTTTTGCAATATAAACGTGTTAAAAAGCTCGTAATCAATTATATGAACTCCTAAAATTTGATTATAACTTATTTTGCGGTCTGTTTTTGTAAAGGTTTCGGACGAGCGGGTCTAAATGGGCCGAACAATGGACCCGTTAGAACTTTAACTGAGTCAAAAGTTCAGAAATTTAGTTTTTGCTATATAATCATGTTGAAAAGCTCATAATCAATTACATGAACTCCTAAAATTTGATTAAACTTATTTTGCGGTCTTTTTTGTAGAGGTTTCGGACGAGCGGGTCTAAATATGCCGAACAATGGACCCGTTAGAATTTTAACTGAGTAAAAAGTACATAAATTGAGTTTTTGCGATATAGTCGTGTTGAAAAGATCGTATTTAATTATATGAACTCCTAAAATTTGATTAAAACTTGTTTTGTGGTCTTATTTATTGAGGATTGGGACGAGCGGGTCCAAATGGGCCGAACAATGGAATCGTTATAATTTTAACTGAGTGCAAAGAACATAAATTGAGTTTTTGCAATAAAATCTTGTTTAAAAGCTCGTAATCAATTATATGAACTCCTAAAATGTGATTATAACTTGTTTTACGGTTTTTTTGTAGAGGTTTCGGACGAGCGGGTCAAAATGGGCCGAACAATGGACCCGTTAGAACTTTAACTGAGTCAAAAGTTCATAAATTGAGTTTTTTCACTATAATCGTGTTCAAAAGCTCGTAATCAAATATATGAACTCCTAAAATTTGATTAAAACTTTTTTTGCGGTCTTTTTTGTAGAGGTTTCGGATGAGCAGGTCTAAATGGGTCGAACAATGGACCCGTTAGAACTTTAACTGAGTAAAAAGTACAGAAATCGAGTTTTTGCAATATAATCATGTTGAAAAGCACGTAATCAATTATATGAACACCTAAAATTTGATTAAAACTTGTTTTGCAGTCATTTTTGTAGAGGTTTCGAACGATGGGGTCTAAATGGGCCGAACAATGGACCAGTTAGAATTTTAACGGAGTAAAAAGTACAGAAATTGAGTTTTTGCAATATAATCATGTTGAAAAGCTCGTAATCAATTGTATGAACTCCTAAATTTGGATTAAAACTTATTTTGCAGCCCTTTTTGTAGAGGTTTCGGACGAGCGGGTCTAAATGGGCCGAACAATGGAGCCGTTAGAATTTTAACTAAGTAAAAAGTACAGAAATCGAGTTTTTGCAATATAATTGTGTTGAAAAGCTCGTAATCAATTGTATGAACTCCTAAATTTGGATTAAAACTTATATTGCAACCCTTTTGTAGAGGTTTCAGACGAGCTGGTCTAAATGGGCCGAACAATGGACCCGTTAGAATTTTAACTGAGTAAAAAGATCAAAATTTGAGTTTTTACAATATAATCGTGTTGATAAGCTCGTAATCAATTATATAAACTCCTAAATTTTGATTATAACTTGTTTATCGGTCTTTTTTGTAGAGGTTTCGGACGAGCGGGTCTAAATGGGCCGAACAATGTACCCATTAGAATTTTAGCTAAGTCAAAAGTTCAGAAATTGTGTTTTTGCAATATAATCGCGTTGGAAACCTCGTAATCAATTATATGAACTCCTAAGATTTGATTAAAACATGTTTTGCGGTCTTTTTTGTAGAGGTTTCGGACGAGCGGGTCTAAATGGGCTGAACAATGGACACGTTAGAATTTTAACTGAGTAAAAAGTATAGAAATCAAGTTTTTGCAATATAATCGTGTTGAAAAGCTTGTAATCAATTATATGAACTCCTAAATTTGGTTTAAAGCTTATTTTGCAGCCCTTTTGTAGAGGTTTCGGATGAGCGGGTCTAAATTGGCCGAACAATGGACCCGTTAGAATTTTAACGGAGTAAAAAGTATAGAAATCGAGTTTTTGCAATATAATCGTGTTGAAAAGCTCGTAATCAATTGTATGAACTCCTAAATATGGATTAAAACTTATTTTGAAGCCCTTTTTGTAGAGGTTTCAGACGAGCGGGTCTAAATGGGCCGAACAATGGACCCGTTAGAATTTTAACTTAGTAAAATGTACATAAATCATGTTTTTGCAATATAATCATGTTGGAAAGCTCGTAATCACTTATATGAACTCCTAAAATTAATTAAACTTGTTTTGCGGTCATTTTTGTAAGTTTTCGGACGAGCGGGTCTAAATGGGCGGAACAATGGACCCGTTAGAATTTTTTTTTTGAAGAAAAGGCCTCATTAAAAACCCCTACTACTGTCCTTCAAGCAGAGCTAGAGGACCCTAAAAAGGGGAAAAGAGTGCCCAAATATTATTAATCAAGAATGATTTGTTACAAATTGTTGTATACAAGGTGGGATATCCGAATTAAAAGACATAGAAGTCATAGAATTCAGCGAATAAGTAGCCAAAGTATGGGCTATAATATTTGCCTCACGGCGTACAAAAGAGATAGATGTAAAGTCAAAGTCGAGAAGAGCAGCTTGTATCTGAAGAATAATTGGTCCCGTGGTAGAGAGGTCCTGAGCAGGATTGTTGATCCTATTCGCGAGAGAAGCGCAGTCAGTTTCGATCAAGAGTCGATTCCAGCCTTGAGAACGGGCAAAGGTGAGCCCAGCTAGGATGCTTTCCCCTTCACTAGTGATAGCGTCCTAACAGCTACCAAGAGGAAAAGCAAGACCCCCCACAACTGCTCCTGCAGAATCACGAGCAACAACGCCGACGGCTGCTGCATGAGTTGATGGATTAAAGGCTCCGTCCACCTTTATTTTGATATGATGAGGTGGAGGAAGTGTCCGGGAAGGTTTAGAAAAGGTAGATGGAGCTGGATCAATCGAACTCAAAGATTTACAAAATTCATCATGCAAGCTAATGGAATTAACAGCAATTAGCCATGGTGGTTGTAGATGGTGGTTATGAACCCAGTCATTTCGTCTGTTCCATATATTCCATAAAACAGTAAGGAAGAGACCAAATTTATCAGGGGAAATTGTAGTGGCTGCTTCCTCTAACCATTGCAGAGGCGTAGGAGCTATACTCTTATAGAGATTGATAGGGATACCGCTAATTTGGAGGGCTTCAGATGCCCCAGGGCAGTCACGAAATGCATGAAGGATCGATTCTGAGTGGCTACCACAGATAGGGCAAGGGCCCGAGTTAGGGGAAAACGCTTGCATTTTAGATCCAACTGGTAGAGCATCAGATGCCATACGCCAACCAAAAGTTTTAACTTTGGGTAAAGCTTTGATTTTGGATAAAAACTTCCAGAATCGAGTTGGTGACGAAGGTGGGGTTATTGAACGTTGTAAGAAAATATATCCAGAACGGACTGAGTAAATACCCGAGTCGTTGGGAGACCAGAGTATTGAGTCACGTTGATCATTTATGATGGGGATACGGAGAATAGCATCAGCATCAATAGGATTGAAATAATTGTTTACCTTAACCGTATCCCAGGCAGTTTGGTTACGGATCATAAAATCACGACATCGAATGTAAAATTCATCGGAGATTTCGTAATCCCCAGTAAGCTCAATCGTGGAAGACCCTCCCCATATATCTTTGTGTATTCTAATATTACTGTTTATGCCAGGGCGGTGAAGAAAGCCAGGGAAAAGACGCTGAAGTGCGTTATATATGCCTTGCCAAGCGAAAGAGCCCCTGTTGGGTTTTGGTGCATCCAGAATGTTGCCTGAAGGAAAGTATTTAGACCGGTATATTTGTCCTAATAAAGAATCTGGTTCACATATGAGTTTCCAAATTTGCTTGCCCAAGAGAGCAATGTTAAAGTCGTGTAAATCCTTAAAACCTATGCCACCAGCAGATTTAGGTAGACATATACGATTCCAAGGTATCATATGCCAACCTTTTTTGTTGGATTTGCCAGTCCACCAGTATTGACGGATTGATGTAGTCATGTCGTCGATGATATTTTGTGGTAGAAGATAGCAAGACATAACATATTCTGGGAGAGATTGTAAGACAGCTTTGATGAATATCTCTCGGCCACTAAAGGATAGTAGATGTTTGTCCCAACTAGAGAGACGATCATGTACTTTATCACGCACAAATCCTAGTGATTCAGTTTTATTTTTCCCAATTAGGAGTGGGATGCCTAGGTATACTCCATGATTAGTAACCTCACGTACTTGTAAAAGGCTGTTAATTGCATTTCTTGTTGCAGATGGTGTACGCGGGTTATAGAAAATTGTTGATTTCTCAAAATTGACCGCTTGACCGGATGCATTAGCATATGTTTGAAGAGCATTTTTCAGATGGGACGCTTCAGATCGATTAGTATTAATGAATATCATACAATCATCGGCAAAAAGTAGGTGGTTGACTTTGGGCCCATGTTTACATGCGCCTAGTCCTGGGAGTATTTTAGTTTGTTGAGCAGCAGCTAAGTAAGCCGAGAGGCCTTGAGTACAAAAGAGAAAGAGGAAAGGGGATAGGGGATCCCCCTGGCGAAGACCACGTTGAGGTTGAAAGGGGGGGGAAACGAATTATTAATTTTAACTAAGAAGGAGACTGTAGTAATACAACGCATTATAAGCTTGATCCATTCGGATGCAAAGCCCATGCGTTCCATAACATTTGCGAGAAATGACCATTCTACTCTATCGAAAGCTTTCTCCATGTCTAGCTTGAGAGCAGCTCTATGGGAGGATTTAGTAGGTCCTGAGTTAATATTGTGAATAATTTCATGAGCAACAAGGATGTTGTCTGATATGTTGCGTCCCTGGACAAAGGCTGCTTGGTTAGGGCTAATGCATAGAGGTATAGCCTGTTTCATTCTGTTGACTATTGTTTTGGCGACTATTTTATAGAGGACAGTGCAGAGGCTAATTGGTCTAAGTTGTTTCATGGAGGTTGGGTCCTATACTTTGGGAATTAGTACCAATATAGTTTTGTTAACTGAGGCCATATCGGCGTTGCCGTTTAAAAGGTTAATACAAAGATTAATAACATCGTCTCCCACTGTGTCCCAGTGTTGTCTAAAGAAGCTACTGGGTAGGCCATCGAAACCAGGAGCTTTCCTGGGGTCAATATCTTTAAAAGCATGAAGAATTTCCTCTTTAGTGAATGCCTTTAGAAGGTTTTCATTCATTGAAGAATTGATGGAAGGGTGAATTTTGTCAAGAATGATAGTCGAGATTTGGGGGTTAGATGTTTTGAATAAGTTTTGGAAGTATGCATAAGCAATATTCATAAGATCCGATTCAGATGTGCGCCAATTGGAGTTGGCATCGTAAAGGCCTGTGATCAATTTTTTCTTGTTCCTATTAGAAGCTCGGGCATGGAAGAACTTGGTATTTTTGTCCCCTTGGGAAAGCCAAAGAGTGCGAGATCTTTGAGCCCAATAAATTTCTTGTTCTGTTAAAATTTTATTTAATTCAGTTCTATAATTTAAGTAAACTTGTTCATTTGTGGCTGTTAAGGGACGGTATAGTAATTTATTTATTTTTTTAGTGAGGAATTTAATTCTTCCGGTTGATTTAAAGCGTTGTTGGTTTTGCCATTCTTCTAGGTATGTACCTACCGCTTCAATTTTGTTTATGACTGTTCTGGGAGTGTCGGTCCAGGCCCTTTTGATTGTTTGGATATTATCTATATTATTAGCCCAGCAGCTTTCGAATCGGAAATTCTTGGAAGGTTGTGTTTTGGGTGTAGAAGCCGAACTATCTAATTCGAGAAGAAGGAAACAATGGTCAGATTTGGCAACATATTCTGTGGTGATTCGATGAGAAGGGTAGAGATCTTGCCATGCTGAATTAGCTATAAAACGATCTAGTCTTTCATGTATTACCGGGGTTAAGGGTCCTACTTTAGTCCATGTGAACCAGCCCGAAGTTGGCTTACAATCAAAGAGGTTGTTTCGAGTTAGACAATTGCGAAAATTTTTGATTTGAGATCTAGCCCTACGGGGACCTCCTTGTTTTTCCGAATCCGTTAATATTTCATTGAAATCTCCGCCGAGAAGCCAAGGGTTATTTTTCGTAGAAGGGTATAATGAATCTATGAGCTCCCATGTTTTATATTTTTGGCTAGTTTCCGGAAAACCGTGCATTCCAGTGAAAAACATTGTGGAATTATTCTTTGTAATTTGAGTATGAATGTAACGCGAGGAATAGGAAATTAAACTTATATTAATATTGTTTGCAGCAAATAAGGAAATTCCGGAACACCCTTCCGTAGGGGAAATAGAAATAATGTCTAACATACCTAATGAAAGACATAAGCGGTTACATTCCGCATTATTTATTTTAGTTTCGCATAAGAAGATGATATCGGGGTTGGTACATTGGACATAGGACCAGAAATGTTGAACCGTCGGGGCTTGTCCAAGACCCTAACAGTTCCAGCATAGGATCCTCATTTTGCTCGGCGGGGCTGGGAATTAGCCGCCGCCGGAGAGTTTTTAGAGCTGCTCATCCCAGCTTTTGGAGTAGATCCTGACTGTTTGGATTTTTTCGGCGGGAGCGATACTTGTAATGGAGAGCGGCGTTTCATGCCTCGGTTTGTTTGGGTTGGTGCAGGTGCAGGTGCAGGTGCAAGTACAGGAACAGGTGCAGGGGCTGCATCATTCGGGTAAGTTTTGAGTAACCACTGATTAAAGTCATTGAATATTGTATCAGTGGGTTTAGAAGGCTTACTCGATTCAGAGTCAAACTTTTTAATCTGCTCGGCAGAAGGGCTGGGGACACCATAATCATCCGTGGTGCCCCAATCATCTTCAGAGCCATCTTCCAGAATGGGATAGATGGTGTTCAGGGGTTGGGCCTCAAGAGGATCTTTTTGCTTCAAATCAGCTGCAGGGGGATCTTTGACAGAATTGGGGTCATCATCCATGGTCATGTCGACATTTTGGGCTTCCTCGGTTGCTTGTTCCGTAAATGAGGCGGCATCGCCTTCATTTAGAGAGCCTATGTATTGGAGAATGATTGTGATTAGAAACTTATAACTATTTGTATAAAGGATGAGGAGGGAGTAAAATAATTTACCCATATTGTTCTGTTCGTTAGGAGGAGCTGTAGGATTGGCCGGAGTTGCTGGGATATTCGTTGGGGCCACTACGATAAAAACAGAGGGTAAATATTTTGATAGAAAAATTGGGGTGGGAAAACAAGTGAAAAAAGATGTAATTGTAAATGTTAATATAAAGTTACCATTCACTGGAGGGGTATTTGGAAACAGATTCGGTTCCACATTGCGGATACGCCCACGAATACCGACTGGGCGACGTCTAGGAGGAAGATAACGGAGCCATTCTCCGTATTGCAATTTGTTGGGATCGAGTGAAGAGCGGATAGGACAGTTCTCTAATGTGTGACTGATAATACCACAACCAGGGCAGAGGGTTGGGAGTCTTTCATACTGAATACGGCACATGATTTTGTTTTCGCCCGATCCAATAAAGACGAAGCGGGTGACAGGCCTTGTGATATTAAGCAGAATTTCAACTCGAAGGAAATCCTTCATATTCCCCTCAACTTCTCAGGTATCCGTCCGGAGGGCATTGCCAACCATTGATCCTAGAGCATGTCCCACCAGATGGGATCGATCAACATCCTCATAAAGTGATGCAGGGAGGGAGAATATTCGGATCCAAATTCGCATAGTGCTGGAGTTGTAATCACTTAAAGCTTTGGCTGGATCATATTCAGTAACTGCTAGCCATTCATCCTTGTACAGCCAAGGACCGCTGTTGATGATCTCGTAGCAATTCTTGATTTCCTTAAACTTGATTTTAAGGAAGTTGTCTTGTATGACTGATATGGATACTACATCTTTAGGCTTCCAGATTCCTACAAATGCGTTGATAACAACATATATGTCTAACTCTTTAGACGATATGAATCGTCCGATAACAATAAGCTTGGGATCTTCCTTGATAATGTCCCAACCGAAGTCAGGAGTGTAGAGTAGTTCCGCTTCTTCGTTTGTAAGGTTGATAGAGTTGAGTTGTGGAATGGAGGAGGATGAAGCCATCTCGAGGATTGGTAGGATTGGGGTAGTAGGATGATAAGGTATGTTTTGTGGGGTTGGATGAATGTGATGGGCATATATAAAGAAGAACATTGAGGGATATGAAATAAGGGAAGTAGATAGAAAAGATTTCTTGAAAGTAATTGAATAGTGGGTAAGATAGAAACTTTTAATAACATAAAGGAAAGTATCAAAATAACTTTCTTTAATTGATCTAGCCGATTTATTAAAGGAAAGAAAACTAATATAGTTATTTAGAGATGGTATAATATGGACGTAAATGTAGGAATTTTGCCTTAGATAATAATATAATACATATTTAATATTGAAAAGTAGATATAAAAAGTTATTAAGGAATGGAAAGCTAGAAATTAGGGATGTGAATATGACAGCTGGAGTTGCTTTGAAATTAAAAGGAGGTGATTTAAAATACAAGTAATAATTACAGAAAGTAGATTTAGGAAGGATTAATAAAGGAAAATAGTATATAGTTATACAAAAGAATGAAAAATTTAATAGCATAGATGTTACAGAAGAAAAGGCAAAGATTATGGGATAGGCTTTTTGAATAGAAATAAATTGTATTAAATAGAATTCATATAAATAGACAAATTTAAGGTAGTAGTAATTCAAATACCAGGATAAAAACGGGATGATAGTATTATTAATAGTAATAATTAAAATCGTTATTAGAGGAGATATTTGAAAAGTGTAATTAATTATAGGAATTGAAAAGAAGTGGTTAAGTGAAAAAGTCTTGCCTATTAGTTTTGGTGAAAACCAGGGAATAAAAACTTTTGATTTTAGGATTGTATGTTGCCAATAAAATTGGCAAAAGGGTGGGGAAAATATAACGATTATAATTTTGAATTTTGTAGAGGTGGAAGAAAAGAAGATGTCCCTGGGAGGTAGGGTAGATATAAAATCCCTTGATAGGGCTAGAGAAAGATCACCTAAAAAGGTGTAGTGTAGAACACAATATATGATATCGATAGGACATAAGTTGAAACGCAAAGAGTAACATACATGAAGCTGGTATTCGTAGAAAGAAATGTATAAAGCAGGGTAGTAACCTATAAGCATACATCTAATAACAGAGAGGTCACCTAATGAGGTGTAGTAGTAGTCACGATTTTTAAAATCGGTTGAGCATAACATTAAACATACAAAATAGCATACATGAAGCAAACAGACAGAAGCATGTAACTCAAAGAAATGTCCTAGAGGCATGCATCTATGAGTAATGATCAACCGAATAAAAAGCATAAAGAAAAAGAGAGCAAAAGGAAAGCAACACAAAATAATTACAGACCCATGGAGAGGAGGAAGCGGGGAATAGAAAATTAATACAGACCAAATGAGCAAAAAAATTAAGGGGGGAAGGCAAATTAAATTATATACAGCTACATAATTACAAATCCAAGGAATAATGCAACACGAGGAGTCGAAAGACCTGCAGAATTGCATGGTAAAGATGTCATTTGGTTTCAATATCTGCAAAAAGGTAAAAGTGCATATAAGAGAACCTTTGAGAGTATAGTTATAGATTAAGATAGGGGACTTAACAGTATTTACATATAGGTGAATAGATTTAGCAGTCCATTCAGAATTTATAAATGATATGGGACAAAAAGGATTAGCTTTAGAATAATAAAGTATAGTAATGCAATGTGTACAATCTGGAACAGAAAATAAAATTTGGTAGATACATATTAGGTATGTATTAGATGTGTTTGTGATGTATATGTAAAAAGTAATGACACAGATATCATTATAAGAGTTGTAGATCAGAATCATTAAAGCAACTATGAGATTTATAGTAACATATTTTAACCAAATTGGGAGTATGGTTCTAAAAACATGAGACCAATAAGAACATTTATAATTCGTGTTGAATCTATGTATTACTTTCGAGCAGAATAATTGGAGTAAGACAATATACATCAAAGAGTTAGCTTGGTTAATAGAAAAAGTGTGATTAAAGTTAAATAATCCCATAGGGTGGGCTTGAATAGTTTTCCCTTGAAGGGCTGGTATATAGAGATCAGAAGTGATAGAGAAAACTAATAAAGAAAAAAGAGCATGTAAATTGAAAGAGAATAAAGAGCCAGAGCTAAGGAATATATAAAAAAAATGGTTGCAAGTATGAAATTATAATGGAATAAACTAAATTGATATGGATGTTAAAAATATGTGTGTTTGAAAAAGGGTAAGAATATGATTTAAAAATCAGATTAAAAATTAATAACCAAGCAACAGTGAGGCTTATAGAGAATATAGCAAATCATTTAAGGAAAAGGATACTTAATATAAAATGAGAGTTATACAGTATAAGGCCATATAACCAAGACAGACCAGAGAGGATAAAGAAATAGATGCTTAAAATAAAAAGAGTACATGATGAGAGCAAGAAGATAAAAAAGATAAAACCATAGGTATAATTCGAGCCAAAGAATAAAAGAGTGAAACAGTTTAAAATGGTGAGAGAAGGACAGAAAAAGACCTTTGTGATATGCTTCCAGAAAATAGTATGTCTTGATCCAAAACAGAGTAAGGGATACCAGATCTGGATAAGGAAGAATATGCAGTAAGTTAATAAACACAGATAAAAATAAAAAGGGAATAATATAAAGAATAGAGGAATAGAAGAATATATATTTGCCCCGTATTTGGTTGATACCCAGGACGGTAGATGAAAGGTCGGATCGAAAAAATGATGCTCCTTTCTGTCTCCATTGAGATGGGTTCCAAACGACTTCCTATGGAGCCTGAGAAGAAGGGGACAGAGAAACAGAAGCAGAATAAAAAAGGTTAGAGATGGGGATAAGGATAAAGAATTGAAGAAATAAATAAATAATAATAATAATAAGCAATCGGAATTTAGCAAACCCAAGAACAATGCCGGCGGTTTAGATTTCCTGACAAAAAAATAAGGGTTAAACAAAATTGAGAAGATGAAACGGTTTGAGATAGAGCCGATTTGCATCTGGAAAAACAACACATGATTTAACAAAAAGAAAAAAGGAATTAAAAGAATAGTAGAGATTAACAAAACCAGACTGTCGGCCCCTTCATGGGAGACGATCGGGGAGAAGGGAGGATTGCTCCGGAATAACAGAAGGACATAAAAGAAAAAAAACCATGAGAAGATCATAGATATGTAAGGGAAAGCAAGATAAAGGGAATATGAAGGGGGAAAAAGAGTGTCTGACCGCACCAGACGGAGGCAGATCGGGGACATGCAAGTGCTTCCGCCGAGAAAGATTCCATTTTCCATAAAGAAAAGATCTGGTGGCGAGAGAGAGCCTCAGATCGATTCTTAATAACACCGAACAGATCTTGCTACAAGAAAATAAAAAACACATTAGAAACCAGTTTAAAAGATGAAAAGCTAAAATAAATAGGAAGAAGACTCCTTTTCCGTTTGTTACAGATCTGGTGGCGAGGGGGAAACCCATATCGGATTGCAAAAGAACCGAGCACATCTCGCAACAAAATAACAGAAAATGCTTTAGAAGTCGGAAAAAAGAGTTAAAACAATGAAATAATAAAATTGAAATAAACAAAGTAGGATGGGGTGGGACGGCTCTTGACCTTCTCTTACCATTTCCCAATGGTGCCAATTGAATCCGGTTAGATGATAATGATTGCATTTTCGGTGGAATATGGAAGGGTGCCATGAGGGAGAGGGGAAGTGCGTGGAGGAGAGAGGGAAAAACCACCGGAAAACAAGGAAAAAAGAAAGGAAAATGCAAACACCCACTAGAAACCCCGGAGAGAATTGAGAGCCATCCCACCCGTTAGAATTTTAACTAAGTAAAAAGTACAGAAATCGAGTTTTTGCAATATAATCATGTTGAAAAGCTCGTAATCAATTGTATGAACTCCTAAATTTGGATTAAAACTTATATTGCAACCCTTTTGTAGAGGTTTCAGATGAGCTGGTCTAAATGGGCCGAACAATGGACCCGTTAGAATTTTAACTGAGTAAAAAGATCAAAATTTGAGTTTTTACAATATAATCGTGTTGATAAGCTCGTAATCAATTATATAAACTCCTAAAATTTGATTATAACTTGTTTATCGATCTTTTTTGTAGAGGTTTCGGACGAGCGGGTCTAAATGGGCCGAACAATGGACCCATTAGAATTTTAACTAAGTCAAAAGTTCAGAAATTGAGTTTTTGCAATATAATCGTGTTGGAAAGCTCGTAATCAATTATATGAACTCCTAAAATTTGATTCTAACTTATTTTGAGGTCTTTTTGAAGAGGTTTCGGACGAGCGGGTCTAAATGGGCCGAACAATGGACCCGTTAGAATTTTAACTGAGTAAAAAGTACATATATTGAGTTTTTGCAATATAATCGTGTTGAAAAGCTCGTAATCAATTATATAATTTCCTAAAATATGATTATAACTTGTTTTGCGGTCATTTTTATAGAGGTTTCGGACGAGCGGGTCTAAATGGGCAGAACACTGGACCCATTAGAATTTTAATGGAGTAAAAAGTATAGAAATCGAGTTTTTGCAAAATAATCATGTTGAAAAGCTCGTAATCAATTGTATGAACTCCTAATTTTTGAATAAAAACTTATTTTGCAGCCCTTTTTGTAGAGGTTTCGGACGAGCGGGTCTAAATGGGCCAAACAATGGAGCCGTTAGAATTTTAACTAAGTAAAAAGTACAGAAATCGAGTTTTTGCAATATAATCATGTTGAAAAGCTCGTAATCAATTGTATGAACTCCTAAATTTGGATTAAAACTTATATTGCAACCCTTTTGTAGAGGTTTCAGACGAGCTGGTCTAAATGGGCCGAACAATGGACCCGTTAGAATTTTAACTGAGTAAAAAGATCAAAAATTGAGTTTTTACAATATAATCGTGTTGATAAGCTCGTAATCAATTATATAAACTCCTAAAATTTGATTATAACTTGTTTATCGGTCTTTTTTGTAGAGGTTTCGGACGAGCGGGTCTAAATGGGCCGAACAATGGACCCATTAGAATTTTAGCTAAGTCAAAAGTTCAGAAATTGTGTTTTTGCAATATAATCGTGTTGGAAACCTCGTAATCAATTATATGAACTCCTAAGATTTGATTAAAACATGTTTTGCGGTCTTTTTGTAGAGGTTTCGGACGAGCGGGTCTAAATGGGCTGAACAATGGACACGTTAGAATTTTAACTGAGTAAAAAGTACAGAAATCAAGTTTTTGCAATATAATCGTGTTGAAAAGCTTGTAATCAATTATATGAACTCCTAAATTTGGTTTAAAGCTTATTTTGCAGCCCTTTTGTAGAGGTTTCGGATGAGCGGGTCTAAATTGGCCGAACAATGGACTCGTTAGAATTTTAACGGAGTAAAAAGTATAGAAATCGAGTTTTTGCAATATAATCGTGTTGAAAAGCTCTTAATCAATTGAATGAACTCCTAAATTTGGATTAAAACTTATTTTGTAGCCCTTTTTGTAAGGGTTTCAAACGAGCGGATCTAAATGGTCCGAACAATGGACCCGTTAGAATTTCAACGAAGTAAAAAGTACATAAATCATGTTTTTGCAATATAATCATGTTGGAAAGCTCGTAATCACTTATATGAACTCCTAAAATTAATTAAAACTTGTTTTGTGGTCATTTTTGTAAGGTTTCGGACGAGCGGGTCTAAATGGGCTGAACAATGGACCCGTTAGAATTTTAACTGAGTAAAAAGTACAGAAATCGAGTTTTTGCAATATAATCGTGTTGAAAAGATCTTAATAAATTTTATGAACTCTTAAATTTGGATTAAAACTTATTTTGCAACCCTTTTGTAGTGGTTTCGGACGAGCGGGTCTAAATGGGCCGAACTATGGAACCGTTAGAATTTTAACTGAGTAAAAAGTACAGTAATCGAGTTTTTGCAGTATAATCGTGTTGAAAAGCTCGTAACCAATTATATGAACTCCTAAATTTGGATTAAAACTTATTTTGCAGCCCTTTTTGTAGAGGTTTCGGACGAGGAGGTCTAAATGGCCCGAACAATGGACCCGTTAGAATTTTAACTGAGTAAAAAGTACAAAAATCGAGTTTTTGCAATATAATCGTGTTGAAAAGCTCATAATCAATTATATGAATTTCTAATTTGGATTAAAACTTATTTTGTAGCCCTTTTTGTAGAGGTTTCGAACAAGCGGGTCTAAATGGGCCGAACAATGGACCCGTTAGAATTTTAACTGCGTAAGAAGAACATAAATTGAGTTTTTGCAATATAATCATGTTGAAAAGCTCGTAATCAATTATATAAACTCCTAAAATTTTATTATAACTTGTTTTGCGGTCATTTTTGTAGAGGTTTCGGACGAGCGGGTCTAAATGGACCGAACAATGGATCCATTAGAATTTTAATGGAGTAAAAAGTACAGAAATCGAGTTTTTGCAATAAAATCGTGTTGGATAGCTCGTAATCAATTATATGAACTCCTAAATTTGGATTAAAACTTATTTCGCAACCCTTTTTATAGAGGTTTCGGACGAGCTGATTTAAATGGGCCGAACAATGGACCCGTTAGAATTTTAACTGAGTAAAAATTATAGTAATCGAGATTTTGCAATATAATCTTGTTGAAAAGCTCGTAATTAATTCTATGAACTCCTAAATTTGGATTAAAACTTATTTTGCAACCCTTTTATAGAGGTTTTGGACAAGCGGGTCTAAATAGGCCGAGCATTGGACCCGTTAGAATTTTAACTGAGTAAAAAGTACAGAAATCGAGTTTTTGCAATATAACCGTGTTGAAAAGCTCGTAATCAATTATATGAACTACTAAAATTTGATTAAAACTTGTTTTACGGTCTTTTTTGTAGAGGTTTCTGACGAACGGGTCTAAATCGGCCGAACAATGGACCCGTTAGAATTTTAACTATGTAAAAATTACAGAAATCGAGATTTTGCAATATAATCGTGTTGAAAAGCTCGTAAACAATTATATGAACTCCTACATATTGATTAAAACTGATTTTGCAGCCATTTTGTAGTGTTTTCGGACGAGCGGGTCTAAATGGGCCGAAAAATGGACCCGTTAGAATTTTAACTAAGTAAAAAGTACAGAAATCTAGTTTTTGCAATATAATCGTGTTGAAAAGCTCATAATCAATTATATGAACTCCTAAAATTTGATTCTAACTTATTTTGCGGTCTTTTTTGTAGATGTTTCGGACGAGCGGGTCTAAATGGGCCGAACAATGGACCCGTTAGAATTTTAACTAAGTAAAAAATATAGAAATCGAGTTTTTGCAATATAATCGTGTTGAAAAGCTCGTAATCAACTGTATGAACTCCTAAATTTGGATTAAAACTTATTTTGCAACCCTTTTGTAGAGATTTTGGACGAGCGGGTCTAAATGGGCGAACAATGGACCCGTTAGAATTTTAACTGAGTAAAAATTACAGAAATCGAGTTTTTGCAATATAATCGTGTTGAAAAGCTCGTAATCAATTATATGAACTCCTAAGATTTGATTAAAACTTGTTTTGCGGTCTTTTTTGTAGAGGTTTCGGACGAGCGGGTCTAAATGGGCCGAACAATGGACCCGTTAGAATTTTAAGTGGGTAAAAAGTACAGAAATTGAGTTTTTTCAATATAATTGTGTTGAAAAGCTTATAATCAATTGTATAAACTCCAAAATTTGGATTAAAACTTATTTTTCAACCCTTTTGTAGAGGTTTCGGACGAGCGGGTCTAAATGGGCCGAACAATGGACCCGTTAGAATTTTAACTGAGTAAAAAGTACAGAAATCGAGTTTTTGCAATATAATCGTGTTGAAAAGCTCGTAATCAATTATATGAACTCCTAAAATTTGATTAAAACTTGTTTTTCGGTCATTTTTGTAGAGGTTTCGGACGAGCGAGTCTAAATGGGACGAAAAATGGACCTGTTAGAATTTCACCTGAGTAAAAAGTACAGAAATTGAGTTTTTTCAATATAATCATGTTGAAAAGCTCGTAATCAATTATATGAAGTCCTTAATTTTGATTAAAACTAATTTTACGATCCTTTTTGTAAGGTTTGGGACGAGCGGGTCTAAATGGGTCAAACAATGGAGCTGTTAGAGTTTTAACCGAGTAAAAAGTACAAAAATTGAGTTTTAGCAAAATAACCGTGTTGAAAAGCTCGTAATCAATTATATGAACTCCTAAAATTTGATTATAAATTATTTTGCGGTCTTTTTTGTAGAAGTTTCGGACGAGCGAGTCTAATTGGGCCCAATAATGGACCCGTTAGAATTTTAAATGAGTAAAAATTACAGAATCGAGTTTTTGCAATATAATCATGTTGAAAAGCTCGTATTAAATTGTATGAACTCCTAAATTTTGATTAAAACTTGCTTTGTGGTCCTTTTTGTGGAGATTTTGGAGGAGCGGTTCTAAATGGGCCGTAAAATGGACCTGTTAGAATTTTAACTGAGTAAAAAGTACAGAATTTGAATTTTTACAATATAATCGTGTTGAAAAGCTCGTAATCAATTGTATGAACTCCTAAATTTGTATTAAAACTTGTTTTGTGGTCATTTTTGTAGAGGTTTCGGATGAGCGGGTCTAAATGGGTCGAACAACGGACCCGTTAGAACTTTAACTGAGTAAAAAGTACAGAAATCGAATTTTTGCAATATAATCGCGTTGAAAACCTCATAATCAATTATATGAACTCCTAAATTTGGATTAAAACTTATTTTGCAGCCCTTTTGTAGAGTTTTCGGACGAGCGGGTCTAAATGGGCCGAACAATGGACCGTTAGAATTTGGATTAAAATTGTGGAGGTCACGAAAGCCGAGTCCCCCTGCTGATTTGGGGGTATAGAGGGAGTCCCAAGAAAGCAGCGGCCATCCTCGCCTATTGCTACGTCCTGACATCCAATAACGGCGGATAGAGACAATCATGTCATCTATGATATTTTGTGGCAGTAGGTAGCGTGACATGATATATTGTGGCATTGCATGTGCCACTTCAGTTAATATTCTAACGGGTCCATTGTTCGGCCCATTTAGACCTGCTCGTCCGAAACCTCTACAAAAGGGTTGCAAAATAAGTTTTAATCATATTTAGGAGTTCATACAATTGATTACGAGCTTTTCAACACGATTATATTGCAAAAACTCGATTTCTATACTTTTTAATCAGTTAAAATTCTAACGGGTCCATTGTTCGACCCATTTAGACCAGCTCGTCCGAAACCCTTACAAAAAAGATCGCAAAATAAATTTTAATCAAATTTTAGGATTTCATATAATTGATTAAGAGCTTTTCAACACGATTATATTGCAAAAACTTGATTACTGTTCTTTTTACTCAGTTAATATTCTAACGGGTCCATTGTTCGGCCCATTTAGACCCGCTCGTACGAAACCTCTACAAAAGGGTTGCAAAATAAGTTTTAATCCAAATTTAGGAGTTCACACAATTGATTACGAGCTTTTCAACACAATTATATTGCAAAAACTCGATTTTTGTTTTTTTTACTCAGTTAAAATTCTAATGGGTCCATTGTTCGCCCCATTTAGACCCGCTCGTCCGAAACCTCTACAAAAAAGACCGCAAAACAAGTTAGAGTCAAATTTTAGGATTTCATATAATTGATTACGAGCTTTTCAACACGACTATATTGCAGAAACTTGATTTCTCTACTTTTTACTCAGTTAAAATTCTAACGGGTCCATTCTTCGGCCCATTAAACCCGCTCGTCCGTAACCACTACAAAAGGGTTGCAAAATAAGTTTTAATCCAAATTTAGGAGTTCATACAATTGATTACGAGCTTTTTAATACGATTATATTGTAAAAACTCGATTTTCTATACTTTTTACTCAGTTAAAATTCTAACGGGTCCATTGTTCGGCCCATTTAGACCCGCTCGTCCGAAACCTTTACAAAAAAGACCGCAAAAGAAGTTAGAATCAAATTTTAGGAGTTCATATAGTTGATTACGAGCTTTTCAACACGATTATATTGCAAAATCTCGATAACAGTTCTTTTTACTCAGTTAAAATTCTAACGGGTCCATTGTTCGCCCCATTTAGACCCGCTCGTCCGAAACCTCTACAAAAGGGTTGCAAAATAAGTTTTAATCCAAATTTAGGAGTTCATACAATTGTTTACGAGGTTTTCAACACGATTATATTGCAAAAACTCAATTTCTTCTCTTTTTACTCAGTTAAAATTCTAAAGGGTCCATTGTTCGCCCCATTTAGACCCGCTCGTCCGAAACCTCTACAAAAAAACTGCAAAACAAGTTAGAGTCAAATTTTAGGATTTCATATAATTGATTACGAGCTTTTCAACACGACTATATTGCAAAAACTTGATTTCTTTACTTTTTACTCAGTTAAAATTCTAACGGGTCCATTGTTCGGCCCATTAAACCCGCTCGTCCAAAACCTTTACAAAAGGGTTGCAAAATAAGTTCTAATCCAAATTTAGGAGTTCATACAATTGATTACGAGCTTTTCAACACAATTATATTGCAAAAACTTGACTTTTGTTCTTTTTACTTAGGTAAAATTCTAACGGGTCCATTGTTAGGCCCATTTAGACCCGCTCGTCTGAAACCTCTACAAAAGGGTTGCAAAATAAGTTTTAATCAAAATTTAGAAGTTCATACAATTGATTACGAGCTTTTCAACAAGATTATATTGCAAAATCCCAATTACAGTTCTTTTTACTCAGTTAAAATTCTAACGGGTCCATTGTTCGGCCCATTTAGACCCGCTCATCCGAAACCTTTACAAAAAAGATCGCAAAATAAGTTTTAATCAAATTTTAGGAGTTCATATAATTGATTAAGAGCTTTTCAACACGATTATATTGCAAAAACTCGATTTCTGTTCTTTTTACTCAGTTAATATTCTAACGGGTCCATTGTTCGGCCAATTTAGACCCGCTCGTCCGAAACCTCTACAAAAGGGTTGCAAAATAAGTTTTAATCCAAATTTAGGAGTTCATACAATTGATTACGAGCTTTTCAACACAATTATATTGCAAAAACTCGATTTTTTTTGCTTTTTACTCAGTTCAAATTCAAACGGGTCCATTGTTCGGCCCATTTAGACCCGCAAGTCCGAAACCTCTACAAAAGGTTTGCAAAATAAGTTTTAATCAAAATTTAGGAGTTCATACAATTGATTACGAACTTTTCAACACGATTATATTGCAAAAACTCGATTTATGTAGTTTTTACTCTGTTAAAATTCTAATGGGTCCATTGTTCGGCCTATTTAGACCCGCTCGTCCGAAACCTTTACAAAAAAGATCGCAAAATAAGTTCTAATCAAATTTTACGAGTTCATATAATTGATTAAGAGCTTTTCAACACGATTATATTGCAAAAACTTGATTTCTGTACTTTTTACTCAATTAAAATTTTAACGGGTCCATTGTTCGGCCCATTTAGACCCGCTCGTCCGAAACCTCTACAAAAGGGTTGCAAAATAAGTTTTAATCCAAATTTAGGAGTTCATATAATTGATTATGAGCTTTTCAACACAATTATATTCCAAAAACTTGATTTTTGTGATTTTTACTCAGTTAAAATTCTAACGGGTCTATTGTTCGGCCCATTTAGACCTGCTCGTCCGAAACCTCTACAAAAGGGTTGCAAAATAAGTTTTAATCCAAATTTAGGAGTTCATATAATTGATTACGAGCTTTTCAACACGATTATATTGCAATAACTCGATTTCTGTTCTTTTTACTCAGTTAATATTCTAACGGGTCCATTGTTCGTCCCATTTAGACCCGCTCGTCCGAAACCTTTACAAAAAAGATCACAAAATAAATTTTAATCAAATTTTACGATTTCATATAATTGATTAAGAGCTTTTCAACACGACTATATTGCAAAAACTTGATTTCTGTTCTTTTTACTCACTTAATATTCTAAAGGGTCCATTGTTCGTCCCATTTAGACCCGCTCGTCCGAAACCTCTACAAAAGGGTTGCAAAATAAGTTTTAATCAAAATTTAGGAGTTCATAAAATTGATTACGAGCTTTTCAACACAATTATATTGCAAAAACTCGATTTCTATTCTTTTTACTTAGTTAATATTCTAAAGGGTCCATTGTTCGCCCCATTTAGACCCGCTCGTCCGAAACCTCTACAAAAAAACTGCAAAACAAGTTAGAGTCAAATTTTAGGATCTCATATAATTGATTACGAGCTTTTCAACACGACTATATTGCAAAAACTTGATTTCTTTACTTTTTACTCAGTTAAAATTCTAACGGGTCCATTGTTCGGCCCATTAAACCCGCTCGTCCAAAACCACTACAAAAGGGTTGCAAAATAAGTTCTAATCCAAATTTAAGAGTTCATACAATTGATTACGAGCTTTTCAACACAATTATATTGCAAAAACTCGACTTTTGTTCTTTTTACTTAGGTAAAATTCTAACGGGTCCATTGTTAGGCCCATTTAGACCCGCTCGTCCGAAACCTCTACAAAAGGGTTGCAAAATAAGTTTTAATCAAAATTTAGAAGTTCATACAATTGATTACGAGCTTTTCAACACAATTATATTGCAAAAACTCGATTTCTGTTCTTTTTACTTAGTTAATATTCTAAAGGGTCCATTGTTCGCCCCATTTAGACCCGCTCGTCCAAAACCTCTACAAAAAAACTGCAAAACAAGTTAGAGTCAAATTTTAGGATTTCATATAATTGATTACGAGCTTTTCAACACGACTATATTGCAAAAACTTGATTTCTTTACTTTTTACTCATTTAAAATTCTAACGGGTCCATTGTTCGGCCCATTAAACCCGCTCGTCCAAAACATCTACAAAAGGGTTGCAAAATAAGTTCTAATCCAAATTTAGGAGTTCATACAATTGATTACGAGCTTTTCAACACAATTATATTGCAAAAACTCGATTTTTGTTCTTTTTACTTAGGTAAAATTCTAACGGGTCCATTGTTAGGCCCATTTAGACCCGCTCGTCCGAAACCTCTACAAAAGGGTTGCAAAATAAGTTTTAATCAAAATTTAGAAGTTCATACAATTGATTACGAGCTTTTCAATACGATTATATTGCAAAAACTCGATTTTCTATACTTTTTACTCAGTTAAAATTCTAACGGGTCCATTGTTCGGCCCATTTAGACCCGCTCGTCCGAAACCATTACAAAAAAGACCGCAAAAGAAGTTAGAATCAAATTTTAGGAGTTCATACAATTGATTACGAGCTTTTCAACACAATTATATTGCAAAAACTCGACTTTTGTTCTTTTTACTTAGGTAAAATTCTAACGGGTCCATTGTTCGGCCCATTAAACCCGCTCGTCCGAAACCACTACAAAAGGGTTGCAAAATAAGTTTTAATCCAAATTTAGGAGTTCATACAATTGATTACGAGCTTTTCAATACGTTTATATTGCAAAAACTCGATTTTCTATACTTTTTACTCGGTTAAAATTCTAACGGGTCCATTGTTCGGCCCATTTAGACCCGCTCGTCCGAAACCTTTACAAAAAAGACCGCAAAAGAAGTTAGAATCAAATTTTAGGAGTTCATATAATTGATTACGAGCTTTTCAACACGATTATATTGCAAAATCTCGATAACAGTTCTTTTTACTCAGTTAATATTCTAACGGGTCCATTGTTCGACCCATTTAGACCCGCTCGTCTGAAACCTCTACAAAAGGGTTGCAAAATAAGTTTTAATCCAAATTTAGGAGTTCATACAATTGTTTACGAGGTTTTCAACACGATTATATTGCAAAAACTCAATTTCTTCTCTTTTTACTCAGTTAAAATTCTAAAGGGTCCATTGTTCGCCCCATTTAGACCCGCTCGTCCGAAACCTCTACAAAAAAACTACGAAACAAGTTAGAGTCAAATTTTAGGATTTCATATAATTGATTACGAGCTTTTCAACACGACTATATTGCAAAAACTTGATTTCTTTACTTTTTACTCAGTTAAAATTCTAACAGGTCCATTGTTCGGCCCATTAAACCCGCGCGTCCAAAACCTCTACAAAAGGGTTGCAAAATAAGTTCTAATCCAAATTTAGGAGTTCATACAATTGATTACGAGCTTTTCAACACAATTATATTGCAAAAACTTGACTTTTGTTCTTTTTACTTAGGTAAAATTCTAACGGGTCCATTGTTAGGCCCATTTAGACCTGCTCGTCTAAAACCTCTACAAAAGGGTTGCAAAATAAGTTTTAATCAAAATTTAGAAGTTCATACAATTGATTACGAGCTTTTCAACAAGATTATATTGCAAAATCTCAATTACAGTTCTTTTTACTCAGTTAAAATTCTAACGGGTCCATTGTTCGGACCATTTAGACCCGCTCATCCGAAACCTTTACAAAAAAGATCGCAAAATAAGTTTTAATCAAATTTTAGGAGTTCATATAATTGATTAAGAGCTTTTCAACACGATTATATTGCAAAAACTCGATTTCGGTTCTTTTTACTCAGTTAATATTCTAACGGGTCCATTGTTCGGCCAATTTAGACCCGCTCGTCCGAAACCTCTACAAAAGGGTTGCAAAATAAGTTTTAATCCAAATTTAGGAGTTCATACAATTGATTGCGAGCTTTTCAACACAATTATATTGCAAAAACTCGATTTTTTTGCTTTTTACTCAGTTCAAATTCCAACGGGTCCATTGTTCGGCCCATTTAGACCCGCTCGTCCGAAACCTCTACAAAAGGTTTGCAAAATAAGTTTTAATCAAAATTTAGGAGTTCATACAATTGATTACGAACTTTTCAACACGATTATATTGCAAAAACTCGATTTATGGAATTTTTACTCAGTTAAAATTCTAATGGGTCCATTGTTCGGCCCATTTAGACCCGCTCGTCCGAAACCTTTACAAAAAAGATCGCAAAATAAGTTCTAATCAAATTTTACGAGTTCATATAATTGATTAAGAGCTTTTCAACATGATTATATTGCAAAAACTTGATTTCTGTACTTTTTACTCAGTTAAAATTCTAAGGGGTCCATTGTTCGGCCCATTTAGACCCGCTCGTCCGAAACCTCTACAAAAGGGTTGCAAAATAAGTTTTAATCCAAATTTAGGAGTTCATATAATTGATTACGAGCTTTTCAACACAATTATATTGCAAAAACTTGATTTTTGTGATTTTTACTCAGTTAAAATTCTAACGGGTCTATTGTTCGGCCCATTTAGACCTGCTCATCCGAAACCTCTACAAAAGGGTTGCAAAATAAGTTTTAATCCAAATTTAGGAGTTCATATAATTGATTACGAGCTTTTCAACACGATTATATTGCAAAAACTCGATTTCTGTTCTTTTTACTCAGTTAATATTCTAACGGGTCCATTGTTCGTCCCATTTAGACCCGCTCGTCCGAAACCTTTACAAAAAAGATCACAAAATAAATTTTAATCAAATTTTACGATTTCATATAATTGATTAAGAGCTTTTCAACACGACTATATTGCAAAAACTTGATTTCTGTTCTTTTTACTCAGTTAAAATTCTAAGGGGTCCATTGTTCGGCCCATTTAGACCCGCTCGTCCGAAACCTCTACAAAAGGGTTGCAAAATAAGTTTTAATCCAAATTTAGGAGTTCATATAATTGATTACGAGCTTTTCAACACAATTATATTGCAAAAACTTGATTTTTGTGATTTTTACTCAGTTAAAATTCTAACGGGTCCATTGTTCGGCCCATTTAGACATGCTCGTCCGAAACCTCTACAAAAGGGTTGCAAAATAAGTTTTAATCCAAATTTAGGAGTTCATATAATTGATTACGAGCTTTTCAACACGATTATATTGCAAAAACTCGATTTCTGTTCTTTTTACTCAGTTAATATTCTAACGGGTCCATTGTTCGTCCCATTTAGACCCGCTCGTCCGAAACCTTTACAAAAAAGATCGCAAAATAAATTTTAATCAAATTTTACGATTTCATATAATTGATTAAGAGCTTTTCAACACGACTATATTGCAAAAACTTGATTTCTGTTCTTTTTACTCAGTTAATATTCTAAAGTGTCCATTGTTCGTCCCATTTAGACCCGCTCGTCCGAAACCTCTACAAAAGGGTTGCAAAATAAGTTTTAATCCAAATTTAGGAGTTCATATAATTGATTACGAGCTTTTCAACACAATTATATTGCAAAAACTTGATTTTTGTGATTTTTACTCAGTTAAAATTCTAACGGGTCTATTGTTCGGCCCATTTAGACCCGCTCGTCCGAAACCTCTACAAAAAAACTGCAAAATAAGTTTTAATCCAAATTTAGGAGTTCATATAATTGATTACGAGCTTTTCAACACAATTATATTGCAAAAACTTGATTTCTTTACTTTTTACTCAGTTAAAATTCTAACGGGTCCATTGTTCGGCCCATTAAACCCGCTCGTCCAAAACCACTACAAAAGGGTTGCAAAATAAGTTCTAATCCAAATTTAAGAGTTCATACAATTGATTACGAGCTTTTCAACACAATTATAATGCAAAAACTCGACTTTTGTTCTTTTTACTTAGGTAAAATTCTAACGGGTCCATTGTTAGGCCCATTTAGACCCGCTCTTCCGAAACCTCTACAAAAGGGTTGCAAAATAAGTTTTAATCAAAATTTAGAAGTTCATACAATTGATTACGAGCTTTTCAACACAATTATATTGCAAAAACTCGATTTCTGTTCTTTTTACTTAGTTAATATTCTAAAGGGTCCATTGTTCGCCCCATTTAGACCCGCTCGTCCGAAACCTCTACAAAAAAACTGCAAAACAAGTTAGAGTCAAATTTTAGGATTTCATATAATTGATTACGAGCTTTTCAACACGACCATATTGCAAAAACTTGATTTCTTTACTTTTTACTCATTTAAAATTCTAACGGGTCCATTGTTCGGCCCATTAAACCCGCTCGTCCAAAACATCTACAAAAGGGTTGCAAAATAAGTTCTAATCCAAATTTAGGAGTTCATACAATTGATTACGAGCTTTTCAACACAATTATATTGCAAAAACTCGACTTTTGTTCTTTTTACTTAGGTAAAATTCTAACGGGTCCATTGTTAGGCCCATTTAGACCCGCTCGTCCGAAACCTCTACAAAAGGGTTGCAAAATAAGTTTTAATCAAAATTTAGAAGTTCATACAATTGATTACGAGCTTTTCAACAAGATTATATTGCAAAATCTCGATTACAGTTCTTTTTACTCAATTAAAATTCTAACGGGTCCATTGTTCGGCCCATTTAGACCCGCTCATCCGAAACCTTTACAAAAAAGATCGCAAAATAAGTTTTAATCAAATTTTAGGAGTTCATATAATTGATTAAGAGCTTTTCAACACGATTATATGGCAAAAACTCGATTTCTGTTCTTTTTACTCAGTTAATATTCTAACGGGTCCATTGTTCGGCCAATTTAGACCCGCTCGTCCGAAACCTCTACAAAAGGGTTGCAAAATAAGTTTTAATCCAAATTTAGGAGTTCATACAATTGATTACGAGCTTTTCAACACAATTATATTGCAAAAACACGATTTTTTTGCTTTTTACTCAGTTAAAATTCCAACGGGTCCATTGTTCGGCCCATTTAGACCCGCTCGTCCGAAACCTCTACAAAAGGTTTGCAAAATAAGTTTTAATCAAAATTTAGGAGTTCATACAATTGATTATGAACTTTTCAACACGATTATATTGCAAAAACTCGATTTATGTACTTTTTACTCAGTTAAAATTCTAACGGGTCCATTGTTCGGCCCATTTAGACCCGCTCGTCCGAAACCTTTACAAAAAAGATCGCAAAATAAGTTCTAATCAAATTTTATGAGTTCATATAATTGATTAAGAGCTTTTCAACACGATTATATTGCAAAACCTTGATTTCTGTACTTTTTACTCAGTTAAAATTCTAACGGGTCCACTGTTCGGCCCATTTAGACCCGCTCGTCCGAAACCTCTACAAAAGGGTTGCAAAATAAGTTTTAATCCAAATTTAGGAGTTCATACAATTGATTACGAGCTTTTCAACACAATTATATTGCAAAAACTTGATTTTTATGATTTTTACTCAGTTAAAATTCTAACGGGTCCATTGTTCGGCCCATTTAGACCTGCTCATCCGAAACCTCTACAAAAGGGTTGCAAAATAAGTTTTAATCCAAATTTAGTAGTTCATACAATTGATTACGAGCTTTTCAACACGATTATATTGCAAAAACTCGACTTCTGTACTTTTTACTCAGTTAAAATTCTAACGGGTCCATTGTTCGTCCCATTTAGACCCGCTCGTCCGAAACCTTTACAGAAAAGATCGCAAAATAAATTTTAATCAAATTTTACGATTTCATATAATTGATTAAGAGCTTTTCAACACGACTATATTGCAAACACTTGATTTCTGTTCTTTTTACTCAGTTAATATTCTAATGGGTCCATTGTTCGTCCCATTTAGACTCGCTCGTCCGAAACCTCTACAAAAGGTTGCAAAATAAGTTTTAATCCAAATTTAGGAGTTCATACAATTGATTATGAGCTCTTCAACACAATTATATTGTAAAAACTTGATTTTTGTACTTTTTACTCAATGAAAATTCTAACGGGTCCATTGTTCGGCCCATTTAGACTCGATCGTCCGAAACCTATACAAAAGGGGTTGCAAAATAAGTTTTAATCCAAATTTAGGAATGCATATAATTGATTACGAGCTTTTCAACATGATTATATTTCAAAAACTCCATTACTGTTCTTTTTACTCAGTTAAAATTCTAACGGGTCCATTTTTCCGCCCATTTAGACCCGCTCATCCGAAACCTTTACAAAAAAGATCGCAAAATAAATTTTAGTCAAATTTTAGGAGTTCATATAATTGATTAAGAGCTTTTCAACACGATTATATTGCAAAAACTTGATTACTGTTCTTTTTACTCAGTTAATATTCTAACGGATCCATTGTTCGGCCCATTTAGACTCGCTCGTCCGAAACCTCTACAAAAGGGCTGCAAAATAAGTTTTAATCCAAATTTAGGAGTTCATACAATTGATTACGAGCTTTTCATTACAATTATATTGGAAAAACTCGATTTCTGTTCTTTTTACTTAGTTAATATTCTAAAGGGTCCATTGTTCGCCCCATTTAGACCCGCTCGTCCGAAATCTCTACAAAAGGGTTGCAAAATAAGTTTTAATCCAAATTTAGGAGTTCATACAATTGATTACGAGCTTTTCAACACTATTATATTGCAAAAACTCGATTTTTGTTCTTTTTACTCAGTTAAAATTCTAAAGGGTCCATTGTTCGCCCCATTTAGACCCTCTGGTCCGAAACCTCTACAAAAAAACCGCAAAACAAGTTAGAGTCAAATTTTAGGATTTCATATAATTGATTACGAGCTTTTCAACACGACTATATTGCAAAAAACTTGATTTCTGTACTTTTTACTCATTTAAAATTCTAACGGGTCCATTGTTCGGCCCAGTTAGACACGCTCGTCCGAAACCTCTACAAAAAGGGTTGCAAAATAAGTTTTAATCCAAATTTAGGAGTTCATACAATTGATTACGAGCTTTTCAACACAATTATATTGTAAAAACTCAATTTTTGTGCTTTTTACTCAGGTAAAATTCTATCGGGTCCATTGTTCGGCCCATTTAGACCCGCTTGTCCGAAACCTCTACAAAAGGGTTGCAAAATAAGTTTTAATAAAAATTTAGGAGTTCATACAATTGATTACGAGCTTTTCAACACGATTATATTGCAAAAACTCGATTTATGTAGTTTTTACTCAGTTAAAATTCTAACGGGTGGTGGGTTTGATGAAAACTCTCTCAACTTTTTTCTCTCTAACTCTCCCTCTCCTTTTCCCCTTCCACTCCAGCCACCACCATCACCACCACTTTCCACCCTTCCACCACAACTTCTACCACCTCTCCCCTTCACCTCCACCGCCGTGGTGCTTGCTTAGCACCCAAACAGTGACTGTGGTAATCCGAACCCTCACCCCGCAGAATTTTACTTTCCTGCTGGCATTGCCATGGCTCTCCTCTAACCATCTACCGATCTTTCCATGCTGGTTGGTATCACACCACCCTCTGGCCAAAGGGATACCACCGGAGTTCTCCATGGCTACCCCTCATTGGCACGTACAGGTTTGTTTATCCATTTTATTATTGTCATGGAAATCTTACTTTCTGCCATCATCCATAATTTTCAATGTTAATCTCATCATAATAATTTTTCGTAATCTTAATAATCTTTCGGATTGTTTTGATTCTGCTGGGTCACACTTATGGGTGCCCTTCGTCACCCCAGCCCTCATAAACATGGCACAGGGGTTATCCTGGCCGTCACGGCCTTGTACTCTTGCTTCTCTTAGACAATGGTACGAGAATTGCAAGTCTATTATTATCGTATTTGGCCAACCTACTGCATGGCGAGGGCTTGCATGCAAACGGATGCATAGATGCAACCATTTACACCATGCAACATCTATATTATTATATCCGGGGAATTTTATTCTCTTATATTTATTAGTGATACTCCTCACGTGTGGATTGCTGGTTGCTGGCAATCTGCCAGGATACATTCTAAGACCATCGCTCACTGCAGCTAAGGTTTCTCCATTCCCCTCCATGCAGACAATAATGGCAATTTGTGTAGCGATGGTATTCCGGGCCAGGTACGTTGCTACCACGGTCTCCATGCAGGGTTACAGTGCTGTTCACTCTCATTGGAGGAGAGGCAACGCTTTGAGAATCCATTACCCCGTTCTTTGCGAGATTTTTTTGTTCCAACAAAGCGGGATAATTCGAATGTTCTTAACGGATAAGTTCCGATATATCAGGAATCCATTTCCTTTTGATTTCACCTTCAATTTCACATTATCTAAATCTAAAATATTGTTTGAAATTGTTGGGACAGCTATCACTATCTCTTCAAATCTAAAAATACCATGCATTTTCAAATTCTATTTCAAACTTAAATTATCTAAGTTAAAATTAAATTTTGAATTTGTTGAGAGAGATTTGATATCTCTTTTTACGGTGAACCTAAAGCTCTTTAGGATTCCCATGCATTTCAAATTGCAGGTAAAATTACATTTAAATGTTATTTTATCCTCTGCAATTCGAATTTTCTCTAAATTATCTAAATTTAGAATATTTTTTGAAGTTGGTGGGGAATCTATCACTATCTCTACTAATCTAAAAATACCATACATTTTCAAATTCTATTTCAAACTTAATTTATCTAAGTTAAAATTGAATTTTGAATTTGTTGAGAGAGATTTGATCAAATTGCGAATAAGATTACATTTAAACGTTATTTTATCCTCTGCAATTCGAATTTTCTCCAAATTAACTAAATTTAGAATATTTTTTGAAGTTGGTAGGGAATCTATCTCTACTGATATAAAAATACCATACATTTTCAAATTCTATTTCAAACTTAAATTATCTAAGTTAAAATTGAATTTTGAATTTGTTGGAAGAGATTTGATATCTCCTTTTTCGGTGAACCTAAGGCTCTATAGGATTCCCATGCATTTCAAATTGCATATAAAATTACATTTAAATGATTTTTTATCCTCTGCAATTCGAATTTTCTCCAAATTATCTAAATTTAGAATATTTTTTGAAGTTGGTGGGGAATCTATCACTATCTCTACTAATCTAAAAATACCATACATTCTCAAATTCTATTTCAAACTTAAATTATCTAAGTTAAAATTGAATTTTGAATTTGTTGAGAGAGATTTGATCAAATTGCAGATAAAATTACATTTAAACGTTATTCTATCCTCTGCAATTCGAATTTTCTCCAAATTATCTAAATTTAGAATATTTTTTGAAGTTGGTAGGGAATCTATCACTATCTCTACTGATCCAAAAATACCTTACATTTTCAAATTCTATTTCAAACTTAAATTATCTAAGTTAAATTTGAATTTTGAGGACTGGTTGGCTGCAACGTCAAGAACTACCAAAGGAGAAAATGGCTCGCGCAAAACCAAACGTAGCCCTCCGATGGTTGCTGCTGGTGTTACCAAGAGGCCGAGAACTTCCCCCTCCACTCAAGCTAAGCCGGTGAAACCCGGAAAGCCCTCTGACAAACCTTTCAAACTATCTAAAGCTGGGATGAGCAGCAAAATCTCTTCGGCGGCGGTTGACGTTCAACCCCGCCGAGAGAAATGAGGATCTTTTGTTGGAACTGTCGCGGTCTTGGTTCCCCGACGGTAGTTCAAGGGTTGAGCACCATTGCTCACAGGTTGCAACCGGATGTTATCTTCTTGTCTGAAACTCGCTTATGTCGTTACTATTATGATCGTTTAAGAATTTTATTAGATATGCATGGCTGCATCCATGTTGATAGCAGCCCCACATGTTCCGGTCTCATCATTTTTTGGAATAATAAAATTCAACTTGATTTGCTTTCGTATTCTGATCGATCCATTGATGTTATTTTAAATTCGAATGATGAATGTTTTCGTTTTACGGGCATTTATAGTTACGCTGACACAAATATGAAGTCTAAAACATGGGATTTGATTGATTCTTTGCGTCACGCTTCACCAATGCCGTGGTTAATTGGCGGTGACCTTAATGATATTTTATCAGATTCAGAAAAATAGGGTGGCTGTCGCCGACCGCAATCACAAATCACTAGCTTTCGCGAATGTTTATCTCGCAATAGTCTTTTTTATTGCAAGCCAGCATCGGGTTGGTTCACTTGGTCCCGCATCGGGCCTAATGTCTCAACTGTTTGTGAACGACTTGACCGTTTTGTAGCATGCAATGCATGGCTTAGTGAACATTCCACATTCGAATGCCGGAATATTTTTTCCCCAGATTCTGACCATTATGTCATAGTCATGGATACCAAATATGTTCCCCAACGCAACACTACTCCTCGTGAGACCTTTGACCATTTCCGTTTTGAATCTTGTTGGGCAAATGATCCATCATGCATCACGACCGTCCAACAGGCATGGGCGAATGCATCTGGTAACTTGCCTGATAAATTACGTACAGTCGGTAACCATCTGCGCGATTGGCAATCGCATCGCCGATACCAGTCGCACAACCGCATTGCAGAATTACAACGCAAAATCAATTCATATATGCGACGTCGTCATCTACCGCCTGCGATGCTAAATGACCTGCGCGACGCAAAACTAGAGCTTCGACGTCTTCTAGATGTCCGTGAAGCATACTGGGCACAATGATCGCGGGTCACATGGTTATCCCAAGGGGACAAAAACACGTCTTTTTTCCACGCTAGAGCCTCTAAGCGCAGGAAAAAGAATACTATTCGTGGCCTTCACGATGGTAACCATGTTTGGCATACAGCTACGCCAAGGCTCCTTCAAATAGCATCGGATTATTTTCGGACGCTGTTTACATCGTCCAACCCTAGTTCTTCGCCACGTCTGTTGGAACAAATTTCTTCGGTTATCACTCCATCAATGAATGCCTCTCTTTTGAGACCATTCACAGAGGGTGAAGTGCTTGCCACCTTTCAGGATATTAGTCCTAAGAAAGCTCCGGGCATCGATGGTTTTCCTAGTGGTTTTTTTCGGCAACACTGGAACATCATTGGGCCTAAATTTATCCAGCTCTGTCTTCATCTATTGCGTGGGGAAGCCGACATGTCGACTGTTAATAAAACGGTCATCGTGCTTATCCCGAAGGTTGCGGACCCCACCAATATGCGCCAGTTTCGACCAATTAGCTTATGCACGGTTATATACAAAACAGTTGCTAAGGTTCTTGTTAACCGTCTTAAGCCTGTTCTACCTGATTGTATCAGTGATGCACAGGCAGCCTTTGTTCGTGGCAGGAACATAACCGACAACATTTTAATCGCCCATGAGCTTGTGCATACCCTCCACTCGAATAGCGCTGCCATTTACCAAGGGGCGGCGTTGAAACTAGATATGGAGAAGGCGTTCGACAAAGTCGAATGGTCATTCCTTCGGGATGTGATGTCACGTATGGGCTTTGCACCTGAATGGGTGCACCTCATACTTCGCTGTGTCTCCTCGGTCTCCTTTTCTGTTAGAATTAACGGGACCCTATCCGATGAGTTTGTGCCTGCTCGAGGCATCCGACAGGGCGACCCCCTCTCCCCTTTCCTCTTTCTGATTTGTTCCCTAGGGTTATCGGCGGCCCTTGAATCCGAACAACGGGAAGGACGCCTTCTCGGCCTACAGGCTAATCGACATGGACCTAGGATTACACATCTGCTATTTGCCGATGATAGCATTGTTTTCCTTCGTAATTGCCCAGATGAGGTTGATAGGTTGAAAGAGATTCTACGCCTATATGAATCCTCCTCAGGACAAACTGTTAATTTCGATAAGTCCACAGCTTACTGCAGTTCACGCTGCTCTGAGACCTTCATTCAGGCAGTTCGATTGACTCTCGGAGTACGCATTGTCGAGGACCCGGGTATCTATCTCGGAGTTCCCCTCATGATAGGGCGGAACCGAACAGAATGCTTAGGTTTTGTCCGCGACAAAGTCAGTTCTCGAATAACTAAATGGGACACCAACTTACTTTCATTCAGTGGACGCGAAACACTGATCAAGTCGGTCGCACAAGCCATACCTCAGTATGTTATGTCTTGTTACTTGCTTCCGCAGAACATCATAGATGATATGACTAGCTCGATCCGT
This sequence comes from Hibiscus trionum, assembly GCA_030270665.1. Lineage (NCBI taxonomy): Eukaryota > Viridiplantae > Streptophyta > Magnoliopsida > Malvales > Malvaceae > Hibiscus > Hibiscus trionum. The sequence continues at coordinate 35,862,202 of BSYR01000010.1, read as the reverse complement.
CGTTATTGGTGGTCTGGCCGTAGTAACAATCGAGGCTGGCCTCTGCTATCTTGGGAGTCTATTTGTGATCCCAAGGCAGCAGGGGGAAGGGGCTTTAGGAATCTACACGATTTTAACATTGCTCTCTTAGGTAAACAATTGTGGAGGCTGATCTATTCGCCTGAATCCCTCCTTGCGCGTGTCTTACGCTCACGTTACTTTCCTTCTGGGAAATTATTGGATGCTAAGCTCGATCGACGCACGTCCTTCGCTTGGCGAGGACTTTGGCAGGCCATACAACGATTGCAGCCAGGGTTCTTTTGGTGACCTGGAATTCAGAGTCAGATCTGTATCCACCGCGACCCTTGGGGTGGTACCTCTAGTTTATCCTTATTTGGAAATTATCAAGACGAGGAGGAACTCCCCTTACGTTGTCGTGACTTCATGATCGGCAATCAAGCGTCTTGGGACGAACCCAAAGTTCGCCAGCATTTTGACTGGGATGATGTTGATGCCATACTGCGTGTGCCAATCTCCAATGAGCGGCGCGATGTATTGCTTTAGGGATATCATGACACGGGTATGTATTCGGTGCGTTCCGGATATCTATTCTTACGGCGTCCAATCAGACCTATCAGTCGTCCTTCTCCCCTTTGGCGGGTTATCTCCAAAGCGAGCACCCTTCCGAAGATTCGGTCATTTAGCTGGAGAGCAGGACGAGATGCTCTACCCACAGGAGACCGTCTTGCAACTGTGGGTTTAGGCACTGGCATGTGCCCTTTTTGCCCGACTCTAGTGGAAACCCCACTCCATGCTCTCCGAGATTGTGTTGGAGCAGCTGAGGTTCTACAACTAGCTGGGTTCCCCCTCCCTTTACGTACTAGCACGCTCTTCCCCACTCACTTATGGTTGGAACAAGGGGCCTCGTTACTTTCTCGCTCTAAATTTAGTTTGTTCCTCACTATCCTTTGAAACATTTGGAACCGGAGGAACGAATGGGTTCACTCCAAGCGTTTGCAGCCGTCATGGCTTACTCTTATGAACTCTAAGGAACTGTTACAGGACTATGACTCGGCCAACTCTCTTCACGCCTCGACGCATCTACAGACAGAGCCAGCCCTTTCTCAACCAACATGGAGGCCGCCACCAGAAGGTAAGGTTAAAATCAATGTGGATGGTGCTTTCAACCCCGCCACAGGCGAAGCAGGTTTTGGTGTTGTGGCTCGTGATGCTAGCGGCGCTATTCTCCGTGGTTGTGCCGTTCATTGCGTAGGATGCCTAGACGCCTCCACTGCGGAGCTTCGCGCCATTGTCACGGGGGCTACACTTGGTAGGGATGCCGGCTGGTGCAGCATCATTATCGAGTCTGACGCTGCTTTGGTCATCAACAAAATACGTTGCCTCGGCCCGGACGCCTCTCCTTTACGGCCACATATTGATGCAGCTCGCCCTCTTTTTGTATCTATTCTAGATTTACATTTTCTTTATGTACCACGAGGTGCTAATGTTCTAGCTCATACTATTGCCAATTGGGCCTTGCACTCTAGGTCCTCATTGTTTTTTGGGTCGGGCTTGCCCGATGTCTTACGCTCTATTGTACCGGTTGGTTTTCAACCCCCTTGATTATAGATATATATTTGGGCACTCTTTTCCCCTTTAGGACCCCCTCTGGGCCAGCCCAGTTGGGATTAGTGGGGTTTTTAATGAGGCATTTTTCTCAAAATTCTAACGGGTCCATTGTTCGGCCCATTTCGACCCGCTCGTCTGAAACCTTTATAAAAAAGATCGCAAAATAAGTTTTAATCAAATTTTAGGAGTTCATATAATTGATTGAGAGCTTTTCAACACTATTATATTGCAAAAACTCGATTTCTGTTCTTTTTACTCAGTTAAGATTCTAACGGGTCCATTGTTTGGCCCATTTAGACCCGCTCGTCCGAACCCTTTACAAAAGGGTTGCAAAATAAGTTTTAATCCAAATTTAGGAGTTCATACAATTGATTATGAGCTTTTCAACACTATTATATTGCAAAAACTCGATTTTTGTTCTTTTTACTCAGTTAAAATTCTAAAGGGTCCATTGTTCGCCCCATTTAGACCCGCTCGTCCGAAACCTCTACAAAAAAGACCGCAAAACAAGTTAGAGTCAAATTTTAGGATTTCATATAAATGATTACGAGCTTTTCAACACGACTATATTGCAAGAACTCGATTTTTGTGCTTTTTACTCAGTTAAAATTCTAACGGGTCCATTGTTTGGCCCATTTAAAACCGCTCGTCCGAAACCTCTACAAAAGGGTTGCAAAATAAGTTTTAATCCAAATTTAGGACTTCATACATTTGATTACGAGCTTTTCAACACAATTATATTGCAAAAACTCGATTTTTGTGCTTTTTACTCATTTAAAATTCTAACGGGTCCATTGTTCGGCCCATTTAGACCCGCTCGTCCGAAACCTTTACAAAAAAGACCGCAAATAAGTTAGAATCAAATTTTCGGAGTTCATATAATTGATTACGAGCTTTTCAACATGATTATATTGCAAAATCTCGATTACAGTTCTTTTTACTCAGTTAAAATTCTAACGGGTCCATTGTTCGTCCCCATTTAGACCCGCTCGTCCGAAACCTCTACAAAAGGGTTGCAAAATAAGTTTTAATCCAAATTTAGGAGTTCATACAATTGATTAGGAGCTTTTCAATACGATTATATTGCAAAAACTCGATTTCTGTACTTTTTACTCAGTTAAGATTCTAACGGGTCCATTATTTGGCCCATTTAGACCCGCTCGTCCGAAACCTTTACAAAAAAGATCGCAAAATATGTTTTAATCAAATTTTAGGAGATCATATAATTGATTAAAAGCTTTTCAACACGATTATATTGAAAAAACTCAATTTCTGTTCTTTTTACTCAGTTAATATTCTAACGGGTCCATTGTTCGACCCATTTAGACAAGCTCGTCCGAAACATCTACAAAAGGGTTGCAAAATAAGTTTTAATCCAAATTTAGGAGTTCATACAATTGATTACGAGCTTTTCAGCACAATTATATTGCAAAAACTCGTTTTTTGTGCTTTTTACTCATTTAAAATTCTAACGGGTCCATTGTTCGGCCCATTTAGAACCGCTCGTCCGAAATCTCTACAAAAGAGTTGCAAAATAAGTTTTAATCCAAATTTAGGAGTTCATACAATTGATTAGGAGCTTTTCAATACGATTATATTGCAAAAACTCGATTTATATACTTTTTACTCATTTAACATTCTAATGGGTCCATTGTTTGGCCCATTTAGACCCGCTCGTCCGAACCCTTTACAAAAAAGATCACAAAAAAAATTTTAATCAAATTTTAGGAGTTCATATAATTGATTAAGAGCTTTTCAACACTATTATATTGCAAAAACTTGATTTTTGTTCTTTTTACTCAGTTAATATTCTAACGGGTCCATTGTTCGGCCCGTTTAGACCCGCTCGTCCGGAACCTCTACAAAAGGGTTGCAAAATAAGTTTTAATCCAAATTTAGGAGTTCATACAATTGATTACGAGCTTTTCAACACTATTATATTGCAAAAACTCGATTTTTGTTCTTTTTACTCAGTTAAAATTCTAAAGGGTCCATTGTTCGCCCCATTTAGACCCGCTCGTCCGAAACCTCCACAAAAAAGACCGCAAAACAAGTTAGAGTCAAATTTTAGGATTTCATATAATTGATTACGAGCTTTTCAACACGACTATATTGCAAAAACTCGATTTTTGTGCTTTTTACTCAGTTAAAATTCTAACGGGTCCATTGTTCGGCCCATTTAAAACCGCTCGTCTGAAACCTTTACAAAAGGGTTGCAAAATAAGTTTTAATCCAAATTTAGGAGTTCATACAATTAATTACGAGCTTTCCAATACGATTATATTGAAAAAACTCGATTTCTGTACTTTTTACTCAATTAAAATTCTAACGGGTCCATTGTTCGGCCCATTTAGACCCGCTCGTCCGAAACCTTTACAAAAAAAGACCGCAAAATAAGTTAGAATCAAATTTTCGGAGTTCATATAATTGATTACGAGCTTTTCAACATGATTATATTGCAAACTCTCGATTACAGTTCTTTTTACTCAGTTAAAATTCTAACGGGTCCATTGTTCGGTCCATTTAGACCCGCTCGTCCGAAACCTCTACAAAGGGTTGCAAAATAAGTTTTAATCAAAATTTAGGAGTTCAAACAATTGATTACGAGCTTTTCAACACGATTATATTGCAAAATCTCGATTTCTGTACTTTTTACTCAGTTAAAATTTTAACGGGTCCATTGTTCGCCCCATTTAGACCCGCTCGTCCAAAACCTTTACAAAAAAGATCGCAAAATATGTTTTAATCAAATTTTAGGAGATCATATAATTGATTAAGAGCTTTTCAACACGATAATATTGCAAAAATTTGATTTCTGTTCTTTTTACGCAGTTAATATTCTAACGGGTCCATTGTCCGGCCCATTTAGACCCGCTCGTCCGAAACCTCTACAAAAGGGTTGCAAAATAAGTTTTAATCCGAATTTAGGAGTTCATACAATTGATTACGAGCTTTTCAAGCATCTCTTCATGATTTTGAATTTGTAACTATTTCTTTTGTACGCCGTGAGGAAAATATTATAGCCCATTCTTTGGCTGTTTCCTCTCTGAATTCTATGACTTCTATGTCATTCAATACGGATATTCCATCTTGTATACAACACTTTGTAACAAAATATTCTTGATTAATAATATTTGGGCACTCTTTTCCCCTTTTTAGGGTCCTCTAGCTCTGCTTGAAGGACAGTAGTAGGGGTTTTTAATGAGGCCTTTTCTTCAAAAAAAATTCTAACTCTTTTCCATCTTGTATACAATCGATCACGAGCTTTTCTGCAAAATTATATTGCAAAAACTCGATTTTTGTGCTTTTTACTCAGTTAAAATTCTAACGAGTTCATTGTTCGGCCCATTTAGAACCGCTCGTCTGAAACCTCTACAAAATGGTTGCAAAATAAGTTTTAATCCAAATTTAGGTGTTCATACAATTGATTACGAGCTTTTCTATATGATTATATTGCAAAACTCGTTTTCTGTACTTTTTACTCAGTTAAGATTCTAACGGGTCCATTGTTTGGCCCATTTAGACCCGCTCGTCCGAACCCTTTACAAAAAAGATCGCAAAATAAATTTTAATCAAATTTTAGGAGTTCATATAATTGATTAAGAGCTTTTCAACACGATTATATTGCAAAAACTTGATTTCTGTTCTTTTTACTAAGCTAATATTCTAACGGGTCCATTGTTCGGCCCGTTTAGACCCGCTCGTCCGAAACCTCTACAAAAGGGTTGCAAAATAAGTTTTAATCCAAATTTAGGAGTTCATACAATTTATTACGAGCTTTTTAACACTATTATAATGCAAAAACTGAATTTTTTTCTTTTTACTCAGTTAAAATTCTAAAGGGTCCATTGTTCGCCCCATTTAGACCCGCTCGTCCGAAACCTCTACAAAAAAGACCGCAAAACAATTTAGAGTCAAATTTTAGGATTTCATATAATTGATTACGAGCTTTTCAACACGACCATATTGCAAAAACTCGATTTTTGTGCTTTTTACTCAGTTAAAATTCTAACGGGTCCATTGTTCGGCCCATTTAAAACCGCTCGTCCGAAACCTCTACAAAAGGGTTGCAAAATAAGTTTTAATCCAAATTTAGGAGTTCATACAATTAATTACGAGCTTTCCAATACGATTATATTAAAAAAACTCGATTTCTGTAATTTTTACTCAGTTAAAATTCTAACGGGTCCATTGTTCGACCCATTTAGACCCGCTCGTCCGAAACCTTTACAATAAAAGACCGCAAAATAAGTTAGAATCAAATTTTCGGAGTTCATATAATTGATTACGAGCTTTTCAACATGATTATATTGCAAAATCTCGATTACAGTTCTTTTTACTCAGTTTAAATTCTAACGGGTCCATTGTTCGGCCCATTTAGACCCGCTCGTCCGAAACCTCTACAAAAGGGTTGCAAAATAAGTTTTAATCAAAATTTAGGAGTTCATACAATTGATTACGAGCCTTTCAACACGATTATATTGCAAAAACTCGATTTCTGTACTTTTTACTCAGTTAAAATTCTAACGGGTCCATTGTTCGCCCCATTTAGACCCGCTCGTCCGAAACCTTTACAAAAAAGATCACAAAATATGTTTTAATCAAATTTTAGGAGATCATATAATTGATTAAGAGCTTTTCAACACGATTATTTTGCAAAACTCGATTTCTGTTCTTTTTACTCAGTTAATATTCTAACGGGTCCATTGTTCGGCCCATTTCAACCCGCTCGTCCGAAACCTCTACAAAAGGGTTGCAAAATAAGTTTTAATCCAAATTTAAGAGTTCATACAATTGATCACGAGCTTTTCTGCACAATTATATTGCAAAAACTCGATTTTTGTGCTTTTTACTCAGTTAAAATTAAAACGAGTCCATTGTTCGGCCCATTTAGAACCGCTCGTCTGAAACCTCTACAAAAGGGTTGCAAAATAAGTTTTAATCCAAATTTAGGAGTTCATACGATTGATTACGAGCTTTTCTATACGATTATATTGCAAAACTCATTTTCTGTACTTTTTACTCAGTTAAGATTCTAACGGGTCCATTGTTTGGCCCATTTAGACCCGCTCGTCCGAACCCTTTACAAAAAAGATCGCAAAATAAATTTTAATCAAATTTTAGGAGTTCATATAATTGATTAAGAGCTTTTCAACACGATTATATTGCAAAAACTTGATTTCTGTTCTTTTTACTAAGTTAATATTCTAACGGGTCCATTGTTCGGCCCGTTTAGACCCGCTCGTCCGAAACCTCTACAAAAGGGTTGCAAAATAAGTTTTAATCCAAATTTAGGAGTTCATACAATTTATTACGAGCTTTTCAACATTATTATATTGCAAAAACTCGATTTTTGTTCTTTTTACTCAGTTAAAATTCTAAAGGGTCCATTGTTCCCCCCATTTAGACCCGCTCGTCCGAAACCTCTACAAAAAGACCGCAAAACAAGTTAGAGTCAAATTTTAGGATTTCATATAATTGATTACGAGCTTTTCAACACGACTATATTGTAAAAACACGATTTTTGTGCTTTTTACTCAGTTAAAATTCTAACGGGTCCATTGTTCGGCCCATTTAAAATCGCTCGTCCGAAACCCCTACAAAAGGGTTGCAAAATAAGTTTTAATCCAAATTTAGGAGTTCATTCAATTAATTACGAGCTTTCCAATACGATTATATTGAAAAAAACTCGATTTCTGTACTTTTTACTCAGTTAAAATTCTAACGGGTCCATTGTTCGGCCCATTTAGACCCGCTCGTCCGAAACCTTTACAAAAAAGACCGCAAAATAAGTTAGAATCAAATTTTCGGAGTTCATATAATTGATTACGAGCTTTTCAACACGATTATATTGAAAAATCTCGATTACAGTTCTTTTTACTCAGTTAAAATTCTAACGGGTCCATTGTTCGGCCCATTTGGACCCGCTCGTCTGAAACCTCTACATAAGGGTTGCAAAATAAGTTTTAATCAAAATTTAGGAGTTCATACAATTGATTAGGAGCTTTTCAACACGATTATATTGCAAAAACTCGATTTCTGTTCTTTTTACTCAGTTAATATTCTAACGGGTCCATTGTTCGGCCCATTTAGACCCGCTCGTCCGAAACCTCTACAAAAGGGTTGCAAAATAAGTTTTAATCCAAATTTAGGAGTTCATACAATTGATTACGAGCTTTTCTGCACAATTATTTTGCAAAAATTCGATTTTTGTGCTTTTTACTTAGTTAAAATTCTAACGGGTCCATTGTTCGGCCCATTTAGAACCGCTCGTCCGAAACCTCTACAAAAGGTTTTCAAAATAAGTTTTAATCCAAATTTAGGAGTTCTACAATTGATTACCAGCTTTTCTATACGATTATATTGCAAAACTCATTTTCTGTACTTTTTACTCAGATAAGATTCTAACGGGTCCATTGTTTGGCCCATTTAGACCTGCTCGTCCGAACCCTTTACAAAAAAGATCGCAAAATAAATTTTAATCAAATTTTAGGAGTTCATATAATTGATTAAGAGCTTTTCAACATGATTATATTGCAAAAACTTGATTTCTGTTCTTTTTTCTCTGTTAATATTCTAACGGGTCCATTGTTCGGCCCGTTTAGACCCGCTCGTCCGAAACCTCTACAAAAGGGTTGCAAAATAAGTTTTAATCCAAATTTAGGAGTTCATACAATTGATTACGAGCTTTTCAACACTATTATATTGCAAAAACTCGATTTTTGTTCTTTTTACTCAGTTAAAATTCTAAAGGGTCCATTGTTCGCCCCATTTAGACCCGCTCGTCCGAAACCTCTACAAAAAAGACCGCAAACCAAGTTAGAGTCAAATTTTGGGATTTCATATAATTGATTACGAGCTTTCCAATTTAGGAGTTCATACAATTAATTGCGAGCTTTCCAATACGATTATATTGAAAAAACTCGATTTCTGTACTTTTTACTCAGTTAAAATTCTAACGGGTCCATTGTTCGGCCCATTTAGACCCGCTCGTCCGAAACCTTTACAAAAAAGACCGCAAAAGAAGTTAGAATCAAATTTTAGGAGTTCATATAATTGATTACGAGCTTTTCAACACGATTATATTGTAAAATCTCGATTACTGTCTTTTTACTCAGTTAAAATTCTAACGGGTCCATTGTTCCACCCATTTAGACCCGCTCGTCCGAAACCTATACAAAATGGTTGGAAAATAAGTTTTAATCCAAATTTAGGAGTTCATACAATTGATTACGAGCTTTTCTGCACAATTATTTTGCAAAAACTCGATTTTTGTGCTTTTTACTCAGTTAAAATTCTAACGGGTCCATTGTTCGGCCCATTTAGAACCGCTCGTCCGAAACCTCTACAAAAGGTTTGCAAAATAAGTTTTAATCCAAATTTAGGAGTTCTACAATTGATTACCAGCTTTTATATACGATTATATTGCAAAACTCATTTTCTGTACTTTTTACTCAGATAAGATTCTAACGGGTCCATTGTTTGGCCCATTTAGACCTGCTCGTCCGAACCCTTTACAAAAAATATCGCAAAATAAATTTTAATCAAATTTTAGGAGTTCATATAATTGATTAAGAGCTTTTCAACACGATTATATTGCAAAAACAGGATTTCTGTTCTTTTTACTCAGTTAAGATTCTAACGGGTCCAATGTTCGTCCCATTTAGACCCGCTCGTCCGAAACTTCTATAAAAAAGACCGCAAAACAAGTTAGAATAAAATTTTAGGAGTTCATATAATTGGTTACGAGCTTTTCAACATGACTATATTGCAAAAACTTGATTTATGTACTTTTTACTCAGTAAAAATTCTAACGGGTCCATTGTTCGACCCATTTAGACCCGCTCGTCCGAATCCTTTACAAAAAAGATCGCAAAATAAATTTTAATCAAATTTTAGGAGTTCAAATAATTGATTAAGAGCTTTTCAACACGATTATATTGCAAAAACTTGATTATTGTTCTTTTCACTCAGTTATTATTTTAACCAGTCCATTGTTCGGCCCATTTAGACCCGCTCGTCCGAAACCTCTACAAAAGGGTTGCAAAATAAGTTTTAATCCAAATTTAGGTGTTCATACAATTGATTACAAGCTTTTCAATACAATTATATTGCAAAAACTCAATTTTTGTTCTTTTTACTCAGTTAAATTTCTAAAGGGTCCATTGTTCGCCCCATTTAGACCCGCTCGTCCGAAACCTCTACAAAAAAGACCGCAAAACAAGTTAGATTCAAATTTTAGGATTTCATATAATTGATTATGAGCTTTTCAACACGACTATATTGCAAAAACTTAATTTCTGTACTTTTTACTCAGTTAAAATTCTAACGGGTCCATTGTTCGGCCTATTAAACCCGCTCGTCCGAAACCTCTACAAAAGGGTTGGAAAATAAGTTTTAATCAAAATTTAGGAGTTCATACAATTGATTACGAGCTTTTCAACACTATTATATTGCAAAAACTCGATTTTTGTTCTTTTTACTCAGTTAAAATTCTAACGGGTCCATTGTTCGGCCCATTTAGACCCGCTCGTCCGAAACCTCTACAAAAGGGTTGCAAAATAAGTTTTAATCCAAATTTAGGAGTTCATACAATTGATAACGAGCTTTTCAACACAATTATATTGCAAAAACTCGATTTTTGTGCATTTTACTCAGTGAAAATTCTAACGGGTCCATTGTTCGGCCCATTTAGACTCGCTCGTCCTAAACCTCTACAAAAGGGTTGCAAAATAAGTTTTAATCCAAATTTAGGAGTTCATACAATTGATTACGAGCTTTTCAACACGATTATATTGCGAAAACTCGATTTTTGTGCTTTTTACTCAGTTAATATTCTAACGGGTCCATTGTTCGGCCCATTTAGACCCGCTCGTCCGAAACCTCTACAAAAGGGTTGCAAAATAAGTTTTAATGAAAATTTAGGAGTTCATACAATTGATTACGAGCTTTTCAACACGATTATATTGCAAAAACTCGATTTATGTATTTTTTTACTTAGTTAAAATTCTAACGGGTCCAATGTTCGGCCCATTTAGACCCTCTCGTCCGAAACCTTTACAAGAAAGATCGCAAAATAAATTTTAATCAAATTTTAGGAGTTCATATAATTGATTAAGAGCTTTTCAACACGATTGTATTGCAAAAACATGATTTCTGTTCTTTTTACTCAGTTAATATTCTAACGGGTCCATTGTTCGGCCCATTTAGACCCGCTCGTCCGAAACCTCTACAAAAGGGTTGCAAAATAAGTTTTAAATCAAATTTAGGAGTTCATACAATTGATTACGAGCTTTTCAACACAATTATATTGCAAAAACTCGAATTTTGCGCAGGATGCCTAGACGCCTCCACTGCGGAGCTTCGCGCCATTGTCACAGGGGCTACACTTGGTAGGGATGTCGGCTGGTGCAGCATCATTATCGAGTCCGACGCTGCTTTGGTCATCAACAAAATACGGTGCCTCGGCCTGGACGCCTCTCCTTTACGGCCACATATTGATGCGGCTCGCCCTCTTTTTGTATCTATTCCAGATTTACATTTTCTTTATGTACCACGAGTTGCTAATGTTCTAGCTCATACTATTGCCAATTGGGCCTTGCACTCTAGGTCCTCATTGTTTTTTGGGCCAGGCTTGCCCGATGTCTTACGCTCTATTGTGTCAGTTGGTTTTCAACCCCTTTGATTATATATATATATATATATATATATATATATATATATATTTGGGCACTCTTTTTCCCTTTAGGACCCCCTCTGGGCCAGCCCAGTTGGGATTAGTGGGGTTTTTAATGAAGCCTTTTTCTCAAAAAAAAAATTCTAACGGGTCCATTGTTCGGCCCATTTAAAATCACTCGTCCGAAACCTCTACAAAAGGGTTGCAAAATAAGTTTTAATCCAAATTTATGAGTCCATACAATTAATTACGAGCTTTTCAACACGATTATATTGAAAAAACTCGATTTCTATACTTTTTACTCTCTTAAAATTCTAACGGGTCCATTGTTCGGCCCATTTAGACCCGCTCGTCCGAAACCTTTACAAAAAAGACCGCAAAATAACTTAGAATCAAATTTTCGGAGTTCATATAATTGATTACGAGCTTTTCAACATGATTATATCGCAAAATCCCGATTGCAGTTCTTTTTACTCAGTTAAAATTCTAACGGGTCCATTGTTTGGCCCATTTAGACCCGCTCGTCCGAAACCTCTACAAAAGGGTTGAAAATAAGTTTTAATCAAAATTTAGGAGTTCATACAATTGATTACGAGCTTTTCAATACAATTATATTGCAAAAACTCAATTTTTGTTCTTTTTACTCAGTTAAATTTCTAAAGGGTCCATTGTTCGCCCCATTTAGACCCGCTCGTCCGAAACCTCTACAAAAAAGACCGCAAAACAAGTTAGAGTCAAATTTTAGGATTTTATATAATTGATTACGAGCTTTTCAACACGACTATATTGCAAAAACTTGATTCCTGTACTTTTTACTCAGTTAAAATTCTAACGGGTCCATTGTTCGGCCTATTAAACCCGCTCGTCCGAAACCTCTACAAAAGGGTTGGAAAATAAGTTTTAATCCAAATTTAGGAGTTCATACAATTGATTACGAGCTTTTCAATACGATTATATTGCAAAAACTCGATTTTCTGTACTTTTTACTCAATTAAAATTCTAACGGGTCCATTGTTCGGCCCATTTAGACCCGCTCGTCTGAAACCTCTTCAAAAGGGTTGCAAAATAAGTATTAATCCAAATTTAGGAGTTCATACAATTGTTTACGAGCTTTTCAACACGATTATATTGAAAAAACTCGATTTCTATACTTTTTACTCAATTAAAATTCTAACGGGTCCATTGTTCGGCCCATTTAGACTCGCTCGTCCGAAACCTCTACAAAAAAGATCGCAAAATAAGTTTTAATCAAATTTTCGGAGTTCATATAATTGAGTAAGAGCTTTTCAACACGATTATATTGTAAAAACTCGATTTCTGTTCTTTTTACTCAGTTAATATTCTAACGGGTCCATTGTTCAGCCCATTTAGACCCGCTCGTCTGAAACCTATACAAAAGGGTTGCAAAATAAGTTTTAATCCAAATTTAGGAGTTCATACAATTGTTTACGAGCTTTTCAATACAATTATATTGCAAAAACTCGATTTTTGTGCTTTTTACTCATTTAAAATTCTAACGGGTCCATTGTTCGGCCCATTTAGACCCGCTCGTCCGAAACCTTTACAAAAAAGATCGCAAAATAAGTTTTAATCAAATCTTAGGAGTTCATATAATTGATTAAGAGCTTTTCAATATGATTATATTGCAAAAACTCGATTTCTGTTCTTTTTACTCAGTTAATATTCTAACGGGTCCATTGTTCGGCCCATTTAGACCCGCTCGTCCGAAACCTCTACAAAAGGGTTGCAAAATAAGTTTTAATCCAAATTTAGGAGTTCATACAATTGTTTACGAGCTTTTCAACATGATTATATTGCAAAAACTCGATTTCTATACTTTTTACTCAATTAAAATTCTAACGGGTCCATTGTTCGGCCCATTTAGACCCGCTCGTCCGAAACCTCTACAAAAAAGATCGCAAAATAAGTTTTAATCAAATTTTAGGAGTTCATATAATTGATTAAGAGCTTTTCAACACGATTATATTGTAAAAACTCGATTTCTGTTCTTTTTACACAGTTAATATTCTAACGGGTCCATTGTTCGGCCCATTTAGACCTGCTCATCTGAAACCTCTACAAAAGGTTTGCAAAATAAGTTTTAATCCAAATTTAGGAGTTCATACAATTGTTTACGAGCTTTTCAACACAATTATATTGCAAAAACTCGATTTCTGTTCTTTTTACTCAGTTAATATTCTAACGGGTCCATTGTTCGGCCCATTTAGACTCGCTCGTCTGAAACCTCTACAAAAGGGTTGCAAAATAAGTTTTAATCCAAATTTAGGAATGCATATAATTGATTACAAGCTTTTCAACACGATTATATTGCTAAAACTCGATTTCTATACTTTTTACTCAGTTATAATTCTAACGGGTCCATTGTTCGGCCAATTTAGACCCGTTCGTCTGAAACCTCTACAAAAGGGTTGCAAAATAAGTTTTAATCCAAATTTAGGAGTACATACAATTGTTTACGAGACTTTCAACACGATTATATTGCAAAAACTCGATTTCTATACTTTTTACTCAATTAAAATTCTAACGGGTCCATTGTTCGGCCCATTTAGACCCGCTCGTCTGAAACCTCTTCAAAAGGGTTGCAAAATAAGTATTAATCCAAATTTAGGAGTTCATACAATTGTTTACGAGCTTTTCAACACGATTATATTGCAAAAACTCGATTTCTATACTTTTTACTCAATTAAAATTCTAACGGGTCCATTGTTCGGCCCATTTAGACCCGCTCGTCCGAAAGCTTTACAAAAAAGATCGCAAAATAAGTTTTAATCAAATCTTAGGAGTTCATGTAATTGATTAAGAGCTTTTCAATATGATTATATTGCAAAAACTTGATTTCTGTTCCTTTTACTCAGTTAATATTCTAACGGGTCCATTGTTCGGCCCATTTAGACTCGTTCGTCTGAAACCTCTACAAAAGGGTTGCAAAATAAGTTTTAATCCAAATTTAGGAGTACATACAATTGTTTACGAGACTTTCAACACGATTATATTGCAAAAACTCGATTTCTATACTTTTTACTCAATTAAAATTCTAACGGGTCCATTGTTCGGCCCATTTAGACCCGCTCGTCTGAAACCTCTTCAAAAGGGTTGCAAAATAAGTATTAATCCAAACTTAGGAGTTCATACAATTGTTTACGAGCTTTTCAACATGATTATATTGCAAAAACTAGATTTCTATACTTTTTACTCAATTAAAATTCTAACGGGTCCATTGTTCGGCCCATTTAGACTCGCTCGTCCGAAACCTCTACAAAAAAGATCGCAAAATAAGTTTTAATCAAATTTTAGGAGTTCATATAATTGATTAAGAGCTTTTCAACACGATTATATTGTAAAAACTCGATTTATGTTCTTTTTACTCAGTTAATATTCTAACGGGTCCATTGTTCAGCCCATTTAGACCCGCTCGTCTGAAACCTATACAAAAGGGTTGCAAAATAAGTTTTAATCCAAATTTAGGAGTTCATACAATTGTTTACGAGCTTTTCAATACAATTATATTGCAAAAACTTGATTTTTGTGCTTTTTACTCATTTAAAATTCTAACGGGTCCATTGTTCGGCCCATTTAGACCCGCTCGTCCGAAACCTTTACAAAAAAGATCGCAAAATAAGTTTTAATCAAATCTTAGGAGTTCATATAATTGATTAAGAGCTTTTCAATATGATTATATTGCAAAAACTCGATTTCTGTTCTTTTTACTCAGTTAATATTCTAACGGGTCCATTGTTCGGCCCATTTAGACCCGCTCGTCCGAAACCTCTACAAAAGGGTTGCAAAATAAGTTTTAATCCAAATTTAGGAGTTCATACAATTCTTTACGAGCTTTTCAACACGATTATATTGCAAAAACTCGATTTCTGTTCTTTTTACTCAGTTAATATTCTAACGGGTCCATTGTTCGGCCCATTTAGACCCGCTCGTCCGAAACCTCTACAAAAGGGTTGCAAAATAAGTTTTAATCCAAATTTAGGAGTTCATACAATTGTTTACGAGCTTTTCAACACGATTATATTGCAAAAACTCGATTTCTGTTCTTTTTACTCAGTTAATATTCTAACGGGTCCATTGTTCGGCCCATTTAGACCCGCTCGTCCGAAACCTCTACAAAAGGGTTGCAAAATAAGTTTTAATCCAAATTTAGGAGATCATACAATTGATTACAAGCTTTTCAACACAATTATATTGCAAAAACTCAATTTTTGTGCTTTTTACTGAGTTAAAATTCTAAAGGGTCCAGTGTTCCGCCCATTTAGACCCGCTCGTCTGAAACCTCTACAAAAGGGTTGCAAAAAAAGTTTTAATCCAAATTTAGGAGTTCATACAAATGTTTACGAGCTTTTCAACACGATTATATTGCAAAAAATCGATTTCTATACTTTTACTCAATTAAAATTCTAACGGGTCCATTGTTCGGCCCATTTAGACCCGCTCGTCCGAAACCTTTACAAAAAAATGGCAAAATAAATTTTAATCAAATTTTAGGAGTTCATATAATTGATTAAGAGCTTTTCAACACGAATATATTGCAAAAACTTGATTTCTGTTCTTTTTACTCAGTTAATATCCTAATGGGTCCATTGTTCGGCCCATTTAGACCCGCTTGTCTGAAACCTCTACAAAAGGGTTGCAAAATAAGTTTTAATCCAAATTTAGGAGTTCATACAATTGATTACGAGCTTTTCAACACGATTATATTGCAAAAACTCGATTTCTATACTTTTTACTCAATTAAAATTCTAACGGGTCCATTGTTCGGCCCATTTAGACCCGCTCGTCCGAAACCTTTACAAAAAAGATCGCAAAATAAATTTTAATCAAATTTTAGGAGTTCATATAATTGATTAAGAGCTTTTCAACACGATTATATTGCAAAAACTTGATTTCTGTTCTTTTTACTCAGTTAATATTCTAACGGGTCCACTGTTCGGCACATTTAGACCCGCTCGTCCGAAACCTGTACAAAAGGGTTGCAAAATAAGTTTTAATCCAAATTTAGGAGTTTATACAATTGATTACGAGCTTTTCAACGCAATTATATTGTAAAAACTCGATTTTTGTGCTTTTTACTAAGTTAAAATTCTAAAGGGTCCATTGTTTGGCCCATTTAGACCCGATCGTCCGAAACCTATACAAAAGGGGTTGCAAAATAAGTTTTAATCCAAATTAGGAGTTCATACAATTGTTTACGAGCTTTTCAACACGATTATATTGCAAAAACTCGATTTTTGTGCTTTTTACTCAGTTAAAATTCTAACGGGTCCATTGTTCGGCCCATTTAGACCCGCTCGTCTGAAACCTCTACAAAAGGGTTGCAAAATAAGTTTTAATCCAAATTAGGAGTTCATACAATTGTTTACGAGCTTTTCAACACGATTATATTGCAAAAACTCGATTTCTATACTTTTTACTCAATTAAAATTCTAACGGGTCCATTATTCGGCCCATTTAGACCCGCTTGTCCGAAACCTTTACAAAAAAGATCGCAAAATAAATTTTAATCAAATTTTAGGAGTTCATATAATTGATTAAGAGCTTTTCAACACGATAATATTGCAAAAACAGGATTTCTGTTCTTTTTACTCAGTTAATATTCTAACGGGTCCATTGTTCGGCCCATTTAGACCCGCTCGTCCGAAACCTTTACAAAAAAGTTCGCAAAATAAGTTTTAATCAAATCTTAGGAGTTCATATAATTGACTAAGAGCTTTTCTATATGATTATATTACAAAAACTCGATTTCTGTTCTTTTGACTCAGTTAATATTCTAACGGGTCCATTGTTCGGCCCATTTAGACCCGCTCGTCCTATACCTCTACAAAAGGGTTGCAAAATAAGTTTTAATCCAAATTTAGGAGTTCATACAATTGATTACGAGCTTTTCAACACAATTATATTGCAAAAACTCGATTTTTGTGCTTTTTACTCAGTTAAAATTCTAACGGGTCCATTGTTCGGCCCATTTAGACTCGCTCGTCCGAAACCTCTACAAAAGGGTTGCAAAATAAGTGTTAATCAAAATTTAGGAGTTCATGCAATTGATTACGAGCTTTGCAACACGATTATATTGCAAAAACTCGATTTCTATACTTTTTACTCAGTTAAAATTCTAATGGGTCCATTGTTCGGCCAATTAAGACCCGCTCGTCCGAAACCTTTACAAAAAAAGATCACATAATAAATTTTAATCAAATTTTAGGAGTTCATATAATTGATTAAGAGCTTTTCAACACGATTATATTGAAAAAACTTGATTTATATTCTTTTTACTCAGTTAATATTCTAACGGGTCCATTGTTCGGCCCATTTAGACTCGCTAGTCTGAAACCTCTGCAAAAGGGTTGCAAAATAAGTTTTAATCCAAATTTAGGAGTTCGTACAATAGATTACGAGCTTTTCAACACAATTATATTGCAAAAACTCGATTTTTTTGCTTTTTACTCAGTTAAATTTCTAACGGGTCCATTGTTCGGCCCATTTAGACCCGCTCGTCCTAAACCTCTACAAAAGGGTTGCAAAATAAGTTTTAATCCAAATTTAGGAGTTCGTACAATTGATTACGAGCTTTTCAATACGATTATATTGTAAAATCTCGATTTCTGTACTTTTTACTCAGTTAAAATTCTGACGGTTCCATTGTTCGTCCCATTTAGACACGCTCGTCCGAAACCTTTACAAAAAAGACCGCAAAAGAAGTTAGAATTAAATTTTAGGAGTTCATATAATTGATTACGAGCTTTTCAACACGATTATATTGAAAAATCTCGATTACATTTCTTTTTACTCAGTTAAAATTCTAACGGGTCCATTGTTCGACCCATTTAGACCCGCTCGTCCGAAACCTCTACAAAAGGGTTGCAAAATAAGTTTTAATCCAAATTTAGGAGTTCATACAATTGTTTACGGGCTTTTCAACACGATTATATTGCAAAAACTCGATTTTTGTGCTTTTTACTCAGTTAAAATTCTAACGGGTCCATTGTTCGGCCCATTTAGACCCGATCGTCCGAAACCTATACAAAAGGGGTTGCAAAATAAGTTTTAATCCAAATTTAGGAATGCACATAATTGATTACGAGCTTTTCAACATGATTATATTGTAAAAACTCGATTATAGTTCTTTTTACTCTGTTAAAATTTTAACGGGTCCATTGTTCGGCCCATTTTGACCCGATCGTCCGAAACCTATACAAAAGGGGTTGCAAAATTAGTTTTAATCCAAATTTAGGAATGCATATAATTGATTACGAGCTTTTCAACATGATTATATTGTAAAAACTCGATTACAGTTCTTTTTACTCAGTTAAAATTCTAACGGGTCCATTGTTCGGCCCATTTAGACCCGATCGTCCGAAGCCTATACAAAAAGGGTTGCAAAATAAGTTTTAATCCAAATTTAGGAATGCATATAATTGATTACGAGCTTTTCAACACGATTATATTGCTAAAACTCGATTTCTATACTTTTTACTCAGTTATAATTCTAACGGGTCCATTGTTCGGCCAATTTAGACCCGTTCGTCTGAAACCTCTACAAAAGGGTTGCAAAATAAGTTTTAATCCAAATTTAGGAGTACATACAATTGTTTACGAGACTTTCAACACGATTATATTGCAAAAACTCGATTTCTATACTTTTTACTCAATTAAAATTCTAACGGGTCCATTGTTCGGCCCATTTAGACCCGCTCGTCTGAAACCTCTTCAAAAGGGTTGCAAAATAAGTATTAATCCAAATTTAGGAGTTCATACAATTGTTTACGAGCTTTTCAACACGATTATATTGCAAAAACTCGATTTCTATACTTTTTACTCAATTAAAATTCTAACGGGTCCATTGTTCGGCCCATTTAGACTCGCTCGTCCGAAACCTCTACAAAAAAGATCGCAAAATAAGTTTTAATCAAATTTTCGGAGTTCATATAATTGATTAAGAGCTTTTCAACACGATTATATTGTAAAAACTCGATTTCTGTTCTTTTTACTCAGTTAATATTCTAACGGGTCCATTGTTCAGCCCATTTAGACCCGCTCGTCTGAAACCTATACAAAAGGGTTGCAAAATAAGTTTTAATCCAAATTTAGGAGTTCATACAATTGTTTACGAGCTTTTCAATACAATTATATTGCAAAAAATCGATTTTTGTGCTTTTTACTCATTTAAAATTCTAACGGGTCCATTGTTCGGCCCATTTAGACCCGCTCGTCCGAAACCTTTACAAAAAAGATCACAAAATAAGTTTTAATCAAATCTTAGGAGTTCATATAATTGATTAAGAGCTTTTCAATATGATTATATTGCAAAAACTCGATTTCTGTTCTTTTTACTCAGTTAATATTCTAACGGGTCCATTGTTCGGCCCATTTAGACCCGCTCGTCCGAAACCTCTACAAAAGGGTTGCAAAATAAGTTTTAATCCAAATTTAGGAGTTCATACAATTGTTTACGAGCTTTTCAACATGATTATATTGCAAAAACTCGATTTCTATACTTTTTACTCAATTAAAATTCTAACGGGTCCATTGTTCGGCCCATTTAGACCCGCTCGTCCGAAACCTCTACAAAAAAGATCGCAAAATAAGTTTTAATCAAATTTTAGGAGTTCATATAATTGATTAAGAGCTTTTCAACACGATTATATTGTAAAAACTCGATTTCTGTTCTTTTTACACTGTTAATATTCTAACGGGTCCATTGTTCGGCCCATTTAGACCCGCTCGTCTGAAACCTCTACAAAAGGTTTGCAAAATAAGTTTTAATCCAAATTTAGGAGTTCATACAATTGTTTACGAGCTTTTCAACACAATTATATTGCAAAAACTCAATTTCTGTTCTTTTTACTCAGTTAATATTCTAACGGGTCCATTGTTCGGCCCATTTAGACTCGCTCGTCTGAAACCTCTACAAAAGGGTTGCAAAATAAGTTTTAATCCAAATTTAGGAGTTCATACAATTGTTTACGAGCTTTTCAACACAATTATATTGCAAAAACTCGATTTCTATACTTTTTACTCAATTAAAATTCTAACGGGTCCATTGTTCGGCCAATTTAGACCCGCTCGTCCGAAACCTTTACAAAAAAGATCGCAAAATATATTTTAATCAAATTTTAGGAGTTCATATAATTGATTAAGAGCTTTTCAACACGATAATATTGCAAAAACTTGATTTCTGTTCCTTTTACTCAGTTAATATTCTAACGGGTCCATTGTTTGGCCCATTTAGACCCGCTCGTCCGAAACCTCTACAAAAGGGTTGCAAAATAAATTTTAATCCAAATTTAGGAGTTCATACTATTGATTACGAGCTTTTCAACACAATTATATTGCAAAAACTCGATTTTTGTGCATTTTACTCAGTTAAAATTCTAACAGGTCCATTGTTCGACCTATTTAGACCCGTTCGTCCGAAACCTTTACAAAAAAGACCGCAAAATAAGTTAGAATCAAATTTTAGGAGTTCATATAATTGATTACGAGCTTTTCAACATGATTATATTGCAAAATCTCGATTACAGTTCTTTTTACTTAGTTAAAATTCTAACGGGTAACATGCGGGTGGGATGGCTCTCAATTCTCTCTCAAACTTTTCTGGGCTCCTTGTTTGGTTTTGGCTCTCTCTTCCATTTTTTCCGGTGATTTTTCTCACCAAACCCGTCTCCCCTCACGGCAACCTTTCCCCTTCTGCCGGTCTTGCCATTAACTTTTCAAGTTACACGGTTATCCTGATTTCCTTAGGAAGCGGGATGAGAATCCCAAGAGCCATCCCACTCTGCCAACAACAACAAATATCAGGTTATTTCTATCCTTTTATCTTTTTTTATTATTTTATATTATCTTTTCGGCTTTTTTACTTGTTTTTCGAGATTTGGGCGTCTCTAGAATTCCATAATCACTTCACTAGATTTATTTCCCTTTTTACAAGGTTTTTCTGCTCCTGGTTTTGTTTTCACCGGCTGGTACCGATGAGACTCTCTCAACGTTCCAAAGATCGAGGTTGTAAAGATAGATCTATGCAGAGTCTTCTTCACCATCTCAGATCTGGGTTTCAAGGCTTAATCGGTGGTTCTTCTCCGCTACATTTTTTTTTGCTTATTTTCATTTCTAGATCTAATCTTTGGTTTTTGGGTTTCTCTTCATTTGTGTCGCTTCTGTTTGCTTTACCGGAAATTTCTCTTTTCGGAGATGGGCCTTGTTATTTCTATTTCCTTTATCCTTTCGGTTCTGGTGATCTCTCTTCTCCGATATCCGAATGGCTTTAACGGTAAGTTCGGCCGGCATCTTTCTTTTTCCGTTTTTTATTTCATTTCTCATCTCTTTTTTAGCTGTAATCTAATCGATTGGTTTTGGCTCTCTCTTTACATATTCTGTCTTTGCCGTTTCATCGGTGTTATCTCCTTCCGGCGGTGGGCCGCGGCGGCGGCAGTTTACATTAAACTTTGGTCCCCTCTATCCTTTATCCCTCACTTTTTAATATATGTTTTTTTATCTTTTCTGCCTCTCCTCCTTTTTGCATAATATTTATTTAGGGTTTCTCTTTTGCTTATTCTTTACATCTAATTTTCATTTTGTTGTCTTCTGTTATCAGACTTTTGCTAATGATCTGGATCTGAGGATTATCCGTAGGGCCTCCTCGAAGGATCTGATTCATCATTTAGATTTTCATGCTATCTCTGACTGTCTTTTTTCCATTCTCTTCCTCTCCTTTTCTTTTTTCTTTTTTAATAAGCTTCATCTGCATTGCCTTACTAATTTTTTTCTATTTTGTTTCAGTTCTCTCTTTCTTTTATGCTATTCCTCAATCGATCGGCTAATCGGTTATACCATGACTGTTACCTCTCCCCTCTTCTTTTCTCATTCCTTTCTGCCTATCATTTTATTTATTTTTCCTTTGTCTCTTCAACAGATCGAACATGCTTTCTCTTCCCTCTGGGTAGCTTGTATTGTATGGCTTTTATTTCGAAGGTATGTTCTGTCACACTTTTGTCTTTTATTTCTCTCTTCATGCAAGCACTGGCTTGTGTTATCTCCTAACTATTATATTATGCATCTTAACCATATCCTTTATCTGTCCCATTTCATCATATGGCTCAACCTTTGCTTGCACATCTCTTTATCTTTATGTTCTCTGCAAAATGTTTATGCTTATCTAAGTCTATTTAGATTATCTACTATCTATTACAAACAACCAGCCCATTCAGGGAAACAATTACCAGCCCATTTATTGGGATATTTCTCAGTTATACATATAATACAAAAATTGCATCATCTAAAAGCTAATTTGAATCCTGATCTACTTCATATATCAAAATATGATTATTCAATTACTGTTAATTTTATTTTACCATATACCATCAACCTTCTTCTAGGGGCAAACCTTTTATACATAAATGGTTTATACTATGCTACCCATATTGTCGCTATCTGTAATATTCTTTATTACTTATCTATTCTATTATATTTTAAAACAATTCTAAAATATATATATCCTCTCCACCACAATGTTGTCTCTCTGTTAACTGTCACTAATATAATATTAATTCAAACAAAAATGTCTGCTATCCCTCTGTTAACTATCATGTTACATGCATCCAAATTACCTTTTAAAAGTAATTTTTATAATCGTTCTAAAACGGATACTGTAATCTCTCTTTCTATATTCTTTATTATAGTCTTCATATTTTCAGTCATGCATACATACTTGGTCACAATTCTAAAAACTTATTCTAATATAATTTACATATTTTACTGCTGGATATCTCCTGTATATAATCATGTAATTTTTACCTCTTGGACTAATTTGTGTAATGAACTACTGTACAAAGTCTATTTCATCTTTGCCAATCACCTTAATATTATTACTGTCTACCCATCATTTGACACCATCACATCCATGTCTCTTTATCATTTGACTATATTAAACTTTAACTTTACTTTTTTATCTTCTCTTTCATTATGTACCTATTGTACTATAAATTGCTGCCCTTTAACTCTCTGCATTTGTACTTTCTTTGCTTCTTTCTTTGGGTTTTCTCGTTATGCAACAATAATGGCAACCATTACGCAAGTTACTAGGCAAATGCTAAAGGAAAGCTGTGACATCTATTCTCCTACTGGATTACGGTTTAATTTAATTCTAGTTAAATTCAATTGCATTCCCCCTATATTTTTTTGCTCTTTTGGACTGTAATAATCTTCTTATCCTCGCTTCCTCTTTCCCCTGGGTCTGTAATTTTTTATTGCCTTCTTTCTTTCCTGCTTTTCTTTTATTTTTACTATGCTTTTATATGCTTTCTATTTTACGTTAAAACTGCCATGCATGCTTTATTTTCCTCTTTAGATGAATGTTATTATATTAACTTACATTACCTGCTGATACACTCGAAAAAACTTTATCCCCACTACACCTTTCTAGGTGAAATCTTACAAGCCCACATTTGGGATCTTTTTCATTTACTATTAAATAGGAGCTTTTCAATCAAAAAATATATTAATTTTTCAAATTTATTAATAATCTTTATCTCTATTTTCTCAATAATACGGTCAAACTTTACCCTCAATCTATTTCTTCCGTTTTTTTCACCATTTATTACCTATCTCTTAATGTGTCCAACTTTTCAAATCCCTTTAAATTATTTTATTATTATTACTTTCCTCTTATATTGTCTGTCTATAATTATATTCCAAAAGCCAATTTTACTTTCCTTTTTGTCAGAAAATAAAAACAAATTCCCGTCATTTATTCTCAAGCCTTCCTCTTTCCGTTTTTATATATATTTAAAATTCCATGAATATATCTTTCCGTTTCTATTCTATTTATTACAATTAACTATATTTCTAAGATCACTTTCATTAAACCTTGCCACTTATTTTGCAATATCAATTCAATTAATGAATTTAATTTTCGGTATTTATAAAATTTATTTCCAATTGTTTGTACAACCTAAAATTATTCTCTGTATTAACTATTAGATTGTTAAAATATTTCCTTTTATTGCCAAAGCCACACAGATCTTTCTTTTTTTATCCTCTCTTACCAGCCAATTTTTCTATAAAATCTTTTTAATCTTACCATTAAACCTCAATTTAAACTTATATAGGCATTTAAGATACACACCACTAATATCTTCTAGAATTTCCTCCTTTACTAAGTTTTCTAGTTCATTTAAGGAAAGTACTTTTTATAATTTATTTTATGTTTTTAATAGATTCTATCTCTTCCAATCGCTAATTATTTTACCAAATTCTCCTCAATCTCCTTTCCATATCCCATCCTCCTCAACCGTCTTCTTTATATACGTACATCACAACGATACCAACCCACAAAATTCTTCCTATCATTCAAATTTCTCATACCTACCAACTCTCTCAATGGCTTCATCCTCTTCTATCCCCCAACTCAGCTCCATCAACCTCACCAACGAAGAAGCAGAACTGCTCTACACACCTGACTTTGGTTGGGATATTGTCAAGGAAGACCCCAAGCTGATTGTAATCGGTCGCTTCATATCGTCTAAGCCGTTAGACATATACGCTGTTATCAATGCATTCGAAGGAATCTGGAAACCTAATGAGGTAGTTTCCATTTCAGTTATACAAGATAATTTCCTCAAAATCAAGTTCAAGGATATCAAGAATTGCTATGAGATCATCAATCGCGGTCCTTGGCTATATAAGGACGAATGGTTAGCAGTTACTGAATATGATCCAGCCAAATCCCTAAACGACTACAACTTCAATACCATGAGAATCTGGATCCGAATTTTCTCCCTCCCTGATTCTTTTTATGCTGATGTTGACCGATCCCACCTGGTGGGACATGCTCTAGGATCAATGGTAGGAATTGTCCTCCGTATGGATACCCGCGATGTTGAGGGGAATATGAAGGACTTCCTTCGGGTTGAAATTCTACTTAACATCTCCAGACCTGTCACCCACTTTGTGTTTATTGGATCAGGCGAAAACAAAATCTTGTGCCGTATACAGTATGAAAGACTCCCTACTCTCTGTCCTGGTTGTGGTATTATCAGCCGCACATTAGAGAACTGTCCTATCCGTTCTTCACTCGATCTCAACAAATTACAGTACGGAGAATGGCTCCGTTACCTTCCCCCAAGACGTCGCCTAGTTGGTTTTCGTGGGCGTATCCGCAATGTGGAACCAAATCTGAATCCAAACATCCCTCCAGTGAATGGTAATTTTACTTCATCATTTACAATAGTCTCTTTTTTCACTAGATCTTTTACCCCAATTATTCTGTCTAAATATTTACCTCATGGTCTTCTCGTAGTGGCCCCAACAAACATTCTAGCAGCTTCGGCCAACCCTACTGCTCCTCCAACCGATCAGAACAATTTGGGTAAAATAATTTACATCTTCATCATCCTTTATATAAATGACTATAAGTATCTAATTACAAGTAATCTCCAATACATAGGTTCTCTAAATGAAGGCGATGTCGCCTCCTTTACGGAACAAGCAACCGAGGAAGCCCAAAACATTGACATGGCCATGGATGAAGGCCCCAATTCTGTTAAAGATCCCCCTGCAGCTGATTTGAAGCAAAAAGCTCCTCTCGAGCCCCAACCCCTGAACACCATCTATCCCATTCCGGAAGATGGTTTTGATGATGATTGGGACACCACGGATGATTATGGTGTCCCTAGCCCTACTACCCAGCAGATTAAAAAATTTGACTCTGAATCGAGTAAGCCTTCTAAACCCACTGATACAATATTCAATGACTTTAATCAGTGGTTACTTAAAACTTACCCCAATGATGCAGCCCCTGCACCGCACCTGCACCTGCACCTGCACCAGCCCAAACGAACCGAGGCATGAAACGTCGCTCTCCAATACAAGTATCGCTCCCACCGAAAAAATCCAAACCGTCAGGATCCACTCCAAAAGCTGGGATGAGCAGCTCTAAAAACTCTCCGGCGGCGGCTGATTCCCAGCCCCGCCGAGCAAAATGAGGATCCTATGCTGGAATTGTCAGGGTCTTGGACAAGCCCCGACGGTTCAACATTTCCGGTCCTATGTCCAACGCACCAACCCTGATATCATTTTCTTATGCGAAACTAAAATAAATAACGCAGAATGTAACCGCATATGTCTTTCATTAGGTATGTTAGACATTATTTCTATTTCCCCTACGGAAGGGTGTTCCGGTATTTCTCTATTTGCAGTTAACAATATCAATATAAGTTTAATTTCTTATTCGTCGCGTTACATTCACACTCAAATAACAAAAAACAACTCTACAATGTTTTTTACTGGAATGCACGGTTTTCCGGAAACTAGCCAAAAATATAAAACATATGAACTTATAGATTCATTATACCCTTCTACTAAAAATAACCCATGGCTCCTCGGTGGGGATTTTAATGAAATATTAACTGATTCTGAAAAACAAGGAGGCCCCAGAAGGGCTAGATCACAAATTAAAAATTTTCGAAACTGTCTAATACGAAACAACCTCTTTGATTGCAAGCCAACTTCTGGATGGTTCACATGGACTAAAGTCGGACCCTTAACCCCGGTAATACATGAAAGATTGGATCGATTTATATCTAATTCTGAGTGGCAAGACCTTTACCCTTCCTACCGAATTACCACTGAGTATGTTGCCAAATCTGATCATTGCTTCCTTCTCCTTGAATTAGAACCTTCGGTTTCTAAACCCATAACACAACCTTCCAATAATTTCCGATTCGAAAGCTGCTGGGCCAACAATGTAGATAATATTCAAACAATCAAAAGGACCTGGGCTGATACTCCCGGAACAGTAATTAATAAAATCAATGATGTTGGCACACACTTAGAAGAATGGCAAAACCAACAACGTTTTAAATCAACTGGAAGAATTAAATTCCTCACTAAAAAAATTAATAAATTACTATATCGTCCCTTAAATGCCACTAATGAACAAATTTAATTAAATTATAGAACTGAACTAAATAAACTCTTAACAGAATAAGAAATATATTGGGCTCAAAGATCTCGCACTCTCTGGCTTTCCCAAGGGGACAAAAATACCAAGTTCTTCCATGCCCGAGCAACTAATAGGAATAAGAAAAATTTGATTACAGGCCTTTACGACGCCAACTCGAATTGGCATACGTCTGAATCAGACCTTATGAATATCGCCTCTGCATATTTCCAAAATTTGTTTACAACATCCAACCCCCAAATATCGAACAATATTCTTGATAAAATTCACCCTTCCATCAATCATTCAATGAATGAAACCCTTCTAAAGTCTTTCACTAAAGAGGAAATTCTCCATGCCTTTAAAGATATTGACCCTAGGAAGGCTCCTGGTATCGATGGCCTACCCAGTAGCTTTTTTAGACAACACTGGGATATAGTGGGTGATGATGTTATTAATCTCTGTTCCAATCTTCTAAACGGCAATGCCGACATGGCATCAGTCAACAAAACTATATTAGTACTAATTCCCAAAGTACATGATCCAACCTCTATGAAACAACTCAGACCAATTAGCCTCTGCACTGTCCTTTATAAAATAGTTGCCAAAACAATAGTCAACAGAATGAAACAGGCTATACCTCTATGCATAAGCCCTAATCAAGCAGCCTTTGTCCAGGGACGCAATATATCAGACAATATCCTTGTTGCTCATGAAATTATTCATAATATTAACTCAGGAGCTACTAAGTCCTCTCAAGGAGCTGCTCTTAAGCTAGACATGGAGAAAGCTTTTGATAGAGTAGAATGGTCTTTTCTTGCAAAAGTTATGGAACGTATGGGCTTCGCATCCGAATGGATCGATCTTATAATGCGTTGCATTACTACAGTCTCCTTCTCAGTTAGAATTAATAATTCTTTCTCACCACCCTTTCAACCTCAATGTGGTCTTCGCCAGGGGGATCCCCTATCCCCTTTCCTCTTTCTCTTTTGCACTCAAGGCCTCTCGGCTTATTTAGATGCTGCTCAACAAACTAAAATACTTCCAGGACTAGGTGCATGTAAATATGGGCCTAAAGTCAACCACCTGCTTTTCGCCGATGATTGTATGGTTTTCATCAATACTAATCAATCTGAAGCGTCCCTTCTTAAAAATGCTCTTCAAACGTATGCTAATGCATCCGGTCAAGCGGTTAATTTCGAAAAATCAACGATTTTTTATAACCCGCGTACACCATCAGCAACAAGAAATGCAATCAACAACATTTTGCAAGTACGTGAGGTTACTAATCCTGGAGTATATCTAGGCATTCCACTTCTAATTGGGAAAAATAAAACTGAATCACTAGGGTTTATGCGCGATAAAGTACATGATCGTCTCTCTAGTTGGGACAAACATCTACTCTATTTCAGTGGGCGAGAAATATTCATCAAAGCTGTCTTACAATCTCTCCCACAATATGTCATGTCCTGCTATCTTCTACCACAAAATATCATCGATGACATGACTACATCAATCAGTCAATACTGGTGGACTGGCAAATCCAACAAAAAAGGATGGCATATGATCCCCTGGAACCGTGTATGCTTACCTAAATCTGCTGGTGGCATGGGTTTTAAGGATTTACCGACTTTAACATTGCTCTCTTGGGCAAGCAAATTTGGAAACTCATCTGTGAACCAAACTCTTTATTAGGAAAAATATATCGTTCAAAATACTTTCCCTCAGGCAACATACTAGATGCACCAAAACCCAACAGGGGCTCTTTTGCTTGGCAAGGAATGTATAACGCGCTTCAGCATCTTTTCCCCGGATTTCTTCATCGCCCTGGCATAAACAGTAATATTAGAATACACAAAGATACATGGGGAGGGTCTTCCCCGATTGAGCTCACTGGGGATTACGAAATCTCAGATGAATTTTATATTCGATGTCGCGATTTTATGATTCGTAACCAAACTGCTTGGGATCCGGATAAGGTAAGAAATTACTTCAATCCAATTGATGCCGATGCTATTCTTCGCATCCCCATCATTAATGATCAACGGGATTCAATACTCTGGTCTCCTAACGACTCGGGTATTTACTCAGTCCGTTCTGGATATATTTTCCTACAACGCTCCATAATCCCACCTTTGTCACCAACTCGTTTCTGGAAGTTTTTATCCAAAATCAAAGCTTTGCCCAAGGTTAAAACTTTTGGTTGGCGTATGGCATCTGACGCTCTACCAGTTGGATCTAAAATGCAACCCTTTTCTCCTAACTCGGGACCTTGTCCTATCTATGGTAGCCACTCGAAATCGATTCTTCATGCGTTTCGTGACTGCCCTGGGGCATCTGAAGCCCTCCAAATTAGTGGTATCCCTATCACTCTATATAAGAGTATAGCCCCCACGCCTCTGCAATGGTTGGAGGAAGCAGCCACTACAATTCCCTCTGATAAATTTGGTCTCTTCCTTACTACTTTATGGAATATATGGAACAGACGTAACGACTGGGTACATAACCAACATCTACAACCACCCTAGCTAATTACTGTTAATTCCATTAGCTTACATGATGAATTTTGTAATGCCTTAAAGACATCTGATCCAGCTCCAACTACCTTTTCTAATCCTTCCTGGACCCCTCCCCCACTTCATCATATCAAAATAAATGTGGACGGAGCCTTTAATCCATCAACTCGTGCAGCAGCCGTTGGCGCTGTTCCTCGTGATTCTGCAGGTAAAGTTGTGGGTGGCATTGCATTTCCCCTTGGCAGCTGTCAGGACGCTATCACCAGTGAAGGGGAAAGCATCCTCGCTGGTCTCACCTTTGCCCGATCTCAAGGCTGGAACCGTATTTTGATTAAAACTGACTGCGCCTCCCTCGCGAATAGGATCAACAACCCTGCTCAGGACCTTTCTACCATGGGACCTACTATTCTCCAGATTCAAGCTTTTCTTCATGATTTTGACTTTGTAACTATTTCTTTTGTACGCCGTGAGGCAAATATTATAGCCCATACGTTGGCTAATTTCGCTCTGAATTCTATGACTTCTATGTAATTCAATTCGGATATTCCATCTTGTATCCAACACTTTGTAACAGATTCTTGATTAATAAAATTTGGGCACTCTTTTCCCCTTTTTAGGGTCCTCTAGCTCTGCTTGAAGGACAGTAGTAGGGGTTTTTAATGAGGTCGTTTCTTCAAAAAAAAATTCTAACGGGTCCATTGTTCGGCCCATTTAGACTCGCTCGTCCGAAACCTCTACAAAAGGGTTGCAAAATAAGTTTTAATCCAAATTTAGGAGTTCATACAATTGTTTATGAGCTTTTCAACATGATTATATTACAAAAACACGATTTCTGTTCTTTTTACTCAGTTATAATTCTAACGGGTCCATTGTTCCCACCATTTAGACCCCCTCGTCCGAAACTTCTACAAAAAAGACCGACAAACAAGTTAGAATCAAATTTTAGGATTTCATATAATTGATTACGAGCTTTCAACATGACTATATTGCAAAAACTTGATTTCTGTACTTTTTACTCAGTTAAAATTCTAACGGGTCCATTGTTCGGCCCATTTAGACCCTCTCGTCCGAAACCTTTACAAAAAAGATCGCAAAATAAGTTTTAATTAAATTTTAGGAGTTCATATAATTGATTAAGAACTTTTCAACATGATTATATTGCAAAAACTCGATTTCTGTTCTTTTTACTCAGTTAATATTCTAACGGGTCCATTGTTCGGCCCAATTAGACCCGCTCGTCCGAAACCTCTACAAAAGGGTTGCAAAATAAGTTTTAATCCAAATTTAGGATTTCATACAATTGATTACGAGCTTTTCAACACAATTATATTGCAAAAACTCGATTTTTGTGCTTTTTACTCAGTTAAAATTCTAATGGGTCCATTGTTCGGCCCATTTAGACTCGCTCGTCCGAAACCACTACAAAAGGGTTGCAAAATAAGTTTTAATCAAAATTTAGGAGTTCATGCAATTGATTACGAGCTTTTCAACACGATTATATTGCAAAAACTCGATTTCTGTACTTTTTACTCAGTTAAAATTCTAACGGGTCTATTGTTCGGCCCATTTAGACCCGCTCGTCCGAAACCTTTACAAAAAAAGATCGCAAAATAAATTTTAATAAAATTTTAGGAGTTCATATAATTGATTAAGAGCTTTTCAACACGATTATATTGAAAAAACTTGATTTCTGTTCTTTTTACTCAGTTAATATTCTAACGGGTCCATTGTTCGGCCCATTTAGACCTGCTCTTCCGAAACTTCTACAAAAGGGTTTTCAAAATAAGTTTTAATCCAAATTTAGGTGTTCATACAATAGATTACGAGCTTTTCAACACAATTACATTGCAAAAACTCGATTTTTGTGCTTTTTACTCAGTTAAAATTCTAATGTGTCCATTGTTCGGCCCATTTAGACCCGCTCGTCCGAAATCTTTACAAAAAAGATCGCAAAATAAGTTAGAATCAAATTTTAGGTGTTCATATAATTGATTAAGAGCTTTTCAACACGATTATATTGCAAAAACTCAATTTCTATACTTTTTACTCGGTTAAAATTCTAACGGGTCCATTGTTCTGCACATTTAGACTCGCTCGTCTGAAACCTTCCAAAAAGGACCGCAAAATAAGTTTTAATTAAAATTTAGGAGTTCATATAATTGATTACGAGCTTTTCAAGACGATTATATTGCAAAAACTCGATTTTGTGCTTTTTACTCAGTTAAAATTCTAACGGGTCCGTTGTTCGGCCCATTTAGACCCACTCTTCCGAAACCTTTACAAAAAAGACCGCAAAATATGTTAGAATCAAATTTTAGGAGTTCATATAATTGATTACGAGCTTTTCAACATGATTATATTGCAAAATCTCGATTACAGTTCTTTTTACTCAGTTAAAATTCTAACGGGTCCATTGTTCGGCCCATTTAGACCCGCTCGTCCGAAACCTCTACAAAAGGGTTGCAAAATAAGTTTTTATCCAAATTTAGGAGTTCATACAATTGTTTACGAGCTTTTCAACAGGATTATATTGCAAAAACTCGATTTCTGTACTTTTTACTCAGTTAAAATTCTAACGCGTCCATTGTTCGGCCCATTTAGACCCGCTCGTCCGAAACCTTTACAGAAAAGATCGCAAAATAAATTTTAATCAAATTTTAGGAGTTCATATAATTGATTAAGAGCTTTTCAACACGATTATATTGCAAAAACTTGATTTCTGTTCTTTTTACTCAGTTAATATTCTAACGGGTCCATTGTTCGGCCCATTTAGACCCGCTCGTCCGAAACCTTTACAAAAAAGATCGCAAAATAAG
Organism: Hibiscus trionum; assembly: GCA_030270665.1. Classification (NCBI taxonomy): domain Eukaryota; kingdom Viridiplantae; phylum Streptophyta; class Magnoliopsida; order Malvales; family Malvaceae; genus Hibiscus; species Hibiscus trionum. The sequence goes on along the minus strand of BSYR01000010.1, from coordinate 35,829,628 downwards.
TTAGAATCAAATTTTAGGAGTTCATATAATTGATTAAGAGCTTTTCAACACGATTATATTGCAAAAACTCAATTTCTATACTTTTTACTCGGTTAAAATTCTAACGGGTCCATTGTTTTGCCTATTTAGACTCGCTCGTCCGAAACCTTACAAAAAGGACCGCAAAATAAGTTTTAATCAAAATTTAGGAGTTCATATAATTGATTACGAGCTTTTCAACACGATTATATTGCAAAAACTCGATTTCTGTTCTTTTTACTCAGTTAATATTCTAACGGGTCCATTGTTCGGCCCATTTAGACCCGCTCGTCCGAAACCTCTACAAAAGGGCTGCAAAATAAGTTTTAATCTAAATTTAGGAGTTCATACAATTGAATACGAGCTTTTCAACACAATTATATTGCAAAAACTCGATTTTTGTGCTTTTTACTCAGTTAAAATTCTAACGGGTCCATTGTTCGGCCCATTTAGACCCGCTCGTCCGAAACCTCTAAAAAAGGGTTGCAAAATAAGTGTTAATCCAAATTTAGGAGTTCATACAATTGATCACGAGCGTTTCAACACGATTATATTGCAAAAACTCGATTTCTGTACTTTTTACTCAGTTAAAATTCTAATGGGTTCTTTGTTCGGCCTATTTAGTCTCGATCGTCCGAAACCTATACAAAAAGGGTTGCACAATAAGTTTTAATCCAAATTTAGGAATGTATATAATTGATTACGAGCTTTTCAACATGATTACATTGCAAAAACTCGATTTCTATACTTTTTACTCAGTTAAAATTCTAACGGGTCCACTGTTCGGCCTATTTAGACCCGCTCGTCCGAAACCTCTACAAAAGGGTTGCAAAATAAGTTTTAATCCAAATTTAGGAGTTCATACAATTTATTATGAGCTTTTCAACACAATTATATTGCAAAAACTCGATTACTATACTTTCTACTTAGTTAAAATTCTAACGGGTCTAATTTTCAGCCCATTAGGACCCGCTCGTCTGAAACCCCTAAAAAAGAGTTGCAGAATAAGTTTAAATCCAAATTTAAGAGTTCATACATATGATTACGAGCTTTTCAAAACGATTATATTGCAAAAACTAGATTTATGTACTTTTTACTCCGTTAAAATTCTAACGGGTCCATTGTTCGGCGCATTTAGACTCGCTCGTCCGAAACCTCAACAAAAGGGTTGCAAAATAAGTTTTAATCCAAATTTAGGAGTTCATACAATTGATTACGAGCTTCTCAACACGATTATATTACAAAAACACGTTTTCTGTTCTTTTTACTCAGTTAAAATTCTAACGGGTCCATTGTTCGGCCCATTTAAACCCGACCGTCCGAAACCTATACAAAAAGGGCTGCAAAATAAGTTTTAATCCAAATTTAGGAATGCATATAATTGATTACATGCTTTTTAACACAATTATATTACAAAAACTCGATTTCTATACATTTTATTCAGTTAAAATTCTAACGGGTCCACTATTCGGCCCATTTAGACCCGCTCGTCCGAAACCTCTACAAAGGGTTGCAAAATAAGTTTTAAACCAAATTTAGGAGTTCATATAATTGATTACGAGCTTTTCAACACGATTATATTGCAAAAACTCGATTTCTGTTCTTTTTACTCAGTTAATATTCTAACGGGTCCATTGTTCGGCCCATTTAGACCCGCTCGTCCGAAACCTCTACAAAAGGGCTGCAAAATAAGTTTTAATCTAAATTTAGGAGTTCATACAATTGATTACGAGCTTTTCAACACAATTATATTGCAAAAACTCGATTTTTGTGCTTTTTACTCAGTTAAAATTCTAACGGGTCCATTGTTAGGCCCATTTAGACCCGCTCGTCCAAAACCTTTACAAAAGGGTTGCAAAATAAGTGTTAATCCAAATTTAGGAGTTCATACAATTGATCACGAGCGTTTCAACACGATTATATTGCAAAAACTCGATTTCTGTACTTTTTACTCAGTTAAAATTCTAACGGGTCCTTTGTTCGGCCTATTTAGTCCCGATCGTCCGAAACCTATACAAAAAGGGTTGCACAATAAGTTTTAATCCAAATTTAGGAATGTATATAATTGATTACGAGCTTTTCAACATGATTACATTGCAAAAACTCGATTTCTATACTTTTTACTCAGTTAAAATTCTAACGAGTCCACTGTTCGGCCCATTTAGACCCGCTCGTCTGAAACCTCTACAAAAGGGTTGCAAAATAAGTTTTAATCCAAATTTAGGAGTTCATACAATTTATTATGAGCTTTTCAACACAATTATATTGCAAAAACTCGATTACTATACTTTCTACTTAGTTAAAATTCTAACGGGTCTATTTTTCGGCCCATTAGGACCCGCTCGTCTGAAACCCCTAAAAAAGAGTTGCAAAATAAGTTTTAATCCAAATTTAAGAGTTCATACATATGATTACGAGCTTTTCAAAACGATTTAATTGCAAAAACTAGATTTATGTACTTTTTACTCCGTTAAAATTCCAACGGGTCCATTGTTCGGCTCATTTAGACCCGCTCGTCCGAAACCTCAACAAAAGGGTTGCAAAATAAGTTTTAATCCAAATTTAGGAGTTCATACAATTGATTACGAGCTTCTCAACACAATTATATTGCAAAAACTCGATTTTTGTGCTTTTTACTCAGTTAAAATTCTAACGGGTCCATTGTTCGGCCCATTTAGACCCGCTCGTCCGAAACCTCTACAAAAAGGTTGCAAAATAAGTGTTAATCCAAATTTAGGGTTTCATACAATTGATTATGAGCGTTTCAATACGATTATATTGCAAAAACTCGATTTTTGTACTTTTTACTTAGTTAAAATTCTAACGGGTCCATTGTTCGGCCCATTTAGACCCGACCGTCCGAAACCTATACAAAAGGGCTACAAAATAAGTTTTAATCCAAATTTAGGAATGCATATAATTGATTACGTGCTTTTTAACAGGATTATATTACAAAAACTCGATTTCTATACATTTTACTCGGTTAAAATTCTAACGGGTCCACTATTCGGCCCATTTAGACCCGCTCGTCCGAAACCTCTACAAAGGGTTGCAAAATAAGTTTTAAACCAAATTTAGGAGTTCATACAATTGATTACGAGCTTTTCAATACGATTATATTGCAAAAACTCGATTTCTATACTTTTTACTCAGTTAAAATTTTAACGGGTCCGTTGTTCGGCCCATTTAGACTCGCTCGTCCGAAACCTTTATAAAAAAGACTGCAAAATAAGTTAGAATCAAATTTTGGGAGTTCATATAATTAATTACGAGCTTTTCAAAAATATTATATTGCAAAATCTAGATTTCTGTTCTTTTTACTCAGTTAAAATTCTAACAGGTCCATTGTTCGGCCCATTTAGACCCGCTCGTCCGAAACTTCTAAAAAAGAGATGCAAAATAAGTTTTAATCCAAATTTAGGAGTTCATACAATTGTTTACGAGCTTTTCAACACGATTATATTGCAAAAACTTGATTTCTGTTCTTTTTACTCAGTTAAAATTCTAACGGGTCCACTGTTCGCCCCATTTAGACCCGCTCGTCCGAAACCTCTACAAAAGACCGCAAAACAAGTTAGAATCAAAATTTGGATTTCATATAATTGATTACGAGCTTTTCAACATGACTATATTGGAAAAACTTTTATTTCTGTACTTTTTACTCAGTTAAAATTCTAACGGGTCCATTGCTCGGCCCATTTAGACCCGCTCGTCCGAAACCTCTACAAAAGGGTTGCAAAATAAGTTTTAATCCAAATTTAGGAGTTCATACAATTGATTACAAGCTTTTAAATACGATTATATTGTAAAATTTCGATTTCTGTACGTTTTACTCAGTTAAAATTCTAACGGGTCCATTTTTCGGCCCATTTAGACACGCTCGTCCGAAACCTTTAAAAAAAAGACCGTAAAAGAAGTTAGAATCAAATTTTAGGAGTTCATATTATTGATTACGAGCTTTTCAACACGATTATATTGAAAAATCTCGATTACAGTTCTTTTTACTCAGTTAAAATTTTAACGGGTCCATTGTTCGACCCATTTAGACCCGCTCGTCCGAAACCTCTACAAAAGGGTTGCAAAATAAGTTTTAATCCAAATTTAGGAGTTCATACAATTGTTTACGAGATTTTCAACACGATTATATTGCAAAAACTCGATTTTTGTGCTTTTTACTCAGTTAAAATTCTAACGGGTACATTGTTCGGCCCATTTAGACTCGATCGTCCGAAACCTATACAAAAGGGGTTGCAAAATAAGTTTTAATCCAAAATTAGGAATGCATATAATTGATTACGAGCTTTTCAACATGATTATATTGTAAAACTCGATTACTGTTCTTTTTACTCAGTTAAAATTCAAATGGGTCCATTGTTCGGCCCATTTAGACCCGATCGTCCGAAACCTATACAAAAAGGGTTGCAAAATAAGTTTTAATCTAAATTTAGGAATGCATATAATTGATTACGAGCTTTTCCACACGATTATATTGCTAAAACTCGATTTCTATACTTTTTACTCAGTTAAAATTCTAACGGGTCCATTGTTCGGCCCATTTAGACCCGCTCGTCCGAAACCTCTACAAAAAGTGCTGCAAAATAAGTTTTAATCCAAATTCAGGAATGCATATAATTGATTACGTGCTTTTCAACACGATTATATTGCAAAAACTCGATTTCTATACTTTTCACTCAGTTAAAATTCTAACGGGTCAACTGTTCGGCCAATTTAAACCCGCTCGTCCGAAACCTCTACAAAGGGTTACAGAATAAGTTTAAATCCAAATTTAGGAGTTCATACAATTGATTACGAGCTTTTCAACATGATTATATTGCAAAAACTCGATTTCTGTTCTTTTTACTCAGTTAAAATTCTAACGGATCCATTTTTCGGCCCATTTAGACCCGCTCGTCCGAAACCTCTACAAAAGGGTTGCAAAATAAGTTTTAATCCAAATTTAGGAGTTCATACAATTGATTACGAGGTTTTCAGCACAATTATTTTACAAAAACTCGATTTTTGTGCTTTTTAGTCAGTTAAAATTCTAACGGGTCCATTGAAAGGCCCATTTAGAACCGCTCATCCGAAACCTCTACAAAAGTGTTGCAAAATAAGTTTTAATCCAAATTTAGGAGTTCATACAATTGATTACGAGCTTTTCAATACGATTATATTGCAAAAACTCGATTTCTGTACTTTTTACTCAGTTAAAATTCTAACGTGTCCATTGTTCGGCCCATTTAGACCCGCTCGTCCGAAACCTTTACAAAAAAGACTGCAAAATAAGTTAGAATCAAATTTTAGGAGTTCATATAATAGATTACAAACTTTTCAACATGATTTTATTGCAAAATCTCGATTACAGTTCTTTTTTCTCAGTTAAAATTCTAACGGGTCCAGTGTTCGGCCCATTTAGACCCGCTCGTCCGAAACCTCTACAAAAGGGTTGCAAAATAAGTTTTAATCCAAATTTAGGAGTTCATACAATTGTTTATGAGCTTTTCAACACGATTATATTGCAAAAACACGATTTCTGTTCTTTTTACTCAGTTAAAATTCTAACGGGTCCATTGTTCGCCCCATTTAGACCCGCTCGTCCGAAACTTCTACAAAAAAGAGCGCAAAACAAGTTAGAATCAAATTTTAGGATTTCATATAATTGATTGCGAGCTTTCAACATGACTATATTGCAAAAACTTGATTTCTGTACTTTTTAATCAGTTAAAATTCTAACGGGTCCATTGTTCGGCCCATTTAGACCCGCTCGTCCGAAACCTTTACAAAAAAGATCGCAAAATAAGTTTTAATCAAATTTTAGGAGTTCATATAATTGATTATGTGCTTTTCAACATGATTATATTGCAAAAACTCGATTTTTGTTCTTTTTACTCAGTTAATATTCTAACGGGTCCATTGTTCGGCCTATTTAGACCCGCTCGTCCGAAACCTCTACAAAAGGGTTGCAAAATAGGTTTTAATCCAAATTTAGGAGTTCATACAATTGATTACGAGCTTTTCAACACAATTATATTGCAAAAACTCGATTTTTGTGCTTTTTACTTAGTTAAAATTCTAACGGGTCCATTGTTCGGCCCATTTAGACTCGCTCGTCCGAAACCTCTACAAAAGGGTTGCAAAATAAGTTTTAATCAAAATTTAGGAGTTCATGCAATTGGTTACGAGCTTTTCAACATGATTATATTGCAAAAATTCGATTTCTGTAATTTTTACTCAGTTAAAATTCTAACGGGTCCATTGTTCGGCCCATTTAGACCCGCTCGTCCGAAACCTTTACAAAAAAAGATCGCAAAATAAATTTTAATAAAATTTTAGGAGTTCATATAATTGTTTAAGATCTTTTCAACACGATTATATTGAAAAAACTTGATTTCTGTTCTTTTTACTAAGGTAATATTCTAACGGGTCCAAATTTAGAAATTCATACAATAGATTACGAGCTTTTCAACACAATTATATTGCAATATAATTTTGATTCTAACTTGTTTTGCGGTCTTTTTTGTAGGGGTTTCGGACGAGCGGGTCTAAATGGGCCGAACAATGGATCCGTTAGAATTTTAACTGTGTAGAAAGTACAAAAAGTGAGTTTTTGCAATATAATCTGTTTGAAAATCTCTTAATCAATTGTATGAACTCATAAATTTGGATTAAAACTTATTTTGCAACCCTTTTGTAGAGGTTTCGGACGAGCGGGTCTAAATGGGCCGAACAATGGACCCGTTAGAATTTTAACAGAGTAAAAAGCAGAAAAATCGAGTTTTTGCAATATAATTGTCTTGAAAAGCTCATAATAAATTGTATGAACTCCTAAATTTGTATTAAAACTTATTTTGCAACCCTTTTGTAGAGGTTTCGGACGAGAGGGTCTAAATGGGCCGAACAATGGACCCGATAGAATTTTAACTGAGTAGAAAGTACAAAAAGTGAGTTTTTGCAATATAATCTGTTTGAAAATCTCTTAATCAATTGTATGAACTCATAAATTTGGATTAAAACTTATTTTGCAACCCTTTTGTAGAGGTTTCGGACGAGCGGGTCTAAATGGGCCGAACAATGGACCCGTTAGAATTTTAACAGAGTAAAAAGCAGAAAAATCGAGTTTTTGCAATATAATTGTCTTGAAAAGCTCATAATAAATTGTATGAACTCCTAAATTTGTATTAAAACTTATTTTGCAACCCTTTTGTAGAGGTTTCGGACGAGAGGGTCTAAATGGGCCGAACAATGGACCCGATAGAATTTTAACTGAGTAGAAAGTACAAAAAGTGAGTTTTTGCAATATAATCTGTTTGAAAATCTCTTAATCAATTGTATGAACTCCTAAATTTGGATTAAAACTTATTTTGCAACCCTTTTTGTAGAGGTTTCGGATGAGCGGGTCTAAATGGGGGCGAACAATTGACCCGTTAGAATTTTAAATGAGTAAAAAATACAGTAATTGAGTTTTTGCAATATAATCTTGTTGAAAAGCTCGTAATCAATTGTATGAACTCCTAAATTTGGATTAAAACTTATTTTGCAACCCTTTTGTAGAGGTTTCAGACGAGCGGGTCTAAATGGGACGAACAATGGACCCGTTAGAATATTAATTGAGTAAAAAGTATAGAAATCGAGTTTTTGCAATATAATCGTGTTGAAAAGCTCGTAAACAATTGTATGAACTCCTAAATTTGGATTAAAACTTATTTTCCAACCCTTTTGTAGAGGTTTTGGACGAGCGGGTCTAAATGGGCCGAACAATGGACCCGTTAGAATTTTAACTGAGTAAAAAGTACAGAAATCGAGTTTTTGCAATATAATCATGTTGAAAAGCTCGTAATCAATTATATGAACTCCTAAAATTTGATCTTAACTTGTTTTGCGGTCTTTTTTGTAGAAGTTTCGGACGAGCGGGTCTAAATGGGCTGAACAATGGACTCGTTAGAATTTTAACTGAGTAAAAAGTACAGAAATCAAGTTTTTGCAATATAATCGTGTTGAAAAGCTCGTAAAAAAATGTTTGAACTCCTAAATTTGGATTAAAACTTTTTTTCCAACCCTTTTATTGAGGTTTCGGACGAAGAGGTCTAAATGGGCCGAACAATGGACCCGTTAGAATTTTAACTGAGTAAAAGGTAATGTAATCGAGTTTTTGTAATATAATCGTGTTGAAAAGCTCGTAATCAATTATATGAACTCCAAAAAATTGATTCTAACTTGTTTTGCGGTCTTTTTTGTAGAGGTTTCGGACGAGCGAGTCTAAATGGGCCGAACAATGGACCCGTTAGAATTTTAACCGAGTAAAAGTATAAAAATTAAGTTTTCGTAAGGTATCGGACGATCAATTCTAAATGGGCCGAACAATGGACCCGCAATCAATTATATGAACTCCTAAATTTGGATTAAAACTTATTTTGCAGCCCTTTTTTGTAGAGGTTTCGGACGAGCGGGTCTAAATGGGCCGAACAATGGACACATTAGAATTTTTTTTTAAGAAAGCTCATTAGAATTTTAACTAAGTAAAAAGTACATAAATTGAATTTTTGCAATATAATCGTGTTTAAAAGCTCGTTATCAATTATATGAACTCCTAAAATTTGATTCTAACTTATTTTGTGATCTTTTTTGTTGAGGTTTCAGACGAGCGGGTCTAAATGGGTCGAACAATGGACCCGTTAGAATTTTAACTGAGTAAAAAGTACAAAAATCGAGTTTTTGCAATCAAATTATGTTGAAAAGCTCGTAATCAATTGTATGAACTCCTAAATTTGGATTAAAACTTATTTTGCAACCCTTTTGTAGAGGTTTGGGATGAGCGAGTCTAAATGGGCCGAACAATGGACCCGTTAGAATTTTAACTGAGTACAAAGTTCAGAAATCAAGTTTTTGCAATATAATCGTGTTGAAAAGCTAGTAATCAATTATATGAACTCCTAAATTTTGATTCTAACTTGTTTTGCGGTCTTTTTTGTAGGGGTTTCGGACGAGCGGGTCTAAATGGGCCGAACAATGGATCCGTTAGAATTTTAACTGTGTAGAAAGTACAAAAAGTGAGTTTTTGCAATATAATCTGTTTGAAAATCTCTTAATTAATTATATGAACTCATAAATTTGGATTAAAACTTATTTTGCAACCCTTTTGTAGAGGTTTCGGACGAGCGGGTCTAAATGTGCCGAACAATGGACCCGTTAGAATTTTAACAGAGTAAAAAGCAGAAAAATCGAGTTTTTGCAATATAATTGTCTTGAAAAGCTCATAATCAATTGTATGAACTCCTAAATTTGTATTAAAACTTATTTTGCAACCCTTTTGTAGAGGTTTCGGACGAGAGGGTCTAAATGGGCCGAACAATGGACCCGATAGAATTTTAACTGAGTAGAAAGTACAAAAAGTGAGTTTTTGCAATATAATCTGTTTGAAAATCTCTTAATCAATTGTATGAACTCCTAAATTTGGATTAAAACTTATTTTGCAACCCTTTTTGTAGAGGTTTCGGATGAGCGGGTCTAAATGGGGGCGAACAATTGACCCGTTAGAATTTTAAATGAGTAAAAAATACAGTAATTGAGTTTTTGCAATATAATCTTGTTGAAAAGCTCGTAATCAATTGTATGAACTCCTAAATTTGGATTAAAACTTATTTTGCAACCCTTTTGTAGAGGTTTCAGACGAGCGGGTCTAAATGGGACGAACAATGGACCCGTTAGAATATTAACTGATTAAAAAGTACATAATTCTAGTTTTTTCAATATAATCGTGTTGAAAAGCTCGTAAACAATTGTATGAACTCCTAAATTTGGATTAAAACTTATTTTCCAACCCTTTTGTAGAGGTTTTGGACGAGCGGGTCTAAATGGGCCGAACAATGGACCCGTTAGAATTTTAACCGAGTAAAAAGTACAAAAATCGAGTTTTTGCAATATAATCATGTTGAAAAGCTCGTAATCAATTATATGAACTCCTAAAATTTGATTTGAACTTGTTTTGCGGTCTTTTTTGTAGAGGTTTCGGACGAGCGGGTCTAAATGGGCCGAACAATGGACTCGTTAGAATTTTAACTGAGTAAAAAGTACAGAAATCAAGTTTTTGCAATATAATCGTATTGAAAAGCTCGTAAACAATTGTTTGAACTCCTAAATTTGGATTAAAACTTTTTTTCCAACCCTTTTATTGAGGTTTCGGACGAAGAGGTCTAAATGGGCCGAACAATGGACCCGTTAGAATTTTAACTGAGTAAAAGGTAATGTAATCGAGTTTTTGTAATATAATCGTGTTGAAAAGCTCGTAATCAATTATATGAACTCCAAAAAATTGATTCTAACTTGTTTTGCGGTCTTTTTTGTAGAGGTTTCGGACGAGCGGGTCTAAATGGGCCGAACAATGGACCCGTTAGAATTTTAACCGAGTAAAAGTATAAAAATTAAGTTTTCGTAAGGTATCGGACGATCAAGTCTAAATGGGCCGAACAATGGACCCGTAATCAATTATATGAACTCCTAAATTTGGATTAAAACTTATTTTGCAGCCCTTTTTCGGACGAGCGGGTCTAAATGGGCCGAACAATGGACACATTAGAATTTTTTTTTAAGAAAGCTCATTAGAATTTTAACTAAGTAAAAAGTACATAAATTGAATTTTTGCAATATAATCGTGTTGAAAAGCTCGTTATCAATTATATGAACTCCTAAAATTTGATTCTAACTTATTTTGTGATCTTTTTTGTTGAGGTTTCAGACGAGCGGGTCTAAATGGGTCGAACAATGGACCCGTTAGAATTTTAACTGAGTAAAAAGTACAAAAATCGAGTTTTTGCAATCAAATTATGTTGAAAAGCTCGTAATCAATTGTATGAACTCCTAAATTTGGATTAAAACTTATTTTGCAACCCTTTTGTAGAGGTTTGGGATGAGCGAGTCTAAATGGGCCGAACAATGGACCCGTTAGAATTTTAACTGAGTACAAAGTTCAGAAATCAAGTTTTTGCAATATAATCGTGTTGAAAAGCTAGTAATCAATTATATGAACTCCTAAATTTTGATTCTAACTTGTTTTGCGGTCTTTTTTGTAGGGGTTTCGGACGAGCGGGTCTAAATGGGCCGAACAATGGATCCGTTAGAATTTTAACTGTGTAGAAAGTACAAAAAGTGAGTTTTTGCAATATAATCTGTTTGAAAATCTCTTAATTAATTGTATGAACTCATAAATTTGGATTAAAACTTATTTTGCAACCCTTTTGTAGAGGTTTCGGACGAGCGGGTCTAAATGTGCCGAACAATGGACCCGTTAGAATTTTAACAGAGTAAAAAGCAGAAAAATCGAGTTTTTGCAATATAATTGTCTTGAAAAGCTCATAATCAATTGTATGAACTCCTAAATTTGTATTAAAACTTATTTTGCAACCCTTTTGTAGAGGTTTCGGACGAGAGGGTCTAAATGGGCCGAACAATGGACCCGATAGAATTTTAACTGAGTAGAAAGTACAAAAAGTGAGTTTTTGCAATATAATCTGTTTGAAAATCTCTTAATCAATTGTATGAACTCCTAAATTTGGATTAAAACTTATTTTGCAACCCTTTTTGTAGAGGTTTCGGATGAGCGGGTCTAAATGGGGGCGAACAATTGACCCGTTAGAATTTTAAATGAGTAAAAAATACAGTAATTGAGTTTTTGCAATATAATCTTGTTGAAAAGATCGTAATCAATTGTATGAACTCCTAAATTTGGATTAAAACTTATTTTGCAACCCTTTTGTAGAGGTTTCGGACGAGCGGGTCTAAATGGGACGAACAATGGACCCGTTAGAATATTAACTGATTAAAAAGTACATAATTCTAGTTTTTTCAATATAATCGTGTTGAAAAGCTCGTAAACAATTGTATGAACTCCTAAATTTGGATTAAAACTTATTTTCCAACCCTTTTGTAGAGGTTTTGGACGAGCGGGTCTAAATGGGCCGAACAATGGACCCGTTAGAATTTTAACTGAGTAAAAAGTACAGAAATCGAGTTTTTGCAATATAATCATGTTGAAAAGCTCGTAATCAATTATATGAACTCCTAAAATTTGATTTTAACTTGTTTTGCGGTCTTTTTTGTAGAGGTTTCGGACGAGCGGGTCTAAATGGGCCGAACAATGGACTCGTTAGAATTTTAACTGAGTAAAAAGTACAGAAATCAAGTTTTTGCAATATAATCGTGTTGAAAAGCTCGTAAACAATTGTTTGAACTCCTAAATTTGGATTAAAACTTTTTTTCCAACCCTTTTATTGAGGTTTCGGACGAAGAGGTCTAAATGGGCCGAACAATGGACCCGTTAGAATTTTAACTGAGTAAAAGGTAATGTAATCGAGTTTTTGTAATATAATCGTGTTGAAAAGCTCGTAATCAATTATATGAACTCCAAAAATTTGATTCTAACTTGTTTTGCGGTCTTTTTTGTAGAGGTTTCGGACGAGCGGGTTTAAATGGGCCCAACAATGGACCCGTTAGAATTTTAACCGAGTAAAAGTATAAAAATTAAGTTTTCGTAAGGTATCGGACGATCAAGTCTAAATGGGCCGAACAATGGACCCGTAATCAATTATATGAACTCCTAAATTTGGATTAAAACTTATTTTGCAGCCCTTTTTTGTAGAGGTTTCGGACGAGCGGGTCTAAATGGGCCGAACAATGGACACATTAGAATTTTTTTTAAGAAAGCTCATTAGAATTTTAACTAAGTAAAAAGTACATAAATTGAATTTTTGCAATATAATCGTGTTGAAAAGCTCGTTATCAATTATATGAACTCCTAAAATTTGATTCTAACTTATTTTGTGATCTTTTTTGTTGAGGTTTCAGACGAGCGGGTCTAAATGGGTCGAACAATGGACCCGTTAGAATTTTAACTGAGTAAAAAGTACAAAAATCGAGTTTTTGCAATCAAATTATGTTGAAAAGCTCGTAATCAATTGTATGAACTCCTAAATTTGGATTAAAGCTTATTTTGCAACCCTTTTGTAGAGGTTTGGGATGAGCGAGTCTAAATGGGCCGAACAATGGACCCGTTAGAATTTTAACTGAGTACAAAGTTCAGAAATCAAGTTTTTGCAATATAATCGTGTTGAAAAGCTAGTAATCAATTATATGAACTCCTAAATTTTGATTCTAACTTGTTTTGCGGTCTTTTTTGTAGGGGTTTCGGACGAGCGGGTCTAAATGGGCCGAACAATGGATCCGTTAGAATTTTAACTGTGTAGAAAGTACAAAAAGTGAGTTTTTGCAATATAATCTGTTTGAAAATCTCTTAATCAATTGTATGAACTCATAAATTTGGATTAAAACTTATTTTGCAACCCTTTTGTAGAGGTTTCGGACGAGCGGGTCTAAATGTGCCGAACAATGGACCCGTTAGAATTTTAACAGAGTAAAAAGCAGAAAAATCGAGTTTTTGCAATATAATTGTCTTGAAAAGCTCATAATCAATTGTATGAACTCCTAAATTTGTATTAAAACTTATTTTGCAACCCTTTTGTAGAGGTTTCGGACGAGAGGGTCTAAATGGGCCGAACAATGGACCCGATAGAATTTTAACTGAGTAGAAAGTACAAAAAGTGAGTTTTTGCAATATAATCTGTTTGAAAATCTCTTAATCAATTGTATGAACTCCTAAATTTGGATTAAAACTTATTTTGCAACCCTTTTTGTAGAGGTTTCGGATGAGCGGGTCTAAATGGGGGCGAACAATTGACCCGTTAGAATTTTAAATGAGTAAAAAAATACAGTAATTGAGTTTTTGCAATATAATCTTGTTGAAAAGCTCGTAATCAATTGTATGAACTCCTAAATTTGGATTAAAACTTATTTTGCAACCCTTTTGTAGAGGTTTCAGACGAGCGGGTCTAAATGGGACGAACAATGGACCCGTTAGAATATTAACTGATTAAAAAGTACATAATTCTAGTTTTTTCAATATAATCGTGTTGAAAAGCTCGTAAACAATTGTATGAACTCCTAAATTTGGATTAAAACTTATTTTCCAACCCTTTTGTAGAGGTTTTGGACGAGCGGGTCTAAATGGGCCGAACAATGGACCCGTTAGAATTTTAACTAAGTAAAAAGTACAGAAATCGAGTTTTTGCAATATAATCATGTTGAAAAGCTCGTAATCAATTATATGAACTCCTAAAATTTGATTCTAACTTGTTTTGCGGTCTTTTTTGTAGAGGTTTTGGACGAGCGGGTCTAAATGGGCCGAACAATGGACTCTTTAGAATTTTAACTGAGTAAAAAGTACAGAAATCAAGTTTTTGCAATATAATCGTGTTGAAAAGCTCGTAAACAATTGTTTGAACTCCTAAATTTGGATTAAAACTTTTTTTCCAACCCTTTTGTAGAGGTTTCGGACGAACAGGTCTAAATGGGCCGAACAATGGACCCGTTAGAATTTTAACTGAGTAAAAGGTAATGTAATCGAGTTTTTGTAATATAATCGTGTTGAAAAGCTCGTAATCAATTATATGAACTCCAAAAATTTGATTCTAACTTGTTTTGCGGTATTTTTTGTAGAGGTTTCGGACGAGCGGGTCTAAATGGGCCGAACAATGGACCCGTTAGAATTTTAACAGAGAAAAAAGTACAGAAATCGAGTTTTTGCAATATAATCGTGTTGAAAAGCTCGTAATCAATTGTATGAACTCCTAAAAGTGGATTAAAACTTATTTTGCAACCCTTTTGTAGATGTTTTAGACGAGTGGGTCTAAATGGGACGAACAATGGACCCGTTATAATATTAACTGAATAAAAAGTACAGAATTCTAGTTTTTTCAATATAATCGTGTTGAAAAGCTCGTAATCAATTTTATAAACTCCTAAATTTGGATTAAACCTTATTTTGCAACCCTCTTGTACAGGTTTCAAACGAGCGGGTTTAAAATTTGATTCTAAATTATTTTGCTATTTTTTGTAGAGGTTTCGGACGAGCGGGTCTAAATGGGCCGAACAATGGACCCGTTAGAATTTTAACTGGGTAAAAAGTACATAATACGTGTTTTGCAAAATAATTGTGTTGAAAAGCTCGTAATCAATTATATGAACTCCTAAATTTGGATTAAAACTTATTTTGCATCCCTTTTTGTAGAGGTTTCAGACGAACGGGTCTAAATGTGCCGAACAAAGAACCCGTTAGAATTTTAACAGAGTAAAAAGTACAAAAATCGAGTTTTTGCAATATAATCACGTTGGAAAGCTCGAAATTAATTATCTGAACTCTTAAATTTGATTAAAACTTGTTTTGCAACCTTTTTGTAGAGGTTTCGGACGAGGGGGTCTAAATGGGCCGAACAATGGACTCGTTGGAATTTTAACTGAGTAAAAAGTATAGAAATCGGGTTTTTGCAATATAATCGTGTCGAAAATATCGTAATCAATTGTATGAACTCCTAAATTTGGATTAAAACTTATTTTGTAACCCTTTTGTAGAGGTTTCGGACGAGGGGGTCTAAATGGGCCGAACAATGGACCCGTTGGAATTTTAACTGAGTAAAAAGTATAGAAATTGGGTTTTTGCAATATAATCGTGTCGAAAATCTCGTAATCAATTGTATGAACTCCTAAATTTGGATTAAAACTTATTTTGTAACCCTTTTGTAGAGGTTTCGGATGAGCGGGTCTAAATGGGCCGAACAATGGACCCGTTTGAATTTTAACGTAGTAAAAAGTACAGAAATCAAGTTTTTGCAATATAATCGTGTTCAAAAGCTCTTAATCAATTATATGAACTCCTAGAATTTGATTCTAACTTATATTGCGATCTTTTTTTGTAACGGTTTCGGACGAGCGGGTCTAAATGGGCCGAACAATGGACCCGTTAGAATTTTAACTGAGTAAAGAAATCGAGTTTTTGCAATATAATCGTGTTGGAAAGCTCGTAAACAATTGTATGAACTCCTAAATTTGGATTAAAACTTATTTTGCAACCCTTTTTTAGAGGTTTCGGACGAGCGTGTCTAAATGGGCCGAACAATGGACCCGTTAGAATTTTAACTGAGTAAAAAGTACAGAAATCAAGTTTTTGCAATATAATCGTGTTGAAGAGCTCGTAATCAATTGTATGAACTCCTAAATTTGGATTAAAACTTATTTTCCAACCCTTTTGTAGAGGTTTCGGACGAGCGGGTCTAAATGGGCCAAACAATGGACCCGTTAGAATTTTAACTGAGTAAAAAGTACAGAAATCGAGTTTTTGCAATATAATCGTGTTGAAAAGCTCGT
The DNA here is from genome assembly GCA_030270665.1 of Hibiscus trionum. Lineage (NCBI taxonomy): Eukaryota > Viridiplantae > Streptophyta > Magnoliopsida > Malvales > Malvaceae > Hibiscus > Hibiscus trionum. The sequence goes on along the minus strand of BSYR01000010.1, from coordinate 35,813,362 downwards.
AATCAATTATATGAACTCCTAAAATTTGATTCTAACTTGTTTTGCAGTCTTTTTTGTAGAGATTTCGGACGAGCGGGTCTAAATGGGCCGAACAATGGACTCGTTAGAATTTTAACTGAGTAAAAAGTACATAAATCGAGTTTTTGCAATTTAATCGTGTTGAAAAGCTCGTAATCAATTTTATTAACTCCTAAATTTGGATTAAAACTTATTTTGCAACCCTTTTGTAGAGGTTTCGGACGAGCGGGTCTAAATGGGCCGAACAATGGACCCGTTAGAATTTTAACTGAGTCAAAAGTACAGAAATTGAGTTTTTGCAATATAATAGTGTTGAAAAGCTCGTAATAAATTATATGAACTCCTAAATTTCGATTAAAACTTACTTTACCATTTCGTAAGGTTTCGAACGAGCGAGTCTAAATGGGCCGAACAATGGACCCGTTAGAATTTTAACCGAGTAAAAAGTATAAAAATTAAGTTTTTGCAATATAATAGTGTTGAAAAGCTCGTAATCAATTATATGAACTACTAAATTTGGATTAAAACTTATTTTGCAGCCCTTTTTTGTAGAGGTTTCGGACGAGCGGGTCTAAATGGGCCGAACAATGGACACATTAGAATTTTTTTTTAAGAAAGCTCATTAGAATTTTAACTAAGTAAAAAGTACAGAAATTGAATTTTTGCAATATAATCGTGTTGAAAACTTCGTTATCAATTATATGAACTCCTAAAATTTGATTCTAACTTATTTTGTGATCTTTTTTGTTGAGGTTTCAGACGAGCGGGTCTAAATGGGTCGAACAATGGACCCGTTAGAATTTTAACTGAGTAAAAAGTACAAAAATCGAGTTTTTGCAATCTAATTATGTTGAAAAGCTCATAATCAATTGTATGAACTCCTAAATTTGGATTAAAACTTATTTTGTAACCCTTTTGTAGAGGTTTGGGATGAGCGAGTCTAAATGGGCCGAACAATGGACCCGTTAGAATTTTAACTGAGTACAAAGTTCAGAAATCAAGTTTTTGCAATATAATCGTGTTGAAAAGCTCGTAATCAATTATATGAACTCCTAAAATTTGATTCTAACTTCTTTTGCGGTCTCTTTTGTAGAGGTTTCGGACGAGCGGGTCTAAATGGGCCGAATAATAGATCCGTTAGAATTTTAACTGAGTAGAAAGTACAAAAAGTGAGTTTTTGCAATATAATCTGGTTGAAAATCTCTTAATCAATTGTATGAACTACTAAATTTGGATTAAAACTTATTTTGCAACCTTTTTGTAGAGGTTTCGGACGAGCGGGTCTAAATTGGCCTAACAATGGACCCGTTATAATTTTAAGAGAGTAAAAAGCAGAAAAATCGAGTTTTTGCAATATAATTGTGTTGAAAAGCTCATAATCAATTGTATGAACTCCTAAATTTGGATTAAAACTTATTTTGCAACCCTTTTGTAGAGGTTTCGGACGAGCGGGTCTAAATGGGCCGAACAATGGACCCGTTAGAATTTTAACGGAGTAAAAAGTATAGAAATCGAGTTTTTGCAATATAATCGTGTTGAAAAGCTCGTAATCAATTGTATGAACTCCTAAATTTGGATTAACACTAAAGTTTGCAATCCTTTTGTAGAGGTTTCGGACGAGGGGGTCTAAATGGGCCGAACAATGGACCCGTTAGAATTTTAACTGAGTAAAAAGTACAGAAATCGGGTTTTTGCAATATAATCGTGTTGAAAATCTCGTAATCAATTTTATGAACTCCTAAATTTGGATTAAAACTTATTTTGCAACCCTTTTGTAGAGGTTTCGGATGAGAGGGTCCAAATGGGCCGAACAATGGACCCGTTAGAATTTTTACTTAGTAAAAAGTAATAAAATCGAGTTTTTGCAATATAAACGTGTTAAAAAGCTCGTAATCAATTGTATGAACTCCTAAATTTGGATTAAAAATTATTTTGCAACCCTTTTGTTGAGGTTTCGGACGAGCGGGTCTAAATGGGCCGAACAATGGACCCGTTAGAATTTTAACTGAGTAAAAAGTACAGAAATGGAGTTTTTGCAATATAATAGTGTTGAAAAGCTCGTAATAAATTATATGAACTCCTAAATTTCGATTAAAACTTACTTTGCGGTCCTTTTCGTAAGGTTTCGGACGAGCGAGTCTAAATGGGCCGAACAATGGACCCGTTAGAATTTTAACCGAGTAAAAAGTATAAAAATTAAGTTTTTGCAATATAATAGTGTTGAAAAGCTCGTAATCAATTATATGAACTCCTAAATTTGGATTAAAACTTATTTTGCAGCCCTTTTTTGTAGAGGTTTCAGACGAGCGGGTCTAAATGGGTCGAACAATGGACACATTAGAATTTTTTTTAAGAAAGCTCATTAGAATTTTAACTAAGTAAAAAGTACAGAAATTGAATTTTTGCAATATAATCGTGTTGAAAAGCTCACTATCAATTATATGAACTCCTAAAATTTGATTCTAACTTATTTTGTGATCTTTTTTGTTGAGGTTTCAGACGAGCGGGTCTAAATGGGTCGAACAATGGACCCGTTAGAATTTTAACTGAGTAAAAAGTACAAAAATCGAGTTTTTGCAATCTAATTATGTTGAAAAGCTCGTAATCAATTGTATGAACTCCTAAATTTGGATTAAAACTTATTTTGCAACCCTTTTGTAGAGGTTTGGATGAGCGAGTCTAAATGGGCCGAACAATGGACCCGTTAGAAATTTAACTGAGTACAAAGTTCAGAAATCAAGTTTTTGCAATATAATTGTGTTGAAAAGCTCGTAATCAATTATATGAACTCCTAAAATTTGATTCTAACTTCTTTTGCGGTCTCTTTTGTAGGGGTTTCGGACGAGCGGGTCTAAATGGGCCGAATAATAGATCCGTTAGAATTTTAACTGAGTAGAAAGTACAAAAAGTGAGTTTTTGCAATATAATCTGTTTGAAAATCTCTTAATCAATTGTATGAACTCCTAAATTTGGATTAAAACTTATTTTGCAACCTTTTTGTAGAGGTTTCGGACGAGCGGTTCTAAATTGGCCTAACAATGGACCCGTTAGAATTTTAAGAGAGTAAAAAGTAGAAAAATCGAGTTTTTGCAATATAATTGTGTTGAAAAGCTCATAATCAATTGTATGAACTCCTAAATTTGGATTAAAACTTATTTTGCAACCATTTTGTAGAGGTTTCGGACGACGGGGTTCTAAATGGGCCGAACAATGGACCCGTTAGAATTTTAACTGAGTAAAAAGTGCAGAAATCGGGTTTTTGCAATATAATCGTGTTGAAAATCTCGTAATCAATTGTATGAACTCCTAAATTTGGATTAAAACTTATTTTGCAACCCTTTTGTAGAGGTTTCGGATGAGCGGGTCCAAATGGGCCGAACAATGGACCCGTTAGAATTTTTACTTAGTAAAAAGTAATAAAGTCGATTTTTTGCAATATAATCGTGTTAAAAAGCTCGTAATCAATTGTATGAACTCCTAAATTTTGATTAAAAATTATTTTGCATCCCTTTTGTAGAGGTTTCGGACGAGCGGGTCTAAATGGGCCGAACAATGGACCCGTTAGAATTTTAACAGAGTAAAAAGTACAGAAATCGAGTTTTTGCAATATAATCGTGTTGAAAAGCTCGTAATCAATTGTATGAACTCCTAAATTTGGATTAAAACTTATTTTGCAACCATTTTGTAGAGGTTTCAGACGAGCGGGTCTAAATGGGACGAACAATGGACCCGTTAGAATATTAACTGAATAAAAAGTACGGAATTCTAGTTTTTTCAATATAATCGTGTTGAAAAGCTCGTAATTTAATTTTATAAACTACTAAATTTGGATTAATACTTATTTTGCAACCCTTTTGTAGAGGTTTCGGACGAGCGGGTCTAAAGGGGCCGAACAATGGACCCGTTAGAATTTTAACTGAGTAAAAAGTACAGTAATCGAGTTTTTGCAATATAATCATGTTGAACAGATCGTACTCAATTATATGAACTCCAAAAATTTGATTCTAACTTGTTTTGCCGTCTTTTTTGTAGAGGTTTCGGACGAGCGGGTCTAAATGGGCCGAACAATGGACCCGTTAGAATTTTAACTGAGAAAAAAGTACAGAAATCGAGTTTTTGCAATATAATAGTGTTGAAAAGCTCGAAATTAATTATCTGAACTCTTAAATTTGATTAAAACTTGTTTTGCAACCTTTTTGTAGAGGTTTCGGACGAGGGGGTCTAAATGGGCCTAACAATGGACCCGTTAGAATTTTAACTAAGTAAAAAGTATAGAAATCGAGTTTTTGCAATATAATCATGTCGAAAATCTCGTAATCAATTGTATGAACTCCTAAATTTGGATTAAAACATATTTTGTAACCCTTTTGTAGAGGTTTCGGATGAGCGGGTCTAAATGGGCTGAACAATGGACCCGTTAGAATTTTAACTGAGTAAAAAGTACAGAAATCGAGTTTTTGCAATATAATCGTGTTGAAAAGCTCGTAATCAATTATATGAACTCCTAGAATTTGTTTAAAACTTATTTTGCGGTCTTTTTTGTAGAGGTTTCGGACGAGCGGGTCTAAATGGGGAGAACAATGGACCCGTTAGAATTTTAACTGAGTAAAAATTACACAAATCAAGTTTTTGCAATATAATCGTGTTCAAAAGCTCTTAATCAATTATATGAACTCCTAGAATTTGATTTTAACTTATTTTGCGATCTTTTTTGTAACGGTTTCGGACGAGCGGGTCTAAATGTGCCGAACAATGGACCCGTTAGAATTTTAACTGAGTAAAGAAATCGAGTTTTTGCAATATAATCATGTTGAAAAGCTCGTAAACAATTGTATGAACTCCTAATTTTGGATTAAAACTTATTTTGCAACCCTTTTGTAGAGGTTTCGGACGAGCGGGTCTAAATGGGCCGAACAATGGACTCGTTAGAATTTTAACTGAGTAAAAAGTACAAAAATCAAGTTTTTGCAATATAATCGTGTTGAAAAGCTCGTAATCAATTGTATGAACTCCTAAATTTGGGTTGAAACTTATTTTCCAACCCTTTTGTAGAGGTTTCGGACGAGCGGGTCTAAATGGGCCGAACAATGGACCCGTTAGAATTTTAACTGAGTAAAAGGTACTGTAATCGAGTTTTTGTAATATAATCGTGTTGAAAAGCTCGTAATCAATTATAAGAACTCTAAAAATTTGATTCTAACTTGTTTTGCGGTCTTTTTTGTAGAGGTTTCGGACGAGCGGGTCTAAATGGGCCGAACAATGGACCCGTTAGAATTTTAACAGATAAAAAAGTACAAAAATCGAGTTTTTGCAATATAATCGTGTTGAAAAGCTCGTAATCAATTGTATGAACTCCTAAATGTGGATTAAAACTTATTTTGCAACCCTTTTGTAGAGGTTTCAGACGAGCGGGTCTAAATGGGACGAACAATGGACCCGTTACAATATTAACTAAATAAAAAGTACAGAATTCTAGTTTTTTCAATATAATCGTTTTGAAAAGCTCGTAATCAATTTTATAAACTCCTAAATTTGGATTAAAACCTATTCTGCAACCCTCTTGTACAGGTTTCAGACGAGCGGGTCTAAAAGGGCCGAACAATGGACCCATTGGAATTTTAACTATGTAAAAAGTTCAGAAATCGAGTTTTTGAAATATAATCATGTTGAAAAGCTCGTAATCAATTATATGAACTCCTAAAATTTGATTCTAAATTATTTTGCTATTTTTTTTGTAGAGATTTCGGACGAGCGGGTCTAAATGGGCCGAACAATGGACCCGTTAGAATTTTAACTGAGTAAAAAGTACAGAAATCGAGTTTTTGATAAATAATTGTGTTGAAAAGCTCGTAATCAATTATATGAACTCCTAAATTTGGATTAAAACTTATTTTGCAGCCCTTTTTGTAGAGGTTTCAGACGAAGAGGTCTAAATGTGCCGAACAAAGAACACGTTAGAATTTTAACAGAGTAAAAAGTACAGAAATAGAGTTTTTGCAATATAATCATGTTGGAAAGCTCGAAATTAATTATCTGAACTCTTAAATTTGATTAAAACTTGTTTTGCAACCTTTTTGTAGAGGTTTCGGACAAGGGGGTCTAAATGGGCCGAACAGTGGACCCGTTATAATTTTAACTGAGTAAAAAGTATAGAAATCGGGTTTTTGCAATAAAATCGTGTCGAAAATCTCGTAATCAATTGTATGAACTCCTAAATTTGGATTAAAACTTATTTTGTAACCCTTTTGTAGAGGTTTCGGATGAGCGGGTCTAAATGGGCCGAACAATGGACCCGTTAGAATTTTAACTGAGTAAAAAGTACAGAAATCGAGCTTTTGCAATATAATCGTGTTGAAAAGCTCGTAATCAATTATATGAACTCTTAGATTTTGATTAAAACTTGTTTTGCGGTCTTTTTTGTAGAGGTTTCGGACGAGCGGGTCTAAATGGGGCGAACAATGGACCCGTTAGAATTTTAACTGAGTAAAAAGTACAGAAATCAAGTTTTTGCAATATAATCGTGTTCAAAAGCTCTGAATCAATTGTATGAACTCCTAGAATTTGATTCTAACTTATTTTGTGATCTTTTTTGTAACAGTTTCGGACGAGCGGGTCTAAATGGGCCGAACAATGGACCCGTTAGAATTTTAACTGAGTAAAGAAATCGATTTTTTGCAATATAATCGTGTTGAAAAGCTCGTAAACAATTGTATGAACTCCTAAATTTGGATTAAAACTTATTTTGCAACCCTTTTTTAGAGGTTTCGGACGAGCGTGTCTAAATGGGCCGAACAATGGACCCGTTAGAATTTTAACTGAGTAAAAAGTACAGAAATCAAGTTTTTGCAATATAATCGTGTTGAAAAGCTCGTAATCAATTGTATGAACTCCTAAATTTGGATTAAAACTTATTTTCCAACCCTTTTGTAGAGGTTTCGGACGAGCGGGTCTAAATGGGCCGAACAATGGACCCGTTAGAATTTTATCTGAGTAAAAAGTATAGAAATCAAGTTTTTGCAATATAATCGTGTTGAAAAGCTCGTAATCAATTATATGAACTCCTAAAATTTGATTCTAACTTGTTTTGCGGTCTTTTTTGTAGAGGTTTCGGACGAGCGGGTCTAAATGGGCCGAACTATGGACTCGTTAGAATTTTAACTGAGTAAAAAGTATAGAAATCGTGTTTTTGCAATATAATCGTGTTGAAAAGCTCGTAATCAATTTTATTAATTCCTAAATTTGGATTAAAACTTATTTTGCAACCCTTTGTAGAGGTTTCGGACGAGCGGGTCTAAATGGGCCGAACAATGGACCCGTTAGAATTTTAACTGAGTCAAAAGTACAGAAATCGAGTTTTTGCAATATAATAGTGTTGAAAAGCTCGTAATAAATAATATGAACTCCTAAATTTCGATTAAAACTTACTTTGCGGTCCTTTTCGTAAGGTTTCGGACGAGCGAGTCTAAATGGGCCGAATAATGGAACCGTTAGAATTTTAACCGAGTAAAAAGTATAAAAATTAAGTTTTTGCAATATAATAGTGTTGAAAAGCTCGTAATCAATTATATGAACTCCTAAATTTGGATTAAAACTTATTTTGCAGCCCTTTTTTGTAGAGGTTTCGGACGAGCGGGTCTAAATGGGCCGAACAATGGACACATTAGAATTTTTTTTAAGAAAGCTCATTAGAATATTATCTAAGTAAAAAGTACAGAAATTGAATTTTTGCAATATAATCGTGTTGAAAAGCTCGTTATCAATTATATGAACTCCTAAAATTTGATTCTAACTTATTTTGTGATTTTTTTTGTTGAGGTTTCAGACGAGCGGGTCTAAATGGGCCGAACAATGGACCCGTTAGAATTTTAACTGAGTAAAAAGTACAAAAATCGAGTTTTTGCAATCTAATTGTATTGAAAAGCTCGTAATCAATTGTATGAACTCCTAAATTTGGATTAAAACTTATTTTGGAACCCTTTTGTAGAGGTTTGGGATGAGCGAGTCTAAATGGGCCGAACAATGGACCCGTTAGAATTTTAACTATGTACAAAGTACAGAAATCAAGTTTTTGCAATATAATCGTGTTGAAAATCTCGTAATCAATTATATGAACTCCTAAAATTTGATTCTAATTTGTTTTGCGGTCTCTTTTGTAGAGGTTTCGGACGAGAGGGTCTAAATGGGCCGAACAATGGATCCGTTAGAATTTTAACTGAGTAGAAAGTACAAAAAGTGAGTTTTTGCAATATAAACTCTTTGAAAATCTCTTAATCAATTGTATGAACTCCTAAATTTGGATTAAAACTTATTTTGCAACCTTTTTGTAGAGGTTTCGGACGAGCGGGTCTAAATGGGCCTAACAATGCACCCGTTAGAATTTTAAGAGAGTAAAAAGCAGAAAAATCGCGTTTTTGCAATATAATTGTGTTGAAAATCTCATAATCAATTGTATGAACTCCAAAATTTGGATTAAAACTTATTTTGCAACCCTTTTGTAGAGGTTTCGGACGAGCGGGTCTAAAATGGCCGAACAATGGACCCGTTAGAATTTTAACAGAGTAAAAAGTATAGAAATCGAAATTTTGCAATATAATTGTGTTGAAAAGCTCGTAATCAATTGTATGAACTCCTAAATTTGGATTAACACTAAAGTTTGCAATCCTTTTGTAGAGGTTTCGGACGAGGGGGTCTAAATGGGCCGAACAATGGACCCGTTAGAATTTTAACTGAGTAAAAAGTACAGAAATCGGGTTTTTGCAATATAATCGTGTTGAAAATCTCGTAATCAATTGTATGAACTCCTAAATTTGGATTAAAACTTATTTTGCAACCCTTTTGTAGAGGTTTCGGATGAGCGGGTCTAAATGGGCCGAACAATGGACTCGTTAGAATTTTAACTGAGTAAAAAGTACAGAAATCGAGTTTTTGCAATATAATCGTGTTGAAAAGCTCGTAATCAATTGTATGAACTCCTAAATTTGGATTAAAACTTATTTTGCAACCCTTTTGTAGAGGTTTCAGACGAGCGAGTCTAAATGGGACGAACAATGGACCCGTTAGAATATTAACTGAATAAAAAGTACATAATTCTTGTTTTTTCAATATAATCGTGTTGAAAAGCTCGTAATTGAATTTTATGAACTACTAAATTTGGATTAAAACTTATTTTGCAACCCTTTTGTAGAGGTTTCGGACGAGCGGGTCTAAAGGGGCCGAACAATGGACCCGTTAGAATTTTAACTGAGCAAAAAGTACAGTAATCGAGTTTTTGCAATATAATCATGTTGAATAGATCGGAATCAATTTTATGAACTCCAAAAATTTGATTCTAACTTGTTTTGCGGTCTTTTTTGTAAAGGGTTCGGACGAGCGGGTCTAAATGGGCCGAACAATGGACCCGTTAGAATTTTAACTGAGAAAAAAAGTACAGAAATCGAGTTTTAGCAATATAATCGTGTTGAAAAGCTCGTAATCAATTGTATGAACTCCTAAATTTGGATTAAAAATTATTTTGCAACCCTTTGTAGAGGTTTCAGACGAGCGGGTCTAATTGGGACGAACAATAGACCCGTTATAATATTAACTGAATAAAAAGAACAGAATTCTAGTTTTATCAATATAATCGTGTTGAAAAGCTCGTAATTTAATTTTATGAACTCCTAAATTTATATTAAAACTTATTTTGCAACCCTCTTGTACAGGTTTCAGACGAGCGGGTCTAAATGGGCCGAACAATGGACCCATTGGAATTTTAACTGAGTAAAAAGTTCAGAAATCGAGTTTTTGAAATATAATCATGTTGAAAAGCTCGTAAATAATTATATTTGCAGCCTTTTTGTAGAGGTTTCGGACGAACGGGTCTAAATAGGCCGAACAAAGGACCTGTTAGAATTTTAACGGAGTAAAAAGTACAGAAATCGAATTTTTGCAATATAATCATGTTGGAAAGCTCGAAATTAATTATATGAACTCTTAAATTTGATTAAAACTTGTTTTACGGTCTTTTTTGTAGAGGTTTCGGACGAACGGGTCTAAATGGGCCGAACAAAGGACCCGTTAGAATTTTAACAGAGTAAAAAGTACATAAATCGAATTTTTGCAATATAATCATGTTGGAAAGCTCGAAATTAATTATATGAACTCTTAAATTTGATTAAAACTTGTTTTGCGGTCTTTTTTGTAGAGGTTTCGGACGAGCGGGTCTAAATGGTCCGAACAATGGACTCGTTAGAATTTTAACTGAGTAAAAAGTACAGAAATCGAGTTTTTGCAGTATAATCGTGTTAAAAAGCTCGTAATCAATTGTATGAACTCCTAAATTTGGATTAAAACTTATTTTGCAACCCTTTTGTAGAGGTTTCGGATGGGCGAGTTTAAATGGGCCGAACAATGGACCCGTTAGAATTTTAACTGAGTACAAAGTACAGAAATCAAGTACTTGCAATATAATCGTGTTGAAAAGCTCGTAATCAATTGTATTAACTCCTAAATTTGGATTAAAACTTATTTTCCAACCCTTTTGTAGAGGTTTCGGACGAGCGGATCTAAATGGGCAGAACAATGGACCCGTTAGAATTTTAACTGAGTAAAAAGTACAGAAATCGAGTTTTTGCAATATAATCGTGTTGAAAAGCTTGTAATCAATTATATGAACTCCTAAAATTTGATTCTAACTTGTTTTGAGGTCTTTTTTGTAGAGGTTTCGGACGAGCGGGTCTAAATGGGCCGAACAATGGACCCGTTAGAATTTTAACTGAGTCAAAAGTACAGAAATCGAGTTTTTGCAAAATAATAGTGTTGTAAAGCTCGTAATAAATTATACGAACTCCTAAATTTCGATTCAAACTTACTTTGCAGTCCTTTTCGTAAGGTTTCGGACGAGCGAGTCTAAATAGGTCGAACAATGGACCCGTTAGAATTTTAACCGAGTAAAAAGTATAAAAATTAAGTTTTTGCAATATAATAGTGTTGAAAACCTCGTAATCAATTATATGAACTCCTGAATTTGGATTAAAACTTATTTTGCAGCCCTTTTTGTAGAGGTTTCGGACGAGCGGGTCTAAAATGGCCGAACAATGGACCCGTTAGAATTTTAACAGAGTAAAAAGTATAGAAATCGAAATTTTGCAATATAATCGTGTTGAAAAGCTCGTAATCAATTGTATGAACTCCTAAATTTGGATTAACACTAAAGTTTGCAATCCTTTTGTAGAGGTTTCGGACGAGGGGGTCTAAATGGGCCGAACAATGGACCCGTTAGAATTTTAACTGAGTAAAAAGTACAGAAATCGGGTTTTTGCAATATAATCGTGTTGAAAATCTCGTAATCAATTGTATGAACTCCTAAATTTGGATTAAAACTTATTTTGCAACCCTTTTGTAGAGGTTTCGGATGAGCGGGTCTAAATGGGCCGAACAATGGACTCGTTAGAATTTTAACTGAGTAAAAAGTACAGAAATCGAGTTTTTGCAATATAATCGTGTTGAAAAGCTCGTAATCAATTGTATGAACTCCTAAATTTGGATTAAAACTTATTTTGCAACCCTTTTGTAGAGGTTTCAGACGAGCGAGTCTAAATGGGACGAACAATGGACCCGTTAGAATATTAACTGAATAAAAAGTACATAATTCTTGTTTTTTCAATATAATCGTGTTGAAAAGCTCGTAATTTAATTTTATGAACTACTAAATTTGGATTAAAACTTATTTTGCAACCCTTTTGTAGAGGTTTCGGACGAGCGGGTCTAAAGGGGCCGAACAATGGACCCGTTAGAATTTTAACTGAGCAAAAAGTACAGTAATCGAGTTTTTGCAATATAATCATGTTGAATAGATCGGAATCAATTTTATGAACTCCAAAAATTTGATTCTAACTTGTTTTGCGGTCTTTTTTGTAAAGGGTTCGGACGAGCGGGTCTAAATGGGCCGAACAATGGACCCGTTAGAATTTTAACTGAGAAAAAAAGTACAGAAATCGAGTTTTAGCAATATAATCGTGTTGAAAAGCTCGTAATCAATTGTATGAACTCCTAAATTTGGATTAAAAATTATTTTGCAACCCTTTGTAGAGGTTTCAGACGAGCGGGTCTAATTGGGACGAACAATAGACCCGTTATAATATTAACTGAATAAAAAGAACAGAATTCTAGTTTTATCAATATAATCGTGTTGAAAAGCTCGTAATTTAATTTTATGAACTCCTAAATTTATATTAAAACTTATTTTGCAACCCTCTTGTACAGGTTTCAGACGAGCGGGTCTAAATGGGCCGAACAATGGACCCATTGGAATTTTAACTGAGTAAAAAGTTCAGAAATCGAGTTTTTGAAATATAATCATGTTGAAAAGCTCGTAAATAATTATATTTGCAGCCTTTTTGTAGAGGTTTCGGACGAACGGGTCTAAATAGGCCGAACAAAGGACCTGTTAGAATTTTAACGGAGTAAAAAGTACAGAAATCGAATTTTTGCAATATAATCATGTTGGAAAGCTCGAAATTAATTATATGAACTCTTAAATTTGATTAAAACTTGTTTTACGGTCTTTTTTGTAGAGGTTTCGGACGAACGGGTCTAAATGGGCCGAACAAAGGACCCGTTAGAATTTTAACAGAGTAAAAAGTACATAAATCGAATTTTTGCAATATAATCATGTTGGAAAGCTCGAAATTAATTATATGAACTCTTAAATTTGATTAAAACTTGTTTTGCGGTCTTTTTTGTAGAGGTTTCGGACGAGCGGGTCTAAATGGTCCGAACAATGGACTCGTTAGAATTTTAACTGAGTAAAAAGTACAGAAATCGAGTTTTTGCAGTATAATCGTGTTAAAAAGCTCGTAATCAATTGTATGAACTCCTAAATTTGGATTAAAACTTATTTTGCAACCCTTTTGTAGAGGTTTCGGATGGGCGAGTTTAAATGGGCCGAACAATGGACCCGTTAGAATTTTAACTGAGTACAAAGTACAGAAATCAAGTACTTGCAATATAATCGTGTTGAAAAGCTCGTAATCAATTGTATTAACTCCTAAATTTGGATTAAAACTTATTTTCCAACCCTTTTGTAGAGGTTTCGGACGAGCGGATCTAAATGGGCAGAACAATGGACCCGTTAGAATTTTAACTGAGTAAAAAGTACAGAAATCGAGTTTTTGCAATATAATCGTGTTGAAAAGCTTGTAATCAATTATATGAACTCCTAAAATTTGATTCTAACTTGTTTTGAGGTCTTTTTTGTAGAGGTTTCGGACGAGCGGGTCTAAATGGGCCGAACAATGGACCCGTTAGAATTTTAACTGAGTCAAAAGTACAGAAATCGAGTTTTTGCAAAATAATAGTGTTGTAAAGCTCGTAATAAATTATACGAACTCCTAAATTTCGATTAAAACTTACTTTGCAGTCCTTTTCGTAAGGTTTCGGACGAGCGAGTCTAAATAGGTCGAATAATGGACCCGTTAGAATTTTAACCGAGTAAAAAGTATAAAAATTAAGTTTTTGCAATATAATAGTGTTGAAAACCTCGTAATCAATTATATGAACTCCTGAATTTGGATTAAAACTTATTTTGCAGCCCTTTTTGTAGAGGTTTCGGGCGAGCGGGTCTAAATGGGCCGAACAATGGACACGTTAGAATTTATTTAAGAAAGCTCATTAGAATTTTAACAAAGTAAAAAGTACAGAAATTGAATTTTTGCAATATAATCGTGTTGAAAAGCTCGTTATCAATTATATGAACTCCTAAAATTTGATTCTAACTTATTTTGTGATCTTTTTTGTTGAGGTTTCGGATGAGCGAGTCTAAATGGGCCGAACAATGGACCCGTTATAATTTTAACTGAGTAAAAAATACAAAAATCGAGTTTTTGCAATCTAATTGTGTTAAAAAGCTCATAATCAATTGTATGAACTCCTAAATTTGGATTAAAACTTATTTTGCAACCCTTTTGTAGAGGTTTCGGATGGGCGAGTTTAAATGGGCCGAACAATGGACCCGTTAGAATTTTAACTGAGTACAAAGTACAGAAATCAAGTTTTTGCAATATAATTGTGTTGAAAAGCTCGTAATCAATTATATGAACTCCTAAAATTTGATTCTAACTTGTTTTACGGTCTTTTTTGTAGAGGTTTTGGTTGAGCGGGTATAAATGGGCCGAAAAATGGATCCGTTAGAATTTTAACTGAGTAGAAAGTACAAAAAGCGAGTTTTTGCAATATAATCTGTTTGAAAATCTCTTAATCAATTGTATGAACTCCTAAATTTGGATTAAAACATATTTTGCAACCCTTTTGTAGAGGTTTCGGACGAGCGGGTCGAAATGGGCGGAATAATGGACCCGTTAGAATTTTAACAGAGTAAAAAGCAGAAAAATCGAGTTTTGGCAATATAATTGTGTTGAAAAGCTCATAATCAATTGTATGAACTCCTAAATTTGGATTAAAACTTATTTTGCAACCCTTTTGTAGAGGTTTCGGACGAGCGGGTCTAAATGGGCCGAACAATGGACTCGTTAGAATTTTAACGGAGTAAAAAGTACAGAAATCGAGTTTTTGCAATATTATCGTGTTGAAAAGCTCATAATCAATTGTATGAACTCCTAAATTTGGATTAACACTTGCTTTGCAACCCTTTTGTAGAGGTTTCGGACAAGGGGGTCTAAATGGGTCGAACAATGGACCCGTTAGAATTTTAACTAAGTAAAAAGTACAAAAATCGGGTTTTTGCAATATAATCGCGTTGAAAAGCTCGTAATAAATTGTATGAACTCCTAAATTTGTATTTAAACTTAATTTCCAACCATTTTGTAGAGGTTTAGAACAAGCGGGTCTAAATGGGCCGAACAATGGACCCATTAGAATTTTAACGGAGTAAAAAGTACAAAAATCGGGTTTTTGCAATATAATCGTGTTGTAAAGCTCGTAATCAATTGTATGAACTCCTAAATTTGTATTAAAACTTATTTTCCAACCCTTTTGTAGAGGTTTAGAACAAGCGGGTCTAAATGGGTTGAACAATGGACCCGTTAGAATTTTAATAGAGTAAAAAATACAGAAATCGAGTTTTTGCAATATAATCATGTTGGAAAGCTCGATATCAATTATATGAACTCTTTAATTTGATTATAACTTGTTTTGCGGTCTATTTTGAAGAGGTTTCGGACGAGCAGGTCTAAATGGGCCGAACAATGGACCCGTTAGAATTTTAACTGAGTAAAAAGTACAGAAATTGAGTTTTTGCAATATAATCATGTTGAAAAATTTGTAATCAGTTATATGAACTCCTGAATTTGGATTAAAACTTATTTTGCAGCCCTTTTTGTAGAGGTTTCGGACGATCGGGTTTAAATGGGCCGAACAATGGACCCGTTAGAATTTTAACGGAGCAAAAAGTACAGAAATAGAGTTTTTGCAATATAATCGTGTTGAAAAGCTCGTAATCAATTGTATGAACTCCTAAATTTGTATTAAAACTTATTTTCCAACCCTTTTGTAGAGGTTTCGGACGAGCGGGTCTAAATGGGCCGAACAATGGACCCGTTAGAATTTTAACTAAGTAAAAAGTATAGAAATCGAGGTTTTGCAATATAATCGTTTTGAAAAGCTCGTAATCAATTATATGAACTCCAAAAATTTGATTCTAACTTGTTTTGCGATCTTTTTTGTAGAGGTTTCAGACGAGCGGGTCTAAATGGGCCGAACAATGGACCCGTTAGAATTCTAACTAAGTAAAAAGTACAGAAATCGAGTTTTTGCATTGTAATCGTGTTGAAAAGCTTGTAATCAATTGTATGAACTCCTAAATTTGGATTAAAACTTATTTTGCAACCCCTTTGTAGAGGTTTCAGATGAGCGGGTCCAAATGGGCCGAACAATGGACTCGTTAGAATTTTTACTCAGTAAAAAGTAATAAAATCGAGTTTTTGCAATATAATCGTGTTAAAAAGCTCGAAATCAATTGTATGAACTCCTAAATTTTGATTAAAACTTATTTTGCAACCCTTTTGTAGAGGTTTCGGAGGAGCGGGTCTAAATGGGCCGAACAATGGACCCGTTGGAATTTTAATTGAGTAAAAAGTATAGTAATAGAGTTTTTTGCAATATAATCATGTTGAAAATCTCGTAATCAATTATATGAACTCCTAAAATTTGATTCTAACTTGTTTTGCGGTCTTTTTTGTAGAGGTTTCGGACGAGCGGGTCTAAATGGGCCGAACAATGGATCCGTTAGAATTTTAACTGAGTAGAAAGTACAAAAAACGAGTTTTTGCAATATAATCTGTTTGAAAATCTCTTAATCAATTGTATGA
Source organism: Hibiscus trionum (assembly GCA_030270665.1). NCBI lineage: Eukaryota > Viridiplantae > Streptophyta > Magnoliopsida > Malvales > Malvaceae > Hibiscus > Hibiscus trionum. The sequence goes on along the minus strand of BSYR01000010.1, from coordinate 35,797,040 downwards.
ACTCCTAAATTTGGATTAAAACTTATTTTGCAACCCTTTTGTAGAGGTTTCGGACAAGCGGGTTTAAATGGGCCGAACAATGGACCCGTTAGAATTTTAATTGAGTAAAAATTACAGTAATCGAGTTTTTGCAATATAATCATGTTTAAAAGCTCGTAATCAATTATATGAACTCCTAAAATTTTATTCTAACTTGTTTTGCGGTCTTTTTTGTAGAGGTTTCGGACGAGCGGGTCTAAATGGGCCGAACAATGGACCCGTTAGAATTTTAACTGAGAAAAAAGTACAAAAATCGAGTTTTGCAATATAATCGTGTTGAAAAGCTCGTAATCAATTGTATGAACTCCTTAATTTGGATTAAAACTTAATTTGCAACCCTTTTGTAGAGGTTTCAGACGAGCGGGTCTAAATGGGGCGAACAATGGACCCGTTAGAATATTAACTGAATAAAAAGTACAGAATTCTAGTTTTTGCAATATAATCGTGTTGAAAAGCTTGTAATCAATTGTATGAACTCCTAAATTTGGATTAAAACTTATTTTGCAACCCTTATGTAGAGGTTTCGGACGAGCGAGTCCAAATGGGCCGAACAATGGACCCGTTAGAATTTTAACTGAGTAAAAAGTACAAAAATCGAGTTTTTGCAATATAATCGTGTTGAAAAGCTCTTAATCAATTGTATGAACTCCTAAATTTGGATTATAACTTATTTTGCAACTCTTTTGTAGAGGTTTCGGCGAGCGGGTCCAAATGGGCCGAACAATGAACCCGTTAGAATATTAACTGAATAAAAAGTACAGAATTATAGTCCATTCAATATAATCGTGTTGAAAAGCTCGTAATCAATTTTATGAACTCCTAAATTTGGATAAAAACTTATTTTGCAACCCTCTTGTACAAGTTTCGGACGAGCGGTCTAAATGGTCCGAACAATGGACCCATTGGAATTTTAACTGAGTAAAAAGTTCAGAAATCGAGTTTTTGAAATATAGTCGTGTTGAAAAGCTCGTAATCAATTGTATGAAATCCTAAATTTGGATTAAAACTTATTTTGCAACCCTTTTGTAAAGGTTTCAGACGAGCGGGTCTAAATGGGCCGAACAATGGATCCGTTAGAATATTAATTGAATAAAAAGTACAGATTTCTATTTTTTCAATATAATCGTGTTGAAATGCTCGTCATCAATTTTATGAACTCCTAAATTTGGATTAAAACTTATTTTGCAACCCTCTTGTACATGTTTCGGACGAGCGGGTCTAAATGGGCCGAACAATGGACCCATTGGAATTTTAACTCAGTAAAAAGTTCAGAAATCGAGTTTTTGAAATATAATCCTGTTGAAAAGCTCGTAATCAATTATATGAACTCCTAAAATTTGATTCTAAATTATTTTGCGGTCTTTTTTGTAGAGGTTTCGGACGAGCGGGTCTAAATGGTCTGAACAATGTACCCGTTAGAATTTTAACTGAGTAAAAAGTACATAAATCGAGTTTTTTCAATATAATCGTGTTGAAAAGCTCGTAATCAATTATATGAACTCCTAAATTTGGATTAAAACTTATTTTGCAGCCCTTTTTGTAGAGGTTTCGGACGAACGGGTCTAAATGGGCCGAACAAAGGACCCGTTAGAATTTTAACAGAGTAAAAAGTACGGAAATCGAGTTTTTGCAATATAATCATGTTGGAATGCTCGAAATTAATTATATGAACTATTAAATTTGAATAAAACTTGTTTTGCGGTTTTTTTTGTAGAGGTTTCGGAGGAGCGGGTCTAAATGGGCCGAACAATGAACTCGTTAGAATTTTAACTGAGTAAAAAGTACAGAAATCGAGTTTTTGCAATATAATCGTGTTGAAAAGCTGGTAATCAATTATATGAACTCCTAAATTTGGATTAAAACTTATTTTGCAGCCCTTTTTGTAGAGGTTTCGTACGAACGGGTCTAAATGGGCCGAACAAAGGACCCGTTAAAATTTTAACAGAGTAAAAAGTACAGAAATCAAGTTTTAGCAATATAATCATGTTGGAAAGCTTGTAATTAATTATATGAACTCTTAAATTTGATTAAAACTTGTTTTGCGGTCTTTATTGTAGAGGTTTCGGACGAGCGGGTCTAATGGGCCGAACAATGGACTCGTTAGAATCTTAACTGAGTAAAAGTACAAAAATCGAGTTTATGCAATATAATCATGTTGAAAAGCTCGTAATCAATTTTATGAACTCCTAAATTTGGATTAAAACTTATTTTGCAGCCTTTTTGTAGTGGTTTCAGATGATCGGGTTTAAATAGGCCGAACAATGGACCCGTTAGAATTTTAACGGAGTAAAAAGTACAGAAATCGAGTTTTTGCAATATAATCGTGTTGAAAAGCTCCTAATCAATTATATGAACTCCTAAATTTGGATTAAAACTTATTTTCCAACCCTTTTGTAGAGCTTTCGGAGAGCGGGTCTAAATGGGTCGAGCAATGGACCCGTTAGAATTTTAACTGAGTAAAAAGTACAGAAATCGAGTTTTTGCATTATAATCATGTTGAAAAGCACGTAATCAATTATATGAACTCCTAAAATTTGATTCTAACTTGATTTGCGGTCTTTTTTGTAGAGGTTTCGGACAAACGAGTCTAAATCGGCCGAACAATGGACCCGTTAGAATTTTAAATGAGTAAAAAGTACATAAATCTAGTTTTTGCATTATAATCGTGTTGGAAAGCTTGTAATCAATTGTATGAACTCCTGAATTTGGATTAAAACTTATTTTGCAACCCTTTTGTAGAGGTTTCGGATGAGCGGGTCCAAATGGGCCGAACTATGGACCCGTTAGAATTTTTACTGAGTAAAAAATAATAAAATCGAGTTTTTGCAATATAATCGTGTTAAAAAGCTCGTAATCAATTGTATGAACTCCTAAATTTGGATTAAAACTTATTTTGCAACCCTTTTGTAGACGTTTCGGACGAGCGGGTCTAAATGGGCCGAACGATGGACCCGTTAGATTTTTAACGGAGTAAAAAGTACAGAAATCAAGGTTTTGCAATATAATCGTGTTGAAAACCTCGTAATAAATTATATGAACTCCTAAAATTTGATTCTAACTTGTTTTGCGATATTTTTTGTAGAGGTTTCGGACGAGCGGGTCTAAATCGGCCGAACAATGGACCCGTTAGAATTTTAACTGAGTAAAAAGTACAGAAATCTAGTTTTTGCATTAAATCGTGTTGAAAAGCTTGTAATCAATTGTATGAACTCCTAAATTTGGATTAAAATCTATTTTGCAACCCTTTTGTATAGGTTTCGGATGAGCGGGTCCAAATGACCTGAACAATGGACCCGTTAGAATTTTTACTGAGTAAAAAGTAATAAAATCGAGTTTTTGCAATATAATCGTGTTAAAAAGCTCGTAATCTATTGTATGAACTCTTAAATTTGGATTAAAACTTATTTTGTAACCCTTTTGTAGAGGTTTCGGACGAGCGGGTCCAAATGGGCCGAACAATGGACCCGTTAGTATTTTAACTAAGTAAAAAGTACAAAAATCGAGTTTTTGCAATATAATCGTGTTGAAAATCTGGTAATCAATTATATGAACTCCTAAAATTTGTTTCTAACTTGTTTTGCGGTCTTTTTTATAGAGGTTTCGGACGAGCGAGTCTAAATGGGCCGAACAATGGACCCGTTAGAATTTTAACTCAGTAAAAAGTACAAAAAGTCGAGTTTTTGCAATATAATCGTGTTGAAAAGCTCTTAATCAATTTTATGAACTCCTAAATTTGGATTAAAACTTATTTTGTACCCTAGTTGTAGAGGTTTCGGACGAGCGGGTCTAAATGGGCCGAACAATGGACCCATTAGAATTTTAACAGAGTAAAAAGCGCAAAAATCGAGTTTTTGCAATATAATTGTGTTGAAAAGTTCATAATCAATTGTATGAACTCCTAAATTTGGATTAAAACTTATTTTGCAACCCTTTTGTAGAGGTTTCGGACGAGCGGGTTTAAATGGGCCGAACAATGGACCCGTTAAAATTTTAACTGAGTAAAAAGTACAGTAATCGAGTTTTTGCAATACAATCATGTTGAACAGATCGTAACCAATTATATGAACTCCAAAAATTTGATTCTAACTTGTTTTGCGGTCTTTTTTGTAAAGGTTTCGGAAGAGCGGGTCTAAATGGGCCGAACAATGGACCCGTTAGAATTTTAACTGAGAAAAAAGTATAGAAATCGAGTTTTTGCAATATAATCGTGTTGAAAAGCTCTTAATGAATTGTATGAACTCCTAAATTTGGATTAAAACTTATTTTGCAACCCGTTTGTAGAGGTTTCAGACGAGCGGGTCTAAATGGGCCGAACAATGGACCCGTTAGAATATTAACTGAATAAAAAGTACAGAATTCTAGTTTTTTCAATATAATCGTGTTAAAAAGCTCGTAATCAATTTTATGAACTCCTAAATTTGGATTAAAACTTATTTTGCAACCCTCTTGTACATGTTTCGGACGAGCGTGTCTAAATGGGCCGAACAATGGACCCATTGGAATTTTAACTGAGTAAAAAGTTCAGAAATCGAGTGTTTGAAATATAATCCTGTTGAAAAGCTCGTAATCAATTATATGAACTCCTAAAACTTAATTCTAAATTATTTTGCGGTCTTTTTTGTAGAGGTTTCGTACGAGCGGGTCTAAATGGGCCGAACAATGGACCCGTTATAATTTTAACAGAGTAAAAAGTACAGAAATCGAGTTTTTGCAATATAATCGTGTTGAAAAGCTCGTAATCAATTATATGAACTCCTAAATTTGGATTAAAACTTTTTTTGCAGCCCTTTTTGTAGAGGTTTCGGACGAACGGGTCTAAATGGGCCGAACAAAGGACCTGTTAGAATTTTAACAGAGTAAAAAGTACAGAAATCAAGTTTTCACTATATAATCATGTTGGAAAGCTCGAAATTAATTATATGAACTCTTAAATTTGATTAAAACTTGTTTTGCGGTCTTTTTTGTAGAGGTTTCGGACGAGCGGGTATAAATGGGCCAAACAATGGACTCGTTAGAGTTTTAACTGAGTAAAAAGTACAAAAATCGAGTTTATGCAATATAATCATGTTGAAAAGCTCGTAATCAATTTTATGAACTCCTAAATTTAGATTAAAACTTATTTTGCAGCCTTTTTTGTAGTGGTTTCAGACGATCGGGTTTAAATGGGCCGAACAATGGACCCGTTAGAATTTTAATGGAGTAAAAAGTACAGAAATCGAGTTTTTGCAATATAATCTTGTTGAAAAGATCGTAATCAATTATATGTACTCCTAAATTTGGATTAAAACTTATTTTCCAACCCTTTTGTAGAGCTTTCAGAGAGCGGGTCTAAATGGGTCGAGCAATGGACCCGTTAGAATTTTAACTGAGTAAAAAGTACAGAAATCGAGTTTTTGCATTATAATCGTGTTGAAAAGCTCGTAATCAATTGTATGAACTCCTAAATTTGGATTAAAACTTATTTTGCAACCTTATGTAGAGATTTCAGACGAGCGGGTCCAAATGGGCCGAACAATGGACCCGTTAGAATTTTAACAGAGTAAAAAGTAGAAAAATCGAGTTTTTGCAATATAATTGTGTTGAAAAGCTCATAATCAATATATTGAACTCCTAAATTTGGATTAAAACTTATTTTGCAACCCTTTTGTATAGGTTTCGAACGAGCGGGTCTAAATGGGCCGAACAATGGACCCGTTAGAATTTTAACGGAGTAAAAAGTACAGAAATCGAGTTTTTGCAATATAATCGTGTTGAAAAGCTCGTAATCAATTGTATGAACTCCTAAATTTGGAATAACACTTATTTTGCAACCCTTTTGTAGAGGTTTCGGACGAGGGGGTCTAAATGGGCCGAACGATGGACTCGTTAGAATTTTAATTGAGTAAAAAGTACAGAAATCGGGTTTTTGCAATATAATCGTGTTGAAAAGCTCGTAATCAATTCTATGAACTCCTAAATTTGGATTAAAACTTATTTTGTAGCCTTTTTGTAGTGGTTTCAGATGATCAGGTTTAAATGGGCCGAACAATGGACCCGTTAGAATTTTAACGGAGTAAAAATACAGAAATCGAGTTTTTGCAATATAATCGTGTTGAAAAGCTCGTAATCAATTATATGAACTCCTAAATTTGGATTAAAACTTATTTTCCAACCCTTTTGTAGAGCTTTCGGAGAGCGGGTCTAAATGGGTCGAGTAATGGACCCGTTAGAATTTTAATTGAGTAAAAAGTACAGAAATCGAGTTTTTGCATTATAATCGTGTTGAAAACCTCTACAAAAGGGTTGCAAAATAAGTTTTAATCCAAATTTAGGAGTTCATAAAATTGATTACGAGCTTTTCAACACGATTATATTGCAAAAACTCGATTTCTGTTCTTTTTACTCAGTTAAAATTCTAACGGGTCCATTGTTCACCCCATTTAGACCTGCTCGTCCGAAACCTGTACAAAAAAGACCGCAAAACAAGTTAGAGTCAAATTTTAGGATTTCATATAATTGATTACGAGCTTTTCAACACCACTATATTGCAAAAACTTGATTTCTGTACTTTTTACTCGGTTAAAATTCTAACGGGTCCATTGTTCGGCCCATTTAGACCCGCTCGTCCGAAACCTGGACAAAAGGGTTGCAAAATAACTTTTAATCCAAATTTAGGAGTTCATACAATTGATTACGAGCTTTTTAACACAATTATATTGCAAAAACTCGATTTTTGTGCTTTTTACTCAGTTAAAATTCTAACGGGTCCATTGTTCGGCCCTTTTAGACCCGCTCGTCCGAAACCTCTACAAAAGGGTTGCAAAATAAGTTTTAATCAAAATTTAGGAGTTCATACAATTGACTACGAGCTTTTCAACACAATTATATTGCAAAAACTCGATTACTATACTTTTTACTTAGTTAAAATTCTAATGGGTCTTATTTTCGGCCCATTAGGACCCGCTCGTCTGAAACCTATAAAAAAGGGTTGCAAAATAAGTTTTAATCCAAATTTAAGAGTTCATACAGATGATTACGAGCTTTTCAAAACGATTATATTGCAAAAACTAGATTTCTGTACTTTTTACTCCGTTAAAATTCTAACGGGTCCATTGTTCGGCTCATTTAGACCCGCTCGTCCGAAACCTCAACAAAAGGGTTGCAAAATAAGTTTTAATCCAAATTTAGGAGTTCATACAATTGATTACGAGCTTTTCAACACAATTAGAGTCAAATTTTAGTATTTCATATAATTGATTACGAGCTTTTCAACACCATTATATTGCAAAAACTTGATTTATGTACTTTTTACTCAGTTAAAATTCTGACGGGTCCATTGCTCGGCCCATTTAGACCCGCTCATCCGAAACCTGGACAAAAGGGTTGCAAAATAACTTTTAATCCAAATTTAGGAGTTCATACAATTGATTACGAGCTTTTTAACACAATTATATTGCAAAAACTCGATTTTTGTGCTTTTTACTCAGTTAAAATTCTAACGGGTCAATTGTTCGGCCCATTTAGACCCGCTCGTCCGAAACCTCTATAAAAAGGTTGCAAAATAAGTGTTAATCCAAAATTAGGAGTTCATACAATTGATTACGATCGTTTCAATACGATTATATTGCAAAAACTCGATTTCTGTACTTTTTACTTAGTTAAAATTCTAACGGGTCCATTGTTCGACCCATTTAGACCGGATCATCCGAAACCTATACAAAAAGGGCTGCAAAATAAGTTTTAATCCAAATTTAGGAATGCATATAATTGATTACGTGCTTTTCAACACGATTATATTACAAAAACTCGATTTCTATACATTTTACTTAGTTAAAATTCTAACGGGTCCACTGTTCGGCCCATTTAGACCCGCTCGTCCGAAACCTCTACAAAGGATTGTAAAATAAGTTTTAAACCAAAATTTAGGAGTTCATACAATTGATTACGAGCTTTTCAATTCGATTATATTGCAAAAACTCGATTTCTGTACTTTTTACTTAGTTAAAATTCTAACGGGTCCATTGTTCGGCCCATTTAGACTCGCTCGTCCGAAACCTTTACAAAAAAGACCGCAAAATAAGTTAGAATCAAATTTTGGGAGTTCATATAATTGATTACGAGCTTTTCAAAAACATTATATTGCAAAATCTCGATTTCTATTCTTTCTACTCAGTTAAAATTCTAACGAGTCCATTGTTCGGCCCATTTAGACCCGCTCGTCCGAAACCTCTACAAAAGAGTTGCAAAATAAGTTTTAATCCAAATTTAGGAGTTCATACAATTGTTTACGAGCTTTTCAACACGATTATATTGCAAAAACTCTATTTCTGTTATTTTTACTCAGTTAAAATTCTAACGGGTCCACTGTTCGCTCTATTTAGACCCGCTCGTCCGAAACCTGTACAAAAAAGACCGCAAAACAAGATAGAATCAACTTTTAGGATTTCATATAATTGATTACGAGCTTTTCAACACCACTATATTGCAAAAACTTGATTTCTGTACTTTTTACTCAGTTAAAATTCTAACGGGTCCATTGTTCGGCCCATTTAGACCCGCTCGTCCGAAACCTCTACAAAAGGGTTGCAAAATAAGTTTTAATCCAAATTTAGGAGTTCGTACAATTAATTACGAGCTTTTCAATACGATTATATTGTAAAATCTCGATTTCTGTACTTTTTACTTAGTTAAAATTCTAACGGTTCCATTGTTTGGCACATTTAGACACGCTCGTCCGAAACCTTTACAAAAAAGACCGCAAAAGAGGTTAGAATCAAATTTTAGGAGTTCATATAATTGATTACGAGCTTTTCAACACGATTATATTGAAAAATCTCGATTACAATTCTTTTTACTCAGTTAAAATTCTAACGGGTCCATTGTTCGACCCATTTAGACCCGCTCGTCCGAATCCTCTACAAAAGGGTTGCAAAATAAGTTTTAATCCAAATTTAGGAGTTCATACAATTGTTTACGAGCTTTTCAACACGATTATATTGCAAAAACTCAATTTTTGTGCTTTTTACTCAGTTAAAATTCTAACGGATCCATTGTTCGGCCCATTTAGACCCGATCGTCCGAAACCTATACAAAAGGGGTTGCAAAATAAGTTTTAATCCAAATGTAGGAATGCATATAATTGATTACGAGCTTTTCAACATGTTTATATTGTAAAAACTCGATTACAGTTCTTTTTACTCAGTTAAAATTTTAACGGGTCCATTGTTCGGCCCATTTAGACCCGATCGTCCGAAACCTATACAAAAAGGGTTGCAAAATAAGTTTTAATCCAAATTTAGGAATGCATATAATTGATTACGAGCTTTTCGACATGATTATATTGTAAAAACTAGATTGCAGTTCTTTTTACTCAGTTAAAATTCTAACGGGTCCATTGTTCGGCCCATTTAGACTCGCTCGTCCGAAACCTCTACAAAAGGGTTGCAAAATAAGTTTTAATCCAAATTTAGGAGTTCATACAATTGTTTATGAGCTTTTCAACACGATTATATTGCAAAAAAACGATTTCTGTTCTTTTTACTCAGTTAAAATTCTAACGGGTACATTGTTCGCCCCTTTTAGACCCGCTCGTCCGAAACTTCTACAAAAAAGACCGACAAACAAGTTAGAATCAAATTTTAGGATTTCATATAATTGATACCGAGATTTCAACATGACTATATTTTAAAAACTTGATTTCTGTACTTTTTACTCAATTAAAATTCTAACGGGTACATTGTTCGGCCCGTTTAGACCCGCTCGTCCAAAACCTTTACAAAAAAGATCGCAAAATAAGTTTTAATCAAATCTTAGGAGTTCATAGAATTGATTAAGAGCTTTTCAATATGATTATATTGCAAAAACTCGATTTCTTTTCTTTTTACTCAGTTAATATTCTAACGGGTCTATTGTTCGGCCCATTTAGACTCGCTTGTTCAAAAACCTCTACAAAAGGGTTGCAAAATAAGTTTTAATCCAAATTTAGGAGTTCATACAATTGATTACGATCTTTTCAACACAATTATAATGCAAAAACTCGATTTTTTTGCTTTTTACTCAGTTAAAATTCTAATGGGTCCATTGTTCGGCCCATTTAGGCTCGCTCGTCCCAAACCTCTACAAAAGGGTTGCAAAATAAGTTTTAATCAAAATTTAGGAGTTCATGCAATTGATTACGAGCTTTTAAACACGATTATATTGCAAAAACTCGATTTCTGTACTTTTTACTTAGTTAAAATTCTATCGGGTCCATTGTTCGGCCCATTTAGACCCGCTCGTCTGAAACCTTTACAAAAAAAGATCGCAAAATAAATTTTAATCAAATTTTAGGAGTTCATATAATTGATTAAGAGCTTTTCAACACGATTATATTGAAAAAACTTGATTTCTGTGCTTTTTACTCAGTTAATATTCTAACGGGTCCATTGTTCGGCCCATTTAGACCCGCTCGTCCGAAACCTCCACAAAAGGGTTGCAAAATAAGTTTTAATCCAAATTTAGGAGTTCATACAATTGTTTATGAGCTTTTCAACACGATTATATTGCAAAAACTCGATTTCTATACTTTTTACTCAATTAAAATTCTAAAGTGTCCATTGTTCGGCCCGTTTAGACCCGCTCGTCCGAAACCTTTACAAAAAAGATCGCAAAATAAGTTTTAATCAAATCTTAGGAGTTCATATAATTGATTAAGAGCTTTTCAATATGATTATATTGCAAAAACTCGATTTCTTTTCTTTTTACTCAGTTAATATTCTAACGGGTCCATTGTTCGGCCCATTTAGACCCGCTCGTCCGAAACCTCTACAAAAGGGTTACAAAATAAGTTTTAATCCAAATTTAGGAGTTCATACAATTGATTACGAGCTTTTCAACACAATTATATTGCAAAAACTCGATTTTTGTGCGTTTTACTCAGTTAAAATTCTAACGGGTCCATTGTTCAGCCCATTTAGACTCGCTCGTCCGAAACCTCTACAAAAGGGTTGCAAAATAAGTTTTAATCAAAATTTAGGAGTTCATGCAATTGATTACGAGCTTTTCAACAAGGTTATATTGCAAAAACTCGATTTCTTTACTTTTTAATTAGTTAAAATTCTAACGGGTCCATTGTTCGACCCATTTAGACCCGCTCGTCTGAAACCTTTACAAAAAAAGATCGCAAAATAAATTTTAATCAAATTTTAGGAGTTCATATAATTGATTAAGAGCGTTTCAACACGATTATATTGAAAAAACTTGATTTCTGTACTTTTTACTCAGTTAATATTCTAGCGGGTCCATTGTTCGGCCCATTTAGACCCGCTTGTCCGAAACCTCTACAAAAGGATTGCAAAATAAGTTTTAATCCAAATTTAGGAGTTCAAACAATATATTACGAGCTTTTCAACACAATTATATTGCAAAAACTCGATTATTTTGCTTTTTACTCAGTTAAAATTCTAACGGGTCCATTGTTCGGCCCATTTAGACACACTCGTCCGAAACCTTTACAAAAAAGATCGCAAAATAAGTTAGAATCAAATTTTAGGAGTTCATATAATTGATTAAGAGCTTTTCGACACGATTATATTGCAAAAACTCAATTTCTACACTTTTTACTCGGTTCAAATTCTAACGGGTCCATTGTTCTACCCATTTAGACTCGCTCGTCCGAAACCTTACAAAAAGGACCGGAAAATAAGTTTTAATCAAAATTTAGGAGTTCATATAATTGATTACGAGCTTTTCAACACGATTATATTGCAAAAACTCGATTTCTGTTCTTTTTACTCAGTTAATATTCTAACGGGTCCATTGTTCGGCCCATTTAGACCCGCTCGTCCGAAACCTCTAAAAAAGGGCTGCAAAATAAGTTTTAATCCAAATTTAGGAGTTCAAACAATTGTTTACGAGCTTTTCAACACAATTATATTTCAAAAACTCGATTTTTGTGCTTTTTACTCAGTTAAAATTCTAACGGGTCCATTGTTCGGCCCATTTAGACCAGCTAGTCCGAAACCTCTACAAAAGGGTTGCAAAATAAGTGTTAATCCAAATTTTGGAGATCATACAATTGATCACGTGCGTTTCAACACGATTATATTGCAAAAACTCGATTTCTATACTTTTTACTCAGTTAAAATTCTAACGGGTCCGTTGTTCGGCCCATTTAGACTCGCTCGTCCGAAACCTCTACAAAAGAGTTGCAAAATAAGTTTTAATCAAAATTTAGGAGTTCATGCAATTGATTACGAGCTTTTCAAAACGATTATATTGCAAAAACTCGATTTCTATACTTTTTACTCAGTTAAAATTCTAACGGGTCCATTGTTCGGCCCATTTAGACCCGCTCGTCCGATACCTTTACAAAAAAAGATCGCAAAATAAATTTTAATCAAAATTTAGGAGTTCATATAATTGATTAAGAGCTTTTCAACACGATTATATTGAAAAAACTAGATTTCTGTACTTTTTACTCAGTTAATATTCTAACGGGTCCATTGTTCGTCCCATTTAGACCCGCTCGTCCGAAACCTCTACAAAAGGGTTGCAAAATAAGTTTTAATCCAAATTTAGGAGTTCATACAATAGATTACGAGCTTTTCAACACAATTATATTGCAAAAACTCGATTTTTTTGCTTTTTACTCAGTTAAAATTCTAACGGGTCCAGTGTTCGGCCCATTTAGACCCGCTCGTTCGAAACCTCTACAAAAAAGATCGCAAAATAAGTTAGAATCAAATTTTAGGAGTTCATATAATTGATTAAGAGCTTTTCAACACGATTATATTGCAAAAACTCACTTTCTATACTTTTTACTCGGTTCAAATTCTAACGGGTCCATTGTTCTGCCCATTTAGACTAGCTCGTCCGAAACCTTACAAAAAGGACCGCAAAATAAGTTTTAATCAAAATTTAGGAGTTCATATAATTGATTACGAGCTTTTCAACACGATTATATTGCAAAAACTCGATTTCTGTTCTTTTTACTCAGTTAATATTCTAACGGGTCCATTGTTCGGCCCATTTAGACCCGCTCGTCCGAAACCTCTAAAAAAAGGCTGCAAAATAAGTTTTAATCCAAATTTAGGAGTTCAAACAATTGTTTACGAGCTTTTCAACACAATTATATTTCAAAAACTCGATTTTTGTGCTTTTTACTCAGTTAAAATTCTAACGGGTCCATTGTTCGGCCCATTTAGACCAGCTAGTCCGAAACCTCTACAAAAGGGTTGCAAAATAAGTGTTAATCCAAATTTTGGAGATCATACAATTGATCACGTGCGTTTCAATACGATTATATTGCAAAAACTCGATTTCTATACTTTTTACTCAGTTAAAATTCTAACGGGTCCGTTGTTCGGCCCATTTAGACTCGCTCGTCCGAAACCTCTACAAAAGGGTTGCAAAATAAGTTTTAATCAAAATTTAGGAGTTCATGCAATTGATTACGAGCTTTTCAAAACGATTATATTGCAAAAACTCGATTTCTGTACTTTTTACTCAGTTAAAATTCTAACGGGTCCATTGTTCGGCCCATTTAGACCCGCTCGTCCGAAACCTTTACAAAAAAAGATCGCAAAATAAATTTTAATCAAAATTTAGGAGTTCATATAATTGATTAAGAGCTTTTCAACACGATTATATTGAAAAAACTAGATTTCTGTACTTTTTACTCAGTTAATATTCTAACGGGTCCATTGTTCGGCCCATTTAGACCCGCTCGTCCGAAACCTCTACAAAAGGGTTGCAAAATAAGTTTTAATCCAAATTTAGGAGTTCATACAATAGATTACGAGCTTTTCAACACAATTATATTGCAAAAACTCGATTTTTTTGCTTTTTACTCAGTTAAAATTCTAACGGGTCCAGTGTTCGGCCCATTTAGACCCGCTCGTTCGAAACCTCTACAAAAAAGATCGCAAAATAAGTTAGAATCAAATTTTAGGAGTTCATATAATTGATTAAGAGCTTTTCAACACGATTATATTGCAAAAACTCAATTTCTATACTTTTTACTCGGTTAAAATTCTAACGGGTCCATTGTTCTGCCCATTTAGACTCGCTCGTCCGAAACCTTACAAAAAGGACCGCAAAATAAGTTTTAATCAAAATTTAGGAGTTCATATAATTGATTACGAGCTTTTCAACACGATTATATTGCAAAAACTCGATTTCTGTTCTTTTTACTCAGTTAATATTCTAACGGGTCCATTGTTCGGCCCATTTAGACCCGCTCGTCCGAAACCTCTAAAAAAGGGCTGCAAAATAAGTTTTAATCCAAATTTAGGAGTTCAAACAATTGTTTACGAGCTTTTCAACACAATTATATTTCAGAAACTCGATTTTTGTGCTTTTTACTCAGTTAAAATTCTAACGGGTCCATTGTTCGGCCCATTTAGACCAGCTAGTCCGAAACCTCTTCAAAAGGGTTGCAAAATAAGTGTTAATCCAAATTTTGGAGATCATACAATTGATCACGTGCGTTTCAACACGATTATATTGCAAAAACTCGATTTCTATACTTTTTACTCAGTTAAAATTCTAACGGGTCCGTTGTTCGGCCCATTTAGACTCGCTCGTCCGAAACCTCTACAAAAGGGTTGCAAAATAAGTTTTAATCAAAATTTAGGAGTTCATGCAATTGATTACGAGCTTTTCAAAACGATTATATTGCAAAAACTCGATTTCTGTACTTTTTACTCAGTTAAAATTCTAACGGGTCCATTGTTCGGCCCATTTAGACCCGCTCGTCCGAAACCTTTACAAAAAAACATCGCAAAATAAATTTTAATCAAAATTTAGGAGTTCATATAATTGATTAAGAGCTTTTCAACACGATTATATTGAAAAAACTAGATTTCTGTACTTTTTACTCAGTTAATATTCTAACGGGTCCATTGTTCGGCCCATTTAGACCCGCTCGTCCGAAACCTCTACAAAAGGGTTGCAAAATAAGTTTTAATCCAAATTTAGGAGTTCATACAATAGATTACGAGCTTTTCAACACATTTATATTGCAAAAACTCGATTTTTTTGCTTTTTACTCAGTTAAAATTCTAACGGGTCCAGTGTTCGGCCCATTTAGACCCGCTCGTTCGAAACCTCTACAAAAAAGATCGCAAAATAAGTTAGAATCAAATTTTAGGAGTTCATATAATTGATTAAGAGCTTTTCAACACGATTATATTGCAAAAACTCAATTTCTATACTTTTTACTCGGTTAAAATTCTAACGGGTCCATTGTTCTGCCCATTTAGACTCGCTCGTCCGAAACCTTACAAAAAGGACCGCAAAATAAGTTTTAATCAAAATTTAGGAGTTCATATAATTGATTACGAGCTTTTCAACACGATTATATTGCAAAAACTCGATTTCTGTTCTTTTTACTCAGTTAATATTCTAACGGGTCCATTGTTCGGCCCATTTAGACCCGCTCGTCCGAAACCTCTAAAAAAGGGCTGCAAAATAAGTTTTAATCCAAATTTAGGAGTTCAAACAATTGTTTACGAGCTTTTCAACACAATTATATTTCAAAAACTCGATTTTTGTGCTTTTTACTCAGTTAAAATTCTAACGGGTCCATTGTTCGGCCCATTTAGACCAGCTAGTCCGAAACCTCTACAAAAGGGTTGCAAAATAAGTGTTAATCCAAATTTTGGAGATCATACAATTGATCACGTGCGTTTCAACACGATTATATTGCAAAAACTCGATTTCTATACTTTTTACTCAGTTAAAATTCTAACGGGTCCGTTGTTCGGCCCATTTAGACTCGCTCGTCCGAAACCTCTACAAAAGGGTTGCAAAATAAGTTTTAATCAAAATTTAGGAGTTCATGCAATTGATTACGAGCTTTTCAAAACGATTATATTGCAAAAACTCGATTTCTGTACTTTTTACTCAGTTAAAATTCTAACGGGTCCATTGTTCGGCCCATTTAGACCCGCTCGTCCGAAACCTTTACAAAAAAAGATCGCAAAATAAATTTTAATCAAAATTTAGGAGTTCATATAATTGATTAAGAGCTTTTCAACACGATTATATTGAAAAAACTAGATTTCTGTACTTTTTACTCAGTTAATATTCTAACGGGTCCATTGTTCGGCCCATTTAGACCCGCTCGTCCGAAACCTCTACAAAAGGGTTGCAAAATAAGTTTTAATCCAAATTTAGGAGTTCATACAATAGATTACGAGCTTTTCAACACATTTATATTGCAAAAACTCGATTTTTTTGCTTTTTACTCAGTTAAAATTCTAACGGGTCCAGTGTTCGGCCCATTTAGTCCCGCTCGTTCGAAACCTCTACAAAAAGATCGCAAAATAAGTTAGAATCAAATTTTAGGAGTTCATATAATTGATTAAGAGCTTTTCAACACGATTATATTGCAAAAACTCAATTTCTATACTTTTTACTCGGTTAAAATTCTAACGGGTCCATTGTTCTGCCCATTTAGACTCGCTCGTCCGAAACCTTACAAAAAGGACCGCAAAATAAGTTTTAATCAAAATTTAGGAGTTCATATAATTGATTACGAGCTTTTCAACACGATTATATTGCAAAAACTCGATTTCTGTTCTTTTTACTCAGTTAATATTCTAACGGGTCCATTGTTCGGCCCATTTAGACTCGCTCGTCCGAAACCTCTAAAAAAGGGCTGCAAAATAAGTTTTAATCCAAATTTAGGAGTTCAAACAATTGTTTACGAGCTTTTCAACACAATTATATTTCAAAAACTCGATTTTTGTGCTTTTTACTCAGTTAAAATTCTAACGGGTCCATTGTTCGGCCCATTTAGACCAGCTAGTCCGAAACCTCTACAAAAGGGTTGCAAAATAAGTGTTAATCCAAATTTTGGAGATCATACAATTGATCACGTGCGTTTCAACACGATTATATTGCAAAAACTCGATTTCTATACTTTTTACTCAGTTAAAATTCTAACGGGTCCGTTGTTCGGCCCATTTAGACTCGCTCGTCCGAAACCTCTACAAAAGGGTTGCAAAATAAGTTTTAATCAAAATTTAGGAGTTCATGCAATTGATTACGAGCTTTTCAAAACGATTATATTGCAAAAACTCGATTTCTGTACTTTTTACTCAGTTAAAATTCTAACGGGTCCATTGTTCGGCCCATTTAGACCCGCTCGTCCGAAACCTTTACAAAAAAAATCGCAAAATAAATTTTAATCAAAATTTAGGAGTTCATATAATTGATTAAGAGCTTTTCAACACGATTATATTGAAAAAACTAGATTTCTGTACTTTTTACTCAGTTAATATTCTAACGGGTCCATTGTTTGGCCCATTTAGACCCGCTCGTCCGAAACCTCTACAAAAGGGTTGCAAAATAAGTTTTAATCCAAATTTAGGAGTTCATACAATAGATTACGAGCTTTTCAACACAATTATATTGTAAAAACTCGATTTTTTTGCTTTTTACTCAGTTAAAATTCTAACGGGTCCAGTGTTCGGCCCATTTAGACCCGCTCGTTCAAAACCTCTACAAAAAAGATCGCAAAATAAGTTAGAATCAAATTTTAGGAGTTCATATAATTGATTAAGAGCTTTTCAACACGATTATATTGCAAAAACTCAATTTCTATACTTTTTACTCGGTTAAAATTCTAACGGGTCCATTGTTCTGCCCATTTAGACTCGCTCGTCCGAAACCTTACAAAAAGGACCGCAAAATAAGTTTTAATCAAAATTTAGGAGTTCATATAATTGATTACAAGCTTTTCAACACGATTATATTGCAAAAACTCGATTTCTGTTCTTTTTACTCAGTTAATATTCTAACGGGTCCATTGTTCGGCCCATTTAGACCCGCTCGTCCGAAACCTCTAAAAAAGGGCTGCAAAATAAGTTTTAATCCAAATTTAGGAGTTCAAACAATTGTTTACGAGCTTTTCAACACAATTATATTTCAAAAACTCGATTTTTGTGCTTTTTACTCAGTTAAAATTCTAACGGGTCCATTGTTCGGCCCATTTAGACCAGCTAGTCCGAAACCTCTACAAAAGGGTTGCAAAATAAGTGTTAATCCAAATTTTGGAGATCATACAATTGATCACGTGCGTTTCAACACGATTATATTGCAAAAACTCGATTTCTATACTTTTTACTCAGTTAAAATTCTAACGGGTCCGTTGTTCGGCCCATTTAGACTCGCTCGTCCGAAACCTCTACAAAAGGGTTGCAAAATAAGTTTTAATCAAAATTTAGGAGTTCATGCAATTGATTACGAGCTTTTCAAAACGATTATATTGCAAAAACTCGATTTCTGTACTTTTTACTCAGTTAAAATTCTAACGGGTCCATTGTTCGGCCCATTTAGACCCGCTCGTCCGAAACCTTTACAAAAAAAGATCGCAAAATAAATTTTAATCAAAATTTAGGAGTTCATATAATTGATTAAGAGCTTTTCAACACGATTATATTGAAAAAACTAGATTTCTGTACTTTTTACTCAGTTAATATTCTAACGGGTCCATTGTTCGGCCCATTTAGACCCGCTCGTCCGAAACCTCTACAAAAGGGTTGCAAAATAAGTTTTAATCCAAATTTAGGAGTTCATACAATAGATTACGAGCTTTTCAACACATTTATATTGCAAAAACTCGATTTTTTTGCTTTTTACTCAGTTAAAATTCTAACGGGTCCAGTGTTCGGCCCATTTAGTCCCGCTCGTTCGAAACCTCTACAAAAAGATCGCAAAATAAGTTAGAATCAAATTTTAGGAGTTCATATAATTGATTAAGAGCTTTTCAACACGATTATATTGCAAAAACTCAATTTCTATACTTTTTACTCGGTTAAAATTCTAACGGGTCCATTGTTCTGCCCATTTAGACTCGCTCGTCCGAAACCTTACAAAAAGGACCGCAAAATAAGTTTTAATCAAAATTTAGGAGTTCATATAATTGATTACGAGCTTTTCAACACGATTATATTGCAAAAACTCGATTTCTGTTCTTTTTACTCAGTTAATATTCTAACGGGTCCATTGTTCGGCCCATTTAGACTCGCTCGTCCGAAACCTCTAAAAAAGGGCTGCAAAATAAGTTTTAATCCAAATTTAGGAGTTCAAACAATTGTTTACGAGCTTTTCAACACAATTATATTTCAAAAACTCGATTTTTGTGCTTTTTACTCAGTTAAAATTCTAACGGGTCCATTGTTCGGCCCATTTAGACCAGCTAGTCCGAAACCTCTACAAAAGGGTTGCAAAATAAGTGTTAATCCAAATTTTGGAGATCATACAATTGATCACGTGCGTTTCAACACGATTATATTGCAAAAACTCGATTTCTATACTTTTTACTCAGTTAAAATTCTAACGGGTCCGTTGTTCGGCCCATTTAGACTCGCTCGTCCGAAACCTCTACAAAAGGGTTGCAAAATAAGTTTTAATCAAAATTTAGGAGTTCATGCAATTGATTACGAGCTTTTCAAAACGATTATATTGCAAAAACTCGATTTCTGTACTTTTTACTCAGTTAAAATTCTAACGGGTCCATTGTTCGGCCCATTTAGACCCGCTCATCCGAAACCTTTACAAAAAAAGATCGCAAAATAAATTTTAATCAAAATTTAGGAGTTCATATAATTGATTAAGAGCTTTTCAACACGATTATATTGAAAAAACTAGATTTCTGTACTTTTTACTCAGTTAATATTCTAACGGGTCCATTGTTTGGCCCATTTAGACCCGCTCGTCCGAAACCTCTACAAAAGGGTTGCAAAATAAGTTTTAATCCAAATTTAGGAGTTCATACAATAGATTACGAGCTTTTCAACACAATTATATTGCAAAAACTCGATTTTTTTGCTTTTTACTCAGTTAAAATTCTAACGGGTCCAGTGTTCGGCCCATTTAGACCCGCTCGTTCGAAACCTCTACAAAAAAGATCGCAAAATAAGTTAGAATCAAATTTTAGGAGTTCATATAATTGATTAAGAGCTTTTCAACACGATTATATTGCAAAAACTCAATTTCTATACTTTTTACTCGGTTAAAATTCTAACGGGTCCATTGTTCTGCCCATTTAGACTCGCTCGTCCGAAACCTTACAAAAAGGACCGCAAAATAAGTTTTAATCAAAATTTAGGAGTTCATATAATTGATTACGAGCTTTTCAACACGATTATATTGCAAAAACTCGATTTCTGTTCTTTTTACTCAGTTAATATTCTAACGGGTCCATTGTTCGGCCCATTTAGACCCGCTCGTCCGAAACCTCTAAAAAAGGGCTGCAAAATAAGTTTTAATCCAAATTTAGGAGTTCAAACAATTGTTTACGAGCTTTTCAACACAATTATATTTCAAAAACTCGATTTTTGTGCTTTTTACTCAGTTAAAATTCTAACGGGTCCATTGTTCGGCCCATTTAGACCAGCTAGTCCGAAACCTCTACAAAAGGGTTGCAAAATAAGTGTTAATCCAAATTTTGGAGATCATACAATTGATCACGTGCGTTTCAACACGATTATATTGCAAAAACTCGATTTCTATACTTTTTACTCAGTTAAAATTCTAACGGGTCCGTTGTTCGGCCCATTTAGACTCGCTCGTCCGAAACCTCTACAAAAGGGTTGCAAAATAAGTCTTAATCAAAATTTAGGAGTTCATGCAATTGATTACGAGCTTTTCAAAACGATTATATTGCAAAAACTCGAATTCTGTACTTTTTACTCAGTTAAAATTCTAACGGGTCCATTGTTCGGCCCATTTAGACCCGCTCGTCCGAAACCTTTACAAAAAAAGATCTCAAAATAAATTTTAATCAAAATTTAGGAGTTCATATAATTGATTAAGAGCTTTTCAACACGATTATATTGAAAAAACTAGATTTCTGTACTTTTTACTCAGTTAATATTCTAACGGGTCCATTGTTCGGCCCATTTAGACCCGCTCGTCCGAAACCTCTACAAAAGGGTTGCAAAATAAGTTTTAATCCAAATTTAGGAGTTCATACAATAGATTACGAGCTTTTCAACACAATTATATTGCAAAAACTTTATTTTTTTGCTTTTTACTCAGTTAAAATTCTAACGGGTCCAGTGTTCGGCCCATTTAGACCCGCTCGTTCGAAACCTCTACAAAAAAGATCGCAAAATAAGTTAGAATCAAATTTTAGGAGTTCATATAAT
Source organism: Hibiscus trionum (assembly GCA_030270665.1). Classification (NCBI taxonomy): domain Eukaryota; kingdom Viridiplantae; phylum Streptophyta; class Magnoliopsida; order Malvales; family Malvaceae; genus Hibiscus; species Hibiscus trionum. The sequence continues at coordinate 35,775,882 of BSYR01000010.1, read as the reverse complement.
TGATTAAGAGCTTTTCAACACGATTATATTGCAAAAACTCAATTTCTATACTTTTTACTCGGTTAAAATTCTAACGGGTCCATTGTTCTGCCCATTTAGACTCGCTCGTCCGAAACCTTACAAAAAGGACCGCAAAATAAGTTTTAATCAAAATTTAGGAGTTCATATAATTGATTACGAGCTTTTCAACACGATTATATTGCAAAAACTCGATTTCTGTTCTTTTTACTCAGTTAATATTCTAACGGGTCCATTGTTCGGCCCATTTAGACTCGCTCGTCTGAAACCTCTACAAAAGGGCTGCAAAATAAGTTTTAATCAAAATTTAGGAGTTCATACAATTGATTACGAGCTTTTCAACACTATTATATTGCAAAAACTCGATTTTTGTGCTTTTTACTTAGTTAAAATTCTAACGGGTCCATTGTTCGGCCCATTTAGACCCGCTCGTCCGAAACCTCTACAAAAGGGTTGCAAAATAAGTGTTAATCCTAATTTAGGAGTTCATACAATTGATCACGAGCGTTTCAACACGATTATATTGTAAAAACTCGATTTCTGTACTTTTTACTCAGTTAAAATTCTAACGGGTCCATTGTTCGGCCTATTTAGACCCGATCGTCCGAAACCTATACAAAAAGGGTTGCAAAAAAAGTTTTAATCCAAATTTAGGAATGCATATAATTGATTACGAGCTTTTCAACACGATTATATTTCAAAAACTCGATTTCTATACATTTTATTCAGTTAAAATTCTAACGGGTCCATTGTTCGGCCCATTTAGACTCGCTCGTCCGAAACCTCTACAAAAGGGCTGCAAAATAAGTTTTAATCAAAATTTAAGAGTTCATATAATTGATTACGAGCTTTTCAACACGATTATATTGCAAAAACTCGATTTCTGTTCTTTTTACTCAGTTAATATTCTAACGGGTCCATTGTTCGGCCCATTTAGACCCGCTCGTCCGAAACCTCTACAAAAGGGCTGCAAAATAAGTTTTAATCCAAATTTAGGAGTTCATACAATTGATTACGAGCTTTTCAACACAATTATATTGCAAAAACTCGATTTTTGTACTTTTTACTTAGTTAAAATTCTAAGGGGTCCATTGTTCGGCGCATTTAGACCCGCACGTCCGAAACCTCTACAAAAGGGTTGCACAATAAGTGTTAATATTCTAACGGGTCCATTGTTCGGCCCCTTTACACTCGCTCGTCTGAAACCTCTACAAAAGGGCTGCAAAATAAGTTTTAATCAAAATTTAGGAGTTCATACAATTGATTACGAGCTTTTCAACACTATTATATTGCAAAAACTCGATTTTTGTGCTTTTTACTTAGTTAAAATTCTAACGGGTCCATTGTTCGGCCCATTTAGACCCGCTCGTCCGAAACCTCTACAAAAGGGTTGCAAAATAAGTGTTAATCCTAATTTAGGAGTTCATACAATTGATCACGAGCGTTTCAACACGATTATATTGCAAAAACTCGATTTCTGTACTTTTTACTCAGTTAAAATTCTAACGGGTCCATTGTTCGGCCTATTTAGACCCGATCGTCCGAAACCTATACAAAAAGGGTTGCAAAAAAAGTTTTAATCCAAATTTAGGAATGCATATAATTGATTACGAGCTTTTCAACACGATTATATTTCAAAAACTCGATTTCTATACATTTTATTCAGTTAAAATTCTAACGGGTCCATTGTTCTGCCCATTTAGACTCGCTCGTCCGAAACCTCTACAAAAGGGCTGCAAAATAAGTTTTAATCAAAATTTAGGAGTTCATATAATTGATTACGAGCTTTTCAACACGATTATATTGCAAAAACTCGATTTCTGTTCTTTTTACTCAGTTAATATTCTAACGGGTCCATTGTTCGGCCCATTTAGACCCCCTCGTCCGAAACCTCTACAAAAGGGCTGCAAAATAAGTTTTAATCCAAATTTAGGAGTTCATACAATTGATTACGAGCTTTTCAACACAATTATATTGCAAAAACTCGATTTTTGTACTTTTTACTTAGTGAAAATTCTAAGGGGTCCATTGTTCGGCGCATTTAGACCCGCACGTCCGAAACCTCTACAAAAGGGTTGCACAATAAGTGTTAATCCAAATTTAGGAGTTCATACAATTGATCACGAGCGTTTCAACACGATTATATTGCAAAAACTTGATTTCTGTAATTTTTACTCAGTTAAAATTCTAACGGGTCCATTGTTCGGCCCATTTAGACTCACTCGTCCGAAACCTCTACAAAAGGGTTGCAGAATAAGTTTTAATCAAAATTTAGGAGTTCATGCAATTGATTACGAGCTTTTCAACACGATTATATTGCAAAAACTCGATTTCTGTACTTTTTACTCAGTTAAAATTCTAACGGATCCATTGTTTGGCCTATTTAGACCCGATCGTCCGAAACCTATACAAAAAGGGTTGCACAATAAGTTTTAATCCAAATTTAGGAATGTATATAATTGATTACGAGCATTTCAACATGATTATATTGCAAAAACTCGATTTCTATACTTTTTATTCAGTTAAAATTCTAACGGGTCCACTGTTCGGCCCATTTAGACCCGCTCGTCCGAAACCTCTACAAAAGGGTTGCAAAATAAGTTTTAATCCAAATTTAGGAGTTCATACAATTGTTTACGAGCTTTTCAACACGATTATATTGCAAAAACTCGATTTCTGTTATTTTTACTCAGTTAAAATTCTAACGGGTCCACTGTTCGCCCTATTTAGACCCGCTCGTCCGAAACCTTTACAAAAAAGACCGCAAAACAAGATAGAATCAACTTTTAGGATTTCATATAATTGATTACGAGCTTTTCAACACCACTATATTGCAAAAACTTGATTTCTGTACTTTTTACTCAGTTAAAATTCTAACGGGTCCATTGTTCGGCCCATTTAGACCCGCTCGTCCGAAACCTCTACAAAAGGGTTGCAAAATAAGTTTTAATCCAAATTTAGGAGTTCATACAATAGATTACGAGCTTTTCAACACATTTATATTGCAAAAACTCGATTTTTTTGCTTTTTACTCAGTTAAAATTCTAACGGGTCCAGTGTTCGGCCCATTTAGACCCGCTCGTTCGAAACCTCTACAAAAAGATCGCAAAATAAGTTAGAATCAAATTTTAGGAGTTCATATAATTGATTAAGAGCTTTTCAACACGATTATATTGCAAAAACTCAATTTCTATACTTTTTACTCGGTTAAAATTCTAACGGGTCCATTGTTCTGCCCATTTAGACTCGCTCGTCCGAAACCTTACAAAAAGGACCGCAAAATAAGTTTTAATCAAAATTTAGGAGTTCATATAATTGATTACGAGCTTTTCAACACGATTATATTGCAAAAACTCGATTTCTGTTCTTTTTACTCAGTTAATATTCTAACGGGTCCATTGTTCGGCCCATTTAGACTCGCTCGTCCGAAACCTCTAAAAAAGGGCTGCAAAATAAGTTTTAATCCAAATTTAGGAGTTCAAACAATTGTTTACGAGCTTTTCAACACAATTATATTTCAAAAACTCGATTTTTGTGCTTTTTACTCAGTTAAAATTCTAACGGGTCCATTGTTCGGCCCATTTAGACCAGCTAGTCCGAAACCTCTACAAAAGGGTTGCAAAATAAGTGTTAATCCAAATTTTGGAGATCATACAATTGATCACGTGCGTTTCAACACGATTATATTGCAAAAACTCGATTTCTATACTTTTTACTCAGTTAAAATTCTAACGGGTCCGTTGTTCGGCCCATTTAGACTCGCTCGTCCGAAACCTCTACAAAAGGGTTGCAAAATAAGTTTTAATCAAAATTTAGGAGTTCATGCAATTGATTACGAGCTTTTCAAAACGATTATATTGCAAAAACTCGATTTCTGTACTTTTTACTCAGTTAAAATTCTAACGGGTCCATTGTTCGGCCCATTTAGACCCGCTCATCCGAAACCTTTAAAAAAAAAGATCGCAAAATAAATTTTAATCAAAATTTAGGAGTTCATATAATTGATTAAGAGCTTTTCAACACGATTATATTGAAAAAACTAGATTTCTGTACTTTTTACTCAGTTAATATTCTAACGGGTCCATTGTTTGGCCCATTTAGACCCGCTCGTCCGAAACCTCTACAAAAGGGTTGCAAAATAAGTTTTAATCCAAATTTAGGAGTTCATACAATAGATTACGAGCTTTTCAACACAATTATATTGCAAAAACTCGATTTTTTTGCTTTTTACTCAGTTAAAATTCTAACGGGTCCAGTGTTCGGCCCATTTAGACCCGCTCGTTCGAAACCTCTACAAAAAAGATCGCAAAATAAGTTAGAATCAAATTTTAGGAGTTCATATAATTGATTAAGAGCTTTTCAACACGATTATATTGCAAAAACTCAATTTCTATACTTTTTACTCGGTTAAAATTCTAACGGGTCCATTGTTCTGCCCATTTAGACTCGCTCGTCCGAAACCTTACAAAAAGGACCGCAAAATAAGTTTTAATCAAAATTTAGGAGTTCATATAATTGATTACGAGCTTTTCAACACGATTATATTGCAAAAACTCGATTTCTGTTCTTTTTACTCAGTTAATATTCTAACGGGTCCATTGTTCGGCCCATTTAGACCCGCTCGTCCGAAACCTCTAAAAAAGGGCTGCAAAATAAGTTTTAATCCAAATTTAGGAGTTCAAACAATTGTTTACGAGCTTTTCAACACAATTATATTTCAAAAACTCGATTTTTGTGCTTTTTACTCAGTTAAAATTCTAACGGGTCCATTGTTCGGCCCATTTAGACCAGCTAGTCCGAAACCTCTACAAAAGGGTTGCAAAATAAGTGTTAATCCAAATTTTGGAGATCATACAATTGATCACGTGCGTTTCAACACGATTATATTGCAAAAACTCGATTTCTATACTTTTTACTCAGTTAAAATTCTAACGGGTCCGTTGTTCGGCCCATTTAGACTCGCTCGTCCGAAACCTCTACAAAAGGGTTGCAAAATAAGTTTTAATCAAAATTTAGGAGTTCATGCAATTGATTACGAGCTTTTCAAAACGATTATATTGCAAAAACTCGATTTCTGTACTTTTTACTCAGTTAAAATTCTAACGGGTCCATTGTTCGGCCCATTTAGACCCGCTCGTCCGAAACCTTTACAAAAAAAGATCGCAAAATAAATTTTAATCAAAATTTAGGAGTTCATATAATTGATTAAGAGCTTTTCAACACGATTATATTGAAAAAACTAGATTTCTGTACTTTTTACTCAGTTAATATTCTAACGGGTCCATTGTTCGGCCCATTTAGACCCGCTCGTCCGAAACCTCTACAAAAGGGTTGCAAAATAAGTTTTAATCCAAATTTAGGAGTTCATACAATAGATTACGAGCTTTTCAACACAATTATATTGCAAAAACTTTATTTTTTTGCTTTTTACTCAGTTAAAATTCTAACGGGTCCAGTGTTCGGCCCATTTAGACCCGCTCGTTCGAAACCTCTACAAAAAAGATCGCAAAATAAGTTAGAATCAAATTTTAGGAGTTCATATAATTGATTAAGAGCTTTTCAACACGATTATATTGCAAAAACTCAATTTCTATACTTTTTACTCGGTTAAAATTCTAACGGGTCCATTGTTCTGCCCATTTAGACTCGCTCGTCCGAAACCTTACAAAAAGGACCGCAAAATAAGTTTTAATCAAAATTTAGGAGTTCATATAATTGATTACGAGCTTTTCAACACGATTATATTGCAAAAACTCGATTTCTGTTCTTTTTACTCAGTTAATATTCTAACGGGTCCATTGTTCGGCCCATTTAGACTCGCTCGTCTGAAACCTCTACAAAAGGGCTGCAAAATAAGTTTTAATCAAAATTTAGGAGTTCATACAATTGATTACGAGCTTTTCAACACTATTATATTGCAAAAACTCGATTTTTGTGCTTTTTACTTAGTTAAAATTCTAACGGGTCCATTGTTCGGCCCATTTAGACCCGCTCGTCCGAAACCTCTACAAAAGGGTTGCAAAATAAGTGTTAATCCTAATTTAGGAGTTCATACAATTGATCACGAGCGTTTCAACACGATTATATTGTAAAAACTCGATTTCTGTACTTTTTACTCAGTTAAAATTCTAACGGGTCCATTGTTCGGCCTATTTAGACCCGATCGTCCGAAACCTATACAAAAAGGGTTGCAAAAAAAGTTTTAATCCAAATTTAGGAATGCATATAATTGATTACGAGCTTTTCAACACGATTATATTTCAAAAACTCGATTTCTATACATTTTATTCAGTTAAAATTCTAACGGGTCCATTGTTCTGCCCATTTAGACTCGCTCGTCCGAAACCTCTACAAAAGGGCTGCAAAATAAGTTTTAATCAAAATTTAAGAGTTCATATAATTGATTACGAGCTTTTCAACACGATTATATTGCAAAAACTCGATTTCTGTTCTTTTTACTCAGTTAATATTCTAACGGGTCCATTGTTCGGCCCATTTAGACCCGCTCGTCCGAAACCTCTACAAAAGGGCTGCAAAATAAGTTTTAATCCAAATTTAGGAGTTCATACAATTGATTACGAGCTTTTCAACACAATTATATTGCAAAAACTCGATTTTTGTACTTTTTACTTAGTTAAAATTCTAAGGGGTCCATTGTTCGGCGCATTTAGACCCGCACGTCCGAAACCTCTACAAAAGGGTTGCACAATAAGTGTTAATATTCTAACGGGTCCATTGTTCGGCCCATTTACACTCGCTCGTCTGAAACCTCTACAAAAGGGCTGCAAAATAAGTTTTAATCAAAATTTAGGAGTTCATACAATTGATTACGAGCTTTTCAACACTATTATATTGCAAAAACTCGATTTTTGTGCTTTTTACTTAGTTAAAATTCTAACGGGTCCATTGTTCGGCCCATTTAGACCCGCTCGTCCGAAACCTCTACAAAAGGGTTGCAAAATAAGTGTTAATCCTAATTTAGGAGTTCATACAATTGATCACGAGCGTTTCAACACGATTATATTGCAAAAACTCGATTTCTGTACTTTTTACTCAGTTAAAATTCTAACGGGTCCATTGTTCGGCCTATTTAGACCCGATCGTCCGAAACCTATACAAAAAGGGTTGCAAAAAAAGTTTTAATCCAAATTTAGGAATGCATATAATTGATTACGAGCTTTTCAACACGATTATATTTCAAAAACTCGATTTCTATACATTTTATTCAGTTAAAATTCTAACGGGTCCATTGTTCTGCCCATTTAGACTCGCTCGTCCGAAACCTCTACAAAAGGGCTGCAAAATAAGTTTTAATCAAAATTTAGGAGTTCATATAATTGATTACGAGCTTTTCAACACGATTATATTGCAAAAACTCGATTTCTGTTCTTTTTACTCAGTTAATATTCTAACGGGTCCATTGTTCGGCCCATTTAGACCCCCTCGTCCGAAACCTCTACAAAAGGACCGCAAAATAAGTTTTAATCCAAATTTAGGAGTTCATATAATTGATTACGAGCTTTTCAACACGATTATATTGCAAAAACTCGATTTCTGTTCTTTTTACTCAGTTAATATTCTAACGGGTCCATTGTTCGGCCCATTTAGACTCGCTCGTCTGAAACCTCTACAAAAGGGCTGCAAAATAAGTTTTAATCAAAATTTAGGAGTTCATACAATTGATTACGAGCTTTTCAACACTATTATATTGCAAAAACTCGATTTTTGTGCTTTTTACTTAGTTAAAATTCTAACGGGTCCATTGTTCGGCCCATTTAGACCCGCTCGTCCGAAACCTCTACAAAAGGGTTGCAAAATAAGTTTTAATCCAAATTTAGGAGTTCATACAATAGATTACGAGCTTTTCAACACAATTATATTGCAAAAACTTTATTTTTTTGCTTTTTACTCAGTTAAAATTCTAACGGGTCCAGTGTTCGGCCCATTTAGACCCGCTCGTTCGAAACCTCTACAAAAAAGATCGCAAAATAAGTTAGAATCAAATTTTAGGAGTTCATATAATTGATTAAGAGCTTTTCAACACGATTATATTGCAAAAACTCAATTTCTATACTTTTTACTCGGTTAAAATTCTAACGGGTCCATTGTTCTGCCCATTTAGACTCGCTCGTCCGAAACCTTACAAAAAGGACCGCAAAATAAGTTTTAATCAAAATTTAGGAGTTCATATAATTGATTACGAGCTTTTCAACACGATTATATTGCAAAAACTCGATTTCTGTTCTTTTTACTCAGTTAATATTCTAACGGGTCCATTGTTCGGCCCATTTAGACTCGCTCGTCTGAAACCTCTACAAAAGGGCTGCAAAATAAGTTTTAATCAAAATTTAGGAGTTCATACAATTGATTACGAGCTTTTCAACACTATTATATTGCAAAAACTCGATTTTTGTGCTTTTTACTTAGTTAAAATTCTAACGGGTCCATTGTTCGGCCCATTTAGACCCGCTCGTCCGAAACCTCTACAAAAGGGTTGCAAAATAAGTGTTAATCCTAATTTAGGAGTTCATACAATTGATCACGAGCGTTTCAACACGATTATATTGTAAAAACTCGATTTCTGTACTTTTTACTCAGTTAAAATTCTAACGGGTCCATTGTTCGGCCTATTTAGACCCGATCGTCCGAAACCTATACAAAAAGGGTTGCAAAAAAAGTTTTAATCCAAATTTAGGAATGCATATAATTGATTACGAGCTTTTCAACACGATTATATTTCAAAAACTCGATTTCTATACATTTTATTCAGTTAAAATTCTAACGGGTCCATTGTTCTGCCCATTTAGACTCGCTCGTCCGAAACCTCTACAAAAGGGCTGCAAAATAAGTTTTAATCAAAATTTAAGAGTTCATATAATTGATTACGAGCTTTTCAACACGATTATATTGCAAAAACTCGATTTCTGTTCTTTTTACTCAGTTAATATTCTAACGGGTCCATTGTTCGGCCCATTTAGACCCGCTCGTCCGAAACCTCTACAAAAGGGCTGCAAAATAAGTTTTAATCCAAATTTAGGAGTTCATACAATTGATTACGAGCTTTTCAACACAATTATATTGCAAAAACTCGATTTTTGTACTTTTTACTTAGTTAAAATTCTAAGGGGTCCATTGTTCGGCGCATTTAGACCCGCACGTCCGAAACCTCTACAAAAGGGTTGCACAATAAGTGTTAATATTCTAACGGGTCCATTGTTCGGCCCATTTACACTCGCTCGTCTGAAACCTCTACAAAAGGGCTGCAAAATAAGTTTTAATCAAAATTTAGGAGTTCATACAATTGATTACGAGCTTTTCAACACTATTATATTGCAAAAACTCGATTTTTGTGCTTTTTACTTAGTTAAAATTCTAACGGGTCCATTGTTCGGCCCATTTAGACCCGCTCGTCCGAAACCTCTACAAAAGGGTTGCAAAATAAGTGTTAATCCTAATTTAGGAGTTCATACAATTGATCACGAGCGTTTCAACACGATTATATTGCAAAAACTCGATTTCTGTACTTTTTACTCAGTTAAAATTCTAACGGGTCCATTGTTCGGCCTATTTAGACCCGATCGTCCGAAACCTATACAAAAAGGGTTGCAAAAAAAGTTTTAATCCAAATTTAGGAATGCATATAATTGATTACGAGCTTTTCAACACGATTATATTTCAAAAACTCGATTTCTATACATTTTATTCAGTTAAAATTCTAACGGGTCCATTGTTCTGCCCATTTAGACTCGCTCGTCCGAAACCTCTACAAAAGGGCTGCAAAATAAGTTTTAATCAAAATTTAGGAGTTCATATAATTGATTACGAGCTTTTCAACACGATTATATTGCAAAAACTCGATTTCTGTTCTTTTTACTCAGTTAATATTCTAACGGGTCCATTGTTCGGCCCATTTAGACCCCCTCGTCCGAAACCTCTACAAAAGGGCTGCAAAATAAGTTTTAATCCAAATTTAGGAGTTCATATAATTGATTACGAGCTTTTCAACACGATTATATTGCAAAAACTCGATTTCTGTTCTTTTTACTCAGTTAATATTCTAACGGGTCCATTGTTCGGCCCATTTAGACCCCCTCGTCCGAAACCTCTACAAAAGGGCTGCAAAATAAGTTTTAATCCAAATTTAGGAGTTCATACAATTGATCACGAGCTTTTCAACACAATTATATTGCAAAAACTCGATTTTTGTACTTTTTACTTAGTGAAAATTCTAAGGGGTCCATTGTTCGGCGCATTTAGACCCGCACGTCCGAAACCTCTACAAAAGGGTTGCACAATAAGTGTTAATCCAAATTTAGGAGTTCATACAATTGATCACGAGCGTTTCAACACGATTATATTGCAAAAACTCGATTTCTGTACTTTTTACTCAGTTAAAATTCTAACGGGTCCATTGTTCGGCCTATTTAGACCCGATCGTCCGAAACCTATACAAAAAGGGTTGCAAAAAAAGTTTTAATCCAAATTTAGGAATGCATATAATTGATTACGAGCTTTTCAACACGATTATATTTCAAAAACTCGATTTCTATACTTTTTATTCAGTTAAAATTCTAACGGGTCCACTGTTCGGCCCATTTAGACCCGCTCGTCCGAAACCTCTACAAAAGGGTTGCAAAATAAGTTTTAATCCAAATTTAGGAGTTCATACAATTGTTTACGAGCTTTTCAACACGATTATATTGCAAAAACTCGATTTCTGTTATTTTTACTCAGTTAAAATTCTAACGGGTCCACTGTTCGCCCTATTTAGACCCGCTCGTCCGAAACCTTTACAAAAAAGACCGCAAAACAAGATAGAATCAACTTTTAGGATTTCATATAATTGATTACGAGCTTTTCAACACCACTATATTGCAAAAACTTGATTTCTGTACTTTTTACTCAGTTAAAATTCTAACGGGTCCATTGTTCGGCCCATTTAGACCCGCTCGTCCGAAACCTCTACAAAAGGGTTGCAAAATAAGTTTTAATCCAAATTTAGGACTTCGTACAATTAATTACGAGCTTTTCAATACGATTATATTGTAAAATCTCGATTTCTGTACTTTTTACTTAGTTAAAATTCTAACGGTTCCATTGTTCGGCACATTTAGACACGCTCGTCCGAAACCTTTACAAAAAAAGACCGCAAAAGAGGTTAGAATCAAATTTTAGGAGTTCATATAATTGATTACGAGCTTTTCAACACGATTATATTGAAAAATCTCGATTACAATTCTTTTTACTCAGTTAAAATTCTAACGGGTCCATTGTTCGATCCATTTAGACCCGCTCGTCCGAATCCTCTACAAAAGGGTTGCAAAATAAGTTTTAATCCAAATTTAGGAGTTCATACAATTGTTTACGAGCTTTTCAACACGATTATATTGCAAAAACTCAATTTTGTGCTTTTTACTCAGTTAAAATTCTAACGGATCCATTGTTCGGCCCATTTAGACCCGATCGTCCGAAACCTATACAAAAGGGGTTGCAAAATAAGTTTTATTCCAAATGTAGGAATGCATATAATTGATTACGAGCTTTTCAACATGATTATATTGTAAAAACTCAATTACAGTTCTTTTTACTCAGTTAAAATTTTAACGGGTCCATTGTTCGGCCCATTTAGACCCGATCGTCCGAAACCTATACAAAAGGGGTTGCAAAATAAGTTTTAATCCAAATTTAGGAGTTCATACAATTGTTTATGAGCTTTTCAACACGATTATATTGCAAAAACACGATTTTTGTTCTTTTTACTCAGTTAAAATTCTAACGGGTCCATTGTTCACCCCATTTAGACCCGCTCGTCCGAAACTTCTACAAAAAAGACTGACAAACAAGTTAGAATCAAATTTTAGGATTTTATATAATTGATACCGAGATTTCAACATGACTATATTGCAAAAACTTGATTTCTGTACTTTTTACTCAATTAAAATTCTAACGGGTACATTGTTCGGCCCGTTTAGACCCGCTCGTCCAAAACCTTTACAAAAAAAGATCGCAAAATAAGTTTTAATCAAATCTTAGGAGTTCATAGAATTGATTAAGAGCTTTTCAATATGATTATATTGCAAAAACTCGATTTCTGTTCTTTTTACTCAGTTAATATTCTAACGGGTCCATTGTTCGGCCCATTTAGACCCGCTCGTTCGAAACCTCTACAAAAGGGTTGCAAAATAAGTTTTAATCCAAATTTAGGAGTTCATACAATTGATTACGAGCTTTTCAACACAATTATATTGCAAAAACTCGATTTTTGTGCTTTTTACTCAGTTAAAATTCTAATGGGTCCATTGTTCGGCCCATTTAGGCTCGCTCGTCCGAAACCTCTACAAAAGGGTTGCAAAATAAGTTTTAATCAAAATTTAGGAGTTCATGCAATTGATTACGAGCTTTTCAACACGATTATATTGCAAAAACTCGATTTCTGTACTTTTTACTTAGTTAAAATTCTAACGGGTCCATTGTTCGGCCCATTTAGACCCGCTCGTCTGAAACCTTTACAAAAAAAGATCGCAAAATAAATTTTAATCAAATTTTAGGAGTTCATATAATTGATTAAGAGCTTTTCAACACGATTATATTGAAAAAACTTGATTTCTGTGCTTTTTACTCAGTTAATATTCTAACGGGTCCATTGTTCGGCCCATTTAGACCCGCTCGTCCGAAACCTCCACAAAAGGGTTGCAAAATAAGTTTTAATCCAAATTTAGGAGTTCATACAATTGTTTATGAGCTTTTCAACACGATTATATTGCAAAAACTCGATTTCTATACTTTTTACTCAATTAAAATTAAAAAGGGTCCATTGTTCGGCCCGTTTAGACCCGCTCGTCCGAAACCTTTACAAAAAAGATCGCAAAATAAGTTTTAATCAAATCTTAGGAGTTCATATAATTGATTAAGAGCTTTTCAATATGATTATATTGCTTAAACTCGATTTCTTTTCTTTTTACTCAGTTAATATTCTAACGGGTCCATTGTTCGGCCCATTTAGACCCGCTCGTCCGAAACCTCTACAAAAGGGTTGCAAAATAAGTTTTAATCCAAATTTAGGAGTTCATACAATAGATTACGAGCTTTTCAACACAATTATATTGCAAAAACTCGATTTTTTTGCTTTTTACTCAGTTAAAATTCTAACGGGTCCAGTGTTCGGCCCATTTAGACCCGCTCGTTCGAAACCTCTACAAAAAAGATCGCAAAATAAGTTAGAATCAAATTTTAGGAGTTCATATAATTGATTAAGAGCTTTTCAACACGATTATATTGCAAAAACTCAATTTCTATACTTTTTACTCGGTTAAAATTCTAACGGGTCCATTGTTCTGCCCATTTAGACTCGCTCGTCCGAAACCTTACAAAAAGGACCGCAAAATAAGTTTTAATCAAAATTTAGGAGATCATATAATTGATTACGAGCTTTTCAACACGATTATATTGCAAAAACTCGATTTCTGTTCTTTTTACTCAGTTAATATTCTAACGGGTCCATTGTTCAGCCCATTTAGACTCGCTCGTCCGAAACCTCTACAAAAGGGCTGCAAAATAAGTTTTAATCAAAATTTAGGAGTTCATACAATTGATTACGAGCTTTTCAACACTATTATATTGCAAAAACTCGATTTTTGTGCTTTTTACTTAGTTAAAATTCTAACGGGTCCATTGTTCGGCCCATTTAGACCCGCTCGTCCGAAACCTCTACAAAAGGGTTGCAAAATAAGTGTTAATCCTAATTTAGGAGTTCATACAATTGATCACGAGCGTTTCAACACGATTATATTGCAAAAACTCGATTTCTGTACTTTTTACTCAGTTAAAATTCTAACGGGTTTAGACCCGATCGTCCGAAACCTATACAAAAATGGTTGCAAAAAAAGTTTTAATCCAAATTTAGGAATGCATATAATTGATTACGAGCTTTTCAACACGATTATATTGGAAAAACTCGATTTCTTTTCTTTTTACTCAGTTAATATTCTAACGGGTCCATTGTTCGGCCCATTTACACCCGCTCGTCCGAAACCTCTACAAAAGGGCTGCAAAATAAGTTTTAATCCAAATTTAGGAGTTCATACAATTGATTACGAGCTTTTCAACACAATTATATTGCAAAAACTCGATTTTTGTGCCTTTTACTCAGTTAAAATTCTAACGGGTCCATTGTTCGGCCCATTTAGACCCGCTCGTCTGAATCCTCTCCAAAAGGGTTGCAAAATAAGTGTTAATCCAAATTTAGGAGTTCATACAATTGATCACGAGCGTTTCAACACGATTATATTTCAAAAACTCGATTTCTATACTTTTTACTCAATTAAAATTCTAACGGGTCTATTGTTCGGCCCGTTTAGACCCGCTCGTCCGAAACCTTTACAAAAAAGATCGCAAAATAAGTTTTAATCAAATCTTAGGAGTTCATATAATTGATTAAGAGCTTTTCAATATGATTATATTGCAAAAACTCGATTTCTTTTCTTTTTACTCAGTTAATATTCTAACGGGTCCATTGTTCTGCCCATTTAGACTCGCTCGTCCGAAACCTCTACAAAAGGGCTGCAAAATAAGTTTTAATCAAAATTTAGGAGTTCATATAATTGATTACGAGCTTTTCAACACGATTATATTGCAAAAACTCGATTTCTGTTCTTTTTACTCAGTTAATATTCTAACGGGTCCATTGTTCGGCTCATTTAGACCCCCTCGTCCGAAACCTCTACAAAAGGGCTGCAAAATAAGTTTTAATCCAAATTTAGGAGTTCATACAATTGATTACGAGCTTTTCAACACAATTATATTGCAAAAACTCGATTTTTGTACTTTTTACTTAGTTAAAATTTTAACGGGTCCATTGTTCGGCGCATTTAGACCCGCACGTCCGAAACCTCTACAAAAGGGTTGCACAATAAGTGTTAATCCAAATTTAGGAGTTCATACAATTGATCACGAGCGTTTCAACACGATTATATTGCAAAAACTTGATTTCTGTAATTTTTACTCAGTTAAAATTCTAACGGGTCCATTGTTCGGCCCATTTAGACTCGCTCGTCCGAAACCTCTACAAAAGGGTTGCAGAATAAGTTTTAATCGAAATTTAGGAGTTCATGCAATTGATTACGAGCTTTTCAACACGATTATTTTGCAAAAACTCGATTTCTGTACTTTTTACTCAGTTAAAATTCTAACGGGTCCATTGTTTGGCCTATTTAGACCCGATCATCCGAAACCTATACAAAAAGGGTTGCACAATAAGTTTTAATCCAAATTTAGGAATGTATATAATTGATTACGAGCATTTCAACATGATTATATTGCAAAAACTCGATTTCTATACTTTTTATTCAGTTAAAATTCTAACGGGTCCACTGTTCGGCCCATTTAGACCCGCTCGTCCGAAACCTCTACAAAAGGGTTGCAAAATAAGTTTTAATCCAAATTTAGGAGTTCATACAATTGATTACGAGCTTTTCAACACAATTATATTACAAAAACTCGATTACTAAACTTTTTACTTAGTTAAAATTCTAATGGGTCTTATTTTCGGCCCATTAGGACCCGCTCGTCTGAAACCTCTAAAAAAGGGTTGCAAAATAAGTTTTAATCCAAATTTAAGAGTTCATACAGATGATTACGAGCTTTTCAAAACGATTATATTGCAAAAACGAGATTTCTGTACTTTTTACTCCGTTAAAATTCTAACGGGTCCATTGTTCGGCTCATTTAGACCCGCTCGTCTAAAACCTCAACAAAAGGGTTGCAAAATAAGTTTTAATCCAAATTTAGGAGTTCATACAATTGATTACGAGATTTTCAACACAATTATATTGCAAAAACTCGATTTTTGTGCTTTTTACTCAGTTAAAATTCTAACGGGTCCATTGTTCGGCCCATTTAGACCCGCTCGTCCGAAACCTCTACAAAAAGGTTGCAAAATAAGTGTTAATCCAAATTTAGGAGTTCATACAATTGATTACGAGCGTTTCAATACGATTATATTGCAAAAACTCGATTTATGTACTTTTTACTCAGTTAAAATTCTAACGGGTCCATTGTTCGGCCCATTTAGACCGGATCGTCCGAAACCTATACAAAAAGGGCTGCAAAATAAGTTTTAATCCAAATTTAGGAATGCATATAATTGATTACGTGCTTTTCAACACGATTATATTACAAAAACTCGATTTCTATACATTTTATTCAGTTAAAATTCTAACAGGTCCACTGTTCGGCCCATTTAGACTCGCTCGTCCGAAACCTCTACAAAGGATTGTAAAATAAGTTTTAAACCAAATTTAAGAATTCATACAATTGATTACGAGCTTTTCAATACGATTATATTGAAAAAAACTCGATTTCTGTACTTTTTACTTAGTTAAAATTCTAACGTGCCAATTGTTCGGCCCATTTAGACTCGCTCGTCCGAAACCTTTACAAAAAAGACCGCAAAGTAAGTTAGAATCAAATTTTGGGAGTTCATATAATTGATTACGAGCTTTCCAAAAACATTTTATTGCAAAATCTCGATTTCTGTTCTTTTTACTCATTTAAAATTCTAACGGGTCCATTGTTCGGCCCATTTAGACCCGCTCGTTCGAAACCTCTACAAAAGAGTTGCAAAATAAGTTTTAATCCAAATTTAGGAGTTCATACAATTGTTTACGAACTTTTCAACACGATTATATTGCAAAAACTCGATTTCTGTTCTTTTTACTAAGTTAAAATTCTAACTGGTCCACTGTTCGCCCTATTTAGACCCGCTCGTCCGAAACCTTTACAAAAAAGACCGCAAAACAAGTTAGAATCAAATTTTAGGATTTCATATAATTGATTACGAGCTTTTCAACACGACTATATTGCAAAAACTTGATTTCTGTACTTTTTACTCAGTTAAAATTCTAACGGTTCCATTGTTCGTCCCATTTAGACCCGCTCGTCCGAAACCTCTACAAAAGGGTTGCAAAATAAGTTTCAATCCAAATTTAGGAGTTCGTACAATTGATTACGAGCTTTTCAATACGATTATATTGTAAAATCTCGATTTCTGTACTTTTTACTCAGTTAAAATTCTAACGGTTCCATTGTTCGGCCCATTTAGTCACGCTCGTCCGAAACCTTTACAAAAAAAGACCGCAAAAGAATTTAGAATCAAATTTTAGGAGTTCATATAATTGATTACGAGCTTTTCAACACGATTATATTGAAAAATCTCGATTACAGTTCTTTTTACTCAGTTAAAATTCTAACGGGTCCATTGTTCGACCCGTTTAGACCCGCTCGTCCGAAACCTCTACAAATGGGTTGGAAAATAAGTTTTAATCCAAATTTAGGAGTTCATACAATTGTTTACGAGCTTTTCAACACGATTATATTGCAAAAACTCGATTTTTGTGCTTTTTACTCAGTTAAAATTCTAACGGGTCCATTGTTCGGCCCATTTAGACCCGATCGTCCGAAACCTATACAAAAGGGGTTGCAAAATAAGTTTTAATCCAAATTTAGGAATGCATATAATTGATACGAGCTTTTCAACATGATTATATTATAAAAACTCGATTACAGTTCTTTTTTCTCAGTTAAAATTTTAACGGGTCCATTGTTCCGCCCATTTAGACCCGATCGTCCGAAACCTATACAAAAGGGGTTGCAAATTAAGTTTTAATCCAAATTTAGGAATGCATATAATTGATTACGAGCTTTTCAACATGATTATATTGTAAAAACTAGATTACAGTTCTTTTTACTCAGTTAAAATTCTAACAGGTCCATTGTTCGGCCCATTTAGACTCGCTCGTCCAAAACCTCTACAAAAGGGTTGCAAAATAAGTTTTAAACCAAATTTAGGAGTTCATACAATTGTTTATGAGCTTTTCAACACGATTATATTGCAAAAACACGATTTCTGTTCTTTTCACTCAGTTAAAATTCTAACGGGTCCATTGTTCGCCCCATTTAGACCCGCTCGTCCGAAACTTCTACAAAAAAGACAGACGAACAAGTTAGAATCAAATTTTAGGAGTTCATACAATTGATTACGAGCTTTTCAACACAATTATATTGCAAAAACTCGATTTTTGTGCTTTTTACTCAGTTAAAATTCTAACGGGTCCATTGTTGGCCCATTTAGACTCGCTCGTCCGAAACCTCTACAAAAGGGTTGCAAAATAAGTTTTAATAAAAATTTAAGAGTTCATGCAATTGATTACGAGCTTTTCAACACGATTATATTGCAAAAACTCAATTTCTGTACTTTTTACTTAGTTAAAATTCTAACAGGTCCATTGTTCGGCCCATTTAGACCAGCTCGTCTGAAACCTTTACAAAAAAAGATCGTAAAATAAATTTTAATCAAATTTTAGGAGTTCATATAATTGATTAAGAGCTTTTCAACACGATTATATTGCAAAAACTTGATTTCTGTACTTTTTACTCGGTTAATATTCTAGCGGGTCCATTGTTATGCCCATTTAGACCCGCTCGTCCAAAACCTCTACAAAAGGGTTGCAAAATAAGTTTTAATCCAAATTTAGGAGTTCATATAATAGATTACGAGCTTTTCAACATGATTATATTGCAAAAACACGATTTTAGTTCTTTTTACTTAGTTAAGATTCTAACGAGTCCATGGTTATGCCCATTTAGACCCGCTCGTCCGAAACCTTACAAAAAGGACCGCAAAATAAGTTTTAATCCAAATTTAGGAGTTCATACAATTGATTACGAGCTTTTCAACACGATTATATTGCAAAAACTCGATTTTTGTGCTTTTTACTCGGTTAAAATTCTAACTGGTCCATTGTTCGGCCCATTTAGACCCGCTCGTCCGAAACCTCTACAAAAGGGTTGCAAAATAAGTTTTAATCCAAATTTAAGAGTTCATACAATAGATTACGAGCTTTTCAACACAATTATATTGCAAAAACTCGATTTTTTTGCTTTTTACTCAGTTAAAATTCTAACGGGTCCATTGTTCGGCCCATTTAGACACGCTCGTTCGAAACCTCTACAAAAGGGTTGCAAAGTAAGTGTTAATCCAAATTTAGGAGTTCATACAATTGATCACGAGCGTTTCAACACGATTATATTGCAAAAACTCGATTTCTATACTTTTTACTCAGTTAAAATTCTAACGGGTCCATTGTTCGGCCCATTTAGACTCGCTCGTCCGAAACCTCTACAAAAGGGCTGCAAAATAAGTTTTAATCCAAATTTAGGAGTTCATACAATTGATTACGAGCTTTTCAACACAATTATATTGCAAAAACTCGATTTTTGTGCTTTTTACTTAGTTAAAATTCTAACGGGTCCATTGTTCGGCCCATTTAGATCCGCTCGTCCGGAACCTCTACAAAAGGGTTGCAAAATAAGTGTTAATCCAAATTTAGGAGTTCATACAATTGATCACGAGCGTTTCAACACGATTATATTGCAAAAACTCGATATCTGTACTTTTTACTCTGTTAAAATTTTAACGGGTCCATTGTTCGGCCTATTTATACCCGATCGTCCGAAACCTATACAAAAAGGGTTGCAAAAAAAGTTTTAATCCAAATTTAGGAATGCATATAATTGATTAATGGCTTTTCAACACGATTATATTTCAAAAACTCGATTTCTATACTTTTTACTTAGTTAGAATTCTAACGGGTCCACTGTTCGGCCCATTTAGACCCGCTCGTCCGAAACCTTTACGAAAAAGATCGCAAAATAAGTTAGAATCAAATTTTAGGAGTTCATATAATTGATTAGGAGCTTTTCAACACGATTATATTGCAAAAACGTGATTTCTGTTCTTTTTCCTCAGTTAATATTCTAACGGGTCCATTGTTCGGCCCATTTAGACCCGCTCGTCCGAAACCTTTACAAAAAAAGATCGCAAAATAAATTTTAATCAAAATTTAGGAGTTCATATAATTGATTAAGAGCTTTTCAACATGATTATATTGCAAAAACTCGATTTCTATACTTTTTATTCAGTTAAAATTCTAACGGGTCCACTGTTCGGCCCATTTAGACCCGCTCGTCCGAAACCTCTACAAAAGGGTTGCAAAATAAGTTTTAATCCAAATTTAGGAGTTCATACAATTGATTACGAGCTTTTCAACACAATTATATTACAAAAACTCGATTACTAAACTTTTTACTTAGTTAAAATTCTAATGGGTCTTATTTTCGGCCCATTAGGACCCGCTCGTCTGAAACCTCTAAAAAAGGGTTGCAAAATAAGTTTTAATCCAAATTTAAGAGTTCATACAGATGATTACGAGCTTTTCAAAACGATTATATTGCAAAAACGAGATTTCTGTACTTTTTACTCCGTTAAAATTCTAACGGGTCCATTGTTCGGCTCATTTAGACCCGCTCGTCTAAAACCTCAACAAAAGGGTTGCAAAATAAGTTTTAATCCAAATTTAGGAGTTCATACAATTGATTACGAGATTTTCAACACAATTATATTGCAAAAACTCGATTTTTGTGCTTTTTACTCAGTTAAAATTCTAACGGGTCCATTGTTCGGCCCATTTAGACCCGCTCGTCCGAAACCTCTACAAAAAGGTTGCAAAATAAGTGTTAATCCAAATTTAGGAGTTCATACAATTGATTACGAGCGTTTCAATACGATTATATTGCAAAAACTCGATTTATGTACTTTTTACTCAGTTAAAATTCTAACGGGTCCATTGTTCGGCCCATTTAGACCGGATCGTCCGAAACCTATACAAAAAGGGCTGCAAAATAAGTTTTAATCCAAATTTAGGAATGCATATAATTGATTACGTGCTTTTCAACACGATTATATTACAAAAACTCGATTTCTATACATTTTATTCAGTTAAAATTCTAACAGGTCCACTGTTCGGCCCATTTAGACTCGCTCGTCCGAAACCTCTACAAAGGATTGCAAAATAAGTTTTAAACCAAATTTAAGAATTCATACAATTGATTACGAGCTTTTCAATACGATTATATTGAAAAAAACTCGATTTCTGTACTTTTTACTTAGTTAAAATTCTAACGTGCCAATTGTTCGGCCCATTTAGACTCGCTCGTCCGAAACCTTTACAAAAAAGACCACAAAGTAAGTTAGAATCAAATTTTGGGAGTTCATATAATTGATTACGAGCTTTTCAAAAACATTTTATTGCAAAATCTCGATTTCTGTTCTTTTTACTCATTTAAAATTCTAACGGGTCCATTGTTCGGCCCATTTAGACCCGCTCGTTCGAAACCTCTACAAAAGAGTTGCAAAATAAGTTTTAATCCAAATTTAGGAGTTCATACAATTGTTTACGAACTTTTCAACACGATTATATTGCAAAAACTCGATTTCTGTTCTTTTTACTAAGTTAAAATTCTAACTGGTCCACTGTTCGCCCTATTTAGACCCGCTCGTCCGAAACCTTTACAAAAAAGACCGCAAAACAAGTTAGAATCAAATTTTAGGATTTCATATAATTGATTACGAGCTTTTCAACACGACTATATTGCAAAAACTTGATTTCTGTACTTTTTACTCAGTTAAAATTCTAACGGGTCCATTGTTCGTCCCATTTAGACCCGCTCGTCCGAAACCTCTACAAAAGGGTTGCAAAATAAGTTTTAATCCAAATTTAGGAGTTCGTACAATTGATTACGAGCTTTTCAATACGATTATATTGTAAAATCTCGATTTCTGTACTTTTTACTCAGTTAAAATTCTAACGGTTCCATTGTTCGGCCCATTTAGTCACGCTCGTCCGAAACCTTTACAAAAAAAGACCGCAAAAGAATTTAGAATCAAATTTTAGGAGTTCATATAATTGATTACGAGCTTTTCAACACGATTATATTGAAAAATCTCGATTACAGTTCTTTTTACTCAGTTAAAATTCTAACGGGTCCATTGTTCGACCCGTTTAGACCCGCTCGTCCGAAACCTCTACAAATGGGTTGGAAAATAAGTTTTAATCCAAATTTAGGAGTTCATACAATTGTTTACGAGCTTTTCAAAACGATTATATTGCAAAAACTCGATTTTTGTGCTTTTTACTCAGTTAATATTCTAACGGGTCCATTGTTCGGCCCATTTAGACCCGATCGTCCGAAACCTATACAAAAGGGGTTGCAAAATAAGTTTTAATCCAAATTTAGGAATGCATATAATTGATTACGAGCTTTTCAACATGATTATATAGTAAAAACTCGATTACAGTTCTTTTTACTCAGTTAAAATTCTAACGGGTCCATTGTTCGTCCCATTTAGACCCGCTCGTCCGAAACCTCTACAAAAGGGTTGCAAAATAAGTTTTAATCCAAATTTAGGAGTTCGTACAATTGATTACGAGCTTTTCAATACGATTATATTGTAAAATCTCGATTTCTGTACTTTTTACTCAGTTAAAATTCTAACGGTTCCATTGTTCGGCCCATTTAGTCACGCTCGTCCGAAACCTTTACAAAAAAAGACCGCAAAAGAATTTAGAATCAAATTTTAGGAGTTCATATAATTGATTACGAGCTTTTCAACACGATTATATTGAAAAATCTCGATTACAGTTCTTTTTACTCAGTTAAAATTCTAACGGGTCCATTGTTCGACCCGTTTAGACCCGCTCGTCCGAAACCTCTACAAATGGGTTGGAAAATAAGTTTTAATCCAAATTTAGGAGTTCATACAATTGTTTACGAGCTTTTCAAAACGATTATATTGCAAAAACTCGATTTTTGTGCTTTTTACTCAGTTAAAATTCTAACGGGTCCATTGTTCGGCCCATTTAGACCCGATCGTCCGGAACCTATACCAAAGGGGTTGCAAAATAAGTTTTAATCCAAATTTAGGAATGCATATAATTGATACGAGCTTTTCAACATGATTATATTATAAAAACTCGATTACAGTTCTTTTTTCTCAGTTAAAATTTTAACGGGTCCATTGTTCCGCCCATTTAGACCCGATCGTCCGAAACCTATACAAAAGGGGTTGCAAATTAAGTTTTAATCCAAATTTAGGAATGCATATAATTGATTACGAGCTTTTCAACATGATTATATTGTAAAAACTAGATTACAGTTCTTTTTACTCAGTTAAAATTCTAACAGGTCCATTGTTCGGCCCATTTAGACTCGCTCGTCCAAAACCTCTACAAAAGGGTTGCAAAATAAGTTTTAAACCAAATTTAGGAGTTCATACAATTGTTTATGAGCTTTTCAACACGATTATATTGCAAAAACATGATTTCTGTTCTTTTCACTCAGTTAAAATTCTAACGGGTCCATTGTTCGCCCCATTTAGACCCGCTCGTCCGAAACTTCTACAAAAAAGACAGACGAACAAGTTAGAATCAAATTTTAGGAGTTCATACAATTGATTACGAGCTTTTCAACACAATTATATTGCAAAAACTCGATTTTTGTGCTTTTTCCTCAGTTAAAATTCTAACGGGTCCATTGTTAGCCCATTTAGACTCGCTCGTCCGAAACCTCTACAAAAGGGTTGCAAAATAAGTTTTAATAAAAATTTAAGAGTTCATGCAATTGATTACGAGCTTTTCAACACGATTATATTGCAAAAACTCAATTTCTGTACTTTTTACTTAGTTAAAATTCTAACAGGTCCATTGTTCGGCCCATTTAGACCAACTCGTCTGAAACCTTTACAAAAAAAGATCGTAAAATAAATTTTAATCAAATTTTAGGAGTTCATATAATTGATTAAGAGCTTTTCAACACGATTATATTGCAAAAACTTGATTTCTGTACTTTTTACTCGGTTAATATTCTAGCGGGTCCATTGTTATGCCCATTTAGACCCGCTCGTCCGAAACCTCTACAAAAGGGTTGCAAAATAAGTTTTAATCCAAATTTAGGAGTTCATATAATAGATTACGAGCTTTTCAACATGATTATATTGCAAAAACACGATTTTAGTTCTTTTTACTTAGTTAAGATTCTAACGAGTCCATGGTTATGCCCATTTAGACCCGCTCGTCCGAAACCTTACAAAAAGGACCGCAAAATAAGTTTTAATCCAAATTTAGGAGTTCATACAATTGATTACGAGCTTTTCAACACGATTATATTGCAAAAACTCGATTTTTGTGCTTTTTACTCAGTTAAAATTCTAACTGGTCCATTGTTCGGCCCATTTAGACCCGCTCGTCCGAAACCTCTACAAAAGGGTTGCAAAATAAGTTTTAATCCAAATTTAAGAGTTCATACAATAGATTACGAGCTTTTCAACACAATTATATTGCAAAAACTCGATTTTTTTGCTTTTTACTCAGTTAAAATTCTAACGGGTCCATTGTTCGGCCAATTTAGACACGCTCGTTCGAAACCTCTACAAAAGGGTTGCAAAGTAAGTGTTAATCCAAATTTAGGAGTTCATACAATTGATCACGAGCGTTTCAACACGATTATATTGCAAAAACTCGATTTCTATACTTTTTACTCAGTTAAAATTCTAACGGGTCCATTGTTCGGCCCATTTAGACTCGCTCGTCCGAAACCTCTACAAAAGGGCTGCAAAATAAGTTTTAATCCAAATTTAGGAGTTCATACAATTGATCACGAGCGTTTCAACACGATTATATTGCAAAAACTCGATTTTTGTGCTTTTTACTCAGTTAAAATTCTAATGGGTCCATTGTTCGGCCCATTTAGACCCGCTCGTCCGAAACCTTTACAAAAAAGATCGCAAAATAAGTTAGAATAGAATTTTAGGAGTTCATATAATTGATTAAGAGCTTTTCAACACGATTATATTGCAAAAACGCGATTTTTGTTCTTTTTCCCTAGTTAATATTCTAACGGGACTATTGTTCGGCCCATTTAGACCCGCTCGTCCGAAACCTCTACAAAAGGTTTGCAAAATAAGTTTTAATCCAAATTTAGGAGTTCATACAATTGATTACGAGCTTTTCAACACAATTATATTGCAAAAACTCGATTTTTGTGCTTTTTACTCAGTTAAAATTCTAACGGGTCCATTGTTCGGCCCATTTAGATCCGCTCGTCCGGAACCTCTACAAAAGGGTTGCAAAATAAGTGTTAATCCAAATTTAGGAGTTCATACAATTGATCACGAGCGTTTCAACACGATTATATTGCAAAAACTCGATATCTGTACTTTTTACTCTGTTAAAATTCTAACGGGTCCATTGTTCGGCCTATTTATACCCGATCGTCCGAAACCTATACAAAAAGGGTTGCAAAAAAAGTTTTAATCCAAATTTAGGAATGCATATAATTGATTAATGGCTTTTCAACACGATTATATTTCAAAAACTCGATTTCTATACTTTTTACTTAGTTAGAATTCTAACGGGTCCACTGTTCGGCCCATTTAGACCCGCTCGTCCGAAACCTTTACGAAAAAGATCGCAAAATAAGTTAGAATCAAATTTTAGGAGTTCATATAATTGATTAGGAGCTTTTCAACACGATTATATTGCAAAAACGTGATTTCTGTTCTTTTTCCTCAGTTAATATTCTAACGGGTCCATTGTTCGGCCCATTTAGACCCGCTCGTCCGAAACCTCTACAAAAGGGTTGCAAAATAAGTTTTAATCCAAATTTAGGAGTTCATACAATAGATTACGAGCTTTTCAACACAATTTTATTGCAAAAACTCAATTTTTGTGCTTTTTACTCAGTTAAAATTCTAATGGGTCCATTGTTCGGCCCATTTAGACCCGCTCGTCCGAAACCTTTACAAAAAAGATCACAAAATAAGTTAGAATCAAATTTTAGGAGTTCATATAATTGATTAAGAGCTTTTCAACATGATTATATTGCAAAAACGCGATTTCTGTTCTTTTTACTCAGTTAATATTCTAACGGGTCCATTGTTCGGCCCATTTAGACCCGCTCGTCCGAAACCTCTACAAAAGGGTTGCAAAATAAGTTTTAATCCAAATTTAAGAGTTCATACAATAGATTACGAGCTTTTCAACACAATTATATTGCAAAAACTCAATTTTTTTGCTTTTTACTCAGTTAAAATTCTAACGGGTCCATTGTTCGGCCCATTTAGACACGCTCGTTCGAAACCTCTACAAAAGGGTTGCAAAGTAAGTGTTAATCCAAATTTAGGAGTTCATACAATTGATCACGAGCGTTTCAACACGATTATATTGCAAAAACTCGATTTCTATACTTTTTACTCAGTTAAAATTCTAACGGGTCCATTGTTCGGCCCATTTAGACTCGCTCGTCCGAAACCTCTACAAAAGGGTTGCAAAATAAGTTTTAATCAAAATTTAGGAGTTCATGCAATTGATTACGAGCTTTTCAACACGATTATATTGCAAAAAATCGATTTCTGTACTTTTTACTTAGTTAAAATTCTAACGGGTCCATTGTTCGGCCCATTTAGACCCGCTCGTTTGAAACCTTTACAATAAAAGATCGCAAAATAAATTTTAATCAAATTTTAGTAGTTCATATAATTGATTAAGAGCTTTTCAACACGATTATATTGAAAAAACTTGATTTCTGTACTTCTTACTCAGTTAATATTCTAACGGGTCCATTGTTCGGCCCATTTAGACCCGCTCGTCCGAAACCTCTACAAAAGGGTTGCAAAATAAGTTTTAATCCAAATTTAGGAGTTCATACAATAGATTACGAGCTTTTCAACGCAATTATATTGCAAAAACTCAATTTTTTTGCTTTTTACTCAGTTAAAATTCTAACGGGTCCATTGTTCGGCCCATTTAGACTCGCTCGTCCGAAACCTTTACAAAAAACATCGCAAAATAAGTTAGAATCAAATTTTAGGAGTTCATATAATTGATTAAAAGCTTTTCAACTCGATTATATTGCAAAAACTCAATTCTATACTTTTTACTCGGTTATAATTCTAACGGGTCCATTGTTATGTCCATTTAGACTCGCTCGTCCGAAACCTTACAAAAAGGACCGCAAAATAAGTTTAATCAAAATTTAGGAGTTCATATAATTGATTACGAGCTTTTCAACACGATTATATTGCAAAAACTCGATTTCTATTCTTTTTACTCAGTTAAGATTCTAACGGGTCCATTGTTATGCTCATTTAGACTCGCTCGTCCGAAACCTTACAAAAACGACCGCAAAATAAGTTTTAAACAAAATTTAGGAGTTCATATAATTGATTACGAGCTTTTCAACACGATTATATTGGAAAAACTCGATTTCTGTTCTTTTTACTCAGTTAATATTCTAACGGGTCCATTGTTCGGCCCATTTACACCCGCTCGTCCGAAACCTCTACAAAAGGGCTGCAAAATAAGTTTTAATCCAAATTTAGGAGTTCATACAATTGATTACGAGCTTTTCAACACAATTATATTGCAAAAACTCAATTTTTGTGCCTTTTACTCAGTTAAAATTCTAACGGGTCCATTGTTCGGCCCATTTAGACCCGCTCGTCTGAATCCTCTCCAAAAGGGTTGCAAAATAAGTGTTAATCCAAATTTAGGAGTTCATACAATTGATCACGAGCGTTTCAACACGATTATATTGCAAAAACTCGATTTCTGTACTTTTTACTCAGTTAAAATTCTAACGGGTTCATTGTTCGGCCTATTTAGACCCGATCGTCCGAAACCTATACAAAAAGGGTTGCAAAAAAGTTTTAATCCAAATTTAGGAATGCATATAATTGATTATGGCTTTTCAACACGATTATATTTCCAAAACTCGATTTCTATACTTTTTACTCAGTTAGAATTCTAACGGGTCCACTGTTCGGCCCATTTAGACCCGCTCGTCCGAAACCTTTAGGAAAAAGATCGCAAAATAAGTTAGAATCAAATTTTAGGAGTTCATATAATTGATTAGGAGCTTTTCAACACGATTATATTGCAAAAACGTGATTTTTGTTCTTTTTCCTCAGTTAATATTCTAACGGGTCTATTGTTCGGCCCAATTAGACCCGCTCGTCCGAAACCTCTACAAAAGGGTTGCAAAATAAGTTTTAATCCAAATTTAGGAGTTCATACAATTGATTACGACCTTTTCAACACAATTATATTGCAAAAACTCAATTTTTGTGCTTTTTACTCAGTTAAAATTCTAATGGGTCCATTGTTCGGCCCATTTAGACCCGCTCGTCCGAAACCTTTACAAAAAAGATCGCAAAATAAGTTAGAATAGAATTTTAGGAGTTCATATAATTGATTAAGAGCTTTTCAACACGATTATATTGCAAAAACGCGATTTTTGTTCTTTTTCCTCAGTTAATATTCTAACGGGTCTATTGTTCGGCCCATTTAGACCCGCTCGTCCGAAACCTCTACAAAAGGTTTGCAAAATAAGTTTTAATCCAAATTTAGGAGTTCATACAATTGATTACGAGCTTTTCAACACAATTATATTGCAAAAACTCGATTTCTGTTCTTTTTACTCAGTTAATATTCTAACGGGTCCATTGTTCGGCTCATTTAGACCCGCTCGTCCGAAACCTTTACAAAAAAGATCGCAAAATAAGTTAGAATCTAATTTTAGGAGTTCATATAATTGATTAAGAGCTTTTCAACACGATTATATTGCAAAAACTCAATTTCTATACTTTTTACTCAGTTAAAATTCTAACGTGTCCATTGTTCTGCCTATTTACACCCGCTCGTCCGAAACCTCTACAAAAGGGCTGCAAAATAAGTTTTAATCCAAATTTAGGAGTTCATACAGTTGATTACGAGCTTTTCAACACAATTATAATACAAAAACTCGATTTTTGTGCTTTTTACTCAGTTAAAATTCTAACGGGTCCATTGTTCGGCCAATTTAGACCCGCTCGTCCGAAACCTCTACAAAAGGGTTTTAAAATAAGTTTTAATCCAAATTTAGGAGTTCATACAATTGATTACGAGCTTTTCAACACAATTATATTGCAAAAACTCGATTTGTGTGCTTTTTACTCAGTTAAAATTCTAACGAGTCCATTTTTCGGCCCATTTAGAACCGCTCATCCGAAACCTCTACAAAAGGGTTGCAAAATAAGTTTTAATCCAAATTTAGGAGTTCATACAATTGATTACGAGCTTTTCAATACGATTATATTGCAAAAACTCGATTTCTGTACTTTTTACTCAGTTAAAATTCTAACGGGTCCGTTGTTCGGCCCATTTAGACCCGCTCGTCCGAAACCATTACAAAAAAGACCGCAAAATATGTTAGAATCAAATTTTAGGAGTTCATATAATTGATTACGAGCTTTTCAACATGATTATATTGCAAAATCTCGATTACAGTTCTTTTTACTCAATTAAAATTCTAACGGGTCCATTGTTCGGCCCATTTAGACCCGCTCGTCCGAAACCTCTACAAAAGGGTTGCAAAATAAGTTTTAATCCAAATTTAGGAGTTCATACAATTGTTTACGAGCTTTTCAACACGATTATATTGCAAAAACTCAATTTATGTACTTTTTACTCAGTTAAAATTCTAATGGGTCCATTGTTCAGCCCATTTAGACCCGCTCGTCCGAAACCTTTACAAAAAAGATAGCAAAATAAATTTTAATCAAATTTTAGTAGTTCATATAATTGATTAAGAGCTTTTCAGCACGATTATATTGCAAAAACTTGATTTCTATTCTTTTTACTCAGTTAATATTCTAACGGGTCCATTGTTCGGCCCATTTAGACCCGCTCGTCCGGAACCTCTACAAAAGGGTTGCAAAATAAGTTTTAATCCAAATTTAGGAGTTCATACAATTGATTACGAGCTTTTCAACACAATTATGTTGCAAGAACTCGATTTTTGTGCTTTTTACTCAGTTAAAATTCTAACGGGCCCATTGTTCGGCCCATTTAGACCCGCTCGTCCGAAACCTTTACAAAAAAGATCGCAAAATAAGTTAGAATAAAATTTTAGGAGTTCATATAAATGATTAAGAGCTTTTCAACACGATTATATTGCAAAAAAGCGATTTCTGTTCTTTTTCCTCAGTTAATATTCTAACGGGTCTATTGTTCGGCCCATTTAGACCCGCTCGTCTGAAACCTCTACAAAAGGGTTGCAAAATAAGTTTTAATCCAAATTTAGGAGTTCATACAATTGATTACGAGCTTCAACACAATTATATTGCAAAAACTCGATTTCTGTTCTTTTTACTCAGTTAATATTCTAACGGGTCCATTGTTCGGCCCATTTAGACCCGATCGTCCGAAACCTATACAAAAGGGGTTGCAAAATAAGTTTTAATCCCAATTTAGGAATGCATATAATTGATTACGAGCTTTTCAACATGATTATATAGTAAAAACTCGATTACAGTTCTTTTTACTCAGTTAAAATTCTAACGGGTCCATTGTTCGGCCAATTTAGACCCGCTCATCCAAAACCTCTACAAAAGGGCCGCAAAATAAGCTTTAAATAAAATTTAGGAGTTCATATAATTGATTACAAGCTTTTCAACACAATTATATTGCAAAAACTCGATTTTTGTGCTTTTTACTCAGTTAAAATTCTAACGGGTCCATTGTTCGGCCCATTTAGACCCGCTCGTCCGAAACCTCTACAAAAAAGACCGCAAAACATGTTTTAATCAAATCTTAGGAGTTCATATAATTGATTACGAGGTATCCAACACGATTATATTGCAAAAACACAATTTCTGAACTTTTGACTTAGCTAAAATTCTAATGGGTACATTGTTCGGCCCATTTAGACCCGCTCGTCCAAAACCTCTACATAAAAGACCGATAAACAAGTTATAATCAAATTTTAGGAGTTTATATAATTGATTACGAGCTTATCAACACGATTATATTGTAAAAACTCAATTTTTGATCTTTTTACTCAGTTAAAAATTCTAACGGGTCCATTGTTCGGCCCATTTAGACCAGCTCGTCTGAAACCTATACAAAAGGGTTGCAATATAAGTTTTAATCTAAATTTAGGAGTTCATACAATTGATTACGAGCTTTTCAACACGATTATATTGCAAAAACTCAATTTCTGTATTTTTTACTCAGTTAAAATTCTAACGGCTCCATTGTTCGGCCCATTTAGACCCGCTCGTCCGAAACCTCTACAAAAAGGGCTGCAAAATAAGTTTTAATCCAAATTTAGGAGTTCATACAATTGATTACGAGCTTTTCAATACGATTATATTGTAAAATCTCGATTTCTGTGCTTTTTACTCAGTTAAAATTCTAATGGGTCCATTGTTCGAACCATTTAGACCCGCTCGTCCGAAACCTCTACAAAAGGGTTGCAAAATAAGTTTTAATCCAAATTTAGGAGTTCATACAATTGTTTACGAGCTTTTCAACACGATTATATTGCAAAAACTCGATTTTTGTGCTTTTTACTCAGTTAAAATTCTAACGGGTCCATTGTTCGGCCCATTTAGACCCGATCGTCCGAAACCTATATAAAAGGGGTTGCAAAATAAGTTTTAATCCAAATTTAGGAATGCATATAATTGATTACGAGCTTTTCAACATGATTATATTGTAAAAACTCGATTACAGTTCTTTTTACTCAGTTAAAATTTTAACGGGTCCATTGTTCGGCCCATTTAGACCCGATCGTCCGAAACCTATACAAAAGGGGTTGCAAAATAAGTTTTAATCCAAATTTAGGAATGCATATAATTGATTACGAGCTTTTCAACATGATTATATAGTAAAAACTCGATTACAGTTCTTTTTACTCAGTTAAAATTCTAACGGGTCCATTGTTCGGCCAATTTAGACCCGCTCATCCAAAACCTCTACAAAAGGGCTGCAAAATAAGCTTTAAATAAAATTTAGGAGTTCATATAATTGATTACAAGCTTTTCAACACAATTATATTGCAAAAACTCGATTTTTGTGCTTTTTACTCAATTAAAATTCTAACGGGTCCATTGTTCGGCCCATTTAGACCCGCTTGTCCGAAACCTCTACAAAAAAGACCGCAAAACATGTTTTAATCAAATCTTAGGAGTTCATATAATTGATTACGAGGTATCCAACACGATTATATTGCAAAAACACAATTTCTGAACTTTTGACTTAGCTAAAATTCTAATGGGTACATTGTTCGGCCCATTTAGACCCGCTCGTCCAAAACCTCTACATAAAAGACCGATAAACAAGTTATAATCAAATTTTAGGAGTTTATATAATTGATTACGAGCTTATCAACATGATTATATTGTAAAAACTCAATTTTTGATCTTTTTACTCAGTTAAAATTCTAACGGGTCCATTGTTCGGCCCATTTAGACCAGCTCGTCTGAAACCTATACAAAAGGGTTGCAATATAAGTTTTAATCTAAATTTAGGAGTTCATACAATTGATTACGAGCTTTTCAACACGATTATATTGCAAAAACTCAATTTCTGTATTTTTTACTCAGTTAAAATTCTAACGGCTCCATTGTTCGGCCCATTTAGACCCGCTCGTCCGAAACCTCTACAAAAATGGCTGCAAAACAAGTTTTAATCCAAATTTAGGAGTTCATACAATTGATTACGAGCTTTTCAATACGATTATATTGTAAAATCTCGATTTCTGTGCTTTTTACTCAGTTAAAATTCTAATGGGTCCATTGTTCGAACCATTTAGACCCGCTCGTCCGAAACCTCTACAAAAGGGTTGCAAAATAAGTTTTAATCCAAATTTAGGAGTTCATACAATTGTTTACGAGCTTTTCAACACGATTATATTGCAAAAACTCGATTTTTGTGCTTTTTACACAGTTAAAATTCTAACGGGTCCATTGTTCGGCCCATTTAGACCCGATCGTCCGAAACCTATACAAAAGGGGTTGCAAAATAAGTTTTAATCCAAATTTAGGAATGCATATAATTGATTACGAGCTTTTCAACATGATTATATTGTAAAAACTCGATTACAGTTATTTTTACTCAGTTAAAATTTTAACGGGTCCATTGTTCGGCCCATTTAGACCCGATCGTCCGAAACCTATACAAAAGGGGTTGCAAAATAAGTTTTAATCCAAATTTAGGAATGCATATAATTGATTACGAGCTTTTCAACATGATTATATAGTAAAAACTCGATTACAGTTCTTTTTACTCAGTTAAAATTCTAACGGGTCCATTGTTCGGCCAATTTAGACCCGCTCATCCAAAACCTCTACAAAAGGGCCGCAAAATAAGCTTTAAATCAAATTTAGGAGTTCATATAATTGATTACAAGCTTTTCAACACAATTATATTGCAAAAACTCGATTTTTGTGCTTTTTACTCAGTTAAAATTCTAACGGGTCCATTGTTCGGCCCATTTAGACCCGCTCGTCCGAAACCTCTACAGAAAAGACCGCAAAACATGTTTTAATCAAATCTTAGGAGTTCATATAATTGATTACGAGGTTTCCAACACGATTATATTGCAAAAACATAATTTCTGAACTTTTGACTTAGCTAAAATTCTAATGGGTACATTGTTCGGCCCATTTAGACCCGCTCGTCCAAAACCTCTACAAAAAAGACCGATAAACAAGTTATAATCAAATTTTAGGAGTTTATATAATTGATTACGAGCTTATCAACACGATTATATTGTAAAAACTCAATTTTTGATCTTTTTACTCAGTTAAAATTCTAACGGGTCCATTGTTCGGCCCATTTAGACCAGCTCGTCTGAAACCTATACAAAAGGGTTGCAATATAAGTTTTAATCCAAATTTAGGAGTTCATACAATTGATTACGAGCTTTTCAACACGATTATATTGCAAAAACTCAATTTCTGTATTTTTTACTCAGTTAAAATTCTAACGGCTCCATTGTTCGGCCCATTTAGACCCGCTCATCCGAAACCTCTACAAAAAGGGCTGCAAAATAAGTTTTAATCCAAATTTAGGAGTTCATACAATTGATTACGAGCTTTTCAATACGATTATATTGTAAAATCTCGATTTCTGTGCTTTTTACTCAGTTAAAATTCTAATGGGTCCATTGTTCGAACCATTTAGACCCGCTCGTCCGAAACCTCTACAAAAGGGTTGCAAAATAAGTTTTAATCCAAATTTAGGAGTTCATAAAATTGTTTACGAGCTTTTCAACACGATTATATTGCAAAAACTCGATTTTTGTGCTTTTTACTGAGTTAAAATTCTAACGGGTCCATTGTTCGGCCCATTTAGACCCGATCGTCCGAAACCTATACAAAAGGGGTTGCAAAATAAGTTTTAATCAAAATTTAGGAATGCATATAATTGATTACGAGCTTTTCAACATGATTATATTGTAATAACTCGATTACAGTTCTTTTTACTCCGTTAAAATTTTAACGGGTCCATTGTTCGGCCCATTTAGACCCGATTGTCCGAAACCTATACAAAAGGGGTTGCAAAATAAGTTTTAATCCAAATTTAGGAATGCATATAATTGATTACGAGCTTTTCAACATGATTATATTGTAAAAACTCGATTCAGTTCTTTTTACTAAGTTAAAATTCTAACGGGTCCATTGTTCGGCCAATTTAGACCCGCTCATCCAAAACCTCTACAAAAGGGCTGCAAAATAAGCTTTAAACCAAATTTAGGAGATCATATAATTGATTACAAGCTTTTCAACACAATTATATTGCAAAAGCTCGATTTTTGTGCTTTTTACTCAGTTAAAATTCTAACGGGTCCATTGTTCGGCCCATTTAGACCCGCTCGTCCGAAACCTCTACAAAAAAGACCGCAAAACATATTTTAATCAAATCTTAGGAGTTCATATAATTGATTACGAGGTTTCCTACACGATTATATTGCAAAAACACAATTTCTGAACTTTTGACTTAGCTAAAATTCTAATGGGTACATTGTTCGGCCCATTTAGACCCGCTCGTCCGAAACCTCTACAAAAAAGACCGATAAACAAGTTATAATCAAATTTTAGGAGTTTATATAATTGATTACGAGCTTATCAACACGATTATATTGTAAAAACTCAATTTTTGATCTTTTTACTTTGTTAAAATTCTAACGGGTCCATTGTTCGGCCCATTTAGACCAGCTCGTCTGAAACCTCTACAAAAAGGTTGCAATATAAGTTTTAATCCAAATTTAGGAGTTCATACAATTGATTACGAGCTTTTCAACACGATTTTATTGCAAAAACTCGATCTCTGTACTTTTTACTCAGTTAAAATTCTAACGGCTCCATTGTTCGGCCCATTTAGACCCGCTCGTCCGAAACCTTTACAAAAAGGGCTGCAAAATAAGTTTTAATCCAAATTTAGGAATTCATACAATTGATTACGAGCTTTTCAATACGATTATATTGTAAAATCTCGATTTCTGTGCTTTTTACTCAGTTAAAATTCTAACGGGTCCATTGTTCGACCCATTTAGACCCG
Source organism: Hibiscus trionum (assembly GCA_030270665.1). Classification (NCBI taxonomy): domain Eukaryota; kingdom Viridiplantae; phylum Streptophyta; class Magnoliopsida; order Malvales; family Malvaceae; genus Hibiscus; species Hibiscus trionum. The sequence goes on along the minus strand of BSYR01000010.1, from coordinate 35,740,588 downwards.
CTCGTTCGAAACCTCTACAAAAGGGTTGCAAAATAAGTTTTAATCCAAATTTAGGAGTTCATACAATTGTTTACGAGCTTTTCAACATGATTATATTGCAAAAACTCGAATTTGTGCTTTTTACTCAGTTAAAATTCTAACGGGTCCACTGTTCGGCCCATTTAGACCCGCTCGTCCGAAACCTATACAAAAGGTGTTGCAAAATAAGTTTTAATCCAAATTTTGGAATGCATATAATTGATTACGAGTTTTTCAACATTATTATATTGTAAAAACTCGATTATAGTTCTTTTTACTTAGTTAAAATTTTAACGGGTCCATTGTTCGGCCCATTTAGACCCGATCGTCCGAAACCTATACAAAATGGGTTGAAAAAATAATTTTTAATCCAAATTTAGGAATGCATATATTTGATTACGAGCTTTTCAACATGATTATATTGTAAAAACTCGATTACAGTTCTTTTTACTCAGTTAAAATTCTAACGGGTCCATTGTTCGGCCCATTTAGACCCGCTCGTCCGAAACCTCTACAAAAGGGTTGCAAAATAGGTTTTAATCCAAATTTATGAGTTCATACAATTGATTACGAGCTTTTCTACACAATTATATTGCAAAAACTCAATTTTTGCGCAGGATGTCTAGACGCCTCCACTGCGGAGCTTCGCGCCATTGTCACGGGGGCTACACTTGGTAGGGATGCTGGCTGGTGCAGCATCATTATCGAGTCCGACGCTGCTTTGGTCATCAACAAAATATGTTGCCTCGGCCCGGACGCCTCTCCTTTACGGCCACATATTGATGCGGCTCGCCCTCTTTTTGTATCTATTATAGATTTACATTTTCTTTATGTACCACGAGTTGCTAATGTTCTAGCTCATACTATTGCCAATTGGGCCTTGCACTCTAGGTCCTCATTGTTTTTTGGGCCGGGCTTGCCCGATGTCTTACGCTCTATTGTACCAGTTGGTTTTCAACCCCCTTGATTATATATATATATTTGGGCACTCTGTTCCCCTTTAGGACCCCCTCTGGGCCAGCCCAGTTGGGATTAGTGGGGTTTTTAATGAGGCCTTTTTCTCAAAAAAAAATTCTAACGGGTCCATTGTTCGGCCCATTAAAAACCGCTCGTCCGAAACCTCTACAAAAGGGTTGCAAAATAAGTTTTAATCAAAATTTATGAGTCCATACAATTGATTACGAGCTTTTCAATACAATTATATTGCAAAAACTCGATTTTTGTGCTTTTTACTCAGTTAAAATTCTAACGGGTCCATTGTTCGGCCCATTTAGACCCGCTTGTCCGAAACCTCTACAAAAGGGTTGCAAAATAAGTTTTAATCAAAATTTAGGAGTTCATACAATTGATTACGAGCTTTTCAACACGATTATATTGCAAAAACTCGATTTATGTACTTTTTACTCATTTAAAATTATAACGGGTCCATTGTTCGGCCCATTTAGACCCGCTCGTCCGAAACCTTTACAAAAAAGATCGAAAAATATGTTTTAATCAAATTTTAGGAGTTCATATAATTGATTAAGAGCTTTTCAACACAATAATATTGCAAAAACTTGATTTCTGTTCTTTTTACTCAGTTAATATTCTAATGGGACCATTGTTCGGCCCATTTAGACCCGCTCGTCCGAAACCTCTACAAAAGGGTTACAAAATAAGTTTTAATCCAAATTTAGGAGTTCATACAATTGATTACGAGTTTTTCAGCACAATTATATTGCAAAAACTCATTTTTGTGTTTTTTACTCAGTTAAAATTCTAACGGGTCCATTGTTCGGCCCATTTAGAACCGCTCGTCCGAAACCTCTGCAAAAGGGTTGCAAAATAAGTTTTAATCCAAATTTAGGAGTTCATACAATTGATTACGAGCTTTTCAATACGATTATATTGCAAAAACTCAATTTCTGTACTTTTTACTCAGTTAAGATTCTAACGGGTCCATTGTTTGGTCCATTTAGACCCGTTCGTCCGAACCCTTTACAAAAAAGATCGCAAAATAAATTTTAATCAAATTTTAGGAGTTCATATAATTGATTAAGAGCTTTTCAACACGATTATATTGCAAAAACATGATTTCTGTTCTTTTTACAAAGTTAATATTCTAACTGATCCATTGTTCGGCCCATTTAGACCCGCTCGTCCGAAACCTCTAAACAGGGTTGCAAAATAAGTGTTAATCCAAATTTAGGAGTTCATACAATTGATCACGAGCGTTTCAACACGATTATATTGCAAAAACTCGATTTCTGTTCTTTTTACTCAGTTAAAATTCTATCGGGTCCATTGTTCGGCCCATTTAGACCCGATCGTCCGAAAGCTATACAAAAGGGGTTGCAAAATAAGTTTTAATCCAAATTTGGGAATGCATATAATTGATTACGAGCATTTCAGCATGATTATATTGCAAAAACTCGATTACAGTTCTTTTTACCCAGTTAAAATTCTAACGGGTCCATTGTTCAGCCCATTTAGACCCGATTTTTCGAAACCTATACAAAAAGGGTTGCAAAATAAGTTTTAATCCAAATTTAGGAATGCATATAATTGATTAAGAGCTTTTCAACACGATAATATTGCAAAAACTTGATTTCTGTTCTTTTTACTCAGTTAATATTCTAACGTGTCCATTGTTCGGCCCATTTAGACCCGCTCGTCCGAAACCTCTACAAAAGGTTTGCAAAATAAGTTTTAATCCAAATTTAGGAGTTCATACAATTGATTACGAGTTTTTCAGCACAATTATATTGCAAAAACTCGATTTTTGTGCTTTTTACTCAGTTAAAATTCTAACGGGTCCATTGTTCGGCCCATTTAGAACCGCTCGTCCGAAACCTCTACAAATGGGTTGCAAAATAAGTTTTAATCAAAATTTAGGAGTTCATACAATTGATTACGAGTTTTTCAATACGATTATATTGCAAAAACTCGATTTCTGTACTTTTTACTCAGTTAAGATTCTAACGGGTCCATTTTTTGGCCCATTTAGACCCGCTCGTCCGAAACCTTTACAAAAAAGATGGGAAAATAAATTTTAATCAAATTTTAGGAGTTCAATAAATTGATTAAGAGCTTTTAAACACGAATATATTGCAAAAACTTGATTTCTGTTCTTTTTACTCAGTTAATATTCTAACGGGTCCATTGTTCGGCCCATTTAGACCCGCTCGTCTGAAACCTCTACAAAAGGGTTGCAAAATAAGTTTTAATCCAAATTTAGGAGTTCATACAATTGATTACGAGCTTTTCAACACGATTATATTGCAAAAACTCGATTTCTATACTTTTTACTCAATTAAAATAATAACGGGTCCATTGTTCGGCCCATTCAGACCAGCTCGTCCGAAACCTTTACAAAAAAGATCGCAAAATAAATTTTAATCAAATTTTAGGAGTTCATATAATTGATTAAGAGCTTTTCAACACAATTATATTCGAAAAACTTGATTTCTGTTCTTTTTACTCAGTTAATATTCTAATGGGTCCACTGTTCGGCCCATTTAGACCCGCTCGTCCGAAACCTCTACATAGGGCTGCAAAATAAGTTTTAATCCAAATTTAGGAGTTCATACAATTGATTAGGAGCTTTTCAACACAATTATATTGCAAAAACTCGATTTTTGTGCTTTTTACTCAGTTAAAACTCTAACGGGTCCATTGTTCGGCCCATTTAGACCCGATCGTCCGAAACCTATACAAAAGGGGTTGCATAATAAGTTTTAATCCAAATTTAGGAATGCATATAATTGATTACGAGCTTTTCAACACAATTATATTGCAAAAACTCGATTACTATACTTTTTACTCAGTTAAAATTCTAACGGGTCCATTGTTCGGCCCATTTAGACCCGCTCGTCTGAAACCTCTACAAAAGGGTTGCAAAATAAGTTTTAATCCAAATTTAAGAGTTCATACAGATGATTACGAGCTTTTCAAAACGATTATATTGCAAAAACTAGATTTCTGTACTTTTTACTCCGTTAAAATTTTAAGGGGTCATTTGTTCGGCCCATTAATACCCGCTCGTCCGAAACCTCTACAAAAAAGATCGCAAAATAAGTTTTAATCAAACTTTCGGAGTTCATATAATTGATTAAGAGCTTTTCAACACGATTATATTGCAAAAACTCGATTTCTGTTCTTTTTACTCAGTTAATATTCTAACGGGTCCATTGTTCGGCCCATTTAGACCTACTCGTCTGAAACCTCTACAAAAGGGTTGCAAAATAAGTTTTAATCCAAATTTAGGAGTTCGTACAATTGTTTACGAGCTTTTCAACACGATTATATTGCAAAAATTCGATTTCTATATTTTTTACTCAATTAAAATTCTAACTGGTCCATTGTTCGGCCCATTTAGACCCGCTCGTTCGAAACCTTTACAAAAAAGATCGCAAAATAAATTTTAATCAAATTTTAGGAGTTCATATAATTGATTAAGAGCTTTTCTGTAACGGCCCGATTTTGGGCTTAGGAGTTTTGAGTTTCGGACCGGTTCGGTCGGATCGCAGTTCGAATATATGAGAGTGAATTTAGGAAAACCTAGTTCGGGTTGCATTAAAAATATGGAAAAATGTTCTAAAATCCTCTTTTAATATATGTAAGTGAAATGTGAAATCAATTTTGTAAAATGAGGTTTGGAAGGGTGACATTTTGGCTAGTGACCAAAATGTAATTTTCGAAAACTGTGAGACTGTTTTAAAAAGGATTGAAACTTTGAATCTTTAAGGAGCTATTTACCCAATGGGAGTTTCTCCAGATTTTTCTAAGATATTAAATGATTTATTAAAGGTTTTTAAATAAAAGAAAAGTGGAGGGAAGATATTTTATCATTTTCCAACTAACTTTTCCATTTTCCATTTTCTCTCATCTTTTCTCTCAAACCAAACACATTTTCTCCAGAGCTTTTCCTCGGATTTTGTCATCTAAATATCACATTTCAACTCTCTTTTGATCTCTAATCATCTCTTCAACAAAACCTCACCATTTGCTAAGTGGATTTTCAAGATTTTGGTTCCAAAAAGGGAGAAAACTCAAGTTTGGAGGTAAGAACGTCCTTCTCCTCTGAACTTTAAGTTCTTTACTGAAATTCCCAAGTTCTCAATCCTTAAATTGTGTTTTATAAAAGGTTTTATTGATTTGTTCTTGATCTTGGCTTTTAAATGCAAGATTTGATTGATTTTGATGAAATTTTCGTATGATCTGATTGGGCTGTGTTTTGAGGTGTCAAATTGATGTTAATTGAATGCTAATTTGATGTGAAATTGAGTTTTAATCAATGCAATCCCGGATAGGTTGAATTTCCTAAGTTTAGCTTGTGTTCTTGGTTGTTTTTGGAGTGATCTTGTTGATCTGTTATAGCTGGAGGTACAAGGACGTGGTTAGATCCTTTTTGGATGTTATTTGATGTTTAAGGATGCTTAGATTTGATGGATCTTGGCTGGGTAGTGTTGAGGAGTTGTTTGGATGCATTTTCGGTTGTGTTTGGTAGCCGAAAATGGAGTGTGGATGAGAGCAGCGAGTTTTGATGCTTTCATTGAGGGTATTAATGCATGATGATGCATTAATCTACTGTTTTGATGTGTTTAAAACAGGGGAGTCATCTTTGGATCCTAGTGGTGTTGATCCGGAAGCTTGATTGGTGTTTCGGCAAGAGGCGAAACGGAATCGGTGAGTGGATTTTGGTTTTCGGCTTTGAAACCAATGTTTCGAAGGTTTGGGAGTTTAGTCTAAGTCTAAACAACTTTGCTAAGCTCAAGAGTAAGTTTTAGGAAAAACTCTCTTGTTGAGGAACCATGTGATGGTTGGGTGCAATGTGATTGTTTGCATGTTTTAAATTCTGTTTTTAAAGCATATCTAGCATGTGTATTTGCTGAGATTATAAGCCATGTGTAGGAGGAAGCTCAAGGTGAGAGTTCCTTGTTTTTGAACATTGTTCTATTGTGGTTTGATGCTTAAAGATGCATGATGTTCATGGCTTTGTTAAATGCTTTAAAACAGTGGAATATGGTTGTTAATGATGATTATTGGCAAGTGATGGTTAAGGTCACAAAGGTGTTTAAAAGTCCTTGTGTGAGCCTTGTTTATTTAAGAACATCAAGGTGTTTAAAAGTCCTTGGATGATTCTCGTTAAGAACAGCATGGTGTTTAAAAGTCCATGGTTGGTTCTTGGTTAAGGTTCAAGGTGTTTAAAAGTCCTTGTGTAAGCCTTGTTAATTAAGAACATCAAGGTGTTTAAAAGTCCTTGGATGATTCTCGTTAAGAACAGCATGGTGTTTAAAAGTCCATGGTTGGTTCTTGGTTAAGGTTCAAGGTGTTTAAAAGTCCTTGTGTAAGCCTTGTTAATTAAGAACATCAAGGTGTTTAAAAGTCCTTGGATGATTCATGTTAAGAACAACATGGTGTTTAAAAGTCCATGGTTGGTTCTTGGTTAAGGTTCAAGGTGTTTAAAAGTCCTTGTGTAAGCCTTGTTACTTAAGAACATCAAGGTGTTTAAAAGTCCTTGGATGGTTCTTGTTGAGGACACAAAGGTGTTTAAAAGTCCTTGTGTGGTCCTTGTCATGGTGTTTAAAAGTCCATGGGTTAAGGACACAATGGTGTTTAAAAGTCCATGTGTGGTCCTTGGAATTTATAAGATTACAATGGTGTTTGAAAGTCCATATGTGAATCTTATGTTGAATGTATCACTTGTTGCCAATATGACTTGATAAAGATTGAAGCATGAATTACTTGTCTTTGAATGCTTGTGAGCATGTTCAAATGTTGTTTTGAAGTATGATTTATAAAGGTGTTTTGTAAGTGCATTATTGTGTGGTTTTATTGAGCATTCCTCACTAAGCTTATGCTTACGCTCTCTCTCTTTTCTTAAACCAATAATGCAGAGCATTAAAGTGCATTTGAGGGCAGCAAGTTGGTGAAGAATCCAAGGGGTGAACAAAGCTCATGTATGGTGAACATTTTCTCAAACTATTAGCTTTTGGGTATTTGGCAATGGGGAACCTATGTTGTTGTTTTGGGAGACGTTTTGGACTCCCTAAGTTGTATAAATGTTGTTAACATTGTTGTTTCTTGTAATTGGCCATTATGTGTTTGAATTGATGGTTTGATGCTTGAATGGTTTGCTAAATAGGATGCATGCCTATAGAATTGGGGATTTTCATAATTGATGCCATGTTGATATTTGGTTGAGGCAATTATGTTCCTTGAATGTTGTATGACTTGTTGGTAAAGTTTGGTTGTCTTTGGAGCATGTTTGATAGGTTAATTGTGCAATAAACCAGCTATGTTTCTGCAACCTGGGCAGCCTGTTTCGGAACAGGTGCTACCGTATCAGAACAGGGTCCTAAAATGGCCTGGGCGTTCCGAAACGGATGCAGCCGTTTCGGAACGGAAGTGCCACTGCCAGGCACTGTTTCGGAACCTGTTGCGGAACGGTCCCGCGTTTCGGAACGGGTCTCCCTGTTTCGGAACACTCGACCGTTGGGCACTGAAATTGTTGGTTATATGTTTTGTTTTGTTGGCGTTTTGGTCCTAAATCATGTTTACGCAATTGATTGAGTTTGTGATGTCCGTTTGAGCTGAAATTTGACAGACAAGCATGAAATATGACTACTTCCATATTGGTAACTTAAAAGTGGGTTAAGTCCTTGTATTTTCCAAAATTTACATTTTGGTCCCTAAAATCTTAATTTGTTCAAATTAAGTCCCTGAACGTTTTCCGTCTGCGATGATCTTTGAGTATGATGTTTGTATGAACATAACTAGGGTTAAAGTGCATCTAGATAAGAGAAAAAAGAAAAAAAAAGGGTCGTTAATCAAGGTTGACTTTCGAGTTGACTTTGGTTTTCCCGGTGTAAACTTCTTAATTCGGTTCAACCGTCTGGGCCGGGTTAAGGGGGTTACATTTTCAACACGATTATATTGCAAAAACAGGATTTCTGTTCTTTTTACTCAGTTAATATTCTAACGGGTCCATTATTCGGCCCATTTAGACCCGCTCGTCCGAAACCTCTACAAAAGGGTTGCAAAATAAGTTTTAATCCAAATTTAGGAGTTCATACAATTGATTACGAGCTTTTCAACACGATCATATTGCAAAAACTCAATTTCTGTTCTTTTTACTCAGTTAATATTCTAACGTGTCCATTGTACAGCCCATTTAGACCCGCTCGTCTGAAACCTCTACAAAAGGGTTGCAAAATAAGTTTTAATCCAAATTTAAGAGTTCATACAGATGATTACGAGCTTTTCAAAACGATTATATTGCAAAAACTAGATTTCTGTACTTTTTACTCCGTTAAAATTTTAAGGGGTCAATTGTTCGGCCCATTAATACCCGCTCGTCCGAAACCTCTACAAAAAAGATCGCAAAATAAGTTTTAATCAAACTTTAGGAGTTCATATAATTGATTAAGAGCTTTTCAACACGATTATATTGTAAAAACTCGATTTTTGTTCTTTTTACTCAGTTAATATTCTGACGGGTCCATTGTTCGGACCATTTAGACCCGCTCGTCTGAAACCTCTACAAAAGGGTTGCAAAATAAGTTTTAATCCAAATTTAGGAGTTCATACAATTGTTTACGAGCTTTTCAACACAATTATATTGCAAAAACTCGATTTCTGTTCTTTTTACTCAGTTAATATTCTAACGGGTTTATTCTTCAGCCCATTTAGACCCGCTCGTCTGAAAACTCTACAAAAGGGTTGCAAAATAAGTTTTAATCCAAATTTAGGAGTTCATACAATTGTTTACGAGCTTTTCAACACAATTATATTGCAAAAACTCGATTTTTATGCTTTTTACTCAGTTAAAATTCTAACGGGTCCATTGTTCGCCCATTTAGATCCGCTCGTCCGAAACCTTTACAAAAAAGATCACAAAATAAATTTTAATCAAATTTTAGGAGTTCATATAATTGATTAAGAGCTTTTCAACACGATAATATTGCAAAAACTTGATTTCTGTTCCAGATTTACATTTTCTTAATGTACCACGAGTTGCTAATGTTCTAGCTCATACTATTGCCAATTGGGCCTTGCACTCTAGGTCCTCATTGTTTTTTGGGCCGGGCTTGCCCGATGTCTTACGCTCTATTGTACCGGTTGGTTTTCAACCCCCTTGATTATATATATATATATTTGGGCACTCTTTTCCCCTATAGGACCCCCTCTGGGCTAGCCCAGTTGGGATTAGTGGGGTTTTTAATGAGGCCTTTTTCTCAAAAAAAAAATTCTAACGGGTCCATTGTTCGGCCCATTTAAAACCGCTCTTCCGAAACCTTTACAAAAGGGTTGCAAAATAAGTTTTAATCCAAATTTATGAGTCCATACACTAAATTACGAGCTTTTCAATACGATTATATTGAAAAAACTCGATTTATGTACTTTTTACTCTTTTTAAAATTCTAACGGGTCCATTGTTCGGCCCATTTAGACCCGCTCGTCCGAAACCTTTACAAAAAAGACCGCAAAATAACTTAGAATCAAATTTTCGGAGTTCATATAATTAATTACGAGCTTTTCAACATGATTATATTGCAAAATCTCGATTACAGTTCTTTTTACTCAGTTAAAATTCTAACGGGTCCATTGTTAGGCCCATTTAGACCCGCTTGTCCGAAACTTCTACAAAAGGGTTGCAAAATAAGTTTTAATCAAAATTTAGGAGTTCATACAATTGATTACGAGCTTTTCAACACGATTATATTTCAAAAACTCGATTTATGTACTTTTTACTCAGTTAAAATTCTAACGGGTCCATTGTTCGGCCCATTTAGACCCGCTCGTCCGAAACCTTTACAAAAAAGATCGCAAAATATGTTTTAATCAAATTTTAGGAGTTCATATAATTGATTAAGAGCTTTTCAACACAATAATATTGCAAAAACTTGATTTCTGTTCTTTTTACTCAGTTAATATTCTAATGGGACCATTGTTCGGCCCATTTAGACCCGCTCGTCCGAAACCTCTACAAAAGGGTTGCAAAATAAGTTTTAATCCAAATTTAGGAGTTCATACAATTGATTACGAGTTTTTCAGCACAATTATATTGCAAAAACTCGATTTTTGTGCTTTTTACTCAGTTAAAATTCTAACGGGTCCATTGTTCGGCCCATTTAGAACCGCTCGTCTGAAATCTCTACAAAAGGGTTGCAAAATAAGTTTTAATCCAAATTTAGGAATTCATACAATTGATTACGAGCTTTTCAACACAATTATATTGCAAAAACTCGATTTTTGTGCTTTTTACTCAGTTAAAATTCTAACGGGTCCATTGTTCGGCCCATTTAAACCCGATCGTCCGAAACCTATACAAAAGGGGTTGCATAATAAGTTTTAATCCAAATTTAGGAATGCATATAATTGATTACGAGCTTTTCAACACAATTATATTGCAAAAACTCGATTACTATACTTTTTACTCAGTTAAAATTCTAACGGGTCCATTGTTCGGCCCATTTAGACCCGCTCGTCTGAAACCTCTACAAAAGGGTTGCAAAATAAGTTTTAATCCAAATTTAAGAGTTCATACAGATGATTACGAGCTTTTCAAAACGATTATATTGCAAAAACTAGATTTCTGTACTTTTTACTCCGTTAAAATTCTAAGGGGTCAATTGTTCGGCCCATTAATACCCGCTCGTCCGAAACCTCTACAAAAAATATCGCAAAATAAGTTTTAATCAAACTTTAGGAGTTCATATGATTGATTAAGAGCTTTTCAACACGATTATATTGCAAAAACTCGATTTCTGTTCTTTTTACTCAGTTAATATTCTAACGGGTCCATTGTTCGGCCCATTTAGACCCGCTTGTCTGAAACCTCTACAAAAGGGTTACAAAATAAGTTTTAATCTAAATTTAGGAGATCATACAATTGTTTACGAGCTTTTCAACACGATTATATTGCAAAAACTCGATTACTATACTTTTTACTCAATTAAAATTCTAACGGGTCCATTGTTCGGCCCATTTAGACCCGCTCGTCCGAAACCTTTACAAAAAAGATCGCAAAATAAATTTTAATCAAATTTTAGAAGTTCATATAATTGATTAAGAGCTTTTCAACACGATAATATTGCAAAAACTTGATTTCTGTTCTTTTTACTCAGTTAATATTCTAACGGGTCCATTGTTCGGCCCATTTAGACCCGCTCGTCTAAAACCTCTACAAAAGGGTTGCAAAATAAGTTTTAATCCAAATTTAGGAGTTTATACAATTGATTGCGAGCTTTTCAACACAATTATATTTCAAAAACTCGATTACTATACTTTTTACTTTGTTAAAATTCTAACGAGTCTATTTTTCGGCCCATTAGGACCCGCTTGTCTAAAACCTCTACAAAAGGGTTGCAAAATAAGTTTTAATCCAAATTTAGGAGTTCATACAATTGTTTACAAGCTTTTCAACACGATTATGTTGCAAAAACTCGATTTCTATACTTTTTACTCAATTAAAATTCTAACGGGTTCATTGTTCGGCCCATTTAGACCCGCTCGTCCGAAACCTCTACAAAAAAGATCGCAAAATAAGTTTTAATCAAATTTTAGGAGTTCATATAATTGATTAAGAGCTTTTCAACACGATTATAATGCAAAAACTCGATTTCTGTACATTTTACTCAGTTAAAATTCTAACGGGTCCATTGTTCGGCCCATTTAGACACGCTCGTCCGAAACCTCTACAAAATGGTTGCAAAATAAGTTTTAATCAAAATTTAGGAGTTCATACAATTGATTACGAGCTTTTCAACACGATTATACTGCAAGAACTCGATTTCTGTTCTTTTTACTCAGTTAATATTCTAACGGGTCCATTGTTCGGCCCATTTAGACCCGCTCGTCTGAAACCTCTACAAAAGGGTTGCAAAATAAGTTTTAATCCAAATTTAGGAGTTCATACAATTGTTTACAAGCTTTTCAACAAAATTATATTGCAAAAACTCGATTTATGTTCTTTTTACTCAGTTAATATTCTAACGGGTCCATTGTTCAGCCCATTTAGACCCGCTCGTCTGAAACCTCTACAAAAGGGTTGCAAAATAAGTTTTAATCCAAATTTAGGAGTTCATACAATTGTTTACGACGTTTTCAACACAATTATATTGCAAAAACTCAATTTTTATGGTTTTTACTCAGTTAAAATTCTAATGGGTCCATTTTTCGACCCATTTAGACCCGCTCGTCTGAAACCTCTACAAAAGGGTTGCAAAATAAGTTTTAATCCAAATTTAGGAGTTCATACAATTGTTTACTAGCTTTTCAACGCGATTATATTGCAAAAACTCGATTCCTATACTTTTTACTCAATTAAAATTCTAACGGGTCCATTGTTCGGCCCATTTAGACCCGCTCGTCCGAAACCTTTACAAAAAAGATCGCAAAATAAATTTTAATCAAATTTTAGGAGTTCATATAATTGATTAAGAGCTTTTCAACACGATAATATTGCAAAAACTTGATTTCTGTTCTTTTTACTCAGTTAATATTCTAACGGGTCCATTGTTCGGCCCATTTAGACCGGCTCGTCCGAAACCTCTACAAAAGGGTTGTAAAATAAGTTTTAATCCAAATTTAGGAGTTTATACAATTGATTGCGAGCTTTTCAACACAATTATATTTCAAAAACTCGATTACTATACTTTTTACTTAGTTAAAATTCTAACGAGTTTATTTTTCAGCCCATTATTACCCGCTCGTCTGAAACCTCTACAAAAGGGTTGCAAAATAAGTTTTAATCCAAATTTAGGAGTTCATACAATTGTTTACAAGCTTTTCAACACGATTATATTGCAAAAACTCGATTTCTATACTTTTTACTCAATTAAAATTCTAACGGGTCCATTGTTCGGCCCATTTAGACCCGCTCGTCCGAAACTTCTACAAAAAAGATCGCAAAATAAGTTTTTATCAAATTTTAGGAGTTCATATAATTGATTAAGAGCTTTTCAACACGGTTATATTGCAAAAACTCGATTTCTGTACATTTTACTCAGTTAAAATTCTAACGGGTCCATTGTTCGGCCCGTTTAGACCCGCTCGTCCGAAACCTCTACAAAAGGGTTGGAAAATAAGTTTTAATCCAAATTTAGGAGTTTATACAATTGATTGGGAGCTTTTCAACACGATTATATTGCAAAAACTCAATTTCTGTTCTTTTTACTCAGTTAATATTCTAACGGGTCCATTGTTCGGCCCATTTAGACCCGCTCGTCTGAAACCTTTACAAAAAAGATCGCAAAAAAAGATGGCAAAATAAATTTTAATCAAATTTTAGGAGTTCATATAATTGATTAAGAGCTTTTCAACACGAATATATTGCAAAAACTTGATTTCTGTTCTTTTTACTCAGTTAATATTCTAACGGGTCCATTGTTCGGCCCATTTAGAACCGCTCGTCTGAAATCTCTACAAAAGGGTTGCAAAATAAGTTTTAATCCAAATTTAGAAGTTCATACAATTGATTATGAGCTTTTCAACACAATTATATTGCAAAAACTCGATTTTTGTGCTTTTTACTCAGTTAAAATTCTAACGGGTCCATTGTTCGGCCCATTTAAACCCGATCGTCCGAAACCTATACAAAAGGGGTTGCATAATAAGTTTTAATCCAAATTTAGGAATGCATATAATTGATTACGAGCTTTTCAACACAATTATATTGCAAAAACTCGATTACTATACTTTTTACTCAGTTAAAATTCTAACGGGTCCATTGTTCGACCCATTTAGACCCGCTCGTCTGAAACCTCTACAAAAGGGTTGCAAAATAAGTTTTAATCCAAATTTAAGAGTTCATACAGATGATTACGAGCTTTTCAAAACGATTATATTGCAAAAACTAGATTTCTGTACTTTTTACTCCGTTAAAATTCTAAGGGGTCAATTGTTCGGCCCATTAATACCCGCTCGTCCGAAACCTCTACAAAAAAGATCGCAAAATAAGTTTTAATCAAACTTTAGGAGTTCATATAATTGATTAAGAGCTTTTCAACACGATTATATTGCAAAAACTCGATTTCTGTTCTTTTTACTCAGTTAATATTCTAACGGGTCCATTGTTCGGCCCATTTAGACCCGCTTGTCTGAAACCTCTACAAAAGGGTTACAAAATAAGTTTTAATCTAAATTTAGGAGATCATACAATTGTTTACGAGCTTTTCAACATGATTATATTGCAAAAACTCGATTTCTATACTTTTTACTCAATTAAAATTCTAACGGGTCCATTGTTCGGCGCATTTAGACCCGCTCGTCCGAAACCTTTACAAAAAAGATCGCAAAATAAATTTTAATCAAATTTTAGAAGTTCATATAATTGATTAAGAGCTTTTCAACACGATAATATTGCAAAAACATGATTTCTGTTCTTTTTACTCAGTTAATATTCTAACGGGTCCATTGTTCGGCCCATTTAGACCCGCTCGTCCGAAATCTCTACAAAAGGGTTGCAAAATAAGTTTTAATCCAAATTTAGGAGTTTATACAATTGATTGCGAGCTTTTCAACACAATTATATTTCAAAAACTCGATTACTATACTTTTTACTTAGTTAAAATTCTAACAAGTCTATTTTTCGGCCCATTAGGACCCGCTCGTCTAAAACCTCTACAAAAGGGTTGCAAAATAAGTTTTAATCCAAATTTAGGAGTTCATACAATTGTTTACAAGCTTTTCAACACGATTATGTTGCAAAAACTTGATTTCTATACTTTTTACTCAATTAAAATTCTAACGGGTCCATTGTTCGGCCCATTTAGACCCGCTCGTCCGAAACCTCTACAAAAAAGATCGCAAAATAAGTTTTAATCAAATTTTAGGAGTTCATATAATTGATTAAGAGCTTTTCAACACGATTATAATGCAAAAACTCGATTTCTGTACATTTTACTCAGTTAAAATTCGAACGGGTCCATTGTTCGGCCCATTTAGACCCACTCGTCCGAAACCTCTACAAAATGGTTGCAAAATAAGTTTTAATCAAAATTTAGGAGTTCATACAATTGATTACGAGCTTTTCAACACGATTATACTGCAAAAACTCGATTTCTGTTCTTTTTACTCAGTTAATATTCTAACGGGTCCATTGTTCGGCCCATTTAGACCCGCTCGTCTGAAACCTCTACAAAAGGGTTGCAAAATAAGTTTTAATCCAAATTTAGGAATTCATACAATTGTTTACGAGCTTTTCAACACTATTATATTGCAAAAACTCGATTTATGTTCTTTTTCCTCAGTTAATATTCTAACGGGTCTATTGTTCGGCCCATTTAGACCCGCTCATTTGAAACCTCTACAAAAGGGTTGCAAAATAAGTTTTAATCCAAATTTAGGAGTTCATACAATTGATTACGAGCTTTTCAACACAATTATATTGCAAAAACTCAATTTTTGTGCTTTTTACTCAGTTAAAATTCTAATGGGTCTATTGTTCGGCCCATTTAGACCCGCTCGTCCGAAACCTTTACAAAAAAGATCACAAAATAAGTTAGAATCAAATTTTAGGAGTTCATATAATTGATTAAGAGCTTTTCAACACGATTATTTTGCAAAAACTCAATTTCTATACTTTTTACTTGGTTAAAATTCTAACGGGTCCATATAATTGATTACGAGCTTTTCAACACGATTATATTGCAAAAACTCGATTTCTATTCTTTTTACTCAGTTAATATTCTTACGGGTCCATTGTTCGGCCCATTTAGACCCGCTCGTCCGAAACCTCTACAAAAGGGCTGCAAAATAAGTTTTAACTTAAATTTAGGAGTTCATACAATTGATTACGAGCTTTTCAACACAATTATATTGCAAAAACTCGATTTTTGTGCTTTTTACTTAGTTAAAATTCTAACGGGTCCATTGTTCGTCCCATTTAAACCCGCTCGTCCGAAACCTCTACAAAAGGGTTGCAAAATAAGTGTTAATCCAAATTTAGGAGTTCATACAATTGATCACGAGTATTTCAACACGATTATAATGCAAAAACTCGATTTCTGTACTTTTTACTTAGTTAAAATTCTAACGGGTCCATTGTTCGGCCTATTTAGACCCGATCGTCCGAAACCTATACAAAAAGGGTTGCACAATAAGTTTTAATCCAAAATTAGGAATGTTTATAATTGATTACGAGCTTTTCAACACAATTATATTGCAAAAACTCGATTACTATACTTTTTACTTAGTTAAAATTCTAATGGGTCTTATTTTCGGCCCATTAGGACCCGCTCGTCTGAAACCTCTAAAAAAGGGTTGCAAAATAAGTTTTAATCCAAATTTAAGAGTTCATACAGATGATTACGAGCTTTTCAAAACGATTATATTGCAAAAACTAGATTTCTGTACTTTTTACTCCGTTAAAATTCTAACGGGTCCATTGTTCGGCTCATTTAGACCCGCTCGTCCGAAACCTCAACAAAAGGGTTGCAAAATAAGTTTTAATCCAAATTTAGGAGTTCATACAATTGATTAAGAGCTTTTCAACACAATTATATTGCAAAAACTCGATTTTTGTGCTTTTTACTCAGTTAAAATTCTAACGGGTCCATTGTTCGGCCCATTTAGACCCGCTCATCCGAAACCTCTACAAAAAGGTTGCAAAATAAGTATTAATCCAAATTTAGGAGTTCATACAATAGATTACGAGCGTTTCAATACGATTATATTGCAAAAACTTGATTTCTGTACTTTTTACTCAGTTAAAATT
Source organism: Hibiscus trionum (assembly GCA_030270665.1). Classification (NCBI taxonomy): domain Eukaryota; kingdom Viridiplantae; phylum Streptophyta; class Magnoliopsida; order Malvales; family Malvaceae; genus Hibiscus; species Hibiscus trionum. The sequence continues at coordinate 35,723,868 of BSYR01000010.1, read as the reverse complement.
CTAACGGGTCCATTGTTCGGCCCATTTAGACTCGATCGTCCGAAACCTATACAAAAAGGGCTGCAAAATAAGTTTTAATCCAAATTTAGGAATGCATATAATTGATTACGTGCTTTTCAACACGATTATATTACAAAAACTCGATTTCTATACATTTTACTTAGTTAAAATTCTAACGGGTCCACTGTTCGGCCCATTTAGACCAGCTCGTCCGAAACCTCTACAAAGGATTGCAAAATAAGTTTTAAACCAAATTTAGGAGTTCATACAATTGATTACGAGCTTTTCAATACGATTATATTGCAAAAACTCGATTTCTGTACTTTTTACTCAGTTAAAATTCTCACGGGTCAATTGTTCGGCCCATCTAGACTCGCTCGTCCGAAACCTTTACAAAAAAGGCCTCAAAATAAGTTAGAATCAAATTTTGGGAGTTCATATAATTGATTACGAGGTTTTCAAAAACATTATATTGCAAAATCTCGATTTATGTTCTTTTTACTCAGTTAAAATTCTAACGGGTCCATTGTTCGGCCCATTTAGACCCGCTCGTCCGAAACCTCTACAAAAGAGTTGCAAAATAAGTTTTAATCCAAATTTAGGAGTTCATACAATTGCTTACAAGCTTTTCAACACGATTATATTGCAAAAACTCGATTTCTTTTCTTTTTACTCAGATAAAATTCTAACGGGTCCACTGTTCGCCCTATTTAGACCCGCTCGTCCGAAACCTTTACAAAAAAGACCGCAAAACAAGTTAGAATCAAATTTTAGAATTTCATATAATTGATTACGAGCTTTTCATCACGACTATATTGCAAAAACTTGATTTCTGTACTTTTTACTCAGTTAAAATTCTAACGGGTCCATTATTCGGCCCATTTAGACCCGCTCGTCCGAAACCTCTACAAAAGGGTTGCAAAATAAGTTTTAATCCAAATTTAGGAGTTCGTAAAATTGATTACGAGCTTTTCAATACGATTATATTGTAAAATTTCAATTTCTGTACTTTTTACTCAGTTAAAATTCTAACGGTTCCATTGTTCGGCCCATTTAGACACGCTCGTCCGAAACCTTTACAAAAAAAGACCGCAAAAGAAGTTAGAATCAAATTTTAGGAGTTCATATAATTGATTACGAGCTTTTCAACACGATTATATTGAAAAATCTCGATTAATGTTCTTTTTACTCAGTTAAAATTCTAACGGGTCCATTGTTCGACCCATTTAGACCCGCTCGTCCGAAACCTCTACAAAAGGGTTGCAAAATAAGTTTTACTCCGAATTTAGGAGTTCATACAATTGTTTACGAGCTTTTCAACACGATTATATTGCAAAAACTCGATTTTTGTGCTTTTTACTCAGTTAAAATTCTAACGGGTCCATTGTTCGGCCCATTTAGACCCGATCGTCCTAAACCTATACAAAAGGGGTTGCAAAATAAGTTTTAATCCAAATTTAGGAATGCATATAATTGATTACGAGCTTTTCAACAAGATTATATTGTAAAAACTCGATTACAGTTCTTTTTACTCAGTTAAAATTCTAACGGGTCCATTGTTCGGCCCATTTAGACTCGCTCGTCCGAAACCTCTACAAAAGGGTTGCAAAATAAGTTTTAATCCAAATTTAGGAGTTCATACAATTGTTTATGAGCTTTTCAACACGATTATATTGCAAAAACACGATTTATGTTCTTTTTACTCAGTTAAAATTCTAACGGGTCCATTGTTCGCCCCATTTTGACCCGCTCGTCCGAAACTTCTACAAAAAAGACCGACAAACAAGTTAGAATCAAATTTTAGGATTTCATATAATTGATTACGAGCTTTCAACATGACTATATTGCAAAAACTTGATTTCTGTACTTTTTACTCAATTAAAATTCTAACGGGTCCATTGTTCGGCCCATTTAGACCCGGTCGCCCGAAACCTTTACAAAAAAGATCGCAAAATAAGTTTTAATCAAATCTTAGGAGTTCATATAATTCATTAAGAGCTTTTCAATATGATTATATTGCAAAAACTCGATTTCTGTTCTTTTTACTTAGTTAATATTCTAACGGGTCCATTGTTCGGCCCATTTAGACCCGCTCGTCCGAAACCTCTATAAAAGGGTTGCAAAATAAGTTTTAATCCAAATTTAGGAGTTCATACAATTGATTACGAGCTTTTCAACACAATTATATTGCAAAAACTCGATTTTTGTGCTTTTTACTCAGTTAAAATTCTAACGGGTCCATTGTTCGGCCCATTTAGACTCGCTCGTCCGAAACCTCTACAAAAGGGTTGCAAAATAAGCTTTAATCAAAATTTAGGAGTTCATGCAATTGATTACGAGCTTTTCAACACGATTATATTTCAAAAACTCGATTTCTGTACTTTTTACTCAGTTAAAATTCTAACGGGTCCATTGTTCGGCCCATTTAGACCCGCTCGTCCGAAACCTTTACAAAAAAAGATCGCAAAATAAATTTTAATCAAATTTTAGGAGTTCATATATTTGATTACGAGCTTTTCAACACGATTATATTGAAAAAACTTGATTTCTGTACTTTTTACACAGTTAATATTCTAACGGGTCCATTGTTCGACCCATTTAGATCCGCTCGTCCGAAGCCTCTACAAAATGGTTGCAAAATAAGTTTTAATTCAAATTTAGGAGTTCATACAATAGATTACGAGCTTTTCAACATGATTATATTGCAAAAACTAGATTTATGTACTTTTTACTCACTTAAAATTCTAACGGGTCCATTGTTCGGCCCATTTAGACTCGCTCGTCCGAAACCTTTTCAAAAAAGATAGCAAAATAAATTTTAATCAAATTTTAGGAGTACATATAATTGATTAAGAGCTTTTCAGCACGAATATATTGCAAAAACTTGATTTCTATTCTTTTTACTCAGTTAATATTCTAACGGGTCCATTGTTCAGCCCATTTAGACCCGCTCGTCCGAAACCTCTACAAAAGGGTTGCAAAATAAGTTTTAATCCAAATTTAGAAGTTCATACAATTGATTATGAGCTTTTCAACACAATTATATTGCAAAAACTCGATTTTTGTGCTTTTTACTCAGTTAAAATTCTAACGGGTCCATTGTTCGGCCCATTTAAACCCGATCGTCCGAAACCTATACAAAAGGGGTTGCATAATAAGTTTTAATCCAAATTTAGGAATGCATATAATTGATTACGAGCTTTTCAACACAATTATATTGCAAAAACTCGATTACTATACTTTTTACTCAGTTAAAATTCTAACGGGTCCATTGTTCGGCCCATTTAGACCCGCTCGTCTGAAACCTCTACAAAAGGGTTGCAAAATAAGTTTTAATCCAAATTTAAGAGTTCATACAGATGATTACGAGCTTTTCAAAACGATTATATTGCAAAAACTAGATTTCTGTACTTTTTACTCCGTTAAAATTCTAAGGGGTCAATTGTTCGGCCCATTAATACCCGCTCGTCCAAAACCTCTACAAAAAATATCGCAAAATAAGTTTTAATCAAACTTTAGGAGTTCATATGATTGATTAAGAGCTTTTCAACACGATTATATTGCAAAAACTCGATTTCTGTTCTTTTTACTCAGTTAATATTCTAACGGGTCCATTGTTCGGCCCATTTAGACCCGCTTGTCTGAAACCTCTACAAAAGGGTTACAAAATAAGTTTTAATCTAAATTTAGGAGATCATACAATTGTTTACGAGCTTTTCAACACGATTATATTGCAAAATCTCGATTACTATACTTTTTACTCAATTAAAATTCTAACGGGTCCATTGTTCGGCCCTTTTAGACCCGCTCGTCCGAAACCTTTACAAAAAAGATCGCAAAATAAATTTTAATCAAATTTTAGAAGTTCATATAATTGATTAAGAGCTTTTCAACACGATAATATTGCAAAAACTTGATTTCTGTTCTTTTTACTCAGTTAATATTCTAACGGGTCCATTGTTCGGCCCATTTAGACCCGCTCGTCTGAAACCTCTACAAAAGGGTTGCAAAATAAGTTTTAATCCAAATTTAGGAGTTTATTCAATTGATTGCGAGCTTTTCAACACAATTATATTTCAAAAACTCGATTACTATACTTTTTACTTAGTTAAAATTCTAACGAGTCTATTTTTCGGCCCATTAGGACCCGCTCGTCTAAAACCTCTACAAAAGGGTTGCAAAATAAGTTTTAATCCAAATTTAGGAGTTCATACAATTGTTTACAAGCTTTTCAACACGATTATGTTGCAAAAACTCGATTTCTATACTTTTTACTCAATTAAAATTCTAACGGGTCCATTGTTCGGCCCATTTAGACCCGCTCGTCCGAAACCTCTACAAAAAAGATCGCAAAATAAGTTTTAATCAAATTTTAGGAGTTCATATAATTGATTAAGAGCTTTTCAACACGATTATAATGCAAAAACTCGATTTCTGTACATTTTACTCAGTTAAAATAAATAATGCGGAATGTAACCGCTTATGTCTTTCATTAGGTATGTTAGACATTATCTCTATTTCCCCTACGGAAGGGTGTTCCGGTATCTCCTTATTTGCTGCAAACAACATTAATATAAGCTTAATTTCCTACTCGTCGCGTTACATTCATACCCAAATTACTATGAATAACTACACAATGTTTTTCACTGGTATGCATGGTTTTCCGGAAACTAGCAAAAATATAAAACGTGGGAACTAATTGATTCTTTATACCCTTCTACTAAAGATTACCCTTGGCTTCTCGGGGGAGATTTTAATGAAATCTTAACGGATTCGGAAAAACAAGGAGGACCACGTCGAGCTCGCTCCCAAATTAAAAATTTCCGTAATTGTTTAATACGAAACGACCTCTTTGATTGTAAGCCAACTTCGGGTTGGTTTACATGGACAAAAGTGGGTCCCTTAACTCCGATAATACATGAAAGACTAGACCGTTTTATCGCTAATTCCTCATGGCAAGATCTCTTCCCTTCTCATCGAATCACGACTGAATATGTTGCTAAATCTGATCACTGTTTCCTTCTCCTCGAATTAGATACTCCGTCTACTACACCTAAAATTCAACCTCCAAAGAATTTCAGATTCGAAAGCTGCTGGGCTAATAACAAAGAAAACATTCAAACAATTAAAAAAGCATGGGCCGATACCCCCGGTACAGCCATAAATAAAATTGAAGCAATAGGTACTTATCTCGAAGAATGGCAAAATCAACAACGTTTTAAATCAACCGGTCGAATTAAGTTTCTCACTAAAAAAATAAATAAATTACTATGCTGTCCTTTAACAATCACAAATGAACAAGTTTATTTAAGTTATAGATCCGAATTAAATAAACTTTTAGCAGAGCAAGAAGTTTATTGGGCTCAAAGGTCACGAACTCTTTGGCTATCCCAAGGTGACAAAAACACCAAATTCTTCCATGCTCGAGCTTCCAATAGGAACAAGAAAAATTCAATCAAGGGCCTTTATGATGCTAACTCCAATTGGCGCACTTCTGAATCGGAAATTATGAATATCGCTTCTGATTACTTCCAAAACTTGTTCGCTACATCTAGACCCCAAATCTCGCACACCATTCTCGACAAAATTCACCCTTCCATCAATTCTTCAATGAATGAAAACCTTCTTAAGGCATTCACTAGAGAGGAAATTATTCATGCTTTTAAAGATATTGACCCTAGGAAAGCTCCTGGTTCGGATGGCCTACCCAGTAGCTTATTTAGACAACACTGGGATACAGTGGGAGACGATGTTATTAACCTTTGTCTTAACCTATTAAACGGCAACGCTAATATGGCTTCAGTAAACAAAACAATTTTGGTTTTAATACCTAAAGTACATGACCCAACCTCAATGAAACACCTTAGACCAATCAGCCTCTGCACTGTTCTCTATAAAATTGTTGCCAAAACAATAGTCAACAGAATGAAACAAGCTATTCCTCTATGCATCAGCCCTAATCAAGCAGCCTTTGTCCAGGGACGCAACATATCTGACAACATCCTTATCGCCCATGAAATTATCCACAACTTAAACACAGGAGCTACCAAATACTCTCAAGGAGCTGCTCTTAAGCTAGATATGGAAAAAGCTTTCGATAGAGTAGAATGGTCTTTCCTCGCAAATGTAATGGAACGTATGGGCTTTGCACCCGATTGGATCGAGCTTATAATGCGTTGCATTACTACAGTCTCTTTTTCAGTTAAAATTAATAATTCGTTTTCACCCACTTTTCAACCTCAACGAGGTCTTCGCCAGGGGGATCCTCTATCCCCTTTCCTCTTTCTCTTCTTTACTCAAGGCCTCCCAGCTTACTTAGCTGCTGCTCAACAAACTAAAATACTTCCAGGTCTAGGTGCTAGTAAACATGGGCCCAAAGTCAACCACCTTCTTTTTGCTGATGATTGTTTGGTTTTTATAAATACTAATCGGTTTGAAGCGTCCCTTCTGAAAAATGCTCTTCAAACTTATTCTAATGCATCCGGCCAAGCTGTCAACTTTGAGAAGTCAACAATTTTCTATAACCCGCGTACGCCACCTGCAATAAGAAATGAAATCAACAGCCTTTTACAAGTCCGCGAGGTTACTAACCCTGGAGTTTACCTAGGTATCCCGCTTCTAATTGGGAAAAATAAAACTGATTCTTTAGGTTTTGTACGTGATAAAGTACATGATCGCCTCTCTAGTTGGGACAAACATCTTCTATCCTTTAGTGGGCGAGAGATTTTCATCAAAGCTGTCTTACAATCTCTCCCACAATATGTTATGTCCTGCTACCTACTACCACAAAATATCATCGATGATATGACTACTTCAATCCGTCAGTACTGGTGGACCGGTAAATCAAACAAAAAAGGTTGGCATATGTTACCTTGGAATCGGATATGCCTGCCTAAATCTGCTGGTGGCATGGGTTTTAAGGATTTGCACGACTTTAACATTGCTCTTTTGGGCAAGCAAATTTGGAAACTCATCTGTGAACCAGACTCCTTAATAGGACAAATATACCGCTCTAAATATTTTCCTTCCGGTAACATTTTGGATGCACCAAAACCCAACAGGGGCTCCTTCGCTTGGCAAGGTATATATAACGCTATTCAGCGTCTTTTCCCTGGCTTCCTTCACCGCCCTGGCATAAACAGTAATATTAGAATACACCAAGATATATGGGGTGGGTCTTCCCCGATTGAGCTTACTGGGGATTATGAAATCTCCGATGAATTTCATATTCGATGTCGTGATTTTATGATTCGCAACCAAACTGCCTGGGATACGGTTAAGATAAACAATTATTTCAACCCAATTGATGCCAATGCCATTCTCCGTATCCCCATCATAAATGATCAACGTGATTCAATACTCTGGTCTCCCAACGACGCGGGTATTTACTCAGTCCGTTCTGGATATACTTTCTTACAACGTTCAATAACCCAACCTTCTCCACCAACTCGTTTTTGGAAGTTTTTATCCAAAATCAAAGCTTTACCCAAAGTTAAAACATTTGGCTGGCGTATGGCTTCCGACGCTTTACCAGTTGGATCTAAAATGCAAGCTTTCAACCCGAGCTTGGGGCCTTGCTCTATCTATGGTGGCCACTCGGAATCGATCCTTCATGCGCTTCGTGACTGCCCTGGGGCATCTGAAGCTCTCCAACTTAGTGGTATTCCTATCTCTCTCTATAAGAGTTTAGCTCTTACGCCCATACAATGGTTAGAGGAGGCAGCCTCTACCATTTCCTCTGACAAATTTGGTCTCTTCCTTACAGTTTTATGGAATATATGGAACAGACGAAATGATTGGGTTCACAACCACCATCTACAACCTCCATGGCTAATTGCAGTTAATTCGATTAGCTTACACGACGACTTTTGCAAATCTTTAAATTCGATTGACCCAGCTCCATCTACATTTTTTACTGCCTCTCCTCCACCTTTTCCTATCAAAATAAATGTGGATGGAGCCTTTAACCCATCTACTCGAGCAGCAGCCGTCGGCGTTGTTGCTCGTGATTCTGCAGGTGTAGTCGTGGGTGGTCTTGCTTTCCCTGTTGGTAGCTGTCAGGACGCAATTACTAGTGAAGGGGAAAGCATTCTAGCTGGTCTCACTTTTGCCCGATCTCAAGGTTGGACTCGCGTCTTGGTCGAAACTGACTGCGCTTCTCTCGCGAATAGGATCAACAATCCTGCTCAGGACCTATCTACTATGGGACCAACTATTCTCAAGATACAAGCCGCTCTTCATGACTTCGACTTTATTACTATTTCTTTTGTACGCCGTGAGGCAAATATTTTAGCCCATACTTTGGCTACCTTTTCTCTGAACTCTATGACTTCTATGTCATTTAATTCAGATGTCCCATATTGTATTCAACATCTTGTAACACATCATTCTTGATTAATAATATTTGGGCACTCTTTTCCCCTTTTTAGGGTCCTCTAGCTCTGCTTGAAGGACAGTAGTAGGGGTTTTTAATGAGGCCTTTTCTTCAAAAAAAAAAAAAATTTCTAACGGGTCCATTGTTCGGCCCATTTAGACACGCTCGTCCGAAACCTCTACAAAATGGTTGCAAAATAAGTTTTAATCAAAATTTAGGAGTTCATACAATTGATTACGAGCTTTTCAACACGATTATACTGCAAGAACTCGATTTCTGTTCTTTTTACTCAGTTAATATTCTAACGGGTCCATTGTTCGGCCCATTTAGACCCGCTCGTCTGAAACCTCTACAAAAGGGTTGCAAAATAAGTTTTAATCCAAATTTAGGAGTTCATACAATTGTTTACAAGCTTTTCAACAAAATTATATTGCAAAAACTCGATTTATGTTCTTTTTACTCAGTTAATATTCTAACGGGTCCATTGTTCAGCCCATTTAGACCCGCTCGTCTGAAACCTCTACAAAAGGGTTGCAAAATAAGTTTTAATCCAAATTTAGGAGTTCATACAATTGTTTACGACGTTTTCAACACAATTATATTGCAAAAACTCAATTTTTGTGGTTTTTACTCAGTTAAAATTCTAATGGGTCCATTTTTCGGCCCATTTAGACCCGCTCGTCTGAAACCTATACAAAAGGGTTGCAAAATAAGTTTTAATCCAAATTTAGGAGTTCATACAATTGTTTACTAGCTTTTCAACGCGATTATATTGCAAAAACTCGATTCCTATACTTTTTACTCAATTAAAATTCTAACGGGTCCATTGTTCGGCCCATTTAGACCCGCTCGTCCGAAACCTTTACAAAAAAGAGCGCAAAATAAATTTTAATCAAATTTTAGGAGTTCATATAATTGATTAAGAGCTTTTCAACACGATAATATTGCAAAAACTTGATTTCTGTTCTTTTTACTCAGTTAATATTCTAACGGGTCCATTGTTCGGCCCATTTAGACCCGCTCGTCCGAAACCTCTACAAAAGGGTTGTAAAATAAGTTTTAATCCAAATTTAGGAGTTTATACAATTGATTGCGAGCTTTTCAACACAATTATATTTCAAAAACTCGATTACTATACTTTTTACTTAGTTAAAATTCTAACGAGTCTATTTTTCAGCCCATTATTACCCGCTCGTCTGAAACCTCTACAAAAGGGTTGCAAAATAAGTTTTAATCCAAATTTAGGAGTTCATACAATTGTTTACAAGCTTTTCAACACGATTATATTGCAAAAACTCGATTTCTATACTTTTTACTCAATTAAAATTCTAACGGGTCCATTGTTCGGCCCATTTAGACCCGCTCGTCCGAAACTTCTACAAAAAAGATCGCAAAATAAGTTTTTATCAAATTTTAGGAGTTCTTATAATTGATTAAGAGCTTTTCAACACGGTTATATTGCAAAAACTCGATTTCTGTACATTTTACTCAGTTAAAATTCTAACGGGTCCATTGTTCGGCCCGTTTAGACCCGCTCGTCCGAAACCTCTACAAAAGGGTTGGAAAATAAGTTTTAATCCAAATTTAGGAGTTTATACAATTGATTGGGAGCTTTTCAACACGATTATATTGCAAAAACTCAATTTCTGTTCTTTTTACTCAGTTAATATTCTAACGGGTCCATTGTTCGGCCCATTTAGACCCGCTCGTCTGAAACCTTTACAAAAAAGATCGCAAAAAAAGATGGCAAAATAAATTTTAATCAAATTTTAGGAGTTCATATAATTGATTAAGAGCTTTTCAACACGAATATATTGCAAAAACTTGATTTCTGTTCTTTTTACTCAGTTAATATTCTAACGGGTCCATTGTTCGGCCCATTTAGAACCGCTCGTCTGAAATCTCTACAAAAGGGTTGCAAAATAAGTTTTAATCCAAATTTAGAAGTTCATACAATTGATTATGAGCTTTTCAACACAATTATATTGCAAAAACTCGATTTTTGTGCTTTTTACTCAGTTAAAATTCTAACGGGTCCATTGTTCGGCCCATTTAAACCCGATCGTCCGAAACCTATACAAAAGGGGTTGCATAATAAGTTTTAATCCAAATTTAGGAATGCATATAATTGATTACGAGATTTTCAACACAATTATATTGCAAAAACTCGATTACTATACTTTTGACTCAGTTAAAATTCTAACGGGTCCATTGTTCGGCCCATTTAGACCCGCTCGTCTGAAACCTCTACAAAAGGGTTGCAAAATAAGTTTTAATCCAAATTTAAGAGTTCATACAGATGATTACGAGCTTTTCAAAACGATTATATTGCAAAAACTAGATTTCTGTACTTTTTACTCCGTTAAAATTCTAAGGGGTCAATTGTTCGGCCCATTAATACCCGCTCGTCCGAAACCTTTACAAAAAAGATCGCAAAATAAGTTTTAATCAAACTTTAGGAGTTCATATAATTGATTAAGAGCTTTTCAACACGATTATATTGCAAAAACTCGATTTCTGTTCTTTTTACTCAGTTAATATTCTAACGGGTCCATTGTTCGGCCCATTTAGACCCGCTTGTCTGAAACCTCTACAAAAGGGTTACAAAATAAGTTTTAATCTAAATTTAGGAGATCATACAATTGTTTACGAGCTTTTCAACATGATTATATTGCAAAAACTCGATTTCTATACTTTTTACTCAATTAAAATTCTAACGGGTCCATTGTTCGGCGCATTTAGACCCGCTCGTCCGAAACCTTTACAAAAAAGATCGCAAAATAAATTTTAATCAAATTTTAGAAGTTCATATAATTGATTAAGAGCTTTTCAACACGATAATATTGCAAAAACTTGATTTCTGTTCTTTTTACTCAGTTAATATTCTAACGGGTCCATTGTTCGGCCCATTTAGACCCGCTCGTCCGAAATCTCTACAAAAGGGTTGCAAAATAAGTTTTAATTCAAATTTAGGAGTTTATACAATTGATTGCGAGCTTTTCAACACAATTATATTTCAAAAACTCGATTACTATACTTTTTACTTAGTTAAAATTCTAACAAGTCTATTTTTCGGCCCATTAGGACCCGCTCGTCTAAAACCTCTACAAAAGGGTTGCAAAATAAGTTTTAATCCAAATTTAGGAGTTCATACAATTGTTTACAAGCTTTTCAACACGATTATGTTGCAAAAACTTGATTTCTATACTTTTTACTCAATTAAAATTCTAACGGGTCCATTGTTCGGCCCATTTAGACCCGCTCGTCCGAAACCTCTACAAAAAAGATCGCAAAATAAGTTTTAATCAAATTTTAGGAGTTCATATAATTGATTAAGAGCTTTTCAACACGATTATAATGCAAAAACTCGATTTCTGTACATTTTACTCAGTTAAAATTCTAACGGGTCCATTGTTCGGCCCATTTAGACCCACTCGTCCGAAACCTCTACAAAATGGTTGCAAAATAAGTTTTAATCAAAATTTAGGAGTTCATACAAGTGATTACGAGCTTTTCAACACGATTATACTGCAAAAACTCGATTTCTGTTCTTTTTACTCAGTTAATATTCTAACGGGTCCATTGTTCGGCCCATTTAGACCCGCTCGTCTGAAACCTCTACAAAAGGGTTGCAAAATAAGTTTTAATCCAAATTTAGGAGTTCATACAATTGTTTACGAGCTTTTCAACACTATTATATTGCAAAAACTCGATTTATGTTCGTTTTCCTCAGTTAATATTCTAACGGGTCTATTGTTCGGCCCATTTAGACCCGCTCGTTTGAAACCTCTACAAAAGGGTTGCAAAATAAGTTTTAATCCAAATTTAGGATTTCATACAATTGATTACGAGCTTTTCAACACAATTATATTGCAAAAACTCAATTTTTGTGCTTTTTACTCAGTTAAAATTCTAATGGGTCTATTGTTCGGCCCATTTAGACCCGCTCGTCCGAAACCTTTACAAAAAAGATCACAAAATAAGTTAGAATCAAATTTTAGGAGTTCATATAATTGATTAAGAGCTTTTCAACACGATTATTTTGCAAAAACTCAATTTCTATACTTTTTACTTGGTTAAAATTCTAACGGGTCCATATAATTGATTACGAGCTTTTCAACACGATTATATTGCAAAAACTCGATTTCTATTCTTTTTACTCAGTTAATATTCTTACGGGTCCATTGTTCGGCCCATTTAGACCCGCTCGTCCGAAACCTCTACAAAAGGGCTGCAAAATAAGTTTTAACTTAAATTTAGGAGTTCATACAATTGATTACGAGCTTTTCAACACAATTATATTGCAAAAACTCGATTTTTGTGCTTTTTACTTAGTTAAAATTCTAACGGGTCCATTGTTCGGCCCATTTAAACCCGCTCGTCCGAAACCTCTACAAAAGGGTTGCAAAATAAGTGTTAATCCAAATTTAGGAGTTCATACAATTGATCACGAGCATTTCAACACGATTATAATGCAAAAACTCGATTTCTGTACTTTTTACTTAGTTAAAATTCTAACGGGTCCATTGTTCGGCCTATTTAGACCCGATCGTCCGAAACCTATACAAAAAGGGTTGCACAATAAGTTTTAATCCAAAATTAGGAATGTTTATAATTGATTACGAGCTTTTCAACACAATTATATTGCAAAAACTCGATTACTATACTTTTTACTTAGTTAAAATTCTAATGGGTCTTATTTTCGGCCCATTAGGACCCGCTCGTCTGAAACCTCTAAAAAAGGGTTGCAAAATAAGTTTTAATCCAAATTTAAGAGTTCATACAGATGATTACGAGCTTTTCAAAACGATTATATTGCAAAAACTAGATTTCTGTACTTTTTACTCCGTTAAAATTCTAACGGGTCCATTGTTCGGCTCATTTAGACCCGCTCGTCCGAAACCTCAACAAAAGGGTTGCAAAATAAGTTTTAATCCAAATTTAGGAGTTCATACAATTGATTAAGAGCTTTTCAACACAATTATATTGCAAAAACTCGATTTTTGTGCTTTTTACTCAGTTAAAATTCTAACGGGTCCATTGTTCGGCCCATTTAGACCCGCTCATCCGAAACCTCTACAAAAAGGTTGCAAAATAAGTATTAATCCAAATTTAGGAGTTCATACAATAGATTACGAGCGTTTCAATACGATTATATTGCAAAAACTTGATTTCTGTACTTTTTACTCAGTTAAAATTCTAACGGGTCCATTGTTCGGCCCATTTAGACTCGATCGTCCGAAACCTATACAAAAAGGGCTGCAAAATAAGTTTTAATCCAAATTTAGGAATGCATATAATTGATTACGTGCTTTTCAACACGATTATATTACAAAAACTCGATTTCTATACATTTTACTTAGTTAAAATTCTAACGGGTCCACTGTTCGGCCCATTTAGACCAGCTCGTCCGAAACCTCTACAAAGGATTGCAAAATAAGTTTTAAACCAAATTTAGGAGTTCATAAAATTGATTACGAGCTTTTCAATACGATTATATTGCAAAAACTCGATTTCTGTACTTTTTACTCAGTTAAAATTCTCACGGGTCAATTGTTCGGCCCATCTAGACTCGCTCGTCCGAAACCTTTACAAAAAAGACCTCAAAATAAGTTAGAATCAAATTTTGGGAGTTCATATAATTGATTACGAGCTTTTCAAAAACATTATATTGCAAAATCTCGATTTATGTTCTTTTTACTCAGTTAAAATTCTAACGGGTCCATTGTTCGGCCCATTTAGACCCGCTCGTCCGAAACCTCTACAAAACAGTTGCAAAATAAGTTTTAATCCAAATTTAGGAGTTCATACAATTGCTTACAAGCTTTTCAACACGATTATATTGCAAAAACTCGATTTCTATTCTTTTTACTCAGATAAAATTCTAACGGGTCCACTGTTCGCCCTATTTAGACCCGCTCGTCCGAAACCTTTACAAAAAAGACCGCAAAACAAGTTAGAATCAAATTTTAGAATTTCATATAATTGATTACGAGCTTTTCATCACGACTATATTGCAAAAACTTGATTTCTGTACTTTTTACTCAGTTAAAATTCTAACGGGTCCATTGTTCGGCCCATTTAGACCCGCTCGTCCGAAACCTCTACAAAAGGGTTGCAAAATAAGTTTTAATCCAAATTTAGGAGTTCGTACAATTGATTACGAGCTTTTCAATACGATTATATTGTAAAATTTCAATTTCTGTACTTTTTACTCAGTTAAAATTCTAACGGTTCCATTGTTCGGCCCATTTAGACACGCTCGTCCGAAACCTTTACAAAAAAAGACCGCAAAAGAAGTTAGAATCAAATTTTAGGAGTTCATATAATTGATTACGAGCTTTTCAACACGATTATATTGAAAAATCTCGATTAATGTTCTTTTTACTCAGTTAAAATTCTAACGGGTCCATTGTTCGACCCATTTAGACCCGCTCGTCCGAAACCTCTACAAAAGGGTTGCAAAATAAGTTTTACTCCGAATTTAGGAGTTCATACAATTGTTTACGAGCTTTTCAACACGATTATATTGCAAAAACTCGATTTTTGTGCTTTTTACTCAGTTAAAATTCTAACGGGTCCATTGTTCGGCCCATTTAGACCCGATCGTCCTAAACCTATACAAAAGGGGTTGCAAAATAAGTTTTAATCCAAATTTAGGAATGCATATAATTGATTACGAGCTTTTCAACAAGATTATATTGTAAAAACTCGATTACAGTTCTTTTTACTCAGTTAAAATTCTAACGGGTCCATTGTTCGGCCCATTTAGACTCGCTCGTCCGAAACCTCTACAAAAGGGTTGCAAAATAAGTTTTAATCCAAATTTAGGAGTTCATACAATTGTTTATGAGCTTTTCAACACGATTATATTGCAAAAACACGATTTATGTTCTTTTTACTCAGTTAAAATTCTAACGGGTCCATTGTTCGCCCCATTTTGACCCGCTCGTCCGAAACTTCTACAAAAAAGACCGACAAATAAGTTAGAATCAAATTTTAGGATTTCATATAATTGATTACGAGCTTTCAACATGACTATATTGCAAAAACTTGATTTCTGTACTTTTTACTCAATTAAAATTCTAACGGGTCCATTGTTCGGCCCATTTAGACCCGGTCGTCCGAAACCTTTACAAAAAAGATCGCAAAATAAGTTTTAATCAAATCTTAGGAGTTCATATAATTGATTAAGAGCTTTTCAATATGATTATATTGCAAAAACTCGATTTCTGTTCTTTTTACTTAGTTAATATTCTAACGGGTCTATTGTTCGGCCCATTTAGACCCGCTCGTCCGAAACCTCTATAAAAGGGTTGCAAAATAAGTTTTAATCCAAATTTAGGAGTTCATACAATTGATTACGAGCTTTTCAACACAATTATATTGCAAAAACTCGATTTTTGTGCTTTTTACTCAGTTAAAATTCTAACGGGTCCATTGTTCGGCCCATTTAGACTCGCTCGTCCGAAACCTCTACAAAAGGGTTGCAAAATAAGCTTTAATCAAAATTTAGGAGTTCATGCAATTGATTACGAGCTTTTCAACACGATTATATTTCAAAAACTCGATTTCTGTACTTTTTACTCAGTTAAAATTCTAACGGGTCCATTGTTCGGCCCATTTAGACCCGCTCGTCCGAAACCTTTACAAAAAAAGATCGCAAAATAAATTTTAATCAAATTTTAGGAGTTCATATAATTGATTACGAGCTTTTCAACACGATTATATTGAAAAAACTTGATTTCTGTACTTTTTACACAGTTAATATTCTAACGGGTCCATTGTTCGACCCATTTAGATCCGCTCGTCCGAAGCCTCTACAAAATGGTTGCAAAATAAGTTTTAATTCAAATTTAGGAGTTCATACAATAGATTACGAGCTTTTCAACATGATTATATTGCAAAAACTAGATTTATGTACTTTTTACTCACTTAAAATTCTAACGGGTCCATTGTTCGGCCCATTTAGACTCGCTCGTCCGAAACCTTTTCAAAAAAGATAGCAAAATAAATTTTAATCAAATTTTAGGAGTACATATAATTGATTAAGAGCTTTTCAGCACGAATATATTGCAAAAACTTGATTTCTATTCTTTTTACTCAGTTAATATTCTAACGGGTCCATTGTTCAGCCCATTTAGACCCGCTCGTCCGAAACCTCTACAAAAGGGTTGCAAAATAAGTTTTAATCCAAATTTAGGAGTTCATACAATTGATTACAAGCTTTTCAACACAATTATATTGCAAAAACTCGATTTTTGTGCTTTTTACTCTGTTAAAATTCTAACGGGTCAATTGTTCGGCCCATTTAGACTCGCTCGTCCGAAACCTCTACAAAAGGGTTGCAAAATAAGTTTTAATCAAAATTTAGGAGTTCATGCAATTGATTACGAGCTTTTCAACACGATTATATTGTAAAAACTCGATTTCTGTACTTTTTACTCAATTAAAATTCTAACTGGTCCATTGTTCGGCCCATTTAGACCCGCTCGTCCGAAACCTATACAAAAAAAGATCGCAAAATAAATTTTAATCAAATTTTAGGAGTTCATATAATTGATTAAGAGCTTTTCAACACGATTATATTGAAAAAACTTGATTTCTGTACTTTTTACACAGTTAATATTCTAACGGGTCCATTGTTCGGCCCATTTAGATCTGCTCGTTCGAAACCTCTACAAAAGGGTTGCAAAATAAGTTTTAATCCAAATTTAGGAGTTCATACAATAGATTACGAGCTTTTCAACACAATTATATTGCAAAAACTCGATTTTTTTGCTTTTTACTCAGTTAAAATTCTAACGGGTCCATTGTTCGGCCCATTTAGACCCGCTCGTCCGAAACCTTTACAAAAAAGATCGCAAAATAAGTTAGAATCAAATTTTAGGAGTTCATATAACTGATTAAGAGCTTTTCAACAGGATTATATTGCAAAAACTCAATTTCTATACTTTTTACTCGGTTAAAATTCTAACGGGTCCATTGTTCAGCCCATTTAGACCCCTCGTCCGAAACCTCTACAAAAGGGCTGCAAAATAAGTTTTAATCCAAATTTAGGAGTTCATACAATTGATTAAGAGCTTTTCAACACAATTATATTGCAAAAACTCGATTTTTGTGCTTTTTACTCAGTTAAAATTCTAACGGGTCCATTGATCGGCCCATTTAGACCCGCTCGTCCGAAACCTCTACAAAAGGGTTGCAAAATAAGTGTTAATCCAAATTTAGGAGTTCATACAAATGATCACGAGCGTTTCAAAACGATTATATTGCAAAAACTCGATTTTTGTACTTTTTACTCAGTTAAAATTCTAACCTGTCCATTGTTCGGTCTATTTAGACCCGATCGTCCGAAACCTATACAAAAAGGGTTGCAAAAAAGTTTTAATCCAAATTTAGGAATGCATATAATTGATTACGAGCTTTTCAACAAGATTATATTTCAAAAACTTGATTTCTATACTTTTTACTCAGTTAGAATTCTAACGGGTCCACTGTTCGGCCCATTTAGACCCGCTCGTCCAAAACCTTTACGAAAAAGATCGCAAAATAAGTTAGAATCAAATTTTAGGAGTTCATATAATTGATTAGGAGCTTTTCAACATGATTATATTGCAAAAACGCGATTTATGTTCTTTTTCCTCAGTTAATATTCTAACGGGTCTATTGTTCGGCCCAATTAGATCCGCTCGTCCGAAACCTCTACAAAAGGGTTGCAAAATAAGTTTTAATCCAAATTTAGGAGTTCATACAATTGATTACGAGCTTTTCAACACAATTATATTGCAAAAACTCAATTTTTGTGCTTTTTACTCAGTTAAAATTCTAATGGGTTCATTGTTCGGCCCATTTAGACCCGCTCGTCCGAAACCTTTACAAAAAAGATCGCAAAATAATTAGAATCAAATTTTAGTAGTTCATATAATTGATTAAGAGCTTTTCAACACGATTATATTGCAAAAACTCAATTTCTATACTTTTTACTCGATTAAAATTCTAACGGGTCCATTGTTCTGCCTATTTAGACTCGCTCGTCCGAAACCTTACAAAAAGGACCGCAAAATAAGTTTTAATCAAAATTTAGGAGTTTATATAATTGATTACGAGCTTTTCAACACGATTATATTGCAAAAACTCGATTTCTGTTCTTTTTACTCAGTTAATATTCGAACGGGTCCATTGTTCGGCCTATTTAGACCCGCTCGTCCGAAACCTCTACAAAAGGGCTGCAAAATAAGTTTTAATCCAAATTTAGGAGTTAATACAATTGATTACGAGCTTTTGAACACAATTACATTGCAAAAACTCGATTTTTGTGCTTTTTACTCAGTTAAAATTCTAACGGGTCCATTGTTCGGCCCATTTAGACCCGCTCGTCCGAAACCTCGACAAAAGGGTTTTAAAATAAGTTTTAATCAAAATTTAGGAGTTCATACAATTGGTTACGAGCTTTTCAACACAATTATATTGCAAAAACTCGATTTGTATGCTTTTTACTTAGTTAAAATTCTAACGGGTCCAATATTCGGCCCATTTAGAACCGCTCATCCGAAACCTCTACAAAAGGGTTGCAAAATAAGTTTTAATCCAAATTTAGGAGTTCATACAATTGATTACGAGCTTTTCAATACGATTATATTGCAAAAACTCGATTTCTGTACTTTTTACTCAGTTAAAATTCTAACGGGTCCGTTGTTCGGCCAATTTAGACCCGCTCGTCCGAAACCTTTACAAAAAAGACCGCAAAATATGTTAGAATCAAATTTTAGGAGTTCATATAATTGATTACGAGCTTTTCAACATGATTATATTGCAAAATCTCGATTACAGTTCTTTTTACTCAGATAAAATTCTAACGGGTTCATTGTTCGGCCCATTTAGACCCGCTCGTCCGAAACCTCTACAAAAGGGTTGCAAAATAAGTTTTAATCCAAATTTAGGAGTTCATACAATTGTTTACAAGCTGTTCAACACGATTATATTGCAAAAACTCGATTTATGTACTTTTTACTCAGTTAAAATTCTAACGGCTCCATTGTTCGGCCCATTTAGACTCGCTCGTCCGACACCTTTACAAAAAAGATAGCAAAATAAATTTTAAACAAATTTTAGGAGTTCATATAATTGATTAAGAGCTTTTCTGCACGATTATATTGCAAAAACTTGATTTCTGTTCTTTTTACTCAGTTAATATTCTAACGGGTCCATTGTTCGGCCCATTTAGACCCGCTCGTCCGAAACCTCTACAAAAGGGTTGCAAAATAAGTTTTAATCCAAATTTAGGAGTTCATACAATTGATTACGAGTTTTTCAACACAATTATATTGCAAAAACTCGATTTTTGTGCTTTTTACTCAGTTAAAATTCTAACGGGTCCATTGTTCGGCCCATTTAGACCCGCTCGTCCGAAAACTTTAAAAAAAGATCGCAAAATAAGTTAGAATAAAATTTTTGGAGTTCATATAAATGATTAAGAGCTTTTCAACACGATTATATTGCAAAAACGCGATTTCTGTTCTTTTTCCTCAGTTAATATTCTAACAGGTCTATTGTTCGGCCCATTTAGACCCGCTCGTCCGAAACCTCTACAAAAGGGTTGCAAAATAAGTTTTAATCCAAATTTAGGAGTTCATACAACTGATTACGAGCTTTTCAACACAATTATATTGCAAAAACTCGATTTTTGTTCTTTTTACTCAGTTAATATTCTAACGGGTCCATTGTTCGGCCCATTTAGACCCGCTCGTCCGAAACCTTTACAAAAAAGAACGCAAAATAAGTTAGAATCAAATTTTAGGAGTTCATATAATTGATTAAGAGCTTTTCAACACGATTATATTGCAAAAACTCAATTTCTATACTTTTTACTCGATTAAAATTCTAACGGGTCCATTGTTCTGCCTATTTAGACTCGCTCGTCCGAAACCTTACAAAAAGGACCGCAAAATAAGTTTTAATCAAAATTTAGGAGTTTATATAATTGATTACGAGCTTTTCAACACGATTATATTGCAAAAACTCGATTTCTGTTCTTTTTACTCAGTTAATATTCTAACGGGTCCATTGTTCGGCCCATTTAGACCCGATCGTCCTAAACCTATACAAAAGGGGTTGCAAAATAAGTTTTAATCCAAATTTAGGAATGCATATAATTGATTACGAGCTTTTCAACAAGATTATATTGTAAAAACTCGATTACAGTTCTTTTTACTCAGTTAAAATTCTAACGGGTCCATTGTTCGGCCCATTTAGACCCGCTCGTCCGAAACCTCGACAAAAGGGTTTTAAAATAAGTTTTAATCAAAATTTAGGAGTTCATACAATTGGTTACGAGCTTTTCAACACAATTATATTGCAAAAACTCGATTTGTATGCTTTTTACTTAGTTAAAATTCTAACGGGTCCAATATTCGGCCCATTTAGAACCGCTCATCCGAAACCTCTACAAAAGGGTTGCAAAATAAATTTTAATCCAAATTTAGGAGTTCATACAATTGATTACGAGCTTTTCAATACGATTATATTGCAAAAACTCGATTTCTGTACTTTTTACTCAGTTAAAATTCTAACGGGTCCGTTGTTCGGCCCATTTAGACCCGCTCGTCCGAAACCTATACAAAAAGATCGCAAAATAAGTTTTAATCAAAATTTAGGAGTTCATATAATTGATTAAGAGCTTTTCAACACGATTATATTGCAAAAACTCAATTTCTGTTCTTTTTACTCAGTTAATATTCTAACGGGTCCATTGTTCTGCCTATTTAGACTCGCTCGTCCGAAACCTTACAAAAAGGACCGTAAAATAAGTTTTAATCAAAATTTAGGAGTTCATATAATTGATTACGAGCTTTTCAACACGATTATATTGCAAAAACTCGATTTATGTTCTTTTTACACAGTTAAAATTCTAACGGGTCCATTGTTCGGCCCATTTAGACCCGCTCGTCCGAAACCTATACAAAAAGATCGCAAAATAAGTTTTAATCAAAATTTAGGAGTTCATATAATTGATTAAGAGCTTTTCAACACGATTATATTGCAAAAACTCAATTTCTGTTCTTTTTACTCAGTTAATATTCTAACGGGTCCATTGTTCGGCCCATTTAGACCCGCTCGTTTGAAACCTCTACAAAAAGGTTGCAAAATAAGTTTTAATCCAAATTTAGGAGTTCATACAATTGTTTACGAGCTTTTCAAAAACGATTATATTGCAAAAACTCGATTTCTATACTTTTTACTCAATTAAAATTCTAACGGGTCCATTGTTCGGCCCATTTAGACCCGCTCGTCCGAAACCTCTACAAAAAAGATCGCAAAATAAGTTTTAATCAAATTTTAGGAGTTCATATAATTGATTAAGTGCTTTTCAACACGATAATATTGCAAAAATTTGATTTCTGTTCTTTTTACGCAGTTAATATTCTAACGGGTCCATTGTCCGGCCCATTTAGACCCGCTCGTCCGAAACCTCTACAAAAGGGTTGCAAAATAAGTTTTAATCCAAATTTAGGAGTTCATACAATTGATTACGAGCTTTTCAAGCTTCTCTTCATGATTTTGAATTTGTAACTATTTCTTTTGTACGCCGTGAGGAAAATATTATAGCCCATTCTTTGGTTGTTTCCTCTCTGAATTCTATGACTTCTATGTCATTCAATACGGATATTCCATCTTGTATACAACACTTTGTAACAAAGTATTCTTGATTAATAATATTTGGGCACTCTTTTCCCCTTTTTAGGGTCCTCTAGCTCTGCTTGAAGGACAGTAGTAGGGGTTTTTAATGAGGCCTTTTCTTCAAAAAAAATTCTAACGAGTCTATTTTTCGGCCCATTAGGACTCGCTCGTCAGAAACCTCTACAAAAGGGTTGCAAAATAAGTTTTAATCCAAATTTAGGAATGTATATATTTGATTACGAGCTTTTCAACACGATTATGTTGCAAAAACTCGATTTCTATATTTTTTACTCAGTTAAAATTCTAACGGGTCCACGTTCGGCCCATTTAGACCCGCTCGTCCGAAACCTCTACAAAAGGGTTGCAAAATAAGTTTTAATCCAAATTTAGGAGTTTGTACAATTGATTACGAGCTTTTCAACACAATTATATTGCAAAAACTCGATTACTATACATTTTACTTAATTAAAATTCTAACGGGTCTATTTTTCGGCCCATTAGGACCCGCTCGTCTGAAACCTCTACAAAAGGGTTGCAAAATAAGTTTTAATCCAAATTTAAGAGTTCATACAGATGATTTTTAGCTTTTCAAAATGATTATATTGCAAATACTAGATTTCTGTACTTTTTACTCCGTTAAAATTCTAACGGGTCCATTGTTCGGCCCATTTAGACCCGCTCGTCCGAAACCTATACAAAAAAGATCGCAAAATAAGTTTTAATCAAAATTTAGGAGTTCATATAATTGATTAAGAGCTTTTCAACACGATTATATTGCAAAAACTCAATTTTTGTTCTTTTTACTCAGTTAATATTCTAACGGGTCCATTGTTCGGCCCATTTAGACCCGCTCGTTTGAAACCTCTACAAAAGGGTTGCAAAATAAGTTTTAATCTAAATTTAGGAGTTCATACAATTGTTTACGAGCTTTTCAACACGATTATATTGCAAAAAACTCGATTTCTATACTTTTTACTCAATTAAAATTCTAACGGGTCCATTGTTCGGCCCATTTAGACCCGCTCGTCCGAAACCTCTACAAAAAAGATCGCAAAATAAGTTTTAATCAAATTTTAGGAGTTCATATAATTGATTAAGAGCTTTTCAACACGATAATATTGCAAAAATTTGATTTCTGTTCTTTTTACGCAGTTAATATTCTAACGGGTCCATTGTCCGGCCCATTTAGACCCGCTCGTCCGAAACCTCTACAAAAGGGTTGCAAAATAAGTTTTAATCCAAATTTAGGAGTTCATACAATTGATTACGAGCTTTTCAAGCATCTCTTCATGATTTTGAATTTGTAACTATTTCTTTTGTACGCCGTGAGGAAAATATTATAGCCCATTCTTTGGCTGTTTCCTCTCTGAATTCTATGACTTCTATGATATTCAATACGGATATTCCATCTTGTATACAACACTTTGTTACAAAATATTCTTGATTAATAATATTTGGGCACTCTTTTCCCCTTTTTAGGGTCCTCTAGCTCTGCTTGAAGGACAGTAGTAGGGGTTTTTAATGAGGCCTTTTCTTCAAAAAAAATTCTAACGAGTCTATTTTTCCGCCCATTAGGACTCGCTCGTCAGAAACCTCTACAAAAGGGTTGCAAAATAAGTTTTAATCCAAATTTAGGAATGTATATATTTGATTACGAGCTTTTCAACACGATTATATTGCAAAAACTCGATTTCTATATTTTTTTACTTAGTTAAAATTCTAACGGGTCCACGTTCGGCCCATTTAGACCCGCTCTTCTGAAACCTCTACAAAAGGGTTGCAAAATAAGTTTTAATCCAAATTTAGGAGTTTATACAATTGATTACGAGCTTTTCAACACAATTATATTGCAAAAACTCGATTACTATACATTTTACTTAGTTAATATTCTAACGGGTCTATTTTTCGGCCCATTAGGACCCGCTCGTCTGAAACCTCTACAAAAGGGTTGCAAAATAAGTTTTAATCCAAATTTAAGAGTTCATACAGATGATTATTAGCTTTTCAAAACGATTATATTGCAAATACTAGATTTCTGTACTTTTTACTCCGTTAAAATTCTAACGGGTCCATTGTTCGGCCCATTTAGACCCGCTCGTCCGAAACCTATACAAAAAAGATCGCAAAATAAGTTTTAATCAAAATTTAGGAGTTCATATAATTGATTAAGAGCTTTTTAACACGATTATATTGCAAAAACTCGATTTCTGTTCTTTTTACTCAGTTAATATTCTAACGGGTCCATTGTTCGGCCCATTTAGACCCGCTCGTTTGAAACCTCTACAAAAGGGTTGCAAAATAAGTTTTAATCCAAATTTAGGAGTTCATACAATTGTTTACGAGCTTTTCAACACGATTATATTGCAAAAACTCGATTTCTGTACTTTTTACTCAATTAAAATTCTAACGGGTCCATTGTTCGGCCCATTTAGACCCGCTCGTCCGAAACCTCTACAAAAAAGATCACAAAATAAGTTTTAATCAAATTTTAGGAGTTCATATAATTGATTAAGAGCGTTTCAACACGATTATATTGCAAAAACTTGATTTCTATTCTTTTTACTTAGTTAATATTCTAACAGGTCCATGGTTCGGCCCATTTAGACCCGCTCGTCTAAAACCTCTACAAAAGGGTTGCAAAATAAGTTTTAGTCCAAATTTAGGAGTTCATGCAAATTTTTTACGAGCTTTTCAACACGATTATATTGAAAAAACTCGATTTCTATACTTTTTACTCAATTAAAATTCTAACGGGTCCATTGTTCGGCCCATTTAGAACCGCTCGTCCGAAACCTTTACAAAAAAGATCCCAAAATAAATTTTAATCAAATTTTAGGAGTTCATATAGTTGATTAAGAGCTTTTCAACACGATTATATGGCAAAAACTAGATTTCTGTTCTTTTTACTCAGTTAATATTCTAACGGGTCCATTGTTCAGCCCATTTAGACCCGCTCGTCCGAAACCTCTACAAAAGGGTTGCAAAATAAGTTTTAATCCAAATTTAGGAGTTCATACAATTGATTACGAGCTTTTCAACACAATTATATTGCAAAAACTCGATTTTTGTGCTTTTTACTCAGTTAAAATTCTAACGGGCCCATTGTTCGGCCCATTTAGACCCGATCGTCCGAAACCTATACAAAGGGGTTGCAAAATAAGTTTTAATCCAAATTTAGGAGTTCATACAATTGATCACGAGCGTTTCAACACGATTATATTGCAAAAACTCGATTTTTGTGCTTTTTACCTAGTTAAAATTCTAATAGGTCCATTGTTCGGCCCATTTAGACCCGCTCGTCCGAAACCTCTATAAAGGGGTTGCAAAATAAGTTTTAATCAAAATTTAGGAGTTCAAACAATTGATTACGAGCTTTTCAACACGATTATATTGCAAAAACTCGATTTCTGTACTTTTTACTCAGTTAAAATTCTAACTGGTCCATTGTTCGGCCCATTTAGACCCGCTCGTCCGAAACCTTTACAAAAAAGACCGCAAAATAAGTTAGAATCAAATTTTAGGAGTTCATATAATTGATTACGAGCTTTTCAACATGATTATATTGCAAAATCTCGATTACAGTTCTTTTTACTTAGTTAAAATTCTAACGGGTCCATTGTTCGGCCCGTTTAGACTCGCTCGTCCGAAACCTCTACAAAAAGGTTGCAAAATAAGTTTTAATCCAAATTTAGGAGTTCATGCAATTGTTCATGAGCTTTTCAACACGATTATATTGTAAAAACACGATTTCTGTTCTTTTTACTCAGTTAAAATTCTAACGGGTCCATTGTTCGCCCCATTTAGAACCCCTCGTCCGAAACTTCTACAAAAAAAGACCGACAAACAAGTTAGAATCAAATTTTAGGATTTCATATAATTGAGTACGAGCTTTTCAACATGATTATATTGCAAAAACTCGATTTCTATTCATTTTACTCAGTTAATATTCTAACGGGTCCATTGTTCGGCCCATTTAAACCCGCTCGACCGAAACCTCTACAAAAGGGTTACAAAATAAGTTTTAATCCAAATTTAGGAGTTCATACAATTGATTACGAGCTTTTCAACACAATTATATTGCAAAAACTCGATTTTTGTGCTTTTTACTCAGTTAAAATTCTAATGGGTCCATTGTTCGGCCCATTTAGACTCGCTCGTCCGAAACCTCTACAAAAGGGTTGCAAAATAAGTTTTAATCAAAATTTAGGAGTTCATGCAATTGATTACGAGCTTTTCAACATGATTATATAGGAAAAACTAGATTTCTGTACTTTTTACTCAGTTAAAATTCTAACGGGTCCATTGTTCGGCCCATTTAGACCCGCTCGTCCGAAACCTCTACAAAAGGGTTGCAAAATAAGTGTTAATCCAAATTTAGGAGTTCATACAATTGATCACGAGCGTTTCAACACGATTATATTGCAAAAACTCGATTTCTGTACTTTTTACCCAGTTAAAATTCTAACGAGTCCATTGTTCGGCCAATTTAGACCCGATCGTCCGAAACCTATACAAAAAGGGTTGCAAAATAAGTTTTAATCCAAATTTAGGAATGCATATAATTGATTACGAGCTTTTCAACACGATTATATTGCAAAAACTCGATTTCTATACTTTTTACTCAGTTAAAATTCTAACAGGTCCACTGTTCGGCCCATTTAGACCAGTTCGTCCGAAACCTTTACGAAAAAGATCGCAAAATAAGTTAGAATCAAATTTTAGGAGTTCATATAATTGATTAAGAGCTTTTAAACACGATTATATTGCAAAAACGCGATTTCTGTTCTTTTTCCCCAGTTAATATTCTAACGGGTCTATTGTTCGGCAATTTTTGACCCGCTCGTCCGAAACCTCTACAAAAGTGTTGCAAAATAAGTTTTAATCCAAATTTAGGAGTTCATACAATTGATTACAAACTTTTCAACAAAATTATATTGCAAAAACTCATTTTTTGTGCTTTTTACTCAGTTAAAATTCTAACGGGTCCATTGTTCGGCCCATTTAGACCCGCTCGTCCGAAACCTTTACAAAAAATATCGCAAAATAAGTTAGAATCAAATTTTAGGATTTTATATAATTGATTAAGAGCTTCTCAACACGATTATATTGCAAAAACTCAATTTCTAAACTTTTTACTCGGTTAAAATTCTAACGGGTCCATTGTTCTGCCTATTTAGACTCGCTCGTCCGAAACCTTACAAAAAAGACCGCAAAATATGTTAGAATCAAATTTTAGGAGTTCATATAATTTATTACGTGCTTTTCAACACGATTATATTGCAAAAACTCGATTTCTATACTTTTCACTCAGTTAAAATTCTAAGGGGTCCATTGTTCGGCCCATTTAGACCCGCTCGTCCGAAACCTCTACAAAGGGTTGCATAATAAGTTTTAATAAAAATTTAGGAGTTCATACAATTGATTACGAGCTTTTCAACACGATTATATTGCAAAAACTCGATTTCTGTTCTTTTTACTCAGTTAAAATTCTAACGGATCCATTGTTCGGCCCATTTAGACCCGCTCGTCTGAAACCTCTACAAAAGGGTTGCAAAATAAGTTTTATCCAAATTTAGGAGTTCATACAATTGATTACGAGCTTTTCAACACAATTATATTACAAAAACTCGATTTGTGTGCTTTTTAGTCAGTTAAAATTCTAACGGGTCCATTTTCGGCACATTTAGAACCGCTCATCTGAAACCTCTACAAAAGGGTTGCAAAATAAGTTTTAATCCAAATTTAGGAGTCCATACAATTGATTACGAGCTTTTCAATACGATTATATTACAAAAACTCGATTTCTGTACTTTTTACTCATTTAAATTCTAACGGGTCCATTGTTCGGCCCATTTAGACCCGCTCGTCCGAAACCTTTACAAAAAAGACCGCAAAATAAGTTATAATCAAATTTTAGGAGTTCATATAATTGATTACGAGCTTTTCACATGATTATATTGCAAAATCTCGATTACAGTTCTTTTTACTCAGTTAAAATTCTAACGGGTCCATTGTTCGGCCCATTTAGACCCGCTCGTCCGAAACCTCTACAAAAGGGTTGCAAAATAAGTTTTAATCCAAATTTAGGAGTTCGTACAATTGTTTATGAGCTTTTCAACACGATTATATTGCAAAAACACGATTTCTGTTCTTTTTACTCAGTTAAAATTCTAACGGGTCCATTGTTCGCCCCATTTAGACCCGCTCGTCCGAAACTTCTACAAAAAATACCGCAAAACAAGTTAGAATCAAATTTTAGGATTTCATATAATTGATTGCGAGCTTTCAACATGACTATATTGCAAAAATTTGATTTCTGTACTTTTTACTCAGTTAGAATTCTAACGGGTCCATTGTTCGGCCCATTTTGACCCGCTCGTCCGAAACCTTTACAAAAAGATCGCAAACTAAGTTTTAATCAAATTTTAGGAGTTCATATAATTGATTAAGTGCTTTTCAACATGATTATATTGCAAAAACTATATTTCTGTTCTTTTTACTCAGTTAATATTCTAACGGGTCCATTGTTCGGCCCATTTAGACCCGCTCGTCCGAAACCTCTACAAAAGGGTTGCAAAATAAGTTTTAATCCAAATTTAGGAGTTCATACAATTGATTACGAGCTTTTCAACACAATTATATTGCAAAAACTCGATTGTTGTGCTTTTTACTCAGTTAAAATTCTAACGGGTCCATTGTTCGGCCCATTTAGACCCGCTCGTCCGAAACCTCTACAAAAAGGTTGCAAAATAAGTGTTAATCCAAATTTAGGAGTTCATACAATTGATTACGAGCGTTTCAACACGATTATATTGTAAAAACTCGATTTCTGTACTTTTTACTCAGTTAAAATTCTAACGGGTCCATTATTCGGCCTATTTAGACCCGATCGTCCGAACCCTATACAAAAAGGGTTGCAAAATAAGTTTTAATCCAAATTTAGGAATGCATATAATTGATTACGAGCTTTTCAACACGATTATATTGCAAAAACTCGATTTCTGTTCTTTTTACTCAGTTAAAATTCTAACGGGTCCATTGTTCGGCCCATTTAGACCCGCTCGTCCGAAACCTCTACAAAAGGGATGCAAAATAAGTTTTAATCCAAATTTAGGAGTTCATACAATTGATTACGAGATTTCAACACAATTATATTGCAAAAACTCGATTTTTGTGCTTTTTACTCAGTTAAAATTCTAACGGGTTCATTGTTCGGCCCATTTACACCCGCTCGTCCGAAACCTCTACAAAAGGGTTTTAAAATAAGTTTTAATCCAAATTTAGGAGTTCATACAATTGATTACGAGCTTTTCCACACAATTATATTGCAAAAACTCAATTTGTGTGCTTTTTACTCAGTTAAAATTCTAACGGGTCCATTGTTCGGCCCATTTAGAACCGCTCATCCGAAACCTCTACAAAAGGGTTGCAAAATAAGTTTTAATCCAAATTTAGGAGTTCATACAATTGATTACGAGCTTTTCAATACGATTATATTGCAAAAAATCGATTTTTATACTTTTTACTCAGTTAAAATTCTAACGGGTCCATTGTTCGGCCCATTTAGACCTGCGCGTCCGAAACCTTTACAAAAAAGACCGCAAAATATGTTAGAATCAAATTTTAGGAGTTCATATAATTGATTACGAGCTTTTCAACATGATTATATTGCAAAATCTCTATTACAGTTCTTTTTACTCAGTTAAAATTCTAACGGATCCATTGTTCGGCCCATTTAGACCCGCTCGTCCGAAACCTCTACAACAAGGTTGCAAAATAAGTTTTAATCCAAATTTAGGAGTTCATACAATTGTTTACGAGCTATTCATAACGATTATATTGCAAAAACTCGATTTATGTACTTTTTACTTAGTTAAAATTCTAACGGGTCCATTGTTCGGCCCATTTAGACCCGCTCGTCCGAAACCTTTACAAAAAAGATCGTAAAATATATTTTAATCAAATTTTAGGAGTTCATATAATTGATTAAGAGCTTTTCAAAACGATTATATTGCAAAAACTTAATTTCTGTTCTTTTTACTTAGTTAATATTCTAACGGGTCCATTGTTCGGCCCATTTAGACCAGCTCGTCCGAAACATCTACAAAAGGGTTGCAAAATAAGTTTTAATCCAAATTTAGGAGTTCATACAATTGATTATGAGCTTTTCCACACAATTATATTGCAAAAACTCGATTTTTGTGCTTTTTTACTCAGTTAAAATTCTAACGGGTCTATTGTTCGGCCCATTTAGACACGCTCGTCCGAAACCTTTACAAAAAAGATCGCAAAATAAGTTAGAATCAAATTTTAGGAGTTCATATAAATGATTAAGATCTTTTCAACACGATTATATTGCAAAAACGCGATTTCTGTTCTTTTTCCTCAGTTAATATTCTAACGGGTCTATTGTTCGGCCCATTTAGACTCGCTCGTCCGAAACCTCTACAAAAGAGTTGCAAAATAAATTTTAATCTAAATTTAGGAGTTCATACAATTGATTACGAGCTTTTCAACACTATTATATTGCAAAAACTCGATTTCTGGTCTTTTTACTCAATTAATATTCTAACGGGTCCATTGTTCGGCCCATTTAGACCCTCTCGTCCGAAACCTTTACAAAAAAGATCGCAAAATAAGTTAGAATCAAATTTTAGGAGTTCATATAATTGATTAAGAGCTTTTCAACACGATTATATTGCAAAAACTCAATTTCTATACTTTTTACTCGGTTAAAATTCTAACGGGTCCATTGTTTTGCCTATTTAGAATCGCTCGTCCGAAACCTTACAAAAAGGACCGCAAAATAAGTTTTAATCAAAATTTAGGAGTTCATATAATTGATTACGAGCTTTTCAACACGATTATATTGCAAAAACTCGATTTCTGTTCTTTTTACTCAGTTAATATTCTAACGGGTCCATTGTTCGGCCCATTTAGACCCGCTCGTCCGAAACCTCTACAAAATGGCTGCAAAATAAGTTTTAATCCAAATTTAGGAGTTCATACAACTGATTACGAGCTTTTCAACATAATTATATTGCAAAAACTCGATTTTTGTGCTTTTTACTCAGTTAAAATTCTAACGGGTCCATTGTTCGGCCCATTTAGACCCGCTCGTCAGAAACCTCTACAAAAGGGTTGCAAAATAACTTTTAATCCAAATTTAGGAGTTCATACAATTGATTACGAACTTTTCGATATGATTATATTGCAAAAACTCGATTTCTGTACTTTTTACTCAGTTAAAATTCTAACGGGTCCATTTTTTTCCCATTTAGAATCGCTCGTCCGAAACCTTTACAAAAAAGACCGCAAAATAAGTTAGAATCAAATTTTGAAAGTTCATATAATTGAATACGAGCTTTTCAAAAATATTATATTGCAAAAACTCGATTTCTTTTGTTTTTACTCAATTAAAATTCTAACGAGTCCATTGTTCGGCCCATTTAGACCCGCTCGTCCGAAACCTCTACAAAAGAGTTGCAAAATAAGTTTTAATCCAAATTTAGGAGTTCATACAATTGTTCATGAGATTTTCAACACGATTATATCGCAAAAACTTGATTTCTGTTCTTTTTACTCAGTTAAAATTCTAACGGGTCCACTGTTCACCCTATTTAGACCCGCTCGTCCGAAACCTCTACAAAAAAGAACGCAAAACAAGTTAGAATCAAATTTTAGGATTTCATATAATTGATTACGAGCTTTTCAACACGACTGTATTGCAAAAACTTGGTTTCTGTACTTTTTACTCAGTTAAAATTCTAACGGGTCCATTGTTCGGCCCATTTAGACCCGCTCGTCCGAAACCTCTACAAAAGGGTTGCAAAATAAGTTTTAATCCAAATTTAGGAGTTCATACAATTGATTACGAGCTTTTCAATACGATTATATTGTAAAATCTCGATTTCTGTACTTTTTACTCAGTTAAAATTCTAACGGGTCCATTGTTCGGCCCATTTAGACACCCTCGTCCGAAACCTTTACAAAAAAAGACCGCAAAAGAAGTTAGAATCAAATTTTAGGAGTTCATATAATTGATTACGAGCTTTTCAAAATGATTATATTGAAAAATCTCGATTACAGTTCTTTTTACTCAGTTAAAATTCTAACGGGTCCATTGTTCGACCCATTTAGACCCGCTCGTCCGAAACCTCTACAAGAGGGTTGCAAAATAACTTTTAATCCAAATTTAGGAGTTCATACAATTGATTACGAGCTTTTCAGCACAATTATATTGCAAAAACTCGATTTTTGTGCTTTTTACTCAGTTAAAATTCTAACGGGTCCATTGTTCGGCCCATTTAGACCCGCTCGTCCGAAACCTCTACAAAAGGGTTGCAAAATAAGTTTTAATCAAAATTTAGGAGTTCATACAATTGATTACGAGCTTTTCAACACGATTATATTGCAAAAACTCGATTTATGTACCTTTTAGTCAGTTAAAATTCTAACGGGCCCGTTGTTCGGCCCATTTAGACCCGCTCGTCCGAAACCTTTACAAAAGAGATCCCAAAATAAGTTTTAATCAAATTTTAGGAGTTCATATAATTGATTAAGAATTTTTCAACACGATTATATTGCAAAAACTTGATTTCTGTACTTTTTTCTCAGTTAAAATTCTAACGGGTCCATTGTTCGGCCCATTTAGACCCGCTCGTCCGAAATCTCTACAAAAGGGTTGCAAAATAAGTTTTAATCCAAATATAGGAGTTCATAAAATTGTTTACGAGCTTTTCAACACGATTATATTGCAAAAACTCGATTTCTGTACTTTTTACTCGGTTAAAATTCTAATGGGTCCATTGTTCGGCCCATTTAGACCCGCTCGTCTGAAACCTTTACAAAAAAGACCGCAAAAGAAGTTAGAATCAAATTTTAGGAGTTCATATAATTGATTACGAGCTTTTCAACACGATTATATTGAAAAATCTCGATTACAGTTCTTTTTACTCAGTTAAAATTCGAATGGGTCCACTGTTCGGCCCATTTAGACCCGCTCGTCCGAAACCTCTACAAAAGGGTTGCAAAATAAGTTTTAATCCAAATTTAGGAGTTTATACAATTGATTATGAGCTTTTCAACACAATTATATTGCAAAAACTCGATTTTTGTGCTTTTTTACTCAGTTAAAATTCTAACGGGTCTATTGTTCGGCCCATTTAGACCCGCTCGTCCGAAACCTTTACAAAAAAGATCGCAAAATAAGTTAGATTAAAATTTTTGGAGTTCATATAAATGATTAAGATCTGTTCAACATGATTATATTGCAACAACGCGATTTCTATTCTTTTTCCTCAGTTAATATTCTAACGGGTCTATTTTTCGGCCCATTTAGACCCGCTCGTCCGAAACCTCTACAAAAGAGTTGCAAAATAAGTTTTAATCCAAATTTAGGAGTTCATACAATTGATTACGAGCTTTTCAACCCAATTATATTGCAAAAACTCGATTTCTGTTCTTTTTAGTCAATTAATATTCTAACGGGTCCATTGTTCGGCCCATTTAGACCCTCTCGTCCGAAACCTTTACAAAAAAGATCGCAAAATAAGTTAGAATCAAATTTTAGGAGTTCATATAATTGATTAAGAGCTTTTCAACACGATTATATTGCAAAAACTCGATTTCTGTTCTTTTTACTCAGTTAATATTCTAACGGGTCCATTGTTCGGCCCATTTAGACCCGCTCGTCCGAAACCTCTACAAAAGGGCTGCAAAATAAGTTTTAATCCAAATTTAGGAGTTCATACAATTGATTACGAGCTTTTCAACACAATTATATTGCAAAAACTCGATTTTTGTGCTTTTTACTCAGTTAAAATTCTAACGGGTCCACTGTTCGGCCCATTTAGACCCGCTCGTCCGAAACCTCTACAAAAGGGTTGCAAAATAAGTTTTAATCCAAATTTAGGAGTTCATACAATTGATTACGAGCTTTTCAACACGATTATATTGCAAAAACTCGATTACTATACTTTTTACTTAGTTAAAATTCTAATGGGTCCATTGTTCGGCCTATTTAGACCAGATCGTCCGAAACCTCTACAAAAGGGTTGCACAAAAGTTTTAATCCAAATTTAAGAGTTCATACAGATGATTACGAGCTTTTCAAAACGATTATATTGCAAAAACTAGATTTCTGTACTTTTTACTCCGTTAAAATTCTAACGGGTCCATTGTTCGGGTCATTTAGACCCGATCGTCCGAAACCTCAACAAAAGGGTTGCAAAATAAGTTTTAATCCAAATTTAGGAGTTAATACAAATGATTACGAGCTTTTCAACACAATTATATTTCAAAAACTCGTTTTTTGTGCTTTTTACTCAGTTAAATTTCTAACGGGTCCATTGTTCGGCCCATTTAGACCCGCTCGTCCGAAACCTCTACAAAAAGGTTGCAAAATAAGTGTTAATCCAAATTTAGGAGTTCATACAATTGATTACGAGCGTTTCAATATGATTATATTGCAAAAACTCGATTTCTGTACTTTTTACTCAGTTAAAATTCTAACGGGGCCATTCTTCGGCCCATTTAGACCCGATCGTCCGAAACCTATACAAAAAGGGCTGCAAAATAAGTTTTAATCCAAATTTAGGAATGTATATAATTAATTACGTGCTTTTCAACACGATTATATTACAAAACTCGATTTCTATACATTTTACTCAGTTAAAATTCTAACGGGTCCATTGTTCGGCCCATTTAGACCCGCTCGTCTGAAACCTCTACAAAGGGTTGCAAAATAAGTTTTAATCCAAATTTAGGAGTTCATACAATTGATTACGAGCTTTTCAATACGATTATATTGCAAAAACTCGATTTCTGTAATTTTTACTCAGTTAAAATTCTAACGGGTCCATTTTTCGGCCCATTTAGACTCGCTCGTCCGAAACCTTTACAAGAAAGACCGCAAAATAAGTTAGAATCAAATTTTGAAAGTTCATATAATTGAATACGAGCTTTTCAAAAATATTATATTGCAAAAACTCAATTTCTGTTGTTTTTACTCAATTAAAATTCTAACTATCCATTGTTCGGCCCATTTAGACCCGCTCGTCCGAAACCTCTACAAAAGAGTTGCAAAATAAGTTTTAATCCAAATTTAGGAGTTCATACAATTGTTTACGAGCTTTTCAACACGATTATATTGCAAAAACTCGATTTCTGTTCTTTTTACTAAGTTAAAATTCTAACGGGTCCACTGTTCACCCTATTTAGACCCGCTCGTCCGAAACCTCTACAAAAAAGAACGCAAAACAAGTTAGAATCAAATTTTAGGATTTCATATAATTGATTAGGAGCTTTTCAACACGACTGTATTGCAAAAACTTGGTTTCTGTACTTTTTACTCAGTTAAAATTCTAACGGGTCCATTGTTCGGCCCATTTAGACCTGCTCGTCCGAAACCTCTACAAAAGGGTTGCAAAATAAGTTTTAATCCAAATTTAGGAGTTCATACAATTGATTACGAGCTTTTCAATATGATTATATTGTAAAATCTCGATTTCTGTACTTTTTACTCAGTTAAAATTCTAACGGGTCCATTGTTCGGCCCATTTAGACACCCTCGTCCGAAACATTTACAAAAAAAGACCGCAAAAGAAGTTAGAATCAAATTTTAGGAGTTCATAATTGATTACGAGCTTTTCAAAACGATTATATTGAAAAATCTCGATTACAGTTCTTTTTACTCAGTTAAAAATCTCACGGGTCCATTGTTCGACCCATTTAGACCCGCTCGTCCGAAACCTCTACAAAAGGGTTGCAAAATAAGTTTTTATCCAAATTTAGGAGTTCATACAATTGTTTACGAGCTTTTGAAAACGATTATATTGCAAAAACTCGATTTCTGTTCTTTTTACTCAGTTAAAATTCTAACGGGTCCATTGTTCGCCCCATTTAGACCCGCTCGTCCGAAACCTCTACAAAAAAGACCGCAAAACAAGTTAGAGTCAAATTTTAGGATTTCATATAATTGATTACGAGCTTTTCAACACGACTATATTGCAAAAACGTGATTTATGTACTTTTTACTCAGTTAAAATTCTAACGGGTCCATTGTTCGGCCCATTTAGACCCGCTCGTCCGAAACCTCGACAAAAGGGTTGCAAAATAACTTTTAATCCAAATTTAGGAGTTCATACAATTGATTACGAGCTTTTCAACATAATTATATTGCAAAAACTCGATTTTTGTGCTTTTTACTCAGTTAAAATTCTAACGGGTCCATTGTTCGGCCCATTTAGACCCGCTCGTCCGAAACCTCTACAAAAGGGTTGCAAAATAAGTTTTAATCAAAATTTAGGAGTTCATACAATTGATTACGAGCTTTTCAACACGATTATATTGCAAAAACTCAATTTATGTACTTTTTAGTGAGTTAAAATTCTAACGGGTCCGTTGTTCGGCCCATTTAGACCCGTCGTCCGAAACCTTTACAAAAAAGATCCCAAAATAAGTTTTAATCAAATTTTAGGAGTTCATATAATTGATTAAGAGCTTTTCAACACGATTATATTGCAAAAACTTGATTTCTGTACTTTTTTCTCAGTTAAAATTCTAACGGGTCCATTGTTCGGTCCATTTAGACCCGCTCGTCCGAAACCTCTACAAAAGGGTTGCAAAATAAGTTTTAATCCAAATTTAGGAGTTCATAAAATTGTTTACGAGCTTTTCAACAGTATTATATTGCAAAAACTCGATTTCTGTACTTTTTACTCGGTTAAAATTCTAATGGGTACATTGTTCGGCCCATTTAGACTCGCTCGTCTGAAACCTTTACAAAAAAGACCGCAAAAGAAGTTAGAATCAAATTTTAGGAGTTCATATAATTGATTACGAGCTTTTCAACACAATTATATTGAAAAATCTCGATTACAATTCTTTTTACTCAGTTAAAATTCTAACGGGTCCACTGTTCGGCCCATTTAGACCCGCTCGTCCGAAACCTCTACAAAAGGGTTGCAAAATAAGTTTTAATCCAAATTTAGGAGTTTATACAATTGATTACGAGCTTTTCAACACAATTATATTGCAAAAACTCGATTTTTGTGCTTTTTTACTCAGTTAAAATTCTAACGGGTCTATTGTTCGGCCCATTTAGACCCGCTTGTCCGAAACCTTTACAAAAAAAGATCGCAAAATAAGTTAGAATCAAATTTTAGGAGTTCATATAAATGATTAAGATCTTCTCAACACGATTATATTGCAAAAACGCGATTTCTATTCTTTTTCCTCATTTAATATTCTAACGGGTCTATTGTTCGGCCCATTTAGACCCGCTCGTCCGAAACCTCTACAAAAGAGTTGCAAAATAAGTTTTAATCCAAATTTAGGAGTTCATACAATTGATTACGAGCTTTTCAACACTATTATATTGCAAAAACTAGATTTCTGTTCTTTTTACTCAATTAATATTCTAACGGGTCCGTTGTTCGGCCCATTTAGACACTCTCGTCCGAAACCTTTACAAAAAAGATCGCAAAATAAGTTAGAATCAAATTTTAGGAGTTCATATAATTGATTAAGAGCTTTTCAACACGATAATATTGCAAAAACTCAATTTCTATACTTTTTACTCGGTTAAATTTCTAACGGGTCCATTGTTCTGCCTATTTAGAATCGCTCGTCCGAAACCTTACAAAAAGGACCGCAAAATAAGTTTTAATCAAAATTTAGGAGTTCATATAATTGATTACGAGCTTTTCAACACGATTATATTGCAAAAACTCGATTTCTGTTCTTTTTACTCAGTTAATATTCTAACGGGTCCATTGTTCGGCCCATTTAGACCCGCTCGTCCGAAACCTCTACAAAGGGCTGCAAAATAAGTTTTAATCCAAATTTAGGAGTTCATACAATTGATTACGATCTTTTCAACACAATTATATTGCAAAAACTCGATTTTTGTGCTTTTTACTCAGTTAAAATTCTAACGGGTCCACTGTTCGGCCCATTTAGACCCTTTCGTCCGAAACCTCTACAAAAGGGTTGCAAAATAAGTTTCAATCCAAATTTAGGAGTTCATACAATTGATTACGAGCTTTTCAACCCGATTATATTGCAAAAACTCGATTACTATACTTTTTACTTAGTTAAAATTCTAATGGGTCCATTGTTCGGCCTATTTAGACCAGATCGTCCGAAACCTCTACAAAAGGGTTGCACAAAAGTTTTAATCCAAATTTAAGATTTCATACAGATGATTACGAGCTTTTCAAAACGATTATATTGACAAAACTAGATTTCTGTACTTTTTACTCCGTTAAAATTCTAATGGGTCCATTGTTCGGCTCATTTAGACCCGATCGTCCGAAACCTCAACAAAAGGGTTGCAAAATAAGTTTTAATCCAAATTTAGGAGTTCATACAATTGATTACGAGCTTTTCAACACAATTATATTTCAAAAACTCTTTTTTTGTGCTTTTTACTCAGTTAAAATTCTAACGGGTCCATTGTTCGGCCCATTTAGACCCGCTCGTCCGAAACCTCTACAAAAAGGTTGCAAAATAAGTGTTAATCCAAATTTAGGAGTTCATACAATTGATTACGAGCGTTTCAATATGATTATATTGCAAAAACTCGATTTCTGTAATTTTTA
Organism: Hibiscus trionum; assembly: GCA_030270665.1. NCBI lineage: Eukaryota > Viridiplantae > Streptophyta > Magnoliopsida > Malvales > Malvaceae > Hibiscus > Hibiscus trionum. The sequence goes on along the minus strand of BSYR01000010.1, from coordinate 35,685,210 downwards.
CTCAGTTAAAATTCTAACGGGTCCATTTTTCGGCCCATTTAGACTCGCTCGTCCGAAACCTTTACAAGAAAGACCGCAAAATAAGTTAGAATCAAATTTTGAAAGTTCATATAATTGAATACGAGCTTTTCAAAAATATTATATTGCAAAAACTCAATTTCTGTTGTTTTTACTCAATTAAAATTCTAACTATCCATTGTTCGGCCCATTTAGACCCGCTCGTCCGAAACCTCTACAAAAGAGTTGCAAAATAAGTTTTAATCCAAATTTAGGAGTTCATACAATTGTTTACGAGCTTTTCAACACGATTATATTGCAAAAACTCGATTTCTGTTCTTTTTACTAAGTTAAAATTCTAACGGGTCCACTGTTCACCCTATTTAGACCCGCTCGTCCGAAACCTCTACAAAAAAGAACGCAAAACAAGTTAGAATCAAATTTTAGGATTTCATATAATTGATTAGGAGCTTTTCAACACGACTGTATTGCAAAAACTTGGTTTCTGTACTTTTTACTCAGTTAAAATTCTAACGGGTCCATTGTTCGGCCCATTTAGACCTGCTCGTCCGAAACCTCTACAAAAGGGTTGCAAAATAAGTTTTAATCCAAATTTAGGAGTTCATACAATTGATTACGAGCTTTTCAATATGATTATATTGTAAAATCTCGATTTCTGTACTTTTTACTCAGTTAAAATTCTAACGGGTCCATTGTTCGGCCCATTTAGACACCCTCGTCCGAAACATTTACAAAAAAAGACCGCAAAAGAAGTTAGAATCAAATTTTAGGAGTTCATAATTGATTACGAGCTTTTCAAAACGATTATATTGAAAAATCTCGATTACAGTTCTTTTTACTCAGTTAAAAATCTCACGGGTCCATTGTTCGACCCATTTAGACCCGCTCGTCCGAAACCTCTACAAAAGGGTTGCAAAATAAGTTTTTATCCAAATTTAGGAGTTCATACAATTGTTTACGAGCTTTTGAAAACGATTATATTGAAAAAACTCGATTTCTGTTCTTTTTACTCAGTTAAAATTCTAACGGGTCCATTGTTCGCCCCATTTAGACCCGCTCGTCCGAAACCTCTACAAAAAAGACCGCAAAACAAGTTAGAGTCAAATTTTAGGATTTCATATAATTGATTACGAGCTTTTCAACACGACTATATTGCAAAAACGTGATTTATGTACTTTTTACTCAGTTAAAATTCTAACGGGTCCATTGTTCGGCCCATTTAGACCCGCTCGTCCGAAACCTCGACAAAAGGGTTGCAAAATAACTTTTAATCCAAATTTAGGAGTTCATACAATTGATTACGAGCTTTTCAACATAATTATATTGCAAAAACTCGATTTTTGTGCTTTTTACTCAGTTAAAATTCTAACGGGTCCATTGTTCGGCCCATTTAGACCCGCTCGTCCGAAACCTCTACAAAAGGGTTGCAAAATAAGTTTTAATCAAAATTTAGGAGTTCATACAATTGATTACGAGCTTTTCAACACGATTATATTGCAAAAACTCAATTTATGTACTTTTTAGTGAGTTAAAATTCTAACGGGTCCGTTGTTCGGCCCATTTAGACCCGTCGTCTGAAACCTTTACAAAAAAGATCCCAAAATAAGTTTTAATCAAATTTTAGGAGTTCATATAATTGATTAAGAGCTTTTCAACACGATTATATTGCAAAAACTTGATTTCTGTACTTTTTTCTCAGTTAAAATTCTAACGGGTCCATTGTTCGGTCCATTTAGACCCGCTCGTCCGAAACCTCTACAAAAGGGTTGCAAAATAAGTTTTAATCCAAATTTAGGAGTTCATAAAATTGTTTACGAGCTTTTCAACAGTATTATATTGCAAAAACTCGATTTCTGTACTTTTTACTCGGTTAAAATTCTAATGGGTCCATTGTTCGGCCCATTTAGACTCGCTCGTCTGAAACCTTTACAAAAAAGACCGCAAAAGAAGTTAGAATCAAATTTTAGGAGTTCATATAATTGATTACGAGCTTTTCAACACAATTATATTGAAAAATCTCGATTACAATTCTTTTTACTCAGTTAAAATTCTAACGGGTCCACTGTTCGGCCCATTTAGACCCGCTCGTCCGAAACCTCTACAAAAGGGTTGCAAAATAAGTTTTAATCCAAATTTAGGAGTTTATACAATTGATTACGAGCTTTTCAACACAATTATATTGCAAAAACTCGATTTTTGTGCTTTTTTACTCAGTTAAAATTCTAACGGGTCTATTGTTCGGCCCATTTAGACCCGCTTGTCCGAAACCTTTACAAAAAAAGATCGCAAAATAAGTTAGAATCAAATTTTAGGAGTTCATATAAATGATTAAGATCTTCTCAACACGATTATATTGCAAAAACGCGATTTCTATTCTTTTTCCTCATTTAATATTCTAACGGGTCTATTGTTCGGCCCATTTAGACCCGCTCGTCCGAAACCTCTACAAAAGAGTTGCAAAATAAGTTTTAATCCAAATTTAGGAGTTCATACAATTGATTACGAGCTTTTCAACACTATTATATTGCAAAAACTAGATTTCTGTTCTTTTTACTCAATTAATATTCTAACGGGTCCGTTGTTCGGCCCATTTAGACACTCTCGTCCGAAACCTTTACAAAAAAGATCGCAAAATAAGTTAGAATCAAATTTTAGGAGTTCATATAATTGATTAAGAGCTTTTCAACACGATAATATTGCAAAAACTCAATTTCTATACTTTTTACTCGGTTAAATTTCTAACGGGTCCATTGTTCTGCCTATTTAGAATCGCTCGTCCGAAACCTTACAAAAAGGACCGCAAAATAAGTTTTAATCAAAATTTAGGAGTTCATATAATTGATTACGAGCTTTTCAACACGATTATATTGCAAAAACTCGATTTCTGTTCTTTTTACTCAGTTAATATTCTAACGGGTCCATTGTTCGGCCCATTTAGACCCGCTCGTCCGAAACCTCTACAAAGGGCTGCAAAATAAGTTTTAATCCAAATTTAGGAGTTCATACAATTGATTACGATCTTTTCAACACAATTATATTGCAAAAACTCGATTTTTGTGCTTTTTACTCAGTTAAAATTCTAACGGGTCCACTGTTCGGCCCATTTAGATCCTCTCGTCCGAAACCTCTACAAAAGGGTTGCAAAATAAGTTTCAATCCAAATTTAGGAGTTCATACAATTGATTACGAGCTTTTCAACCCGATTATATTGCAAAAACTCGATTACTATACTTTTTACTTAGTTAAAATTCTAATGGGTCCATTGTTCGGCCTATTTAGACCAGATCGTCCGAAACCTCTACAAAAGGGTTGCACAAAAGTTTTAATCCAAATTTAAGATTTCATACAGATGATTACGAGCTTTTCAAAACGATTATATTGACAAAACTAGATTTCTGTACTTTTTACTCCGTTAAAATTCTAATGGGTCCATTGTTCGGCTCATTTAGACCCGATCGTCCGAAACCTCAACAAAAGGGTTGCAAAATAAGTTTTAATCCAAATTTAGGAGTTCATACAATTGATTACGAGCTTTTCAACACAATTATATTTCAAAAACTCTTTTTTTGTGCTTTTTACTCAGTTAAAATTCTAACGGGTCCATTGTTCGGCCCATTTAGACCCGCTCGTCCGAAACCTCTACAAAAAGGTTGCAAAATAAGTGTTAATCCAAATTTAGGAGTTCATACAATTGATTACGAGCGTTTCAATATGATTATATTGCAAAAACTCGATTTCTGTACTTTTTACTCAGTTAAAATTCTAACGGGTCCATTCTTCGACTCATTTAGACCCGATCGTCCGAAACCTATACAAAAAGGGCTGCAAAATAAGTTTTAATCCAAATCTAGGAATGCATATAATTAATTACGTGCTTTTCAACACGATTATATTACAAAACTCGATTTCTATACATTTTACTCGGTTAAAATTCTAACGGGTCCATTGTTCGGCCCATTTAGACCCGCTCGTCCGAAACCTCTACAAAGGGTTGCAAAATAAGTTTTAATCCAAATTTAGGAGTTCATACAATTGATTACGAGCTTTTCAATACTATTATATTGCAAAAACTCGATTTCTGTACTTTTTACTCAGTTAAAATTCTAACGGGTCCATTTTTCGGCCCATTTAGACTCGTTCATCCGAAACCTTTACAAAAAAGACCGCAAAATAAGTTAGAATCAAATTTTGAAAGTTCATATAATTGATTACGAGCTTTTCAAAAATATTATATTGCAAAAACTCGATTTCTGTTGTTTTTACTCAATTAAAATTCTAACGAGTCCATTGTTCGGCCCATTTAGACCCGCTAGTCCGAAACCTCTATAAAAGAATTGCAAAATAAGTTTTAATCCAAATTTAGGAGTTCATACAATTGTTTACGAGCTTTTCAACACGATTATATTGCAAAAACTCGATTTCTGTTCATTTTACTCAGTTAAAATTCTAATGGGTCCACTGTTTACCCTATTTAGACCCGCTCGTTTTAAACCTCTACAAAAAAGAACGCAAAACAAGTTAGAATCAAATTTTAGGATTTCATATAATTGATTACGAGCTTTTCAACACGACTGTATTGCAAAAACTTGGTTTCTGTACTTTTTACTTAGTTAAAATTCTAACGGGTCCATTGTTCGGCCCATTTAGACCCGCTCGTCCGAAACCTCTACAAAAGGGTTGCAAAATAAGTTTTAATCCAAATTTAGGAGTTCATACAATTGATTACGAGCTTTTCAATACGATTATATTGTGAAATCTCGATTTCTGTACTTTTTACTCAGTTAAAATTCTAACAGGTCCATTGTTCGGCCCATTTAGACACCCTCGTCCGAAACCTTTACAAAAAAAGACCGCAAAATAAGTTAGAATCAAATTTTAGGAGTTCATATAATTGATTACGAGCTTTTCAAAACGATTATATTGAAAAATCTCGATTACAGTTCTTTTTACTCAGTTAAAATTCTAACGGGTCTATTGTTCGACCCATTTAGACCCGCTCGTCCGAAACCTCTACAAAAGGGTTGCAAAATAAGTTTTAATCCAAATTTAGGAGTTCATACAATTGTTTACGAGCTTTTCAAAACGATTATATTGCAAAAACTCGATTTCTGTTCTTTTTACTCAGTTAAAATTCTAACGGGTCCATTGTTCGCCCCATTTAGACCCGCTCGTCCGAAACCTCTACAAAAAAGACCGCAAAACAAGTTAGAGTCAAATTTTAGGATTTCATATAATTGATTACGAGCTTTTCACCACGACTATATTGCAAAAACTTGATTTCTGTACTTTTTACTCAGTTAAAATTCTAACGGGTCCATTGTTCGGCCCATTTAGACTCGCTCGTCCGAAACCTCGACAAAAGGGTTGCAAAATAACTTTTAATCCAAATTTAGGAGTTCATACAATTGATTACGAGCTTTTCAACACAATTATATTGCAAAAACTCGATTTTTGTGCCTTTTACTCAGTTAAAATTCTAACGGGTCCATTGTTCGGCCCATTTAGACCCGCTCATCCGAAACCTTTACAAAAGGGTTGCAAAATAAGTTTTAATCAAAATTTACGAGTTCATACAATTGTTTACGAGCTTTTCAACACAATTATATTGCAAAAACTCGATTTTTGTGCTTTTTACTCACTTAAAATTCTAACGGGTCCATTGTTCGGCCCATTTAGACCCGCTCGTCCGAAACCTCAACAAAAGGGTTGCAAAATAACTTTTAATCCAAATTTAGGAGTTCATACAATTGATTACGAGCTTTTCAACACAATTATATTGCAAAAACTCGATTTTTGTGCTTTTTACTCAGTTAAAATTCTAACGGGTCCATTGTTCGGCCCATTTAGACCCGCTCATCCGAAACCTCTACAAAAGGGTTGCAAAATATGTTTTAATCAAAATTTAGGAGTTCATACAATTGTTTACGAGCTTTTCAACACAATTATATTGCAAAAACTCGATTTTTTTGCTTTTTACTCAGTTAAAATTCTAACGGGTCCATTGTTCGGCCCATTTATACCCGCTCATCCGAAACCTCTACAAAAGGGTTGCAAAATAAGTTTTAATCCAAATTTAGGAGTTCATAAAATTGTTTACGAGCTTTTCAACACTATTATATTGCAAAAACTCGATTTCTCTACTTTTTACTCGGTTAAAATTCTAATGGGTCCATTGTTCGGCCCATTTAGACCCGCTCGTCTGAAACCTTTACAAAAAAAGACCGCAAAAGAAGTTATGCGAGCCGTTGTCTCAAATTTAAACATGAAGAATCCTGATCCTAGGGCCGTTACCGTTGATAGCTTATCACCTTTCCAAACTGTCGAAAAAATGCGTACCAACGCAGCTTCATCGAAAGTTTTCGTTGGAAAAAGCTTCCCTATCAGAGATGATTTGTAATCATCGAGGGGGATGGCTTTGGTCGAAGCTGGTGCAAAAACCAAATGTTGTTCCTCAGCAGTAAACTGGAGGTTGTCAAAGCGTGATAGAAAAAAATCTGAGGAGGCCATGGTGAAGTAACAGTTAAAGCTGTTGTAGTGGTAGAGAGAAGAATGGTGCAGCCAACATACAAAAGCTGAAGCTGGCGGCCAAGGTGAAATATATGTGTTGAAGAGAAGTAATACCTTAGATGGGATTGATAATTCCGAATGAGTAGGAGAGATTTCAAAAGATAAAATAAATTTTAAATTTATGTTTATCTTAAATTTGAAATGTATGGTAATCCTAAAGATTTGTAGATTCCCCGAAAAGAGATGAACAAAATCTTTCCCAGCAAATTCAAAGTTCAATTTTAACTTAGATAAAATAAGTTTGAAATAGAATTTGAAAGTGTATGGTATATGAAGATTAGAAGAGATAGTGATAGCTTTCCCAACAACTTCAAAAAATATTCTAAACTTAGATAATGTGAAATTGAAAGTGAGTTCAAAAGGAAATGGATTCCTGATATATAGGGAATTATCCGTTAAGAAAATTCGAAATGTGGAATGGGAGGTATTTTTGGTTATCCCAATTTTTTGGAACAAAAAAATCTCGGAAATAATGGAACAATGGAACCTCAAAGTTTTACCTCGCCTCCGTTGAGAGTAAACAGGGCCGTTACCGTTCATAGAGACGGTGGCAGCAGGGTAACGGGCCCGGGAAACCAACGTCTCACAATCTGCCATCAACGTATGCATGGAGGGGAATAGAAAAACCCTAACTGCATCCAACGATGGGCTCGAGATGAGTCCTGACAAACTGCCAGCAATCAGCAAGCCAGACTTGAGTAACATCACTAATAAACATATGATGATAAAATGTCTCAAATATAATATAGGTGTTGCATGTCGTATTTGGTTGCAGCTATGCGTCCGTTTGCATGCATGCCATCGCCATGCAATTGGTAAGAAAAACGTGATAACGAGAGACTTACAAGTCTCGTGCCAATTTTCAAGAGAAGCAAAAATACAAGGCCTTGACGGCCAGGATGAACCCTGTGCCCTGATTAAGGGGGCTGGGATGACGAATGGCACCCATGAGTGTGACCCAGCATAATCAAAACATTCTACAAAATTATTAAGATTACTGAGAATAGTTATGAATGAATTAACTAGGATAATTGTGGATGACGGTAGAAATCTTTGGTAGAGAGTGGTCGTCAACATTGGAGAGTGAGGTCTCCATGACAGTAATAAAAATAATAAGCAAACCTGTACATGTTGGTGAGGGATGGATACGGATAACTCCAGTGGTATTCCTTTACCGGAGAGTAGTGTGACACCAACCAGCTTGGAAAGATCGACAAAGGCCTAGATGAGAGCCATGGAAAAGCCAATGGGAAAGCAAAATTCCATGGGGTGATGGGTCGATTTCCCACTGTCACCGTTTGGGTGCTAAACAAGCACCACCACGGCGGAGGTGAGAGAGAGAGATGGTAGAAGTGGTGGTGGAAAGGTGAAAGGTGGTGGTGGTGGTGGTCGGGGTAGAAGGGAAAAACGAAAGGGAGAATTAGAGAGAAAAAAATTGAGAGAGTTTTCATCACCCGTTACCCGTTGGAATTTTTACCCGTTAGAATTTTAACTGAGTAAAAAGTACAGTAATCGAGTTTTTGCAATATAATCATGTTGAAAAGCTCTTAATCAATTATATGAACTCCTAAAATTTGATTCTAACTTATTTTGCGATCTTTTTCGTAAAGGTTTTGGACGAGCGGGTCTAAATGGGCCGAACAATGGACCCATTAGAATTTTAACTGAGTAAAAAGTACAGAAATCGAGTTTTTGCAATATAATCGTGTTGAAAAGCTCGTAATCAATAATCTGAACTCCTAAAATTTGATTAAAACTTGTTTTGCAGTCTTTTTTGTAGAGGTTTCGGACGAGCGGGTCTAAATAGGCCGAACAATGGAACCGTTAGAATTTTAAGTGAGTAAAAAGTACAGTAATCGAGTTTTTGCAATATAATCGTGTTAAAAAGCTCTTAATCAATTATATGAACTCCTAAAATTTGATTCTAACTTATTTTGCGATCTTTTTTGAAAGGTTTCGGATGAGCGGGTCTAAATGGGCCGAACAATGGACACGTTAGAATTTTAACTGAGTAAAAAGTACAGAAATCGAGTTTTTGCAATATAATCGTGTTGAAAAGCTCGTAATCAATTGTATGAACTCCTAAATTTAGATTAAAACTAATTTTGCAACCCTATTGTAGAGGTTTCGGACGACCGGGTCTAAATGGGCCGAACAATGGACCCGTTAGAATTTTAACTGAGTAAAAAGCACAAAAATCGAATTTTTGCAATATAATTGATTTGAAAAGCTCTTAATCAATTATATGAACTCCTAAAATTTGATTCTAACTTATTTTGCTATCTTTTTTGTAAAGGTTTCTGACGAGCGGGTCTAAATGGGCCGAACAATGGACCCGTTAGAATTTTAACTGAGTAAAAAGTACAGAAATCGAGTTTTTGCAATATAATCGTGTTGAAAAGCTCGTAATCAATTGTATGAACTCCTAAATTTGGATTAAAACTTATTTTGCAACCCTTTTGTAGAGGTTTCGGACGAGCGGGTCTAAATGGGCCGAACAATGGACCCGTTAGAATTTTAACTGAGTAAAAAGTACAAAAATAAAGTTTTTGCAATATAATCGTGTTGAAAAGCTCGTAATCAATTATATGAACTCCTAAAATTTGATTAAAACTTGTTTTGCGGTCTTTTTTGTAGAGGTTTCGGACGAGCGGGTCTAAATGGGCCGAACAATGGACCCGTTAGAATTTTAACTAAGTAAAAAGTACAGAAATCGAGTTTTTGCAATATAATCATGTTGAAAAGCTCGTAATCAATAATATGAACTCCTAAAATTTGATTAAAACTTGTTTTGCAGTCTTTTTTGTAGAGGTTTCGGACGAGCGGGTCTAAATAGGCCGAACAATGGACCCGTTAGAATTTTAACTGAGTAAAAAGTACAGAAATCGAGTTTTTGCAATATAATCGTGTTGAAAAGCTCGTAATCAATTGTATGAACTCCTAAATTTAGATTAAAACTTATTTTGCAACCCTTTTGTAGAGGTTTCGGACGAGCGGGTCTAAATGGGCCGAACAATGGACCTGTTAGAATTTTAACTGAGTAAAAAGTACAGAAATCGAGTTTTTGCAATATAATCGTGTTGAAAAGCTCGTAATCAATTGTATGAACTCCTAAATTTAGATTAAAACTTATTTTGCAACCCTTTTGTAGAGGTTTCGGACGAGCGGGTCTAAATGGGCCGAACAATGGACATGTTAGAATTTTAACTGAGTAAAAATTACAGAAATTGAGTTTTTGCAATATAATCGTGTTGAAAAGCTCGTAATCAATTGTATGAACTCCTAAATTTGGATTAAAACTTATTTTGCAACCCCTTTGTATAGGTTTCGGACGATCGGGTCTAAATGGGCTGAACAATGGACCCGTTAGAATTTTAACTGAGTAAAAAGTACAGAAATCGAGTTTTTGCAATATAATCGTGTTGAAAAGCACGTAATCAATTTTATGAACTCCTAAAATTTGATTAAAACTTGTTTTGCAGTCTTTTTTGTAGAGGTTTTGGACGAGCGGGTCTAAATGGGGCGAACAATGGACCTGTTAGAATTTTAACTGAGTAAAAAGTACAGAAATTGAGTTTTTGCAATATAATCGTGTTGAAAAGCTCGTAATCAATTGTATGAACTCCTAAATTTAGATTAAAACTTATTTTGCAACCCTTTTGTAGAGGTTTCGGACGAGCGGGTCTAAATGGGCCGAACAATGGACATGTTAGAATTTTAACTGAGTAAAAATTACAGAAATCGAGTTTTTGCAATATAATCGTGTTGAAAAGCTCGTAATCAATTGTATGAACTCCTAAATTTGGATTAAAACTTATTTTGCAACCCCTTTGTATAGGTTTCGGACGATCGGGTCTAAATGGGCTCAACAATGGACCCGTTAGAATTTTAACTGAGTAAAAAGTACAGAAATCGAGTTTTTGCAATATAATCGTGTTGAAAAGCACGTAATCAATTTTATGAACTCCTAAAATATGATTAAAACTTGTTTTACGGTCTTTTTGTAGAGGTTTCGGACGAGCGGGTCTAAATGGCCGAACAATGGACCCATTAGAATTTTAACTGAGTAAAAAGTACAGAAATCGAGTTTTGGCAATATAATCGTGTTGAAAAGCTCGTAATCAATTGTATGAACTCCTAAATTTGGATTAAAACTTTTTTCCAACCCTTTTGAAGAGGTTTCGGACGAGCGAGTCTAAATGGGCCGAACAATGGACCCGTTAGAAATTTAACTAGGTAAAAAATACAGAAATCGAGTTTTTGCAATATAATCGTGTTGAAAAGCTCGTAATCATTTGTATGAACTCCTAAATTTGGATTAAAACTTATTTTCCAACCCGTTTGTAGAGGTTTCGGACGAGCTGGTCTAAATGGGCCGAACATAGGACCCGTTAGAATTTTAACTGAGTAAAAAGTACAGAAATCGAGTTTTTGCAATATAATCGTGTTGAAAAGCTCGTAATCAATTATATGAACTCCTAAAATTTGATTAAAACTTGTTTTGCGGTCTTTTTTGTAGAGGTTTCGGACGAGCGGGTCTAAATGGGCCGAACAATGGACCCGTTAGAATTTTAACTAAGTAAAAAGTACAGAAATCGAGTTTTTGCAATATAATCATGTTGAAAAGTTCGTAATCAATAATATGAACTCCTAAAATTTGATTAAAACTTGTTTTGCAGTCTTTTTTGTAGAGGTTTCGGACGAGCGGGTCTAAATAGGCCGAACAATAGACCCGTTAGAATTTTAACTGAGTAAAAAGTACATAAATCGAGTTTTGGCAATGTAATCGTGTTGAAAAGCTCGTAATCAATTATATGAACTCCTAAATTTGATTCTAACTTGTTTTGCGGTCTTTTTTGTAGAGGTTTCGGACGAGCGGGTCTAAATGGGCCGAACAATGGACCCATTAGAATTTTAACTGAGTCAAAAGTACATATATAGAGTTTTTGCAATATAATAGTGTTGAAAAGCTCGTAATAAATTATATGAACTCTTAAATTTCGATTAAAACTTACTTTGCGGTCCTTTTCGTAAGGTTTCGGATGAGCGAGTCTAAATGGGCCGAACAATGGACCCGTTATAATTTTAACCTAGTAAAAAGTATATAAAATAAGTTTTTCCAATATAATAGTGTTGAAAAGCTCGTAATCAATTGTATGAACTCCTAAATTTGGAATAAAACTTATTTTCCAACCCTTTTGTAAAGGTTTCGGACGAGTGAGTCTAAATGGGCCGAACAATGGACCCGTTAGAATTTTAATTGAGTAAAAAGTAAAGAAATCGAGTTTTGGCAATATAATCGTGTTGAAAAGCTCATAATCAATTATATGAACTCCTAAATTTGATTCTAACTTGTTTTGCGGTCTTTTTTTAGAGGTTTCAGACGAGCGGGTCTAAATGGTCCGAACAATGGACCCTTTAGAATTTTAACTGAGTCAAAAGTACAGAAATCTAGTTTTTTCAATATAATAGTGTTGAAAAGCTCGTAATCAATTATATGAACTCCTAAATTTCGATTAAAACTTACTTTGCGGTCCTTTTCGTAAGGTTTCGGACGAGCGAGTCTAAATGGGCCGAACAATGGACCCGTTAGAATTTTAACCGAGTAAAAAGTATAAAAATTAAGTTTTTGCAATATAATAGTGTTGAAAAGCTCGTAATCAATTATATGAACTCCTAAATTTGGATTAAAACTTATTTTGCAGCCCTTTTTTTGTAGAGGTTTCGGACGAGCGGGTCTAAATGGGCCGAACAATGGACCCGCTAGTATTTTTTTAAGAAAGCCCGTTAGAATTTTAACGGAGTAGAAAGTACAGAAATTTAATTTTTGCAATATAATCGTGTTGAAAAGCTCGTTATCAATTATATGAACTCCTAAAATTTGATTCTAACTTATTTTCTAATCTTTTTTGTTGAGGTTTCGGACGAGCGGGTCTAAATGGGCCGAACAATGGACCCGTTAGAATTTTAACTTAGTAAAAAGTACAAAAATCAAGTTTTAGCAATCTAATTGTGTTGAAAAGCTCATAATCAATTGTATGAACTCCTAAATTTGGATTAAAACTTATTTTGCAACCCTTTTGTAGAGGTTTCGGATGAGCCAGTTTAAATGGGCCGAACAATGGACCCGTTAGAATTTTAACTGAGTACAAAGTAAAGAAATCGAGTTTTTGCAATATAATCGTGTTGAAAAGCTCGTAATCAATAATATGAACTCCTAAAATTTGATTATAACTTGTTTCGCAGTCTTTTTTGTAGAGGTTTCGTACGAGGGGGTCTAAATAGGCTGAACAATGGACCCGTTAGAATTTTAACTGAGTAAAAAGTACAGTAATCAATTTTTTGCAATATAATCGTGCTGAAAACCTCTTAATCAATTATATGAACTCCTAAATTTTGATTCTAACTTATTTTGCGATCTTTTTTGAAAGGTTTCGGACGAGCGGGTCTAAATGGGCCGAACAATGGACCCGTTAGAATTTTAACTGAGTAAAAAGTACAGAAATCGAGTTTTTGCAATATAATCGTGTTGAAAAGCTCGTAATCAATTATATGAACTCCTAAAATTTGATTAAAACTTGTTTTGCGGTCTTTTTTGTAGATGTTTCGGACGAGCGGGTCTAAATGGGCCGAACAATGGACTCGTTAGAATTTTAACTAAATAAAAAGTACAGAAATCGAGTTTTTGTAATATAATCGTGTTGAAAAGCTCGTAATCAATAATATGAACTCCTAAAATTTGATTAAAATTTCTTTTTCAGTCTTTTTTGTAGAGGTTTCGGACGAGCGGGTCTAAATAGGCCGAACAATGGACCCGTTAGAATTTTAACTGAGTAAAAAGTACAGTAATCGAGTTTTTGCAATATAATCATGTTGAAAAGATCTTAATCAATTATATGAACTCCTAAAATTTGATTCTAACTTATTTTGCGATCTTTTTTGAAAGGTTTCGGACGAGCGGGTCTAAATGGGTCGAACAATGGACCCGTTAGAATTTTAACTGAGTAAAAAGTACATAAATCAAGTTTTTGCAATATAATCGTGTTGAAAAGCTCGTAATCAATTGTATGAACTCCTAAATTTAGATTAAAACTTATTTTGCAAACCTTTTGTAGAGGTTTCGGACGACCAGGTCTAAATGGGCCGAACAATGGACCCGTTAGAATTTTAACCGAGTAAAAAGTACTATATTCCAGTTTTTGCAATATAATCGTGTTGAAAAGCTCGTAATCAATTATATGAACTCCTAAAATTTGATTATAACTTGTTTCGCAGTCTTTTTTGTAGAGGTTTCGTACGAGCGGGTCTAAATAGGCTGAACAATGGACCCGTTAGAATTTTAACTGAGTAAAAAGTACAGTAATCGAGTTTTTGCAATATAATCGTGTTGAAACGCTCTTAATCAATTATATGAACTCCTAAATTTTGATTCTAACTTATTTTGCGATCTTTTTTGAAAGGTTTCGGACGAGCGGGTCTAAATGGGCCGAACAATGGACCCGTTAGAATTTTAACTGAGTAAAAAGTACAGAAATCGAGTTTTTGCAATATAATCGTGTTGAAAAGCTCGTAATCAATTGTATGAACTCCTAAATTTAGATTAAATCTTATTTTGCAACCCTTTTGTAGAGGTTTCGGACGACCAGGTCTAAATGGGCCGAACAATGGACCCGTTAGAATTTTAACTGAGTAAAAAGTACAGAAATCGAGTTTTTGCCATATAATCGTGTTGAAAAGCTCGTAATCAATTATATGAACTCCTAAAATTTGATTAAAACTTGTTTTGCGGTCTTTTTTGTAGAGGTTTCGGACGAGCGGGTCTAAATGGGCCGGACAATGGACTCGTTAGAATTTTAACTAAATAAAAAGTACAGAAATCGAGTTTTTGTAATATAATCGTGTTGAAAAGCTCGTAATCAATAATATGAACTCCTAAAATTTGATTAAAATTTGTTTTGCAGTCTTTTTTGTAGAGGTTTTGGACGAGCGGGTCTAAATGGGCAGAACAATGGACCCGTTAAAATTTTAACTGAGTAAAAAGTACAGAAATTGAGTTTTTGCAATATAATCGTGTTGAAAAGCTCGTAATCAATTGTATGAACTCCTAAATTTTGATTAAAACTTATTTTGCAACCCTTTTGTAGAGGTTTCGGACGAGCGGGTCTAAATGGGCCGAACAATGGACCTGTTAGAAATTTAACTGAGTAAAAAGTACAGAAATCGAGTTTTTGCAATATATTCGTGTTGAAAAGCTCGTAATCAATTGTATGAACTCCTAAATTTGGATTAAAACTTATTTTCCAACCCGTTTGTAGAGGTTTCGGACGAGCTGGTCTAAATGGGCCGAACAATGGACCCGTTAGAATTTTAACTGAGTAAAAAGTACAGAAATCGAGTTTTTGCAATATAATCGTGTTGAAAAGCACGTAATCAATTTTATGCACTCCTAAAATTTGATTAAAACTTGTTTTACGGTCTTTTTTGTAGAGGTTTCGGACGAGCGGGTCTAAATGGGCCGAACAATGGACCCGTTAGAATTTTAACTAAGTAAAAAGTACAGAAATCGAGTTTTTGCAATATAATCATGTTGAAAAGTTCGTAATCAATAATATGAACTCCTAAAATTTGATTAAAACTTGTTTTGCATTCTTTTTTGTAGAGGTTTCGGACGAGCGGGTCTAAATCGGCCGAACAATAGACCCGTTAGAATTTCAACTGAGTAAAAAGTACATAAATCGAGTTTTGGCAATGTAATCGTGTTGAAAAGCTCGTAATCAATTATATGAACTCCTAAATTTGATTCTAACTTGTTTTGCGGTCTTTTTTGTAGAGGTTTCGAACGAGCGGGTCTAAATGGGCCGAACAATGGACCCATTAGAATTTTAACTGAGTCAAAAGTACATATATAGAGTTTTTGCAATATAATAGTGTTGAAAAGCTCGTAATAAATTATATGAACTCTTAAATTTCGATTAAAACTTACTTTGCGGTCCTTTTCGTAAGGTTTCGGATGAGCGAGTCTAAATGGGCCGAACAATGGACCCGTTATAATTTTTACCTAGTAAAAAGTATATAAATTAAGTTTTTCCAATATAATAGTGTTGATAAGCTCGTAATCAATTTTATGAACTCCTAAATTTGGATTAAAACTTATTTTCCAACCCTTTTGTAGAGGTTTCGGACGAGCGGGTCTAAATGGGCCGAACAATGGACCCGTTAGAGTTTTAATTGAGTAAAAAGTAAAGAAATCGAGTTTTGGCAATATAATCGTGTTGAAAAGCTCATAATCAATTATATGAACTCCTAAATTTGATTCTAACTTGTTTTGCGGTCTTTTTTTAGAGGTTTCAGACGAGCGGGTCTAAATGGTCCGAACAATGGACCCTTTAGAATTTTAACTGAGTCAAAAGTACAGAAATCGAGTTTTTTCAATATAATAGTGTTGAAAAGCTCATAATCAATTATATGAACTCCTAAATTTGGGTTAAAACTTTTTTTGCGGTCCTTTTCGTAAGGTTTCGGACGAGCGAGTCTAAATGGGCCGAACAATGGACCCGTTAGAATTTTAACCGAGTAAAAAGTATAAAAATTAAGTTTTTGCAATATAATAGTGTTGAAAAGCTCGTAATCAATTATATGAACTCCTAAATTTGGATTAAAACTTATTTTGCAGCCCTTTTTTTGTAGAGGTTTCGGACGAGCGGGTCTAAATGGGCCGAACAATGGACCCGCTAGTATTTTTTTAAGAAAGCCCATTAGAATTTTAACTGAGTAGAAAGTACAGAAATTTAATTTTTGCAATATAATCGTGTTGAAAAGCTCGTTATCAATTATATGAACTCCTAAAATTTGATTCTAACTTATTTTCTAATCTTTTTTGTTGAGGTTTCGGACGAGCGGGTCTAAATGGGCCGAACAATGGACCCGTTAGAATTTTAACTTAGTAAAAAGTACAAAAATCAAGTTTTAGCAAACTAATTGTGTTGAAAAGCTCATAATCAATTGTATGAACTCCTAAATTTGGATTAAAACTTATTTTGCAACCCTTTTGTAGAGGTTTCGGATGAGCCAGTTTAAATGGGCCGAACAATGGACCTGTTAGAATTTTAACTAAGTACAAAGTACAGAAATCGAGTTTTTGCAATATAATCGTGTTGAAAAGCTCGTAATCAATAATATGAACTCCTAAAATTTGATTATAACTTGTTTCGCAGTCTTTTTTGTAGAGGTTTCGTACGAGCGGGTCTAAATAGGCTGAACAATGGACCCGTTAGAATTTTAACTAAGTAAAAAGTACAATAATCGATTTTTTGCAATATAATCGTGTTGAAAAGCTCTTAATCAATTATATGAACTCCTAAATTTTGATTCTAACTTATTTTGCGATCTTTTTTGAAAGGTTTCGGACGAGCGGGTCTAAATGGGCCGAACAATGGACCCGTTAGAATTTTAACTGAGTAAAAAGTACAGAAATCGAGTTTTTGCAATATAATCGTGTTGAAAAGCTCGTAATCAATTATATGAACTCCTAAAATTTGATTAAAACTTGTTTTGCGGTCTTTTTTGTAGAGGTTTCGGACGAGCGGGTCTAAATGGGCCGAACAATGGACTCGTTAGAATTTTAACTAAATAAAAAGTACAGAAATCGAGTTTTTGTAATATAATCATGTTGAAAAGCTCGTAATCAATAATATGAACTCCTAAAATTTGATTAAAATTTGTTTTTCAGTCTTTTTTGTAGAGGTTTAGGACGAGCGGGTCTAAATAGGCCGAACAATGGACCCGTTAGAATTTTAACTGAGTAAAAAGTACAGTAATCGAGTTTTTGCAATATAATCGTGTTGAAAAGATCTTAATCAATTATATGAACTCCTAAAATTTGATTCTAACTTATTTTGCGATCTTTTTTGAAAGGTTTCGGACGAGCGGGTCTAAATGGGTCGAACAATGGACCCGTTAGAATTTTAACTGAGTAAAAAGTACATAAATCAAGTTTTTGCAATATAATCGTGTTGAAAAGCTCGTAATCAATTGTATGAACTCCTAAATTTAGATTAAAACTTATTTTGCAAACCTTTTGTAGAGGTTTCGGACGACCAGGTCTAAATGGGCCGAACAATGGACCCGTTAGAATTTTAACCGAGTAAAAAGTACTATAATCCAGTTTTTGCAATATAATCGGGTTGAAAAGCTCGTAATCAATTATATGAACTCCTAAAATTTGATTATAACTTGTTTCGCAGTCTTTTTTGTAGAGGTTTCGTACGAGCGGGTCTAAATAGGCTGAACAATGGACCCGTTAGAATTTTAACTGAGTAAAAAGTACAGTAATCGAGTTTTTGCAATATAATCGTGTTGAAAAGCTCTTAATCAATTATATGAACTCCTAAATTTTGATTCTAACTTATTTTGCGATCTTTTTTGAAAGGTTTCGGACGAGCGGGTCTAAATGGGCCGAACAATGGACCCGTTAGAATTTTAACTGAGTAAAAAGTACAGAAATCGAGTTTTTGCAATATAATCGTGTTGAAAAGCTCGTAATCAATTGTATGAACTCCTAAATTTAGATTAAATCTTATTTTGCAACCCTTTTGTAGAGGTTTCGGACGACCAGGTCTAAATGGGCCGAACAATGGACCCGTTAGAATTTTAACTGAGTAAAAAGTACAGAAATCGAGTTTTTGCAATATAATCGTGTTGAAAAGCTCGTAATCAATTATATGAACTCCTAAAATTTGATTAAAACTTGTTTTGCGGTCTTTTTTGTAGAGGTTTTGGACGAGCGGGTCTAAATGGGCCGGACAATGGACTCGTTAGAATTTTAACTAAATAAAAAGTACAGAAATCGAGTTTTTGTAATATAATCGTGTTGAAAAGCTCGTAATCAATAATATGAACTCCTAAAATTTGATTAAAATTTGTTTTGCAGTCTTTTTTGTAGATGTTTTGGACGAGCGGGTCTAAATGGGCAGAACAATGGACCCGTTAAAATTTTAACTGAGTAAAAAGTACAGAAATTGAGTTTTTGCAATATAATCGTGTTGGAAAGCTCGTAATCAATTGTATGAACTCCAAAAATTTTGATTAAAACTTATTTTGCAACCCTTTTGTAGAGGTTTCGGACGAGCGGGTCTAAATGGGCCGAACAATGGACCTGTTAGAAATTTAACTGAGTAAAAAGTACAGAAATCGAGTTTTTGCAATATAATCGTGTTGAAAAGCTCGTAATCAATTGTATGAACTCCTAAATTTGGATTAAAACTTATTTTCCAACCCGTTTGTAGAGGTTTCGGACGAGCTGGTCTAAATGGGCCGAACAATGGACCCGTTAGAATTTTAACTGAGTCAAAAGTACAGAAATCGATTTTTTGCAATATAATCGTGTTGAAAAGCACGTAATCAATTTTATGCACTCCTAAAATTTGATTAAAACTTGTTTTACGGTCTTTTTTGTTGAGGTTTCGGACGAGCGGGTCTAAATAGCCGAACAATGGACCCGTTAGAATTTTAACTAAGTAAAAAGTACAGAAATCGAGTTATGGCAATATAATAGTGTTGAAAAGCTCGTAATCAATTGTATGAACTCCTAAATTTGGATTAAAACTTTTTTCCAACCCTTTTGTAGAGGTATCGTACGAGCGGGTCTAAATGGGCCGAACAATGGACCCGTTAGAATTTTAACTGAGTAAAAAGTACAGAAATCGAGTTTTTGCAATATAATCGTGTTGAAAAGCTCGTAATCAATTATATGAACTCCTAAAATATGATTAAAATTTGTTTTGCGGTCTTTTTTGTAGAGGTTTCGGACGAGCGGGTCTAAATGGGCCGAACAATGGACCCGTTAGAATTTTAACTAAGTAAAAAGTACAGAAATCGAGTTTTTGCAATATAATCATGTTGAAAAGCTCGTAATCAATAATATGAACTCCTAAAATTTGATTAAAACTTGTTTTGCAGTCTTTTTTGTAGAGGTTTCGGACGAGCGGGTCTAAATAGGCCGAACAATGGACCCGTTAGAATTTTAACTGAGTAAAAAGTACAGAAATCGAGTTTTGGCAATGTAATCATGTTGAAAAGCTCGTAATCAATTATATGAACTCCTAAATTTGATTCTAACTTGTTTTGCGGTCTTTTTTGTAGAGGTTTCGGACGAGCGGGTCTAAATGGGCCGAACAATGGACCCATTAGAATTTTAACTGAGTCAAAAGTACAGAAATCGAGTTTTTGCAATATAATAGTGTTGAAAAGCTCGTAATAAAATATATGAACTCCTAAATTTCGATTAAAACTTACTTTGCGGTCCTTTTCGTAAGGTTTCGGATGAGCGAGTCTAAATGGGCCGAACAATGGACCCGTTAGAATTTTAACCTATTAAAAAGTATATAAATTAAGTTTTTCCAATATAATAGTGTTGAAAAGCTCGTAATCATTTGTATGAACTCCTAAATTTGGATTAAAACTTATTTTCCAACCCTTTTGTAGAGGTTTCGGACGAGCGGGTCTAAATGGGCCGAACAATGGACCTGTTAGAATTTTAACTGAGTAAAAAGTACAGAAATCGAGTTTTTGCAATATAATCGTGTTGAAAAGCTCTTAATCAATTGTATGAACTCCTAAATTTAGATTAAAACTTATTTTGCAACCCTTTTGTAGAGGTTTCGGACGAGCGGGTCTAAATGGGCCGAACAATGGACCTGTTAGAATTTTAACTGAGTAAAAACTACAGAAATCGAGTTTTTGCAATATAATCGTGTTGAAAAGCTCGTAATCAATTGTATGAACTCCTAAATTTGGATTAAAACTTATTTTGCAACCCCTTTGTATAGGTTTCGGACGATCGGGTCTAAATGGGCTGAACAATGGACCCGTTAGAATTTTAACTGAGTAAAAAGTACAGAAATCGAGTTTTTGCAATATAATCGTGTTGAAAAGCACGTAATCAATTTTATGAACTCCTAAAATTTGATTAAAACTTGTTTTACGGTCTTTTTGTAGAGGTTTCGGACGAGCGGGTCTAAATGGGCCGAACAATGGACCCGTTAGAATTTTAACTGAGTGAAAAGTACAGAAATCGAGTTTTGGCAATGTAATCATGTTGAAAAGCTCGTATTCAATTATATGAACTCCTAAATATGATTCTAACTTGTTTTGCGGTCTTTTTTGTAGAGGTTTCGGACGAGCGGGTCTAAATGGGCCGAACAATGGACCCATTAGAATTTTAACTGAGTCAAAAGTACATATATAGAGTTTTTGCAATATAATAGTGTTGAAAAGCTCGTAATAAATTATATGAACTCTTAAATTTCGATTAAAACTTACTTTGCTGTCCTTTTCGTAAGGTTTCGGATGAGCGAGTCTAAATGGGCCGAACAATGGACCCGTTATAATTTTAACCTAGTAAAAAGTATATAAATTAAGTTTTTCCAATATAATAGTGTTGAAAAGCTCGTAATCAATTGTATGAACTCCTAAATTTGGATTAAAACTTATTTTCCAACCCTTTTGTAGAGGTTTCGGACGAGCGGGTCTAAATGGGCCGAACAATGGACCCGTTAGAATTTTAATTGAGTAAAAAGTAAAGAAATCGAGTTTTGACAATATAATCGTGTTGAAAAGCTCATAATCAATTATATGAACTCCTAAATTTGATTCTAACTTGTTTTGCGGTCTTTTTTTAGAGGTTTCGGACGAGCGGGTCTAAATGGTCCGAACAATGGACCCTTTAGAATTTTAACTGAGTCAAAAGTACAGAAATCGAGTTTTTTCAATATAATAGTGTTGAAAAGCTCGTAATCAATTATATGAACTCCTAAATTCCGATTAAAACTTACTTTGCAGTCCTTTTCGTAAGGTTTCGGACGAGCGAGTCTAAATGGGCCGAACAATGGACCCGTTAGAATTTTAACCGAGTAAAAAGTATAAAAATTAAGTTTTTGCAATATAATAGTGTTGAAAAGCTCGTAATCAATTATATGAACTCCTAAATTTGGATTAAAACTTATTTTGCAGCCCTTTTTTGTAGAGGTTTCGGACGAGCGGGTCTAAATGGGCCGAACAATGGACCCGCTAGTATTTTTTTAAGAAAGCCCGTTAGAATTTTAACTGAGTAGAAAGTACAGAAATTTAATTTTTGCAATATAATCGTGTTGAAAAGCTCGTAATTAATAATATGAACTCCTAAAATTTGATTAAAATTTGTTTTGCCGTCTTTTTTGTAGAGGTTTTGGACGAGCGGGTCTAAATGGGCAGAACAATGGACCCGTTAAAATTTTAACTGATTAAAAAGTACAGAAATTGAGTTTTTGCAATATAATCGTGTTGAAAAGCTCGTAATCAATTGTATGAACTCCTAAATTTTGATTAAAACTTATTTTGCAACCCTTTTGTAGAGGTTTCGGACGAGCGGGTCTAAATGGGCCGAACAATGGACCTGTTAGAAATTTAACTAGGTAAAAAATACAGAAATCGAGTTTTTGCAATATAATCGTGTTGAAAAGCTCGTAATCAATTATATGAACTCCTAAATTTGATTCTAACTTGTTTTGCGGTCTTTTTTGTAGAGGTTTCGGACGAGCGGGTCTAAATGGGCCGAACAATGGACCCATTAGAATTTTAACTGAGTCAAAAGTACAGAAATCGAGTTTTTGCAATATAATAGTGTTGAAAAGCTCGTAATAAATTATATGAACTCCTAAATTTCGATTAAAACTTACTTTGCGGTCCTTTTCGTAAGGTTTCGGATGAGCGAGTCTAAATGGGCCGAACAATGGACCCGTTAGAATTTTAACCTAGTAAAAAGTATAAAAATTAAGTTTTTCCAATATAATAGTGTTGAAAAGCTCGTAATCATTTGTATGAACTCCTAAATTTGGATTAAAACTTATTTTCCAACCCTTTTGTAGAGGTTTCGGACGAGCGGGTCTAAATGGGCCGAACAATGGACCCGTTAGAATTTTAATTGAGTAAAAAGTAAAGAAATCGAGTTTTGGCAATATAATCGTGTTGAAAATCTCGTAATCAATTATATGAACTCCTAAATTTGATTCTAACTTGTTTTGCGGTCTTTTTTTAGAGGTTTCGGACGAGCGGGTCTAAATGGTCCGAACAATGGACCCGTTAGAATTTTAACTGAGTCAAAAGTACAGAAATCGAGTTTTTGCAATATAATAGTGTTTAAAAGCTCGTAATCAATTATACGAACTCCTAAATTTCGATTAAAACTTTCTTTGTTGTCCTTTTCGTAAGGTTTCGGACGAGCGAGTCTAAATGGGCCGAACAATGGACCCGTTAGAATTTTAACCGAGTAAAAAGTATAAAAATTAAGTTTTTGCAATATAATAGTTTTGAAAAGCTCGTAATCAATTATATGAACTCCTAAATTTGATTCTAACTTGTTTTGAGGTCTTTTTTGTAGAGGTTTCGGATGAGCGGGTCTAAATGGGCCGAACAATGGACCCGCTAGTATTTTTTTTAAGAAAGCCCGTTAGAATTTTAACTGAGTACAAAGTACAGAAATCGAGTTTTTGCAATATAATCGTGTTGAAAAGCTCGTAATCAATAATATGAACTCCTAAAATTTGATTATAACTTGTTTCGCAGTCTTTTTTGCAGAGGTTTCGGACGAGCGGGTCTAAATAGTCTGAACAATGGACCCGTTAAAATTTTAACTGAGTAAAAAGTATAGTAATCGAGTTTTTGCAATATAATCGTGTTGAAAAGCTCTTAATCAATTATATGAACTCCTAAAATTTGATTCTAACTTCTTATTTTGCGATCTTTTTTGAAAGGTTTCGGACGAGCGGGTCTAAATGGGTCGAACAATGGACCCGTTAGAATTTTAACTGAGTAAAAAGTACAGAAATCGAGTTTTTGCAATATAATCGTGTTGAGAAGCTCGTAATCAATTGTATGAACTCCTAAATTTAGATTAAAACTTATTTTGCAACCCTTTTGTAGAGGTTTCGGACGACCGGGTCTAAATGGGCCGAACAATGGACCCGTTAGAATTTTAACTGAGTAAAAAGTACAGAAATCGAGTTTTTGCAATATAATCGTGTTGAAAAGCTCGTAATCAATTATATGAACTCCTAAAATTTGATTAAAACTTGTTTTGCGGTCTTTTTTGTAGAGGTTTCGGACGAGCGGGTCTAAATGGGCCGAACAATGGACCCGTTAGAATTTTAACTAAGTAAAAAGTACAGAAATCGAGCTTTTGCAATATAATCATGTTGAAAAGTTCGTAATCAATAATATGAACTCCTAAAATTTGATTAAAACTTGTTTTGCAGTCTTTTTTGTAGAGGTTTCGGACGAGCGGGTCTAAATAGGCCGAACAATGGACCCGTTAGAATTTTAACTGAGTAAAAAGTACAGAAATCGAGTTTTGGCAATGTAATCGTGTTGAAAAGCTCGTAATCAATTATATGAACTCCTAAATTTGATTCTAACTTGTTTTGCGGTCTTTTTTGTAGAGGTTTCGGACGAGCGGGTCTAAATGGGCCGAACAATGGACCCATTAGAATTTTAACTGAGTCAAAAGTACATATATAGAGTTTTTGCAATATAATAGTGTTGAAAAGCTCGTAATAAATTATATGAACTCTTAAATTTCGATTAAAACTTACTTTGCGGTCCTTTTCGTAAGGTTTCGGATGAGCGAGTCTAAATGGGCCGAACAATGGACCCGATATAATTTTAACCTAGTAAAAAGTATATAAATTAACTTTTTCCAATGTAATAGTGTTGAAAAGCTCGTAATCAATTGTATGAACTCCTAAATTTGGATTAAAACTTATTTTCCAACCCTTTTGTAGAGGTTTCGGACGAGCGGGTCTAAATGGGCCGAACAATGGACCCGTTAGAATTTTAATTGAGTAAAAAGTAAAGAAATCGAGTTTTGGCAATATAATCGTGTTGAAAAGCTCATAATCAATTATATGAACTCCTAAATTTGATTCTAACTTGTTTTGCGGTCTTTTTTTAGAGGTTTCGGACGAGCGGGTCTAAATGGTCCGAACAATGGACCCTTTAGAATTTTAACTGAGTCAAAAGTACAGAAATCGAGTTTTTTCAATATAATAGTGTTGAAAAGCTCGTAATCAATTATATGAACTCCTAAATTTCGATTAAAACTTACTTTGCGGTCCTTTTCGTAAGATTTCGGACGAGCGAGTCTAAATGGGCCGAACAATGGACCCGTTAGAATTTTAACCGAGTAAAAAGTATAAAAATTAAGTTTTTGCAATATAATAGTGTTGAAAAGCTCGTAATCAATTATATGAACTCCTAATTTTGGATTAAAACTTATTTTGCAGCCCTTTTTTGTAGAGGTTTCGGACGAGCGGGTCTAAATGGGCCGAACAATGGACCCGCTAGTATTTTTTTAAGAAAGCCCATTAGAATTTTAACTGAGTAGAAAGTACAGAAATTTAATTTTTGCAATATAATCGTATTGAAAAGCTCGTTATCAATTATATGAACTCCTAAAATTTGATTCTAACTTATTTTCTAATCTTTTTTGTTGAGGTTTCGGACGAGCGGGTCTAAATGGGCCGAACAATGGACCCGTTAGAATTTTAAATTAGTAAAAAGTACAAAAATCAAGTTTTAGCAATCTAATTGTGTTGAAAAGCTCATAATCAATTGTATGAACTCCTAAATTTGGATTAAAACTTATTTTGCAACCCTTTTGTAGAGGTTTCGGATGAGGCAGTTTAAATGGGCCGAACAATGGACCCGTTAGAATTTTAACTGAGTACAAAGTACAGAAATCGAGTTTTTGCAATATAATCGTGTTGAAAAGCACGTAATCAATTTTATGAACTCCTAAAATTTGATTAAAACTTGTTTTACGGTCTTTTTTGTAGAGGTTTCGGACGAGCGGGTCTAAATGGCCGAACAATGGACCCGTTAGAATTTTAACTGAGTAAAAAGTACAGAAATCGAGTTTTGGCAATATAATCGTGTTGAAAAGCTCGTAATCAATTGTATGAACTCCTAAATTTGGATTAAAACTTTTTTCCAACCCTTTTGAAGAGGTTTCGGACGAGCGGGTCTAAATGGGCCGAACAATGGACCCGTTAGAATTTTAACTGAGTAAAAAGTACAGAAATCGAGTTTTTGCAATATAATCGTGTTGAAAAGCTCGTAATCAATTATATGAACTCCTAAAATTTGATTAAAACTTGTTTTGCGGTCTTTTTTGTAGAGGTTTCGGACGAGCGGGTCTAAATGGGCCGAACAATGGACCCGTTAGAATTTTAACTAAGTAAAAAGTACAGAAATCGAGTTTTTGCAATATAATCATGTTGAAAAGTTCGTAATCAATAATATGAACTCCTAAAATTTGATTAAAACTTGTTTTGCAGTCTTTTTTGTAGAGGTTTCGGACGAGCGGGTCTAAATAGGCCGAACAATGGACCCGTTATAATTTTAACTGAGTAAAAAGTACAGAAATCGAGTTTTGGCAATGTAATCGTGTTGAAAAGCTCGTAATCAATTATATGAACTCCTAAATTTGATTCTAACTTGTTTTGCGGTCTTTTTTGTAGAGGTTTCGGACGAGCGGGTCTAAATGGGCCGAACAATGGACCCATTAGAATTTTAACTGAGTCAAAAGTACATATATAGAGTTTTTGCAATATAATAGTGTTGAAAAGCTCGTAATAAATTATATGAACTCTTAAATTTCGATTAAAACTTACTTTGCGGTCCTTTTCGTAAGATTTCGGATGAGCGAGTCTAAATGGGCCGAACAATGGACCCGTTATAATTTTAACCTAGTAAAAAGTATATAAATTAAGTTTTTCCAATATAATAGTGTTGAAAAGCTCGTAATCAATTGTATGAACTCCTAAATTTGGATTAAAACTTATTTTCCAACCCTTTTGTAGAGGTTTCGGACGAGCGGGTCTAAATGGGCCGAACAATGGACCCGTTAGAATTTTAATTGAGTAAAAAGTAAAGAAATCGAGTTTTGGCAATATAATCGTGTTGAAAAGCTCATAATCAATTATATGAACTCCTAAATTTGATTCTAACTTGTTTTGCGGTCTTTTTTTAGAGGTTTCGGACGAGCGGGTCTAAATGGTCCGAACAATGGACCCTTTAGAATTTTAACTGAGTCAAAAGTACAGAAATCGAGTTTTTTCAATATAATAGTGTTGAAAAGCTCGTAATCAATTATATGAACTCCTATATTTCGATTAAAACTTACTTTGCGGTCCTTTTCGTAAGGTTTCGGACGAGCGAGTCTAAATGGGCCGAACAATGGACCCGTTAGAATTTTAACCGAGTAAAAAGTATAAAAATTAAGTTTTTGCAATATAATACTGTTGAAAAGCTCGTAATCAATTATATGAACTCCTAAATTTGGATTAAAACTTATTTTGCAGCCCTTTTTTGTAGAGGTTTCGGACGAGCGGGTCTAAATGGGCCGAACAATGGACCCGCTAGTATTTTTTTAAGAAAGCCCGTTAGAATTTTAACTGAGTAGAACGTACAGAAATTTAATTTTTGCAATATAATCGTATTGAAAAGCTCGTTATCAATTATATGAACTCCTAAAATTTGATTCTAACTTATTTTCTAATCTTTTTTGTTGAGGTTTCGGACGAGCGGGTCTAAATGGGCCGAACAATGGACCCGTTAGAATTTTAACTTAGTAAAAAGTACAAAAATCAAGTTTTAGCAATCTAATTGTGTTTAAAAGCTCATAATCAATTGTATGAACTCCTAAATTTGGATTAAAACTTATTTTGCAACCCTTTTGTAGAGGTTTCGGATGAGGCAGTTTAAATGGGCCGAACAATGGACCCGTTAGAATTTTAACTGAGTACAAAGTACAGAAATCGAGTTTTTGCAATATAATCGTGTTGAAAAGCTCGTAATCAATAATATGAACTCCTAAAATTTGATTATAACTTGTTTCGCAGTCTTTTTTGTAGAGGTTTCGTACGAGCGGGTCTAAATAGGCTGAACAATGGACCCGTTAGAATTTTAACTGAGTAAAAAGTACAGTAATCGAGTTTTTTCAATACAATCGTGTTGAAAAGCTCTTAATCAATTATATGAACTCCTAAATTTTGATTCTAACTTATTTTGCGATCTTTTTTGAAAGGTTTCGGACGAGCGGGTCTAAATGGGCCGAACAATGGACCCGTTAGAATTTTAACTGAGTAAAAAGTACAGAAATCGAGTTTTTGCAATATAATCGTGTTGAAAAGCTCGTAATCAATTGTATGAACTCCTAAATTTAGATTAAATCTTATTTTGCAACCCTTTTGTAGAGGTTTCGGACGAGCGGGTCTAAATGGGCCGAACAATGGACCCGTTAGAATTTTAACTGAGTAAAAAGTACAGAAATCGAGTTTTTGCAATATAATCGTGTTGAAAAGCTCGTAATCAATTATATGAACTCCTAAAATTTGATTAAAACTTGTTTTGCGGTCTTTTTTGTAGAGGTTTCGGACGAGCGGGTCTAAATGGGCCGAACAATGGACTCGTTAGAATTTTAACTAAATAAAAAGTACAGAAATCGAGTTTTTGTAATATAACCGTGTTGAAAAGCTCGTAATCAATATTATGAACTCCTAAAATTTGATTAAAATTTGTTTTGCAGTCTTTTTTGTAGAGGTTTCGGACGAGCGGGTCTAAATAGGCCGAACAATGGACCCGTTAGAATTTTAACTGAGTAAAAAGTACAGTAATCGAGTTTTTGCAATATAATCGTGTTGAAACGATCTTAATCAATTATATGAACTCCTAAAATTTGATTCTAACTTATTTTGCGATCTTTTTTGAAAGGTTTCGGACGAGCGGGTCTAAATGGGTCGAACAATGGACCCGTTAGAATTTTAACTGAGTAAAAAGTACATAAATCGAGTTTTTGCAATATAATCGTGTTGAAAAGCTCGTAATCAATTGTATGAACTCCTAAATTTAGATTAAAACTTATTTTGCAAACCTTTTGTAGAGGTTTCGGACGACCAGGTCTAAATGGGCCGAACAATGGACCCGTTAGAATTTTAACTGAGTAAAAAGTACAGAAATCCAGTTTTTGCAATATAATCATGTTGAAAAGCTCGTAATCAATTGTATGAACTCCTAAATTTAGAGTAAATCTTATTTTGCAACCCTTTTGTAGAGGTTTCGGACGACCAGGTCTAAATGGGCCGAACAATGGACCCGTTAGAATTTTAATTGAGTAAAAAGTACAGAAATCGAGTTTTTGCAATATAATCGTGTTGAAAAGCTCGTAATCAATTATATGAACTCCTAAAATTTGATTAAAACTTGTTTTGCGGTCTTTTTTGTAGAGGTTTCGGACGAGCGTGTCTAAATGGGCCGGACAATGGACTCGTTAGAATTTTAACTAAATAAAAAGTACAGAAATCGAGTTTTTGTAATATAATCGTGTTGAAAAGCTCGTAATCAATAATATGAACTCCTAAAATTTGATTAAAATTTGTTTTGCAGTCTTTTTTGTAGAGGTTTTGGACGAGCGGGTCTAAATGGGCAGAACAATGGACCCGTTAAAATTTTAACTGATTAAAAAGTACAGAAATTGAGTTTTTGCAATATAATCGTGTTGAAAAGCTCGTAATCAATTGTATGAACTCCTAAATTTTGATTAAAACTTATTTTGAAACCCTTTTGTCGAGGTTTCGGACGAGCGGGTCTAAATGGGCCGAACAATGGACCTGTTAGAAATTTAACTAGGTAAAAAATACAGAAATCGAGTTTTTGCAATATAATCGTGTTGAAAAGCTCGTAATCAATTGTATGAACTCCTAAATTTGGATTAAAACTTATTTTCCAACCTGTTTGTAGAGGTTTCGGACGAGCTGGTCTAAATGGGCCGAACAATGGACCCGTTAGAATTTTAACTGAGTAAAAAGTACAGAAATCGAGTTTTTGCAATATAATCGTGTTGAAAAGCACGTAATCAATTTTATGCACTCCTAAAATTTGATTAAAACTTGTTTTACGGTCTTTTTTGTAGAGGTTTCGGACGAGCGGGTCTAAATGGCCGAACAATGGACCCGTTAGAATTTTAACTGAGTAAAAAGTACAGAAATCGAGTTATGGCAATATAATCGTGTTGAAAAGCTCGTAATCAATTGTATGAACTCCTAAATTTGGATTAAAACTTTTTTCCAACCCTTTTGTAGAGGTATCGGACGAGCGGGTCTAAATGGGCCGAACAATGGACCCGTTAGAATTTTAACTGAGTAAAAAGTACAGAAATCGAGTTTTTGCAATATAATCGTGTTGAAAAGCTCGTAATCAATTATATGAACTCCTAAAATATGATTAAAACTTGTTTTGCGGTCTTTTTTGTAGAGGTTTCGGACGAGCGGGTCTAAATGGGCCGAACAATGGACCCGTTAGAATTTTAACTAAGTAAAAAGTACAGAAATCTAGTTTTTGCAATGTAATCATGTTGAAAAGCTCGTAATCAATAATATGAACTCCTAAAATTTGATTAAAACTTGTTTTGCAGTCTTTTTTGTAGAGGTTTCGGACGAGCGGGTCTAAATAGGCCGAACAATGGACCCGTTAGAATTTTAACTGAGTAAAAAGTACAGAAATCGAGTTTTGGCAATGTAATCATGTTGAAAAGCTCGTAATCAATTATATGAACTCCTAAATTTGATTCTAACTTGTTTTGCGGTCTTTTTTGTAGAGGTTTCGGACGAGCGGGTCTAAATGTGCCGAACAATGGACCCATTAGAATTTTAACTGAGTCAAAAGTACAGAAATCGAGTTTTTGCAATATAATAGTGTTGAAAAGCTCGTAATAAATTATATGAACTCCTAAATTTCGATTAAAACTTACTTTGCGGTCCTTTTCGTAAGGTTTCGGATGAGCGAGTCTAAATGGGCCGAACAATGGACCCGTTAGAATTTTAACCTAGTAAAAAGTATAAAAATTAAGTTTTTCCAATATAATAGTGTTGAAAAGCTCGTAATCATTTGTATGAACTCCTAAATTTGGATTAAAACTTATTTTCCAACCCTTTTGTAGAGGTTTCGGACGAGCGGGAATAAATGGGCCGAACAATGGACCCGTTAGAATTTTAATTGAGTAAAAAGTAAAGAAATCGTGTTTTGGCAATATAATCGTGTTGAAAAGCTCGTAATCAATTATATGAACTCCTAAATTTGATTCTAACTTGTTTTGCGGTCTTTTTTTAGAGGTTTCGGACGAGCGGGTCTAAATGGTCCGAACAATGGACCCGTTAGAATTTTAACTGAGTCAAAAGTACAGAAATCGAGTTTTTGCAATATAATAGTGTTTAAAAGCTCGTAATCAATTATACGAACTCCTAAATTTTGATTAAAACTTTCTTTGCTGTCCTTTTCGTAAGGTTTCGGACGAGCGAGTCTAAATGGGCCGAAAAATGGACCCGTTAGAATTTTAACCGAGTAAAAAGTATAAAAATTAAGTTTTTGCAATATAATAGTGTTGAAAAGCTCGTAATCAATTATATGAACTCCTAAATTTGATTCTAACTTGTTTTGAGGTCTTTTTTGTAGAGGTTTCGGACGAGCGGGTCTAAATGGGCCGAACAATGGACCCGCTAGTATTTTTTTTAAGAAAGCCCGTTAGAATTTTAACTGAGTACAAAGTACAGAAATCGAGTTTTTGCAATATAATCGTGTTGAAAAGCTCGTAATCAATAATATGAACTCCTAAAATTTGATTATAACTTGTTTCGCAGTCTTTTTTGCAGAGGTTTCGGACGAGCGGGTCTAAATAGGCTGAACAATGGACCCGTTAGAATTTTAACTGAGTAAAAAGTATAGTAATCGAGTTTTTGCAATATAATCGTGTTGAAAAGCTCTTAATCAATTATATGAACTCCTAAAATTTGATTCTAACTTATTTTGCGATATTTTTTGAAAGGTTTCGGACGAGCGGGTCTAAATGGGTCGAACAATGGACCCGTTAGAATTTTAACTGAGTAAAAAGTACAGAAATCGAGTTTTTGCAATATAATCGTATTGAAAAGCTCGTAATCAATTGTATGAACTCCTAAATTTAGATTAAAACTTATTTTGCAACCCTTTTGTAGAGGTTTCGGACGACCGGGTCTAAATGGGCCGAACAATGGACCCGTTAGAATTTTAACTGAGTAAAAAGTACAGAAATCGAGTTTTTGCAATATAATCGTGTTGAAAAGCTCGTAATCAATTATATGAACTCCTAAAATTTGATTAAAACTTGTTTTGCGGTCTTTTTTGTAGAGGTTTCGGACGAGCGGGTCTAAATGGGCCGAACAACGGACCCGTTAGAATTTTAACTAAGTAAAAAGTACAGAAATCGAGTTCTTGCAATATAATCGTGTTGACAAGCTCGTAATCAATAATAAGAACTCCTAAAATTTGATTAAAACTTGTTTTGCAGTCTTTTTTGTAGAGGTTTCGGACGAGCGGGTCTAAATAGGCCGAACAATGGACCTGTTAGAATTTTAACTGAGTAAAAAGTACAGTAATCGAGTTTTTGCAATATAATCGTGTTGAAAAGCTCTGAATCAATTATATGAACTCCTAAAATTTGATTCTAACTTATTTTGCGATCTTTTTTTGAAAGGTTTCGGACGAGCGGGTCTAAATGGGCCGAACAATGGACCCGTTAGAATTTTAACTGAGTAAAAAGTACAGAAATCGAGTTTCTGCAATATAATCGTGTTGAAAAGCTCGTAATCAATTGTATGAACTCCTAAATTTAGATTAAAACTTATTTTGCAACCCTTTTGTAGAGGTTTCGGACGACCAGGTCTAAATGGGCCGAACAATGGACCCGTTAGAATTTTAACCGAGTAAAAAGTACTATAATCCAGTTTTTGCAATATAATCGTGTTGAAAAGCTCGTAATCAATTCTATGAACTCCTAAAATTTGATTCTAACTTAATTTGCGGTCTTTTTTGTAAAGGTTTCGGACGAGCGGGTCTAAATGGGCCGAACAATGGACCAGTTAGAATCTTAACTGAGTAAAAGGTACAGAAATCGAGTTTTTGCAATATAATCGTGTTGAAAAGCTCGTAAACAATTGTATGAACTCCTAAATTTGGATTAAAACTTATTTTGCAACCCTTTTGTAGAGGTTTCGGACGAGCGGGTCTAAATGGGCCGAAAAATGGACCCGTTAGAATTTTAACTGAGTAAAAAGCACAAAAATCGAATTTTTGCAATACAATTGATTTGAAAAGCTCTGAATCAATTATATGAACACCTAAAATTTTATTCTAACTTATTTTGCTATCTTTTTTGTAAAGGTTTCGGACGAGCGGGTCTAAATGGGCCGAACAATGGACCCATTAGAATTTTAACTGAGTAAAAAGTACAGAAATCGAGTTTTTGCAATATAATTGTGTTTAAAAGCTCGTAATCAATTATATGAACTCCTAAAATTTGATTAAAACTTGTTTTGCGGTCTTTTTTGTAGAGGTTTCGGACGAGCGGGTCTAAATGGGCCGAACAATGGACCCGTTAGAATTTTAACGAAGTAAAAAGTATAGAAATCGTGTTTTTGCAATATAATCGTGTTGAAAAGCTCGTAATCAATAATATGAACTCCTAAAATTTGATTAAAACTTGTTTTGCGGTCTTTTTTGTAGAGGTTTCGGACGAGTGGGTCTAAATGGGCCGAACAATGGACCCGTTAGAATTTTAACGAAGTAAAAAGTATAGAAATCGTGTTTTTGCAATATAATCGTGTTGAAAAGCTCGTAATCAATAATATGAACTCCTAAAATTTGATTAAAACTTGTTTTGCAGTCTTTTTTGTAGAGGTTTCGGACGAGCGAGTCTAAATAGGCCAAACAATGGACCCGTTAGAATTTTAACTAAGTAAAAAGTACAATAATCGAGTTTTTGCAATATAATCGTGTTGAAAAGCTCTTAATCAATTATATGAACTCCTAAAATTTGATTCTAACTTATTTTGCGATCTTTTTTGAAAGGTTTCGGACGAGCGGGTCTAAATGGGCCGAACAATGGACCCGTTAGAATTTTAACTGAGTAAAAAGTACAGTAATCGAGTTTTTGCAATATAATCGTGTTGAAAAGCTCGTAATCAATTATATGAACTCCTAAATTTAGATTAAAACTTATTTTGCAACCCTTTTGTAGTGGTTTCGGACGACCAGGTCTAAATGGGCCGAACAATGGACTAGTTAGAATCTTAACTGAATAAAAGGTACTGAAATCGAGTTTTTGCAATATAATCGTGTTGAAAAGCTCGTAAACAATTGTATGAACTCCTAAATTTGGATTAAAACTTATTTTGCAACCCTTTTGTAGAGGTTTCGGACGAGCGGGTCTAAATGGGCCGAAAAATGGACCCATTAGAATTTTAACTGAGTAAAAAGCACAAAAATTGAATTTTTGCAATATAATTGATTTGAAAAGCTCTGAATCAATTATATGAACTCCTAAAATTTTATTCTAACTTATTTTGCTATCTTTTTTGTAAAGGTTTCGGACGAGCGGGTCTAAACGGGCCGAACAATGGACCCGATAGAATTTTAACTGAGTAAAAAGTACAGAAATCGAGTTTTTGCAATATAATCGTGTTGAAAAGCTCGCAATCAATTGTATGAACTCCTAAATTTGGATTAAACTTATTTTGCAACCCTTTTGTAGAGGTTTCGGACGAGCGGGTCTAAATGGGCCGAACAATGGACCTGTTAGAATTTTAACTTAGTAAAAAGTACAGAAATCGAGTTTTTGCAATATAATCGTGTTGAAAAGCTCGTAATCAATTGTATGAACTCCTAAATTTGTATTAAAACTTATTTTGCAACCCTTTTGCAGAGGTTTCAGACGAGCGGGTCTAAATGGGCCGAACAATGGACCTGTTAGAATTTTAACTGAGTAAAAAGTACATAAATCGAGTTTTTGCAATATAATCATGTTGAAAAGCTCGTAATCAATTGTATGAACTCCTAAATTTAGATTAAAACTTATTTTCCAACCCTTTTATAGAGGTTTCGGACGAGCAGGTCTAAATGGGCCGAACAATGGACCCGTTAAAATTTTAACTGAGTAAAAAGTACAGAAATCGAGTTTTTGCAATATAATCATGTTGAAAAGCTCGTAATCAATTGTATGAACTCCTAAATTTGGATTAAAACTTATTTTGCAACCCTTTTGTAGAGGTTTCGGACGAGCGGGTCTAAATGGGCCGAACAATGGACCTGTTAGAATTTTAACTGAGTAAAAAGTACAGAAATCGAGGTTTTGCAATATAATCGTGTTGAAAAGCTCGCAATCAATTGTATGAACTCCTAAATTTGGATTAAAACTTATTTTCCAACCCTTTTGTAGAGGTTTCGGACGAGCTGGTCTAAATGGGCCGAACAATGGACCCGTTAGAATTTTAACTGAGTAAAAAGTACAGAAATCGAGTTTTTGCAATATAATCGTGTTGAAAAGCACGTAATCAATTTTATGAACTCCTAAATTTGATTAAAACTTGTTTTGCGGTCATTTTTGTAGAGGTTTCGGACGAGCGGGTCTAAATGGCCGAACAATGGACCCGTTAGAATATTTACTGAGTAAAAAGTACAGAAATCGAGTTTTGGCAATATAATCGTGTTGAAAAGCTCGTAATCAATTGTATGAGGTCCTAAATTTGGATTAAAACTTTTTTTCCAACCCTTTTGTAGAGGTTTCGGACGAGCGGGTCAAAATGGGCCAAAAAATGGACCCGTTGGAATTTTAACTGAGTAAAAAGTACAGAAATCGAGTTTTTGTAATATAATCGTGTTGAAAAGCTCTTAATCAATTATATGAACTCCTAAAATTTGATTCTAACTTATTTTTCGATCTTTTTTGTAGAGGTTTCGGACGAGCGGGTCTAAATGGGCCGAACAATGGACCCGTTAGAATTTTAACTGAGTAAAAAGTACAGAAATCGAGTTTTTGCAATATAATCGTGTTGAAAAGCTCGTAATCAATTGTATGAACTCCTAAATTTAGATTAAAACTTATTTTGCAACCCTTTTGTAGAGGTTTCGGATGAGCGAGTCTAAATGGGCCGAACAATGGACCCATTGGAATTTTAACTGAGTCAAAAGTACAGAAATCGAGTTTTTGCAATATAATAGTGTTGAAAAGCTCGTAATCAATTATATGAACTCCTAAATTTTGATTAAAACTTACTTTGCGGTCCTTTTCGTAAGGTTTCGGATGAGCGAGTCTAAATGGGCCGAACAATGGACCCGTTATAATTTTAACTGAGTACAAAGTACAGAAATCGAGTTTTTGCAATATAATCGTGTTGAAAAGCTCGTAATCAATAATATGAACTCCTAAAATTTGATTATAACTTGTTTCGCAGTCTTTTTTGTAGAGGTTTCAGACGAGCGGGTCTAAATAGGCTGAACAATGGACCCGTTAGAATTTTAACTGAGTAAAAAGTACAGAAATCGAGTTTTTACAATATAATCGTGTTGAAAAGCTCGTAATCAATTATATGAACTCCTAAAATTTGATTAAAACTTGTTTTGCGGTCTTTTTTGTAGAAATTTCGGACGAGCGGGTCTAAATGGGCTTAACAATGGACCCGTTAGAATTTTAACTGAGTAAAAAGTACAGAAATCGAGTTTTTGCAATATAATCGTGTTGAAAAGCTCGTAATCAATAATATGAACTCCTAAAATTTGATTAAAACTTGTTTTGCAGTCTTTTTTGTAGAGGTTTCGGACGAGGGGGTCTAAATAGGCCGAACAATGGACCCGTTAGAATTTTAAATGAGTAAAAAGTACAGAAATCGAGTTTTGGCAATGTAATCGTGTTGAAAAGCTCGTAATCAATTGTATGAACTCCTAAATTTAGATTAAAACTTATTTTGCAACCCTTTTGTAGAGGTTTCGGATGAGCGAGTCTAAATGGGCCGAACAATGGACCCGTTAGAATTTTAACTGAGTACAAAGTACAGAAATCGAGTTTTTGCAATATAATCGTGTTGAAAAGATCGTAATCAATAATATGAACTCCTAAAATTTGATTATAACTTGTTTCGCAGTCTTTTTTGTAGAGGTTTCGGACGAGCGGGTCTAAATAGGCTGAATAATGGACCCGTTAGAATTTTAACTGAGTAAAAAGTACAGAAATCGAGTTTTTACAATATAATCGTGTTGAAAAGCTCGTAATCAATTATATGAACTCCTAAAATTTGATTAAAACTTGTTTTGCGGTCTTTTTTGTAGAAATTTCGGACGAGCGGGTCTAAATGGGCTTAACAATGGACCCGTTAGAATTTTAACTGAGTAAAAAGTACAGAAATCGAGTTTTTGCAATATAATCGTGTTGAAAAGCTCGTAATCAATAATATGAACTCCTAAAATTTGATTAAAACTTGTTTTGCAGTCTTTTTTGTAGAGGTTTCGGACGAGGGGGTCTAAATAGGCCGAACAATGGACCCGTTAGAATTTTAAATGAGTAAAAAGTACAGAAATCGAGTTTTGGCAATGTAATCGTGTTGAAAAGCTCGTAATCAATTATATGAACTCCTAAATTTGGATTAAAACTTATTTTGCAACCCTTTTGTAGACGTTTCGGACGAGCGGGTCTAAATGGGCCGAACAATGGACCCATTGGAATTTTAACTGAGTCAAAAGTACAGAAATCGAGTTTTTGCAATATAATAGTGTTGAAAAGCTCGTAATCAATTATATGAACTCCTAAATTTTGATTAAAACTTACTTTGCGGTCCTTTTCGTAAGGTTTCGGATGAGCGAGTCTAAATGGGCCGAACAATGGACCCGTTATAATTTTAACTGAGTACAAAGTACAGAAATCGAGTTTTTGCAATATAATCGTGTTGAAAAGCTCGTAATCAATAATATGAACTCCTAAAATTTGATTATAACTTGTTTCGCAGTCTTTTTTGTAGAGGTTTCAGACGAGCGGGTCTAAATAGGCTGAACAATGGACCCGTTAGAATTTTAACTGAGTAAAAAGTACAGAAATCGAGTTTTTACAATATAATCGTGTTGAAAAGCTCGTAATCAATTATATGAACTCCTAAAATTTGATTAAAACTTGTTTTGCGGTCTTTTTTGTAGAGGTTTCGGATGAGCGGGTCTAAATGGGCCTAACAATGGACCCGTTAGAATTTTAACTGAGTAAAAAGTACAGAAATAGAGTTTTTGCAATATAATCGTGTTTAAAAGCTCGTAATCAATAATATGAACTCCTAAAATTTGATTAAAACTTGTTTTGCAGTCTTTTTTGTAGAGGTTTCGGACGAGGGGGTCTAAATAGGCCGAACAATGGACCCGTTAGAATTTTAAATGAGTAAAAAGTACGGAAATCGAGTTTTGGCAATGTAATCGTGTTGAAAAGCTCGTAATCAATTATATGAACTCCTAAATTTGGATTAAAACTTATTTTGCAACCCTTTTGTAGACGTTTCGGACGAGCGGGTCTAAATGGGCCGAACAATGGACCCATTGGAATTTTAACTAAGTCAAAAGTACAGAAATCGAGTTTTTGCAATATAATAGTGTTGAAAAGCTCGTAATCAATTATATGAACTCCTAAATTTTGATTAAAACTTACTTTGCGGTCCTTTTCATAAGGTTTCGGATGAGCGAGTCTAAATGGGCCGAACAATGGACCCGTTATAATTTTAACCGAGTAAAAAGTATAAAAATTAAGTTTTTCCAATATAATAGTGTTGAAAAGCTCGTAATCAATTGTATGAACTCCTAAATTTGGATTAAAACTTATTTTCCAACCCTTTTGTAGAGGTTTCGGACGAGCGGGTCTAAATGGGCCGAACAATGGACCCGTTAGAATTTTAACTGAGTAAAAAGTAAAGAAATCGAGTTTTGGCAATATAATCGTGTTGAAAAGCTCGTAATCAATTATATGAACTCCTAAATTTGATTCTAACTTGTTATGCGGTCTTTTTTTAGAGGTTTCGGACGAGCGGATCTAAATGGTCCGAACAATGGAACCGTTAGAATTTTAACTGAGTCAAAAGTACAGAAATCGAGTTTTTGCAATATAATAGTGTTGAAAAGCTCGTAATCAATTATATGAACTCCTAAATTTCGATTAAAACTTACTTTGCGGTCCTTTTCGTAAGGTTTCAGACGAGCGAGTCTAAATGGGCCAAACAATGGACCCGTTAGAATTTTAACTGAGTAAAAAGTATAAAAATTAAGTTTTTGCAATATAATAGTGTTGAAAAGCTCGTAATTAATTATATGAACTCCTAAATTTGGATTAAAACTTATTTTGCAGCCCTTTTTTTGTAGAGGTTTCGAACGAGCGGGTCTAAATGGGTCGAACAATGGACCCTCTAGTATTTTTTTTAAGGAAGCCCGTTAGAATTTTAACTGAGTAAAAAGTACAGAAACTGAATTTTTGCAATATAATCATGTTGAAAAGCTCGTTATCAATTATATGAACTCCTAAAATTTGATTCTAACTTATTTTCTAATCTTTTTTGTTGAGGTTTCGGACGAGCGGGTCTAAATGGGCCGAACAATGGACCCGTTAGAATTTTAACTGAGTAAAAAGTACAAAAATCAAGTTTTAGCAATCTAATTGTGTTGAAAAGCTCATAATCAATTGTATGAACTCCTAAATTTGGATTAAAACTTATTTTGCAACCCTTTTGTAGAGGTTTCGGATGAGCGAGTCTAAATGGGCCGAACAATTGACCCGTTAGAATTTTAACTGAGTAAAAAGTACAGTAATCGAGTTTTTGCAATATAATTGTGTTGAAAAGCTCTTAATCAATTATATGAACTCCTAAAATTTGATTCTAACTTATTTTGCGATCTTTTTTGAAAGGTTTCGGACGAGCGGGTCTAAATGGGCCGAACAATGGACCCGTTAGAATTTTAACTGAGTAAAAAGTACAGAAATCGAGTTTTTGCAATATAATCATGTTGAAAAGCTCGTAATCAATTGTATGAACTCCTTAATTTAGATTAAGACTTATTTTGCAACCCTTTTGTAGAGGTTTCGGACGACTGGGTCTAAATGGGCCGAACAATGGACACGTTAGAATTTTAACCGTGTAAAAAGTACTATAATCAAGTTTTTGCAATATAATCGTGTTGAAAAGCTCGTAATCAATTATATGAACTCCTAAAATTTGATTCTAACTTATTTTGCGGTCTTTTTTGTAAATGTTTCAGACCAGCGGGTCTAAATGGGCCGAACAATGGACCAGTTAGAATCTTAACTGAGTAAAAAGTACAAAAATCGAGTTTTTGCAATATAATCGTGTTGAAAAGCTCGTAAACAATTGTATGAACTCCTAAATTTGGATTAAAACTTATTTTGTAACCCTTTTGTAGAGGTTTCGGACGAGCGGGTCTAAATGGGCCGAACAATGGACCCGTTAGAATTTTAACTGAGTAAAAAGCACAAAAATCAAAATTTTGCAATATAATTGATTTGAAAAGCTCTTAATCAATTATATGAACTCCTAAAATTTGATTCTAACTTATTTTGCTATCTTTTTTGTAAAGGTTTCGTACGAGCGGTTCTAAATGGGCCGAACAATGGACCCGTTAGAATTTTAACTGAGTAAAAAGTACAGAAATCGAGTTTTTGCAATATAATCGTGTTGAAAAGCTCGTAATCAATTGTATGAACTCCTAAATTTGGATTAAAACTTATTTTGCAACCCTTTTGTAGAGGTTTTGGACGAGCGGGTCTAAATGGGCCGAACAATGGACCCGTTAGAATTTTAACTGAGTAAAAAGTACAGAAATCGAGTTTTTGCAATATAATCATGTTGAAAAGCTCGTAATCAATTGTATGAACTCCTAAATTTGGATAAAAACTTATTTTGCAACCCTTTTGTAGAGGTTTCAGACGAGCGGGTCTAAATGGGCCGAACAATGGACCTGTTAGAATTTTAACTGAGTAAAAAGTACAGAAATCGAGTTTTTGCAATATAATCGTGTTGAAAAGCTCGTAATCAATTGTATGAACTCCTAAATTTGGATTAAAACTTATTTTCCAACCATTTTGTAGAGGTTTCGGACGAGCGGGTCTAAATGGGCCGAACAATGGACCCGTTAAAATTTTAACTGAGTAAAATGTACAGAAATCGAGTTTTTGCAATATAATCGTGTTGAAAAGCTCGTGATCAATTTTATGAACTCCTAAATTTGGATTAAAACTTATTTTGCAACCCTTTTGTAGAGGTTTCGGACGAGCGGGTCTAAATGGGTCGAACAATGGACCTGTTAGAATTTTAACTCAGTAAAAAGTACAGAAATTGAGTTTTTGCAATATAATCGTGTTGAAAAGCTCGTAATCAATTGTTTGAAATCCTAAATTTGGATTAAAACTTATTTTTCAACCCTTTTGTAGAGGTTTCGGAAGAGCTGGTCTAAATGGGCCGAACAATGGACCCGTTAGAATTTTAACTGAGTAAAAAGTACAGAAATCGAATTTTTGCAATATAATTGATTTGAAAAGCTCTTAATCAATTATATGAACTCCTAAAATTTGATTCTAACTTATTTTGCTATCTTTTTTGTAAAGGTTTCGTACGAGCGGGTCTAAATGGGCCGAACAATGGACCCGTTAGAATTTTAACTGAGTAAAAAGTACAGAAATCGAGTTTTTGCAATATATTCGTGTTGAAAAGCTCGT
Source organism: Hibiscus trionum (assembly GCA_030270665.1). NCBI lineage: Eukaryota > Viridiplantae > Streptophyta > Magnoliopsida > Malvales > Malvaceae > Hibiscus > Hibiscus trionum. The sequence goes on along the minus strand of BSYR01000010.1, from coordinate 35,643,980 downwards.
AATCAATTGTATGAACTCCTAAATTTGGATTAAAACTTATTTTCCAACCCTTTTGTAGAGGTTTCAGAAGAGCTGGTCTAAATGGGCCGAACAATGGACCCGTTAGAATTTTAACTGAGTAAAAAGTACAGAAAATGAGTTTTTGCAATATAATCGTGTTGAAAAGAACGTAATCAATTTTATGAACTCCTAAAATTTAATTAAAACTTGTTTTGCGGTCTTTTTTGTAGAGGTTTCGGACGAACGGGTCTAAATAGGCCGAACAATGGACCCGTTAGAATTTTAACTGAGTAAAAAAGTACAGAAATCGAGTTTTTGCAATATAATTGATTTGAAAAGCTCTTAATCAATTATATGAACTCCTAAAATTTGATTCTAACTTATTTTGCTATCTTTTTTGTAAAGGTTTCGTACGAGCGGGTCTAAATGGGCCGAACAATAGACCCGTTAGAATTTTAACTGAGTAAAAAGTACAGAAATCGAGTTTTTGCAATATAATCGTGTTGAAAAGCTCGTAATCAATTGTATGAACTCCTAAATTTGGATTAAAACTTATTTTCCAACCCTTTTGTAGAGGTTTCAGAAGAGCTGGTCTAAATGGGCCGAACAATGGACCCGTTAGAATTTTAACTGAGTAAAAAGTACAGAAATCGAGTTTTTGCAATATAATCGTGTTGAAAAGAACGTAATCAATTTTATGAACTCCTAAAATTTGATTAAAACTTGTTTTGCGGTCTTTTTTGTAGAGGTTTCGGACGAACGGGTCTAAATAGGCCGAACAATGGACCCGTTAGAATTTTAACTGAGTAAAAAGTACAGAAATCGAGTTTTGGCAATGTAATCGTGTTGAAAAGCTTGTAATCAATTGTATGAACTCCTAAATTTGGATTAAAACTTATTTTGCAACCCTTTTGTAGAGGTTTCAGACGAGCGGGTCTAAATGGGCCGAACAATGGACCCGTTAGAATTTTAACTGAGTAAAAAGTACAGAATTCGAGTTTTTGCAATATAATCGTGTTGAAAAGCTCGTAATCAATTGTATGAACTCCTAAATTCGATTAAAACTTATTTTGCAACCCTTTTGTAGAGGTTTCAGACGAGCGGGTCTAAATGGGCCGGACAATGGACCTGTTAGAATTTTAACTGAGTAAAAATTACAAAAATCGAGTTTTTGCAATATTATCATGTTGAAAAGCTCGTAATCAATTGTATGAACTCCTAAATTTGGATTAAAACTTATTTTCCAACCCTTTTGTAGAGGTTTCGGACGAGCGGGTCTAAATGGGCCGAACAATGGACCCGTTAAAATTTTAACTGAGTAAAAAATATAGAAATCGAGTTTTTGTAATATAATCGTGTTGAAAAGCTCGTAATCAATTGTATGAACTCCTAAATTTGGATTAAAACTTATTTTTCAACCTTTTTGTAGAGGTTTCGGATGAGCGGGTCTAAATGGGCCGAAAAATGGACCTGTTAGAATTTTAACTGAGTAAAAAGTACAGAAATCGAGTTTTTGCAATATAATCGTGTTGAAAAGCTCGTAATCAATTGTATGAACTCCTAAATTCGGATTAAAACTTATTTTCCAACCCTTTTGTAGAGGTTTCGGACGAGCTGGTCTAAATGGGCCGAACAATGGACCCGTTAGAATTTTAACTGAGTAAAAAGTACAGAAATCGAGTTTTTGCAATATAATAGTGTTGAAAAGAACGTAATCAATTTTATGAACTCCTAAAATTTGATTAAAACTTGTTTTGCGGTCTTTTTTGTAGAGGTTCCGGACGAACGAGTCTAAATAGGTCTAACAATGGACCCATTAGAATTTTTTTGTGAAGAAAATGGGCCTCATTAAAAACCCCTCTAACCACCTTGCGCCGAGGCACAAGGTGAACCTAAGGAGAAAAGAGTGCCCTGAGGTATGTTATTATTATAACAATAAAAAGGCTGGGAATCATCCAATACATCAGCGTTAATACAGTCAGGAACAACTAAATCAAAATACACAGAGGAAGTACAATGTAAAGCCCAAGAGGCTAAGTTATGTGCCACAAAATTGGCTGATCTAGGTACAAAAGATAATGTGATCAAAGGGAAAGCCCTAAGCAAAGCCTTCGTATCCGTAATTTGCGGACCCATCAGGGAGTTATCATCAGTAGTGCGCGAGAGCTTATTGACCACCGTAGCCGAGTCGGACTCGATGAGTACCTCGCCCCATCCTCTATCTCGGGTCAACATGATACCCGCAACGATGGCATGTAACTCGACCATGGTGGCATCATGACAACCTGCCTCATGGACAGCACAGCCTCCAATAATCGAACCATGTGCATCCCTAGCAATTACTCCGATGGCTGCAGAACCGGATCCGGGGTGGAAGGCTCCGTCAACATTTATCTTTATACTCTCCGGTCTTGGTGGCGTCCAACATGGAGGGGCTGCGACTGGTACGGCTGCTGACACGGTGGGGAGAGCGTTTGCGGCGGCGTATTCCTGTAGAAGACCTGTAGCATTCATGGCCGTGAGCCAAGTTGGCTGAAGTCTCTGTGAATGAACCCAGTCATTACGACGGTTCCAAACATTCCAAATTGTTGTGAGGAGCAGAGCAAACCATGTACTGTCCAAACAGTAAGTTCCTTCCGATAACCAGGCCGCCATTGTGCTGGTATGGTTGGCATAGACGCCCGAGGGAAGCCCAACTAGGCGGAGAACATCCTGAGCACCTGGGCAATCACGAAGGGCATGGATAGCAGATTCTAGCACTGCTGGACAAAAAGGGCATTGCCCATCTGTGTGATGTATTGCTCGTAGCTTGTCCCCAGTAGGTAATGCATCACGGCCCGCTCGCCAGCTGAAAGAGCGGATCTTTGGAAGAGTCGGAGCTTTAGATATTATTTTCCAGAGACGGTTAGGGCGTGCCACCGGCCGCGTGGGCTGATGAAGAAAAAAGTACCCTGATCTAACAGTGTAGTTGCCAGAGTCATGTTGTCCCCAAACAAGCTTATCCGGCCTATTGCGATAAATCGGAACCCGAAGGATGCATTCGACATCATCCTTGTCAAGGTCCCTTCAAAGTTTGGACTCATCCCAGGACGCATAGTCACGTGTCATGTAATCCCGACACCACAACGGTAACTCATCATTATCCATATATTGCCCAAAAAGCGTAATCGGTTTATCCCCTCCCCAGGTATCTCTGAGCATTCGTATCGAACTCTTAACTCCTGGCCGCCAAAAATAACCAGACCCAAGGGAGTGAATTGCTTGGTTTATACCTTTCCATGCAAAAGATGCCCGTTTATCCGCAGAGGCATTCAGTAGGTCACCCGAAGGGTAGTATTTCGCGCGAAGGACTCTTGCCAAGAGAGAATCCGGGTGGGATAGCAGGTGCCAAATTTGCTTTCCCAAAAGGGCGATATTAAAGGCGTGCAGATCGCGGAAACCTAGGCCTCCCACATTTTTAGGTGTGCAAAGAGAATCCCATGATAAAAGCGGCCAGCCTCGCTTATTACTGCGCCCGGACCACCAGTAACGCCGTATAGACATAGTAATGTCATCAATGATGTTTTGTGGTAATAGGTAGCATGACATTACGTATTGTGGCATTGCTTGCGCAACAGACTTAATGAGAATTTCTCTCCCACTATAGGAAAGGAAGCTGTTGTCCCATTTACTCATCCGAGATTGGACTTTATCCCTCACAAATCCTAATGAGGCAGTCCTATTCCTTTTGATTAAAAGTGGGACCCCCAAATATATTCCTGGGTCATCCACTAAGCGTACACCCAGTGTTGAACGCATAGCGCAGAGAAAATCGGTGGAACACCTTTGACTACAATAGGCGGTAGACTTATCAAAATTTACCGTTTGTCCTGAGGAAGAGGCATACTGAGATAGGACGTAGCGTAACCTAACCACCTCCTCCGGCTCATTACGTAGGAACACCATGCTGTCATCCGCAAAGAGCAGATGGGTAACCCGGGGCCCATGGCGACTGGCGCTAAGGCCCGATAGTCGTCCTTCCCTTTGCTCTGTTTCTAGAGCCGCAGAGAGACCCTGGGAGCAAATGAGGAAAAGGAAAGGTGACAAAGGGTCTCCTTGACGGATACCCCTGGTGGGGAAGAACTCCTCGGAGAGTGTGCTATTAACACGTACCGAAAAGGAGACTGAAGAGACACACCGTAGGATGAGGTTTACCCATTCCCTGGCAAACCTCATACGGAGCATGACATCTCTTAAGAAGGACCATTCAACCCTATCAAAGGCCTTCTCCATATTGAGCTTGACAGCAGCCCCTTGGGATGACAATGTTCCACTAGAGTGAAGGGTGTGCACCAATTCGTGTGCAATTAGAATGTTGTCAGTGATATTGCATCCGCTGATGAACGCGGCCTGAGAATCGCTGATACAAGAAGACAAGGTAGATTTAAGGCGATTAACCAGAACCTTAGAAACCGTCTTGTAGATGACAGTACATAAACTGATTGGTCTAAAGTGCTTCATGGTGGTGGGGTCAGAAATCTTAGGAATAAGCACAATGACCGATCGATTAACCGATGCCATATCGACTTTCCCTTGTAGAAGATCCATGCAAAGGGATAAGAAATCAGGACCAATCATATCCCAGTGCTGGCGATAGAAGCTACTGGGGAAGCCATCAATTCCCGGCGCTTTTTTAGGATTGATATCCAGAAAAGCGGCGGAGATTTCCTCTACAGTGAAGGGTCGTAGTAGAGTGGCGTTCATATCTGTGGTGACAGTAGGGCGAATATTGTTCATCAATTCCGGTGAAGACACCGGATAAGATGAAGAAAAAATATCGTGAAAGTAGGACGACACAATTCGTAACGTGTCAGCAGTGGAAGTCTGCCAGACCCCGTTCGCATCCATCAGCCCTCGGATTGCGTTTTTCCTACGCCGCTTTGTGGCCCTCGCATGGAAATAGTTGGTATTCTTGTCACCATTGGTTAACCAAGAAATGCGAGAGCGTTGAGCCCAGTACGCTTCTTTAGCCGCTGCCAACTTCCGGAGTTCCAATTTGGCGCTGTGAAGCGTGGAAAGGGCTTTCCGGGAAAGATGACGACGACGTAGAAGAGCATTTATAGAACGTTGCAGCGTTTGCATGCGGAGAGTGGAAAGTTTACGTTGAGCACTCTGCCACTCTTGGAGGTTTTGGCCCAATGCGGATATTTTATCCAAGAGGGACCCGGGCGTGGCAGCCCATGTTTGCTTACAAACTTGAATGCCTGCTGGGTCGTGGGCCCAACAAGCTTCAAATCGGAAGTGATCCATGGACGGCGCAATACGCTGGTTCGTTGTGGTGTCATTGTCCGTGTCCAAAATGATAATGCTATGGTCCGATTCAAGGGAAAAAGAATGGAAATGGGTGAAATTGGGGAATTCGTGTAACCATTGGGAACAGGCCACAAATCGGTCAAGTCTTTCGCATACCGGGTTGACATTAGGCCCCGTACGGGTCCAAGTGAACCAACCCGTTTTGGGTTTACAATCAAACAAGTTATTACGTGTGAGACATTCACGAAAGTTGATGATTTGTGAACGAGGCCTACGATTACCACCTTGCTTTTCCGAGTCATCAAGGATGTCATTTAAGTCACCTCCGATGAGCCACGGAAGAGTTGAGTTTGTTTTAAGGGAGTCAATGAGCTCCCATGTGTGTTTTTTCATGTTCGTTGCCGCGTAACTGTAAATGCCAGTAAAACGAAAACGACAATCCAAACCATTCACAATAACATCGATATATCTCGTCGATGACGAGAGAAAATCTACTGTAATATTTTTATTATAAAGCAGGCATAAACCTGCACAAGAAGGGCTGCTATCCACAGCAAAAAAAAACCCTCCATATCAAAATAAAGTTTAAGAGAATCAAACTTAACCGAGTTTAAACGAGTTTCTGATAAAAAAATAAAATCTGGACATAATCGAAAAATAATAGAACGAAGCTCGTGAACTGCCGAGGGCATACCAAGTCCCCGACAGTTCCAACATATGGCCCTCATTTCTCTCGGCTGGGTTGACCGTCAACCACCGCCGAAGAGTTTTTGCTGCTCATCCCAGCCTTCTTTGGATTTTTTTCTAACTGTTTCCCTGATTTACCAGCAACCAAAGGTGACGTCCATGGTCGTTTGGCTATACCTCCAGTAATAATAGGTGAAGTTCATTTAGCCTTTTTAGGGACAACAACATCTGGCCCCTTATCTGTCCTGGCAGCTAGCCACACTTCGAACTCCGGATTAACCGGTTCCTTGCCTTTGTCCCTCGGTCCTTTACCTTTGTTTGAACTTTCCCCCGTGGCCGTGTCATCCACGATAGGCACTGGAAAAGCATCCTCATCAATCAAGATGAATCTTTTGTCCGGTGGGGTGTCAGACTTGTAGGGCTGCACAACGCGATCGTCATCCACTTCAGCCTCCTTCGAGCCGTTAACCACGGACTCTTCATCCGTTGGGATCATATCCAGCGGTGCAACATCCAGGGGCTCCAGGTGGTTAGCAGCTGCATCGACAGCAGCTTCAGCACCTTTAGTAGCGAGGGCAGACTCCGACCCTTCGAAAGGCAGAGGCGATGCTTCAGCAGCAGGTGAGGTGGCAAGCTCCTCGCCCAGCAGGTCGTCCTCCTCTATATTCATGTTAACACCTTCCGGTTGCACCGGGGGTGTTCCCTTTACCGTTTCCGGGGTGCCCACCGGGGTGGTAGCCTTGTCCTTTCCATTGTTCGCTGAAATGGAAACAAGGGAAGATGAATGGTTTTGTAAGTATATAGCAATATATGATTTAAACTTAGAATGTAACCCTATATGCCATATACATATACTGTAATGCCCATGAAGAGAATAGGAAAATAACCCTATAAGCCATATACATGTACTGCAATAATCGTGAAAAAATAGGAAAACAACCCTATAATCCAAAGACATATACTATAATAACCAGGAAAAAAAATAGGAAAATAACCCTATAATCCATATACATATCCTGCAATAACCATGAAAAAAATAGGAGAAACATGTGGAGTGGTCCTGCGGATGAGAAGAGGACCCTGGTTCGAAGTAACGAACCCGGCCTCTGACATTGGTTTTAACCTTTGGTTTAGGGGCAGGTGCACGAAGCCAGTCACTGTATGGCAGTCCTGCATTTGGTTTGTCCTTAAAAGCAGCACATGTTGCACGGAGGTGGAACAACATCCCACAACCGTGACAAAAAGTAGGAAGTTTCTCGTATCTCACCGGAAGCATCTTAGGCTTTTCCGGATTCTCTTCATCTGCTAGTGCTACACCTAGGGGTGATAATGAGCCTGACCGGCTCGCGAGCTACTCGGGCTCGGCTCGGTCAAAGCTCAGTCAAAGCTCGGCTCGAGTGAGCTCGACTCGGGCTCGGGCTCGGCTCGAAACCTTAACAAGCCGAGCCGAGCCTACCCAGGCTCGGCTCAAAAAGCTCGTGAACAGGCTCGGAATCTACATATGCACTAAAATAAATTATGTGTTTTTATTTTCTTTCATTAGTTGATTGTTGTTTCATTTTGTATTTTCTTTAATTATGTGTTTGTATTATAAGAATATTTATTGATTATTTGGATTAATCTAATTTTTGGCACTTTTTCCCCTTTCCGGTCATTGAATTTCGTTTATGAAAGGGATTTTTAATGAATATTTAATATACAAAAAACTATAGCAAAATTTTCCATTTTGAGCCGAGCCGAGCCTGACGAGCCCGAGCCGAGCCTGACGAGCTTCGAGCCCGAGCCAAGCCCAATAGAATTGTTTTCGAGCCGAGCTCGAGCCTAAAATTCCGAGCTCGGCGAGACTCGAGCCCGAGTCGAGCCCAATTACACTATTTCCGAGCCGAGCCGAACCGAGCCTGGCCAGGCTCGGGCTCAGCTCGGCTCGTTATCACCCCTTGCTACACCACGCCGGAGAGGCTGGGTAACATCAATAATCACACCAACCCGTAAGAACTGCACCATGTTCCCTTCATCGTCCTTACGCGTGTCGGTGCTTATCACTGCTCCTAGGCCACTGCCTAAGGCACGTCCGGATGCATTGGCCACAGTGTCGCCTATCATCATCGCTAAGGGCACACGCAGGATGCGAACCCATATCCTCATGTGCGTAAATTTATATTCCTCCAGCGTCAGCTGAGGTTGAATGGGAGTGAGGGCTAGCCAATCACGCTTGAATGTCCATGGACCTCTTTTAAGAATGTCCTTGACCTTTGCAGCGGATTCAAACTTGAACAGGAAGTAACCCGAGCCAAGAATCGTGGTGGAGATAAGTTTATCCTCCTGCCATACAGCCTTGAAGACCTTTACCAGGGCAGTGTCATCAGGTTTGGTCGTGGGAAAAAGCTTCCCTAACAGTGAGCATCGTTGATCCTCCAACGGTATGGCTTTCGTAGCCTTAGGAGCGTAAACCACAGCCTGCTCCTCTGCAGTAAACTGTAGGTTGTCAAAATGTTCCAAGAAAGAATCAGAAGAAGCCATTGTTCGGGGTTGTGAAAACCTAAAGCAGAAAGATTGAATGCAGTGAAGTGCTAGAATGGAAATACAGTAGGGAGTGTAGATCCAATAATAACCCTCTCTATTCGGTAAGTTGAGATAAGCCACCAAGAAATTTTGAATTAATTCGATAGATAGGGATTCAAAATTCAATGGTTTAAAATTTGATGGATTGAAGATAACCCACCTAGGGAGGTAGCTAATTTCGAATCCAATGATTTTCCTTGCTTTTAGGAGTGTAACCGATATGAAATCTTGAATTATATTCAAAGATAATAATTCAAGACGCATGGGGTAAAAGACTGTTGAATTGAATATAATCCACCAACCAATAATATTGAGTCCAGCAAATGTCCTAGATTTTAGGAAGCAAGTTGCTGTTGAACAGTGTTGGAGTCTCAGTAGAAGACCCAAAGTTAATTTGGATTTGAATTTTAGTGTATCCAAATCCCTTGAAAATAGGAGCTTTATGATAAGTAGTGTATCCCTATTATTTTGGGATTGATATATCGGTTTGATAGCTCCGATCGGCAGTGGTGGTGGCCGGAGAACGTCGACCACCGTTTTCGGCAGAAGCCACTGTCTCCAATGAACTAAATAATTCCGTGGTGCAGCAGCCACCGCGAACACTATCTGCATGTGCCATGCATGCAACATAAAGGCCCCAGCTTTATGAACGCGCATTCCATGCCCGGGAACCAGCCACGAGGGCTCCATTTGCCACCGAATCAATGGCCCGTCTGGCTTTATTCGTGAGAATAAGTCAATCATTTTACAAGGCCCAGAGGGCCAGGAATGTTTCCATTCGAAGGAATGGAATAATTGGCTACAAGGCCTCGAGGGCCAGGATAATTGCGCCTCTGCCGGGGGCATCAAGAATAATGCAAGGCCCAGCAGGTGCTTGAACCACATCCAAAATGTTCTAATGACATAAAGAATGCGAGCAAAGTGATCGAACCAAAGCTTGATCCAATAATTTGTTAATGAAATCCCACCGGTGGTGGGGATTAAAATACTAAAAGAGTAAATAAACGGAGAAAAAATTAAAAAAACCAAAGAGAGGAGATGTACTTACCTTTGCCAGATCTGCTCTGAAAGTAGCGTGCAACCAAAATGTTTGGTTGTATGATTGGTTGCATGGTAGCGGTGTGGATAGGAAAAGGTGGTGGAAAGGTGGCTGTTGGGAGGCATGAAACCAATAAAATTGATTGCATGCTGGCGGAATGGAGAAAGTAAAGTGGTGGAGAGGTGGTGGTCGTGAGGGTGAAGGTTCAAATTTGGGGCGGAGGAGACGGTGGCTGAGGGTTAGGAGGAGAGAAAGAGAGAGAAAAAGAAAAGGGAGGAAATGAGAGAGTTCAGAGAGAATTTTCATTTCCCAACACCCGTTGGAATTTTAACTGAGTGCCCCGTTGGAATTTTAACTGAGTGACCCATTAGAATTTTAACTGAGTCAAAAGTACAGAAATCGAGTTTTTTCAATATAAAAGTGTTGAAAAGCTCGTAATCAATTATATGAACTCCTAAATTTCGATTAAAACTTACTTTGCGGTCCTTTTCGTAAGGTTTCGGATGAGCGAGTCTAAATGGGCCGAACAATGGACCCGTTAGAATTTTAACTGAGTCAAAAGTACAGAAATCGAGTTTTTGCAATATAATAGTGTTGAAAAGCTCGTAATAAATTATATGAACTCCTAAATTTTGATTAAAACTTACTTTGCGGTTCTTTTTGTAAGGTTTCGGACGAGAGAGTCTAAATGGGCAGAACAATGGACCCGTTAGAATTTTAAGCGAGTAAAAAGTATAAAAATTAAGTTTTTGCAATATAATAGTGTTGAAAAGCTCGTAATCAATTATATGAACTCCTAAATTTGGATTAAAACTTATTTTGCAGCCCTTTTTTGTAGAGGTTTCGGACGAGCGGGTCTAAATGGGCCGAACAATGGACACCTTAGAATTTTTTTAAGAAAGCTCATTAGAATTTGAACTAAGTAAAAAGTACATAAATTGAATTTTTGCAATATAATCGTGTTGAAAAGCACGTTATCAATTATATGAACTCCTAAAATTTGATTCTAACTTATTTTGTGATCTTTTATGTTGAGGTTTCGGACGAGCGAGTCTAAATGGGCCGAACAATGGACCCGTTAGAATTTTAACTGAGTAAAAAGTACAAAAATCAAGTTTTAGCAATCTAATTGTGTTGAAAAGCTCATAATCAATTGTATGAACTTCTAAATTAGGATTAAAACTTATTTTGCAACCCTTTTGTAGAGGTTTCGGATGAGAGAGTCTAAATGGGCCGAACATTGGACCCGTTAGAATTTTAACTGAGTACAAAGTACAGAAATCGAGTTTTTGCAATATAATCGTGTTGAAAAGCTCGTAATCAAATATATGAACTCCTAAAATTTGATTCTAACTTGTTTTGGGGTCTTTTTTGTAGAGGTTTCGGACGAGCGGGTCTAAATGGGCCGAACAATGGACCCGTTAGAATTTTAACTGAGTAAAAAGTACAGAAATCGAGTTTTTGCAATATAATCATGTTGAAAAGCTCGTAATCAATTATATGAAATCCTAAATTTGATTCTAACTTGTTTTGCGGTCTTTTTTGTAGAGGTTTCGGACGAGCGGGTCTAAATGGGCCGAACAATGGACCCGTTAGAATTTTAACTGAGTAAAAAGTACAGAAATCGAGTTTTTGCAATATAATCGTGTTGAAGAGCTCGTAATCAATTGTATGAACTCCTAAATTTGGATTAAAACTTATTTTGCAACCCTTTTGTAGAGGTTTCGGACGAGCGGGTCTAAAGGGGCCGAACAATGGACCCGTTAGAATTTTAACTGAGTAAAAAGTACGATAATCTAGTTTTTGTAATATAATCGTGTTGAATAGCTTGTAATCAATTATATGAACTCCTAAATTTGATTCTAACTTGTTTTGCGGTCTTTTTGTAGAGGTTTCGGACGAGCGGGTCTAAATGGGCCGAACAATGGACCCGTTAGAATTTTAACTTAGTAAAAAATACAGTAATCGAGTTTTTGCAATATAATCGTGTTCAAAAGCTCTTAATCAATTATATGAACTCCTAGAACTTGATTCTAACTTATTTTGCGATCTTTTTTGTAACGGTTTCGGACGAGCGGGTCTAAATGGGCCAACAATGGACCCGTTAGAATTTTAACTGAGTAAAAAGTAAAGAAATCGAGTTTTGCAATATAATCATGTTGAAAAGCTCGTAAACAATTGTATGAACTATTAAATTTTGATTAAAACTTATTTTGCAACCCTTTTTGTAGAGGATTCGGACGAGCGGGTCTAAATGGGCCGAACAATGGACCCTTTAGAATTTTAACTGAGTAAAAAGTACTGTAATCACGTTTTTGCAATATAATCGTGTTGAAAAGCTCGTAATCAATATATGAACTCCTAATATTTGAGTGAAACTTGTTTTGCGGTCTTTTTTGTAGAGGTTTCGGACGAGCGGGTCTAAATGGGGCGAACAATGGACCCGTTAGAATTTTAACTGAGTAAAAAGAACAGAAATCGAGTTTTTGCATTATAATCGTGTTCAAAAGCTCTTAATCAATTATATGAACTCCTAGAATTTGATTCTAACTTACTTTGCGATCTTTTTTATAACGGTTTCGGACGAGCGGGTCTAAATGGGCCGAACAATGGACCCATTAGAATTTTAACTGAGTAAAAAGTATTGAAATCGAGTTTTTGCAATATAATCGTGTTGAAAAGCTCGTAAACAATTGTATGAGCTCCTAAATATGGATTAAAACTTATTTTGCAACCCTTTTGTAGAGGTTTCGGACGAGCGGGTCTAAATGGGCTGAACAATGGACCCGTTAGAATTTTAACTAAGTAAAAAGTATAGAAATCGAGTTTTTGCAATATAATCATGTTGAAAAGCCAAAAATAAATTGTATGAACTCCTAAAATTGGATTAAAACTTATTTTGCAACACTTTTGTAAAGGTTTCAGACGAGCGGGTCTAAATGGGTCGAACAATGGACCTGTTAGAATTTTAATTGAGTAAAAAGTACAGAAATCGAGTTTTTGCAATATAATCGTGTTGAAAAGCTCATAATCAATTATATGAACTCCTAAATTTGGATTAAAACTTATTTTGCAACCCTTTTTGTAGAGCTTTCGGACGAGCGGGTCTAAATGGGGTGAACAATGGAACTGTTAGAATTTTAACTGAGTAAAAAATACAGTAATCGAGTTTTTGCAATGTAATCGTGTTCAAAATCTCTTAATCAATTATATGAACTCCTAGAACTTGATTCTAACTTATTTTGCGATCTTTTTTGTAACGGTTTCGGACGAGCGGGTCTAAATGGGCCGAACAATGGACCCGATAGAATTTTAACTGAGTAAAAAGTAAAGAAATCGAGTTTTGCAATATAATCGTGTTGAAAAGCTCGTAAACAATTGTATGAACTATTAAATTTGGATTAAAACTTATTTTGCAACCCTTTTGTAGAGGTTTCGGACGAGCGGGTCTAAATGGGCCGAACAATGGACCCTTTAGAATTTTAACTAAGTAAAAAGTACTGAAATCGAGTTTTTGCAATATAATTGTGTTAAAAAGCTCGTAATCAATTGTATGAACTCCTAAATTAGATTCTAACTTGTTTTGCGGTCTTTTTTGTAGAGGTTTCGGACGAGCGGGTCTAAATGGGTCGAATGATGGACCCGTTAGAATTTTAACTGAGTAAAAAGTAAAAAATCTGGTTTTTGCAATATAATCATGTCGAAAATCTCGTAATCAATTGTATGAACTCCTAAATTTGGATTAAAACTTATTTTGCAACCCTTTTGTAGAGGTTTCGGATGAGCGGGTCCAAATAGGTCGAACAATGGACCCGTTAGAATTTTTACTGAGTAAAATGTAATGAAATGGGGTTTTTGCAATATAATCATGTTAAAAAGCTCGTAATCAATTGTATGAACTCCTAAATTTTGATTAAATCTTATTTTGCAACCCTTTTGCAGAGGTTTCGGACGAGCGGGTCTAAATATGCCGAATAATGGGCCCGTTAGAATTTTAACTGAGTAAAAAGTACAGAAATCGAGTTTTTGCAATATAATCGTGTTGAAAAGCTCGTAATCAGTTATATGAACTCCTAAAATTTGATTCTAACTTGTTTTGCGGTCTTTTTGTAGAGGTTTCGGACGAGCGGCTCTAAATGGGTCGAACAATGGACCCGCTAGAATTTTAACTGAGTAAAAAGTAAAAAAATCTGGTTTTTGCAATATAATCATGTCGAAACTCTCGTAATCAATTGTATGAACTCCTAAATTTGGATTAAAACTTATTTTGCAACCCTTTTGTAGAGGTTTCGGATGAGCGGGTCCAAATAGGTCGAACAATGGACCCGTTAGAATTTTTACTGAGTAAAATGTAATGAAATGGGGTTTTTGCAATATAATCATGTTAAAAAGCTCGTAATCAATTGTATGAACTCCTAAATTTTGATTAAATCTTATTTTGCAACCCTTTTGCAGAGGTTTCGGACGAGCGGGTCTAAATATGCCGAATAATGGGCCCGTTAGAATTTTAACTGAGTAAAAAGTACAGAAATCGAGTTTTTGCAATATAATCGTGTTGAAAAGCTCGTAATCAGTTATATGAACTCCTAAAATTTGATTCTAACTTGTTTTGCGGTCTTTTTGTAGAGGTTTCGGACGAGCGGCTCTAAATGGGTCGAACAATGGACCCGCTAGAATTTTAACTGAGTAAAAAGTAAAAAAATCTGGTTTTTGCAATATAATCATGTCGAAACTCTCGTAATCAATTGTATGAACTCCTAAATTTGGATTAAAACTTATTTTGCAACCCTTTTGTAGAGGTTTCAGATGAGCTGGTCCAAATAGGTCGAACAATGGACCCGTTAGAATTTTTACTTAGTAAAATGTAATGAAATGGGGTTTTTGCAATATAATCATGTTAAAAAGCTCGTAATCAATTGTATGAAATCCTAAATTTGGATTAAATCTTATTTTGCAACCCTTTTGCAGAGGTTTCGGACGAGCGGGTCTAAATATGCCGAACAATGGGCCCGTTAGAATTTTAACTGAGTAAAAAGTACAGAAATCGAGTTTTTGCAATATAATCGTGTTGAAAAGCTCGTAATCAGTTATATGAACTCCTAAAATTTGATTCTAACTTGTTTTGCGGTCTTTTTGTAGAGGTTTCGGACGAGCGGCTCTAAATGGGTCGAACAATGGACCCGTTAGAATTTTAACTGAGTAAAAAGTAAAAAAATCTGGCTTTTGCAATATAATAATGTCCAAAATCTTGTAATCAATTGTATGAACTCCTAAATTTGGATTAAAACTTATTTTGCAACCCTTTTGTAGAGATTTCGGATGAGCGAGTCCAAATAGGTCGAACAATGGACACGTTAGAATTTTTACTGAGTAAAATGTAATGAAATGGAGTTTTTGCAATATAATCATGTTAAAAAGCTCGTAATCAATTGTATGAACTCCTAAATTTGGATTAAATCTTATTTTGCAACCCTTTTGCAGAGGTTTCGGACGAGCGGGTCTAAATGTGCCGAACAATGGACCCGTTAGAATTTTAACTGAGTAAAAAGTGTAGTAATCGAGTTTTTGCAATATAATCATGTTGAAAAGCTCGTAATCAATTATATGACCTCCTAAAATTTGATTCTAACTTGTTTTGCAGTCTTTTTTGTAGAGGTTTCGGACGAGCGGGCCTAAATGGGCCGAACAATGGACCCGTTAGAATTTTAACTGAGAAAAATTACAGAAATCGAGTTTTTGCAATATAATCGTTTTGAAAAGCTCGTAATAATTTGTATAAACTCCCAAAATTTGATTCTAAATTATTTTGCGGTCTTTTTTGTAGAGGTTTAGGACGAGCGGGTCTAAATGGGCCGAACAATGTACCCGTTAGAATTTTAACTGAGTAAAAAGCACAAAAATCGAGTTTTTGCAATATAATCGTGTTGAAAAGCTCGTAATCAATTATATGAACTCCTAAATTTGATTCTAACTTGTTTTGCGGTCCTTTTTGTAGAGGTTTCGGACGAGCGGGTCTAAATTAGCCGAACAATGGACATGTTAGAATTTTAACAGAGTAAAAAACACAGAAATCGAGTTTTTGCAATATAATCGTGTTGAAAAGCTCATAATCAATTATATGAACTCTTAAATTTGGATTAAAACTTATTTTGTAACCCTTTTGTAGAGCTTTCGGACGAGCGGGTCTAAATGGGGCGAACAATGGACCCATTAGAATTTTAATTGAGTAAAAAATACAGTAATCGAGTTTTTGCAATATCATCGTGTTGAAAAGCTCTTAATCAATTATATGAACTCCTAGAACTTGATTCTAACTTATTTTGCTATCTTTTTTGAAACGGTTTTGGACGAGCGGGTCTAAATGGGCCGAACAATGGACCCGTTAGAATTTTAACTGTGTAAAAAGTAAAGAAATCGAGTTTTGCAATATAATCGTGTTGAAAAGCTCGTAAACAATTGTATGAACTATTAAATTTGGATTAAAACTTATTTTGCAACCCTTTTGTAGAGGTTTCGGATGAGCGGGTCTAAATGGGCCAAACAATGGACCATTTAGAATTTTAACTTAGTAAAAAGTACTGTGATCGAGTTTTTGCAATATAATCGTGTTGGAAAGCTCGTAATCAATTATATGAACTTCTAAATTTGATTCTAACTTGTTTTGCGGTCTTTTTTGTAGAGGTTTCGGACGAGCGGGTCTAAATGGACCGAACAATGGACCCGTTTAAATTTTAACTAAGTAAAAAGTACAGAAATCGATTTTTTGCAATATAATTGTGTTGAAAAGCTCCTAATCAATTGTATGAACTCCTAATCAATTGTATGAACTCCTAAATTTGGATTAAAACTTATTTTGCAACCTTTTTGTAGAGGTTTCGGACGAGCGGGTCTAAATGGGCCGAACAATGGACCCGTTAGAATTTTAACTGAGTAAAAAGTACAGAAATCGAGTTTTTGCAATATAATCGTGTTGAAAAGCTCGTAATTAATTATATGAACTCCTAAGATTTGATTAAAACTTGTTTTGCGGTCTTTTTTGTAGAGGTTTCGGACGAGCGGGTCTAAATGGGGCGAACAATGGACCCGTTAGAATTTTAACTGAGTAAAAAGTACAGAAATCGAGTTTTTGCAATATAATCGTGTTCAAAAGCTCTTAATCAATTATATGAACTCCTAGAATTTGATTCCAACTAATTTTGCGATCTTTTTTGTAACGGTTTCGGACGAGCGGGTCTAAATGGGCCGAACAATGGACCCGTTAGAATTTTAACTGAGTCAAAAGTACAGAAATAGAGTTTTTGAAATATAATAGTGTTGAAAAGCTCGTAATAAATTATATGAACTCCTAAATTTCGATTAAAACTTACTTTGCGGTCTTTTTCGTAAGGTTTCGGACGAGCGAGTCTAAATGGGCCGAACAATGGACCCGTTAGAATTTGAACTAAGTAAAAAGTACAGAAATTGAATTTTTGCAATATAATCGTGTTGAAAACCTCGTTATCAATTATATGAACTCCTAAAGTTTGATTCTAACTTATTTTGTGATCTTTTATGTTGAGGTTTCAGACGAGCGAGTCTAAATGGGCCGAACAATGGACCTGTTAGAATTTTAACTGAGTAAAAAGTACAAAAATCGAGTTTTTGCAATCTAATTGTGTTGAAAAGCTCGTTATCAATTGTATGAATTCCTAAATTTGGATTAAAACGTATTTTGCAATCTAATCGAGTTTTTGTAGAGGTTTCGGACGAGGGGGTCTAAATGGGCCGAACAATGGACCCGTTAGAATTTTGACCGAGTAAAAAGTACAGAAATCGAGTTTTTGCAATATAATCGTGTTGAAAAGCTCGTAATCAATTATATGAACTCCTAAATTTGATTCTAACTTGTTTTGCAGTATTTTTTGTAGAGGTTTCGGACGAGCGGGTCTAAATGGGCCGAACAATGGACCTGTTAGAATTTTAACTGAATAAAAAGTACATAAATCGAGTTTTTGTAATATAATCGTGTTGAAAAGCTCATAATCAATTATATGAACTCCTAAATTTGGGTTAAAACTTATTTTGCAACCCTTTTGTAGAGCTTTCGGACGAGCGGGTCTAAATGGGGCGAACAATGGACCCGTTAGAATTTAACTGAGTAAAAATACAGTAATCAAGTTTTTGCAATATAAACGTGTTCAAATGCTCTTCATCAATTATATGAACTCCTAGAACTTGATTCTAACATATTTTGCAATCTTTTTTGTAACGTTTTCGGACGAGCGGGTCTAAATGGGCCAAACAATGGACCTGTTAGAATTTTAACTGAGTAAAAAGTAAAGAAATCGAGTTTTGCAATATAATCGTGTTGAAAAGCTCGTAAACAATTGCATGAACTATTAAATTTGGATTAAAACTTATTTTGCAACCCTTTTTTAGAGGTTTCGGATGAGCGGGTCTAAATGGGCCGAACAATGGACCATTTAGAATTTTAACTGAGTAAAAAGTACCGTAATTGAGTTTTTGCAATATAATCGTGTTGAAAAGCTCGTAATCAATTATATGAACTCCTAAAATTTGATTCTAACTTGTTTTGCGATCTTTTTTGTAGAGGTTTCGGACGAGCGGGTCTAAATGGGCCGAACAATGGACCTGTTAGAATTTTAACTGAGTAAAAAGTACAAAAATCGAGTTTTTGCAATATAATCGTGTTGAAAAGCTCGTAATCAATTATATGAACTCCGAAAATTTGATTCTAACTTGTTTTGCGGTCTTTTTGTAGAGGTTTCAGACGAGCGGGCCTAAATGGGCCGAACAATGGACCCGTTAGAATTTTAACTGAGAAAAAAGTACAGAAATCAAGTTTTTGCAATATAATCGTGTTGAAAAGCTCGTAATCAATTGTATGAACTCCTAAATTTGGATTATAACTTAGTTTGCAACCCTTTTGTAGAGGTTTCAGACGAGCGGGTCTAAATGGGCGGAACAATGGACCCGTTAGAATATTAACTGAATAAAAGTATAGAATTCTAGTTTTTTCAATATAATCGTGTTGAAAAGCTCGTAATCAATTTTATGAACTCCTAAATTTGGATTAAAACTAATTTTGCAACCCTCTTGTACAGGTTTCAGACGAGCGGGTTTAAATGGGCCGAACAATGGACCCATTGGAATTTTAACTGAGTAAAAAGTTCAGAAATCGGGTTTTTGAAATATAATCATGTTGAAAAGCTCGTAATCAATTATATGAACTCCTAAAATTTGATTCAAAATTATTTCGCGGTCTTTTTTTAGAGGTTTCGGACGAGCGGATCTAAATGGGCCGAACAATGGACTCGTTAGAATTTTAACTGAGTAAAAAGTACAGAAATCGAGTTTTTGCAATATAATCATGTTGAAAAGCTCGTAATCAATTGTATGAACTCCTAAATTTGGATTAAAACTTATTTTGCAACCCTCTTGTAGAGGTTTCGGACGAGCGGGTCTAAATAGGCCGAACAATGGACCTGTTAGAATTTTAACTGAGTAAAAAGTACAAAAATTGAGTTTTTGCAATATAATCGTGTTGAAAAGCTCGTAATCAATTGTATGAACTCTTAAATTTGGATTAAAACTTATTTTCCAACCCTTTTGTAGAGGTTTCGGACGAGCGGGTCTAAACGGGCCGAACAATGGACCCGTTAGAATTTTAACTGAGTAAAAAGTACAGAAATCGAGTTTTCGCAATATATTGGTGTTGAAAAGCTCGTAATCAATTATATGAACTCCCAAAATTTGATTAAAACTTGTTTTGCTGTCTTTTTTGTAGAGGTTTCGGACTAGCGGGTCTAAATGGGGCGAACAATGGACCCGTTAGAATTTTAACTGAGTAAAAAGTACAGAAATCGAGTTTTTGCAATATAATCGTGTTCAAAAGCTCTTAATCAATTATATGAACTCCTAGAATTTGATTCTAACTTAGTTCACGATCTTTTTTGTAACGGTTTCGGACGAGCGGGTCTAAATGGGCCAAACAATGGACCCGTTAGAATTTTAACTGAGTAAAAAGTATAGAAATCGAGTTTTTGCAATATAATCGTGTTGAAAAGCTCGTAAACAATTGTATAAACTCCTAAATTTGGATTAAAACTTATTTTGCAACCCTTTTGTAGAGATTTCGGACGAGCGGGTCTAAATGGGCCGAACAATGGACCCGTTAGAATTTTAACTGAGTAAAAAGTACTATAATCGAGTTTTTGAATTATAATCGTGTTGAAAAGCTCGTAATCAATTATATGAACTCCTAAATTTGATTCTAACTTGTTTTGCGGTCTTTTTTGTAGAGGTTTCGGACGAGCGGGTCTAAATGGGCCGAACAATGGACCCGTTAGAATTTTAACCGAGTAAAAAATACAGAAATCGAGTTTTTGCAATATAATCGTGTTTAAAAGCTCGTAATCAATGATATGAACTCCTAAATTTGATTCTAACTTTGTTTTGCGGTCTTTTTTGTAGAGGTTTCAGACGAGTGGGTCTTAATGGGCCGAACAATGGATCTCTTAGAACTTTAACTGAGTAAAAAGTACAGAAATCGAGTTTTTGCAATATAATCGTGTTGAAAAGGTCATAATCAATTATATGAACTCCTAAATTTGGATTAAAACTTATTTTGCAACCCTTTTGTAGAGCTTTCGGACGAGCGGGTCTAAATGGGGCGAACAATGGACCCGTTAGAATTTTAATTGAGTAAAAAATACAGTAATCGATTTTTTACAATATAAATGTGTTCAAAAGCTCTTAATCCATTATATGAACTCCTAGAACTTGATTCTAACTTATTTTGCGATCTTTTTTGTAACGGTTTCGGACGAGCGGGTCTAAATGGGCCGAACAATGGACCCGTTAGAATTTTAACTGAGTAAAAAGTAAAGAAATCGAGTTTTGCAATATAATCGTGTTGAAAAGCTCGTAAACAATTGTATGAACTATTAAATTTGGATTAAAACTTATTTTGCAACCCTTTTGTGGAGGTTTCGGACGAGCTGGTCTAAATGGGCCGAACAATGGACCTGTTAGAATTTTAACTGAGTAAAAAGTACAGAAATCAAGTTTTTGCAATATAATCGTGTGAAAAGCTCGTAATCAATTGTATGAACTCCTAAATTTGAATTAAAACTTATTTTCCAACCCTTTTTTAGAGGTTTCGGACGAGCGGGTCTAAATGGGCTGAACAATGGACCTGTTAGAATTTTAACTGAGTAAAAAGTACATATATCGAGTTTTTGCATTATAATCGTGTTGAAAAGCTCGTAATCAATTATATGAACTCCTAAAATTTGATTAAAACTTGTTTTGCTGTCTTTTTTGTTGAGGTTTCGGGGGAGCGGGTCTAAATGGGGCGAACAATGGACCCGTTAGAAATTTAAATGAGTAAAAAGTACAGAAATCGAGTTTTTGCAATATAATCGTGTTCAAAAGCTCTTATTCAATTATATGAACTCCTAGAATTTGATTCTAACTTATTTTGCGATCATTTTTGTAACGGTTTCGGACGAGCGGGTCTAAATGGGCCAAACAATGGACCCGTTAGAATTTTAACTGAGTAAAAAGTATAGAAATCGAGTTTTTGCAATATAATCGTGTTGAAAAGCTCGTAAACAATTGTATAAACTCCTAAATTTGGATTAAAACTTATTTTGCAACCCTTTTGTAGAGATTTCGGACGAGCAAGTCTAAATGGGCCGAAGAATGGACCCGTTAGAATTTTAACTGAGTAAAAAGTACGATAATCGAGTTTTTGTAATATAATCGTGTTGAATAGCTCGTAATCAATTATATGAACTCCTAAATTTGATTCTAACTTGTTTTGCGGTCTTTTTGTAGAGGTTTCGGACGAGCGGGTCTAAATGGGCCGAACAATGGACCCGTTAGAATTTTAACTGAGTAAAAAGTACAGAAATCGAGTTTTTGCAATATAATCGTGTTCAAAAGCTCTTAATCAATTATATGAACTCCTAGAATTTGATTCTAACTTAGTTCACGATCTTTTTTGTAACGGTTTCGGACGAGCGGGTCTAAATGGGCCGAACAATGGACCTGTTAGAATTTTAACTGAATAAAAAGTACAGAAATCGAGTTTTTGTAATATAATCGTGTTGAAAAGCTCATAATCAATTATATGAACTCCTAAATTTGGGTTAAAACTTATTTTGCAACCCTTTTGTAGAGCTTTCGGACGAGCGGGTCTAAATGGGGCGAACAATGGACCCGTTAGAATTTAACTGAGTAAAAAATACAGTAATCGAGTTTTTGCAATATAAACGTGTTCAAAAGCTCTTCATAAATTATATGAACTCCTAGAACTTGATTCTAACATATTTTGCAATCTTTTTTGTAACGTTTTCGGACGAGCGGGTCTAAATGGGCCGAACAATGGACCTGTTAGAATTTTAACTGAGTAAAATGTAAAGAAATCGAGTTTTGCAATATAATCGTGTTGAAAAGCTCGTAAACAATTGTATGAACTATTAAATTTGGATTAAAACTTATTTTGCAACCCTTTTGTGGAGGTTTCGGACGAGCGGGTCTAAATGGGCCGAACAATGGACCTTTTAGAATTTTAACTGAGTAAAAAGTACTGTAATAGAGTTTTTGCAATATAATAGTGTTGAAAAGCTCGTAATCAATTATATGAACTCATAAATTTGATTCTAACTTGTTTTGCGGTCTCTTTTGTAGAGGTTTCGGACGAGCGGGTCTAAATGGACCGAACAATGGAACCGTTAGATTTTTAACTGAGTAAAAAGTACAGAAATCGAGTTTTTGCAATATAATTGTGTTGAAAAGCTCGTAATCAATTGTATGAACTCCTAAATTTGGTTAAAACTTATTTTGCAACCCTTTTGTAGAGGTTTCAGACGAGCGGGTCTAAATGGGCCGAACAATGGACCTGTTAGAATTTTAACTGAGTAAAATGTACGGAAATCAAGTTTTTGCAATATAATCGTGTTGAAAAGCTCGTAATCAATTGTATGAACTCCTAAATTTGGATTAAATCTTATTTTCCAACCCTTTTGTAGAGGTTTCGGACGAGCGGGTCTAAATGGGCTGAACAATGGACCCGTTAGAATTTTAACTGAGTAAAAAGTACAAAAATCGAGTTTTTGCATTATAATCGTGTTGAAAAGCTCGTAATCAATTATATGAACTCCTAAAATTTGATTCTAACTTGTTTTGCGGTCTTTTTTGTAGAGGTTTCGGACGAGCGGGTCTAAACGGGCCGAACAATGGACCCGTTAGAATTTTAACTGAGTAAAAAGTACAGAAATCGAGTTTTCGCAATATATTGGTGTTGAAAAGCTCGTAATCAATTATATGAACTCCCAAAATTTGATTAAAACTTGTTTTGCTGTCTTTTTTGTAGAGGTTTCGGACTAGCGGGTCTAAATGGGGCGAACAATGGACCCGTTAGAATTTTAACTGAGTAAAAAGTACAGAAATCGAGTTTTTGCAATATAATCGTGTTCAAAAGCTCTTAATCAATTATATGAACTCCTAGAATTTGATTCTAACTTAGTTCACGATCTTTTTTGTAACGGTTTCGGACGAGCGGGTCTAAATGGGCCAAACAATGGACCCGTTAGAATTTTAACTGAGTAAAAAGTATAGAAATCGAGTTTTTGCAATATAATCGTGTTGAAAAGCTCGTAAACAATTGTATAAACTCCTAAATTTGGATTAAAACTTATTTTGCAACCCTTTTGTAGAGATTTCGGACGAGCGGGTCTAAATGGGCCGAACAATGGACCCGTTAGAATTTTAACTGAGTAAAAAGTACTATAATCGAGTTTTTGAATTATAATCGTGTTGAAAAGCTCGTAATCAATTATATGAACTCCTAAATTTGATTCTAACTTGTTTTGCGGTCTTTTTTGTAGAGGTTTCGGACGAGCGGGTCTAAATGGGCCGAACAATGGACCCGTTAGAATTTTAACCGAGTAAAAAATACAGAAATCGAGTTTTTGCAATATAATCGTGTTTAAAAGCTCGTAATCAATGATATGAACTCCTAAATTTGATTCTAACTTTGTTTTGCGGTCTTTTTTGTAGAGGTTTCAGACGAGTGGGTCTTAATGGGCCGAACAATGGATCTCTTAGAACTTTAACTGAGTAAAAAGTACAGAAATCGAGTTTTTGCAATATAATCGTGTTGAAAAGGTCATAATCAATTATATGAACTCCTAAATTTGGATTAAAACTTATTTTGCAACCCTTTTGTAGAGCTTTCGGACGAGCGGGTCTAAATGGGGCGAACAATGGACCCGTTAGAATTTTAATTGAGTAAAAAATACAGTAATCGATTTTTTACAATATAAATGTGTTCAAAAGCTCTTAATCCATTATATGAACTCCTAGAACTTGATTCTAACTTATTTTACGATCTTTTTTGTAACGGTTTCGGACGAGCGGGTCTAAATGGGCCGAACAATGGACCCGTTAGAATTTTAACTGAGTAAAAAGTAAAGAAATCGAGTTTTGCAATATAATCGTGTTGAAAAGCTCGTAAACAATTGTATGAACTATTAAATTTGGATTAAAACTTATTTTGCAACCCTTTTGTGGAGGTTTCGGACGAGCTGGTCTAAATGGGCCGAACAATGGACCTGTTAGAATTTTAACTGAGTAAAAAGTACAGAAATCAAGTTTTTGCAATATAATCGTGTGAAAAGCTCGTAATCAATTGTATGAACTCCTAAATTTGAATTAAAACTTATTTTCCAACCCTTTTTTAGAGGTTTCGGACGAGCGGGTCTAAATGGGCTGAACAATGGACCTGTTAGAATTTTAACTGAGTAAAAAGTACATATATCGAGTTTTTGCATTATAATCGTGTTGAAAAGCTCGTAATCAATTATATGAACTCCTAAAATTTGATTAAAACTTGTTTTGCTGTCTTTTTTGTTGAGGTTTCGGGGGAGCGGGTCTAAATGGGGCGAACAATGGACCCGTTAGAAATTTAAATGAGTAAAAAGTACAGAAATCGAGTTTTTGCAATATAATCGTGTTCAAAAGCTCTTATTCAATTATATGAACTCCTAGAATTTGATTCTAACTTATTTTGCGATCATTTTTGTAACGGTTTCGGACGAGCGGGTCTAAATGGGCCAAACAATGGACCCGTTAGAATTTTAACTGAGTAAAAAGTATAGAAATCGAGTTTTTGCAATATAATCGTGTTGAAAAGCTCGTAAACAATTGTATAAACTCCTAAATTTGGATTAAAACTTATTTTGCAACCCTTTTGTAGAGATTTCGGACGAGCAAGTCTAAATGGGCCGAAGAATGGACCCGTTAGAATTTTAACTGAGTAAAAAGTACGATAATCGAGTTTTTGTAATATAATCGTGTTGAATAGCTCGTAATCAATTATATGAACTCCTAAATTTGATTCTAACTTGTTTTGCGGTCTTTTTGTAGAGGTTTCGGACGAGCGGGTCTAAATGGGCCGAACAATGGACCCGTTAGAATTTTAACTGAGTAAAAAGTACAGAAATCGAGTTTTTGCAATATAATCGTGTTCAAAAGCTCTTAATCAATTATATGAACTCCTAGAATTTGATTCTAACTTAGTTCACGATCTTTTTTGTAACGGTTTCGGACGAGCGGGTCTAAATGGGCCGAACAATGGACCTGTTAGAATTTTAACTGAATAAAAAGTACAGAAATCGAGTTTTTGTAATATAATCGTGTTGAAAAGCTCATAATCAATTATATGAACTCCTAAATTTGGGTTAAAACTTATTTTGCAACCCTTTTGTAGAGCTTTCGGACGAGCGGGTCTAAATGGGGCGAACAATGGACCCGTTAGAATTTAACTGAGTAAAAAATACAGTAATCGAGTTTTTGCAATATAAACGTGTTCAAAAGCTCTTCATAAATTATATGAACTCCTAGAACTTGATTCTAACATATTTTGCAATCTTTTTTGTAACGTTTTCGGACGAGCGGGTCTAAATGGGCCGAACAATGGACCTGTTAGAATTTTAACTGAGTAAAATGTAAAGAAATCGAGTTTTGCAATATAATCGTGTTGAAAAGCTCGTAAACAATTGTATGAACTATTAAATTTGGATTAAAACTTATTTTGCAACCCTTTTGTGGAGGTTTCGGACGAGCGGGTCTAAATGGGCCGAACAATGGACCTTTTAGAATTTTAACTGAGTAAAAAGTACTGTAATAGAGTTTTTGCAATATAATAGTGTTGAAAAGCTCGTAATCAATTATATGAACTCATAAATTTGATTCTAACTTGTTTTGCGGTCTCTTTTGTAGAGGTTTCGGACGAGCGGGTCTAAATGGACCGAACAATGGAACCGTTAGATTTTTAACTGAGTAAAAAGTACAGAAATCGAGTTTTTGCAATATAATTGTGTTGAAAAGCTCGTAATCAATTGTATGAACTCCTAAATTTGGTTAAAACTTATTTTGCAACCCTTTTGTAGAGGTTTCAGACGAGCGGGTCTAAATGGGCCGAACAATGGACCTGTTAGAATTTTAACTGAGTAAAATGTACGGAAATCAAGTTTTTGCAATATAATCGTGTTGAAAAGCTCGTAATCAATTGTATGAACTCCTAAATTTGGATTAAATCTTATTTTCCAACCCTTTTGTAGAGGTTTCGGACGAGCGGGTCTAAATGGGCTGAACAATGGACCCGTTAGAATTTTAACTGAGTAAAAAGTACAAAAATCGAGTTTTTGCATTATAATCGTGTTGAAAAGCTCGTAATCAATTATATGAACTCCTAAAATTTGATTCTAACTTGTTTTGCGGTCTTTTTTGTAGAGGTTTCGGACGAGCGGGTCTAAACGGGCCGAACAATGGACCCGTTAGAATTTTAACTGAGTAAAAAGTACAGAAATCGAGTTTTCGCAATATATTGGTGTTGAAAAGCTCGTAATCAATTATATGAACTCCCAAAATTTGATTAAAACTTGTTTTGCTGTCTTTTTTGTAGAGGTTTCGGACTAGCGGGTCTAAATGGGGCGAACAATGGACCCGTTAGAATTTTAACTGAGTAAAAAGTACAGAAATCGAGTTTTTGCAATATAATCGTGTTCAAAAGCTCTTAATCAATTATATGAACTCCTAGAATTTGATTCTAACTTAGTTCACGATCTTTTTTGTAACGGTTTCGGACGAGCGGGTCTAAATGGGCCAAACAATGGACCCGTTAGAATTTTAACTGAGTAAAAAGTATAGAAATCGAGTTTTTGCAATATAATCGTGTTGAAAAGCTCGTAAACAATTGTATAAACTCCTAAATTTGGATTAAAACTTATTTTGCAACCCTTTTGTAGAGATTTCGGACGAGCGGGTCTAAATGGGCCGAACAATGGACCCGTTAGAATTTTAACTGAGTAAAAAGTACTATAATCGAGTTTTTGAATTATAATCGTGTTGAAAAGCTCGTAATCAATTATATGAACTCCTAAATTTGATTCTAACTTGTTTTGCGGTCTTTTTTGTAGAGGTTTCGGACGAGCGGGTCTAAATGGGCCGAACAATGGACCCGTTAGAATTTTAACCGAGTAAAAAATACAGAAATCGAGTTTTTGCAATATAATCGTGTTTAAAAGCTCGTAATCAATGATATGAACTCCTAAATTTGATTCTAACTTTGTTTTGCGGTCTTTTTTGTAGAGGTTTCAGACGAGTGGGTCTTAATGGGCCGAACAATGGATCTCTTAGAACTTTAACTGAGTAAAAAGTACAGAAATCGAGTTTTTGCAATATAATCGTGTTGAAAAGGTCATAATCAATTATATGAACTCCTAAATTTGGATTAAAACTTATTTTGCAACCCTTTTGTAGAGCTTTCGGACGAGCGGGTCTAAATGGGGCGAACAATGGACCCGTTAGAATTTTAATTGAGTAAAAAATACAGTAATCGATTTTTTACAATATAAATGTGTTCAAAAGCTCTTAATCCATTATATGAACTCCTAGAACTTGATTCTAACTTATTTTGCGATCTTTTTTGTAACGGTTTCGGACGAGCGGGTCTAAATGGGCCGAACAATGGACCCGTTAGAATTTTAACTGAGTAAAAAGTAAAGAAATCGAGTTTTGCAATATAATCGTGTTGAAAAGCTCGTAAACAATTGTATGAACTATTAAATTTGGATTAAAACTTATTTTGCAACCCTTTTGTGGAGGTTTCGGACGAGCTGGTCTAAATGGGCCGAACAATGGACCTGTTAGAATTTTAACTGAGTAAAAAGTACAGAAATCAAGTTTTTGCAATATAATCGTGTGAAAAGCTCGTAATCAATTGTATGAACTCCTAAATTTGAATTAAAACTTATTTTCCAACCCTTTTTTAGAGGTTTCGGACGAGCGGGTCTAAATGGGCTGAACAATGGACCTGTTAGAATTTTAACTGAGTAAAAAGTACATATATCGAGTTTTTGCATTATAATCGTGTTGAAAAGCTCGTAATCAATTATATGAACTCCTAAAATTTGATTAAAACTTGTTTTGCTGTCTTTTTTGTTGAGGTTTCGGGGGAGCGGGTCTAAATGGGGCGAACAATGGACCCGTTAGAAATTTAAATGAGTAAAAAGTACAGAAATCGAGTTTTTGCAATATAATCGTGTTCAAAAGCTCTTATTCAATTATATGAACTCCTAGAATTTGATTCTAACTTATTTTGCGATCATTTTTGTAACGGTTTCGGACGAGCGGGTCTAAATGGGCCAAACAATGGACCCGTTAGAATTTTAACTGAGTAAAAAGTATAGAAATCGAGTTTTTGCAATATAATCGTGTTGAAAAGCTCGTAAACAATTGTATAAACTCCTAAATTTGGATTAAAACTTATTTTGCAACCCTTTTGTAGAGATTTCGGACGAGCAAGTCTAAATGGGCCGAAGAATGGACCCGTTAGAATTTTAACTGAGTAAAAAGTACGATAATCGAGTTTTTGTAATATAATCGTGTTGAATAGCTCGTAATCAATTATATGAACTCCTAAATTTGATTCTAACTTGTTTTGCGGTCTTTTTGTAGAGGTTTCGGACGAGCGGGTCTAAATGGGCCGAACAATGGACCCGTTAGAATTTTAACTGAGTAAAAAGTACAGAAATCGAGTTTTTGCAATATAATCGTGTTCAAAAGCTCTTAATCAATTATATGAACTCCTAGAATTTGATTCTAACTTAGTTCACGATCTTTTTTGTAACGGTTTCGGACGAGCGGGTCTAAATGGGCCGAACAATGGACCTGTTAGAATTTTAACTGAATAAAAAGTACAGAAATCGAGTTTTTGTAATATAATCGTGTTGAAAAGCTCATAATCAATTATATGAACTCCTAAATTTGGGTTAAAACTTATTTTGCAACCCTTTTGTAGAGCTTTCGGACGAGCGGGTCTAAATGGGGCGAACAATGGACCCGTTAGAATTTAACTGAGTAAAAAATACAGTAATCGAGTTTTTGCAATATAAACGTGTTCAAAAGCTCTTCATAAATTATATGAACTCCTAGAACTTGATTCTAACATATTTTGCAATCTTTTTTGTAACGTTTTCGGACGAGCGGGTCTAAATGGGCCGAACAATGGACCTGTTAGAATTTTAACTGAGTAAAATGTAAAGAAATCGAGTTTTGCAATATAATCGTGTTGAAAAGCTCGTAAACAATTGTATGAACTATTAAATTTGGATTAAAACTTATTTTGCAACCCTTTTGTGGAGGTTTCGGACGAGCGGGTCTAAATGGGCCGAACAATGGACCTTTTAGAATTTTAACTGAGTAAAAAGTACTGTAATAGAGTTTTTGCAATATAATAGTGTTGAAAAGCTCGTAATCAATTATATGAACTCATAAATTTGATTCTAACTTGTTTTGCGGTCTCTTTTGTAGAGGTTTCGGACGAGCGGGTCTAAATGGACCGAACAATGGAACCGTTAGATTTTTAACTGAGTAAAAAGTACAGAAATCGAGTTTTTGCAATATAATTGTGTTGAAAAGCTCGTAATCAATTGTATGAACTCCTAAATTTGGTTAAAACTTATTTTGCAACCCTTTTGTAGAGGTTTCAGACGAGCGGGTCTAAATGGGCCGAACAATGGACCTGTTAGAATTTTAACTGAGTAAAATGTACGGAAATCAAGTTTTTGCAATATAATCGTGTTGAAAAGCTCGTAATCAATTGTATGAACTCCTAAATTTGGATTAAATCTTATTTTCCAACCCTTTTGTAGAGGTTTCGGACGAGCGGGTCTAAATGGGCTGAACAATGGACCCGTTAGAATTTTAACTGAGTAAAAAGTACAAAAATCGAGTTTTTGCATTATAATCGTGTTGAAAAGCTCGTAATCAATTATATGAACTCCTAAAATTTGATTCTAACTTGTTTTGCGGTCTTTTTTGTAGAGGTTTCGGACGAGCGGGTCTAAATGGGCCGAACAATGGATCCGTTAGAATTTTAACTGAGTAGAAAGTACAAAAAGTGAGTTTTGCAATATAATCTATTTGAAAATCTCTTAATCAATTGTATGAACTCCTAAATTTTGATTAAAACTTATTTTGCAACCCTTTTGTAGAGGTTTCGGATGAGCGAGTCTAAATGGGCTGAACAATGGACCCGTTAGAATTTTAACTGAGTAAAAAGTACAGAAATCAAGTTTTTGCATTATAATCGTGTTGAAAAGCTCGTAATCAATTGTATGAACTCCTAAATTTGGATTAAAACCTATTTTGCAACCCTTTTGTAGAGGTTTCAGACGAGCGAGTCTAAATGGGCCGAACATTGGACCCGTTAGAATTTTAACTGAGTACAAAGTATAGAAATCAAGTTTTTGCAATATAATCGTGTTGAAAAGCTCGTAATAAATTATATAAACTCCTAAAATTTGATTCTAATTTGTTTTGCGGTCACTTTTGTAGAGGTTTCGGACGAGCGGGTCTAAATGGGCCGAACAATGGATCCGTTAGAATTTTAACTGAGTAGAAAGTAAAAAAAGTGAGTTTTTGCAATATAATCTTTTTGAAACTCCTAAATTTGTATTAAAACTTATTTTCCAACCCTTTTGTAGAGGTTTCGGACTAGCGGGTCTAAATGGGCCGAACAATGGACCCATTAGAATTTTAACATAGTAAAAAGCACAAAAATTGAGTTTTTGCAATATAATTGTGTTGAAAAGCTCATAATCAATTGTATGAACTCCTAAGTTTGGATTAAAACTTATTTTGCAATCCTTTTGTAGAGGTTTCGGACGAGCGGGTCTAAATGGGCTGAACAATGGACCCGTTAGAATTTTAACTGAGTAAAAAGTACAGAAATCGAGTTTTTGCATTATAATCGTGTTGAAAAGCTCGTAATCAATTATATGAACTCCTAAAATTTGATTCTAACTTGTTTTGCGGTCTTTTTTGTAGAGGTTTCGGACGAGCGGGTCTAAATGGGCCGAACAATGGATCCGTTAGAATTTTAACTGAGTAGAAAGTAGAAAAAGTGAGTTTTTGCAATATAATCTATTTGAAAATCTCTTAATCAATTGTATGAACTACTAAATTTGGATTAAAACTTATTTTGCAACCCTTTTGTAGAGGTTTCGGATGAGCGAGTCTAAATGGGCCGAACATTGGACCCGTTAGAATTTTAACTGAGTCCAAAGTATAGAAATCAAGTTTTTGCAATATAATCGTGTTGAAAAGCTCGTAATCAATTATATAAACTCCTAAAATTTGATTCTAATTTGTTTTGCGGTCTCTTTTGTAGAGGTTTCGGACGAGCGGGTCTAAATGGGCCGAACAATGGATCTGTTAGAATTTTAACTGAGTAGAAAGTACAAAAAGTGAGTTTTTGCAATATAATCTGTTTGAAACTCCTAAATTTGTATTAAAACTTAGGGAAAACTACACCAGTGACCACCGAAGATATTGGGGATACCTATTTGAACCACCGAACTAAAAAAAACGTCAATCACACCACCAAACTAATTAAATCAACCTATTTTGACCACCGCCGTTAAAAAATTAACGGAGGGGTGACGGAAGTGCCTCGTGGCAGTTAACAGGACTTTTTTAAAATTACATGTTTAGTCCCTATTATTTACTTATTAAATCAATTTGATCCTAATTAGTTTTTGTCTTCTTTTTTCAATCTCTGGGTGTTTGTTTTTCGGATCATCTAACGAGGCAGAATGATAAAGATTTGATTTTTTTGTTGTTGTTGTACATTACAGGGAATCTGAAACAGACCATCGTTTTGTTTAAGAGGATTTGAATTCGATCATGCCGGGTCTTGAGAATAGCGGTGCGAAAATCGGGTCATCGGGTCAGAATTCGGAGACCACGGTGGCTGCGGCTGTGTCTAAGACTACCCAGGAAGCAGCCATCAATGGCGGTGACAATAGCAAAACTGAAATGCTAAATGGGTTTACAAATGTGGAAAATGGGGGAGATGGTGAGATTTTCAAGAAAAATATGAGTGATTTGGTTGAAATTTTGTCTAAGCTTAACCCTATGGCTGAGGAATTTGTACCTCCTTCCCTTGACAATCACCATCATCATCATAATCTTGATGGTAACCATGATCAAAACCATCATGATAATCACTTTCTGGAAAATGGGTTTGGTTTTAGTACTGACAATTTTGGAGGGAATCCTAATTCTGGCGATGGATATACTAATAGAAGGGTATGTTAATTGTTAGGTTCATTTTGTTGTGGCATTTTGTTTTTGTTTCTGTTTCATATTGGTATCTTTTTGTTGATTCTTTGTTCCTTTGTACACAGAAGAAGAACAACTTCAGCCAAGGGAAGAGAAGGTTGAATAATCGAACTAGTATTGCGCAGCGAGAGGATGCGATTAGGAAGACTGTTTATGTATCCGATATCGATCTGCAGGTAACATGCTTTATGCTTTAAAACCTATGGTTTTTGCCTCAGTTTTACTATAGTGATGTTTTGCTGATTGATTGTGTTTATGGTATAGGTTACTGAGGAGCTTCTAGCCGGTCTCTTTCTGAGTGTTTATGGTATAGGTTACTGAGGAGCTTCTTGCAGTTCTCTTTCTTGCAGGTATCTTATCAACAATAAGATATGTATATAAAAGGTGCAAATAATAACACTAAGAACAGTTTGGTTCAATGGTTAAAGCTTGGGGTTTTATCCCTTTGGTCCCAAGTTCGAACCACCATATTGGCATCTTCATTTTCTTCTTTAAATTTCCTTTAACCAGGTGGTGACACGTGTCACCACCTGATTGGAGGAAAAAATATAATAAATATTAAACAAAATAAATTAAATTAATCCAATTGGGTGATGACACGTGTCATAATTTGATTGGTTGATTAATTTTTATTTAATTAAAATAAAATTAGGATCAAATTGATTTAATAAGTAAATAACAGGGACTAAACATGTAATTTTAAAAAAGTCATGTTAACTGCCACGTGGCACTTCCGTCACCCCTCCGTTAATTTTTTAACGGCGGTGGTCAAAATAGGTTGATTTAATTAGTTTGGTGGTGTGATTGACGTTTTTTTTAGTTCGGTGGTTCAAATAGGTATCCCAATATCTTCGGTGGTCACTGGTGTAGTTTTCCCTACAACTTATTTTTCAACCCTTTTGTAGAGGTTTCGGACTAGCGGGTCTAAATGGGCCCAACAATGGACCCATTAGAATTTTAACATAGTAAAAAGCACAAAAATTGAGTTTTTGCAATATAATTGTGTTGAAAAGCTCATAATCAATTGTATGAACTCCTAAGTTTGGATTAAAACTTATTTTGCAACCCTTTTGTAGAGGTTTCGGACGAGTGGGTCTAAATGGGCCGAACAATGGACCCGTTAGAATTTTAACTGAGTAAAAAGTACTATAATTGAGTTTTTGCAATATAATCGTGTTGAAAAGCTCGTAATCAATTATATGAACTCCTAAAATTTGATTCTAACTTGTTTTGCGATCTTTTTTGTAGAGGTTTCGGACGAGCGGGTCTAAATGGGCCGAACAATGGACCTGTTAGAATTTTAACTGAGTAAAAAGTACAGAAATCGAGTTTTTGCAATATAATCGTGTTGAAAAGCTCGTAATCAATTATATGAACTCCTAAAATTTGATTCTAACTTGTTTTGCGGTCTTTTTGTAGAGGTTTCAGACGAGCGGGCCTAAATGGGCCGAACAATGGACCCGTTAGAATTTTAACTGAGAAAAAAGTACAGAAATCAAGTTTTTGCAATATAATCGTGTTGAAAAGCTCGTAATCAATTGTATGAACTCCTAAATTTGGATTATAACTTATTTTGCAACCCTTTTGTAGAGGTTTCAGACGAGCGGGTCTAAATGGGTCGAACAATGGACCCGTTAGAATATTAACTGAATAAAAGTATAGAATTCTAGTTTTTTCAATATAATCGTGTTGAAAAGCTCGTAATCAATTTTATGAACTCCTAAATTTGGATTAAAACTTATTTTGCAACCCTCTTGTACAGGTTTCAGACGAGCGGGTCTAAATGGGCCGAACAATGGACCCATTGGAATTTTAACTGAGTAAAAAGTTCAGAAATCGGGTTTTTGAAATATAATCATGTTGAAAAGCTCGTAATCAATTATATGAACTCCTAAAATTTGATTCAAAATTATTTTGCAGTCTTTTTTTAGAGGTTTCGGACGAGCGGGTCTAAATGGGCCGAACAATGGACCCGTTAGAATTTTAACTAAGTAAAAAGTACAGAAATCGAGTTTTTGCAAAATAATTGTGTTGAAAATCTCGTAATCAATTATATGAACTCCTAAATTTGGGTTAAAACTTATTTTGCAGCCCTTTTGAAGACGTTTCGGACGAACGGGTCTAAATGGGCCGAACAAAGAACCCGATAGAATTTTAACTGAGTAAAAAGTACAGAAATCGAGTTTTTGCAATATAATCATGTTGAAAAGCTCGTAATCAATTTTATGAACTCCTAAATTTGGATTAAAACTTATTTTGCAACCCTCTTGTAGAGGTTTCGGACGAGCGGGTCTAAATAGGCCGAACAATGGACCTGTTAGAATTTTAACTGAGTAAAAAGTACAAAAATTGAGTTTTTGCAATATAATCGTGTTGAAAAGCTCGTAATCAATTGTATGAACTCTTAAATTTGGATTAAAACTTATTTTCCAACCCTTTTGTAGAGGTTTCGGACGAGCGGGTCTAAACGGGCCGAACAATGGACCCGTTAGAATTTTAACTGAGTAAAAAGTACAGAAATCGAGTTTTCGCAATATAATCGTGTTGAAAAGCTCGTAATCAATTATATGAACTCCTAAAATTTGATTAAAACTTGTTTTGCTGTCTTTTTTATAGAGGTTTCGGACGAGCGGGTCTAAATGGGGAGAACAATGGACCCGTTAGAATTTTTACTGAGTAAAAAGTACAGAAATCGAGTTTTTGCAATATAATCGTGTTCAAAAGCTCTTAATCAATTATATGAACTCCTAGAATTTGATTCTAACTTATTTCGCGATCTTTTTTGTAACGGTTTCGGACGAGCGGGTCTAAATGGGCCAAACAATGGACCCGTTAGAATTTTAACTCAGTAAAAAGTATAGAAATCGAGTTTTTGCAATATAATCGTGTTGAAAAGCTCGTAAACAATTGTATGAACTCCTAAATTTGGATTAAAACTTATTTTGCAACCCTTTTGTAGAGATTTCGGACGAGCGGGTCTAAATGGGCCGAACAATGGACCCGTTAGAATTTTAACTGAGTAAAAAGTACTATAATCGAGTTTTTGAATTATAATCGTGTTGAAAAGCTCGTAATCAATTATATGAACTCCTAAATTTGATTCTAACTTGTTTTGCGGTCTTTTTGTAGAGGTTTCGGACGAGCGGGTCTAAATGGGCCGAACAATGGACCCGTTAGAATTTTAACCGAGTAAAAAGTACAGAAATCGAGTTTTTGCAATATAATCGTGTTTAAAAGCTCGTAATCAATTATATGAACTCCTAAATTTGATTCTAACTTTGTTTTGCGGTCTTTTTTGTAGAGGTTTCAGACGAGTGGGTCTAAATGGGCCGAACAATGGACCTGTTAGAATTTTAACTGAGTAAAAAGTACAGAAATCGAGTTTTTGCAATATAATCGTGTTGAAAAGGTCATAATCAATTATATGAACTCCTAAATTTGGATTAAAACTTATTTTGCAACCCTTTGTAGAGCTTTCGGACGAGCGGGTCTAAATGGGGCGAACAATGGACACGTTAGAATTTTAATTGAGTAAAAAAATACAGTAATCGAGTTTTTACAATATAAACGTGTTCAAAAGCTCTTAATCCATTATATGAACTCCTAGAACTTGATTCTAACTTATTTTGCGATCTTTTTTGTAACGGTTTCGGACGAGCGGGTCTAAATGGGCCTAACAATGGACCCGTTAGAATTTTAACTGAGTAAAAAGTAAAGAAATCGAGTTTTGCAATATAATCGTGTTGAAAAGCTCGTAAACAATTGTATGAACTATTAAATTTCGATTAAAACTTATTTTGCAACCCTTTTGTGGAGGTTTCGGACGAGCTGGTCTAAATGGGTCGAACAATGGACCTTTTAGAATTTTAACTGAGTAAAAAGTACTGTAATCGAGTTTTTGCAATATAATCGTGTTGAAAAGCTCGTAATCAATTATATGAACTCCTAAATTTGATTCTAACTTGTTTTGCGGTCTTTTTTGTAGAGGTTTCGGACGAGCGGGTCTAAATGGACAGAACAATGGACCCGTTAGAATTTTAACTTAGTAAAAAGTACAGAAATCGAGTTTTTGCAATATAATTGTGTTGAAAAGCTCGTAATCAATTGTATGAACTCCTAAATTTGGATTAAAACTTATTTTGCAACCCTTTTTTAAAGGTTTCGGACGAGCGGGTCTAAATGGGCCGAATAATGGACCTGTTAGAATTTTAACTGAGTAAAAAGTACAGAAATCAAGTTTTTGCAATATAAACGCGTGAAAAGCTCGTAATCAATTGTATGAACTCCTAAATTTGGATTAAAACTTATTTTCCAACCCTTTTTTAAAGGTTTCGGACGAGCGGGTCTAAATGGGCTGAACAATGGACCCGTTAGAATTTTAACTGAGTAAAAAGTACATATATCGAGTTTTTGCATTATAATCTTGTTGAAAAGCTCGTAATCAATTATATGAACTCCTAAAATTTGATTAAACTTGTTTTGCTGTCTTTTTTGTAGAGGTTTCGGGCGAGCGGGTCTAAATGGGCCGAACAATGGACCCGTTAGAAATTTAACTGAGTAAAAAGTACAGAAATCTAGTTTTTGCAATATAATCGTGTTCAAAAGCTCTTATTCAATTATATGAACTCCTAGAATTTGATTCTAACTTATTTTGCGATCATTTTTGTAACGGTTTTGGACGAGCGGGTCTAAATGGGCCAAACAATGGACCCGTTAGAATTTTAACTGAGTAAAAAGTATAGAAATCGAGTTTTTGCAATATAATCGTGTTGAAAAGCTCGTAAACAATTGTATGAACTCCTAAATTTGGATTAAAACTTATTTTGCAACCCTTTTGTAGAGATTTCGGACGAGCAAGTCTAAATGGGCCGAAGAATGGACCCGTTAGAATTTTAACTGAGTAAAAAGTACGATAATCGAGTTTTTGTAATATAATCGTGTTGAATAGCTCGTAATCAATTATATGAACTCCTAAATTTGATTCTAACTTGTTTTGCGGTCTTTTTGTAGAGGTTTCGGACGAGCGGGTCTAAATGGGCCGAACAATGGACCCGTTAAAATTTTAACCGAATAAAAAGTACAGAAATCGAGTTTTTGCAATATAATCGTGTTGAAAAGCTCGTAATCAATTATATGAACTCCTAAATTTGATTCTAACTTGTTTTGCGGTATTTTTTGTAGAGGTTTCGGACGAGCGAGTCTAAATGGGCCGAACAATGGACCTGTTAGAATTTTAACTGAATAAAAAGTACAGAAATCGAGTTTTTGTAATATAATCGTGTTGAAAAGCTCATAATCAATTATATGAACTCCTAAATTTGGGTTAAAACTTATTTTGCAACCCTTTTGTAGAGCTTTCGGACGAGCGGGACTAAATGGGGCGAACAATGGACCCGTTAGAATTTAACTGAGTAAAAAATACAGTAATCGAGTTTTTGCAATATAAACGTGTTCAAAAGCTCTTCATCAATTATATGACCTCCTAGAACTTGATTCTAACATATTTTAAATCTTTTTTGTAACGTTTTCGGACGAGCGGGTCTAAATGGGCCGAACAATGGACCTGTTAGAATTTTAACTGAGTAAAAAGTAAAGAAATCGAGTTTTGCAATATAATCGTGTTGAAAAGCTCGTAAACAATTGTATGAACTATTAAATTTGGATTAAAACTTATTTTGCAACCCTTTTGTGGAGGTTTCGGACGAGCGGGTCTAAATGGGCCGAACAATGGACCTTTTAGAATTTTAACTGAGTAAAAAGTACTGTAATAGAGTTTTTGCAATATAATAGTGTTGAAAAGCTCGTAATCAATTATATGAACTCCTAAATTTGATTCTAACTTGTTTTGCGGTCTCTTTTGTAGAGGTTTCGGGCGAGCGGGTCTAAATGGACCGAACAATGGAACCGTTAGAATTTTAACTGAGTAAAAAGTACAGAAATCGAGTTTTTGCAATATAATTGTGTTGAAAAGCTCGTAATCAATTGTATGAACTCCTAAATTTGGTTAAAACTTATTTTGCATCCCTTTTGTAGAGGTTTCAGACGAGCGGGTCTAAATGGGCCGAACAATGGACCTGTTAGAATTTTAACTGAGTAAAAAGTACGGAAATCAAGTGTTTGCAATATAATCGTGTTGAAAAGCTCGTAATCAATTGTATGAACTCCTAAATTTGGATTAAAACTTATTTTTCAACCCTTTTGTAGAGGTTTCGGACGAGCGGGTCTAAATGGGCTGAACAATGGACCCGTTAGAATTTTAACTGAGTAAAAACTACAAAAATCGAGTTTTTGCATTATAATCGTGTTGAAAAGCTCGTAATCAATTATATGAACTCCTAAAATTTGATTCTAACTTGTTTTGCGGTCTTTTCTGTAGAGGTTTCGGACGAGCGGGTCTAAATGGGCCGAACAACGGATCCGTTAGAATTTTAACTGAGTAGAAACTACAAAAAGTGAGTTTTTGCAATATAATCTATTTGAAAATCTCTTAATCAATTGTATGAACTCCTAAATTTGGATTAAAACTTATTTTGCAACCCTTTTGTAGAGGTTTCGGATGAGCGAGTCTAAATGGGCCGAACATTGGACCCGTTAGAATTTTAACTGAGTACAAAGTATAGAAATCAAGTTTTTGGAATATAATCGTGTTGAAAAGCTCGTAATCAATTATATAAACTCCTAAAATTTGATTCTAATTTGTTTTGCGGTCTCTTTTGTAGAGGTTTCGGACGAGCGGGTCTAAATGGGCCGAACAATGGATCTGTTAGAATTTTAACTGAGTAGAAAGTACAAAAAGTGAGTTTTTGCAATATAATCTGTTTGAAACTCCTAAATTTGTATTAAAACTTATTTTCCAACCCTTTTGTAGAGGTTTCGGACTAGCGGGTCTAAATGGGCCCAACAATGGACCCATTAGAATTTTAACAGATTAAAAAGCACAAAAATTGAGTTTTTGCAATATAATTGTGTTGAAAAGCTCATAATCAATTGTATGAACTCCTAAGTTTGGATTAAAACTTATTTTGCAACCCTTTTGTAGAGGTTTCGGACGAGCGGGTCTAAATGGGCCGAACAATGGACCCGTTAGAATTTTAACTGAGTTAAAAGTACTGTAACTGAGTTTTTGCAATATAATCGTGTTGAAAAGCTCGTAATCAATTATATGGACTCCTAAAATTTGATTCTAAATTGTTTTGCGGTCTTTTTTGTAGAGTTTTCGGATGAGCGGGTCTAAATGGGCCGAACAGTAGACCCGTTAGAATTTTAACTGAGTAAAAAGTACAGAAATCGAGTTTTTGCAATATAATCGTGTTGAAAAGCTCGTAATCAATTATATGAACTCCTAAATTTGATTGTAACCCCCTTAACCCGGCCTAGACGGTTGACCCGAATTAAGAAAGTCACACGGGGAAAACCAAAGTCAACCCGAAAGTCAACCTTGATTAACGACCCTTTTTTTTCTTTTTAAAAGTTGTCTAGATGCATATTAAGCCTAATTGTGATCACACAAACATCATACCAAAAGATCACAAACATCAGAGATCAAACAGGGACTCAATTGAACAATTTACAACTTTAGGGACCAAATTGTAAATTATGATAATTATAAGGACTTAATCCAAATTGAAGTTACCAACTTGAAATTAATCAGGTTTCATGCTTCTCTGTGAAATTTCAGCTCAAAAGGACTTCCCAAACTCATACAATTGCACAAACAAGTTTCAGGACCAAAACGCAAACAATTCAAAACACATAACTGCCAATGTCAGCCCCCAACGGTCAACCGTTCCGAAACGGGAGACAGCCCGTTCCGAAACGCGGGGCCGTTCCGAAACAGGCATAGCCCGTTTCGAAACGGGGGTCTGGCAGTGGCCTTTCCGTTTCGGAACGGCCCCTCCCGTTTCGGACGCCTGGGCACGATTAAGGCACCCGTTCCGAAACGGTAGGTGCTGTTCCGAAACACCCTGCCCAGATTGCTCCAAAACTCCACTTTAAACATGCAATTACACAACCAATCATGCTCCGAATGTCACCAAACTTTACCAGCATGCAATTCAACATATATATAACATATTAGCATCATCAATTCAACCAAACATCATCATATGCAAAAAGCCCCAATTCTATAGGCATGCTTCCTACACAAGCTAGATATTCAAGCACCAAACTTACAAAACAAGCATATAAAGATCCAATCCAAAGACCAACAATCTTAACATCAAGAAACATACTTAGGGAGTACAAAACACCTCCCAAAACATACACATGGTTTCCCCATTGCCAAATCACCCAAAAGCTAAAATGTTTAACAAAAACCTTCCATACATTGAGCTTTACTTGCACTTGAATTCTTGCCCTTCTTGCTGCCCTCAAAAGGTCTCTAATGCTCTGCATTATTGAATTAAGGAAAACGAAGAGAGCGTAAGCAAAAGCTTAGTGAGGAATGCTCAATAAAACCATCCAATAATGCATTTGTAAAACACTTTATAAAACATGCTTCAAACCATCATTTACACATGCTCAAAAGCATACTTAAACATGCATCTCATGCATCAAATCATAACATGTCATATTGGCTACAAGTGATAAATTCCATTTCTTTAAACACAAGTTCATCAACTTTCACCCCAAGGACTTTTAAACACCTTGGCCCCAAGGACTTTTAAACACCTTGGCCTATGGACTTTTAAACACCATAGAATGCATCTCATCAAGGACTTTTAAACACCTTGATCCCAAGGACTTTTAAACACCTTGGCCATGGACTTTTAAACACCATGAAATGTATCACATCAAGGACTTTTAAACACCTTGATCCCAAGGACTTTTAAACACCTTGGCCTATGGACTTTTAAACACCATAGAAAAGGATCACCTAAGGACTTTTAACCACCTTAGTGTCCACAACATGAACCATCCAAGGACTTTTAACCACCTTGATGTTCATAAGTAACAAGGCTCACTCAAGGACTTTTAACCACCTTAGTGACCTTAACATTTTAAAAACATCACTTGCCAATATACATCATTTTCATCACTTACATCACTGTTTTAAAGCATAAAACCAAGCCATATTCATCATGCATTTAAAAGCATTAAACCACATCATTTCAATGTACAAAAGCAAGGAACTCCTACCTAGAGTTACCTTCAACATATGGCTTACATCATCAGCAAAAACCATGCTAAAACATGCTTCCAAAACAGTATGTAAAACATGCAAATTATCATTTCGCATCACAACAAAATCATGACCACCACTAGAGAGAAATTCCGAAAACTTACGCTCGAGTTTAGCAAAGTTGTTTAGACTTAAACTAAGATCCCAAGACATTGGTTTCAAAGCTGAAAACCCAATTTCACTCACCGATTCCACTTCGCCACTTGCCGAAGCACGAAATCAAGCTTCCGAATCAACAACTCTTGGATCCAAAGATGCCTCCCCTGATTAAACACATTAAAGCAGAGGTTTAATGCATCATCAAGCATCAAAAGCTTCAATGAAAGCACTCAAACTCGCTGCTCTCATTCCCACTCCAATTTCGGCCACAAAACACAACCGAAATTGCATCAAAACCACTTCTCAACAAAGCCCAGCCATAAACCAGCAAAACCTAACATCCATTAACACCATAAAACATCTAAAAACAACCTACAAACATCCTTATACCTCCAGCAACAACAGATCCACAAGATCACCACAAAAACATCCAAGAAACATAAGCTAAACTTAGGAAACACAACCTATCCGGGATTGCATCAATCAAAACTCATTTCCTTATCAATTTAGAGTTCATTTAACATCAAAAACACATCTCAAATCACAGGTTAATCAGATCTAACGAAAATCATGAAAAATCATCAAATCTTGCATTATAAGCCAAGATCCAATTCCAAACTCAAAAGCCTTTAATTAAACATCAATTAAGAGTTGAGAACTTGGGAATTTCAGTAAAGAACTGATAGTTTAGAGGAGAAGGACGTTCTTACCTCCAAACTTGTGTTTCTCCACTTTTTGGAATGAAAATCCTTGTAGAATCAAGAAGCAATTGAAGAGGTTTTGAAGATATGTTGATTAGGAATAAAATGAGAGTTAAAAGGAGAGATTTAAGTGAGAAAAACAGAATCAAATCTCTGGAAATGGTGTGTTTGGTTTGAGAGAAAAAGAGAGAAGAAAATTGGAAGTTAGTTGAGAAAATTGTCAAATGAAATTTTCCCTCCTTTTGATTCACTTTAAAATCAGAATTAAAACTCTAAATATCTTAGAAAAATCTGGAGAAATCACCTTTGGATTAATAGCCCCTTAAAGATTCAAAGTTTCAACTCTTTATAAAATAGTCACAAAACTTTCAAAAATTACATTTTGGTCACTAGCCAAAATGTCATACTTCCAAAACCCATTTTTCAAAATTGATTTCACAGTTCACTTAATTATATTAAAAGATGATTTTAGAACATTTTTCCATATTTTTAATGCAACCCGAACTAGGCTTTCCTAATTTCACCTCTTTAGATTCGAACAGCACTTTGACCAAACCGGTCAACGCCCAGAACTTCTAAGCCCAAAACCGGGGCGTTACAACTCTCCTCCCCTTAAGAAATTTCGTCCTCGAAATTTACCTGAAGGAAAGAGATAAGGAAACTGCTTCAGCATGTCTTCCTTCCGCTCCCACGTGGCTTCCTCAACACCGCGATGCTTCCACAGCACCTTCACCAACTCAATGGTCTTGCCACGAAGAACCTTGCTATCCGAATCCAGAACCTTCACCGGTTCCTCATCATAGGTCAAATCTGGATTCAAAACCACTTCCTCCACAGGCATCACATGCGAAGGATCAGATCTATACTTCCGGAGCATAGAAACATGAAACACATCATGAATCTTCTCCAACTCCTGAGGTAACCTCAACCGATACGCAACAGGACCCACACGCTCAACCACCTCATATGGTCCAATGTATCTAGGGCTCAACTTGCCCTTCCGACCAAACCGCATCACCTTCTTCCAAGGCGAAACCTTCAAGAACACACGGTCACCCACCGCATACTCTATCTCCTTACGCTTCAAATCCGCGTAAGACTTCTGCCGATCAGAAGCAGCCTTTAACCGTTCACAAATGAGCTTCACCTTCTCTGTGGTCCCTTTCAACAAAGCCGGCATCGAAACCAACTTTTGACCAGTTTCAGCCCAACAAAGGGGAGTCCTACACTTCCTCCCGTACAAAGCCTCATAAGGTGCCATCTGTATGCTCGCCTGATAACTGTTGTTATAAGCAAACTCAACCAAAGGCAGATGCTTCTCCCAAGAACCTTGGAACTCAATCACGCAGCACCTCAACATATCCTCCAAAATCTGGATAACTCGCTCAGACTGACCATCCGACTGAGGATGATAGGATGTACTGAAATGCAACCTTGTACCCAGAGCTTGATGCAAACACTGCCAGAACCGCGATGTGAACCTCGGATCCCTATCCGACACAATCGACTTAGGCACACCATGCAGCCGCACAATCTCAGCAATGTACAACTCTGCCAGCTTATCCAAAGAAAACGTAGTATGCACAGGCAAGA
This sequence comes from Hibiscus trionum, assembly GCA_030270665.1. Taxonomy (NCBI): domain Eukaryota; kingdom Viridiplantae; phylum Streptophyta; class Magnoliopsida; order Malvales; family Malvaceae; genus Hibiscus; species Hibiscus trionum. The sequence goes on along the minus strand of BSYR01000010.1, from coordinate 35,600,128 downwards.
AATGCGCACACTTCGTCAGGCGATCCACAATCACCCAGACCGAATTCTTTTTCGATGGAGACAAAGGTAAACCAGACACAAAATCCATGGTAACCCTCTCCCACTTCCATTCAGGGATTTTCAACGGTTGCAACAAACCTGAAGGAAACTGATGCTCAGCCTTAACTCGCTGACACACCAAACACTTGCTCACGAACTCCGCAACGTCCTTCTTCAAACCAACCCAATAGTACTCATCACGAAGATCACGATACATCTTAGTACTACCAGGGTGCATAGCAAAAGGACTACTATGACCTTCAGTCAGAATAGCACGCCTCAACTCAGCATCATTGGGCACTACTATCCGACTCCCAAAACACAGCACACCATCATCATTGAAACAGAAATCCGAAGGTCTACCCTCCGCGATATCCTGAACATGAGACACCAAGGAATCATCCAACAACTGCTTATCCTTGATCAACTGAACCATAGAGGGTTTCACATGCAACTCAGCCACAAGACCACCATCACGCGATATGCTCAAGCTAGCAAACATGGCTCTCAACTCAACAGCTACCTTCCTACTCAAGGCATCAGCAACAACATTAGCTTTTCCAGGATGATACTCAATCGTCAGATCATAATCCTTGAGCAACTCCAACCAACGCCGCTGCCTAAGATTCAAATCCTTCTGAGACATCAGATACCTCAAACTCTTGTGATCTGTGTACACAGTACACTTCTCACCATACAGATAATGCCTCCAGATCTTCAGAGCAAAAACCACTGCAGCCAGCTCAATATCGTGCGTAGGGTAATTGCGCTCATGCACTTTCAACTGCCGCGATGCATAAGCCACCACCTTACCCTCCTGCATTAGCACACACCCCAAACCAACATAGGATGCATCACTGTATACCACAAACTCTTTCCCTGATTCAGGCTGAATCAAGATAGGAGCTTGCGTCAAAGCCGCCTTCAGCTTCTCAAAAGCCTGCTGTCTCGCTTCTGTCCACTCATACTTAACATCCTTCTGCAACAACTTTGTCAAAGGAGCAGCAATCTTGGAAAACCCATCCACAAACCTTCGGTAGTATCCCGCCAAACCAAGGAAACTACGGACCTCATGAACAGACTTAGGAACCTTCCAGCTCATCACCGCCTCAATCTTCTGAGGATCAACACGAATCCCCTCAGCTGAGACCACATGCCCAAGAAAAACCACCTCTCTTAACCAGAACTCACACTTGCTCAGCTTAGCATAAAGCTGATTCTCCAACAAAGCTTGCAAAACAATCCTCAAATGCTCTACATGCTCCTCCTCAGTACGCGAGTACACGAGGATATCATCTATGAACACCACAACAAACTTGTCCAGGTATTCATGAAACACACGATTCATCATGTCCATGAAAGCAGCAGGAGCATTTGTCAACCCAAACGGCATCACAAGAAACTCATAATGCCCATACCTTGTCCTGAAAGCTGTCTTAGGCACATCCACATCCTTCACCTTCAACTGATAATACCCTGACCTCAAGTCAATCTTAGAGAACACAGCAGCTCCCCGAAATTGATCAAAGAGATCATCAATCCTCGGCAAAGGATACCGATTCTTGATAGTCAACTTGTTCAGCTGACGGTAATCAATGCACATTCTCATAGTGCCATCCTTCTTCTTCACAAACAAGACCGGTGCTCCCCAAGGTGACACACTCGGCCGGATGAAACCACGATCAAGCAACTCTTGCAACTGCGTCTTCAGCTCCTTCAGCTCCTTAGGTGCCATTCTATAGGGAGTAATGGACACAGGAGTTGTATTCTCATACAGCTCAATTCCAAACTCCACCTCGCGGTTAGGAGGTAAACCAGGCAACTCCTCAGGAAAAACACCAGGAAACTCCTTTACAACCCTGATATCTTGCACCCTCAACTCCTTAGAGCTAGGATTCATCACAAAAGCTAGGTAAGCTTCGCAACCTTGCCTCAGCATCCTACTTGCCTCCAAAGAAGACACAACATTGGCAAGAAACTTCACATTCTCACCAACCACAACAACTTCATAATCATCCGCAAGCTTAAGCGAAACACGCTTATTCTCACAATCCACAACAGCACGATGCTCAGCAAGCCAATCCATACCAAGGATCACATCGAAACCATAGAAGGGCAACTCCATAAGATCAACATGAAAGACATGCTCTTGAACAACCAAAGGGCACCTTCTATACAACTTTCGAGTCACAACAGTCTCACCAAAAGAACTAGTGACCCGAACACCAACATCCAAAGACTCAACAGGCAAACCAAGCAATTCAGCATGCTCACGAAGAATATATGAATGCGTAGATCCAGAATCAATCAAAGAAAGCAATGACAAGGACTGCAAAGTAAAGGTACCTGCAATCACATCTGCATCATTCCTGCCCTCTCTCTAAGCATACACCCTCGCTTGGCCTCCACCTTCAGGCTGAATAGCTACAACATGAGCTACCCCTCGGCCACCTTCCTCTCTCCTCTGGAAATTACCACGGCCGCGCCCACGACCTCTCTGTGGTGCAGCAACAACAGGAGCACGCACCTGCTCACCAGCCATCCTCGGACAATCTCGCCTTATGTGGTCTGCAGAACCACAATTCCAGCACCCGTTACCAGCAGCCGCAACAGGAGCTTGTGCCACTCTCTCAGCACGAGGACAGTCACGCTTCAAGTGACCACGGGAACCACAGATCCAACAAGCACTGGGATCAGCTCTAGCATTGCCTCCTCTAGCAGGCACACCACCACCTCTCCTGGCTGAGGACTGATACTTCTGATCACGTCCTCTCTTGTTCCGTCCACCTCCGGAACTATACTCAGCAGCTCGCTTGCCAGCACCCTTAGCAGACAAACTCAGGTTCATCTCAACGTCCTTTGCTCGGCCCACCAACACATCAAAATCAACATACTCGGCGGCCAGCAAATACATCTTGACATCCGTCACAAGACCGTAACGAAACCTCTCGCACCTAGCCCTCTCATCAGGTATCAACTCCGGTGCATACTGACTGAGCCGTACAAATTGTACCTCGTACTCAGCTACACTCATGCTCCCTTGGGTAAGAGACATGAATTCCCGCTTTTTCTCATCCAGATATCTCACTCCCAGATATCTTCTTTTAAACACATTCTGAAAGAATGTCCAGGTAACATCAGCTTCAGCCATTCCAGAAATGGTAGTCGTCCACCATGTATAAGCATCGTCCTGCAGCAAGGACACAACACAACCCAGCTTTTGCACATCCGTGCAACTCATCTGACCCAAGATACGCTTGGTACTTTCTAGCCAAGCCTCAGAACTCTCAGCTGACAAACCTCTAAACTCAGTCCCTCCAAGACTGCGCAGACGCTCCAAAGGCAATCTGACTCCAGCATCTCCCTGATGCCCAGCTCCCTGAGCTCCGGCTACTGCTGCTCGAAAAGCACCCGCAATAGCTTGTACCAAAACAGACATATCAGGCATAGCTTGCCCCTGACCAACCTCTGGTCCAGCAGCTCCAGCACCAGCATCAGCTGCAGCTTCAGCTCTCGCACCTCCAGCACCACCACCAGGCGGAGGAGGGGGTAACACAGCACTACCAGTGTGCTCTTCATTCTCATTCTCGTTAGGAGCCGTAGCTCTCGCATTACCTCTTAACTCTCTACGTGGTGCCATACTTTTACCATGCAATCATAACACAAATAAAACAAAGTCAGGCCCAGCAAGGTAAGCAATCCAAGTATTCAAGCTCAATTTCATTTCAAAACAACATCTTTCCTTTAGCTTTTGTTTGGCAATGGGTACCCTCAACATGCAACATCAGAGCATACAACTCAACTGCATCAACATTTCAAACCACTGAACATGCTTCCAAACAACAAGCATTCATAGCATACATACTTCAATCATGCATACAAACATTCCCAATTACTCGAGAACTCAGCTCTGATACCACCAAATGTAACCCCCTTAACCCGGCCTAGACGGTTGACCCGAATTAAGAAAGTCACACGGGGAAAACCAAAGTCAACCCGAAAGTCAACCTTGATTAACGACCCTTTTTTTTCTTTTTAAAAGTTGTCTAGATGCATATTAAGCCTAATTGTGATCACACAAACATCATACCAAAAGATCACAAACATCAGAGATCAAACAGGGACTCAATTGAACAATTTACAACTTTAGGGACCAAATTGTAAATTCTGATAATTATAAGGACTTAATCCAAATTGAAGTTACCAACTTGAAATTAATCAGGTTTCATGCTTCTCTGTGAAATTTCAGCTCAAAAGGACTTCCCAAACTCATACAATTGCACAAACAAGTTTCAGGACCAAAACGCAAACAATTCAAAACACATAACTGCCAATGTCAGCCCCCAACGGTCAACCGTTCCGAAACGGGAGACAGCCCGTTCCGAAACGCGGGGCCGTTCCGAAATAGGCATAGCCCGTTTCGAAACGGGGGTCTGGCAGTGGCCTTTCCGTTTCGGAACGGCCCCTCCCGTTTCGGACGCCTGGGCACGATTAAGGCACCCGTTCCGAAACGGTAGGTGCTGTTCCGGAACACCCTGCCCAGATTGCTCCAAAACTCCACTTTAAACATGCAATTACACAACCAATCATGCTCCGAATGTCACCAAACTTTACCAGCATGCAATTCAACATATATATAACATATTAGCATCATCAATTCAACCAAACATCATCATATGCAAAAAGCCCCAATTCTATAGGCATGCTTCCTACACAAGCTAGATATTCAAGCACCAAACTTACAAAACAAGCATATAAAGATCCAATCCAAAGACCAACAATCTTAACATCAAGAAACATACTTAAGGAGTACAAAACACCTCCCAAAACATACACATGGTTTCCCCATTGCCAAATCACCCAAAAGCTAAAATGTTTAACAAAAACCTTCCATACATTGAGCTTTACTTGCACTTGAATTCTTGCCCTTCTTGCTGCCCTCAAAAGGTCTCTAATGCTCTGCATTATTGAATTAAGGAAAACGAAGAGAGCGTAAGCAAAAGCTTAGTGAGGAATGCTCAATAAAACCATCCAATAATGCATTTGTAAAACACTTTATAAAACATGCTTCAAACCATCATTTACACATGCTCAAAAGCATACTTAAACATGTATCTCATGCATCAAATCATAACATGTCATATTGGCTACAAGTGATAAATTCCATTTCTTTAAACACAAGTTCATCAACTTTCACCCCAAGGACTTTTAAACACCTTGGCCCCAAGGACTTTTAAACACCTTGGCCTATGGACTTTTAAACACCATAGAATGCATCTCATCAAGGACTTTTAAACACCTTGATCCCAAGGACTTTTAAACACCTTGGCCATGGACTTTTAAACACCATGAAATGTATCACATCAAGGACTTTTAAACACCTTGATCCCAAGGACTTTTAAACACCTTGGCCTATGGACTTTTAAACACCATAGAAAAGGATCACCTAAGGACTTTTAACCACCTTAGTGTCCACAACATGAACCATCCAAGGACTTTTAACCACCTTGATGTTCATAAGTAACAAGGCTCACTCAAGGACTTTTAACCACCTTAGTGACCTTAACATTTTAAAAACATCACTTGCCAATATACATCATTTTCATCACTTACATCACTGTTTTAAAGCATAAAACCAAGCCATATTCATCATGCATTTAAAAGCATTAAACCACATCATTTCAATGTACAAAAGCAAGGAACTCCTACCTAGAGTTACCTTCAACATATGGCTTACATCATCAGCAAAAACCATGCTAAAACATGCTTCCAAAACAGTATGTAAAACATGCAAATTATCATTTCGCATCACAACAAAATCATGACCACCACTTGAGAGAAATTCCGAAAACTTACGCTCGAGCTTAGCAAAGTTGTTTAGACTTAAACTAAGCTCCCAAGACATTGGTTTCAAAGCCGAAAACCCAATTTCACTCACCGATTCCACTTCGCCACTTACCGAAGCACGAAATCAAGCTTCCGAATCAACAACTCTTGGATCCAAAGATGCCTCCCCTGATTAAACACATTAAAGCAGAGGTTTAATGCATCATCAAGCATCAAAAGCTTCAATGAAAGCACTCAAACTCGCTGCTCTCATTCCCACTCCAATTTCGGCCACCAAACACAACCGAAATTGCATCAAAACCACTTCTCAACAAAGCCCAGCCATAAACCAGCAAAACCTAACATCCATTAACACCATAAAACATCTAAAAATAACCTACAAACATCCTTATACCTCCAGCAACAACAGATCCACAAGATCACCACAAAAACATCCAAGAAACATAAGCTAAACTTAGGAAACACAACCTATCCGGGATTGCATCAATCAAAACTCATTTCCTTATCAATTTAGAGTTCATTTAACATCAAAAACACATCTCAAATCACAGGTTAATCAGATCTAACGAAAATCATGAAAAATCATCAAATCTTGCATTATAAGCCAAGATCCAATTCCAAACTCAAAAGCCTTTAATTAAACATCAATTAAGAGTTGAGAACTTGGGAATTTCAGTAAAGAACTGATAGTTTAGAGGAGAAGGACGTTCTTACCTCTAAACTTGTGTTTCTCCACTTTTTGGAATGAAAATCCTTGTAGAATCAAGAAGCAATTGAAGAGGTTTTGAAGATATGTTGATTAGGAATAAAATGAGAGTTAAAAGGAGAGATTTAAGTGAGAAAAACAGAATCAAATCTCTGGAAATGGTGTGTTTGGTTTGAGAGAAAAAGAGAGAAGAAAATTGGAAGTTAGTTGAGAAAATTGTCAAATGAGTTTTTCCCTCCTTTTGATTCACTTTAAAATCAGAATTAAAACTCTAAATATCTTAGAAAAATCTGGAGAAATCACCTTTGGATTAATAGCCCCTTAAAGATTCAAAGTTTCAACTCTTTATAAAATAGTCACAAAACTTTCAAAAATTACATTTTGGTCACTAGCCAAAATGTCATACTTCCAAAACCCATTTTTCAAAATTGATTTCACAGTTCACTTAATTATATTAAAAGATGATTTTAGAACATTTTTCCATATTTTTAATGCAACCCGAACTAGGCTTTCCTAATTTCACCTCTTTAGATTCGAACAGCACTTTGACCAAACCGGTCAACGCCCAGAACTTCTAAGCCCAAAACCGGGGCGTTACATTGATTCTAACTTGTTTTGCGGACTTTTTTGTAGAGGTTCCGGGCGAGCGGGTCTAAATGGGCCGAACAATGGACCCGTTAGAATTTTAACTAAGTAAAAAGTACAGATATCGAGTTTTTGCAATATAATCGTGTTGAAAAGCTCGTAATCAATTGTATGAACTCCTAAATTTGGATTAAAACTTATTTTGCAACCCTTTTGTAGAGGTTTCAAGCGAGCGGGTCTAAATGGGCCGAACAATGGACCTGTTAGAATATTAACTGAATAAAAAGTACAGAATTCTAGTTTTTTTCAATATAATCGTGTTGAAAAGCTCGTAATCAATTTTATGAACTCCTAAATTTGGATTAAAACTTATTTTCCAACCCTTTTGTTGAGGTTTCGGACTAGCGGGTCTAAATGGGCCGAACAATGGACCCGTTAGAATTTTAACTGAGTAAAAAGTACAGAAATCGAGTTTTTGTAATATAATCGTGTTGAAAAGCTCGTAATCAATTATATGAACTCCTAAATTTGATTCTAACTTGTTTTACGATCTTTTTTGTAGAGGTTTCGGACGAGCGGGTCTAAATGGGCCGAACAATGGACCCGTTAGAATTTTAACTGAGTAAAGAGTACAGAAATCGAGTTTTTGCAATATAATCGTGTTGAAAAGCTTGTAATCAATTATATGAACTCCTAAATTTGATTCTAACTTGTTTTGCGGTCTTTTTTGTAGAGGTTTCGGACGAGCGAGTCTAAATGGGCCGAACAATGGACCCGTTAGAATTTTAACTAAGTAAAAAGTACAGAAATCGAATCGAGTTTTTGCAATATAATAGTGTTGAAAAGCTCGTAATCAATTATATGAACTCCTAAATTTCGATTAAAACTTACTTTGCGGTCCTTTTCGTAAGGTTTCGGATGAGCGAGTCTAAATGGACCGAACAATGGACCCGTAATCAATTATATGAACTCCTAAATTTGGATTAAAACTTATTTTCCAACCCTTTTGTAGAGGTTTCGGACGAGAGGGTCTAAATGGGCCGAACAATGGACCCGTTAGAATTTTAACTGAGTCAAAAGTACAGAAATCGAGTTTTTGCAATATAATAGTGTTGAAAAGCTCGTAATCAATTATATGAACTTCTAAATTTCGATTAAAACTTACTTTGCGGTCCTTTTCGTAAGGTTTCGGACGAGTTAGTCTAAATGGGTCGAACAATGGACCCGTTAGAATTTTAACCGAGTAAAAAGTATAAAAATTAAGTTTTCATAAGGTTTCGGACGAGCGAGTCTAAATGGACCGAACAATGGACCCGTAATCAATTATATGAACTCCTAAATTTGGATTAAAACTTATTTTGCAGCCCTTTTGTAGAGGTTTCAGACGAGCGGGTCTAAATGGGCCGAACAATGGACCTGTTAGAATTTTAACTGAATAAAAAGTACAGAAATCGAGTTTTTGCAATATAATTGTGTTGAAAAGCTCATAATCAATTATATGAACTCCTAAATTTGGATTAAAACTTATTTTGCAACCCTTTTATAGAGGTTTCGGACGAGAGGGTCTAAATGGGCCGAATAATGGACCCGTTAGAATTTTAACTGAGTACAAAGTACAGAAATCAAGTTTCTGCAATATAATCGTGTTGAAAAGCTAGTAATCAATTTTATAAACTCCAAAATTTTGATTCTAACTTGTTTTGCGGTCTTTTTTGTAGGGGTTTCGGACGAGCGGGTCTAAATGGGCCGAACAATGGATCCGTTAGAATTTTAACCGAGTAAAAAGTACAGTAATCGAGTTTTTGCAATATAATCATGTTGAAAAGCTCGTAATTAATTATATAAACTCCTAAAATTTGATTCTAACTTGTTTTGCGGTCTTTTTGTAGAGGTTTCGGACGAGCGGGCCTAAATGGGCCGAACAATGGACCCGTTAGAATTTTAACTGAGAAAAAAGTACAGAAATCGAGTTTTTGCAATATAATCATGTTGAAAAGCTCGTAATCAATTGTATGAACTCCTAAATTTGGATTAAAACTTATTTTGAAACCCTTTTGAAGAGGTTTCAAGCGAGCGGGTCTAAATGGGCCGAACAATGGACCCGTTAGAATATTAACTGAATAAAAATTACAGAATTCTAGTTTTTGTCAATATAATCGTGTTGAAAAGCTCGCAATCAATTTTATGAACTCCTAAATTTGGATTAAAACTTATTTTGCAACCCTCTTGTACAGGTTTTAGACGAGCGGGTCTAAATGGGCCGAACAATGGGCCCATTGGAATTTTAACTGAGTAAAAACTTCAGAAATCGAGTTTTTGCAATATAATCGTGTTGAAAAGCTCGTAATCAATTGTATGAACTATTAAATTTGGATTAAAACTTATTTTCCAACCCTTTTGTAGAGGTTTCGGACGAGCGGGTCTAAACAGGCTGAACAATGGACCCGTTAGAATTTTAACTGAGTAAAAAGTACAGAAATTGAGTTTTTGCAATATAATCGTGTTGAAAAGCTCGTAATCAATTATATGAACTCCTAAAATTTGATTAAAACTTGTTTTGCTGTCTTTTTTGTAGAGGTTTCGGACGAGCGGGTCTAAATGGGGCGAACAATGGACCCGTTAGAATTTTAACTGAGTAAAAAGTACAGAAATCGAGTTTTTGCAATATAATCGTGTTCAAAAGCTCTTAATCAATTATATGAACTCCTAGAATTTGATTCTAACTTATTTCGCGATCTTTTTTGTAACGGTTTCGGACGAGCGGGTCTAAATGGGCCAAACAATGGACCCGTTAGAATTTTAACTGAGTAAAAAGTACTGTAATTGAGTTTTTGCAATATAATCGTGTTGAAAAGTTCGTAATCAATTATATGAACTCCTAAAATTTGATTCTAACTTGTTTTGCGATCTTTTTTGTAGAGGTTTCGGACGAGCGGGTCTAAATGGGCCGAACAATGGACCTGTTAGAATTTTAACTGAGTAAAAAGTACAGAGATCGAGTTTTTGCCATATAATCGTGTTGAAAAGCTCGTAATCAATTATATGAACTCCTAAAATTTGATTCTAACTTGTTTTGCGATCTTTTTTGTAGAGGTTTCGGACGAGCGGGTCTAAATGGGCCGAACAATGGACCCGTTAGAATTTTAACTCAGTAAAAAGTACTGTAATTGAGTTTTTGCAATATAATCGTGTTGAAAAGCTCGTAATCAATTATATGAACTCCTAAAATTTGATTCTAACTTGTTTTGCGATCTTTTTTGTAGAGGTTTCGGATGAGCGGTTCTAAATGGGCCGAACAATGGACCTGTTAGAATTTTAACTGAGTAAAAAGTACAGAAATCGAGTTTTTGCAATATAATCGTGTTGAAAAGCTCGTAATCAATTATATGAACTCCTAAAATTTGATTCTAACTTGTTTTGCGGTCTTTTTGTAGAGGTTTCAGACGAGCGGGCCTAAATGGGCCGAACAATGGACCCGTTAGAATTTTAACTGAGAAAAATGTACAGAAATCAAGTTTTTGCAATATAATCGTGTTGAAAAGCTCGTAATCAATTGTATGAACTCCTAAATTTGATTCTAACTTGTTTTGCGGTCTTTTTTGTAGAGGTTTCGGACGAGCGGGTCTAAATGGACCGAACAATGGACCCGTTAGAATTTTAACTTAGTAAAAAGTACAGAAATCGAGTTTTTGCAATATAATTGTGTTGAAAAGCTCGTAATCAATTGTATGAACTCCTAAATTTGGATTAAAACTTATTTTGCAACCCTTTTGTTGAGGTTTCGGACGAGCGGGTCTAAATGGGCCGAACAATGGACCTGTTAGAATTTTAACTGAGTAAAAAGTACAGAAATCAAGTTTTTGCAATATAATCGTGTGAAAAGCTCGTAATCAATTGTATGAACTCCTAAATTTGGATTAAAACTTATTTTCCAACCCTTTTTTAGAGGTTTCGGACGAGCGGGTCTAAATGGGCTGAACAATGGACCCGTTAGAATTTTAACTGAGTAAAAAGTACATATATCGAGTTTTTGCATTATAATCGTGTTGAAAAGCTCGTATTCAATTATATGAACTCCTAAAATTTGATTCTAACTTTTTTGTGGTCTTTTTTGTAGAGATTTCGGATGAGCGGGTATAAATGGGCCGAACAATGGACCCGTTAGAATTTTAACTGAATCAAAAGTACAGAAATTGAGTTTTTGCAATATAATAGTGTTGAAATGCTCTTAATAAATTATATGAACTCCTAAATCACGATTAAAACTTACTTTGTTGTCTTTTTCGTAAGGTTTCGGACGAGCATGTCTAAATGGGCTGAACAATGGACCCGTTAGAATTTTATCTGAGTAAAAAGTACAAAAATCGAGTTTTTGCAATCTAATTGTGTTGAAAAGCTCGTAATCAATTGTATGAACTCCTAAATTTGGATTAAAACGTATTTTGCAACCCTTTTGTAGAGGTTTCGGATGAGCGAGTCTAAATGGGCCGAACATTGGACCCGTTAGAATTTTAACTGAGTACAAAGTACAGAAATCAAGTTTTTGCAATATAATCGTTATGAAAAGCTCGTAATCAATTATATAAGCTCCTAAAATTTGATTCTAATTTGTTTTGCGGTCTCTTTTGTAGAGGTTTCGGACGAGCGGGTCTAAATGGGCCGAACAATGGATCCGTTAGAATTTTAACTGAGTAGAAAGTACAAAAAGTGAGTTTTTGCAATATAATCTGTTTGAAACTCCTAAATTTGTATTAAAACTTATTTTCCAACCCTTTTGTAGAGGTTTCGGACTAGCGGGTCTAAATGGGCCGAACAATGGACCCATTAGAATTTTAACAGAGTAAAAAGCACAAAAAATGAGTTTTTGCAATATAATTGTGTTGAAAAGCTCATAATCAATTGTATGAACTCCTAAGTTTGGATTAAAACTTATTTTGCAACCCTTTTGTAGAGGTTTCGGACGAGCGGGTCTAAATGGGCCGAACAATGGACCCGTTAGAATTTAAACTGAGTTAAAAGTACTGTAACTGAGTTTTTGCAATATAATCGTGTTGAAAAGCTCGTAATCAATTATATGGACTCCTAAAATTTGATTCTAACTTGTTTTGCGGTCTTTTTTGTAGAGGTTTCGGACGAGCGGGTCTAAATGGGCCGAACAATGGACCCGTTAGAATTTTAACTGAGTAAAAAGTACAGAAATCGAGTTTTTGCAATATAATCGTGTTGAAAAGCTCGTAATCAATTATATGAACTCCAAATTTGATTCTAACTTGTTTTGCGGACTTTTTTGTAGAGGTTCCGGGCGAGCGGGTCTAAATGGGCCGAACAATGGACCCGTTAGAATTTTAACTAAGTAAAAAGTACAGAAATCGAATCGAGTTTTTGCAATATAATCGTGTTGAAAAGCTCGTAATCAATTGTATGAACTCCTAAATTTGGATTAAAACTTATTTTGCAACCCTTTTGTAGAGGTTTCAAGCGAGCAGGTCTAAATGGGCCGAACAATGGACCTGTTAGAATATTAACTGAATAAAAAGTACATAATTCTAGTTTTTTTCAATATAATCGTGTTGAAAAGCTCGTAATCAATTTTATGAACTCCTAAATTTGGATTAAAACTTATTTTCCAACCCTTTTGTAGAGGTTTCGGACTAGCAGGTCTAAATGGGCCGAACAATGGACCCGTTAGAATTTTAACTGAGTAAAAAGTACAGAAATCGAGTTTTTGTAATATAATCGTGTTGAAAAGCTCGTAATCAATTATATGAACTCCTAAATTTGATTCTAACTTGTTTTACGATCTTTTTTGTAGAGGTTTCGGACGAGCGGGTCTAAATGGGCCGAACAATGGACACGTTAGAATTTTAACTGAGTTAAAAGTACTGTAAATGAGTTTTTGCAATATAATCGTGTTGAAAAGCTCGTAATCAATTATATGGACTCCTAAAATTTGATTCTAACTTGTTTTGCGGTCTTTTTTGTAGAGGTTTCGGACGAGCGGGTCTAAATGGGCCGAACAATGGACCCGTTAGAATTTTAACTGAGTAAAGAGTACAGAAATCGAGTTTTTGCAATATAATCGTGTTGAAAAGCTTGTAATCAATTATATGAACTCCTAAATTTGATTCTAACTTGTTTTGCGGTCTTTTTTGTAGAGGTTTCGGACGAGCGGGTCTAAATGGGCCGAACAATGGACCCGTTAGAATTTTAACTAAGTAAAAAGTACAGAAATCGAATCGAGTTTTTGCAATATAATAGTGTTGAAAAGCTCGTAGTCAATTATATGAACTCCTAAATTTCGATTAAAACTTACTTTGCGGTCCTTTTCGTAAGGTTTCGGATGAGCGAGTCTAAATGGACCAAACAATGGACCCGTAATCAATTATATGAACTCCTAAATTTGGATTAAAACTTATTTTCCAACCCTTTTGTAGAGGTTTCGGACGAGAGGGTCTAAATGGGCCGAACAATGGACCCGTTAGAATTTTAACTGAGTAAAAAGTACAAAAATCGAGTTTTGGCAATATAGTCGTGTTGAAAAGCTCGTAATCAATTATATGAACTCCTAAATTTGATTCTAACTTGTTTTGCGGTGTTTTTTGTAGAGATTTCGGACGAGAGCGGGTCTAAATGGGCCGAACAATGGACCGGTTAGAATTTTAACTGAGTCAAAAGTACAGAAATCGAGTTTTTGCAATATAATAGTGTTGAAAAGCTCGTAATCAATTATATGAACTTCTAAATTTCGATTAAAACTTACTTTGCGGTCCTTTTCGTAAGGTTTCGGACGAGTTAGTCTAAATGGGTCGAACAATGGACCCGTTAGAATTTTAACCGAGTAAAAAGTATAAAAATTAAGTTTTCATAAGGTTTCGGACGAGCGAGTCTAAATGGACCGAACAATGGACCCGTAATCAATTATATGAACTCCTAAATTTGGATTAAAACTTATTTTGCAGCCCTTTTGTAGAGGTTTCAGACGAGCGGGTCTAAATGGGCCGAACAATGGACCTGTTAGAATTTTAACTGAATAAAAAGTACAGAAATCGAGTTTTTTCAATATAATCGTGTTGAAAAGCTTATAATCAATTATATTAACTCCTAAATTTGGATTAAAACTTATTTTGCAACCCTTTTATAGAGGTTTCGGACGAGAGGGTCTAAATGGGCCGAACAATGGACCCGTTAGAATTTTAACTGAGTACAAAGTACAGAAATCAAGTTTCTGCAATATAATCGTGTTGAAAAGCTAGTAATCAATTATATAAACTCCAAAATTTTGATTCTAACTTGTTTTGCGGTATTTTTTGTAGGGGTTTCGGACGAGCGGGTCTAAATAGGCCGAACAATGGATCCGTTAGAATTTTAACCAAGTAGAAAGTAAAAAAAGTGAGTTTTTGCAATATAATCTGTTTGAAAATCTCTTAATCAATTGTATGAACTCCTAAATTTGGATTAAAACTTATTTTGCAACCCTTTTGTAGAGGTTTCGGACGAGCGGGTCTAAATGGGCCGAACAATGGACCCGTTAGAATTTTAACAGAGTAAGAAGCAAAAAAATCGAGTTTTTGCAATATAATCTTGTCGAAAAGCACGTAATCAATTTTATGAACTCCTAAATTTGTATTAAAACGTATTTTCCAACCCTTTTGTAGAGGTTTCGGACTAGCGGGTCTAAATGGGCCGAACAATGGACCCATTAGAATTTTAACAGAGTAAAAAGCACAAAAATTGAATTTTTGCAATATAATTGTGTTGAAAAGCTAATAATCAATTGTATGAACTCCTAAATTTGGATTAAAACTTATTTTGCAACCTTTTTGTAGAGGTTTCGGTTGAGCGCGTCCAAATGGGCCGAACAATGGACCCGTTAGAATTTTTACTGAGTAAAATGTAATAAAATCGAGTTTTTGCAATATAATCATGTTAAAAAGCTCGTATTCAATTGTATGAACTCCAAAATTTGGATTAAATCTTATTTTGCAACCCTTTTGCAGAGGTTTCGGACGAGCGGGTCTAAATGGGCCGAACAATGGACCCGTTAGAATTTTAACTGAGTAAAAAGTATAGTAATCGAGTTTTTGCAATATAATCATGTTGAAAAGCTCGTAATTAATTATATAAACTCCTAAAATTTGATTCTAACTTGTTTTACGGTCTTTTTGTAGAGGTTTCGGACGAGCGGGCCTAAATGGGCCGAACAATGGACCCGTTAGAATTTTAACTGAGAAAAAAGTACAGAAATCGAGTTTTTGCAATATAATCATGTTGAAAAGCTCGTAATCAATTGTATGAACTCCTAAATTTGGATTAAAACTTATTTTGAAACCCTTTTGAAGAGGTTTCAAGCGAGCGGGTCTAAATGGGCCGAACAATGGACCCGTTAGAATATTAACTGAATAAAAAGTACAGAATTCTAGTTTTTTTCAATATAATCGTGTTGAAAAGCTCGTAATCAATTTTATGAACTCCTAAATTTGGATTAAAACTTATTTTGCAACCCTCTTGTACAGGTTTTAGACGAGCGGGTCTAAATGGGCCGAACAATGGGCCCATTGGAATTTTAACTGAGTAAAAAGTTCAGAAATCGAGTTTTTGAAATATAATCGTGTTGAAAAGCTCGTAATCAATTATATGAACTCCTAAAATTTGATTCTAAATTATTTTGCGGTCTTTTTTGTAGAGGTTTCAGATGAGCGGGTCTAAATGGGCCGAACAATGGACCTGTTAGAATTTTAACTGAGTAAAAAGTACAGAAATCGAGTTTTTGCAATATAATCGTGTTGGAAAGCTCAAAATTAATTATTTGAACTCTTAAATTTGATTAAAAGTTGTTTTGTGGTCTTTTTTGTAGAGGTTTCGGACGAGCGGGTCTAAATGGGCCGAACAATGGACCCGTTAGAATTTTAATTGAGTAAAAAGTACAGAAATCGAGTTTTTGCAATATAATCATGTTGAAAAGCTCGTAATCAATTATATGAAATCCTAAAATTTGATTAAAACTTGTTTTGCGGTCTTTTTTGTAGAGGTTTCGGACGAGCGGGTCTAAATGGGGCGAACAATGGACCCGTTAGAATTTTAACTGTGTAAAAAGTACATAAATCGAGTTTTTGCAATATAATCATGTTCAAAAGCTCTTAATCAATTATATGAACTCCTAGAATTTTGATTCTAAATTATTTTGCGATCTTTTTTGTAACGTTTTCGGACGAGCGGGTCTAAATGGGCTGAACAATGGACCCGTTAGAATTTTAACGGAGTAAAAAGTAAAGAAATCGAGTTTTTGCACTATAACCGTGTTGAAAAGCTCGTAAACAATTGTATGAACTCTTAAATTTGGATTAAAACTTATTTTGCAACCCTTTTGTAGAGGTTTCGGACGAGCGGGTCTAAATGGGCCGAACAATGGACCCGTTAGAATTTTAACTGAGTAAAATGTATTGTAATCGAGTTTTTGTAATATAATCGGGTTGAAAAGCTCGTAATCAATTATATGAACTCCTAAATTTGATTCTAACTTGTTTTGCGGTCTTTTTTGTAGAGGTTTCGGACGAGCGGGTCTAAATGGGCCGAACAATGGACCCGTTAGAATTTTAACTGAGTAAAAAGTTCAGAAATCGAGTTTTTGAAATATAATCGTGTTGAAAAGCTCGTAATCAATTATATGAACTCCTGAAATTTGATTAAAACTTGTTTTGCGGTCTTTTTTGTAGAGGTTTCGGACGAGCGGGTCTAAATAGGGCGAACAATGGACCCGTTAGAATTTTAACTGAGTAAAAGGTACAGAAATCGAGTTTTTGCAATATAATCATGTTCAAAAGCTCTTAATCAATTATATGAACTCCTAGAATTTGATTCTAACTTATTTTGCGATCTTTTTTGTAACGTTTTCGGACGAGCGGGTCTAAATGGGCCGAACAATGGACCCGTTAGAATTTTAACTGAGTAAAAAGTAAAGAAATCGAGTTTTTGCAATATAATTGTGTTAAAAAGCTCGTAAACAATTGTATGAACTCCTAAATTTGGATTAAAACTTATTTTGCAACCCTTTTGTAGAGGTTTCGGACGAGCGGGTCTAAATGGGCCGAAAAATGGACCCATTAGAATTTTAACTGAGTAAAAGGTACTATAATCGAGTTTTTGTAATATAATCGTGTTGAAAAGCTCGTAATCAATTATATGAACTCCAAAAATTTGATTCTAACGTGTTTTGCGGTCTTATTTGTAGAGGTTTCGGATGAGCGGGTCTAAATGGGCCGAACAATGGACCCGTTAGAATTTTAACAGAGAAAAAAGTACAAAAATCGAGTTTTTGCAATATAATCGTGTTGAAAAGCTCGTAATCAATTGTATGAACTCCTAAATGTGGATTAAAACTTATTTTGCAACCCTTTTTAGAGGTTTCAGACGAGCATGTCTAAATGGGACGAACAATGGACCCGTTATAATATTAACTGAATAAAAAGTACAGAATTCTAGTTTTTTCAATATAATCGTGTTGAAAAGCTTGTAATCAATTTTATAAACTACTAAATTTGGATTAAAACTTATTTTGCAACCCTCTTGTACAGGTTTCAGACGAGCGGGTCTAAATGGGCCGAACAATGGACCCATTGGAATTTTAACTAAGTAAAAAGTTCAGAAATCGAGTTTTTGAAATATAATCATGTTGAAAAGCTCGTAATCAATTATATGAACTACTAAAATTTGATTCTAAATTATTTTGCTATTTTTTGTAGAGGTTTCGGACGAGCGGGTCTAAATGGGCCGAACAATGGACCCGTTAGAATTTTAACTGAGTAAAAAGTACAGAAATCGAGTTTTTGCAATATAATCGTGTTCAAAAGCTCTTATTCAATTATATGAACTCCTAGAATTTGATTCTAACTTATTTTGCGATCTTTTTTGTAACGGTTTCGGACGAGCGGGTCTAAATGGGCCAAACAATGGACCCGTTAGAATTTTAACTGAGTAAAAAGTATAGAAGTCGAGTTTTTGCAATATAATCGTGTTGAAAAGATCGTAAACAATTGTATGAACTCCTAAATTTGGATTAAAACTTATTTTGCAACACTTTTGTAGAGATTTCGGACGAGCAGATCTAAATGGACCGAACAATGGACCCGTTAGAATTTTAACTGAGTAAAAAGTACTATAATCAAGTTTTTGTAATATAATCGTGTTGAAAAGCTCCTAATCAATTATATGAACTCCT
The DNA here is from genome assembly GCA_030270665.1 of Hibiscus trionum. Classification (NCBI taxonomy): domain Eukaryota; kingdom Viridiplantae; phylum Streptophyta; class Magnoliopsida; order Malvales; family Malvaceae; genus Hibiscus; species Hibiscus trionum. Next base: position 35,581,736 of record BSYR01000010.1, on the reverse strand, counting down.
AAATTTGATTCTAACTTGTTTTGCGGTCTTTTTGTAGAGGTTTCGGACGAGCGGGTCTAAATGGGCCGAACAATGGACCTGTTAGAATTTTAACTGAATAAAAAGTACAGAAATCGAATTTTTGCAATATAATCGTGTTGAAAAGCTCATAATCAATTATATGAACTCCTAAATTTGGGTTAACTATTTTGCAACCCTTTTGTAGAGCTTTCGGACGAGCGGGTCTAAATGGGGCGAACAATGGACCCGTTAGAATTTAACTGAGTAAAAAATACAGTAATCGAGTTTTTGCAATATAAACGTGTTCAAAAGTTCTTCATCAATTATATGAACTCCTAGAACTTGATTCTAACATACTTTGCGATCTTTTTTGTAACGGTTTCGGACGAGCGGGTCTAAATGGGCCGAACAATGGACCTGTTAGAATTTTAACTTAGTGAAAAGTAAAGAAATCGAGTTTTGCAATATAATCGTGTTGAAAAGCTCGTAATCAATTATATGAACACCTAAATTTGATTCTAACTTGTTTTGCGGTCTCTTTTGTAGAGGTTTCGGACGAGCGGGTCTAAATGGACCGAACAATTGACCCGTTATAATTTTAACTGAGTAAAAAGTACAGAAATCGAGTTTTTGCAATATAATTGTGTTGAAAAGCTCGTAATCAATTGTATGAACTCCTAAATTTGGATTAAAACTTATTTTGCAACCCTTTTGTAGAGGTTTCTGACGAGCGGGTCTAAATGGGCCGAACAATGGACCTGTTAGAATTTTAACTAAGTAAAAAGTACGGAAATCAAGTTTTTGCAATATAATCGTGTTGAAAAGCTCGTAATCAATTGTATGAACTCCTAAATTTTGATTAAAACTTATTTTCCAACCCTTTTGTAGAGGTTTCGGACGAGCGGGTCTAAATGGGCTGAACAATGGACCCGTTAGAATTTTAACTGAGTAAAAAGTACAAAAATCGAGTTTTTGCAATATAATCTATTTGAAAATCTCTTAATCAATTGTATGAACTCCTAAATTTGGATTAAAACTTATTTTGCAACCCTTTTGTAGAGGTTTCGGATGAGCGAGTCTAAATGGGCTGAACAATGGACCCGTTAGAATTTTAACTGAGTAAAAAGTACAGAAATCGAGTTTTTGCATTATAATCGTGTTGAAAAGCTCGTAATCAATTATATGAACTCCTAAAATTTGATTCTAACTTGTTTTGCGGTTTTTTTTGTAGAGGTTTCGGACGAGCGAGTCTAAATGGGCCGAACAATGGACCCGTTAGAATTTTAACTGAGTCAAAAGTACAGAAATTGAGTTTTTGCAATATAATAGTGTTGAAAAGCTTTTAATAATTTATATGAACTCCTAAATTTCGATTAAAACTTACTTTGCGGTCTTTTTCGTAAGGTTTCGGACGAGCGAGTCTAAATGGGCCGAACAATGGACCTGTTAGAATTTTAACCGAGTAAAAAGTATAAAAATTAAGTTTTTGCAATATAATAGTGTTGAAAAGCTCGTTATCAATTATATGAACTCCTAAAATTTGATTCTAACTTATTTTGTGATCTTTTTTGTTGGGTTTCAAACGAGCGGGTCTAAATGGGCCGAACAATGGACCCGTTAGAATTTTAACTAAGTAAAATGCACAAAAATCGAGTTTTTGCAATCTAATTGTGTTGAAAAGCTCTTAATCAATTGTATGAACTACTAAATTTGGATTAAAACTTATTTTGCAACCCTTTTGTAGAGGTTTCGGATGAGCGAGTCTAAATGGGCCGAACATTGGACCCATTAGAATTTTAACTTAGTACAAAGTATAGAAATCAAGTTTTTGCAATATAATCGTGTTGAAAAGCTCGTAATCAATTATATAAATTCCTAAATTTTGATTCTAATTTGTTTTGCGGTCACTTTTGTAGAGGCTTCAGACGAGCTGGTCTAAATGGGCCGAACAATGGATCCGTTAGAATTTTAACTGAGTAGAAAGTACAAAAAGTGAGTTTTTGCAATATAATCTGTTTGAAACTCCTAAATTTGTATTAAAACTTATTTTCCAACCCTTTTGTAGAGGTTTCGGACTAGCGGGTCTAAATGGGCCGAACAATGGACCCATTAGAATTTTAACATAGTAAAAAGCACAAAAATTGAGTTTTTGCAATATAATTGTGTTGAAAAGCTCATAATCAATTGTATGAACTCCAAAGTTTGGATTAAAACTTATTTTGCAACCCTTTTGTAGAGGTTTCGGACGAGCGGGTCTAAATGGGCCGAACAATGGACCCGTTAGAATTTTAACTGAGTAAAAAGTACTGTAATTGAGTTTTTGCAATATAATCGTGTTGAAAAGCTCGTAATCAATTCTTTGAACTCCTAAAATTTGATTCTAACTTGTTTTGCGATCTTTTTTGTAGAGGTTTCGGACGAGCGGGTCTAAATGGGCCGAACAATGGACCTGTTAGAATTTTAACTAAGTAAAAAGTATAGAAATCGAGTTTTTGCAATATAATCGTGTTGAAAAGCTCGTAATCAATTATATGAACTCCTAAAATTTGATTCTAACTTGTTTTGCGTTCTTTTTGTAGAGGTTTCGGACGAACGGGCCTAAATTGGCCGAACAATGGACCCGTTAGAATTTTAACTGAGAAAAAAAGTACAGAAATCGAATTTTTGCAATATAATCGTGTTGAAAAGCTCGTAATCAATTGTATGAACTCCTAAATTTGGATTAAAACTTATTTTGCAACCCTTTTGTAGAGGTTTCAGACGAGCGGGTCTAAATGGCCCGAACAATGGACCCGTTAGAATATTATGTAACCCCCTCGTCCCGGTCTGGGCGCTTGACCGATCCGAGTGGGCCACACGGGGAAAACCGAAGCGAAACCCGTTAAGGTTCCCTCTCGGTTAGCAACCCTATTTTTTTTCATTTTAAAATCTTGTCTAAATGGATATTAAACCCTATGTGGTCAAACAGCGGAACAAGAATACAAGAGACAAACATTCGAACCCAAAACAGCAATTAAACAGCCCACTTTTAATCTTTTAAACAGGCCGTTTCGAAACGCCCTTGAGGCGTATCGAAACGCCTTGACCAGGTCAACTGACCCAGAGCCTTTACAAGGGGCCGTATCGAAACGGGGGTCAACCGTTTCGAAACGCCCACGACGGTCAATATCTCGTGGTCAACGAGATTTTGACCGTTTCGAAACCTTTACACCCGTTTCGAAACACCTTCATCTCGTGAATTTCTCAGAATTCCAGTAGCCAAAACGTTCCGATACGCGTTTCGGAACAGGGGTTCCAAAGGCCATACCGTATCGAAACGCGTTCCGATACGGGGTCCCTGAAGCCTACCCGTTCCGAAACGATCCCTCCCGTTTCGAAACGCTGGCAGTCTGTAACCTTTGAAATACAGATTTATGGGTGTTTTGACAAGTCTAAAGGTCCCATAGGACCCCTAAAGGCACATAAAATCATCAAACAAAGTCTAGAGGCATACATCTTAAATTTAACATACTCAAACACATACAAGCATGGATTTGGATAATCTTTCTAACATGGCGAATTACACATTAAGAGCCTTTCATACAAGCACGCTTAAAGACATTTAAAAAGAACCAATAAGCATCACACATAACAAGTGAGTCCACATGCCATTCAAGCAACCTAAGCACACATAAGACATTCATCGTACTAGCATTTGGCAAGATATAACATGCTTACAAATCAAGTCAACCATAGACATACATCAAGACTCGAATCAACAATTCCTATCCCATTGCTTAACTATTACATTCTATTACTTGAAATCCATACATTGAGCTCACCAAAAGCAACACTTGGAGACCTTCCCTTGCCTCTGCCACCCACAAGCTATATATCTGCATTGTCGAACAAAAGAGAGCGTAAGCATAAAAGCTTAGTGAGGGTGAGCTCTTTAAAAACAAACCTCGACAATGCAGGGTCCAAGCACGAGCTACAACCAAGATAAAATGCATGTTCATATCTCTGGTCCACACGAGCCATGATCATAGATGATGCATGAACATATACTCAATATCATGTCATGCTCAACATGTTCAAAACCACAATACATGAAATCACATATATTAAGCCATGTTAGCAACACATCCCAAATCACATTGGCTCACAATCAAGCACATATTGGCAACATAAACTACAATCCGTATTGGCACCTAGCTATGACTCGAATACACGGATAACCGTTGGAACTCACATCCAACAACACAACCATTACCTGGCGGTGGGATTCCACTCATCACCGTTCACGCGGAGGGGATTCCACTCATCCTCACGCCTCATTTCACGCGGAGGGGATTTCACTCATCCTCACGCCTCATTCCACGCGGAGGGGATTCCACTCATCCTCACGCCTCATTCCACGCGGAGGGGATTCCACTCATCCTCACGCCCGTCGATGGGATTCCACTCATCACCGACTAATGTAAATATATTTTCCGGGCGTACCCGTACTCCTCCTTGGTGACTCAACGCCACCAAGGCCACGCGCGACTTTTGACTCATGTGTACACACTAACATCCTAATGATCGATCATTTGTACCCAAGCATACTAGTGCCAATACTAATACATTCCACATACCATTTATTAACAACTTCCGTGCTTAGCACGTACTCACCATGACTTACTATCATGCACAAACCACATTTCCATGCCTAACATGTACTCACCATGATCCTCGGATCATACATTCACCTCATAACATCATTACACATGTCAACACTACATGCATCTCAATAACACAAACATCACATCATATTTCATACATATGTATATCTCTATCACATTTATCATCAACATGCATGTAACAATGCATTAAGCCATGCCTCCACATACATGTATAACAACATAAGCATAATCATCATAAGCATGATTAAACATGAGGCACAATTCAACACTTTAAAGATCAACCAAGGTCTCTAACTAAAGTTTGGGATTAGGCTACCACCCTAATCCCAACTCTAGGTGGGTCTACCAATCCCAACCTAGTTCACATGCTTGAACCAACACTTGAAAACTATTTAAAATATTTAACCACTCACCTAAGCTTCCAAGCTCCAAGCCAAGCAAGCAACCTCCCTCAAATTTCCGGATTTCTTCCCGAAGCTTCCCCAACACCAATTCCCGCTTCTAAACAACCTCAAACACATTTCAAACAATTCCAAATCAGCCCAACATCAAAATACCAACCCGGAAAACAATTCAAATCAAATTTACAACGTTGCAAGCCATGACCAAACCCCACACTTTGAAATTTCGGGCAGCCCCTAAACCATATCCAAAAACCATGTTTCCAACATCCATAGCACCCACAAACAATCCCAAATCGACCCCTAACCATTACCCTAACATCAAACCTCAATTTCCAACACAAACCACACCCTAAACTCAACTAAAAACCCTCCTAAAAACCCATTTTTATCCAATTTCGGGAATTTTCTTAAAGCCATTCAAAATTCACATATGTGGTACCATTTAGCTCCTAGACTTCATAACTAACAACATTGAATCAAAACATTAAGCTTAACAACATAAAGTTACCATTTTTAATCAAAATCTCCAAAAACTCCATTTTCCAAAACCTTAACGAAAGTGAAAACTAAGTGTACTTTTGAAGAGAGGATGGTGAGGACAAGTCGAAAATGTAATTACCTTTCAAAAAGCTTCAAAAATGGAGAAGAAATGAGGTGAAAAAGCAACTTAGAGGAGAACTCTCTACTTGTCGTCAAAATGGAGGAGAAGGGTGAGTGAAGAAGATGAGCACATGTTTAATTCAATAAAGAGGGGTTTTCATTTTAAAAGTTCATTTTATTTACCAATCTGCCATTAATGAGGATAGCTATCTCCATTTCCAAATCCCATGGAATTGGGCTTTAAAATCAAAACATGTCAAACACAAATTATTTGTTTTGAAAACCCGAGGCCCAAAATAATATTTTATTATTTTAAATCTTAAAACCGAAACCCGAAACAATATTTTAATATTATTTCCATCCGACCCCCAAACCCGGGTGTTACAACTCTCCCCCACTTAAGGAAATTTCGTCCCCGAAATTTATCGGACATGAAGAATCACAGAAACTGTCTCTCCACACTTCCTTCTCACCACAACATACTAACCAATCTCAGTGGACTTACCCCACATCAATAGCTATCTAATGCTAAGATTCCCATTGGTTCTTTCAAGGCATGTCAATTTAAAACTCAACTCAATCTCTTCAACAACATAGCACGGGACAAATCCAACTCACACTTCTGAATCATAGATACATAAACCACCTCACCAACCTCTTCCTAACTCTGGTGGTAACCGTGACAAACGAACAACGGAACTAGTTCTGACTCACAATCTCAGGCAGCACCGTACGAACAGTTGGATCATAACCTTCTCTAACTGAACATCTGCCTTCAACGGACAACCAGACACTATGCAAACGTCTTCAAAATAATCTAGCAGAAATTTCGGATCTCTATTATCCACTTTCATTACGAATCTTCCACAGATGTGGCGAACTAGAAGAGACTGAACTCGGTCTTGACACGCTGGAAATTTACATACTTACTCTCATACTGAACCACCTTATTCGCCCACTCAGTCTGGAAGTACTCATCTTCAACCCACACTACGTCTTCATACTACTCAGATGCAATACAAATGAACTACCGTGTGCTTCGGCAAAAACAATACGTCTTAAAACACTATGTCAATCTGTACAACTATTCTGTCTCTGAAATACAAAACTCTATCATCTCTGAACTGTATTCTGAAGGTCTTCCTTCTACTATGCCTTGCACGTGAGGTGCCAAGAATCTGTCTTGCAACTGTTTCTCTTCAAACATTCCGACTCAGCGTAGGCTCAACATGAAACACGGCCACAAGAATACTGGCATTCGGCTAATACAACTCGCAACCCAACTACCAATCTAACAACAATCACTACTCGGAACATCGGTCACTACGGAGGCTATCTTCGGATGGTACTCAATCTTGATATTACAATCTTCAAGCGGTTCTAACATTTCATGCTGTACAAGTTTTCACCCTTCCTAAGTCTTCAAATATTTCAAGTTCTGATGATACGTACATACTCACTGTGCATTCTTGCTATACAAGCTTTGTCTCTAAGTCTTCGAAGCAAATACAACTGTAATTAACTCTATGTCTCATATCGGATAACTCTTCTCACAATCTTCCAACTAGCTTGATGAACAAGCCACAATCTTCTGTCTTGCATAAGCACACAACCTAACTCTACATGTAACACATTACTATGGTTCGCAAACTCTTTTTTTTTTTGATATAGACTGATTCAAGGTCGAAGCTCTCTTCAAAGTTCTTTTCAGTTTCTCAAGGGCTCATTGTCTTGCATCTGATCACACAACTGTCACAGTCTTCAATTTCTTCCAACTCACATCTTCTTCTGCCTACTTGGGATTTTCTCTAACACACTCGGCTGAACTACAAGTCTTGAGAGAACATCTTCCTTAACTCGGAGTTCACATTTGCTCAACTTGGTATACAACTGATTCTCAAAAAGGATCTACATCCCTAACTTCAGGCTTGTCATGCTCTTCTTCGGTACTTGAATATACCCCCGTATCATCTATGAAAATTACTACAAACTGACCAAGGAACTCAGGAAAATATTCTGCTCAACATCTCTATGAAGGTAACTAATACACTAGTCAAACAAAACGACATAACTCAGAGCTCAAGGCGATCACATCTTGCCCTTAAAGTTGTCTTCGATACTTCAACTTTTCTCACTTTCAACTAGCAGTAAACAGATCTCAAACTAATCTTCAAATAGACTGAAGCACACACTAACTGACCAACAATTCACTGACACTCGAAAACGGATACTAGTCATCCACTGTCACTTGTTTCGACTGTATGTAATCTGAACACATTCTCGTACTGTCACTCTTTCTTCTTCACAAATTGCACTGTAGAACTCTGAGATGATGCACTAGGCCTAATGAGTCTAAGGTCTAACAAATCTCAAAGTTGATTCTTCAACATTCTCAATTCTTCCGGAAATCATAACATATAGAGCAATCAAAACAGGAGTAAACTCGAAGACGGTCTCAATATCAAACTCTTCTTCTCTAGACAAGAGATAAGCCGACAATTCTTCCAAACACTTCTAGGAAAAGAAAACACAAACTATCCTAACATTCTGCGGTCTAGTCTTCATTCAAAATCAAATTCATCACAATTACTAAGCAAGCCTGTCAACTAAACTCAATCAATCTTTGACCTCTAAAACTGGATCAACATTTGACAAGGAGTTCACATCCTCGCTTATCACTACAGTCTCACAAAAATATGTAACTTCAAGGCAACTCTTTCTCTGTCTCAATGTATACACTAATTCTATGCTCTTCAAGCCAAACCTTGTCGAAGGGTATATCAAAACTGGAGGAAGATGATTATTTCACATCTGCTAGAACTAGTAACTCTAAACCACCAACAAACATCTTCTGCACATCTTCCTGATCACTACTATCTCCCAAAGGCTGGTACTTGTGTCCCTACATCTAAGGTCTCAACAAACTTATCTAATTTCTTACATGCTCACACAAAGGAGGTATTCGCAGAAATTGCAACTTAACATGTACACAACTGATAGTCTTTTGTCCTCTTGTTCTCAGACTGGTTCTTCAACAATATCTGACTCTTTTAAACTGTTCGTAGAGCATCTCAAAACTTCAAAAATGCAGTTCTGAGCACACACAGACAACCATGCTGGAAAACCACCCAGACGCACACGGGCCCCAAACACACAAATCGGTTCCCATTCACGGATACTGATCTGTTGTCTTGCATCGAAATCATAGGCTGAACCCCAACAGTCACCAACTAACACTTCTGAAATTCAGATTACTCACACGAGACCCCTACCTAGATCTCGCCAAAAGAACTAAGGTACTCATACCTACCTCTGACACCTCATCGAGCACATTCAAACTTGCATGCTTGGTAACAACATACGGAAGTACGAACTCAGAACCAATCGGCAGAGACAAACTCAAAACTGTACCAAGGGCTTATCCACTATAACCTAGATACCACCTGACTCCCACTTATAGGTCTTCACTTCTTTTCACCAACTAATGCCAGAATCGATCCCATCGTCTCTCACCAACAAGAATCAACTCACATACACACGGACTCGAGCAAACAAATTGTTCCTCAACTCCGGTACAACTATACTCCCCTAACTATAGCAAGGAACTTCCTCTACATCATCCCCATTCAAAAACCACAATTTCCACTTACCGATTCACGGCCCACACACATTGGCCCTAAACTTACTAAAAGCAATAAATCAATCAACAATTTAACATACAAGTTGGGTTAGCAAAGGAAAGGTCCAAGTGGCTCAAGTATGATTTCCCTCACTTAAAATCCTTTTTCCGATGTAATAGAAGCAATGGGACTCTACTCAACATGTTTCAAGCAAATCAGCACACATACATGCTTAACCAAGCATATAACAAGGCATACTTGCTAAACAAGCAACACATGCGTACGATCAAACAACATACATTCCCAATCAAACAATCACACATCACAACATGCACGGGTAACGAGCAACATGCTTTTAAACGAACAATCAACATACTTGTCACACAAGCAATCATACTTACAAGGCAAGCAAACACCGTGTATATTAATCAAAAACTCGAACTTACCTCACTTACCTGCCCAAGGTCTCGGCAACCTTAGGCTCTGATACCAACAAATGTAACCCCCTCGTCCCGGTCTGGGCGCTTGACCGATCCGAGTGGGCCACACGGGGAAAACCGAAGCGAAACCCGTTAAGGTTCCCCCTCGGTTAGCAACCCTATTTTTTTCATTTTAAAATCTTGTCTAAATGGATATTAAACCCTATGTGGTCAAACAGCGGAACAAGAATACAAGAGACAAACATTCGAACCCAAAACAGCAATTAAACAGCCCACTTTTAATCTTTTAAACAGGCCGTTTCGAAACGCCCTTGAGGCGTATCGAAACGCCTTGACCAGGTCAACTGACCCAGAGCCTTTACAAGGGGCCGTATCGAAACGGGGGTCAACCGTTTCGAAACGCCCACGACGGTCAATATCTCGTGGTCAACGAGATTTTGACCGTTTCGAAACCTTTACACCCGTTTCGAAACACCTTCATCTCGTGAATTTCTCAGAATTCCAGTAGCCAAAACGTTCCGATACGCGTTTCAGAACAGGGGTTCCAAAGGCCATACCGTATCGAAACGCGTTCCGATACGGGGTCCCTGAAGCCTACCCGTTCCGAAACGATCCCTCCCGTTTCGAAACGCTGGCAGTCTGTAACCTTTGAAATACAGATTTAGGGGTGTTTTGACAAGTCTAAAGGTCCCATAGGACCCCTAAAGGCACATAAAATCATCAAACAAAGTCAAGAGGCATACATCTTAGATTTAACATACTCAAACACATACAAGCATGGATTTGGATAATCTTTCTAACATGGCGAATTACACATTAAGAGCCTTTCATACAAGCATGCTTGAAGACATTTAAAAAGAACCAATAAGCATCACACATAACAAGTGAGTCCACATGCCATTCAAGCAACCTAAGCACACATAAGACATTCATCGTACTAGCATTTGGCAAGATATAACATGCTTACAAATCAAGTCAACCATAGACATACATCAAGACTCGAATCAACAATTCCTATCCCATTGCTTAACTATTACATTCTATTACTTGAAATCCATACATTGAGCTCACCAAAAGCAACACTTGGAGACCTTCCCTTGCCTCTGCCACCCACAAGCTATATATCTGCATTGTCGAACAAAAGAGAGCGTAAGCATAAAAGCTTAGTGAGGGTGAGCTCTTTAAAAACAAACCTCGACAATGCAGGGTCCAAGCTCGAGCTACAACCAAGATAAAATGCATGTTCATATCTCTGGTCCACACGAGCCATGATCATAGATGATGCATGAACATATACTCAATATCATGTCATGCTCAACATGTTCAAAACCACAATACATGAAATCACATATATTAAGCCATGTTAGCAACACATCCCAAATCACATTGGCTCACAATCAAGCACATATTGGCAACATAAACTACAATCCGTATTGGCACCTAGCTATGACTCGAATACACGGATAACCGTTGGAACTCACATCCAACAACACAACCATTACCTGGCGGTGGGATTCCACTCATCACCGTTCACGTGGAGGGGATTCCACTCATCCTCACGCCTCATTTCACGCGGAGGGGATTCCACTCATCCTCACGCCTCATTCCACGCGGAGGGGATTCCACTCATCCTCACGCCTCATTCCACGCGGAGGGGATTCCACTCATCCTCACGCCCGTCGATGGGATTCCACTCATCACCGACTAATGTAAATATATTTTCCGGGCGTACCCGTACTCCTCCTTGGTGACTCAACGCCACCAAGGCCACGCGCGACTTTTGACTCATGTGTACACACTAACATCCTAATGATCGATCATTTGTACCCAAGCATACTAGTGCCAATACTAATACATTCCACATACCATTTATTAACAACTTCCGTGCTTAGCACGTACTCACCATGACTTACTATCATGCACAAACCACATTTCCATGCCTAACATGTACTCACCATGATCCTCGGATCATACATTCACCTCATAACATCATTACACATGTCAACACTACATGCATCTCAATAACACAAACATCACATCATATTTCATACATATGTATATCTCTATCACATTTATCATCAACATGCATGTAACAATGCATTAAGCCATGCCTCCACATACATGTATAACAACATAAGCATAACCATCATAAGCATGATTAAACATGAGGCACAATTCAACACTTTAAAGATCAACCAAGGTCTCTAACTAAAGTTTGGGATTAGGCTACCACCCTAATCCCAACTCTAGGTGGGTCTACCAATCCCAACCTAGTTCACATGCTTGAACCAACACTTGAAAACTATTTAAAATATTTAACCACTCACCTAAGCTTCCAAGCTCCAAGCCAAGCAAGCAACCTCCCTCAAATTTCCGGATTTCTTCCCGAAGCTTCCCCAACACCAATTCCCGCTTCTAAACAACCTCAAACACATTTCAAACAATTCCAAATCAGCCCAACATCAAAATACCAACCCGGAAAACAATTCAAATCAAATTTACAACGTTGCAAGCCATGACCAAACCCCACACTTTGAAATTTCGGGCAGCCCCTAAACCATATCCAAAAACCATGTTTCCAACATCCATAGCACCCACAAACAATCCCAAATCGACCCCTAACCATTACCCTAACATCAAACCTCAATTTCCAACACAAACCACACCCAAAACTCAACTAAAAACCCTCCTAAAAACCCATTTTTATCCAATTTCGGGAATTTTCTTAAAACCATTCAAAATTCACATATGTGGTACCATTTAGCTCCTAGACTTCATAACTAACAACATTGAATCAAAACATTAAGCTTAACAACATAAAGTTACCATTTTTAATCAAAATCTCCAAAATCTCCATTTTCCAAAACCTTAACGAAAGTGAAAACTAAGTGTACTTTTGAAGAGAGGATGGTGAGGACAAGTCGAAAATGTAATTACCTTTCAAAAAGCTTCAAAAACGGAGAAGAAATGAGGTGAAAAAGCAACTTAGAGGAGAACTCTCTACTTGTCGTCAAAATGGAGGAGAAGGGTGAGTGAAGAAGATGAGCACATGTTTAATTCAATAAAGAGGGGTTTTCATTTTAAAAGTTCATTTTATTTACCAATCTGCCATTAATGAGGATAGCTATCTCCATTTCCAAATCCCATGGAATTGGGCTTTAAAATCAAAACATGTCAAACACAAATTATTTGTTTTGAAAACCCGAGGCCCAAAATAATATTTTATTATTTTAAATCTTAAAACCGAAACCCGAAACAATATTTTAATATTATTTCCATCCGACCCCCAAACCCGGGTGTTACAACTCTCCCCCACTTAAGGAAATTTCGTCCCCGAAATTTATCGGACATGAAGAATCACAGAAACTGTCTCTCCACACTTCCTTCTCACCACAACATACTAACCAATCTCAGTGGACTTACCCCACATCAATAGCTATCTAATGCTAAGATTCCCATTGGTTCTTTCAAGGCATGTCAATTTAAAACTCAACTCAATCTCTTCAACAACATAGCACGGGACAAATCCAACTCACACTTCTGAACCATAGATACATAAACCACCTCACCAACCTCTTCCTAACTCTGGTGGTAACCGTGACAAACGAACAACGGAACTAGTTCTGACTCACAATCTCAGGCAGCACTGTACGAACAGTTGGATCATAACCTTCTCTAACTGAACATCTGCCTTCAACGGACAACCAGACACTATGCAAACGTCTTCAAAATAATCTAGCAGAAATTTCGGATCTCTATTATCCACTTTCATTACGAATCTTCCACAGATGTGGCGAACTAGAAGAGACTGAACTCGGTCTTGACACGCTGGAAATTTACATACTTACTCTCATACTGAACCACCTTATTCGCCCACTCAGTCTGGAAGTACTCATCTTCAACCCACACTACGTCTTCATACTACTCAGATGCAATACAAATGAACTACCGTGTGCTTCGGCAAAAACAATACGTCTTAAAACACTATGTCAATCTGTACAACTATTCTGTCTCTGAAATACAAAACTCTATCATCTCTGAACTGTATTCTGAAGGTCTTCCTTCTACTATGCCTTGCACGTGAGGTGCCAAGAATCTGTCTTACAACTGTTTCTCTTCAAACATTCCGACTCAGCGTAGGCTCAACATGAAACACGGCCACAAGAATACTGACATTCGGCTAATACAACTCGCAACCCAACTACCAATCTAACAACAATCACTACTCGGAACATCGGTCACTACGGAGGCTATCTTCGGATGGTACTCAATCTTGATATTACAATCTTCAAGCGGTTCTAACATTTCATGTTGTACAAGTTTTCACCCTTCCTAAGTCTTCAAATATTTCAAGTTCTGATGATACGTACATACTCACTGTGCATTCTTGCTATACAAGCTTTGTCTCTAAGTCTTCGAAGCAAATACAACTGTAATTAACTCTATGTCTCATATCGGATAACTCTTCTCACAATCTTCCAACTAGCTTGATGAACAAGCCACAATCTTCTGTCTTGCATAAGCACACAACCTAACTCTACATGTAACACATTACTATGGTTCGCAAACTCTCTTCTTCTTTTTTGATATAGACTGATTCAAGGTCGAAGCTCTCTTCAAAGTTCTTTTCAGTTTCTCAAGGGCTCATTGTCTTGCATCTGATCACACAACTGTCACAGTCTTCAATTTCTTCCAACTCACATCTTCTTCTGCCTACTTGGGATTTTCTCTAACACACTCGGCTGAACTACAAGTCTTGAGAGAACATCTTCCTTAACTCGGAGTTCACATTTGCTCAACTTGGTATACAACTGATTCTCAAAAAGGATCTACATCCCTAACTTCAGGCTTGTCATGCTCTTCTTCGGTACTTGAATATACCCCCGTATCATCTATGAAAATTACTACAAACTGACCAAGGAACTCAGGAAAATATTCTGCTCAACATCTCTATGAAGGTAACTAATACACTAGTCAAACAAAACGACATAACTCAGAGCTCAAGGCGATCACATCTTGCCCTTAAAGTTGTCTTCGATACTTCAACTTTTCTCACTTTCAACTAGCAGTAAACGGATCTCAAACTAATCTTCAAATAGACTGAAGCACACACTAACTGACCAACAATTCACTGGCACTCGAAAACGGATACTAATCATCCACTGTCACTTGTTTCGACTGTATGTAATCTGAACACATTCTCGTACTGTCACTCTTTCTTCTTCACAAATTGCACTGTAGAACTCTGAGATGATGCACTAGGCCTAATGAGTCTAAGGTCTAACAAATCTCAAAGTTGATTCTTCAACATTCTCAATTCTTCCGGAAATCATAAGATATAGAGCAATCAAAACAGGAGTAAACTCGAAGACGGTCTCAATATCAAACTCTTCTTCTCTAGACAAGAGATAAGCCGACAATTCTTCCAAACACTTCTAGGAAAAGAAAACACAAACTATCCTAACATTCTGCGGTCTAGTCTTCATTCAAAATCAAATTCATCACAATTACTAAGCAAGCCTGTCAACTAAACTCAATCAATCTTTGACCTCTAAAACTGGATCAACATTTGACAAGGAGTTCACATCCTCACTTATCACTACAGTCTCACAAAAATATATAACTTCAAGGCAACTCTTTCTCTGTCTCAATGTATACACTAATTCTATGCTCTTCAAGCCAAACCTTGTCGAAGGGTATATCAAAACTGGAGGAAGATGATTATTTCACATCTGCTAGAACTAGTAACTCTAAACCACCAACAAAAATCTTCTGCACATCTTCCTGATCACTACTATCTCCCAAAGGCTGGTCACTTGTGTCCCTACATCTAAGGTCTCAACAAACTTATCTAATTTCTTACATGCTCACACAAAGGAGGTATTCGCAGAAATTGCAACTTAACATGTACACAACTGATAGTCTTTTGTCCTCTTGTTCTCAGACTGGTTCTTCAACAATATCTGACTCTTTTAAACTGTTCGTAGAGCATCTCAAAACTTCAAAAACGCAGTTCTGAGCACACACAGACAACCATGCTGGAAAACCACCCAGACGCACACGGGCCCCAAACACACAAATCGGTTCCCTTTCACGGATACTGATCGGTTGTCTTGCATCGAAATCATAGGCTGAACCCCAACAGTCACCAACTAACACTTCTGAAATTCAGATTACTCACACGAGACCCCTACCTAGATCTCGCCAAAAGAACTAAGGTACTCATACCTACCTCTGACACCTCATCGAGCACATTCAAACTTGCATGCTTGGTAACAACATACGGAAGTACGAACTCAGAACCAATCGGCAGAGACAAACTCAAAACTGTACCAAGGGCTTATCCACTATAACCTAGATACCACCTGACTCCCACTCATAATCGCGTTTTTAACTGAGTAAAAAGTACATAAATCGCGTTTTTGCAATATAATCGTGTTGAAAATCTCGTAATCAATTGTATGAACTCCTAAATTTGGATTAAAACTTATTTTGCAACCCTCTTGTAGAGGTTTCGGACGAGGGGGTCTAAATAGGCCGAACAATGGACCTGTTAGAATTTTAACTGAGTAAAAAGTACAGTAATCGAGTTTTTACAATATAAACGTGTTGAGGTGCTCGTAATCAATTATATGAACTCCTAAAATTTGATTCAAAATTATTTTGCGGTCTTTTTTTAGAGGTTTCGGACGAGCGGGTCTAAATGGGCCGAACAATGGACCCGTTAGAATTTTAACTAAGTAAAAAGTACAGAAATCGAGTTTTTGCAAAATAATTGTGTTGAAAAGCTGGTAATCAATTATATGAACTCCTAAATTTGGATTAAAGCTTATTTTGCAGCCCTTTTGTAGACGTTTCGGACGAACGGGTCTAAATGGGCCGAACAAAGAACCCGTTAGAATTTTAACAGAGTAAAAAGTACAGAAATCGATTTTTTGCAATATAATCATGTTGGAAATCTCGAAATTAATTATCTGAACTCTTAAATTTGATTAAAACTTGTTTCGCGGTCTTTTTCGTAGAGGTTTCAGACGAGCGGGTCTAAATGGGCCGAACAAAGGACTCGTTAGAATTTTAACTGAGTAAAAAGTACATAAATCGAGTTTTTGCAATATAATCGTGTTGAAAATCTCGTAATCAATTGTATGAACTCCTAAATTTTGATTAAAACTTATTTTGCAACCCTCTTGTAGAGGTTTCGGACGAGCGGGTCTAAATAGGCCGAACAATGGACCTGTTAGAATTTTAACTGAGTAAAAAGTACAGTAATCGAGTTTTTGCAATATAATCGAGTTTTTGCATTATAATCGTGTTGAAAAGCTCGTATTCAATTATATGAACTCCTAAAATTTGATTCTAACTTGTTTTGTGGTCTTTTTTGTAGAGGTTTCGGACGAGCGGGTCTAAATGGGCCGAACAATGGACCCGTTAGAATTTTAACTGAATCAAAAGTACAGAAATTGAGTTTTTGCAATATAATAGTGTTGAAAAGCTCTTAATAAATTATATGAACTCCTAAATTACGATTAAAACTTACTTTGCGGTCTTTTTCGTAAGGTTTCGGACGAGCGTGTCTAAATGGGCCGAATAATGGACCCGTTAGAATTTTAACCGAGTAAAAAGTATAAAAATTAAGTTTTTGCAATATAATAGTGTTGAAAAGCTCGTTATCAATTATATGAACTCCTAAAATTTGATTCTAACTTATTTTGTGATATTTTTTGTTGAGTTTCAAACGAGCGGGTCTAAATGGGCCGAATAATGGACCCGTTAGAATTTTATTTGAGTAAAAAGTAAAAAAATCAAGTTTTTGCAATCTAATTGTGTTGAAAAGCTCGTAATCAATTGTATGAACTCCTAAATTTGGATTAAAACTTATTTTGCAACACTTTTGTAGAGGTTTCGGATGAGCGAGTCTAAATGGGCCGAACATTGGACCCGTTAGAATTTTAACTGAGTAAAAAGTACAGAAATCATGTTTTTGCAATATAATCGTTATGAAAAGCTCGTAATCAATTATATAAGCTCCTAAACTTTGATTCTAATTTGTTTTGCGGTCTCTTTTGTAGAGGTTTCGGACGAGCGGGTCTAAATGGGCCGAACAATGGATCCGTTAGAATTTTAACTGAGTAGAAAGTACAAAAAGTGAGTTTTTGCAATATAATCTGTTTGAAACTCCTAAATTTGTATTAAAACTTATTTTCCAACCCTTTTGTAGAGGTTTCGGACTAGCGGGTCTAAATGGGCCGAACAATGGACCCATTAGAATTTTAACAGAGTAAAAAGCACAAAAATTGAGTTTTTGCAATATAATTGTGTTGAAAAGCTCATAATCAATTGTATGAACTCCTAAGTTTGGATTAAAACTTATTTTGCAACCCTTTTGTAGAGGTTTCGGACGAGCGGGTCTAAATGGGCCGAACAATGGACCCGTTAGAATTTTAACTGAGTTAAAAGTACTGTAATTGAGTTTTTGCAATATAATTGTATTGAAAAGCTCGTAATCAATTATATGGACTCCTAAAATTTGATTCTAACTTGTTTTGCGGTCTTTTTTGTAGAGGTTTCGGACGAGCGGGTCTAAATGGGCCGAACAATGGACCCGTTAGAATTTTAACTGAGTAAAAAGTACTGAAATCGAGTTTTTCCAATATAATCGTGTTGAAAAGCTCGTAATCAATTATATGAACTCCTAAATTTGATTCTAACTTGTTTTGCGGTCTTTTATGTAGAGGTTTCGGGCGAGCGGGTCTAAATGGGCCGAACAATGGACCCGTTAGAATTTTAACTAAGTAAAAAGTACAAATATCGAGTTTTTGCAATATAATCGTGTTGAAAAGCTCGTAATCAATTGTATGAACTCCTAAATTTGGATTAAAACTTATTTTGAAACCCTTTTGTAGAGGTTTCGGACGAGCGGGTCTAGATGGGCCGAACAATGGACCTGTTAGAATTTTAACTGAGTAAAAAGTACAGAAATCGAGTTTTTTCAATATAATGGTGTTGAAAAGCTCATAATCAATTGTATGAACTCCTAAATTTGGATTAAAACTTATTTTCCAACCCTTTTGTAGAGGTTTCGGACGAGCGGGTCTAAATGGGCCGAACAATGGACCCGTTAGAATTTTAACTGAGTAAAAAGTACAGAAATCGAGTTTTTGCAATATAATCGTGTTGAAAAGTTCGTAATCAATTGTATGAACTCCTAAATTTGGATTAAAACTTATTTTGCAACTCTTTTGTAGAGGTTTCGGACGAGCGGGTCTAAATGGGCCGAACAATGGACCTGTTAGAATTTTAACTGAGTAAAAAGTACAGAAATCGAGTTTTTGCAATATAATCGTTTTGAAAAGCTCGTAATCAATTGTATGAACTCCTAAATTTGGATTAAAACTTATTTTCCAACCCTTTTGTAGAGGTTTCGAACGAGCGGGTCTAAATGGGCCGAACAATGGACCCGTTAGAATTTTAACTAAGTAAAAAGTACTGTAATCGAGTTTTTGTAATATAATCATGCTGAAAAGCTCGTAATCAATTATATGAACTCCTAAATTTGATTCTAACTTGTTTTACGATCTTTTTTGTAGGGGTTTCGGACGAGCGGGTCTAAATGGGCCGAACAATGGACCCGTTAGAATTTTAACTGTGTAAAAAGTACAGAAATCGAGTTTTTGCAATATAATCGTGTTGAAAAGCTTGTAATCAATTATATGAACTCCTAAATTTGATTCTAACTTGTTTTGCGGTCTTTTTTGTAGAGGTTTCGGACGAGCGGATCTAAATGGGCCGAACAATGGACCTGTTAGAATTTTAACTGAGTAAAAAGTACAAAAATCGAGTTTTTGCAATATAATCGTGTTGAAAAGGTCATAATCAATTATATGAACTCTTAAATTTGTATTAAAACTTATTTTGCAACCCTTTTTGTAGAGCTTTCGGACGAGCGGGTCTAAATGGGCCGAACAATGGACCCGTTAGAATTTTAACCGAGTAAAAAGTATAAAAATTAAGTTTTTGCAATATAATAGTGTTGAAAAGATCGTTATCAATTATATGAACTCCAAAAATTTGATTCTAACTTATTTTGTGATCTTTTTTGTTGGGTTTCAAACGAGCGGGTCTAAATGGGCTGAACAATGGACCCGTTAGAATTTTAACTGAGTAAAAAGTACAAAAATTGAGTTTTTGCAATCTAATTGTGTTGAAAAGCTCGTAATCAATTGTATGAACTCCTAAATTTGGATTAAAACTTATTTTGCAACCCTTTTGTAGAGGTTTCGGATGAGCGAGTCTAAATGGGACGAACATTGGACCCGTTAAAATTTTAACTGAGTACAAAGTACAGAAATCAAGTTTTTGCAATGTAATCATGTTGAAAAGCTCGTAATCAATTATATAAACTCCTAAAATTTTATTCTATTTTGTTTTGCGGTCTCTTTTGTAGAGGTTTCGGACGAGCGGGTCTAAATGGGCCGAACAATGGATCCGTTAGAATTTTAACTGAGTAGAAAGTACAAAAAGTGAGTTTTTGCAATATAATCTGTTTGAAACTCCTAAATTTGTATTAAAACTTATTTTCCAACCCTTTTGTAGAGGTTTCGGACTTGCGGGTCTAAATGGGCCGAACAATGGACCCATTAGAATTTTAACAGAGTAAAAAGCACAAAAATTGAGTTTTTGAAATATAATTGTGTTGAAAAGCTCATAATCAATTGTATGAACTCCTAAGTTTGGATTAAAACTTATTTTGCAACCCTTTTGTAGAGGTTTCGGACGAGCGAGTCTAAATGGGCCGAACAATGGATCCGTTAGAATTTTAACTAAGTAGAAAGTACAAAAAGTGAGTTTTAGCAATATAATCTGTTTGAAAATCTCTTAATCAATTATAATTGATTTTCTGTAATATAATCGTGTGGAAAAGCTCGTAATCAATTATATGAACTCCTAAAATTTGATTTTAACTTGTTTTGCGGTCTTTTTTGTAGAGGTTTCGGACGAGCGGGTCTAAATGGGCCGAACAATGGACCCGTTAGAATTTTAACTGAGTAAAAAGTACAGAAATCGAGTTTTTGCAATATAATCGTGTTGAAAAGCTCGTAATCAATTATATGAACTCCTAAATTTGATTCTAACTTGTTTTGCGGTCTTTTTTGTAGAGGTTTTGGACGAGCGGGTCGAAATGGGCCGAACAATGGACCCGTTAGAATTTTAACTAAGTAAAAAGAACAGAAATCGAATCGAGTTTTTGCAATATAATAGTGTTGAAAAGCTCGTAATCAATTATATGAACTCCTAAATTTCGATTAAAATTACTTTGCGGTCCTTTTCGTAAGGTTTCGGATGAGCGAGTCTAAATGGGCCGAACAATGGACCCGTTAGAATTTTAACAGAGTAAAAAGCAGAAAAATCGAGTTTTTGCAATATAATTGTCTTGAAAAGCTCATTATCAATTGTATGAACTCCTAAATTTGGATTAAAACTTATTTTGCAACCCTTTTTGTAGAGGTTTCGGACGAGCGGGTCTAAATGGGGCGAACAATGGACCCGTTAGAATTTTAAATGAGTAAAAAGTACAAAAATCGAGTTTTTGCAATATAATCGTGTTGAAAAGCTCGTAAACAATTGTATGAACTCCTAAATTTGGATTAAAACTTATTTTGCAACCCTTTTGTAGAGGTTTCGGACGAGCATGTCTAAATGGGCCGAACAATGGACCCGTTAGAATTTTAACTGAGTAAAAAGTACAAAAATCGAGTTTTTGCAATATAATCTTGTTGAAAAGCTCGTAATCAATTGTATGAACTCCTAAATTTGTATTAAAACTTATTTTCCAACCCTTTTGTAGAGGTTTCGGACTAGCGGGTCTAAATGGGCCGAACAATGGACCCATTAGAATTTTAACAGAGTAAAAAGCACAAAAATTGAGTTTTTGCAATATAATTGTGTTGAAAAGCTCATAATCAATTGTATGAACTCCTAAATTTGGATTAAAACTTATTTTGCAACCCTTTTGTAGAGGTTTCGGTTAAGCGCGTCCAAATGGGCCGAACAATGGACCCGTTAGAATTTTTACTAAGTAAAATGTAATAAAATCGAGTTTTTGCAATATTATCATGTTAAAAAGCTCGTATTCAATTGTATGAACTCCTAAATTTGGATTAAATCTTATTTTGCAACCCTTTTGCAAAGGTTTCGAACGAGCGGGTCTAAATGGGCCGAACAATGGACCCGTTAGAATTTTAACTGAGTAAAAAGTACAGTAATCGAGTTTTTGCAATATAATCATGTTGAAAAGCTCGTAATCAATTATATAAACTCCTAAAATTTGATTCTAACTTGTTTTTCGGTCTTTTTGTAGAGGTTTCAGACGAGCGGACCTAAATGGGCCGAACAATGGACCCGTTAGAATTTTAACTGAGAAAAAAGTACAGAAATCGAGTTTTTGCAATATAATCATGTTGAAAAGCTCGTAATCAATTGTATGAACTCCTAAATTTGGATTAAAACTTATTTTGAAACCCTTTTGTAGAGGTTTCGAGCGAGGGGGTCTAAATGGGCCGAACAATAGACCCGTTAGAATATTAACTGAATAAAAAGTACAGAATTCTAGTTTTTTTCAATATAATCTTGTTGAAAAGCTCGTAATCAATTTTATGAACTCCTAAATTTGGATTAAAACTTATTTTGGAACCAACTTGTACAGGTTTCAGACGAGCGGGTCTAAATGGGCCGAACAATGGACCCATTGCAATTTTAACTGAGTAAAAAGTTTAGAAATCGAGTTTTTGAAATATAATCGTGTTGAAAAGCTTGTAATCAATTATATCAACTCCTAAAACTTGATTCTAAATTATTTTGCGGTCTTTTTTGTAGAGGTTTCAGATAAGCGGGTCTAAATGGGCCGAACAATGGACCTGTTAGAATTTTAACTGTGTAAAAAGTACAGAAATCGAGTTTTTTCAATATAATGGTGTTGAAAAGCTCATAATCAATTGTATGAACTCCTAAATTTGGATTAAAACTTATTTTCCAACCCTTTTGTAGAGGTTTCGGACGAGCGGGTCTAAATGGGCCGAACAATGGACCCGTTAGAATTTTAATTGAGTTAAAAGTATAGAAATCGAGTTTTTGCAATATAATCATGTTCAAAAGCTCTTAATCAATTATATGAACTCCTAGAATTTTGATTCTAACTTATTTTGCGATCTTTTTTGTAACGTTTTCGGACGAGCGGGTCTAAATGGGTCGAACAATGGACCAGTTAGAATTTTAACTGAGTAAAAAGTAAAGAAATCGAGTTTTTGCAATATAATCGTGTTGAAAAGCTCGTAAACAATTGTATGAAATCCTAAATTTGGATTAAAACTTATTTTGCAACCCTTTTGTAGAGGTTTCGGACGAGCGGGTCTAAATGGGCCGAACAATGGACCCATTAGAATTTTAACTGAGTAAAAGGTACTATAATCGAGTTTTTGTAATATAATCATGTTGAAAAGCTCGTAATCAATTATATGAACTCCAAAAATTTGATTCTAACGTGTTTTGCGGTCTTTTTTGTAGAGGTTTCGGACGAGCGGGTCTAAATGGGACGAACAATGGACCCGTTAGAATTTTAACAAAGAAAAAAGTACAGAAATCGAGTTTTTGCAATATAATCGTGTTGAAAAGCTCGTAATCAATTGTATGAACTCCTAAATGTGGATTAAAACTTATTTTGCAACCCTTTTGTAGAGGTTTCAGACGAGCGGGTCTAAATGGGACGAACAATGGACCCGTTATAATATTAACTGAATAAAAAGTACAGAATTCTAGTTTTTTCAATATAATAGTGTTGAAAAGCTCGTAAACAATTTTATAAACTACTAAATTTGGATTAAAACTTATTTTGCAACCCTCTTGTACAGGTTTCAGACGAGCGGGTCTAAATGGGCCGAACAATGGACCCATTGGAATTTTAACTAAGTAAAAAGTTCGGGAATCGAGTTTTTGAAATATAATCATGTTGAAAAGCTCGTAATCAATTATATGAACTCCTAAAAATTGATTCTAAATTATTTTGCTATTTTTTTTGTAGAGGTTTCGGACGAGCGGGTCTAAATGGGCCGAACAATGGACCCGTTAGAATTTTAACTGAGTAAAAAGTACAGAAATCGAGTTTTTGCAAAATAATTGTGTTGAAAAGCTCGTAATCAATTATATGAACTCCTAAATTTGGATTAAAACTTATTTTGCAGCCCTTTTTGTAGAGGTTTCAGACGAACGGGTCTAAATGTGCCGAACAAAGAACCCGTTAGAATTTTAACAGAGTAAAAAGTACAGAAATCGAGTTTTTGCAATATAATCATGTTGGAAAGCTCGAAATTAATTATCTGAACTCTTAAATTTGATTAAAACTTGTTTTGCAACCTTTTTCTAGAGGTTTTGGACGAGGGGGTCTAAATGGGCCGAAAAATGGACCCGTTAGAATTTTAACTGAGTAAAAAGTATAGAAATCGGGTTTTTGCAATATAATCGTGTTGAAAAGCTCGTAATCAATTATATGAACTCCTAGAATTTGATTAAAATTTATTTTGCGGTCTTTTTTGTAGAGGTTTCGGACGAGCGGGTCTAAATGGGGCGAACAATGGACCCGTTAGAATTTTAACTGAGTAAAAAGTACACAAATCAAGTTTTTGTAATATAATCGTGTTCAATAGCTCTTAATCAATTATATGAACTCCTAGAATTTGATTCTAACTTATTTTGCGATCTTTTTTATAAAGGTTTCGGACGAGCGGGTCTAAATGGGCCGAACAATGGACCCGTTAGAATTTTAACTGAGTAAAGAAATCGAGTTTTTGCAATATAATCGTGTTGAAAAGCTCGTAAACAATTGTATGAACTCCTAAATTTGGATTAAAACTTATTTTGCAACCCTTTTGTAGAGGTTTCGGACGAGCATGTCTAAATGGGCCGAACAATGGACCCGTTAGAATTTTAACTGAGTAAAAAGTACAGAAATCAAGTTTTTGCAATATAATCGTGTTGAAAAGCTCGTAATCAATTGTATGAACTCCTAAATTTGGATTAAAACTTATTTTCCATCCCTTTTGTAGAGGTTTCGGACGAGCGGGTCTAAATGGGCCGAACAATGGACCCGTTAGAATTTTAACTGAGTAAAAAGTACAGAAATCGAGTTTTTCCAATATAATCGTGTTGAAAAGCTCGTAATCAATTATATGAACTCCTAAAATTTGATTCTAACTTGTTTTGCGGTCTTTTTTGTAGAGGTTTCGGACGAGCGTGTCTAAATGGGTCGAACAATGGACTCGTTAGAATTTTAACTGAGTAAAAACATCATAAATCAAGTTTTTGCAATATAATCGTGTTGAAAATCTCGTAATCAATTGTATGAACTCCTAAATTTGGATTAAAACTTATTTTCCAACCCTTTTGTAGAGGTTTCGGGCGACCGGGTCTAAATGGGCCGAACAATGGACCCGTTAGAATTTTAACTGAGTAAAAGGTACTGTAATCGAGTTTTTGTAATATAATCGTGTTGAAAAGCTCGTAATCAATTATATGAACTCCAAAAATTTGATTCTAACTTGTTTTGCCGTCTTTTTTGTAGAGGTTTCGGACGAGCGGGTCTAAATGGGGCGAACAATGGACCCGTTAGAATTTTAATAGAGAAAAAAGTACAGAAATCGAGTTTTTGCAATATAATCATGTTGAAAAGCTCGTAATCAATTGTATGAACTCCTAAATGTGGATTAAAACTTATTTTGCAACCCTTTTGTAGAGGTTTCAGACGAGCGGGTCTAAATGGGACGAACAATGGACCCGTTATAATATTAACAGAATAAAAAGTACAGAATTCTAGTTTTTTCAATATAATCGTGTTGAAAAGCTCGTAATCACTTTTATAAACTCATAAATTTGGATTAAAACTTATTTTGCAACCCTCTTGTACAGGTTTCAGACGAGCGGGTCTAAATGGGCCGAACAATGGACCCATTGGAATTTTAACTAAGTAAAAAGTTCAGAAATCGAGTTTTTGAAATATAATCATGTTGAAAAGCTCGTAATCAATTATATGAACTCCTAAAATTTGATTCTAAATTATTTTGCTATTTTTTTGTAGAGGTTTCGGACGAGCGGGTCTAAATGGGCCGAAAAATGGACCCGTTAGAATTTTAACTGAGTAAAAAGTACAGAAATCGAGTTTTTGCAAAATAATTCTGTTGAAAAGCTCGTAATCAATTATATGAACTCCTAAATTTGGATTAAAACTTATTTTGCAGCCCTTTTTTTAGAGGTTTCAGACGAACGGGTCTAAATGTGCCGAACAAAGAACCCGTTAGAATTTTAACAGAGTAAAAAGTACAAAAATCGAGTTTTTGCAATATAATCATGTTGGAAAGCTTGAAATTAATTATCTGAACCCTTAAATTTGATTAAAACTTGTTTTGCAACCTTTTTGTAGAGGTTTCGGACGAGGGGGTCTAAATGGGCCGAACAATGGACCCGTTAGAATTTTAACTGAGTAAAAAGTATAGAAATCGGGTTTTTTGAAATATAATCGTGTCGAAAATCTCGTAATCAATTGTATGAACTCCTACATTTGGATTAAAACTTATTTTGTAACCCTTTTGTAGAGGTTTCGGATGAGCGGGTCTAAATGGGCCGAACAATGGACCCGTTAGAATTTTAACTGAGTAAAAAGTACAGAAATCGAGTTTTTGCAATATAATCGTGTTGAAAAGCTCGTAATCAATTATATGAACTCCTAGAATTTGATTAAAACTTGTTTTGCGGTCTTTTTTGTAGAGGTTTCGGACGAGCGGGTCTAAATGGGGCGAACAATGGACCCGTTAGAATTTTAAATGAGTAAAAAGTACAGAAATCAAGTTTTTGCAATATAATCGTGTTCAAAAGCTCTTAATCAATTATATGAACTCCTAGAATTTGATTCTAACTTATTTTGCGATCTTTTTTGTAACGGTTTCGGATGAGCGGGTCTAAATGGGCCGAACAATAGACCCGTTAGAATTTTAACTGAGTAAAGAAATCGAGTTCTTGCAATATAATCGTGTTGAAAAGCTCGTAAACAATTGTATGAACTCCTAAATTTGGATTAAAACTTATTTTGCAACCCTTTTTTAGAGGTTTCGGACGAGCATGTCTAAATGGGCCGAACAATGGACCCGTTAGAATTTTAACTGAGTAAAAAGTACAGAAATCAAGATTTTGCAATATAATCGTGCTGAAAAGCTCGTAATCAATTGTATGAACTCCTAAATTTGGATTAAAACTTATTTTGCAACCCTTTTGTAGAGGTTTCGGACGAGCGGGTCTAAATGGGCCGAACAATGGACCCTTTAGAATTTTAACTGAGTAAAAGGTACTATAATCGAGTTTTTGTAATATAATCGTGTTGAAAAGCTCGTAATCAATTATATGAACTCCAAAAATTTGATTCTAACGTGTTTTGCGGTCTTTTTTGTAGAGGTTTCGGACGAGCGGGTCTAAATGGGCCGAACAATGGACCCGTTAGAATTTTAACAGAGAAAAAAGTAAAGAAATCGAGTTTTTGCAATATAATCGTGTTGAAAAGCTCGTAATCAATTGTATGAACTCCTAAATGTGGATTAAAACTTATTTTGCAATCCTTTTGTAGAGGTTTCAGACGAGCGGGTCTAAATGGGTCGAACAATGGACCCGTTATAATATTAACTGAATAAAAAGTACAGAATTCTAGTTTTTTCAATATAATCGTGTTGAAAAGCTCGTAATCAATTTTATAAACTACTAAATTTGGATTAAAACTTATTTTGCAACCCTCTTGTACAGGTTTCAGACGAGCGGGTCTAAATGAGCCGAACAATGGACCCATTGGAATTTTAACTAAGTAAAAAGTTCGGGAATCGAGTTTTTGAAATATAATCATGTTGAAAAGCTCGTAATCAGTTATATGAACTCCTAAAAATTGATTCTAAATTATTTTGCTATTTTTTTGTAGAGGTTTCGGACGAGCGGGTCTAAATTGGCCGAACAATGGACCTGTTAGAATTTTAACTGAGTAAAAAGTACAGAAATCAAGTTTTTGCAAAATAATTGTGTTGAAAAGCTCGTAATCAATTATATGAACTCCTAAATTTGGATTAAAACTTATTTTGCAGCCCTTTTTGTAGAGGTTTCAGACGAACGGGTCTAAATGTGCCGAACAAAGAACCCGTTAGAATTTTAACAGAGTAAAAAGTACAGAAATCAAGTTTTTGCAATATAATCATGTTGGAAAGCTCGAAATTAATTATCTGAACTCTTAAATTTGATTAAAACATGTTTTGCAACCTTTTTCTAGAGGTTTCGGACGAGGGGGTCTAAATGGGCCGAAAAATGGACCCGTTAGAATTTTAACTGAGTAAAAAGTATAGAAATCGGGTTTTTGCAATATAATCGTGTCAAAAATCTCGTAATCAATTGTATGAACTCCTAAATTTGGATTAAAACTTATTTTGTAACCCTTTTGTAGAGGTTTCGGATGAGCGGGTCTAAATGGGCCGAACAATGGACACGTTAGAATTTTAACTGGGTAAAAAGTATAGAAATCGAGTTTTTGCAATATAATCGTGTTGAAAAGCTCGTAATCAATTATATGAACTCCTAGAATTTGATTAAAAGTTATTTTGCGGTCTTTTTTGTAGAGGTTTCGGACGAGCGAGTCTAAATGGGGCGAACAATGGACCCGTTAGAATTTTAACTGAGTAAAAAGTACACAAATCAAGTTTTTGCAATATAATCGTGTTCAATAGCTCTTAATCAATTATATTAACTCCTAGAATTTGATTCTAACTTATTTTGCGATCTTTTTTGTAACGGTTTCGGACGAGCGGGTCTAAATGGGCCGAACAATGGACCCGTTAGAATTTTAACTGAGTAAAGAAATCGAGTTTTTGCAATATAATCGTGTTGAAAAGCTCTTAAACAATTGTATGAACTCCTAAATTTGGATTAAAACTTATTTTGCAACCCTTTTGTAGAGGTTTCGGACGAGCATGTCTAAATGGGCCGAACAATGGACCCGTTAGAATTTTAACCGAGTAAAAAGTACATAAATCAAGTTTTTGCAATATAATCGTGTTGAAAAGCTCGTAATCAATTGTATGAACTCCTAAATTTGGATTAAAACTTATTTTCCAACCCTTTTGTAGAGGTTTCGGACGAGCGGGTCTAAATGGGCCGAACAATGGACCCGTTAGAATTTTAACTGAGTAAAAAGTACAGAAATCGAATTTTTGCAATATAATCGTGTTGAAGAGCTCGTAATCAATTATATGAACTCCTAAAATTTGATTCTAACTTGTTTTGCGGTCTTTTTTGTAGAGGTTTTGGACGAGCGGGTCTAAATGGGCCGAATAATGGACTCGTTAGAATTTTAACTGAGTAAAAACTACAGAAATCAAGTTTTTGCAATATAATCGTGTTGAATATCTCGTAATCAATTGTATGAACTCCTAAATTTGGATTAAAACTTATTTTCCAACCCTTTTGTAGAGGTTTCGGACGACCGGGTCTAAATGGGCCGAACAATGGACCCGTTAGAATTTTAACTGAGTAAAAGGTATTGTAATCGAGTTTTTGTAATATAATCGTGTTGAAAAGCTCGTAATCAATTATATGAACTCCAAATATTTGATTCTAACTTGTTTTGCCGTCTTTTTTGTAGAGGTTTCGGAATAGCGGGTCTAAATGGGCCGAACAATGGACCCGTTAGAATTTTAACAGAGAAAAAAGTACAGAAATCAAGTTTTTGCAATATAATCATGTTGAAAAGCTCGTAATAATTTGTATGAACTCCTAAATGTGGATTAAAACTTATTTTGCAACCCTTTTGTAGAGGTTTCAGACGAGCGGGTCTAAATGGGACGAACAATGGACCCATTGGAATTTTAACTGAGTAAAAAGTACAGAAATCGAGTTTTTGCAAAATAATTGTGTTGAAAAGCTCGTAATCAATTATATGAATTCCTAAATTTGGATTAAAACTTATTTTGCAGCCCTTTTTGTAGAGGTTTCAGACGAACGAGTCTAAATGTGCCGAACAAAGAACCCGTTAGAATTTTAACAGAGTAAAAAGTACAGAAATCGAGTTTTTGCAATATAATCATGTTGGAAAGCTTGAAATTAATTATCTGAACTCTTAAATTTGATTAAAACTTGTTTTGCAACCTTTTTGTAGAGGTTTCGGACGAGGGGGTCTAAATGGGCCGAACAATGGACCCGTTAGAATTTTAACTGAGTAAAAAGTATAGAAGTCGGATTTTTGCAATATAATCGTGTCAAAAATTTCGTAATCAATTGTATGAACTCCTAAATTTGGATTAAAACTTATTTTGTAACCCTTTTGTAGAGGTTTCGGATGAGCGGGTCTAAATGGGCCGAACAATGGACCCGTTAGAATTTTAACTGAGTAAAAAGTACAGAAATCGAGTTTTTGCAATATAATCGTGTTGAAAAGCTCGTAATCAATTATATGAACTCCTAGAATTTGATTAAAACTTGTTTTGCGGTCTTTTTTGTAGAGGTTTCGGACGAGCGGGTCTAAATGGGGCGAACAATGGAACCGTTAGAATTTTAAATGAGTAAAAATTACAGAAATCAAGTTTTTTCAATATAATCGTGTTCAAAAGCTCTTAATCAATTTGATGAACTCCTAGAATTTGATTCTAACTTATTTTGCGTTCTTTTTTGTAACGGTTTCGGACGAGCGGGTCTAAATGGGCCGAACAATAGACCCGTTAGAATTTTAACTGAGTAAAGAAATCGAGTTCTTGCAATATAATCGTGTTGAAAAGCTCGTAATCGATTATATGAACTCCTAAAATTTCATTCTAACTTGTTTTGCGGTCTTTTTTGTAGAGGTTTTGGACGAGCGGGTCTAAATGGGCCGAATAATGGACTCGTTAGAATTTTAACTGAGTAAAAACTACAGAAATCAAGTTTTTGTAATATAATCGTGTTGAATATCTCGTAATCAATTGTATGAACTCCTAAATTTGGATTAAAACTTATTTTCCAACCCTTTTGTAGAGGTTTCGGACGACCGGGTCTAAATGGGCCGAACAATGGACCAGTTAGAATTTTAACTGAGTAAAAGGTACTGTAATCGAGTTTTTGTAATATAATTGTGTTGAAAAGCTCGTAATCAATTTTATGAACTCCAAAAATTTGATTCTAACTTGTTTTGCGGTCTTTTTTGTAGAGGTTTCGGACGAGCGGGTCTAAATGGGCCGAACAATGGACCCGTTAGAATTTTAACAGAGAAAAAAGTACAGAAATTGAGTTTTTGCAATATAATCGTGTTGAAAAGCTCGTAATCAATTGTATGAACTCCTAAATGTGGATTAAAACTTATTTTGCAACCCTTTTGTAGAGGTTTCAGACGAGCGGGTCTAAATGGGACGAACAATGGACCCGTTATAATATTAACTGAATAAAAAGTACAGAATTCTAGTTTTTTCAATATAATCGTGTTGAAAAGCTCGTAATCAATTTTATAAACTCCTAAATTTGGATTAAAACTTATTTTGCAACCCTCTTGTACAGGTTTCAGACGAGCGGGTCTAAATGGGCCGAACAATGGACCCATTGGAATTTTAACTAAGTAAAAAGTTCAGAAATCGAGTTTTTGAAATATAATCATGTTGAAAAGCTCGTAATCAATTATATGAACTCCTAAAAATTGATTCTAAATTATTTTGCTATTTTTTTTGTAGAGGTTTCAGACGAGCGGGTCTAAATGGGCCGAACAATGGACCCATTAGAATTTTAACTGAGTAAAAAGTACAGAAATCGAGTTTTTGCAAATTAATTGTGTTGAAAAGCTCGTAATCAATTATATGAACTCTTAAATTTGGATTAAAACTTATTTTGCAGCCCTTTTTGTAGAGGTTTCAGACGAACGGGTCTAAATGTGCCGAACAAAGAACCCGTTAGAATTTTAACAGAGTAAAAAGTACAGAAATCGAGCTTTTGCAATATAATCATGTTGGAAAGCTCGAAATTAATTATCTGAACTCTTAAATTTGATTAAAACTTGTTTTGCAACCTTTTTGTAGAGGTTTCGGACGAGGGGGTCTAAATGGGCCGAACAATGGACCCGTTAGAATTTTAACTGAGTAAAAAGTATAGAAGTCGGATTTTTGCAATATAATCGTGTCAAAAATTTCGTAATCAATTGTATGAACTCCTAAATTTGGATTAAAACTTATTTTGTAACCCTTTTGTAGAGGTTTCGGATGAGCGGGTCTAAATGGGCCGAACAATGGACCCGTTAAATTTTTACTGGGTAAAAAGTACAAAAATCGAGTTTTTGCAATATAATCGTGTTGAAAAGCTCGTAATCAATTATATGAACTCATAGAATTTGATTAAAAGTTATTTTGCGGTCTTTTTTGTAGAGGTTTCGGACGAGCGAGTCTAAATGGGGCGAACAATGGACCCGTTAGAATTTTAACTGAGTAAAAAGTACACAAATCAAGTTTTTGCAATATAATCGTGTTCAATAGCTCTTATTCAATTATATGAACTCCTAGAATTTGATTCTAACTTATTTTGCGATCTTTTTTGTAACGGTTTCGGACGAGCGGGTCTAAATGGGTACAACAATGGACCCGTTAGAATTTTAACTGAGTAAAGAAAACGAGTTTTTGCAATATAATCGTGTTGAAAAGCTCGTAAACAATTGTATGAACTCCTAAATTTGGATTAAAACTTATTTTGCAACCCTTTTGTAGAGGTTTCGGACGAGCATGTCTAAATGGGCCGAACAATGGACCCGTTAGAATTTTAACTAAGTAAAAAGTACAGAAATCAAGTTTTTGCAATATAATCGTGTTGAAAAGCTCGTTATCAATTGTATGAACTCCTAAATTTGGATTAAAACTTATTTTCCAACCCTTTTCTAGAGGTTTCGGACGAGCGGGTGTAAATGGGCCGAACAATGAACCCGTTAGAATTTTAACTGAGTAAAAAGTACAAAAATCGAGTTTTTGCAATATAATCATGTTGAAAAGCTCGTAATCAATTATATGAACTCCTAAAATTTGATTCTAACTTGTTTTGCGGTCTTTTTTGTAGAGGTTTTGGACGAGCGGGTCTAAATGGGCCGAATAATGGACTCGTTAGAAATTTAACTGAGTAAAAACTACAGAAATCAAGTTTTTGCAATATAATCGTGTTGAATATCTCGTAATCAATTGTATGAACTCCTAAATTTGGATTAAAACTTATTTTCCAACCCTTTTGTAGAGGTTTCGGACGACCGGGTCTAAATGGGCCGAACAATGGACCAGTTAGAATTTTAACTGAGTAAAAGGTACTATAATCGAGTTTTTGTAATATAATTGTGTTGAAAAGCTCGTAATCAATTTTATGAACTCCAAAAATTTGATTCTAACTTGTTTTGCGGTCTTTTTTGTAGAGGTTTCGGACGAGCGGGTCTAAATGGGCCGAACAATGGACCCGTTAGAATTTTAACAGAGAAAAAAGTACAGAAATCGAGTTTTTGCAATATAATCGTGTTGAAAAGCTCGTAATCAATTGTATGAACTCCTAAATGTGGATTAAAACTTATTTTGCAACCCTTTTGTAGAGGTTTCAGACGAGCGGGTCTAAATGGGACGAACAATGGACCCGTTATAATATTAACTGAATAAAAAGTACAGAATTCTAGTTTTTTCAATATAATCGTGTTGAAAAGCTCGTAATCAATTTTATAAACTCCTAAATTTGGATTAAAACTTATTTTGCAACCGTCTTGTACAGGTTTCAGACGAGCGGGTCTAAATGGGCCGAACAATGGACCCATTGGAATTTTAACTAAGTAAAAAGTTCAGAAATCGAGTTTTTGAAATATAATCATGTCGAAAAGCTCGTAATCAATTATATGAACTCCTAAAAATTGATTCTAAATTATTTTGCTATTTTTTTTGTAGAGGTTTCAGACGAGCGGGTCTAAATGGGCCGAACAATGGACCCATTAGAATTTTAACTGAGTAAAAAGTACAGAAATCGAGTTTTTGCAAATTAATTGTGTTGAAAAGCTCGTAATCAATTATATGAACTCCTAAATTTGGATTAAAACTTATTTTGCAGCCCTTTTTGTAGAGGTTTCAGACGAACGGGTCTAAATGTGCCGAACAAAGAACCCGTTAGAATTTTAACAGAGTAAAAAGTACAGAAATCGAGCTTTTGCAATATAATCATGTTGGAAAGCTCGAAATTAATTATCTGAACTCTTAAATTTGATTAAAACTTGTTTTGCAACCTTTTTGTAGAGGTTTCGGACGAGGGGGTCTAAATGGGCCGAACAATGGACCCGTTAGAATTTTAACTGAGTAAAAAGTATAGAAGTCGGATTTTTGCAATATAATCGTGTCAAAAATTTCGTAATCAATTGTATGAACTCCTAAATTTGGATTAAAACTTATTTTGTAACCCTTTTGTAGAGGTTTCGGATGAGCGGGTCTAAATGGGCCGAACAATGGACCCGTTAAATTTTTACTGTGTAAAAAGTACAAAAATCGAGTTTTTGCAATATAATCGTGTTGAAAAGCTCGTAATCAATTATATGAACTCATAGAATTTGATTAAAAGTTATTTTGCGGTCTTTTTTGTAGAGGTTTCGGACGAGCGAGTCTAAATGGGGCGAACAATGGACCCGTTAGAATTTTAACTGAGTAAAAAGTACACAAATCAAGTTTTTGCAATATAATCGTGTTCAATAGCTCTTAATCAATTATATGAACTCCTAGAATTTGATTCTAACTTATTTTGCGATCTTTTTTGTAACGGTTTCGGACGAGCGGGTCTAAATGGGTACAACAATGGACCCGTTAGAATTTTAACTGAGTAAAGAAATCGAGTTTTTGCAATATAATCGTGTTGAAAAGATCGTAAACAATTGTATGAACTCCTAAATTTGGATTAAAACTTATTTTGCAACCCTTTTGTAGAGGTTTCGGACGAGCATGTCTAAATGGGCCGAACAATGGACCCGTTAGAATTTTAACTAAGTAAAAAGTACAGAAATCAAGTTTTTGCAATATAATCGTGTTGAAAAGCTCGTTATCAATTGTATGAACTCCTAAATTTGGATTAAAACTTATTTTCCAACCCTTTTCTAGAGGTTTCGGACGAGCGGGTGTAAATGGGCCGAACAATGGACCCGTTAGAATTTTAACTGAGTAAAAAGTACAAAAATCGAGTTTTTGCAATATAATCGTGTTGAAAAGCTCGTAATCAATTATATGAACTCCTAAAATTTGATTCTAACTTGTTTTGCGGTCTTTTTTGTAGAGGTTTTGGACGAGCGGGTCTAAATAGGCCGAATAATGGACTCGTTAGAATTTTAACTGAGTAAAAACTACAGAAATCAAGTTTTTGCAATATAATCGTGTTGAATATCTCGTAATCAATTGTATGAACTCCTAAATTTGGATTAAAACTTATTTTCCAACCCTTTTGTAGAGGTTTCGGACGACCGGGTCTAAATGGGCCGAACAATGGACCCGTTAGAATTTTAACTGAGTAAAAGGTACTATAATCGAGTTTTTGTAATATAATTGTGTTGAAAAGCTCGTAATCAATTTTATGAACTCCAAAAATTTGATTCTAACTTGTTTTGCGGTCTTTTTTGTAGAGGTTTCGGACGAGCGGGTCTAAATGGGCCGAACAATGGACCCGTTAGAATTTTAACAGAGAAAAAAGTACAGAAATCGAGTTTTTGCAATATAATCGTGTTGAAAAGCTCGTAATCAATTGTATGAACTCCTAAATGTGGATTAAAACTTATTTTGCAACCCTTTTGTAGAGGTTTCAGACGAGCGGGTCTAAATGGGACGAACAATGGACCCGTTATAATATTAACTGAATAAAAAGTACAGAATTCTAGTTTTTTCAATATAATCGTGTTGAAAAGCTCGTAATCAATTTTATAAACTCCTAAATTTGGA
This sequence comes from Hibiscus trionum, assembly GCA_030270665.1. NCBI lineage: Eukaryota > Viridiplantae > Streptophyta > Magnoliopsida > Malvales > Malvaceae > Hibiscus > Hibiscus trionum. The sequence continues at coordinate 35,546,011 of BSYR01000010.1, read as the reverse complement.
TTAAAACTTATTTTGCAACCCTCTTGTATAGGTTTCAGACGAGCGGGTCTAAATGGGCCGAACAATGGACCCATTGGAATTTTAACTAAGTAAAAAGTTCAGAAATCGAGTTTTTGAAATATAATCATGTTGAAAAGCTCGTAATCAATTATATGAACTCCTAAAATTTGATTCTAAATTCTTTTGCTATTTTTTTGTAGAGGTTTCGGACGAGCGGGTCTAAATGGGCCGAACAATGGACCCGTTAGAATTTTTTTTGTTTTTTTTTTTATTTTTTTTGATGAAAGCTAGAGTGATTACAAGTAGTATCTGTTCTATATATACTCTCAACCATTTGGCAATGAACGCTAAATCACCCTGCTGCAGCTGCTGGTGCTCGAACCCGTGACCTCTAGGAACAACAACCGTTCCCTTAACCACTGAGGCAAGTTGGTTCGTGCACCCGTTAGAATTTTTGTTTTTTCAATATAATCGTGTTGAAAAGCTCGTAATCAATTTTATAAACTCCTAAATTTGGATTAAAACTTATTTTGCAACCGTCTTGTACAGGTTTCAGACGAGCGGGTCTAAATGGGCCGAACAATGGACCCATTGGAATTTTAACTAAGTAAAAAGTTCAGAAATCGAGTTTTTGAAATATAATCATGTCGAAAAGCTCGTAATCAATTATATGAACTCCTAAAAATTGATTCTAAATTATTTTGCTATTTTTTTTGTAGAGGTTTCAGACGAGCGGGTCTAAATGGGCCGAACAATGGACCCATTAGAATTTTAACTGAGTAAAAAGTACAGAAATCGAGTTTTTGCAAATTAATTGTGTTGAAAAGCTCGTAATCAATTATATGAACTCCTAAATTTGGATTAAAACTTATTTTGCAGCCCTTTTTGTAGAGGTTTCAGACGAACGGGTCTAAATGTGCCGAACAAAGAACCCGTTAGAATTTTAACAGAGTAAAAAGTACAGAAATCGAGCTTTTGCAATATAATCATGTTGGAAAGCTCGAAATTAATTATCTGAACTCTTAAATTTGATTAAAACTTGTTTTGCAACCTTTTTGTAGAGGTTTCGGACGAGGGGGTCTAAATGGGCCGAACAATGGACCCGTTAGAATTTTAACTGAGTAAAAAGTATAGAAGTCGGATTTTTGCAATATAATCGTGTCAAAAATTTCGTAATCAATTGTATGAACTCCTAAATTTGGATTAAAACTTATTTTGTAACCCTTTTGTAGAGGTTTCGGATGAGCGGGTCTAAATGGGCCGAACAATGGACCCGTTAGAATTTTTACTGTGTAAAAAGTACAAAAATCGAGTTTTTGCAATATAATCGTGTTGAAAAGCTCGTAATCAATTATATGAACTCATAGAATTTGATTAAAAGTTATTTTGCGGTCTTTTTTGTAGAGGTTTCGGACGAGCGAGTCTAAATGGGGCGAACAATGGACCCGTTAGAATTTTAACTGAGTAAAAAGTACACAAATCAAGTTTTTGCAATATAATCGTGTTCAATAGCTCTTAATCAATTATATGAACTCCTAGAATTTGATTCTAACTTATTTTGCGATCTTTTTTGTAACGGTTTCGGACGAGCGGGTCTAAATGGGTACAACAATGGACCCGTTAGAATTTTAACTGAGTAAAGAAATCGAGTTTTTGCAATATAATCGTGTTGAAAAGCTCGTAAACAATTGTATGAACTCCTAAATTTGGATTAAAACTTATTTTGCAACCCTTTTGTAGAGGTTTCGGACGAGCATGTCTAAATGGGCCGAACAATGGACCCGTTAGAATTTTAACTAAGTAAAAAGTACAGAAATCAAGTTTTTGCAATATAATCGTGTTGAAAAGCTCGTTATCAATTGTATGAACTCCTAAATTTGGATTAAAACTTATTTTCCAACCCTTTTCTAGAGGTTTCGGACGAGCGGGTGTAAATGGGCCGAACAATGGACCCGTTAGAATTTTAACTGAGTAAAAAGTACAAAAATCGAGTTTTTGCAATATAATCGTGTTGAAAAGCTCGTAATCAATTATATGAACTCCTAAAATTTGATTCTAACTTGTTTTGCGGTCTTTTTTGTAGAGGTTTTGGACGAGCGGGTCTAAATAGGCCGAATAATGGACTCGTTAGAATTTTAACTGAGTAAAAACTACAGAAATCAAGTTTTTGCAATATAATCGTGTTGAATATCTCGTAATCAATTGTATGAACTCCTAAATTTGGATTAAAACTTATTTTCCAACCCTTTTGTAGAGGTTTCGGACGACCGGGTCTAAATGGGCCGAACAATGGACCCGTTAGAATTTTAACTGAGTAAAAGGTACTATAATCGAGTTTTTGTAATATAATTGTGTTGAAAAGCTCGTAATCAATTTTATGAACTCCAAAAATTTGATTCTAACTTGTTTTGCGGTCTTTTTTGTAGAGGTTTCGGACGAGCGGGTCTAAATGGGCCGAACAATGGACCCGTTAGAATTTTAACAGAGAAAAAAGTACAGAAATCGAGTTTTTGCAATATAATCGTGTTGAAAAGCTCGTAATCAATTGTATGAACTCCTAAATGTGGATTAAAACTTATTTTGCAACCCTTTTGTAGAGGTTTCAGACGAGCGGGTCTAAATGGGACGAACAATGGACCCGTTATAATATTAACTGAATAAAAAGTACAGAATTCTAGTTTTTTCAATATAATCGTGTTGAAAAGCTCGTAATCAATTTTATAAACTCCTAAATTTGGATTAAAACTTATTTTGCAACCCTCTTGTATAGGTTTCAGACGAGCGGGTCTAAATGGGCCGAACAATGGACCCATTGGAATTTTAACTAAGTAAAAAGTTCAGAAATCGAGTTTTTGAAATATAATCATGTTGAAAAGCTCGTAATCAATTATATGAACTCCTAAAATTTGATTCTAAATTCTTTTGCTATTTTTTTGTAGAGGTTTCGGACGAGCGGGTCTAAATGGGCCGAACAATGGACCCGTTAGAATTTTTTTTGTTTTTTTTTATTTTTTTTGATGAAAGCTAGAGTGATTACAAGTAGTATCTGTTCTATATATACTCTCAACCATTTGGAAATGAACGCTAAATCACCCTGCTGCAGCTGCTGGTGCTCGAACCCGTGACCTCTAGGAACAACAACCGTTCCCTTAACCACTGAGGCAAGTTGGTTCGTGCACCCGTTAGAATTTTTTTGAAGAAAGGGCCTCATTAAAAACCCCACTAATCCTGACTGGGCTAGCCCAGCAAGGCCCTAGGAGGGGAAAAGGGTGCCCAAAATATATTATAGATCAAGGTGGCTGGTTAACAACCGGTACAAAGGTTCGTAGGGCATCGGGAAAGCCCGGCCCAAAATACATGGATGAATGAAAATGGAGAGCCCAGTTGGCTACAGAATGAGCTAAAGTGTTAGCTCCTCGCGGTACATAATGTAAGCTAAGACCTGATACAGTGTCAATGAGAGATCTAATATCCTGCAACTAGCGCCGAAGAGTGGAGGCATCCTCTCCTGCTCTACACAGCCGATTGATCAGCAGGGCCGCATCCGATTCAAGAAGAAACCCTGTCCAACCCGCCTCCACACCTAGTTGGACACCATCCGAGATCGCCTGTAGCTCTGCCGACGTAGAGTCTGCAATATTGTCCAAGTAAACTGCTCGTCCAAGCAGGATAGCACCAGCAGCATCACGAGCCACGATGCCAATTCCAGTCGATCCTGTAGAGGGGTGAAAAGCGCCATCAACATTGATTTTGATTGATCCAGTCGGCGGCGGCCTCCATGCAGGTGGAGAGAGTGCTGTCGTCGTCTGTTGCCTCGTCGTGGAAATGTCTGTTTTGGCCGATAGGTAGTCGCGAAGTAGATCCTGTGAGTTCATCAATGTGAGCCATGGGGGCTGCAAACGTTGAGAATGGACCCACTCATTCCTCCTATTCCAAAGATTCCACAATGTAGTTAGGAGAAGATCAAATTGTGCGCAAGAGAGGAGCCTAACTCCTTGTTCCAGCCAAAGTGATATTGAGGTTGCGTTGCTATCACGAAGTGCGCTCGGGAAATCTGCAAGGCGGAGTGTCTCAGCAGCGCCTGGACAGTCCTTTAAAGCATGGAGGGCTGATTCCAGAGTCGAGGGGCAGAACGGACACATGCCGGTGCCCAGCCCAATAGTCGCAAGTCGGTCACCTGTGGGTAGTGCACCCCGTCCTACCCGCCAGCCAAAAGTGCGGACCTTCGGGAGTGTGTTGGATTTAGCAATAATCTTCCACAGAGGACTCGGACGCTCAAGAGGTCGAGAGGGCCTACGTAAGAATAGGTAACCTGAGCGTACTGAATATATATTGGTATCATGAAAGCCCCATAGTAAGGTATCGCGATGGACATCAGATATAGGTACATCAAATATGTTGGCTGCGTCATCGTCGTCAAAATATTGCCGCACTTTATGTTCATCCCATACATTATGATGCCGAATCATAAAATCTCCGCATCGCAAGGGTATCTCTTCATTATCTGGATAACTACCAAAGAGAGAGATCCCATTGGATCCACCCCAGTTATCACTAAGGATGCGCAGACGACTATCAATTCCAGGCCTCCAGAAGAAACCCGGTTGTAATTGGTGCAGAGCCTGCCATATACCTCGCCAAGCATAGGAGGCGCGGTGGTCAACCTTTGCCTCCATAATATTCCCGGAAGGATAATAGCGTGATTTGAGGACCCGGGCGAGTAGGGAGTTGGGCGAGTGGATGAGTCGCCATATTTGCTTCCCTAGAAGAGCAATATTAAAGTCTTGTAGGTCGCGGAAGCCCATGCCCCCTGCAGCTTTGGGGGTGCACATAGTATCCCAGGATAGCATTGGCCATCCTTTCTTGTTACTCCTGCCCGTCCACCAGTAACGGCAGATAGATCGTGTCGCATCATCCACAATGTTTTGTGGGAGTAAATAACATGACATGACGTATTGGGGCAAAGCTTGCGCCACTGATTTTATGAGAACTTCACGCCCACTGTATGACAGCAAGTTGGTATCCCATTTAGTCATGCGGGAATTGACTTTGTCTCTAATGAAACCAAGGCTAGCCGTTCGGTTCCTCCCAATGAGTAGAGGGACTCCTAGATAGGTTCCAGGGTCGTCAACCAAACGGATGCCAAGAGTATGCTGTAGCGCATGTGTAAAGTCTATCGAACAGAAGGAGCTACAAAAGGCAGTCGACTTAGAAAAGTTGACTGACTGTCCTGATGATTCCTCGTACAGACGGAGAATCTCCTTCAACCGGTCTATTTCCCTAGGGCAATTACGGACAAATACAATACTATCATCGGCAAAGAGCAGGTGATTAATTCTTGGGCCGCGCCTATTGGCATGTAACCCAATTAGACGTCCCGATTGCTGTTCAGCCTCGAGGGCCGCTGAAAGCCCTTGGGAGCATATTAAAAAGAGGAAAGGCGAGAGAGGGTCCCCTTGCCGGATTCCCCTAGTCGGAAAGAACTCATTAGATAGAGCGCCATTAAGACGAACTGAAAAAGACACAGTGGATACAAATCGGAGTAGTAATTGTACCCAGTCAGATGCGAATCCCATACGTAACATCACGTCTTTAAGAAAAGACCATTCAACCTTATCAAAAGCTTTTTCCATATCGAGCTTCAATGCAGCCCCCTGATATATCGAAGCGTTATTTGTATGGAGGGTATGCACAAGTTCATGCGCAATCAAAATATTGTCAGTAATGTTCCTGCCACTAACAAAAGCAGCTTGCGCATCACTGATACAATATGGTAATATAGGTTTAAGTCTATTCACAAGAACCTTAGCTATGGTCTTGTAAATAACAGTGCATAAACTGATCGGCCGAAATTGACGCATGTTCGAGGCGTCAGGCACCTTTGGGATGAGGACAATGATGGCTTTGTTCACCGTTGCCATATCCTCTTCTCCTTGTAACAGGCGCAAACAAAGTCGTATAAACTCAGGCCCTATGACATCCCAATATTGTCTATAGAAACTACTAGGGAAGCCGTCAAAACCTGGGGCTTTCCTAGGGCCTATATCCCTGAAAGCTGCGATTACCTCGTCTTCAGAGAAGGGTCGTAGCAAAGACGCATTCATGTCAGCGCTAACCATCGGGGTAATGTGTTCCAATAGCACCGGAGAGGAGCTTGGATTGGACGATGTGAACAAATCCTGGAAATACTCGGATGCAATCCGAAGAGACCACGTATGGTGTTCTTTTTCCTTCGTTTAGAAGCTCGGGCATGGAAGAAGGAAGTGTTCTTATCACCTTGTGAAAGCCAGGTGACACGAGATCGTTGTGCCCAGTAGGCTTCCTTAGCATCCAGAAGACGTTTAAGTTCCAATTTTGCGTCACGGAGATTGAGTAACATGTCTTGAGACAGTCTTCTCCGACGCATATAGGAGTTAATCTTACGCTGAAGTTCAGTGATGCGATTGTTGGAGGTGGAGCGTCTAGTCGCTTGCCAATCATGTAAGTGGTTTCCTACGGTGGTCAGCTTGTCGAGCAGAGTGCCCGACGCGTTGGACCACACTTGGTGAACCGTGGAGATACATGCCGGGTCCTTTGCCCAGCAAGCCTCGAAATGAAAATGGTCACCATTATGCTCATCATATTGGACACGATGCACATTAGGTGTAGTACGTGTAGTGTCCATAATAATGACATAGTGATCCGAATTAGGGGAAAAAATATTCCTACATTGGAAAGATAAGTGGGCATTAAGCCATGCATCGCATGCAAGATATCTATCCAAACGTTCACAAACAGCTGTAATGTTCGGCCCTGTACGCGACCAAGTGAACCAACCTGAACATGGTTTGCAATCAAAAATCCCATTACGTACAAGGCACTCGCGAAAGTTAGTGATTTGTGATTGCGGTCTACGGGCTCCGCCTTGTTTTTCGGAGTCCGATAAAATATCATTTAGGTCCCCTCCAATTAACCAAGGTAGAGTTGAATTTTTACTAAGAGAATCAATGAGTTCCCACGTTTTATATTTCATGCTAGTTTCGGCAAACCCATAGATTCCGGTAAAACGGAAGCAGTCATCGGAAGATGTAACAATGGAATCTATATGACGATCAGAATACGATAAAAGATCCACAGTCAATTTATTATTCCAAAGTAATATCAATCCAGAGCAATTTGGGCTGCTTTTCACATGGAAGCAGCCCACCATATCTAAAGAAAGTTTCAACCATTCAAAATTAAAATTACATAACCGAGTCTCAGATAAAAAAATAATAAAAGGTTCTAATTTGCGGACCATTGAAATAAGCCCTCGAACTGCCTCTGGTGAACCAAGCCCACGGCAGTTCCAGCACATGAGCCTCATTTCTCTCGGCGGGGCTGAATATCAGCCGCCGCCGAAGAGACTTTGCTGCTCATCCCAGCTTTAGAGTGTTTAGTTTTTTCAGTAGGAGCTGTTCTGTGCTTTGCCGGTCGTGATGGAACCTTGAGAGAGGTACGTGGACGTTTAGCCAACGTAGGAGCAGTCAATGGAGGGCTGCGTTTCGCCTTACGCGGTTCGCCGGCAGTCTTTGGTGGGCTCGAAAAAGTAGCGAGCCAATCCTCAAAGTCAGGGTTGACATAGGCAGTACTTCCATGTCCAACGGTAGTAGACTTAGCCGACACTGCAGTGGGCACCGGGAAGCCTTCATTGTCGATCAAGACGAACCTCTTGTTGTGTGGAGTGGAAGATACATCCTCAGCCACTGTGGCTGCCTGGGCAGCATCGGGGGTTCCCGTATTTGCTGATCCCGCATCGGCTGGGATGACAGCAATGGGGGCTACATCAAGGGCTTCAACTGAAAGCTGTCATGTGGGATCCCCATCCGTGTCAGCCATTAGCTCCTCAGGGGCAGCATCAGGCGCGATTGGAATTAGCTGCTCCTGCAGCGTGTCCGCACCAAGGGGTGCTGTAGCATCAGCGTCCTTGGCAACTTGCTGCTCCTGCAGCGTTTCCGCACCCAGGGGTGCTGCAGCATCAGCGTTCTTGGCAGCAGCAGTGGCTGACTGCCCTGGGCTGCGTTCCTTCCTCGAAGCCGAGGCTGCCGCTTCTGAATGTTTCGTGGCTGAGACGGCATCAGTTACCGCCACTGCTTTTCCTTTACGGTCTGGTCCTGAGGAGCAGAAACGACAAAGGGAATAGTAAATATAAATAGTAGGAAAATTTCCTACTAAGTAGAAAAAAACCACAACAAATGCAGGATAATTTATAATTGATACCTGCATTGCTACGTTTTCCTTTGGTTGATCCTTCACCTGCAATGAGGCCAAAGGGTGATGTAAATCAGTGTACAATGGAGAACAAAAATGATAAAACTTAATCCAATTCCAAAATGAGTACATATTGTGAAATAGAAATGTACCATTGTTAGCCATCGAAGGCTTAGCAGGCTCAAAATAACTAACCCTTCCTCTGGTTGTTATTTTAGATTTCTTCTTTGGTGCCGGGGCCCGTAACCAATCACCATACTGTTGGGGCACGGTTTTGTCATCCTTAAAATCCATACAAGTGGCTTTAAGATGGCACAAAATACCACATCCATGACAGAAAGATGGTAAATTCTCATATTGTATAGGCAGCATCTGGGGGCCTTCATCCTCCTCAAGCTGAACAAACACAAACCGACGCAGTGGCTGGTGTACATCAATTATGACTAGGACACGGAGGAATTCAGTCATATTCCCCTCCTCCGATTGACGGGAATCAGTCCCTATGACTGCACCTATCCCACCTCCAATAGCTTGGCCGGTGGCGTTTGCCACCACAACGCTAGTCATCATAGCGATCGGTACTCTATGTATTCTTACCCAGATACGCATTTGATCGTATCGGTAGCCCTTAATGGTGAGCTTTGGCTGCACAGGTAGGATTGCGAGCCAATCTTTCTTAAAAGTCCAGGGCCCTCCCTTTAGGACAACATCCCTGCCAGCTTTAGTCTCAAACTTAAACAGAAAATGTCCAGAGCCAAGAGACGTTACCGTTGAGAGCTTGTATTCTCTCCAAATAGCAGTGAAGAGTCGTATCACAGCATTCTCTTCATAATCTTTTGTGTTGAACAGTTTTCCTATGAGTGACGATTTGTAGTCGTCAAGGGGAATGGCCTTTGTTGAGGCAGGAGCACAGATTACATGTTTCTCTTCTGCTGTAAACTGAAGGTTATCAAAGCGAGAGAGAAAAGAGTCAGTGGAAGCCATGAATGCTTGTATGTACTCAACGATTGAAAGGGGTTTCACACAAGTGAAGTGTAACGTAGGAAGAGGGAGGAAATGCCTAGTGAACAATATACTTAGGCGAGAAATCTCAATGTAAGGAAAATGATATTCAAAACCTTGAGTAAATGGGTAGCCTCGATAAGGATAGGATAAAGTGGAATAAAATTTAAAATTCCATATATATTTTAAAATGTATATGGATTTAGGGAATATCCCAATAACAATCTGGGGGTTAAAAATTAGAATTAACTTAAATTCATATAGATTATCCCAAAAAATAAAATAAAATGGATTTGTATAATTCCCTGCTATTCGTAGGGATGCAAGAGAAGGAAGTTTGAATTTAAAAAATCTCTTGATAATCATTAGATTAGAAGAGAATATTAAATTAAGTTTAAAATTATTATTAAGATAATAGTCAAAAGAATTGAATTTAATTACTATCCTGATAATCCTGAGATTAAAGTTGAATAGTAATTTTAATTCAAATAAATGACTAGGATTATAAGATATTATTAAATCCCAACCAAGTAGAATCTTATCACAGAGTAAAGGTAAATTGAATTTATACAATACCATAACCAACTTGTGATTAACAGATGATGTAATCAATAATTTGAATTTAAGTAGAGTCTTTATAATCATGGGATTATAAGAGGATCTGAATTTAAATTCAAATAGATTATTAAGGATGTATGGAAAGGATTTGAATTTAAATGATATCTTTTGAATCCTAAGATTTAAAGATAAATTGATTTTAAACTCAACTAGAGCCCTATAAGGGATGGACTTGTCTAGATAATAAAAATACATTTGTATTTTAATATCTATAAACTGTAAATAAAGCATCATTTTAAATTTATTATGTACGATATTAAAATCGTAGTAAGATATTGAATCCCTTAGAAATAGGAGTAAGTTAAAATGTGATAGATTTTGGTGGGATTCCACCGGTTTGCATGCAATGCATGGTACACGTGAATGGGCCAACGTCTCCCATGCAGACTTGTGACGTGGCAGTTCACCATTCCCAAAAATGAGTGAAACGTATCTGGAGCTCCGACAGATGTGGCGCATTAAGGCTGCTACCGTCCGGCGGCTAGCAGCCACCCTCTCCCCGGTCGTTCGGTTTGGTTGACGGTGCTCATGCATCGTGGTAAATCTTAAAGTCCATATCTTTGTAGACATGATGAAATAAACATAAACCAATATATTAGCATTTTGTTGTAATAACAAAATTGTAGAAACAATTGAATGAATTCTCTGCATTAACAGCCACTGACAGATAGTTTCATTCAAAAATAATAAGTTCCCCAGCGTTATATTGCTGTGAAAGGATTGGATACAAGGTCGTTTAGACCAGGAAAATTCCTGTACTCGGTAAGCAGAGACAGGATCTGCGAAGGGAATCAAAAATGATGTCCCAGCATATGTGTGATGTATATAAAAAACATCAGTTGCTTTAACGGCAGGGTGTGGCCACTGCCAAAGCCAAAGTTGCACCAATAATGAAAACAGAATTGATGGGCAGTAAAAATTCCGTCGGGCTAGGTGTGTGATGATCACTTTCATCATATTTGTGCTAAGCAAGCACCATGATGAAAGTAAAGGGGGAGGATGGAGGCATGGATGACGGCGGAGATTGGGGCGGAATTGGGTGGATAAGAGGAGGAGGAGGGGGCGGAGAAGGGTGAGAAGAAGGAGGAGAGGGAGAAAAGAGAAGGGAGAGTTTGAGAGAAAATTTGAGAGAGAATTTGAGAGAAATTTCATCACACGTTTTACCCGTTACCCACCCGTTCCGTTAGAATTTTAACTAAGTAAAAAGTACAGAAATCGAGTTTTTGCAAAATAATTGTGTTGAAAAGCTCGTAATCAATTATATGAACTCCTAAATTTGGATTAAAACTTATTTTGCAGCCCTTTTTGTAGAGGTTTCAGACGAACGGGTCTAAATGTGCCGAACAAAGAACCCGTTAGAATTTTAACAGAGTAAAAATTACAGAAATCGAGTTTTTGCAATATAATCATGTTGGAAAGCTCGAAATTAATTATCTGAACTCTTAAATTTGATTAAAACTTGTTTTGCAACCTTTTTGTAGAGGTTTCGGACGAGGGGGTCTAAATGGGCCGAACAATGGACCCGTTAGAATTTTAACTAAGTAAAAAGTATAGAAATCGGGTTTTTGCAATATAATCGTGTCGAAAAAATCTCGTAATCAATTGTATGAACTCCGAAATTTGGATTAAAACTTATTTTGTAACTCTTTTGTAGAGGTTTCGGATGAGCGGGTCTAAATGGGCCGAACAATGGACCCGTTAGAATTTTAACTGAGTAAAAAGTACAGAAATCGAGTTTTTGCAATATAATCGTGTTGAAAAGCTCGTAATCAATTGTATGAACTCCTAAATGTGGATTAAAACTTATTTTGCAACCCTTTTGTAGAGGTTTCAGACGAGCGGGTCTAAATGGGACGAACAATGGACCCGTTATAATATTAACTGAATAAAAAGTACAGAATTCTAGTTTTTTTCAATATAATTGTGTTGAAAAGCTCGTAATCAATTTTATAAACTCCTAAATTTGAATTAAAACTTATTTTGCAACCCTCTTGTACAGGTTTCAGACGAGCGGGTCTAAATGGGCCGAACAATGGACCCATTGGAATTTTAACTAAGTAAAAAGTTCAGAAATCGAGTTTTTGAAATATATTCATGTTGAAAAGCTCGTAATCAATTATATGAACTCCTAAAATTTGACTCTAAATTATTTTGCTATTTTTTTTGTAGAGGTTTCGGACGAGCGGGTCTAAATGGGCCGAACAATGGACCCGTTAGAATTTTAACTGAGTAAAAAGTACAGAAATCGAGTTTTTGCAAAATAATTGTGTTGAAAAGCTCGTAATCAATTATATGAACTCCTAAATTTGGATTAAAACTTATTTTGCAGCCCTTTTTGTAGAGGTTTCAGACGAACGGGTCTAAATGTGCCGAACAAAGAACCCGTTAGAATTTTAACAGAGTAAAAAGTACATAAATCGAGTTTTTGCAATATAATCATGTTGGAAAGCTCGAAATTAATTATCTGAACTCTTAAATTTGATTAAAACTTGTTTTGCAACCTTTTTGTAGAGGTTTCGGACGAGGGGGTCTAAATGGGCCGAACAATGGACCCGTTAGAATTTTAACCGAGTAAAAAGTATAGAAATCAGGTTTTTGCAATAAATCGTGTCGAAAATCTCGTAATCAATTGTATGAACTCCTAAATTTGGATTAAAACTTATTTTGTAACCCTTTTGTAGAGGTTTCGGATGAGCGAGTCTAAATGGGCCGAACAATGGACCCGTTAGAATTTTAACTGAGTAAAAAGTACAGAAATCGAGTTTTTGCAATATAATCGTGTTGAAAAGCTCGTAATCAATTATATGAACTCCTAGATTTTGATTAAAACTTGTTTTCCAACCCTTTTGTAGAGGTTTCGGACGAGCGGGTCTAAATGGGGCGAACAATGGACCCGTTAGAATTTTAAATGAGTAAAAAGTACAAAAATCAAGTTTTTGCAATATAATCGTGTTCAAAAGCTCTTAATCAATTATATGAACTCCTAGAATTTGATTCTAACTTATTTTGCGATTTTTTTGTAACGGTTTCGGACGAGCGGGTCTAAATGGGCCGAACAATAGACCCGTTAGAATTTTAACTGAGTAAAGAAATAGAGTTCTTGCAATATAATCGTGTTGAAAAGCTCGTAAACAATTGTATGAACTCCTAAATTTGGATTAAAACTTATTTTGCAACCCTTTTGTAGAGGTTTCGGACGAGCGGGTCTAAATGGGTCGAACAATGGACCCGTTAGAATTTTAACTGAGTAAAAAGTGCAGAAATCAAGTTTTTGCAATATAATTATGTTGAAAAGCTCGTAATCAATTGTATGAACTCCTAAATTTGGATTAAAACTTATTTTCCAACCCTTTTGTAGAGGTTTCGGACGAGCGGGTCTAAATGGGCCGAACAATGGACCCGTTAGAATTTTAACTGAGTAAAAAGTACAGAAATCAAGTTTTTGCAATATAATCGTGTTGAAAAGCTCGTAATCAATTATATGAACTCCTTGAATTTGATTAAAACTTGTTTTGCGGTCTTTTTTGTAGAGGTTTCGGACGAGCGGGTCTAAATGGGGCGAACAATGGACCCGTTAGAATTTTAAATGAGTAAAAAGTACAAAAATCAAGTTTTTGCAATATAATCGTGTTCAAAAGCTCTTAATCAATTATATGAACTCCTAGAATTTGATTCTAACTTATTTTGCGATTTTTTTGTAACGGTTTCGGACGAGCGGGTCTAAATGGGCCGAACAATAGACCCGTTAGAATTTTAACTGAGTAAAGAAATCGAGTTGTTGCAATATAATCGTGTTGAAAAGCTCGTAAACAATTGTATGAACTCCTAAATTTTGATTAAAACTTATTTTGCAACCCTTTTTTAGAGGTTTCGGACGAGCGTGTCTAAATGGGCCGAACAATGCACCCGTTAGAATTTTAACTGAGTAAAAAGTACAGAAATCAAGTTTTTGCAATATAATTGTGTTGAAAAGCTCGTAATCAATTGTATGAACTTCTAAATTTGAATTAAAACTTATTTTCCAACCCTTTTGTAGAGGTTTTGGACGAGCGGCTCTAAATGGGCCGAACAATGGACCCGTTAGAATTTTAACTGAGTAAAAAGTACAGAAATCGAGTTTTTGCAATATAATCGTGTTGAAAAGCTCGTAATCAATTATATGAACTCCTAAAATTTGATTCTAACTTGTTTTACGGTCTTTTTTGTTGCGGTTTCGGACGAGCGGGTCTAAATGGGCCGAACAATGGACCCGTTAGAATTTTAACTGAGTAAAAAGTACAGAAATCGAGTTTTTGCAATATAATCGTGTTGAAAAGCTCGTACTTAATTTTATTAACTCCTAAATTTGGATTAAAACTTATTTTGCAACCCTTTTGTAGAGGTTTCGGACGAGCGGGTCTAAATGGGCTGAACAATGGACCCGTTAGAATTTTAACTGAGTCAAAAGTACAGAAATCGAGTTTTTGCAATATAATAGAGTTGAAAAGCTCGTAGTAAATTATATGAACTCCTAAATTTCGATTAAAATTTACTTTGCGGTCCTTTTCGTAAGGTTTCGGACGAGCGAGTCTAAATGGGCCGAACAATGGACCCGTTAGAATTTTAACCGAGTAAAAAGTATAAAAATTAAGTTTTTGCAATATAATAGTGTTGAAAAGCTCGTAATCAATTATATGAACTCCTAAATTTTGATTAAAACTTATTTTGCAGCCCTTTTTTGTAGAGGTTTCGGACGAGGGGGTCTAAATGGGCCGAAAAATGGACACATTAGAATTTTTTTTAAGAAAGCTCATTAGAATTTTAACTAAGTAAAAAGTACAGAAATTGAATTTTTGCAATATAATCGTGTTGAAAATCTCGTAAGCAATTGTATGAACTCCTAAATTTGGATTAAAACTTATTTTGCAACCCTTTTGTAGAGGTTTCGGATGAGCGGGTCCAAATGGGCCGAACAATGGACCCGTTAGAATTTTTACTTAGTAAAAAGTAATAAAATCGTGGTAAAAAGCTCGTAACCAATTGTATGAACTCCTAAATTTGGATTAAAACTTATTTTGCAACCCTTTTCTAGAGGTTTCGGACGAGCGGGTCTAAATGGGTCGAACAATGGACCCGTTAGAATTTTAACTGAGTAAAAAGTACAGAAATCGAGTTTTTGCAATATAATCGTGTTGAAAAGCTCGTACTTAATTTTATTAACTCCTAAATTTGGATTAAAACTTATTTTGCAACCCTTTTGTAGAGGTTTCGGACGAGCGGGTCTAAATGGGCCGAACAATGGACCCGTTAGAATTTTAACTGAGTCAAAAGTACAGAAATCGAGTTTTTGCAATATAATAGAGTTGAAAAGCTCGTAGTAAATTATATGAACTCCTAAATTTCGATTAAAATTTACTTTGCGGTCCTTTTCGTAAGGTTTCGGACGAGCGAGTCTAAATGGGCCGAACAATGGACCCGTTAGAATTTTAACCGAGTAAAAAGTATAAAAATTAAGTTTTTGCAATATAATAGTGTTGAAAAGCTCGTAATCAATTATATGAACTCCTAAATTTTGATTAAAACTTATTTTGCAGCCCTTTTTTGTAGAGGTTTCGGACGAGGGGGTCTAAATGGGCCGAAAAATGGACACATTAGAATTTTTTTTAAGAAAGCTCATTAGAATTTTAACTAAGTAAAAAGTACATAAATTGAATTTTTGCAATATAATCGTGTTGAAAATCTCGTAAGCAATTGTATGAACTCCTAAATTTGGATTAAAACTTATTTTGCAACCCTTTTGTAGAGGTTTCGGATGAGCGGGTCCAAATGGGCCGAACAATGGACCCGTTAGAATTTTTACTTAGTAAAAAGTAATAAAATCGTGGTAAAAAGCTCGTAATCAATTGTATGAACTCCTAAATTTGGATTAAAACTTATTTTGCAACCCTTTTCTAGAGGTTTCGGACGAGCGGGTCTAAATGGGTCGAACAATGGACCCGTTAGAATTTTAAATGAGTAAAAAGTACAGAAATCGAGTTTTTGCAATATAATCGTGTTGAAAAGCTCGTAATCAATTGTATGAACTCCTAAATTTGGATTAAAACTTATTTTGCAACCCTTTTGTAGAGGTTTCAGACGAGCGGGTCTAAATGGGACGAACAATGGACCCGTTAGAATATTAACTGAATAAAAAGTACATAATTCTTGTTTTTTCAATATAATCGTGTTGAAAAGCTCGTAATTTAATTTTATGAACTACTAAATTTGGATTAAAACTTATTTTGCAACCCTTTTGTAGAGG
Organism: Hibiscus trionum; assembly: GCA_030270665.1. NCBI lineage: Eukaryota > Viridiplantae > Streptophyta > Magnoliopsida > Malvales > Malvaceae > Hibiscus > Hibiscus trionum. Next base: position 35,529,882 of record BSYR01000010.1, on the reverse strand, counting down.
TTTCGGACGAGCGGGTCTAAAGGGGCCGAACAATGGACCCGTTAGAATTTAATTGAGTAAAAAGTACAGTAATCGAGTTTTTGCAATATAATCATGTTGAACAGATCGTAATCAATTAAATGAACTCCAAAAATTTGATTCTAACTTGTTTTGCGGTCTTTTTTGTAGAGGTTTCGGACGAGCGGGTCTAAATGGGCCGAACAATGGACCCGTTAGAATTTTAACTGAGAAAAAAGTACAGAAATCGAGTTTTGCAATATAATCGTGTTGAAAAGCTCGTAATCAATTGTATGAACTCCTAAATTTGGATTAAAACTTATTTTGCAACCCTTTTGTAGAGGTTTCAGACGAGCGGGTCTAAATGGGCCGAACAATGGACCCGTTAGAATATTAACTGAATAAAAAGTACATAATTCTAGTTTTTGCAATATAATCGTGTTGAAAAGCTCGTAATCAATTGTATGAACTCCTAGATTTGGATTAAAACTTATTTTGCAACCCTTATGTAGAGGTTTCGGACGAGCGAGTCCAAATGGGCCGAACAATGGACCCGTTAGAATTTTAACTGAGTAAAAAGTACAAAAATCGAGTTTTTGCAATATAATCGAGTTGAAAAGCTCATAATCAATTGTATGAACTCCTTAATTTGGATTAAAACTTATTTTGCAACCCTTTTGTAGAGGTTTCGGCGAGCGGGTCCAAATGGGCCGAACAATGGACCCGTTAGAATATTAACTGAATAAAAAGTACATAATTATAGTCTTCTCAATATAATCGTGTTGAAAAGCTCGTAATCAATTTTATGAACTCCTAAATTTGGATAAAAACTTATTTTGCAACCCTCTTGTACAAGTTTCGGACGAGCGGATCTAAATGGGCCGAACAATGGACCCATTGGAATTTTAACTGACTAAAAAGTACTGAAATCGAGTTTTTGCATTATTATCGTGTTGAAAAGCTTGTAATAAATTTTATGAACTCCTAAATTTGGATTAAAACTTATTTTGCAACCCTTTTGTAGAAGGTTCGGTTGAGCGGGTCCAAATGGGCCGAACAATGGACCCGTTAGAATTTTAACGGAGTAAAAAGTAATGAAATCGAGTTTTTGAAATATAATCGTGGTGAAAAGCTCGTAATCAATTGTATGAAATCCTAAATTTGGATTAAAACTTATTTTGCAACCCTTTTGTAGAGGTTTCAGACGAGCGGGTCTAAATGGGCCGAACAATGGACCCGTTAGAATATTAATTGAATAAAAAGTACAGATTTTTATTTTTTACATATAATCGTGTTGAAATGCTCGTCATCAATTTTATGAACTCCTAAATTTGGATTAAAACTTATTTTGCAACCCTCTTGTACATGTTTCGGACGAGCGGGTCTAAATGGGCCGAACAATGGACCCATTGGAATTTTAACTGAGTAAAAAGTTCAGAAATCGAGTTTTTGAAATATAATCCTGTTGAAAAGCTCGTAATCAATTATATGAACTCCTAAAATTTGATTCTAAATTATTTTGCGGTCTTTTTTGTAGAGGTTTCGAACGAGCGGGTCTAAATGGGCCAAACAATGGACCCGTTAGAATTTTAACTGAGTAAGAAGTACAGAAATCGAGTTTTTTCAATATAATCGTGTTGAAAAACTCGTAATCAATTATATGAACTCCTATATTTGGATTAAAACTTATTTTGCAGCCCTTTTTGTAGAGGTTTCGGACGAACGGGTCTAAATGCGCCGAACAAAGGGCCCGTTAGAATTTTAACAGAGTAAAAAGTACAGAAATCGAGTTTTTGCAATATAATCATGTTGGAATGCTTGAAATTAATTATATGAACTATTAAATTTGATTAAAACTTGTTTTGCGGTTTTTTTTGTAGAGGTTTCGGACGAGCGGGTCTAAATGGGCCGAACAATGAACTCGTTAGAATTTTAACTGAGTAAAAAGTACAGAAATCGAGTTTTTGCAATATAATCGTGTTGAAAAGCTCGTAATCAATTTTATTAACTCCTAAATTTGGATTAAAACTTATTTTGCAGCCTTTTTTGTAGTGGTTTCAGACGATCGGGTTTAAATAGGCCGAACAATGGACCCGTTAGAATTTTAACGGAGTAAAAAGTACAGAAATCGAGTTTTTGCAATATAATCGTGTTGAAAAGCTCGTAATCAATTATATGAACTCCTAAATTTGGATTAAAACTTATTTTCCAACCCTTTTGTAGAGCTTTCGGAGAGCGGGTCTAAATGGGTTGAGCAAAGGACCCGTTAGAATTTTAACTGAGTAAAAAGTACAGAAATCGAGTTTTTGCATTATAATCGTGTTGAAAAGCACGTAATCAATTATATGAACTCCTAAAATTTGATTCTAACTTGTTTTGCGGTCTTTTTTTGTAGAGGTTTTGGACGACCGAGTCTAAATCGGCCGAACAATGGACCCGTTAGAATTTTAACTGAGCAAAAAGTACATAAATCTAGTTTTTGCATTATAATCGTGTTGAAAAGCTTGTAATCAATTGTATGAACTCCTAAATTTGGATTAAAACTTATTTTGCAACCCTTTTGTAGAGGTTTCGGATGAGCGGGTCCAAATGGGCCTAAAAATGGACCCGTTAGAATTTTTACTGAGTAAAAAATAATAAAATCGAGTTTTTGCAATATAATCGTGTTAAAAAGCTCGTAATCAATTTTATGAACTCCTAAATTTGGATTAAAACTTATTTTGCAACCCTTTTGTAGAGGTTTCGGACGAGCGGGTCTAAATGGGCAGAACGATGGACCCGTTAGAATTTTAACGGAGTAAAAAGTATAGAAATCGAGGTTTTGCAATATAATCTTGTTGAAAAGCTCGTAATAAATTATATGAACTCCAAAAATTTGATTCTAACTTGTTTTGCGATCTTTTTTGTAGAGGTTTCGGACGAGCGGGTCTAAATCGGTCGAACAATGAACCCGTTAGAATTTTAACTGAGTAAAAAGTACAGAAATCTAGTTTTTGCATTAAATCGTGTTGAAAAGCTTGTAATCAATTGTATGAACTCCTAAATTTGGATTAAAACCTATTTTGCAACCCTTTTGTATAGGTTTCAGATGAGCGGGTCCAAATGGGCCGAACGATGGAACCGTTAGAATTTTTACTGAGTAAAAAGTAATAAAATCGAGTTTTTGCAATATAATCGTGTTAAAAAGCTCGTAATCTATTGTATGAACTCTTAAATTTGGATTAAAACTTATTTTGTAACCCTTTTGTAGAGGTTTCGGACGAGCGGGTCCAAATGGGCCGAACAATGGACCCGTTAGTATTTTAACTAAGTAAAAAGTACAAAAATCGAGTTTTTGCAATATAATCGTGTTGAAAATCTGGTAATCAATTATATGAACTCCTAAAATTTGTTTCTAACTTGTTTTGCGATCTTTTTTGTAGAGGTTTCGGACGAGCGAGTCTAAATGGGCCGAACAATGGACCCGTTAGAATTTTAACTCAGTAAAAAGTACAAAAGTCGAGTTTTTGCAATATAATCTTGTTGAAAAGCTCTTAATCAATTTTATGAACTCCTAAATTTGGATTAAAACTTATTTTGTACCCTAGTTGTAGAGGTATCGGACGAGCGGGTCTAAATGGGCCGAACAATGGACCCATTAGAATTTTAATAGAGTAAAAAGCGCAAAAATCAAGTTTTTTGCAATATAATTGTGTTGAAAAGTTCATAATCAACTGTATGAACTCCTAAATTTGGATTAAAACTTATTTTGCAACCCTTTTGTAGAGGTTTCGGACGAGCAGGTTTAAATGGGCCGAACAATGGACCCGTTAGAATTTTAACTGAGAAAAAGTACAGAAATCGAGTTTTTGCAATATAATAGTGTTGAAAAGCTCGTAATTAATTGTATGAACTCCTAAATTTGGATTAAAACTTATTTTGCAACCCGTTTGTAGAGGTTTCAGACGAGCGGGTCTAAATGGGCCGAACAATGGACCCCTTAGAATATTAACTGAATAAAAAGTACAGAATTCTAGTTTTTTCAATATAATCGTGTTGAAAAGCTCGTAATCAATTTTATGAACTCCTAAATTTGGATTAAAACTTATTTTGCAACCCTCTTGTACATGTTTCGGACGAGGGGGTCTAAATGGGCCGAACAATGGACCCATTGGAATTTTAACTGAGCAAAAAATTCAGAAATCTAGTTTTTGGATAATAATCCTGTTGAAAAGCTCGTAATCAATTATATGAACTCCTAAAATTTAATTCTAAATTATTTTGCGGTCTTTTTTGTAGAGGTTTCAGACGAGCGGGTCTAAATGGGCCGAACAATGGACCCGTTAAAATATTAATTGAATAAAAAGTACAGAATTCTAGTTTTTTCAATGTAATCGTGTTTAAAAGCTCGTTAATCAATTTTATGAACTCCTAAATTTGGATTGAAACTTATTTTGCAACCCTCTTGTACAGGTTTCGGACGAACGGGTCTAAATGGGCCGAACAATGGACCCGTTAGAATTTTAACTGAGTAAAAAGTACAGTAATCGAGTTTTTGCAATATAATCATGTTGAAAAGCTTGTAATCAATTATATGAACTCTTAAAATTTGATTCTAAGTTGTTTTGCGGTGTTTTTTTGTAGAGGTTTCGGACGAGCGGGTTTAAATGGGCCGAATAATGGACCCGTTAGAATTTTAACTAAGTAAAAAGTACAGAAATCGAGGTTTTGCAATATAATCGTGTTGAAAAGCTCGTAATCAATTATATGAACTCCTAAAATTTGATTCTAACTTGTTTTGCGGTCTTGTTTGTAGAGGTTTCGAACGAGTGAGTCTAAATGGGCATAACAATGGACCCGTTAGAATTTTAACTGAGTAAAAAGTACAGAAATCGAGTTTTTGCATTATAATCCTGTTGAAAAGCTTGTAATGAATTGTATGAACTCCTAAATTTGGAATAAAACTTATTTTGCAACCCTTTTGTATAGGTTTCGGATGAGCGGGTCCAAATGGGCCGAACAATGGACCTTTTAGAATTTTTACTGAGTAAAAAGTAATGAAATCGAGTTTTTGCAATATAGTCGTGTTAAAAAGCTCGTAATCAATTGTATGAACTCCTAAATTTAGATTAAAACTTATTTTGCAACCCTTTTGTAGAGGTTTCGGACGAGCGGGTCTAAATGGGCCGAACAATGGACCCATTAGAATTTTAACTGAGTAGAAAGTACATAAATCCAGTTTTTGCAATATAATCATGTTGAAAAACTCTTAATTAATTGTATGAACTCGGCCCATTTAGACCCGCTTGTCCGAAACCTCTACAAAAGGGTTTTAAAATAAGTTTTAATCCAAATTTAGGAGTTCATACAATTGATTACGAGCTTTTCAACACAATTTTATTGCAAAAACTCAATTTGTGTGCTTTTTACTCAGTTAAAATTCTAACGGGTCCATTGTTCGGCCCATTTAGAACCGCTCATCCGAAACCTCTACCAAAAGGGTTGCAAAATAAGTTTTAATCCAAATTTAGGAGTTCATACAATTGATTACGAGCTTTTCAATACGATTATATTGCAAAAACTCGATTTTTGTACTTTTTACTCAGTTAAAATTCTAACGGGTCCATTTTTCGGCCCATTTAGACCCGCTCGTCCGAAACCTTTACAAAAAAGATCGCAAAATATATTTTAATCAAATTTTAGGAGTTCATATAATTGATTAAGAGCTTTTCAACACGATTATATTGCAAAAACTTGATTTCTGTTCTTTTTACTTAGTTAATATTCTAACGGGTCCATTGTTCGGCCCATTTAGACCAGCTCGTCCGAAATCTCTACAAAAGGGTTGCAAAATAAGTTTTAATCCAAATTTAGGAGTTCATACAATTGATTACGAGATTTTCAACACAATTATATTGCAAAAACTCGATTATTGTGCTTTTTACTCAGTTAAAATTCTAACGGGTCCATTATTCTGCCAATTTAGACCCGCTCGTCCGAAACCTTTACAAAAAATATCGCAAAATAATTTAGAATCAAATTTTAGGAGTTCGTATAAATTATTAAGAGCTTTTCAACACGATTATATTGCAAAAACACCATTTCTGTTCTTTTTCCTCAGTTAATATTCTAACGGGTCTATTATTCGGCACATTTAGACCCGCTCGTCCGAAACGTCTACAAAAGGGTTGCAAAATAAGTTTTCATCCAAATTTAGGAGTTCATACAATTGATTACGAGCTTTTCAACACAATTATATTGCAAAAACTCGATTTATGTTCTTTTGACTCAGTTAATATTCTAACGGGTCCATTGTTCGGCCCATTTAGACCCGCTCGTCCGAAACCTTTAGAAAAAAGATCGCAAAATAAGTTAGAATCAAATTTTAGGAGTTCATATAATTGATTAAGAGCTTTTCAACACGATTATATTGCAAAAACTCAATTTCTATACTTTTTACTCGGTTAAAATTCTAACGGGTCCATTGTTCTGCCTATTTAGACTCGCTCGTCCGAAACCTTACAAAAAGGACCGCAAAATAAGTTTTAATCAAAATTTAGCAGTTCATATAATTGATTAAGAGCTTTTCAACACGATTATATTGCAAAAACTTGATTTTTGTTCTTTTTACTCAGTTAATATTCTAACGGGTCCATTGTTCGGCCCATTTAGACCCGCTCGTCCGAAACCTCTACAAAAGGGCTGGAAAATAAGTTTTAATCCAAATTTAGGAGTTCATACAATTGATTACGAGCTTTTCAACACAATTATATTGCAAAAACTCATTTTTTGTGCTTTTTACTCAGTTAAAATTCTAACGGGTCTATTGTTCGGCCCATTTAGACCCGCTCGTCCGAAACCTCTACAAAAGGGTTGCAAAATAAGTGTTAATCCAAATTTAGGAGTTCATACAATTGATCACGAGCGTTTCAACACGATTATATTGCAAAAACACGATTTCTGTACTTTTTACCCAGTTAAAATTCTAACGGGTCCATTGTTCGGCCTATTTAGACCCGATCGTCCGAAACCTATACCAAAAGGGTTGCACAAAAAGTTTTAATCCAAATTTAGGAATGTATATAATTGATTACGAGCATTTCAACATGATTATATTGCAAACACTCGATTTCTATACTTTTTACTCAGTTAAAATTCTAACGGGTCAACTGTTCGGCCCATTTAGACCCGCTCGTCTGAAACCTCTACAAAAGGGTTGCAAAATAAGTTTTAATCCAAATTTAGGAGTACATACAATTGTTTACGAGCTTTTCAACACAATTATATTGCAAAAACTCGATTACTATACTTTTTACTTAGTTAAAATTCTAACGGGTCTATTTTTCGGCCCATTAGGACCCGCTCGTCTGAAACCTGTACAAAAGGGTTGCAAAATAAGTTTTAATCCAAATTTAAAAGTTCATACAATTGATTACGAGCTTTTCAAAACGATTATATTTCAAAAACTAGATTTCTGTACTTTTTACTCCGTTAAAATTCTAACGGGTCCATTGTTCGGCTCATTTAGACCCGCTCGTCCGAAACCTCAACAAAAGGATTGCAGAATAAGTTTTAATCCAAATTTAGGAGTTCATACAATTGATTACGAGCTTTTCAACACAATTATATTTCAAAACTCGATTTTTGTGCTTTTTACTCACTTAAAATTCTAACGGGTCCATTGTTCGGCCTATTTAGACCCGCTCGTCCGAAACTTCTACAAAAAGGTTGCAAAATAAGTGTTAATCCAAATTTAGGAGTTCATACAATTGATTACAAGCGTTGCAATACGATTATATTGCAAAAACTCTATTTCTGTACTTTTTACTCAGTTAAAATTCTAACGGGTCCATTGTTCGGCCCATTTAGACCCGATCGTCCGAAACCTATACAAAAAGGGCTTCAAAATAAATTTTAATCCAAATTTGGGAATGCATATAATTGATTACGTGCTTTTCAACACGATTATATTACAAAACCTCGATTTCAATACATTTTACTCAGTTAAAATTCTAACGGGTCCACTGTTCAGCCCATTTAGACCTGCTCGTCCGAAACCTCTACAAAGGGTTGTAAAATAAGTTTTAATCCAAATTTAGGAGTTCATACAATTGATTACGAGCTTTTCAATACGATTATATTGCAAAAACTCAATTTCTGTACTTTTTACTCAGTTAAAATTCTAACGGGTCCATTGTTCGGCCCATTTAGACTCGCTCGTCCGAAACCTTTACAAAAAAGACCGCAAATAAGTTAGAATCAAATTTTAGAAGTTCATATAATTCATTACGAGCTTTTCAACACGATTATATTGAAAAATCTCGATTACAGTTCTTTTTACTCAGTTAAAATTCTAACAGGTCCATTGTTCGACCCATTTAGACCCGCTCGTCCAAAACCTCTACAAAAGGGTTGCAAAATAAGTTTTAATCCAAATTTTAGGAGTTCATATAATTGATTAAGAGATTTTCAACACGATTATATTGCAAAAACTTGATTTCTGTACTTTTTACTCAGTTAAAATTCTAACGGGTCCATTGTTCAGCCCATTTAGACCCGCTCGTCCGAAACCTCTACAAAAGGGTTGCAAAATAAGTTTTAATCCAAATTTAGGAGTTCATACAATTTTTTACGAGCTTTTCAACATGATTATATTGCAAAAACTCGATTTATGTACTTTTTAGTCTGTTAAAATTCTAACGGGTCCGTTGTTCGGCCCATTTAGATCCGCTCTTCCAAAACCTTTACAAAAAAGATCCCAAAATAAGTTTTAATCAAATTTTAGGAGTTCATATAATTGATTAAGAGCTTTTCAACACGATTATATTGCAAAAACTTGATTTCTTTACTTTTTACTTAGTTAAAATTCTAACGGGTCCATTGTTCGGCCCATTTAGACCCGCTCGTCCGAAACCTCTACAAAAGGGTTGCAAAATAAGTTTTAATCCAAATTTTGGAGTTCATACAATTTTTTACGAGCTTTTCAACACGATTATATTGCAAAAACTCGATTTCTGTACTTTTTACTCAGTTAAAATTCTAATGGGTCCATTGTTCGGCCCATTTAGACCCGCTCGTCTGAAACCTTTACAAAAAAGACCGCAAAAGAAGTTAGAATCAAATTTTAGGAGTTCATATAATTGATTACGAGCTTTTCAACACGATTATATTGAAAAATCTCGATTACAGTTCTTTATACTCAGTTAAAATTCTAACGGGTCCATTGTTCGACCCATTTAGACCCGCACGTCCGAAACCTCTAGAAAAGGGTTGCAAAATAAGTTTTAATCCAAATTTAGGAGTTCATACAATTGATTACGAGCTTTTCAATACGATTATATTGCAAAAACTCGATTTATGTACTTTTTACTCATTTAAAATTCTAACGGGTCCATTGTTCGGCCCATTTAGACTCGCTCGTCCGAAACCTTTACAAAAAAGACCGCAAAATAAGTTAGAATCAAATTTTAGGAGTTCATATAATTGATTACGAGCTTTTCAACATGATTATATTGAAAAATCTCGATTACAATTCTTTTTACTCAGTTAAAATTCTAACGGGTCCATTGTTCGACCCATTTAGGCCCGCTCGTCCGAAACCTCTACAAAAGGGTTGCAAAATAAGTTTTAATCCAAATTTAGGAGTTCATACAATTGTTTACGAGCTTTTCAACACGATTATATTGCAAAATCTCGATTTCTATTCTTTTTACTCAGTTAAAATTCTAACGGGTCCATTGTTCGCCCCATTTAGACCCGCTCGTCCGAAACCTCTAAAAAAAGACCGCAAAACAAGTTAGAGTCAAATTTTAGGATTTCATATAATTGATTACGAAATTTTCAACACGACTATATTGCAAAAACTTGATTTCTGTACTTTTTACTTAGTTAAAATTCTAACGGGTCCATTGTTCGGCCCATTTAGACCCGCTCGTCCGAAACCTCGACAAAAGGGTTGCAAAATAACTTTTAATCCAAATTTAGGAGCTCATACAATTGATTACGAGCTTTTCAACACAATTATATTGCACAAACTCGATTTTTGTGCTTTTTACTCAGTTAAAATTCTAACGGGTCCATTGATCGGCCCATTTAGACCCGCTCGTCCGAAACCTCTACAAAAGGGTTGCAAAATAAGTTTTAATCAAAATTTAGGAGTTCATACAATTGATTACGAGCTTTTCAACACGATTATATTTCAAAAATTCGATTTATGTACTTTTTAGTCAGTTAAAATTCTAACGAGTCCGTTGTTCGGCCCATTTAGACCCGCTCGTCCGAAACCTTTACAAAAAAGATCCCAAAATAAGTTTTAATCAAATTTTAGGAGTTCATATAATTGATTAAGAGCTTTTCAACACGATTATATTGCAAAAACTTGATTTCTGTACTTTTTACTCAGTTAAAATTCTAACGGGTCCATTGTTCGGCCCATTTAAACCCTCTCGTCCGAAACCTCTACAAAAGGGTTGCAAAATAAGTTTTAATCCAAATTTAGGAGTTCATACAATTGTTTACGAGCTTTTTAACACGAATATATTGCAAAAACTCGATTTATGTACTTTTTACTCAGTTAAAATTCTAACGGGTCCGTTGTTCGGCCCATTTAGACCTGCTCGTCCGAAACCTTTACAAAAAAGATCCCAAAATAAGTTTTAATCAAATTTTAGGAGTTCATATAATTGATTAAGAGCTTTTCAACACGATTATATTGCAAAAACTTGATTTCTATACTTTTTACTCAGTTAAAATTCTAACGGGTCCATTGTTCGGCCCATTTAGACCCGCTTGTCCGAAATCTCTACAAAAGGGTTGCAAAATAAGTTTTAATCCAAATTTAGGAGTTCATACAATTTTTTATGAGCTTTTCAACACGATTATATTGAAAAAACTCGATTTCTGTACTTTTTACTCAGTTAAAATTCTAATGGGTCCATTGTTCGGCCCATTTAGACCCGCTCGTCTGAAACCTTTACAAAAAAGACCGCAAAAGAAGTTAGAATCAAATTTTAGGAGTTCATATAATTGATTACGAGCTTTTCAACACGATTATATTGAAAAATCTCGATTACAGTTCTTTTTACTCAGTTAAAATTCTAACGGGTCCATTGTTCGACCCATTTAGACCCGCTCGTCCGAAACCTTTACAAAAGGGTTGCAAAATAAGTTTTAATCCAAATTTAGGAGTTCATACAATTGATTACGAGCTTTTCAACACGATTATATTGCAAAAACTCGATTTACGTACTTTTTAGTCAGTTAATATTCTAACGGGTCCGTTGTTCAGCCCATTTAGACCCGCTTGTCCGAAACCTTTACAAAAAAGATCCCAAAATAAGTTTTAATCAAATTTTAGGAGTTCATATAATTGATTAAGAGATTTTCAACACGATTATATTGCAAAAACTTGATTTCTGTACTTTTTACTCAGTTAAAATTCTAACGGGTCCATTGTTCGGCCCATTTAGACCCGCTCGTCCGAAACCTCTACAAAAGGGTTGCAAAATAAGTTTTAATCCAAATTTAGGAGTTCATACAATTTTTTACGAGCTTTTCAACATGATTATATTGCAAAAACTCGATTTATGTACTTTTTAGTCTGTTAAAATACTAACGGGTCCGTTGTTCGGCCCATTTAGATCCGCTCGTCCGAAACCTTTACAAAAAAGATCCCAAAATAAGTTTTAATCAAATTTTAGGAGTTCATATAATTGATTAAGAGCTTTTCAACACGACTATATTGCAAAAACTTGATTTCTGTACTTTTTACTCAGTTAAAATTCTAACGAGTCAATTGTTCGGCCCATTTAGACCCGCTCATCCGAAACCTCGACAAAATGGTTGCAAAATAACTTTTAATCCAAAGTTAGGAGTTCATACAATTGATTACGAGCTTTTCAACAGAATTATATTGCAAAAACTCGATTTTTGTGCTTTTTACTCAGTTAAAATTCTAACGGGTCCATTGTTCGGCCCATTTAGACCCGCTTGTCCGAAACCTCTACAAAAGGGTTGCAAAATAAATTTTAATCAAAATTTAGGAGTTCATACAATTTATTACGAGCTTTTCAACACGATTATATTGCAAAAACTCGATTTATGTACTTTTTAGTCAGTTAAAATTCTAACGGGTCCGTTGTTCGGCCCATTTAGACCCGCTCGTCTGAAACCATTACAAAAAAGATCCCAAAATAAGTTTTAATCAAATTTTAGGAGTTCATATAAATGATTAAGAGCTTTTCAACACGATTATATTGCAAAAACTTGATTTCTGTACTTTTTACTCAGTTAAAATTCTAACGGGTCCATTGTTCGGCCCATTTAGACCAGCTCGTCCGAAACCTCTACAAAAAGGTTGCAAAATAAGTTTTTATCCAAATTTAGGAGTTCATACAATTGTTTACGAGCTTTTCGACACGATTATATTGCAAAAACTCGATTTCTGTACTTTTTACTTAGTTAAAATTCTAATGGGTCCATTGTTCGTCCCATTTAGACCCGCTCGTCTGAAAACTTTACAAAAAAGACCGCAAAAGAAGTTAGAATCCAATTTTAGGAGTTCATATAAATGATTACGAGCTTTTCAACACGATTATATTGAAAAATCTCGATTATAATGCTTTTTACTCAGTTAAAATTCTAACGGGTCCATTGTTCGACCCATTTAGACTCGCTCGTCCGAAACCTCTAGAAAAGGGTTGGAAAATAAGTTTTAATCCAAATTTAGGAGTTCATAAAATTGATTACGAGCTTTTCAACACGATTATATTGCAAAAACTCGATTTATTTACTTTTTACTCAGTTAAAATTCTAACGGGTCCATTGTTCGGCCCATTTAGACTCGCTCATCCGAAACCTTTACAAAAAAGACCGCAAAATAAGTTAGAATCAAATTTTAGGAGTTCATATAATTGATTACGAGCTTTTCAACACGTTATATTGAAAAATCTCGATTACAGTTCTTTTTACTCGGTTAAAATTCTAACGGGTCCATTGTTCGACCCATTTAGACCCGCTCGTCCGAAACCTCTACAAAAGGGTTGCAAAATAAGTTTTAATCCAAATTTAGGAGTTCATACAATTGATTACGAGCTTTTCAACACGATTATATTGCAAAAACTCGATTTCTGTTCTTTTTACTCAGTTAAAATTCTAACGGGTCCATTGTTCGCCCCATTTAGACCCGCTCGTCCGAAACCTCTACAAAAAAGACCGCAAAACAAATTAGATTCAAATTTTAAGATTTCATATAATTGATTACGAGATTTTCAACACGACTATATTGCAAAAACTTGATTTCTGTACTTTTAACTCAGTTAAAATTCTAACGGGTCCATTATTCGGCCCATTTAGACCCGCTCGTCCGAAACCTCGACAAAAGGGTTGCAAAATAAGTTTTAATCCAAATTTAGGAGTTCATACAATTGATTACGAGCTTTTCAACACGATTATATTGCAAAAACTCGATTTCTGTACTTTTTACTCATTTAAAATTCTAACGGGTCCATTGTTCGACCCATTTAGACCCGCTCGTCCGAAACCTCTAGAAAAGGGTTGCAAAATAAGTTTTAATCCAAATTTAGGAGTTCATACAATTGATTACGAGCTTTTTACCACGATTTTATTACTTTTTACTAAGTAAAAATTCTAACGGGTCCATTGTTCGGCCCATTTGGACCCGCTCATCCGAAACCTCTACAAAAGGGTTGCAAAATAAGTTTTAATCCAAATTTAGGAGTTCATACAATTGCTTACGAGATTTTCAACACGATTATATTGCAAAAATTCAATTTCTGTACTTTTTACTTAGTTAAAATTCTAATGAGCTTTCTTAAAAAAAATTCTAATGTGTCCATTTTTCGGCCCATTTAGACCCCCTCGTCCGAAACCTCTACAAAAAAGGGCTGCAAAATAAGTTTTAATCAAAATTTAGGAGTTCATATAATTGATTACGAGCTTTTCAACACTATTATATTGCAAAAACTTAATTTTTATACTTTTTACTCGGTTAAAATTCTAACGGGTCCATTGTTCGGCCCATTTAGACTCGCTCGTCCGAAACCTTACGAAAAGGACCGCAAAGTAAATTTTAATCGAAATTTAGGAGTTCATATAATTTACTACGAGCTTTTCAACTCTATTATATTGCAAAAACTCGATTTCTGTACTTTTGACTCAGTTAAAATTCTAACGGGTCCATTGTTCGGCCCATTTAGACCCGCTCGTCCGAAACCTCTACAAAAGGGTTGCAAAATAAGTTTTAATCCAAATTTAGGAGTTAATAAAATTAAGTACGAGCTTTTCAACACGATTATATTGCAAAAACTCGATTTCTGTACTTTTTACTCAGTTAAAATTCTAACGGGTCCATTGTTCGACCCATTTAGACCCGCTCGTCCGAAACCTCTAGAAAAGGGTTGCAAAATAAGTTTTAATCCAAATTTAGGAGTTCATACAATTGATTACGAGCTTTTCAACACAATTATATTGCAAAAACTCGATTTTTGTGCTTTTTACTCAGTTAAAATTCTAACGGGTCCATTGTTCAGCCCATTTAGACCCGCTCGTCCGAAACCACTACAAAAGGGTTGCAAAATAAGTTTTAATCAAAATTTAGGAGTTTATACAATTGATTACGAGCTTTTCAACACGATAATATTGCAAAAACTCGATTTATGTACTTTTTAGTCAGTTAAAATTCTAACGGGTCCGTTGTTTGGCCCATTTAGACCCGCTCGTCCTAAACCTTTACAAAAAAGATCCCAAAATAAATTTTCATCAAATTTTAGGAGTTCATATAATTGATTAAGAGCTTTTCAACACGATTATATTGCAAAAACTTGATTTCTGTACTTTTTACTCAGTTAAAATTCTAACGAGTCCATTGTTCGGCCCATTTAGACCCGCTTGTCCGAAACCTCTACAAAAGGGTTGCAAAATAAGTTTTAATCCAAATTTAGGAGTTCATACAATTGTTTACGAGCTTTTCAACACGATTATATTGCAAAAACTCGATTTCTGTACTTTTTACTCAGTTAAAATTCTAATGGGTCCATTGTTCGGCCCATTTAGACCCGCTCGTCTGAAACCTTTACAAAAAAGCTCGTAAACACGATTATATTGAAAAATCTCGATTACAGTTCTTTTTACTCAGTTAAAATTCTAACGGGTCCATTGTTGGACCCATTTAGACCCGCTCGTCCGAAACCTCTAGAAAAGGGTTGCAAAATAAGTTTTAATCCAAATTTAGGAGTTCATACAATTTTTTATGAGCTTTTCAACACGATTATATTGCAAAAACTCGATTTCTGTTGTTTTTACTCAGTTAAAATTCTAACGGGTCCATTGTTCGCCCCATTTAGACCCGCTCGTCCGAAACCTCTACAAAAAACACCGCAAAACAAGTTAGAGTCAAATTTTAGGATTTCATATAATTGATTACGAGCTTTTCAACACGACTATATTGCAAAAACTTGATTTTTGTACTTTTTACTTAGTTAAAATTCTAACGAGTCCATTGTTCGGCCCATTTAGACTCGCTCGTCCGAAACCTCAACAAAAGGGTTGCAAAATAAGTTTTAATCCAAATTTAGGAGTTCATACAATTGATTACGAGCTTTTCAACACAATTATATTGCAAAACCTCAATTTTTGTGCTTTTTACTCAGTTAAAATTCTAACGGGTCCATTGTTCGGCCCATTTGGACCCGCTCGTCCGAAACCTTTACAAAAAAGATCGCAAAATAAGTTAGAATCAAATTTTAGGAGTTTATATAATTAATTAAGAGCTTTTCAACACGATTATATTGCAAAAACTCAATTTCTATACTTTTTACTCGGTTAGAATTCTAACGGGTCCATTGTTCTGCCTATTTAGAATCGCTCGTCCGAAACCTTACAAAAAGGACCGCAAAATAAGTTTTAATCAAAATTTAGGAGTTCATATAATTGATTACGAGCTTTTCAACACAATTATATTGCAAAAACTCGATTTATGTGCTTTTTACTTAGTTAAAATTCTAACGGGTCCATTGTTCGGCCCATTTAGACCCGCTCGTCCGAAACCTCTACAAAAAGGTTGCAAAATAAGTGTTAATCCAAATTTAGGAGTTCATACAATTGATTATGAGCGTTTCAATACGATTATATTGCAAAAACTCGATTTCTGTACTTTTTACTCTGTTAAAATTCTAACGGGTCCATTGTTCGACCCATTTAGACCCGCTCGTCCGAAACCTTTACAAAAGGGTTGCAAAATAAGTTTTAATCCAAATTTAGGAGTTCATACAATTGATTACGAGCTTTTCAACACGATTATATTGCAAAAACTCGATTTACGTACTTTTTAGTCAGTTAAAATTCTAACGGGTCCATTGTTCGGCCCATTTTGACCCGATCGTCCGAAACCTATACAAAAAGGGCTGCAAAATAAGTTTTAATCCAAATTTAGGAATGCATATAATTGATTACATGCTTTTCAACACGATTATATTACAAAAACTCGATTTCTATACATTTTACTCAAGTAAAATTCTAACGGGTCCACTGTTAGGCCCATTTAGACCCGCTCATCTGAAACCTCTACAAAAGGGTTGCAAAATAAGTTTTAATCAAAATTTAGGAGTTCATACAATTGATTACGAGCTTTTCAACACGATTATATTGCAAAAACTCGATTTAATTACTTTTTACAAAGTTAAAATTCTAACGGGTCCATTGTTCGGCCCATTTAGACCCGCTCGTCCGAATCCTTTACAAAAAAGATCCTAAAATAAGTTTTAATCAAATTTTAGGAGTTCATATAATTGATTAAGAGCTTTTCAACACGATTATATTGCAAAAACTTGATTTCTGTACTTTTTACTCAGTTAAAATTCTAACAGGTCCATTGTTCGGCCCATTTAGACCCGCTCGTCCGAAACCTCTACAAAAGGGTTGCAAAATAAGTGTTAATCCAAATTTAGGAGTTCACACAATTGATTATGAGCGTTTCAATACGATTATATTGCAAAAACTCGATTTCTGTACTTTTTACTCTGTTAAAATTCTAACGAGTCCATTGTTCGGCCCATTTAGACCCGCTCGTCCGAAACCTCTACAAAAGGGTTGCAAAATAAGTTTTAATCCAAATTTAGGAGTTCATACAATTGTTTACGAGCTTTTCAACACGATTATATTGCAAAAACTCGATTTCTGTACTTTTTACTCAGTTAAAATTCTAATTGGTCCATTGTTCGGCCCATTTAGACCCGCTCGTCTGAAACCTTTACAAAAAAGACCGCAAAAGAAGTTAGAATCAAATTTTAGGAGTTCATATAATTGATTACGAGCTTTTCAACACGATTATATTGCAAAAAGTCAAGTTCAGTTCTTTTTACTCAGTTAAAATTCTAACGGGTCCATTGTTCGCCCCATTTAGACCCGATCGTCCGAAACCTATACAAAAAGGGCTTCAAAATAAGTTTTAATCCAAATTTGGGAATGCATATAATTGATTACGTGCTTTTCAACACGATTATATTACAAAACCTCGATTTCAATACATTTTACTCAGTTAAAATTCTAACGGGTCCACTGTTCAGCCCATTTAGACCTGCTCGTCCGAAACCTCGACAAAAGGGTTGCAAAACAACTTTTAATCAAAATTTAGGAGCTCATACAATTGATTACGAGCTTTTCAACACAATTATATTTCAAAAACTCGATTTTTGTGCTTTTTACTCAGTTAAAATTCTAACGGATCCATTGTTCGGCCCATTTAGACCCGCTCATTCGAAACCTCTACAAAAGGGTTGCAAAATATGTTTTAATCAAAATTTAGGAGTTCATACAATTGACTACGAGCTTTTCAACACGATTATATTGCAAAAACTCGATTTATGTACTTTTTACAAAGTTAAAATTCTAACGGGTCCATTGTTCGGCCCATTTAGACCCGCTCGTCCGAAACCTTTACAAAAAAGATCCTAAAATAAGTTTTAATCAAATTTTAGGAGTTCATATAATTGATTAAGAGCTTTTCAACACGATTATATTGCAAAAACTTGATTTCTGTACTTTTTACTCAGTTAAAATTCTAACGGGTCCATTGTTCGGCCCATTTAGACCCGCTCGTCCGAAACCTCTACAAAAGGGTTGCAAAATAAGTGTTAATCCAAATTTAGGAGTTCATACAATTGATCACGAGCGTTTCAACACGATTATATTGCAAAAACTCGATTTCTGTACTTTTTACTCAGTTAAAATTCTAACGAGTCCATTGTTCGGCCTATTTAGACTCGATCGTCCGAAACCTATACAAAAAGGGTTGCAAAATAAGTTTTAATCCAAATTTAGGAATGCATATAATTGATTATGAGCTTTTCAACACGATTATGTTGCAAAAACTCAATTTCTATACTTTTAACTCAGTTAAAATTCTAACAGGTCCACTGTTCGGCCCATTTAGACCCGCTCGTCCGAAACCTTTACGAAAAAGATCGCAAAATAAATTAGAATCAAATTTTAGGAGTTCATATAATTGATTAAGAGCTTTTCAACACGATTATATTGCAAAAACGCGATTTCTGTTTTTTTTCCTCAGTTAATATTCTAACGGGTCTATTGTTCGGCCCATTTAGACCCGCTCGTCCGAAACCTCTACAAAAGGGCTGCAAAATAAGTTTTAATCCAAATTTAGGAGTTCATACAATTGATTACGAGCTTTTCAACACAATTATATTGCAAAAACTCGATTTTTGTGCTTTTTACTCAGTTAATATTCTAACGGGTCCATTGTTCGGCCCATTTAGACCCGCTCGTCCGAAACCTCCACAAAAGGGTTTTAAAATAAGTTTTAATCCAAATTTAGGAGTATATACAATTGATTACGAGCTTTTCAACACAATTATATTGCAAAAACTCAATTTGTGTGCTTTTTACTCAGTTAAAATTCTAACGGGTCCATTGTTCGGCCCATTTAGAACCGCTCATCCGAAACCTCTACAAAAGGGTTGCAAAATAAGTTTTAATCCAAATTTAGGAGTTCATACAATTCATTACGAGCTTTTCAATATGATTATATTGCAAAATCTCGATTACAGTTCTTTTTACTCAGTTAAAATTTTAACGGGTCCATTGTTCGGCCCATTTAGACCCGCTCGTCCGAAACCTCTACAAAATGGTTGCAAAATAAGTTTTAATCCAAATTTAGGAGTTCATACAATTGTTTACGAGCTTTTCAACTCGATTATATTGCAAAAACTCGATTTTTGTACTTTTTACTCAGTTAAAATTCTAACGGGTCCATTGTTCGGCCCATTTAGACCCGCTCGTCCGAAACCTTTACAAAAAAGATCGCAAAATAAATTTTAATCAAATTTTAGGAGTTCATATAATTGATTAAGAGCTTTTCAACACGATTATATTGCAAAAACTTGATTTTTGTTCTTTTTACTCAGTTAATATTCTAACGGGTCCATTGTTCGGCCCATTTAGACCCGCTCGTCCGAAACCTCTACAAAAGGGTTGCAAAATAAGTTTTAATCCAAATTTAGGAGTTCATACAATTGATTACGAGCTTTTCAAAACAATTATATTGCAAAAACTCGATTTTTGTGCTTTTTACTCAGTTAAAATTCTAACGGGTCCATTGTTTGGCCCATTTAGACCCGCTCATCCGAAACCTTTACAAAAAAGATCGCAAAATAAGTTAGAATCAAATTTTAGGAGTTCATATAAATGATTAAGAGCTTTTCAACATGATTATATTGCAAAAACGTGATTTCTGTTCTTTTTCCTCAGTTAATATTCTAACGGGTCTATTTTTTCGGCCCATTTAGACCCGCTCGTCCGAAACCTCTACAAAAAAGATCGCAAAATAAGTTAGAATCAAATTTTAGGAGTTCATATAATTGATTAAGAGCTTTTCAACACGATTATATTGCAAAAACTCAATTTCTATACTTTTTACTCGGTTAAAATTCTAACGGGTCCATTGTTCTTCCTATTTAGACTCGCTCGTCCGAAACCTTACAAAAAGGACCGCAAAATAAATTTTAATCAAAATTTTGGAGTTCATATAATTGATTACAGCTTTTCAACACGATTATATTGCAAAAACTCGATTTCTGTTCTTTTTACTCAGTTAATATTCTAACGGGTCCATTGTTTGGCACATTTAGACCCGCTCGTCCGAAACCTCTACAAAAGGGCTGCAAAATAAGTTTTAATCCAAATTTAGGAGTTCATACAATTGATTACGAGCTTTTCAACACAATTACATTGCAAAAACTCGATTTTTGTGCTTTTTACTCAGTTAAAATACTAACGGGTCCATTGTTCGGCCCATTTGGACTCGCTCGTCCGAAACCTCTACAAAAGGGTTGCAAAATAAGTTTTAATCCAAATTTAGGAGTTCATACAATAGTTTACGAGCTTTTCAACACGATTATATTGCAAAAACTCGATTTATGTACTTTTTAGTTAGTTAAAATTCTAACGGGTCCATTGTTCGGCCCATTTAGACCC
The DNA here is from genome assembly GCA_030270665.1 of Hibiscus trionum. Lineage (NCBI taxonomy): Eukaryota > Viridiplantae > Streptophyta > Magnoliopsida > Malvales > Malvaceae > Hibiscus > Hibiscus trionum. The sequence continues at coordinate 35,509,398 of BSYR01000010.1, read as the reverse complement.
GCTCGTCCGAAACCTTTACAAAAAAGATCCCAAAATAAGTTTTAATCAAATTTTAGGAGTTCATATAATTGATTAAGAGCTTTTCAACACGATTATATTGCAAAAACTTGATTTTTGTACTTTTTACTCAGTTAAAATTCTAACGGGTCCATTGTTCGGCCTATTTAGACCCGCTCGTTCGAAACCTCTACAAAAGGGTTGCAAAATAAGTTTTAATCCAAATTTACCATTAGAATTTTAACAGAGTAAAAAGTATAGAAATCAAGTTTTTGCAATATAATCATGTTGAAAAGCTCATAATCAATTATATGAACTCTTAAATTTGGATTAAAACTTATTTTGCAGCTATTTTTGTAGAGGTTTCGGACGAGCGGGTATAAATGGGCCGAACAATGGACCCGTTAGAATTTTAACTAAGTAAAAAGTACATAAATCAAGTTTTTGCAATATAATCGTGTTGAAAAGTTCATAATCAATTATATGAACTCCTAAATTTGGATTAAAACTTATTTTGCAGCCCTTTTTGTAGAGGTTTCGGACGAGAGAGTCTAAATGGGCCAAACAATGGACCCGTTAGAATTTTAACATAGTAAAAAGTACAGAAATTGAGTTTTTGCAATATAATCATGTTGAAAAGCTCATAATCAATTATATGAACTCCTAAATTTGGATTAAAACTTATTTTGCAGCGTTTTTGTATAGATTTCGGACGAGCAGGTCTACATGGGCCGAGCAATGGACCCGTTACAATTTTAACTGAGTAAAAAGTACAGAAATCGAGTTTTTGCAATATAATCGTGTTGAAAAGCTCGTAATCAATTGTATGAACTCCTAAATTTGGATTAAAACTTATTTTGCAACGCTTTTGTAGAGGTTTCGGACGACCGGGTCTAAATGGGCCGAACAATGGACCCGTTAGAATTTTAACCGAGTAAAAAGTACAGAAATCGAGTTTTTGCAATATAACCGTGTTGAAACGCTCATAATCAATTATATGAACTCCTAAATTTGGATTAAAACTTATTTTGCAACCCTTTTGTAGAGGTTTCGGACGAGCGGGTCTAAATGGGGCGAACAATGGACCCGTTTAGAATTTGAACTGAGTAAAAAGTACAGTAATCGAGTTTTTACAATATAATCGTGTTGAAAAGCTCTTTAATCAATTATATGAACTCCTAAAATTTGATTCTAACTTATTTTGTGTTATTTTTTGAAAGGTTTCGGACGAGCGGGTCTAAATGGGCCGAACAATGGACCCGTTAGAATTTTAACTGAGTAAAAAGTACAGAAATCGAGTTTTTACAATATAATCGTGTTGAAAAGCTCGTAATCAATTGTATGAACTCTTAAATTTAGATTAAAACTTATTTCGCAACCCTTTTGTAGAGGTTTCGGACGACCGGGTCTAAATGGGCCGAACAATGGACCCGTTAGAATTTTAACCGAGTAAAAAGTATTGTAATCTAGTTTTTGCAATATAATCGTGTTGAAAAGCTCGCAATCAATTATATGAACTCCTAAAATTTGATTCTAACTTATTTTGCGGTCTTTTTTGTAAAGGTTTCGGACGAGCGGGTCTAAATGGGTCGAACAATGGACCAGTTAGAATTTTAACTGAGTAAAAAGTAGAGAAATCGAGTTTGTGCAATATAATCATGTTGAAAAGCTCGTAAACAATTGTATGAACTCCTAAATTTGGATTAAAACTTATTTTGCAACCCTTTTGTAGAGGTTTCGGACGAGCGGGTCTAAATGGGCCGAACAATGGACCCGTTAGAATTTTAACTGAGTAAAAAGCACAAAAAACGAGTTTTTGCAATATAATTGATTTGAAAAGCTCTTAATCAATTATATGAACTCCTAAAATTTGATTCTAACTTATTTTGCTATCTTTTTTGTAAAGGTTTCGGACGAGCGGGTCTAAATGGGCCGAACAATGGATCCGTTAGAATTTTTTTGAGAAAAAGGCCTCATTAAAAACCCCACTAATCTCAACTGGGATAGCCCAGAGGGGTCCTGAAGGGGAAAGATTGCCCAAATATATATATATATATATATATATATATATATAAAATCAAGGGGGTTGAAAACCAACCTGTACAATAGAGCGTAAGAAATCAGGCAAGCCCGACCCAAAATACAAAGAGGATCTAGAGTGCAAGACCCAATTGGCAATAGAATGTGCTAGAATATTAGCAACTCGCGGTACATAAAGAAAATGTAAATCCGGAATAGATACAAAAAGAGGACGAGCTGCATCAATTTGTGGTCGTAAAAGAGAGGCGTCCAGGCCGAGGAAACGTATTTTGTTGATGACCAAAGAAGCGTCAGAATCGATAATGATGCCGCTCCAGCCGACATCCCTACCAAGTGTAGCCCCATTGATGATGGCGCGAAGCTCCGCAGTGGAGGCGTCGACGCATCCTGCGCAATGAATGGCACAACCATGAAGAATAGCTCCACTAGCATCCTGGGCCACAACACCAAACCTTGCTTCGCCTGTAGCGGGGTTGAAAGCACTGTCGACATTGATTTTAACCTTCCCTTCCGGTGGCGGCCTCCATGTTGGTTGAGAAAGAGCTGGCTCCGTCCGTAGTTGCGTCGTGGCGTGAAGAGAGTTGGCCGAGGCGTAGTCCTGTAGCATTTCCCTAGAATTCATAAGAGTAAGCCATGGTGGCTACAAATGCTTAGAGTGAACCCAGTCGTTTATCCGGTTCCAGATGTTCCAAAGGATAGTGAGGAACAGACTAAATTCAGAACGAGAAAGTAGCGAGGCCCCTTGTTCAAACCATAAGGGAGTAGGGGAGAGCGCGCTAGTGCGTAAAGGAAGGGGAAGCCCAGCTAGTTGCAGTACTTCAGCTGCACCAACACAATCTCGGAGAGCATGGAGTGGTGTTTCGACTACCGTCGGGAAAAAAGGGCACACTCCAGAGCCTAACCCCACAGTTGCAAGACGGTCACCTGTGCGTAGAGCATCTCGTCATGCTCTCCATCCAAAGGATCGAATCTTCGGGAGGGTGCTCGCTTTGGAAATAGCCCGCCAAAGGGGAGAAGGACGGCCGATAGGTCTGACTGGACGTTGTAAGAATAGGTATCCGGAGCGCACCGAATATATCCCCGTGTCATGATAGCCCCAAAGTAATACATCGCGCCGCTCATTGGAGATTGGCACACACAATATGGCATCAGCATCATCCCAGTCAAAATGCTGGCGGACTTTGAGTTCGTCCCAAGACGCTTGATTGCGGATCATGAAGTCACGACACCGTAAGGGGAGTTCATCCTCATCTTGATAATTTCCAAAGAAGGATAAACTGGAGGCTCCGCCCCAAGGGTCGCGGTGGATACGGATCTGACTCTGGATTTCGGGTCGCCAAAAGAAACCCGGCTGCAATCGTTGCAGGGCCTGCTAAAGACCACGCCAAGCGAATGACGCGCGTCGATCTAGCTTAGCGTCCAATAATTTCCCAGAAGGAAAGTAACGTGAGCGTAAGACACGCGCAAGGAGGGATTCAGGCGAATGGATCAGCCTCCATAATTGTTTACCTAAAAGAGCAATGTTGAAATCGTTTAGATTCCTAAAGCCCATTCCCCCTGCTGCCTTGGGATCACAAATAGAGTCCCAAGATAGAATAGGCCAACCTCGCTTGTTACTGCGGCCAGACCACCAGTATCGACGGATCGAGCTAGTCATATCGTCTATGATGTTCTGCGGGAGCAGGTAACAAGACATAACATACTGAGGTATGGCTTGTGCCACCAACTTTATCAGTGTTTCGCGCCCACTGAAGGAAAGTAAGTTGGTGTCCCATTTAGTTATTCGAGAACTGAATTTGTCACGGACAAATCCTAGACATTCCGTTCGATTCCTCCCTATCATGAGAGGAACTCCGAGATAGATACTCGAGTTCTCAACAATGCGCACACCGAGAGTCAATTGAACTGCCTGAATGAAGGTCTCAAAACAGCGTGAACTGCAGTAGGCCGTGGACTTATCGAAATTAACAGTTTGTCCTGAGGAGGATTCATATAGGCGTAGAATCTCTTTCAACCTATCAACCTCATCAGGGCAATTACGAAGGAAAACAATGCTATCATCGGCAAATAGCAGATGTGTGATCCGAGGTCCATGTCGGTTGGCTTGTAAGCCGAGGAGGCGCCCTTCCCGTTGTTCGGATTCAAGGGCCGCGGATAACCCTTGGGAACAAATGAGAAAGAGGAATGGGGAGAGGGGGTCACCCTGTCGGATGCCGCGAGCAGGTACAAACTCATCAGATAGAGTCCCATTAATTCTTACATAAAAAGAGACCGAGGAGACACAACGAAGTATAAGGTGTACCCATTTAAGTGCAAAGCCCATTCGTGACATCACATCCCGAAGGAACGACCATTCAACTTTGTCGAAGGCCTTCTCCATATCCAGTTTCAATGCCGCCCCTTGGTAAATGGCATCGCTATTCGAGTGGAGGGTATGCACAAGCTCATGAGCGATTAAGATGTTGTCGGATATATTCCTGCCACGAACAAAGGCTGCCTGTGCATCACTGATACAATCTGGTAGAACAGGCTTAAGTCGGTTAACAAGAACCTTAGCAACCATTTTGTATATGACCGTGCATAAGCTAATTGGTCGAAACTGGCGCATGTTTGTTGGGTCCGCCACCTTTGGAATAAGCACGATGACTGTTTTATTTACAGCCAACATGTCGGCTTCCCCGCGCAATAGACTTAAGCAAAGCTGAATAAATTCAGGCCCAATGATGTTCTAGTGTTGCTTGAAGAAACCACTAGGAAATCCATCGATGCCAGGAGCTTTCCTTGGACTAATATCCTGGAAGGCGGCAAGCACTTCACTATCTGTGAATGGTCGCAACAGAGAAGTATTCATTGATGGAGTGACGACCGGAGGGATTTGTTCCAGCATATGTGGCGAAGAACTAGGGTTGGACGATGAAAATAGCGTCCGAAAATAATCTGAGGCAATTTGAAGGAGCCTAGGCGTAGCTGTATGCCAAACACGGTTCCCATCGTGAAGGCCACGAATAGTGTTCTTTTTCCTTCGCTTAGAGGCTCTAGCGTGGAAAAAAGACGTGTTTTTGTCCCCTTGGGACAACTATGTGACCCGCGATTGTTGTGCTCAGTAGGCTTCACGTACGTCCAGAAGACGTCGAAGCTCTAGTTTTGCGTCTCGCATGTCATTTAGCATCGTAGTCGGTAGTTGACGACATCGCATGTATGAATTGATTTTGCGTTGTAGTTCCGCAATGTGGTTGTGTGATTGCTATCGGCGATGCGATTGCCAATCGCGAAGCTGGTTGCCAACCGTACGTAATTTATCAGGCAAATTGCCCGATGCATTCGCCCATGCCTATTGGAAGGTCGAGATGCATGATGGATAATTTGCCCAACAAGATTCAAAAAGGAAATGGTCAAAGGTCTCTCGAGGAGCAGTGTCGCGCTGGAGAGCATGTTTTGTGTCCATGACTATGACATAATGGTCAGAGTCCGGGGAAAAATATTACGGTATTGGAATGTGGAATTTTCACTAAGCCATGCATTGCATGCTAGAAAACGATCAAGTCGTTCACAAACAGTTGAGACGTTAGGCCCTGTTCGGGACCAAGTGAACCAACCCGATGTTGGCTTGCAATCAAAAAGACTATTGCGAGATAAACATTCGCGAAAGCTAGTGATTTGCGACTGCGGTCGGTGACAGCCTCCTTGTTTTTCTGAATCTGATAAAATATCATTAAGGTCACTGCCAATTAACCAAGGCATTGGTGAAGCGTGCGCAAAGAATCAATCAAATCCCACGTTTTAGACTTCACATTTGTGTCAGCGTAACCATATATGCCCGTAAAACGAAAACATTCATCATGCGAATTTAAAATAACATCGATGGATCGATCAGAATACGAGAGCAAATCAAGTTCAATTTTATTATTCCAAAATATAATGAGTCCGGAGCATGTGGGGCTGCTATCAAAATGAATGCATCCATGCATATCTAATAAAATCCTTAAATGATCATAATAATAACGACATAAGCGAGTTTCAGACAAAAATATAACATCCGGTTGCACCCTACGAGCAATGGTGCTCAACCCTTGAACTGCCGTCGGGGAACCAAGACCGCGACAATTCCAACAAAAGATCCTCATTTCTCTCAGCGGGGTTGAACGTCAACCGCTGCCGAAGAGATTTTGCTGCTCATCCCAGCTTTAGATAGTTTGGAAGGTTTGTCAGAGGTCACTCCGGGTTTCACCGGCTTAGCCTGAGCGGAGGGGGAGGTTCTCGGCCTCTTGGTAACATCAACAGCAACCACCGGAGGGCTACGTTTTGTCTTGCGGGAGCTAGTTGCTCCATTAGTAGGTCCCGACGTTGCAGCCAACCAATCCTCAAATTTTGGGTTGGTATACACATTACTTCCAACCCCCACAGTAGTGGAAATGGGAGGAGCAGCTGCAGGCACCGGTATACCATCGTCATCGATCAGTACAAACCGCTTCTCCGGCGGAGTGGAGGAGGCAGCAGCATCATTCGTGGCTAGAGTGACCTTGGGGGAACCATTTGTGACAGATTCTGCATATGCCGGTATGATGTCCAGAGGTGCTACATTTAGTGGCTCAATTGTTTGTGCTGCTGAAGGGGATGCATGCTGTTCGCTGGCAGCATCATCCTCAATCGGAACAGCCACATCAGCAGTTGCGGGCGGGTCCGATATGCCCAGCGATGGATTGACTGTAACATCAGCCATAGTATCCGCAGGGTCCTCGTGTGCCACTGTTGTTGGAGCAGCATCAGGCACTGTATCCGTTGCAACATGAGGCTGCTGCTGGGATGTTTTCGCAATCCCTACCACCTTTTTCCCTTTACCGTTTACATCGGGACAAATGTAAATGAACGGGGAAATTAATAAACAGTAGAAAATGATGGAGTGTGTAAAATTACAAAAGAGATCGAAATAAAATGAAATGAAAATACCCTTAGTAACAGCTGGTGTTATCGAAGGGCCTGCTGGTTCGAAATATCGAACTCGTCCTTTGCTTGCAACCTTAGATTTGCCTTTCGGAGTAGGGGCACGTAGCCAATCACCGTATTGTAGTGCTTCTGTTTTGGCATCCTTAAAGTCCGCGCAAGAAGCACATAGATGACAGAGGATTCCACACACATGGCAGAATGTGGGAAACTTCTCATATTGGACGGGGAGTATTTGTGGTTCCTAATCAGCTATTCCCATTGCCACAAAATGGTGCAATGTTCGAGCAACATCTACTTGGATCCAAACGCGGAGGAACTTGACCATGTTCCCATCTTCCGATTTTCGGGAATCAGTTCCCATGACGGCTCCAAGGCCGCTACCAAGTGCCCGCCCAGTGATGTTGGCAACCGTGTCCCCGGTCATCATAGCTAGGGGAACTTTGTGAATCCGAACCCAGATTCGCATATGAGTGAAAGCATAGCCATCAATGGTGAGTTTTGGTTGGATTAGCAGTAGAGCAAGCCAGTCCTTTTTGAACGTCCATGGGCCTCGCTTACGGACATCATCTCTGCGAGCCATTGTTTCAAATTTAAACATGAAGAATCCTGATCCTAGGGCCGTTACCGTTGATAGCTTATCACCTTTCCAAACTGTTGAAAAAATGCGTCCCAACGCTGCTTCATCGAAAGTTTTCGTTGGAAAAAGCTTCCCTATCAGAGATGATTTGTAATCATCGAGGGGGATGGCTTTGGTCGAAGCTGGTGCAAAAACCAAATGTTGTTCCTCAGCAGTAAACTGGAGGTTGTCAAAGCGTGATAGAAAAAAATCTGAGGAGGCCATGGTGAAGTAACAGTTAAAGCTGTTGTAGTGGTAGAGAGAAGAATGGTGCGGCCAACATACAAAAGCTGAAGCTGGCGGCCAAGGTGAAATATATGTGTTGAAGAGAAGTAATACCTTAGATGGGATTGATAATTCCGAATGAGTAGGAGAGATTTCAAAAGATAAAATAAATTTTAAATTTATGTTTATCTTAAATTTTAAATGTATGGTAATCCTAAAGATTTGTAGATTCCCCGAAAAGAGATGAACAAAATCTTTCCCAGCAAATTCAAAGTTCAATTTTAACTTAGATAAAGTAAGTTTGAAATAGAATTTGAAAGTGTATGGTATATGAAGATTAGAAGCGATAGTGATAGCTTTCCCAACAACTTCAAAAAATATTCTAAACTTATATAATGTGAAATTGAAAGTGAGTTCAAAAGGAAATGGATTCCTGATATATAGGGAATTATCCGTTAAGAAAATTCGAAATGTGGAATGGGAGGTATTTTTGGTTATCCCGATTTTTTGGAACAAAAAAAATCTCGGAAATAATGGAACAATGGAACCTCAAAGTTTTGCCTCGCCTCCGTTGAGAGTAAACATGGTCGTTACCGTTCATGGAGACGGTGGCAGCAGGGTAACGGGCCCGGGAAACCAACGTCTCACAATCTGCCATCAACGTATGCATAGAGGGGAATAGAAAAACCCTAACTGCAGCCAACGATGGGCTCGAGATGAGTCCTGAAAAACTGCCAGCAATCAGCAAGCCAGACTTGAGTAACATCACTAATAAACATATGATGATAAAATGTCTCAAATATAATATAGGTGTTGCATGTCGTATTTGGTTGCAGCTATGCGTCCGTTTGCATGCATGCCATCGCCATGCAATTGGTAAGAAAAACATGATAACGAGAGACTTACAAGTCTCGTGCCATTTTTCAAGAGAAGCAAAAATACAAGGCCTTGACGGCCAGGATGAACCCTGTGCCCTAATTAAGGGGGCTGGGATGACGAAGGGCACCCATGAGTGTGACCCAGCATAATCAAAACATTCTACAAAATTATTAAGATTACTGAGAATAGTTATGAATGAATTAACTGGGATAATTGTGGATGACAGTAGAAATCTTTGGTAGAGAGTGTTCGTCAGCATTGGAGAGTGAGGTCTCCATGACAGTAATAAAAATAATAAGCAAACCTGTACATGTTGGTGAGGGATGGATACAGATAACTCCAGTGGTATTCCTTTGCCGGAGAGTAATGTGACACCAACCAGCTTGGAAAGATCGACAGAGGGCTAGATGAGAACCATGGCAAAGCCAATGGGAAAGCAAAATTCCATGAGGTGATGGGTCGGTTTCCCACTGTCACCGTTTGGGTGCTAAACAAACACCACCGCGGCAGAGGTGAGAGGGAGAGGTGGTAGAAGTGGTGGTGGAAGGGTGAAAGGTGGTGGTGGTGGTGGTCGGGGTAGAAGGGGAAAACGAAAGGGAGAATTAGAGAGAAAAAAAATTGAGAGAGTTTTCATCACCTGTTACCCGTTGGAATTTTTACCCGTTAGAATTTTAACTAAGTAAAAAGTACAGTAATCGAGTTTTTGCAATATAATCATGTTGAAAAGCTCTTAATCAATTATATGAACTCCTAAAATTTGATTCTAACTTATTTTGCGATCTTTTTCGTAAAGGTTTCGGACGAGCGAGTCTAAATGTGCCGAACAATGGACCCATTAGAATTTTAACTGAGTAAAAAGTACAGATATCGAGTTTTTGCAATATAATCGTGTTGAAAAGCTCGTAATCAATTGTATGAACTCCACAATTTGGATTAAAACTTATTTTGCAACCCTTTTGTAGAGGTTTCGGACAACCGGGTCTAAATGGGCCGAACAATGGACCCGTTAGAATTTTAACTGAGTAAAAAGTATTGTAATCGAGTTATTGCAATATAATCGTGTTGAAAAGCTCGAAATCAATTATATGAACTCCTAAAATTTGATTCTAACTTATTGTACGGTCTTTTTTGTAAAGGTTTCGGACGAGCGGGTCTAAATGGGCCGAACAATGGACCCGTTAGAATTTTAACAGAGTTAAAAGTACAGAAATAGAGTTTTTGCAATATAATCGTGTTGAAAAGCTCGTAATCAATTGTATGAACTCCTAAATTTGGATTAAAACTTATTTTGCAACCTTTTTGTGGGGGTTTCGGACGAGCGGGTCTAAATGGGCCGAACAATGGACCCGTTAGAATTCTAACTGAGTAAAAAGTATAGAAATCGAGTTTTTGCAGTATAATCGTGTTGAAATGCTCATAATCAATTATATGAACTCCTAAATTTGGATTAAAACTTATTTTGCAGCCCTTTTTGTAGAGGTTTCGGACGAGCGGGTCTAAATGGGCCGAACAATGGACCCGTTAGAATTTTAACAGAGTAAAAAGTACAGAAATAGAGTTTTTGCAATATAATCATGTTGAAAAGCTCATAATCAATTATATGAACTCCTAAATTTGGATTAAAAGTTATTTTGTAGCACTTTTTGTGGGGGTTTCGGACGAGCGGGTCTAAATGGGTCGAACAATGGACCCGTTACAATTTTAACTGAGTAAAAAGTACAGTAATCGAGTTTTTGCAATATAATCGTGTTGAAAAGTTCTTAATCAATTATATGAACTCCTAGAATTTGGATTAAAACTTATTTTGCAGCCCTTTTTGTAGAGGTTTCGGATGAGCGGGTCTAAATGGGGCGAACAATGGACCCGTTAGAATTCTAAATGAGTAAAAAATACAGTAATCCAGTTTTTGCAATATAATCGTGTTGAAAAGCTCGTAATCAATTGTATGAACTCCTAAATTTGTATTAAAACTTATTTTCCAACCCTTTAATAAAAGTTTCGGACTAGCGGGTCTAAATGGGCCGAACAATGGACCCATTAGAATTTTAACAGAGTAAAAAGCACAAAAATTGAGTTTTTGCAATATAATTGTGTTGAAAAGCTCATAACCAATTGTATGAACTCCTAAGTTTTGATTAAAACTTATTTTGCGGTCCTTTTGTAGAGGTTTCGGACGAGTGGGTCTAAATGGGTCGAAGAATGGACCCGTTAGAATTTTAACTGAGTAAAAAGTACTGTAATCGAGTTTTTGCAATATAATCGTGTTGAAAAGCTCGTAATCAATTATATGAACTCCTAAATTTGATTCTAACTTGTTTTGCGGTGTTTTTTGTAGAGGTATCGGACGAGCGGGTCAAAATGGCCGAACAATGGACCCGTTAGAATTTTAACAGAGTAAAAAGTACAGAAATCGAGTTGTTGCAATATAATCGTGTTGAAAAGCTCGTAATCAATTGTATGAACTCCTAAATTTGGATTAAAACTTATTTTGCTACCCTTTTGTAGTGGTTTCGGACGAGCGGGTCTAAATGGGCCGAACAATGGACATGTTAGAATTTTAACTGAGTAAAAAGTACAAAAATCGAGTTTTTGCAATATAATCGTGTTGAAAAGCTCGTAATCAATTGTATTAACTCCTAAATTTGGATTAAAACTTATTTTCCAACCCTTTTCTAGAGGTTTCGGACAAGCGGGTCTAAATGGGCCGAACAATGGACCCGTTAGAATTTTAACTGAGTAGAAATTACAAAAAGTGGGTTTTTGAAATATAATCTGTTTGAAAATCTCTTAATCAATTGTATGAACTCCTAAATTTGGATTAAAACTTATTTTGCAACCCTTTTGTAGAGGTTTCGGACGAGCGGGTCTAAATGGGGCGAGCAATGGACCCGTTAGAATTTTAAATGCGTAAAAAATACAGTAATCGAGTTTTTGCAATATAATCGTGTTGAAGAGCTCGTAATCAATTGTATGAACTCCTAAATTTGTATTAAAACTTATTTTCCAACCCTTTTGTAGAGGTTTCGGACTAGCGGGTCTAAATGGGCCAAACAATGGACCCATTAGAATTTTAACAGAGTAAAAAGCAGAAAAATGGAGTTTTTGCAATATAATTGTGTTGAAAAGCTCATAATCAATTGTATGAACTCCTAAGTTTGGATTAAAATTTATTTTGCAACCTTTTTGTAGAGGTTTCGGACGAGCGGGTCTAAATGGGCCGAACAATGGACCTGTTAGAATTTTAACCGAGTAAAAAGTATAAAAATTAAGTTTTTCCAATATAATAGTGTTGAAAAGCTCGTAATCAATTGTATGAACTCCTAAATTTGGATTAAAACTTATTTTCCAACCCTTTTGTAGAGGTTTCGGACGAGCGGGTCTAAATGGGCCGAACAATGGACCCGTTAGAATTTTAACTGAGTAAAAAGTACAGAAATCGAGTTTTGGCAATATAATGTGTTGAAAAGCTCGTAATCAATTATATGAACTCCTAAATTTGATTCTAACTTGTTTTGAGGTCTTTTTTGTAGAGGTTTCGGATGAGCGGGTCTAAATGGTCCGAACAATGGACCCGTTAGAATTTTAATTGAGTCAAAAGTACAGAAATCGAGTTTTTGCAATATAATAGTGTTGAAAAGCTCGTAATCAATTATATGAACTCCTAAATTTCGATTAAAACTTACTTTGCGGTCCTTTTCGTAAGGTTTCGGACGAGCGAGTCTAAATGGGCCGAATAATGGACCCGTTAGAATTTTAACCGAGTAAAAAGTATAAAAATTAAGTTTTTGCAATATAATAGTGTTGAAAAGCTCGTAATCAATTATATGAACTCCTAAATTTGGATTAAAACTTATTTTGCAGCCCTTTTTTTAGAGGTTTCGGACGAGTGGGTCTAAATGGGCCGAACAATGGACCCGCTAGAATTTTTTTTAAGAAAGCCCGTTAGAATTTTAACTGAGTAAAAAGTACAGAAATTGAATTTTTGCAATATAATCATGTTGAAAAGCTCGTTATCAATTATATGAACTCCTAAAATTTGATTCTAACTTATTTTGTGATCTTTTTTGTTGAGGTTTCGGACGAGCGGGTCTAAATGGGCCGAACAATGGACCCGTTAGAATTTTAACTGAGTAAAAAGTACAAAAATCAAGTTTTAGCAATCTAATTGTGTTGAAAAGCTCATAATCAATTGTATGAACTCCTAAATTTGGATTAAAACTTATTTTGCAACCCTTTTGTAGAGGTTTCGGATGAGCGAGTCTAAATGGGCCGAACAATGGACCCGTTAGAATTTTAACTGAGTACAAAGTACAGAAATCAAGTTTTTGCAATATAATCGTGTTGAAAAACTCGTAATCATATGAACTCCTAAAATTTGATTCTAACTTGTTTTGCGGTCTTTTTTGTAGAGGTTTCGGACGAGCGGGTCTAAATGGGCCGAACAATGGATCCGTTATAATTTTAACTGAGTAGAAAGTACAAAAACTGAGTTTTTGCAATATAATCTGTTTGAAAATTTCTTAATCAATTGTATGAACTCCTAAATTTGGATTAAAATATATTTTGCAACCCTTTTTTAGAGGTTTCGGACGAGCGGGACTAAATGGGCCGAACAATGACCCGTTAGAATTTTAACAGAGTAAAAAGCAGAAAAATCGAGTTTTAGCAATATAATTGTGTTGAAAAGCTCATAATCAATTGTATGAACTCCTAAATTTGGATTAAAACTTATTTTGCAACCCTTTTGTAGAGGTTTCGGACGAGAGGGTCTAAATGGGCCGAACAATGGACCTGTTAGAATATTAACTGAGTAGAAAGTACAAAAAGTGAGTTTTTGCAATATAATCTGTTTGAAAATCTCTTAATCAATTGTATGAACTCCTAAATTTGGATTAAAACTTATTTTGCAACCCTTTTTGTAGAGGTTTCGGACGAGCGGGTCTAAATGGGGCGAACAATGGACCTGTTAGAATTGTAAATGAGTAAAAAATACAGTAATTGAGTTTTTGCAATATAATCATGTTGAAAAGCTCGTAATCAATTGTATGAACTGCTAAATTTGGATTAAAACTTATTTTGCAACCCTTTTGTAGAGGTTTCGGACGAGCGGGTCTAAATGGGCTGAATAATGGACCCGTTAGAATATTAACTTATTAAAAAGAACAGATATCAAGTTTTTGCAATATAATCGTGTTGAAAAGCTCGTAATCAATTATATGAACTCCTAAAATTTGATTAAAACCTGTTTTGCGGTCTTTTTTGTAAAGGTTTCGGACGTGCGGGTCTAAATGGGCCGAACAATGCACCCGTTAGAATTTTAACTGAGTAAAAAGTACAGAAATTGAGTTTTTGCAATATAATCGTGTTGAAAAGCTCGCAAACAATTGTATGAACTCCTAAATTTGGATTAAAACTTATTTTGCAACCTTTTTGTAGAGGTTTCGGACGAGCGGGTCTAAATGGGCCGAACAATGGACCTGTTAGAATTTTAACTGAGTAAAAAGAACTGTAATCGAGATTTTGCAATATAATCGTGTTGAAAAGCTCGTAATCAATTATATGAACTCCTAAAATTTGATTAAAACTTGTTTTGCAGTCTTTTTTGTAGAGGTTTCGGACGAGCGGGTCTAAATGGGCCGAACAATGGACCCGTTAGAATTTTAACTGAGTAAAAAGTACAGAAATCTAGTTTTGGCAATATAATCGTGTTGAAAAGCTCGTAATCAATTATATGAACTCCTAAATTTGATTCTAACTTGTTTTGCGATCTTTTTTGTAGAGGTTTCGGACGAGCGGGTCTAAATGGGCCGAACAATGGACCCGTTAGAATTTTAACTGAGTAAAAAGTACAGAAATCGAGTTTTGGCAATATAATCGTGTTGAAAAGCTCGTAATCAATTATATGAACTCCTAAATTTGATTCTAACTTGTTTTGCGGTCTTTTTTGTAGAGGTTTCGGACGAGCGGGTCTAAATGGGCCGAACAATGGACCCGTTAGAATTTTAACTGAGTCAAAAGTACAGAAATCGAGTTTTTGCAATATAATAGTGTTGAAAATCTCGTAATCAATTATATGAACTCCTAAATTTCGATTAAAACTTACTTTGCGGTCCTTTTCGTAAGGTTTCGGACGAGCGAGTCTAAATGGGCCGATCAATGGACCCGTTAGAATTTTAACTGAGTAAAAAGTACAGAAATTGAATTTTTGCAATATAATCATGTTGAAAAGCTCGTTATCAATTATATGAACTCAAAAAATTTGATTCTAACTTATTTTGTGATCTTTTTTGTTGAGGTTTCGGACGAGCGGGTCTAAATGGGCCGAACAATGGACCCGTTAGAATTTTAACTGAGTAAAAAGTACAGAAATCAAGTTTTGGCAATATAATCGTGTTGAAAAGCTCGTAATCAATTATATGAACTCCTAAATTTGATTCTAACTTGTTTTGCGGTCTTTTTTGTAGAGGTTTCGGACGAGCGGGTCTAAATGGGCCGAACAATGGACCCGTTAGAATTTTAACAGAGTAAAATGTACAGAAATCGAGTTTTTGCAATATAATAGTGTTGAAAATCTCGTAATCAATTATATGAACTCCTAAATTTCGATTAAAACTTACTTTGCGGTCCTTTTCGTAAGGTTTCGGACGAGCGAGTCTAAATGGGCCGATCAATGGACCCGTTAGAATTTTAACTGAGTAAAAAGTACAGAAATTGAATTTTTGCAATATAATCATGTTGAAAAGCTCGTTATCAATTATATGAACTCAAAAAATTTGATTCTAACTTATTTTGTGATCTTTTTTGTTGAGGTTTCGGACGAGCGGGTCTAAATGGGCCGAACAATGGACCCGTTAGAATTTTAACTGAGTAAAAAGTACAAAAATCAAGTTTTAGCAATCTAATTGTGTTGAAAAGCTCGTAATCAATTGTATGAACTCCTAAATTTGGATTAAAACTTATTTTGCAACCCTTTGTAGAGGTTTCGGACGATCGGGTCTAAATGGGCCGAACAATGGACCCGTTAGAATTTTAACTGAGTATAAAGTACAGAAATCTAGTTTTTGCTATATAATCGTGTTGAAAAGCTCGGAATCAATTATATGAACTCCTAAAATTTGATTCTAACTTGTTTTACGATCTTTTTTGTAAAGGTTTCGGACGAGCGGGTCTAAGTGGGCCGAACAATGGACCCATTAGAATTTTAACTGAGTAAAAAGTACAGAAATCTGGTTTTTGCAATATAATCATGTCGAAAATCTCGTAATCAATTGTATGAACTCTTAAATTTGGATTAAAACTTATTTTGCAACCCTTTTGTAGAGGTTTCAGATGAGCGGGTCCAAATGGGCCGAACAATGGACCCGTTAGAATTTTAACTTAGTAAAATGTAATGAAATGGAGTTTTTGCAATATAATCATGTTAAAAAGCTCGTAATCAATTGTATGAACTCCTAAATTTGGATTAAATCTTATTTTGCAACCCTTTTGCAGAGGTTTCGGACGAGCGGGTCAAAATGGGCCGAACAATGGACCCGTTAGAATTTTAACTGAGTAAAAAGTACAGTAATCGAGTTTTTGCAATATAATCATGTTGAAAAGCTAATAATCAATTATATGACCTCCTAAAATTTGATTCTAACTTGTTTTGCGGTCTTTTTTGTAGAGGTTTCTGACGAGCGGGCCTAAATGGGCCGAACAATGGACCCGTTAGAATTTTAACTGAGAAAAAGGTACAGAAATCGAGTTTTTGCAATATAATCGTATTGAAAAGCTCGTAATCAATTGTATGAACTCCTAAATTTGGATTAAAACTTATTTTGCAACCCTTTTGTAGAGGTTTCAGACGAGCGGGTCTAAATGGGACGAACAATGGACTCGTTAGAATATTAACTGAATAAAAAGTACAGAATTCTAGTTTTTTCAATATAATCATGTTGAAAAGCTCGTAATCAATTTTATGAGCTCCTAAATTTGGATTAAAAGTAATTTTGCAACCCTCTTGTACAGGTTTCAGACGAGCGGGTCTAAATGGGCCGAAAAATGGACCCATTGGAATTTTAACTGGGTAAAAAGTTCAGAAATCGAGTTTTTGAAATATAATCATGTTGAAAAGCTCGTAATCAACTATATGAACTCCTACAATTTGATTCTAAATTATTTTGAGGTCTTTTTTGTAGAGGTTTCGGACGAGCGTGTCTAAATGGGCCGAACAATGGACCCATTAGAATTTTAACTGAGTAAAAAGTACAGAAATCGAGTTTTGTAAAATAATAGTGTTGAAAAGCTCGTAATCAATTATATGAACTCCTAAATTTGGATTAAAACTTATTTTGCAGCCCATTTTTGTAGAGGTTTCGGACGAACGGGTCTAAATGGGCCGAACAAAGAACCCGTTAGAATTTTAACAGAGTAAAATGTACAGAAATCGAGTTTTTGCAATATAATCATGTTGGAAAGCTCGAAATTAATTATCTGAACTCTTAAATTTGATTAAAACTTGTTTTGCGGTCTTTTTTGTAGAGGTTTCGGACGAGCGGGTCTAAATGGGCCGAACAATGGACTCGTTAGAATTTTAACTGAGTAAAAAGTACAGAAATCGAGTTTTTGCAATATAATCTTGTTGAAAATCTCGTAATCAATTGTATGAACTCCTAAATTTGGATTAAAACTTATTTTGCAACCCTTTTGTAGAGGTTTCGGACGAGCGGATCTAAATGGACCGAACAATGGACCTGTTAGAATTTTAACTGAGTAAAAAGTACAGAAATCGAGTTTTTGCAATATAATCGTGTTGAAAAGCTCGTAATCAATTGTATGAACTCTTAAATTTGGATTAAAACATATTTTCCAACCCTTTTGTAGAGGTTTCGAACGAGCGGGTTTAAATGGGCCGAACAATGGACCCGTTAGAATTTTAACTGAGTAAAAAGTACAGAAATCGAGTTTTTGCAATATAATCGTGTTGAAAAGCTCGTAATCAATTATATTAACTCCTAAAACTTGATTCTAACTTGTTTTGCAGTCTTTTTTGTAGAGGTTTCGGACGAGCGGGTCTAAATAGACCGAACAATGGACCCGTTAGAATTTTAACTGAGTAAAAAGTACAGAAATTGATTTTTTGCAATATAATTGTGTTGAAAAGCTCGTAATCAATTGTATGAACTCCTAAATTTGGATTAAAACTTATTTTGCAACCCTTTTGTAGAGGTTTCGGACGAGCGGGTCTAAATGGGCCGAACAATGGACCTGTTAGAATTTTAACTGAGTAAAAGGTACAGAAATCAAGTTTTTGCAATATAATCGTGTTGAAAAGCGCGTAATCAATTGTATGAACTCCTAAATTTGGATTAAATCTTATTTTGCAACCCTTTTGCAGAGGTTTCGGACGAGCGGGTCTAAATGGGCCGAACAATTGACCCGTTAGAATTTTAATTGAGTAAAAAGTACAGTAATCGAGTTTTTGCAATATAATCATGTTGAAAAGCTCGTAATCAATTATATGACCTCCTAAAATTTGATTCTAACTAGTTTTGCGGTCTTTTTTGTAGAGGTTTCGGACGAGCGGGCCTAAATAGGCCGAACAATGGACCCGTTAGAATTTTAACTGAGAAAAAAGTACAGAAATCGAGTTTTTGCAATATAATCTTGTTGAAAATCTCGTAATCAATTGTATGAACTCCTAAATTTGGATTAAAACTTATTTTGCAACCCTTTTGTAGAGGTTTCGGACGAGCGGGTCTAAATGGACCGAACAATGGACCTGTTAGAATTTTAACTAAGTAAAAAGTACAGAAATCGAGTTTTTGCATTATAATCGTGTTGAAAAGCTCGTAATCAATTGTATGAACTCTTAAATTTGGATTAAAACATATTTTCCAACCCTTTTGTAGAGGTTTCGAACGAGCGGGTTTAAATGGGCCGAACAATGGACCCGTTAGAATTTTAACTGAGTAAAAAGTACAGAAATCGAGTTTTTGCAATATAATCGTGTTGAAAAGCTCGTAATCAATTATATTAACTCCTAAAATTTGATTAAAACTTGTTTTGCGGTCTTTTTTGTAGAGGTTTCGGACGAGCGGGTCTAAATGGGGCGAACAATGGACCCGTTAGAATTTTAACTGAGTAAAAAGTACAGAAATCGAGTTTTTGCAATATAATCGTGTTCAAAAGATCTTAATCAATTATATGAACTCCTAGAATTTCATTCTAACTTATTTTGCGATCTTTTTTGTAACGGTTTCGGACGAGCGGGTCTAAATGGGCCGAACAATGGACCCGTTATAATTTTAACTGAGTAAATATTAAAGAAATCGAGTTTTTGCAATATAATCTTGTTGAAATGCTCATAAACAATTCTATGAACTCCTAAATTTGGATTAAAACTTATTTTGCAACCCTTTTGTAGAGGTTTCGGACGAGCGTGTCTAAATGGGCCGAACAATGGACCCCTTAGAATTTTAACCGAGTAAAAAGTATTGTAACCGAGTTTTTGTAATATAACCGCGTTGAAAAGCTCGTAATCAATTATATGAACTCCTAAATTTGATTCTAACTTGTTTTGCAGTCTTTTTGTAGAGGTTTCGGACGAGCGGGTCAAAATGGGCCGAACAGTGGACCCGTTAGAATTTTAACTGAGTAAAAAGTACATAAATCGAGTTTTTGCAATATAATCGTGTTGAAAAGCTCGTAATCAATTATATGAACTCCTAAATTTGATTCTAACTTGTTTTGCGGTATTTTTTGTAGAGCTTTCGGACGAGCGGGTCTAAATGGGCCGAACAATGGACCTGTTAGAATTTTAACTGAGTAAAAAGTACAGTAATCGAGTTTTTGCAATATAATCGTGTTCAAAAGCTCTTGAGAAATTATATGAACTCCTAGAACTTGATTCTAACTTATTTTGCGATCTTTTTTGTAACGGTTTCGGACGAGCTGGTCTAAATGGCCGAACAATGGACCCGTTAGAATTTTAACTGAGTAAAAAGTAAAGAAATCGAGTTTTGCAATATAATCGTGTTGAAAAGCTCGTAAACAATTGTATGAACTATTAAATTTGGATTAAAACTTATTTTGCAACCCTTTTGTAGAGGTTTCGGATGAGCGGGTCTAAAGGGGCCGAACAATGGACCCTTTAGAATTTTAACTGAGTAAAAAATACAGTAATCGAGTTTTTGCAATATAATCGTGTTGAAAAGCTCGTAATCAATTATACGAACTCCTAAATTTTATTCTAACTTGTTTTGCGGTCTTTTTTGTAAAGGTTTCGGACGAGCGGGTCTAAATGGACCGAACAATGGACCCGTTAGAATTTTAACTGAGTAAAAAGTATAGAAATCGATTTTTTGCAATATAATCATGTCGAAAAGCTCGTAATAAATTGTATGAACTCCTAAATTTGGATTAAAACTTATTTTCCAACCCTTTTGTAGAGGTTTCGGATGAGCGGGTCAAAATGGGCCGAACAATGGACCCGTTAGAATTTTTACTGAGTAAAATGTAATGAAATTGAGTTTTTGCAATATAGTCATGTTAAAAAGCTCGTAATCAATTGTATGAACTCCTAAATTTGGATTAAATCTTATTTTGCAACCCTTTTGTAGAGGTTTCGGACGAGCGGGTCTAAATGGGCCGAACAATGGACCTGTTAGAATTTTAACTGAGTAAAATGTAATGAAATTGAGTTTTTGCAATATAGTCATGTTAAAAAGCTCGTAATCAATTGTATGAACTCCTAAATTTGGATTAAATCTTATTTTGCAGCCCTTTTTTGTAGAGGTTTCGGACGAGCGGGTCTAAATGGGCCGAACAATGGACACGTTAGAATTTTTTTAAGAAAGCTCATTAGAATTTTAACTAAGTAAAAAGTACAGAAATTGATTTTTTGCAATATAATCGTGTTGAAAAGCTCGTAATCAATTATATGAACTCCTAAAATTTGATTCTAACTTATTTTGTGATCTTTTATGCTTAGGTTTCAGACGAGCGGGTCTAAATGGGCTGAACAATGGACCCGTTAGAATTTTAACTAAGTAAAAAGTACAAAAATCGAGTTTTTGCAATCTAATTGTGTTGAAAAGCTCGTTATCAATTGTATGACCCCTAAATTTGGATTAAAACGTATTTTGCAACCCTTTTGTAGAGGTTTCGGATGAGCGTGTCTAAATGGGCCGAACATTGGACCCGTTATAATTTTAACTAAGTACAAAGTACAGAAATCAAGTTTTTGCAATATAATCATGTTGAAAAGCTCGTAATAATTTATATGAACTCCTAAAATTTGATTCTAATTTGTTTTGCGGTCTCTTTTGTAGAGGTTTCGGACGAGCGGGTCTAAATGGGCCGAACAATGGATCCGTTAGAATTTTAAGTGAGCAGAAAGTACAAAAAGTGAGTTTTTGCAATATAATCTGTTTGAAAATCTCTTAATCAATTGTATGAACTTCTAAATTTGGATTAAAACTTATTTTGCAACCTTTTTGTTGAGGTTTCGGACGAGCGGGTCTAAATGGGCCGAACAATAGACCCGTTAGAATTTTAACGGAGTAAAAAGTATAAAAATCGAGTTTTTGAAATATAATCGTATTGAAAAGCTCGTAATCAATTGTATGAACTCCTAAATTTGGATTAACACTTAAGTTTGCAATCCTTTTGTAGAGGTTTCGGACGAGGGGGTCTAAATGGGCCGAACAATGGAGCCGTTAGAATTTTAACGGAGTAAAAAGTACAGAAATCGAGTTTTTGCAATATAGTCGTGTTAAAAGCTTGTAATCAATTGTATGAACCCCTAAATTTGGTTTAACACTTAGTTTGCAACCTTTTTGTAGAGGTTTCGGACGAGGGGGTCTTAATGGACCGAACAATGGACCTGTTAGAATTTTAACTGAGTAAAAAGTACAGAAATCGAGTTTTTGCAATATAATCGTGTTGAAAAGCTCGTAATCAATTGTATGAACTCTTAAATTTGGATTAAAACATATTTTCCAACGCTTTTGTAGAGGTTTCGAACGAGCGGGTTTAAATGGGCCGAACAATGGACCCGTTAGAATTTTAACTGAGTAAAAAGTACAGAAATCGAGTTTTTGCAATATAATCGTGTTGAAAAGCTCGTAATCAATTATATTAACTCCTAAAACTTGATTCTAACTTGTTTTGCAGTCGTTTTTGTAGAGGTTTCGGACGAGCGGGTCTAAATGGACCGAACAATGGACCCGTTAGAATTTTAACTGAGTAAAAAGTACAGAAATCGATTTTTTGCAATATAATTGTGTTGAAAAGCTCGTAATCAATTGTATGAACTCCTAAATTTGGATTAAAACTTATTTTGCAACCCTTTTGTAGAGGTTTCGGACGAGTGGGTCTAAATGGGCCGAACAATGGACCTGTTAGAATTTTAACTGAGTAAAAGGTACAGAAATCAAGTTTTTGCAATATAATCGTGTTGAAAAGCGCGTAATCAATTGTATGAACTCCTAAATTTGGATTAAATCTTATTTTGCAACCTTTTTGCAGAGGTTTCGGACGAGCGGGTCTAAATGGGCCGAACAATGGACCCGTTAGAATTTTAATTGAGTAAAAAGTACAGTAATCGAGTTTTTGCAATATAATCATGTTGAAAAGCTCGTAATCAATTATATGACCTCCTAAAATTTGATTCTAACTTGTTTTGCGGTCTTTTTTGTAGAGGTTTCGAACGAGCGGGCCTAAATGGGCCGAACAATGGACCCGTTAGAATTTTAACTGAGAAAAAAGTACAGAAATCGAGTTTTTGCAATATAATCTTGTTGAAAATCTCGTAATCAATTGTATGAACTCCTAAATTTGGATTAAAACTTATTTTGGAACCCTTTTGTAGAGGTTTCGGACGAGCGGGTCTAAATGGACCGAACAATGGACCTGTTAGAATTTTAACTGAGTAAAAAGTACAGAAATCGAGTTTTTGCATTATAATCGTGTTGAAAAGCTCGTAATCAATTGTATGAACTCTTAAATTTGGATTAAAACATATTTTCCAACCCTTTTGTAGAGGTTTCGAACGAGCGGGTTTAAATGGGCCGAACAATGGACCCGTTAGAATTTTAACTGAGTAAAAAGTACAGAAATCGAGTTTTTGCAATATAATCGTGTTGAAAAGCTCGTAATCAATTATATTAACTCCTAAAATTTGATTAAAACTTGTTTTGCGGTCTTTTTTGTAGAGGTTTCGGACGAGCGGGTCTAAATGGGGCGAACAATGGACCCGTTAGAATTTTAACTGAGTAAAAAGTACAGAAATCGAGTTTTTGCAATATAATCGTGTTCAAAAGATCTTAATCAATTATATGAACTCCTAGAATTTCATTCTAACTTATTTTGCGATCTTTTTTGTAACGGTTTCGGACGAGCGGGTCTAAATGGGCCGAACAATGGACCCGTTATAATTTTAACTGAGTAAATATTAAAGAAATCGAGTTTTTGCAATATAATCCTGTTGAAATGCTCATAAACAATTCTATGAACTCCTAAATTTGGATTAAAACTTATTTTGCAACCCTTTTGTAGAGGTTTCGGACGAGCGTGTCTAAATGGGCCGAACAATGGACCCCTTAGAATTTTAACCGAGTAAAAAGTATTGTAACCGAGTTTTTGTAATATAACCGCGTTGAAAAGCTCGTAATCAATTATATGAACTCCTAAATTTGATTCTAACTTGTTTTGCAGTCTTTTTGTAGAGGTTTCGGACGAGCGGGTCAAAATGGGCCGAACAGTGGACCCGTTAGAATTTTAACTGAGTAAAAAGTACATAAATCGAGTTTTTGCAATATAATCGTGTTGAAAAGCTTGTAATCAATTATATGAACTCCTAAATTTGATTCTAACTTGTTTTGCGGTATTTTTTGTAGAGGTTTCGGACGAGCAGGTCTAAATGGGCCGAACAATGGACCTGTTAGAATTTTAACTAAGAAAAAAGTACAAAAATCGAGTTTTTGCAATATAATCGTGTTGAAAAGCTCATAATCAATTATATGAACTCCTAAATTTGGATTAAAACTTATTTTGCAACCCTTTTTGTAGAGCTTTTGGACGAGCGGGTCTAAATAGGGCGAACAATGGACCCGTTAGAATTTTAACTGAGTAAAAAATACAGTAATCGAGTTTTTGCAATATAATCGTGTTCAAAAGCTCTTGAGAAATTATATGAACTCCTAGAACTTGATTCTAACTTATTTTGCGATCTTTTTTGTAACGGTTTCGGACGAGCGGGTCTAAATGGCCGAACAATGGACCCGTTAGAATTTTAACTGAGTAAAAAGTAAAGAAATCGACTTTTGCAATATAATCGTGTTGAAAAGCTCGTAAACAATTGTATGAACTATTAAATTTGGATTAAAACTTATTTTGCAACCCTTTTGTAGAGGTTTCGGATGAGCGGGTCTAAATGGGCCGAATAATGGACCCTTTAGAATTTTAACTGAGTAAAAAATACAATAATCGAGTTTTTGCAATATAATCGTGTTGAAAAGCTCGTAATCAATTATACGAACTCCTAAATTTTATTCTAACTTGTTTTGCGGTCTTTTTTGTAAAGGTTTCGATCGAACGGGTCTAAATGGACCGAACAATGGACCCGTTAGAATTTTAACTGAGTAAAAAGTACAGAAATCGATTTTTTGCAATATAATCATGTCGAAAAGCTCGTAATAAATTGTATGAACTCCTAAATTTGGATTAAAACTTATTTTCCAACCCTTTTGTAGAGGTTTCGGATGAGCGGGTCAAAATGGGCCGAACAATGGACCCGTTAGAATTTTTACTGAGTAAAATGTAATGAAATTGAGTTTTTGCAATATAATCATGTTAAAAATCTCGTAATCAATTGTATGAACTCCTAAATTTGGATTAAATCTTATTTTGCAACCCTTTTGCAGAGGTTTCGGACGAGCGGGTCTAAATGGGCCGAACAATGGACCTGTTAGAATTTTAACTGAGTAAAAAGTACAGTAATCGAGTTTTTGCAATATAATCGTGTTCAAAAGCTCTTGAGAAATTATATGAACTCCTAGAACTTGATTCTAACTTATTTTGCGATCTTTTTTGTAACGGTTTCGGACGAGCGGGTCTAAATTGGCCGAACAATGGACCCGTTAGAATTTTAACTGAGTAAAAAATACAGTAATCGAGTTTTTGCAATATAATCGTGTTGAAAAGCTCGTAATCAATTATACGAACTCCTAAATTTTATTCTAACTTGTTTTGCGGTCTTTTTTGTAAAGGTTTCGGACGAGCGGGTCTAAATGGACCGAACAATGGACCCGTTAGAATTTTAACTGAGTAAAAAGTATAGAAATCGATTTTTTGCAATATAATCATGTCGAAAAGCTCGTAATAAATTGTATGAACTCCTAAATTTGGATTAAAACTTATTTTCCAACCCTTTTGTAGAGGTTTCGGATGAGCGGGTCAAAATGGGCCGAACAATGGACCCGTTAGAATTTTTACTGAGTAAAATGTAATGAAATTGAGTTTTTGCAATATAGTCAGGTTAAAAAGCTCGTAATCAATTGTATGAACTCCTAAATTTGGATTAAATCTTATTTTGCAACCCTTTTGTAGAGGTTTCGGACGAGCGGGTCTAAATGGGCCGAACAATGGACCTGTTAGAATTTTAACTGAGTAAAATGTAATGAAATTGAGTTTTTGCAATATAGTCATGTTAAAAAGCTCGTAATCAATTGTATGAACTCCTAAATTTGGATTAAATCTTATTTTGCAGCCCTTTTTTGTAGAGGTTTCGGACGAGCGGGTCTAAATGGGCCGAACAATGGACACGTTAGAATTTTTTTAAGAAAGCTCATTAGAATTTTAACTAAGTAAAAAGTACAGAAATTGATTTTTTGCAATATAATCGTGTTGAAAAGCTCGTAATCAATTATATGAACTCCTAAAATTTGATTCTAACTTATTTTGTGATCTTTTATGCTTAGGTTTCAGACGAGCGGGTCTAAATGGGCTGAACAATGGACCCGTTAGAATTTTAACTAAGTAAAAAGTACAAAAATCGAGTTTTTGCAATCTAATTGTGTTGAAAAGATCGTTATCAATTGTATGACTCCTAAATTTGGATTAAAACGTATTTTGCAACCCTTTTGTAGAGGTTTCGGATGAGCGTGTCTAAATGGGCCGAACATTGGACCCGTTATAATTTTAACTGAGTACAAAGTACAGAAATCAAGTTTTTGCAATATAATCATGTTGAAAAGCTCGTAATAATTTATATGAACTCCTAAAATTTGATTCTAATTTGTTTTGCGGTCTCTTTTGTAGAGGTTTCGGACGAGCGGGTCTAAATGGGCCGAACAATGGATCCGTTAGAATTTTAAGTGAGCAGAAAGTACAAAAAGTGAGTTTTTGCAATATAATCTGTTTGAAAATCTCTTAATCAATTGTATGAACTTCTAAATTTGGATTAAAACTTATTTTGCAACCTTTTTGTTGAGGTTTCGGACGAGCGGGTCTAAATGGGCCGAACAATAGACCCGTTAGAATTTTAACGGAGTAAAAAGTATAAAAATCGAGTTTTTGAAATATAATCGTATTGAAAAGCTCGTAATCAATTGTATGAACTCCTAAATTTGGATTAACACTTAAGTTTGCAATCCTTTTGTAGAGGTTTCGGACGAGGGGGTCTAAATGGGCCGAACAATGGAGCCGTTAGAATTTTAACGGAGTAAAAAGTACAGAAATCGAGTTTTTGCAATATAGTCGTGTTAAAAGCTTGTAATCAATTGTATGAACCCCTAAATTTGGTTTAACACTTAGTTTGCAACCTTTTTGTAGAGGTTTCGGACGAGGGGGTCTTAATGGACCGAACAATGGACCTGTTAGAATTTTAACTGAGTAAAAAGTACAGAAATCGAGTTTTTGCAATATAATCGTGTTGAAAAGCTCGTAATCAATTGTATGAACTCTTAAATTTGGATTAAAACATATTTTCCAACGCTTTTGTAGAGGTTTCGAACGAGCGGGTTTAAATGGGCCGAACAATGGACCCGTTAGAATTTTAACTGAGTAAAAAGTACAGAAATCGAGTTTTTGCAATATAATCGTGTTGAAAAGCTCGTAATCAATTATATTAACTCCTAAAACTTGATTCTAACTTGTTTTGCAGTCTTTTTTGTAGAGGTTTCGGACGAGCGGGTCTAAATGGACCGAACAATGGACCCGTTAGAATTTTAACTGAGTAAAAAGTACAGAAATCGATTTTTTGCAATATAATTTTGTTGAAAAGCTCGTAATCAATTGTATGAACTCCTAAATTTAGATTAAAACTTATTTTGCAACCCTTTTGTAGAGGTTTCGGACGAGCGGGTCTAAATGGGCCGAACAATGGACCTGTTAGAATTTTAACTGAGTAAAAGGTACAGAAATCAAGTTTTTGCAATATAATCGTGTTGAAAAGCGCGTAATCAATTGTATGAACTCCTAAATTTGGATTAAATCTTATTTTGCAACCCTTTTGCAGAGGTTTCGGACGAGCGGGTCTAAATGGGCCGAACAATGGACCCGTTAGAATTTTAATTGAGTAAAAAGTACAGTAATCGAGTTTTTGCAATATAATCATGTTAAAAAGCTCGTAATCAATTATATGACCTCCTAAAATTTGATTCTAACTTGTTTTGCGGTCTTTTTTGTAGAGGTTTCGGACGAGCGGGCCTAAATGGGCCGAACAATGGAACCGTTAGAATTTTAACTGAGAAAAAAGTACAGAAATCGAGTTTTTGCAATATAATCTTGTTGAAAATCTCGTAATCAATTGTCTGAACTCCTAAATTTGGATTAAAACTTATTTTGCAACCCTTTTGTAGAGGTTTCGGACGAGCGGGTCTAAATGGACCGAACAATGGACCTGTTAGAATTTTAACTGAGTAAAAAGTACAGAAATCGAGTTTTTGCATTATAATCGTGTTGAAAAGCTCGTAATCAATTGTATGAACTCTTAAATTTGGATTAAAACATATTTTCCAACCCTTTTGTAGAGGTTTCGAACGAGCGGGTTTAAATGGGCCGAACAATGGACCCGTTAGAATTTTAACTGAGTAAAAAGTACAGAAATCGAGTTTTTGCAATATAATCGTGTTGAAAAGCTCGTAATCAATTATATTAACTCCTAAAATTTGATTAAAACTTGTTTTGCGGTCTTTTTTGTAGAGGTTTCGGACGAGCGGGTCTAAATGGGGCGAACAATGGACCCGTTAGAATTTTAACTGAGTAAAAAGTACAGAAATCGAGTTTTTGCAATATAATCGTGTTCAAAAGATCTTAATCAATTATATGAACTCCTAGAATTTCATTCTAACTTATTTTGCGATCTTTTTGTAACGGTTTCGGACGAGCGGGTCTAAATGGGCCGAACAATGGACCCGTTATAATTTTAACTGAGTAAATATTAAAGAAATCGAGTTTTTGCAATATAATCCTGTTGAAATGCTCATAAACAATTCTATGAACTCCTAAATTTGGATTAAAACTTATTTTGCAACCCTTTTGTAGAGGTTTCGGACGAGCGTGTCTAAATGGGCCGAACAATGGACCCCTTAGAATTTTAACCGAGTAAAAAGTATTGTAACCGAGTTTTTGTAATATAACCGCGTTGAAAAGCTCGTAATCAATTATATGAACTCCTAAATTTGATTCTAACTTGTTTTGCAGTCTTTTTGTAGTGGTTTCGGACGAGCGGGTCAAAATGGGCCGAACAGTGGACCCGTTAGAATTTTAACTGAGTAAAAAGTACATAAATCGAGTTTTTGCAATATAATCGTGTTGAAAAGCTCGTAATCAATTATATGAACTCCTAAATTTGATTCTAACTTGTTTTGCGGTATTTTTTGTAGAGGTTTCGGACGAGCAGGTCTAAATGGGCCGAACAATGGACCTGTTAGAATTTTAACTAAGAAAAAAGTACAAAAATCGAGTTTTTGCAATATAATCGTGTTGAAAAGCTCATAATCAATTATATGAACTCCTAAATTTGGATTAAAACTTATTTTGCAACCCTTTTTGTAGAGCTTTTGGACGAGCGGGTCTAAATGGGGCGAACAATGGACCCGTTAGAATTTTAACTGAGTAAAAAATACAGTAATCGAGTTTTTGCAATATAATCGTGTTCAAAAGCTCTTGAGAAATTATATGAACTCCTAGAACTTGATTCTAACTTATTTTGCGATCTTTTTTGTAACGGTTTCGGACGAGCGGGTCTAAATGGCCGAACAATGGACCCGTTAGAATTTTAACTGAGTAAAAAGTAAAGAAATCGACTTTTGCAATATAATCGTGTTGAAAAGCTCGTAAACAATTGTATGAACTATTAAATTTGGATTAAAACTTATTTTGCAACCCTTTTGTAGAGGTTTCGGATGAGCGGGTCTAAATGGGCCGAATAATGGACCCTTTAGAATTTTAACTGAGTAAAAAATACAATAATCGAGTTTTTGCAATATAATCGTGTTGAAAAGCTCGTAATCAATTATACGAACTCCTAAATTTTATTCTAACTTGTTTTGCGGTCTTTTTTGTAAAGGTTTCGATCGAACGGGTCTAAATGGACCGAACAATGGACCCGTTAGAATTTTAACTGAGTAAAAAGTACAGAAATCGATTTTTTGCAATATAATCATGTCGAAAAGCTCGTAATAAATTGTATGAACTCCTAAATTTGGATTAAAACTTATTTTCCAACCCTTTTGTAGAGGTTTCGGATGAGCGGGTCAAAATGGGCCGAACAATGGACCCGTTAGAATTTTTACTGAGTAAAATGTAATGAAATTGAGTTTTTGCAATATAATCATGTTAAAAATCTCGTAATCAATTGTATGAACTCCTAAATTTGGATTAAATCTTATTTTGCAACCCTTTTGCAGAGGTTTCGGACGAGCGGGTCTAAATGGGCCGAACAATGGACCCGTTAGAATTTTAACTGAGTAAAAAGTACAGTAATCGAGTTTTTGCAATATAATCGTGTTCAAAAGCTCTTGAGAAATTATATGAACTCCTAGAACTTGATTCTAACTTATTTTGCGATCTTTTTTGTAACGGTTTCGGACGAGCGGGTCTAAATGGCCGAACAATGGACCCGTTAGAATTTTAACTGAGTAAAAAGTAAAGAAATCGACTTTTGCAATATAATCGTGTTGAAAAGCTCGTAAACAATTGTATGAACTATTAAATTTGGATTAAAACTTATTTTGCAACCCTTTTGTAGAGGTTTCGGATGAGCGGGTCTAAATGGGCCGAATAATGGACCCTTTAGAATTTTAACTGAGTAAAAAATACAATAATCGAGTTTTTGCAATATAATCGTGTTGAAAAGCTCGTAAACAATTTTATGAACTATTAAATTTGGATTAAACCTTATTTTGCAACCCTTTTGTAGAGGTTTCGGACGAGCGGGTCTAAATGGGCCGAACAATGGACCCTTTAGAATTTTAACTGAGTAAAAAGTATTGTAATCGAGTTTTTGCAATATAATAGTGTTGAAAAGCTCGTAATCAATTATATGAACTCCTAAATTTCGATTAAAACTTACTTTGCGGTCCTTTTCGTAAGGTTTCGGACGATCGAGTCTAAATGGGCCTAACAATGGACCCGTTAGAATTTTAACCGAGTGAAAAGTATAAAAATTAAGTTTTTGCAATATAATAGTGTTGAAAAGCTCGTAATCAATTATATGAACTCCTAAATTTGGATTAAAACTTATTTTGCAGCCCTTTTTTGTAGAGGTTTCGGACGAGCGGGTCTAAATGGGCCGAACAATGGACACGTTAGAATTTTTTTTAAGAAAGCTCATTAGAATTTTAACTAAGTAAAAAGTACAGAAATTGAGTTTTTGCAATATAATCGTGTTGAAAAGCTCGTTATCAATTATATGAACTCCTAAAATTTGATTCTAACTTATTTTGTGATCTTTTATGCTTAGGTTTCAGACGAGCGGGTCTAAATGGGCTGAACAATGGACCCGTTAGAATTTTAACTAAGTAAAAAGTACAAAAATCGAGTTTTTGCAATCTAATTGTGTTGAAAAGCTCGTTATCAATTGTATGACTCCTAAATTTGGATTAAAACGTATTTTGCAACCCTTTTGTAGAGGTTTCGGATGAGCGTGTCTAAATGGGCCGAACATTGGACCCGTTATAATTTTAACTAAGTACAAAGTACAGAAATCAAGTTTTTGCAATATAATCATGTTGAAAAGCTCGTAATAATTTATATGAACTCCTAAAATTTGATTCTAATTTGTTTTGCGGTCTCTTTTGTAGAGGTTTCGGACGAGCGGGTCTAAATGGGCCGAACAATGGATCCGTTAGAATTTTAAGTGAGCAGAAAGTACAAAAAGTGAGTTTTTGCAATATAATCTGTTTGAAAATCTCTTAATCAATTGTATGAACTTCTAAATTTGGATTAAAACTTATTTTGCAACCTTTTTGTAGAGGTTTCGGACGAGCGGGTCTAAATGGGCCGAACAATAGACCCGTTAGAATTTTAACGGAGTAAAAAGTATAAAAATCGAGTTTTTGAAATATAATCGTGTTGAAAAGCTCGTAATCAATTGTATGAACTCCTAAATTTGGATTAACACTTAAGTTTGCAATCCTTTTGTAGAGGTTTCGGACGAGGGGGTCTAAATGGGCCGAACAATGGAGCCGTTAGAATTTTAACGGAGTAAAAAGTACAGAAATCGAGTTTTTGCAATATAGTCGTGTTGAAAAGCTTGTAATCAATTGTATAAACCCCTAAATTTGGTTTAACACTTATTTTGCAACCTTTTTGTAGAGGTTTCGGACGAGGGGGTCTTAATGGGCCGAACAATGGACCCGTTAGAATTTTAACTTAGTAAAAAGTACAAAAATCGGGTTTTTGCAATATAATCATGTCGAAAATCTCGTAATCAATTGTATGAACTCCTAAATTAGGATTAAAACTTATTTTGCAACCCTTTTGTAGAGGTTTTGGATGAGCGGGTCCAAATTGGCCGAACAATGGACCCGTTAGAATTTTAACTGAGTAAAAAGTTTAGAAATCGAGTTTTTGCAATATAATCATGTTGAAAACCTCGTAAACTATTGTATGAACTCCTAAATTTGGATTAAAACTTATTTTGCAACCCTTTTGTAGAGGTTTCAGACGAGCGGGTCTAAATGGGCCGAACAATGGACCTGTTAGAATTTTAACTGAGTAAAAAGTACAGAAATCGAGTTTTTGCAATATAATCGTGTTGAAAAGCTCGTAATCAATTATATTAACTCCTAAAATTTGATTAAAACTTGTTTTGCGGTCTTTTTTGTAGAGGTTTCGGACGAGCGGGTCTAAATGGGGTGAACAATGGACCCGTTAGAATTTTAACTGAGTAAAAAGTACAGAAATCGAGTTTTTGCAATATAATCGTGTTCAAAAGCTCTTAATCAATTATATGAACTCCTAGAATTTCATTTTAACTTATTTTGCGATCTTTTTTGTAACGGTTTGGGACGAGCGGGTCTAAATGGGCCGAACAATGGACCCGTTATAATTTTAACTGAGTAAAAATTAAAGAAATCGAGTTTTTGCAATATAATCGTGTTGAAAAGCTCGTAAACAATTGTATGAACTCCTAAATTTGGATTAAAACTTATTTTGCAACCCTTTTGTAGAGGTTTCGGACGAGCGTGTCTAAATGGGCCGAACAATGGACCCCTTAGAATTTTAATCGAGTAAAAAGTATTGTAACCGTGTTTTTGTAATATAACCACGTTGACAAGCTCGTAATCAATTATATGAACTCCTAAATTTGATTCTAACTTGTTTTGCGGTCTTTTTGTAGAGGTTTCGGACGAGCGGGTCAAAAGGGCCAAACAGTGGACCCGTTAGAATTTTAACTGAGTAAAAAGTACATAAATCGAGTTTTTGCAATATAATCGTGTTGAAAAGCTCGTAATCAATTATATGAACTCCTAAATTTGATTCTAACTTGTTTTGCGGTCTTTTTTGTAGAGGTTTCGGACGAGCAGGTCTAAATGGGCCGAACAATGGACCTGTTAGAATTTTAACTGAGTAAAAAGTACAAAAATCGATTTTTTGCAATATAATCATGTTGAAAAGCTCATAATCAATTATATGAACTCCTAAATTTTGATTAAAACTTATTTTGCAACCCTTTTTGTAGAGCTTTCGGACGAGCGAGTCTAAATGGGGCGAACAATGGACCTGTTAGAATTTTAATTGAGTAAAAAATACAGTAATCGAGTTTTTGCAATATAATCGTGTTCAAAAGCTTTTGAGCAATTATATGAACTCCTAGAACTTGATTCTAACTTATTTTGCGATCTTTTTTGTAACGGTTTCGGACGAGCAGGTCTAAATGGGCCGAACAATGGACCCGTTAGAATTTTAACTGAGTAAAAAGTAAAGAAATCGAGTTTTGCAATATAATCGTGTTGAAAATCTCGTAAACAATTGTATGAACTATTAAATTTGGATTAAAACTTATTTTGCAACCCTTTTTGTAGAGGATTCGGACGAGCGGGTCTAAATGGGCCGAACAATGGACCCTTTAGAATTTTAACTGAGTAAAAAGTACTGTAATCACGTTTTTGCAATATAATCATGTTGAAAAGCTCGTAATCAATTATATGAACTCCTAAAATTTGATTAAAACTTGTTTTGCGGTCTTTTTTGTAGAGGTTTCGGACGAGGGGTTCTAAATGGGGCGAATAATGGACCCGTTAGAATTTTAACTGAGTAAAAAGAACAGAAATCGATTTTTTTGCATTATAATCGTGTTCAAAAGCTCTTAATCAATTATATGAACTTCTAGAATTTGATTCTAACTTATTTTGCGATCTTTTTTGTAACGGTTTCGGACGAGCGGGTCTAAATGGACCGAACAATGGACACGTTAGAATTTTAACTGAGTAAAAAGTATAGAAATCGAGTTTTTGCAATATAATCATGTTGAAAAGCCCATAATAAATTGTATGAACTCCTAAATTTTGATTGAAACTTATTTTGCAACCCTTTTGTAGAGGTTTCGGACGAGTGGGTCTAAATGGGCGAACAATGGACCTGTTAGAATTTTAACTGAGAAAAAAGTACAGAAATCGAGTTTTTGCAATATAATCGTGTTGAAAAGCTCCTAATCAATTATATGAACTCCTAAATTTGGATTAAAACTTGTTTTGCGGTCTTTTTTGTAGAGGTTTCGGACGAGCGGGTCTAAATGGGCCGAACAATGGACCCGTTAGAATTTTAACTGAGTAAAAAGTACAGAAATCGAGTTTTTGCAATATAATCACGTTGAAAAGCTCTTAATCAATTATATGAACTCCTAGAATTTCATTCTAACTCATTTTGCGATCTTTTTTGTAACGGTTTCGGACGAGCGGGTCTAAATGGGCCGAACAATGGACCCGTTATAATTTTAACTGAGTAAAAATTAAAGAAATCAAGTTTTTGCAATATAATCGTGTTGAAAAGCTCGTAAACAATTGTATGAACTCCTAAATTTGGATTAAAACTTATTTTGCAACCCTTTTGTAGAGGTTTCGGACGAGCGTGTCTAAATGGGCCGAACAATGGACCCCTTAGAATTTTAACTAAGTAAAAAGTATTATAACCGAGTTTTTGTAATCTAACCGTGTTGAAAAGCTCGTAATCAATTATATGAACTCCTAAATTTGATTCTAACTTGTTTTGCGGTCTTTTTGTAGAGGTTTCGGACGAGAGGGTCAAAATGGGCCGAACAGTGGACCCGTTAGAATTTTAACTGTGTAAAAAGTACATAAATCGAGTTTTTGCTTTATAATCGTGTTGAAAAGCTCGTAATCAATTATATGAACACCTAAATTTAGATTAAAACTTATTTTGCAACCCTTTAGTAGAGCTTTCGGACGAGCGGGTCTAAATGGGGCGAACAATGGACCCGTTAGAATTTTAACTAAGTAAAAAATATAGTGATCGAGTTTTTGCAATATAATCATGTTGAAAAGCTCTTAATCAATTATATGAACTCCTAGAACTTTATTCTAACTTATTTTGCGATCTTTTTTGTAACGGTTTCGGACGAGCGAGTCTAAATGGGCCGAACAATGGACCCGTTAGAATTTTAACTGAGTAAAAAGTAAAGAAATTGAGTTTTGCAATATAATCGTGTTGAAAAGCTCGTAAACAATTGTATGAACTACTAAATTTGTATTAAAACTTATTTTGCAACCCTTTTGTAGAGGTTTCGGACGAGCGGGTCTAAATGGGCAGAACAATGGACCCTTTAGAATTTTAACTGAGTAAAAAGTACTGTAATCGAGTTTTTGCAATATAATCGTGTTGAAAAGCTCGTAATCAATTATATAAACTCCTAAATTTGATTCTAACTTGTTTTGCGGTCTTTTTTGTAGAGGTTTCGGACGAGCGGGTCTAAATGGACCGAACAATGGACCCGTTAGAATTTTAACTGAGTAAAAAGTACAGAAATCAATATTTTGCAATATAATTGTGTTGAAAAGCTCGTAATCAATTGTATGAACTCCTAAATTTGGATTAAAACTTATTTTGCAACCCTTTTGTAGAGGTTTCGGACGAGCGGGTCTAAATGGGCCGAACAATGGACCCGTTAGAATTTTAATTGAGTAAAAAGTAAAGAAATCGAGTTTTGGCAATATAATCGTGTTGAAAAGCTCATAATCAATTATATGAACTCCTAAAATTTGATTCTAACTTATTTTGCGGTCTTTTTGTAAAGGTTTCGGACGAGCGGGTCTAAATCGGCCGAACAATGGACCCGTTAGAATTTTAACTAAGAAAAAAATACAGAAATCGAGGTTTTGCAATATAATCGTGTTGAAAAGCTCGTAATCAATTTTATGAACTCCTAAATTTGGATTAAAACTTATTTTGCAACCCTTTTGTAGAGGTTTCAGACGAGCGGGTCTAAATGGGTCGAACAATGGACCCGTTAGAATATTAACTGAATAAAAAGTACAGAATTCTAGTTTTTTCAATATAATCGTGTTGAAAAGCTCGTAATCAATTTTATGAACTCCTAAATTTGGATTGAAACTTATTTTGCAACCCTTTTGTAGAGTTTTCGGACGAGCGGGTCTAAATGGGCCGAACAATGGACCCGTTAGAATTTTAACTAAATGGGCCGAACAATGGACCCGTTAGAATTTTAACTAAGTAAAAAGTATAGAAATCGAGTTTTTGCAATATAATCATGTTGAAAAGCCCATAATAAATTGTATGAACTCCTAAATTTTGATTAAAACTTATTTTGCAACCCTTTTGTAGAGGTTTCGGACGAGCGGGTCTAATTGGGCCGAACAATGGACCTGTTAGAATTTTAACTGAGAAAAAAGTACAGAAATCGAGTTTTTGCAATATAATCGTGTTGAAAAGCTCATAATCAATTATATGAACTCCTAAATTTGGATTAAAACTTATTTTGCAACCCTTTTTGTAGAGCTTTCGGACGAGCGAGTCTAAATGGGGCGAACAATGGACCCGTTAGAATTTTAACTAAGTAAAAAATACAGTAATCGAGTTTTTGCAATATAATCATGTTGAAAAGCTCGTAATCAATTATATGACCTCCTAAAATTTGATTCTAACTTGTTTTGCGGTCTTTTTTGTAGAGGTTTCGGACGAGCGGGCCTAAATGGGCCGAACAATGGACCCGTTAGAATTTTAACTGAGAAAAAAGTACAGAAATCGAGGTTTTGCAATATAATCGTGTTGAAAAGCTCGTAATCAATTTTATGAACTCCTAAATTTGGATTAAAACTTATTTTGCAACCCTTTTGTAGAGGTTTTAGACGAGCGGGTCTAAATGGGTCGAACAATGGACCCGTTAGAATATTAACTGAATAAAAAGTACATAATTCTAGTTTTTTCAATATAATCATGTTGAAAAGCTCGTAATCAATTTTATGAACTCCTAAATTTGGATTGAAACTTATTTTGCAACCCTTTTGTAGAGTTTTCGGACGAGCGGGTCTAAATGGGCCGAACAATGGACCCGTTAGAATTTTAACTAAGTAAAAAGTATAGAAATCGAGTTTTTGCAATATAAACATGTTGAAAAGCCCATAATAAATAGTATGAACTCCTAAATTTTGATTAAAACTTATTTTGCAACCCTTTTGTAGAGGTTTCGGACGAGCGGGTCTAATTGGGCCGAACAATGGACCTGTTAGAATTTTAACTGAGAAAAAAGTACAGAAATCGAGTTTTTGCAATATAATCGTGTTGAAAAGCTCATAATCAATTATATGAACTCCTAAATTTGGATTAAAACTTATTTTGCAACCCTTTTTGTAGAGCTTTCGGACGAGCGGGTCTAAATGGGGCGAACAATGGACCCGTTAGAATTTTAACTGAGTAAAAAATACAGTAATCGAGTTTTTGTAATATAATCGTGTTCAAAAGCTCTTGAGAAATTATATGAACTCCTAGAACTTGATTCTAACTTATTTTGCGATCTTTTTTGTAACGGTTTCGGACGAGCGGGTCTAAATGGCCGAACAATGGACCCGTTAGAATTTTAACTTAGTAAAAAGTAAAGAAATCGAGTTTTGCAATATAATCGGGTTGAAAAGCTCGTAAACAATTGTATGAACTATTAAATTTGATTTAAAACTTATTTTGCAACCCTTTTGTACAGGTTTCGGACGAGCGGGTCTAAATGGGCCGAACAATGGACCCTTTAGAATTTTAACTAAGTAAAAAGTACTGTAATCGAGTTTTTGCAATATAATCGTGTTGAAAAGCTCGTCATCAATTATACGAACTCCTAAATTTGTTTCTAACTTGTTTTGCGGTCTTTTTTGTAAAGGTTTCGGACGAGCGTGTCTAAATGGACCGAACAATGGACCCGTTAGAATTTTAACTGAGTAAAAAGTACAGAAATCGATTTTTTGCAATATAATCATGTCGAAAAGCTCGTAATAAATTGTATGAACTCCTAAATTTGGATTAAAACTTATTTTCCAACCCTTTTGTAGAAGTTTCGAATGAGCGGGTCAAAATGGGCCGAACAATGGACCCGTTAGAATTTTTACTGAGTAAAATGTAATGAAATTAAGTTTTTGCAATATAATCATGTTAAAAAGCTCGTAATCAATTGTATGAACTCCTAAATTTGGATTAAATCTTATTTTGCAACCCTTTTCCAGAGGTTTCGGACGAGCGGGTCTAAATGGGCCGAACAATGGACCCGTTAGAATTTTAACTGAGTAAAAAGTACAGTAATCGAGTTTTTGCAATATAATCATGTTCAAAAGCTCTTGAGAAATTATATGAACTCCTAGAACTTGATTCTAACTTATTTTGCGATCTTTTTTGTAACGGTTTCGGACGAGCGGGTCTAAATGGGCCGAACAATGGACCCGTTAGAATTTTAACTGAGTAAAAAGTAAAGAAATCAAGTTTTTCAATATAATCGTGTTGAAAAGCTCGTAAACAATTTTATGAACTATTAAATTTGGAATAAAACTTATTTTGCAACCCTTTTGTAGAGGTTTCGGACGAGCGGGTCTAACTGGGCCGAACAATGGACCCTTTAGAATTTCAACTGAGTAAAAAGTACTGTAATCGAGTTTTTGCAATATAATCGTGTTGAAAAGCTCGTAATCAATTATATGAACTCCTAAATTTGATTCTAACTTGTTTTGCGGTATTTTTGTAGAGGTTTCGTACGAGCGGGTCTAAATGGGCCGAACAATGGACCCGTTAGAATTTTAACTGAGTCAAAAGTACAGAAATCGAGTTTTTGCAATATAATAGTGTTGAAAAGCTTGTAATAAATTATATGAACTCCTAATTTTCGATTAAAACTTACTTTGCGGTCCTTTTCGTAAGGTTTCGGACGATCGAGTCTAAATGGGCCGAACAATGGACCCGTTAGAATTTTAACGGAGTGAAAAGTATAAAAATTAAGTTTTTGCAATATAATAGTGTTGAAAATCTCGTAATCAATTATATGAACTCCTAAATTTGGATTAACACTTAAGTTTGCAATCCTTTTGTAGAGGTTTCGGACGAGGGGGTCTAAATGGGCCGATCAATGGACCCGTTAGAATTTTAACGGAGTAAAAAGTACAGAAATCGAGTTTTTGCAATATAGTCGTGTTGAAAAGCTTGTAATCAATTGTATGAACCCCTAAATTTGGTTTAACACTTAGTTTGCAACCTTTTTGTATAGGTTTCGGACGAGCGGGTCTAAATGGGCCGAACAATGGATACGTTAGAATTTTTTTTATGAAAGCTCATTAGAATTTTAACTAAGTAAAAAGTACAGAAATTGATTTTTTTGCAATATAATCGTGTTGAAAAGCTCGTTATCAATTATATGAACTCCTAAAATTTGATTCTAACTTATTTTGTGATCTTTTATGCTGAGGTTTAAAACGAGCGAGTCTAAATGGGCTGAACAATGGACCCGTTAGAATTTTAACTGAGTAAAAAGTAAAAAAATCGAGTTTTTGCAATCTAATTGTGTTGAAAAGCTCGTTATCAATTGTATGAACTCCTAAATTTGGATTAAAACGTATTTTGCAACCCTTTTGTAGAGGTTTCGGATGAGCGTGTCTAAATGGGCCGAACATTGGACCCGTTATAATTTTAACTGAGTACAAAGTACAGAAATCAAGTTTTTGCAATATAATCATGTTGAAAAGCTCGAAATAATTTATATGAACTCCTAAAATTTGATTCTAATTTGTTTTGCGGTCTCTTTTGTAGAAGTTTCGGACGTGCGGGTCTAAATGGGCCGAACAATGGATCCGTTAGAATTTTAAGTGAGTAGAAAGTACAAAAAGTGAGTTTTTGCAATATAATCTGTATGAAAATCTCTTAATCAATTGTATGAACTCCTAAATTTGGATTAAAACTTATTTTGCAACCTTTTTGTAGAGGTTTCGGACGAGCGGGTCTAAATGGGCCGAACAATAGACCCGTTAGAATTTTCACGGAGTAAAAAGTATAAAAATCGAGTTTTTGAAATATAATCATGTTGAAAAGCTCGTAATCAATTGTATGAACTCCTAAATTTGGATTAACACTTAAGTTTGCAATCCTTTTGTAGAGGTTTCAGACGAGGGGGTCTAAATGGGCCGAACAATGGACCCGTTAGAATTTTAACGGAGTAAAAAGTACAGAAATCGAGTTTTTGCAATATAGTCGTGTTGAAAAGCTTGTAATCAATTGTATGAACCCCTAAATTTTGTTTAACACTTAGTTTGCAACCTTTTTTTAGAGGTTTCGTACGAGGGGGTCTTAATGGGCCGAACAATGGACCAGTTAGAATTTTAACTTAGTAAAAAGTACAGAAATCAGGTTTTTGCAATATAATCATGTCGAAAATCTCGTAATCAATTGTATGAACTCCTAAATTAGGATTAAAACTTATTTTGCAACCCTTTTGTAGAGGTTTCAGAAGAGCGGGTCCAAATGGGCTGAACAATGGACCCGTTAGAATTTTAACTGAGTAAAAAGTTTAGAAATCGAGTTTTTGCAATATAATCGTGTTGAAAAGCTCGTAAACAATGGTATGAACTCCTAAATTTGGATTAAAACTTATTTTGCAACCCTTTTGTAGAGGTTTCAGACGAGCGGGTCTAAATGGGCCGAATAATGGACCTGTTAGAATTTTAACTGAGTAAAAGGTATAAAAATCAAGTTTTTGCAATATAATCGTGTTGAAAAGCTCGTAATCAATTGTATGAACTCCTAAATTTGGATTAAAACTTATTTTGCAACCCTTTTGTAGAGGTTTCGGACAAGCGGGTCTAAATGGGCCGAAAAATGGACCCCTTAGAATTTTAACCGAGTAAAAAGTACTGTAATCGAGTTTTTGTAATATAACCGTGTTGAAAAGCTTGTAATCAATTATATGAACTCCTAAATTTGATTCTAACTTGTTTTGCGGACTTTTTGTAGAGGTTTCAGACGAGCGGGTCTAAATGGGCCGAACAATGGACCCATTAGAATTTTAACTTAGAAAAAAGTACAGAAATCGAGTTTTTGCAATATAATCGTGTTAAAAAGCTCGTAATCAATTGTATGAACTCCTAAATTTGGATTAAAACTTATTTTGCAACCCTTTTGTAGAGGTTTCGGACGAGCGGGTCTAAATGGGTGAACAATGGACCCGTTAGAATTTTAACTGAGTAAAAAGTACAAAAATCAAGTTTTAGCAATCTAATTGTGTTGAAAAGCTCGTAATCAATTGTATGAACTCCTAAATTTGGATTAAAACTTATTTTTCAACCCTTTTGTAGAGGTTTCGGACGATCGGGTCTAAATGGGCCGAACAATGGACCCGTTAGAATTTTAACTGAGTAAAAAGTACAGAAATCGAGTTTTTGCTATATAATCATGTTGAAAAGCTCGTAATCAATTATATGAACTCCTAAAATTTGATTCTAACTTGTTTTACGGTCTTTTTTGTAAAGGTTTCGGACGAGCGGGTCTAAATGGGCCGAACAATGGACCCATTAGAATTTTAACTGAGTAAAAAGTACAGAAATCTGGTTTTTGCAATATAATCATGTCGATAATCTCGTAATCAATTGTATGAACTCTTAAATTTAGATTAAAACTTATTTTGCAACCCTTTTGTAGAGGTTTCAGATGAGCGGGTCCAAATGGGCCGAACAATGGACCCGTTAGAATTTTTACTTAGTAAAATGTAATGAAATGGAGTTTTTGCAATATAATCATGTTAAAAAGCTTGTAATCAATTGTATGAACTCCTAAATTTGGATTAAATCTTATTTTGCAACCCTTTTGCAGAGGTTTCGGACGAGCGGCTCTAAACGGGCCGAACAATGGACCCGTTAGAATTTTAACTGAGTAAAAAGTACAGTAATCGAGTTTTTGCAATATAATCATGTTGAAAAGCTCGTAATCAATTATATGACCTCCTAAAATTTGATTCTAACTTGTTTTGCGGTCTTTTTTGTAGAGGTTTCGGACGAGCGGGCCTAAATGGGCTGAACAATGGACCCGTTAGAATTTTAACTGAGAAAAAGGTACATAAATCGAGTTTTTGCAATATAATCGTGTTGAAAAGCTCGTAATCAATTGTATGAACTCCTAAATTTGGATTAAAACTTATTTTGCAACCCTTTTGTAGAGGTTTCGGACGAGCGGGTCTAAATGGGACGAACAATGGACTCGTTAGAATATTAACTGAATAAAAAGTACAGAATTCTAGTTTTTTCAATATAATCGTGTTGAAAAGCTCGTAATCAATTTTATGAGCTCCTAAATTTGGATTAAAAGTAATTTTGCAACCCTCTTGTACAGGTTTCAGACGAGCGGGTCTAAATGGGCCGAAAAATGGACCCATTGGAATTTTAACTGGGTAAAAAGTTCATAAATCGAGTTTTTGAAATATAATCATGTTGAAAAGCTCGTAATCAACAATATGAACTCCTAAAATTTGATTCTAAATTATTTTGCGGTCTTTTTTGTAGAGGTTTCGGACGAGCGGGTCTAAATGGGCCGAACAATGGACCCATTAGAAGTTTAACTGAGTAAAAAGTACAGAAATCGAGTTTTGCAAAATAATAGTGTTGAAAAGCTCGTAATCAATTATATGAACTCCTAAATTTGGATTAAAACTTATTTTGCAGCCCATTTTTGTAGAGGTTTCGGACGAACGGGTCTAAATGGGCCGAACAAAGAACCCGTTAGAATTTTAACAGAGTAAAAAGTAAAGAAATCGAGTTTTTGCAATATAATCATGTTGGAAAGCTCGAAATTAATTATCTGAACTCTTAAATTTGATTAAAACTTGTTTTGCGGTCTTTTTTGTAGAGGTTTCGGACGAGCGGGTCTAAATGGGCCGAACAATGGACTCGTTAGAATTTTAACTGGGTAAAAAGTACAGAAATCGAGTTTTTGCAATATAATCTTGTTGAAAATCTCGTAATCAATTGTATTAACTCCTAAATTTGGATTAAAACTTATTTTGCAACCCTTTTGTAGAGGTTTCGGACGAGCGGGTCTAAATGGACCGAACAATGGACCTGTTAGAATTTTAACTGAGTAAAAAGTATAGAAATCGAGTTTTTGCAATATAATCGTGTTGAAAAGCTCGTAATCAATTGTATGAACTCTTAAATTTGGATTAAAACATATTTTCCAACCCTTTTGTAGAGGTTTCGGACGAGCGGGTTTAAATGGGCCGAACAATGGACCCGTTAGAATTTTAACTGAGTAAAAAGAATAGAAATCGAGTTTTTGCAATATAATCGTGTTGAAAAGCTCGTAATCAATTATATTAACTCCTAAAATTTGATTAAAACTTGTTTTGCGGCCTTTTTTGTAGAGGTTTCAGACGAGCGGGTCTAAATGGGGCGAACAATGGACCCGTTAGAATTTTAACTGAGTAAAAAGTACAGAAATCAAGTTTTTGCAATATAATCGTGTTCAAAAGCTCTTAATCAATTATATGAACTCCTAGAATTTCATTCTAACTTATTTTGCGATCTTTTTTGTAACGGTTTCGGACGAGCGGGTCTAAATGGGCCGAACAATGGACCCGTTATAATTTTAACTGAGTAAAAATTAAAGAAATCGAGTTTTGCAATATAATCGTGTTGAAAAGCTCGTAAACAATTGTATGAACTCCTAAATTTGGATTAAAACTTATTTTGCAACCCTTTTGTAGAGGTTTCGGACGAGCGTGTCTAAATGGGCCGAACAATGGATCCCTTAGAATTTTAACCGAGTAAAAAGTATTGTAACCGAGTTTTTGTAATATAACCGCGTTGAAAAGCTCGTAATCAATTATATGAACTCCTAAATTTGATTCTAACTTGTTTTGCGGTCTTTTTGTAGAGGTTTCGGACGAGCGGGTCAAAATGGGCCGAACAGTGGACCCGTTAGAATTTTAACTGAGTAAAAAGTACATAAATCGAGTTTTTGCAATATAATCGTGTTGAAAAGCTCGTAATCAATTGTATGAACTCGTAAATTTGGATTAAAACTTATT
This sequence comes from Hibiscus trionum, assembly GCA_030270665.1. Classification (NCBI taxonomy): domain Eukaryota; kingdom Viridiplantae; phylum Streptophyta; class Magnoliopsida; order Malvales; family Malvaceae; genus Hibiscus; species Hibiscus trionum. The sequence continues at coordinate 35,465,695 of BSYR01000010.1, read as the reverse complement.
TTGCAACCCTTTTGTAGAGGTTTCGGACGAGCGTGTCTAAATGGGCCGAACAATGGACCCCTTAGAATTTTAATCGAGTAAAAAGTATTGTAACCGAGTTTTTGTAATATAACCGCGTTCAAAAGCTCTTAATCAATTATATGAACTCCTAAATTTGATTCTAACTTGTTTTGCGGTCTTTTTTGTAGAAGTTTCGGACGAGCAGGTCTAAATGGGCCGAACAATGGACCTGTTAGAATTTTAACTGAGTAAAAAGTACAGAAATCGATTTTTTGCAATATAATCGTGTTGAAAAGCTCATAATCAATTATATGAACTCCTAAATTTTGATTAAAACTTATTTTGCAACCCTTTTTGTAGAGCTTTCGGACGAGCGGGTCTAAATGGGGCGAACAATGGACCCGTTAGAATTTTAATTGAGTAAAAAATTCAGTAATCGATTTTTTGCAATATAATCGTGTTCAAAAGCTCTTGAGCAATTATATGAACTCCTAGAACTTGATTCTAACTTATTTTGCGATCTTTTTTGTAACGGTTTCGGACGAGCGGGTCTAAATGGGCCGAACAATGGACCCGTTAGAATTTTAACTGAGTAAAAAGTAAAGAAATCGAGTTTTGCAATATAATCGTGTTGAAAATCTCGTAAACAATTGTATGAACTATTAAATTTGGATTAAAACTTATTTTGCAACCCTTTTTGTAGAGGATTCGGACGAGCGGGTCTAAATGGGCCGAACAATGGACCCTTTAGAATTTTAACTGAGTAAAAGGTACTGTAATCACGTTTTTACAATATAATCATGTTGAAAAGCTCGTAATAATTTATATGAACTCCTAAAATTTGATTAAAACTTGTTTTGCGGTCTTTTTTGTAGAGGTTTCGGACGAGCGGGTCTAAATGGGCCGAACATTGGACCCGTTAGAATTTTAACTGAGTAAAAAGTACAGAAATCGAGTTTTTGCAATATAATCGTGCTGAAAAGCTCTTAATCAATTATATGAACTCCTAGAATTTCATTCTAACTTATTTTGCGATCTTTTTTGTAATGGTTTCGGACGAGCGGGTCTAAATGGGCCGAACAATGGACCCGCTAGAATTTTTTTTAAGAAAGCCCGTTAGAATTTTAACTGAGTAAAAAGTACAGAAATTGAATTTTTGCAATATAATCGTGTTGAAAAGCTCGTTATCAATTATATGAACTCATAAAATTTGATTCTAACTTATTTTGTGATCTTTTTTGTTGAGGTTTTGGACGAGCGGGTCTAAATGGGCCGAACAATGGACCCGTTAGAATTTTAACTGAGTAAAAAGTACAAAAATCAAGTTTTAGCAATCTAATTGTGTTGAAAAGCTCGTAATCAATTGTATGAACTCCTAAATTTGGATTAAAACTTATTTTGCAACCCTTTTGTAGAGGTTTCGGACGATCGGGTCTAAATGGGCCGAACAATGGACCCATTAGAATTTTAACTGAGTAAAAAGTACAGAAATCGATTTTTTGCTATATAATCGTGTTGAAAAGCTCGTAATCAATTATATGAACTCCTAAAATTTGATTCTAACTTGTTTTACGGTCTTTTTTGTAAAGGTTTGGACGAGCGGGTCTAAATGGGCCGAACAATGGACCCATTAGAATTTTAACTGAGTAAAAAGTACAGAAATCTAGTTTTTGCAATATAATCATGTCGAAAATCTCGTAATCAATTGTATGAACTCTTAAATTTGGATTAAAACTTATTTTGCAACCCTTTTGTAGAGGTTTCGGATGAGCGGGTCCAAATGGGCCGAACAATGGATCCGTTAGAATTTTAACTGAGTAAAAAGTACTGTAATCGAGTTTTTGCAATATAATCATGTTGAAAAGCTCGTAATCAATTATATGACTTCCTAAAATTTGATTCTAACTTGTTTTGCGGTCTTTTTTGTCGAGGTTTCGGACGAGCGGGCCTAAATGGGCCGAACAATGGACCCGTTAGAATTTTAACTGAGAAAAAAGTACAGAAATCGAGTTTTTGCAATATAATCGTGTTGAAAAGCTCGTAATCAATTGTATGAACTCCTAAATTTGGATTAAAACTTATTTTGCAACCCTTTTGTAGAGGTTTCAGACGAGCGGGTCTAAATGGGCCGAACAATGGACTCGTTAGAATATTAACTGAATAAAAAGAACAGAATTCTAGTTTTTTCAATATAATCGTGTTGAAAAGCTCGTAATCAATTTTATGAACTCCTAAATTTAGATTAAAAGTTATTTTGCAACCCTCTTGTACAGGTTTCAGACGAGCGGGTCTAAATGGGCCGAAAAATGGACCCATTGGAATTTTAACTGGGTAAAAAGTTCAGAAATCGAGTTTTTGAAATATAATCATGTTGAAAAGCTCGTAATCAACTATATGAACTCCTAAAATTTGATTCTAAATTATTTTGCGGTCTTTTTTGTAGAGGTTTCGGACGAGCGGGTCTAAATGGGCCGAACAATGGACCCATTAGAAATTTACATGAGTAAAAAGTACAGAAATCGAGTTTTGCAAAATAATAGTGTTGAAAAGCTCGTAATCAATTATATGAACTCCTAAATTTGGATTAAAACTTATTCTGTAGCCCATTTTTGTAGAGGTTTCGGACGAACGGGTCTAAATGGGCCGAACAAAGAACCCGTTAGAATTTTAACTAAGTAAAAAGTACAGATATCGAGTTTTTGCAATATAATCGTGTTGAAAAGCTCGTAATCAATTATATGAACTACTAAAATTTGATTAAAACTTGTTTTGCGGTCTTTTTTGTAGAGGTTTCTGACGAGCAGGTCTAAATCGGCCGAAAAATGGACCCGTTAGAATTTTAACGGAGTAAAAAGTACAAAAATCTAGTTTTTGCAATATAATCGTGTTGAAAAGCTCATAATCAATTATATGAACTCCTAAAATTTGATTCTAACTTATTTTGCGGTCTTTTTTGTAGAGGTTTCGGACGAGCGGGTCTAAATGGGCCGAACAATGGACCCGTTAGAATTTTAACTAAGTAAAAAGTATAGAAATCGAGTTTTTGCAATTTAATCGTGTTGAAAAGCTCGTAATCAACTGTATGAACTCCTAAATTTGGATTAAAACTTATTTTGCAACCCTTTTATAGAGATTTCGGACGAGCGGGTCTAAATGGGCGAACAATGGACCTGTTAGAATTTTAAATGAGTAAAAATTACAGAAATCGAGTTATTGCAATATAATCGTGTTGAAAAGCTCATAATCAATTATATGAACTCCTAAGATTTGATTAAAACTTGTTTTGCGGTCTTTTTTGTAGAGGTTTCGGACGAGCGGGTCTAAATGGGCCGAACAATGGACCCGTTAGAATTTTAACTGGGTAAAAAGTATAGAAATTGAGTTTTTTTCAATATAATCGTGTTGAAAAGCTTATAATCAATTGTATAAAATCCAAAATTTGGATTAAAACTTATTTTGCAACCCTTTTGTAGAGGTTTCGGACGAGCGGGTCTAAATGGGCCGAACAATGGACCCGTTAGAATTTTAACTGAGTAAAAAGTACAGAAATCGAGTTTTTGCAATATAATCGTGTTGAAAAGCTCGTAATCAATTATATGAACTCCTAAAATTTGATTAAAACTTGTTTGTCGGTCGGTCATTTTTGTAGAGGTTTCGGACGAGCGAGTCTAAATGGGACGAAAAATGGACCTGTTAGAATTTCACCTGAGTAAAAAGTACAGAAATTGAGTTTTTTTTCAATATAATCATGTTGAAAAGCTCGTAATCAATTATATGAAGTCCTAAATTTTGATTAAAACTAATTTTATGATCCTTTTTGTTAGGTTTCGGACGAGCGGGTCTAAATGGGTCAAACAATGGACCTGTTAGAGTTTTAACCGAGTAAAAAGTACAAAAATTGAGTTTTAGCAAAATAACCGTGTTGAAAAGCTCGTAATCAATTATATGAACTCCTAAAATTTGATTCTAACTTGTTTTGCGGTCTTTTATGTAGAGGTTTCGGACGAGCGGGTCTATATGGGCCGAACAATGGAGCCGTTAGAATTTTAACTAAGTAAAAAGTACAGAGATCGAGTTTTTACAATATAATCGTGTTGGAAACCTCGTAATCAATTATATGAACTCCTAAGATTTGATTAAAACATGTTTTGCGGTCTTTTTTGTAGAGGTTTCGGACGAGCGGGTCTAAATGGGCTGAACAATGGACATGTTAGAATTTTAACTAGGTAAAAAGTACAGAAATCAAGTTTTTGCAATATAATCGTGTTGAAAAGCTTGTAATCAATTATATGAACTCCTAAATTTGGTTTAAAGCTTATTTTGCAGCCCTTTTGTAGAGGTTTCGGATGAGCGGGTCTAAATTGGCCGAACAATGGACCCGTTAGAATGTTAACGGAGTAAAAAGTATAGAAATCGAGTTTTTGCAATATAATCGTGTTGAAAAGCTCGTAATCAATTGTATGAACTCCTAAATATGGATTAAAATTTATTTTGAAGCCCTTTTTATAGAGGTTTCAGACGAGCGGGTCTAAATGGGCCGAACAATGGACCCGTTAGAATTTTAACGGAGTAAAAAGTACATAAATCATGTTTTTGCAATATAATCATGTTGGAAAGCTCGTAATCACTTATATGAACTCCTAAAATTAATTAAAACTTGTTTTGCGGTCATTTTTGTAAGGTTTCGGACGAGCGGGTCTAAATGGGCGGAACAAAGGACCCGTTAGAATTTTAACTGAGTAAAAAGTACAGAAATCAAGTTTTTGCAATATAATCATGTTGAAAAGCTCGTAATCAATTATATGAACTCCTAAATTTGGATTAAAACTTATTTTGCAGCCCTTTTTCTAGAGGTTTCGGACGAGGGGTCTAAATGGGCCGAACAATGGACCCGTTAGAATTTTAACGGATTAAAAAGTACAGAAATTGAGTTTTTGCAATATAATCGTGGTTAAAAGCTCGTAATCAATTATATAAACTCCTAAATTTTGATTATAACTTGTTTTGCGGTCTTTTTTGTAGAGGTTTCAGACGAGCGGGTCTAAATGGGCCGAACAATGGACCCATTAGAATTTTAACTAAGTCAAAAGTTCAGAAATTGAGTTTTTGCAATATAATCGTGTTGGAAAGCTCGTAATCAATTATATGAACTCCTAAAATTTGATTCTAACTTATTTTGAGGTCTTTTTGAAGAGGTTTCGGACGAGCGGGTCTAAATGGGCCGAACAATGGACCCGTTAGAATTTTAACTGAGTAAAAAGTACATATATTGAGTTTTTGCAATATAATCGTGTTGAAAAGCTCGTAATCAATTATATAATCTCCTAAAATATGATTATAACTTGTTTTGCGGTCATTTTTATAGAGGTTTCGGACGAGCGGGTTTAAATGGGCAGAACAGTGGACCCATTAGAATTTTAATGGAGTAAAAAGTACAGAAATCGAGTTTTTGCAAAATAATCATGTTTAAAAGCTCGTAATCAATTGTATGAACTCCTAATTTTTGAATAAAAACTTATTTTGCAGCCCTTTTGTAGAGGTTTCGGACGAGCGGGTCTAAATGGGCCAAACAATGGAGCCGTTAGAATTTTAACTGAGTAAAAAGTACAGAAATCGAGTTTTTGCAATATAATCATGTTGAAAAGCTCGTAATCAATTGTATGAACTCCTAAATTTGGATTAAAACTTATATTGCAACCCTTTTGTAGAGGTTTCAGACCAGCTGGTCTAAATGGGCCGAACAATGGACCCGTTAGAATTTTAACTGAGTAAAAAGATCAAAAATTGAGTTTTTTCAATATAATCGTGTTGATAAGCTCGTAATCAATTATATAAACTCCTAAAATTTGACTATAACTTGTTTATCGGTCTTTTTTGTAGAGGTTTCGGACGAGCGGGTCTAAATGGGCCGAACAATGGACCCATTAGAATTTTAGCTAAGTCAAAAGTTCAGAAATTGTGTTTTTGCAATATAATCATGTTGGAAACCTCGTAATCAATTATATGAACTCCTAAGATTTGATTAAAACATGTTTTGCGGTCTTTTTTGTAGAGGTTTCGGACGAGCGGGTCTAAATGGGCTGAACAATGGACACGTTAGAATTTTAACTGAGTAAAAAGTACATAAATCAAGTTTTTGCAATATAATCGTGTTGAAAAGCTTGTAATCAATTATATGAACTCCTAAATTTGGTTTAAAGCTTATTTTGCAGCCCTTTTGTAGAGGTTTCGGATGAGCGAGTCTAAATTGGCCGAACAATGGACCCGTTAGAATTTTAACAGAGTAAAAAGTATAGAAATCGAGTTTTTGCAATATAACCGTGTTGAAAAGCTCTTAATCAATTGAATGAACTCCTAAATTTGGATTAAAACTTATTTTGCAGCCCTTTTTGTAAGGGTTTCAGACGAGCGGGTCTAAATGGGCCGAACAATGGACCCGTTAGAATTTTAACGGAGTAAAAAGTACATAAATCATGTTTTTGCAATATAATCATGTTGGAAAGCTCGTAATCACTTATATGAACTCCTAAAATTAATTAAAACTTGTTTTGCGGTCATTTTTGTAAGGTTTCGGACGAGCGGGTCTAAATGGGCCGAACAATGGACCCGTTAGAATTTTAACTGAGTAAAAAGTACAGAAATCGAGTTTTTGCAATATAATCGTGTTGAAAAGATCTTAATAAATTTTATGAACTCTTAAATTTGGATTAAAACTTATTTTGCAACCCTTTTGTAGTGGTTTCGGACGAGCGGGTCTAAATGGGCCGAACTATGGAACCGTTAGAATTTTAACTGAGTTAAAAGTACAGTAATCGAGTTTTTGCAGTATAATCGTGTTGAAAAGCTCGTAACCAATTATATGAACTCCTAAATTTGGATTAAAACTTATTTTGCAGCCCTTTTTGTAGAGATTTCAGACGAGGAAGTCTAAATGGGCCGAACAATGGACCCGTTAGAATTTTAACTGAGTAAAAAGTACAAAAATCAAGTTTTTGCAATATAATCGTGTTGAAAAGCTCATAATCAATTATATGAATTTCTAATTTGGATTAAAACTTATTTTGCAGCCCTTTTTGTAGAGGTTTCGGACGAGCGGGTCTAAATGGGCCGAACAATGGACCCGTTAGAATTTTAACTGCGTAAGAAGAACATAAATTGAGTTTTTGCAATATAATCATTTTGAAAAGCTCCTAATCAATTATATAAACTCCTAAAATTTGATTATAACTTGTTTTGCGGTCATTTTTGTAGAGGTTTCGGACGAGCGGGTCTAAATGGACCGAACAATGGACCCATTAGAATTTTAATGGAGTAAAAAGTACAGAAATCGAGTTTTTGCAATGTAATCGTGTTGGATAGCTCGTAATCAATTATATGAACTCCTAAATTTGGATTAAAACTTATTTTGCAACCCTTTTCGTAGAGGTTTCGGACGAGCCGATATAAATGGGCCGAACAATGGACCCGTTAGAATTTTAACTGAGTTAAAATTACAGTAATCGAGATTTTGCAATATAATCGTGTTGAAAAGCTCGTAATCAATTCTATGAACTCCTAAATTTGGATTAAAACTTATTTTGCAACCCTTTTATAGAGGTTTTGGACGAGCGGGTCTAAATAGGCCGAGCATTGGACACGTTAGAATTTTAACTGAGTAAAAAGTACAAAAATCGAGTTTTTGCAATATAATCGTGTTGAAAAGCTCGTAATCAATTATATGAACTACTAAAATTTGATTAAAACTTGTTTTGCGGTCTTTTTTGTAGAGGTTTCTGACGAGCAGGTCTAAATCGGCCGAACAATGGACCCGTTAGAATTTTAACGGAGTAAAAAGTACAAAAATCTAGTTTTTGCAATATAATCGTGTTGAAAAGCTCATAATCAATTATATGAACTCCTAAAATTTGATTCTAACTTATTTTGCGGTCTTTTTTGTAGAGGTTTCGGACGAGCGGGTCTAAATGGGCTGAACAATGGACCCGTTAGAATTTTAACTAAGTAATAAGTATAGAAATCGAGTTTTTGCAATATAATCGTGTTGAAAAGCTCGTAATCAACTGTATGAACTCCTAAATTTGGATTAAAACTTTTTTTGCAACCCTTTTATAGAGATTTCGGACGAGCGGGTCTAAATGGGAGAACAATGGACCCGTTAGAATTTTAACTGAGTAAAAATTACAGAAATCGAGTTTTTGCAATATAATCGTGTTGAAAAGCTCGTATTCAATTATATGAACTCCTAAGATTTGATTAAAACTTGTTTTGCGGTCTTTTTTGTAGAGGTTTCGGACGAGCGGGTCTAAATGGGCCGAACAATGGACCCATTAGAATTTTAACTGGGTAAAAAGTACAGAAATTGAGTTTTTTTCAATATAATCGTGTTGAAAAGCTTATAATCAATTGTATAAACTCCAAAATTTGGATTAAAACTTATTTTGCAACCCTTTTGTAGATGTTTCGGACGAGCGGGTCTAAATGGGCCGAACAATGGACCCGTTAGAATTTTAACTGAGTAAAAAGTACAGAAATCGAGTTTTTGCAATATAATCGTGTTGAAAAGCTCGTAATCAATTATATGAACTCCTAAAATTTGATTAAAACTTGTTTGTCGGTCATTTTTGTAGAGGTTTCGGACGAGCGAGTCTAAATCGGACGAAAAATGGACCTGTTAGAATTTCACCTGAGTAAAAAGTACAGAAATTGAGTTTTTTTTCAATATAATCATGTTGAAAAGCTCGTAATCAATTATATGAAGTCCTAAATTTTGATTAAAACTAATTTTATGATCCTTTTTGTAAGGTTTCGGACGAGCGGGTCTAAATGGGTCAAACAATGGACCTGTTAGAGTTTTAACCGAGTAAAAAGTACAAAAATTAAGTTTTAGCAAAATAACCGTGTTGAAAAGCTCGTAATCAATTATATGAACTCCTAAAATTTGATTATAACTTATTTTTCGGTCTTTTTTGTAGAGGTTTTGGATGAGCTTGTCTAATTGGGCCGAACAATGGACCCGTTACAATTTTAAATGAGTAAAAAGTACAGAATCGAGTTTTTGCAATATAATCGTGTTGAAAAGCTCGTAATAAATTGTATGAACTCCTAAATTTTGATTAAAACTTGTTTTGTGGTCCTTTTTGTGGAGGTTTTGGACGAGCGGGTCTAAATGGGCCGTAAAATGGACATGTTAGAATTTTAACTGAGTAAAAAGTACAGAATTTGAATTTTTACAATATAATCGTGTTGAAAAGCTCGTAATCAATTGTATGAACTCCTAAATTTGGATTAAAACTTGTTTTTTGGTCATTTTTGTAGAGGTTTCGGATGAGCGGGTCTAAATGGGCCGAACAACGGACCCGTTAGAACTTTAACTGAGTAAAAAGTACATAAATCGAGTTTTTGCAATATAATTGTGTTGAAAACCTCACAATCAATTATATGAACTCCTAAATTTGGATTAAAACTTATTTTGCAGCCCTTTTGTAGAGTTTTCGGATGAGCGGGTCTAAATGGGCCGAACAATGGACCGTTAGAATCTGGATTAAAATCGTGGAGGTCACGAAAGTCGAGTCCCCCTGCTGATTTGGGGGTATAGAGGGAGTCCCAAGAAAGCAGCGGCCATCCTCGCCTATTGCTACGTCCTGACCACCAATAACGGCGGATAGAGACAATCATGTCATCTATGATATTTTGTGGCAGTAGGTAGCATGACATGATCTATTGTAGCATTGCATGTGCCACTTCAGTTAATATTCTAACGGGTCCATTGTTCGGCCCATTTATACCCGCTCGTCCGAAACCTCTACAAAATGGTTGCAAAATAAGTTTTAATCCATATTTAGGAGTTCATACAATTGATTACGAGCTTTTCAACACGATTATATTGCAAAAACTCGATTTCTGTACTTTTTACTCAGTTAAAATTCTAACGGGTCCATTGTTCGGCCCATTTAGACCCGCTCGTCCGAAACCCTTACAAAAAAGATCGCAAAATAAATTTTAATCAAATTTTAGGAGTTCATATAATTGATTAAGAGCTTTTCAACACGATTATATTGCAAAAACTTGATTACTGTTCTTTTTACTCAGTTAATATTCTAACGGGTCCATTGTTCGACCCATTTAGACCCGCTCGTCCGAAATCTCTACAAAAGGGTTGCAAAATAAGTTTAAATCCAAATTTAGGAGTTCATACAATTGATTACGAGCTTTTCAACACAATTATATTGCAAAAACTCGATTTCTGTTCTTTTTACTTAGTTAATATTCTAAAGGGTCCATTGTTCGGCCCATTTAGACCCGCTCGTCCGAAACCTCTACAAAAGGGTTGCAAAATAAGTTTTAATCCAAATTTAGGAGTTCATACAATTGATTACGAGCTTTTCAACACAATTATATTGCAAAAACTCGATTTCTGTTCTTTTTACTTAGTTAATATTCTAAAGGGTCCATTTTTCGCCCCATTTAGACCCGCTCGTCCGAAACCTCTACAAAAGGGTTGCAAAATAAGTTTTAATCCAAATTTAGGAGTTCATACAATTGATTACGAGCTTTTCAACACTATTATATTGCAAAAACTTGATTTTTGTTCTTTTTACTCAGTTAAAATTCTAAAGGGTCCATTGTTCGCCCCATTTAGACCCGCTCGTCCGAAATCTCTACAAAAAAACCGCAAAACAAGTTAGAGTCAAATTTTAGGATTTCATATAATTGATTACGAGCTTTTCAACACGACTATATTGCAAAAACTTGATTTCTGTACTTTTTACTCATTTAAAATTCTAACGGGTCCATTGTTCGGCCCATTTAGACCCGCTCGTCCGAAACCTCTACAAAAAGGGTTGCAAAATAAGTTTTAATCCAAATTTAGGAGTTCATACAATTGATTACGAGCTTTTCAACACAATTATATTGCAAAAACTCGATTTCTGTTCTTTTTACTTAGTTAATATTCTAAAGGGTCCATTGTTCGGCCCATTTAGACCCGCTCGTCCGAAACATCTACAAAAGGGTTGCAAAATAAGTTTTAATCCAAAATTAGGAGTTCATACAATTGATTACGAGCTTTTCAACACTATTATATTGCAAAAACTCGATTTTTGTTCTTTTTACTCAGTTAAAATTCTAAAGGGTCCATTGTTCGCCCCATTTAGACCCGCTCGTCCGAAACCTCTACAAAAAAGACCGCAAAACAAGTTAGAGTCAAATTTTAGGATTTCATATAATTGATTACGAGCTTTTCAACACGACTATATTGCAAAAACTTGATTTCTTTAATTTTTACTCAGTTAAAATTCTAACGGGTCCATTGTTCGGCCCATTAAACCCGCTCGTCTGAAACCTCTACAAAAGGGTTGCAAAATAAGTTTTAATCCAAATTTAGGAGTTCATACAATTGATTACGAGCTTTTCAATACGATTATATTGCAAAAACTCGATTTTCTGTACTTTTTACTCAGTTAAAATTCTAACGGGTCCATTGTTCGGACCATTTAGACCCGCTCGTCCGAAACCTTTACAAAAAAGACCGCAAAAGAAGTTAGAATCAAATTTTAGGAGTTCATATAATTGATTACGAGCTTCTCAACACGATTATATTGCAAAATCTCGATTAAAGTTCTTTTTACTCAGTTAAAATTCTAACGGGTCCATTGTTCGACCCATTTAGACCCGCTCGTCCGAAACCACTACAAAAGGGTTGCAAAATAAGTTTTAATCCAAATTTCGGAGTTCATACAATTGTTTACGAGCTTTTCAACACGATTATATTGCAAAAACTCGATTTCTTCTCTTTTTACTCAGTTAAAATTCTAAAGGGTCCATTGTTCGCCCCCATTTAGACCCGCTCGTCCGAAACCTCTACAAAAAACCGCAAAACAAGTTAGAGTCAAATTTTAGGATTTCATATAATTGATTACGAGCATTTCAACACGACTATATTGCAAAAACTTGATTTCTTTACTTTTTACTCAGTTAAAATTCTAACGGGTCCATTGTTCGGCCCATTAAACTCGCTCGCCCAAAACCTCTACAAAAGGGTTGCAAAATAAGTTCTAATCCAAATTTAGGAGTTCATACAATTGATTACGAGCTTTTCAACACAATTATATTGCAAAAACTCGACTTTTGTTCCTTTTACTTTGGTAAAATTCTAACGGGTCCATTGTTAGGCCCATTTAGACTCGCTCGTCCGAAACCTCTACAAAAGGGTTACAAAATAAGTTTTAATCAAAATTTAGAAGTTCATACAATTGATTACGAGCTTTTCAACAAGATTATATTGCAAAAACTCGATTTATGTACTTTTTATTCAGTTAAAATTCTAACGGGTCCATTGTTCGGCCCATTTAGACCCGCTCATCCGAAACCTTTACAAAAAAGATCGCAAAATAAGTTTTAATCAAATTTTAGGAGTTCATATAATTGATTAAGAGCTTTTCAACACGATTATATTGCAAAAACTCGATTTCTGTTCTTTTTACTCAGTTAATATTCTAACGGGTCCATTGTTCGACCAATTTAGACCCGCTCGTCCGAAACCTCTACAAAAGGGTTGCAAAATAAGTTTTAATCAAAATTTAGGAGTTCATACAATTGATTACGAGCTTTTCAACACAATTATATTGCAAAAACTCGATTTTTTTGCTTTTTACTCAGTTAAAATTCCAATGGGTCCATTGTTCGGCCCATTTAGACCCGCTCGTCCGAAACCTCTACAAAAGGTTTGCAAAATAAGTTTTAATCAAAATTTAGGAGTTCATACAATTGATTACGAACTTTTCAACAAGATTATATTGCAAAAAATCGATTTATGTACTTTTTACTCACTTAAAATTCTAACGGATCCATTGTTCGGCCCATTTAGACCCGCTCGTCCGAAACCTTTACAAAAAAGATCGCAAAATAAGTTCTAATCAAATTTTAGGAGTTCATATAATTGATTAAGAGCTTTTCAACACGATTATATTGCAAAAACTTGATTTCTGTACTTTTTACTCAGTTAAAATTCTAACGGGTCCATTGTTCGGCCCATTTAGACCCGCTCGTCCGAAACCTCTACAAAAGGGTTGCAAAATAAGTTTTAATCCAAATTTAGGAGTTCATACAATTGATTACGAGCTTTTCAACACAATTATATTGCAAAAACTTGATTTTTGTGATTTTTACTCAGTTAAAATTCTAACGGGTCCATTGTTCGGTCCATTTAGACCCGCTCGTCCGAAACCTCTACAAAGGGTTGCAAAATAAGTTTTAATCCAAATTTAGGAGTTCATACAATTGATTACGAGCTTTTTAACACGATTATATTGCAAAAACTCGATTTCTGTACTTTTTACTCAATTAAAATTCTAACGGGTCCATTGTTCGTCCCATTTAGACCCGCTCGTCCGAAACCTTTACAAAAAAGATCGCAAAATAAATTTTAATCAAATTTTACGATTTCATATAATTGATTAAGAGCTTTTCAACACGACTATATTGCAAAAACTTGATTTCTGTTCTTTTTACTCAGTTAATATTCTAACGGGTCCATTGTTCGTCCCATTTAGACCCGCTCGTCCGAAACCTCTACAAAAGGGTTGAAAAATAAGTTTTAATCCAAATTTAGGAGTTCATACAATTGATTACGAGCTTTTCAACACAATTATATTGTAAAAACTCGATTTTTGTGCTTTTTACTCAATGAAAATTCTAACGGGTCCATTGTTCGGCCCATTTAGACTCGATCGTCCGAAACCTATACAAAAGGGGTTGCAAAATAAGTTTTAATCCAAATTTAGGAATGCATATAATTGATTACGAGCTTTTCAACATGATTATATTTCAAAAACTCGATTACTGTTCTTTTTACTCAGTTAAAATTCTAACGGGTCCATTGTTCGGCCCATTTAGACCCGCTCATCCGAAACCTTTAAAAAAAGATCGCAAAATAAATTTTAGTCAAATTTTAGGAGTTCATATAATTGATTAAGAGCTTTTCAACAAGATTATATTGCAAAAACTTGATTACTGTTCTTTTTACTCAGTTAATATTCTAACGGGTCCATTGTTCGGCCCATTTAGACCCGCTCGTCCGAAACCTCAACAAAAGGGTTGCAAAATAAGTTTTAATCCAAATTTAGGAGTTCATACAATTGATTACGAGCTTTTCAACACAATTATATTGCAAAAACTTGATTTCTGTTCTTTTTACTTAGTTAATATTCTAAAGGGTCCATTTTTCGCCCCATTTAGACCCGCTCGTCCGAAACCTCTACAAAAGGGTTGCAAAATAAGTTTTAATCCAAATTTAGGAGTTCATACAATTGATTACGAGCTTTTCAACACTATTATATTGTAAAAACTCGATTTATGTTCTTTTTAATCAGTTAAAATTCTAAAGGGTCCATTGTTCGCCCCATTTAGACCCGCTCGTCCGAAACCTCTACAAAAAAACCGCAAAAGAAGTTAGAGTCAAATTTTAGGATTTCATATAATTGATTACGAGCTTTTCAACACGACTATATTGCAAAAACTTGATTTCTGTACTTTTTACTCATTTAAAATTTTAACGGGTCCATTGTTCGGCCCATTTAGACCCGCTCGTCCGAAACCTCTACAAAAGGGTTGGAAAATAAGTTTTAATCCAAATTTAGGAGTTCATACAATTGATTATGAGCTTTTCAACACCATTATATTGAAAAAACTCGATTTCTGTACTTTTTACTCATTTAAAATTCTAACAGGTCCATTGTTCGGCCCATCTAGACCCGCTCGTCCGAAACCTCTACAAAAGGGTTGCAAAATAAGTTTTAATCCAAATTTAGGAGTTCATACAATTGATTACGAGCTTTTCAACACGATTATATTGCAAAAACTCGATTTATGTAGTTTTTACTCAGTTAAAATTCTAACGGGTCCATTGTTCGGCCCATTTAGATCCGCTCGTCTGAAACCTTTAAAAAAAGATCGCAAAATAAGTTTTAATCCAATTTTAGGAGTTCATATAATTGATTAAGAGCTTTTCAACACGATTATATTGCAAAAACTTGATTTCTGTTCTTTTTACTCAGTTAATATTCTAACGGGTCCATTGTTCGGCCCATTTAGACCCGCTCGTCCGAAACCTCTACAAAAGGGTTGCAAAATAAGTTTTAATCCAAATTTAGGAGTTCATACAATTGATTACGAGCTTTTCAACACAATTATATTGCAAAAACTCGATTTTTGTGCTTTTTACTCTGTTAAAATTCTAACGGGTCCATTGTTCGGCCCATTTAGACCCGCTCGTCCGAAACCTTTACAAAAAAGACCGCAAAATAAGTTAGAATCAAATTTTTGGAGTTCATATAATTGATTACGAGCTTTTCAACATGATTATATTGCAAAATCTCGATTACAGTTCTTTTTACTCAGTTAAAATTCTAACGGGTCCATTGTTCGACCCATTTAGACCCGCTCGTCCGAAACCTCTACAAAAGGGTTGCAAAATAAGTTTTAATCCAAATTTAGGAGTTCATACAATTGATTAGGAGCTTTTCAATACGATTATATTGCAAAAACTCGATTTATGTACTTTTTACTCAGTTAAGATTCTAACGGGTCCCTTTTTTGGCTCATTTAGACCCGCTCGTCCGAAACCTTTACAAAAAAGATCGCAAAATATGTTTTAATAAAATTTTAGGAGATCATATAATTGATTAAGAGCTTTTCAACACGATTATATTGCAAAAACTCAATTTCTGTTCTTTTTACTCAGTTAATATTCTAACGGGTCTATTGTTCGGCCCATTTAGACCCGCTCGTCCGAAACCTCTACAAAAGGGTTGCAAAATAAGTTTTAATCCAAATTTAGGAGTTCATACAATTAATTACGAGCTTTTCAATACGATTATATTGAAAAAACTCAATTTTTGTACTTTTTACTCAGTTAGAATTCTAACGGGTCCATTGTTCGGCCCATTTAGACCCGATCGTCCGAAACCTTTACAAAAAAGACCGCAAAATAAGTTAGAATCAAATTTTCGGAGTTCATATAATTGATTACAAGCTTTTCAACATGATTATATTGCAAAATCACGATTACAGTTCTTTTTACTCAGTTAAAAGTTCTAACGGGTCTGTTGAGTTGATCAAACAATTGCAAATGGCCAAGAGGGGGGTGAATTGGCAATTAAAATTTTTGTGAAGAGAATATTGAAAATAAAATGACACAAGGGGTTATAGTGGTTCAAGTTCAGCAACCGAACTCTACATCCACTACCTTAGCTCCCACTAAGGATTTTCCAAAACAATTCACTACTTGAATTCGTCCCCTTTTCTTGGATGAGGAGGAAACCTTACAATATCGATTAAGCTTTTCAACCCCAAGCTTAATCCACTCAAATACAAAGAAGATTTACGGTAAACTCAAGTATTTCCTCTCAAAGGATGATTGTCTACCCACTTACAATTACAGCAACCCAAAAACTCTCAATAATATGACAAAATGAAATACAAAGAGTTGGGCACAAGAATATAGCTTTGAATAGCTCTAGGATTTGGATTTTTTGCTTTGATGATGCTTGAATGTGTATTGTTGATCTTCCTGGTGAAATGAAGCTTGTATTTATACCCTTGAATCAGTTTCTAGCCGTTTGGATCTTTTGACTTATTGAAGGAGCCGTTGGGAACATTTTTCCAGCTATTAAGGCAGCTCCCCAGCACTGCGTATCGATACACGACAAGGCTGTATCGATACGCTAGTTTAAATTCAAACTAGCCGTTGTGCGTAAAAACAGGGCGTATCGATACACTAGGCGTATCGATACGGTCCAAACTCTCTGTTAAGTTTGTTGCATCAAAGCGTATCGATACGGGGGTCGTATCGATACGGTCCAAACTCTCTGTTAAAACCATTTAATTTGTTGCATCAAAGTGTATCGATACTGTGACCAAGAGTATCGATACGTCATAACGGTCAAAACAAATTTTCAAATAATTATGCTTGGCGTATCGATACGGTTATTAAGCGTATCGGTACGGTTGCCCAGATGAACACTGTATCGATACGTATGAAGTGAGTATCGATACGCTCTGTTCATTCAGAATTACAGTAAGTTTCAAGTGTATCGATACAGTGAGTGTATCGATACGCAAGGCCATTTTTGCATAATTTGGTTTTGAAAATCATGAAAAAGGTTTGAGAAACTTAATGTTTTGAGATCTAATCTTCAAACAATATTTTATACAAAACATTTTGTTAATATTTGAACCTTTAAAGAGTTCTTAAAAATTTATTTATTTTGCAATTTGGTCCTTAAATTTTTATGTTATATCAAAATCAATTTTAGTTTTACAGGGTCCATTGTTCGGCCCATTTAGACCCGCTCGTCCGAAACCTCTACAAAAGGGTTGCAAAATAAGTTTTAATCAAAATTTAGGAGTTCATACAATTGATTACGAGCTTTTCAACATGATTATATTGCAAAAACTCGTTTTATGTACTTTTTACTCAGTTAAAATTCTAACGGGTCCATTTTTCGGCCCATTTAGACCCGTTCGTCCGAAACCTTTACAAAAAAGATCGCAAAATATGTTTTAATCAAATTTTAGGAGATCATATAATTGATTAAGAGCTTTTCAACACGATTATATTGCAAAAACTCAATTTCTGTTCTTTTTACTCAGTTAATATTCTAACAGGTCCATTGTTCGGCCCATTTAGACCCGCTCGTCCGAAACCTCTACAAAAGGGTTGCAAAATAAGTTTTAATCCAAATTTAGGAGTTCATACAATTGATTACGAGCTTTTTAGCACAATTATATTGCAAAAACTCGATTTTTGTGCTTTTTACTCATTTAAAATTCTAACGGGTCCATTGTTCGGCCCATTTAGACCCGCTCGTCCGAAACCCTCTACAAAAGGGTTGCAAAATAAGTTTTAATCCAAATTTAGGAGTTCATAAAATTGATTATGAGCTTTTCAATACAATTATATTGCAAAAACTCGATTTCTGTACTTTTTACTCAGTTAAGATTCTAACGGGTCCATTGTTTGGCCCATTTAGACCCGCTCGTCCGAACCCTTTACAAAAAAGATTTCAAAATAAATTTTAATCAAATTTTAGGAGTTCATATAATTGATTAAGAGCTTTTCAACACTATTATATTGCAAAAACTTGATTTTTGTTCTTTTTACTCAGTTAATATTCTAACGGGTCCTTTGTTCGGCCCGTTTAGACCCGCTTGTCCGAAACCTCTACAAAAGGGTTGCAAAATAAGTTTTAATCCAAATTTAGGAGTACATACAATTGATTACGAGCTTTTCGACATTATTATATTGCAAAAACTCGATTTTTGTTCTTTTTACTCAGTTAAAATTCTAAAGGGTACATTGTTCGCCCCATTTAGACCCGCTCGTCCGAAACCTCTACAAAAAAGACCGCAAAACAAGTTAGAGTCAAATTTTAGGATTTCATATAATTAATTACAAGCTTTTCAACAAGACTATATTGCAAAAACTCGATTTTTGTGCTTTTTACTCAGTTAAAATTCTAACGGGTCCATTGTTCGGCCCATTTAAAACCGCTCGTCCGAAACCTTTACAAAAGGGTTGCAAAATAAGTTTTAATCCAAATTTAGGAGTTCATACAATTAATTACGAGCTTTCCAATACGATTATATTGAAAAAACTCGATTTCTGTACTTTTTACTCAGTTAAAATTCTAACGGGTCCATTGTTCGGCCCATTTAGACCTGCTCGTCCGAAACATTTACAAAAAAAGACCGAAAATAAGTTAGAATCAAATTTTCGGAGTTCATATAATTGATTACGAGCTTTTCAACATGATTATATTGCAAAATCTCGATTACAGTTCTTTTTACTCAGTTAAAATTCTAACGGGTCCATTGTTCGGCCCATTTAGACCCGCTCGTCCGAAACCTCTACAAAAGGGTTGCAAAATAAGTTTTAATCAAAATTTAGGAGTTCATACAATTGATTACGAGCTTTTCAACACGATTATATTGCAAAAACTCGATTTCTGTACTTTTTACTCAGTTAAAATTCTAACCGGTCCATTGTTCGCCCCATTTAGACCCGCTCGTCCGAAACCTTTACAAAAAAGATCGCAAAATATGTTTTAATCAAATTTTAGGAGATCATATAATTGATTAAGAGCTTTTCAACACGATTATATTGCAAAAACTCGATTTCTGTTCTTTTTACTCAGTTAATATTCTAACGGGTCCATTGTTCGGCCCATTTAGACCCGCTCGTCCGAAACCTCTACAAAAGGGTTGCAAAATAAGTTTTAATCCAAATTTAGGAGTTCATACAATTGATTACGAGCTTTACTCCACAATTATATTGCAAAAACTCGATTTTTGTGCTTTTTACTTAGTTAAAATTCTAACGGGTCCATTGTTCAGCCCATTTAGAACCGCTCGTCCGAAACCTCTACAAAAGGGTTGCAAAATAAGTTTTAATCCAAATTTAGGAGTTCATACAATTGATTACGAGCTTTTTTATACGATTATATTGCAAAACTCGTTTTCTGTACTTTTTACTCAGTTAAAATTCTAACGGGTCCATTGTTCGGCCCATTTAGACCCGCTCGTCCGAACCCTTTACAAAAAAGATCGTAAAATAAATTTTAATCAAATTTTAGGAGTTCATATAATTGATTAAGAGCTTTTCAACGCGATTATATTGCAAAAACTTGATTTCTGTTCTTCTTACTCAGTTAATATTCTAACGGGTCCATTGTTCTGCCTGTTTAGACCCGCTCGTCCGAAACCTCTACAAAAGGGTTGAAAAATAAGTTTTAATCCAAATTTAGGAGTTCATACAATTGATTCAGAGCTTTTCAACACTATTATATTGCAAAAACTTGATTTTTGTTCTTTTTACTCAGTTAAAATTCTAAAGGGTCCATTGTTCGCACCATTTAGACCCGCTCGTCCGAAACCTCTACAAAAAAGACCGCAAAACAAGTTAGAGTCAAATTTTAGGATTTCATATAATTGATTACGAGCTTTTCAACACGACTATATTGCAAAAACTCGATTTTTGTGCTTTTTACTCAGTTAAAATTCTAACGGGTCCATTGTTCGGCCCATTTAAAACCGCTCGTCTGAAACCTCTACAAAAGGGTTGCAAAATAAGTTTTAATCCAAATTTAAGAGTTCATACAATGGATTATGAGCTTTCCAATACGATTATATTGAAAAAACTCGATTTCTGTACTTTTTACTCAGTTAAAATTCTAACGGGTCCATTGTTCGGCCCATTTAGACCCGCTCGTCCGAAACCTTTACAAAAAAGACCGCAAAATAAGTTAGAATAAAATTTTAGGAGTTCATATAATTGATTACGAGCTTTTCAACATGACTATATTGCAAAAACTTGATTTCTGTACTTTTTACTTAGTTAAAATTCTAACGGGTCCATTGTTTGGCCCATTTAGACCCGCTCGTCCGAAACCTCTACAAAAGGGTTGCAAAATAAGTTTTAATCCAAATTTAGGAGTTCATACAATTGATAACGAGCTTTTCAACACAATTATATTGCAAAAACTCGATTTTTGTGCATTTTACTCAGTGAAAATTCTAACGGGTCCATTGTTCGGCCCATTTAGACTCGCTCGTCCGAAACCTCTACAAAAGGGTTGCAAAATAAATTTTAATCCAAATTTAGGAGTTTATACAATTGATTACGAGCTTTTCGACACGATTATATTGCAAAAACTCGATTTTTGTGCTTTTTACTCAGTTAAAATTCTAACGGGTCCATTTTTCGGCCCATTTAGACCTGCTCGTCCGAAACCTCTACAAAAGGGTTGCAAAATAAGTTTTAAATCAAATTTAGGAGTTCATACAATTGATTACGAGCTTTTCAACACAATTATATTACAAAAACTCGATTTTTGCGCAGGATGCCTAGACGCCTCCACTGCGGAGCTTCGCGCCATTGTCACGGGGGCTACACTTGGTAGGGATGCCGGTTGGTGCATCATCATTATCGAGTCCGACGCTGCTTTGGTCATCAACAAAATACGTTGCCTCGGCCCGGACACCTCTCCTTTACGGCCACATATTGATGCGGCTCGCCCTCTTTTTGTATCTATTCCAGATTTACATTTTCTTTATGTACCACGAGTTGCTAATGTTCTAGCTCATACTATTGCCAATTGGGCCTTGCACTCTAGGTCCTCATTGTTTTTTGGGTCGGGCCTGCCCGATGTCTTACGCTCTATTGTACCGGTTGGTTTTCAACCCCATTGATTATATATATATATATATTTGGGCACTCTTTTCCCCTTTAGGACCCCCTCTGGGCCAGCCCAGTTGGGATTAGTGGGGTTTTTAATGAGGCCTTTTTCTCAAAAAAAAAAATTCTAACGGGTCCATTGTTCGGCCCATTTAAAATCGCTCGTCCGAAACCTCTACAAAAGGGTTGCAAAATAAGTTTTAATCCAAATTTATGAGTCCATACACTTAATTACGAGCTTTTCAATACGATTATATTGAAAAAACTCGATTTCTGTACTTTTTACTCTGTTAAAATTCTAACGGGTCCATTGTTCGGCCCATTTAGACCCGCTCATCCGAAACCTTTACAAAAAAGACCGCAAAATAACTTAGAATCAAATTTTCGGAGTTCATATAATTGATTACGAGCTTTTCAACACTGATTATATTGCAAAATCTCGATAACAGTTCTTTTTACTCAGTTAAAATTCTAAAAGGTCCATTGTTCGGCCCATTTAGACCCGCTCGTCCGAAACCTCTACAAAAGGGTTGCAAAATAAGTTTTAATCAAAATTTAGGAGTTCATACAATTGATTACGAGCTTTTCAACACGATTATATTGCAAAAACTCGATTTCTGTACTTTTTACTCAGTTAAAATTCTAACGGGTCCATTGTTCGGCCCATTTAGACCCGCTCGTCCGAAACCTTTACAAAAAAGATCGCAAAATATGTTTTAATCAAATTTTAGGAGTTCATATAATTGATTAAGAGCTTTTCAACACGATAATATTGCAAAAACTTGATTTATGTTCTTTTTACTCAGTTAATATTCTAATGGGACCATTGTTCGGCCCATTTAGACCCGCTCGTCTGAAACCTCTACAAAAGGGTTGCAAAATAAGTTTTAATCCAAATTTAGGAGTTCATACAATTGATTACGAGTTTTTCAGCACAATTATATTGCAAAAACTCAATTTTTGTGCTTTTTACTCAGTTAAAATTCTAATGGGTCCATTGTTCGGCCCATTTAGAACCGCTCGTCCGAAACCTCTACAAAATGGTTGCAAAATAAGTTTTAATCCAAATTTAGGAGTTCATACAATTGATTACGAGCTTTTCAATACGATTATATTGCAAAACCTCGATTTCTGTACTTTTGCTCAGTTAAGATTCTAACGGGTCCATTGTTTGGCCCATTTAGACCCGCTCGTCCGAACCCTTTACAAAAAAGATCGCAAAATAAATTTTAATCAAATTTTAGGAGTTCATATAATTGATTAAGAGCTTTTCAACACGATTATATTGCAAAAACATGATTTCTGTTCTTTTTACTAAGTTAATATTCTAACGGGTCCATTGTTCGGCCCATTTAGACCCGCTCGTCCGAAACCTCTAAAAAGGGTTGCAAAATAAGTGTTAATCCAAATTTAGGAGTTCATACAATTGATCATGAGCGTTTCAACACGATTATATTGGAAAAACTCGATTTATGTACTTTTTACTCAGTTAAAATTCTATCGGGTCCATTGTTCGGCCCATTTAGACCCGATCGTCCGAAACCTATACAAAAGGGGTTGCAAAATAAGTTTTAATCCAAATTTAGGAATGCATATAATTGATTACGAGCATTTCAGCATGATTATATTGCAAAAACTCGATTATAGTTCTTTTTACTCGGTTAAAATTCTAACGGGTCCATTGTTCGGCTCATTTAGACCCGATTTTTCGAAACCTCTAAAAAAAAGATCGCAAAATAAGTTTTAATCAAACTTTAGGAGTTCATATAATTGATTACGAGCTTTTCAACATGACTATATTGCAAAAACTTGATTTATGTACTTTTTACTCAGTAAAAATTCTAACGGGTTCATTGTTCGGCCCATTTAGACCCGCTCGTCCGAAACCTCTACAAAAGGGTTGCAAAATAAGTTTTAATCCAAATTTAGGAGTTCATACAATTGATTACAAGCTTTTCAACACAATTATATTGCAAAAACTCGATTTTTGTGCTATTCACTCAGTGAAAGTTCTAACGGGTCCATTGTTCGACCCATTTAGACTCGCTCGTCCGAAACCTCTACAAAAAAGATCACAAAATAAGTTTTAATCAAACTTTTGGAGTTCATATAATTGATTAAGAGCTTTTCAACACGATTATATTGCAAAAACTCGATTTCTGTTCTTTTGACTCAGTTAATATTCTAACGGGTCCATTGTTCGGCCCATTTAGACCCGATTTTTCGAAACCTCTACAAAAAAAAATCGCAAAATAAGTTTTAATCAAACTTTAGGAGTTCATATAATTGATCACGAGCTTTTCAACATGACTATATTGCAAAAACTTGATTTATGTACTTTTTACTTAGTAAAAATTCTAACGGGTTCATTGTTCGGCCCATTTAGACCCGCTCGTCCGAAACCTCTACAAAAGGGTTGCAAAAGAAGTTTTAATCCAAATTTAGGAGTTCATACAATTGTTTACAAGCTTTTCAACACGATTATAATGCAAAAACTCGATTTCTATACTTTTTACTCAATTAAAATTCTAACGGGTCCATTGTTCGGCCCATTTAGACCCGCTCGTCCGAAACCTTTACAAAAAAGATCGCAAAATAAATTTTAATCAAATTTTAGGAGTTCATATAATTGATTAAGAGCTTTTCAACACGATTATATTGCAAAAACTGGATTTAAGTTCTTTTTACTCAATTAATATTCTAACGGGTCCATTGTTCGGCCCATTTAGACCCGCTCGTCTGAAACCTCTACACAAGGGTTGCAAAATAAGTTTTAATCCAAATTTAGGAGTTCATACAATTAATTACGAGCTTTTCAACATGATTATATTGCAAAAACTCGATATCTGTTCTTTTTACTCAGTTAATATTCTAACGGGTCCATTGTTCGGCCCATTTAGACCCGCTCGTCTGAAACCTCTACAAAAAGGTTGCAAAATAAGTTTTAATCCAAATTTAGGAGTTCATACAATTGTTTACGAGCTTTTCAACACAATTATATTGCAAATACTCAATTTTTGTGCTTTTTACTCAGTTAAAATTCTAACGGGTCCATTGTTTGGCCCATTTAGACCCGCTCGTCTGAAACCCCTACAAAAGGGTTGCAAAATAAGTTTTAATCCAAATTTAGGAGTTCATACAATTGTTTACGAGCTTTTCAACATGATTATATTGCAAAAAGTCGATTTCTATACTTTTTACTCAATTAAAATTCTAACGGGTCCATTGTTCGGCCCATTTAGACCCGCTCGTCCGAAACCTTTACAAAAAAGATCGCAAAATAAATTTTAATCAAATTTTAGGAGTTCATTTAATTGATTAAGAGCCTTTCAACACGATAATATTGCAAAAACTTGATTTATGTTCTTTTTACTCAGTTAATATTCTAACGGGTCCATTGTTCGGCCCGTTTAGACCCGCTCGTCCGAAACCTCTACAAAAGGGTTGCAAAATAAGTTTTAATCCAAATTTAGGAGTTTATACAATTGATTGCGAGCTTTTCAACACAATTATATTGCAAAAACACGATTTCTGTTCTTTTTACTCAGTTAATATTCTAACGGGTCCATTGTTCAGCCCATTTAGACCCGCTCGTCTGAAACCTCTACAAAAGGGTTGCAAAATAAGTTTTAATCCAAATTTAGAAGTTCATACAATTGATTACGAGCTTTTCAACACAATTATATTGCAAAAACTCGATTTTTGTGCTTTTTACTCAGTTAAAATTCTAACGGGTCCATTGTTCGACCCATTTAGACTCGCTCGTCCGAAACCTCTACAAAAGGGTTGCAAAATAAGTTTTAATCCAAATTTAGGAGTTCACACAATTGATCACGAGCGTTTCAACACGATTATATTGCAAAAACTGGATTTTTGTACTTTTTACTCAGTTAAATTTCTAACGGGTCCATTGTTCGGCCTACTTACACCCGATCATCCGAAACCTATACAAAAAGGGTTGCAAAATAAGTTTTAATCCAAATTTAGGAATGCATATAATTGATTACGAGCTTTTCAACACGACTATATTGCAAAAACTCAATTTCTATACTTTTTAGAGTCGCTCGTCCGAAACCTTACAAAAAGGACCGCAAAATAAGTTTTAATCAAAATTTAGGAGTTCATATAATTGATTACGAGCTTTTCAACACGATTATATTGCAAAAACTCGATTTATGTTCTTTTTACTCAGTTAATATTCTAACGAGTCCATTGTTCGGCCCATTTAGACCCGTTCGTTCGAAACCTCTACAAAAGGGCTGCAAAATAAGTTTTAATCCAAATTTAGGAGTTCATACAATTGATTAAGAGCTTTTCAACACAATTATATTGCAAAAACTCGATTTTTGTGCTTTTTACTCAGTTAAAATTCTAACGGGTCCATTGTTCGGCCCATTTAGACCCGCTCGTCCGAAACCTCTACAAAAGGGTTGCAAAATAAGTGTTAATCCAAATTTAGGAGTTCATAAAATTGATCACGAGCGTTTCAACACGATTATATTGCAAAAACTCGACTTTTGTACTTTTTACTCAGTTAAATTTCTAACGGGTCCATTGTTCGGCCTACTTAGACCCGATCGTCCGAAACCTATACAAAAAGGGTTGCAAAATAAGTTTTAATCCAAATTTAGGAATGCATATAATTGATTACGAGCTTTTCAACACGACTATATTGCAAAAACTCAATTTCTATACTTTTTACTCAGTTAAAATTCTAACGAGTCCATTGTCCGGCCCATTTAGACCCGCTCGTCCGAAACCTCTACAAAAGGGTTGCAAAATAAGTTTTAATCCAAATTTGGGAGTTCATACAATTGATTACGAGCTTTTCAACACAATTATATTGCAAAAACTCAATTTTTGTGCTTTTTACTCAGTTAAAATTCTAATGGGTCCATTGTTCGGCCCATTTAGACCCGCTCATCCGACACCTTTACAAAAAAGATCGCAAAATAAGTTAGAATCAAATTTTAGGAGTTCATATAATTGATTAAGAGCTTTTCAACACGATTATATTGCAAAAACTCAATTTCTATACTTTTTACTCGGTTAAAATTCTAAAGGGTCCATTGTTCTGCCTATTTAGACTCGCTCGTCCGAAACCTTACAAAAAGGACCGCAAAATAAGTTTTAATCAAAATTTAGGAGTTCATACAATTGATTACGAGCTTTTCAACACAATTATATTGGAAAAACTCGATTTTTGTGCTTTTTACTCAGTTAAAATTCTAACGGGTCCATTGTTCGGCCCATTTAGACCCGCTCGTCCGAAACCTCTACAAAAGGGTTTTAAAATAAGTTTTAATCCAAATTTAGGAGTTCATACAATTGATTACGAGCTTTTCAACACAATTATATTGCAAAAACTCGATTTGTGTGCTTTTTACTCAGTTAAAATTCTAACGGGTCCATTGTCTGGCCCATTTAGAACCGCTCATCCGAAACCTCTACAAAAGGGTTGCAAAATAAGTTTTAATCCAAATTTAGGAGTTCATACAATTGATTACGAGCATTTCAATACGATTATATTGCAAAAACTCGATTTCTGTACTTTTTACTCAGTTAAAATTCTAACGGGTCCGTTGTTCGGCCCATTTATACCCGCTCGTCCGAAACCTTTACAAAAAAGACATCAAAATATGTTAGAATCAAATTTTAGGAGTTCATATAATTGATTACGAGCTTTTCAACATGATTATATTGCAAAATCTCCATTACAGTTCTTTTTACTCAGTTAATATTCTAACGGGTCCATTGTTCGGCCCATTTAGACCCGCTCGTCCGAAACCTCTACAAAAGGGTTACAAAATAAGTTTTAATCCAAATTTAGGAGTTCATGCAATTGATTACGAGCTTTTCAACACAATTATATTGCAAAAACTCGATTTTGTGCTTTTTACTATGTTAAAATTCGAACGGGTCCATTGTTCGGCCCATTTAGACCCACTCGTCCGAAACCTTTATAAAAAAGATCGCAAAATAAGTTAGAATCAAATTTTAGGAGTTTATATAAATGATTAAGATCTTTTCAACACAATTATATTGCAAAAACGCAATTTCTGTTCTTTTTCCCCAGTTAATATTCTAGCGGGTCTATTGTTCGCCCCATTTAGACCCACTCGTCCGAAACCTCTACAAAAGGGTTGCAAAATAAGTTTTAATCCAAATTTAGGAGTTTATACAATTGATTACGAGCTTTTCAACACAATTATATTGCAAAAAATCGATTTATGTTATTTTTACTCAGTTAAAATTCTAACGGGTCCATTGTTCGGCCCATTTAGACCCGCTCGTCCGAAACCTCTACAAAAGGGTTGCAAAATAAGTTTTCATCCATATTTAGGATTTCATACAATTGATTACGAGCTTTTCAATACGATTATATTGTAAAATCTCGATTTCTGTACTTTTTACTCAGTTAAAATTCTAACGGGTCCATTGTTCGGCCCATTTAGACACGCTCTCCAAAACCTTTACAAAAAAAGACAGCAAAAGAAGTTAGAATCAAATTTTAGGAGTTCATATAATTGATTACGAGCTTTTCAACACAATTATATTGTAAAATCCCAATTTCTATTCTTTTTACTCAATTAAAATTCTAACGGGTCCATTGTTCGGCCCATTTAGACCCGCTCGTCCGAAACTTTTACAAAAAAGATCGCAAAATAAATTTTAATCAAATTTTAGGAGTTCATATAATTGATTAAGAGCTTTTCAACATGATTATATTGCAAAAACTTGACTTCTGTTCTTTTTACTCAGTTAATATTCTAACGGGTCCACAGTTCGGCCCATTTAGACCCGCTCGTCCAAAACCTCTACAAAAGGGTTGCAAAATAAGTTTTAATCCAAATTTAGGAGTTCATACAATTGATTACGAGCTTTTGAACACAATTATATTGTAAAAACTCGATTTTTGTGCTTTTTACTAAGTTAAAATTCTAACGGGTCCACTGTTCGGCCCATTTAGACCCGATCGTCCGAAACCTATACAAAAGGGGTTTGCAGAATAAGTTTTAAACCAAATTTAGGAATGCATATAATTGATTACGAGCTTTTCAACACAATTATATTGCAAAAACTCGATTACTATACTTTTTACTCAATTAAAATTCTAACGAGTCCATTGTTCGGCCCATTTAGACCCGCTCGTCTGAAACCACTACAAAAGGGTTGCAAAATAAGTTTTAATCCAAATTTAAGAGTTCATACAGATGATTACGAGCTTTTCAAAATGATTATATTGCAAAAACTAGATTTTTGTACTTTTTACTCAGTTAATATTCTAACGGGTCCATTGTTCGGCCCATTTAGACCCGCTCGCCTGAAACCTCTACAAAAGGGTTGCAAAATAAGTTTTAATCCAAATTTAGGAGTTCATACAATTGTTTACGAGCTTTTCAACAAAATTATATTGCAAAAACTCGATTTCTGTTCTTTTTACTCAGTTAAAATACTAACGGGACCATTGTTCAGTCCATTTAGGCCCGCTCGTCTGAAACCTCTACAAAAGAGTTGCAAAATAAGTTTTAATCCAAGTTTAGGAGTTCATACAATTGTTTACGAGCTTTTCAACACAATTATATTTCAAAAACTCGATTTTTGTGCTTTTTACTCAGTTAAAATTCTAACGGGTCCATTGTTCGGCCCATTTAGACCCGCTCGTCTGAAACCTCTACAAAAGGTTTGCAAAATAAGTTTTAAACCAAATTTAGGAGTTCATACAATTGTTTACGAGCTTTTCAACACGATTATATTGCAAAAACTCGATTTCTATACTTTTTACTCAATTAAAATTCTAACAGGTCCATTGTTCGGCCCATTTAGACCCGCTCGTCCGAAACCTTTACAAAAAAGATCGCAAAATAAATTTTAATCAAATTTTAGGAGTTCATATAATTGATTAAGAGCTTTTCAACACGATAATATAGCAAAAACTTGATTTCTGTTCTTTTTACTCAGTTAATATTCTAACGGGTCCATTGTTCGGCCCATTAAGACCCGCTCGTCCGAAACCTCTACAAAAGGGTTGCAAAATAAGGTTTAATCCAAATTTAGGAGTTTATACAATTGATTGCGAGCTTTTCAATACAATTATATTTCAAAAACTCGATTACTATACTTTTTACTTAGTTAAAATTCTAACGAGTCTATTTTTCGGCCCATTAGGACCCGCTCGTCTAAAACCTTTACAAAAGGGTTGCAAAATAAGTTTTAATTCAAATTTAGGAGTTCATACAATTGTTTACAAGCTTTTCAACAAGATTATATTGCAAAAACTCGATTTCTATACTTTTTACTCAATTAAAATTCTAAGGGGTCCATTGTTCGGCCCATTTAGACCCGCTCGTCCGAAACCTCTACAAAAAAAGATCGCACAATAAGTTTTAATCAAATTTTAGGAGTTCATACAATTGATTACGAGCTTTTCAACACAATTATATTGCAAAAACTCGATTTGTGTGCTTTTTACTCAGTTAAAATTCTAACGGGTCCATTGTCTGGCCCATTTAGAACCGCTCATCCGAAACCTCTACAAAAGGGTTGCAAAATAAGTTTTAATCCAAATTTAGGAGTTCATACAATTGATTACGAGCTTTTCAATACGATTATTTTGCAAAAACTCGATTTCTGTACTTTTTACTCAGTTAAAATTCTAACGGGTCCGTTGTTCGGCCCATTTATACCCGCTCGTCCGAAACCTTTACAAAAAAGACAGCAAAATATGTTAGAATCAAATTTTAAGAGTTCATATAATTGATTACGAGCTTTTCAACATGATTATATTGCAAAATCTCCATTACAGTTCTTTTTACTCAGTTAAAATTCTAACGGGTCCATTGTTCGGCCCATTTAGACCCGCTCGTCCGAAACCTCTACAAAAGGGTTGCAAAATAAGTTTTAATCCAAATTTAGGAGTTCATGCAATTGATTACGATCTTTTCAACACAATTATATTGCAAAAACTCGATTTTGTGCTTTTTACTCAGTTAAAATTCGAACGGGTCCATTGTTCGGCCCATTTAGACCCGCTCGTCCGAAACCTTTACAAAAAAGATCGCAAAATAAGTTAGAATCAAATTTTAGGAGTTTATATAAATGATTAAGAGCTTTTCAACACGGTTATATTGCAAAAACGCAATTTCTGTTCTTTTTCCTCAGTTAATATTCTAGCGGGTCTATTGTTCGGCCCATTTAGACCCGCTCGTCCGAAACCTCTACAAAAGGGTTGCAAAATAAGTTTTAATCCAAATTTAGGAGTTTATACAATTGATTACGAGCTTTTCAACACAATTATATTGCAAAAACTCGATTTCTGTTCTTTTTACTCAGTTAATATTCTAATGGGTCCATTGTTCGGCCCATTTAAACCCGCTCGTCTGAAACCGTTACAAAAATTATCGCAAAATAAGTTAGAATCAAATTTTAGGAGTTCATATAACTGATTAAGAGCTTTACAACACGATTATATTGCAAAAACTCAATTTCTATACTTTTTACTCGGTTAAAATTCTAACGGGTCCATTGTTCTGCCTATTTAGACTCGCTCGTCCGAAACCTTACAAAAAGGACCGCAAAATAAGTTTTAATCAAAATTTAGGAGTTCATATAATTGATTACGAGCTTTTCAACACGATTATATTGCAAAAACTCGATTTATGTTATTTTTGCTCAGTTAATATTCTAACGGGTCCATTGTTCGGCCCATTTAGACCCGCTCGTCCGAAACCTCTACAAAATGGCTGCAAAATAAGTTTTAATCTAAATTTAGGAGTTCATACAATTGATTACGAGCTTTTCAACACAATTATATTGCAAAAACTCGATTTTTGTGCTTTTTACTCAGTTAAAATTCTAACGGGTCCATTGTTCGGCCCATTTAGACCCGCTCGTCCGAAACCTCTACAAAAGGGTTGCAAAATAAGTGTTAATCCAAATTTAGGAGTTTATACAATTGATCACGAGCGTTTCAACACGATTATATTGCAAAAACTCGATTTCTGTACTTTTTACTCAGTTAAATTTCTAACGGGTCCATTGTTCGGCCTATTTAGACCCGATCGTCCGAAACCTATACAAAAAGGGTTGCACAATAAGTTTTAATCCAAATTTAGGAATGTATATAATTGATTACGAGCATTTCAACATGATTATATTGCAAAAACTCGATTTCTATACTTTTTACTCAGTTAAAATTCTAACGGGTCCACTGTTCGGCCCATTTAGACCCGCTCGTCTGAAACCTCTAAAAAAGGGTTGCAAAATAAGTTTTCATCCAAATTTAAGAGTTCATACATATGATTACGAGCTTTTCAAAACGATTATATTGCAAAAACAAGATTTTTGAACTTTTTACTTCGTTAAAAATCTAACGTGTCCATTATTCGGCTCATTTGGACCCGCTTGTTCGAAACCTCAACAAAAGTGTTGCAAAATAAGTTTTAATCCAAAATTAGGAGTTCATACAATTGATTACGAGCTTTTCAACACAATTATATTGCAAAAACTCGATTTTTGTGCTTTTTACTCAGTTAAAATTCTGACGGGTCCATTGTTCGGTCCATTTAGACCCGCTCGTCCGAAACCTCTACAAAAGGGTTTTAAAATAAGTTTTAATCCAAATTTAGGAGTTCATACAATTGATTACGAGCTTTTCAACACAATTATATTGCAAAAATCGATTTGTGTGCTTTTTACTGGGTTAAAATTCTAACGGGTCCATTATTTGGCCCATTTAGAACCGCTCATCTGAAACCTCTACAAAAGGGTTGCAAAATAAGTTTTAATCCAAATTTAGGAGTTCGTACAATTGATTACGAGCTTTTCAATACGATTATATTGCAAAAACTCGATTTCTGTACTTTTTACTCAGTTAAAATTCTAACGGGTCCGTTGTTCGGCCCATTTATACCCGCTCGTCCGAAACCTTTACAAAAAGACATCAAAATATGTTAGAATCAAATTTTAGGAGTTCATATAATTGATTACGAGCTTTTCAACATGATTATATTGCAAAATCTCCATTACAGTTCTTTTTACTCAGTTAATATTCTAACGGGTCCATTCTTCGGCCCATTTAGACCCGCTCGTCCGAAACCTCTACAAAAGGGTTACAAAATAAGTTTTAATCCAAATTTAGGAGTTCATGCAATTGATTACGAGCTTTTCAACACAATTATATTGCAAAAACTCGATTTTGTGCTTTTTACTATGTTAAAATTCGAACGGGTCCATTGTTCGGCCCATTTAGACCCGCTCGTCCGAAACCTTTACAAAAAAGATTGCAAAATAAGTTAGAATCAAATTTTAGGAGTTTATATAAATGATTAAGAGCTTTTCAACACGGTTATATTGCAAAAACGCAATTTCTGTTCTTTTTCCTCAGTTAATATTCTAGCGGGTCTATTGTTCGGCCCATTTAGACCCGCTCGTCCGAAACCTCTACAAAAGGGTTGCAAAATAAGTTTTAATCCAAATTTAGGAGTTTATACAATTGATTACGAGCTTTTCAACACAATTATATTGCAAAAACTCGATTTCTGTTCTTTTTACTCAGTTAATATTCTAATGGGTCCATTGTTCGGCCCATTTAAACCCGCTCGTCTGAAACCGTTACAAAAATTATCGCAAAATAAGTTAGAATCAAATTTTAGGAGTTCATATAACTGATTAAGAGCTTTTCAACACGATTATATTGCAAAAACTCAATTTCTATACTTTTTACTCGGTTAAAATTCTAACGGGTCCATTGTTCTGCCTATTTAGACTCGCTCGTCCGAAACCTTACAAAAAGGACCGCAAAATAAGTTTTAATCAAAATTTAGGAGTTCATATAATTGATTACGAGCTTTTCAAAACGATTATATTGCAAAAACTCGATTTATGTTATTTTTACTCAGTTAATATTCTAACGGGTCCATTGTTCGGCCCATTTAGACCTGCTCGTCCGAAACCTCTACAAAATGGCTGCAAAATAAGTTTTAATCTAAATTTAGGAGTTCATACAATTGATTACGAGCTTTTCAACTCAATTATATTGCAAAAACTCGATTTTTGTGCTTTTTACTCAGTTAAAATTCTAACGGGTCCATTGTTCGGCCCATTTAGACCCGCTCGTCCGAAACCTCTACAAAAGGGTTGCAAAATAAGTGTTAATCCAAATTTAGGAGTTTATACAATTGATCACGAGCGTTTCAACACGATTATATTACAAAAACTCGATTTCTGTACTTTTTACTCAGTTAAATTTCTAACGGGTCCATTGTTCGGCCTATTTAGACCCGATCGTCCGAAACCTATACAAAAAGGGTTGCACAATAAGTTTTAATCCAAATTTAGGTATGTATATAATTGATTACGAGCATTTCAACATGATTATATTGCAAAAACTCGATTTCTATACTTTTTACTCAGTTAAAATTCTAACGGGTCCACTGTTCGGCCCATTTAGACCCGCTCGTCTGAAACCTCTAAAAAAGGGTTGCAAAATAAGTTTTCATCCAAATTTAAGAGTTCATACATATGATTACGAGCTTTTCAAAACGATTATATTGCAAAAACAAGATTTTTGAACTTTTTACTTCGTTAAAAATCTAACGGATCCATTGTTCGGCTCATTTGGACCCGCTTGTTCGAAACCTCAACAAAAGTGTTGCAAAATAAGTTTTAATCCAAATTTAGGAGTTCATACAATTGATTACGAGCTTTTCAACACAATTATATTGCAAAAACTCGATTTTTGTGCTTTTTACTCAGTTAAAATTCTGACGGGTCCATTGTTCGGTCCATTTAGACCCGCTCGTCCGAAACCTCTACAAAAGGGTTTTAAAATAAGTTTTAATCCAAATTTAGGAGTTCATACAATTGATTACGAGCTTTTCAACACAATTATATTGCAAAAACTCGATTTGTGTGCTTTTTACTCGGTTAAAATTCTAACGGGTCCATTATTTGGCCCATTTAGAACCGCTCATCTGAAACCTCTACAAAAGGGTTGCAAAATAAGTTTTAATCCAAATTTAGGAGTTCGTACAATTGATTACGAGCTTTTCAATACGATTATATTGCAAAAACTCGATTTCTGTACTTTTTACTCAGTTAAAATTCTAACGGGTCCGTTGTTCGGCCCATTTATACCCGCTCGTCCGAAACCTTTACAAAAAAGACATCAAAATATGCCGCTCGTCCAAAACCTCTACAAAAGGGTTGCAAAATAAGTTTTAATCCAAATTTAGGAGTTCATACAATTGATTACGAGCTTTTGAACACAATTATATTGTAAAAACTCGATTTTTGTGCTTTTTACTCAGTTAAAATTCTAACGGGTCCACTGTTCGGCCCATTTAGACCCGATCGTCCGAAACCTATACAAAAGGGGTTTGCAGAATAAGTTTTAAACCAAATTTAGGAATGCATATAATTGATTACGAGCTTTTCAACACAATTATATTGCAAAAACTCGATTACTATACTTTTTACTCAATTAAAATTCTAACGAGTCCATTGTTCGGCCCATTTAGACCCGCTCGTCTGAAACCACTACAAAAGGGTTGCAAAATAAGTTTTAATCCAAATTGAAGAGTTCATACAGATGATTACGAGCTTTTAAAAACGATTATATTGCAAAAACTAGATTTCTGTACTTTTTACTCCGTTAAAATTCTAACGGGTCCATTGTTCGGCCCATTTAGACCCGCTCGTCTGAAACCTCTACAAAAGGGTTGCAAAATAAGTTTTAATCCAAATTTAGGAGTTCATACAATTGTTTACGAGCTTTTCAACACGATTATATTGCAAAAACTCGATTTCTATATTTTTTACTCAATCAAAATTCTAACGGGTCCATTCTTCGGCCCATTTAGACCCGCTCGTCCGAAACCTTTACAAAAAAGATCGCAAATAAATTTTAATCAAATTTTACGATGTTCATATAATTGATTAAGAGCTTTTCAACACGATTATATTGCAAAAACAGGATTTCTGTTCTTTTTACTCAGTTAATATTCTAACGGGTCCATTGTTCGGCCCATTTAGACCCGCTCGTCCGAAACCTCTACAAAAGGGTTGCAAAATAAGTTTTAATCCAAATTTAGGAGTTCATACAATAGATTACGAGCTTTTCAACACGATTATATTGCAAAAACTCGATTTCTGTTCTTTTTACTCAGTTAATATTCTAACGGGTCCATTGTTCGGCCCATTTAGACCCGCTTGTCTGAAACCTCTACAAAAGGGTTGCAAAATAAGTTTTAATCCAAATTTAGGAGTTCATACAATTGTTTAGGAGCTTTTCAACACGATTATATTGCAAAAACTCGATTTCTATACTTTTTACTCAATTAAAATTCTAACAGGTCCATTGTTCGGCCCATTTAGACACGCTCGTCCGAAGCCTCTACAAAAAAGATCGCAAAATAAGTTTTAATCAAATTTTAGGAGTTCATATAATTGATTAAGAGCTTTTCAACACGATTACATTGTAAAAACTCGATTTCTGTTCTTTTTACTCAGTTAATATTCTAACGGGTCCATTGTTCGGCCCATTTAGACCCGCTCGTCTGAAACCTCTACAAAAGGGTTGCAAAATAAGTTTTAATCCAAATTTAGGAGTTCATACAATTGTGTACGTGCTTTTCAACAAAATTATATTGCAAAAACTCGATTTCTGTTCTTTTTACTCAGTTAAAATACTAACGGGTCCATTGTTCAGTCCATTTAGGCCCGCTCGTCTGAAACCTCTACAAAAGAGTTGCAAAATAAGTTTTAATCCAAGTTTAGGAGTTCATACAATTGTTTACGAGCTTTTCAACACAATTATATTTCAAAAACTCGATTTTTGTGCTTTTTACTCAGTTAAAATTCTAACGGGTCCATTGTTCGGCCCATTTAGACCCGCTCGTCCGAAACTGTTACAAAAAGATCGCAAAATAAATTTTAATCAAATTTTAGGAGTTCATATAATTGATTAAGAGCTTTTCAACACGATAATATTGCAAAAACTTGATTTCTGATCTTTTTACTCAGTTAATAATCTAACGGGTCCATTGTTCGGCCCATTTAGACCCGCTCGTGCGAATCCTCTACAAAAGGGTTGCAAAATAAGTTTTAATCAAAATTTAGGAGTTCAAACAATTGATTACGAGCTTTTCAAAACGATTATATTGCAAAAACACGATTTCTGTTCTTTTTACTCAGTTAATATTCTAACGAGTCCATTGTTCGGCCCATTTACACCCGCTCGTCTGAAACCTCTACAAAAGGGTTGCAAAATAAGTTTTAATCCAAATTTAAGAGTTCATACAATTTTTTACGAGCTTTTCAACACGATTATATTGAAGAAACTCGATTTCTATACATTTTACTCAATTAAAATTCTAACGGGTCCACTGTTCGGCCCATTTAGACCCGCTCGTCCGAAACCTCTACAAAAAAGATCGCAAAATAAGTTTTAATCAAATTTTAGGAGTTCATATAATTGATTAAGAGCTTTTCAACACGATTATATTGTAAAAACTTGATTTCTGTTCTTTTTACTCAGTTAATATTCTAACGGGTCCATTGTTCGGCCCATTTAGACCCGCTCGTCTGAAACCTCTACAAAAGGGTTGCAAAATAAGTTTTAATCCAAATTTAGGAATTCATACAATTGTTTACGAGCTTTTCAACACAATTATATTGCAAAAACTCAATTTCTGTTCTTTTTACTCAGTTAATATTCTAACGGGTCCATTGTTCAGCCCATTTAGACCCGCTCGTCTGAAACCTCTACAAAAGGGTTGCAAAATAAGTTTTAATCCAAATTTAGGAGTTCATACAATTGTTTACGAGCTTTTCAACACAATTATATTGCAAAAACTTGATTTTTGTGCTTTTTACTCAGTTAAAATTCTAACGGGCCATTGTTCGGCCAATTTAGACCCGCTCGTCTGAAACCTCTACAAAAGGGTTGCAAAATAAGTTTTAATCCAAATTTAGGAGTTCGTACAATTGTTTACGAGCTTTTCAACACGATTATATTGCAAAAACACGATTTCTATACTTTTTACTCAATTAAAATTCTAACGGGTCCATTGTTCGGCCCATTTAGACCCGCTCGTCTGAAACCTTTACAAAAAGATCGCAAAATAAATTTTAATCAAATTTTAGGAGTTCATATAATTGATTAAGAGATTTTCAACACGATAATATTTCAAAAACTTGATTTCTGTTCTTTTTACTCAGTTAATAATCTAACGAGTCCATTGTTCGGCCCATTTGGACCCGCTCGTGCGAAACCTCTACAAAAGGGTTGCAAAATAAGTTTTAATCCAAATTTAGGAGTTTATGCAATTGATTGCGAGCTTTTCAACACAATTATATTTCAAAAACTCGATTATTATACTTTTTACTTAGTTAAAATTCTAACGAGTCTATTTTTCGGCCCATTAGGACTCGCTCGTCTGAAACCTCTACAAAAGGGTTGCAAAATAAGTATTAATCCAAATTTAGGAGTTCATACAATTGTTTATAAGCTTTTCAACACGATTATATTGCAAAAACTCGATTTCTATACTTTTTACTCAATTAAAATTCTAACGGGTCCATTGTTCGGCCCATTTAGACCCGTTCGTCCGAAACTTCTACAAAAAAGATCGGAAAATAAGTTTTTATCAAATTTTAGGAGATCATATAATTTATTAAGAGCTTTTCAACACGATTATATTGCAAAAACTCGATTTCTGTACATTTTACTCAGTTAAAATTCTAACGGGTCCATTGTTCGGCCCGTTTAGACCCGCTCGTCCGAAACCTCTACAAAAGGGTTGCAAAATAAGTTTTAATCCAAATTTAGGAGTTTATACAATTGATTGCGAGCTTTTCAACACGATTATATTACAAAAACTCGATTTCTGTTCTTTTTACTCAGTTAATATTCTAACGGGTCCATTGTTCTGGCCATTTAGACCCGCTCGTCTGAAACTTCTACAAAAGGGTTGCAAAATAAGTTTTAATCCAAATTTTGGAGTTCATACAATTGATTGCGATCTTTTCAACCCGATTATATTGTAAAAACTCGATTTCTGTTCTTTTTACTCAGTTAATATTCTAACGAGTCCATTGTTCGGCCCATTTAGACTCGCTTGTCTGAAACCTCTACAAAAGGGTTGCAAAATAAGTTTTAATCCAAATTTAGGAGCTCATACAATTGTTTACGAGCTTTTCAACACAATTATATTGCAAAAACTCGATTTCTGTTCTTTTTACTCAGTTAATATTCTAACGGGTCCATTGTCCAGCCCATTTAGACCCGCTCGTCTGAAACCTCTACAAAAGGGTTGCAAAATAAGTTTTAATCCAAATTTAGGAGTTCATACAATTGTTTACGAGCTTTTCAACACAATTATATTACAAAAACTCGATTTTTGTGGTTTTACTCAGTTAAAATTCTAATGGGTCCATTGCTCGGCCCATTTAGACCCGCTCGTGTTAAACCTCTACAAAAGTGTTGCAAAATAAGTTTTAATCCAAATTTAGGAGTTCATACAATTGTTTACGAGCTTTTCAACACGATTATATTGCAAAAACTCGATTTCTATACTTTTTACTCAATTAAAATTCTAACGGATCCATTGTTCGGCCCATTTAGACCCACACGTCCGAAACCTTTACAAAAAAGATCGCAAAATAAATTTTAATCAAATTTTAGGAGTTCATATAATTGATTAAGAGCTTTTCAACACGATAATATTGCAAAAAGTTGATTTCTGTTCTTTTTACTTAGTTAATATTCTAACGGGTCCATTGTTCGGCCCATTTAGACCCGCTCGTCTGAAACCTCTACAAAAGGGTTGCAAAATAAGTTTTAATCCAAATTTAGGAGTTTATACAATTTATTGCGAGCTTTTCAACACAATTATATTTTAAAAACTCGAATACTATACTTTTTACTTAGTTAAAATTCTAACGAGTCTATTTTTCAGCCCATTAGGACCCGCTAATCTGAAACCTCTACAAAAGGGTTGCAAAATAAGTTTTAATCCAAATTTAGGAGTTCATACAATTGTTTACAAGCTTTTCAACACGATTATATTGCAAAAACCCGATTTCTATTCTTTTTACTCAATTAAAATTCTAGCGGGTCCATTGTTCGGCCCATTTAGACCCGCTCGTCCGAAACTTCTACAAAAAGGATCGCAAAATAAGTTTTAATCAAATTTTAGGAGTTCATAAAATTGATTAAGAGCTTTTCAACACGATTATATTGCAAAAACTCGATTTCTGTACATTTTACTCAGTTAAAATTCTATCGGGTCCATTGTTCGGCCCGTTTAGACCCTCTCGTCCGAAACCTCTACAAAAGGGTTGCAAAATAAGTTTTAATCCAAATTTAGGAGTTTATACAATTGATTGCGAGCTTTTCAACACGATTATATTGCAAAAACTCAATTTCTATTCTTTTTACTCAATTAATATTCTAACGGGTCCATTGTTCGGCCCATTTAGACCCGCTCGTCTGAAACCTCAACAAAAGGGTTGCAAAATTAATTTTAATCCAAATTTAGGAGTTCATACAATTGCTTACGAGCTTTTCAACACGATTATATTGCAAAAACTCGATTTCTATACTTTCTACTCAATTAAAATTCTAACGGGTCCATTGTTCGGCCCATTTAGACCCGCTCGTCTGAAACCTCTACAAAAAAGATCGCAAAATAAGTTTTAATCAAATTTTAGGAGTTCATATAATTGATTAAGAGCTTTTCAACACGATTATATTGTAAAAACTCGATTGCTGTACATTTTACTTAGTTAAAATTCTAACGGGTCCATTGTTCGGCCCGTTTAGACCCGCTCGTCCAAAACCTCTACAAAAGGGTTGCAAAATAAGTTTTAATCCAAATTTAGGAGTTTATACAATTGATTGCGAGCTTTTCAACACGATTATATTACAAAAACTCGATTTCTGTTCTTTTTACTCAGTTAATATTCTAACGGGTCCATTGTTCTGCCCATTTAGACCCGCTCGTCTGAAACTTCTACAAAAGGGTTGCAAAATAAGTTTTAATCCAAATTTTGGAGTTCATACAATTGATTGCGATCTTTTCAACCCGATTATATTGTAAAAACTCGATTTCTGTTCTTTTTACTCAGTTAATATTCTAACGAGTCCATTGTTCGGCCCATTTAGACCCGCTTGTCTGAAACCTCTACAAAAGGGTTGCAAAATAAGTTTTAATCCAAATTTAGGAGCTCATACAATTGTTTACGAGCTTTTCAACACAATTATATTGCAAAAACTCGATTTCTGTTCTTTTTACTCAGTTAATATTCTAACGGGTCCATTGTCCAGCCCATTTAGACCCGCTCGTCTGAAACCTCTACAAAAGGGTTGCAAAATAAGTTTTAATCCAAATTTAGGAGTTCATACAACTGTTTACGAGCTTTTCAACACAATTATATTGCAAAAACTCGATTTTTGTGGTTTTAC
This sequence comes from Hibiscus trionum, assembly GCA_030270665.1. Classification (NCBI taxonomy): domain Eukaryota; kingdom Viridiplantae; phylum Streptophyta; class Magnoliopsida; order Malvales; family Malvaceae; genus Hibiscus; species Hibiscus trionum. The sequence goes on along the minus strand of BSYR01000010.1, from coordinate 35,424,998 downwards.
TCAGTTAAAATTCTAACGGGTCCATTGCTCGGCCCATTTAGACTCGCTCGTCTGAAACCTCTACAAAAGTGTTGCAAAATAAGTTTTAATCCAAATTTAGGAGTTCATACAATTGTTTACGAGCTTTTCAACACGATTATATTGCAAAAACTCGATTTCTATACTTTTTACTCAATTAAAATTCTAACGGATCCATTGTTCGGCCCATTTAGACCCACACGTCCGAAACCTTTACAAAAAAGATCGCAAAATAAATTTTAATCAAATTTTAGGAGTTCATATAATTGATTAAGAGCTTTTCAACACGATAATATTGCAAAAACTTGATTTCTGTTCTTTTTACTTAGTTAATATTCTAACGGGTCCATTGTTCGGCCCATTTAGACCCGCTCGTCCGAAACCTCTACAAAAGGGTTGCAAAATAAGTTTTAATCCAAATTTAGGAGTTTATACAATTTATTGCGAGCTTTTCAACACAATTATATTTTAAAAACTCGAATACTATACTTTTTACTTAGTTAAAATTCTAACGAGTCTATTTTTCGGCCCATTAGGACCCGCTAATCTGAAACCTCTACAAAAGGGTTGCAAAATAAGTTTTAATCCAAATTTAGGAGTTCATACAATTGTTTACAAGCTTTTCAACACGATTATATTGCAAAAACCCGATTTCTATTCTTTTTACTCAATTAAAATTCTAACGGGTCCATTGTTCGGCCCATTTAGACCCGCTCGTCCGAAACTTCTACAAAAAAGATCGCAAAATAAGTTTTAATCAAATTTTAGGAGTTCATAAAATTGATTAAGAGCTTTTCAACACGATTATATTGCAAAAACTCGATTTCTGTACATTTTACTCAGTTAAAATTCTATCGGGTCCATTGTTCGGCCCGTTTAGACCCTCTCGTCCGAAACCTCTACAAAAGGGTTGCAAAATAAGTTTTAATCCAAATTTAGGAGTTTATACAATTGATTGCGAGATTTTCAACACGATTATATTGCAAAAACTCAATTTCTATTCTTTTTACTCAGTTAATATTCTAACGGGTCTATTGTTCGGCCCATTTAGACCCGCTCGTCTGAAACCTCAACAAAAGGGTTGCAAAATTAATTTTAATCCAAATTTTGGAGTTCATACAATTGCTTACGAGCTTTTCAACACGATTATATTGCAAAAACTCGATTTCTATACTTTCTACTCAATTAAAATTCTAACGGGTCCATTGTTCGGCCCATTTAGACCCCCTCGTCTGAAACCTCTACAAAAAAGATCGCAAAATAAGTTTTAATCAAATTTTAGGAGTTCATATAATTGATTAAGAGCTTTTCAACACGATTATATTGTAAAAACTCGATTTCTGTTCTTTTTACTCAGTTACTATTCTAACAGGTCCATTGTTCGGCCCATTTAGACCCGCTCGTCTGAAACCTCTACAAAAGGGTTGCAAAATAAGTTTTAATCCAAATTTAGGAGTTCATACAATTGTTTACGAGCTTTTCAACACAATTATATTGCAAAAACTCAATTTCTGTTCTTTTTACTCTGTTAATATTCTAACGGGTCCATTGTTCAGCCCATTTAGACCCGCTCGTCTGAAACCTCTACAAAAGGGTTGCAAAATAAGTTTTAATCTAAATTTAGGAGTTCATACAATTGTTTACGAGCTTTTCAACACAATTATATTGCAAAAACTCGATTTTTGTGCTTTTTACTCAGTTAAAATTCTAACGGGTCCATTGTTCGGCCCATTTAGACCCGCTCGTCTGAAACCTTTACAAAAGGGTTGCAAAATAAGTTTTAATCCAAATTTAGGAGTTCATACAATTGTTTACGAGCTTTTCAACACGATTATATTGCAAAAACTCAATTTATGTTCTTTTTACTCAATTAAAATTCTAATGGGTCCATTGTTCGGCCCATTTAGACCCGCTCGTCCGAAACCTCTACAAAAAAGATCGCAAAATAAGTTTTAATCAAATTTTAGGAGTTCATATAATTGATTAGGAGCTTTCCAACACGATTATATTGTAAAAACTCGATTTCTGTTCTTTTTACTCAGTTAATATTCTAACGGGTCCATTGTTCGGCCCATTTAGAACCGCTCGTCTGAAACCTCTACAAAAGGGTTGCAAAATAAGTGTTAATCAAAATTTAGGAGTTCATACAATTGATCACGAGCGTTTCAACACGATTATATTGCAAAAACTCGATTTTTGTGCTTTTTACTCAGTTAAAATTCTAACGGGTCCATTGTTCGGCCTATTTAAACCCGCTCGTCCGAAACCTCAACAAAAGGGTTGCAAAATAAGTTTTAATCAAAATTTAGGAGTTCATACAATTGATTACGAGCTTTTCAACACGATTATATTGCAAAAACACAATTACAATACTTTTTACTTAGTTAAAATTCTAACGGGTCTATTTTTCGACCCATTAGGACCCGCTCGTCTGAAACCTCTACAAATGGGTTGCAAAATAAGTTTTAATCCAAATTTAAGAGTTCATACAGATGATTACGAGCTTTTCAAAACGATTATATTGCAAAAACTAGATTTTTGTACTTTTTACTCCGTTAAAATTCTAACGGGTTCATTGTTCGGCCCATTTAGACTCGTTCGTCCGAAACCTCTACAAAAAAGATCGCAAAATAAGTTTTAATCAAATTTTAGGAGTTCATATAATTGATTAAGAGCTTTTCAACATGATTATATTGCAAAAATTTGATTTCTGTTCTTTTTACTTAGTTAATATTCTAACGGGTCCATTGTTCGGCCCATTTAGACCCCCTCGTCCGAAACCTCAACAAAAGGGTTGCAAAATAAGTTTTAATCCAAATTTAGGAGTCCATACAATTGATTACGAGCTTTTCAACACAATTATATTGCAAAAACTCGATTTTTGTGCTTTTTACTCAGTTAAAATTCTAACGGGTCCATTGTTCGGCCCATTTAGACCCGATCGTCCGAAACCTATACAAAAAGGGTTGCAAAATAAGTTTTAATCCAAATTTAGGAATGCATATAATTGATTACGAGCTTTTCAACATGATTATATTGTAAAAACTCGATTACAGTTCTTTTTACTCAGTTAAAATTCTAACGGGTCCATTGTTCGGCCCATTTAGACCCGATCGTCCGAAACATAGACAAAAGGGGTTGCAAAATAAGTTTTAATCCAAATTTAGGAATGCATATAATTGATTACGAGCTTTTCAACATGATTATATTGTAAAAACTCGATTACAGTTCTTTTTACTCAGTTAAAATTCTGACGGGTCCATAGTTCGGCCCATTTAGACCCGATCGTCCGAAACCTCTACAAAAGGGTTGAAAAATAAGTTTTAATCCAAATTTAGGAGTTCATACAATTTATTACGAGCTTTTCAATACGATTATATTGCAAAAACTCGATTTCTGTACTTTTTACTCAGTTAAAGTTCTAACGGGTCCATTGTTCGGACCATTTAGACCGGCTCGTCCGAAACCTTTACAAAAAAACCGCAAAATAAGTTAGAATCAAATTTTAGGAGTTCATATAATTGATTACGAGCTTTTCAACATGATTATATTGCAAAATCTCGATTACAGTTCTTTTTACTCAGTTAAAATTCTAACGGGTCCATTTTTCGGCCCATTTAGACTCGCTCATCCGAAACCTCTACAAAAGGGTTGCAAAATAAGTTTTAATCCAAATTTAGGAGTTCATACATTTGTTTATGATCTTTTCAACACGATTATATTGCAAAAACACGATTTCTATTCTTTTTACTCAGTTAAAATTCTAACGGGTCCATTGTTCGCACCATTTAGACCCGCTCGTCCGAAACTTCTACAAAAAAGACCGACAAACAAGTTAGAATCAAATTTTTGGATTTCATATAATTGATTACGAGCTTTCAACATGACTAAATTGCAAAAACTTGATTTCTGTACTTTTTACTCAATTAAAATTCTAACGGGTCCATTGTTCGGCCCATTTAGACCCGCTCGTCCGAAACCTTTACAAAAAAGATCGCAAAATAAGTTTTAATCAAATCTTAGGAGTTCATATAATTGATTAAGAACTTTTCAATATGATTATATTGCAAAACTCGATTTCTGTTCTTTTTACTCAGTTAATATTCTAACGGGTCCATTGTTCGGCCCATTTAGACCCGCTCGTCCGAAACCTCTACAAAAGGGTTGCAAAATAAGTTTTAATCCAAATTTAGGAGTTCATACAATTGATTACGAGCTTTTCAACACAATTATATTGCAAAAACTCGATTTTTGTGCTTTTTACTCAGTTAAAATTCTAACGGGTCCATTGTTCGGCCCATTTAGACTCGCTCGTCCGAAGCCTCTACAAAAGGGTTGCAAAATAAGTTTTAATCAAAATTTAGGAGTTCATGCAATTGATTATGAGCTTTTCAACACAATTATATTGCAAAAAATCGATTTCTGTACTTTTTACTCGGTTAAAATTCTAACGGGTCAATTGTTCGGCCTATTTAGACCCGATCGTCCGAAACCTATACAAAAAGGGTTGCACAATAAGTTTTAATCCAAATTTAGGAATGTATATAATTGATTACGAGCATTTCAACATGATTATATTGCAAAAACTCGATTTCTATACTTTTTACTCATTTAAAATTCTAACGGGTCAACTATTCGGCCCATTTAGACCCGCTCGTCCGAAACCTCTACAAAAGGGCTGCAAAATAAGTTTTAATTCAAATTTAGGAGTTCATACAATTGATTACGAGCTTTTCAACACAATTATATTGCAAAAACTCGATTACTATACTTTTTACTTAGTTAAAATTCTAATGGGTCTTATTTTCGGCCTATTAGGACCCGCTCGTCTGAAACCTCTAAAAAAGGGTTGCAAAATAAGTTTTAATCCAAATTTAAGAGTTCATACAGATGATTACGAGCTTTTCAAAACGATTATATTGCAAAAACTAGATTTCTGTACTTTTTACTCCGTTAAAATTCTAACGGGTCTATTGTTCGGCTCATTTAGACCCACTCGTCCGAAACCTCAACAAAAGGGTTGCAAAATAAGTTTTAATCCAAATTTAGGAGTTCATACAATTGATTACGAGCTTTTCAACACAATTATATTGCAAAAACTCGATTTTTGTGCTTTTTACTTAGTTAAAATTCTAACGGGTCCATTGTTCGGCCCATTTGGACCAGCTCGTCCGAAACCTCTACATAAGGGTTGCAAAATAAGTGTTAATCAAAATTTAGGAGTTCATACAATTGATCACGAGCGTTTCAACACGATTATATTGTAAAAACTCAATTTCTGTTCTTTTTACTTAGTTAATATTCTAACGGGTCCATTGTTCGGCCCATTTAGACCCGCTCGTCTGAAACCTCTACAAAAGGGTTGCAAAATAAGTTTTAATCCTAATTTAGGAGTTCATACAATTTTTTACGAGCTTTTCAACACGATTATATTGCAAAAACTCGATTTCTATACTTTTTACTCAATTAAAATTATAACGGGTCCATTGTTCGGCCCATTTAGACCCGCTCGTCCGAAACCTCTACAAAAAATATCGCAAAATAAGTTTTAATCAAATTTTAGGAGTTCATATAATTGATTAAGAGCTTTTCAAGACGATTATATTGTAAAAACTCGATTTCAATTCTTTTTACTCAGTTAATATTCTAACGGGTCCATTGTTAGGCCCACTTAGACCCGCTCGTCTGAAACCTCTACAAAAGGGTTGCAAAATAAGTTTTAATACAAATTTAGGAGTTTATACAATTGATTACGAGCTTTTCAACACAATTATATTTCAAAAACTCAATTACTATACTTTTTACTTAGTTAAAATTCTAACGGGTCTATTTTTCGGCCCATTAGGACCCGCTCGTCTGAAACCTCTTCAAAAGGGTTGCAAAATAAGTTTTAATCCAAATTTAGGAATGTATATAATTGATTACGAGGTTTTCAACACGATTATATTGCAAAAACTAGATTTCTATATTTTTTACACAGTTAAAATTCTAACGGGTCCACTTTTCGACCCATTTAGACCCGCTCGTCCGAAACATCTACAAAATGGTTGCAAAATAAGTGTTAATCCAAATTTAGGAGTTCATACAATTGATCACGAGCGTTTCAACATGATTATATTGCAAAAACTCGATTTTTGTGCTTTTTACTCAGTTAAATTCTAATAGGTCCATTGTTCGGCCCATTTAAACCCGCTCGTCCTAAACCTCAACAAAAGGGTTGCAAAATAAGTTTTAATCAAAATTTAGGATTTCATACAATTGATTACGAGCTTTTCAACACGATTATATTGCAAAAACTCGATTTCTATACATTTTACTCAGTTAAAATTCTAACGGGTCCATTGTTTGGCCCATTTAGACCCGCTCGTCCGAAACCTCTACAAAAGGGTTGCAAAATAAGTTTTAATCCAAATTGAGGAGTTTATACAATTGATTACGAGCTTTTCAACACAATTATATTGTAAAAACTCGATTACAGTTCTTTTTACTCAGTTAAAATTCTAACGGGTCCATTGTTCGGCCCATTTAGACCCGATCGTCCGAAACATAGACAAAAGGGGTTGCAAAATAAGTTTTAATCCAAATTTAGGAATGCATATAATTGATTACGAGCTTTTCAACATGATTATATTGTAAAAACTCGATTACAGTTCTTTTTACTCAGTTAAAATTCTATCGTGTCCATAGTTCGGCCCATTTAGACCCGATCGTCCGAAACCTCTACAAAAGGGTTGAAAAATAAGTTTTAATCCAAATTTAGGAGTTCATACAATTGATTACGAGCTATTCAATACGATTATATTGCAAAAACTCGATTTCTGTACTTTTTACTCAGTTAAAATTCTAACGGGTCCATTGTTCGGCCCATTTAGACCGGCTCGTCCGAAACCTTTACAAAAAAAACCGCAAAATAAGTTAGAATCAAATTTTAGGAGTTCATATAATTGATTACGATCTTTTCAACATGATTATATTGCAAAATCTCGAATACAGTTCTTTTTACTCAGTTAAAATTCTAACGGGTCCATTTTTCGGCCCATTTAAACTCGCTCATCCGAAACATCTACAAAAGGGTTGCAAAATAAGTTTTAATCCAAATTTAGGAGTTCATACAATTGTTTATGAGCTTTTCAACACGAATATATTGCAAAAACATGATTTCTAATCTTTTTACTCAATTAAAATTCTAACGGGTCCATTGTTCGCCCCATTTAGACCCGCTCGTCCGAAACTTCTTCAAAAAAGACCGACAAACAAGTTAGAATCAAATTTTAGGATTTCATATAATTGATTACGAGCTTTCAACATGAGTATATTGCAAAAACTTGATTTATGTACTTTTTACTCAATTAAAATTCTAACGGGTCCATTGTTCGGCCCATTTAGACTCGCTCGTCCGAAACCTTTACAAAAAAGATCGCAAAATAAGTTTTAATCAAATCTTAGGAGTTCATATAATTGATTAAGAGCTTTTCAATATGATTATATTGCAAAAACTCGATTTCTGTTGTTTTTACTCAGTTAATATTCTAACGGGTCCATTGTTCGGCCCATTTAGACCCGCTCGTCCGAAACCTCTACAAAAGGGTTGCAAAATAAGTTTTAATCCAAATTTAGGAGTTCATACAATTGATTACGAGCTTTTCAACACAATTATATTGCAAAAACTCCATTTTTGTGCTTTTTACTCAGTTAAAATTCTAACGGGTCCATTGTTCGGCCCATTTAGACTCGCTCGTCCGAAACCTCTACAAAAGGATTTCAAAATAAGTTTTAATCAAAATTTAAGAGTTCATGCAATTGATTACGAGCTTTTCAACACGATTATATTGCAAAAACTCGATTTCTGTACTTTTTACTTAGTTAAAATTCTAACGGGTCCATTGTTCGGCCTATTTAGACCCGATCGTCCGAAACCTATACAAAAAGGGTTGCACAATAAGTTTTAATCCAAATTTAGGAATGTATATAATTGATTACGAGCATTTCAACATGATTATATTGCAAAAACTCGATTTCTATACTTTTTACTCATTTGAAATTCTAACGGGTACTCTACTCTTCTACGCCCTTTCACTGTAGATGAAATCCACGCCGCTTTTCTGGATATCAATCCTAAAAAAGAACCGGGGATTGATGGTTTCCCCAGTAGTTTCTACCGCCAGCACTGGGATATGATTGGTCCTGATTTCCTATCTCTTTGCATGGATCTTCTACATGGGAAATCCGATATGGCATCGGTTAATCGATCGGTCATTGTGCTTATTCCTAAGATTTCGGACCCCACTACTATGAAGCACTTCAGACCAATCAGTTTGTGTACTGTCATATACAAGACGGTTTCAAAGGTTCTGGTTAATCGCCTTAAAGCTACTTTAGCTTCTTGTATCAGCGATTCCCAGGCCGCGTTCATCAGTGGACGCAATATCACTGACAACATTCTAATTGCACATGAGCTGGTGCACACCCTTCTCTCTAGTGGCACAATGTCCTCCCAAGGGGCTGCTGTTAAGCTCGATATGGAGAAGGCCTTTGATAGGGTCGAATGGTCCTTCTTAAGGGATGTCATGCTCCGCATGGGGTTTGCAAGGGAATGGGTAAACCTCATCCTACGATGTGTCTCTTCGGTCTCCTTTTCAGTACGAGTTAATGGCACTCTATCTAAGGAATTCTTCCCTACCATGGGTATCCGTCAAGGAGACCCTCTGTCACCTTTCCTTTTCCTCATTTGCTCCCAAGGGCTCTCTGCTGCTTTGGAAACGGAGCAAAGGGAAGGACGACTATCGGGTCTTAGCGCTAGCCGCCATGGCCCTAGGGTTACCCATCTGCTCTTTGCGAATGACAGCATGGCGTTCCTACGCAATGAGCCAGCGGAGGTGGATAGATTACGCTACGTCCTCTCCCAGTATGCCTCCTCCTCAGGACAAACGGTAAATTTTGATAAGTCCACCGCCTACTGCAGTCAAAGGTGTTCCACTGACTTCCTCCGTGCTATGCGTTCAACCTTGGGTGTACGATTAGTGGATGACCCAGACATATATTTGGGGGTCCCCCTTTTAATTAAAAGGAATAGGACCGCCTCATTAGGATTTGTGAGGGATAAAGTTCAATCTCGGATGAGTAAATGGGACAGCAGCTTCCTTTCCTATAGTGGGAGAGAAATTCTCATTAAGTCGGTTGCACAAGCAATGCCACAATATGTCATGTCATGCTACCTATTACCACAAAACATCATCGATGACATTACTATGTCTATACGGCGTTACTGGTGGTCAGGGCGCAGTAATAAGCGAGGCTGGCCGCTTTTATCGTGGGACTCTCTTTGCACACCTAAAAATGTGGGAGGCCTGGGTTTTTGCGATCTGCACACATTTAATATCGCCCTTTTGGGGAAGCAGATTTGGCATCTGCTATCACACCCGGACTCTCTCTTGGCACGAGTCCTTCATGCGAAATACTACCCTTTAGGTGACCTTCTGAATGCCTCTGCGGACAAACGGGCATCGTTTGTATGGAAAGGTATAAACCAAGCAATTCACTCCCTGGGGCCTGGTTATTTTTGGCGGCCAGGAGTTGAGAGTTCGATACGCCTGCTCAGTGATACCTGGGGAGGGGATAAACCGCTTACGCTTTTTGGGCAATATATGGACAATGATGAGCTACCATTGCGGTGTCGGGATTACATGTCACGTGACTATACGTCCTGGGATGAGTCCAAACTTAGAAGAGACCTTGACAAGGATGATGTCGAATGCATCCTTCGGGTTCCGATTTATCGAAATAGGCCGGATAAGCTTGTTTGGGGGCAGCATGACTCTGGCAACTATACCGTTAGATCAGGGTACTTTTTTCTAGATCAGCCTACGCGACCGGTGACGCGACCTACCCGTCTCTGGAAAGTAATATCTAAAGCTCCGACTCTACCAAAGATCCGCTCTTTCAGCTGGCGAGCGGGCCGTGATGCTTTACCCACTGGGGACAACTACGTGCGATACATCACACGGATGGGCAATGCCCCTTTTGCCCAGCAGTGCTGGAATCCGCTATCCATGCCCTTCGTGATTGCCCAAGTGCCCAGGATGTTCTTCGCCTAGTTGGGCTTCCATCGGGTGTCTATGCCAGCCATACCAGTACAATGGCGGCATGGTTATCGAAAGGAACTTACTGTTTGGACAGTACAGGGTTTGCTCTGCTCCTAACTTCAATTTGGAATGTCTGGAACCGTCATAATGACTAGGTTCACTCACAAAGACTTCAGCCAACCTGGCTCACTGCCATGAACGCTACAGGTCTTCTACAGGAATACGCCGCCGCAAACGCTCTCCCCACCGTGTCAGCAGCCATACCAGCATCCGTACCAGCAGCAGCTCCGCCACGATGGACGCCGCCAAGATCGGGGTATATAAAGATAAATGTCGACGGAGCCTTCCATCCAGAATCCGGTGCTGCAGCTATCGGAGTCATTGCTAGGGATGCTCATGGTTCGATTGTTGGGGGATGTGCTGTCCATGAGGCAGGTTGTCATGATGCCACCATGGTCGAGCTACATGCCATCGTTGCGGGTATCATGTTGACCCGAGATAGAGGATGGGGCGAGGTGCTCATCGAGTCCGACTCGGCTACGGTGATCAACAAGCTCTCGTGCACTACTGATGACAACTCAATGTTGGGCCCGCAAATTGCAGATACGAAGGCCTTGCTTAGGTCTTTTCCTTTGATCACTCTTTCTTTTGTACCTAGATCAGCCAATTTTGTGGCTCATGATTTAGCCGCTTGGGCTTTACATTCTACTTCTTCTGTGTATTTTGATTCAGTTGTTCCTGACTGTATTAACGTTGATGTATTGGCTGCCTCTCAGCCTTTTTATTGTTATAATAATAACATAGGTCAGGGCACTCTTTTCCCCTTAGGTTCACCTTGTGCCTCGGCGCAAGGTGGTTAGAGGGGTTTTTAATGAGGCCCATTTTCTTCAAAAAAAAATTCTAAAGGGTCAATTGTTCGGCCCATTTAGACCCGCTCGTCCGAAACCTCTACAAAAGGGTTGCAAAATAAGTTTTAATCCAAATTTAGGAGTTCATACAATTAATTACGAGCTTTTCAACACAATTATATTGCAAAAACTCGATTACTATACTTTTTACTTAGTTAAACTTCTAATGGGTCTTATTTTCGGCCCATTAGGACCCGTTCGTCTGAAACCTCTAAAAAAGGGTTGCAAAATAAGTTTTAATCCAAATTTAAGAGTTCATACAGATGATTACGAGCTTTTCAAAACGATTATATTGCAAAAACTAGATTTCTGTACTTTTTACTCCGTTAAAATTCTAACGGGTCTATTGTTCGGCTAATTTAGACCTGCTCGTCCGAAAACTCAACAAAAGGGTTGCAAAATAAGTTTTAATCCAAATTTAGGAGTTCATACAATTGATTACGAGCTTTTCAACACAACTATATTGCAAAAACTCGATTTTTGTGCTTTTTACTCAGTTAAAATTCTAACGGGTCCATTGTTCGGCCCATTTAGACCCGCTCGTCCGAAACCTCTACAAAAAGGTTGCAAAATAAGTCTTAATCCAAATTTAGGAGTTCATACAATTGATTACGAGCGTTTCAATATGATTATATTGCAAAAACTCGATTTTTGTACTTTTTACTCAGTTAAAATTCTAACGGGTCCATTGTTCGGCACATTTAGACCCGATCATCCGAAACCTATACAAAAAGGGTTGCAAAATAAGTTTTAATCCAAATTTAGGAATGCATATAATTGATTATGTACTTTTCAACATGATTATATTACAAAAACTCGATTTCAATACATTTTACTCAGTTAAAATTCTAACGGGTCCACTGTTCGGCCCATTTAGACCCGCTCGTCTGAAACCTCTACAAAGGATTGCAAAATAAGTTTTAAACCAAATTTAGGAGTTCATACAATTGATTACGAGCTTTTCAATACGATTATATTGCAAAAACTCGATTTCTGTTCTTTTTACTCAGTTAATATTCTAATGGGTCCATTATATTGCAAAAACTCGATTTATGTTCTTTTTACATAGTTAATATTCTAACGGGTCCATTGTTCGGCCTATTTAGAACTGCTCGTCTGAAACCTCTACAAAAGGGCTGCGAAATAAGTTTTAATCCAAATTTAGGAGTTCATACAATTGATTACGAGCTTTTCAACACAATTATATTGCAAAAATTCAATTTTTGTGCTTTTTACTCAATTAAAAATTCTAATGGGTCCATTGTTCGGCCCATTTAGACCCGCTCGTCCGAAACCTTTACAAAAAAGATCACAAAATAAGTTAGAATCAAATTTTAGGAGTTCATATAATTGATTAAGAGCTTTTCAACACGATTATATTGCCAAAACTCAATTTCTATACTTTTTACTCGGTTAAAATCCTAACTAGTCCATTGTTCTGCCTATTTAGACTCGCTCGTCCGAAACCTTACAAAAAGGACCGCAAAATAAGTTTTAATCAAAATTTAGGAGTTCATATAATTGATTACGAGCTTTTCAACACGATTATATTGCAAAAACTCGATTTCTGTTCTTTTTACTTAGTTAATATTCTAACGGGTCCATTGTTCGGCCTATTTAGAACTGCTCGTCCGAAACCTCTACAAAAGGGCTGCAAAATAAGTTTTAATCCAAATTTAGGAGTTCATACAATTGATTACGAGCTTTTCAACACAATTATATTGCAAAAATTCGATTTTTGTGCTTTTTACTCAGTTAAAATTCTAACGGGTCCATTGTTCGGCCCATTTAGACCCGCTCGTCCGAAACCTCTACAAAAGGGTTGCAAAATAAGTGTTAATCCAAATTTAGGAGTTCATACAATTGATCACGAGTGTTTCAACACGATTATATTGCAAAAACTCGATTTCTGTACTTTTTACTCAGTTAAAATTCTAACGGGTCCATTGTTCGGCCTATTTAGACCCGATCGTCCGAAACCTATACAAAAAGGGTTGCAAAAAAAGTTTTAATCCAAATTCAGGAATGCATATAATTGATTACGAGCTTTTCAACACGATTATATTTCAAAAACTCGATTTCTAAATTTTTTTACTCAGTTAGAATTCTAACGGGTCCACTGTTCGGCCCATTTAGACCTGCTCGTCCTAAACCTTTACGAAAAAGATCGCAAAATAAGTTAGAATCAAATTTTAGGAGTTAATAAAATTGGTTAGGAGCTTTTCAACACGATTATATTGCAAAAACGCGATTTCTGTTCTTTTTCCTCAGTTAATATTCTAACGGGTCTATTGTTCGGCCCAATTAGACCCGCTCGTCCAAAACCTCTACAAAAGGGTAGCAAAATAAGTTTTAATCCAAATTTAGGAGTTCATACAATTGATTACGAGCTTTTCAACATAATTATATTGCAAAACACAATTTTTGTGCTTTTTACTCATTTAAAATTCTAATGGGTCCATTGTTCGGCCCATTTAGACCCGCTCGTCCGAAACCTTTACAAAAAAGATCGCAAAATAAGTTAGAATCAAATTTTATGAGTTCATATAATTGATTAAGAGCTTTTCAACACGATTATATTGCAAAAACTCAATTTCTATACTTTTTACTCGGTTAAAATTCTAACTAGTCCATTGTTCTGCCTATTTAGACTCGCTCGTCCGAAACCTTACAAAAAGGACCGCAAAATAAGTTTTAATCAAAATTTAGGAGTTCATATAATTGATTACGAGCTTTTCAACACGATTATATTGCAAAAACTCGATTTCTGTTCTTTTTACTTAGTTAATATTCTAACGGGTCCATTGTTCGGCCTATTTAGAACTGCTCGTCCGAAACCTCTACAAAAGGGCTGCAAAATAAGTTTTAATCCAAATTTAGGAGTTCATACAATTAATTACGAGCTTTTCAACACAATTATATTGCAAAAATTCGATTTTTGTGCTTTTTACTCAATTAAAATTCTAACGGGTCCATTGTTCGGCCCATTTAGACCCGCTCGTCCGAAACCTCTACAAAAAAGATCGCAAAATAAGTTTTAATCAAATTTTAGGAGTTCGTATAATTGATTAAGAGCTTTTCAACACGATTATATTGCAAAAACTCAATTTTTGTACATTTTACTCAGTTAAAATTCTAACGGGTCCATTGTTCGGCCCATTTAGACCCGCTCGTCCGAAACCTCTACAAAAGGGCTGCAAAATAAGTTTTAATCCAAATTTAGGAGTTCATACAATTGATTACGAGCTTTTCAACACAATTATATTGCAAAAACTCGATTTCTGTGCTTTTTACTCAATTAAAATTCTAACGGGTCCATTGTTCGGCCCATTTAGACCCGCTCGTCCGAAACCTCTACAAAAAAGATCGCAAAATAAGTTTTAATCAAATTTTAGGAGTTCGTATAATTGATTAAGAGCTTTTCAACACGATTATATTGCAAAAACTCAATTTTTGTACATTTTACTCAGTTAAAATTCTAACGGGTCCATTCTTCGGCCCATTTAGACCCGCTCGTCCGAAACCTCTACAAAAGGGTTGCAAAATAAGTTTTAATCCAAATTTAGGAGTTCATACAATTGATTACGAGCTTTTCAACACGATTATATTGCAAAAACTCGATTTCTGTTCTTTTTACTCAGTTAATATTCTAACGGGTCCATTGTTCAGCCCATTTAGACCCGCTCGTCTGAAACCTCTACAAAAGAGTTGCAAAATAAGTTTTAATCCAAATTTAGGAGTTCATACAATTGTTTACGAGATTTTCAACACGATTATATTGCAAAAACTCGATTTCTATACTTTTTACTAAATTAAAATTCTAACGGGTCCATTGTTCGGCCCATTTAGATCCGCTCGTCCGAAACCTCTACAAAAAAGATCGCAAAATAAGTTTTAATCAAATTTTAGGAGTTCATATAATTGATTAAGAGCTTTTCAACATGATTATATTGTAAAAACTCGATTTCTGTTCTTTTTACTCAGTTAATATTCTAACGGGTCCATTGTTCGGCCCATTTAGACCCTCTCGTCTGAAACCTCTACAAAAGGGTTGCAAAATAAGTTTTAATACAAATTTAGGAGTTTATACAATTGATTACGAGCTTTTCAACACAATTATATTTCAAAAACCGAATTACTATACTTTTTACTTAGTTAAAATTCTAACGGGTCTATTTTTCGGCCCATTAGGACCCGCTCGTCTGAAACCTCTACAAAAGGGTTGCAAAATAAGTTTTAATCCAAATTTAGGAATGTATATAATTGATTATGAGATTTTCAACACGATTATATTGCAAAAACTCGATTTCTATATTTTTTACTCAGTTAAAATTCTAACGGGTCCACTGCTCGGCCCATTTAGACCCGCTCGTCCGAAACCTCTACAAAATGGTTGCAAAATAAGTGTTAATCCAAATTTAGGAGTTCATACAATTGATCACGAGCGTTTCAACACGATTATATTGAAAAAAAACTCGATTTTTGTGCTTTTTACTCGGTTAAAATTCTAATAGGTCCATTGTTCGGCCCATTTAAACCCGCTCGTCCGAAACCTCAACAAAAGGGTTGCAAAATAAGTTTTAATCAAAATTTAGGAGTTCATACAATTGATTACGAGCTTTTCAACACGATTATATTGCAAAAACTCGATTTCTATACATTTTACTCAGTTAAAATTCTAACGGGTCCATTGTTCGGCCCATTTAGACCCGCTCGTCCGAAACCTCTACAAAAGGGTTGCAAAATAAGTTTTAATCCAAATTTAGGAGTTTATACAATTGATTACGAGCTTTTCAACACAATTATATTGCAAAAACACAATTTCTATACTTTTTACTAGTTAAAATTCTAACTGGTCAATTTTTCGACCCATTAGGACCCGCTCGTCTGAAACCTCTACAAAAGGGTTGCAAAATAAGTTTTAATCCAAATTTAAGAGTTCATACAGATGATTACGAGCTTTTCAAAACGATTATATTGCAAAAACTAGATTTTTGTACTTTTTACTCCGTTAAAATTCTAACGGGTCCATTGTTCGGCCCATTTAGACCCGTTCGTCCGAAACCTCTACAAAAAAGATCGCAAAATAAGTTTTAATCAAATTTTAGGAGTTCATATAATTGATTAAGAGCTTTTCAACACGATTATATTGCAAAAATTTGATTTCTGTTCTTTTTACTCAGTTAATATTCTAACGGGTCCATTGTTGGGCCCATTTAGACCCGCTCGTCCGAAACCTCAACAAAAGGGTTGCAAAATAAGTTTTAATCCAAATTTAGGAGTCCATACAATTGATTACGAGCTTTTCAACACAATTATATTGCAAAAACTCGATTTTTGTGCTTTTTACTCAGTTAAAATTCTAACGGGTCCTTTATTCTGCCTATTTAGACCCGATCGTCCGAAACCTATACAAAAGGGGTTGCAAAATAAGTTTTAATCCAAATTTAGGAATACATATAATTGATTACGAGCTTTTCAACATGATTATATTGTAAAAACTCGATTACAGTTCTTTTTACTCAGTTAAAATTCTAACGGGTCCATTGTTCGGCCCATTTAGACCCGATCGTCCGAAACATAGACAAAAGGGGTTGCAAAATAAGTTTTAATCCAAATTTAGGAATGCATATAATTGATTACGAGCTTTTCAACATGATTATATTGTAAAAACTCGATTACAGTTCTTTTTACTCCGTTAAAATTCTAACGGGTCCATAGTTCGGCCCATTTTGACCCGATCGTCCGAAGCCTCTACAAAAGGGTTGAAAAATAAGTTTTGATCCAAATTTAGGAGTTCATACAATTGATTACGAGCTTCTCAATACAATTATATTGAAAAACTCGATTTCTGTTGTAACCCCCTCGTCCCGGTCTGGCCGAATGACCGGTCCGAGTGGGGCACACGGGGAAAACCGAGCGAAAACCAATTAAGATTCCCCCTCGGTTAGCAACCCTATTTTTTTTTAACTTGTCTAGATGAGAGTTACATCCTAAGTGATCATACAGCAGAACAACATTTACGAAGCAATCAAACGAACCCAAACTAACAATTAAAAGCCCATTTTAAACCTTAAAATGCAGGCGGTATCGATACCCTTAAGGGGTGTATCGATACCCCTTGACTAGGTCAACAGGGTTTGGTCAACCCGTGGAGACCGTATCGATACCCCAAGGAGTGTATCGATACCCTTCCCAAAAGTTGACTTTCCACGGTCAACGCCAAGATAACGGTATCGATACCCTATAGGCCAGTATCGATACCGAAACTGGCAGCGACATCAGTGACCAAGAAGTGTATCGATACTCTCCATCGAGTATCGATACACGAGGCCTGAAATCAAGAGTGTGGTATCGATACCGTACCAAGGGTATCGATACCCCCTGCTACGAACATGCAAGTTTGAGATGATTTAGGGCACAAGAAGGCCCCTAAACCCCTCTAAAACCTCAACCAACACACTATCATCAACCCTAAGGCAAACCAACCATAAAAGCATGCTCTCACAAGAACCAAAAAGGCATTAAAAAATACAAAGAGGTACACATATAATCAAGCAACTTTAGCCTTCCAACACAATCTAAGCATCCATACATGGCATCCCAAAAGGGCAATTCAGCATACATTGTCATATATAGAACTTCAAGGCTTTAAAAGATGCATGATAAGCTTAAAGAGGTTTGCACTAAAACAAGGCAACCTAGCATCTAAAACATGCTATCACACACAACATCCATCATAGCATACCATGCTTACAAACCAAAACATCAATCCAAAACAACATCAATCGAATGAGTCACACACGCTCATACAAAGACCCTTGCCACATTGCTAGCTAATACAAAATCGCTACCGTACTTGAGCTACAAAACTTGGAAGCCCTTCTTGCCTTGCTCCGAGCTAACGCCACGCTAATGATCTGCATTGATGAACATTGAGAGCGTAAGCTATAAGCTTAGTGAGGGTGCTCTAAAACGAAAATCAACAACAATGCAGGGTTCAAGCATGTACTCCCTAAACCTCATATCTAACATGCATAGGTAACATCACAAGTAGTCCTAGCTAGTCCATCAAGTGGCATAATATGGCATATTACTTCATACTAAGCACCAAACATCAATATCAATAATCATGTTTCAACACCATATATCACAATATATGAACAAGTTAATTGGCCACTTTGAATTACCCCGATTGTGCGGATTTAAAACTCAACAACACTTTACCTCGGTGGGATTACACTCATCACCGGCCTTGCATGGACGGGATTCCACTCATCGCCACATGCCCTACGGATGGGATTCCACTCATCATCACGTAGAAATAAATAAAAGCTTCCGGTAGAATATTACATTACCGTACTCCTCCTTGATGACTTAACGCCATCAAGGCCACATACGTTTTGACTCAATTTGTGTGCACACTAATCCTAATAATCGATCATTTACAACCGGTAATTATTTAGTGCCAATTATCATTTACCACAACACGTTTTCCATCAATCATAACTCATGCTCATCACATATATATACACCTCATGAATATACATGTACAAAACCACCAAGATCACAAAAGCATAGCTAAGTAAGCACAATAGCATATATGGATTTCAACGGATAACTAACAACTCGAATTAACTATAAGTGGCCTACCAAGCACACTTTACACAAGCACACTACACATACTCGAACCAACTTTAGGATAAGTTTAAAACCACTCACCGCCCTTCCTTAGCCAATCGAAACAATCCTCCTACGATCTCGTATTCGGCTCCAAAGCTCCTTCAACGTTTCTTCTTGCTTCTAACCAAACAAAACACACTTATTACACCACAATTCAATGCTAAAACTCAACTAACAACTCACTTCACAAACATAAGCCATATTCTTCAATTTCTCAATCCACAATCATCCAAAAACTCAATTTTCGTACTCCCCAAACACCTTGCTGAAAACTCCACTTCCAAACACCCAAATGACCTCTAACACATCCCAAATCACTCTCATATCATACCCTAACCATCAGCCCTTAGTTTTCAACATAAACTTCACCAAAAACCAAGTTTTAACACCTTAAAATTTACCCTATGAGTTTAATACGAATTTTCATCCAAATTTAACCAAATTGACATATAATGTGTATTTCATCATGATTAAGCTAAATCCCAACTCAAAACATTAAAACAATTTGGAAAACCACCTAAAATCCAAACTTTAACATAAAACCATAATTTTTCAAAGTCTCATATTTTTGAATTTTAAGACCAAATATAGATAGAGAATAAGGAGGAGAGTCGGAAAACATAATTTACCTTTCAAAACGATGTTGAAATCAAGTAGTATGACAAATCAAATAGTGAATAGCTTGAGAGAGTTATAGAGATGGTGTTTAACGTTTGGAAAGAAATAGAAGAGAAGAAGAAGATGATGACTCTTATATTTTAATAGTTATCTTACATTATTTAAAAGTTTTGGGTAAAATCGCAACATAGGTCCCTCCCCTTTTATTAAAGCTCAATTACACCACAACTTAAGTTGAGTTGATTCTATTTAAATTTTATTGACTCGACTATAAACTCGGTTTACTCCTAGGCCCAAAACACGGGTGTTACATCTGTACTTTTTACTCAGTTAAAATTCTAACGGGTCCATTGTTCGGCCCATTTAGACCCGATCGTCCGAAACATAGACAAAAGAGGTTGCAAAATAAGTTTTAATCCAAATTTAGGAATGCATATAATTGATTACGAGCTTTTCAACATGACTATATTGCAAAAACTCGATTACAGTTCTTTTTACTCCGTTAAAATTCTAACGGGTCCATAGTTCGGCCCATTTTGACCCGATCGTCCGAAGCCTCTACAAAAGGGTTGAAAAATAAGTTTTGATCCAAATTTAGGAGTTCATACAATTGATTACGAGCTTCTCAATACAATTATATTGAAAAACTCGATTTCTGTACTTTTTACTCAGTTAAAATTCTAACGGGTCCATTGTTCGGCACATTTAGACCCGCTCGTCCGAAACCTTTACAAAAAGACCGCAAAATAAGTTAGAATCAAATTTTAGGAGTTCATATAATTGATTACGAGCTTTTCAACATGATTATATTGCAAAATCTCGTTTACAGTTCTTTTTACTCAGTTAAAATTCTAACGGGTCCATTTTTCGGCCCATTTAGACTCGCTCATCCGAAACCTCTACAAAAGGGTTGCAAAATAAGTTTTAATCCAAATTTAGGAGTTCATACAATTGTTTATGAGCTTTTCAACACGATTATATTGCAAAAACACTATTTCTGTTCTTTTTACTCAGTTAAAATTCTAACGGGTCCATTGTTCGCCCCATTTAGACCCGCTCGTCCGAAACTTCTAAAAAAAAGACCGACAAACAAGTTAGAATCAAATTTTAGGATTTCATATAATTGATTACGAGCTTTCAACAAGACTATATTGCAAAAACTTGATTTCAGTACTTTTTACTCAATTAAAATTCTAACGGGTCCATTGTTCGGCCCGTTTAGACCCGCTCGTCCGAAACCTTTACAAAAAAGATCGCAAAATAAGTTTTAATCAAATCTTAGGAGTTCATATAATTGATTAAGAGCTTTTCAATATGATTATATTGCAAAAACTCGATTTCTGTTCTTTTTACTCAGTTAATATTCTAACGGGTCCATTGTTCGGCCCATTTAGACCCGCTCGTCCGAAACCTATACAAAAGGGTTGCAAAATAAGTTTAAATCAAAATTTAGGAGTTCATACAATTGATTACGAGCTTTTCAACACAATTATATTGCAAAAACTCGATTTTTGTGCTTTTTACTCAGTTAAAATTCTAACGGGTCCATTGTTCGGCCCATTTAGACTCGCTCCTCCGAAACCTCTACAAAAGGATTGCAAAATAAGTTTTAATCAAAATTTAGGAGTTCATGCAATTGATTACGAGCTTTTCAACACGATTATATTGCAAAAACTCGATTTCTGTACTTTTTACTCAGTTAAAATTCTAACGGGTCCATTGTTAGGCCCATTTAGACCTGCTCGTCCGAAACCTTTACAAAAAAAGATCGCAAAATAAATTTTAATCAAATTTTAGAGGTTCATATAATTGATTAAGAGCTTTTCAACATGATTATATTGAAAAAACTTGATTTCTGTACTTTTTACTCAGTTAATATTCTAACGGGTCCATTGTTTGGCCCATTTAGACCCGCTCGTCCGAAACCTCTACAAAAGGGTTGCAAAATAAGTTTTAATCCAAATTTAGGAGTTCATACAATAGATTACGAGCTTTTCAACACAATTATATTGCAAAAACTCGATTTTTTTGCTTTTTACTCAGTTAAAATTCTAACGGGTCCATTGTTCGGCCCATTTAGACCCGCTCGTCCGAAACCTTTACAAAAAAGATCGCAAAATAAGTTAGAATCAAATTTTAGGAGTTCATATAATTGATTAAGAGCTTTTCAACATGATTATATTGCAAAAACACGAGGACTGTACTCTTTACTCAGTTAAAATTCTAACGGGTCCATTGTTCTGCCCATTTAGACTCGCTCGTCCGAAACCTTACAAAAAGGACCGCAAAATAAGTTTTAATCAAAATTTAGGAGTTCATATAATTGATTACGAGGTTTTCAACACGATTATATTGCAAAAACTCGATTTCTGTTCTTTTTACTCAGTTAATATTCTAACGGGACCATTGTTCGGCCCATTTAGACTCGCTCGTCCGAAACCTCTACAAAAGGGCTGCAAAATAAGTTTTAATCCAAATTTAGGAGTTCATACAATTGATTACGAGCTTTTCAACACAATTTTATTGCAAAAACTCGATTTTTATGCTTTTTACTCAGTTAAAATTCTAATGGGTCCATTGTTCGGCCCATTTAGAGCCGCTCGTCCGAAACCTCTACAAAAGGGTTGCAAAATAAGTGTTAATCCAAATTTAGGAGTTCATACAATTGATCACGAGCGTTTCAACACGATTATATTGCAAAAACTCGATTTCTGTATTTTTTACTCAGTTAAAATTCTAACGGGTCCATTGTTCGGCCTATTTAGACCCGATCGTCCGAAACCTATACAAAAAGCGTTGCAAAAAAAGTTTTAATCCAAATTCAAGAATGCATATAATTGATTACGAGCTTTTCAACACGATTATATTTCAAAAACTCGATTTCTATACTTTTTACTCAGTTAGAATTCTAACGGGTCCACTGTTCGGCCCATTTAGACCTGCTCGTCCTAAACCTTTACGAAAAAGATCGCAAAATAAGTTAGAATCAAATTTTAGGAGTTCATATAATTGATTAGGAGCTTTTCAACACGATTATATTGAAAAAACGCGATTTCTGTTCTTTTTCCTCAGTTAATATTCTAACGGGTCTATTGTTCGGCCCAATTAGACCCGCTCGTCCAAAACCTCTACAAAAGGGTTGCAAAATAAGTTTTAATCCAAATTTAGGAGTTCATACAATTGATTACGAGCTTTTCAACACAATTATATTGCAAAACACAATTTTGTGCTTTTTACTCAGTTAAAATTCTAATGGGTCCATTGTTCGGCCCATTTAGACCCGCTCGTCCGAAACCTTTACAAAAAAGATCGCAAAATAAGTTAGAATCAAATTTTAGGAGTTCATATAATTGATTAAGAGCTTTTCAACACGATTATATTGCAAAAACTCAATTTCTATACTTTTTACTCGGTTAAAATTCTAACTAGTCCATTGTTCAGCATATTTAGACTCGCTCGTCCGAAACCTTACAAAAAGGACCGCAAAATAAGTTTTAATCAAAATTTAGGAGTTCATATAATTGATTACGAGCTTTTCAACACGATTATATTGCAAAAACTCGATTTCTGTTCTTTTTACTTAGTTAATATTCTAACGGGTCCATTGTTCGGCCCATTTAGAACCGCTCATCCGAAACCTCTACAAAAGGGTTGCAAAATAAGTTTTAATCCAAATTTAGGAGTTCATACAATTGATTACGAGCTTTTCAATACGATTATATTGCAAAAACTCGATTTCTGTACTTTTTACTCAGTTAAAATTCTAACGGGTCCGTTGTTCGGCCCATTTAGACTCGCTCGTCCGAAACCTTTACTCTACACGATTATATTGCAAAAACTCAATTTCTATACTTTTTACTCGGTTAAAATTCTAACTAGTCCATTGTTCTGCCTATTTAGACTCGCTCGTCCGAAACCCTACAAAAAGGACCGCAAAATAAGTTTTATTCAAAATTTAGGAGTTCATATAATTGATTACGAGCTTTTCAACACGATTATATTGCAAAAACACGATTTCTGTTCTTTTTACTTAGTTAATATTCTAACGGGTCCATTGTTCGGCCTATTTAGAACCGCTCGTCCGAAACCTCTACAAAAGGGCTGCAAAATAAGTTTTAATCCAAATTTAGGAGTTCATACAATTGATTACGAGCTTTTCAACACAATTATATTGCAAAAATTCGATTTTTGTGCTTTTTACTCAGTTAAAATTCTAACGAGTCCATTGTTCGGCCCATTTAGACCCGCTCGTTCGAAACATCTACAAAAGGGTTTAAAAATAAGTTTTAATCCAAATTTAGGAGTCCATACAATTGATTACGAGCTTTTCAACACAATTATATTGCAAAAAATCGATTTGTGTACTTTTTACTCAGTTAAAATTCTAACGGGTCTATTGTTCGGCCCATTTAGAACCGCTCATCCGAAACCTCTACAAAAGGGTTGCAAAATAAGTTTTAATCCAAATTTAGGAGTTCATACAATTGATTACGAGCTTTTCAATACGATTATATTGCAACAACTCGATTTCTGTACTTTTTACTTAGTTAAAATTCTAACGGGTCCGTTGTTCGGCCCATTTAGACCCGCTCGTCCGAAACCTTTACAAAAAAGACCGCAAAATATGTTAGAATCAAATTTTAGGAGTTCATATAATTGATTACGAGCTTTTCAACATGATTATATTGCAAAATCTCGATTACAGTTCTTTTTACTCAGTTAAAATTCTAACGAGTCCATTGTTCGGCACATTTAGACCCGCTCGTCCGAAACCTCTACAAAAGGGTTGCAAAATAAGTTTTAATCCAAATTTAGGAGTTCATACAATTGTTTACGAGCTTTTCAACACGATTATATTGCAAAAACTCGATTTATGTACTTTTTACTAAGTTAAAATTCTAACGGGTCCGTTGTTCAGCCCATTTAGACCCGCTCGTCCGAAACCTTTACAAAAAAGACCGCAAAATATGTTAGAATCAAATTTTAGGAGTTCATATAATATATTACGAGCTTTTCAGCATGATTATATTTCAAAATCTCGATTACTGTTCTTTTTACTCAGTTAAAATTCTAACGGGTCCATTGTTCGGCCCATTTAGACCCGCTCGTCCGAAACCTCTACAAAAGCGTTGCAAAATAAGTTTTAATCCAAATTTAGGAGTTCATACATTTTTTTACGAGCTTTTCAACACGATTATATTGCAAAAACTCGATTTATGTACTTTTTACTCAGTTAAAATTCTAACGGGTCCATTGTTCGGCCCATTTAGACCCGCTCGTCTGAAAGCTTTACAAAAAAGATAGCAAAATAAATTTTAATCAAATTTTAGTAGTTCATATAATTGATTAAGAGCTTTTTAGCACGATTATATTGCAAAAACTTGATTTCTGTCTTTTTACTCAGTTAATATTCTAACGGGTCCATTGTTCGGCCCATTTAGACCCGCTCGTCCGAAACCTCTACAAAAGGGTTGCAAAATAAGTTTTAATCCAAATTTAGGTGTTCATACAATTGATTACGAGCTTTTCAACACAATTATATTTCAAAAACTCGATTTCTGTGCTTTTTAATCAGTTAATATTATAACGGGTCCATTGTTCGGCCCATTTAGACCCGCTCGTCCGAATCCTTTACAAAAAAGATCGCAAAATAAGTTAGAATAAAATTTTAGGAGTTCATATAAATGATTAAGAGCTTTTCAACACGATTATATTGCAAAATCGCGATTTCTGTTCTTTTTCCTCAGTTAATATTCTAACGGGTCTATTGTTCGGCCCATTTAGACCCGCTCGTCCGAAACCTCTACAAAAGGGTTGCAAAATAAGTTTTAATCCAAATTTAGGAGTTCATACAATTGATTACGAGCTTTTCAACACAATTATATTTCAAAAACTCGATTTCTGTGCTTTTTAATCAGTTAATATTCTAACGGGTCCATTGTTCGGCCCATTTAGACCCGCTCGTCCGAAACCTTTACAAAAAAGATCGTAAAATAAGTTAGAATCAAAATTTAGGAGTTCATATAATTGATTAAGATCTTTTCAACACGATTATATTGCAAAAACTCAATTTCTATACTTTTTACTCGGTTAAAATTCTAACGGGTCCATTGTTCTGCCTATTTAGACTCGCTCGTCCGAAACCTTACAAAAAGGACCGCAAAATAAGTTTTAATCAAAATTTAGGAGTTCATATAATTGATTATGAGCTTTTCAACACGATTATATTGCAAAAACTCGATTTCTGTTCTTTTTACTCAGTTAATATTCTAACGGGTCCATTGTTCGGCCCATTTAGACCCGCTCGTCCGAAACCTCTACAAAAGGGCTGCAAAATAAGTTTTAATCTAAATTTAGGAGTTCATACAATTGATTACGAGCTTTTCAACACAATTATATTGCAAAAATTCGATTTTTGTGCTTTTTACTCAGTTAAAATTCTAACGGGTCCATTGTTCGGCCCATTTAGAGCCGCTCGTCCGAAACCTCTACAAAAGGGTTGCAAAATAAGTGTTAATCCAAATTTAGGAGTTCATACAATTGATTACGAGCTTTTCAAAAATATTATATTGCAAAAACTCGATTTCTTTTGTTTTTACTCAATTAATATTCTAACGAGTCCATTGTTTGGCCCATTTAGACCCGCTCGTCCGAAACCTCTACAAAAGAGTTGCAAAATAAGTTTTAATCCAAATTTAGGAGTTCATACAATTGTTTATGAGCTTTTCAACACGATTATATTGCAAAAACTCGATTGCTGTTCTTTTTACTCAGTTAAAATTCTAACGGGTCCACTGTTCACCCTATTTAGACCCGCTCGTCCGAAACCTCTACAAAAAAGAACGCAAAACAAGTTAGAATCAAATTTTAGGATTTCATATAATTGATTACGAGCTTTTCAACGCGACTGTATTGCAAAAACTTGGTTTCTGTACTTTTTACTCAGTTAAAATTCTAACGGGTCCATTGTTCGGCCTATTTAGACCCGCTCGTCCGAAACCTCTACAAAAAAGACCGCAAAATTTTAATTTAGCTTTTCAACCCGCTCGGCCTATATTGTAAAATCTCAATTTCTGTACTTTTTGCAATATAATCGTGTTGAAAAGTTCTTAATCAATTATATGAACTCCTAGAATTTGGATTAAAACTTAATTTGCAGCCCTTTTTGTAGAGGTTTCGGACGAGCGAGTTTAAATGGACCAAACAATGGACCCGTTAAAATTTTAACTGAGTAAAAAGTACATAAATCTAGTTTTTGCAATATAATCGTGTTGAGAATCTTGTAAACAATTGTATGAACTCATAAATTTGGATTAAAACTTATTTTGCAACCCTTTTGTTGAGGTTTCAGACGAGCGGGTCTAAATGAGCCGAACAATGGACCCGTTAGAATTTTAACTGAGTAAAAAGTATAGAAATCAAGTTTTTGCAATATAATCGTGTTGAAAAGCTCGTAATCAATTGTATGAACTCCTATATTTGGATTAAAACTTATTTTGCAACCCTTTTATAGAGGTTTCAGACGACCGAGTTTAAATGGGCCGAACAATGGACCCGTTAGAATTTTAACTGAGTAAAAAGAACAGAAATCAAGTTTTTGCAATATAATCGTGTTGAAAAGCTCGTAAAAAATTGTATGAACTCCTAAATTTGGATTAAAACTTATTTTGCAACCCTTTTGTAGAGGTTTCGGACGAGCGGGTCTAAATGGGGCGAACAATGGACCTGTTAGAATTTGAACTGAGTAAAAAATACAGTAATCGAGTTTTTGCAATATAATCGTGTTGAAAAGCTCTTAATCAATTATATGAACTCCTAAAATTTGATTCTAACTTATTTTGCGATCTTTTTTGAAAGGTTTCGGACGAGCGGGTCTAAATGGGCCGAACAATGGACCCGTTAGAATTTTAACTGAGTAAAAAGTACAGAAATCAAGTTTTTGCAATATAATCGTGTTGAAAAGCTCATAATCAATTGTATGAACTCCTAAATTTAGATTAAAACTTATTTTGCAACCCTTTTGTAGAGGTTTCGGACGACCGGGTCTAAATGGGCCGAACAATGGACCGGATAGAATTTTAACCGAGTAAAAAGTATTGTAATCGAGTTTTTGCAATATAATCATGTTGAAAAGCTCGTAATCAATTATATGAACTCCTAAAATTTGATTCTAACTTATTTTGCGGTCTTTTTTGTAAAGGTTTCGGTCGAGTTGGCCGAGGCGTAGTCCTGTAGCAGTTCCCTAGAATTCATAAGAGTAAGCCATGGCGGCTACAAACGCTTAGAGTGAACCCAGTCGTTCATCTATTTCCAGATGTTCCAAAGGATAGTGAGGAACAAACTAAATTCAGAGCGAGAAAGTAGCGAGGCCCCTTGTTCCAACCATAAGGGAGTAGGGGAGAGCGCGCTAGTGCGTAAAGGAAGGGGAAGCCCAGCTAGTTGCAGTACTTCAGCTGCACCAACACAATCTCGGAGAGCATGGAGTGGTGTTTCGACTACCGTCGGGAAAAAAGGGCACACGCCAGAGCCTAACCCCACAGTTGCAAGACGATCACCTGTGGGTAGAGCATCTCGTCCTGCTCTCCATCCAAAGGATCGAATCTTCGGGAGGGTGCTCGCTTTGGAAATAGCCCGCCAAAGGGGAGAAGGATGGTCGATAGGTCTGACTGGACGTCGTAAGAATAGGTATCCGGAGCGCACCGAATATATCCCCGTGTCATGATAGCCCCAAAGTAATACATCGCGCCGCTCATTGGAGATTGGCACACGCAATATGACATCAGCATCATCCCAGTCAAAATGCTGGCAGACTTTGAGTTCATCCCAAGACGCTTGATTGCGGATCATGAAGTCACGACACTATAAGGGGAGTTCATCCTCGTCTTGATAATTTCCAAAGAAGGATAAACTGGAGGCTCCGCCCCAAGGGTCGCGGTGGATACGGATCTGACTCTGGATTCCGAGTCGCCAAAAGAAACCCGACTGCAATCGTTGCAGGGCCTGCTAAAGACCACGCCAAGCAAATGACGCGCGTCGATCTAGCTTAGCGTCCAATAATTTCCCAGAAGGAAAGTAACGTGATTGTAAGACACGCGCAAGGAGGGATTCAGGCGAATGGATCAGCCTCCATAATTGTTTACCTAAAAGAGCAATGTTGAAATCATTTAGATTCCTAAAGCCCATTCCCCCTGCTGCCTTGGGATCACAAATAGAGTCCCAAGATAGAATAGGCCAGCCTCGCTTGTTACTGCGGCCAGACCACCAGTATCGACGGATCGAGCTAGTCATATCGTCTATGATGTTCTGCGGGAGCAGGTAACAAGACATAACATACTGAGGTATGGCTTGTGCCACCAACTTTATCAGTGTTTCGCGCCCACTGAAGGAAAGTAAGTTGGTGTCCCAGTTAGTTATTCGAGAACTGAATTTGTCACGGACAAATCCTAGACATTCCGTTCGATTCCTCCCTATCATGAGAGGAACTCCGAGATAGATACTCGGGTCCTCAACAATGCGCACACCGAGAGTCAATTGAACTGCCTGAATGAAGGTCTCAAAACAACGTGAACTGTAGTTGGCCGTGGACTTATCGAAATTAACAGTTTGTCCTAAGGAGGATT
The DNA here is from genome assembly GCA_030270665.1 of Hibiscus trionum. NCBI lineage: Eukaryota > Viridiplantae > Streptophyta > Magnoliopsida > Malvales > Malvaceae > Hibiscus > Hibiscus trionum. The sequence continues at coordinate 35,396,069 of BSYR01000010.1, read as the reverse complement.
CATATAGGCGTAGAATCTCTTTCAACCTATCAACCTCATCAGGGCAATTACGAAGGAAAACAATGCTATCATCGGCAAATAGCAGATGTGTGATCCGAGGTCCATGTCGGTTGGCTTGTAAGCCGAGGAGGCGCCCTTCCCGTTGTTCAGATTCAAGGGCCGCGGATAACCCTTTGGAACAAATGAGAAAGAGGAATGGGGAGAGGGGGTCACCCTATCGGATGCCGCGATCAGGTACGAACTCATCAGATAGAGTCCCATTAATTCTAACAGAAAAAGAGACCGAGGAGACACAACGAAGTATAAGGTGTACCCATTCAGGTGCAAAGCCCATTCGTGACATCACATCCAGAAGGAACGACCATTCAACTTTGTCGAAGGCCTTCTCCATATCCAGTTTCAATGCCGCCCCTTGGTAAATGGCAGCGCTATTCGAGTGGAGGGTATGCACAAGCTCATGAGCGATTAAGATGTTGTCGGATATGTTCCTGCCACGAACAAAGGCTGTCTGTGCATCACTGATACAATCTGGTAGAACAGGCTTAAGTCGGTTAACAAGAACCTTAGCAACCGTTTTGTATATGACCGTGCATAAGCTAATTGGTCGAAACTGGCGCATGTTTGTTGGGTCCGCCACCTTTGGAATAAGCACGATGACTGTTTTATTTACAGCCGACATGTCGGCTTCCCCACGCAATAGACTTAAGCAAAGCTGAATAAATTCAGGCCCAATGATGTTCTAGTGTTGCTTGAAGAAACCACTAGGAAATCCATCGATGCCAGGAGCTTTCCTTGGACTAATATCCTGGAAGGCGGCAAGCACTTCACTCTCTGTGAATGGTTGCAACAGAGAAGTATTCATTGATGGAGTGACGACCGGAGGGATTTGTTCCAGCAGACGTGGCGAAGAACTAGGGTTGGACGATGTAAATAGCGTCCGAAAATAATCCGAGGCAATTTGAAGGAGCCTAGGCGTAGCTGTATGCCAAACACGGTTCCCATCGTGAAGGCCACGAATAGTGTTCTTTTTCCTTCGCTTAGAGGCTCTAGCGTGGAAAAAATGCGTGTTTTTGTCCCCTTGGGACAACCATGTGACCCGCGATTGTTGTGCCCAGTAGGCTTCACGTACGTCCAGAAGACGTCGAAGCTCTAGTTTTGCGTCTCGCAGGTCATTTAGCATCGTAGTCGGTAGTTGAAGACGTCGCATGTATGAATTGATTTTGCGTTGTAGTTCCGCAATGCGGTTGTGTGATTGGTATCGGCGATGCGATTGCCAATCGCGAAGCTGGTTGCCAACCGTATGTAATTTATCAGGAAAATTGCCCGATGCATTCGCCCATGCCTGTTGGAAGGTCGAGATGTATGATGGATAATTTGCCCAACAAGATTCAAAAAGGAAATGGTCAAAGGTCTCTCGAGGAGCAGTGTCGCGCTGGAGAGCATGTTTTGTGTCCATGACTATGACATAATGGTCAGAGTCCGGGGAAAAATATTACGGCATTGGAATGTGGAATTTTCACTAAGCCATGCATTGCATGCTAGAAAACGATCAAGTCGTTGACAAACAGTTGAGACGTTAGGCCCTGTTCGGGACCAAGTGAACCAACCCGATGTTGGCTTGCAATCAAAAAGACTATTGCGAGATAAACATTCGCGAAAGCTAGTGATTTGCGACTGTGGTCGGTGACAGCCTCCTTGTTTTTCTGAATCTGATAAAATATCATTAAGGTCACCGCCAATTAACCAAGGCATTGGTGAAGCGTGACGCAAAGAATCAATCAAATCCACGTTTTAGACTTCACACTTGTGTCAGCGTAACCATATATGCCCGTAAAACGAAAACATTCATCATACGAATTTAAAATAACATCGATGGATCGATCAGAATACGAGAGCAAATAAAGTTCAATTTTATTATTCCAAAATATAACGAGTCCGGAGCATGTGGGGCTGCTATCAACATGGATGCAGCCATGCAAATCTAATAAAATCCTTAAATGATCATAATAATAACGACATAAGCGAGTTTCAGACAAAAATATAACATCCGGTTGCAACTTACGAGCAATGGTGCTCAACCCTTGAACTACCGACGGGGAACCAAGACTGCGGCAGTTCCAACAAAAGATCCTCATTTCTCTCGGCGAGGTTGAACGTCAACCGCCACCGAAGAGATTTTGCTGCTCATCCCAGCTTTAGATAGTTTGGAAGGTTTGTCAGAGGTCACTCCGGGTTTCACCGGCTTAGCCTGAGCGGAGGGGGAGGTTCTCGGCCTCTTGGTAACATCAACAGCAACCACCGGAGGGCTACGTTTTGTCTTGCGGGAGCCAATTGCTCCATTAGTAGGTCCCGACGTTGCAGCCAACCAATCCTCAAATTCTGGGTTGGTATACACATTACTTCCAACCCCCAAAGTAGTGGAAATGGGAGGAGCAGCTGCAGGCACCGGTTTACCATCGTCATCGATCAGTACAAACCGCTTCTCCGGCGGAGTGAAGGAGGCAGCAGCATCATTCGTGGCTGGAGTGACCTTGGGGGAACCATTTGTGACAGATTCTGCATCTGCCGGTATGATGTCCAGAGGTGCCACATTTAGTGGCTCAATTGTTTGTGTTGCTGAAGGGGATGCATGTTGTTCGCTGGCAGCATCATCCTCAATCAGAACAGCCACATCAGCAGCTGCGGGCGGGTCCGATATGCCTAGCAATGGATTGGCTACAACATCAGCCATAGTATCTGCAGGGTCCTCGTGTGCCACTGTTGTTGGAGCAGCATCAGGCACTGTATCCGTTGCAACATGAGGCTGCTGCTGGGATGTTTTCGCAATCCCTACCACCTTTTTCCCTTTACCGTTTACATCTGGACAAATGTAAATGAACGGGGAAATTAATAAACAGTAGAAAATGATGGAGTGTGTAAAATTACAAAAGAGATCGAAATAAAATGAAATGAAAATACCCTTAGTAACAGATGGTGTTGTCGAAGGGCCTGCTGGTTCGAAATATCGAACTCGTCCTTTGCTTGCAACCTTAGATTTGCCTTTCGGAGTAGGGGCACGTAGCCAATCACCGTATTGTAGTGCTTCTGGTTTTGCATCCTTAAAGTCAGCGCAAGAAGCACATAGATGACAGAGGATTCCACACACATGGCAGAATGTGGGCAACTTCTCATATTGGACGGGGAGTATTTGTGGTTCCTAATCAGCTATTCCCATTGCCACAAAACGGTGCAATGGTCGAGCAACATCTACTTGGATCCAAACGCGGAAGAACTTGACCATGTTCCCATCTTCCGATTTTCGGGAATCAGTTCCCATGACGGCTCCAAGGCCACTACCAAGTGCCCGCCCAGTGATGTTGGCAACCGTGTCCCCGGTCATCATAGCTAGGGGAACTTTGTGAATCCGAACCCAGATTCGCATATGAGTGAAAGCATAGCCATCAATGGTGAGTTTTGGTTGGATTGGCAGTAGAGCAAGCCGGTCCTTTTTGAACGTCCATGGGCCTCGCTTAAGGACATCATCTTTGCGAGCCGTTGTCTCAAATTTAAACATGAAGAATCCTGATCCTAGGGCCGTTACCGTTGATAGCTTATCACCTTTCCAAACTGTCAAAAAAATGCGTACCAACGCAGCTTCATCGAAAGTTTTCGTTGGAAAAAGCTTCCCTATCAGAGATGATTTGTAATCATCGAGGGGGATGGCTTTGGTCGAAGCTGGTGCAAAAACCAAATGTTGTTCCTCAGCAGTAAACTGGAGGTTGTCAAAGCGTGATAGAAAAAAATCTGAGGAGGCCATGGTGAAGTAACAATTAAAGCTGTTGTAGTGGTAGAGAGAAGAATGGTGCAGCCAAAATACAAAAGCTGAAGCTGGCGGCCAAGGTGAAATATATGTGTTGAAGAGAAGTAATACCTTAGATGGGATTGATAATTCCGAATGAGTAGGAGAGATTTCAAAAGATAAAATAAATTTTAAATTTATTTTTATCTTAAATTTGAAATGTATGGTAATCCTAAAGATTTGTAGATTCCCCGAAAAGAGATGAACAAAATCTTTCCCAGCAAATTCGAAGTTCAATTTTAACTTAGATAAAATAAGTTTGAAATAGAATTTGAAAGTGTATGGTATACGAAGATTAGAAGAGATAGTGATAGCTTTCCCAACAACTTCAAAAAATATTCTAAACTTAGATAATGTGAAATTGAAAGTGAGTTCAAAAGGAAATGGATTCCTGATATATAGGGAATTATCCGTTAAGAAAATTTGAAATGTGGAATGGGAGGTATTTTTGGTTATCCCGATTTTTTGGAACAAAAAAATCTCGGAAATAATGGAACAATGGAACCTCAAAGTTTTGCCTCGCCTCCGTTGAGAGTAAACATGGTCGTTACCATTCACGGAGACGGTGGCAGCAGGGTAACGGGCCCGGGAAACCAACGTCTCACAATCTGCCATCAACGTATGCATGGAGGGGAATAGAAAAACCCTAATTGCAGCCAATGATGGGCTCGAGTTGAGTCCTGACAAACTGCCAACAATCAGCAAGCCAGACTTGAGTAACATCACTAATAAACATATGATGATAAAATGTCTCAAATATAATATAGGTGTTGCATGTCGTATTTGGTTGCAGCTATGCGTCCGTTTGCATGCATGCCATCGCCATGCAATTGGTAAGAAAAACATTATAACGAGAGACTTACAAGTCTCATGCCATTTTTCAAGAGAAGCAAAAATACAAGGCCTTGACGGCCAGGATGAACCCTGTGCCCTGATTAAGGGGGCTGGGATGACGAAGGGCACCCATGAGTGTGACCCAGCATAATCAAAACATTCTACAAAATTATTAAGATTACTGAGAATAGTTATGAATGAATTAACTAGGATAATTGTGGATGACGGTAGAAATCTTTGGTAGAGAGTGGTCGTCAGCATTGGAGAGTGAGGTCTCCATGACAGTAATAAAAATAATAAGCAAACCTGTACATGTTGGTGAGGGATGGATACGGATAACTCCAGTGGTATTCCTTTGCCGGAGAGTAGTGTGACACCAACCAGCTTGGAAAGATCGATAGAGGGCTAGATGAGAGCCATGGCAAAGCCAATGGGAAAGCAAAATTCCATGGGGTGATGGGTCGGTTTCCCACTGTCACCGTTTGGGTGCTAAACAAGCACCACCGCGGCGGAGGTGAGAGGGAGAGGTGGTAGAAGTGGTGGTGGAAGGGTGAAAGGTGGTGGTGGTGGTGGTCGGGGTAGAAGGGAAAAACGAAAGGGAGAATTAGAGAGAAAAAAATTGAGAGAGTTTTCATCACCCGTTACCCGTTGGAATTTTTACCCGTTAGAATTTTAACTGAGTAAAAAGTACAGTAATCGAGTTTTTGCAATATAATCATGTTGAAAAGCTCTTAATCAATTATATGAACTCCTAAAATTTGATTCTAACTTATTTTGCAATCTTTTTCGTAAAGGTTTCGGACGAGCGGGTCTAAATGGGCCGAACAATGGACCCATTAGAATTTTAACTGAGTAAAAAGTACAGAAATCGAGTTTTTGCAATATAATCGTGTTGAAAAGCTCGTAATCAATAATATGAACTCCTAAAATTTGATTAAAACTTGTTTTGCAGTCTTTTTTGTAGAGGTTTCGAACGAGCGGGTCTAAATAGGCCGAACAATGGACCCGTTAGAATTTTAACTGAGTAAAAAGTACAGTAATCGAGTTTTTGCAATATAATCGTGTTAAAAAGCTCTTAATCAATTATATGAACTCCTAAAATTTGATTCTAACTTATTTTGCGATCTTTTTTGAAAGGTTTCGGACGAGCGGTTCTAAATGGGCCGAACAATGGACCCGTTAGAATTTTAACTGAGTAAAAAGTACAGAAATCGAGTTTTTGCAATATAATCGTGTTGAAAAGCTCGTAATCAATTGTATGAACTCCTAAATTTAGATTAAAACTTATTTTGCAACCCTTTTGTAGAGGTTTCGGACGACCGGGTCTAAATGGGCCGAACAATGGACCCGTTAGAATTTTAACTGAGTAAAAAGTACAGAAATCGAGTTTTTCCAATATAATCATGTTGAAAAGCTCGTAATCAATTATATGAACTCCTAAAATTTGATTAAAACTTGTTTTGCGGTCTTTTTTGTAGAGGTTTCAGACGAGCGGGTCTAAATGGGCCGAACAATGGACCCGTTAGAATTTTAACTAAGTAAAAAGTACAGAAATCGAGTTTTTGCAATATAATCGTGTTGAAAAGCTCGTAATCAACAATATGAACTCCTAAAATTTGATTAAAACTTGTTTTGTAGTCTTTTTTGTAGAGGTTTCGGACGAGCGGGTCTAAATAGGCCGAACAATGGACCTGTTAGAATTTTAATTGAGTAAAAAGTACAGAAATCGAGTTTTGGCAATGTAATCGTGTTGAAAAGCTCGTAATCAATTATATGAACTCCTAAATTTGATTCTAACTTGTTTTGCGGTCTTTTTTGTAGAGGTTTCAGACGAGCGGGTCTAAATGGGCCGAACAATGGACCCGTTAGAATTTTAACCGAGTAAAAAGTATAAAAATTAAGTTTTTGCAATATAATAATGTTAAAAAGCTCGTAATCAATTGTATGAACTCCTAAATTTGGATTAAAACTTATTTTCCAACCCTTTTGTGGAGGTTTCGGACGAGCGGGTCTAAATGGGCCGAACAATGGACCCGTTAGAATTTTAACTAAGTAAAAAGTAAAGAAATCGAGTTTTGGCAATATAATCGTGTTGAAAAGCTCGTAATCAATTACATGAACTCCTAAATTTGATTCTAACTTGTTTTGCGGTCTTTTTTTAGAGGTTTCGGACGAGCGGGTCTAAATGGTCCGAACAATGGACCCGTTAGAATTTTAACTGAGTCAAAAGTACAGAAATCGAGTTTTTGCAATATAATCGTGTTGAAAAGCTCGTAATCAATTATATGAACTCCTAAATTTGGATTAAAACTTATTTTGCAACCCTTTTGTAGAGGTTTCGGACGAGCGGGTCTAAATGGGCCGAACAATGGACCTGTTAGAATTTTAACTGAGTAAAAAGTACAAAAATCTGGTTTTTGCAATATAATCGTGTCGAAAATCTCGTAATCAATTGTATGAACTCCTAAATTTGGATTAAAACTTATTTTGCAACCCTTTTGTAGAGGTTTCGGATGAGCGGGTCCAAATGGGCCGAACAATGGACCCGTTAGAATTTTTACTGAGTAAAATGTAATGAAATGTAGTTTTTGCAATATAATCATGTTAAAAAACTCGTAATCATTTGTATGAACTCCTAAATTTGGATTAAATCTTATTTTGCAACCCTTTTGCAGAGGTTTCGGATGAGCGGGTCTAAATGGGCCGAACAATGGACCCGTTAGAATTTTAACTGAGTAAAAAGTGCAGTAATCGAGTTTTTTTCAATATAATCATGTTGAAAAGCTCGTAATCAATTATATGACCTCCTAAAATTTGAATCTAACTTGTTTTGCGGTCTTTTTTGTAGAGGTTTAGGACGAGCGGGCCTAAATGGGCCGAACAATTGACCCGTTAGAATTTTAACTGAGAAAAAAGTACAGAAATCGAGTTTTTGAATTATAATCGTGTTGAAAAGCTCGTAATCAATTGTATAAACTCCTAAATTTGGATTAAAACTTATTTTGCAACCCTTTTGTAGAGGTTTCAGACGAGCGGGTCTAAATGGGTCGAACAATGGACCCGTTAGAATATTAACTGAATAAAAAGTACAGAATTCTAGTTTTTTCAATATAATCATGTTGAAAAGCTCTTAATCAATTTTATGAACTCCTAAATTTGGATTAAAACTTATTTTGCAACCCTTTTGTAGAGGTTTCGGACGAGCGGGTCTAAATGGGCCGAACAATGGACCTGTTAGAATTTTAACTGAGTAAAAAGTACAGAAATCGAGTTTTTGCAATATAATCGTGTTGAAAAGCTCATAATCAATTATATGAACTCCTAAATTTGGATTAAAACTTATTTTTCAACCCTTTTGTAGAGCTTTCGGACGAGCGGGTCTAAATGGGCCGAACAATGGACCCGTTAGAATTTTTTTTGAAGAAAACGGGCCTCATTAAAAACCCCTGCTAAAATCTCCAAGCACAAGGCTTGGAGAAACCTAAAAGGGGAAAAGAGTACCCAAGATATATTATTAACCGAGGTTAAACCTCGTAAAGTACAATGTTTTTGATACAATCAGGGTAAATAGATCCAAAAGATAAAGAAGACATGGATCTAAGGGCATGGGTAGCCAACGAATGAGCTACAAAATTAGCCTCACGGCGAATATACTGAATATGTGCCTCAGAAAAATCCTCCAAAGCAGTATGAGCCTCCAGAATCATCGGCCCCAAAGGAGAAAGATCTGGCCCAAGAGAGTTGATTCTGTTTGCTAGGGATGCACAGTCTGTCTCGAAAATCAGATGGCTCCAACCTTGAGATCGGGCAAAAGTAATGCCAGCAAGAAGACCTTTCCCTTCGGATGAAATAGCATCAGCACAACTGCCCAGCGGAAAAGCCAGGCCACAGACAACCGTCCCAGTGTCATCCCGAGCGACAACACCAACCACCGCTGCACGAGTGGAAGGATCAAAAGCTCCATCCACATTAACTTTAATAAAACCACAAGGTGGAGGCCTCCAACGAGGAGGAAGAGATGAAGGGACGGATGATGTAGAGGAAGATATAGCATTAGAGTAATCCTTATGGAGACTAATAGAGTTGACAGCAATTAGCCAAGGGGGTTGAAGATGTTTATTATGGACCCAATCGTTACGTCTGTTCCAGATATTCCAAAGGGTAGTCAGGAAGAGGCCAAAAAGATCAGGAGAGAGAAGAGAAGCTCCTTCCTCAAGCCAATGTAGGCCCGTGGAGGCGGAACTGTTGATAAAAGAGGATGGAAGACCAATCAATTTAAGAGTTTCCGAGGCACTAGAGCAGTCTCGGAGAGCATGGAGAATCGACTCAATACCCGAATTACAAATGGGACATGGACCAGAATCTGAAGCAAAAGTCTGAAGGCGGGCCCCAACAGGCAGGGCTCCTGCCCCCAGACGCCAGCCGAAAGTTTTAACTTTAGGCAAAACTTTGAGCTTGGCAAGAAATTTCCAGAAACGGGGGGGACGAAGTCTAGGCTCAGGGGGTCGTTGTAGGAAAAGATAGCCAGATCTGACGGAATAGATGCCAGAATCATTGGGTTTCCAGAGGATGGTATCACGAGTATCATTAATAATGGGAACTGAAAGAATGGAATTGGCATCATCCACGGTAAAATAAGCACGAACTTTGACAGGGTCCCAGGCCGCTTGGTTACGTAACATAAAATCTCTACAACGAATGTGGACTTCCTCCGAAAGTTCAAAGTCCCCATAGAGGTGAACAGTCGAGAAGCCTCCCCAATTATCATGATGGATGCGTATGTTACTGTTGATACCCGGACGATAGAGGAAACTACCAAATAGGTGTTGCATAGCGTTATAGAGACCTTGCCAGGCAAAAGAACCTCGCGAAGGCCGAGAGGCATTAAGGATATTACCTGTCGGAAAGTACTTAAATTTATAGATTTGTCCCAAGAGGGAGTCAGGTTCGCAAATGAGTCGCCAGAGTTGTTTGCCAAGAAGAGCTATATTAAAATTATTGAGGTCCCGGAAACCCATACCACCAACAGATTTAGGCAGGCATACCTGGTCCCATGGGAGCATATGCCAACCTTTCTTGTTTGATTTCCCAGACCACCAATATCGACGAATGGCAGATGTCATATCATCAATAATATTTTGAGGTAATAAATAACAGGACATAATGTATTGAGGTAAAGATTGTAAAATGGCTTTAATAAAAATTTCCCTGCCACTGAAGGAGAGAAGCTGTTTGTCCCAGTTGGATAATCTATCGTGAACTTTATCACGTATAAACCCTAAAGCAAGGGTCTTATTTTTACCAATAAGAAGAGGTACCCCCAGATAGACTCCAGGATTGGAGACCTCACGAACTTGAAGATAGGAATTAATAGTTTGACGAGTGGAAGTAGGAGTGCGAGGATTGTAAAAGATAGCAGATTTATCGAAGTTGACTGCTTGCCCAGAGGCAGAGGCATAAGTTTGGAGGGCCAACTTAAGGTGTGCAGCTTCATCAGGATCTGAGTTAAGGAAAACTATGCAATCATCCGCAAACAATAGGTGGTTAACCTTGGGCCCATGCTTACAAGCTCCTAATCCTGGAAGTAGGCCTTGTTGTTTAGCATCAGCCAAGAAGGCTGAGAGCCCTTGGGTACAAAATAGAAAAAGAAAAGGAGATAAAGGGTCACCTTGGCGGAGGCCCCTTTGAGGTCGAAACAAAGGGGAGAAAGAATTGTTTACCTTAACCGTAAAAGAAACTGATGAGATGCATCTCATTATGAGAGAGACCCAGGATGAGGCAAACCCCATACGGGTCATAACATTTTCAAGGAATGACCACTCGACTCTGTCAAAGGCCTTTTCCATGTCAAGTTTAAGAGCAGCTCCACGAGAAGATTTTGAAGTACCAACATTAATTGAATGAATAAGTTCGTGGGCAATAAGGATATTATCTGTAATATTACGTCCCTGAACAAAAGCAGCTTGATTTGAACTGATACAGAAAGGAATGGTATGTTTCATTCGATTAACCAAAACTTTAGCAATGATTTTGTAGATTACCGTACAGAGACTGATGGGCCGAAGATGTCTCATAGTAGTGGGATCCTTAATCTTAGGTATGAGAACCAATATAGTTTGGTTGACTGAGGCTATATCAGCTGACCCTTTAAGGAGATTGAGGCAAAGGGTAGTAATATCAGGTCCTACAGTATCCCAATGTTGACGAAAAAATCCACTTGGCAGGCCATCAATTCCCGGGGCTTTCCTGGGATCGATGTCTCGAAAAGCGGTGAAAATTTCTTCTGGAGTGAATTCCTTGGTAAGGGACTCATTCATTGTATTCGAAATAGTAGGAGTGATTTTTGAGAGAATTTGGTCAGAAAAGTGAGGGTTTGAGGAAGAAAAAAGATTATAGAAATATGAGGAAGCAATTTCCATAAGGTCAGAATCATTCGTGCGCCAAACATTGTTGGAGTCTAAGAGGCCTGTGATAGTGTTCTTTTTCTTCCTATTGGAAGCTCGGGCATGAAAGAAGCGGGTATTTTTGTCCCCTTGGGAAAGCCATAGATTACGAGAACGTTGTGCCCAATATGCTTCTTGCACCTCGAGAAGTTTATGGAGTTCAGTTTTGGCGGAGATATATCTTTTTTCAGCAGAAGCTGAAAGAGGTCGTTGTAATAGTTTATTAATTTTCTTAGTGAGAAAGTTAATGCGACCATTGGTTTTAAATCTTTGTTGGGATTGCCAGTCTCCTAGGCAGGAGCCAACAGCTTTAATTTTATCCAAAGTATTACCTTTGGTGGATGACCAAGTTTGTTTTACCACATTAATACCTTCATCATTGGAAGCCCAACAATTTTCAAATCTGAACGTGGTTGGTGGGGGACGGGGATTTGTTGGAGGAAGAGGTTCTGTATTTAATAGTAGAAAACAGTGATCTGATTTTGCATCAAAGTCTGAAATGATGTTATAATTAGGAAAGGAGGCTTTCCATGCCATGTTCCCAACAAAACGATCTAGACGCTCAAATAAAGAAGGGGTTTTGGGCCCTGTTTTAGACCAAGTGAACCATCCCGTTGTAGGTTTGCAATCAAAAAGATTATTACGAGAAAGACAATTACGGAAATTATTAATTTGAGATCTAGGCCGTCGACAACCACCTTGTTTTTCATTATCAGATAAGATTTCGTTAAAATCACCCCCGATAAGCCAAGGGTGATCGTCGTTAATGTTGAGAGAATCGATTAGTTCCCAAGTTTTGGTTTTGTTACATGTTTCGGAAAAGCCATGAATTCCAGTAAAATAGAACGAAGAAGAGTTGCATGTAATATACGTGTGAATAAAGCGATCCGAATAAGAAAGCAAATCAATATTATTATTATTCATAGCAAATAAATCAAGTCCAGAGCAATTATTAGAAAAATCAACCGAAAAAGCTAGGGCCATCCCTAGCAAATCACCAAGACGGCTATAAGTCGTATTTTTGAGTTTAGTTTCACATAAAAACAATAAATCAGGTTTATGAAGCCTAACATAAGACTGGAGGTGTTGAACTGCCTGGACCTTACCTAAGCCCTGGCAGTTCCAGCATAAAATTATCATTTCCCTCGGCGGGGCTGTGCATCAGCCGCCGCCGGAGAGTTTTTTCCGCTGCTCATCCCAGCTTTCGAAGTAGGCGATGGTGTAGGTCTAGACTTTTTGGGCTGCAGGACCACATGGATTGGGGAACACCTCTTAGTGCCTCGGTTTAGAGGGATGGGAATAGGGGCCGGAGCAGAAGCTGCAATATTTGGATAATGCTTGAGTAGCCACGAATCAAAATCATCAAAAAATGATATACCGGTTTGGAGAAATGGCTTACTGAGCTGTTCATCCAGTTTTCTAACATGCTGAGCAGTAGAGTTTGGCTTTCCATCATCTTGACCGTCCAGATCAACTTGAACAGGGTAGATGGTGTTCAGGGGTTGAGGAGAAATGACTCTTGAATGCAATGGTACTTTTTGGGGCAGCTTGGGATCGGCATTAGTGGGAGGCAAATCCGAAGATTCCTCCCCCACCACCTCATCGTTGTTATTGGTTTCCTCGATGGGGAGATCTGCAAAGGAAGCAGCATCCCCTTCATTGAGGTTCCCTATAAGATTAGAAAAAGAGGAAATAAGATTTAATTGTATGAAAATATGGAAGAAAGAAACATAAAGGTTTTTGACAGAATTTAGACCTGAATCTTGGGCAGAAGTGACAGGAGCTTTCCCTTTGTCCATAGGATCTGATAAGGAAAGGGAATTATTAAAGCAGCATAGGGGGGAGTGATAATTAAGTGGAAGCCAAAATAAATTTATTATAATACCTAGCGGTGGGTTTGGTTCAGCATTAGCAGAGGATTCAGCAGTTTTGCCCTTGTCCAAAGGAGCTGTACATGATAACAGTTTATGATATAAAAACGAGAAAAGGCATGAAATTGAATAGATGTATTTAAAAAAATGTAATATACCTTGCGGTGGTTTGCATTCATTAGAAGTTGATTGCTCAACAATGCGAATACGGCCACGTGGTCCCTGGTCACGGCGGCGCGGGGGAAGCCAACGGAGCCAATCACCGTATTGGAATTTTGCTGGATCAATCGTAGCCTTGGAGGGGCAGTGGTCGAAAGTGTGGCTAATGATACCACATCCTGGACAGAGAAGGGGAAGAGGTTCATATTCTAGACGGCAGGAAGTGGTTCGTGGACCTTTCCCAATGAGGAGGAATCGTCGAATCGGTTTGGATATGTCCAGAAGTATTTCCACTCGTAGAAATTCAGTCATGTTCCCTCGTTCTTTGCGAGTATCAGTACGTAATACGGTGCCGACCATGGCCCCAAGTGACTGTCCAACAAGGTGAGCTCTGTCGTGATCCTCTAAAAAAGGTTTGGGCAAGGAGTGAATGCGAAACCATATCCTCATGAGATTAAAAGAATACTCGTCCATACTTTTACCAGGTGTATAGTCAGCTAGGGCCATCCATTCGTCTTTGTGAAGCCAAGGGCCTCTCTCGAACACATCACATTTGTCGCTTATAGTGGCAAACTCGATACGAAAGAAGGAGTCTCTGATAATAGAGATTGATTTAAGGTGATTTTTCTTCCATATGCCTTCAAAAACTGAGAGGATGGTCCAATCGTCTATTGGCTTTGATGATATGAACTTTCCAATCAGGATGGTTTTAGGATCTTCATCAAAGAAGTCAAAATCAGGGGTGTAAATGGTATTGGCTTCCTCGTTTGTTAGGTCCAAATCAGTGAATTGGGGAAGAGAAGAAGAGGATGCCATTTGGTGATAAATGTGGTAATTTCGAAAAGAACAAGATGAAAAATTGCAAGTGGGAGAGGTGGGATCAAAGTGGGCTGTAATCTTATAAATAATAGAATTGATAGAAGTAAAATTATGAATGGGAAACAAATAATAGTGAGAATTAAAAAAGGAATGTAGAATGAAAATATTCCTAAAGATTGGAAATGAGATACGTGGGGTAATTTTAGAAAGTGAGAAATATAGAAGAAGATTTAAATAAGGGCTTAGAAATATAAAATATTTAAGGTAATGTTGGATGTGAAAAGGAAAGAGAATACTTAGGTTATGGTAGCTAAATTGAATGGAGGGAGTAATTAAAGGAAATAGATAAGTTATAATTAAAGGCAGGGAATGGAAAGGTGATATGGAAATATATGGGATTAATGGAGGAAATATAATATAGATGACAGTAAAGTATAAGAATGGAATAAAATTAGATTGGAATGGGTTGGGAAAAGGAAAGAAAGGACGTTGAATATGGTAACTGAATTGGATGGAAAGAGTAAGAAGAGGAGAGAAGTAATTTAGAAATAAATTTTCATTAAATGGCAATAAATGGCAAGTAAATAAGGTAATGTATGAAATTAAGGAATGGTGTGTAAACCATTTGATAATTGAGAATAAGGGAAGATTAATGTTAGGTTGATATCGGTAGTTTATGAAAGGTTGAAAATGGAAGAGATGATATGATAATAAATTGAAACTAGAAGGCAAGTGAAGCGGAAATAATAGGAATAAATTGAAAAGTAAGAAAATTGAGAAAAGTTGTAAGAAATTAAAGTATAGAAGAAAGAAATAAGATGATAATGGTAAGAAATAAAGAAAATAAATAAATGTTGCACTTAGAAGAAGGAAAGAGTAAAAGTAATGTCTAATGTAAAAGGGAAGGAAAATACTGTAAATATGGTAACACAATTGAATAGAGAGAGTAAAAGATGGAATGGAATGAGATAGTAATAAATTTACAATAAAAGGCATGAAATGTAAAAGGTATATGATAATATATAACATTGATATGGAAAGTAGAAAACAATTGATAATAGAACATAAATAAAGAATAAAATTAAAGTAATGTAGAATGTAAAAATAATGCAGTTTGATAATTTTCCTAAAAATTAGACGTGATAAACATGGGATTAATTTAGAAAGGGAGAAATATAGAAGAAGATTTAATTTAGAGCTTAGAGTTAGGTAAGATTTAAGATAGTGTTGGAAGTAAAAAGGAAAGAGAATACTTTGGATATGGAAACTAATTTGACTATAGAGAGTAAATAAGGGAAAGAGATAATTTAGAAATAAATTATCAATAAAGGCCGATAATTGGAGAGGAGATACGGAGATATATGTAATTAAAGAAGGAAATATAAAACGGTAGACTATAGAGAATAAAGGTAGAATAATATAAGATTGATATGGGTTGGGAAAAGGAAAGAAAAAGCTATGAATATGGTAACTGAATTGAATAGGGAGAGTAAATAGAGGAAAGATATAAATTAGAAATAAATTTGCGTTAAAAGACAATAATTGATAAACGGATATGGTGCTGTTCGAGTTGAAATAAAGATATATAAAACAGTTGGTAATAGAGAATAAAGATAGAATAAAGATAGATTGGGAGGTAAATAATTTAAATGTTATCTTTTCCAAACAGATATATATATGTGTTTAATTGTATTCACCATAAAGATGATCGAATAGTTTTCCCCAATAGGGGATGGTAGAAGAGCACCTAAAGAGGTGTAGTGGTATTCAATAATTGGATGGCATATAGAAAATATGAATAGAACATTTTTTGAAAGAATGGACCAAGAGAAAAGATAAAAATAGGATAACAATAAAATACAAATAGTGAGCATAATGGCAGATTTGATGATGGTCATAGGTAAGAAGATGAGATAACATAAAAGAAACCCAGAATTAAAAAAAGTAGAATAATTAAAATAAAAAGAACCTAGGAGGTAAACAAAACACGTCCAAAGATAAAGGCATGTTAGGAAATAAATAAAAGAGAAGAAGAACCACATGTAAAAAAGGAAGAGATAAATGCATACAATGACGCAAAATAAAAGCAAGAGAGCAAGAATAGGAGAAAAATTACAGACCGGGATTAGTAAGAGAATGGGGGTGAAGAAATATAGAACAGACCAAAAGAGCAAATAAACGGGAGCAAAAAAATAGTACAAGATCAAAGCTAAAAAAATAAAAAAACGGATGCCTTGGGCAAAGGAGGGGCCGTCTATGGAGAAAGGATAGGATCCGCAAAGGTGGCCGCCGGTGCAGTAGGTGAAAGGAACATGCAAAACAGAAATAAAGAAAGTTAGAGTCGATGCCAGAGATAAGATGCATAGTAGAGGACGAATTCTTAGATTATGGGCTAAAAGAATGAAAAAAAAGGCAACAAATATTATAGATGTAAAAATTATCGTACAGGACATCAAAACAGACTGATATTAATCGATAATATTGAGTGATGGAATATAGCTGAAAATACAAAGAAATATAAACAATTAATATGAAATGGACTTGGAACATTAATAAAATTTTAATAAAATAGAAATTGTTTATGCTTATAAAGAAGTTCAGAATGCAGAAACCAATTAAAGACAAAATGGATATGATATAGAATATAAAAGTAAGTACCACAAAGTGGTTTGATAAAATTCCCCTTAAAGGGGATCGAATATTCCTCAATAGGAGGATGGTGGTAAAAGAGTATAGGCCAAATAATTGATATAATTGGTAGGTGAGTTTCATATAATGAGTTGGAACTATAAACCAAATGAACAGTGAAGACATAACCGTGGATGAAATGAATTTGTAGGAAAGGTAAAAAGAAAAGCATAAAATAGAATGATAAACCAAAAGGGGAAGGACATTAGGTATTGGATCAACGGTAATGATCATAAATAATCCCAATAACAACAATGCAAACTGTAAATAAGAACTAAAGGGAAAAGCCACAAGGTGGATCAATAAAATTTCCCTAAAAAGGGATAGAGAGATCCTCAAAAAGAGGATGGTGTTGATAGAATATAATGGAGATAGGTAAAGATATTGGCATTTAACAACATAGGAAAGAAATATGGAAGCAAACCAAATGAAAAAATAATCAGACAACAATGAATACATAGAATTAAAATGTGATGGAAAAGGTAAGCAACCAAATAAAAGCAGCATCCATGAAGGTGGATCAAACCAACATAAACAGTAAGATAGAGGCATACGATTCAACAGGTAAATAAAAGCAAGATACCAAAATAACACAAACGGGCAAAAACTAATCTGGAAAATCGAAAAAGATATGGCTGAAATAAAAAGGTAAAAGAACGAAAACATAATTAATAAAGAACTTAGAATCGGGCAAAAGGGGGCTTTACCGTAGATCACCGGAAACCAAAATGAATAATAGGACCACCGGGAATCTGGGTTTCGCCTCGGATTGAAACAAAGAAAATAGATCGGCAGAGACATCGAAATCGGAAACACCATGGAGATGCCTAAGATCCAAAAATTCACTGCCAAGGAAAACCGATCGTGAGAGAGGAACAAATTGAATAAAAAAAAGAAAATAAAAAATAAAAGAAAAAGAAGAATGGCCGATCGGATTTGGAAGATGGAGATTCCTGGACTTATAACAGGAACCCAAGGCGGCCACTGCATCCTTGCGAAAGAGAGAAACCGGTTGGAAGTGGAAAGACGAAGCACAACACAAGTATTGATATTCTTGGGAATGCACAGCAAATTTGCAACAAAATGAAGAAGACTCGCAAAACAACAACGGAAAAAATAAGCAAGCCAAAATAAATCAAAATAAAAGAAGTAATCGATGATAGATGAAGAAAAAACCAAAATAAAAATAGAGGGAACCGGGATTGGGTTGGGATGGGGTCTCGAGTCAGATTTACCTTTGAACTCCTGGATCTCAAGATGGAAAAGAACGCCTACTGGTGAGGGGAGGAAGACGGAGGCGGACGGCGTAGGAGGCGCGGAGACGGCAGCAGAGAGCAGCATAAGCGAAAGAAAAATAAGGTGAAGAGAAAATGAGAGAGAGGAGGCGGCGGTGCAAAAGAAAAAGAAAGGGAAAAAGAGAAGAAAAACGCAAAACCCCTAATGAGACCCGAGAGAGTAGAGAGAATTTCGAGAGACCCCATCCCACCTACCCACCCACCCGTTAGAATTTTAACTAAGTAAAAAATACAGTAATCGAGTTTTTGCAATATAATCGTGTTGAAAAGCTCTTAATCAATTATATGAACTCCTAGAACTTGATTCTAACTTATTTTGCGATCTTTTTTGTAACGGTTTTGGACGATCGGGTCTAAATGGGCCGAACAATGGACCCGTTAGAATTTTAACTGAGTAAAAAGTAAAAAAAAAACGAGTTTTGCAATATAATCGTGTTGAAAAGCTCGTAAACAATTGTATGAACTATTAAATTTGGATTAAAACTTATTTTGCAACCCTTTTGTAGAGGTTTCGGATGAACGGGTCTAAATGGGCCGAACAATGGACCCTTTAGAATTTTAACTGAGTAAAAAGTATTGTAATCAAGTTTTTTCAATATAATCGTCTTGAAAAGCTCGTAATCAATTATATGAACTCCTAAATTTGATTATAACTTGTTTTGCGGTCTTTTTTGTAGAGGTTTCGGACGAGCGGGTCTAAATGGACCTAACAATGGACCCATTTGAATTTTAACTGAGTAAAAAGTACAGAAATCGATTTTTTCAATATAATTGTGTTGAAAATCTCGTAATCAATTGTATGAACTTCTAAATTTGGTTTAAAACTTATTTTACAACCCTTTTGTAGAGGTTTCGGACGAGCGGGTCTAAATGGGCCAAACAATGGACCCGTTAGAATTTTAACTGAGTAAAAAGTACAGAAATCGAGTTTTTGCAATATAATCGTGTTGAAAAGCTCGTAATCAATTATATGAACTCCTAAAATTTGATTAAAACTTGTTTTGCGGTCTTTTTTGTAGAGGTTTCGGACGAGCGGGTCTAAATGGGGCGAACAATGGACCCGTTAGAATTTTAACTGAGTAAAAAGTACAGAAATCGAGTTTTTGCAATATAATCGTGTTCAAAAGCTCTTAATCAATTATATAAACTCCTAGAATTTGATTCTAACTTATTTTGCGATCTTTTTTGTAACGGTTTCGGACGTGCGGGTCTAAATGGGCCGAACAATGGACCCGTTAGAATTTTAACTGAGTCAAAAGTAAAGAAATCGAGTTTTTGCAATATAATAGTGTTGAAAAGCTCGTAATCAATTTTAGGAACTCCTAAATTTCGATTAAAATTTACTTTGCGGTCCTTTTCATAAGGTTTCGGACGAGCGAGTCTAAATGGGCCGAACAATGGACCTGTTAGAATTTTAACCGAGTAAAAAGTATAAAAATTAAGTTTTTGCAATATAATAGTGTTGAAAAGCTCGTAATTAATTATATGAACTCCTAAATTTGGATTAAAACTTATTTTGCAGCCCTTTTTGCAGAGGTTTCGGACGAGCGGGTCTAAATGGGCCGAACAATGGACACGTTAGAATTTTTTTTAAGAAAGCTCATTAGAATTTTAACTAAGTAAAAAGTACAGAAATTGAATTTTTGCAATATAATCGTGTTGAAAAGCTCGTTATCAATTATATGAACTCCTAAAATTTGATTCTAACTTATTTTGTGATCTTTTTTGTTGAGGTTTCAGACGAGCGGGTCTAAATGGGCCGAACAATGGACCCGTTAGAATTTTAACTGAGTAAAAAGTACAAAAATCGAGTTTTTGCAATCTAATTGTGTTGAAAAGCTCGTTATCAATTGTATGAACTCCTAAATTTGGATTAAAATGTATTTTGCAACCCTTTTGTAGAGGTTTCGGATGAGCGTGTCTAAATGGGCCGAACATTGGAGCCGTTAGAATTTTAACTGAGTATAAAGTACAGAAATCAAGTTTTTGCAATATAATCATGTTGAAAAGCTCGTAATCAATTATATGAACTCCTAAAATTTGATTCTAATTTGTTTTGCGGTCTCTTCTGTAGAGGTTTCGGACGAGCGGGTCTAAATGGGCCGAACAATGGATCCGTTAGAATTTTAAATGAGTAAAAAGTACAATAATCGAGTTTTTGCAATATAATCGTGTTGAAAAGCTCGTAATCAATTGTATGAACTCCAAAATTTGGATTAAAACTTATTTTCAACCCTTTTGTAGAGATTTCAGACGAGCGGGTCTAAATGGGCCGAACAATGGACCTGTTAGAATTTTAACTGAGTAAAAAGTACAAAAATCGAGTTTTTGCAATATAATCGTGATGAAAAGCTCGTAATCAATTGTATGAACTCTTAAATTTGGATTGAAACTTATTTTCCAACCCTTTTGTAGAGGTTTCGGACGAGCGGGTTTAAAGGGGCCGAACAATGGACCCGTTAGAATTTTAACTGAGTAAAAAGTACTATAATCGAGTTTTTGTAATATAATCGTGTTGAAAAGCTCGTAATCAATTATATGAACTCCTAAATTTGATTCTAACTTATTTTGCGGTCTTTTTTGTAGGGGTTTCGGATGAGCGGCTCTAAATGGGCCGAACAATGGACCCGTTAGAATTTTAACCGAGTAAAAAGTACAGAAATCGAGTTTTTGCAATATAATCATGTTGAAAAGCTCGTAATCAATTATATGAACTCCTAAAATTTGATTCTAATTTGTTTTGCGGTCTCTTTTGTAGAGGTTTCGGACGAGCGGGTCTAAATGGGCCGAACAATGGACACGTTAGAATTTTTTTTAAGAAAGCTCATTAGAATTTTAACTAAGTAAAAAGTACAGAAATTGAATTTTTGCAATATAATCGTGTTGAAAAGCTCGTAATCAATTGTATGAACTCTTAAATTTGGATTAAAACTTATTTTCCAACCCTTTTGTAGGGGTTTCGGACGAGCGGGTCTAAATGGGCCGAACAATGGACCCGTTAGAATTTTAACTAAGTAAAAAGTACAGAAATCGAGTTTTTGGAATATAATCGTGTTGAAAAGCTCGTAATCAATTATATGAACTCTTAAAATTTGATTCTAAATAATTTTGCTATTTTTTGTTGTAGAGGTTTCGGACGAGCGGGTCTAAATGGGCCGAACAATGGACCAGTTAGAATTTTAAGTGAGTAAAAAGTACAGAAATCGAGTTTTGGCAATATAATCGTGTTGAAAAGCTCGTAATCAATTATATGAACTCCTAAATTTGATTCTAACTTGTTTTGCTGTCTTTTTTGTAGAGGTTTCGAACGAGCGGGACTAAATGGGCTGAACAATGGACCCATTAGAATTTTAACTGTGTCAAAAGTACAGAAATCGAGTTTTTGCAATATAATAGTGTTGAAAAGCTCGTAATCAATTATATGAGCTCCTAAATTTCGATTAAAACTTACTTTGCGGTCCTTTTCGTAAGGTTTCGGATGAGCGAGTCTAAATGGGCCGAACAATGGACCCGTTAGAATTTTAACCGAGTAAAAAGTATAAAAATTATAATTTTCCAATATAATAGTGTTGAAAAGCTCGTAATCAATTGTATGAACTCCTAAATTTGGATTAAAACTTATTTTCTAACCCTTTTGTAGAGGTTTTGGACGAGAGGGTCTAAATGGGCCGAACAATGGACCCGTTAGAATTTTAACTGGGTAAAAGTACAGAAATCGAGTTTTGGCAATATAATCATGTTGAAAAGCTCGTAATCAATTATATGAACTCCTAAATTTGATTCTAACTTGTTTTACGGTGTTTTTTGTAGAGGTTTCGGACGAGCGGGTCTAAATGGGCCGAACAATGGACCCGTTAGAAGTTTAACTGAGTCAAAAGTACTGAAATCGAGTTTTTGCAATATAATAGTGTTGAAAACCTCGTAATCAATTATATGAACTCCTAAATTTCGATTAAAACTTACTTTGCGGTCCTTTCGTAAGGTTTCGGACGAGCAAGTCTAAATGGGTCGAACAATAGACCCGTTAGAATTTTAACCGAGTAAAAAGTATAAAAATTAAATTTTCGTAAGGTTTCGGACGAGCGAGTCTAAATGGGCCGAAAAATGGACCCGTAATCAAATATATGAACTCCTAAATTTGGATTAAAACTTATTTTGCAGCCCTTTTTTGTAGAGGTTTCGGACGAGCGGGTCTAAATGGGCCGAACAATGGACCCGCTAGAATTTTTTTAAGAAAGCCCGTTAAAATTTTAACTCAGTAAAAAGTACAGAAATTGAATTTTTGCAATATAATCGTGTTGAAAAGCTCGTAATCAATTATATGAACTCCTAAATTTGATTCTAACTTGTTTTCCGGTCTTTTTCGTAGAGGTTTCGGACGAGCGGGTCTAAATGGGCCGAACAATGGACCTGTTAGAATTTTAACTAAATAAAAAGTACAGAAATCGAGTTTTTGCAATATAATCGTGTTGAAAAGCTCATAATCAATTATATGAACTCCTAAATTTGGATTAAAACTTATTTTGCAACCCTTTTATAGAGGTTTCGGATGAGCGAGTCTAAATGGGCCGAACAATGGACCCGTTAGAATTTTAACTGAGTACAAAGTACAGAAATCAAGTTTTTGCATTATAATCGTGTTGAAAAGCTCGTAATCAATTATATGAACTCCTAAATTTTGATTCTAACTTGTTTTGCGGTCTTTTTTGTAGAGGTTTCGGACGAACGGGTCTAAATGGGTCGAACAATGGATCCGTTACAATTTTAACTGAGTAGAAAGTACAAAAAGTGAGTTTTTGCAGTATAATCTGTTTGAAAATCTCTTAATCAATTGTATGAAATCCTAAATATGGATTAAAACTTATTTTGCAACCCTTTTGTAGAGGTTTCGGACGAGCGGGTCTTAATGGGCCGAACAATAGACCCGTTAGAATTTTAACAGAGTAAAAAGCAGAAAAATCGAGTTTTTGCAATATAATTGTCTTGAAAAGCTCATAATCAATTGTATGAACTCCTAAATTTGGATTAAAACTTATTTTGCAACTCTTTTGTAGAGGTTTCGGACGAGAGGGTCTAAATGGGCCGAACAATGGACCCGTTAGAATTTTAACTGAGTAGAAAGTACAAAAAGTGAGTTTTTACAATATAATCTGTTTGAAAATCTCTTAATCAATTGTATGAACTCCTAAATTTGGATTAAAACTTATTTTGCAACCCTTTTTGTAGAGGTTTCGGACGAGCGGGTCTAAATGGGGCGAACAATGGAACCGTTAGAATTTTAAATGAGTAAAAAATACAGTAATCGAGTTTTTGCAATATAATCTTGTTGAAAAGCTCGTAATCAATTGTATGAACTCCTAAATTTGTATTAAAACTTATTTTCCAACCCTTTTGTAAAGGTTTCGGACTAGCGGGTCTAAATGGGCCGAACAATGGACCCATTAGAATTTTAACAGAGTAAAAAGCACAAAAATTGAGTTTTTGCAATATAATTGTTTTGAAAAGCTCATAATCAATTGTATGAACTCCTAAATTTGGATTAAAACTTATTTTGCAACCCTTTTGTAGAGGTTTCGGTTGAGCGCGTCCAAATGGGCCGAACAATGGACCCGTTAGAATTTTTACTGAGTAAAATGTAATAAAATCGAGTTTCTGCAATATAATCATGTTAAAAAGCTCGTAATCAATTGTATGAACTCCTAAATTTGGATTAAATCTTATTTTGCAACCCTTTTGCAGAGGTTTCGGACGAGCGGGTCTAAATGGGCCGAACAATGGACCCGTTAGAATTGTAACTGAGTAAAAATTACAGTAATCGAGTTTTTGCAATATAATCATGTTGAAAAGCTCGTAATCAATTATATAAACTCCTAAAATTTGATTCTAACTTGTTTTGCGGTCTTTTTTTAGAGGTTTCGGACGAACGGGCCTAAATGGGCCGAACAATTGACCCGTTAGAATTTTAACTGAGAAAAAAGTACAGAAATCGAGTTTTTGCAATATAATCGTGTTGAAAAGCTCGTAATCAATTGTATGAATTCCTAAATTTGGATTAAAACTTATTTTGCAACCCTTTTGTAGAGGTTTCAAGCGAGCGGGTCTAAATGGGCCGAACAATGGACCCGTTATAATATTAACTGAATAAAAAGTACAGAATTCTAGTTTTTTTCAATATAATCGGGTTGAAAAGCTCGTAATCAATTATATGAACTCCTAAATTTGATTCTAACTTGTTTTGCGGTCTTTTTTGTAGAGGTTTCGGACGAGCGGGTCTAAATGGGCCGAACAAAGGACCCGTTAGAATTTTAACTGAGTAAAAAGTTAAGAAATCGAGTTTTTGAAATATAATCGTGTTGAAAAGCTCGTAATCAATTATATGAACTCCTAAAATTTAATTCTAAATTATTTTGCGGTCTTTTTTGTAGAGGTTTTAGATGAGCGGGTATAAATGGGCCGAACAATGGACCTGTTAGAATTTTAACTAAGTAAAAAGTACAGAAATCGAGTTTTTGCAATATAATCGTGTTGGAAAGCTCGAAATTAATTATCTGAACTCTTAAATTTGATTAAAATTTGTTTTGCGGTCTTTTTTGTAGAGGTTTCGGACGAGCGGGTCTAAATGGGCCGGACAATGGACCCGTTAGAATTTTAACTGAGTAAAAAGTATAAAAATTGAGTTTTTGCAATATAATCCTGTTGAAAAGCTCATAATCAATAATATGAACTCCTAAAATTTGATTAAAACTTATTTTGCGGTCTATTTTGTAGAGGTTTCGGACGAGCGGGTCTAAATGGAGCGAACAATGGACCCGTTAGAATTTTAACTGAGTAAAAGGTACAGAAATGGAGTTTTTGCAATATAATCATGTTCAAAAGCTCTTAATCAATTATATGAACTCCTAGAATTTGATTCTAACTTATTTTGTGATCTTTTTTGTAACGTTTTCGGACGAGCAGGTCTAAATGGGCCGAACAATGGACCCGTTAGAATTTTAACTGAGTAAAAAGTAAAGAAATCGAGTTTTTGCTATATAATCGTGTTGAAAAGCTCGTAAACAATTGTATGAACTCCTAAATTTGGATTAAAACTTATTTTGCAACCCTTTTGTAGAGGTTTCGGACGAGCGGGTCTAAATAGGTCGAACAATGGACCCGTTAGAATTTTAACTGAGTAAAAGGTACTGTAATCGAGTTTTTGTAATATAATCGTGTTGAAAAGCTCGTAATCAATTATACGAACTCCAAAAATTTGATTCTAACTTGTTTTGTGGTCTTTTTTGTAGAGGTGTCGGACGAGCGGATCTAAATGGGCCGAACAATGGACCCGTTAGAATTTTAACAGAGAAAAAAGTACAAAAATCGAGTTTTTGCAATATAATCGTGTTGAAAAGCTCGTAATCAATTGTATGAACTCCTAAATGTGGATTAAAACTTATTTTGCAACCCTTTTCTAGAGGTTTCAGACGAGTGGGTCTAAATGGGACGAACAATGGACCCGTTATAATATTAACTGAATAAAAAGTACAGAATTCTAGTTTTTTCAATATAATCGTGTTGAAAAGCTCCTAATCAATTTTATAAACTCCTAAATTTGGATTAAAACTTATTTTGCAACCCTCTTGTACAGGTTTCAGACGAGCGGGTCTAAATGGGCCGAACAATGGACCCATTGGAACTTTAACTAAGTAAAAAGTTCAGAAATCGAGTTTTTGAAATATAATCATGTTGAAAAGCTCGTAATCAATTATATGAACACCTAAAATTTGATTCTAAATAATTTTGCTATTTTTTGTTGTAGAGGTTTCGGACGAGCGGGTCTAAATTGGCCGAACAATGAACCCGTTAGAATTTTAACTGAGTAAAAAGTACAGAAATCGAGTTTTTGCAAAATAATTGTGTTGAAAAGCTCGTATTCAATTATATGAACTCCTAAATTTGGATTAAAACTTATTTTGCAGCCCTTTTTGTAGAGGTTTTAGACGAACGGGTCTAAATGTGCCGAACAAAGAACCCGTTAGAATTTTAACAGAGTAAAAAGTACAGAAATCGAGTTTTTGCAATATAATCATGTTGGAAAGCTCGAAATTAATTATCTGAACACTTAAATTTGATTAAAACTTGTTTTGCAAACTTTTTGTAGAGGTTTCAGACGAGGGGGTCTAAATGGGCCGAACAATGGACTCGTTAGAATTTTAACTGAGTAAAAAGTACAGAAATTAAGTTTTTGCAATATAATCGTGTTGAAAAGCTCGTAATCAATTGTATGAACTCCCAAATTTGGATTAAAACTTATTTTCCAACCCTTTTGTAGAGGTTTCGGACGAGCGGGTCTAAATGGGCCAAACAATGGACCCGTTAGAATTTTAACCGAGTAAAAGGTACTGTAATCAAGTTTTTGTAATATAATCGTGTTGAAAAGCTCGTAATCAACTATATGAACTCCAAAAATTTGATTCTAACTTGTTTTGCGGTCTTTTTTGTAGAGGTTTCGGACGAGCGGGTCTAAATGGGCCGAACAATGGACCCGTTAGAATTTTAACAGAGAAAAAAGTATAGAAATCAAGTTTTTGAAATATAATCGTGTTGAAAAGCTCGTAATCAATTGTATGAACTCCTAAATGTGGATTAAAACTTATTTTGCAACCCTTTTGTATAGGTTTCAGACGAGCGGGTCTAAATGGGACGAACAATGGACCCGTTATAATATTAACTGAATAAAAAGTACAGAATTCTAGTTTTTTCAATATAATCGTGTTGAAAAGCTCGTAATCAATTTTATAAACTCCTAAATTTGGATTAAAACTTATTTTGCAACCCTCTTGTACAGGTTTCAGACGAGCGGGTCTAAATGGGCCGAACAATGGACCCATTGGAATTTTAAATAAGTAAAAAGTTCAGAAATCGAGTTTTTGAAATATAATCATGTTGAAAAGCTCGTAATCAATTATATGAACTCCTAAAATTTGATTCTAAATTATTTTCCTATTTTTTTGTAGAGGTTTCGGACGAGCGGGTCTAAATGGGCCGAAAAATGGACCCGTTAGAATTTTAACTGAGTAAAAAGTACAGAAATCAAGTTTTTGCAAAATAATTGTGTTGAAAAGCTCGTAATCAATTATATGAACTCCTAAATTTGGATTAAAACTTATTTTGCAGCCCTTTTTGTAGAGGTTTCAGATGAACGGGTCTAAATGTGCCGAACAAAGAACCCGGTAGAATTTTAACAGAGTAAAAAGTACAGAAATCGAGTTTTTGCAATATAATCATGTTGGAAAGCTCGAAATCAATTATCTGAACTCTTAAATTTGATTAAAACTAGTTTTGCAACCTTTTTGTAGAGGTTTCGGACGAGGGGGTCTAAATGGGCCAAACAATGGACCCGTTAGAATTTTAACTGAGTAAAAAGTATAGAAATCGGGTTTTTGCAATATAATCGTGTCGAAAATCTCGTAATCAATTTTATGAACTCCTAAATTTGGATTAAAACTTATTTTGTAACCCTTTTGTAGAGGTTTCGGATGAGCGGGTTTAAATGGGCCGAACAATGGACCCGTTAGAATTTTAACTGAGTAAAAAGTACAAATATCGAGTTTTTGCAATATAATCGTGTTGAAAAGCTCGGAATCAATTATATGAACTCCTAGAATTTGATTAAAACTTGTTTTGCGGTCTTTTTTGTAGAGGTTTCGGACGAGCGGGTCTAAATGGGGCGAACAATGGACCCGTTAGAATTTTAACTGAGTAAAAAGTACAGAAATCAAGTTTTTGCAATATAATCGTGTTCAAAAGCTCTTAATCAATTATATGAACTCCTAGAATTTAATTCTAACTTATTTTGCGATATTTTTGTAACGGTTTCGGACGAGCGGGTCTAAATGGGCCGAACAATGGACTCGTTAGAATTTTAACTGAGTAAAGAAATCGAGTTTTTGCAATATAATCGTGTTGAAAAGCTCGTAAACAATTGTATGAATTCCTAAATTTGGTTTAAAACTTATTTTGCAACCCTTTTGTAGAGGTTTCGGACGAGCGTGTCTAAATGGGCCGAACAATGGACCCGTTAGAATTTTAACTGAGTAAAAAGTAAAGAAATCAAGTTTTTGCAATATAATCATGTTGAAAAGCTCGTAATCAATTGTATGAACTCCAAAATTTGGATTAAAACTTATTTTCCAACTCTTTTGTAGAGGTTTCGGACGAGCGGGTCTAAATGGGCCGAACAATGGACCCGTTAGAATTTTAACTGAGTAAAAAGTACAGAAATCGAGTTTTTGCAATATAATCGTGTTGAAAAGCTCGTAATCAATTATATGAACTCCTAAAATTTGATTCCAACTTGTTTTACGGTCTTTTTTGTAGAGGTTTCGGACGAGCGGGTTTAAATGGGCCGAACAATGGACTCGTTAGAATTTTAACTGAGTAAAAAGTACAGAAATCGAGTTTTTGCAATATAATCGTGTTGAAAAGCTCGTAATCAATTTTATTAACTCCTAAATTTGGATTAAAACTTATTTTGCAACCCTTTTGTAGAGGTTTCGGAGGAGCGGGTCTAAATGGGCCGAACAATGGACCCGTTAGAATTTTAACTGAGTCAAAAGTACATAAATCAAGTTTTTGCAATATAATAGTGTAGAAAAGCTCGAAATAAATTATATGAACTCCTAAATTTCGATTAAAACTTACTTTGCGGTCCTTTTCGTAAGGTTTCGGACGAGCGAGTCTAAATGGGCCGAACAATGGACCCGTTAGAATTTTAACCGAGTAAAAAGTACAAAAATTAAGTTTTTGCAATATAATAGTGTTGAAAAGCTCGTAATCAATTATATGAACTCCTAAATTTGGATTAAAACTTATTTTGCAGCCCTTTTTTGTAGAGGTTTCGGACGAGCGGGTCTAAATGGGCCGAACAATGGACACATTAGAATTTTTTTTAAGAAAGCTCATTAGAATTTTTTTTTTTTGAAAATCCTATTCTACTTCTACCTAGAGGGGGAGGGGGGAAATCTAGGTGAAGGCAATGCTCCTGAGGGGTCTTGAACCCGGGACCTAAGGGGAAGGGAGTGGAGCAGGTGAGCGTGCTCTGACCACCAGGCCATCATCGCATGCTTACTCATTAGAATTTTAACTAAGTAAAAAGTATAGAAATTGAATTTTTGTAATATAATCGTGTTGAAAAGCTCGTTATCAATTATATGAACTCCTAAAATTTGATTCTAACTTATTTTGTGATTTTTTTTGTTGAGGTTTCAGACGAGCGGGTCTAAATGGGCCGAACAATGGACCCGTTAGAATTTTAACTGAGTAAAAAGTACAAAAATCGAGTTTTTGCAATCTAATTGTGTTGAAAAGCTCGTAATCAATTGTATGAACTCCTAAATTTTGATAAAAACTTATTTTTGCAACCCTTTTGTAGAGGTTTGGGAAGAGCGAGTCTAAATGGGCCGAACAATGGACCCGTTAGAATTTTAACTGAGTAAAAAGTACAAAAATCGAGTAATTGCAATCTAATTTTGTTGAAAAGCTCGTAATCAATTGTATGAACTCCTAAATTTGGATTAAAACTTATTTTGCAACCCTTTTGTAGTGGTTTCGGATGAGCGAGTCTAAATGGGCCGAACATTGGACCCGTTAGATTTTTAACTAAGTACAAAGTACAGAAATCAATTTTTTGCAATATAATCGTGTTGAAAAGCTCGTAATCAATTATATGAACTCCTAAAATTTGATTCTAATTTGTTTTGCGGTCTCTTTTGTAGAGGTTTCGGACGAGCGGGTCTAAATGGGCCGAACATTGGATCCGTTAGAATTATAACTGGGTAGAAAGTACAAAAGTGAGTTTTTGCAATATAATCTGTTTGAAAATCTCTTAATCAATTGTATGAACTCCTAAATTTGGATTGAAACTTATTTTGCAACCTTTTTGTAGAGGTTTCGGACGAGCGGGTCTAAATGGGCCTAACAATGGACCCGTTAGAATTTTAAGAGAGTAAAAAGCAGAAAAATCGAGTTTTTGCAATATAATTGTGTTGAAAAGCTCAGAATCAATTGTATGAACTCCTAAATTTGGATTAAAACATATTTTGAAACCCTTTTGTAGAGGTTTCGGATGAGCAGGTATAAATGGGCCGAACAATGGACCCATTAGAATTTTAACGGATTAAAAAGTATAGAAATCGAGTTTTTGCAATATAATCGTGTTGAAAAGCTCGTAATCAATTGTATGAACTCCTAAATTTGGATTAACACTAAATTTTGCAATCCTTTTGTAGAGGTTTCGGACGAGGGGGTCTAAATGGGCCGAACAATGGACCCGTTAGAATTTTAACTGAGTAAAAAGTACAGAAATCGGGTTTTTGCAATATAATCATGTTGAAAATCTCGTAATCAATTTTATGAACTCCTAAATTTGGATTAAAACCTATTTTGCAACCCTTTTGTAGAGGTTTCGGATGAGCAGGTCCAAATGGGCCGAACAATGGACCCGTTAGAATTTTTACTTAGTAAAAAGTAATAAAATCGAGTTTTTGCAATATAATCGTGTTAAAAAGCTCGTAATCAATTGTATGAAGTCCTAAATTTGGATTAAAACTTATTTTGCAACCCTTTTGTAGAGGTTTCGGACGAGCGGGTCTAAATGGGCCGAACAATGGACCCGTTAGAATTTTAACTGAGTAAAAAGTACAGAAATCGAGTTTTTGCAACATAATCGTGTTGAAAAGCTCGTAATCAATTGTACGAATTCCTAAATTTGGATTAAAACTTATTTTGCAACCCTTTTGTAGAGGTTTCAGACGAGCGGGTCTAAATGGGACGAACAATGGACCCGTTAGAATATTAACTGAATAAAAAGTACATAATTCTAGTTTTTTCAATATAATCGTGTTGAAAAGCTCGTAATTTAATTTTATGAACTCCTAAATTTGGATTAAAACTTATTTTGCAACCCTTTTGTAGAGGTTTCGGACGAGCGGGTCTAAAGGGGCCGAACAATGGACCCGTTAGAATTTTAACTGAGTAAAAAGTTTAGTAATCGAGTTTTTGCAATATAATCATGTTGAACAGATCGTAATCAATTATATGAACTCCAAAAATTTGATTCTAACTTGTTTTGCGGTCTTTTTGTAGAGGTTTCGGACGAGCGGGTCTAAATGGGCCGAACAATGGACCCGTTAGAATTTTAACTGAGAAAAACGTACAAAAATCGAGTTTTTGCAATATAATCGTGTTGAAAAGCTCGTAATCAATTGTATGAACTCCTAAATTTGGATTCAAACTTATTTTGCAACCCTTTTGTAGAGGTTTCAGACGAGTGGGTCTAATTGGGACAAACAATGGACCCGTTATAATATTAACTGAATAAAAAGTACAAAATTCTAGTTTTTTCAATATAATCGTGTTGAAAAGCTCGTAATTTAATTTTATGAACTCCTAAATTTATATTAAAACTTATTTTGCAACCCTCTTGTACAGGTTTCAGACGAGCGGGTCTAAATGGGCCGAACAATGGACCCATTGGAATTTTAACTGAGTAAAAAGTTCAGAAATCAAGTTTTTGAAATATAACCATGTTGAAAAGCTCGTAATCAATTATATTTGCAGCCCTTTTGTAGAGGTTTCGGACGAACGAGTCTAAATGGGCCGAACAAAGGACCCGTTAGAATTTTAAAAGAGAAAAAAGTACAGAAATCGAATTTTTGCAAAATAATCATGTTGGAAAGCTCGAAATTAATTATATGAACTCTTAAATTTGATTAAAACTTGTTTTGCAGTCTTTTTTGTAGAGGTTTCGGACGAGCGGGTCTAAATGGGCCGAACAATGGACTCGTTAGAATTTTAACTGAGTAAAAAGTACAGAAATCGGGTTTTTGCAATATAATCGTGTTGAAAAGTTCATAATCAATTGTATTAACTCCAAAATTTGGATTAAAACTTATTTTGCAACCCTTTTGTAGAGGTTTCGGACGAGCGGGTCTAAATGGGCCGAACAATGGACCCGTTAGAATTTTAACTGAGTCAAAAGTACAGAAACCGAGTTTTTGCATTATAATAGTGTTGTAAAGCTCGTAATAAATTATACGAACTCCTAAATTTCGATTAAAACTTACTTTGCGGTCCTTTTCGTAAGGTTTCGGACGAGCGAGTCTAAACGGGCCGAACAATAGACCCGTTAGAATTTTAACCGAGTAAGAAGTATAAAAATTAAGTTTTTGCAATATAATAGTGTTGAAAAGCTCGTAATCAATTATATGAACTCCTGAATTTGGATTAAAACATATTTTGCAGCCCTTTTTTGTAGAGGTTTTGGACGAGCGGGTCTAAATAGGCCGAACAATGGACACGTTAGAATTTTTTTAAGAAAGCTCATTAGAATTTTAACAAAGTAAAAAGTACAGAAATTGAATTTTTGCAATATAATCGTGTTGAAAAGCTCGTTATCAATTATATGAACTCCTAAAATTTGATTCTAACTTATTTTGTGATCTTTTTTGTTAAGGTTTCAGATGAGCGGGTCTAAATGGGCCGAACAATGGACCCGTTAGAATTTTAACTGAGTAAAAAGTACAAAAATCGTGTAATTGCAATCTAATTTTTTTGAAAAGCTCGTAATCAATTGTATGAACTCCTAAATTTGGATTAAAACTTATTTTGCAACCCTTTTGTAGTGGTTTCGGATGAGCGAGTCTAAATGGGCCGAACATTGGACCCGTTAGAATTTTAACTGTGTACAAAGTACAGAAATCAAGTTTTTGCAATATAATCGTGTTGAAAAGCTCGTAATCAATTATATGAACTCCTAAAATTTGATTCTAATTTGTTTTGCGGTCTCTTTTGTAGAGGTTTCGGACGAGCGGGTCTAAATGGGCCGAACATTGGATCCGTTAGAATTTTAACTGAGTAGAAAGTACAAAAAGTGAGTTTTTGCAATATAATCTGTTTGAAAATCTCTTAATCAATTTATGAACTCCTAAATTTGGATTCAAACTTATTTTGCAGCCTTTTTGTAGAGGTTTCAGACGAGCGGGTCTAAATGGGCCTAACAATGGACCCGTTAGAATTTTAAGAGAGTAAAAAGCAGAAAAATCGAGTTTTTACAATATAATTGTGTTGAAAAGCTCATAATCAATTGTATGAACTCCTAAATTTGGATTAAAACTTATTTTGCAACCCTTTTGTAGAGGTTTCGGACGAGCGGGTCTAAATGGGCCGAACAATGGACCCATTAGAATTTTAACCGAGTAAAAAGTATAAAAATTAATTTTTGCAATATAATTGTGTTGAAAAGCTCGTTATCAATTATATGAACTCCTAAATTTTGATTAACACTTAAGTTTGCAATCCTTTTGTAGAGGTTTCGGACGAGGGGGTCTAAATGGGCCGAACAATGGACCCGTTAGAATTTTAACTAAGTAAAAAGTACAGAAATCGGGTTTTTGCAATATAATCTTGTTGAAATCTCGTAATCAATTGTATGAACTCCTAAATTTGGATTAAAACTTATTTTGCAACCCTTTTGTAGAGGTTTCAGATGAGCGGGTCCAAATGGGCCGAACAATGGACCCGTTAGAATTTTTACTTAGTAAAAAGTAATAAAATCAAGTTTTTGCAATATAATCGTGTTAAAAAGCTCGTAATCAATTTTATGAACTCCTAAGTTTGGATTAAAACTTAATTTGCAACCCTTTTGTAGAGGTTTCGGACGAGCGGGTCTAAATGGGCCGAACAATTGACCCGTTAGAATTTTAACTGAGTAAAAAGTACAGAAATCGAGTTTTTGCAATATAATCGTGTTGAAAAGCTCGTAATCAATTGTATGAACTCCTAAATTCGGATTAAAACTTATTTTGCAACCCTTTTGTAGAGGTTTCAGACGAGCGGGTCTAAATGGGACGAACAATGGACCCGTTAGAATATTAACTGAATAAAAAGTACATAATTCTAGTTTTTTCAATATAATCGTGTTGAAAAGCTCGTAATTTAATTTTATGAACTCCTAAATTTCGATTAAAACTTATTTTGCAACCCGTTTGTAGAGGTTTCGGACGAGCGGGTCTAAATGGGCCGAACAATGGACCCGTTAGAATTTTAACTGAGTACAAAGTACATTAATCGAATTTTTGCAATATAATCATATTGTAAAGATCGTAATCAATTATATGAACTCCAAAAATTTGATTCTAACTTGTTTTGCGGTCTTTTTTGTAGAGGTTTCGGACGAGCGAGTCTAAATGGGCCGAACAATGGACCCGTTAGAATTTTAACTGAGAAAAAAGTACAAAAATCGAGTTTTTGCAATATAATCATGTTGAAAAGCTCGTAATCAATTGTATGAACTCCTAAATTTGGATTAAAACTTATTTCGCAACCCTTTTGTAGAGGTTTCAGACGAGCGGGTCTAAATGGGACGAACAATGGACCCGTTATAATATTAACTGAATAAAAAGTACAGAATTCTAGTTTTTTCAATATAATCGTGTTGAAAAGCTCGTAATTTAATTTTATGAACTCCTAAATTTATATTAAAACTTATTTTGCAAACCTCTTGTACATGTTTCAGACGAGCGGGTCTAAATGGGCCGAACAATGGACCCATTGGAATTTTAACTTGGTAAAAAGTTTAGAAATCGTGTTTTTGAAATATAATCATGTTGAAAAGCTCGTAATCAATTATATTTGCAGCCCTTTTGTAGAGGTTTCGGACGAACGGGTCTAAATAGGCCGAACAAAGGACCCGTTAGAATTTTAACAGAAATCAATTTTTTGCAATATAATCGTGTTGAAAAGCTCGTAATCAATTATATGAACTCCTAAAATTTGATTCTAATTTGTTTTGCGGTCTCTTTTGTAGAGGTTTCGGACGAGCGGGTCTAAATGGGCCGAACAATGGATCTGTTAGAATTTTAACTGAGTAGAAAGTACAAAAAGTGAGTTTTTGCAATATAATCTCTTTGAAAATCTCTTAATCAATTGTATGAACTCCTAAATTTGGATTAAAACTTATTTTGCAACCTTTTTGTAGAGGTTTCGGACGAGCGGGTCTAAATGGGCCTAACAATGGACCCGTTAGAATTTTAAGAGAGTAAAATGCAAAAAAATCGAGTTTTTGCAACATAATTGTGTTGCAAAGCTCGTAATCAATTGTATGAACTCCTAAATTTGGATTAAAACTTATTTTACAACCCTTTTGTAGAGGTTTCAGACGAGCGGGTCTAAATGGGACGAACAATGGACCCGTTAGAATATTAACTGAATAAAAAGTACATAATTCTAGTTTTTTCAATATAATCATGTTGAAAAGCTCGTAATCAATTATATGAACTCCTAAATTTGGATTAAAACTTATTTTGCAGCCCTTTTTGTAGAGGTTTCGGACGAACGGGTCTAAATGGGCCGAACAAAGGACCCGTTAGAATTTTAACAGAGTAAAAAGTACAGAAATCGAGTTTTTGCAATATAATCAGGTTGGAATGCTTGAAATTAATTATATGAACTATTAAATTTGATTAAAACTTGTTTTGCGGTTTTTTTTGTAGAGGTTTCGGACGAGCGGGTCTAAATGGGTCGAACAATGAACTCGTTAGAATTTTAACTGAGTAAAAAGTACAGAAATCGAGTTTTTGCAATATAATCGTGTTGAAAAGCTCGTAATCAATTATATGAACTCCTAAATTTGGATTAAACTTATTTTGCAGCCCTTTTTGTAGAGCTTTCGGACGAGCGAGTCTAAATGGGCCGAACAAAGGACCCGTTAGAATTTTAACTGAGTAAAAAGTACAGAAATCGAGTTTTTGCAATATAATCATGTTGGAAACTTGTAATCAATTATATGAACTCTTAAATTTGATTAAAACTTGTTTTGCGGTCTTTTTTGTAGAGGTTTCGGACGAGCGGGTCTAAATGGGCCGAACAATGGACTCGTTAGAATTTTAACTGAGTAAAAAGTACAAAAATCGAGTTTATGCAATATAATCATGTTGAAAAGCTCGTAATCAATTTTATAAACTCCTAAATTTAGATTAAAACTTATTTTGCAGCCTTTTTTGTAGTGGTTTTAGACGATCGGGTTTAAATGGGCCGAACAGTGGACCCGTTAGAATTTTAACGGAGTAAAAAGTACAGAAATCGAGTTTTTGCAATATAATCGTGTTGGAAAGCTCGTAATCAATTATATGAACTCCTAAATTTGGATATAAACTTATTTTCCAACCCTTTTGTAGAGCTTTCGAAGAGCGGGCCTAAAAGGGTCGAGCAATGGACCCGTTAGAATTTTTACTGAGTAAAAAGTACAGAAATCGAGTTTTTGCATTATAATCGTGTTGAAAAGCTCGTAATCAATTGTATGAACTCCTAAATTTGGATTAAAACTTATTTTGCAACCCTTACGTAGAGGTTTTAGGACGAGCGGGTCCAAATGGGCCGAACAATGGACCCGTTAGAATTTAACAGAGTAAAAAGCAGAAAAATCGAGTTTTTGCAATATAATTGTGTTGAAAAGCTCATAATCAAAATATTGAACTCCTAAATTTAGATTAAAACTTATTTTGCAACCCTTTTGTATAGGTTTCGAACGAGCGGGTCTAAATGGGCCGAACAATAGACCCGTTAGAATTTTAACGGAGCAAAAAGTACAGAAATCGAGTTTTTGCAATATAATCGTGTTGAAAAGCTCGTAATCAATTGTATGAACTCATAAATTTGGATTAACACTTATTTTGCAACCCTTTGTAGAGGTTTCGGACGAGGGGGTCTAAATGGGCCGAACAATGGACTCGTTAGAATTTTAATTGAGTAAAAAGTACATAAATCGGGTTTTTGCAATATAATCGTGTTGAAAAGCTCGTAATCAATTTTATAAGCTCCTAAATTTGGATTAAAACTTATTTTGCAGCCTTTTTTGTAGTGGTTTCAGACGATTGGGCTTAAATGGGCCGGACAATGGACCCGTTAGAATTTTAACGGAGTAAAAAGTACAGAAATCGAATTTTTGCAATATAATCGTGTTGAAAAGCTCGTAATCAATTGTATGACCTCCTAAATTTGTATTAAAACTTATTTCCCAACCCTTTTGTAGAGGTTTCGGACGAGTGGGTCTAAATGGGCCGAACAATGGACCCGTTAGAATTGTAACGGAGTAAAGAGTACAGAAATTGAGTTTTAGCAATATAATCGTGTTGAAAAGCTCGTAATCAATTATATGAACTCCTAAATTTGGATTAAAACTTATTTTGCAGCCCTTTTTGTAGAGCTTTCGGACGAGCGGGTCTAAATGGGCCGAACAAAGGACCCGTTAGAATTTTAACTGAGTAAAAAGTACAGAAATCGAGTTTTTGCA
The DNA here is from genome assembly GCA_030270665.1 of Hibiscus trionum. NCBI lineage: Eukaryota > Viridiplantae > Streptophyta > Magnoliopsida > Malvales > Malvaceae > Hibiscus > Hibiscus trionum. Next base: position 35,358,792 of record BSYR01000010.1, on the reverse strand, counting down.
ATATAATCATGTTGGAAACTTGTAATCAATTATATGAACTCTTAAATTTGATTAAAACTTGTTTTGCGGTCTTTTTTGTAGAGGTTGCGGACGAGCGGGTCTAAATGGGACGAACAATGGACTCGTTAGAATTTTAACTGAGTAAAAAGTACAAAAATCGAGTTTATGCAATATAATCATGTTGAAAAGCTAATCAATTTTATGAACTACAAATTTTGGATTAAAACTTATTTTGCAACCCTTTTGTAGAGGTTTCGGATGAGCGGTTCCAAATGGGCCGAAGAATGGACCCGTTAGAATTTTTACTGAGTAAAAAATAATAAAATCGAGTTTTTGCAATATAATCGTGATGAAAATCTCGAAATAAATTGTATGAACTCCTAAATTTGGATTAAAACTTATTTTGCAACCCTTTTGTAGAGGTTTCGGACGAGCGGGTCTAAATGGGCCGAACGATGGACCCGTTAGAATTTTAACGGAGTAAAAAGTACAGAAATCGAGGTTTTGCATTATAATCGTGTGAAAAGCTCGTAATAAATTATATGAACTCCTAAAATTTGATTCTAACTTGTTTTGTGGTCTTTTTTGTAGAGGTTTCGGACGAGCGGGTCTAAATCGGCCGAACAATGGACCCGTTAGAATTTTAACTGAGTAAAAAGTACAGAAATCTAGTTTTTGCATTAAATCGTGTTGAAAAGCTTGTAATCAATTGTATGAACTCCTAAATTTGGATTAAAACTTATTTTGCAACCCTTTTGTATAGGTTTCGGATTAGCGGGTCCAAATGGGCCGAACAAAGGACCTGTTAGAATTTTTACAGAGTAAAAAGTAATAAAATCGAGTTTTTGCAATATAATCGTGTTAAAAAGCTCGTAATCTATTGCATGAACTCTTAAATTTGGATTAAAACTAATTTTGTAACCCTTTTGTAGTGGTTTCGGACGAGCGGGTCCAAGTGGGCCGAACAATGGACCCGTTAGTATTTTAACTAAGTAAAAAGTACAAAAATCGAGTTTTTGCAATATAATCGTGTTGAAAATCTTGTAATCAATTATATGAACTCCTAAAATTTGTTTCTAACTTGTTTTGCGGTCTTTTTTGTAGAGGTTTCGGACGAGCGAGTCTAAATGGGCCGAACAATGGACCCGTTAGAATTTTAACTCAGTAAAAAGTACAAAAGTCGTGTTTTTGCAATATAATCATGTTGAAAAGCTCTTAGTCAATTTTATGAACTCCTAAATTTGGATTAAAACTTATTTTGTACCCTAGTTGTAGAGGTTTCGGACGAGCGGGTCTAAATGGGCCGAACAATGGACCCATTAGAATTTTAACAGAGTAAAAAGCGCAAAAATCGAGTTTTTGCAATATAATTGTGTTGAAAAGTTCATAATCAATTGTATGAACTCCTAAATTTGGATTAAAACTTATTTTGCAGCCCTTTTGTAGAGGTTTCGGACGAGCGGGTTTAAATGGGCCGAACAATGGACCCGTTAGAATTTTAACTGAAAAAAGTACAAAAATCGAGTTTTTGCAAAAAAAATCGTGTTGAAAAGCTCGTAATGAATTGTATGAACTCCTAAATTTGGATTAAAACTTATTTTGCAACCCGTTTGTAGAGGTTTCAGACGAGCGGGTCTAAATGGGCCCAACAATGGACCCGTTAGAATATTAACTGAATAAAAAGTCCAGAATTCTAGTTTTTTCAATATAATCGTGTTGAAAAGCTCGTAATCAATTTTATGAACTCCTAAATTTGGATTAAAACTTATTGTGCAACCCTCTTGTACATGTTTCGGACGAGCGGGTCTAAATGGGCCGAACAATGGACCGATTGGAGTTTTAACTGAGTAAAAAGTTCAGAAATCGAGTTTTTGAAATATAATCCTGTTGAAAAGCTCGTAATCAATTATATGAACTCCTAAAATTTAATTCTAAATTATTTTGCGGTCTTTTTTTGTAGAGGTTTCGGACGAGCGGGTCTAAATGGGCCGAACAATGGACCCGTTAGAATTTTAACTGAGTAAAAAGTACAGAAATTGAGTTTTTGCAATATAATCGTGTTGAAAAGCTCATAATCAATTATATGAACTCCTAAATTTGGATTAAAACTTATTTTGCAGCCCTTTTTTAGAGGTTTCGGACGAACGGGTCTAAATGGGCTGAACAAAGGACCCGTTAGAATTTTAACAGAGTAAAAAGTACAGAAATCAAGTTTTCGCAATATAATCATGTTAGAAAGCTTGAAATTAATTATATGAACTCTTAAATTTGATTAAAACTTGTTTTGCAGTCTTTTTGTAGAGGTTTCGGACGAGCGGGTCTAAATGGGCCGAACAATGGACTCGTTAGAATTTTAACTGAGTAAAAAGTACAAAAATTGAGTTTATGCAATATAATCATGTTGAAAAGCTCGTAATCAATTTTATGAACTCCTAAATTTAGATTAAAACTTATTTTGCAGCCTTTTTTGTAGTGGTTTTAGACGATCGGGTTTAAATGGGCCGAACAGTGGACCCGTTAGAATTTTAACGGAGTAAAAAGTACAGAAATCGAGTTTTTGCAATATAATCGTGTTGGAAAGCTCGTAATCAATTATATGAACTCCTAAATTTGGATTAAAACTTATTTTCCAACCCTTTTGTAGAGCTTTCGAAGAGCGGGCCTAAAAGGGTCGAGCAATGGACCCGTTAGAATTTTTACTGAGTAAAAAGTACAGAAATCGAGTTTTTGCATTATAATCGTGTTGAAAAGCTCGTAATCAATTGTATGAACTCCTAAATTTGGATTAAAACTTATTTTGCAACCCTTACGTAGAGGTTTTAGGACGAGCGGGTCCAAATGGGCCGAACAATGGACCCGTTAGAATTTAACAGAGTAAAAAGCAGAAAAATCGAGTTTTTGCAATATAATTGTGTTGAAAAGCTCATAATCAAAATATTGAACTCCTAAATTTAGATTAAAACTTATTTTGCAACCCTTTTGTATAGGTTTCGAACGAGCGGGTCTAAATGGGCCGAACAATAGACCCGTTAGAATTTTAACGGAGCAAAAAGTACAGAAATCGAGTTTTTGCAATATAATCGTGTTAAAAAGCTCGTAATCTATTGCATGAACTCTTAAATTTGGATTAAAACTAATTTTGTAACCCTTTTGTAGTGGTTTCGGACGAGCGGGTCCAAGTGGGCCGAACAATGGACCCGTTAGTATTTTAACTAAGTAAAAAGTACAAAAATCGAGTTTTTGCAATATAATCGTGTTGAAAATCTTGTAATCAATTATATGAACTCCTAAAATTTGTTTCTAACTTGTTTTGCGGTCTTTTTTGTAGAGGTTTCGGACGAGCGAGTCTAAATGGGCCGAACAATGGACCCGTTAGAATTTTAACTCAGTAAAAAGTACAAAAGTCGTGTTTTTGCAATATAATCATGTTGAAAAGCTCTTAGTCAATTTTATGAACTCCTAAATTTGGATTAAAACTTATTTTGTACCCTAGTTGTAGAGGTTTCGGACGAGCGGGTCTAAATGGGCCGAACAATGGACCCATTAGAATTTTAACAGAGTAAAAAGCGCAAAAATCGAGTTTTTGCAATATAATTGTGTTGAAAAGTTCATAATCAATTGTATGAACTCCTAAATTTGGATTAAAACTTATTTTGCAGCCCTTTTGTAGAGGTTTCGGACGAGCGGGTTTAAATGGGCCGAACAATGGACCCGTTAGAATTTTAACTGAAAAAAAGTACAAAAATCGAGTTTTTGCAAAAAAAATCGTGTTGAAAAGCTCGTAATGAATTGTATGAACTCCTAAATTTGGATTAAAACTTATTTTGCAACCCGTTTGTAGAGGTTTCAGACGAGCGGGTCTAAATGGGCCCAACAATGGACCCGTTAGAATATTAACTGAATAAAAAGTCCAGAATTCTAGTTTTTTCAATATAATCGTGTTGAAAAGCTCGTAATCAATTTTATGAACTCCTAAATTTGGATTAAAACTTATTGTGCAACCCTCTTGTACATGTTTCGGACGAGCGGGTCTAAATGGGCCGAACAATGGACCGATTGGAGTTTTAACTGAGTAAAAAGTTCAGAAATCGAGTTTTTGAAATATAATCCTGTTGAAAAGCTCGTAATCAATTATATGAACTCCTAAAATTTAATTCTAAATTATTTTGCGGTCTTTTTTTGTAGAGGTTTCGGACGAGCGGGTCTAAATGGGCCGAACAATGGACCCGTTAGAATTTTAACTGAGTAAAAAGTACAGAAATTGAGTTTTTGCAATATAATCGTGTTGAAAAGCTCATAATCAATTATATGAACTCCTAAATTTGGATTAAAACTTATTTTGCAGCCCTTTTTTAGAGGTTTCGGACGAACGGGTCTAAATGGGCTGAACAAAGGACCCGTTAGAATTTTAACAGAGTAAAAAGTACAGAAATCAAGTTTTCGCAATATAATCATGTTAGAAAGCTTGAAATTAATTATATGAACTCTTAAATTTGATTAAAACTTGTTTTGCAGTCTTTTTTGTAGAGGTTTCGGACGAGCGGGTCTAAATGGGCCGAACAATGGACTCGTTAGAATTTTAACTGAGTAAAAAGTACAAAAATTGAGTTTATGCAATATAATCATGTTGAAAAGCTCGTAATCAATTTTATGAACTCCTAAATTTAGATTAAAACTTATTTTGTAGCCTTTTTTGTAGTGGTTTTAGACGATCGGGTTTAAATGGGCCGAACAGTGGACCCGTTAGAATTTTAACGGAGTAAAAAGTACAGAAATCGAGTTTTTGCAATATAATCGTGTTGGAAAGCTCGTAATCAATTATATGAACTCCTAAATTTGGATTAAAACTTATTTTCCAACCCTTTTGTAGAGCTTTCGAAGAGCGGGCCTAAAAGGGTCGAGCAATGGACCCGTTAGAATTTTTACTGAGTAAAAAGTACAGAAATCGAGTTTTTGCATTATAATCGTGTTGAAAAGCTCGTAATCAATTGTATGAACTCCTAAATTTGGATTAAAACTTATTTTGCAACCCTTACGTAGAGGTTTTAGGACGAGCGGGTCCAAATGGGCCGAACAATGGACCCGTTAGAATTTAACAGAGTAAAAAGTAGAAAAATCGAGTTTTTGCAATATAATTGTGTTGAAAAGCTCATAATCAAAATATTGAACTCCTAAATTTAGATTAAAACTTATTTTGCAACCCTTTTGTATAGGTTTCGAACGAGCGGGTCTAAATGGGCCGAACAATAGACCCGTTAGAATTTTAACGGAGCAAAAAGTACAGAAATCGAGTTTTTGCAATATAATCGTGTTGAAAAGCTCGTAATCAATTGTATGAACTCATAAATTTGGATTAACACTTATTTTGCAACCCTTTGTAGAGGTTTCGGACGAGGGGGTCTAAATGGGCCGAACAATGGACTCGTTAGAATTTTAATTGAGTAAAAAGTACATAAATCGGGTTTTTGCAATATAATCGTGTTGAAAAGCTCGTAATCAATTTTATAAGCTCCTAAATTTGGATTAAAACTTATTTTGCAGCCTTTTTTGTAGTGGTTTCAGACGATTGGGCTTAAATGGGCCGAACAATGGACCCGTTAGAATTTTAACGGAGTAAAAAGTACAGAAATCGAATTTTTGCAATATAATCGTGTTGAAAAGCTCGTAATCAATTGTATGACCTCCTAAATTTGTATTAAAACTTATTTTCCAACCCTTTTGTAGAGGTTTCGGACGAGTGGGTCTAAATGGGCCGAACAATGGACCCGTTAGAATTGTAACGGAGTAAAGAGTACAGAAATTGAGTTTTTGCAATATAATCATGTTGAAAAGCTTGTAATCAGTTCTATGAACTCCTAAATTTGGATTAAAACTTATTTTCCAACCCTTTTGTAGAGCTTTCGGAGAGCGGGTCTAAATGGGTCGAGTAATGGACCCGTTAGAATTTTAACTTGGTAAAAAGTATAGAAATCGAGTTTTTGCATTATAATCGTGTTGAAAAGCTCGTAATCAATTGTATGAACTCCTAAATTTGGATTAAAACTTATTTTGCAACCCTTATGTAGAGGTTTCGGACGAGCTGGTCCAAATGGGCCGAACAATGGACCCGTTAGAATTTTAACATAGTAAAAAGCAGAAAAATCGAGATTTTGCAATATAATTGTGTTGAAAAGCTCATAATCAAAATATTGAACTCCTAAATTTGGATTAAAACTTATTTTGCAACCCTTTTGTATAGGTTTCGAACGAGCGGGTCTAAATGGGCCGAACAATGGACCCGTTAGAATTTTAACGGAGTAAAAAGTACAAAAATCGAGTTTTTGCAATATAATCGTGTTGAAAAGCTCGTAATCAATTGTATGAACTCCTAAATTTTGATTAACACTTATTTTGCAACCCTTTTGTAGAGGTTTCGGACGAGGGGGTCTAAATGGGCCGAACAATGGACTCGTTAGAATTTTAATTGAGTAAAAAGTACATAAATCGGGTTTTTGCAATATAATCGTGTTGAAAAGCTCGTAATCAATTTTATAAACTCCTAAATTTGGATTAAAACTTATTTTGCAGCCTTTTTTGTAGTGGTTTCAGACGATTGGGTTTAAATGGGCCGAACAATGGACCCGTTAGAATTTTAACGGAGTAAAAAGTACAGAAATCGAGTTTTTGCAATATAATCATGTTGAAAAGCTCGTAATCAATTATATGAACTCCTAAATTTGGATTAAAACTTATTTTCCAACCCTTTTGTAGAGCTTCCGGAAAGCGGGTCTAAATGGGTCGAGTAATGGACCCGTTAGAATTTTAACTTGGTAAAAAGTACAGAAATCGAGTTTTTGCATTATAATCGTGTTGAAAAGCTCGTAATCAATTGTATGAACTCCTAAATTTGGATTAAAACTTATTTTGCAACCCTTATGTAGAGGTTTCGGACGGGCTGGTCGAAATGGGCCGAACAATGGACCCGTTAGAATTTTAACAGAGAAAAAAGCAGAAAAATCGAGTTTTTGCTATATAATTGTGTTGAAAAGCTCATAATCAATATATTGAACTCCTAAATTTGGATTAAAACTTATTTGCAACCCTTTTGTATAGGTTTCGAACGAGCGGGTCTAAATGGGCCGAACAATGGACTCGTTAGACTTTTAATTGAGTAAAAAGTACAGAAATCGGGTTTTTGCAATATAATCGTGTTGAAAAGCTCGTAATCAATTGTATGAACTCCAAAATTTGTATTAAAACTTATTTTCCAATCTTTTTGTAGAGGTTTAGAACAAGCGGGTCTAAATGGGCCGAACAATGGACCCGTTAGAATTTTAACGGAGTAAAAAGAACAAAAATCGGATTTTTGCAATATAATCGTGTTGAAAAGCTCATAATCAATGGTAGGAACTCCTAAATTTGTATTAAAACTTATTTTCCAACCCTTTTGTAGAAGTTTAGAACAAGCAGGTCTAAATGGGTCGAACAATGGACCCGATAGAATTTTAATAGAGTAAAAACTACAGAAATCGAGTTTTTGCAATATAATCATGTTGGAAAGCTCGAAATCAATTATATGAACTCTTTAATTTGATTATAACTTTTTTGCGGTCTTTTTTGTTGAGGTTTCTGACAAGTAGGTCTAAATGGGACGAACAATGGACCCGTTAGAATTTTAACTGAGTAAAAAGTACAGAAATTGAGTTTTTGCAATATAATCATGTTGAAAAGCTTGTAATCAGTTCTATGAACTCCTAAATTTGGATTAAAACTTATTTTGCAGCCCTTTTTGTAGTGGTTTCGGACGATCGGGTTTAAATGGGCCGAACAACGGACCCGTTATAATTTTAACGGAGTAAAAAGTACAGAAATCGAATTTTTGCAATATAATCGTGTTGAAAAGCTCGTAATCAATTGTATGACCTCCTAAATTTGTATTAAAACTTATTTTCCAACCCTTTTGTGGAGGTTTCGGACGAGTGGATCTAAATGGGCCGAACAATGGACCCGTTAGAATTGCAACGGAGTAAAGAGTACAGAAATTGAGTTTTTGCAATATAATCATGTTGAAAAGCTTGTAATCAGTTATATGAACTCCTAAATTTGGATTAAAACTTATTTTGCAGCCCTTTTTGTAGAGGTTTCGGACGATCAGGTTTAAATGGGCCAAACATCGGACCCGTTAGAATTTTAACGGAGTAAAAAGTACAGAAATCGAGTTTTTGCAATATAATCGTGTTGAAAAGCTCGTAATCAATTATATGAACTCCTAAATTTGGATTAAAACTTATTTTCCAACCCTTTTGTAGAGCTTTCGGAGAGCGGGTCTAAATGGGTCGAGCAATGGACCCGTTAGAATTTTAACTGAGTAAAAAGTACAGAAATCAAGTTTTTGCAATATAATCGTGTTGAAAAGCTCGTAATCAATTGTATGAGCTCCTAAATTTGGATTAAAACTTATTTTGCAACCCTTATGTAGAGGTTTCGGACGAGTGGGTCCAAATGGGCCGAACAATGGACCCGTTAGAATTTTAACTGAGTAAAAAGTACAAAAATCTAGTTTTTGCAATATAATCGTGTTGAAAAGCTCTTAATCAATTGTATGAACTCCTAAATTTGGATTAAAACTTATTTTGTAACCCTTTTGTAGAGGTTTCGGACGAGCGGGTCCAAATGGGCCGAACAATGGACCCGTTAGTATTTTAACTAAGTAAAAAGTACAAAAATCGAGTTTTTTCAATATAATCGTGTTGAAAATCTCGTAATCAATTATATGAACTCCTAAAATTTGTTTCTAACTTGTTTTGCAGTCTTTTTTGTAGAGGTTTCGGACGAGCGGGTCTAAATGGGCTGAACAATGGACCCGTTAGAATTTTAACTCAGTAAAAAGTACAAAAGTCGAGTTTTTGCAATATAATTGTGTTGAAAAGCTCATAATAAATTGTATGAACTCCTAAATTTGGAGTAAAACTTATTTTGCAACCCTTTTGTAAAGGTTTCGGACGATCAGGTCTAAATGGGCCGAACAATGGACCCGTTATAATTTTAACGGAGTAAAAAGTATAGAAATCGAGTTTTTGCAATATAATCGTGTTGAAAAGCTCGTAATCAATTGTATGAACTTCTAAATTTGGATTAAAACTTATTTTGAAACCCTTTTTTACAGGTTTCGGACGAACGAATCTAAATGGGCCGAACAATGGACCCATTAGAATTTTAACTAAGTAAAAAGTTCAGAAATCGAGTTTTTGAAATATAATCGTGTTGAAAAGCGCGTAATCAATTATATGAACTCCTAAAATTTGATTCTAACTTATTTTGCGGTCTTTTTTGTAGAGGTTTCGGACTAGCGGGTCGAAATGGGCCGAACAATGGACCCGTTAGAATTTTAATTGAGTAAAAAGTACAGAAATCGAGTTTTTGAATTATAATCGTGTTGAAAAGCTCGTAATCAATTATAAAAGTCCTAAATTTCGAATAAAACTTATTTTGCAGCCCTTTTTGTAGAGGTTTCGGACGAGCGGGTCTAAATGGGCCGAACAGTGGACCCGTTAGAATTTTAACTAAGTAAAAAGTACAGAAATCGAGTTTTTGCAATATAATCGTGTTGGAAAGATCGTAATCAATTATATGAACTCTTAAATTTGGATTAAAACTTATTTTGCAACCCTTTTTGTACAGGTTTCGGACGATCGGGTCTAAATGGGCCGAACAATGGACCCGTTAGAATTTTAACGGAGTAAAAAGTACAGAAATCAAGTTTTTGCAAAATAATCGTGTTGACAAGCTCATAATCAATTGTATGAACTCCTAAATTTTGATTAGAACTTATTTTGCAACCCTTTTGTAGAGGTTTCGGAAGAGCGGGTCTAAATGGGCCGAACAATGGACCCGTTAGAATTTTAACTGAGTGAAAAGTACAGAAATCGAGTTTTTGAAATATAATCGTGTTGAAAAGCTCGTAATCAATTATATGAACTCGTAAAATTTGATTCTAACTTGTTTTGCGGTCTTTTTTGTAGACGTTTCGGACGAGCGGGTCTAAATGGGCCGAGCAATGGAACCGTTAGAATTTTAACGGAGCAAAAAGTACAGAAATCGAGTTTTTGCAATATAATTGTGACGAAAATCTCGTAATCAATTGTATGAACTCCTAAATTTGGATTAAAACTTGTTTTGCAACGCTTTCGTAGAGGTTTCGGACGAGCGAGTCTAAATGGGCCGAACAATGGACCCGTTAGAATTTTAACTGAGTAAAGAGTACAGTCCTCATGTTTTTGCAATATAATCATGTTGAAAAGCTCTTAATCAATTATATGAACTCCTAAAATTTGATTCTAACTTATTTTGCGATCTTTTTTGTAAAGTTTTCGGACGAGCGGGTCTAAATGGGCCGAACAATGGACCCGTTAGAATTTTAACAGAGTAAAAAGTACTATAATCGAGTTTTTGCAATAGAATCGTTTTGAAAAGCTCGTAATCAAATATACGAACTCCTAAAATTTGATTCTAACTTATTTTGCGGTCTTTTTTGTAATGGTTTCGGACGAGCGGGTCAAAATGGGCCGAAAAATGGACCCGTTAGAATTTTAACTGAGTAAAAGTATAGAAATCGAGTTTTTTGCAATATAATCGTGTTGAAAAGCTCGTAATCAATTGTATGAACTCCTAAATTTGGATTAAAACGTATTTTGCAGCCCTTTTATAGAGGTTTCGGACGAGCGGGTCTAAATGGGCCGAACAGTGGACCCATTAGAATTTTAACGGAGTAAAAAGTACAGAAATCATGTTTTTGCAATATAACCGTGTTGACAAGCTCGTAATCAATTGTATGAACTCCTAAATTTGGATTAAAACTTATTTTGCAACCCTTTTGTAGAGGTTTCGGACGAGCGGGTCTAAATGGGCCGAACGATGGACCCGTAAGAATTTTAACTTAGTAAAAAGCACAAAAATCGAGTTTTTGCAATATAATTGTGTTGAAAAGCTCGTAATCAATTTTATAAACTCCTAAATTTGGATTAAAACTTATTTTGCAACCCTTTTGTAGAGGATTCGGACGAGCGGGTCTAAATGGGCCGAACAATGGACCCGTTAGAATTTTAACGAAGTAAAAAGTACAGAAATCGAGTTTTTGCAATATAATCGTGTTGAAAAGCTCGTAATCAATTATATGAACTCATTAAAATTTGATTCTAACTTGTTTTGCGGTCTTTTTTGAATATGTTTCGGACGAGCGGGTCTAAATGGGCCGAGCAACAGAATCGATAGAATTTTAACGGAGTAAAAAGTACAAAAATCGAGTTTTTGCAATATAATCGTGATGAAAATCTCGAAATAAATTGTATGAACTCCTAAATTTGGATTAAAACTTATTTTGCAACCCTTTTGTAGAGGTTTCGGACGAGCGGGTCTCAATGGGCCGAACAATGGACCCGTTAGAATTCTAACTGAGTAAAAAGTACAGTAATCGAGTTTTTGAAATATAATCATGTTGAAAAGCTTGTAATCAGTTAAATGAACTCCTAAATTTGGATTAAAACTTATTTTGCAGCCCTTTTTGTAGTGGTTTCGGACGATCGGGTTTAAATGGGCCGAACAACGGACCCGTTAGAATTTTAACGGAGTAAAAAGTACAGAAATCGAGTTTTTGCAATATAACCGTGTTGAAAAGCTCATAATCAATTGTATGAACTCCTAAATTTGTATTAAAACTTATTTTCCAACCCTTTTTTAGAGGTTTCGGACGAGTGGGTCTAAATGGGCCGAACAATGGACCCGTTAGAATTTTAACAGAGTAAAAAGTATAGAAATTGAGTTTTTGCAATATAATCATGTTGAAAAGCTTGTAATCAGTTATATGAACTCCTAAATTTGGATTAAAACTTATTTTGCAGCCCTTTTTGTAGAGGTTTCAGACGATCGGGTTTAAATGGGCCGAAGAACGGACCCGTTAGAATTTTAACTCAGTAAAAAGTACAGAAATCGAGTTTTTGCAATATAATTGTGTTGAAAAGCTCATAATCAATTGTATGAACTCCTAAATTTGTATTAAAACTTATTTTCCAACCCTTTCGTAGAGGTTTCGGATGAGTGGGTCTAAATGGGCCGAACAATGGACCCGTTAGAATTTTAACAGAGTAAAAGGTATAGAAATTGAGTTTTTGCAATATAATCGTGTTGAAAAGCTTGTAATCAGTTATATGAACTCCTAAATTTGGATTAAAACTTATTTCGCAGCCCTTTTTGTAGAGCTTTCGGACGATCGGGTTTAAATGGGCCGAACAACGGACCCGTTAGAATTTTAACGGAGTAAAAAGTACAGAAATCGAGTTTTTGCAATATAATCGTGTTGAAAAGCTCGTAATCAATTATATGAACTCCTAAATTTGGATTAAAACTTATTTTCCAACCCTTTTGTAGAGCTTTCGGAGAGCGGGTCTAAATGGGTCGAGCAATGGACCCGTTAGAATTTTAACTGAGAAAAAAGTACCGAAATCGAGTTTTTGCAATATAATCGTGTTGAAAAGCTCGTAATCAATTGTATGAACTCCTAAATTTGGATTAAAACTTATTTTGCAACCCTTATGTAGCGGTTTCAGACGAGCGGGTCCAAATGGGCCGAACAATGGACCCGTTAGAATTTTAACTGAGTAAAAAGTACAAAAATCTAGTTTTTGCAATATAATCGTGTTGAAAAGCTCTTAATCAATTGTATGAACTCCAAAATTTGGATTAAAACTTATTTTGTAACCCTTTTGAAGAGGTTTCGGACGAGCGGGTCCAAATGGGCCAAACAATGGACCCGTTAGTATTTTAACTAAGTCAAAAGTACAAAAATCGAGTTTTTTTTCAATATAATCGTGTTGAAAATCTCGTAATCAATTATATGAACTCCTAAAATTTGTTTCTAACTTGTTTTGCGGTCTTTTTTGTAGAGGTTTCGGACGAGCGGGTCTAAATGGGCCGAACAATAGACCCGTTAGAATTTTAACTCAGTAAAAAGTACAAAAGTCGAGTTTTTGCAATATAATTGTGTTGAAAAGCTTATAATAAATTGTATGAACTCCTAAATTTGGATTAAAACTTATTTTGCAACCCTTTTGTAGAGGTTTCGGACGAGCGGGTCTAAATGGGCCGAACAATGGACCCGTTATAATTTTAACGGAGTAAAAAGTACAAAAATCGAGTTTTTGCAATATAATCATGTTGAAAAGCTCGTAATCAATTCTATGAACTCCTAAATTTGGATTAAAACTTATTTTGAAACCCTTTTTTACAGGTTTCGGACGAACGAGTCTAAATGGGCCGAACAATGGACCCATTAGAATTTTAACTGAGTAAAATGTTCAGAAATCGAGTTTTTGAAATATAATCGTGTTGAAAAGCTCGTAATCAATTATATGAACCTCTAAAATTTGATTCTAACTGATTTTGCGGTCTTTTTTGTAGAGGTTTCGGACTAACGGGTCGAAATGGGCCAAATAATGGACCCGTTAGAATTTTAATTGAGTAAAAAGTACAGAAATCGAGTTTTTGAATTATAATCGTGTTGAAAAGCTCGTAATCAATTATAAAACTCCTAAATTTCGAATAAAACTTATTTTGCAGCCCTTTTTGTAGAGGTTACGGACGAGCGAGACTAAGTGGGTCGAACAATGGACCCGTTAGAATTTTAACAGAGTAAAATGTACAGAAATCGAGTTTTTGCAATATAATCATGTTGGAAAGCTTGAAATCAATTATATGAACTCTTTAATTTGATTAGAACTTTTTTTGCGGTCTTTTTGTAGAGGTTTCGAACGAGCAGGTCTAAATGGGTCGAACAATGGACCCGTTAGAATTTTCACTGAGTAAAAAGTTCAGAAATTGAGTTTTTGCAATATAATCATGTTGAAGAGCTTGTAATCAGTTATATGAACTCCTAAATTTGGATTAAAACTTATTTTGCACCCTTTTTTGTAGAGGTTTCAGATGATCGGGTTTAAATGGGTCGAACAATGGACCCGTTAGAATTTTAACGGAGTAAAACGTACAGAAATCGAGTTTTTGCAATATAATCGTGTTGAAAAGCTCGTAATCAATTGTATTGACTCCTAAATTTGTATTAAAACTTATTTTCCAACCCTTTTGTAGAGGTTTCGGACGAGCGGGTCTAAATGGGCCGAACATTGGACCCGTTAGAATTTTAACTAAGTAAAAAGTACAGAAATCGAGGTCTTGCAATATAATCGTGTTGAAAAGCTCGTAATCAATTATATGAACTCCTAAAATTTGATTTAACCTGTTTTGCGGACTTTTTTGTAGAGGTTTCGGACTAGCGGGTCTAAATCGGCCGAACAATGGACCCGTTAGAATTTTAACTGAGTAAAAAGTACATAAATCGAGTTTTTGCATTATAATCATGTCGAAAAACTTGTAATCAATTGTATGAACTCCTAAATTTGGATTAAAACTTATTTTGCAACCCTTTTGTAGAGGTTTCGGATGAGCGGGTCCAATTGGGCCAAACAATGGACCCGTTAGAATTTTTACTGAGTAAAAAGTAATAAAATCGATTTTTTGCAATATAATCGTGTTAAAAAGCTCGTAATCAATTGTATGAACTCCTAAATTTGGATTAAAACTTATTTTGCAACCCTTTTGTAGAGGTTTAGGACGAGCGGGTCTAAATGGGCCGAACAATGGACCCGTTAGAATTTTAACTGAGTAAAAAGTACAGTAATCTAGTTTTTGCAATATAATCATGTTGAAAAGCTCGTAATCAATTATATGAACTCGTAAAATTTGATTCTAACTTGTTTTGCGGTCTTTTTTGAAGATGTTTCGGACGAGCGGGTCTAAATGGGCCGAGCAATGGAACCGTTAGAATTTGAACGGAGTAAAAAGTACAGAAATCGAGTTTTTGCAATATAATCGTGATGAAAATCTCGAAATCAATTGTATGAACTCCTAAATTTGGATTAAAACTTATTTTGCAACCCTTTTTAGAGGTTTCGGACGAGCGGGTCTCAATGGGCCGAACAATGGACCCGTTAGAATTCTAACTGAGTAAAAAGTACAGTAATCGAGTTTTTGCAATATAATCATGTTGAAAAGCTCGTAATCAATTATATGAACTCCTAAAATTTGATTCTAACTTGTTTTGCGGTCTTTCTTGTAGAGGTTTCGGACGAGCGGGTCTAAATGGGCCGAACAATGGATCCGTTAGAATTTTAACTGAGTAGAAAGTACAAAAAGCGTTTTTTTTTTCAATATAATCTGTTTGAAAATCTCTTAATCAATTGTATGAACTCCTAAATTTGGATTAAAACATATTTTGCAACCCTTTTGTAGAGGTTTCGGACGAGCGGATCTAAATGGGCCGAACAATGGACCCGTTAGAATTTTAACAAAGTAAAAAGTAGAAAAATCGAGTTTTTGCAATATAACTGTTTTGAAAAGCTCATAATCAATTGTATGAAGTCCTAAATTTGGATTAAAACTTATTTTGTAACCCTTTTGTAGAGGTTTCGAACGAGCGGGTGTAACTGGGCCGAACAATGGACTCGTTAGAATTTTAACAAAGTAAAAAGTACAGAAATCGTGTTGAAAAGCTCGTAATCAATTGTATGAAATCCTAAATTTGGATTAAAACTTATTTTGCAACCCTTTTGTAGAGGTTTCAGACGAGCGGGTCTAAATGGGTCGAACAATGGACTCGTTAGAATATTAACTGAATAAAAAGTACAGAATTCTAGTTTTTTCAATATAATCGTGTTGAAAAGCTCGTAATCAATTTTATGAACTCCTAAATTTGGATTAAAACTTATTTTGCAACCCTCTTGTACAGGTCTCAGACAAGCGGGTCTAAATGGGCCGAACAATGGACCCATTGGAATTTTAACTGAGTGAAAAGTTCAGAAATCGAGTTTTTGAAATATAATCGTGTTGAATAGCTCGTAATCAGTTATATGAACTCCTAAAATTTGATTCTAAATTATTTTGCGGTCTTTTTTGTAGAGGTTTCGGACGAGCGGGTCTAAATGAGCCGAACACTGGACCCGTTAGAATTTTAACTGAGTAAAAAGTACAGAAATCGAGTTTTTGCAATATAATCGTGTTCAAAAGCTCGTAATCAATTATATGAACTCCTAAATTTGGATTAAAACTTATTTTGCAGCCCTTTTTGTAGAGGTTTCGGACGAACGGGTCTAAATAGGCCGAAGAAAGGACCCGTTAGAATTTTAACAGAGTAAAAAGTACAGAAATCGAGTTTTTGCAATATAATCATGTTGGATAGCTTGAAATTAATTATATGAACTATTAAATTTGATTAAAACTTGTTTTGCGGTCTTTTTTGTAGAGGTTTCGGAAGAGCGAGTCTAAATGGGCCGAACAATGGACTCGTTAGAATTTTAACTGAGTAAAAAGTACAGAAATCGAGTTTTTGCAATATAATCATGTTGAAAAGCCCGTAATCAATTATATGAAGTCCTAAATTTGGATTAAACTTATTTTGTAGCCTTTTTTGTAGTGGTTTCAGACGATCTGGTTTAAATGGGCCGAATAATGGACCCGTTAGAATTTTAACGGAGTAAAAAGTACAGAAATCGAGTTTTTGCAATATAATCGTGTTGAAAAGCTCGTAATCAAATATATGAACTCCTAAATTTGGATTAAAACTTATTTTGCAACCCTTTTGTAGTGCTTTTGAAGAGCGGGTCTAAATGGGTCGAGCAATGGACCCGTTAGAATTTTAATTGAGTAAAAAGTACAGAAATCGAGTTTTTGCAATATAATCATGTTGAAAAGCTCGTAATCAATTGTATGAACTCCTAAATTTGGATTAAAACTTATTTTGCAACCCTTATGTAGAGGTTTCGGACGAGTGGGTCCAAATGGGCCGAACAATGGACCCGTTAGAATTTTAACAGAGTAAAAAGTAGAAAAATCGAGTTTTTGCAATATAATTGTGTTGAAAAGCTCATAATCAATTGTATGAACTCCTAAATTTGGATTAAAACTTATTTTGCAACCCTTTTGTATAGGTTTCGAACGAGCGGGTCTAAATGGGCCAAACAATGGACCCGTTAGAATTTTAACGGAGTAAAAAGTACAGAAATCGAGTTTTTGCAATATAATCGTGTTGAAAATCTCGTAATCAATTGTTTGAACTCCTAAATTTGGATTAAAACTTATTTTGCAACCCTTTTGTAGAGGTTTCGGACGAGGGGGTCTAAATGGGCCGAACAATGGACTCGTTAGAATTTTAACTGAGTAAAAAGTACAGAAATCGGGTTTTTGCAATATAATCATGTTGAAAAGCTCGTAATCAATTGTATGAACTCCTAAATTTGTATTAAAACTTATTTTCCAACCCTTTTGTAGAGGTTTAGAACAAGCGGGTCTAAATGGGCCGAACAATGGACCCGTTAGAATTTTAACAGAGTAAAAAGTACAAAAATCGGGTTTTTGCAATATAATCGTGTTGAAAAGCTCGTAATCAATTGTATGATCTCCTAAATTTGTATTAAAACTTATTTTCCAACCCTTTTGTAGAGGTTTAGAACAAGCGGGTCTAAATGGGTCGAACAATGGACCCATTAGAATTTTAATAGAGTAAAAAGTACAAAAATCGAGTTTTTGCAATATAATCATGTTGGAAAGCTCGAAATCAATTATATGAACTCTTTAATTTGATTATAACTTGTTTTGCGGTCTTTTTTGTAGAGGTTTCGGACAAGCATGTCTAAATGGGCCGAACAATGGACCCGTTAGAATTTTAACTAAGTAAAAAGTACAGAAATTGAGTTTTTGTAATATAATCATGTTGAAAAGCTTGTAATCAATTATATGAACTCCTAAATTTGGATTAAAACTTATTTTGCAGCCCTTTTGTAGAGGTTTCGGACGATCGGGTTTAAATGGGCCGAACAATGGACCCGTTAGAATTTTAACGGAGTAAAAAGTACAGAAATCGAGTTTTTGCAATATAATAGTGTTGAAAAGCTCGTAATCAATTGTAAGAACTCATAAATTTGTATTAAAACTTATTTTCCAACCCTTTTGTAGAGGTTTCGGACGAGCGTGTCTAAATGGGCCGAACAATGGACCCATTAGAATTTTAACTAAGTAAAAAGAACAGAAATCGGGGTTTTGCAATATAATCGTGTTGAAAAACTCGTAATCAATTATATGAACTCCTAAAATTTGATTCTAACTTGTTTTGCGGTCTTTTTTGTAGAGGTTTCAGACGAGCGGGTCTAAATAGGCCGAACAATGGACCCGTTCGAATTTTAACTGAGTAAAAAGTACAGAAATCTAGTTTTTGCATTATAATCGTGTTGAAAAGCTTGTAATCAATTGTATGAACTCCTAAATTTGGATTAAAACTTATTTTGCAACCCTTTTGTAGAGGCTTTGGATGAGCGAGTTCAAATGGGCCGAACAATAGACCCGTTAGAATTTTTACTAAGTAAAAAGTAATAAAATCGAGTTTTTGCAATATAATCGTGTTAAAAAGCTCGTAATCAATTGTATGAACTCCTAAATTTGGATTAAAACTTATTTTGCAACCCTTTTGTAGAGGTTTCGGACGAGCGGGTCTAAATGGGCCGAACAATGGAGCTGTAACAACGAGTGAGTCTCCACCAATCCTTACTTTTACTTTAGGTGCGATTGGAACACCTGAAAACCCGGTTATTTTAATAAAACTTGTTTTTTATTGTTTTTATTAAAACAACGAGTTTTTGGTCTGCGAAACCAAAAAATAGGTTCGGGAGTCGGTTATGTGTGGGGAAGGGTGAGCACCCCCACAACGCCCAAAATTGGTACCTGTCGATTACGTAATGTCTTAATGGTGGAATTATGAATTCGAACATTTTATCAATGTGATCCCTTAAAATATTTAAACGAATATTTGTTTGTAGAAAAGAAAATTTACACCCCAACAACCGAGGCATAATTTTCGTATCAAAAGGGAATTTACACCCCTACGTTCGGGGCATAATTTTCGTAAAAAAGAAATTTACACCCCTACGTTCGGGGCATAATTTCTGTTAGATTCCCGACTGAAGGGAATTTATTTTAAAAATTATAATTTAGAATTAAAAATGATATTTTGTAATAGGGACTAAAGGAAAGCGGCACCCTTACACTCGGGGTACTTTTTTTCATGATAATCCCTAATAAAAAAGGTTTTAATTTAAAATTTAATTAAACAATATATCCGAATATATAAATAATTCATACAAGCATAACATACATAATAAAATTAAAATATACAAAAATGGCATATAAAATAAAAACATACCAACAAATATAAAAACATCTTATATTCATACAAAAATATTTATTACAAAAAGCCGACATTAAAATAAATACAAAGATAAAGATCAAAATTTACCCTACTAGAAGCTCGAATGAAGAACTTCGACCGACCCCTAGAAGGATCTCCGCATCATCTTGCCATAATTTAAAAATTGATTCGAACGAGCCTCGACAGGACCTCTGATCGAACCAACTGTTCGAACCATTAAAAGGGCACTGCCCCTAAGGTTCGAAAGGGGCACTGCCCCTAAACTTTGCGCCATTTCCATGGCATTTGTTAGCCATTTCTATGGCTTTGTCGTGTCTGTCTCTGTGTGTTCCTTCACATTTGCTTTGCCTCCCTATTTATAGTGATGGGGAGGGGGGATGAGTCAAATGACAGTTTCACGTGGATGCCTTGCATAGCATCCACGGTTTTTACCTTCCTTTTGTTTTTTTTCTTTTTCTTTTTTTATTTGCTTTTGCTTTTTTAATACAATAAGGTATAATAATAATACTATTATTCGAACAAAAAATAATAGTTATAGCCCGGACATAAAATAGGTATTACAGCTGACCCCCTTTTCTCATTGATGTGTAACAGGAATAGAGCGAAGATAAAAGGATAACCATTTTATGTCCGTTCGGATCTGGATTCCTTCCTTTGACCACCACTTCTTCTAAGCTTCAGTTGATCTGCTCGATCGCTCTTTGTAGGCAAAATCTTCAAAATGGAACGATCTGCTGGGGAGATAATCTTTAAACTACGGAGACCTAACTGCGACATTGATGAAGAAGCAAGGTCTGCAAAACTTGATCCGGTTGCAACACTGACGAAGAAACAGGATCGGAGGATGATGGTTTTGACAATTGGTCTGAGGGGACATGATCGAATGATAAAATTTCTGACACTTGGTCTAACTACGATACCGATGAAGCGATAGGATATGACAAAAGTTATCTCTCCCTTTTTGCTTCTTCTTTTTTTTTTGAAAGAAGTGATTGTACTGAACGAGGTAGCGTGATCTGGAAGGAAAGGCTTGATCTGCTGCAACTCTGTAGATGCAAGGAGATCTGGAGAAGGGTCGGTCATCTGCAACTCCATTGATACGAGAAGAGCTGAAGAAGTGTCGATCTACTGCAACTCTATTGATGCGAGAATATCTGAAAATGGGGTGATCTACTGCAACTCCATTGATGCGAGAAGATCTGAAGAATGGTCGATCTGCTGCAACTCCATTGATGCGAGAAGATCTGAAGAAGTGTTGATCTACTGCAACTCCATAGATGCGAGAAGATCTGAAGAAGAGGTGATCTACTGCAACTCTATTGATGCGAGAAGACCTGAAAAAGGGTCGATCTACTGCAACTCCATAGATGCGAGAAGATCTGAAGAAGGGGTGATCTACTGCAACTCCATTGATGCGAGAAGATCTGAAAAAGGGTCGATCTACTGCAACTCCATAGATGTGAGAAGATCTGAAGAAGGGGTGATCTACTGAAACTCCATTGATGCGAGAAGATCTCAAAAAGGGTCGATCTACTACAACTTCATTGATGCGAGAAGATCTGAAGAAGGGTCGATCTGCTGCAACTCCATTGATGCGAGAAGATCTGAAGAAGGGGTAATCTACTGCAACTCCATTGATGCTAGAAGATCTGAAGAAGGGGTGATCTACTACAACTCCATTGATGCTAGAAGATCTGAAGAAGGGGTGATCTAATGCAACTCCATTGATGCTAGAAGATCTGAAGAAGGGGTGATCTACTGCAACTCCATTGATGCGAGAAGATCTGAAAAAGGGTCGATCTACTACAACTCCATAGATGCGAGAAGATCTGAAGAAGTGTCGATCTACTGCAACTCCATAGATGCGAGAAGATCTGAAAAAGGGTCGATCTACTGCAACTCCATTGATGCGAGAAGATCTAATTAGTACTGGAATTCCGTCAACGAGACGAGGAAGAGTGTCTCTGGTTTACACTTCTTTTGCATTTTTCCCAAATGCACAGGGATGAACGGATTTGATTTGCCTTTACCGGTAGTCGTTTGCTCCGGGCTAGTTGTACCATTCTCCTGGGTACAATCAGTTTATACCAATCATGGGATTGGATTTTTCCAAAGGATTTATTTTCCTTGGACCATTCGTGAAAATGGATTTTCGATGGACATCTGAATTGTCCATTATCTTAAAATTAATCGTGTTTAAGCACGTTATGCCGATATATTTTTCGGCTTTCGAATTTGCATTTTTCCCAAATGCATAAGGATCAACGGTTTTGACTTGCCTTTACCGGTAGTCGTTTGCTCCGGGCTAGTTGTACCATTCCCCTAGGTACAATCAGTTTCTACCAATCATGAGATTGGATTTTTCCAAAGGATTTATTTTCCTTCGACCATTTGTGACAATGGATTTTCGATGGACATTTGAATTATCCATTTTCTTAAACTTAACCGTGTTTAAGCACGTTGTGCCGATATTTCTGTCGGATTTTCCAAAATAGATTTGATCCACATGAGAGGACGAAGTTGAGAAATTCACATTTTTAAGACTATCCTTAAGAAAGGATGAAATTAAGAAAACCCAATTTTTGAGAAAAAGTATCCTTAAGAAATGACGAAATTTAAGAAAATGTGTCCTTAAGAAAGGGCAGAGTTAAAAAAAAAACTCTTGTTTTGAGAAAATGTGTCCTTAAGAAAGGACGAAGTTAAGAAACTCTTGCTTTGAGAAAAGTTATCCTTGAGAAAGAACGGAGTTAAGAAACTTTAATTTAAAAAAAAATGTCCTTAAGAAAGAACAGAGTTAAGAAACTCCAATTTTGGGAAAAGGTGTCCTTAAGAAAGGACGGAGTTAAGAAACTCGTGTTTTCGAGAAAAAGTGCCCTTGAGAAAGGACGGAGTTAAGAAACTCTTGTTTTTGAGAAAAGTGCCCTTAAGAAAGGACGGAGTTAAGAAACTCGTGTTTTTGAGAAAATGTGCCCTTAAGAAAGGACGGAGTTAAGAAACTCTTGTTTTTGAGAAAAAGTACCCTTAAGAATGGACGGAGTTAAGAAACTCCAATTTTGGGAAAATGTGTCCTTAAGAAAGGAAGGAGTTAAGAAACTCGTGTTTTTGAGAAAATGTGCCCTTAAGAAAGGACGGAATTAAGAAACTCGTGTTTTTGAGAAAAAGTGCCCTTAAGAAAGGACGGAGTTAAGAAACTCCAATTTTGGGAAAATGTGTCCTTAAGAAAGGACAAAGTTAAGAAACTCGTATTTTTGAGAAAATGTGCCCCTTAAGAAAGGACGGAGTTAAGAAACTCTTGTTTTTGAGAAAAAGTGCCCTTAAGAAAGGACGGAGTTAAGAAACTCAAATTCTGAAGAAAAAAAAGTGTCCTTAAGAAAGGACGGTGTTTAGGAAAATCTTTAAGTAACAAGTTCCAAGTTAGCTCCTGATAGTATTTATGCAGATGATGTTCATGTGCTTGCTTTTGTGATGATGCAAAGATGCATGAAATTCTTGTAGAAGTTCCTTTCTTCTGACTTAGTTTGATCTTCTGATCTTTGTTTAAAATTTATCTCAGTAGAAGTTTGCCCCCCAAGCTTCATTGTCCTTATTCTTTTTTGGGCTTGAACTTTGTTGCGTGTAAAAGAGTCTATCGCAATTGTAGTGCAAGTGTACACGACGCAAGTAGTAAAGTGATACGAAGTATCGGATATCGTCTCCACATGGATTGGGCTAATAGCTTCACCTAATTTCACTGCACGAAGTAAAGGAAATAATTGATAGTTGTCACGAGAATAATAAAGTAAACTTAAATAAAAGAGTAGAATAATCAAGATAGAGAGAATGGGCTGGTATTGAATTGCTCAGTAGTGCAGGTATTGTATTGCTTAGGAACTTCAGTTCTATCGTCGCGCCTGTCGCTGGCAGCACCTGTCGCGGCAGCTGTCCGTTGGTCGTCGCGGCAGCAAACACACCAACTCAGTACGTTCAAGTTTGGCAAGAATCCCAGATCTGCCTTGGCCTATCCCTAGGTCCAAGTCTGTCGATGATCACGTCTTTGACGATACCTCCCGGCGTGAATCGAAGGATGAACACCGATGTGTATGAATTCTTCCTTAGCCACTTAACCTTGCCCTATCCCTAGGCACAAGATAGTTCAACTATAAACTAGAGAACTCGCTCTTATTTCTTTCATATACTTAACTCTCCCGATGCTAAGTAAATAGATAACCTCACAATGCTCTCCCGATGCTCTTACAAGATATTAAAACCAAAATAAGAGAACTTGAAGTTTATTTTATTGAACTTGGAAAATCCTAAAACAAAACAACCCTTGCAACTACTTTACAAAACAACCCGTGGCCCTAGGGGGATTTAGAACATGTCGATGACGGGTAAACGGCAGAGGGGTTTAGGTTATCGGTTATGGGGTCTTCTTTTCCTAGGTTAAATCTATGCCCTTATATAAGCTTTGGGCTCAAGTATTCTAAGTTAACAAGGATTACAACTTTAATGAAAAGTAAGATTCTAATAAATGCTTAATCTCTAAGGATTCCTACTTTTCAGCCGCCTCCTTGTTTCATGGGAATTCCTCTCCTTGAGCTTTGGCTTGACATATCTTTTGATCCGGGGCTTGGAAAAATATTTGGCTTTCACACGACAGACGAGCAGATTTTTCTCTATCTATCGAGGTCCACTTTACTTTTCCTCTTCATAAGGCTGCTGTCACCTTGCTGTCACGACAGATCCATGGCAGCTTCTCCCTCGTCATCTGCTTGTCCAGTTTAACTCTTCTGCTTCTCTGCCCTGTGCCCGCCTTCACCGTCTACGATGGCAGCAACCTGCAAAATAAGCCATCTTTTAGTAGAATCCGTGCCTTTAATCCATTTGTGATGTTTTATTGTAAACTAACCTAAATGCAATGCAATGATGCTTGAATGCAGCAGAAATATGGGTTAAAGAGGGTGTAAATAATATAACTTTTACACACTCAACACACCCTCAAACTCAAGTTTTTGCTTGCCCTCAAGCAACTAAGACCTAAAAGAAAAAAAGAATATTTTTGTGTTGGCCTTCAAACAGTGACTGTCCCTTACCCGTCGCTCATTCTCTGTGGCGGCAGCAACCTGTCGGAAAGATTAGGATCTGTCTAGAATCTCCCTATAGCCCTCGTGCAGTGTGTGCATGCTTGTGAACAGTTATATGCCAAGACTCTCTTAGTTTCACTAGAATATTCAACTCTTAACTCGAATTTTTATGCCAAAGTTTATCTTTTTGAAGGCACATTTTCATGCTTCTTTGATTTTCTGTTTTGACTTGCTTTTTACTTTTCAAGCTAAAGTTTCACTAGAGCCGGTTTCGGGCACCTCTAGCTAACTTCCTAGAGCCGGTTTCGGGCACCTCTAGGGTTATTTTGCTAAACTTCTTTCCTAGAGCCAGTGTTAGGCACCTCTAGGGGCTATTCAAGTGCTAAGCTTTCCTATTCTAGTTTGGCTAAAAGAAATCTAAGCAGTATAACAGTCACAAAGGTGTTTAAGTTTTCAGAACTATATAAAGGCTCTAAATTTCTCCTTAATCTGTCCTAAAGATGCTGCCACGACAGAGCTGTCATGACAGGTAAGTTAATTTCACAGTTTTAAGCCAACGGTTTAATCTTTTTTTTAAGAGAACTTAATTAAATAAAAGACACAACAGATTAATAAAAAGATGTACTAAGACTCCATTAATGATGGAGGGTGCCACCCCCAAACTCGAGGGTTGCATTGCCCTCAATGCAAAATGACAGAAAAGATAGAGGCAGATACATCACAAAATAAAGATAGAGCAGGCAGCAAGAAAAGAAAAATAAAAGACTTAAATTTTAATCGTTGTCCTTGCTGCTGCTGCTGACACGGATCTGACGGCGGCGTCTGGGCTGTGGAGGAGGCTGGGCAGGTTGCTCCACGAGCTGGACGTCGGAACTGCTGCCGCTGTCCCAAGTGCTGCTGGTGGAGGTGCTAGCCTTGGGCATCAGCTTCCTGTCTGCAACGTGCTTCTGCCTCTTGACAGGCGTAAACTCCCTCTCCAAATTCCTCCTAATCAGAGGTTCTTCCTCGCTGTCGGCTGTGGCTGGCTGCTTCGTTCCACGTGCGGGGCTGTCGGCCGGAGGATTCGCAGCTGCCGTCCGGGCAGGTGAAGGGGTGGAAGCAGCGGAGTGTGCATTTGGGGAGGTAGGAGGCGTAGGTGTGTGGACAGGGGTGGGGATGTGGAAAAAATGGGCAGGAAAAGTAGGGAAATTGACATCGGGATAATTTAGATTGTTGGCAATGAAGTTTACCGTCGAATTTGTGAAGTCCCGGATGAAGGTCATCAATCCCATTTGTCGCTCTTCCACCCGTTGTAGCGCAGCAAGGATGTGGGCAGACTGGTCTGTCGGGGCGGTGGCGGCGGCAGGTTCGGTGGCAGGTTCCTCATCTGAGTCTGCTGGGGAGGCAGCTGGGTTGAAGGAGTTGATGGGCGTTGCGGCTATGAGCTCCATGAGGCTGGTGATGTTGTTGTCGGTCCAGCCACGACCATGGACTAGTTTGTCGGTGGATGTCTCGGGGACAGCAGCACAGCGGCACAGGGAAGTTATTGTGAACGACAGGCAGAGGCGAGAGTCTATTCGATGGGCGCAATCCAAGATGCTCTCCCTCATATAACGGCCCACGTTGATAGGCCTGTCATGCATAATGGAATGGATGAGGGCGAGCCGCTGCTGGTTCACTGTCGTGTGATGGGAGGAAGGCATGATACGCTTTTTGATAAAAGCGTTCCAGAGTTTAGCTTCTGGGAGCAGCTGCCCCCTTTTGACGGAGTGTGGGTTTTTCTTGCTTGTTGTCCACTCCGTTCCTTCTTCTGTTACTTCCGCCATGACAGCACCATAGGCGGCAGGATCGAGGGTGTCTAGAAATTTCTGGTGGGCATCATCATCGGGGCCAAAGTATAGGCCATACATGTGGTTGATGCTGTCGGCCGTGAATGGCACCTTCACTCCTCGGACGGTGACGGATGTTGCCGTTCTGCTATCGATGGCAGCATAGAACTCCCTCACCACTGTGTCGTTCAGCTCTGCCGGTTGTTCTGCGAATTGCTCCCATAGTTGGGCTCGTATGGCCCTCGCAATGAATGGTCGGAGCCCCATGTTTGGTGCCTTGCGGATGTAAATGAAGCCTCTCTCTTCCCATAATTCCTTGTTGGCGAACGGCGATGCTGCTGCTGATGAGGAGGCTGAGGCAGCACTGCGGCGGGTCTGTCTAGTAGACATATTAGTTGCAAGGGTTTGAAAGTAAAGAAAACAAGAAAAACTAGAGGAGAAAGCAAGTAAGAGGAAGCAGAAGTGAGGAAAATGAAAATGAGAACGGGGTTTTATAGCGGTCGAGGTGCTGCCCGTTTAATGCTGTAACGGCAGGCGTGAATAACGGAGCGACTGTTGGGATTTAGCGTGTCTGACGCGTCTGACACGCATTTATGCGTCTGCTACGCGTCTGTCACACGCTTCTGCGTCTGCCGTGTCAGTCTGTTGACAGCCTGTCTTATCCGTCTGCGGCGGCAGCCGAAACGGCAGGCTTCAATAAATGGGCTCTGTTGGGCTGATGGATGGATGGTGGGCTTGGGTCACTTCTCCTTTTCTTCTTGACTCCTTTATTTCCTAAAGACAGAAAAATAAAAACATTATTCGACTAAAATAAACCTAATTTCCTACTAAATAATAAATAATATAAATAAATAAATAATAAAACTTAGGTTAAATTAGGGATGCCTTGTGGGGCATCTCCTAAAGTAACCACTTCCTGTATTCCTGGGGCTTCAGTCCCTTGATAATGCTTGAGGCGCTGTCCATTAACTTTGAATTGGTGCCCGTCTTTTAATGATTGGATTGTGATGGCACCATGGGGAAAAACTTGTACCACTTGGAACGGGCCAGACCATCTAGACTTTAGCTTTCCTGGGAAGAGTTTCAGTCTAGAATTGAATAACAACTCAAGCTGTCCTGGACAGAACTGTCGTGGCAGCAACTTCTTGTCATGCCACTTCTTTGTTTTCTCCTTGTAGATTCTTGCATTGTCATAGGCCATTGTCCGTATTTCTTCAAGCTCGTTCAGATCTAACATCCTTTTCTGGCCTGCCTTGTCCAAGTCCATATTCACTGCCTTGATAGCCCAATATGCTTTATGCTCTATCTCGACAGGCAAGTGGCAGGTTTTTCCATAAATCAGTCGATATGGAGACATGCCCAACGGAGTCTTAAAAGATGTCCTATATGCCCATAATGCATCATTCAGAAGTAAAGACCAATCTTTCCTAGTTGGTTTAACCATCTTCTCAAGAATGTTCTTCACTTCCCTATTGGATATCTCAGCCTGTCCATTGGTCTGTGGGTGGTATGCTGTCGCGATCCGGTGCTTGACACCGTATTTCTTCAAGGCGGCAACAATAACCCTATTGTCAAAATGTCTCCCTTCATCACTGATAATCGCCTTGGGGATGCCAAACCTCGAAAAAATGTTTTTGTGTAAAAACTTTTGGACCGTCTTGGCATCATTCTTTTGTGTAGCGATAGCTTCAACCCACTTAGAGACATAATCTACTGCTAGGAGGATGTATAAATTTCCACATGAAGATGGAAAAGGTCCCATAAAATCAATCCCCCAGACGTCGAAGATCTCGACCTCTAAAATGTTCTGCAGTGGCATCTCGTTTCTCCTCGAGATGTTACCTGTCTGCTGGCACCTGTCACAGTTCTTGTAGAAGTTCTGTGCATCTTTATACAGTGTCGGCCAGTAGAACCCTGATTGCAGCACCTTGGCAGCAGTTTTATTGCCTCCTAAGTGTCCTCCATATTGTGAAGCATGGCAGTGATGGAGAATGTCCTCTTGCTCTTCTTGTGGTACGCACCTCCTTATAACCTGATCTGCACATAGTTTAAAAAGAAGAGGTTCATCCCAATAATAATGCTTAACATCATTTTGGAACCTCTTCCTGGCTTGATAATTAAGATCAGAAGGAAGTATTCCGCTAACTATAAAATTAACGAAATCAGCATACCAGGGGAGTTCAGAAAACTTACCTGCCGCCATGGCTGTTGCGGCAGCGATTGCAGCAGCAAAGAGCTGCTCATCTGGGAAGGTCTCCAGTATGTTTGTCTCATCAATTGGTAGACTCTGTCCCTTCTCCAATCTTGACAACTGGTCTGCCACCTGATTTTTTGTCCCCTTTTTGTCTTTGATCTCAAGGTCGAATTCTTGTGATAGCAAGATCCACCGTATCAATCTAGGCTTTGCGTCCTTTTTCGCGAATAGATACTTAAGGGCAGAATGGTCTGTGTGCACAATTACCTTCGTCCCAAGTATGTAAGAACGAAACTTGTCGATGGAGAACACCACAGCTAATAGCTCCTTTTCTGTGGTGGTGTAGTTCGCTTTAGCGTCATTTAATGTCTTGCTGGCGTAGTATATGACATGGAACAGCTTATTGCTGCGCTGCCCAAGTGCTGCCCCGACAGCATAGTCACTAGCATCACACATAATCTCAAATGGCTGTGTCCAGTCTGGTGGCTGTACTATGGGGGTTGTCACCAGTTTTTCCTTCAGAACCTTGAATGCTTCAGTACATTCATCATTAAAGTCAAAGGGTCGGTTCTGCTCTAGGAGATGGCATAGGGGCTTGGTAATTTTTGAGAAATTTGCAATGAATCTCCGATAAAAACCAGCATGCCCTAAAAAACTCCTAATGCCCTTGACTGTGGTCGGTGGTGGCAGCTTTTCTATGACTTCTATTTTGGCCCTGTCGACTTCTATCCCACGGCAGCTAATCTTATGGCCGAGAACTATCCCTTCATCCACCATAAAGTGGCATTTTTCCCAATTCAAAACAAGATTAGCTTTTTCACATCTTTCAAGTACCTTTTGAAGATTGCCGAGGCAGCTCTCAAAATCGTCCCCAAAGACAGAAAAATCATCCATAAAAATTTCTAGGAAGTCCTCTACCATGTCGGAGAATATGGCCATCATGCACCTTTGGAAGGTGGCAGGTGCATTACAGAGTCCAAACGGCATCCTCCTAAACGCATATGTTCCGTAGGGGCATGTGAAAGTCGTCTTTTCTTGATCCTCTGGTGCAATAGCAATTTGGTTGTAACCTGAGTAACCATCAAGAAAACAATAGTAAGATTTACCCGCTAATCTATCAAGCATTTGATCAATAAAGGGTAAAGGAAAGTGGTCCTTTCGGGTAGCTTTGTTAAGCTTCCGATAGTCCATACAAACCCTCCAACCGGTCACAGTCCTGGTTGGGATTAACTCATTGTTCTCGTTGGTCACCACGGTCATTCCTCCTTTCTTTGGAACACATTGCACCGGGCTTACCCATTTGATGTCGGAGATGGCGTAAATAATACCAGCATCTAACCATTTGGTTTTCTCTTTACGCACCACCTCTTTCATCGCATGGTTTAGCCGCCTTTGGGCATCAATAGTCGGCTTATGATCTTCCTCCAGGAGGATTTTGTGCATGCATAACGCCGGACTAATGCCTTGAATGTCTGCTATCGTCCATCCAATCGCCTTCTTGTGTTGCCTTAGCATGTCGATTAGCTGTCGTTCCTGTTCATGCGGCAGCTTAGAAGAGATGATTACGGGCAACGTATCATTTGAACCAAGAAAAGCATATTTAAGCTGCCCTGGCAGAGGCTTCAGTTCTAAGGCAGGTGGTTCAATAGTAGATGGCTTTTGGATTAAATGGTTATCCGAAGTGTAATTCAAAGGTTCGAATAACTTACTTGGACGATGGCCTAACCAGTTTACCTCCTCCTGATCTTCAGTATCAGATGTATCGGAGTCAGAGGAGTTGCTGTCGTCGGTGCTGTCTTCGTTGCTGTCGTGACAGGCCTGTAAGTGGTTGTCGCAGCAGTGGCCAAAGTTTATATCATGACAGCCCGACCTAATGTATGGATGATCAAGGGTTACTTCAATGATAGCCTTGCATTCCTCATCCACATCAGCATGTTTCATTGCTTGGAGAACATTTAATTTAATCTCTTGATCGTTCACGCGCATGGTGAGTTCTCCTTTCTCCACATCAATCAGTGATCTTCCCGTGGCTAAGAAGGGTCGCCCAAGGATGACTGGTGCGTTTTCATCTGCCTCACAATCTAAAACAAGAAAGTCAGCAGGAAAAATAAACTTATCCACTCTTACCAAAATATCTTCAATCTTTCTCTCTGGATGAATGTAAGAGCGGTCTGCCAGCTGCAGAGTTACTGTCGTGGGCCGCGCCTTTCCAATACCTAATTTCTGAAAAACAGACTTTGGCATTAAATTAGCACCAAGATCACAAAGTGCCTTGCCCACAAATTTGTCTCCGATTACACAAGGTATGATGAAGCTCCCCGGATCCTTCTTTTTCTGGGGTGGCTGTCGATGAAGAATACTCATGCAACCATCTGCCATCCTTACCGTTTCAAATTCCCCAAATTTATATTTCTTTGACATGACATTCTTGAGAAATTTGGCGTAACCAGGCATCTCCCTAACGGCATCTAACATCGGAATATTAATTTGAACCTGCTTAAAAATATCATAAATTTTTTTAAGTTGAGATTCCTGCTTAGTTTGCTGTATCCGTTGAGGAAAAGGTGGTGGGGGACGGTAATCAACAATACGTCCTTCCCACTGCATACGAATCTGAGGACGATGTTCTTCATTTTTCTCCTCTGTCGCTTCTGCTGTCGTGACAGGCTCATCAACAGTAGTCTGTTTATCACCTGTCGGGGCAGCTTCCTCGGCAGGTTTATCCACGGCTGGTTCCTTTTCTGTTTCAGCTTCTTTTTCCGGCCCTGGTAGTTTCTTCCCACTCCTAGTAGTAATTGCCTTGCATTGCTCATGTGTGGGTGGTCTAGCATTTTCAGTATTGCTAGGGAATCCTCCATTCTGCCTCGGCTTAATATGTTGAGAAACCTGACCCATTTGTGTCTCTAGAGATTTCAAAGTAGCTTCATGATTTGTCATTCTCATCTCTGTCTTGTCCATGAAATTCTCTGTCTTCTTGACAAACTGATTCATATTCTCAATATAAGTACCGGTTTGAGACATAAAGGTGGCCAGAGTCTGTTCCAATATACTGCTCGTGGCAGGTGGTGGCTGCTGTTGTTGCTGTGGCGGCAGGTTTTGCGACAGTTGCTGCGGCAGTTGCTGTCGCGTCAGCAATCTAGGTCCTCCCTGATTCTGATTGTGTGCTTGCGGATTCAGGGCATTGTTAGGATTACTCCAGGAAAATTTGGGACCCTTCCTCCAATTGGGGTTATAATTGTTGGAGTTGTAATTTGGCTTGTAATTTCCAACATATTTTCCCTCTTCTACATTTATTGGGCACTCATCCCGACTATGATTTCCCTCACAGATATCACATACTTCCTCAACAGCAAATCCTTGTAATCCATCATCATTCAATAACCTTTTCATTGCTTTAGTAAGGAATGCTACCTGTGATTTCATAGTGCTGTCGGCTTCATAATCCTTGACAGCAAGTACCCGTTTACCCCCTCTTCTTGCAGTCGGAAACTGCTCCTTATTCTTAGCTAGATTTTTCAAAACTTGCAATGCCTCGTCCGGATCTTTATCCAATAATAGTCCATTTGCTGCAGAATCAATTCGAATGCGAGTTTGTAAGTTAGCAGCATTATAGAACTTAGTTACCTGATTCCAGACGGGGAATCCATGCATGGGGCAGTTTCGAAGAAGAGTAGTAAATCTGTCTCAGGCCTCGTGCATTGGCTCGTCATCTTCCTGCTAAAAAGTAGCAATTTCATTACGTAATCGCTCAGATAAATGCGATGGATTAAAACGAGATAAGAATTCACGAGACAAATCTGCCCAAGTCACGATTGAACCCGGTGTAAGT
Organism: Hibiscus trionum; assembly: GCA_030270665.1. Lineage (NCBI taxonomy): Eukaryota > Viridiplantae > Streptophyta > Magnoliopsida > Malvales > Malvaceae > Hibiscus > Hibiscus trionum. Next base: position 35,326,619 of record BSYR01000010.1, on the reverse strand, counting down.
TTATTCCACCAAGTTTTAGCTCTGTCCCTCAATGAGTGGGGGAATAACCGAAGCCTCAGTATCTCCGGATTAACTCTTGGCAGTCTAAACAAACCACAGATTTCCTGGAACGTCTTAAGATGCTCCCTAGCATCTTCTGTCACAGCACCACTAAACTGCCTGGCGTTGTTGATCATACTAAACATGACAGGCTTAAGCTCAAAGTTGTCAACGTCAATATCCGGCAGCGTGGTCTCCAGCTCTACATGATCGTTCAGCATGTAGTCACGATATGACCGTCGTTCGGCTGCTGCGGGCGGGTCGCCGGCAGGCGGTATACCATCACCAGCGGGCGGATTACGGGCCATCTTCTCTAGCTGTTCCTTAAGGTACTCGTTCCTGTCTAAAAGGTGGCGAAGTTGTTTCTTGAGATTGAAGGAACGTTCGATTTCCGAATCTAATTTATACTCAGGATCTTCGCCTCTTTTAGATCTGCGCATAAACAAGATAACCTTGTGAAAAGCAAGAGTTTAAAGTACTAACGAAAAATAGAAAAAGAAAAATTAAAAGAAAAAACAAAAACAAAAACGAAAAGTGCAATAAAAGAAAGGTGTAGTTATGTTGCCAATCCCCGGCAACGGCGCCAAAAACTTGTTGTGTGTAAAAGAGTCTATCGCAATTGTAGTGCAAGTGTACACGACGCAAGTAGTAAAGTGATACGAAGTATCGGATATCGTCTCCACAGGGATTGGGCTAATAGCTTCACCTAATTTCACTGCACGAAGTAAAGGAAATAATTGATAGTTGTCACGAGAATAATAAAGTAAACTTAAATAAAAGAGTAGAATAATCAAGATAGAGAGAATGGGCTGGTATTGAATTGCTCAGTAGTGCAGGTATTGTATTGCTTAGGAACTCCAGTTCTGTCGTCGCGCCTGTCGCTGGCAGCACCTGTCGCGGCAGCTGTCCGTTGGTCGTCGCGACAGCAAACACACCAACTCAGTACGTTCAAGTTTGGCAAGAATCCCAGATCTGCCTTGGCCTATCCCTAGGTCCAAGTCTGTCGATGATCACGTCTTTGACGATACCTCCCGGCGTGAATCGAAGGATGAACACCGATGTGTATGAATTCTTCCTTAGCCACTTAACCTTTCCCTTTCCCTAGGCACAAGATAGTTCAACTATAAACTAGAGAACTCGCTCTTATTTCTTTCGTATACTTAACTCTCCCGATGCTAAGTAAATAGATAACCTCACAATGCTCTCCCGATGCTCTTGCAAGATATTAAAACCAAAATAAGAGAACTTGAAGTTTATTTTATTGAACTTGGAAAATCCTAAAACAAAACAACCCTTGCAACTACTTTACAAAACAACCCGTGGCCCTAGGGGGGATTTAGAACATGTCGATGACGGGTAAACGGCAGAGGGGTTTAGGTTATCGGTTATGGGGTCTTCTTTTCCTAGGTTAAATCTATGCCCTTATATAAGCTTTGGGCTCAAGTATTCTAAGTTAACAAGGATTACAACTTTAATGAAAAGTAAGATTCTAATAAATGCTTAATCTCTAAGGATTCCTACTTTTCAGCCGCCTCCTTGTTTCATGGGAATTCCTCTCCTTGAGCTTTGGCTTGACATATCTTTTGATCCGGGGCTTGGAAAAATATTTGGCTTTCACACGACAGACGAGCAGATTTTTCTCTATCTATCGAGGTCCACTTTACTTTTCCTCTTCATAAGGCTGCTGTCACCTTGCTGTCACGACAGATCCATGGCAGCTTCTCCCTCGTCATCTGCTTGTCCAGTTTAACTCTTCTGCTTCTCTGCCCTGTGCCCGCCTTCACCGTCTACGATGGCAGCAACCTGCAAAATAAGCCATCTTTTAGTAGAATCCGTGCCTTTAATCCATTTGTGATGTTTTATTGTAAACTAACCTAAATGCAATGCAATGATGCTTGAATGCAGCAGAAATATGGGTTAAAGAGGGTGTAAATAATAGAACTTTTACACACTCAACAAACTTCTAAGCTGAATGATCTCGATGTCATCTTGTTTTTTCTTTTTTCCAGGGAAATTTACTTGGCTCACCACCACTGACGAAGGTGAGATCGGAAAAAGGTTGATTCTGGAACTTCATGACATTAAGTTATGACCTGAAAATGGAACATTAGTTAGTAGTCTATTCGAAAAAAATTACCATTTTTACCTGGATGTTCGAGCTTTTTGCACATTCGGCCTCCTTCAGGGCTAAATGTTGGTCATTATGTTGTCGCCCCACAATTGAGGTCTTCGGTCTCTTTCCTGGACCTGTTTATACGTTCAAGACATAAATGTGCTATGGATGCACCTAGCTTTGTGCTTAATACATGTGTCTAGCCTAAATGCATGATGACTTGAATGCATGTACAATGCACATAGATGATGGATATGTGAATGAGATTCTGTTTTTTCCCTTAAAAGGATACCCCTGGTTCTCTGCTAGTCATATATTTGCTTATGATTAAATAGTGCTCAGTGCCTTATCTGAGAGGATGGCCCAACTTTCCTTGGTTCGATCATCTTTGGGATTACTCCCTCGAGTCCGAATATTTTTGTCTGTGACTGCTCTTGAAGCGAACGCAAGGCTTGAAGTATGTTTTCGCGTTTTCCCAAAAAGCTTTCATTGTTCTCGTGGACGCGTTATGTTGCCCCCCGGTCGAGTCCATAAATTTGTTTTTGGTTAATGGTAGCTCATCACTTTTTGGCTCTAGCATAGTGCTACAAACAATAATTGATGTAGTCGTCTAGGGTGCAGAAGTCTGACTCGACATCGAAGGCTCGCTTTCTAAACTCGTCGAGGAATGTTCTCAGCTTGGGGCCTTGTAGAGGTATGATGTCTGTATGAGTGCAAAGGTTATTTGAAAATGCCCCTGGACCGGGCTCTTGCATGATGTTAGATTGGTCAACTTTGCTTTATCCAATATTTGCTAACATGGGGCATTCCAAGATCGGTTTCAAAGTTACGAAATGAATGCATGTAAATGCAAGGTGCGTGTCCTAGATGCGCAAGTACTGATTCAAAAATAGTTTCTGTGGTTCAACTTCCGAATTTACGGGATTTATTCGCAACTTTTGAATGTTGCATTGATATCTAGGGAACTAGATTTTCTCCCGATGATAAATTTTCAAATAGGGAACGTCTCGTGAATCAATACTTCATGCTGATGAAGTGCAAAAATTAAAATGTTATAGTGGTGTCATGTAATTAATGTGGAATGAATGACTTAATGCAACATGATCACCAAAGAGAAGAAACGGGTTAGTTCATAATAAAAGAGTCAAATGAATAAATTGAATAATGAATAAGACAAAAATTAGCAGCAAACAAAATTGAACATATATAGCAAATAAAGGCATCAAAATCTAAACAGGGTGACTGCTAACGGGCAGAGTTTTGGTTTGGCTTTAAGGGGTAAGCTCTTAGGGTTTACTATATGTGTTTTGGTTCTAAAGTAACGGTACCCGAACTATCGCTAGGACATCGATTCGGGAGGATACATTTCCCTAGGTCTGCACGGAGACAGAGGTCTCACGAAGACAAAGGGACCTATATCCCGGAAGCGTTTCACCATCCTACACGGAGGGAGTATCTCACGAAGGCGTGGTTTCTCGCTACCACTTAAGGGATGAAGCTCGGGTATAGAGCTCATGATATGAAAACTCAGAAAACAAATTTATAAAAAAAATTGTAAAAAATTTAGAAAAAAAATAAGAATCACAAATTAATTAAATCAAAGTCATACTTTCCACCTATAGACAAAAAGTAAACGACTTATGGCTTGACTCTCTAAAAAAAGTCCCCAGCGGAGTCGCCAAGCTGTAAAAACGAGTGAGTCGCCACCAATCCTTAGTTTTACTTTAGGTGCGATTGGAACACCTGAAAACCCGATTATTTTAATAAAACTTGTTTTTTTTGTTTTTTTTATTAAAACAACGAGTTTTGGTTTGCGAAACCAGAAAATAGGTTCGGGAGCCGATTACGTGTGGGGAAGGGTGAGCACCCCCCACAACGCCCAAAATTGGTACCTGTCGATTACGTAATGTCTTAATGGTGGAATTATGAATTCGAATATAATTTATCAATGTGATCCCTTAAAATATTTAAACGAATATTTGTTTGTAGAAAAGAAAATTTACACCCCAACAACTGAGGCATAATTTTCGTATCAAAAGGGAATTTACACCCCTACGTTCGGGGCATAATTTTCGTAAAAAAGAAATTTACACCCCTACGTTCGTGGCATAATTTATGTTAGATTCCCGACTGAAGGGAATTTATTTTAAAAATTATAATTTAGAATTAAAAATGATATTTTGTAATAGGGACTAAAGGAAAGCGGCACCCTTACACTCGGGGTACGTTTTTTCATGATAATCCCTAATAAAAAAGGTTTTAATTTAAAATTTAATTAAACAATATATCTGAATATATAAATAATTCATACAAGCATAACATACATAATAAAATTAAAATATACAAAAATGGCATATAAAATAAAAACATACCAACAAATATAAAAACATCTTATATTTCATACAAAAATATTTATTACAAAAAGCCGACATTAAAATAAATACAAAGATAAAGATCAAAATTTACCCTACTAGAAGCTCGAATGAAGAACTTCGACCGACCCCTAGCAAGATCTCCGCATCATCTCGCCATAATTTAAAAATTGATTCGAACGAGCCTCGACAGGACCTCTGATCGAACCAACTGTTCGAACCATTAAAAGGGCACTGCCCCTAAGGTTCGAAAGGGGCACTGCCCCTAAACTTTGCGCCATTTCCATGGCATTTGTTAGCCATTTCTATGGCTTTGCCGTGTCTGTCTCTGTGTGTTCCTTCACATTTGCTTTGCCTCCCTATTTATAGTGATGGGAGGGGGGATGAGTCAAATGGCAGTTTCACGTGGATGCCTTGCATGGCATCCACGGTTTTTACCTTTCTTTTGATTTTTTTCTTTTTCTTTTTCTTTTTTTCTTTTTTTTTTATTTGCTTTTGCTTTTTTTTTATACAATAAGGTATAATAATAATACTATTATTCGAACAAAAAATAACAGTTATAGCCCGGACATAAAATGGGTATTACAGACCCGTTAGAATTTTAACTGAGTAAAAAGTACAGTAATCGAGTTTTTGCAATATAATCATGTTGAAAAGCTCGTAATCAATTATATGAACTCCTAAAATTTGATTCTAACTTGTTTTGCGGTCTTTTTTGTAGAGGTTTCGGACGAGTGGGTCTAAATGGGCCGAACAATGGACCCGTTAGAATTTTAAATGAGAAAAAAGTACAGAAATCGAGTTTTTGCAATATAATCGTGTTGAAAAGCTCGTAATAAATTGTATGAACTCCTAAATTTGGATTAAAACTTATTTTGCAACCCTTTTGTAGAGGTTTCAGAAGAGCGAGTCTAAATGGGCCGAACAATGGACCCGTTAGAATATTAACTGAATAAAAAATACAGAATTCTAGTTTTTTCAATATAATCGTGTTGAAAAGCTCGTAATCAATTTTATGAATTCCTAAATTTGGATTAAAATTTATTTTGCAACCCTCTGGTACAGGTTTCGGACGAGCGGGTCTAAATGGGCCGAACAATGGAGCCATTGGAATTTTAACTGAGTAAAAAGTTCAGAAATCGAGTTTTTCAAATATAATCGTGTTGAAAAGCTCGTAATCAATTATATGAACTTCTAAAATTTGATTCTAAATTATTTTGCGGTCTTTTTTGTAGAGGTTTCAGACGAGCGGGTCTAAATGGGCCGAACAATGGACCCGTTAGAATTTTAACAGAGTAAAAAGTACAGAAATCGAGTTTTTGCAATATAATCGTGTTGAAAAGCTCGAAATTAATTATATGAACTCTTAAATTTGATTAAAACTTGTTTGCGGTCTTTTTTGTAGAGGTTTCGGACGAGCGGGTCTAAATGGGCCGAACAATGGACTCGTTAGAATTTTAACTGAGTAAAAAGTACAGAAATCGAATTTATGCAATATAATCATGTTGAAAAGCTCGTAATCAATTTTATGAACTCCTAAATTTGGATTAAAACATATTTTGCAGCCTTTTTGTAGTGGTTTCAGACCATCGGGTTTAAATGGGCCGAACAATGGACCCGTTAGAATTTTAACGGAGTAAAAAGTACAGAAATCTAGTTTTTGCAATATAATCGTGTTGAAAAGCTCGTAATCAATTATATGAACTCCTAAATTTGGATTAAAACTAATTTTCCAACCCTTTTGTAGAGCTTTCGAAGAGCGGGTCTAAATGGTTCGAGCAATGGACCCGTTAGAATTTTAACTGAGTAAAAAGTACAAAAATCGAGTTTTTGCAATATAATCGTGTTGAAAAGCTCGTCATCAATTGTATGAACTCCTAAATTTGGATTAAAACTTATTTTGCAACCCTTATGTAGAGGTTTCGGACGAGCGGGTCCAAATGGGCCGAACAATGGACCCGTTAGAATTTTAACTTAGTAAAAAGTACAAAAATCGAGGTTTTGCAATACAATCGTGTTGAAAAGCTCTTAATCAATTTTATGAACTCCTAAATTTGGATTAAAACTTATTTTGTAACCCTTTTGTAGAGGTTTCGGACGAGCGGGTCCAAATGGGCCGAACAATGGACCCGTTAGTATTTTAACAAAGTAAAAAGTACAAAAATCGAGTTTTTGCAATATAATCGTGTTGAAAATCTTGTAATCAATTATATGAACTCCTAAAATTTGTTTCTAACTTGTTTTGCGGTCTTTTTTGTAGAGGTTTCGGACGAGCGGGTCTAAATGGGCCGAACAATGGACCCGTTAGAATTTTAACTCTGTAAAAAGTACAAAAGTCGAGGTTTTGCAATATAATCGTGTTGAAAAGCTCTTTATCAATTTTATGAACTCCTAAATTTTGATTAAAACTTATTTTGTACTCCAGTTGTAGAGGTTTCGGACGAGCGGGTCTAAATGGGCCGAACAATGGACCCGTTAGAATTTTAACAGAGTAAAAAGCGCAAAAATCTAGTTTTTGTAATATAATTGTGTTGAAAAGTTTATAATCAATTGTATGAACTCCTAAATTTGGATTAAAACTTATTTTGCAACCCTTTTGTTGAGGTTTCGGACGAGCGGGTTTAAATGGGCCGAACAATGGACCCGTTAGAATTTTAACTGAGTAAAAAGCTCATATATCGAGTTTTTGCAATATAATCGTGTTGAAAAGCTCGTAATCAATTTTATGAACTCCTAAAATTTTATTCTAACTTGTTTTGCAGTCTTTTTTGTAGAGGTTTCGGACGAGCGGGTCTCAATGGGCCGAACAATGGACCCGTTAGAATTTTAACTGAGTAAAAAGTACAAAAATCGAGTTTTTGCATTATAATCAAGTTGAAAAGCTTGTAATCAGTTATATGAACTCCTAAATTTGGATTAAAACTTATTTTGCAGCCTTTTTTGTAGAGGTTTCGGACGATCGTGTTTAAATGGGCCAAAAAATGGACCCGTTAGAATTTTAACGGAGTTAAAAGTACAGAAATCGAGTTTTTGCAATATAATCGTGTTGAAAAGCTCGTAATCAATTGCATGAACTCCTAAATTTGTATTAAAACTTATTTTCCAACCCATTTGTAGAGATTTCGGACGAGGGGGTCCAAATGGGTCGAACAATGGACCCGTTAGAATTTTACCAGAGTAAAAAGCACAAAATTGAGTTTTGCAATATAATCGTGTTGAAAAGCTCGTAATCAATTATATGAACTCCTAAATTTTGATTCTAACTTGTTTTGCGGTCTTTTTTGTAGAGGTTTTGGACGAGGGGGTCTAAATGGGCCGAACAATGGACCCGTTAGAATTTTAACTGAGTAAAAAGTGCATAAAACGAGTTTTTGCAATATAATCATGTTGAAAAACTCTTAATCAATTGTATGAACTCCTAAATTTGGATTAAAACTTATTTTGCAGCCTTTTCTGTAGAGGATTCGGACGATTGGGTTTAAATGGGCCGAACAATGGACCCGTTAGAATTTTAACGGAGTAAAAAGTACAGAAATCGAGTTTTTGCAATATAATCGTGTTGAATAGCTCGTAATCAATTGCATGAACTCCTAAATTTGTATTAAAACTTATTTTCCAACCCTTCTGTAGAGATTTCGGACGAGCGAGTCTAAATGGGTCGAACAATGGACACCTTAGAATTTTACCAGAGTAAAAAGCACAAAATTGAGTTTTTGCAATATAATCATGTTGAAAAGCTCGTAATCAATTATATGAACTCCTAAAATTTGATTCTAACTTGTTTTGCGGTCTTTTTTGTAGAGGTTTCGGACGAGCGGGTGTAAATGGGCCGAACAATGGACCCATTAGAATTTTAACTGAGTAAAAAGTACAGAAATCGAGTTTTCGCAATATAATCATGTTGAAAAAATCTTAATCAATTGTATGAACTCCTAAATTTGGATTAAAACTTATTTTGCAGCCTTTTTTGTAGAGGTTTCGGACGATCGAGTTTAAATGGGCCGAACAATGGACCCGTTAGAATTTTAACGGAGTAAAAAGTACATAAATCGAGTTTTTCAATATAATCATGTTGAAAAGCTTGTAATCAATTGCATGAACTCCTAAATTTGTATTAAAACTTATTTTCCAACCCTTTTGTAGAGATTTCGGACGAGCGGGTCTAAATGGGTCGAACAATGGACCCGCTAGAATTTTACCAGAGTAAAAAGCACAAATTTGAGTTTTTGCAATATAATCATGTTGAAAAGCTCGTAATCAATTATATGAACTTCTAAAATTTGATTCTAACTTGTTTTGCGATCTTTTTTGTAGAGGTTTCGGACGAGCGGGTCCAAATGGGCCGAAAAATGGACCCGTTAGAATTTTTACTCAGTAAAAAGTAATAAAATCGAGTTTTTGCAATATAATCGTGTTAAAAAGCTCGTAATCGATTGTATGAACTCCTAAATTTGGATTAAAACTTATTTTGCAACCCTTTTGTATAGGTTTCGGAGGAGCGGGTCTAAATGGGCCGAACAATGGACCACCCGTTAGAATTTTAACTGAGTAAAAAGTACAGTAATCGAGTTTTTGCAATATAATCATGTTGAAAAGCTCGTAATCAATTATTTGAACTCCTAAAATTTGATTCTAACTTGTTTTGCGGTCTTTTTTGTAGAGGTTTCGGACGAGCGGGTTTAAATGGGCTGAACAATGGACCCGTTAGAATTTTAAATGAGTAAAAAGTTCATAAATCGAGTTTTTGCAATATAATCATGTTGAAAAACTCCTAATCAATTGTATGAACTCCTAAATTTGGATTAAAACTTATTTTGCAGCCTTTTTTGTAGAGGTTTCGGAGGATCAGGTTTAAATGGGCCGAGCAATGGACCCGTTAGAATTTTAACGGAGTAAAAAGTACAAAAATCGAGTTTTTGCAATATAATCGTGTTGAAAAGCTCGTAATTAATTGCATGAACTCCTAAATTTGTATTAAAACTTATTTTCCAACCCTTTAGTAGATATTTCGGACGAGCGAGTCTAAATGGGTCGAACAATGGACCCGTTAGAATTTTACAAGAGTAAAAAGCACAAAATTGAGTTTTTGCAATATAATCGTGTTGAAAAGCTTGTAATCAATTATATGAACTCCTAAAATTTGATTCTAACTTGTTTTACGGTCTTTTTTGTAGAGGTTTCGCACGAGCGGTTCTAAATGGGCCGAACAATGGACCCGTTAGAATTTTAACCCAGTAAAAAGTACAAAAATCTATTTTTTGCATTATAATCATGATGAAAAACTCTTAATCAATTGTATGAACTCCTAAATTTGGATTAAAACTTATTTTGCAGACTTTTTTGTAGAGGTTTCGGACGATCGGGTTTAAATGGGCCGAACAATGGACCCGTTAGAATTTTAACGGAGTAAAAAGTACAGAAATCGAGTTTTTGCAATACAATCGTGTTGAAAAGCTCGTAATCAATTGCATGAACTCCTAAATTTGTATTAAAACTTATTTTCCAACCCTTTTATAGAGATTTCGGACGAGCGAGTCTAAATTGGTCGAACAATGGACCCGTTAGAATTTTACCGGAGTAAAAAGCACAAAATTGAGTTTATGCAATATAACCGTGTTGAAAAGCTCGTAATCAATTATATGAACTCCTAAAATTTGATTCTAACTTGTTTTGCGGTCTTTTTTGTAGAGGTTTCGTACGAGCGGGTCTAAATGGGCCGAACAATGGACCCGTTAGAATTTTAACTGAGTAAAAAGTATAGAAATCTAGTTTTTGCAATATAATCATGTTGAAAAACTCTTAAGCAATTGTATGAACTCCTAAATTTGGATTAAAACTTATTTTCCAGCCTTTTTTGTAGAGGTTTCGGACGATCGAGTTTAAATGTGCCGAACAATGGACCCGTTAGAATTTTAACGGAGTAAAAAGTACAGAAATCGAGTTTTTGCAATATAATCGTATTGAAAAGCTCGTAATCAATTGCATGAACTCCTAAATTTGTATTAAAACTTATTTTCCAACCCTTTTGTAGAGATTTCGGACGAGCGGGTCTAAATGGGTCGAACAATGGACCCGTTAGAATTTTACTAGAGTAAAAAGCACAAATTTGAGTTTTTGCAATATAATCACGTTGAAAAGCTCGTAATCAATTATATGAACTCCTAAAATTTGATTCTAACTTGTTTTGCGGTCTTTTTTGTAGAGGTTTCGGACAAGCGGGTCCAAATGGGCCGAACAATGGACCCGTTAGAATTTTTACTCAGTAAAAAGTAATAAAATCGAGTTTTTGCAATATAATCGTGTTAAAAAGCTCGTAATCAATTGTATGAAGTCCTAAATTTGTATTAAAACTTATTTTGCAGCCTTTTTTGTAGAGATTTCGGGCGATCGGGTTTAAATGGGCCGAACAATGGACCCGTTAGAATTTTAACGGAGTAAAAAGTACAGAAATCGAGTTTTTGCAATATAATCATGTTGAAAAGCTCGTAATCAATTGCATGAACTCCTAAATTTTTATTAAAACTTATTTTCCAACCTTTTGTAGAGATTTTGGACGAGCGTGTCTAAATGGGTCGAACAATGGACCCGTTAGAATTTTACCAGAGTAAAAAGCACAAAATTGAGTTTTTGCAATATAATCGTGTTGAAAAGCTCGTAATCAATTGTATGAACACATAAATTTGGATTAAAACTTATTTTGCAACCCTTTTGTAGTGGTTTCAGACGAGCGGGTCTAAATGGGCCGAACAATGGACCCGTTAGAATATTAATTGAATAAAAAGTACAGAATTCTAGTTTTTTCAATATAATCGTGTTGAAAAGCTCGTAATCAATTTTATGAACTCCTAAATTTGGATTAAAACTTATTTTGCAACCCTCTTGTACAGGTTTCGGACGAGCGGGTCTAAATGGGCCGAACAATGGATCCATTGGAATTTTAACTGAGTAAAAAGTTCAGAAATCGAGTTTTTGAAATATAATCGTGTTGAAAAGCTCGTAATCAATTACATGAACTTCGAAAATTTGATTCTAAATTATTTTGCGGTCTTTTTTGTGGAGGTTTCGGACGAGCGGGTCTAAATGTGCCGAACAATGGACCCGTTAGAATTTTAACAGAGTAAAAAGTACAGAAATCGAGTTTTTGCAATATAATCATGTTGGAAAGCTCGAAATTAATTATATGAACTCTTAAATTTGATTAAAACTTGTTTGCGGTCTTTTTTGTAGAGGTTTCGGACGAGCGAGTCTAAATGGGCCGAACAATGGACTCGTTAGAATTTTAACTGGGTAAAAAGTACAGAAGTCGAGTTTATGCAATATAATCATGTTGAAAAGCTCGTAATCAATTTTATGAACTCCTAAATTTGGATTAAAACTTATTTTGCAGCCTTTTTTGTAGTGGTTTCAGACCATCGGGTTTAAATGGGCCGAACAATGGACCCGTTAGAATTTTAACGGAGTAAAAAGTACAGAAATCGAGTTTTTGCAATATAATCGTGTAGAAAAGCTCGTAATCAATTATATGAACTCCTAAATTTGGATTAAAACTTATTTTCCAACCCTTTTGTAGAGCTTTCGGAGAGCGGGTCTAAATGGGTCGAGCAATAGACCCGTTAGAATTTTAAGTGAGAAAAAAGTACAAAAATCGAGTTTTTGCAATATAATCGTGTTGAAAAGCTCGTAATCAATTATATGAACTCCTAAATTTGGATTAAAACTTATTTTCCAATCCTTTTGTAAAGCTTTCGGACGAGCGGGTCTAAATGGGCCGAACAATGGACCCATTAGAATTTTAACAAAGTAAAAAGCGCAAAAATAGAGTTTCTCCAATAAAATTGTGTTGAAAAGTTTATAATCAATTGTATGAACTCCTAAATTTGGATTAAAACTTATTTTGCAACCCTTTTGTAGAGGTTTCGGACGAGCGGGTTTAAATGGGCCGAACAATGGACCCGTTTGAATTTTAACTGAGTAAAAAGTTCATATATCGAGTTTTTGCTATATAATCGTGTTGAAAAGCTCGTAATCAATTATATGAACTCCTAAAATTTTATTCTAACTTGTTTTGCGGTCTTTTTTGTAGAGGTTTCGGACGAGCGGGTCTAAATGGGCCGAACAATGGACCCGTTAGAATTTCAACTGAGTAAAAAGTACAGAAATCGAGTTTTTGCAATATAATCGTGTTGAAAAGCTCGTAATCAATTGTATGAACTCCTAAATTTTGATTAAAACTTATTTTGCAACCCTTTTGTAGAGGTTTCGGACGAGCGGGTCTAAATGGGCCGAACAATGGACCCGTTAGAATTTTAACTGAGTAAAAAGTACAAAAATCGAGTTTTTGCATTATAATCGTGTTGAAAAGCTTGTAATTCGTTATATGAACTCCTAAATTTGGATTAAAACTTATTTTGCAGCCTTTTTTGTAGAGGTTTCGGACGATCGAGTTTAAATGTGCCGAACAATGGACCCGTTAGAATTTTAACGGAGTAAAAAGTACAGAAATCGAGTTTTTGCAATATAATCGTGTTGAAAAGCTCGTAATCAATTGCATGAACTCCTAAATTTGTATTAAAACTTATTTTCCAACCCTTTTGTAGAGATTTCGGACGAGCGGGTCTAAATGGGTCGAACAATGGACCCGTTAGAATTTTACTAGAGTAAAAAGCACAAATTTGAGTTTTTGCAATATAATCACGTTGAAAAGCTCGTAATCAATTATATGAACTCCTAAAATTTGATTCTAACTTGTTTTGCGGTCTTTTTTGTAGAGGTTTCGGACAAGCGGGTCCAAATGGGCCGAAAAATGGACCCGTTAGAATTTTTACTCAGTAAAAAGTAATAAAATCGAGTTTTTGCAATATAATCGTGTTAAAAAGCTCGTAATCAATTGTATGAAGTCCTAAATTTGTATTAAAACTTATTTTGCAGCCTTTTTGTAGTGATTTCGGGCGATCGGGTTTAAATGGGCCGAACAATGGACCCGTTAGAATTTTAACGGAGTAAAAAGTACAGAAATCGAGTTTTTGCAATATAATCATGTTGAAAAGCTCGTAATCAATTGCATGAACTCCTAAATTTTTATTAAAACTTATTTTCCAACCTTTTGTAGAGATTTTGGACGAGCGTGTCTAAATGGGTCGAACAATGGACCCGTTAGAATTTTACCAGAGTAAAAAGCACAAAATTGAGTTTTTGCAATATAATCGTGTTGAAAAGCTCGTAATCAATTGTATGAACACATAAATTTGGATTAAAACTTATTTTGCAACCCTTTTGTAGAGGTTTCGGACGAGCGGGTCTAAATGGGCCTAACAATGGACCCGTTAGAATTTTAACTGAGTAAAAAGTACAGAAATCGAGTTTTTGCAATATAATCATGTTGAGAAACTCTTAATCAATTGTATGAACTCCTAAATTTGGATTAAAACTTATTTTGAAGCCTTTTTTGTAGAGGTTTCGGACGATCGGGTTTAAATGGGCCGAACAATGGACCCGTTAGAATTTTACCAGAGTAAAAAGCACAAAATTGAGTTTTTGCAATATAATCGTATTGAAAAGCTCGTAATCAATTGTATGAACACATAAATTTGGATTAAAACTTATTTTGCAACCCTTTTGTAGTGGTTTCAGACGAGCGGGTCTAAATGGGCCGAACAATGGACCCGTTAGAATATTAATTGAATAAAAAGTACAGAATTCTAGTTTTTTCAATATAATCGTGTTGAAAAGCTCGTAATCAATTTTATGAACTCCTAAATTTGGATTAAAACTTATTTTGCAACCCTCTTGTACAGGTTTCGGACGAGCGGGTCTAAATGGGCCGAACAATGGACCCATTGGAATTTTAACTGAGTAAAAAGTTCAGAAATCGAGTTTTTGAAATATAATCGTGTTGAAAAGCTCGTAATCAATTACATGAACTTCGAAAATTTGATTCTAAATTATTTTGCGGTCTTTTTTGTGGAGGTTTCGGACGAGCGGGTCTAAATGTGCCGAACAATGGACCCGTTAGAATTTTAACAGAGTAAAAAGTACAGAAATCGAGTTTTTGCAATATAATCATGTTGGAAAGCTCGAAATTAATTATATGAACTCTTAAATTTGATTAAAACTTGTTTGCGGTCTTTTTTGTAGTGGTTTCGGACGAGCGAGTCTAAATGGGCCGAACAATGGACTCGTTAGAATTTTAACTGGGTAAAAAGTACAGAAATCGAGTTTATGCAATATAATCATGTTGAAAAGCTCGTAATCAATTTTATGAACTCCTAAATTTGGATTAAAACTTATTTTGCAGCCTTTTTTGTAGTGGTTTCAGACCATCGGGTGTAAATGGGCCGAACAATGGACCCGTTAGAATTTTAACGGAGTAAAAAGTACAGAAATCGATTTTTTGCAATATAATCGTGTAGAAAAGCTCGTAATCAATTATATGAACTCCTAAATTTGGATTAAAACTTATTTTCCAACCCTTTTGTAGAGCTTTCGGAGAGCGGGTCTAAATGGGTCTAGCAATGGACCCGTTAGAATTTTAACTGAGAAAAAAGTACAAAAATCGAGTTTTTGCAATATAATCGTGTTGAAAAGCTCGTAATCAATTATATGAACTCCTAAATTTGGATTAAAACTTATTTTCCAATCCTTTTGTAGAGCTTTCGGACGAGCGGGTCTAAATGGGCCGAACAATGGACCCATTAGAATTTTAACAGAGTAAAAAGCGCAAAAATAGAGTTTCTGCAATAAAATTGTGTTGAAAAGTTTATAATCAATTGTATGAACTCCTAAATTTGGATTAAAACTTATTTTGCAACCCTTTTGTAGAGGTTTCGGACGAGCGGGTTTAAATGGGCCGAACAATGGACCCGTTTGAATTTTAACTGAGTAAAAAGTTCATATATCGAGTTTTTGCTATATAATCGTGTTGAAAAGCTCGTAATCAATTATATGAACTCCTAAAATTTTATTCTAACTTGTTTTGCGGTCTTTTTTGTAGAGGTTTCGGACGAGCGGGTCTCAATGGACCCGTTAGAATTTTAACTGAGTAAAAAGTACAAAAATCGAGTTTTTGCATTATAATCGTGTTGAAAAGCTTGTAATCCGTTATATGAACTCCTAAATTTGGATTAAAACTTATTTTGCAGCCTTTTTTGTAGAGGTTTCGGACGATCAGGTTTAAATGGGCCGAACAATGGACCCGTTAGAATTTTAACGAAGTAAAAAGTATAAAAATTGGGTTTTTGCAATATAATCGTGTTGAAAAGCTCATAATCAATTGTATGAACTCCTAAATTTGTATTAAAACTTATTTTCCAACCCTTTTGTAGAGGTTTAGAACGAGCGGGTCTAAATGGGTCGAACAATGGACCCATTAGAATTTTAATAGAATAAAAAGTACAAAAATGAGTTTTTGCAATATAATCATGTTGGAAAGCTCGAAATCAATTATATGAACTCTTTAATTTGATTAAAACATGTTTTGCGGTCTTTTTTGTAGAGGTTTCGGACGAGCGGGTCTAAATGGGCCGAACAATGGACTCGTTAGAATTTTAACTGAGTAAAATGTACAGAAATCTAGTTTATGCAATATAATCATGTTAAAAAGCTTTTAATCAATTTTATGAACTCCTAAATTTGGATTAAAACTTATTTTGCAGCCTTTTTGTTGTGGTTTCAGACGATCGGGTTTAAATGGGCCGAACAATGGACCCGTTAGAATTTTAAGGGAGTAAACGTACAGAAATCAAGTTTTTGCAATATAATCGTGTTGAAAAGCTCGTAATCAATTATATGAACTCCTAAATTTGGATTAAAACTTATTTTCCAACCCTTTTGTAGAGCTTTTGGACAGCGGGTCTAAATTGGTCGAGCAATGGACCCGTTAGAATTTTAACTGAGTAAAAATTACAAAAGTCAAGTTTTTGCAATATAATCGTGTTGAAACGCTCGTAATCAATTGTATGAACTCCTAAATTTGGATTAAAACTTATTTTGCAACCCTTATGTAGTGGTTTCGGACGAGCGGGTCCAAATGGGCCGAACAATGGACCCGTTAGAATTTTAACTGAGTAAAAAGTACCAAAATCGAGTTTTCGCAATATAATCGTGTTGAAAAGCTCTTAAACAATATTATGAACTCCTAATTTTGGATTAAAACTTATTTTGTAACCCTTTTGTAGAGGTTTCGGACGAGCGGGTCCAAATGGGCCGAACAATGGACCCGTTAGTATTTTAACTAAGTAAAAAGTACAAAAATCGAGTTTTTGCAATATAATCGTGTTGAAAATCTTGTAATCAATTCTATGAACTCCTAAAATTTGTTTCTAACTTGTTTTGCGGTCTTTTTTGTAGAGGTTTCGGACGAGTGGGTCTAAATGGGCCGAACAATGGACACATTAGAATTTTAACTCAGTAAAAAGTACAAAAGTCGAGTTTTTGCAATATAATAATGTTGAAAAGCTCTCAATCAATTTTATGAACTCCTAAATTTGCATTAAAACTTATTTTGTACCCAGTTGTAGAGGTTTCGGACGAGCGGGTATAAATGGGCCGAACAATGGACCCGTTAGAATTTTAACAGAGTAAAAAGCGCAAAAATCGAGCTTTTGCAATATAATTGTGTTGAAAAGTTCATAATCAATTGTATGAACTCCTAAATTTGGATTAAAACTTATTTTGGAACCCTTTTGTAGTGGTTTCGGACGAGCGGGTTTAAATGGGTCCAACAATGGTCCCGTTAGAATTTTAACTGAGTAAAAAGCACAAAATTGAGTTTTTGCAATATAATCGTGTTGAAATGCTCGTAATCAATTATATGAACTCCTAAAATTTGATTCTAACTTGTTTTGCGGTCTTTTTTGTAGAGGTTTCGGACGAGCGGGTCCAAATGGGCCGAAAAATGGACCCGTTAGAATTTTTACTCAGTAAAAAGTACAGAAATCGAGTTTTTGCAATATAATCATGTTGAAAAACTCTTAATCAATTGTCTGAAATCCTAAATTTGGATTAAAACTTATTTTGCAACTCTTTTGTAGATGTTTCGGATGAGCGGGTCTAAATGGGCAGAACAATGGACCCGTTAGAATTTTAACTAAGTAAAAAGTACAGAAATCGAGTTTTTGCAATATAATCGTGTTGAAAAGCTCGTAATCAATTATATGAACTTCTAAAATTTGATTCTAACTTGTTTTGCGGTCTTTTTTATAGAGGTTTCGGACGAGCGGGTCTAAATGGGCCTAACAATGGACCCGTTAGAATTTTAACTGAGTAAAAAGTACAGAATTCGAGTTTTTGCAATATAATCATGTTGAAAAACTCTTAATCAATTGTATGAACTCCTAAATTTGGATTAAAACTTATTTTGAAGCCTTTTTTGTAGAGGTTTCGGACGATCGGGTTTAAATGGGCCGAACAATGGACCCGTTAGAATTTTAACGGAGTAAAAAGTACAGAAATCGAGTTTTTGCAATATAATCGTCTTGAAAAGCTCGTAATCAATTGTATGAACTAAATTTGTATTAAAACTTATTTTGCAACCCTTTTGTAGAGGTTTCAGACTAGCGGGTCTAAATGGGCCGAACAATGGACCCGTTAGAATATTAACTAAATAAAAAGTAAAGAATTCTAGTTTTTTCAATATAATCGTGTTGAAAAGCTCGTAATCAATTTTATGAACTCCTAAATTTGGATTAAAACTTATTTTTCAACCCTCTTGTACATGTTTCGGACGAGCGGGTCCAATTGGGCCGGACAATGGACCCATTGGAATTTTAACTGAGTAAAATGTTCAGAAATCGAGTTTTTGAAATATAATCGTGTTGAAAAGCTCGTAATAATTATATGAACTCCAAAAATTTGATTCTAAATTATTTTGCGGTCTTTTTTGTAGACGTTTCGGACGAGCGGGTCTAAATGGGGCGAACAATGGACCCGTTAGAATTTTAACTGAGTAAAAAGTACAAAAATCGAGTTTTTGCAATATAATCGTGTTGAAAAGCTCGTAATCAATTATATGAACTCTTAAATTTGGATTAAAACTTATTATGCAGCCCTTTTGTAGAGGTTTCGGACGAACGAGTCTAAATGGGACGAACAAAGGACCCGTTAGAATTTTAACAGAGTAAAAAGTACAGAAATCGAGTTTTTGCAATATTATCATGTTGAAAGCTAGAAATTAATTATATGAACTCTTAAATTTGATTAAAACATGTTTTGCGGTCTTTTTTGTAGAGGTTTCAGACGAGCGGGTCTAAATGGGCCGAACAATGGACTCGTTAGAATTTTAACTAATTAAAAAGTACAAAAATCTAGTTTATGGAATATAATCATGTTAAAAAGCTTTTAATCAATTTTATGAACTCCTAAATTTGGATTAAAACTTATTTTGCAGCCTTTTTTGTTGTGGTTTCAGACGATCGGGTTTAAATTGGCCGAACAATGGACCCGTTAGAATTTTAATGGAGTAAAAAGTATAGAAATCGAATTTTTGCAGTATAATCGTGTTGAAAAGCTCGTAATCAATTATATGAACTCCTAAATTTGGATTAAAACTTATTTTCCAACCCTTTTTGTAGAGGTTTCGGACGAGCGGGTCCAAATGGGCCGAATAATGGACTCGTTTGAATTTTAACAGAGTAAAAAGTACAGAAATCGAGTTTTTGCAATATTGACATGTTGGAAAGCTAGAAATTAATTATATGAACTCTTAAATTTGATTAAAACATGGTTTGCGGTCTTTTTTGTAGAGGTTTCAGACGAGCGGGTCTAAATGGGCCGAACAATGGACTCGTTAGAATTTTAACTGAGTAATAAGTACAGAAATCTAGTTTATGCAATATAATCATGTTAAAAAGCTTTTAATCAATTTTATGAACTCCTAAATTTGGATTAAAACTTATATTGCAGCCTTTTTTGTTGTGGTTTCAGACGATCGGGTTTAAATGGGCCGAACAATGGACCCGTTAAAATTTTAACGGAGTAAAAAGTACAAAAATCGAGTTTTTTGCAATATAATCGTGTTGAAAAGCTCGTAATCAATTTTATGAACTCCTAAATTTGGATTAAAACTTATTTTGCAACCCTTTTTGTAGAGGTTTCGGACGAGCGGGTCTAAATGGGCTGAATAATGGACCCGTTAGAATTTTAACTGAGTAAAAAGTACAAAAGTCGAGTTTTTCCAATATAATCTTGTTGAAAAGCTCTCAATCAATTTTATGAACTCCTAAATTTGAATTAAAACTTATTTTGTACCCAGTTGTAGAGGTTTCAGACGAGCGAGTCTAAATGGGCCGAACAATGGACCCGTTAGAATTTTAACAAAGTAAAAAGCGCAAAAATCAAGCTTTTGCAATATAATTGTGTTGAAAAGTTCATAATCAATTGTATGAACTCCTAAATTTGGATTAAAACTTATTTTGCAACCCTTTTGTAGTGGTTTCAGACGAGCGGGTTTAAATGGGCCGAACAATGGACGAGCGGGTCTAAATGGGCCGAACAATAGACCCGTTAGAAATTTAACCGAGTAAAAAGTACAGGAATCAAGTTTTTGCAATATAATCGTGTTGAAAAGCTCGTAATCAATTATATGAACTCCTAAATTTCGATTAAAACTTATTTTACGGTCCTTTTTGTAAGGTTTCGGACGTGCGAGTCTAAATGAGCCTAACAATGGACCTGTTAGAATTTTAATCGAGTAAAAAGTACAACAATTAAGTTTTTGCAATATAATCGTGTTGAAAAGCTCGTAATCAATTATATGAACTCCTAAATTTGGATTAAAACTTATTTTGCTGCCCTTTTTGGAGAGTTTTCGGACGAGCGGGTCTAAATGGGCCGAACAATGGACCCGTTAGAATTTTTTTTGAAGAAAGCCCGTTAGAATTTTTACTGAGTAAAAAGTACAGAAATTGAATTTTTACAATATAATCTTGTTGAAAAGCTCGTAATCAATTATATGAACTCCTAAAATTTGATTCTAACTTATTTTGCGGTCTTTTTTGTTGAGGTTTCGGATGAGAGGGTCTAAATGGGCCGAACAATGGACCCGTTAGAATTTTAACTGATTAAAAAGTACAGAAATCGAGTTTTTGCAATATAATCTTGTTGAAAAGCTCGTAATCAATTATATGAACTCTTAAATTTCGATTAAAACTTATTTTGCGATCCTTTTTGGAAGGTTTCGGACGAGCGAGTCTAAATGGGCCGAACAATGGACCCGTTAGAATTTTAACCGATTAAAAGTACAAAAATCGAGTTTTTGCAATAAAATTGTGTTGTAAAGCTTGTAATCAATTGTATGAACTCCTAAATTTGGATTAAAAGTTATTTTGCAACCCTTTTGTAAAGGTTTCGGACGAGCGGGTCTAAATGGGCCGAACAATGGACCCGTTAGAATTTTAACTGAGTAAAAAGTATAGAAATCAAGTTTTTGCAATATAATCGTGTTGAAAAGCTCGTAATCAATTATATGAACTCCTAAAATTTGATTAAAACTCGTTTTGTGGTCTTTTTTGTAGAGGTTTCGGACGAGCGGGTCTAAATGGGCCGAACAATGGACCCGTTAGGATTTTAACTGAGTAAAAAGTACAGAAATTGAGTTTTTGCAATATAATCGTGTTGAAAAGCTCGTAATCAATTATATGAACTCCTAAATTTGAATTAAAACTTATTTTGCAGCCCTTTTGTAGAGGTTTCGGACGAGCGGGTCTAAATGGGCCGAACAATAGACCCGTTAGAATTTTAACTGAGTAAAAAGAACATAAATCAAGTTTTTGCAATATAATCATGTTGAAAAGCTCGTAATCAATTATATGAACTCCGAAATTTGGATTAAAACTTATTTTGCAACCCTTTTTGTTAAGGTTTCGGATGAGCGGGTCTAAATGGGCCGAACAATGGACCCGTTAGATTTTTAAATGAGTAAAAAGTACATAAATCAAGTGTTTGCAATATAATCATGTTGAAAAGCTCGTAATCAATTGTATGAACTCCTAAATTTGGATTAAAACTTATTTTGCAGCCCTTTTCTAGAGGTTTCGGACGAGCAGGTCTAAATGGTCCGAACAATGGACCCGTTAGATTTTTAACTAATTAAAAAGTACAGAAATCGAGTGTTTGCAATATAATTGTATTGAAAATCTCATAATCAATTTTATGAACTTCTAAATTTGGATTGAAACTTATTTTTGCAGCCCTTTTCTGTAGAGGTTTCGGACGAGCGAGTCTAAATGGGCCGAAAAATGGACCCGTTAGAATTTTAACCGAGTAAAAAGTACAAAAATTAAGTTTTTGCTATATAATCATGTTGAAAAGCTCGTAATCAATTATATGAACTCCTAAATTTGGATTAAAACTTATTTTGCAGCCCTTTTGTAGAGGTTCGGACGAGCGGGTCTAAATGGGCAGAACAATGGACTCGTTAGAATTTTTCTTTGAAGAAAGCCTTTTAGAATTTTTACTGAGTAAAAAGTACAGCAATTGAATTTTTGCAATATAATCATGTTGAAAAGCTCGTAATCAATTATATGAACTCCTAAAATTTGATTCTAACTTATTGTGAGGTCTTTTTTGTTGAGGTTTCCGACGAGCGGGTCTAAATGGGCCGAACAATGGACCCGTTAGAATTTTAACTGAGTAAAAACTACAAAAATCGAGTTTTTGCAATATAATTGTGTTGAAAAGATCGTAATCAATTGTATGAACTCCTAAATTTGGATTAAAACTTATTTTGCAACCCTTTTGTAGAGGTTTCGGATGAGCGGGTCTAAATGGGCCGAACAATGCAGCCGTAAGAATTTTAACTGAGTAAAAAGTACAAAAATAGAGTTTTTGCAATATAATCGTGTTGAAAAGCTCGTAATCAATTATATGAACTCCTAAATTTCGATTAAAACTTATTTTCCGATCCTTTTTGAAAGGTTTCGTACGAGCGAGTCTAAATGGGACGAACATTGGACCCGTTAGAATTTTAACCGAGTAAAAAGTACAAAAATTAAGTTTTTGCAATATAATTGTGTTAAAAGATCGTAATCAATTATATGAACTCCTAAACTTGGATTAAAACTTATTTTGTAGCCCTTTTTGTAGAGGTTTCGGACAAGCGGGTCTAAATGGGCCAAACAATGGACTCGTTAGAATTTTTTTTGAAGAAAGCCCGTTAGAATTTTAATTGAATAAAAATTACAAAAATCGAATTTTTGCAATATAATCGTGTTGAAAAGCTCGTAATCAATTATATGAACTCCTAAAATTTCATTCTAACTTATTTTGTGGTGTTTTATGTTGAGGTTTCGGACGAGCGGGTCTAAATGGGCCGAACAATGGACCCGTTAGAATTTTAACTGAGTAAAAAGTACAAAAATCGAGTTTTTGCAATATAATTGTGTTGAAAAGCTCGTAATCAATTGTATGAACTCTTAAATTTGGATTAAAAGTTATTTTGCAATCCTTTTGTAGAGGTTTCGGACGAGCAGGTCTAAATGGGCCGAACAATGGACCCGTTAGAATTTTAACTGAGTAAAAAGTACAAAAATGGAGTTTTTGCAATATAATCGTGTTGAAAAGCTTGTAATCAATTATAAGAACTCCTAAAATTTGATTCTAACTTACTTGGTGGTGTTTTTTGTAGAGGTTTCGGACGACCGGGTCTAAATGGGCCGAACAATGGACCCGTTAGAATTTTAACTGAGTAAAAAGTACATAAATCGAGTTTTTGCAATATAATCGTATTGAAAAGCTCGTAATCAGTTGGATGAACTCCTAAATTTGGATAAAAACTTATTTTGCAACCCTTTTGTAGTGGTTTCAGACGAGAGGGTCTAAATGGGCTGAAAAATGGACCCGTTAGAATATTAACTGAGTAAAAAGTACAGAAATTGAGTTTTTGCAATATAGACGTGTTGAAAAGCTCGTAATCAATTATATTAACTCCTAAATTTGGATTAAAACTTATTTTGCAGCCCATTTGTAGAGGTTTCGGACGAGCGGGTCTAAATGGGCCGAACAATGGACCCGTTAGAATTTTAACTGAGTAAAAAGTACATAAATCAAGTTTTTGCAATATAATCATGTTGAAAAGCTCGTAATCAATTATATGAACTCCTAAATTTTGATTAAAACTTATTTTGCAGCCCTTTTTGTAGAGGTTTCGGATGAGCGGGTCTAAATGGGCCGAAAAATGGGCCCGTTAGAATTTTAACTGAGTAAAAAGTACAGAAATCAAGTGTTTGCAATATAATTGTGTTGAAAACCTCGTAATCAATTATATGAACTCATAAATTTGGATTAAAACTTATTTTGCAGCCCTTTTGTAGAGGTTTCGGACGAGCAGGTCCAAATGGGCCGAACAATGGACCTGTTAGAATTTTAACTAATTAAAAAGTACAGAAATCTAGTGTTTGCAATATAATTGTGTTGAAAAGCTCGTAATCAATTTTAGGAACTCCTAAATTGGATTAAAACTTATTTTGCAGCCCTTTTTGTTGAGGTTTCGGACGATCGAGTCTAAATGGGCCGAACAATGGACCCGTTAGAATTTTAACCGACTAAAAAGTACATCAATTAAGTTTTTGCTATATAATCGTGTTGAAAAGCTCGTAATCAATTACATGAACTCCTAAATTTGTATTAAAACTTATTTTGCAGCCCTTTTGTAGAGGTTTCGGACGAGCGGGTCTAAATGGGCCGAACAATGGACCCGTTAGAATTTTTTTTGAAGAAAGCCCTTTAGAATTTTTTCTGAGTAAAAAGTACAACAATTGAATTTTTGCAATATAATCGTGTTGAAAAGCTCGTAATCAATTATATGAACTCCTAAAATTTGATTCTAACTAATTGTGCGGTCTTTTTTGTTGAGGTTTCCGACGAGCGGGTCTAAATGGGCCGAACAATGGACCCGTTAGAATTTTAACTGAGTAAAAACTACAAAAATCGAGTTTTTGTAATATAATTGTGTTGGAAAGCTCGTAATCAATTGTATGAACTCCTAAATTTGGATTAAAACTTATTTTGCAACCCTTTTGTAGAGGTTTCGGATGAGCGGGTCTAAATGTGCCGAACAATGGAGCCGTTAGAATTTTAACTGAGTAAAAAGTACAGAAATCGAGTCTTTGCAATATAATCCTGTTGAAAAGCTCGTAATCAATTATATGAACTCCTAAATTTCGATTAAAACTTATTTTGCGATCCTTTTTAGAAGGTTTCGTACGAGCGAGTCTAAATGGGCCGAACAATGGACGCGTTAGAATTTTAACCGAGTAAAAGTTACAAAAATTAAGTTTTTGCAATATAATTGTGTTAAAAGATCGTAATCAATTATATGAACTCCTAAACTTGGATTAAAACTTATTTTGTAGCCCTTTTTTTAGAGGTTTCGGACGAGCGAGACTAAATGGGCCAAACAATGGACTCGTTCGAATTTTTTATTGAAGAAAGCCCGTTAGAATTTTAATTGAATACAAATTACAAAAATCGAATTTTTGCAATATAATCGTGTTCAAAAGCTCGTAATCAATTATATGAACTCCTAAAATTTGATTCTAACTTATTTTGTGGTCTTCTATGTTGAGGTTTCGGACGAGCGGGTCTAAATGGGCCGAACAATGGACCCGTTAGAATTTTAACTGAGTAAAAAGTACAAAAATCGAGTGTTTGCAATAAAATTGTGTTGAAAAGCTCGTAATCATTTGTATGAACTCCTAAATTTGGATTAAAAGTTATTTTGCAACCCTTTTGTAGAGGTTTCGGACGAGCGGGTCTAAATGGGCTGAACAATGGACCCGTTAGAATATTAACTGAGAAAAAAGTACAAAAATCGAGTTTTTGCAATATAATCGTGTTGAAAAGCTAATAGCCAATTATATTAACTCCTAAATTTGGATTAAAACTTATTTTGCATCCCTTTTGTAGAGGTTTCGGACTAACGGGTTTAAATGGGCCAAACAATGGACTCGTTACAATTTTTATTTGAAGAAAGCCTTTTAGAAATTTTACTGAGTAAAAAGTACAGCAATTGAATTTTTGCAATATAATCGTGTTGAAAAGCTCGTAATCAATCATATGAACACCTAAAATTTGATTCTAACGTATTGTGCGGTATTTTTTGTTGAGGTTTCCGACGAGCGGGTCTAAATGGGCCGAACAATGGACCCGTTAGAATTTTAACTGAGTAAAAACTACAAAAATCTAGTTTTTGCAATATAATTGTGTTGAAAAGCTCGTAATCAATTGTATGAACTCCTAAATTTGGATTAAAACTTATTTTGCAACCCTTTTGTAGAGGTTTCGGATGAGCACGTCTAAATGGGTCGAACAATGCAGCCGTTAGAATTTTAACTGTGTAAAAAGTACAAAAATCGAGTTTTTGCAATATAATCATGTTGAAAAGCTCGTAATCAATTATATGAACTCCTAAATTTTGATTAAAACTTATTTTGCAGCCCTTTTTGTAGAGGTTTCGGATGAGCGGGTCTAAATGGGCCGAACAATGGACCCGTTAGAATTTTAACTGAGTAAAAAGTACAGAAATCAAGTGTTTGCAATATAATTGTGTTGAAAACCTCGTAATCAATTATATGAACTCCTAAATTTGGATTAAAACTTATTTTGCAGCCCTTTTGTAGAGGTTTCGGACGAGCAGGTCCAAATGGGCCGAACAATGGACCTGTTAGAATTTTAACTAATTAAAAAGTACAGAAATCTAGTGTTTGCAATATAATTGTGTTGAAAAGCTCGTAATCAATTTTAGGAACTCCTAAATTGGATTAAAACTTATTTTGCAGCCCTTTTTGTTGAGGTTTCGGACGATCGAGTCTAAATGGGCCGAACAATGGACCCGATAGAATTTTAACCGAGTAAAAAGTACATCAATTAAGTTTTTGCTATATAATCGTGTTGAAAAGCTCGTAATCAATTATATGAACTCCTAAATTTGGATTAAAACTTATTTTGCAGCCCTTTTGTAGAGGTTTCGGACGAGCGGGTCTAAATGGGTCGTACAATGGACCCGTTAGAATTTTTTTTGAAGAAAGCCCTTTAGAATTTTTTCTGAGTAAAAAGTACAACAATTGAATTTTTGCAATATAATCGTGTTGAAAAGCTCGTAATCAATTATATGAACTCCTAAAATTTGATTCTAACTAATTGTGCGGTATTTTTTGTTGAGGTTTCCGACGAGCGGGTCTAAATGGGCCGAACAATGGACCCGTTAGAATTTTAACTGAGTAAAAACTACAAAAATCGAGTTTTTGTAATATAATTGTGTTGAAAAGCTCGTAATCAATTGTATGAACTCCTAAATTTGGATTAAAACTTATTTTGCAACCCTTTTGTAGAGGTTTCGGATGAGCGGGTCTAAATGTGCCGAACAATGGAGCCGTTAGAATTATAACTGAGTAAAAAGTACAGAAATCGAGTTTTTGCAATATAATCCTGTTGAAAAGCTCGTAATCAATTATATGAACTCCTAAATTTCGATTAAAACTTATTTTGCGATCCTTTTTGGAAGGTTTCGTACGAGCGAGTCTAAATGGGCCGAACAATGGACCCGTTAGAATTTTAACCGAGTAAAAGTTACAAAAATTAAGTTTTTGCAATATAATTGTGTTAAAAGATCGTAATCAATTATATGAACTCCTAAACTTGGATTAAAACTTATTTTGTAGCCCTTTTTTTAGAGGTTTAGGACGAGCGAGACTAAATGGGCCAAACAATGGACTCGTTCGAATTTTTTTTTGAAGAAAGCCCGTTAGAATTTTAATTGAATAAAAATTACAAAAATCGAATTTTTGCAATATAATCGTGTTCAAAAGCTCGTAATCAATTATATGAACTCCTAAAATTTGATTCTAACTTATTTTGTGGTCTTCTATGTTGAGGTTTCGGACGAGCGGGTCTAAATGGGCCGAACAATGGACCCGTTAGAATTTTAACTGAGTAAAAAGTACAAAAATCGAGTTTTTGCAATAAAATTGTGTTGAAAAGCTCGTAATCATTTGTATGAACTCCTAAATTTGGATTAAAAGTTATTTTGCAACCCTTTTGTAGAGGTTTCGGACGAGCAGGTCTAAATGGGCTGAACAATGGACCCGTTAGAATATTAACTGAGAAAAAAGTACAAAAATCGAGTTTTTGCAATATAATCGTGTTGAAAAGCTAGTAGCCAATTATATTAACTCCTAAATTTGGATTAGAACTTATTTTGCATCCCTTTTGTAGAGGTTTCGGACTAGCGGGTTTAAATGGGCCAAACAATGGACTCGTTACAATTTTTATTTGTGGAAAGCCTTTTAGAAATTTTACTGAGTAAAAAGTACAGCAATTGGATTTTTGCAATATAATCGTGTTGAAAAGCTCGTAATCAATTATATGAACACCTAAAATTTGATTCTAACTTATTGTGCGGTATTTTTTGTTGAGGTTTCCGATGAGCGGGTCTAAATGGGCCGAACAATGGACCCGTTAGAATTTTAACTGAGTAAAAACTACAAAAATCGAGTTTTTGCAATATAATTGTGTTGAAAAGCTCGTAATCAATTGTATGAACTCCTAAATTTGGATTAAAACTTATTTTGCAACCCTTTTGTAGAGGTTTCGGATGAGCACGTCTAAATGGGTCGAACAATGCAGCCGTTAGAATTTTAACTGAGTAAAAAGTACAAAAATCGAGTTTTTGCAATATAATCGTGTTGAAAAGCTCGTAATCAATTATATGAACTCCTAAATTTCGATTAAAACTTATTTTGCGATACTTTTTGGAAGGTTTCGTAGGAGCGAGTCTAAATGGGCCGAACAATGGACCCGTTAGAATTTTAACCGAGTAAAAAGTACAAAAATTATGTTTTTGCAATATAATCGTGTTAAAAGATCGTAATCAATTATATGAACTCCTAAACTTGGATTAAAACTTATTTTGTAGCCCTTTTTGTAGAGGTTTCGGACGAGCAGGTCTAAATGGGCCGAACAATGGACTCGTTAGAATTTTTTTTGAAGAAAGCCTGTTAGAATTTTAATTGAATAAAAATTACAAAAATCGAATTTTTGCAATATAATCGTGTTAAAAAGCTCGTAATCAATTATATGAACTCGTAAAATTTGATTCTAACTTATTTTGTGGTCTTTTATGTTGAGGTTTCGGACGAGCGGGTCTAAATGGGCCGAACAATGGACCCGCTTTGAATTTTAACTGAGTAAAAAGTACAAAAATCGAGTTTTTGCAATATAATTGTGTTGAAAAGCTCGTAATCAATTGTATGAACTCCTAAATTTGGATTAAAAGTTATTTTGCAACCCTTTTGTAGAGGTTTCGGACGAGCAGGTCTAAATGGGCCGAACAATGGACCCGTTAGAATTTTAACTGAGTAAAAAGTACAAAAATCGAGTTTTTGCAATATAATCGTGTTGAAAAGCTTGTAATCAATTATATGAACTTCTATAATTTGATTCTAACTTGTTTTGCGGTGTTTTTTGTAGAGGTTTCGGACGACCGGGTCTAAATGGGCCGAACAATGGACCCGTTAGAATATTAATTGAGTAAAAAGTACAAAAATTGAGTTTTTGCAATATAATCGTGTTGAAAAGCTCGTAATCAATTATATTAACTCCTAAATTTGGATTAAAACTTATTTTGCAGCGCTTTTGTAGAGGTTTCGGACGAGCGGGTCTAAATGGGCCGAACAATGGACCCGTTAGAATTTTAACTGAGTAAAAAGTACATAAATCAAGTTTTTGCAATATAATCATCTTGAAAAGCTCGTAATCAATTATATGAACTCCTAAATTTTGATTAAAACTTATTTTGCAGCCCTTTTTGTAGAGGTTTCGGATGAGCGGGTCTAAATGGGCCGAACAATGGACCCGTTAGAATTTTAACTGAGTTAAAAGTACAGAAATCAAGTGTTTGCAATATAATCGTGTTGAAAAGCTCGTAATCAATTATATGAACTCTTAAATTTGGATTAAAACTTATTTTGCAGCCCTTTTGTAGAGGTTTCGGACGAGCAGGTCTAAATGGGCCGAACAATGGACCCGTTAGAATTTTAACTAATTAAAAAGTACAGAAATCGAGTGTTTGCAATATAATTGTGTTGAAAAGCTCGTAATCAATTTTAGGAACTCCTAAATTTGGATTAAAACTTATTTTGCAGCCCTTTTTGTAGAGGTTTAGGACGAGCGAGTCTAAATGGGCCGAACAATGGACCCGTTAGAATTTTAACCGAGTAAAAAGTGCAACAATTAAGTTTTTGCTATATAACCGTGTTGAAAAGCTCGTAATCAATTATATGTACTCCTAAATTTGGATTAAAACTTATTTTGCAGCCCTTTTGTAGAGGTTTCGGACGAGCGGGTATAAATGGGCCGAACAATGGACCCGTTAGAATTTTTTTTGAAGAGAGCCTTTTAGAATTTTTACTGAGTAAAAAGTACAGCAATTGAATTTTTGCAATATAATCGTGTTAAAAAGCTCGTAATCAATTATATGAACTCCTAAAATTTAATTCTAACTTATTGTGCGGTCTTTTTTGTTGAGGTTTCCGACGAGCGGGTCTAAATGGGCCGAACAATGGACCCGTTAGAATTTTAACTGAGTAAAAACTACAAAAATCGAGTTTTTTCAATATAATTGTGTTGAAAAGCTCGTAATCAATTATATGAACTCCTAAAATTTGATTAAAACTTGTTTTGTGGTCTTTTTTGTAGAGGTTTCGGACGAGCAGGTCTAAATGGGCCGAACAATGGACCCGTTAGAATTTTAACTGAGTAAAAAGTACAGAAATTGAGGTTTTGCAATATAATCGTGTTGAAAAGCTCGTAATCAATTATATGAACTCCTAAATTTGAATTAAAACTTATTTTGCAGCCCTTTTGTAGAGGTTTCAGACGAGCGGGTCTAAATGGGCCGAACAATGGACCTGTTAGAATTTTAACTGAGTAAAAAGAACATAAATAAAGTTTTTGCAATATAATCATGTTGAAAAGCTCGTAATCAATTATATGAACTCCTAAATTTTGATTAAAACTTATTTTGCAGCCCTTTTTGTAAAGGTTTCGGATGAGCGGGTCTAAATGGGCCGAACAATGGACCCGTTAGAATTTTAAATGAGTAAAAAGTACAGAAATCAATTGTTAGCAATATAATCATGTTGAAAAGCTCGTAATCAATTGTATGAACTCCTAAATTTGGATTAAAACTTATTTTGCAGCCCTTTTATAGAGGTTTCGGACGAGCAGGTCTAAATGGTCCGAACAATGGACCCGTTAGATTTTTAACAAATTAAAAAGTACAGAAATCGAGTGTTTGCAATATAATTGTATTGAAAATCTTGTAATCAATTTTATGAACTTCTAAATTTGGATTAAAACTTATTTTGCAGCCCTTTTTGTAGAGGTTTCGGACGAGCGAGTCTAAATGGGCCGAACAATGGACCCGTTAGAATTTTAACCGAGTAAAAAGTACAACAATTAAGTTTTTGCTATATAATCGTGTTGAAAAGCTCGTAATCAATTATATGAACTCCTAAATTTGGATTAAAACTTATTTTGCAGCCCTTTTGTAGAGGTTTCGGACGAGCGGGTCTAAATGGGCCGAACAATGGACTCGTTAGAATTTTTCTTTAAGGAAAGCCTTTTAGAATTTTTACTGAGTAAAAAGTACAGCAATTGAATTTTTGCAATATAATCGTGTTGAAAAGCTCGTAATCAATTATATGAACTCCTAAAATTTGATTATAACCTATTGTGCTGTCTTTTTTGTTGAGGTTTCCGACGAGCGGGTCTAAATGGGCCGAACAATGGACCCGTTAGAATTTTAACTGAGTAAAAACTACAAAAATCGAGTTTTTGCAATATAATTGTGTTGAAAAGCTCGTAATCAATTGCATGAACTCCTAAATTTGGATTAAAACTTATTTTGCAACCCTTTTGTAGAGGTTTCGGATGAGCGGGTCTAAATGGGCCGAACAATGCAGCCGTTAGAATTTTAACTGTGTAAAAAGTACAAAAATCGAGTTTTTGCAATATAATCGTGTTGAAAAGCTCGTAATCAATTATATGAACTCCTAAATTTTGATTAAAACTTATTTTGCGGTCCTTTTTGGAAGGTTTCGTACGAGCGAGTCTAAATGGGACGAACAATGGACCTGTTAGAATTTTAACCGAGTAAAAAGTACAAAAATTAAGTTTTTGCAATATAATCGTGCTAAAAGATCGTAATCAATTATATGAACTCCTAAACTTGGATTAAAACTTATTTTGTAGCCCTTTTTGTAGAGGTTACGGACAAGCGGGTCTAAATGGGCCAAACAATGGACTCGTTAGAATTTTTTTTTTGAAGAAAGCCCGTTAGAATTTTAATTGAATAAAAATTACAAAAATCGAATTTTTGCAATATAATCGTGTTGAAAAGCTCGTAATCAATTATATGAACTCCTAAAATTTCATTCTAACTTATTTTGTGGTGTTTTATGTTGAGGTTTCGGACGAGCGGGTCTAAATGGGCCGAACAATGGACCCGTTAGAATTTTAACTGAGTAAAAAGTACAAAAATCGAGTTTTTGCAATATAATTGTGTTGAAAAGCTCGTAATCAATTGTATGAACTCCTAAATTTGAATTAAAAGTTATTTTGCAACCCTTTTGTAGAGGTTTCAGGGGAGCAGGTCTAAATGGGCCGAACAATGGACCCGTTGTCCATTAGAAGCATAGTATTCTTGTTAGGACATTGACTAGCAATATGGCCATGTCCTAAGCACTTGAAGCATTTGATTTCTCTGGACCGGGTATGTGGTTCTGATTGCTTCCTTCGAGCATTCTCTACAACAGCCTTACTCTTGGAAGATTCGACTGGTTCCTTAGCCTGTAAAGGACTGGCTCCTAGAGGAAGTCCTCCTACGTTGCTGCCTTTCAATTTTAATGGCCATGTGCACCATTTCTTCAATTTCAATGTAGTGTTTTAATTCCACCACATTAGCAATGTCTGGATTAAGCCCTGCTAGAAACCTGGCCATGGTAGCCTCTCAATCTTCCTCCACACTTGCACAGATCATGGCAACTTCCATTTCATTATAATAATCCTTCACGCTTCTGTTGCCTTGTTTGAGGTTCTGCAACTTATAATAGAGATCACGGTGATAATGGTTAGGTACAAATCTTTTTCTCATTATACCTTTCATTTGTGTCCAAGTGCTGATTGGTCTTTCACCGTTTCTTCTCCTAGAACTCTTCAATTGATCCCACCATATCAAAGCATAATCAGTGAATTCCATGGCTGCCAATCGAACCTTCTTCTGTTCAGAATAGTTGTGACATTCAAAAATGTGTTCGACCTTGCTTTCCCATTCTAAATAAGCTTCTGGATCCGTTTTGCCTTTAAAAGGAGGTATGTTAACCCGAATGCTTCCTAAATTGTCATTAACCTGGCCTCTGTCTCTTGCATGACTTCTGATGGATATGACATCCTCTGCATCACTTTCTTCAACAATCTCATGCTGAAAGATATTTCTAGGCCGGTTTTGCCTCTCATGTCCCTTATTGCTTCGGTTATCTCCTTGGGAACCTTCAAGTCGATCCATCCTCTCATGAATAGGCTCTAATTCTGCACGTAGAAGCCTTCTCATCTCCTGAATTAGTGCTTGAGTCTGGAGGTTTTGATTAGGGCGTTCTTCTTCATTGTAACTTGCATGCTGAGACATTTTAAATTGAAAATATGATAGGAATTTAGGACCTCACCAGTTTATACACACAAAATCCTCACGTTCACTCCAAGGAAAGTAAGGCGTCGCTCAATTCACTCGTGTTTGCACTCTAGGACTTATTTGACTTTTACTTGTCCTCTTCTGCTCTCACAAACTCTCTGTGCCTTTTTCAACTCAAATTCTCTCAAAACGAGTTCTTAAGAGAACTAACTCGAACCTGTCAAAACATTTATTGATAATATGGCATTTGGGCTGCAAAACAATGGTTAGGGTTGGAAATAGAAAGAAAGAAAGAGTTTAAAATGAAAAGGAAAAAGTTTAGGGACTGAAATGTAAGAAAAAAATAAAGGATTGAAATGAAAGAAATGAAGAAAACAGAAATGTTACCACAAAACTTGACTTACAAACTGGTCGTGAGCAATCAAACTTGAGGAACTTCTCGGAGTTGGTTGCTTGGACGTTTGTACTTCAATATTCACCCTTTTGAAATTCTGGTTTCCTTTTTTTTATCTAATTCAGATTCCTTGTATTTGGAACAATCTGAATTTTCTTTCTTTTTTTATATCAGAATTGAAATAAGAAGATATATGGCTTACTTGATTCTTCCTTGTTGCTCTGATTACCACATGATACGCTCCAACTCTCCAATTGATGTTGTAGAGAGAAGCTTTGATTGCCCGAACATTTGAATGCAAGCAAGCCTTGTATCACGAATGTTTTCTTGTGAAAATATGTTGAAATGGATGAAAGGAGATAGATTGCGGAAGGATGGTAGTGTTTGTATGTCAAAAGGGTGTAAGGAAAGGAAGATAGATAAGTAGGAAGATGGTTTCGGATGGTGTATGGAAGATGGTGAAGAGAAAGGATGTTGGTAGTATTCAAAGGCTCAAAAATATGAACATATGCTAAGGAGCATATACCCTAACTTGGATGAGGCCTTGAGGGTGGTAAAAGGACTTAGACTGAGAAACAATGGATGTTTAACAATCTAAAGTATCAAGATGGAAAGAAAAGGAAGACTCCACAAATTAATAAAGATTTGATAAGTCAAGAAGTTCTAAAAAGAACAAGGATGAGAGAAAACCTCACAAAGTAATTTTTATAATCTGAATTGTGTGTTTACAAATGAAAATGCATTACATATTTATAGTAAATGAAAGGGGATGGCCGAAATGGTGTGTAGGGGAGAGGGAATGATTCGGCAGCCTTGGTGTCTCCCTCCTTTGGCCGAATTGGTGTGATAAGGGCTTGAATAGGTGTTGATAACCTATCAAGCACTATTCGGCAGCCTTGCACCTTTCGAAATTGGTGCCAAGGTGTGTAGAGGTGCCTAGGTTCCCTCCTTTGCTATAATTTCATATATGTTATAATTTGGAAGGAGTTCTTACTAGCCACATATTTATATTATGTTATAATTTCATATATGTTACATGTTTGAAGAAGCCTCATTTCAAGATCAAGAACATTGTCCAGCTTGTCCTACAATTTTGGATGGCATTCGGGCATATCTGGGCTTTGAAGTCTTCTTAGAACTTGTTCATTTATATCTTAGCTTTCCAGTGCATTTTGAATCACATCAATCCGATATCAGGAGCTTAAGATATGATCATTTTATCGAAGACAATGCAAGCTGAAAAATTAGTACGGGAAAACCGAAAATCCGTTAGATGGAAGCATCAAATTCATTCATCTTCCTAATTCAAGTATGGAAGGCACCTAGAAGGTTAAAGGAGCTTTGGCAAAACATTCATCTCCAAATACATGAATGGATGGCATTAAAAGGCTTGGAGATCAAGGATTAATGATACATTGATGTATTGGGTGGATTCATGCATGAACCTATTTAATATGGTTCATTGAAGCATCCAAAAGCCATTCATTCACCTTGAAGAATGCATCCTAATATTATACAATTTATTTAGCTTTAATTCATGTTATTTTAACTATTCACCTATCTTGTAAAAGCCTATAAATAGTGGCTACATTCATCATATTGAGACACATCTTGTACACCTTTCTTTGAAGAAATATATTGAGAATTTATACTCTTGTTTATCTTTAGACTTATCAAGCCTAGCTTGTGGCGTCTTCCTATTGAACGTATCACTTTCTAAGTGTGGCGTTCACCCCTTTGATATCGTTGGTTCCTATCTTGTTTATAGTAGTGGGTTACAATCCTATCCATTCTTATATATCGTTGGTTCCTAGTTCTATTATAACTAGTGGGTCACGATCCATTCCTAAACATTCATACATTTCAAAACCGTCAATTATCCACCATCAAACACTTCAGCCATTAATTCACTCTTTCCGCATCATTTAAATTGAGTTTGAATTTGATGTCTACCTAGTTCGGGGCATCCTTAATTCGATCCGAAACACGAGTTTCTCAACATCAACCTCGAGGGTGAGATCATATCACGTTTTGAAAGAGAATTACACCGAAAGATGCGAGGGAACAAGGAGGAAATTTGAAAATGGGTCTTTTCACCATGGAGCATGACGTTTCAAGTGAATGGGGTACCACATGAGGACATAACCCTTCAAGAAGCAAGGAATTACTCACCAATGAACCTTCTCGATTTGAGGAAAAATCGCCTCAAAGAAGGGGGGATGATGCGATCACGTTTGGCCCTAACTGGAAATTCAACATTCTCACATCATTGAAGTTCACCAAGGCTGATTCTAAGGGAGTTCTTCCTTACTTAATTATATGTTTACTTATTTGTGCATTATATAAGATGCTTGGATTATCATATGCTATCATCCAGTTTTACATCATATGACATTCATGCATTATATGAGCCATATCTTTACTTAAGTTTTCATTATGTTTTTATCATAGGTAATCATTTACATTTAGTTGCATTTATTTATGTTATTTATGTTTTTCTTTGTAGGAAATATTAACCACATCACAAGGGATCAAAGAATAGCTCACTATTAGCTCGTGATGTTTGGAGTCAGCTCAATTCAGCTTGCAAGTATCACTTGCCAAGGCAACCAACTAGGAGGCAGCTCAAATTGCCAAGGCAGCTCAATTCAGCTCAGCTCAAATTGCCAAGGCAACTCATTCAACTCATAACTAGCTCAAATCAGCTTAGAGAAGAGTCAAGACAAGGATAGCTCCAATTCAGCTCCTAACAACTCCTATAGCATGAGACAAGCTTAAGAATACTCAATGAGGAGTTCACCTAGCTAAGGGCAGCTCGAAATAGCTCAAATCAGCTCCAAAGGATAAGCTAGCTAAATCAGCTAGCTAGCCTAGCTCAAGTAAGATCATGCCCAGCTCGAGGAGCTCAACTAAGCTCAAGCTATCACTCTTAGCTCCACTACCTAGCTTGCTAGATACACTACCAAGTTAGCTAAGCATGAAGGGTCACCTAGGCAACTATTCGGCCATGGAGGGAAACCATAGTGCCTCTCCACAGCTTGGCGCCAAAGTGAAGCAACACCAACCCTTGAAGAGTTAGCCGAATCATCACCAACACTCTACATGCCCATTCGGACATTATGGAGAGAGACACAAGCCATGCCGAACCATCACATCCCCCTTGATTCATACCCATTTGGCCATCCCTTGTAATCTATAAATAGGCCTTAGATTTTCATTTGTAAAGAACAACTTTCAGAATATATAAAATATCCTTTTGTGAGGTTTTCTCTCAAACTTGTTCTTTTTAGAACTTCTTGACTTATCAAGCCTATTTTAAGGTTTGTGGCGTCACCTATCTTCCATTCTTGATACTTCAGATTGTTGGTTCTTATAACCATTCAATATAAATCCCTATTACCACCCTCAAAGTCCTTCAACTAGAAACGAGTTTATACTTTAAGTATAAGTTCTTTCTTTGATACTTTGAATACTATCTGATATGTGCACGTTTGGCCCTAAATCAGCAACCTTTGATTTGAGGACAAATCGCTCAAAAGAAGCACAGGACCCTGAGGTTATGCCTACAGGACCAATCACCCGTGCCAAAGCTAAGCAATTAAAGGAAGCTTACACTCACAAATGCATCACAGCTTTTGGCGGACTAATGGCTTTGAAAGGGAAGTTATTAAAATGTATTACATATTGAAGATATGTAACACATTGTACCTACCACATCTTTACTTTTATGCACTTATTAAGTCATTTAAGCCCTAAATTGTAATAAGCATAGGACTAATGTTTCTTTCATTATGTTTTATTCATAGGTTAAATTAACACAGCTCAAGGGAGTGTGCTACAGCTCGGTTCCAGCTCAAAATGTCAGAATCAGCTCAAAATGTTGTTTGGCCGTTTCAAGACTCTACAAGCTGCCAAATGGTTCGAGGACACTTGTGAAGTCTTAAAAGAGCTCAAGGGTACTAAAGGACCAGCTCACTCAGCTCAAAACAGCTTCAAAGAGCTCAAATAGCAAAAGGGTGATTTCTGAGCAAAGGAGGATTCGTTTCAGCTCCAAAACCCTCCAGTAGCTAGAGGACAACTTAAAGGCACTTCAAGACTAGCTCACTCAGCCAAAGGAAGCTCGGATCAGCTCAAATCAGCTACTCACCTTTAGCTAGCTAAGTCAGCTAGCTAGCTCAGCTCAAGCTTAGCTCGTCCAGCTCATCTCTAGCTCCTCTGACTACTACCAGCTCCTTCAGTGGACCAGCTAGTGACACTAGCTACCTAGCTAAGTGATGGAAGGGCACCTACCTAGCCAAATAGCAAAGGAGGGAACCTAGGCACCTCTACACACCTTGGCGCCAATTTGGAAAGGTGCAAGGCTGCTGAATAGTGCTTGATAGGTTATCAACACCTATTCAAGCCCTTATCACACCAATACGGCCAGAGGAGGGAGACACCAAGGCTGCCGAATCATTCCCTCTCCCCTACACACCATTTCGGCCACCCCCTTTCATTTACTATAAATATGTAATGCATTTTTATTTGTAAACACACAATTCAGATTATAAAAATTACTTTGTGAGGTTTTCTCTCATCCTTGTTCTTTTTAGAACTTTTTGACTTATCAAATCTTTATTGATTTGTGGCGTCTCACTTTTCTTTCCATCTTGATACTTTAGATTGTTAAACATCCATTGTTTCTCAGTCTAAGTCCTTTTACCACCCTCAAGGCCTCATCCAAGTTAGGGTATATGCCCCTTAGCATATGTTCATCTTTTTGAGCCTTTGAATACTACCAACATCCTTTCTCTTCACCATCTTCCATACATCATCTGAAACCATCTTCTTACTTATCTATCTTCCTTTCCTTACACCCTTTTGACATACAAACACTACCATCCTTCCGCAACCTATCTCCTTTCATCCATTTCAACATATTTTTACAAGAAAACATTCATGATACAAGGCTTGCTTGCATTCAAAGGTCCGGGCAATTAAAGCTTCTCTCCACAACATCAATTGGAGAGTTGGAGCGTATCACTATCTCTTTCATTTACATCCCATTCTTTTCTTTCCATTCACTTCCATACCCGAAACAGCCCTAAACACTTCACCATCCTTCCTTTCATTTCTTATCATTCATACACCACGCTACCATTTTCCGCACCATACTCAACCTTCATCATTCAATCCATCAAAGAAGACGCTCGGAGGCACAGGGTTTGCATTCACAGTCGGGGCAATCAAAGCTTCTCTCAACAACTACAATTGGAGAGTTGGAGTGCATCATATTACTTGATCATTTTGGAGACGTTCATGGGAAGAAGTCGATTCAAGACTGTTTCAAATCAAGGTTATCCCAACGGACATACATTTTTCAAGATGATGATCCAAGAAACATGACTTTTGGAGGACCAACATACGTGTTCCTTGACGATTCAAAAGTTATGTCCCTTATAGTTCCAAAGGACGTGTTTCTTGAAGATGCTTACCGAAAGGATGTGTCTCCTAAAGATTACTACGAGGAGGTGTCTTTTGAAAGTGGCTATCCATTAGCAAGGGAGAAGGAGGATTTGACTATTCACACATTTACCTACTGCCCCTTTAAATCATTCTTCAATTTGAGGACAAATCGCCTTAAAGAAGGGGTGATACATGCATGAGAGAGGTGAAACTAATCATCTTGGAAAAGAAGTTAAAACTGTTTTGCAAGTCAGAAACGTCAGTCAACTTGCAACTCTTTTTTGGATGGGATCCAAGCATCTATGGGTCGACATGTCTTCTTGAAACTTGTCTGACTGTCAATTAGCTTTCCAACGGATCTTGAAAATCCTCAATCGGACATCTAGAACTCAAGATACGTCTATTTTAGCGAAGACAACGCATGCAGAAGTTCCTATACAGGATTAATACGAGATTTTTGGATAATTATGAATTTTCAAGATTTTATTTGATTATTTGTAATTTAAATCAATATAGGATTCTACAATATCTATTAGGATCAGATTATGATTTTATTTTCAACATTTATTTATTATTAGAAGTTACTTATGTAATTAGGATTCCTAAGTTTACTAGGATTAGAACTTCTCCAAGGCTTATATAAGGAGGCTTCAACCACATTGTAATTCATATTTGAATGATTAAATAAAGTTCTCTTTTGAGTTCAGACTTGCAAGAAGTATAACTTGTGTTCTTTATTTTAGAAGCGATTCTTCAAGTTTGTCATAAGTTGTTGTTGATCTTCACACTCCTGCTTGCCTAGATAACTGCGTCTAGGAGGGTGGGTTAGAGCCGTTTGAGGTTGCTTGCTTGGTTAATTGCGATCAAGAGGGTGCCGAGGACAATTTATCTATTTATCTTCCATCTCCATCGTCATCGCCTATCTTCAGCCATCTTTTCACTGATCCAACATTCGCGCCAACATCCTTATCCGCTTTCGCAAGCTCAACGTTCACGTATACGGGGCCGCATCCGTATCAGTCTCTTTTTGCAATGTAATTTACAAGTTCCTTCTCATTGAGATCATCACTATTGTTCTTTTGGTTGCAAAGTGACTCATTCTCATCTTCAAAATTGTTATTAATGCTAGAAGAGGAATAAGCATAAATAGAAATTTGAAAACAATCAATGGCACCTTTTGATTGTAGCGTACCTTCGTCGGTGTTTGTCGTTTGATGATCATCTTGAATCAAAATAGTAGGTTTGTCACTAGAACCAAACACACTACATAGAATTTCTTCCTCATCAATAGGCAAGGTTAAACTCTTGATGGTATCACCTTCTTCATGTTCTTTAGGAGAACAAATCTCTTTATCATGTTCTGAATCACAGATTTCAATATCATTAGAAGGCATGATTTCAGACAACATATCTCTCAAAAATTTTCTTGAAAATAAGACTTATCTAGACAATCATACCCGTAATGATCTAGTCGACAACAATAATGACATCGAGTCCCCAAAAGAGTAAAATTCAATACGTTGCTAAATGACATCCTCAAGAATGATCTGAATCTGATATCAAATGATACAGACACACCCTGTATACGCGAACGTTGAGCCTGCGGAAGTGGATAAGGATGTTGGCGCAAATGTTGGATCGGTCAAAAGATGGATGAAGATCGGCGATGACGATGGAGATGAAAGATAAATGGTCCTCGGCACCCTCTTGATTGCAATTAACCAAGCAAGCAACCTCAAGCGGCTCTAACCCACCCTCCTAGACGCAATTACCTAGGAAAGCAGGAGTGTGAAGATCAACAACAAATTTTGACGAACTTGAAGAATCGCTTCTAAAATAAAGAACACAAGTTATACTTCTTGCAAGTCTGAACTCAAAAGAGAACTTTATTTAATCGTTCAAATCTGAATTACAATGTGGTTGAAGCCTCCTTATATAAGCCTTGGAGAAGTTCTAATCCTAGTAAACTTAGGAATCCTAATTAAATAAGTAACTTCTAATAATAAATAAATGTTGAAAATAAAATCATAATCTGATCCTAATAGATATTGTAGAATCCTATATTGATTTAAATTACAAATAATCAAATAGAATCTTGAAAATTCATAATTATCCAAAAATCTCGTATTAATCCCGTATAGGAACTTCTGCATGCGCTGTCTTCGCTAAAATAGATGTATCTTGAGTTCTAGTTGTCCGATTGAGGCCTTTCAAGATTTTTTGGAAAGCTAATTGACATCCGGACAAGTTTCAAGAAGACATGTCGACCCATAAATTCCTGGATCCCATCCAAAAAGGAGTCGCAAACTGACTGACGTTTCTGACTTGTAAAACAATTTTAACTTCTTTTCCAAGATGATTAGTTTCACCTCTCTCATGCATGTATCAAGGGGGGATGATGCGATCCCAATCAGCACCAATTTTCTCCATGACTTGATCAAAACATGGACGCTCATGAAGGCTAATGCTAAGGGAGTTCTTCCTTGCATTATCCTATATTATCTTATTTATACATCTTATTTTATAATAAGCATGCATTCACATATTAGCATATGTTATCATATCATCTTAGTTTACCACGTCATTCATATCACTCATATATGATGTGAGCACGTTTATGCCACCCAACGAATGCAACTTCAAAATTTTAGAGAAGTTTGCTTTTTCAATTGTTACATACTGATGTGTAACATTTTTATGCTATATTATTTATATTGGTGCGTTTTACTATGTATATAGTATGTTTGGTGTGATTTGAATAAGTTTGATATGCCTTATAATATTTTTATATTTGTTTACGTGTTATTGAATAAGTTTACAAAGCTGTGATAGGAGTTTCATTGTTGTGTGACAAGTACATAGGAGTACACTAGCTCAAGTGAGCATATACAACTCAACTCCAACTCAAGTAAGTGTGTGCAGCTCATCTGTAGCTCACCAGAGTGTATGCAACTCGGTCCCAGCTCACTTTCAGCACATCACACTTTCAGCTAGTTCGTTTCAGCTCAGCTCATTTCCAGTCAGCTCAACTTTAGCTCCACTAGCTCAACTATAGTTGACAAGTCCCGTAGCAGCTGAACAAGTGTCCTATAGGTGTATGGCAGCTAGTACAACAAGTGTGGGCCGAAATGATGTTGTTTCGAGTATGTGTGTGCATGTGTCATGCACGAACAACCTTCACCATACGTGACTAGCATCGAACAAGGCATGTGTTTTTTTATTCTCATCGAACAAGGCATTTCCAGCACCAAAAAAACAAAGCACGTGGATAATTTCAAAGCATGCAGCCGGGTGCAATTTAAAATTCAAAAAAAGGTCAAGCACAATTACACGGCCAGAGACCTATTGTTTGAATTTCACCATGTGCCGAATTATTTTTCTATCACATTGTGCGGGCAGAGAATGGATAAGTTGAATTGGTTTCTGCCAATTGAATTTCAAACTACAAAGGACATGCACATTTTGCATGTGCCTAAATTCCCATGCCGCCACTTTGATTCCACATGCACGACCAAGGAGCAAAGTTTTTTTGAATTTTAAATGCATGCATATTTTGCATGTGTTTTAATTCACATTTCCACCCACTTTGAATACACGACTGATATTCAATACCGCCCATAGGTAGTTTACTTTAAAAAAAAATTAAATGGCTTCATTAACAACCACAAGTGTATAATCGTCAACCATCTTTATGTATTATTTATATTGCCTAACATAATTGTAAAAAGGTTAGACAGTTTATGAAAGTTTTATTTTGTGGGATATTATCTCTCAACTTTGGTTCATTTTAGAACTACTTGACATTTCAGACTTTGTTTTGATTTGTCAAAAATTTACTTGATACTTCGGGTTCCTAGATCGCTTTCTAGTGGGTCCAAGTCCTTCGGCGTTAGACATATTCGATTCGGGTTTGCTCAGTAGACTGTGTAGGTTCTTTCGAGTTTAACGTTATCAAATTTCCGCTAAATTTTCAGCAACGTTTCTGTCATTTTTCGGACACCGAAACAACCATGAACGCCCTTTGAAGCATTCGTCTTCTTCATCGTCCAAAATCTGTCCAGAAATTCATACACCCTTTTTCTTTATTTCTTTTTATTTTCTTTTT
Source organism: Hibiscus trionum (assembly GCA_030270665.1). Classification (NCBI taxonomy): domain Eukaryota; kingdom Viridiplantae; phylum Streptophyta; class Magnoliopsida; order Malvales; family Malvaceae; genus Hibiscus; species Hibiscus trionum. The sequence goes on along the minus strand of BSYR01000010.1, from coordinate 35,283,473 downwards.
ATTTTGATCCTAAAACAATGTCCATTTTTGTTTTTATTGCAGATATATGCTTGCTACTATCCTAGATCCGTTACAGACAAGGAACGTTGTTTCTCAAGAAACACACCTTTATCATATGGTAATTAGAGCTTAGTCGGATTTTAGCACGTTCTGCGCTACAAAACAATAAAAAAGAAAAAAATTCGAAATTCTGAAAAAAAATTCAAAGTTTGACCAGAAAAGTCAAAGTACAAAAAAATCGAAAAAAATCAGATTCGAATATTAAGTGTATTTTACATATATAAAGTGTTGTTTGTTCGTTGAAATGCTTGGAAATGATGAAGGATGCTTGCTTATGCCATTAAATGCTTGAAAATCACCTAGAACAACTTGTTCTTGTTTGTTCGGTGATAGGATCGTTTTAAGCATTTCTTTGCAGTTGCAGTAAGTTGTCTTTCTTTTCCTTCATTTTTTTGTGTCAGGCTTATTTTCTTATTTTATTGTTAATTTCCAGCCTTGTTGCTTTTCTTTTTCAGCCTTTTTTTTTTATTTCACCTAACAACCCCTATTTGTCCTTTAACCATTTGTTTGTTTACCTATTATATTATCTTGTAAGTTTGACACAGTTAACAAGTCCGAAAGATCAAGTTAGTTCCTTAAAGAACTGATTGCAAGAGATCGAGTGGAAAAGGCAATTGAGCATGTGAGAACAAAAGGGAAGACAAAAATAGCGATCTTTCATTGGAGCGATTTGTGAGATTTTGTTGAGTGTGCAGTGAGGCCCATTTCTTTATTTTTATCACTAATATATATATATATATATATATATATATATATATATATATTGTGTTTTTGTTTGTTGTTTTGGTTTTTCAACATGCCAGGTTCTTATGATAATTCAGATGAACAACAACCACCGAATCTCCAGATGCAAGCCTTAGAGCGCATGATGCAACGAGTGATTGCAAATGCATTGAAACATATACATTTTCAATTGGATAGATTAGATGGGGGTGGTTCCCATTCTGTCCATGAAGAGATAAATGATGACAATGTGCAAACATTTGCTACCGGTGAAGCACTTGTTGACAAGAGAAGTCTGAATGATCATCCAGCACATGATGAACCGCAACGAAACAACCTCTTCCATACGAGATGCAACGCGAACGGTAAGGTATGTGTTGTGATTATTGATAGTGGTTGTTGTGCTAACGTTGCTAGTACTCTCATGGTTGATAAGTTAGGCCTGAAGACGACAAAGTATCCCAATCCGTACAAGTTACAATGGTTGAATAATGGTGGTGAAATCAAAGTTACCGAACAAGTTGTTATACCATTTTTCATTGGTAAATACAAGGATGAGGTAATTTGTGAAGTTTGTTCTATGGATACTTGTCATTTGTTGTTAGGAAGACCGTGGCAGTATGATAAGAGAGTTTTGCACGATTGTTACACCAATCGATACTCTTTTACTCATGAGGGCAAAAAGGTAACTTTGGCACCTATGACTCCAAGTGAAGTATATGAAGACGAAGTTCATTTGAAAGCGAGTAATGCAGCTTGGAAGGCCAACAAAGAGAAGAATGAATGCGAAAAGAAGAAAGAAAATTCACAGGTATTATTTGATTCGACATTTTGTTCTACTTCTTCTTCTTAATGCAGGATAAGAAGGTGATGCCATGTGAAGTTCCCAAGGTTGCTACTGTTGGTATGTCTAGTGCATTTAAATTCTTTCCAGAAATTCAACAACCTTCTTTACCACGGTTTGACGTTCCTATCCATTGTACTATTGGTTTTTCAGTTTTATATGCTGATTTCTTTGGTTGTACATTGGATTGTGAATAACCTTGTGTTGTGATTCTAGATGATCGTTGAAATTCTAGTTGTTCCTTGGAGTTGCCTTTGTATGTCATTGTTTGCAGGATTACGAATGTGCAACGAGCATTGTCCGACTTTATATTGTGCATTATTCGGAAAGGTACAAGAAAGAAGGCATTTCCATTTGTGTTCTTTGTAAAAGAACTTGACTCGAGAGGATGGTATATGTGCCGAGCAAGACGGCTGATGAAGTTCCCTGCCAAGCGAAAGTAGAAATTGTTCCCTTTTGTAATGAGGGTCGATTTGGGGATAAATCGCATTAAAGAAGGGGGTATGATGTGAGCAGGTTTATGCCACCCAACGAATGCAACTTCAAAATTTCAGGGAAGTTTGCTTTTACACTTGTTACATACTGATGTGTAATATTTTTATGCTATATTATTTATATTGGTGCGTTTTACTATGTATATAGTATGTTTGGTTTGTTTTGAATAAGTTTGATATGCCTTATAATGTTTTTATATTTGTTTACGTGTTATTGAATAAGTTTACAAAACTTTGATAGAAGTTTCATTATTTTGTGACAGGTACGTTGGAGGACACTAGTTCAAGTGAGCATACGCAGCTCAACTCCAGCTCAAGTGAGTGTGTGCAACTCATCTCCAGCTCACATAAGTGTATGCAGCTCGGTCCCAGCTCAGGAGAGTGTAACCAGCTCACTTTCAGCTCATCACACTTTCAGCTAGTTTGTTTCAGCTCAGCTCATTTCCAGTCAGCTCAACTTTAGCTCCACTAGCTCAACTACAGCTGACAAGTCCCGTAGCAGCTGAACAAGTGTCCTACAGGTGTGTGGCAGCCAGTACAACAAGTGTTGGCCGAAATGACATTGTTTCGAGTATGTGTGTGCATGTGTCATGCACGAACAACCTTCACCATATGTGACCAGCATCGAACAAGGCATTTCCAGAACCAAAAAAAAACAAAGCACGTGGGTAATTTCAAAGCATGCAGCTGGGTGCAATTTAAAATTCAAAAAAAGGTCAAGCACAATTACATGGCCAGAGACCTATTGTTTGAATTTCACCACGTGCCGAATTATTTATCTTTCACATTGTGCGGGCAAAGAATGGATAAGGTGAATTGGTTTCTGCCAATTGAATTTCAAACTACATAGGACATACACATTTTGCATGTGCCTAAATTCCCATGCCGCCACTTTGATTCCACATGCACGGCCAAGGAGCAAAGTTTTTTTTGAATTTTAAAGGCATGCATATTTTGCATGTGTTTTAATTCACATTCCCACCCCTTTGAATACACGGATGATATTCAATACCGCCCATAGGTAGTTTACTTTTAATTTTTTTAAATGGCTTCATTAACGGCCACAAGTGTGTAATCGGAAACCATCTTTATGTATTATTTATATTGCCGAACATAATTGTAAAAAGGTTAGACAATTTATGAAAATTTTATTTTGTGAGATATTTTCTCTCAACTTTGGTTCTTTTTAGAACTACTTGACATTTCAGACTTTGTTTTGATTTGTCAAAAATTTACTTGATACTTCGGGTTCCTAGATCGCTATCTAGTGGGTCCAAGTCCTTCGGCGTTAGACAGATTCGATTCGGGTTTGCTCAGTAGATTGTGCAGGTTCTTTCGAGTTTAATGTTACCAAATTTCCGCTGAATTTCCAGCAACATTTCAGTCATTTTTCGGACACCGAAACAGCCATGAATGCCCTTTGAAGCATTCGTCTTCTTCATCGTCCAAAATCTGTTTAGAAATTCCTACACCCTTTTTCTTTGTTTCTTTTTATTTTTCTTGTTATTTTGATCCTAAAACAATGTCCATATTTGTTTTTATTGCAAAGATATGCTTGCTACTATCCTAGATCCATTACAGACAAGGAACATTGTTTCTCAAGCAACACACCTTTATCAATATATATGCCTTGCATATGATTTCTTAGGTTATTATTATATGTTCCCATTCGTCATATACTATGAAATGCATATCATATGAATTATTCTTTTCATGCATATAATAACCACATCTTTACTTAAGTTTTCATTCTATTTTTTATCTCAGGTAATCATTTTACATTTAGTTGCATTTACTTATATTATTTATATTTTCTTTGTAGGACATATAATCCAAATAAGCAAGGGGATGGAAAGGTAGCTCATCATATGCTCGTTTAGCTCATTTCAAGATCAAACCATCTCGGCCAAAGCTTCAAGACAATGCAAGCTCCTAAACAGCTCCTAACAACTCGAGGTAGCTCAGGGACACTTAAAGACAAGCTCACCTAGCTAAGGGCAGCTCTTATTAGCTCAAATCAGATCCAACACTAAGTGAAGCTCATTCAGCTAGTAGCTCAGCTAATTTCAGCTCACCACTAGCTCGGCCAGCTCATCTCAGCTCAAGCTACCATACTCAGCTCATCATCTAAAGGGCATGTTCCCTCCCCAAGAGACATGACCGACCAGCCTTAGAGGGAAACATGTTTGGGCGCCATTTCTTGGAGGGAAACACATGGAGGGGTCATCAATCAAGCCGAATAACAAGGAAACCATTCAAGAAGGCACCAGCCTTTGCCGAACCAACAAGATGTAGGGCTTGCTAATACGTTGGAAACTCTAAAAATCACTTTGATATGGCAAGGTTTGTCGAAACGGCGTTCCTCGAATGTTAACAGATCTAGGGTTAGGCTTAGAATTACGTGAAAATGAAGTAAGAAGAAATTGCTGGAATTTTTGGGCATATTTGAGGGAGGAAGATGAATGCTTCAACGTTCATCCATGGCCGTCTTGAGTGCTCAAAAATGGTAGAAACTTGCTGGAAACTTGAACAACGAAGAACTCGCACAATCTATTATGCAAACCCGAATCGAATACGTTCAACGTCAACAGACTTGGACCCTCTAGATAGCAATCTAGGAACCCGAAGTATCAAGGAAATTTGACACAATAAAACAAAGTCTGAAATGTCAAAGAAATTCTAAAAAGAACCGAAATTGAGAGAAAACTCACAAATAAATTTTTCATTCAAAAAGTCTAACCTTTGTAAAGTAAAAGATTACAAATATATAGACATCGTAGAGGGGTTAGGCTCCTATTTGCATGGCTGAAATTTAAACTTAATGTGTGTTTAAATTCAAAACGAATCTGCCAAGGCTGCCACATGCCGTGCACATGCATGGAGGAAGGGTAGGACGCCCATATGCAAGGCACATGCCTCTCGGACACTCTCCCACACGTAGGACAGGTTTCAGCTGCTTTTGGACTCGTCAACTGGAGTTGAGCTGAACAGAGCTGAAGTGAGCTGAATTCAGCTAACTGAGAGTGTAGTGAGCTGAATTGAGCTGAGATGAGCTGCATACACTCCTTTGAGCTTGAGATGAGCTGCATACACTCTTGTGAGCTTCACCCGAGCTAAGATTAAGTTCTTAAGCTGTCGTCCTTCATTGTATCTACAAGGAAACAATACAAACACATATAAGCTTTGCAAACTTAATGTAAACATATAATAAGCTGAAAGAACAATCCAAACTTATTCTAAATTACACAACAAGCTGGCATAACTTAGTAAACATATCTAAAAACTAGATAAATTATTGAAAACATATCAAACATGCATCAAGGCTGTGCAAACTTATTTATAATCATGCAAACACATAATACATAATATATACAAGGGAAACACTTATAGATACTTAGTAATATAAGTAAAGAAATGTTACACATCAGTATGTAACAAGTGAAAGAGAAAACTTCCCTGAAAGTTTGAAGTTGCACCGTTGGATGGCATAAACGTGTTCACATCATCCCCCTTCTTTAATGCAATTTGTTTCCAAAACGACGATCAGGACAAAAGGGAACAACTTCGATTTTCGTTTGGCGGGGAACTTCTTTAACCTCCGTGCTTGGCACAAATGCCAGCCACCTGGCACAAACTCTTTTGCAAAGAACACAAATGTTGAAGGCGCAAGATGTGCCTTCATTCTTGTACCCTTTCGAATAATGGACAACATAGATGCAAACAAAGCTCGTTGCACATTCTTGATCCTACAAACACGTATACGTAAATACAACTCCAAAGAACAATGCAAATCTCGACTATCAACCAGATTCACAAACGCAGATCCATAAATCCAAGTACAACAAAAGAACTCATAATCCAAAGATGAAAAATCAATAGCACTATAGAAGGGAATGTCAAGCTGTGATAAAAAAGGTTGCTAAATTTTTAAAAAGAACATAAATGCGCTAGACATACCAATGTTTGCAACCTTTGGGACTTCATATGGCACCACTTTATCAATTTGCAAATTAGAAGAAGTAGAAGAAAATGTAGAATCAGATAATATCTTTGAATTTTCTTTCTCTTTTTCACATTCACTCTCCTCTTTTCTTGCCTTCCAAGCTACTATACTCGCCTTCAAATGAATTTGATATTCATATACTTCACTTGGAGTCAAAGGTGCCAAAATTACCTTTTTGCCCTCATGAGTAAAAGAGTATCGATTGGTGTAACAATCATGCAAAACTCTCTTATCGTCTTCCTAACAACAAATGACAAGCATCCATAGAAAAAACATCACAAGTTACCTCATCCTTGTACTTACCAATGGAAATGGTAGAACAACTTGTTTGGTAACTTTGATTTCACCAACATTATTCAACAATTGTAACTTGTACGGATTAGGATGCTTCGTTGTCGTCAAGCCTAGCTTTTCAACCATGAGAGTACTAGCAACGTTAGTACAACTACCACTATCAATAATCACAATACATACCTTGTCTTTCACATGGCATCTCGTATGGAAGAGATTGTCTCGTTGCAGTTTATCCTATGCTGGTTGAACATTCAGACTTCATTCGACAACTAGAATGTCACCAGTTGCTGCTAATTCAAGGTCATCATCGTCATATTCTTTCGGAGGTTCATGTACATCGTCTCCATGATCAGAATCGATTTCACCATTATCTCGCAATAACATCGTACTCCGGTTCGGACATTGGCTCGCAACATGTCCTCTACCAAGGCATTTAAAGCATTTAATGTCCCTCGTACGATCTGGTTGCAATGATTGCTTTCCACGACCAGCATCTTCAAAAGAAGGTTTTGACTTGCTCGATTCTGCCTTCTCTTTTATTGGCAACGGTGCTTGCTGCCTGGAATCATCAGTTTGATTGAATAGGGGGTTAGTAAATGACTTAAACGAACTATTACCTCGATGAGCTGCATACACTTTTGTGAGCTTCACCCAAGCTAAGATTAAGTCCTTAAGCTCCTGTCCTTCATTGTATCTGCAAGGAAACAATACAAACACATATAAAAGCTTTGCAAACTTAATGTAAACTTATAATAAGCTGAAAGAACAATCCAATCTTATTCTAAATTACACAACATGCTGGCATAACTTAGTAAACATGTCTAAAAACTAGATAAATTATTGAAAACATATCAAACATGCATCAAGGCTGTGCAAACTTATTTATAATCATGCAAACACATAATACATAATATATACGAGGGAAACACTTATAGATACTTAGTAAAATAAGTAAAGAAGTGTTACACATTAGTATGTAACAAGTGTGATAAAGGGGTACGTTGCTTCAGAAACAATGTTCCTTGTTTGTAAACGGATCTAGGATCGTTGCAAACATTTCTCTGCAAAAAACACAAGGGACGTTTTTAGGAGTTAAAATAACAAAGAAAATGAAAAAAAAAAGAACAAGGTGTAGGAATTTCTGGACGAATTTGGACTTGAACAAAGATGAAGGGGAGGGAAAATCTCACAAGTATAATGTATTTCATAAAATGTCTAACCTTTCTTACATTAATTTCGTACATATATATATGACAAAGGGGAGGGGTGGCCGGCCATAACTTGTGGCTGAGTTTAAATTACAAATTAAAATTTAAACTTTAAATTTTATGTAAAAAAGCTTCCCTTGGGCGGCAACATAAATTAGCCACACATTTTGAAGTTTTGGGCGCCCTTGTGAAACACATTTAACATGTGTTATTTGTTTGAAATTCAAACAAAAACCACATGTTCTTAACCTTTAGTTTTGTGCCGCACAAATGAGAGTAAGGGCCTTGTTTGGTTCGGCCAAATGCTGATCCATATGCTTGGCGCGTGTGTGGCATGCCAAGCACATGTGTGGAGGGTGCACATGCATGTCACATGCTTAGGACACCTTTCCCTCGTGTAGGATATGTTTCAACTACAGTAGGTCACTTGAGCTGGAGTTGAGCTAGTTGAGCTGAAGCTGAGCTAGATGGACTTGAGGTGAGCTGAAATGAGCTGAAGGAGAGTGTAGTGAGCTGAGTTGAGCTGGGAGCTAAGCCTTTGAGCTGCCTCGAGCTAAGGTGATGATGTGAGCACGTCATCACCAGCACATGTTGCTGATCCGGAGGTCTTACCGTTAGGACCAATTACGCGATCTAGGGCGCAACGTTTCAGGGAAGCTCTGTTCCTTATTTGTGCTAATATTTCTGAATCATTCGATAATACTTGTGCCTTAGACAATAAGGCTTTTAATTTGTTACATACTGATGTGTAACATTTTATATGCTATATTAATTTTATTATTGTGATTACTATGCATATAGTATGTTTCGGTGAGTTTTGAATAAGTTTGATATGCCTTATAATGTTTTTATATTTATTTAAGTTATATTTTTTATTATGACTGTTTAAATGATATATATATATAAATGTGTGTGTGTTTGGAATAATGTTGTTTTTATTTGTGTGTGCGTGAAATTTGGTAATATGTAATAATATTTTTATGTGTGCAGATTTGCTTTGCCATTCACATGATTGGGAGTGTGAATTAAAAGGAAACCACGTGGATACCAACCTGCCCATTTAATCTTGCCGTCCACTTGCTTATTTAAATATGTTTATTCAGCCCTCCTTTTGCACACATGCCGAATGGTGCATTATACAAAGGTCCATACTCACCATGCCGCCAGCAAAGCATCTCCATGTGCTAATTTCTGCTCAACTTACACGGCAAATTGGAATCAATTGCAGCCTTTTCTTTTTTAAATTGTTTGTGCGGCAGAATTGAACCCAAAAAAAAACTGCACCAAGCATGTGCTTGGAATTAAAAGAGCTGCTCCCTCCTCAAAGTGCCACACTTGCCATTGCTTTTTATAATCCACTTGCCATCACCACTTGAAGATTAAAATATATAATCCAAATGACAGCCCATTTTTCTTTGCATTGCTGGAATTTAAGTGCTGCACATTCAAGTTGTCAACTACACGTCTAGAGAAGGAATTATGGAAGCCACCCATGCTGCCCACCTACAACCATTGAAGATTTAATATTCAAATGCCCAATTTGCATGTGAATGTTTCACTGAATGCCACCAGCACATATACGGCTGGAAATGGAGTTTGTTTTTTTTATTTTATTTTTTTTATTTTCCTTTTCTTATTTTCATTCACTATAAATATGTAATGAATTTTCATTTGTAAGGACAGACCAATTCAGATTATAAAGACTTCTTTGTGAGAGTTTCTCTCAATTATGGTTCTTTTTAGAACTATTTCCTTGATACTTCGGGTTCCCAATTGTTAGATAATTGACGGGTCCAAGTACTTATTCGGATAAATTCAAGATAAGGTTCGGGTTCGTTCAACAGATTGTTCGAGTTCTTCCTTGGAGTTTATTCATCTATCGACTACGAAGAACAGATTCGATTCGGGTTTGCATAACAGATTATGCAGGTTCTTTCGAGTTCGTCGTGTCAAGACCAAGAACGCTGCTGCTATTGTTGAATGTTTGAAGATATCATCTTCATCTTTAAATTATTTCAGCAATTTTCTTCTTTTCCTCATTTCTGAATTATTTTCTTATTTTCTTTATTTCTGACACCTATATAAAAATCTATGTTTGTTTCTATTGCAGAGAAATTGAAATCACCCGAAATCAACTTTTCTTGTTTGTTCCGGAGATAAGATGGTGGTAAGCATTTCTACTGCGTAAGTTGCTAAATTCTTGTTCTTTTAGCATCCTTTCTTTCATTTCATATTGTTATTTTTTTTTACCCAAATTCTCAACTTTCATTTTTTTTATTATTTTTTTTCTTTTCTTCTAACCCTTATCAGTGTTCTAACAATATTCACCCGTTACCCGTTATTTCAATTTGATAACACTTGAAGAATCTGAACATCGGAATCAGTTCCTTTAAAGAACTAAATACGAGAGATCGAGGGAAAAGGCAAACAGAGCGTGTGAGAACAGAAGGGGAGACAAAAAGAGCCATTCAAGTATTCTCCCGAGTGATACACGAGTGCTGAGTGTTAATTCCTTATTTTCTTGAGTGTAAAATTCTTTGGAGTGACTAGTGAGGATTTTTGTTGTGTGATTGGTGAGGACTATTTTTTTTTTAACCTAAAAAAACCGTTTGTTTGTTTGTTTTATTTGTGTTAACAATGACAGGTTCTGATGAACAACAACTACCGAATCTTCAAATGCAAGCCTTAGAGAGAATGATACAACGAATAGTGGCTACCGCCTTAGAACCAATACGGTCGAGGATGGATAGGTTTGACGGAGGATCAAACTCTGTTAATGATGTATTGAACGAAAATGAAATCGAACAGACACTGAGGCAGCATACTCCTAGACAAGGACGTGTGCAACAGGTAGATGATAATTTGACTAACATTAAGGTTGCTATTCCTTCTTTTCAGGGACGTTCAGATCCTGATGCATATTTGGCTTGGGAAAGCAAAGTGGAGCACATTTTCGAGTGTTATAATTACTCGGAACAAAAGAAGGTTCGATTAGCAGCAACAGAATTTGTTGATTATGCCTTGATATGGTGGGACCAATTATTGCTTAGTCGTAGACGTACTGGTGATGACCCAGTTGCGACATGGACCGAGATGAAGCGACTAATGCGTAAAAGGTTTGTTCCTATTCACTATCATCGTGATTTGTTTCAAAAATTGCAAAACCTGAAACAGGGGAGTAGAAGTGTTGAAGATTATTTTAAGGATATGGAAATGGCTATGATGCGTGCGAATATCGAGGAAGATCGAGAAGCTACCATGGCACGTTTTCTAGCAGGGTTGAACACAGAGATTGCCAACGCTGTTGAGTTACAGCCTTATGTCGAGGTTGATGACATGGTACAGATGGCAATAAAGATTGAACGACAACAGCGCAGGAAGTCTTCAAATCGAGGAAACCCTTCCTTTAAATCTTTTTCAAATCCGTTATATACCCCTAACAATTCCAGGAAACAAACACCGCAAACGCCACTTCGGATTCGAGAGCAAGGCGAATCCAGCACACCAAAGCCTCCCGTTGCTAATAAGGGGTATGGCAAGCAGCAAGTGGTTACACAAGAGCGATCGCGAGATATCCAGTGTTTTAAGTGCCTTGGAAGAGGACATGTTGCTAGTCAATGTCCTAATCGGAGGGTTATATTGATGAAAGATGATGGCAAGATTGAGTCAGATTCCGAAGAGGAATTGCATGATGACCTTACTGAAGAGGAAGACGAGACCGACCTAGAGGTTCCTGAATCTGGTAAGGTAATGGAACTTATGGTTATTAAAAGAAGTCTGAATGTGCAACAGGTACCGGATGATCTACAGCGTGAGAATATCTTTCACACACATTGCAAAGTGCAAGACAAGGTATGTGTTATGATTATTGATAGCGGTAGTTGTACTAACGTCGCCAGTTCAGTAATGGTTGACAGGTTAGGTCTGAAAACAACAAAGCACCCCCATCCATATAAGCTACAATGGTTGAATGATAGTGGTGAGCTTAAAGTGACCAAACAGGCTATTGTACCATTTTCAATTGGAAACTACAAGGACGAGGTCCTTTGTGATGTTGTGACAATGGATGCTACCCACCTTCTTTTGGGACGCCCTTGGCAGTATGACAAGAAGGTAATGCATGATGGTTATACAAATCGTTACTCTTTTATGCATGCAGGTAAGAAGATTACTTTGACTCCTTTGGCACCGAGTCAAGTGTTTGAAGATCAAGCAAGCTTGAAAAAGAGTAAAGAGACTGCAAAGGAGAAGAAGAAGATGTCTGTGTATGCAAGCAGTAGCGAAATCAGGAAATGTCTTTCCTCTCAACAATCTGTTCTTATTTTAATGTTTAAAGATTATTGTTTATTGACAGATTTTCCTACTGATCTACCGTCACCAATTTTGACACTTTTGCAGGAGTTTGAAGATGTGTTTCCAGCTGAAACAACGAAGGGATTGCCACCTCTTCGTGGCATTGAGCACCAGATTGATTTCATTCCAGGTGCTACTATTCCGAACCGGCCAGCTTATCGAACCAACCCTGAAGAGACGAAAGAGCTTCAAAGGCAAATTACTGAGTTGATGGACAAGGGTTACATTCGAGAGAGTTTGAGTCCGTGTGCTGTTCCGGTGCTGTTAGTACCAAAGAAAGATGGTTCTTGGAGGATGTGCGTAGATTGTCGAGCTGTGAACCAGATCACTATTAAGTATCGTCATCCCATTCCAAGACTTGATGACATGTTGGACGAGCTTTGCGGAGCCGTCATCTTCTCCAAAATTGACTTGAGGAGCGGCTATCATCAGATTCGCATGCGAGAAGGCGATGAGTGGAAAACAGCCTTCAAGACAAAGCTAGGTTTGTACGAATGGTTAGTAATGCCTTTTGGTTTAACTAATGCACCTAGTACTTTTATGCGTTTGATGAATCATGTTCTGCGATCTTTCATTGGTAAATTCTGTGTTGTATACTTTGACGATATCTTGGTCTATAGCAAGTCTTTACAGGATCATGTAGGACATTTGCGAGTTGTTTTGCAGGTTTTACGAGAAGAAAGATTGTTTGGTAACATGGAGAAGTGTGTATTTTGTACTAACAAACTCACATTTCTTGGTTACATTGTTAGTTCTCAGGGAGTTGAAGTTGATCCTGAGAAGATAAAGGCAATTCAGGAATGGTCACGACCGACATCGATTACTCAAGTTAGATCGTTCCATGGTTTAGCGAGTTTTTATCGACGGTTTGTTCCTAACTTCAGTTCTATTACCGCCCCCTTAACCGGGATTATAAAGAAGAATTCAGTCTTCTCATGGGGTGAAGAACAAGAAGATGCCTTTCTGAAAATTAAAGACTTTCTGACTAGGGCACCTGTATTAGCATTACCTGATTTTGATAAAATGTTTGAAATCGAATGTGATGCTTCTGGAATTGGTATAGGCGCTGTTTTGATGCAGGAAAAGAGGCTCGTTGCTTACTTTAGCGAGAAATTGAGTGGAGCTACATTAAATTATCCTGTCTATGATAAAGAGATGTATGCACTGATTCGGGCATTGGAGACATGGCAACACTATCTGTTGCCTAAGGAGTTTGTGATCCACACCGACCACGAGGCTTTACGTTACATCACAGGTCAGCATAAATTGAATAAACGACATGCTAAGTGGGTTGAATTCTTAGAATCTTTTCCTTATGTCATTCGTTACAAGAAAGGGAAAGAAAATGTTGTTGCTGATGCATTATCACGTAGGTATGCACTTTTGAGTTATCTTGATTCACATCTTATTGGTTTTGCATATATTCGTGATTTATACCCTGATGATCCTGATTTTGGAGATAAGTTTAATGCTTGTTCAAAAGGTGCAGATGGAAAGTTTTACAGGCATGATGGCTATCTTTTCAAAGAAAACAGGATTTGCATTCCACAGGGTTCGATGCGTGATATCCTGATTCGTGAGGCACATGAAGGTGGATTAATGGGTCATTTTGGTGTCACTAAAACGTTACATACACTGAAAGAGCATCTATTCTGGCCAAAGATGCGCAGGGACGTTGAAAGGTATTGTGAACGTTGTGTGACATGTAGGAAGGCAAAATCGAAGGTTTCACCACATGGTATGTACTTACCTCTACCTATTCCTGATTCCCCTTGGACGGATATTTCGATGGATTTTGTTTTGGGATTGCCTCGAACTAGAAATGGTAGAGATAGTGTATTTGTTGTGGTTGACCGGTTCTCAAAAATGGCACATTTTATTGCTTGCCATAAGACTGATGATGCTGTTAATGTGGCTAACTTATTCTTTAGGGATATTGTACGTTTACATGGTATTCCTAGGTCAATTGTTTCTGACAGGGATGTGAAGTTTTTGAGTCACTTCTGGAGGACTCTTTGGAGCAAATTAGGTACGAAACTCATGTTTTCTACTACTTGTCATCCCCAAACTGATGGACAAACTGAGGTTGTTAACAGGGTTTTATCTACTCTACTTCGTTCCATCATTAAAAAGAATATTAAGACTTGGGAGGATTGTTTGCCACATGTTGAATTTGCATATAATCGTGCTATTCATTCTGCTACTAAGGTGTCACCATTTGAGGTTGTTTATGGTTTTAACCCCATTACGCCTCTAGACTTGTTACCTCTGCCACAGGAACAGGTGACGAACAGGGACGGTCAAGCAAAAGCAGAATATGTCAAGAAATTGCATCAGAAAGTGAAGGAAAATCTTGAGCGAAGGACTCAGCAATATGAAAAGCAAGCGAGTAAGGGAAGAAAGCGAGTCACCTTCGAAGTTGGAGACTGGGTTTGGGTTCATTTCCGAAAGGAAAGATTTCCAGCCCAAAGGCGGTCGAAGCTGTTACCGCGAGGAGATGGTCCTTTTCAGGTGTTGGAGAAAGTGAATGACAACGCCTACAAGTTAGATCTACCTGGAGAATACAATGTGAGTGCCACATTTAATGTTTCTGACTTAACCCTTATGGCGATTTTACAGATTTGAGGACAAATCCTTTTCAAGAAGGGGGGGATGATGTGAGCACGTCATCACCAGCACATGTTGCTGATCCGGAGGTCTTACCGTTAGGACCAATTACGCGATCTAGGGCGCAACGTTTCAGGGAAGCTCTGTTCCTTATTTGTGCTAATATTTCTGAATCATTCGATAATACTTGTGCCTTAGACAATAAGGCTTTTAATTTGTTACATACTGATGTGTAACATTTTATATGCTATATTAATTTTATTATTGTGATTACTATGCATATAGTATGTTTCGGTGAGTTTTGAATAAGTTTGATATGCCTTATAATGTTTTTATATTTATTTAAGTTATATTTTTTATTATGACTGTTTAAATGATATATATATAAATGTGTGTGTGTTTGGAATAATGTTGTTTTTATTTGTGTGTGCGTGAAATTTGGTAATATGTAATAATATTTTTATGTGTGCAGATTTGCTTTGCCATTCACATGATTGGGAGTGTGAATTAAAAGGAAACCACGTGGATACCAACCTGCCCATTTAATCTTGCCGTCCACTTGCTTATTTAAATATGTTTATTCAGCCCTCCTTTTGCACACATGCCGAATGGTGCATTATACAAAGGTCCATACTCACCATGCCGCCAGCAAAGCATCTCCATGTGCTAATTTATGCTCAACTTACACGGCAAATTGGAATCAATTGCAGCCTTTTCTTTTTTAAATTGTTTGTGCGGCAGAATTGAACCCAAAAAAAAAACTGCACCAAGCATGTGCTTGGAATTAAAAGAGCTGCTCCCTCCTCAAAGTGCCACACTTGCCATTGCTTTTTATAATCCACTTGCCATCACCACTTGAAGATTAAAATATATAATCCAAATGACAGCCCATTTTTCTTTGCATTGCTGGAATTTAAGTGCTGCACATTCAAGTTGTCAACTACACGTCTAGAGAAGGAATTATGGAAGCCACCCATGCTGCCCACCTACAACCATTGAAGATTTAATATTCAAATGCCCAATTTGCATGTGAATGTTTCACCGAATGCCACCAGCACATACACGGCTGGAAATGGAGTTTGTTTTTTTTTATTTTATTTTTTTTATTTTCCTTTTCTTATTTTCATTCACTATAAATATGTAATGAATTTTCATTTGTAAGGACAGACCAATTCAGATTATAAAGACTTCTTTGTGAGAGTTTCTCTCAATTATGGTTCTTTTTAGAACTATTTCCTTGATACTTCGGGTTCCCAATTGTTAGATAATTGACGGGTCCAAGTACTTATTCGGATAAATTCAAGATAAGGTTCGGGTTCGTTCAACAGATTGTTCGAGTTCTTCCTTGGAGTTTATTCATCTATCGACTACGAAGAACAGATTCGATTCGGGTTTGCATAACAGATTATGCAGGTTCTTTCGAGTTCGTCGTGTCAAGACCAAGAACGCTGCTGCTATTGTTGAATGTTTGAAGATATCATCTTCATCTTTAAATTATTTCAGCAATTTTCTTCTTTTCCTCATTTCTGAATTATTTTCTTATTTTCTTTATTTCTGACACCTATATAAAAATCTATGTTTGTTTCTATTGCAGAGAAAATACGTGCTATTATCCTAGATCCGTGAATGAACAAGGAAAGTTGATTTCTTCAACAGCCACCCTTGTATCAGGTGAGCTGCTTACACTCATTTGAGCTTCATCCGAGCTGAATATATCTCTCTTGAGCTGATGTCCTTCCTTATACATGCATAAACAATTGAAAAATGCTTATCAAAGCTTCGTACTTAGTGTCATACAAACGAATAAGCTGAAAAGAAAGATGCATACTTATTCAACAACTCTTATCAAATAAAAAACAATATAATGCATATCACACCAATCATAAAAACATACTTAACAGATTATAAACATATTTAACATACCTAATACGTAGTATAACCTAATTATGTCACATATCAACATGAAACACATTATAAAGCGTATATTCTAAGGCATAAACATGCTCAAATGAATCAGGGATTGTAGAACAAGTAAGAAAAAGAGCTTCCCTGAACTTCTTTGCCTTAGAACGGGTAATAGGTCCTAATGATAAGACCTCCGGATCAGCTTGCTTGTCGTGAAAAGATATGCTCACATCATCCCCCTTCTTGAAAAGAATTTGACCTCAAATCTGCAGAATCGTCATAAGGGGTTAAATCAGAAACATTAAATGTGGCACTTACATTGTAGTCTCCCCGTAAGTTTATCTTGTAGGCGTCTTCATTCACTTTTGCCAACACCTGAAAAGGACCATCTTCACGCGGTAACAGCTTGGACCGCCTTTGGGCTGGAAATATTTCCTTTCAGAGATGAACCCAAACCCAGTTACCAACATCGAAGGTGACTCGCTTCCTTCCTTTGTTTTCTTGTTTTTCATACTGCCGAGTCCTTCGTTCAAGATTCTCTCCTTTACCTGTTGATGCAACTTCTTTATGTATTCTACTTTTGCTTGACCGTCCCTGTTCGTCGCCTATTCTTATGGCAAAGGCAACAAATCTAGTGTAATAGGATTAAAACCATAAACAACCTCAAATGTTAACATCTTAGTAGTAGAATGTACAACATGATTATACGCAAACTCAACATGTGGCAAACAATCTTCCCAAGTTTTAATGTTCTTTTTAATGATGAAACGAAGTAAAGTAGATAAAACCCTATTAACAACTTCAGTTTGTCCATCAGTCTGGGGATGGCAAGTAGTGGAAAACATAAGTTTCGTAGCTAATTTGCTCGAAAGAGTCCTCTAGAAGTGACTCAAAAACTTTACATCCCTGTCAGAAACAATTGACCTAGGAATACCATGTAATCGCACAACATCTCTAAAGAACAAGTTAGCCACATTAACAACATCATCAGTTTTATGGCATGTAATGAAATGTGCCATCTTTGAGAATCTATCAACCACAATAAATATACTATCTCTACCTGTCCTAGTTCGAGGCAATCCCGAAATAAAATCTATAGAAAGAAATATCAGTCCAAGGGGAATCAGGAATAGGTAAAGGTAAGTACATACCATGTGGTGAAACCTTCGATTTTGCTTTCCTGCAAGTCACACAACGTTCACAATACCTTTCGACATCTCTGCGCATCTTTGGCCAAAACAAATGCTCCTTCAAGGTATGTAACATCTTGGTGACTCCAAAATGACCCATCAATCCACCTTCATGTGCCTTACAGATCAGTATGTCACACATCGAACCCTATGGAATGGATATCTCGTTTTCTTTGAAAAGATAACCATCATGCTTGTAAAATTTTCCATCTGCACCTTTCTCACAAGCATTATACTTATCTCTAAAATCAGGATCATCAGGGTATAACTCACGAATGTATGCAAAACCAATCAAATGTGAATCAAGAAAACTCAAAAGTGCATACCTACGTGACAATGCATCAGCAACGACATTATCTTTCCCCTTTTTGTATCGAATGACAAGGAAAAGATTCTAAGAATTCAACCCATTTAGCATGTCGTTTATTTAATTTATGCTGAACTGTGATATAACGCAAAGCCTCGTGGTCAGTGTGGATCAGTAACTCCTTAGGCTACAAGTAATGCTGCCACGTCTCCAATGCTCGAATCAGTGCATACATTTCTTTGTCATAAACTGGATAGTTCAATGTCGCTCCACTCAGTTTCTCACTGAAATATGCAACAGACCTCTTTTCCTACATTAAAACTGCGCCTATACCAACTCCAGAAGTATCACATTCAATTTCAAAAGTTTTATCAAAGTCAGGTAAGGCTAACACTGGTGCACTAGTCAAACTGATACATGCATGGGAGGGCTAAAGCAATGCATATTGGACAAGAAGTTGAATCTGTTTGTGAAGTCTGGAAAGTCAGCCAACTTGAGACGACATTTCAGATGTGATCCTGGCATTTCTAGGCAGAGTTGTCTTCTAACAATTTGATCGGCATTCAGTTACCTTTCTAACGCATTTTGAAACGCATCAATCGGACATCGGGAACTCAAGATACGTTCATTTTATTGAAGACTGCGCATGCAGAAAACTGGATACGGGATTATTACGGGAATTTGTAAAATTCAGCCCAAAAGCTATTATATAAGGCTTTTGGTCGAATTAGACTTAGCCCAACTTAATTATTAACATTTAAATTATGTTTTTAGGGTTTTACATACTTTAGGAACCAGCCACCCTTCTCCCAAGCAACTCTTATCAACTTATCACCTGCACTTATCAACTTATCACTTGCAGCCCAAGCACAAGGAGTTTAAAGGCTGTTTTTCTTTTATTTTTTAATTAAATTAGGGTTTCCTTGTTTTAGTAGAAGTTAGATTACTTTGGCTATCCTTCACCTATAAAAGGATGAAGCCTCCACCATTGTAATAAAGATTATTCAGATTTTCTTTGATTAATGAAATATTTAGTGAGTTTGTTTTTGCAAGTGCTGATTACTTGTGCCTTAGAAGTCTTCTTCAACATAAGTTCGACGGGTTCTTGTGAGGGAGATCATCTTCACACTCCTGCTTGCCTAGGTAATCATGTCTAGGAGGGTGGGTTAGAGCCGCTTGAGGTTGCTTGCTTAGGTAATTGCGTCTAAGAGGGTGCCGAGGACAAAACCATCACAAACCCATCAAGCCATCTCCATCTTCAACTTCATGCCATCTCCATAGCCATAAACAAAGCTGAATTTTCAGATTTGTTTTATCTACCTCTCTTTCAATCTTTTTCAATCTTTTTGTTTCAATTCTTATTATTTATTCCTTAATCTTCTTTCTTATCTTCGTTTCTTTCATTTTCCAGCCTTGAATCTGAAATTTTCAAGAAAAGCCCTTCTCTTTTCTATTGAATTTTCAGATCTGCCCATAGCTTTTTTGATTGAGTCTAGAGCTCCTAGTTCTTGTAACAACTTGATTGAAGGCTTCCAAATCCACAATTGCGCTACTCTATCATTTGGTATCAGATTTGGGACGAATCTTGGCAAGAATTTTGGCGTTTTGGGTGAAAAATTCGAACAAAAGGAGAAAATTCGCAAAAATCAAACGAACGAATTTTGAGCTGAAAATTTTCATATCAGATCTACACTATTGTAGGAGTCACCAAAAAAAAATTTCAGAATTTTTTTACTTCGGGAACACCTCGAACAAAGTGGATCAAGTTGCTGCATATTTCAGGGTTTTTTCGGGTTTTCTGATCTTCTTTCATTCTTAACTATTTGTTTTCATTTGTTTTACCTTTTTATTGTCTTCTATACATTATCTAACACTTTTTTGCTTCTTATGTTAGTAGGAAATTAAAAGTTGCATACCTTTCTTTCTCCTTGCAACTAGAATTCAATTGGTGTCACACCTTTTATTGGACTCCTAGTACAAATAGGACTCATTGTTAGGATTAAACTCCTATTATAACTTGTTGACTTGTGGTAGGAAGGTCTTTAAAGAGTACAAGATCGGCTTACTTGCCTCGCTAAGTATTTCTTTTTTGGAGTGTTTAGTGAGATTTCTAGTTTTCTTTCTTTTGTTTTTCACCTTTGTAATTTTGAGTGTTCTAGGATGTTTCACAGAGACAAGCCTCGTGCAAAACAACATGATACTTTGGGTTCTACTTATCGAGGAAAGCCTTCATTGACCAAGCCGAGGCATTCGTTCAATTTTTGTGAAGAAAGGCGAACTGAACCAAGGCAAACTGCACACACTTTGGCCATCCCAAAATTTAGAATACCTTCTTTTCAAGGAAGGTATGATCCTGATGGTTATTGTGATTGGGAAAATAGGGTTGATTTCCTGTTTGGTTGTTATGGATATCCCGAGGAAGATCAAGCTTCATTAGTGGCCCTAAAGTTCGAGGAATATGCAGTATTATGGTGGCGTTTATTACAACGAGATAGGCGTCTCAATGGTGAAGCCAAAATAAGAACATGGGCTAAACTTAAAAAGGTCATGAGAGAGCAATTCATTCCCAAACATTACCAACGACAAGAATCCAAGACTTGTCATAAGAAATACTCCTCTTTTGATAAAGGTACATCTCAACCTTCATCTTTTCACAGCCCTACTAATGCACTATTCGTCTCTAGTAGTACGACGCTGAAGGAAGAAGAATCATTGCTAGTCCAAAAGGATAATGAACAACCATCGGTGAGTCATGTCGAAGAAGACCAAGGAAAACAAGATGACGAAGAAATTTGTTATCCTCGAGAACATGCGAAAGATGTCACTACTGAGAGTTTAACCTTACCCAATAATGAGCAAATACTTTCAGAAGATGACGTTTCGGAAGAAGAAACACTTGAACCCATAAATTAAGACAATCTTTCATGCTTAGTAGTGAGTTCTCTTGATTCATCAACAACCTCCCAAGAAAGTAAGTGTGATTCTAACCCTTTATTTGATTCTCGTCCTATCATTCTGTTAGAAACACTTTGACACGCGTCGTATAGTGTCAAAAATAAAACCTTAAACTCAAAATAAATAAGATTTAAATTAATATAGCGAGAGTAAGGGTCGATCCGCAGGGAATAGGAACTCTAACACCTTTCTTCTAATTTAGACCAATAACCTGTAGAAAATAAAGGGGGGTTTTAGAATAGTGATTTGAATGAGAAAAATAGTAAAAACGTAAAAATAAATGTTGAGAATGAATTATGGATAAAAATAGCCTCAAGCCACGCTTTGCCACGACATCTTCGATCACTGAAGTTGATTTTTCTTCGACTTTCCTGCAGGTTACAGTCTACAAGGCCCAACCCTTGTAACTTACTTCTCGTTGGAAAATTCGACTCCCAGGGCAATCCTTGAAGTCAAACTTTAGTGAATTAGCCACGGCAATCGATGCTAACCCAGATCTGAGTTGGTGCTGGAGAAGCCCGTGCTCGGATATTCGTCTCGATGAGAGTTGTTTCCGATTTTGATTCCCCTTAGTGGACCGCCACTAAGTTTGTTATTAGGGAGTTGATTTGGCTACAAGCTTTTCCTCATCCCCAACGATGGATCTAAACCACTTCAAGCCGATGCGCGCTCTCGGAATGAAACAATTGCGATGCCTAAAGATTAGGCCGATTGCCTAATCAATTTTACAGAGAATCTAAAAAGGATTTGTTGAAGGATTGAAGTATTTTCCTAATCTCACGAGGTTTGTCGGGTTTGGCGTTGCTTTTGGCTAAAAGGAATTTAGTTAAGCATGGTTTGTGAAAAAAACCATACTTAATAAAATAAATAAAGAAAATGGAGAAAAGAAATAGAGAAAAATGGAGAGCTTTATTACTCGAGGAAGAAGAGAACAATGGAAAATGTTTGATGAATAATTCACCCCCAAAGTGGGGTATTTATAGTAGTTGAAAAACCCTAAAAACCTAAGATGATAAATCCTAAAAAATTTAAATAAAATTACATAAGATAAATATCCAAGTTTTGAATTTTAAGATAAAAATCGGATGATAAGCTATCTTGATAAGTGGACTGATAAGTTATCAGGCTTGCTGACGTCATCTTCTAGAAGGTGCTGACGTGGCGCCCAGTCAGCATTCATGCCCTGGTTCATGCCCATGAATCTGCCCACGACTTCAGTATTTTCTGCAGCACTCCAACTCATTTCCAGCATTACGTAACCAGCATGAGAACAACATGAAAACAGCCCAATTAAGTCCTTCAAACATATATATTCGATCAAAATAAGGACTAAAAACATAACCAAAATAAATACTTATCAAATTCCCCCTCACTTATCCGATGCTTGTCCTCAAGTATCTCAAAATTAAACAAACTTAAGTTCAAGTTTTCATCCTTAATTTCACGAAGTCTCAAAAGGTCTCAATATGATTAAGCATCTAAATATGAAAGAAAACTAAGGAGCGAAAATAGATAAATGGCAAGACTAACAATTTAAAGCAAAAACGACATTCTAAAACTCTACTAACATCAATGATGCAAACCAATACCCTCACAAGGAATCGCTCATGTCACTCAAAGTGTTTAAGGGTAGAGAAAAATCACTCGAGCCAAAGCTAATTAGAGCATATCCATAAGCTTGTGTTTAAATCTAATCTCCACTACTAACATGAATATGATGCAAAAATCAAGAGGTCTTAAAGAAGGGTTGTAATGGGGCTAAGGTAATGGTAGGATAAAGGCTGAAAATAAGGGCTAAAATTCAAGACAAAAAATCATCCCAAAAAATATATTCGAAACTATTTTTTTTTTCATTCGAACCAAAACTGTTCGGCAGTGTACCTTTTTTTTCGAAATGTACTGTTTTTTTTTCTGTTTTTATTTTTCTACAGACTTGAACAATTTCCTGCACTGTATATTCGAATCAATTCTGCACAGTTTTTTTTTCTGCACAGTATATTCGAATCAATTCTGCACAGTTTTTTTCTGCACAGTATATTTTCTGCTGCTGCACTGCACTTATTCGAATCTGTTTTTTTTTAAGACGATTTTTGTCTTGAATTAGGGAACAAAAGTAATGGAATTGAGAAGAAAAATGGATTAGGCTTAAAATGTGGTGATCAAGAAAAAGGGCCAAGGCTCAAAAATTGGTTCACTAGGGGAAATTAATTAAAGGGTAGGCAATTTATTTGGGAAGAGAAATGGTTAAAACCTAGTGCCTCTATCATATTTAAGCATCATAATCAATCAACGTAATCTCAAAAAGAATTTAAAAACAAGTTCTAGAATGCAACCAATTTAGCTAGGCACACTCAAAGAAACAAAGAGCAAATATAATGCATGCTCATTAGGCTAAAAAAACTCACAAATATGTCTTGTGTACTTAGGTAAGCATCATGTGAATTAATAGAGAAAGAAAATGTCATATAAAAGATTTTATTGAAAAATCAATCATGCCAAAAATCTACTATGCAACCTAGAATTTTCTAACAAGATAGATACAGAACCATGTGAAAACAATGAGACAAGGCGAAGTTAAGGATTTAAACAAAGAACTTAAATTAATAAAATCAAGATTTCAAGCGAACAATGAAGACGGATAAGCAAGATAAAAAAAAATGATAAGCATATCTCCCTCCCCCTCACTTAGATGCATTTTGTCCCAAAATGAAAAATTAAATTAAAAGAGAGGAAAGGAGAGACTCCCCTAATCAATTGCGGCCACGACCGCGGCCACGTCGTCCGCGGGAAGTGCCGGGGCGAAGATAGGATAAGATCTCGGCTAAGTTAGTCTCGATGGAATGGAGGCGCTCATCCATATCTCTTTGGGGTTGGTCGTCTTGTGTTGGTTGTGATTGGGCTTGTCTACGAAACAATCGTTCTTGACGAGTTGGGAGAGTGCCCGGGGGAGCAATATAAGGTGCATCAGGGGTTCCTGCAAGTAAGCCCATGGCATCTAGGCATCTCTCATCTAAAGCACTCATAGAAAACGCATAAGTAAACTGAGATGGATCAAAAGTAGCAGGAAAAATACGCAAGGCTAAATGGGTAATATAAGGACCCAGAATTAATGGTCGTGACCTAGTGGTTCGTGGTACACGATGAAACGTGTGGGCCAACCAAAAACCAAGATTTACCTTAATATTTACCTGCATACACCAGAGAAAGAATAACTCAGTTCTACTCACGGTTGATGGAGTGTCGTTTCTGCCGAAAAGGTTGTAAACGAGGAACCGATGGATATATCGTAAAGCAGGGCTATGAATAGTGTGGTCCTTAGTTGTTTTCGGATTGTATTGCACACCTGCTAAACCTGTCAAAGTCTTCAGAGAAAAGTCGTTATCGAAATCTTCCGGTATGTCTAAAAGGGCAGATTGATAGTTAGGGTCCGAAACATTAGTGACAAAACCCATATAAACATTAAACTGAGTAATAGATAACCGAAAGTATTGACCCGATAAGCGAAAAGATATTATATTTGGTGTATCAAGAGACCTCGCGCGACTACGATCAAACGAAAAAGTAGAATAAAATTCAAGAACTAATTCGTAGTACGTGTCACAAGTAATAACATGAAATCGACGCCATCCAATATTATCAAAAAGTGCTAGGACCGACTCACGTAAATGCAAACGATCTAAAGTTTGATCGGGGATGTACTTACAGACCGGAAGTGAGCGATGTCGAATATGATTAAACATATCGAGTTCGTCTCCAGTAAATTGTAAAAACCCTTTCAAGTTCTCATCGTTCGGTGTCGTAAATCGTTGGCTACGTCGTGGATGTTCTTCATGGTCCGATGGAATATCGTTGTGGTCGTGAGGCGGTGATTTCGGATGAGCAGTGTCCAAGGGATTATGGGTAGCAAATTCAGCGTGCATGTGATCTGCAAATTCAGTGGTAGGGTTAATAACGAATAATGGTTGAAAAAATTCAGAACTTACCTCATTGGCCGCCAAATAGTGATCCGAATGCAAGGACGTGTTGGTGTGCATGTGAAAGGAGGGCACACGGGTTGGTGAAGGGATGGGCATGTGATGTTGGTGTGATGATCCGCCAACCGCGTCGGAGGCCAAGGAGTGGTAAGGGGAAGGTGGCGGCGATGGTGGACGTGACGAACGGCAGAGTAGAGATGGCCGCGTTTCGTCACTGCCGGTGACACGAGCAGTGCGGCCGGTGCTGGTCTGTCCAGATCTGTGCGTGGGAGTGCCCCTCGCCATGGCCGGATCGTTGTGGTGCGAGGGAGAGGGTTGGTGCGTGTGGGCAGTGGCGGTGTGCATGGAGGTTCTTTGCGTCTCAAGGGAGTGGAAGGAAGGTGATGGGGGTGACGGTGGTCGCTGCGGTTGGTGGTGCAGTGGTGCATGGCCGACGGGGTGGGGGTGGTGTTTGGGACGATGGGAGGCTCGGGAGGTGGGATGGTGTTGGGTTGCGGCTGTGGGTGCTCGGAGTCGCTGCTGAGGGCGACGTACTGCGGTGGCTGGAAGCGCCGGCGGCCACCGATGACGAGTGGTGGTTGTTGTGGAAGCCGGCGGGCTTGGTTCATGGTACGAGGCATTCCAACGGTGGTGTGTAGGGTTGTTTCGGCTGGCTGGTGAAGAAGTAAAGAGCAAAGGGTTTAATGTGGGTGTGCGGCTGGTGAAGAAGAAAATAGGGAGGGTTTAATGTAGGTCAAAGCTGTAGGGTCCACGAAATTTATGGTGATTGGGTTGAAATAAAGGTCTTGACTGGATAAGGTGGTATATTTAAAATTTGGATGGGATAAAAATAATAATATTTAAAAATTGGGCCCACCAAATCTTGTTGAAAAGGATAGCTTCTCATCCTTTATTCGATCTAAATCATCTTCAAATAAAATAAATAAAAGATCAGATAAAAATAGAATTCAAAATAAAAAAGATAAAATGATGAGATAATAAAATAAATTCAAAAAGATAAATAAAATGAGATAAAAATAAATTTAAAAGTAGATAAGAAAATATTCAAAAATAAATATGAAAAATAATGAAGATAAATTTGAAAAAAAATCAAAATTAAAAATCTTTAAACAGATTAGATAATTTCGATTCTTTTTTTTTTGTTTTTTTTAACTAAAAAGAGAATTTAAATTAAATTATGGCAGTTTAAAATGGAATAAAATAAAATAAAGAAAAATAAAAATAATTAAACTAAAAAGAAATGGGTTGCCTCCCATCTAGCGCTTGTTTATCGTCGCTAGCTTGACGACCTTATTTATGCATTCGGTTCCTCGAAATGAATTTCTTCCACCAAACCAATTGGAACATTTTCGTAAAATTGTTTTAACCGTTGTCCATTAACTCTAAAGCTATGTCCTTCGGTGTCTTGAATTTCTACTGCTCCATGTGGAAAAGATTGAACAACAGTGAATGGTCTGAGCCATTTGGAACGCAATTTTCCTGCAAAAAGTTTGAATTTAGAATTAAATAATAGAACTTTTTGACCAACGGAAAAAGATTTAAATGAAATATTTTTATCATGGAAATCCTTTGTTTTGTCTTTAAAAATTTGTGCACTATCGTAGGCGTGTTTCCGGATTTCCTCGAGCTCTTGAATGTGTAACTTGCGTTCCCTTCCAATCGCATCCATTTCCATGTTGCATTGTTGAATTGCCCAAAATGCGCGATGTTCCAGCTCGACTGGTAAGTGACAGGGTTTACCGTAGACGAGACGGTAAGGTGACATCCCTATGGGGCCTTTGTACGCAGTACGATATGCCCATAACGCATCGGATAGCTTTATGCTCCAATCTTTGCGATCCGGCTTCACGATTTTTTCGAGTATGGTCTTTATCTCTCGATTCGACACCTCCGCTTGACCATTCGTTTGCGGATGGTAAGATGTTGAAATCCGGTGGGTGACACCGAACTTCTTCATGAGAGCGTCAATCACTCGGTTAATGAAATGCTTCCCTCGGTCGCTTATTATCGCTCGCGGTGTGCCAAACCTGCAAAAGATAGATTCTTTTAGAAACTTAACAGTGGTTTTAGCATCATTATTTCGGGTTGCTCTAGCTTCAACCCATTTAGAAACATAATCTACCGCAAGAATTATATAAAAATTACCGAATGAAGAGACAAAGGGACCCATATAATCTAATCCCCAAACATCGAATATCTCACATACAGTAATGGGATTAAGTGGCATCTCGTTTCGTCGACTCAAATTACCAACCCTTTGACACTTTTCACAAGATTTGCAAAATAAATAGGCATCACGAAAAATGTTGGGCCAGTAAAAACCACACTCAAGAATTTTATGTGCAGTACGTTTAGGCCCGAAGTGACCACCGCAAGAATAAGAATGACAGAAATTTAGGATAGAGTTTACCTCGCTTTCTGCTACACATCGTCTAATTACCTCATCCGAACAATGTTTCCAAAGATAGGGATCATCCCAAATGAAGAATCGAGACTCCCTTTTTATTCGTTTAACTTCCACTCTCGGTAAATCTTGTGGCATCTTACCTGTGGCTAAGTAATTCACCATGTCTGCGAACCATGGAACGTTAAGCTGAGCTGCCATCAATCCTTCGTTAGGGAACTCCTCTCTAACCGGTGGATCGGACATAGATAATGGGATGCGACTCAAATGGTCCGCAACAAGGTTTTCGCATCCCTTCTTATCTTTAATTTCTAGGTTGAATTCCTGGAGTAATAGTATCCACCGGATCAGTCTCGGCTTTGCCTCCTTTTTGCTCATCAGAAAGTGTAAAGCTGCATGATCAGAAAAGACAACGATTTTAGTACCGAGTAAATAAGATCTAAACTTTTCTAAGGCAAAAACAATAGCAAAGAGTTCTTTTTCCGTTGTTGAATAGTTTTTCTGCGCAGGATCTAAGGTACGTGACGCATATGCTATAACATGCAGTTCCTTGTCGATTCTTTGACCTAACACCGCTCCAACGCTAAAGTCGGAAGCATCGCACATTAATTCGAACGGGTGGTTCCAATTTGGTGGTTGGACGATAGGTGCGTTTACAAGCTTCTCCTTGAGTATGTCAAATGCCTCCTTACATTTCTCGTCAAAATTGAAGGGTTGATCCTTTTGCAATAGACTGCAGAGGGGTTGCGCCAATTTTGAAAAATCCTTAATAAACCTGCGGTAAAACCCTGCATGGCCAAGAAATGATCAAATATCCCTCACAGTTGTGGGGTATGGGAGTGAGCGTATAACATTTGTTTTAGCCTTATCAACAGTAATACCTTTTGAGGAAACTATATGTCCTAGAATTAACCCTTTATCTACCATGAAATGACATTTTTCATAATTTAAAACAAGGTTGAATTCAAGGCATCTTTTTAGCACATTTGTTAAGTTTAATAAACATTCTCCAAAGGAATTACCGTAAACTGTAAAGTCATCCATGAATACCTCTATACCTTTTTCGATGAAATCTGAGAAAATGCTCACCATGCATCTTTGGAATGTGGCCGGCGCATTACAAATCCCGAATGACATTCGACGATAGGCGAACGTGCCAAAAGGACATGTAAAGGTTGTCTTCTCTTGATCCTCGGGCGCCACAGGAATTTGGAAAAAACCTGAAAATCCGTCAAAACAACAGTAGTGAGTTTTACCGGCTAATCTCTCAATCATTTGGTCTATAAAAGGAAGTGGAAAATGATCTTTTCGAGTTAGAGAGTTCAACTTCTTGTAGTTTATACAGACTCGCCAACCATTTTGGACTCTTGTTGGGACCATCTCACCTTCTGCGTTCTTAACCACCGTGACTCCGGTTTTCTTAGGGACTACATGGATCGGGCTTACCCAGTCACTATCTGAAATTGGATAGATTATATCTGCATCTAGAAGCTTTTGTATTTCTTCTTTAACTACGTCCATCATAGGTTGATTCAGGCGGCGTTGTCCTTGTCGAGATGGCTTAGCTCCATCTTCGGTTTTTACCTTATGCATGCAAGTGGAGGAACTAAGGCCCTTAATGTCTGCAACGGTCCACCCAATGGCTTCCTTATGCGCTCGCAGCACTGTTAACAAGTCCTCCTCTTCTTCGTTTGACAGCTTGGTTGAGATGATAACCGGTAGGGTTTCTCTTTCCCCTAAAAATGCATACTTTAGATGCTCGGGTAATTGTTTAAGTTCGATTTTGGGTGCCTGCAATACAGAAGGTAAAGGTTTAGTTTTAGATGCAGTAAGTATTAAATCTTTATTTACTGAACAAAGATTTTCAAACTCCCTGTCTTCTTCGTCGGAATCCGCGATTTCTCTGTACAAATCATCCATGAAGTCAGTAAAACTAGTGTCAAAGAAATCATTTATGGCAGGTTCAATGACATCAACAAAATTTAAACTAGCAACATTTTCAGGATGTCTCATAGCTTTGTAAACGTCAAATTTTACTACCTCACCGTCGAATTCCATTGTAAGGATCCCACTTCTTACATCGATTTTTGTGTTTGCAGTGCTAAAAAATGGGCGGCCAAGGAGGATCTCAGAAGAGTTGTTTGCTCGGTCGTTTTCCATGTCAATGACATAGAAATCCACTGGGAAGATTAAATCATTTACCTTCACGAGGACGTTTTTCAGTAATCCCTCTGGGTAGATTATGGATCTGTCCGCCAACTGTATGGTTACCTTCGTATCCTTCAAAGGCTCAGCAGAAAGTGAGTTATAAAATGAAAGAGGCATAACATTAATAGAGGCCCCTAAGTCACACATTGCTCGTTTAATACCCACTTTACCGATTTTGCAGGGAATGGCGAACATACCTTGGTCCTTCAATTTCGGTGGCAACTTACGCTAGAAGACCGCCGATACATGTTCTCCTAGATTAACCTTTTCAACTCCAATAAGACGACGTTTATTAGTACATAAATCTTTAAGGAACTTAGCATACCTTGGAATTTTTCGGATTACGTCAAGGAGCGGAATGTTGATCTCTACTTTTTGGAACACATCTAGGATTTCCTTTTCTTCTGCTTGTTTGTCTCTTTTCATCAATCTCGACGGAAATGGTGGTCGGACATCATAAGGGGATGGTTCAGGGGTTGGATTTGATGTATCTTTTTTGACTGGTGGAGTTGATTTATCTTTTTGGGTGTTTACCTCTGAGGTTTTGGGTTCTATCACGGTTCCACTTCTAAGAGTGATGGCATTAACATTTTCTTTAGGGTTTATTTCTGTTTGTGAAGGGAGTTTACCTTTGGATTCAAGACGACTTACTGTTTGGGCTAGCTGGCTCATTTGTTTGTCTAACTCTTGTAAGTGGATTTCGGTACGGTTTTGGAACTTCTCTTGGGATATCGCTAGTCGTTCAACCAAGGTTTCTAGAGACGTATTTTGTTGTGGGTAGGGTTGTCTTTGTTGGTACGGTTGATTTGGCCTTTGGTTGTTCGCGTACCCATAATTTGATTGGTTCCTCCACCCTGAATTATAAGCGTTCCCTATGGCATTGGCTTGGGCGACATCATCTTCTTGAATCATCGGACAACAGTCTGTCGGATGTTCTGGGCTGGTACAGATTCCACAAAGCCTAGCTGTTTTTCTCTTATCTGCAACAAGAGTTTGCACTATTTCAGCTAATTTATCGATTTTGTTTTCTAATGAAACTGTACTTACCTCGCGAACCCTTCGAGATGGTTCGCTTGACTGATTGAATCTTTGAGAGTTGGCGGTCATGGTTGATATCAGTGTTTTAGCCGCTGTTGGTGTCATGTTGACTAAAGTTCCGCCACTTGCCGCATCTATCACCTTCATGTCCATAGGCGTTAATCCTTCATAAAAATACTGGAGGAGGGTTTGTTCCGACAACCCATGTTGTGGACAATTTGCACACAACTTTTTAAACCTCTCCCAGTATTCATACAAGGATTCAACTTCTTTTTGTTGAATGCTTAGGATGCTGCGCCTGATTTCGCTTGCTTTCGCTGCAGGGAAGAACCTGTCAAGAAAAAGTTTAGCCATGTCAGTCCATGTTGTAACAGAATTAGGGGGTAAATCAAATAACCAATCTTTCGCTATATCAGCTAAGGAAAATGGAAAAGCTCTAAGTTTGATTTGGTCATCGGATACTCCCTGTGGCTTTGTGCTTAGACAAACCATGTGAAATTCCTTCAAATGTTTGTGAGGATTTTCTGTTGGCAAGCCGTGAAAAGTGGGTAGGAGGTGGATTAAACCCGTTTTTAGCACGAACGGTGTTTCGCCATTTGGGAAGGTAATACACATCGGTTGCTGGCCATCGGGCGCCGCATTCAGTTGGCGAATGGTTTGATTTTCGTCTCCCATCGGATTGGGTTCGTAATTCGACTCTGCTTCGGATGTGATTTCTAGATCGCGTTCGAATCTTTGCTGGCGTCTTTTGTTTTTCTTTTCCCAAAGTGTTTGTGCGTTCAACTTTCGGTCTAGTGCTTCAATTTCCGAGATGAGTTCAAATTGTTCTCCCGGATTGCTCCTGGTCATAAATCAAATAAAACGATATTAGTACTTTGCCGTATTCCCCGGCAACGGCGCCAATTTTTACACGCGTCGTATAGTGTCAAAAATAAAACCTTAAACTCAAAATAAATAAGATTTAAATTAATATAGCGAGAGTAAGGGTCGATCCGCAGGGAATATGAACTCTAACACCTTTATTTTGATTTAGACCAATAACCTGTAGAAAATAAAGGGGGGTTTTAGAATAGTGATTTGAATGAGAAAAATAGTAAAAACGTAAAAATAAATGTTGAGAATGAATTATGGATAAAAATAGCCTCAAGCCACGCTTTGCCACGACATCTTCGATCACTGAAGTTGACTTTTCTTCGACTTTCCTGCAGGTTACAGTCTACAATGCCCAACCCTTGTAACTTACTTCTCGTTGGCAAATTCGACTCCCAGGGCAATCCTTGAAGTCAAACTTTAGTGAATTAGCCACGACAATCGATGCTAACCCAGATCTGAGTTGGTGCTGGAGAAGCCCGTGCTCGGATATTCATCTCGATGAGAGTTGTTTCCGATTTTGATTCCCCTTAGTGGACCACCACTAAGTTTGTTCTTAGGGAGTTGAATTGGCTACAAGCTTTTCCTCGTCCCCAACGATGGATCTAAACCACTTCAAGCCGATGCGCGCTCTCGGAATGAAACAATTGCGATGCCTAAAGATTAGGCCGATTGCCTAATCAATTTTACAGAGAATCTAAAAAGGATTTGTTGAAGGATTGAAGTATTTTCCTAATCTCACGAGGTTTGTCGGGTTTGGCGTTGCTTTTGGCTAAAAGGAATTTAGTTAAGCATGGTTTGTGAAAAAACCATACTTAATAAAATAAATGAAGAAAATGGAGAAAAGAAATAGAGAAAAATGGAGAGCTTTATTACTCGAGGAAGAAGAGAACAATGGAAAATGTTTGATGAATAATTCACCCCCTAAGTGGGGTATTTATAGTAGTTGAAAAACCCTAAAAACCTAAGATGATAAATCATAAAAAATTTAAATAAAATTACATAAGATAAATATCCAAGTTTTGAATTTTAAGATAAAAATCGGATGATAAGCTATCTTGATAAGTGGACTGATAAGTTATCAGGCTTGCTGACGTCATCTTCTAGAAGGTGCTGACGTGGCGCCCAGTCAGCATTCATGCCCTGGTTCATGCCCATGAATCTGCCCACGACTTCAGTATTTTCTGCAGCACTCCAACTCATTTCCAGAATTACGTAACCTGCATGAGAACAACATAAAAACAGCCCAATTAAGTCCTTCAAACATATATATTCGATCAAAATAAGGACTAAAAACATAACCAAAATAAATACTTATCACACTTCATCCTCTACATAAATTGTATTTCGATGATATTTTTTGTGAGAGGAATTGGGTACGTGAGTTATCTTATTTGAAAAAGACCGAGAGTCAAGAGGCCGAGAGCAATAAAAGTCAAATTAATGGCCCAATTTTGGTGAGTGAAAAGAAACATGAGGTAAAAGTCGAACAATGTCCAAATGAAAAAGGCGATAAAAAGATAAAGAGAGATTTTTTTCGACCTAACCATAATAACATCATTGTTTCAAGTGGCTTTGAGATCTTTTTTCAGGATTTTGTTGAACCATTAAGAGGAGCTCAATTGGATCACTCCACCTATGACAAAGATTCCGTTTCGATTGCCATTGTTAAACGTCCTTCTTTTACTATTTTTGATTCGAGGACGAATCTTTTTGAGGAGAGGGGGAATGATACATGCATGGGAGGGCTAAAGCAATGCATATTGGACAAGAAGTTGAATCTGTTTGTGAAGTCTAGAAAGTCAGCCAACTTGAGACGACATTTTGGATGGGATCCTGGCATTTCTAGGCAGAGTTGTCTTCTAACAATTTGACCGGCATTCAGTTACCTTTCCAACGCATCTTGAAACGCATCAATCGGACATCGGAAACTCAAGATACGTTCATTTTACTGAAGTCTTTGGCTTTAAAGTCTCGGCCGACTCTCTAATCTGGAGTGGGGTGTTCTTTCGGGCATTGTTTTGTGTCCATTTAGAAGTGGTGGAATTGTTACTTCGGTTCACACTCCTCCTTCTTTGTTGCCTTTCAACCTTTATCACCATTTCGTCAATCTCAACATAGTGCTGAAGCTCTACAACATCGAAAATGTCTTTATTGAGCCTGGTGAGGAATCTGGCCATGGTTGCCTCACGATCTTCTTCTATAATGGCACAGATCATTACAATCTCCATCTCTTGGTAGTACTCCTCAACACTCCAGTTTCCTTGTTTCAAAGTTTGTAACTTGTGAAAAAGATCCCGGTGGTAATGAGTTGGTATGAATCTCCAGTGCATAATACTCTTCATACCGTGCCATGTGTTAATTGGCCTTTCTCCATTGCGTCTCCTGGATAGAACTAGTTGATCCCACCAGATTAGTACATAATCAATGAATTCCATTACGGCCAATCGTACCTTTTTCTGTTCCAAAAAATTATGGCACTCGAATATATGTTCCACTTTACTCTCCCAATCTAGATATGCTTCTGGATCGGTCTTTCCTTGGAATGGTGCGATGGTAACTTGGATGTTGCTGAGGTTGTTATCAATTTCCTCATCTTCATTCTCATCCACAATCTCTTCATTTCGATGTCTTGGTTGCTGCCTACGTACATTGCCTTGTGAAGCCTCTAATTGGTCCATTTTATCATGAATAGGCTCCAATTCTACTCGTAGTATTCTTTCCAACTCTCGGATCATTGCTTCCGTTTGGAGATTTGGGGCTTGTCGTATTTCTTCCGGATTTGAATTCTAAGACATTTTGTTAGTGAAAATAAAAGAATCTGAAAAAGGATATTAGGACCTTACCAAAATTCTTTCCCAAAAGCCTCACTAATTCACTCCAAGAAAGTCACTTTGATATGTGTACGTTCATACTCAAGTTTGACTCACTTCCATGTTGTGTTTCACGCAACAAAGATCAAGGGGTTTTCTTTATTTCTCTTTTGTTGCTTAGTACAATTGCTACAATCATTTCAGGTTATCTAGATACTTGTCATCATATCATACTATACATATATTTTGATACGAGGTAGCCTGTCGAAACAGATTTTCTTCGTATGTTACGTGATGTGAGCACATCTACACCAACACCTAATGCTGATCCAGAGGTCTTGCCAATAGGAAACATCACTTGTTCTAAGGCAAAGAAATTAAGGGAAGCTTTTTTTTCTTACTTGTGCTACAATTCCAGATTCATTCAATAATGTTTCTACCTTAGAACATAGGGTTTACAATGTGTTGCATGCTAATATGTTATATATTTAGGTTATATTACTTACTATGTGTGTTTGAGTATGTATATATTATGATAAGTGTGTTTAGATTGATTTGCTATGACTTATAATGTTTCTACATTTGTTTGAGTGTTTTTAAATAAATTTACAAAGCTTTGATAGGAGTTTCAATGTTTTGTAACATGTACATAGGAGGACACCAGCTCAAGTGAGTACATGCAGCTCACCTCCAGCTAAGGAGAGTGTAACCAGCTCATCGTCAGCTCAGGAGAGTGTAACCAGCTCAACATCAGCTCAGGAGAGTGTGACTAGCTCATCCTCAGCTCAGGAGAGTGTTACCAATCCATCTCCAGCTCAAGACAGCTCAGAGGCTTAGCTCCCAGCTCAGTGTAGCTCATATCACCATCAGCTAGCTCATTTTTTAGCTCAACTCATTTCCAGTCAGCTCACGTTCACTTCACCAACTCAACTACAGCTGACAAGTCCAGTGGCAGCTGAATAAGTAAGTGTCCAACAAGTGAGTGGCAGCTAATACGACATATGTGATACATGTACCACAAGGCAATTCCAAGGACGAGATGGACTTACTTTTCCACTCGGCCCAATAACTCGAGCCAAGTCCAAGAAGATCAAGACTGAGCTGAATTCAACCGTTCAAGGATTTGTGAGCAAAGGATTGCAAGCTGCCATGAAGAAGAAGAATTTATTGAAGGAAGCCCACACTTAATGATGTGAGCACATCGAGGCCAACAAAGAATTCTGATCCAGAAGTCCTTCCACAAGGACCTGTCACACGTTCTAAGGCTAGGTAATTCAGGGAAGCTTTGTTCTCTACTTGTTCTTATATTCCTGAATCATTTGAACAAGTTCATGCCTTAGAATATAGGACTTTTAATGTGTTACATGCTGAAATGTAACATTTCCATACTTAGTATATTAATATAAGTGTGTTTGATAAGTACCTATAATGATATACTATGTTTCATATTGTTTTTGATATTAGTTTTACGTGTTTGAATAAGTTTCCAAGACTTTGATCAATTTTTCAATGTTTTGTAACATGTACACAAGAGAACTCTAGCTCACGTAGCTCTGGGCAGCTCAATTCCAGCTCAAGTGAGCGTAGGCGGCTCAACTCCAGCTTAGGAGAGTGCAACTAGCTCAACTCCAGCTCAGGAGATCGTAACCAGCTCATCTCCAGCTCAAGTGAGTGTATGCAGCTCATCTTCAGCTCACCAGAGTGTATGCAGCTTGACCCCAGCTCAGGAGAGTGTGTGTAACCAGCTTACTTTCAGCTCAGGAGAGTGTGATCAGCTCATCCTCAGCTCAAGTCAGCTCAGAGGCTTAGCTCCCAGCTTAGTTCAGCTCATAACACTCTTAGCTAGCTCATTTCAGCTCAGCTTGATTCAAGTCAGACCAACTTCAGCTCCACTAGCTCAACTTCAACTGACAAGTCCAGAAGTAGCTGAAAAGCGTCCTACATGTTGGGGAGTGTACCAGTGCACGCGTGGCAGCCTAGGTGGCATCCGAGTATGTAACTTGCACACGTGGCAGCCTTGTCACATGTGTGTACAAGTTTGGCCGAAAATCAGCACATTCTTCTCTCAAATGTGCGGCAAACTTGAAGATAAGAACAAAGGAAACACATTTAACATGTGTTTATTCTTTGAAATTCAAATAAAAAGCACAAATAACATGTGCTTTATCCATTTGGGCGCCCAAACTTCAAACATATGGCCAGAATTGCATGCCGCCCCTTTAGTGGTTATTTAGTTTTTTTTAAATTCAAATGGCTAATTAATAGCTACATATTTGAATTCAGCCAACTTCCCTTGTACTCTATATATATGAACGAAAATCACTTGTAAAAGGGTAGACTTTTTTTTTTATGAAACAAATTACACTTGTGAGAATTTCTCTCAATTCAGTTCTTTTTAGAACTTTTCTTGACTTTCAATTCTGAATTGATTGTCAAACACTTGATACTTCGGGTTCTCAA
This sequence comes from Hibiscus trionum, assembly GCA_030270665.1. Lineage (NCBI taxonomy): Eukaryota > Viridiplantae > Streptophyta > Magnoliopsida > Malvales > Malvaceae > Hibiscus > Hibiscus trionum. The sequence continues at coordinate 35,246,763 of BSYR01000010.1, read as the reverse complement.
TTGTTCGATAATTGAAGGGTCCAAGTCCTATTCGAGCAGAATTCAAGATAAGGTTCGGGTTCGTTCAGTAGATTGTTCGAGTTCTTCCTTGGAATTTTGTTCAAATTCTTCAAGAACGTTGCTGCCATTGTTCAATGCTCGAAGAGCATCATCTTCAACCTTCAGAATTGCCCAGAATTTCCAGCAACATTCTTTCTCCCTATTTCTTCTTTTCTTTCGTTTTTTACACTTTAGCCTCTAAACAACAACCCATATTTGTTTCTGTTGCAGAGAAATGTTTGCTTCAATCCTAGATCCGCTAATGAACGAGGAATGTTGTTTTGATCAGCAACACCCTCTGTATCATATGGTAATCAGAGCTTTGGTTGGATTTTAGCAAGTTCTGCACCCAAAAACACAAAAACAACAACAAAACAACCAAAATAAAAAAAAAATCGGAATTTTTTTTCTCTGGAAAATTCAGAAGTCAAAGTCAAAAATTCGAAATACCAAAAAAAAATAGCAAAGGTGTACTGAATTGTTGCAAATGGAGAAAAACAGTGCTGAAATGTTCAAAATGATCAAGGATGCATCAAATTGACTTGAAATGCTTGCAAACAGCCCGAAAACAACTTTTCTTGTTTGTTCCGGTGACAGGAGTGTGGTAAGCATTTCCACTGCGTAAGTTGCTAAATTCTCTTTCTTTTAGCATCCTTTTTATTTCATTTCACTTATTTTAATTTTCTTTTCTTTCTTCCAGCCCTTAATTTTCAATTTTCAGCCCTTATCTTGGTACTAACTTCAATTTTCTTAACCCTTATTGTACCTTGCAAGTTGACACAATTTACAGAATTTGAAACGTCCGAATTAGTTGCTTTAAAGAACTGATTACGAGAGATCGAGGGAAAAGGCATTTTGAGCGTGTGAGATCAGAAGGGGAGACCAAAAAAAAGCCAATCAAAGTTTCTCCCGAGTGAAACACGAGTGACGAGTGCAAATTGCTGTGTGAATTTTTCCCTTGGAGCGATCAGTGAGATTTTGTGTGTGTGCTGTGAGGTCCTATTTATATTTTGTTTTAACTAACTTATTATCTGTTTTTCTTTTGTTTTTCGTTGTACAAAAAAATGACAGGTTCAGATGATAACAGTTCTGGTAGGCGTCAGACACCAGACCTACAAATGCAGGCTTTAACAAACACCTTGCAACGATTGTTAAATGATGCGTTAGAGCCTATACATTCTCGTTTGGACAAGATAGATGGGGGTGGTTCCCAATCTGTCCATCATGAGAATAATGATGAAAATGAAGTTGAACAATCCCCGAGGCAGCCTTTAAGAGGTCGTACGCAACTTGATGATAATTTATCTAACATTAAAGTTGCCATTCCATCATTTCAGAGACGAACAGATCCTGATGCTTATCCTGCATGGGAAAGCAAGGTTGAGCATGTTTTTGAATGTTACAATTATTCAGAACAGAAAAAGGTTCGTTTGGCTGCGATGGAATTCACAGATTATGCACTGATTTGGTGGGATCAGTTGCTGATTAGTCGGAGACGTACCGGAGAAGGTCCAGTGGCTACTTGGACTGAAATGAAGCGAATCATGAGAAAACGGTTTGTTCCCCCTCACTACCATCGTGATTTATATCAAAAACTGCAAAATTTGAAACAGGGTAGTCGGAGTGTGGAGGACTATTTCAAGGAAATGGAGGTCGCCATGATGCGAGCAAACATCGAGGAGGATCGTGAGGCGACCATGGCACGTTTTCTTGCAGGTTTAAACCAAGAGATTGCCAATGTTGTTGAATTGCAGCATTATGTTGAATTAGATGATATGGTGCATATGGCAATCAAAATTGAGCGACAACAACGCAGGAAGTCTTCAAATCGAGGTACTACTCCATTTAAGTCATTTTCTAACCCTTTATATGCTCCTAACACTGTCAGGAAGCCAACACCACAGACGCCACTTCAGATTCGTGAACCAGGCGAATCCAGCAAACCAAAGACTCCCGTTACTGATAATGGGCGTGGCAAAAAACAAGTGGTGATACCAGGACGTTCACGAGACATCCAGTGCTTCAAGTGTCTTGGCAGAGGACACGTTGCTAGTCAGTGTCCTAATAGGAGGGTTATGATGATGCGAGATGACGGAGAGATTGAATCAGATTCCGAGGAGGAGTTGCATGATGTCCCAGAGGAAGAGAAGGATGGGACTGACCTAGAAATTGCTGAATCTGGTAAGGTTATGGAATTAATGGTTATTAAACGCAATTTGAATGTACAACAGGTACCGGGCGATCAACAGCGCGAGAACATCTTTCACACACGATGCAAGGTGCAAGATAAGGTGTGTGTTGTTATTATTGATAGCGGTAGTTGTACTAATGTTGCTAGTTCAGTGATGGTTGACAGGTTAAGTCTGAAGACGACAAAGCATCCAAATCCATACAAATTACAGTGGTTGAATGATGGTGGAGAGCTTAGAGTGACAAGACAAGCTGTTGTGCCATTTTCGATTGGAAACTACAAGGACGAGGTCCTTTGTGATGTTGTTTCCATGGATGCTACTCACCTACTGTTGGGACGCCCTTGGCAGTATGATAAAAGGGCAATGCATGATGGTTATACGAATCGTTACTCTTTTGTGCATGCAGGTAAAAAGATAACTTTGGCTCCTTTGACACCGAGTCAAGTGATGGAAGATCAAGCAAGCTTGCAAAAGAGTAAGGAAGCTGCAAAAGGAAAGAAAAAGATAATTGTTTATGCTAGCAGTAGCGAAATCAGGAAATGTCTTTCCTCTCAACAATCTGTGCTTATTTTGATGTTTAAAGATTATTGTTTGTTGACTGATTTTCCTACTGATCTACCTGCAACAATTTTGTCACTTTTGCAGGAATTTAAAGATGTGTTTCCTGAAGAAACACCGAAGGGATTGCCACCTCTTCGTGGCATTGAGCACCAGATTGACTATATTCCAGGTGCTACCATCCCGAACCGGCCAACTTATCGAACTAACCCTGAAGAGACGAAGGAGCTTCAGAGACAAGTTGCTGAATTGATGGACAAGGGTTACATTCGAGAGAGTTTGAGTCCGTGTGCTGTTCCAGTGCTTTTAGTGCCGAAGAAAGATGGATCTTGGAGGATGTGCGTAGATTGTAGAGCTGTGAATCAGATTACAATTAAGTATCGTCATCCCATCCCAAGACTTGATGATATGTTGGACGAGCTTTGCGGAGCCGTCATCTTCTCCAAAATTGATTTAAAAAGTGGTTATCATCAGATTCGCATGCGAGAAGGCGGTGAATGGAAGACAACCTTCAAAATAAAGCTAGGTTTGTACGAATGGTTAGTAATGCCTTTTGGTTTAACTAATGCACCTAGTACTTTTATGCGATTGATGAACCATGTTCTGCGATCCTTTATTGGCAAATTCTGTGTGGTTTACTTTGACGATATCTTGATTTACAGTAAGTCTTTGCAGGATCATGTAGAGCACTTGAAAGCTGTTTTGCAGGTTTTGAGAGAAGAGAGATTGTTTGGTAATCCAGAGAAATGTGTATTTTGTACTGACAAACTCACGTTTCTTGGATACATTGTTAGTTCTCAGGGAGTTGAAGTTGATCCTGAGAAGATTAAAGCAATTCAGGAATGGCCACAACCGACTTCGATAACTCAGGTTCGATCGTTTCATGGTTTAGCGAGTTTTTATCGACAGTTTGTTCCTAATTTCAGTTCCATTACCGCTCCCTTAACTGGGATTATTAAGAAGAATTCCACCTTCTTTTGGGGTAAGGAACAAGAAGATGCATTTCTGAAAATAAAAGACTGTTTAACTCGAGCACCTGTGTTAGCATTACCTGATTTTGATAAAATGTTTGAAATTGAATGTGATGCTTCTGGAGTTGGTATTGGTGCTGTTTTAATGCAGGAAAAGAGGCCCGTTGCATATTTCAGTGAGAAGCTTAGTGGTGCTACATTGAATTATCCAGTTTATGACAAGGAGATGTATGCATTGGTTTGGGCATTGGAGACTTGGCAGCATTATTTGTTGCCTAAGGAGTTTGTGATCCACACTGACCACGAGTCTTTACGGTACATTACAGGTCAGCATAAATTGAATAAATGACATGCAAAATGGGTTGAATTTCTTGAATCATTTCCTTATGTTATTCGTTACAAAAAGGGAAAGGAGAATGTCGTTGCTGATGCTTTATCACGTAGATATGTGCTTTTGAATTATCTTGATTCACATCTGATTGGTTTTGCATATATTCGTGAATTATACCCTGATGATCCTGATTTTAGGGATAAGTTTAATGCTTGTGAAAAAGGTGCAGATGGAAAGTTTTACAGGCATGAAGGCTATCTTTTCAAAGAAAGAAGGATATGCATCCCACAGGGTTCCATACGTGATATTCTAATTCGTGAGGCTCATGAAGGTGGATTGATGGGTCATTTTGGTGTCACTAAGACGTTGCACACATTGAAGGAGCATCTGTTTTGGCCAAACATGCGTAGGGATGTTGAAAGGTACTGTGAACGTTGTGTGACATGTAAGAAAGCAAAATCGAAGGTTTCACCACATGGTATGTACTTACCTTTACCTATTCTTGATTCACCTTGGACTGATATTTCGATGGATTTTGTATTGGGTTTGCCAAGGACTAGAACTGGTAGGGATAGCATATTTGTTGTGGTTGATAGGTTCTCTAAGATGGCACATTTCATTGCATGCCATAAGACCGATGATGCTGTTAATGTGGCTAACTTATTTTTTAGAGAAATTGTGCGATTACATGGTATTCCTAGGTCTATTGTTTCTGACAGGGATGTAAAGTTTTTGAGTCACTTCTGGAGGACTCTTTGGAGCAAAATAGGTACGAAACTCATGTTTTCTACTACTTGCCATCCCCAAACTGATGGACAAACTGAAGTCGTTAATAGGGTACTATCTACTTTACTTCGTTCCATCATCAAAAAGAATATTAAGACTTGGGAAGATTGCTTGCCACATGTTGAATTCGCTTCTAATCATGTTGTTCATTCTGCTACGAAAATGTCACCATTTGAGGTTGTTTATGGTTTTAATCCTATTACGACTCTAGATTTGTTGCCTTTGCCACAGGAACAGGTGATTAGCAAGGATGGTAAAGCGAGAGCAGATTGTGTTAAGCGTTTACATCAGCATGTTAAGGAGAACTTAGTACGAAGGACTCAGCAGTACGAAAAGCAAGCAAACAAAGGAAGAAAGCGAGTCACCTTCGAGGTTGGTGATTGGGTTTGGGTTCACTTCCGAAAGGAACGTTTTCCAGCCCAAAGGCGGTCAAAGCTGTTACCGCGAGGAGATGGTCCTTTTCAGGTGTTGGAGAAAGTGAATGACAACGCCTACAAAATAGACTTGCCGGGTGAATTTAATGTAAGTGCTACATTCAATGTTTCCGATTTATCCCCTTATGATGATTTTGCAGATTTGAGGACAAATCCTTTTCAAGAAGGGGGGGATGATGTGAGCACATCGAGGCCAACAAAGAATTCTGATCCGGAAGTCCTTCCACAAGGACCTGTCACACGTTCTAAGGCTAGGCAATTCAGGGAAGCTTTGTTCTCTACTTGTTCTTATATTCCTGAATCATTTGAACAAGTTCATGCCTTAGAATATAGGACTTTTAATGTGTTACATGCCGAAATGTAACATTTCCATACTTAGTATATTAATATAAGTGTGTTTGATAAGTGCCTATAATGATATACTATGTTTCATATTGTTTTTGATATTAGTTTTACGTGTTTGAATAAGTTTCCAAGACTTTGATCAATTTTTCAATGTTTTGTAACATGTACACAAGAGAACTCTAGCTCACGTAGCTCTGGGCAGCTCAATTCCAGCTCAAGTGAGCGTAGGCGGCTCAACTCCAGCTTAGGAGAGTGCAACTAGCTCAACTCCAGCTCAGGAGATCGTAACCAGCTCATCTCCAGCTCAAGTGAGTGTATGCAGCTCATCTTCAGCTCACCAGAGTGTATGCAGCTTGACCCCAGCTCAGGAGAGTGTGTGTAACCAGCTTACTTTCAGCTCAGGAGAGTGTGATCAGCTCATCCTCAGCTCAAGTCAGCTCAGAGACTTAGCTCCCAGCTTAGTTCAGCTCCTAACACTCTTAGCTAGCTCATTTCAGCTCAGCTTGATTCAAGTCAGACCAACTTCAGCTCCACTAGCTCAACTTCAACTGACAAGTCCAGAAGTAGCTGAAAAGCGTCCTACATGTCGGGGAGTGTACCAGTGCACGCGTGGCAGCCTAGGTGGCATCCGAGTATGTAACTTGCACACGTGGCAGCCTTGTCACATGTGTGTACAAGTTTGGCCGAAAATCAGCCCATTCTTCTCTCAAATGTGCGGCAAACTTGAAGATAAGAACAAAGTAAACACATTTAACATGTGTTTATTCTTTGAAATTCAAATAAAAAGCACAAATAACATGTGCTTTATCCATTTGGGCGCCCAAACTTCAAACATATGGCCAGAATTGCATGCCGCCCCTTTAGTGGTTATTTAGTTTTTTTTTAATTCAAATGGCTAATTAATAGCCACATATTTGAATTCAGCCAACTTCCCTTGTACTCTATATATATGAACGAAAATCACTTGTAAAAGGGTAGACTTTTTTTTTATGAAACAAATTACACTTGTGAGAATTTCTCTCAATTCAGTTCTTTTTAGAACTTTTCTTGACTTTCAATTCTGAATTGATTGTCAAACACTTGATACTTCGGGTTCTCAATTGTTCGATAATTGAAGGGTCCAAGTCCTATTCGAGCAGAATTCAAGATAAGGTTCGGGTTTGTTCAGTAGATTGTTCGAGTTCTTCCTTGGAATTTTGTTCAAATTCTTCAAGAATGTTGCTGCTATTGTTCAATGCTCGAAGAGCATCATCTTCAACCTTCAGAATTGCCCAGAATTTCCAGCAACATTCTTTCTCCCTATTTCTTCTTTTCTTTCGTTTTTTTACACTTTAGCCTCTAAACAACAGCCCATATTTGTTTCTGTTGCAGAGAAATGTTTGCTTCAATCCTAGATCCGCTAATGAACGAGGAATGTTGTTTTGATCAGCAACACCCTCTGTATCATATGGTAATCAGAGCTTTGGTTGGATTTTAGCAAGTTCTGCACCCAAAAACACAAAAACAACAACAAAACAACCAAAATAAAAAAAAAATCGGAATTTTTTTTCTCTGGAAAATTTAGAAGTCAAAGTCAAAAATTCGAAATACCAAAAAAAAAATAGCAAAGGTGTACTGAATTGTTGCAAATGGAGAAAAACAGTGCTGAAATGTTCAAAATGATCAAGGATGCATCAAATTGACTTGAAATGCTTGCAAACAGCCCGAAAACAACTTTTCTTGTTTGTTCCGGTGACAGGAGTGTGGTAAGCATTTCCACTGCGTAAGTTGCTAAATTTTCTTTCTTTTAGCATCCTTTTTATTTCATTTCACTTATTTTAATTTTCTTTTCTTTCTTCCAGCCCTTAATTTTCAATTTTCAGCCCTTATCTTGGTACTAACTTCAATTTTCTTAACCCTTATTGTACCTTGCAAGTTGACACAATTTACAGAATTTGAAACGTCCGAATTAGTTGCTTTAAAGAACTGATTACGAGAGATCGAGGGAAAAGGCATTTTGAGCGTGTGAGATCAGAAGGGGAGACCAAAAAAAGCCAATCAAAGTTTCTCCCGAGTGAAACACGAGTGACGAGTGCAAATTGCTGTGTGAATTTTTCCCTTGGAGCGATCAGTGAGATTTTGTGTGTGTGCTGTGAGGTCCTATTTATATTTTGTTTTAACTAACTTATTATCTGTTTTTCTTTTGTTTTTCGTTGTACAAAAAAATGACAGGTTCAGATGATAACAGTTCTGGTAGGCGTCAGACACCAGACCTACAAATGCAGGCTTTAACAAACACCTTGCAACGATTGTTAAATGATGCGTTAGAGCCTATACATTCTCGTTTGGACAAGATAGATGGGGGTGGTTCCCAATCTGTCCATCATGAGAATAATGATGAAAATGAAGTTGAACAATCCCCGAGGCAGCCTTTAAGAGGTCGTACGCAACTTGATGATAATTTATCTAACATTAAAGTTGCCATTCGATCATTTCAGAGACGAACAGATCCTGATGCTTATCTTGCATGGGAAAGCAAGGTTGAGCATGTTTTTGAATGTTACAATTATTCAGAACAGAAAAAGGTTCGTTTGGCTGCGATGGAATTCACAGATTATGCACTGATTTGGTGGGATCAGTTGCTGATTAGTCGGAGACGTACCGGAGAAGGTCCAGTGGCTACTTGGACTGAAATGAAGCGAATCATGAGAAAACGGTTTGTTCCCCCTCACTACCATCGTGATTTATATCAAAAACTGCAAAATTTGAAACAGGGTAGTCGGAGTGTGGAGGACTATTTCAAGGAAATGGAGGTCGCCATGATGCGAGCAAACATCGAGGAGGATCGTGAGGCGACCATGGCACGTTTTCTTGCAGGTTTAAACCAAGAGATTGCCAATGTTGTTGAATTGCAGCATTATGTTGAATTAGATGATATGGTGCATATGGCAATCAAAATTGAGCGACAACAACGCAGGAAGTCTTCAAATCGAGGTACTACTCCATTTAAGTCATTTTCTAACCCTTTATATGCTCCTAACACTGTCAGGAAGCCAACACCACAGACGCCACTTCAGATTCGTGAACCAGGCGAATCCAGCAAACCAAAGACTCCCGTTACTGATAATGGGCGTGGCAAACAACAAGTGGTGATACCAGGACGTTCACGAGACATCCAGTGCTTCAAGTGTCTTGGCAGAGGACACGTTGCTAGTCAGTGTCCTAATAGGAGGGTTATGATGATGCGAGATGACGGAGAGATTGAATCAGATTCCGAGGAGGAGTTGCATGATGTCCCAGAGGAAGAGAAGGATGGGACTGACCTAGAAATTGCTGAATCTGGTAAGGTTATGGAATTAATGGTTATTAAACGCAATTTGAATGTACAACAGGTACCGGGCGATCAACAGCGCGAGAACATCTTTCACACACGATGCAAGGTGCAAGATAAGGTGTGTGTTGTTATTATTGATAGCGGTAGTTGTACTAATGTTGCTAGTTCAGTGATGGTTGACAGGTTAGGTCTGAAGACGACAAAGCATCCAAATCCATACAAATTACAGTGGTTGAATGATGGTGGAGAGCTTAGAGTGACAAGACAAGCTGTTGTGCCATTTTCGATTGGAAACTACAAGGACGAGGTCCTTTGTGATGTTGTTTCCATGGATGCTACTCACCTACTGTTGGGACGCCCTTGGCAGTATGATAAAAGGGCAATGCATGATGGTTATACGAATCGTTACTCTTTTGTGCATGCAGGTAAAAAGATAACTTTGGCTCCTTTGACACCGAGTCAAGTGATGGAAAATCAAGCAAGCTTGCAAAAGAGTAAGGAAGCTGCAAAAGGAAAGAAAAAGATAATTGTTTATGCTAGCAGTAGCGAAATCAGGAAATGTCTTTCCTCTCAACAATCTGTGCTTATTTTGATGTTTAAAGATTATTGTTTGTTGACTGATTTTCCTACTGATCTACCTGCAACAATTTTGTCACTTTTGCAGGAATTTAAAGATGTGTTTCCTGAAGAAACACCGAAGGGATTGCCACCTTTTCGTGGCATTGAGCACCAGATTGACTATATTCCAGGTGCTACCATCCCGAACCGGCCAACTTATCGAACTAACCCTGAAGAGACGAAGGAGCTTCAGAGACAAGTTGCTGAATTGATGGACAAGGGTTACATTCGAGAGAGTTTGAGTCCGTGTGCTGTTCCGGTGCTTTTAGTGCCGAAGAAAGATGGATCTTGGAGGATGTGCGTAGATTGTAGAGCTGTGAATCAGATTACAATTAAGTATCGTCATCCCATCCCAAGACTTGATGATATGTTGGACGAGCTTTGCGGAGCCGTCATCTTCTCCAAAATTGATTTAAAAAGTGGTTATCATCAGATTCGCATGCAAGAAGGCGGTGAATGGAAGACAACCTTCAAAATAAAGCTAGGTTTGTACGAATGGTTAGTAATGCCTTTTGGTTTAACTAATGCACCTAGTACTTTTATGCGATTGATGAACCATGTTCTGCGATCCTTTATTGGCAAATTCTGTGTGGTTTACTTTGACGATATCTTGATTTACAGTAAGTCTTTGCAGGATCATGTAGAGCACTTGAAAGCTGTTTTGCAGGTTTTGAGAGAAGAGAGATTGTTTGGTAATCCAGAGAAATGTGTATTTTGTACTGACAAACTCACGTTTCTTGGATACATTGTTAGTTCTCAGGGAGTTGAAGTTGATCCTGAGAAGATTAAAGCAATTCAGGAATGGCCACAACCGACTTCGATAACTCAGGTTCGATCGTTTCATGGTTTAGCGAGTTTTTATCGACGGTTTGTTCCTAATTTAAGTTCCATTACCGCTCCCTTAACTGGGATTATTAAGAAGAATTCCACCTTCTTTTGGGGTAAGGAACAAGAAGATGCATTTCTGAAAATAAAAGACTGTTTAACTCGAGCACCTGTGTTAGCATTACCTGATTTTGATAAAATGTTTGAAATTGAATGTGATGCTTCTGGGGTTGGTATTGGTGCTGTTTTAATGCAGGAAAAGAGGCCCGTTGCATATTTCAGTGAGAAGCTGAGTGGTGCTACATTGAATTATCCAGTTTATGACAAGGAGATGTATGCATTGGTTTGGGCATTAGAGACTTGGCAGCATTATTTGTTGCCTAAGGAGTTTGTGATCCACACTGACCACGAGTCTTTACGGTACATTACAGGTCAGCATAAATTGAATAAACGACATGCAAAATGGGTTGAATTTCTTGAATCATTTCCTTATGTTATTCGTTACAAAAAGGGAAAGGAGAATGTCGTTGCTGATGCTTTATCACGTAGATATGTGCTTTTGAATTATCTTGATTCACATCTGATTGGTTTTGCATATATTCGTGAATTATACCCTGATGATCCTGATTTTAGGGATAAGTTTAATGCTTGTGAAAAAGGTGCAGATGGAAAGTTTTACAGGCATGAAGGCTATCTTTTCAAAGAAAGAAGGATATGCATCCCACAGGGTTCCATACGTGATATTCTGATTCGTGAGGCTCATGAAGGTGGATTGATGGGTCATTTTGGTGTCACTAAGACGTTGCACACATTGAAGGAGCATCTGTTTTGGCCAAACATGCGTAGGGATGTTGAAAGGTACTGTGAACGTTGTGTGACATGTAAGAAAGCAAAATCGAAGGTTTCACCACATGGTATGTACTTACCTTTACCTATTCTTGATTCACCTTGGACTGATATTTCGATGGATTTTGTATTGGGTTTGCCAAGGACTAGAACTGGTAGGGATAGCATATTTGTTGTGGTTGATAGGTTCTCTAAGATGGCACATTTCATTGCATGCCATAAGACCGATGATGCTGTTAATGTGGCTAACTTATTTTTTAGAGAAATTGTGCGATTACATGGTATTCCTAGGTCTATTGTTTCTGACAGGGATGTAAAGTTTTTGAGTCACTTCTGGAGGACTCTTTGGAGCAAAATAGGTACGAAACTCATGTTTTCTACTACTTGCCATCCCCAAACTGATGGACAAACTGAAGTCGTTAATAGGGTACTATCTACTTTACTTCGTTCCATCATCAAAAAGAATATTAAGACTTGGGAAGATTGCTTGCCACATGTTGAATTCGCTTATAATCATGTTGTTCATTCTGCTACGAAAATGTCACCATTTGAGGTTGTTTATGGTTTTAATCCTATTACGACTCTAGATTTGTTGCCTTTGCCACAGGAACAGGTGATTAGCAAGGATGGTAAAGCGAGAGCAGATTGTGTTAAGCGTTTACATCAGCAGGTTAAGGAGAACTTAGTACGAAGGACTCAGCAGTACGAAAAGCAAGCAAACAAAGGAAGAAAGCGAGTCACCTTCGAGGTTGGTGATTGGGTTTGGGTTCACTTCCGAAAGGAACGTTTTCCAGCCCAAAGGCGGTCAAAGCTGTTACCGCGAGGAGATGGTCCTTTTCAGGTGTTGGAGAAAGTGAATGACAACGCCTACAAAATAGACTTGTCGGGTGAATTTAATGTAAGTGCTACATTCAATGTTTCCGATTTATCCCCTTATGATGATTTTGCAGATTTGAGGACAAATCCTTTTCAAGAAGGGGGGATGATGTGAGCACATCGAGGCCAACAAAGAATTCTGATCCGGAAGTCCTTCCACAAGGACCTGTCACACGTTCTAAGGCTAGGCAATTCAGGGAAGCTTTGTTCTCTACTTGTTCTTATATTCCTGAATCATTTGAACAAGTTCATGCCTTAGAATATAGGACTTTTAATGTGTTACATGCTGAAATGTAACATTTCCATACTTAGTATATTAATATGTGTGTTTGATAAGTACCTATAATGATATACTATGATTCATATTGTTTTTGATATTAGTTTTACGTGTTTGAATAAGTTTCCAAGACTTTGATCAATTTTTCAATGTTTTGTAACATGTACACAGGAGAACTCTAGCTCACGTAGCTCTGGGCAGCTCAATTCCAGCTCAAGTGAGCGTAGGCGGCTCAACTCTAGCTCAGGAGAGTGCAACTAGCTCAACTCCAGCTCAGGAGATCGTAACCAGCTCATCTCCAGCTCATGTGAGTGTATGCAGCTCATCTTCAGCTCACCAGAGTGTATGCAGCTTGACCCCAGCTCAGGAGAGTGTAACCAGCTTACTTTCAGCTCAGGAGAGTGTGATCAGCTCATCCTCAGCTCAAGTCAGCTCAGAGGCTTAGCTCCCAGCTTAGTTCAGCTCCTAACACTCTTAGCTAGCTCATTTCAGCTCAGCTTGATTCAAGTCAGACCAACTTCAGCTCCACTAGCTCAACTTCAACTGACAAGTCCAGAAGTAGCTAAAAAGCGTCCTACATGTCGGGGAGTGTACCAGTGCACGCGTGGCAGCCTAGGTGGCATCCGAGTATGTAACTTGCACACGTGGCAGCCTTGTCACATGTGTGTACAAGTTTGGCCGAAAATCAGCCCATTCTTCTCTCAAATGTGCGGCAAACTTGAAGATAAGAACAAAGGAAACACATTTAACATGTGTTTATTCTTTGAAATTCAAATAAAAAGCACGAATAACATGTGCTTTATCCATTTGGGCGCCCAAACTTCAAACATATGGCCAGAATTGCATGCCGCCCCTTTAGTGGTTATTTAGTTTTTTTTTTAAATTCAAATGGCTAATTAACAGCCACATATTTGAATTCAGCCAACTTCCCTTGTACTCTATATATATGAACGAAAATCACTTGTAAAAGGGTAGACTTTTTTTTCATGAAACAAATTACACTTGTGAGAATTTCTCTCAATTCAGTTCTTTTTAGAACTTTTCTTGACTTTCAATTCTGAATTGATTGTCAAACACTTGATACTTCGGGTTCTCAATTGTTCGATAATTGAAGGGTCCAAGTCCTATTCGAGCAGAATTCAAGATAAGGTTCGGGTTCGTTCAGTAGATTGTTCGAGTTCTTCCTTGGAATTTTGTTCAAATTCTTCAAGAACGTTGCTGCCATTGTTCAATGCTCGAAGAGCATCATCTTCAACCTTCAGAATTGCCCAGAATTTCCATCAACATTCTTTCTCCCTATTTCTTCTTTTCTTTCGTTTTTTTACACTTTAGCCTCTAAACAACAGCCCATATTTGTTTCTGTTGCAGAGAAATGTTTGCTTCAATCCTAGATCCGCGAATGAACGAGGAATGTTGTTTTGATCAGCAACACCCTCTGTATCACTTAAAATCCTTCGAGCATAATTGGGTAACAAAAACCCAACTTGCTGCACCTTTGGGGATAGATATCCATGAGCCTTTAGATGTCCATTAATTATCCCCTTTATTGTATTTAGACCCAATACTCCTTATTATGAAAGGATTGGGTCAGACTTTTATTTTTAGCCCAAGTTAGGATTTACAAGTGTTATTTAGGCCTAGTTTGCATTAAAACAGCCCATACATGCTTCCTACCCAAAACCAAAGTACTTGCCAGCCAAATAAGCCCAAATCCCTTCAAAATTTCGTCCAAAAAGAAGCCCTAACAACCCATTACTTTCTGCCCAAGCAACCAGCCCCAAACAAGCCATTACTTGCCTCCCAAGCAACCAAGCTTATTTGCAGCCCAAGAAATCAGCACATATCAGCTTATCACTTGCCTTATCACCTTATTCCTTGCTGGCCAAGTACAAGGAGTTTGTAGGCTGTTTTTCTTTTATTTTTTAATTAAATTAGGATTTCCTTGTTTTAGTAGAAGTTAGATTACTTTGGCTATCCTTCACCTATAAAAGGATGAAGCCTCCACCATTTTAATTCAGATTATTGAGATTTTCTTTGATTAATGAAATATTTAGTGAGTTTGTTTTTGCAAGTGCTGATTACTTGTGCCTTAGAAGTCTTCTTCAACATAAGTTCGACGAGTTCTTGTGAGGGAGATCATCTTCACACTCTTGCTTGCCTAGGTAATTGCGTCTAGGAGGGTGGGTTAGAGCCGCTTGAGGTTGTTTGCTTAGATAATTGCGTCTAAGAGGGTGCCGAGGACAAAACAACAACAACAAATCACAAGCCATCTTCATCTTCAATCTTCACGCCATCTCCCTAAATTCCATAAACAAAGCTGGAAATTTCAGATTTGTTTTACCTATTCTTCTTTTCATCTTTTTTTAATCTTTTTCGTTATATTCTTGTTATTCATCTTCTAATCTTCCTTATTGTCTTCTTTTCTTTAAATTTCCAGCATTGAATCTGAAATTTTCAAGAAAAGCCCTTCTCTTTTCTATTGAATTTTCAGATCTGCCCAAAGCTTTCTTGATTGAGTCTAGAGCTCTTAGTTCTTGCAACAACTTGAGTGAAGGCTTCCAAATCCAATATTGCGCTACTCTATCATTTGGTATCAGATTTGGGACAATTCTTGGCAAGAATTTTGGCGTTTTGGGTGAAAAATTCAAAAAAAATGAGAAAATTCGCAAAAATCAAACGAACGAATTTTGAGCTGAAAATTTCCAGATCAGATCTAAACTATTGTAGGAGTCACCACAAAAAATTTCAGAATTTTTTGACTTCGGGAACACCTCGAACAAAGTGGATCAAATTGCTGCATATTTCAGGGTTTTTTCGGGTTTTCTGATCTTCTTTCATTCTTAACTATTTGTTTTCATTTGTTTTACCTTTTTAATGAAGTGCAATCTTGGATTTGGAAGCCTTCAATCAAGTTGTTGCAAGAACTAAGAGCTCTAGACTCAATCAAGAAAGCTTTGGGCAGATCTGAAAATTCAATAGAAAAGAGAAGGGCTTTTCTTGAAAATTTCAAATTCAATGCTGGAAATTTAAAGAAAAGAAGACAATAAGGAAGATTAGAAGATGAATAACAAGAATATAACGAAAAAGATTAAAAAAAGATGAAGAGAAGAATAGGTAAAACAAATCTGAAATTTCAAGCTTTGTTTATGGAATTTTGGGAGATGGCGTGAAGATTGAAGATGAAGATGGCTTGCGATTTGTTGTTGTTGTTTTGTCCTCGGCACCCTCTTCGACGCAATTATCTAAGCAAGCAACCTCAAGCGGCTCTAACCCACCCTCTTAGACGCAATTACCTAGGCAAGCAAGAGTGTGAAGATGATCTCCCTCACAAGAACTTGATGTGTGCACGCTCACCAGCAAGTTTTGCACACTTTCATGTTGTGTTTCACACATGTTATCATATCATACTTTGTATATGTCTTGCATAGTTTATTTTATGATCTTAGCATGCTACATGTGATACACATACTTAGGCTTTAAAAACCACATCTTTACTTAGCATATATTTTGCATCTTTAAATTACAAGTTTTCATCATTAAAGCATTACATTCAATTTATGCATTATAGTCCTTATACTATTTAAATGAAGTATTACTTATATAAATCATTTGTTTTCTTCATAGGTTATATTAACATAGCTCAAGAGTGTGTGCTACAGCTCGGTTCCAGCTCAAAACGTTGTTTGGCCGTTTCAAGACTCTACAAGCTGCCAAATGGTTCGAGGATACTTATGAAGTCTTAAAAGAGCTCAAGGATACTAAAGGACCAGCTCACTCAGCTCAAAACAGCTTCAAAGAGCTCAAATAGCAAAGGGTGATTTCTGAGCAAAGGAGGATTCGTTTCAGCTCCAAAACACTCTAGTAGCTAGAGGACAACTTAAAGGCACTTCAAGACTAGCTCACTCAGCTAAAGGAAGCTCGGATCAGCTCAAATCAGCTACTCACCTTTAGCTAGCTAAGTCAGCTAACTAGCTCAGCTTAAGTCAGCTCAAGCCTAGCTCGTCCAGCTCATCTCCAGCTCCTCTGACTACTACTAGCTCCTTCAGTGGACCAGCTAGTGACACTATCTACCTAGCTAAGTGATGGAAGGGCACCTACCTAGCCGAATAGCAAAGGAGGGAACCTAGGCACCTCTACACACCTTGGCGCCAATTTGGAAAGGTGCAAGGCTGCCGAATAGTGCTTGATAGGTTATCAACACCTATTCAAGCCCTTATCACACCAATTCGGCCAAAGGAGGGAGACACCAAGGCTGTCGAATCATTCCCTCTCCCCTACACACCATTTCGGCCACCCCTTTCATTTACTATAAATATGTAATGCATTTTCAATTGTAAACACACAATTCAGATTATAAAAATTACTTTGTGAGGTTTTCTCTCATCCTTGTTCTTTTTAGAACTTCTTGACTTATCAAATCTTTATTGATTTTTGGCGTCTCCCTTTTCTTTCCATCTTGATACTTTAGATTGTTAAACATCCATTGTTTCTCAGTCTAAATCCTTTTACCACCCTCAAGGCCTCATCCAAGTTAGGGTATATGCTCCTTAGCATATGTTCATCTTTTTGAGCCTTTAAATACTACCAACATCCTTTCTCTTCACCATCTTCCATACACCATCCGAAACCATCTTCCTACTTATCTATCTTTCTTTTCTTACACCCTTTTGACATACAAACACTACCATCCTTCCTCAACCTATCTCCTTTCATCCATTTCAACATATTTTCACAAGAAAACATTCGTGATACAAGGCTTGCTTGCATTCAAAGGTCCGGGCAATCAAAGCTTCTCTCTACAACATCAATTGGAGAGTTGGAGCGTATCATGTGGTAATCAGAACAACAAGGAAGAATCAAGTAAGCCCTATATCTTCTTATTTCAATTCTGATATAAAAAAAGAAAGAAAATTCAGATTGTTCCAAATACAAGGAATCTGAATTAGATAAAAAAAAGAAAATCAGAATTTCAAAAGGGTGAAGTCAAAATGCACAAACGATCAAGCAACCAACTCCGAGAAGTTCCTCAAGTTTGATTGCTCACGACCAGTTTGTAAGTCAAGTTTTGTGGTAACGATTCTGTTTTCTTTATTTCCATTCATTTATCCTTTATTTTATCCTTTCTTACATTTCAGTCCCTAAACTTTCTATTCTTCTTTTAAACTCCTCCTTTCTTTCATTTTTCAAGCCTAACCTTTGTTTGCAGCCCAAACTGCATATTTCATAAAATATTTGACAGGTTTTAAGTTAGTTCTTTCAATAACTTGTTTTGAGAGATTTGAGTGGAAAAAGGCAAGAGAGTGGTGAGCACAGAAGGGGAAGTAAAAGCCAGAATTCCCAGAGTGTAAACACGAGTGAAATTGAGTGACATCTTCTCTTTTCTTTGGAGTGACCGTGAGATTTCTCTCTGTGTGTGTGTTGGGTGAGGTCCTTTTATACATTTCTTTCATCTTTCTTTTACTAACTATGTCACGGGATTCCTTCAACAATCCATCAACCCAAGACGTGCCAGATGATCTACAACGTTCAAACATCTTTTAGACACGTTGCCATGTTCAAGGCAAAGTGTGCTCCATTGTCATAGATGGTGGGAGTTGTACCAATATTGCCAGCGCTTTGATGGTCAAGAAACTTGGTTTGACAACAACGAAGCATCCAAATCCATACAAGATTAAGTGGTTTAATGATGATGATGAAATCGAAATCACCGAGCAAGTTATCATTCCATTTTCCATTGGAAGATACAAGGATGAAGCAATTTATGATGTGGCACCCATGCATACCAGCCATCTACTTCTTGGACGACCGTGGCAATACGATAGACGAGCAATTCATGATGGATTCACTAATCGATATTCCTTTTCTTTTGAAGGCAAAAAGATTACCTTGGTACCTCTTACACCAAGCCAAATGAATGAAGACCAAATTGCCTTGAGAAAGAGCTTTGAAGCCATAAAGGAAAGTTTGAATGAAGAAAAGCATTTTGAGGTTGAACAGAATGTTGGAGTTGAAAATGAGAGAAATGAATATGGAGAAGAAAAAGAGAGTGAGGAGAAAGTTTTATCTAAACAATCTTTTCTTCCTATTCTTTCTTTTTTTTGCAGGACTCTAAAAAAGGCATACCTTTTCAAATTGATGAATCAAGCAGCATATCTTTTGAAGAACCAATAGGCGTGACCTTTAGTGATCCACAAGACATGCCCCTTGGCGTTCCAAAGGATATGCCACTTGAAGTTCAAAAGGATGTGTCATTTGAAGATTCAAGAGTTGTGTTTGTTGACATCCCATGTGCAATGCCAATCTTAAAGAAGATTCAACAACCAACTCCCATTAAACATCCACCATGGTTTGCTTTGTCCATTCATCTTGTTATTAATTTTTCATTTACTAACCATGGTTTGATTTGCAGCCAATTGATTCAAATACATGGAGTTATTTTATCAACCAATGGTGACAAGTTCCTTTGTTATTTTGAGGTTGATTGGTGCGCTAGAATCAATGCCAAACTACAAACAACCATTCTGCCCAAGATTACCCATTTTAAGGGTATGAAGCAAGCATCTTCCATCCACTCAAAGATTATCATTCGAAGCGGTACAAGGATAAAGGTGGAACTATTCATGGAAGGATTAGTTGACCCAGGAGGTTGGAGGCAAAAACGAAGTGTTGAAACTTTGATGAAAGATTATGTCATTTCCAAAAGTTATGATGTTTCCAACCATTACAGAAGAGAACCCCAAGGGACATGTGCCTATTCAGAAGAACCAAGAAGAATAATCATTCCATTTGGGAAGAGCAGTGAGGATTCATCCACCCCTACAATAAAAGATTATCCGTTGAGAAACAACTTCGATTTGAGGACAAATCGCCTCAAAGAAGGGGAGGATGATATGTGCACGTTTGGCCCTAAATCAGCAACCTTCGATTTGAGGACAAATCGCTCAAAAGAAGGAGGGGATGATGTGAGCACACTCACCAGCAAGTTTTGCACACTTTCATGTTGTGTTTCACATATGAAAGACCCGAGAGTTTTCCTTACTTCTCTCATATTACTTACTTTTTCTACACTCACTTCTGATTATTTAAATTCATGTTATCATATCATACTTTGTATATGTCTTGCATACTTTATTTTTATGATTTTAGCATGCTACATGTAATACACATACTTAGGCTTTAAAAACCACATTTTTACTTAGCATAACATAATACAGGAAAGGAAATATAGACATAAAGAAGAAGCATGGGAATATAGAAGCACTAACATGAGAGTGCAAAAATAAAGCTACAAGGATGGAAGGTAGACAATGAGCAAGATACAAAATGCAAGAGAGAATGTAGGTTAGGATCAGAAGATATGAAGGAGAGGTGCATACTATTAAATCTATTAGATGGAAGAAAACCTAAGGGCATATTATAAGGATAGAAAAAACCAAGCGTATAGAAGATAACACTTAAAGATATGCAAGCAGAAAGATAAAGGTGTAAATCACATAAAAGAACTAAACAGATGTAACAAGCCTTAAAAAACAATAAAAAGAAGAGAGGCAAACCATAACAGAATAAAGAGTTAAGGAGTAGCTAATATAGAGCAGCAAATGAAAGAAACTATGATGAAGTGGAATGGTACATGCATAATTGAGAGGTAAAATAGAAAGCAAGAAGGGAATCGATCGAGCATACATATAGATGGACTGATATGGCATAAAGCAGTGTAAGTGCAGTAGGTAGATCATAAAAACCATACATATGGTCAAGGGGACATTCCTTAGTAAGTATCTAGTAGGAGGATCTGACATAGCTATGTTAGGGTTAAAGGTCTCGCAAAAGGGCCATTCAGACCATGTGGTTATGCATAAAAAGGGGAATGTTATGTGAATAGAGATAAAAAGGATAATGGTCCATGGCCTCAGACTGAAAATCTTGTGAGAACCACCTACACTACAAAACCAAGTTTTCAAAGAGTAGGCCGAGAAGCAATACAAAAATATAAAAGACACCATAAAGGGATGCGAGATGTTGATAGTACTCACAATAATTGATACAAAAACAGTATGTATAAAACTGGGCATATATGTAATCAAAGAATAAGGAACAGTCAACATGAGAGGAAGTAATGAGTGTAACAGCAGATGTACAAGCATGTAAGTATAACCCGCAAAGTGGTTCGTTGAAAATTTCCCTTGGAGGGATCGATAAGAGAAGATAGTTGACGTTTCCTTAGGTAACAAAATACTAAAGAAGCTAGAATGTAACAGAGACATTAGCATATAAAAGGAAAATAAAAGAAGGGAACTATGATGCAACAAGAACCAGGTGCAAGAAAGATAGCATAATAATAAATGAGCATTGCATATAGATACGAAAAGGGAATTCAGAATGGTATGAGAATCGTTAATGAAAAAAATTATACATACAAAGAAAGTAAAAGGGCCACGAAATAGCGTTACCTAGCAGTGATGAGAGGATCGTCGTTTCCTTGACTCTCCGGAACAGTCGAGAGTCACAAGGGCCAATCGGTAATGCATATCAGAAAAGAAAAACAAAAGCACCAAAATTAATAGATGGATGAAATAAAACATAATAAAGGAAAGAGAAATAAAAGGGAATGTTTGAAAATAGGACCCTAACAGTAAAGGCGAAGACGCCAACCGGAAAATCCATCCCAACACTAGCTCGATTGTGCACTGGAGAAACCTCCAAGAGCAATTATTAGGCGGATAGATCCGCCACACCATCGCCCTAAACGAGAACAAAAATTGCCAACCGTTCTTGTAAGGATGAGATGGTCGTCGCGTTCTTGATGCTCCAACGCAACAATGAGTCACAAAGGACAAAAGATAACACAAATCGGAAACGAAAACCAGGGGCACCAAAGTTAGAAAAGAAATGAAGTAAAAGATAATGAAGGAAATAGGATTAAAGGGAGATGCGTTATAGTGGGAAGACCCTGTCGATGTTAACAGAGACTCCCACCGGAGAGAGGGCTGACGATGATGCTGGGAGAGGAAAATCCGTACCGTCTCCATCCCGAGAGAGCACCAACTAAGCCACCAATAGCAAATCTGAATCGGTAAAAGAGACAAGATAAATATAGTTAAAACACAAACGCCTCCAAACCTTAGATTTACATAACGAAAAAATAGGGGAAAGCGAGACTGTAGCCAAAAAATATGAAACCCAGGCAGATCTGAATCGAGAGTGAACCGCCAAGGGACAGAAGGCCCGGCTAGAGATCTATTATGAAAATGAGAATGCCAACAATTAGAAAAGCAAAAAAAAAGAGAATAAAAGGATTAAAGAGGGAAAAAGACTTATCCGATTGAGAACCGGAGTAATTCTTGCTCGAAGGGTTTTCCGATGGCGATTGGCTCTCAAAATGTCTCGGCAGTTAGGCGCGTGGGATCTCCATAGTGGATGGTCACCGGTCGGTTTAGCAAAGCGCTCAACAAAGCACAGTGTGGTGTCGGCCGCGGCGAAAGGGGGGGAAGGGAGGGAAAGAGACGACCGTGAAAAAGAAAGGAAAGGGAGAGAGTCTGGTAGGTGAAGCGGCGGATGAAGGAAAAAAGGAAAAGGGTAAATGAAAAGTTAAGGAGAAATCGAGAGAGAACCCCCAAAAGAGAGAGAGCATTTCGAGAGCCACCCGTTGGAACTGAGTACCCGTTGGAATTTTAACTGAGTAAAAAGTACAGAAATTGAGGTTTTGCAATATAATTTGGTTGAAATCCTCATAATCAATTACATGATCTCCTAATATTTGATAAAAACGTTTTTGCAGTCCCTTTTCTAGAGGTTTCGGACGAGTAGGTCTAAATGGGCCTTTTAATGGACCCGTTGGAATTTTGACTGAGTAAAAAGTACAGAAATTGAGGTTTTGCAATATAATTGTGTTGAAAAGCTCCTAACCAATTAGACGAACTCCTAATATTTGATGAAAACCTTTTTTGTGGTCCTTTTTCTAGAGGTTTCGGACGAGCAGGTCTAAATGGATCTTTCAATGGACTCGTTGGAATTTTAATAGAGTAAAAAATACAGAAATTGAGGTTTTGCAATATAATTGTGTTGAAAAAGCTCGTAATCAATTACATAACCTCTTAATATTTGATTAAAACTTTTTTGTGGTCCTTTTTGTAGAGGTTTTGGACGAGCAGGTCTAAATGAGCTTTTCAATGGACCCGTTAGAATTTTAACTGGGTAAAAAGTACAGAAATTGAGGTTTTGCAATATAAGTGTGTTGAAAAGCTCCTAAACAATTCGACGAACTCCTATATTTGATTATAACTTATTTTCTGGTCCTTTTTCTAGAGGTTTCGGACGAGCAGGTCTAAATGGGCCTTTCAATGGACCTGTTGGAATTTTAACTGAGTAAAAAGTACATAAATTGAGGTTTTGTAATATAATTGTGTTGAAAAGCTCCTAACCAATTATACGAACTCCGAGTATTTGATTAAAACTTATTTTCCGGTCCTTTTTCTAGAGGTTTCGGACGAGCAGGTCTAAATTCAGAATTTGTTGTTGATCTTCACACTCCTGCTTGCCTAGGTAATTGCGTCTAGGAGGGTGGGTTAGAGCCGCTTGAGGTTGCTTGCTTGGTTAATTGTGATCAAGAGGGTGCCGAGGACAATTTATCCATTTATCTTCCATCTCCATCGTCATCGACTATCTTCAGCCATCTTTTCACCGATCCAACATTCGCGCCAATATCCTTATCCGCTTCCGCAAGCTCAACGTTCGTGTATACGGGGCAATGTTCATATCATTAGCTCAAGGAGTTTAAGGACAACTTGAAGCAGCTCAAGGACATCTTTAAAAGCTCGGTTCAGCTCAAGATAGCTCAAATTAGCTCAAGGAGTTTAAAGAACAGTTTGAGAAAGCTCAAATCAGCTTGCAAATGATCACTTACCAAGATAACCAACTAGGAGGCAACTCAAGATTACCACGACAGCTCAACCAACTAGGAGGCAGCTCAAGATTGCCACGACAGCTCAACCAGCTAGCTAGCTCAACTCAATTCAGCTCATTATCCCAAGGGTCATGTCCTCTCCCGAGGAACATGTCCCTAGCATTTGGAGGGAAACTTGAAAGTGGTGGCAATTGCAAGTGGAGGGAGATACAAGAGAGGCCGAATCATCACCAGCCTTTTGGAGGGAGACACATGCTTATTCGACCCCTATTCACCCATGTAATGCCTTTTCGGAAACACCCCTAAAAAACTATAAATAGGCAGCCTCATTTCATTTCTAAACATCTCATCTCATTTTACATTAATCAAATTACTTTGTGAGAATTGTCTCCCTTCTAGTTCTTCATTGAACTTTATCGACTTATCAAGTGATGCGATCATGTTCCTACTCACTTTCACAGTGCTTTCAACTTGTTTTACAAGTTTGAAAGAAGAGGGAGTTTTTGTTTACTTTCCTTGTATCTATTCTTTTTACTTATTTATACTTTTCATAGTTAAGCATGCACGATTAATCATCCATGATACTTATGCTGGGGATATATTCAGTTTCTTGCATCACATACTTATCTATCACTATGCATTTTGTTTCATGCTATTTATATTACATATTAAGTAAGAACATGCATGCCTTAGCTATTAAATACACATCTTTCTTTAAGTTCATATAGTCTTATACTTTGCATTATTTAGTATACATAAAGTTTAGTCCTTACACTTTATTTTCAATTAGTATAAATACTTTTACTTATGTAATTGGTGTTTTCTTTGTAGGATACATCAACCACAAGCTCAAGGATCAAAGGACAGCTCAACAGCAGCTCGTGATGTATGGTTTCAGCTCAAAATTAGCTTGGAAACAATGCAAGGCAAAGCAAGCTACAATTCAGCTCCAATTCACTCCATTAGCTCAAGATAAGCTTAAGGGCACTTAAGAGGAAGCTCACCTAGCTAGAGGCATCTCAGAATTAGCTCAAAACAACTCCTCAGTTCAGATAGCCATTTCAGCTAGTTAGCTCAACTCAAGCCAGCTCACTCTCAGCTCGATCAACTCATCTCAGCTCACCCTACAACCTTCAGCTCAACCATGGAAAGACATGTTCCCTCCCCAAGGGACACAACCGACCAGCCTTGGAGGAAAATCATGTTAGCGCCTAAAAATTGAAGGGAAAAGCGAGGATGGTGGCATCATTTAGCTGAATGGTTGCCTTATGCATGGAGGAAACCTTTCGGTCATTTGGAGGGAGGCACAAGCCCAACCGAACAGCCACAACACCCTTGAACATGCCATTTCGACCAACCCTTGTAATCCTATAAATAGGAGTCATTTTGTCATTTGTAAACACACAATTCTCATAAATTAAAATACCTTTATGAGTTATTCTTTCAAACTTGTTCTTTTTAGAACTTTCTTGACTTATCAAGCCTATATAAGGTTTGTGGCATCTCCTTTCCTCCATTTCTATACTCTAGATTGTTGGTTCTTATAACCAATCGGTCTAAGTCACCATACCACCCTCAAAGCCTTTCTTTAAGAACGAGTTTGTGCTTTCATAGAATAAGTTCTTCTTTTAAATCTCTGAATACTATCTCTATCATTTCCATCCAAACCACCATCCTAAACACTTAACCATTTCCATCTTTTCAACCCTTTCATACAAACATCACGCTACCATCTTTCGTACCAAACTCTATCCTTCATCATTTCAACCATTTCTTAGCCAAGAAGACGTTCGGAGGCACATGCTTGCTTGCATTCACGGTCGAAACAATCAAAGCTTCTCTCAACAACTACAATTGGAGAGTTGGAGCGTATCATCAAGTCTTTGACTTGTGGCGCCAACCTCTATTTCCATCTTGATACTTTTGGTTCTTGGTTCTCTATAACCAGCGGGTCAAAGTCCTTTCTACCACACCTTAAAGATATCATATAAGGTTCGGGGTTAGGCTTTCTATAACCTAGTTTCTTCCTTGATTCTTTAAGATACTATCACCATCTTTCACCCTATCCATCACCATTCTTTTCTTACCATCTTCACGTCCTAAATACCCTACACAACAGCCCACTTCCTTAACCAAATCTGCCCATCATTTTATCATTCTTCTGCAACCCATTTACCCTACAAAACAATCCCTTAACTGTCCATACCATCATCTTCCATTCTTTCTTTCTTTCCATCATTTTAACCCTTTTCTTTAAGGATTGCTTGCTACTTTTTTAGATCCTACAATCAAAGTAGATGTCTCCTACAACAACAAGAAGGGCCTACATCATATGGTAATCAAAGCTATTGGTGGAAGAAGTAAGTGCGCATCAAGTGAAGCCCGATTCAAGCAAAACAAAAACAAATTGTAAGTGACTATCCTTTGTCATTCATTTTGTCAAAAAATTAGTTTCAAATCAAAAAAAGAAGAAAAAACAAAAAAAAGTTTCAGATAGCACAAGAACGACATCATCTTCAAGACTTTGATTTTTGGTGAAGGAAGATGATAGAGTAGCGCAAACTTGGGTTTGGAAGCCTTCAATCAAGTTGTTGCAAGAACTAGGGGCTCTAGACTCAATCAAGAAGATTAGGAGCAGATCTGAAAATTCAAGAGAAAAGAGAAGGGCTTTTCTTGAAAAATTCAGATTCAAGGCTGGAAAATTAAAGAAACGAAGATAAGAAAGAAGATTAAGGATTAAATAATAAGAATTAAAGCAAAAAGATTGAAAAAGATTAAAAGAGAAGTAGATAAAACAAATCTGAAAATTCAGCTTTGTTTATGGCTATGGAGATGGTATGAAGTTGAATATAGAGATGGCTTGATGGATTTGTGATGGTTTTGTCCTCGGCACCCTCTTAGACGCAATTACCTAAGCAAGCAACCTCAAGCGGCTCTAACCCACCCTCCTAGATGTGATTACCTAGGCAACCAGGAGTGTGAAGATGATCTCCCTCACAAGAACTCGTCGAACTTATGTTGAAGAAGACTTCTAAGGCACAAGTAATCAGCACTTGCAAAAACAAACTCACTAAATATTTCATTAATCAAAGAAAATCTCCATTACAATGGTGGAGGCTTCATCCTTTTATAGATGAAGGATAGCCAAAGTAATTTAACTTCTAATAAAACAAGGAAATCCTAATTTAATTAAAAAAATAAAATATAAACAGCCTACAAACTCCTTGTACTTAGCCAGCAAGGAATAAGGTGATAAGGCAAGTGATAAGCTGATATGTGCTGATTTCTTGGGCTGCAAATAAGCTTGGTTGCTTGGGCGGCAAGTAATGTGTAACACCCCAAAAATTACACCCAAATTCTAAACCCTAGATTCGAAAAATCCCTAATTTTGAAACCTACTTTTGAAATCCCTAATTGAAAACCCTAACAATTGGAAATTTTTAATTAAAAACCCTAATTTTCTATGAGGGACTAAATAAGAATTTTTATGAAACTTAAAAATTAATTTGAAATTTCTTGAAAAGTCAAGGATTGACTTTGTAAATAACCATTTTTTATGAAATTGAATTCTAAATCAAATGGTTTACTGCGGTAAGTCTCTTCCTCTATTTTTAATTATTATTATTATAATTATTAATTATAACCGTACAATATATATATATATATATATATATATATATTTAATCTTTTAATTTCAAATTGAGTTCTAATTCTTTTTACAGTTGAATTGACTCTCCTTTTTCAACTTAAATTCTTGTATTATTATTATTATTATTATTATTATTATTATTATTATTATTATTCTAAACCTATTTTGTTTAGATTACCAACTCCCAACTCTCTCTATATATAGTCATAGTTATTATGTTCAGAAATAAACCTAAGCCTTAAGTTTTAAAGTGTTATCTCTCTTAGTTATTTCCATGTTTTGTAAATTCTTCTCGAATTGATGTTGTCATCACCTTACATCGAAGTCGCAACCTCCCTTTGTTCGTCGTTAGAGCTATTGCCGCTTAAGGTGTGTTTCTTCCGGTGCTATAAATAAACTATTTTTGTGTGTTCTCTTCCTGTGCTACATACTTTGATTTTGTGACTGTGATTTTACGCTTGAGTGATTTTCAATTGTGTTGTGATTTTACATTATGTTTTCCGTGCATACTATCTCCAGACTGTGAATAAAATTGTGATTTAAAGGAAATAAGTTGTGAATCTCGGATTTGTTATCAGACTGTGTTGAGACTGTGAAACTGTGATATCTTTTTACTGTGTTATCATGTGTTGGGATTGTACGGAGGAAGTTAGTGGTTTATACCACTTGTGTTGGTGACTATGTAGTGAGAGGTTCTGGGGAACCTACTCTTTTTGGTGACTATGGAGTATGGGTGCATTGCATTGTGATTTCATAAAACCGTGTTTAAGCTTACTTTGTGTATTTTAAATATTTTTGTGAAAAATTTATTGTTGTGAAACTGAGTTTGTGATTGCCTGCACTTTAGAGACACACTGAGCTTAATAGCTGACTCCCCCTTAGTTCTTGTTTCAGATACTCAAATATAGGCTTTCGGTACTTGGAGGACCACAGTTTAGCAGATTTATTTCAGTTTTCAGTATGGACGTTTTAGATTTTCATATTTACTTCAGCTTTATATTAATTATTTTTATTATTTGGGAACTTTATGTAAATCGGGTACTTATATTTTGATATGGGAGTTTTCAACTGTTTTAGCATGCATGAGGATTTTAATCGGATATTTTGATGATTTATTTTGTGTTGTTTTCTTCTATACGACCGCATTTTAAAAAAATGGAATTTAATGTGAAACGACACCGTTTTAATAAATAATTTAAGTATTTAGTTTTTAAAAACCTAATATTCATCTTATTAGAGGGACACGTTTTCAACCCGACTTCCTAGATTCAACCCATAACCCTTGAGTCAAGTTTAGGGGGTTACATTTAGTGGTATTAGAGCCTAGGTTCAACCCTCGGACTGTGAGACTCGCTTAAAATTTTAAGCCGAAAATAATTTTTGCATGCATATTAAATGTTTTGGGGCAAATTGGGATTTCCTGAAAAATTAATTATTTTAAAAAATTAAAGATATGTTTTGAATAGAAACTCCAAGTACCAGCTCTAATTCTAGGATTATTTCTTTTGTAGATAGATTACTATGTCACCTCGTATGATCTTTATATTAGCGACCGATCGTGATCATACTCGTTCCTATAAATTTGAGATTAAAGCCTATTTGAAAACTCTGTGTTGTCATTCGTTACCTTATCTAAAATGTCTTTATAAAATTGTTATCAAAACCTCTATTTTTTTAGGTATGTCGTTAATCTGAAAATTTTGAAGACAAAATTTCTTTTAAGGGTGGGAGAGTTGTAACACCCCAAAAATTACGCCCAAATTCTAAACCCTAGATTCAAAAAATCCCTAATTTTGAAATTTCTAATTCTTGAAACCCTAATGATTTGGGAATTTAATTAAAAATCTTATTTAAGTTTGAGACTTAAATTGAGAAAAATCCAAATTTATGATTATTAATATAGAAATTTGGGGTCAACTTGTAAATTATGAAAAGCCTAGGTGCTCGTTTGCAAACCCCATTTAATTCAATGTCTTCCCTTGTGATTTACTCTCTCATCAATTTGAATTTTAATAAACTTTAATTTCTTACTTCCTACCGTCTTTTTTTTGTTTAATATATATATATATATATATATATATATAATATTTTTAATTTCAATTTGAATTCTAATTATCTTTCTTTATTCTCAAGGTTGAATTACCTTTCTCAACTTAAATTCTTCTTTTTTTATTATTATTATTATAATTATTATTATTATTATTATTATTATTCTAAACCTAATTTGTTTAGATTACCAACTCTCAACTCTCTATATATAGTCATAGTTATTACGTACAGAAATAAACCTAAGCCTTAAGTTTTAAAGTGATGCCGCTCTTAGTTAT
Organism: Hibiscus trionum; assembly: GCA_030270665.1. Classification (NCBI taxonomy): domain Eukaryota; kingdom Viridiplantae; phylum Streptophyta; class Magnoliopsida; order Malvales; family Malvaceae; genus Hibiscus; species Hibiscus trionum. The sequence goes on along the minus strand of BSYR01000010.1, from coordinate 35,217,473 downwards.
TCCCATGTTTTATAAATTCTTCTCGAATTGACGCTGTCATCACCTTACATCGAAGTCGCAACCTCCCTTTGTTCGTCGTTAGAGCTATTGCCGCTTAAGGTGTGTTTCTTCCGGTGCTATAAATAAACTATTTTTGTGTGTTCTCTTCCTATGCTACATACTTTGATTTTGTGACGGTGATTTTACACTTGAACGATTTTCAGATGTTCTATGATTTTACATTATGTTTTCAGTGCATATTATTTTCGGACTGTGATTTAAAATAAATGAACTGAGAATCTCGGATTTATTATCGGACTGTGTTGAGACTGTGAAAACTGTGATATCTTTTTACTGTGTTATCATGGGTTGGGATTGTACGGAGGAAGTTAGTGGTTATACCACTTGTGTTGGTGACTATGTAGCGAGAGGTTCTGGGGAACCTTCTCTTTTTGGTGACTATGGAGTATGGGTGCATTGCATTGCGATTTCATAAAACCGTGTTTTAACTTGCTTGTGTCTTTTAAATATTTTTGTGAAAATTTATTGTTGTGGAACTGAGTTTGTGATTGCCTGCACTTTAGAGACACACTGAGCTTAATAGCTGACTCCCCCTTAGCTTCTATTTCAGATTCTCAGACATAGGCTTTCGGTACTTGGAGGGCCACAGTTTAGCGGATTTATTTCAGTTTTCAGTATGGGCGTTTTAGATTTTCAGATTTACTTCAGTTTTATATTAGTTATTTTACTATTAGGGAACTTTATGTAAATCAGATACTTATATTTTGATTTGGGAGCTTTCAACTGTTTTAGCATGCATGAGGATTTTAATCGGATATTTTTGATGATTTATTTTGTGTCGGTTTCTTCTATACGACTGCGTTTAAAAAAAATGGAATTTAATGTGAAATGACACCGTTTTGACAATAATTTAAGTATTTAATTTTCAAAACCTAATATTCATCCTACTTGAGGGACACGTTTTCAACCTGACTTCTTAAATTCGGCCCATAAACCTTGGGTCGGGTTTAGGGGGTTACATAATGGCTTGTTAGGGGCTGGTTTCTTGGGTAGCAAGTAATGGGTTGTTAGAGCTTCTTTTTGAACGAAAATTTGAAGGGATTTGGGCTTATTTGACTGGCAAGTACTTTGGTTTTGGGTAGGAAGCATGTATGGGCTGTTTTAATGCAAACTAGGCCTAAATAACACTTGTAAATCCTAACTTGGGCTAAAAATAAAAGTCTGACCCAATCCTTTCATAATAAGGAGTATTGGGCTAAATACAATAAAAGGGATAATTAATGGACATCTAAAGGGTCATGGATATCTATCTCCAAAGGAGCAGCAAGTTGGGTTTTTGTTACCGAATTATGCTCGAAGGATTTTAAGTGTGGGTTTCCTTCAATAAATTCTTCTTTCTTCATGGCAGCTTGCAATCCTTTGCTCACAAATCCTTGAACGGTTGAATTCAGCTCAGTCTTGATCATCTTGGACTTGGCTCAAGTTATTGGGCCAAGTGGAAAAGTAAGTCCATCTCGTCCTTGGAATTGCCTTGTGGTACATGTATCATCCCCTCCCTCCTCAAAAGGATTCGTCCACGAATCTGAAATGTCAAAGGGAGAAAGATCAGCAACATTAAAAGTTGTACTCACATTATACTCACCGGGTAGATCAATTCGATATGCATTATTGTTGATTCTTTCAAGGACTTGGAATGGTCCATCTCCTCTTGGATCCAACTTGGATTTCCTATGGTTTGGAAATCTCTCTTTACGCATGTGCAACCAAACCCAATCTCCTGGTTCAAAGACAACTTGGCGTCGGCCTTTGTTGACTTTAGCAGCAACGTTTTCATATGTTTTCTCCATTCTTTTCTTTGCCTTAGCGTGTATGGATTTAACCAATTTTGCTTTCTTTGCACCATCTAAGCTGCAAATATTATCAATAGGCAAAGGGACAAGGTCTAAAGCAGTTAAGGGGTTAAAACCATAAACTACTTCAAATGGGGAATAACCGGTGGATGAATGAATAGAACGGTTGTAGGCGAACTCTACGAAAGGTAAATATTCTTCCCAAGTCTTAGTGTTCTTACCGACAACTGTTCTGAGTAACACACCTAATATCCGGTTTATTACCTCGATTTGTCCGTCCGTCTGTGGGTGACAAGTTGTAGAATAGAGTAGTTTGGTACCTATTTCAAGATGCACCTAGGAAGGGGGGTATATAAACCATTAGGACTAACCTTGGATTTGGCTTGTTTACATACTATGCAAGATGCACATACTTTCTCCACAGTTTTCCTCATATGTGGCCAAAAGAAGTGCTCCATTACCATGTCCAAAGTTTTGGAGATGCCAAAGTGTCCCATTAAGCCTTCAGAGTGTGATTCATGGACTAGAAGTTCTCTAATGGATCCTTATGGTATACACAACCTGTTCATTCGGAAAAGAAACCCATCTACAAGATAAAACTTGTTAAAAGCACCTTTTAAACAATGAGTATAAATTTCCTTAAAATATGGGTCATTAGGTTATAACTCCTTTATATGCTCAAATCCCAATATAGTAGCATGCATTTGAGTAATTAGGGTATACCTTCGAGATAATGCATCTACTGCTACATTATCCTTACCTTTATTGTATTTGATGATATAAGGGAATGTTTCAATGAATTCCACCCAACGAGCATGTCTCTTGCTCAAATTACCTTGGCCGTTGAGCCACTTCAAGGATTCATGGTCGGTATGTATGACAAACTCCTTTGGAAGAAGATAGTGTTGCCAAACTTCAAGTGCATGAACTAATGCAAGGAGCTCTTTATCATATGTTGAGTAGTTCAAATGTGCTCCTTTTAACTTCTCACTAAAGTAAGTGATTGGTTGTTTTTCCTGCAAAAGAACTACACCTATGCCTATACCAAAGGCATCACATTCTAACTCGAAAGTGTTAGAGAAATCGGGAAGGCGAAGAATTGGGGCAGTACAAAGTTTACCTTTTAGGGTTTGGAAAGTTGTTTCTTGTGCCTCACCCCAATGGAAACCTACCATTATTTTGATAATATCCGTCAATGGTGCGGCGATGGTAGAGAAATCCTTGACAAAACGGCGGTAGAAGCTTGCTAGGCCATGGAAGGATCTCACCTCAGTTATGGAAGATGGTGTGGGCCATTCTTTAATTGCTCTGACCTTTTCATCATCAACATGGATACCCTGTGCACTTACTATAAAGCCTAGAAAATTAAGACTTGCACTACAAAACACGCACTTTTCCATGTTAGCATATAATTGTTCCCATCGGAGAACTTCAAAGACTGATTTCACATGAAAGAGGTGTGAATCAAAAGGAAGAAGAGTAGATAAGAATATCATCGAAATAAACAACAACAAACTTACCTCGAAATTCCCGTAAGATGTGGTTCATCAACCTCATGAACGTGCTAGGGGCATTGGTCAAACCAAAAGACATGAATGTCCACTCATATAGACCAAACTTGGTCTTGAAAGCGGTTTTCCATTCATCTCCTTCCTTCATCCGAATTTGATGATAACCACTCTTCAAGTCAATCTTGCTGAAGATGCATGTGCCGTAGAGTTCATCAAGCATGTCATCTAATCGTGGGATAGGATGTCGATATTTGATGGTGATTCGGTTTATTGGTCTACAATCTACACACATTCGATATGAACCATCTTTCTTTGGCACCAAAAGCACTGGCACGGCACAAGGGCTTAAACTCTCACGAATGTAGCCTTTGTGGAGTAGTTCTTCCACTTGCCTTTCTAACTCCTTGGTTTCTTCAGGATTGCATCTATATGTTGGTCTATTTGGGATAGAAGAACCCGAAATTAGGTCAATTTGATGTTCAATTCCTCTTAAGGGCGGCAAACCATCAGGTGGATCACCTAAAACATCATTAAAGTCTTGCAAAAGAGAAACAAAAACACTAGGCAAACGGTCGTTATTGTCAGTGATAGAAATAAAATTTTCCTTAAATCGGACGAGAATGCAAGGTTGCTTAAGAAAAGGGGCTTGTCTCACTTCTTTTTCTCTCGCATAAATATTTTGAGATACTCTTTTTTTCTCACAGTGAGGATCACTCACCACCCCTGGGCCTTTGTTCATTTGGCTTTTATTACTACTGGCCTCTTTCATCGTTGCCTTTTGTTCCTTGTTTCCATCTTTTAGAATTCCCACCCCTCACAAAACTTCTTCATTCGAATCTGGTCTTTGTACACCTCTTTTGGATCGAGTGGGACCAAGGTATACTTCTTGCCATGGTATACAAAGGAATATTTATTTAATTTACCATGGTGAGTCACATCACGGTCATACTGCCAAGGTCTCCCTAAAAGCAAGTGAGATGCTTGCATAGGAATAACATCACACCAAACGTCATCACAATATTTACCCATAGTAAAAGTGACTAATGCACGTTTGGTTACCTTTAACTCTGATCCTTCATGAAGCCATTGGAGATAATATGGCTTTGGATGGCGTTGACAAGGTAGGTCAAGTGCATCAACTAGATAGCTGCTCACCACATTCGCACAACTTCCGCTATCAATGATGACAGAATAAAGTTTACCTTTGATCAAACATCGTGTGTGGAAAATATTTGTTCGTTGCACTTTTGTATCGTCGATTGCTTGGATATTAAGTGAACGCTGAATCACCAAGCTTCTAGGATCAGGTTCATCACTAGAGTAATTATCGGCGATGAATTCATTATCGGACAATTCTGAATCGGATGTGCATGTCCCATCTTCTCGAACAAGAAAAAGTCTTGTATTTGGGCAGTCCCTTTGATAGTGTCCATGTCCTTTGCACTTGAAGCATACAATATCTCGGGTTTTCTTAGATGTTTGTGTATTTTCCGTCGTCATGGGAATTTTGGCCTTGGTTTTTTCCAATGGCTTGGATGCTTCAGTTTTCTGTTTTGTTCTACTAGAGTCGGCCAAAGGATTAGAAGTATTAGAATTAGACAAGGGTTGAATGGTACCTCTATCATATGGATAACTCTTTTGGCGATATCGTTGTCTATCTTTGATGCGTTTTTCAATTGTCATGGCAAATTGGAATGCCTCTTCAAGAGTGTCGTAGGTTTTGAGTTCAAGCACCTCAAGAATGTTGTCATTGAGTCTGACAATAAACCTAGTCAACGTATCTTCTTCGTCCTCTTGTATATCGGCTCTTTGCATCAAGGATTCCATCTCTTTGAGATATTCATCAACAGTTTTGTAGCCTTGTCTGATCTTTTGCAACTTTTGTTTGAGCTCTCGTCGATATAATGGGGGAACGAATCGTTCTCGCATGACTTTTTTAAGTTCTCCCCATGATGTTATCTTGGCTTCTCCATTGAGACGCCGATTTCGGACCAATTGGGACCCCAAATGGATGCATATTCAGTGAATTCGAGAGTCAACAATGGGACTTGATCCTCTTCGGGACATTGATAATACTTGAACAAAAGATCAACTCGATTTTCCCAGTCACAATAAGCATCAGGGTCATACCTTCCTTAAAAAGGCGGCACAGTGATCTTTGGTTTCGCCAAGGAGTTTTGTGCTCGTTTTGGTTCTGTGCGAGGGTTGTGCCTATGTAGGGGATTTTGGAGTCTATTCTGAATGTTAAAAAGATGTGGACGCTTAGGCTCTTCTGTTTCGTCTTCAACCTCACTGGTTTCGATTCCTCCAATGGTTTGAGTTATTGCGGTCACGACTGTATCGGTGTGATCAAGCTTGGTTGTCAATGAGGTTACAGTCCGTGTAAGTTTAGAGTATCTGCAACCTCTTGAAGAGTCACCTTGTGTGGTTTGTCGTCGTCACTAGTTTGTGACATCCTGAAAACACTCAAATTTAAAAAGGTGAAAAAAAAGAAAAAAAAGCTAGAAATCTCACTAAACACTCCAAGAAAGAAATACTTAGCGAGGCAAGTAAGCTAATCTTGTACTCTTTAAAGACCTTCCTGCCACAAGTCAACAAGTTACAATCGGAGTTTAATCCTAACAATGATTCCTAATTGTACTAGGAGTCCAAGGAAAGGCTTGACACCAATTGAAATATAGTCGCAAGAAGGAAGAATTACAATGCAACTTGTTTAATCCTACTCACACCAGAATAGAGAAGGTGTTAATGGCATAAGAGAAGAAAGAAAAGAAAAACAAACGAACTTAAATAACTAAAGAGTAGAAAAGAAAAAACTAGAAAGATGGAAACCCAAAACCCAGAAACAACTTGAAGAAAGAAATCCAAAGTTGAACCCACTTCAATGTGATGCTTGCAGCGATGGATGATGTTGATCTTGATGATTCATGATGGTAGTTGGCGGCTAGGTATGATCTTTCTCACTTTTCTTCAGTTTTTGTTTTTTCTTTTCTTTTCTTTTCTTTTCTCTTTTTTTTGATTTTTTTTGTTTTATAAGATAAATAAACTAAAAAGAATGAAAATTGATAGAGAGAAACTAAACTAGGGTGAAAATAGAGGAAAACAACCTAATTCTGCTCAATTTTGATCCACTTTGTTCGAGGTGTTCCCGATGTCAAAAAATTCTGAAATTTTATGTGGCGACTTCTCCAATGGTGTAGATCTGATCTGGAAATTTTCAGCTCAAAATTCGTTCATTTGAATTTTGCGAATTTTCCCCTTTTATTCGAAATTGTCACCCAAAACGCCAAAATTCTTGCCAAGAATCGTCCCAAATCTGATACCAAATGATAGAGTAGCGCAAACTTGGGTTTGGAAGCCTTCAATCAAGTTGTTGCAAGAACTAGGGGCTCTAGACTCAATCAAGAAGATTAGGAGCAGATCTGAAAATTCAAGAGAAAAGAGAAGGGCTTTTCTTGAAAAATTCAGATTCAAGGCTGGAAAATTAAAGAAACGAAGATAAGAAAGAAGATTAAGGATTAAATAATAAGAATTAAAGCAAAAAGATTGAAAAAGATTGAAAGAGAAGTAGATAAAACAAATATGAAAATTTAGCTTTGTTTATGGCTATGGAGATGGCTTGATGGATTTGTGATGGTTTTGTCCTCGGCATCCTCTTAGACGCAATTACCTAAGCAAGCAACCTCAAGCGGCTCTAACCCACCCTCCTAGACGTGATTACCTAGGCAAGCAGGAGTGTGAAGATGATCTCCCTCACAAGAACTCGTCGAACTTATGTTGAAGAAGACTTCTAAGGCACAAGTAATCAGCACTTGCAAAAACAAACTCACTAAATATTTCATTAATCAAAGAAAATCTCCATTACAATGGTGGAGGCTTCATCCTTTTATAGACGAAGGATAGCCAAAGTAATTTAACTTCTACTAAAACAAGGAAATCCTAATTTAATTAAAAAAATAAAATATAAACAGCCTACAAACTCCTTGTACTTGGCCAACAAGGAATAAGGTGATAAGGCAAGTGATAAGCTGATATGTGCTGATTTCTTGGGCTGCAAATAAGCTTGGTTGCTTGGGCGGCAAGTAATGGCTTGTTAGGGGCTGGTTGCTTGGGCAGCAAGTAATGGGTTGTTAGGGCTTCTTTTTGGACGAAAATTTGAAGGGATTTGGGCTTATTTGGCTGGCAAGTACTTTGGTTTTGGGTAGGAAGCATGTATGGGCTGTTTTAATGCAAACTAGGCCTAAATAACACTTGTAAATCCTAACTTGGGCTAAAAATAAAAGTCTAACCCAATCCTTTCATAATAAGGAGTATTGGGCTAAATACAATAAAAGGGATCATTAATGGACATCTAAAGGCTCATGGATATCTATCTCCAACGGTGCAGCAAGTTGGGTTTTTGTTACCCAATTATGCTCGAAGGATTTTAAGTGTGGGTTTCCTTCAATAAATTCTTCTTTCTTCATGGCAGCTTGCAATCCTTTGCTCACAAATCCTTGAACGGTTGAATTCAGCTCACTCTTGATCATCTTGGACTTGGCTCGAGTTATTGAGCCAAGTGGAAAAGTAAGTCCATCTCGTTCTTGGAATTGCCTTGTGGTACATGTATCAGAAGAGTTGTGAGTTTTCTTGTTTAGCAAGTAACCATTTCCTTATTTTTTCATTTCTATTCTTAAGATTACTTTTCAATATTTATTTCCTTTGTTTTCCTTTGCCCTACACTAATATTTCAGTCGATGCACAAGATTCAAGAACTTGCCTAAGTCTTGAGTAAGTTCCTTAAAGAACTTTTCAAGAGAGAAAGGAGTGGAAAAAAGCAAATTGAGTGTGTGAGATCAGAAGGGGATAATAAAAGCGAAATAATATCCCATAGTGCAAAGACGAGCGTTGAGTGGAGTGCAATTTTCTTTGGAGTGATCGTGAGGTTTTGTTGAGTGAATCTGGTGAGGTTTTCATTTTCATTTCTTATTTTATCACTAACAATGACACAAGATTCTTTTCCATCTACTTCCAACATGATTTTTGTAGTTAAAAGAACATTGAACTTACATTCTGTTGAAGATGATAAGCAACGGGAGAACATCTTCTACGCCCAATGCCATGTAAATGATAAAGTGTGTTCCATGATCGTTAATAGAGGCAATTGCACCAACATGGTAAGCACCCTAATGGTGGACAAACTTGGGTTGAAAACTTCCAAACATCCAAGCCCGTACAAGTTGCAATGGCTAAACAAGGGAGGCGAGTTAAAGGTCACAAAGCAAGTACTCATTCCGTTTTCCATGGAAAATTACAAAGATGAAGTTTTATGTGACGTGCTTCCTATGAACGCAAGTCATATGTTGTTGGGGCGACATTGGCAGTTCAACAAACGAGCTACCCATGATGGATACACCAATTAGTACTCATTCTCTCACAAAGGAAAGAAGTTCATCTTGGCCCCTCTAACTCTGAGCCAAGTACATCTTATACGCTCCAACTCTCCAATTGTTGTTGTAAAGAGAAGCTTTGATTGCCCGGACCTTGAATGCAAGTAAGCCTTATTGTCACGATCATCTTCTTGTGGGAATATGATGAAACGGATGAAAGAAGATAGGTGGCAGAAGAATGGTATTGTTTGTATAATGAAAGGGGTGAAGGAAGTGAAGATGGAATGTGAAGGATGATGGTTTCAGGTAGTGAAAGAAGGCATGTACAAGGGTAAGGATGATATGTGCACGTTCATACTCAAGTTTGGCTCACTTCCATGTTGTGTTTTACACAACAAAGATCAGGGGGTTTTCTTTATTTCTCTTTTATTTCTTAGTGCAATTGCTACACTTATTTCTAGTTATATAGATACTTTCCATCATATCATACTATACATATATTTTTCATACTTTATGATACAAGGGTGCGTTGCTTGAGAAACGACGTTCCTTGTCTGTTAACGGATCTAGGATAGTAGCAAGCATATCTCTGCAATAAAAATAAATATGGGTGACATTTTAGGTTCAAAATATCAAGAAAATAAAAAGAAAAAAGAAAAAGGGTGTAGGAATTTCTGGACAGATTTGAACGACGAAGAAGACGAATGCTTCAAGCTATGGTTGTTCTGGTGTCCTAAAAATGGCATTGAAAATGAGAGAGTTGAGAAGAATGAGTTTGGAGATGAAAAGGAGAAAGTAAAACAGATTTTATCTAATCTTGATTATTCTCCTATTCTTTCTTTTGTCTTGCAGAATACTCCAAATGGCATATCTTTCCAAGTTGATGAATCAAGAAACGTGTCTTTTAAAGAACCAATAGGCATGACTTTTGGTGATCCACAAGACATGTCCCTTGATGTTCCAAAGGTTGTGACACTTGAAGCTCCAAGAGATGTGATCGTTGACATTCCAAGTGCATGGCAATTCTTGAAGAAAATTCAGCAACCAACTCCCATTAAACATCCACCTTGGTTTGATATTTCCAATAATTTTGTTATAATGTTCTCTAGTTCTAACCTTGATCTAATTTTTTGCAGAATGATTCGACTACATGGAGGCATCATATATGATTGTGATGATGAATTATATTGCAATTTTGAGATAAGTTTCATCGAAATCAGACTACTAGTTTCCATTCCAAAAATGGTTGTTCAGATCAAGGATGTGAAACGAGGGCTATCCACCCACTCAAAGGAAATCATTTGGAGGATTACAAGGACAAAGGAAGATGGCGTGCCGCAAGAGTTTGTAATTCTGAAAAGGATTGAACGAAATAAGCACAACACCAACCAATACCTCAAGGAATTCATTTCAGCTTCAAATAAGCAACATGGAAGGAATGAGCACAAAGGAGAGGATCTTGATTCAGGAGATTGGAATTGGAAGCAAATACAAGAAAAGAAGTTCCCTGCCCAAAGGAAATCAAAGTTGTTCCCTTTTGTACCAAGCGTCGACTTGAGGACAAATCGCTCAAAAGGAGGGGATAATGTGTGCACGCTCACCAGCAAGTTTTGCACACTTTCATGTTGTGTTTAACACATGAAAGACCCGTGAGTTTTCCTTAATTCTCTCATATTACTTACTTTTTCTACACTCATTTCTGGTTATTTAGATTCATGTTATCATATCATACTATGTATATGTTTTGCATACTTTATTTTTATGATCTTAGCATGCTATATGTGATAAACATACTTAGGCTTTAAAACCACATCTTTACTTAGCATATATTTTGTATCTTTAAATTACAAGTTTGCATCATTAAAAGCCTTACATTCAATTTATGCATTATAGTCCTTATACTATTTAAATGAAGTATTACTTATATAAATCATTTGTTTTCTTCATAGGTTATATTAACACAGCTCAAGGGAGTGTGTTACAGCTCAGTTCCAGCTCAAGACATTGTTTTGCCGTTTTAAGACTCTACAAGCTGCCAAATGATTCAATGACACTCATGAAGTCTTAAGGGAGCTCAAGAACACTAAAGGGACCAGCTCAAAACAGCTTCAAAGTGCTCAAATAGCAAAAGGACGGTTTTTTAGCAAAGGAGGATTTGTTTCAGCTCCAAAACACTCCAGTAGTTAGAGGACAACTCAAGGACACTTCAAGACTAGCTCAACCAGCTAAATTCAGCTCCATAAAGATCAAAATTGGAAGCTCAATTTGAGCTAGCTAGCTCAGCTCAAGTCAGCTCACTCTCAGCTCAATCAGCTCATCTCAGCTCACCTTACAACCTTCAGCTCAACCACGGAAGGATATGTTCCATCCCCAAGGGACACAACCTTCAGCTCATCTCAGATTACTTGGTTATTTAACCATTTGGTCTAAGTTTATCTACCACCCTCAAGGTTTATTCTTTAAGAAACGGGATTATACTTTTGTATAGTTTCCTTCTTGAATTCCTTGAATACTATCCATTGTCATCCTTTTCCTTCAATTCCTCCATTATCACCATACTTCTACATCCATTCCATCATCATTTCTTCAAGAAGGCGTTCGTGATACAAGGCTTGCTTGCATTCAAAGGTCAGGGCAATCAAAGCTTCTCTCAATAAAGTCATTTGGGGAGTTGGAGCGTATCACCACATTTATCACATTTAACATGTGATTTTTGTTTGAAATTCAAACAAGTAACCTCTCCTTCTTATCTTGCAAATTGCCACACAATGAGAGATAAAGGGCTGTTTGTTTCGGCCACACATGCACACACATGTGTCGAGGCTGCCACGTGTGTGACTCACATGCTTGGACACCACCTAGGCTGCCACATGTGCATGGTACACTCCCCGACACGTAGGACACCTTTCAGCTACTTCTAGACTTGTCAGCTGAAGTTGAGCTCGTGGAGCTGGAGTTGAGCTGACTGGAGCTGAGCTGAGCTAAAACGAGCTAGTTGAGAGTGTTAGGAGCTGAATTGAGCTGGGAGCTAAGCCACTGAGCTCCCCTTAGCTAAGGTGAGCTGTGTACACTCCTTTGAGCTTCATCTAAGCTAAGATTAAGCCCTTAAGCTGCTGCCTTTTATTGTACCTATACGAAAACAAAAGAAACACATTCAGAGCATTGTAAACTTATTGAAAACATTCAAGTAAGCTATAAAATAATGCAACCTTAATGTAATAACAAACAACAAGCTAACATATTTTGACATACAATATTATAAGCTTGCAAACATAATATATACATAGCAAACACTTACAAAACTTGTAATATAAGTAAAGAAATGTTACACGTCAGAATGTAACAAGTGGAAGAGCAAACTTCCCTGAAAGTTTGAAGTTGCATCGTTGGGCAGCATAAACGTGCTCACATCGCTAGGAGTTCCTTCGGGTGGTTTGGAATGTTCTTGGCGTAATTGCTCCACCACTTTCCTCATTTGCATTTGTCCCCTTCTAACCTCCGTGGGGGACAAAGGTACCAGAACGAACTTCTTCCCTTCATGCTTAAAGGTGTATTGGTTGGTGTAGCAATCATGAATAGTCTTCTTATCATACTGCCAAGGTCTCCCAAGTAGGATATGGCCTGCATGCATATGTACCTCGTCGCATAGTACTTCATCATTGTAGTTCCAATTGTAAACGACACCAATGCTTGTCTAGTCACGTTCAACTCTCCTCCATCGTTTAGCCATTGTAGTTTGTAGGGCTCAGGATGTTTTTGAGTCTTCAATCCCAATCTGTCCATAAGAATAGTACTAGCCACATTTGTGCAACTTCCACCATCTATGATCATGAAACATACCTTTCTGTTAATATTGCACTTGGTGTGGAAGATGTTTTCGCGTTGCAGTTCCTCATTGGAAACTTGAGTATTAAGTAGTCTTTTGACCACGAATAGTTCTCCATCAGCGGTATTAGCATATTCTTGTACATCATCCTTCTCCTCGACCTCTTCTTCTTCCTCGTCATCTTCATGATCAGAAATGACTTCTCCATTGTCCAAAATCAACATAGTGTTTCAATTTGGACATTGATTGGCCATATGCACTCTTCCAAGGCATTTGAAGCATTTAATCTCACTGGATCGAGCCTTGCTTTCCACTTGCTTGCCTCGATTGTTTTCTACCAAGGCAGGCTTTAGCTTTGATGTTTTGACCGGCTCTCTGATCTGGAGCGGGGAGTTCTTTCAGGCATTGTTTTGTGTCCATTTAGAAGTGGTGGAATTGTTACTTCGGTTCACACTCCTTCTTTTTTGCCTTTCAACCTTTATAACCATATGCACCATTTCGTCAATCTTAACATAGTGCTGAAGATCTACAACATCGACAATATCTTTGTTGTGCCCGGTGAGAAATCTGGCCATGGTTGCCTCATGATCTTCTTCTATATTGTGATACAGACACATCCATGTATACGTGAACATTGAGCTTGCGAAATTAGATAAGAATGTTGGCGCGAATGTTGGATCGGTGAAAAGATAGCTAAAGATAAGCGATGACGATGGAGATGGAAGATAAATAGATAAATTTTCCTCGGCACCCTCTTGATCGCAATTAACCAAGCAAGCAACCTCAAACGGCTCTAACCCACCCTCCTAGACGCAGTTACCTAGGCAAGCAGAAGTGTGAAGATCAACAACAAATTTTGACGAACTTGAAGAATCTCTTCTAAAATAAAGAACACAAGTTATACTTCTTGCAAGTCTGGACTCAAAAGAGAACTTTTTTTAACCATTCAAATATGAATTACAATGTGGTTGAAGCCTCCTTATATAAGCCTTGGAGAAGTTCTAATCCTAGTAAACTTAAGGAATTAAATACAATAAACAAATGCTGAAATCTAATCTCCTAATTACATAAGTAACTTCTAATAATAAATAAATATTAAAAATAAAAGCCAAATTAAATAAATCTGATCCTAATAGATATTGAAGAATCCTATATTGATTTAAATTACAAGTAATCAAATAAAATCTTGAAAATTTGTAATCATCCAAAAATCTCGTATAGGAATTTCTGCATGCGCTGTCTTTGCTAAAATAGACGTATCTTGAGTTACAGATGTTCGATTGAGGCATTTCAAGATCCGTTGGAAAGATAATTGACAGTCAGACAAATTTTGAGAAGACATGTCGACCCATAAATGTCTGGATCCCATCCAAAAAGGGGTTGCAAGTTGACGGACATTTCTGACTTGCAAAATAGTTTTAACTTCTTTTCCAAGATGATTAGTTTCACCCCTCTCATGCATTTATCATGCATCCTACCCAATCTACACTATTTCCATTCCTTTTCATCAAGAAGACGATCATGCAACAAGGCTTACTTGCATTCTAAGGTCCGGGAAATCAAAGCTTCTCTAAGCAATGCCAATTGGAGAGTTGGTGCGTATCAATCAACGTGTTCGACCAAGTTGAGTGAGGGAGAATCTTTACACTCTGGGTTGCCTATCTAACCGCGGGTTGGAGGGTCGGTTTTAAGCTATATCACGAGGTTGCCTAGTTAATTGCAATTAGGAGGATTTCACGGGCATCTCTACCATTCCAAAACTCCAAATCCATCTTGTTCAAGTCTTCACCATTGCACCATCTTCCACAAACATATCTGAAATTTCCAGATTCATTTTTCTTTACTTTGCACTTATCTTTCTTAATATTTTTTGTTCAATTCCTTGTTATTTACTTCTAGTCTTCTTATTCACCTTTGAACCTTTAACTTTGGGCTCTCATTTTCAGAATTTTCAAGAAACACCATTGCATATTCTCTTAATATTCTAGATTTTTCTAGATTCAAAGTTTCTTGATAAAGTCAGCGCCCTAGGCTTGTTTCCAAGTGATTTCGAGAGTTTCCAACGTGTTAGCAAGCCCTACATCAGTTGGTATATGATTGGGCACGATTTTGGGCAAGAAATTCAAGTTTGGTTGAATTTGGGAGGGTTCCAATCTCAATTTGCCGCAACTTTGCAAGCTGGGCTGTTTTTAGCATTTTAGGGTTCTTTCTTTCCAATAAACCCTAGTTTTCATTTTCTTGCTGTTTTATTTCATTTTTTGAAAAAAAGAAACAAAAAGAAAAGAAAAGAAAGAGACAAGAACAACACAACCAGCAAGTGTAAAGTGTCCATAAGTTCTATATTTCATGCACATTCCATCTCATATTATTGTTGTTTTTGTGTACATTTTAGGCATAATTAGTCTCATGCAATGCATTTTACAGTACTCTTTACTTGCCATACTTTTTATTGATTATCTCTTACTTGGTAAGGAAAAGATACTATTTTAATTTAGTTTTAGTTTCATGTACTAGAGGCTGACAAAAGGAGAGAGGAGCTGAGGACATGATGCTGAGGCAGCATACCAAGGAGTTGTACTGATGCAGTTCCAAACAGAGACATCAGCTGTCGAGTAGTTGCCACCGCCCTACCTGCTACCCAAGACAGTAAACTGAGGAATTGGAGAACTGGAGTGCGATATGTAGAGCAGAAAATCCTGATTCTAGCGATGTTGTCCACTTAATTTTCTAATGACTGTAGCAGCAGGCAGAGCCACCAAAGGATGAATTCGAGATTACTTGCAGAGCAAGGCAACATGAAGAAGTCCACATTCAAATCAAAGAAGTCGGAATTTAAGGTTGCATTTAATGCAAAAGCTACTTTGAAAACTTCTACTCCAAGAAGGACTTAACCTAGCTAATGCCTATATATACTCATTGTAATTTTACTTCAAAACAACATAGGTTTTCCCTTAGGCATAGTTTAGGTTTTCTTGCCGCTATTATGTTCTAAATTCTCTTTGGGTTTGGGTTTTGTTGTAACTAGTGTGAGAACGATTGTTTAGGATTTTAAGTTTGTTTTTGCAATAAAGCTTCAAGGTTTGCTTATTCCATGTTCTTCATAGTTTTCAATCAAGGTGAAAGATTAATTGATTACTATCCATTTGTTCGGTATCGAGAGAGTCGAACTCAAGCAAGGAGTAAGCACGATCTCATCTATAGACGATGTTGATCAATCTAGCCTCGACATAGGTTAGGGTTTAAGGCGGCTAAAAGAGGATGAACCAAACATTGCTATCTTTGCACAATTCACGCCGCGACTGGTATTATCTGTAGTGGGCATCAACAGAATTCTGACTTAGACATAAGCAGAATCACTTTCGAAGCGTTCTGCCGAGCCTTGTAGTTTTGCCGAGTTTGTTGTCGAGACACAAGTCCATTCCCCTACCGAGGCAGCGAGAGTGTCTCAGTAGCCTAACTGCGATCCCCCGCCGAGGCAGCAGAGTCTGGCAGCGCAAAACAACTTGTCCTATTCAACGTAGTTTCACACTAAACAACAACATAACCCGGTCCATTCTATCAATCTGATCTCTTCCCTCTTATTTACTTGTGTTTTTATTTTATTTTCCTCTCAAACAAGCCAACTTAATTGTGCATTTAATTTTCTTTGTGCAGGAACTACGATTCGAGTCAAGCTGTCTAATCCCTGTGGGAGATGATATATTTTATACTATTACTTGACAGGAGTGTGCACTTGCGCTCATATTTAGAGAACAATAAAACGTTATACAGCAAACAAAGCAAATGCTAAGCATCACGCCTATTCCCATACATATTGCATATCGTTTGGACTCTCATGATTGCTTTTTGGATTTTAAGGGATTGCTTCTTTCACTTCTTTTGTTCTTAAATTTCATTTTAAGTTCTTTTGTTTACCTTCTTTTTTTCTCCTTTACATTATCTAACACCTTTTCATTTTCTTGTGTTAGTAGGATTCTAAACGTTGCATGATGATACATTCACGGGACAAGCCCAAGTCAATGATGGACTCATATTCTCTCTTGGACCAACCACACGAACCAAGTCCAAGATCCTTAAGGATAAACTATACACCACCATGCAAGGAATGCTGACCAAAGGCTTACAATCTTTCACGCAAGAGCAAGAATTCCTAGAAAACACTCACTCTCCAAGTTTGAAGAATTGGGTCACACAAACCCATGTTTAGAAAGCACACGCCCAAGAATGCAAGGACAAGTCCTTAACCATATTTGAAGTCCATTAAAATTGGGTTTTAATTGTAATTTTTAGACCCAAAGCAGAATTATAAAGCTTGGGTCTAATTAGTTAATTTCCAGCCCAAATCAGACTCATTTAAGTTTAGACCTTGTCACTCCCTTTAAAACAGCCCAAATCATCCTCATATTCAAGCTACAACCCTAATAAGCCGTCCCCCTTATCAGCCATGGTAGAGTGCCACCCAAGGCTCCCTGAACAAGGGAGAGTTCCCATTCAGCAAGTAATTACATTATTTTATTAGTTTCAGGTTATATTATTATTTCTTTTAGTATTATTTTATTAGAAAGAGAGTTTTATTTTATTTAGGAATTTCTTTTAGTTTAGCCATGCTTCCCCTATAAAAGGATGAGATCTTCTTCTTTGTAAATCAGATTTGAGTTATTAAATAAAGATGTTATTCTTTTGAGTACATGTTTACAAGTGTCAGGAAACTTGTGTCTTCGAAGCTTTCTTCAACGTGTTCGACCGAGTTTGATACAAGAGTGGCTGTTGAAGAAATCAACTTTCCTTGTTCATTCACGGATCTAGGATAATAGCACGTATTTTCTCTGCAATAGAAACAAACATAGATTTTTATATAGGTGTCAAAAATAAAGAAAATAAGAAAATAATTCAGAAATGAGGAAAAGAAGAAAATTGCTGAAATAATTTAAAGATGAAGATGATATCTTCAAACATTCAACAATAGCAGCAACGTTCTTGGTCTTGACACGACGAACTCGAAAGAACCTGCATAATCTGTTATGCAAACCCGAATCGAATCTGTTCTTCGTAGTCGATAGATGAATAAACTCCAAGGAAGAACTCGAATAATCTGTTGAACGAACCCGAACCTTATCTTGAATTTATCCGAATAAGTACTTGGACCCGTCAATTATCTAACAATTGGGAACCCGAAGTATCAAGGAAATAGTTCTAAAAAGAACCATAATTGAGAGAAACTCTCACAAAGAAGTCTTTATAATCTGAATTGGTCTCCCCTTACAAATGAAAATGCAGTACATACTTATAGTGAATGAAAATAAGGAAAAGAAAATAAAAGAAAAAAAATAAAACAAACAAACTCCATCATTTCTCTCCAGCCGTGTATCTTGCACTTTGGGGGGGGGGGTAATTTAAAAATCAGCTATTGCACATTTGAGTTGGCCAATTTGGGATTTAAAATTCAATTCTTCAAGTGGTGGTGGCAAGTGGAGCATGGGTCGGCAATTGAAGATTGAATTTAAAATTCAATCACAAAGTTTCTGCTGGCTGCTGCTTGCTGGCCGTGCATTGTAGGTGCATCTCCACATGTTATTTAATTTGTCTTGTTGTTTCCTTTATAAGCACATGGTCAAGTGAAGATTGAATTTAAAATTCAATTCACAAAGTTTCTGCCGTGTAAGTGCATTCCCCATTTCCAGCCGTGTACTTTAGCAAGTGGACAGCATGGGCGGCATTTGATCCCATTTCCAGCCGTGTATTTGGGCTAAGTGGACAGCAACCTATAATTAGGAAAATGGAGGAATGTGCTGGTCCATTGAAGCTTTATAATAATGGTAAATGGTAGCATGGATATTGGGAAGCATGGGCGGCAATAAAAAAAATCAGCAATGCAGGAATGTCAGCCCATTGAAGTTTAAATAATAAAGGCAAGTGGGGGGGCAAGTGGGCAGCAAAAAGTGGGCGGCAAATGCACATGTGCTGGTGCATTGAAAAATAATAATGCCAGGTGCAGACTCTTCTTTCCAGCCGTGTAAGTGCATTTTGTGGGCAGCAATTTCCAACCAGCAAATGGAAAAATTGATTTGGTCATTTTAATATTCAATGGCAAGGTAAGTGGGGCAAGGTAAGTGGGCTGCACCATTCGATTACTTCACCATTTTTTTTATCCAATTCTGCCGTTCAATACTTAAAGAAAAGGGGCTGCACCATTCGATTAGTTCACACATGCATCATTCGGATGATTATGCATGGCACATGCACACAACCTACACACATAAAAAAAATAAACATATTAAAAGGAAATACATGATAAGTTATATTATACTAACACAAAAACACTGTTAACATAATATATATATATATATATATATTATTTAAACATTCGTAATAAATAATAAAACTTAAACAAATATAAAAACATTATAAGGCATATCAAACTTATTCAAAAACCACCAAAAACATACTATATGCATAGTAAACACAATAATAATAATATAGCATAGAAAAATGTTACACATCAGTATGTAACAAATGAAAAAGAAAACTTCCCTGAAAATTTTAAAGTTGCATCATTGGGTGGCCTGAACGTGCTCACATCATCTCCCCCTTCTTTAATGCGATTTGTCCCCAAATCGACCTTTATTACAAAAGGGAACAATTTCGACTTTCGCTTGGCAGGGAATTTCTTCAGTCGTCTTTCCCGGTACATATGCCATCGTTTCGAACCAAGTTCATTTACAAAGAACACAAATGTAAATGTCTTCTTTCTTGTACCTCTCCGAATAATGCACAACATAAAGTTAGACAATGTTCGTTGCACATTCATAATCCTGCAAACAATGACATACAAAGGCAACCCCAAAAAACAACAAGAATCTCGATGATCATCAAAAATCACAACATAAGGTTGTTCATAATCTAATGTATAATCAACGAAATTAGCATATAAAAATGAAAAATCAATAGTACAATGGAAATGAACATCAAACCGTGGTATAAAAGGTTGGTGAATTTCTGGAAAGAATTTAAATACACTAGATATACCACCAGTAGCAACCTTGGGAACTTCACATGGCATCACCTTATTAACCTGCAAGTTAGAAGAAGAAATAGAAGAAAACGTAGAATCAGATAAAACCTTTGAGTTCACTTTTTCTTTATCACAGTCATTCTTCTCTTTGCTGGCTTTCCAAGCTGTAGTGCTCGCTTTCAAACGAACTTCGTCTTCATATACTTCACTTGGAGTCATAGGTGCCAAAGTTACATTTTTGCCCTCATGAGTAAAAGAGTATCGGTTGGTGTAACAATCGTGCAAAACTCTTTTATCATACTGCCACGGTCTTCCTAACAACAAATGACAAGTATCCATAGAACACACATCACAAGTTACCTCATCCTTGTATTTACCAATGAAAAATGGTATAACAACTTGTTCGGTAACTTTGATTTCAACACCATCATTCAACCCTTGTAACTTGTACGGATTGGGATGTGGGGTCGTCTTCAGTCCTAACTTGTCAACCATGAGAGTACTAGCAATGTTAGCAAAACTACCACTATCAATAATCACAATACATATCTTGCCATTCACATTGCATCTCGTATGGAAGAGGTTGTTTCGTTGCGGTTCATCCTGTGGTGGTTGATCATTCAGACTTCTATCGTCAACAAGTTTTTCATCGGTAGCAAATGTCTGTACATCGTCATTACTTATCTCTTCATGGACAGAATGGGAACCACCCCCATCTAATTTATCCAATTGAGAATGTATAGGTTTCAATACATTTGCCATCACTCGTTGCATCATACGCTCTAAGGCTTGCATCTGAAGATTCGGTGGTTGTTGTATATCAGAAATTGTCATTTTCACACAAAGAAAACAAACAAACAAATAAACAAACAAACGGGTTAAAGGTTAGAAAAATAAAATAAAAAATTAGTCCTCACCAATCACACAACAAAAATCTTTACTAGTCACTCCAAAGAATTTGCACTCAAGAAAATAAGGAATTAACACTCAGCACTCGTGTTTCACTCGGGAGAATACTTGAATGGCTCTTTTTGTCTCCCCTGCTGTTCTCACATGCTCTGTTTGCCTTTTCCCTCGATCTCTCGTATTTAGTTCTTTAAAGGAACTGATTCCGATGTTCAGATTCTTCAAGTGTTATCAAATTGAAATAACGGGTAACGGGTGAATATTGTTAGAACAAAGATAAGGGTTAGGAGAAAAGAAAAAAAAATTAAAAAAAATGAAAGTTGAGAATTTGGGCAAAAAAAAATAACAATATGAAATGAAAGAAAGGATGCTAAAAGAACAAGAATTTAGCAACTTACGCAGTAGAAATGCTTACCACCATCTTATCTCCGGAACAAACAAGAAAAGTTGATTTCGGGTGATTTCAAAGCATTTCAAGGTAAGATAGATACATCCTTCAACATATCAAAACCTTTCAACAATTTTTTTTTTCTGTTGTTTTTTTTTATTCTTCACAACTCATCACTCTTTTTCTTTTCTTTTTTTTTTGAATTTTCGTATATATATATAATTCTAATTTTTTTTGACTTTTTTTTTGTCTTTTGGATATATATATATATATATATATATATATATATTTTTGTCTGGTAGTGCAGAAGGTGCTAGAATCCGACCAAAGCTCTGATACCATATGATACAAGGGTGGCTATTGAAGAAATCAACTTTCCTTGTTCATTCACGGATCTAGGATAATAGCACGTATTTTCTCTGCAATAGAAACAAACATAGATTTTTATATAGGTGTCAAAAATAAAGAAAATAAGAAAATAATTCAGAAATGAGGAAAAGAAGAAAATTGCTGAAATAATTTAAAGATGAAGATGATATCTTCAAACATTCAACAATAGCAGCAACGTTCTTGGTCTTGACACGACGAACTCGAAAGAACCTGCATAATCTGTTATGCAAACCCGAATTGAATCTGTTCTTCGTAGTCGATAGATGAATAAACTCCAAGGAAGAACTCGAACAATTTGTTGAACGAACCCGAACCTTATCTTGAATTTATCCGAATAAGTACTTGGACCCGTCAATTATCTAACAATTGGGAACCCGAAGTATCAAGGAAATAGTTCTAAAAAGAACCATAATTGAGAGAAACTCTCACAAAGAAGTCTTTATAATCTGAATTGGTCTCCCCTTACAAATGAAAATGCAGTACATACTTATAGTGAATGAAAATAAGGAAAAGAAAATAAAAGAAAAAAAATAAAACAAACAAACTCCATCATTTCTCTCCAGCCGTGTATCTTGCACTTTGGGGGGTAATTTAAAAATCAGCTATTGCACATTTGAGTTGGCCAATTTGGGATTTAAAATTCAATTCTTCAAGTGGTGGTGGCAAGTGGAGCATGGGTCGGCAATTGAAGATTGAATTTAAAATTCAATCACAAAGTTTCTGCTGGCTGCTGCTTGCTGGCCGTGCATTGTAGGTGCATCTCCACATGTTATTTAATTTGTCTTGTTGTTTCCTTTATAAGAACATGGTCAAGTGAAGATTGAATTTAAAATTCAATTCACAAAGTTTCTGCCGTGTAAGTGCATTCCCCATTTCCAGCCGTGTACTTTAGCAAGTGGACAGCATGGGCGGCATTTGATCCCATTTCCAGCCGTGTATTTGGGCTAAGTGGACAGCAACCTATAATTAGGAAAATGGAGGAATGTACTGGTCCATTGAAGCTTTATAATAATGGTAAATGGTAGCATGGATATTGGGAAGCATGGGCGGCAATAAAAAAAATCAGCAATGCAGAAATGTCAGCCCATTGAAGTTTAAATAATAAAGGCAAGTGGGAGGGCAAGTGGGCAGCAAAAAGTGGGCGGCAAATGCACATGTGCTGGTGCATTGAAAAATAATAATGCCAGGTGCAGACTCTTCTTTCCAGCCGTGTAAGTGCATTTTGTGGGCAGCAATTTCCAACCAGCAAATGGAAAAATTGATTTGGTCATTTTAATATTCAATGGCAAGGTAAGTGGGGCAAGGTAAGTGGGCTGCACCATTCGATTACTTCACCATTTTTTTTATCCAATTCTGCCGTTCAATACTTAAAGAAAAGGGGTTGCACCATTCGATTAGTTCACACATGCATCATTCGGATGATTATGCATGGCACATGCACACAACCTACACACATAAAAAAAATAAACATATTAAAAGGAAATACATGATAAGTTATATTATACTAACACAAAAACACTGTTAACATAATATATATATATATATATATTATTTAAACATTCGTAATAAATAATAAAACTTAAACAAATATAAAAACATTATAAGGCATATCAAACTTATTCAAAAACCACCAAAAACATACTATATGCATAGTAAACACAATAATAATAATATAGCATAGAAAAATGTTACACATCAGCATGTAACAAATGAAAAAGAAAACTTCCCTGAAAATTTTAAAGTTGCATCATTGGGTGGCCTGAACGTGCTCACATCAGAGTTGAGCGAGGGAGAATCTTTACACTCTGGGTTGCCTATCTAATCGCAGGTATGAGCGTCGGTTTTAATCCATATCACGGAGGTTGCCTAGTTAATTGCATGCAGGAGGGTTCCGCGGGCATCTCTACCATTCCAAAACTCCAAATCCATCTTGTTCAAGTCTTCACCATTATGCCATTTTCAACAAAGATATCTAAAATTCCCAGATTCATTTTTCTTTACTTTGAACTTATCTTTCTTTATATTTTTCGTTCAATTCCTTCTTATTTTCTTCTAATCGTCTTATTCACCTTTGAATCTTTAACTTTGGGCTCTTATTTTCAGAATTTTCAAGAAACACCATTGCATATTCTCTTGAAATTCTAGATTTTTCCAGATTCAAAGTTTCTTGATTAAGTCAGCGCCCTGGGCTTGTTTCCAAGTGATTTTGAGAGTTTCCATCGTATTAGCAAGCCCTACATCGGTTGGTATAAGATTGGGCATGATTTTTGGCCAAGAAATTCAAGTTTGGTCGAATTTGGGAGGGTTCCAATCTCAATTTGCCGCAACTTTGCAAGCTGGGCTGTTTTCAACATTTTAGGGTTCTTTCTTTCCAATAAACCCTAATTTTCATTTTCTTGCTCTTTTATTTCATTTTTACCACAAAAAATGAAAAATAAAAAAATAAACAAAAAGAAAAGAAAGAGACAAGAACAACACAATCAACAAGCAAAGCAAGTGCTAAGCATCACACCTATTCCCATACATATTGCATATCGTTTGGACTCTCATGATTGCTTTTCGGGTTTTAAGGGTTTGCTTCTTTCACTTCTTTTGCTCTTAGATTTCATTTAATTTCTTTTTTTTGCCTTATTTTTCCCCTTTACATTATCTAACACCTTTGTGTTTTCTTATGTTAGTAGGATTCTAAAAGTTGCATGATGCATGCACGGGACAATCCCAAGTCAACGATGGACTCACATTCTCTCTTGGACCAACCACACGAACCAAGTCCAAGATTCTTAACGATAAACTATACACCACCATGTAAGGAATGCTGACCAAAGGCTTACAATCTTTCACAAAAGAGAAAGAATTTCGGGAAAACACTCACTCTCTAAGTTTGAAGAATTGGGTAACACAAACCCATGTTGAGGAAGCACACACCCAAGAATGAAAGGACAAGTCCTTAACCATACTTGAATTCCATTAAAATTGGGTTTTAATTGTAATTTTTAGACCCAAAGCTAAATTAAAAAGTGATACAATCTAGCTTGGGCGCTCAATTATCTTCCTTCTTATGTTATTCTTACTAAGGATGAAGAAGCATGGAGTTTTCATTAAACTCTATCTTTTCATATTATTTCTTTTAGTTTATTACTTATATAGCATGATTAGATATCATATTATATGCATCCTGCCTTATGCTCATATTTTTATCATATGTATTATCTATGATATACTTAGGATTATAATAAGCTACATTAATTATATTAATTAAGATAAGCATATCACCTCATCTTTATATTCGTTCTAAGTTTATATTTAAAATTACCTAAATTACATTGTTTCTACCTCTTTCTAGCTCAATCTTATATGTTTCAGCTTACACATTGTTTGCTCATTTTTTTCAGCTCTTTTAAGTGAAGATATTAGTCCGAGACAACTTAAATATTTCAAGGGTACCTCAACATAGCTTGAGAAGGCTTATGGCAGCTTCTTGCAGCTCAAGGCAGCTCAAACGCTTGGAATTGCATAGTTGCTTAATGGAAGAACATTTCAGCTCGTGAACTTAATGGAAATTCCTAGAAGAGCCCATGAACTTAAAACTCAAGCTCAACTAGCTAAATTCAGCTCCAGGAAGCTCAAGTTAAAGTGTGGATTGAGCAAGCTAAGTCAGCTAGCTAACTCAGTTTAAGTCAGCTCAAGCCTAGCTCGTCGAGCTCATCTCAGCTCCACCTATCCCCTCCAGCTCGATGTTACATAGCTAGCTAGTGCCACTACCTAACTAGCTAGACCCAAGGAGGCACCTACCCACCTATTCAGCCAAGGGAGGGAACCAACGGCTCCTTTCAAGCATGGCACCATGATGGAGAGTCACCATTGCTGCTAAATAAGCACCAAAGGCTTAAGGCTTATCACCACTATCCAGCACTTACCACACCATTCGACAATATTGGAGGAAGACACCATGCTTGTCTGAATCATTCATCCATGTATGATGCCTATTCGCCCCCATTTCCCTTACTATAAATATGTAAGCCCTTTGGGCATTTAAACAACAATTCAGAATACAATTCATCCTTTGTGAGAATTTTCTCTCTATTAGTTCTTTTTAGAACTTTATCGACTTATCAAGTATTTTGTACTTGTGGCGTCAACCCTCTATCCACCTTGATACTTCTGGTTCTTTTAGTTTAATATAGTAAAAGGGTCAAAGTCCTTACTGCCATCCCTTAAAGATCAATATAAGGTTCGGGGTTAGGTTTTCTATAGCCTAGTTTCTTCGTTAAGTATCTTTAAGATACTATCTCCATTTCCATCATTTCTTACCACCATCAAACACTTTCTGAATTCTTTTCTTTTAAACCCATCACATTATCTCAGCCTTCACCATCACCCAAAACGTCCAAACACCCCTTACCCCCTTTCCAAACACCACACATTCCTTCATTTCCATATCAGTCCCTAAACTATTCA
Organism: Hibiscus trionum; assembly: GCA_030270665.1. Lineage (NCBI taxonomy): Eukaryota > Viridiplantae > Streptophyta > Magnoliopsida > Malvales > Malvaceae > Hibiscus > Hibiscus trionum. The sequence continues at coordinate 35,191,763 of BSYR01000010.1, read as the reverse complement.
TTCAATCCCTTATCTTTATTTCTTCATTTTGCAGCCACTTCTTGCCAGATACTTGCTCCTTCCTAGGTCCTACAATCAAAGTGTGTCATTCAGCATCATCAACAAGATCGGCCTACATCATATGTTAATTAGAGCTTTGGTGGAAGAAGTAAAGTGCAACAAGAAGCCCGTTTCAAGCAAAATTCAGATTGTAAGTAACTAATCTTTGTCATTTTCAATTATTCTGCCAAAAAAGAGAAGAAAAAAAAATCAGATTCAAAAATTACAAATTCAAGGGTGAGAAAGCACAACAACAACATCTTCAACATCAAGCCAAGAAGCCAAATCATCTTCAAGACTTTGATTGTTGGAGAAGGAAGGTTGTGAGTTTCTTGACAAGTAAGTAACCCTGTTTCTATTCTTTTCGTTCCAAACCTATCTTTTCATCCTATTCCTTTTCTTTTCTTTTTAAACTAACCTTCTCAGCAACAAAAAAGCACAATTACTTGCCTAAGTCTCGAGTAAGTTCTTCTAAGAACTATACAAGAGAGAAAGGAGTGGAAAAAGGCAATTTTGAGTGTGTGAGAGCAGAAGAGGACACAAAAAAGTCATATAAGTCCTAGAGTGCAAACACGGAGAGAGAATAGAGAGTGACTTTCTTGGAGTGAATTAGTGAGGATTTTGGGAAAGAATTTGGGTAAGGTCCTAATATCCTTTTTCAGATTCTTTTATTTTCACTAACAAAATGTCTCAGAATTCAAATCCGGAAGAAGTACGACAAGCCCCAAATCTCCAGACATAAGTAATGATCTGAGAGTTGCAAAGAATACTACGAGCAGAATTGGAGCCTATTCATGATAGAATGGACCAATTAGAGGCTTCACAAGGCAATGTACGTAAGCAGCAACCAAGACATTGAAATGAAGAGATTGTAGATGAAGATGATCAGTTATCTGTTCGAAGTGCTCAAAAGGTATCAAGGAGGGCGTGCTCAAATTGATAACAACCTCAACAACATCCGAGTTACTATTCCACCATTCCAAGGAAAGACCGATCCAGAAGCATATCTAGATTGGGAGAGTAAAGTGGAACATATATTTGAGTGCCATAATTATTTCAAACAGAAAAAAGTACGATTGGTCGCAATGGAATTCATTGATTATGCACTGATATGGTGGGATCAACTAGTTCTATCTAGGAGACGCAATGGAGAAAGGCCAATTAACACATGGCACGATATGAGGAGTATTATGCGCCAGAGATTCATACCAACTCATTACCACCGGGATCTTTTTCACAAGTTACAAACTTTGAAACAAGGAAACCGAAGCGTTGAGGAGTACTACCAAGAGATGGAGATTGCAATGATTCGTGCCAATATAGAAGAAGATCGTGAGGCAACCATGGGCAGATTTCTCACCGGCACAATAATGATCCGTATACGTGAATGTTGAGCTTGCGAAAGCGGATAAGGATGTTGGCGCGAATGTTGGATCGGTGAAAAGATAGCTGAAGATAGGCGATGACGATGGAGATGGAAGATAAATAGATAAATTGTCCTCGGCACCCTCTTGATCGCAATTAACCAAGCAAGCAACCTCAAACGGCTCAAACCCACCCTCCCAGACGTAGTTACCTAGGCAAGTAGGAGTGTGAAGATCAACAACAAATTCTGACGAACTTGAAGAATCTCTTCTATAATAAAGAACACAAGTTATACTTCTTGGAAGTCTAAACTCAAAAGAGAACTTTTTTTAACCATTCAAATCTGAATTACAATATGGTTGAAGCCTCCTTATATAAGCCTTGGAGAAGTTCTAATCCTAGTAAACTTAAGGAAATAAATACAATAAATAAATGCTGAAATCTAATCTCCTATTTACATAAGTAACTTCTAATAATAAATAAATATTAATAATAAAAGCCTAATTAAATAAATCTGATCCTAACAGATATTGTAGAATCCTATATTGATTTAAATTACAAGTAATCAAATAAAATCTTGAAAATTCGAAATTATCCAAAAATCTCGTATTAATCATGTATAGGAATTTCTGCATGCGTTGTCTTTTCTAAAATAGACGTATCTTGAGTTCTAGATGTCCGATTGAGGCATTTCAAGATCCGTTGGAAAGATAATTGATAGCCAGACAAGTTTCGAGATGACATGTCGACCCATAAATGCCTGGATCCCATCCAAAAATGGGTCGCAAGTTGACTGACGTTTCTGACTTGCAAAACAGTTTTAACTTCTTTTCTAAGATGATTAGTTTCACCCCTCTCATGCATGTATCATTCGCAACTCTTATCAGCTTAGCACATGCAGCCCAAGCACAAGGAGTTTAAAGGTTGTTTTTCTTTTATCTTTTTAATTAAATTAGGGTTTCCTTGTTTTAGTATAAGTTAAATTACTTTGGCTATCCTTCACCTATAAAAGGATGAAGCCGAATTTTTGCATGCGCTGTCTTTACTAAAATAGATGTATCTTGAGTTCCACATGTCCGATTGAGGCGTTTCAAGATCTGCTGGAAAGATAATTGACAACCGGACAAGTTTCGAGAAGACATATCGACACATAAATGCTTGGATCCAAACCAAAAAGGGATCGCAAGTTGACTGACGTTTCTGACTTGCAAAACAGTTTTAACTTCTTTTCCAAGATGATTAGTTTCACCCCTCTCATGCATGTATCAATGCGGAAGGATGGAAGTGTTTGTATGGTAAGAGGGATAAAGGAAATGAGGATGGATGTGTAGGAAGATGGATTTTTCGGATGGTGAAGGAAGGATGATGAAAGAAATAAGATGGGTAGTATTCAAAGTCTCAAAAAGATGAACTTATGCCAAGAAGCATAAACCCGAACTTGAATAAGGCTTTGAGGGTGGTAGGAAGTGCTTAGACTGAAGAACAATATATGTTCAACAACCTAAAGTATCAAGGTGAAATAAGAGAGACACCACAAATCGCTCAAAAGAAGGGGAGGATGATACAATACAGCTTGGGCGCTCAATTATCTTCCTTCTTATGTTAATCTTACTAAGGATGAAGAAACGGGGAGTTTTCATTAAACTCTATCTTTTCGTATTATTTCTTTTAATTTATTACTTATATACCATGATTAGATATCATATTTTATGCATCCTACCTTATGCTCATATATTTATCATATGCATTATCTATGATTTACTTACGATTATAATAAACTATATTAATTATATTAACTAAGATGAGCATATCACCACATCTATATTCATTCTAAGTTAGTTTATATTTAAAATTAGCTAAAGTACATTGTTTCTAGCTCTTTTTAGCTCATTCTTATCTGTTTCTACTTACACATTGTTTGCTCATTGTTTCAGCTCTTTAAAGTAAAGATATTAGTCTGAGACAACTTAAATGATTCAAGGATAGCTCAACATAGCTTGGGAAGGCTTATGGCAGCTTGTAGCAGCTCAAGGACAACTCAAACGTGTGGAATTGCATAGGAGCTTAATGGAAGATCATTTCAGCTCATGAACTTAATGGAACTATCTAGAAGAGCTCATGAACTTAAAACTCAAGCTCAACCAGCTAAATTCAACTCCAGGAAGCTCAAATTGAAGTGTGGATTGAGCTAGCTAAATCAGCTAGCTAGCTCAGCTCAAGCCTAGATCGTCTAGCTCATCTCAGCTCCCCATATCCCCTCCAGCTCGATGTTACCTAGCTAGCTAGTGTCACTACCCAACTAGCTAGACCTGAGGAGGCACCTACCCACCTATTCGGCAAAGGGAGGGAACCAACGGCTCCTTTCAAGCATGGCACCAAGATGGAGAGTCACCAAGGGTGCCAAATAAGCACCAAAGGCTTATCACCACTATCCAGCACTAATCACGCCATTTCAGCAACATTGGAGGGAGACACCATGCTTAGTCGAATCATTCACCCATATATGATGCCTATTCGGCCACCCCCTTTCCCTTACTATAAATATGTAAGCTTTTTGGGCATTTAAACAACAATTCATCCTTTGTGAGAATTTTCTCTCTTTTAGTTCTTTTTAGAACTTTATCGACTTATCAAGTATTTTGTACTTGTGGCGTCAACTCTCTATCCACCTTGATACTTCTGGTTCTTTTAGTTTAATATACTAAAGGGGTCAAAGTCCTTACTACCATCCCTTAAAGATCAATATAAGGTTCGGGATTAGGTTTTCTATAGCCTAGTTTCTTCCTTAAGTATCTTTAAGATACTATCTCCGTTTCCATCCTCTCTTACTACCATCAAACACCATCTGAATTCCTTTCTTTAATCCTATCACTTTATGATACATGCATGGGAGGGTTAAAGTAATGCATTTTGGACAAGAAGCTGAATCTCTTTGTGAAGTCGGGAAAGTCAGCCAACTTGCGACGACTTTTCGGATGGGATCTAGGTATTTATGGGCAGAGTTGTCTTCTAGAAACTTCACCGTCATTCAGTTACCTTTCCAACGCATCTTGAAACGCATCAATCGGACATCGGGAACTCAAGATATGTCTATTTTAGCTTTTATATAAAGCTATTATATAAAGCTTTTGGACGAATTAGACTTAGCTCAATTTTATTATTAACATTTAAATTATGTTTTTAGGGTTTTATATACTTCAGAAACCAGCCACCCTTCTCCCAAGCAACTCTTATCAGCTTATCACTTGCACTTATCAGCTTATCACTTGCAGCACAAGCACGAGGAGTTTAAAGGTTGTTTAGGGTTTCCTTGTTTTAGTAGAAGTTAAATTACTTTGGCTATCCTTCACCTATAAAAGGATGAAGCCTCGACCATTGTAATTCAGATTATTGAGATTTTCTTTGATTAATGAAATATTTAGTGAGTTTGTTTTTGCAAGTGCTGATTACTTGTGCCTTAGAAGTCTTCTTCAACATAAGTTCGACGAGTTCTTGTGAGGGAGATCATCTTCACACTCTTGCTTGCCTAGGTAATTGCGTCTAAGAGGGTGGGTTAGAGCCACTTGAGGTTGCTTGCTTAGATAATTGCGTCTAAGAGGGTGCCGAGGACAAAACAACAACAACAAATCGCAAGCCATCTTCATCTTCAATCTTCATGCCATCTCCCATAATTCCATAAACAAAGCTGGAAATTTCAGATTTGTTTTCACTATTCTTCTCTTCATATTTTTTGATACATGCATTGAGAGAGGTGAAACTAATCATCTTGGAAAAGAAGTTAAAACTGTTTTACAAGTCAGAAACGTCAGTCAACTTGCGAATCCTTTTTGGATGGGATCCAGGCATTTATCGGTCAAAATGTCTTCTTAAAACTTGTCCGGCTGTCAATTAGCTTTTTAATGGATCTTGAAATGCCTCAATCGGACATCTAGAACTCAAGATACGTCTATTTTAGCGAAGACAACGCATGCAGAAGTTCCTATACGGGATTAATACGAGATTTTTGGATAATTATGAATTTTCAAGATTTTATTTGATTATTTGTAATTTAAATCAATATAGAATTCTACAATATCTATTAGGATCAGATTAGGATTTTATTTTCAACATTTATTTATTATTAGAAGTTACTTATGTAATTAGGATTCCTAAGTTTACTAGGATTAGAACTTCTCCAAGGCTTATATAAGGAGGCTTCAACCACATTGTAATTCAGATTTGAATGATTAAAAAAAGTTCTCTATTGAGTTCAGACTTGCAAGAAGTGTAACTTGTGTTCTTTATTTTAGAAGCGATTCTTCAAGTTCGTAAGAGATGAAATTGAAGTAGGAAAATCACTTGGAATCTCAGCAAATAAACAATTATCTTTAAACAATAAAATAAGCAAAGAATGCTGAGAGGAAAGACATTTCTTGATTTCCTTGCTGCTTGCGTACACATTCATCTTATTTTTCCCTCAAGCTTCTTCGATATTCTTTCGTAATCTCACTTGGTCTTCTTGCACTTGACTTGGTGTCAAAGGTGCGAAGGTGATCTTCTTACCTGCATGCATAAAAGAATACATGTTCGTTAAGCCATCATGCATCGCCCTCTTGTCAAACTGCCACAAGCGTCCCAAAAGCAAATGACTTGCATCCATCAAATCGACATCACAAAGTACTTCATCCTTGTACTTTCCAATGGCAAACGACACTAGAATCTGCTTAGTCACTCTGATCTCTCCTCCATCGTTCAGCCACTATTACTTGTAAGGATTTGGATGCTTTGTCGTCTTCAAACCTAACTTAGAAACCATCACAGAACTAGCAACATTAGTGCAACTACCACCATCAATAATTACAACACAGACCTTATCATTGATGAGACATCTTGTATGAAAGATGTTCTCTCGTTGTTGTTCATCTTGGATCGGTTGCGTGTTCAAACTTCTCTTGACAACAAGTGCTTCACCGGTAGCAAATGTTTGCACGTTGTCATCATCTTCTTCAACGTCCACTGTAGGGGGTTCCTGCTCGTCTTCCTCAGACTCAGACTCGATCTCGCCACTCTCTAACAACATCATGGTCCTTCGATTTGGGCACTAACTGGCAACATGTCCTCGTCCTAAGCACTTGAAACACAGAATGTCTCTCGAACGTTCTTGTGTCACCACCTGCCTGTCACACCTATTTTCAGTAATAGGAGTCTTTAACTTGCTTGATTATGCTTTCTCGCATATCTGAAGTGGTGCTTGTGGTGCTTGCTTCCTGAAATTGTTAGGAGCATTTAATGTATTTGAAAATGATTTAAATGGAGTATTACCTCGATTTGAAGACTTTCTGCGCTGCTGGCATTCAACTTTAATTGACATGTGCACCATATCGTCTAATTCGATGTAATGCTACAATTCAACAACATTGGCAATTTCTTGATTCAATCATGCAAGAAAATGTGCCATGGTTGCTTCTCGATCTTCCTCAATGTTTGCACGCATCATGGCCATCTTCATCTCTTGAAATAATCTTCAACGCTACGATTACCCTGTTTTGTAGTTTCTGATATAAATCACGATGGTAATGAGATGGAACAAACCGTTTTCGCATTATTCGTTTCATTTATTCCCATGTAGTCACTAGACCTTCACCTGTACGTCTCCTGCTAAGCAGTAACTGATCCCACCATATCAGGGCATAGTCGACAAACTCCATTGCTGCTAAATGAACCATCTTTTGTTCTGAGTAGTTGTAACACTCGAAAACGTGTTCAACTTTGCTTTCCCAAGCTAAGTACGCATCAGGATTTGTTCTTCCCTGAAAAGAAGGAATAACAACCTTAATGTTAGTCAAATTGTCATCTACATGTTGCACACGTCCTTGTCTAAGAGTATGCTATCTCAGTGAGACTTCATTGCCGTTTAGCCCTTCATGGGCAGAATTGGATCCTCCATCAATTCTATCCATTCTAGACTATAATGGCTCCAATGCATTAGCCACCACTCGTTGCATCATGCGTTCCAAGGCTTGCATCTGGAGATTCGGTGGCTGTTGTTGACCCGAATTATCATCAGAACCTACAATTTTTAATAACAAAAACAAATAAACAAAACAACACAATATATATAGGTTAGTGAAAAATAAAGAAACAGACCTCACTTCACACACAATATATTCTCACAGATCACTCTAAGGAAAGATGATACATGCATGAGAGGGGTGAAACTAATCATCTTAGAAAAGAAGTTAAAATTGTTTTGCAAGTCAGAAACGTTGGTCAACTTGCGACCCCTTTTTGGATGGAATCCATGCATATTTGGGTCAACATGTCTTCTTAAAACTTGTCCGGCTATCAATTATCTTTCCAACGGATCTTGAAAAGCCTCAATCGGACATTTGGAACTCAAGATATGACTATTTTAGCAAAGACAGTGCATGCAGAAATTCCTATACGGGATTAATAAGAGATTTTTGGATAATTACAAATTTTCATGATTTTATTTGATTATTTGTAATTTAAATCAATATAGGATTCTGCAATATCTATTAGGATCAGATTTATTTAATTAGGATTTTATTTTTAATATTTATTTATTATTAGAAGTTACTTATGTAATTAGGAGATTAGATTTCAGCATTTATTTATTGTATTTAATTTCCTAAGTTTACTAGGATTAGAACTTCTCCAAGGCTTATATAAGGAGGCTTCAACCGCATTGTAATTAAGATTTGAATGATTAAATAAAGTTCTCTTTTGAGTTCAGACTTGCAAGAAGTATAACTTGTGTTCTTTATTTTAGAAGCGATTCTTCAAGTTCGTTAGAATTTGTTGTTGATCTTCACACTCCTGGTTGCCTAGGTAACTGCGTCTAGGAAGGTGGGTTAGAGCCGCTTGAGGTTGCTTGCTTGGTTAATTGCGATCAAGAGGGTGCCGGGGACAATTTATCCATTTATCTTCCATCTCCATCGTCATCGCCTATCTTCAGCCATCTTTTCACCGATCCAACATTCACGCCAATATCCTTATCCGCTTCCGCAAGCTCAACGTTCGTGTATACGGGGCCGTGTCCGTATCATTTGGTATCAGAGCCCCGTATACGCGAACGTTGAGCTTGCGGAAGCGGATAGGTAAAACAAATCTGAAATTTCCAGCTTTGTTTATGGAATTATGGGAGATGGCGTGAAGATTGAAGATGAAGATGACTTGCGATTTGTTGTTGTTGTTTTGTCCTCGGCACCCTCTTAGACGCAATTATCTAAGCAAACAACCTCAAGCGGTTCTAACCCACCCTCCTAGACGCAATTACCTAGGCAAGCAAGAGTGTGAAGATGATCTTCCTCACAAGAACTCGTCGAACTTATGTTGAAGAAGACTTCTAAGGCACAAGTAATCAGCACTTGCAAAAATAAACTCACTAAATATTTCATTAATCAAAGAAAATCTCAATAATCTGATTTACAATGGTAGAGGCTTCATCCTTTTATAGGTGAAGGATAGCCAAAGTAATTTAACTTCTACTAAATCAAGAAAACCCTAATTTAATTAAAAAATAAAAGAAAAACAGCCTTTAAACTCCTTGTGCTTGGGCTGCAAGTGATAAGCTGATAAGAGTTGCTTGGGAGAAGGGTGGTTGTTTCCTAAAGTATATAAAACCTTAAAAACATAATTTAAATGTTAATAATTAAATTGGGCTAAGTCTAATTCGTTCAAAAGCTTTATATAATAGCCTTTGGGCTAAATTTTACAAAATCCCGTAATAATCCCATATCCAGTTTTCTGCATGCACAATCTTCAGTAAAATGAACATATCTTGAGTTCCCGATGTCCGATTGATGCGTTTCAAAGGTAACTAAATGACGGTCAATTTTCTAGAAAACAACTCTGTCCAGAAATGCCCGGATCCCATCCGAAAAGTCATCGCAAGTTGGCTGACTTTCTAGACTTCACAAACAGATTCAACTTCTTATCCAATATGCATTGCTTTAGCCCTCCCATGCATGTATCAACTGAGTTCTTGAATCCCAATGCCCTTGAGACGAGCGTGGTACACCTTACAGCGCCCTTGAGACGAGTGGGGGGCATATTATCAAGAAATGAATTCTTGAATCCCAATACCCTTGTGACGAGCGGGGTACATCATATGGTGCCTTTGAGACGAGTGAGATACATCATACAACACCCTTGAGACGAGCGGGGTGCATTTTATCAGTAGGTGAGTTCTTAATCGTCAACCTTTTTCGGCCGAGCAAGGGTGTTCTTTTTGTAGGTTTAATATTCAATGGAAAAATTCGTTGTTTTAGTCTTTGATTCATTCCTCTTACTTGAGTAATAAGCAAAGGGTGTTATGGTGGTGATATGAAGGATGAAAATTGGATAGTAACTAGGTTATTAGAGAACTTAACCCCGAACCTTATATCGATCATTAAGAGATGATAATAAAGACTTTGACCCCGTTAGTGTATCAAACTAAAAGAACCAAAAGTATCAAGGTGGATAGAATGGTAGACGCCACAAGTACAAGTACTTGATAAGTCGATAAAGTTCAAAGAAGAACTAAAAGAGAGAAATAATCTCACAAATATAATTTGTAATCAGAATGATGTCTTCCAAATGCCCAAATGGCTACATATATATAGTAGGGAAAGGGGGTGGCCGAATAGGCATAAACAAAGACCAATGATTCGGCATTTTCTTGGTGTCTCCCTCCAAAGTGACTGAATGGTGATGATAGGGCCTTGAAACGTGATGATAAACAAAGGGTGATGTTTCGATGCTTATGGTAATGCTTCATGTGGCGCCAAGCATGAATGGGTGCCTTGGTTTCTCTCCTTGGCCGAATAGTGGTGTAGGTGCCTCCTCGGGTCTAGCTAGCTAGGTAATATTGAGCTGGTGTGGATAGAGGGAGCTGAGATGAGTTGGACGAGCTAGGCTTGAGCTGAGCTAGCTAGCTGACTTAGCTAGCTCAATCCTCACTTCAATTTGAGCTTCCTGGAGCTGAGTTTAGCTAGTTAAACTTGAGTTTTAAGTTCATGAACTCCTCAAGTTAGTTCCACTAAGTTCACAAGCTAAAATAGTCCTCCAATTGAGCTCTCTTGCAATTCCACGTGCTTAAGCTGTCCTTGAGCTATTATGAGCTGCCAAAAGCCTTCCCAAGCTATGGCGAGCTATCCTTAAGTCCCTCTAGCGTTCTTGAACTATTATCTTTAATGAAATGAGCTGAAATAACAAGAAAACGATGTGTAAGCTATAATAGATAAGAATGAGCTTAAAATGAGCTAGAAACATTGTGGTTTAGCTAAGTTTAAATATAAACTAACTTAGAATGAATATAAAGATGTGGTGATATGCTTATCTTAGTTAATATAATTAATTATAATCCTAAGTATATCATGGATAATGCATATGATAAATATATGAGCATAAGGTATGATGCATATAATATGATATCTAATTATGCTATATAAGTAATAAACTAAAAGAAATAATATGAAAATATAGAGCTTAATGAAAACTCCTTGTTTCTTCATCCTTAGTAAGATTAACATAAGAAGGAAGATAATTGAGTGCCCAAGCTGGATTGTATCATCCTCCCCTTCTTTTGAGCGATTTGTCCTCAAATCGGAAGGGTCTTTCCTCAATTGCTTTATGGTAGTGCTGAAGGTGATGTTTTCCTTACTCGAAGTATTCTCCAAATTGTATGATGGCTACAAAACATAATGGAAATCTAAAGAAAATGGGTTAGTGTAATCTATCGGAAGGATAAGAGGAAACTCCCAATTGACTTCTTTTGCCGAAAAGGCATTAGTTTTTGGAGTCTCTCTTACAATTTGCCCTTGCACAAGGCTGGTTTCACGGCCTTCATTGGTACTTGTCGAAACATGACTAGGAGTTCCTTCGGGTGGTTTGGAATGTTCTTGGCGTAATTGCTCCACCACTTTCCTCATTTGTATTTGTCCCTTTTCTAACCTCCGTGGGGGACAAAGGTACCAGCACAAACTTCTTCCCTTCATGCTTAAAGGTGTATTGGTTGGTGTAACAGTCATGAGTAGTCTTCTTATCATACTGCCAAGGTCTCCCAAGTAGAATATGGCCTGCATGCATAGGTACTATGTCACATAGTACTTCATCCTTGTAGTTTCCAATTGTAAACGACACCAATGCTTGTCTAGTCACGTTCAACTCTCCTCCATCATTTAGCCATTGTAGTTTGTAGGGCTCTGGATGTTTTTGAGTCTTCAATCCCAATCTGTCCACAAGAATAGTACTAGCCACATTTGTGCAACTTCCACCATCTATGATCATGAAACATACCTTTTCGTTAATGTTGCACTTGGTGTTGAAGATGTTTTCACGTTGCGGTTCCTCATTGGAGACTTGAATATTAAGTAGTCTTTTGACCACGAATAGTTCTCCATCAGTGGCTTTGGCATATTTCGGTACATCATCCTTCTCCTCGATCTCTTCTTCTTCCTTGTAATCTTCATGATCAGAAAGGACTTCTCCGTTGTACAAAATCAACATAGTGTTTCGATTTGGATATTGATTGGCCATATGCCCTCTTCCAAGGCATTTGAAGCATTTAATCTCACTGGATCGAGCCTTGCTCTCCACTTGCTTGCCTCGATTGTTTTCTACCACGGCAGGCTTTGGTTTTGAAGTTTCGGCCGTCTCTCTAATCTGGAGCGGGGTGTTCTTTCGGGCATTGTTTTGTGTCCACTTAGAAGTGGTGGAATTGTTACTTCGAATCACACTCCTTCTTTGTTGTCTTTCAACCTTTATCGCCATATGCACCATTTCGTCAATCTCAACATAGCGCTGAAGCTCTACAACATCGGCAATGTCTTTATTAAGCCCGGTGAGAAATCTGGCAATGGTTGCCTCACGATCTTCTATATTGGCACGGATCATTGCAATCTCCATCTCTTGGTAGTACTCCTCAATGCTCCGGTTTCCTTGTTTCAAAGTTTGTAACTTGTGAAAAAGATCCTGGTGGTAATGAGTTAGTATGAATCTCAGGCGCATAATACTCTTCATATTGTGTCATGTGTTAATTGGCCTTTCTCCATTGCGTCTCATGGATAGAACTAGTTGGTCCCACCAGATTAATGCATAATCAATGAATTCCATTGTAGCCAATCGTACCTTTTTCTGTTATGAACAATTATGGCACTCGAATATATGTTCCACTTTACTCTCCCAATCTAGATATGCTTCGGGATCGGTCTCTCCTTGGAATGGTGGAATGGTAACTCGGATGTTGCCGAGACTGTTATCAATTTGAGCACGCCCTCCTTGATACCGTTGAGCACTTCAAACAGATAACTGCTCAACTTCCTCATCTTCATTCTCATCCACAATCTCTTCATTTCGATGTCTTGGTTGTTGCCTATGCACATTGCCTTGTGAAGCCTCTAATTGGTCCATTTTATCATAAATAGGCTCCAATTCTGCTCGTAGTATTCTTTGCAACTCTCAGATCATTGCTTCCGTCTGGAGATTTGGGGCTTATTGTATTTCTTCCGGATTTTAATTCTGAGACATTTTGTTAGTGATAATAAAAGAATCTGAAAAAGGATATTAGGACCTTACCCAATTTTTTCCCAAAAGCCTCACTAATTCACTCCAAGAAAGTCACTATCTATTCTCTTTCTGTGTTTGCACTCTAGGACAAATATGGTTTTCTCGTGTCCTCTTCTATTCTCACACACTTAAATTGCCTTTTACCACTCTTTTCTCTCTTGTATAGTTCTTAGGAGAACTTACTCAAAACTTAGGCAAGTCAATGTGCTTGTGCGTTGCTGAATTGGTTAGTTTAATAAGAAAAGAATGATATAGGATGCAAAGAAGGGTTTAGAATGAAAAAGAAATGAAAAACGGGGTTACTTGTCAAGAAAACTTACAACCTTCCTTCACCAACAATCAAAGTCTTGAAGATGAAATGGCTTCTCGGCTTGATGTTGAAGATGATGTTGTTGTGCTCTCTTCACCCTTGAACTTGTAGTTTTCAAATCTGATTTTTTTTGCAGATAATTGAAAATGACAAAGGTTAGTCACTTACAATCTGAATTTTGCTTGAAACGGGCTTCTTGTTGCACTTTGCTTCTTCCACCAAAGCTTTGATTACCATATGATGTAAGCCGGTCTTGTTGTTGATGTTGAACGGAACACTTTGATTGTAGGATCTAGGAAGGAAACAAGTATCTCGCAAGAAGTGGCTGCAAAATGAAGAAATAAAGATAAGGGGTGAAATGGATAGTTTAGGGGCTGGTTTGGAAGTGAAGGAATGTATGGTATTTAAAAGGATGTAGGGAAGTATTTGGGCATTTTGGGTGATATTAAGGGCTGGAAGAATGTGAAGTAGTTTGGTGGTGAAGTTGAAGGGTGTTATGGTGGTGATAAGAAGGATGAAGATTGGATAGTATCTTAAAGATACTTGAGGAAGAAACTAGCTTATTAGAGAACCTAACCCCGAACCTTATATCAATCTTTAAGGGGTAGTAATAAGGACTTTGACCCCTTTAGTGTATCAAACTAAAAGAACCAAAAGTATCAAGGTGGATAGAAAGGTAGCCGCCACAAGTACAAGTACTTGATAAGTCGATAAAGTTCTAAGAAGAACTAAAAGAGAGAAATAATCTCACAAAAACAATTTGTATTCAGAATGGTGTCTTCCAAATGCCCAAATGGCTACATATATATAGTAGGGGAACAGGGTGACCGAATAGGCATAAACAAAGATGAATGATTCAGCATTTGCTTGGTTTCTCCCTCCAAAGTGACTGAATGGTAATGATAGGGCCTTGAAACGTGATGGTAAGCAAAGGGTGATGTTTCGGTGCTTATGGTGATGCTTCATGTGGTGCCAAGCATGAATGGGTGCCTTGGTTTCCCTCCTTGGCTGAATAGTGGTGTAGGTGCCTCCTCAGGTCTAACTAGCTGGTTAGTGACACTAGCTAGCTAGGTAACATTTAGCTGGAGTGGATAGGGGGAGCTGAGATGAGCTGGACAAGCTAGGCTTGAGCTGAGCTAGCTAGCTGACTTAGCTAGCTCAATCCTCACTTCAATTTGAGCTTCCCAGAGCTGAGTTTAGCTAGTTGAGCTTGAGCTTTAAGTTCATGAACTCCTCAAGTTAGTTTCACTAAGTTCACGAGCTAAAATAGTCCTTCAATTGAGCTCTCTTGCAATTCCACGTGCTTAAGCTGTCCTTGAGCTATTATGAGCTGCCAAAAGCCTTCCCAAGCTATGGTGAGCTATCCTTAAGTCCCTCGAGCGTTCTTGAACTATTATCTTTTAATGAAATGAGCTGAAATAACAAGAAAACGATGTGTAAGCTATAATAGATAAGAATGAGCTTAAAATGAGCTAAAAACAATGTGGTTTAGCTAAGTTTAAATATAAACTAACTTAGAATAAATATAAATATGCGGTGATATGCTTATCTTAGTTAATATAATTAATTATAATCCTAAGTATATCATGGATAATGCATATGATAAATATATGAGCATAAGGCAGGATGCATATAATATGATATCTAATTATGCTATATAAGTAATAAACTAAAAGAAATAATATGAAAAGATAGAGCTTAATGAAAATTCCTTCTTTCTTCATCCTTAGTAAGATTAACATAAGAAGGAAGATAATTGAGCGCCCAAGCTGGATTGTATCACCATTGCATATTCTCTTGAAATTCCAGATTTTTCCAGATTCAAAGTTTCTTGATAAAGTCAGCGCCCCAGGCTTGTTTCCAAGTAATTTTGAGAGTTTCCAACGTATTAGCAAGCCCTACATCAGTTGGTATCAGATTGGGCATGATTTTTGGGCAAGTAATTCAAGTTTGGTCGAATTTGGGAGGGTTCCAATCTCAATATGCCGCAACTTTGCAACTCGGGTTGTTTTCAGCATTTTAGGGTTCTTTCTTTCCAATAAACTCTAATTTTCATTTTCTTGCTGTTTGATTTCATTTTTTACCACAAAAAATAAAAAAGAAAAGAAAAAGAAATGAAAAGAAAGAGAAAGAGAAAGAGACAAGAACAACACAATCAGCAAGCAAAGCAAGTGCTAAGCATCACGCCTATTCCCATACATATTCATACCGTTTGGACTCTCATGATTGCTTTCCGGGTTTTAAGGGTTTTCTTCTTTCACTTCTTTTACTCTTAGATTTTATTTAAATTCTGATACGGACACAGCCTTGTGTAAGAGAACATTGAGCTTGCGGAAGCGGATAAGGATGTTGGCGCGAATGTTGGATCGGTGAAAAGATGGATAAAGATAGGCGATGACGATGGAGATGGAAGATAAATGGATAAATTTTCCTCGGCACCCTCTTGATCGCAATTAACCAAGCAAGAAACCTCAAACGGCTCTAACCCAAATAATCAAATAAAATCTTGAAAATTCATAATTATCCAAAACTCTCGTATAAATCCCGTATAGGAACTTCTGCATGTGTTGTCTTCGCTAAAATAGACGTATCTTGAGTTCTAGATGTCCGATTGAGGCGTTTTAAGATCCATTGGAAAGATAATTGACAGCCGAACAAGTTTCAAGAAGACATGTCGACCCATAAATGCCTGGATCTCATCCAAAAAGGAGTCACAAGTTGATTGACGTTTCTGACTTACAAAACAGTTTTAACTTTTTTTCCAAGATGATTAGTTTCACCTCTCTCATGCATGTATCATTCCCCCACTCCTCAAAAAGATTTACCCTCGAATCTAAACCGGTAAATGGAGGAAGTTCATCAAAGTACCAGGAAAGAGAAGATGTCTTGAAGGATCCTTGTGCATAGTCTCTTTTTGCAATGTAATTTACAAGTTCCTTCTCATTGAGATCATCACTATTGTTCTTTTGGTTGCAAAGTGACTAATTCTCATCTTCAAAATTGTTATTAATGCTAGAAGAGGAATAAGCATAAATAGAAATTTGAAAACAATCAATGGTACCTTTTGATTGTAGCGTACCTTCGTCGGTGTTTGTCATTTGATGATCATCTTGAATCAAAATAGTAGGTTTGTCACTGGAACCAAACACAGTACATAGAATTTCTTCCTCATCAATAGGCAAGGTTAAACTCTCGATGGTATCGCCTTCTTCATGTTCTTTAGGAGAACAAATTTCTTTATCATGTTTCGAATAACAGATTTCAATATCATTAGAAGACATGATTTCAAACAACATATCTCTCAAAAAAATTTCTTGAAAATAAGACTTATCTGGACAATCATACCCAGAATGATCTAGTCGACCACAATAATGACATCGAGTCCCCAAAAGAGTAAAATTCAATATGTTGCTCAATGACATCCTCAAGAACGATCTGAATCTGATACCAAGTGATACAGACACGACCTCGTATACGCGAACGTTGAGCTTGCAGAAGCGGATAAAGAATGTTGGCGCGAATGTTGGATCGGTGAAAAGATGGATGAAGATAGGCGATGACGATGAAGATGGAAGATAAATGGATAAATTGTCCTTGGCACCCTCTTGATCGCAATTAACCAAGCAAGCAACCTCAAACGACTATAACCCAAAGAATCAAATAAAATCTTGAAAATTCATTATTATCCAAAAATCTCGTATTAATCTCGTATAGGAACTTCTGCAGGCGCTGTCTTCGCTAAAATAGATGTATCTTGAGTTTTAGATGTCCGATTGAGGCGTTTCAAGATCCGTTGGAAAGCTAATTGACAACCGGACAAGTTTCAAGAAGACATGTTGGCCCATAAATGCCTGGATCACATCCAAAAAGGAGTTGCAAGTTGATTGACGTTTTTGACTCACAAAACAGTTTTAACTTCTTTTCCAAGATGATTAGTTTCACCTCTCTCATGCATGTATCAAGTTATTTTTTTGCCTTCTTTTTTTTCTCCTTTACTTTATCTAACACCTTTTCGTTTTCTTGTGTTAGTAGGATTCTAAAATTTGCATGATGATACATGTACGGGACAAGCCCAAGTCAAGGATGGACTCACATTCTCTCTTGGACCAACCACACGAACCAAGTCCAAGATCCTTAAGGATAAACTATACACCACCATGCAAGGAATTGTAACGCCCCGGTTTTGGGCTTAGAAGTTTTGGGCGTTGACCGGTTTGGTCAAAGTGCTGTTCGAATCTAAAGAGGTGAAATTAGGAAAGCCTAGTTCGGGTTGCATTAAAAATATGGAAAAATGTTCTAAAATCATCTTTTAATATAATTAAGTGAACTGTGAAATCAATTTTGAAAAATGAGTTTTGGAAGAGTGACATTTTGGCTAGTGACCAAAATGTAATTTTTGAAAGTTTTGTGACTGTTTTATAAAGAGTTGAAACTTTGAATCTTTAAGGAGCTATTATTCCAAAAGTAGTTTCTCCAGATTTTTCTAAGATATTTTGAGATTTATTCTGATTTTAAAACATATCAAAAGTGGAGGGAAAGACCATTTGGCTATTTTCTTAACTAACTTCTCTATTTTCTTTCTCTCATTTTCTCTCAATCCAAACACTTGTTTTCCAGAGAGTTGTTTCTGATTTTCTCACCTAAAATCCTCCTTTCAACATTCTTTTGATTCCTAATCAACATATCTTCAAAACCTCATCATTTGCTAGTTGATTCAACAAGGTTTTTGATTCCAAAAAGTGGAGAAACACAAGTTTGGAGGTAAGAACGTCCTTCTCCTCTAAACTATCAGTTCTTTACTGAAATTCTCAAGTTCTCAACTCTTAATTGAAGTTTTATTAAAGGATTTTAAGTGGTGAAATGGATCTTGGCTTATAATGCAAGATTTGGTGATTTTTGATGATTTTCGTTAGATATGATTAATCTGTGATTTGAGGTGTGTTTTTGATGTTAAATGAACTCTAAATTGATAAGGAAATGAGTTTTGATTAATGCAATCCCGGATAGGTTGTGTTTCCTAAGTTTAGCTTGTGATTCTTGGATGTTTTTGTGGTGATCTTGTGGATCTGATGTTGCTGGAGGTATAAGGATGTTTATAGGTTGTTTTCAGATGCTAGATGGTGTTAATGGATGTTAGGTTTTGCTGGTTTATGGCTGGGCTTTGTTGAGATGTGGTTTTGATGCAATTTCGGTTGTATTTGGTGGCCGAAATTGGAGTGTGAATGAGAGCAGCGAGTTTGAGTGCTTTCATTGAAGCTTTTGATGCATGGTGATGCATTAAATCTCTGCTTTAATTTGTTTAATCAGGGGAGGCATCTTTGGATCCAAGAGTTGTTGATCCGGAAGCTTGAATTGGTGCTTTGGCTTGAGGCGAAGTGGAATCGGTGAGTGAAATTGGGTTTTCGGCTTTGAAACCAATGTCTTGGGAGCTTAGTTTAAGTCTAAACAACTTTGCTAAGCTCGAGTGTAAGTTTTCGGAAATTCTCTCTAGTGGTGGCCATGATTTTGTTGTGATGCAATGTGGTTTATTGCATGTTTTGATTACTGTTTTGAAAGCATGATTTAGCATGGTATTTGCTGTTTTGATAAGCCATATGTTAAAGGAAGCATAATGTAAGAGTTCCTTGCTTTTGAACATTGATTAAATGTGGTTTGATGCTTTTAAATGCATGATGAATATGGCTTGGTTTAATGCTTTAAAACAGTGGATTAATTGATGAAAATGATGTATATTGGCAAGTGATGTTTTGAAAAGGTTGAGGTCACTAAGGTGGTTAAAAGTCCTTGAGTGAGCCTTGTTACTTAAGAACATCAAGGTGGTTAAAAGTCCTTGGATGATTCTTGTTACGGACACAAAGGTGTTTAAAAGTCCTTGTGTGGTCCTTTCTATGGTGTTTAAAAGTCCATAGGCCAAGGTGTTTAAAAGTCCTTGGGGTCAAGGTGTTTAAAAGTCCTTGAGGTGATCTAATTCATGGTGTTTAAAAGTCCATGGCCAAGGTGTTTAAAAGTCCTTGGGGTCCAAGGGGTTTAAAAGTCCTTGGGGTGAAAGTTGATGAACTTGTTTTCAAAGAAATGAAATGTATCACTTGAGGCCAATATGACATGTAATGAAATGAAGCATGAGATGCTTGTTTAAAGTATGCTTTTGAGCATGTGTAAATGATGATTTGAAGCATGTTTTATAAGTGTTTTATAAATGCATTATTGAATGGTTGTATTGAGCATTCCTCACTAAGCTTTTGCTTACGCTCTCTTTGTTTTCTTAATTCAATAATGCAGAGCATTAGAGTACTTGAGGGCAGCAAGGAGGGCAAGCATCCAAGTGGAAACAAAGCTCTAAGTATGGAAGGTTTTCTAAGTACATTTTAGCTTTTAGTAATTTGGCAATGGGGGACCTATGTGTATGATTTGGGAGATGTTTTGAACTCCCTAAGTATGTTGAATGTTGTTGAGAATGCTGGTTTTTGTGGTTGGCCTCTATATGCTTGAATTGGAAGTTTATGCTTGAATGGCTTACTTGTGTAGGAAGCATGCCTATAGATTTGGGGCTTTTTATATATGTGGATGTTTTGATGAATTGTTGATGCAAGTATGTCTCATACATGTTGAATTGCATGTTGGCAAAGTTTGGTGGCTTTTGGAGCATGATTGGTTGGTCAATTGCATGTTTAAGTATGCATTTTTAGGCAATCTGTGCAGGGTGTTTCGGAACAGCACCTACCGTTTCGGAACGGGTGCCTTAATTGTGCCCAGGCGTCCGAAACGGGAGGGGCCGTTTCGAAACGGAAAGGCCACTGCCAGACCCCCGTTTCGGTACGCGTTGCGGAACGGCCCCGAGTTTTGAAACGGGCTATGCCTGTTTCGGAACGGGTGACCGTTGGGGGCTGACATTGGCAGTTATATGTTTTGGAATGTTTGCGTTTTGGTCCTGAAACTTTTTTGTGCAATTGTATGAGTTTGGGAAGTCCTTTTGAGCTGAAATTTCACAGAGAAGCATGAAATATGATTAATTTCAAGTTGGTAACTTTAATTTGGGTTAAGTCCTTATAATTATCAGAATTTACAATTTGGTCCCTAAAGTTGTAAATTGTTCAATTAAGTCCATGTTTGATCTCTGATGTTTGTGATCTTTTGGTATGATGTTTGTGTGATCACAATAGGGTCTAAAGTGCATCTAGACAAGGTTGAAAAGGAAAAAAAAGGGTCGTTAATCAAGGTTGACTTTCGGGTTGACTTTGGTTTTCCCCGTGTGACTTCCTTAATTCGGGTCAACCGTCTAGGCCGGGTTAAGGGGGTTACATTTGGTGGTATCAGAGCTGAGTTCTCGAGTAATTGGGAATGTATGTATGCATGATTGAAGTATGTATGCCTTGTATGCTTGTTGAGTGAAAGCATGTTTAATGGCTTGTGATTTTGATGCAATTGAAGTATGTGCTGTGATGTAGCATGTTGTGGGTACCCATTGCCAAATCAAAGCTAAAGGAAAGATGTTGTTTTGAAATGAAATTGAGCTTGAATACTTGGATT
This sequence comes from Hibiscus trionum, assembly GCA_030270665.1. Taxonomy (NCBI): domain Eukaryota; kingdom Viridiplantae; phylum Streptophyta; class Magnoliopsida; order Malvales; family Malvaceae; genus Hibiscus; species Hibiscus trionum. The sequence continues at coordinate 35,170,969 of BSYR01000010.1, read as the reverse complement.
GCTTACCTTGCTGGGCCTGACTTTGTTTTATTTGTGTTGTGATTGCATGGTAAAAGTATGGCACCACGTAGAGAGTTACGAGGTAATGTGCGAGCTACGGCTCCTAATGAGAACGAGAATGAGGAAAACACGGGTAGTGCGGTGTTACCTCCTCCTCCACCTGGTGGTGGTGGTGCTGGGGCTGAGGAAGCTGGAGCTGCAGCTGGCGCTGGAGCTGCTGGACCTGGGGCTGGTCAGGGGCAAGCTATGCCTGATATGACGATGTTAGTGCAAGCTATTGCTGGTGCTTTTCAAGCAGCAGTAGCTGGGGCTCGTGGAGCGGGGCATCAGGAAGATGCTGGTGTTAAACTACCTTTGGAGCGTTTGCGCAGTCTTGGTGGGACTGAGTTCAGGGGTATGTCTGCTGAGAGTTCTGAAGCTTGGCTAGAGAGTACCAAGCGAATCTTGGGCCAGATGAGTTGCACTGATGTGCAGAAGCTGGGTTGTGTTGTGTCCTTGCTGCAGAAGGATGCGTATACGTGGTGGACAACCACTATTGCTGGGATGGCAGAAGCTGATGTGACTTGGACATTCTTTCAGAATGTGTTCAAGCGGAGATATCTTGGTGTGAGATATCTAGATGAGAAGAAGCGTGAATTCATGTCTCTTACTCAAGGGAGCATGAGTGTGGCTGAGTATGAAGTGCAGTTTGTGCGACTCAGTCAGTATGCATCGGAGCTGGTACCTGATGAGCGGGCAAGGTGCGAGAGGTTCCGTTATGGTTTAGAGACGGATGTGAAAATGTATTTGCTGGCCGCTGAGTATGATGATTTCGACGTGTTGGTGAGCCGAGCCAAGGATGTTGAGATGAACTTGGGTTTATCTGTGAGAGGTGCTGGAGCAAGTGCTGGGAAGCGATCAGCTGAGTTTAGTTCCGGAGGTGGACGGAACAAGAGGGGACGTGATCAAAAGTATCAGTCTTCAGCTAAGAGAGGTGGTGGTGCACCTGCTAGAGGAGGCAATGCTAGAGCTGATCCGAGTGCTTGTTGGATCTGTGGTTCACGTGGTCACATGAAACGTGACTGTCCTCGTGCCGAGAGAGTGGTGCAAGCTCCTGTTGCGGCTACTGGTAACAGGTGCTGGAGTTGTGGTTCTGCAGACCACTTGAGGCGAGATTGTCCGAGGTTGGCTGGTGATCAGGTGCGTGCTCCTGTTGTTGCTGCACCGCAGAGAGGTCGTGGGCGCGGCCGTGGTAATTTCCAGAGGAGAGAGGAAGGTGGTCGTGGAGTGGCCCATGTTGTGGCTATTCAGCCTGAAGGTGGAGGCCAGGCGAGGGTGTATGCTCAGCGTGAGGGAAGGAATGATGCGGATGTGATTGCAGGTACCTTTACTTTGCAATCCTTGTCATTGCTTTCATTGATTGATTCTGGATCTACGCATTCATACATTTTGCGTGAGCATGCTGAATTGCTTGGTTTGCCTGTTGAGTCTTTGGATGTTGGTGTTCGAGTCACTAGTTCTTTTGGTGAGACTGTTGTGACTAGGAAGCTTTATAGAAGGTGTCCCTTGGTTGTTCAAGAACATGTTTTCCATGTTGATCTTATGGAGTTGCCCTTCTATGGTTTCGATGTGATCCTTGGTATGGATTGGCTTGCTGAGCATCGTGCTGTTGTGGATTGTGAGAACAAGCGGGTTTCGCTTAAGCTTGCGGGTGATTATGAAGTTGTTGTGGTTGGTGAGAATGTGAAGTTTCTTGCCAATGTGGTGTCTACCTTGGAGGCAAGCAGGATGCTGAGGCAAGGTTGTGAAGCTTATCTAGCTTTTGTGATGAATCCTAGCTCTAAAGAGTTGAGGGTGCAAGATATCAGAGTTGTGAAGGAGTTTCCTGGTGTTTTTCTTGAGGAGTTGCCTGGTTTACCTCCTAACCGCGAGGTGGAGTTTGGAATTGAGCTGTATGAGAATACAACTCCTGTGTCCATTACTCCCTATAGAATGGCACCTAAGGAGCTGAAGGAGCTGAAGACGCAGTTGCAAGAGTTGCTTGATCGTGGTTTCATCCGGCCGAGTGTGTCACCTTGGGGAGCACCGGTCTTGTTTGTGAAGAAGAAGGATGGCACTATGAGAATGTGCATTGATTACCGTCAGCTGAACAAGTTGACTATCAAGAATCGGTATCCTTTGCCGAGGATTGATGATCTTTTTGATCAATTTCGGGGAGCTGCTGTGTTCTCTAAGATTGACTTGAGGTCAGGGTATTATCAGTTGAAGGTGAAGGATGTGGATGTGCCTAAGACAGCTTTCAGGACAAGGTATGGGCATTATGAGTTCCTTGTGATGCCGTTTGGGTTGACAAATGCTCCCGCTGCTTTCGTGGACATGCTGAATCGTGTGTTTCATGAATACCTGGACAAGTTTGTTGTGGTGTTCATTGATGATATCCTCGTGTACTCGCGTACTGAGGAGGAACATGAAGAGCATTTGAGGATTGTTTTGCAAGCTTTGTTGGAGAATCAGCTTTATGCTAAGCTGAGTAAGTGTGAGTTCTGGTTAAGGGAGGTGGTGTTTCTTGTACATGTGGTCTCAGCTGAGGGGATTCGTGTTGATCCTCAGAAGATTGAGGCGGTGATGAGTTGGAAAGTTCCTAAGTCTGTTCATGAGGTCCGTAGTTTCCTTGGTTTGGCGGGATACTACCGAAGGTTTGTGGATGGTTTTTCCAAGATTGCTGCTCCTTTGACGAAGCTGTTGCAAAAGGATGTTAAGTATGAGTGGACGGAAGCGAGACAGCAGGCTTTTGAGAAGCTTAAGGCGACTTTGACGCAAGCTCCTATCTTGATTCAGCCTGAATCAGGGAAAGAGTTTGTGGTTTACAGTGATGCATCCTATGTTGGTTTAGGGTGTGTGCTGATGCAGGAGGGTAAGGTGGTGGCTTATGCATCACGGCAGTTGAAAGTGCATGAGCGCAATTACCCTACGCATGATATTGAGCTGGCTGCAGTGGTTTTTGCTCTGAAGATCTGGAGGCATTATCTGTATGGTGAGAAGTGTACTGTGTACACGGATCACAAGAGTTTGAGGTATCTGATGTCTCAGAAGGAGTTGAATCTTAGGCAGCGGCGTTGGTTGGAGTTGCTCAAGGATTATGATCTGACGATTGAGTATCATCCTGGAAAAGCTAATGTTGTTGTGGATGCCTTGAGTAGGAAGGTAGTTGTTGAGCTGAGAGCCATGTTTGCTAGCTTGAGCATATCACAAGATGGTGGTCTCGTTGCTGAGTTGCAAGTGAAACCCTCTTTGGTTCAGTTGATCAAGGATAAGCAGTTGTTGGATGATTCCTTGGTGTCTCATGTTCAGGATATCGCGGAGGGTAGACCTTCGGATTTCTGTTTCAATGATGATGGTGTGCTGTGTTTTGGGAGTCGGATAGTAGTGTCTGCTGATGCTGAGTTGAGGCGTGCTATTCTGACTGAAGGTCATAGTAGTCCTTTTGCTATGCACCCTGGTAGTACTAAGATGTACCGTGATCTTCATGATGAGTACTATTGGGTGGGTTTGAAGAAGGATGTTGCGGAGTTTGTTAGCAAGTGTTTGGTGTGTCAGCGAGTTAAGGCTGAGCATCAGTTTCCTTCAGGGTTGTTGCAACCGTTGAAAATCCCTGAATGGAAGTGGGAGAGGGTTACCATGGATTTTGTATCTGGTTTACCTTTGTCTCCATCGAAGAAGAATTCGGTCTGGGTGATTGTGGATCGCCTGACGAAGTGTGCGCATTTCTTGCCTGTGCATACCACGTTTTCTTTGGATAGGTTGGCAGAGCTGTACATTGCTGAGATTGTGCGGCTGCATGGTGTGCCTAAGTCGATTGTGTCGGATAGGGATCCGAGGTTCACATCGCGGTTTTGGCAGTGTTTGCATCAAGCTCTGGGTACAAGGTTGCATTTCAGTACATCCTATCATCCTCAGTCGGATGGTCAGTCTGAGCGAGTTATCCAGATTTTGGAGGATATGTTGAGGTGCTGCGTGATTGAGTTCCAAGGTTCTTGGGAGAAGCATCTGCCTTTGGTTGAGTTTGCTTATAACAACAGTTATCAGGCAAGTATACAGATGGCACCTTATGAGGCTTTATACGGGAGGAAGTGTAGGACTCCTCTTTGTTGGGCTGAGACTGGTCAAAAGTTGGTTTCGATGCCAGCTTTGTTGAAAGGGACCACAGAGAAGGTAAAGCTCATTTGTGAGCGGTTAAAGGCTGCTTCTGATCGGCAGAAGTCTTACGCGGATTTGAAGCGTAAGGAGATAGAGTATGCGGTGGGTGACCGTGTGTTCTTGAAGGTTTCGCCTTGGAAGAAGGTGATGCGGTTTGGCCGAAAGGGTAAGTTGAGCCCTAGGTACATTGGACCATATGAGGTGGTTGAGCGTGTGGGTCCTGTTGCGTATCGGTTGAGGTTACCTCAAGAGTTGGAGAAGATTCATGATGTGTTCCATGTCTCTATGCTCCTGAGGTATAGATCTGATCCTTCGCATGTGATGCCTGTGGAGGAAGTGGTTTTGAATCCGGATTTGACCTATGATGAGGAATCGGTGAAGGTTCTGGATTCGGATAGCAAGGTTCTTCGTGGCAAGACCATTGAGTTGGTGAAGGTGCTGTGGAAGCATCGCGGTGTTGAGGAAGCCACGTGGGAGCGGAAGGAAGACATGCTGAAGCAGTTTCCTTATCTTTCCTTCAGGTAAATTTCGAGGACGAAATTTCTTAAGGGGGGGAGAGTTGTAACGCCCCGGTTTTGGGCTTAGAAGTTTTGGGCGTTGACCGGTTTGGTCAAAGTGCTGTTCGAATCTAAAGAGGTGAAATTAGGAAAGCCTAGTTCGGGTTGCATTAAAAATATGGAAAAATGTTCTAAAATCATCTTTTAATATAATTAAGTGAACTGTGAAATCAATTTTGAAAAATGGGTTTTGGAAGAGTGACATTTTGGCTAGTGACCAAAATGTAATTTTTGAAAGTTTTGTGACTATTTTATAAAGAGTTGAAACTTTGAATCTTTAAGGAGCTATTATTCCAAAAGTAGTTTCTCCAGATTTTTCTAAGATATTTTGAGATTTATTCTGATTTTAAAACATATCAAAAGTGGAGGGAAAGGCCATTTGGCTATTTTCTTAACTAACTTCTCTATTTTCTTTCTCTCATTTTCTCTCAATCCAAACACTTGTTTTCCAGAGAGTTGTTTCTGATTTTCTCACCTAAAATCCTCCTTTCAACATTCTTTTGATTCCTAATCAACATATCTTCAAAACCTCATCATTTGCTAGTTGATTCAACAAGGTTTTTGATTCCAAAAAGTGGAGAAACACAAGTTTGGAGGTAAGAACGTCCTTCTCCTCTAAACTATCAGTTCTTTACTGAAATTCCCAAGTTCTCAACTCTTAATTGAAGTTTTATTAAAGGATTTTAAGTGGTGAAATGGATCTTGGCTTATAATGCAAGATTTGGTGATTTTTGATGATTTTCGTTAGATATGATTAATCTGTGATTTGAGGTGTGTTTTTGATGTTAAAATGAACTCTAAATTGATAAGGAAATGAGTTTTGATTAATGCAATCCCGGATAGGTTGTGTTTCCTAAGTTTAGCTTGTGATTCTTGGATGTTTTTGTGGTGATCTTGTGGATCTGATGTTGCTGGAGGTATAAGGATGTTTATAGGTTGTTTTCAGATGTTAGATGGTGTTAATTGATGTTAGGTTTTGCTGGTTTATGGCTGGGCTTTGTTGAGATGTGGTTTTGATGCAATTTCGGTTGTATTTGGTGGCCGAAATTGGAGTGTGAATGAGAGCAGCGAGTTTGAGTGCTTTCATTGAAGCTTTTGATGCATGGTGATGCATTAAATCTCTGCTTTAATGTGTTTAATCAGGGGAGGCATCTTTGGATCCAAGAGTTGTTGATCCGGAAGCTTGAATTGGTGCTTTGGCTTGAGGCGAAGTGGAATCGGTGAGTGAAATTGGGTTTTCGGCTTTGAAACCAATGTCTTGGGAGCTTAGTTTAAGTCTAAACAACTTTGCTAAGCTCGAGTGTAAGTTTTCGGAAATTCTCTCTAGTGGTGGCCATGATTTTGTTGTGATGCAATGTGGTTTATTGCATGTTTTGATTACTGTTTTGAAAGCATGATTTAGCATGGTATTTGCTGTTTTGATAAGCCATATGTTAAAGGAAGCTCAAGGTAAGAGTTCCTTGCTTTTGAACATTGATTAAATGTGGTTTGATGCTTTTAAATGCATGATGAATATGGCTTGGTTTAATGCTTTAAAACAGTGGATTAATTGATGAAAATGATGTATATTGGCAAGTGATGTTTTGAAAAGGTTGAGGTCACTAAGGTGGTTAAAAGTCCTTGAGTGAGCCTTGTTACTTAAGAACATCAAGGTGGTTAAAAGTCCTTGGATGATTCTTGTTACGGACACAAAGGTGTTTAAAAGTCCTTGTGTGGTCCTTTCTATGGTGTTTAAAAGTCCATAGGCCAAGGTGTTTAAAAGTCCTTGGGGTCAAGGTGTTTAAAAGTCCTTGAGGTGATCTAATTCATGGTGTTTAAAAGTCCATGGCCAAGGTGTTTAAAAGTCCTTGGGGTCCAAGGTGTTTAAAAGTCCTTGGGGTGAAAGTTGATGAACTTGTTTTCAAAGAAATGAAATGTATCACTTGAGGCCAATATGACATGTAATGAAATGAAGCATGAGATGCTTGTTTTAAGTATGCTTTTGAGCATGTGTAAATGATGATTTGAAGCATGTTTTATAAGTGTTTTATAAATGCATTATTGAATGGTTGTATTGAGCATTCCTCACTAAGCTTTTGCTTACGCTCTCTTTGTTTTCTTAATTCAATAATGCAGAGCATTAGAGTACTTGAGGGCAGCAAGGAGGGCAAGCATCCAAGTGGAAACAAAGCTCTAAGTATGGAAGGTTTTCTAAGTACATTTTAGCTTTTGGTAATTTGGCAATGGGGGACCTATGTGTATGATTTGGGAGATGTTTTGAACTCCCTAAGTATGTTGAATGTTGTTGAGAATGCTGGTTTTTGTGGTTGGCCTCTATATGCTTGAATTGGAAGTTTATGCTTGAATGGCTTACTTGTGTAGGAAGCATGCCTATAGATTTGGGGCTTTTCATATATGTGGATGTTTTGATGAATTGTTGATGCAAGTATGTCTCATATATGTTGAATTGCATGTTGGCAAAGTTTGGTGGCTTTTGGAGCATGATTGGTTGGTCAATTGCATGTTTAAGTATGCATTTTTAGGCAATCTGTGCAGGGTGTTTCGGAACAGCACCTACCGTTTCGGAACGGGTGCCTTAATTGTGCCCAGGCGTCCGAAACGGGAGGGGCCGTTCCGAAACGGAAAGGCCACTGCCAGACCCCCGTTTCGGTACGCGTTGCGGAACGGCCCCGAGTTTCGAAACGGGCTATGCCTGTTTCGGAACGGGTGACCGTTGGGGGCTGACATTGGCAGTTATATGTTTTGGAATGTTTGCGTTTTGGTCCTGAAACTTGTTTGTGCAATTGTATGAGTTTGGGAAGTCCTTTTGAGCTGAAATTTCACAGAGAAGCATGAAATATGATTAATTTCAAGTTGGTAACTTTAATTTGGGTTAAGTCCTTATAATTATCAGAATTTACAATTTGGTCCCTAAAGTTGTAAATTGTTCAATTAAGTCCCTGTTTGATCTCTGATGTTTGTGATCTTATGGTATGATGTTTGTGTGATCACAATAGGGTCTAAAGTGCATCTAGACAAGGTTGAAAAGGAAAAAAAAGGGTCGTTAATCAAGGTTGACTTTCGGGTTGACTTTGGTTTTCCCCGTGTGACTTCCTTAATTCGGGTCAACCGTCTAGGCCGGGTTAAGGGGGTTACATGAATGGTGACCAAAGGCTTACAATCTTTCACGCAAGAGCAAGAATTCCGGGAAAAGACTCACTCTCCAAGTTTGAAGAATTGGGTCACACAAACCCATGTTGAGGAAGCACACGCCCAAGAATGCAAGGACAAGTCCTTAACCATATTTGAAGTCCATTAAAATTGGGGTTTAATTGTAATTTTTAGACCCAAAGCTGAATTATAAAGCTTGGGTGTAATTAGTTAATTTCCAGCCCAAATCAGACTCATTTAAGTTTAGGCCTTGTCATTCCCTTTAAAATAGCCCAAATCAACCTCATATTCAAGCTACAACCCTAATAAACTGTCCCCCTTATCAGCCATGGAAGAGTGCCACCCAAGACTCCCTAAACAAGGCAGAGTTCCCATTCAGCATGTAATTACATTATTTTATTAGTTTATGGTTATTTTATTATTTCATTTAGTATTATTTTATTTGGAAGAGAGTTTTATTCTACTTAGGACTTTCTTTTAGTTTAGTCATCCTTCCCCTATAAAAGGATGAGATCTCCTTTGTAAATCAGATTTGAGTTATTAAATAAATAGGGTATTCTTTTAAGTACGTGTTTGAAAGTATCGAGAAACTCATGTCTTCGAAGCTTTCTTCAATGTGTTCGATCGAGTTGAGCGAGAGAGAATCTTCACACTCCGGGTTTCCTATCTAATCGCGGGTAGGAGGGTCGGTTTTAAGCCATATCACAGAGGTTGCCTAGTTAATTGCAACTAGGAGGGTTCGGTGGGCATCACTACCATTCCACAACTCCAAATCCATCTTGTCCAAGTCTTAAACATTGCACCATCTTCCACAAACAGATTTGAACTTTCCATATTCGATTTTCTTTACTTTGCACTTATCTTTCTTTATCTTTTTCGTTCAATTCCTTCTTATTTTCTTCTAATCTTCTTATTCACCTTTGAATCTTTAACTTTGGGCTCTTATTTTCAGAATTTTCAAGAAACACCATTGTATATTCTCATGAAATTCTAGATTTTTCCAAATTCAAAGTTTCTTGATAAAGTCAGTGCCCTAGGCTTGTTTCCAAGTGTGATGTGAGCACGTTTATGCCACCCAACGATGCAACTTCGAACTTTCAGGGAAGTTTGCTCTTTCACTTGTTACATACTGATGTGTAGCATTTCTTTACTTATATTACTTGTTTTATATGTGTTTTGCATAGTTTCTATAAGTATTATGTGATTTGGTTTGGTTTTCTAAGTTATATAAGTGTATGCTTTGATATGAGAGCTTGTTGTGTGCTTGTGAATAAGTTTGCTAGCTCATTAGTGTGTTAACATGTTATTTTTAGCTTGTTGAAATGTTTTCAATAAGTTTACAATACTTTGATGGATGTTTGCTATTTTTTCATTAAGGGACACTAAAGGACAACAACTAAGGAGCTTCCGCCTAGCTCGACTGATGCTCACTCAAGTGTATCTCAACTCAGCTCAAGGAAACTTCTACGCATTGTTTTCAGCTCAACTCAATTCAGCACACTCTAAAGCAGCTCAATTCACTTCCAGCTAGCTCAACTCCAGCTGACAAGTTCAGAAGTAGCTGAAAGGTGACGTACGCATTGGAGAGTGTCCTACAAGCATGTGTGATGTGAGCACGTTTATGCCACCCAACGGTGCAACTTCAAACTTTCAGGGAAGTTTGCTCTTTCACTTTGATGTGAGCACATCTTTTCACGACAAGCAAGATGATCCAGAGGTCTTACCATTAGGACCTTGATATGTGCACGTTTGGCCCTAAATCAGCAACCTTCGATTTGAGGACAAATCGCTCAAAAGAAAGAGGGGATGATGTGTGCACGCTCACCAGCAAGTTTTGCACACTTTCATGTTGCGTTTCACACATGAAAGACCCGGGAGTTTTCTTTACTTCTCTCATATTACTTACTTTTTCTATACTCATTTCTGGTTATTTAGATTCATGTCATCACATCATACTCTGTATATGTTTTGCATACTTTATTTTCATGACCTTAGCATGTTATATGTGATACCCATACTTAAGCTTAAAACCACATCTTTACTTAGCAAATGTTTGCATTTTTAGATTATAGTTTGCATCATTTAAAACTTTACTTTATACTTATGCATTATAGTCCCTATACTATTTAAATGGCACATTAGTTATATAATTCATTGTTTTCTTCATAGGTTATATTAACACAGCTCAAGGGAGTGTGCTACAGCTCGGTTCCAGCTCAAAGTGTCAGAATCAGCTCAAAACGTTGTTTGGCCGTTTCAGGACTCTACAAGCTGCCAAATGGTTCAAGAACACTTATGAAGTCTTAAAAGAGCTCAAGGATACTAAAGGACCAGCTCACTCAGCTCAAAACAGCTTCAAATAGCTCAAATAGCAAAAGGGTGATTTCTGAGCAAAAGAGGATTCGTTTCAGCTCCAAAACACTCCAGTAGCTAGAGGACAACTTAAAGGCACTTCAAGACTAGCTCACTCAGCCAAAGGAAGCTCGGATCAGCTCAAATCAGCTACTCACCTTTAGCTAGCTAAGTCAGCTAGCTAGCTCAGCTCAAGTCAGCTCAAGCCTAGCTCGTCCAGCTCATCTCCAGCTCCTCTGACTACTACCAGCTCCTTCAGTGGACCAGCTAGTGACACTAGCTACCTAGCTAAGTGATGGAAGGGCGCCTACCTAGCCGAATAGAAAAGGAGGGAACCTAGGCACCTCTACACACCTTGGCGCCAAATTGGAAAGGTGCAAGGCTGCCGAATAGTGCTTGATAGGTTATCAACACCTATTCAAGCCCTTATCACACCAATTCGGCCAAAGGAGGGAGATACCAAGGGTGCCGAATCATTCCCTATCCCCTACACACCATTTCAGCCACCCCCTTTCATTTACTATAAATATGTAATGCATTTTCATTTGTAAGACACAATTCAGATTATAAAAATTACTTTGTGAGGTTTTCTCTCATCCTTGTTCTTTTTAGAACTTCTTGACTTATCAAATCTTTATTAAATTGTGGCGTCTCCCTTTTCTTTCCATCTTGATACTTTAGATTGTTAAACATCCATTGTTTCTCAGTCTAAGTCCTTTTACCACCCTCAAGGCCTCATCCAAGTTAGGGTATATGCTCCTTAGCATATGTTCATCTTTTTTTAGCCTTTGAGTACTACCAACATCCTTTCTCTTCACCATCTTCCATACACCATCCGAAACCATCTTCCTACTTATCTATCTTCCTTTCCTTACACCCTTTTGACATACAAACACTACCATCCTTCCGTAACCTATCTTCTTTCATTCATTTCAACATATTTTCACAAGAAAACATTCGTGATACAAGGCTTGCTTGCATTCAAAATGTGTGGCTGATTTGTGTTGCCGCCCAAGGGAAGTTTTTTTAAATAAAATTTGAAGTTTAAATTTTAATTTGTAATTTAAACTCAGCCACAAGTTATGGCCGGCCACCCCTCCCCTTTGTCCTATATATATGTACGAAATTAATGTAAGAAATGTTAGACGTTTTATGAAATACATTATACTTGTGATATTCTCTCATTTTCGGTTCTTCATTGAACTACTTGGCATTTTCAGACTTTGTTTGATTGTGTCATCTTTCTTGATACTTCGGGTTCCTAGATCGCTATCTAGTGGGTCCAAGTCCGTTTGGCGAAGAACATATTCGATTCGGGTTCGTTTAACATGTTGTTTGAGTTCTTTCAAGTTCGTCGTCGTGAATCAACCGCTGAATTTTCAGCAATGTTTTTGCCACATTTTGGACACCGAATTAGCCTTGAAAGCCCCTTGACGCCTTCATCTTTGTCTGAGTCCAAATTCGTCCAGAAATTCCTACACCTTGTTCTTTCTTTCTTTCTTTCTTTTGTTTTCTTTGTTTTTCTTTTTTATTTTAACTCCTAAAAAACGTCCCTTACTTGTGTTTTTTGTAGAGAAATGTTTGCTACGATCCTAGACCCGTTTACAAACAATGAGCGTTATTTTAGAAGCAGCGTACCCCTTTATCATATGGTATCAGAGCTTTGGTCGAATTTTAGCACTTTCTGCACTACAAGACATCAAATATATATATATATATATATATATATATATATATATATATAAAGTCAAAAAATCGAAAAAATTCTGCAAAAAAAAAAGTCAACGTTGAGCAAAAAAGTCAAAGTCAACTCAAATAAAAAATATAAAAAATAAAAATTCGAAAATTGTGTTTCTTTTTCATACATATGTGCTGTTTGTTTGTGAAAATGATGAAGGATGCTTAAATTTGCCATGGAATGCTTCAAAATCACCCGAAACGACGTGTTCTTGTTTGTTCAGTGATAGGGTTGTTGTAAGCATTTCTGTTGCAATAAGTCATTGTTTTCTTTTCCTTCATTTTATTTTCAGCCTTAGTTCGTTATTTTCATCATTAATTTCAGCCGTGTCTTGTCTTTTTCTTTCAGCCTTATTTTGTTGTTTTTCTTCATTTATTTCCAGTCGTATACTTGTTTTTATTTTTTTTCAGCCTTTTTGTGTCATTTAAACAGCCCCTAAATACCTTCAACTTTGTTTTCTATCATCGTTACATATATCTTGAAGTTTGACACAGTTAACAAGTTTGAAGGATCGAGTTGGTTCCTTAAAGAACCGTTTGCGAGAGAACGAGTGGAAAAGTCATTTGAGTGTGTGAGTACAGCAAGGGAGACAAAAAAGGCCATTCAATTATTCTCCCGAGTGAAACACGAGCGCTGGGTGTTATTTTCTGAGTGCACTGTTCTTTGGAGTGATCCGTGAGACTTTGTTGAGCGTGTTATTGTGAGGTCCTTTTTCTTTATTTTATTAACATATAACATCTTTTCTTTTGTTTGTTTTAGTGTTTGAAAATAGCATGTTCTGATGATAATTCAGGTGAACAACCATCAGATCTTCAGATGCAAGCCTTGGAGCGCATGATGCAACGAGTTGTTGCTAATGCATTGGATCCGTTATTGCTTAGCCGGAGACGTACAAGTGAAGATCCAGTGACTACATGGGACGAAATGAAGCGAATAATGCGCAAACGGTTTGTTCCATCCCATTATCATCGTGATTTATATCAGAAATTACAATCTTTGAAACATGGTAACCGGAGTGTTAAAGACTACTTCAAGGAGATAGAGATGGCCATGATGCGTGCGAACATCAAGGAGGATCGAGAGGCAACTCTGGCACGTTTTCTTGCAGGTTTGAATTCCGAAATTTCTAATGTTGTTGAGTTGCAGCATTATGTCGAATTGGATGACATGGTGCATATGGCAATCAAAATTGAGCGACAACAACGCTGAAAGTCTTCAAATCGAGGTAATACTCCATTTAAGTTATTTTCCAATTCTTTGAATACCTCTAACAATTTCAGGAAGCCTGCACCACTTCAGATTCGCGAAAAGGTAGAACCAAGCAAGCCAAAGACCCCTATTGCTGAGAATAGGCGTGACAAGCAGGTGGTGACACATGAACGTTTGAGAGACATTCTGTGTTTCAAATGTCTAGGACGAGGACATATCACCAGTCAGTGCCCCAATTGGAGGACCATGTTGATGTTAGAAAGTGGCGAGATCGAGTCTGAGTTTGAGGAAGACGAGCAGGACCCCCTACAGTGGACGCAGAAGAAGATGATGACAATGTGTAGTTGTTTGCCACGAGTGAGGCACTTGTTGTCAAAAGGAGTCTGAATACTCAACCGAATTAGGATGAACAGCAACGAGAGAACATCTTTCACACCAGTTGTCTCGTGAATAATAAGGTATGTGTTGTGATTATCGATGGTGGTAGTTGCACTAATGTTGCTACTTCTGTGATGGTTGAAAAATAAGGTTTGAAGACGACAAAGCATCCCAAACCTTACAAACTACAGTGGTTGAATGACGGTGGAGAGATTAGAGTGATGAAACAAGTTTTAGTGTCGTTTTCCATTGGAAAGTATGAGGATGAAGTACTTTGTGATGTCGTTGCAATGGATGCAAGCCATTTGCTATTGGGTTGTCCTTGGCAGTTCGACAAGAAGACGACACATGATGGCTTTACGAACAGGTATTCTTTTATGCATGCAGGAAAGAAGATAACCTTGGCACCTTTGACGCCCAGACAAGTGCAAGAAGATTAAGCAAGATTGCAAAAGAATGCTGAGGAAGTTCGTGGGAAAAAGAAGATGAACGTGTATGCCAACAGCAAGGAAATTAGGAAATGTCTTTCCTCTCAGTCATTTGTGTTTATTTTGTTATTTAAAGATCATTGTTTATTGTCTGAGATTCCTTGTGATTTACCTGCTTCTATTTTATCTCTTTTGCAGGAATTTGAGGACGTGTTTCCAGATGAAACACTGAAGAGATTGTCACCTCTTCGTGGCATTGAGCACCAGATTGATTTCATTCCAGGTGCTACTATTCCGAATCAGCCAGCTTATTGAACTAACCCTGAAGAAATGAAAGAGTTTCAAAGGCAAGTTACAGAGTTGATTGACAAGGGTTACATTCGAGAGAGTTTGAGTCTGTGTGTTGTTTCGGTACTGTTAGTGTCGAAGAAAGATGGTTCTCGGAGGATGTGCATAGACTGGTGGACAAACTGAAGTTGTTAACAGGGTTTTATCTACTTTACTTTGTTTCATCATTAAAAAGAACATTAAAACTTGGGAAGATTGTTTGCCACATGTTGAGTTTGCGTATAATCATGTTGTACATTCTACTACTAAGATGTTAACATTTGAGGTTGTTTATGGTTTTAATCCTATTACACTAGATTTGTTACCTTTTCCATAAGAATAGGTGACGAACAGGGACGATCAAGCGAAATTAGAATACATAAAGAAGTTGCATCAACAGGTAAAGGAGAGAATCTTGAACGAAGGACTCAGCAGTATGAAAAGCAAGAAAACAAAGGAAGGAAGCGAGTCACCTTCGATGTTAGTGACTGGGTTTGGGTTCATCTTCGATGATGGTGGGATCAGTGTCTGATCAGTCGGAGACGTGCCGACGAAGGTCCCGTGGCTTCATGGACTGAAATGAAGCGTATCATGCGTAAGAGGTTTGTTCCTTCCCATTATCATCGTGATTTGTTTCAGAAATTGCAAACTTTGAAACAGGGGAATCGGAGTGTTGAAGATTACTACAAGGAGATGGAGATGGCCATGATGCGAGCCAACATCGTCGAGGATCATGAGGCGACGATGGCACGTTTCCTTGCAGGTTTGAATTCTGAAATTTCTAACGTTGTTGAATTACAACATTATGTTGAGTTGGATGACATGGTGCACATGGAAATTAAAGTTGAAAGACAACAACGAAGGAAGTCTTCAAACCGAGGTAATACTCCTTTTAAGTCATTTTCAAATAATTTAAATGCCCCTAACAATTTCAGGAAACAAGCACCACCACGACCACCACCACTTCAGAGTCGTGATAAAGCCGAATCTAGCAAACCGAAGGCACCTACTACTGAGGGTAGGCGTGACAAGCAGGTGGTGTCACGGGAGCGTTCGAGAGACATCCTGTGCTTCAAGTGTTTAGGACGAGGACACATTGCCAGTCAGTGCCCCAACCGGAGGACCATGTTGATGTTAGAGAATGGCGAGATCGAGTCCGAGTCTGAGGAAGACACCCAGGACCCCCCTATGGAGGTTGCAGATGATGATGACGAGGAGGTGCAGTTGTTTGCCACCGGAGAAGCACTTGTTGTCAAGAGAAGTCTGCAGACACAACCGATCCAGAACGAGCAGCAGCGAGAGAACATCTTTCACACGAGATGTCTTGTGAATAATAAGGTATGTGTTGTAATTATCGATGGTGGTAGTTGCACTAATGTTGCTAGTACTGTGATGGTTGAAAAGCTAGGTTTACCGACAACGAAGCATCCCAATCCTTACAAGCTTCAGTGGCTGAATGATGGTGGAGAGATTCGAGTGACCAAGCAGGTTTTGGTGCCATTTGCCATTGGGAAGTACAAGGACGAAGTACTTTGTGACGTAGTTGCAATGGATGCGAGTCATTTGCTGTTGGGTCGTCCGTGGCAGTTTGATAAAAAGACGACTCATGATGGTTTCACGAACAGGTATTCTTTTATGCATGCAGGTAAAAAGATAACTTTGGCTCCTTTGACACCGAGTCAAGTTCAGGAGGATCAAGCGAGATTGCGAAAGAATGCTGAAGAAGTTTGTGGGAAAAAGAAGATGAACGTGTATGCAAGCAGCAAAGAAATCAGGAAATGTCTTTCCTCTCAGCAGTTTGTTTATATTTTATTGTTTAAGGATTATTCTTTACTGTCTGAGTTTCTGAGTGATTTGCATGCTTCTGTGTCATCTCTTTTGCAGGAATTTAAGGATGTGTTTCCGGATGAAACACCGAAAGGATTGCCACCCCTTCGTGGCATTGAGCACCAGATTGATTTCATTCCATGTGCTACTATTCCAAACCGGCCAGCTTATCGAACCAACCCCGAAAAGACGAAAGAACTTCAAAGACAGATTACAGAGTTGATGGACAAGGGTTACATTCAAGAGAGCTTGAGTCCGTGTGTTGTTCTGGTACTGTTGGTGCCGAAGAAAGATGGTTCTTGGAGGATGTGCGTAGATTGTCGAGCTGTGAATCAGATCACAATTAAGTATCGGCATCCCATTCCAAGACTTGATGATATGTTGGACGAGCTTTGTGGAGCCGTCATCTTCTCCAAAATTGACTTAAGGAGCGGCTATCATCAGATTCGCATGCGAGAAGGCGATGAGTGGAAGACAGCCTTCAAAACGAAGCTAGGTTTGTACGAATGGTTAGTAATGCCTTTTGGGTTAACTAATGCACCTAGTACTTTCATGCGTTTGATGAATCATGTTCTACGACCTTTCATTGGTAGGTTTTGTGTTGTTTACTTCGATGACATTTTGATTTACAGTAAAACTTTACCAGATCATGCAGAGCATTTGAAAGCGGTTTTGCAGGTTTTACGAGAAGAACGTTTGTTTGGTAACCTAGAGAAGTGTGTGTTTTGCACTAACAAACTTACATTTCTTGGTTACATTGTTAGTGAACAGGGTGTGGAAGTCGATCCTGAGAAAATCCGAGCAATTCAGGAATGGCCACGACCGACATCGATTACTCAGGTCAGATCTTTTCATGGTTTAGCAAGTTTTTACCGTCGGTTTGTCCCTAACTTCAGTTCTATTACCGCCCCCTTAACCGGGATCATTAAGAAGAATTCGAGCTTCTTGTGGGGTAAAGAACAGGAAGATGCGTTCCTGAAAATTAAGGATTGTTTGACTAGAGCACCAGTGTTAGCCTTACCTGATTTTGATAAAACTTTTGAGATTGAATGTGATGCATCTAGCATAGGAATAGGCGTTGTTTTAATGCAGGAAAAGATACCTATAGCATACTTTAGTGAGAAACTAAGTGGAGCTACATTGAATTATCCTATTTATGACAAAGAGATGTATGCATTGATTAGGTCTTTAGAGACTTGGCAGCATTACTTGTTGCCTAAGGAGTTTGTCATTCACACCGATCATGAGGCATTGAGATACATAACGAGTCAGCATAAATTGAACAAAAGACATGCAAAATGGATTGAATTTTTAGAGTCTTTTCCTTATGTCATTCGTTACAAGAAAGGGAAAGAAAATGTTGTTGATGATGCGTTATCACGTAGGTATGCCCTGTTGAGTTATTTAGATTCACATTTGATTGAGTTTGCATATATTAGAGAGTTGTATTGATACGGACACGACCCCGTATACGCGAACGTTGAACTTGCGGAAGCGGATAAGGATATTAGCGCGAATGTTGGATCGGTGAAAATATGGCTGAAGATAGGCGATGACGATGGAGATGGAAGATAAATGGATAAATTGTCCTCGGCACCCTCTTGATCGCAATTAACCAAGCAAGCAACCTCAAACGGCTCTAACCCACCCTCCTAGACGCAGTTACCTAGGCAAGCAGGAGTGTGAAGATCAACAACAAATTCTGACGAACTTGAAGAATCGCTTCTAAAATAAAGAACACAAGTTATACTTCTTGCAAGTCTGAACTCAAAAGAGAACTTTATTTAATTATTCAAATCTTTTTATTACAATGTGGTTGGAGCCTCATTATATAAGCCTTGGAGAAGTTCTAATCCTAATAAACTTAGGAAATTAAATACAATAAATAAATGTTGAAATCTAATCTCCTAATTACATAAGTAACTTCTAATAATAAATAAATATTAAAAATAAATCCTAATTAAATAAATCTGATCCTAATAGATATTGCAGAATTCTATATTGATTTAAATTACAAATAATCAAATAAAATCATGAAAATTCGTAATTATCCAAAAATCTCGTATTAATCCCGTATAGGAATTTCTGCATGCGCTGTCTTTGCTAAAATAGACATATCTTGAGTTCCAGATGTCCGATTGAGGCGTTTCAAGATCCGTTGGAAAGATAATTGATAGCCGGACAAGTTTTCAGAAGACATGTCAACCCAAATATGCCTGGATCCCATCCAAAAAGGGGTCGCAAGTTGACTGACGTTTTTGACTTGCAAAACAGTTTTAACTTCTTTTCCAAGATGATTAGTTTCACCCCTCCCATGCATGTATCATTCCCCCACTCCTCAAAAAGATTCGCCCTCGAATCTAAACCGGTCAATGGAAGAAGTTCATCAAAGTACTAGGAAAGAGAAGATGTCTTGAAGAATCCTTGTGCATAGTCTCTTTTTGCAATGTAATTTACAATTTCCTTCTCATTGAGATCATCACTTGATGTGAGCACGTTTATGCCACCCAACGATGCAACTTCAAACTTTCAGGGAAGTTTGCTTTTTCATTTGTTACATACTGATGTGTAACATTTCTTATATTTATATTAGTGTGTTTACTATGTATATAGTATGTTTGGTGTGTTTTAACTTAGTTTGATATTACTTATGGTATGTTTACGACTTGTATTATTGTTTCTATTATGTTTATAATGTGTTACATGCTGATATGTGACATACATAGTGTTTACTTACTTATAGGTGTGTTTACTTATGTATATATATTGTTCAGTGTGTTTGCATTATGTTTTAAGTATGTTTATGTGGTTAAATAAGACTACAAGGCTTTTGATGTGTGTTTGCCTTGTTTTCATATAGGTACTTAGGAGGACGTTGCATGTTCCATGCAATTTATGCATGTGAGGGCTTTGTGGCAAGGGATCAAAACACGGTGCAATTTTTCTCTTCACTACATCACCAAAAGGGCATGTGCAGCCGAGAGTGTTGGGCTTTCAGCTCGTCACATATGTGGTATTTTTCATTGAACTGTGGAAATTAAAGAGCACGCGGGATTGAATTTTACTCATCCACCATGCACAGCAATGAAATACAAATTCAGCAGCCGGTTTAATGCAACGTCCAGTAGACTTGAAATTCAACTGCACACATATTTAACATGTGCAGGTACTTTGAATTTCAAATGGGCTGCACATTTCACATGTGCTGAATTTCCTGCACATTTCACATGTGCTGAATTTCCTTTGAAATTCAAACCCAAAAAGAAGCCATGCAAATCATCACGTGGTCTTATCCACATTGCAGCCACCAATTCAAATACACGGCCAGAAATAAGTTGCCGCCCTTGGTAGTTTATTTATTTTGAATTTTAATTTCAAGGGGCCCGAATGTCAGCCACACATTCCACCTTTCGGTTGTTTCCCTATGTATTATATATTTGGCCGAACTTAATGGTATGAGGGTAGACAATTTATGAATAAAATATTTGTGAGATTTTCTCTCAAATTTAGTTCTTTTTAGAACTTTTTCCTTGATACTTCGGGTTCTCAATTGTTAGATAATTGAAGGGTCCAAGTACTTTGTTCGAACAAATTCAAGATAAGGTTCGGGTTCGTTCAACAGATTGTTCGAGTTCTTCCTTGGAGTTTGTTCATCTTTTTCGACTACAAAGAATAGATTCGATTCGGGTTGGCATAACAGATTATGCAGGTTCTTTCGAGTTCATCGTGTCAAATTCCAAGAACGTTGCTACCGTTGTTGAATGCTTGAAGAATTTCATCTTCGTCGTTCAAATTATCCTAAAATTTCTGCAACTTTCTTCTCCCCCAATTCTGAATTTGTTTTTTTTTTCTTTCTTTCATTTTTTTACTATTTAAAATATCTAACTTCAACATCATGTTTGTTCCTATTGCAGAGAAATACTTGCTATTATCCTAGATCCACGAATGAACAAGGAATGTTGTTTTCTGAAGCAACCACCCTTTTTATCATATGGTAATCAGAGCTTTGGTCGGATTTTAGCAATTTTTGCACTACCAGACATCAAAAAATATATATATACAAAAGCCAAAAAACAAAATTCTGAAAAAAAATTCAAAATTCAAAGTTTGACCAAAAAAAGTCAAAGTAAAAAAAATCGAAAAAAATGAAAAAAAAATAAAAAAATCAGTTTCGAATATTTCGGGTATTTTGTGTTAATATGTGCTGTTTGGACGTGAAATGATGAAGGATATGCTTATCTTACCTTGAAATACCTTAAAATCACCCGAAATCAACTTTTCTTGTTTGTTCCGGAGATAGGATGGTGGTAAGCATTTCTACTGCGTAAGTTGCTAAATTCTTGTTCTTTTAGCATCCTTTCTTTCGTTTCATTTTGTTGTTTTCTTTTTAGCCCCAATTTCTCAAACTTTCATTGTTGTTTCTTTAATTCCTAACCCTTATCTTTGTTCTAACAATATTCACCCGTCACCCATTGTTTTCTTTCAATTTGACAACACTTGCAGAATCTAAACATCGGAATCAGTTCCTTTAAAGAACTAAGTACGAGAGATTGAGGGAAAAGGCAAACTAAGCGTGTGAGATCAGAAGGGGAGACAAAAAGAGCCATTCAAGTGTTCTCCCGAGAGAAACACGAGTGCTGAGTGTTAATTCCTTATTTTCTTGAGTGCAAATTCTTTGGAGTTTTAACTTTTGATTGTAGCGTACCATCGTCGGTGTTTGTCGTTTGATGGCCATCTTGAATCAGAATAGTAGGTTTGTCATTGGAAACAAACACACTACTTACAATTTCTTCCTCATCAATAGGCAACGTTAAACTCTCGATGGTATCACCTCCCTCATGTTCTTTAGGAGAACAAATTTCTCCATCATGCTCCGAATCACATATTACAATATCATTAGAAGACATGAATTCAGACAACATATCTCTCAAAAATTTTTCTTGAAAATAAGACTTATCTGGACAATCATACCCGAAATGATCTAGTCGACAACAATAATGACATCGAGTTCCCAAAAGAGTAAAATCCAATACGTTGCTCAATGACATCCTCAAGAACGACCTAAATCTGATACCAAATGATACGGACACGACCCCTTATACGCAAACGTTGAGCTTGCGGAAGCGGATAAGGATATTGGCGCGAATGTTGGATCGGTGAAAAGATGGCTGAAGATAGGCGATGACGATGGAGATGGAAGATAAATGGATAAATTGTCCTCGACACCCTCTTGATCGCAATTAACCAAGCAAGCAACCTCAAACGGCTCTAACCCACCCTCCTAGACGCAGTTACCTAGGCAAGCAAGAGTGTGAAGATCAACAACAAATTCTGACGAACTTGAAGAATCGCTTCTAAAATAAAGAACACAAGTTATAATTCTTGCAAGTCTGAACTCAAAAGAGAAATTTTCTAATCATTCAAATCTTAAATTACAATGTGGTTGAAGCCTCCTTATATAAGCCTTGAAGAAGTTCTAATCCTAGTAAACTTAGGAAATTAAATACAATAAATAAATGGTGAAATCTAATATCCTAATTACATAAGTAACTTCTAATAATAAATAAATATTAAAAATAAAATCCTAATTAAATAAATCTGATCCTAATAGATATTGCAGAATCCTATATCGATTTAAATTACAAATAATCAAATAAAATCTTGAAAATTCGTAATTATCCAAAAATCCCGTATAGGAATTTCTGCATGCGCTGTCTTTGCTAAAATAGACATATCTTGAGTTCCAGATGTCCGATTGAGGCGTTTCAAGATCCGTTGGAAAGCTAATTGACAGCCAAACAACTTTAAAGAAGATATGTTGACCCATAAATGCCTGGATCCCATCCAAAAAGGGGTCGCAAGTTGACTGACGTTTCTGACCTGTAAAACAGTTTTA
The DNA here is from genome assembly GCA_030270665.1 of Hibiscus trionum. Taxonomy (NCBI): domain Eukaryota; kingdom Viridiplantae; phylum Streptophyta; class Magnoliopsida; order Malvales; family Malvaceae; genus Hibiscus; species Hibiscus trionum. The sequence goes on along the minus strand of BSYR01000010.1, from coordinate 35,148,931 downwards.
ACTTCTTTTCCAAGATGATTAGTTTCACCCCTCTCATGCATGTATCAATTTGATTTCTCTGGACTGGGTATGTGGTTCTGATTGCTTCCCTCGAGTATTCTCTACAACAGCCTTACTTTTGGAAGATTCGACTGGTTCCTTGGCCTGTAAAGGAGTGGCCTTCTTTGGTGCATTAGGAGTCCATTTTGGTGCAGAGGTGATGACACTCCTAGAGGAAGTCCTCCTACGTTGCTGCCTTTAAATTTAATGGCCATCTGCACCATTTCTTCAGTTTCAATGTAGTGTTGTAATTCCACCACATTAGCAATGTCTGGATTAAGCCCTGCTAGAAACCTGGCCATGGTAGCCTCTCGATCTTCCTCCACACCTGCACAGATCATGGCAACTTCCATTTCTTTATAATAATCATCCACGCTTCTGTTGCCTTGTTTGAGGTTCTGCAACTTATAATAGAGATCACGGTGATAATGGTTAGGTACAAATTTTTTTCTCATTATACCTTTTATTTGTGTCCAAGTGCTGATTGGTCTTTCACTGTTTCTTCTCCTAGAACTCTTCAACTGATCCCACCATATCAAAGCATAATTAGTGAATTCCATGGCTGCCAATCGAACACTCTTCTGTTCAGAATAGTTGTGACATTCAAAAATGTGTTCGACCTTGCTTTCCCATTCTAAATAAGCTTCTGGATCCGCTTTGCCTTGAAGAGGAGGTATGTTAACTTGAATGCTTCCTAACTTGTCATCAACCTGGCCTCGGTCTCTTGCATGACTTCTGATGGATATGACACCCTCTGCATCACTTTCTTCAACAATCTCATGCTGAAAGATATTTCTAGGCTGGTTTTGCCTCTCATGTCCCCTATTGCTTCGGTTATCTCCTTGGTAACCTTCAAGCCGATCCATCCTCTCATGAATAGGCTCTAATTCTGCACGTAGAAGCCTTCTCATCTCCTGAATTAGTGCTTGAGTCTGGAGGTTTTGAGCAGGGTGTTCTTCTTCATTGTCACCTCCATGCTGAGACATTTTAAATTGAAAATATGATAGGAATTTAGGACCTCACCAGTTTATACACACAAAATCCTCACGTTCACTCCAAGGAAAGTAAGATGTCACTCAATTCACTAGTGTTTGCACTCTAGGACTTATTTGGCTTTTACTTGTCCTCTTCTGCTCTCACAAACTCTATGTGCCTTTTTCAACTCAAATTCTCTCAAAACGAGTTCTTAAGAGAACTAACTCGAACCTGTCAAAACTTTTATTGATAATATGGCATTTGGGCTGCAAAACAATGGTTAGGGTTGGAAATAGAAAGAAAGAAAGAGTTTAAAATGAAAAGGAAAAAGTTTAGGGACTGAAATATAAGAAAAAAAAATAAAGGATAGAAATGAAGAAAACAGAAACGTTACCACAAAACTTGACTTACAAACTGGTCGTGAGCAATCAAACTTGAGGAACTTCTCGGAGTTGGTTGCTTGGACGTTTGTACTTCAATCTTCACCCTTTTGAAATTCTGGGTTTCTTTCTCTTTTTTTTTATCTAATTCAGATTCCTTGTATTTGGAACAATATGATTTTTCTTTTTTTTTATATCAGAATTGAAATAAGAAGATATATGGCTTACTTGATTCTTACTTGTTGCTCTGATTACCACATGATACGTTCCAACTCTCCAATTGATGTTGTAGAGAGAAGCTTTGATTGCCCGAACCTTTGAATGCAAGGAAGCCTTGTATCACGAATGTTTTCTTGTGAAAATATGTTGAAATGGATGAAAGGAGATAAGTTGCGGAAGGATGGTAGTGTTTGTATGTCAAAAGGGTGTAAGAAAAGGAAGATAGATAAATAGGAAGATGGTTTCGGATGGTGTATGGAAGATGGTGAAGAGAAAGGATGTTGGTAGTATTCAAAGGCTCAAAAATATGAACATATGCTAAGGAGCATATACCCTAACTTGGATGAGGCCTTCAGGGTGGTAAAAGGACTTAGACTGAGAAATAATGGATGTTTAACAATCTAAAGTATCAAGATGGAAAGAAAAGGAAGACGCCACAAATCAATAAAGATTTGATAAGTCAAGAAGTTCTAAAAAGAACAAGGATGAGAGAAAACCTCACAAAGTAATTTTTATAATCTGAATTGTGTGTTTACAAATGAAAATGCATTACATATTTATAGTAAATGAAAGGGGATGGCCGAAATGGTGTGTAGGGGAGAGGGAATGATTCGGCAGCCTTGGTGTCTCTCTCCTTTGGCCGAATTGGTGTGATAAGGGCTTGAATAGGTGTTGATAACCTATCAAGCACTATTCGGCAGCCTTGCACCTTTCCAAATTGGCGCCAAGGTGTGTAGAGGTGCCTAGGTTCCCTCCTTTGCTATTCGGCTAGGAAGGTGCCCTTCCATCACTTAGCTAGGTAGCTAGAGTCACTAGCTGGTCCACTGAAGGAGCTGGTAGTAGTCAGAGGAGCTGGAGATGAGCTGGACGAGCTAGGCTTGAGCTGAGCTAGGTAGCTGACTTTGCTAGCTAAAGGTGAGTAGCTGATTTGAGCTGATCCGAGCTTCCTTTGGCTGAGTGAGCTAGTCTTGAAGTGCCTTTAAGTTGTCCTCTAGCTGTTGGAGTGTTTTGGAGCTGAAACGAATCCTCCTTTGCTCAGAAATCATCCTTTTGCTATTTGAGCTCTTTGAAGCTGTTTTGAGCTGAGTGAGCTGGTCCTTTAGTATCCTTGAGCTCTTTTAAGACTTCATAAGTGTCCTCGAATCATTTGGCGGCTTGTAGAGTCTTGAAACGACCAAACAACGTTTTGAGTTGATTCTGACACTTTGAGCTGGAACCGAGCTGTAGCACACTCCCTTGAGCTGTGTTAATATAACCTATGAAGAAAACAATGAATTATATAAGTAATGTCTCATTTAAATAGTATAGGGACTATAATGATAAGTATAAAGTAAAGTTCTAAATGATGCAAACTATAATCTAAAGATGCAAACATTTGCTAAGTAAAGATGTGGTTTTAAGCTTAAGTATGGGTATCGCATATAACATGCTAAGGTCATGAAAATAAAGTATGCAAAAGATATACAGAGTATGATGTGATAACATGAATCTAAATAACCAGAAATAAGTGTAGAAAAAGTAAGTAATATGAGAGAAGTAAAGAAAACTCATGTGTCTTTCATGTTTAAAACACAACATGAAAGTGTGCAAAACTTGCCGGTGAACGTGCACACATCATCCCCTCCTTCTTTTGAGCGATTTTTCCTCAAATCGAAGGTTGCTGGTTTAGGACCGTCTCTTCTATGAATGATAGAACCTTGGTGTGCTTCATTTCCAAATTTCTTCTTAGTTTTCTGCAAAGAAAAAGAAAAAGAAACATGTGCTTGATTGGGGTTAGAATAAACTGATTTGATCATAGGGCGTGTCAAAAGACATTCCCTAACCATTTCAATATTGCCGCTCATTTGGTCATCCTTGGCTTTGAGTTTTTCTTGAGCCTTTTCTTGCTTCCATGCCTCCACACTTTGTTTCATCAAATTCTGATCATGCTGCACTTGTTTAGGAGTCATTAGCGTGAGAATATTCTTCTTCCCTCCATGCTTGAATATGAACCGATTTGAGTAGCAATCATGCATGGTACTTCGATCATATTGACATGGCCTCCCGAGTAGTATATGGCTAGCGTGCATGGGTACAACATCACACAGAACTTCCTCCGTCGATGATCAAAAAACAAACTTTATCTTGAACATGGCACCAGGTGTGGAAGATGTTTTCTCTTTGTTCTTCTTCTGCTGCCATTTGAGCATTTAGGAGTCTCTTGACCACCATTAATTTTCCATCCACAACAGGGGTGATCTCCTCCTCTTCAGATTCTAATTCTTCTTCTTGGATTTCTTCTTCTTGATCTGATGCAATTTCTCCATTGTCCATTAGAAGCATAGTATTCTTGTTAGGACATTGACTAGCAATATGGCCATGTCCTAAGCACTTGAAGCATTTGATTTCTCTGGACCGGGTATGTGGTTCTGATTGCTTCCCTCGAGCATTCTCTACAACAGCCTTACTCTTGGAAGATTCGGCTGGTTCCTTTGCCTGTAAAGGAGTGGCCTTCTTTGGAGCATTAGGAGTCCATTTTGGTGCAGAGGTGATGACGCTCCTAGAGGAAGTCCTCCTACGTTGCTGCCTTTCAATTTTAATGGCCATGTGCACCATTTCTTCAATGTCAATGTAGTGTTGTAATTCCACCACATTAGCAATGTCTGGATTAAGCCCTGCTAGAAACCTGGCCATGGTAGCCTCTCGATCTTCCTCCACACTTGCACAGATCATGGCAACTTCCATTTCATTATAATAATCCTCCACGCTTCTGTTGCCTTGTTTGAGGTTCTGCAACTTATAATAGAGATCACGGTGATAATGGTTAGGTACAAATCTTTTTCTCATTATACCTTTCATTTGTTTCCAAGTGCTGATTGGTCTTTCACCGTTTCTTCTCCTAGAACTCTTCAACTGATCCCACTATATCAAAGCATAATCAGTGAATTCCATGGCTGCCAATCGAACCTTCTTCTGTTCAGAATAGTTGTGACATTCAAAAATGTGTTCGACCTTGCTTTCCCATTCTAAATAAGCTTCTGGATCTGTTTTGCCTTGAAAAGGAGGTATGTTAACCCGAATGCTTCCTAAATTGTCATTAACATGGCCTCTGTCTCTTGCATGACTTCTGATGGATATGACATCCTCTACATCACTTTCTTCAACAATCTCATGCTGAAAGATATTTCTAGGCCGGTTTTGCCTCTCATGTCCCTTATTGCTTCGGTTATCTCCTTGGGAACCTTCAAGCTGATCCATCCTCTCATGAATAAGCTCTAATTCTGCACGTAGAAGCCTTCTCATCTCCTGAATTAGTGCTTGAGTCTGGAGGTTTTGAGTAGGGCGTTCTTCTTCATTGTCACCTGCATGCTGAGACATTTTAAATTGAAAATATGATAGGAATTTAAGACCTCACCAGTTTATACACACAAAATCCTCACGTTCACTCCAAGGAAAGTAAGGCGTCGCTCAATTCACTCATGTTTGCACTCTAGGACTTATTTGGCTTTTACTTGTCCTCTTCTGCTCTCACAAACTCTTTGTGCCTTTTTCAACTCAAATTCTCTCAAAATGAAACCTGGCCATGGTAGCCTCTCGATCTTACTCCACACTTGCATAGATCATGGCAACTTCCATTTCATTATAATAATCCTCCACGCTTCTGTTGCCTTGTTTGAGGTTCTGCAACTTATAAAAGAGATCACGGTGATAATGGTTAGGTACAAATCTTTTTCTCATTATGCCTTTCATTTGTGTCCAAGTGCTGATTGGTCTTTCACCGTTTCTTCTCCTAGAACTCTTCAACTGATCCCACCATATCAAAGCATAATCAGTGAATTCCATGGCTGCCAATCGAACCTTCTTCTGTTCAGAATAGTTGTGACATTCAAAAATGTGTTCGACCTTGCTTTCCCATTCTAAATAAGCTTCTGGATCCGTTTTGCCTTGAAAAGGAGGTATGTTAACCCGAATGCTTCCTAAATTGTCATTAACCTGCCCTCTGTCTCTTGCATGACTTCTGATGGATATGACATCCTCTGCATCACTTTCTTCAACAATCTCATGCTGAAAGATATTTCTAGGCCGGTTTTGCCTCTCATGTCCCTTATTGCTTCGGTTATCTCCTTGGGAACCTTCAAGCCGATCCATCCACTCATGAATAGGCTCTAATTCTGCACATAGAAGCCTTCTCATCTCATGAATTAGTGCTTGAGTCTGGAGGTTTTGAGTAGGGCGTTCTTCTTCATTGTCACCTGCATGCTGAGACATTTTAAATTGAAAATATGATAGGAATTTAGAACCTCACCAGTTTATACACACAAAATCCTCACGTTCACTCCAAGGAAAGTAAGGCGTCTCTCAATTTACTCGTGTTTGCACTCTAGGTCATATTTGGCTTTTACTTGTCCTCTTCTGCTCTCACAAACTCTCTGTGCCTTTTTCAACTCAAATTCTCTCAAAACGAGTTCTTAAGAGAACTAACTCGAACCTGTCAAAACATTTATTGATAATATGGCATTTGGGCAGCAAAACAATGGTTAGGGTTGGAAAAAGAAAGAAAGAAAGAGTTTAAAATGAAAAGGAAAAAGTTTAGGGACTGAAATGTAAGAAAAAAATAAAGGATAGAAATGAAAGAAATGAAAAAAATAGAAATGTTACCACAAAACTTGACTTCAAACTGGTCATGAGCAATCAAACTTGAGGAACTTCTCGGAGTTGGTTTCTTGGACGTTTGTACATCAATCTTCACCCTTTTGAAATTCTTGTTTTCTTTCTTTTTTTATCTAATTCAGATTCCTTGTATTTGGAACAATCTGAATTTTATTTCTTTTTTTATATCAGAATTGAAATAAGAAGATATATGGCTTACTTGATTCTTCCTTGTTGCTCTGATTACCACATGATACGCTCCAACTCTTCAATTGAAGTTGTAGAGAGAAGCTTTAATTGCCCGGACATTTGAATGCAAGCAAGCCTTGTATCACGAATGTTTTCTTGTGAAAATATGTTGAAATGGATGAAAGGAGATAGGTTGCGGAAGGATGGTAGTGTTTGTATTTTAAAAGGGTGTAAGGAAAGGAAGATAGATAAGTAGGAAGATGGTGAAGAGAAAGGATGTTGGTAGTATTCAAAGGCTCAAAAATATGAACATACACTAAGGAGCATATACCCTAACTTGGATGAGGCCTTGAGGGTGGTAAAAGGACTTAGACTGAGAAACAATGGATGTTTAACAATCTAAAGTATCAAGATGGAAAGAAAAGGAAGACACCACAAATCAATAAAGATTTGATAAGTCAAGAAGTTCTAAAAAGAACAAGGATGAGAGAAAACCTCACAAAGTAATTTTTATAATCTGAATTGTGTGTTTACAAATGAAAATGCATTACATATTTATAGTAAATGAAAGGGGGTGGCCGAAATGGTGTGTAGGGGAGAGGGAATGATTCGGCAGCCTTGGTGTCTCCCTCCTTTGGCCGAATTGGTGTGATAAGGGCTTGAATAGGTGTTCATAACCTATCAAGCACTATTCGGCAGCCTTGCACCTTTCCAAATTGGCGCCAAGGTGTGTAGAGGTGCCTAGGTTCCCTCCTTTGCTATTCGGCTAGGTAGGAGCCCTTCCATCACTTAGCTAGGTAGCTAGTGTCACTAGCTGGTCCACTGAAGGAGCTGGTAGTAGTCAGAGGAGCTGGAGATGAGCTGGACGAGCTAGGCTTGAGTTGACTTGAGCTGAGCTAGCTAGCTGACTTAGCTAGCTAAAGGTGAGTAGATGATTTGAGCTGATCCGAGCTTCCTTTGGCTGAGTGAGCTAGTCTTGAAGTGCCTTTAAGTTGTCCTCTAGCTACTGGAGTGTTTTGGAGCTGAAACGAATCCTCCTTTGCTCAGAAATCACCCTTTTGCTATTTGAGCTCTTTGAAGCTGTTTTGAGCTGAGTGAGCTGGTCCTTTAGTATCTTTGAGCTATTTTAAGACTTCATAAGTGTCCTCGAACCATTTCGCAGCTTGTAGAGTCTTGAAACGGCCAAACAACGGTTTGAGCTGATTCTGACACTTTGAGCTGGAAACGAGCTGTAGCACACTCCCTTGAGCTGTGTTAATATAACCTATGAAGAAAACAATGAATTATATAAGTAATGTCTCATTTAAATAGTATAGGGACTATAATGCATAAGTATAAAGTAACGTTCTAAATGATGCAAACATTTGCTAAGTAAAGATGCGGTTTTAAGCTTAAGTATGGGTATCACGTATAACATGCTAAGGTCATGAAAATAAAGTATGCAAAACATATATAGAGTATGATGTGATAACATGAATCTAAATAACCAGAAATGAGTGTAGAAAAAGTAAGTAATATGAGAGAAGTAAAGAAAACTCTTGTGTCTTTCATGTTTAAAACACAACATGAAAGTGTGCAAAACTTGCTGGTGAACGTGCACACATCATCCCCTCCTTCTTTTGAGCGATTTATCCTCAAATCGAAGGTTGCTTGTTTAGGACCGTCTCTTCTATGAATGATAGAACCTTGGTGTGCTTCCTTTCCAAATTTCTTCTTAGTTTTCTGCAAAGAAAAAGAAAAAGAAACATGTGCTTGATTGGGGTTAGAATAAACTGATTTGATCATAAGGCGTGTCAAAAGACATTCCCTAACAATTTCAATATTGCCCCTCATTTGGTCATCCTTGGCTTTGAGTTTTTCTTGAGCCTTTTCTTGCTTCCATGCCTCCACACTTTGTTTCATCAAATTCTGATCATGCTGCACTAGTTTAGGAGTCATTGGCGTGAGAACAATCTTCTTCCCTCCATGCTTGAATATGAACCGATTTGAGTAGCAATCATGCATGGTTCTTCGATCATATTGCCATGGCCTCCCGAGTAGTATATGGCTAGCGTGCATGGGTACAACATCACACAGAACTTCATCTTTGTAAGAACCAATGGAGAATGGAGTAAGAACCTGTTTGGTATCCTTTAACTCTCCCGAATCGTTCAGCCACTGAAGCTTGTATGGTGCTGGATGTTTGAGGGTTTTAAGGCCCAATTTGTCTACCATAAGTGTGATGGCCACATTTGTGCAACTTCCTCCGTCGATGATCAGAAAACAAACTTTATCTTGAACATGGCACCGGGTGTGGAAGATGTTTTTCTCTTTGTTCTTCTTCTGCTGCCATTTGAGCATTTAGGAGTCTCTTGACCACCATTAATTTGCCATCCACAGCAGGGGTGATCTCCTCCTCTTCAGATTCTAATTCTTCTTCTTGGATTTCTTCTTCTTGATCTGATGCAATTTCCCCATTGTCCATTAGAAGCATAGTATTCTTGTTAGGACATTGACTAGCAATATGGCCATGTCCTAAGCACTTGAAGCATTTGATTTCTCTGGACCGGGTATGTGGTTCTGATTGCTTCCTTCGAGCATTCTCTACAACAACCTTACTCTTGGAAGATTCGGCTGGTTCCTTAGCCTGTAAAGGAGTGGCCTTCTTTGGTGCAATAGGAGTCCATTTTGGTGCAGAGGTGATGATGCTCCTAGAGGAAGTCCTCCTACGTTGCTGCCTTTCAATTTTAATGTCCATGTGCACCATTTCTTTAATTTCAATGTATTGTTGTAATTCCACCACATTAGCAATGTCTGGATTAAGCCCTGCTAGAAACCTGGCCATGGTAGCCTCTCAATCTTCCTCCACACTTGCACAGATCATGGCAACTTTCATTTCATTATAATAATCCTCCACGCTTCTGTTGCCTTGTTTGAGGTTCTGCAACTTATAATAGAGATCATGGTGATAATGGTTAGGTACAAATCTTTTTCTCATTATACCTTTCATTTGTGTCCAAGTGCTGATTGGTCTTTCACCGTTTCTTCTCCTAGAACTCTTCAACTGATCCCACCATATCAAAGAATAATCAGAGAATTCCATGGCTGCCAATCGAACCTTCTTCTGTTCAGAATAGTTGTGACATTCAAAAATGTGTTCGACCTTGCTTTCCCATTCTAAATAAGCTTCTGGATCCGTTTTTCCTTGAAAAGGAGGTATGTTAACCCGAATGCTTCCTAAATTGTCATTAACCTAGCCTCTGTCTCTTGCATGACTTCTGATGGATATGACATCCTCTGCATCACTTTCTTCAACAATCTCATACTGAAAGATATTTCTAGGCCGGTTTTGCCTCTCATGTCCCTTATTGCTTCGGTTATCTCCTTGGGAACCTTCAAGCCGATCCATCCTCTCATGAATAGGCTCTAATTCTACACGTAGAAGCCTTCTCATCTCCTGAATTAGTGCTTGAGTCTGGAGGTTTTGAGTAGGGTGTTCTTCTTCATTGTCACCTGCATGCTGAGACATTTTAAATTGAAAATATGATAGGAATTTAGGACCTCACCAGTTTATACACACAAAATCCTCACGTTCACTCCAAGGAAAGTAAGGCGTCGCTCAATTCACTCGTGTTTGCACTCTAGGACTTATTTGGCTTTTACTTGTCCTCTTCTGCTCTCACAAACTCTCTGTGCCTTTTTCAACTCAAATTCTCTCAAAGCGAGTTCTTAAGAGAACTAACTCGAACATGTCAAAACATTTATTGATAATATGGCATTTGGGCTGCAAAACAATGGTTAGGGTTGGAAATAGAAAGAAAGAAAGAGTTTAAAATGAAAAGGAAAAAGTTTAGGGACTGAAATGTAAGAAAAAAAATAAAGGATTGAAATGAAAGAAATGAAGAAAACAGAAATGTTACCACAAAACTTGACTTACAAACTGGTCGTGAGCAATCAAACTTGAGGAACTTCTCGGAGTTGGTTGCTTGGACGTTTGTACTTCAATCTTCACCCTTTTGAAATTCTGGTTTTCTTTTTTTATCTAATTCAGATTCCTTGTATTTGGAACAATCTGAATTTTCTTTCTTTTTTTTATTTCAGAATTGAAATAAGAAGATATATGGCTTACTTGATTCTTCCTTGTTGCTCTGATTACCACATGATACGCTCCATCTCTCCAATTGATTTTGTAGAGAGAAGCTTTGATTGCCCGGACATTTAAATGCAAGCAAGCCTTGTATCACGAATGTTTTCTTGTGAAAATATGTTGAAATGGATGAAAGGAGATAGGTTGCGGAAGGATGGTAGTGTTTGTATGTCAAAAGGGTGTAAGGAAAGGAAGATAGATAAGTAGGAAGATGGTTTCGGATGGTGTATGGAAGATGGTGAAGAGAAAGGATGTTGGTAGTATTCAAAGGCTCAAAAATATGAACATATACTAAGGAGCATATACCCTAACTTGGATGAAGCCTTGAGGGTGGTAAAAGGACTTAGACTGAGAAACAATGGATGTTTAACAATCTAAAGTATCAAGATGGAAAGAAAAGGAAGACTCCACAAATGAATAAAGATTTGATAAGTCAAGAAGTTCTAAAAAGAATAAGGATGAGAGAAAACCTCACAAAGTAATTTTTATAATCTGAATTGTGTGTTTACAAATGAAAATGCATTACACATTTATAGTAAATGAAAGGGGATGGCCGAAATGGTGTGTAGGGGAGAGGGAATGATTCGGCATCCTTGGTGTCTCCCTCCTTTGGCCGAATTGGTGTGATAAGGGCTTGAATAGGTGTTGATAACCTATCAAGCACTATTCGGCAGCCTTGCACCTTTCCAAATTGGCGCCAAGGTGTGTAGAGGTGCCTAGGTTCCCTCCTTTGCTATTCGGCTAGGTAGGTGCCCTTCCATCACTTAGCTAGGTAGCTAGTGTCACTAGCTGGTCCACTGAAGGAGCTGGTAGTAGTCAGAGGAGCTGGAGATGAGCTGGACGAGCTAGGCTTGAGTTGACTTGAGCTGAGCTAGCTAGCTGACTTAGCTAGCTAAAGGTGAGTAGCTGATTTGAGCTGATCCGAGCTTCCTTTAGCTGAGTGAGCAAGTCTTGAAGTGCCTTTAAGTTGTCCTCTAGCTACTGGAGTATTTTGGAGCTGAAACGAATCCTCCTTTGCTCAGAAATCACCCTTTTGCTATTTGAGCTCTTTGAAGCTGTTTTGAGCTGAGTGAGCTGGTCCTTTAGTATCCTTGAGCTCTTTTAAGACTTCATAAGTGTTCTCGAACCATTTGGCAGTTTGTAGAGTCTTGAAACGGCCAAACAACGTTTTGAGCTGATTCCGACACTTTGAGCTGGAACCGAGCTGTAGCACACTCCCTTGAGCTGTGTTAATATAGTCTATGAAGAAAACAATGAATTATATAAGTAATGTCTCATTTAAATAGTATAGGGACTATAATGCATACGTATAAAGTAAAGTTTTAAATGATGCAAACTATAATTTAAAGATGCAAAATATATGCTAAGTAAAGATGTGGATTATGTAATGCATGAATATCAAATAATATGCAAATGAATGATAACATATGATAATCTAAGCATATTATATAATGCATAAATAAGTAAATAGATAATGAAGTAAGGAAGAACTCCCTCTTCTTTCATGCTTGATAAACAAGATGAAAGCATAGTGGATGTGAGTAGAATCGTGCACACATCAGAACTTCCTTGAATTGCTTTGCCTTAGAACGAGTGATAGGTCCTATTGGTAAGACCTCTGGATCAGCCTCCTTTGCTGGCATGGATGGGCTCACATCAAATCCCAAATTGTTTACACCACAAAAGAAGAATCAAGTGTGAATTTGATGGAAGAAATTGAAGTGCCGTCGAAGAGTCCTCAACCTTTCAAGTTGAAGGGGCTGATTGGTTAAGAGCAAATTTTCAAAGGTGTTGTTCCATTTCAAGTTTTTACCGAACCACCACAAGGGATTCAATTGGGTTTCTCAACTCATGGCCAAATTTTTTTGGCTTCATGTTAGCAATCGTTCTCTTCATAGCAATTATGATTTGAGGACGAATCGCCTTAAAGAGGGAGGGAATGATGTGAGCACGACTACAACCATTGCTAGATTCTCAAAAACCTTTTCGAGACCATTTGATCGAGGCAAGTTTTCTATGACCGAGAAGCCTCAAGAAGCTCCTGCAAGCTTAATCTGAGATGTTTGCAACAAATTCGGGTATCTGAAGGTTCTGTCTAATTATGTTCGTGGCAAGCAAGGATATGTGAGGTCTTACTTTGACCCCAAGGAAGAGCCTCCACCATTTAAGATGTCACATTAATTTGGAAGGAGTTCTTACTAGCCACATATTTATATTATGTTATAATTTCATATATGTTACATGTTTGAAGAAGCCTCATTTCAAGATCAAGAACATTGTCCAGCTTGTCCTACAATTTTGGATGGCATTTGGGCATATCTGGGCTTTGAAGTCTTCTTAGAACTTGTTCATTTATATCTTAGCTTTCCAGTGCATTTTGAATCACATCAATCCGATATCAGGAGCTTGAGATATGATCATTTTATCGAAGACAGTGCATGCTGAAAAATTAGTGCGGGAAAACCGAAAATCCGTTAGATGGAAGCATCAAATTCATTCATTCAGCTTCCTAATTCAAGTATGGAAGGCACCTAGAAGGTTAAAGGAGCTTTGGCAAAACATTCATCTCCAAATACATGAATGGATGGCATTAAAAGGCTTGGAGATCAAGGATTAATGATACATTGATGTATTGGGTGGATTCATGCATGAACCTATTTAATATGGTTCATTGAAGCATCCAAAAGCCATTCATTCACCTTGAAGAATGCATCCTAATATTATACAATTTATTTAGCTTTAATTCATGTTATTTTAACTATTCACCTATCTTGTAAAAGCCTATAAATAGTGGCTACATTCATCATATTGAGACACATCTTGTACACCTTTCTTTGAAGAAATATATTGAGAATTTATACTCTTGTTTATCTTTAGACTTATCAAGCCTAGCTTGTGGCGTCTTCCTATTGAACGTATCACTTTCTAAGTGTGGCGTTCACCCCTTTGATATCGTTGGTTCCTATCTTGTTTATAGTAGTGGGTCACAATCTTATCCATTCTTATATATCGTTGGTTCCTAGTTCTATTATAACTAGTGGGTCACGATCCATTCCTAAACATTCATACATTTCAAAACCGTCAATTATCCACCATCAAACACTTCAGCCATTAATTCACTCTTTCCGCATCATTTCAATTGAGTTTGAATTTGATGTCTACCTAGTTCGGGGCATCCTTAATTCGATCCGAAACACTAGTTTCTCAACATCAACCTCGATGGTGAGATCATATCACGTTTTGAAAGAGAATTACACCGAAAGGTGCGAGGGAACAAGGAGGAAATTTGAAAATGGGTCTTTTCACCATGGAGCATGACGTTTCAAGTGAAGGGGTACCACATGAGGACATAACCCTTCAAGAAGCAAGGAATTACTCACCAATGAACCTTCTCGATTTGAGGACAAATCGCCTCAAAGAAGGGGGGATGATGCGATCACGTTTGGCCCTAATTGGAAATTCAACATTCTCACATCATTGAAGTTCACCAAGGCTGATTCTAAGGGAGTTCTTCCTTACTTAATTATCTGTTTACTTATTTGTGCATTATATAAGATGCTTGGATTATCATATGCTATCATCCAGTTTTACATCATATGACATTCATGCATTATATGAGCCATATCTTTACTTAAGTTTTCATTATGTTTTTATCATAGGTAATCATTTATATTTAGTTGCATTTATTTATGTTATTTATGTTTTTCTTTGTAGGAAATATTAACCACATCACAAGGGATCAATGAATAGCTCACTATTAGCTCGTGATGTTTGGAGTCAGCTCAATTCAGCTTGCAAGTATCACTTGCCAAGGCAACCAACTAGGAGGCAGCTCAAATTGCCAAGGCAGCTAGCTCAATTCAGCTCAGCTCAAATTGCCAAGGCAGCTCATTCAACTCATAACTAGCTCAAATCAGCTTAGAGAAGAGTCAAGACAAGGATAGCTCCAATTCAGCTCCTAACAACTCCTATAGCATGAGACAAGCTTAAGAATACTCAATGAGGAGTTCACCTAGCTAAGGGCAGCTCGAAATAGCTCAAATCAGCTCCAAAGGATAAGCTAGCTAAATCAGCTAGCTAGCCTAGCTCAAGTAAGATCATGCCCAGCTCGAGGAGCTCAACTAAGCTCAAGCTATCACTCTTAGCTCCACTACCTAGCTTGCTAGCTACACTACCAAGTTAGCTAAGCATGAAGGGTCACCTAGGCAACTATTCGGCCATGGAGGGAAACCATAGTGCCTCTCCACACCTTGGCGCCAAAGTGAAGCAACACCAACCCTTGAAGAGTTAGCCGAATCATCACCAACACTCTACATGCCCATTCGGCCATTATGGAGAGAGACACAAGCCATGCCGAACCATCACATCCCCCTTGATTCATACCCATTTGGCCATCCCTTGTAATCTATAAATAGGCCTTAGATTTTCATTTGTAAAGAACAACTTTCAGAATATATAAAATATCCTTTTGTGAGGTTTTCTCTCAAACTTGTTCTTTTTAGAACTTCTTGACTTATCAAGCCTATTTTAAGGTTTGTGGCGTCACCTATCTTCCATTCTTGATACTTCAGATTGTTGGTTCTTATAACCATTCAATATAAATCCCTATTACCACCCTCAAAGTCCTTCAACTAGAAACGAGTTTATACTTTAAGTATAAGTTCTTTCTTTGATACTTTGAATACTATCTGATATGTGCACGTTTGTCCCTAAATCAGCAACCTTTGATTTGAGGACAAATCGCGCAAAAGAAGGAGGAGATGATGTGAGCACATCATCAGAAGCACCACAAGAAGCACAGGACCCTGAGGTTATGCCTACAGGACCAATCACCCGTGCCAAAGCTAAGCAATTAAAGGAAGCTTACACTCACAAATGCATCACAGCTTTTGGCGGACAAATGGCTTTGAAAGGGAAGTTATACAATGTATTACATATTGAAGATATGTAACACATTGTACCTACCACATCTTTACTTTTATGCACTTATTAAGTCATTTAAGCCCTAAATTGTAATAAGCATAGAACTATTGTTTCTTTCATTATGTTTTATTCATAGGTTATATTAACACAGCTCAAGGGAGTGTGCTACAGCTCGGTTCCAGCTCAAAATGTCAGAATCAGCTCAAAATGTTGTTTGGCCGTTTCAAGACTCTACAAGCTGCCAAATGGTTCGAGGACAATTATGAAGTCTTAAAAGAGCTCAAGGGTACTAAAGGACCAGCTCACTCAGCTCAAAACAGCTTCAAAGAGCTCAAATAGCAAAAGGGTGATTTCTGAGCAAAGGAGGATTTGTTTCAGCTCCAAAACACTCCAGTAGCTAGAGGACAACTTAAAGGCACTTCAAGACTAGCTCACTCAGCCAAAGGAAGCTCGGATCAGCTCAAATCAGCTACTCACCTTTAGCTAGCTAAGTCAGCTAGCTAGCTCAGCTCAAGCTTAGCTCGTCCAGCTCATCTCCAACTCCTCTGACTACTACCAGCTCCTTCAGTGGACCAGCTAGTGACACTAGCTACCTAGCTAAGTGATGGAAGGGCACCTACCTAGCCAAATAGCAAAGGAGGGAACCTAGGCACCTCTACACACCTTGGCGCCAATTTGGAAAGGTGCAAGGCTGCTGAATAGTGCTTGATAGATTATCAACACCTATTCAAGCCCTTATCACACCAATACGGCCAAAGGAGGGAGACACCAAGGCTGCCGAATCATTCCCTCTCCCCTACACACCATTTCGGCCACCCCCTTTCATTTACTATAAATATGTAATGCATTTTTATTTGTAAACACACAATTCAGATTATAAAAATTACTTTGTGTGGTTTTCTCTCATCCTTGTTCTTTTTAGAACTTCTTGACTTATCAAATCTTTATTGATTTGTGGCGTCTCCCTTTTCTTTCCATCTTGATACTTTAGATTGTTAAACATCCATTGTTTCTCAGTCTAAGTCCTTTTACCACCCTCAAGGCCTCATCCAAGTTAGGGTATATGCTTCTTAGCATATGTTCATCTTTTTGAGCCTTTGAATACTACCAACATCTTTTCTCTTCACCATCTTCCATACATCATCTGAAACCATCTTCCTACTTATCTATCTTCCTTTCCTGACACCCTTTTGACATACAAACACTACCATCCTTCCGCAACCTATCTCCTTTCATCCATTTCAACATATTTTTACAAGAAAACATTCGTGATACAAGGCTTGCTTGCATTCAAAGGTCCGGGCAATCAAAGCTTCTCTCTACAACATCAATTGGAGAGTTGGAGCGTATCACTATCTCTTTCATTTACATCCAATTCTTTTCTTTCCATTCACTTCCATACCCGAAACAACCCTAAACACTTCACAATCCTTCCTTTCATTTCTTATCATTCATACACCACGCTACCATTTTCCGCACCATACTCAACCTTCATCATTCAATCCATCAAAGAAGACGTTTGGAGGCACAAGGTTACTTGCATTCACAGTCGGGGCAATCAAAGCTTCTCTCAACAACTACAATTGGAGAGTTGGAGTGCATCATATTACTTGATCATTTTTGGAGACGTTCATGGGAAGAAGTCGATTCAAGACTGTTTCAAATCAAGGTTATCCCAACGGACATACATTTTTCAAGATGATGATCCAAAAAACATGACTTTTGGAGGACCAACATACGTGTTCCTTGACGATTCAAAAGTTATGTCCCTTAAAGTTCCAAAGGACGTGTTTCTTGAAGATGCCTACCTAAAGGACGTGTCTCCTAAAGATTACTACGAGGAGGTGTCTTTTGAAAGTGGCTATCCATTAGCAAGGGAGAAGGAGGATTTGACTATTCACACATTTACCTACTGCCCCTTTAAATCATTCTTCAATTTGAGGACAAATCGCCTTAAAGAAGGGGTGATACATGCATGAGAGAGGTGAAACTAATCATCTTGGAAAAGAAGTTAAAAGTGTTTTGCAAGTCAGAAACGTCAGTCAACTTGCAACTCCTTTTTGGATGGGATCCAAGCATCTATGGGTCGACATGTCTTCTTGAAACTTGTCCGACTGTCAATTAGCTTTCCAACGGATCTTGAAAAGCCTCAATCGGACATCTAGAACTCAAGATACGTCTATTTTAGCGAAGACAACGCATGCAGAAGTTCCTATACGGGATTAATACGAGATTTTTGGATAATTATGAATTTTCAAGATTTTATTTGATTATTTGTAATTTAAATCAATATAGGATTCTACAATATCTATTAGGATCAGATTATGATTTTATTTTCAACATTTATTTATTATTAGAAGTTACTTATGTAATTAGGATTCCTAAGTTTACTAGGATTAGAACTTCTCCAAGGCTTATATAAGGAGGCTTCAACCACATTGTAATTCATATTTGAATGATTAAATAAAGTTCTCTTTTGAGTTCAGACTTGCAAGAAGTATAACTTGTGTTCTTTATTTTAGAAGCGATTCTTCAAGTTTGTCATAATTTGTTGTTGATCTTCACACTCCTGCTTGCCTAGATAACTGCGTCTAGGAGGGTGGGTTAGAGCCGTTTGAGGTTGCTTGCTTGGTTAATTGCGATCAAGAGGGTGCCGAGGACAATTTATCTATTTATCTTCCATCTCCATCGTCATCGCCTATCTTCAGCCATCTTTTCACCGATCCAACATTCGCGCCAACATCCTTATCCGCTTTCGCAAGCTCAACGTTCACGTATACGGGGCCGCATCCGTACCAGTCTCTTTTTGCAATGTAATTTACAAGTTCCTTCTCATTGAGATCATCACTATTGTTCTTTTGGTTGCAAAGTGACTCATTCTCATCTTCAAAATTGTTATTAATGCTAGAAGAGGAATAAGCATAAATAGAAACTTGAAAACAATCTATGGTACCTTTTGATTGTAGCGTACCTTCGTCGGTGTTTGTCGTTTGATGATCATCTTGAATCAAAATAGTAGGTTTGTCACTAGAACCAAACACACTACATAGAATTTTTTCCTCATCAATAGGCAAGGTTAAACTCTTGATGGTATCACCTTCATCATGTTCTTTAGGAGAACAAATCTCTTTATCATGTTCTGAATCACAGATTTCAATATCATTAGAAGGCATGATTTCAGACAACATATCTCTCAAAAAAATTTCTTGAAAATAAGACTTATCTAGACAATCATACCTGGATTGATCTAGTCGACAACAATAATGACATCGAGTCCCCAAAAGAGTAAAATTCAATACGTTGCTAAATGACATCCTCAATAATGATCTGAATCTGATATCAAATGATACAGACACGACCCTGTATACGCGAACGTTGAGCCTGCGGAAGTGGATAAGGATGTTGGCGCAAATGTTGGATCGGTCAAAAGATGGATGAAGATCGGCGATGACAATGGAGATGAAAGATAAATGGTCCTCGGCACCCTCTTGATTGCAATTAACCAAGCAAGCAACCTCAAGCGGCTCTAACCCACCCTCCTAGACGCAATTACCTAGGAAAGCAGGAGTGTGAAGATCAACAACAAATTTTGACGAACTTGAAGAATCGCTTCTAAAATAAAGAACACAAGTTATACTTCTTGCAAGTCTGAACTCAAAAGAGAACTTTATTTAATCCTTCAAATCTGAATTACAATGTGGTTGAAGCCTCCTTATATAGGCCTTGGAGAAGTTCTAATCCTAGTAAACTTAGGAATCCTAATTACATAAGTAACTTCTAATAATAAATAAATGTTGAAAATAAAATCATAATCTGATCCTAATAGATATTGTAGAATCCTATATTGATTTAAATTACAAATAATCAAATAGAATCTTGAAAATTCATAATTATCCAAAAATCTCGTATTAATCCCGTATAGGAACTTCTGCATGCGCTGTCTTCGCTAAAATAGATGTATCTTGAGTTCTAGATGTACGATTGAGGCCTTTCAAGATTTTTTGGAAAGCTAATTGACATCCGGACAAGTTTCAAGAAGACATGTCGACCCATAAATTCCTGGATCCCATCCAAAAAGGAGTCGCAAGTTGACTGACGTTTCTGACTTGTAAAACAATTTTAACTTCTTTTCCAAGATGATTAGTTTCACCTCTCTCATGCATGTATCAAGGGGGGATGATGCAATCCCAATCAGCACCAATTTTCTCCATGACTTGATCAAAACATGGACGTTCATGAAGGCTAATGCTAAGGGAGTTCTTCCTTGCATTATCCTATATTATCTTATTTATACATCTTATTTTATAATAAGCATGCATTCACATATTAGCATATGTTATCATATCATCTTAGTTTAGCATGTCATTCATATCACTCATATATGATGTGAGCACGTTTATGCCACCCAACGAATGCAACTTCAAAATTTTAGAGAAGTTTGCTTTTTCAATTGTTACATACTGATGTGTAACATTTTTATGCTATATTATTTATATTGGTGCGTTTTACTATGTATATAGTATGTTTGGTGTGTTTTGAATAAGTTTGATATGCCTTATAATATTTTTATATTTGTTTACGTGTTATTGAATAAGTTTACAAAGCTGTGATAGGAGTTTCATTGTTTTGTGACAAGTACATAGGAGTACAGTAGCTCAAGTGAGCATATACAACTCAACTCCAACTCAAGTAAGTGTGTGCAGCTCATCTCTAGCTCACCAGAGTGTATGCAACTCAGTCCCAGCTCAGGAGAGTGTAACCAGCTCACTTTCAGCACATCACACTTTCAGCTAGTTTGTTTCAGCTCAGCTCATTTCCAGTCAGCTCAACTATAGTTGACAAGTCCCGTAGTAGCTGAACAAGTGTCCTACATGTGTATGGCAGCTAGTACAAGTGTGGGCCGAAATGATGTTTTTTCGAGTATGTGTGTGCATGTGTCATGCACGAACAACCTTCACCATACGTGACTAGCATCGAACAAGGCATGTGTTTTTTTTATTCTCATCAAACAAGGCATTTCCAGCACCAAAAAAACAAAGCACGTGGATAATTTCAAAGCATGCAGCCGGTTGCAATTTAAAATTCAAAAAAAGGTCAAGCACAATTACACGGCCAGAGACCTATTGTTTGAATTTCACCATGTGCCGAATTATTTTTCTATCACATTGTGCGGGCAGAGAATGGATAAGTTGAATTGGTTTCTGCCAATTGAATTTCAAACTACAAAGGACATGCACATTTTGCATGTGCCTAAATTCCCATGCCGCCACTTTGATTCCACATGCACGACCAAGGAGCAAAGTTTTTTTGAATTTTAAATGCATGCATATTTTGCATGTGTTTTAATTCACATTTCCACCCACTTTGAATACACGACTGATATTCAATACCGCCCATAGGTAGTTTACTTTAAAAAAATTTAAATGGCTTCATTAACAACCACAAGTGTATAATCGTCAACCATCTTTATGTATTATTTATATTGCCTAACATAATTGTAAAAAGGTTAGACAGTTTATGAAAGTTTTATTTTGTGAGATATTATCTCTCAACTTTGGTTCTTTCTAGAACTACTTGACATTTCAGACTTTGTTTTGATTTGTCAAAAATTTACTTGATACTTCGGGTTCCTAGATCGCTTTCTAGTGGGTCCAAGTCCTTCGGAGTTAGACAGATTCGATTCGGGTTTGCTCAGTAGACTGTGTAGGTTCTTTCGAGTTTAACGTTATCAAATTTCTGCTAAATTTTCAGCAACGTTTCTGTCATTTTTCGGACACCGAAACAACCATGAACGCCCTTTGAAGCATTCATCTTCTTCATCGTCCAAAATCTGTCCAGAAATTCCTACACCCTTTTTCTTTATTTCTTTTTATTTTCTTTTTATTTTGATCCTAAAACAATGTCCATATTTGTTTTTATTGCAGATATATGCTTGCTACTATCCTAGATCCGTTACAGACAAGGAACGTTGTTTCTCAAGAAACACACCTTTATCATATGGTAATTAGAGCTTAGTCGGATTTTAGCACGTTCTGCGCTACAAAACAATAAAAAAGAAAAAAATTCGAAATTCTGAAAAAAATTCAAAGTTTGACCAGAAAAGTCAAAGTACAAAAAAAATCGAAAAAAATCAGATTCGAATATTAAGTGTATTTTACATATATAAAGTGTTGTTTGTTCGTTGAAATGCTTGGAAATGATGAAGGATGCTTGCTTATGCCATTAAATGCTTGAAAATCACCTAGAACAACTTGTTCTTGTTTGTTCGGTGATAGGATCGTTGTAAGCATTTCTTTGCAGTTGCAGTAAGTTGTCTTTCTTTTCCTTCATTTTTTTGTGCCAGGCTTATTTTCTTATTTTATTGTTAATTTCCAGCCTTGTTGCTTTTCTTTTTCAGCCTTTTTTTATTTCACCTAACAACCCCTATTTGTCCTTTAACCATTTGTTTGTTTACCTATTATATTATCTTGTAAGTTTGACACAGTTAACAAGTCCGAAAGATCAAGTTAGTTCCTTAAAGAACTGATTGCAAGAGATCGAGTGGAAAAGGCAATTGAGCATGTGAGAACAGAAGGGGAGACAAAAAGAGCCATTCAAGTATTCTCCTGAGTGAAACATGAGCGTTTGAGTGCAATTATTGAGCGATCTTTCCTTGGAGCGATTTGTGAGATTTTGTTGAGTGTGCAGTGAGGTCAATTTCTTTATTTTTATCACTAATATATATATATATATATATATATATTGTGTTTTTGTTTGTTGTTTTGGTTTTTCAACATGCCAGGTTCTGATGATAATTTAGATGAACAACAACCACCGAATCTCCAGATGCAAGCCTTAGAGCGCATGATGCAACGAGTGATTGCAAATGCATTGAAACATATACATTCTCAATTGGATAGATTAGATGGGGGTGGTTCCCATTCTGTCCATGAAGAGATAAATGATGACAATGTGCAAACATTTGCTACCGGTGAAGCACTTGTTGACAAGAGAAGTCTGAATGATCATCCAGCACATGATGAACCGCAACGAAACAACCTCTTCCATACAAGATGCAACGTGAACGGTAAGGTATGTGTTGTGATTATTGATAGTGGTTGTTGTGCTAACGTTGCTAGTACTCTCATGGTTGATAAGTTAGGCCTGAAGACGACAAAGCATCCCAATCCGTACAAGTTACAATGGTTGAATAATGGTGGTGAAATCAAAGTTACCGAACAAGTTGTTATACCATTTTTCATTGGTAAATACAAGGATGAGGTAATTTGTGAAGTTTGTTCTATGGATACTTGTCATTTGTTGTTAGGAAGACCGTGGCAGTATGATAAGAGAGTTTTGCACGATTGTTACACCAATCGATACTCTTTTACTCATGAGGGCAAAAAGGTAACTTTGGCACCTATGACTCCAAGTGAAGTATATGAAGACGAAGTTCATTTGAAAGCGAGTAATGCAACTTGGAAGGCCAACAAAGAGAAGAATGAATGCGAAAAGAAGAAAGCAAATTCATAGGTATTATTTGATTCGACATTTTGTTCTACTTCTTCTTCTTAATGCAGGATAAGAAGGTGATGCCATGTGAAGTTCCCAAGGTTGCTACTGTTGGTATGTCTAGTGCATTTAAATTCTTTCCAGAAATTCAACAACCTTCTTTACCACGGTTTGACGTTCCTATCCATTGTACTATTGGTTTTTCAGTTTTATATGCTGATTTCTTTGGTTGTACATTGGATTGTGAACAACCTTGTGTTGTGATTCTAGATGATCGTTGAAATTCTAGTTGTTCCTTGGAGTTGCCTTTGTATGTCATTGTTTGCAGGATTACGAATGTGCAACGAGCATTGTCCGACTTTATGTTGTGCATTATTCGGAAAGGTACAATAAAGAAGGCATTTCAATTTGTGTTCTTTGTAAAAGAACTTGACTCGAGAGGATGGTATATGTGCCGAGCAAGACGGCTGATGAAGTTCCCTGCCAAGCGAAAGTAGAAATTGTTCCCTTTTGTAATGAGGGTCGATTTGGGGATAAATCACATTAAAGAAAGGGGTATGATGTGAGCAGGTTTATGCCACCCAACGAATGCAACTTCAAAATTTCAGGGAAGTTTGCTTTTACACTTGTTACATACTAATGTGTAATATTTTTATGCTATATTATTTATATTGGTGCGTTTTACTATGTATAAAGTATGTTTGGTTTGTTTTGAATAAGTTTGATATGCCTTATAATGTTTTTATATTTGTTTACGTGTTATTGAATAAGTTTACAAAACTTTGATAGAAGTTTTATTATTTTGTGACAGGTACGTTGGAGGACACTAGTTCAAGTGAGCATACGCAGCTCAACTCCAGCTCAAGTGAGTGTGTGCAACTCATCTCCAGCTCACATAAGTGTATGCAGCTCGGTCCCAGCTCAGGAGAGTGTAACCAGCTCACTTTCAGCTCATCACACTTTCAGCTAGTTTGTTTCAGCTCAGCTCATTTCCAGTCAGCTCAACTTTAGCTCCACTAGCTCAACTACAGCTGACAAGTCCCGTAGCAACTGAACAAGTGTCCTACAGGTGTGTGGCAGCGAGTACAACAAGTGTGGGCCGAAATGACATTGTTTCGAGTATGTGTGTGCATGTGTCATGCACGAACAGCCTTCACCATACGTGACCAGCATCGAACAAGGCATTTCCAGAACCAAAAAAAAAAAAAAAGCACGTGGGTAATTTCAAAGCATGCAGCTGGGTGCAATTTAAAATTCAAAAAAAGGTTAAGCACAATTACATGGCCAGAGACCTATTGTTTGAATTTCACCACGTGCCGAATTATTTATCTTTCACATTGTGCGGGCAGAGAATGGATAAGGTGAATTGGTTTCTGCCAATTGAATTTCAAACTACAAAGGACATGCACATTTTGCATGTGCCTAAATTCCCATGCCGCCACTTTGATTCCACATGCACGACCAAGGAGCAAAGTTTTTTTTTGAATTTTAAAGGCATGCATATTTTGCATGTGTTTTAATTCACATTCCCACCCCTTTGAATACACGGATGATATTCAATACCGCCCATAGGTAGTTTACTTCTAATTTTTTTAAATGGCTTCATTAACAGCCACAAGTGTATAATCGGCAACCATCTTTATGTATTATTTATATTGCCGAACATAATTGTAAAAAGGTTAGACAATTTATGAAAATTTTATTTTTGAGATATTATCTCTCAACTTCGGTTCTTTTTAGAACTACTTGACATTTCAGACTTTGTTTTGATTTGTCAAAAATTTACTTGATACTTCGGGTTCCTAGATCGCTATCTAGTGGGTCCAAGTCCTTCAGCGTTAGACAGATTCGATTCGGGTTTGCTCAGTAGATTGTGCAGGTCCTTTCGAGTTTAATGTTACCAAATTTCCAGCAACATTTCTGTCATTTTTCGGACACCGAAACAGCCATGAATGCCCTTTGAAGCATTCGTCTTCTTCATCGTCCAAAATCTATTCAGAAATTCCTACACCCTTTTTCTTTGCTTCTTTTTATTTTTCTTGTTATTTTGATCCTAAAACAATGTCCATATTTGTTTTTATTGCAAAGATATGCTTGCTACTATCCTAGATCCGTTACAGACAAGGAACATTGTTTCTCAAGCAACACACCTTTATCAATATATATGCCTTGCATATGATTTCTTAGGTTATTATTATATGTTCCCATTCATCATATACTATGAAATGCATATCATATGAATTATTCTTTTCGTGCATATAATAACCATATCTTTACTTAAGTTTTCATTCTATTTTTTATCTCAGGTAATCATTTTACATTTAGTTGCATTTACTTATATTATTTATATTTTCTTTGTAGGACATATAATCCAAATAAGCAAGGGGATGGAAAGGTAGCTCATCATATGCTCGTTTAGCTCATTTCAAGATCAAACCATCTCGGCCAAAGCTTCAAGACAATGCAAGCTCCTAAACAGCTCCTAACAACTCGAGGTAGCTCAGGGACACTTAAAGACAAGCTCACCTAGCTAAGGGCAGCTCTTATTAGCTCAAATCAGATCCAACACTAAGTGAAGCTCATTCAGCTAGTAGCTCAGCTAATTTCAGCTCACCAATAGCTCGGCCAGCTCATCTCAGCTCAAGCTACCATACTCAGCTCATCATCTAAAGGGCATGTTCCCTCCCCAAGAGACATGACCGACCAGCCTTAGAGGGAAACATGTTTGGGCGCCATTTCTTGGAGGGAAACACATGGAGGGGTCATCAATCAAGCCGAATAACAAGGAAACCATTCAAGAAGGCACCAGCCTTTGCCGAACCAACAAGATGTAGGGCTTGCTAATACGTTGGAAACTCTCAAAATCACTTTGATACGGTAAGGTTTGTCGAAACGGCATTCCTCGAATGTTAACAGATCTAGGGTTGTCGTAAGCATGTCTCTACAATAAAAACAACAACAAAATAGAGGAATTAAGTTGGTGGTGTTTAACATAGTTTAACAATGAAACAAGAAGAGGAAATGAAGAAGAAAGAAAAAATCGGAGTTGCTGTTTAGAAGGATTTTAGAATTATGATGAAGATGAGTGCTTCAATGTTCAACAATGGCAGCAAGGTTTGAGCATTCATCAATGGCAGTAAGGTTGGTGGAAATTTTCCGGAATTCTGAAAGAACGATGAACCCGAAAGAACCTGCACAATTTCCTATGCAAACCTGAATCGAATATGTTCAACGTCAAAGGACTTGGACCCACTAGATAGCGATCTAAGAACCCGAAGTATCAAGGATTGACACAACAAACAAGTTGAAATGTCAAGAAGAAGTTCTGAAAAGAACTGAACAAGAGAAATTCTCTCAAGTAAATTTTTATTCAAAAGTGTGTAACCATTGTACATTAAAGTTTACAAATATATAGCATATACAAAGGGGTGAAGCCGCCCAAATGTTTGGCTGAAAGTTGGACGAATTTAACACATGTATTTTGTGTTCAAATTCAAACGAAAATCTGCACATAACTTTCTTAATGTGTGGCTGAGTTTAATTCACACATTTTACATGTGTTAATTGTGTGAATTATTTGAATTTGAAATCTGTCCACATGTGTTAATTGTTTGAATTTCAAATCTGTCCACATGCTTGCCCACACATGCACAAGGTCTCACACATGCCATGCACATTCTTGGAGAGGTGTAGGACGCCCCATATGCTGCTCACATTGATAAAGGCATTGCATGTCAAAACAACGTTCCTTGAGTGATACGGATCTAGGATTGAAGCAAGCATTTCCCTGCAATTAAACAAAACAAAGAGGCTGCTTTTAGGCTTAGAATTACGCGAAAATGAAGAAAGAAGAAGTTGCTGGAATTTTTGGGCAGATTTGAAGGAGGAAGATGAATGCTTCAACGTTCATCCATGGCCGTCTTGAGTGCTCAAAAATGGCAGAAACTTGCTGGAAGCTTGAACAACGAAGAACTCGCACAATCTGTTATGCAAACCCGAATCGAATACGTTCAACGTCAACAGACTTGGACCCTCTAGATAGCAATCTAGGAACCCGAAGTATCAAGGAAATTTGACACAATAAAATAAAGTCTGAAATGTCAAAGAAATTCTAAAAAGAACCGAATTTGAGAGAAAACTCACAAATAAATTTTTCATTCAAAAACTCTAACCTTTGTAAAGTAAAAGATTACAAATATATAGACATCGTAGAGGGGTTAGGCTCCTATTTGCATGGCTGAAATTTAAACTTAATGTGTGTTTAAATTCAAAAAAAAATCTGCCAAGGCTGCCACATGTCGTGCACATGCATGGAGGAAGGGTAGGACGCCCATATGCAAGGCACATGCCTCTCGGACACTCTCCCACACGTAGGACAGGTTTCAGCTGCTTTTGGACTCGTCAGCTGGAGTTGAGCTGAACGGAGCTTAAGTGAGCTGAATTCAGCTAACTGATAGTGTAGTGAGCTGAATTGAGCTGAGATGAGCTGCATACACTCCTTTGAGCTTGAGATGAGCTGCATACACTCTTGTGAGCTTCACCCGAGCTAAGATTAAGTTCTTAAGCTGCCGTCCTTCATTGTATCTACAAGGAAACAATACAAACACATATAAGCTTTGCAAACTTAATGTAAACTTATAATAAGCCGAAAGAACAATCCAAACTTATTCTAAATTACACAACAAGCTGGCATAACTTAGTAAACATATCTAAAAACTAGATAAATTATTGAAAACATATCAAACATGCATCAAGGCTGTGCAAACTTATTTATAATCATGCAAACACATAATACATAATATATACAAGGGAAACACTTATAGATACTTAGTAATATAAGTAAAGAAATGTTACACATCAGTATGTAACACTTATAGATACTTAGTAATATAAGTAATATAAGTAAACATATCAAAGTTGCACCGTTGGATGGCATAAACGTGTTCACATCATCCCCCTTCTTTAATGCAATTTGTTTCCAAAACGACGATCAGGACAAAAGGGAACAACTTCGATTTTCATTTGGCGGGGAACTTCTTTAACCTCCGTGCTTGGCACAAATGCCAGCCACCTGGCACAAACTCTTTTGCAAAGAACACAAATGTTGAAGGCGCAAGATGTGCCTTCATTCTTGTACCCTTTCGAATAATGGACAACATAGATGCAAACAAAGCTCGTTGCACATTCTTGATCCTACAAACACGTATACGTAAATACAACTCCAAAGAACAATGCAAATCTCGACTATCAACCAGATTCACAAACGCAGATCCATAAATCCAAGTACAACAAAAGAACTCATAATCCAAAGATGAAAAATCAATAGCACTATGGAAAGGAACGTCAAACTGTGATAAAGAAGGTTGCTAAATTTCTAAAAAGAACATAAATGCGCTAGACATACCAATGTTTGCAACCTTTCGGACTTCATATGGCACCACTTTATCAATTTGAAAATTAGAAGAAGTAGAAGAAAATGTAGAATCAGATAATATCTTTGAATTCGCTTTCTCTTTTTCACATTCATTCTCCTCTTTTCTTGCCTTCCAAGCTACAATACTCGCCTTCAAATGAATTTGGTATTCATATACTTCACTTGGAGTCAAAGGTGCCAAAATTACCTTTTTGCCCTCATGAGTAAAAGAGTATCGATTGGTGTAACAATCGTGCAAAACTCTCTTATCGTCTTCCTAACAACAAATGACAAGCATCCATAGAAAAAACATCACAAGTTACCTCATCCTTGTACTTACCAATGGAAATGGTACAACAACTTGTTTGGTAACTTTGATTTCACCAACATTATTCAACAATTGTAACTTGTACGGATTAGGATGCTTCGTTGTCGTCAAGCCTAGCTTTTCAACCATGAGAGTACTAGCAACGTTAGTACAACTACCACTATCAATAATCACAATACATACCTTGTCTTTCACATGGCATCTCGTATGGAAGAGATTGTCTCGTTGCAGTTTATCCTATGCTGGCTAAACATTCAGACTTCATTCGACAACTAGAATGTCACCAGTTGCTGCTAATTCAAGGTCATCATCGTCATCTTCTTTCGGAGGTTCATGTACATCGTCTCCATGATCAGAATCGATTTCACCATTATCTCGCAATAACATCGTACTCCGGTTCGGACATTGGCTCGCAACATGTCCTCTACCAAGGCATTTAAAGCATTTAATGTCCCTCGTACGATCTGGTTGCAATGATTGCTTTCCACGACCAGCATCTTCAAAAGAAGGTTTTGACTTGCTCGATTCTGCCTTCTCTTTTATTGGCAACGGTGCTTGCTGCCTGGAATCATCAGTTTGATTGAATAGGGGGTTAGTAAATGACTTAAACGAACTATTACCTCGATGAGCTGCATACACTTTTGTGAGCTTCACCCAAGCTAAGATTAAGTCCTTAAGCTCTTGTCCTTCATTGTATCTACAAGGAAACAATACAAACACATATAAAAGCTTTGCAAACTTAATGTAAACTTATAATAAGCTGAAAGAACAATCCAATCTTATTCTAAATTACACAACAAGCTGGCATAACTTAGTAAACATATCTAAAAACTAGATAAATTATTGAAAACATATCAAACATGCATCAAGGCTGTGCAAACTTATTTATAATCATGCAAACACATAATACATAATATATACGAGGGAAACACTTATAGATACTTAGTAAAATAAGTAAAGAAGTGTTACACATTAGTATGTAACAAGTGTGATAAAGGGGTACGTTGCTTCAGAAACAATGTTCCTTGTTTGTAAACGGATCTAGGATCGTTGCAAATATTTCTCTGCAAAAAACACAAGGGACGTTTTTAGGAGTTAAAATAACAAAGAAAACAAAAGAAAATGAAAAAAAGAAAGAAAGAACAAGGTGTAGGAATTTCTGGACGAATTTGGACTTGAACAAAGATGAAGGCGTTAGGGGGCTTTCAAGGCTGTTTTGATGTCCAAAATGAGGCAGAAACATTGCTGAAAATTTTGCGGTTGATTCACGACGACGAACTCTAAAGAACTCGAACAATATGTTGAACGAACCCGAATCGAATATGTTCTTCGTCAAACGGACTTGGACTCAATAGATAGCGATCTAGGAACCCGAAGTATCAAGAAAGATGACACAATCAAACAAAGTTTGAAAATGAGAGAAAATCTCACAAGTATAATGTATTTCATAAAATGTCTAACCTTTCTTACATTAATTTCGTACATATATATATGACAAAGGGGAGGGGTGGCCGGCCATAACTTGTGGCTGAGTTTAAATTACAAATTAAAATTTAAACTTTAAATTTTATGTAAAAAAGCTTCCCTTGGGCGGCAACATAAATCAGCCACACATTTTGAAGTTTTGGGCGCCCTTGTGAAACACATTTAACATGTGTTATTTGCTTGAAATTCAAACAAAAACCACATGTTCTTACCCTTTAGTTTTGTGCCGCACAAATGAGAGTAAGGGCCTTGTTTGGTTCGGCCAAATGCTGATCCATATGCTTGGCGCGTGTGTGGCATGCCAAGGCTGCCCAAGCATGCCCAGCACATGTGTGGAGGGTGCACATGCATGTCACATGCTTAGGACACCTTTCCCTCGTGTAGGATATGTTTCAACTACAGTAGGTCACTTGAGCTGGAGTTGAGCTAGTTGAGCTAAAGCTGAGCTAGATGGACTTGAGGTGAGCTGAAATGAGCTGAAGGAGAGTGTAGTGAGCTGAGTTGAGCTGGGAGCTAAGCCTTTGAGCTGCCTCGAGCTAAGGTGAGCTGCTTACACTCCTTTGAGCTTCATCCGAGCTGAATATCTCTCTCTTGAGCTGATGTCCTTCCTTATACATGCATAAACAATTGAAAAACACTTATCAAAGCTTCGTACTTAGTGTCATACAAACTAATAAGCTAAAAAGAAAGATGCATACTTATTCAACAACTCTTATCAAATAAAAAACAATATAATGCATATCACACCAATCATAAAAACATACTTAACAGATTATAAACATATTTAACATACCTAATACGTAGTATAACCTAATTATGTCACATATCAGCATGAAACACATTATAAAGCGTATATTCTAAGGCATAAACATGCTCAAATGAATCAGGGATTGTAGAACAAGTAAGAAAAAGAGCTTCCCTGAACTTCTTTGCCTTAGAACGGGTAATAGGTCCTAATGATAAGACCTCCGGATCAGCTTGCTTGTCGTGAAAAGATATGCTCACATCATCCCCCTTCTTGAAAAGAATTTGACCTCAAATCTGCAGAATCGTCATAAGGGGTTAAATCAGAAACATTAAATGTGGCACTTACATTGTAGTCTCCCCGTAAGTCTATCTTGTAGGCGTCTTCATTCACTTTTGCCAACACCTGAAAAGGACCATCTTCACGCGGTAACAGCTTGGACCGCCTTTGGGCTGGAAATCTTTCCTTTCGGAGATGAACCCAAACCCAGTCACCAACATCGAAGGTGACTCACTTCCTTCCTTTGTTTTCTTGTTTCTTATACTGCCGAGTCCTTCGTTCAAGATTCTCTCCTTTACCTGTTGATGCAACTTCTTTATGTATTCTACTTTTGCTTGACCGTCCCTGTTCGTCGCCTATTCTTATGGCAAAGGCAACAAATCTAGTGTAATAGGATTAAAACCATAAACAACCTCAAATGTTAACATCTTAGTAGTAGAATGTACAACATGATTATACGCAAACTCAACATGTGGCAAACAATCTTCCCAAGTTTTAATGTTCTTTTTAATGATGAAACGAAGTAAAGTAGATAAAACCCTATTAACAACTTCAGTTTGTCCATCAGTCTAGGGATGGCAAGTAGTAGAAAACATAAGTTTCGTAGCTAATTTGCTCCAAAGAGTCCTCCAGAAGTGACTCAAAAACTTTACATCCCTGTCAGAAACAATTGACCTAGGAATACCATGTAATCGCACAACATCTCTAAAGAACAAGTTAGCCACATTAACAACATCATTAGTTTTATGGCATGCAATGAAATGTGCCATCTTTGAGAATCTATCAACCACAACAAATATACTATTTCTACATGTCCTAGTTCGAGGCAATCCTGAAATAAAATCTATAGAAAGAAATATCAGTCCAAGGGGAATCAGGAATAGGTAAAGGTAAGTACATACCATGTGGTGAAACCTTCGATTTTGCTTTCCTGCAAGTCACACAACGTTCACAATACCTTTCGACATCTCTGCGCATCTTTGGCCAAAACAAATGCTCCTTCAAGGTATGTAACGTCTTGGTGACTCCAAAATGACCCATCAATCCACCTTCATGTGCCTTACATATCAGTATGTCACACACCGAACCCTGTGGAATGCATATCTTGTTTTCTTTGAAAAGATAACCATCATGCTTGTAAAATTTTCCATCTGCACCTTTCTCACAAGCATTATACTTATCTCTAAAATCAGGATCATCAGGGTATAACTCACGAATGTATGCAAAACCAATCAAATGTGAATCAAGATAACTCAAAAGTGCATACCTACGTGACAATGCATCAGCAACGACATTATCTTTCCCCTTTTTGTATCGAATGACAAGGAAAAGATTCTAAGAATTCAACCCATTTAGCATGTCGTTTATTTAATTTATGCTGACCTGTGATATAACGCAAAGCCTCGTGGTCAGTGTGGATCACAAACTCCTTAGGCTACAAGTAATGCTGCCACGTCTCCAATGCTCGAATCAGTGCATACATCTCTTTGTCATAAACTGGATAGTTCAATGTCGCTCCACTCAGTTTCTCACTGAAATATGCAACAGGCCTCTTTTCCTACATTAAAACTGCGCCTATACCAACTCCAGAAGCATCACATTCAATTTCAAAAGTTTTATCAAAGTCAGGTAAGGCTAACACTGGTGCACTAGTCAAACTGATACATGCATGGGAGGGCTAAAGCAATGCATATTGGACAAGAAGTTGAATCTGTTTCTGAAGTCTGGAAAGTCAGCCAACTTGAGACGACATTTCAGATGGGATCCTGGCATTTCTAGGCAGAGTTGTCTTCTAAAATTTTGACCGGTATTCAGTTACCTTTCTAACGCATCTTGAAACGCATCAATCGGACATCGGGAACTCAAGATACGTTCATTTTATTGAAGACTGCGCATGCAGAAAACTGGATACGGGATTATTACGGGAATTTGTAAAATTCAGCCCAAAAGCTATTATATAAGGCTTTTGGACGAATTAGACTTAGCCCAACTTAATTATTAACATTTAAATTTTGTTTTTAGGGTTTTACATACTTTAGGAACCAGCCACCCTTCTCCCAAGCAACTCTTATCAACTTATCACTTGCACTTATCAGCTTATCACTTGCAGCCCAAGCACAAGGAGTTTAAAGGCTGTTTTTCTTTTATTTTTTTTAATTAAATTAGGGTTTCCTTGTTTTAGTAGAAGTTAGATTACTTTGGCTATCCTTCACCTATAAAAGGATGAAGCCTCCACCATTGTAATAAAGATTATTCAGATTTTCTTTGATTAATGAAATATTTAGTGAGTTTGTTTTTGCAAGTGCTGATTACTTGTGCCTTAGAAGTCTTCTTCAACATAAGTTCGACGGGTTCTTGTGAGGGAGATCATCTTCACACTCCTGCTTGCCTAGGTAATCATGTCTAGGAGGGTGGGTTAGAGCCGCTTGAGGTTGCTTGCTTAGGTAATTGCGTCTAAGAGGGTGCCGAGGACAAAACCATCACAAACCCATCAAGCCATCTCCATCTTCAACTTCATGCCATCTCCATAGCCATAAACAAAGCTGAATTTTCAGATTTGTTTTATCTACCTCTCTTTCAATCTTTTTCAATCTTTTTGTTTCAATTCTTATTATTTATTCCTTAATCTTCTTTCTTATCTTCGTTTCTTTCATTTTCCAGCCTTGAATCTGAAATTTTCAAGAAAATCCCTTCTCTTTTCTATTGAATTTTCAGATCTGCCCATAGCTTTTTTGATTGAGTCTAGAGCTCCTAGTTCTTGTAACAACTTGATTGAAGGCTTCCAAATCCACAATTGCGCTACTCTATCATTTGGTATCATATTTGGGACGATTCTTGGCAAGAATTTTGGCGTTTTGGGTGAAAAATTCGAACAAAAGGAGAAAATTCGCAAAAATCAAACGAACGAATTTTGAGCTGAAAATTTTCATATCAGATCTACACTATTGTAGGAGTCATCACAAAAAATTTCAGAATTTTTTTACTTCGGGAACACCTCGAACAAAGTGGATCAAGTTGCTGCATATTTCAGGGTTTTTTCGGGTTTTCTGATCTTCTTTCATTCTTAACTATTTGTTTTCATTTATTTTACCTTTTTATTGTCTTCTATAAATTATCTAACACTTTTTTGCTTCTTATGTTAGTAGGAAATTAAAAGTTGCATACCTTTCTTTCTCCTTGCAACTAGAATTCAATTGGTGTCACACCTTTTATTGGACTCCTAGTACAAATAGGACTCATTGTTAGGATTAAACTCCTATTATAACTTGTTGACTTGTGGTAGGAAGGTCTTTAAAGAGTACAAGATCGGCTTACTTGCCTCGCTAAGTATTTCTTTTTTGGAGTGTTTAGTGAGATTTCTAGTTTTCTTTCTTTTGTTTTTCACCTTTGTAATTTTGAGTGTTCCAGGATGTTTCACAGAGACAAGCCTCGTGCAAAACAACATGATACTTTGGGTTCTACTTATCGAGGAAAGCCTTCATTGACCAAGCCGAGGCATTCGTTCAATTTTTGTGAAGAAAGGCGAACTGAACCAAGGCAAACTGCACACACTTTGGCCATCCCAAAATTTAGAATACCTTCGTTTCAAGGAAGGTATGATCCTGATGGTTATTGTGATTGGGAAAATAGGGTTGATTTCCTGTTTGGTTGTTATGGATATCCTGAGGAAGATCAAGCTTCATTAGTGGCCCTAAAGTTCGAGGAATATGCAGTACTATGGTGGCGTTTATTACAACGAGATAGGGGTCTCAATGGTGAATCCAAAATAAGAACATGGGCTAAACTTAAAAAGGTCATGAGAGAGCGATTCATTCCCAAACATTACCAACGACAAGAATCCAAGACTTGTCATAAGAAATACTCCTCTTTTGATAAAGGTACATCTCAACCTTCATCTTTTCACAGCCCTACTAATGCACTATTCGTCTCTAGTAATACAACGCTGAAGGAAGAAGAATCATTGCTAGTCCAAAAGGATAATGAACAACCATCGGTGAGTCATGTCGAAGAAGACCAAGGAAAACAAGATGACGAAGAAATTTGTTATCCTCGAGAACATGCGAAAGATGTCACTACTGAGAGTTTAACCTTACTCAATAATGAGCAAATACTTTCAGAAGATGACGTTTCGGAAGAAGAAACACTTGAACCCATAAATCAAGACAATCTTTCATGCTTAGTAGTGAGTTCTCTTGATTCATCAACAACCTCCCAAGAAAGTAAGTGTGATTCTAACCCTTTATTTGATTCTCGTCCTATCATTCTGTTAGAAACACTTTGACATGCATCGCATAGTGTCAAAAATAAAACCTTAAACTCAAAATAAATAAGATTTAAATTAATATAGCGAGAGTAAGGGTCGATCCGTAGGGAATAGGAACTCTAACACCTTTCTTCTGATTTAGACCAATAACCTGTAGAAAATAAAGGGGGGTTTTAGAATAGTGATTTGAATGAGAAAAATAGTAAAAACGTAAAAATAAATGTTGAGAATGAATTATGGATAAAAATAGCCTCAAGCCACACTTTGCCACGACATCTTCGATCACTGAAGTTGATTTTTCTTCGACTTTCCTGCAGGTTACAGTCTACAAGGCCCAACCCTTGTAACTTACTTCTCGTTGGCAAATTCGACTCCCAGGGCAATCCTTGAAGTCAAACTTTAGTGAATTAGCCATGGCAATCGATGCTAACCCAGATCTGAGTTGGTGCTGGAGAAGCCCGTGCTCGGATATTCGTCTCGATGAGAGTTGTTTCCGATTTTGATTCCCCTTAGTGGACCGCCACTAAGTTTGTTCTTAGGGATGCGCGCTCTCGGAATGAAGAGAAGAATAGGTAAAACAAATCTGAAATTTCCAGCTTTGTTTATGGAATTTAGGGAGATGGCGTGAAGATTGAAGATGAAGATGGCTTGTGATTTGTTGTTGTTGTTTTGTCCTCGGCACCCTCTTAGACGCAATTATCTAAGCAAACAACCTCAAGCAGCTCTAACCCACCCTCCTAGACGCAATTACCTAGGCAAGCAAGAGTGTGAAGATGATCTCCCTCACAAGAACTTGATGTGTGCACGCTCACCAGCAAGTTTTGCACACTTTCATGTTGTGTTTCAAACATGAAAGACCCGGGAGTTTTCCTTACTTCTCTCATATTACTTACTTTTTCTATACTCACTTCTGGTTATTTAAATTCATGTTATCATATCATACTTTGTATATGTCTTGCATACTTTATTTTTATGATCTTAGCATGCTACATGTGATACACATACTTAGGCTTTAAAAACCACATCTTTACTTAGCATATATTTTGCATCTTTAAATTACAAGTTTTCATCATTAAAGCATTACATTCAATTTATGCATTATAGTCCTTATACTATTTAAATGAAGTATTACTTATATAAATCATTTGTTTTCTTCATAGGTTATATTAACATAGCTCAAGAGTGTGTGCTACAGCTCGGTTCTAGCTCAAAACGTTGTTTGGCCGTTTCAAGACTCTACAAGCTGCCAAATGGTTCGAGGACACTTATGAAGTCTTAAAAGAGCTCAAGGATACTAAAGGACCAGCTCACTCAGCTCAAAACAGCTTCAAAGAGCTCAAATAGCAAAGGGTGATTTCTGAGCAAAGGAGGATTCGTTTCAGCTCCAAAACACTCCAGTAGCTAGAGGACAACTTAAAGGCACTTCAAGACTAGCTCACTCAGCTAAAGGAAGCTCGGATCAGCTCAAATCAGCTACTCACCTTTAGCTAGCTAAGTCAGCTAGCTAGCTCAGCTCAAGTCAGCTCAAACCTAGCTCGTCCAGCTCATCTCCAGCTCCTCTGACTACTACTAGCTCCTTTAGTGGACCAGCTAGTGACACTATCTACCTAGCTAAGTGATGGAAGGGCACCTACCTAGCCGAATAGCAAAGGAGGGAACCTAGGCACCTCTACACACCTTGGCGCCAATTTGGAAAGGTGCAAGGCTGCCGAATAGTGCTTGATAGGTTATCAACACCTATTCAAGCCCTTATCACACCAATTCGGCCAAAGGAGGGAGACACCAAGGCTGCCGAATCATTCCCTCTCCCCTACACACCATTTCGGCCACCCCTTTCATTTACTATAAATATGTAATGCATTTTCAATTATAAACACACAATTCATATTATAAAAATTACTTTGTGAGGTTTTCTCTCATCCTTGTTCTTTTTAGAACTTCTTGACTTATCAAATCTTTATTGATTTTTGGCGTCTCCCTTTTCTTTCCATCTTGATACTTTAGATTGTTAAACATCCATTGTTTCTCAGTCTAAATCCTTTTACCACCCTCAAGGCCTCATCCAAGTTAGGGTATATGCTCCTTAGCATATGTTCATCTTTTTGAGCCTTTAAATACTACCAACATCCTTTCTCTTCACCATCTTCCATACACCATCCGAAACCATCTTCCTACTTATCTATCTTTCTTTTCTTAAACCCTTTTGACATACAAACACTACCATCCTTCCGCAACCTTTCTCCTTTCATCCATTTCAACATATTTTCACAAGAAAACATTCGTGATACAAGGCTTGCTTGCATTCAAAGGTCCGGGCAATCAAAGCTTCTCTCTACAACATCAATTGGAGAGTTGGAGCGTATCACGTGGTAATCAGAACAACAAGGAAGAATCAAGTAAGCCCTATATCTTCTTATTTCAATTTTGATATAAAAAAAGAAAGAAAATTCAGATTGTTCCAAATACAAGGAATCTGAATTAGATCAAAAAAAAGAAAATCAGAATTTCAAAAGGGTGAAGTCAAAATGCACAAACGATCAAGCAACCAACTCTGAGAAGTTCCTCAAGTTTGATTGCTCACGACTAGTTTGTAAGTCAAGTTTTGTGGTAACGATTCTGTTTTTTTATCTCCATTCATTTATCCTTTATTTTATCCTTTCTTACATTTTAGTCCCTAAACTTTCTATTCTTCTTTTAAACTCCTCCTTTCTTTCATTTTTCAAGCCTAACCTTTGTTTGCAGCCCAAACTACATATTTCATAAAATATTTGACAGGTTTTAAGTTAGTTCTTTCAAGAACTTTTTTTGAGAGATTTGAGTGGAAAAAGGCAAGAGAGTGGTGAGCACAGAAGGGGAAGTAAAAGCCAGAATTCCCAGAGTGTAAACACGAGTGAAATTGAGTGACATCTTCTCTTTTCATTGGAGTGACCGTGAGATTTCTCTGTGTGTGTGTGTTGGGTGAGGTCCTTTTATACATTTCTTTCATCTTTCTTTTACTAACCATGTCACGGGATTACTTCAACAATCCATCAACCCAAGACGTGCCAGATGATCTACAACGTTCAAACATCTTTCAGACACGTTGCCATGTTCAAGGCAAAGTGTGCTCCATTGTCATAGATGGTGGGAGTTGTACCAATATTGCCAGCGCTTTGATGGTCAAGAAACTTGGTTTGACAACAACGAAGCATCCAAATCCATACAAGATTAAGTGGTTTAATGATGATGATGAAATCGAAATCACTGAGCAAGTTATCATTCCATTTTCCATTGGAAGATACAAGGATGAAGCAATTTATGATGTGGCACCCATGCATACCAGCCATCTACTTCTTGGACGACCGTGGCAATACGATAGACGAGCAATTCATGATGGATTCACTAATCGATATTCCTTTTCTTTTGAAGGCAAAAAGATTACCTTGGTACCTCTTACACCAAGCCAAATGAATGAAGACCAAATTGCCTTGAGAAAGAGCTTTGAAGCCATAAAGGAAAGTTTGAATGAAGAAAAGCATTTTGAGGTTGAACAGAATGTTGGAGTTGAAAATGAGAGAAATGAATATGGAGAAGAAAAAGAGAGTGAGGAGAAAGTTTTATCTAACCAATCTTTTCTTCCTATTCTTTCTTTTTTTTTGTTTTGCAGGACTCTCAAAAAGGCATACCTTTTCAAATTGATGAATCAAGCAGCATATCTTTTGAAGAACCAATAGGCGTGACCTTTAGTGATCCACAAGACATGCCCCTTGGCATTCCAAAGGATATGCCACTTGAAGTTCAAAAGGATGTGTCATTTGAAGATTCAAGAGTTGTGTTTGTTGACATCCCATGTGCAATGTCAATCTTAAAGAAGATTCAACAACCAACTCCCATTAAACATCCACCATGGTTTGCTTTGTCCATTCATCTTGTTATTAATTTTTCATTTACTAACCATGGTTTGATTTGCAGCCAATTGATTCAAATACATGGAATTATTTTATCAACCAATGGTGACAAGTTCCTTTGTTATTTTGAGGTTGATTGGTGCGCTAGAATCAATGCGAAACTACAAACAACCATTCTGCCCAAGATTACCCATTTCAAGGGTATGAAGCAAGCATCTTCCATCCACTCAAAGATTATCATTCGAAGCGGTACAAGGATAAAGGTGGAACTATTCATGGAAGGATTAGTTGATCCATGAGGTTGGAGGCAAAAACGAAGTGTTGAAACTTTGATGAAAGATTATGTCATTTGCAAAAGTTATGATGTTTCCAACCATTACAGAAGAGAACCCCAAGGGACATGTGCCTATTCAGAAGAACCGAGAAGAATAATCATTCCATTTGGGAAGAGCAGTGAGGATTTATCCACCCCTACAATAAAAGATTATCCGTTGAGAAATAACTTCCTTAATGTGTGGCTGAGTTTAATTCACACATTTTACATGTGTTAATTGTGTGAATTATTTGAATTTGAAATCTATCCACATGTGTTAATTGTTTGGATTTCAAATCTGTCCACATGCTTGCCCACACATGCACAAGGTCTCACACATGCCATGCACATTCTTGGAGAGGTGTAGGACGCCCCATATGCTGCTCACATTGATAAAGGCGTTACATGTCAAAACAACGTTCCTTGAGTGATACGGATCTAGGATTGAAGCAAGCATTTCCCTGCAATTAAACAAAACAAAGAGGCTGCTTTTAGGCTTAGAATTACGTGAAAATGAAGTAAGAAGAAATTGCTGGAATTTTTGGGCATATTTGAGGGAGGAAGATGAATGCTTCAACGTTCATCCATGGCCGTCTTGAGTGCTCAAAAATGGTAGAAACTTGCTGGAAACTTGAACAACGAAGAACTCGCACAATCTATTATGCAAACCCGAATCAAATACGTTCAACGTCAACAGACTTGGACCCTCTAGATAGCAATCTAGGAACCCGAAGTATCAAGGAAATTTGACACAATAAAACAAAGTCTGAAATGTCAAAGAAATTCTAAAAAGAACCGAAATTGAGAGAAAACTCACAAATAAAATTTTCATTCAAAAAGTCTAACCTTTGTAAAGTAAAAGATTACAAATATATAGACATCGTAGAGGGGTTAGGCTCCTATTTGCATGGCTGAAATTTAAACTTAATGTGTGTTTAAATTCAAAACGAATCTGCCAAGGCTGCCACATGCCGTGCACATGCATGGAGGAAGGGTAGGACGCCCATATGCAAGGCACATGCCTCTCGGACACTCTCCCACACGTAGGACAGGTTTCAGCTGCTTTTGGACTCGTCAGCTGGAGTTGAGCTGAACGGAGCTGAAGTGAGCTGAATTCAGCTAACTGAGAGTGTAGTGAGCTGAATTGAGCTGAGATGAGCTGCATACACTCTTGTGAGCTTCACCCGAGCTAAGATTAAGTTCTTAAGCTGCCGTCCTTCATTGTATCTACAAGGAAACAATACAAACACATATAAGCTTTGCAAACTTAATGTAAACTTATAATAAGCTGAAAGAACAATCCAAACTTATTCTAAATTACACAACAAGCTGGCATAACTTAGTAAACATATCTAAAAACTAGATAAATTATTGAAAACATATCAAACATGCATCAAGGCTGTGCAAACTTATTTATAATCATGCAAACACATAATACATAATATATACAAGGGAAACACTTATAGATACTTAGTAATATAAGTAAAGAAATGTTACACATCAGTATGTAACAAGTGAAAGAGCAAACTTCCCTGAAAGTTTGAAGTTGCACCGTTGGATGGCATAAACGTGTTCACATCATCCCCCTTCTTTAATGCAATTTGTTTCCAAAACGACGATCAGGACAAAAGGGAACAACTTCGATTTTCGTTTGGCGGGGAACTTCTTTAACCTCCGTGCTTGGCACAAATGCCAGCCACCTGGCACAAACTCTTTTGCAAAGAACACAAATGTTGAAGGTGCAAGATGTGCCTTCATTCTTGTACCCTTTCGAATAATGGACAACATAGATGCAAACAAAGCTCGTTGCACATTCTTGATCCTACAAACACGTATACGTAAATACAACTCCAAAGAACAATGCAAATCTCGACTATCAACCAGATTCACAAACGTAGATCCATAAATCCAAGTACAACAAAAGAACTCATAATCCAAAGATGAAAAATCAATAGCACTATGGAAAGGAATGTCAAACTGTGATAAAGAAGGTTGCTAAATTTCTAAAAAGAACATAAATGCGCTAGACATACCAATGTTTGCAACCTTTCGGACTTCATATGGCACCACTTTATCAATTTGCAAATTAGAAGAAGTAGAAGAAAATGTAGAATCAGATAATATCTTTGAATTTGCTTTCTCTTTTTCACATTCATTCTCCTCTTTTCTTGCCTTCCAAGCTACAATACTCGCCTTCAAATGAATTTGGTATTCATATACTTCACTTGGAGTCAAAGGTGCCAAAATTACCTTTTTGCCCTCATGAGTAAAAGAGTATCGATTGGTGTAACAATCGTGCAAAACTCTCTTATCGTCTTCCTAACAACAAATGACAAGCATCCATAGAAAAAACATCACAAGTTACCTCATCCTTGTACTTACCAATGGAAAT
Organism: Hibiscus trionum; assembly: GCA_030270665.1. Taxonomy (NCBI): domain Eukaryota; kingdom Viridiplantae; phylum Streptophyta; class Magnoliopsida; order Malvales; family Malvaceae; genus Hibiscus; species Hibiscus trionum. The sequence goes on along the minus strand of BSYR01000010.1, from coordinate 35,106,854 downwards.
GGTACAACAACTTGTTTGGTAACTTTGATTTCACCAACAATATTCAACAATTGTAACTTGTACGGATTAGGATGCTTCGTTGTCGTCAAGCCTAGCTTTTCAACCATGAGAGTACTAGCAACGTTAGTACAACTACCACTATCAATAATCACAATACATACCTTGTCTTTCACATGGCATCTCGTATGGAAGAGATTGTCTCGTTGCAGTTTATCCTATGTTGGCTGAACATTCAGAATTCATTCGACAACTAGAATGTCACCAGTTGCTGCTAATTCAAGGTCATCATCGTCATCTTCTTTCGGAGGTTCATGTACATCGTCTCCATGATCAGAATCGATTTCACCATTATCTCGCAATAACATCGTACTCCGGTTCGGACATTGGCTCGCAACATGTCCTCTACCAAGGCATTTAAAGCATTTAATGTCCCTCGTACGATCTGGTTGCAATGATTGCTTTCCACGACCAGCATCTTCAAAAGAAGGTTTTGACTTGCTCGATTCTGCCTTCTCTTTTATTGGCAACGGTGCTTGCTGCCTGGAATCATCAGTTTGATTGAATAGGGGGTTAGTAAATGACTTAAACGAACTATTACCTTGATGAGCTGCATACACTTTTGTGAGCTTCACCCAAGCTAAGATTAAGTCCTTAAGCTCCTGTCCTTCATTGTATCTACAAGGAAACAATACAAACACATATAAAAGCTTTGCAAACTTAATGTAAACTTATAATAAGCTGAAAGAACAATCCAATCTTATTCTAAATTACACAACAAGCTGGCATAACTTAGTAAACATGTCTAAAAACTAGATAAATTATTGAAAACATATCAAACATGCATCAAGGCTGTGCAAACTTATTTATAATCATGCAAACACATAATACATAATATATACGAGGGAAACACTTATAGATACTTAGTAAAATAAGTAAAGAAGTGTTACACATTAGTATGTAACAAGTGTGATAAAGGGGTACGTTGCTTCAGAAACAATGTTCCTTGTTTGTAAACGGATCTAGGATCGTTGCAAACATTTCTCTGCAAAAAACACAAGGGACGTTTTTAGGAGTTAAAATAACAAAGAAAACAAAAGAAAATGAAAAAAAGAAAGAAAGAACAAGGTGTAGGAATTTCTGGACGAATTTGGACTTGAACAAAGATGAAGGCGTCGGGGGCTTTCAAGGCTGTTTTGATGTCCAAAATGAGGCAGAAACATTGCTGAAAATTATGCGGTTGATTCACGACGACGAACTCGAAAGAACTCGAACAATATGTTGAACGAACCCGAATCGAATATGTTCTTCGTCAAACAGACTTGAACTCAATAGATAGCGATCTAGGAACCCGAAGTATCAAGAAAGATGACACAATCAAACAAAGTTTGAAAATGAGAGAAAATCTCACAAGTATAATGTATTTCATAAAATGTCTAACCTTTCTTACATTAATTTCGTACATATATATATAACAAAGGGGAGGGGTGGCCGGCCATAACTTGTGGCTGAGTTTAAATTACAAATTAAAATTTAAACTTTAAATTTTATGTAAAAAAGCTTCCCTTGGGCGGCAACATAAATCAGCCACACATTTTGAAGTTTTGGGCGCCCTTGTGAAACACATTTAACATGTGTTATTTGTTTGAAATTCAAACAAAAAGCACATGTTCTTACCCTTTAGTTTTGTGCCGCACAAATGAGAGTAAGGGCCTTGTTTGGTTCGGCCAAATGCTGATCCATATGCTTGGCACGTGTGTGGCATGCCAAGGCTGCCCAAGCATGCCGAGCACATGTGTGGAGGGTGCACATGCATGTCACATGCTTAGGAAACCTTTCCCTCTTGTAGGATATGTTTCAACTACATTAGGTCACTTGAGCTGGAGTTGAGCTAAAGCTGAGCTAGATGGACTTGAGGTGAGCTGAAATGAGCTGAAGGAGAGTGTAGTGAGCTGAGTTGAGCTGGGAGCTAAGCCTTTGAGCTGCCTCGAGCTAAGGTGAGCTGCTTACACTCCTTTGAGCTTCATCCGAGCTGAATATATCTCTCTTGAGCTGATGTCCTTCCTTTCTTATACATGCATAAACAATTGAAAAACGCTTATCAAAGCTTCGTACTTAGTGTCATACAAACTAATAAGCTAAAAAGAAAGATGCATACTTATTCAACAACTCTTATCAAATAAAAAACAATATAATGCATATCACACCAATCATAAAAACATACTTAACAGATTATAAACATATTTAACATACCTAATACGTAGTATAACCTAATTATGTCACATATCAGCATGAAACACATTATAAAGCGTATATTCTAAGGCATAAACATGCTCAAATGAATCAGGGATTGTAGAACAAGTAAGAAAAAGAGCTTCCCTGAACTTCTTTGCCTTAGAACGGGTAATAGGTCCTAATGATAAGACCTCCGGATCAGCTTGCTTGTCGTGAAAAGATATGCTCACATCATCCCCCTTCTTGAAAAGAATTTGACCTCAAATCTGCAGAATCGTCATAAGGGGTTAAATCAGAAACATTAAATGTGACACTTACATTGTAGTCTCCCCGTAAGTCTATCTTGTAGGCGTCTTCATTCACTTTTGCCAACACCTGAAAAGGACCATCTTCACGCGGTAACAGCTTGGACCGCCTTTGGGCTGGAAATCTTTCCTTTCGGAGATGAACCCAAACCCAGTCACCAACATCGAAGGTGACTCACTTCCTTCCTTTGTTTTCTTGTTTTTCATACTGCTGAGTCCTTCGTTCAAGATTCTCTCCTTTACCTGTTGATGCAACTTCTTTATGTATTCTACTTTTGCTTGACCGTCCCTGTTCGTCGCCTATTCTTATGGCAAAGGCAACAAATCTAGTGTAATAGGATTAAAACCATAAACAACCTCAAATGTTAACATCTTAGTAGTAGAATGTACAACATGATTATACGCAAACTCAACATGTGGCAAACAATCTTCCCAAGTTTTAATGTTCTTTTTAATGATGAAACAAAGTATAGTAGATAAAACCCTATTAACAACTTCAGTTTGTCCATCAGTCTGGGGATGGCAAGTAGTAGAAAACATAAGTTTCTTAGCTAATTTGCTCCAAAGAGTCCTCCAGAAGTGACTCAAAAACTTTACATCCCTGTCAGAAACAATTGACCTAGGAATACCATGTAATCGCACAACATCTCTAAAGAACAAGTTAGCCACATTAACAACATCATTAGTTTTATGGCATGCAATGAAATGTGCCATCTTTGAGAATCTATCAACCACAACAAATATACTATCTCTACCTGTCCTAGTTCGAGGCAATCCTGAAATAAAATCTATAGAAAGAAATATCAGTCCAAGGGGAATCAGGAATAGGTAAAGGTAAGTACATACCATGTGGTGAAACCTTCGATTTTGCTTTCCTGCAAGTCACACAACGTTCACAATACCTTTCGACATCTCTGCGCATCTTTGGCCAAAACAAATGCTCCTTCAAGTTATGTAACATCTTGGTGACTCCAAAATGACCCATCAATCCACCTTCATGTGCCTTACAGATCAGTATGTCACACATCGAACCCTGTGGAATGCATATCTTGTTTTCTTTGAAAAGATAACCATCATGCTTGTAAAATTTTCCATCTGCACCTTTCTCACAAGCATTATACTTATCTCTAAAATCAGGATCATCATGGTATAACTCACGAATGTATGCAAAACCAATCAAATGTGAATCAAGACAACTCAAAAGTGCATACCTACGTGACAATGCATCAGCAACGACATTATCTTTCCCCTTTTTGTATCGAATGACAAGGAAAAGATTCTAAGAATTCAACCCATTTAGCATGTCGTTTATTTAATTTATGCTGACCTGTGATATAACGCAAAGCCTCGTGGTCAGTGTGGATCACAAACTCCTTAGGCTACAAGTAATGCTGCCACGTCTCCAATGCTCGAATCAGTGCATACATCTCTTTGTCATAAACTGGATAGTTCAATGTCGCTCCACTCAGTTTCTCACTGAAATATGCAACAGGCCTCTTTTCCTACATTAAAACTGCGCCTATACCAACTCCAGAAGCATCACATTCAATTTCAAAAGTTTTATCAAAGTCAGGTAAGACTAACACTGGTGCACTAGTCAAAATGATACATGCATGGGAGGGCTAAAGCAATGCATATTGGACAAGAAGTTGAATCTGTTTGTGAAGTCTGGAAAGTCATCCAACTTGAGACGACATTTCAGATGAGATCCTGGAATTTCTAGGCAGAGTTGTCTTCTAACAATTTGACCGGCATTCAGTTACCTTTCTAACGCATCTTGAAACGCATCAATCGGACATCGGGAACTCAAGATACGTTCATTTTATTGAAGACTGCGCATGCAGAAAACTGTATACGGGATTATTACGGGAATTTGTAAAATTCAGCCCAAAAGCTATTATATAAGGCTTTTGGACGAATTAGACTTAGCCCAACTTAATTATTAACATTTAAATTATGTTTTTAGGGTTTTACATACTTTAGGAACCAGCCACCCTTCTCCCAAGCAACTCTTATCAACTTATCACTTGCACTTATCAGCTTATCACTTGCAGCCCAAGCACAAGGAGTTTAAAGGCTGTTTTTCTTTTATTTTTTTTAATTAAATTAGAGTTTCCTTGTTTTAGTAGAAGTTAGATTACTTTGGCTATCCTTCACCTATAAAAGGATGAAGCCTCCACCATTGTAATAAAGATTATTCAGATTTTCTTTGATTAATGAAATATTTAGTGAGTTTGTTTTTGCAAGTGCTGATTACTTGTGCCTTAGAAGTCTTCTTCAACATAAGTTCGACGGGTTCTTGTGAGGGAGATCATCTTCACACTCCTGCTTGCCTAGGTAATCATGTCTAGGAGGGTGGGTTAGAGCCGCTTGAGGTTGCTTGCTTAGGTAATTGCGTCTAAGAGGGTGCCGAGGACAAAACCATCACAAACCCATCAAGCCATCTCCATCTTCAACTTCATGCCATCTCCATAGCCATAAACAAAGCTGAATTTTCAGATTTGTTTTATCTACCTCTCTTTCAATCTTTTTCAATCTTTTTGTTTCAATTCTTATTATTTATTCCTTAATCTTCTTTCTTATCTTCGTTTCTTTCATTTTCCAGCCTTGAATCTGAAATTTTCAAGAAAAGCCCTTCTCTTTTCTATTGAATTTTCAGATCTGCCCATAGCTTTTTTGATTGAGTCTAGAGCTCCTAGTTCTTGTAACAACTTGATTGAAGGCTTCCAAATCCACAATTGCGCTACTCTATCATTTGGTATCAGATTTGGGACGATTCTTGGCAAGAATTTTGGCATTTTGGGTGAAAAATTCGAACAAAAGGAGAAAATTCGCAAAAATCAAACGAACGAATTTTGAGCTGAAAATTTTCATATCAGATCTACACTATTGTAGGAGTCACCCAAAAAAATTTCAGAATTTTTTTACTTCGGGAACACCTCGAACAAAGTGGATCAAGTTGCTGCATATTTCAGGGTTTTTTCGGGTTTTCTGATCTTCTTTCATTCTTAACTATTTGTTTTCATTTGTTTTACCTTTTTATTGTCTTCTATACATTATCTAACACTTTTTTGCTTCTTATGTTAGTAGGAAATTAAAAGTTGCATACCTTTCTTTCTCCTTGCAACTAGAATTCAATTGGTGTCACACCTTTTATTGGACTCCTAGTACAAATAGGACTCATTGTTAGGATTAAACTCCTATTATAACTTGTTGACTTGTGGTAGGAAGGTCTTTAAAGAGTACAAGATCGGCTTACTTGCCTCGCTAAGTATTTCTTTTTTGGAGTGTTTAGTGAGATTTCTAGTTTTCTTTCTTTTGTTTTACACCTTTGTAATTTTGAGTGTTCCAGGATGTTTCACAGAGACAAGCCTCGTGCAAAACAACATGATACTTTGGGTTCTACTTATCGAGGAAAGCCTTCATTGACCAAGCCGAGGCATTCGTTCAATTTTTGTGAAGAAAGGCGAACTGAACCAAGGCAAACTACACACACTTTGGCCATCCCAAAATTTAGAATACCTTCTTTTCAAGGAAGGTATGATCCTGATGGTTATTGTGATTGGGAACATAGGGTTGATTTCCTGTTTGGTTGTTATGGATATCCCGAGGAAGATCAAGCTTCATTAGTGGCCCTAAAGTTCGAGGAATATGCAGTACTATGGTGGCGTTTATTACAACGAGATAGGCGTCTCAATGGTGAAGCCAAAATAAGAACATGGGCTAAACTTAAAAAGGTCATCAGAGAGCGATTCATTTCCAAACATTACCAACGACAAGAATCCAAGACTTGTCATAAGAAATATTCCTCTTTTGATAAAGGTACATCTCAACCTTCATCTTTTCACAGCCCTACTACTGCACTATTCGTCTCTAGTAGTACGACGCTGAAGGAAGAAGAATCATTGCTAGTCCAAAAGGATAATGAACAACCATCGGTGAGTCATGTCGAAGAAGACCAAGGAAAACAAGATGACGAAGAAATTTGTTATCCTCGAGAACATGCGAAAGATGTCACTACTGAGAGTTTAACCTTACCCAATAATGAGCAAATACTTTCAGAAGATGACGTTTCGGAAGAAGAAACACTTGAACCCATAAATCAAGACAATCTTTCATGCTTAGTAGTGAGTTCTCTTGATTCATCAACAACCTCCCAAGAAAGTAAGTGTGATTCTAACCCTTTATTTGATTCTCATCCTATCATTCTGTTAGAAACACTTCATCCTCTACATAAATTGTATTTCGTTGATATTTTTTGGGAGAGGAATTGGGTACGTGAGTTATCTTATTTGAAAAAGACCGAGAGTCAAGAGGCCGAGAGCAATAAAAGTCAAATTAATGGCCCAATTTTGGTGAGTGAAAAGAAACATGAGGTAAAAGTTGAACAATGTCCAAATGAAAAAGGCGATAAAATGATAAAGAGGGATTTTTTTCGACCTAACCATAACATCATTGTTTCGAGTGGCTTTGAGATCTTTTTTCAGGATTTTGTTGAACCATTAAGAGGAGCTCAATTGGATCACTCCACCTATGACAAAGATTCTGTTTCGATTGCCATTGTTAAACGTCCTTCTTTTACTGTTTTTGATTCGAGGACGAATCCTTTTGAGGAGAGGGGGAATGATACATGCATGGGAGGGCTAAAGCAATGCATATTGGACAAGAAGTTGAATCTGTTTGTGAAGTCTGGAAAGACAGCCAACTTGAGACGACATTTCGGATGGGATCCTGGCATTTCTAGGCAGAGTTGTCTTCTAACAATTTGACCGGCATTCAGTTACCTTTCCAACGCATCTTGAAACGCATCAATCGGACATCGGGAACTCAAGATACGTTCATTTTACTGAAGTCTTTGGCTTTAAAGTCTCAGCCGACTCTCTAATCTGGAGTGGGGTGTTCTTTCGGGCATTGTTTTGTGTCCATTTAGAAGTGGTGGAATTGTTACTTCGGTTCACACTCCTCCTTCTTTGTTGCCTTTCAACCTTTATCACCATTTCGTCAATCTCAACATAGTGCTGAAGCTCTACAACATCGAAAATGTCTGTATTGAGCCTGGTGAGGAATCTGGCCATGGTTGCCTCACGATCTTCTTCTATAATGGCACGGATCATTACAATCTCCATCTCTTGGTAGTACTCCTCAACACTCCAGTTTCCTTGTTTCAAAGTTTGTAACTTGTGAAAAAGATCCCGGTGGTAATGAGTTGGTATGAATCTCCAGTGCATAATACTCTTCATACCGTGCCATGTGTTAATTGGCCTTTCTCCATTGCGTCTCCTAGATAGAACTAGTTGATCCCACCAGATTAGGTGCATAATCAATGAATTCCATTACGGCCAATCGTACCTTTTTCTGTTCCAAATAATTATGGCACTCGAATATATGTTCCACTTTACTCTCCCAATCTAGATATGCTTCTGGATCGGTCTTTCCTTGGAATGGTGCGATGGTAACTCGGATGTTGCTGAGGTTGTTATCAATTTCCTCATCTTCATTCTCATCCACAATCTCTTCATTTCGATGTCTTGGTTGCTGCCTACGTACATTGCCTTGTGAAGCCTCTAATTGGTCCATTTTATCATGAATAGGCTCCAATTCTACTCGTAGTATTCTTTCCAACTCTCAGATCATTGCTTTCGTCTGGAGATTTGGGGCTTGTCGTATTTCTTCCGGATTTGAATTATGAGACATTTTGTTAGTGAAAATAAAAGAATCTGAAAAAGGATATTAGGACCTTACCAAAATTCTTTCCCAAAAGCCTCACTAATTCACTCCAAGAAAGTCACTTTGATATGTGCACGTTCATACTCAAGTTTGACTCACTTCCATGTTGTGTTTCACGCAACAAAGATCAAGGGGTTTTCTTTATTTCTCTTTTGTTGCTTAGTACAATTGCTACAATCATTTCTAGTTATCTAGATACTTGTCATCATATCATACTATACATATATTTTGATACGAGGTAGCCTGTCGAAACAGATTTTCTTCATATGTTACGTGATGTGGGCACATCTACACCAACACCTAATGCTGATCCGGAGGTCTTGCCAATAGGAAACATCACTTGTTCTAAGGCAAAGAAATTAAGGGAAGCTTTTTTTCTTACTTGTGCTACAATTCCAGATTCATTCAATAATGTTTCTACCTTAGAACATAGGGTTTACAATGTGTTGCATGCTGATATGTTATATATTTAGGTTATATTACTTACTATGTGTGTTTGAGTATGTATATATTATGATAAGTGTGTTTTAGATTGATTTGCTATGACTTATAATGTTTCTACATTTGTTTGAGTGTTTTTAAATAAATTTACAAAGCTTTGATAGGAGTTTCAATGTTTTGTAACATGTACATAGGAGGACACCAGCTCAAGTGAGTACATGCAGCTCACCTCCAGCTCAGGAGAGTGTAACCAGCTCATCGTCAGCTCAGGAGAGTGTAACCAGCTCAACATCAGCTCAGGAGAGTGTGACTAGCTCATCCTCAGCTCAGGAGAGTGTTACCAATCCATCTCCAGCTCAAGACAGCTCAGAGGCTTAGCTCCCAGCTCAGTTCAGCTCATATCACCATCAGCTAGCTCATTTTTTAGCTCAACTCATTTCCAGTCAGCTCACGTTCACTTCACCAACTCAACTACAGCTGACAAGTCCAGTGGCAGCTGAATAAGTAAGTGTCCAACAAGTGAGTGGCAGCTAATACAACATATGTGATACATGTACCACAAGGCAATTCCAAGGACGAGATGGACTTACTTTTCCACTCGGCCCAATAACTCGAGCCAAGTCCAAGAAGATCAAGACTGAGCTGAATTCAACCGTTCAAGGATTTGTGAGCAAAGGATTGCAAGCTGCCATGAAGAAAGAAGAATTTATTGAAGGAAGCCCACACTTAAAATCCTTCGAGCATAATTGGGTAACAAAAACCCAACTTGCTGCACCTTTGGAGATAGATATCCATGAGCCTTTAGATGTCCATTAATTATCCCCTTTATTGTATTTAGACCCAATACTCCTTATTATGAAAGGATTGGGTCAGACTTTTATTTTTAGCCCAAATTAGGATTTACAAGTGTTATTTAGGCCTAGTTTGCATTAAAACAGCCCATACATGCTTCCTACCCAAAACCAAAGTACTTGCCAGCCAAATAAGCTCAAATCCCTTCAAAATTTCGTCCAAAAAGAAACCCTAACAACCCATTACTTTCTGCCCAAGCAACCAGCCCCAATCAAGCCATTACTTGCCTCCCAAGCAACCAAGCTTATTTGCAGCCCAAGAAATCAGCACATATCAGCTTATCACTTGCCTTATCACCTTATTCCTTGCTGGCCAAGTACAAGGAGTTTGTAGGCTGTTTTTCTTTTATTTTTTTAATTAAATTAGGGTTTCTTTGTTTTAGTAGAAGTTAGATTACTTTGGCTATCCTTCACCTATAAAAGGATGAAGCCTCCACCATTGTAATTCAGATTATTGAGATTTTCTTTGATTAATGAAATATTTAGTGAGTTTGTTTTTGCAAGTGCTGATTACTTGTGCCCTAGAAGTCTTCTTCAACATAAGTTCGACGAGTTCTTGTGAGGGAGATCATCTTCACACTCTTGCTTGCCTAGGTAATTGCGTCTAGGAGGGTGGGTTAGAGCCGCTTGAGGTTGTTTGCTTAGATAATTGCGTCAAAGAGGGTGCCGAGGACAAAACAACAACAACAAATCACAAGCCATCTTCATCTTCAATCTTCACGCCATCTCCCTAAATTCCATAAACAAAGCTGGAAATTTCAGATTTGTTTTACCTATTCTTCTCTTCATCTTTTTTTAATCTTTTTCGTTATATTCTTGTTATTCATCTTCTAATCTGCCTTATTGTCTTCTTTTCTTTAAATTTTCAGCATTGAATCTGAAATTTTCAAGAAAAACCCTTCTCTTTTCTATTGAATTTTCAGATCTGCCCAAAGCTTTCTTGATTGAGTCTAGAGCTCTTAGTTCTTGCAACAACTTGAGTGAAGGCTTCCAAATCCAAGATTGCGCTACTCTATCATTTGGTATCAGATTTGGGACAATTCTTGGCAAGAATTTTGGCGTTTTGGGTGAAAAATTCGAAAAAAATGAGAAAATTCGCAAAAATCAAACGAACGAATTTTGAGCTGAAAATTTCCAGATCAGATCTAAACTACTGTAGGAGTCACCACAAAATATTTCAGAATTTTTTGACTTCGGGAACACCTCGAACAAAGTGGATCAAATTGCTGCATATTTCAGGGTTTTTTCGGGTTTTCTGATCTTCTTTCATTCTTAACTATTTGTTTTCATTTGTTTTACCTTTTTAATGAAGTGCAATCTTGGATTTGGAAGCCTTCAATCAAATTGTTGCAAGAACTAAGAGCTCTAGACTCAATCAAGAAAGCTTTGGGCAGATCTGAAAATTCAATAGAAAAGAGAAGGGCTTTTCTTGAAAATTTCAGATTCAATGCTGGAAATTTAAAGAAAAGAAGACAGTAAGGAAGATTAGAAGATGAATAACAAGAATATAACGAAAAAGATTAAAAAAAGATGAAGAGAAGAATAGGTAAAACAAATCTGAAATTTCCAGCTTTGTTTATGGAATTTTGGGAGATGGCGTGAAGATTGAAGATGAAGATGACTTGCATTTGTTGTTGTTGTTTTGTCCTCGACACCCTCTTCGACACAATTATCTAAGCAAGCAACCTCAAGCGGCTCTAACCCACCCTCCTAGATGCAATTACCTAGGCAAGCAAGAGTGTGAAGATGATCTCCCTCACAAGAACTTGATGTGTGCACGCTCACCAGCAAGTTTTGCACACTTTCATGTTGTGTTTCACACATGAAAGACCCAAGAGTTTTCCTTACTTCTCTCATATTACTTACTTTTTCTACACTCACTTCTGGTTATTTAAATTCATGTTATCATATCATACTTTGTATATGTCTTGCATACTTTATTTTTATGATCTTAGCATGCTACATGTGATACACATACTTAGGCTTTAAAAACCACATCTTTACTTAGCATATATTTTGCATCTTTAAATTACAAGTTTTCATCATTAAAGCATTACATTCAATTTATGCATTATAGTCCTTATACTATTTAAATGAAGTATTACTTATATAAATCATTTGTTTTCTTCATAGGTTATATTAACATAGCTCAAGAGTGTGTGCTACAGCTCGGTTCCAGCTCAAAACGTTGTTTGGCGGTTTCAAGACTCTACAAGCTGCCAAATGGTTCGATGACACTTATGAAGTCTTAAAAGAGCTCAAAGATACTAAAGGACCAGCTCACTCAGCTCAAAACAGCTTCAAAGAGCTCAAATAGCAAAGGGTGATTTCAGAGCAAAGGAGGATTCGTTTCAGCTCCAAAACACTCCAGTAGCTAGAGGACAACTTAAAGGCACTTCAAGACTAGCTCACTCAGCTAAAGGAAGCTCGGATCAGCTCAAATCAGCTACTCACCTTTAGCTAGCTAAGTCAGCTAGCTAGCTCAGCTCAAGCCTAGCTCGTCCAGCTCATCTCCAGCTCCTCTAACTACTACTAGCTCCTTCAGTGGACCAGCTAGTGACACTATCTACCTAGCTAAGTGATGGAAGGGCACCTACCTAGCCGAATAACAAAGGAGGGAACCTAGGCACCTCTACACACCTTGGCACCAATTTGGAAAGGTGCAAGGCTGCCGAATAGTGCTTGATAGGTTATCAACACCTATTCAAGCCCTTATCACACCAATTCGGCCAAAGGAGGGAGACACCAAGGCTGCCGAATCATTCCCTCTCCCCTACACACCATTTCGGCCACCCCTTTCATTTACTATAAATATGTAATGCATTTTCAATTGTAAACACACAATTCAGATTATAAAAATTACTTTGTGAGGTTTTCTCTCATCCTTGTTCTTTTTAGAACTTCTTGACTTATCAAATCTTTATTGATTTTTGGCGTCTCCCTTCTCTTTCCATCTTGATACTTTAGATTGTTAAACATCCATTGTTTCTCAGTCTAAATCTTTTTACCACCCTCAAGGCCTCATCCAAGTTAGGGTATATGCTCCTTACCATGCTGAAGATAGGTGATGACGATGGAGATGGAAGATAAATGGATAAATTGTCCTCGGCACCCTCTTGATCGCAATTAACCAAGCAAGCAACCTCAAACGGCTCCAACCCACCCTCCTAGACGCAGTTACCTAGACAAGCAGGAGTGTGAAGATCAACAACAAATTCTTACGAACTTGAAGAATCGCTTCTAAAATAAAGAACAAAAGTTATACTTCTTGCAAGTCTGAACTCAAAAGAGAACTTTTTTAATCATTCAAATCTTAAATTACAATGTGGTTGAAGCCTCCTTATATAAGCCTTGAAGAAGTTCTAATCCTAGTAAACTTAGGAAATTAAATACAATAAATAAATGTTGAAATCTAATCTCCTAATTAAATAAATCTGGTCCTAATAGATATTGCAGAATCCTATATTAATTTAAATTACAAATAATCAAATAAAATCATGAAAATTCGTAATTATCCAAAAATCTCGTATTAATCCCGTATAGGAATTTCTGCATTCGCTGTCTTTGCTAAAATAGACATATCTTGAGTTCTAGATGTCCGATTGAGGCGTTTCAAAAATCTGTTGGAAAGATAATTGATAGCCGGACAAGTTTTAAGAAGACATGTCGAACCTATTATGCCTGGATCTCATACAAATAAGGGTCGCAAGTTGACTGACGTTTCTGACTTGCAAAATAGTTTTAACTTCTTTTCCAAGATGATTAGTTTCACCCCTCTCATGCATGTATCACAACACCTATTCAAGCCCTTATCACACCAATTCGGCCAAAGGAGGGAGACACCAAGGCTGCCGAATCATTCCCTCTCCCCTGCACACCATTTCGGCCATCCTTTTCATTTACTATAAATATGTAATGCATTTTCATTTGTAAACACACAATTCAGATTATAAAAATTACTTTGTGAGGTTTTCTCTCATCCTTGTTCTTTTTATAACTTCTTGACTTATCAAATCTCTATTGATTTGTGGCATCTTCCTTTTCTTTCCATCTTGATACTTTAGATTGTTAAACATCCATTGTTTCTCAGTCTAAATCTTTTTACCACCCTCAAGGCCTCATCCAAGTTAGGGTATATGCTCCTTAGCATATGTTCATCTTTTTGAGCCTTTAAATACTACCAACATCCTTTCTCTTCACCATCTTCCATACACCATCCAAAACCATCTTCCTACTTATCTATCTTTCTTTTCTTAAACCCTTTTGACATACAAACACTACCATCCTTCCGCAACCTATCTCCTTTCATCCATTTCAACATATTTTCATAAGAAAACATTCGTGATACAAGGCTTGCTTGCATTCAAAGGCCCAGGCAATCAAAGCTTCTCTCTACAACATCAATTGGAGAGTTGGAGTGTATCATGTGGTAGTCAGAACAACAAGGAAGAATCAAGTAAGCCCTATATCTTCTTATTTCAATTATGATATAAAAAAAGAAAGAAAATTCAGATTGTTCCAAATACAAGGAATCTGAATTAGATCAAAAAAAAAAAGAAAATCAGAATTTCAAAAGGGTGAAGTCAAAATGCACAAACGATCAAGCAACCAACTCCGAGAAGTTCCTCAAGTTTGATTGCTCACGACCAGTTTGTAAGTCAAGTTTTGTGGTAACGATTCTGTTTTCTTTATTTCCATTCATTTATCCTTTATTTTATCCTTTCTTACATTTCAGTCCCTAAACTTTCTATTCTTCTTTTAAACTCCTCCTTTCTTTCATTTTTCAAGCCTAACCTTTGTTTGCAGCCCAAACTGCATATTTCATAAAATATTTGACAGGTTTTAAGTTAGTTCTTTCAAGAACTTGTTTTGAGAGATTTGAGTGGAAAAAGGCAAGAGAGTGGTGAGCACAGAAGGGGAAGTAAAAGCCAGAATTCCCAGAGTGTAAACACGAGTGAAATTGAGTGACATCTTCTCTTTTCTTTGGAGTGACCGTGAGATTTCTCTCTGTGTGTGTGTTGGGTGAGGTCCTTTTATACATTTCTTTCATCTTTCTTTTACTAACCATGTCACGGGATTCCTTCAACAATCCATCAACCCAAGACGTGCCAGATGATCTACAACGTTCAAACATCTTTCAGACACGTTGCCATGTTCAAGGTAAAGTGTGCTCCATTGTCATAGATGGTGGGAGTTGTACCAATATTGCCAGCGCTTTGATGGTCAAGAAACTTGGTTTGACAACAATGAAGCATCCAAATCCATACAAGATTAAGTGGTTTAATGATGATGATGAAATCGAAATCACCGAGCAAGTTATCATTCCATTTTCCATTGGAAGATACAAGGATGAAGCAATTTATGATGTGACACCCATGCATACCAACCATCTACTTCTTGGACGACCGTGGCAATACGATAGACGAGCAATTCATGATGGATTCACTAATCGATATTCCTTTTCTTTTGAAGGCAAAAAGATTACCTTGGTACCTCTTACACCAAGCCAAATGAATGAAGACCAAATTGCCTTGAGAAAGAGCTTTGAAGCCATAAAGGAAAGTTTGAATGAAGAAAATCATTTTGAGGTTGAACAGAATGTTGGAGTTGAAAATGAGAGAAATGAATATGGAGAAGAAAAAGAGAGTGAGGAGAAAGTTTTATCTAACCAATCTTTTCTTCCTATTCTTTCTTTTTTTTTTGTTTTGCATGACTCTAAAAAAGGCATACCTTTTCAAATTGATGAATCAAGCAGCATATCTTTTGAAGAACCAATAGGCGTGACCTTTAGTGGTCCATAAGACATGCCCCTTGGCGTTCCAAAGGATATGCCACTTGAAGTTCAAAAGGATGTGTCATTTGAAGATTCAAGAGTTGTGTTTGTTGACATCCCATGTGCAATGCCAATCTTAAAGAAGATTCAACAACCAACTCCCATTAAACATCCACCATGGTTTGCTTTGTCCATTCATCTTGTTATTAATTTTTCATTTACTAACCATGGTTTGATTTGCAGCCAATTGATTCAAATACATGGAGTTATTTTATCAACCAATGGTGACAAGTTCCTTTGTTATTTTGAGGTTGATTGGTGCGCTAGAATCAATGCGAAACTACAAACAACCATTCTGCCCAAGATTACCCATTTCAAGGGTATGAAGCAAGCATCTTCCATCCACTCAAAGATTATCATTCGAAGCGGTACAAGGATAAAGGTGGAACTATTCATGGAAGGATTAGTTGATCCAGGAGGTTGGAGGCAAAAACGAAGTGTTGAAACTTTGATGAAAGATTATGTCATTTCCAAAAGTTATGATGTTTCCAACCATTACAGAAGAGAACCCCAAGGGACATGTGCCTATTCAGAAGAACCGAGAAGAATAATCATTCCATTTGGGAAGAGCAGTGAGGATTCATCCACCCCTACAATAAAAGATTATCCATTGAGAAACAACTTCGATTTGAGGACAAATCGCCTCAAAGAAGGGGAGGATGATATGTGCACGTTTGGCCCTAAATCAGCAACCTTCGATTTGAGGACAAATCGCTCAAAAGAAGGAGGGGATGATGTGTGCACACTCACCAGCAAGTTTTGCACACTTTCATGTTGTGTTTCACATATGAAAGACCTGAGAGTTTTCCTTACTTCTCTCATATTACTTACTTTTTCTACACTCACTTCTGATTATTTAAATTCATGTTATCATATCATACTTTGTATATGTCTTGCATACTTTATTTTTATGATTTTAGCATGCTACATGTAATACACATACTTAGGCTTTAAAAACTACATCTTTACTTAGCATAACATAATACAGGAAAGGAAATATAGACATAAAGAAGAAGCATGGGAATATAGAAGCACTAACATGAGAGTGCAAAAATAAAGCTACAAGGATGGAAGGTAGACAATGAGCAAGATACAAAATGCAAGAGAGAATGTAGGTTAGGATCAGAAGATATGAAGGAGAGGTGCATACTATTAAATCTATTAGATGGAAGAAAACCTAAGGGCATATTATAAGGATAGAAAAAACCAAGCGTATAGAAGATAACACTTAAAGATATGCAAGCAGAAAGATAAAGGTGTAAACACATAAAAGAACTAAACAGATGTAACAAGCCTCAAAAAACAATAAAAAGAGGAAAGGCAAACCATAACAGAATAAAGAGTTAAGGAGTAGCTAATATAGAGCAGCAAATGAAAGAAACTGTGATGAAGTGGAATGGTACATGCATAATTGAGAGGTAAAATAGAAAGCAAGAAGGGAATCGATCGAGCATACATATAGATGGACTGATATGGCATAAAGCAGTGTAAGTGCAGTAGGTAGATCATAAAAACCATACATATGGTCAAGGGGACATTCCTTAGTAAGTATCTAGTAGGAGGATCTGACATAGCTATGTTAGGGTTAAAGGTCTCGCAAAAGGGCCATTCAGACCATGTGGTTTTGCATAAAAAGGGGAATGTTATGTGAATAGAGATAAAAAGGATAATGGTCCATGGCCTCAGACTGAAAATCTTGTGAGAACCACCTACACTACAAAACCAAGTTTCCAAAGAGTAGGCCGAGAAGCAATACAAAAATATAAAAGACACCATAAAGGGATGCGAGATGTTGATAGTACTCACAATAATTGATACAAAAACAGTATGTATAAAACTGGGCATATATGTAATCAAAGAATAAGGAACAGTCAACATGAGAGGAAGTAATGAGTGTAACAGCAGATGTACAAGCATGTAAGTATAACCCACAAAGTGGTTCGTTGAAAATTTCCCTTGGAGGGATCGATAAGAGAAGATAGTTGACGTTTCCTTAGGTAACAAAATACTAAAGAAGCTAGAATGTAACAGAGACATTAGCATATAAAAGGAAAATAAAAGAAGGGAACTATGATGCAACAAGAACCAGGTGCAAGAAAGATAGCATAATAATAAATGAGCATTGCATATAGATACGAAAAGGGAATTCAGAATGGTATGAGAATCGTTAATGAAAAAAATTATACATACAAAGAAAGTAAAAGGGCCACGAAATAGCGTTACCTAGCAGTGATGAGAGGATCGTCGTTTCCTTGACTCTCCGGAACAGTCGAGAGTCACAGGGGCCAATCAGTAATGCATATTAGAAAAGAAAAACAAAAGCACCAAAATTAATAGATGGATGAAATAAAACATAATCAAGGAAAGAGAAATAAAAGGGAATGTTTTAAAATAGGACCCTGACAGTAAAGGCGAAGACGCCAACCGGAAAATCCATCCCAACACCAGCTCGATTGTGCACTGGAGAAACCTCCAAGAGCAATTATTAGGCGGATAGATCCGCCACACCATCGCCCTAAACGGGAACAAAAATTGCCAACCGTTCTTGTAAGGATGAGATGGTCGTCGCGTTCTTGATGCTCCAACGCAACAATGAGTCACAAAGGACAAAAGATAACACAAATCGGAAACGAAAACCAGGGGCACCAAAGTTAGAAAAGAAATGAAGTAAAAGATAATGAAGGAAATAGGATTAAAGGGAGATGCGTTATAGTGGGAAGACCCTGTCAATGTTAACAGAGACTCCCACCGGAGAGAGGGCTGACGATGATGCTGGGAGAGGAAAATTTGTACCGTCTCCATCCCGAGAGAGCACCAACTAAGCCACCAATAACAAATCTGAATCGGTAAAAGAGACAAGATAAATATAGTTAAAACCCAAACGCCTCCAAACCCTAGATTTACATAACGAAAAAATAGGGGAAAACGAGACCGTAGCCAAAAAATATGAAACCTAGACAGATCTGAATCGAGAGTGAACCGCCAAGGGACAGAAGGCCCAGCTAGAGATCTATTATGAAAATGAGAATGCCAACAATTAGAAAAGCAAAAAACAAAAGAGAATAAAAGGATTAAAGAGGGAAAAAGACTTATCCGATTGAGAACCGGAGTAATTCTTGCTCGAAGGGTTTTCCGATGGCGATTGGTTCTCAAAATGTCTCGGCGGTTAGGCACGTGGGATCTCCATAGTGGATGGTCACCGGTCGGTTTAGCAAAGCGCTCAACAAAGCACAGTGTGGTGTCGGCCGCGGCGAAAGGGGGGGAAGGGAGGGAAAGAGACGGCCGTGAAAAAGAAAGGAAAGGGAGAGAGTCTGGTAGGTGAAGCGGCAGATGAAGGAAAAAAAGAAAAGGGTAAATGAAAAGTTAAGGTGAAATCGAGAGAGAATCCCCAAAAGAGAGAGAGCATTTCGAGAGCCACCCGTTGGAACTGAGTACCCGTTGGAATTTTAACTGAGTAAAAAGTACAGAAATTGAGGTTTTGCAATATAATTGGGTTGAAATCCTCGTAATCAATTACATGATCTCCTAATATTTGATAAAAACGTTTTTGCAGTCCCTTTTCTAGAGGTTTCGGACGAGTAGGTCTAAATGGGCCTTTTAATGGACCCGTTGGAATTTTGACTGAGTAAAAAGTACAGAAATTGAGGTTTTGCAATATAATTGTGTTGAAAAGCTCCTAACCAATTAGACGAACTCCTAATATTTCATGAAAACCTTTTTTGTGGTCCTTTTTCTAGAGGTTTCGGACGAGCAGGTCTAAATGGATCTTTCAATGGACTCGTTGGAATTTTAACAGAGTAAAAAGTACAGAAATTGAGGTTTTGCAATATAATTGTGTTGAAAAGCTCGTAATCAATTACATAACCTCTTAATATTTGATTAAAACTTTTTTGTGGTCCTTTTTGTAGAGGTTTTGGACGAGCAGGTCTAAATGGGCCTTTCAATGGACCCGTTAGAATTTTAACTGGGTAAAAAGTACAGAAATTGAGGTTTTGCAATATAAGTGTGTTGAAAAGCTCCTAAACAATTCGACGAACTCCTATATTTGATTATAACTTATTTTCTGGTCCTTTTTCTAGAGGTTTCGGACGAGCAGGTCTAAATGGGCCTTTCAATGGACCTGTTGGAATTTTAACTGAGTAAAAAGTACATAAATTGAGGTTTTGTAATATAATTGTATTGAAAAGCTCCTAACCAATTATACGAACTCCGAGTATTTGATTAAAACTTATTTTCCGGTCCTTTTTCTAGAGGTTTCGGACGAGCAGGTCTAAATTCAGAATTTGTTGTTGATCTTCACACTCCTGCTGGCCTAGGTAATTGCGTCTAGGAGGGTGGGTTAGAGCCGCTTGAGGTTGCTTGCTTGGTTAATTGTGATCAAGAGGGTGCCGAGGACAATTTATCCATTTATCTTCCATCTCCATCGTCATCGACTATCTTCAGCCATCTTTTCACCGATCCAACATTCGCGCCAATATCCTTATCCGCTTCCGCAAGCTCAACGTTCGTGTATAAGGGCAATGTTCGTATCATTAGCTCAAGGAGTTTAAGGACAACTTGAAGCAGCTCAAGGACATCTTTAAAAGCTCGGTTCAGCTCAAGATAGCTCAAATTAGCTCAAGGAGTTTAAAGAACAATTTGAGGAAGCTCAAATCAGCTTGCAAATTATCACTTACCAAGATAACCAACTAGGAGGCAACTCAAGATTACCACGACAGCTCAACCAACTAGGAGGCAGCTCAAGATTGCCACGACAACTCAACCAGCTAGCTAGCTCAACTCAATTCAGCTCATCATCCCAAGGGTCATGTCCTCTCCCGAGGAACATGTCCCTAGCATTTGGAGGGAAACTTGAAAGTGGTGGCAATTGCAAGTGGAGGGAGATACAAGAGAGGCCGAATCATCACCAGGCTTTTGGAGGGAGACACATGCTTATTCGACCCCTATTCACCCATGTAATGCCTTTTCGGAAACACCCCTAAAAAACTATAAATAGGCAGCCTCATTTCATTTCTAAACATCTCATCTCATTTTACATTAATCAAATTACTTTGTGAGAATTGTCTCCCTTCTAGTTCTTCATTGAACTTTATCGACTTATCAAGTGATGCGATCATGTTCCTACTCACTTTCACAGTGCTTTCAACTTGTTTTACAAGTTTGAAAGAAGAGGGAGTTTTTGTTTACTTTCCTTGTATCTATTCTTTTTACTTATTTATACTTTTCATAGTTAAGCATGCACGATTAATCATCCATGATACTTATGCTGGGGATATATTCAGTTTCTTGCATCACATACTTATCTATCACTATGCATTTTGTTTCATGCTATTTATATTACATATTAAGTAAGAACATGCATGCCTTAGCTATTAAATACACATCTTTCTTTAAGTTCATATAGTCTTATACTTTGCCTTATTTAGTATACATAAAGTTTAGTCCTTACACTTTATTTTCAATTAGTATAAATACTTTTACTTATGTAATTGGTGTTTTCTTTGTAGGATACATCAACCACAAGCTCAAGGATCAAAGGACATCTCAACAGTAGCTCGTGATGTATGGTTTCAGCTCAAAATTAGCTTGGAAACAATGCAAGGCAAAGCAAGCTACAATTCAGCTCCAATTCACTCCATTAGCTCAAGATAAGCTTAAGGGCACTTAAGAGGAAGCTCACCTAGCTAGAGGCATCTCAGAATTAGCTCAAAACAACTCCTCAGTTCAGATAGCCAATTCAGCTAGTTAGCTCAACTCAAGCCAGCTCACTCTCAGCTCGATCAACTCATCTCAGCTCACCCTACAACCTTCAGCTCAACCATGGAAAGACATGTTCCCTCCCCAAGGGACACAACCGACCAGCCTTGGAGGAAAATCATGTTGGCGCCTAAAAATTGAAGGGAAAAGCGAGGATGGTGGCATCATTTAGCTGAATGGTTGCCTTATGCATGGAGGAAGCCTTTCGGTCATTTGGAGGGAGGCACAAGCCCAACCGAACAGCCACAACACCCTTGAACATGCCATTTCGACCAACCCTTGTAATCCTATAAATATGAGTCATTTTGTCATTTGTAGACACACAATTCTCATAAATTAAAATACCTTTATGAGTTATTCTCTCAAACTTGTTCTTTTTAGAACTTTCTTGAATTATCAAGCCTATATAAGGTTTGTGGCGTCTCCTTTCCTCCATTTCTATACTCCAGATTGTTGGTTCTTATAACCAATCGGTCTAAGTCACCATACCACCCTCAAAGCCTTTCTTTAAGAACGAGTTTGTGCTTTCATAGAATAAGTTCTTCTTTTAAATCTCTGAATACTATCTCTATCATTTCCATCCAAACCACCATCCTAAACACTTAACCATTTCCATCTTTTCAACCCTTTCATACAAACATCACGCTACCATCTTTCGTACCAAACTCTATCCTTCATCATTTCAACCATTTCTTATCCAAGAAGACGTTCGGAGGCACATGCTTGCTTGCATTCACGGTCGAAACAATCAAAGCTTCTCTCAACAACTACAATTGGAGAGTTGGAGCGTATCATCAAGTCTTTGACTTGTGGCGCCAACCTCTATTTCCATCTTGATACTTTTGGTTCTTGGTTCTCTATAACCAACGGGTCAAAGTCCTTTCTACCACACCTTAAAGATATCATATAAGGTTCGAGGTTAGGCTTTCTATAATCTAGTTTCTTCCTTGATTCTTTAAGATACTATCACCATCTTTCACCCTATCCATCACCATTCTTTTCTTACCATCTTCACGTCCTAAATACCCTACACAACAGCCCACTTCCTTAACCAAATCTGCCCATCATTTTATCATTCTTCCGCAACCCATTTACCCTACAAAACAATCCCTTAACTGTCCATACCATCATCTTCCATTCTTTTTTTCTTTCCATCATTTTAACCCTTTTCTTTAAGGATTGCTTGCTACTTTTTTAGATCCTACAATCAAAGTAGATGTCTCCTACAACAACAAGAAGGGCCTACATCATATGGTAATCAAAGCTAATGGTGGAAGAAGTAAGTGCGCATCAAGTGAAGCCCGATTCAAGAAAAACAAAAACAAATTGTAAGTGACTATCCTTTGTCATTCATTTTGTGGAAAAAATTAGTTTCAAATCAAAAAAGAAGAAAAAACAAAAAAGTTTCAGATAGCACAAGAACGACATCATCTTCAAGACTTTGATTTTTGGTGAAGGAAGATGATAGAGTAGCGCAAACTTGGGTTTGGAAGCCTTCAATCAAGTTGTTGCAAGAACTAGGGGCTCTAGACTCAATCAAGAAGATTAGGAGCAGATCTGAAAATTCAAGAGAAAAAAAGGGGCTTTTCTTGAAAAATTCAGATTCAAGGCTGGAAAATTAAAGAAACGAAGATAAGAAAGAAGATTAAGGATTAAATAATAAGAATTAAAGCAAAAAGATTGAAAAAGATTGAAAGAGAGGTATGAAGTTGAAGATAGAGATGGCTTGATGGATTTGTGATGGTTTTGTCCTCGGCACCCTCTTAGACGCAATTACCTAAGTAAGCAACCTCAAGCGGCTCTAACCCACCCTCCTAGACGTGATTACCTAGGCAACCAGGAGTGTGAAGATGATCTCCCTCACAAGAACTCGTCGAACTTATGTTGAAGAAGACTTCTAAGGCACAAGTAATCAGCACTTGCAAAAACAAACTCACTAAATATTTCATTAATCAAAGAAAATCTCCATTACAATGGTGGAGGCTTCATCCTTTTATAGATGAAGGATAGCCAAAGTAATTTAACTTCTACTAAAACAAGGAAATCCTAATTTAATTAAAAAAATAAAATATAAACAGCCTACAAACTCCTTGTACTTGGCCAGCAAGGAATAAGGTGATAAGGCAAGTGATAAGCTGATATGTGCTGATTTCTTGGGCTGCAAATAAGCTTGGTTGCTTGGGCGGCAAGTAATGGCTTGTTTGGGGCTGGTTGCTTGGGCAGAAAGTAATGGGTTGTTAGGGCTTCTTTTTGGTTCCATGGCCTAGCAAGCTTCTACCGCCGTTTTGTCAAGGATTTCTCTACCATCGCCGCACCATTAACGGATATTATCAAAAAATAGTAGGTTTCCATTGGGGTGAGGCACAAGAAACAGCTTTCCAAACCCTAAAAGGTAAACTTTGTACTGCCCCAATTCTTCGCCTTCCCGATTTCTCTAACACTTTCGAGTTAGAATGTGATGCCTCCGGTATAGGCATAGGTGCAGTTCTTTTGTAGGAAAAACAACCAATCACTTACTTTAGTGAGAAGTTAAAAGGAGCACATTTGAACTACTCAACATATGATAAAGAGCTCCTTGCATTAGTTCGTGCACTTGAAGTTTGGCAACACTATCTTCTTCCAAAGGAGTTTGTCATACATACCGACCATGAATCCTTGAAGTGGCTCAACGGCCAAGGTAATTTGAGCAAGAGACATGCTCGTTGGGTGGAATTCATTGAAACATTCCCTTATATCATCAAATACAAGAAAGGTAAGGATAATGTAGCAGCAGATGCATTATCTCGAAGGTATACCCTAATTACTCAAATGCATGCTACTATATTGGGATTTGAGCATATAAAGGAATTATATCCTAATGACCCATATTTTAAGGAAATTTATACTCATTGTTTAAAAGGTGCTTTTAACAAGTTTTATCTTGTAGATGGGTTTCTTTTCCGAATGAACAGGTTGTGTATACCATAAGGATCCATTAGAGAACTTCTAGTCCATGAATCACACTCTGGAGGCTTAATGGGACACTTTGGCATCTCCAAAACTTTGGACATGGTAATGGAGCACTTCTTTTGGCCACATATGAGGAAAACTGTGGAGAAAGTATGTGCATCTTGCATAGTATGTAAACAAGCCAAATCCAAGGTTAGTCCTAATGGTTTATATACCCCCTTCCTATTCCTTCTCTCCCTTGGGTCGATTTATCTATGGACTTTATTCTTGGATTACCTCGTACCAAGAGGGGTCGAGATAGTATTTTTGTTGTGGTCGACAGGTTTTCAAAGATGGCTCACTTTATACCTTGCCATAAAACGGATGATGCAACACATGTCGCTGATCTCTTCTTTAGAGAAGTAGTACGACTTCATGGAATTCCACGCACCATTGTTTCCGATAGAGATGTCAAGTTCATAAGCCATTTTCGGAAAGTTTTGTGGGGGAAAATAGGTACCAAACTACTCTATTCTACAACTTGTCACCCACAGACGGACGGACAAACCGAGGTAATAAACCGGATATTAGGTGTGTTACTCAGAACAGTTGTCGGTTATGGAAGATGGTGTGGGCCATTCTTTAATTGCTCTGACCTTTTCATCATCAACATGGATACCCTGTGCACTTACTATAAAGCCTAGAAAATTAAGACTTGCACTACAAAACACGCACTTTTCCATGTTAGCATATAATCGTTCCCATCGGAGAACTTCAAAGACTGATTTCACATGAAAGAGGTGTGAATCAAAAGGAAGAAGAGTATATAAGAATATCATCGAAATAAACAACAACAAACTTACCTCGAAATTCCCGTAAGATGTGGTTCATCAACCTCATGAACGTGCTAAGGGCCTTGGTCAAACCAAAAGGCATGACTGTCCACTCATATAGACCGAACTTGGTCTTGAAAGCGGTTTTCCATTCATCTCCTTCATCCGAATTTGATAACCACTCTTCAAGTCAATCTTGGTGAAGATGCATGCACCGTAGAGTTCATCAAGCATGCCATCTAATCGTGGGATAGGATGTCGATATTTGATGGTGATTCGGTTTATTGGTCTACAATCTACACACATTCGATATGAACCATCTTTCTTTGGCACCAAAAGCACTGGCACGGAAAAAGGGCTTAAACTCTCACGAATGTAGCCTTTGTGGAGTAGTTCTTCCACTTGCCTTTCTAACTCCTTGGTTTCTTCAGGATTGCATCTATATGCTGGTCTATTTGGGATAGAAGAACCCGAAATTAGGTCAATTTGATGTTCAATTCCTCTTAAGGGCGGCAAACCATCGGGTGGATCACCTAAAACATCATTAAAGTCTTGCAAAAGAGAAACAAAAACACTAGGCAAACGGTCGTTATTGTCAGTGATAGAAATAAAATTTTCCTTAAATCGGACGAGAATGCAAGGTTGCTTAAGAAAAGGGGCTTGTCTCACTTCTTTTTCTCTCGCATAAATATTTTGAGATACTCTTTTTTTCTCACAGTGAGGATCACTCACCACCCCTGGGCCTTTGTTCATTTGGCTTTTATTACTACTGGCCTTTTTCATCGTTGCCTTTTGTTCCTTGTTTCCATCTTTTAGAATTCCCACCTCCTAACAAAACTTCTTCATTCGCATCTGGTCTTTGTACACCTCTTTTGGATCGAGTGGGGCCAAGGTATACTTCTTGCCATGGTATACAAAGAAATATTTATTTAATTTACTATGGTGAGTCACATCACGGTCATACTGCCAAGGTCTCCCTAAAAGCAAGTGAGATGCTTGCATAGGAATAACATCACACCAAACGTCATCACAATATTTACCCATAGTAAAAGTGACTAATGCACGTTTGGTTACCTTTAACTCTGATCCTTCATGAAGCCATTGGAGATAATATGGCTTTGGATGGCGTTGACAAGGTAGGTCAAGTGCATCAACTAGATAGCTGCTCACCACATTCGCACAACTTCCGCTATCAATGATGACAGAATAAAGTTTACCTTTGATCAAACATCGTGTGTGGAAAATATTTGTTCTTTGCACCTCTGTATCGTCGATTGCTTGGATATTAAGTGAACGTTGAATCACCAAGCTTCTAGGATCAGGTTCATCACTAGAGTAATTATCGGCGATGAATTCATTATCGGACAATTCTGAATCGGATGTGCATGTCCCATCTTCTCGAACAAGAAAAAGTCTTGTATTTGGGCAGTCCCTTTGATAGTGTCCATGTCCTTTGCACTTGAAGCATACAATATCCCGGGTTTTCTTAGCTGTTTGTGTATTTTCCATCGTCATGGGAATTTTGGCCTTGGTTTTTTTCCAATGGCTTGGATGCTTCAGTTTTCTGTTTTGTTCTACTAGAGTCGGCCAAAGGATTAGAAGTATTAGAATTAGACAAGGGTTGAATGGTACCTCTATCATATGGATAACTCTTTTGGCGATATCGTTGTCTATCTTTGATGCGTTTTTCAATTGTCATGGCAAATTGGAATGCCTCTTCAAGAGTGTCGTAGGTTTTGAGTTCAAGCACCTCAAGAATGTTGTCATTGAGTCCGACAATAAACCTAGTCAATGTATCTTCTTCGTCCTCTTGTATATCGGCTCTTTGCATCAAGGATTCCATCTCTTTGAGATATTCATCAACAGTTCTGTAGCCTTGTCTGATCTTTTGCAACTTTTGTTTGAGCTCTCGTCGATATAATGGGGGAACGAATCGTTCTCGCATGACTTCTTTAAGTTCTCCCCATGATGTTATCTTGGCTTCTCCATTTAGACGCCGATTTCGGACCAATTGGGACCACCAAATGGATGCATATTCAGTGAATTCGAGAGTCAACAATGGGACTTGATCCTCTTCGGGACATTGATAATACTCGAACAAAAGATCAACTCGATTTTCCCAGTCACAATAAGCATCAGGGTCATACCTTCCTTGAAAAGGCGGCACAGTGATCTTTGGTTTCGCCAAGGAGTTTTGTGCTCGTTTTGGTTCTGTGCGAGGGTTGTGCCTATGTAGGGGATTTTGGAGTCTATTCTGAATGTTAAAAAGAGGTGGACGCTTAGGCTCTTCTGTTTCGTCTTCAACCTCATTGGTTTCGATTCCTCCAATGGTTTGAGTTATTGCGGTCACGACTGTATCGGTGTGATCAAGCTTGGTTGCCAATGAGGTTACAGTCCGTGTAAGTTTATTTAGAGTATCCGCAACCTCTTGAAGAGTCACCTTGTGTGGTTTGTCGTCGTCACTAGTTTGTGACATCCTGAAAACACTCAAATTTAAAAAGGTGAAAAAAAAGAAAGAAAAGCTAGAAATCTCACTAAACACTCCAAGAAAGAAATACTTAGCGAGGCAAGTAAGCTAATCTTGTACTCTTTAAAGACCTTCCTGCCACAAGTCAACAAGTTACAATCGGAGTTTAATCCTAACAATGATTCCTAATTGTACTAGGAGTCCAAGGAAAGGCTTGACACCAATTGAAATATAGTCGCAAGAAGGAAGAATTACAATGCAACTTGTTTAATCCTACTCACACCAGAATAGAGAAGGTGTTAATGGCATAAGAGAAGAAAGAAAAGAAAAACAAACGAACTTAAATAACTAAAGAGTAGAAAAGAAAAAACTAGAAAGATGGAAACCCAAAACCAAGAAACAACTTGAAGAAAGAAATCCAAAGTTGAACCCACTTCAATGTGATGCTTGCAGCGATGGATGATGTTGATCTTGATGATTCTTGATGGTAGTTGGCGGCTAGGTATGATCTTTCTCACTTTTCTTGAGTTTCAGTTTTTGTTTTTTCTTTTCTTTTTTCTTTTCTTTTTTGATTTTTTTTGTTTTATAAGATAAATAAACTAAAAAGAATGAAAATTGATAGAGAGAAACTAAACTAGGGTGAAAATAGAGGAAAACAACCTAATTCTGCTCAATTTTGATCCACTTTGTTCGAGGTGTTCCCGATGTCAAAAAATTCTGAAATTTTATGTGGCGACTCCTCCAATGGTGTAGATCTGATCTGGAAATTTTCAGCTCAAAATTCGTTCATTTGAATTTTGCGAATTTTCCCCTTTTATTCGAATTTTTCACCCAAAACGCCAAAATTCTTGCCAAGAATCGTCCCAAATCTGATACCAAATGATAGAGTAGCGCAAACTTGGGTTTGGAAGCCTTCAATCAAGTTGTTGCAAGAACTAGGGGCTCTAGACTCAATCAAGACGATTAGGAGCAGATCTGAAAATTCAAGAGAAAAGAGAAGGGCTTTTCTTGAAAAATTCAGATTCAAGGCTGGAAAATTAAAGAAACGAAGATAAGAAAGAAGATTAAGGATTAAATAATAAGAATTAAAGCAAAAAGATTGAAAAAGATTGAAAGAGAAGTAGATAAAACAAATCTGAAAATTCAGCTTTGTTTATGGCTATAGAGATGGCATGAAGTTGAAGATGGAGATGGCTTGATGGATTTGTGATGGTTTTGTCCTCGGCACCCTCTTAGACACAATTACCTAAGCAAGCAACCTCAAGCGGCTCTAACCCACCCTCCTAGACGTGATTACCCAGGCAAGCAGGAGTGTGAAGATGATCTCCCTCACAAGAACTCGTCGAACTTATGTTGAAGAAGACTTCTAAGACACAAGTAATCAGCACTTGCAAAAACAAACTCACTAAATATTTCATTAATCAAAGAAAATCTCCATTACAATGGTGGAGGCTTCATCCTTTTATAGATGAAGGATAGCCAAAGTAATTTAACTTCTACTAAAACAAGAAAATCCTAATTTAATTAAAAAAATAAAATATAAACAGCCTACAAACTCCTTGTACTTGGCCAGCAAGGAATAAGGTGATAAGGCAAGTGATAAGCTGATATGTGCTGATTTCTTGGGCTGTAAATAAGCTTGGTTGCTTGGGCGGCAAGTAATGGCTTGTTAGGGGCTGGTTGCTTGGGCAGCAAGTAATGGGTTGTTAGGGCTTCTTTTGGACGAAAATTTGAAGGGATTTGGGCTTATTTGGCTGGCAAGTACTTTGGTTTTGGGTAGGAAGCATGTATGGGATGTTTTAATGCAAACTAGGCCTAAATAACACTTGTAAATCCTAACTTGGGCTAAAAATAAAAGTCTAACCCAATCCTTTCATAATAAGGAGTATTGGGCTAAATACAATAAAAGGGATAATTAATGGACATCTAAAGGCTCATGGATATCTATCTCCAACGGTGCAGCAAGTTGGGTTTTTTGTTACCCAATTATTGATGTGAGCACGTTTATGCCACCCAACGATGCAACTTCAAACTTTCAAGGAAGTTTGCTTTTCCATTTGTTACATACTGATGTGTAACATTTCTTATACTTATATTATATATATAAGTATAAGAAATCATGTATATAGTATGTTTGGTGTATTTTGAATAAGTTTGATATAACTTATGGTGTGTTTATATTTGTTTGTGTGTTAATAAATAATTGTGCACTTGTTTACGATTTGTATTATTGTTTCCATTAAGTTTACAATGCTTTGATGGAAGATTGTTGCCTTTTGACATAGGTACGTAGGAGGACACTAGCTCAAGTGAGTATATGCAGCTCCACTCCAGCTCAAGTGAGCATATACAGCTCAAGTGAGCATATGCAGCTCAAATCTAGCTCAGAAGAGTGCAACCAGCTCATTTTCAGCTCATCACACTTTCAGCTAGTTCGTTTCAGCTCAGCTCATTTCCAGTCAGCTCAACTTTAGCTCCACTAGCTCAACTTCAGCTGACAAGTCCAGAAGTAGCTGAAAAGCGTCTTGCATACCGGGGAGTGTGCTAGTGCACATGTGGCAGCCTAGGTGGCATCCGGTCATCTCCAGCATCCACGTGGCAGCTTGACACATGTGTGTGAATGTGCAGCCGAATCAGCCCGTTTTCTCCTTCATTATGCGCCATTTGCAAGAAAGGATAAGCCCGAGTGGTTATGATTGAATTTCAAACATAAAAATCACATGTTAAATGTGATTTTCATGTGTTTTGGGCGCCTAAACTTGTGGCTGCCAATTGAGTCCGCCCAAAAGGAGTTATTTTCACTCAAATTCAATTTTTAAACTCCTTTTAATATCAGCCACACAACTTAAACGAATTTGGCAGCCCTTGTACCTATATATATGTGTTTAAACAATGTAATTTAAAAAGACATTTTGGAAATAAAATTTGTTTGAGAGAGTTTCTCTTGTTCGGTTCTTTTTAGAACTATCTTTTGACATTTCAGACTTTGTTTTGAATTGTCAAATTTACTTGATACTTCGGGTTCCTAGATCTATCTAGTGGGTCCAAGTCCTCCGACGTGAAGCATATTCGATTCGGGTTTGCTCAGTAGATTGTGCAGGTTCTTTCGAGCTTTCCGTCTTTGACGTTAGACAGATTCGATTCGGGTTCGTTCAGCAGATTGTTCGAGTTCTTTCGAGTTTAACGTTGCCAAACTTTCGCTGATTTTCCAGCAACGTTTCTGCCATATTTTGGTCTCCGCAACAGTCATGAAATCCCGTTGAAGCCTTCATCTTGTTCGAGTCCAAATCTGTCCAGAAATTCCTACACCTTTATTCTATCTTTTTTTTTTGTTGTTTGTTTTTTTTTCTTTTTATTATGTTAACTATCTAAAAGCGTCTATTCTTGTGTTTTATTGCAGAGAAATGTTTGCTACGATCCTAGATCCGTTTACGAACAAGGAGCGTTGTTTCTGAAGCAACGTACCTCTGTATCATATGGTAATCAGAGCTTTGGTCGGATTATAGCATTTTCTGCACTACAAGAAATAAAAAAATACAAAAGTAAAAAAAAATCGAAATTCTAGAAAAAAAAAGTCAAAGTTTGACCAAAAAGTCAAAGTCAACAAAAAATTCAAAAAAAATTCAAAAAAAATTCAAAAAAATCAGAATCAAATATTTGGTGTATTTTTACGTTCATATGTGCTGTTGGTTCGTGAAAATGATGAAGGATGATCAAATTTGCCTTGGAATGCTTCGAAATCACCCGAATCAACTTCTTCTTGTTTGTTCGGTGATAGGGTCGCTGTAAGCATTCCTATTGCAGTAAGTTCTTTGTTTTCGTTCCTTCATTTCATTTTAAGCCTTGTTCTTCGTTTCATCACCAAAATTCCAGCCACCTTTCTTTTATTTTCTAATCTTTTATTTTTATTTTAACAGCCCCTAAATTATTCCTAACCTTTGTTTTCTTCACCTCTTTAAGTTTTCTTGAAAGTTGACACATTTAACAAGTCTGAAGGATCGAGTTAGTTCTTTAAAGAACTGATTGCGAGAGATTGAGTGGAAAAGGCAATTGAGCGTGTGAGAACAGAAGGGGAGACAAAAAGAGCCATTCAAGTATTCTCCCGAGTGAAACACGAGTGTATGAGTGCAATTGTTGAGCGATCTTTCCTTGGAGCGATCTGTGAGATTTTGTTGAGTGTGCAGTGAGGTCCATTTTTTTTATTTCACTAACATATATATATTGTGTGTGTGTTTTGTTTTTGTTTTGGTTATTCAACATGGCAGGTTGTGATGATAATTCAGGTGAAACAACAACCACTGAATCTCCAGATGCAAGCCTTAGAGCGGATGATGCAACAAGTAATTGCTAATGCATTGAAACCTATACATTCTCAATTGGATAGATTAGATGGGGGTGGTTCCCATTCTTTCCATGAAGAGATAAATGATGACAATGTGCAGACATTGGCTACCAATGAAGTACTTGTTGACAAGAGAAGTCTGAATGGTCAACCATCACAGGATGAACTGCAACGAAACAACCTCTTCCATACTAGATGCAACGTGAACAACAAGGTATGTATTGTGATTATTGATAGTGGTAGTTGTGCTAACGTTGCTAGTACTCTCATGGTTGACAAGTTAGGACTGAAGACGACAACACATCCCAATCCGTACAAGTTACAAGGGTTGAATAATGGTGTTGAAATCAAAGTTACCGAACAAGTTGTTATACCATTTTTCATTGGTAAATATAAGGATGAGGTAACTTGTGATGTTTGTTCTATGGATACTTGTCATTTGTTGTTAGGAAGACCGTGGCAGTATGATAAGAGAGTTTTGCACGATTGTTACACCAATCGATACTCTTTTACTCATGAGGGCAAAAAGGTAACTTTGGCACCTATGACTCCAAGTGAAGTATATGAAGACGAAGTTCGTTTGAAAGCGAGTACTGCAGTTTGGAAGGCCAACAAAGAGAAGAATGAATGCGAAAAGAAGAAAGCAAATTCACAGGTATTATCTGATTCGACATTTTCTTCTGTTTCTTCTTCTAACTTGCAGGTTCATAAGGTGATGCCATGTGAAGTTCCCAAAGTTGCTACTGTTGGTATGTCTAGTGCATCTATGTCCTTTTCAAAAATGCAGCAACTTTCTTTACCACGGTTTGACGTTCCTTTCCATTGTACTATTGATTTTTCATTTTCATATGCTAATTTCTTTGGTTGTACATTGGATTTTGATCAACCTTGTGTTGTGATTCTGGATGATAATCGAGATTCTTGTTGTTCTTTGGAGTTGCCCTTGTACCTATATATATGTGTTTAAACAATGTAATTTAAAAAGACATTTTGGAAATAAAATTTGTTTAAGAGAGTTTCTCTTGTTCGGATCTTTTTAGAACTATCTTTTGACATTTCAGACTTTGTTTTGAATTGTCAAATTTACTTGATACTTCGGGTTCCTAGATCGCTATCTAGTGGGTCCAAGTCCTCCGACGTGAAGCATATTCGATTCGGGTTTGCTCAGTAGATTGTACAGGTTCTTTCGAGCTTTCCGTCTTTGACGTTAGACAGATTCGATTTGGGTTCGTTCAGCAGATTGTTCGAGTTCTTTCGAGTTTAACGTTGCCAAACTTTCGCTGATTTTCCAGCAACGTTTCTGCCATATTTTGGTCTCCGTAACAGTCATGAAATCCCGTTGAAGCCTTCATCTTGTTCGAGTCCAAATCTGTCCAGAAATTCCTACACCTTTATTCTATCTTTTTTTTTTGTTGTTTTTTTTTTCCTTTTTATTATTTTAACTATCTAAAAGCGTCTATTCTTGTGTTTTATTGCAGAGAAATGTTTGCTACGATCCTAGATCCGTTTACGAACAAGGAGCGTTGTTTCTGAAGCAATGTACCTCTGTATCATATGGTAATCAGAGCTTTGGTCGGATTATAGCATTTTTTGCACTACAAGAAATAAAAAAAAATACAAAAGTAAAAAAAATTCGAAATTCTAGAAAAAAAAGTCAAAGTCAAAGTTTTACCAAAAAGTCAAAGTCAACAAAAAATTCAAAAAAAATTCAAAAAAAATTCAAAAAAAATCAGAATCGAATATTTGGTGTAGTTTTAAGTTCATATGTGCTGTTGGTTCGTGAAAATGATGAAGGATGATCAAATTTGCCTTGGAATGCTTCGAAATCACCCGAATCAACTTCTTCTTGTTTGTTCGGTGATAGGGTCGCTGCAAGCATTCCTATTGCAGTAAGTTCTTTGTTTTCGTTCCTTCATTTCATTGTCAGCCTTGTTCTTCGTTTCATCACCAAAATTCCAGCCACCTTTCTTTTATTTTCTAACCTTTTATTTTTATTTTAACAGCCCCTAAATTATTCCTAACCTTTGTTTTCTTCACCTCTTTAAGTTTTCTTGAAAATTGACACATTTAATAAGTCTGAAGGATCGAGTTAGTTCTTTAAAGAACTGATTGCGAGAGATTGAGTGGAAAAGGCAATTGAGCGTGTGAGAATAGAAGGGGAGACAAAAAGAGCCATTCAAGTATTCTCCCGAGTGAAACACGAGTGTATGAATGCAATTGTTGAGCGATCTTTCCTTGGAGCGATCTGTGAGATTTTGTTGAGTGTGCAGTGAGGTCCATTTTTTATTTCACTAACATATATATATATATATATATATATTGTGTGTGTGTTTTGTTTTTGTTTTGGTTATTCAACATGGCAGGTTGTGATGATAATTCAGGTGAAACAACAACCACTGAATCTCCAGATGCAAGCCTTAGAGCGGATGATGCAACAAGTAATTGCTAATGCATTGAAACCTATACATTCTCAATTGGATAGATTAGATGGGGGTGGTTCCCATTCATTTCCATGAAGAGATAAATGATGACAATGTGCAGACATTGGCTACCAATGAAGTACTTGTTGACAAGAGAAGTCTGAATGGTCAACCATCACAGGATGAACTGCAACGAAACAACCTCTTCCATACTAGATGCAACGTGAACGGCAAGGTATGTATTGTGATTATTGATAGTGGTAGTTGTGCTAACGTTGCTAGTACTCTCATGGTTGACAAGTTAGGACTGAAGACGACAACACATCCCAATCCGTACAAGTTACAAGGGTTGAATGATGGTGTTGAAATCAAAGTTACCGAACAAGTTGTTATACCATTTTTCATTGGTAAATACAAGGATGAGGTAACTTGTGATGTTTGTTCTATGGATACTTGTCATTTGTTGTTAGGAAGACCGTGGCAGTATGATAAGAGAGTTTTGCACGATTGTTACACCAATCGATACTCTTTTACTCATGAGGGCAAAAAGGTAACTTTGGCACCTATGACTCCAAGTGAAGTATATGAAGACGAAGTTCGTTTGAAAGCGAGTACTGCAGCTTGGAAGGCCAACAAAGAGAAGAATGAATGCGAAAAGAAGAAAGCAAATTCACAGGTATTATCTGATTCGACATTTTCTTCTGTTTCTTCTTCTAACTTGCAGGTTCATAAGGTGATGCCATGTGAAGTTCCCAAGGTTGCTACTGTTGGTATGTCTAGTGCATCTATGTCCTTTTCAAAAATGCAGCAACTTTCTTTACCACGGTTTGACGTTCCTTTCCAGTGTACTATTGATTTTTCATTTTCATATGCTAATTTCTTTGGTTGTACATTGGATTTTGAACAACCTTGTGTTGTGATTCTGGATGATAATCGAGATTCTTGTTGTTCTTTGGAGTTGCCTTTGGAGTTGCCCTTGTACCTATATATATGTGTTTAAACAATGTAATTTAAAATGACATTTTGGAAATAAAATTTGTTTGAGAGAGTTTCTCTTGTTCGGTTCTTTTTAGTAATGCAAACACTTATAAAACTTGTGCAAACTTATTTATAAACAACATATACTTAGCAAACGAAACCCAAAACACACAATACGTAGTATATACAATGCAAACACTTATAAAACTCGTAATATAAGTAAAGAAATGTTACACATCAGTATGTAACAAGTGAAAAAGCAAACTCCCCTAGAAGTTTGAAGTTGCATTCCTTGGGTGGCATAAACGTGCTCACATCATCCCCCCTTCTTTAATGTGATTTGTCCCCAAATCGACCCTCATTACAAAAGGGAACAATTTTGACTTTCGCTTGGCAGGGAACTTCTTCAGCCGTCTTGCTCAGCACATATGCCATCCTCTCGAATCAAGTTCTTTTACAAAGAACACAAATGGAAATGCCTTCTTTCTTGTACCTTTCCGAATAATGCACAACATAAAGTTAGACAATGCTCGTTGCACATTCGTAATCCTGCAAACAATGACATAAAAAGGCAACTCCAAGGAATAACAAGAATCTCAACGATCATCCAGAATCACAACACAAGGTTGTTCACAATCCAATGTACAACCAAAGAAATCAACATATAAAAATGAAAAATCAATAATACAATGGTACGGAACGTCAAACCGTGGTAAAGAAGGTTGCTAAATTTTTGGAAAGAATTTAAATGCACTAGACATACCAACAGTAGCAACCTTGGGAACTTCACATGGCACCTTCTTATCCTGCAATTCAGAAGAAGAAGTAGAAGAAAATGTCGAATAAAATAATACCTATGAATTTGCTTTCTTCGTTTCGCATTCATTCTTCTCTTTGTTGGCCTTCCAAGCTGCAGCACTCGCTTTCGGCACGTTTTCTTGCAGGTTTGAATTCTGAAATTGCTAACATTGTATAGTTGCAGCATTATGTTGAGTTGGATGACATGGTGCATATGGTGATAAAAGTTGAAAGACAGCAACGTAGATAGTCTTTAAATCGAGGTAATACTCCATTTAAATCATTTTCAAATCCATTGAATGCTCCTAACAATTTCAGGAAACAAGCACCACTTCAGATACGCGAGAAAGCAGAACCAAGCAAGCTAAAGACTCATATTATTGAAAATAGGCGTGATAAGCATGTGGTGACACAAGAACGTTCGAGAGACATTCTGTGTTTTAAGTGCTTAGAACAAGGACATGTTGCTAGTCAGTGCCCAAATCGAACGACCATGATGTTGTTAGAGAGTGGCGAGATCGAGTCTGAGTCTGAGGAAGACGAGCAGGAGCCCCCTACAGTGGACGTTGAAGAAGATGATGACAACGTGCAGACATTTGCTACCGGTGAATCACTTGTTGTCAAGAGAAGCTTGAACACGCAACCGATCCAGGATGAACAACAACGAGAGAACATCTTTCATACAAGATGTCTCATCAATGATAAGGTATGTGTTGTAATTATCGATGGTGGTAGTTGTACAACTGTTGCTAGTTCTGTAATGGTTGATAAGCTAGGCTTGAAGACGACAAAGCATCCAAATCCTTACAAGTTACAGTGGCTGAACGACGGAGGGGTGATTAGAGTGACTAAGCATGTTCTAGTGTCGTTTGCCATTGGGAAGTAAAAGGATGAAGTAGTTTGCGATGTTGTCTCAATGGATGCAAGCCATTTACTGTTGGGACACCCGTGGCAGTTTGACAAGAGGGCGATGCATGATGGTTTTACAAAGAGGTATTCTTTTATACATGCAGGTAAGAAGATCACCTTAGCACCTTTGACATCGAGTCAAGTGCAGGAGGACCAAGTGAGATTGCGAAAGAATATCGAAGAAGCTCGAGGGAAAAAGAAGATGAATGTGCACGCGAGCAGCAAGGAAATCTGGAAATGTCTTTCCTCACAGCAATCTTTGCTTATCTTGTTGTTTAAAGATCATTGTTTATTGTCTGAGATTCCTAGTGATTTGTCTCCTTCTATTTCATCTCTTTTACAGGAATTTAAAGATGTGTTTCCGGATGAAACACCAAGGGGTTTGCCCCCTCTTTGTGACATTGAACATCATATTGATTTTATTCCAGGAGCCACGATTCCGAATAGACCAGCATACCGAAGTAACCCCGAAGAGATGAAGGAACTTCAAAGATAGATTTTTGAGTTGTTGAACAAGGGGTACATTCGAGAGAGTTTGAGCCCGTGTGTTGTACCGGTGCTGTTGGTACCAAAGAAAGACGGAACTTGGAGGATGTGTGTTGATTGTCGAGCAGTGAACCAGATTACAATCAAGTATCAACATCCCATTCCTCGACTTGATGACATGCTGGACGAGTTGTGCGGAGCGACTATCTTCTCCAAAATTGATTTAAAGAGAGGATATCATCAGATTCGCATGAGAGAAGGCGACGAGTGGAAAACAACCTTCAAAACAAAGCTAGGTCTGTATGAATGGTTAGTGATTCCTTTTGGTTTAACTAATGCACCTAGTACTTTTATGCGTTTGATGAATCATGTTCTTCGATCTTTTATTGGCAAATTTTGTGTTGTGTATTTTGATGACATTTTGATCTATAGTAAGACTTTGCAGGATCATGTAGAGCATTTGAAAGCTGTTTTGTAGACTTTGTGAGAAGAAAGGTTGTTTGGTAATATGGAGAAATGTGTGTTTTGTACTGACAAACTTACATTTCTTGGTTACATTGTTAGTTCTCAGGGAGTTGAAGTTGATCCTGAGAAGATAAAGGCGATTCAAGAATGGTCGACTTCAGTTAGTCAAGTTAGATCATTTCATGGTTTAGCCAATTTTTACCGTCGGTTTGTTCTCCATTTCAATTCTATTACCGCCCCCTTAACAAGGATTATAAAGAAGAATTCAGTCTTCTCTTGGGGTAAAGAACAGGAAGACGCCTTTCTGAAAATAAAAGATTGTTTGACAAAAGCACATGTTTTAGCATTACATGATTTTGATAAAATATTTGAAATTGAATGTGATGCTTTTGGAGTTGGTATAGGTGTTGTTTTGATGCAGGAAAAATGGCTCGTTGCATATTTCAGTGAGAAGCTTAGCGGAACAACGTTGAATTATCCTGTCTATGGCAAGGAGATGTATGCACCGATCTGGGCTTTGGAGACGTGGCAACATTATTTGTTGCCTAAGGAGTTTGTGATCCACATTGACCACGAGGCTTTACGATATATCACAGGTCAGCATAAATTGAACAAACGACATGCTAAATGGATTGAATTTTTAGAATCTTTCCCTTATGTCATTTGTTACAAAAAGGGTAAAGACAATGTCGTTGCTGATGCTTTATCACGCAGATATGCACTTTTGAATTATCTTGATTCACATTTGATTGGTTTTGCATATATTTGTGAGTTATACTCTGATGATCATTGATACATGCATGAGAGGGGTGAAACTAATCATCTTGGAAAAGAAGTTAAAACTGTTTTACAGGTCAGAAACGTCAGTCAACTTGCGACCACTTTTTGGATGGGATCTAGGCATTTATGGGTCAATATATCTTCTTGAAACTTGCCTGGTTGTCAATTATCTTTCCAACGGATCTTGAAACGCCTCAATCGGACATCTGAAACTCAAGATACGTCTATTTTAGCAAAGACAGCGCATGCAGAAATTCCTATACGGGATTAATACGAGCTTTTTGGATAATTACAAATTTTCAAGATTTTATTTGATTATTTGTAATTTAAATCTATATAGCGATTCTTCAAGTTCGTCAGAATTTGTTGTTGATCTTCACACTCATGCTTGCATAGATAACTGCATATAGGAGGGTGGGTTAGAGCCTTTTGAGGTTGCTTGCTTGGTTAATTGCGATCAAGAGGGTGCCCAGGACAATTTATCTATTTATCTTCCATCTCCATCATCATCGGCTATCTTCAGCCATCTTTTCACCGATCCAACATTCACGCCAACATCCTTATCCGCTTCCGCAAGCTCAGCGTTCGCGTATACGGGGCTGAGTCCGTATCAACAACTCAAGGACACTTCAAGACTAGCTCAACCAGCTAAAGTCAGCTCCATAAAGCTCAAAATTGGAAGCTCAATTTGAGCTAGCTAAGTCAGCTAGCTAGCTCAGCTCAAGTCAGCTCAATCAGCTCATCTCAACTCACCCTACAACCTTCAGCTCAACCATGGAAGGACATGTTCCATCCCCAAGGGACACAACCGACCAGCCATGGAGGGAAACATGTTTGGGCGCCACTCCTTGGAGGGAAATCTGAGTTTGACGCCAAAACAAAGGGGCATCACTCTTCATGGGCCGATTCATCACCAAAAAACCGTCTGTCAGATTGTCGGCCATTTTTAGGCAGGATCCGTGCATAATTGGGAAAAAAGTCATCATCAAACTTGTTCCCCTATCTCTTATCTTTCCAGAACATGTTGAAACGCATCAATCCGATATCGGGAGCTTGAGATATCTTCAGATTACCAAATGGTGTGCAGGCTGGAAAATTCCCTACGAGAAGTTACAACTTTTTGAATCATTTCCATGCCCTTATCATCATCTTTCATCAACTTATCATGCCATTTCGGCCATAAAGAGAAGGCACATGCTAGCCGAACCATTTCAACCCTTGTAACAAGCCTTTTCGGCCACACCCCTTAGAAACTATAAATAGGAGATCATTTCATCCTCTATACAACACAATTTTCAGAATATATAATATATATTGTGAGGTTTTCTCTTATGCTTGTTCTTTTTAGAACTTCTTGACTTATCAAATCTTTATTGATTTGTGGCGTCTCCATTTCCTTTCCATCTATACTTCAGATTACTTGGTTATTTAACAATTTGGTCTAAGTTTATCTACCACCCTCAAGGTTTATTCTTTAAGAAACGGGATTATACTTTTGTATAATTTCCTTCTTGAATTCCTTGAATACTATCCATTGTCATCCTTTTCCTTCCATTTCCATCACTTAAACACTTAACCAAAATTCCAGCCTTCATTCTGCCATTATCACCATACTTCCGCATCCACTCCATCATCATTTCTTCAAGAAGGTGTTCGTGATACAAGACTTGCTTGCATTCAAAGGTCCAGGCAATCAAAGCTTCTCTCAACAAAGTCATTTGGAGAGTTGGAAAGTATCATGTGGTATCAGAGCAAAAAGGAAAAATCAAGTAAGCCCTATATCTTCTTATTTCAATTCTGATAAAAAACAAAAAAAGAGAGAAAATTCATATTGTTCCAACACAAGGAATCTGAAGTAGATCAAAAAAAAGAAAAGAAAAGAAAAGAAAATCAGAATTTCAAAAGGGTGAAGATTGAAGTACAAACGTCCAAGCAACCAACTCCGAGAAGTTCCTCAAGTTTGATTGCTCATGACTAGTTTCCCAAACGCCATATTATCAATAAAAGTTTTGACAGGTTTGAGTTAGTTCTCTTAAGAACTCGTTTTGAGAGAATTTGAGTGGAAAAAGGCAAAGAGAGTGTGTGAGAGTAGAAGAGGACAAGTAAAAGCCAAAAAATCAGTCCTAGAGTGCAAACACGAGTGAATTGAGTGTCATCTTACTTTCCTTGGAGTGAACACGAGGATTTTGTGTGTGTTGGTGAGGACTATTTCAATTTTTTTCACGAACCATGTCACATGATTCTTTCAACTTTCCATCAACCACAGGTGGAGGAGAAAATAAAATCCAAGAAGTGCCGGATGATTTACAACGTTCAAACATTTTTCAGACACGATGTCATATCCAAGGCAAAGTATGCTCCATTATCATCGATAGTGGAAGTTGTACAAACATTGCCAGCACTTACATGATAGAGAAATTGGGGCTAAATTCAACCGAGCATCCAAGTCCCTATGAATTGCAATGGCTACACGATGGGAATAACTTAAAGATTACAAAACAAGTGACTATCCCATTCTCCATTGGTAGATACCAAGATGAAGTCATTTGTGATGTTGCACCTATGAGCACGGGTCATTTGCTATTTGGGAGATCGTGGCAATTTGACAAGAGAGTAATGTATGATGACTTCAACAACCGATATTCTTTCCACCAAAACAAGAAGAAGATCACTTTGGCACCCGTTTCTCCCAGCCAAGTCCATGAAGACCAAACTCGCTTGAGGAAAAGCATTGAATGCACACAAATCAAAGAGAGTGCAATTAAAGAACATTGTGAGGAGACAAAAACAATTGGAGATGAAAGGAATGTTGGAGTTGAAAATAAAATTAAGAGAATGAATGAAAGAAACATTGGAGTTGAAAATGAGAGAGTTGAGAAGAATGAGTTTGGAGATGAAAAGGAGAAAGTAAAACAGATTTTATCTAATCTTGCTTTTTCTCCTATTCTTTCTTTTGTCATGCAGAATACTCCAAATGGCATATCTTTCCAAGTTGATGAATCAAGAAACGTGTCTTTTAAAGAACCAATAGGCATGACTTTTGGTGATCCACAAGACATGTCCCTTGATGTTCCAAAGGTTGTGACACTTGAAGCTCCAAGAGATGTGATCGTTGACATTCCAAGTGCATGGCAATTCTTGAAGAAAATTCAGCAACCAACTCCCATTAAACATCCACCTTGGTTTGATATTTCCAATAATTTTGTTATAATGTTCTCTAGTTCTAACCTTGATCTAATTTTTTGCAGAATGATTCAACTACATGGATGCATCATATATGATTGTGATGATGCATTATATTGCAATTTTGAGATAAGTTTCATCGAAATCAGACTACTAGTTTCCATTCCAAAAATGGTTGTTCAGATCAAGGATGTGAAACGAGGGCTATCCACCCACTCAAAGGAAATCATTTGGAGGATTACAAGAACAAAGGAAGATGGCGTGCCGCAAGAGTTTGTAATTCTGAAAAGGATTGAACGAAATAAGCACAACACCAACCAATACCTCAAGGAATTCATTTCGGCTTCAAATAAGCAACATGGAAGGAATGAGCACAAAGGAGAGGATCTTGATTCAGGATATTGGAATTGAAAGCAAATACAAGAAAAGAAGTTCCCTGCCCAAAGGAAATCAAAGTTGTTCCCTTTTGTACCAAGCGTCGATTTGAGGACAAATCGCTCAAAAGAAGGAGGGGATAATGTGTGCACGCTCACCAGCAAGTTTTGCACACTTTCATGTTGTGTTTAACACATGAAAGACCCGTGAGTTTTCCTTAATTCTCTCATATTACTTACTTTTTCTACACTCATTTCTGGTTATTTAGATTCATGTTATCATATCATACTATGTATATGTTTTGCATAGTTTATTTTTATGATCTTAGCATGCTATATGTGATACACATACTTAGGCTTTAAAACCACATCTTTACTTAGCATATATTTTGTATCTTTAAATTACAAGCTTGCATCATTAAAAGCCTTACATTCAATTTATGCATTATAGTCCTTATACTATTTAAATGAAGTATTACTTATATAAATCATTTGTTTTCTTCATAGGTTATATTAACACAGCTCAAGGGAGTGTGTTACAGCTCAGTTCCAGCTCAAGACATTGTTTTGCCGTTTCAAGACTCTACAAGCTGCCAAATTATTCAAGGACACTCATGAAGTCTTAAGGGAGCTCAAGAACACTAAAGGGACCAGCTCAAAACAGCTTCAAAGTGCTCAAATAGCAAAAGGACGGTTTTTGAGCAAAGGAGGATTTGTTTTAGCTCCAAAACACTCCAGTAGTTAGAGGACAACTCAAGGACACTTCAAGACTAGCTCAACCAGCTAAAGTCAGCTCCATAAAGATCAAAATTGGAAGCTCAATTTGAGCTAGCTAGCTCAGCTCAAGTCAGCTCACTCTCAGCTCAATCAGCTCATCTCAGCTCACCTTACAACCTTCAGCTCAACCACGGAAGGATATGTTCCATCCCCAAGGGACATAACCTTCAGCTCATCTCAGATTACTTGGTTATTTAACCATTTGGTCTAAGTTTATCTACCACCCTCAAGGTTTATTCTTTAAGAAACGGGATTATACTTTTGTATAGTTTCCTTCTTGAATTCCTTGAATACTATCCATTGTCATCCTTTTCCTTCCATTTCCATCACTTAAACACCCTTAAACACTTCACCAAAATTCCAACCCTCATTCTTCCATTATCACCATACTTCTGCATCTATTCCATCATCATTTCTTCAAGAAGGCGTTCGTGATACAAGGCTTGCTTGCATTCAAAGGTCGGGGCAATCAAAGCTTCTCTCAACAAAGTCATTTGGGGAGTTGGAGCGTATCACCACATTTATCACATTTAACATGTGATTTTTGTTTGAAATTCAAACAAGTAACCTCTCCTTCTTATCTTGCAAATTGCCACACAATGAGAGAGAAAGGGCTGTTTGTTTCGGCCACACATGCACACACATGTGTCGAGGCTGCCACGTGTGTGACTCACATGCTTGGACACCACCTAGGCTGCCACATGTGCATGGTACACTCCCCGACACGTAGGACACCTTTCAGCTACTTCTAGACTTGTC
Source organism: Hibiscus trionum (assembly GCA_030270665.1). Classification (NCBI taxonomy): domain Eukaryota; kingdom Viridiplantae; phylum Streptophyta; class Magnoliopsida; order Malvales; family Malvaceae; genus Hibiscus; species Hibiscus trionum. The sequence continues at coordinate 35,063,209 of BSYR01000010.1, read as the reverse complement.
AGCTGGAGTTGAGCTGAGCTAAAACGAGCTAGTTGAGAGTGTTAGGAGCTGAATTGAGCTGGGAGCTAAGCCACTGAGCTCCCCTAAGCTAAGGTGAGCTGTGTACACTCCTTTGAGCTTCATCTAAGCTAAGATTAAGCCCTTAAGCTGCTGCCTTTTATTGTACCTATACGAAAACAAAAGAAACACATTCAGAGCATTGTAAACTTATTGAAAACATTCAAGTAAGCTATAAAATAATGCAACCTTAATGTAATAACAAACAACAAGCTAACATATTTTGTCATACAATATTATAAGCTTGCAAACATAATATATACATAGCAAACACTTACAAAACTTGTAATATAAGTAAAGAAATGTTACACGTCAGAATGTAACAAGTGGAAGAGCAAACTTCCCTGAAAGTTTGAAGTTGCATCGTTGGGCGGCATAAACGTGCTCACATCGCTAGGAGTTCCTTCGGGTGGTTTGGAATGTTCTTGGCGTAATTGCTCCACCACTTTCCTCATTTGCATTTGTCCCCTTCTAACCTCCGTGGGGGACAAAGGTACCAGAACAAACTTCTTCCCTTCATGCTTAAAGGTGTATTGGTTGGTGTAGCAATCATGAATAGTCTTCTTATCATACTGCCAAGGTCTCCCAAGTAGGATATGGCCTGCATGCATATGTACCTCGTCGCATAGTACTTCATCCTTGTAGTTTCCAATTGTAAACGACACCAATGCTTGTCTAGTCACGTTCAACTCTCCTCCATCGTTTAGCCATTGTAGTTTGTAGGGCTCAGGATGTTTTTGAGTCTTCAATCCCAATCTGTCCACAAGAATAGTACTAGCCACATTTGTGCAACTTCCACCATCTATGATCATGAAACATACCTTTCTGTTAATATTGCACTTGGTGTGGAAGATGTTTTCGCGTTGCGGTTCCTCATTGGAAACTTGAGTATTAAGTAGTCTTTTGACCATGAATAGTTCTCCATCAGCGGCATTAGCATATTCTTGTACATCATCCTTCTCCTCGGCCTCTTCTTCTTCCTCATCATCTTCATGATCAGAAATGACTTCTCCATTGTCCAAAATCAACATAGTGTTTCAATTTGGACATTGATTGGCCATATGCCCTCTTCCAAGGCATTTGAAGCATTTAATCTCACTGGATCGAGCCTTGCTTTCCACTTGCTTGCCTCGATTGTTTTCTACCAAGGCAGGCTTTAGCTTTGATGTTTTGACCGGGTCTCTAATCTGGAGCGGGGTGTTCTTTTAGGCATTGTTTTGTGTCAATTTAGAAGTGGTGGAATTGTTACTTCGGTTCACACTCCTTCTTTGTTGCCTTTCAACCTTTATAACCATATGCACCATTTCGTCAATCTTAACATAGTGCTGAAGATCTACAACATCGACAATATCTTTGTTGTGCCCGGTGAGAAATCTGGCCATGGTTGCCTCACGATCTTCTTCTATATTGTGATACGGACACATCCATGTATACGTGAACATTGAGCTTGCGAAATTAGATAAGAATGTTGGCGCGAATGTTGGATCGGTGAAAAGATAGCTAAAGATAAGCGATGACGATGGAGATGGAAGATAAATAGATAAATTGTCCTCGGCACCCTCTTGATCGCAATTAACCAAGCAAGCAACCTCAAACGGCTCTAACCCACCCTCCTAGACGCAGTTACCTAGGCAAGCAGAAGTGTGAAGATCAACAACAAATTTTGACGAACTTGAAGAATCTCTTCTAAAATAAAGAACACAAGTTATACTTCTTGCAAGTCTGAACTCAAAAGAGAACTTTTTTTAACCATTAAAGTCTGAATTACAGTGTGGTTGAAGCCTCCTTATATAAGCCTTGGAGAAGTTCTAATCCTAGTAAACTTAAGGAATTAAATACAATAAATAAATGCTGAAATCTAATCTCCTAATTACATAAGTAACTTCTAATAATAAATAAATATTAAAAATAAAAGCCTAATTAAATAAATCTGATCCTAATAGATATTGAAGAATCCTATATTGATTTAAATTACAAGTAATCAAATAAAATCTTGAAAATTCGTAATCGTCCAAAAATCTCGTATTAATCCCGTATAGGAATTTCTGCATGCGCTGTCTTTGCTAAAATAGACATATCTTGAGTTACAGATGTTCGATTGAGGCATTTCAAGATCCGTTGGAAAGATAATTGACAGTCAGACAAATTTTGAGAAGACATGTCGACCCATAAATGCATGGATCCCATCCAAAAAGGGGTCGCAAGTTGACGGACGTTTCTGACTTGCAAAATAGTTTTAACTTCTTTTCCAAGATGATTAGTTTCACCCCTCTCATGCATGTATCATGCATCCTACCCAATCTACACCATTTCCATTCCTTTTCATCAAGAAGACGATCATGCAACAAGGCTTACTTGCATTCTAAGGTCCGGGCAATCAAAGCTTCTCTAAGCAATGCCAATTGGAGAGTTGGTGCGTATCAATCAACGTGTTCGACCAAGTTGAGTGAGGGAGAATCTTTACACTCTGGGTTGCCTATCTAACCGCGGGTTGGAGGGTCGGTTTTAAGCTATATCACGAGGTTTCCTAGTTAATTGCAATTAGGAGGATTTCGCGGGCATCTCTACCATTCCAAAACTCCAAATCCATCTTGTTCAAGTCTTCACCATTGCACCATCTTCCACAAACATATCTGAAATTTCCAGATTCATTTTTCTTTACTTTGCACTTATCTTTCTTAATATTTTTTGTTCAATTCCTTGTTATTTACTTCTAGTCTTCTTATTCACCTTTGAACCTTTAACTTTGGGCTCTCATTTTCAGAATTTTCAAGAAACACCATTGCATATTCTCTTAAAATTCCAGATTTTTTTGATTCAAAGTTTCTTGATAAAGTCAGCGCCCTAGGCTTGTTTCCAAGTGATTTCGAGAGTTTCCAACGTGTTAGCAAGCCTTACATCAGTTGGTATATGATTGGGCACGATTTTGGGCAAGAAATTCAAGTTTGGTTGAATTTGGGAGGGTTCCAATCTCAATCTGCCGCAACTTTGCAAGCTGGGCTGTTTTTAGCATTTTAGGGTTCTTTCTTTCCAATAAACCCCAGTTTTCATTTTCTTGATGTTTTATTTCATTTTTTGAAAAAAAGAAAAAAAGAAACAAAAAGAAAAAGAAAGGAAAAGAAAGAGACAAGAACAACACAACCAGCAAGTGTAAAGTGTCCATAAGTTCTATATTTCATGCACATTCCATCTCATATTATTGTTGTTTTTGTGTACATTTTAGGCATAATTAGTCTCATGCATTGCATTTTACAGTATTCTTTACTTGCCATACTTTTTATTGATTATCTCTTACTTGGTATGGAAAAGATAATATTTTAATTTAGTTTTAGTTTCATGTACTAGAGGCTGACAAAAGGAGAGAGGAGCTGAGGACATGATGCTGAGGTAGCATACCAAGGAGTTGTACTGATGCAGTTCCAGACAGAGACATCAGCTGTCGAGTAGTTGCCGCCGCCCTACCTGCTACCCAAGACAGTAAACTGAGGAATTGGAGAACTGAAGTGCGATCTGTAGAGCAGAAAATCCTGATTCTAGCGATGTTGTCCACTTAATTTTCTAATGACTGTAGCAGCAGGCAGAGCCACCAAAGGATGAATTCGAGATTACTTGCAGAGCAAGGCAACGTGAAGAAGTCCACATTCAAATCAAAGAAGTCAGAATTTAAGGTTGCATTTAATGCAAAAGCTACTTTGAAAACTTCTACTCCAAGAAGGACTTGACCTAGCTAATGCCTATATATACTCATTGTAATTTTACTTCAAAACAACTTAGGTTTTCCCTTAGGCATAGTTTAGGTTTTCTTGCCGCTATTATGTTCTAAATTCTCTTTGGGTTTGGGTTTTGTTGTAACTAGTGTGAGAACGATTGCTTAGGATTTTAAGTTTGTTTTTGCAATAAAGCTTCAAGGTTTGCTTATTCCATGTTCTTCATAGTTTTCAATCAAGGTGAAAGATTAGTTGATTACTATCCATTTGTTCGGTATCGAGAGAGTCGAACTCAAGAAAGGAGTAAGCACGATCTCATCTATAGACGGTGTTGATCAATCTAGCCTCGACATAGGTTAGGGTTTAAGGCGGCTAAAAGAGGATGAACCAAACATTGCTATCTTTGCACAATTCACGTCGCGACTGATATTATCTGTAGTGGGCATCAACAGAATTCTGACTTAGACATAAGCATAATCACTTTCGAAGCGTTCTGCCGAGCCTTGTAGTTTTGCCGAGTTTGTTGTCGAGACACAAGTCCATTCCCCTACTGAGGCAGCGAGAGTGTCTCAGTAGCCTAACTGCCATCCCCCACCGAGGCAGCAGAGTCTGGCAGCGCAAAACAACTTGTCCTATTCAACGTAGTTTCACACTAAACAACAACATAACCCGGTCCATTCTATCAATCTGATCTCTTCCCTCTTATTTACTTGTGTTTTTATTTTATTTTCCTCTCAAACAAGCCAACTTAATTGTGCATTTAATTTTCTTTGTGCAGGAACTACGATTCGAGTCAAGCTGTCTAATCCCTGTGAGAGATGATATATTTTATACTATTACTTGACAGGAGTGTGCACTTGCGCTCATATTTAGAGAACAATAAAACGTTCTACGGCAAACAAAGTAAATGCTAAGCATCACGCCTATTCCCATACATATTGCATATCGTTTGGACTCTCATGATTGCTTTCTGGATTTTAAGGGTTTGCTTCTTTCACTTCTTTTGTTCTTAAATTTCATTTTAAGTTCTTTTGTTTACCTTCTTTTTTCTCCTTTACATTATCTAACACCTTTTCATTTTCTTATGTTAGTAGGATTCTAAACGTTGCATGAGGATACATTCACGGGACAAGCCCAAGTCAACGATGGACTCATATTCTCTCTTGGACCAACCGCACGAACCAAGTCCAAGATCCTTAAGGATAAACTATACACCACCATGCAAGGAATGCTGATCAAAGGCTTACAATCTTTCACGCAAGAGCAAGAATTCCTAGAAAACACTCACTCTCCAAGTTTGAAGAATTGGGTCACACAAACCCATGCTTAGAAAGCACACGCCCAAGAATGCAAGGACAAGTCCTTAACCATATTTGAAGTCCATTAAAATTGGGTTTTAATTGTAATTTTTAGACCCAAAGCAGAATTATAAAGCTTGGGTCTAATTAGTTAATTTCCAGCCCAAATCAGACTCATTTAAGTTTAGACCTTGTCATTCCCTTTAAAACAGCCCAAATCATCCTCATATTCAAGCTACAACCCTAATAAGCCGTCCCCCTTATCAGCCATGGTAGAGTGCCACCCAAGGCTCCCTGAACAAGGGAGAGTTCCCATTCAGCAAGTAATTACATTATTTTATTAGTTTCAGGTTATATTATTATTTCTTTTAGTATTATTTTATTAGAAAGAGAGTTTTATTTTATTTAGGAATTTCTTTTAGTTTAGCCATGCTTCCCCTATAAAAGGATGAGATCTTCTTCTTTGTAAATCAGATTTGAGTTATTAAATAAAGATGTTATTCTTTTGAGTACATGTTTACAAGTGTTAGGAAACTTGTGTCTTCGAAGCTTTCTTCAACGTGTTCGACCGAGTTGAGCGAGGGAGAATCTTTACACTCTGGGTTGCCTATCTAATCGCGGGTAGGAGCGTCGGTTTTAATCCATATCACGGAGGTTGCCTAGTTAATTGCATGCAGGAGGGTTCCGCGGGCATCTCTACCATTCCAAAACTATTATATAAAGCTCAATATAAGGTTCGGGGTTAGGTTTTCTATAGCCTAGTTTCTTCCTTAAGTATCTTTAAGATACTATCTCCGTTTCCATCCTCTCTTACTACCATCAAACACCATCTGAATTCCTTTCTTTAATCTTATCACTTTATGATACATGCATTGGAGGGTTAAAGCAATGCATTTTGGACAAGAAGCTGAATCTGTTTGTGAACTCGGAAAAGTCAGCCAACTTGCGACGACTTTTCGGATGGGATCTAGGTATTTATGGGTAGAGTTGTCTTCTAGAAACTTCACCGTCATTCAGTTACCTTTCCAACGCATCAATCGGACATCGAGAACTCAAGATACGTCTATTTTAGCTTTTATATAAAGCTATTATATAAAGCTTTTGAACGAATTAGACTTAGCTCAATTTTATTATTAACATTTAAATTATGTTTTTAGGGTTTTATATACTTTAGGAACCAGCCACCCTTCTCCCAAGCAACTCTTATCAGCTTATCACTTGCACTTATCAGCTTATCACTTGCAGCCCAAGCACGAGGAGTTTAAAGGCTGTTTAGGGTTTCCTTGTTTTAGTATAAGTTAAATTACTTTGGCTATCCTTCACCTATAAAAGGATGAAGCCTCGACCATTGTAATTCAGATTATTGAGATTTTCTTTGATTAATGAAATATTTAGTGAGTTTGTTTTTGCAAGTGCTGATTACTTGTGCCTTAGAAGTCTTCTTCAACATAAGTTCGACGAGTTCTTGTGAGGGAGATCATCTTCACACTCTTGCTTGCCTAGGTAATTGCGTCTAAGAGGGTGGGTTAGAGCCACTTGAGGTTGCTTGCTTAGATAATTGCGTCTAAGAGGGTGCCGAGGACAAAACAACAACAACAAATCGCAAGCCATCTTCATCTTCAATCTTCACGCCATCTCCCATAATTCCATAAACAAAGCTGGAAATTTCAGATTTGTTTTTACTATTCTTCTCTTCATCTTTTCTGATACATGCATTGAGAGAGGTGAAACTAATCATCTTGGAAAAGAAGTTAAAACTGTTTTACAAGTCAGAAACGTCAGTCAACTTGCGACTCCTTTTTGGATGGGATCCAGGCATTTATCGGTCAAATGTCTTCTTAAAACTTGTCCGGCTGTCAATCAGCTTTTCAATGGATCTTGAAACGCCTCAATCGGACATCTAGAACTCAAGATACGTCTATTTTAACGAAGACAACGCATGCAGAAGTTCCTATACGGGATTAATACGAGATTTTTGGATAATTATGAATTTTCAAGATTTTATTTGATTATTTGTAATTTAAATCAATATAGGATTCTACAATATCTATTAGTATCAGATTAGGATTTTATTTTCAACATTTATTTATTATTAGAAGTTACTTATGTAATTAGGATTCCTAAGTTTACTAGGATTAGAACTTCTCCAAGACTTATACAAGGAGGCTTCAACCACATTGTAATTCAGATTTGAATGATTAAAAAAGAGATCTCTTTTGAGTTCAGACTTGCAAGAAGTGTAACTTGTGTTCTTTATTTTAGAAGCGATTCTTCAAGTTCGTAATAGTTTGTTGTTGATCTTCACACTCATGCTTGCCTAGGTAACTGCGTCTAGGAGGGTGGGTTAGAGCCGTTTGAGGTTGCTTGCTTGGTTAATTGCGATCAAGAGGGTGCCGAAGACAAATTATCAATTTATCTTCCATCTCCATCGTCATCGCCTATCTTCAGCCATCTATTCAACGACCCAACATTCACCATCAACATTTGCACCAACATCCTTATCCGCTTCCGCAAGCTCAACGTTAGCGTATACGGGACTGTGTCCGTATTATTATTTAATCTTTTTCGTTATATTCTTATTATTCATCTTCTAATCTTTCTTATTGTATTCTTTTCTTTAAATTTCTAGCCTTGAATCTAAAATTTTCAAGAAAAGCCCTTCTCTTTTCTATTGAATTTTCAGATCTACCCTGATGTGAGCACATCAGTTCAGAACAAACAAGCTGATCCGGAGGTCTTACCAACAGGACCCATAACTCGTTCTAAGGCGAAGAAATTCAGGGAAGCCCTTTTTCTTACTTGTGCTACAATTCTTGATTCATTCGAACATGTTCATGCCTTAGAACATAGGCTTTATAATGTTCGGGTCCGCTCAGTATATTGTTCGGGTTCTTTCGAGTTCAACGTCTTGTTAATTTCCAGCAACTTCAACACCATTTTCTGCCATTTAGATGTTCATTTGCTGCCATGAAAGCCCTTTGAAGCATTCATCAACATTTGAATTCCGAAACTGCCAGAAAATTCCTTCATCTCATCTCATTTCTTTTCTTTATTTTTTTATTCTTGTTGTTTTAACATCATTCTAACATCCATAACATTGTGTTATTGAAGAAACATGCTTGCTACAATCCTAGATCTGTTACAAACCAAGGACCGTTGTTTCTGAAGCAACGTACCCTTTATCATATGGTAATCAGAGCTTTGGTCGGATTATAGCACTTTTTGCACTACAAGAAATAAAAAAAATAATACAAAAGTAAAAAAAAAAATCGAAATTCTGAAGAAAAAAAAGTCAAAGTCAAAGTTTGACCAGAAAAGTCAAAGTAAAAAAATTCGAAAAAAATCAGATTCGACAAATTAGTGTTGTTTACATCTTATACTGTTGTTTGGATCAAAAAATGATGAAAATGTCTTTGTTTACCGTGGAATGCTTCAAAATCACCCGAAACAACCTGTTCTTGTTTGTTCGGTGATAGGGTTGTGGTAAGCATTTTTTTTGCAGTATGTACTTTGTTTTTTCATTTATTTCACTTCATTTTAAGCTTTAATTCCAGCCATGTTCTTATTTTGTTTCCAGCCTTTGTTTTTGGTCAATTAAACAGCCCCTAAACTCCGTTTAACCTCTGTTCTATCATTTGTGCATTTATATCTTGGAGTTGACACATATAACAAGTTTGAAGGGTCAGATTAGTTTCTTAAAGAACTGTTTGTGAGAGAACGAGTGGAAAAGGCATTTGAGCGTTGTGAGAACAGAAGGGGAGACAAAAAAAAGCCATTCAAGAGCATTCTCCCGAGTGAAACACGAGCGCTGAGTGTTATCTTTTGAGTGCACTGTTCTTTTGAGTGATCCGTGAGAATTTGATTGTGTGTGCAGTGAGGGACTTTAATTTTCATTTTTACTAACCTATTGATTTATTTTCTTGTGTTTTGTGTTATAATGACAGGAAGTGATGATTGTAGTCCCGGTGGAGGTAATCCACCAGATTTGCAAATGCAAGCTCTTACTAGAACTTTGCAACAATTGTTAGATCGAGCATTGGAGCCTATTCAGTCTCGTTTGGATAGAATAGATGGGGTGGTTCCCAATCTGTCCAAAATGAGAATAATGATGAGAATGACGTCGAACATTCACCTAGAGTGAACCATCGTGCAAGACAAGTTATTGATGACAATTTGACTAACATTAAGGTTGCTATCCCTTCTTTTCAGGGACGGACAGATCCGGATGCATATCTTGCTTGGGAAAGCAAGGTTGAACATGTGTTCGAGTGTTACAATTATTCCGAACAAAAGAAGGTCCGTTTGGCTGCGATGGAATTCACTGATTATGCCTTGATATGGTGGGATCAGTTGTTGATCAGTCAGAGACGTGCCGACGAGGGTCCCGTAGCTTCATGGACTGAAATGAAGCGTATCATGCGTAAGAGGTTTGTTCCTTCCCATTATCATCGTGATTTGTTTCAGAAATTGCAAACTTTGAAACAGTGGAATCGGAGTGTTGAAGATTACTACAAGGAGATGGAGATGGCCATGATGCGAGCCAACATCATCGAGGATCGTGAGGCGACGATGGCACGTTTCCTTGCAGGTTTGAATTCTGAAATTTCTAACATTGTTGAATTACAACATTATGTTGATTTGGATGACATGGTGCACATGGCAATTAAAGTTGAAAGACAACAACGAAGGAAGTCTTCAAACCGAGGTAATACTCCTTTTAAGTCATTTTCAAATAATTTAAATGCCCCTAACAATTTCAGGAAACAAGCACCACCACCACCACCACCACTTCAGAGTCGTGATAAAGCCGAATCTAGCAAACCGAAGGCACCTACTACTGAGGGTAGGCGTGATAAGCAGGTGGTGTCACAGGAGCATTCGAGAGACATCCTGTGCTTCAAGTGTTTAGGACGAGGACACATTGCCAGTCAGTGCCCCAACCGGAGGACCATGTTGATGTTAGAGAATGGCGAGATCGAGTCCGAGTCTGAGGAAGACACCCAGGACCCCCCCTATGGAGGTTGCAGATGATGATGACGAGGAGGTGCAGTTGTTTGCCACCGGAGAAGCACTTGTTGTCAAGAGAAGTCTGCAGACACAATCGATCCAGGACGAGCAGCAGCGAGAGAACATCTTTCACACGAGATGTCTTGTGAATAATAAGGTATGTGTTGTAATTATTGATTGTGGTAGTTGCACTAATGTTGCTAGTACTGTGATGGTTGAAAAGCTAGGTTTACCGACGACGAAGCATCCCAATCCTTACAAGCTTCAGTGGCTGAATGACGGTGGAGAGATTCGAGTGATCAAGCAGGTTTTGGTGCCATTTTCCATTGGGAAGTACAAGGACGAAGTACTTTGCGACGTAGTTGCAATGGATGCGAGTCATTTTCTGTTGACGAAGTACTTTGCGACGTAGTTGCAATGGATGCGAGTCATTTGCTGTTGGGTCGTCCGTGGCAGTTTGATAAAAAGACGACTCATGATGGTTTCACGAACATGTATTCTTTTATGCATGCAGGTAAAAAGATAAATTTGGCTCTTTTGACACCGAGTCAAGTTCAGGAGGATCAAGCGAGATTGCGAAAGAATGTTGAAGAAGTTCGTGGGAAAAAGAAGATGGACGTGTATGCAAGCAGCAAAGAAATCAGGAAATGTCTTGGTTACATTGTTAGTGAACAGGGTGTGGAAGTCGATCCTGAGAAAATCCGACCAATTCAGGAATGGGCACGACCGACATCGATTACTCAGGTCAGATCTTTTCATGGTTTAGCGAGTTTTTACCGTCGGTTTGTCCCTAACTTCAGTTCTATTACCGCCCCCTTAACCGGGATCATTAAGAAGAATTCGAGCTTCTTGTGGGGTAAAGAACAGGAAGATGCGTTTCTGAAAATTAAGGATTGTTTGACTAGAGCACCAGTGTTAGCCTTGTCTAATTTTGATAAAACTTTTGAGATTGAATGTGATGCATCTAGCATAGGTATAGGCGCTGTTTTAATGCAGGAAAAGAGACATATAGCATATTTTAGTGAGAAACTAAGTGGAGCTACATTGAATTATCCTATTTATGACAAAGAGATGTATGCATTGATTAGGTCTTTAGAGACTTGGCAGCATTACTTGTTGCCTAAGGAGTTTGTCATTCACACCGATCATGAAGCTTTGAGATACATAACGAGACAGCATAAATTGAACAAAAGACATGCAAAATGGATTGAATTTTTAGAGTCTTTTCCTTATGTCATTCGTTACAAGAAAGGGAAAGAAAATGTTGTTGCTGATGCGTTATCACGTAGGTGTGCCCTGTTGAGTTATTTAGATTCACATTTGATTGGGTTTGCATATATTAGAGAGTTGTATTCTGATGATCCTGATTTTCGTGATAAGTACGTTGCTTGTGAAAAAGGTGCAGATGGAAAATTTTACAGGCATGATGGTTATCTTTTCAAAGAAAACAGGATATGCATTCCACAGGGCTCAATGCATGACATTCTGATATGCGAGGCACATGAAGGTGGTTTGATGGGTCACTTTGGAGTCACCAAGACATTACATACCTTGAAGGAGCATCTGTTTTGGCCCAAGATGTGTCGCGATGTTGAAAGGTACTGTGATCGTTGTGTGACTTGCAAGAAAGCAAAGTCGAAGGTTTCACCACACGGTATGTACTTACCTTTACCTATTCCTGAATCCCCTTGGACTGACATTTCTATGGATTTTGTTTTGGGATTGCCTCGAACTAGGACTGGTAGAGATAGTGTGTTTGTTGTGGTTGATAGATTCTCTAAGATGGCACATTTCATTGCATGCCATAAGACTGATGATGATGTTAATGTGGCTAACTTGTTCTTTAGAGAGATTGTTCGTTTACATGGTATTCCTAGGTCGATTGTTTCTGACAGGGATGTAAAGTTTTTGAGTCACTTATGGAGGACTCTTTGGAGCAAACTAGGTTCGAAACTTATGTTTTCTACTACTTGTCATCCCCAAACTGATGGACAAACTGAGGTTGTTAATCGTGTTTTATCTACTTTACTTCGTTCCATCATTAAAAAGAACATTAGGACTTGGGAGGATTGTTTGCCACATGTTGAATTTGCATATAATCATGCCATTCATTCTGCTACTAAGATGTCACCATTTGAGGTTGTTTATGGTTTTAACCCCATTACGCCTCTAGATTTGTTACCTCTGCCAAAGGAACAAGTGACGAACAGGGACGGTCAAGCGAAAGCAGAATATGTCAAGAAGTTGCATCAGCAAGTGAAGGAGAATCTTGAGCGAAGGGCTCAGCAATATGAAAAGCAAGCAAACAAGGGAAGAAAGCGAGTCACCTTCGAAGTTGGAGACTAGGTTTGGGTTCATTTCCGAAAGGAAAGATTTCTAGCCCAAAGGCGGTCCAAGCTGTTACCGCGCGGAGATGGTCCTTTCCAGGTGTTGGCGAAAGTGAACGACAATGCCTACAAGATAGACTTACCGGGAGATTACCATGTAAGTGCCACATTTAATGTTTCTGATTTAACCCCTTATGGTGATTCTGCAGATTTGAGGTCAAATCCTTTTCAAGAAGGGGGGATGATGTGAGCACATCAGTTCAGAACAAACAAGCTGATCCGAAGGTCTTACCAACAGGACCCATCACTCGTTCTAAGGCGAAGAAATTCAGGGAAGCCCTTTTTCTTACTTGTGCTACAATTCTTGATTCATTCAAACATGTTCATGCCTTAGAACATAGGCTTTATAATGTGTTGCATGCTGATATGTGACATACTTATACTATACTACTTATATAGATGTGTTTGCTATGTATATATTATGTTAAGTGTGTTTTAGATAAGTTTTCCAACTTATAATATTGTGTGTTAAGCTATGTTAGCTTGTTGTGTGTTAAAACAATAAGGATGCATTGTTTTGTAGCTTGCTTGAATGTTTTCAATAAGTTTACAATGCTCTGAGTGTGTTTCTTTTGTTTTCATATAGTTACAATAAAAGGGCAGCAGCTCAAGGGCTTAAACTTAGCTCGGATGAAGCTCACGGGAGTGTACGTAGCTCATCTTCAGCTCAAAGGAGTATAGACAGCTCACTTCACTCCCAGCTAGCTGAATTCAGCTCGTTCCAGCTCCAGTCAGCTCAACTTCAGCTCCACTAGCTCAATTCCAGCTAACGAGTCCAGAACCAGCTGAAAGCTATCCTACACGTGGGGGAGTGTCCTACACATGCGCGATCAGCCTTGTATGGCCCATGCGTGACTAGCCTTTGTGCGCACCATGCAGCAACCAGCCGGTGGTGTAATTCACAAATAATTTCACATGCGCAGCAACTCATTTGGAGTATGGAATTTAAAGGCACGTGGAGACACATGCAGCAGATGAAGGTGTATATCACAAGAGGGGATACGGACAAAGTCACTTTTTGTTTCCCATGTGCTGATTATTTAAATTTAAAACAGCAGCACCTTTTTTGCATTAGCTTGCATGTGTGACGTGTGTGAAGGCCATGTGCATGTGGTGGCTGAAAGCATGCAGCCTTGTCTTGCATTTTTTTTGATGCGGCAAGAGCATAGATAATATCACATGTTTTTTTTGTTTGAATTTCAAACAAAAACACATGTTAAATGTGTCTCACATGTGGCGCCTTGTATTTCAAATGTGTGGCTGGTTTTAAGTGCCGCCCAAGGGTGGTTTATATTAGTTTATAATTTAAGTTTTGAATTTAAAATGTAATCTAAATTCAGCCACATGTTTGGCCGGCCACCCCTCCCCCCTTTGTCCTATATATATGTACGAAATCCTTTGTAAAAGGGTTAGACAATTTTTATGAAACAAAATTATTGTGAGTTTTTCTCTCAATTTCAGTTCTTCATTGAACTTCTTTGGCATTTTCAGACTTTGTTTGATTGTGTCATCCTCCTTGATACTTCGGGTTCCTAGATTACTATCTAGAGGGTCCAAGTCCGTTGGCGAAGAACGTATTCGATTCGGGTCCGCTCAGTATATTGTTCGGGTTCTTTCGAGTTCAACGTCTTGTTAATTTCCAACAACTTCAACACCATTTTCTGCCATTTTAGACGTTCATTTGCTGCCATGAAAGCCCTTTGAAGCATTCATCAACATTTGAATTCCGAAACTGCCAGAAAATTCCTTCCTCTCATTTCTTTTCTTTATTTTCGTTTTTTTTTATTCTTGTTGTTTTAACATCATTCTAACATCCATAACATTGTGTTATTGCAGAAACATGCTTGCTACAATCCTAGATCCGTTACAAACCAAGGACCGTTGTTTCTGAAGCAACGTACCCTTTATCATGCCCATAGCTTTCTTGATTGAGTCTAGAGCTCTTAGTTCTTGCAACAACTTGATTGAAGGCTTCCAAATCCACAATTGCGCTACTCTATCACTTTATCTCAGCCTTCACTATCACCCACAACGTCCAAACACCCCTTACACCCTTTCCAAACATCATACAGTCCTTCATCTCCAAACCAGTCCCTAAACTATTCTTTTTCGTCCCTTATCTTTATTTCTTCATTTTACAGCCACTTCTTGCGAGACACTTGCTTCCTTCCTAGGTCCTACAATCAAAGTGTGCCTTTAGCATCATCAACAAGATCGGCCTACATCATATGGTAATCAGAGCTTTGGTGGAAGAAGCAAAGTGCAACAAGAAGCCAGTTTCGAGCAAAATTCAGATTGTAAGTGACTAATCTTTGTCATTTTCAATTATTCTGCCAAAAAAAAGAAAGAGAGCGAGAGAAAAATTAGATTCAAAATTTAAAAATTCAAGGGTGAGAAAGCAAAACAACAACATCTTCAACATCAAGCCGAGAAGTTGAATCTTTTGATACATCTTCAACATCTTCAAAAGTAACCCCGTTTTTATTCTTTTCATTCTAAACCTATCTTTTCATCCCATTTCATCTCCTTTTCTTTTGTTTTTAAACTGACCTTTTGATACATGCATGGGAGGGCTAAAGCAATGCATATTGGACAAGAAACTGAATCTGTTTGTGAAGTCTGGAAAGTCAGCCAACTTGCGATGACTTTCTGGATTGGATCCAGGAATTTCTGGGCAGAGTTTTCTTCTAACAAATTGACCGTCATTCAGTTACCTTTCTAACTCATCTTGAAATTCATCAATCGGATATCGGGAACTCAAGATACATCTATTTTACTGAAGACTGCGCATGCAGAAAACTGGATACGAGATTATTACGGGATTTTGTAAAAATCAGCCCAAAAGCTATTATATAAAGCTTTTGGACGAATTAGACTTAGCCCAACTTAATTTAACATTTAAATTATGTTTTTAGGGTTTTATATACTTTAGAAACCAACCACCCTTCTCCCAAGCAGCTCTTATCAGCTTATCACTTGCAGCCCAACCACAAGGCTGTTTTTATTTTATTTTTTAAAATTAAATTAGGGTTTCCTAGTTTTAGTATAAGTTAAATTAATTTGGCTATCCTTCACATATAAAAGGATGAAGCCTCCATCATTGTAAGGAGATTATTAAGATTTTCTCTGATTAATGAAATATTTAGTGAGTTTGTTTTTGCAAGTGTTGATTACTTGTGCCTTAGAAGTCTTCTTCAACATAAGTTCGACGAGTTCTTGTGAAGGAGATCATCTTCACACTCTTGCTTGCCTAGGTAATTGCATCTAGGAGGGTGAGTTAGAGCCGCTTGAGGTTGCTTGCTTAGATAATTGCATCTGATTAATGAAATATCTTTTTCAACAACAACAAATCGCAAGCCATCTTCACCTTCAATCTTCACGCCATCTCCCATGATTCCATAAACAAAGCTGGAAATTTCACATTTGTTTTACCTATTCTTCTCTTCATCTTTTCAATCTTTTTTGTTATATTCTTATTCTTCTTCTTCTAATTTTCCTTATTGTCTTATTTTCTTTAAATTTCCAGACATGAATTTGAATTTTTCAAGAAAAGTCTTTCTCTTTTCTCTTGAATTTCCAGATCTGCTCCTAATCTTCTTGGTTAAGTCTAGAGCCCCTAGTTCTTGCAACAACTTGATTGAAGGCTTCCAAATCCATAATTGCGCTACTCTATCACCTTTTCAGCATTGCACAAGCACATTTACTTGCCTAAGTCTCAAGTAAGTTCTTCTAAGAACTATACAAGAGAGAAAGGAGTGAGTGATACACGCATGAGAGGGGTGAAACTAATCATCTTGGAAAAGAAGTTAAAATTGTTTTACAGGTCAGAAACGTCGGTCAACTTGCGACCCCTTTTTGGATGGGATCCAGGCATTTATAGGTCAACATGTCTTCTTGAAACTTGTCCAGCTGTCAATTAGCTTTCCAACGGATCTTGAAACGCCTCAATCGGACATCTGGAACTCAAGATACGTCTATTTTGGCAAAGATAGCGCATGCAGAAATTCCTATACGGGATTAATACGAGTTTTTTTGGATAATTACGAATTTTCATAATTTTATTTGATTATTTGTAATTTAAATCAATATAGGATTCTACAATATCGATTAAGATCAGATTTATTTAATTAGGATTTTATTTTCAATATTTATTTATTATTAGAAGTTACTTATGTAATTAGGAGATTAGATTTTAGCATTTATTTATTGTATTTAATTTCTTAAGTTTACTAGGATTAGAACTTCTCCAAGGCTTATATAAGGAGGCTTCGACCACATTGTAAAAAAGATTTGAATAATTAAATAAAGTTCTCTTTTGAGTTCAGACTTGCAAGAAGTATAACTTGTGTTCTTTATTTTAGAAGCGATTCTTCAAGTTCGTCAGAATTTGTTGTTGATCTTCACACTCCTGCTTGCCTAGGTAACTGCGTCTAGGAGGGTGGGTTAGAGCCGTTTGAGGTTGCTTGCTTGGTTAATTGCGATCAAGAGGGTGCCGAGGACAATTTATCCATTTATCTTCCATCTCCATCGTCATCGCCTATCTTCAGCCATCTTTTCACCGATCCAACATTCGCGCTAACATCCTTATCCTCTTCCGCAAGTTCAACGTTCGCGTATACGGGGCCGTGTCCGTATCATTTGGTATCAGATTCAGATCGTTCTTGAGGATGTCATTGAGCAACCTATTGAATTCTACTCTTTTGGGGACTCGATGTCATTATTGTTGTCGACTAGATCATTCAGGGTATGATTGTCCAGATAAGTCTTATTTTCAAAAAAAAATATTGAGCGATATGTTGTCTGAAGTCATGTCTTCTAATGATATTAAAATCTGTGATTCGGAGCATGATGGAGAAATTTGTTCTCCTAAAGAACATGAGGAAGGCGATACCATCGAAAGTTTAACCTTGCCTATTGA
Source organism: Hibiscus trionum (assembly GCA_030270665.1). Lineage (NCBI taxonomy): Eukaryota > Viridiplantae > Streptophyta > Magnoliopsida > Malvales > Malvaceae > Hibiscus > Hibiscus trionum. Next base: position 35,045,835 of record BSYR01000010.1, on the reverse strand, counting down.
TGAGGAAGAAATTGTAAGTAGCGTGTTTGTTTCCAGTGACAAACCTACTATTCCGATTCAAGATGACCATCAAACGACAAACACCGACGAAGGTACGCTACAATCAAAAGGTACCATTGATTGTTTTCAAAATTCTATTTATGCTTATTTCTCTTCTAGCATTGATAACAATTTTGAAGATGAGAATGAGTCACTTTGCAACCAAAAGAACAATAGTGATGATCTCAATGAGAAGGAAATTGTAAATTACATTGCAAAAAGAGACTATGCACAAGGATCCGTCAAGACATCTTCTCTTTCCTGGTACTTTGATGAACTTCCTCCATTTACCGGTTTAGATTCGAGGGCGAATCTTTTTGAGGAGTGGGGGAATGATACATGCATGAGAGGGGTGAAACTAATCATCTTGGAAAAGAAGTTAAAATTGTTTTACAGGTCAGAAACGTCGGTCAACTTGCGACCCCTTTTTGGATGGGATCCAGGCATTTATAGGTCAACATGTCTTCTTGAAACTTGTCCGGCTGTCAATTAGCTTTCCAACGGATCTTGAAACGCCTCAATCAGACATCTGGAACTCAAGATACGTCTATTTTGGCAAAGACAGCGCATGCAGAAATTCCTATACGGGATTAATACGAGTTTTTTTGGATAATTACGAATTTTCATAATTTTATTTGATTATTTGTAATTTAAATCAATATAGGATTCTACAATATCTATTAAGATCAGATTTATTTAATTAGGATTTTATTTTCAATATTTATTTATTATTAGAAGTTACTTATGTAATTAGGAGATTAGATTTTAGCATTTATTTATTGTATTTAATTTCTTAAGTTTACTAGGATTAGAACTTCTCCAAGGCTTATATAAGGAGGCTTCAACCACATTGTAAAAAAGATTTGAATAATTAAATAAAGTTCTTTTTTGAGTTCAGACTTGCAAGAAGTATAACTTGTGTTCTTTATTTTAGAAGCGATTCTTCAAGTTCGTCAGAATTTGTTGTTGATCTTCACACTCCTGCTTGCCTAGGTAACTGCGTCTAGGAGGATGGGTTAGAGCCGTTTGAGGTTGCTTGCTTGGTTAATTGCGATCAAGAGGGTGCCGAGGACAATTTATCCATTTATCTTCCATCTCCATCGTCATCGCCTATCTTCAGCCATCTTTTCACTGATCCAACATTCGCGCTAACATCCTTATCCTCTTCCGCAAGTTCAACGTTCGCGTATACGGGGCCGTGTCCGTATCAGTGAGAAAAGGCTATTTTGAGTGTGTGAGAGCAGAAGAGGACACGAAAAAGCCGTATAAGTCCTAGAGTGCAAACACAGAGAGAGAATAGAGAGTGACTTTCTTGGAGTGAATTAGTGAGGCTTTTGGGAAAGGATTTGGGTAAGACCCTAATATCCTTTTTCAGATTCTTTTTATTTTCACTAACTAAATATCTCAGAATTCAAATACGGAAGAAGTACGACAAGCCCCAAATCTCCAGACGGAAGCAATGATCCGAGAGTTGCAACGGATAGTACGAGTAGAATTGGAGCCTATTCATGATAGAATGGACCAATTAGAGGCTTCACAAGGCAATGTACGTAGGCAACAACCAAGACATCGAAATGAAGAGATTGTTGATGAGAATGAAGATGAGGAAGTTGAGTAGTTATCTGTTCGAAGTGCTCAACGGTATCAAGGAGGGGTGATCAAATTGATAACAACCTCAACAGCATCCGACTTACCATTCCACCATTCCAAGGAAAGACCGATCCGGAATCATATCTAGATTGGTAGAGTAAAGTGGAACATATATTCGAGTGCCATAATTATTCGGAACAGAAAAAGGTACGAGTAGCCGCAATGGAATTCATTGATTATGCACTAATATAGTGGGATCAACTAGTTCTATCCAGGAGACGCAATGGAGAAAGGCCAATTAACACATGGCACGATATGAAGAGTATTATGCGCCAGAGATTCATACAAACTCATTACGACCGGGATCTTTTTCACAAGTTAAAAACTTTGAAACAATGAAACCGAAGTGTTGAGGAGTACTACCAAGAGATGAAGATTGCAATGATCCGTGCCAATATAGAAGTAGATCGTGAGGCAACCATGGCCAGATTCCTCACCAGGCTCAATAAAGACATTGTCGATGTTGTAGAGGTTCAGCACTATGTTGAGATTGACGAAATGATGCATATGGCGATAAAGGTTGAAAGGCAACAAAGAAGGAGGAGTGTGAACCGAAGTAACAATTTCACCACTTCTAAGTGGACACAAAACAATGCCCGACCCTGCTCCAGATTAGAGAGCCGGCTAAAACATCAAAGCCAAAGCCTGTCGTGGTAGAGAACAATTGAGGCAAGCAAGTGGAGAGCAAGGTTCGATCCAGTGAGATTAAATGCTCGAGGAACCGCAATGCGAAAACATCTTAATACTCAAGGATAAGGATGATGCACCAGAATATGCTGATTTTGCACCATAATATGCGAAAAAATCAAGGCAATCAATGTCCAAATTGAAACACTATGTTGATTTTGGACAACGGAGAAGTCGTTTCTGATCATGAAGATGAAAAGAAAGAAGAAGAGATTGAGGATAAGGATGATGCACCAAAATATGCTAACATCGCTGATGGAGAACTATTCATGGTCAAAAGACTACTTAATACTCAAGTCTCCAATGAGGAACCGCAATGCGAAAACATCTTCCACACCAAGTGCAACATTAATGGAAAGGTATGTTTCATGATCATAGATGGTGGAAGTTGCACAAATGTGGCTAGTACTATTCCTGTGGACAGATTGGGATTAAGGACTCAAAAACATCTTGAGCCTTACAAACTACAATGGCTAAACGATGGAGGAGAGTTGAACGTGACTAGACAAGCATTGGTGCCGTTTATAATTGGAAACTACAAGGATGAAGTACTATGCGACGTGGTACCTATGCATGCAGGCCATATCCTAATTGGGAGACCTTGGTAGTATGATAAGAAGACTATTCAAGATTGTTACACCAACTAATACACCTTTAAGCATGAAGGGAAGAAGTTCGTGCTGGTACCTTTGTCCCCCACGGAGGTTAGAAAGGGACAAATGCAAATGACGAAAGTGTTGGAGCAATTAAGCCAAGAACATTCCAAACCACCCGAAGGAACTCCTAGTCATGTTTCGGCAAGTACCAATGAATGTCATCGAACTAGCCTTGTGCAAGGGCAAATTGCAAGAGAAACTCCAAAAACTAATGCCTTTTCGGCAAAAGAAGTAAATTGGGAGTTTCCTCTTATCCTTCCGATAGATTACACTAACCTCTTCTCTTTATATTTCCATTTTGTTTTGCAGCCATCATACAATTTGGAGAATACCTCGAGGAAGGAAAACATCACCTTCAGCACTACCAGAAAGCAATTGAGGAAAGACCCTTCGATTTGAGGACAAATCGCTCAAAAGAAAGGGGAGGATGATACAATCCAGCTTGGGAGCTCAATTATCTTCCTTCTTATGTTAATCTTACTAAGGATGAAGAAACATGGAGTTTTCATTAAACTCTATCTTTTCATATTATTTCTTTTAGTTTATTACTTATATAGCATGATTAGATATCATATTTTATGCATCCTACCTTATGCTCATATATTTATCATATGCATTATCTATGATATACTTAGGATTATATAAACTATATTAATTACATTAACTAAGATAAGCATATCACCACATCTTTATATTCATTCTAAGTTAGTTTATATTTAAAATTAGCTAAAGTACATGAGATTGTTGAAGAAAGTGATGCAGAGAATGTCATATCCATCAGAAGTCATGCAAGAGACCAAGGCCAGGTTGATGACAACTTGGGAAGCATTCGGGTTAATATTCCTTCTTTTCAAGGTAAAACAGACCCATAAGCTTATTTGGAGTGGGAAAGCAAGGTCGAGCACATTTTTGAATGTCACAACTACTCCAAACAAAAGAAGGTTCGCTTGGCAGCCATGGAATTCACTGATTATGCCTTAGTGTGGTGGGATCAGTTGAAGAATTCTAGGAGAAGAAGCGGTGAAAGACCAATAAGCAATTGGACACAAATGAAAGGTATAATGAGAAAGATATTTGTACCTAACCATTATCACCATGATCTCTATTATAAGTTGCAGAACCTTAAGCAAGGCAACATGAGTGTAGAAGATTATTATAAAGAAATGGAAGTTGCCATGATCCGTGCAAGTGTGGAGGAAGACCGAGAGGCTACTATGGCCAGATTTCTAGCAGGACTTAACCCAGACATTGCTAACGTGGTGGAATTGCAACACTACATTGAGATTGAAGAAATGGTGCACATGGCCATTAAGGTTGAAAGGCACCAATGCAGGAAGAATACCTCTAGAAGCGTCATCACTTCTGCCCCAAAATGGACTCCAAATGCACCTAAGAAGACCACTCCTTTCCAGGCCAAGGATCCATCCGAATCTTCCAAGAGTAAGGCCGTTGTAGAGAATATTCGAGGGAAGCAATCAGAACCACCTACTCGTTCCAGAGAAATCAAATGCTTCAAGTGCTTAGGACATGGCCACATTGCTAGTCAATGTCCTAACAAGAATACTATGCTCCTAATGGACAACAGGGAAATTGCAACAGATCAAGAAGAAGAGGAGATTACCCCTGCGGTAGATGGCAAATTAATGGTGGTTAAAAGACTCATAAATGATCAAATGGCAGTATAAGAAGAACAAAGAGAAAACATCTTCCACACCAGGTGCCATGTTCAAGATAAAGTTTGTTTTCTGATCATAGACGGAGGGAGTTGCACAAATGTGGCCAGCACACTTATGGTAGACAAATTGGGCCTTAAAACCCTCAAACATCCAGCACCATACAAGCTTCAATGGCTAAACGATTCAGGAGAGTTGAAGGTTACCAAACAGGTTCTTATTCCTTTCTCCATTGGATCCTACAAAGATGAAGTTCTGTGTGATGTTGTACCTATGCATGCTAGCCATATACTACTCGGGAAGCCATGGCAATATGACCGAAGAACTATGCATGATTGCTACACAAATCGGTTCATATTCAAGCATGGAGGAAAGAAGATTGTTCTCACACCAATGACTCCTAAACAGGTGCAGCATGATCAGAATTTGATGAAACAAAGTGTGGAGGTATGGAAGCAAGAGAAGACTCAAGCAAAACTTAAAGCCAAGGATGACCAAATTGCCAGCAATACTGAAATGATTAGGGAATGCCTTTTGACACCCCCTATGATCAAGTTAGTTTATTCTAACCCCAATCCATAACATGTTTCTTTTTCTTTGCAAAAAACTAAGGAGAAATTCGGGGAGAAAGCACACCAAGGTTCTATCATTCATAGGAGAGAAGGCCCTAAATCAGCAACCTTCGATTTGAGGACAAATTGCTCAAAAGAAGGAGGGGATGATGTGTGCACGCTTGCCAGCAAGTTTTGCACACTTTCATGTTGTGTTTCACACATGAAAGACCCGGGAGTTTCCCTTACTTCTCTCATATTACTTACTTTTTCTACACTCATTTCTGGTTATTTAGATTCATGTTATCATATCCTACTATGTATATGTTTTGCATACTTTATTTTTATGATCTTAGCATGCTATATGTGATACACATACTTAGGCTTTAAAACCACATCTTTACTTAGCATATATTTTGCATCTTTAAATTACAAGTTTGCATCATTAAAAGCATTACATTCAATTTATGCATTATAGTCCTTATACTATTTAAATGAAATATTACTTATATAAATCATTTGTTTTCTTCATAGGTTATATTAACACAGCTCAAGGGAGTGTGCTACAGCTCAGTTCCAGCTCAAAACATTGTTTTACCGTTTCAAGACTCTACAAGCTGCTAAATGATTCAAGAACACTCATGAAGTCTTAATGGAGCTCAAGGACACTAAAGAACCAGCTCATTCGGCTCAAAACAGCTTCAAAGTGCTCAAATAGCAAAAGGGTGATTTCTGAGCAAAGGAGGATTCGTTTTAGCTCCAAAACACTCCAATAGCTAGAGGACAACTCAAGGACACTTCAAGACTAGCTCACTCAGCTAAAAGCAGCTCGGAATAGCTCAAATCAACTGTTCATCTTCAGCTAGCTAAGTCAGCTAGCTAGCTCAGCTCAAGTCAGCTCAAGCTTAGCTCGTCCAGCTCAACTCCAGCTCCTCTGACTACTACCAGCTCCTTCAGTCGGCCAGCTAGTGACCCAGCTAAGGTGCCAAGGGACTCCACCAAGCCAGATAGCCTTGGAGGGAACACTAGGCGCCCTTACAAGCCTTGGCGCCAACTTGGAAAGGCTCTTATAGCCGAATAGTGCTTGATAGGCTATCAACACCTCTTCAAGCCTTATCACAGCATTTCGGCAAGCATGAATGGGCACAAGGCCTAGCCGAAACATCCCCACCCCTTTGTACATGCCAATTCGGCCACCCCCTTGAAATCTATATATAGGGAGTTCATTTTCATTTGTAAACACACAATTTTCAGAACATATAATATACTTTGTGAGGTTTTCTCTCATGCTTGTTCTTTTTAGAACTTCTTGACTTATCAAATCTTTATTGATTTGTGGCGTCTCCCTTTCCTTTCCATCTGTACTTCAGATTACTTGGTTATATAACCATTTGGTCTAAGTTTATCTACCACCCTCAAGGTTTATTCTTTAAGAAACGGGATTATACTTTTGTATAGTTTCCTTCTTGAATTCCTTGAATACTATCCATTTTCATCCTTTTCCTTCCATTTCCATCACTTAAACTCCCTTAAACACTTCACCAAAATTCCAGCCTTCATTCTTCCATTATCACCTTACTTCCGCATCCATTCCATCATCATTTCTTCAAGAAGGCGTTCGTGATACAAGGTGTGCTTGCATTCAAAGGTCTGGGCAATCAAAGCTTCTCTCAACAAAGTCATTTGGAGAGTTGGAGCGTATCACCCTTGCTGCTCTAGGTCGAACATGCATGGGACATGCAAGGCTGGTCACACATGAGTCATGGATGGTCATGCATGCTCACACACGTACACTTGGCTGCCACACACGCTTGTAGGACACTTTCCCACACATAGGATAGCTTTCAGTTGGTTCTGGACTCGTCAGCTGGAGTTGAGCTAGTGTAGCTAAAGTTGAGCTGACTAGAGTTGAGTTGAGCTGAAACGAGCTGGGTACGAGTGAAGTGAGCTGAGTTGAGTTGCCCACTCTTCCCTGAGCTGAAGATGAGCTGCATACACTCACTTGAGTTGAAGTTGAGCTGTGTATGCTCACTTGAGCTAGCAACCTCCTAAGCACCTATGCCAAACACAATGAACATGCATAAAAAGCCTTGTATTCTTATTTAAAACTTATATACACACTATAATCATAATGTAAACACACTTAACATATTATAAACATACTATAATCATAATGCAAACATACTTAGCATATTATATACATACTTAGCATACTTAATACGTAGTATAACCTAACTATGTCACATATCAGTACGCAACACATTATAAAGCTTATGTTCTAAGGCATAAACATGCTCAAATGAATCAGGAATTGTAGCACAAGTAAGGAACATAGCTTCCCTGAATTTCTTCGCCTTAGAACGGGTAATGGTTTCTAATGGTAAGACCTCCGGATCAACTTGCTTTTCTTGAAATTATGTGCTCACATCAGCACCAAAGGCTTATCACCACTATCCATCACTTATCACACCATTTCAGCAATATTGGAGGGAGACACCATGCTTAGCCGAATCATTCACCCGTGTATGATGCCTATTCAGCCACCCCTTTCCCTTACTATAAATATGTAAGCTCTTTGTGCATTTAAACAACAATTCAAAATACAATTCATCCTTTGTGAGAATTTTCTCTCTTTTAGTTCTTTTTAGAACTTTATCGATTTATCAAGTATTTTGTATTTGTGGCGTCAACCCTCTATCCACCTTGATACTTCTGGTTCTTTTAGTTTAATATACTAAATGGGTCAAAGTCCTTACTACCATCCTTTAAAGATCAATATAAGGTTCGGGGTTAGGTTTTCTATAGCCTAGTTTCTTCCTTAAGTATCTTTAAGATACTATCTCTTTTTCCATCCTCTCTTACCACCATCAAACACCATTTGAATTCCTTTCTTTAAACCTATCACTTTATGTCAGCCTTCACTATCACCCAAAACGTCCAAACATCCCTTACACCCTTTCCAAACACCACGCATTTCTTCATCTCCAAATCAGTCCCTAAACTATTCATTTCCACCCTTTATCTTTATTTCTTCATTTTACAGCCACTTCTTGCGAGATACTTGCTTTCTTCCTAGGTCCTACAATCAAAGTGTGCCATTTAGCATCATCAACAAGATCAGCCTGCATCACTCTCCACATTGGCGCCAAGCATGGGAATGGTGCCATGCTTTCCCTCCCCTGGCCGAATGGGTGCTTGGAAGCTTCCATGATGATTTGGCTGGTAGGTGACCCTTGAGGTGTCCACACACTCGAGCTAGTAGTTTTAGGGTGAGCTGATTGTGCTGAGGTTGATCTGGTTCGAGCTGAGCGAGCTAGCTGATTTAGCTAGCTAAAGTTGAGTGATGATTTGAGTTGAACGTAGCTTTCTCTAGCTAAGTGAGTTGATCCATTAGTGTCTTTGAGCTGCCCTTGAACCATAAGAGTGTTTTGGAGCTGAAATAAAGCTTGCAAGGTCTCGAATCAACAATGAGCTGTTTTGAGCTCATAGGAAGCTTTTGAGCTGAAACTGAGCTGGCCACTAGTCTCTTGAATTGTGCTAACATGTCCTACAAAGAAAATCAAATAAAATAACATAAGTTTAAATGTATTTAAGTAAAATAAGCTAAAATGAACTAATGAGATGAAATTAAGGTAAAAATGTGGTTTATGTAATGCATGATTATCATATAATATACAAATGAATGATAACATATAATAATCCAAGCATATTATATAATGCATAATAAATAAGTAAATAGATAATGAAGTAAGGAAGAACTCCCTCTTCTTTCATGATTGATAAACAAGATGAAAGCATAGTGAATGTGAGTAGAAACGTACACACATCATCCCCTCCTTTTGAGCGACTTGTCCTCAAATCGAAAGGTCTTGTTTTTTTTTTTGACATTCTCTTACTGTTGGGGTGTCTGAATTTTCATCTTCTCCCTTCAACGAAATGCTTTCCTTAGGATCAATTTGCAAAACAAAGAAAGAACATCTTTTGGCCTTTGGTTAGTAAAAACAACATCGATCATAGGTAGTGTCAAGGGACACTTCCTAATCATTGATCCTTTGGGGTTCTTCTTTGCAATGATTGGAATCATCGCACCCTTTGGTAAGGGCATTAATCCATTCAACCTCCTAGTGGTGTTGGTTGGTAACATCATGACTATTTGTGAAGGTACACGATTCTTCAAATTCTACCTTTGGTAATGTCATGTCCTTTGGTGTAGGGATGTGTCTTTTGGAAACATCATGATCTTTCATCAAGGTTTCAGCTCTTTGTTTCCGATTCCTACCTCCTGGATCAATAAATTCTTTCACGAATAGTTCCTTATAGTTCACGCTAACTTCTCTTTTGATAAGGGCGTTCTTGTCGAAACAACATTCCTTGAGTTATACGGATCTAGGATTGAAGCAAGCATTTCCCTGCAATTAAACAAAACAAAGAGGCTGTTTTTAGGCTTAGAATTACACGAAAATGAAGAAAGAAAACAAAAGAAACAAGAGAAGAAGTTACTGGAATTTTTGGGCAGATTTGAAGGAGGAAGATGAATGCTTCAACGTTCATCCATGGCCATCTTGAGTGCTCAAAAATGGAAGAAACTTGCTAGAAACTTGAACAACGAAGAACTCGAAAGAACTCGCACAATCTGTTATGCAAACCTGAATCGAATACGTTCAACGTCAACAGACTTGGACCCTCTAGATAGCAATCTAGGAACCCGAAGTATCAAGGAAATTTGACATAAGTATATCATGGATAATGCATATGATAAATATATGAGCATAAGGTATGATGCATATAATATGATATCTAATTATGCTATATAAGTAATAAACTAAAAGAAATAATATGAAAATATAGAGCTTAATGAAAACTCCTTGTTTCTTCATCCTTAGTAAGATTAACATAAGAAGGAAGATAATTGAGTGCCCAAGCTGGATTGTATCATCCTCCCCTTCTTTTGAGCAATTTGTCCTCAAATCGGAAGGGTCTTTCCTCAATTGCTTTCTGGTAGTGCTGAAGGTGATGTTTTCCTTACTCGAAGTATTCTCCAAATTGTATGATGGCTGCAAAACATAATGGAAATCTAAAGAAAATGGGTTAGTGTAATCTATCGGAAGGATAAGAGGAAACTCCCAATTGACTTCTTTTGCCGAAAAGGCATTAGTTTTTGGAGTCTCTCTTACAATTTGCCCTTGCACAAGGCTGGTTTGACGACCTTCATTGGTACTTGTCGAAACATGACTAGGAGTTCCTTCGGGTGGTTTGGAATGTTCTTGGCATAATTGCTCCACCACTTTCCTCATTTGTATTTGTCCCTTTTCTAACCTCCGTGGGGGACAAAGGTACCAGCACAAACTTCTTCCCTTCATGCTTAAAGGTGTATTGGTTGGTGTAACAGTCATGAGTAGTCTTCTTATCATACTGCCAAGGTCTCCCAAGTAGAATATGGCCTGCATGCATAGGTACTATGTCGCATAGTACTTCATCCTTGTAGTTTCCAATTGTAAACGAAACCAATGCTTGTCTAGTCACGTTCAACTCTCCTCCATCATTTAGCCATTGTAGTTTGTAGGGCTCTGGATGTTTTTGAGTCTTCAATCCCAATCTGTCCACAAGAATAGTACTAGCCACATTTGTGCAACTTCCACCATCTATGATCATGAAACATACCTTTTCGTTAATGTTGCACTTGGTGTTGAAGATGTTTTCACGTTGCGGTTCCTCATTGGAGACTTGAATATTAAGTAGTCTTTTGACCACGAATAGTTCTCCATCAGTGGCTTTGGCATATTTCGGTACATCATCCTTCTCCTCGATCTCTTCTTCTTCCTTGTAATCTTCATGATCAGAAAGGACTTCTTTGTTGTACAAAATCAACATAGTGTTTCGATTTGGATATTGATTGGCCATATGCCCTCTTCCAAGGCATTTGAAGCATTTAATCTCACTGGATCGAGCCTTGCTCTCCACTTGCTTGCCTCGATTGTTTTCTACCACGGCAGGCTTTGGTTTTGAAGTTTCGGCCGTCTCTCTAATCTGGAGCGGGGTGTTCTTTCGGGCATTGTTTTGTGTCCACTTAGAAGTGGTGGAATTGTTACTTCGAATCACACTCCTCCTTTGTTGTCTTTCAACCTTTATCGCCATATGCACCATTTCGTCAATCTCAACATAGCGCTGAAGCTCTACAACATCAGCAATGTCTTTATTGAGCCCAGTGAGAAATCTGGCCATGGTTGCCTCACAGTCTTCTTCTATATTGGCAAGGATCATTGCAATCTCCATCTCTTGGTAGTACTCCTCAACGCTCTGGTTTCCTTGTTTCAAAGTTTATAACTTGTGAAAAAGATCCCGGTGGTAATGAGTTAGTATGAATCTCCGGCGCATAATACTCTTCATATTGTGTCATGTGTTAATTGGCCTTTCTCCATTGCGTCTCATGGATAGAACTAGTTGGTCCCACCAGATTAATGCATAATCAATGAATTCCATTGTAGCCAATCGTACCTTTTTCTGTTATGAACAATTATGGCACTCGAATATATGTTCCACTTTACTCTCCCAATCTAGATATGCTTTGGGAACGGTCTCTCCTTGGAATGGTGGAATGGTAACTCGGATGTTGCCGAGACTGTTATCAATTTGAGCACGCCCTCCTTGATACCGTTGAGCACTTCAAACAGATAACTGCTCAACTTCCTCATCTTCATTCTCATCCACAATCTCTTCATTTCGATGTCTTGGTTGTTGCCTATGCACATTGCCTTGTGAAGCCTCTAATTGGTCCATTTTATCATGAATAGGCTCCAATTCTGCTCGTAGTATTCTTTGCAACTCTCAGATCATTGCTTCCGTCTGGAGATTTGGGGCTTATTGTATTTCTTCCGGATTTTAATTTTGAGACATTTTGTTAGTGATAATAAAAGAATCTGAAAAAGGATATTAGGACCTTACCCAATTTTTTTTCCCAAAAGCCTCACTAATTCACTCCAAGAAAGTCATTATCTATTCTCTTTCTGTGTTTGCACTCTAGGACAAATATGGTTTTTTCGTGTCCTCTTCTATTCTCACACACTTAAATTGCCTTTTACCACTCTTTTCTCTTTTGTATAGTTCTTAGGAGAACTTACTCAAAACTTAGGCAAGTCAATGTGCTTGTGCGTTACTGAATTGGTTAGTTTAATAAGAAAAGAATGATATAGGATGCAAAGAAGGGTTTAGAATGAAAAAGAAAAAGAAAAACGGGGTTACTTATCAAGAAAACTTACAACCTTCCTTCACCAACAATCAAAGTCTTGAAGATGAAATGGCTTCTCGGCTTGATGTTGAAGATGAAATGGCTTCTCGGCTTGATGTTGAAGATGATGTTGTTGTGCTCTCTTCACCCTTGAACTTGTAGTTTTCAAATCTGATTTTTTTTTGCAGATAATTGAAAATGACAAAGGTTAGTCACTTACAATCTGAATTTTGCTTGAAACGGGCTTCTTGTTGCACTTTGCTTCTTCCACCAAAGCTTTGATTACCATATGATCTAAGTCGGTCTTGTTGTTGATGTTGAACAGAAACACTTTGATTGTAGGATCTAGGAAGGAAACAAGTATCTCGCAAGAAGTGGCTGCAAAATGAAGAAATAAAGATAAGGGGTGAAATGGATAGTTTAGGGGCTGGTTTGGAAGTGAAGGAATGTATGGTATTTAAAAGGATGTAGGGAAGTATTTGGGCATTTTGGGTGATTTTAAGGGCTGGAAGAATGTGAAGTAGTTTGGTGGTGAAGTTGAAGGGTGTTATGGTGGTGATAAGAAGGATGAAGATTGGATAGTATCTTAAAGATACTTGAGGAAGAAACTAGCTTATTAGAGAACCTAACCCCGAACCTTATATCAATCTTTAAGGGGTAGTAATAAGGACTTTGACCCCTTTAGTGTATCAAACTAAAAGAACCAAAAGTATCAAGGTGGATAGAAAGGTAGCCGCCACAAGTACAAGTACTTGATAAGTCGATAAAGTTCTAAGAAGAACTAAAAGAGAAATAATCTCACAAAAACAATTTGTATTCAGAATGGTGTCTTCCAAATGCCCAAATGGCTACATATATATAGTAGGGGAACGGGGTGACCGAATAGGCATAAACAAAGATGAATGATTCGGCATTTGCTTGGTTTCTCCCTCCTAAGTGACTGAATGGTAATGATAGGGCCTTGAAACGTGATGGTAAGCAAAGGGTGATGTTTCGGTGCTTATGGTGATGCTTCATGTGGCGCCAAGCATGAATGGGTGCCTTGGTTTCCCTCCTTGGCCGAATAGTGGTGTAGGTGCCTCCTCGGGTCTAACTAGCTGGTTAGTGACACTAGCTAGCTAGGTAACATTTAGCTGGAGTGGATAGGGGGAGCTGAGATGAGCTGGACGAGCTAGGCTTGAGCTGAGCTAGCTAGCTGACTTAGCTAGCTCAATCCTCACTTCAATTTGAGCTTCCCAGAGCTGAGTTTAGCTAGTTGAGCTTGAGCTTTAAGTTCATGAACTCCTCAAGTTAGTTTCACTAAGTTCACGAGCTAAAATAGTCCTTCAATTGAGCTCTCTTGCAATTCCACGTGCTTAAGCTGTCCTTGAGCTATTATGAGCTGCCAAAAGCCTTCCCAAGCTATGGTGAGCTATCCTTAAGTCCCTCAAGCGTTCTTGAACTATTATCTTTTAATGAAATGAGCTGAAATAACAAGAAAACGATGTGTAAGCTATAATAGATAAGAATGAGCTTAAAATGAGCTAAAAACAATGTGGTTTAGCTAAGTTTAAATATAAACTAACTTATAATAAATATAAATATGTGGTGATATGCTTATCTTAGTTAATATAATTAATTATAATCCTAAGTATATCATGGATAATGCATATGATAAATATATGAGCATAAGGCAGGATGCATATAATATGATATCTAATTATGCTATATAAGTAATAAACTAAAAGAAATAATATGAAAAGATAGAGCTTAATGAAAATTCCTTCTTTCTTCATCCTTAGTAAGATTAACATAAGAAGGAAGATAATTGAGCGCCCAAGCTGGATTGTATCACCATTGTATATTCTCTTGAAATTCCAGATTTTTCCAGATTCAAAGTTTCTTGATAAAGTCAGCGCCCCAGGCTTGTTTCCAAGTGATTTTGAGAGTTTCCAACGTATTAGCAAGCCCTACATCAGTTGGTATCAGATTGGGCATGATTTTTGGGCAAGTAATTCAAGTTTGGTCGAATTTGGGAGGGTTCCAATCTCAATCTGCCGCAACTTTGCAAGTCGGGCTGTTTTCAGCATTTTAGGGTTCTTTCTTTCCAATAAACTCTAATTTTCATTTTCTTGCTGTTTGATTTCATTTTTTACCACAAAAAATAAAAAAGAAAAAGAAAAGAAAAAGAAAAAGAAAAAAGAAATGAAAAGAAAAGAAAGAGAAAGAGACAAGAACAACACAATCAGCAAGCAAAGCAAGTGCTAAGCATCACGCCTATTCCCATACATATTCATATCGTTTGGACTCTCATGATTGCTTTCCGGGTTTTAAGGGTTTTCTTCTTTCACTTCTTTTGCTCTTAGATTTTATTTAAATTCTGATACGGACACAGCCCTGTGTAAGAGAACATTGAGCTTGCGGAAGCGGATAAGGATGTTGGCACGAATGTTGGATCGGTGAAAAGATGGATAAAGATAGGCGATGACGATGGAGATGGAAGATAAATGGATAAATTGTCCTCGGCGCCCTCTTGATCGCAACTAACCAAGCAAGAAACCTCAAACGGCTCTAACCCAAATAATCAAATAAAATCTTGAAAATTCATAATTATCCAAAAATCTTGTATTAATCCCGTATAGGAACTTCTGCATGTGTTGTCTTCGCTAAAATAGACGTATCTTGAGTTCTAGATGTCCGATTGAGGCATTTTAAGATCCATTGGAAAGATAATTGACAGCCGAACAAGTTTTAAGTATACATGACGACCCATAAATGCCTGGATCCCATCCAAAGAGGAGTCACAAGTTGATTGACGTTTCTGACTTACAAAACAGTTTTAACTTCTTTTCCAAGATGATTAGTTTCACCTCTCTCATGCATGTATCATTCCCCCACTCCTCAAAAAGATTTTCCCTAGAATCTAAACCGACAAATGGAGGAAGTTCATCAAAGTACCAGGAAAGAGAAGATGTCTCTTTTGCAATGTAATTTACAAGTTCTAATAGAGTAGCGCAAACTTGGATTTGGAAGCCTTCAATCAAGTTGTTGCAAGAACTAGGGGCTCTAGACTCAATCAAGAAGATTAGGAGCAGATCTGAAAATTTAAGAGAAAAGAGGACTTTTCTTGAAAAATTCAGATTCAAGGTTTGTTTATGGCTATGGAGATGGCATGAAGTTGAAGATGGAGATGGCTTGATGGATTTGTGATGGTTTTGTCCTCGGTACCCTCTTAGACGCAATTACCTAAGCAAGCAACCTCAAGCGGCTCTAACCCACCCTCCTAGACGTGATTACCTAGGCAAGCAGGAGTGTGAAGATGATCTCCCTCACAAGAACTCGTCGAACTTATGTTGAAGAAGACTTCTAAGGCACAAGTAATCAGTACTTGCAAAAACAAACTCACTAAATATTTTATTAACCAAAGAAAATCTGAATAATCTCCATTACAATGGTGGAGGCTTCATCCTTTTATAGGTGAAGGATAGCCAAAGTAATCTAACTTATACTAAAACTAGGAAACCCTAATTTAATTAAAAAATAAAAGAAAAACAGCCTTTAAACTTCTTGTGCTTGGGCTGCAAGTGATAAGCTGATAAGTGCAGGTGATAAGTTGATAAGAGTTGCTTGGGAGAAGGGTGGCTGGTTACTAAAGTATATAAAACCCTAAAAACATAATTTAAATGTTAATAATTAAGTTGGGCTAAGTCTAATTCGTCCAAAAGCCTTATATAATAGCTTTTGGGCTGAATTTTACAAATTCCCGTAATAATCCCGTATCCAGTTTTCTGCATGCGCAGTCTTCAGTAAAATGGACGTATCTTGAGTTCCCGATGTCCGATTGATGCGTTTCAAGATGCGTTAGAAAGGTAACTGAATGCCGGTCAATTTGTTAGAAGACAATACTTCCCAGAAAAGCCAGGATCCCATCCGAAATGTCGTCTCAAGTTGGCTGACTTTCCAGACTTCACAAACAGATTCAACTTCTTGTCCAATATGCATTGCTTTAGCCCTCCCAAGCATGTATCAAGTTCTTTCTCATTGAGATCATCACTATTGTTCTTTTGGTTGCAAAGTGACTAATTCTCATCTTCAAAATTGTTATTAATGCTAGAAGAGGAATAAGCATAAATAGAAATTTGAAAACAATCAATGGTACCTTTTGATTGTAGCGTACATTCGTCGGTGTTTGTCATTTGATGATCATCTTGAATCAAAATAGTAGGTTTGTCACTGGAACCAAACACAGTACATAGAATTTCTTCCTCATCAATAGGCAAGGTTAAACTCTCGATGCTATCGCCTTCTTCATGTTCTTTAGGAGAACAAATTTCTTTATCATGTTTCGAATAACAGATTTCAATATCATTAGAAGACATGATTTCAGACAACATATCTCTCAAAAAAATTTCTTGAAAATAAGACTTATCTGGACAATCATACCCGGAATGATCTAGTCGACCACAATAATGACATCGAGTCCCCAAAAGAGTAAAATTCAATATGTTGCTCAATGACATCCTCAAGAACGATCTGAATCTGATACCAAGTGATACAGACACGGCCTCGTATACGCGAACGTTGAGCTTGCAGAAGCGGATAAGGATGTTGGCGCGAATGTTGGATTGGTGAAAAGATGGATGAAGATAGGCCATGACGATGAAGATGGAAGATAAATGGATAAATTGTCCTTGGCACCCTCTTGATCGCAATTAACCAAGCAAGCAACCTCAAATGACTCTAACCCAAATAATCAAATAAAATCTTGAAAATTCATTATTATCCAAAAATCTCGTATTAATCTCGTATAGGAACTTC
This sequence comes from Hibiscus trionum, assembly GCA_030270665.1. NCBI lineage: Eukaryota > Viridiplantae > Streptophyta > Magnoliopsida > Malvales > Malvaceae > Hibiscus > Hibiscus trionum. The sequence goes on along the minus strand of BSYR01000010.1, from coordinate 35,028,557 downwards.
TGCATGCACTATCTTCGCTAAAATAGACGTATCTTGAGTTTTAGATTCCCGATTGAGGCGTTTCAAGATCCGTTGGAAAGCTAATTGACAGGCGGACAAGTTTCAAGCAGACATGTTGGCCCATAAATGCCTGGATCCCATCCAAAAAGGAGTCGCAAGTTGATTGACGTTTTTGACTCACAAAACAGTTTTAACTTCTTTTCCAAGATGATTAGTTTCACCTCTCTCATGCATGTATCAAGTTATTTTTTTGCCTTCTTTTTTTTCTCCTTTACTTTATCTAACACCTTTTCGTTTTCTTGTGTTAGTAGGATTCTAAAAGTTGCATGATGATACATGTACGGGACAAGCCCAAGTCAACGATGGACTCACATTCTCTCTTGGACCAACCACACGAACCAAGTCCAAGATCCTTAAGGATAAACTATACACCACCATGCAAGGAATGGTGACCAAAGGCTTACAATCTTTCACGCAAGAGCAAGAATTCCGGGAAAAGACTCACTCTCCAAGTTTGAAGAATTGGGTCACACAAACCCATGTTGAGGAAGCACACGCCCAAGAATGCAAGGACAAGTCCTTAACCATATTTGAAGTCCATTAAAATTGGGGTTTAATTGTAATTTTTAGACCCAAAGCTGAATTATAAAGCTTGGGTGTAATTAGTTAATTTCCAGCCCAAATCAGACTCATTTAAGTTTAGGCCTTGTCATTCCCTTTAAAATAGCCCAAATCAACCTCATATTCAAGCTACAACCCTAATAAACTGTCCCCCTTATCAGCCATGGAAGAGTGCCGCCCAAGACTCCCTAAACAAGGCAGAGTTCCCATTCAGCATGTAATTACATTATTTTATTAGTTTATGGTTATTTTATTATTTCATTTAGTATTATTTTATTTGGAAGAGAGTTTTATTCTACTTAGGACTTTCTTTTAGTTTAGTCATTCTTCCCCTATAAAAGGATGAGATCTCCTTTGTAAATCAGATTTGAGTTATTAAATAAATAGGGTATTCTTTTAAGTACGTGTTTGAAAGTATCGAGAAACTCATGTCTTCGAAGCTTTCTTCAATGTGTTCGACCGAGTTGAGCGAGAGAGAATCTTCACACTCCGAGTTTCCTATCTAATCGCGGGTAGGAGGGTCGGTTTTAAGCCATATCACAGAGGTTGCCTAGTTAATTGCAACTAGGAGGGTTCGGTGGGCATCACTACCATTCCACAACTCCAAATCCATCTTGTCCAAGTCTTAAACATTGCACCATCTTCCACAAACAGATTTGAACTTTCCAGATTCGATTTTCTTTACTTTGCACTTATCTTTCTTTATCTTTTTCGTTCAATTCCTTCTTATTTTCTTCTAATCTTCTTATTCACCTTTGAATCTTTAACTTTGGGCTCTTATTTTCAGAATTTTCAAGAAACACCATTGTATATTCTCTTGAAATTCTAGATTTTTCCAAATTCAAAGTTTCTTGATAAAGTCAGTGCCCTAGGCTTGTTTCCAAGTGTGATGTGAGCAGGTTTATGCCACCCAATGATGCAACTTCGAACTTTCAGGGAAGTTTGCTCTTTCACTTGTTACATACTGATGTGTAACATTTCTTTACTTATATTACGAGTTTTATATGTGTTTGCATAGTTTCTATAAGTATTATGTGATTTGGTTTGGTTTTCTAAGATAAGTGTATGCTTTGATATGAGAGCTTGTTGTGTGCTTGTGAATAAGTTTGCTAGCTCATTAGTGTGTTAACATGTTATTTTTAGCTTGTTGAAATGTTTTCAATAAGTTTACAATACTTTGATGGATGTTTGCTATTTTTTCATTAAGGGACACTAAAGGACAACAACTAAGGAGCTTCCGCCTAGCTCGACTGATGCTCACTCAAGTGTATCTCAACTCAGCTCAAGGCAACTTCTACGCATTGTTTTCAGCTCAACTCAATTCAGCACACTCTAAAGCAGCTCAATTCACTTCCAGCTAGCTCAACTTCAGCTCCACTAGCTCAACTCCAGCTGACAAGTTCAGAAATAGCTGAAAGGTGACGTACGCATTGGAGAGTGTTCTACAAGCATGTGTGATGTGAGCACGTTTATGCCACCCAACGGTGCAACTTCAAACTTTCAGGGAAGTTTGCTCTTTCACTTTGATGTGAGCACATCTTTTCACGACAAGCAAGATGATCCGGAGGTCTTACCATTAGGACCTTGATATGTGCACGTTTGGCCATAAATCAGCAACCTTTGATTTGAGGACAAATCGCTCAAAAGAAGGAGGGGATGATGTGTGCACGCTCACTAGCAAGTTTTGCACACTTTCATGTTGTGTTTCACACATGAAAGACCCGAGAATTTTCTTTACTTCTCTCATATTACTTACTTTTTCTACACTCATTTCTCGTTATTTAGATTCATGTTATCACATCATATTCTGTATATGTTTTGCATACTTTATTTTCATGACCTTAGCATGTTATATGTGATACCCATACTTAAGCTTAAAACCACATCTTTACTTAGCAAATGTTTGCATCTTTAGATTATAGTTTGCATCATTTAAAACTTTACTTTATACTTATGCATTATAGTCCCTATACTATTTAAATGGCACATTAGTTATATAATTCATTGTTTTCTTCATAGGTTATATTAACACAGCTCAAGGGAGTGTGCTACAGCTCGGTTCCAGCTCAAAGTGTCAGAATCAGCTCAAAACGTTGTTTGGCCGTTTCAAGACTCTACAAGCTGCCAAATGGTTCAAGAACACTTATGAAGTCTTAAAAGAGCTCAAGGATACTAAAGGACCAGCTCACTCAGCTCAAAACAGCTTCAAAGAGCTCAAATAGCAAAAGGGTGATTTCTGAGCAAAAGAGGATTCGTTTCAGCTCCAAAACACTCCAATAGCTAGAGGACTACTTAAAGGCACTTCAAGACTAGCTCACTCAGCCAAAGAAAGCTCGGATCAGCTCAAATCAGCTACTCACCTTTAGCTAGCTAAGTCAGCTAGCTAGCTCAGCTCAAGTCAGCTCAAGCCTAGCTTGTCCAGCTCATCTCCAGCTCCTCTGACTACTACCAGCTCCTTCAGTGGACCAGCTAGTGACACTAGCTACCTAGCTAAGTGATGGAAGGGCACCTACCTAGCCGAATAGCAAAGGAGGGAACCTAGGCACCTCTACACACCTTGGCGCCAATTTGGAAAGGTGCAAGGCTGCCGAATAGTGCTTGGTAGGTTATCAACACCTATTCAAGCCCTTATCACACCAATTCGGCCAAAGGAGGGAGACACCAAGGCTGCCGAATCATTCCCTCTCCCCTACACACCATTTCGGCCACCCCTTTCATTTACTATAAATATGTAATGTATTTTCATTTGTAAGACACAATTCAGATTATAAAATTACTTTGTGAGGTTTTCTCTCATCCTTGTTCTTTTTAGAACTTCTTGACTTATCAAATCTTTTTTGATTTGTGGCGTCTCCCTTTTCTTTCCATCTTGATACTTTAGATTGTTAAACATCCATTGTTTCTCAGTCTAAGTCCTTTTACCACCCTCAAGGCCTCATCCAAGTTAGGGTATATGCTCTTTAGCATATGTTCAGCTTTTTTGAGCCTTTAAATACTACCAACATCCTTTCTCTTCACCATCTTCCATACACCATCCGAAACCATCTTCCTACTTATCTATCTTCCTTTCCTTACACCCTTTTGACATACAAACACTACCATCCTTCCGCAACCTATCTCCTTTCATCCATTTCAACATATTTTCACAAGAAAACATTCGCGATACAAGGCTTGCTTGCATTCAAAGGTCCGGGAAATCAAAGCTTCTCTCTACAACATCAATTGGAGAGTTTGGAGCGTATCATGTGGTGATCAGAGCAACAAGGAAGAATCAAGTAAGCCCTATATTTTCTTATTTCAATTCTGATATAAAAAAGAAAAGAAAGAAAATTCAGATTGTTCCAAATACAAGGAATCTGAATTAAATAAAAAAAATAGAAAATCAAAATTTCAAAAGGGTGAAGATTGAAGTACAAACGTCCAAGAAACCAACTCCGAGAAGTTCCTCAAGTTTGATTGCTCACGACCAGTTTGTAAGTCAAGTTTTGTGGTAACGTTTCTGTTTTCTTCATTTCTTTCATTTCTATCCTTTATTTTTTTTCTTACATTTCAGTCCCTAAACTTTTTCCTTTTCATTTTAAACTCTTTCTTTCTTCCTATTTCCAACCCTAACCATTGTTTTACAGCCCAAACGCCATATTATCAATAAAAGTTTTGACAGGTTCGAGTTAGTTCTCTTAAGAACTCGTTTTGAGAGAATTTGAGTGGAAAAAGGCACAGAGAGTGTGAGAGCAGAAGAGGACAAGTAAAAGCCAAAAATAAGTCCTAGAGTGCAAACACGAGTGATTGAGTGGAGTGTCATCTTATTTTCTTGGAATAAACGTGAGGCTTTGTGAGTGAATTTTGGTGAGGTCCATTTTTTTCTAACCATGTTGCAGGAACAACAAAGGGAATATGCATTTCATACTAGATGCCATGTCAATGGTAAAATATGCCATGTGATCGTTGATCGTGGGAGTAGCACCAATCTTGCAAGTACACTCATGGTGCACAAATTGGGTCTAAAGATGATGCAACATTCAAATCCATATGAAATACAATGGCTTAATGATGATAAGGTTGCCATTACTCAGCAAGTGTTAGTTCCATTTTCCATTGGCAAGTATGAAGACGAGGTTCTTTGTGATGTAATCCCTATGAGCACAACTCATTTACTTCTTGGAAGACCATGGCAATTCGACAAAAGGGCCACCCATGATGGGTTCTTAAACCATTATTCATTTATCCATGGGAGAAGAAAAGTTACGTTAACACCATTGCCATCAACCAAGTGCTTCAAGATCAACAACAATTAAAGAAGAGCTTTGAAGTTATGCAAGAAGAACATTGTGTGAAAACAACAGCATTTGGAGTTGAAAAAGAAATGGATGTTAGAATTGTGGGAGTTGAAAACAAGAGAATAGTTGATAAAAATGACGGGGTTGAAAATGAGAAAATCAAAAAAGAAAAAGAAGTCGGAGTTGAAAATGAGATCGGAAAAGATGAGAAAATAAGGCATATTTTATCTAATCCTACTCTTTCTTCCATTTCTTCTTTTGTTTTGCAGGATGACCCAAGAGACACGTCTTTTCAAAGAGGTTATTCAAGAAGCATGACTTTTGGAGGACCAACAAATGTGTTCCTTGACGAATTGAAAGTTATGTCCCTTAAAGATCCAAGGGACGTGTCTCTTAAAGATGACTATTACGAGGAGGTGTCTCTTGAAGAACCAATAGGCGTGACTTCTTCAAAGGTTGTGACACTTGAACTTCCAAGAGATATTAGCATTAACATTCCATGTGCATTGTCAATCTTGAGGAGAATTCAGCAACCAACGCCCATTAAACATCCACCATGGTTTGCAATTTTTTTCCATCTTATTATAAGTTTCTCTTCATCTAACCATGGTTTGTTTTGCAGCCAATTGATTCAAATACATGGAGTTATTTTATCAACCAATGGTGACAAGTTCCTTTGTTATTTTGAGGTTGATTGGTGCACTAGAATCAATGCGAAACTACAAACAACCATTCTGCCCAAGATTACCCGTTTCAAGGGTATGAAGCAAGCATCTTCCATCCACTCAAAGATTATCATTTGAAGTGGTACAAGGATAAAGGTGGAACTATTCATGGAAGGATTAGTTGATCCAGGAGGTTGGAGGCAGAAATGAAGTGTTGAAACTTTGATGAAAGATCATGTCATTTCCAAAAGTTATGATGTTTCCAACCATTACAGAAGAGAACCCCAAGGGACATGTGCCTATTCAGAAGAACCGAGAAGAATGGTCATTCCATTTGGGAAGAGCAGTGAGGATTCATCCACCCCTACAATAAAAGATTATCCGTTGAGAAACAACTTCGATTTGAGGACAAATCGCCTCAAAGAAGGGGAGGACGATATGTGCATGTTTGGCCCTAAATCAGCAACCTCCGATTTGAGGACAAATCGCTCAATAGAAGGAGGGGATGATGTGTGCACGCTCACCAGCAAGTTTTGCACACTTTCATGTTGTGTTTCACACATGAAAGACCCGGGAGTTTTCTTTACTTCTCTCATATTACTTACTTTTTCTACACTCATTTTTGGTTATTTAGATTCATGTTATCACATCACACTCTGTATATGATTTGCATACTTTATTTTCATGACCTTTGCATGTTATATGTGATACTCATACTTAAGCTTAAAACCACATCTTTACTTAGCAAATGTTTGCATCTTTAGATTATAGTTTGCATCATTTAGAACTTTACTTTATACTTATGCATTATAGTCCCTATACTATTTAAATGATACATTACTTATATAATTCACTGTTTTCTTCATAGGTTATATTAACACAGCTCAAGGGAGTGTGCTACAACTCGGTTCCAGCTCAAAGTGTCAGAATCAGCTCAAAACGTTGTTTGGCCGTTTCAAGACTCTACAAGCTTCCAAATGGTTCGAGGACACTTATGAAGTCTTAAAAGAGCTCAAGGATACTAAAGGACCAGCTCACTCGGCTCAAAAACAGCTTCAAAGAGCTCAAATAGCAAACGGGTGATTTCTAAGGAAAAGAGGATTCGTTTCATTTCCAAAACACTCCAGTAGCTAGAGGACAACTTAAAGGCACTTCAAGACTAGCTCACTCAGCCAAAGAAAGCTCGGATCAGCTACTCACCTTTAGCTAGCTGAGTCAACTAGCTAGCTCAGCTCAAGCCTAGCTCGTCCAGCTCATCTCCAGCTCCTCTGACTACTACCAGCTCCTTCAGTGGACCAGCTAGTGACACTAGCTACCTAGCTAAGTGATGGAAGGGCGCCTACCTAGCCGAATAGCAAAGGAGGGAACCTAGGCACCTCTACACACCTTGGCGCCAATTTGGAAAGGTGCAAGGCTGCCGAATAGTGCTTGATAGGTTATCAACACCTATTCAAGCCCTTATCACACCAATTCGGCCAAAGGAGGGAGATACCAAGGCTGCCGAATCATTCCCTCTCCCCTACACACCATTTCGGCCACCCCCTTTCATTTACTATAAATATGTAATGCATTTTCATTTGTAAGACACAATTCAGATTATAAAAATTACTTTATGAGGTTTTCTCTCATCCTTGTTCTTTTTAGAACTTCTTGACTTATCAAATCTTTATTGATTTGTGGCGTCTCCCTTTTCTTTCCATCTTGATACTTTAGATTGTTAAACATCCTTTGTTTCTCAGTCTAAGTCCTTTTACCACCCTCAAGGCCTCATCCAAGTTAGGGTATATGCTCCTTAGCATATGTTCATCTTTTTTTAGCCTTTGAATACTACCAACATCCTTTCTCTTCACCATCTTCCATACACCATCTGAAACCATCTTCCTACTTATCTATCTTCCTTTCCTTACACCCTTTTGACATACAAACACTACCATCCTTCCGCAACCTATCTTCTTTCATCCATTTCAACATATTTTCACAAGAAAACATTCGTGATACAAGGCTTGCTTGCATTCAAAATGTGTGGCTTATTTGTGTTGCCGCCCAAGGGAAGTTTTTTTAAATAAAATTTGAAGTTTAAATTTTAATTTGTAATTTAAACTCAGCCACAAGTTATGGCCGGCCACCCCTCCCCTTTGTCCTATATATATGTACGAAATTAATGTAAGAAATGTTAGACGTTTTATGAAATACATTATACTTGTGATATTCTCTCATTTTCGGTTCTTCATTGAACTACTTGGCATTTTCAGACTTTGTTTGATTGTGTCGTCTTTCTTGATACTCCGGGTTCCTAGATTGCTATCTAGTGGGTCCAAGTCCGTTTGGCGAAGAACATATTCGATTCGGGTTCGTTTAACAAGTTGTTTGAGTTCTTTCGAGTTCATCGTCGTGAATCAACCGCTGAATTTTCAGCAATGTTTTTGCCACATTTTGGACACCGAATTAGCCTTGAAAGCCCCTTGACGCCTTCATCTTTGTCCGAGTCCAAATTCGTCCAGAAGTTCCTACACCTTGTTCTTTCTTTCTTTCTTTCTTTCTTTTGTTTTCTTTGTTTTTCTTTTTTATTTTAACTCCTAAAAAACGTCCCTTACTTGTGTTTTTTGTAGAGAAATGTTTGCTACGATCCTAGATCCGTTTACAAACAAGGAGCGTTGTTTTTGAAGCAGCGTACCCCTTTATCATATGGTATCAGAGCTTTGGTCGGATTTTAGCACTTTCTGCACTACAAGACATCAAAAATATATATATACAAAGTCAAAAAATCGAAAAAATTCTGCAAAAAAAAAGTCAACGTTGAGCAAAAAAGTCAAAGTCAACTCAAATAAAAAATATAAAAAAATAAAAATTCGAAAATTGTGTTTCTTTTTCATACATATGTGTTGTTTGTTTGTGAAAATGATGAAGGATGCTTAAATTTGCCATGGAATGCTTCAAAATCACCCGAAACGACGTGTTCTTGTTTGTTCGGTGATAGGGTTGTTGTAAGCATTTCTGTTGCAGTAAGTCATTGTTTTCTTTTCCTTCATTTTATTTTCAGCCTTAGTTCGTTATTTTCATCATTAATTTCAGCCGTGTCTTGTCTTTTTCTTTCAGCCTTATTTCGTTGTTTTTCTTCATTTATTTCCACTCGTATACTTGTTTTTATTTTTTTCAGCCTTTTTGTGTCATTTAAACAGCCCCTAAATACCTTCAACTTTGTTTTCTATCACCGTTACATATATCTTGAAGTTTGACACAGTTAACAAGTTTGAAGGATCGAGTTGGTTCCTTAAAGAACTGTTTGCGAGAGAACGAGTGGAAAAGTCATTTGAGTGTGTGAGTACAGCAAGGGAGACAAAAAAACGCCATTCAATTATTCTCCCGAGTGAAACACGAGCGCTGGGTGTTATTTTCTTAGTGCACTGTTCTTTGGAGTGATCCGTGAGACTTTGTTGAGCGTGTTATTGTGATGTCCTTTTTCTTTATTTTATTAACATATAACATCTTTTCTTTTGTTTGTTTTAGTGTTTAAAAATAGCAGGTTCTGATGATAATTCAGGTGAACAACCATCGGATCTTCAGATGCAAGCCTTGGAGCGCATGATGCAACGAGTTGTTGCTAATGCATTGGATCCGTTATTGCTTAGCCGGAGACGTACTGATACATGCATGGGAGGGGTGAAACTAATCATCTTGGAAAAGAAGTTAAAACTGTTTTGTAAGTTAGAAACGCCAGTCAACTTGCGACCCCTTTTTGGATGGGATCCAGGCATTTATGGGTCGACATGTCTTCTTGAAACTTGTCCGGCTGTCAATTAGCTTTCCAACGGATCTTGAAACGCCTGAATCGGACATCTGGAACTCAAGATACGTCTATTTTAGAAAAGACAGCGCATGCAGAAATTCCTATACGAGATTAATACGAGATTTTTGGATAATTACGAATTTTAAAGAATTTATTTGATTATTTGTAATTTAAATCAATATAGGATTCTGCAATATATATTAGGATCAGATTTATTTAATTAGGATTTTATTTTTAATATTTATTTATTATTAGAAGTTACTTATGTAATCAGGAGATTAGATTTCAACATTTATTTATTGTATTTAATTTCCTAAGTTTACTAGGATTAGAACTTCTCCAAGGCTTATATAAGGAGGCTTCAACCACATTGTAATTGGAAGATTTAAATGATTAAATAAAGTTCTCTTTTGAGTTCAGACTTGCAAGAAGTATAACTTGTGTTCTTTATTTTAGAAGCGATTCTTCAAGTTCGTCAGAATTTGTTGTTGATCTTCACACTCCTGCTTGCCTAGGTAACTGCGTCTAGGAGGGTGGGTTAGAGCCGCTTGAGGTTGCTTGCTTGGTTAATTGTGATCAAGAGGGTGCCGAGGACAATTTACCCATTTATCTTCCATCTTCATCGTCATCGCCTATCTTCAACCATCTTTTCACCGATCCAACATTCGCGCCAACATCCTTATCCGCTTCCGCAAGCTCAACGTTCGCGTATACGGGGCCGCGTCCGTATCATTTGGTATCAGATTCAGATCGTTCTTGAGGATGTCATTGAGCAACGTATTGAATTTTACTCTTTTGGGGACTCGATGTCATTATTGTTGTCGACTAGATCATTCCGGGTATGATTGTTCAGATAAGTCTTATTTTCAAGAAAAAAATTTGAGAGATATGTTGTCTGAAATCATGCCTTCTAATGATATTAAAATCTGTGATTCGGAACATGATAAAGAAATTTGTTCTCCTAAAGAACATGAAGAAGGCGATACCATCGAGAGTTTAACCTTGCCTATTGATGAGGAAGAAATTCTATGTAGTGTGTTTGGTTCCAGTGACAAACCTACTATTTTGATTCAAGATGATCATCAAACGATAAAAAACGACGAAGGTACGCTACAATCAAAAGGTACCATTGATTGTTTTCGAATTTCTATTTATGCTTATTCCTCTTCTAGCATTAGTAACAATTTTGAAGATGAGAATGAGTCACTTTGCAACCAAAAGAACAATAGTGATGATCTCAATGAGAAGGAACTTGTAAATTACATTGCAAAAAGAGACTATGCACAAGGATCCTTCAAGACATCTTCTCTTTCCTGGTACTTTGATGAACTTCCTACATTTACTGGTTTAGATTCGAGGACGAATCTTTTTGAGGAGTGGGGGAATGATATATGCATGAGAAAGGTGAAACTAATCATCTTGGAAAAGAAGTTAAAACTGTTTTGCAAGTCAGAAACGTCAGTCAACTTGCGACTCCTTTTTGGATGGGATCCAGGCATTTATGAGTCGACATGTCTTCTTGAAACTTGTCCGGCTGTCAATTATCTTTCCAACGGATCTTGAAACGCCTCAATCGGACATCTAGAACTCAAGATACGTCTATTTTAGTGAAGACAGCGCATGCAGAAATTCCTATACGGGATTAATACGAGATTTTTGGATAATTACGAATTTTCATGATTTTATTTGATTATTTGTAATTTAAATCAATATAGGATTCTGCAATATCTATTAGGATCAGATTTATTTAATTAGGATTTTATTTTTAATATTTATTTATTATTAGAAGTTACTTATGCAATTAGGAGATTAGATTTCAACATTTATTTATTGTATTTAATTTCCTAAGTTTACTAGGATTAGAACTTCTCCAAGGCTTATATAAGGAGGCTTCAACCACATTGTAATTAAGATTTGAAGGATTAAATAAAGTTCTCTTTTGAGTTCAGACTTGCAAGAAGTATAACTTGTGTTCTTTATTTTAGAAGCGATTCTTCAAGTTCGTCATAATTTGTTGTTGATCTTCACACTCCTGCTTGCCTAGGTAACTGCGTCTAGGAGGGTGGGTTAGAGCCGCTTGAGGTTGCTTGCTTGGTTATTTGCGATCAAGAGGGTGCCGAGGACAATTTATCCATTTATCTTCCATCTCCATCGTCATCGCCTATCTTCAGCCATCTTTTCACCAATCCAACATTCGCACCAATATCCTTATCCGCTTCCGCAAGCTCAACATTCACATATACGGGGTCGTGTCCGTATCACGTACAAGTGAAGATCCAGTGACTACATGGGACGAAATGAAGCGAATAATGCGCAAAGGGTTTGTTCCATCCCATTATCATCATGATTTATATCAGAAATTACAATCTTTGAAACATGGTAACTGGAGTGTTAAAGACTACTTCAAGGAGATAGAGATGGCCATGATGCGTGCGAACATCGAGGAGGATCGAGAGGCAACTCTGGCACGTTTTCTTGCAGGTTTGAATTCCGAAATTTCTAATGTTGTTGAGTTGCAGCATTATGTCGAATTGGATGACATGGTGCATATGGCAATCAAAATTGAGCGACAACAACGCTGAAAGTCTTCAAATCGAGGTAATACTCCATTTAAGTTATTTTCCAATTCTTTGAATACCTCTAACAATTTCAGGAAGCCTGCACCACTTCAGATTCGCGAAAAGGTAGAACCAAGCAAGCCAAAGACCCCTATTGCTGAGAATAGGCGTGACAAGACACATGAACGTTTGAGAGACATTCTGTGTTTCAAATGTCTAGGACGAGGACATATCACCAGTCAGTGCCCCAATTGGAGGACCATGTTGATGTTAGAAAGTGGCGAGATCGAGTCTGAGTTTGAGGAAGACGAGCAGGACCCCCTACAGTGGACGCAGAAGAAGATGATGACAATGTGTAGTTGTTTGCCACGAGTGAGGCACTTGTTGTCAAAAGGAGTCTGAATACTCAACCGAATTAGGATGAATAGCAACGAGAGAACATCTTTCACACCAGTTGTCTCGTGAATAATAAGGTATGTGTTGTGATTATCGATGGTGGTAGTTGCACTAATGTTGCTAGTTCTGTGATGGTTGAAAAATAAGGTTTGAAGACGACAAAGCATCCCAAACCTTACAAACTACAGTGGCTGAATGACGGTGGAGAGATTAGAGTGACGAAACAAGTTTTAGTGTCATTTTCCATTGGAAAGTATGAGGATGAAGTACTTTGTGATGTCGTTGCAATGGATGCAAGCCATTTGCTATTGGGTCGTCCTTGGCAGTTCGACAAGAAGACGACACATGATGGCTTTACGAACATGTATTCTTTTATGCATGCAGGAAAGAAGATAACCTTGGCACCTTTGACACCCAGTCAAGTGCAAGAAGATCAAGCAAGATTGCAAAAGAATGCTGAGGAAGTTCGTGGGAAAAAGAAGATGAACGTGTATGCCAACAGCAAGGAAATTAGGAAATGTCTTTCCTCTCAGTCATTTGTGTTTATTTTGTTATTTAAAGATCATTGTTTATTGTCTGAGATTCCTTGTGATTTACCTGCTTCTATTTTATCTCTTTTGCAGGAATTTGAGGACGTGTTTCCAGATGAAACACTGAAGAGATTGTCACCTCTTCGTGGCATTGAGCACCAGATTGATTTCATTCCAGGTGCTACTATTCCGAATCAGCCAGCTTATCGAACTAACCTTGAAGAAATGAAAGAGTTTCAAAGGCAAGTTACAGAGTTGATGGACAAGGGTTACATTCGAGAGAGTTTGAGTCCGTGTGTTGTTTCGGTACTGTTAGTGTCGAAGAAAGATGGTTCTCGGAGGATGTGCGTAGACTGTAGAGTTGTGAACCAGATTACAATTAAGTATCGTCATCCCATTCCGAGACTTGATGATATGTTGGACGAGCTTTACGGATCCGTCATCTTCTCCAAAATTGACTTGAAGAGCGGCTATCATCAGATTCGCATGCGAGAAGGCGATGAGTGAAGACAACCTTTAAAACAAAGCTAGGTTTGTACAGATGGTTAGTGATGCCTTTTGGTTTAACTAATGCACCTAGTACTTTCATGCGATTAATGAATCATGTTTTGTGATCCTTTATTGGTAAATTCTGTGTTGTGTACTTTGACGATATTTTAATTTAAAGTAAGACCTTGCAGGATCATGCAGAATATTTGAGAGCCGTTTTGCAAACTTTGAGAAAGGAGTAGTTATTTTGTAACATGGACAATTGTGTGTTTTGTACTAACAAACTTACATTTCTTGGTTATATTGTGAGTGAACAGGGTGTTGAAGTCGATCCTGAGAAGATTAAAGCAATTCAGGAATGGCCACGACTGACATCAATTACTCAGGTTAGATCATTTCATGGTTTAGCGAGTTTTTATCAATGGTTTGTTCCTAACTTCAGTTCTATTACCGCCCCCTTAATCGAGATTATAAAGAAGAATTCAGTCTTCTCATGGGGGTAAAGAACAAGAATATGCTTTTTTGAAAATTAAGGATTGTTTGACTAGTGCACCAGTGTTAGCCTTACCTGACTTTGATAAAACTTTTGAAATTGAATGTGATGCTTCTGGAGTTGGTATAGGTGCAGTTTTAATGTAGGAAAAGAGGCCCGTTGCATATTTCAGTGAGAAACTGAGTGGAGCGACATTGAACTATCCAATTTATGACAAAGAGATGTATGCACTGATTCGGGCATTGGAGACGTGGCAGCATTACTTGTAGCCTAAGGAGTTTGTGATCCACACTGACCACGAGGCTTTGCGTTATATCACAGGTCAGCATAAATTAAATAAACGACATGCTAAATGGGTTGAATTCTTAGAATCTTTTCCTTATGTCATTCGATACAAAAAGGGGAAAGATAATGTCGTTGCTGATGCATTGTCACGTAGGTATGAACTTTTGAGTTATCTTGATTCACATTTGATTGGTTTTGCATACATTCGTGAGTTATACCTAGATGATCCTGATTTTAGAGATAAGTATAATGCTTGTGAGAAAGGTGCAGATGGAAAATTTTACAAGCATGATGGTTATCTTTTCAAAGAAAACAAGATATGCATTCCACAGGGTTCGATGTGTGACATACTGATCCGTGAGGCACATGAAGGTGGATTGATGGGTCATTTTGGAGTCACCAAGACGTTACATACCTTGAAGGAGCATTTGTTTTGGCCAAAGATGCGCAGAGATGTCGAAAGGTATTGTGAACGTTGTGTGACTTGTAGGAAAGCAAAATCGAAGGTTTCACCACATGGTATGTACTTACCTTTACCTATTCCTGATTCCCCTTGGACTGATATTTCTATGGATTTTATTTTGGGATTGCCTCGAACTAGGACAGGTAGAGATAGTATATTTGTTGTGGTTGATAGATTCTCAAAGATGGCACATTTCATTGCATGCCATAAAACTGATGATGTTGTTAATGTGGCTAACTTGTTCTTTAGAGATGTTGTGCGATTACATGATATTCCTAGGTCAATTGTTTCTGACAAGGATGTAAAGTTTTTGAGTCACTTCTGGAGGACTCTTTGGAGCAAATTAGCTACGAAACTTATGTTTTCTACTACTTGCCATCCCCAGACTGATGGACAAACTGAAGTTGTTAATAGGGTTTTATCTACTTTACTTTGTTTCATCATTAAAAAGAACATTAAAACTTGGGAAGATTGTTTGCCACATGTTGAGTTTGCGTATAATCATGTTGTACATTCTACTACTAAGATGTTAGCATTTGAGGTTGTTTATGGTTTTAATCCTATTACACTAGATTTGTTACCTTTGCCATAAGAATAGGTGACGAACAGGGACGGTCAAGCGAAATTAGAATACATAAAGAAGTTGCATCAACAGGTAAAGGGGAGAATGTTGAACGAAGGACTCAGCAGTATGAAAAGCAAGAAAACAAAGGAAGGAAGCGAGTCACCTTCGATGTTGGTGACTGGGTTTGGGTTCATCTCCGAAAGGAAAGATTTCCAGCCCAAAGGCGGTCCAAGCTGTTACCGCGTGAAGATGGTCCTTTTCAGGTGTTGGCAAAAGTGAATGAAGACGCCTACAAGATAGACTTACGGGGAGACTACAATGTAAGTGCCACATTTAATGTTTCTGATTTAACCCCTTATGACGATTCTGCAGATTTGAGGTCGAATCCTTTTCAAGAAGGGGGATGATGTGAGCATATCTTTTCACGACAAACAAGATGATCCGGAGGTCTTATCATTAGGACCTATTACCCGTTCTAAGGCAAAGAAGTTCAGGGAAGCTCTTTTTCTTACTTGTTCTACAATCCTTGATTCATTTGAGCATGTTTATGCCTTAGAATATACGCTTTATAATGTGTTTCATGCTGATATGTGACATAATTAGGTTATACTACGTATTAGGTATGTTAAATATGTTTATAATCTGTTAAGTATGTTTTAATGATTGGTGTGATATGCATTATACTGTTTTTTATTTGATAAGAGTTGTTGAATAAGTATGCACCTTTTTTTCAACTTATTAGTTTGTATGACACTAAGTACGAAGCTTTGATAAGCGTTTTTCAATTGTTTATGCATGTATAAGGAAGGACATCAGCTCAAGAGAGATATATTCAGCTCGGATGAAGCTCAAAGGAGTGTAAGCAGCTCACCTTAGCTCGAGGCAGCTCAGAGGCTTAGCTCCCAGCTCAACTCAGCTCACTACACTCTCCTTCAGCTCATTTCATCTCACCTCAAGTCCATCTAGCTCAGCTTCAGCTCAACTAGCTCAACTCCAGCTCAAGTGACCTACAGTAGTTGAAACATATCCTACACGAGGGAAAGGTGTCGTAGGCATGTGACATGCATGTGCACCCTCCACACATGTGCTCGACATGCTTGGGCAGCCTTGGCATGCCACACACACGCCGAGCATATGGATCAGCATTTGGCCGAACCAAACAAGGCCCTTACTCTCATTTGTGCGGCACAAAACTAAAGGGTAAGAACATGTGGTTTTTGTTTGAATTTCAAACAAATAACACATGTTAAATGTGTTTCACAAGGGCGCCCAAAACTTCAAATGTGTGGCTGATTTGTGTTGCCGCCCAAGGGAAGCTTTTTTACATAAAATTTAAAGTTTAAATTTTAATTTGTAATTTAAACTCAGCCACAAGTTATGGCCGGCCACCCCTCCCCTTTTTCATATATATATGTACGAAATTAATGTAAGAAAGGTTAGACATTTTATGAAATATATTATACTTGTGAGATTTTCTCTCATTTTCAGACTTTGTTTGATTGTGTCATCTTTCTTGATACTTTGGGTTCCTAGATCGCTATCTAGTGAGTCCAAGTCCGTTTGATGAAGAACATATTCGATTCGGGTTCGTTCAACATATTGTTCGAGTTCTTTCGAGTTCGTCGTCGTGAACCAACCGCAGAATTTTCAGCAACGTTTCTGCCTCATTTTGGACATCAAAACAGCCTTGAAAGCCCCCTGACGCCTTCATCTTTGTTCAAGTCCAAATTCGTCCAGAAATTCCTACACCTTGTTCTTTCTTTCTTTTTTTTCATTTTCTTTTGTTTTCTTTGTTATTTTAACTCCTAAAAACGTCTCTTGTGTTTTTTGCAGAGAAATGTTTGCTACGATCCTAGATCCGTTTACAAACAAGGAGCATTGTTTCTGAAGCAACGTACCCCTTTATCACACTTGTTACATACTAATGTGTAACATTTCTTTACTTATTTTACTAAGTATCTATAAGTGTTTCCCTCGTATATATTATGTATTATGTGTTTGCATGATTATAAATAAGTTTGCACAGCCTTGATGCATGTTTGATATGTTTTCAATAATTTATCTAGTTTTTAGATATGTTTACTAAGTTATGCCAGCTTGTTGTGTAATTTAGAATAAGATTGGATTGTTCTTTCAGCTTATTATAAGTTTACATTAAGTTTGCAAAGCTTTTATATGTGTTTGTATTGTTTCCTTGTAGATACAATGAAGGACAAGAGCTTAAGGACTTAATCTTAGCTTGGGTGAAGCTCACAAGAGTGTATGCAGCTCATCGAGGTAATAGTTCGTTTAAGTCATTTACTAACCCCCTATTCAATCAAACTGATGATTTCAGGCAGCAAGCACCGTTGCCAATAAAAGAGAAGGCAGAATCGAGCAAGTCAAAACCTTCTGTTGAAGATGCTGGTCGTGGAAAGCAATCATTGCAACCAGATCGTACGAGGGACATTAAATGCTTTAAATGCCTTGGTAGAGGACATGTTGCGAGCCAATGTCCGAACCGGAGTACGATGTTATTGCGAGATAATGGTGAAATCGATTCTGATCATGGAGACGATGTACATGAACTGATGTGAGCACATCAATTCAGAACAAACAAGCTGATCCGGAGGTCTTACCAACAGGACCCATCACTCGTTCTAAGGCAAAGAAATTCAGGGAAGCCCTTTTCCTTACTTGTGCTAACATTCCAGAATCATTTGATACTGTTCATGCCTTAGAATATAGAGTTTATAATGTGTTACATACTGATATGTGACATACTTATTATATATATACTTATAGTTGTGTTTACATATGTATATATATTGTTCAGTACGTTTACATTATGTTTTAAGTATGCTTATGTATTTAAATAAGACTACAAGGCTGTTTATGTGTGTTTGCTTTGTTTTCATGTAGGTACTTAGGAGGACATTAGCTCAGGAGTGTGTAGCTAGCTCAACCCTAGCTCAAGTGAGTGTAGGCAGCTCAATTCCAGCTCACCAGAGTGTATGCAGCTCATCTTCAGTTCAGGAGAGTGTAACCAGCTCATCTCCAGCTCAAGGCAGCTCAGTTCAGCTCCTGACACTTTCAGTTAACTCATTTCAGCTCAACTTTAGCTCCACTAGCTCAACTTCAGCTAACAAGTCCAGAAGTAGCTGAAAAGCGTCTTGCATATCGGGGAGTGTGCTAGTGCACATGAGGCAGCCTAGGTGGCATCCGGTCATCTCCAGCACCCACGTGGCAGCTTGACACGTGTGTGTGAATGTGCAGCCGAATCAGCCCGTTTTCTCCTTCATTATGCGCCATTTGCAAGAAAGGATAAGCCCGAGTGGTTATGTTTGAATTTCAAACATAAAAATCACATGTTAAATGTGATTTTCATGTGTTTTGGGCGCCTAAACTTGTGGCTGCCAATTGAGTCCGCCCAAAAGGAGTTATTTTCACTCAAATTCAATTTTTAAACTCCTTTTAATATCAGCCACACAACTTAAACGAATTTGGCAGCCCTTGTACCTATATATATGTGTTTAAACAATGTAATTTGGTTAGACAATTTTTATGAAACAAAATTATTGTGAGTTTTTCTCTCAATTTCGGTTCTTCATTGAACTTCTTTGGCATTTTCAGACTTTGTTTGATTGTGTCATCCTCCTTGATACTTTGGGTTCCTAGATCGCTATCTAGAGGGTCCAAGTCCGTTGGCGAAGAACGTATTCGATTCGGGTCCGCTCAGTATATTGTTCGGGTTCTTTCGAGTTCAACGTCTTGTTAATTTCCAGCAACTTCAACACTAATTTTCTGCCATTTTAGTCGTTCATTTGCTGCCATGAAAGCCCTTTGAAGCATTCATCAACATTTGAATTCCGAAACTGCCAGAAAATTCCTTCCTCTCATTTCTTTTCTTTATTTTCGTTTTTTTTGTTCTTGTTGTTTTAACATCATTCTAACATCCATAACATTGTGTTATTGCAGAAACATGCTTGCTACAATCCTAGATCCGTTACAAACAAAGGACCGTTGTTTCTGAAGCAACGTACCCTTTTATCATATGGTAATCAGAGCTTTGGTCGGATTATAGCACTTGCTGCACTACAAGAAATCAAAAAAATATATAATACAAAAGTAAAAAAAATCGAAATTCTGAAAAAAAAAAGAGTCAAAGTCAAAGTTTGACCAGAAAAGTCAAAGTAAAAAAATCGAAAAAAAAATTCAAAAAAAATCGTAAAAAATCATATTCGACAAATTAGTGTTGTTTACATCTTATACTGTTGTTTGGATCAAAAAAAATGATGAAAAATGTCTTTGTTTACCGTGGAATGCTTCAAAATCACCCGAAACAACATGTTCTTGTTTGTTCGGTGATAGGGTTGTGGTAAGCATTTCTTTTGCAGTAAGTACTTTGTTTTTCCTTTCTTTCACTTCATTTTAAGCTTTAATTCCAGCCATGTTCTTATTTTGTTTCCGGCCTTTGTTTTTGTTCAATTAAACAGCCCTTAAACTCCGTTTAACCTTTGTTCTATCATTTGTGCATTTATATCTTGGAGTTGACACAGATAACAAGTTTGAAGGGTCAGATTAGTTTCTTAAAGAACTGTTTGCGAGAGAACGAGTGGAAAAGGCATTTGAGCGTTGTGAGAACAGAAGGGGAGACAAAAAAAGCCATTCAAGAGCATTCTCCCGAGTGAAACACGAGCGCTGAGTGTTATCTTTTGAGTGCACTGTTCTTTTGAGTGATCCGTGAGAATTTGATTGTGTGTGCAGTGAGGGACTTTAATTTTCGTTTTTTACTAACCTATTGTTTTATTTTCTTGTGTTTTGTGTTATAATGACAGGAAGTGATGATCGTAGTCCCGGTGGAGGTAATCCACCAGATTTGCAAATGCATGCTCTTACTAGAACTTTGCAACAATTGTTAGATCGAGCATTGGAGCCTATTCAGTCTCGTTTGGATAGAATAGATGGGGGTGGTTCCCAATCTGTCCAAAATGAGAATAATGATGAGAATGACGTCGAACATTCACCTACAGTGAACCATCGTGCAAGACAAGTTATTGATGACAATTTGACTAACAATAAGGTTGCTATCCCTTCTTTTCAGGGACGGACAGATCTGGATGCATATCTTGCTTGGGAAAGCAAGGTTGAACATGTGTTCGAGTGTTACAATTATTCCGAACAAAAGAAGGTTCGTTTGTCTGCGATGGAATTCACTGATTATGCCTTGATATGGTGGAATCAGTTGCTGATCAGTCGGAGACGTGCCGACGAAGGTCCCGTGGCTTCATGGACTGAAATGAAGCGTATCATGCGTAAGAGGTTTGTTCCTTCCCATTATCATCGTGATTTGTTTCAGAAATTGCAAACTTTGAAACAGGGGAATCGGAGTGTTGAAGATTACTACAAGGAGATGGAGATGGCCATGATGCGAGCCAACATCGTCGAGGATCGTGAGGCGACGATGGCATGTTTCCTTGCAGGTTTGAATTCTGAAATTTCTAACGTTGTTGAATTACAACATTATGTTGAGTTGGATGACATGGTGCACATGGCAATTAAAGTTGAAAGACAACAACGAAGGAAGTCTTCAAACCGAGGTAATACTCCTTTTAAGTCATTTTCAAATAATTTAAATGCCCCTAACAATTTCAGGAAACAAGCACCACCACCACCACTTCAGAGTCATGATAAAGCCGAATCTAGAAAACCGAAGGCACCTACTACTGAGGGTAGGCGTGACAAGCAGGTGGTGTCACGGGAGCGTTCGAGAGACATCCTGTGCTTCAAGTGTTTAGGACGAGGACACATTGCCAGTCAGTGCCCCAACCGGAGGACCATGTTGATGTTAGAGAATGGCGAGATCGAGTCCGAGTCTGAGGAAGACACCCAGGACCCCCCTATGGAGGTTGCAGATGATGATGACGAGGAGGTGCAGTTGTTTGCCACCGAAAAAGCACTTGTTGTCAAGAGAAGTCTGCAGACACAACCGGTCTAGAACGAGCAGCAGCGAGAGAACATCTTTCACACGAGATGTCTTGTGAATAATAAGGTATGTGTTGTAATTATCGATGGTGGTAGTTTCACTAATGTTGCTAGTACTGTGATGGTTGAAAAGCTAGGTTTACCGACGACGAAGCATCCCAATCCTTACAAGCTTCAGTGGCTGAATGATGGTGGGGAGATTCGAGTGACCAAGCAGGTTTTGGTGCCATTTGCCATTGGGAAGTATAAGGACGAAGTACTTTGTGACGTAGTTGCAATGGATGCGAGTCATTTGCTGTTGGGTCGTCCGTGGCAGTTTGATAAAAAGACGACTCATGATGGTTTCACGAACAGGTATTCTTTTATGCATGCAGGTAAAAAGATAACTTTGGCTCCTTTGACACCGAGTCAAGTTCAGGAGGATCAAGCGAGATTGCGAAAGAATGCTGAAGAAGTTCGTGGGAAAAAGAAGATGAACGTGTATGCAAGCAGCAAAGAAATCAGGAAATGTCTTTCCTCTCAGCAATTTGTTTATATTTTATTGTTTAAGGATTATTGTTTACTGTCTGAGTTTCCGAGTGATTTGCCTACTTCTGTGTCATCTCTTTTGCAGGAATTTAAGGATGTGTTTCCAGACGAAAAACCGAAAGGATTGCCACCCCTTCGTGGCATTGAGCACCAGATTGATTTCATTCCAGGTGCTACTATTCCGAACCAGCCAGCTTATCGAACCAACCCCGAAGAGACGAAAGAACTTCAAAGATAGATTACAGAGTTGATGGACAAGGGTTACATTCGAGAGAGCTTGAGTCCGTGTGCTGTTCCGGTACTGTTGGTGCTGAAGAAAGATGGTTCTTGGAGGATGTGCGTAGATTGTCGAGCTGTGAATCAGATCACAATTAAGTATCGGCATCCCATTCCAAGACTTGATGATATGTTGGACGAGCTTTGCGGAGCCGTCATCTTCTCCAAAATTGACTTAAGGAGCGGCTATCATCAGATTCGCATGCGAGAAGGCGATGAGTGGAAGACAGCCTTCAAAACGAAGCTAGGTTTGTACGAATGGTTAGTAATGCCTTTTGGGTTAACTAATGCACCTAGTACTTTCATGCGTTTGATGAATCATGTTCTACGACCTTTCATTGGTAGGTTTTGTGTTGTTTACTTCGATGACATTTTGATTTACAGTAAAACTTTACCAGATCATGCAGAGCATTTGAAAGCGGTTTTGCAGGTTTTACGAGAAGAACGTTTGTTTGGTAACCTAGAGAAGTGTGTGTTTTGCACTAACAAACTTACATTTCTTGGTTACATTGTTAGTGAACAGGGTGTGGAAGTCGATCCTGAGAAAATCCGAGCAATTTAGGAATGGCCACGACCGACATCGATTACTCAGGTCAGATCTTTTCATGGTTTAGCAAGTTTTTACCGTCGGTTTGTCCCTAACTTCAGTTCTATTACCGCCCCCTTAACCGGGATCATTAAGAAGAATTCGAGCTTCTTGTGGGGTAAAGAACATGAAGATGCGTTCCTGAAAATTAAGGATTGTTTGACTAGAGCACCAGTGTTAGCCTTACCTAATTTTGATAAAACTTTTGAGATTGAATGTGATGCATCTGGCATAGGTATAGGCGCTGTTTTAATGCAGGAAAAGAGACCTATAGCATACTTTAGTGAGAAACTAAGTGGAGCTATATTGAATTATCATATTTATGACAAAGAGATGTATGCATTGATTAGGTCTTTAGAGACTTGGCAGCATTACTTGTTGCCTAAGGAGTTTGTCATTCACACCGATCATGAGGCTTTGAGATACATAACGAGTCAGCATAAATTGAACAAAAGACATGCAAAATGGTTTGAATTTTTAGAGTCTTTTCCTTATGTCATTCGTTACAAGAAAGGGAAAGAAAATGTTGTTGCTGATGCGTTATCACGTAGGTATGCCCTGTTGAGTTATTTAGATTCACATTTGATTGGGTTTGCATATATTAGAGAGTTGTATTCTGATGATCCTGATTTTCGTGATAAGTATGTTGCTTGTGAAAAAGGTGCAGATGGAAAATTTTACAGGCATGATGGTTATCTTTTCAAAGAAAACAGGATATGCATTCCACAGGGTTCGATGCATGACATTCTGATATGCGAGGCACGTGAAGGTGGTTTGATGGGTCACTTTGGAGTCACCAAGACATTACATACCTTGAAGGAGCATCTGTTTTGGCCCAAGATGCGTCGCGATGTTGAAAGGTACTGTGATCATTGTGTGACTTGCAAGAAAGCAAAGTCGAAGGTTTCACCACACGGTATGTACTTACCTTTACCTATTCCTGAATCCCCTTGGACTGACATTTCTATGGATTTTGTTTTGGGATTGCCTCGAACTAGGACTAGTAGAGATAGTGTGTTTGTTGTGGTTGATAGATTCTCTAAGATGGCACATTTCATTGCATGCCATAAGACTGATGATGCTGTTAATGTGGCTAACTTGTTCTTTAGAGAGATTGTTCGTTTACATGGTATTCCTAGGTCGATTGTTTCTGACAGGGATGTAAAGTTTTTGAGTCACTTCTGGAGGACTCTTTGGAACAAACTAGGTACGAAACTTATGTTTTCTACTACTTGCCATCCCCAAACTGATGGACAAACTGAGGTTGTCAACCGTGTTTTATCTACTTTACTTCATTCCATCATTAAAAAGAACATTAGGACTTGGGAGGATTGTTTGCCACATGTTGAATTTGCATATAATCATGCCATTCATTCTGCTACTAAGATGTCACCATTTGAGGTTGTTTATGGTTTTAACCCCATTACGCCTTTAGATTTGTTACCTCTGCCACAGGAACAAGTGACGAATAGGGACGGTCAAGCGAAAGCAGAATATGTCAAGAAGTTGCATCAGCAAGTGAAGGAGAATCTTGAGCGAAGGACTCAGCAATATGAAAAGCAAGCAAATAAGGGAAGAAAGCGAGTCACCTTCGAAGTTGGAGACTGGGTTTGGGTTCATTTCCGAAAGGAAAGATTTCCAGCCCAAAGGCGGTCCAAGCTGTTACCGCGCGGAGATGGTCCTTTCCAGGTGTTGGCGAAAGTGAACAACAATGCCTACAAGATAGACTTACCGGGAGATTATAATGTGAGTGCCACTTTTAATGTTTGTGACTTAGCCCCTTTTGATGACTCTACAGATTTGAGGTCAAATCCTTTTCAAGAAGGGGGGATGATGTGAGCACATCAATTCATAACAAACAAGCTGATCCGGAGGTCTTACCAACAGGACCCATCACTCGTTCTAAGGCAAAGAAATTCAGGGAAGCCCTTTTCCTTACTTGTGCTAACATTCCAGAATCATTTGATACTGTTCATGCCTTAGAATATAGAGTTTATAATGTGTTACATACTGATATGTGACATACTTATTATATATATATACTTATAGTTGTGTTTACATATGTATATATATTGTTCAGTATGTTTACATTATGTTTTAAGTATGCTTATGTGTTTAAATAAGACTACAAGGCTGTTTATGTGTGTTTGCTTTGTTTTCATGTAGGTACTTAGGAGGACAATAGCTCAGGAGTGTGTAGCTAGCTCAACTCTAGCTCAAGTGAGTGTAGGCAGCTCAATTCCAGCTCACCAGAGTGTATGTAGCTCATCTTCAGTTCAAGAGAGTGTAACCAGCTCATCTCCAGCTCAAGGCAGCTCAGTTCAGCTCCTGACACTTTCAGTTAACTCATTTCAGCTCAACTTTAGCTCCACTAGCTCAACTTCAGCTAACAAGTCCAGAAGTAGCTGAAAAGCGTCTTGCATATCGGGGAGTGTGCTAGTGCACATGTGGCAGCCTAGGTGGCATCCGGTCATCTCCAGCACCCACGTGGCAGCTTGACACGTGTGTGTGAATGTGCAGCCGAATCAGCCCTTTTTCTCCTTCATTATGCGCCATTTGCAAGAAAGGATAAGCCCGAGTGGTTATGTTTGAATTTCAAACATAAAAATCACATGTTAAATGTGATTTTCATGTGTTTTGGGCGCCTAAACTTGTGGCTGCCAATTGAGTCCGCCCAAAAGGAGTTATTTTCACTCAAATTCAATTTTTAAACTCCTTTTAATATCAGCCACACAACTTAAACGAATTTGGCAGCCCTTGTACCTATATATATGTGTTTAAACAATGTAATTTGGTTAGACAATTTTTATGAAACAAAATTATTGTGAGTTTTTCTCTCAATTTCGGTTCTTCATTGAACTTCTTTGGCATTTTCAGAC
Organism: Hibiscus trionum; assembly: GCA_030270665.1. Lineage (NCBI taxonomy): Eukaryota > Viridiplantae > Streptophyta > Magnoliopsida > Malvales > Malvaceae > Hibiscus > Hibiscus trionum. The sequence goes on along the minus strand of BSYR01000010.1, from coordinate 35,003,195 downwards.
TTTGTTTGATTGTGTCATCCTCCTTGATACTTTGGGTTCCTAGATCGCTATCTAGAGGGTCCAAGTCCGTTGGCGAAGAACGTATTCGATTCGGGTCCGCTCAGTATATTGTTCGGGTTCTTTCGAGTTCAACGTCTTGTTAATTCCCAGCAACTTCAACACCAATTTTCTGCCATTTTAGTCGTTCATTTGCTGCGATGAAAGCCTTTTGAAGCATTCATCAACATTTGAATTTCGAAACTGCCAGAAATTTCCTTCCTCTCATTTCTTTTCTTTATTTTCATTTTTTTGTTCTTGTTGTTTTAACATCATTCTAACATCCATAACATTGTGTTATTGCAGAAACATGCTTGCTACAATCCTAGATCCGTTACAAACAAAGGACCGTTGTTTCTGAAGCAACGTACCCTTTATCATGAACCTCCGAAAGAAGATGACGATGATGACCTTGAATTAGCAGCAACTGGTGACATTCTAGTTGTCGAATGAAGTCTGAATGTTCAGCCAGCATAGGATAAACTGCAACGAGACAATATCTTCCATACGAGATGCCATGTGAAAGACAAGGTATGTATTGTGATTATTGATAGTGGTAGTTGTACTAACGTTGCTAGTACTCTCATGGTTGAAAAGCTAGGCTTGACGACAACGAAGCATCCTAATCCGTACAAGTTACAATAGTTGAATAATGTTGGTGAAATCAAAGTTACCAAACAAGTTGTTGTACCATTTCCATTGATAAGTACAAGGATGAGGTAACTTGTGATGTTTTTTCTATGGATGCTTGTCATTTGTTGTTAGGAAGACGATAAGAGAGTTTTGCACGATTGTTACACCAATCGATACTCTTTTACTCATGAGGGAAAAAAGGTAATTTTGGCACCTTTGACTCCAAGTGAAGTATATGAAGACCAAATTCATTTGAAGGCGAGTATTGTAGCTTGGAAGGCAAGAAAAGAGGAGAATGAATGTGAAAAAGAGAAAGCGAATTCAAAGATATTATATGATTCTACATTTTCTTCTACTTCTTCTAATTTGCAAATTGATAAAGTGGTGCCATATGAAGTCCCAAAGGTTGCAAAAATTGGTATGTCTAGCGCATTTATGTTCTTTTTAGAAATTCAGCAACATTCTTTATCACGGTTTGACATTCCTTTCCATAGTGCTATTGATTTTTCATCTTTGGATTATGAGTTCTTTTGTTGTACTTGGATTTATGGATCTGCGTTTGTGAATCTGGTTGATAGTCGAGAATTGCATTGTTCTTTGGAGTTGTATTTGCGTATACGTGTTTGTAGGATCAAGAATGTGCAACGAGCTTTGTTTGCATCTATGTTGTCCATTATTCGAAAGGGTACAAGAATGAAGGCACATCTTGCGCCTTCAACATTTGTGTTCTTTGCAAAAGAGTTTGTGCCAGGTGGCTGGCATTTGTGCCAAGCACGGAGGTTAAAGAAGTTCCCCGCCAAATGAAAATCGAAGTTGTTCCCTTTTGTCCTGATCGTCGTTTTGGAAACAAATTGCATTAAAGAAGGGGGGTGATGTGAGCACGTTTATGCCATCCAACGGTGCAACTTCAAACTTTCAGGGAAGTTTGCTCTTTCACTTGTTACATACTGATGTGTTACATTTCTTTACTTATATTACTAAGTATCTATAAGTGTTTCCCTTGTATATATTATGTATTATGTGTTTGCATGATTATAAATAAGTTTGCACAGCCTTGATGCATGTTTGATATGTTTTCAATAATTTATCTAGTTTTTAGATATGTTTACTAAGTTATGCCAGCTTGTTGTGTAATTTAGAATAAGTTTGGATTGTTCTTTCAGCTTATTATAAGTTTACATTAAGTTTGCAAAGCTTTTATATGTGTTTGTATTGTTTCCTTGTAGATACAATGAAGGACGGCAGCTTAAGGACTTAATCTTAGCTCGGGTGAAGCTCACAAGAGTGTATGCAGCTCATCTCAAGCTCAAAGGAGTGTATGCAGCTCATCTCAGCTCAATTCAGCTCACTACACTCTCAGTTAGCTGAATTCAGCTCCGTTCAGCTGAACTCCAGCTGACGAGTCCAAAAGCAGCTGAAACCTGTCCTACGTGTGGGAGAGTGTCCGAGAGGCATGTGCCTTGCATATGGGCGTCCTACCCTTCCTCCATGCATGTGCACGACATGTGGCAGCCTTGGCAGATTTGTTTTGAATTTAAACACACATTAAGTTTAAATTTCAGCCATGCAAATAGGAGCCTAACCCCTCTACGATGTCTATATATTTATAATCTTTTACTTTACAAAGGTTAGAGTTTTTGAATGAAAAATTTATTTGTGAGTTTTCTCTCAAATTTGGTTCTTTTTAGAATTTCTTTGACATTTCAGACTTTATTTTATTGTGTCAAATTTCCTTGATACTTCGGGTTCCTAGATTGCTATCTAGAGGGTCCAAGTCTGTTGACGTTGAACGTATTCGATTCGGGTTTGCATAACAGATTGTGCGAGTTCTTCGTTGTTCAAGCTTCCAGCAAGTTCTTGCCATTTTTGAGCACTCAAGACGGCCATGGATGAACGTTGAAGCATTCATCTTCCTCCTTCAAATCTGCCCAAAAATTCCAGCAACTTCTTCTTTCTTCATTTTCGCGTAATTCTAAGCCTAAAAGCAGCCTCTTTGTTTTGTTTAATTGCAGGGAAATGCTTGCTTCAATCCTAGATCCGTATCACTCAAGGAACGTTGTTTTGACATGCAACGCCCTTATCAATGTGAGCAGAATATGGGGCGTCCTACACCTCTCCAAGAATGTGCACGGCATGTGTGAGACCTTGTGCATGTGTGGGCAAGCATGTGGACAGATTTGAAATTCAAACAATTAACACATGTTGATAAAGGGTACGTTGCTTCAGAAACAACGGTCCTTTGTTTGTAACGGATCTAGGATTGTAGCAAGCATGTTTCTGCAATAACACAATGTTATGGATGTTAGAATGATGTTAAAACAACAAGAACAAAAAAAACTGAAAATAAAGAAGGAAATGAGAAGAAGGAATTTTCTGGCAGTTTCGGAATTCAAATGTTGATGAATGCTTCAAAGGGCTTTCATGGCAGTAAATGAACGACTAAAATGGCAGAAAATTGGTGTTGAAGTTGCTGGAAATTAACAAGACGTTGAACTCGAAAGAACCCGAACAATATACTGAGCGGACCCGAATCGAATACGTTCTTCGCCAACGGACTTGGACCCTCTAGATAGCGATCTAGGAACCCGAAGTATCAAGGAGGATGACGCAATCAAACAAAGTCTGAAAATGCCAAAGAAGTTCAATGAAGAACTGAAATTGAGAGAAAAACTCACAATAATTTTGTTTCATAAAAATTGTCTAACCTTGTTCATACAAATTTAACAAATATATATAGGGAAAAACAAGGGAGAGGGCGCCCAAATTAGTGGCTGAGTTTGAATTGAAAATAAACACATGTTAAATGTGTTTAAAAATGCAAAAGAAATCTGCCAATAACCTCCCCCAAATTGCAGCACATGTGATGATAATTTGTGGCTGAGTTTGAACGAAATTAACACATGTTAAATGTGTTCAAATTTCAAAAAAAAAGGTGGCTGATAACTTCTCTTCAAAATGGCGCCCAAATTGCTTCAAATCTGCCACATGCTTGCACACACATGCACATTCTGTCCACACATGCCGTGCACATGCTTGAAGAGATGTAGGACGCCCCACATGCTGCTCACATGCTTGTAGGACACTCTCCCACATGTAGGACACCTTTGAGCTGCTTCTGGACTTGTTAGCTGGAGTTGAGCTGACTGGAACTGAAACGAGCTGAATTCAGCTAGCTGGGAGTGAAGTGAGCTGAGTTGAGCTGCCTATACTCCTTTGAGCTGAAGATGAGCTACGTACATTCCCGTGAGTTTCATCCGAGCTAAGTTTAAGCCTTTGAGCTGCTGCCCTTTTATTGTAACTATATGAAAACAAAAGAAACACACTCAGAGCATTGTAAACTTATTGAAAAAATTCAAGCAAGCTACAAAACAATGCACCCTTATTGTTTTAACACACAACAAGCTAACATAGCTTATCATAAAATATTATAAGCTGGCAAACTTATCTAAAACACACTTAACATAATATATACATAGCAAACACACCTATATAAGTAGTATAATATATGTATGTCACATATCAGCATGCAACACATTATAAAGCCTATGTTCTAAGGCATGAACATGCTCGAATGAATCAGGAATTGTAGCACAAGTAAGAAAAAGGGCTTCCCTGAATTTCTTTGCCTTAGAACGAGTGATGGGTCCTGTTGGTAAGACCTCCGGATCAGCTTGTTTGTTCTGAACTGATGTGCTCACATTACATGTGGACAGATTTCAAATTCAAATAATTCACACAATTAACACATGTAAAATGTGTGAATTAAACTCAGCCACACATTAAGGAAGTTATGTGCAGATTTTCGTTTGAATTTGAACACAAAATACATGTGTTAAATTCGTCCAACTTTCAGCCACACATTTGGGCGGCTTCATCCCTTTGTATGTGCTATATATTTGTAAACTTTAATGTACAATGGTTACACACTTTTGAATAAAAATTTACTTGAGAGAATTTCTCTTGTTCAGTTCTTTTCAGAACTTCTTCTTGACATTTCAACTTGTTTGTTGTGTCAATCCTTGATACTTCGGGTTCTTAGATCGCTATCTAGTGGGTCCAAGTCCTTTGACGTTGAACATATTCGATTCAAGTTTGCATAGGAAATTGTGAAGGTTCTTTCGATTACATCGTTCTTTCAGAATTCCAGAAAATTTCCACCAACCTTACTGCCATTGATGAATGCTCAAACCTTGCTGCCATTGTTGAACATTGAAGCACTCATCTTCATCATAATTCTAAAATCCTTCTAAACAGCAACTCCGATTTTTTCTTTCTTCTTCATTTCCTCTTCTTGTTTCACCGTTAAACTATGTTAAACACCACCAACTTAATTCCTCTGTTTTGTTGTTGTTTTTATTGTAGAGACATGCTTGCGACAACCCTAGATCTGTTAACATTCGAGGAACGCCATTTTGACAAGCCTTGCCGTATCAAAGTGATTTTGAGAGTTTCCAACGTATTAGCAAGCCCTACATCTTGTTGGTTCGGCAAAGGCTGGTGCCTTCTTGAATGGTTTCCTTGTTATTCGGCTTGATTGATGACCCCTCCATGTGTTTCCCTCCAAGAAATGGCGCCCAAACATGTTTCCCTCTAAGGCTGGTCGGTCATGTCTCTTGGGGAGGGAACATGCCCTTTAGATGATGAGCTGAGTATGGTAGCTTGAGCTGAGATGAGCTGGCCGAGCTAGTGGTGAGCTGAGCTACTAGCTGAATGAGCTTCACTTAGTGTTGGATCTGATTTGAGCTAATAAGAGCTGCCCTTAGCTAGGTGAGCTTGTCTTTAAGTGTCCCTGAGCTACCTCGAGTTGTTAGGAGCTGTTTAGGAGCTTGCATTGTCTTGAAGCTTTGGCCGAGATGGTTTGATCTTGAAATGAGCTAAACGAGCATATGATGAGCTACCTTTCCATCCCCTTGCTTATTTGGATTATATGTCCTACAAAGAAAATATAAATAATATAAGTAAATGCAACTAAATGTAAAATGATTAATTACCTGAGATAAAAAACAAAATGAAAACTTAAGTAAAGATGTGGTTATTATATGCATGAATAGAATAATTCATATGATATGCATTTCATAGTATATGATGAATGGGAACATATAATAATAACCTAAGAAATCATATGCAAGGCATATATATTGATAAAGGTGTGTTGCTTGAGAAACAATGTTCCTTGTCTGTAGCGGATCTAGGATAGTAGCAAGCATATCTTTGCAATAAAAACAAATATGGACATTGTTTTAGGATCAAAATAACAAGAAAAATAAAAAGAAACAAAGAAAAAGGGTGTAGGAATTTCTAAACAGAGATTTTGGACGACGAAGAAGACGAATGCTTCAAAGGGCATTCATGGCTGTTTCGGTGTCCGAAAAATGACAGAAACGTTGCTGGAAATTCAGCGGAAATTTGGTAATGTTAAACTCGAAAGAACCTGCACAATCTACTGAGCAAACCCGAATCGAATCTGTCTAACGCCGAAGGACTTAGACCCACTAGATAGCGATCTAGGAACCCGAAGTATCAAGTAAATTTTTGACAAATCAAAACAAAGTCTGAAATGTCAAGTAGTTCTAAAAACAACCGAAGTTGAGAGATAATATCTCACAAAATAAAATTTTCATAAATTGTCTAACCTTTTTACAATTATGTTCGGCTATATAAATAATACATAAAGATGGTTGCCGATTATACACTTGTGGCTGTTAATGAAGCCATTTAAAAAAATTAAAAGTAAACTACCTATGGGCGGTATTGAATATCATCCGTGTATTCAAAGGGGTGGGAATGTGAATTAAAACACATGCAAAATATGCATGCATTTAAAATTCAAAAAAAAACTTTGTAGTTTGAAATTCAATTGGCAGAAACCAATTCACCTTATCCATTCTCTGCCCGCACAATGTGATAGAAAAATAATTCGGCACGTGGTGAAATTCAAACAATATAGGTCTCTGGCCATGTAATTGTGCTTGCCTTTTTTTTGAATTTTAAATTGCACCAGCTGCATGCTTTGAAATTACCCACGTGCTTTGTTTTTTTTTTTGGTGCTGGAAATACCTTGTTCGATGCTGGTCACGTATGGTGAAGGTTGTTCGTGCATGACACATGCACACACATACTCAAAACTATGTCATTTCAGCCCACACTTGTTGTACTGGCTGCCACACACCTGTAGAACACTTGTTCAGCTGCTACGGGACTTGTCAGCTGTAGTTGAGCTAGTGGAGCTTACTGGAAATGAGCTGAGCTGAAACAAACTAGCTGAAAGTGAGCTGGTTACACTCTCCTGAGCTAGGACCGAGCTGCATACACTTATGTGAGCTGGAGATGAGTTGCACACACTCACTTGAGCTGGAGCTGAGCTGCGTATGCTCACTTGAACTAGTGTCCTCCAACGTACCTGTCACAAAACAATGAAACTTCTATCAAAGTTTTGTAAACTTATTCAATAACACGTAAACAGATATAAAAACATTATAAGGCATATCAAACTTATTCAAAACACACCAAACATACTATATACATAGTAAAACGCACCAATATAAATAATATAGCATAAAAATATTACACATCAGTATGTAACAAGTGTAAAAGCAAACTTCCCTGAAATTTTGAAGTTGCATTCGTTGGGTGGCATAAACCTGCTCACATCATACCCCCTTCTTTAATGCGATTTGTCCCCAAATCGACCCTCATTACAAAAGGGAACAATTTTTACTTTCGCTTGGCAGGGAACTTCCTCAGCCGTCTTGCTCGGCACATATACCATCCTCTCGAGTCAAGTTCTTTTACAAAGAACACAAATGGAAATGCCTTCTTTCTTGTACCTTTCCGAATAATGCACAACATAAAGTCGGACAATGCTCGTTGCACATTCGTAATCCTGCAAACAATGACATACAAAGGCAACTCCAAGGAACAACTAGAATTTCAACGATCATCTAGAATCACAACACAAGGTTGTTCGCAATCCAATGTACAACCAAAGAAATCAGCATATAAAACTGAAAAATCAATAGTACAATGGAAAGGAACGTCAAACTGTGGTAAAGAAGGTTGTTGAATTTCTGGAAAGAATTTAAATGCACTAGACATACCAACAGTAGCAACCTTGGGAACTTCACATGACATCACCTTCTTATCCTGCAATTAAGAAGAAGTAGAACAAAATGTCGAATCAAATAATACATGTGAATTTGCTTTCTTCTTTTTGCATTCATTCTTCTCTTTGTTGGCCTTCCAAGCTGCATTACTCGCTTTCAAATGAACTTCGTCTTCATATACTTCACTTGGAGTCATAGGTGCCAAAGTTACCTTTTTGCCCTCATGAGTAAAAGAGTATCGATTGGTGTAACAATCGTGCAAAACTCTCTTATCATGCTGCCACGGTCTTCCTAACAACAAATGAAAAGTATCCATAGAACAAACTTCACAAATTACCTCATCCTTGTATTTACCAATGAAAAATGGTATAACAACTTGTTCGGTAACTTTGATTTCACCACCATTATTCAACCATTGTAACTTGTACGGATTGGGATGCTTTGTCGTCTTCAGGCCTAACTTATCAACCATGAGAGTACTAGCAACGTTAGCACAACTACCACTATCAATAATCACAACACATACCTTACCGTTCACGTTGCATCTCGTATGGAAGAGGTTGTTTCCTTGCGGTTCATCCTGTGCTGGCTGATCATTCAGACTTCTCTTGTCAACAAGTGCTTCACCGGTAGCAAATGTTTTCACATTGTCATCATTTATCTCTTCATGGACAGAATGGGAACCACCCCCATCTAATCTATCCAATTGAGAATGTATATGTTTCAATGCATTTGCAATCACTCGTTGCATCATGCGCTCTAAGGCTTGCATCTGTAGATTCGGTGGTTGTTGTTCATCTGAAAATAAAGAAATGGACCTCACTGCACACTCAACAAAATCTCACAGATCGCTCCAAGGAAAGATCGCTCAATAATTGCACTCAAACGCTCATGTTTCACTCAGGAGAATACTTGAATGGCTCTTTTTGTCTCCCCTTATGTTCTCACATGCGCAATTGCCTTTTCCACTCGATCTCTTGCAATTAGTTCTTTAAGGAACTAACTTGAACTTTCGGACTTGTTAACTGTGTCAAACTTACAAGATAATATAATAGGTAAACAAACAAATGGTTAAAGGACAAATAGGGGCTGTTAGGTGAAATAAAAAAAGGCTGAAAAAGAAAAGCAACAAGGCTTGAAATTAACAATAAAATAAGAAAATAAGCCTGACACAAAAAAATGAAGGAAAAGAAAGACAACTTACTGCAACTGCAAAGAAATGCTTACAACGATCCTATCACCGAAAAAACAAGAACAAGTTGTTCTAGGTGATTTTCAAGCATTTAATGGCATAAGCAAGCATCCTTCATCATTTCCAAGCATTTCAACGAACAAACAGCACTTTATATATGTAAAATACACTTAATATTCGAATCTGATTTTTTTCGATTTTTTGTACTTTGACTTTTCTGGTCAAACTTTGAATTTTTTTCAGAATTTCAAATTTTTTTCTTTTTTATTGTTTTGTAGTGCAGAACGTGCTAAAATCCGACGAAGCTCTAATTACCATATGATAAAGGTGTGTTTCTTGAGAAACAACGTTCCTTGTCTGTAACGGATCTAGGATAGTAGCAAGCATATCTCTGCAATAAAAACAAATATGGACATTGTTTTAGGATCAAAATAAAAAGAAACAAAGAAAAAGGGTGTAGGAATTTCTGGACAGATTTTGGACGATGAAGAAGACGAATGCTTCAACGGGCGTTCATGGTTGTTTCGGTGTCCGAAAAATGACAGAAACGTTGCTGGAAATTTAGCGGAAATTTGGTAACGTTAAACTCAAAAGAACCTACACAGTCTACTGAGCAAACCCGAATCGAATCTGTCTAACGCCGAAGGACTTGAACCCACTAGAAAGCGATCTAGGAACCCGAAGTATCAAGTAAATTTTTGACAAATCAAAACAAAGTCTGAAATGTCAAGTAGTTCTAAAAAGAACCAAAGTTGAGAGATAATATCTCACAAAATAAATTTTTCATAAACTGTCTAACCTTTTTAGAATTATGTTAGGCAATATAAATAATACATAAAGATGGTTGACGGTTATACACTTGTGGTTGTTAATGAAGCCATTTATTTTTTTTTAAAAGTAAACTACCCATGGGCGGTATTGAATATCAGTCGTGTATTCAAAGTGGGTGGAAATGTGAATTAAAACACATGCAAAATATGCATGCCTTTAAAATTCAAAAAAACTTTGCTCCTTGGTCATGCATGTGGAATAAAAGTGGCGACATGGGAATTTAGGCACATGCAAAATGTGCATGTCCTTTGTAGTTTGAAATTCAATTGGCAGAAACCAATTCATCTTATCCATTCTCTGCCCGCACAATGTGATAGAAAAATAATTCGGCACATGGTGAAATTCAAACAATAGGTCTCTAGCCGTGTAATTGTGCTTGACCTTTTTTTGAATTTTAAATTGCACCCGGCTGCATGCTTTGAAATTATCCACGTGCTTTGTTTTTTTTTGGTGCTAGAAATGCCTTGTTCGATGAGAATAAAAAAAAACACATGCCTTGTTCGATGCTAGTCACGTATGGTGAAGGTTGTTCGTGCATGACACATGCACACACATACTCGAAACAACATCATTTCGGCCCACACTTGTTGTACTAGCTGCCATACACTTGTAGGACACTTGTTCAGCTGCTACGAGACTTGTCAACTGTAGTTGAGCTAGTGGAGCTAAAGTTGAGCTGACTGGAAATGAGCTGAGCTAAAACGAACTAGCTGAAAGTGAGCTGGTTACACTCTCCTGAGCTGGGACCGAGTTGCATACACTCTGGTGAGCTGGAGATGAGCTGCACACATTCACTTGAGTTGGAGTTGAGCTGTATATGCTCACTTGAGCTAGTGTACTCCTATGTACTTGTCACAAAACAATGAAACTCATATCACAGCTTTGTAAACTTATTCAATAACACGTAAACAAATATAAAAACATTATAAGGCATATCAAACTTATTCAAAACACACCAAACATACTATATACATAGTAAAACGCACCAATATAAATAATATAGCATAAAAATGTTACACATCAGTATGTAACAATTGAAAAAACAAACTTCTCTGAAATTTTGAAGTTGCATTCGTTGGGTGGCATAAACGTGCTCACATCATATATGAGTGATATGAATGACATGGTAAACTAAGATGATATGATAACATATGCTAATATGTGAATGCATGCTTATTATAAAATAGGATGTATATATAAGATAATATAGGATAAAGCAAGGAAGAAATCCCTTAGCATTAGCCTTCATGAACGTCCATGTTTTGATCAAGTCATGGAGAAAATTGGTGCTGATTGGGATCGCATCATCCCCCCTTCATACATGCATGAGAGAGGTGAAACTAATCATCTTGGAAAAGAAGTTAAAATTGTTTTACAAGTCAGAAACGTCAGTCAACTTGCGACTCCTTTTTGGATGGGACAAAACCAATGGAAATGAAACTCCTGACTATTTCACAATCCAACTGTTCGATAATGAAAAGAACGAGTCATACCCAAATTTTCTCCCAAAGAATAAAGCGTTTATCAAGCCCATGACTTAGATATTGCCAGCAACTTATTTCACCGATCCATGACCCTCCCAATCCACTTGGGATTGCTAGAGACATAGGAGCCCTGCAAGTCTAAAAAAAGAACTTCCAAGGCATGTTAATAAAATGGGCACAACAAATTCTCAAACACCCAATCTGGAAACACTTCATCCCACTCTCCCGAGATAGTTCTAGAGGCCACCAAAACTCAATCCCTATCATAAGCAACCCAAAATAACTACCAGAGACTATCACAAGAAACTGCAACGGTCGAGATCATTCGCACCGCATTGAAGACAAAGTGGTACCTTCTTTGGCTAAGGTATCTGCTGCTATATTGCAGCAACGAGGGATCCAGCGAACCACGAGGCCTGAAGATTTAGAAAAATCTTGAATCATCCTGACTTTCCAGCGAACCAGTGGAGGGGCCACTTTCTCATTTCGACACCATTCCACAACTGTCCTACAATCCGATTCAGCTACCAGTCTGTTATTTTTAGCCCATTTCGACTCGTAAAAAAAGGAAACGCCATGAAACAAAGCTTCTAATTCTATAAATGCAGGGGGATCAGGACCCATAGGAGCAGAGAACTTAAACAAGGGGAGACCTTCCTCGTTGCGAAGTAAACCATCTATACCCCCCATCGAATCCGAAGATAAGGCTCCATCAATATTTAACTTAAGAAAACCAGGAGGAGGGGGGATCCGTTTGGATTCATTGTCTGACTTCTTTAGTAAGCTATATGAAGGAGCAGCTAAGGAGAAGTCAGAAGACAGAGAATCCAAGGAGATAAGACAGTCCGGATATTTTGCTTTATGCCAGTAAGCCAATCTCATTCGGATCAAAAGTTCCAATTGCAACGGATCAAACTTTTTGCCATTGAAGATAATATCATTTCTAAGGATCCAAATCGACCAACAAATCGCAAAAGGGACCAGAGCTAGCCATTGTTTTAGATTTAGTTCACTGAATACAGACCACAATTCGAAGAAAGATTTAGGGTCCGAAGGGAGGACCGTGGATATATTCGCCTTTAAGCAAAAGCTGGTCCATATCTTCCAAACATCCCAACAGTGAAAAAATAAGTGAGATACAGTTTCTGGGGAGGAATTGCACAGCGGGCATGCAGTGTCATCAAATCTGATAATACCTCTCTTGGCAAGTTCTATTTTAACAGGAATTCTACCCCAAATGATCCTCCATATGAATATCTCCACTTTGGGCAGAGCGATACCCATCCAAACACTTCTGTTCCATAGAGAGTTACTGTCCGTAATACCCACCGAGAGGGCCCAAAAAGATTTGACCGAGAAAGTGCCTTCACTCGATCCCAACCATCTCACTCAATCCTTATCCGATGTGCTGGATCTAAAATTCGACAGCAAAAGTAAAAGGGATTTCCACTGCTGAATTTCCAAGTCGAAAATTACCCTTCTAAGCTGTATAGTCCACGTCCAAGTGACGCCACACTTGGTTCCAAATTCTTTTACACTCCCACATTTGTTCACTGCCAAGGCAAAAATGCGAGGGAATTTATCTTTTAGAGAGAAATTCCCCAACCAATGATCTTGCCAAAAAATGATCGAGGAGCCATCCCCCACTTGAAGAGCCAAATTTTGTCTGAAGGACAGTCCGGACTAATCTTCCTCGAAAAAATTCTTCGAAACGCCTTGCCAAATCCAAGAGGAGTTTCTTGGTTTAGAGGGAATCGGCAGAATATTAGAGCTGGAGCCCGGAATTTTGGTCTTTAGCACTCTTCTCCACAACACATCAGTCTCATTTCCATATCGAATTCCCCATTTATATAATAGGGCCATGTTAAGCAAATTCAGATTATTTACCCCTAGACCACCTTGAGCCTTCGGTTTACATACTTGATTCCAGTTCATCCAGTGTATCTTGGATTTTTCCTCATTTCCACCCCAAAGAAAGGAAGCCATTAAATGATTGAGACTAGAGCTTACCCCGGACGACAACTTGAAGAGCGATAAATAGTAAATTGGCAAACTACTTAAAACCGATTTAATCAAGGTTAATCTCCCACCAATAGAGAGAAATTTTGCTGACTAGCCACCGAGGTGATGTGAAATTTTTTTAAAAACAGATTCCCAAAGCGCGGTGCTATTCCTTCTGGCTCCCAAGGGGAGACCAAGATACTCAGTCGGGAAAGTGCCATGTTGGCATCCAATGCAAGTAGCCCAATGTTTTATCGAATCTTCAGGGATATTTATACCATAGACATGGCTTTTATTGAGATTGAGCTTGAGTCCGGAGGCCAATTCAAATACTCTTAAAACTCTTTTAATGTTTTGTAATTGACTGGCCTCTCCTTCACAAAAAATCAACAGATCATCAGCAAATTGAAGGTGGGATACTTCAACCGACTCCTCCTTATTCGTAACTGCCAGGCCCGAGAACAATTTTAAAGACGTAGACTTCTTGAGCATCAAACTAAGTGCTTCTCCCACTAAATTGAATAAGAGGGGAGAGAGAGAGCAACCTTGTCTTAGTCCTTTAGAAGTCTTGAAGGCCTCCGTTGGGGAGCCATTAACCAGAACAGAGATAGATGTCGTAGAGATGCATCGAGAAATCCATTCACTCCACTGGGAACCAAAACCACATTCTTTGAGCACCAACTTTAGAAACGACCAACTAACAATATCATATGCTTTTTGAAAGTCGATCTTAAAAGCAATACCACTTCTACCCGATTTCGATACAAAATCAATAACCTCATTGGCCACGAGAGAACAATCTAATATCTGTCGGCCCTGTATAAAAGCAAATTGGTTTTCACCCACAATAGTATCCAGCACCGGACTCAATCTTTTGGCTAGGACTTTAGAAAGCAGCATATACATACCACTAACAAGGCTTATAGGTCTATACTCGTTCAAAGAAACTGGATTCTTCGTCTTTGGAATCAAGGTAATAAAAGTATGGTTTGTGCCAGCATCCCATTCCTTCCCATAAAAGAAATCATCGAAGAACTTCATGATGTCGCCTTTCAACTGCTGCCAATATTGCTTAAAAAAGTTCAAATTAAAACCATCCGGCCCGGGGGCACGGCTGCCATCGCAAGAAAAGAGCACACTTCGAACTTCCTCTTCCCGGAAAGCACTCTGCAAAAAATCAGCTTGGGATGTCGAGATTTTCCTGAATCCCAACTTCATCTTATCAACTTCTAATGCCAGTGCCGAATTATAAACTTCCTGAAAATGGTTTTTAATAGCTTCTTTGATTAAGAGCGGATCGGTGATGACTTTGTTATCGATCTTCAAACACTGAATTGCGTTGACCTTACGTCTTGCCTGAATGGACTGGTGAAAAAATTTAGAGTTCCAATCACCCTCGGAGAACCATCGGAGTCTTGACTTTTGGAGGGCCTCACTCTCCTCTCTTCGATACTGGGACCAGAGTTCCGATCTAAGCCTCTTTAATTCATCTATGATATCCGGCCGAGAAACATCGTTTTGAAGTTTCAGTTCTAACTCAGTAATCTTCTTCTCTATTAAAAAAGAACTAGCTGCCTGTTTAGATTTCAAGTCAGTAGCCCAGGACTTCACTACCAGTTTCGTATTCTTGAGCAACCCTCCTATTCGAATGCCTGGATTTTTAACTCTAGTATCTTCGATGGCCATACAGACCAAGGAGTCGAAACCCTCTTCAAATAACCAGTAATTGAATACCTTAAACGGTTTATGTCCCCAATTTGCAGCCTCAATAGTCAAAGTGATGGGGTTGTGATCCGATATAGATTTATCAAGAACCTTTTGGGAAAGACCTGGGAAAGCCAATTCGAATTCAGGTGATAACAGAAAACGATCCAACTTGACGAAAGTAGGAGGGTCCCGATGATTACTCTAAGTGTACTTCCCACCAACAAGAGGAAGATCTCTTATACCCGAATCACTTATAAAACTTCTAAAAGACGAAATAAGAGATTGATTTAAAGAGAAACTCTATTTTTCTTCTGGATCCAAAATTAGATTAAAGTCCCCCCTAAACACCATGGAGTCCGTCGAGAATTTAAGAATAGTTTTAAATCTTCAAGGAATTCAACTTTCTCTGAGTCAGTAGAGGGACCGTAAACATTGATGAAACCACAATCAGCTCCAGATTGTTTATGAACACCTATTAATGCAATGAATCTTTGACAAGAGCGTCTCTCTGTAATATGAAGGATATCTGGATACCAAATACATAGAATTCCACCCGATGACCCCATTGCAGGAGAATATTCGAAGTCCATGTTTGAGCCAACCCACAATTTACTCACATCAAATTTCGAAAGCTTTTCTAACTTACATTCTTGGATGAACACTAGACATGGGCGAATTTTGGAAATCAAATTTTTTTAAGCCCGTTTTTTTTCCTTTCTTCTTACACCTCTAATGTTCCACGATAGAATGCTTAAATCCATAGATGACGATAAAAGAAAGAGGTCGATTAAAAGCAATCAGGGGAGTTAACATTCATTACTAACCTCCACCTCTAATCCATCTGGTGAACTATCACGGGCTGATAAATTTGAGTGGGCCGCCTACTCAGTATTCCCTATCGAGGCCGAATGCACTGGAGAGTCAGTCCAGGATTCGACCCGCACCGCCTCCACGACCCGACCCTTGTCACCAATAGGCACGTTCCTATCCTCGCAATCAGTGCCGACATTCCCTGACTTGTGGATATCGAAGAGATGGTTCTGACTCCTAAAAATAGGTTCATGTGCCACGTCATCTCTTCTGCTACCCTGTTGGAAAGAAACGTCGATTCTCCTTCCCAAACTATCATCTTCAGAGGAGCCTGAGCAGGAATCATCCCATGGATCGGAAAAATTCCGATAAGCTTCCCCAATTGCCGACCCAGATTTTCCTTCCTTTGATTGCCCAACACGGATTTTGACTGTATAAGAAAACCCGAGTGATGAGAGATTTACTGTCTTCGGTATGTTAGAGGGGCTGGCAGTACGGATGATCAGCGATGCTATATCTAACCTTTCTTTCTTCAAAGTCTCCTCACAGACTTCCACAAAAATGCCCCATCTTCTACTAATATTTTCAAAAAACTCTCGTGCCAGCAAACCAAAGGTAGTCAATCTAGTTCGATTCGCACGTAATAATGGGGGACACCATTAACAAGCAGCGGACCAAGGTGGTCGAACCAATATGATAATTCCTCCTTTTTACTTGTGCGAATCAAATCCATATCAGCCACCGTTTTGAAATTAATTACCGAAGAAGCATTATTCGAGCCCCATTTGATAACTCTAACCTCAATTCCATCATTCGCTAGAGCACGTTGAACAAAATCATGATCAAAACCAGATCTAATAACACCCACCATGCAATAATTTAACCACTCAGTATCCTTTTTCGGTAGGAAAAAGTTATTTGTGCCGCGATTATCACTCGCATTTTTTGCTTCGGAATCCTTGTTCAAACAGTCGGCCTCCTTATTACCCAAAAGAGCATCACAGTATGTGTGTTGAGGGTTCTTTGCTGAAGTATTTAGGGGAACTGTGATACAGGGGTACGTTACTTCAGAAACAACGCTCCTTGTTCGTAAACGGATCTAGGATCGTAGCAAACAATTCTCTGCAATAAAACACAAGAATGGACGTTTTTAGATAGTTAAAATAACAAAAAAAATATATAAAGAGATAAAAAGAAACAAAGAAAAAGGGTGTAGGAATTTCTAGACGAATTTGGAATCGAACAAAGATGAAGGATTGAACGGGCTTTCAAGGCTGATTCGGTGACCAAATTGTGGCAGAAACGTTGCTGGAAAATCAGCGAAAGTTTGGCAACGTTAAACTCAAAAGAACTCGAACAATCTGCTGAATGAACCCGAATCGAATCTGTCTAACGTCAAAGATGAAAAGCTCGAAAGAACCTGCACAATATACTGTGCAAACCCGAATCGAATATGCTTTACGTCGGAGGACTTGGACCCACTATATAGCGATCTAGGAACCCGAAGTATCAAGGAAATTTGACAATTCAAAACAAAGTCTGAAATGTCAAAAGATAGTTCTAAAAAGAACCGAACAAGAGAAACTCTCTCAAACAAATTTTATTTCCAAAATGTCTTACCAAATTACATT
Organism: Hibiscus trionum; assembly: GCA_030270665.1. NCBI lineage: Eukaryota > Viridiplantae > Streptophyta > Magnoliopsida > Malvales > Malvaceae > Hibiscus > Hibiscus trionum. The sequence goes on along the minus strand of BSYR01000010.1, from coordinate 34,985,767 downwards.
GTTTAAACACACATATATATGTACAAGGGTTGCCAAATTCGTTTAAGTTGTGTGGCTGATATTAAAAGGAGTTTAAAAATTGAACTTGAGTGAAAATAACTCCTTTTGGGCGGACTCAATTGGCAGCCACAATTTTAGGCGCCCAAAACACATGAAAATCACATTTAACATGTGATTTTTATGTTTGAAATTCAAACATAACCACTCGGGCTTATCCTTTCTTGCAAATGGCGCATAATGAAGGAGAAAACGGGCTGATTCCGCTGCACATTCACACACATGTGTCAAGCTGCCACGTGGGTGCTGGAGATGACCGGAAGCCACCTAGGCTGCCACATGTGCACTAGCACACTCCCCGATATGCAAGACGCTTTTCAGCTACTTCTGGACTTGTCAGCTAAAGTTGAGCTAGTGGAGCTAAAGTTGAGCTGACTGGAAATGAGCTGAGCTGAAACGAACTAGCTGAAAGTGTGATGAGCTGAAAATGAGCTGGTTGCACTCTCTTGAGCTGGATTTGAGCTGCATATGCTCACTTGAGCTGGAGTGGAGCTGCATATACTCTCTTGAGCTAGTGTCCTCCTACGTACCTATGTCAAAAGGCAACAAACTTCCATTAAAGCATTGTAAACTTAATGGAAACAATAATACAAATCGTAAACAATTGCACAATTATTTATTAACACACAAACAAATATAAACACACCATAAGTTATATCAAACTTATTCAAAACACACCAAACATACTATATACATAGTAAACACACTGATATAAATAATATAAGTATAAGAAATGTTACACATCAGTATGTAACAAATGAAAAAGCAAACTTCCCTGAAAGTTTGAAGTTGCATCGTTGGGTGGCATAAACGTGCTCACATCAAACTGCACCGTAGACTGCTTCGTCTCTGGGGTTATTACCCGAAGGGATCGTCCCCCCTCTAGGGTTGGGACCAGATATTTTCTCCATGTATTGACGAGAAGACCTGGCTTGTGACACCTTAACGAAACGGCCATCCACTTTAGAATTATCTAATTTCAGAATAACATTCAGTAAATCCTTCTTGGATTCTAACAATACAAAAGCAAAAGTGGATTGCTTATCTTTTAACTTCTGATTCCTAATCAGAATATACACTCTGCAAACTTTTCCATAATTGCTGCACAGTTCAAATAGAGCCGACCGGGAGACCCTTTTGCTTAGGTTGCCCACTAAAACAGTCCACTCATGAAAGCGATTGACGTACCTCTTCTCATTCAAATTTCTACCCGAGTTTTGGCGTTTCCTGGTGACTTCTGTCCAACCTTCATAATCCTGGTTGAGCGGATCATCTTCCCTAGCTTCCTTGGGCTGTCCGGCGGTCTCCTGACTGCTCGATGACTTGCTACTGTTGCTGACGAACCCATGTCTTCCGAAAACCTCTGAGCTTCTCCTCTCCATCGTAAAAGAAAAGTTTGTCGATGGATAACGACACATATGTGATTGCACAATGATTATTTGTAATTTAAATCAATATAGGATTCTACAATATCTATTGGGATCAGATTATGATTTTATTTTCAACATTTATTTATTATTAGAAGTTACTTATGTAATTAAGATTCCTAAGTTTACTAGGATTAGAACTTCTCCAAGGCTTATATAAGGAGGCTTCAACCACATTGTAATTCAGATTTGAATGATTAAATAAAGTTCTCTTTTGAGTTCAGACTTGCAAGAAGTATAACTTGTGTTCTTTATTTTAGAAGCGATTCTTCAAGTTCGTCAAAATTTGTTGTTGATCTTCACACTCCTGCTTTCCTAAGTAATTGCGTCTAGGAGGGTGGGTTAGAGCCGCTTGAGGTTGCTTGCTTGGTTAATTGCAATCAAGAGGGTGCCGAGGACCATTTATCTTTCATCTCCATCGTCATCGCCTATCTTCATCCATCTTTTGACCAATCCAACATTTGCGCCAACATCCTTATCCACTTCCGCAGGCTCAACGTTCGCGTATACAGGGTCGTGTCTGTATCATTTGATATAAGATTCAGATCATTCTTGAGAATGTCATTGAGCAATGTATTGAATTTTACTCTTTTTGGGACTCGATGTCATTATTGTTGTCGACTAGATCATTCCGGGTATGATTGTCCAGATAAGTCTTATTTTCAAGAAAATATTTTGAGAGATATATTGTCTGAAATCATGTCTTCTAATGATATTGAAATCTGTGATTCAGAACATGATAAAGAAATTTGTTCTTCTAAAGAACATGAAGAAGGTGATACCATCGAGAGTTTAACCTTGCCTATTGATGAGGAAGAAATTCTATGTAGTGTGTTTGGTTCTAGTGACAAACCTACTATTTTGATTCAAGATGATCATCAAACGACAAACACCGACGAAGGTACGCTACAATCAAAAGGTACCATTGATTGTTTTCAAATTTCTATTTATGCTTATTCCTCTTCTAGCATTAATAACAATTTTGAAGATGAGAATGAGTCACTTCGCAACCAAAATAACAATAGTGATGATCTCAATGAGAAGGAACTTGTAAATTACATTGCAAAAAGAGACTGATACGGATCGTATACGTGAACGTTGAGCTTGCGAAAGCGGATAAGGATGTTGGCGCGAATGTTGGATTGGTGAAAAGATGGCTGAAGATAGGCGATGACGATGGAGATGGAAGATAAATAAATAAATTGTCCTCGGCACCCTCTTGATCGCAATTAACCAAGCAAGCAACCTCAAACGGCTCTAACCCACCCTCCTAGACGTAGTTATCTAGGCAAGCAGGAGTGTGAAGATCAACAAAAAAATCTTACGAACTTGAAGAATCGCTTCTAAAATAAAGAACACAAGTTATACTTCTTGCAAGTCTGAACTCAAAAGAGAACTTTTTTTAACCATTCAAATCTGAATTACAATGTGGTTGAAGCCTCCTGATATAAGCCTTGGAGAAGTTCTAATCCTAGTAAACTTAAGAAATTAAATACAATAAATAAATGCTGAAATATAATCTCCTAATTATATAAGTAACTTCTAATAATAAATAAATATTGAAAATAAAATACTAATTAAATAAATCTGATCCTAATAGATATTCAAGAATCCTATATTGATTTAAATTACAAATAATCAAATAAAATCTTGAAAATTTGTAATTATCCAAAAATCTTGTATTAGTCCCGTATAGGAATTTCTGCATGCGATGTCTTTCATAAAATAGACATATCTTGAGTTCCAGATGTCCGATTGAGGCGTTTCAAGATCCTTTGGAAAGATAATTGACAGCCGGACAAGTTTCAAGAAGACATGTTAACCCATAAATGCATGGATCCCATCCAAAAAGGGGTCGCAAGTTGACTAACGTTTCTGACCTGTAAAACAGTTTTAACTTCTTTTCCAAGATGATTAGTTTCACCCCTCTCATGCATGTATCAGAGACTATGCACAAGGATCCTTCAAGACATCTTCTCTTTCCTGGTACTTTGATGAACTTCCTCCATTTACCGGTTTAGATTCGAGGGCGAATCTTTTTGAGGAGTGGGGGAATGATACATGCATGAGAGGGGTGAAACTAATCATCTTGGAAAAGAAGTTAAAATTGTCCCGTATACGCGAACTTTGAGCCTGCGGATAAGGATGTTGGCGCGAATGTTGGATCGGTGAAAAGATGGATGAAGATAGGTGATGATGATGGAGATGAAAGATGAATGGATAAATTGTCCTCAGCACCCTCTTGATTGCAATTAACCAAGCAAGCAACCTCAAGCGGCTCTAACGCACCCTCCTAGACGCAATTACCTAGGCAAGAAGGAGTGTGAAGATCAACAGCAAATTCTGACGAACTTGAAGAATCGCTTCTAAAATAAAGAACACAAGTTATACTTCTTGCAAGTCTGAACTCAAAAGAGAACTTTATTTAATCATTCAAATCTGAATTACAATGTGGTTGAAGCCTCCTTATATAAGCCTTGGAGAAGTTCTAATCCTAGTAAACTTAGGAATCCTAATTACATAAGTAACTTCTAATAATAAATAAATGTTGAAAATAAAATCATAATCTGATCCTAATAGATATTGTAGAATCCTATATTGATTTAAATTACAAATAATCAAATAAAATCTTGAAAATTCATAATTATCCAAAAATCTCGTATTAATCCCGTATAGGAACTTCTGCATGCGTTATCTTCGCTAAAATAGACGTATCTTAAGTTCTAGATGTCCGATTGAGGCTTTTCAAGATCCGCTGGAAAGCTAATTGACAGTCGGACAAGTTTCAAGAAGACATGTCGACCCATAGATGCTTGGATCCCATCCAAAAAGGAGTCACAAGTTGACTAACGTTTCTGACTTGCAAAACAGTTTTAACTTCTTTTCCAAGATGATTAGTTTCACCTCTCTCATGCATGTATCACCCCTTCTTTAAGGCGATTTGTCCTCAAATTGAAGAATGATTTAAAGGGGCAGTAGGTAAATGTGTGAGTAGTCAAATCCTCCTTCTCCCTTGCTAATGGATAGACACTTTCAAAAGACACCTCCTCGCAGTAATCTTTAGGAGACACATCCTTTAGGTAGGCATCTTCAAGAAACACGTCCTTTGGAACTTTAAGGGACATAACTTTTGAATCGTCAAGGAACACGTATGTTGGTCCTCCAAAAGTCATGTTTCTTGGATCATCATCTTGAAAAATGTATGTCCGTTGGGATAACCTTGATTTGAAACAGTCTTGAATCGACTTCTTCCCATGAACGTCTCCAAAAATGATCAAGTAATATGATGCACTCCAACTCTCCAATTGTAGTTGTTGAGAGAAGCTTTGATTGCCCCGACTGTGAATGCAAGTAACATTGTGCCTCCAAACGTCTTCTTTGATGTATTGAATGATGAAGGTTGAGTATGGTGCGGAAAATGGTAGCATGGTGTATGAATGATAAGAAATGAAAGGAAGGATGGTGAAGTGTTTAGGGTTGTTTCGGGTATGGAAGTGAATGGAAAGAAAAGAATGGGATGGAAATGAAAGAGATAGTGATACGCTCCAACTCTCCAATTGATGTTGTAGAGAGAAGCTTTGATTGCCCGGACCTTTGAATGCAAGCAAGCCTTGTATCACGAATGTTTTCTTGTGAAAATATGTTGAAATGGATGAAAGGAGATAGGTTGCGGAAGGATGGTAGTGTTTGTATGTCAAAAGGGTGTAAGGAAAGGAAGATAGATAAGTAGGAAGATGGTTTCGGATGGTGTATGGAAGATGGTGAAGAGAAAGGATGTTGGTAGTATTCAAAGGCTCAAAAAGATGAACATATGCTAAGGACCATATACCCTAACTTGGATGAGGCCTTGAGGGTGGTAAAAGGACTTAGACTGAGAAACAATGGATGTTTAACAATCTAAAGTATCAAGATGGAAAGAAAAGGGAGATACCACAAATCAATAAAGATTTGATAAGTCAAGAAGTTCTAAAAAGAACAAGGATGAGAGAAAACCTCACAAAGTAATTTTTATAATCTGAATTGTGCGTTTACAAATGAAAATGCATTACATATTTATAGTAAATGAAAGGGGGAGGCCGAAATGGTGTGGAGGGGAGAGGGAATGATTCGACAGCCTTGGTGTCTCCCTCCTTTGGCCGAATTGGTGTGATAAGGGCTTGAATAGGTGTTGATAACATATCAAGCACTATTCGGCATCCTTGCACCTTTCCAAATTGGCACCAAGGTGTGTAGAGGTGCCTAGGTTCCCTCCTTTGCTATTTGGCTAGGTAGGTGCCCTTCTATCACTTAGCTAGGTAGCTAGTGTCACTAGCTGGTCCACTGAAGGAGCTGGACGAGCTAGGCTTGAGCTGAGCTAGCTAGCTGACTTAGCTAGCTAAAGTTGAGTAGCTGATTTGAGCTGATCCGAGCTTTCTTTGGCTGAGTGTGCTAGTCTTGAAGTGCCTTTAAGTTGTCCTCTAGCTACTGGAGTGTCTTGGAGCTGAAATGAATCCTCCTTTGCTCAGAAATCACCCTTTTGTTATTTGAGCTCTGAATCTGTTTTGAGCTGAGTTAGCTGGTTCTTTAGTACCCTTGAGCTCTTTTAAGACTTCATAAGTGTCCTCGAACCATTTGGCAGCTTGTAGAGTCTTGAAACGGTCAAACAACATTTTGAGCTGATTCTGACATTTTGAGCTGGAACCGAGCTGTAGCACACTCCCTTGAGCTGTGTTAATATAACCTATGAATAAAACATAATGAAAGAAACAATAGTTCTATGCTTATTACAATTTAGGGCTTAAATGACTTAATAAGTGCATAAAAGTAAAGATGTGGTAGGTACAATGTGTTACATATCTTCAATATGTAATACATTGTATAACTTCCCTTTCAAAGCCATTTGTCCGCCAAAAGCTGTGATGCATTTGTGAGTGTAAGCTTCCTTTAATTGCTTAGCTTTGGCACGGGTGATTGGTCCTGTAGGCATAACCTCAGGGTCCTGTGCTTCTTGTGGTGCTTCTGATGATGTGCTCACATCATCTCCTTCTTTTGAGCAATTTGTCCTCAAATCGAAGGTTGCTGATTTAGGGCCAAACGTGCACATATCATCCTCCCCTTCTTTGAGGCGATTTGTCCTCAAATCAAAGTTGTTTCTCAATGGATAATCTTTTATTGTAGGGGTGGATGAATCCTTGCTTCTCTTCCCAAATGGAATGATTATTCTTCTTGGTTCTTCTGAATAGGCACATGTCCCTTGGGGTTCTCTTCTATAATGGTTGGAAACATCACACCATTTGGTGAAGGTATTAGTCCATTGACCCTCTCCGAGGTGTTGGTTGGTAACATCATAACTTTTGGAAATGACATGATCTTTCATCAAAGTTTCAACACTTCCTTTCTGCCTCCAACCTCCTGGATCAACTAATCCTTCCATGAATAGTTCCACCTTTGTCCTTGTACCCCTTCGAATGATAATCTTTGAGTGGATGGAAGATGCTTGCTTCATACCCTTGAAACGAGTAATCTTGGGCAGAATGGTTGTTTGTAGTTTCGCATTAATTCTAGCGCACCAATCAACCTAAAAATAATAAAGGAACCTTTCACCATTGGTTGATAAAATAACTCCATGTATTTGAATCAATTGGCTGCAAAACAAGCCATGGTTAGATGAAGAGAAACTTATAATAAGATGGAAAGAAATTGCAAACCATGGTGATGTTTAATGGGCGCTGGTTGCTGAATTCTCCTCAAGATTGAAAATGCACATGGAATGTTAGTGCTCGTATCTCTTGGAAGTTCAAGTTTCACAACCTTTGAAGAAGTCACGCTCATTGGTTCTTCAAGAGACACCTCGTCGTAATAGTCATCTTTAAGAGACACGTCCCTTAGATCTTTAAGGGACATAACTTTCAATTCGCCAAGGAACACATTTTTTGGTCCTCAAAAAGTCATGCTTCTTGAATAACCTCTTTGAAAAGACGTGTCTCTTGGATCATCCTGCAAAACAAAAGAAGAAATGGAAGAAAGAGTAGGATTAGATAAAATATGCCTTATTTTCTCTTTTTTTCCAATCTCATTTTCAACTCTGACTTCTTTTTCTTTTTCGATTTTCTCATTTTCAACGCCATCATTTTTATCAACCATTCTCTTGTTTTCAACTCCCACAATTCTAACATCCACTTCTTGTTCAACTCCAAATGCTGCTGTTTTCATACAATGTTCTTCTTGCATGGTTTCAAAGCTCTTCTATAAGTATTGTTGATCTTGAAGCACTTGGTGTTAACGTAACTTTTCTTCTCCCATGGATAAATGAATAATGGTTTAAGAACCCATCATGGGTGGCCCTTTTGTCGAATTGCCATGGTCTTCCAAGAAGTAAATGAGTTGTGGTTAGAGGGATTACATCACAAAGAACCTCGTCTTCATACTTGCCAATGGAAAATGGAACTAACACTTGTTGAGTAATGGCAATCTTATCATCATTAAGCCATTGTATTTCGTATGGATTTGAATGTTGCATCATCTTTAGACCCAATTTGTGCACCATGAGTGTACTTGCAAGATTGGTGCTACTCCCACTATCAACGATCACATGGCATATTTTACCATTGACATGGCATCTAGTATGAAATGCACATTCCCTTTGTTGTTCCTGCAACATGGTTAGAAAATAAAATGGACCTCACCAAAATTCACTCACAAAGCCTCACGTTTATTCCAAGAAAATTCACTCGTGTTTGCACTCTAGGACTGATTTTTTGGCTTTTACTTGTCCTCTTCTGCTCTCACACACTCTCGTTGCCTTTTTCCACTCAAATTCTCTCAAAACGAGTTCTTAAGAGAACTAACTCAAACCTGTCAAAATTTTTATTGATAATATGGCGTTCGGGCTGCAAAACAAGGGTTAGGGTTGGAAATAGAAAGAAAGAAAGGATTTAAAATAACAAGGAAAAAGTTTAGGGATTGAAATGTAAGAGAAAAAATAAAGGATGGAAATGAAAGAAATGAAGAAAACATAAACGTTACCACAAAACTTGACTTACGAACTGGTCGTGAGCAATCAAACTTGAGGAACTTCTCGGAGTTGGTTGCTTGGACGTTTGTACTTCAATCTTCACCCTTTTGAAATTCTGATTTTCTTTTTTTTGATCTAATTCAGATTCCTTGTATTTGGAACAATCTGAATTTTTTTATATATATGAGAATTGAAATAAGAAGATATAGGGCTTACTTGATTCTTCCGTGTTGCTATGATTACCACATGATACGCTTCAACTCTCCAATTGATGTTGTAGAGAGAAGCTTTGATTGCCCGGACCTTTGAATGCAAGCAAGCCTTGTATCACGAATGTTTTCTTGTGAAAATATGTTGAAATGGATGAAAGGAGATAGGTTGCGGAAGGATGGTAGTGTTTGTATGTCAAAAGGGTGTAAGGAAAGGAAGATGGATAAGTAGGAAGATGGTTCTGATGGTGTATGGAAGGGTGTAAGGAAAGAAAGATAGATAAGTAGGAAGATGGTTCTGATGGTGTATGGAAGATGGTGAAGAGAAAGGATGTTGGTAGTATTCAAAGGCTCAAAAAGATGAACATATGCTAAGGAGCATATACCCTAACTTGGATGAGGCCTTGTGGGTGGTAAAATGACTTAGGCTGAGAAACAATGGATGTTTAACAATCTAAAGTATCAAGATGGAAAGAAAAGGGAGACGCCACAAATAAATAAAGATTTGATAAGTCAAGAAGTTCTAAACAGAACAAGGATGAGAGAAAACCTCACAAAGTAATTTTTATAATCTGAATTGTGTGTTTACAAATGAAAATGCATTACATATTTATAGTAAATGAAAGGGGGTGACCGAAATGGTGTGAAGGGGAGAGGGAATGATTCAGCAGCCTTGGTGTCTCCCTCCTTTGGTCGAATTGGTGTGATAAGGGCTTGAATAGGTGTTTATAACCTATCCAGCACTATTCGACAGCCTTGCACCTTTCCAAATTGGCGCCAAGGTGTGTAGAGGTGCCTAGGTTCCCTCCTTTGCTATTTGGCTAGGTAGGTGCCCTTCCATCACATAGCTAGGTAGCTAGTGTCACTAGCTGGTCCACTGAAGGAGCTGGTAGTAGTCAGAGGAGCTGGAGATGAGCTGGATGAGCTAGGCTTGAGCTGACTTGAGCTGAGCTAGCTAGCTGACTTAGCTAGCTAATGTGAGTAGCTGAATTGAGCTGATCCGAGCTTTTTTTTGGCTAAGTGAGCTAGTCTTGAACTGCCTTTAAGTTGTCCTCTAGCTACTGGAGTGTTTTGGAGCTGAAACGAATCCTCCTTTGCTCAGAAATCACCCTTTTGCTATTTGAGCTCTTTGAAGCTGTTTTGAGCTGAGTGAGCTGATATTTTAGTACACTTGAGCTCTTTTAAGACTTCATAAGTGTTCTCGAACCATTTGGCAGCTTGTAGAGTCTTGAAACGGCCAAACAACATTTTGAGCTGATTCTGACATTCTGAGCTGGAACCGAGCTGTAGCACACTCCCTTGAGCTGTGTTAATATAACCTATGAATAAAACATAATGAAAGAAACATTAGTTCTATGCTTATTACAATTTAGGGCTTAAATGACTTAATAAGTGCATAAAAGTAAAGATGTGGTAGGTACAATGTGTTACATTTCTTCAATATGTAATACATTGTATAACTTCCCTTTCAAATCCATTTGTCCGCCAAAAGCTGTGATGCATTTGTGAGTGTAAGCTTCCTTTAATTGCTTAGCTTTGGCACGGGTGATTGGTCCTGTAGGCATAACCTCAGGGTCCTGTGCTTCTTGTGGTGCTTCTGATGATGTGCTCACATCATCTCCTCCTTCTTTTGAGCGATTTGTCCTCAAATCAAAGGTTGTTGATTTAGGGCCAAACGTGCACATATCAGATAGTATTCAAAGTATCAAAGAAAGAACTTATACTTAAAGTATAAACTCGTTTCTAGTTGAAGGACTTTGAGGGTGGTAATAGGGACTTATATTGAATGGTTATAAGAACCAACAATCTGAAGTATCAAGAATGGAAGATAGGTGACGCCACAAACCTTAAAATAGGCTTGATAAGTCAAGAAGTTCTAAAAGGAACAAGTTTGAGAGAAAACCTCAGAAAAGGATATTTTATATATTCTGAAAGTTGTTCTTTACAAATGAAAATCTAAGGCCTATTTATAGATTACAATGGATGGCCAAATGGGTATGAATCAAGGGGGTGATGGTTCGGCATGGCTTGTGTCTCTCTCCATAATGGCCGAATGGGCATGTAGAGTGTTGGTGATGATTCGGCTAACTCTTCAAGGGTTGGTGTTGCTTCACTTTGGCGCCAAGGTGTGGAGAGGCACTATGGTTTCCCTCCATGGCCGAATAGTTGCCTAGGTGACCCTTCATGCTTAGCTAACTTGGTAGTGTAGGTAGCAAGCTAGGTAGTGGAGCTAAGAGTGATAGCTTGAGCTGAGTTGAGCTCCTTGAGCTGGGCATGATCTTACTTGAGCTAGGCTAGCTAGCTGATTTAGCTAGCTTATCCTTTGGAGCTGATTTGAGCTATTTTGAGCTGCCCTTAACTAGGTGAACTCCTCATTGAGTATTCTTAAGCTTGTCTCATGCTATAGGAGTTCTTAGGAGCTGAATTGGAGCTATCCTTGTCTTGAATCTTCTCTAAGCTGATTTGAGCTAGTTATGAGTTGAATGAGCTGCCTCGACAATTTGAGCTGAGCTGAATTGAGCTGCCTTGGCATTTTGAGCTGCCTCCTAGTTGGTTGCCTTGGCAAGTGATACTTGCAAGCTGAATTGAGTTGACTCCAAACATCACGAGCTAATAGTGAGCTATTCATTGATCCCTTGTGATGTGGTTAATATTTCCTACAAAGAAAAACATAAATAACATAAATAAATGCAACTAAATGTAAATGATTACCTATGATAAAAACATAATGAAAACTTAAGTAAAGATGTGGCTCATATAATGCATGAATGTCATATGATGTAAAACTGGATGATAGCATATGATAATCCAAGTATCTTATATAATGCACAAATAAGTAAACAGATAATTAAGTAAGGAAGAACTCCCTTAGAATCAGCCTTGGTGAACTTCAATGATGTTAGAATGTTGAATTTCCAATTAGGGCCAAACGTGATCGCATCATCCCCCCTTCTTTGAGACGATTTGTCCTCAAATCGAGAAGGTTCATTGGTGAGTAATTCCTTGCTTCTTGAAGGGTTATGTCCTCATGTGGTACCCCTTCACTTGAAACGTCATGCTCCATGGTGAAAGGACCCATTTTCAAATTTCCTCCTTGTTCCCTCGCATCTTTCGGTGTAATTCTCTTTCAAAACGTGATATGATCTCACCCTCGAGGTTGATGTTGAGACACTCGTGTTTCGGATCGAATTAAGGATGCCCCGGACTAGGTAGACATCAAATTCAAACTCAATTGAAATGATGCGGAAAGAGTGAATTAATGGCTGAAGTGTTTGATGGTGGATAATTGACGGTTTTGAAATGTATGAATGTTTAGGAATGGATCGTGACCCACTAGTTATAATAGAACTAGGAACCAACGATATATAAGAATGGATAGGATTGCGACCCACTATCTATAAACAAGATAGGAACCAACGATATCAAAGGGGTGAACGCCACACTTAGAAAGTGATACGTTCAATAGGAAGACACCACAAGCTAGGCTTGATAAGTCTAAAGATAAACAAGAGTATAAATTCTCAATATATTTCTTCAAAGAAAGGTGTACAAGATGTGTCTCAATATGATGAATGTAGCCACTATTTATAGGCTTTTACAAGATAGGTGAATAGTTAAAATAACATGAATTAAAGCTAAATAAATTGTATAATATTAGGATGCATTCTTCAAGGTGAATGAATGGCTTTTGGATGCTTCAATGAACCATATTAAATAGGTTCATGCATGAATCCACCCAATACATCAATGTATCATTAATCCTTGATCTCCAAGCCTTTTAATGCCATCCATTCATGTATTTGGAGATTAATGTTTTGCCAAAGCTCCTTTAACCTTCTAGGTGCCTTCTATACTTGAATTAGGAAGATGAATGAATGAATTTGATGCTTCCATCTAACGGATTTTCGGTTTTCCCGTACTAATTTTTCAGCTTGCACTGTCTTCGATTAAATGATCATATTTCGAGCTCCTGATATTGGATTGATGTGATTCAAAATGCACTGGAAAGCTAAGATATAAATGAACAAGTTCTAAGAAGACTTCAAAGCCCAGATATGCCCGAATGCCATCCAAAATTGTAGGACAAGCTGGCCAATGTTCTTGATCTTGAAATGAGGCTTCTTCAAACATGTAACATATATGAAATTATAACATAATATAAATATGTGGCTAGTAAGAACTCCTTCCAAATTAATGTGACATCTTCAATGGTGGAGGCTCTTCCTTGGGGTCAAAGTAAGACCTCACATATCCTTGCTTGCCACGAACATAATTAGACAGAACCCTCAGATATCCGAATTTAGTGCAAACATCTCGGATTAAGCTTGCAGGAGCTTCTTGAGGCTTCTCGGTCATAGAACACTTGCCTCGATCAAATGGTCTCGAAAAGGTTTTTGAGAATCTAGCAATGGTTGTAGTCGTGCTCACATCATTCCCTCACTCTTTAAGGCGATTCGTCCTCAAATCATAATTGCTATGAAGAGAACGATTGCTAACATGAAGCCAAAAAAAATTTGGCCATGAGTTGAGAAACCCAATTGAGTCCCTTGTGGTGGTTCGGTAAAAACTTGAAATGGAACAACACCTTTGAAAAATTGCTCTTAATCAATCAACCCCTTCAACTTGAAAGATTGAGGACTCTTCGACAGCACTTCAATTTCTTCCACCAAATTCACACTTGATTCTTCTTTTGTGGTGTAAACAATTTGGGATTTGATGTGAGCACATCCATGCCAGCAAAGGAGGCTGATCCGGAGGTCTTGCCAATAGGACCTATCACTCGTTCTAAGGCAAAGCAATTCAGGGAAGTTCTGATCTGTGCACGTTTCTACTCACATCCACTATTCTTTCATCTTGTTTATCAAGCATGAAAGAAGAGGGAGTTCTTCCTTACTTCATTATCTATTTACTTATTTATGCATTATATAATATGCTTAGATTATCATATGTTATCATTCATTTGCATATCATATGATATTCATGCATTACATAATCCACATCTTTACTTAGCATATATTTTGCATCTTTAAATTATAGTTTGCATCATTTAAAACTTTACTTTATACTTATGCATTGTAGTCCCTATACTATTTAAATGAGACATTACTTATACAATTCATTGTTTTCTTCATATGTTATATTAACACAGCTCAAGGGAGTGTGCTACAGCTCGGTTCCAGCTCAAAGTGTAGGAATCAGCTCAAAACGTTATTTGGCCGTTTCAAGACTCTACAAACTGCCAAATGGTTCGAGAACACTTATGAAGTCTTAAAAGAGCTCAAGGATACTAAAGGACCAGCACACTCAGCTCAAAACAGCTTCAAAGAGCTCAAATAGCAAAAGGGTGATTTCTGAGCAAAGGAGGATTCGTTTCAGCTACAAAACACTCCAGTAGCTAGAGGAACACTTAAAAGAACTTCAAGACTAGCTCATTCAGCTAAAGAAAGCTCGGATCAGCTCAAATAAGCTACTCACATTTAGCTAGCTAAATCAGCTAGCTAGCTCAGCTCAAGCCTAGCTCGTCCAGCTCATCTCCAGCTCCTCTGACTACTAACAGCTCCTTCGGTGGACCAGCTAGTGACACTAGCTACCTAGCTAAGTGATGGAAGGGCACCTACCTAGCCGAATAGCAAAGGAGGGAACCTAGGCACCTCTACACACCTTGGCGCCAATTTGGAAAGGTGCAAGGCTGCCGAATAGTGCTTGATAGGTTATCAACACCTATTCAAGCCCTTATCACACCAATTCAGCCAAAGGAGGGAGACACCAAGGCTGCCGAATCATTCCCTCTCCCCTACACACCATTTCGGCCACCCCCTTTCATTTACTATAAATATGTAATGCATTTTCATTTGTAAACACACAATTCAGATTATAAAAATTACTTTGTGAGGTTTTCTCTCATCCTTGTTCTTTTTAGAACTTCTTGACTCATCAAATCTTTATTGATTTGTGGCGTCTCCCTTTTCTTTCCATCTTGATACTTTAGATTGTTAAACATCCATTGTTTCTTAGTCTAAGTCCTTTTACCACCCTCAAGGCCTCATCCAAGTTAGGGTATATGCTCCTTAGCATATGTTCATCTTTTTGAGCCTTTGAAAACTACCAACATCCTTTCTCTTCACCATCTTCCATACACCATCTGAAACCATCTTCCTACTTATCTATCTTCCTTTCCTTACACCCTTTTGACATACAAACACTACCATACTTCCGCAACCTATCTCCTTTCATCCATTTCAACATATTTTCACAAGAAAACATTCGTGATACAAGGCTTGTGATATATGATACAAGGGGGTACGTTGCTTCAGAAACAACGCTCCTTGTTCGTAAACGGATCTAGGATAATAGCAAGTATTTCTCTGCAACAGAAACAAACATGGTTTTGTATTTAGATGTCAAAAATAAAAAAAAGATAAAGAAAAAATGAAAAAAATCAGAAATGGGAAAAGAAGAAAGTTGCCGAAATAATTTAAGGACTAGGTGAAAGGTTGAAGATGATATCTTCAAGCATTCAACAATGGCAGCAACGTTCTTGGGACTTGACACGATGAACTCGAAAGAACCTGCATAATCTGTTATGCAAACCCGAATCGAAACTGTTCTTCGTAGTCGGAAAAGATGAACAAACTCCAAGGAAGAACTCGAACAATCTGTTGAACGAACCCGAACCTTATCTTGAATTTGTTCGAATACGGACTTGGACCCTTCAATTATCGAACAATTGAGAACCCAAAGTATCAAAGAAAAAGTTCTAAAAAGAACTAAAATTGAGAGAATAATCTCACAAAAATTTTATTCACCAAATGTCTTACCAAATTACATTATTTAAACACATATATATAGGTACAAGGGCTGCCAAATTCGTTTAAGTTGTGTGGCTGATATTAAAAGGAGTTTAAAAATTGAATTTGAGTGAAAATAACTCCTTTTGGGCGGACTCAATTGGCAGCCACAAGTTTAGGCGCCCAAAACACATGAAAATCACATTTAACATGTGATTTTTATGTTTGAAATTCAAACATAACCACTCGGGCTTATCCTTTCTTGCAAATGGCGCATAATGAAGGAGAAAACGGGCTGATTCCGCTGCACATTCACACACATGTGTCAAGCTGCCACATGGGTGCTGGAGATGACCGGATGCCACCTAGGCTGCCACATGTGCACTAGCACACTCCCCGATATGCAAGATGCTTTTCAGCTACTTCTGGACTTGTCAGCTAAAGTTGAGCTAGTGGAGCTAAAGTTGAGCTGACTGGAAATGAGCTGAGCTGAAACGAACTAGCTGAAAGTGTGATGAGCTGAAAATGAGCTGGTTGCACTCTCTTGAGCTGGATTTGAGCTGCATATGCTCACTTGAGCTGGAGTGGAGCTGCATATACTCTCTTGAGCTAGTGTCCTCCTACGTACCTATGTCAAAAGGCAATAAACTTCCATTAAAGCATTGTAAACTTAATGGAAACAATAATACAAATCGTAAACAAGTGCACAATTATTTATTAACACACAAACAAATATAAACACACCATAAGTTATATCAAACTTATTCAAAACACACCAAACATACTATATACATAGTAAACACACTGATATAAATAATATAAGTATAAGAAATGTTACACATCAGTATGTAACAAATGAAAAAGCAAACTTCCCTGAAAGTTTGAAGTTGCATCGTTGGGTGGCATAAACGTGCTCACATCATCCCCCCTTCTTTAATGCGATTTGTCCCCAAATCGACCCTCATTACAAAAGGGAACAATTTCGACTTTCGCTTGGCAGGGAACTTCTTCAGTCGTCTTGCTCGGCACATATGCCATCCTTTCGATCCAAGTTCTTTTACAAAGAACACAAATGTGAATGCCTTCTTTCTCGTACCTTTCCGAATAATGCACAACATAAAGTCAGACAATGCTCGTTGCACATTCGTAATCCTGCAAACAATGACATACAAAGACAACTCCAAAGAACAACAAGAATCTCGACGATCATCCAAAATCAGAACATAAGGTTGTTCACAATCCAATGTACAACCAAAGAAATCAGCATATAAAAAGGAAAAATCAATAGCACAATGGAAAGGAACGTCAAACCGTGGTAAAGAAGATTGCTGAATTTCTGGAAAGAATTTAAATGCACTAGACATACCAACAATAGCAACCTTGGGAACCTCACATGGCATCACCTTATTAACCTGCAAGTCAGAAGAAGAAATAGAAGAAAATGTCGAATCAGATAATACCTGTGAATTTGCTTTCTTCTTTTCGCATTCATTCTTCTCTTTGTTGGCCTTCCAAGCTGCAGTACTTGCTTTCAAACAAACTTCGTCTTCATATACTTCACTTGGAGTCATAGGTGCCAAAGTTACCTTTTTTCCCTCATGAGTAAAAGAGTATCGATTGGTGTAACAATCATGCAAAACTCTCTTATCATACTGCCACAGTCTTCCTAACAACAAATGACAAGTATCCATAGAACAAACATCACAAGTTACCTCAGCCTTATATTTACCAATGAAAAATGGTATAACAACTTGTTCGGTAACTTTGATTTCAACACCATCATTCAACCATTGTAACTTGTACGGATTGGGATGGGTGGTCGTCTTCAGTCCTAACTTGTCAACCATGAGAGTACTAGCAACGTTAGCAAAACTACCACTATCAATAATCACAATACATACCTTGCCGTTCACGTTGCATCTCGTATGGAAGAGGTTGTTTCGTTGCGGTTCATCCTGTGATGGTTGATCATTCAGACTTCTCTTGTCAACAAGTGTTTCATTGGTAGCCAATGTCTGTACATTGTCATCATTTATCTCTTCATGGACAGAATGGGAACCACCCCCATCAAGTATATCCATTCGAGTATGTATAGGCTTCAATGCATTAGCAATCACTCGTTGCATCATGCGCTCTAAGGCTTGCATCTGAAGATTCGGTGGTTTTTGTTCATCAAAACCTATCATTTTCACACAAAGAAAACAAACAAACAAACAAAAACAAACAAACTGATTAAGGTTAGTAGAAAAAAAAGTAGTCCTCACCAATCACACAGCAAGATCCTCACTAGTCACAGGGCCGTCTCGGAGATTTTCGGGGCCCTGAGCGAAAATTAAAAAATTGACCTCTATATAACAAAAGCATATCTTATTAGTTTGAACAATCAAAGTAATATTTTTTTAAGTCTTAATTACAAAATAAGTGTCCAAACTATACACGTTTTTTTTTTTTGCTTTAGGTGCCTAAATTTATTTTGTTATCATTTTGAGGTATCGATCATTATTTTTTATATAAAAATGAAAATTTAGACACCTAAAACAAAAAACGACATAATTTGGGTACTAATTTTTTTAAAAAATAGACACCTAAAACAAAAAGCAGCATTATTTGAGCACTTGTTTTTAATTTTTTAACGGTCGTTATCTAGAAATGGCCACAGAATAAACTCTAGACACTTATTTTGACCCAAAAAACATTTTAGTGTCTAAAAATAAAAAAAAGTATAGTTTGTACACTTATTTTGTAGTTAAGCCTTTCTTTAATAAATCATAAAAATATGATTAAATTTTTATCAAACATATTATTTTCATTGTTAGATTAATTAATTTATTTATCTAAAAAAATTAATTTTTACCATTAAATTAATTATTTGATCAATTAAAAAATATGAAAAAAATTAAAATTTAGGGGCCCTAGGCTGGTTGGGGGCCCTGAGCGGTCGCTCGGGGTGCTCCCCCTCACAGCCGGCCCTGACTAGTCACTCCAAAGAATATGCACTCAAGAAAAGAGGAATCACTCAGCACTCGTGTTTCACTCGGGAGAATACTTGAATGGCTCTTTTTGTCTCCCCTTCTATTCTCACACGCTCTGTTTGCCTTTTCCCTCAATCTCTCGTACTTAGTTCTTTAAAGGAACTGATTCCGATGTTCAGATTCTGCAAATGTTGTCAAATTGAAAGAAAACAACAAGTGACGGGTGAAATGTACCATTTTCTATTGGAAACTACAAGGACGAGGTGAAATATTATTAGAAAAAGATAAGGGTTAGGAAAAAAAAGAAAAAAGATGAAAGTTGAGAATTTGGGGCTGAAAAGATGATAAACAAAAAGAAATGAAAGAAAGGATGCTAAAAGGACAAGAAATTAGCAACTTACGCAGTAGAAATGCTTACCACCATCCTATCTCCGGAATAAACAAGAAAGTTGATTTCGGGTGATTTCAAGCCATTTCAAGGTAAGATAAGCACATTTCTCATCATTTCACGTCCAAACAGCATATAAAAACACAAAATACCCCAAATATTCGACACTGAATTTTTTTGTATTTTTTCCGAATTTTTTTTTTTGACTTTTGACTTTCTGGTCAAACTTTGACTTTGACTTTTTTTTTCAGAATTTCGAATTTTCTTTTTTTTGACTTTGTATATTTTGACTTCTTGTAAATGCAGAAAACGCTATAATCCGACCTAAGCTCTGATTACCATATGATATAAGGATGTTGTTGAAGAAAACAACGCTCCTTGTTCGTAAACGGATCTAGGATAATAGCAAGTATTTCTCTGCAACAGAAACAAACATGGTTTTGTATTTAGATGTCAAAAATAAAAAAAATAAAATGAAAAAAAATGAAAAAAATCAGAAATGGGAAAAGAAGAAAGTTGCCGAAATAATTTAAGGACTAGGTGAAAGGTTGAAGATGATATCTTCAAGCATTCAACAATGGCATCAACGTTCTTGGGACTTGACACGATGAACTCGAAAGAACCTGCATAATCTGTTATGCAAACCCGAATCGAAACTGTTCTTCGTAGTCGGAAAAGATGAACAAACTCCAAGGAAGAACTCGAACAATCTGTTGAATGAACCCGAACCTTATCTTGAATTTGTTCGAATACGGACTTGGACCCTTCAATTATCGAACAATTGAGAACCCAAAGTATAAAAGAAAAAGTTCTAAAAAGAACTAAAATTGAGAGAATAATCTCACAAAAATTTTATTCACCAAATGTCTTACCAAATTACATTATTTAAACACATATATATAGGTACAAGGGCTGCCAAATTCGTTTAAGTTGTGTGGCTGATATTAAAAGGAGTTTAAAAATTGAATTTGAGTGAAAATAACTCCTTTTGGGCGGACTCAATTGGCAGCCACAAGTTTAGGCGCCCAAAACACATGAAAATCACATTTAACATGTGATTTTTATGTTTGAAATTCAAACATAACCACTCGGGCTTATCCTTTCTTGCAAATGGCGCATAATGAAGGAGAAAACGGGCTGATTCCGCTGCACATTCACACACATGTGTCAAGCTGCCACGTGGGTGCTGGAGATGACCGGATGCCACCTAGGCTGCCACATGTGCACTAGCACACTCCCCGATATGCAAGATGCTTTTCAGCTACTTCTGGACTTGTCAGCTAAAGTTGAGCTAGTGGAGCTAAAGTTGAGCTGACTGGAAATGAGCTGAGCTGAAACGAACTAGCTGAAAGTGTGATGAGCTGAAAATGAGCTGGTTGCACTCTCTTGAGCTGGATTTGAGCTGCATATGCTCACTTGAGCTGGAGTGGAGCTGCATATACTCTCTTGAGCTAGTGTCCTCCTACGTACCTATGTCAAAAGGCAACAAACTTCCATTAAAGCATTGTAAACTTAATGGAAACAATAATACAAATCGTAAACAAGTGCACAATTATTTATTAACACACAAACAAATATAAACACACCATAAGTTATATCAAACTTATTCAAAACACACCAAACATACTATATACATAGTAAACACACTGATATAAATAATATAAGTATAAGAAATGTTACACATCAGTATGTAACAAATGAAAAAGCAAACTTCCCTGAAAGTTTGAAGTTGCATCGTTGGGTGGCATAAACATGCTCACATCAGCTTGCTTGCATTCAAAGGTCCGGGCAATCAAAGCTTCTCTCTAAAACAACAATTGGAGAGTTGGAGCTTATCATGTGTTATCAGAGCAACAAGGAAGAATCAAGTAAGCCCTATATCTTCTTATTTCAATTCTGATATATATATAAAAAAAAAGAAAATTCAGATTGTTCCAAATACAAGGAATCTGAATTAGATAAAAAATCAGAATTTCAAAAGGGTGAAGATTGAAGTACAAACGTCCAAGCAACCAACTCTGAGAAGTTCCTCAAGTTTGATTGCTCACGACCAGTTTGTAAGTCATGTTTTGTGGTAACGTTTCTGTTTTCTTCATTTCTTTCATTTCTATCCTTTATTTTTTTTCTTTTCTTACATTTCAGTCCATAAACTTTTTCCTTTTCATTTTAAACCCGTTCTTTCTTTCTTTCTATTTCCAACCCTAACCATTGTTTGCAGCCCAAACGCCATATTATCAATAAAAGTTTTGACAGGTTCGAGTTAGTTCTCTTAAGAACTTGTTTTGAGAGATTTTGAGTGGAAAAAGGCAAAGAGAGTGTGTGAGACCAGAAGAGGACAAGTAAAAGCCAAAAATAAGTCCTAGAGTGCAAACACGAGTGATTGAGTGGAGTTTCATCTTATTTCTTGGAATAAACGTGAGGCTTTGTGAGTGAATTTTGGTGAGGTCCATTTTTTTTTCTAACCATGTTGCAGGAACCACAAAAGGAATGTGCATTTCATACTTGATGTGTGCACGTTCACCAGCAAGTTTTGCACACTTTCATGTTGTGTTTTAAACATGAAAGACACATGAGTTTTCTTTACTTCTCTCATATTACTTACTTTTTCTACACTCATTTCTGGTTATTTAGATTCATGTTATCACATTATACTCTGTATATGTTTTGCATACTTTATTTTCATGACCTTAGCATGTTATATGTGATACCCATACTTAAGCTTAAAACCACATCTTTACTTAGCAAATGTTTGCATCTTTAGATTATAGTTTGCATCATTTAGAACTTTACTTTATACTTATGCATTATAGTCCCTATACTATTTAAATGAGACATTACTTATATAATTCATTGTTTTCTTCATAGTTTATATTAACACATCTCAAGGGAGTGTGCTACAGCTCGGTTCCAGCTCAAAGTGTCAGAATCAGCTCAAAACGTTGTTTGGCCGTTTCAAGACTCTACAAGCTGCCAAATGGTTCGAGGACACAGCAAAAGGGTGATTTCTGAGCAAAAGATGATTCGTTTCAGCTCCAAAACACTCCAGTAACTAGAGGACAACTTAAAGGCACTTCAAGACTAGCTCACTCAGCCAAAGGAAGCTCGGATCAGCTCAAATCAGCTACTCACCTTTAGCTAGCTAAGTCAGCTAGCTAGCTCAGCTCAAGTCAGCTCAAGCCTAGCTCGTCCAGCTCATCTCCAGCTCCTCTGACTACTACCAGCACCTTCAGTAGACCAGCTAGTGACACTAGCTACCTAGCTAAGCGATGGAAGGGCACCTACCTAGCCGAATAGCAAATGAGGGAACCTAGGCACCTCTACACACCTTGGCACCAATTTGGAAAGGTGCAAGGTTGCCGAATAGTGCTTGATAGGTTATCAACATGATACGGACACGGCCCCGTATACGCGAACGTTGAACTTGCAGAAGCGGATAAGGATGTTGGCGTGAATATTGGATCGGTGAAAAGATGGCTGAAGATAGGCGATGACGATGGAGATGGAAGATAAATGGATAAATTGTCCTCGGCACCCTCTTGATCACAATTAACCAAGCAAGCAACCTCAAACGGCTCTAACCCACCCTTCTAGACGCAGTTACCTAGACAAGCAGGAGTGTGAAGATCAACAACAAATTCTTACGAACTTGAAGAATCGCTTCTAAAATAAAAAACACAAGTTATACTTCTTGCAAATCTGAATTCAAAAGAGAATTTTTTTAATCATTCAAATCTTAAATTACAATGTGGTTGAAGCCTCCTTATATAAGCCTTGAAGAAGTTCTAATCCTAGTAAACTTAGGAAATTAAATACAATAAATAAATGTTGAAATCTAATCTCCTAATTACAAAAGTAACTTCTAATAATAAATAAATATTAAAAATAAAATCCTAATTAAATAAATCTGATCCTAATAGATATTGCAGAATCCTATATTGATTTAAATTACAAATAATCAAATAAAATCATGAAAATTCGTAATTATCCAAAAATCTCGTATTAATCCCGTATAGGAATTTCTGCATGCGGTGTCTTTGCTAAAATAGACATATCTTGAGTTCCAGATGTCCGATTGAGGCGTTTCAAAATCCGTTGGAAAGGTAATGAATAGCCGGACAAGTTTTAAGAAGACATGTCGAACCAAATATGCCTGGATCCCATCCAAAATAGGGTCGCAAGTTGACTGACGTTTCTGACTTGCAAAACAGTTTTAACTTCTTTTCCAAGATGATTAGTTTCACCCCTCTCATGCATGTATCATTCCCCCACTCCTCAAAAAGATTCGCCCTCGAATCTAAACCGGTTAGTGGAGGAATTTCATCAAAGTACCACGAAAGAGAAGATGTCTTGAAGGATCCTTGTGCATATTCTCTTTTTGCAATGTAATTTACAAGTTCCTTCTTATTGAGACCATTGCTATTGTTCTTTCGGTTGCAAAGTGTCTCATTCTCATCTTCAAAATTGTTATTAATGCTAGAAGAGGAATAAGCATAAATAGAATTTTGAAAACAATGAATGATACCTTTTGATAGCAGCGTACCTTCGTTGGTGTTTGTCGTTTGATGATCATCTTGAATCGGAATAGTGGGTTTGTCACTGGAAACAAACGCACTACTTACAATTTCTTCCTCATCAATACGCAAGGTTAAACTCTCGATGGTATCGCCTTCCTCATGTTCTTTAGGAGAACAAATTTCTCCCTCATGCTCCGAATCACAGACTTCAATATCATTAGAAGACATGAATTCAGACAACAAATCTCTCAAAAAATTTCTTGAAAATAAGACTTATCTGGACAATCATACCCGGAATGATCTAGTCGACAACAATAATAACATCGAGTTCCCAAAAGAGTAAAATCCAATACGTTGCTCAATGACATCCTCAAGAACGACCTAAATCTGATACCAAATGATACGGACATGGCCCCATATACGCGAACGTTGAACTTGCAGAAGCGGATAAGGATGTTGGCGTGAATGTTGGATCGGTGAAAAGATGGCTGAAGATAGGTGATGACGATGGAGATGGAAGATAAATGGATAAATTGTCCTCGGCACCCTCTTGATCGCAATTAACCAAGCAAGCAACCTCAAACGGCTCCAACCCACCCTCCTAGACGCAGTTACCTAGACAAGCAGGAGTGTGAAGATCAACAACAAATTCTTACGAACTTGAAGAATCGCTTCTAAAATAAAGAACAAAAGTTATACTTCTTGCAAGTCTGAACTCAAAAGAGAACTTTTTTAATCATTCAAATCTTAAATTACAATGTGGTTGAAGCCTCCTTATATAAGCCTTGAAGAAGTTCTAATCCTAGTAAACTTAGGAAATTAAATACAATAAATAAATGTTGAAATCTAATCTCCTAATTAAATAAATCTGGTCCTAATAGATATTGCAGAATCCTATATTAATTTAAATTACAAATAATCAAATAAAATCATGAAAATTCGTAATTATCCAAAAATCTCGTATTAATCCCGTATAGGAATTTCTGCATTCGCTGTCTTTGCTAAAATAGACATATCTTGAGTTCTAGATGTCCGATTGAGGCGTTTCAAAAATCTGTTGGAAAGATAATTGATAGCCGGACAAGTTTTAAGAAGACATGTCGAACCTATTATGCCTGGATCTCATACAAATAAGGGTCGCAAGTTGACTGACGTTTCTGACTTGCAAAATAGTTTTAACTTCTTTTCCAAGATGATTAGTTTCACCCCTCTCATGCATGTATCACAACACCTATTCAAGCCCTTATCACACCAATTCGGCCAAAGGAGGGAGACACCAAGGCTGCCGAATCATTCCCTCTCCCCTGCACACCATTTCGGCCATCCTTTTCATTTACTATAAATATGTAATGCATTTTCATTTGTAAACACACAATTCAGATTATAAAAATTACTTTGTGAGGTTTTCTCTCATCCTTGTTCTTTTTATAACTTCTTGACTTATCAAATCTCTATTGATTTGTGGCATCTTCCTTTTCTTTCCATCTTGATACTTTAGATTGTTAAACATCCATTGTTTCTCAGTCTAAGTTCTTTTACCACCCTCAAGGCCTCATCCAAGTTAGGGTATATGCTACTTAGCATATGTTCATCTTTTTGAGCCTTTGAATACTGCCAACATCCTTTCTCTTCACCATCTTCCATACACCATCCGAAATCATCTTCCTACTTATCTATCTTCCTTTCCTTACACCCTTTTGACATACAAACACTACCATCCTTCCGCAACCTATCTCTTTTCATCCATTTCAACATATTTTCACAAGAAAACATTCGTGATACAAGGCTTGCTTGCATTCAAAGGTCCGGGCAATCAAAGCTTCTCTCTACAACATCAATTGGAGAGTTGGAGCGTATCAATACTAGATGCCATGTCAATGGTAAAATATGCCATGTGATCGTTGATAGTGGGAGTAGCACCAATCTTGCAAGTACACTCATGGTGCACAAATTGGGTCTAAAGATGATGCAACATTCAAATCCATACGAAATACAATGGCTTAATGATGATAAGATTGCCATTACTCAGCAAGTGTTAGTTTCATTTTCCATTGGCAAGTATGAAGACGAGGTTCTTTGTGATGTAATCCCTATGAGCACAACTCATTTACTTCTTGGAAGACCATGGCAATTCGACAAAAGGGCCACCCATGATGGGTTCTTAAACCATTATTCATTTATCCATGGGAGAAGAAAAGTTACGTTAACACCAAGTGCTTCAAGATCAACAATACTTAAAGAAGAGCTTTGAAACCATGCAAGAAGAACATTGTGTGAAAACAACAGCATTTGGAGTTGAAAAAGAAGTGGATGTTAGAATTGTGGGAGTTGAAAACAAGAGAATGATTGATAAAAATGACGGGGTTGAAAATGAGAAAATCAAAAAAGAAAAAGAAGTCAGGGTTGAAAATGAGATCGGAAAAGAAGAGGAAATAAGGCAGATTTTATCTAATCCTACTCTTTCTTCCATTTCTTCTTTTGTTTTGCAGGATGACCCAAGAGACACGTCTTTTCAAAGAGGTTATTCAAGAAGCATGACTTTTGGAGGACCAACAAATGTGTTCCTTGACGAATTGAAAGTTGTGTCCCTTAAAGATCCAAGGGACGTGTCTCTTAAAGATGACTATTACGAGGAGGTGTCTCTTGAAGAACCAATTGGTGTGACTTCTTCAAAGGTTGTGGCACTTGAACTTCCAAGAGATATGAGCATTAACATTCCATGTGCATTGTCAATCTTGAGGAGAATTAAGCAACCAACGCCCATTAAACATCCACCATGGTTTGCAATTTCTTTCCATCTTATTATAAGTTTCTCTTCATCTAACCATGGTTTGTTTTTCAGCCAATTGATTCAAATACATGGAGTTATTTTATCAACCAATGGTGACAAGTTCCTTTGTTATTTTGAGGTTGATTGGTGCTCTAAAATCAATGCGAAACTACAAACAACCATTCTGCCCAAGATTACCCGTTTCAAGGGTATGAAGCAAGCATCTTCCATCCACTCAAAGATTATCATTCGGGTACAAGGATAAAGGTGGAACTATTCATGGAAGGATTAGTTGATCCAGGAGGTTGGAGGTAGAAACAAAGTGTTGAAACTTTGATGAAAGATCATGTCATTTCCAAAAGTTATGATGTTTCCAACCATTACAGAAGAGAACCCCAAGGGACATGTGACTATTCAGAAGAACCGAGAAGAATAATCATTTCATTTGGGAAGAGCAGTGAGGATTCCTCCAACCCTACAATAAAAGATTATCCATTGAGAAAAAACTTCGATTTGAGGACAAATCACCTCAAAGAAGGGGAGGATGATATGTGCACGTTTGGCCCTAAATCATCAACCTTCGATTTGAGGACAAATCGCTCAAAAGAAGGAGGGGATGATGTGTGCACGTTTCTACTCACATCCACTATGCTTTCATCTTGTTTATCAAGCATGAAAGAAGAGGGAGTTCTTCCTTACTTCATTATCTACTTACTTATTTATGCATTATATAATAAGCTTAGATTATCATATGTTATCATTCATTTGCATATCATATGATATGCATGCATTACATAATCCACATCTTTACTTAGCATATATTTTGCATCTTTAAATTATAGTTTGCATCATTTAAAACTTTACTTTATACTTATGCATTATAGTCCCTATATTATTTAAATGAGACATTACTTATATAATTCATTGTTTTCTTCATAGGTTATATTAACACAGCTCAAGGCAGTGTGCTACAGCTCAGTTCCAGCTCAAAGTGTCAGAATCAGCTCAAAACGTTGTTTGGCCGTTTCAAGACTCTACAAAGCAAATGGTTCGAGAACACTTATGAAGTCTTAAAAGATCTCAAGGATACTAAAGGACCAGCTCACTCAGCTCAAAACAGCTTCAAAGAGCTTAAATAGCAAAAGGGTGATTTCTGAGCAAAGGAGGATTCGTTTCAGCTCCAAAATACTCTAGTAGCTAGAGGACAACTTAAAGGCACTTCAAGACTAGCTCACTCATCTAAAGGAAGCTCAAATCAGCTACTCACCTTTAGCTAGCTAGCTCAGCTCAAGTCAACTCAAGCCTAGCTCGTCCAGCTCCTCTGACTACTACCAGCTCCTTCAGTGGACCAGCTAGTGACACTAGCTACCTAGCTAAGTGATGGAAGGGCACCTACCTAGCCGAATAGCAAAGAAGGGAACCTAGGCACCTCTACACACCTTGGCGCCAGTTTGGAAAGGTGCAAGGCTGCCGAATAGTGCTTGATAGGTTATCAAAACCTATTCAAGCCCTTATCACACTAATTCGGCCAAAGGAGGGAGACACCAAGGCTGCCGAATCATTCCCTCTCCCCTACACACCATTTCGGCCACCCCCTTTCATTTACTATAAATATGTAATGCATTTTCATTTGTAAACACACAATTCAGATTATAAAAATTACTTTGTGAGGTTTTCTCTCATCCTTGTTCTTTTTAGAACTTCTTGACTTATCAAATCTTTATTGATTTTTGGTATCTCCCTTTTCTTTCCATCTTGATACTTTAGATTGTTAAACATCCATTGTTTCTCAGTCTAAGTCCTTTTACCACCCTCAAGGCCTCATCCAAGTTAGGGTATATGCTCCTTAGCATATGTTCATCTTTTTGAGCCTTTGAATACTACCAACATCCTTTCTCTTCACCATCTTCCATACACCATCTGAAACCATCTTCCTACTTATCTATCTTCCTTTCCTTACACCCTTTTGACATACAAACACTACCATCCTTCCGCAACCTATCTCCTTTCATCAATTTCAACATATTTTCACAAGAAAACATTCGTGATACAAGGCTTGCTTGCATTCAAAGGTCCGGGCAATCAAAGCTTCTCTCTACAACATCAATTGGAGAGTTGGAGCTTATCAAGTTCTTTCCCTCACTTGTGCTAAAGTTTCTAAATCTTTTGATAGTGATTGTGCCTTAGATAATAGGCTTTATAATGTGTTGCATGCTGATATGTGACATATCTATGCTTATACTACGTATTTAAGTGCGTTCGCTATGTATATATTATGTTTGGTGTGTTTTGGATTTGGTTTGATATGATTATGTTGTTGTTATTTTATTTGTGTGATATTGAATAAGCTTGCACATTCTTACAGCTTGTTAGTTTGTGTTACAATAAGTTTACAAAGCTTGATAAGTGTTTTCAATTATCTGTTGCATGTACTTGAAAGGACAACAGCTCAAGGGAGATATATTCAGCTCGGATGAAGCTCAAAGGAGTGTAAGTAGCTCACCTTAGCTCGAGCCAGCTCAGAGGCTTAGCTCCCAGCTCAACTCAACTCACTACACTCTACTTTAGCTAATTTCAGCTCACCTCAAGTCCAGCTAGCTCAACTTCAGCTCAACTAGCTCAACTCCAGCTCAAGTGTCCTACAGTAGCTGAAACCTATCCTACACGAGGGGAAGGTGTCCTAGGCATGTGACATGCATGTGAAACCCTCCACACATGTGCTCAGCATGCTTGGGCAGCCTTGGCATGCTCCACACACACCAAGCATGTGGATGAAGCAAGTGGCCGAACCAAATAGCCGCCTCTCTCATATTTGCGGCAAACTCAAAGGATGAGTCCAAGGAGTTAAATGTTTGAATTTCAAACATTTATCACATGTAAAATGTGATACACATGGGCGCCAACATTCAAATTGAGTGGCTGCCAATGCTTGCCACCAAGAGAAGAAGTTATGTATTTGAATTTAATTTTTTTTCTTTTTTTTTTCAGCCATACAAATAATTCGGCCACCCCCTCTTATTTCTATAAATATGTGTTCTAAACAATGTAATAAGGTTAGACACTTTCGAATAAAAATACTTTGTGAGATTTTCTCTCAAATTTAGTTTTTTTTAAAACTTCTTTCTTGACATTTCAATTCTGAATTGTTGTGTCAATATTTTGATACTTTGGGTTCTTGATTCGATATAATCAATGGGTCCAAGTGCGTGTTGAACAAAAATCAATATAAGGTTCGGGTTCGTTCAGTCTATTGTTCGAGTTCTTCCTTGGAGTTTTGTTCAAATTTTCCTTCAAGTTGTTGCCATGGATGAACGTTGAAGCCTTCATCTTCAACACATTAAAATCTGCCCGGAATTTCCAGCAACTTTCTCCCTTACTTCCTTTTGTTTTCTTTTCTTTATTTCGTGACATTTTAGAGTCTAAATCAGCCTTCTTGTTTTGTTTCAATTGCAGGGTAATGCTTGCTTCAATCCTAGATCCGTATCACACAAGGAACGTTGTTTCGACAAGCAACGCCCTTATCAGGATTGATCAGACTTACTCATTTCTTCTAAGGCCTCTTTTTCTGAATCCTCCTTGGTTGTAACTTTGCCATCGTCTTTAGGTATTACGATTCTCCAATTAGGACATTGGCTAGGAACATGTCCTTATCCCAAACACCGTAACAACGAATGACTTTTTCTTCACTTGGAGAAATCTTCTTCTTGTGTTCTTTTGGTGCTTGTTCCCTTGGTTGAGAACTGACTTTCTCCCCCTTAAGATAATCATGTCCATTTGCTCTCGCAACAGAGCAAACTGTTGTTGTATCATCTTTTTCATCTCTCGAAGAAAAGCTTCTTGGGAAAATCAAAGTCTCAGGACATGTTGTACCTTAATTAACTAGCTCTAATACCAAATGATATGATCTCACCCTCGAGGTTGAAGTTGAGGCACTCGTGTTCCTGATCGAATTAAGGATGCCCCGAACTAGGTAGACTTCAAATTCAAACTCAATTGAAATGATGCATAAATAGTAGATTAATGGCTGAAGTGTTTGATGGTGGATAATTGACAGATTTGAAATGTATGAATGTTTAGGAATGGATCGTGACCCACTAGTTATAATAGAACTAGGAACCAATGATATATAAGAATTGATAGGATCGCGACCCACTATCTATAAATGAGATAGGAAGCAACGATATCAAAGGGGTGAACACCACACTTAGAAAGTGATAAGTTCAATAGGAAGACACCACAAGCTAGGCTTGATAAGTCTAATGATAAACAAGAGTATAAACTCCCAATATATTTCTTCAAAGAAAGGTGTACAAGATGTGTCTCAATATGAAAAATGTAGCCACTATTTATAGGCTTTTACAAGGTAGGTGAATAGTTAAAATAACATGAATTAAAGCTAAATAAATTGTATAATATTAGGATGCATTCTCCAAGGTGAATGAATGGCTTTTGGATGATTCACTGAACCATATTAAATAGGTTCATGCATGAATCTGCCCAATACATCAATGTATCATTAATCCTTGATCTCCAAGCCTTTTAATGTCATCCATTAATGTATCTAGAGATGAATGTATTGCCAAAGCTCCTTGAACCTTCTAGGTTCCTTCCGTACTTGAATTAGGAAGATGAATGAATGAATTTGGTGCTTCCATCCAATGGATTTTCGGTTTTCCCGAACTAATTTTCCAGCCTGCACTGTCTTCGATAAAGTAAAGAAAATGCAAACTTATTGAAAACATTAAAGTAAAATGTAAAACAATGCAACCTTATTGTTTAAACACACAACAAGCTGACATAGCTTAACATACAACATTATAAGCTGGAAAACTAATCTAAAACACACTTATCATAATATATACATAGCAAACTATGCAAACACTTATAAAACTCATAATACAAGTAAAGAAATGTTACGCATCAGTATGTAACAAGTGAAAGAGCAAACTTCCCTGAAAGTTTGAAGTTGCACCATTTGGTGGCAGAAACGTGCTCACATCATCCCGCCCTTCTTTAATGCAATTTGTCCCCAAATTGACGATCAGGACAAAAGGGAACAACTTCGATTTCCGTTTGGCGGGGAACTTCTTTAACCTCCATGCTTGGCACAAATTCCAGCCACCTGGCACAAATTCTTTTACAAAGAACACAAATGCTGAAGGTGCAGGATGTGCCTTCATTCTTGTACCCTTTCGAATAATGTACATCATAGATGCAAACAAAGCTCGCTGCACATTCTTGATCCTGCAAACACGTATACATAAATACAACTCCAAAGAACAATGCAAATCTCGATTATCAACTAGATTCACAAACGCAAATCCACAAATCCAAGTACAACCAAAGAACTCATAAACCAAAGATGAAAAATCAATAGAACTATGGAAAGGAATGTCAAACTGTGATAAAGGAGGTTGCTGAATTTCTGAAAAGAACATAAATGTGCTAGACATACCAACGTTTGCAACCTTCGGGACTTCATATGGAATCACTTTATCATTTTGCAAATTAGAAGAAGAAGAAGAAGAAGAAGAAGAAGAAGAAGAAGAAGAAGAAGAAGAAAATGTAGAATCAGATAATGTCTTTGAAATCACTTTCTCTTTTTCACATTCATTCTCCTCTTGCTTGCATTCCAAGCTGCAATACTCACTTTCAAACGAATTTGGTCTTCATATACTTCACTTGGAGTCAAAGGTGCCAAAATTACCCTTTTTCCCTCATGAGGATTCGAACCCAGATTAAGTTCTGACCATCTATCAGAGAAAAAAGAACGAATGGATCTTGTAGGATTCCCAAGAAATTCTTCAATTTCTTCTGGAAGCAGATGATTATTCATACGCTTCTCACGTTCCGTGAATAGTCGGGACATTGAGGAATATCCAGAAAGGAATTTAGGGAATCAGTCTGATTCTATCTTTGTTCGTTCCGTTTGAAGAAAGGAAGGATCCCAAAGAATCGATCTTTCTTTTAGTTGTTGAATCTCTCTTTGATTGATCAATGTGTGATATTCCGAATCCTCATTACTAATGGAATCGAAACGATCTTTGGATTGATCAGAAGATCCTTTCAATTGGCCAGAATCCGTTACTTGAACGAAACTAGATCTTGTGGAATCATATTGAATATTTGAGGATACATTCCGTACCTTGCTAAAAAATTGATCTGTGTTTACCAACCATACATTGTCTAACCAAATCCAATTCTCTCTCGATATGTTCCTCAAAAATCTGATTTGTGCGAATTCTCCCCCAACTAACGAAGAGATCTTGGCGGAATTGCCACATATGAAATTGAGCACAATTTTGCAAAGAAATAGCCCACTTGCCTCTCGAGAAGAGATGGGAAACATGCTCAATATCACCATCATTTAGCTATTGCATTTCTTTTTCTCGTTGCTGGTCAAATGTATAGAACTAACTTTGGAATTGGTCACAGTATAAAATATATTTTAGAAGCACATATTCCTCCAGGAGGACGATTGGGGCGTGGGCATAAGGGTCTTTATGACACAATTAAGAATTCGATAAAAGAGTATCGATTGGTGTAACAATCGTGCAAAACTCTCTTATCATACTGCCACGGTCTTCCTAACAACAAATGACAAGCATTCATAGAACAAACATCACAAGTTACCTCATCCTTGTACTTACCAATGGAAAATGGTACAACAACTTGTTTGGTAACTTTGATTTCACCACCATTATTCAACCATTGTAACTTGTACGGATTATGATGCTTCGTTGTCGTCAAGCCTAGCTTTTCAACCATGAGAGTAATAGCAACGTTAGTACAACTACCACTATCAATAATCACAATATATACCTTGTCTTTCACGTGGCATCTCGTATGGAAGAGATTGTCTCATTGTGGTTTATCATGTGTTGGCTGAACATTCAGACTTCGTTTGACAACTAGAATGTCACCAGTTGCTGCTAATTCAAGGTTATCGTCGTCAACTTCTTTCAGAGGTTCATGTACATCGTCTCCATGATCAGAATCGATTTCACCATAATCTCACAATAACATCGTACTTCGGTTCAGACATTGGCTCACAACATGTCCTCTACCAAGGCATTTAAAGCATTTAATGTCCCTCGTACGATCTGGTTGCATTGATTACTTTCCACGACCAGCATCTTCAACAGAAGGTTTTGACTTGCTCGATTATGCCTTCTCTTTTATTTGCAACGGTGATTGCTGCTTGAAATCATTTGTTTGATTGAATAGGGGGTTCGAAAATGACTTAAATGAACTATTACCTCGATTAGAAGACTTTCGTCGTTGCTGTCGTTCAATCTTGATTGCCATAGGCACCATGTCATCCAACTCGATATAATGTTGTAACTCAACAATGTTAACTCAACATAAGTTCTAATGTATTTAAGTAAAAGAAGCTAAAATGAACTAATGAGCTGAAATTAAGGTAAAGATGTGGTTTATGTAATGCATGAATATCACATGATATACAAATGAATGATAACATATGATAATCCAAGTATGTTATATAATGCATAAATAAGTAAATAGATAATGAAGTAAGGAAGAACTCCCTCTTCTTTCATGCTTGATAAACAAGATGAAAGCATAGTGGATGTGAGTAGAAATGTGCACACATCAAGAAGGATTTCAGAATTAGGATGAAGATGAGTGCTTCAATGTTCAACAATGGCAGCAAGGTTTGAGCATTCATCAATGGCAGTAAGGTTGCTGGAAATTTTCCAAAATTTTGAAAGAACGATGAACTCGAAAGAACTTGTGTTATTCCTATGCAAACCCGAATCGAATATGTTCAACGTCAAAGGACTTGGACCCACTAGATAGCGATCTAGGAACCCGAAGTATCAAGGATTGACACAACAAACAAGTTGAAATGTCAAGAAGAAGTTCTGAAAAGAACTGAACAAGAGAAATTCTCTCAAGTAAATTTTTATTCAAAAGTGTGTAACCATTGTACATTAAAGTTTACATATATATAGAACATACAAAGGGATGAAGCCGCCCAAATGTGTGGCTGAAAGTTGGACGAATTTAACACATGTATTTTGTGTTCAAATTCAAACGAAAATCTGCACATAACTTCCTTAATGTGTGGCTGAGTTTAATTCACACATTTTACATGTGTTAATTGTGTGAATTATTTGAATTTGAAATCTGTCCACATGTGTTAATTGTTTGAATTTCAAATTTGTCCACATGCTTGCCCACACATGCACAATGTCTCACACATGCCGTGCACATGCTTGGAGAGGTGTAGGACGCCCCATATGCTGCTCACATTCTTGTAGGACACTCTCCCATGCGTAGGTCACCTTTCAGCTACTTCCGGACTTGTCTGCTGGAGTTGAGCTAGTGGAGCTGAGGTTGAGCTAGGTGGAAGTGAATTGATCTGAATTGAGCTGCTTTAGAGTGTGCTGAATTGAGTTGCGCTGAAAACAATGCGTAGAAGTTGCCTTGAGCTGAGTTGAGCTGCATACACTTGAGTGAGCTTTAATCGAGCTAGGCGGAAGCTCTTTAGTTGTTGTCCTTTAGTGCCCCTTAATGAAAAAGCAACAAACATCCATCAAAGTATTGTAAACTTATTGAAAACATTTAAACAAGCTGAAAACAACATGTTAAGACACTAATGAGCTAGTAAACTTATTCACAAGCACACAACAAGCTCTCATATCAAAGCATACACTTATATAACTTAGAAAACGAAACCAAATCACATAATACTCATAGAAAACTATGAAAACACTTATAAAACTCATAATATAAGTAAAGAAATGTTACACATCAGTATGTAACAAGTGAAAGAGCAAACTTCATTGAAAGTTTGAAGTTGCATAAACGTGCTCACATCACAAGTCCTTATCCATATTGGAAGTCCATTAAAATTGGATTCTAATTGTAATTTTTAGACCCAAAGCTGAATTATAAAAGCTTGGGTCTAATTATTGAATTTTCAGCCGAAATCAGACTCATTTCTGTTTAGGCCTTGTCAATCCCTTTAAAACTGCCCTAATATTCAAGCTACAGCCCTAATAAGCCGCCCCCCTTATCAGCCAAGGAAGTGTGCCGCCCAAGACTCCTTAAACAAGGGAGATTTCCCATTCATCAAGTAATTACATTATTTTATTAGTTTCAGGTTATTTTATTAGAAAGAGAGTTTTATTTTATTTAGGAATCTCTTTTAGTTTAGTCATCCTTCCCCTATAAAAGGATGAGATCTTCTTCTTTCTAAATCAGTTTTGAGTTATTAAATAAAGAGGTTATTCTTTTGAGTATATGTTTGCAAGTGTCAAGAAACTTGTGTCTTTGAAGCTTTCTTCAACGTGTTCGACCGAGTTGAGCGAGGGAGAATCTTTACACTGCGGGTTGCCTATCTAATCACGGGTAGGAGGGTCAGTTTTAAGCCATATCACGGAAGTTGCCTAGTTAATTGCAAGTACGAGGGTTCCGTAGGCATCTCTACCATTCGAAAACTCCAAATCCATCTTGTTCAAGTCTTCACCATTGCGCCATCTTCCACAAACATATCTGAAATTTTCAGATTCATTTTTCTTTACTTTGCACTTAGCTTTCTTTATCTTTTTCGTTCAATTCCTTCTTATTTACTTCTAATTTTTTTATTCACCTTTGAACCTTTAACTTTGGGCTCTTATTTTCCGAATTTTCAAGAAACACCATTGCATATTCTCTTGAAATTCCAGATTTTTCCAGATTCAAAGTTTCTTGATAAAGTCAGCACCCTGGGTTTGTTTTCAAGTGATTTCGAGAGTTTCCAACGTATTAGCAAGCCCTACATCAGTTGGTATATGATTGGGCACGATTTTTGGGCAAGAAATTCAAGTTTGTTGAATTTGGGAGGGTTCCAATCTCAATTTGCAGCAACTTTGCAAGCTGGGTTGTTTTCAGCATTTTAGGGTTCTTTCTTTCCAATAAACCCTAATTTTCATTTTCTTGCAGTTTTAATTCGTTTTTAACACAAAAAATAAAAAATAAAAAAAATAAAAGGTAAAAAGAAACAAAAAGAAAGAGACAAGAACAACACAATCAGCAAGCAAAGCAAGTGCTAAGCATCACGCCTATTCCCATACATATTTGATATGTGCACGTTCATATTCAAGTTTGGCTCACTCCTATGTTGTGCTTAGTACAATTGCTACACTCATTTCTAGTTATCTAGATATTTGCCATCATATCATACTATACATATATTTTGCATACTTTATTCTAATAATCATAGCATAGATAATACATGCACAAGTTATTAAAACCACATCATTACGTATCATTTATACATTGCATCACTTATACATTTTATTATATGTTTGCACTATCTTCTTCCCCTTATGCTTGAATTTGAACTGATTTGTATAGCAATCAAGCATAGTCCTTCGGTCATATTGCCATGGCCTCCCAAGTAAAATATGACTTGCGTGCATAGGCACAACATCACATAAAACTTCATCTTTGTAATTACCGATAGAGAAAGGAACAAGAACCTATTTGGTGACCTTTAGTTCTCCTGAATTGTTCAACCATTGAAGCTTGTATGGTGCTAGATGTTTTATGGTCTTTAGGCCCAATTTATCTACCATAAGTGTACTTGCCACGTTCGTGCAACTCTCCCCATCAATGATCATAAAACACACCTTTTGGTTGACATAACACCGGGTGTGAAATATGTTCTCTCGTTGTTCCTCTTCCGCTGCTATTTGAGTGTTTAAAAGCTTTTTAACCACCATAAGTTGGCCTTCAACAGCATGGGTATTCTCTTCTTCATCTTCTTGCTCGGAATCTTCTTGGAATTCATCCTCTTGGTCCGTCGTTACTTCTCCGTTTTCCATTAGATGTATAGTGTGTTTATTTGGACATTGGCTAGCAATGTGACCATGTCCTAAACACTTGAAGCATTTGATCTCACGAGACCGAGTAGGAACTTATGCTTGCTTTCCACGAGCATTCTCCACTATAGTAGGCTTTGTTTTGGGAGATTCGGCTGGATCTTTGGCTTGAAAAGGAGTGCCCTTCCGAGAAGTGTTTGGACTCCATTTAGGGGCAGCACTTGTGACATTTATGGATGAGGATCTCTTGCATTGTTGCCTCTCAACTTTGATAGCCATGTGCACCATTTCTTCTGCTTCAATGTAATGTTGCAATTCGACTACATCGACAATCTCTCGGTTCAATCTTGCTAGAAATCTAGCCATGGTGGCCTCTCGGTCTTCCTCCACATTAGCACGGATCATGGCAATCTCCATATCCTTATAGTAATCTTCTACGCTTCTATTGCCTTGCTTGATATTTTGCAACTTATAGTAAAGATCACGGTGATAATGGTTAGACACAAATCTTTTTCTCATGATACCTCTCATTTCAAGCCATGTGCTAATTAGCCTTTCACCGTTGCGTCTCCTAGAACTCTTCAATTGATCCCACCAAACTAGAGCGTAGTCTGTGAATTTCATGGCTGCCAAGCGAACCTTCTTTTGTTCGAAGTAGTTGAGGCATTCAAATATGTGTTCTACTTTGCTTTCCCACTCCAAATAAGCTTCCGGATCAGTTTTGCCTTAGAAAGGAGGAATATTAACCCGAATGCTTCTGAGGTTGTCATCTAATTGGCCATGATCTCTTGCATTACTCCTAATCGAAATAACATCTTCCACATCACTATCTTCAATAACTTCATGTTGCATGATGTGAGCACATCCATGCCAGCAAAGGAGACTGATTCGAAGGTCTTGCTAATGGGACCAATCACTCGTTCTAAGGCAAAAAAAAATTAGGGAAGTTCTTTCCCTCACTTGTGCTAACATTTCTGAATTTTTTGATAATGTTTGTGCCTTAGACAATAGGCTTTATAATGTGTTGCATGCTGATATGTGACATACTTATACTATACTACTTGTATGTATGTGTTTGTTATGTATATATTATGTTAAGTGTGTTTTAGATAAGTTTGCCAGCTTATAATATTGTATGTCAAGCTATGTCAGCTTGTTCTGTGTTATTACAATAATGTTGCATTATTTTATAGCTTACTTGAATGTTTTCAATAAGTTTACAATGTTTTGAATGTGTTTGTTTTGTTTTCATATAGGTACAATAAAAGAGCAGCAACTTAAGGGCTTAATCTTAGCTCGGATGAAGCTCAAAGAAGTGTACGCAGCTCACCTTAGCTCAGTGGCTTAGCTCCCAGATCAATTCAGCTCCTAACACTCTCAGCTAGTTCGTTTCAGCTCACCTCAAGTCCATCTAGCTCAGCTTCAGCTCAACTCCAACTCAAGTGACCTATAGCAGCTGAAACCTATCCTACACGAAGGGATGGTGTCCTAGGCATGTGGCAAGCATGTGCAACTCTCCACACATGTGCACGGCATGCTTGGGCAGCCTTGACATGCTCCACACACGCCAAGCATGTGGATGAAGCATTTGGGCGGATTTGGAAGGATAAGAGCACATGTTTTTTTGTTTGAATTTTAAACACACATGTGTTTAATTTTCAACAAATTTCAGCCAAGTAAATTGGCACATGGGCGGCAATTTGAGATAGTTTTTTTGGCAGATTTGAATTCAATTTTTAAACTCAAAATGTACTTCAATATTAGCCACATCTCTAGGAGCCATTCTCTTCCATGTTCTTCTATATATTTGTGACTTTTTAATAAACAAATGTTAGACTTTTTGAAT
This sequence comes from Hibiscus trionum, assembly GCA_030270665.1. Taxonomy (NCBI): domain Eukaryota; kingdom Viridiplantae; phylum Streptophyta; class Magnoliopsida; order Malvales; family Malvaceae; genus Hibiscus; species Hibiscus trionum. The sequence goes on along the minus strand of BSYR01000010.1, from coordinate 34,946,970 downwards.
GAAAAAATTATTTGTGAGTTTTCTCTCAAATTTGGTTCTTTTTAGAACTTCTTTGACATTTCAGACTTAGTTTTGTTGTGTCAAATTTCCTTGATACTTTGGGTTCCTAGCTTTCTACCTAGAGGGTCCAAGTCTGTTGATGTTGAACGTATTTGATTCGGGTTTGCATAACAGATTGTGCGAGTTCTTTCGAGTTCTTTGTTGTTCAAGTTTCCAGCAAGTTTCTTCCATTTTTGAGCACTCAAGACGGCCATGGATGAACGTTGAAGCATTCATCTTCCTGCTTCTTCAAATCTGCCCAAAAATTCCAGCAACTTCTTCTCTTGTTTCTTTTGTTTTCTTTTTTCATTTTCGTGTAATTCTAAGCCTAAAAACAGCCTCTTTGTTTTGTTTAATTGCAGGGAAATGCTTGCTTCATTCCTAGATCCGTATCACTCAAGGAACGTTGTTTCGACAAGCAGCACCCTTATCATATGGTAATCAGAGCCTCGGTTGGATTTTAGCACGTTCTGCACTCAAAAATCAAGAAAACAAAACAAAAGTCAAAAAAAGAATTTCGAAATTCTTGAAAAATGTTAAAGTCAAAGTTTGACTTTTAAAAATTCAAATTTAGAAATTAAAAAAATCAGATTCGAAATTTTAAAATAAAATGAAAAAGAAAGTGTGATGGTTCGTTGAAATGATGAAGGGTGCTTAAGTTATGCCATGAAATGCTTGGAAATCAACTGAAACAACTTATTCTTGTTTGTTCGGTGATAGGATTGTTGTAAGCATTTCTTTTGCGTAAGTTGCTAAATTCTTCTTTCATTTTTCATCCTAATTTCTTCATATCACTTGTTTTAATTTCCACCCTTGTTCTTTTTTTTCAGCCTTGTTCTTTTTTTCACCCATAACTTTGTTTTAACCATTTGTTTCCTTTGACATTATTACTTTCCTTGAAAGTTGACACACTTAATGATATGTGCACGTTCATACTCAAGTTTAACTCACTTCCATGTTGTGTTTCACGCAACAAAGATCAGGGGGTTTTCTTTACTTCTCTTTTGATACTTAGTGCAATTGCTACACTCATTTCTAGTTATCTAGATACTTGCCATCATATCATACTATACCTATATTTTGCATACTTTATTCTAATGATCATAGCATAAATAATACATGCACAAGTTATGAAAACCACATCTTTACGTATCATTTATGCATTTCATTATATGTTTGCATTTTATATTCATTCATATTCTATGTTATTATGCATTTTGGTCCTTATACTATATATATATGAAATATTACTTATGCAATTGGTGTTTTCTTTTTAGGACAAGATAAACATAGCTCAAGGGACTAGTGGCCAGCTCCGTTTTAGCTCAAAGGCTTTCTATGAGCTCAAAACAGCTCATTGATGATTCGAGACCGTGCAAGCTATTTTCAGCTCCAGAACACTCATATGGTTCAAGGGCAGCTCAAGGACATTAAAGAACCAAGTCACTTAGCTAGAGAAAGCTCCGTTTAGCTCAAAACATCACTCAACTTTAGCTAGCTAAATCAGCTAGCTAGCTCAGCTCGAACCAGCTCAACCTCAGCTCAATCAGCTCGAGAGTATGGACACACCAAGGGTCACCTACTAGCCGAAACACCATGGAAGCTTCCATGCACCCATTCGGCCAAGGGAGGGAAAGCTTGGCGCCATTCCCATGCTTGGCGCCATTATGGAGAGACACCAAGGGGCCGAAACATTGCCTATAGCTTATCAAGGCCTATTCATGCACTTATCAAGACTTTTCGGCCATTGTGAAAGAGTACAAACCCTTGCCGAAACATCCCTGGCCTTTGTACATGCCTATTTGGCCACCCCTTCCCCTACTATAAATATGTAATCCATTTTGGCATTTGAACACAACACTTTGATCAATACAAATTATATCTGTGAGTTTATCTCTCATTGTTGTTCTTTTAAGAACTTCTTTGACTTATCAAATCATTTTATTGATTTGAATATTTATTATTCTTCAGTCTAAGTCCTTCCTACCACCCTCAAAGCCTTATTCAAGTTCGGGTTTATGTTTCTTAACATAAGTTCATCTTTTTGAGACTTTGAATACTATCCATCCTACTTCTTTCATCTTCCTTTCTTCACCATCCGAAACAATCACCTTTCTCATTTCATCTTCACTTCCTGCATCCCTTTTGACATACAAACACTACCATCCTTCTGCTACCTATCTCCTTTCATCCATTTCAACATATTTCCACAAGAAGACAATTGTGCAACAAGGCTTACTTGCATTCTAAGGTCCAGGCAATCAAAGCTTCTCTCAACAATGCCAATTGCAGAGTTGGAGTGTATCATGTGGTAATCAGAGCAAAGGAAGAATCAAGTAAGCCCTATCTTTTTGTCATTTCTTATTTCTGATTCAAAAAAAGAGAAAAGAAAAAGAAATTCAGATTGTTCCAAATACAAGGAATCTGAATTAGATCAAAAAAAGAAATTAGAATTTCAAAAGAGTGAAGATTCAAAGCACAAACGTCCAAGCAACCAACTCCAAGAAGTTTCTCAAGTTTGATTGCTCACGGCCAGTTTGTAAGTCAAGTTTTGTGGTAACGATTCTATTTTCTTTATTTCTTTTCATTTCTATCCTTTATTTTATCATTTCTTACATTTCAGTCCCTAAACTTTCTTTTCTTCTTTTAAACTTCTTCGTTCTTTCAATTTCCCAAACCTAACCCATGTTTGCATAAACGCCATAATATCATAAAATATTGGACAGGTTTTAAGTTAGTTCTTTCAAGAACTTGTTTTGAGAGATTTGAGTGGAAAAGGCAAGAGAGTGGTGAGCACAGAAGGGGAAATAAAAGCCAGAATTCCCAGAGCGTAAACATGAGTGAATTTGAGTGACATATCTCTTTTCTTGGAGTGACCGTGAGGCTTTTTGTTGTGTGAATCGGCGAGGTCCTAAATTTCATTACATATTATTTGTTTTTACTAACAATATGTCACAGCAATTAGGAGACAGTAATGGTGAGGAACTTCTAGTCCAAAACCTTCAGACTCAAGCATTGATCCGGGAAATGTAAAGGCTTCTACGTACTGAATTGGAGCCTATTCACAAACAGATAGATCGACTCGAAGGATCACAAGGTGACAACAGAAGCACTAGGGGTCATGGACAGTAGAATAGACCAAGACATTTTATGCAACATGAAGTTAATTAAGATAGTGATGCAGAAGATGTTATTTTGGTCAGAAGTAATGCAAGAGATCGTGGCCAGTTAGATGACAACCTTAGAAGCATTCACGTTAATATTCCTCCTTTCCAAGGAAAAACTGATCCAGAAGCATATTTTGAGTGGGAAAGTAAAGTAGAACACATATTTGAATGTCACAACTACTCCGAACAAAAGAAGGTTCTATTGGCAGCCCTGGAATTCACAGACTACGCTCTAATCTAGTGGGATTAGTAGAAGACTACTACAAGAATACGGAAGTTGCCATGATCCGTGCTAATGTGGAGGAAGACCGAGAGGCCACCATGGCTAGATTCCTAGCAGGATTGAACCGAGAGATTGCCGATGTAGTGGAATTAAAACATTACATTGAAATAGAAGAAATGGTGCACATGGCTATCAAAGTTGAGAGGCAACAACGCAAGAGATCTTCATCTAGAAATGTCACAAGTGCTGCCCCTAAATGGAGTCCAAACACTTCTTGGAAGGGCACTCCTTTTCAAGCCAAAGACCCAGCCAAATCTTACAAAAAAAAGCCTACCATAATGAAGAATGTTCATGGAAAGATAGCAGAAGTTCCTACTCGGTCCCGTGAAATTAAATGCTTCAAGTGTTTAGGACATGGCCACACTGCTAGCCAATGCCCAAATAAACACACTATGCTTCTAATGGAGAATGGAGAAGTAACTTCGGACCAAGAGGATTAATTCCAAGAAGATTCCAAGCAAGAAGAAGTATAAGAGATCACTCCTGCTGTGGACGGCCAACTTATGGTAGTTAAAAGGCTTTTAAACACTCAAATGGCCGCGGAAGAAGAACAACAAGAGAATATATTTCACACCCGATGTTATGTCAACGAAAAGGTGTGTTTTATGATTATTGATAGGGGGAGTTGCACGAATGTGGCAAGCACACTTATGGTGGATAAATTTGGCCTAAAGACCATAAATCATCCGTCACCATACAAGCTTCAATGGTTGAATGATTCGGGAGAACTAAAGGTCACCAAACAGGTTCTTATTCTTTTCTCTATCGATTCTTATAAAGATGAAGTTTTATGTGATGTTGTGCCTATGCATGCAAGTCATATCTTACTTGGATGCCATGACAATATGACCGAAGGACTATGCATGATTGCTATACAAACCGGTTCATATTCAAGCATGAAGGGAAGAAAATAGTGCTTACACCTATGACGCCCAAACAAGTACAAAGTGACCAGATTCTCATGAAACAAAGTGTGGATGCATGTAAACAAGAAAAGAATCAAGCCAAGTTCAAGGAGAAGGGTCCCAAGGAGGAGAATCCTTTGGGCAGCATTGAAATGATTAGGGAATGCCTTTTGACACGCCTTATGATCACATCTGATTTTCTAACCCCAAAGAAGCAAAAATGTTATCCTTGTCTTTGTAGGAACACAAGAAGAGCTTAGGGGCAAGTGCACACCAGAATTGTATCATTCCCATAGCCACAGGATATTTAGACACAAGGATGTTCGATTTGAGGACAAATCGCTCAAAAGAAGGAGGGGATGATATGTGCACGTTCATACTCAAGTTTGGCTCACTTCTATGTTGTGTTTTACGCAACAAAGATCAGGGGGTTTTCTTTATTTCTCTTTTATTGCTTAGTACAATTGCTACACTCATTTCTAGTTATCTAGATACTTGCCATCATATCATTCTATACATATATTTTGCATACTTTATTCTAAAGATCATAGCATAGATAATACATACACAAGTTATGATCTGAGCACATCATTTCAAGACAATCAAGCTGATCCGGAGGTCTTACCATTAGGACCCATTACCCGTTCTAAGGCAAAGAAGTTCAGGGAAGTTCTTTTTCTTACTTGTTGATACAAGGGTGTTGATGGTGAAAAAAAAACATTCCTCGTTCATTCACGGATCTAGGATAATAGCAAGTATTTCTCTGCAACAGAAACAAACATGGTATGAAGGACTTAGACTGAAGAATAATAAACATTAAGCAATCTAAAGTATCAAAAGATGGAATAGGAGAAGCCACAAATCAATAAAATGATTTGATAAGTCAAGAAGTTCTTAAAAGAATAAGAATGAGAGATAAACTCACAAAATATAATTTGTATTGATCAAAGTGTTGTTTTCAAAATGCCAATTGAACTCCTATTTATAGTTGTAGGAGAGGGGTTGCCAAAAAGGCTTATACAAGGGAGGCAATTATTTGGCTAGGCTTGTGTCATCTCTTGGTGGCTGAATGGGTGTGATAAGTGATGAATATGTGCTGATAAGTTATGCACAACTATTCGGCTGATGGTGATGTGATACGGACACGGCCTTGTATACGCGAATGTTGAGCTTGCGGAAGCGGATAAGGATATTGGCGCGAATGTTGGATCGGTGAAAAGATGACTGAAGATAGGTGATGACGATGGAGATGGAAGATAAATGGATAAATTGTCCTCGGCACCCTCTTGATCGCAATTAACCAAGAAAGCAACCTCAAACGGCTCTAACCCACCCTCCTAGACGCAGTTACCTAGGCAAGCAGGAGTGTGAAGATCAACAACAAATTCTGACGAACTTGAAGAATCGCTTCTAAAATAAAGAACACAAGTTATACTTCTTGCAAGTCTAAACTCAAAAGAGAACTTTTTTTAATCATTCAAATCTTAATTACAATGTGGTTGAAGCCTCCTTATATAAGCCTTGGAGAAGTTCTAATCCTAGTAAACTTAGGAAATTAAATACAATAAATAAATGCTGAAATCTAATATCCTAATTACATAAGTAACTTATAATAATAAATAAATATTAAAAATAAAATCCTAATTAAATAAATCTGATCCTAATAGATATTGCAGAATCCTATATTGATTTAAATTACAAATAATCAAATAAAATCATGAAAATTCGTAATTATCCAAAAATCTCGTATAGGAATTTCTGTATGTCCTGTCTTTACTAAAATAGACATATCTTGAGTTCCAGATGTCCGATTGAGGCGTTTCAAGATCCGTTGAAAAGATAATTGATAGTCGAACAAGTTTTAAGAAGACATGTCGACCCAAATATGCCTGGATCCCATCCAAAAAGGGGTCGCAAGTTGACCGACGTTTCTGACTTGCAAAACAGTTTTAACTTCTTTTCCAAGATGATTAGTTTCACCCCTCTCATGCATGTATCTGATGCTTCAAGGATGGCGCCGAAATGAAAGGGGGCCTTAGGAAGGTTCCATAACTATTCGGCTTGGGTGGTGTCCCTCCACACACTTAGCTAGGTAGCTAGTGTCACTAGTTGGCCGATTGAAGGGGCTGGTAGTAGTTAGTGGAACTGAAGTTGAGCTGGATGAGCTGAGATTGAGCTGAGCTAGCTAGCTGACTTAGCTAGCTAAAGGTCTTAGTTGATTTGAGATGATTGGAGCTACCTTTAGCTAGGTGAGCTGGTCCTTAAGTGTCCTTGAGTTGTCCTCTAGCTACTGGAGTGTTTTGGAGCTATTTGGAGCTACTCCTAGCTGGTTGAGCTGGTTTTCTACTGTTCTTGAGCTCTTCTTATGCCTCATTAGTGTTTTTGAGCTGATCAGATGCTAGTAGATCCTTAAATCACTCAAACACTGTTTTGATCTCATTCTGATGCTTTAAGGTGAAACCGAGCTGACCATTACTCCCTTGAGTTGTGGTTATTGTATCCTACAAAGAAAACACAAAAAATAATAAGTATGATAATATTAAAGCATATGTAAATAGTATAGAGACTGTTTAGTAATGCAAACTAAGTATGAGGTTTAATATGCAACTTAATAGCAAAGATGTGGTTTATCTAATGCATGAATATCATATGATATACAAATGAATGATAACATATGATAATCCAAGCATGTTATATAATGCATAAATAAATAAATAGATAATGAAGGAAGAACTCCCTCTTCTTTCTTGCTTGATAAACAAGATGAAAGCATAGTGAATGTGAGTAGAAACGTGCACACATCACAACTACTCAGAACAAAAGAAGGTTCGTTTAGCAGCAATGGAGTTTGTCGACTATGCCCTAATATGGTGGGATCAGTCACTCTTTAGCCAGAGACGTACAGGTGAAGGTCCAGTGACTACATGGTACGAAATGAAACGAATAATGCGAAAACGTTTGTTCCATCTCATTACCATCGTGATTTATATTAGAAATTACAAAGTTTGAAACAGGGTAATCGGAGCGTCGAAGATTATTTCAAGGAGATGGAGATGGCCATGATGCGTGCAAACCTCGAGGAAGATCGAGAAACAACCATGGCACGTTTTCTTGTTGGGTTAAATCAAGAAATTGCCAATGTTGTTGAATTGCAGCATTACGTCGAATTAGACGATATGGTGCACATGACAATTAAAGTTAAACGCCAGCAGCGCGGAAAGTCTTCAAATCGAGGTTATACTTCATTTAAATCCAAATCCATTGAATGCTCCTAACAATTCTAGGAAGTAAGCACCACAAGCACCACTTCAGATACGCGAGAAAGTAGAATCAAGCAAGCTAAAGACTCCTATTACTGAAAATAGGCGTGACAAGCAAGTGGTGACACAAGAACATTCGAGAGACATTCTGTGTTTCAAGTGCTTGGGACGAGGACATGTTGTCAGTCAGGGCCCAAATCGAAGGACCATGATGTTGTTAGAGAGTGGCAAGATCGAGTCTGAGTCTGAGGAAGATGAGCAGGAATCCCCTGCAGTGGATGTTAAAGAAGATGATGACAACGTGCAGACATTTGCTACCGGTGAAGCACTTGTTGTCAAGAGAAGTTTGAACACGCAACCGATCCAAGATGAACCAGCAACGAGAGAACATTTTTCATACAAGATGTCTCATCAATGATAAGGTATGTGTGGTAATTATTGATGGTGGTAGTTGCACTAATGTTGCTAGTTCTGTGATGGTTGATAAGTTAGGTTTGAAGACGACAAAGCATCCAAATCCTTACAAGTAACAGTGGTTGAACGACAGAGGAGAGATCAGAGTGACTAAGCAAGTTCTAGTGTCGTTTGCCATTGGAAAGTACAAGGATGAAGTACTTTGCGATATTGTCTCAATGGATGTAAGCCATTTACTGTTGGGACGCCCGTGGTAGTTTGACAAGAGGGTGATGCATGATGGCTTTACGAACATGTATTCTTTTATGCATGTAGGTAAGAAGATCACATTGACACCTTTGACACCGAGTCAAGTGCAAGAAGACCAAGTGAGATTGCAAATGAATATCGAAGAAGCTAGAGGGAAAAAGAAGATGAATGTGTACGCAAGCAGCAAGGAAATCAGGAAATGTATTTCCTCTTAGCATTCTTTTCTTATTTTGTTATTTAAAGATAGTTGTTTATTGGCTGAGATTCCAAGTGATTTGCCTGTTTCAATTTCATCATTTTACAAGAATTTGAGGATGTGTTTTCGGATGAAACACCAAAGGGTTTACCCCCTCTTCGTGGCATTGAACATCATATTGATTTTATTCCAGGAGCCACGATTCCGAATAGACCAGCATACCGAAGTAACCCCGAAGAGACGGAGAAACTTCAAAGACAGATTTCTGAGTTGGTGGACAAGGGGTACATTCGAGAGAGTTTGAGTCTGTGTGTTGTACCAGTGCTGTTGGTACCAAAGAAAGACGAAACTTGGAGGATGTGTGTTGAGTGTCGAGCAGTGAACCAGATTACAATCAAGTATCAACATCCCATTCCTCGACTAGATGACACGCTGGATGAGTTGTGCGGAGTGACTATCTTCTCCAAAATTGATTTGAAGAGTGGATATCATCATATTTGCATGAGAGAAGGCGACGAGTGGAAGACAGCCTTCAGGTTAGATCGTTTCATGGTTTAGCTAGTTTCTACCGTCGGTTTGTTCCCCATTTTAGTTCTATTACTGCCCCCTTAATCGATATTATAAAGAAGAATTCAGTCTTCTCATGGGGTAAAGAACAAGAGGACGCCTTTCTGAAAATAAAAGATTGTTTGACAAAAGTGCATGTTTTAGCATTACCTAACTTTGATAAAATGTTTGAAGTTGATGTGATGCTTTTGGAGTTGGTATAGGTGTTGTTTTGTCATAGGAAAAGAGGCTCGTTGCATATTTCAGTGAGAATCTTAGTGGAGCAACATTGAACTATCCTGTCTACGACAAGGAGATGTATGCATTGATTCGGGCATTGGAGACTTGGCAGCATTATTTGTTGCCTAAGGAGTTTGTGATTCACACTGATCATGAGGCTTTACAATACATTACATGTCAACATAAATTGAATAAGCGACATGTTAAATGGGTTGAATTTCTTGAGTCTTTTCCTTATGTCATTCGTTACAAAAAGGGTAAAGACAATGTCGTTGCTGATGCTTTATCACGCAGATATGCACTTTTAAATTTCCTTGATTCTCATTTGATTGGATTTGCATATATTCGTGAGTTATACACTAATATTCCTGATTTTAGGGATAAGTTTAATAATTGTGAAAAAAGGTGTAGATGGAAAGTTTTACAGGCATGATGGCTGATACATGCATGGGAGGGGTGAAACTAATCATCTTGGAAAAGAAGTTAAAACTGTTTTGCAAGTCAGAAACGTCAGTCAACTTGCGACCCCTTTTTGGATGGGATCCAGACATTTATGGGTCGGCATGTCTTCTTGAAACTTGTCCGGCTGTCAATTAGCTTTCTAACGGATCTTGAAACTCCTGAATCGGACATCTGGAACTCAAGATACGTCTATTTTAGCAAAGACAGCGCATGCAGAAATTCCTATACGGGATTAATACGAGATTTTTTGGATAATTACGAATTTTCAAGAATTTATTTGATTATTTTTAATTTAAATCAATATAGGATTCTGCAATATCTATTAGGATCAGATTTATTTAATTAGGATTTTATTTTTAATATTTATTTATTATTAGAAGTTACTTATGTAATTAGGAGATTAGATTTCAGCATTTATTTATTGTATTTAATTTCCTAAGTTTACTAGGATTAGAACTTCTTCAAGGCTTATATAAGGAGGCTTCAACCACATTGTAATTGAAAGATATGAATAATTAAAAATAAAGTTCTCTTTTGAGTTCAGACTTGCAAGAAGTATAACTTGTGTTCTTTATTTTAGAAGCGATTCTTCAAGTTCGTCAGAATTTGTTGTTGATCTTCACACTCCTGCTTGCCTAGGTAACTGCGTCTAGGAGGGTGGGTTAGAGCCGCTTGAGGTTGCTTGCTTGGTTAATTGCGATCAAGAGGGTGCCAAGGACAACTTATCCATTTACCTTACATCTCCATCGTCATCGCCTATCTCCAACCATCTTTTCACCGATCCAACATTCGCGCCAATATCCTTATCCGCTTCCGCAAGCTTAACGTTCGCGTATACGGGGCTGTGTCCGTATCATTTGGTATCATATTCAGATCGTTCTTGAGGATGTCATTGAGCAACGTATTGAATTTTACTCTTTTGGGGACTCGATGTCATTATTGTTGTCGACTAGATCATTCCGGGTATGATTGTCCAGATAAATCTTATTTTCAAGAAAAAATTTTGAGAGATATGTTGTCTGAAATCATTCCTTCTAATGATATTGAAATCTGTGATTCAAAGCATAATGGAGAAATTTGTTCTCCTAAAGAACATGAGGAAGGCGATACCATCGAGTGTTTAACCTTGCCTATTGATGAAGAAGAAATTGTAAGTAGCGTGTTTGTTTCTAGTGACAAATCTACTATTCTGATTCAAGATGACCATCAAACGACAAACACCGACGAAAATACGCTACAATCAAAAGGTACCATTGATTGTTTTCAAAATTCTATTTATGCTTATTTCTATTCTAGCATTGAAAACAATTTTGAAGATGAGAACGAGTCACTTTGCAACCAAAAGAACAATAGTGATGATCTCAATGAGAAGGAAATTGTAAATTACATTGCAAAAAGAGACTATGCACAAGGATTTTTCAAGACATCTTCTCTTTCCTGGTACTTTGATGAACTTCTTCCATTGACCGGTCTAGATTCGAGGGCGAATCTTTTTGAGGAGTGGGGGAATGATACATGCATGGGAGGGGTGAAACTAATCATCTTGGAAAAGAAGTTAAAACTGTTTTGCAAGTCAGAAACGTCAGTCAACTTGCGACCCCTTTTTGGATGGGATCCAGGCATTTATGGGTCGACATGTCTTCTTGAAACTTGTCCGGCTGTCAATTAGCTTTCCAACGGATCTTGTAACGCCTGAATTAGACATCTGGAACTCAAGATACGTCTATTTTAGCAAAGACAGCGCATGCAGAAATTCCTATACGGGATTAATACGAGATTTTTGGATAATTACGAATTTTCAAGAATTTATTTCATTATTTGTAATTTAAATCAATATAGGATTCTGCAATATCTATTAGGATCAGATTTATTTAATTAGGATTTTATTTTTAATATTTATTTATTATTAGAAGTTACTTATGTAATTAGGAGATTAGATTTCAGCATTTATTTATTGTATTTAATTTCCTAAGTTTACTAGGATTAGAACTTCTTCAAGGCTTATATAAGGAGGCTTCAACTACATTGTAATTGAAAGATTTGAATAATTAAAAATAAAGTTCTCTTTTGAGTTCAGACTTGCAAGAAGTATACCTTGTGTTCTTTATTTTAGAAGCGATTCTTCAAGTTCGTCAGAATTTGTTGTTGATCTTCACACTCCTGCTTGCCTAGGTAACTGCGTCTAGGAGGGTGGGTTAGAGCCGCTTGAGGTTGCTTGCTTGGTTAATTGCGATCAAGAGGGTGCCGAGGACAACTTATCCATTTACCTTAGATCTCCATCGTCATCGCCTATCTTCAACCATCTTTTCACCGATCCAACATTCGCGCCAATATCCTTATCCGCTTCCGCAAGCTCAACGTTCGCGTATACGGGGCTGTGTCCGTATCAATGGCTATCTTTTCAAAGAAAATATGATATGCAATCCACAAGGATCTATGCGTGATATGCTAATCCGTGAAGCATATGAAGGTGGACTAATGGGTCACTTTGGAGTCACATAGACATTGCAGACATTGAAAGGCACTTTGAACGTTGTGTGACTTGTAGGGAAGCAAAATCGAAGGTTTCCCCACATGGTATGTACTTACCTTTACCTATTCTGATTCCCCTTGGACTGATATTTCGATGGATTTTGTTTTGGGACTGCCTAGAACTAGGACATGTAGAGATAGTATATTTTTAGTGGTTGATAGGTTCTCGAAGATGGCACATTTTATTACATGCCATAAGATTGATGATGTTGTGAATGTGGCTAACTTGTTCTTTAGAGATGTTGTTCGTTTGCATGGTATTCCTAGGTCAATTGTTTCTGACAGGGATGTAAAGTTTTTTAGTCACTTCTAGAGGACTCTTTGGAGCAAACTAGGTGATACATGCATGGGAGGGCTAAAGCAATGCATATTGGACAAGAAGTTGAATCTGTTTGTGAAGTCTGAAAAGTCAGCCAACTTGAGACAACATTTCGGATGGGATCCTGGCATTTCTAGGCAGAGTTGTCTTCTAACAATTTTACCGGAATTCAGTTACCTTTCCAACGCATCTTGAAACGCATCAATCGGACATCGGGAACTCAAGATACGTTCATTTTACTAAAGACTGTGCATACAGAAAACTGGATACGGGATTATTACGGGAATTTGTAAAATTCAGCCCAAAAGCTATTATATAAGGCTTTTGGACGAATTAGACTTAGCTCAACTTAATTATTAACATTTAAATTATGTTTTTAGGGTTTTATATACTTTAGGAACCAGCCACTCTTCTCCCAAGCAACTCTTATCAACTTATCACTTGCAGCCCAAGCACAAGGAGTTTAAAGGCTGTTTTTCTTTTATTTTTTAATTAAATTAGGGGTTCCTTGTTTTAGTAGAAGTTAGATTACTTTGGCTATCCTTCACCTATAAAAGGATGAAGCCTCCACCATTGTAATTCAGATTATTCAGATTTTCTTGGATTAATAAAATTTTAGTGAATTTGTTTTTGCAAGTGCTGATTACTTGTGCCTTCGAAGTCTTCTTCAACATAAGTCCGACGAGTTCTTGTGAGGGAGATCATCTTCACACTCCTGCTTGCCTAGGTAATCGCGTCTAGGAGGGTGGGTTAGAGCCGCTTGAGGTTACTTGCTTAGGTAATTGCGTCTAAGAGGGTGCCGAGGACAAAACCATCACAAATCCATCAAGCCATCTCCATCTTCAACTTCATGCCATCTCCATAGCCATAAACAAAGCTGAATTTTCAGATTTGTTTTATCTACCTCTTCTTCAATCTTTTTCAATCTTTTTGTTTTAATTCTTATTATTCATCCCCTAATCTTCCTTCTTATCTTTGTTTCTTTGATTTTCCAGCCTTGAATCTGAATTTTTCAAGAAAAGCCCTTCTCTTTTCTCTTGAATTTTCAGATCTGCTCCTAATATTCTTGATTGAGTCTAGAGCCCCTAGTTCTTGCAACAACTTGATTGAAGGCTTCCAAATCCAAGTTTGCGCTACTCTATCATTTGGTATCAGATTTGGGACGATTCTTGGCAAGAATTTTGGCGTTTTGGGTGAAAAATTCGAATAAAAGGGGAAAAATCGAAAAATTCAAACGAACGAATTTTGAGCTGAAAATTTCCAGATCAGATCTACACCATTGGAGGAGTCTCCACATAAAATTTCAGAATTTTTTGACATCGGGAATACCTCGAACAAAGTGGATCAAAATTGAGCAGAATTAGGTTCTTTTCCTCTATTTTCACCCTAGTTTAGTTTCTTTCTATCAATTTTCATTCTTTTTAGTTTATTTATCTTATAAAACAAAAAAAAAACAAAAAAAAAGAGAAAATAAAAGAAATAAAAGAAACGAAACGAAAAACAAAAACTGAAACTGAAGAAAAGTGAGAAAGATCATACCTAGCCGCCAACTACCATCAAGAATCATCAAGATCAACATCATCCATCGCTGCAAGCATCACATTGAAGTGGGTTCAACTTTGGATTTCTTTCTTCAAGTTGTTTCCGGGTTTTGGGTTTCCATCTTTCTACTTTTTTTTTCTACTCTTTAGTTATTTAAGTTCGTTTGTTTTGCTTTTCTTTCTTCTCTTACGCCATTAACACCTTCTCTATTATGGTGTGAGTAGGATTAAACAAGTTGCATTGTAATTCTTCCTCCTTGCAACTAGAATTCAATTGGTGTCACACCTTTCATTGGACTCCTAGTACAAATAGGACTCATTGTTAGGATTAAACTCCTATTATAACTTGTTGACTTGTGGCAGGAAGGTCTTTAAAGAGTACAAGATCGGCTTACTTGCCTCGCTAAGTATTTCTTTTTTGGAGTGTTTAGTGAGATTTCTAGTTTTCTTTCTTTTGTTTTTCACCTTTGTAATTTTGAGTGTTCCAGGATGTTTCACAGAGACAAGCCTCGTGCAAAACAACATGATACTTTGGGTTCTACTTATCGAGGAAAGCCTTCATTGACCAAGCCGAGGCATTCGTTCAATTTTTGTGAAGAAAGGCGAACTGAACCAAGGCAAACTGCACACACTTTGGCCATCCCAAAATTTAGAATACCTTCTTTTCACGGAAGGTATGATCCTGATGGTTATTGTGATTGGGAAAATAGGGTTGATTTCCTATTTGATTGTTACGGATATCCTGAGGAAGATCAAGCTCCATTAGTGGCCCTAAAGTTCGAGGAATATGCAGTACTATGGTGGCGTTTATTACAACGAGATAGGCGTCTCAATGGTGAAGCCAAAATAAGAACATGGGCCGAACTAAAAAAAGTCATGAGAGAGCGATTCGTTCCCAAACATTACCAACAACAAGAATCCAAGACTTGTCGGAAGAAATACTCCTCTTTTAATAAAGGTACATCTCAACCTTCATCTTTTCACAGCCCTACTAATGCACTATTCGACTCTAGTAGTACGACACCGAAGGAAGAAGAATCATCGCTAGTCCAACAGGATAATGAAAAACCATCAGTGAGTCATGTCGAAGAAGACCAAGGAAAACAAGATGATGAAGAAATTTGTTATCCTCGAGAACATGGGGAAGATGTCACTACCGAGACTTTAACCTTACCCAATAATGAGCAAATACTTCCGGAAGATGACGCTTCGAAAGAAGAAACAATTGAACCCATAAATCAAGACAATCTTTCATGCTTAGTAGTGGTTTCTCTTGATTTATCAACAACCTCCCAAGAAAGTAAGTGTGATTCTAACCCTTTATTTGATTCTCGTCCTATCATTCTGTTAGAAACACTTCATCCTCTACATAAATTGTATTTCGATGATATTTTTTGTGAGAGGAATTGGGTACGTGAGTTATCTTATTTGAAAAAGACCAAGAGTCAAGAGGCCGAGAGCAATAAAAGTCAAATTAATGGCCCAATTTTGGTGAGTGAAAAGAAACATGAGGTAAAAGTCGAACAATGTCCAAATGAAAAAGGCGATAAAAAGATAAAGAGAGATTTTTTTCGACCTAACCATAACATCATTGTTTCGAGTGGCTTTGAGATCTTTTTTCAGGATTTTGTTGAACCATTAAGAGGAGCTCAATGGGATCACTCCACCTATGACAAAGATTCCGTTTCGATTGCCATTGTTAAACGTCCTTCTTTTAATGTTTTTGATTCGAGGACGAATCCTTTTGAGGAGAGGGGGAATGATACATGCATGGGAGGGCTAAAGCAATGCGTATTGGACAAGAAGTTGAATCTGTTTGTGAAGTCTGAAAAGTCAGCCAACTTGAGACAACATTTCGGATGGGATCCTGGCATTTCTAGGCAGAGTTGTCTTCTAACAATTTGACCGGCATTCAGTTACCTTTCCAACGCATCTTGAAACGCATCAATCGGACATCGGGAACTCAAGATACGTTCATTTTACTAAAGACTGTGCATACAGAAAACTGGATACGGGATTATTACGGGAATTTGTAAAATTCAGCCCAAAAGCTATTATATAAGGCTTTTGGACGAATTAGACTTAGCCCGACTTAATTATTAACATTTAAATTATGTTTTTAGGGTTTTATATACTTTAGGAACCAGCCACTCTTCTCCCAAGCAACTCTTATCAACTTATCACCTGCACTTATCAGCTTATCACTTGCAGCCCAAGCACAAGGAGTTTAAAGGCTGTTTTTCTTTTATTTTTTAATTAAATTAGGGGTTCCTTGTTTTAGTAGAAGTTAGATTACTTTGGCTATCCTTCACCTATAAAAGGATGAAGCCTCCACCATTGTAATTCAGATTATTTAGATTTTCTTGGATTAATAAAATTTTAGTGAATTTGTTTTTGCAAGTGCTGATTACTTGTGCCTTCGAAGTCTTCTTCAACATAAGTCCGACGAGTTCTTGTGAGGGAGATCATCTTCACACTCCTGCTTGCCTAGGTAATCGCGTCTAGGAGGGTGGGTTAGAGCCGCTTGAGGTTACTTGCTTAGGTAATTGAGTCTAAGAGGGTGCCGAGGACAAAACCATCACAAATCCATCAAGCCATCTCCATCTTCAACTTCATGCCATCTCCATAGCCATAAACAAAGCTGAATTTTCAGATTTGTTTTATCTACCTCTTCTTCAATCTTTTTCAATCTTTTTGTTTTAATTCTTATTATTCATCCCCTAATCTTCCTTCTTATCTTTGTTTCTTTGATTTTCCAGCCTTGAATCTGAATTTTTCAAGAAAAGCCCTTCTCTTTTCTCTTGAATTTTCAGATCTGCTCCTAATATTCTTGATTGAGTCTAGAGCCCCTAGTTCTTGCAACAACTTGATTGAAGGCTTCCAAATCCAAGTTTGCGCTACTCTATCACTAGGTACGGAACTTATGCTTTCTACTACTTGCCATCCCAAGACTGATGGAAAAACTGAGGTTGTTAATAGAGTTTTATCTACTTTACTTCGTTACATCATTAAAAAGAATATTAAAACTTGGGAAGATTGTTTGCCACATGTTGAATTTGCTTTTAATCATGTTGTACATTCTGCTACTAAGATGTCACCGTTTGAGGTTGTTTATGGATTTAATCCTATCACTCCTCTAGATATGTTGCCTTTGCCACAGGAACAGGTGATGAATAGGGATGGTCAAAGCAAAGCAGAATATGTGAAGAAATTGCATCAACATGTTAAGGAGAACCTAGAACGAAGGACTTAACAGTATTAAAAGCAAGCAAACAAGGGAAGGAAGCGAGTCACCTACGATGTTGGTGATTGGGTTTGGGTTCATTTCTGAAAGGAACAATTTCCAGCCCAAATACGGTCTATGTTGTTAGCACGAGGAGATGGCCCTTTCCAGGTGTTGGAGAAAGTGAATGACAACGCCTACAAGTTGGACTTACCAAGTGAATACAATGTAAGTGCCATAGTTAATGTTTCTGATTTAACCCCTTATGACGATTCTACAGATTTGAGGACAAATCCTTTTCAAGAAGGGGATGATGTGAGCACATTCATGCCAGCAAAGGAGACTGATCCAGAGGTCTTGCCCATAGGACCTATTACTCGTTTTAAGGCAAAGAAATTCAGGGAAGTTCTTTCCCTCACTTGTGCTAAAGTTTCTGAATTTTTTGATAGTGATTGTGCCTTAGAAGATAGGCTTTATAATGTGTTGCATGTTGATATGTGACACATCTATGCTTATTCTATGTATCTAAGTGTGTTTACTATGTATGTATTATGTTTGGTGTGTTTTAGATTTGTTTCATATGGCTTATAATGTTTTTGTATTTGTTTGTGTTGTTGAATAAGATTACAAAGCTTTGATAAAAGTTTCATTGTTTTGTGACAAGTACATGAAAGGACAACATCTCAAGAGAGTTATATTCAGCTCGGGGGAAGCTCAAGTGTGTGTATGCAGCTCAGGTCCAACTCAGGAGAGTGTATCCAGCTCACCTTCAACTCAAGATAGTTGGAAGGATTTGATCCCAGCTCACTTCACTTGTAGCTAGCTCATTCTACCTCAGCTCAGTTCCAGTCAACTCAACTTCAGCTGATATGTCCAGAAGTAGCTGAAAAGTGTCCTACATGTCAGGGAGTGTACCAGTGCACATGTGGCAGCCTAGGTGGCATCCAGTCATACGAAGCATCCACGTGGTAGCTTGGATGATGTGTGTGCATGTGTGAGGCCGAAACCAGTCTTCTTCATGTGTGTATCTGTGGCAAAGTAAAGATAAGGAGAAGTTAATTGTTTGAATTTCAAACAAATTAACACATGTTAAATGTGTTAAACAAATCAAAAACACTCCAAACATAATAGATACATAGTAAACACACTAATATAAGTAATATAGCATAAAGATGTTACATATCAGCATGTAACACGTTGTAAACCCTATTGTCTAAGGCACAAACATTATTTAATGATTCTGAAATGTTAGAACAAGTTAGGGATAGAACTTCCCTGGATTGTTTAACCTTAGATCATGTGATGGGTCCTATTGGAAGAACTTCAGGGTCGGATTCTTTTGGTGGCAAAGATGTGCTCACATCATCCCCCCTTCTTGAAAAGGATTTGTCCTCAAATCTACAGAATTGTCATAAGGGGTTAAATCAAAAACATTAAATGTAGCACTTACAGTGTATTCACCCGGTAAATCCAACTTGTAGGCGTTGTCATTAACTTTCTCCAACACCTGAAAAGGACCATCTCCTCGAGGTAACAACATAGATTGTCTTTGGGCTGGAAATCGTTCCTTTCGGAAATAAACCCAAACCCAATCACCAACATCGAAGGTGACTCGCTTCCTTCCTTTATTTGTGTGCTTTTCATACTGTTGAGACCTTCGTTCTAGGTTCTCCTTAACATGTTGATGCAACTTGATAGAGTAGTGCAAACTTGGATTTGGAAGCCTTCAATCAAGTTGTTGCAAGAACTAGGGGCTCTAGACTCAATCAAGAAGATTAGGAGCAGATCTGAAAATTTAAGAGAAAAGAGGACTTTTCTTAAAAAATTCAGATTCAAGGCTGGAAAATTAAAGAAACGAAGATAAGAAAGAAGATTAAGGATTAAATAATAATAATTAAAACAAAAATATTGAAAAGGATTGAAAGAGAGGTAGATAAAACAAATATGAAAATTCAACTTTGTTTATGGCTATGGAGATGGCATGAAGTTGAAGATGGAGATGGTTTGATGGATTTGTGATGGTTTTGTCCTCGGTACCCTCTTAGACGCAATTACCTAAGCAAGCAACCTCAAGCGGCTCTAACCCACCCTCCTAGACGTGATTACCTAGGCAAGCAGGAGTGTGAAGATGATCTCCCTCACAAGAACTCGTCGAACTTATGTTGAAGAAGACTTCTAAGGCACAAGTAATCAGCACTTGCAAAAACAAACTCATTAAATATTTTATTAACCAAAGAAAATCTGAATAATATCCATTACAATGGTGGAGGCTTCATCCTTTTATAGGTGAAGGATAGCCAAAGTAATCTAACTTCTACTAAAACTAGGAAACCCTAATTTAATTAAAAAATAAAAGAAAAACAGCCTTTAAACTTCTTGTGCTTGGGCTGCAAGTGATAAGCTGATAAGTGTAGGTGATAAGTTGATAAGAGTTGCTTGGGAGAAGGGTGGCTGGTTCCTAAAGTATATAAAACCCTAAAAACATAATTTAAATGTTAATAATTAAGTTGGGCTAAGTCTAATTCGTCCAAAAGCCTTATATAATAGCTTTTGGGCTGAATTTTACAAATTCCCGTAATAATCCCGTATCCAGTTTTCTGCATGCGCAGTCTTCAGTAAAATGGACGTATCTTGAGTTCCCGATGTCCGATTGATGCGTTTCAAGATGCGTTGGAAAGGTAACTGAATGCCGGTCAATTTGTTAGAAGACAAATCTGCCCAGAAATGCCTGGATCCCATCCGAAATGTCATCTCAAGTTGGCTGACTTTCCAGACTTCACAAACAGATTCAACTTCTTGTCCAATATGCATTGCTTTAGCCCTCCCATGCATGTATCATTCCCCCTCTCCTCAAAAGGATTCGTCCTCGAATCAAAAACAGTAAAAGAAGGACGTTTAACAATGGCAATCGAAACGGAATCTTTGTCATAGGTGGAGTGATCCAATTGAGCTCCTCTTAATGGTTCAACAAAATCTTGAAAAAAGAACTCAAAGCCACTCGAAACAATGATGTTATGGTTAGGTCGAAAAAAATCTCTCATTATCTTTTTCTCGCCTTTTTCATTTGGACATTGTTTGACTTTTACCTCATGTTTCTTTTCACTCACCAAAATTGGGCCAATAATTTGACTTTTATTGCTCTCGGCCTCTTGACTCTTGGTCTTTTTCAAATAAGATAACTCACATACCCAATTCCTCTCGCAAAAAATATCATCGAAATACAATTTCTGTAGAGGATGAAGTGTTTCTAACAGAATGATGGGACGAGAATTAAATAAAGGGTTAAAATCATGCTTACTTCCTTGGGATGTTGTTGATGAATCAAGAGAACTCATTACTAAGCATGAAAGATTGTCTTGATTTATGGGTTCAAATCTTTCTTCTTCCGAAACGTCATCTTCTGAAAGTATTTGCTCATTATTGGGTATGGTTAAACTCTCAGTAGTGACATCTTCCTCATGTTCTCGAGGATAATAAATTTCTTCGACATCTTGCTTTCCTTGGTCTTCTTCGACATGACTCACCGATGGTTGTTTATTATCCTTTTGGAATAGCGATGATTCTTCTTCCTTCGGTGTCGTACTACTAGAGTCGAATAGTGCATTAGTAGGGTTGTGAAAAGATGAAGGTTGAGATGTACCTTTATCAAAAGAGGAGTATTTCTTATGACAAGTCTTGGATTCTTGTCGTTTGTAATGTTTGAGAACGAATCGCTCTCTCATGACCTTTTTAAGTTCAGCCCATGTTCTTATTTTGGCTTCACCATTGAGACGTCTATCTCGTTGTAATAAATGCCACCATAGTACTGCATATTCCTCGAACTTTAGGGCCACTAATGAAGCTTGATCTTCCTCGGGATATCCGTAACAATTAAACAGGAAATCAACCCTATTTTCCCAATCACAATAACCACCAGGATCATACCTTCCTTGAAAAGAAGGTATTCTGAATTTTGGGATGGCCAAAGTGTGTGTGGTTTGCCTTGGTTCAGTTCGCCTTTCTTCACAAAATTTGAACGAATGCCTCGATTTGGTAAATGAAGGCTTTCCTCGATAAGTAGAACCCAAAGTATCATGTTGTTTTGCACGAGTCTTGTCTCTGTGAAACATCCTGGAACACTCAAATTTACAAAGGTGAAAAACAAAAGAAAGAAAACTAGAAATCTCACTAAACACTCCAAGAAATAAATACTTAGCGAGGCAAGTAAGCCGATCTTGTACTCTTTAAAGACCTTCCTGCCACAAGTCAACAAGTTATAATAGGAGTTTAATCTTAACAATGAGTCCTATTTGTACTAGGAGTCCAATGAAAGGTGTGACACCAATTGAATTCTAGTTGCAAGGAGAAAGAAAGGTATGCAACTTTTAATTTCCTACTAACACAAGAAGCAAAAAAGTGTTAGATAATGTATAGAAGACAATAAAAAGGTAAAACAAATGAAAACAAATAGTTAAGAATGAAAGAAGATCAGAAAACCCGAAAAAACCTTGAAATATGCAGCAAATTGATCCACTTTGTTCGAGGTGTTCCCGAAGTCAAAGAATTCTGAAATTTTTTGTGGTGACTCCTACAATAGTGTAGTTCTGATCTGGAAATTTTCAGCTTAAAATTTGTTCGTTTGATTTTTGCGAATTTTCGCCTTTTGTTCGAATTTTTCACCCAAAACGCCAAAATTCTTGCCAAGAATCGACCCAAATCTGATACCAAATGATAGAGTAGTGCAAACTTGGATTTGGAAGCCTTCAATCAAGTTGTTGCAAGAACTAGGGGCTCTAGACTCAATCAAGAAGATTAGGAGCAGATCTGAAAATTTAAGAGAAAAGAGGACTTTTCTTGAAAAATTCAGATTCAAGGCTGGAAAATTAAAGAAACGAAGATAAGAAAGAAGATTAAGGATTAAATAATAATAATTAAAACAAAAATATTGAAAAAGATTGAAAGAGAGGTAGATAAAACAAATCTGAAAATTCAACTTTGTTTATGGCTATGGAGATGGCATGAAGTTGAAGATGGAGATGGCTTGATGGATTTGTGATGGTTTTGTCCTCGGTACCCTCTTAGACGCAATTACCTAAGCAAGCAACCTCAAGCGGCTCTAACCCACCCTCCTAGACGTGATTACCTAGGCAAGCAGGAGTGTGAAGATGATCTCCCTCATAAGAACTCGTCGAACTTATGTTGAAGAAAACTTCTAAGGCACAAGTAATCAGCACTTGCAAAAACAAACTCACTAAATATTTTATTAACCAAAGAAAATCTGAATAATCTCCATTACAATGGTGGAGGCTTCATCCTTTTATAGGTGAAGGATAGCCAAAGTAATCTAACTTCTACTAAAACTAGGAAACCCTAATTTAATTAAAAAATAAAAGAAAAACAGCCTTTAAACTTCTTGTGCTTGGGCTGCAAGTGATAAGTTGATAATTGCAGGTGATAAGTTGATAAGAGTTGCTTGGGAGAAGGGTGGCTGGTTCCTAAATTATATAAAACCCTAAAAACATAATTTAAATGTTAATAATTAAGTTGGGCTAAGTCTAATTCGTCCAAAAGCCTTATATAATAGCTTTTGGGCTGAATTTTACAAATTCCCGTAATAATCCCGTATCCAGTTTTCTGTATGCGCAGTCTTCAGTAAAATGGACGTATCTTGAGTTCCCGATGTCCGATTGATGCGTTTCAAGATGCGTTGAAAGGTAACTGAATGCCAATCAATTTTTTATAAGACAAATCTGCCCAGAAATGCCAGGATCCCATCCGAAATGTCGTCTCAAGTTGGCTGACTTTCTAGACTTCACAAACAGATTCAACTTCTTGTCCAATATGCATTGCTTTAGCCCTCCCATGCATGTATCAATATCATTCCAAGGGGAATCAGGAATAGGCAAAGGTAAGTACATACCATGTGGTGAAACCTTCAATTTCGCTTTTCGACAAGCCACACAATGCTCACAGTACCTTTCAACGTCCCTGCGCATCTTAGGCCAAAATAGATGCTTCTTCAAGGTATGTAACGTCTTGGTGACCCTAAAATGACCCATCAATCCACCTTCATGTGCTTCACGAATCAATATATCACGCATTGAACCCTGTGGAATGCATATCATGTTTTGTTTGAAAAGATAACCATCATGCACGTAGAACTTTCCATCTGCACCTTTCCCAAAATTACCCATCAATCCACCTTCATGTGCTTCACGGATCATCAGAGTATAACTCACGAATATATGCAAAACCAATCAAATGTGAATCAAGATAACTCAAAAGTGCATATCTGTGTGATAAAGCATAAGTAACAACTTTGTCTTTACCCTTTTTGTAACAAATGACATAAGGGAAAGATTCTAAAAATTCACCCATTTAGCACGTCGTTTGTTAAATTTATGCTGACCTGTGATATATCGTAAAGCCTCGTGGTCAGTGTGGATCACAAACTCCTTAGGCAACATATAATGCTACCACATCTCCAAAGCCCGGATCAGTGCATACATCTCCTTGTCATAGACAAGATAATTCAACGTTGCTCCGCTAAGCTTCTCACTGAAATATGCAACGGGCCACTTTTCCTGCGTCAAAACAGCACCTATACCAACTCCAGAAGCATCAAATTGAAATTCAAATATTTTATCAAAATCAAGTAATGCAAAAATAGGCGCTTTTGTCAAACAATCTTTTATTTTCAAAAAGGTGTCTTCCTGTTCTTTACCCCAAGAGAAGATTGAATTCTTCTTTATTATCCATGTTAAAGGGCTGTAAAAGAACTGAAATGGGGAACAAACTGACAGTAAAAACTGGCTAAACCATGAAACGATCTAACCTGACTAACTGAAGTCGGTCGTGGTTATTCTTGAATTGCCTTTATCTTCTCAGAATCAACTTCAACTCCCTGAGAACTTACAATGTAACCAAGAAATGTAAGTTTGTCAGTACAAAACACACATTTCTCCATGGTACCAAACAACCTTTCTTCTCACAAAATCTGCAAAACAACTTTCAAATGCTCTACTTAATCCTGCAAAGTCTTGCTATAGATCAAAATGTCATCAAAACACACAACACAAAACTTGCCAATAAAAGATCACATAACATGATTCATCAAACACATAAAAGTACTAGGTGCATTAGTTAAACCAAAAGGCATCACCAACCATTCATACTGGCCTAGCTTTGTTTTGAAGGCTATTTTCCACTCGTCGCCTTCTCTCATGTGAATATGATGATATCCACTCTTTAAATCAATTTTGGAGAAGATAGTCTGATGCGAGCACATTTATGCAACCCAACGAAATCAACTTCAAACTTTCAGGGAAGTTTGCTTTTTCATTTGTTACATACTGATGTGTAACATTTCTTATACTTATATTATTTATATTAGTGTGTTTACTATGTAGATATTATATTTGATGTGTTTTGACTCAGTTTAATATAACTTATTGTGTGTTTATATTTGTTTGTGAGCTAATGAATAAGGTTGCAAGTGTTTACAACTTGTATTCGTGTTTCCATTAAGTTTACAATACCTTGATGGAAGTTTGTTGTGTTACGACGTAGGTACGAAGGAGGACACTAGCTCAAGTAAGCATATGCAGCTCATCTCCAGCTCAAAAGAGTATATGCAGCTCAGTCCCAGCTCAAAAGAGTATATGCAACTAACCTTCAGCTCAGCGTACTCTATATCAGCTCATGTCGGCCTAAGGAGACAGGACCAGCTTTGTTTGAGAAAGGGTGACGCACATGCAGCCACAATCTCCATGCAATTTACCCATGTGTGACAACTTGAGGAAATGCAAAACTTGAGCAGCCGAATGAATTGGGCCATTCTCCACGTGTTTTCACCATGGAATAATTCCTTACTTATGCAGCCGAATGAATTGGGCCATTCTCCACGTGTTTTCACCATGGAAGAAGTTTGATGTTTGAATTTCAAAGACAAAACAATCACATGTTAAATGTGATTCAACATTCCCACCCAAGATTTTCCAAATGCACGACTGGAATAGGATTTCAAAAGGGGTTTCACAATTCTGCATGTGATGAAATGCAACTTGCCGCCCACTTTCATCTCTCCATGCACGACCATCAAATCTTTTTTTTGTTTGAATTTTAAAGCACCACACATTTAACATGTGTAATTTTGAGATGGCACACCAAATTCAATTGCACGGCTGGGACACTTCCTAATCATCTCTTGTTTCGAATAGGCACATGTACTTTTGGGTTCTTCTTTGCAATGACTGGAATAATCACGCCCTTTGGTAAGGGCATTAATCCCTTTAACCTCCTCATGGTGTTGTTTGGTAACATCATGACTGTTTGTGAAGGTACACGATTCTTCAGATTCCACCTTTGGTAATGTCATGTCCTTTGGTGTAGTGTGTCTTTTGGAAACATCATGATCTTTCATTAATGTTTCAGCTCTTTGTTTCTGATTCCCACCTCCTGGATCAATAAATCCTTCCATGAACAATTCCTTATGTTCACGCCAACTTCTCTTTCCCTTATGTCCTTTCGAATGATTATCTTGGTTCTGACATACCATTTAAAACGACAATGAAACTTATCATCAAAAGTTGATAAGATAATGCCATGTAGGTGAATCGCCTTGCTGCAAAACAAACAATGATTAGAAGAAAAAGAACTGATAACAAAATGGAAAGAAATTGCAAACTAGGGTGGAAGTTTAATGGGTGTTGGTTGCTGAATTTTCTTCAAGATTTTCCATGCACTTGGAATGTCAACTATAACATCTCTTGGAGCTTCAAGTGTCACAACCTTTGAAACATCAAGGGACATGTCTTGTGGATCACCAAAAGTCACGCCTATTGGTTCTTCAAAAGACATGTTTCTTGATTCATCAACTTGGAAAGATACGTCATTTGGAGTATTCTGCAAGACAAAAGAAAGAATAGGAGAAAAAGTAGGGTTAGATATAATCTGTTTTTCTTTTTCCTCTTCATCTCCAAACACATTCTTCTCAACTCTCTCATTTTTAACTCCAATGTTTCTTTCATTCATTCTCTCAATTTTATTTTCAACTCCAACGTTTTGTTTAACTTCAAAATGCTCTTCTTCATGGCGATTTGATCTTCATTCACTTGGCTTGGTGTAAGAGGTACCAAGGTAACCTTTTTGCCTTCAAAAGAAAAGGAATATCGATTGGTGAATCCATCATGAATTGCTCGTCTATCATATTGCCAAGGTCGTCCAAGAAGTAGATGGCTTGTATGCATGGTTGCCACTTCACAAATTGCTTCATCCTTGTATCTTCCAATGGAAAATGGAATGATAAATTTCTCGGTGATTTCGATCTCGTCATCACCATTAAACCACTGAATCTTGTATGGACTTGGATGCTTCGTTGTTATCAAACCAAGTTTCTTGACCATCACAGTGCTGGCAATATTGATACAATTCCCACGATCTATGGCAATGGAGCACACTTTGCCTTGAACATGGCAACGTGTCTGAAAGATGTTTGAACGTTGTAGATCTTCCGGTGCGTCTTGGGTTGATGGATTCTTGAAGGAATTTTGTGACATGGTTAGTAAAAGAAAGATGAAAGAAATGTATAAAAGGACCTCACCAAACACACACATAGAAACCTCACGGTCACTCCGAAGAAAATAGAAGATGTCACTCAATTTCACTCGTGTTTACACTTTGGGAATTCAGGCTTTTACTTCCCCTTCTGTGCTCACCACTCTCTTTGCATTTTTCCTCTCGAATCTCTCAAAACAAGTTCTTGAAAGAACTAACTTAAAACCTGTCAAATATTTTATGAAATATGGCGCATGGGCTGTAAAACAATGGTTAGGCTTGAAAGTTGAAAGAAAGGAGTTTAAAAGAAGAATAAAAAGTTTAGGGACTGAAATGTAAGAAAGGATAAAATAAAAGATAGAAATGAAAAGAAATAAAGAAAACAGAATCGTTACCACAAAACTTGACTTACAAACTGGTCGTGAGCAATCAAACTTGAGGAACTTCTCGGAGTTGGTTGCTTGGACATTGTGCTTGAATCTTCATCCTTTTGAAATTCTGAATTCTTTCTTTTTCTTTTCATTTGATTTTTTTGTACTAATTCAGATTCCTTGGGAATGTTGAAAAGGAAATTCTGAATTTGTTTTCTCTTTTTTTTTGAGAACTTGAAGAAGGAATTCTGATTTTCTTTTTTTTTTTCTCTTTTTTTATCAAAATTGAAATAACAAAAGATAAGGCTCCAATTGGCATTGCTAATAGAAGCTTTGATTGTCTGGACCTTAGAATGCAAGTAAGCCTTGTTGCACGTTCGTCTTCTTGTGGGAATATGTTGAAATGGATGAAAGGAGACATGTGGCGGAAGGATGGTAGTGTTTGTATGTCAAAAAGGATGAAGGAAATGAAAATGGAAGGTGAAAGGTGATGGTTTCTGATAGAGTAGCGCAAACTTGGGTTTGGAAGCCTTCAATCAAGTTGTTGCAAGAACTAGGGGCTCTAGACTCAATCAAGAAGATTAGGAGCAGATCTGAAAATTCAAGAGAAAAGAGAAGGGCTTTTCTTGAAAAATTCAGATTCAAGGCTGGATCATGCATGGGAGGGCTAAAGCAATGCATATTGGACAAGAAGTTGAATCTGTTTGTGAAGTCTGGAAAGTCAGCCAACTTGAGATGACATTTCGGATGGGATCCTGGTATTTCTGGGCAGAGTTGTCTTCTAACAAATTGACCGGCATTCAGTTAGCTTTCCAAAGCATCTTGAAACGCATCAATCAGACATCGGGAACTCAAGATACGTCCATTTTACTGAAGACTGCGCATGCAGAAAACTGGATACGGGATTATTACGGGAATTTGTAAAATTCAGCCCAAAAGCTATTATATAAGGCTTTTGGACGAATTAGACTTAGCCCAACTTAATTATTAACATTTAAATTATGTTTTTAGGGTTTTATATACTTTAGGAACCAGCCACCCTTCTCCCAAGTAACTCTTATCAACTTATCACCTGCACTTATTAGCTTATCACTTGCAGCCCAAGCACAAGGAGTTTAAAGGCTGTTTTTCTTTTATTTTTTTAATTAAATTAGGGTTTCCTAGTTTTAGTAGAAGTTAGATTACTTTGGCTATCCTTCACCTATAAAAGGATGAAGCCTCCACCATTGTAATGGAGATTATTGAGATTTTCTTGGATTAATAAAATATTTAGTGAGTTTGTTTTTGCAAGTGCTGATTACTTGTGCCTTCGAAGTCTTCTTCAACATAAGTCCGACGAGTTCTTGTGAGGGAGATCATCTTCACACTCCTGCTTGCCTAGGTAATCACGTCTAGGAGGGTGGGTTAGAGCCGCTTGAGGTTACTTGCTTAGGTAATTGCGTCTAAGAGGGTGCCGAGGACAAAACCACCACAAATCCATCAAGCCATCTCCATCTTCAACTTCATGCCATCTCCATAGCCATAAACAAAACTGAATTTTCAGGTTTGTTTTATCTACCTCTCTTTCAATCTTTTTCAATCTTTTTGTTTTAATTCTTATTATTTATTCCTTAATCTTCTTTATTATCTTCGTTTCTTTAATTTTCCAGCCTTGAATCTGAATTTTTCAAGAAAAGCTCTTCTCTCTTCTCTTGAATTTTCAGATCTGCTCCTAATCTTCTTGATTGAGTCTAGAGCCCCTAGTTCTTGCAACAACTTGATTGAAGGCTTCCAAATCCAATTTTGCGCTACTCTATCACTGGAAAATTAAAGAAACGAGGATAAGAAAGAAGATTAAGGATTAAATAATAAGAATTAAAACAAAAAGATTGAAAAAGATTGAAAGAGAAGTAAATAAAACAAATCTGAAAATTCAGCTTTGTTTATGGCTATGGAGATGGCATGAAGTTGAAGATGGAGATGACTTGATGGTTTTGTCCTCGGCACCCTCTTAGACGCAATTACCTAAGCAAGCAACCTCAAGCGGCTCTAACCCACCCTCCTAGACGTGATTACCTAGGCAAGCAGGAGTGTGAAGATGATCTCCCTCACAAGAACTCGTCGGACTTATGTTGAAGAAGACTTCGAAGACACAAGTAATCAGCACTTGCAAAAACAAACTCACTAAATATTTTATTAATCCTAGAAAATCTGAATTACAATGGTGGAGGCTTCATCCTTTTATAGATGAAGGATAGCCAAAGTAAATTAAATTCTACTAAAACAAGGAAATCCTAATTTAATTAAAAAAAATTAAAATATAAACAGCCTACAAACTCCTTGTACTTGGCCAGCAAGGAATAAGGTGATAAGGCAAGTGATAAGCTGATATGTGCTGATTTCTTGGGTTGCAAATAAGCTTGGTTGCTTGGGCGGCAAGTAATGACTTGTTAGGGGCTGGTTGTTTGGGCAGCAAGTAATGGGTTGTTAGGGCTTCTTTTTGGACGAAAGTTTGAAGGGATTTGGGCTTATTTGGCTGGCAACTACTTTGGTTTTGGGTAGAAAGCGTGTATGGGCTGTTTTAATGCAAACTAGGCCTAAATAACACTTGTAAATCCTAACTTTGGCTAAAAATAAAAGTCTGACCCAATCCTTTCATAATAAGGAGTATTGGGCTAAATACAATAAAAGGGATAATTAATAGACATCTAAAGGCTCATGGATATCTATCTTCAAAGGTGCAGCAAGTTGGTTTTTTGTTACCCAATTATGCTCGAAGGATTTTAAGTGTGAGCTTCCTTCAATAAATTCTTCTTTCTTCATGGCAGCTTGCAATCCTTTGCTCACAAATCCTTGAACGGTTGAATTCAGCTCACTCTTGATCATCTTGGACTTGTCTAGAGTTATTGGGCCAAGTGGAAAAGTAAGTCCATCTCGTCCTTGGAATTGCCTTGTGGTACATGTATCATCCCCTCCCTCCTCAAAAGGATTCGTCCACGAATCTGAAATGTCAAAGGGAGAAAGATCAGCAACATTAAAAGTTGTACTCATATTATACTCACCGGGTAGATCAATTCAGTATGCATTTTTTTATTCTTTCAAGGACTTGGAATGGTCCATCTCCTCTTGGATCCAACTTGGATTTCCTATAGTTTGGAAATCTCTCTTTACGCATGTGCAACCAAACCCAATCTCCTGGTTCAAAGACAACTTGGCGTCGGCCTTTGTTGACTTTAGCAGCAACGTTTTCATATGTTTTCTTCATTCTTTGCTTTGCCTTCGCGTGTATGGATTTAACCAATTCTGCTTTCTTTGCACCATCTAAGCTGCAAGTATTATCAATAGGCAAAGGGACAAGGTCTAAAGCATTTAAGGGGTTAAAACCATAAACTACTTCAAATGGGGAATAATCGGTGGATGAATGAATAGAACGGTTGTAGGCGAACTCTACGAAAGGTAAATATTCTTCCCAAGTCTTAGTGTTCTTACCGACAACTGTTCTGAGTAACACACCTAATATCCGGTTTATTACCTCGGTTTGTCCGTCCGTCTATGGGTGACAAGTTGTAGAATAGAGTGGTTTGGTACCTATTTTCCCCCACAAAACTTTCCAAAAATGGCTTATGAACTTGACATCTCTATCGGAAACAATGGTGCGTGGAATTCCATGAAGTCGTACTACTTCTCTAAAGAAGAGATCAGCGACATGTGTTGCATTGTCCGTTTTATGGCAAGGTATAAAGTGAGCCATCTTTGAAAACCTGTCGACCACAACAAAAATACTATCTCGACCCCTCTTGGTACGAGGTAATCCAAGAATAAAGTCCATAGATAAATCGACCCAAGGGAGAGAAGGAATAGGAAGGGGGGTATATAAACCATTAGGACTAGCCTTGGACTTGGCTTGTTTACATACTATGCAAGATGCACATACTTTCTCCACAGTTTTCCTCATATGTGGCCAAAAGAAGTGCTCCATTACCATGTCCAAAGTTTTGGAGATGCCAAAGTGTCCCATTAAGCCTCCAGAGTGTGATTCATGGACTAGAAGTTCTCTAATGGATCCTTGTGGTATACACAGCCTGTTCATTCGGAAAAGAAACCCATCTACAAGATAAAACTTGTTAAAAGCACCTTTTAAACAATGAGTATAAATTTCCTTAAAATATGGGTCATTAGGATATAATTCCTTTATATGCTCAAATCCCAATATAGTAGCATGCATTTGAGTAATTAGGGTATACCTTCGAGATAGTGCATCTGCTACTACATTATCCTTACCTTTCTTGTATTTGATGATATAAGGGAATGTTTCAATGAATTCCACCCAACGAGCATGTCTCTTGCTCAAATTACCTTGGCCGTTGAGCCACTTCAAGGATTCATGGTTGATATGTATGACAAACTCCTTTGGAAGAAGATAGTGTTGCCAAACTTCAAGTGCACGAACTAATGCAAGGAGCTCTTTATCATATGTTGAGTAGTTCAAATGTGCACCTTTTAACTTCTCACTAAAGTAAGCGATTGGTTGTTTTTCCTGCAAAAGAACTACACCTATGCCTATACCGGAGGCATCACATTCTAACTCGAAAGTGTTAGAGAAATCGGGAAGGCGAAGAATTGGGGCAGTACAAAGCTTACCTTTTAGGGTTTGGAAAGTTGTTTCTTGTGTCTCACCCCCAATGGAAACCTATCGTTTTTTTTTGATAATATCCGTTAATGGTGCGGCGATGGTAGAGAAATCTTTGACAAAACGACGGTAGAAGCTTGCTAGGCCATGGAAGGATCTCACCTCGGTTATGGAAGATGGTGTGGGCCATTCTTTAATTGCTCTGACCTTTTCATCATCAACATGGATACCTTGTGCAGTTACTCGAAATTCCCGTAAGATGTGGTTCATCAACCTCATGAACGTGCTAGGGGCATTGGTCAAACCAAAAGGCATGACTGTCCACTCATATAGACCGAACTTGGTCTTGAAAGCGATTTTTCATTCATCTCCTTCCTTCATCCGAATTTGATGATAACCACTCTTCAAGTCAATCTTGGTGAAGATACATGCGCCGTAGAGTTCATCAAGCATGTCATCTAATCGTGGGATAGGATGTTGATATTTGATGGTGATTCAGTTTATTGGTCTACAATCTACACACATTCGATATGAACCATCTTTCTTTGGCACCAAAAGCACTGGCACGACACAAGGGCTTAAACTCTCACGAATGTAGCCTTTGTGGAGTAGTTCTTCCACTTTCCTTTCTAACTCCTTGGTTTCTTCAGGATTGCATCTATATGCTGGTCTATTTGGGATAGAAGAACCTGAAATTAGATCAATTTGATGTTCATTTCCTCTTAAGGGCGGCAAACCATCGGGTGGATCACCTAAAACATCATTAAAGTCTTGCAAAAGAGAAACAAACACACTAGGCAAACGGTCGTTATTGTCAGTGATAGAAATAAAATTTTCCCTAAATCAGATGAGAATGCAAGGTTGTTTAAGAAAAGGGGCTTGTCTCACTTCTTTTTCTCTCACATAAATATTTTGAGATACTCTTTTTTTCTCACAGTGAGGATCACTCACCACCCCTGGGCCTTTGTTCATTTGGCTTTTATTACTACTGGCCTCTTTCGTCATTGCCTTTTGTTCCTTGTTTCCATCTTTTAGAATTCCCACCCCTCACAAAACTTCTTCATTCACATCTGGTCTTTGTACACCTCTTTTGGATCGAGTGGGGCCAAGGTATACTTCTTGCCATGGTATACAAAGGAATATTTATTTAATTTACCATGGTGAGTCACATCACGATCATACTGCCAAAGTCTCCCTAAAAGCAAGTGAGATGCTTGCATAGGAATAACATCACACCAAACGTCATCACAATATTTGCCCATAGTAAAAGTGTCTAATGCACGTTTGGTTACCTTTAACTCTGATCCTTCATGAAGCCATTGGAGATAATATGGCTTTGGATGGCATTGACAAGGTAGGTCAAGTGCATCAACTAGATAGCTGCTCACCACATTCGCACAACTTCCGCTATCAATGATGACAGAATAAAGTTTACCTTTGATCAAACATCGTGTGTGGAAAATATTTGTTCTTTGCACTTATGTATCGTCGATTGCTTGGATATTAAGTGAACGTTGAATCACCAAGCTTCTAGGATCAGGTTCATCACTAGAGTAATTATCGGTGATGAATTCATTATCGGACAATTCTGAATCGGATGTGCATGTCCCATCTTCTCGAACAAGAAAAAGTCTTGTGTTTGGGCAGTCCCTTTGATAGTGTCCATGTCCTTTGCACTTGAAGCATACAATATCCTGGGTTTTCTTAGCTGTTTGTGTATTTTCTGTCGTCATGGGAATTTTGGCCTTGGTTTTTTCCAATGGCTTGGATGCTTCAGGTTTCTGTTTTGTTCTACTAGAGTCGGCCAAAGGATTAAAAGTATTAGAATTAGACAAGGGTTGAATGGTACCTCTATCATATGGATAACTCTTTTGGCGATATCGTTGTCTATCTTTGATGCGTTTTTCAATTGTCATGGCAAATTGGAATGCCTCTTCAAGAGTGTCGTAGGTTTTGAGTTCAAGCACCTCAAGAATGTTGTCATTGAGTCCGACAATAAACCTAGTCAATGTATCTTCTTTGTCCTCATGTATATCGACTCTTTGCATCAAGAATTCCATCTCTTTGAGATATTCATCAACAGTTCTGTAGCCTTGTCTGATCTTTTGCAACTTTTGTTTGAGCTCTCGTCGATATAATGGGGGAACGAATCGTTCTCGCATGACTTCTTTAAGTTCTCCCCATGATGTTATCTTGGCTTCTCCATTGAGACGCCGATTTCAGACCAATTGGGACCACCAAATGGATGCATATTCAGTGAATTTGAGAGTCAACTATGGGACTTGATCCTCTTCGGGTGATGTGAGCACATCAATACAGAACAAACAAGCTGATCCGGAGGTCTTACCAACAGGACCCATCACTCGTTCTAAGGCAAAGAAATTCAGGGAAGCCCTTTTTCTTACTTGTGCTAACATTCCTGATTCATTTGAGAACATTCATGCCTTAGAGAATTGTGTTTATAATGTGTTACATGCTGATATGTGACATACATAGTGTTTACTTATTTATAGGTGTGTTTACTTATGTATATATATTGTTCAGTATGTTTGCATTATGTTTTAAGTATGTTTATGTGGTTAAATAAATTAGAAGGCTTTTGATATGTGTTTGCCTTGTTTTCATATAGGTAAATAGGAGGACGTTGCATGTTTCATGCAAATCGGCTAAGAGAGAGCAAGCACATGGGAAAGTACATGTAGCCGAGACATCCTAATTGTCACAAAGCGCGACACATTAGTGTGAAGCTTCAAATTTCAGCATGTGCGGGCAGAGCAGATTTGGATGAGACACATCACGTAGCAGGCATTAATTTAGAGGGTGGATCCTCTACAATGTGCGGCAAAAGTATGAGAGGAAATTTCAAACAAAAACAAAAAGAGCACATTTCACATGTGCTGAATTTCCTTTGAAATTCAAATCCAATTTGTGGCTTGAAATTCAAAAAAAAAATAAAGAAGCCATGCAAATTATCACGTGGCCTTATCCACATTGTAGCCACCAATTCAATTACACGGCCAGAAATAAGCTGCCGCCCTTGGTAGTTTATTTATTTTGAATTTTAATTTCAAGGGGCCGAATGTCAGCCACACATTCCACATTTGGGTTGTTTCCCTTGTATTATATATATGTAGCCAAAACACTTTGTAAAGGTTACACACTTGAATGAAAAAATTATTTTGTGAGATTTTCTCTCAAATTTGGTTCTTTTTAGAACTTTTTCTTTGATACTTCGGGTTCTCAATTGTTCGATAATTGAAGGGTCCAAGTCCGTATTTGAGCAAATTCAAGATAAGGTTCGGGTTCGTTCAACAGATTGTTCGAGTTCTTCCTTGGAGTTTGTTCACCCTTTTTCGACTACGAAGAACAGTTTCGATTTGGGTTTGCATAACAGATTATGCCGGTTCTTTCGAGTTCATCGTGTCAAATTCCAAGAACGTTGCTACCGTTGTTGAATGCTTGAAGAATTTCATCTTCATCGTTCAAATAATCCTAAAATTTCTGCAACTTTCTTCTCTCCCAATTCTGATTTTTTTTTCTCTTTTTTTTACTTACTTTAAATATCTAATTATGACACCGTGTTTGTTTCTATTGCAGAGAAGTGTTTGTTATTATCCTAGATCTGTGAATGAACGAGGAATGTTGTTTTCTTCAACAACACCCCTGTATCATATGGTATCAGAGCTTTGGTCGGATTTTAGCAATTTCTGCACTACCAGACATCAAAAATATATATATATACAAAAGCCAAAAAAAAATTCAAAAAAAAATTCTGAAAAAAAGTCAAAATTCAAAGTTTGACCAAAAAAGTCAAAGTAAACAAAAAATAAAATAAAAATCGAAAAAAATAAAAAAAATCAGTTTCGAATATTTGGGGTATTTTGTGTTAATATGTGCTGTTTGGACGTGAAATGATGAAGGATATGCTTATCTTACCTTGAAATACCTTAAAATCACCCGAAATCAACTTTTCTTGTTTGTTCCGGAGATAGGATGGTGGTAAGCATTTCTACTGCGTAAGTTGCTAAATTCTTGTTCTTTTAGCATCCTTTCTTTCATTTCATATTGTTATCTTTTTTTTTCTTTAAGCCCAATTCTCAACTTTCATTTTTTTATTTCTTTTCTCCTAACCCTTATCTTTGTTCTAACAATATTCACCCGTCACCCGTTGTTTTCTTTCAATTTGACAACACTTACAGAATCTGAACATCGGAATCAGTTCCTTTAAAGAACTAAGTACGAGAGATTGAGGGAAAAGGCAAACAGAGCGTGTGAGAACAGAAGGGGAGACAAAAAGAGCCATTCGAGTATTCTCCCGAGTGAAACACGAGTGTTGAGTGTTAATTCCTTATTTTCTTGAGTGCAAATTCTTTGGAGTGACTAGTGAGGATTTTTGCTGTGTGATTGGTGAGGACTACTCTTTTTTTCTCTAACCTTTAACCAGTTTGTTTGTGTGTTTTTGTTGTTAATTATGGCAGGTTCCGATGATCACACGGTTGAACAGGATCCACTGATTCCTCAAATGCAAGCCTTAGAGAGAATGATGCAACGAGTAGTGGCTACCGCCTTAGAGCCATTACAGTCGAGGATGGATAGGTTTGATGGAGGATCCAACTCTGTTAATGATGTGCTGAACGAAAATGAAGACGAACGGTCACCGAGGCAGTATATTCCTAGACAAGGACGTGTGCAACAGGTAGACGATAATTTGACTAACATTAAGATTGCTATTCCTTCTTTTCAGGGACGATCAGATCCTGATGCATACTTGGCTTGGGAAAGCAAAGTGGAGCACATTTTTGAGTGTTATAATTACTCGGAACAGAAGAAGGTTCGATTAGCAGCAACAGAGTTTGTTGATTATGCCTTGATATGGTGGGACCAGTTACTGCTTAGTCGTAGACGTACTGGTGATGATCCAGTTGCAACATGGATCGAGATGAAGCGACTAATGCGTAAAAGGTTTGTTCCTATTCACTATCATCGTGATTTGTTTCAAAAGTTGCAAAATTTGAAACAGGGAAATAGGAGCGTTGAGGATTATTTCAAGGATATGGAAATGGCTATGATGCGTACGAATATCGAGGAAGATCGAGAATCTACCATGGCACGTTTTCTAGCAGGGTTGAACACCGAGATTACCAACGCTGTTGAGTTACAGCATTATGTCGAGGTTGATGACATGGTGCAGATGGCAGTAAAGATTGAACGACAGCAGCGCAGGAAGTCTTCAAATCGAGGTAACCCTTCCTTTAAATCTTTTTCAAATCCATTATATACTCCTAACAATTCCAGGAAACAAGCACCGCAAACGCCACTTCGGATTCGAGAGCAAGGCGAATCCAGCACACCAAAGCCTCCCGTTGCTGATAATGGGCGTGGCAAACAACAAGTGGTGGTAAAAGAACGATCGCGAGATATCCAGTGTTTCAAGTGCCTTGGAAGAGGACATGTTGCTAGTCAATGTCCTAACCGGAGGGTTATGTTGATGCGAGATGATGGTGAGATAGAGTCAGATTCCGAGGAGGAAGTGCGTGATCTCCCTACTGAAGAGGAAGATGAGACCGACCTAGAGGTTCCTGAATCTGGTAAGGTAATGGAACTTTTGGTTATTAAAAGAAGTCTGAATGTGCAACAGGTACCAGATGATCTACAGCGTGAGAATATCTTTCACACACGATGCAAGGTGCAAGACAAGGTATGTGTTGTGATTATTGATAGCGGTAGTTGTACTAATGTTGCCAGTTCAGTGATGGTTGACAGGTTAGGTCTGAAAACGACAAAGCATCCTCATCCATATAAGTTACAATGGTTGAATGATGGTGGCGAGCTTAAAGTGACCAGACAGGCTATTGTACCATTTTCAATTGGAAACTACAAGGACGAGGTCCTTTGTGATGTTGTGACGATGGATGCTACTCACCTTCTTTTGGGACGCCCTTGGCAGTATGACAAGAAGGTAATGCATGATGGTTATACAAATCGTTACTCTTTTATGCATGCAGGTAAGAAGATCACTTTGGCTCCTTTGACACCGAGTCAAGTGTTTGAAGATCAGGCAAGCTTGAAAAAGAGTAAAGAGACTGCAAAAGAGAAGAAGAAGATGTCCGTGTATGCGAGCAGTAGCGAAATCAGGAAATGTCTTTCCTCTCAACAATCTGTTCTTATTTTGATGTTTAAAGATTATTATTTATTGACAGATTTTCCTACTGATCTACCTTCACCGATTTTGACACTTTTGCAGGAGTTTGAGGACGTGTTTCCAGCTGAAACACCGAAGGGATTGCCACCTCTTCGTGGCATTGAGCACCAGATTGATTTCATTCCAGGTGCTACTATTCCGAACCGGCCAGCTTATCGAACCAACCCTGAAGAGACGAAAGAGCTTCAAAGGCAAATTACTGAGTTGATGGACAAGGGTTACATTCGAGAGAGCTTGAGTCCGTGTGCTGTTCTGGTGCTGTTAGTACCGAAGAAAGATGGTTCTTGGAGGATGTGCGTAAATTGTCGAGCTGTGAACCAGATCACAATTAAGTATCGTCATCCCATTCCAAGACTTGATGACATGTTGGACGAGCTTTGCGGAGCCGTCATCTTCTCCAAAATTGACTTAAGGAGCGGCTATCATCAGATTCGCATGCGAGAAGGCGATGAGTGGAAAACATCCTTCAAGACAAAGCTAGGTTTGTACGAATGGTTAGTAATGCCTTTTGGTTTAACTAATGCACCTAGTACTTTTATGCGTTTGATGAATCATGTTCTGCGATCTTTCATTGGTAAATTCTGTGTTGTATACTTTGATGATATCTTGATCTATAGCAAGTCTTTACAGGATCACGTAGGACATTTGCGAGCTGTTTTGCAGGTTTTGCGAGAAGAAAGATTGTTTGGTAACATGGAGAAGTGTGTATTTTGTACTGACAAACTCACATTTCTTGGTTACATTGTTAGTTCTCAGGGAGTTGAAGTTGATCCTGAGAAGATAAAGGCAATTCAGGAATGGCCACGACCGACATCGATTACTCAGGTTAGATCGTTCCATGGTTTAGTGAGTTTTTATCGACGGTTTGTTCCTAACTTCAGTTCTATTACCGCCCCCTTAACCGGGATTATAAAGAAGAATTCAGTCTTCTCATGGGGTAAAGAACAAGAAGATGCCTTTTTGAAAATTAAAGATTGTTTAACTAGAGCACCTGTGTTAGCATTACCTGATTTTGATAAAATGTTTGAAATTGAATGTGATGCTTCTGGAATTGGTATAGGTGCTGTTTTGATGCAGGAAAAGAGGCCCGTTGCTTACTTTAGCGAGAAATTGAGTGGTGCTACATTAAATTATCCGGTTTATAATAAAGAGATGTATGCACTGAATCGGGCATTGGAGACATGGCAGCACTATTTGTTGCCTAAGGAGTTTGTGATCCACACCGACCACGAGGCTTTACGTTACATCACATGTCAGCATAAATTGAATAAACGACATGCTAAGTGGGTTGAATTCATAGAATCTTTTCCTTATGTCATTCGTTACAAGAAAGGGAAAGAAAATGTCGTTGCTGATGCATTGTCACGTAGGTATGCACTTTTGAGTTATCTTGATTCACATCTGATTGGTTTTGCATATATTCGTGATTTATACCCTGATGATCTTGATTTTAGAGATAAGTTTAATGCCTGTTTAAAAGGTGCAGATGGAAAGTTTTACAGGCATGATGGCTATCTTTTCAAGGAAAACAGGATTTGCATTCCACAGGGTTTGATGCGTGATATTCTGATTCGTGAGGCACATGAAGGCGGATTAATGGGTCATTTTGGTGTCACTAAGATGTTACACACACTGAAGGAGCATCTGTTTTGGCCAAAGATGCGCAGAGATGTTGAAAGGTATTGTGAACGTTGTGTGACATGTAGGAAAGCAAAATCGAAGGTTTCACCACATGTTATGTACTTACATCTACTACATCTACCTATTCCTGATTCCCCTTGGACTGATATTTCCATGGATTTTGTTTTGGGATTGCCTCGAACTAGAAATGGTAGAGATAGTGTATTTGTTGTGGTTGATAGGTTCT
Source organism: Hibiscus trionum (assembly GCA_030270665.1). Taxonomy (NCBI): domain Eukaryota; kingdom Viridiplantae; phylum Streptophyta; class Magnoliopsida; order Malvales; family Malvaceae; genus Hibiscus; species Hibiscus trionum. Next base: position 34,907,011 of record BSYR01000010.1, on the reverse strand, counting down.
CTAAGATGGCACATTTCATTGCATGCCATAAGACTGATGATGCTGTTAATGTGGCTAACTTGTTCTTTAGAGATATTGTTCGTTTGCATGGTATTCCTAGGTCGATTGTTTCTGACATGGATGTAAAGTTTTTGAGTCATTTCTGGAGGACTCTTTGGAGCAAAATAGGTACAAAACTCATGTTTTCTACTACTTGTCATCCCCAAACTGATGGACAGACTGAGGTTGTTAATCGTGTCCTATCTACTTTGTTGCATTCCATCATTAATAAGAATATTAAAACTTGGGAAGATTGTTTGCCACATGTTGAATTCGCTTATAATCATGCTATACATTCTGCTACGAAAATGTCACCATTTGAGGTTGTTTATGGTTTTAATCCTATTACGCCTCTAGATTTGTTGCCTTTGCCACAGGAACAGGTGATAAGCAAGGACGGAAAAGCGAGAGCAGATTATGTGAAGCGTTTACATCAACAGGTTAAGGAGAACCTAGAGAAGAGGACTCTACAGTACAAAAAGCAAGCAAACAAGGGAAGAAAGCGAGTCACCTTCGATGTTGGTGATTGGGTTTGGGTTCATTTCCGAAAGGAACGATTTCCAGCCCAAAGGCGGTCCAAGCTGTTACCGCGAGGAGATGGTCCTTTTCAGGTGTTGGCGAAAGTGAATGACAACGCCTACAAGATAGACTTACCGGGAGACTACAATGTGAGTGCTACATTTAATGTTTCTGATTTAACCCCTTATGGTGATTCTACAGATTTGAGGTCAAATCCTTTTCAAGAAGGGGGGGATGATGTGAGCACATCAATACAGAACAAACAAGCTGATCCGGAGGTCTTACCAACAGGACCCATCACTCGTTCTAAGGCAAAGAAATTCAGGGAAGCCCTTTTTCTTACTTGTGCTAACATTCCTGATTCATTTGAGAACATTCATGCCTTAGAGAATTGTGTTTATAATGTGTTACATGCTGATATGTGACATACATAGTGTTTACTTATTTATAGGTGTGTTTACTTATGTATATATATTGTTCAGTATGTTTGCATTATGTTTGCATTATGTTTATGTGGTTAAATAAATTAGAAGGCTTTTGATATGTGTTTGCCTTGTTTTCATATAGGTAAATAGGAGGACTTTGCATGTTTCATGCAAATCGGCTAAGAGAGAGAGCAAGCACATGGGAAAGTACATGTAGCCGAGACATCCTAATTGTCACAAAGCGCGACACATTAGTGTGAAGCTTCAAATTTCAGCATGTGCGGGCAGAGCAGATTTGGATGAGACACATCACGTAGCAGGCATTAATTTGGAGGGTGGATCCTCTACAATGTACGGCAAAAGTATGAGAGGAAATTTCAAACAAAAACAAAAAGAGCACATTTCACATGTGCTGAATTTCCTTTGAAATTCAAATCCAATTTGTGGCTTGAAATTCAAAAAAAATAAAGAAGCCATGCAAATTATCACGTGGCCTTATCCACATTGTAGCCACCAATTCAATTACACGGCCAGAAATAAGCTGCCGCCCTTGGTAGTTTATTTATTTTGAATTTTAATTTCAAGGGGCCTAATATCAGCCACACATTCCACATTTGGGTTGTTTCCCTTGTATTATATATATATAGCCAAAACACTTTGTAAAGGTTACACACTTGAATGAAAAAATTATTTTGTGAGATTTTCTCTCAAATTTGGTTCTTTTTAGAACTTTTTCTTTGATACTTCGGGTTCTCAATTGTTCGATAATTGAAGGGTCCAAGTCCGTATTCGAGCAAATTCAAGATAAGGTTCAGGTTCGTTCAACAGATTGTTCGAGTTCTTCCTTGGAGTTTGTTCACCCTTTTTCGACTACGAAGAACAGTTTCGATTCGGGTTTGCATAACAGATTATGTAGGTTCTTTCGAGTTCATCGTGTCAAATTCCAAGAACGTTGCTACCGTTGTTGAATGCTTGAAGAATTTCATCTTCATCGTTCAAATAATCCTAAAATTTCTGCAACTTTCTTCTCTCCCAATTCTGATTTTTTTTTTCTCTTTTTTTTTTACTTACTTTAAATATCTAATTATGACACCATGTTTGTTTCTATTGCAGAGAAGTGTTTGCTATTATCCTAGATCCGTGAATGAACGAGGAATGTTGTTTTCTTCAACAACACCCATGTATCATCGGGACATTGATAATACTCGAACAAAAGATCAACTCGATTTTCCTAGTCACAATAAGCATCAAGGTCATACCTTCCTTGAAAAGGCAGCACAGTGATCTTTGGTTTCGCCAAGGAGTTTTGTGCTCGTTTTGGTTCTGTGCGAGGGTTGTGCCTATGTAGGGGATTTTGGCGTCTATTCTGAATGTTAAAATGAGGTGGACGCTTAGGCTCTTCTGTTTCGTCTTCAACCTCATTGGTTTCGATTCCTCCAATGGTTTGAGTTATTGCGGTCACGACTGTATCGGTGTGATCAAGCTTGGTTGCCAATGAGGTTACAGTCCGTGTAAGTTTATTTAGAGTATCTGCAACCTCTTGAAGGGTCACCTTGTGTGGTTTGTCGTCGTCACTAGTTTTGTGACATCCTGAAAACACTCAAATTTAAAAAGGTGAAAAACAAAAGAAAGAAAAGCTAGAAATCTCACTAAACACTCCAAGAAAGAAATACTTAGCGAGGCAAGTAAGCCAATCTTGTGCTCTTTAAAGATCTTCCTGCCACAAGACAAACAAGTCAAAATCGGAGTTTAATCCTAACAATGATTCCTAATTGTACTAGGAGTCCAAGGAAAGGCTTGACACCAATTGAAATATAGTCGCAAGAAGGAAGAATTACAATGCAACTTGTTTAATCCTACTCACACCAGAATAGAGAAGGTGTTAATGGCATAAGAGAAGAAAGAAAAGAAAAACAAACGAACTTAAATAACTAAAGAGTAGAAAAGAAAAAACTAGAAAGATGGAAACCCAAAACCCAGAAACAACTTGAAGAAAGAAATCCAAAGTTGAACCCACTTCAATGTGATGCTTGCAGCGATGGATGATGTTGATCTTGATGATTCATGATGGTAGTTGGCGGCTAGGTATGATCTTTCTCACTTTTCTTCAGTTTCAGTTTTTGTTTTTTCTTTTCTCTTTTTTTTTGATTCTTTTGTTTTATAAGATAAATAAACTAAAAAGAATGAAAATTGATAGAGAGAAACTAAACTAGGGTGAAAATAGAGGAAAGCAACCTAATTCTGCTCAATTTTGATCCACTTTGTTCGAGGTGTTCCCGATGTCAAAAATATCTGAAATTTTATGTGGCGACTCCTCCAATGTTGTAGATCTGATCTGGAAAATTTCAGCTCAAAATTCGTTCATTTGAATTTTGCGAATTTTCCCCTTTTATTCGAATTTTTCACCCAAAATGCCAAAATTCTTGCCAAGAATCGTCCCAAGTCTGATACCAAATGATAGAGTAGCGCAAACTTGGGTTTGGAAGCCTTCAATCAAGTTGTTGCAAGAACTAGGAGCTCTAGACTCAATCAAGAAGATTAGGAGCAGATCTGAAAATTCAAGAGAAAAGAGAAGGGCTTTTCTTGAAAAATTCAGATTCAAGGCTGGAAAATTAAAGAAACGAAGATAAGAAAGAAGATTGAGGATTAAATAATAAGAATTAAAGCAAAAGGATTGAAAAAGATTGAAAGAGAAGTAGATAAAACAAATCTGAAAATTCAGCTTTGTTTATGGCTATGGAGATGGCATGAAGTTGAAGATGGAGATGACTTGATGGATTTGTGATGGTTTTGTCCTCGGCACCCTCTTAGACGCAATTACCTAAGCAAGCAACCTCAAGCGGCTCTAACCCACCCTCCTAGACGTGATTACCTAGGCAAGCAGGTGTGTGAAGATGATCTCCCTCACAAGAACTCGTCGGACTTATGTTGAAGAAGACTTCGAAGACACAAGTAATCAGCACTTGCAAAAACAAACTCACTAAATATTTTATTAATCCCAGAAAATCTGAATTACAATGGTGGAGGCTTCATCCTTTTATAGATGAAGGATAGCCAAAGTAATTTAACTTCTACTAAAATAAGGAAATCCTAATTTAATTAAAAAAATTAAAATATAAACAGCCTACAAACTCCTTGTACTTGGCCAGCAAGGAATAAGGTGATAAGGCAAGTGATAAGCTGATATGTGCTGATTTCTTGGGCTGCAAATAAGCTTGGTTGCTTGGGCGGCAAGTAATGGCTTGTTAGGGGCTGGTTGCTTGGGCAACAAGTAATGGTTGTTAGGGCTTCTTTTTGGACGAAAATTTGAAGGGATTTGGGCTTATTTGGCTGGCAACTACTTTGGTTTTGGGTAGGAAGCATGTATGGGCTGTTTTAATGCAAACTAGGCCTAAATAACACTTGTAAATCCTAACTTGGGCTAAAAATAAAAGTCTGACCCAATCCTTTCATAATAAGGAGTATTGGGCTAAATACAATAAAAGGGATAATTAATGGACAACTAAAGGCTCATGGATATCTATCTCCAAAGGTGCAGCAAGTTGGGTTTTTGTTACCCAATTATGCTCGAAGGATTTTAAGTGTGGGCTTCCTTCAATAAATTCTTCTTTCTTCATGGCAGCTTGCAATCCTTTGCTCACAAATCCTTGAACGGTTGAATTCAGCTTACTCTTGATCATCTTGGACTTGGCTCGAGTTATTGGGCCAAGTTGAAAAATAAGTCCATCTCGTCCTTGGAATTGCCTTGTGGTACATGTATCAGTTTCGGATGGTGAAAGAAAGGAAGATGAAAGAAATGGTTAGATAGTATTCAAAGTCTCAAAAAGATGAACTTATGCTAAGAAGCATAAACCCAAACTTGAATAAGGCTTTGAGGGTGGTAGGAAGGACTTAGACTGAAGAATAATAAATATTCAACAACCTAAAGTATCAAAAGATGGAATATGAGACGCCACAAATCAATAAAATGATTTGATAAGTCAAAGAAGTTCTTAAAAGAATAAGAATGAGAGATAAACTCACAAATATAATTTGTATTGATCAAGGTGTTCTTGAAATGCCAAAATGGCTTACATATTTATAGTATGGGAAGGGGGTGGCCGAATAGGCATGTACAAATGCAAGGAATGTTTCGGCTAGGGCTTGTAGCCCTTCACAATGGCCGGAAAGATGTGATAAGTGCATGAATAAGCCTTGATAGGCTATATGCAATGTTTGGCCCCTTGGTGTCTCTCCACAATGGCGCCAAACTTTCCCTCCCTTGTCCGAATGGGTGCATGAAAGCTTCCTTGGTGTTTCGGCTGGTAGGTGACCCTTGGGGTGTCCACACTCTCGAGCTGGTAGTTGTAGGGTGAGCAGAGATGAGCTGATTGAGCTGAGGTTGAGCTGGCTCGAGCTGAGCTAGCTAGCTGATTTAGCTAGCTAAAGTTGAGTGATGTTTTAAGCTAAACGGAGATTCCTCGAGCAAAGTAAGCTGGTCCTTTAGTGTCCTTGAGCTGCCCTTGAACAATAAGAGTGTTTTGGAGCTGAAACATAGCTGGTACAATCTCAAATCAATAATGAGCTGTTTTGAACTCATAGGAAGCTTTTGAGCTGAAACTGAGCTGGCTAGGCCTGTAAACGAACCGAACGAACACGAACAAGGGTGTGTTCATGTTCGTTCGTTTAACTTTAACCGAACAAATGAACGAACACGAACATAAACGAACACAAAATTTCTTGTTCGTGTTCATTCATTAAGGAATGTAGCTTGTTTGTGTTCGTTCATGTTCGTTCGTTTAAATGGTAAACGAACATAAATGAACACAAACAAACATATATAATTTGTTAAATATTTAATATTTTTGGTTAGTGTGATTAATTCAGTTAATTAACCGATTTTAAACCGAATTAATCGATAATTGAAATTTAAAAAAACTCTTAATCATTAGCCGAAACCTAAAATTATCTAATAGATTAACCAATTTTGTTTTTGTTCGGTCGGTTAGTTCGCTTTAACCGAATAATGAACACCCCTAGACATATGTGAATAAATTTAAATGAACATAAACGAACATAAATAAACGAACATAAACGAACGAACATAAATGAACATAAACGAACGAACATAAATGAACGAACATAAACGAACGAATTACCGAACGTTGACGAACATAAATGAACGAACTAGCCTTCTGTTTGTGTTTGTTCATTTAATTAGACGAACAAAAAATCTTGTTCATGTTCGTTCGTTTAATAAATAAACGAACATAAACGAACTTCCCGCCGAATGGTTCACGAACGGTTCGCTGAACGTTTGGTTCGTTTACAGCCCTAGAGCTGGCCATTAATCTTTTGAGCTGTGTTTAATATGTCCTATAACGAAAACAAATAAAATAACATAAGTTCAAATGTATTTAAGTAAAATAAGCTAAAATGAACTAATTAGCCGAAATTAAGGTAAAGATGTGGTTTATGTAATGCATGAATATCATATGATATACAAATGAATGATAACATATGATAATCCAAGCATATTATATAATGCATAAATAAGTAAATAGATAATGAAGTAAGGAAGAACTCCCTCTTCTTTCATGCTTGATAAACAAGATGAAAGCATAGTGAATATGAGTAGAAACGTGCACACACCAAGCTTCTTCGATATTCTTTCACAATCTCACTTGGTCCTCCTGCACTTGACTCGGTGTCAAAGGTGCTAAGGTTTTCTTCTTACCTGCATGCATAAAAGAATACATGTTTGTAAAACCATCATGCATCGCCCTCTTGTCAAACTGCCATGGGCGTCCCAACAGTAAATGGCTTGCATCCATTGAGACAACATCGCAAAGTACTTCATCCTTGTACTTTCCAATGGAAAACGACACTAGAACCTGCTTAGTCACTCTAATCTCTCCTCTGTCGTTCAGCCACTATAACTTGTAAGGATTTGGATGCTTTGTCGTCTTCAAGCCTAGGTTATCAACCATCACAGAACTAGCAACATTTGAGCAAATACCACCATCGATAATTACAACACATACCTTATCATTGATGAGACATCTTGTATGAAAGATGTTCTCTCGTTGTTGTTCATCCTAGATCAGTTGCGTGTTCAAGCTTATCTTGACAACAAGTGCTTCACCGGTAGCAAATGTCTGCACGTTGTCATCATCTTCTTCAACGTCCACTGTAGGGGGCTCCTGCTTGTCTTCCTCAGACTCAGACTCAATCAAGCCACTCTCTAACAACATCACGGTCCTTCGATTTGGGCACTGACTGACAACATGTCCTCGTCCTAAGCACTTAAAACACATAATGTCTCTCGAACGTTCTTGTGTCACCACCTGCTTATCACGCCTATTTTCAGTAATAGGAGTCTTTAGCTTGCTTGGTTCTGCTTTCTCGCGTATCTGAAGTGGTGCTTGTTTCCTGAAATTGTTAGGAGCATTCAATGGATTTGAAAATGATTTAAATGGAGTATCACCTCGATTTGAAGACTTTCTACGTTGTTGTCTTTCAACTTTTATCACCATATGCACCATGTCATCCAACTCAACATAATGCTGCAACTCAACAACGTTAGCAATTTCAGAATCCAAACCTGTAAGAAAATGTGCCAAGGTTGCTTCTCTATCCTCCTCGATATTTGCACGCATCATGGCCATCTCCATCTCCTTGAAATAGTCTTTGATGCTCCGAGTACCCTATTTCAAACTTTTTAATTTCTGATATAAATCACAATGGTAATGAGATGGAACAAACTGTTTAAGCATTATTCGTTTAATTTCGTCCCATGTAGTAACTGGACCTTCGCCTGTACGTCTCAGGCTAAGCAGTAACTAATCCCACCATATCAGGGCATAGTCGACAAACTCCATTGCTGCTATACAAACCAACCTTCTTTTGTTCTAAGTAGTTGTAACACTCGAAAACATGTTCAACTGGTACGAGGTATCCTGTCGAAACAGACTTTCTTCGTATGTTACGGATTTAGGAATGTTGTAAGCACGTTCATGCATTAAGAACAACAAGGAATCAAAGAAATATTCATGGTAAATTAAGGATTTAAAAGAAAAACGAAAATGGAAGAAAGAAAGAAGTTGCGTTTTTAGAATGAAATTCAAACGGAAAGGATGAGTGCTTCATGAAACGGCCATGGCAGCAACTTGGATGTTCAACAATGGAAAATTGAGTTGCTAGTACGAAGATGGAAATGTTAAACTCGAAAGAACCTGCACAATCTACTGAGCAAACCTTAATCGAATCTGTCTAACGTTTAAGGAATTGGACCCACTAGATAGCAATCTAGGAACCCGAAGTATCAAGTTTGACAATCAAACAAGTTTGAGTGTCAGAAAAGTTCTATAAAGAACTAAAGAAGAGAAAACTCTCTAAGTGAATTTTTATTGCAAAATGTGTAACCCTTGTACATTGTTTGAAACACATATATATAGAAAAATAGGGTGGTGGTCGAATTTATTTGTGTAACTGAAAATAAATTACAAATTTGAATTTAAAATTCAATTTGTAACTAAAAATGAACTACCTTTGGTCGGCATGCTTTGTGGACCATGTGTTTGAATTCTAAAACACATTTCACATGTGTTAAATGTTTGGATTTCAAACACTAAACTTCCTTTGTTCTTATCTTCTTGAAATGCTGCACATTGAGAGGAATTGGGTTGTTTTTCGACCACACATGCACATACATGTGTTATGGCTGTCACGTGTGCAAATCACATACTCGGATGCCACCTAGGCTGCCACGCGTGCACCGATAAACTTCCCGACATGTAGGACGCTTTTTAGCTACTTCTGGACATGTCAGCTGAAGTTGAGCTGACGGGAATCAAGCTAAGCTGAAATGAGCTAGCTAGGAGTGTTAGGAGCTGAACTGAGCTGGGAGCTAAGCCTTTGAGCTTACTTGAGCTGAGGATGAGCTGATCACACTCTCCTGAGCTAAAAGTGAGCTGGTCACACTCTCCTAAGCTGGGACCGAGCTGCATACACTCTGGTGAGCTAGAGATGAGTTGCATACACTCACTTGAGCTGGAGTTGAGTTGCATATGCTCACTTGAGCTAGTGTCCTCCTATTTACCTATGTCATAACACAACAAACTTCCATCAAAGTATTGTAAACTTAATGGAAACACTAATACAAGTCGTAAACACTTGCAATCTTATTCAATAACTCACAAACAAATTATACACACCATAAGTTGTATCTAACTAATTCAAAACACACCAAACATACTATATACATAGTAAACACACTAATAAGTAGTATAACCTAAATATGTCACATATCAACATGCAAAACATTAAAAGTCCTATTATCTAAGGCATAAACATGATCTATTGAATCTGGAATGTTAGAAAAAGTTAGGAAAAGAGCTTCCCTAAATTGTTTAGCCTTAGATCGTGTAATAGGTCCTGTTGGAAGAACTTCCGGGTCAGAGTCCTTTGGTGGCAAAGATGTGCTCATATCATCAACTTTGCTTTCCCAAGCTAAGTATGCATCAGGATTTGTACGTCCCTGAAAAGAAGGAATAGCAACCTTAATGTTAGTCAAATTGTCATCTACCTATTGCACACGTCCTTGTCTAAGAGTATGATGTCTTAGTGACTGTTCGACTTCATTGTCGTTTATTCCTTCATGGACAGAATTGGATCTTTCATCAATTCTATCCATTCTAGACCATAATGGCTCCAATGCATTAGCTACCACTCATTGCATCATGCGTTCCAAGGCTTGCATCTGGAGATCTGGTGGTTGTTGTTCACCCGAATTGTCATTAGAACCTGCCATTTTAAATGATAAAAACAACAAACAAAACAATACAATATATAGGTTAGTGAAAAATAAAGAAATGTACCTCACTACACACACAACAAATTCTCACATATCACTCCAACGAAAGATCACTCCACAATTGCACTCAACACTCGTTTTTCACTCGGGAGAATACTTGAATGGCTCTTTTTTGTCTCCCCTTCTGTTCTCGCCACTCACAATTGCCTTTTCCACTCGATCTCTCGCAAACAGTTCTTTAAGGAACTAACTTGATCCTTCAAACTTGTTAACTGTGTTAAACTTACAAGATAATGTAATGGTTAAAGAAACAAATGGTTAAAGGATGAAATAGGGGTTGTTAGGTGAATTAAAAAGCCGAAAAAAAGAATTATAAAGCTGGAAATTTGACAATCAAACAAGAAAATAAGGCTGACAAAATGAAGGAAAGAAAACAACAACTTGCTGCAAAGAAATGCTTACAACGATCCTATCACCGAACAAACAAGAACAAGTTGTTTCCGGTGATTTCCAAGCATTTCATAGCATAATTTGAGCATTCTCCATCATTTCACACACAATCAGCACACTTTCTTTCATTTTTCTTTGAAAATTACAATTCTGATTTTTTTTAATTTCTTTTTTTTACTTTTGAAAGTCAAACTTTGACTTTTATATACTGGAAATATTATATATTGATTTTTTTTGTTTTGTTGTGCATAACGTGCTAAAATCCAACCGAGGCTCTGATTACCATATGATAAGGGGTACGTTGCTTGAGAAACAACGTTCCTTGAATGTTTATGGATCTAGGATAGTAGCAAGCATCTCTCTGCAATAAAATGAAACAAGACTGATGTTTTAGGCTTACAATAATAAGAAAACAAGAAAGAAAAACGAAAAGAAACAAAGAAGAAAGGTATAGGAATTTCTGGACAGAATTGAACACTGATGAAGATGAAGACGTCAAAGGGATTTCATGGCTGCATTTGGTGTCCAAAAATGGCAGAAACGTTGCTGGAAATTCAGTGAAAGTTTGGTGACGAAAAGCTCAAAAGAACCTGCACAATATCCAATGCAAACCCGAATCGAGTATTCTCCACGTCGAAGGACTTGGACCCTCTAGATAGCAATCTAGGAACCTGAAGTATCAAGAAGATTGATACATCAAAACAAAGTCTGATATGCCAAGGGAGTTCGGTGAAGAACCGAAGTTGAGAGATAATTCTCACAAATATTTTGTTTCATAAAATTGTGTAACCTTTTTACATTGTTTAGAAAACATTTATATAGGCGAAAAGGGGAGGGGTGGTCGTTCATATTGTGTGGCTATAATTAAATTACAAGTTAAAATTCAAACTTTAAAATTTAACTAATAAAAACCCACCTTTGGGCGGCATGCACAAATCAGCCACACATTTGAACATCTAGGTGCCATATGAAACACATTTAACATGTGTTATTTGTCTGAAATTCAAACAAAATTCAACCTCCCAAGCTTATCTTCATTTGCCACAAATTGGAGAGTTAGGGGCTGTTTGGTTCGGCCACACATGCACACACACACCATCCAAGCTACCACGTGGATGCTTCGCAAGATGGGACGCCACCTAGGCTGCCACATGTGAACTGGTACACTCCCCGACATGTAGGACACTTTTTAGCTACTTCAGGACTTGTCAATTGAAGTTGAGCTAGTTGAGCTGACTGGAACTGAGCTGAGCTGGAATGAGCTAGCTACAAGTGAAGTGAGCTGAGGTGAGCTAGGATCAAAGTCTTTCAGTTATCTTGAAGCTGAGCTACATACACTCTCTTGAGCTGGTGATGAGCTGCATAGACACACTTGAGCTTCCTCCGAGCTGAATATAACAGTCTTGAGTTGTTGTCCTTTCACGTACATGTTACAAAACAATGAAACACTTATCAAAGCTTTGTAATCTTATTCAACAACACACAAACAAATACAAAAACATTATAAGTCATATCAAACAAATCCAAAACACACCAATCATAATAGATACATAGTAAACACACTAATATAAGTAATATAGCATAAAGATGTTACATATCAGCATGTATCACGTTGTAAACCCTATTGTCTAAGGCACAAACATTGTTTAATGATTCTGAAATGTTAGAACAAGTTAGGGATAGAACTTTCATGAATTGTTTAGCCTTAGATCGTGTGATGGGTCCTGTTGGAAGAACTTCCGGGTCGGATTCTTTTGGTGGCAAAGATGTGCTCACATCATCCCCCTTCTTGAAAAGGATTTGTCCTCAAATTTGCAGAATTGCCATAAGGAGTTAAATTAGAAATATTAAATGTAGCACTTACAGTGTATTCACCAGGTAAATCCAACTTGTAGGCGTTGTCATTCACTTTCTCCAACACCTGAAAAGAACCATCTCCTCGAGGTAACAACTTAGATCGTCTTTGGGCTGGAATCGTTCCTTTCAAAAATGAACCCAAACTCAATCACCAACATCGAAGGTGACTCGCTTCCTTCCTTTATTTGCGTGCTTTTCATACTGTTGAGTCCTTTGTTCTAGGTTCTCCTTAACCCGTTGATGCAACTTCTTCACATATTTCGCTTTGCTTTGACCATCCTTGTTCATCACCTGTTCCTGTGGCAAAGGTAACATATCTAGAGGCGTAATAGGATTAAATCCATAAACAACCTCAAAAGGTGACATCTTAGTAGCAGAATGTACAGCATGATTATAAGAAAATTCAACATGTGGCAAACAATCTTCCCAAGTTTTTATGTTCTTTTTGATGTTGGATCGCAGTAAAGTAGATAAAACTCTATTAACAATCTCTGTTTGTCCATCAGTCTGGGGATGGAAAGTAGTAGAAAATATAAGTTTCGTACCTAATTTGCTCCAAAGAGTCCTCCAGAAGTGACTCAAAAAATTCACATCCCTGTCAGAAACAATTGACCTAGGAATACCATGTAAACATACAACATCTCTAAAGAACAAGTTAGCAACATTAACAGCATCGTCAGTGTTATGGCATGCAATAAAATGTGCCATCTTTGAGAACCTATCAACCTCAACAAAAATACTATCTCTACATGTCCTAGTTCGAGGCAATCCCAAAACAAATTCCATCGAAATATTAGTCCAAGGGGAATCAGGAATAGGTAAAGGTGAAACCTTCGATTTCACTTTCCGACAAGACACACAACGCTCACAATACCTTTCAACGTCCCTACGCATCTTAGTACAAAATAGATGCTTCTTCAAGGTATGTAACGTCTTGGTGACCCCAAAATGACCCATCAATCCACCTTCATGTGCTTCACGAATTAGTATATCACACATTGAACCTTGTGGAATGAGATGGAAAGGAAGATAGTATTCAAAGAATTCAAAAGAGGAACCTATGTTATAAGAACATAGACTCGTTCTTTAAAAGAATGTCTTTGAGGGTAGTAAAGGACTTAGACACTTTGGTTATAAGAACCAAGAACCTGAAGTATGGTGGATAGAAGTGACGCCACAAGCAATGAAGCCTGATAAGTCATAAAAATTCTAAAAAGAACAAGTTTGAGAGATAAACTCACAAAGATAATTTTATATAATCAAAGATGTGTTACAAAATAAAATCAAAGTCCTATTTATAGGAAACAAAAGGGTGTGGCCGAAATGGCCTTCAACTATTCGGCTAACCATTCATTTGAATTGATGCGCTCCAACTCTCACAAACGTCTTCTTGTTGAAATATTATAAAAAGATGAAGAATGAATTGATATAGTATGGCTGCGGAAATGTAAGGTTGTGTTGGAGAAGAGAAAGGAAGAAAAAAATGAAAGGTTTGGGTGAAGGATATAAGGTGTTCGGCTGGTGAAGGAAATGGTATAGAAAGAATGAATGAATGGTGATGAAATAATATTCAAACTAACAAAAGAAAGAACTTGATACGACAAGGCTTGTCGAAACGACGTTCCTCGAATGTTAACGGATCTAGGATTGTTGCAAGCATGTCTCTGTAATAAAAACAACAACAAAATAGAGGAATTAAGTTGGTGGTGTTTAACATAGTTTAACGGTGAAACAAAAAAAGAGGAAATTGAGAAGAAAGAAGAAATTGGAGTTGCTATTTGTAAGGATTTCAGAATTAGGATGAAGATGACAATTTGACTAACATTAAGGTTGCTATCCCTTCTTTTCAGGGACGGACAGATCCGGATGCATATCTTGCTTGGGAAAGCAAGGTTGAACATGTGTTCGAGTGTTACATTTATTCCGAACAAAAGAAGGTTCGTTTGGTTGCCATGGAATTCACTGATTATGCCTTGATATGGTGGGGTCAGTTGCTGATCAGTCGGAGACGTGCCGACGAAGGTCCCGTGGCTTCATGGACTAAAATGAAGCGTATCATGCGTAAGAGGTTTGTTCCTTCCCATTATCATCGTGATTTGTTTCAGAAATTGCAAACTTTGAAACAGGGGAATCGGAGTGTTGAAGATTACTACAAGGAGATGGAGATGGCCATGATGTGAGCCAACATCGTCGAGGATCGTGAGGCGATGATGGCACGTTTCCTTGCAGGTTTGAATTCTGAAATTTCTAACGTTGTTGAATTACAACATTATGTTGAGTTGGATGACATGGTGCACATGGCAATTAAAGTTGAAAGACAACAACGAAGGAAGTCTTCAAACCGAGGTAATACTCCTTTTAAGTCATTTTCAAATAATTTAAATGCCCCTAACAATTTCAGGAAACAAGCACCACCACCACCACCACCACTTCAGAGTCGTGATAAAGCCGAATCTAGCAAACCGAAGGCACCTACTACTGAGGGTAGGCGTGACAAGCAGGTGGTGTCACGAGAGCGTTCGAGAGACATCTTGTGCTTCAAGTGTTTAGGACGAGGACACATTGCCAGTCAGTGACCCAACCGGAGGACCATGTTGATGTTAGAGAATGGCGAGATCGAGTCCGAGTCTGAGGAAGACACCCAGGACCCCCTATGGAGGTTGCGGATGATGATGACGAGGAGGTGCAGTTGTTTGCCACCGGAGAAGCACTTGTTGTCAAGAGAAGTCTGTAGACACAACCGATCCAGAACGAGCAGCAGCGAGAGAACATCTTTCACACGAGATGTCTTGTGAATAATAAGGTATGTGTTGTAATTATCGATGGTGGTAGTTGCACTAATGTTGCTAGTGCTGTGATGGTTGAAAAGCTAGGTTTATCGACGACGAAGCATCTCAATCCTTACAAGCTTCAGTGGCTGAATGATGGTGGAGAGATTCGAGTGACCAAGCAGGTTTTGGTGCCATTTGCCATTGGGAAGTACAAGGACGAAGTACTTTGTGACGTAGTTGCAATGGATGCGAGTCATTTGCTGTTGGGTCGTCCGTGGCCGTTTGATAAAAAGACGACTCATGATGGTTTCATGAACAGGTATTCTTTTATGCATGCAGGTAAAAAGATAACTTTGGCTCCTTTGACACCGAGTCAAGTTTAGGAGGATCAAGCGAGATTGCGAAAGAATGCTGAAGAAGTTCGTGGGAAAAAGAAGATGAACGTGTATGCAAGCAGCAAAGAAATCAGGAAATGTCTTTCCTCTCAGCAGTTTGTTTATATTTTATTGTTTAAGGATTATTGTTTACTGTCTGAGTTTCCGAGTGATTTGTCTACTTCTGTGTCATCTCTTTTGCAGGAATTTAAGGATGTGTTTCCGGATGAAACACCGAAAGGATTGCCACCCCTTCGTGGCATTGAGCACCAGATTGATTTCATTCCAGGTACTAGTATTCCGAACCGGCCAGCTTATTGAACCAACCCCGAAGAGACGAAAGAACTTCAAAGACAGATTACAGAGTTGATGGACAAGGGTTACATTCGAGAGAGCTTGAGTCTGTGTGCTGTTCCGGTACTGTTGGTGCCGAAGAAAGATGGTTCTTGGAGGATGTGCGTAGATTGTCGAGCTGTGAATCAGATCACAATTAAGTATCGTCATCCCATTCCAAGACTTGATGATATGTTGGACGAGCTTTGCGGAGCCGTCATCTTCTCCAAAATTGACTTAAGGAGCGGCTATCATCAGATTCGCATGCGAGAAGGCGATGAGTGGAAGACAGCCTTCAAAACGAAGCTAGGTTTGTACGAATGGTTAGTAATGCCTTTTGGGGTTAACTAATGCACCTAGTACTTTCATGCATTTGATGAATCATGTTCTACGACCTTTCATTGGTAGGTTTTGTGTTGTTTACTTCGATGACATTTTGATTTACAGTAAAACTTTACCAGATCATGCAGAGCATTTGAAAGCAGTTTTGCAGGTTTTACGAGAAGAACGTTTGTTTGGTAACCTAGAGAAGTGTGTGTTTTGCACTAACAAACTTACATTTCTTGGTTACATTGTTAGTGAACAGGGTGTGGAAGTCGATCTTGAGAAAATCCGAGCAATTCAGGAATGGCCACGACCGACATCGATTACTCAGGTAAGATCTTTTCATGGTTTAGCAAGTTTTACCGTTGGTTTGTCCCTAACTTCAGTTCTATTACCGCCCCCCTTAACCGGGATCATTAAGAAGAATTCGAGCTTCTTGTGGGGTAAAGAACAGGAAGATGCGTTCCTGAAAATTAAGGATTGTTTTACTAGAGCACCAGTGTTAGCCTTACCTAATTTTGATAAAACTTTTGAGATTGAATGTGATGCATCTGGCATAGGTATAGGCGCTGTTTTAATGCAGGAAAAGAGACCTATAGCATACTTTAGTGAGAAACTAAGTGGAGCTACATTGAATTATCCTATTTATGACAAAGAGATGTATGCATTGATTAGGTCTTTAGAGACTTGGCAGCATTACTTGTTTCCTAAGGAGTTTGTCATTCACACCGATCATGAGGCTTTGAGATACATAACGAGTCAGCATAAATTGAACAAAAGACATGAAAAATGGATTGAATTTTTAGAGTCTTTTCCTTATGTCATTCGTTACAAGAAAGGGAAAAAAATGTTGTTGCTGATGCGTTATCACGTAGGTATGCCCTGTTGAGTTATTTAGATTCACATTTGATTGGGTTTGCATATATTAGAGAGTTGTATCCTGATGATCCTGATTTTCGTGATAAGTATGTTGCTTGTGAAAAAGGTGCAGATGGAAAATTTTACAGGCATGATGGTTATCTTTTCAAAGAAAACAGGATATGCATTCCACAGGGTTCGATGCGTGACATTCTGATATGTGAGGCACGTGAAGGTGGTTTGATGGGTCACTTTGGAGTCACCAAGACATTACATACCTTGAAGGAGCATCTGTTTTGGCCCAAGATGCGTCGCGATGTTGAAAGGTACTGTGATCGTTGTGTGACTTGCAAGAAAGCAAAGTCGAAGGTTTCACCACACGGTATGTACTTACCTTTACCTATTCCTGAATCCCCTTGGACTGACATTTCTATGGATTTTGTTTTGGGATTGCCTCGAACTAGGACTAGTAGAGATAGTGTGTTTGTTGTGGTTGATAGATTCTCTAAGATGGCACATTTCATTGCATGCCATAAGACTGATGATGCTGTTAATGTGGCTAACTTGTTCTTTAGAGAGATTGTTCGTTTACATGGTATTCCTAGGTCGATTGTTTCTGACAGGGATGTAAAGTTTTTGAGTCACTTTTGGAGGACTCTTTGGAACAAACTAGGTACGAAACTTATGTTTTCTACTACTTGCCATCCCCAAACTGATGGACAAATTGAGGTTGTTAACCGTGTTTTATCTACTTTACTTCGTTCAATCATTAAAAAGAACATTAAGACTTGGGAGGATTGTTTGCCACATGTTGAATTTGCATATAATCATGCCATTCATTCTACTACTAAGATGTCACCATTTGAGGTTGTTTATGGTTTTAACCCCATTACGCCTCTAGATTTGTTACCTCTGCCACATGAACAAGTGACGAATAGGAACGGTCAAGCGAAAGCAGAATATGTCAAGAAGTTGCATCAGCAAGTGAAGGAGAATCTTGAGCGAAGGACTCAGCAATATGAAAAGCAAGCAAACAAGGGAAGAAAGCGAGTCACCTTCGAAGTTGGAGACTGGGTTTGGGTTCATTTCCGAAAGGAAAGATTTCCAGCCCAAAGGCGGTCCAAGCTGTTACCGCGCGGAGATGGTCCTTTCCAGGTGTTGGCGAAAGTGAACGACAATGCCTACAAGATACACTTACCGGGAGATTATAATGTGAGTGCCACTTTTAATGTTTGTGACTTAGCCCCTTTTGATGACTCTACAGATTTGAGGTCAAATCCTTTTCAAGAAGGGGGGGATGATGTGAGCACATCAATTCAGAACAAACAAGCTGATCCGGAGGTCTTACCGATAGGACCCATCACTCGTTCTAAGGCAAAGAAATTCAGGGAAGCTCTTTTCCTTACTTGTGCTAACATTCCAGAATCATTTGATACTGTTCATGCCTTAGAATATAGAGTTTATAATGTGTTACATACTGATATGTGACATACTTATTATATATATACTTATAGTTGTGTTTACATATGTATATATATTGTTCAGTACGTTTACATTATGCTTTAAGTATGCTTATGTGTTTAAATAAGACTACAAGGCTGTTTATGTGTGTTTGCTTTGTTTTCATGTAGGTACTTAGGAGGACATTAGCTCAGGAGTGTGTAGCTAGCTCAACTCTAGCTCAAGTAAGTGTAGGCAGCTCAATTCCAGCTCACCAGAGTGTATGCAGCTCATCTTCAGTTCAGGAGAGTGTAACCAGCTCATCTCCAGCTCAAGGCAACTCAGTTCAGCTCGTGACACTTTCAGTTAACTCATTTCAACTCAACTTTAGCTCCACTAGCTCAACTTCAGCTAACAAGTCCAGAAGTAGCTGAAATGCGTCTTGCATATCAGGGAGTGTGCTAGTGCACATGTGCCAGCCTAGGTGGCATCCGGTCATCTCCAGCACCCACGTGGCAGCTTGACACATGTGTGTGAATGTGCAGCCGAATCAGCCCGTTTTCTCCTTCATTATGCGCCATTTGCAAGAAAGGATAAGCCCGAGTGGTTATGTTTGAATGTCAAACATAAAAATCACATGTTAAATGTGATTTTCATGTGTTTTGGGCGCCTAAACTTGTGGCTGCCAATTGAGTCCGCCCAAAAGGAGTTATTTTCACTCAAATTCAATTTTTAAACTCCTTTTAATATCGGCCACACAACTTAAACGAATTTGGCACCCAAAAAGAGTTTTGCACGATTGTTACACCAATCGATACTCTTTTACTCATGAGGGAAAAAAGGTAATTTTGGCACCTTTGACTCCAAGTGAAGTATATGAAGACCAAATTCATTTGAAGGCGAGTATTGTAGCTTGGAAGGCAAGAAAAGAGGAGAATGAATGTGAAAAAGAGAAAGCGAATTCAAAGATATTATCTGATTCTACATTTTCTTCTACTTCTTCTAATTTGCAAATTGATAAAGTGGTGCCATATGAAGTCCCAAAGGTTGCAAAAATTGGTATGTCTAGCGCATTTATGTTCTTTATAGAAATTCAGCAACCTTCTTTATCACGGTTTGACATTCCTTTCCATAGTGCTATTGATTTTTCATCTTTGGATTATGAGTTCTTTTGTTGTACTTGGATTTATGGATCTGCGTTTGTGAATCTGGTTGATAGTCGAGAATTGCATTGTTCTTTGGAGTTGTATTTGCGTATACGTGTTTGTAGGATCAAGAATGTGCAACGAGCTTTGTTTGCATCTTTGTTTTCCATTATTCGAAAGGGTACAAGAATGAAGGCACATCTTGCGCCTTCAACATTTGTGTTCTTTGCAAAAGAGTTTGTGCCAGGTGGCTGGCATTTGTGCCAAGCACGGAGGTTAAAGAAGTTCCCCGCCAAATGAAAATCGAAGTTGTTCCCTTTTGTCCTGATCGTCGTTTTGGAAACAAATTGCATTAAAGAAGGGGGATGATGTGAGCACGTTTATGCCATCCAACGGTGCAACTTCAAACTTTCAGGGAAGTTTGCTCTTTCACTTGTTACATACTGATGTGTAACATTTCTTTACTTATATTACTAAGTATCTATAAGTGTTTCCCTTGTATATATTATGTATTATGTGTTTGCATGATTATAAATAAGTTTGCACAGCCTTGATGCATGTTTGATATGTTTTCAATAATTTATCTAGTTTTTAGATATGTTTACTAAGTTATGCCAGCTTGTTGTGTAATTTAGAATAAGTTTGGATTGTTCTTTCAGCTTATTATAAGTTTACATTAAGTTTGCAAAGCTTTTATATGTGTTTGTATTGTTTCCTTGTAGATACAATGAAGGACGGCAGCTTAAGGACTTATTCTTAGCTCGGGTGAAGCTCACAAGAGTGTATGCAGCTTATCTCAAGCTCAAAGGAGTGTATGCAGCTCATCTCAGCTCAATTCAGCTCACTACACTCTCAGTTAGCTGAATTCAGCTCCGTTCAGCTCAACTTCAGCTCAACTCCAGCTGACGAGTCCAAAAGCAGCTGAAACCTGTCCTACGTGTGGGAGAGTGTCCGAGAGGCATGTGCCTTGCATATGGGCGTCCTACCCTTCCTCCATGCATGTGCACGACATGTGGCAGCCTTGGCAGATTTTTTTTTGAATTTAAACACACATTAAGTTTAAATTTCAGCCATGCAAAAAGGAGCCTAACCCCTCTACGATGTCTATATATTTGTAATCTTTTACTTTACAAAGGTTAGAGTTTTTGAATGAAAAATTTATTTGTGAGTTTTCTCTCAAATTCGGTTCTTTTTAGAATTTCTTTGACATTTCAGACTTTATTTTATTGTGTCAAATTTCCTTGATACTTCGGGTTCCTAGATTGCTATCTAGAGGGTCCAAGTCTGTTGACGTTGAACGTATTCGATTCGGGTTTGCATAACAGATTGTGCGAGTTCTTCGTTGTTCAAGCTTCCAGCAAGTTTCTGCCATTTTTGAGCACTCAAGACGGCCATGGATGAACGTTGAAGCATTCATCTTCCTCCTTCAAATCTGCCCAAAAATTCCAGCAACTTCTTCTTTCTTCATTTTCGCGTAATTCTAAGCCTAAAAGCAGCCTCTTTGTTTTGTTTAATTGCAGGGAAATGCTTGCTTCAATCCTAGATCCGTATCACTCAAGGAACGTTGTTTTGACATGCAACGCCCTTATCAATGTGGGCACAATATGGGGCCGTCCTACACCTCTCCAAGAATGTGCACGACATGTGTGAGACCTTGTGCATGTGTGGGCAAGCATGTGGACAGATTGGAAATTCAAACAATTAACACATGTGGACAGATTTCAAATTCAAATAATTCACACAATTAACACATGTAAAATGTGTGAATTAAACTCAGCCACACATTAAGGAAGTTATGTGCAGATTTTCGTTTGAATTTGAACACAAAATACATGTGTTAAATTCGTCCAACTTTCAGCCACACATTTGGGCGGCTTCATCCCTTTGTATGTGCTATATATTTGTAAACTTTAATGTACAATGGTTACACACTTTTAAATAAAAATTTACTTGAGAGAATTTCTCTTGTTTAGTTCTTTTCAGAACTTCTTCTTGACATTTCAACTTGTTTGTTGTGTCAATCCTTGATACTTCGGGTTCTTAGATCGCTATCTAGTGGGTCCAAGTCCTTTGACGTTGAACATATTCGATTCAAGTTTGCATAGGAAATTGTGAAGGTTCTTTCGAGTTCATCGTTCTTTCAGAATTCCAGAAAATTTCCACCAACCTTACTGCCATTGATGAATGCTCAAACCTTGCTGCCATTGTTGAACATTGAAGCACTCATCTTCATCATAATTCTAAAATCCTTCTAAACAACAACTCCGATTTTTTCTTTCTTCTTCATTTCCTCTTCTTGTTTCACCGTTAAACTATGTTAAACACCACCAACTTAATTCCTCTGTTTTGTTGTTGTTTTTATTGTAGAGACATGCTTGCGACAACCCTAGATCTGTTAACATTCGAGGAACGCCATTTCGACAAGCCTTGCCGTATCAAAGTGATTTTGAGAGTTTCCAACGTATTAGCAAGCCCTACATCTTGTTGGTTCGGCAAAGGCTGGTGCCTTCTTGAATGGTTTCCTTGTTATTCGGCTTGATTGATGACCCCTCCATGTGTTTCCCTCCAAGAAATGGCGCCCAAACATGTTTCCCTCTAAGGCTGGTCGGTCATGTCTCTTGGGGAGGGAACATGCCCTTTAGATGATGAGCTGAGTATGGTAGCTTGAGCTGAGATGAGCTGGCCGAGCTAGTGGTGAGCTGAAATGAGCTGAGCTACTAGCTGAATGAGCTTCACTTAGTGTTGGATCTGATTTGAGCTAATAAGAGCTGCCCTTAGCTAGGTGAGCTTGTCTTTAAGTGTCCCTGAGCTACCTCGAGTTGTTAGGAGCTGTTTAGGAGCTTGCATTGTCTTGAAGCTTTGGCCGAGATGGTTTGATCTTGAAATGAGCTAAACGAGCATATGATGAGCTACCTTTCCATCCCCTTGCTTATTTGGATTATATGTCCTACAAAGAAAATATAAATAATATAAGTAAATGCAACTAAATGTAAAATGATTAATTACCTGAGATAAAAAACAAAATGAAAACTTAAGTAAAGATGTGGTTATTATATGCATGAATAGAATAATTCATATGATATGCATTTCATAGTATATGATGAATGGGAACATATAATAATAACCTAAGAAATCATATGCAAGGCATATATATTGATAAAGGTGTGTTGCTTGAGAAACAATGTTCCTTGTCTGTAACGGATCTAGGATAGTAGCAAGCATATCTTTGTAATAAAAACAAATATGGACATTGTTTTAGGATCAAAATAACAAGAAAAATAAAAAGAAACAAAGAAAAAGGGTGTAGGAATTTCTAAACAGATTTTGGACGACGAAGAAGACGAATGCTTCAAAGGGCATTCATGGCTATTTCGGTGTCCGAAAAATGACAGAAACGTTGCTGGAAATTCAGCGGAAATTTGGTAACGTTAAACTCGAAAGAACCTGCACAATCTACTGAGCAAACCCGAATCGAATCTGTCTAACGCCGAAGGACTTAGACCCACTAGATAGCGATCTAGGAACCCGAAGTATCAAGTAAATTTTTGACAAATCAAAACAAAGTCTGAAATGTCAAGTAGTTCTAAAAAGAACCGAAGTTGAGAGATAATATCTCACAAAATAAAATTTTCATAAATTGTCTAACCTTTTTACAATTATGTTCGGCAATATAAATAATACATAAAGATGGTTGTCGATTATACACTTGTGGCTGTTAATGAAGCCATTTAAAAAAATTAAAAGTAAACTACCTATGGGCGGTATTGAATATCATCCGTGTATTCAAAGGGGTGGGAATGGGAATTAAAACACATGCAAAATATGCATGCATTTAAAATTCAAAAAAAAAACTTTGTAGTTTGAAATTCAATTGGCAGAAACCAATTCACCTTATCCATTCTCTGCCCGCACAATGTGATAGAAAAATAATTCGGCACGTGGTGAAATTCAAACAATATAGGTCTCTGGCCATGTAATTGTGCTTGACCTTTTTTTTGAATTTTAAATTGCACCCAGCTGCATGCTTTGAAATTACCCACGTGCTTTGTTTTTTTTTGGTGCTGGAAATACCTTGTTCGATGCTGGTCATGTATGGTGAAGGTTGTTCGTGCATGACACATGCACATAGAGGTGGCAAACGGGTCAATCGGTTCAGGTTCGGTTCGGGTCATTTCGGTTTCGGTTATTTCGGGTCTGATATTTTCGGTTCAGATTCGGTTTCGGTTCGGTTTTAGTTCGGGTCTATTGTGTTTCGGGTCATTTTGGTTCGGTTGATTTCAGTTCGGTTATTTTCGGTTCGGTTAATTTCAGTTCGGTTGATTTCGGTTCGGTTATTTTCGGTTCAATGAGAGATCAGTCATTTTTAATCAAATTTTTAGGTTGGTCAGATTTTTACACCCTATATATGACTTTATAAAGTCAATATATTTGACATTTTAGTGATTTGTGCGGCTGTTCATATTTTATCTTTCTTTATTTCTATTAATCGGGTCCATTCGGTTCGGGTCTATTTGGTTCAGGTCCATTCGGTTCGGGTCTATTCGGTTCGGGTCCATTCGGTTCAACTAAATTCGGTTCAATTTCGGTTCGGTTTATTTCGGATTTTGGATCAAATTTCGGGTCAATTTCGGGTTGATTTTCGGTTTCAGTTCGGGTCTGGGTTCGGGTAATTCGGTTCGGGTTTTGGTTCTCGGGTCAAGTTTGCCAGGTTTACATGCACACACATACTCGAAACTATGTCATTTCGGCCCACACTTGTTGTACTGGCTGCCACACACCTGTAGGACACTTGTTCAGCTGCTACGGGACTTGTCAGTTGTAGTTGAGCTAGTGGAGCTGACTAGAAATGAGCTAAGCTGAAACAAACTAGCTGAAAGTGAGCTGGTTACACTCTCCTGAGCTAGGACCGAGCTGCATACACTTATGTGAGCTGGAGATGAGTTGCACACACTCACTTGATCTGGAGTTGAGCTGCGTATGCTCACTTGAACTAGTGTCCTCCAACGTACCTGTCACAAAACAATGAAACTTCTATCAAAGTTTTGTAAACTTATTCAATAACACGTAAACAAATATAAAAACATTATAAGGCATATCAAACTTATTCAAAACACACCAAACATACTATATACATAGTAAAACGCACCAATATAAATAATATAGCATAAAAATATTACACATCAGTATGTAACAAGTGTAAAAGCAAACTTCCCTGAAATTTTGAAGTTGCATTCGTTGGGTGGCATAAACCTGCTCACATCATACCCCCTTCTTTAATGCGATTTGTCCCCAAATCGACCCTCATTACAAAAGGGAACAATTTTTACTTTCGCTTGGCAGGGAACTTCCTCAGCCGTCTTGCTCGGCACATATACCATCCTCTCGAGTCAAGTTCTTTTACAAAGAACACAAATGGAAATGCCTTCTTTCTTGTACCTTTCTGAATAATGCACAACATAAAGTCGGACAATGCTCATTGCACATTCGTAATCCTGCAAACAATGACATACAAAGGCAACTCCAAGGAACAACTAGAATTTCAACGATCATCTAGAATCACAACACAAGGTTGTTCGCAATCCAATGTACAACCAAAGAAATCAGCATATAAAACTGAAAAATCAATAGTACAATGGAAAGGAACGTCAAACCGTGGTAAAGAAGGTTGTTGAATTTCTGGAAAGAATTTAAATGCACTAGACATACCAACAGTAGCAACCTTGGGAACTTCACATGACATCACCTTCTTATCCTGCAATTAAGAAGAAGAAGTAGAACAAAATGTCGAATCAAATAATACATGTGAATTTGCTTTCTTCTTTTCGCATTCATTCTTCTCTTTGTTGGCCTTCCAAGCTGCATTACTCGCTTTCAAATGAACTTCGTCTTCATATACTTCACTTGGAGTCATAGGTGCCAAAGTTACCTTTTTGCCCTCATGAGTAAAAGAGTATCGATTGGTGTAACAATCGTGCAAAACTCTCTTATCATACTGCAACGGTCTTCATAACAACAAATGACAAGTATCCATAGAGCAAACTTCACAAATTACCTCATCCTTGTATTTACCAATGAAAAATGGTATAACAACTTGTTCGGTAACTTTGATTTCACCACCATTATTCAACCATTGTAACTTGTACGGATTGGGATGCTTTGTCGTCTTCAGGCCTAACTTATCAACCATGAGAGTACTAGCAACGTTAGCACAACTACCACTATCAATAATCACAACACATACCTTACCGTTCACGTTGCATCTCGTATGGAAGAGGCTGTTTCCTTGCGGTTCATCATGTGCTGGCTGATCATTCAGACTTCTCTTGTCAAAAAGTGCTTCACCGGTAGCAAATGTTTGCACATTGTCATCATTTATCTCTTCATGGACAGAATGGGAACCACCCCCATCTAATCTATCCAATTGAGAATGTATATGTTTCAATGAATTTGCAATCACTCGTTGCATCATGCGCTCTAAGGCTTGCATCTGGAGATTCGGTGGTTGTTGTTCATCTGAATTATCATCAGAACCTGGCATGTTGAAAAACCAAAACAACAAACAAAAACACAATATATATATATATATATATATATATATATTAGTGATAAAAATAAAGAAATGGACCTCACTGCACACTCAACAAAATCTCACAGATCGCTCCAAGGAAAGATCGCTCAATAATTGCACTCAAACGCTCATGTTTCACTCAGGAGAATACTTGAATGGCTCTTTTTGTCTCCCCTTCTGTTCTCACATGCTCAATTGCCTTTTCCACTCGATCTCTTGCAATTAGTTCTTTAAGGAACTAACTTGAACTTTCGGACTTGTTAACTGTGTCAAACTTACAAGATAATATAATAGGTAAACAAACAAATGGTTAAAGGACAAATAGGGGCTGTTAGGTGAAATAAAAAAAGGCTGAAAAAGAAAAGCAACAAGGCTTGAAATTAACAATAAAATAAGAAAATAAGCCTGACACAAAAAAATGAAGGAAAAGAAAGACAACTTACTGCAACTGCAAAGAAATGCTTACAACGATCCTATCACTGAAAAAACAAGAACAAGTTGTTCTAGGTGATTTTCAAGCATTTAATGGCATAAGCAAGCATCCTTCATCATTTCCAAGCATTTCAACGAACAAACAGCACTTTATATATGTAAAATACACTTAATATTCGAATCTGATTTTTTTCAATTTTTTTGTACTTTGACTTTTCTGGTCAAACTTTGAATTTTTTTCTGAATTTCGAATTTTTTTCTTTTTTATTGTTTTGTAGTGCAGAACGTGCTAAAATCCGACGAAGCTCTAATTACCATATGATAAAGGTGTGTTTCTTGAGAAACAACGTTCCTTGTCTGTAACGGATCTAGGATAGTAGAAAGCATATCTCTGCAATAAAAACAAATATGGACATTGTTTTAGGATCAAAATAAAAAGAAACAAAAAAAAGGGTGTAGGAATTTCTGGACAAATTTTGGATGATGAAGAAGTCGAATGCTTCAAAGGGCGTTCATGGTTGTTTCGGTGTCCGAAAAATGACAGAAACGTTGCTGGAAATTTAGCGGAAATTTGGTAACGTTAAACTCAAAAGAACCTACACAGTCTACTGAGCAAACCCGAATCGAATCTGTCTAACGCCGAAGGACTTGAACCCACTAGAAAGCGATCTAGGAACCCGAAGTATCAAGTAAATTTTTGACAAATCAAAACAAAGTCTGAAATGTCAAGTAGTTCTAAAAAGAACCAAAGTTGAGAGATAATATCTCACAAAATAAAATTTTCATAAACTGTCTAACCTTTTTAGAATTATGTTAGGCAATATAAATAATACATAAAGATGGTTGACGGTTATACACTTGTGGTTGTTAATGAAGCCATTTAAATTTTTTTTAAAGTAAACTACCCATGGGCGGTATTGAATATCAGTCGTGTATTCAAAGTGGGTGGAAATGTGAATTAAAACACATGCAAAATATGCATGCATTTAAAATTCAAAAAAACTTTGCTCCTTGGTCATGCATGTGGAATCAAAGTGACGACATGGGAATTTAGGCACATGCAAAATGTGCATGTCCTTTGTAGTTTGAAATTCAATTGGCAGAAACCAATTCATCTTATCCATTCTCTGCCCGCACAATGTGATAGAAAAATAATTCGGCACATGGTGAAATTCAAACAATAGGTCTCTAGCCGTGTAATTGTGCTTGACCTTTTTTTGAATTTTAAATTGCAGCCGGCTGCATGCTTTGAAATTATCCATGTGCTTTGTTTTTTTTTGGTGCTGGAAATGCCTTGTTCGATGAGAATAAAAAAAACACATGCCTTGTTCGATGCTAGTCACGTATGGTGAAGGTTGTTCGTGCATGACACATGCACACACATACTCGAAACAACATCATTTCGGCCCACACTTGTTGTACTAGCTGCCATACACCTGTAGGACACTTGTTCAGCTGCTACGGGACTTGTCAACTGTAGTTGAGCTAGTGGAGCTAAAGTTGAGCTGACTGGAAATGAGCTGAGCTGAAACAAACTAGCTGAAAGTGAGCTGGTTACACTCTCCTGAGCTGGGACCGAGTTGCATACACTCTGGTGAGCTGGAGATGAGCTGCACACATTCACTTGAGTTGGAGTTGAGCTGTATATGCTCACTTGAGCTAGTGTACTCCTATGTACTTGTCACAAAACAATGAAACTCCTATCACAGCTTTGTAAACTTATTCAATAACACGTAAACAAATATAAAAACATTATAAGGCATATCAAACTTATTCAAAACACACCAAACATACTATATACATAGTAAAACGCACCAATATAAATAATATAGCATAAAAATGTTACACATCAGTATGTAACAATTGAAAAAACAAACTTCTCTGAAATTTTGAAGTTGCATTCGTTGGGTGGCATAAATGTGCTCACATCATATATGAGTGATATGAATGACATGGTAAACTAAGATGATATGGTAACATATGCTAATATGTGAATGCATGCTTATTATAAAATAGGATGTATATATAAGATAATATAAGATAATATAGGATAAAGCAAGGAAGAAATCCCTTAGCATTAGCCTTCATGAACATCCATGTTTTGATCAAGTCATGGAGAAAATTGGTGCTGATTGGGATCGCATCATCCCCCCTTCATACATGCATGAGAGAGGTGAAACTAATCATCTTGGAAAAGAAGTTAAAACTGTTTTACAAGTCAGAAACGTCAGTCAACTTGCGACTCCTTTTTGGATGGGATCCATGAATTTATGGGTGGATATATCTTCTTGAAACTTGTCCGGCTGTCAATTAGCTTTCCAAAAAATCTTGAAAGGCCTCAATCGAACATCTAGAACTCAAGATACATCTATTTTAGCGAAGACAACGCTTGCAGAAGTTCCTATACGGGAT
The DNA here is from genome assembly GCA_030270665.1 of Hibiscus trionum. NCBI lineage: Eukaryota > Viridiplantae > Streptophyta > Magnoliopsida > Malvales > Malvaceae > Hibiscus > Hibiscus trionum. Next base: position 34,878,270 of record BSYR01000010.1, on the reverse strand, counting down.
TAATACGAGATTTTTGGATAATTATGAATTTTCAAGATTTTATTTGATTATTTGTAATTTTTTTTTGAAAGGTAATCGGTATGATTAATGTAGGGAAATCATACAGAAGGCATAGAAATGGGCCTCGTTAAAAAACCTCCCTAAACCTAGGTGGAGGAAAAAGAGTGCACCAAATCTAGCAATAAAATTACAATCAGAAGTCCATATATTTAACAACTCTCAGTGATATGCCACTGACTTACAAAACCAATGGAAATGAAACTCCTGACTATTTCACAATCCAACTGTTCGATAATGAAAAGAACGAGTCATACCCAAATTTTCTCCCAAAGAATAAAGCGTTTATCAAGCCCATGACTTAGATATTGCCAGCAACTTATTTCACCGATCCAGGACCCTCCCAATCCACTTGGGATTGCTAGAGACATAGGAGCCCTGCAAGTCTAAAAAAAGAACTTCCAAGGCATGTTAATAAAATGGGCACAACAAATTCTCAAACACCCAATCTGGCAACACTTCATCCCACTCTCCCGAGATAGTTCTAGAGGCCACCAAAACTCAATCCCTATCATAAGCAACCCAAAATAACTACCAGGGACTCTCACAAGAAACTGCAACGGTCGAGATCATTCGCACCGCATTGAAGACAAAGTGGTACCTTCTTTGGCTAAGGTATCTGCTGCTATATTGCAGCAACAAGGGATCCAGCGGACCACTAGGCCTGAAGATTTAGAAAAATCTTGAATCATCCTGACTTTCCAGCGAACCAGTGGAGGGGCCACTTTCTCATTTCGACACCATTCCACAACTGTCCTACAATCCGATTCCGCTATCAGTCTGTTATTTTTAGCCCATTTCGACTCGTAAAAAAAGGAAACGCCATGAAACAAAGCTTCTAATTCTATAAATGCAAGGGGATCAGGACCCATAGGAGCAGAGAACTTAAACAAGGGGAGACCTTCCTCGTTGTGAAGTAAACCACCTATACCCCCCATCGAAACCGAAGATAAGGCTCCATCAATATTTAACTTAAGAAAACCAGGAGGAGGGGGGATCCGTTTGGATTCATTGTCTGACTTCTTTAGTAAGCTATATGAAGGAGCAGCTAAGGAGAAGTCAGAAGACAGAGAATCCAAGGAGATAAGACAGTCCGGATATTTTGCTTTATGCCAGTAAGCCAATCTCATTCGGATCAAAAGTTCCAATTGCAACGGATCAAACTCTTTGCCATTGAAGATAATATCATTTCTAAGGATCCAAATCGACCAACAAATCGCAAAAGGGACCAGAGCTAGCCATTGTTTTAGATTTAGTTCACTGAATACAGACCACAATTCGAAGAAAGATTTAGGGTCCGAAGGGAGGACCGTGGATATATTCGCCTTTAAGCAAAAGCTGGTCCATATCTTCCAAACATCCCGGCAGTGGAAAAATAAGTGAGATACAGTTTCTGGGGAGGAATTGCACAGCGGGCAGGCAGTGTCATCAAATCTGATGATACCTCTCTTGGCAAGTTCTATTTTAACAGGAATTCTACCCCAAATGATCCTCCATATGAATATCTCCACTTTGGGCGGAGCGATACCCAGCCAAACACTTCTGTTCCATAGAGAGTTACTGTCCGTAATACCCACCGAGAGGACCCAAAAAGATTTGACCGAGAAAGTGCCTTCACTCGATCCCAACCATCTCACCCAATCCTTATCCGATGTGCTGGATCTAAAATTCGACATCAAAAGTAAAAGGGAATTCCACTGCTGAATTTCCCAGTCGAAAATTACCCTTCTAAGCTGTATAGTCCACGTCCAAGTGACGCCGCACTTGGTTCCAAATTCTTTTACACTCCCACATTTGTTCACTGCCAAGGATAAAATGCGAGGGAATTTATCTTTTAGAGAGAAATTCCCCAACCAATGATCTTGCCAAAAAATGATCGAGGAGCCATCCCCCACTTGAAGAGCCAAATTTTGTCTGAAGAACAGTCCGGACTGATCTTCCTCGAAAAAATTCTTCGAAACGCCTTGCCAAATCCAAGAGGAGTTTCTTGGTTTAGAGGGAATCGGTAGAATACTAGAGTTGGAGCCCGGAATTTTGGTCTTTAGCACTCTTCTCCACAACACATCAGTCTCATTTCCATATCGAATTCCCCATTTATATAATAGGGCCATGTTAAGCAAATTCAGATTATTTACCCCTAGACCACCTTGAGCCTTCGGTTTACATACTTGATTCCAGTTCATCCAGTGTATCTTGGATTTTTCCTCATTTCCGCCCCAAAGAAAGGAAGCCATTAAATGATTGAGACGAGAGCTTACCCCGGACGACAACTTGAAGAGCGATAAATAGTAAATTGGCAAACTACTTAAAACCGATTTAATCAAGGTTAATCTCCCACCAATAGAGAGAAATTTTGCTGACCAGCCACCGAGGTGATGTGAAATTTTTTTAAAAACAGGTTCCCAAAGCGCGGTGCTATTCCTTCTGGCTCCCAAGGGGAGACCAAGATACTCAGTCGGGAAAGTGCCATGTTGGCATCCAATGCAAGTAGCCCACTATTTTATCGAATCTTCAGGGATATTTATACCATAGACATGGCTTTTATTGAGATTAAGCTTGAGTCCGGAGGCCAATTCAAATACTCTTAAAACTCTTTTAATGTTTTGTAATTGACTGGCCTCTCCTTCACAAAAAATCAACAGATCATCAGCAAATTGAAGGTGGGATACTTCAACCGACTCCTCCTTATTCGTAACTGCTAGGCCCGAGAACAATTTTAAAGACGTAGACTTCTTGAGCATCAGACTAAGTGCTTCTCCCACTAAATTGAACAAGAGGGGAGAGAGAGAGCAACCTTGTCTTAGTCCTTTAGAAGTCTTGAAGGCCTCCGTTGGGGAGCCATTAACCAGAACAGAGATAGATGTCGTAGAGATGCATCGAGAAATCCATTCACTCCACCGGGAACCAAAACCACATTCTTTGAGCACCAACTTTAGAAACGACCAACTAACAATATCATATGCTTTTTGAAAGTCGATCTTAAAAGCAATACCACTTCTACCCAATTTCGATACAAAATCAATAACCTCATTGGCCACGAGAGAACAATCTAATATCTGTCGGCCCTGTATAAAAGCAAATTGGTTTTCACCCACAATAGTATCCAGCACCGGACTCAATCTTTTGGCTAGGACTTTAGAAAGCAGCTTATACATACCACTAACAAGGCTTATAGGTCTATACTCGTTCAAAGAAACTGGATTCTTCGTCTTTGGAATCAAGGTAATAAAAGTATGGTTTGTGCCAGCATCCCATTCCTTCCCATAAAAGAAATCATCGAAGAACTTCATGATGTCGCCTTTCAACTGCTGCCAATATTGCTTAAAAAAGTTCAAATTAAAAACCATCCGGCCCGGGGGCACGGTTGCCATCGCAAGAAAAGAGCACACTTCGAACTTCCTCTTCCCGGAAAGCACTCTGCAAAAAATCAGCTTGGGATGTCGAGATTTTCCTGAATCCCAACTTCATCTTATCAACTTCTAATGCCGATGCCGAATTATAAACTTCCTGAAAATGGTTTTTAATAGCTTCTTTGATTAAGAGCGGATCGGTGATGACTTTGTTATCGATCTTCAAACACTGAATTGCATTGACCTTACGTCTTGCCTGAATGGACTGGTGAAAAAATTTAGAGTTCCAATCACCCTCGGAGAACCATCGGAGTCTTGACTTTTGGAGGGCCTCACTCTCCTCTCTTCGATACTGGGACCAGAGTTCCGATCTAAGCCTCTTTAATTCATCTATGATATCCGGCCGAGAAACATCGTTTTGAAGTTTCAGTTCTAACTCAGTAATCTTCTTCTCTATTAAAAAAGAACTAGCTGCCTGTTTAGATTTCAAGTCAGTAGCCCAGGACTTCACTACCAGTTTCGTATTCTTGAGCAACCCTCATACTCGAATGCCTGGATTTTTAACTCTAGTATCTTCGATGGCCATACAGACCAAGGAGTCGAAACCCTCTTCAAATAACCAGTAATTGAATACCTTAAACGGTTTATGTCCCCAATTTGCAGCCTCAATAGTCAAAGTGATGGGGTTGTGATCCGATATAGATTTATCAAGAACCTTTTGGGAAAGACCTGGGAAAGCCAATTCGAATTCAGGTGATAACAGAAAACGATCCAACTTGACGAAAGTAGGAGGGTCCCGATGATTACTCCAAGTGCACTTCCCACCAACAAGAGGAAGATCTCTTATACCCGAATCACTTATAAAACTTCTGAAAGACGAAATAAGAGATTGATTTAAAGAGAAACTATGTTTTCTTCTGGATCCAAAATTAGATTAAAGTCTCCCCCTAAACACCATGGAGTCCGTCGAGAATTTAAGAATAGTTTTAAATCTTCAAGGAATTCAACTTTCTCTGAGTCAGTAGAGGGACCGTAAACATTGATGAAACCACAATCAGCTCCAGATTGTTTATGAACACCTATTAATGCAATGAATCTTTGACAAGAGCGTCTCTCTGTAATATGAAGGATATCTTGATACCAAATACACAGAATTCCACCCGATGACCCCACTGTAGGAGAATATTCGAAGTCCATGTTTGAGCCAACCCACAATTTACTCACATCAAATTTCGAAAGCTTTTCTAACATACATTCTTGGATGAACACTAGACAGGGGCGAATTTTGTAAATCAAATTTTTCAAAGCCCGTTTTTTTTTCCTTTCTTCTTACACCTCTAATGTTCCACAATAGAATGCTTAAATCCATAGATGACGATAAAAGAAAGAGGTCGATTAAAAGCAATCAAGGGAGTTAACATTCATTACTAACCTCCACCTCTAATTCACATACCCTCTTAACTACCGCTTCACGCCCCCTATGAAATTAATTTCTAAGAGATTCTAATCTCCCACACTGACTCTGCTTCTAATCCTTTCACAGACGTGAGACTTTCCGAAAGCACTCCGACACCCTTGATCCTGTTACCTGAGGAAAGTTCTTCCAGAGAATCCCGTACCCTTCTTCTCAACATTCTCCTAGAGCTTGCTCGAAAGAAATTCCTGGGAATAGGAATTTGCGATAAGATTAACTGATTCTGGGTAAGATCTCTAGTGGAAGAAGAGATAAACAGGGGAAAATTCGAGTTCACTCCGTCAAAACTGTCAGGAACGAATTCACTGGATTTATGCAGATCCAAATTAGGAATTAAAACTGAAGCATTGTTATTATCGCAACAAAAGGTTTCTGGGGGAATCAAAACGGGCTCAGCATCCAGAGGAACACCAGGCCTCGACACAGGCCTACCCATCAATCCATCTGGTGAACTATCACGGGCCGATAAATTTGAGTGGGCCGCCTGCTCAGTATTCCCCATCGAGGCCGAATGCACTGGAGAGTCAGTCCAGGATTCGACCCGCACTGCCTCCATGACCCGACCCTTGTAACCAATAGGCACGTTCCTATCCTCGCAATCAGTGCCGACATTCCCTGACTTGTGGATATCGAAGAGATGGTTCTGACTCCTAAAAATAGGTTCATGTGCCACGTCATCTCTTCTGCTACCCTGTTGGAAAGAAACGTCGATTCTCCTTCCCAAACTATCATCTTCAGAGGAGCCTGAGCAGGAATCATCCCATGGATCGGAAAAATTCCGATAAGCTTCCCCAATTGCCGACCCAGATTTTCCTTCCTTTGATTGCCCAAGACGGATTTTGACTGTATAAGAAAACCCGAGTGATGAGAGATTTACTGTCTTCGGTATGTTAGAGGGGCTGGCAGTACGGATGATCAGCGATGCTATATCTAACCTTTCTTTCTTCAAAGTCTCCTCACAGACTTCCACAAAAATGCCCCATCTTCTACTAATATTTTCAAAAAAACTCTCATGCCAGCAAACCAAAGGTAGTCCCTCTAGTTCGATTCGTACGTAATAATGGGGGACACCATTAACAAGCAGAGGACCAAGGTGGTCGAACCAATATGATAATTCCTCCTTATTACTTGTGCGAATCAAATCCATATCAGCCACCGTTTTGAAATTAATTACCGAAGAAGCATTATTCGAGCCCCATTTGATAACTCTAACCTCAATTCCATCGTTCACTAGAGCACGTTGAACAAAATCATGATCAAAACCAGATCTAATAACACCCACCATGCAACAATTTAACCACTCAGTATCCTTTTTCGGTAGGAAAAAGTTATTTGTGCCGCGATTATCACTCACATTTTTTGCTTCGGAATCCTTGTTCAAACAGTCAGCCTCCTTATTACCCAAAAGAGCATCACGATATGTGTGTTGAGGGTTCTTTGCTGAAGTATTCAGGGGAACTGCACCGTAGACTGCTTCGTCTATGGGGTTATTACCCGAAGGGATCGTCCCCCCTCTAGGGTTGGGACCAGATATTTTCTCCATGTATTGACGAGAAGACCTGGCTTGTGACACCTTAACGAAACGGCCATCCACTTTAGAATTATCTAATTTTAGAATAACATTCAGTAAATACTTATTGGATTCTAACAATACAAAAGCAAAAGTGGATTGCTTATCTTTTAACTTCTGATTCCTAATCGGAATATACACTCTGCAAACTTTTCCATAATTGCTGCACAGTTCAAATAGAGCCGACCGGGAGACCCTTTTGCTTAGGTTGCCCACAAAAACAGTCCACTCATGAAAGCGATTGACGTACCTCTTCCCATTCAAATTTCTACCCGAGTTTTGGTGTTTCCTGGTGACTTCTGTCCAACCTTCATAATCCTGGTTGAGCGGATCATCTTCCCTAGCTTCCTTGTGTTGTCCGGCGGTCTCCTGACTGCTCGATGACTTGCTACTGTTGCCGACGAACCCATGTCTTCCGAAAACCTCTGAGCTTCTCCTCTCCATCGTAAAAGAAAAGTTTGTCGATGGATAACGACAAATATATGATTGCACAATGATTATTTGTAATTTAAATCAATATAGGATTCTACAATATCTATTAGGATCAGATTATGATTTTATTTTCAACATTTATTTATTATTAGAAGTTACTTATGTAATTAGGATTCCTAAGTTTACTAGGATTAGAACTTCTCCAAGGCTTATATAAGGAGGCTTCAACAACATTGTAATTCAGATTTGAATGATTAAATAAAGTTCTCTTTTGAGTTCAGACTTGCAAGAAGTATAACTTGTGTTCTTTATTTTAGAAGCGATTCTTCAAGTTTGTCAAAATTTGTTGTTGATCTTCACACTCCTGCTTTCCTAGGTAATTGCGTCTAGGAGGGTGGGTTAGAGCCGCTTGAGGTTGCTTTCTTGGTTAATTGCAATCAAGAGGGTGCCGAGGACCATTTATCTTTCATCTCCATCGTCATCGCCTATCTTCATCCATCTTTTGACCAATCCAACATTTGCACCAACATCCTTATCCACTTCCGCAGGCTCAATGTTCGCGTATACAGGGTCGTGTCTGTATCATTTGATATAAGATTCAGATCATTCTTGAGGATTTCATTGAGCAATGTATTGAATTTTACTCTTTTTGGGACTCGATGTCATTATTGTTGTCGACTAGATCATTCCGGGTATGATTGTCCAGATAAGTCTTATTTTCAAGAAAATATTTTGAGAGATATGTTGTCTGAAATCATGCCTTCTAATGATATTGAAATCTGTGATTCAGAACATGATAAAGAAATTTGTTCTTCTAAAGAACATGAAGAAGGTGATACCATCGAGAGTTTAACCTTGCCTATTGATGAGGAAGAAATTCTATGTAGTGTGTTTGGTTCTAGTGACAAACCTACTATTTTGATTCAAGATGATCATCAAACGACAAACACCGACGAAGGTACGCTACAATCAAAAGATACCATTGATTGTTTTCAAATTTCTATTTATGCTTATTCCTCTTCTCGCATTAATAACAATTTTGAAGATGAGAATGAGTCACTTTGCAACCAAAATAACAATAGTGATGATCTCAATGAGAAGAAATTTGTAAATTACATTGCAAAAAGAGACTGATACGGATGCGGCCCCGTATACGTGAACGTTGAGCTTGCGAAAGCGGATATGGATGTTGGCGCGAATGTTGGATTGGTGAAAAGATGGTTGAAGATAGGCGATGACGATGGAGATGGAAGATAAATAGATAAATTGTCCTCGGCACCCTCTTGATCGCAATTAACCAAGCAAGCAACCTCAAACGGCTCTAACCCACCCTCCTAGACGCAGTTATCTAGGCAAGCAGGAGTGTGAAGATCAACAAAAAAATTTTACGAACTTGAAGAATCGCTTCTAAAATAAAGAACACAAGTTATACTTCTTGCAAGTCTGAACTCAAAAGAGAACTTTTTTTAACCATTCAAATCTGAATTACAATGTGGTTGAAGCCTCATTATATAAGCCTTGGAGAAGTTCTAATCCTAGTAAACTTAAGAAATTAAATACAATAAATAAATGCTGAAATATAATCTCTTAATTATATAAGTAACTTCTAATAATAAATAAATATTGAAAATAAAATCCTAATTAAATAAATCTGATCCTAATAGATATTGCAGAATTCTATATTGATTTAAATTACAAATAATCAAATAAAATCTTGAAAATTTGTAATTATCCAAAAATCTCGTATTAATCCCGTATAGGAATTTCTGCATGCGATGTCTTTCCTAAAATAGACGTTTCTTGAGTTCCAGATGTCCGATTGAGGCGTTTCAAGATCCTTTGGAAAGCTAATTGACAGCCGAACAAGTTTCAAGAAGACATGTTAACCCATAAATGCATGGATCCCATCCAAAAAGGGGTCGCAAGTTGACTGATGTTTCTGACCTGTAAAACAGTTTTAACTTCTTTTCCAAGATGATTAGTTTCACCCCTCTCATGCATGTATCAGAGACTATGCACAAGGATCCTTCAAGACATCTCTCTTTCCTGGTACTTTGATGAACTTCCTCCATTTACCGGTTTAGATTCGAGGGCGAATCTTTTTGAGGAGTGGGGGAATGATACATGCATGAGAGGGGTGAAACTAATCATCTTGGAAAAGAAGTTAAAATTGTCCCGTATATGCGAACTTTGAGCCTGCGAAAGCGGATAAGGATGTTGGCGCGAATGTTGGATTCGGTGAAAAGATGGATGAAGATAGGCGATGATGATGGAGATGAAAGATAAATGGATAAATTGTCCTCGGCACCCTCTTGATTGCAATTAACCAAGCAAGCAACCTCATGCGGCTCTAACGCACCCTCCTAGACGCAATTACCTAGGCAAGAAGGAGTGTGAAGATCAACAACAAATTCTGACGAACTTGAAGAATCGCTTCTAAAATAAAGAACACAAGTTATACTTCTTGCAAGTCTGAACTTAAAAGAGAACTTTATTTAATCATTCAAATCTGAATTACAATGTGGTTGAAGCCTCCTTATATAAGCCTTGGAGAAGTTCTAATCCTAGTAAACTTAGGAATCCTAATTACATAAGTAACTTCTAATAATAAATAAATGTTGAAAATAAAATCCTAATCTGATCCTAATAGATATTGTAGAATCCTATATTGATTTAAATTACAAATAATCAAATAAAATCTTGAAAATTCATAATTATCCAAAAATCTCGTATTAATCCCGTATAGGAACTTCTGCATGCGTTGTCTTCGCTAAAATAGACGTATCTTAAGTTCTAGATGTCCGATTGAGGCTTTTCAAGATCCGTTGGAAAGCTAATTGACAGTCGGACAAGTTTCAAGAAGACATGTCGACCCATAGATGCTTGGATCCCATCCAAAAAGGAGTCACAAGTTGACTGACGTTTCTGACTTGCAAAACAGTTTTAACTTCTTTTCCAAGATGATTAGTTTCACCTCTCTCATGCATGTATCACCCCTTCTTTAAGGCGATTTGTCCTCAAATTGAAGAATGATTTAAAGGGGCAGTAGGTAAATGTGTGAATAGTCAAATCCTCCTTCTCCCTTGCTAATGGATAGGCACTTTCAAAAGACACCTCCTCGTAGTAATCTTTAGGAGACACATCCTTTAGGTAGGCATCTTCAAGAAACACGTCCTTTGGAACTTTAAGGGACATAACTTTTGAATCGTCAAGGAACACGTATGTTGGTCCTCCAAAAGTCATGTTTCTTGGATCGTCAAGGGACATAACTTTGTTTCATATCGAATTAAGGATGCCCCGAACTAGGTAGACTTCAAATTCAAACTCAATTGAAATGATGCAGAAATAGTAGATTAATGGCTGAAGTGTTTGATGGTGGATAAATGACGGATTTAAAATGTATGAATGTTTAGGAATGGATCGTGACCCACTAGTTATAATAGAACTAGGAACCAATGATATATAAGAATGGATAGGATCGCGACCCACTATCTATAAATGAGATAGGAAGCAACGATATCAAAGGGGTGAACACCACACTTAGAAAGTGATAAGTTCAATAGGAAGACACCACAAGCTAGGCTTGATAAGTCTAATGATAAACAAGAGTATAAACTCCCAATATATTTCTTCAAAGAAAGGTGTACAAGATGTGTCTCAATATGACAAATGTAGCCACTATTTATAGGCTTTTACAAGATAGGTGAATAGTTAAAATAACATGAATTAAAGCTATATAAATTGTATAATATTAGGATGCATTCTCCAAGGTGAATGAATGGCTTTTGGATGATTCAATGAACCATATTAAATAGGCTCATGCATAAATTCACCCAATACATCAATCTATCATTAATCCTTGATCTCCAAGCCTTTTAATGCCATCCATTCACATATTTGGAGATGAATGTTTTGCCAAAGCTCCTTTAACCTTCTAGGTGCCTTCCATACTTGAATTAGGAAGATGAATGAATGAATTTGATGCTTCCATCTAACGGATTTTCGGTTTTCCCGTACTAATTTTTCAGCTTGCACTGTCTTCGATAAAATGATCATATCTCAAGCTCCTCGTATCGGATTGATGTGATTCAAAATGCACTGGAAAGCTAAGATATAAATGAACAAGTTCTAAGAAGACTTCAAAGCCCAGATATGCCCGAATGCCATCCAAAATTGTAGGACAAGCTGGCCAATGTTCTTGATCTTGAAACGAGGCTTCTTCAAACATGTAACATATATGAAATTATAACATAATATAAATATGTGGCTAGTAAGAACTCCTTCCAAATTAATGTGACATCTTCAATGGTGGAGGCTCTTCCTTGGGGTCAAAGTAAGACCTCACATATCCTTGCTTGCCACGAACATAATTAGACAGAACCTTCAGATACCCAAATTTGTTGCAAACATCTCGGATTAAGCTTGCAGGAGCTTCTTGAGGCTTCTCGGTCATAGAACACTTGCCTCGATCAAATGGTCTCGAAAAGGTTTTTGAGAATCTAGCAATGGTTGTAGTCGTGCTCACATCATTCCCTCCCTCTTTAAGGCGATTCATCCTCAAATCATAATTGCTATGAAGAGAACGATTGCTAACATGAAGCCAAAAAAAATTTGGCCATGAGTTGAGAAACCCAATTGAGTCCCTTGTGGTGGTTCGGTAAAAACTTGAAATGGAACAACACCTTTGAAAAATTGCTCTTATTCAATCAACCCCTTCAACTTGAATGGTTGAGGACTCTTCGACGGCACTTCAATTTCTTCCACCAAATTCACACTTGATTCTTCTTTTGTGGTGTAAACAATTTGTGATTTGATGTGAGCACATCCATGCCAGCAAAGGAGGCCGATCCGGAGGTCTTGCCAATAGGACCTATCACTCGTTCTAAGGCAAAGCAATTCAGGGAAGATATGATGTGTGCACATTTCTACTCACATCCACTATGTTTTCATCTTGTTTATTAAGCATGAAAGAAGAGGGAGTTCTTCCTTACTTCATTATCTATTTACTTATTTATGCATTATATAATATGCTTAGATTATCATATGTTATCATTCATTTGCATATCATATGATATTCATGCATTACATAATCCACATCTTTACTTAGCATATATTTTGCATCTTTAAATTATAGTTTGCATCATTTAAAAATTTACTTTATACTTATGCATTATAGTCCCTATACTATTTAAATGAGACATTACTTATATAATTCATTGTTTTCTTCATAGGTTATATTAACACAGCTCAAGGGAGTGTGCTATAGCTCAGTTCCAGCTCAAAGTGTCGGAATCAGCTCAAAACGTTGTTTGGTCGTTTCAAGACTCTACAAACTGCCAAATGGTTCGAGAACACTTATGAAGTCTTAAAAGAGCTCAAGGATACTAAAGGGCCAGCTCACTCAGCTCAAAACAACTTCAAAGAGCTCAAATAGCAAAAGGGTGATTTCTGAGCAAAGGAGGATTCGTTTCAGCTGCAAAACACTCCAGTAGCTAGAGGACAACTTAAATGCACTTCAAGACTAGCTCACTCAGCTAAAGAAAGCTCGGATCAGCTACTCACCTTTAGCTAGCTTAGTCAGCTAGCTAGCTCAGCTCAAGCCTAGCTCGTCCAGCTCATCTCTAGCTCCTCTGACTACTACCAGCTCCTTCAGTGGACCAGCTAGTGACACTAGCTACCTAGCAAAGTGATGGAAGGACACCTACCTAGCCGAATAGCAAAGGAGGGAACCTAGGCACCTCTACACACCTTAGCGCCAATTTGGAAAGGTGCAAGGCTGCCGAAAAGTGCTTGATAGGTTATCAACACCTATTCAAGCCCTTATCACACCAATTCGGCCAAAGGAGGGAGACACCAAGGCTTCCGAATCATTCCCTCTCACCTACACACCATTTCGGCCACCCCCTTTCATTTACTATAAATATGTAATGCATTTTCATTTGTAAACACACAATTCAGATTATAAAAATTACTTTGTTAGGTTTTCTCTCATCCTTGTTCTTTTTAGAACTTCTTGACTTATCAAATCTTTATTGATTTGTGGTGTCTCCCTTTTCTTTCCATCTTGATACTTTAGATTGTTAAACATCCATTGTTTCTCAGTCTAAGTCCTTTTACCACCCTCAAGGCCTCATCCAAGTTAGGGTATATGGTCCTTAGCATATGTTCATATTTTTGAGCCTTTGAATACTACCAACATCCTTTCTCTTCACCATCTTCAATACACCATCCGAAACCATCTTCCTACTTATCTATCTTCATTTCCTTTCACCCTTTTGACATACAAACGCTACCATCCTTCCGCAACCTTTTCATCCATTTCAACATATTTTCCCAAGAAAACATTCGTGATACAAGGCTTGCTTGCATTCAAAGGTCCAGGAAATCAAAGCTTCTCTCTATAACATCAATATGAGAGTTGGAGCTTATCATGTGATATCAAAGCAACAAGGAAGAATCAAGTAGGCTATATATCTTCTTATTTCAATTCTGATATAAAAAAAGAAAATTCAGATTGTTCCAAATACAAGGAATCTGAATTAGATCAAAAAAGAGAGAAAGAAAACCAGAATTTCAAAATGGTGAAGATTGAAGTACAAACGTCCAAGCAACCAACTCTGAGAAGTTCCTCAAGTTTGATTGCTCACGACTGGTTTGTAAGTCAAGTTTTGTGGTAACGTTTCTGTTTTCTTCCATTTCTATCCTTTTTTTTCTTTTCTTACATTTCAGTCCATAAACTTTTTCCTTTTCATTTTAAACTCTTTCTATCTTTCTATTTCCAACCCTAACCATTGTTTGCAGCCCAAACGCCATATTATCAATAAAAGTTTTGACAGGTTCGAGTTAGTTCTCTTAAGAACTCATTTTGAGAGAATTTGAGTGGAAAAGGCAAAGAGAGTGTGTGAGACCAGAAGAGGACAAGTAAAAGCCAAAAATAAGTCCTAGAGTGCAAACACGAGTGATTGGGTGGAGTTTCATATTATTTTCTTGGAATAAACGTGAGGCTTTATGAGTGAATTTTGGTGAGGTCCATTTTTTTCTAACCATGTTGCAGGAACAACAAAGGGAATGTGCATTTCATACTTGATGTGTGCACGTTCACCAGTAAATTTTGCACACTTTCATGTTGTGTTTTAAACATGAAAGACACGGGAGTTTTCTTTACTTCTCTCATATTACTTACATTTTCTACACTCATTTCTGCTTATTTAGATTCATGTTATCACATAATACTCTGTATATGTTTTGCATACTTTATTTTCATGACCTTAGCATGTTATATGTGATACCCATACTTAAGCTTAAAACCACATCTTTACTTAGCAAATGTTTGCATCTTTAGATTATAGTTTGCATCATTTGGAACTTTACTTTATACTTATGCATTATAGTACCTATACTATTTAAATGAGACATTACTTATATAATTCGTTGTTTTCTTCATAGGTTATATTAACATAGCTCAGGGAGTGTGCTACAGCTCAGTTCCAGCTCAAAGTGTCAGAATCAGCTCAAAACGTTGTTTGGCCGTTTCAAGACTCTACAAGCTGCCAAATGGTTCGAGGACACTTATGAAGTCTTAAAAGAGCTCAAGGATACTAAAGGACCAGCTCACTCAGCTCAAATAGTAAAAGGGTGATTTCTGAGCAAAGGAGGATTCGTTTCAGCTCCAAAACACTCCAGTAGCTAGAGGACAACTTAAAGGCACTTCAAGACTAGCTCACTCAGCCAAAGAAAGCTCGGATCAGCTCAAATCAGCTACTCACCTTTAGCTAGCTAAGTCAGCTAGCTAGCTCAGCTCAAGACTAGCTTGTCCAGCTCATCTCCAGCTCCTCTAACTACTACCAGCTCCTTCAGTGGACCAGCTAGTGACACTAGCTACCTAGCTAAGTGATGGAAGGGCACCTACCTAGCCGAATAGCAAAGGAGGGAACCTAGGCACCTCTACACACCTTGGCGCCAATTTGGAAAGGTGCAAGGCTGCCGAATAGTGCTTGATAGGTTATCAACACCTATTCAAGCCCTTATCACACCAATTCGGCCAAAGGAGGGAGACACCAAGGCTGCCGAATCATTCCCTCTCCCCTACACACCATTTCGGCCATCCCCTTTCATTTACTATAAATATGTAATGCATTTTCATTTGTAAACACACAATTCAGATTATAAAAATTACTTTGTGAGGTTTTCTCTCATCCTTGTTCTTTTTAGAACTTCTTGACTTATCAAATCTTTATTGATTTGTGGCGTCTTCCTTTTCTTTCCATCTTGATACTTTAGATTGTTAAACATCCATTGTTTCTCAGTCTAAGTCCTTTTACCACCCTCAAGGCCTCATCCAAGTTAGGGTATATGGTCCTTAGCATATGTTCATATTTTTTAGCCTTTGAATACTACCAACATCCTTTCTCTTCACCATCTTCAATACACCATCTGAAACCATCTTCCTACTTATCTATCTTCCTTTCCTTACACCCTTTTGACATACAAACACTACCATCCTTCCGCAACCTATCTCCTTTCATCCATTTCAACATATTTTCACAAGAAAACATTCGTGATACAAGGCTTGCTTGCATTCACAGGTCCGGGCAATCAAAGCTTCTCTCTACAACATCAATTGGAGAGTTGGAGCGTATCATGTGGTAATCAGAGCAACAAGGAAGAATCAAGTAAGCCATATATCTTCTTATTTCAATTCTGATATAAAAAAAGAAAGAAAATTCAGATTGTTCCAAATACAAGGAATCTGAATTAGATCAAAAAAAAAGAAAGAAAACCAGAATATCAAAAGGGTGAAGATTGAAGTACAAACGTCCAAGCAATCAACTCCGAGAAGTTCCTCAAGTTTGATTGCTCACGACCAGTTTGTAAGTCAAGTTTTGTGGTAACGTTTCTGTTTTCTTCATTTCTTTCATTTCTATCCTTTATTTTTTTCTTACATTTCAGTCCCTAAACTTTTTCCTTTTCATTTTAAACTCTTTCTTTCTTTCTTTCTATTTCCAACCCTAACCATTGTTTTGCAGCACAAATGTCATATTATCAATAAAAGTTTTGACAGGTTCGAGTTAGTTCTCTTAAGAACTCGTTTTGAGAGAATTTGAGTTGAAAAAGGCACAGAGAGTTTGTGAGAGCAGAAGAGGACAAGTAAAAGCCAAATAAGTCCTAGAGTGCAAACACGAGTGAATTGAGTGACGTCTTACAATGAAGAAGAACGCCCTACTCAAAACCTCCAGACTCAAGAACTAATTCAGGAGATGAGAAGGCTTCTACATGCAGAATTAGAGCCTATTCATGAGAGGATGGATCGGCTTGAAGGTTCCCAAGGAGATAACCGAAGCAATAGGGGACATGAGAGGCAAAATCGGCCTAGAAATATCTTTCAGCATGAGATTGTTGAAGAAAGTGATGCAGAGGATGTCATATCCATCAGAAGTCATGGAAGAGACCGAGGCCAGGTTGATGACAATTTAGGAAGCATCGGGTTAACATACCTCCTTTTCAAGGCAAAACGGATCCAGAAGCTTATTTAGAATGGGAAAGCAAGGTCGAACACATTTTTGAATGTCACAACTATTCTGAACAGAAGAAGGTTCGATTGGCAACCATGAAATTCACTAATTATGCTTTGATATGGTGGGATCAGTTGAAGAGTTCTAGGAGAAGAAACGGTGAAAGACCAATCAGCACTTGGACACAAATGAAAGGTATAATTAGAAAAAGATTTGTACCTAACCATTATCACTGTGATCTCTATTATAAGTTGCAGAACCTCAAACAAGGCAACAGAAGCGTGGAGGATTATTATAAAGAAATGGAAGTTGCCATGATCTGTGCAAGTGTGGAGGAAGATCGAGAGGCTACCATGGCCAGGTTTCTAGCAGGGCTTAATCCAGACATTGCTAATGTGGTGGAATTACAACACTACATTGAAATTGAAGAAATGGTGCACATGGCCATTAAAATTGAAAGACAACAACGTAGGAGGACTTCCTCTAGGAGCGTCATCACCTCTGCACCAAAATGGACTCCTAATGCACCAAAGAAGGCCACTCCTTTACAGGCCAAGGAACCAGCCGAATCTTCCAAGAGTAAGGCTGTTGTAGAGAATGCTCGAGGGAAGCAATCATAACCACATACCCGGTCCAGAGAAATCAAATGCTTCAAGTGCTTAGGACATGGCCATATTGCTAGTCAATGTCCTAACAAGAATACTATGCTTGTAATGGACAATGGGGAAATTGCATTAGATCAAGAAAAAGAAATCCAAGAAGAAGAATTAGAATCTGAGGAAGAGGAGATCACCCCTGCTGTGGATGGCAAATTAATGGTGGTCAAGAGACTCCTAAATGCTCAAATGGCAACAGAAGAAGAACAAAGAGAAAACATCTTCCACACCCGGTGCCATGTTCAAGATAAAGTTTGTTTTCTGATCATCGACGGAGGAAGTTGCACAAATGTGGCCAGCACACTTATGGTAGACAAATTGGGCCTTAAAACCCTCAAACATCCAGCACCATACAAGCTTCAGTGGCTGAACGATTCGGGAGAGTTAAAGGTTACCAAACAGGTTCTTACTCCTTTCTCCATTGGTTCTTACAAAGATGAAGATCTGTGTGATGTTGTACCCATGCACGCTAGCCTTATACTACTCGGGAGGCCATGGCAATATGATCAAAGAACCATGCATGATTTCTACTCAAATCGGTTCATATTCAAGCATGGAGGGAAGAAGATTGTTCTCACGCCAATGACTCCTAAACAACTGCAGTATGATCAGAATTTGATGAAACAAAGTGTGGAGGCATGGAAGCAAGAAAAGGCTCAAGCAAAACTCAAAGCCAAGGATGACCAAATGAGCGGCAATATTGAAATGATTAGGGAATGTCTTTTGACACGCCGTATGATCAAATCAGTTTATTCTAACCCCAATCAAGCACATGTTTCTTTTTCTTTGCAGAAAACTAAGAAGAAATTTGGAAAGGAAGCACACCAAGGTTCTATCATTCATAGAAGAGACGGTCCTAAACCAGCAACCTTCTTCGATTTGAGGACAAATCGCTCAAAAGAAGGAGGGGATGATGTGTGCACGTTACCAGCAAGTTTTGCACACTTTCATGTTGTGTTTTAAACATGAAAGACACGGGAGTTTTCTTTACTTCTCTCATATTACTTACTTTTTCTACACTCATTTCTGGTTATTTAGATTCATGTTATCACATCATACTCTGTATATGTTTTGCATACTTTATTTTCATGACCTTAGCATGTTATATGTGATACCCATACTTAAGCTTAAAACCACATCTTTACTTAGCAAATATATGCATCTTTAGATTATAGTTTGCATCATTTAGAACTTTACTTTATACTTATGCATTATAGTCCCTATACTATTTAAATGAGACATTACTTATATAATTCATTGTTTTCTTCATAGGTTATATTAACAAAGCTCAAGGGAGTGTGCTACAGCTCGGTTCCAGCTCAAAGTGTCAAAATCAGCTCAAAACGTTGTTTGGCCGTTTCGATACTCTACAAGCTGCCAAATGATTCGAGGACACTTATGAAGTCTTAAAAGAGCTCAAGGATACTAAAGGACCAGCTCACTCAGCTCAAAACAACTTCAAAGAGCTAAAATAGCAAAAGGGTGATTTCTGAGCAAAGGAGGATTCGTTTCAGCTCCAAAACACGCCAGTAGCTAGAGGACAACTTAAAGGCACTTCAAGACTAGCTCACTCAGCCAAAGAAAGCTCGGATCAGCTCAAATCAGCTACTCACCTTTAGCTAGCTAAGTCAGCTAGCTAGCTCAGCTCAAGCCTAGCTCGTCCAACTCATCTCCAACTCCTCTGACTACTACCAGCTCCTTCAGTAGACCAGCTAGTGACACTAGCTACCTAGCTAAGTGATGGAAGGGCACCTACCTAGCCGAATAGCAAAGGAGGGAACATAGGCACCTCTACACACCTTGGAGCCAATTTGGAAAGGTGCAAGGCTGCCGAATAGTGCTTGATAGGTTATCAGCATGATATGGACACGGCCCCGTATACGCGAACGTTGAACTTGCGGAAACGGATAAGGATGTTGGAGATGGGAGATGGAAGATAAATGGATAAATTGTCCTCGGCACCCACTTGATCGCAATTAACCAAGCAAGCAACCTCAAACGGCTCTAACCCACCCTCCTAGACGCAGTTACCTAGACAAGCAAGAGTGTGAAGATCAACAACAAATTCTTACGAACTTGAAGAATCACTTCTAAAATAAAGAACACAAGTTATACTTCTTGCAAATCTGAACTCCTAATTACATAAGTAACTTCTAATAATAAATAAATATTAAAAATAAATTCCTAATTAAATAAATCTGATCCTAATAGATATTGCAGAATCCTATATTGATTTAAATTACAAATAATCAAATAAAATCATGAAAATTTGTAATTATCCAAAAATCTCGTATTAATCCCGTATAGGAATTTCTGCATGCGCTGTCTTTGCTAAAATAGACATATCTTGAGTTCCAGATGTCCGATTGAGGCGTTTCAAAATCCGTTGGAAAGATAATTGATAACCGGACAAGTTTTAAGAAGACATGTGGAACCAAATATGCCTGGATCCAATCCAAAAAAGGGTTGCAAGTTGACTGACGTTTCTGACTTGGAAAACAGTTTTAACTTCTTTTCCAAGATGATTAATTTCACCCCTCTCATGCATGTATCATCCCCCACTCCTCAAAAAGATTCGCCCTCGAATCTAAACCGGTTAATGGAGGAATTTCATCAAAGTACCAGGAAAGAGAAGATGTCTTGAAGGATCCTTGTGCATAGTCTCTTTTTGCAATGTAATTTACAAGTTCCTTCTCATTGAGATCATCGCTATTGTTCTTTCGGTTGCAAAGTGTCTCATTCTCATCTTCAAAATTGTTATTAATGCTAGAAGAGAAATAAGCATAAATAGAATTTTGAAAACAATCAATGATACCTTTTGATTGCAGCGTACCTTCGTTGGTGTTTGTCGTTTGATGATCATCTTGAATCGGAATAGTGGGTTTGTCACTGGAACCAAACACACTACTTACAATTTCTTCCTCATCAATACGCAAGGTTAAACTCTCGATGGTATCGCCTTCCTCATGTTCTTTAGGAGAACAAATTTCTCCCTCATGCTCCGAATCACATACTTCAATATCATTAGAAGACATGAATTCAGACAACATATCTCTCAAAAAAATTTCTTGAAAATAAGACTTATCTGGACAATCATACCTGGAATGATCTAGTCGACAACAATAATGACATCGAGTTCCCAAAAGAGTAAAATCCAATATGTTGCTCAATGACATCCTCAAGAACGACCTAAATTTGATACCAAAGGATACGGACATGGCCCCGTATACGCGAAAGTTGAACTTGCGGAAGCGGATAAGGATGTTGGCGTGAATGTTGGATCAGTGAAAAGATGGCTGAAGATAGGCGATGACGATGGAGATGGAAGATAAATGAATAAATTGTCCTCGGCACCCTCTTGATCACAATTAACCAAGCAGTCAACCTCAAACGGCTCCAACCCACCCTCCTAGACGCAGTTACCTAGACAAGCAGGAGTGTGAAGATCAACAACAAATTCTTACGAACTTGAAGAATCGCTTCTAAAATTAAGAACACAAGTTATACTTCTTTCAAGTCTGAACTCAAAAGAGAACTTTTTTTAATCATTCAAATCTTAAATTACAATGTGGTTGAAGCCTCCTTATATAAGCCTTGAAGAAGTACTAATCCTAGTAAACTTAGGAAATTAAATACAATAAATAAATGATGAAATCTAATCTCCTAATTACATAAGTAACTTCTAATAATAAGTAAATATTAAAAATAAAATCCTAATTAAATAAATCCGATCCTAATAGATATTGCAGAATCCTATATTGATTTAAATTACAAATAATCAAATAAAATCATGAAAATTCGTAATTATCCAAAAATCTCGTATTAATCCCGTATAGGAATTTCTGCATGCGCTGTCTTTGCTAAAATAGACATATCTTGAGTTCCAGATGTCCGATTGAGGCGTTTCAAAATCCTTTGGAAAGATAATTGATATCCGGACAAGTTTTAAGAAGACATGTCGAACCAAATATGCATGGATCCCATCCGAAAAAGGGTCGCAAGTTGACTGACATTTCTGACTTGCAAAACAGTTTTAACTTCTTTTCCAAGATGAATAGTTTCACCCCTCTCATGCATGTATCACAACACCTATTCAAGCCCTTATCACACCAATTCGGCCAAAGGAGGGAGACACCAAGGCTACCGAATCATTCCCTCTCCCCTACACACCATTTCGGTCATTCCCTTTCATTTACTATAAATATGTAATGCATTTTCATTTGTAAACACACAATTCAGACTATAAAAATTACTTTGTGAGGTTTCCTCTCATCCTTGTTCTTTTTAGAACTTCTTGACTTATCAAATCTTTATTGATTTGTGGCGTCTTCCTTTTCTTTCCATCTTGATACTTTAGATTGTTAAACATCCATTGTTTCTCATTCTAAGTCCTTTTACCACCCTCAAGGCCTCATCCAAGTTAGGGTATATGCTCCTTAGCATATGTTCATCTTTTTGAGCCTTTGAATACTACCAACATCCTTTCTCTTCACCATTTCCATACACCACCCGAAACCATCTTCCTACTTATCTATCTTCCTTTCCTTACACCCTTTTGACATACAAACACTACCATCCTTCCGCAACCTATCTCCTTTCATCTATTTCAACATATTTTCACAAGAAAACATTCGTGATACAAGGCTTGCTTGCATTCAAAGGTCCGAGCAATCAAAGCTTCTCTCTACAACATCAATTGGAGAGTTGGAGTGTATCAATACTAGATGCCATGTCAATGGTAAAATATGCCATGTGATCGTTGATAGTGGGAGTAGCACCAATCTTGCAAGTACACTCATGGTGCACAAATTGGGTCTAAAGATGTTGCAACATTCAAATCCATACGAAATACAATGGCTTAACGATGATAAGATTGCCATTACTCAACAAGTGTTAGTTCCATTTTCCATTGGCAAGTATGAGGACGAGGTTCTTTGTGATGTAATCCCTATGAGCACAACTCATTTACTTCTTGGAAAACCATGGCAATTCGACAAAAGGGCCACCCATGATGGGTTCTTAAACCATTATTCATTTATTCATGGGAGAAGAAAAGTTACGTTAACACCATTGCCATCACACCAAGTGCTTCAAGATCAACAACACTTAAAGAAGAGCTTTGAAGCTATGCAGGAAGAACATTGTGTGAAAACAACATCATTTGGAGTTGAAAAAGAAATGAATGTTAGAATTGTGGGAGTTGAAAACAAGAGAATGATTGATAAAAATGACGGGGTTGAAAATTAGAAAATCAAAAAAGAAAAAGAAGTCAGGGTTGAAAATGAGATCGGAAAAGAAGAGGAAATAAGGCAGATTTTATCTAATCCTACTCTTTCTTCCATTTCTTCTTTTGTTTTGCAGGATGACCCAAGAGACACGTCTTTTCAAAGAGGTTATTCAAGAAGCATGACTTTTGGAGGACCAACAAATGTGTTCCTTGACGAATTGAAAGTTATGTCCCTTAAAGATCCAAGGGACGTGTCTCTTAAAGATGACTATTACGAGGAGGTGTCTCTTGAAGAACCAATAGGCGTTTCTTCAAAGGCTGTGACACTTAAACTTCCAAGAGATATGAGCATTAACATTCCATGTGCATTGTCAATCTTGAGGAGAATTCAGCAACCAACGCCCATTAAACATCCACCATGGTTTGCAATTTCTTTCCATCTTATTATAAGTTTCTCTTCATCTAACCATGGTTTGTTTTGCAGCCAATTAATTCAAATACATGGAGTTATTTTATCAACCAATGGTGACAAGTTCCTTTGTTATTTTGAGGTTGATTGGTGCGCTAGAATCAATGCGAAACTACAAACAACCATTCTGCCCAAGATTACCCGTTTCAAGGGTATGAAGCAAGCATCTTCCATCCACTCAAAGATTATCATTCAAAGGGGTACAAGGATAAAGGTGGAACTATTCATGGAAGGATTAGTTGATCCAGGAGGTTGGAGGCAGAAACGAAGTGTTGAAACTTTGATGAAAGATCATGTCATTTCCAAAAGTTATGATGTTTCCAACCATTACAGAAGAGAACCCCAAGGGACATATGCCTATTCAGAAGAACCGAGAAGAATAATCATTCCATTTGGGAAGAGCAATGAGGATTCATCCAACCCTACAATAAAAGATTATCCATTGAGAAACAACTTCGATTTGAGGACAAATCACCTCAAAGAAGGGGAGGATGATATGTGCACGTTTGGCCCTAAATCATCAACCTTCGATTTGAGGACAAATCGCTCAAAAGAAGGAGGGGATGATGTGTGCACGTTTCTACTCACATCCACTATGCTTTCATCTTGTTTATCAAGCATGAAAGAAGAGGGAGTTCTTCCTTACTTCATTATCTATTTACTTATTTATGCATTATATAATAAGCTTAGATTATCATATGTTATCATTCATTTACATATCATATGATATTCATGCATTACATGATCCACATCTTTACTTAGCATAGATTTTGCATCTTTAAATTATAGTTTGCATCATTTAAAACTTTACTTTATACTTATGCATTATAGTCCCTATACTATTTAAATGAGACATTACTTATAAAATTCATTATTTTCTTCATAGGTTATATTAATACAGCTCAAGGGAGTGTGCTACAGCTCGGTTCCAGCTCAAAGTGTCGGAATCAACTCAAAACGTTGTTTGGCCGTTTCAAGACTCTACAAACTGCCAAATGGTTCGAGAACACTTATGAAGTCTTAAAAGATCTCAAGGATACTAAAGGACCAGCTCACTCAGCTCAAAACAGCTTCAAAGAGCTCAAATAGCAAAAGGGTGATTTCTGAGCAAAGGAGGATTCGTTTCAGCTCCAAAATACTCCAGTAGCTAGAGGACAACTTAAAGGCACTTCAAGACTAACTCACTCAGCTAAAGGAAGCTCGGATCAGCTCAAATCAGCTACTCACCTTTAGCTAGCTAAGTCAGCTAGCTAGCTCAGCTCAAGTCAGCTCAAGACTAGCTCGTCCAGCTCATCTCCAGCTCCTCTGACTACTACCAGCTCCTTCAGTGGACCAGCTAGTGACACTAGCTACCTAGCTAAGTGATGGAAGGGCACCTACCTAGCCAAATAGCAAAGGAGGGAACCTAGGCACCTCTACACACCTTGGCGCCAATTTGGAAAGGTGCAAGGCTGCCGAATAGTGCTTGATAGGTTATCAACACCTATTCAAGCCCTTATCACACCAATTCGGCCAAAGGAGGGAGACACCAAGGCTGCCGAATCATTCCCTCTCCCCTACACACCATTTCGGCCACCCCCTTTCATTTACTATAAATATGTAATGCATTTTCATTTGTAAACACACAATTCAGATTATAAAAATTACTTTGTGAGGTTTTCTCTCATCCTTGTTCCTTTTATAACTTCTTGACTTATCAAATCTTTATTGATTTGTGGCGTCTCCCTTTTCTTTTCATCTTGATACTTTAGATTGTTAAACATCCATTGTTTCTCAGTCTAAGTCCTTTTACCACCCTTAAGGCCTCATCCAAGTTAGGGTATATGCTCCTTAGCATATGTTCATCTTTTTGAGCCTTTGAATACTACCAACATCCTTTCTCTTCACCATCTTCCATACACCATCCGAAACCATCTTCCTACTTATCTATCTTCCTTTCCTTACACCCTTTTGACATACAAACACTACCATCCTTCCACAAACTATCTCCTTTCATCCATTTCAACATATTTTCACAAGAAAACATTCGTGATACAAGGCTTGCTTGCACTCAAAGGTTCGAGCAATCAAAGCTTCTCTCTACAACATCAATTGGAGAGTTGGAGCTTATCAAGTTCTTTCCCTCACTTGTGCTAAAGTTTCTGAATCTTTTGATAGTGATTGTGCCTTAGATAATAGGCTTTATAATGTGTTGTATGCTGATATGTGACATATCTATGCTTATACTACGTATTTAAGTGCGTTCGCTATGTATATATTATGTTTGGTGTGTTTTGGATTTGGTTTGATATGATTATGTTGTTGTTATTTTATTTGTGTGATATTGAATAAGCTTGCATATGTTTACAGCTTGTTAGTTTGTGTTACAATAAGTTTACAAAGCTTGATAAGTGTTTTCAATTATTTGTTGCATGTACGTGAAAGGACAGCAGCTCAAGGGAGATATATTCAGCTCAGATGAAGCTCAAAGGAGTGTAAGTAGCTCACCTTAGCTCGAGGCAGCTCAGAGGCTTAGCTCCCAGCTCAACTCAACTCACTACACTCTACTTTAGCTAATTTCAGCTCACCTCAAGTCCAGCTAGCTCAACTTCAGCTCAACTAGCTCAACTCTAGCTCAAGTGACCTACAGTAGCTGAAACCTATCCTACACGAGGGGAAGGTGTCCTAGGCATGTGACATGCATGTGCAACTAATAAAGGGGTACGTTGTTTCAGAAACAACGGTCCTTTGTTTGTAACGGATCTAGGATTGTAGCAAGCATGTTTCTGCAATAAACACAATGTTATGGATGTTAGAATGATGTTAAAACAACAAGAACAAAGGAAAAAAACGAAAATAAAGAAAGAAATGAGAAGAAGGAATTTTCTGGCAGTTTCGGAATTCAAATGTTGATGAATGCTTCAAAGGGCTTTCATGGCAGCAAATAAACGACTAAAATGGCAGAAAATTGGTGTTGAAGTTGCTGGAAATTAACTAGACGTTGAACTCGACAGAACCCGAACAATATACTGAGCGGACTCGAATCGAATACGTTCTTCACCAACGGACTTGGACCCTCTAGATAGCGATCTAGGAACCCAAAGTATCAAGGAGGATGACACAATCAAACAAAGTCTGAAAATGCCAAAGAAGTTCAATGAAGAACTGAAATTGAGAGAAAAACTCACAATAATTTTGTTTCATGAAAATTGTCTAACCAAATTACATTGTTTAAACACATATATATAGGTACAAGGGCTGCCAAATTCGTTTAAGTTGTGTGGCTGATATTAAAAGGAGTTTAAAAATTGAATTTGAGTGAAAATAACTCCTTTTGGGCGGACTCAATTGGCAGCCACAAGTTTAGGCGCCCAAAACACATGAAAATCACATTTAACATGTGATTTTTATGTTTGAAATTCAAACATAACCACTCGGGCTTATCCTTTCTTGCAAATGGCGCATAATGAAGGAGAAAACGGGCTGATTCCGCTGCACATTCACACGCATGTGTCAAGCTGCCACGTGGGTGCTGGAGATGACCGAATGCCACCTAGGGTGCCACATGTGCACTAGCACACTCCCCGATATGCAAGACGCTTTTCAACTACTTCTAGACTTGTTAGCTGAAGTTGAGCTAGTGGAGCTAAAGTTGAGCTGAAATGAGTTAACTGAAAGTGTCAGGAGCTGAACTGAGCTGCCTTGAGCTGGAGATGAGCTGGTTACACTCTCCTGAACTGAAGATGAGTTGCATACACTCTGGTGAGCTGGAATTGAGCTGCCTACACTCACTTGAGCTAGAGTTGAGCTAGCTACACACTCCTGAGCTAATGTCCTCCTAAGTACCTACATGAAAACAAAGCAAACACACATAAACAGCCTTGTAGTCTTATTTAAACACATAAGCATACTTAAAACATAATGTAAACGTACTGAACAATATGTATACATATGTAAACACAACTTTAAGTATATATATACTAAGTATGTCACATATCAGTATGTAACACATTATAAACTCTATATTCTAAGGCATGAACAGTATCAAATGATTCTGGAATGTTAGCACAAGTAAGGAAAAGGGCTTCCCTGAATTTCTTTGCCTTAGAACGAGTGATGGGTCCAGTTGGTAAGACCTCCGGATCAGCTTGTTTGTTCTGAATTGATGTGCTCACATCATCCCCCCCTTCTTGAAAAGGATTTGACCTCAAATCTGTAGAGTCATCAAAAGGGGTTAAGTCACAAACATTAAAAGTGGCACTCACATTATAATCTCCCGGTAAGTCTATCTTGTAGGCATTGTCGTTCACTTTCGCCAACACCTGGAAAGGACCATCTCCGCGCGGTAACAGCTTGGACCACCTTTGGGCTGGAAATCTTTCCTTTCGGAAATGAACCCAAACCCAGTCTCCAACTTCGAAGGTGACTCGCTTTCTTCCCTTGTTTTCTTGCTTTTCATATTGCTGAGTCCTTCGCTCAAGATTCTCCTTCACTTGCTGATGCAACTTCTTGACATATTCTGCTTTCGCTTGACCGTCCCTGTTCGTCACTTGTTCCTGTGAAAGAGGTAACAAATCTAGAGGCGTAATGGGGTTAAAACCATAAACAACCTCAAATGGTGACATCTTAGTAGCAGAATGAATGGCATGATTATATGCAAATTCAACATGTGGCAAACAATCCTCCCAAGTCCTAATGTTCTTTTTAATGATGGAACGAAGTAAAGTAGATAAAACACGATTAACAACCTCAGTTTGTCCATCAGTTTGGGGATGACAAGTAGTAGAAAACATAAGTTTCGTACCTAGTTTGTTCCAAAGAGTCCTCCAGAAGTGACTCAAAAACTTTACATCCCTGTCAGAAATAATCGACCTAGGAATACCATGTAAACGAACAATCTCTCTAAAGAACAAGTTAGCCACATTAACAACATCATCAGTCTTATGGCATGCAATGAAATGTGCCATCTTAGAGAATCTATCAACCACAACAAACACACTATCTCTACCAGTCCTAGTTCGAGGCAATCCCAAAACAAAATCCATAGAAATGTCAGTCCAAGGGGATTCAGGAATAGGTAAAGGTAAGTACATACCGTGTGGTGAAACCTTCGACTTTGCTTTCTTGCAAGTCACACAACGATCACAATACCTTTCAACATTGCGACGCATCTTGGGCCAAAACAGATGCTCCTTCAAGGTATGTAATGTCTTGGTGACTCCAAAGTGACCCATCAAACCACCTTCATGTGCCTCGCATATCAGAATGTCACGCATCGAACCTTGTGGAATGCATATCCTATTTTCTTTGAAAAGATAACCATCATGCCTGTAAAATTTTCCATCTGCACCTTTTTCACAAGCAACATGCTTATCACGAAAATCAGGGTCATCAGAATACAATTCTCTAATATATGCAAACCCAATCAAATGTGAATCTAAATAAGTCAACAGGGCATACCTACGGGATAACACATCAGCAACAACATTTTCTTTCCCTTTCTTGTAACGAATGACATAAGGAAAAGACTCTAAAAATTCAATCCATTTTGCATGTCTTTTGTTCAATTTATGCTGACTCGTTATGTATCTCAAAGCCTCATGATCTGTGTGAATGACAAACTCCTTAGGCAACAAGTAATGCTGCCAAGTCTCTAAAGACCTAATCAATGCATACATCTCTTTGTCATAAATAGGATAATTCAATGTAGCTCCACTTAGTTTCTCACTAAAGTATGCTATAGGTCTCTTTTCCTGCATTAAAACAGCGCCTATACCAATGCCAGATGCATCACATTTAATCTCAAAAGTTTTATCAAAATTAGGCAAGGCTAACACTGGTGCTCTAGTCAAACAATCCTTAATTTTCAAAAACGCATATTCCTGTTATTTACCCCACAAGAAGCTCGAATTCTTCTTAATGATCCTGGTTAAGGGGCGGTAATAGAACTAAAGTTAGGGACAAACCGACGGTAAAAACTCGCTAAACCATGAAAAGATCTGACCTGAGTAATTGATGTCGGTCGTGGCCATTCCTGAATTGCTCGGATTTTCTCAGGATCGACTTCCACACCCTGTTCACTAACAATGTAACCAAGAAATGTAAGTTTGTTAGTGCAAAACACACACTTCTCTAGGTTACCAAACAAACGTTCTTCTCGTAAAACCTGCAAAACAGCTTTCAAATGCTCTGCATGATCTGGTAAAGTTTTACTGTAAATCAAAATGTCATCGAAGTAAACAACACAAAACCTACCAATGAAAGGTCGTAGAACATGATTCATCAAACGCATGAAAGTACTAGGTGCATTAGTTAACCCAAAAGGCATTACTAACCATTCGTACAAACCTAGCTTCGTTTTGAAGGTTGTCTTCCACTCATCGCCTTCTCGCATGCGAATCTGATGATAACCGCTCTTTAGGTCAATTTTGGAGAAGATGACGGCTCCGCAAAGCTCGTCCAACATATCATCAAGTCTTGGAATGGGATGCCGATACTTAATTGTGATCTGATTCACAGCTCGACAATCTACGCACATCCTCCAAGAACCATCTTTCTTCGGCACCAACAGTACCGGAACAGCACACGGACTCAAGCTCTCTCGAATGTAACCCTTGTCCATCAACTCTGTAATCTATCTTTGAAGTTCTTTCGTCTCTTCGGGGTTGGTTCGATAAGCTGGCCGGTTCGGAATAGTAGCACCTGGAATGAAATCAATTTGGTGCTCAATGCCACGAAGGGGTGGCTATCCTTTTGGTGTTTCATCCGGAAACACATCCTTAAATTCCTGCAAAAGAGATGACACATAAGCAGGCAAATCACTCGGAAACTCAGACAGTAAACAATAATCCTTAAACAATAAAATATAAACAAACTGCTGAGAGGAAAGACATTTCCTGATTTCTTTGCTGCTTGCATACACGTTCATCTTATTTTTCCCACGAACTTCTTCAGAATTCTTTCGCAATCTCGCTTGATCCTCTTGAACTTGACTCGGTGTCAAAGGAGCCAAAGTTATCTTTTTACCTGCATGCATAAAAGAATACCTGTTCGTGAAATCATCATGAGTCGTCTTTTTATCAAACTGCCACGGACGACCCAACAGCAAATGACTCGCATCCATTGCAACTACGTCACAAAGTACTTCGTCCTTGTACTTCCCAATGGCAAATGGCACCAAAACCTGCTTGGTCACTCAAATCTCTCCACCGTCATTCAGCCATTGAAGCTTGTAAGGATTGGGATGCTTCGTCGTCGGTAAACCTAGCTTTTCAACCATCACAGTACTAGCAACATTAGTGCAACTACCACCATCGATAATTACAACACATACCTTATTATTCACAAGACATCTCGTGTGAAAGATGTTCTCTCGCTACTGCTCGTTCTGGATCGGTTGTGTCTGCAGACTTCTCTTGACAACAAGGGCTTCTCCGGTGGCAAACAACTGCACCTCCTCGTCATCATCATCTACAACCTCCATAGGGGGGTCCTGGGTGTCTTCCTCAGACTCGGACTCGATCTCGCCATTCTCTAACATCAACATGGTCCTCTGGTTGGGGCACTGACTGGCAATGTGTCCTCGTCCTAAACACTTGAAGCACAGGATGTCTCTCGAACGCTCCTGTGACACCACCTGCTTGTCACGCCTACCCTCAGTAGTAGGTGCATTCGGTTTGCTAGATTCGGCTTTATCACGACTCTAAAGTGGTGGTGGTGGTGCTTGTTTCCTGAAATTGTTAGGGGCATTTAAATTATTTGAAAATGACTTAAAAGGAGTATTACCTCGGTTTGAAGACTTCCTTCGTTGTTGTCTTTCAACTTTAATTGCCATGTGCACCATGTCATCCAAATCAACATAATGATGTAATTCAACAACGTTAGAAATTTCAGAATTCAAACCTGCAAGGAAACGTGCCATCGTCGCCTCACGATCCTCGACGATGTTGGCTCGCATCATGGCCATCTCCATCTCCTTGTAGTAATCTTCAACACTCTGATTCCCCTGTTTCAAAGTTTGCAATTTCTGAAACAAATCACGATGATAATGGGAAGGAGCAAACCTCTTACGCATGATACGCTTCATTTCAGTCCATGAAGCCACGAGACCCTCGTCGGCACGTCTCTGACTGATCAGCAACTGATCCCACCATATCAAGGCATAATCAGTGAATTCCATCGCAGCCAAATGGACCTTCTTTTGTTCAGAATAATTGTAACACTCGAACACATGTTCAACCTTGCTTTCCCAAGCAAGATATGCATCCGGATCTGTCCGTCCCTGAAAAGAAGGGATAGCAACCTTAATGTTAGTCAAATTGTCATCAATAACTTGTCTTGCACGATGGTTCACTCTAGGTGAATGTTCGACGTCCTTCTCATCATTATTCTCATTTTGGACAGATTGGGAACCACCCCCATCTATTCTATCCAAACGAGACTGAATAGGCTCCAATGCTCGATCTAACAATTGTTGCAAAGTTCTAGTAAGAGCTTGCATTTGCAAATCTGGTGGATTACCTCCACCGGGACTACGATCATCACTTCTTGTCATTATAACACAAAACACAAGAAAATAAAACAATAGGTTAGTAAAAATGAAAATTAAAGTCCCTCACTGCACACACAATCAAATTCTCACGGATCACTCAAAAGAACAGTGCACTCAAAAGATAACACTCAGCGCTCGTGTTTCACTCGGGAGAATGCTCTTGAATGGCTTTTTTTTGTCTCCCCTTCTGTTCTCACAACGCTCAAATGCCTTTTCCACTCGTTCTCTCGCAAACAGTTCTTTAAGAAACTAATCTGACCCTTCAAACTTGTTATCTGTGTTAACTCCAAGATATAAATGCACAAATGATAGAACAAAGGTTAAACGGAGTTTAGGGGCTGTTTAATTGAACAAAAACAAAGGCTGGAAATAAAATAAGAACATGGCTGAAATTAAAGCTTAAAATGAAGTGAAAGAAAGGAAAAAACAAAGTACTTACTGCAAAAAAAATGCTTACCACAACCCTATCACCGAACAAACAAGAACAGGTTGTTTCGGGTGATTTTGAAGCATTCCACGGTAAACAAAGACATTTTTCATCATTTTTTGATTCAAACAACAGTATAAGATGTAAACAACACTAATTTGTCGAATCTGATTTTTTTAAATTTTTTTTTCGATTTTTTTACTTTGACTTTCCTGGTCAAACTTTGACTTTGACTTTTTTTTCTTCAGAATTTCGATTTTTTTATTTATTTTTGTATTATTATTTTTTGATTTCTTGTAGTGCAGAAAGTGCTATAATCCGACCAAAGCTCTGATTACCATATGATAAAGGGGTACGTTGCTTCAGAAACAACGGTCCTTTGTTTGTAACGGATCTAGGATTGTAGTAAGCATGTTTCTGCAATAAACACAATGTTATGGATGTTAGAATGATGTTAAAACAACAAGAACAAAGGAAAAAACGAAAATAAAGAAAGAAATGAGAAGAAGGAATTTTCTGGCAGTTTTGGAATTCAAATGTTGATGAATGCTTCAAAGGGCTTTCATGGCAGAAAATTGGTGTTGAAGTTGCTGGAAATTAACAAGAAGTTGAACTCGAAAGAACCCGAACAATATACTGAGCGGACCCGAATCGAATACGTTCTTCGCCAACGGACTTGGACCCTCTATATAGCGATCTAGGAACCCGAAGTATCAAGGAGGATGACACAATCAAACAAAGTCTGAAAATGCCAAAGAAGTTCAATGAAGAACTGAAATTGAGAGAAAAACTCACAATAATTTTGTTTCATGAAAAATGTCTAACCAAATTACATTGTTTAAACACATATATATAGGTACAAGGGCTGCCAAATTCGTTTAAGTTGTGTGGCTGATATTAAAAGGAGTTTAAAAATTGAATTTGAGTGAAAATAACTCCTTTTGGGCGGACTCAATTGGCAGCCACAAGTTTAGGCGCCCAAAACACATGAAAATCACATTTAACATGTGATTTTTATGTTTGAAATTCAAACATAACCACTCAGGCTTATCCTTTCTTGCAAATGGCGCATAATGAAGGAGAAAACAGGCTGATTCGGCTGCACATTCACACACATGTGTCAAGCTGCCACGTGGGTGCTGGAGATGACCGGATGCCACCTAGGCTGCCACATGTGCACTAGCACACTCCCCGATATGCAAGACGCTTTTCAGCTACTTCTGGACTTGTTAGCTGAAGTTGAGCTAGTGGAGCTAAAGTTGAGCTGAAATGAGTTAACTGAAAGTGTCAAGAGCTGAACTGAGCTGCCTTGAGCTGGAGATGAGCTGGTTACACTCTCCTGAACTGAAGATGAGCTGCATACACTCTGGTGAACTGGAATTGAGCTGCCTACACTCACTTGAGCTAGAGTTGAGCTAGCTACACACTCTTGAGCTAATGTCCTCCTAAGTACCTACATGAAAACAAAGCAAACACACATAAACAGCCTTGTAGTCTTATTTAAACACATAAGCATACTTAAAACATAATGTAAACGTACTGAACAATATGTATACATATGTAAACACAACTATAAGTATATATATACTAAGTATGTCACATATCAGTATGTAACACATTATAAACTCTATATTCTAAGGCATGAACAGTATCAAATGATTCTGGAATGTTAGCACAAGTAAGGAAAAGGGCTTCCCTGAATTTCTTTGCCTTAGAACGAGTGATGGGTCCAGTTGGTAAGACCTCCGGATCAACTTGTTTGTTCTGAATTGATGTGCTCACATCAGCAACCCTCCACACATGTGCTCAGCATGCTTGGGCAGCCTTGGCATGCTCCACACACACCAAGCATGTGGATGAAGCAAGTGGCCGAACCAAACAACCCCCTCTCTCATATTTGCGGCAAACTCAAAGGATGAGACCAAGGAGTTAAATGTTTGAATTTCAAACATTTATCACATGTAAATTGTGATACACATGGGCGCCAACATTCAAATTGAGTGGCTGCCAATGCTTGCCACCAAGAGAAGAAGTTATGTATTTGAATTTAATTTTTTTCAGCCATACAAATAATTCGGCCACCCCCTCTTATTCCTATAAATATGTGTTCTAAACAATGTAATAAGGTTAGACACTTTCGAATAAAAATACTTTGTGAGATTTTCTCTCAAATTTGGTTCTTTTTAAAACTTCTTTCTTGACATTTCAATTCTGAATTGTTGTGTCAATATTTTGATACTTTGGGTTCTTGATTCGATATAATCAATGGGTCCAAGTGCGTGTTGAAAAAAAATCAATATAAGGTTCGGGTTCGTTCAGTCTATTGTTCGAGTTATTCCTTGGAGTTTTGTTTGAATTTTCCTTCAAGTTGCTGCCATGGATGAACGTTGAAGCCTTCATCTTCAACCCATTCAAATCTGCCCAGAATTTCCAGCAACTTTCTCCCTTACTTCTTTTTGTTTTCTTTTCTTTATTTCGTGACATTTTAGAGTCTAAATCAGCCTTCTTGTTTTGTTTCAATTGCAGGGAAATGCTTGCTTCAATCCTAGATCCGTATCACACAAGGAACGTTGTTTCGACAAGCAACGCCCTTATCAGGATTGATCAGACTTACTCATTTCTTCTAAGGCCTCTTTTTCTGAATCCTCCTTGGTTGTAACTTTGCCATTGTCTTTAGGTATTACGGTTCTCCAATTAGGAAATTGGCTAGGAACATGTCCTTATCCCAAACACCGTAACAACGAATGACTTTTTCTTCACTTGGAGAAATCTTCTTCTTGTGTTCTTTTGGTGCTTGTTCCCTTGGTTGAGAACTGACTTTCTCCCTCTTAAGATAATTATGTCCATTTGCTCTCGCAACGGAGAAAACTGTTGTTGTATCATCTTTTTCATCTCTCGAAGAAAAGCTTCTTGGGAAAATCAAAGTCTCGGGACATGTTGTACCTTAATTAACTAGCTCTGATACCAAATGATATGATCTCACCCTCGAGATTGAAGTTGAGGCACTCGTGTTCCTGATCGAATTAAGGATGCCCCGAACTAGGTAGACTTCAAATTCAAACTTAATTGAAATGATGCAGAAATAGTAGATTAATGGCTGAAGTGTTTGATGGTGGATAAATGACGGATTTAAAATGTATGAATGTTTAGGAATGGATCGTGACCCACTAGTTATAATAGAACTAGGAACCAATGATATATAAGAATGGATAGGATCGCGACCCACTATCTATAAATGAGATAGGAAGCAACGATATCAAAGGGGTGAACACCACACTTAGAAAGTGATAAGTTCAATAGGAAGACACCACAAGCTAGGCTTGATAAGTCTAATGATAAACAAGAGTATAAACTCCCAATATATTTCTTCAAAGAAAGGTGTACAAGATGTGTCTCAATATGACAAATGTAGCCACTATTTATAGGCTTTTACAAGATAGGTGAATAGTTAAAATAACATGAATTAAAGCTATATAAATTGTATAATATTAGGATGCATTCTCCAAGGTGAATGAATGGCTTTTGGATGATTCAATGAACCATATTAAATAGGTTCATGCATGAATCTGCCCAATACATCAATGTATCATTAATCCTTGATCTCCAAGCCTTTTAATGTCATCCATTCATGTATCTGGAGATGAATGTATTGCCAAAGCTCCTTGAACCTTCTAGGTTCCTTCCGTACTTGAATTAGGAAGATGAATGAATGAATTTGGTGCTTCCATCCAATGGATTTTCGGTTTTCCTGAACTAATTTTCCAGCCTGCACTGTCTACGATAAAGTAAAGAAATAGCAAACTTATTGAAAACATTAAAGTAAGATGTAAAACAATGCAACCTTATTGTTTAAACACACAACAAGCTGGCATAGCTTAACATACAACATTATAAGCTGGCAAACTAATCTAAAACACACTTATCATAATATATACATAGCAAACTATGCAAACACTTATAAAACTCATAATACAAGTAAAGAAATGTTACACATCAGTATGTAACAAGTGAAAGAGCAAACTTCCCTGAAAGTTTAAAGTTGCACCGTTGGGTGGCAGAAACGTGCTCACATCATCCTACCCTTCTTTAATGCGATTTGTCCCCAAATCGACGATCAGGACAAAAGGGAACAACTTCGATTTCCGTTTGGCGGGGAACTTCTTTAACCTCCATGCTTGGCACAAATTCCAGCCACCTTGCACAAATGCTGAAGGTGCAAGATGTGCCTTCATTCTTGTACCCTTTCGAATAATGCACATCATAGATGCAAACAAAGCTCGCTTCACATTCTTGATCCTGCAAACACATATACACAAATACAACTCCAAAGAACAATGCAAATCTCGACTATCAACTAGATTCACAAACGCAAATCCACAAATCCAAGTACAACCAAAGAACTCATAAACCAAAGATGAAAAATCAATAGCACTATGGAAAGGAATGTCAAACCGTGATAAAGGAGGTTGCTGAATTTCTGAAAAGAACATAAATGCGCTAGACATACCAACGTTTGCAACCTTCGGGACTTCATAAGGCATCACTTTATCATTTTGCAAATTAGAAGAAGAAGAAGAAAATGTAGAATCAGATAATGTCTTTGAAATCACTTTCTCTTTTTCACATTCATTCTCCTCTTTGCTTGCCTTACAAGCTGCAATACTCGCTTTCAAACGAATTTGGTCTTCATATACTTCACTTGGAGTCAAAGGTGCCAAAATTACCCTTTTACCCTCATGAGGATTCGAACCCAGATTAAGTTCTGACCATCTATCAGAGAAAAAAGAACGAATGGATCTTGTAGGATTCCCAAGAAATTCTTCAATTTCTTCTGGAAGTTGATGATTATTCATACGCTTCTCACGTTCTGTGAATAGACGGGACATTGAGGAATATCCAGAAAGGCATTTAGGGAATCGGTCTGATTCTATCTTTGTTCGTTCCGTTTGAAGAAAGGAAGGATCCCAAATAATCGATCTTTCTTTTAGTTGTTGAATCTCTCTTTGATTGATCAATGTGTGATATTCCGAATCCTCATTACTAATGGAATCAAAACGATCTCTGGATTGATCAGAAGATCCTTTCAATTGGCCAAAATCTGTTACTTGAACGAAACTAGATCTTGTGGAATCATATTGAATATTTGACGATACATTCCGTACCTTGCTAAAAAATTGATCCGTGTTTACCAACCATACATTGTCTAACCAAATCCAATTCTCTCTCGATATGTTCCTCAAAAATCTGATTTGTGCGAATTCTCCCCCAACTAACGAAGAGATCTTGGCGGAATTGCCACATATGAAATTGAGCACAATTTTGCAAAGAAATAGCCCACTTGCCTCTTGAGAAGAGATGGGAAACATGCTCAATATCACCATCATTTAGCTATTGCATTTCTTTTTCTCGTTGTTGGTCATATGTATAGAACTAACTTTGGAATTGGTCACAGTATAAAAGATATTTTAGAAGCACATATTCCTCCAGGAGGACGATTGGGGCGTGGGCATAAGGGTCTTTATGACACAATAAATAATTCGATAAAAGAGTATCGATTGGTGTAACAATCGTGCAAAACTCTCTTATCATACTGCCACGGTCTTCCTAACAACAAATGACAAGCATCCATAGAACAAACATCACAAGTTACCTCATCCTTGTACTTACCAATGAAAAATGGTACAACAACTTGTTTGGTAACTTTGATTTCACCACCATTATTCAACCATTGTAACTTGTACGGATTATGATGCTTCGTTGTCGTCAAACCTAGCTTTTCAACCATGAGAGTACTAGCAACGTCAGTACAACTACCACTATCAATAATCACAATATATACCTTGTCTTTCACGTGGCATCTCGTATGGAAGAGATTGTCTCATTGCGGTTTATCCTGTGTTGGCTGAACATTCAGACTTCGTTTGACAACTAGAATGTCACCAGTTGCTGCTAATTCAAGGTCATCATCGTCAACTTCTTTCGGAGGTTCATGTACATCGTCTCCATGATCAGAATCGATTTCACCATAATCTCACAATAACATCGTACTTCGGTTCAGACATTGGCTCACAACATGTCCTCTACCAAGGCATTTAAAGCATTTAATGTCCCTCGTGCGATCTGGTTGCATTGATTGCTTTCCACGACCAGCATCTTCAACAGAAGGTTTTGACTTGCTCGATTATGCCTTCTCTTTTATTTGCAACGGTGCTTTCTGCTTGAAATCATTTGTTTGATTGAATAGGGGGTTCGAAAACGACTTAAATGAACTATTACCTCGATTAGAAGACTTTCGTCGTTGTTGTCGTTCAATCTTGATTGCCATAGGCACCATGTCATCCAACTCGATATAATGTTGTAACTCAACAATGTTAACTCAACATAAGTTCTAATGTATTTAAGTAAAAGAAGCTAAAATGAACTAATGAGCTGAAATTAAGGTAAAGATGTGGTTTATGTAATGCATGAATATCATATGATATACAAATGAATGATAACATATGATAATCCAAGTATGTTATATAATGCATAAATAAGTAAATAGATAATGAAGTAAGGAAGAACTCCCTCTTCTTTCATGCTTGATAAACAAGATGAAAGCATAGTGGATGTGAGTAGAAATGTGCACACATCAAGAAGGATTTCAGAATTAGGATGAAGATGAGTGCTTCAATTTTCAACAATGGCAGCAAGGTTTGAGTATTCATCAATGGCAGTAAGGTTGCTGGAAATTTTACGAAATTCCGAAAGAACGATGAACTCGAAAGAACTTGCGCAATATCCTATGCAAACCCGAATCGAATATGTTCAACGTCAAAGGACTTGGACCCACTAGATAGCGATCTAGGAACCCGAAGTATCAAGGATTGACACAACAAACAAGTTGAAATGTCAAGAAGAAGTTCTGAAAAGAACTGAACAAGAGAAATTCTCTCAAGTAAATTTTTATTCAAAAGTGTGTAACCATTGTACATTACAGTTTACAAATATATAGCACATACAAAGGGATGAAGCCGCCCAAATGTGTGGCTGAAAGTTGGACGAATTTAACACATGTATTTTGTGTTCAAATTCAAACGAAAATCTGCCCATAACTTCCTTAATGTGTGGCTGAGTTTAATTCACACATTTTACATGTGTTAATTGTGTGAATTATTTGAATTTGAAATCTGTCCACATGTGTTAATTGTTTGAATTTCAAATTTGTCCACATGCTTGCCCACACATGCACAATGTCTCACACATGCCGTGCACATGCTTGGAGAGGTGTAGGACGCCCCATATGCTGCTCACATTCTTGTAGGACACTCTCCCATGCGTAGGTCACCTTTCAGCTACTTCCGGACTTGTCTGCTGGAGTTGAGCTAGTGGAGCTGAAGTTGAGCTAGGTGGAAGTGAATTGAGCTGCTTTGGAGTGTGCTGAACTGAGTTGCGCTGAAAACAATGCGTAGAAGTTGCCTTGAGCTGAGTTGAGCTGCATACACTTGAGTGAGCTTCAATCGAGCTAGGCGGAAGCTCTTTAGTTGTTGTCCTTTAGTGTCCCTTAATGAAAAAGCAACAAACATCCATCAAAGTATTGTAAACTTATTGAAAACATTTAAACAAGCTGAAAACAACATGTTAAGACACTAATGAGCTAGCAAACTTATTCACAAGCACACAACAAGCTCTCATATCAAAGCATACACACTTAGAAAATGAAACCAAATCACATAATACTTATAGAAAACTATGAAAACACTTATAAAACTCATAATATAAGTAAAGAAATGTTACACATCAGTATGTAACAAGTGAAAGAGCAAACTTCCTTGAAAGTTTGAAGTTGCATAAATGTGCTCACATCACAAGTCCTTAACCATATTGGAAGTCCATTAAAATTGGATTTTAATTGTAATTTTTAGACCCAAAGCTGAATTATAAAAGCTTGGGTCTAATTATTGAATTTTCAGCCGAAATCAGACTCATTTATGTTTAGGCCTTGTCATTCCCTTTAA
Organism: Hibiscus trionum; assembly: GCA_030270665.1. Classification (NCBI taxonomy): domain Eukaryota; kingdom Viridiplantae; phylum Streptophyta; class Magnoliopsida; order Malvales; family Malvaceae; genus Hibiscus; species Hibiscus trionum. Next base: position 34,838,569 of record BSYR01000010.1, on the reverse strand, counting down.
AACTGCCCAAATCAGCCTCATATTCAAGCTACAGCACTAATAAGCTGATACATGCATAGGAGGGGTGAAACTAATCATCTTGGAAAAGAAGTTAAAACTGTTTTGCAAGTCAGAAACGTCAGTCAACTTGAGACCCCTTTTTGGACGGGATCCAGGCATTTATGGGTCGACATGTCTTCTTCAAACTTGTCCGGCTGTCAATTAGCTTTCCAACGGATCTTGAAACGCCTGAATCGGACATCTGGAACTCAAGATACGTCTATTTTAGCAAAGACAGCGCATGCAGAAATTCCTATACGGGATTAATACGAGATTTTTGGATAATTACGAATTTTCAAGAATTTATTTGATTATTTGTAATTTAAATCAATATAGGATTATGCAATATCTATTAGGATCAGATTTATTTAATTATGATTTTATTTTTAATATTTATTTATTATTAGAAGTTACTTATGTAATTAGGAGATTAGATTTCAGCATTTATTTATTGTATTTAATTTCCTAAGTTTACTAGGATTAGAACTTCTTCAAGGCTTATATAAGGAGGCTTCAACCACATTGTAATTGAAGATTTGAATGATTAAAAAAAGTTCTCTTTTGAGTTCAGACTTCCAAGAAGTATAACTTGTGTTCTTTATTTTAGAAGCGATTCTTCAAGTTCGTAAGAATTTGTTGTTGATCTTCACACTTCTGCTTGCCTAGGTAACTGCGTCTAGGAGGGTGGGTTAGAGCCGCTTGAGGTTGCTTGCTTGGTTAATTGCGATCAAGAGGGTGTCGAGGACAATTTATCCATTTATCTTCCATCTCCATCGTCATCCCCTATCTTCAACCATCTTTTCACCGATCCAACATTCACGCCAACATCCTTATCCGCTTCCGCAAGTTCAACGTTCGCGTATACGAGGCCGTGTCCGTATCATTTGGTATCAGAGTCAGATCGTTCTTGAGGATATCATTGAGAAACGTGTTGAATTTTACTCTTTTGGGGACTCGATGTCATTATTGTTGTCGACTAGATCATTTCGGGTATGATTGTCCAGATAAGTCTTATTTTCAAGAAAAAATTTTGAGAGATATGTTGTCTGAAATCATTCCTTCTAATGATATTGAAATCTGTGATTCAAAGCATGATGGAGAAATTTGTTCTCCTAAAGAACATGAGGAAGGCGATAACATCGAGTGTTTAACCTTGCCTATTGATGAAGAAGAAATTGTTAGTAGCGTGTTTGTTTCTAGTGACAAATCTACTATTCTGATTAAAGATGACCATCAAACGACAAACACCGACGAAGGTACGCTACAATCAAAAGGTACCATTGGTTGTTTTCAAAATTCTATTTATGCTTATTTCTCTTCTAGCATTGAAAACAATTTTGAAGATGAGAACGAGTCACTTTGCAACCAAAAGAACAATAGTGATGATCTCAATGAGAAGGAAATTGTAAATAAATTGCAAAAAGAGACTATGCATAAGGATTCTTCAAGACATCTTCTCTTTCCTGGTACTTTGATGAACTTCTTCCATTGACCGGTCTAGATTCGAGGGCGAATCTTTTTGAGGAGTGGGGGAATGATACATGCATGGGAGGGGTGAAACTAATCATCTTGGAAAAGAAGTTAAAACTGTTTTGCAAGTCAGAAACGTCAGTCAACTTGCGACCCCTTTTTGGATGAGATCTAGGCATTTATGGGTCAACATGTCTTCTTGAAACTTGTCCGGCTGTCAATTAGCTTTCCAACGGATCTTGAAACGCCTGAATCGGACATCTGTAACTCAACATATGTCTATTTTAGCAAAGACATCGCATGCAGAAATTCCTATACGGGATTAATACGAGATTTTTGGATAAGGGTAAACTATCTGGTTGACCACCAATCTTTAGGTAAAGTTTTAAAATGACCACCTTAAAAAAAACGCGTCAATTGACTACCCAAACTATTAAAATGGGATCAATTTGACCACCAGCCGTTAATGGGCTAACGGAAGGTGACGTGGCAGTTAAAAAATTAAAGGTATAATCACACATTTGGTCCTTATTATTTACACATTCTTTCAATTTAGTCCTAATTTTAAACTAATAAAATAAATTAATTATTTATTTAGATAGTGACACGTGTCAACACCTTATTGGAGGACTTTAATTATTTATATTTAATTTAATAAATTTATTTCCCTCCTCCAATCAGGTGGTGACACGTGTCACCACCTTTTTAAAGGAGAAAAATCAATTTCAAGCAACTTGCTTGCCAAGAGAGTCGAACCGAGGCAGCCAAGAGTAGTGGGCAGCAGCATAGCCACTGAGCCAAACCCAATCTTGTGTCTAAAATTACTCCATCAAATATATATTGCTTTTTTATTTTTTACATTTATTCTTTTAATTCAACATATATAATCATCAAATCTTTCTCCATTCCTTCACCACTCTTCACTGCCGGTAACTGCTTTGCTTGCTGGCTAGTAGTTTTCACGGCTCCCCCACTGCAGCAAAAAGCTTATAAAAGCGCCATTATTATCATTCAAGAGAAACCAAAGCAAAAAAACTGATATTATCAAAATGCTATAGCTAAACAACAGCAAGAAGAAGAAGATGATGATGATGATGATGAAACGAGCGGTGGCGTGCAGTGTTGTTCTCTAGTAGCTTAAAGTGTTGATTTTGTTATACAAAGCGGCCAAGCAACAAACATTATCAGAACAAAGGGGGGGAAGTAAAGTAGAAAAAGGGCATCGACCCAAAGACAAAAAAAGAAGAGAACTTTACGTGTGTGGTTGTGTTCTTGTAATTTTTCACAATGAGGGGAAGAACAGAGATTCTGGCGTTGTTTTTTTGTTTGGTTACTGCAACGACGACGTTTGCGTCCACCGTCACGTACGATCACCGAGCGATTGTCATCGACGGGAAACGCCGTGTTTTGGTCTCTGGCTCCATTCACTATCCTCGCAGCACCCCTGATGTAAGCTTCAGTTTTCTGTCATTTTTCCTTTCCCTGTTTTTGGAACAGGGAAAAAAGTTTATACAATTGTGATTTCATGTTTTTAATGTTGTCAGATGTGGCCAGACCTTATACAGAAATCCAAAGATGGAGGATTAGATGTGATAGAAATTTACGTTTTCTGGGATTTACACGAGCCAGTTAGAAACCAGGTTCTGTCTTCTTCTTCTTTTTTCTTTTCAGTTGCTGTACTAAAACTGTTATGAAGTTATGAACTAAAACTAAACACAAGATTGGGTTTGGCTCAGTGGCTATGCTGCTGCCTACTACCCTTGGCTGCCTGGGTTCGACTCTCTTGGCAAGCAAGTTGCTTGAAACTAATTTTTCTCCTTTAAACAGGTGGTGACACGTGTCACCACCTGATTGGAGGAGGGAAATAAATTTATTAAATTAAATATAAATAATTAAAGTCCTCCAATAAGGTGTTGACACGTGTCACTATCTAAATAAATAATTAATTTATTTTATTAGTTTAAAATTAGGACTAAATTGAAAGAATGTGTAAATAATAAGGACCAAATGTGTGATTATACCTTTAATTTTTTAACTGCCACGTCACCTTCCGTTAGCCCATTAACAGCTGGTGGTCAAATTGATCCCATTTTAATAGTTTGGGTAGTCAATTGACGCGTTTTTTTTAAGGTGGTCATTTTAAAACTTTACCTAAAGATTGGTGGTCAACCAGATAGTTTACCCTTTGGATAATTACGAATTTTCAAGAATTTATTTGATTATTTGTAATTTAAATCAATATAGGATTCTGCAATATCTATTAGGATTAGATTTATTTAATTAGGATTTTATTTTTAATATTTATTTATTATTAGAAGTTACTTATGTACTTAGGAGATTAGATTTCAGCATTTATTTATTGTATTTAATTTCCTAAGTTTACTAGGATTAGAACTTCTTCAAGGCTTATATAAGGAGGCTTCAACCACATTGTAATTGAAGATTTGAATGATTAAAAAAAGTTCTCTTTTGAGTTCAGACTTCCAAGAAGTATAACTTGTGTTCTTTATTTTAGAAGCGATTCTTCAAATTCGTAAGAATTTGTTGTTGATCTTCACACTCCTGCTTGCCTAGGTAATTGCGTCTAGGAGGGTGGGTTAGAGCCGCTTGAGGGTGCTTGCTTGGTTAATTGTGATCAAGAGGGTGCCGAGGACAATTTATCCATTTATCTTCCATCTCCATCGGCATCGCCTATCTTCAGCCATCTTTTCACCGATCCAACATTCACGCCAACATCCTTATCCACTTCCGCAAGTTCAACGTTCGCGTATACGGGGCCGTGTCCGTATCATAAGTCGTCCCCCTTATCAGCCAAGGAAGTGTGCCGCCCAAGACTCCTTAAACAAGGGAGAGTTCCCATTCATCAAGTAATTACATAATGTTATTAGTTTCAGGTTATTTTATTAGAAAGAGAGTTTTATTTTATTTAGGAATCTCTTTTAGTTTAGTCATCCTTCCCCTGTAAAAGGATGAGATCTTCTTCTTTCTAAATCAGTTTTGAGTTATTAAATAAAGAGGTTATTCTTTTGAGTACATGTTTGCAAGTGTCAAGAAACTTGTGTCTTCGAAGCTTTCTTCAACGTGTTCGACCGAGTTGAGCGAGGGAGAATCTTTACACTGCGGGATGCCTATCTAATCACGGGTAGGAGGGTCGGTTTTAAGCCATATCACGGAGGTTGCCTAGTTAATTGCAAGTACGAGGGTTCTGTAGGCATCTCTACCATTCCAAAACTCCAAATCCATCTTGTTCAAGTCTTCACCATTGCGCCATCTTCCACAAACATATCTGAAATTTTCAGATTCATTTTTCTTTACTTTGCACTTATCTTTCTTTATCTTTTTCGTTTAATTCCTTCTTATTTACTTCTAATGTTTTTATTCACCTTTGAACCTTTAACTTTGGGCTCTTATTTTCCGAATTTTCAAGAAACACCATTGCATATTCTCTTGAAATTCCAGATTTTTCCAGATTCAAAGTTTCTTGATAAAGTCAGCACCCTGGGCTTGTTTTCAAGTGATTTCGAGAGTTTCCAATGTATTAGCAAGCCCTACATCAGTTGGTATATGATTGGGCACGATTTTTGGGCAAGAAATTCAAGTTTGGTTGAATTTGGGAGGGTTCCAATCTCAATCTGCAGCAACTTTGCAAGATGGGTTGTTTTTAGCATTTTAGGGTTCTTTCTTTCCAATAAACCCTAATTTTCATTTTCTTGCAGTTTTAATTCGCTTTTTTACCACAAAAAAAGAAAAAGAAAAAAATAAAAGGTAAAAAGAAACAAAAAGAAAGAGACAAGAACAACACAATCAGCAAGCAAAGCAAGTGCTAAGCATCACGCCTATTCCCATACATATTTGATATGTGCACGTTCATACTCAAGTTTGGCTCACTCCTATGTTGTGCTTAGTACAATTGCTACACTCATTTCTAGTTATCTAGATACTTGCCATCATATCATACTATACATATATTTTGCATACTTTATTCTAATAATCATAGCATAGATAATACATGCACAAGTTATTAAAACCACATCTTTACGTATCATTTATGCATTGCATAACTTATACATTTTATTATATGTTTGCACTATCTTCTTCCCCATATGCTTGAATTTGAACTGATTTGTATAGCAATCAAGCATAGTCCTTCGGTCATATTGCCATGGCCTCCCAAGTAAAATATGACTTGCGTGCATAGGCACAACATCACATAAAACTTCATCTTTGTAAGAACCGATAGAGAAAGGAACAAGAACCTATTTGGTGACCTTTAGTTCTCCCGAATTGTTCAACCATTGAAGCTTGTATGGTGCTGGATGTTTTATGGTCTTTAGGCCCAATTTATCTACCATAAGTGTACTTGCCACGTTCGTGCAACTCCCCCCATCAATGATCATAAAACACACCTTTTGGTTGACATAACACCTCTTCCGCTGCTATTTGAGTGTTTAAAAGCTTTTTAACCACCATAAGTTGGCCTTCAACGGCAGGGGTATTCTCTTCTTCATCTTCTTGCTCGGAATCTTCTTGGAATTCATCCTCTTGGTCCGTCGTTACTTCTCCGTTTTCCATTAGATGTATAGTGTGTTTATTTGGACATTGGCTAGCAATGTGACCATGTCCTAAACACTTGAAGCATTTGATCTCACGGGACCAAGTAGGAACTTATGCTTGCTTTCCACGAGCATTCTCCACTATAGTAGGTTTTTTTTTGGGAGATCCGGCTGGATCTTTGGCTTGAAAAGGAGTGCCCTTCCGAGAAGTGTTTGGACTCCATTTAGGGGCAACACTTGTGACATTTATGGATGAGGATCTCTTGCATTGTCGCCTCTCAACTTTGATAGCCATGTGTACCATTTATTCTACTTCAATGTAATGTTGCAATTCGACTACATCGACAATCTCTCGGTTCAATCTTGCTAGAAATCTAGACATGGTGGCCTCTCGGTGATACAAGGGTGTTGATGGTGAAAACAACATTCCTCGTTCATTCGCGGATCTAGGATAATAGCAAGTATTTCTCTGCAACATAAACAAACATGGTTTTGTATTTAGATGTCAAAAATAAAGAAAAGAAGAAAAAATGAAAGAAAAATCAGAAATGGGAAAAGAAGAAAGTTGCCGAAATAATTTAAGGACTAGGTGAAAGGTTGAAGATGATGTCTTCAAGCATTCAACAATGGTAACGACGTTCTTGGACTTGACACGATGAACTCGAAAGAACCTGCATAATCTGTTATGCAAACCCGAATCGAAACTGTTCTTCGTAGTCGAAAGATGAACAAACTCCAAGGAAGAACTCGAACAATCTGTTGAACGAACCCGAACCTTATCTTGAATTTGTTCGAACAAAGTACTTGGACCCTTCAATTATCTAACAATTGAGAACCCGAAGTATCAAGGAAAAAGTTCTAAAAAGAACTAAATTTGAGAGAAAATCTCACAAATAATTTTTATTCATCCAATGTCTTTTTTTTAGTAAAAAAAATTACAAATATATAGAAAAGGGTGGCCGGCCATTGTTTGTGGCTGAATTTGAAAGTGTAATTTGAATTTTAAATTACACAAATAATTCCTCCAATAGGCGCCACATATGTTTCACATTTAACATGTGAGAAAAACAATTTGAATTTCAAATGAAATTCATTTGTTCCATCCAATCTGCCCGCATCTTGTGAGATAAAAAAACATCTGCTGCACGTGCGCATATATGAAGGATGAACAAGGAATACTCGGCTTGCAAACATTTAATTCTTTGAAATTTAATTCCCATTTGCCGGCTGCTTTGTTCACGTGCATGGATGAAAATCCAAGTTTCGGCTGCATGTGTTTTGCTTTGGAAATTTACATGGTGAGGATAAAACAAAGGCTCAGCTGCATGTGTAAATTTCATTTGGTCGAACTTGCATCGCACATACAAGGTGCTGGTCACGTACAATGTATGCACACTCATCACACACGTACACTTGATCCTAATAAAACAAATATATAAAAATAATAAGTCACCTTATAATAATCCAAAACGAAACCAATATAAAAACATTATAAATCATACTCAAACTTATTCAAAACACACCAAACATACTATATACATAGTTAAACACACTAATAAGTAGTATAAGTATAAGAAATGTTACACATCAGTATGTAACAAATGAAAAGTCAAACTTCCCTGAAAGTTTGAAGTAGCATTCGTTGGGTGGCATAATCGTGCTCACATCATCCCCCCTTCTTTAATGCGATTTGTCCCCAAATCGACCCTCATTACAAAAGGGAACAATTTTGACTTTCGCTTGGCAGGGAACTTCCTCAGTCGTCTTGCTCGGCACATATGACATCCTCTCGAATCAAGTTCTTTTACAAAGAACACAAATGGAAATGCCTTCTTTCTTGTACCTTTCTGAATAATGCACAACATAAAGTCAGACAATGCTCGTCGTGCATCCTTAAACCTGAAAAAAATGACATGCAAAGGCAACTCCAAAGAACAACAAGAATCTCGACGATCATCCAGAATCACAACACATGGTTGTTCACAATCCAATGTACAACAAAAAAAAATAGCATATGAAAATGAAAAATCAATAGTACAATGGAAAGGAATGTCAAACCGTGGTAAAGAAGGTTGCTGAATTTCTGGAAAGGACATAGATGCACTAGACATATCAACACTAGCAACCTTGGGAACTTCACATGGCATCACCTTATTAACCTGCAAGTTAGAAGAAGAAATAGAAGAAAACGTAGAATCAGATAAAACCTTTGAGTTCACTTCTTCTTTGTCACAGTCATTCTTCTCTTTGCTAGCTTTCCAAGATGCAGTACTCGCTTTCAAACGAACTTCGTCGTCATATACTTCACTTGGAGTCATAGGTGCCAAAGTTACCTTTTTGCCCTCATGAGTAAAAGAGTATCGATTGGTGTAACAATCGTGCAAAACTCTCTTATCATACTGCCACGGTCTTCCTAACAACAAATGACAAGTATCCATAGAGCAAACATCACATGTTACCTCATCCTTGTAATTTGAAGTAGCATTCGTTGGGTGGCATAATCGTGCTCACATCACTCGGTCTTCCTCCACATTAGCACGGATCATGGCAATCTCCATATCCTTATAGTAATCTTCTACGCTTCTATTGCCTTGCTTGATATTTTGCAACTTATAATAAAGATCACGGTGATAATGGTTAGGCACAAATCTTTTTCTCATGATACCTCTCATTTCAAGCCATGTGCTAATTGGCCTTTCACCGTTGCGTCTCCTAGAACTCTTCAATTGATCCCACCAGACTAGAGCGTAGTCTGTGAATTTCATGGCTGCCAAGCGAACCTTCTTTTGTTCGAAGTAGTTGAGGCATTCAAATATGTGTTCTACTTTGCTTTCCCACTCCAAATAAGCTTCCGGATCAGTTTTGCCTTAGAAAGGAGGAATATTAACCCGAATGCTTCCGAGGTTGTCATCTAATTGGCCATGATCTCTTGTGTTACTCCTAATCGAAATAACATCTTCCGCATCACTATCTTCAATAACTTCATGTTGCATTATGTGAGCACATCCATGCCAGCAAAGGAGACTGATTCAGAGGTCTTGCTAATGGGACCAATCACTCATTCTAAGGCAAAGAAATTCAGGGAAGTTCTTTCCCTCACTTGTGCTAACATTTTTGAATCTTTTGATAATGTTTGTGCCTTAGACAATAGGCTTTATAATGTGTTGCATGCTGATACGTGACATACTTATACTATACTACTTGTATGTATGTGTTTGTTATGTATATATTATGTTAAGTGTGTTTTAGATAAGTTTTCCATCTTATAATATTGTATGTCAAGCTATGTCAGCTTGTTGTGTGTTATTACAATAATGTTGCATTATTTTATAGCTTACTTGAATGTTTTCAATAAGTTTACAATGTTTTGAATGTGTTTGTTTTGTTTTCATATAGGTACAATAAAAGAGCAGCAACTTAAGGGCTTAATCTTAGCTCGGATGAAGCTCAAAGGAGTGTACGCAGCTCACCTGAGCTCATGGCAGCTCAGTGGCTTAGCTCCCAGATCAATTCAGCTCCTAACACTCTCAGCTAGCTCGTTTCAGCTCACCTCAAGTCCATCTAGCTCAGCTTCAGCTCAGCTTCAGCTCAACTCCAACTCAAGTGACCTATAGCAGCTGGAACCTATCCTACACAAAGGGATGGTGTCCTAGGCATGTGGCAAGCATGTGCACGGCATGCTTGGGCAGCCTTGACATGCTCCACACACGCCAAGCATGTGGATGAAGCATTTGGGCGGATTTGGAAGGATAAGAGCACATGTTTTTTTGTTTGAATTTTAAACACATGTGTTTTGATGTGAGCACGTTTATGCCACCCAACGATGCAACTTCAAACTTTCAGGGAAGTTTGCTTTTTCATTTATTACATACTGATGTGTAACATTTCTTATACTTATATTATTTATATCAGTGTGTTTACTATGTATATAGTATGTTTGGTGTGTTTTGGATAAGTTTGATATAACTTATGGTGTGTTTATATTTGTTTGTGTGTTAATAAATAATTGTGCACTTGTTTACGATTTATATTATTGTTTCCATTAAGTTTACAATGCTTTAATGGAAGTTTGTTGCCTTTTGACATAGGTACGTAGGATGACACTAGCTCAAGAGAGTATATGCAGCTCCACTCCAGCTCAAGTGAGCATATGCAGCTCAAATCCAGCTCAAGAGAGTGCAACCAGCTCATTTTCAGCTCATCACACTTTCAGCTAGTTCGTTTCAGCTCAGCTCATTTCCAGTCAGCTCAACTTTAGCTCCACTAGCTCAACTTTAGCTGACAAGTCCAGAAGTAGCTGAAAAGCGTCTTGCATATCGGGGAGTGTGCTAGTGCACATGTGGCAGCCTAGGTGGCATCCGGTCATCTCCAGCACCCACGTGGCAGCTTGACACATGTGTGTGAATGTGCAGCGGAATCAGCCCGTTTTCTCCTTCATTATGCGCCATTTGCAAGAAAGGATAAGCCCGAGTGGTTATGTTTGAATTTCAAACATAAAAATCACATGTTAAATGTGATTTTCATGTGTTTTGGGCGCCTAAACTTGTGGCTGCCAATTGAGTCCGCCCAAAAAGAGTTATTTTCACTCAAATTCAATTTTTAAACTCCTTTTAATATCAGCCACACAACTTAAACGAATTTGGCAGCCCTTTTACCTATATATATGTGTTTAAACAATGTAATTTGGTAAGACATTTTGGAAATAAAATTTGTTTGAGAGAGTTTCTCTTGTTCGGTTCTTTTTAGAACTATCTTTTGACATTTCAGACTTTGTTTTGAATTGTCAAATTTCCTTGATACTTCGGGTTCCTAGATCGCTATCTAGTGGGTCCAAGTCCTCCGACGTAAAGCATATTCGATTCGGGTTTGGTCAGTATATTGTGCAGGTTCTTTCGAGCTTTTCGTCTTTGCCGTTAGACAGATTCGATTCGGGTTCGTTCAGCAGATTGTTCGAGTTCTTTCGAGTTTAACGTTGCCAAACTTTCGCTGATTTTCCAGCAACGTTTCTGCCACAATTTGGTCACCGAATCAGCCTTGAAAGCCCGTTCAAGCCTTCATCTTTGTTCGATTCCAAATTCGTCTAGAAATTCCTACACCCTTTTTCTTTGTTTCTTTTTATCTCTTTATATATATTTTTTGTTATTTTAACTATCTAAAAACGTCCATTTTTGTGTTTTATTGCAGAGAAATGTTTGCTACGATCCTAGATCCATTTATGAACAAGGAGCGTTGTTGATGATGTGAGCACGTTTATGCCACCCAACGATGCAACTTCAAACTTTCAGGGAAGTTTGCTTTTTCATTTGTTACATACTGATGTGTAACATTTCTTATACTTATATTATTTATATCAGTGTGTTTACTATGCATATAGTATGTTTGGTGTGTTTTGAATAAGTTTGATATAACTTATGGTGTGTTTATATTTGTTTGTGTGTTAATAAATAATTGTGCACTTGTTTACGATTTGTATTATTGTTTCCATTAAGTTTGCAATGCTTTAATGGAAGTTTGTTGCCTTTTGACATAGGTACGTAGGAGGACACTAGCTCAAGAGAGTATATGCAGCTCCACTCCAGCTCAAGTGAGCATATGCAGCTCAAATCCAGCTCAAGAGAGTGCAACCAGCTCATTTTCAGCTCATCACACTTTCAGCTAGTTCGTTTCAGCTTAGCTCATTTCCAGTCAGCTCAACTTTAGCTCCACTAGCTCAACTTTAGCTGACAAGTCCAGAAGTAGCTGAAAAGCGTCTTGCATATCGGGGAGTGTGCTAGTGCACATGTGGCAGCCTAGGTGGCATTCGGTCATCTCCAGCACCCACGTGGCAGCTTGACACATGTGTGTGAATGTGCAGCGGAATCAGCCCGTTTTCTCCTTCATTATGCGCCATTTGCAAGAAAGGATAAGCCCGAGTGGTTATGTTTGAATTTCAAACATAAAAATCACATGTTAAATGTGATTTTCATGTGTTTTGGGCGCCTAAACTTGTGGCTGCCAATTGAGTCCGCCCAAAAGGAGTTATTTTCACTCAAATTCAATTTTTAAACTCCTTTTAATATCAGCCACACAACTTAAACGAATTTGGCAGCCCTTGTACCTATATATATGTGTTTAAACAATGTAATTTGGTAAGACATTTTGGAAATAAAATTTGTTTGAGAGAGTTTCTCTTGTTCGGTTCTTTTTAGAACTATCTTTTGACATTTCAGACTTTGTTTTGAATTGTCAAATTTCCTTGATACTTCGGGTTCCTAGATCGCTATCTAGTGGGTCCAAGTCCTCCGACGTAAAGCATATTCGATTCTGGTTTGCTCAGTATATTGTGCAGGTTCTTTCGAGCTTTTCGTCTTTGACGTTAGACAGATTCGATTCGGGTTCGTTCAGCAGATTGTTCGAGTTCTTTCGAGTTTAACGTTGCCAAACTTTCGCTGATTTTCCAGCAACGTTTCTGCCACAATTTGGTCACCGAATCAGCTTTGAAAGCCCGTTCAAGCCTTCATCTTTGTTCGATTCCAAATTCGTCTAGAAATTCCTACACCCTTTTTCTTTGTTTCTTTTTATCTCTTTATATATATATTTTGTTATTTTAACTATCTAAAAACGTCCATTTTTGTGTTTTATTGCAGAGAAATGTTTGCTACGATCCTAGATCCGTTTACGAACAAGGAGCGTTGTTTCTGAAGCAACATACCCCTGTATCATGTTTAGTTTTCAACAAATTTCAGCCAAGTAAATTGGCACATGGGCGGCAATTTGAGATAGTTTTTTTGGCAGATTTGAATTCAATTTTTAAACTCAAAATGTACTCCAATATTAGCCACATCTCTAGGAGCCATTCTCTTCCATGTTCTTCTATATATTTGTGACTTTTTAATAAACAAAGGTTAGACTTTTTGAATGAAAAATTTATTTGTGAGTTTTCTCTCAAATTTGGTTCTTTTTTGAACTTCTTTGACATTTCAGACTTAGTTTTGTTGTGTCAAATTTATTTGTAGAAGGAGCTTTCTACCTAGAGGGTCCAAGTCTGTTGATGTTGAACGTATTTGATTCGGGTTTGCATAACAGATTGTGTGAGTTCTTTCGAGTTCTTCGTTGTTCAAGTTTCCAGCAAGTTTCTGCCATTTTTGAGCACTCAAGACGGCCATGGATGAACGTTGAAGCATTCATCTTCCTCCTTCTACAAATCTGCCCAAAAATTCCAACAAATTCTTCTTTTGTTTTCTTTTTTCATTTTCGTGTAATTCTAAGCCTAAAAACAGCCTCTTTGTTTTGTTTAATTGCAGGGAAATGCTTGCTTCAATCCTAGATCCGTATCACTCAAGGAACGTTGTTTCGACAAGCAACACCCTTATCATATGGTAATCAGAGCCTCGGTTGGATTTTAGCACGTTCTGCACTCAAAAATCAAGAAAACAAAACAAAAGTCAAAAAAAGAATTTCGAAATTCTAGAAAAATGTTAAAGTCAAAGTTTGACTTTTAAAAATTCAAATTTCGAAATTAAAAAAATCAGATTTGAAATTTTAAAATAAAATGAAAAAGAAAGTGTGCTGGTTCGTTGAAATGATGAAGGGTGCTCAAGTTATGCCATGAAATTCTTGGAAATCAACCGAAACAACTTATTCTTGTTTGTTCGGTGATAGGATTGTTGTAAGCATTTCTTTTGTGTAAGTTGCTGAATTCTTATTTCGTTTGTCATCCTAATTTCTTCATTTCACTTGTTTTAATTTCCAGCCTTGTTCTTTTTTTTCAGCCTTGTTCTTTTTTTCACCCATAACTTTGTTTTAACCATTTGTTTCCTTTGACATTATCACTTTCCTTGAAAGTTGACACACTTAATGATATGTGCACGTTCATACTCAAGTTTAACTCACTTCCATGTTGTGTTTCACGCAATAAAGATCAGGGGGTTTTCTTTACTTCTCTTTTGATACTTAGTGCAATTGCTACACTCATTTCTAGTTATCTAGATACTTGCCATCATATCATACTATACCTATATTTTGCATACTTTATTCTAATGATCATAGCATAAACAATACATGCACAAGTTATTAAAACCACATCTTTACGTATCATTTATGCATTTCATTATATGTTTGCATTTTATATTCATTCATATTCTATGTTATTATGCATTTTGGTCCTTATACTATTTATATATGAAATATTACTTATGCAATTGGTGTTTTCTTTTTAGGACAAGATAAACATAGCTCAAGGGACTAGTGGCCAGCTCCGTTTCAGCTCAAAGGCTTTCTATGAGCTCAAAACAGCTCATTGATGATTCGAGACCGTGCAAGCTATTTTCAACTCCAAAACACTCATATGGTTCAAGGGCAGCTCAAGGACATTAAAGAACCAACTCACTTAGCTAGAGAATGCTCCGTTTAGCTCAAAACATCACTCAACTTTAGCTAGCTAAATCAGCTAGCTAGCTCAGCTCGAACCAGCTCAACCTCAGCTCAATCAGCTCATCTCAGCTCACCCTACAACTACCAGCTCGAGAGTATGGACACACCAAGGGTCACCTACCAGCCGAAACACCATGGAAGCTTCCATGCACCCATTCGGCCAAGGGAGGGAAAGCTTGGCGCCATTCCCATGCTTGGCGCCATTACGGAGAGACACCAAGGGGCCGAAACATTGCCTATAGCTTATCAAGGCCTATTCATGCACTTATCAAGACTTTTCGGCCATTGTGAAAGGGTACAAGCCCTTGCCGAAACATCCGTGGCCTTTGTACATGCCTATTTGGCCACCCCTTCCCCTACTATAAATATGTAATCCATTTTGGCATTTGAACACAACACTTTGATCAATAAAAAATATATTTGTGAGTTTATCTCTCATTGTTGTTCTTTTAAGAACTTCTTTGACTTATCAAATCATTTTATTGATTTGTGGCGTCTCCTATTCCATTTTTGATACTTTAGGTTGTTGAATATTTATTATTCTTCAGTCTAAGTCCTTCCTACCACCCTCAAAGCCTTATTCAAGTTCGAGTTTATGTTTCTTAACATAAGTTCATCTTTTTGAGACTTTGAATACTATCCATCCTACTTCTTTCATCTTCCTTTCTTCACCATCCGAAACCATCACCTTTCTCATTTCATCTTCACTTCCTGCATCCCTTTTGACATACAAACACTACCATCCTTCTGCCACCTATCTCCTTTCATCCATTTCAACATATTTCCACAAGAAGACGGTCGTGCAACAAGGCTTACTTGCATTCTAAGGTCCAAGCAATCAAAACTTCTCTCAGCAATGCCAATTGGAGAGTTGGAGCGTATCATGTGGTAATCAGAGCAAAGGAAGAATCAAGTAAGCCCTATCTTTTTGTCATTTCTTATTTTTGATTCAAAAAAAGAGAAGAAAAAGAAATTCAGATTGTTCCAAATACAAGGAATCTGAATTAGATCAAAAAAAAAGAAATTAGAATTTCAAAAGAGTGAAGATTCAAAGCACAAACGTCCAAGCAACCAACTCAGAGAAGTTTCTCAAGTTTGATTGCTCACGGCCAGTTTGTAAGTCAAGTTTTGTGGTAACGATTCTGTTTTCTTTATTTCTTTTCATTTCTTACATTTCAGTCCCTAAACTTTCTTTTCTTCTTTTAAACTTCTTCGTTCTTTCAATTTCCCAAACCTAACCCTTGTTTTGTAGCCTAAACGCCATAATATCATAAAATATTGGACAGGTTTTAAGTTAGTTCTTTCAAGAACTTGTTTTGAGAGATTTGAGTGGAAAAGGCAAGAGAGTGGTGAGCACAAAAGGGGAAATAAAAGCCAGAATTCCCAGAGCGTAAACACGAGTGAATTTGAGTGACATATCTCTTTTCTTGGAGTGACCGTGAGGCTTTTTGTTGTGTGAATCGGTGAGGTCCTAAATTTCATTACATATTATTTGTTTTTACTAACAATATGTCACAGCAATCAGGTGACAGTAATGGTGAGGAACTTCCAGTCAAAACCTTCAGACTCAAGCATTGATCCGGGAAATGCAAAGGCTTCTACGTACTGAATTGGAGCCTATTCACAAACAGATAGATCGACTCGAAGGATCACAAGGTGACAACAGAAGCACTAGGGGTCATGGACGTCAGAATAGACCAAGACATTTTATGCAACATGAAGTTAATTAAGATAGTGATGCATAAGATGTTATTTTGGTCAGAAGTAATGCAAGAGATCGTGGCCAGTTAGATGACAACCTTAGAAGCATTCACGTTAATATTCCTCCTTTCCAAGGAAAAACTGATCCAAAAGCATATTTTGAGTGGGAAAGTAAAGTAGAATACATATTTGAATGTCACAACGACTCCGAACAAAAGAAGGTTCTATTGGCAGCCCTGGAATTCACAGACTACGCTCTAATCTGGTGGGATCAGTAGAAGACTACTACAAGAATATGGAAGTTGCCATGATCCGTGCTAATGTGGAGGAAGACCGAGAGGCCACCATGGCTAGATTCCTAGCAGGATTGAACCGAGAGATTTTCGATGTAGTGGAATTAAAACATTACATTGAAATAGAAGAAATGGTGCACATGGCTATCAAAGTTGAGAGGCAACAACGCAAGAGATCTTCATCTAGAAATGTCACAAGTGCTGCCCCTAAATGGAGTCCAAACACTTCTTGGAAGGGCACTCCTTTTCAAGCCAAAGACCCAGCCAAATCTTCCAAAACAAAGCCTACCATAATGGAGAATGTTCACGGAAAGATAGCAGAAGTTCCTACTTGGTCCCGTGAAATTAAATGCTTCAAGTGTTTAGGACATGGCCACATTGCTAGCCAATGCCCAAATAAACACACTATGCTTCTAATGGAGAATGGAGAAGTAACTTCGAACCAAGAGGATTAATTCCAAGAAGATTCCAAGCAAGAAGAAGTAGAAGAGATCACTCCTGCTGTGGACGGCCAACTTATGGTAGTTAAAAGGCTTTTAAACACTCAAATGGTCGCGGAAGAAGAACATCGAGAGAATATATTTCACACCCGATGTTATGTCAACGAAAAGGTGTGTTTTATGATTATTGATAGGGGAGTTGCACGAACGTGGCAAGCACACTTATGGTGGATAAATTTGGCCTAAAGACCATAAAGCATCCGTCACCATACAAGCTTCAATGGTTGAATGATTTGGGAGAACTAAAGGTCACCAAACAGGTTCTTGTTCTTTTCTCTATCGATTCTTACAAAGATGAAGTTTTATGTGATGTTGTGCCTATGCATGCAAGTCATATCTTACTTGGATGCCATGACAATATGACTGAAGGACTATGCATGATTGCTATACAAACCGGTTCATATTCAAGCATGAAGGGAAGAAAATAGTGCTTACACCTATGACGCCCAAACAAGTGCAAAGTGACCAGATTCTCATGAAACAAAGTGTGGATGCATGGAAACAAGAAAAGAATCAAGCCAAGTTCAGGGAGAAGGGTCTCAAGGAGGAGAATCCTTTGGGCAGCATTGAAATGATTAGGGAATGTCTTTTGACACGCCCTATGATCACATCTGATTTTCTAACCCCAAAGAAGCAAAAATGTTATCCTTGTCTTTGTAGGAACACAAGAAGAGCTTAGGGGCAAGTGCACACCAGAATTGTATCATTCCCATAGCCAGAGGATATTTAGACACAAGGATGTTCGATTTGAGGACAAATCGCTCAAAAGAAGGAGGGGATGATATGTTCACGTTCATACTCAAGTTTGGCTCACTTCTATGTTGTGTTTTACGCAACATAGATCAGGGGGTTTTCTTTATTTCTCTTTTATTGCTTAGTACAATTGCTACACTCATTTCTAGTTATCTAGATACTTGCCATCATATCATTCTATACATATATTTTGCATACTTTATTCTAAAGATCATAGCATAGATAATACATGCACAAGTTATGATCTGAGCACATCATTTCAAGACAAGCAAGTTGATCCGGAGGTCTTACCATTAGGACCCATTACCCGTTCTAAGGCAAAGAAGTTCAGGGAAGTTCTTTTTCTTACTTGTTGATACAAGGGTGTTGATGGTGAAAACAACATTCCTTGTTCATTCACGGATCTAGGATAATAGCAAGTATTTCTCTGCAACAGAAACAAACATGGTATGAAGGACTTAGACTGAAGAATAATAAACATTCAACAATCTAAAGTATCAAAAGATGGAATAGGAGAAGCCACAAATCAATAAAATGATTTGATAAGTCAAGAAGTTCTTAAAAGAACAAGAATGAGAGATAAACTCACAAAGTATAATTTGTATTGATCAAAGTGTTGTTTTCAAAATGCCAAATGAACTCCTATTTATAGTTGTAGGAGAGGGGTTGCCAAAAAGGATTATACAAGCGAGGGAATTATTTGGCTAGGCTTGTGCCGTCTCTTGGTGGCTGAATGGGTGTGATAAGTGATGAATAGGTGCTGATAAGTTATGCACAACTATTCGGCTGATGGTGATGCTTCAAGGATGGCGCCAAAATGAAAGGGGGCCTTAGGAAGGTTCCATAACTATTCGGCTTGGGTGGTGTCCCTCCACACACTTAGCTAGGTAGCTAGTGTCACTAGCTGGCCAATTGAAGGAGCTGGTAGTAGTTAGTGGAACTGAAGTTGAGCTGGATGAGCTGAGATTGAGCTGAGCTAGCTAGCTGACTTAGCTAGCTAAAGGTTAAGAGTTGATTTGAGATGATTGGAGCTGCCTTTAGCTAGGTGAGCTGGTCCTTAAGTGTCCTTGAGTTGTCCTCTAGCTACTGGAGTGTTTTGGAGCTAAACTAATCCTTCTTCACTCAGAATCCATCCTTTAGTCGTTTGAGCTATTTGGAGCTACTCCTAGCTGGTTGAGCTGGTTTTCTAGTGTTCTTGAGCTCTTCTTATGCCTCATCAGTGTTTTGAGCTGATCGGATGCTAGTAGATCCTTAAATCACTCAAACACTGTTTTGATCTCATTCTGATGCTTTAAGGTGAAACCGAGCTGACCATTACTCCCTTGAGTTGTGGTTATTGTATCCTACAAAGAAAACACCAAAAATAATAAGTATGATAATATTAAAGCATATGTAAATAGTATAGAGACTGTTTAGTAATGCAAACTAAGTATGAGGTTTAATATGCAACTTAATAGCAAAGATGTGGTTTATCTAATGCATGAATATCATATGATATACAAATGAATGATAACATATGATAATCCAAGCATGTAATATACTGCATAAATAAATAAATAAATAGATAATGAAGGAAGAACTCCCTCTTCTTTCATGCTTGATAAACAAGATGAAAGCATAGTGAATGTGAGTAGAAATGTGCACACATCACAACTACTCAGAACAAAAGAAGGTTCGTTTAGCAGCAATGGAGTTTGTCGACTATGCCCTAATATGGTGGGATCAATCACTACTTAGCCAGAGACGTACAGGTGAAGGTCCAGTGACTACATGGTATGAAATGAAACGAATAATGCAAAAATGTTTGTTCCATCTCATTACCATCGTGATTTATATTATAAATTACAAAGTTTGAAACAGGGTAATCGGAGCGTCGAAGATTATTTCAAGGAGATGGAGATGGCCATGATGCGTGCAAACCTCGAGGAAGATCGAGAAACAACCATGGCACGTTTTCTTGCTGGGTTAAATCAAGAAATTGCCAATGTTGTTGAATTGCAGCATTACGTCGAATTAGACGATATGGTGCACATGACAATTAAAATTGAACGCCAGCAGCGCAGAAAGTCTTCAAATTGATGTCATACTTCATTTAAATCCAAATCCATTGAATGCTCCTAACAATTCCAGGAAGCAAGCACCACTTCAGATATGCGAGAAAGTAGAATCAAGCAAGCTAAAGACTCCTATTACTGAAAATAGGCGTGACAAGAAAGTGGTGACACAAGAACGTTCGAGAGACATTCTGTGTTTCAAGTGCTTAGGACGAGGACAAGTTGTCAGTCAGTGCCCAAATCGAAGGACCATGATGTTGTTAGAGAGTGGCGAGATCAAGTCTGAGTCTGAGGAAGACGAGAAGGAATCCCTTGCAGTGGATGTTAAAGAAGATGATGACAACGTGCAGACATTTGCTACCGGTGAAGCACTTGTTGTCAAGAGAAGTTTGAACACGCAACCGATCCAAGATGAACCAGCAACGAGAGAACATCTTTCATACAAGATGTCTCATCAATGATAAGGTATATGTTGTAATTATTGATGGTGGTAGTTGCACTAATGTTGCCAGTTCTGTGATGGTTGATAAGTTAGGTTTGAAGACGACAAAGCATCCAAATCCTTACAAGTAACAGTGGCTGAACGATAGAGGAGAGATCAGAGTGACTAAGCAAGTTCTAGTGTCGTTTGCCATTGGAAAGTACAAGGATGAAGTACTTTGCGATGTTGTCTCAATGGATGCAAGCCATTTACTGTTGGGACACCCGTGGCAGTTTGACAAGAGGGTGATGCATGATGGCTTTACGAACATGTATTCTTTTATGCATGCAGGTAAGAAGATCACATTGACACCTTTGACACCGAGTCAAGTGCAAGAAGACCAAGTGAGATTGCGAATGAATATCGAAGAAGCTCGAGGGAAAAAGAAGATGAATGTGTACGCAAGCAGCAAGGAAATCAGGAAATGTATTTCCTCTTAGCATTCTTTGCTTATTTTGTTATTTAAAGATAGTTGTTTATTGGCTGAGATTCCAAGTGATTTGCCTGTTTCAATTTCATCCTTTTGCAGGAATTTGAGGATGTGTTTTCGGATGAAACACCAAAGGGTTTACCCCCTCTTCGTGGCATTGAACATCATATTGATTTTATTCCAGGAGCCAGGATTCCGAATAGACCAGCATACCGAAGTAACCCCGAAGAGACGGAGAAACTTCAAATACAGATTTCTGAGTTGGTGGACAAGGGGTACATTTGAGAGAGTTTGAGTCTGTGTGTTGTACCAGTGCTGTTGGTACCAAAGAAAGACGAAACTTGGAGGATGTGTGTTGATTGTCGAGCAATGAACCAGATTACAATCAAGTATCAACATCCCATTCCTCGACTAGATGACACGCTGGATAAGTTGTAAGGAGCGACTATCTTCTCCAAAATTGATTTGAAGAGTGGATATCATCATATTCGCATGAGAGAAGGCGACGAGTGGAAGACATCCTTCAAGACGAAGCTAGGTTTGTATGAATGGTTAGTGGTGCCTTTTGGTTTAACTAATGCACCAAGTACTTTTATGCGTTTGATGAATCATGTTCTGCGATATTTTACTGGCAAGTTTTGTAATGTGTATTTTGATGACATTTTGATCTATAGCAAGACTTTGCAGGATCATGTAGAACATTTGAGAGCTGTTTTGCAGACTTTGCGAGAAGATAGATTGTTTGGTAACATGGAGAAATGTGTGTTTTGTACTGACAAACTTACATTTCTTGCTTACATTGATAGTTCTCATGGAGTTGAAGTCAGGTTAGATTGTTTCATGGTTTAGCTAGTTTCTACCGTCGGTTTGTTCCCCATTTTAGTTCTATTACCGCCCCTTAATCGAGATTATAAAGAAGAATTTAGTCTTCTCATGAGGTAAAGAAGAAGAGGACGCCTTTCTGAAAATAAAAGATTGTTTGACGATGCATACTTAGATTGGGAAAGCAAAGTTGAACACGTTTTCGAGTGTTACAATTACTCGGAACAAAAGAAGGTCCGTTTAGCAGCGATGGAGTTTGTCGACTATGCCTTGATATGGTGGGATCAATTTCTGCTTAGCCGGAGACGTATATTCGAAGGTCCAATGACTACATGGGACGAAATGAAACGAATAATACGGAAAAGGTTTGTTCCTTCTCACTATCATCGTGATTTATTTTAGAAACTGCAAAACTTGAAACAAGGCAGTAGGAGTGTTGAAGATTATTTCAAGGAGATGGAAATGTCCATGATGCTTGCAAATATTGTTGAAGATCGCGAGGCAACTATGACACGTTTTCTTGCAGGTTTGAATTCTGAAATAGCTAACGTTGTTGAGTAACATCATTATGTCGAGTTGGATGACACGGTGCATATGGCAATCAAGGTTGAACGACGGTAACGACGAATGTCTTCTAATCGAGGTAATAGTTTGTTCAAGTTGTTTTCTAATCCCATGTTCAATCAAACTGATGGTTTCAGGCAGCAAGTATCATTGCAAATAAAAGAGAAGGCAGAATAGAGCAAGTCAAAACCTTTTGTTGAAGATGTTGGTCGTGGAAAGCAATCAATGCAACCAGATCGTACGAGGGACCTTAAATGCTTTAAATGCCTTGGTAGAGGACATGTTGCAAGCCAATGTCCGAACCAGAGTACGATGTTATTGCGAGATAATGGTTAAATTGATTATGATCATGGAGACGATGTTTGTTGTGTCATCATCCTTCATACTTTGGGTTCTCGATTGTTGCATAATCGAAGGGTCCAAGTCTGTTTGAACAAGATCATTATAATGTTCGGGTTCGTTCAGTATATTGTTCGAGTTCTTCCTTGGATTTTTGTTCGTTTGCATGAGGTTTCTTCCATTCTTGAATACTTAAAGTGCTGCCATTGATGAACACTCGAAGCCTTCATCTTCAACCTTTGTAAAATCTACCCGGAAGTGCTTATCATAATCCTAGATCCGTAACACTCAAGGATTGTTGTTTTTCCAAGCAACGCCTTATCACACCAAATATAGGCCTTTTACAAGTATAAAACCATAAAGCAAACATGCTCAAAAAGGTGTTCATACACATCACCCAAACAAACCATGGAATCCCCCATCGCCCTTATTACTCTAGTTCATAACCATAACATACTTTCAAAGTGAAGTCTCTTACGATCCCCTTGCAAGTTGCTGGCTCCAAACACTTAGTTGTTTGCATTGATGGACAAAAGAGAGCGTAAGCATACAAGCTTAGTGAAGAGTGCTCAAAACCAAAAACATCATCAATGCTTAAAAACCATTTTGCACCATTTGAAAACCACCATTCCCTTTTTGAAATCCATGCACCTCATTAACAAAATCAGCATGTTATACGTTATGCAACAAGTATCAAATACTTCAACAGCAAATCCATTTGCTAACACTCAACTTAAGCCTTTCCATGCATGGCTACTATATGCAAAGCTTAAATAGTAAAACATGCATTTTCGTGTTATTCACCCATATACATTTCATATCGATTCATCAATTATATTGCTCACAAGTGATCATCAGTATACTCATTTCTCAAAACATATCGGATACACGGATTCCCAAGTGTTGTCCCAACACTTCATACATTCTCACCGGCATCTCAAGGTTCACATATGGGAGCTACCCTCCACCGTTGTGACACCCGTGGAGGAGTATTTGGTACCTTACAACCCCTCAACACCACTCATCGGTAGATGTATAACCCCACTAATGAGAGACGGGACACAACTCAATTTCTCAATCGTTAGGGTACTTGGATGGAGTTTTTGGTACATTCACAACCCCTCAACATCCAATGCAACTTGTTTATAGTGCACTCAATCCTATAGTCGACTATCTATATCCGATTTCATTTATAAATCACTTTTTACAACATCACTTGCCAATATAATTCTCAATTAGCACCAACCTCACTGTTTTTCAAAGCATTACCAATAAGCCACATTCCAAGCATTAAATCATGCTTCATTAAACATGTATAAGCATATACATACAAGGATCACTTACCATGTGCATCCTTCATCAATATGACATCATAAACAGTAAATCTCTTACTTAAAAACATGCTTTAAACAGTAGGTAAACACATATAAAATCAAGTGCATCAACAAGCTCATAATAGCACAATCTGAGGGAGAAAATCACTTTACTTACTTCCGAACTTAGTAAAGTGTTTCAAGCTTACACTAAGTTCCCAAAACCACTTTAAAAGTGCTTCAAAGATGGAAATCCCATTTCCACTCACCGACTCGCGAAACCTCAATCGCCGACGCGAAAATCAAGCGTCTGAAGCCCCCCGGATCTTCACCGATTGCTTACAAAGTATTATCCCCTGTTTATACCACACAAGAACAAAGGATCAATGCATCATAATGCATTAAAACCACCAGCAACCTAAACAATCTCGTTGCTCTGCCCTAAAGTACCAAAATACCCATCCAAAACAACTGAAATCACCTTTGATTGTTCACTAAACTCAGCGCAGCCATCAACAAACACTTCCATCACATTTTAACCATAAATCAACATAAAAAAACATTCTAATATCATCCTTATACCCCCAGCAACTCAGATTTCACATTAACATCCCCAAAACTCAAAACCCATCAATCTAACAATTAGAGATCCAACTCAATTCGGGATTACATTCATAAAACCATTATTTCCTCATCATTTAACATCCAAATTATGATTAAAATCATTCACAAATCATCAAAATGGTGCCCAAACGAAAATCTTGAAAGTCCATCTTTCAAAGCTTTAATTGGCAAATTCCATCAATTCATTTACAAAATCTTATTAATAAACAAAAATAGAGAGCCAAGGACTTGGAAATTTCAATAAAGAACCTTGATTAGAGGAGAGAAAAGAAAGATAACCTCTAACACAATCTTTCCCCTTGATTTGCAATGATTTTGGTGAAATCCTTAAAGAAAACTCTAGCTAGTTGAAGTAGAAATCCGTGGGCATCATTTAGGAATCTAAAGTAAATGTAATAAGAAAATTCTATGAAGATTTTAGTGATGAAAATAGAGTTTGGCTTCTAGAAAAGTTGAGAGAAATGTTTGAAGAAAAGAACTTACGCGAGAAAATGATTTGACTATTAAAATCTCATTTAATGAAACTCTTTTTTACTAAAACCTTTAATTAAATCTTTTAAAACACCAAAACAAGGGAAATAGCTGATACCAAATGATACGGACACGGCCCCGTATACGCGAACGTTGAGCTTGCGGAAGCGGATAAGGATATTGGCGCGAATGTTGGATCGGTGAAAAGATGGCTGAAGATAGGCGATGACGATGGAGATGGAAGATAAATGGATAAATTGTCCTCGGCACCCTCTTGATCGCAATTAACCAAGCAAGCAACCTCAAGCGGCTCTAACCCACCCTCCTAGACGCAGTTACCTAGGCAAGCAGGAGTGTGAAGATCAACAACAAATTCTGACGAACTTGAAGAATCGCTTCTAAAATAAAGAACACAAGTTATACTTCTTGCAAGTCTGAACTCAAAAGAGAACTTTATTTAATCATTCAAATCTTAAATTACAATGTGGTTGAAGCCTCCTTATATAAGCCTTGAAGAAGTTCTAATCCTAGTAAACTTAGGAAATTAAATACAATAAATAAATGTTGAAATCTAATCTCCTAATTACATAAGTAACTTCTAATAATAAATAAATATTAAAAATAAAATCCTAATTAAATAAATCTGATCCTAATAGATATTGCAGAATCCTATATTGATTTAAATTACAAATAATCAAATAAATTCTTGAAAATTCGTAATTATCCAAAAATCTCGTATTAATCCCGTATAGGAATTTCTGCATGCGTTGTCTTTTCTAAAATAGACGTATCTTGAGTTCCAGATGTCCGATTCAGGCGTTTCAAGATCCTTTGGAAAGCTAATTGACAGCCAGACAAGTTTCAAGAAGACATGTTGACCGATAAATGCCTAGATTCCATCCAAAAAGGGGTCGCAAGTTGACTGACGTTTCTGACTTGCAAAACAATTTTAACTTCTTTTCCAAGATGATTAGTTTCACCCCTCCCATGCATGTATCATAATAGCTCCCTAAGGATTCTAAGTTTTGGCTCTCTTTAATTTATCCATTAAAACAAAACTTTCAATTTTTTACATTTTAGTCACCAAGCCAAAATGTCGAATTTCCAAAATTTATTTTTCAAAATTGATTTCATTTTCCCTCACTACATATTTAATTAGGATTTTAGAAAATTTTCACATGATTTTATCACATCTGGAACTAAGATTTCCCTAAACTGACCTGAATCTATAATCTAGATTCAGCGATCCCTAAACCTCTTTTAAAACCTCTAGGCCCAAAACAGAGGCGTTACAACTCTCCGACACTTAGGAAATTTCATCCTCGAAATTTTACCTGAAGGAAAAAGGTGCAGAAACTGCCTCAACATGTCCGCCTTGCTTTCCCATGTGGCCTCCTCATCTCCTCGATTTAGCCACAACACCTTCACAAGTTCAATCATCTTACCACGAAGAACTTTGCTACTAGAATCAAGAATCCCAACCGGTTCCTCATCATAAGACAAATCTGGATTCAACTCAATCTCCTCAACAGGCATAACATGAGATGTGTCCGATCTATACCTTCACAACATAGAAACATGAAACACATCATGGATTTTATCTAATTCGGGAGGCAACCTGAACCGATATGCAACAAGACCAACACGCTCCACAACCTCATAAGGTCCAATAAACTGTGGACTAAGCTTACCCTTACGTCCAAATCTCATCACCTTCTTCCAAGGCGATACCTTCAAAAACATGCGATCTCCAACCGTAAACTCAATCTCCATACGCTTTAAATCCGCGTACAACTTTTAACGATCCGATGCAGCCTTCAACCGCTCACATATGAGCTTTACTTTCTCAGTTGTTACCTTAAGCAAATCCGGCAAGGAAACCAACTTTTGCCCCGCCACCGCCCAACAAAGAGGTGTTCTACACTTTCTTCCATACAAAGCTTCATACGGAGCCATTTGTATGCTTGCTTGGAAACTATTATTATAGGCAAACTCCACTAAGGGCAACTGTTTTTCCCAAGAACCTTGGAAATCTATAACACAACATCTCAACATATCCTCCAGCACTTGGATAACTCGCTCCGACTGTCCATCCGTTTGAGGATGATACGAGGTACTAAAATTAAGCCTTGTACCCAACGCTTGGTGTATACACTCCCAAAACCTCGTTGTAAACCTCAGATCTCTATCTGACACTATAGATTTAGGTACACCATGCAAATGCACAATCTCAGAAATATACAGCTTCGCTAACTTATCCAATGTATACGTAGTATGCATAGCCAAGAAATGCGCACACTTCGTAAGACGATCTACAATCACCGAAATGGAATAATTCTATTGCAAAAACTCAATTTCTGAACTTTTGACTCAGTTAAAATTCTAACGGGTCCATTGTTCGGCCCATTTAGACCCGCTCGTCCGAAACCTCTACAAAAAAGACCGCAAAACAAGTTATAATCAAATTTTAGGAGTTCATATAATTGATTACGAGCTTTTCAACACGATTATATTGCAAAAACTCAATTTCTGTACTTTTTACTCAGTTAAAATTCTAACTGGTCCATTTTACGGCCCATTTAGACCCGCTCGTCCGAAACCTCTACAAAAGGACCGCAAAACAAGTTTTAATCAAAATTTAGGAGTTCTTATAATTTATTACGAGCTTTCAACACGATTATATTGCAAAAACTCGATTTTTTTACTTTTTACTTAGTTAAAATTCTAACGGTTTTCATCAAAAAAAATTCTAACGGTTCCATTGTTCGGCCCATTTAGACTCGTTCGTCCGAAACCTCTACAAAAAGGGCTGCAAAATAAGTTTCGATTGTTCGACCCACTTTATCGATGTTGTTTTACTACATAATGATGATTGTTTCGATTCACTGGTATTTACGGATCTGCGGAAACTATTCAAAAATAAAAAAAATGGGATATCATTGACTCTTTACGTCACACATCCCCACTTCCATGGCTAATAGGTGGTGATCTTAACGAAATTTTAAATGATATCGAAAAAATGGGAGGGTGTAGACGTCAACAATCTCAAATATCCAATTTTCATGACTGCTTGGTCCGTAATGATCTTTTTGACTGTAAGCCATCCTCTGGCTGGTTTACATGGTCCCGAACAGGGCTAAACATTTCCCCTGTCTGTGAGCGGTTGGACTATTTTATTGCATGCTCACGTTGGTTGCGCGAACGCCTGCATTATTCTCACGTCCACTCCTTTTTTCCAAAATCGGACCACTGCATTATTCTTATGGATACCTCTCCCAATGGTCATCCGATTGCTTCTCAAAGGGACAAGCAGGATCATTTTCGTTTTGAATCCTACTGGGCATCTGATGCCTCGTGTATTTCTGCTTGCCAGCAAGCATGGTCGTCTGCCTCTGGATCCCTTTTGGATAAATTACAGACAGTTGGGAACTGCCTTTGGGATTGGCAAGACACTTGTCGAAGCCAATCCACTAAGCGAATAGCTGAACTGCAGCGTCAAATAAATTCTTATCTCCGACGGTGTCGACTATCGGAAGCTGCACTTACATCTTTGCAGAATGCCAAATCTGAACTCTGGCGTCTTCTAGATGCATGGGAGGCCTACTGGGCACAGCAATCGCGGATTACCTGGCTATCTTAGGGTGACAAAAACACGGCTTATTTCTATGCACGGGCTTCCCGTCGTCGAAAAAAAAACACTATTAAAGGCCTTTTCGTTAACGAAAATGTTTGGCACACTTCTAATCCTGAGCTTTTGCAAGTGGCATCTGCCTACTTCCAGAACTTATTCGCTTCCTCCAATCCTGTCTCCTCCCCAACTATTCTGGATAGCATTTTCCCTTCTATCACGGGAGATATGAATGACTCTCTACTCAAGCCTTTTACCGAGGCAGAGATCATTATAGCTTTCCATGATATTAGCCCTCAGAAAGCCCCTGGTATTGATGGCTTCCCTAGCAACTTTTACAGGCAACATTGGGACCTAATAGGGCCTGAATTTGTCCAACTCTGCCTAGACCTCTTACGAGGGGATGCTGAAATGGCCTCGGTCAATCGTACAGTACTGATGCTCATCCCCAAGGTGCCAGATCCCACCAATATGTGACAGTTTCGCCCCATTAGCTTGTGCTCTATCATCTATAAGACGGTTGCCAAGGTCCTTGTTAACCGTCTTAAGACAGTGCAACCTTCGTGCATCAGTGACTCCCAAGCAGCGTTTGTCAAAGGGAGAAATATCACTGATAATATTCTTATAGCTCATGAGCTGATCCATTCTCTCCATTCGAATGGCTCGACTGCTTCCCAAGGAGAAGTAGTAAAACTCGATATGGAAAAGGCTTTCGACCGTGTTGAATGGTCGTTCCTTCGCGATGTCATGTTACATATGGGATTTACGGGAGAATGGGTGGATCTCGTTCTACGATGTGTATCCTCCATCTCCTTTTTTTACGGATTAATGGCTCCCTCTCTCCTAAATTCTATCCATCGCGTGGCATACGCTTCACCTTTCCTCTTTCTTATTTGCTCACAAGGACTTTCTGCTGCCATCAAAACTGAGCAGAGTAAGGGACGTCTGCGTGGGCTTAATGCAAATTGTCCTGGACCTCGAATCACTCATCTTTTGTTTACTGATGATAGCCTGGTGTTCCGCAAAAATTGCCCGACAGAAGTTGCACATGTAAAAGAAGTTTTGCAACTGTATGCATCATCCTCGGGACAAATTGTCAATTTTGAGAAGTCCACTGCCTACTGTAGCGCTAAATGTACACCTGACTTCCTGCAGACGGTTATATTGCAAAAACTCGATTATTTTACTTTTTACTCAGTTAAAATTCTAGCGGGTCCATTGTTCGGCCCATTTAGACCCGCTCGTCCGAAACCTCAACAAAAAAGACCGCAAAATAAGTTAGAATCAAATTTTAGGAGTTCATATAATTGATTACGAGCTTTTCAACACGATTATATTGCAAAATTCGATTTTTGTACTTTTTACTCAGTTAAAATTCTAACGGGCTTTCTTCAAAACAAAATTCTAACGGGTCCACTGTTCGGCCCATTTAGACCCGCTCGTCCGAAACCTCTACAAAAGGGTTGCAAAATAAGTTTTAATCTAAATTTAGGAGTTCATACAATTGATTACGAGCTTTTCAACATGATTATATTGCAAAAACTCGATTTCTGTAATTTTTACTCCTTTAAAATTCTAACAGGTCCTTTGTTCGGCCCATTTAGACTCGTTCGTCCGAAACCTCTACAAAAAGGGCTGCAAAATAAGTTTTAATCCAAATTTAGGAGTTCATACAATTGATTACGAGCTTTTCAACACGATTATATTGCAAAAACTCGATTTCTGTACCTTTTACAGTTAAAATTCTAACGGTCCTATGTTCGTCCCATTTAGACCAACTCGTTCGAAACCTCTACAAAAGGGTTGCAAAATAAGTTTTAATCCAAATTTAGGAGTTCATACAATTGATTACGAGCTTTCCAACACGATTATATTGCAAAAATTTGATTTATGTACTTTTTACTCAGTTAAAATTCTAATGGGTCCATTGTTCG
The DNA here is from genome assembly GCA_030270665.1 of Hibiscus trionum. Taxonomy (NCBI): domain Eukaryota; kingdom Viridiplantae; phylum Streptophyta; class Magnoliopsida; order Malvales; family Malvaceae; genus Hibiscus; species Hibiscus trionum. The sequence goes on along the minus strand of BSYR01000010.1, from coordinate 34,808,188 downwards.
GCCCATTTAGACCCGCTCGTCCGAAACCTCTACAAAAGGGTTGCAAAATAAGTTTTAATCCAAATTTAGGAGTTCATACAATTGATTACGAGCTTTTCAACACAATTATATTGCAAAAACTCGATTTGTGTACTTTTTACTCAGTTAAAATTCTAACGGGTCCATTGTTCGACCCATTTAGACTCGCTCGTCCGAAACCTTTACAAAAAAGACCGCAAAACAAGTTAGAATCAAATTTTGGGAGTTCATATAATTGATTACGAGCTTTTAAACACGACTATATTGCAAAAACTTGTTTCTGTAATTTTTACTCAGTTAAAATTCTAACGGGTCCATTGTTCGGCCCATTTAGACCCGCTCGTTTGAAACCTCTACAAAAGGGTTGCAAAATAAGTGTTAATCCAAATTTAGGAGTTCATACAATTGATTACGAGCGTTTCAACACGATTATATTGCAAAAACTCGATTTCTGTACTTTTTACTCAGTTAAAATTCTAAAGGGTACATTGTTCGGCTCATTTAGACCCGATCGTCCATAAGATATACAAAAAGGGTTGTAAAATAAGTTTTAATCCAAATTTAGGAATGCATATAATTGATTACGAGCTTTTCAACACGATTATATTGCAAAAACTCGATTTCTATACTTTTTACTCAGTTAAAATTCTAACGGGTCCATTGTTTGGCCCATTTATACCCGCTCGTCCGAAACCTCTACAAAAAAGGCTGCAAAATAATTTTTAATCCAAATTTAGGAATGCATATAATTGATTACGTGCTTTTCAACACGATTATATTGCAAAAACTCGATTTCTGTACTTTTTACTTAGTTAAAGTTCTAACGGGTCCATTGTGCGGCCCATTTAGACTCGCTCGTCCGAAACCTTTACAAAAAAGACCGCAAAACAAGTTAGAATCAAATTTTGGGAGTTCATATAATTGATTACGAGCTTTTCAACACGACTATATTGCAAAAACTTGATTTCTGTACTTTTTACTCAGTTAAAATTCTAACGGCTCCATTGTTCGGCCCATTTACACCCGCTCGTCCGAAACCTCTACAAAAGGGTTGCAAAATAAGTTTTAATCCAAATTTAGGAGTTCATACAATTGTTTACGAGCTTTTCAACACGATTATATTGCAAAAACTCGATTTATGTACTTTTTACTCAGTTAAAATTCTAACGGGTCCATTGTTCGGCCCATTTAGACTCGCTCGTCCGAAACCTTTACAAAAAAGATCGCAAAATAAGTTTTAATCAAATTTTAGGAGTTCATATAATTGATTAAGAGCTTTTCAACACGATTATATTGCAAAAACTCGATTTCTGTTCTTTTTACTCGTTAATATTCTAAAAGGTCCATTGTTCGGCCCATTTAGACCCGCTCGTCTGAAACCTCTACAAAAGGGTTGCAAAATAACTTTTAATCCAAATTTAGGAGTTCATACAATTGATTACGAGCTTTTCAACACAATTATATTGCAAAAACTCGATTTTTGTGCTTTTTACTCAGTTAAAATTCTAACAGGTCCATTGTTCGGCCCATTTAGAACCGCTCGTCCGAAACCTCTACAAAAGGGTTGCAAAATAAGTTTTAATCCAAATTTAGGAGTTCATACAATTGATTACGAGCTTTTCAACACAATTTTATTGCAAAAACTCGATTTTTGTGCTTTTTACTTAGTTAAAATTCTAACGGGTCCATTGTTCGGCCCATTTAGAACCGCTCGTCCGAAACCTCTACAAAAAGGTTACAAAATAAGTTTTAATCCAGATTTAGGAGTTCATACAATTGATTACGAGCTTTTCAACACAATTATATTGCAAAAACTCGATTACAGTTCTTTTTAGTCAGTTAAAATTCTAACGGGTTCAATGTTCGGCCCATTTAGACCCACTCGTCCGAAACCTCTACAAAAGGGTTGCAAAATAAGTTTTAATCCAAATTTATGAGTTCATACAATTGATTACGAGCTTTTCATCACAATTATATTGCAAAAACTCGACTTTTGTGCTTTTTACTCCGTTAAAATTCTAACGAGTCCATTGTTCGGCCCATTTAGACCCGCACGTCCGAAACCTCTACAAAAGGGTTGCAAAATAAGTTTTAATCAAAATTTAGGAGTTTATACAATTGATTACGAGCTTTTCAACACGATTATATAGCAAAAACTCGATTTATGTACTTTTTACTCGGTTAAAATTCTAACGGGTCCATTGTTCGGCACATTTAGACCCGCTCGTCTGAAACCTCTACAAAAGGGTTGCAAAATAAGTGTTAATCCAAATTTAGGAGTTCATACAATTGATTACGAGCTTTTCAACACAATTATATTGCAAAAACTCGATTTTTGGGCTTTTTACTTAGTTAAAATTCTAACGGGTCCATTGTTCGGCCCATTTAGAACCGCTCGTCCGAAACCTCTACAAAAGGGTTGCAAAATAAGTTTTAATCCAAATTTAGGAGTTCATACAATTGATTACGAGCTTTTCAGCACAATTATATTGCAAAAACTCGTTTTTTGTGCTTTTTACTCAGTTAAAATTCTAATGGGTCCATTGTTCGGCCCATTTAGAACCGCTCGTCCGAAACCTCTACAAAAGGGTAGCAAAATAAGTTTTAATCCAAATTTAGTAGTTCATAAAATTGTTTACGAGCTTTTCAACACGATTATATTGCAAAAACTCGATTTCTGTTCTTTTTACCTAGTTAAAATTCTAACGGGTCCATTGTTCGCTCCATTTAGAATCGCTCGTCCGAAACCTCTACAAAAGGGTAGCAAAATAAGTTTTAATCCAAATTTAGTAGTTCATACAATTGATTACGAGCGTTTCAACACGATTATATTGCAAAAGCTAGATTTCTGTTCTTTTTACTCAGTTAAAATTCTAACAGGTCCATTGTTCGGCCCATTTAGACCCGCTCGTCCGAAACCTCTACAAAAAAAGGCTGCAAAATAAGTTTTAATCGAAATTTAGGAATGCATATGATTACGTGCTTTCCAACACGATTATATTGTGAAGACTCGATTTCTGTACTTTTTACTCAGTTAAAATTCAAACGGGTCCATTGTTCGGCCCATTTAGACTCGCTCGTCCGAAACCTTTACAAAAAAGACCGCAAAACAAGTTAGAATCAAATTTTGGGAGTTCATATAATTGATTACGAGCTATTCAACATGACTATATTGCAAAAACTTGATTTCTGTACTTTTTAATCAGTTAAAATTCTAACGGGTCCATTGTTCGACCCATTTAGACCCGCTCGTCCGAAACCTCTACAAAAGGGTTGCAAAATAAGTTTTAATCCAAATTTAGGAGTTCATACAATTGTTTACGAGCTTTTCAACACGATTATATTGCAAAAACTCGATTTATGTACTTTTTACTCAGTCAAAATTCTAACGGGTCCATTGTTCGGCCCATTTAGACTCGCTCGTCCGAAACCATTACAAAAAAGATTGCAAAATAAGTTTTAATCAAATTTTAGGAGTTCGTATAATTGATTAAGAGCTTTTCAACACGATTATATTGCAAAAACTCGATTTCTGTTCTTTTTACTCGTTAATATTCTAATGGGTCCATTGTTCGGCCCATTTAGACCCGCTCGTCCGAAACCTCTACAAAAGGGTTGCAAAATAAGTTTTAATCCAAATTTAGGAGTTCATACAATTGATTACGAGCTTTTCAACACAATTATATTGCAAAAACTCGAATTTTCTGCTTTTTACTCAGTTACAATTCTAACGGGTCCATTGTTCAGCCCATTTAGAACCGCTCGTCCGAAACCTCTACAGAAGGGTTGCAAAATAAGTTTTAATCCAAATTTACGAGTTCATATAATTGATTACGAACTTTTCAATACGATTATATTGCAAAAACTCGATTTCTATACTTTTTATCGGGTCTATTGTTCGGCCAATTTAGACACGCTCGTCCGAAACCTTTACAAAAAAGACCGCAAAATAAGTTAGAATCAAATTTTAGGAGTTCATACATCTGATTACGATATTTTCAACACAATTATATTGCAAAAACTCGATTTTTGTACTTTTTACTCAATTAAAATTCTAACGGGTCCATAGTTCGGCCCATTTAGACTCGCTCGTCTGAAACCTCTACAAAAGGGTTGCAAAATAAGTTTTAATCCAAATTTAGGAGTTCATACAATTGACTACGAGCTTTTCAACACAATTATATTGCAAAAACTCGATTTTTGTGCTTTCTACTCAGTTAAAATTCTAACGGGTCCATTGTTCGGCCCATTTAGAACCGCTCGTCCGAAACCTCTACAAAGGGTTGCAAAATAAGTTTTAATCCAAATTTAGTAGTTCATACAATTGTTTACGAGCTTTTCAACACGATTATATTGCAAAAACTCGATTTCTGTTCTTTTTACCTAGTTAAAATTCTAACGGGTCCATTGTTCACCCCATTTAGACCCGCTTGTCCGAAACCTCTACAAAAAAGACCTCAAAACAAGTTAGAGTCAAATTTTAGGATTTCATATAATTGATTACGAGCTTTTCAACACGACTATATTGCAAAAACTTGATTTCTGTAATTTTTACTCAGTTAATATTCTAACGGGTCCATTGTTCGGCCCATTTAGACCCGCTCGTCCGAAACCTCTACAAAAGGGTTGCAAAATAAGTTTTAATCCAAATTTAGGAGTTCATACAATTGATTACGAGCTTTTCATCACAATTATATTGCAAAAACTCGACTTTTGTGCTTTTTACTCAGTTAAAATTCTAACGGGTCCATTGTTCCGCCCATTTAGACCTGCTCGTCCGAAACCTCTACAAAAGGGTCGCAAAATAAGTGTTAATCCAAATTTAGGAGTTCATACAATTGATTACGAGCGTTTCAACACGATTATATTGCAAAAACTAGATTTCTGTTCTTTTTACTCAGTTAAAATTCCAACGGGTCCATTGTTCGGCCCATTTAGACCCGCTCGTCCGAAACCTCTACAAAAAAGGCTGCAAAATAAGTTTTAATCGAAATTTAGGAATGCATATAATTGACTACGTGCTTTTCAACAAGATTATATTGTGAAAACTCGATTTCTGTACTTTTTACTAAGTTAAAATTCTAACGGGTCCATTGTTCGGCCCATTTAGACTCGCTCGTCCGAAACCTTTACAAAAAAGACCGCAAAACAAGTTAGAATCAAATTTTGGGAGTTCATATAATTGATTACGAGCTTTTCAACACGACTATATTGCAAAAACTTGATTTATGTACTTTTTACTCAGTTAAAATTCTAACGGGTCCATTGTTCGGCCCATTTAGACCCGCTCTTCCGAAACCTCTACAAAAGGGTTGCAAAATAAGTTTTAATCCAAATTTAGGAGTTCATACAATTGTTTACGAGCTTTTCAACACGATTATATTGCAAAAACTCGATTTATGTACTTTTTACTCAGTTAAAATTCTAACGGGTCCATTGTTCGGCCCATTTAGACACGCTCGTCCGAAACCTTTACAAAAAAGACCGCAAAATAAGTTAGAATCAAATTTTAGGAGTTCATACAATTGATTACGAGCTTTTCAACACAATTATATTGCAAAAACTCGATTTTTGTGCTTTTTACTCAGTTAAAATTCTAACAGGTCCATTGTTCGGCCCATTTAGAACCGCTCTTCCGAAACCTCTACAAAAGGGTTGCAAAATAAGTTTTAATCCAAATTTAGTAGTTCATACAATTGATTACGAGCTTTTCAATACGATTATATTGCAAAAACTCGATTTCTATACTTTTTACTCAGTTAAAATTCTAACAGGTCCATTGTTCGGCCCATTTAGACACGCTCGTCCGAAACGAGCTTTTCAACACAATTATATTGCAAAAACTCGATTTTTGTGCTTTTTACTCAGTTAAAATTCTAACAGGTCCATTGTTCGGCCCATTTAGAACCGCTCGTCCGAAACCTCTACAAAAGGGTTGCAAAATAAGTTTTAATCCAAATTTAGGAGTTCATACAATTGATTACGAGCTTTTCAACACAATTTTATTGCAAAAACTCGATTTTTGTGCTTTTTACTTAGTTAAAATTCTAACGGGTCCATTATTCGGCCCATTTAGAACCGCTCGTCCGAAACCTCTACAAAAAGGTTACAAAATAAGTTTTAATCCAAATTTAGGAGTTCATACAATTGATTACGAGCTTTTCAACACAATTATATTGCAAAAACTCGATTACAGTTCTTTTTAGTCAGTTAAAATTCTAACGGGTTCAATGTTCGGCCCATTTAGACCCGCTCGTCCGAAACCTCTACAAAAGGGTTGCAAAATAAGTTTTAATCCAAATTTATGAGTTCATACAATTGATTACGAGCTTTTCATCACAATTATATTGCAAAAACTCGACTTTTGTGCTTTTTACTCCGTTAAAATTCTAACGAGTCCATTGTTCGGCCCATTTAGACCCGCACGTCCGAAACCTCTACAAAAGGGTTGCAAAATAAGTTTTAATCAAAATTTAGGAGTTTATACAATTGATTACGAGCTTTTCAACACGATTATATAGCAAAAACTCGATTTATGTACTTTTTACTCGGTTAAAATTCTAACGGGTCCATTGTTCGGCACATTTAGACCCGCTCGTCTGAAACCTCTACAAAAGGGTTGCAAAATAAGTGTTAATCCAAATTTAGGAGTTCATACAATTGATTACGAGCTTTTCAACACAATTATATTGCAAAAACTCGATTTTTGGGCTTTTTACTTAGTTAAAATTCTAACGGGTCCATTGTTCGGCCCATTTAGAACCGCTCGTCCGAAACTTCTACAAAAGGGTTGCAAAATAAGTTTTAATCCAAATTTAGGAGTTCATACAATTGATTACGAGCTTTTCAGCACAATTATATTGCAAAAACTCGTTTTTTGTGCTTTTTACTCAGTTAAAATTCTAATGGGTCCATTGTTCGGCCCATTTAGAACCGCTCGTCCGAAACCTCTACAAAAGGGTAGCAAAATAAGTTTTAATCCAAATTTAGTAGTTCATAAAATTGTTTACGAGCTTTTCAACACGATTATATTGCAAAAACTCGATTTCTGTTCTTTTTACCTAGTTAAAATTCTAACGGGTCCATTGTTCGCTCCATTTAGAATCGCTCGTCCGAAACCTCTACAAAAGGGTAGCAAAATAAGTTTTAATCCAAATTTAGTAGTTCATACAATTGATTACGAGCGTTTCAACACGATTATAATGCAAAAGCTAGATTTCTGTTCTTTTTACTCAGTTAAAATTCTAACAGGTCCATTGTTCGGCCCATTTAGACCCGCTCGTCCGAAACCTCTACAAAAAAAGGTTGCAAAATAAGTTTTAATCGAAATTTAGGAATGCATATGATTACGTGCTTTCCAACACGATTATATTGTGAAGACTCGATTTCTGTACTTTTTACTCAGTTAAAATTCAAACGGGTCCATTGTTCGGCTCATTTAGACTCGCTCGTCCGAAACCTTTACAAAAAAGACCGCAAAACAAGTTAGAATCAAATTTTGGGAGTTCATATAATTGATTACGAGCTATTCAACATGACTATATTGCAAAAACTTGATTTCTGTACTTTTTACTCAGTTAAAATTCTAACAGGTCCATTGTTCGACCCATTTAGACCCGCTCGTCCGAAACCTCTACAAAAGGGTTGCAAAATAAGTTTTAATCCAAATTTAGGAGTTCATACAATTGTTTACGAGCTTTTCAACACGATTATATTGCAAAAACTCGATTTATGTACTTTTTACTCAGTCAAAATTCTAACGGGTCCATTGTTCGGCCCATTTACACTCGCTCGTCCGAAACCATTACAAAAAAGATCGCAAAATAAGTTTTAATCAAATTTTAGGAGTTCGTATAATTGATTAAGAGCTTTTCAACACGATTATATTGCAAAAACTCGATTTCTGTTCTTTTTACTCGTTAATATTCTAATGGGTCCATTGTTCGGCCCATTTAGACCCGCTCGTCCGAAACCTCTACAAAAGGGTTGCAAAATAAGTTTTAATCCAAATTTAGGAGTTCATACAATTGATTACGAGCTTTTCAACACAATTATATTGCAAAAACTCGAATTTTCTGCTTTTTACTCAGTTACAATTCTAACGGGTCCATTGTTCAGCCCATTTAGAACCGCTCGTCCGAAACCTCTACAGAAGGGTTGCAAAATAAGTTTTAATCCAAATTTACGAGTTCATATAATTGATTACGAACTTTTCAATACGATTATATTGCAAAAACTCGATTTCTATACTTTTTATCGGGTCCATTGTTCGGCCAATTTAGACACGCTCGTCCGAAACCTTTACAAAAAAGACCGCAAAATAAGTTAGAATCAAATTTTAGGAGTTCATACATCTGATTACGATATTTTCAACACAATTATATTGCAAAAACTCGATTTTTGTACTTTTTACTCAATTAAAATTCTAACGGGTCCATAGTTCGGCCCATTTAGACTCGCTCGTCTGAAACCTCTACAAAAGGGTTGCAAAATAAGTTTTAATCCAAATTTAGGAGTTCATACAATTGACTACGAGCTTTTCAACACAATTATATTGCAAAAACTCGATTTTTGTGCTTTCTACTCAGTTAAAATTCTAACGGGTCCATTGTTCGGCCCATTTAGAACCGCTCGTCCGAAACCTCTACAAAGGGTTGCAAAATAAGTTTTAATCCAAATTTAGTAGTTCATACAATTGTTTACGAGCTTTTCAACACGATTATATTGCAAAAACTCGATTTCTGTTCTTTTTACCTAGTTAAAATTCTAACGGGTCCATTGTTCACCCCATTTAGACCCGCTTGTCCGAAACCTCTACAAAAAAGACCTCAAAACAAGTTAGAGTCAAATTTTAGGATTTCATATAATTGATTACGAGCTTTTCAACACGACTATATTGCAAAAACTTGATTTCTGTAATTTTTACTCAGTTAATATTCTAACGGGTCCATTGTTCGGCCCATTTAGACCCGCTCGTCCGAAACCTCTACAAAAGGGTTGCAAAATAAGTTTTAATCCAAATTTAGGAGTTCATACAATTGATTACGAGCTTTTCATCACAATTATATTGCAAAAACTCGACTTTTGTGCTTTTTACTCAGTTAAAATTCTAACGGGTCCATTGTTCCGCCCATTTAGACCTGCTCGTCCGAAACCTCTACAAAAGGGTCGCAAAATAAGTGTTAATCCAAATTTAGGAGTTCATACAATTGATTACGAGCGTTTCAACACGATTATATTGCAAAAACTAGATTTCTGTTCTTTTTACTCAGTTAAAATTCCAACGGGTCCATTGTTCGGCCCATTTAGACCCGCTCATCCGAAACCTCTACAAAAAAGGCTGCAAAATAAGTTTTAATCGAAATTTAGGAATGCATATAATTGACTACGTGCTTTTCAACAAGATTATATTGTGAAAACTCGATTTCTGTACTTTTTACTAAGTTAAAATTCTAACGGGTCCATTGTTCGGCCCATTTAGACTCGCTCGTCCGAAACCTTTACAAAAAAGACCGCAAAACAAGTTAGAATCAAATTTTGGGAGTTCATATAATTGATTACGAGCTTTTCAACACGACTATATTGCAAAAACTTGATTTATGTACTTTTTACTCAGTTAAAATTCTAACGGGTCCATTGTTCGGCCCATTTAGACCCGCTCTTCCGAAACCTCTACAAAAGGGTTGCAAAATAAGTTTTAATCCAAATTTAGGAGTTCATACAATTGTTTACGAGCTTTTCAACACGATTATATTGCAAAAACTCGATTTATGTACTTTTTACTCAGTTAAAATTCTAACGGGTCCATTGTTCGGCCCATTTAGACACGCTCGTCCGAAACCTTTACAAAAAAGACCGCAAAATAAGTTAGAATCAAATTTTAGGAGTTCATACAATTGATTACGAGCTTTTCAACACAATTATATTGCAAAAACTCGATTTTTGTGCTTTTTACTCAGTTAAAATTCTAACAGGTCCATTGTTCGGCCCATTTACACTCGCTCGTCCGAAACCATTACAAAAAAGATCGCAAAATAAGTTTTAATCAAATTTTAGGAGTTCGTATAATTGATTAAGAGCTTTTCAACACGATTATATTGCAAAAACTCGATTTCTGTTCTTTTTACTCGTTAATATTCTAATGGGTCCATTGTTCGGCCCATTTAGACCCGCTCGTCCGAAACCTCTACAAAAGGGTTGCAAAATAAGTTTTAATCCAAATTTAGGAGTTCATACAATTGATTACGAGCTTTTCAACACAATTATATTGTAAAAACTCGAATTTTCTGCTTTTTACTCAGTTACAATTCTAACGGGTCCATTGTTGAGCCCATTTAGAACCGCTCGTCCGAAACCTCTACAGAAGGGTTGCAAAATAAGTTTTAATCCAAATTTACGAGTTCATATAATTGATTACGAACTTTTCAATACGATTATATTGCAAAAACTCGATTTCTATACTTTTTACCCAGTTAAAATTTTATCGGGTCCATTGTTCGGCCAATTTAGACACGCTCGTCCGAAACCTTTACAAAAAAGACCGCAAAATAAGTTAGAATCAAATTTTAGGAGTTCATACATCTGATTACGATATTTTCAACACAATTATATTGCAAAAACTCGATTTTTGTACTTTTTACTCAATTAAAGTTCTAACGGGTCCATAGTTCGGCCCATTTAGACTCGCTCGTCTGAAACCTCTACAAAAGGGTTGCAAAATAAGTTTTAATCCAAATTTAGGAGTTCATACAATTGACTATGAGCTTTTCAACACAATTATATTGCAAAAACTCGATTTTTGTGCTTTCTACTCAGTTAAAATTCTAACGGGTCCATTGTTCGGCCCATTTAGAACTGCTCGTCCGAAACCTCTACAAAGGGTTGCAAAATAAGTTTTAATCCAAATTTAGTAGTTCATACAATTGTTTACGAGCTTTTCAACACGATTATATTGCAAAAACTCGATTTCTGTTCTTTTTACCTAGTTAAAATTCTAACGGGTCCATTGTTCACCCCATTTAGACCCGCTTGTCCGAAACCTCTACAAAAAAGACCTCAAAACAAGTTAGAGTCAAATTTTAGGATTTCATATAATTGATTACGAGCTTTTCAACACCACTATATTGCAAAAACTTGATTTCTGTAATTTTTACTCAGTTAATATTCTAACGGGTCCATTGTTCGGCCCATTTAGACCCGCTCGTCCGAAACCTCTACAAAAGGGTTGCAAAATAAGTTTTAATCCAAATTTAGGAGTTCATACAATTGATTACGAGCTTTTCATCACAATTATATTGCAAAAACTCGACTTTTGTGCTTTTTACTCAATTAAAATTCTAACGGGTCCATTGTTCCGCCCATTTAGACCTGCTCGTCCGAAACCTCTACAAAAGGGTCGCAAAATAAGTGTTAATCCAAATTTAGGAGTTCATACAATTGATTACGAGCGTTTCAACACGATTATATTGCAAAAACTAGATTTCTGTTCTTTTTACTCAGTTAAAATTCCAACGGGTCCATTGTTCGGCCCATTTAGACCCGCTCGTCCGAAACCTCTACAAAAAAGGCTGCAAAATAAGTTTTAATCGAAATTTAGGAATGCATATAATTGACTACGTGCTTTTCAACAAGATTATATTGTGAAAACTCGATTTCTGTACTTTTTACTAAGTTAAAATTCTAACGGGTCCATTGTTCGGCCCATTTAGACTCGCTCGTCCGAAACCTTTACAAAAAAGACCGCAAAACAAGTTAGAATCAAATTTTGGGAGTTCATATAATTGATTACGAGCTTTTCAACACGACTATATTGCAAAAACTTGATTTATGTACTTTTTACTCAGTTAAAATTCTAACGGGTCCATTGTTCGGCCCATTTAGACCCGCTCTTCCGAAACCTCTACAAAAGGGTTGCAAAATAAGTTTTAATCCAAATTTAGGAGTTCATACAATTGTTTACGAGCTTTTCAACACGATTATATTGCAAAAACTCGATTTATGTACTTTTTACTCAGTTAAAATTCTAACGGGTCCATTGTTCGGCCCATTTAGACACGCTCGTCCGAAACCTTTACAAAAAAGACCGCAAAATAAGTTAGAATCAAATTTTAGGAGTTCATACAATTGATTACGAGCTTTTCAACACAATTATATTGCAAAAACTCGATTTTTGTACTTTTTACTCAATTAAAATTCTAACGGGTCCATTGTTCGGCCCATTTAGACTCGCTCGTCCGAAACCTTTACAAAAAAGATCGCAAAATAAGTTTTAATCAAATTTTAGGAGTTCATATAATTGATTAAGAGCTTTTCAACACGAATATATTGCAAAAACTCGATTTCTGTTCTTTTTACTCGTTAATATTCTAACAGGTCCATTGTTCGGCCCATTTAGACCCGCTCGTCCGAAACCTCTACAAAAGGGTTGCAAAATAAGTTTTAATCCAAATTTAGGAGTTCATACAATTGATTACGAGCTTTTCAACACAATTATATTGCAAAAACTCGATTTTTGTGCTTTTTACTCAGTTAAAATTCTAACAGGTCCATTGTTCGGCCCATTTAGAACCGCTCGTCCGAAACCTCTACAAAAGGGTTGCAAAATAAGTTTTAATCCAAATTTAGTAGTTCATACAATTGATTACGAGCTTTTCAATACGATTATATTGCAAAAACTCGATTTCTATACTTTTTACTCAGTTAAAATTCTAACAGGTCCATTGTTCGGCCCATTTAGACACGCTCGTCCGAAACCTTTACAAAAAAGACCGCAAAATAAGTTAGAATCAAATTTTAGGAGTTCATATAATTGATTACGAGCTTTTCAACATGATTATATTGCAAAATCTCGTTTACAGTTCTTTTTACTCAGTTAAAATTCTAACGGGTCCATTGTTCGGCCCATTTAGAACCGCTCGTCCGAAACCTCTATAAAAGGGTTGCAAAATAAGTTTTAATCCAAATTTAGGAGTTCATACAATTGATTACGAGCTTTTCAATACGATTATATTTCAAAAACTCGATTTCTGTACTTTTTCCGCAGTTAAAATTCTAACGGGTCCATTGTTCGGCCCATTTAGACCCGCTCGTCCGAAACCTTTACACAAAAGACCGCAAAATAAGTTAGAATCAAATTTTAGGAGTTAATACAATTGATTACGAGCTTTTCAACACGATTATATTGCAAAAACTCGACTTTTGCGCTTTTTACTAAGTTAAAATTCTAACGGGTCCATTGTTCGACCCATTTATAACCGCTCGTCCGAAACCTCTACAAAAGGGTTGCAAAATAAGTGTTAATCCAAATTTAGGAGTTCAGACAATTGATTACGAGCGTTTCAACACGATTATATTGCAAAAACTCGATTTCTGTACTTTTTACTCAGTTAAAATTCTAACGGGTACATTGTTCGTCCCATTTAGACCCGATCGTCCGAAACCTATACAAAAAGGGTTGCAAAATAAGTTTTAATCAAAATTTAGGAATGCATATAATTGATTACGAGCTTTTCAACACGAGTATATTGCAAAAACTCGATTTTTGTGCTTTTTACTCAGTTAAAATTCTAACGGGTCCATTGTTCGGCCCATTTAGACCCGCTCGTCCGAAACCTCTACAAAAAAGGCTGCAAAATAAGTTTTAATCCAAATTTAGGAATGCATATAATTGATTACGTGCTTTTCAACACGATTATATTGCGAAAACTCGATTTCTGTACTTTTTACTCAGTTAAAATTCTAACGGGTCCATTGTTCGGCCTATTTAGACTCGCTCGTCCGAAACCTTTACAAAAAAGACCGCAAAACAAGTTAGAATCAAATTTTGGATAATGACGAACTGCCTGTACGATGTCGTGAATACATCACACGCGACTTTGATAGTTGGGACGAAACCAAGCTTCGTCAGGCTTTTGACAAGGATGATGTCGAGTGCATCCTACGGGTTCCAATCATCCGAAGCTAGAGTGATACCCTAATTTGGGGCCATCGTGACTCTGGGATCTACAATGTTCGATCTGGCTACTTCTTTCTACATAGACCTCCACGGCCCTTGGAAGGACCCAACAGACTTTGGAAGGTTATTGCCAAGGCCCCGACGCTGCCCAAAATTCGCTCCTTTAGCTGGCGTGCAGGACGGGACGCGTTACCCACAGGGGATAGATTACGGCTTATTCATCCTACGGATGGTCAGTGCTCGTTTTGTCCTACCATCACGGAAACAACCATTCATGCTCTTCGAGATTGTCCAGAGGCTAATGAGGTCCTTCGCCTTGTTGGGCTTCCCCCTGGCATCTATGATAGTCACTCCACTTCCATGGCAGGCTGGTTATCTGAGGGCACTAAACGACTGGATGATGCAGGGTTTGCTCTGCTCTTAACAGCTCTTTGGAACATATGGAATCGCCAGAATGACTGGATCCACTCACATCGGCTTCAGCCACCTTGGCTCACTGCCATAAATGCTCAGGGTCTTGTACAGGAGTATGCTGCTGCCAACGCTCTCCCCGCCCCACATCAGCCGACTGCCGTGCCAGCAGCCGCCCCACCACGATGGAAACCACCGAGGATGGAGGTTGTCAAGATTAATGTGGACGGTGCCTTCAACCATGATTCCGGTTCTGCAGCTATCAGGGTTGTCGCTCGTGATGCTCAGAGTTCTATACTGGGAGGATGTGCCGTTCACGAAGCCGGCTGTCGGGATGCCACCATGGTCGAGCTCCATTACATTGTTGCGGGTATCATGATGGTCAGAGATAGAGGCTGGGGTGAGGTGCTCATCGAGTCAGACTCTGCCATAGTTGTCAATAAGCTCTCTCGGCCCACTGCTGATGCTTCCTTGTTGGGCCCGCAGATCGCTAATACGAAGGCTTTACTTGAGGCTTCTCCCTTGATTAGATTATCTTTTGTACCTAGATCAACCAATTTTATGGCTCATAACTTAGCCTCTTGGGCTCTACGTTCTGCTTCCTCTGTTTTCTTTGATTCCGTCATTCCGGATTGTATTAACTCTGATGTACTGGCTAATTCTCAGCCTTTTCGTTATAATATATCTTAGGGCACTCTTTTCCCCTTAGGCTCACCTTGCGCCTCGACACAGGGTGGTTAGAGGGGTTTTTAATGAGGCCCATTTTCTTCAAAAAGAATTCTAACGGGTCCATTGTTCGGCCCATTTAGACCCGCTCGTCCGAAACCTCTACATAAGGGTTGCAAAATAAGTTTTAATCCAAATTTAGGACTTCATACAATTGATTACGAGCTTTTCGACACAATTATATTGCAAAAACTCAATTTTTGTGCTTTTTACTCAATTAAAATTCTAACGGGTCCATTGTTCGGCCCATTTAGACCCGCTCGTACGAAACCTCTACAAAAGGGTTGCAAAATAAGTTTTAATCCAAATCAAGGAGTTCATACAATGGATTACAAGCTTTTCAACACGATTATATTGCAAAAAATCGATTTCAGTACTTTTTATTCTTTTAAAATTCTAACAGGTCCTTTGTACGGCCCATTTAGACCCGCTCGTCCGAAACCTCTATAAAAAGAGCTGAAAAATAAGTTTTAATCCAAATTTAGGAGTTCATACAATTGATTACGAGCTTTTCAATACGATTATATTGCAAAAACTCGATTTCTATACTTTTTACTCAGTTAAAATTCTAACGGCTCTTATGTTCCACCCATTTAGACCCGCTCGTCCGAAACCTTTACAAAAAAGATCGCAAAATAAGTTAGAATCAAATTTTAGAAGTTCATATAATTGATTAAAAGCTTTTCAACACGATTATATTGCAAAAACTCGATTACTGTACTTTTTACTCAGTTAAAATTCTAACGGGTCCATTGTTCGGCCCATTTAGACCCGCTCGTCCAAAACCTCTACAAAAGGGTTGCAAAATAAGTTTTAATCCAAATTTAGGAGTTCATACAATTTATTATGAGCTTTTCAACATGATTATATTGCAAAAACTCGATTTCTATACTTTTTACTCAGTTAAAATTCTAACGGATCCATTGTTCGGCCCATTTAGACCCGCTTGTCCGAAACCTCTACAAAAAAGACCACAAAACATGTTAGAATCAAATTTTAGGAGTTTATATAATTGATTACGAGCTTTTCAACACGATTATATTGCAAAAACTCGATTTCTGTACTTTTTACTCAGTTAAAATTCTAACGGGTCCATTGTTCGGCCCATTTAGATCTGCTCGTCCAAAACCTCTACAAAAGGGTTGCAAAATAAGTTTTAATCCAAATTTAAGAGTTCATACAATTGATTATGAGCTTTTCAACACGATTATATTGCAAAACTCGATTTCTATACTTTTTACTCAGTTAAAATTCTAACGGGTCCATTGTTGGGCCCATTTAGACCCGCTCATCCGAAACCTCTACAAAAAAGACCGCAAAACATGTTAGAATCAAATTTTAGGAGTTTATATAATTGATTACGAGCTTTTCAACACGATTATATTGCAAAAACTTGATTTCTGTACTTTTTACTCAGTTAAAATTCTAACGGGTCAATTGTTCCACCCATTTAGACCAGCTCGTCCGAACCTTTACAAAAAAGAACACAAAACAAGTTAGAATCAAATTTAGGAGTTCAAACAATTGATTACGAGCTTTTCAACACGATTATATTGCAAAAACTCGATTACTGTACTTTTTACTCAGTTAAAATTCTAACGGGTCCATTGTTCGGCCCATTTAGACCCGCTCGTCCAAAACTTCTACAAAAGGGTTGCAAAATAAGTTTTAATCCAAATTTAGGAGTTCATACAATTTATTATGAGCTTTTCAACATGATTATATTGCAAAAACTCGATTTCTATACTTTTTACTCAGTTAAAATTCTAACGGGTCCATTTTTCGGCCCATTTAGACCCGCTTGTCTGAAACCTCAACAAAAAAGACCGCAAAATAAGTTAGAATCAAATTTTAGGAGTTCATATAAATGATTACAAGATTTTCAACACAATTATATTGCAAAAACATGATTTTTGTACTTTTTACTCAGTTAAAATTCTAACGGGTCCATTGTTCGGCCCATTTAGACCCGCTCGTCCGAAACCTCAACAAAAAAGACCGAAATATAAGTTAGAATCAAATTTTAGGAGTTCATATAATTGATTACGAGCTTTTTAACACGATTATATTGAAAATATTAGATTTCTGTACTTTTTACTCAGTTTAAATTCTAACGGGTCCATTGTTCGGCCCATTTAGACCCGCTCATCCGAAACCTCTACAAAAAGGTTGCAAAATAAGTTTTAATCCAAATTTAGGAGTTCATAAAATTGGTTACGAGCTTTTTGACACGATTATATTGCAAAAACTCGATTTCTGTACTTTTTACTCCGTTAAAATTCTAACGGGTCCATTGTTCGGCCCATTTAGACCCGCTCGTTCGAAACCTCAACAAAAAAGACCGCAAAAATAAGTTAGAATCAAATTTTAGGAGTTCATATAATTGATTACGAGCTTTTCAACACGATTATATTGCAAAAATTCGATTTCTGTACTTTTTACTCAGTTAAAATTCTAACGTGTCCATTGTTCGACCCATTTAGACCCGCTCGTCCGAAACCTCTACAAAAAAGATCGCAAAACACGTTAGAATCAAATTTAGGAGTTCTTATAATTGATTACGAGCTTTTCAACACGATTATATTGCAAAAACTCGATTTCTGTACTTTTTACTCAGTTAAAATTCTAACGGGTCCATTGTTCGGCCCATTTAGACATGCTCGTCCGAAACCTCTACAAAAGTGTTGCAAAATAAGTTTTAATCAAAATTTAGGAGTTCTTATAATTGATTACGAGCTTTTCAACACGATTATATTGCAAAAACTCGATTTCTGTACTTTTTACTCAGTTAAAATTCTAATGGTTCGTATGTTCCACCCATTTAGACTCGCTCGTCCGAAACGTTTACAAAAAAGATCACAAAACAAGTTAGAATCAAATTTAGGAGTTCAAACAATTGATTACGAGCTTTTCAACACGATTATATTGCAAAAACTCGATTATTGTACTTTTTACTCAGTTAAAATTCTAACGGGTCCATTGTTCGGCCCATTTAGACCCGCTCGTCCGAAACCTCTACAAAAGGGTTGCAAAATAAGTTTTTATCTAAATTTAGGAGTTCATACAATTGATTACGAGCTTTTCAACATGATTATATTGCAAAAACTCGATTTCTATAATTTTTACTCAGTTAAAATTCTAACGGGTCCATTGTTCGGCCCATTTAGACCCGCTCGTCCGAAACCTCTACAAAAAAGACCGCAAAACAAGTTAGAATCAAATTTTAGGAGTTCATATAATTGATTACAAGCTTTTCAATACGATTATATTGCAAAAACTCGATTTTTGTACTTTTTAATACGATTATATTCCTCCTTCTATCCATGCTAGCACTTCCCCCTCCATGGCATCGTGGTTAGCCGACGGTGCCCGGAGACTGACAGGAATAAACTTCGCTTTACTGTTGACCACGCTCTGGAATACATTGAATCGTCAGAATGATTGGATACATTCCCAACGTCTTCAGCCGACATGGCTTACAGCGATGAATGCACAGGGACTGCTTCAGGACTATGCCCGAGCCAACCACCTCCCGGACTACAACTCTACAACAGTCGAGCCTGCCGATGCCCCGCCACGATGGAGACCGCCGACGACAACGGAGATCAAGATTAACGTGGATGGCACCTTTCACCCCGAAACCGGATCTGCCGCTATCGGTGTTGTTGCCCGAGATGCTCAGGGCTTTATTCTTGGTGGTTGTGTTGTTCACGAAGCGGGCTGCCGTGATGCTGCCACGGTTGAACTTCATGCTGTTCTTGCCGGGGCCATGCTAGCTAAAGACAGAGGATGGACTTCGGTGAACATCGAGTTCGATTCAGCCAACATAGTCAACAAATTGACACGCTCTACGTCCGACATATCGCTTTTGGGCCCTCAGATTTTGGAGGCCAGGGCCCTCCTTCATGATCTTGTTTTTCGAGTGTCTTTTGTCCATAGATCGGCCAACGTGATGGCCCATAAGTTAGCCTCTTGGGCTTTGCATTGTACTTCTACTATTTATTTTGACTCTGTCATCCCTAATTGTATCCAATCTGATGTACTGACTGATTTTCAGTCTTTTGATTGTAATATATATCAGGGTACTCTTTTCCCCGTAGGACCATCCTATGCCTCGGCACATGGTGATTAGTGGGGTTTTTAATGAGGCCTTTTCTTTAAAAAAAATTCTAACGGGTCTATTTTTCGGCCCATTTAGACCCGCTCGTCCGAAACCTCTACAAAAGGGTTGCAAAATAAGTTTTAATCCAAATTTAGGAGTTCATACAATTGATTACGAGCTTTTCAACACAATTATATGCAAAAACTCGATTTTTGTACTTTTTACTCAGTTAAAATTCTAACGGGTCCATTGTTCGGCCCAGTTAGACCCGCTCGTCCGAAACTTCTATAAAAAGGACCACAAAATAAGTTTTAATCAAAATTTAGGAGTTCATGTAATTGATTACGAGTTTTTCAACACGATTATATTGCAAAAACTCGATTTCTGTACTTTTTACTTAAAATTCTAACAGGTCCATTGTTCGGCCTATTTTGACCCGCTCGTCCGAAACCTCTACAAAAAGACCGCAAAACAAGTTAGAATCAAATTTTAGGAGTTCATATAATTGATCACGAGCTTTTCAACACGATTATATTGCCAAAACTCAATTTATATACTTTTTACTCAGTTAAAATTCTAATGGGTCCATTGTTCGGCCCATTTAGACCCGCTCGTCTGAAACCTCTACAAAAGGGTTGCAAAATAAGTTTTAATCCAAATTTAGAAGTTCATACAATTAATTACAAGCTTTTTAACACGATTATATTGCAAAAACTAGATTTCTATAGTTTTTACTCAGTTAAAATTCTAACGGCTCCTATGTTCCACCCATTTAGACCCGCTCGTCCGAAACCTTAACAAAAAAGATCGCAAAATAAGTTAGAATCAAATTTTAGAAGTTCATGTAATTGATTAAAAGCTTTTCAACACGATTATATTACAAGAACTCGATTACTGTACTTTTTACTCATTTAAAATTCTAACGGGTGCACGAACCAACTTGCGTCAGTGGTTAAGTGAATGGTTGTTGTTCCTAGAGGTCACGGGTTCGAGCACCAGCAGTTGTAGCTGGGTGATTGAGCGTTCATTTTCAAATGGTTGAGAGTATATTTAGAACAGATACAACTTGTAATCACTTTAGCTTTCATCAAAAAAAAATTCTAACGGGTCCATTGTTCGGCCCATTTAGACCCGCTCGTCCAAAGCCTCTACAAAAGGGTTGCAAAATAAGTTTTAATCCAAATTTAGGAGTTATACAATTTATTATGAGCTTTTCAACACGATTATATTTCAAAAACTCGATTTCTATACTTTTTACTCAGTTAAAATTCTAACGGGTCCATTGTTCGGCCCATTTAGACCCGCTCGTCCGAAACCTTTACAAAAAAGATCACAAAACAAGTTAGAATCATATTTAGGAGTTCAAACAATTGATTACGAGCTTTTCAACACGATTATATTGCAAAAGCTCGATTACTGTACTTTTTACTCAGTTAAAATTCTAACGGGTCCATTGTTCAGCCCATTTAGACCCGCTCGTCCGAAACCTCTACAAAAGGGTTGCAAAATAAGTTTTAATCCAAATTTAGGAGTTCATACAATTGATTACGAGCTTTTCAACACGATTATATTGCAAAAACTCGATTTCTATAATTTTTACTCAGTTAAAATTCTAACGGGTCCATTGTTCG
This sequence comes from Hibiscus trionum, assembly GCA_030270665.1. Lineage (NCBI taxonomy): Eukaryota > Viridiplantae > Streptophyta > Magnoliopsida > Malvales > Malvaceae > Hibiscus > Hibiscus trionum. Next base: position 34,787,346 of record BSYR01000010.1, on the reverse strand, counting down.
GCCCATTTAGACCCGCTCGTTCGAAACCTCTACAAAAATGACCGCAAAACAAGTTAGAATCAAATTTTAGGAGTTCATATATTTGATTACGAGCTTTTCAACACGATTATATTGGAAAAACTAGATTTATGTACTTTTTACTCAGTTAAAATTCTAACGGGTCCATTTTTCGGCCCATTTATACCCGCTCGTCCGAAACCTCAACAAAAAAGACCGCAAAATAAGTTAGAATCAAATTTTAGGAGTTCATATAATTGATTACAAGATTTTCAACACAATTATATTGCAAAAACTCGATTTTTGTACTTTTTACTCAGTTAAAATTCTAACGGGTCCATTGTTCGGCCCATTTAGACCCGCTCGTCCGAAACCTCAACAAAAAAGACCGCAAAATAAGTTAGACTCAAATTTTAAGAGTTCATATAATTGATTACGAGCTTTTCAACATGAATATATTGCAAAAATTCGATTTATGTACTTTTTACTTAGTTAAAATTCTAACGGGTCCATTGTTCGGCCCATTTAGACCCGCTCGTCCGAAACCTCTACAAAAAAGACCGCAAAACACGTTAGAATCAAATTTTAGGAGTTTTTATAATTGATTACGAGCTTTTCAACACGATCGTATTGCAAAAACTCGATTTCTGTACTTTTTACTCAGTGAAAATTCTAACGGGTCCATTGTTCGGCCCATTTAGACCTGCTCGTCCGAAACCTCTACGAAAAGGTTGTAAAATAAGTTTTAATCCAAATTTAGGAGTTCTTATAATTGATTACGAGCTTCTCACCTCGATTATATTGCAAAAACTCAATTTTTGTACTTTTTACTCAGTTAAAATTCTAACGGGTCCATTGTTCGGCCTATTTAGACCCGCTCCTCCGAAACCTCTACAAAAAAGACCGCAAAACACGTTAGAATCAAATTTTAGGAGTTCTTATAATTGATTACGAGCTTTTCAACACGATCGTATTGCAAAAACTCGATTTCTGTACTTTTTACTCAGTTAAAATTCTAACGGGTCCAATGTTCGGCCCATTTACAACTGCTCATCCGAAACCTCTACAAAAGGGTTGCAAAATAAGTTTTAATCCAAATTTAGGAGTTCTTATAATTGATTACGAGCTTTTCAACACGATTATATTGCAAAAACTCGATTTCTGTACTTTTTACTCAGTTAAAATTCTAACGGGTCCATTGTTCGGCCCATTTAGACCCGCTCGGCCGAAACCTCTACAAAAAAGACCCCAAAACAAGTTAGAATCAAATTTTAGGAGTTCATATAATTGATTAAAAGCTTTTCAATACGATTATATTGCAAAAACTCGATTTCTGTACTTTTTACTCAGTTAAAATTCTAACGGGTCCATTTTTCGGCCCATTTAGACCCGCTCGTCTGAAACCTCTAGAAAAGGGTTGCAAAATAAGTTTTATTCCAAATTTAGGAGTTCATACAATTGATTACGAGCTCTTCAACACAATTATATTGCAAAAACTCGATTTTTGTACTTTTTACTCAGTTAAAATTCTAACGGGTCCATTGTTCGGCCCATTTAGACCCGCTCGTCCGAAACCTGTATAAAAAGGACCGCAAAATAAGTTTTAATCAAAATTTTGGAGTTCATATAATTGATTACGAGTTTTTCAACACGATTATATTGCAAAAACTCGATTTCTGTACTTTTTACTTAGTTAAAATTCTAACAGGTCTATTGTTCGGCCCATTTTGACCCGCTCGTCTGAAACCTCAACAAAAAGACCGCAAAACAAGTTAGAATCAAATTTTAGGAGTTCATATAATTGATCACGAGTTTTTCAACACGATTATATTGCCAAGACTCAATTTCTGTACTTTTTACTCAGTTAAAATTCTAACGGGTCCATTGATCGGCCCATTTAGACCCGCTCGTCTGAAACCTCTACAAAAGGGTTGCAAAATAAGTTTTAATCCAAATTTAGAAGTTCATACAATTGATTACAAGCTTTTCAACATGATTATATTGCAAAAACTCGATTTCTGTACTTTTTACTCAGTTAAAATTCTAACGGCTCCTATGTTCCACCCATTTAGAACCGCTCGTCCGAAACCTTTACAAAAAAGATCGCAAAATAAGTTAGAATCAAATTTTATAAGTTCATGTAATTGATTAAAAGCTTTTCAACACGATTATATTGCAAGAACTCGATTACTGTACTTTTTACTCATTTAAAATTCTAACTGGTCCATTGTTCAGCCCATTCAGACCCGCTCGTCAAAAACCTCTACAAAAGGGTTTCAAAATAAGTTTTAATCCAAATTTAGGAGTTCATACAATTTATTATGGGCTTTTCAACATGATTATATTGCAAAAACTCGATTTCTATACTTTTTACTCAGTTAAAATTCTAACGGGTCTATTGTTCGGCCCATTTAGACCCGCTCGTCCGAAACCTCAAGAAAAAAGACCGCAAAATAAGTTAGAATCAAATTTTAGGAGTTCATATAATTGATTACGAGCTTTTTAATACGATTATATTGCAAATATTAGATTTCTGTACTTTTTACTCAGTTAAAATTATAACGGGTCCATTGTTCGGCCCATTTAGACCCGCTCGTCCGAAACCTCTACAAAAAGGTTGCAAAATAAGTTTTAATCCAAATTTAGGAGTTCATACAATTGGTTACGAGCTTTTCAACACGATTATATTGCAAAAACTCGATTTCTGTACTTTTTACTCCGTTAAAATTCTAACGGGTAAATTGTTCGGCCCATTTAGACCCGCTCGTCCGAAACCTCAACAACAAAGACCGCAAAATAAGTTAGAATCAAATTTTAGGAGTTCATATAATTGATTACGATGTTTTCAACACGATTATATTGCAAAAATTCGATTTCTGTACTTTTTACTCAGTTAAAATTCTAACGGGTCCATTGTTCGGCCCATTTAGACCCGCTCGTCCGAAACCTCTACTAAAAAGACTGCAAAACACGTTAGAATCAAATTTTAGGAGTTCTTATAATTGATTACGAGCTTTTCAACATGATTATATTGAAAAAATCGATTTCTGTACTTTTTACTCAGTGAAAATTCTAACGGGTCCATTGTTTGGCCCATTTAGACCTGCTCGTCCGAAACCTCTACGAAAGGGTTGTAAAATAAGTTTTAATCCAAATTTAGGAGTTCTTATAATTGATTACGAGCTTCTCACCTCGATTATATTGCAAAAACTCAATTTTTGTACTTTTTACTCAGTTAAAATTCTAACGGGTCCATTGTTCGGCCTATTTAGACCCGCTCGTCCGAAACCTCTACAAAAAAGACCGCAAAACACGTTAGAATCAAATTTTAGGAGTTCTTATAATTGATTACGAGCTTTTCAACACGATCGTATTGCAAAAACTCGATTTCTGTACTTTTTACTCAGTTAAAATTCTAACGGGTCCATTGTTCGGCCCATTTAGAACTGCTCGTCTGAAACCTCTACAAAAGGGTTGCAAAATAAGTTTTAATCCAAATTTAGGAGTTCTTATAATTGATTACGAGCTTTTCAACACGGTTATATTGCAAAAACTCGATTTCTGTACTTTTTACTCAGTTAAAATTCTAACGGGTCCATTGTTCGGCCCATTTAGACCCGCTCGGCCGAAACCTCTACAAAAAAGACCCCAAAACAAGTTAGAATCAAATTTTAGGAGTTCATATAATTGATTATAAGCTTTTCAATACGATTATATTGCAAAAACTCGATTTCTGTACTTTTTACTCAGTTAAAATTCTAACGGGTCCATTTTTCGGCCCATTTAAACCCGCTCGTCTGAAACCTCTACAAAAGGGTTGCAAAATAAGTTTTATTCCAAATTTAGGAGTTCATACAATTGATTACGAGCTTTTCAACACAATTATATTGCAAAAACTCGATTTTTGTACTTTTTACTCAGTTAAAATTCTAACGGGTCCATTGTTCGGCCCATTTAGACCCGCTCGTCCGAAACCTGTATAAAAGGACCGAAAAATAAGTTTTAATCAAAATTTTGGAGTTCATATAATTGATTACGAGTTTTTCAACACGATTATATTGCAAAAACTCGATTTCTGTACTTTTTACTTAGTTAAAATTCTAACAGGTCTATTGTTCGGACCATTTTGACCCGCTCGTCTGAAACCTCAACAAAAAGACCGCAAAACAAGTTAGAATCAAATTTTAGGAGTTCATATAATGGATCACGAGTTTTTCAACACGATTATATTGCCAAGACTCATATAATGGATCACGAGCGGGTTTCAAAATAAGCTTTTCAAATTTTAGGAGTTCATATAATTGATTATAAGCTTTTCAATACGATTATATTGCAAAAACTCGATTTCTGTACTTTTTACTCAGTTAAAATTCTAACGGGTCCATTTTTCGGCCCATTTAAACCCGCTCGTCTGAAACCTCTACAAAAGGGTTGCAAAATAAGTTTTATTCCAAATTTAGGAGTTCATACAATTGATTACGAGCTTTTCAACACAATTATATTGCAAAAACTCGATTTTTGTACTTTTTACTCAGTTAAAATTCTAACGGGTCCATTGTTCGGCCCATTTAGACCCGCTCGTCCGAAACCTGTATAAAAGGACCGAAAAATAAGTTTTAATCAAAATTTTGGAGTTCATATAATTGATTACGAGTTTTTCAACACGATTATATTGCAAAAACTCGATTTCTGTACTTTTTACTTAGTTAAAATTCTAACAGGTCTATTGTTCGGACCATTTTGACCCGCTCGTCTGAAACCTCAACAAAAAGACCGCAAAACAAGTTAGAATCAAATTTTAGGAGTTCATATAATGGATCACGAGTTTTTCAACACGATTATATTGCCAAGACTCAATTTCTGTACTTTTTACTCAGTTAAAATTCTAACGGGTCCATTGATCGGCCCATTTAGACCCGCTCGTCTGAAACCTCTACAAAAGGGTTGCAAAATAAGTTTTAATCCAAATTTAGAAGTTCATACAATTGATTACAAGCTTTTCAACATGATTATATTGCAAAAACTCGATTTCTGTACTTTTTACTCAGTTAAAATTCTAACGGCTCCTATGTTCCACCCATTTAGAACCGCTCGTCCGAAACCTTTACAAAAAAGATCGCAAAATAAGTTAGAATCAAATTTTATAAGTTCATGTAATTGATTAAAAGCTTTTCAACACGATTATATTGCAAGAACTCGATTACTGTACTTTTTACTCATTTAAAATTCTAACTGGTCCATTGTTCAGCCCATTTAGACCCACTCGTCAAAAACCTCTACAAAAGGGTTTCAAAATAAGTTTTAATCCAAATTTAGGAGTTCATACAATTTATTATGGGCTTTTCAACATGATTATATTGCAAAAACTCGATTTCTATACTTTTTACTCAGTTAAAATTCTAACGGGTCCATTGTTCGGCCCATTTAGACCCGCTCGTCCGAAACCTCAAGAAAAAAGACCGCAAAATAAGTTAGAATCAAATTTTAGGAGTTCATATAATTGATTACGAGCTTTTTAATACGATTATATTGCAAATATTAGATTTCTGTACTTTTTACTCAGTTAAAATTATAACGGGTCCATTGTTCGGCCCATTTAGACCCGCTCGTCCGAAACCTCTACTAAAAGACTACAAAACACGTTAGAATCAAATTTTAGGAGTTCTTATAATTGATTACGAGCTTTTCAACATGATTATATTGAAAAACCTGATTTCTGTACTTTTTACTCAGTGAAAATTCTAACGGGTCCATTGTTCGGCCCATTTAGACCTGCTCGTCCGAAACCTCTACGAAAGGGTTGTAAAATAAGTTTTTATCCAAATTTAGGAGTTCTTATAATTGATTACGAGCTTCTCAACTCGATTATATTGCAAAAACTCAATTTTTGTACTTTTTACTCAGTTAAAATTCTAACGGGTCCATTGTTCGGCCTATTTAGACCCGCTCGTCCGAAAACTCTACAAAAGGTTGCAAAATAAATTTTAATCCAAATTTAGGAGTTCATACAATTTATTACGAGCTTTTCAACACGATTATATTGCAAAAACTCGATTACTGTACTTTTTACTCCGTTAAAATTCTAACGGGTCCATTGTTCGGCCCATTTAGACCCGCTCGTCCAAAACCTCTACAAAAAAACTGCAAAACATGTTAGAATCAGATTTTAGGAGTTCTTATAATTGATTACGAGCTTTTCAACACGATTATATTACGAAAACTCGATTTCTATACATTTTACTCAGTTAAAATTCTAACGGGTCCTTTATTCGACCCATTTAGACCCGCTCGTCCGAAACCTCTACAAAAGGGTTGCAAAATAAGTTTTAATCAAATTTAGGAGTTCATACAATTGATTACGAGCTTTTCAACACGATTATATTGCAAAAACTCGATTTCTATAATTTATACTCAGTTAAAATTCTAACGGGTCCATTGTTGGGCCCATTTAGACCCGCTCGTCCGAAACCTCTACAAAAAAGACCGCAAAACAAGTTAGAATCAAATTTTAGAAGTTCATATATTTGATTACAAGCTTTTCAACACGATTATATTGCAAAAACTAGATTTCTGTACTTTTTACTCAGTTAAAATTCTAACGGGTCCATTGTTCGGCCCATTTAGACCCGCTCGTCCGAAACTTCAACAAAAAAGACCGAAATATAAGTTAGAATCAAATTTTAGGAGTTCATATAATTGATTACGAGCTTTTTAACACGATTATATTGAAAAATATTTGATTTCTGTACTTTTTACTCAGTTAAAATTCTAACGGGTCCATTGTTCGGCCCATTTAGACCCGCTCATCCGAAACCTCTACAAAAAGGTTGCAAAATAAGTTTTAATCCAAATTTAGGAGTTCATACAATTGGTTACGAGCTTTTCAACACGATTATATTGCAAAAACTCGATTTCTGTACTTTTTACTCCATTAAAATTCTAACGGGTCCATTGTTCGGCCCATTTAGACCCGCTCGTCCGAAACCTCAACAAAAAAGACCGCAAAATAAGTTAGAATCAAATTTTAGGAGTTCATATAATTTATTACGAGCACTTCAACACGATTATATTGCAAAAATTCGATTTCTGTACTTTTTACTTAGTTAAAATTCTAACGACTCCATTGTTCGGCCCATTTAGACCCGCTCGTCCGAAACCTCTACAAAAAAGATCGCAAAACACGTTAGAATCAAATTTTAGGAGTTCTTATAATTGATTACGAGCTTTTCATCACGATTATATTGCAAAAACTCGATTTCTGTACTTTTTACTCAGTTAAAATTCTAACGGGTCAATTGTTCGGCCCATTTAGACCGGCTCGTCCGAAACCTCTACAAAAGGGTTGCAAAATAAGTTTTAATCCAAATTTAGGAGTTCATACAATTGATTACGAGCTTTTCAACACGATTATATTGCAAAAACTCGATTTCTATTATTTTTACTCAGTTAAAATTCTAACGGGTCCATTGTTCGGCCCATTTAGACCCGCTCGTCCGGAACCTCTACAAAAAAGACCGCAAAACAAGTTAGAATCAAATTTTAGGAGTTTATATCATTGATTACGAGCTTTTCAACACGATTATATTGCAAAAACTCGATTTCTGTACTTTTTGCTCTGTTAAAATTCTAACGGGTCCATTGTTCGGCCCATTTAGACCCACTCGTCCGAAATCTCTACAAAAAAGACCGCAAAACACGTTAAAATTAAATTTTAAGAGTTTTTATAATTGATTACGAGCTTTTCATCATGATTATATTGCAAAAACTCGATTTCTGTACTTTTTACTCAGTTAAAATTCTAACGGGTCCATTGTTCGGCCCATTTAGACTCGCTCATCCGATACCTCTACAAAAGGGTTGCAAAATAAGTTTTAATCCAAATTTAGGAGTTCATACAATTGATTATGAGCTTTTCAACACGATTATATTGCAAAAACTCAATTTCTGTACTTTTTACTCTGTTAAAATTCTAACGGGTCCATTGTTCGGCCCATTTAGACCCGCTCGTCCGAAACCTCTACAAAAAAGACCGCAAAACACGTTAGAATCAAATTTTAGGAGTTTATATAATTGATTACGAACTTTTCAACATGATTATATTGCAAAAACTCGATTTCTGTACTTTTTACTCTGTTAAAATTCTAACGGGTCCATTGTTCGGCCCATTTAGACCCGCTCGTCCGAAACCTCTACAAAAAAGACCGCAAAACACGTTAGAATCAAATTTTAGGAGTTCATATAATTGATTACGAGCTTTTCAACACGATTATATTTCAAAAACTCGACAGTACTTTTTACTCAGTTAAAATTCTAAAGGGTCCATTGTTCGGCCCATTTAGACCCGCTCGTCCGAAACCTCTACAAAAGGGTTGGAAAATAAGTTTTAATCCAAATTTAGAAGTTCATACAATTGATTACGAGCTTTTCAACACGATTGTATTGCAAAAACTCGATTTCTGTACTTTTTACTCAGTTAAAATTCTAACATGTCCATTGTTCGGCCCATTTAGACCCGCTCGTCCGAAACCTCTACAAAAGGGTTGCAAAATAAGTTTTAATCCAAATTTAGGAGTTCATACAATTGATTATGAGCGTTTCAACACCATTATATTGCAAAAACTCGATTTCTGTACTTTTTACTCAGTTAAAATTCTAACAGGTCCATTGTTCGGCCCATTTAGACCCGCTCGTCCGAAACCTCTACAAAATCGTTGCAAAATAAGTTTTAATCCAAATTTAGGAGTTCATACAATTGATTACGAGCTTTTCAACACGATTATATTGCAAAAACTCGATTTCTATTATTTTTACTCAGTTAAAATTCTAACGGGTCCATTGTTCGGCCCATTTAGACCCGCTCGTCCGGAACCTCTACAAAAAAGACCGCAAAACAAGTTAGAATCAAATTTTAGGAGTTTATATCATTGATTACGAGCTTTTCAACACGATTATATTGCAAAAACTCGATTTCTGTACTTTTTACTCTGTTAAAATTCTAACGGGTCCATTGTTCGGCCCATTTAGACCCACTCGTCCGAAATCTCTACAAAAAAGACCGCAAAACACGTTAAAATTAAATTTTAGGAGTTTTTATAATTGATTACGAGCTTTTCATCATGATTATATTGCAAAAACTCGATTTCTGTACTTTTTACTCAGTTAAAATTCTAACGGGTCCATTGTTCGGCCCATTTAGACTCGCTCATCCGATACCTCTACAAAAGGGTTGCAAAATAAGTTTTAATCCAAATTTAGGAGTTCATACAATTGATTATGAGCTTTTCAACACGATTATATTGCAAAAACTCAATTTCTGTACTTTTTACTCTGTTAAAATTCTAACGGGTCCATTGTTCGGCCCATTTAGACCCGCTCGTCCGAAACCTCTACAAAAAAGACCGCAAAACACGTTAGAATCAAATTTTAGGAGTTTATATAATTGATTACGAACTTTTCAACACGATTATATTGCAAAAACTCGATTTCTGTACTTTTTACTCTGTTAAAATTCTAACGGGTCCATTGTTCGGCCCATTTAGACCCGCTCGTCCGAAACCTCTACAAAAAAGACCGCAAAACACGTTAGAATCAAATTTTAGGAGTTCATATAATTGATTACGAGCTTTTCAACACGATTATATTTCAAAAACTCGACAGTACTTTTTACTCAGTTAAAATTCTAAAGGGTCCATTGTTCGGCCCATTTAGACCCGCTCGTCCGAAACCTCTACAAAAGGGTTGCAAAATAAGTTTTTATCCAAATTTAGGAGTTCATACAATTGATTACGAGCTTTTCAACACGATTATATTGCAAAAACTCGATTTCTATACTTTTTACTCAGTTAAAATTCTAACGGGTCCATTGTTCGGCCCATTTAGACCCGCTCGTCCGAAACCTCTACAAAAAAGACCGCAAAAGAAGTTAGAATCAAATTTTAGGAGTTGATAAAATTTATTACGAGCTTTTCAACACGATTATATTTCAAAAACTAGATTTCTGTACTTTTTACTTAGTTAAAATTCTAACGGGTCCTATGTTCCACCCATTTAGACCCGCTCGTCCGTAACCTTTACAAAAAATATCGCAAAATAAGTTAGAATCAAATTTTAGAAGTTCATATAATTGATTAAGAGCTTTTCAACACGATTATATTGCAAAAACTCGATTACTGTAATTTTTACTAAGTTAAAATTCTAACGGGTCCATTGTTCGGTCTATTTAGACCCGCTCGTCCGAAACCTCTAGAAAAGGGTTGTAAAATAAGTCTTTGATACGAACGCGGCCCTGTATACGCGAACGTTGAGCTTGCGGAAGCGGATAAGGATATTGGCGCGAATGTTGGATCGGTGAAAAGATGGCTGAAGATAGGCGATGACGATGGAGATTGAAGATAAATGGATAAATTGTCCTCGGCACCCTCTTGATCGCAATTAACCAAGCAAGCAACCTCAAGAGGCTCTAACCCACCCTCCTAGACGTAGTTACCTAGGCAAGCAGGAGTGTGAAGATCAACAACAAATTCTGACGAACTTGAAGAATCGCTTCTAAAATAAAGAACACAAGTTATACATCTTGCAAGTCTGAACTCAAAAGAGAACTTTATTTAATCATTCAAATCTTAATTACAATGTGGTTGAAGCCTCCTTATATAAGCCTTGGAGAAGTTCTAATCTAGTAAACTTAAGAAATTAAATACAATAAATAAATGCTAAAATCTAATCTCCTAATTACATAAGTAACTTCTAATAATAAATAAATATTGAAAATAAAATCCTAATTAAATAAATCTGATCCTAATAGATATTGTAGAATCCTATATTGATTTAAATTACAAATAATCAAATAAAATTATGAAAATTCGTAATTATCCAAAAAACTCGTATTAATCCCGTATAGGAATTTCTGCATGCGCTGTCTTTGCCAAAATAGACGTATCTTGAGTTCCAGATGTCTGATTGAGGTGTTTAAAGATCCGTTGGAAAGCTAATTGACAGCCGGACAAGTTTCAAGAAGACATGTTGACCTATAAATGCCTGTATTCCATCCAAAAAGTGGTCTCAAGTTGACCGACGTTTCTGACCTGTAAAACAATTTTAACTTCTTTTCCAAGATGATTAGTTTCACTCCTCTCATGCATGTATCATTCCCCCACTCCTCAAAAAGATTCGCCCTCGAATCTAAACCGGTAAATGGAGGAAGTTCATCAAAGTACCAGGAAAGAGAAGATGTCTTGACAGATCCTTGTGCATAGTCTCTTTTTGCAATGTAATTTACAATTTCCTTCTCATTGGGATCATCACTATTGTTCTTTTGGTTGCAAAGTGACTCATTCTCATCTTCAAAATTGTTATCAATGCTAGAAGAGAAATAAGCATAAATAGTATTTTGAAAACAATCAATGGTACCTTTTGATTGTAGTGTACCTTCGTCGGTGTTTGTCGTTTGATGGTTATCTTGAATCGGAATAGTAGGTTTGTCACTGGAAACAAACACGCTACTTACAATTTCTTCCTCACCAATAGGCAAGGTTAAACTTTCGATGGTATCGTCTTCCTCATGTTCTTTAGGAGAACAAATTTCTCCATCATGCTCCGAATCACAGATTTTAATATCATTAGAAGACATGACTTCAGACAACATATCGCTCAATATTTTTTCTTGAAAATAAGACTTATCTGGACAATCATACCCTGAATGATCTAGTCGACAACAATAATGACATCGAGTCCCCAAAAGAGTAAAATTCAATAGGTTGCTCAATGACATCCTCAAGAACGATCTGAATCTGATACCAAATGATACGGACACGGCCTCGTATACGCGAACGTTGAGCTTGCGGAAGCGGATAAGGATATTGGCGCGAATGTTGGATCGGTGAAAAGATGGCTGAAGATAGGTGATGACGATGGAGATGGAAGATAAATGGATAAATTGTCCTCGGCACCCTCTTGATCGCAATTAACCAAGCAAGCAACCTCAAACGGCTCTAACCCACCCTCCTAGACGCAGTTACCTAGGCAAGCAGGAGTGTGAAGATCAACAACAAATTCTGACGAACTTGAAGAAATGCTTCTAAAATAAAGAACACAAGTTATACTTCTTGCAAGTCTGAACTCAAAAGAGAACCTTTTTTAATCATTCAAATCTTAATTACAATGTGGTTGAAGCCTCCTTATATAAGCCTTGGAGAAGTTCTAATCCTAGTAAACTTAAGAAATTAAATACAATAAATAAATGCTAAAATCTAATCTCCTAATTACATAAGTAACTTCTAATAATAAATAAATATTGAAAATAAAATCCTAATTAAATAAATCTGATCCTAATAGATATTGTAGAATCCTATATTGATTTAAATTACAAATAATCAAATAAAATTATGAAAATTCGTAATTATCCAAAAAAACTCGTATTAATCCCGTATAGGAATTTCTGCATGCTCTGTCTTTGCCAAAATAGACGTATCTTGAGTTCCAGATGTCTGATTGAGGCGTTTCAAGATCCGTTGGAAAGCTAATTGACAGCCGGACAAGTTTCGAGAAGACATGTTGACCTATAAATGCCTGGATCCCATCCAAAAAGTGGTCGCAAGTTGACCGACGTTTCTGACCTGTAAAACAATTTTAACTTCTTTTCCAAGATGATTAGTTTCACTCCTCTCATGCATGTATCAGTTTTAATCCAAATTTAGGAGTTCATACAATTGATTATGAGCTTTTCAACACGATTATATTGCAAAAACTCGATTTCTACACTTTTTACTGAGTTAAAATTCTAACGGGTCCATTGTTCGGCCCATTTAGTCTCGCTCGTCCGAAACCTCTAAAAAAGACCGCAAAATAAGTTCGAATCAAATTTTAAGAGTTCATATAATTGATTACGAGCTTTTCAACACGATTATATTGCAAAAACTCGATTTCTGTACTTTTTACTCAGTTAAAATTCTAACGGGTCATATGTTCCACCCATTTAGACCCGCTCGTCCGAAACCTTTACAAAAAGGTCACAAAACAAGTTAGAATCAAATTTAGGAGTTCAAACAATTAATTACGAGCTTTTCAACACGATTATATTGCAAAAACTCGATTACTGTATTTTTTACTCAGTTAAAATTCTAACGGGTCCATTGTTCAGCCCATTTAAAACCGCTCGTCCGAAACCTCTACAAAAGGGTTGCAAAATAAGTTTTAATCCAAATTTAGGAGTTCATACAATTGATTACGAGCTTTTCAACACGATTATATTGCAAAAACTCGATTTCTATAATTTTTACTTAGTTAAAATTCTAACGGGTCCATTGTTCGGCCCATTTAGACCCGCTCGTCTGAAACCTCTACAAAAAAGACCGCAAAACAAGTTAGAATCAAATTTTAGGAGTTCATATATTTGATTACAAGCTTTTCAACACGATTATATTGCAAAAACTAGATTTCTGTACTTTTTACTTAGTTAAAATTCTAACGGGTCCATTGTTCGGCCCATTTAGACCCGCTCGTCCGAAACCTCTACAAAAGGGTTGCAAAATAAGTTTTAATCCAAATTTAGGAGTTCATACAATTGATTACGAGCTTTTCACTTATATTGCAAAAACTCGATTTCTATACTTTTTACTCAGTTAAAATTCTAACGGGTCCATTGTTCGGCCCATTTAGACCCGCTCGTCCGAAACCTCTACAAAACAGACCGCAAAATAAGTTAGAATCAAATTTTAGGAGTTCATATATTTGATTACGAGCTTTTCAACACGATTATATTGTAAAAACTTGATTTCTATACATTTTACTCAGTTAAAATTCTAACGGGTCCATTGTTCGGCCCATTTAGACCCGCTCGTCCGAATCCTCTACAAAAGGGTTGCAAAATAAGTTTTAATCCAAATTTAGGATTTCATACAATTGATTACGAGCTTTTCAACACTATAATATTGCAAAAACTCGATTTTTGTACTTTTTACTCAGTTAAAATTCTAACGGGTCATTTGTTAGGCCCATTTAGACCCGCTCGTCCGAAACCTCTACAAAACAGACCGCAAAATAAGTTAGAATCAAATTTTAGGAGTTCATAAAATTGATTACGAGCTTTTCAACACGATTATATTGTAAAAGCTCGATTTCTGTACATTTTACTCAGTTAAAATTCTAACGGGTCCATTGTTCGGCCCATTTAAACCCGCTCGTCCGAATCCTCTACAAAAGGGTTGCAAAATAAGTTTTAATCTAAATTTAGGAGTTCATACAATTGATTACGAGCTTTTCAATTATATTGCAAAAACTCGATTTATATACTTTTTACTCAGTTAAAATTCTAACGGGTCCATTGTTCGGCCCATTTAGATCCGCTCGTCCGAAACCTCTACAAAAAAGACCGTAAAACAAGTTAGAATCAAATTTTAGGAGTTCATATATTTGATTACGAGCTTTTCAACACGATTATTTTGCAAAAACTCGATTTCTATACTTTTTACTCCGTTAAAATTCTAATGGGTCCATTGTTCGGCTCATTTAAACCCGCTCGTCCGAAATCTCTATAAAAGGGTTGCAAAATAAGTTTTAATCCAAATCTAAGAGTTCATAAAATTGATTACGAGCTTTTCAACACAATTATATTGCTAAAATTCGATTTTTGTGCTTTTTACAAAGTTAAAATTCTTACGGGTCCATTGTTCGGCCCATATAGACCCGCTCGTCCGAAACCTCTACAAAAGGGTAGCAAAATAAGTTTTAATCCAAATTTAGGAGTTCATACAATTGATTACGAGCTTGTCAACACGATTATATTGCAAAAACCTGATTTCGGTACTTTTTACTCCGTTAAAATTCTAACGGGTCCATTGTCCGTCCCATTTAGACCTGATCGTCCGAAACCTCTACAAAAAGGGATGCAAAATAATTTTTAATCCAAATTTAGGAGTTCATATAATTTATTACGAGCTTTTCAACACGATTATATTGCAAAAACTCGATTTTGTGCTTTTTACTCAGTTAAAATTCTTACGGGTCCACTGTTCGGCCAATATAGACCCGCTCGTCTGAAACCTCTACAAAAGGGTTGCAAAATAAGTTTTAATCCAAATTTAGGAGTTCATACAATTGATTATGAGTTTTTCAACACATTTATATTGCAAAAACACGATTTTTGTGCTTTTTACTCAGTTAAAATTCTAACGGGTCCATTGTTCGGCCCATTTAGACCCGCTCGTCCGAACCCTTTACAAAAAAGATCGCAAAATAAGTTAGAATCAAATTTTAGGAGTTCATATAATTGATTTAGAGCTTTTCAACATGATTATATTGCAAAAACTCGATAACTGTACTTTTTACTCAGTTAAAATTCTAACGAGTCATTTGTTCGGCCCATTTAGACCCGCTCGTCCGAAAGCTCTACAAAACAGACCGCAAAATAAGTTAGAATCAAATTTTAGGAGTTCATATAATTGATTACGAGCTTTTCAACACGATTATATTGTAAAAACTCGATTTCTGTACATTTTACACAGTTAAAATTCTAAGAGTTCATAAAATTGATTACGAGCTTTTCAACACAATTATATTGGTAAAATTCGATTTTTGTGCTTTTTACAAAGTTAAAATTCTTACGGGTCCATTGTTCGGCCCATATAGACCCGCTCGTCCGAAACCTCTACAAAAGGGTAGCAAAATAAGTTTTAATCCAAATTTAGGAGTTCATACAATTGATTACGAGCTTGTCAACATGATTATATTGCAAAAACCTGATTTCGGTACTTTTTACTCCGTTAAAATTCTAACGGGTCCATTGTCCGTCCCATTTAGACCTGATCGTCCGAAACCTCTACAAAAAAGGATGCAAAATAATTTGTAATCCAAATTTAGGAGTTCATATAATTTATTACGAGCTTTTCAACACGATTATATTGCAAAAACTCGATTTTGTGCTTTTTACTCAGTTAAAATTCTTACGGGTCCACTGTTCGGCCAATATAGACCCGCTCGTCCGAAACCTCTACAAAAGGGTTGCAAAATAAGTTTTAATCCAAATTTAGGAGTTCATACAACTGATTATGAGTTTTTCAACACATTTATATTGCAAAAACACGATTTTTTTGCTTTTTACTCAGTTAAAATTCTAACGGGTCCATTGTTCGGCCCATTTAGACCCGCTCGTCCGAAACCTTTACAAAAAAGATCGCAAAATAAGTTAGAATCAAATTTTAGGAGTTCATATAATTGATTTAGAGCTTTTCAACATGATTATATTGCAAAAACTCGATAACTGTACTTTTTACTCAGTTAAAATTCTAACGAGTCATTTGTTCGGCCCATTTAGACCCGCTCGTCCGAAACCTCTACAAAACAGACCAAAATATAAATTAGAATCAAATTTTAGGAGTTCATATAATTGATTACGAGCTTTTCAACACGATTATATTGTAAAAACTCGATTTCTGTACATTTTACTCAGTTAAAATTCTAACGGGTCCATTGTTCGGCCCATTTAGACCCGCTCGTCCGAACCCTTTACAAAAAAGATCGCAAAATAAGTTAGAATCAAATTTTAGGAGTTCATATAATTGATTTAGAGCTTTTCAACATGATTATATTGCAAAAACTCGATTTTTGTACTTTTTACTCAGTTAAAATTCTAACGAGTCATTTGTTCGGCCCATTTAGACCCGCTCGTCCGAAACCTCTACAAAACAGACAGCAAAATAAGTTAGAATCAAATTTTAGGAGTTCATATAATTGATTACGAGCTTTTCAACACGATTATATTGTAAAAGCTCGATTTCTGTACATTTTACTCAGTTAAAATTCTAACGGGTCCATTGTTCGGCCCATTTAAACCCGCTCGTCCGAATCCTCTACAAAAGGGTTGCAAAATAAGTTTTAATCTAAATTTAGGAGTTCATACAATTGATTACGAGCTTTTCAATTATATTGCAAAAACTCGATTTATATACTTTTTACTCAGTTAAAATTCTAACGGGTCCATTGTTCGGCCCATTTAGATCCGCTCGTCCGAAACCTCTACAAAAAAGACCGTAAAACAAGTTAGAATCAAATTTTAGGAGTTCATATATTTGATTACGAGCTTTTCAACACGATTATTTTGCAAAAACTCGATTTCTATACTTTTTACTCCGTTAAAATTCTAATGGGTCCATTGTTCGGCTCATTTAAACCCGCTCGTCCGAAATCTCTATAAAAGGGTTGCAAAATAAGTTTTAATCCAAATCTAAGAGTTCATAAAATTGATTACGAGCTTTTCAACACAATTATATTGCTAAAATTCGATTTTTGTGCTTTTTACAAAGTTAAAATTCTTACGGGTCCATTGTTCGGCCCATATAGACCCGCTCGTCCGAAACCTCTACAAAAGGGTAGCAAAATAAGTTTTAATCCAAATTTAGGAGTTCATACAATTGATTACGAGCTTGTCAACACGATTATATTGCAAAAACCTGATTTCGGTACTTTTTACTCCGTTAAAATTCTAACGGGTCCATTGTCCGTCCCATTTAGACCTGATCGTCCGAAACCTCTACAAAAAGGGATGCAAAATAATTTTTAATCCAAATTTAGGAGTTCATATAATTTATTACGAGCTTTTCAACACGATTATATTGCAAAAACTCGATTACTGTACTTTTTACTCCGTTAAAATTCTAACGGGTCCATTGTTCGGCCCATTTAGACCCGCTCGTCCGAAACCTCTACAAAAGGGTTGCAAAATAAGTTTTAATCCAAATTTAGGAGTTCATACAACTGATTATGAGTTTTTCAACACATTTATATTGCAAAAACACGATTTTTTTGCTTTTTACTCAGTTAAAATTCTAACGGGTCCATTGTTCGGCCCATTTAGACCCGCTCGTCCGAAACCTTTACAAAAAAGATCGCAAAATAAGTTAGAATCAAATTTTAGGAGTTCATATAATTGATTTAGAGCTTTTCAACATGATTATATTGCAAAAACTCGATAACTGTACTTTTTACTCAGTTAAAATTCTAACGAGTCATTTGTTCGGCCCATTTAGACCCGCTCGTCCGAAACCTCTACAAAACAGACCAAAATATAAATTAGAATCAAATTTTAGGAGTTCATATAATTGATTACGAGCTTTTCAACACGATTATATTGTAAAAACTCGATTTCTGTACATTTTACTCAGTTAAAATTCTAACGGGTCCATTGTTCGGCCCATTTAGACCCGCTCGTCCGAACCCTTTACAAAAAAGATCGCAAAATAAGTTAGAATCAAATTTTAGGAGTTCATATAATTGATTTAGAGCTTTTCAACATGATTATATTGCAAAAACTCGATAACTGTACTTTTTACTCAGTTAAAATTCTAACGAGTCATTTGTTCGGCCCATTTAGACCCGCTCGTCCGAAAGCTCTACAAAACAGACCGCAAAATAAGTTAGAATCAAATTTTAGGAGATCATATAATTGATTACGAGCTTTTCAACACGATTATATTGTAAAAACTCGATTTCTGTACATTTTACTCAGTTAAAATTCTAACGGGTCCATTGTTCGGCCCATTTAGACCTGCTCGTCCGAATCCTCTACAAAAGGGTTGCAAAATAAGTTTTAATCCAAATTTAGGATTTCATACAATTGATTACGAGCTTTTCAACACTATAATATTGCAAAAACTCGATTTTTGTACTTTTTACTCAGTTAAAATTCTAACGGGTCATTTGTTAGGCCCATTTAGACCCGCTCGTTCGAAACCTCTACAAAACAGACCGCAAAATAAGTTAGAATCAAATTTTAGGAGTTCATATAATTGATTACGAGCTTTTCAACACGATTATATTGTAAAAACTCAATTTCTGTACATTTTACACAGTTAAAATTCTAACGGGTCCATTGTTCGGCCCATTTAGACCCGCTCGTCCGAAACCTCTACAAAAGGGTTGCAAAATAAGTTTTAATCTAAATTTAGGAGTTCATACAATTGATTACGAGCTTTTCAATTATATTGCAAAAACTCGATTTATATACTTTTTACTCAGTTAAAATTCTAACGGGTCCATTGTTCGGCCCATTTAGACCCGCTCGTCCGAAACCTCTACAAAAAAGACCGTAAAACAAGTTAGAATCAAATTTTAGGAGTTCATATATTTGATTACGAGCTTTTCAACACGATTATTTTGCAAAAACTCGATTTCTATACTTTTTACTCCGTTAAAATTCTAATGGGTCCATTGTTCGGCTTATTTAGACCCGCTCGTCCGGAATCTCTATAAAAGGGTTGCAAAATAAGTTTTAATCCAAATTTAGGAGTTCATACAATTGATTACGAGCTTTTCAATTATATTGCAAAAACTCGATTTCTATACTTTTTACTCAGTTAAAATTCTAACGGGTCCATTGTTCGGCCCATTTAGACCCGCTCGTCCGAATCCTCTACAAAAGGGTTGCAAAATAAGTTTTAATCCAAATTTAGGATTTCATACAATTGATTACGAGCTTTTCAACACTATAATATTGCAAAAACTCGATTTTTGTACTTTTTACTCAGTTAAAATTCTAACGGGTCATTTGTTAGGCCCATTTAGACCCGCTCGTTCGAAACCTCTACAAAACAGACCGCAAAATAAGTTAGAATCAAATTTTAGGAGTTCATATAATTGATTACGAGCTTTTCAACACGATTATATTGTAAAAACTCAATTTCTGTACATTTTACACAGTTAAAATTCTAACGGGTCCATTGTTCGGCCCATTTAGACCCGCTCGTCCGAATCCTCTACAAAAGGGTTGCAAAATAAGTTTTAATCTAAATTTAGGAGTTCATACAATTGATTACGAGCTTTTCAATTATATTGCAAAAACTCGATTTATATACTTTTTACTCAGTTAAAATTCTAACGGGTCCATTGTTCGGCCCATTTAGACCCGCTCGTCCGAAACCTCTACAAAAAAGACCGTAAAACAAGTTAGAATCAAATTTTAGGAGTTCATATATTTGATTACGAGCTTTTCAACACGATTATTTTGCAAAAACTCGATTTCTATACTTTTTACTCCGTTAAAATTCTAATGGGTCCATTGTTCGGCTTATTTAGACCCGCTCGTCCGGAATCTCTATAAAAGGGTTGCAAAATAAGTTTTAATCCAAATCTAAGAGTTCATAAAATTGATTACGAGCTTTTCAACACAATTATATTGCTAAAATTCGATTTTTGTGCTTTTTACAAAGTTAAAATTCTTACGGGTCCATTGTTCGGCCCATATAGACCCGCTCGTCCGAAACCTCTACAAAAGGGTAGCAAAATAAGTTTTAATCCAAATTTAGGAGTTCATACAATTGATTACGAGCTTGTCAACACGATTATATTGCAAAAACCCGATTTCGGTACTTTTTACTCCGTTAAAATTCTAACGGGTCCATTGTCCGTCCCATTTAGACCTGATCGTCCGATACCTCTACAAAAAGGGATGCAAAATAATTTTTAATCCAAATTTAGGAGTTCATATAATTTATTACGAGCTTTTCAACACGATTATATTGCAAAAACTCGATTTTGTGCTTTTTACTCAGTTAAAATTCTTACGGGTCCACTGTTCGGCCAATATAGACCCGCTCGTCCGAAACCTCTACAAAAGGGTTGCAAAATAAGTTTTAATCCAAATTTAGGAGTTCATACAATTAATTATGAGTTTTTCAACACATTTATATTGCAAAAACACGATTTTTGTGCTTTTTACTCAGTTAAAATTCTAACAGGTCCATTGTTCGGCCCATTTAGACCCGTTCGTCCGAAACCTTTACAAAAAAGATCGCAAAATAAGTTAGAATCAAATTTTAGGAGTTCATATAATTGATTACGAGCTTTTCAACACGATTATATTGTAAAAACTCGATTTCTGTACATTTTACTCAGTTAAAATTCTAACGGGTCCATTGTTCGGCCCATTTAGACCCGCTCGTCCGAATCCTCTACAAAAGGGTTGCAAAATAAGTTTTAATCCAAATTTAGGAGTTCATAAAATTGATTACGAGCTTTTCAACAAAATTATATTGCAAAAACTCGATTTTTGTACTTTTTACTAAGTTAAAATTCTTACGGGTCCATTGTTCGTCCATTTAGACCCGCTCGTCCGAAACCTCTACCAAAGGGTTGCAAAATAAGTTTTAATCCAAATTTAGGAGTTCATACAATTGCACCTGTAGAAGTAAACAAAAGACTGTTATGGGGTATGGTAGCTGAAAGAGTGTCGAATCAGTGTTCAAAACTGATTGAGGGCTCCCGAAGAGGCCCAATTTTAAGTAGTTTATACGCACGCATGCATGTGTCATCACCTCATTGGTCGGAGGTCCAAAGGAAAGGGTCCATAAAAAAAGGATTCTTCCTTTTCTTGTACTTTTTACTTAGTTAAAATTCTAACGGGTCCATTGTTCGGCCCATTTAGACCCGATCGTCCAGAAACTCTACAAAAGGGCTGCAAAATAAGTTTTAATCCGAATTTAAGAGTTCATATAATTGATTACGAGCTTTTCAACACGATTATATTGCAAAAACTCGATTTCTGTACTTTTTACTCAGTTAAAATTCTAACGGGTCCATTGTCTGGCCCATTTAGACCCGCTCGTCCGAAACCTCTACAAAAGGGTTGCAAAATAAGCTTTAATCCAAATTTAGGAGTTCATACAATTGATTACGAGCTTTTCAACACGATTATATTGTAAAAACTCGATTTTTGTACTTTTTACTAAGTTAAAATTCTAACGGGTCATTTGTTCGGCCCATTTAGACCCGCTCGTCCGAAACCTCTACAAAACAGACCGCAAAATAAGTTAGAATCAAATTTTAAGAGTTCATATAATTGATTACGAGCTTTTCAACACGATTATATTGTAAAAACTCGATTTCTGTACTTTTTACTTAGTTAAAATTTTAACGGGTCCATTGTTCGGCCCATTTAGACCCGCTCGTCCGAATCCTCTACAAAAGGGTTGCAAAATAAGTTTTAATCCAAATTTAGGAGTTCATAAAATTGATTACGAGCTTTTCAACAAAATTATATTGCAAAACCTCGATTTTTGTACTTTTTACTAAGTTAAAATTCTTACGGGTCCATTGTTCGTCCATTTAGACCCGCTCGTCCGAAACCTCTACCAAAGGGTTGCAAAATAAGTTTTAATCCAAATTTAGGAGTTCATACAATTGCACCTGTAGAAGTAAACAAAAGACTGTTATGGGGTATGGTAGCTGAAAGAGTGTCGAATCAGTGTTCAAAACTGATTGAGGGCTCCCGAAGAGGCCCAATTTTAAGTAGTTTATACGCACGCATGCATGTGTCATCACCTCATTGGTCGGAGGTCCAAAGGAAAGGGTCCATAAAAAAGGATTCTTCTTTTTCTTGTACTTTTTACTTAGTTAAAATTCTAACGGGTCCATTGTTCGGCCCATTTAGACCCGATCGTCCAGAAACTCTACAAAAGGGCTGCAAAATAAGTTTTAATCCGAATTTAAGAGTTCATATAATTGATTACGAGCTTTTCAACACGATTATATTGCAAAAACTCGATTTCTGTACTTTTTACTCAGTTAAAATTCTAACGGGTCCATTGTCTGGCCCATTTAGACCCGCTCGTCCGAAACCTCTACAAAAGGGTTGCAAAATAAGCTTTAATCCAAATTTAGGAGTTCATACAATTGATTACGAGCTTTTCAACACGATTATATTGCAAAAAACTCAATTCCTTTACTTTTACTCAGTTAAAATTCTAACGGGTCCATTGTTCATCCCATTTAGACCCGCTCGTCCAAAACCTCTACAAAAGGGTTGCAAATAAGTTTAAATCCAAATTTACGAGTTCATACAATTGACTACGAGATTTTCATCATGATTATATTGCAAAAACTCAATTTCTGTACTTTTAACTCCGTTAAAATTCTAACGGGTCCATTGTTCGGCCCTTTTAGACCCGCTCATCCGAAACGTCTACAAAAAAGACCGCAAAACAAGTTAGAATCAATTTTTAGGAGTTCATATAATTGATTACAAGCTTTTCAACACGATTATATTGCAAAAACTCGATTTCTGTACTTTTTACTCAGTTAAAATTCTAACGGGCCTGTGGTTCGGCCCACTTAGACCCGCTCGTCAGAAACCTCTACAAAAGGGTTGCAAAATAAGTTTTAATCCAAATTTTGGAGTTCATACAATTGATTACGAGCTTTTCAACACTATAATATTGCAAAAACTCGATTTTGTACTTTTTACTCAGTTAAAATTCTAACGGGTCATTTGTTCGGCCCAATTAGACCCGCTCGTCCGAAACCTCTACAAAACAGACCGCAAAATAAGTTGGAATCAAATTTTAGGAGTTCATATAATTGATTACGAGCATTTCAACACGATTATATTGCAAAAACTCGATTACTGTACTTTTTACTCAGTTAAAATTTTAACGGGTCCATTGTTCGGCCCATTTAGACCCGCTCGTCCGAAACCTCTACAAAAGGGTTGCAAAATAAGTTTTAATACAAATTTAGGAGTTCATACAATTGATTACGAGATTTTCATCACGATTATAATGCAAAAACTCGATTTCTGTACTTTTTACTCAGTTAAAATTCTAACGGTTCCATTGCTCGGCCCATTTAGACCCGCTCGTCCAAAAGGTCTACAAAAAAGACCGCAAAATAAGTTAGAATCAAATTTTAGGAGTTCATATAATTGATTTAGAGCTTTTCAACATGATTATATTGCAAAAACTCGATAACTGTACTTTTTACTCAGTTAAAATTCGAACGAGTCAATTGTTCGGCCCATTTAGACCCGCTCGTCCGAAACCTCTACAAAAGGGTTGCAAAATAAGTTAAAATCAAATTTTAGGAGTTCATATAATTGAATACGAGCATTTCAACACGATTATATTGCAAAAACTCGATTACTGTACTTTTTACTCAGTTAAAATTCTAACGGGTCCATTGTTCGGCCCATTTAGACCCGCTCGTCTGAAACCTCTACAAAAGGGTTGAAAAATAAGTTTTAATCCAAATTTAGGAGTTCATACAATTGATTACGAGCTTTTCAACACGATTATATTGCAAAAACTCGATCTCTGTACATTTTACTCCGTTAAAATTCTAACGGGTCCATTGTTTGTCCCATTTAGACTCGCTCGTCCGAAACCTCTACAAAAAAGACCGCAAAATAAGTTAGAATCAAATTTTAGGAGTTCATATAATTGATTATGAGCTTTTCAACACGATTTTATTGCAAAAATTTGATTTCTGTACTTTTTACTCATTTAAAATTCTAACGGGCTTTCTTCAAAAAAAAATTCTAACGCGTCCATTGTTCGGCCCATTTAGAACCGCTCGTCCGAAACCTCTACAAAAGGGCTGCAAAATAAGTTTTAATCCAAATTTGGGAGTTCATATAATTGATTACGAGCTTTTCAACACGATTATATATTTCAAAAATTCGATTTTGGTACTTTTTACTTAGGTAAAATTCTAGCGGGTCCATTTTTCGGCCCATTTAGACCCGCTCGTCCGAAACCTCTACAAAAAAGACTGCAAAATAAGTTAGAATCAAATTTTACGAGTTCATATAATTGATTACGAGCTTTTCAACACGATTATATTGCGAAAACTCGATTACAATACTTTTTACTCAGTTAAAATTCTAACGGGTCCAATTTTCGGCCCATTTAGACTTGCTCGTCCGAAACCTCTACAAAAGGGTTGCAAAATAAGTTTTAATCCAAATTTAGGAGTTCATACAATTGAATACGAGCGTTTCAACACAATTATATTTCAAAAACTCGATTTCTGTACTTTTTACTCAGATAAAATTCTAACGGGTCCATTGTTCGGCCCATTTAGACCTTCTCGTCCGAAACCTCTACTAAAAGGGCTGCAAAATAAGTTTTAATCCAAATTTAGGAGTTCATATAATTGATTACAAGCTTTTCAACACGATTATATTGCAAAAAATCGAATTTTGTTCGTTTTACTCAGTTAAAATTCTAACAGGTTCATTGTTCGGCCCATTTAGACCCGCTCGTCCGAAACCTTTACAAAAGGGTTGCAAAATAAGTTTTAATCCAAATTTAGGAGTTCATACAATTGATTACGAGCTTTTCAACAGGATTATATTGCAAAAACTCGATTTCTTTACTTTTACTTAGTTAAAATTCTAACGGGTCCATTGTTCGGCCCTATTAGACCCGCTCCTCCGAAACCTCAACAAAAAAAGATCGCAAAACAAGTTAGAATCAAATTTTAGAAGTTCATATAATTGATTACGAGCTTTTCAACACGTTTATATTGCAAAAACTCGATTACAGTACTTTTTACTCAGTTAAAATTCTAACGGGTCCATTGTTCGGCCCATTTAGACCCGCTCGTCCGAAACCTCTACAAAAGTGTTGCAAAATAAGTTTTAATCCAAATTTAGGAGTTCATACGATTGATTACGAGCTTTTCAACACGATTATATTGCAAAACTCTATTTATGTACTTTTTACTCCGTTAAAATTCTAACGAGTCCATTGTCCGTCCCATTTAGACCCGATAGTCCGAAACTTATACAAAGGGCTGCAAAATAATTTTTCATCCAAATTTAGGAGTTCATATAATTGATTACGAGCTTTTCAACACGATTATATTGCAAAAATTCTATTTATGTACTTTTTACTCAATTAAAATTCTAACGGGTCCATTGTTCGGCCCATTTAGACCCGCTCGTCCGAAACCTTTACAAAAAAGACCACATAATAAGTTAGAATCAAATTTTAGGAGTTTATATAATTGATTACGAGCTTTTCAACACGATTATATTGCAAAAACTCGATTACAGTACTTTTTACTCAGTTGAAATTCTAACGGGTCCATTGTTCGGCTCATTTAGACCCGCTCATCCGAAACCTCTACAAAAGGGTTGCAAAATAAGTTTTAATCCAAATTTAGGAGTTCGTAAAATTAATTACGAGCTTTTCAACACAATTATATTGCAAAAACTCTTTTTTTGTGCTTTTTACTAAGTTAAAATTCTTACGGGTCCATTGTTCGGCCCATTTAGACTCGCTCGTCCGAAACCTCTACAAAAGGGTTGCAAAATAAGTTTTAATCCAAATTTATGAATTCATGCAATTGATTACGAGCTTTTCAACACGATTATATTTGAAAAACTCGATTTCTATACTTTTTACTCAGTTAAAATTCTAACGGGTCCATTGTTTGGCCCATTTAGATCCGCTCGTCCGAAATCTCTATAAAAGGGTTGCAAAATAAGTTTTAATCCAAATTTAGGAGTTCATAAAATTGATTACGAGCTTTTCAACACAATTATATTGCAAAAATTTGATTTTTGTGCTTTTTACAAAGTTAAAATTCTTACGGGTCCATTGTTCGGCCCATTTAGACCCGCTCGTCCGAAACCTCTACAAAAGGGTTGCAAAATAAGTTTTAATCCAAATTTTAGGAGTTCATACAATTGATTACGAGCTTGTCAACATGATTATATTGCAAAAACTTGATTTCTGTACTTTTTACTCCGTTAAAATTCTAACGGATCCATTGTCCGTCCCATTTAGACCCGCTCGTCCGAAACCTCTACAAAAGGGTTGCAAAATAAGTTTTAATCCAAATTTATGAGTTCACACAATTGATTACGAGCTTTTCAACACATTTATATTGCAAAAACTCGATTTTTGTGCTTTTTACTCAGTTAAAATTCTAACGGGTCCATTGTTCGGCCCATTTAGACCCGCTCGTCCGAAACCTTTACAAAAAAGATTGCAAAATAAGTTATAATCAAATTTTAGGAGTTCATATAATTGATTAAGAGCTTTTCAACATGATTATATTGCGAAAACACGAGAACTGTACTTTTTACTCAGTTAAAATTCTAACGGGTCCACTGTTCGGCCCATTTAGACCCGCTCGTCCGAAACCTCTACAAAAGGGTTGCAAAATAAGTTTTAATCCAAATTTAGGAGTTCATACAATTGATTACGAGCTTTTCAACACGATTATATTGCAAAAAACTCGATTTCTATACTTTTACTTAGTTAAAATTCTAACGGGTCCATTGTTCAGCCCATTTTGACCCGCTCGTCCAAAACCTTTACAAAAAGACCGCAAAATAAGTTAGAATCAAATTTTAAGAGTTCATATAATTGATTACGAGCTTTTCAAAATGATTATATTGAGAAAACTCGATTACAGTACTTTTTACTCAGTTAAAATTCTAACGGGTCCATTGTTCGGCCCATTTAGACCCGCTCGTCCGAAACCTTTACAAAAAAGATCGCAAAATAAGTTAGAATCAAATTTTAGGAGTTCATATAATTGATTAAGAGCTTTTCAACAGGATTATATTGCAAAAACTCGATAACTGTACTTTTTACTCAGTTAAAATTCTATCGGGTCCATTGTTCGGCCCATTTACACCCGCTCGTCCGAAACCTCAACAAAAGGGTTGCAAAATAAGTTTTAATCCAAATTTAAGAGTTCATACAATTGATTACGAGCTTTTCAACATGATTATATTGCAAAAACTCGATTTTTGTGCTTTTTACTCAGTTAAAATTCTTACGGGTCCATTGTTCGTCCCATTTAGACCCGCTCGTCCGAAACCTCTACAAAAGGGTTGCAAATAATTTTAATCCAAATTTAGGAGTTCATACAATTGATTACGAGATTTTCATCACGATTATATTGCAAAGACTCGATTTCTGTACTTTTTACTCCGTTAAAATTCTAACGGGTCCATTGTTCGGCCCATTTAGACTCGCTCGTCCGAAACGTCTACAAAAAAGACCACAAAACAAGTTAGAATCAAATTTTAGGAGTTCATATAATTGATTACAAGCTTTTCAACACGATTATATTGCAAAAACTTGATTTCTGTACTTTTTACTCAGTTAAAATTCTAAGGGTCCATGGTTCGGTACATTTAGACCCGCTCGGTCGAAACCTCTACAAAAAGGTTGCAAAATAAGTTTTAATCCAAATTTAGGAGTTCATACAATTGGTTACGAGCTTTTCAACAAGATAATATTGCAAAAACTCGATTTTAGTACTTTTTACTCAGTTAAAATTCTAACGGGTCATTTGTTAGGCCCATTTACACCCGCTCGTCCGAAACCTCTACAAAATAGACCGCAAAACAAGTTAGAATCAAATTTTAGGAGTTCATATAATTGATTACGAGCTTTTCATCACGATTATATTGCAAAAACTCGATTACAATACTTTTTTACTCACTTAAAATTCTAACGGCTCCATTGTTCGGCCCATTTAGACCCGCTCGTCCGAAACCTCTACAAATAATACCGCAAAATAAGTTAGAATCAAATTTTAGGAGTTCATATAATTTATTACGAGCTTTTCAACACAATTATATTGCAAAAACTCGATTATAGTACTTTTTACTCAGTTAAAATTCTAACGGGTCCATTGTTCGGCCCATTTAGACACGCTCGTCCGAAACCTCTACGAAAAGGTTGCAAAATTAGTTTTGATCCAAATTTATGAGTTCATATAATTGATTACGAGCTTTTCAACACAATTATATTGCAAAAACTCGATTTCTTTACTTTTTACTCAGTTAAAATTCTACCGGGTCTATTGTTCGGCCCATTTTGACCCGCTCCTCCGAAACCACTACAAAAAGACCGCAAAACAAGTTAGAATCGAATTTTAGGAGTTCATATAATTGATTACTAGCTTTTCAACATGATTATATTGAAAAAACTCGATTTCTGTACTTTTTACTCAGTTAAAATTATAACGGGTCCATTGTTCGGCCCATTTAGACCCGCTCGTCCGAAACCTCAACAAAAGGGTTGCAAAATAAGTTTTAATCCAAATTTAGGAGTTCATACAATTGATTACGAGATTTTTAACACGATTATATTGCAAAAATTCGATTTATGTACTTTTTACTCAGTTAAAATTCTAACGGGTCCATTGATCGGCGCATTTAGACCCGCTCGTCCGAAACCTCTATAAAAGGGCTACAAAATAAGTTTTAATCCAAATTTAGGAGTTCATATAATTGATTACGAGCTTTTCAACACGATTATATTGCAAAAACTCAATTTCTTTACTTCTTACTCGGTTAAAATTCTAACGGGTCCATTGTTCTGCCCATTTAGACTCGCTCGTCCGAAACCTTACAAAAAGGACCGCAAAATAAGTTTTAATTAAAATTTAGGAGTTCATATAATTGATTACGAGTTTTTCAAAACGATTATATTGCAAAAACTCGATTTCAGTACTTTGTACTCAGTTAAAATTCTAACGGGTCCATTGTTCGGCCCATTTTGACCCGCTCCTCCGAAACCACTACAAAAAGTCCGCAAAACAAGTTAGAATCAAATTTTAGGAGTTCATATAATTGATTACGAGCTTTTCAACACGATTATATTGCATAAACTCGATTTCTGTACTTTTTACTCAGTTAAAATTCTAACGGGTCCATTGTTCGGCCCATTTAGACCCGCTCGTCCGAAACCTCTACAAAATAGACCGCAAAATAAGTTAGAATCAAATTTTAGGAGTTCATATAATTGATTACGAGCATTTCAACACGATTGTATTGCAAAAACTCGATTACTATTCTTTTTACTCAGTTAAAATTCTAATGGGTCATTATACGGTTTTGCGGCCACTAATTTAAAATTGAAAACTTGGGATATCATCGATTCGCTAAGACATAACTCGCATGCTCCTTGGTTAATTGGAGGAGATCTTAACGACATCCTCGAAGACTCGGAAAAACAGGGCGGAGGGCGTAGACCCTGCTCCCTAATAAATAACTTTTGAGACTGCCTATCTCGTAATAACTTATATGATTGTAGGCCCACTAACGGGTGGTTCACATGGACGAAAACGGGACCCAACGTCACCCCTGTTTGTGAACGTTTGGATCGGTTTTTGGCTTGCTCCCGTTGGTTGCACAATCATCCACATTATTCCAACTCACACCTCTTTTCCGCCGAATCAGACCATAGTGTTATCTTTATGGACACAACTCGCACTTGCAATCCGCATGGCTCCAACTATTCAACACCGGATCACTTCCGTTTTGAAGCATGTTGGGCCTCTGACCCAGCCTATGTGCAACTTTGTCAACAAACGTGGGCCTCTACATCCGGACCGCTTGTAGACAAACTTGCCACAATCGGCCGTAAACTACATGAATGGCAAGTGGCCCATCGGAAACGGCCCGCAAAACGAATTACATTGTTGCAAAAACGGATTAACCATTATCTGAGGCGGCATCGCCTCTCACATAAGGACCTGGCTACCCTTCACAACGCGAAGTCCGAGCTTAGGCGACTTTTGGACGTGAGAGAAGTGTACTGGGCTCAGCGCTCACGTGTTTCTTAGCTATCCAATGGTGATAAGAACACCAATTACTTCCACGCGCGGGCATCCCTACGTCGGAAAAAGAACACTGTCCAAGGCCTCTATGATAATGGTGGCACCTGGCATACATCAAATACGGATATTCTCCATATTGCCTCATCCTACTTCCAAGCGATGTTTACCTCATCCACTAGTGCCTCCTCCCCGACGCTACTCGAGCATGTCACCTCTACTATCACGACGGAGATGAATACGTCACTATTACAGCCCTTTATCGAGGCAGAGGTTCTAGCTGCCTTCCGGGATATTAACCCGAGGAAGGCACCAGGTATTGATGGCTTCCCAAGTAGTTTTTACAGGCAGCATTGGGATCTGATAGGCCCGGACTTCATTTCTCTTTGCCTGGACCTTCTCAAAGGTAAAGCAGACATGGCATCGGTTAACCGTTCCGTGATCGTGCTCATCCCCAAAGTGCCGGAGCCGACCACAGTGAAACAATTCCGACCCATCAGTCTTTGTACAGTCATTTATAAAACGGTTTCCAAAGTACTAGTTAACCGTTTCAAGAATATTCTCCCATTCTGTATAAGCGACTCTCAAGCTGCGTTCCTCAGCGGGCGTAACATTACCGATAACATCCTTATAGCGCATGAAATTGTACATTCCCTCCAGTCGAACGGGTCTGCTAGTGCTCAAGAAGCGGCAGTCAAGCTCGACATGGAGAAAGCATTCGACCGGGTTGAATGGTCATTCTTGCGTGATATTATGCTACGTATAGGGTTCGCGCCAGAATGGGTGCATCTTATCCTTCACTGTGTTTCTTCAGTTTCGTTCTCGGTCCGAATCAATGGCTCCTTATCCCGGGAATTTTTCCCATCCAGGGGGTATTCGCCAAGGAGATCCGCTGTCACCATTCCTCTTCCTTATTTGCTCCCAAGGGCTTTCGGCAGCCCTAGAGACTGAACAAAGGGAGGGAAGGCTGTTGGGTCTTAATACGTGTAGGTATGGACCGCGTGTTACCCATCTTCTCTTTGCTGATGATAGCATAATTTTTTTGCGTAACTGCCCTGAGGAAGTCGAGCGTCTGAGGGAGGTTCTTGCACTCTATGCTGCGTCTTCGGGACAAATTGTTAACTTTGATAAATCTACGGCTTTTTGTAGCCCCAAATGCTCTCCTGCATTCCTTGATACGATGCGATCTACCTTAGGAGTACTCTTGGTTGATGACCCTGGTATATACCTAGGGGTCCCCCTTTTAATCAAACGTAACAGAACTGAATCTTTAGGTTTTGTTCGTGACAAAGTTCAATCTCGCATGAGTAAATGGGATAGCAATTTTCTCTCATACAGTGGTCGAGAGATTCTTATCAAATCGGTGGCACTGGCAATGCCTCAATACATTATGTCGGTTTACTTGCTTCCCCAAAACATCATAGATGATATCACTGCCTCCATACGCCGCTACTGGTGGTTGGGACGCAGCAACAAGCGTGGTTGGCCGCTTCTTTCATGGGATTCCTTTTGTACTCCTAAGGCCGCATGTGGTCTGGGCTTAGGGATCTGAAAGCCTTTAAAATCGCCCTTTTAGGGAGACAGATTTGGCATCTCATATCCAACCCTGAATCGCTATTAGCACGTGTCCTTCGTGCTAAGTACTACCCCTTAGGTGATTTGCTACATGCTCAAGAAGATAAACGTGCCTCCTTCGCCTGGAAAGGTATCAGTTCAGCTTTACAGCTTCTAGGCCCAGGCTATTTCTGGAGGCCTGGGATTCGAAGTAATATACGCATCATCGAGGATAAATGGGGAGGTGACTCACCGATTGCTTTGTTCGGGGACTACACGGACAATGACGAGCTACCTGCCCGCTGCCGTGATTTTATGTCCCGCAGCACTAATAGTTAGGATGAAGGCAAGCTTCGTCGTTTCTTTGATTGGGATGATGTTGACCGTATCCTCAACGTTCCCATTGATTGTACTCGCCAGGATACAATGGTCTGGGGACATCATGACTCTGGGACCTATTCTGTTCGCTCGGGATACTTCTTTCTGAAAGCGCCACCTAGGCCGCTGAAACGACCTACGATACTTTGGAAACTCATTGCCAAAGCCCCGACCTTACCCAAAGTACGGTCCTTCGGTTGGCGGGCGGGCCGTGATGCTGCCAACTGGGGATCGTCTGCGAGCTATAAATCTTTCTGACGGCTACTGTCCATTTTGCCCCATCATTGCAGAGACCACCATGCATGCACTCCGTGACTGCCCTGGGGCTAAGGAGGTTCTTCGCATTGTTGGACTCCCCGCAACCATCTATTCTAGCCAGGTAACTTCAATGGCCTCCTGGTTATCTGATGGTACGCGATGTCTGAGTAGTACGGATTCCGCCTTACTTTTGACATCTCTTTGGAACATCTGGAATCGGCGGAATGACTGGACTCATTCCCAATGATTTCAGCCACCTTGGCTAACTGCTATGAATGCACAAGGTTTGCTACAGGACTATGCTCGAGCCAACAATCTCCAGGAGTCCTGCACCACGCTCGTCGAACCTGCCGATGTCCCGCTGCGATGGAGACCGCCACCAGCGGATGCTGTCAAGATCAATGTGGATGGTGCCTTTTACCCAGGATCAGGATCTTCCGCGATCGGAGTCATCGCCCGTAACACTCAGGGTTCTATTCTTGGGGGATGCGTTGTTCATGAAGCCGGCTGCCGTGATGCAGCAACGGTCGAGCTTCACGCCGTCATTGCGGGTATTATGCTTGCATGAGACAGAGGATGGCCAGAGGTGGCCATTGAGTTCGACTCTGCTGTAGTCGTCAACAAACTCTCGAGATCTGCGGATGATTCTTCCCTTTTGGGCCCTCAAATTGTAGAAGCTAAGGCCCTCCTTCGGGCCTCTTCCGACATTAGAATTCTTTATGTTCCTAGGGCCGCCAATTTTGCGGCACATAGATTAGCCGCTTGGGTTTTACATTGTACCTCGTCCATTTATTTTTGACTCTAATATTCCTGATTGTATCCTATCTGATGTACTGACTGATACTTAGTCTTTTTATTTTAATATACATCAGGGCACTCTTTTCCCCATCAGCCCATCAGGTGCCATGGCACAAGGTGGTTAGTGGGGTTTTTAATGAGGCCCTTTCGTCAAAAAAAATTCTAATGGGTCCATTATTCGGCCCATTTAGACCCACTCGTCCGAAACCTCTACAAAATGGTTGCAAAATAAGTTTTAATCCAAATTTAGGAGTTCATACAATTGATTGCGAGCTTTTCAACATGATTATATTGCAAAAACTTGATTTCTATACTTCTTACTTAGTTAAAATTCTAACGGGTCAATTGTTCGGCCCATTTAGACCCGCTCGTCCGAAACCTCAACAAAAAAGACTGCAAAATAAGTTAGAATCAAATTTTAGAAGTTCATATAATTGATTACGAGCTTTTCAACATGATTATATTGCAAAAACTCGAATACATTACTTTTTACAGAGTTAAAATTCTAATGGGTCCATTGTTCGGCCCATTTACACCCGCTCGTCCGAAACCTCAACAAAAGGGTTGCAAAATAAGTTTTAATCCAAATTTAAGAGTTCATACAATTGATTACGAGCTTTTCAACACGATTATATTGCAAAAATGCGATTACTGTACTTTTTACTCAGTTAAAATTCTAACAGGTCCATTGTTCGGCCCAATTAGACCCGCTCGTCCGAAACCTCTATAAAAAGGGTTGTAAAATAAGTTTTAATCCAAATTTAGGAGTTCATATAATTGATTACGAGCTTTTCAACACGATTATATTGCAAAAACTCAATTTTTGTACTTTTTAGTCGGTTAAAATTCTAACGGGTCCATTGTTCTGCCCATTTTGACTCGCTCGTCCGAAACCTTACAAAATGGACTGCAAAATAAGTTTTAATCAAAATTTAAGAGTTCATATAATTGATTACGAGTTTTTCAACACGATTATATTGCATAAACTCGATTTCTGTACTTTTTACTCAGTTAAAATTCTAACGGGTCCATTGTTCGGCCCATTTAGACCCGCTCGTCCAAAACCTCTACAAAAAAGACCGCAAAATAAGTTAGAATCAAATTTTAGGAGTTCATATAATTGAATACGATCATTTTAACACGATTATATTGCAAAAACTCGATTACTGTACTTTTTACTCAGTTAAAATTCTAACGGGTCCATTTTTCGGCCCATTTAGACCTGCTCGTCCGAAACCTCTACAAAAGGGTTGCAAAATAAGTTTTTATCCAAATTTAGGAGTTCATAAAATTGAATACGAGCGTTTCAACACAATTATATTGCCAAAACTCGATTTCTGTACTTTTTACTCAAATAAAATTCTAACGGGTCCATTGTTCGGCCCATTTAGACCCGCTCGTCTGAAACCTCTACTAAAAGGGCCGCAAAATAAGTTTTAATCCAAATTTAGGAGTTCATATAATTGATTACGAGCTTTTCAACACGATTAAATTGCAAAAACTCGATTTTTGTACGTTTTACTAAGTTAAAATTCTAACAGGTCCATTGTTCGACCCATTTATTCTAAATTTTAGGAGTTCATATAATTGATTAAGAGCTTTTCAACACGATTATATTGCAAAAACTCAACTTTATACTTTTTACTCGGTTAAAATTCTAACGGGTCCATTGTTCTTCCCATTTAGACTCGCTCGTCCGAAACCTTACAAAAAGGACCGCAAAATAAGTTTTAATCAAAATTTAGGAGTTCATATAATTGATTACGAACTTTTCAAGACGATTATATTGCAAAAACTTGATTTATGTTCTTTTTACACAGTTAAGATTCTAACGGGTCCGTTGTTCGGCCCATTTAGACCCTCTCGTCCGAAACCTCTACAAAAGGGTTGCAAAATAAGTTTTAATCCAAATTTAGGAATGCATATAATTGATTACGAGCTTTTCAACACGATTATATTGCAAAAACTACATTTCTATACTTTTTACTTAGTTAAAATTCTAACGGGTCCACTGTTCGGCCCATTTAGACCTGCTCGTTCGAAACCTCTACAAAAGGGTTGCAAAATAAGTTTTAATCCAAATTTAGGAATGCATATAATTGATTACGAGCTTTTCAACACGATTATTTTGTAAAAACTCGATTTCTGTACTTTTTACTCCGTTAAAATTCTAACAGGTCCTTTGTTCGGCCCATTTAGAACCGCTCGTCCGAAACCTCTACTAAAAGGGCTGCAAATAAAGTTTTTATCCAAATTTAAGAGTTTATACAATTGATTACAAGCTTTTCAACAAGATTATATTGCAAAAACTCGAATTATGTTCTTTTTACTTAGTTAAAATTCTAACGGGTCCTATGTTCGGCCCATTTAGACCCGCTCGCCCGAAACCTTTACAAAAAAGATCACAAAATAAGTTAGAATCAAATTTTAGGAGTCCATATAATTGATTAAGAGCATTTCAACACTATTATATTGCAAAAACTCGATTACTGTACTTTTTACTCAGTTAAAATTCTAACGAGTCCATTGTTCGGCCCATTTAGACCCGCTCGTCCGAAACCTCTTCAAAAGAGTTGCAAAATAAGTTTTCATCCAAATTTAGGAGTTCATACAAATGTTTACGAGCTTTTGAACACGATTATATTGCAAAAACTCGATTTCTGTTGTTTTTACTCAGTTAAAGTTCTAAAGGGTCCAGTGTTCGCCCCATTTAGACCCGCTCGTCCGAAACCTCTACAAAAAAGACCGCAAAACAAGTTAGAATCAAATTTTAGGATTTCATATAATTGATTACGAGCTTTTCAACACTACTATATTGCAAAAACTCGATTTATGTACTTTTTACTCAGTTAAAATTCTAACAGGTCCATTGTTCGGCCCATTTACACCCGCTTGTCCAAAACCTTTACAAAAATGATCGCAAAATAAATGATCGCAAAACCTTTACAATTTTTATACTTTTTACTCGGTTAAAATTCTAACGTGTTCATTGTTCTGCCCATTTAGACTCGCTCGTCCTAAACCTTACAAAAAGGACCGCAAAATAAGTTTTAATCAAAATTTAGGAGTTCATATAATTGATTACGAACTATTCAAAATTATTATATTGGAAAAACTCGATTTCTGTTCTTTTTACTCAGTTAAAATTCTAGCGGGTCCATTGCTCGGCTCATTTAGACCCGCTCGTTCGAAACCTCTACAAAAGGGTTGCAAAATAAGTTTTAATCCAAATTTAGGAGTTCATACAATTGATTACGAGCTTTTCAACACAATTATATTGCAAAAAGTCGATTTTTGTGATTTTTACTCAGTTAAAATTCTAACAGGTCCATTGTTCGGCCCAATTAGACTCGCTCGTCCGAAACCTCTACAAAAGGGTTGCAAAATAAGTTTTAATCAAAATTTAGGAGTTCATATAATTTATTAATAACTTTTCAAAACGATTATATTGCAAAAACTCGATTTCTGTTCTTTTTACTCAGTTAATATTCTAGCGGGTCCATTGTTCGGCCCATTTAGACCCTCTCGTCCGAAACCTCTATAAAAGGGTTCCAAAATAAGATTTAATCCAAATTTAGGAGTTCGTACAATTGATTATGAGCTTTTCAACACAATTATATTGCAAAAACTCGATTTTTGTGATTTTTACTCAGTTAAAATTCTAACGGGTCCATTGTTCGGCCCTTTTAGACCCGCTCGTCCGAAACCTCTACAAAAGGGTTGCAAAATAAGTTTTAATAAAAATTTAGGAGTTCATACAATTGATTACGAGCTTTTCAACACGATTATATTGCAAAAACTCGATTTATGTACTTTTTACTCAGTTAATATTCTAGCGGGTCCATTGTTCGACCCATTTAGACCCTCTCGTCCGAAACCTCTATAAAAGGGTTCCAAAATAAGTTTTAATCCAAATTTAGGAGTTCGTACAATTGATTATGAGCTTTTCAACACAATTATATTGCAAAAACTCGATTTTTGTGATTTTTACTCAGTTAAAATTCTAACGGGTCCATTGTTCGGCCCTTTTAGACCCGCTCGTCCGAAACCTCTACAAAAGGGTTGCAAAATAAGTTTTAATCCAAATTTAGGAGTTCATACAATTTATTACGAGCTTTTCAACACGATTATATTGCAAAAACTCGATTTCTGTAATTTTTATTCCGTTAAAATTCTAACGGTCCATTGTTCGGCCCATTTAGACCAGCTCGTCCGAAACCTCTACAAAAGGGATGCAAAATAAGTTTTAATCCAAATTTAGGAGTTCATACAACTGATTACGAGCTTTTCAACACGATTATATTGCAAAAACTGGATTTCTGTACTTTTTACTCAGTTAAAATTCTAACGGGTCCACTGTTCGGCCCATTTAGTCCTGCTCGTTCGAAACCTCTACAAAAGGGTTGCAAAATAAGTTTGAATCCAAATTTAGGAGTTCATACAATTGATTAAGAGCTTTTCAACACTATTATATTGCAAAAACTCGATTTTTTTGCTTTTTACTCAGTTAAAATTCTAACAGGTCCATTGCTCGGCCCATTTAGACACGCTCGTCCGAAACCTCTAGAAAAGGGTTGCAAAATAAGTTTTAATCCAAATTTAGGAGTTCATACAATTGATTACGAGCTTTTCAACATGATTATATTGCAAAAACTCGATTTTTGTACTTTTTACTCAGTTAAAATTCTAACGAGTCCATTGTTCGGCCCATTTAGACCCGCTCGTCCGAAACATCTAAAAAAGACCGCAAAACAAGTTTTAATCAAATTTAAGGAGTTCATATAATTGATTACGAGCTTTTCGACACAATTATATTGCAAAAACTCAATTACTGTACTTTTTACTAAGTGAAAATTCTAACGGGTCCATTGATCTGCCCATTTAGACCCGCTCGTCCGAAACCTCTAGAAAAGGGTTCCAAAATAAGTTTTAATCCAAATTTAGGGGTTCATACAATTGATTACGAGCTTTTCAACAAGATTATATTGCAAAAACTCGATTTCTGTACTTTTTACTCAGTTAAAATTCCAACGGGTCCATTGTTCGGCCCATCTAGACCCGCTCGTTCTAAACCTCCTCAAAAAGGACCGCAAAACAAGTTTTAATCAAAATTTAGGAGTTCATATAATTTATTACGAGCTTTTCAACACGATTTTATTGCAAAAATTCGATTTCTGTACTTTTTACTCAGTTAAAATTCTAACGGGTCCATTGTTCGGCCCATTTAGACCCGCTCGTCCGAAACCTCTAAAAAAGACCGCAAAATAAGTTAGAATCAAATTTTAGGAGATCATAAAATTTATTACGAGCTTTTCAACAAGATTATATTGTAAAATCTCGATTGTTGTACTTTTTTCTAATTTAAAATTCTAACGGGTCCATTGTTCGGCCCATTTAGACCCGCTCGTCCGAAACCTCTACAAAATGGTTGCAAAATAAGTTTTAATCCAAATTTAGGAGTTCATACAATTGATTACGAGCTTTTCAACACGATTATATTGCAAAAACTCGATTTTGTACTTTTTACTCAGTTAAAATTCTAACGGGTCAATTGTTCGGCCCATTTAGACACGCTCGTCCGAAACCTCTACAAAAAGACCGCAAAATAAGTTAGAATCAAATTTTAG
Organism: Hibiscus trionum; assembly: GCA_030270665.1. Classification (NCBI taxonomy): domain Eukaryota; kingdom Viridiplantae; phylum Streptophyta; class Magnoliopsida; order Malvales; family Malvaceae; genus Hibiscus; species Hibiscus trionum. The sequence goes on along the minus strand of BSYR01000010.1, from coordinate 34,748,386 downwards.
GAGTTCATATAATTGATTACGAGCTTTTCAACATGATTATATTGCAAAAACTCGATTACTGTACTTTTTACTCAGTTAAAATTCCAACGGGTCCATTGTTCGGCCTATTTAGACCCGCTCGTCTGAAACCTCTACAAAACGGTTGCAAAATAAGTTTTAATCCAAATTTAGGATTCCTTGCCCCCTTTGTTGATCATGTGAGGAATTTGTTCTTCATGCGCTTTGTGTTTGTCCGGGTGCCTCGGAGACTCTCCGTTAAGTAGGCCTCCCGGCGTCTTTGATAAATTGTATGGCCCCTACTGGTCTGCAATGGATAGAGAAGGGTGGTGGCCTACTATTTGTTGATCTCTTTGGGCTCTTTCTTACTACCCTATGGAATATTTGGAACAGGCGCAATGATTGGTCCATAATTACCATATGCAACCCCCTAGGCTAATCACCATATTTGGAACAACCGAAGGTGCGGCTCTTCTCGCTGGAATCACTCTTGCTTAGTCTCGAAGATGGAGCAAATTGTTATTTTAGACAAATTGTGCGTCCATTGCAAATAGGCTCAACTGCTCGGGGCCTGATCTTTCCACCATGGGTCCTACGCTTTTCCAAGCACGACAATCTCTATCATCCTTTTCTTTTGCCCATGTTCACTATGTAAGCCGTGAGGCTAATTTAGTTGCTCACACGCTGGCTACTTACCCACTTTGAACCATGACTTCTATGTCTTTTGGGTCCCATTATCCAGATTGTATCCGCAACTTTGTACATTCCTAGAATTTCTCTCGACCTATCTAATAATATTCAGGTACTCTTTTCCTCTTTTAGGGATCTCTTGGCCTTGTGCCAGGGGTGTTGGTAGGGGTTTTAAATGAGGCCCACTTTCTTCAAAAAAAATTATAACGGGTCCATTGTTCGGCCCATTTAGACCCGCTCGTCCGAAACATCTACAAAAAAGACCGCAAAAAAAATTTAATCAAATTTTAGGAATTCATATAATTCATTACGATCTTTTCAACACGATTATATTGCAAAAACTCAATTTCCGTACTTTTTACTCAGTTAAAATTCTAACGGGTCCATTGTTCGGCCCAATTAGACCCGCTCGTGTGAAACCTCTACAAAAAAGACCGCATAATAGTTATAATCGAATTTTAGGAGTTCATAAAATTGATTACTAGCTTTTCAACACGATTATATTGCAAAAACTCAATTTATGTACTTTTTACTAGGTTAAAACTCTAACAGTTCCATTGTTTGGCTCATTTAGACCCGCTCGTCCGAAACATTACAAAAAGGACCGCAAAATAAGTTTTAATAAAAATTTAGGAGTTCAAATAATTGATTACGAGCTTTTCAACACGATTATATTGCAAAAACTCGATTTTTAAACTTTTTACTCAGTTAAAATACTAACGGGTCCATTCTTCGGCCTATTTCGATCCACTCGTCAGAAACCTCAACAAAAAAGACCGTAAAATAAGTTAGAATCAAATTTTAGGAGTTCATATAATTGATTTTGAGTTTTTCAACATGATTATATTGCAAAAACTCGATTTCTGTACTTTTTACTCAGATAAAATTCTAGCGGGTCCATTGTTCAGCCCATTTAGACCCGCTCGTCTGAAACCTCTATTAAAGGGCTGCAAAATAAGTTTTCATCAAAATTTAGGAGTTCATATAATTGATTATGAGCTTTTCAACACGATTATATTGCAAAAACTCGATTTCGGTACTTTTTACTCAGTTAAAATTCTAACGGGTCCATTGTTCGGCCCATTTAGACGCGCTCGTCCGAAACCTATACAAAAAAGGCTACAAAATAAGTTTTAATCCAAATTTAGGAGTTTATATAATTGATTACGAGCTTTTCAACACGATTATATTGCAAAAACTCGATTTCAGTACTTTTTACTCAGTTAAAATTTTAACGGGTCCATTGTTCAGCCCATTTAGACCCGCTCGTCTGAAACCTCTACAAAAGGGTTGAAAAATAAGTTTTAATCCAAATTTAGGAGTTCATACAATTGATTACGAGCTTTCCAACACGATTATATTGCAAAAACTCGATTTTTAACCTTTTGACTCAGTTAAAATTCTAACGGGTCCTAAACATTTAAAAAAAGACCGCAAAACAAGTTTTAATCAAATTTTTGGAGTTCACGTAATTGATTACGAGCTTTTCGACAAGATTATATTGCAAAAACTCTATTTCTGTACTTTTTACTAAGTTAAAATTCTAACGTGTCCATTGTTCGGCCATTTAGACCTGCTCGTCTGAAACCTCTACAAAAGGGTTGCAAAATAAGTTTTAATCCAAATTTAGGAGTTCATACAATTCATTATGAGCTTTTCAACACTATTATATTGCAAAAACTAGATTTCTGTACTTTTTACTTAGTTAAAATTCTAACGGGTCCATTGTTCGGCCCATTTAGACCCGCTCGTCCGAAACCTCTACAAAAGGGTTGCAAAATAAGTTTTAATCCAAATTTAGGAGTTCATACAAGTGATTACGAGCTTTCCAACACGATTATATTGCAAAAACTTGATTTAGGTACTTTTTACTTTGTTAAAGTTCTAACGGGTTCATTGTTCGACCCATTTAGACCCGCTCGTCCGAAACCTCTACAAAAAAGACCGCAAAACCAGTTTTAATCAAATTTTAGGAATTCATATAATTGATTACTAGCTTTTCAACACGATTATATTGCAAAAACTCGATTTCAGTAATTTTTCCTCAGTTAAAATTCTAACGGGTCCATTGTTCGGCCCATTTAGACCCGCTCATCCGAAACCTTTACAAAAGGGTTGCAAAATAAGTTTTGATCCAAATTTAGGAGTTCAAACAATTGATTACAAGCTTTTCAACACGATTATATTGCAAAAACTCGATTTTTGTACTTTTACTCGGTTTAAATTCTAACATGTCCATTGTTCGGCCCATTTAAACTCGCTCGTTCGAAACCTCTACAAAAGGGTTGCAAAATAAGTTTAAATCCAAATTTAGGAGTTCATACAATTGATTACGAGCTTTTCAACACGATTACATTGCAAAAACTCAATTTCTGTACTTTTTACTCAGTTAAAATTCTAACGGGTCCATTGTTCGGCGCATTTAGACCTGCTCGTCCGAAACCTCTATAAAAAGGGCTGCAAAATAAGTTTTAATCCAAATTTAAGAGTTCATATAATTGATTACGAGCTTTTCAACACGATTATATTGCAAAAACTCAATTTCTGTACTTCTTACTCGGTTAAAATTCTAACGGGTCCATTGTTCTGCCCATTTAGACTCGCTCGTCCGAAACCTTACAAAAAGGACCGCAAAATAAGTTTTAATGAAAATTTAGGAGTTCATATAATTGATTACGAGTTTTTCAAAACGATTATATTGCAAAAACTCGATTTCAGTACTTTGTACTCAGTTAAAATTCTAAGGGGTCCATTGTTCGACCCATTTTGACCCGCTCCTCCGAAACCACTACAAAAAGACCGCAAAACAAGTTAGAATCAAATTTTAGGAGTTCATATAATTGATTACAAGCTTTTCAACACGATTATATTGCATAAACTCGATTTCTATACTTTTTACTCAGTTAAAATTCTAACGGGTCCATTGTTCGTCCCATTTAGACTCGCTCGTCCGAAACCTCTACAAAAAAGACCGCAAAATAAGTTAGAATCAAATTTTAGGAGTTCATATAATTGATTACGAGCATTTCAACACGATTATATTGCAAAAACTCGATTACTATTCTTTTTACTCAGTTAAAATTCTAACGGGTCCATTGTTCGGCCCATTTAGACCCGCTCGTCCGAAACCTCTACAAAAGGGTTGCAAAATAAGTTTTAATCCAAATTTCGGAGTTCAGACAATTGATTACAAGCTTTTCAACATGATTATATCGCAAAAACTCGATTTCTTTACTTTTTACTTAGTTAAAATTCTAACGGGTCAATTGTCTGGCCCATTTAGACCCGCTCGTTCGAAACCTCAACAAAAAAGACTGCAAAATAAGTTAGAATCATATTTTAGTAGTTCATATAATTGATTACGAGCTTTTTAACATGATTATATTGCAAAAATTCAATTTCTGTTCTTTTTACTCAGTTAAAATTCTAATAGGTCCATTGTTCGGCCCATTTAGACCCGCTCGTCCGAAACCTCTATAAAAATGGTTGTAAAATAAGTTTTAATCCAAATTTAGGAGTTCATATAATTGATTACGAGCTTTTCAACACGATTATATTGCAAAAACTCGATTACAATACTTTTTACTCAGATAAAATTCTAACGGGTCCATTGTTCGGCTCATTTACACCCGCTCGTCCGAAACCTCAACAAAGGGTTGCAAAATAAGTTTTAATCCAAATTTAAGAGTTCATACAATTGATTACGAGCTTTTCAACATGATTATATTGCAAAAACTGGATTTTTGTGCTTTTTACTCAGTTAAAATTCTAACGGGTCCATTGTTCGGCAAATTTAGACCCGCTTGTCCAAAATCTTTACAAAAGAGACCGCAAAATAAGTTAGAATCAAATTTTAGGAGTTCATATAATTGAATACGAGCATTTCAACACTTCATATTGCAAAAACTCGATTAATGTACATTTTACTCAGTTAAAATTCTAACGGGTCCACTGTTCGGCCCATTTAGACCCACTCGTCTGAAACCTATACAAAAGGGTTGCAAAATAAGTTTTAATCCAAATTTAGGAGTTCATACAATTGATTACGAGCTTTTCAACACGATTATATTGCAAAAACTCGATTTCTGTACTTTTTACTCCGTTAAAATTCTAACGGGGCCATTGTTTGGCCCATTTAGACTCGCTCGTCTGAAACCTCAACAAAAGGGTTGCAAAATAAGTTTTAATCCAAATTTAGGAGTTCATATAATTGATTACGAGCTTTTCATCACGATTATATTGCCAAAACTCGATTACTGTACTTTTTACTCAGTTAAAATTCTAACGGGTCCATTTTTCGGCCCATTTAGACCTGCTTGTCCGAAACCTCTACAAAAGGGTTGAAAATAAGTTTTAATCCAAATTTAGGAGTTCATACAATTGAATACGAGCGTTTCAACACAATTATATTGCAAAAACTCGATTTTTTTACTTTTTACTCAGATAAAATTCTATCGGGTCCATTGTCGGCCCATTTAGACCCGCTCGTCCGAAACCTCTACTAAAAGGGCTGCAAAATAAGTTTTAATCCAAATTTAGGAGTTAATATAATTGATTACGAGCTTTTCAACACGATTATATTGCAAAAACTCGATTTCTGTACTTTTTACTCAGTTAAAATTCTAACAGGTCCTATGTTCGGTCCATTTAGACCCGCTCGTCCGAAACCTTTGAAAAAAAATCGCAAAATAAGTTAGAATCAAATTTTAGGAGTTCATATAATTGATTAAGAGCTTTCCAACACGATTATATTGCAAAAACTCGATTACTGTAATTTTTACTGAGGTTGAAAACCTCGTAATCAATTATATGAACTCCTAAAATTTGATTCTAACTTATTTTGTGGTCTTTTTTGTTGAGGTTTCGGACGAGCGGGTCTAAATGGGCCGAACAATGGACCCGTCAGAATTTTAACGGAGTAAAAAGTACAGAAATCGAGTTTTTGCAATATAATCATGTTGAAAAGCTCGTAAATAATTGTATGAACTCCTAAATTTGGATTAACACTTATTTTGCAACCCTATTGTAGAGGTTTTGGACGAGCGAGTCTAAATGGGTCGAACAATGGACCCGTTAGAATTTTAACTTAGTAAAAAGTACAGAAATCTGGTTTTTGCAATATAATCGTGTTGAAAAGCTCGAAATCAATTGTATGAACTCCTATTGTAGAGGTTTTGTATAGGTTTCAGACGTGCGGGTCTAACTGGGCCGAACAATGGAACTGTTAGAATTTTAACTGAGTAAAAAGTACAGAAATCAAGTTTTCACAATATAATCATGTTGAAAAGCTCGTAATCAATTATATGAACTCCTAAAATTTGATTCTAACTTGTTTTGCTGTCTTTTTTGTAGAGGTTTCGGACGAATTGGTCTAAATGGGCCGATCAATGGACCCGTTAGAATTTTAACTGAGTAAAAAGTACATAAATTAAGTTTTTGCAATATAATCGTGTTGAAACGCTCGTAATCAATTCTATGAACTCCTAAATTTGGATTAAAGCTTATTTTGCAACCCTTTTGTAGAGGTTTCGGACGAGCGGGTCTAAATGGGCCGAACAATGGACCCGTTAGAATTTTAACTGAGTAAAAATTACAGTAATTGAGTTTTTGCAATATAATCGTGTTGAAAAGCTCTTAATCAATTATATGAACTCCTAAAATTTGATTCTAACTTATTTTGTGATTTTTTGTAAAGGTTTCGGACGAGCGGGTCTAAATGGGCCGAACATAGGACCCGTTAGAATTTTAACTGAGTAAAAAGTACAGAAATGAGTTTTTGCAATATAATCGTGTTGAAAAGCTCGTAACCAATTATATAAACTCCTAACATTTGATTCTAACTTATATTGCGGTCTTTTTTGCAGTGGTTTGGGACTAGCGGGTCTAAATGGGCCGAACAATGGACCCGTTAGAATTTTGTGATTTTTTTGTAAAGGTTTCGGACGAGCGGGTCTAAATGGGCCGAACATAGGACCCGTTAGAATTTTAACTGAGTAAAAAGTACAGAAATCGAGTTTTTGCAATACAATCATGTTGAAAAGCTCGTAATCAATTGTTTGAACTCCTAAATTTGGATTAAAACATATTTTGCAACCCTTTAGTAGAGGTTTCAGACGAGCGGGTCTAAATGGACCGAACAATGGAACCGTTAGAATTTTAACTGAGTAAAAAGTACAGTAATGAGTTTTTGCAATATAATCGTGTTGAAAAGCTCGTAACCAATTATATAAACTCCTAACATTTGATTCTAACTTATATTGCGGTCTTTTTTGTAGAGGTTTGGGACTAGCGGGTCTAAATGGGCCGAACAATGGACCCGTTAGAAATTTAACTGAGTAAAAAGTACAGAAATCGAGTTTTTGCTATATAATCGTGTTGAAAAGCTCGTAATCAATTATATGAACTCCTAAAATTTGATTCTAACATGTTTTGCGGTCTTTTATGTAGAGGTTTCGGACGAGCGGGTTTAAATGGGCCGAACAATGGACCCGTTAGAATTTTAACGGAGTAAAAAGTACCGAAATCGAGTTTTTGCAATATAATCGTGTTGAAAAGCTCGTATTCAATTATATAAACTCCTAAAATTTGATTCTAACTTGTTTTGCGGTCTCTTTTGTAGAGGTTTCGGACGAGCGGGTCTAAATGGGCCGAACAATGGAGCCGTTAGAATTTTAACTGAGTAAAAAGTACAAAAATCGAGTTTTTGCAATATAATCGTGCTGAAAAACTAGTAACCAATTATTTGAACTCCTAAATTTTGATGAAAACTTATTTTGCGGTCCTTTTTGTAAGGTTTCGGACGAGCGAGTCTAAATGGGCAGAACAATGGACGCGTTAGAATTTTAACCGAGTAAAAAGTACAGAAATTGAATTTTTGCAATATAATCGTGTTAAAAAGCTCGTAATCAATTATATGAACTCCTAAAATTTAATTCTAACTTATTTTGCAGTCTTTTTTGTAGAGGTTTCGGACGAGCGGGTCAAAATGGACCGAACAATGGAGCCGTTAGAATTTTAACTGAGTAAAAAGTACAAAAATCGAGTTTTTGCAATATAATCATGTTGAAAATCTCGTAATCAATTATATGAACTCCTAAATTTTGATTAAAATTTATTTTGCGGTCCATTTTGTAAGGTTTCGGACGAGCGAGTCTAAATGGGCAGAACAATGGACCCATTAGAATTTTAACCGAGTAAAAAGTACAAAAATTGAGTTTTTGCAATATAATCGTGTTGAAAAGCTCGTAATCAATTGTATGAACTCCTAAATTTGGATTAAAACTTATTTTACATCACTTTTTATAGAGGTTTCGGACGAGCCGGTCTAAATGGGCCGAACAATGGACCTGTTAGAATTTTAACTGAGTAAAAAGTACAGAAATCAAATTTTTGCAATATAATCGTGTTAAAAAGCTCGTAATCAATTATATGAACTCCTAAAATTTGATTCTAACTTATTTTGCGATATTTTTTGTAGAGGTTTCGGACGAGCGGGTCTAAATGTGCCGAACAATGGACCCGTTAGAATTTTAACTGAGTAAAAATTACAGTAATTGAGTTTTTGCAATATAATCGTGTTGAAAAGCTCTTAATCAATTATATGAACTCCTAAAATTTGATTCTAACTTATTTTGTGATTTTTTTGTAAAGGTTTCGGACGAGCGGGTCTAAATGGGCCGAACATAGGACCCGTTAGAATTTTAACTGAGTAAAAAGTACAGAAATCGAGTTTTTGCAATATAATCATGTTGAAAAGCTCGTAATCAATTGTTTGAACTCCTAAATTTGGATTAAAACATATTTTGCAACCCTTTTGTAGAGGTTTCGGACGAGCGGGTCTAAATGGGGGGAACAATGGACCCGTTAGAAATTTAACTGAGTAAAAAGTACAGAAAACGAGTTTTTGCAATATAATCGTGTTGAAAAGCTCGTAATAAATTATATGAACTCCTAATATTTGATTCTAACATGTTTTGCGATCTTTTTTGTAGAGGATTCGGACGAGCGGGTGTAAATGGGCTAAACAATGGACCCATTAGAATTTTAACTGAGTAAAAAGTACTGTAAACGAGGTTTTGCAATATAATCGTGTGGAAAAGCTCGTAATCAAATATATAAACTCCTAAAATTTGATTCTAACTTGTTTTGCGGTCTCTTTTGTAGAGGTTTTGGACGAGCGGGTTTAAATGGGCCGGACAATGGAGCCGTTAGAATTTTAACTTAGTAAAAAGTACAAAAATCGAATTTTTGCAATATAATCGTGTTGAAAAACTCGTAATCAATTATTTGAACTCCTAAATTTTGATTAAAACTTATTTTGTGGTCCTTTTTGTAAGGTTTCGACGAGCGAGTCTAAATGGGCAGAAAAATGGCGCGTTAGAATTTTAACCGAGTAAAAAATACAGAAATTAAGTTTTTGCAATATAATTGTGTTGTAAATTTCGTAATCAATTATATGAACTCATAAATTTGGATTAAATTTATTTTGCATCGCTTTTATAGAGGTTTTGGACGAGCGAGTATAAATGGGCCGAACAATGGACCCGTTAGATTTTTTTGAAGAAAGCTCTTTTAGAATTTTAACTGAGTAAAAAGTACAAAAATCGAATTTTTGCAATATAATCGTGTTGGAAAGATCGTAATCAATTATATGAACTCCTAAAACTTGATTCTAACTTATTTTGCGGTCTTTTTTGTAAAGGTTTCGGACGAGCTGGTCTAAATGGGCCGAACAATGGACCCGTTAGAATTTTAACTAAGTAAAAGTATAGAAATCGAGTTTTTTTGCAATATAATTGTGTTGAAAAGCTCGTAATCAAATGTATGAACTCCTAAATTTGGATTAAAACTTATTTTGGAACCCTTTTGTAGAGGTTTCAGACGAGCGGGTCTAAATGGGGCGAACAATGGACCCGTTAGAATTTTAAATGAGTAAAAAGCACAAAAATCGAGTTTTTGCAATATAATTGTGTTGAAAAGTTTGTAATCAATTTTATGAACTCCTAAATTTGGATTAAAACTTATTTTGGAACCCTTTTGTAGAGGTTTCGGACGAGCGGGTCTAAATGGTCCGAACAGTGGACCCATTAGAATTTTAACTAAGTAAATAGTACAGAAATCGAGTTTTTGCAATATAATCGTGTTGGAAAGATCGTAATCAATTATATGAACTCTTAAATTTGGATTAAAACTTATTTTGCAGCCCTTTTTGTAGAGGTTTCGGACGAGCGGGTCTAAATGGGCCGAACAATGGACCCGTAAGAATTTTAACTTAGTAAAAAGCACAAAAATCGAGTTTTTGCAATATAATTGTGTTGAAAAGCTTGTAATCAATTTTATGAACTCCTAAATTTTGATTAAAACTTATTTTGCAACCCTTTTGTAGAGGATTCGGACGAGCAGGTCTAAATGGGCCGAACAATGGACCCGTTAGAATTTTAACTGAGTAAAAAGTACAGAAATCGAGTTTTTGCAATATAATCGTATTGAAAAGCTCGTAATCAATTATATGAACTCGTAAAATTTGATCTTAACTTGTTTTGCGGTCTTTTTTGTAGACGTTTCGGACGAGCGGGTCTAAATGGGCCGAGCAATGGAACTGTTAGAATTTTAATGGAGAAAAATTACAGAAATCGAGTTTTTGCAATATAATCGTGATGAAAATCTCGTAATCAATTGTATGAACTCCTAAATTTGGATTAAAACTTATTTTGCAACGCTTTTGTAGAGGTTTCAGACAAGCAGGTCTAAATGGGCCGAACAATGGACCCGTTAGAATTTTAACTGAGTAAAAAGTACAGTTCTCGTGTTTTTGCAATATAATCATGTTGAAAAGCTCTTAATCAATTATATGAACTCCTAAAATTTGATTCTATCTTATTTTCCGATCTTTTTTGTAAAGGTTTCGGATGAGCGGGTCTAAATGGGCCGAACAATGAACCCGTTAGAATTTTAACTGAGTAAAAAGTACTGTAATCGAGTTTTTGCAATATAATCGTTTTGAAAAGCTCGTAATCAATTATATGAACTCCTAAAATTGGATTCTAACTTATTTTACGGTCTTTTTTGTAAAGGTTTAGGACGAGCGGGTCTAAATGGGCCGAACAATGGACCGGTTAGAATTTTAACTGAGAAGAAGTTTAGAAATTGAGTTTTTTGCAATATAATCGTTTTGAAAAGCTCGTAATCAATTGTATGAACTCCTAAATTAGGATTAAAACTTATTTTGCAACCCTTTTGTAGAGGTTTCGGACGAGCGGGTCTAAATGGGCCGAACAATGGACCCGTTAGAATTTTAACTGAGTAAAAAGTTTAGTAATCGAGTTTTTGCAATATAATCGTGTTGAAATGCTCGTAATCAATTATATGAACTCCTAAAATTTGATTCTAACTTATTTTGTGGTCTTTTTTGTAGAGGTTTCGGACGAGCGAGTCTAAATGGGCCGAACAATGGACCCGTTAGAATTTTAACTGAGTAAAAAGTACAATAATCGAGTTTTTGCAATATAATCGTGTTGAAATGCTCGTAATCAATTATATGAACTCCTATAATTTGATTCTAACATATTTTGCGGTCTCTTTTGTAGAGGTTTCGGATGAGCAGGTCTAAATGGGCCGAACAATATACCCGTTAGAATTTTAACTAAGTAAAAAGTAAAGAAATCGAGTTTATGCAATATAATCGTGTTGAAAAACTCGTAATCAATTGTATGAACTCCTAAATTTGGATTAAAACTTATTTTGCAACGCTTTTGTAGAGTTTTCGGACGAGCGAGTCTAAATGGGCCGAAAAATGGACCCGTAAGAATTTTAACTGAGTAAAAAGTACAGTTCTCGTGTTTTTGCAATATAATCATGTTGAAAAGCTCTTAATAAATTATATGAACTCCTAAAATTTGATTCTAACTTATTTTGCAATCTTTTTTGTAAAGGTTTCGGACGAGCGGGTCTAAATGGGCCGAACAATGGACCCGTTAGAATTTTAACTGAGTAAAAAGCACAAAAATCGAGTTTTTGCAATATAAATGTGTTGAAAAGCTCGTAATCAATTGTATGAACTCCTAAATTTGGATTAAAACTTATTTTGCAACCCTTTTGTAGCGGTTTCGGACGAGCGGGTCTAAATGGGCTGAACAAAGGACCCGTAAGAATTTTAACTTAGTAAAAATCACAAAAAGAGAGTTTTTCCAATATAATTGTGTTGAAAAGCTCGTAATCAATTTTATGAACTCCTAAATTTGGATTAAAACTTATTTTGCAACACTTTTGTAAAGGTTTCGGACGAGCGGGTCTAAATGGGCCGAACAATGGACCCATTAGAATTTTAACTAAGTAAAAAGTACAATAATCGAGTTTTTGCAATATAATCATGTTGAAATGCTCGTAATCAATTATATGAACTCCTAAAATTTGATTCTAACTTATTTTGCGGTCTATTTTGTAGAGGTTTCGGACGAGCAGGTCTAAATGGGCCGAACAATGGACCCGTTAGAATTTTAACTGAGTAAAAAGTACATAAATCGAGTTTATGCAATATAATCGTGTTGAAAAGCTCGTAATCAATTATATGAACTCCTAAAATTTGATTCTAACTTATTATGGGGTCTCTTTTGCAAAGGTTTCAGATGAGCAGGTCTAAATGCACCGAAAAATAGACCCGTTAGAATTTTAACTGAGTAAAAAGTACAGAAATAGAGCTTTTGCAATATAATCGTGTTGAAAAGCTCGTAATCAATTGTATGAACTCCTAAATTTTGATTAAAACATATTTTGCAACCCTTTTGTAGAGGTTTCGGACGAGCGGGTCTATATGGGCCGAACAGTGGACCCGTTAGAATTTTAACTGAGTAAAAAGTACAAAAATCGAGGTTTTGCAATATAATCGTGTTGAAAAGCTCGTAATCAATTATATGAACTCCTAAATTTGGATTAATTTTTTTTTGCAGCCCTTTTTGTAGAGGTTTCGGATGATCGGGTCTAAATGGGACGGATAATGGACCCGTTAGAATTTTAACAGAGTAAAAAGTACAGAAATCAAGTTTTTGCAATATAATCGTGTTAACAAGCTCGTAATCAATTGTATGAACTACTAAATTTGGATTAAAACTTATTTTGCAACCCTTTTGTAGAGGTTTCGGACGAGCAGGTCTAAATGGGTCGAACAATGGACCCGTAAGAATTTTAACTTTGTAAAAAGCACAAAAATTGAATTTTTGCAATATAATTGTGTTGAAAAGCTTGTAATCAAATATATGAACTCGTAAAATTCGATTCTAACTTGTTTTGCGGTCTTTTTTGTAGACGTTTCGGACGAGCGGGTCTAAATGGGATGAACAATGGACCCGTTAGAATTTTAACAAAGTAAAAGGTAAAGAAATCGAGTTTTTGCAATATAATCCTGTTGAAAAGCTCGTAATCAATTGTATGAACTCCCAAATTTGGATTAAAACTTATTTTGCAACCATATTGTAGAGGTTTCGGACGAGCGGGTCTAAATGGGCCGAACAATGGACCCGTTAGAATTGAAACTGAGTAAAAAGTACATTAATCGAGTTTTTGCAATATAATCGTGTTGAAATGCTCGTAATCAATTACATGAACTCCTAAAATTTGATTCTAACTTATTTTGCGGTCTTTTTTGTAGAGGTTTCGGACGAGCGGGTCTAAATGGGCCGAACAATGGACCCGTTAGAATTTTAACTTAGTAAAAAGTAAAGAAATCGTGTTTATGCAATATAATCGTGTTGAAAAGCTCGTAATCAATTATATGAACTCCTAAAATTTGGTTCTAACTTGTTTTGCGGTCTTTTTGTAGTGGTTTCGAAGGAGCGGGTCAAAATGGGCCGAACAATGGACCCGTTAGAATTTTAACTCAGTACAAAGTACAGAAATCGAGTTTTTGCAATATAATTGTTTTGAAAAACTCGTACTAAATTATATGAACTCCTAAATTTTGATTAATACTTATTTTGCAGTCATTTTGTAAGGTTTCGGACAAGCGAGTCTAAATGGGCAGAACAATGGACCCGTTAGAATTTTAACCGAGTAAAAAGTACAGAAATTCAGTTTTTGCGATATAATCGTGTTAAAAAGCTTGTAATCAATTATATGAACTCCTAAATTTGGATTAAAACTTATTTTGCAGCCCTTTTTATAGAGGTTTGGGACGAGCGGGTCTAAATGCGCCGAACAATGGACCCGTAAGATTTTCAACTGCGTAAAAAGTACAGAAATTGAATTTTTGCAATATAATCGTGTTAAAAAGCTCGTAATCAATTGTATGAACTCCTAAATTTGGATTAAAACTTACTTTGCAACCCTTTTGTAGAGGTTTCGGACGAGCGGGTCTAAATGGGCCGAACAATGGACCCGTAGAATTTTAAATGAGTAAAAAGTACAGTAATCGAGTTTTTGCAATATAATTGTGTTGAAAAGCTCGTAATCAATTATATGAACTCCTAAAATTTGATTCTAACTTATTTTACGGTCTTATTTGTAGAGGTTTCGGACGAGCGGGTCTAAATGGGCGAACAATGGACCTGTTAGAATTTTAACTTCGTAAAAAAGTATTGTAATCGGGTTTTTGCAATATAATCGTGTTGAAAATCTCGTAATCAATTATATGAACTCCTAAAATTTGATTATAAATTATTTTGCGGTCTGTTTTGTAGAGGTTTCGGACAAGCGGGTCTAAATGGGCCGAACAAATGACCCGTTAGAATTTTAACTGAGTAAAAAGTACAAAAATGGAGTTTTTGCAATATTATAGTGTTGAAAAGCACGTAATCAGTTGTATGAACTCCTAAATTTGGACTAAAACTTATTTTGCAACCCTTTTGTAGAGGTTCCTAACGAGCGGGTCTAAATGGGCCGAACCACGGACCCGTTAGAATTTTAACTGAGTAAAAAGTACAAAAATCGAGTTTTTGCAATATAATCGTGTTGAAAAGCTTGTAATCAATTATATGAACTCCTAAAATTTGATTCTAACTTGTTTTGCGGTCTTTTTTTGTAGAGGTTTCGGACGAGCGGGTCTAAATGGGCCGAACAATGGACCCGTTAGAATTTTAACTTAGAAGAAGTATAGAAATTGAGTTTTTTGCAATATAATCGTTTTGAAAAGCTCGTAATCAATTGTATGAACTCCTAAATTTGGATTAAAACTTATTTTGCAACCCTTTTGTAGAGGTTTCGGACGAGCGGGTCTAAATGGGCCGAACAATGGACCCGTTAAAATTTTAACTGAGTAAAAAGTACAGAAATCGAGTTTTTGAAATATAATCGTGATGAAAATCTCGTAATCAATTGTATGAACTCATAAATTTGGATTAAAACTTATTTGCAACCCTTTTGTAGAGGTTTCGGGCGAGCGGGTCTAAATGGGCCGAACAATGGACCCGATAGAATTTTAACTAAGTAAAAAGTACAGTTATCGAGTTTTTGCAATATAATCATGTTGAAAAGCTCTTAATCAATTATATGAACTCCTATAATTTGATTCTAACTTATTTTGCAATCTTTTTTGTAAAGGTTTCGGACGAGCGGGTCTACATGGGCCGAACAATGGACCCGTTAGAATTTTAACTAAGTAAAAAGTACTATAATCGAGTTTTTGCAATATAATCGTGTTGAAAAGCTCGTAATCAATTATATGAACTCCTAAAATTTAATTCTAGCCTATTTTGCGGTCTTTTTTGTAAAGGTTTCGGACGAGTGGGTCTAAATGGGCCGAACATAGGACCCGTTAGAATTTTAATTGAGTAAAATGTACAGAAATCGAGTTTTTGCAATATAATCATGTTGAAAAGCTCGTAATCAATTGTTTGAACTCCTAAATTTGGATTAAAACATATTTTGCAACCCTTTTGTAGAGGTTTCAGACGAGCGGGTCTAAATGGGCCGAACAATGGACCCGTTAGAATTTTAACTGAGTAAAAAGTACAGTAATCGAGTTTTTGCAATATAATCGTGTTGAAAAGCTCGTAACCAATTATATAAACTCCTAACATTTGATTCTAACTTATTTTGCGGTCTTTTTTGTAGAGGTTTGGGACTAGCGGGTCTAAATGGGCCGAACAATGGACCCGTTAGAAATTTAACTGAGTAAAAAGTACAAAAATCGAGTTTTTGCAATATAATCGTGTTGAAAAGCTCGTAATCAATTATGTGAACTCCTAAAATTTGATTCTAACATGTTTTGCTGTCTTTTTTGTAGAGGTTTCGGACGAGCGGGTTTAAATGGGCCGAACAATGGACCCGTTAGAATTTTAACGGAGTAAAAAGTACCGAAATCGAGTTTTTGCAATATAATCGTGTTGAAAAGCTCGTATTCAATTATAAAAACTCCTAAAATTTGATTCTAACTTGTATTGCGGTCTCTTTTGTAGAGGTTTCGGATGAGCGGGTCTAAATGGGCCGAACAATGGAGCCTTTAGAATTTTAACTGAGTAAAAAGTAAAAAAATCAAGTTTTTGCAATATAATCGTGCTGAAAAACTCGTAACCAATTATTTGAACTCCTAAATTTTGATGAAAACTTATTTTGCGATTCTTTTTGTAAGGTTTCGGACGAGCGAGTCTAAATGGGCAGAACAATGGACGCGTTAGAATTTTAACCGAGTAAAAAGTACAGAAATTGAATTTTTGCAATATAATCGTGTTAAAAAGCTCGTAATCAATTATATGAACTCCTAAAGTTTAATTCTAACTTATTTTGCAGTCTTTTTTGTAGAGGTTTCAGACGAGCGGGTCAAAATGGACCGAACAATGGAGCCGTTAGAATTTTAACTGAGTATAAAGTACAAAAATCGAGTTTTTGCAATATAATCATGTTGAAAATCTCGTAATCAATTATATGAACTCCTAAATTTTGATTAAAACTTATTTTGCGGTCCATTTTGTAAGGTTTCGGACGAGCGAGTCTAAATGGGCAGAACAATAGACCCATTAGAATTTTAACCGAGTAAAAAGTACAAAAATTGAGTTTTTGCAATATAATCGTGTTGAAAAGCTCGTAATCAATTATATGAACTCCTAAATTTGGATTAAAACTTATTTTACAGCACTTTTTATAGAGGTTTCGGACGAGCCGGTCTAAATGGGCCGAACAATGGACCTGTTAAAATTTTAACTGAGTAAAAAGTACAGAAATCAAATTTTTGCAATATAATTGTGTTAAAAAGCTCGTAATCAATTATATGAACTCCTAAAATTTGATTCTAACTTATTTTGCGATATTTTTTGTAGAGGTTTCGGACGAGCGGGTCTAAATGTGCCGAACAATGGACCCGTTAGAATTTTAACTGAGTAAAAATTACAGTAATTGAGTTTTTGCAATATAATCGTGTTGAAAAGCTCTTAATCAATTATATGAACTCCTAAAATTTGATTCTAACTTATTTTGTGATTTTTTTGTAAAGGTTTCGGACGAGCGGGTCTAAATGGGCCGAACATAGGACCCGTTAGAATTTTAATTGAGTAAAAAGTACAGAAATCGAGTTTTTGCAATATAATCATGTTGAAAAGCTCGTAATCAATTGTTTGAACTCCTAAATTTGGATTAAAACATATTTTGCAACCCTTTTGTAGAGGTTTCAGACGAGCGGGTCTAAATGGGCCGAACAATGGACCCGTTAGAATTTTAACTGAGTAAAAAGTACAGTAATCGAGTTTTTGCAATATAATCGTGTTGAAAAGCTCGTAACCAATTATATAAACTCCTAACATTTGATTCTAACTTATTTTGCGGTCTTTTTTGTAGAGGTTTGGGACTAGCGGGTCTAAATGGGCCGAACAATGGACCCGTTAGAAATTTAACTGAGTAAAAAGTACAGAAATCGAGTTTTTGCAATATAATCGTGTTGAAAAGCTCGTATTCAATTATAAAAACTCCTAAAATTTGATTCTAACTTGTATTGCGGTCTCCTTTGTAGAGGTTTCGGACGAGCGGGTCTAAATGGGCCGAACAATGGAGCCGTTAGAATTTTAACTGAGTAAAAAGTAAAAAAATCAAGTTTTTGCAATATAATCGTGCTGAAAAACTCGTAACCAATTTTTTGAACTCCTAAATTTTGATGAAAACTTATTTTGCGGTTCTTTTTGTAAGGTTTCGGACGAGCGAGTCTAAATGGGCAGAACAATGGACGCGTTAGAATTTTAACCGAGTAAAAAGTACAGAAATTGAATTTTTGCAATATAATCGTGTTAAAAAGCTCGTAATCAATTATATGAACTCCTAAAGTTTAATTCTAATTTATTTTGCAGTCTTTTTTGTAGAGGTTTCGGACGAGCGGGTCAAAATGGACCGAACAATGGAGCCGTTAGAATTTTAACTGAGTATAAAGTACAAAAATCGAGTTTTTGCAATATAATCATGTTGAAAATCTCGTAATCAATTATATGAACTCCTAAATTTTGATTAAAACTTATTTTGCGGTCCATTTTGTAAGGTTTCGGACGAGCGAGTCTAAATGGGCAGAACAATAGACCCATTAGAATTTTAACCGAGTAAAAAGTACAAAAATTGAGTTTTTGCAATATAATCGTGTTGAAAAGCTCGTAATCAATTATATGAACTCCTAAATTTGGATTAAAACTTATTTTACAGCACTTTTTATAGAGGTTTCGGACGAGCCGGTCTAAATGGGCCGAACAATGGACCTGTTAGAATTTTAACTGAGTAAAAAGTACAGAAATCAAATTTTTGCAATATAATCGTGTTAAAAAGCTCGTAATAAATTATATGAACTCCTAAAATTTGATTCTAACTTATTTTGCGATATTTTTTGTAGAGGTTTCGGACGAGCGGGTCTAAATGTGCCGAACAATGGACCCGTTAGAATTTTAACTGAGTAAAAATTACAGTAATTGAGTTTTTGCAATATAATCGTGTTGAAAAGCTCTTAATCAATTATATGAACTCCTAAAATTTGATTCTAACTTATTTTGTGATTTTTTTGTAAAGGTTTCGGACGAGCGGGTCTAAATGGGCCGAACATAGGACCCGTTAGAATTTTAACTGAGTAAAAAGTACAGAAATCGAGTTTTTGCAATATAATCATGTTGAAAAGCTCGTAATCAATTGTTTGAACTCCTAAATTTGGATTAAAACATATTTTGCAACCCTTTTGTAGAGGTTTCAGACGAGCGGGTCTAAATGGGCCGAACAATGGACCCGTTAGAATTTTAACTGAGTAAAAAGTACAGTAATCGAGTTTTTGCAATATAATCGTGTTGAAAAGCTCGTAACCAATTATATAAACTCCTAACATTTGATTCTAACTTATTTTGCGGTCTTTTTTGTAGAGGTTTGGGACTAGCGGGTCTAAATGGGCGGAACAATGGACCCGTTAGAAATTTAACTGAGTAAAAAGTACAGAAATCGAGTTTTTGCAATATAATCGTGTTGAAAAGCTCGTATTCAATTATAAAAACTCCTAAAATTTGATTCTAACTTGTATTGCGGTCTCTTTTGTAGAGGTTTCGGACGAGCGGGTCTAAATGGGCCGAACAATGGAGCCTTTAGAATTTTAACTGAGTAAAAAGTAAAAAAATCAAGTTTTTGCAATATAATCGTGCTGAAAAACTCGTAACCAATTATTTGAACTCCTAAATTTTGATGAAAACTTATTTTGCGGTTCTTTTTGTAAGGTTTCGGACGAGCGAGTCTAAATGGGCAGAACAATGGACGCGTTAGAATTTTAACCGAGTAAAAAGTACAGAAATTGAATTTTTGCAATATAATCATGTTAAAAAGCTCGTAATCAATTATATGAACTCCTAAAGTTTAATTCTAATTTATTTTGCAGTCTTTTTTGTAGAGGTTTCGGACGAGCGGGTCAAAATGGACCGAACAATGGAGCCGTTAGAATTTTAACTGAGTATAAAGTACAAAAATCGAGTTTTTGCAATATAATCATGTTGAAAATCTCGTAATCAATTATATGAACTCCTAAATTTTGATTAAAACTTATTTTGCGGTCCATTTTGTAAGGTTTCGGACGAGCGAGTCTAAATGGGCAGAACAATAGACCCATTAGAATTTTAACCGAGTAAAAAGTACAAAAATTGAGTTTTTGCAATATAATCGTGTTGAAAAGCTCGTAATCAATTATATGAACTCCTAAATTTGGATTAAAACTTATTTTACAGCACTTTTTATAGAGGTTTCGGACGAGCCGGTCTAAATGGGCCGAACAATGGACCTGTTAAAATTTTAACTGAGTAAAAAGTACAGAAATCAAATTTTTGCAATATAATTGTGTTAAAAAGCTCGTAATCAATTATATGAACTCCTAAAATTTGATTCTAACTTATTTTGCGATATTTTTTGTAGAGGTTTCGGACGAGCGGGTCTAAATGTGCCGAACAATGGACCCGTTAGAATTTTAACTGAGTAAAAATTACAGTAATTGAGTTTTTGCAATATAATCGTGTTGAAAAGCTCTTAATCAATTATATGAACTCCTAAAATTTGATTCTAACTTATTTTGTGATTTTTTTGTAAAGGTTTCGGACGAGCGGGTCTAAATGGGCCGAACATAGGACCCGTTAGAATTTTAATTGAGTAAAAAGTACAGAAATCGAGTTTTTGCAATATAATCATGTTGAAAAGCTCGTAATCAATTGTTTGAACTCCTAAATTTGGATTAAAACATATTTTGCAACCCTTTTGTAGAGGTTTCAGACGAGCGGGTCTAAATGGGCCGAACAATGGACCCGTTAGAATTTTAACTGAGTAAAAAGTACAGTAATCGAGTTTTTGCAATATAATCGTGTTGAAAAGCTCGTAACCAATTATATAAACTCCTAACATTTGATTCTAACTTATTTTGCGGTCTTTTTTGTAGAGGTTTGGGACTAGCGGGTCTAAATGGGCCGAACAATGGACCCGTTAGAAATTTAACTGAGTAAAAAGTACAGAAATCGAGTTTTTGCAATATAATCGTGTTGAAAAGCTCGTATTCAATTATAAAAACTCCTAAAATTTGATTCTAACTTGTATTGCGGTCTCCTTTGTAGAGGTTTCGGACGAGCGGGTCTAAATGGGCCGAACAATGGAGCCGTTAGAATTTTAACTGAGTAAAAAGTAAAAAAATCAAGTTTTTGCAATATAATCGTGCTGAAAAACTCGTAACCAATTTTTTGAACTCCTAAATTTTGATGAAAACTTATTTTGCGGTTCTTTTTGTAAGGTTTCGGACGAGCGAGTCTAAATGGGCAGAACAATGGACGCGTTAGAATTTTAACCGAGTAAAAAGTACAGAAATTGAATTTTTGCAATATAATCGTGTTAAAAAGCTCGTAATCAATTATATGAACTCCTAAAGTTTAATTCTAATTTATTTTGCAGTCTTTTTTGTAGAGGTTTCGGACGAGCGGGTCAAAATGGACCGAACAATGGAGCCGTTAGAATTTTAACTGAGTATAAAGTACAAAAATCGAGTTTTTGCAATATAATCATGTTGAAAATCTCGTAATCAATTATATGAACTCCTAAATTTTGATTAAAACTTATTTTGCGGTCCATTTTGTAAGGTTTCGGACGAGCGAGTCTAAATGGGCAGAACAATAGACCCATTAGAATTTTAACCGAGTAAAAAGTACAAAAATTGAGTTTTTGCAATATAATCGTGTTGAAAAGCTCGTAATCAATTATATGAACTCCTAAATTTGGATTAAAACTTATTTTACAGCACTTTTTATAGAGGTTTCGGACGAGCCGGTCTAAATGGGCCGAACAATGGACCTGTTAGAATTTTAACTGAGTAAAAAGTACAGAAATCAAATTTTTGCAATATAATCGTGTTAAAAAGCTCGTAATAAATTATATGAACTCCTAAAATTTGATTCTAACTTATTTTGCGATATTTTTTGTAGAGGTTTCGGACGAGCGGGTCTAAATGTGCCGAACAATGGACCCGTTAGAATTTTAACTGAGTAAAAATTACAGTAATTGAGTTTTTGCAATATAATCGTGTTGAAAAGCTCTTAATCAATTATATGAACTCCTAAAATTTGATTCTAACTTATTTTGTGATTTTTTTGTAAAGGTTTCGGACGAGCGGGTCTAAATGGGCCGAACATAGGACCCGTTAGAATTTTAACTGAGTAAAAAGTACAGAAATCGAGTTTTTGCAATATAATCATGTTGAAAAGCTCGTAATCAATTGTTTGAACTCCTAAATTTGGATTAAAACATATTTTGCAACCCTTTTGTAGAGGTTTCAGACGAGCGGGTCTAAATGGGCCGAACAATGGACCCGTTAGAATTTTAACTGAGTAAAAAGTACAGTAATCGAGTTTTTGCAATATAATCGTGTTGAAAAGCTCGTAACCAATTATATAAACTCCTAACATTTGATTCTAACTTATTTTGCGGTCTTTTTTGTAGAGGTTTGGGACTAGCGGGTCTAAATGGGCGGAACAATGGACCCGTTAGAAATTTAACTGAGTAAAAAGTACAGAAATCGAGTTTTTGCAATATAATCGTGTTGAAAAGCTCGTATTCAATTATAAAAACTCCTAAAATTTGATTCTAACTTGTATTGCGGTCTCTTTTGTAGAGGTTTCGGACGAGCGGGTCTAAATGGGCCGAACAATGGAGCCGTTAGAATTTTAACTGAGTAAAAAGTAAAAAAATCAAGTTTTTGCAATATAATCGTGCTGAAAAACTCGTAACCAATTTTTTGAACTCCTAAATTTTGATGAAAACTTATTTTGCGGTTCTTTTTGTAAGGTTTCGGACGAGCGAGTCTAAATGGGCAGAACAACGGACGCGTTAGAATTTTAACCGAGTAAAAAGTACAGAAATTGAATTTTTGCAATATAATCGTGTTAAAAAGCTCGTAATCAATTATATGAACTCCTAAAGTTTAATTCTAATTTATTTTGCAGTCTTTTTTGTAGAGGTTTCGGACGAGCGGGTCAAAATGGACCGAACAATGGAGCCGTTAGAATTTTAACTGAGTATAAAGTACAAAAATCGAGTTTTTGCAATATAATCATGTTGAAAATCTCGTAATCAATTATATGAACTCCTAAATTTTGATTAAAACTTATTTTGCGGTCCATTTTGTAAGGTTTCGGACGAGCGAGTCTAAATGGGCAGAACAATAGACCCATTAGAATTTTAACCGAGTAAAAAGTACAAAAATTGAGTTTTTGCAATATAATCGTGTTGAAAAGCTCGTAATCAATTATATGAACTCCTAAATTTGGATTAAAACTTATTTTACAGCACTTTTTATAGAGGTTTCGGACGAGCCGGTCTAAATGGGCCGAACAATGGACCTGTTAGAATTTTAACTGAGTAAAAAGTACAGAAATCAAATTTTTGCAATATAATCGTGTTAAAAAGCTCGTAATAAATTATATGAACTCCTAAAATTTGATTCTAACTTATTTTTGCGATATTTTTTGTAGAGGTTTCGGACGAGCGGGTCTAAATGTGCCGAACAATGGACCCGTTAGAATTTTAACTGAGTAAAAATTACAGTAATTGAGTTTTTGCAATATAATCGTGTTGAAAAGCTCTTAATCAATTATATGAACTCCTAAAATTTGATTCTAACTTATTTTGTGATTTTTTTGTAAAGGTTTCGGACGAGCGGGTCTAAATGGGCCGAACATAGGACCCGTTAGAATTTTAACTGAGTAAAAAGTACAGAAATCGAGTTTTTGCAATATAATCATGTTGAAAAGCTCGTAATCAATTGTTTGAACTCCTAAATTTGGATTAAAACATATTTTGCAACCCTTTTGTAGAGGTTTCAGACGAGCGGGTCTAAATGGGCCGAACAATGGACCCGTTAGAATTTTAACTGAGTAAAAAGTATAGTAATCGAGTTTTTGCAATATAATCGTGTTGAAAAGCTCGTAACCAATTATATAAACTCCTAACATTTGATTCTAACTTATTTTGCGGTCTTTTTTGTAGAGGTTTGGGACTAGCGGGTCTAAATGGGCGGAACAATGGACCCGTTAGAAATTTAACTGCGTAAAAAGTACAGAAATCGAGTTTTTGCAATATAATCGTGTTGAAAAACTCGTATTCAATTATAAAAACTCCTAAAATTTGATTCTAACTTGTATTGCGGTCTCTTTTGTAGAGGTTTCGGACGAGCGGGTCTAAATGGGCCGAACAATGGAGCCGTTAGAATTTTAACTAAGTAAAAAGTAAAAAAATCAAGTTTTTGCAATATAATCGTGCTGAAAAACTCGTAACCAATTTTTTGAACTCCTAAATTTTGATGAAAACTTATTTTGCGGTTCTTTTTGTAAGGTTTCGGACGAGCGAGTCTAAATGGGCAGAACAATGGACGCGTTAGAATTTTAACCGAGTAAAAAGTACAGAAATTGAATTTTTGCAATATAATCGTGTTAAAAAGCTCGTAATCAATTATATGAACTCCTAAAGTTTAATTCTAATTTATTTTGCAGTCTTTTTTGTAGAGGTTTTGGACGAGCGGGTCAAAATGGACCGAACAATGGAGCCGTTAGAATTTTAACTGAGTATAAAGTACAAAAATCGAGTTTTTGCAATATAATCATGTTGAAAATCTCGTAATCAATTATATGAACTCCTAAATTTTGATTAAAACTTATTTTGCGGTCCATTTTGTAAGGTTTCGGACGAGCGAGTCTAAATGGGCAGAACAATAGACCCATTAGAATTTTAACCGAGTAAAAAGTACAAAAATTGAGTTTTTGCAATATAATCGTGTTGAAAAGCTCGTAATCAATTATATGAACTCCTAAATTTGGATTAAAACTTATTTTACAGCACTTTTTATAGAGGTTTCGGACGAGCCGGTCTAAATGGGCCAAACAATGGACCTGTTAGAATTTTAATTGAGTAAAAAGTACAGAAATCAAATTTTTGCAATATAATCGTGTTAAAAAGCTCGTAATCAATTATATGAACTCCTAAAATTTGATTCTAACTTATTTTGCGATATTTTTGTAGAGGTTTCGGACGAGCGGGTCTAAATGGGCCGAACAATGGACCCGTTAGAATTTTAACTCAGTAAAAATTACAGTAATTGAGTTTTTGCAATATAATCGTGTTGAAAAGCTCTTAATCAATTATATGAACTCCTAAAATTTGATTCTAACTTATTTTGTGATTTTTTTGTAAAGGTTTCGGACGAGCGGGTCTAAATGGGCCGAACATAGGACCCGTTAGAATTTTAACTGAGTAAAAAGTACAGAAATCGAGTTTTTGCAATATAATCATGTTGAAAAGCTCGTAATCAATTGTTTGAACTCCTAAATTTGGATTAAAACATATTTTGCAACCCTTTTGTAGAGGTTTCAGACGAGCGGGTCTAAATGGGCCGAACAATGGACCCGTTAGAATTTTAACTGAGTAAAAAGTACAGTAATCGAGTTTTTGCAATATAATCGTGTTGAAAAGCTCGTAATCAATTATATAAACTCCTAACATTTGATTATAACTTATTTTGCGGTATTTTTTGTAGAGGTTTGGGACTAGCGGGTCTAAATGGGCGGAACAATGGACCCGTTAGAAATTTAACTGAGTAAAAAGTACAGAAATCGAGTTTTTGCAATATAATCGTGTTGAAAAGCTCGTAATCAATTATATAAACTCCTAAAATTTGATTCTAACATGTTTTGCGGTCTTTTTTGTAGAGGTTTCGGACGAGCGGGTTTAAATGGGCCGAACAATCGACCCGTTAGAATTTTAACGGAGTAAAAAGTACCGAAATCGAGTTTTTGCAATATAATCGTGTTCAAAAGCTCGTATTCAATTATATAAACTCCTAAAATTTGATTCTAACTTGTTTTGCGGTCTCTTTTGTAGAGGTTTCGGACGAGCGGGTCTAAATGGGCCGAACAATGGAGCCGTTAGAATTTTAACTGAGTAAAAAGTATAAAAATCGAGTTTTTGCAATATAATCGTGCTGAAAAACTAGTAACCAATTATTTGAACTACTAAATTTTGATGAAAACTTATTTTGCGGTCCTTTTTGTAAGGTTTCGGACGAGCGAGTCTAAATGGGCAGAACAATGGACGCGTTAGAATTTTAACCGAGTAAAAAGTAAAGAAATTGAATTTTTGCAATATAATCGTGTTAAAAAGCTCGTAATCAATTATATGAACTCCTGAAATTTAATTCTAACTTATTTTGCAGTCTTTTTTGTAGAGGTTTCGGACGAGCGTGTCAAAATGAACCGAACAATGGAGCCGTTAGAATTTTAACTGAGTAAAAAGTACAAAAATCGAGTTTTTGCAATATAATCATGTTGAAAAGCTCGTAATCAATTATATGAACTCCTAAATTTTGATTAAAACTTATTTTGCGGTCCATTTTGTAAAGTTTCGGACGAGCGAGTCTAAATGGACAGAACAATGGACCCATTAGAATTTTAACCGAGTAAAAAGTACAAAAATTGAGTTTTTGCAATATAATCGTGTTGAAAAGCTCGTAATCAATTATATGAACTCCTAAATTTGGATTAAAACTTATTTTACAGCACTTTTTATAGAGGTTTCGGACGAGCCGGTCTAAATGGGCCGAACAATGGACCTGTTAAAATTTTAACTGAGTAAAAAGTACAGAAATCAAATTTTTGCAATATAATCGTGTTAAAAAGCTCGTAATCAATTATATGAACTCCTAAAATTTGATTCTAACTTATTTTGCGATATTTTTTGTAGAGGTTTCGGACGAGCGGGTCTAAATGGGCGGAACAATGGACCCGTTAGAAATTTAACTAAGTAAAAAGTACAGAAAACGAGTTTTTGCAATATAATCGTGTTGAAAAGCTCGTAATCAATTATATGAACTCCTAAAATTTGATTCTAATATGTTTTGCGATCTTTTTTGTAGAGGATTCGGACGAGCGGGTGTAAATGGGCTGAACAATGGACCCATTAGAATTTTAACTGAGTAAAAAGTACTGTAAACGAGGTTTTGCAATATAATCGTGTGGAAAAGCTCGTAATCAAATATATAAACTCCTAAAATTTGATTCTAACTTGTTTTGCGGTCTCTTTTGTAGAGGTTTTGGACGAGCGGGTTTAAATGGGCCGTACAATGGAGCCGTTAGAATTTTAACTTAGTAAAAAGTACAAAAATCGAGTTTTTGCAATAAAATCGTGTTGAAAAACTCGTAATCAATTATTTGAACTCCTAAATTTTGATTAAAACTTATTTTACGATCCTTTTTGTAAGGTTTCGGACGAGCGAGTCTAAATGGGCAGAAAAATGGCGCGTTAGAATTTTAACCGAGTAAAAAATACAGAAATATAGTTTTTGCAATATAATCGTGTTGAAAAGCTCGTAATCAATTATATGAACTCATAAATTTGGATTAAAATTTATTTTGCATTGCTTTTATAGAGGTTTTGGACGAGCGAGTTTAAATGGGCCGAACAATGAACCCGTTAGATTTTTTTTGAAGAAAGCTCTTTTAGAATTTTAACTGAGTAAAAAGTACAAAAATCAAATTTTTGCAATATAATCGTGTTGGAAAGATCGTAATCAATTATATGAACTCCTAAAATTTGATTCTAACTTATTTTGCGGTCTTTTTTGTAAAGGTTTCGGACGAGCTGGTCTAAATGGGCCGAACAATGGACCCGTTAGAATTTTAACTGAGTAAAAGTATAGAAATCAAGTTTTTTGCAATATAATTGTGTTGAATAGCTCGTAATCAATTGTATGAACTCCTAAATTTGGATTAAAACTTATTTTGGAACCTTTTTGTAGAGGTTTCAGACGAGCGGGTCTAAATGGGGCGAACAATGGACCCGTTAGAATTTTAAATGAGTAAAAAGCACAAAAATCGAGTTTTTTCAATATAATTGTGTTGAAAAGCTTGTAATCAATTTCATGAACTCCTAAATTTGGATTAAAACATATTTTGGAACCCTTTTGTAGAGGTTTCGGACGAGCGGGTCTAAATGGTCCGAACAGTGGACCCGTTAGAATTTTAACTAAGTAAAAAGTATAGAAATCGAGTTTTTGCAATATAATCGTGTTGGAAAGATCGTAATCAATTATATGAACTCTTAAATTTGGATTAAAACTTATTTTGCAGCCCTTTTTGTAGAGGTTTCGGACGAGCGGGTCTAAATGGGCAGAACAATGGACCCGTAAGAATTTTAACTTAGTAAAAAGCACAAAAATCGAGTTTTTGCAATATAATCGTGTTGAAAAGCTCGTAATCAATTATATGAACTCCTAAAATTGGATTAAAATTTATTTTGCAACCCTTTTGTAGAGGTTTCGGACGAGCGGGTCTAAATGGGCCGAACAATGGACCCGTTAGAATTTTAAAAGAGTAAAAAGTACAGAAATCGAGTTTTTGCAATATAATCGTGTTGAAAAGCTCGTAATCAATTATATGAACTCTTAAATTTTGATTAAAACTTATTTTGCGGTCCTTTTTGTAAAGTTTCAGACGAGCGGGTCAAAATGGGCCAAACAATGGACCTGTTAGAATTTTAACTGAGTAAAAAGTACATAAATTGAGTTTTTGCATTATAATCGTGTTGAAAAGCTCGTAATCAATTATATGAATTCCTAAAATTTGTTTATAACTTATTTTGCGTTCTTTTTTGTAGAGGTTTCGTTCGAACGGATCTAATTGTGCCGAACAATGGACACGCTAGAATTTTAACTGAGTAAAAAGTACAAAAATCGAGTTTATGCAATATAATCCTGTTGAAAAGCTTGTAATAAATTATATGAACTCCTAAATTTTGATTAAAATTTGTTTTGCGGTCCTTTTTGTAGAGGTTTCGGACGAGCGGGTCTAAATGGGCCGAACAATGGAACCGTTAGAATTTTAATTGAGTAATAAGTACAGTAATCGATTTTTGCAATATAATCGTGTTGAAAAGCTCGTAATCAATTGTATGAACTCCTAAAATTTGATTCTAACTTATTTTGCGGTCTTTTTGAAGAGGTTTCGGACGAGCGGGTCTAAATGGTCCGAACAGTGGACCCGTTAGAATTTTAACTAAGTAAAAAGTACAGAAATCGAGTTTTTGCAATATAATCGTGTTGGAAAGATCGTAATCAATTATATGAACTCTTAAATTTGGATTAAAACTTATTTTGCAGCCCTTTTTGTAGAGGTTTCGGACGAGCGGGTCTAAATGGGCAGAACAATGGACCCGTAAGAATTTTAACTTAGTAAAAAGCACAAAAATCGAGTTTTTGCAATATAATCGTGTTGAAAAGCTCGTAATCAATTATATGAACTCCTAAAATTGGATTAAAATTTATTTTGCAACCCTTTTGTAGAGGTTTCGGACGAGCGGGTCTAAATGGGCCGAACAATGGACCCGTTAGAATTTTAAAAGAGTAAAAAGTACAGAAATCGAGTTTTTGCAATATAATCGTGTTGAAAAGCTCGTAATCAATTATATGAACTCTTAAATTTTGATTAAAACTTATTTTGCGGTCCTTTTTGTAAAGTTTCAGACGAGCGGGTCAAAATGGGCCAAACAATGGACCTGTTAGAATTTTAACTGAGTAAAAAGTACATAAATTGAGTTTTTGCATTATAATCGTGTTGAAAAGCTCGTAATCAATTATATGAATTCCTAAAATTTGTTTATAACTTATTTTGCGTTCTTTTTTGTAGAGGTTTCGTTCGAACGGATCTAATTGTGCCGAACAATGGACACGCTAGAATTTTAACTGAGTAAAAAGTACAAAAATCGAGTTTATGCAATATAATCCTGTTGAAAAGCTTGTAATAAATTATATGAACTCCTAAATTTTGATTAAAATTTGTTTTGCGGTCCTTTTTGTAGAGGTTTCGGACGAGCGGGTCTAAATGGGCCGAACAATGGAACCGTTAGAATTTTAATTGAGTAATAAGTACAGTAATCGATTTTTGCAATATAATCGTGTTGAAAAGCTCGTAATCAATTGTATGAACTCCTAAAATTTGATTCTAACTTATTTTGCGGTCTTTTTGAAGAGGTTTCGGACGAGCGGGTCTAAATGGGCCGAACAATGGACCTGCTAAAGTTTTAACTGGTTAAAAAGTACATAAATTGAGTTTTTGCAATATAATCGTGTTGAAAAGCTCGTAATCAATTCTATGAATTTCTAAATTTGGATTAAAACTTATTTTGCAACCTTTTTGTAGAGGTTTCGGACGAGCGAGTCCAAATGGGCCGAACAATGGAACCGTTAGAAATTTAACTGAGTAAAAAGTACAGAAATCGAGTTTTTGCAATATAATCGTGTTGAAAAGCTTGTAATCAATTATATGAACTCCCAAAATTTGATTCTAACTTGTTTTGCAGTCCTTTTTGTAGAGGTTTCGGACGAGCGAGTCTAAATGGGCCGAACAATGGACCCGTTTGAATTTTAACTGAGTAAAAAGTACAGAAATCGAGTTTTTGCAATATAATCGTGTTGAAAAGCTCTTAATAAATTTTATGAACTCCTAAATTTGGATTAAAACTTATTTTGCAACCCTTTTGTAGTGGTTTCGGACGAGCGGGTCTAAATGGGCCGAACTATGGAACCGTTAGAATTTTAACTGAGGAAAAAGTACAGTAATCGAGTTTTTGCAGTATAATCGTGTTGAAAAGCTCGTAACCAATTATATGAACTCCTAAATTTGGATTAAAACTTATTTTGCAGCCCTTTTTGTAGAGGTTTTGGACGAGTAGGTCTGAATGGGCCGAACAATGGACCCGTTAGAATTTTAACTGAGTAAAAAGTAAAAAAATCGTGTTTTTGCAATATAATCGTGTTGAAAAGCTCATAATCAATTATATGAATTTCTAAATTTGGATTAAAACTTATTTTGCAGCCCTTTTTGTAGAGGTTTCGGACGAGCGGGTCGAAATGGGCCGAACAATGGACCCGTTAGAATTTTAAAAGAGTAAGAAGAACATAAATTGAGTTTTTGCAATATAATCGTGTTGAAAAGCTCGTAATCAATTATATAAACTCCTAAAATTTGATTATAACTTGTTTTGCGATCATTTTTGTAGAGGTTTCGGACGAGCGGGTCTAAATGGACCGAACAATGGACCCATTAGAATTTTAATGGAGTAAAAAGTACAGAAATCGAGTTTTTGCAATATAATCGTGTTGGATAGCTCGTAATCAATTATATGAAGTCCTAAATTTGGATTAAAACTTATTTTGCAGCCCTTTTTGTAGAGGTTTCGGACGAGCCGATTTAAATGGGCCGAACAATGGACCCGTTAGAATTTTAACTGAGTAAAAATTACAGTAATCGAGATTTTGCAATATAATCGTGTTGAAAAGCTCGTAATCAATTCTATGAACTCCTAAATTTGAATTAAAACTTATTTTGCAACCCTTTTATAGAGGTTTTGGACGAGCGGGTCTAAATGGGCCGAACATTGGACCCGTTAGAATTTTAACTGAGTAAGAAGAACATAAATTGAGTTTTTGCAATATAATCGTGTTGAAAAGCTCGTAATCAATTATATAAACTCCTAAAATTTGATTATAACTTGTTTTGCGGTCATTTTTGTAGAGGTTTCGGACGAGCGGGTCTAAATGGACCGAACAATGGACCCATTAGAATTTTAATGGAGTAAAAAGTACAGAAATCGAGTTTTTGCAATATAATCGTGTTGGATAGCTCGTAATCAATTATATGAACTCCTAAATTTGGATTAAAACTTATTTTGTAGCCCTTTTTGTAGAGGTTTCGGACGATCCGATTTAAATGGGCCGAACAATGGACCCGTTAGAATTTTAACTGAGTAAAAATTACAGTAATCGAGATTTTGCAATATAATCGTGTTGAAAAGCTCGTAATCAATTCTATGAACTCCTAAAATTTGATTCTAACTTATTTTACGGACTTTTTTGTAGAGGTTTCAGACGAGCGGGTCTAAATGGGCCGAACAATGGACCCGTTAGAATTTTAACTAAGTAAAAAGTATAGAAATCGAGTTTTTGCAATATAATCGTGTTGAAAAGATCGTAATCAACTGTATGAACTTCTAAATTTGGATTAAAACTTATTTTGCAACCCTTTTGTAGAGATTTCGGACGAGCGGGTCTAAATGGGCGAACAATGGACCCGTTAGAATTTTAACTGAGTAAAAATTACAGAAATCGAGTTTTTGCAATATAATCGTGTTGAAAAGCTCGTAATCAATTATAAGAACTCCTAAGATTTGATTAAAACTTGTTTTGCGGTCTTTTTTGTGGAGGTTTCAGACGAGCGGGTCTAAATGGGCCGAACAATGGACCCGTTAGAATTTTAACTGGGTAAAAAGTACAGAAATTGAGTTTTTTCAATATAATCGTGTTGAAAAGCTTATAATCAATTGTATAAACTCCAAAATTTGGATTAAAACTTATTTTGCAACCCTTTTGTAGAGGTTTTGGACGAGCGGGTCTAAATGGGCCGAACAATGGACCCGTTAGAATTTTAACTGAGTAAAAAGTACAGAAATCGAGTTTTTGCAATATAATCGTGTTGAAAAGCTCGTAATCAATTATATGAACTCCTAAAATTTGATTAAAACTTGTTTGTCGGTCATTTTTGTAGAGGTTTCGGACGAGCGAGTCTAAATGGGACGAACAATGGACCCGTTAGAATTTTACCTGAGTAAAAAGTACAGAAATTGAGTTTTTTTCAATATAATCGTGTTGAAAAGATCGTAATCAATTATATGAAGTCCTAAATTTTGATTAAAACTAATTTTACGGTCCTTTTTGTAAGGTTTCGGACGAGAGGGTCTAAATGGGTCAAACAATGGACCTGTTATAGTTTTAACCGAGTAAAAAGTACAAAAAATGAGTTTTAGCAAAATAATCGTGTTGAAAAGCTCGTAATCAATTATATGAACTCCTAAAATTTGAATATAACTTATTTTGCGGTCTTTTTTGTAGAGGTTTCGGACGAGCGGGTCTAATTGGGCCGAACAATGGACTCGTTAGAATTTAAATGAGTAAAAAGTACAGAATCGAGTTTTTTGCAATATAATCGTGTTGAAAAGCTCGTAATAAATTGTATGAACTCCTAAATTTTGATTAAAACTAGTTTTGTGGTCCTTTTTGTGGAGGTTTTGGACGAGCGGGTCTAAATGGGCCGTAAAATGGACCTGTTAGAATTTTAACTGAGTAAAAAGTACAAAATTTGAATTTTTACAATATAATCGTGTTTAAAAGCTCGTAATCAATTGTATGAACTCCTAAATTTGGATTAAAACTTGTTTTGTGGTCATTTTTGTAGAGGTTTCGGATGAGCGGGTCTAAATGGGCCGAACAATGGACCCGTTAGAACTTTAACTGAGTAAAAAGTACAGAAATCGAGTTTTTGCAATATAATCTTGTTAAAAGGCTTATAATCAATTATATGAACTCCTAAATTTGGATTAAAACTTATTTTGCAGCCCTTTTTGTAGAGGTTTCAGACGAGCGGGTCTAAATGGGACGAACAATGGACCGTTAGAATTTGGATTAAAATCGAGGAGGTCACGAAAGCCGAGTCCCCCTGCTGATTTGGGGGTATAGAGGGAGTCCCAAGAAAGCAGTGGCCATCCTCGCCTATTGCTACGTCCTGACCACCAATAACGGCGGATAGAGACAATCATGTCATCTATGATATTTTGTGGCAGTAGGTAGCATGACATTATATATTGTGGCATTGCCTGTGCCACTTCAGTTAATATTCTAACGGGTCCATTGTTCGGCCCATTTAGACCCGCTCGTCCAAAACCTCTACAAAAGGGTTGCAAAATAAGTTTTAATCCAAATTTAGGAGTTCATACAATTGATTACGAGCTTTTCAACACGATTATATTGCAAAAACTCGATTTCTTCTCTTTTTACTCAGTTAAAATTCTAAAGGGTCCATTGTTCGCCCCATTTAGACCCGCTCGTCCGAAACCTCTACAAAAGGGTTGCAAAATAAGTTTTAATCAAAATTTAGGAGTTCATACAATTGTTTACGAGCTTTTCAACACGATTATATTGCAAAAACTCGATTTCTTCTCTTTTTACTCAGTTAAAATTCTAAAGGGTCCATTGTTCGCCCCATTTAGACCCGCTCGTCCGAAACCTCTACAAAAAAACCGCAAAACATGTTAGAGTCAAATTTTAGGATTTCATATAATTGATTACGAGCTTTTCAACACGACTATATTGTAAAAACTTGATTTCTTTACTTTTTACTCAGGTAAAATTCTAACGGGTCCATTGTTCGGCCCATTAAACCCGCTCGTCCGAAACCTCTACAAAAGGGTTGCAAAATAAGTTTTAATCCAAATTTAGGAGTTCATACAATTGATTACGAACTTTTCAACACAATTATATTGCAAAAACTCGACTTTTGTTCTTTTTACTCAGGTAAAATTCTAACGGGTCCATTGTTAGGCCCATTTAGACCCGCTCATCCGAAACCTCTACAAAAGGGTTGCAAAATAAGTTTTGATCAAAATTTAGAAGTTCATACAATTGATTACGAGCTTTTCAACAAGATTATATTGCAAAAACTCGATTTATGTACATTTTACTCAGTTAAAATTCTAACGGGTCCATTGTTCGGCCAATTTAGACCCGCTCATCCATAACCTTTACAAAAAAGATCGCAAAATAAGTTTTAATCAAATTTTAGGAGTTCATATAATTGATTAAGAGCTTTTCAACATGATTATATTGCAAAAACTCGATTTATGTTCTTTTTACTCAGTTAATATTCTAACGGGTCCATTGTTCGGCCCATTTAGACCTGCTCGTCCGAAACCTCTACAAAAGGGTTGCAAAATAAGTTTTAATCCAAATTTAGGAGTTCATACAATTGATTACGAGCTTTTCAACACAATTATATTCCAAAAACTCGATTTTTGTGCTTTTTACTCAGTTAAAATTCCAACGGGTCCATTGTTCGGCCCATTTAGACCCGCTCATCCGAAACCTCTACAAAAGGGTTGCAAAATATGTTTTAATCCAAATTTAGGACTTCATACAATTGATTACGTTCTTTTCAACACGATTATATTGTAAAAACTCGATTTCTGTTCTTTTTACTCAGTTAATATTCCAACGAGTCCATTGTTCGGCCCATTTAGACTCGCTCGTCCGAAATCTCTACAAAAGGGTTGCAAAATAAGTTTTGATCAAAATTTAGAAGTTCATACAATCGATTACGAGCTTTTCAACAAGATTATATTGCAAAAACTCGATTTATGTACATTTTACTCAGTTAAAATTCTAACGGGTCAATTGTTCGGCCCATTTAGACCCGCTCGTCCGAAACCTTTACAAAAAAGATCGCAAAATAAGTTTTAATCAAATTTTAGGAGTTCATATAATTGATTAAGAGCTTTTCAACACGATTATATTGCAAAAACTTGATTTATGTACTTTTTACTCATTTAAAATTTTAACGGGTCCATTGTTCGGCCCATTTAGACCCGCTCGTCCGAAACCTCTACAAAAGGGTTGCAAAATAAGTTTTAATCTAAATTTAGGAGTTCATACAATTGATTACGAGCTTTTCAACACAATTATATCGCAAAAACTCAATTTTTGTGCTTTTTACTCAATTAAAATTCTAACGAGTCCATTGTTCGGCCCATTTAGACCTGCTCATCCGAAACCTCTAAAAAAGGGTTGCAAAATAAGTTTTAATAAAAATTTAGGAGTTCATACAATTGATTACGAGATTTTCAACACGATTATATTGCAAAAACTCAATTTATGTACTTTTTACTCAATTAAAATTCTAACGGGTCCATTTTTCGGCCCATTTAGACCCGCTCGTCCGAAACCTTTACAAAAAAGATCGCAAAATAAGTTTTAATAAAATTTTAGGAGTTCATATAATTGATTAAGAGCTTTTCAACACGATTATATTGCAAAAACTCGATTTCTGTTCTTTTTACTCAGTAAATATTCTAACGGGTCCATGGTTCGGCCCATTTAGACCCGCTCGTCCGAAACCTCTACAAAAGGGTTGCAAAATAAGTTTTAATCCAAATTTAGGAGTTCATACAATTGATAAAGAGCTTTTCAACACAATTATATTGCAAAAACTCGATTTTTGTGCTTTTTACTCAGTTAAAATTCTAACGGGTCCATTGTTCGGATCATTTAAAACCGCTCGTCCGAAACCTCTACAAAAGGGTTGCAAAATAAGTTTTAATCAAAATTTAGGAGTTCATTCAATTGATTACGAGGTTTTCAACACGATTATATTGCAAAAACTCGATTTATGTATTTTTTACTCAGTTAAAATTCTAACGGGTCCATTGTTCAGCCCATTTAGACCCGCTCGTCCGAAACCTTTACAAAAAAGATCACAAAATATGTTTTAATCAAATTTTAGGAGATCATATAATTGATTAAGAGGTTTTCAACACGATTATATTGCAAAAACTCGATTTCTGTTCTTTTTACTTAGTTAATATTCTAACGGGTCCATTGTTCGGCCCATTTAGACCCGCCCGTCCGAAACCTCTACAAAAGGGTTGTAAAATAAGTTTTAATCCAAATTTAGGAGTTCATACAATTGATTACGAGCTTTTCTGCTCAATTATATTGCAAAAATAAGATTTTTGTGCTTTTTACTCATTTAAAATTCTAACGGGTCCATCGTTCGGCCCATTTAGAACCGCTCGTCCGAAACCTCTACAAAAGGGTTGCAAAATAAGTTTTAATCCAAATTTAGGAGTTTATACAATTGATTACGAGCTTTTCTATACGATTATATTGCAAAACTCGTTTTCTGTACATTTACTCAGTTAAGATTCTAACGGGTCCATTGTTTTGCCCATTTAGACCCGCTCGTCCGAACCCTTTACAAAAAAGATCGCAAAATAAATTTTAATCAAATTTTAGGAGTTCATATAATTGATTAAGAGCTTTTCAACATGATTATATTGCAAAAACTTGATTTCTGTTCTTTTTACTCAATTAAAATTCTAGCGGGTCCATTGTTCGGCCCGTTTAGACCCGCTCGTCCGAAACCTCTACAAAAGGGTTGCAAAATAAGTTTTAATCAAAATTTAGGAGTTCATACAATTGATTACGAGCTTTTCAACACGATTATATTGCAAAAACTCGACTTCTGTACTTTTTACTCAGTTAAAATTCTAACGGGTCCATTGTTCGCCCCATTTAGACGCGCTCGTCCGAAACCTTTACAAAAAAGATTGCAAAATATGTTTTAATCAAATTTTAGGAGATCATATAATTGATTAAGAGCTTTTCAACACGATTATATTGCAAAAACTCGATTTCTGTTCTTTTTACTCAGTTAATATTCTAACGGGTCCATTGTTCGGCCCATTTAGACCCGCTCGTCCGAAACCTCTACAAAAGGGTTGCAAAATAAGTTTTAATACAAATTTAGGAGTTCATAAAATTGATTACGAGCTTTTCTGCACAATTATATTGCAAAAACTCGATTTTTGTGCTTTTTACTCAGTTAAAATTCTAACGGGTCCATTGTTCGACCCATTTAGAACCGCTCGTCCGAAACCTCTACAAAAGGGTTGCAAAATAAGTTTTAATCCAAATTTAGGAGTTCATACAATTGATTACGAGCTTTTCTATACGATTATATTGCAAAACTCGTTTTCTGTACTTTTTACTCAGTTAAGATTCTAACGGGTCCATTGTTTGGCCCATTAAGACCCGCTCGTCCGAACCCTTTACAAAAAAGATCGCAAAATAAATTTTAATCAAATTTTAGGAGTTCATATATTTGATTAAGAGCTTTTCAACATGATTATATTGCAAAAACTTGATTTCTGTTCTTTTTACTCAGTTAATATTCTAACGGGTCCATTGTTCGGCCCGTTTAGACCCGCTCGTCCGAAACCTCTACAAAAGGGTTGCAAAATAAGTTTTAATCCAAATTTAGGAGTTCATACAATTGATTACGAGCTTTTCAACACTATTATATTGCAAAAACTCGATTTTTGTTCTTTTTACTCAGTTAAAATTCTAAAGGGTCCATTGTTCGCCCCATTTAGACCCGCTCGTCCGAAACCTCTACAAAAAAAGACCGCAAAACAAGTTAGAGTCAAATTTTAGGATTTCATATAATTGATTACGAGCTTTTCAACACGACTATATTGCAAAAACTCGATTTTTGTGCTTTTTACTCAGTTAAAATTCTAACGGGTCCACTGTTCGGCCCATTTAAAACCGCTCGTCCGAAACCTCTACAAAAGGGTTGCTAAATAAGTTTTAATCCAAATTTAGAAGTTCATACAATTAATTACGAGCTTTCCAATACGATTATATTGAAAAAAACTCGATTTTTGTACTTTTTACTCAGTTAAAATTCTAACGGGTCCATTTTTCGGCCCATTTAGACCCGCTCGTCCGAAACCTTTACAAAAATGACCGCAAAATAAGTTAGAATCAAATTTTCGGAGTTCATATAATTGATTACGAGCTTTTCAACATGGTTATATTGCAAAATCTCGATTACAGTTCTTTTAACTCAGTTAAAATTCTAACGTGTCCATTGTTCGGCCCATTTAGACCTGCTCGTCCGAAACCTTTACAAAAGGGTTGCAAAATGAGTTTTAATCAAAATTTAGGAGTTCATACAATTGATTACGAGCTTTTCAACACGATTATATTGCAAAAACTCGATTTATGTATTTTTTACTCAGTTAAAATTCTAACGGGTCCATTGTTCGCCCCATTTAGACCCGCTCGTCCGAAACCTTTACAAAAAAGATCGCAAAATATTTTTTAATTAAATTTTAGGAGATCATATAATTGATTAAGTGCTTTTCAACACGATTATATTGCAAAAACTCGATTTCTGTTCTTTTTACTCAGTTAATATTCTAACGAGTCCATTGTTCGGCCCATTTAGACCCGCTCGTCCGAAACCTCTACAAAAGGGTTGCAAAATAAGTTTTAATCCAAATTTAGGAGTTCATACAATTGATTACGAGCTTTTCTGCTCAATTATATTGCAAAAACTCGATTTTTGTGCTTTTTACTCACTTAAAATTCTAACGGGTCCATTGTTCGGTCCATTTAGAACCGCTCGTCCGAAACCGCTACAAAGGGTTGCAAAATAAGTTTTAATCCAAATTTAGGAGTTCATACAATTGATTACGAGCTTTTCTATATGATTATATTGCAAAACTCGTTTTCTTTACTTTTTACTCAGTTAAGATTCTAATGGGTCCATTGTTTGGCCCATTTAGACCCGCTCGTCCGAACCCTTTGCAATATAATCGTGTTGAAAAGCTCGTAATCAAATCTATGATCTCCTAAATTTGGATTAAAACTTATTTTGCAACCCTTTTGTAGAGGTTTCGGACGAGCGGGTCCAAATGGGCCGAACAATGGAACCGTTAGAATTTTAACTGACTAAAAAGTACAGAAATCGAGTTTTTTCAATATAATCGTGTTGAAAAGCTCGTAATCAATTATATGAACTCCCAGAATTTGATTCTAACTTGTTTTGCGGTCTTTTTTGTAGAGGTTTCGGACGAGCGGGTCTAAATGGGCCGAACAATGGAACCGTTAGAATTTTAACTGAGTAAAAAGTACAAAAATCGAGTTTTTGCAATATAATCGTGTTGAAAAGCTCTTAATAAATTTTATGAACTCCTAATTTTGGATTAAAATTTATTTTGCAACCCTTTTGTAGTGGTTTCGGACGAGCGGGTCTAAATGGGCCGAACAATGGACCAGTTAGAATTTTAACTGAGTAAAAAGTACAAAAATCGAGTTTTTGCAATATAATCGTGTTGAAAAGCTCTTAATAAATTTTATGAACTCCTAAATTTGGATTAAAACTTATTTTGTAACCCTTTTGTAGTGGTTTCGGACGAGCAGGTCTAAATGGGCCGAACTATGGAACCGATAGAATTTTAACTGAGTAAAAAGTACAATTATCGAGTTTTTGCAGTATAATCGTGTTGAAAAGCTTGTAATCAATTGTATGGACTCCTAAATTTGGATCAAAACTTATTTTGCATCCCTTTTGTAGAGGTTTCGGACGAGCGGGTCTAAATGGGCCGAACAATGGACCCGTTAGAATTTTAACTGAGTAAAAAGAATATAAATTGAGTTTTTGCAATATAATCGTGTTGAAAAGCTCGTAATCAATTATATAAACTCCTAAAATTTGATTATAACTTGTTTTGCAGTCATTTTTGTAGAGGCTTCGGACGAGCGGGTCTAAATGGGCCGAACAATGGACCCATTAGAATTTTCATGGAGTAAAAAGTACAGAAATCCAGTTTTTGCAATATAATCGTGTTGGATAGCCTGTAATCAATTATATGAACTCCTAAATTTGGATTAAAACTTATTTTTGCAGCCCTTTTGTAGAGGTTTCAGACGAGTCGATTTAAACGAGCCGAACAATGGACCCGTTAGAATTTTAACTGAGTAAAGAGTACAATAATCTAGTTTTTGCAATATAACCGTGTTGAAAAGCTCGTAATCAATTATATGAACTCCTAAATTTTGATTATAACATATTTTGAAGCCCTTTTTGTAGATGTTTCGGACAAGCGGGTCTAAATGGGCCGAACAATGGACCCGTTAGAATTTTAACGCAATAAAAAAGTACATAAATCGAGTTTTTGCAATATAATCATGTTGAAAAGCACGTAATCAATTATATGAACACCTAAAATTTGATTAAAACTTGTTTTGCGGTCATTTTTGTAGAGGTTTCGAACGAGGGGGGTCTAAATGGGCCGAACAATGGACCCGTTAAAATTTTAACTAAGTAAAAAGTACAGAAATCGAGTTTTTGCAATATAATCATTTTAAAAAGCTAGTAATCAATTGTATGAACTCCTAAATTTGGATTAAAACTTATTTTGCAGCCCTTTTTGTAGAGGTTTTAGACGAGCCGATTTAAACGAGCCGAACAAATGACCCGTTAGAATTTTAACTAGTAAAAAGTACAATAATCTAGTTTTTGCAATATAACCATGTTGAAAAGCTCGTAATCAATTATATGAACTCCTAAATTTGGAATAAAACTTATTTTGCAGCCCTTTTTGTAGAGGTTTCAGACGAGCCGATTTAAACGGGCCGAACAATGAACCCGTTAGAATTTTAACTGAGTAAAAAGTACAGTAATCGAGTTTTTGCAATATAATCGTGTTGAAAAGCTCGTAATCAATTATTTGAACTCCTAAAATTTGATTCTAACTTATTTTGCGGTCTTTTTTGTAGAGGTTTCAACCGAGCGGGTCTAAATGGGCCGAACAATGGACCCGTTAGAAGTTTAACTAAGTAAAAAGTACAGAAATCGAGTTTTTGCAATATAATCATGTTAAAAAGCTAGTAATCAATTGTATGAACTCCTAAGTTTGGATTAAAACTTATTTTGCAACCCTTTTGTAGAGGTTTCAGACGAGCGGATCTAAATGAGCCGAACAATAGAACCGTTAGAATTTTAACAGAGTAAAAAGTACAAAAATCGAGTTTTTGCAATATAATCGTGTTGAAAAGCTCGAAATAAATTATATGAACTCCTAAAATTTGATTCTAACTTCTTTTGCAGTCTTTTTTGTAAGGGTTTCGGATGAGCGGGTCTAAATGGGCTGAACAATGGACCCGTTTGAATTTTAACTTAGTAAAAAGTACAAAAATCAAGTTTTGCAATATAATCGTGTTGAAAAGCTCGTATTCAGTTATATGAACTCTTAAATTTGGATTAAAACTTATTTTGCAGCCCTTTTTGTAGAGGTTTCGGACAAGCGAGTCTAAATGGGCCGAACAATGGACCCGTTAGAATTTTAACTAAGTAAAAAGTACAGAAATCAAGTTTTTGCAATATAATCGTGTTGAAAAGCTCGTAATCAATTGTATGAACTCCTAAATCTAGTTTTTGCAATATAATCCTGTTGAAAATCTCGTAATCAATTGTATGAACTCCTACATTCGAATTAAAACTTATTTTGCAACCCTTTTGTAGAGGTTTCGGACGAGCGGGTCTAAATGGGTCAAACAATAGAACCGTTAGAATTTTAACAGAGTAAAAAGTATAGTAATCGAGTTTTTGCAAAATAATCATGTTAAAAAGCTCGTAAACAATTATATAAACTCCTAAAATTTGATTATAACTTGTTTTGCGGTCTTTTTTGTAGAGGTTTCGGACGAGCGGGTCTAAATGGGCCGAACAATGGACCCGTTAGAATTTTAACTGAGTAAAAAGTACATAAATTGAGTTTTTGCAATATAATCGTGTTGAAAAGCTCGTAATCAATTATATAAACTCCTAAAACTTGATTATAACTTGTTTTGCGGTCTTTTTTGTTGATGTTTAGAACGAGCGGGTCTAAATCGGCCGAACTATGGACCCATTAGAATTTTAAGTAAGTCAAAAGTTTAGAAATTTAGTTTTTGCAATATAATCGTGTTGGAAAGCTTGTAATCAATTATATGAACTCCTAAGATGTGATTAAAACTTGTTTTGCGGTCTTTTTTGTAGAGTTTTCGGACGAGCGGGTCTAAATGGGCCGAACAATGGACCCGTTAGAATTTTAACTAAGTAAAAAGTACAGAAATCGAGTTTTTGCAATATAATCGTGTTGAAAAGCTAGTAATCAATTATATAAACTCCTAAATTTGGATTAAAACTTATTTTGCAGCCCTTTTTGTAGAGGTTTCGGACGAGCGGGTCTAAATGAGCCGAACAATGGTCCCGTTAGAATTTTAACGGAGTAAAAAGTACAAAAATCGAGTTTTTGCAATATAATCGTGTTGAAAAGCTCGTAATCAATTTTATGAACTCCTACATTTGGATTAAAACTTATTTTGCAACCCTTTTGTAGAGGTTTCGGACGAGCGGGTCTAAATGGGCCGAACAATGGACCTTTTAGAATTTTAACTAAGTCAAAAGTTCAGAAATTGAGGTTTTGCAATACAATAGTGTTGGAAAGCACGTAATCAACTATATGAACTCCTATAATTTGATTAAAACTTGTTTTGTGGTCATTTTTGTAGAGGTTCCTGACGAGCGAGTCTAAATGGGTCGAACAATGGACCCGTTAGAATTTTAACAGAGTAAAAAGTACAGAAATTGAGTTTTTGCAATATAATCGTGTTGAGAAGCAATTAATCAATTATATAACTACTAAATTTGGATTAAAACTTATTTTGCAGCCCTTTTGTAGAGGTTTCGGACGAGCGGGTCTAAATGGGCCGAATAATGGAACCGTTAGAATTTTAACTGATTAAAAAGTACAGAAATCGAGTTTTTGCAATATAAACGTGTTAAAAAGCTCGTAATCAATTATATGAACTCCTAAAATTTGATTATAACTTATTTTGCGGTCTTTTTTTGTAGAGGTTTCGGACGAGCGGGTCTAAATGGGCCGAACAATGGACCCGTTAGAACTTTAACTGAGTCAAAAGTTTAGAAATTGAGTTTTTGCAATATAATCGTGTTGAAAAGCTCATAATCATTTGCATGAACTCCTAAAATTTGATTAGAACTTATTTTACGGTCTTTTTTGTAGAGGTTTCGGACGAGCGGGTCTAAATATGCCGAACAATGGACCCGTTAGAATTTTAACTGAGTAAAAAGTACAGAAATTGAGTTTTTGCGATATAATCGTGTTGAAAAGATCGTATTCAATTATATGAACTCCTAAAATTTGATTATAACTTGTTTTACGGTTTTTTTGTAGAGGTTTCGGACGAGCGGGTCTAAATGGGCCGAACAATGGACCCGCTAGAACTTTAACTGAGTCAAAAGTTCATAAATTGAGTTTTTGCACTATAATCGTGTTCAAAAGCTCGTAATCAAATATAAGAACTCCTAAAATTTGATTAAAACTTGTTTTGCGGTCTTTTTTGTAGAGGTTTCGGATGAGCGGGTCTAAATGGGTCGAACAATGGACCCGTTAGAACTTTAATTGAGTAAAAATTATAGAAATCAAGTTTTTTCAATATAATCGTGTTGAAAAGCTCATAATCAATTATATGAACTTCTAAATTTGGATTAAAACTTATTTTGCAGCCCTTTTTGTAGAGGTTTCGGACGAGCGGGTCTAAATGGGCCGAACAATGGACCCGTTAGAATTTTAACTGAGTAAAAACTACAGTAATCTAGTTTTTGCAATATAATCGTGTTGAAAAGCTCGTAATCAATTATATGAACTCCTAAATTTTGATTATAACTTATTTTGCAGCACTTTTTGTAGAGGTTTCGAACAAGCGGGTCTAAATGGGCCGAACAATGGACCCGTTAGAATTTTAACGCAGTAAAAAGTACGAAATCGAGTTTTTGCAATATAATCATGTTGAAAAGCACGTAATCAATTATATGAACACCTAAAATTTGATTAAAACTTGTTTTGCGGTCATTTT
Organism: Hibiscus trionum; assembly: GCA_030270665.1. Lineage (NCBI taxonomy): Eukaryota > Viridiplantae > Streptophyta > Magnoliopsida > Malvales > Malvaceae > Hibiscus > Hibiscus trionum. Next base: position 34,704,390 of record BSYR01000010.1, on the reverse strand, counting down.
TGTAGAGATTTCGAACGAGGGGATCTAAATGGGGCGAACATTGGACCCGTTAGAATTTTAACGGAGTAAAAAGTACAGAAATTGAGTTTTTGCAATATAATCATGTTGAAAAGCTCGTAATCAATTGTATGAACTCTTAAATTTGGATTAAAACTTATTTTGCAGCCCTTTTTGTAGAGGTTTCAGACAAGCGGGTCTAAATGGGCCGAACAATGGAGCCGTTAGAATTTTAACTGAGTAAAAAGTACAGAAATCGAGTTTTTGCAATATAATCATGTTGAAAAGCTCGTAATCATTTGTATGAACTCCTAAATTTGGATTAAAACTTATATTGCAACCCTTTTGTAGAGGTTTCAGACGAGCTGGTCTAAATGGGCCGAACAATGGACCCGTTAGAATTTTAACTGAGTAAAAAGATCAAAAATTGAGTTTTTACAATATAATCGTGTTGATAAGCTCGTAATCAATTATATAAACTCCTAAAATTTGATTATAACTTGTTTATCGGTCTTTTTTGTAGAGGTTTCTGACGAGCGGGTCTAAATGGGCCGAACAATGTACCCATTAGAATTTTAGCTAAGACAAAATTCAGAAATTGTGTTTTTGCATTATAATCGTGTTGGAAACCTCGTAATAAATTATATGAACTCCTAAGATTTGATTAAAACATGTTTTGCGGTCTTTTTTGTAGAGGTTTCGGACGAGCGGGTCTAAATGGGCTTAACAATGGACACGTTAGAATTTTAACTGAGTAAAAAGTACAGAAATCAAGTTTTTGCAATATAATCGTGTTGAAAAGCTTCTAATCAATTATATGAACTCCTAAATTTGGTTTAAAGCTTATTTTGCAGCCCTTTTGTAGAGGATTCGGATGAGCAGGTGTAAATTGGCCGAACAATGGACCCGTTAGAATTTTAACGGAGTAAAAAGTATAGAAATCGAGTTTTTAAAATTTAAACGTGATGAAAAGCTCATAATCAATTGTATGAACTCCTAAATATGGATTAAAACTTATTTTGCAGCCCTTTTTGTAGAGGTTTCAGGCGAGCAGGTCTAAATGGGCAGAACAATGGACCCGTTAGAATTTTAACGGAGTAAAAAGTACATAAATCATGTTTTTGCAATATAATCATGTTGGAAAGCTCGTAATCACTTATATGAACTCCTAAAATTAATTAAAACTTGTTTTGCGGTCATTTTTGTAAGGTTTCGGACGAGCGGGTCTAAATGGGACGAACAATGGACCCGTTAGAATTTTAACTGAGTAAAAAGTACAGAAATCGAGTTTTTGCAATATAATCATGTTGAAAAGCTCGTAATCAATTATATGAACTCCTAAATTTGGATTAAATCTTATTTTGCAGCCCTTTTTCTAGAGGTTTCGGATGAGGGGTCTAAATGGGCCGAACAATGGACCAGTTAGAATTTTAACGGAGTAAAAAGTACAGAAATCGAGTTTTTGAAATATAATCGTGGTTAAAAGCTCGTAATCAATTATATAAACTCCTAAATTCTGATTATAACTTGTTTTGCGATCTTTTTTGTAGAGGTTTCAGACGAGCGGGTCTGAATGGGCCGAACAATGGACCCATTAGAATTTTAACTAAGTCAAAAGTTCAGAAATTGAGTTTTTGCAATATAATCGTGTTGGAAAGCTCGTAATCAATTATATGAACTCCTAAAATTTGATTCTAACTTATTTTGAGGTCATTTTTATAGAGGTTTCGGACGAGCGGGTCTAAATGGGCAGAACAGTGGACCCATTAGAATTTTAATGGAGTAAGAAGTACAGAAATTGAGTTTTTGCAATATAATCGTGTTGAAAAGCTCGTAATCAATTATATGAACTCCTAAATTTGGATTATAATTTATTTTGCAACCATTTTGTAGAGGTTTCGGACGAGCGGGTCTAAATGGGCCGAACAATGGACCCGTTAGAATTTTAACTGAGTAAAAAGTACAGTAATCTAGTTTTTGCAATATAATCGTGTTGAAAAGCTCGTAATCAATTATATGAACTCCTAAATTTTGATTATAACATATTTTGCAGCCCTTTTTGTAGAGGTTTCGGACGAGCGGGTCTAAATGGGCCGAACAATGGACCCGTTAGAATTTTAACTGAGTAAAAAGTACAGTAATCTAGTTTTTGCAATATAACCGTGTTGAAAAGCTCGTAATCAATTCTATGAACTCCTAAATTTGGATTAAAACTTATTTTGCAACCCTTTAATAGAGGTTTTGGACGAGCGGGTCTAAATGGGCCGAACAATGGACCCGTTAGAATTTTAACTTAGTAAAAAGTACATTAATCTATTTTTTGCAATATAATTGTGTTGAAAAGCTCGTAATCAATTATATGAACTCGTAAATTTTGATTATAACTTATTTTGCAGCCCTTTTTGTAGAGGTTTCGGACAAGCGGGTCTAAATGGGCCGAACAATGGACCCGTTAGAATTTTAAATCAGTAAAACTACAGAAATCGAGTTTTTGCAATATAATCATGTTGAAAAGCACATAATCAATTATATGAACACCTAAAATTTGATTAAAACTTGTTTTGCGGTCATTTCTGTAGAGGTTTCGAACGAGGGGGTCTAAATGGGGCGAACAATGGACCCGTTAGAATTTTAACGGAGTAAAAAGTACAGAAATCGAGTTTTTGCAATATAATCGTGTTGAAAAGCTCGTAATCAATTGTATGAACTCCTAAATTTGGATTAATACTTATATTGCAACCCTTTTGTAGAGGTTTCAGACGAGCTGGTCTAAATGGGCCGAACAATGGACCCGTTAGAATTTTAACTGAGTAAAAAGATCTAAAATTGAGTTTTTACAATATAATCGTGTTGATAAGCTCGTAATCAATTATATAAACTCCTAAAATTTGATTATAACTTGTTTATCGGTCTTTTTTGTAGAGGTTCCGGACGAGCGGGTCTAAATGGGCTGAATAATGGACCCATTAGAATTTTAGCTAAGTCAAAAGTTTAGAAATTGTGTTTTTGCAATATAATCGTGTTGGAAACCTCGTAATCAATTATATGAACTCCTAAGATTTGATTAAAACATGTTTTGCGGTCTTTTTTGTAGAGGTTTCGGACGAGCGGGTCTAAATGGGCTGAACAATGGACACGTTAGAATTTTAACTGAGTAAAAAGTACAGAAATCAAGTTTTTGCAATATAATCGTGTTGAAAAGCTTGTAATCAATTATATGAACTCCTAAATTTGGTTTAAAGCTTATTTTGCAGTCCTTTTGTAGAGGCTTCGGATGAGCGGGTCTAAATTGGCCGAACAATGGACTCGTTAGAATTTTAACGGAGTAAAAAGTATAGAAATCGAGTTTTTGCAATATAATCGTGTTGAAAAGCTCATAATCAATTGTATGAACTCCTAAATTTGGATTAAAACTTATTTTGCAGCCCTTTTTGTAGAGGTTTCAGACGAGCGGGTCTAAATGGGCCGAACAATGGACCCGTTAGAATTTTAACGGAGTAAAAAGTACATAAATCATGTTTTTGCAATATAATCATGTTGGAAAGCTCGTAATTACTTATATGAACTCCTAAAATTAATTAAAACTTGTTTTGCAGTCATTTTTGTAAGGTTTCGGACGAGCGGGTCTAAATGGGCCGAACAATGGACCCGTTAGAATTTTAACTAACTAAAATGTACAGAAATCGAGTTTTTGCAATATAATCATGTTGAAAAGTTCGTAATCAATTATATGAACTCCTAAATTTGGATTAAAACTTATTTTGCAGCCCTTTTTCTAGAGGTTTCGGACGAGGGTCTAAATGGGCTGAACAATGAACCCGTTAGAATTTTAACATAGTAAAAAGTACAGAAATCGAGTTTTTGCAATATAATCGTGGTTAAAAGCTCGTAATCAATTATATGAACTCCTAAAATTTGATTCTAACTTATTTTGAGGTCTTTTTGAAGAGGTTTCGGACGAGCGGGTCTAAATGGGCCGAACAATGGACCCGTTAGAATTTTAACTGAGTAAAAAGTACATATATTGAGTTTTTGCAATATAATCATGTTGAAAAGCTCGTAATCAATTATATAATCTCCTAAAATATGATTATAACTTGTTTTGCGGTCATTTTTATAGAGGTTTCGGACGAGCGGGTCTAAATGGGCAGAACAGTGGACCCATTAGAATTTTAATGGAGTAAAAAGTATAGAAATCGAGTTTTTGCAATATAATCGTGTTGAAAAGCTCGTAATCAATTATATGAACTCCTAAATTTGGATTAAAATTTATTTTGCAACCCTTTTGTAGAGATTTCGGACGAGCGGGTCTAAATGGGCCGAACAATGGACCCGTTAGAATTTTAAAAGAGTAAAAACTACAGAAATCGAGTTTTTGCAATGTAATCGTGTTGAAAAGCTCGTAATCAATTATATGAACTCTTAAATTTTGATTAAAACTTATTTTGCGGTCCTTTTTGTAAGGTTTCGGACGAGCGGGTCTAAATGGGCCAAACAATGGACCTGTTAGAATTTTAACTGAGTAAAAAGTACATAAATTGAGTTTGTAACCCCCGTAGCCCGGCCTAGACGGTTGACCCGAACTACGAAGATTACACGGGGAAAACCAAAGTCAACCCGAAAGTCAACCTTGATTAACGACCCTTTTTTTTCTTTTTAAACTTGTCTAAATGCACATTTAACCTAGGCATACTCTTGAGATAAGCATACTCAAAAATCACAGCAATCGGAAAACGATAAGGGACCCAATTGCACAAAATACGAAATTAGGGACCAAATTGTAAATTCTGAAAATTAAGAGAACTTTACCAATTTTTAAGTTACCATTATGAAATTAGTCATGTTTCATGCCTCTCTGCAAAATTTCATCTCAAACGGACATCTCAAACTCAAGCAATTGCACAAACAAGAAACGGGACTAAAACGTAAAGCTTGCAAACCATCAGGTGTTCAGAAACGGGTCTAGGCCGTTCAGGAACACCCCTTGGCAGTAGCCAAAGTGTTCAGAAACGGGCTAGGCCGTTCAGGAACACCCTAGCCAAAACAAGGGCCTGTTTCGAAACAGGCAAGGGTGTTTCGAAACACCCTGCCCAGAAACAGCAGTTTGGCCTGTTTTAACACCTTTAAACCCCATCAAACATGCTCCAAACCATTCCACAATAAATCAACAACATGCCAAACATCAAACCTACCAATTTGCATCAAAATCTAGATACAAAACCACCCCTAGATGCACCAACTCATTCAACACATCCAACACTCAATCATGCTTTTCAAACAAGAAGCATAGCATAACAACTTAAGCATAAGAAGATTCAAACGTTGCAAGCTTACACCACATAGTTCAAAATCATAAACCAAACTTGTCCAACATACAAATCCTCTTTAAACAACAATATAAGAGATTCTTCCCCCATTGCCTTTATTATCTATAGCTATTAACCGAGACATACATCTCAAGTGGAGTTCCCCCTTGAATCCCTTGTTTCTCGCTGCTCCAACTTCAAATGTCTGCATTGATGGACAAAAAGGAGCGTAAGCACATAATGCTTAGTGAGGAATGCCCAAAACCAAAACACCATCAATGCAGCGAGTCATAAAACCACTTTTAAAAGCAAACTCGATTCAATAAACCAAAGCAAGTTTGAAAACCCTTTTCAACAACATGCATAACATCATGCATTGCTCAAACATGAAAAACAAACCCTTAGCTTAGAAGAGCTAAGAAAACCCTTTCAAAGCACAACTTACAAAATCAACAATTTAACCAATCCAAGCATAAACATCACATGCAAGGTTAAATTCAAAACTTTGGAAAACACTTCCACTTCACATCATACCTTGCTCATATTTGAATATCATTTTAAAGCAAGAAACCCTTAAAACCACTTATTCATTCAATTTACCATATGCATTAAACAAATGCAACATATGAACCACATCACCAACCTTTGCATCACATGCCTTAAAAACAAGTCTTCGCAAGACTTCAATGCACTAAAGAGATTTCATGCACACATGCACCATTCTCAATAGATAACCAACACTTGTTCAAACTAACAAGTAAGCATGCATTCATAATACATTATACATGTCTCATGCAACCATGCATCATTTCAAGCATCTCATGCTTCATTATATTCAAGAACATATATTGGCTTCCAAGTGATAAACCAAATCCACTTTTCAACTCAACATCTAATCGGATACGCGGATCACAAGCGTTGTCCCCTACGCTTCATACACACTACCAACCCAAGGTCCCCAAATGGAATTTTAACCACCATTTGACCTTACCACACACAAGGTCCTCATATGGAATTTTAACCACCATATGACCTCAACATTCACAAGGTTCCCATATATGGAATTTTAACCACCATATAATTTTAACATTCACAAGGTTCCCATATATGGAATTTTAACCACCATATAACCTTAACATTCCCAAGGTTCCCATATATGGAATTTTAACCACCATATAACCTTGACATTCCCAAGGTTCCCATATATGGAATTTTAACCACCATATAACCTTGACATATTCCGTTGGTAGTTGTATAACATCACTAACGAGATTCGGGACACCCTACACAAGATCCACACATGGACTTTACACCACCATTGTGATCTTAACAAGCACAAGGTCCTCAAATGGAATTTTAACCACCATTATTACCTTTGCTTACACAAGACCCACCCATGGAATTTCAACCACCATGGTGTTCTTGACCATCTCGTTAGGATACTTGGATGGAGTTACCGGTTCACTCATAACCACTCCACATCCAAGGCGACTTTATTCACGGTGCACCCAATCCTATAGCCGGCTAACTATATCCGATTAAAGTAACCAAGAACCACTTACATCACTTGCCAATATATCCATCTTACCACATTAATCCTTTAATTCACATGCATAACCGTAATGCAAAATTCATCATTTACCATCATCAATTCACTGTTTTTAAAGCATTACACAAAGCCATTAAACAACATGCAACACCATGCATCAAAACCACAATTTCCATGTACAAAACCAAGGATCTCTTACCTTGAGCATCCTTCACATATGGCTTTCAAAACCAGCATTAAACCATGCTAAAACATGCTTCCAAACAGAATTTAAAACATGCAAATCACATGCATTGCAACCATTAATCACAATTGCTTAAAAAGCCAATTCACAACACAAACCAAGAGCGAAAATCCATTTACTTACTCTTGAGCTTAGCAAATTTGTTTAGACTTAAACTAAGCTCCCAAACCTTCAAACCCTGGTTTAAAAGCTGAAAACCCAACTTCACTCACCGATACACAAAACAAGGCTAGCCAACAAGCCTTCCAAGCATCCGAAACCTTCCACACCACCTCAAATGCTCACGGATCTTCCTCCCTTGTTTCAAGCACATAACAACAGAAGATTAATGCATCATTATGCATTAAAAACACCAGCAACACAACTAAACTCGCTGCTCATCACAAATCCAACATTTCGGCTACCAAACACAACCGAAATCACCACCAAACACTTCCGAAACTTAACCCAGCCAAGATCCATCACTTCTAACCATTTTTAAACATCAATTAACATCCAAAATGATCACAAACATGTCCTTATACCTCCAGCTATAACAGATCACCAAGATCACTCCAAAAACAACCAAAAACTCAAGCAAAACTTAGGAAATTCAACCTATTCGGGATTGCATTGATAAAACCTCAATTCCTTATCAATTTAACATTCATTTAACATCAATTTGACACCTCAAAGCACTGACCAAACAGATCTCACGAAATTTCACCAAAAATCACCAAATCTTGCATTTTAAAGCCAAAATCAAGATTACCATTGTAAAACCTTTAATAAATCATAATTCAAGGATTGAGAACTTGGGAATTTCAGTAAAGAATTGAGAGTTTAGAGGAGAAGGACGTTCTTACCTCCAAACTTGAGTTTCTCCCTTTTTGGAACCAAAATCTTGAAAATTCCACTTAGCAAATGGTGAGGTTTTGTTGAAGAAATGATTAGAGATCAAAAGAGAATTGAAAAGAGATGTTTAGGTGACAAAATCAGAAGAAAATCTATGGAGAAAAGATGTTTGGGTTGAGAGAAAATGAGGGAAAAGAAAATAGAAGATTGAGAGAAAAGTTAGTTAGAAAATGACAAAATATCTTCCCTCCACTTTTCTTTTATTTAAAAACCATTTAATAAACCTTTAATATTTTAGAAAAATCTGGAGAAACTCCCATTGGGTAAATAGCTCCTTAAAGATTCAAAGTTTCAATCCTTTCTAAAACAGTCACACAGTTTTCAAAAATTACATTTTGGTCACTAACCCAAAATGTCACTCTTCCAAACCTCATTTTGCAAAATTGATTTCACCTTTCTCTTATATATAATAAAAGAGGATTTTATAACATTTTCCCATATTTTTAATGCAACCCGAACTAGGCTTTCCTAAAAATAACCTTTTATATTCGAACCGCAACCCGACCGGTCCGGTCCAAAACCCAAAACTTCTAAGCCCAAAACCGGGGCGTTACAACTCTCCCCCCCTTAGGAAATTTCGTCCCCGAAATTTCAACTGGCGAAAAGAGCACAACCAAACTTCTCAAGCAACACGCAAACAACACAAGAGACTTAACCACCACTGAACACTCTCTCCACAAACTCCACCCAAACTCAACACCACCACATACTGTTCACAAATTCCAGAACACTCAGATGTTAACCACATCTTAACCTTTCACACTTCCAGACTGCACATAGCCTCAACAACAACCTGAAGAACCTCAAACTTTTACAACATATTCCACCTTAACACACAACTCCCAAAACTTGTTCACACAGTGACACCAACCAATTCAATCAGCCACTATGTAACACACAACCTTCACTGCTTCTAATACTCTTTGCAACCTCCCCGACCTCTTTCAAAGATTTCTCAACAAGCAAAAATTCTTAAGCAACAACTGCTTACCCAAACTTCTCAACGTATTACTGTCCTTACTTCACATCCACCACAAGCTTTGACCATAACACTTGCCTTACTAGAACACCGCCCAACCTGAACATACATACCATCTTCTCAACTCCTCGAAGATTACTACGAACCCTCACCTACCTAAACAACCCTTCTACCACAACATCAATGCCAAGATGCCTCAGCACTTTGGGAACACAACCACTAACCTGCAACATCACTTAACACCAAGGAACCACCACTTCAACTAGCCATTCAAAACCACCTGATCGGTTCTGACTTCAACCAGCAATCTCCTCACCGCCACACCACTAAGCCCATTAAGCAGCAAACACTTTCCTTCTACCAACATGCTATACCGCACTCACTATTACTAACAGCTCGCTTAATACCCTCCACAACTTCTAACATTTCCTAGCACCAAAACAACCTCTAAAAACCCATCATCCAACCTAACTCTATCACAACACTAACAGACTCGATTAGTTATTAGCGAGTGTGAACGTTCGTATGCATGGTCACCAATATGCCCTACTAATGCCTAATGTACATGTATGCAAAACCTCTAATGTCATGCCACATGTATGCATGGACCAGCACATATAAAATATAGCATATAACAATGATTTTAGCTGTGCATGAATGCCAGTTCACACCCTCCAATAACATCCTCAGAATCCGTCTGAGAACAACCCCTCCACCTCACTTCTAACTTGACCCATTCTATCATTCTAACAACTCATTATCCACAAGATACTCACTAAAGCCCTCTTCACACTAAGGATGTTCCCAAACAGCAACATCAACTATCTCAACATGCTAACAACAAAACCATACTCACTACGCAAGAAAAACCAACAGATACCAAACTAGGATACTAGAGCAAAGGCTACTTAACAAGGTTACCTGAAAACACCTCACTGCCCTGAAGCTTCAACAGACGAGCTCTCTTCCTCGCAGAACCACCATCCTTCAGCTGCACCGCCGCAGCATCAGCTAGCACACTAAGATCACCACCATCTCCCTGCGGTAAAGAACCCTGGCGGTTCCTAGCCAACATCAAACAATCACGTCTCATGTGTCCAACAGACCCACATTTCCAACAGATCTCCTCTTCCAAACTCTTCACAACTTTATGCTCTTTCTGCCACTTCCGAACCTTGCCTCGGCCGTGCCCACGACCCTTCAGAGACCCCTTGGCTACCACTGAAGCTGACTTCACCCTAAGAGAACAATTTCGCTTCACATGCTCTTTAGAACCACAGTTCCAACAAGCACCCGCGCCCCAACAACCTCCAACATGGCGCCTTCCACAACGGTCACACACTGGTAGCTGAGCCTCCACTCCTTGATCAAGCAGCACTTGCCCCAGATCTGCTCTACCTTCAACTTGCTTAACCCTTGGGAATTTTTCCCCAAGATACCTTTCATAAAAGGCAGACACAAAGAAATCCCAATCAATATCGTGGATGTGCGATGCCACCGCCACAGATGTCCACCAGGCACATGCATCCTCCAACATCAAAGAGACAACACTTCCCAGCTTACAGGCATAATCACAGCCTTCCTGATCCAAAATCAGAATCACACTGGCCAACCAGGCCTCAAACGTCTCCGGTGACGAACCATGATACTCCACAGCACCCAAATCATGCAACCGCTGTTTCGGCAAACCCACACATCCCACAGCCAGCATATCCACTAACCTTACCTTCGCCACAACCTGAGATGTTCCCAACACCTCCTGCACAACAGATGATGAACTCTTCATCACAGAACCAACTTCTTCCTTCTGCCTTACCATCCCAACCCCAGGCACAGAAGACTGAGACGAAACATCTCCACTAAAGGGTGAATTCCATGCCTTAACAACCTGCCCTAAGGCAGCAACCATCTCACCCAACTGCCATTCTTTCATAGACTTCGCCATACTATTAACAACAAGCAATCACAACAAAACAAACAAAACCATTAGACCAGCTTAAAGCAAGGATTCAAACTCCAACTCCAAAATAACACAATAGCTATAATAATAAGGCAATGGGTATCCCGAATCCTCCCCTTTTTCATGACATAACAGTCAACACAAACATGGATATCTCAACATCAAGCATATCAAACAACATTTCGATCATGCTTACATCAAACAGCGTCCACTTGCAACAACATAACATCATCAACATATCATACCCATTACACTTTCATCATGCATAAAATCAACTCACAACACCAACATATCATCAGCACAAAACCACATTAGCTCAATGAAGATTCATAACCACAAAGCATGCTTGAAAACATCATCAATTTGCTCAGAAACACGTGTTTCAACCAGCTTTCATCCACACATTGGGATAACATCAAACACATTTTACAACAATTTATCATTTTCCCCAATCATTCGCAACTCAGCTCTGATACCACCAAATGTAACCCCCGTAGCCCGGCCTAGACGGTTGACCCGAACTACGAAGATTACACGGGGAAAACCAAAGTCAACCCGAAAGTCAACCTTGATTAACGACCTTTTTTTTCTTTTTAAACTTGTCTAAATGCACATTTAACCTAGGCATACTCTTGAGATAAGCATACTCAAAAATCACAGCAATCGGAAAACGATAAGGGAACCAATTGCACAAAATACGAAATTAGGGACCAAATTGTAAATTCTGAAAATTAAGAGGACTTTACCAATTTTTAAGTTACCATTATGAAATTAGTCATGTTTCATGCCTCTCTGCAAAATTTCATCTCAAACGGACATCTCAAACTCAAGCAATTGCACAAACAAGAAACGGGACTAAAACGTAAAGTTTGCAAACCATCAGGTGTTCAGAAACGGGTCTAGGCCGTTCAGGAACACCCCTTGGCAGTAGCCAAAGTGTTCAGAAACGGGCTAGGCCGTTCAGGAACACCCTAGCCAAAACAAGGGCCTGTTTCGAAACAGGAAAGGGTGTTTCGAAACACCCTGCCCAGAAACAACAGTTTGGCCTGTTTTAACACCTTTAAACCCCATCAAACATGCTCCAAACCATTCCACAATAAATCAACAACATGCCAAACATCAAACCTACCAATTTGCATCAAAATCTAGATACAAAACCACCCCTAGATGCACCAACTCATTCAACACATCCAACACTCAATCATGCTTTTCAAACAAGAAGCATAGCATAACAACTTAAGCATAAGAAGATTCAAACGTTGCAAGCTTACACCACATAGTTCAAAATCATAAACCAAACTTGTCCAACATACAAATCCTCTTTAAACAACAATATAAGAGATTCTTCCCCCATTGCCTTTATTATCTATAGCTATTAACCGAGACATACATCTCAAGTGGAGTTCCCCCTTGAATCCCTTGCTTCTCGCTGCTCCAACTTCAAATGTCTGCATTGATGGACAAAAAGGAGCGTAAGCACATAATGCTTAGTGAGGAATGCCCAAAACCAAAACACCATCAATGCAGCGAGTCATAAAACCACTTTTAAAAGCAAACTCGATTCAATAAACCAAAGCAAGTTTGAAAACCCTTTTCAACAACATGCATAACATCATGCATTGCTCAAACATGAAAAACAAACCCTTAGCTTAGAAGAGCTAAGAAAACCCTTTCAAAGCACAACTTACAAAATCAACAATTTAACCAATCCAAGCATAAACATCACATGCAAGGTTAAATTCAAAACTTTGGAAAACACTTCCACTTCACATCATACCTTGCTCATATTTGAATATCATTTTAAAGCAAGAAACCCTTAAAACCACTTATTCATTCAATTTACCATATGCATTAAACAAATGCAACATATGAACCACATCACCAACCTTTGCATCACATGCCTTAAAAACAAGTCTTCGCAAGACTTCAATGCACTAAAGAGATTTCATGCACACATGCACCATTCTCAATAAATAACCAACACTTGTTCAAACTAACAAGTAAGCATGCATTCATAATACATTATACATGTCTCATGCAACCATGCATCATTTCAAGCATCTCATGCTTCATTATATTCAAGAACATATATTGGCTTCCAAGTGATAAACCAAATCCACTTTTCAACTCAACATCCAATCGGATACGCGGATCACAAGCATTGTCCCCTACGCTTCATACACACTACCAACCCAAGGTCCCCAAATGGAATTTTAACCACCATTTGACCTTACCACACACAAGGTCCTCATATGGAATTTTAACCACCACATGACCTCAACATTCACAAGGTTCCCATATATGGAATTTTAACCACCATATAACCTTAACATTCACAAGGTTCCCATATATGGAATTTTAACCACCATATAACCTTAACATTCCCAAGGTTCCCATATATGGAATTTTAACCACCATATAACCTTGACATTCCCAAGGTTCCCATATATGGAATTTTAACCACCATATAACCTTGACATATTCCGTTGGTAGTTGTATAACATCACTAACGAGATCCGGGACACCCTACACAAGATCCACACATGGACTTTACACCACCATTGTGATCTTAACAAGCACAAGGTCCTCAAATGGAATTTTAACCACCATTATTACCTTTGCTTACACAAGACCCACCCATGGAATTTCAACCACCATGGTGTTCTTGACCATCTCGTTAGGATACTTGGATGGAGTTACCGGTTCACTCATAACCACTCCACATCCAAGGCGACTTTATTCACGGTGCACCCAATCCTATAGCCGGCTAACTATATCCGATTAAAGTAACCAAGAACCACTTACATCACTTGCCAATATATCCATCTTACCACATTAATCCTTTAATTCACATGCATAACCGTAATGCAAAATTCATCATTTACCATCATCAATTCACTATTTTTAAAGCATTACACAAAGCCATTAAACAACATGCAACACCATGCATCAAAACCACAATTTCCATGTACAAAACCAAGGATATCTTACCTTGAGCATCCTTCACATATGGCTTTCAAAACCAGCATTAAACCATGCTAAAACATGCTTCCAAACAGAATTTAAAACATGCAAATCATATGCATTGCAACCATCAATCACAATTGCTTAAAAAGCCAATTCACAACACAAACCAAGAGCGAAAATCCATTTACTTACTCTTGAGCTTAGCAAAGTTGTTTAGACTTAAACTAAGCTCCCAAACCTTCAAACCCTGGTTTAAAAGCTGAAAACCCAACTTCACTCACCGATACACAAAACAAGGCTAGCCAACAAGCCTTCCAAGCATCCGAAACCTTCCACACCACCTCAAATGCTCACGGATCTTCCTCCCCTGTTTCAAGCACATAACAACAGAAGATTAATGCATCATTATGCATTAAAAACACCAGCAACACAACTAAACTCGCTGCTCATCACAAATCCAACATTTCGGCTACCAAACACAACCGAAATCACCACCAAACACTTCAGAAACTTAACCCAGCCAAGATCCATCACTTCTAACCATTTTTAAACATCAATTAACATCCAAAATGATCACAAACATGTCCTTATACCTCCAGCTATAACAGATCACCAAGATCACTCCAAAAACAACCAAAAACTCAAGCAAAACTTAGGAAATTCAACCTATTCGGGATTGCATTGATAAAACCTCAATTCCTTATCAATTTAACATTCATTTAACATCAATTTGACACCTCAAAGCACTGACCAAACAGATCTCACGAAATTTCACCAAAAATCACCAAATCTTGCATTTTAAAGCCAAAATCAAGATTACCATTGTAAAACCTTTAATAAATCATAATTCAAGGATTGAGAACTTGGGAATTTCAGTAAAGAACTGAGAGTTTAGAGGAGAAGGACGTTCTTACCTCCAAACTTGAGTTTCTCCCTTTTTGGAACCAAAATCTTGAAAATTCCACTTAGCAAATGGTGAGGTTTTGTTGAAGAAATGATTAGAGATCAAAAGAGAATTGAAAAGAGATGTTTAGGTGACAAAATCAGAAGAAAATCTATGGAGAAAAGATGTTTGGGTTGAGAGAAAATGAGGGAAAAGAAAATAGAAGATTGAGAGAAAAGTTAGTTAGAAAATGACAAAATATCTTCCCTCCACTTTTCTTTTATTTAAAAACCATTTAATAAACCTTTAATATTTTAGAAAAATCTGGAGAAACTCCCATTGGGTAAATAGCTCCTTAAAGATTCAAAGTTTCAATCCTTTCTAAAACAGTCACACAGTTTTCAAAAATTACATTTTGGTCACTAACCCAAAATGTCACTCTTCCAAACCTCATTTTGCAAAATTGATTTCACCTTTCTCTTATATATAATAAAAGAGGATTTTAGAACATTTTCCCATATTTTTAATGCAACCCGAACTAGGCTTTCCTAAAAATCACCTTTTATATTCGAACCGCAACCCGACCGGTCCGGTCCAAAACCCAAAACTTCTAAGCCCAAAACCGGGGCGTTACAGAGTTTTTGCATTATAATCGTGTTGAAAAGCTCGTAATCAATTATATGAATTCCTAAAATTTGATTATAACTTATTTTGCGGTCTTTTTTGTAGAGGTTTCGGTCGAACGGATCTAATTGAGCCGAACAATGGACACGCTAGAATTTTAACTGAGTAAAAAGTACAAAAATCGAGTTTATGCAATATAATCTTGTTGAAAAGCTTGTAATAAATTATATGAACTCCTAAATTTTGATTAAAATTTGTTTTGCGGTCCTTTTTGTAGAGGTTTCGGACGAGCGGGTCTAAATGGGCCGAACAATGGAACCGTTAGAATTTTAATTGAGTAAAAAGTACAGTAATCGATTTTTGCAATATAATCGTGTTGAAAAGCTCGTAATCAATTGTATGAACTCCTAAAATTTGATTCTAACTTATTTTGTGGTCTTTTTGAAGAGGTTTCGGACGAGCGGGTCTAAATGGGCCGAACAATGGACCCGTTAAAATTTTAACTGAGTAAAAAGTACATAAATTGAGTTTTTGCAATATAATCGTGTTGAAAAGCTCGTAATCAATTCTATGAACTCCTAAATTTGGATTAAAACTTATTTTGCAACCTTTTTGTAGTGGTTTCGGACGAGCGAGTCCAAATGGGCAGAACAATGGAACCGTTAGAAATTTAACAGAGTAAAAAGTACAGAAATCGAGTTTTAGCAATATAATCGTGTTGAAAAGCTTGTAATCAATTATATGAACTCCCAAAATTTGATTCTAACTTGTTTTGCAGTCTTTTTTGTAGAGGTTTCGGACGAGCGGGTCTAAATGGGCCGAACAATGGACTCGTTAGAATTTTAACTGAATAAAAAGTACAAAAATCGAGTTTTTGCAAAATAATCGTGTTGAAAAGCTATAATCAATTATATGAACTCCTAACTTTGAATTAAAAATTATTTTGCAGCCATTTTTGTAGAGTTTTCGGACGAGCGGGTCTAAATGGGCCGAACAATGGACCCGTTAGAATTTTAACTGAGTAAAAAGTACAGAAATCGAGTTTTTCCAATATAATCGTGTTGAAAAGCTCTTAATAAATTTTATGAACTCCTAAATTTGGATTAAAACTTATTTTGCAACCCTTTTGTAGTGGTTTCGGACGAGCGGGTCTAAATGGGCCGAACTATGGAACCGTTAGAATTTTTACTGAGTAAAAAGTACAGTAATCAAGTTTTTGCAGTATAATCGCGTTGAAAAGCTCGTAACCAATTATATGAACTCCTAAATTTTGATTAAAACTTATTTTGCAGCCCTTTTTGTAGAGGTTTCAGACGAGCAGGTCTAAATGGGCCGAACAATGGACCCATTAGAATTTTAACTGAGTAAAAAGTACAAAAATCGAGTTTTTGCAATATAATCATGTTGAAAAGCTCATAATCAATTATATGAATTTCTAAATTTGGATTAAAACTTATTTTGCAGCCCTTTTTATAGAGGTTTCGGACGAGGGGGTCTAAATGGGCCGAACAATGGACCCGTTAGAATTTTAACTGAGTAAGAAGAATATAAATTGAGTTTTTGTAACAGAATCGTGTTGAAAAGCTCGTAATCAATTATATAAACTCCTAAAATTTGATTATAACTTGTTTTGCAGTCATTTTTGTAGAGGTTTCGGACGAGCGGGTCTAAATGGACCGAACAATGGACCCATTAGAATTTTAATGGAGTAAAAAGTACAGAAATCGATTTTTTGCAATATAATCGTGTTGGATAGCTCGTAATCAATTATATGAACTACTAAATTTGGATTAAAACTTATTTTGCAGCCCTTTTTTTAGAGGTTTCGAACGAGCCGATTTAAATGGGCCGAACAATGGACCCGTTAGAATTTTAACTGAGTAAAACTTACAGTAATCGAGATTTTTCAATATAATCGTGTTGAAAAGCTCGTAATCAATTCTATGAACTCCTAAATTTGGATTAAAATTTATTTTGCAACCCTTTTATAGAGGTTTCGGACGAGCGTGTCTAAATGGGCCGAACATTGGACCCGTTAGAATTTTAACTGAGTAAAAAGTACAGAAATCGAGTTTTTGCAATATAATCGTGTTGAGAAGCTCGTAATCAATTATATGAACTACTAAAATTTGATTAAAACTTGTTTTGCGGTCTTTTTTGTAGAGGTTTCGGACGAGCGGGTCTAAATCGGCCGAACAATGGACCCGTTAGAATTTTGACTGTGTAAAAATTTCAGAAATCGAGATTTTGCAATATAATCGTGTTGAAAAGCTCGTAATCAATTATATGAACTCCTAAATTTTGATTAAAACTGATTTTGCAGCCATTTTGTAGTGTTTTCGGACGAGCGGGTCTAAATGGGCCGAAAAATGGACCCGTTAGAATTTTAACTAAGTAAAAAGTACAGAAATCGAGTTTTTGCAATATAATCGTGTTGAAAAGCTCATAATCAATTATATGAACTCCTAAAATTTGATTCTAACTTATTTTGCGGTCTTTTTTGTAAAGGTTTCGGACGAGCGGGTCTAAATGGGCCGAACAATGGACCCGTTAGAATTTTAACTAAGTAAAAAGTATATAAATCGAGTTTTTGCAATATAATCGTGTTGAAAAGCTCGTAATCAACTGTATGAACTCCTAAATTTGGATTAAAACTTATTTTGCAACCCTTTTGTAGAGATTTCGGACGAGCGGGTCTAAATGGGCGAACAATGGACCCGTTAGAATTTTAACAGAGTAAAACTTATAGAAATCAAGTTTTTGGAATATAATCATGTTGAAAAGCTCGTAATCAATTATATGAACTCCTAAGATTTGATTAAAACTTGTTTTGCGGTCTTTTTTTGTAGAGGTTTCGGACGAGCGGGTCTAAATGGGCCGAACAATGGACCGTTAGAATTTTTTTTTGAAGAAGACCCGTTAAAATTTTAACTGGGTAAAAAGTACAGAAATTGAGTTTTTTTCAATATAATCGTGTTGAAAAGCTTATAATCAAATGTATAAACTCCAAAATTTGGATTAAAACTTATTTTGCAACTCTTTTGTAGAGGTTTCGGACGAGCGGGTCTAAATGGGTCGAACAATGGACCCGTTAGAATTTTAACTGAGTAAAAAGTACAGAAATCGAGTTTTTGCAATTTAATCGTGTTGAAAAGCTCGTAATCAATTATATGAACTCCTAAAATTTGATTAAAACTTGTTTGTCTATCATTTTTGTAGAGGTTTCGGACGAGCGAGTCTAAATGGGACGAACAATGGACCCGTTAGAATTTTACCTGGGTAAAAAGTACAGAAATTGAGTTTTTTCAATATATTCGTGTTGAAAAGCTCGTAATCAATTATATGAAGTCCTAAATTTTGATTAAAACTAATTTTACGGTCCTTTTGTAAGGTTTCGGACGAGCGGGTCTAAATGGGTCAAACAATGGACCTGTTAGAGTTTTAACCGAGTAAAAAGTACAAAAAATGAGTTTTAGCAAAATAACCGTGTTGAAAAGCTCGTAATAAATTATATGAACTCCTAAAATTTGATTATAACTTATTTTGCGGTCTTTTTTGTAGAGGTTTCGGACGAGCTGGTCTAATTGGGCCGAACAATGGACCCGTTAGAATTTTAAACGAGTAAAAAGTACAGAATCGAGTTTTTGCAATATAATCATGTTGAAAAGCTCGTAATAAATTGTATGAACTCCTAAGTTTTGATTAAAACTTGTTTTGTGGTCCTTTTGTGGAGGTTTTGGACGAGCGGGTCTAAATGGGCCGTAAAATGGACCTGTTAGAATTTTAACTGAGTAAAAAGTACAGAATTTGAATTTTTACAATATAATCGTGTTGAAAAGCTCGTAATCAATTGTATGAACTCCTAAATTTGGATTAAAACTTGTTTTGTGGACATTTTTGTAGAGGTTTCGGATGAGCGGGTCTAAATGGGGCGAACAATTGACCCGTTAGAACTTTAACTGAGTAAAAAGTACAGAAATCAAGTTTTTGCAATATAATCGTGTTGAAAACTTCAAAATCAATTATATGAACTCCTAAATTTGGATTAAAACTTATTTTGCAGCCTTTTTTGTAGAGGTTTCGGACGAGCGGGTCTAAATGGGCCGAACAATGGACCGTTAGAATTTGGATTAAAATCGTGGAGGTCACGAAAGCCGAGTCCCCCTGCTGATTTGGGGGTATAGAGGGAGTCCCAAGAAAGCAGTGGCCATCCTCGCCTATTGCTACGTCCTGACCACCAATAACGGCGGATAGAGACAATCATGTCATCTATGATATTTTGTGGCAGTAGGTAGCATGACATGATATATTGTGGCATTGCCTGTGCCACTTTAGTTAATATTCTAACAGGTCCATTGTTCGGCCCATTTAGACCCGCTCGTCCGAAACCTTTACAAAAGGGTTGCAAAATAAGTTTTAATCAAAATTTAGGAGTTCATAAAATTGATTACGAGCTTTTCAACACGATTATATTGCAAAAACTCGATTTCTGTACTTTTTACTCAGTTAAAATTCTAACGGGTCCATTGTTCGGTCCATTTAGACCCGCTCGTCCGAAACCCTTACAAAAAAGATCGCAAAATAAATTTTAATCAAGTTTTAGGAGTTCATATAATTGATTTAGAGCTTTTCAACACGATTATATTGCCAAAACTTGATTACTATTCTTTTTACTCAGTTAATATTCTAACGGGTCCATTGTTCGGCCCATTTAGACCCGCTCGTCCGAAACCTCTACAAAAGGGTTGCAAAATAAGTTTTAATCCACATTTAGGAGTTCATACAATTGATTACGAGCTTTTCAACACAATTATATTGCAAAAACTCGATTTTTGTTCTTTTTACTCAGTTAAAATTCTAAAGGTTCCATTGTTCGCCCCATTTAGACCCGCTCGTCCGAAACCTCTACAAAAAAGACCGCAAAACAAGTTAGAGTCAAATTTTAGGATTTCATATAATTGATTACGAGCTTTTCAACACGACTATATTGCAAAAACTTGATTTCTTTACTTTTTACTCAGTTAAAATTCTAACGGGTCTATTGTTCAGCCCACTAAACCCGCTCGTCGGAAACCTCTACAAAAGGGTTGCAAAATAAGTTTTAATCCAAATTTAGGAGTTCATACAATTGATTACGAGCTTTTCAAAACGATTATATTGCAAAAACTCGATTTTCGGTACTTTTTACTCAGTTAAAATTCTAAAGGGTCCATTGTTCGGCCCATTTAGACCCGCTCGTCCGAAACCTTTACAAAAAAGACCGCAAAAGAAGTTAGAATCAAATTTTAGGAGTTCATATAATTGATTACGAGCTTTTCAACACGATTATATTGCAAAATCTCGATTACAATTCTTTTTACTCAGTTAAAATTCTAACGGGTCCATTGTTCGACCCATTTAGACCCGCTCGTCCGAAACCTCTACAAAAAGGTTGCAAAATAAGTTTTAATCCAAATTTAGGAGTTCATACAATTTTTTACGAGCTTTTCAACACGATTATATTGCAAAAACTCGATTTCGTCTCTTTTTACTCAGTTAAAATTCTAAAGGGTCCATTGTTCGCCCTATTTAGACCCGCTCGTCCGAAACCTCTAAAAAAAACCGCAAAACAAGTTAGAGTCAAATTTTAGGATTTCATATAATTGATTACGAGCTTTTCAACACGACTATATTGCAAAAACTTGATATCTTTACTTTTTACTCAGTTAAAATTCTAACGGGTCCATTTTTCGGCCCATTAAACCCGCTCGTCCGAAACCTCTACAAAAGGGTTGCAAAATAAGTTTTAATCCAAATTTAGGAGTTCATACAATTGATTACGAGCTTTTCTATATGATTATATTGCAAAACTCGTTTTCTGTACTTTTTACTCAGTTAAGATTCTAACGGGTCCATTGTTTGGGCCATTTAGACCCGCTCGTCCGAACCCTTAACAAAAAAGATCGCAAAATAAATTTTAATCAAATTTTAGGAGCTCATATAATTGATTAAGAGCTTTTCAACACGAATATATTGCAAAAACTTGATTTCTGTTCTTTTTACTCAGTTAATATTCTAACGGGTCCATTGTTCGGCCCGTTTAGACCCGCTCGTCCGAAACCTCTACAAAAGGGTTGCAAAATAAATTTTAATCCAAATTGAGGAGTTCATACAATTGATTATGAGCTTTTCAACACTATTATATTGTAAAAACTCGATTTTTGTTCTTTTTACTCAGTTAAAATTCTAAAGGGTCCATTGTTCGCCCCATTTAGACCCGCTCGTCCGAAACCTCTAAAAAAAGACCGCAAAACAAGTTAGAGTAAAATTTTAGGATTTCATATAATTGATTACGAGCTTTTCAACACGACTATATTGCAAAAACTCGATTTCTGTACTTTTTACTCAGTTAAAATTCTAACGGGTCTATTGTTCAGCCCATTTAGACCCGCTCGTCCGAAACCTTTACAAAAAAGACCGCAAAATAAGTTAGAATCAAATTTTCGGAGTTCATATAATTGATTACGAGCTTTTCAACATGATTATATTGCAAAATCTCGATTACAGTTCTTTTAAATCAGTTAAAATTCTAACGGGTCCATTGTTCGGCCCATTTAGACCCGCTCGTCCGAAACCTCTAAAAAAGGGTTGCAAAATAAGTTTTAATCAAAATTTAGGAGTTCATACAATTGATTACGAGCTTTTCAACACGATTATATTGCAAAAACTCGATTTCTGTACTTTTTACTCAGTTAAAATTCTAACGGGTCCATTGTTGGCCCCATTTAGACCCGCTCGTCCGAAACCTTTACAAAAAAGATCGCAAAATATGTTTTAGTCAAATTTTAGGAGATCATATAATTGATTAAGAGCTTTTCAACACGATTATATGGCTAAAACTCGATTTCTGTTCTTTTTACTCAGTTAATATTCTAACGGGTCCATTGTTCGGCCCATTTAGACCCGCTCGTCCGAAACTCTACAAAAGGGTTGCAAAATAAGTTTTAATCCAAATTTAGGAGTTCATACAATTGATTACAAGCTTTTCTGCACAATTATATTGCAAAAACTCGATTTTTGTGCTTTTTACACAGTTAAAATTCTAACGGGTCCATTGTTTGGCCTATTTAGAACCGCTCGTCCGAAACCTCTACAAAAGGGTTGCAAAATAAGTTTTAATCCAAATTTAGGAGTTCATACAATTGATTACGAGCTTTTCTATACGATTATATTGCAAAACTCGTTTTCTGTACTTTTTACCCAGTTAAGATTCTAACGGGTCCATTGTTCGGCCCATTTAGACCCGCTCGTCCGAACCCTTTACAAAAAAGATCGCAAAAATAAATTTTAATCAAATTTTAGGAGTTCATATAATTGATTAAGAGCTTTTCAACACGATTATATTGCAAAAACTTGATTTCTGTTCTTTTTACTCTGTTAATATTCTAACGGGTCCATTGTTCGGCCCATTTAGACCCGCTCGTCCGAAAACTCTACAAAAGGGTTGCAAATTAAGTTTTAATCCAAATTTAGGAGTTCATACAATTGATTACGAGCTTTTCAACACTATTATATTGCAAAAACTCAATTTTTGTTCTTTTTAGTCAGTTAAAATTCTAAAGGGTCCATTGTTCGCCCCATTTAGACCCGCTCGTCCGAAACCTCTACAAAAAAGACCGCAAAACAAGTTAGGGTCAAATTTTCGGATTTCATATAATTGATTACGAGCTTTTCAACACAACTATATTGCAAAAACTTGATTTCTATACTTTTTCTTAGTTAAAATTCTAACGGGTCCATTGTTCAGCCTATTAAACTCGCTCGTCCGAAACCTATAAAAAAGGGTTGCAAAATAAGTTTTAATCCAAATTTAGGAGTTCATACAATTGATTATGACATTTTCAATACGATTATATTGCAAAAACTCGATTTTCTGTTCTTTTTACTCAGTTAAAATTCTAACGGGTCCATTGTTCGGCCCATTTAGACCCGCTCGTCCGAAACCTTTACAAAAAAGACCGCAAAAGAAGTTAGAATCAAATTTTAGGAGTTCATATAATTGATTGCGAGCTTTTAACACGATTATATTGCAAAATCTCGATTACAGTCTTTTTACTCAGTTAAAATTCTAACGGGTCCATTGTTCGACCCATTTAGACCCGCTCATCCGAAACCTCTACAAAAGGGTTGCAAAATAAGTTTTAATCCAAATTTAGGAGTTTACACATATGTTTACGAGCTTTTCAACACGATTATATTGCAAAAACTCGATTTCTATTCTTTTTACTCAATTAAAATTCTAACGGGTCCATTGTTCGGCCCATTTAGACCCGCTCGTCCGAAACTTCTACAAAAAAGACCGCAAAACAAGTTAGAATAAAATTTTATGAGTTCATATAATTGATTACGAGCTTTTCAACATGACTATATTGCAAAAACTTGATTTATGTACTTTTTACTCTGTTAAAATTCTAACGGGTCCATTGTTCGGCCCATTTAGACCCGCTCGTCTGAAACCTCTACAAAAGGGTTGCAAAATAAGTTTTAATCCAAATTTAGGAGTTCATACAATTGATTACGAGCTTTTCAACACAATTATATTGCAAAAACTCGATTTTTGTGCTTTTTACTCAGTGAAAATTCTAACAGGTCCATTGTTCGGCCCATTTAGACTCGCTCGTCCGAAACCTCTACAAAAGGGTTGCAAAATAAGTTTTAATCAAAATTTAGGAGTTCATACAATTGATTTGAGCTTTTCAACAAGATTATATTGCAAAAACTAGATTTCTGTACTTTTTACTCAGTTAAAATTCTAACGGGTCCATTGTTCGGCCCATTTAGACCCGCTCGTCCGAAACCTTTACAAAAAAGATCGTAAAATAAATTTTAATCAAATTTTAGGAGTTCATATAATTGATTAAGAGCTTTTCAACACGATTATATTGCAAAAACTTGATTATTGTTCTTTTCACTCAGTTAATATTCTAACGGGTCCATTGTTCGGCCCATTTAGACCCGCTCGTCCGAAACCTCTAGAAAAGGGTTGCAAAATAAGTTTTAATCCAAATTTAGGAGTTCATACAATTGATTACAAGATTTTCAATACAATTATATTGCAAAAACTTGATTTCTATACTTTTTACTCAATTAAAATTCTAACGGGTCCATTGTTCGGCCCATTTAGACCCGCTCGTCCGAAACCTTTACAAAAAAGATCGCAAAATAAATTTTAATCAAATTTTAGGAGTTCATATAATTGATTAAGAGCTTTACAACACGAATATATTGCAAAAACTTGATTTTTGTTCTTTTTACTCAGTTAATATTCCAACGGGTCCATTGTTCGGCCCATTTAGACTCGCTCGTCCGAAACCTCTACAAAAGGGTTGCAAAATAAGTTTTAATCCAAATTTAGGAGTTCATACAATTGATTACGAGCTTTTCAACACAATTATATTTCAAAAACTCGATTTCTATACTTTTTACTCAATTAAAATTCTAACGGGTCCATTGTTTGGCCCATTTAAACCCGCTCGTCCGAAACCTTTACAAAAAAGATCGCAAAATAAATTTTAATCAAATTTTAGGAGTTCAAATAATTGATTAAGAGCTTTTCAACACGATTATATTGCAAAAACTTGATTTCTGTTCTTTTTTCTCAGTTAATATTCTAACGGGTCCATTGTTCGGCCCATTTAGACCCGCTCGTCCGAAACCTCTACAAAAGGGTTGCAAAATAAGTTTTAATCCAAATTTAGGAGTTCATACAATTGATTACGAGCTTTTCAACACAATTATATTGCGAAAACTCGATTTTTGTGCTTTTTACTTAGTTAAAATTCTAACGGGTCTATTGTTCGGCCCATTTAGACCTGATCGTCCGAAACCTATACAAAAGGGGTTCCAAAATAAGTTTTAATCCAAATTTAGGAATGCATCTAATTGATTACGAGCTTTTCAACACAATTATATTACAAAAACTCGATTACTATACTTTTTACTAAGTTAAAATTCTAACGGGTCCATTGTTCGGCCCATTTAGACCCGCTCGTCTGAAACCTCTACAAAAGGGTTGCAAAATAAGTTTTAATCCAAATTTAACAGTTCATACAGATGATTACGAGCTTTTCAAAACGATTATATTGCAAAAACTAGATTTCTGTACTTTTTACTCCGTTAAAATTCTAACGGGTCCATTGTTCGGCCCATTTATACCCGCTCGTCCGAAACCTCTACAAAAAAGATCACGAAATAAGTTTTAATCAAATTTTAGGAGTTCATATAATTGATTAAGAGCTTTTCAACATGATTATATTGCAAAAACTCAATTTCTGTTCTTTTTACTCAATTAATATTCTAACGGGTCCATTGTTCGGCCCATTTAAACCTGCTCGTCTGAAACCTCTACAAAAGAGTTGCAAAATAAGTTTTAATTCAAATTTAGGAGTTCGTACAATTGTTTACGAGCTTTTCAACACGATTATATTGGAAAAACTCGATTTCTATACTTTTTACTCAATTAAAATTCTAACGGGTCCATTGTTCGGCCCATTTAGACCCGCTCGTCCGAAACCTTTACAAAAAAGATCGCAAAATAAATTTTAATCAAATTTTAGGAGGTCATACAATTGTTTATGAGATTTTCAACACGATTATGTTGCAAAAACTCGATTTCTATACTTTTTACTCAATTAATATTCTAACGGGTCCATTGTTCGGCCCATTTAGACCCGCTCGTCCGAAACCTTTACAAAAAAGATCGCAAATTAATTTTAATCAAATTTTAGGAGTTCATATAATTGATTAAGAGCTTTTCAACACGATTATATTGCAAAAACTTGATTTCTGTTCTTTTTACTGAGTTAATATTCTAACGGGTCCATTGTTCGGCCCATTTAAACCCGCTCGTCCGAAACCTCTACAAAAGGGTTGCAAAATAAGTTTTAATCCAAATTTAAGAGTTCATACAATTGTTTATGAGCTTTTCAACACGATTATATTGCAAAAACTCGATTTCTATACTTTTTACTCAATTAAAATTCTAACGGGTCCATTGTTCGGCCCATTTAGACCCGCTCGTCTGAAACCTCTACAAAAGGGTTGCAAATTAATTTTAATCCAACTTTAGGAGTTCATACAATTGTTTACGAGCTTTTCAACACGATTATATTGCAAAAACTTGATTTCTGTTCTTTTTACTGAGTTAATATTCTAACGGGTCCATTGTTCGGCCCATTTAGACCCGCTCGTCCGAAACCTCTACAAAAGGGTTGCAAAATAAGTTTAAATCCAAATTTAGGAGTTCATACAATTGATTACGAGCTTTTCAACACGATTATATTGCAAAAACTTGATTTCTGTTCTTTTTACTCAGTTAATATTCTAACTGGTCCATTGTTCGGCCCATTTAAACCCGCTCGTCTGAAACCTCTACAAAAGGGTTGCAAAATAAGTTTTAATCCAACTTTAGGAGTTCATACAATTGTTTACGAGCTTTTCAACATGATTATATTGCAAAAACTCGATTTCTATACTTTTTACTCAATTAAGATTCTAACGGATCCATTGTTCGACCCATTTAGACTCGCTCGTCCGAAACCTTTACAAAAAAGATCGCAAAATAAATTTTAATCAAATTTTAGGAGTTCATATAATTGATTAAGAGCTTTTCAACACGATAATATTGCAAAAACTTGATTTATGTTCTTTTTACTCCGTTAATATTCTAACGGGTCCATTGTTCGGCCCATTTAGACCCGCTCGTCCAAAACCTCTACAAAAGGGTTGCAAAATAAGTTTTAATCAAAATTTAGGAGTTCATACAATTGATTACGAGCTTTTCACCACGATTATATTGCAAAAACTCGATTTTGTTCTTTTTACTCAATTAATATTCTAACGGGTCCATTGTTCGGCCCATTTAGACCCGCTCGTCTGAACCCTCTACAAAAGGGTTGCAAAATAAGTTTTAATCCAAATTTAGGAGTTCATACAATTGTTTACGAGCTTTTCAACACGATTATATTACAAAAACTCGATTTCTATACTTTTTACTCAATTAAAATTCTAACGGGTCCATTGTTCGGCCCATTTAGACCCGCTCGTCCGAAACCTCTACAAAAAAGATCGCAAAATAAGTTTCAATCAAATTTTAGGAGTTCATATAATTGATTAAGAGCTTTTCAACACGATTATATTGCAAAAACTCGATTTCTGTACATTTTACTCAGTTAAAATTCTAACGGGTCCATTGTTCAGCCCATTTAGACCCGCTCGTCCGAAACCTCTACAAAAGGGTTGCAAAATAAGTTTTAATCAAAATTTAGGAGTTCATACAATTGATTACGAGCTTTTCACCACGATTATATTGCAAAAACTCGATTTTGTTCTTTTTACTCAATTAATATTCTAACGGGTCCATTGTTCGGCCCATTTAGACCCGCTCGTCTGAACCCTCTACAAAAGGGTTGCAAAATAAGTTTTAATCCAAATTTAGGAGTTCATACAATTGTTTACGAGCTTTTCAACACGATTATATTGCAAAAACTTGATTTCTATACTTTTTACTCAATTAAAATTCTAACGGGTCCATTGTTCGGCCCATTTAGACCCGCTCGTCCGAAACCTCTACAAAAAAGATCGCAAAATAAGTTTTAATCAAATTTTAGGAGTTCATATAATTGATTAAGAGCTTTTCAACACGATTATATTGTAAAACCTCGATTTCTGTTCTTTTTACTCAGTTAATATTCTAACGGGTCCATTGTTCGGCCCATTTAGACCTGCTCGTCTGAAACCTCTACAAAATGGTTGCAAAATAAGTTTTAACCCAAATTTAGGAGTTCATACAATTGTTTACGAGCTTTTCAACACAATTATATTGCAAAAACTTGATTTCTGTTCTTTTTACTCAGTTAATATTCTAACGGGTCCATTGTTCAGCCCATTTAGACCCGCTCATCTAAAACCTCTACAAAAGGGTTGCAAAATAAGTTTTAATCCAAATTTAGGAGTTCATACAATTTTTTACGAGCTTTTCAACACAATTATATTGCAAAAACTCGATTTCTGTTCTTTTTACTCAGTTAATATTCTAACGGGTCCATTGTTCAGCCCATATAGACCCGCTTGTCTGAAACCTCTACAAAAGGGTTGCAAAATAAGTTTTAATCCAAATTTAGGAGTTCATACAATTGTTTACGAGCTTTTCAACACAATTATATTGCAAAAACTCGATTTTTGTGCTTTTTACTCAGTTAAAATTCTAACGGGTCCATTGTTCGGCCCATTTAGACCCGCTCGTCTGAAACCTCTACAAAAGGGTTGCAAAATAAGTTTTAATCCAAATTTAGGAGTTCATACAATTGTTTACGAGCTTTCCAACACGATTATATTGCAAAAACTCAATTTCTATTCTTTTTACTCAATTAAAATTCTAACAAGTCCATTGTTCGACCCATTTAGACCCGCTCGTCAGAAACCTTTACAAAAAAGATCGCAAAATAAGTTTTAATCAAATTTTAGGAGTTCATATAATTGATTAAGAGCTCTTCAACATGATAATATTGCAAAAACTTGATTTCTGTTCTTTTTACTCAGTTAATATTCTAACGGGTGTGGATGGCTCTCAATTCTCTCTCAAATTTTTCCGGGGTCTTTGTTGGGTGTTGGCTTGTTCTTCTTGCTTTTCCTTTTTTTCCGGTTGTGTTTTCCACTCTCTCTCTTTCATTCCCCTTCCCCCACACGGCACCTCTCTGTCTTCCGCCGGATTTGCCAGCATATCATCAAGATAACCGAAAATTTTTGATTTCCTTAGAAATCGGTAAGAGAATGCCAAGGGTCATTCCACCCCGTCCCATTTTACCATTTACATCTTTTGTTATATTTTTTATCTGTTTTTATTCTCTCTGGCATTTAACCCTTAACATGTTTCTTTTCTGCGAGTTTTGGCCGATTTTTGCATTACACAAAACCTCTATTAGATCTGTTTTATCTGATGAAGGGCTATTTTTCCCCTTTTTTCACCGTCTTTTCCCCTCTTTGGGCGTTTTCGACGAGATCCAACCGGCGAACTACAGATCTGGACGGTAAGTCTCACCGATTATCTTTTCTCTATGTTTTTCTGTTCCTTTGTTTCTATTTAACCCTTTCTGATCTTTGCCTTGGTTTTTTTCTCTTTGGTTTTGGATCAATCTCTTCTGCTATCCCGGAGGGCTTCTTCCCCTATTGCGACTCACGGCGTTTGTCCTACATCCACCCGTTTGGATTTGTTTCTCTATCCCTTCTTTTTATTTTCTTTGTTTTTGTTCAACTCATCTTTTTTGTTTCTCTTTTTTCAAAGGGTTTTCCCCCTTCTATTTCTTTTCTGCGTTTTTTCAATCTCCCCCATATTTTTTTAGGGTTTGTACCCCTTTCTTTTAGGTTTCTGATTTCCGATTTTCTCTTGCAGATGATGGGTTTTCCTTCGATTAATGAACGACCATCTTCATCTCAATCTGAAATGACAGTTCATCTTCTGGATACTAACCATCTCTCCCACTATTTTCTTTTTTCCTTTAACCCTTATCTATCTCCGTTGTTTTCTTTTCTTCTTTTTTTACTTTCTGTGTACCATATCTTCTCTAATGCTTTGTTTCTCTCTGCACAGCTTCAATGGGGCTCATACTTAATCCTTCTGAGTTCTATGGCTGCAAATCGGGTATTATCGTCCCTCATTTCTCATTGCATTATCTTCATCCTTCCTTTATTCGTTTATGTCCTGTTATCTTTGTGGGTTGATGGTAATACTAATCGTTTTTCTTTGCTACATTTTCCTTTTGTCCTTTATCATCTTGGCTTGTTATTTGTATCTGATTTATCTTCGTGGTCTAGTAGTCTGACGGCTCCTTATTTTGTCCTTTCTCTATTTTATCTGTATTCTGTTATCTTCTCGTTTGAGCACTCCTTTAGTTGCTTATTTCATCTGCTCCAGTTCTTTCTTAGTACTGTTTTAATCTGTCTTGATATTTACTTGTTGTTTATCCATTTTCTGGGTTCCCTGGTTATTTTCGATCCTTTTAATACTGTCTTTAATTCCATTTATTTTTTATGTTGCTTGTTCTTCTCTAATCTACCACAAGCCCTTTTAGGGAAATCTAAATCAACCCAGTATATGGGGAAAATTCAATTTCTAGCTTACTTCTGCGACAGCATACTTCACCATTTATATTAAGGCTTTGTCCACCTTATTTTCCCCTTACACTTCTCTATATTATGTATTTGTCTAAATTTCTTCTCAACATATTAATGTGGATTTTCCACAATCCTCATTCAACTATGTACCAGGTTTTCATTTACTATGGGCATTATAGTTCCTATGTCTCTTTGAATTTGCATCACTCTACTCACCTAATCATTAGATCTGCTAATTCATTTTTCCACAATTTGTATAATTATGTTTCTGCTCTAAATAACTTTAAATCGACTCATATGTTGTTTTATGTACTTTACTCTGTTACATATCATCTCCAACTTTGGAATTCTTTTATTGCTATTGAATTAAATTTTACCAATATTCGAGCCCTTATAGTGAACCCTATATCAACCCACTTAGTGGGAATTTTTACAATTGTTAACTTATTTTTTCTTATCCAGACACATTTCATAATAAATATTCCCACTTATTTACTTATGCATCATTTGTTCTCATTTTTATGGACTCTGACCCTTGTTACTTATGACATTCCTTTTAATGTATACCATATAATGTATTTCTTAAGGCCCTTTTTCCATTACCTTCCTTCTTTAACCTTGGCCTTTTTTCCCTTCAGGTATTGCCCGGTTCCTTATAGATCTATTTCACTACATGATTTGATGTTGGACTACAAAATAGTACCTTCATGCTTATCTAATTGGTATAATACATGTTTATATTATTGCTTACAACTTTCATCTTATTTTAGTCGTTTATTTAATGTTGGTCATGTATCTTCTGTTTACTCCTTGCCCGTACCTATATACTTGATTATCCCTACCTTCGATCCCTTCTCACCTCTAAATGGTTTCTACAATTCTCTAAAATTCATCTGTCTTCTCTTTTTACTGTTTCAGATCAAAATACCTATCAACCTCCTTTCCTCACTATTGCAGTAATCAAGGAAATTTGGAATCCTGGGCCCACGCACTGGTATTATTCATATTTAATTATTATTAATCGAGCTTGTATTTATTATTTATTAGCCATTCATTATCCCCTTTTTTGCTCTTTTGGTTTGTAAATAATTTCTTATCCCCGCTTCCTTTTATCCATGGGTATGTAATCTTTATTATTTTCTGCTCTTCCTTTTTGCTTTCCTTTCCTGATTGCTCATATCTGTTATGCTTATTTACTTATTGGTTGTTTTTAATGCATGTTGCTTTCTATTCGTTCGATTACGATACATTACTCAATCTGTTTAGTAAATATTCAACCGGTCAATCTCTCAACTCTCCATATATCCTCATTCCCTCTCTCTCTTTATTTCAAAAAATCAGTCTCAACGCCTCATCAGGCGAATTAATTCCAGCCCTTTTTAGGGAATTAACTACGACCATCATTATGATGGAAAACAAATTTCAATCCCCGTTATTTATGCTTAAATTTTTCACCTTCCATATATACATACTAATTAATTTATTCACCATAACTATTATTTGTTACACGGTTTTAAAACAATATATGGTATCCTCCTTAATTTCATTCTTCCCACTTAATATCTTTTTTTATTACTTTCCCACTTTTAATAATTTTTCCGCTCTTCTACCTATTTTATTTAAGGAATATAATTTATTATCCTTAAATTTTTTTATTCCTTTCTCTTCTCTTATTACCAATCGTACAACTTTTAATTACATTTTAAATCCCCGATTTACTTTCTCCTTTATTAAAAAGCCAGCTATAATTTCCAGTTGTAATTCATCCTTTCCTTATACATCCCTAAATATCAGTAAATACAGACGCACACACTTACTTTATTTACTATTACACCTACCTTTAAAATTCTTTTTGCATTTAAGGAATTCTTCCTTAAATTTTGCTTTAAAGTTGCCATTATTTAATATATTTAACGAAAATTCTCCTCTCGCCCAGCTAATTCGTTTTAATAGGGAAAGTTTCTTTTCATCTTGCCTTTATGTCATTATTATAACCCAAACTTTATGGTCACTAATTCTTCCTCAACTTCCTTTACTTACTACTTACCATAGAATAGCTTACATAATCTCTTCTTATTTATATGAACAACATACCCGTATTAAGCCACAAACCTCTCCCAATCCTTCTATCCTCCTTAACTTCTATACTCCACCCATAGTATCCTCCTCTATCCCCCAGCTTAGCTCCATCGACCTCACTCATGAGGAAGTAGAACTCCTTTACACTCCTGATTTCGGCTGGGATTTTGTCAAGGAGGATCCCAAGCTATTCATCTTAGGATGCTTTATCTCGTCTAAAACTATTGATATTTATGTTGTTATTAATGCGTTTGAAGGAATTTGGAAGCCTAACGAAGTTGTGTCTATTTCTGTCATCCAAGACAACTATCTCAAGATCAAATTCAAGGAAGTCAAGTTCTGTTACGAAGTCTTTAACCGAGGTCCTTGGCTGTACAAGGACGAATGGTTAGCCATTACCGAATATGATCCTGCTAAATCTATTGGAGATTATTCATTCAACATTATGAGGATCTGGATCCGCATTTTCGCCCTTCCTTCCTCCCTCTTTGAGGACATTGATCGATCGCACCTTGTGGGACATGCTCTTGGGTCTATGGTAGGCAACGTCATACGAACTGATACTCGAGAATTTGAAGGAAATATGAAAGACTTCCTGCGGGTCAAAATTTTCCTGAATATCACCAAACCGGTCACTCGTTTCGTCTTTATTGGTTCCGGGGCCAACAAAACCATGTGTCGTCTTCAATACGAACGCCTTCCCACTTTATGCCCTGGTTGTGGAATAATTATCCACACAATTGAGAACTGTCCTATTCGTTCTTCTCTAGATCTAAACAAGCTGCAATACGGGGAGTGGCTCCGCTACCTCCCTCCAAGACGTCGCCCAGTTGGTACCCGAGGGCGTATCCGCTATGTTGAACCTAATCTTAACCAAAACAACCCACCACCGACTGGTACTCTTTCTCCCTCTATCTCCAATATTTCATCTACTATACGATTTAGATCTAAATTTATTTTATTTTTTCTGCTATCTTTATTTCTGATTCTATATTTGTTATTTTTTTTCTTTTTTCATAGTTCCTCCTGTTCCAGCTGCTTCTGCCAATACTAATATTCCCACCTCTGACCCGAATGCGATGGGTATTTCTCCCCCTCTCTTAACCACTTTCTTAATAAGCCTTCAATATCTAAACTGGTTTCTTGCTTCAAACTATCCACATGCTCTCTAAACGAGGGTGATGCTGCGTCCTTTTCGGAGCAACCAACTGAGGAAGTACCCAACACTGATACGGCAATGGGTGATGCCCCCCCTTCTAAAGATCCACCTGCTTCAGATTCGAAACAGAAAGCCTCTCTCGAGCCTCAACCCTTAAATACCATCTATCCTATCCCTGAAGATGCATCCGATGATGATTGGGATGCCACGGATGATGGTGTTCCCAGCCCAACTGCTCAGCAAATTAAGAAGATTGAAGCCGAACTGCGTAAGCCCCCTGTTTCTACCGATTCCAAATTCAATGATTTTAACCAATGGCTTTTGAAAACTTATCCTAATGATGCAGCTCCTGCCCCTGCTCCAGCCCAACTGAACCGTGGCACAAAACGCCGTTCTCCCATCCAAGTTTCGCTCCCACCAAAGAAATCCAAACCCTCCGGATCCACTCCTAAGGCTGGTAAGAGCAGCTCAAAAAACTCTCCGGCGGCGGCTGACTCCCAGCCCCGCCGAGCAAATTGAGGATTCTTTACTGGAACTGCCAGGGTCTAGGACAAGCCCCGATAGTTCAATATTTTCGTAGCTATGTCCAAAAATCCAATCCGGATATTATCTTCTTATGCGAAACTAAAATTAATAATGCGGCATGTAGCCGCCTTTGTCTTTCTTTAGGAATGATAGAAATTATTGCTACTCCCCCAACGGATGGGTGTTCCGGTATTGCGCTATTCGCCTCAAACAATATTAATATATCTTTGATTTCGTATTCGCCTCGTTACATACATACTCAAATCATATTGAATGGCCACACTTTGTTTTTTACTGCATGCACGGTTACTCCGAAACAAGTAAAAAATTTAAAACATGGGAAATTATTGATTCCTTACAAATTAATAATAATAATATACCTTGGCTTTTAGGAGGGGATTTTAATGAAATTTTATCAGACTCTAAAAAACAAGGAGGTAGCCGTAGGGCTAGATCACAAATAAATAACTTCCGTCATTGTCTTTCACGCAACAATCTATTTGATTGTAAACCAACATCTGGGTGGTTTACTTGGACAAAAGTTGGGCCCTTAACCCCTACTATACATGAACGTTTAGATAGGTTCATTGCTAATTCGGCCTGGCAAGATCTTTTTCCCTCATATAGCATAACATCAGACTATATGGCCAAGTCCGATCATTGCTTCCTAGTCCTAGATACATCCCCCGCAGCTGCTACACCCCCACAACGACCAAACAACACGTTTCGGTTTGAAAACTGTTGGGCGAACAATGCAAACAATATATCTACTATTAAACGCACTTGGGTCAACACCCCTGGAACAGCCATAGAAAAAATAAAAGCGGTTGGCACATACCTGGAGGAATGGCAGAACCAACAAAGACTAAAAACCACTGGTCGTATTAATTTCCTTACCAAAAAAAGTAACAAATTCTTATGCCGCCCCTTAACTGCCACAAATGAAGGAATTTATATAAAATACAGAACATAACTTAATAAACTCCTAATGGAACAAGAAATTTATTGGGCTCAAAGATCTCGTACACTATGGCTATCCCAAGGGGATAAAAATACGAGGTTCTTCCATGCTCGTGCGAACAATAGAAGGAAAAAAAACTTGATCACGGGTCTATTTGATTCTAATTCGAATTGGTGTACAGATGATTCAGATCTAATGTCTATTGCTTCTAATTATTTCCAAAACCTTTTTACATCCTCCAACCCCCAAATTTCCGATAATATACTTGATAAAATTTCGCCCTCTATCACTCAATCTATGAATGATACCCTTTTAAGGGCTTTCACAAAAGAAGAAATTCTCCATGCTTTCCGGGATATTGATCCTAGGAAAGCGCCTGGTATTGATGGATTACCAAGTAGTTTTTATCGACAACATTGGGACACTATTGGCGAAGATGTTATTAATCTATGCCTTAACTTACTAAATGGCACTGCTGATATGTCCTTGGTTAACAAAACTATACTAGTACTAATCCCTAAAATCCAAGACCCAACCACTATGAAACACCTAAGACCTATCAGCCTCTGCACTGTTCTCTATAAAATAGTTGCTAAAACCATTGTCAACAGAATGAAACAAACAATTCCCTTTTGTATTAGCCCTAACCAAACAACCTTCGTTCAAGGACGTAATATTTCTGACAACATCCTCGTTGCCCATGAAATTATTCACAATATTAATTCAGGGGTAACAAAATCTTCCCAAGGAGCTGCTCTTAAACTAGACATGGAAAAGGCTTTTGATAGAGTTGAATGGTCTTTTCTAGCAAATGTTATGGAACGTATGGGCTTCACATCTGACTGTATCTCTCTTATAATGCGTTGCATTACCACTGTTTCATTTTCAGTCAAAATTAACAACTCTTTCTCTCCCTTTTTTCAACCTCGCCGTGGATTACGTCAAGGTGACCCCCTATCACCTTTTCTTTTCCTTTTCTGCAAACAAGGGCTATCTGCTTACCTATCTGCTG
Source organism: Hibiscus trionum (assembly GCA_030270665.1). Lineage (NCBI taxonomy): Eukaryota > Viridiplantae > Streptophyta > Magnoliopsida > Malvales > Malvaceae > Hibiscus > Hibiscus trionum. Next base: position 34,668,101 of record BSYR01000010.1, on the reverse strand, counting down.
CCCAACAAACAAACATCCTACCGGGGCTTGGTGCCTACAAATACGGGCCCAGAGTCAACCATCTACTCTTTGCTGATGATTGTATGGTCTTCATTAATAATACTCCAACTGAAGCTACTCATCTTAAAAGAGCCCTACAAACATATGCTGCGGCTTCCGGTCAAGCGGTTAATTTTGAGAAATCGACAATTTTTTATAATCCACGCACCCCATCCTCAACAAGAACTGCGATCAATAATCTTTTGCAAGTACGTGAGGTATCTAACCCTGGCGTATACCTAGGTGTTCCACTTCTCATAGGGAAGAACAAAATTGAATCATTAGGCTTTGTGCGTGATAAAGTTCATGATCGTCTTTCTAGCTGGGATAAACATCTCCTTTCTTTTAGTGGTCGGGAGATTTTCATTAAAGCATTTTTACAATCTTTGCCTCAATATGTTATGTCTTGTTATCTTCTCCCACAAAACATTATTGATGACATGACCTCAGCAATTCAGCAATATTGGTGGACTGGCAAATCCAATAAAAATGGGTGGCATATGCTTCCTTGGAATCATGTTTGTTTACCTAAGGCCGCTGGTGGTATGGGGTTTAAGGATTTACACGACTTCAATGTTGCTCTCTTGGGTAAGCAAATATGGAGACTCATCTGCAAACCAGATTCTTTATTGGGCCAAATATATCGAGCTAAATACTTTCCTTCAGGAAACATCCTTAATGCCTCCCGTCCCAATCGCGGCTCCTTTGCATGGCAAGGTATATATAATGCTCTACAACATCTCCTCCCAGGCTTTTTACATCGACCAGGCATTAATAGCAATATCATAGTGCACAAAGACATCTGGGGCGGCCCTTCCCCTATTACCCTTACTGGGGATTACGAAATCTCGGATGAAATCCATGTTCGATGCCGCGATTTTATGTTTCGCAATCAAACTGCTTGGGACCCTGAAAAGGTCAATCGTTATTTTAACTCAGCTGATGCCATTGCCATTCTCCAAGTACCAATCATAAATGACCATCGTGACACTAATCTTTGGTCTCCTAACGATTTGGGTATTTACTCGGTCCGTTCTGGTTACCTCTTCTTACAACGTTCTATGTATCCACATACGTCACCTACTCGCTTTTGGAAATTTCTATCCAAAGTAAAGGCCCTACCTAAGGTCAAAACTTTTGGATGGCGTATGACATCTGATGCTTTGCCAGTTGGTTCCAAAATGCAAGTTTTTTCACCAACTTCGGGGCCTTGCCCTATCTGTGGAGCAGACCCGGAGTCCATTCTCCATGCGCTACGTGATTGTGCAGGGGCTTCGGAAGCCCTTCAACTTTCTGGTATTCCCGTAACCCTTTCCAGAAGTTTGGCTATTACCCCCTTACAATGGTTGGAGGAAGCAGCCCATCAACTATCCTCTGACAAGTTTGGGCTTTTTCTTACAACTATATGGAACGTTTGGAATAGACGTAATGATTGGGTTCATAATCATCATCTACAACCACCATGGCTTATTGCCGTTAATTCCACCAGTTTACATGACGACTTCTGTAATGCCTCTTCTTCTTCCACCCCAACCCCGTCTATCCTTTCTCCTCCTTGCTGGAACCCTCCTCCACCTAAACATATTAAAATAAATGTGGATGGGGCTTTTAATCCCTCAACTCGTGCAGCGGCTGTTGGCGCCGTGGCACGTGATTCCACAGGTGCAGTTGTGGGCGGCCTTGCATTTCCGCTTGGAAGCTGTGGGGATGCAGTTACTTGTGAAGGTGAAGGCCTTCTAGCAGGAATCACTTTTGCCCGATCTCAAGGATGGAATCGGATCTTGCTTGAAACCGATTGTGCTTCTCTTGCAAACAGAATCAACAACCTAGGGCTGGACCTCTCTACTATGGACCTCTTCTTCATCAGATTCGCGAGTCCCTTCATGCTTTCGATTCAGTTTCTGTTTCTTTTGTACACCGTGAGGCAAATCATGTGGCCCATACTTTGACTACTTATTCGTGGAGCTCTATGTCTTCCATGTCATTTAATTCTGACATTCATACATGTATCAATCACCTTGTAACAAATTTCTCTATCTTATAATAAAACTTAGGCACTCTTTTCCCCTTTTTAGGGTCCTATAGCTCTGCTTGAAGGACAGTAGTAGGGGTTTTTAATGAGGCCTTTTCTTCAAAAAAAAATATTCTAACGGGTCCATTGTTCGGCCCATTTAGACCCGCTCATCCGAAACCTCTACAAAAGGGTTGCAAAATAAGTTTTAATCCAAATTTAGGAGTTTATACAATTGATTGCAAGCTTTTCAACACAATTATATTTCAAAAACTCGATTACTATACTTTTTACTTAGTTAAAATTCTAACGAGTCTATTTTTCGGCCCATTAGGACCCGCTCGTCTGAAACCTCTACAAAAGGGTTGCAAAATAAGTTTTAATCCAAATTTAGGAGTTCATACAATTGTTTACGAGCTTTTCAACACGATTATATTGCAAAAACTCGATTTATATACTTTTTACTCAATTAAAATTCTAACAGGTCCATTGTTCGGCCCATTTAGACCCGCTCGTCCGAAACCTCTACAAAAAAGATCGCAAAATAAGTATCAATCAAATTTTAGGAGTTCATATAATTGATTAAGAGCTTTTCAACACGATTATATTGCAAAAACTCGATTTCTGTACATTTTACTAAGTTAAAATTCTAACGGGTCCATTGTTCGGCCCATTTAGACCCGCTCGTCCGAAACCTCTACAAAGGGGTTACAAAATAAGTTTTAATCCAAATTTAGGAGTTTATACAATTGATAGCGAGCTTTTCAACACAATTATATTTCAAAAACTAGATTTCTGTTCTTTTTACTCAGTTAATATTCTAACGGGACCATTGTTCGGCCCGTTTAGACCCGCTCGTCTGAAACCTCTACAAAAGGGTTGCAAAATAAGTTTTAATCCAAATTTAGGAGTTCATACAATTGTTTACGAGCTTTTCAACACGATTATATTGCAAAAACTCGATTTCTATACTTTTTACTCAATTAAAATTATAACGGGTCCATTGTTCGGCCCATTTAGACACGCTCGTCCGAAACCTCTACAAAAAAGATCGCAAAATAAGTTTTAATCAAATTTTAGGAGTTCATATAATTGATTAAGAGCTTTTCAACACGATTATATTGCAAAAACTCGATTTCTGTACATTTTACTCAGTTAAAATTCTAACGGGTCCATTGTTCGGCCAATTTAGACCCGCTCGTCCGAAACCTCTACAAAAGGGTTGCAAAATAAGTTTTAATCCAAAATTAGGAATGTATATAATTGATTATGAGCTTTTCAACACGATTATATTGCAAAAACTCGATTTCTATATTTTTTACTCAGTTAAAATTCTAACGGGTCCACTGTTCGGCCCATTTAGACCCGCTCGTCCGAAACCTCTACAAAAGGGTTGCAAAATAAGTTTTAATCCAAATTTAGGAGTTTATACAATTGATTGCGAGCTTTTCAACACAATTATATTGCAAAAACTCGATTACTATACATTTTACTTAGTTAAAATTCTAACATGTGTATTTTTTGGCCCATTAGGACCCGCTCGTCTGAAACCTCTACAAAAGGGTTGCAAAATAAGGTTTAATCCAAATTTAAGAGTTCATACAGATAATTACGAGCTTTTCAAAACGATTATATTGCAAAAACTAGATTTCTATACTTTTTACTCCGTTAAAATTCTAACGGGGCCATTGTTCGGCCCATTTAGACCCGCTCGTCCGAAACCTATACAAAAAAGATCGCAAAATAAGTTTTAATCAAATTTTAGGAGTTCATATAATTTATTAAGAGCTTTTCAACACGATTATATTGCAAAAACTCGATTTCTGTTCTTTTTACTCAGTTAATATTCTAACGGGTCCATGGTTCGGCCCATTTAGACCCGCTCGTCTGAAACCACTACAAAAGGGTTGCAAAATAAGTTTTAATCCAAATTTAGGAGTTCATACAATTGTTTACGAGCTTTTCAACACAATTATATTGAAAAAACTCAATTTCTATAATTTTTACTCAATTAAAATTCTAACGGGTCCATTGTTCGCCCATTTAGACCCACTCGTCTGAAACCTTTACAAAAAAGATCGCAAAATAAATTTTAATCAAATTTTAGGAGTTCATATAATTGATTAAGAGCTTTTCAACACGATTATATTGCAAAAACTTGATTTTTGTGCTTTTTACTCAGTTAAAATTCTAACGGGCCCATTGTTCGGCCCATTTAGACCCGATCGTCCGAAACCTATACAAAGGGGTTGCAAAATAAGTTTTAATCCAAATTTAGGAGTTCATACAATTGATCACTTGCGTTTGAACACGATAATATTGCAAAAACTTAATTTTTGTGCTTTTTACTCAGTTAAAATTCTAATGGGTCCATTGTTCAGCCCATTTAGACCCGCTCGTCCGAAACCTCTACAAAAGGGTTGCAAAATAAGTTTTACTCAAAATTTAGGAGTTCATACAATTGATTACGAGCTTTTAAACACGATTTCTGTACATTTTACACAGTTAAAATTCTAACGGGTCCTTTGTTCGGCTCATTTAGACTCGTTCGTCCGTAACCTCTACAAAAGGGTTGCAAAATAAGTTTTAATACAAATTTAGGAGTTTATACAATTGATTACGAGCTTTTCAACACAATTATATTTCAAAAACTCAATTACTATACTTTTTACTTAGTTAAAATTCTAACGGGTCTATTTTTCTGCCCATTAGGACCCGCTCATCTGAAACCTCTACAAAAGGGTTGCAAAATAAGTGTTAATCCAAATTTAGGAGTTCATACAATTTATTACGAGCGTTTCAACACGATTATATTGCAAAAACTCGATTTTTGTGCTTTTTACTCAGTTAAAATTCTAATGGGTCCATTGTTCGGCCCATATAGACCCGCTCGTCCGAAACCTCTACAAAAGGGTTGCAAAATAAGTTTTACTCAAAATTTAGGAGTTCATACAATGGATTACGAGCTTTTCAACACGATTATATTGCAAAAACTCGATTTCTGTACATTTTACACAGTTAAAATTCTAACGGGTCCATTGTTCGGCCCATTTAGACCCGCTCGTCCGAAACCTCTACAAAAGGGTTGCAAAATAAGTTTTAATACAAATTTAGGAGTTTATACAATTGATTACGAGCTTTTCAACACAATTATATTTTAAAAACTCAATTACTATACTTTTTACTTAGTTAAAATTCTAAAAGGTCTATTTTTCGGCCCTTTAGGACCCGCTCGTCTGAAACCTCTACAAAAGGGTTGCAAAAGAAGTTTTAATCCAAATTTAGGAATGTATATAATTTATTACGAGCTTTTCAACACGATTATATTGCAAAAACTAGATTTCTATATTTTTTACTCAATTAAAATTCTATCGGGTCCACGGTTCGGCCCATTTAGACCCGCTCGTCCGAAACCTCTACAAAAGGGTTGCAAAATAAGTGTTAATCAAAATTTAGGATTTCATACAATTGATCACGAGCGTTTCAACACGATTATATTGCAAAAACTCGATTTTTGTGCTTTTTACTCAGTTAAAATTCTAATGGGTCCATTGTTCGGCCCATTTAGACCCGCTCGTCCGAAACCTCAACAAAAGGGTTGCAAAATAAGTTATAGTCAAAATTTAGGAGTTCATACAATTGATTACGAGCTTTTCAACACGATTATATTGCAAAAACTTGATTTCTATACATTTCACTCAGTTAAAATTCTAACGGGTCCATTCTTCGGCCCATTTAGACCCGTTCGTCCGGAACCTCTACAAAAGGGTTGCAAAATAAGTTTTAATCCAAATTTAGGAGTTTATACAATTGATTACGAGCTTTTCAACACAATTATATTGCAAAAACTCGATTACTATACTTTTTACTTAGTTAAAATTCTAACGGGTCTATTTTTCGGCCCATTAGGACCCGCTCGTCTGAAACCTCTACAAAAGGGTTGCAAAATAAGTTTTAATCCAAATTTAGGAATGTATATAATTGATTACGAGCTTTTCAACACGATTATATTGCAAAAACTTAATTTCTATACTTTTTACTCAGTTTAAATTCTAACGGGTCCACTGTTCGGCCCATTTAGACCCGCTCGTCCGAAACCTCTACAAAAGGGTTGCAAAATAAGTTTTAATCCAAATTTAGGAGTTTATACCATTGATTACGAGCTTTTCAACACAATTATATTGAAAAAACTCGATTACTATAATTTTTACTTAGTTAAAATTCTAACGGGTCTATTTTTCGGCCCATTAGGACCCGCTCGTCTGAAACCTCTACAAAAGGGTTGCAAAATAAGTTTTAATCCAAATTTAAGAGTTCATACAGATGATTACGAGCTTTTCAAAACGATTATATTGCAAAAACTAGATTTTTGTACTTTTTACTCCGTTAAAATTCTAACGGGTCCATTGTTCGGCCCATTTAGACCCGCTCGTCCGAAACCTCTACAAAAAAGATCGCAAAATAAGTTTTAATCAAAGATTAGGAGTTCATACAATTGATTACGAGCTTTTCAACACAATTATATTGCAAAAATTTGTTTTTTGTGCTTTTTACTCAGTTAAAATTCTAACGGGTCCATTGTTCGGCCCATTTAGACCCGATCGTCCGAAACCTATACAAAAGGGGTTGCAAAATAAGTTTTAATCCAAATTTAGGAATGCATATAATTGATTACGAGCTTTTTAACATGATTATATTGTAAAAACTCGATTACAGTTCTTTTTACTCAGTTAAAATTCTAACGGGTCCATTGTTCGACCCATTTAGACCCGATCGTCCGAAACCTATACAAAAGGGGTTGCAAAATAAGTTTTAATCCAAATTTAGGAATGCATATAATTGATTACGAGCTTTTCAACATGATTATATTGTAAAAACTCGATTTAAGTTCTTTTTACTCAGTTAAAATTCTAACGGGTACATTCTTCGGCCCATTTAGACCCGATCGTCCGAAACCTCTACAAAAGGGTTGAAAAATAAGTTTTAATCCAAATCTAGGAGTTCATACAATTGATTACGAGCATTTCAATACTATTATATTGCAAAAACTCGATTTCTGTACTTTTTACTCAGTTAAAATTCTAACGGGTCCATTGTTCGGCCCTTTTAGACCGGCTCGTCCGAAACCTTTACAAAAAAGACCGCAAAATAAGTTAGAATCAAATTTTAGGAGTTCATATAATTGATTACGAGCTTTTCAACATGATTATATTGCAAAATCTCGATTACAGTTCTTTTTACTCAGTTAAAATTTTAACGGGTCCATTGTTCGGCCCATTTAGACTCGCTCGTCCGAAACCTCTACAAAAGGGTTGCAAAATAAGTTTTAAACCAAATTTAGGAGTTCATACAATTGTTTATGAGCTTTTCAACACGATTATATTGCAAAAACACGATTTCTGTTCTTTTTACTCAGTTAAAATTCTAACGGGTCCATTGTTGGCCCCATTTAGACCCGCTCGTCCGAAACTTATACAAAAAAAGACCGACAAACAAGTTAGAATCAAATTTTAGGATTTCATATAATTCATTACGAGCTTTCAACATGACTATATTGCCAAAACTTGATTTCTGTACTTTTTACTCAATTAAAATTCTAACAGGTCCATTGTTCGGCCCATTTAGACCCGCTCGTCCGAAACCTTTACAAAAAAGATCGCAAAATAAGTTTTAATCAAATCTTAGGAGTTCATATAATTGATTAAGAGCTTTTCAACATGATTATATTGCAAAAACTCGATTTCTGTTCTTTTTACTCAGTTCATATTCTAACTGGTCCATTGTTCGGCCCATATAGGCCCGCTCGTCCGAAACCCCAACAAAAGGGTTGCAAAATAAGTTTTAATCCAAATTTAGGAGTTCATACAATTGATTACGAGCTTTTCAACACAATTATATTGCAAAAACTCGATTTTTGTGCTTTTTACTCGGTTAAAATTCTAACGGTTCCATTGTTCGGCCCATTTAGACTCGCTCGTCCGAAACCTCTACAAAAGGGTTGCAAAAAAAGTTTTAATCAAAATTTAGGAGTTCATGCAATTGATTACAAGCTTTTCAACACGATTATATTGCAAAAACTCGATTTTTGTACTTTTTACTCAGTTAAAATTCTAACGGGTCCATTGTTCGGCCCATTTCGACCTGCTCGTCCGAAACCTTTACAAAAAAAGATCGCAAAATAAATTTTAATCAAATTTTAGGAGTTCATATAATTGATTAAGAGCTTTTCAACACGATTATATTGAAAAAACTTGATTTCTGTTCTTTTTACTCAGTTAATATTCTAACGGCTCCATTGTTCGGCCCATTTAGACCCGCTCGTCCGAAACCTCTACAAAAGTGTTGCAAAATAAGTTTTAATCCAAATTTAGGAGTTCATACAATAGATTACGAGCTTTTAAACACAATTATATAGCAAAAACTCGATTTTTGTGCTTTTTACTCAGTTAAAATTCTAACGGGTCCATTGTTCGGCCCATTTAGACCCGCTCGTCCGAAACCTTTACAAAAAAGATCGCAAAATAAGTTAGAATCAAATTTTAGGAGTTCATATAATTGATTAAGAGCTTTTCAACACGATTATATTGCAAAAACTCAATTTCTATACTTTTTACTCGGATAAAATTCTAACGGGTCCATTGTTTTGCCCATTTAGACTCGCTCGTCCGAAACCTTACAAAAAGAACCGCAAAATAAGTTTTAATCAAAATTTAGGAGTTCATATAATTGATTACGAGCTTTTCAACACGATTATATTGCAAAAACTCGATTTCTGTTCTTTTTTTTTTAAATTAATATTCTAACGGGTCCATTCTTTGGCCCATTTAGACCCGCTCGTCCGAAACCTCTACAAAAGGGCTGCAGAATAAGTTTTAATCCAAATTTAGGAGTTCATACAATTGATTAAGAGCTTTTCAACACTGTTATATTGCAAAAACTCGATTTTTGTGCTTTTTACTCAGTTAAAATTCTAACGGGTCCATTGTTCGGCCCATTTAGACCCGCTCGTCCGAAACCTCTACAAAAGGGTTGCAAAATAAGTTTTAATCCAAATTTAGGAGTTCATACAATTGATTACGAGCGTTTCAACACGATTATATTGCATAAACTCAATTTCTGTACTTTTTACTCAATTAAAATTCTAACGGGTCCATCGTTCGGCCTCTTTAGACCCGATCTTCCGAAACCTATACAAAAAGGGTTGCAAAATAAGTTTTAATCCAAATTTAGGAATGCATATAATTGATTACGAGCTTTTCAACACGATTATATTGCAAAAACTCAATTTCTATAATTTTTACTCAGTTAAAATTCTAACGGGTCCACTGTTCGGCCCATTTAGACCCGCTCGTCCGAAACCTTTATGAAAAAGATCGCAAAATAAGTTAGAATCAAATTTTAGGAGTTCATATAATTGATTAAGAGCTTTTCAACACGATTATATTGCAAAAACACGATTTCTGTTTTTTCCCCAGATAATATTCTAACGGGTCTATTGTTCGGCCCATTTAGACCCGCTCGTCCGAAACCTCTACAAAAGGGTTGCAAAATATGTTTTAATCCAAATTTAGGAGTTGATACAATTGATTACGAGCTTTTCAACACAATTATACTGCAAAAACTCAATTTTTGTGCTTTTTACTTAGTTAAAATTCTAATGGGTCCATTGTTCGGCCCATTTAGACCTGCTAGTCCGAAACCTTTACAAAAAGATCGCAAATAAGTTAGAATCAAATTTTAGGAGTTCATATAATTGATTAAGAGCTTTTCAACACGATTATATTGCAAAAACTCAATTTCTATACTTTTTACTCGGTTAAAATTCTAACGGGTCCATTGTTCTGCCTATTTAGACTAGCTCGTCCAAAACCTTACAAAAAGGACCGCAAAATAAGTTTTATTCAAAATTTAGGAGTTCATATAATTGATTACGAGCTTTTCAACACGATTATATTGCAAAAACTCGATATCTGTTCTTTTTACTCTGCTAATTTTCTAACGGGTCCATTTTTCGACCCATTTAGACCCGCTCGCCCGAAACCTCTACAAAAGGGCTGCAAAATAAGTTTTAATCCAAATTTAGGAGTTCATACAATTGATTACGATCTTTTCAACACAATTATATTGCAAAAACTCGATTTTTGTGCTTTTTACTTAGTTAAAATTCTAACGGGTCCATTGTTCGGCCCATTTAGACCCGCTCGTCCGAAACCTCTACAAAAGGGTTTTAAAATAAGTTTTAATCCAAATTTAGGAGTTCATACAATTGATTACGAGCTTTTCAACACAATTATATTGCAAAAACTCGATTTTTGTGCTTTTTACTCAGTTAAAATTCTAACGGTTCCATTGTTCGGCCCATTTAGACTCGCTCGTCCGAAACCTCTACAAAAGGGTTGCAAAATAAGTTTTAATCAAAATTTAGGAGTTCATGCAATTGATTACGAGCTTTTCAACACGATTATATTGCAAAAACTCGATTTTTGTACTTTTTACTCAGTTAAAATTCTAACGGGTCCATTGTTCGGCCCATTTCGACCTGCTCGTCCGAAACCTTTACAAAAAAAGATCGCAAAATAAATTTTAATCAAATTTTAGGAGTTCATATAATTGATTAAGAGCTTTTCAACACGATTATATTGAAAAACTTGATTTCTGTTCTTTTTACTCAGTTAATATTCTAACGGGTCCATTGTTCGGCCCATTTAGACCCGCTCGTCCGAAACCTCTAAAAAAGTGTTGCAAAATAAGTTTTAATCCAAATTTAGGAGTTCATACAATAGATTACGAGCTTTTAAACACAATTATATAGCAAAAACTCGATTTTTGGCTTTTTACTCAGTTAAAATTCTAACGGGTCCATTGTTCGGCCCATTTAGACCCGCTCGTCCGAAACCTTTGCAAAAAAGATATCAAAATAAGTTAGAATCAAATTTTAGGAGTTCATATAATTGATTAAGAGCTTTTCAACACGATTATATTGCAAAAACACAATTTCTATACTTTTTACTCGGATAAAATTCTAACGGGTCCATTGTTTTGCCCATTTAGACTCGCTCGTCCGAAACCTTACAAAAAGAACCGCAAAATAAGTTTTAATCAAAATTTAGGAGTTCATATAATTGATTACGAGCTTTTCAACACGATTATATTGCAAAAACTCGATTTCTGTTCTTTTTTTTCAATTAATATCTAACGGGTCCATTGTTTGGCCCATTTAGACCCGCTCGTCCGAAACCTCTACAAAAGGGCTGCAAAATAAGTTTTAATCCAAATTTAGGAGTTCATACAATTGATTAAAAGCTTTTCAACACAGTTATATTGCAAAAACTCGATTTTTGTGCTTTTTACTCAGTTAAAATTCTAACGGGTCCATTGTTCGGCCCATTTAGACCCGCTCGTCCGAAACCTCTACAAAAGGGTTGCAAAATAAGTTTTAATCCAAATTTAGGAGTTCATACAATTGATTACGAGCGTTTCAACACGATTATATTGCATAAACTCAATTTCTGTACTTTTTACTCAATTAAAATTCTAACGGGTCCATCGTTCGGCCTCTTTAGACCCGATCTTCCGAAACCTATACAAAAAGGGTTGCAAAATAAGTTTTAATCCAAATTTAGGAATGCATATAATTGATTACGAGCTTTTCAACACGATTATATTGCAAAAACTCAATTTCTATAATTTTTACTCAGTTAAAATTCTAACGGGTCCACTGTTCGGCCCATTTAGACCCGCTCGTCCGAAACCTTTATGAAAAAGATCGCAAAATAAGTTAGAATCAAATTTTAGGAGTTCATATAATTGATTAAGAGCTTTTCAACACGATTATATTGCAAAAACACGATTTCTGTTTTTTTCCCCAGATAATATTCTAACGGGTCTATTGTTCGGCCTATTTAGACCCGCTCGTCCGAAACCTCTACAAAAGGGTTACAAAATATGTTTTAATCCAAATTTAGGAGTTGATACAATTGATTACGAGCTTTTCAACACAATTATATTGCAAAAACTCAATTTTTGTGTTTTTTACTTAGTTAAAATTCTAATGGGTCCATTGTTCGGCCCATTTAGACCTGCTAGTCCGAAACCTTTACAAAAAGATCGCAAATAAGTTAGAATCAAATTTTAGGAGTTCATATAATTGATTAAGAGCTTTTCAACACGATTATATTGCAAAAACTCAATTTCTATACTTTTTACTCGGTTAAAATTCTAACGGGTCCATTGTTCTGCCTATTTAGACTCGCTCGTCCAAAACCTTACAAAAAGGACCGCAAAATAAGTTTTATTCAAAATTTAGGAGTTCATATAATTGATTACGAGCTTTTCAACACGATTATATTGCAAAAACTCGATATCTGTTCTTTTTACTCTGCTAATATTCTAACGGGTCCATTTTTCGACCCATTTAGACCCGCTCGCCCGAAACCTCTACAAAAGGGCTGCAAAATAAGTTTTAATCCAAATTTAGGAGTTCATACAATTGATTACGATCTTTTCAACACAATTATATTGCAAAAACTCGATTTTTGTGCTTTTTACTTAGTTAAAATTCTAACGGGTCCATTGTTCGGCCCATTTAGACCCGCTCGTCCGAAACCTCTACAAAAGGGTTTTAAAATAAGTTTTAATCCAAATTTAGGAGTTCATACAATTGATTACGAGCTTTTCAACACAATTATATTGCAAAAACTCGATTTGTGTGCTTTTTATTTAGTTAAAATTCTAACGGGTCCATTGTTCGGCCCATTTAGAACCGCTCATCCGAAACCTCTACAAAAGGGTTGCAAAATAAGTTTTAATCCAAATTTAGGAGTTCATACAGTTGATTACAAGCTTTTCAATACCATTATATTGCAAAAACTCGATTTCTGTACTTTTTACTCAGTTAAAATTCTAACGGGTCCGTTGTACGGCCCATTTAGACCCGCTCGTCCGAAACCTTTACAAAAAAGACCGCAAAATATGTTAGAATCAAATTTTAGGAGTTCATATAATTGATTACGAGCTTTTCAACATGATTATATTGCAAAATCTCGATTACAGTTCTTTTTACTCAGTTAAAATTCTAACGGGTCCATTGTTCGGCCCATTTAGACCCGCTTGTCTGATACCTCTACAAAAGGGTTGCAAAATAAGTTTTAATCCAAATTTAGGAGTTCATACAATTGTTTACGAGCTTTTCAACACGATTATATTGCAAAAACTCGATCTATGTACTTTTTACTCAGTTAAAATTCTAACGGGTCCATTGTTCGGCCCATTTAGACCCGCTTGTCCGAAACCTTTACAAAAAAGATCGCAAAATAAATTTTAATCAAATTTTAGGAGTTCATATAATTGATTAAGAGCTTTTCAACACGATTATATTGCAAAAACTTGATTTATGTTCTTTTTTCTCAGTTGATATTCTAACGGGTCCATTGTTCGGCCCATTTAGACCCGCTCATCTGAAACCTCTACAAAAGGGTTGCAAAATAAGTTTTAATCCAAATTTAGGAGTTCATACAATTGATTACGAGCTTTTCACCACAATTATATTGCAAAAACTCGATTTTTGTGCTTTTTACTTAGTTAATATGAGAAGCTACCCACATTCTGTCATGGGTGTGGCATTCTATGTCATCTTAAAGCCACTTTTGCGGAATTTAAGGATGACAAGACGGAACCCCAACAGTATGGAGACTGGCTACGTGCCCCTGCTCCGAAGAAAAAATCCAAAATAACAACCAGAGGTCGGGTATGTTACTTCGAGCCAGCTGGCCCGTCAACCAAGCCCTCGACAGCCACCGGTACCCAAGTCTATATCTATATTTTTCTCTTTAGGGTTTGGGCCCTCTCTTTTCTTATTCTCTATGCGTTGCATGCTACATGCATTTTTATCAAGCTCATGCTCAATAATCTCACCCTTTCTCAGGTGCAGGACCAACAACAAAGAAACCAGCCACCACCGGTATCTTTGGATAATTATCATGCAATTTTATTCGAAGAAATATTTTCTAATATTTATCTACTATGCTCTCTTCAGCGGCACTCTGCTAACTGTCGTTGCCTTCCTTTCTGCTCCACAGGAACAGATCGCAAAGGAAAAAAGGTTGTTGTTGCTGACGCCACCTCAGCCACGCTGATGTCGGATTCTGCTGCAACAGAACCGAAGGACGAGGCTACTGCAGTTCCCACAGCTGCCGCTGCTACTAATTCCATCGATGCTGTGGCACCTACGGGTGAAGACGCATTGCTGGACCAGACGGCCCCAGTTGCCCCTGATGCACCAATGACGGACGCAAGAGGCGTTCCCAGTGGACATCATACCTCACCCACTGCTGGCATTTCAGTTGAACCCCTTGACGTGGTCCCTCTTACTGTTATACCTGCTGATGCGGAATCAGCCAACACTGGATCTCCCAACACTGCCCAAGTTGCAGGGATTGATGATGCATCATTCACCCTGCCCGACAAGCGGTTTGTGCTGATTGACGGTGAAGGATTCCCGGTGCCTACTGCCGTGCCTGACAAATCTACCACTACTGGCCACGGCAGCAATGCTTATGAGCATGTCAACCCGGAGTTTGAGGATTAGCTTGCTACCACATCGAGCCCTCCGAAGGGTGCAAAGGAACCTCGCAAGGCAAAGCGCAGCCCACCCCCAGCTGCGCCCACTGTGGCTAAGCGCCCGCGTACCTCCCCCAAGGTTCAAGCAAGGCCGGCAAAACCCGGAGCACCATCTGAAAAGACTACCAAACATACAAAAGCTGGGATGAGCAGCAAAGTCTCTTCGGCGGCGGTTGATATTCAACCCCGCCGAGAGAAATGAGGATATTTTGCTGGAACTGCCGTGGGCTTGGTTCACCAGAGGCAGTTCAAGGTCTTGTTTCCCTAGTCCGGAAGTTGGAACCTACAATTATTTTCTTGTCTGAAACTAGATTGTTTAATTTTGATTTTGAACGTTTAAAATTTTCTTTGGATATGACGGGCTGCTTCCATGTGAAAAGCAGCCCAACTTGCTCTGGTCTTTTACTATTATGGAATAATAATACGTCTCTGGATCTTTTATCGTATTCTGATCGTTACATTGATTCAACTATAACAACTACTGATGATTGCTTTCGATTCACCGGCGTCTATGGGTACGCCGAAACTAGCATGAAATATAAGACGTGGGAGCTCATAGACTCTCTTCGTAGCAATTCACCGTTGCCTTGGCTAATTGGTGGAGACCTAAACGAAATTTTATCCGACTCTGAAAAACAAGGCGGATGTCGCAGACCACAATCACAAATCACCAACTTTCGAGATTGCCTTGCTCGCAATGGAATTTTTTATTCTAAACCCTGTTCGGGATGGTTCACATGGTCTTGAACGGAACCCAATGTTGCATCCGTTTGTGAACGTCTAGATCGATTCCTTGCTTGTAATGCATGGCTAAATGCACACCTAACATTCCAATGCAGGAACGTTTTCTCTCCAGATTCCGATCATTATGTCATTCTCATGGACACCAAACGTGTTGCTCCCCATGAGGCTCGTTCTCGGCATGATGGCGATCACTTTCGCTTTGAATCTTGCTGGGAAAATGACCCATCATGTATCAAAGCCTTCCACCAAGCCTGGTCAAACGCGTCAGGCACCCTCCTTGACAAATTGACTATTGTTGGAAGCCACTTACATGATTGGCAAATGACTCGTCGTTTCAAATCCAACAACCGCATCGCTGAGCTTCAACGCCAGATTAATTCTTACATGCGTCGACGACAGCTATCACCTGAAATGCTGCTCAACCTACGAGATGCGAAATTGGAACTTCGACGCCTTTTGGACGCACGAGAGGCCTACTGGGCTCAACGTTCTCGTGTTACCTGGCTATCGCAAGGTGACAAAAACACGTCCTTCTTCCATGCCAGGGCGTCTAAACGAAGGAAAAAGAACACTATACGTGGCCTCTTTGATGTAAACCAAACATGGCATACCGAGAAACCTGAGCTCCTTCGGATTTCCTCGGATTACTTCCAGGTTTTGTTTACATCGTCTAGTTCGACTTCCTCTCCCCTTCTTTTGGAACACATCAGCCCAGTCGTTAATGCTGCAATGAATGATTCGTTGCTTCGACCTTTCACTGAAGACGAGGTAATCGCAGCTTTCTGGGATATAGGTCCCAGGAAAGCTCCGGGTTTTGATGGCTTCCCTAGTAGTTTCTACAGGCAATACTGGGATGTCATTGGGCCGTAGTTCGTCCAACTTTGTTTGCGTCTTTTACGAGGGGAAGAGGACATGGCGATGGTTAACAAAACGATTATTGTCCTCATCCCGAAAGTGCCTGACGCTTCAAACATGCGTCAATTTCGGCCGATCAGTTTATGCACTGTCATTTACAAAACTGTTGCCAAGGTTCTCGTGAATCGGCTCAAACCTATCTTACCGTCTTGTATCAGTGATGCGCAGGCCGCTTTTGTTAGTGGCAGGAACATCACTGATAATATTCTGATTGCACATGAACTTGTTCATACCCTTGATTCTAATAACGCTTCGATCTATCAAGGGGCTGCTTTGAAATTAGACATGGAGAAGGCCTTTGACAAAGTTGAATGGTCTTTTCTTAAAGACGTAATGATACGTATGGGATTTGCATCCGACTGGGTACAGTTGTTACTCCGCTGCGTATCCACTGTTTCCTTCTCAGTCCGTCTTAATGGCGCTCTCTCCCAAGAATTCTCTCCGACTAGGGGAATCCGGCAAGGCGACCCCCTCTCGCCTTTCCTTTTCCTAATTTGCTCCCAAGGGCTTCCGGCGGCTCTTAAGGCCGAACAGCGAGCGGGACGACTCGTCGGCTTACAGGCCAATCACCGAGGACCGCGGATTAACCATCTACTCTTTGCGGACGACAGCATTGTCTTTGTCTGTAATTGCCCAACGGAAGTCCAGCGATTAAAGGAGATTCTTCGTTTGTATGAATCATCCTCGGGCCAATATGTCAACTTTGCTAAATCGACTGCCTTTTGTAGCTCTTCTTGCTCGGCAGCCTTCTCACAGGCCCTTCAGCATACCCTTGGCATCCGTTTGGTTGATGACCCTGGTACTTATCTGGGGGTCCCTCTCCTCGTTGGGAAGAACCGAACGGCAAGTCTTGGGTTTATTCGTGACAAGGTCAACTCAAGCATGGCTAAATGGGATACTAATTTGCTCTCATACAGTGGGCGTGAAATTCTAATAAAATCAGTGGCACAAGCTATACCTCAGTACGTCATATCCTGTTATCTGCTTTCGCAAAACATTGTCGACGATGCGACACACTCAATTCGTCGATACTGGTGGTCGGGCAGAAGTAACAAGAAAGGATGGCCAATGCTGTCCTGGGATACCATGTGTACGCCCAAAGCCACTGGGGGAATGGGCTTCCGTGACTTACAGGACTTTAACGTTGCTCTTCTTGGGAAGCAAATCTGGCGACTGGTTCACTCGCCTGGTTCCCTACTTGCGAGGGTCCTACGATCCCGTTATTACCCCTCTGGCAATATTCTGGACACGAAAGCTGACCAGCGCGCCTCATTTGCCTAGCGGGGCATCTGGCAAGCCTTGCAACGCTTGCAGCTAGGTTTTTTCTGGCGGCCCGACATTGACAGTCGAATACGTATCCATCGAGAACATTGGGGTAGGTCCGCTGGTCTCTCCTTCTTTGGTAACTATCAGGATAATGAGGAGATACCCTTGCGTTGCGGTGATTTTATGATCTACCATCACAACTCTTGGGACGAACATAAAGTTCGTCAATACTTTGACTGGGATGATGCTACCACCATCTTGCACGTCCCGATATCCGATGAACGTCGTGATACTTTATTGTGGGGCTTTCACGATACTAACATTTATACAGTACGCTCCGGCTACCTCTTCCTGCGTAGGCCCTCAAGGCCCCTTGAGCGCCCGTGCCCACTCTGGAAGATCATTGCTAAATCTAATACGCTTCCGAAGGTTCGCACCTTTGGATGGCGGGCAGGGCGGAGTGCTTTACCAACTGGTGACCGTCTTGCTGCTCTAGGGATGGGCAGTGGCATGTGCCCGTTCTGTCCCTCGATTCTTGAAACTGCGATTCATGCATTTCGAGATTGCCCTGGCGCCGCCGAGGTACTAAGCCTTGCTGGCTTCCCCCGTGCGTTATGCGACAGCACGGCCACCGAGGTTACCATCTGGCTCGAACAGGGAGCTACGCTTCTATCTCGCGCACAATTCGATCTTCTCCTGACTACCTTGTGGAATTTATGGAACAGGAGGAATGACTGGGTCCATTCTCAGCGTCTACAGCCCCCTTGGCTTACTCTGATGAACTCCGAGGAACTACTTCGTGACTACATCTTGGCCAACTCAGACCATACCACGCCGCGACCGCAGACGGAGCCAGCCCTTTCCCAACCTGTCTGGAGATCACCACCGGCTGGGACGATCAAAATCAATGTCGATAGCGCTTTCAACGCAGCTACGGGATTCGCTGGCATTGGTATTGTGGCTCGTGACACCACTGGAGCTATCTTGCTAGGACGGGCTCTCTTCTTGGATGACACCGTAGATTCTCCATCCGCGGAACTCCACGCTATCATCGCAGGAGTCACACTCGGTGCAGACGCTGGCTGGCAAGGTTTTCATCTTGAGTCGGACGCAGCCCTGATAATTAATAGGCTACGTCAAGCCGGCCAGGATGCCTCCCCCCTTCAGCGGCAGATTCAAACAACTAGATCTTTCTTTGATACTGTCACTGGTTTATGTTTACTTTATGTACCGCGTACAGCTAATGTTTTAGCTCACTATATCGCCAATTGGGCCCTTCATTCTAAATCCTCATTGTATTTTGGACCGGGCTTGCCCGATGATTTGCGAACATTTGTATCGGTTGTTCACCAACCACCACGATTTATAATATATTTGGGTACTCTTTTCCCCTCCTAGGACCCTAACTGGGCCAGCCCAGTAAGGATTAGTGGGGTTTTTAATAAGGCCCTTTCTTCACAAAAAAAATTCTAACGGGCCCATTGTTCGGCCCATTTAGACCCGATCGTCCGAAACCTATACAAAGGGGTTGCAAAATAAGTTTTAATCCAAATTTAGGAGTTCATACAATTGATCACGAGCGTTTCAACACGACTATATTGCAAAAACTCGATTTTTGTGCTTTTTACTCAGTTAAAATTCTAATGGGTCCATTGTTCGGCCCATTTAGACCCGCTCGTCCGAAACCTCTACAAAAGGGTTGCAAAAAAAGTTTTAATCAAAATTTAGGAGTTCATACAATTAATTATGAGCTTTTCAACACGATTATATTGCAAAAACTAGATTTCTGTACATTTTACTCAGTTAAAATTCTAACGGGTCCATTGTTCGGCCCATTTAGACCCGCTCGTCCGAAACCTCTACAAAAGGGTTGCAAAATAATTTTTAATCCAAATTTAGGAGTTCATACAATTGTTTACGAACCTTTCAACACGATTATATTGCAAAAACTCGATTTATGTACTTTTTACTCAGTTAATATTCTAACGGTCCATTGTTCGGCCCATTTAGACCAGCTCGTCCGAAACCTTTACAAAAAAGATCGCAAAATAAATTTTAATCAAATTTTAGGAGTTCATATAATTGATTAAGAGCTTTTCAACACGATTATATTGCAAAAACTTGATTTCTGTTCTTTTTTCTCAGTTAATATTCTAACGGGTCCATTGTTCGGCCCATTTAGACCCGCTCGTCTGAAACCTCTACAAAAGAGTTGCAAATTAAGTTTTAATCCAAATTTAGGAGTTCATACAATTGATTAGGAGCTTTTCAACACAATTATATTGCAAAAACTCGATTTTTGTGCTTTTCACTCAGTTAAAATTCTAACGGGCCCATTGTTCGGCCCATTTAGACCCGATCGTCCGAAACCTATACAAAGGGGTTGCAAAATAAGTTTTAATCCAAATTTAGGAGTTCATACAATTGATCAAGAGCGTTTCAACACGATTATATTGCAAAAACTCGATTTTTGTGCTTTTTACTCAGTTAAAATTCTAACGGGCCCATTGTTCGGCCCATTTAGACCCGATCGTCCGAAACCTATACAAAGGGGTTGCAAAATAAGTTTTAATCCAAATTTAGGAGTTCATACAATTGATCACGAGCGTTTCAACACGATTATATTGCAAAAACTCGATTTTTGTGCTTTTTACTCAGTTAAAATTCTAATGGGTCCATTGTTCGGCCCATTTAGACTCGCTCGTCCGAAACCTCTACAAAAGGGTTGCAAAATAAGTTTTAATCAAAATTTAGGACTTCATACAATTGATTACGAGCTTTTCAACACGATTATATTGCAAAAACTCGATTTCCGTACATTTTACTCAGTTAAAATTCTAACGGGTCCATTGTTCGGCCCATTTAGACCCGCTCGTCCGAAACCTCTACAAAAGGGTTGCAAAATAAGTTTTAATCCAAATTTAGGAGTTTATACAATTGATTGCGAGCTTTTCAACACAATTATATTTCAAAAACTCGATTACTATACTTTTTACTTGGTTAAAATTCTAACGAGTCTATTTTTCGGCCCATTAGGACCCGCTCGTCTGAAAACTCTACAAAAGGGTTGCAAAATAAGTTTTAATCCAAATTTAGGTATGTATATAATTGATTACGAGCTGCTCAACACGATTATATTGCAAAAACTCGATTTCTATATTTTTTACTCAGTTAAAATTCTAACGGGTCCACTGTTCGGCCCATTTAGACTAGCTCGTCCGAAACCTCTACAAAAGGGTTGCAAAATAAGTTTTAATCCAAATTTAGGAGCTTATACAATTGATTACGAGCTTTTCAACACAATTATATTGCAAAAACTCGATTACTATACATTTTACTTAGTTAAAATTCTAACGGGTCTATTTTTCGGCCTATTAGGACCCGCTCGTCTGAAACCTCTACAAAAGGGTTGCAAAATAAGTTTTAATCCAAATTTAAGAGTTCATACAGATGATTACGAGCCTTTCAAAACGATTATACTGCAAAAATAGATTTATGTACTTTTTACTCCGTTAAAATTCTAACGGGTCCATTGTTCGGCCAATTTAGACCCGCTCGTCCGAAACCTATACAAAAAAGATCGCAAAATAAGTTTTAATCAAATTTTAGGAGTTCATATAATTGATTAAGAGCTTTTCAACACGATTATATTGCAAAAACTCGATTTATGTTCTTTTTACTCAGTTAATATTCTAACGGGTCCATTGTTCGGCCCATTTAGACCCGCTCGTCTGAAACCTCTACAAAAGGGTTGCAAAATAAGTTTTAATCCAAATTTAGGAGTTCATACAATTTTTTACGAGCTTTTCAACACGATTATATTGCAAAAACTCGATTTCTATACTTTTTACTCGGTTAAAATTCTAACGGGTCCATTGTTTGGCCCATTTAGACCCGCTCGTCAAAAAACCTGTACAAAAGGGTTGCAAAATAAGTTTTATTCCAAATTTAGGAGTTCATACAATAGATTACGAGCTTTTCAACACAATTATATTGCAAAAACTCGATTTTTGTGCTTTTTACACAGTTAAAATTCTAACGAGTCCATTGTTCGGCCCATTTAGACCCGCTCGTCCGAAACCTTTACAAAAAAGATCGCAAAATAAGTTAGAATCAAATTTTAGGAGTTCATATAATTGATTAAGAGCTTTTCAACACGATTATATTGCAAAAACTCAATTTCTATGCTTTTTACTCGGTTAAAATTCTAACGGGTCCATTGTTCTGCCCATTTAGATTCGCTAGTCCGAAACCTTACAAAAAGGACAGCAAAATAAGTTTTAATCAAAATTTAGGAGTTCATATAATTGATTACGAGCTTTTCAACACGATTATATTGCAAAAACTCTATTTCTGTTCTTTTTACACAGTTAATATTCTAACGGGTCCATTGTTCGGCCCATTTAGACCCGCTCGTCCGAAACCTCTACAAATGGGCTGCAAAATAAGTTTTAATCCAAATTTAGGAGTTCATACAATTGATTAAGAGCTTTTCAACACAATTATATTGCAAAAACTCGATTTTTGTGCTTTTTACTCAGTTAAAATTCTAACGGGTCCATTGTTCGGCCCATTTAGACCCGCTCGTCCGAATCCTCTACAAAGGGGTTGCAAAATAAGTGTTAATCCAAATTTAGGAGTTCATACAATTGATCATGAGCGTTTCAACATGATTATATTGCAAAAACTCGATTTCTGTACTTTTTACTCAGTTAAAATTCTAATGGGTCCATTGTTCGGCCTATTTAGACCCGATCGTCCGAAACCTATACAAAAAGTGTTGTAAAATAAGTTTTAATCAAAATTTAGG
Source organism: Hibiscus trionum (assembly GCA_030270665.1). NCBI lineage: Eukaryota > Viridiplantae > Streptophyta > Magnoliopsida > Malvales > Malvaceae > Hibiscus > Hibiscus trionum. Next base: position 34,645,698 of record BSYR01000010.1, on the reverse strand, counting down.
AATGCATATAATTGATTACGAGCTTTTCAACAAGATTATATTGCAAAAACTCGATTTCTATACTTTTTACTCAGTTAAAATTCTAACGGGTCCACTGTTCGGCCCATTTAGACACGCTCGTCCAAAACCTTTACGAAAAATATCGCAAAATAAGTTAGAATCAAATTTTAGGAGTTCATATAATTGATTAAGAGCTTTTCAACACGATTATATTGCAAAAACGCGATTTCTGTTCTTATTCCTCAGTTAATATTCTAACGGGTCTATTGTTCGGCCCATTTAGACCCGCTCGTCCGAAACCTCTACAAAAGGGTTGCAAAATAAGTTTTAATCCAAATTTAGGAGTTCATACAATTGATTACGAGCTTTTCAACACAATTATATTGCAAAAACTCAATTTTTGTGCTTTTTACTCAGTTAAAATTCTAATGGGTCCACTGTGCGGCCCATTTAGACCCGCTCGTCCGAAACCTTTACAAAAAGATCCTAAAATAAGTTTTAATCAAATTTTAGGAGTTCATATAATTGATTAAGAGCTTTTCAACACGATTATATTGCAAAACTCAATTTTATACTTTTTACTCGGTTAAAATTCTAACGGGTCCATTGTTCTGCCTATTTAGACTCGCTCGTCCGAAACCTTACAAAAAGGACCGCAAAATAAGTTTTAATCAAAATTTAGGAGTTCATATAATTGATTACGAGATTTTCAACACGATTATATTGCAAAAACTCGATTTCTGTTCTTTTTACTCAGTTAATATTCTAACGGGTCCATTGTTCGGCCCATTTAGACCCGCTCGTCCGAAACCTCTAAAAAAGGGCTGCAAAATAAGTTTTAATCCAAATTTAGGAGTTCATACAATTGATTACGAGCTTTTCAACACAATTATATTGCAAAAACTCGATTTTTGTGCTTTTTACTTAGTTAAAATTCTAACGGGTTCCCCTTTTTAGGTTTCTCCGGGTCTTGTGCCTGGGGATATTAGTAGGGGTTTTTAATGAGGCCCGCTTTCTTCAAAAAAAATTCTAACGGGTCCATTGTTCGGCCCATTTAGACCCGCTCGTCCGAAACCTCTACAAAAGGGTTTTCAAATAAGTTTTAATCCAAATTTAGGAGTTCATACAATTGATTACAAGCTTTTCAACACAATTATATTGCAAAAACTCGATTTGTGTGCTTTTTACTCCAGTTAAAATTCTAACGGGTCCATTGTTCGGCCCATTTAGACCCGCTCGTCCGAAACCTCTACAAAAGGGTTGCAAAATAAGTTTTAATCCAAATTTAGGAGTTCATACAATTGTTTACGAGCTTTTCAACACGATTATATTGCAAAAACTCGATTTCTGTACTTCTTACTCAGTTAAAATTCTAACGGGTCCATTGTTCGGCCCATTTAGACCCGCTCGTCCGAAACCTTTACAAAAAGATCGCAAAATAAATTTTAATCAAATTTTAAGAGTTCATATAATTGATTAAGAGCTTTTCAACACGATTATATTGCAAAAACTTGATTTCTGTTCTTTTTACTCAGTTAATATTCTAACGGGTCCATTGTTCGGCCCATTTATACCCGCCCTTTCGAAACCTCTACAAAAGGGTTGCAAAATAAATTTTAATCCAAATTTAGGAGTTCATACAATTGATTACGAGCTTTTCAACACAATTATATTGCAAAAACTCGATTTTTGTGCTTTTTACTCAGTTAAAATTCTAACGGGTCCATTGTTCGGCCCATTTAGACCCGCTCGTCCGAAACCTGTACAAAAAAGATCGCAAAATAAGTTAGAATCAAATTTTAGGAGTTCATATAATTGATTAAGAGCTTTTCAACACGATTATATTGCAAAAACTCAATTTCTATACTTTTTACTCGGTTAAAATTCTAATGGGTCCATTGTTCTGCCTATTTAGACTCGCTCGTCCGAAACCTTACAAAAAGGTCCGCAAAATAAGTTTTAATGCAAATTTAAGAGTTCATACAAATGATTACGAGCTTTTCAAAACGATTATATTGCAAAAACTAGATTTCTGTACTTTTTACTCCGTTAAAATTCTAACGGGTCCATTGTTCGGCTCATTTAGACCCGCTCGTCCGAAACCTCAACAAAAGGGTTGCAAAATAAGCTTTAATCCAAATTTAGGAGTTCATACAATTGATTACGAGCTTTTCAACACAATTATATTGCAAAAACTCGATTTTTGTGCTTTTTACTCAGTTAAAATTCTAACGGGTCCATTGTTCGGCCCATTTAGACCCGCTCGTCCGAAACCTCTACAAAAGGGTTGCAAAATAAGTGTTAATCCAAATTTAGGAGTTCATACAATTGATCACGAGCGTTTCAACATGATTATATTGCAAAAACACGATTTCTGTACTTTTTACTCAGTTAAAATTCTAACGGGTCCATTCTTCGGCCTATTTAGACCCGATCGTCCGAAACCTATACCAAAAGGGTTGCACAAAAAGTTTTAATCCAAATTTAGGAATGTATATAATTGATTACGAGCATTTCAACATGATTATATTGCAAACACTCGATTTCTATACTTTTTACTCTGTTAAAATTCTAACGGGTCCACTGTTCGGCCCATTTAGACCCGCTCGTCCGAAACCTCTACAAAAGGGTTGCAAAATAAGTTTTAATCCAAATTTAGGAGTTCATAAATTGATTACAAACTTTTCAACACAATTATATTGCAAAAACTCGATTACTATACTTTTTACTTACTTAAAATTCTAACGGGTTTATTTTTCGGCCCATTAGGACCCGCTCGTCTGATACCTCTACAAAAGGGTTGCAAAATAAGTTTTAATCCAAATTTAAGAGTTCATACAGATGATTACGAGCCTTTCAAAATGATTATATTGCAAAAATAGATTTATGTACTTTTTACTCCGTTAAAATTCTAACGGGTCCATTGTTCGGCCAATTTAGACCCGCTCTTCCGAAACCTATACAAAAAAGATCGCAAAATAAGTTTTAATCAAATTTTAGGAGTTCATATAATTGATTAAGAGCTTTTCAACACGATTATATTGCAAAAACTCGATTTATGATCTTTTTACTCAGTTAATATTCTAACGGGTCCATTGTTCGGCCCATTTAGACACGCTCGTCTGAAACCTCTACAAAAGGGTTGCAAAATAAGTTTTAATCCAAATTTAGGAGTTCATACAATTTTTTACGAGCTTTTCAACACGATTATATTGCAAAAACTCGATTTCTATACTTTTTACTCAATTAAAATTCTAACGGGTCCATTGTTCGGCCCATTTAGACCCGCTCGTCCGAAACCTCTACAAAAAAGATCCCAAAATAAGTTTTAATCAAATTTTAGGAGTTCATATAATTGATTAAGAGCTTTTCAACACGATTATATTGCAAAAACTCGATTTCTGTTCTTTTTACTCAGTTAATATTCTAACAGGTCCATGGTTCGCCCATTTAGACCCGCTCGTCTGAAACCTCTACAAAAGGGTTGCAAAATAAGTTTTAATCCAAATTTAGGAGTTCATACAATTGTTACGAGCTTTTCAACACGATTATATTGAAAAAACTCGATTTCTATACTTTTTACTCAATTAAAATTCTAACGGGTCCATTGTTCGGCCCATTTAGACCCGCTCGTCCGAAACCTTTACAAAAAAAGATCGCAAAATAAGTTTTAATCAAATTTTAGGAGTTCATATAATTGATTAAGAGCTTTTCAACACGATTATATTGCAAAAACTTGATTTCTGTTCTTTTTACTCAGTTAATATTCTAACGGGTCCATTGTTCGACCCATTTAGACCCGCTCGTCCGAAACCTCTACAAAAGGGTTGCAAAATAAGTTTTAATACAAATTTAGGAGTTTATACAATTGATTACGAGCTTTTCAACACAATTATATTTCAAAAACTCGATTACTATACTTTTTACTTAGTTAAAATTCTAACGGGTCTATTTTTCGGCCCATTAGGACCCGCTCGTCTGAAACCTCTACAAAAGAGTTGCAAAATAAGTTTTAATCCAAATTTAGGAATGTATATAATTGATTACGAGCTTGTCAACACGATTATATTGCAAAAACTCAATTTCTATATTTTTTACTCAGTTAAAATTCTAACGGGTCCACTATTCGGCCCATTTAGACCCGCTCGTCCGAAACCTCTACAAAAGGGTTGCAAAATAAGTGTTAATCCAAATTTAGGAGTTCATACAATTGATCACGAGCGTTTCAACACGATTATATTGCAAAAACTCGATTTTTCTGCTTTTTACTCAGTTAAAATTCTAATGGGTCTATTGTTCGGCCCATTTAGACCCGCTCGTCCGAAACCTCAACAAAAGGGTTGCAAAATAAGTTTTAATCAAAATTTAGGGGTTCATACAATTGATTACGAGCTTTTGAACACGATTATATTGCAAAAACTCGATTTTTATATATTTTACTCAGTTAAAATTCTAACGGGTCCATTGTTCGGCCCATTTAGACCCGCTCGTCCGAAACCTTTACAAAAGGGTTGCAAAATAAGTTTTAATCCAAATTTAGGAGTTTATACAATTGATTACGAGCTTTTCAACACAATTATATTGCAAAAACTCGATTACTATACTTTTTACTTAGTTAAAATTCTAACGGGTCTATTTTTCGGCCCATTAGGACCCGCTCGTCTGAAACCTCTACAAAAGGGTTGCAAAATAAGTTTTTATCCAAATTTAGGAATGTATATAATTGATTACGAGCTTTTCAACACGATTATATTGCAAAAACTCGATTTCTATACTTTTTACTCAGTTAAAATTCTAATGGGTCCACTGTTCGGCCCATTTAGACCCGCTTGTCCGAAACCTCTACAAAAGGGTTGCAAAATAAGTTGATACATGCATGAGAGGGCTAAAGCAATGCATATTGGACAAGAAGTTGAATCTGTTTGTGAAGTCTGGAAAGTCAGCCAACTTGAGACGACATTTCGGATGGGATCCTGGCATTTCTAGGCAGAGCTGTCTTCTAACAATTTGACCGGCATTCAATTAACGTTTCAACGCATTTTGAAACGCATCAATCGGACATCGGGAACTCAAAATACGTTCATTTTACTGAAGACTGCGCATGCAGAAAACTGGATACAGGATTATTACGGGAATTTGTAAAATTCAGCCCAAAAGCTATTATATAAGGCTTTTGGACGAATTAGACTTAGCCCAACTTAATTATTAACATTTAAATTATGTTTTTAGGGTTTTATATACTTTAGGAACCAGCCACCATTCTCCTAAGCAACTCTTATCAACTTATCACCTGCACTTATCAGCTTATCACTTGCAGCCCAAGCACAAGGAGTTTAAAGGCTATTTTTCTTTTATTTTTTTAATTAAATTAGTGTTTCCTTGTTTTAGTAGAAGTTAGATTACTTTGGCTATCCTTCACCTATAAAAGGATGAAGCCTCCACCATTGTAATAAAGATTATTCAGATTTTCTTGGATTAATAAAATATTTAGTGAGTTTGTTTTTGCAAGTGTTGATTGCTTGTGCCTTCGAAGTCTTCTTCAACATAAGTCCGAAGAGTTCTTGTGAGGGAGATCATCTTCACACTCCTGCTTGCCTAGGTAATCACGTCTAGGAGGGTGGGTTAGAGCCGCTTGAGGTTGCTTGCTTAGGTAATTGCGTCTAAGAGGGTGCCGAGGACAAAACCATCACAAATCCATCAAGCCATCTCCATCTTCAACTTCATGCCATCTCCATAGCCATAAACAAAGCTGAATTTTCAGATTTGTTTTATCTACCTCTCTTTCAACCTTTTTCAATCTTTTTGTTTTAATTCTTATTATTTATTCCTTAATCTTCTTTCTTATCTTCGTTTCTTTAATTTTCCAACCTTGAATTTGAAATTTTCAAGAAAAGCCCTTCTCTTTTCTATTGAATTTTCAGATCTGCCCATAGCTTTCTTGATTGAGTCTAGAGTTCCTAGTTCTTGTAACAACTTGATTGAAGGCTTCCAAATCCACAATTGCGCTACTCTATCATTTGGTATCAGATTTGGGACGATTCTTGGCAAGAATTTGGGCGTTTTGGGTGAAAAATTCGAACAAAAGGAGAAAATTCGCAAAAATCAAACAAACGAATTTTGAGCTGAAAATTTCCAGATCAGATCTACACTATTGTAGGAGCCACCACAAAAAAAATTCAGAATTTTTTGACTTCGGGAACACCTCGAACAAAGTGGATTAATTTGCTGCATATTTTAGGGTTTTTTCGGGTTTTCTGATCTTCTTTCATTCTTAACTATTTGTTTTCATTTGTTTTACCTTTTTATTGTCTTCTATACATTGTCTAACACTTTTTTGCTTCTTGTGTTAGTAGGAAATTAAAAGTTGCATACCTTTCTTTCTCCTTGCAACTAGAATTCAATTGGTTACACACCTTTCATTGGACTCCTAGTACAAATAGGACTCATTGTTAGGATTAAACTCCTATTATAACTTGTTGACTTGTGGCGGGAAGGTCTTTAAAGAGTACAAGATCGGCTTACTTGCCTCGCTAAGTATTTCTTTTTTGGAGTGTTTAGTGAGATTTCTAGTTTTCTTTCTTTTGTTTTTCACCTTTGGAATTTTGAGTGTTCCAGGATGTTTCACAGAGACAAGCCTCGTGCAAAACAACATGATACTTTGGGTTCTACTTATCGAGGAAAGCCTTCATTGACCAAGCCGAGGCATTCGTTCAATTTTTGTGAAGAAAGGCGAACTGAACCAAGGCAAACTGCACACACTTTGGCCATCCCCAAATTTAGAATACCTTCTTTTCAAGGAAGGTATGATCCTGATGGTTATTGTGATTGGGAAAATAGGGTTGATTTCATGTTTGGTTGTTATGGATATCCCGAGGAAGATCAAGCTTCATTAGTGGCCCTAAAGTTCGAGGAATATGCAGTACTATGGTGGCGTTTATTACAACAAGATAGGCGTCTCAATGGTGAAGCCAAAATAAGAACATGGGCTGAACTTAAAAAGGTCATGAGAGAGCGATTCGTTCCCAAACATTACCAGCGACAAGAATCCAAGGCTTGTCAAAAGAAATACTCATCTTTTGATAAAGGTACATCTCAACCTTCATCTTTTCACAGCCCTACTAATGCACTATTCGTCTCTAGTAGTACGACACCGAAGGAAGAAGAATCATTGCTAGTCCAAAAGGATAATGAACAACCATCGGTGAGTCATGTCGAAGAAGACCAAGGAAAACAAGATGACGAAGAAATTTGTTATCCTCGAGAACATGCGGAAGATGTCACTACTGAGAGTTTAACCTTACCCAATAATGAGCAAATACTTTCAGAAGATGACGTTTCGGAAGAAGAAACACTTGAACCCATAAATCAAGACAATCTTTCATGCTTAGTAGTGAGTTCTCTTGATTCATCAACAACCTCCCAAGAAAGTAAGTGTGATTCTAACCCTTTATTTGATTCTCATCCTATCATTCTGTTAGAAACACTTCATCCTCTACATAAATTGTATTTCGATGATATTTTTTGTGAGAGGAATTGGGTACGTGAGTTATCTTATTTGAAAAAGACCGAGAGTCAAGAGGCCCAGAGCAATAAAAGTCAAATTAATGGCCCAATTTTGGTGAGTGAAAAGAAACATGAGGTAAAAGTCGAACAATGTCCAAATGAAAAAGGCGATAAAAAGATAAAGAGATATTTTTTCGACCTAACCATAACATCATTGTTTCGAGTGGCTTTGAGATCTTTTTTCAGGATTTTGTTGAACCATTAAGAGGAGCTCAATTGGATCACTCCACCTATGACAAAGATTTTGTTTCGATTGCCATTGTTAAACGTCCTTCTTTTACTGTTTTTGATTCGAGGACGAATCCTTTTGAGGAGAGGGGGAATGATACATGCATGGGAGGGCTAAAGCAATGCATATTGGACAAGAAGTTGAATCTGTTTGTGAAGTCTGGAAAGTCAGCCAACTTGAGACGACATTTCGGATGGGATCCTGGCATTTCTAGGCAGAGTTGTCTTCTAACAATTTGACTGGCATTCAGTTACCTTTCCAACGCGTTTTGAAACGCATCAATCGGACATCGGGAACTCAAGATACGTTCATTTTACTGAAGACTGCGCATGCAGAAAACTGAATACGGGATTATTACGGGAATTTGTAAAATTCAGCCCAAAAGCTATTATATAAGGCTTTTGGACGAATTAGACTTAGCCCAACTTAATTATTAACATTTAAATTATGTTTTTAGGGTTTTATATACTTTAGGAACCATCCACCATTCTCCTAAGCAACTCTTATCAACTTATCACCTGCACTTATCAGCTTATCACTTGCAGCCCAAGCACAAGGAGTTTAAAGGCTGTTTTTCTTTTATTTTTTTAATTAAATTAGGGTTTCCTTGTTTAAGTAGAAGTTAGATTACTTTGGCTATCCTTCACCTATAAAAGGATGAAGCCTCCACCATTGTAATAAAGATTATTCAGATTTTCTTGGATTAATAAAATATTTAGTGAGTTTGTTTTTGCAAGTGCTGATTGCTTGTGCCTTCGAAGTCTTCTTCAACATAAGTCCGACGAGTTCTTGTAAGGGAGATCATCTTCACACTCCTGCTTGCCTAGGTAATCACTTCTAGGAGGGCGGGTTAGAGCCGCTTGAGGTTGCTTGCTTAGATAATTGCGTCTAAGAGGGTGCCGAGGACAAAACCATCACAAATCCATCAAGCCATCTCCATCTTCAACTTCATGCCATCTCCATAGCCATAAACAAAGCTGAATTTTCAGATTTGTTTTATCTACCTCTCTTTCAATCTTTTTCAATCTTTTTGTTTTAATTCTTATTATTTATTCCTTAATCTTCTTTCTTATCTTCGTTTCTTTAATTTTCCAACCTTGAATCTTAAATTTTCAAGAAAAGCCCTTCTCTTTTCTATTGAATTTTCAGATTTGCCCATAGCTTTCTTGATTGAGTCTAGAGCTCCTAGTTCTTGTAACAACTTGATTGAAGGCTTCCAAATCCACAATTAAAATTCTAACGGGTCCATTGTTCGGCCCATTTAGACCCGCTCGTCCGAAACCTTTACAAAAAAGATCGCAAAATAAGTTTTAATTAAATTTTAGGAGTTCATATTATTGATTAAGAGCTTTTCAACATGATTATATTGCAAAAACTCGATTTCTGTTCTTTTTACTCAGTTAATATTCTAACGGGTCCATTCTTCGGCCGATTTAGACCCGCTCATCCGAAACCTCTACAAAAGGGTTGCAAAATAAGTTTTAATCCAAATTTAGGAGTTCATACAATTGATTAAGAGCTTTTCAACACAATTATATTGCAAAAACTCGATTTTTATGCTTTTTACTCAGTTAAAATTCTAACGGGTCCATTGTTCGGCCCATTTAGACTCACTCGTCCGAAACCTCTACAAAGGGTTGCAAAATAAGTTTTAATCAAAATTTAGGAGTTCATGCAATTGATTACGAGCTTTTCAACACGATTATATTGCAAAAACTCGATTTCTGTACTTTTTACTCAGTTAAAATTCTAATGGGTCCATTGTTCGGCCCATTTAGACCCGCTCGTCCGAAACCTTTACAAAAAAAGATCGCAAAATAAATTTTAATCAACCTTTAGGAGTTCATATAATTGATTAAGAGCTTTTCAACACGATTATATTGAAAAAACTTGATTTCTGTTCTTTTTACTCAGTTAATATTCTAACGGGTCCATTGTTTGGCCCATTTAGACCCGCTCGTCAAAAAACCTGTACAAAAGGGTTGCAAAATAAGTTTTATTCCAAATTTAGGAGTTCATACAATAGATTACGAGCTTTTCAACACAATTATATTGCAAAAACTCGATTTTTGTGCTTTTTACTCAGTTAAAATTCTAACGAGTCCATTGTTCGGCCCATTTAGACCCGCTCGTCCGAAACCTTTACAAAAAAGATCGCAAAATAAGTTAGAATCAAATTTTAGGAGTTCATATAATTGATTAAGAGCTTTTCAACACGATTATATTGCAAAAACTCAATTTCTATGCTTTTTACTCGGTTAAAATTCTAACGGGTCCATTGTTCTGCCTATTTAGACTCGCTCGTCCGAAACCTTACAAAAAGGTCCGCAAAATAAGTTTTAATGCAAATTTAAGAGTTCATACAAATGATTACGAGCTTTTCAAAACGATTATATTGCAAAAACTAGATTTCTGTACTTTTTACTCCGTTAAAATTCTAACGGGTCCATTGTTCGGCTCATTTAGACCCGCTCGTCCGAAACCTCAACAAAAGGGTTGCAAAATAAGCTTTAATCCAAATTTAGGAGTTCATACAATTGATTACGAGCTTTTCAACACAATTATATTGCAAAAACTCGATTTTTGTGCTTTTTACTCAATTAAAATTATAACGGTTCCATTGTTCGGCCCATTTAGACCCGCTCGTCCGAAACCTCTACAAAAGGTTGCAAAATAAGTGTTAATACAACTTTAGGATTTCATACAATTGATTACGAGCGTTTCAATACGATTATATAGCAAAAACTCGATTTCTGTACTTTTTACTCAGTTAAAATTCTAACGGGTCCATTTTTCGGCCCATTTAGACCCGATCGTCCGAAACCTATACAAAAAGGGCTGCAAAATAAGTTTTAATCCAAATTTAGGAATGCATATAATTGATTACGTGCTTTTCAACACGATTATATTACAAAAACTCGATTTCTATACATTTTACTAAGTTAAAATTCTAACGGGTCCATTGTTCGGCCCATTTAGACCCGCTCGTCCGAAACCTTTACAAAAAAGATCGCAAAATATATTTTAATCAAATTTTAGGAGTTCATATAATTGACTAAGAGCTTTTCAACACGATTATATTGCAAAAACTTGATTTCTGTTCTTTTTACTCAGTTAATATTCTAACGTGTCCATTGTTCGGCCCATTTAGACCCGCTCGTCCGAAACCTCTACAAAAGGGTTGCAAAATAAGTTTTAATCCAAATTTAGGAGTTCATACAATTGATTACGAGATTTTTCAACACAATTATATTGCAAAAATTCGATTATTGTACTTTTTACTCAGTTAAAATTCTAAAGGGTCCATTGTTCGGCCCATTTAGACCAGCTCGTTCGAAACCTTTACAAAAAAGATCGCAAAATACGTTAGAATCAAATTTTACGAGTTCATATAAATGATTAAGAGCTTTTCAACACGATTATATTGCAAAAACATGATTTCTGTTCTTTTTCCTCAGCTAATATTCTAACGGATCTATTGTTCGGCCCATTTAGACCCGCTCGTCCGAAACCTCTACAAAAGGGTTTCAAAATAAGTTTTAATCCAAATTTAGGAGTTCATACAATTGATTACGAGCTTTTCAACACGATTATATTGCAAAAACTCGATTTCTGTTCTTTTTACTCAGTTAATATTCTAACGGGTCCATTGTTCGGCCCATTTAGACCCGCTCGTTCGAAACCTCTACAAAAGGGGTGAAAAATAAGTTTTAATCCAAATTTAGGAGTTCATACAATTGATTTCGAGCTTTTCAACACAATTATATTGCAAAAACTCGATTTTTGTGCTTTTTACTCAGTTAAAATTCTAACGGGTCCATTGTTCGGCCCATTTAGACCCGCTCGTCCGAAACCTCTACAAAAGGGTTGCAAAATAAGTGTTATTCCAAATTTAGGAGTTCATACAATTGATCACGAGCGTTTAAACACGATTATATTGCAAAAACATGATTTCTGTACTTTTTACTCAGTTAAAATTCTAACGGGTCCATTGTTCGGCCTATTTAGACCCGATCGTCCGAAACCTATACCAAAAGGGTTGCACAAAAAGTTTTAATCCAAATTTAGGAACGTATATAATTGATTACGAGCATTTCATCACTATTATATTGCAAACACTCGATTTCTATACTTTTTACTCAGTTAAAATTCTAACGTGTCCATTGTTCGACCCATTTAGACCCGCTCGTCCGAAACCTCTACAAAAAGGTTGCAAAATAAGTGTTAATCAAAATTTAGGAGTTCATACAATTAATTACGAGCGTTTGAATACGATTATATTGCAAAAACTCGATTTCTGTACTTTTTACTCAGTTAAAATTCTAACGGGTCCATTGTTCAGCCCATTTAGACCCGATCGTCCGAAACCTATACAAAAAGGGCTGCAAAATAAGTTTTAATCCAAATTTAGGAATGCATATAATTGATTACGTGCTTTTCAACACGATTATATTACAAAAACTCGATTTCTATACATTTTATTCAGTTAAAATTCTAACGGGTCCATTGTTCGGCCCATTTAGACTCGCTTGTCCGAAACATTTACAAAAAAGACCGCAAAATAAGTTAGAATCATATTTTAGGAGTTCATATAATTGATTACGAGCTTTTCAACACGATTATATTGAAAAATCTCGATTACAGTTCTTTTTACTCTGTTAAAATTCTAACGGGTCCATTGTTTGACCCATTTAGACCCCCTCGTCCGAAACCTCTACAAAAGGGTTGCAAAATAAGTTTTAATCCAAATTTAGGAGTTCATACAATTGTTTACGAGCTTTTCAACACGATTATATTGCAAAAACTCGATTTCTGTACTTTTTACACAATTAAAATTCTAATGGGTCTATTGTTCGGCCCATTTAGACCCGCTCGTCCGAAACCTCTACAAAAGGGTTTCAAAATAAGTTTTAATCCAAATTTAGGAGTTCATACAATTGTTTACGAGCTTTTCAACACGATTATATTGCAAAAACTCGATTTCTATACTTTTTACTCAATTAAAATTCTAATGGGTCCATTGTTCGGCCCATTTAGACCCGCTCGTCTGAAACCTTTACAAAAATGACCGCAAAAGAAGTTAGAATCAAATTTTAGGAGTTCATATAATTGATTACGAGCATTTCAACACGATTATATTGAAAAATCTCGATTACAGTTCTTTTTACTCAGTTAAAATTCTAACGGGTCCATTGTTCGACCCATTTAGACCCGCTCGTCCGAAACCTCTACAAAAGGGTTGCAAAATAAGTTTTAATCAAAATTTAGGAGTTCATACAATTGTTTACTAGCTTTTCAACACGATTATATTGCAAAAACTCGATTTCTGTACTTTTTACTCAGTTAAAATTCTAACGGGTCCATTGTTCAGCCCATTTAGACTCGCTCGTCCGAAACCTCTACAAAAGAGTTGCAAAATAAGTTTTAATCCAAATTTAGGAGTTCATACAATTGTTTACGAGCTTTTCAACATAATTATATTGCAAAAACTCGATTTATGTACTTTTTAGTCAGTTAAAATTCTAACGGGTCCGTTGTTCGGCCCATTTAGACCCGCCCGTCCGAAACCTCTACAAAAGGGTTGCAAAATAAGTTTTAATCAAAATTTAGGAGTTCATACAATTGATTACGAGCTTTTCAACGCGATTATATTGCAAAAACTCGATTTATGTACTTTTTAGTCAGTTAAAATTCTAACGGGTCCGTTGTTCGGCCCATTTAGACCCGCCCGTCCGAAACCTCTACAAAAGGGTTGCAAAATAAGTTTTAATCAAAATTTAGGAGTTCATACAATTGATTACGAGCTTTTCAACGCGATTATATTGCAAAAACTCGATTTATGTACTTTTTAGTCAGTTAAAATTCTAACGGGTCCGTTGTTCGGCCCATTTAGACCCGCTCGTCCGAAACATTTACAAAAAAGATCCCAAAATAAGTTTTAATCAAATTTTAGGAGTTCATATAATTGATTAAGAGCTTTTCAACACGATTATATTGCAAAAACATGATTTCTGTACTTTTTACTCAGTTAAAATTCTAACGGGTCCATTGTTCGGCCCATTTAGACCCGCTCGTCCGAAACCTCTACAAAAGGGTTGCAAAATAAGTTTTAATCCAAATTTAGGAGTTCATACAATTGTTTACGAGCTTTTCAACACAATTATATTGCAAAACCTCGATTTCAGTACTTTTTACTCATTTAAAATTCTAATGGGTCCATTGTTCGGCCCATTTAGACCCGCTCGTCCGAAACCTCTACAAAGGGGTTGCAAAATAAGTTTTAATCCAAATTTAGGAGTTCATACAATTGTTTACGAGCTTTTCAACACGATTATATTGCAAAAACTCGATTTCTGTACTTTTTACTCATTTAAAATTCTAATGGGTCCATTGTTCGGCCCATTTAGACCCGCTCGTCTGAAACCTTTACAAAAAAGACCGCAAAAGAAGTTAGAATCAAATTTTAGGAGTTCATATAATTGATTACGAGCATTTCAACACGATTATATTGAAAAATCTCGATTACAGTTCTTTTTACTCAGTTAAAATTCTAACTGGTCCATTGTTCGGCCCATTTAGACCCACTCGTCCGAAACCTCTACAAAAGGGTTGCAAAATAAGTTTTAATCCAAATTTAGGAGTTCATACAATTGTTTACGAGCTTTTCAACACGATTATATTGCAAAAACTCAATATCTGTACTTTTTACACAATTAAAATTCTAATGGGTCTATTGTTCGGCCCATTTAGACCCGCTCGTCCGAAACCTCTACAAAAGGGTTGCAAAATAAGTTTTAATCCAAATTTAGGAGTTCATACAATTTTTTACAAGCTTTTCAACACGATTATATTGCAAAAACTCGATTTCTATACTTTTTACTCAGTTAAAATTCTAATGGGTCCATTGTTCGGCCCATTTAGACCCGCTCGTCTGAAACCTTTACAAAAATGACCGCAAAAGAAGTTAGAATCAAATTTTAGGAGTTCATATAATTGATTACGAGCATTTCAACATGATTATATTGAAAAATCTCGATTACAGTTCTTTTTACTCAGTTAAAATTCTAACGGGTCCATTGTTCGACCCATTTAGACCCGCTCGTCCGAAACCTCTACAAAAGGGTTACAAAATAAGTTTTAATCAAAATTTAGGAGTTCATACAATTGTTTACTAGCTTTTCAACACGATTATATTGCAAAAACTCGATTTCTGTACTTTTTACTCAGTTAAAATTCTAACGGGTCCATTGTTCAGCCCATTTAGACTCGCTCGTCCGAAACCTTTACAAAAAAGACCACAAAATAAGTTAGAATCAAATTTTAAGAGTTCATATAATTATTTACGAGCTTTTCAAAAATATTATATTGTAAAATCTCGATTTCTGTTCTTTTTACTCAGTTAAAATTCTAACGGGTCCATTGTTCGGCCCATTTAGACCCCCTCGTCCGAAACCTCTACAAAAGAGTTGCAAAATAAGTTTTAATCCAAATTTAGGAGTTCATACAATTGTTTACGAGCTTTTCAACACAATTATATTGCAAAAACTCGATTTATGTAATTTTTAGTCAGTTAAAATTCTAACGGGTCCGTTGTTCGGCCCATTTAGACCCGCTCGTCCGAAACCTTTACGAAAAAGATCCCAAAATAAGTTTTAATCAAATTTTAGAAGTTCATATAATTGATTAAGAGCTTTTCAACACGATTTTATTGCAAAAACTTGATTTCTGTACTTTTTACTCAGTTAAAATTCTAACGGGTCCATTGTTCGGCCCATTTAGACCCGCTCGTCCGAAACCTCTACAAAAGGGTTGCAAAATAAGTTTTAATCCAAATTTAAGAGTTCATACAATTGTTTACGAGCTATTCAACACAATTATATTGCAAAAACTCGATTTTTGTTTTTTTTACTCAGTTAAAATTCTAACGGGTCCATTGTTCGACCCATTTAGACCCGCTCGTCCGAAACCTCTACAAAAGGGTTGCACAATAAGTTTTAATCAAAATTTAGGAGTTCATACAATTGTTTACTAGCTTTTCAACACGATTATATTGCAAAAACTCGATTTCTGTACATTTTACTCAGTTAAAATTTTAACGGGTCCATTGTTCAGCCCATTTAGACTCGCTCGTCCGAAACCTTTACAAAAAAGACCACAAAATAAGTTAGAATCAAATTTTGGGAGTTCATATAATTGATTACGAGCTTTTCAAAAATATTATATTGTAAAATCTCAATTTCTGTTCTTTTTACTCAGTTAAAATTCTAACGGGTCCATTGTTCGGCCCATTTAGACCCGCTCGTCCGAAACCTCTACAAAAGAGTTGCAAAATAAGTTTTAATCCAAATTTAGGAGCTCATACAATTGTTTACGAGCTTTTCAACACAATTATATTGCAAAAACTCGATTTCTGTTTTTTTTACTCAGTTAAAATTCTAACGGGTCCATTGTTCGACCCATTTAGACCCGCTCGTCCGAAACCTCTACAAAAGGGTTGCAAAATAAGTTTTAATCCAAATTTAGGAGTTCATACAATTGTTTACGAGCTTTTCAACACGATTATATTGCAAAAACTCGATTTCTGTTCTTTTTACTCAGTTAAAATTCTAACGGGTCCATTGTTCGCCCCATTTAGACCCGCTCGTCCGAAACCTCTACAAAAAAGACCGCAAAACAAGTTAGAGTCAAATTTTAGGATTTCATATAATTGATTACGAGCTTTTCAAAACGACTATATTGCAAAAACATGATTTCTGTACTTTTTACTCAGTTAAAATTCAAATGGGTCCATTGTTCGGCCCATTTAGACCCGCTCGTCCGAAACCTGGACAAAAGGGTTGCAAAATAACCTTTTAATCCAAATTTAGGAGTTCATACAATTGATTACGATCTTTTCAACACAATTATATTGCGAAAACTCCATTTTTGTGCTTTTTACTCGGTTAAAATTCTAACGGGTCCATTGTTCGGCCCATTTAGACCCGCTCGTCCGAAACATCTACAACAGGGTTGCAAAATAAGTTTTAATCAAAATTTAGGAGTTCATACAATTGATTACGAGCTTTTCAACACGATTATATTGCAAAAACTCGATTTATGTACTTTTTAGTCAGTTAAAATTCTAACGGGTCCGTTGTTCGGCCCATTTAAACCCGCTCGTCCGAAACCTTTACAAAAAAGATCCCAAAATAAGTTTTAATCAAATTTTAGGATTTCATATAATTGATTAAGAGCTTTTCAACACGATTATATTGGAAAAACTTGATTTCTGTACTTTTTACTCAGTTAAAATTCTAACGGGTCCATTGTTCGGCCCATTTAGACCCGCTCGTTTGAAACCTCTACAAAAGGGTTGCAAAATAAGTTTTAATCCAAATTTAGGAGTTCATACAATTGTTTACGAGCTTTTCAACACGATTATATTGCAAAAACTCGATTTTTGTGCTTTTTACTCAGTTAAAATTCTAGCGGGTCCATTGTTCGGCCCATTTAGACCCGATCGTCCGAAACCTAAACAAAAGGGTTGCAAAATAAGTTTTAATCCAAATTTAGGAGTTCATACAATTGATTACAAGCTTTTCAACACAATTATATTTCAAAAACATGATTTTTGTGCTTTTTACTCAGTTAAAATTCTAACGGGTCCATTCTCGGCCCATTTAGACCTGATCGTCCGAAACCTATACAAAAAGGGTTGCAAAATAAGTTTAATCCAAATTTAGGAATGCATATAATTGATTACGAGCTTTTCAACACGATTATATTGCTAAAACTCGATTTCTATACTTTTTACTCAGTTAAAATTCTAACGGGTCCATTGTTCGGCCCATTTAGACCCGCTCGTCTGAAACCTTTACAAAAAAGGCTGCAAAATAAGTTTTAATCCAAATTCAGGAATGCATATAATTTATTACATGCTTTTCAACACGATTATATTGCAAAAACTCGATTTCTATACTTTTTACTCAGTTAAAATTCTAACGGGTCCATTATTCGGCCCATTTAGACCCGCTCGTCCGAAACCTCTACAAAGGGTTGCAGAATAAGTTTTAATCCAAATTTAGGAGTTCATACAATTGATTACGAGCTTTTCAACACGATTATATTGCAAAAACTTGATTTCTGTTCTTTTTACTCAGTTAAAATTCTAACGGATCCATTGTTCGGCCCATTTAGACCCGCTCGTCCGTAACCTCTACAAAAGGGTTGCAAAATAAGTTATAATCCAAATTTAGGAGTTCATACAATTGTTTACGAGCTTTTCAACACGATTATATTGCAAAAACTCGATTTTTATACTTTTTACTCAGTTAAAATTCTAACGGGTCCACTGTTCGGCCCATTTAGACCCGCTCGTCCGAAACCTCTACAAAAGGGTTGCAAAATAAGTTTTAATCAAAATTTAGGAGTTCGTACAATTGTTTATGAGCTTTTTAACACGATTATATTGCAAAAACACGATTTTTGTTCTTTTTACTCAGTTAAAATTCTAATGGGTCCATTGTTCGCCCCATTTAGACCCGCTCGTCCGAAACTTCTACAAAGAAGACCGCAAAACAAGATAGAATCAAATTTTAGGATTTCATATAATTGATTGCGAGCTTTCAACATGACAATATTGCAAAATCTTGATTTCTGTACTTTTTACCTAGTTAAAATTCTAACGGGTCCATTGTTCGGCCCATTTAGACCCGCTCGTCCGAAAGCTTTGCAAAAAAAGATCGCAAAATAAATTTTAATCAAATTTTCGGAGTTTATATAATTGTTTAATAGCTTTTTAACACGATTATATTGAAAAAACTTGATTTCTGTTCTTTTTACTCAGTTAATATTCTAACGGGTCCATTGTTCGGCCCATTTAGACCCGCTCGTCCGAAACCTTTACAAAAAATTTCACAAAATAAGTTTTAATCAAATCTTAGGAGTTCATATAATTGATTAAGAGATTCTCAACATGATTATATTGCAAAAATTCGATTTCTGTTCTTTTTACTCAGTTAATATTCTAACCGGTCCATTGTTCGGAACATTTAGACCCGCTCGTCCGAAACCTCTACAAAAGGGTTGCAAAATAAGTTTTAATCCAAATTTAGGAGTTCATACAATTGATTACGAGATTTTCAACACAATTATATTGCAAAAACTCGATTATTGAGCTTTTTACTCAGTTAAAATTCTAACGGGTCCATTGTTCGGCCCATTTAGACCCGCTCGTCCGAAACCTTTACAAAAAAGATCCCAAAATAAGTTTTAATCAAATTTTAGGAGTTCATATAATTGATTAAGAGCTTTTCAACACGATTATATTGCAAAAACTTGATTTCTGTACTTTTTACTCAGTTAAAATTCTAATAGGTCCATTGTTCGGCCCATTTAGACCCGCTCGTCCGAAACCTCTACAAAAGGGTTGCAAAATATGTTTTAATCCAAATTTAGGAGTTCATACAATTGTTTACGAGCTTTTCAACACAATTATATTGCAAAAACTCGATTTCTGTTTTTTTTACTCAGTTAAAATTCTAACGGGTCCATTGTTCGACCCATTTAGACCCGCTCGTCCGAAACCTCTACAAAAGGGTTGCAAAATAAGTTTTAATCAAAATTTAGGAGTTCATACAATTGTTTACTAGCTTTTCAACACGATTATATTGCAAAAACTCGATTTCTGTTCTTTTTACTCAGTTAAAATTCTAACGGGTCCATTGTTCGCCCCATTTAGACCCGCTCGTCCGAAACCTCTACAAAAAAGACCGCAAAACAAGTTAGAGTCAAATTTTAGGATTTCATATAATTGATTACGGGCTTTTCAAAATGACTATATTGCAAAAACATGATTTCTGTACTTTTTACTCAGTTAAAATTCTATTTGGTCCATTGTTCGGCCCATTTAGACCCGCTCGTCCGAAACCTGGACAAAAGGGTTGCAAAATAACTTTTAATCTAAATTTAGGAGTTCATACAATTGATTACGAGCTTTTCAACACAAATATATTGCGAAAACTCGATTTTTGTGCTTTTTACTCGGTTAAAATTCTAATGGGTCCATTGTTCGGCCCATTTAGACCCGTTCGTCCGAAACCTCTACAAAAGGGTTGCAAAATAAGTTTTAATCAAAATTTAGGAGTTCATACAATTGATTACGAGCTTTTCAACACGATTATATTGCAAAAACTCGATTTATGTACTTTTTAGTTAGTTAAAATTCTAACGGGTCCGTTGTTCGGCCCATTTAAACCCGCTCGTCCGAAACCTTTACAAAAAAGATCCCAAAATAAGTTTTAATCAAATTTTAGGATTTCATATAATTGATTAAGAGCTTTTCAACACGATTATATTGGAAAAACTTGATTTCTGTACTTTTTACTCAGTTAAAATTCTATTTGGTCCATTGTTCGGCCCATTTAGACCCGCTCGTCCGAAACCTCTACAAAAGGGTTGCAAAATAAGTTTTAATCCAAATTTAGGAGTTCATACAATTGTTTACGAGCTTTTCAACATAATTATATTGCAAACACTCGATTTATGTACTTTTTAGTCAGTTAAAATTCTAACGGGTCCGTTGTTCGGCCCATTTAGACCCGCCCGTCCGAAACCTCTACAAAAGGGTTGCAAAATAAGTTTTAATCAAAATTTAGGAGTTCATACAATTGATTACGAGCTTTTCAACGCGATTATATTGCAAAAACTCGATTTATGTACTTTTTAGTCAGTTAAAATTCTAACGGGTCCGTTGTTCGGCCCATTTAGACCCGCCCGTCCGAAACCTCTACAAAAGGGTTGCAAAATAAGTTTTAATCAAAATTTAGGAGTTCATACAATTGATTACGAGATTTTCAACGCGATTATATTGCAAAAACTCGATTTATGTACTTTTTAGTCAGTTAAAATTCTAACGGGTCCGTTGTTCGGCCCATTTAGACCCGCTCGTCCGAAACATTTACAAAAAAGATCCCAAAATAAGTTTTAATCAAATTTTAGGAGTTCATATAATTGATTAAGAGCTTTTCAACACGATTATATTGCAAAAACATGATTTCTGTACTTTTTACTCAGTTAAAATTCTAACGGGTCCATTGTTCGGCCCATTTAGACCCGCTCGTCCGAAACCTCTACAAAAGGGTTGCAAAATAAGTTTTAATCCAAATTTAGGAGTTCATACAATTGTTTACGAGCTTTTCAACACAATTATATTGCAAAACCTCGATTTCAGTACTTTTTACTCATTTAAAATTCTAATGGGTCCATTGTTCGGCCCATTTAGACCCGCTCGTCCGAAACCTCTACAAAGGGGTTGCAAAATAAGTTTTAATCCAAATTTAGGAGTTCATACAATTGTTTACGAGCTTTTCAACACGATTATATTGCAAAAACTCGATTTCTGTACTTTTTACTCATTTAAAATTCTAATGGGTCCATTGTTCGGCCCGTTTAGACCCGCTCGTCTGAAACCTTTACAAAAAAGACCGCAAAAGAAGTTAGAATCAAATTTTAGGAGTTCATATAATTGATTACGAGCATTTCAACACGATTATATTGAAAAATCTCGATTACAGTTCTTTTTACTCAGTTAAAATTCTAACTGGTCCATTGTTCGGCCCATTTAGACCCACTCGTCCGAAACCTCTACAAAAGGGTTGCAAAATAAGTTTTAATCCAAATTTAGGAGTTCATACAATTGTTTACGAGCTTTTCAACACGATTATATTGCAAAAACTCAATATCTGTACTTTTTACACAATTAAAATTCTAATGGGTCTATTGTTCGGCCCATTTAGACCCGCTCGTCCGAAACCTCTACAAAAGGGTTGCAAAATAAGTTTTAATCCAAATTTAGGAGTTCATACAATTGTTTACAAGCTTTTCAACACGATTATATTGCAAAAACTCGATTTCTATACTTTTTACTCAGTTAAAATTCTAATGGGTCCATTGTTCGGCCCATTTAGACCCGCTCGTCTGAAACCTTTACAAAAATGACCGCAAAAGAAGTTAGAATCAAATTTTAGGAGTTCATATAATTGATTACGAGCATTTCAACATGATTATATTGAAAAATCTCGATTACAGTTCTTTTTACTCAGTTAAAATTCTAACGGGTCCATTGTTCGACCCATTTAGACCCGCTCGTCCGAAACCTCTACAAAAGGGTTACAAAATAAGTTTTAATCAAAATCTAGAAGTTCATACAATTGTTTACTAGCTTTTCAACACGATTATATTGCAAAAACTCGATTTCTGTACTTTTTACTCAGTTAAAATTCTAACGGGTCCATTGTTCAGCCCATTTAGACTCGCTCGTCCGAAACCTTTACAAAAAAGACCACAAAATAAGTTAGAATCAAATTTTAAGAGTTCATATAATTATTTACGAGCTTTTCAAAAATATTATATTGTAAAATCTCGATTTCTGTTCTTTTTACTCAGTTAAAATTCTAACGGGTCCATTGTTCGGCCCATTTAGACCCCCTCGTCCGAAACCTCTACAAAAGAGTTGCAAAATAAGTTTTAATCCAAATTTAGGAGTTCATACAATTGTTTACGAGCTTTTCAACACAATTATATTGCAAAAACTCGATTTATGTAATTTTTAGTCAGTTAAAATTCTAACGGGTCCGTTGTTCGGCCCATTTAGACCCGCTCGTCCGAAACCTTTACGAAAAAGATCCCAAAATAAGTTTTAATCAAATTTTAGAAGTTCATATAATTGATTAAGAGCTTTTCAACACGATTTTATTGCAAAAACTTGATTTCTGTACTTTTTACTCAGTTAAAATTCTAACGGGTCCATTGTTCGGCCCATTTAGACCCGCTCGTCCGAAACCTCTACAAAAGGGTTGCAAAATAAGTTTTAATCCAAATTTAAGAGTTCATACAATTGTTTACGAGCTTTTCAACACAATTATATTGCAAAAACTCGATTTTTGTTTTTTTTACTCAGTTAAAATTCTAACGGGTCCATTGTTCGACCCATTTAGACCCGCTCGTCCGAAACCTCTACAAAAGGGTTGCACAATAAGTTTTAATCAAAATTTAGGAGTTCATACAATTGTTTACTAGCTTTTCAACACGATTATATTGCAAAAACTCGATTTCTGTACATTTTACTCAGTTAAAATTTTAACGGGTCCATTGTTCAGCCCATTTAGACTCGCTCGTCCGAAACCTTTACAAAAAAGACCACAAAATAAGTTAGAATCAAATTTTGGGAGTTCATATAATTGATTACGAGCTTTTCAAAAATATTATATTGTAAAATCTCGATTTCTGTTCTTTTTACTCAGTTAAAATTCTAACGGGTCCATTGTTCGGCCCATTTAGACCCGCTCGTCCGAAACCTCTACAAAAGAGTTGCAAAATAAGTTTTAATCCAAATTTAGGAGCTCATACAATTGTTTACGAGCTTTTCAACACAATTATATTGCAAAAACTCGATTTCTGTTTTTTTTACTCAGTTAAAATTCTAACGGGTCCATTGTTCGACCCATTTAGACCCGCTCGTCCGAAACCTCTACAAAAGGGTTGCAAAATAAGTTTTAATCCAAATTTAGGAGTTCATACAATTGTTTACGAGCTTTTCAACACGATTATATTGCAAAAACTTGATTTCTGTTCTTTTTACTCAGTTAAAATTCTAACGGGTCCATTGTTCGCCCCATTTAGACCCGCTCGTCCGAAACCTCTACAAAAAAGACCGCAAAACAAGTTAGAGTCAAATTTTAGGATTTCATATAATTGATTACGAGCTTTTCAAAACGACTATATTGCAAAAACATGATTTCTGTACTTTTTACTCAGTTAAAATTCAAATGGGTCCATTGTTCGGCCCATTTAGACCCGCTCGTCCGAAACCTGGACAAAAGGGTTGCAAAATAACCTTTTAATCCAAATTTAGGAGTTCATACAATTGATTACGAGCTTTTCAACACAATTATATTGCGAAAACTCCATTTTTGTGCTTTTTACTCGGTTAAAATTCTAACGGGTCCATTGTTCGGCCCATTTAGACCCGCTCGTCCGAAACATCTACAAAAGGGTTGCAAAATAAGTTTTAATCAAAATTTAGGAGTTCATACAATTGATTACGAGCTTTTCAACACGATTATATTGCAAAAACTCGATTTATGTACTTTTTAGTCAGTTAAAATTCTAACGGGTCCGTTGTTCGGCCCATTTAAACCCGCTCGTCCGAAACCTTTACAAAAAAGATCCCAAAATAAGTTTTAATCAAATTTTAGGATTTCATATAATTGATTAAGAGCTTTTCAACACGATTATATTGGAAAAACTTGATTTCTGTACTTTTTACTCAGTTAAAATTCTAACGGGTCCATTGTTCGGCCCATTTAGACCCGCTCGTTTGAAACCTCTACAAAAGGGTTGCAAAATAAGTTTTAATCCAAATTTAGGAGTTCATACAATTGTTTACGAGCTTTTCAACACGATTATATTGCAAAAACTCGATTTTTGTGCTTTTTACTCAGTTAAAATTCTAGCGGGTCCATTGTTCGGCCCATTTAGACCCGATCGTCCGAAACCTAAACAAAAGGGTTGCAAAATAAGTTTTAATCCAAATTTAGGAGTTCATACAATTGATTACAAGCTTTTCAACACAATTATATTTCAAAAACATGATTTTTGTGCTTTTTACTCAGTTAAAATTCTAACGGGTCCATTCTCGGCCCATTTAGACCTGATCGTCCGAAACCTATACAAAAAGGGTTGCAAAATAAGTTTAATCCAAATTTAGGAATGCATATAATTGATTACGAGCTTTTCAACACGATTATATTGCTAAAACTCGATTTCTATACTTTTTACTCAGTTAAAATTCTAACGGGTCCATTGTTCGGCCCATTTAGACCCGCTCGTCTGAAACCTTTACAAAAAAGGCTGCAAAATAAGTTTTAATCCAAATTCAGGAATGCATATAATTTATTACATGCTTTTCAACACGATTATATTGCAAAAACTCGATTTCTATACTTTTTACTCAGTTAAAATTCTAACGGGTCCATTATTCGGCCCATTTAGACCCGCTCGTCCGAAACCTCTACAAAGGGTTGCAGAATAAGTTTTAATCCAAATTTAGGAGTTCATACAATTGATTACGAGCTTTTCAACACGATTATATTGCAAAAACTTGATTTCTGTTCTTTTTACTCAGTTAAAATTCTAACGGATCCATTGTTCGGCCCATTTAGACCCGCTCGTCCGTAACCTCTACAAAAGGGTTGCAAAATAAGTTATAATCCAAATTTAGGAGTTCATACAATTGTTTACGAGCTTTTCAACACGATTATATTGCAAAAACTCGATTTTTATACTTTTTACTCAGTTAAAATTCTAACGGGTCCACTGTTCGGCCCATTTAGACCCGCTCGTCCGAAACCTCTACAAAAGGGTTGCAAAATAAGTTTTAATCAAAATTTAGGAGTTCGTACAATTGTTTATGAGCTTTTTAACACGATTATATTGCAAAAACACGATTTTTGTTCTTTTTACTCAGTTAAAATTCTAATGGGTCCATTGTTCGCCCCATTTAGTCCCGCTCGTCCGAAACTTCTACAAAGAAGACCGCAAAACAAGATAGAATCAAATTTTAGGATTTCATATAATTGATTGCGAGCTTTCAACATGACAATATTGCAAAATCTTGATTTCTGTACTTTTTACTCAGTTAAAATTCTAACGGGTCCATTGTTCGGCCCATTTAGACCCGCTCGTCCGAAAGCTTTGCAAAAAAAGATCGCAAAATAAATTTTAATCAAATTTTCGGAGTTTATATAATTGTTTAATAGCTTTTTAACACGATTATATTGAAAAAACTTGATTTCTGTTCTTTTTACTCAGTTAATATTCTAACGGGTCCATTGTTCGGCCCATTTAGACCCGCTCGTCCGAAACCTTTACAAAAAATTTCACAAAATAAGTTTTAATCAAATCTTAGGAGTTCATATAATTGATTAAGAGATTCTCAACATGATTATATTGCAAAAACTCGATTTCTGTTCTTTTTACTCAGTTAATATTCTAACCGGTCCATTGTTCGGAACATTTAGACCCGCTCGTCCGAAACCTCTACAAAAGGGTTGCAAAATAAGTTTTAATCCAAATTTAGGAGTTCATACAATTGATTACGAGATTTTCAACACAATTATATTGCAAAAACTCGATTATTGAGCTTTTTACTCAGTTAAAATTCTAACGGGTCCATTGTTCGGCCCATTTAGACCCGCTCGTCCGAAACCTTTACAAAAAAGATCCCAAAATAAGTTTTAATCAAATTTTAGGAGTTCATATAATTGATTAAGAGCTTTTCAACACGATTATATTGCAAAAACTTGATTTCTGTACTTTTTACTCAGTTAAAATTCTAATAGGTCCATTGTTCGGCCCATTTAGACCCGCTCGTCCGAAACCTCTACAAAAGGGTTGCAAAATATGTTTTAATCCAAATTTAGGAGTTCATACAATTGTTTACGAGCTTTTCAACACAATTATATTGCAAAAACTCGATTTCTGTTTTTTTTTACTCAGTTAAAATTCTAACGGGTCCATTGTTCGACCCATTTAGACCCGCTCGTCCGAAACCTCTATAAAAGGGTTGCAAAATAAGTTTTAATCAAAATTTAGGAGTTCATACAATTGTTTACTAGCTTTTCAACACGATTATATCGCAAAAACTCGATTTCTGTTCTTTTTACTCAGTTAAAATTCTAACGGGTCCATTGTTCGCCCCATTTAGACCCGCTCGTCCGAAACCTCTACAAAAAAGACCGCAAAACAAGTTAGAGTCAAATTTTAGGATTTCATATAATTGATTACGGGCTTTTCAAAATGACTATATTGCAAAAACATGATTTCTGTACTTTTTACTCAGTTAAAATTCTATTTGGTCCATTGTTCGGCCCATTTAGACCCGCTCGTCCGAAACCTGGACAAAAGGGTTGCAAAATAACTTTTAATCTAAATTTAGGAGTTCATACAATTGATTACGAGCTTTTCAACACAATTATATTGCGAAAACTCGATTTTTGTGCTTTTTACTCGGTTAAAATTCTAACGGGTCCATTGTTCGGCCCATTTAGACCCGTTCGTCCGAAACCTCTACAAAAGGGTTGCAAAATAAGTTTTAATCAAAATTTAGGAGTTCATACAATTGATTACGAGCTTTTCAACACGATTGTATTGCAAAAACTCGATTTATGTACTTTTTAGTTAGTTAAAATTCTAACGGGTCCGTTGTTCGGCCCATTTAAACCCGCTCGTCCGAAACCTTTACAAAAAAGATCCCAAAATAAGTTTTAATCAAATTTTAGGATTTCATATAATTGATTAAGAGCTTTTCAACACGATTATATTGGAAAAACTTGATTTCTGTACTTTTTACTCAGTTAAAATTCTAACGGGTCCATTGTTCGGCCCATTTAGACCCGCTCGTCCGAAACCTCTACAAAAGGGTTGCAAAATAAGTTTTAATCCAAATTTAGGAGTTCATACAATTGTTTACTAGCTTTTCAACACGATTATATTGCAAAAACTCGACTTTTGTACTTTTTACTCAGTTAAAATTCTAACGGGTCCATTGTTCAGCCAATTTAGACTCGCTCGTCCGAAACCTTTACAAAAAAGACCACAAAATAAGTTAGAATCAAATTTTGGGAGTTCATATAATTGATTACGAGCTTTTCAAAAATATTATATTGTAAAATCTCGATTTCTGTTCTTTGTACTCAGTTAAAAGTCTAACGGGTCCTTTGTTCGGCCCATTTAGACCCACTCGTCCGAAACCTCTACAAAAGAGTTGCAAAATAAGTTTTAATCCAAATTTAGGAGTTCATACAATTGTTTACGAGCTTTTCAACACAATTATATTGCAAAAACTTGATTTCTGTTCTTTTTACTCAGTTAAAATTCTAACGGGTCCACTGTTCGCCCCATTTAGACCCGCTCGTCTGAAACCTCTACAAAAAAGACCGCAAAACAAGTTAGAATCAAATTTTAGGATTTCCTATAATTGATTATGAGATTTTCAACACGACTATATTGCAAAAATTTGATTTTTGTACTTTTTACTCAGTTAAAATTCTAACGGGTCCATTGTTTGGCCCATTTAGACCCGCTCGTCCGAAACCTCTACAAAAGGGTTGAAAATAAGTTTTAATCCAAATTTAGGAGTTCATACAATTGATTACGAGCTTTTCAGTACGAAGATATTGTAAAATCTCGATTTCTGTACTTTTTACTCAGTTAAAATTCTAAAGGGTCCATTGTTCGGCCCATTTAGACACGCTCGTCCGAAACCTTTACAAAAAAGACCGTAAAAGAAGTTAGAATCAAATTTTAGGAATTCATATAATTGATTACGAGCTTTTCAACACGATTATATTGAAAAATCTCGATTAAAGTTCTTTTTACTTAGTTAAAATTCTAACGGGTCCATTTTTCGACCCATTTAGACCCGCTCGTCTGAAACCTCTACAAAAGGGTTGCAAAATAAGTTTTAATCCAAATTTAGGAGTTCATACAATTGTTTACGAGCTTTTCAATACGATTATATTGCAAAAACTCGATTTTTGTGCTTTTTACTCAGTTAAAATTTTAACGGGTCTATTGTTCGGCCCATTTAGACCCGATCGTCCGAAACCTAAACAAAAGGGTTGCCAAATAAGTTTTAATCCAAATTTAGGAGTTCATACAATTGATTACGAGCTTTTCAACACGATTATATTGCAAAAACTCGATTTCTGTTCTTTTTACTCAGTTAATATTCTAATTGGTCCATTGTTCGGCCCATTTAGACACGCTCGTCCGAAACCTCTACAAAAGGGGTGCAAAATAAGTTTTAATCCAAATTTAGGTGTTCATACAATTGATTACGAGCTTTTCAACATAATTATATTGCAAAAACTCGATTTTTGTGCTTTTTACTCAGTTAAAATTCTAACGGGTCCATTGTTCGGCCCATTTAGACCCGCTCGTCCGAAACCTCTACAAAAGGGTTGCAAAATAAGTGTTAATCCAAATTTAGGAGTTCATACAATTGATCACGAGCGTTTCAACATGATTATATTGCAAAAACACGATTTCTGTACTTTTTACTCAGTTAAAATTCTAACGGGTCCATTGTTCGGCCTATTTAGACCCGATCGTCCGAAACCTATACCAAAAGGGTTGCACAAAAAGTTTTAATCCAAATTTAGGAATGTATATAATTGATTACGAGCATTTCAACATGATTATATTGCAAACACTCGATTTCTATACTTTTTACTCAGTTAAAATTCTAACGGGTCCACTGTTCGGCACATTTAGACCCGCTCGTCCGAAACCTCTACAAAAGGGTTGCAAAATAAGTTTTAATCCAAATTTAGGAGTTCATAAAATTGATTACAAACTTTTCAACACAATTATATTGCAAAAACTCGATTACTATACTTTTTACTTAGTTAAAATTCTAACGGGTTTATTTTTCGGCCCATTAGGACCCGCTCGTCTGATACCTCTACAAAAGGGTTGCAAAATAAGTTTTAATCCAAATTTAAGAGTTCATACAGATGATTATGAGCTTTTCAAAACGATTATATTGCAAAAACTAGATTTCTGTACTTTTTACTCCGTTAAAATTCTAACGGGTCCATTGTTCGGCTCATTTAGACCCGTTCGTCCGAAACCTCAACAAAAGGGTTGCAAAATAAGTTTTAATCCAAATTTAGGAGTTCATACAATTGATTACGAGCTTTTCAACACAATTATATTTCAAAAACTCGATTTTTGTGCTTTTTACTCAGTTAAATTCTAACGGGTCCATTGTTCGGCCCATTTAGACTCGCTCGTCCGAAACCTCTACAAAAGAGTTGCAAAATAAGTTTTAATCCAAATTTAGGAGTTCATACAATTGTTTACGAGCTTTTCAACATAATTATATTGCAAAAACTCGATTTATGTACTTTTTAGTCAGTTAAAATTCTAACGGGTCCGTTGTTCGGCCCATTTAGACCCGCCCGTCCGAAACCTCTACAAAAGGGTTGCAAAATAAGTTTTAATCAAAATTTAGGAGTTCATACAATTGATTACGAGCTTTTCAACGCGATTATATTGCAAAAACTCGATTTATGTACTTTTTAGTCAGTTAAAATTCTAACGGGTCCGTTGTTCGGCCCATTTAGACCCGCCCGTCCGAAACCCCTACAAAAGGGTTGCAAAATAAGTTTTAATCAAAATTTAGGAGTTCATACAATTGATTACGAGCTTTTCAACGCGATTATATTGCAAAAACTCGATTTATGTACTTTTTAGTCAGTTAAAATTCTAACGGGTCCGTTGTTCGGCCCATTTAGACCCGCTCGTCCGAAACATTTACAAAAAAGATCCCAAAATAAGTTTTAATCAAATTTTAGGAGTTCATATAATTGATTAAGAGCTTTTCAACACGATTATATTGCAAAAACATGATTTCTGTACTTTTTACTCAGTTAAAATTCTAACGGGTCCATTGTTCGGCCCATTTAGACCCGCTCGTCCGAAACCTCTACAAAAGGGTTGCAAAATAAGTTTTAATCCAAATTTAGGAGTTCATACAATTGTTTACGAGCTTTTCAACACAATTATATTGCAAAACCTCGATTTCAGTACTTTTTACTCATTTAAAATTCTAATGGGTCCATTGTTCGGCCCATTTAGACCCGCTCGTCCGAAACCTCTACAAAGGGGTTGCAAAATAAGTTTTAATCCAAATTTAGGAGTTCATACAATTGTTTACGAGCTTTTCAACAAGATTATATTGCAAAAACTCGATTTCTGTACTTTTTACTCATTTAAAATTCTAATGGGTCCATTGTTCGGCCCATTTAGACCCGCTCGTCTGAAACCTTTACAAAAAAGACCGCAAAAGAAGTTAGAATCAAATTTTAGGAGTTCATATAATTGATTACGAGCATTTCAACACGATTATATTGAAAAATCTCGATTACAGTTCTTTTTACTCAGTTAAAATTCTAACTGGTCCATTGTTCGGCCCATTTAGACCCACTCGTCCGAAACCTCTACAAAAGGGTTGCAAAATAAGTTTTAATCCAAATTTAGGAGTTCATACAATTGTTTACGAGCTTTTCAACACGATTATATTGCAAAAACTCAATATCTGTACTTTTTACACAATTAAAATTCTAATGGGTCTATTGTTCGGCCCATTTAGACCCGCTCGTCCGAAACCTCTACAAAAGGGTTGCAAAATAAGTTTTAATCCAAATTTAGGAGTTCATACAATTGTTTACAAGCTTTTCAACACGATTATATTGCAAAAACTCGATTTCTATACTTTTTACTCAGTTAAAATTCTAATGGGTCCATTGTTCGGCCCATTTAGACCCGCTCGTCTGAAACCTTTACAAAAATGACCGCAAAAGAAGTTAGAATCAAATTTTAGTTGTTCATATAATTGATTACGAGCATTTCAACATGATTATATTGAAAAATCTCGATTACAGTTCTTTTTACTCAGTTAAAATTCTAACGGGTCCATTGTTCGACCCATTTAGACCCGCTCGTCCGAAACCTCTACAAAAGGGTTACAAAATAAGTTTTAATCAAAATTTAGGAGTTCATACAATTGTTTACTAGCTTTTCAACACGATTATATTGCAAAAACTCGATTTCTGTACTTTTTACTCAGTTAAAATTCTAACGGGTCCATTGTTCAGCCCATTTAGACTCGCTCGTCCGAAACCTTTACAAAAAAGACCACAAAATAAGTTAGAATCAAATTTTAAGAGTTCATATAATTATTTACGAGCTTTTCAAAAATATTATATTGTAAAATCTCGATTTCTGTTCTTTTTACTCAGTTAAAATTCTAACGGGTCCATTGTTCGGCCCATTTAGACCCCCTCGTCCGAAACCTCTACAAAAGAGTTGCAAAATAAGTTTTAATCCAAATTTAGGAGTTCATACAATTGTTTACGAGCTTTTCAACACAATTATATTGCAAAAACTCGATTTATGTAATTTTTAGTCAGTTAAAATTCTAACGGGTCCGTTGTTCGGCCCATTTAGACCCGCTCGTCCGAAACCTTTACGAAAAAGATCCCAAAATAAGTTTTAATCAAATTTTAGAAGTTCATATAATTGATTAAGAGCTTTTCAACACGATTTTATTGCAAAAACTTGATTTCTGTACTTTTTACTCAGTTAAAATTCTAACGGGTCCATTGTTCGGCCCATTTAGACCCGCTCGTCCGAAACCTCTACAAAAGGGTTGCAAAATAAGTTTTAACCCAAATTTAAGAGTTCATACAATTGTTTACGAGCTTTTCAACACAATTATATTGCAAAAACTCGATTTTTGTTTTTTTTACTCAGTTAAAATTCTAACGGGTCCATTGTTCGACCCATTTAGACCCGCTCGTCCGAAACCTCTACAAAAGGGTTGCACAATAAGTTTTAATCAAAATTTAGGAGTTCATACAATTGTTTACTAGCTTTTCAACACGATTATATTGCAAAAACTCGATTTCTGTACATTTTACTCAGTTAAAATTTTAACGGGTCCATTGTTCAGCCCATTTAGACTCGCTCGTCCGAAACCTTTACAAAAAAGACCACAAAATAAGTTAGAATCAAATTTTGGGAGTTCATATAATTGATTACGAGCTTTTCAAAAATATTATATTGTAAAATCTCGATTTATGTTCTTTTTACTCAGTTAAAATTCTAACGGGTCCATTGTTCGGCCCATTTAGACCCGCTCGTCCGAAACCTCTACAAAAGAGTTGCAAAATAAGTTTTAATCCAAATTTAGGAGCTCATACAATTGTTTACGAGCTTTTCAACACAATTATATTGCAAAAACTCGATTTCTGTTTTTTTTACTCAGTTAAAATTCTAACGGGTCCATTGTTCGACCCATTTAGACCCGCTCGTCCGAAACCTCTACAAAAGGGTTGCAAAATAAGTTTTAATCCAAATTTAGGAGTTCATACAATTGTTTACGAGCTTTTCAACACGATTATATTGCAAAAACTCGATTTCTGTTCTTTTTACTCAGTTAAAATTCTAACGGGTCCATTGTTCGCCCCATTTAGACCCGCTCGTCCGAAACCTCTACAAAAAAGACCGCAAAACAAGTTAGAGTCAAATTTTAGGATTTCATATAATTGATTACGAGCTTTTCAAAACGACTATATTGCAAAAACATGATTTCTGTACTTTTTACTCAGTTAAAATTCAAATGGGTCCATTGTTCGGCCCATTTAGACCCGCTCGTCCGAAACCTGGACAAAAGGGTTGCAAAATAACCTTTTAATCCAAATTTAGGAGTTCATACAATTGATTACGAGCTTTTCAACACAATTATATTGCGAAAACTCCATTTTTGTGCTTTTTACTCGGTTAAAATTCTAACGGGTCCATTGTTCGGCCCATTTAGACCCGCTCGTCCGAAACATCTACAAAAGGGTTGCAAAATAAGTTTTAATCAAAATTTAGGAGTTCATACAATTGATTACGAGCTTTTCAACACGATTATATTGCAAAAACTCGATTTATGTACTTTTTAGTCAGTTAAAATTCTAACGGGTCCGTTGTTCGGCCCATTTAAACCCGCTCGTCCGAAACCTTTACAAAAAAGATCCCAAAATAAGTTTTAATCAAATTTTAGGATTTCATATAATTGATTAAGAGCTTTTCAACACGATTATATTGGAAAAACTTGATTTCTGTACTTTTTACTCAGTTAAAATTCTAACGGGTCCATTGTTCGGCCCATTTAGACCCGCTCGTTTGAAACCTCTACAAAAGGGTTGCAAAATAAGTTTTAATCCAAATTTAGGAGTTCATACAATTGTTTACGAGCTTTTCAACACGATTATATTGCAAAAACTCGATTTTTGTGCTTTTTACTCAGTTAAAATTCTAGTGGGTCCATTGTTCGGCCCATTTAGACCCGATCGTCCGAAACCTAAACAAAAGGGTTGCAAAATAAGTTTTAATCCAAATTTAGGAGTTCATACAATTGATTACAAGCTTTTCAACACAATTATATTTCAAAAACATGATTTTTGTGCTTTTTACTCAGTTAAAATTCTAACGGGTCCATTCTCGGCCCATTTAGACCTGATCGTCCGAAACCTATACAAAAAGGGTTGCAAAATAAGTTTAATCCAAATTTAGGAATGCATATAATTGATTACGAGCTTTTCAACACGATTATATTGCTAAAACTCGATTTCTATACTTTTTACTCAGTTAAAATTCTAACGGGTCCATTGTTCGGCCCATTTAGACCCGCTCGTCTGAAACCTTTACAAAAAAGGCTGCAAAATAAGTTTTAATCCAAATTCAGGAATGCATATAATTTATTACATGCTTTTCAACACGATTATATTGCAAAAACTCGATTTCTATACTTTTTACTCAGTTAAAATTCTAACGGGTCCATTATTCGGCCCATTTAGACCCGCTCGTCCGAAACCTCTACAAAGGGTTGCAGAATAAGTTTTAATCCAAATTTAGGAGTTCATACAATTGATTACGAGCTTTTCAACACGATTATATTGCAAAAACTTGATTTCTGTTCTTTTTACTCAGTTAAAATTCTAACGGATCCATTGTTCGGCCCATTTAGACCCGCTCGTCCGTAACCTCTACAAAAGGGTTGCAAAATAAGTTATAATCCAAATTTAGGAGTTCATACAATTGTTTACGAGCTTTTCAACACGATTATATTGCAAAAACTCGATTTTTATACTTTTTACTCAGTTAAAATTCTAACGGGTCCACTGTTCGGCCCATTTAGACCCGCTCGTCCGAAACCTCTACAAAAGGGTTTGTAAAATAAGTTTTAATCAAAATTTAGGAGTTCGTACAATTGTTTATGAGCTTTTTAACACGATTATATTGCAAAAACACGATTTTTGTTCTTTTTACTCAGTTAAAATTCTAATGGGTCCATTGTTCGCCCCATTTAGACCCGCTCGTCCGAAACTTCTACAAAGAAGACCGCAAAACAAGATAGAATCAAATTTTAGGATTTCATATAATTGATTGCGAGCTTTCAACATGACAATATTGCAAAATCTTGATTTCTGTACTTTTTACTCAGTTAAAATTCTAACGGGTCCATTGTTCGGCCCATTTAGACCCGCTCGTCCGAAAGCTTTGCAAAAAAAGATCGCAAAATAAATTTTAATCAAATTTTCGGAGTTTATATAATTGTTTAATAGCTTTTTAACACGATTATATTGAAAAAACTTGATTTCTGTTCTTTTTACTCAGTTAATATTCTAACGGGTCCATTGTTCGGCCCATTTAGACCCGCTCGTCCGAAACCTTTACAAAAAATTTCACAAAATAAGTTTTAATCAAATCTTAGGAGTTCATATAATTGATTAAGAGATTCTCAACATGATTATATTGCAAAAACTCGATTTCTGTTCTTTTTACTCAGTTAATATTCTAACCGGTCCATTGTTCGGAACATTTAGACCCGCTCGTCCGAAACCTCTACAAAAGGGTTGCAAAATAAGTTTTAATCCAAATTTAGGAGTTCATACAATTGATTACGAGATTTTCAACACAATTATATTGCAAAAACTCGATTATTGAGCTTTTTACTCAGTTAAAATTCTAACGGGTCCATTGTTCGGCCCATTTAGACCCGCTCGTCCGAAACCTTTACAAAAAAGATCCCAAAATAAGTTTTAATCAAATTTTAGGAGTTCATATAATTGATTAAGAGCTTTTCAACACGATTATATTGCAAAAACTTGATTTCTGTACTTTTTACTCAGTTAAAATTCTAATAGGTCCATTGTTCGGCCCATTTAGACCCGCTCGTCCGAAACCTCTACAAAAGGGTTGCAAAATATGTTTTAATCCAAATTTAGGAGTTCATACAATTGTTTACGAGCTTTTCAACACAATTATATTGCAAAAACTCGATTTCTGTTTTTTTTTACTCAGTTAAAATTCTAACGGGTCCATTGTTCGACCCATTTAGACCCGCTCGTCCGAAACCTCTACAAAAGGGTTGCAAAATAAGTTTTAATCAAAATTTAGGAGTTCATACAATTGTTTACTAACTTTTCAACACGATTATATTGCAAAAACTCGATTTCTGTTCTTTTTACTCAGTTAAAATTCTAACGGGTCCATTGTTCGCCCCATTTAGACCCGCTCGTCCGAAACCTCTACAAAAAAGACCGCAAAACAAGTTAGAGTCAAATTTTAGGATTTCATATAATTGATTACGGGCTTTTCAAAATGACTATATTGCAAAAACTTGATTTCTGTACTTTTTACTCAGTTAAAATTCTATTTGGTCCATTGTTCGGCCCATTTAGACCCGCTCGTCCGAAACCTGGACAAAAGGGTTGCAAAATAACTTTTAATCTAAATTTAGGAGTTCATACAATTGATTACGAGCTTTTCAACACAATTATATTGCGAAAACTCGATTTTTGTGCTTTTTACTCGGTTAAAATTCTAACGGGTCCATTGTTCGGCCCATTTAGACCCGTTCGTCCGAAACCTCTACAAAAGGGTTGCAAAATAAGTTTTAATCAAAATTTAGGAGTTCATACAATTGATTACGAGCTTTTCAACACGATTATATTGCAAAAACTCGATTTATGTACTTTTTAGTTAGTTAAAATTCTAACGGGTCCGTTGTTCGGCCCATTTAAACCCGCTCGTCCGAAACCTTTACAAAAAAGATCCCAAAATAAGTTTTAATCAAATTTTAGGATTTCATATAATTGATTAAGAGCTTTTCAACACGATTATATTGGAAAAACTTGATTTCTGTACTTTTTACTCAGTTAAAATTCTAACGGGTCCATTGTTCGGCCCATTTAGACCCGCTCGTCCGAAACCTCTACAAAAGGGTTGCAAAATAAGTTTTAATCCAAATTTAGGAGTTCATACAATTGTTTACTAGCTTTTCAACACGATTATATTGCAAAAACTCGACTTTTGTACTTTTTACTCAGTTAAAATTCTAACGGGTCCATTGTTCAGCCAATTTAGACTCGCTCGTCCGAAACCTTTACAAAAAAGACCACAAAATAAGTTAGAATCAAATTTTGGGAGTTCATATAATTGATTACGAGCTTTTCAAAAATATTATATTGTAAAATCTCGATTTCTGTTCTTTGTACTCAGTTAAAAGTCTAACGGGTCCTTTGTTCGGCCCATTTAGACCCACTCGTCCGAAACCTCTACAAAAGAGTTGCAAAATAAGTTTTAATCCAAATTTAGGAGTTCATACAATTGTTTACGAGCTTTTCAACACAATTATATTGCAAAAACTTGATTTCTGTTCTTTTTACTCAGTTAAAATTCTAACGGGTCCACTGTTCGCCCCATTTAGACCCGCTCGTCTGAAACCTCTACAAAAAAGACCGCAAAACAAGTTAGAATCAAATTTTAGGATTTCCTATAATTGATTATGAGATTTTCAACACGACTATATTGCAAAAATTTGATTTTTGTACTTTTTACTCAGTTAAAATTCTAACGGGTCCATTGTTTGGCCCATTTAGACCCGCTCGTCCGAAACCTCTACAAAAGGGTTGAAAATAAGTTTTAATCCAAATTTAGGAGTTCATACAATTGATTACGAGCTTTTCAGTACGAAGATATTGTAAAATCTCGATTTCTGTACTTTTTACTCAGTTAAAATTCTAAAGGGTCCATTGTTCGGCCCATTTAGACACGCTCGTCCGAAACCTTTACAAAAAAGACCGTAAAAGAAGTTAGAATCAAATTTTAGGAATTCATATAATTGATTACGAGCTTTTCAACACGATTATATTGAAAAATCTCGATTAAAGTTCTTTTTACTTAGTTAAAATTCTAACGGGTCCATTTTTCGACCCATTTAGACCCGCTCGTCTGAAACCTCTACAAAAGGGTTGCAAAATAAGTTTTAATCCAAATTTAGGAGTTCATACAATTGTTTACGAGCTTTTCAACACGATTATATTGCAAAAACTCGATTTTTGTGCTTTTTACTCAGTTAAAATTTTAACGGGTCTATTGTTCGGCCCATTTAGACCCGATCGTCCGAAACCTAAACAAAAGGGTTGCCAAATAAGTTTTAATCCAAATTTAGGAGTTCATACAATTGATTACGAGCTTTTCAACACGATTATATTGCAAAAACTCGATTTCTGTTCTTTTTACTCAGTTAATATTCTAATTGGTCCATTGTTCGGCCCATTTAGACACGCTCGTCCGAAACCTCTACAAAAGGGGTGCAAAATAAGTTTTAATCCAAATTTAGGTGTTCATACAATTGATTACGAGCTTTTCAACATAATTATATTGCAAAAACTCGGTTTTTGTGCTTTTTACTCAGTTAAAATTCTAACGGGTCCATTGTTCGGCCCATTTAGACCCGCTCGTCCGAAACCTCTACAAAAGGGTTGCAAAATAAGTGTTAATCCAAATTTAGGAGTTCATACAATTGATCACGAGCGTTTCAACATGATTATATTGCAAAAACACGATTTCTGTACTTTTTACTCAGTTAAAATTCTAACGGGTCCATTGTTCGGCCTATTTAGACCCGATCGTCCGAAACCTATACCAAAAGGGTTGCACAAAAAGTTTTAATCCAAATTTAGGAATGTATATAATTGATTACGAGCATTTCAACATGATTATATTGCAAACACTCGATTTCTATACTTTTTACTCAGTTAAAATTCTAACGGGTCCACTGTTCGGCACATTTAGACCCGCTCGTCCGAAACCTCTACAAAAGGGTTGCAAAATAAGTTTTAATCCAAATTTAGGAGTTCATAAAATTGATTACAAACTTTTCAACACAATTATATTGCAAAAACTCGATTACTATACTTTTTACTTAGTTAAAATTCTAACGGGTTTATTTTTCGGCCCATTAGGACCCGCTCGTCTGATACCTCTACAAAAGGGTTGCAAAATAAGTTTTAATCCAAATTTAAGAGTTCATACAGATGATTATGAGCTTTTCAAAACGATTATATTGCAAAAACTAGATTTCTGTACTTTTTACTCCGTTAAAATTCTAACGGGTCCATTGTTCGGCTCATTTAGACCCGTTCGTCCGAAACCTCAACAAAAGGGTTGCAAAATAAGTTTTAATCCAAATTTAGGAGTTCATACAATTGATTACGAGCTTTTCAACACAATTATATTTCAAAAACTCGATTTTTGTGCTTTTTACTCAGTTAAATTCTAACGGGTCCATTGTTCGGCCCATTTAGACTCGCTCGTCCGAAACCTTTACAAAAAAGACCGCAAAATAAGTTTGAATCAAATTTTGGGAGTTCATATAATTGATTACGAGCTTTTCAAAAATATTATATTGCAAAATCTGGATTTCTGTTCTTTTTACTCAGTTAAAATTCTAACGGGTTCATTTTTCGGCCAATTTAGACCCGCTCGTCCGAAACCTCTACAAAAGAGTTGCAAAATAAGTTTTAATCCAAATTTAGGAGTTCATACAATTGTTTACGAGCTTTTCAACACAATTATATTGCAAAAACTCGATTTATGTACTTTTTAGTCAGTTAAAATTCTAACGGGTCCACTGTTCGCCCCATTTAGACCCGCTCGTCCGAAACCTCTACAAAAAAGACCGTAAAACAAGTTAGAATCAAATTTTAGGATTTCATATAATTGATTACGAGCTTTTCAACACGACTATATTGCAAAAACTTGATTTCTGTACTTTTTACTCAGTTAAAATTCTAACGGGTCCATTGTTCGGCCCATTTAGACCCGCTCGTCCAAACCTCTACAAAAGGGTTGCAAAATAAGTTTTAATCCAAATTTAGGAGTTCATACAATTGATTACGAGCTTTTCAGTACGAATATATTGTAAAATCTCGATTTCTGTACTTTTTACTCA
Organism: Hibiscus trionum; assembly: GCA_030270665.1. Lineage (NCBI taxonomy): Eukaryota > Viridiplantae > Streptophyta > Magnoliopsida > Malvales > Malvaceae > Hibiscus > Hibiscus trionum. The sequence continues at coordinate 34,606,009 of BSYR01000010.1, read as the reverse complement.
GTTAAAATTCTAACGGGTCTATTGTTCGGCCCATTTAGACACGCTCGTCTGAAACCTTTACAAAAAAAGACCGTAAAAGAAGTTAGAATCAAATTTTAGGAATTCATATAATTGATTACGAGCTTTTCAACACGATTATATTGAAAAATCTCGATTACAATTCTTTTTACTTAGTTAAAATTCTAACGGGTCCATTTTTTGACCCATTTAGACTCGCTCGTCTAAAACCTCTACAAAAGGGTTGCAAAATAAGTTTTAATCCAAATTTAGGAGTTCATACAATTGTTTACGAGCTTTTCAACAAGATTATATTGCAAAAACTCGATTTTTGTGCTTTTTACTTAGTTAAAATTCTAACGGGTCCATTGTTCGACCCATTTAGACCCGATCGTCCGAAACCTAAACAAAAGGGTTGCAAAATAAGTTTTAATCCAAATTTAGGAGTTCATACAATTGATTACGAGCTTTTCAACACAATTATATTTCAAAAACTCGATTTTTGTGCTTTTTACTCAGTTAAAATTCTAACGGGTCCATTGTTCGGCCCATTTAGACCCGATCGTCCGAAACTTATACAAAAGGGGTTGCAAAATAAGTTTAATCCAAATTTAGGAATGCATATAATTGATTACGATCTTTTTACTCAGTTAAAAATCTAACGGGTCCATTGTTCGGCCTATTTAGACCCGATCGTCTGAACCCTATACAAAAAGGGTTGCAAAATAAGTTTTAATCCAAATTTAGGAATGCATATAATTGATTACGAGCTTTTCAACACGATTATATTGCTAAAACTCGATTTCTATACTTTTTACTCAGTTAAAATTCTAACGGGTCCATTGTTCGGCACATTTAGACCCGCTCGTCCGAAACCTTTACAAAAAGGGCTGCAAAATAAGTTTTAATCCAAATTCAGGAATGCATATAATTGATTACGTGCTTTTCAACACGATTATATTGCAAAAACTCGATTTCTATACTTTTTACTCCGTTAAAATTCTAACGGGTCCACTGTTCGGCCCATTTAGACCCGCTCGTCCGAAACCTCTACAAAGGGTTGCAGAATAAGTTTTAATCCAAATTTAGGAGTTCATACAATTGATTACGAGCTTTTCAACACGATTATATTGCAAAAACTCGATTTTTGTTCTTTTTACTCAGTTAAAATTCTAACGGATCCATTGTTCGGCCCATTTAGACCCGCTAGTCCGTAACCTCTGCAAAAGGGTTGCAAAATAAGTTTTAATCCAAATTTAGGAGTTCATACAATTGATTACGAGCTTTTCAACACAATTATATTGCAAAAACTCGATTTGTGTGCTTTTTACTCAGTTAAAATTCTAACGGGTCCATTGTTCGGCCCATTTTGAACCGCTCATCCGAAACCTCTACAAAAGGGTTGCAAAATAAGTTTTAATCCAAATTTAGGAGTTCATACAATTGGTTACGAGCTTTTCAATACGATTATATTGCAAAAACTCGATTTCTATACTTTTTACTCAATTAAAATTCTAACGGGTCCATTGTTCGGCCCATTTAGACCCGCTCGTCCGAAACCTCTACAAAAGGGTTGCAAAATAAGTTTTAATCCAAATTTAGGAGTTCATAAAATTGATTACGAACTTTTCAACACAATTATATTGCAAAAACTCGATTACTATACTTTTTACTTAGTTAAAATTCTAACGGGTTTATTTTTCGGCCCATTAGGACCCGCTCGTCTGATACCTCTACAAAAAGGTTGCAAAATAAGTTTTAATCCAAATTTAAGAGTTCGTACAATTGTTTATGAGCTTTTCAACACGATTATATTGCAAAAACACGATTTTCGGTACTTTTTACTTAGTTAAAATTCTAACGGGTCCATTGTTCGCCCCATTTAGACCCGCTCGTCCGAAACTTCTACAAAAAAGACCGCAAAACAAGTTAGAATCAAATTTTAGGATTTCATATAATTGATTGCGAGCTTTCAACATGACTATATTGCAAAATCTAACGGGTCCATTGTTCAGCCCATTTAGACTCGCTCGTCCGAAACCTTTACAAAAAAGACCACAAAATAAGTTAGAATCAAATTTTAAGAGTTCATATAATTATTTACGAGCTTTTCAAAAATATTATATTGTAAAATCTCGATTTCTGTTCTTTTTACTCAGTTAAAATTCTAACGGGTCCATTGTTCGGCCCATTTAGACCCCCTCGTCCGAAACCTCTACAAAAGAGTTGCAAAATAAGTTTTAATCCAAATTTAGGAGTTCATACAATTGTTTACGAGCTTTTCAACACAATTATATTGCAAAAACTCGATTTATGTAATTTTTAGTCAGTTAAAATTCTAACGGGTCCGTTGTTCGGCCCATTTAGACCCGCTCGTCCGAAACCTTTACGAAAAAGATCCCAAAATAAGTTTTAATCAAATTTTAGAAGTTCATATAATTGATTAAGAGCTTTTCAACACGATTTTATTGCAAAAACTTGATTTCTGTACTTTTTACTCAGTTAAAATTCTAACGGGTCCATTGTTCGGCCCATTTAGACCCGCTCGTCCGAAACCTCTACAAAAGGGTTGCAAAATAAGTTTTAATCCAAATTTAAGAGTTCATACAATTGTTTACGAGCTTTTCAACACAATTATATTGCAAAAACTCGATTTTTGTTTTTTTTACTCAGTTAAAATTCTAACGGGTCCATTGTTCGACCCATTTAGACCCGCTCGTCCGAAACCTCTACAAAAGGGTTGCACAATAAGTTTTAATCAAAATTTAGGAGTTCATACAATTGTTTACTAGCTTTTCAACACGATTATATTGCAAAAACTCGATTTCTGTACATTTTACTCAGTTAAAATTTTAACGGGTCCATTGTTCAGCCCATTTAGACTCGCTCGTCCGAAACCTTTACAAAAAAGACCACAAAATAAGTTAGAATCAAATTTTGGGAGTTCATATAATTGATTACGAGCTTTTCAAAAATATTATATTGTAAAATCTCGATTTCTGTTCTTTTTACTCAGTTAAAATTCTAACGGGTCCATTGTTCGGCCCATTTAGACCCGCTCGTCCGAAACCTCTACAAAAGAGTTGCAAAATAAGTTTTAATCCAAATTTAGGAGCTCATACAATTGTTTACGAGCTTTTCAACACAATTATATTGCAAAAACTCGATTTCTGTTTTTTTTACTCAGTTAAAATTCTAACGGGTCCATTGTTCGACCCATTTAGACCCGCTCGTCCGAAACCTCTACAAAAGGGTTGCAAAATAAGTTTTAATCCAAATTTAGGAGTTCATACAATTGTTTACGAGCTTTTCAACACGATTATATTGCAAAAACTCGATTTCTGTTCTTTTTACTCAGTTAAAATTCTAACGGGTCCATTGTTCGCCCCATTTAGACCCGCTCGTCCGAAACCTCTACAAAAAAGACCGCAAAACAAGTTAGAGTCAAATTTTAGGATTTCATATAATTGATTACGAGCTTTTCAAAACGACTATATTGCAAAAACATGATTTCTGTACTTCTTACTCAGTTAAAATTCAAATGGGTCCATTGTTCGGCCCATTTAGACCCGCTCGTCCGAAACCTGGACAAAAGGGTTGCAAAATAACCTTTTAATCCAAATTTAGGAGTTCATACAATTGATTACGAGCTTTTCAACACAATTATATTGCGAAAACTCCATTTTTGTGCTTTTTACTCGGTTAAAATTCTAACGGGTCCATTGTTCGGCCCATTTAGACCCGCTCGTCCGAAACATCTACAAAAGGGTTGCAAAATAAGTTTTAATCAAAATTTAGGAGTTCATACAATTGATTACGAGCTTTTCAACACGATTATATTGCAAAAACTCGATTTATGTACTTTTTAGTCAGTTAAAATTCTAACGGGTCCGTTGTTCGGCCCATTTAAACCCGCTCGTCCGAAACCTTTACAAAAAAGATCCCAAAATAAGTTTTAATCAAATTTTAGGATTTCATATAATTGATTAAGAGCTTTTCAACACGATTATATTGGAAAAACTTGATTTCTGTACTTTTTACTCAGTTAAAATTCTAACGGGTCCATTGTTCGGCCCATTTAGACCCGCTCGTTTGAAACCTCTACAAAAGGGTTGCAAAATAAGTTTTAATCCAAATTTAGGAGTTCATACAATTGTTTACGAGCTTTTCAACACGATTATATTGCAAAAACTCGATTTTTGTGCTTTTTACTCAGTTAAAATTCTAGCGGGTCCATTGTTCGGCCCATTTAGACCCGATCGTCCGAAACCTAAACAAAAGGGTTGCAAAATAAGTTTTAATCCAAATTTAGGAGTTCATACAATTGATTACAAGCTTTTCAACACAATTATATTTCAAAAACATGATTTTTGTGCTTTTTACTCAGTTAAAATTCTAACGGGTCCATTCTCGGCCCATTTAGACCTGATCGTCCGAAACCTATACAAAAAGGGTTGCAAAATAAGTTTAATCCAAATTTAGGAATGCATATAATTGATTACGAGCTTTTCAACACGATTATATTGCTAAAACTCGATTTCTATACTTTTTACTCAGTTAAAATTCTAACGGGTCCATTGTTCGGCCCATTTAGACCCGCTCGTCTGAAACCTTTACAAAAAAGGCTGCAAAATAAGTTTTAATCCAAATTCAGGAATGCATATAATTTATTACATGCTTTTCAACACGATTATATTGCAAAAACTCGATTTCTATACTTTTTACTCAGTTAAAATTCTAACGGGTCCATTATTCGGCCCATTTAGACCCGCTCGTCCGAAACCTCTTCAAAGGGTTGCAGAATAAGTTTTAATCCAAATTTAGGAGTTCATACAATTGATTACGAGCTTTTCAACACGATTATATTGCAAAAACTTGATTTCTGTTCTTTTTACTCAGTTAAAATTCTAACGGATCCATTGTTCGGCCCATTTAGACCCGCTCGTCCGTAACCTCTACAAAAGGGTTGCAAAATAAGTTTTAATCCAAATTTAGGAGTTCATACAATTGTTTACGAGCTTTTCAACACGATTATATTGCAAAAACTCGATTTTTATACTTTTTACTCAGTTAAAATTCTAACGGGTCCACTGTTCGGCCCATTTAGACCCGCTCGTCCGAAACCTCTACAAAAGGGTTGCAAAATAAGTTTTAATCAAAATTTAGGAGTTCGTACAATTGTTTATGAGCTTTTTAACACGATTATATTGCAAAAACACGATTTTTGTTCTTTTTACTCAGTTAAAATTCTAATGGGTCCATTGTTCGCCCCATTTAGACCCGCTCGTCCGAAACTTCTACAAAGAAGACCGCAAAACAAGATAGAATCAAATTTTAGGATTTCATATAATTGATTGCGAGCTTTCAACATGACAATATTGCAAAATCTTGATTTCTGTACTTTTTACTCAGTTAAAATTCTAACGGGTCCATTGTTCGGCCCATTTAGACCCGCTCGTCCGAAAGCTTTGCAAAAAAAGATCGCAAAATAAATTTTAATCAAATTTTCGGAGTTTATATAATTGTTTAATAGCTTTTTAACACGATTATATTGAAAAAACTTGATTTCTGTTCTTTTTACTCAGTTAATATTCTAACGGGTCCATTGTTCGGCCCATTTAGACCCGCTCGTCCGAAACCTTTACAAAAAATTTCACAAAATAAGTTTTAATCAAATCTTAGGAGTTCATATAATTGATTAAGAGATTCTCAACATGATTATATTGCAAAAACTCGATTTCTGTTCTTTTTACTCAGTTAATATTCTAACCGGTCCATTGTTCGGAACATTTAGACCCGCTCGTCCGAAACCTCTACAAAAGGGTTGCAAAATAAGTTTTAATCCAAATTTAGGAGTTCATACAATTGATTACGAGATTTTCAACACAATTATATTGCAAAAACTCGATTATTGAGCTTTTTACTCAGTTAAAATTCTAACGGGTCCATTGTTCGGCCCATTTAGACCCGCTCGTCCGAAACCTTTACAAAAAAGATCCCAAAATAAGTTTTCATCAAATTTTAGGAGTTCATATAATTGATTAAGAGCTTTTCAACACGATTATATTGCAAAAACTTGATTTCTGTACTTTTTACTCAGTTAAAATTCTAATAGGTCCATTGTTCGGCCCATTTAGACCCGCTCGTCCGAAACCTCTACAAAAGGGTTGCAAAATATGTTTTAATCCAAATTTAGGAGTTCATACAATTGTTTACGAGCTTTTCAACACAATTATATTGCAAAAACTCGATTTCTGTTTTTTTTACTCAGTTAAAATTCTAACGGGTCCATTGTTCGACCCATTTAGACCCGCTCGTCCGAAACCTCTACAAAAGGGTTGCAAAATAAGTTTTAATCAAAATTTAGGAGTTCATACAATTGTTTACTAGCTTTTCAACACGATTATATTGCAAAAACTCGATTTCTATTCTTTTTACTCAGTTAAAATTCTAACGGGTCCATTGTTCGCCCCATTTAGACCCGCTCGTCCGAAACCTCTACAAAAAAGACCGCAAAACAAGTTAGAGTCAAATTTTAGGATTTCATATCATTGATTACGGGCTTTTCAAAATGACTATATTGCAAAAACATGATTTCTGTACTTTTTACTCAGTTAAAATTCTATTTGGTCCATTGTTCGGCCCATTTAGACCCGCTCGTCCGAAACCTGGACAAAAGGGTTGCAAAATAACTTTTAATCTAAATTTAGGAGTTCATACAATTGATTACGAGCTTTTCAACACAATTATATTGCGAAAACTCGATTTTTGTGCTTTTTACTCGGTTAAAATTCTAACGGGTCCATTGTTCGGCCCATTTAGACCTATTCGTCCGAAACCTCTACAAAAGGGTTGCAAAATAAGTTTTAATCAAAATTTAGGAGTTCATACAATTGATTACGAGCTTTTCAACACGATTATATTGCAAAAACTCGATTTATGTACTTTTTAGTTAGTTAAAATTCTAACGGGTCCGTTGTTCGGCCCATTTAAACCCGCTCGTCCAAAACCTTTACAAAAAAGATCCCAAAATAAGTTTTAATCAAATTTTAGGATTTCATATAATTGATTAAGAGCTTTTCAACACGATTATATTGCAAAAACTCGATTTTTGTTTTTTTTACTCAGTTAAAATTCTAACGGGTCCATTGTTCGACCCATTTAGACCCGCTCGTCCGAAACCTCTACAAAAGGGTTGCACAATAAGTTTTAATCAAAATTTAGGAGTTCATACAATTGTTTACTAGCTTTTCAACACGATTATATTGCAAAAACTCTATTTCTGTACATTTTACTCAGTTAAAATTTTAACGGGTCCATTGTTCAGCCCATTTAGACTCGCTCGTCCGAAACCTTTACAAAAAAGACCACAAAATAAGTTAGAATCAAATTTTGGGAGTTCATATAATTGATTACGAGCTTTTCAAAAATATTATATTGTAAAATCTCGATTTCTGTTCTTTTTACTCAGTTAAAATTCTAACGGGTCCATTGTTCGGCCCATTTAGACCCGCTCGTCCGAAACCTCTACAAAAGAGTTGCAAAATAAGTTTTAATCCAAATTTAGGAGCTCATACAATTGTTTACGAGCTTTTCAACACAATTATATTGCAAAAACTCGATTTCTGTTTTTTTTACTCAGTTAAAATTCTAACGGGTCCATTGTTCGACCCATTTAGACCCGCTCGTCCGAAACCTCTACAAAAGGGTTGCAAAATAAGTTTTAATCCAAATTTAGGAGTTCATACAATTGTTTACGAGCTTTTCAACACGATTATATTGCAAAAACTCGATTTCTGTTCTTTTTACTCAGTTAAAATTCTAACGGGTCCATTGTTCGCCCCATTTAGACCCGCTCGTCCGAAACCTCTACAAAAAAGACCGCAAAACAAGTTAGAGTCAAATTTTAGGATTTCATATAATTGATTACGAGCTTTTCAAAACGACTATATTGCAAAAACATGATTTCTGTACTTCTTACTCAGTTAAAATTCAAATGGGTCCATTGTTCGGCCCATTTAGACCCGCTCGTCCGAAACCTGGACAAAAGGGTTGCAAAATAACCTTTTAATCCAAATTTAGGAGTTCATACAATTGATTACGAGCTTTTCAACACAATTATATTGCGAAAACTCCATTTTTGTGCTTTTTACTCGGTTAAAATTCTAACGGGTCCATTGTTCGGCCCATTTAGACCCGCTCGTCCGAAACATCTACAAAAGGGTTGCAAAATAAGTTTTAATCAAAATTTAGGAGTTCATACAATTGATTACGAGCTTTTCAACACGATTATATTGCAAAAACTCGATTTATGTACTTTTTAGTCAGTTAAAATTCTAACGGGTCCGTTGTTCGGCCCATTTAAACCCGCTCGTCCGAAACCTTTACAAAAAAGATCCCAAAATAAGTTTTAATCAAATTTTAGGATTTCATATAATTGATTAAGAGCTTTTCAACACGATTATATTGGAAAAACTTGATTTCTGTACTTTTTACTCAGTTAAAATTCTAACGGGTCCATTGTTCGGCCCATTTAGACCCGCTCGTTTGAAACCTCTACAAAAGGGTTGCAAAATAAGTTTTAATCCAAATTTAGGAGTTCATACAATTGTTTACGAGCTTTTCAACACGATTATATTGCAAAAACTCGATTTTTGTGCTTTTTACTCAGTTAAAATTCTAGCGGGTCCATTGTTCGGCCCATTTAGACCCGATCGTCCGAAACCTAAACAAAAGGGTTGCAAAATAAGTTTTAATCCAAATTTAGGAGTTCATACAATTGATTACAAGCTTTTCAACACAATTATATTTCAAAAACATGATTTTTGTGCTTTTTACTCAGTTAAAATTCTAACGGGTCCATTCTCGGCCCATTTAGACCTGATCGTCCGAAACCTATACAAAAAGGGTTGCAAAATAAGTTTAATCCAAATTTAGGAATGCATATAATTGATTACGAGCTTTTCAACACGATTATATTGCTAAAACTCGATTTCTATACTTTTTACTCAGTTAAAATTCTAACGGGTCCATTGTTCGGCCCATTTAGACCCGCTCGTCTGAAACCTTTACAAAAAAGGCTGCAAAATAAGTTTTAATCCAAATTCAGGAATGCATATAATTTATTACATGCTTTTCAACACGATTATATTGCAAAAACTCGATTTCTATACTTTTTACTCAGTTAAAATTCTAACGGGTCCATTATTCGGCCCATTTAGACCCGCTCGTCCGAAACCTCTTCAAAGGGTTGCAGAATAAGTTTTAATCCAAATTTAGGAGTTCATACAATTGATTACGAGCTTTTCAACACGATTATATTGCAAAAACTTGATTTCTGTTCTTTTTACTCAGTTAAAATTCTAACGGATCCATTGTTCGGCCCATTTAGACCCGCTCGTCCGTAACCTCTACAAAAGGGTTGCAAAATAAGTTATAATCCAAATTTAGGAGTTCATACAATTGTTTACGAGCTTTTCAACACGATTATATTGCAAAAACTCGATTTTTATACTTTTTACTCAGTTAAAATTCTAACGGGTCCACTGTTCGGCCCATTTAGACCCGCTCGTCCGAAACCTCTACAAAAGGGTTGCAAAATAAGTTTTAATCAAAATTTAGGAGTTCGTACAATTGTTTATGAGCTTTTTAACACGATTATATTGCAAAAACACGATTTTTGTTCTTTTTACTCAGTTAAAATTCTAATGGGTCCATTGTTCGCCCCATTTAGACCCGCTCGTCCGAAACTTCTACAAAGAAGACCGCAAAACAAGATAGAATCAAATTTTAGGATTTCATATAATTGATTGCGAGCTTTCAACATGACAATATTGCAAAATCTTGATTTCTGTACTTTTTACTCAGTTAAAATTCTAACGGGTCCATTGTTCGGCCCATTTAGACCCGCTCGTCCGAAAGCTTTGCAAAAAAAGATCGCAAAATAAATTTTAATCAAATTTTCGGAGTTTATATAATTGTTTAATAGCTTTTTAACACGATTATATTGAAAAAACTTGATTTCTGTTCTTTTTACTCAGTTAATATTCTAACGGGTCCATTGTTCGGCCCATTTAGACCCGCTCGTCCGAAACCTTTACAAAAAATTTCACAAAATAAGTTTTAATCAAATCTTAGGAGTTCATATAATTGATTAAGAGATTCTCAACATGATTATATTGCAAAAACTCGATTTCTGTTCTTTTTACTCAGTTAATATTCTAACCGGTCCATTGTTCGGAACATTTAGACCCGCTCGTCCGAAACCTCTACAAAAGGGTTGCAAAATAAGTTTTAATCCAAATTTAGGAGTTCATACAATTGATTACGAGATTTTCAACACAATTATATTGCAAAAACTCGATTATTGAGCTTTTTACTCAGTTAAAATTCTAACGGGTCCATTGTTCGGCCCATTTAGACCCGCTCGTCCGAAACCTTTACAAAAAAGATCCCAAAATAAGTTTTAATCAAATTTTAGGAGTTCATATAATTGATTAAGAGCTTTTCAACACGATTATATTGCAAAAACTTGATTTCTGTACTTTTTACTCAGTTAAAATTCTAATAGGTCCATTGTTCGGCCCATTTAGACCCGCTCGTCCGAAACCTCTACAAAAGGGTTGCAAAATATGTTTTAATCCAAATTTAGGAGTTCATACAATTGTTTACGAGCTTTTCAACACAATTATATTGCAAAAACTCGATTTCTGTTTTTTTTTACTCAGTTAAAATTCTAACGGGTCCATTGTTCGACCCATTTAGACCCGCTCGTCCGAAACCTCTACAAAAGGGTTGCAAAATAAGTTTTAATCAAAATTTAGGAGTTCATACAATTGTTTACTAGCTTTTCAACACGATTATATTGCAAAAACTCGATTTCTGTTCTTTTTACTCAGTTAAAATTCTAACGGGTCCATTGTTCGCCCCATTTAGACCCGCTCGTCCGAAACCTCTACAAAAAAGACCGCAAAACAAGTTAGAGTCAAATTTTAGGATTTCATATCATTGATTACGGGCTTTTCAAAATGACTATATTGCAAAAACATGATTTCTGTACTTTTTACTCAGTTAAAATTCTATTTGGTCCATTGTTCGGCCCATTTAGACCCGCTCGTCCGAAACCTGGACAAAAGGGTTGCAAAATAACTTTTAATCTAAATTTAGGAGTTCATACAATTGATTACGAGCTTTTCAACACAATTATATTGCGAAAACTCGATTTTTGTGCTTTTTACTCGGTTAAAATTCTAACGGGTCCATTGTTCGGCCCATTTAGACTCGTTCGTCCGAAACCTCTTCAAAAGGGTTGCAAAATAAGTTTTAATCAAAATTTAGGAGTTCATACAATTGATTACGAGCTTTTCAACACGATTATATTGCAAAAACTCGATTTATGTACTTTTTAGTTAGTTAAAATTCTAACGGGTCCGTTGTTCGGCCCATTTAAACCCGCTCGTCCGAAACCTTTACAAAAAAGATCCCAAAATAAGTTTTAATCAAATTTTAGGATTTCATATAATTGATTAAGAGCTTTTCAACACGATTATATTGCAAAAACTTGATTTCTGTACTTTTTACTAAGTTAAAATTCTAACGGGTCCATTGTTCGGCCCATTTAGACCCGCTCGTCCGAAACCTCTACAAAAGGGTTGCAAAATAAGTTTTAATCCAAATTTAGGAGTTCATACAATTGTTTACGAGCTTTTCAACACGATTATATTGCAAAAACTCGATTTCTGTACTTTTTACTCAGTTAAAATTCTAATGGGTCCATTGTTCGGCCCATTTACACCCGCTCGTCCGAAACCTCTACAAAAGGGTTGCAAAATAAGTTTTAATCCAAATTTAGAATTTCATACAATTGTTTACGAGCTTTTCAACACGATTATATTGCAAAAACTCGATTTCTGTACTTTTTACTCAGTTAAAATTCTAATGGGTCCAATGTTCGGCCCATTTAGACCCGCTCGTCTGAAACCTTTACAAAAAAGACCGCAAAAGAAGTTAGAATCAAATTTTAGGAGTTCAGATAATTGATTACGAGCATTTCAACACGATTATATTGAAAAATCTCGATTACAGTTCTTTTTACTCAGTTAAAATTCTAGCGGGTCCATTGTTGGACCCATTTAGACCCGCTCGTCCGAAACCTCTACAAAAAGGTTGCAAAATAAATTTTAATCAAAATTTAGGAGTTCATACAATTGTTTACTAGCTTTTCAACACGATTATATTGCAAAAACTCGACTTTTGTACTTTTTACTCAGTTAAAATTCTAACGGGTCCATTGTTCAGCCAATTTAGACTCGCTCGTCTGAAACCTTTACAAAAAAGACCACAAAATAAGTTAGAATCAAATTTTGGGAGTTCATATAATTGATTACGAGCTTTTCAAAAATATTATATTGTAAAATCTCGATTTCTGTTCTTTGTACTCAGTTAAAAGTCTAACGGGTCCTTTGTTCGGCCCATTTAGACCCACTCGTCCGAAACCTCTACAAAAGAGTTGCAAAATAAGTTTTAATCCAAATTTAGGAGTTCATACAATTGTTTACGAGCTTTTCAACACAATTATATTGCAAAAACTTGATTTCTGTTCTTTTTACTCAGTTAAAATTCTAACGGGTCCACTGTTCGCCCCATTTAGACCCGCTCGTCTGAAACCTCTACAAAAAAGACCGCAAAACAAGTTAGAATCAAATTTTAGGATTTCCTATAATTGATTATGAGATTTTCAACACGACTATATTGCAAAAATTTGATTTTTGTACTTTTTACTCAGTTAAAATTCTAACGGGTCCATTGTTTGGCCCATTTAGACCCGCTCGTCCGAAACCTCTACAAAAGGGTTGCAAAATAAGTTTTAATCCAAATTTAGGAGTTCATACAATTGATTACGAGCTTTTCAGTACGAAGATATTGTAAAATCTCGATTTCTGTACTTTTTACTCAGTTAAAATTCTAAAGGGTCCATTGTTCGGCCCATTTAGACACGCTCGTCCGAAACCTTTACAAAAAAGACCGTAAAAGAAGTTAGAATCAAATTTTAGGAATTCATATAATTGATTACGAGCTTTTCAACACGATTATATTGAAAAATCTCGATTAAAGTTCTTTTTACTTAGTTAAAATTCTAACGGGTCCATTTTTCGACCCATTTAGACCCGCTCGTCTGAAACCTCTACAAAAGGGTTGCAAAATAAGTTTTAATCCAAATTTAGGAGTTCATACAATTGTTTACGAGCTTTTCAACACGATTATATTGCAAAAACTCGATTTTTGTGCTTTTTACTCAGTTAAAATTTTAACGGGTCTATTGTTCGGCCCATTTAGACCCGATCGTCCGAAACCTAAACAAAAGGGTTGCCAAATAAGTTTTAATCCAAATTTAGGAGTTCATACAATTGATTACGAGCTTTTCAACACAATTATATTTCAAAAACTCGATTTTTGTGCTTTTTACTCAGTTAAAATTCTAACGGGTCCATTGTTCGGCCCATTTAGACCTGATCGTCCGAAACCTATACAAAAGGGGTTGCAAAATAAGTTTAATCCAAATTTAGGAATGCATATAATTGATTACGAGCTTTTCAACACGATTATATTGCTAAAACTCAATTTCTATACTTTTTACTCAGTTAAAATTCTAACGGGTCCATTGTTCGGCCCATTTAGACCCGCTCGTCTGAAACCTCTACAAAAAGGGCTGCAAAATAAGTTTTAATCCAAATTCAGGAATGCATATAATTTATTACATGCTTTTCAACACGATTATATTGCAAAAACTCGATTTCTATACTTTTTACTCAGTTAAAATTCTAACGGGTCCACTATTCGGCCCATTTAGACCCGCTCGTCCGAAACCTCTACAAAGGGTTGCAGAAGAAGTTTTAATCCAAATTTAGGAGTTCATACAATTGATTACGAGCTTTTCAACACGATTATATTGCAAAAACTCGATTTCTGTTCTTTTTAATAAGTTAAAATTCTAATGGATCCATTGTTCGGCCCATTTAGACCCGCTCGTCCGTAACCTCTACAAAAGGGTTGCAAAATAAGTTTTAATCCAAATTTAGGATTTCATACAATTGTTTACGAGCTTTTCAACACGATTATATTGCAAAAACTCGATTTTTATACTTTTTACTCAGTTAAAATTCTAACGGGTCCACTGTTCGGCCCATTTAGACCCGCTCGTCCGAAACCTCTACAAAAGGGTTGCAAAATAAGTTTTAATCCAAATTTAGGAGTTCGTACAATTGTTTATGAGCTTTTCAACACGATTATATTGCAAAAACACGATTTCTGTTCTTTTTACTCAGTTAAAATTCTAATGGGTCCATTGTTCGCCCCATTTAGACCCGCTCGTCCGAAACTTCTACAAAAAAGACCGCAAAACAAGTTAGAATCAAATTTTAGGATTTCATATAATTGATTGCGAGCTTTCAACATGACAATATTGCAAAATCTTGATTTCTGTACTTTTTACTCAGTTAATATTCTAACGGGTCCATTGTTCGGCCCATTTAGACCCGCTCGTCCGAAACCTTTACAAAAAATATCGCAAAATAAGTTTTAATCAAATCTTAGGAGTTCATATAATTGATTAAGAGATTCTCAACATGATTATATTGCAAAAACTCGATTTCTGTTCTTTTTACTCAGTTAATATTCTAACCGGTCCATTGTTCGGAACATTTAGACCCGCTCGTCCGAAACCTCTACAAAAGGGTTGCAAAATAAGTTTTAATCCAAATTTAGGAGTTCATACAATTGATTACAAGATTTTCAACACAATTATATTGCAAAAACTCGGTTATTGAGCTTTTTACTCAGTTAAAATTCTAACGGGTCCATTGTTCGGCCCATTTAGACCCGTTCGTCCGAAACCTTTACAAAAAAGATCGCAAAATAAGTTAGAATCAAATTTTAGGAGTTCGTATAATTGATTAAGAGCTTTTCAACACGATTATATTGCAAAAACTCAATTTCTATACTTTTTACTCGGTTAAAATTCTAACGGGTCCATTGTTCTGCCTATTTAGACTCGCTCGTCCGAAACCTTACAAAAAGGACCGCAAAATAAGTTTTAATCAAAATTTAGGAGTTCATATAATTGATTACGAGCTTTTCAACACGATTATATTGCAAAAACTCGATTTCTGTTCTTTTTACTCAGTTAATATTCTAATTGGTCCATTGTTCGGCCCATTTAGACACGCTCGTCCGAAACCTCTACAAAAGGGGTGCAAAATAAGTTTTAATCCAAATTTAGGTGTTCATACAATTGATTACGAGCTTTTCAACATAATTATATTGCAAAAACTCGATTTTTGTGCTTTTTACTCAGTTAAAATTCTAACGGGTCCATTGTTCGGCCCATTTAGACCCGCTCGTCCGAAACCTCTACAAAAGGGTTGCAAAATAAGTGTTAATCCAAATTTAGGAGTTCATACAATTGATCACGAGCGTTTCAACATGATTATATTGCAAAAACACGATTTCTGTACTTTTTACTCAGTTAAAATTCTAACGGGTCCATTGTTCGGCCTATTTAGACCCGATCGTCCGAAACCTATACCAAAAGGGTTGCACAAAAAGTTTTAATCCAAATTTAGGAATGTATATAATTGATTACGAGCATTTCAACATGATTATATTGCAAACACACGATTTCTATACTTTTTACTCAGTTAAAATTCTAACGGGTCCACTGTTCAGCACATTTAGACCCGCTCGTCCGAAACCTCTACAAAAGGGTTGCAAAATAAGTTTTAATCCAAATTTAGGAGTTCATAAAATTGATTACAAACTTTTCAACACAATTATATTGCAAAAACTCGATTACTATACTTTTTACTTAGTTAAAATTCTAACGGGTTTATTTTTCGGCCCATTAGGACCCGCTCGTCTGATACCTCTACAAAAGGGTTGCAAAATAAGTTTTAATCCAAATTTAAGAGTTCATACAGATGATTATGAGCTTTTCAAAACGATTATATTGCAAAAACTAGATTTCTGTACTTTTTACTCCGTTAAAATTCTAACGGGTCCATTGTTCGGCTCATTTAGACCCGTTCGTCCGAAACCTCAACAAAAGGGTTGCAAAATAAGTTTTAATCCAAATTTAGGAGTTCATACAATTGATTACGAGCTTTTCAACACAATTATATTTCAAAAACTCGATTTTTGTGCTTTTTACTCAGTTAAATTCTAACGGGTCCATTGTTCGGCCCATTTAGACTCGCTCGTCCGAAACCTTTACAAAAAAGACCGCAAAATAAGTTTGAATCAAATTTTGGGAGTTCATATAATTGATTACGAGCTTTTCAAAAATATTATATTGCAAAATCTGGATTTCTGTTCTTTTTACTCAGTTAAAATTCTAACGGGTTCATTTTTCGGCCAATTTAGACCCGCTCGTCCGAAACCTCTACAAAAGAGTTGCAAAATAAGTTTTAATCCAAATTTAGGAGTTCATACAATTGTTTACGAGCTTTTCAACACAATTATATTGCAAAAACTCGATTTTTGTTCTTTTTACCCAGTTAAAATTCTAACGGGTCCACTGTTCGCCCCATTTAGACCCGCTCGTCCGAAACCTCTACAAAAAAGACTGTAAAACAAGTTAGAATCAAATTTTAGGATTTCATATAATTGATTACGAGCTTTTCAACACGACTATATTGCAAAAACTTGATTTCTGTACTTTTTACTCAGTTAAAATTCTAACGGGTCCATTGTTCGGCCCATTTAGACCCGCTCGTCCAAACCTCTACAAAAGGGTTGCAAAATAAGTTTTAATCCAAATTTAGGAGTTCATACAATTGATTACGAGCTTTTCAGTACGAATATATTGTAAAATCTCGATTTCTGTACTTTTTACTCAGTTAAAATTCTAACGGGTCTATTGTTCGGCCCATTTAGACACGCTCGTCTGAAACCTTTACAAAAAAAGACCGTAAAAGAAGTTAGAATCAAATTTTAGGAATTCATATAATTGATTACGAGCTTTTCAACACGATTATATTGAAAAATCTCGATTACAATTCTTTTTACTTAGTTAAAATTCTAACGGGTCCATTGTTCGACCCATTTAGACCCGATCGTCCGAAACCTAAACAAAAGGGTTGCAAAATAAGTTTTAATCCAAATTTCGGAGTTCATACAATTGATTACGAGCTTTTCAACACAATTATATTTCAAAAACTCGATTTTTGTGCTTTTTACTCAGTTAAAATTCTAACGGGTCCATTGTTCGGCCCATTTAGACCCGATCGTCCGAAACTTATACAAAAGGGGTTGCAAAATAAGTTTAATCCAAATTTAGGAATGCATATAATTGATTACGATCTTTTTACTCAGTTAAAAATCTAACGGGTCCATTGTTCGGCCCATTTAGACCCGATCGTCTGAACCCTATACAAAAAGGGTTGCAAAATAAGTTTTAATCCAAATTTAGGAATGCATATAATTGATTACGAGCTTTTCAACACGATTATATTGCTAAAACTCGATTTCTATACTTTTTACTCAGTTAAAATTCTAACGGGTCCATTGTTCGGCACATTTAGACCCGCTCGTCCGAAACCTTTACAAAAAGGGCTGCAAAATAAGTTTTAATCCAAATTCAGGAATGCATATAATTGATTACGTGCTTTTCAACACGATTATATTGCAAAAACTCGATTTCTATACTTTTTACTCCGTTAAAATTCTAACGGGTCCACTGTTCGGCCCATTTAGACCCGCTCGTCCGAAACCTCTACAAAGGGTTGCAGAATAAGTTTTAATCCAAATTTAGGAGTTCATACAATTGATTACGAGCTTTTCAACACGATTATATTGCAAAAACTCGATTTTTGTTCTTTTTACTCAGTTAAAATTCTAACGGATCCATTGTTCGGCCCATTTAGACCCGCTAGTCCGTAACCTCTGCAAAAGGGTTGCAAAATAAGTTTTAATCCAAATTTAGGAGTTCATACAATTGATTACGAGCTTTTCAACACAATTATATTGCAAAAACTCGATTTGTGTGCTTTTTACTCAGTTAAAATTCTAACGGGTCCATTGTTCGGCCCATTTTGAACCGCTCATCCGAAACCTCTACAAAAGGGTTGCAAAATAAGTTTTAATCCAAATTTAGGAGTTCATACAATTGGTTACGAGCTTTTCAATACGATTATATTGCAAAAACTCGATTTCTGTACTTTTTACTCAATTAAAATTCTAACGGGTCCATTGTTCGGCCCATTTAGACCCGCTCGTCCGAAACCTCTACAAAAGGGTTGCAAAATAAGTTTTAATCCAAATTTAGGAGTTCATAAAATTGATTACGAACTTTTCAACACAATTATATTGCAAAAACTCGATTACTATACTTTTTACTTAGTTAAAATTCTAACGGGTTTATTTTTTGGCCCATTAGGACCCGCTCGTCTGATACCTCTACAAAAAGGTTGCAAAATAAGTTTTAATCCAAATTTAAGAGTTCGTACAATTGTTTATGAGCTTTTCAACACGATTATATTGCAAAAACACGATTTTCGGTACTTTTTACTCAGTTAAAATTCTAACGGGTCCATTGTTCGCCCCATTTAGACCCGCTCGTCCGAAACTTCTACAAAAAAGACCGCAAAACAAGTTAGAATCAAATTTTAGGATTTCATATAATTGATTGCGAGCTTTCAACATGACTATATTGCAAAATCTTGATTTCTGTACTTTTTACTCAGTTAAAATTCTAACGGGTCCATTGTTGGCTCATTTAGACCCGCTCGTCCGAAACCTTTACAAAAAAAGATCGCAAAATAAATTTTAATCAAATTTTAGGAGTTCATATATTTGTTTAATAGCTTTTCAACACGATTATATTGAAAAAACTTGATTTCTGTTCTTTTTACTTAGTTAATATTCTAACGGGTCCATTGTTCGGCCCATTTAGACCCGCTCGTCCGAAACTTTACAAAAAAGATCGCAAAATAAGTTTTAATCAAATCTTAGGAGTTCATATAATTGATTAAGAGATTCTCAACACGACTATATTGCAAAAACTTGATTTCTGTACTTTTTACTTAGTTAAATTTCTAACGGGTCCATTGTTCGGCCCATTTAGACCCGCTCGTCCGAAACCTCAACAAAAGGGTTGCAAAATAAGTTTTAATCCAAATTTAGGAGTTCATACAATTGATTACGAGCTTTTCAACACAATTATATTGCAAAAACTCGATTTTTGTGCTTTTTACTCAGTTAAAATTCTAACGGGTCCATTGTTCGGCCCATTTAGACCCGCTCGTCCGAAACCTTTACAAAAAAGATCGCAAAATAAGTTAGAATAAAATTTTAGGAGTTCATATAAATGATTAAGAGCTTTTCAACACGATTATATTGCAAAAACATGATTTCTGTTCTTTTTCCTCAGTTAATATTCTAACGGGTCTATTGTTCGGCCCATTTAGACCCCCTCGTCCGAAACCTCTACAAAAGGGTTGCAAAATAAGTTTTAATCCAAATTTAGGAGTTCATACAATTGATTACGGGCTTTTCAACCCAATTATATTGCAAAAACTCGATTTCTGTTCTTTTTACTCAGTTAATATTCTAACGGGTCCATTGTTCGGCCCATTTAGACCCGCTCGTCTGAAACCTTTACAAAAAAGATCGCAAATAAGTTAGAATCAAAATTTAGGAGTTCATATAATTGATTAAGACCTTTTCAACACTATTATATTGCAAAAACTCAATTTCTATACTTTTTACTCGGTTAAAATTCTAACGGGTCCATTGTTCTGCCTATTTAGACTCGCTCGTCCGAAACCTTACAAAAAGGACCGCAAAATAAGTTTTAATCAAATTTTAGGAGTTCATATAAATGATTAAGAGCTTTTCAACACGATTATATTGCAAAAACATGATTTCTGTTCTTTTTACTCAGTTAAAATTCTAACGGGTCCATTGTTCGACCCATTTAGACCCGCTCGTCCGAAACCTCTAAAAAAGGTTGCAAAATAAGTTTTAATCCAAATTTAGGAGTTCATACAATTGTTTACGAGCTTTTCAACACGATTATATTGCAAAAACTTGATTTTTGTTCTTTTTACTCAGTTAAAATTCTAACGGGTCCATTGTTCGCTCCATTTAGACCCGCTCGTCCGAAACCTTTACAAAAAAGACCGCAAAACAAGTTAGAGTCAAATTTTAGGATTTCATATAAATAATTACGAGCTTTTCAGCACGACTATATTGCAAAAACTTGATTTCTGTACTTTTTACTCAGTTAAAATTCTAACGGGTCCATTGTTCGGCCCATTTAGACCCGCTCATCCGAAACCTGGACAAAAGGGTTGCAAAATAACTTTTAATCCAAATTTAGGAGTTCGTACAATTGTTTATGAGCTTTTCAACACGATTGTATTGCAAAAACACGATTTCTGTTCTTTTTACTCAGTTAAAATTCTAACGGGTCCATTGTTCGCCCCATTTAGACCCGCTCATCCGAAACCTCTACAAAAAAGACCGCAAAACAAGTTAGAGTCAAATTTTAGGATTTCATATAATTGATTACGAGCTTTTCAACACGACTATATTGCAAAAACTTGATTTCTGTACTTTTTACTTAGTTAAAATTCTAACGGGTCCATTGTTCAGCCCATTTAGACCCGCTCGTCCGAAACCTCAACAAAAGGGTTGCAAAATAAGTTTTAATCCAAATTTAGGAGTTCATACAATTGATTACGAGCTTTTCAACACAATTATATAGCAAAAACTCGATTTTTGTGCTTTTTACTTAGTTAAAATTCTAACGGGTCCATTGTTCGCCCCATTTAGACCCGCTCGTCTGAAACCTCTACAAAAAGGTTGCAAAATAAGTGTTAATCCAAATTTAGGAGTTCATACAATTGATTACGAGCGTTTCAATACGATTATATTGCAAAAACTCGATTTCTGTACTTTTTACTCAGTTAAAATTCTAACGGGTCCATTGTTCGGCCCATTTAGACCCGATCATCCGAAACCTATACAAAAAGGGCTGCAAAATAAGTTTTAATCAAAATTTAGGAATGCATATAATTGATTACGTGCCTTTCAACACGATTATATTACAAAAACTCGATTTCTATACATATTACTCAGTTAAAATTCTAACGGGTCCACTGTTCGGCCCATTTAGACCCGCTCATCCGAAACCTCTACAAAAGGGTTGCAAAATAAGTTTTAATCAAAATTTAGGAGTTCATACAATTGATTACGAGCTTTTCAACATGATTATATTGCAAAAACTCGATTTTTGTACTTTTTACTTAGTTAAAATTCTAACGGGTCCATTGTTCAGCCCATTTAGACCCGCTCGTCCGAAACCTTTACAAAAAAGATCCTAAAATAAGTTTTAATCAAATTTTAGGAGTTCATATAATTGATTAAGAGCTTTTCAACACGATTATATTGCAAAAACTTGATTTCTATACTTTTTACTCAGTTAAAATTCTAACGGGTCCATTGTTTGGCCCATTTAAACCCGCTCGTCCGAAACCTCTACAAAAGGGTTGCAAAATAAGTTTTAATCCAAATTTAGGAGTTCATACAATTGTTTACGAGCTTTTCAACACGATTATTTTGCAAAAACTCGATTTCTGTACTTTTTACTCAGTTAAAATTCTAATTGGTCCATTGTTCGGCCTATTTAGACCCGCTCGTCTGAAACCTTTACAAAAAAGACCGTAAAAGAAGTTAGAACCAAATTTTAGGAGTTCATATAATTGATTACGAGCTTTTCAACACGATTATATTGCAAAAACTCGATTTCTGTTCTTTTTACTCAGTTAAAATTCTAATGGGTCCATTGTTCGCCCCATTTAGACCAGCTCTTCCGAAACCTCTACAAAAAAGACAGCAAAACAAGTTAGAGTCAAATTTTAGGATTTCATATAATTGATTACGAGCTTTTCAACACGACTATATTGTAAATACTTGATTTCTGTACTTTTTACTCAGTTAAAATTCTAACGGGTCCATTGTTTGGCCCATTTAGACCTGCTCGTCCGAAACCTCGACAAAAGGGTTGCAAATTAACTTTTAATCCAAATTTAGGAGTTCATACAATTGATTACGAGCTTTTCAACACAATTATATTGCAAAAACTCGATTTTTGTGCTTTTTACTCAGTTAAAATTCTAACAGGTCCATTGTTCGGCCCATTTAGACCCGCTCGTCCGAAACCTTTACAAAAAAGATCGCAAAATAAGTTAGAATCAAATTTTATGAGTTCATATATATGATTAAGAGCTTTTCAACACGATTATATTGCAAAAACGTGATTTTTGTTCTTTTTCCTCAATTAATATTCTAACGGGTCCATTGTTTGGCCCATTTAGACCCGCTCGTCCGAAACCTCTACAAAAAGGTTGCAAAATAAGTGTTAATCCAAATTTAGGAGTTCATACAATTGATTACGAGCGTTTCAATACGATTATATTGCAAAAACTCAATTTCTGTACTTTTTACTCAGTTAAAATTCTAACGGGTCTATTGTTCGGCCCATTTAGACCCGATCGTCCGAAACCTATACAAAAAAGGGCTGCAAAATAAGTTTTAATCCAAATTTAGGAATGCATATAATTGATTACGTGCTTTTCAACAAGATTATATTACAAAAACTCGATTTCTATACATTTTACTCAGTTAAAATTCTAATGGGTCCACTGTGCGGCCCATTTAGACCCGCTCGTCCGAAACCTTTACAAAAAGATCCTAAAATAAGTTTTAATCAAATTTTAGGAGTTCATATAATTGATTAAGAGCTTTTCCACACGATTATATTGCAAAAACTTGATTTCTGTACTTTTTACTCAGTTAAAATTCTAACGGGTCCATTGTTCGGCCCATTTAGACCCGCTCGTCCGAAACCTCTACAAAAGGTTGCAAAATAAGTTTTAATCCAAATTTAGGAGTTCATACAATTGATTATGAGCTTTTCAATACGATTATATTGCAAAAACTCGATTTCTATACTTTTTACTCAATTAAAATTCTAACGGGTCCATTGTTCGGCCCATTTAGACTCGCTCGTCCGAAACCTTTACAAAAAAGACCGCAAAATAAGTTAGAATCAAATTTTAGGAGTTCATATAATTGATTAAGAGCTTTTTCACACGATTATATTGCAAAAACTTGATTTCTGTACTTTTTACTCAGTTAAAATTCTAACGGGTCCATTGTTCGGCCCATTTAGACCCGCTCGTCCGAAACCTCTACAAAAGGGTTGCAAAATAAGTTTTAATCCAAATTTAGGAGTTCATACAATTTTTTACGAGCTTTTCAACACGATTATTTTGCAAAAACTCGATTTCTGTACTTTTTACTCAGTTAAAATTCTAATTGGTCCATTGTTCGGCCCATTTAGACCCGCTCGTCTGAAACCTTTACAAAAAAGACCGTAAAAGAAGTTAGAACCAAATTTTAGGAGTTCATATAATTGATTACGAGCTTTTCAACACGATTATATTGCAAAAACTCGATTTCTGTTCTTTTTACTCAGTTAAAATTCTAACGGGTCCATTGTTCGCCCCATTTAGACCAGCTCTTCCGAAACCTTTACAAAAAAGACCGCAAAACAAGTTAGAGTCAAATTTTAGGATTTCATGTAATTGATTACGAGCTTTTCAACACGACTATATTGTAAATACTTGATTTCTATACTTTTTACTCAGTTAAAATTCTAACGGGTCCATTGTTCGGCCCATTTAGACCTGCTCGTCCGAAACCTCGACAAAAGGGTTGAAAATTAACTTTTAATCCAAATTTAGGAGTTCATACAATTGATTACGAGCTTTTCAACACAATTATATTGCAAAAACTCGATTTTTGTACTTTTTACTCATTTAAAATTCTAACGGATCCATTGTTCGGCCCATTTAGACCCGCTCGTCCGAAACCTCTACAAAAGGGTTGCAAAATATGTTTTAATCAAAATTTAGGAGTTCATACAATTGATTACGAGCTTTTCAACACGATTATATTGCAAAAACTCGATTTATGTACTTTTTACAAAGTTAAAATTCTAACGGGTCCATTGTTCGGCCCATTTAGACCCCCTCGTCCGAAACCTTTACAAAAAAGATCCTAAAATAAGTTTTAATCAAATTTTAGGAGTTCATATAATTGATTAAGAGCTTTTCAACACGATTATATTGCAAAACTTTATTTCTGTACTTTTTACTCAGTTAAAATTCTAACGGGTCCATTGTTCGGCCCATTTAGACCCGCTCGTCCGAAACCTCTACAAAAGGGTTGCAAAATAAGTGTTAATCCAAATTTAGGAGTTCATACAATTGATCACAAGCGTTTCAACACGATTATATTGCAAAAACTCGATTTTTGTACTTTTTACTCAGTTAAAATTCTAACGGGTCCATTGTTCGGCCCATTCAGATCCGCTCGTTCGAAACCTTTACAAAAAAGATCCCAAAATAAGTTTTAATCAAATTTTAGGAGTTCATATAATTGATTAAGAGCTTTTCAACACGATTATATTGAAAAAACTTGATTTTTGTACTTTTTACTCAGTTAAAATTCTAACGGGTCCATTGTTCAGCCCATTTAGACCCGCTCGTCCGAAACCTCTACAAAAGGGTTGCAAAATAAGTTTTAATCCAAATTTACCATTAGAATTTTAATAGATTAAAACGTACAAAAATCAAGTTTTTGCAATATAATCATGTTGAAAAGCTAATAATAAATTATATGAACTCTTAAATTTGGATTAAAACTTATTTTGCAGCTATTTTTGTAGAGGTTTCGGACGAGCGGGTCTAAATGGGCCGAACAATGGACCCGTTAGAATTTTAACTGAGTAAAAAGTACATAAATCGAGTTTTTGCAATATAATCGTGTTGAAAAGTTCATAATCAATTATATGAACTCCTTAATTTCGATTAAAACTTATTTTGCAGCCCTTTTTGTAGAGGTTTCGGACGAGCGGGTCTAAATGGGCCAAACAATGGACCCGTTAGAATTTTAACAGAGTAAAAAGTACAGAAATCGAGTTTTTGCAATATAATCATGTTGAAAAGCTCATAATCAATTATATGAACTCCTAAATTTGGATTAAAACTTATTTTGCAGCCGTTTTTGTAGAGGTTTCGGACGAGCAGGTCTAAATGGGCCGAACAATGGACCCGTTAGAATTTTAACTGAGTAAAAAATATAGTAATCGAGTTTTTGCAATATAATCGTGTTCAAAAGCTCTTAATCAATTATAGGACTCCTAGAATTTGATTCTAACTTATTTTGCGATATTTTTTGTAACGGTTTCGGACGAGCGGGTCTAAATGGGCCGAACAATGGACCCGTTAGAATTTTAACAGAGTAAAAAGTACAAAAATCGAGTTTTTGCAATATAATCGTGTTGAAAAGCTCATTATCAATTACATGAACTCCTAAATTTGGATTAAAACTTATTTTGTAGCCCTTTTTGTAGAGGTTTCGGACGAACGGGTATAAATGGGCCGAACAATGGACCCGTTAGAATTTTAACTGAGTAAAAAATACAGAAATCGAGTTTTTGCAATATAATCGTGTTGAAAAGTTCATAATCAATTATATGAACTCCTAAATTTGGATTAAAACTTATTTTGCAGCCCTTTTTGTAGAGGTTTCGGACGAGTGGGTCTAAATAGGCCAAACAATGGACCCGTTAGAATTTTAATAGAGTAAAAAGTACAGAAATCGGGTTTTTGAAATATAATAAAGTTGAAAAGCTCGTAATCAATTATATGAACTCCAAAATTTGGATTAAAACTTATTTTGCAGCCGTTTTTGTAGAGGTTTCAGACAAGCGGGTCTAAATGGGCCGAACAATGGACCCGTTAGAACTTTAACAAAGTAAAAAGTAAAGAAATTGAGTTTTTGCAATATAATCGTGTTGAAAAGCTCATAATCAATTACATGAACTCCTAAATTTGGATTAAAACTTATTTTGCAGCCCTTTTTGTAGAGGTTTCGGACGAACGGGTCTAAATGGGCCGAACAATGGACCCGTTAGAATTTTAACTGAGTAAAAAGTACGTAAATCGAGTTTTTGCAATATAATCGTGTTGAAAAGCTCGTGATAAATTGTATGAACTCCTAAATTTGGATTAAAGCTTATTTTGCAGCCCTTTTTTGTAGAGGTTTCGGACGAGCGGGTCTAAATGGGCCGTACAATGGACCCGTTACAAATTTAGCTGAGTAAAAAGTACAGTAATCGAGTTTTTGCAATATAATCGTGTTGAAAAGCTCTTAATAAATTATATGAACTCCTAGAATTTGGATTAAAACTTATTTTGCAGCCCTTTTTGTAGAGGTTTCGGACGAGCGGGTCTAAATGGACCAAACAATGGACCCGTTAAAATTTTAACTGAGTAAAAAGTAAAAAAATCTAGTTTTTGCAATATAATCGTGTTGAGAAGCTCGTAAACAATTGTATGAACTCATAAATTTGGATTAAAACTTATTTTGCAACCCTTTTGTAGAGGTTTCAGACGAGCGGGTCTAAATGGGTCGAACAATGGACTCGTTAGAATTTTAACTGAGTAAAAAGTATAGAATTCGAGTTTTTGCAATATAATCGTGTTGAAAAGCTCGTAATCAATTATATGAACTCCTAAAATTTGATTCTAACTTTTTTTGTGGTCTTTTTGTAAAGGTTTCGGACGAGCGGGTCTAAATCGGCCGAACAATGGACCCGTTAGAATTTTAATTGAGTAAAAAGTACAGAAATCGAGTTTTTGCAATATAATCGTGTTGAAAAGTTCATAATCAATTATATGAACTCCTAAATTTGGATTAAAACTTATTTTGTAGCCCTTTTTGTAGAGGTTTCGGACGATCGGGTCTAAATGAGCCAAACAATGGACCCATTAGAATTTTAACAGAGTAAAAAGTACAGAAATCGAGTTTTTGCAATATAATCATGTTGAAAAGCTCATAATCAATTATATGAACTCCTAAATTTGGATTAAAACTTATTTTGCAGCCGTTTTTGTAGAGGTTTCGGACGAGCAGGTCTACATGGGCCGAGCAATGGACCCTTTACAATTTTAACTAAGTAAAAAGTACAGAAATCGAGTTTTTGCAATATAATTGTGTTGAAAAGCTCGTAATCAATTGTATGAACTCCTAAATTTGGATTAAAACTTATTTTGCAACGCTTTTGTAGAGGTTTCGGACGACCGGGGCTAAATAGGCCGAACAATGGACCCGTTAGAATTTTAAATGAGTAAAAAGTACAGAAATCGAGTTTTTGCAATATAATCGTGTTGAAAAGCTCATAATCAATTATATGAACTCCTAAATTTGGATTAAAACTTATTTTGCAGCCCTTATTGAAGAGGATTCGGACGAGCGGGTCTAAATGGGCCGAACAATGGACCCCTTAGAATTTTAACTGAGTAAAAAGTACAGAAAACGAGTTTTTGCAATATAATCGTGTTGAAAAGCTCATAATCAATTATATGAACTCCTGAATTTGGATTAAAACTTATTTCGCAGCCCTTTTTGTAGAGGTTTCGGACGAGCGGGTCTAAATGGGCCGAACAATGGACCCTTTAGAATTTTAACAGAGTAAAAACTACAGAAATCGAGTTTTTGCAATATAATCATGTTGAAAAGCTCATAATCAATTATGTGAACACCTATATTTGGATTAAAACTTATTTTGCAGCCCTTTTGGAAGAGGTTTCAGACGAGCGGGTCTAAATGGGCCGAACAATGGACCCGTTAGAATTTTAACTGATTAAAAAGTACAGAAATCGAGTTTTTGCAATATAATCGTGTTGAAAACCTCGTAAAAATTGTATGAACTCCTAAATTTGGATTAAAACTTATTTTGCAACCCTTTTGTAGAGGTTTCGGACGAGTGGGTCTAAATGGGCCGAACAATGGACCCGTTAGAATTTTAACTGAGTAAAAAGTACAGAAATCAAGTTTTTGCAATATAATCGTGTTGAAAAGCTCGTAATAAATTGTATAAACTCCTAAATTTGGATTAAAACTTATTTTGCAACCCTTTTGTAGAGGTTCCGGACGATCGGGTCTAAATGGGCCGAACAATGGACCCGTTAGAATTTTAACCGAGTAAAAAGTACTGTAATCGAGTTTTTGCAATATAATCGTGTTGAAAAGCTCGTAATCAATTATAGGAACTCCTAAAATTTGATTCTAACTTATTTTGATGTCTTTTTTTCTAAAGGATTCGGACGAGCGGGTCTAAATGGGCCAAACAATGAACCCGTTAGAATTTTAACTGAGTAAAAAGTACCGAAATCGAGTTTTTGCAATATAATCGTGTTGAAAAGCTCGTAAAAAATTGTATGAACTCCTAAATTTGGATTAAAACTTATTTTGCAACCCTTTTGTAGAGGTTTCGGACGAGCGGGTCTAAATGGGGCGAACAATGGACCCGTTAGAATTTGAACTGAGTAAAAAGTATAGTAATCGAGTTTTTACAATATAATCGTGTTGAAAAGCTCTTAATCAATTATATGAACTCCTAAAATTTGATTCTAACTTATTTTGCGATCTTTTTTGAAAGGTTTCGGACGAGCGGGTCTAAATGGGCCGAACAATGGACCCGTTAGAATTTTAACTGAGTAAAAAGTACTGAAATCGAGTTTTTGCAATATAATCGTGTTGAAAAGCTCGTAATCAATTGTATGAACTCCTAAATTTAGATTAAAACTTATTTTGCAACCCTTTTGTAGAGGTTTCGAACGACCGGGTCTAAATGGGCCGAACAATGGGCCCGTTAGAATTTTAACCGAGTAAAAAGTATTGTAATCGAGTTTTTGCAATATAATCGTGTTGAAAAGCTCGTAATCAATTATATGAACTCCTAAAATTTGATTCTAACTTATTTTGCGGTCTTTTTTGCAAAGGTTTCGGACGAGCAGGTCTAAATGGGCCGAACAATGGACCAGTTAGAATTTTAACTGAGTAAAAAGTAGAGAAATCGAGTTTGTGCAATATAATGGTGTTGAAAAGCTCGTAAACAATTGTATGAACTCCTAAATTTGGATTAAAACTTATTTTGCAACCCTTTGGTAGAGGTTTCGGACGAGCGGGTCTAAATGGGCCGAACAATGAACCCGTTAGAATTCTAACTGAGTAAAAAGCACAAAAATCAAGTTTTTGCAATATAATTGATTTGAAAAGCTCTTAATCAGTTATATAAACTCCTAAAATTTGATTCTAACTTATTTTGCTATCTTTTTTGTAAAGGTTTCGGACGAGCGGGTCTAAATGGGCCGAACAATGGACCCGTTAGAATTTTAACGGAGTAAAAAGTACAGAAATCGAGTTTTTGCAATATTATCGTGTTGAAAAGTTCATAATCAATTATACGAACTCCTAAATTTGGATTAAAACTTATTTGCAGCCCTTTTGTAGAGGTTTCTGACGAGCGGGTCTAAATGGGCCGAACAATGGACCCGTTAGAATTTTAACAGAGTAAAAAGTATGGAAATCAAGTTTTTACAATATAATCATGTTGAAAAGCTCATAATCAATTATATGAACTCCTAAATTTGGATTAAAACTTATTTTGCAGCCCTTTTTGTAGAGGTTTCGGACGAGCGGGTCTAAATGGGCCGAGCAATGGACCCGTTACAATTTAAACTTAGTAAAAAGTACAGTAATCGAGTTTTTGCAATATAATCGTGTTGAAAAGCTCATAATCAATTATATGAACTCCTAGAATTTGGATTAAAACTTATTTGCAGCCCTTTTTGTAGAGGTTTCGGACGAGCGGGTCAAAATGGGCCGAACATTGGACCCGTTAGAATTTTAACTGAGTAAAAAGTACAGAAAACGAGTTTTTGCAGTATAATCGTGTTGAAAAGCTCGTAATCAATTATATGAAATCCTAAAATTTGATTCTAACTTGTTTCGCGATCTATTTTTTGTAGAGGTTTCGGATGAGCGGGTTTAAATGGGCCGAAAAATGGACCCGTTAGAATTTTAACTAAGTAAAAAGTATAGAAATCGAGTTTTTGCAATATAATCATTTTGAAAAGCTCGTAATCAATTGTATGAACTTCTAAATTTGGATTAAAACTTATTTTGGAACCATTTTGTAGAGGTTTCGGACGAGCGGGTCTAAATGGGCCGAACAATGGACCCGTTAGAAATTTTTTTTGAGAAAAAGGCCTCATTAAAAACCCCACTAATCTCAACTGGGCTAGCCCAGAGGGGTCCTGAAGGGGAAAGGATTGCCCAAATATATATATATATAAAATCAAGGGGGTTGAAAACCAACCTGTACAATAGAGCGTAAGAAATCGGGCAAGCCCGGCCCAAAATACAAAGAGGACCTAGAGTGCAAGGCCCAATTGGCAATAGAATGTGCTAGAACATTAGCAACTCGCGGTACATAAAGAAAATGTAAATCCGGAATCGATAATGATGCCGCTCCAGCCGACATCTCTACCAAGTGTAGCCCCAGTGATGATGGCGCGAAGCTCCGCAGTGGAGGCGTCGACGCATCCTACGCAATGAATGGCACAACCATGAAGAATAGCTCCACTAGCACCCTGAGCCACAACACCAAACCTTGCTTCGCCTGTAGCGGGGTTGAAAGCACTGTCGACATTGATTTTAACCTTCCCTTCCGGTGGCAGCCTCCATGTTGGTTGAGAAAGAGCTGGCTCCGTCCGTAGTTGTGTCGTGGTGTGAAGAGAGTTGGCCGAGGCGTAGTCCTGTAGCAGTTCCCTAGAATTCATAAGAGTAAGCCATGGCGGCTACAAACGCTTAGAGTGAACCCAGTCGTTCATCCGGTTCCAGATGTTCCAAAGGATAGTGAGGAACACACTAAATTCAGAGCGAGAAAGTAGCGAGGCCCCTTGTTCCAACCATAAGGGAGTAGGGGAGAGCGCGCTAGTGCGTAAAGGAAGGGGAAGCCCAGCTAGTTGCAGTACTTCAGCTGCACCAACACAATCTCGGAGAGCATGGAGTGGTGTTTCGACTACCGTCGGGAATAAAGGGCACACGCCAGAGCCTAACCCCACAATTGCAAGACGGTCACCTGTGGGTAGAGCATCTCGTCATGCTCTCCATCCAAAGGATCGAATCTTCGGGAGGGTGCTCGCTTTGGAAATAGCCCGCCAAAGGGGAGAAGGACGGCCGATAGGTCTGACTGGACGTCGTAAGAATAGGTATCCGGAGCGCACCAAATATATCCTCGTGTCATGATAGCCCCAAAGTAATACATCGTGCCGCTCATTGGAGATTGGCACACACAATATGACATCAGCATCATCCCAGTCAAAATGCTGGCGGACTTTGAGTTCGTCCCAAGACGCTTGATTGCGGATCATGAAGTCACGACACCGTAAGGGGAGTTCATCCTCGTCTTGATAATTTCCAAAGAAGGATAAACTGGAGGCTCCGCCCCAAGGGTCACGGTGGATACGGATCTGACTCTGGATTCCGGGTCGCCAAAAGAAACCCGGCTGCAATCGTTGCAGGGCCTGCTAAAGACCACGCCAAGCGAATGACGCGCGTCGATCTAGCTTAGCGTCCAATAATTTCCCAGAAGGAAAGTAACGTGAGCGTAAGACACGCGCAAGGAGGGATTCAGGCGAATGGATTAGCCTCCATAATTGTTTACCTAAAAGAGCAATGTTGAAATCGTTTAGATTCCTAAAGCCCATTCCCCCTGCTGCCTTGGGATCACAAATAGAGTCCCAAGATAGAATAGGCCAGCCTCGCTTGTTAGTGCGGCCAGACCACCAGTATCGACGGATCGAGCTAGTCATATCGTCTATGATGTTCTGCGGGAGCAGGTAACAAGACATAACATACTGAGGTATGGCTTGTGCCACCAACTTTATCAGTGTTTCGCGCCCACTGAAGAAAGTAAGTTGGTGTCCCATTTAGTTATTCGAGAACTGAATTTGTCACGGACAAATCCTAGACATTCCGTTCGATTCCTCCCTATCATGAGAGGAACTTCGAGATAGATACTCGGGTCCTCAACAATGCGCACATCGAGAGTCAATTGAACTGCCTGAATGAAGGTCTCAAAACAGCGTGAACTGCAGTAGGCCGTGGACTTATCGAAATTAACAGTTTGTCCTGAGGAGGATTCATATAGGCGTAGAATCTCTTTCAACCTATCAACCTCATCAGGGCAATTACGAAGGAAAACAATGCTATCATCGGCAAATAGCAGATGTGTGATCCGAGGTCCATGTCGGTTGGCTTGTAAGCCGAGGAGGCGCCCTTCCCATTGTTCGAATTCAAGGGCCGCGGATAACCCTTGGGAACAAATGAGAAAGAGGAATAAGGAGAGGGGGTCACCCTGTCGGATGCCGCGAGCAGGTACAAACTCATCAGATAAAGTCCCATTAATTCTAACAGAAAAAGAGACCGAGGAGACACAACGAAGTATAAGGTGTACCCATTCAGGTGCAAAGCCCATTCGTGACATCACATCCCGAAGGAACGACCATTCAACTTTGTCGAAGGCCTTCTCCATATCCAGTTTCAATGCCGCCCCTTGGTAAATGGCAGCGCTATTCGAGTGGAGGGTATGCACAAGCTCATGAGCGATTAAGATGTTGTCGGATATGTTCCTGCCACGAACAAAGGCTGTCTGTGCATCACTGATACAATCTGGTAGAACAGGCTTAAGTCGGTTAACAAGAACCTTAGCAACCGTTTTGTATATGACCTTGCATAAGCTAATTGGTCGAAACTGGCGCATGTTTGTTGGGTCCGCCACCTTTGGAATAAGCACGATGACCGTTTTATTTACAGCCAACATGTCGGCTTCCCCGCGCAATAGACTTAAGCAAAGCTGAATAAATTCAGGCCCAATGATGTTCTAGTGTTGCTTGAAGAAACCACTAGGAAATCCATCGATGCCAGGAGCTTTCCTTGGACTAATATCCTGGAAGGCGGCAAGCACTTCACTCTCTGTGAATGGTCGCAACAGAGAAGTATTCATTGATGGAGTGACGACCGGAGGGATTTGTTCCAGCAGACTTGGCGAAGAACTAGGGTTGGACGATGTAAATAGCGTCCGAAAATAATCCGAGGCAATTTGAAGGAGCCTAGGCGTAGCTGTATGCCAAACACGGTTCCCATCGTGAAGGCCACGAATAGTGTTCTTTTTCCTTCGCTTAGAGGCTCTAGCGTGGAAAAAAGACGTGTTTTTGTCCCCTTGGAACAACCATGTGACCCGCGATTGTTGTGCCCAGTAGGCTTCACGTACGTCCAGAAGACGTTGAAGCTCTAGTTTTGCGTCTCGCAGGTCATTTAACATCATAGTCGGTAGTTGACGACGTCACATGTATGAATTGATTTTGCGTTGTAGTTCCGCAATGCGGTTGTGTGATTGGCATCGGCGATGCGATTGCCAATCGTGAAGCTGGTTGCCAACCGTACGTAATTTATCAGGCAAATTGCCCGATGCATTCGCCCATGCCTGTTGGAAGGTCGAGATGCATGATGGATAATTTGCCCAACAAGATTCAAAAAGGAAATGGTCAAAGGTCTCTCGAGGAGCAGTGTCGCGCTGGAGAGCATGTTTTGTGTCCATGACTATGACATAATGGTCAGAGTCCGGGGAAAAATATTACGGCATTGGAATGTGGAATTTTCACTAAGCCATGCATTGCATGCTAGAAAACGATCAAGTCATTCACAAATAGTTGAGACGTTAGGCCCTGTTCGGGACCAAGTGAACCAACCCGATGTTGGCTTGCAATCAAAAAGACTATTGCGAGATAAACATTCGCGAAAGCTAGTGATTTGCGATTGCGGTCGGTGACAGCCTCCTTGTTTTTCTGAATCTGATAAAATATCATTAAGGTCACCGCCAATTAACCAAGGCATTGGTGAAGCGTGACGCAAAGAATCAATCAAATCCCACGTTTTAGACTTCACATTTGTGTCAGCGTAACCATATATGCCCGTAAAATGAAAACATTCATCATACGAATTTAAAATAACATCGATGGATCGATTAGAATACGAGAGCAAATCAAGTTCAATTTTATTATTCCAAAATATAATGAGTCCGGAGCATGTGGGGCTGCTATCAACATGGATGCAGCCATGCATATCTAATAAAATCCTTAAACGATCATAATAATAACGACATAAGCGAGTTTCAGACAAAAATATAACATCCGGTTGCAACCTACGAGCAATGGTGCTCAACCCTTGAACTGCCGTCGGGGAACCAAGATCGCGACAGTTCCAACAAAAGATCCTCATTTCTCTCGGCGGGGTTGAACGTCAACCGCCGCCGAAGAGATTTTGCTGCTCATCCCAGCTTTAGATAGTTTGGAAGGTTTGTCAGAGGTCACTCCGGGTTTCACCGGCTTAGCCTGAGCGGAGGGGAGGTTCTCGGCCTCTTGGTAACATCAACAACAACCACCGGAGGGCTACGTTTTGTCTTGCGGGAGCCAGTTGCTCCATTAGTAGGTCCTGACGTTGCAGCCAACCAATCCTCAAATTTTGGGTTGGTATACACATTACTTCCAACCCCCACAGTAGTGGAAATAGGAGGAGCAGCTGCAGGCACCGGTATACCATCGTCATCGATCAGTACAAACCGCTTCTCCGGCGGAATGGAGGAGGCAGCAGCATCATTCGTGGCTGGAGTGACCTTGGGGGAACCATTTGTGACAGATTTTGCATCTGCCGGTATGATGTCCAGAGGTGCCACATTTAGTGGCTCAATTGTTTGTGCTGCTAAAGGGAATGCATGTTGTTCGCTGGCAGCATCATCCTCAATCGGAACAGCCACATCAGCAGTTGCGGGCGGGTCCGATATGCCCAGCGATGGATTGGCTGCAACATCAGCCATAGTATCCGCATGGTCCTCGTGTGCCACTGTTGTTGGAGCAGCATCAGGCACTGTATCCGTTGCAACATGAGGCTGCTGCTGGGATGTTTTCGCAATCCCTACCACCTTTTTCCCTTTACCGTTTACATCTGGACAAATGTAAATGAACGGGGAAATTAATAAACAGTAGAAAATGATGGAGTGTGTAAAATTACAAAAGAGATCAAAATAAAATGAAATGAAAATACCCTTAGTAACAGCTGGTGTTATCGAAGGGCCTGCTGGTTCAAAATATCGAACTCGTCCTTTGCTTGCAACCTTAGATTTGCCTTTCGGAGTAGGGGCACGTAGCCAATCACCGTATTGTAGTGCTTCTGGTTTGGCATCCTTAAAGTCAGCGCAAGAAGCACATAGATGACAGAGGATTCCACACACATGGCAGAATGTGGGCAACTTCTCATATTGGACGGGGAGTATTTGTGGTTCCTAATCAGCTATTCCCATTGCCACAAAACGGTGCAATGGTCGAGCAACATCTACTTGGATCCAAACGCGGAGGAACTTGACCATGTTCCCATCTTCCGATTTTCGGGAATCAGTTCCCATGACGGCTCCAAGGCCGCTACCAAGTGCCCGCCCAATGATGTTGGCAACCGTGTCCCCGGTCATCATAGCTAGGGGAACTTTGTGAATCCGAACCCAGATTCGCATATGAGTGAAAGCATAGCTATCAATGGTGAGTTTTGGTTGGATTGGCAGTAGAGCAAGCCAGTCCTTTTTGAACGTCCACGGGCCTCGCTTAAGGACATCATCTCTGCGAGCCGTTGTCTCAAATTTAAACATGAAGAATCCTGATCCTAGGGCCGTTACCGTTGATAGCTTATCACCTTTCCAAACTGTCGAAAAAATGCGTACCAACGCAGCTTCATCGAAAGTTTTCGTTGGAAAAAGCTTCCCTACCAGAGATGATTTGTAATCATCGAGGGGGATGGCTTTGGTCGAAGCTGGTGCAAAAACCAAATGTTGTTCCTCAGCAGTAAACTGGAGGTTGTCAAAGCGTGATAGAAAAAAAATCTGAGGAGGCCATGGTGAAGTAACAGTTAAAGCTGTTGTAGTGGTAGAGAGAAGAATGGTGCAGCCAACATACAAAAGCTGAAGCTGGCGGCCAAGGTGAAATATATGTGTTGAAGAGAAGTAATACCTTAGATGGGATTGATAATTCCGAATGAGTAGGAGAGATTTCAAAAGATAAAATAAATTTTAAATTTATGTTTATCTTAAATTTTACATGTATGGTAATCCTAAAGATTTGTAGATTCCCCGAAAAGAGATGAACAAAATCTTTCCCAGCAAATTCAAAGTTCAATTTTAACTTAGATAAAATAAGTTTGAAATAGAATTTGAAAGTGTATGGTATATGAAGATTAGAAGAGATAGTGATAGCTTTCCCAACAACTTCAAAAAATATTCTAAACTTAGATAATGTGAAATTGAAAGTGAGTTCAAAAGGAAATGGATTCATGATATATAGGGAATTATCCATTAAGAAAATTTGAAATGTGGAATGGGAGGTATTTTTGGTTATCCCGATTTTTTGGAACAATAAAATCTCGAAAATAATGGAACAATAGAACCTCAAAGTTTTGCCTCGCCTCCGTTGAGAGTAAATAGGGTCGTTACCGTTCATGGAGACGGTGGCAGCAGGGTAACGGGCCCGGGAAACCAACGTCTCACAATCTGCCATCAACGTATGCATGGAGGGGAATAGAAAAACCCTAGCTGCAGCCAACGATGGGCTCGAGATGAGTCCTGACAAACTGCCAGCAATCAGCAAGCCAGACTTGAGTAACATCACTAATAAACATATGATGATAAAATGTCTCAAATATAATATAGGTGTTGCATGTCGTATTTGGTTGCAGCTATGCGTCCGTTTGCATGCATGCCATCGCCATGCAATTGGTAAGAAAAACATGATAACGAGAGACTTAGAAGTCTCGTGCCATTTTTCAAGAGAAGCAAAAATACAAGGCCTTGACGGCCAGGATGAACCATGTGCCCTGATTAAGGGGGCTGGGATGACGAAGGGCACCCATGAGTGTGACCCAGCATAATCAAAACATTCTACAAAATTATTAAGATTACTGAGAATAGTTATGAATGAATTAACTAGGATAATTGTGGATGACGGTAGAAATCTTTGGTAGAGAGTGGTCGTCAGCATTGGAGAGTGAGGTCTCCATGACAGTAATAAAAATAATAAGCAAACCTGTACATGTTGGTGAGGGATGGATACAGATAACTCTAGTGGTATTCATTTGCCGGAGAGTAATGTGACACCAACTAGCTTGGAAAGATCGACAGAGGGCTAGATGAGAGCCATGGCAAAGCCAATGGGAAAGCAAAATTCCACGGGGTGATGGGTCGGTTTCCCACTGTCACCGTTTGGGTGCTAAACAAGCACCACCGCGGCAGAGGTGAGAGGAGAGGTGGTAGAAGTGGTGGTGGAAGGGTGAAAGGTGGTGGTCGGGGTAGATGGGAAAAACGAAAGGGAGAATTAGAGAGAAAAAAAATTGAGAGAGTTTTCATCACCCGTTACCCGTTGGAATTTTTACCCGTTAGAATTTTAACTGAGTAAAAAGTACAGTAATCGAGTTTTTGCAATATAATCATGTTGAAAAGCTCTTAATCAATTATATGAACTCCTAAAATTTTATTCTAACATATTTTGCGATCTTTTTCGTAAAGGTTTCGGACGAGCGGGTCTAAATGGGCCGAACAATGGACCCATTAGAATTTTAACTGAGTAAAAAGTACAGAAATCGAGTTTTTGCAATATAATCGTGTTGAAAAGCTCGTAATCAATTGTATGAACTCCAAAATTTGGATTAAAACTTATTTTGCAACCCATTTGTAGAGGTTTCGGACGACCGGGTCTAAATGGGCCGAACAATGGACCCGTTAGAATTTTAACTGAGTAAAAAGAATTGTAATCGAGTTTTTGCAATATAATCGTGTTGAAAAGCTCGTAATCAATTATATGAACTCCTAAAATTTGATTCTAACTTATTTTACGGTCTTTTTTGTATAGGTTTCGGACGAGCGGGTCTAAATGGGCCGAACAATGGACCCGTTAGAATTTTAACTGAGTAAAAAGTACAGAAATTAAGTTTTTGCAATATAATCGTGTTGAAAAGCTCGTAATCAATTGTATGAACTCCTAAATTTGGATAAAAACTTATTTTGCAACCCTTTTGTAGAGGTTTCGGACGAGCGGGTCTAAATGGGCCGAACAATGGACCCGTTAGAATTTTAACCGAGTAAAAAGTAAAGAAATTGAGTTTTTGCAATATAATCGTGTTGAAAAGCTCATAATCAATTATATGAACTCCTAAATTTGGATTAAAACTTATTTTGCAGCACTTTTTGTGGGGGTTTCGGATGAGCGGGTCTAAATGGGTCGAACAATGGACCAGTTACAATTTTAACTGAGTAAAAAGTACAGTAATCGAGTTTTTGCAATATAATCGTGTTGAAAAGCTCTTAATCAATTATATGAACTCCTAGAATTTGGATTAAAACTTATTTTGTAGCCCTTTTTGTAGAGGTTTCGGATGAAGCGGGTCTAAATGGGGCGAACAATGGATTCGTTAGAATTTTAAATGAGTAAAAAATACAGTAATCGAGTTTTTGCAATATAATCGTGTTGAAAAGCTCGAAATCAATTGTATGAACTCCTAAATTTGTATTAAAACTTATTTTCCAACCCTTTTTTAGAGGTTTCGGACTAGCGGGTCTAAATGGGCTGAACAATGGACCCATTAGAATTTTAACAGAGTAAAAAGCACAAAAATTGAGTTTTTGCAATATAATTGTGTTGAAAAGCTCATAATCAATTGTATGAACTCCTAAGTTTGGATTAAAACTTATTTTGCAACCCTTTTGTAGTGGTTTCGGACGAGTGGGTCTAAATAGGTCGAAGAATGGACCCGTTAGAATTTTAACTGAGTAAAAAGTACTGTAATCGAGTTTTTGCAATATAATCGTGTTGAAAAGCTCGTAATCAATTATATGAACTCCTAAATTTGATTCTAACTTGTTTTGCGGTCTTTTTTGTAGAGGTATCGGACGAGCGGGTCTAAATGGGCCGAACAATGGACTCGTTAGAATTTTAACTGAGTAAAAAGTACAGAAATCGAGTTGTTGCAATATAATCGTGTTGAAAAGCTCGTAATCAATGGTATGAACTCCTAAATTTGGATTAAAACTTATTTTGCAACCCTTTTGTAGTGGTTTCGGACGAGCGGATCTAAATAGGCCGAACAATGGACCTGTTAGAATTTTAACTGAGTAAAAAGTACAGAAATCGAGTTTTTGCAATATAATCGTGTTGAAAAGCTCGTAATCAATTGTATGAACTCTTAAATTTGGATTAAAACTTATTTTCCAACCCTTTTGTAGAGGTTTCGGACGAGCGGGTCTAAATGGGCCGAACAATGGACCCATTAGAATTTTAACTGAGTCAAAAGTACAGAAATTGAGTTTTTGTAACACCCTAAAATCACCCTAGTTGGAACAGTAGAAAAATAACAAAGAAAATGTAAACATCATATAATTTAATTAAGATTGAAATGAAACCACATAAGCTATGTCCTATTAAATTACAACGGGATTAAAACAATATGTACGATCATATATAGACTTATAAGTAATAGAATTTAACATGTGATACATGTATGTTACATATGTATTAGATAGTGGAAAATTAATATTGGATCAACTTTATAATATAAATTATAAAGATATGTTAGTGGGAATTAAATTATATACATGTATACTTTAAAATTATAATAAATTAATAATAGAATAAAGTATATATATGTGAATATATTAGTATAATGGGCTGATAACAAGGATATAATATGAATATAAGTAAGGACAAGTGGACTAACAAAGGATTAATAGTGAAACATGTGTCCCACTATCTCCACTCAAATGACACTCGGCATCTTGGAGATTAAACAATCCAAATGCAGCTTCATCTTCTCCATTTGTTTAACCACCGAAAAAACATAGAAAAATAGAGTGAGAGAGGGAGCTGTGAACTGAAGATAGGTGCTGGAAAAATTAAGAACAATTGCATGCATGTTCATCTAGTGTACAAGTAAGTAACTTTGTGTTTAACCGATTCTATTTTGAGTTTTAGGGTTGTATTGTTGATTTGGTTGTGAATTGCTGCTGGAAATGTGTTTCTAGATGTTTTATATTGATGATAGGTAGCTGGGTTCATGTTAGAATAGCTAAATTTCTGGAAAATTTAATATGAACATGAACTTAGAATGAATCTGCCCAGAATTTTTAATTATAGACACCTTTCGGAAATCTGGAAAATTGAGCATGTTAGAGTCATTTATGGAAAAAGTGTTCTTATACAAAGTTATAGAGGACAAAATTTTACATGAGATAGAGGTAATAATTGCACGAAAATGTTAAGTATAGGTCTCTGAATTGTTGTTAGAAGTTGACTGGACTGAAACTGAATGAATTTGGAATCTGCTGGACTAAATTGTGAAATTCGAAATGTTTAGGGGTCAAAATGGTGTTAATAAATTATGAAAATTTATGCTTGAAACAGGGGAGTCATGGAATGAATAAAAATTAAATGGCCAAGCTTGAATTAAGTCTCAATTGTAGATTAAATGCATTTAGATCACATGTAGGATTATTAAAGGATTAAAGGGGACTGTTTTGTGGAAATTGATAAATTGAGGACTTCAATGCTCTGTTTTTAAGGATGCCAGAACTTCATTGTTATGTTAATACATGTAGTTTAATGTGGTTAATAGCTTAGAATCAAATTAATTGTGAAATATAGGATTTAAATGCACTAAAGTCACTAGGTTAAGCTTGGACAGATTAGGCCCTGAAATTGCCCTGTTTTAAAATGTAAAACTGTATTAACTGGGAAATGATAAAATTATGTGCCATACATGGTTGTAAAGGTGTGTTTATAAGCTTTCTAGAATGGTAAAGAACTCCTTATTTGGAGTTGTGAGTAAAAATATATGGCCAGTTTAGTAGAGGTTACTCAAACTGCCAGTTTAGGGGGCAGATTCACTTATCTAGGTGTTTATGCTTAAGTAAATGAATTTATTTGTTTGAATTAATTACTAATGGATATTGTATATGATATTTTATGTTTTAAGATCACATTGGTGAAGAATTTCAAGAAGATTTAAGGAGTGATCAAGCAAAGAGAAGGGGGAAAGGAACCATCATCAAGGATAACAACTAAGCTTGGAAGTATTTGTGAGTGTAGCTAGTTTAGGGTTGAGATTAGTGTCTCAACCAATGTGTTTATGTTTCTTGGATGATTTAAAATGAAGCATGTAATGAACTTAATAATGGATTGGTAAATTTAAATGCTAAGGAAGAAGGACTAAAGGAATGAACTATGAACTAGGTATATGATGCTATCTAGATATGCTAGTTGATGTCTATATGGGTTGCTTTGTGACATGAGTTGTTTGAGCCACTTGAATTGAATTAATGGATGATTTAGCTACTGTTTGAAGATGGTTATATGATTGAAATGATGCTAAATGCTTGCTGGAAATTTGATTGAGCATGGCTTGAATGTGCACAATGTAAACATGATTGAATGTGTACATGACTTTGTGATATGTGTTTGATAAACAAGTAAAATGCTATTGTTAATAAAGAAAGATAAGTAAAGTCCTTGGTTTGATTAGTGTCTATAGGTAGAAGGGCATGCCTTAGAGTCATTGAGCTCCTCTGATCTTTGTTACAGGATGGTGGTTAGTCACCTATAAACCTGATAAGGTGGTTAGTCACCTTGATAATTGAATGGTGGTAAGTCACCATTGATGCCTATGCATCCTCTGTTATAAGTTGAAATGAGAAATGGATACTTTGAGTATCTAATGTTATATGTTACATGAAGACTTGATTACCTAATTCATTAATCATCCAAGGCAAAACATGATTAGAACAATGATATATGTTTAAATGAACAAGTTGGGTATTAGCCCTTATGATATGGAATGAATATGTGTACTTGGTTGAGATTTAAAATGAACTATGTTGTGATGTGAAACTATGAAATGTTGCTGCCAAGATGACAATGAGATTACATGTTTTTTGTTGTCCAATTTAGCTTGAATTGTACATGTGCTTGCTGCCCAAATTTGGCTTGAATTGTATATGTTGCTTGCTGTCCAATTTGGTATGAAATGTACATGTAGCTTGCTGCCCAAATTGGTATGTTTTAAATGAAATGGTTGCTGCCCAATAAGTCATTGTACATGTAAATACTTGCTGCCCTATTGGTTAGTACATGAAAATAGCTTTGTTAACTTGGTTTTGATAGACTAGTTAGGTATTCTAATACGTGCTAAGCCTAGCTAAGTAACTTTAAAGATTGAATAAGACTTTAAAAGATTGAAACTAGTAAAGTCTAGGGCTGCCTCACTAAGTACATTATGTGTACTTATCTCTCTCTTTGTTTCCTTCTTCCAAAATAACAGGTTCGTTGATATCCGAAAGCCATCCGTTTTGTTCCGAGAGCTTCGCAAGCCAAGAACAAGTATGATATAATCTTGCTTAGTCTCCTAGTTGGTGGCATAGTCTAAGTTAGTTTGTCATGCATTATGGAACATGTAATTGTTAAGTTTGGTTTGTATAAAACTAAGACATGTTATATTACGTAATGACTTGATGAATGTTTATGTAAATATGGATATGATGATATGAATGAACTATGTTTGAAGTTAGCTAAGCTTGATATGAATTTGAGTATCATTTATATGGTTCATGCCCTTGATGGATTTGAATGGTTGAGTATGTATAAGTATGTTATCTTTATTTGAATTAGGAAGGTTGCATCTAGAATTGTTGTTGGATGATTTGTATAGTTCGAATGGTAATAGAATATTAGAATAAAATGAATGCTGATTTCTAATACTATTGTATATGATTTAGGTTGTTTGAAAGTTGTTATGTGTATTTGTATGGTTGTGTTGTAATATGAACTAAGATATGTATATAGATAATATTTGATTGTCTTATGTATTCGAATAAGAAGCATTGGTATACTTGAATCAAATGTTCATGAGTTTGATTGAATACATGTTTGCTAGGTCTTAAACATATGTTAGATGATCATGTGTAAGGATTAGGCTAATAACAAGTTTTATATCATGTAGACCAAATGTATATAAGCTTATATTAGATTAGTTTGATTTGAAATTAGATCACATGTATGTTAGTTAGGCTAGTTAATATGCATTTGCAACATGAATATAGGATTCATGTTAGAAAAGTTTTAAATTGGCTCACCTATTTGCATTTATGATCTTGTTATTGGATAAATGATTATATGATTGTTTGCTTTGATGCTTGTTAAGTATGAATTGAATCTCATATAATTGTATGTTGATGTGTTGACATGTATGAATCTGTCCATCACCCGAATAGTAACATCGCTCGCTCGTAACCGGGTGAGGGGTGTTACATAAATTGGTATCAGAGCTTCGGTTTAGTCGATTCTCGGACTAAATCGGGTCTATTGCATCATATAGGTTAAACTATGCCACCTAGGAGTTTTATATCGAACTGCTTGCGATTGCGCTCTCTAACTTCGATC
Source organism: Hibiscus trionum (assembly GCA_030270665.1). Lineage (NCBI taxonomy): Eukaryota > Viridiplantae > Streptophyta > Magnoliopsida > Malvales > Malvaceae > Hibiscus > Hibiscus trionum. The sequence goes on along the minus strand of BSYR01000010.1, from coordinate 34,562,516 downwards.
TTTTCTGAAATCTTATTAGAATGTCCGAATCACGTTTGGCTCGTGATAATGGATGTCCTCGGGAATCATCTAATGAGGATGGTAGCGTTAGGATGAAAACCAACGCTCCGGGACAATCTAATCCTCTCGAGCAAGCGGACCCTCCGAGAAGATCGGAACCGCGAGAACCGACTCCACTCCCTGAACCTAATCAGACAACTCCGACAATTCCGACTGTTCAGAGTGCTCAGCGGGAATGTCTCCTAAGTATGAAGGAGATGTTCAATCAATTAGTAATGAACATCCGACGAGAACAACCGACTCCGGTGGTTGCTGCCCCGAGTCGAGCCCCTATCGACAAGCTCGCGCAACATCGAGCAACTACATTCACCGGTGAAAACGAGGAAAAGCCGGAAGAAGCTGAGAACTGGCTCGAAAGAACCACTCAAATCTTAACTCGTCAACTTCAATGTTCGGATGAACATAAATTTGAATGTGCGATTGCACTTCTAGCCGAAGAAGCTCTAAGTTGGTGGGAAACCACAACTCTGACTGCCCCTGCCGAGTCAGTTACATGGAAATTCTTCGTTGATGAATTCAAAAAGAAATATATTAATGAACAATACCTTGCTGATCGGAGGAAGAAGTTCTTACATTTGAAACAGGCCAATCGGCCGATTGAACAATATGTTGCCGATTTCTGCAAATACTGCAAGTATGGCTCGGAGTACATCAAGACCGAGAAAGATAAATGCCGAATGTTCATCGACGGGCTAAGTGATGAATTGAGTCCGATGTTCACAGCACTTGACATTACAGATTTTCAATTCCTTGTGAATCGAGCCATCGCCACTGAATCTAAGATGCGGAATGCCGAGAAACGAAAGAGTGGATTCCGAACTGATAAGAAGCGGAAGAGTGACGACAAGTCTCGGTGGTCTAAGAAGCTGAAACATCAGAAGGAATCATCCTCCACCTATATACCATCTACTCGGAATAATTTCCAACCCCAACACTCCAACAAGATGGCTACTCCGGTTGTTTCCGTCAACAGTACTGGAAATGTCGACAGACCTCCTGTTTGCAAATTCTGTCAGAAGAATCACTTTGGCCAATGTCGAGCCCAGGCGAACCTCTGTTATGCTTGTGGCGCTGACGATCATTACATCCGAGGCTGTCCAAAAAGAAATGATCAATCTTTTGTTCGACCGGCTAACCAAAGTTCTGTGCCGTCTAGCCGAGGCAAACATCCGAGACAAGTTCAGTCGAACAATCCCGGGAAAGGCAAGGCTGCCCAATCAAAAGCCACCACTTATCAGGAGTCCCGAGCCCCAGCTCGTGTCTATCACATTCGTGGCAAGGAAGAAAAAGAGTATCCCGATGTCATTGCGGGTACGGTTGAACTTAACCTTAAACCTGTTTACGCATTGATAGATTCGGGATCAACCCATTCATTTATATGCTCATACTTGTTAGATGAACTTAAATTGAAACCTGAAACTGTACAAACTGGGCTAATTGTTTCGAACCCTATAGGAGGTAGTATGCCTATAAATTTGATTTGTAAAGACTGTCGGATAACAATCCGAAATGTACCCTTTCCTTGTAATCTATATGTATTACCCAAATGTGAATTTGATCTAGTTTTAGGACTAGATTGGTTGGGAAAACATGAAGCGTGGGTAGACTGTCAAAACCGTAGGTTATATTTACGGGGTTTAGGAAAAGAATCCATTCTATTGATAGACAAGAAACCGATCTCTATTTTCGCCGCTATGGCACTGCAAGACGAGCTTGATTTCGGTTTACTTGAAATGCCTTTTGTATCTGAATTTTCCGATGTTTTTCCCGAGGAACTCCCTGGCCTTCCTCCAACTCGGGAAGTTGAATTCAAGATCGAAGTTCAACCTGGAACTAATCCTGTGTCCATTACACCTTATCGGATGGCACCTGTTGAACTCAAAGAACTAAAGAAGCAAATTCAAGAACTTGAGGATAAAGGATTCATCCGACCTAGCATCTCTCCCTGGGGTGCTCCTGTACTATTCGTGAAAAAGAAGGACGGTACGATGTGACTTTGTATCGATTACCGACAACTTAATAAAGTAACCATCAAGAACAAGTATCCGCTACCGAGAATCGAAGATTTGTTCGATCAACTCAAACACGCAGCCGTGTTCTCTAAGATTGATCTTCGGTCCGGTTACTATCAAATGAGGGTAAAAGAAGAAGATGTGCCCAAAATAGCTTTCCGAACTCGATATGGACATTACGAGTTCCTAGTAATGCCATTCGGTTTAACGAATGCCCCTGCTGCGTTCATGGACCTGATGAATCGAGTATTCAAGCCTTATCTTGACAAGTTCGTAGTTGTTTTCATTGACGACATCCTTGTATACTCTCGGAACAAGGAAGAACATGCTGATCATCTTCGGATTGTGCTTCAGACGCTCCGAGATCACCAATTGTTTGCCAAATTCACTAAGTGTGAGTTTTGGTTATCTGAAGTTTCATTCCTCAGACACATCATTTCTGCCGAAGGAATCAAAGTCGACTCCAAGAAAATTCAAGCTATTCTTGATTGGAGACCTCCGAGAAATGTGAGCGAAGTCTGAAGTTTTCTCGGATTAGCCGGCTATTACCGAAGATTTGTGAAAGGATTTTCCACTATTGCCGCACCATTAACCAAACTCCTCCGAAAGGATGTAAACTTTGAGTGGTCAGAAAAACAGCAACGAAGTTTTGATCAACTCAAGCAAACTTTGACACACGCTCATGTTCTTATGCAACCCGAATCGGGCAAAGAATTCATAGTGTACAGCGATGCATCACACTCGGGCCTAGGTTGTGTTCTGATGCAAGAAGGCAATGTGATTGCATACGCATCCCGGCAACTGAAGCAACACGAATTGAATTATCCTACTCACGATCTCGAGCTTGCAGCCATTGTGTTCGCGCTCAAAATTTGGCGACACTACTTGTACGGTGAAAGATGCAAGTTGTTCACTGATCACAAAAGCCTGAAGTATTTACTCACTCAAAAAGATCTGAACCTTAGACAAAGAAGATGGTTAGAGTTGCTCAAAGACTACGACCTGACCATCGATTATCATCCCGGAAAAGCCAATGTTGTTGCCGACGCTCTGAGTCGAAAACCGAACCTCTATAAGTTACTCGAAATCCTCAAAAATTCGAAAACATTCAATCTTCAAATTTAAAGTGATCATTCAAATTCATTCTTGATAGTTAAGGAAGAATTTGAACACTTTCTTGTTTAGCAAGAAATCCTTCAAATGAAATTTTGTAACCTAAGTAACGTCTTCAATTTGTTTATTCGTAGCTTCTTTGGCTATCAACGCTCATTTCCGGCTATGCAAGGCTCAGAATTATCTGAATGAACTTCAAGTTCAATCTACTCTGATCACCAGGATCAAAGAACTTCAACAAATTGATCTGGAACTTCAGAAAATCAATTCTAAGCTTGAGTCTAATCCTGACTTCTCTGTTAAGTCAAACGATCTTCTATACTTCAAAGATTGTATATGTGTCCCTAATAACAAAGAATTACAGGATGAAATCCTACAAGAAGCGCACCAAAGTTCTTTTTCGATCCACCCTGGATCAGTTAAGATGTACAAGGATCTCAAGTCCTTATATTGGTGGCCAGGAATGAAAACGGCTATCAACGACTCTGTAGCAAAATGTTTGAACTGCCAACGGGTTAAAGCCGAGCACCAAGTCCCTACTGGTTTGCTCCAACCTCTCAAATTTCCGCAATGGAAATGGGAACGGATCACAATGGATTTCGTAACCGGTCTTCCTTGTTCGCCAAGAAAGTGCGACGCTATCTGGGTGATCGTTGATCGTTTCACCAAGTCAGCACACTTCATTCTGGTGAGAATGAATCTCAATCTTGAAGCCTTGGCTGAATTATACATCCGAGAAGTAATTTGTTTACATGGAGTTCCAATCTCAATAGTCTCCGATCGAGATCCCCGATTCACAGCTCGATTTTGGAAGACTTTACATAAAGCTCTCAGAACCAAACTGAATCTTAGCACAGCTTTCCATCCGCAAAGTGATGGTCAATCTGAACGAGTAATTCAAATTCTCGAAGACATGCTCAGAGCTTGTATCATTGACTTCGGAAAGAACTGGGAGAAATCGCTACCTTTGGTAGAATTCGCCTACAACAATAGCTTCCAATCTTCGATTCAAATGGCTCCTTTCGAAGCGTTGTATGGCAGAAGATGTCGAACACCTTTATGTTGGTCTGAACTCGGTGATAATAAAGTTTTGGGACCACAATTGCTTCGGGAAACCGAAGAACAAGTTCAAATCATTCATTCTCGATTGAAGCAAGCTTTCGATCGCCAAAAGTCTTACGCCGATCTGAATCGTAGAGACATTCAACATCAAGTCGGAGATAAAGTGTTTCTTAAAGTCTCCCCGTGGAAGAAAGTATTCCGATTCGGCAAAAGAGGCAAGCTAAGTCCTCGGTTTATCGGACCATTTGAAGTAGTTGAAAGAATTGGTCCTGTAGCTTATCGACTCGCTCTTCCTCCCGAGTTCGATAAAATACACAATGTCTTCCACGTCTCAATGCTCAGAAGATATTGATCTGATCCATCTCACGTTCTTGAGCCTGAAGAAGTTGAACTCAATCCTGATCTTTCATACGAAGAAGAGCCTGTTCAAATCCTTGATCGAGAAGTCAAAAGACTTCGAAATAAAAGTGTTCCTCTCGTCAAAGTTCTTTGGAGGAATCACAACATCGAAGAAGCGACGTAGGAACCTGAGGACACGATGAAGAAGCAAAATCCTCATCTGTTCGATTCAGGTAAAATTCGAGGACGAATTTTCTTTAAGGGGGGAGGAGTTGTAACACCCTAAAATCACCCTAGTTGGAACAATAGAAAAATAACAAAGAAAATGTAAACATCATATAATTTAATTAAGATTGAAATGAAACCACATAAGCTATGTCCTATTAAATTACAACGGGATTAAAACAATATGTACGATCATATATAGACTTATAAGTAATAGAATTTAACATGTGATACATGTATGTTACATATGTATTAGATAGTGGAAAATTAATATTGGATCAACTTTATAATATAAATTATAAAGATATGTTAGTGGGAATTAAATTATATACATGTATACTTTAAAATTATAATAAATTAATAATAGAATAAAGTATATATATGTGAATATATTAGTATAATGGGCTGATAACAAGGATATAATATGAATATAAGTAAGGACAAGTGGACTAACAAAGGATTAATAGTGAAACATGTGTCCCACTATCTCCACTCAAATGACACTCGGCATCTTGGAGATTAAACAATCCAAATGCAGCTTCATCTTCTCCATTTGTTTAACCACCGAAAAAACATAGAAAAATAGAGTGAGAGAGGGAGCTGTGAACTGAAGATAGGTGCTGGAAAAATTAAGAACAATTGCATGCATGTTCATCTAGTGTACAAGTAAGTAACTTTGTGTTTAACCGATTCTATTTTGAGTTTTAGGGTTGTATTGTTGATTTGGTTGTGAATTGCTGCTGGAAATGTGTTTCTAGATGTTTTATATTGATGATAGGTAGCTGGGTTCATGTTAGAATAGCTAAATTTCTGGAAAATTTAATATGAACATGAACTTAGAATGAATCTGCCCATAATTTTTAATTATAGACACCTTTCGGAAATCTGGAAAATTGAGCATGTTAGAGTCATTTCTGGAAAAAATGTTCTTATACAAAGTTGTAGAGGACAAAATTTTACATGAGATAGAGGTAATAATTGCACGAAAATGTTAAGTATAGGTCTCTGAATTGTTGTTAGAAGTTGACTGAACTGAAACTGAATGAATTTGGAATCTGCTGGACTAAATTGTGAAATTCGAAATGTTTAGGGGTCAAAATGGTGTTAATAAATTATGAAAATTTATGTTTGAAACAGGGGAGTCATGGAATGAATAAAAATTAAATGGCCAAGCTTGAATTAAGTCTCAATTGGTAGATTAAATGCATTTAGATCACATGTAGGATTATTAAAGGATTAAAGGGGACTGTTTTGTGGAAATTGATAAATTGAGGACTTCAATGCTCTGTTTTTAAGGATGCCAGAACTTCATTGTTATGTTAATACATGTAGTTTAATGTGGTTAATAGCTTAGAATCAAATTAATTGTGAAATATAGGATTTAAATGCACTAAAGTCACTAGGTTAAGCTTGGACAGATTAGGCCCTGAAATTGCCCTGTTTTAAAATGTAAAACTGTATTAACTGGGAAATGATAAAATTATGTGCCATACATTGTTGTAAAGGTGTGTTTATAAGCTTTCTAAAATGGTAAATAACTCCTTATTTGGAGTTGTGAGTAAAAAGATATGGCCAGTTTAGTAGAGGTTACTCAAACTGCCAGTTTAGGGGGCAGATTCACTTATCTAGGTGTTTATGCTTAAGTAAATGAATTTATTTGTTTGAATTAATTACTAATGGATATTGTATATGATATTTTATGTTTTAAGATCACATTGGTGAAGAATTTCAAGAAGATTTAAGGAGTGATCAAGCAAAGAGAAGGGGGAAAGGAATCATCATCAAGGATAACAACTAAGCTTGGAAGTATTTGTGAGTGTAGCTAGTTTAGGGTTGAGATTAGTGTCTCAACCAATGTGTTTATGTTTCTTGGATGATTTAAAATGAAGCATGTAATGAACTTAATAATGGATTGGTAAATTTAAATGCTAAGGAAGAAGGACTAAAGGAATGAACTATGAACTAGGTATATGATGCTATCTAGATATGCTAGTTGATGTCTATATGGGTTGCTTTGTGACATGAGTTGTTTGAGCCACTTGAATTGAATTAATGGATGATTTAGCTACTGTTTGAAGATGGTTATATGATTGAAATGATGCTAAATGCTTGCTGGAAATTTGATTGAGCATGGCTTGAATGTGCACAATGTAAACATGATTGAATGTGTACATGACTTTGTGATATGTGTTTGATAAACAAGTAAAATGCTATTGTTAATAAAGAAAGATAAGTAAAGTCGTTGGTTTGATTAGTGTCTATAGGTAGAAGGGCATGCCTTAGAGTCATTGAGCTCCTCTGATCTTTGTTACAGGATGGTGGTTAGTCACCTATAAACCTGATAAGGTGGTTAGTCACCTTGATAATTGAATGGTGGTAAGTCACCATTGATGCCTATGCATCCTCTGTTATAAGTTGAAATGAGAAATGGATACTTTGAGTATCTAATGTTATATGTTACATGAAGACTTGATTACCTAATTCATTAATCATCCAAGGCAAAACATGATTAGAACAATGATATATGTTTAAATGAACAAGTTGGGTATTAGCCCTTATGATATGGAATGAATATGTGTACTTGGTTGAGATTTAAAATGAACTATGTTGTGATGTGAAACTATGAAATGTTGCTGCCAAGATGACAATGAGATTACATGTTTTTTGTTGTCCAATTTAGCTTGAATTGTACATGTGCTTGCTGCCCAAATTTGGCTTGAATTGTATATGTTGCTTGCTGTCCAATTTGGTATGAAATGTACATGTAGCTTGCTGCCCAAATTGGTATGTTTTAAATGAAATGGTTGCTGCCCAATAAGTCATTGTACATGTAAATACTTGCTGCCCTATTGGTTAGTACATGAAAATAGCTTTGTTAACTTGGTTTTGATAGACTAGTTAGGTATTCTAATACGTGCTAAGCCTAGCTAAGTAACTTTAAAGATTGAATAAGACTTTAAAAGATTGAAACTAGTAAAGTCTAGGGCTGCCTCACTAAGTACATTATGTGTACTTATCTCTCTCTTTGTTTCCTTCTTCCAAAATAACAGGTTCGTTGATATCCGAAAGCCATCCGTTTTGTTCCGAGAGCTTCGCAAGCCAAGAACAAGTATGATATAATCTTGCTTAGTCTCCTAGTTGGTGGCATAGTCTAAGTTAGTTTGTCATGCATTATGGAACATGTAATTGTTAAGTTTGGTTTGTATAAAACTAAGACATGTTATATTACGTAATGACTTGATGAATGTTTATGTAAATATGGATATGATGATATGAATGAACTATGTTTGAAGTTAGCTAAGCTTGATATGAATTTGAGTATCATTTATATGGTTCATGCCCTTGATGGATTTGAATGGTTGAGTATGTATAAGTATGTTATCTTTATTTGAATTAGGAAGGTTGCATCTAGAATTGTTGTTGGATGATTTGTATAGTTCGAATGGTAATAGAATATTAGAATAAAATGAATGCTGATTTCTAATACTATTGTATATGATTTAGGTTGTTTGAAAGTTGTTATGTGTATTTGTATGGTTGTGTTGTAATATGAACTAAGATATGTATATAGATAATATTTGATTGTCTTATGTATTCGAATAAGAAGCATTGGTATACTTGAATCAAATGTTCATGAGTTTGATTGAATACATGTTTGCTAGGTCTTAAACATATGTTAGATGATCATGTGTAAGGATTAGGCTAATAACAAGTTTTATATCATGTAGACCAAATGTATATAAGCTTATATTAGATTAGTTTGATTTGAAATTAGATCACATGTATGTTAGTTAGGCTAGTTAATATGCATTTGCAACATGAATATAGGATTCATGTTAGAAAAGTTTTAAATTGGCTCACCTATTTGCATTTATGATCTTGTTATTGGATAAATGATTATATGATTGTTTGCTTTGATGCTTGTTAAGTATGAATTGAATCTCATATAATTGTATGTTGATGTGTTGACATGTATGAATCTGTCCATCACCCGAATAGTAACATCGCTCGCTCGTAACCGGGTGAGGGGTGTTACAGTTTTTGCAATAGAATAGTGTTGAAAAGCTCGTAATCAATTATATGAACTCCTAAATTTCGATTAAAACTTACTTTGCGGTCCTTTTCGTAAGGTTTCAGACGAGCGAGTCTAAATGGGCCGAACAATGGACCCGTTAGAATTTTAACCGAGTAAAAAGTATAAAAATTATGTTTTTCCAATATAATAGTGTTGAAAAGCTCGTAATCAATTGTATGAACTCCTAAATTTGGATTAAAACTTATTTTCCAACCCTTTTGTAGAGGTTTCGGACGAGCGGGTCTAAATGGGCCGAACAATGGACCCGTTAGAATTTTAACTGAGTAAAAAGTACAGAAATTGAGTTTTGGCAATATATTGTGTTGAAAAGCTCGTAATCAATTATATGAACTCCTAAATTTGATTCTAACTTGTTTTGCGGTCTTTTTTGTAAAGTTTCGGACGAGCGGGTCTAAATGGTCCGAACAATGGACCCGTTAGAATTTTAACTGAGTCAAAAGTACAGAAATCGAGTTTTTGCAATATAATAGTGTTGAAAAGCTCGTAATTAATTTTATGAACTCCTAAATTTCGATTAAAACTTACTTTGCGGTCCTTTTCGTAAGGTTTCGGACGAGCGAGTCTAAATGGGCCGAACAATGGACCCGTTAGAATTTTAATCGAGTAAAAAGTATAAAAATTAAGTTTTTGCAATATAATAGTGTTGAAAAGCTCGTAATCAATTATATGAACTCCTAAATTTTGATTAAAACTTATTTTGTAGCCCTTTTTTATAGAGGTTTCGGACGAGCGCGTCTAAATGGGCAAAACAATCGACCTGCTAGAATTTTTTTTAAGAAAGCCCGTTAGAATTTTAATTGAGTAAAAAGTACAAAAATCAAGTTTTAGCAATCTAATTGTGTTGAAAAGCTCGTAATCAATTGTATGAACTCCTAAATTTGGATTAAAACTAATTTTGCAACCCTTTTGTTGAGGTTTCGGATGAGCAAGTCTAAATGGGCCGAACAATGGACCCGTTAGAATTTTAACTGAGTACAAAGTACAGAAATCAAGTTTTTGCAATATAATCATGTTGAAAAGATCGTAATCATATGAACTCCCAAAATTTGAATCTAACTTTTTTTGCGGTCGATTTTGTAGAGGTTTCGGACGAGCGGGTCTAAATGGGGCGAACAATGGACCCGTTAGAATTTTAAATGAGTAAAAAATACAGTAATCGAGTTTTTGCAATATAATCGTGTTGAAAAGCTCGTAATAAATTGTATGAACTCCTAAATTCGTATTAGAACTTATTTTCCAACCCTTTTGTAGAGGTTTCGGACTAGCGGGTCTAAATAGGCCGAACAATGGACCCATTAGAATTTTAACAGAGTAAAAAGCACAAAAATGGAGTTTTTACAATATAATTGTGTTGAAAAGCTCATAATCAATTGTATGAACTCCTAAGTTTGGATTAAAACTTATTTTGCAACCCTTTTGAGGAGGTTTCGGACGAGCGGGTCTAAATGGGCCGAACAATGGACCCATTAGAATTTTAACTGAGGAAAAAGTACATAAATCGAGTTTTTGCAATATAATCGTGTTGAAAAGCTCGTAATCAATTGTATGAACTCCTAAATTCGGATTAAAACTTATTTTCCAATCCTTTTGTAGAGGTTTCGGACGAGCGGGTCTAAATGGGCCGAACAATGGACCCATTAGAATTTTAACTGAGTCAAAAGTACAGAAATCGAGTTTTTGCAATATAATAGTGTTGAAAAGCTCGTAATCAATTATATGAACTCCTAAATTTCGATTAAAACTTACTTTGCGGTACTTTTCATAAGGTTTCAGACGAGCGAGTCTAAATGGGCCGAACAATGGACCCGTTAGAATTTTAACCGAGTAAAAAGTATAAAAATTATGTTTTTCCAATATAATAGTGTTGAAAAGCTCGTAATCAATTGTATGAACTCCTAAATTTGGATTAAAACTTATTTTCCAACCCTTTTGTAGAGGTTTCGGACGAGCGGGTCTAAATGGGCCGAACAATGGACCCGTTAGAATTTTAACTGTGTAAAAAGTACAGAAATCGAGTTTTGGCAATATAATGTGTTGAAAAGCTCGTAATCAATTATATGAACTCCTAAATTTGATTCTAACTTGTTTTGCGGTCTTTTTTGTAAAGTTTCGGACGAGCGGGTCTAAATGGTCCGAACAATGGACCCGTTAGAATTTTAACTGAGTCAAAAGTACAGAAATCGAGTTTTTGCAATATAATAGTGTTGAAAAGCTCGTAATTAATTTTATGAACTCCTAAATTTCGATTAAAATTTACTTTGCGGTCCTTTTCGTAAGGTTTCGGACGAGCGAGTCTAAATGGGCCGAACAATGGACCCGTTAGAATTTTAATCGAGTAAAAAGTATAAAAATTAAGTTTTTGCAATATAATAGTGTTGAAAAGCTCGTAATCAATTATATGAACTCCTAAATTTGGATTAAAACTTATTTTGTAGCCATTTTTTGTAGAGGTTTCAGACGAGCGCGTCTAAATGAGCAAAACAATCGACCTGCTAGAATTTTTTTTAAGAAAGCCCGTTAGAATTTTAATTGAGTAAAAAGTACAAAAATCAAGTTTTAGCAATCTAATTGTGTTGAAAAGCTCGTAATCAATTGTATGAACTCCTAAATTTGGATTAAAACTTATTTTGCAACCCTTTTGTTGAGGTTTCGGATGAGCAAGTCTAAATGGGCCGAACAATGGACCCGTTAGAATTTTAACTGAGTACAAAGTACAGAAATCAAGTTTTTGCAATATAATCATGTTGAAAAGATCGTAATCATATGAAATCCCAAAATTTGAATCTAACTTTTTTTGCGGTCTTTTTTGTAGAGGTCTCGGACGAGCGGGTCTAAATGGGGCGAACAATGGACCCGTTAGAATTTTAAATGAGTAAAAAATACAGTAATCGAGTTTTTGCAATATAATCGTGTTGAAAAGCTCGTAATAAATTGTATGAACTCCTAAATTTGTATTAGAACTTATTTTCCAACCCTTTTGTAGAGGTTTCAGACTAGCGAGTCTAAATGGGCCGAACAATGGACCCATTAGAATTTTAACAGAGTAAAAAGCACAAAAATGGAGTTTTTACAATATAATTGTGTTGAAAAGCTCATAATCAATTGTATGAACTCCTAAGTTTGGATTAAAACTTATTTTGCAACCCTTTTGTAGAGGTTTCGGACGAGCGGGTCTAAATGGGCCGAACAATGGACCCGATAGAATTTTAACTGAGTAAAAAGTACATAAATCGAGTTTTTTCAATATAATCGTGTTGAAAAGCTCGTAATCAATTGTATGAACTCCTAAATTTGGATTAAAACTTATTTTGCAACCCTTTTGTAGAGGTTTCGGACGAGCGGGTCTAAATGGGCCGAACAATGGACCTGTTAGAATTTTAACTGAGTAAAAAGTACATAAATCGAGTTTTTGCAATATAATCATGTTGAAAAGCTCGTAATCAATTGTATGAACTCCTAAATTCGGATTAAAACTTATTTTCCAACCCTTTTGTAGAGGTTTTGGACGAGCGGGTCTAAATGGGCCGAACAATGGACCCATTAGAATTTTAACTGAGTCAAAAGTACAGAAATCGAGTTTTTGCAATATAATAGTGTTGAAAAGCTCGTAAACAATTATATGAACTCCTAAATTTCGATTAAAACTTACTTTGCGGTCCTTTTCGTAAGGTTTCAGACGAGCGAGTCTAAATGGGCCGAACAATGGACCCGTTAGAATTTTAACCGAGTAAAAAGTATAAAAATTATGTTTTTCCAATATAATAGTGTTGAAAAGCTTGTAATCAATTGTATGAACTCCTAAATTTGGATTAAAACTTATTTTCCAACCCTTTTGTAGAGGTTTCAGACGAGCGGGTCTAAATGGGCCGAACAATGGACCCGTTAGAATTTTAACTGAGTAAAAAGTACAGAAATCGAGTTTTAGCAATATAATGTGTTGAAAAGCTCGTAATCAATTATATGAACTCCTAAATTTGATTCTAACTTGTTTTGCGGTCTTTTTTGTAAAGTTTCGGACGAGCGGGTCTAAATGGTCCGAACAATGGACCCGTTAGAATTTTAACTGAGTCAAAAGTACAGAAATCGAGTTTTTGCAATATAATAGTGTTGAAAAGCTCGTAATTAATTTTATGAACTCCTAAATTTCGATTAAAACTTACTTTGCGGTCATTTTCGTAAGGTTTCGGACGAGCGAGTCTAAATGGGCCGAACAATGGACCCGTTAGAATTTTAATCGAGTAAAAAGTATAAAAATTAAGTTTTTGCAATATAATAGTGTTGAAAAGCTCGTAATCAATTATATGAACTCCTAAATTTGGATTAAAACTTATTTCGTAGCCATTTTTTGTAGAGGTTTCGGACGAGCACGTCTAAATGGGCAAAACAATCGACCTGCTAGAATTTTTTTTAAGAAAGCCCGTTAGAATTTTAATTGAGTAAAAAGTACAAAAATCAAGTTTTAGCAATCTAATTGTGTTGAAAAGCTCGTAATCAATTGTATGAACTCCTAAAGTTGGATTAAAACTTATTTTGCAACCCTTTTGTTGAGGTTCCGGATGAGCAAGTCTAAATGGGCCGAACAATGGACCCGTTAGAATTTTAACTGAATACAAAGTACAGAAATCAAGTTTTTGCAATATAATCATGTTGAAAAGATCGTAATCATATGAACTCCCAAAATTTAAATCTAACTTTTTTTGCGGTCTTTTTTGTAGAGGTTTCGGACGAGCGGGTCTAAATGGGGCGAACAATGGACCCGTTAGAATTTTAAATGAGTAAAAAATACAGTAATCGAGTTTTTGCAATATAATCGTGTTGAAAAGCTCGTAATAAATTGTATGAACTCCTAAATTTGTATTAGAACTTATTTTCCAACCCTTTTGTAGAGGTTTCGGACTAGCGTGTGTAAATGGGCCGAACAATGGACCCATTAGAATTTTAACAGAGTAAAAAGCACAAAAATGGAGTTTTTACAATATAATTGTGTTGAAAAGCTCATAATCAATTGTATGAACTCCTAAGTTTGGATTAAAACTTATTTTGCAACCCTTTTGTAGAGGTTTCGGACGAGCGGGTCTAAATGGGCCGAACAATGGACCCGTTAGAATTTTAACTGAGTAAAAAGTACATAAATCGAGTTTTTGCAATATAATCGTGTTGAAAAGCTCGTAATCAATTGTATGAACTCCTAAATTTGGATTAAAACTTATTTTGCAACCCTTTTGTAGAGGTTTCGGACGAGCGGGTCTAAATGGGCCAAACAATGGACCTGTTAGAATTTTAACTGAGTAAAAAGTACAGAAATCGAGTTTTTGCAATATAATCGTGTTGAAAAGCTCGTAATCAATTGTATGAACTCCTAAATTCGGATTAAAACTTATTTTCCAACCCTTTTGTAGAGGTTTCGGACGAGCGGGTCTAAATGGGCCGAACAATGGACCCATTAGAATTTTAACTGAGTCAAAAGTACAGAAATCGAGTTTTTGCAATATAATCGTGTTGAAAAGCTCGTAATCAATTATATGAACTCCTAAATTTGATTCTAACTTGTTTTGCGGTCTTTTTTGTAGAGGTATCGGACGAGCGGGTCTAAATGGGCCGAACAATATACTCGTTAGAATTTTAACTGAGTAAAAAGTACAGAAATCGAGTTGTTGCAATATAATCGTGTTGAAAAGCTCGTAATCAATGGTATGAACTCCTAAATTTGGATTAAAACTTATTTTGCAACCCTTTTGTAGTGGTTTCGGACGAGCGGGTCTAAATGGGCCGAACAATGGACCTGTTAGAATTTTAACTGAGTAAAAAGTACAGAAATCGAGTTTTTGCAATATAATAGTTTTGAAAAGCTCGTAATCAATTGTATGAACTCTTAAATTTGGATTAAAACTTATTTTCCAACCCTTTTGTAGAGGTTTCGGACGAGCGGGTCTAAATGGGCCGAACAATGGACCCATTAGAATTTTAACTGAGTCAAGAGTACAGAAATCGAGTTTTTGCAATAGAATAATGTTGAAAAGCTCGTAATCAATTATATGAACTCCTAAATTTCGATTAAAACTTACTTTGTGGTCCTTTTCGTAAGGTTTCAGACGAGCGAGTCTAAATGGGCCGAACAATGGACCCTTTAGAATTTTAACCGAGTAAAAAGTATAAAAATTATGTTTTTCCAATATAATAGTGTTGAAAAGCTCGTAATCAATTGTATGAACTCCTAAATTTGGATTAAAACTTATTTTCCAACCCTTTTGTAGAGGTTTCGGACGAGCGGGTCTAAATGGGCCGAACAATGGACCCGTTAGAATTTTAACTGAGTAAAAAGTACAGAAATCGAGTTTTGGTAATATAATGTGTTGAAAAGCTCGTAATCAATTATATGAACTCCTAAATTTGATTCTAACTTGTTTTGCGGTCTTTTTTGTAAAGTTTCGGACGAGCGGGTCTAAATGGTCCGAACAATGGACCCGTTAGAATTTTAACTGAGTCAAACGTACGAAAATCAAGTTTTTGCAATATAATAGTGTTGAAAAGCTCGTAATTAATTTTATGAACTCCTAAATTTCGATTAAAACTTACTTTGCGGTCCTTTTCGTAAGGTTTCGGACGAGCGAGTCTAAATGGACCCGTTAGAATTTTAATCGAGTAAAAAGTATAAAAATTAATTTTTGCAATATAATAGTGTTGAAAAGCTCGTAATCAATTATATGAACTCCTAAATTTGGATTAAAACTTATTTCGTAGCCATTTTTTGTAGAGGTTTCGGACGAGCGCGTCTAAATGGGCAAAACAATCGACCTGCTAGAATTTTTTTTAAGAAAGCCCGTTAGAATTTTAATTAAGTAAAAAGTACAAAAATTAAGTTTTAGCAATCTAATTGTGTTGAAAAGCTCGTAATCAATTGTATGAACTCCTAAATTTGGATTAAAACTTATTTTGCAACCCTTTTGTTGAGGTTTCGGATGAGCAAGTCTAAATGGGCCGACCAATGGACCCGTTAGAATTTTAACTGAGTACAAAGTACATAAATCAAGTTTTTGCAATATAATCATGTTGAAAAGATCGTAATCATATGAACTCCCAAAATTTGAATCTAACTTTTTTTGCGGTCGATTTTGTAGAGGTTTCGGACGAGCGGGTCTAAATGGGGCGAACAATGGACCCGTTAGAATTTTAAATGAGTAAAAAATACAGTAATCGAGTTTTTGCAATATAATCGTGTTGAAAAGCTCGTAATAAATTGTATGAACTCCTAAATTTGTATTAGAACTTATTTTCCAACCCTTTTGTAGAGGTTTCGGACTAGCGGGTCTAAATGGGCCGAACAATGGACCCATTAGAATTTTAACAGAGTAAAAAGCACAAAAATGGAGTTTTTACAATATAATTGTGTTGAAAAGCTCATAATCAATTGTATGAACTCCTAAGTTTGGATTAAAACTTATTTTGCAACCCTTTTGTAGAGGTTTCGGACGAGCGGGTCTAAATGGGCCGAACAATGGACCCGATAGAATTTTAACTGAGTAAAAAGTACATAAATCGAGTTTTTGCAATATAATCGTGTTGAAAAGCTCGTAATCAATTGTATGAACTCCTAAATTTGGATTAAAACTTATTTTGCAACCCTTTTGTAGAGGTTTCGGACGAGCGGGTCTAAATGGGCCGAACAATGGACCTGTTAGAATTTTAACTGAGTAAAAAGTACATAAATCGAGTTTTTGCAATATAATCATGTTGAAAAGCTCGTAATCAATTGTATGAACTCCTAAATTCGGATTAAAACTTATTTTCCAACCCTTTTGTAGAGGTTTTGGACGAGCGGGTCTAAATGGGCCGAAAAATGGACCCATTAGAATTTTAACTGAGTAAAAAGTACAGAAATCGAGTTTTAGCAATATAATGTGTTGAAAAGCTCGTAATCAATTATATGAACTCCTAAATTTGATTCTAACTTGTTTTGCGGTCTTTTTTGTAAAGTTTCGGACGAGCGGGTCTAAATGGTCCGAACAATGGACCCGTTAGAATTTTAACTGAGTCAAAAGTACATAAATCGAGTTTTTGCAATATAATAGTGTTGAAAAGCTCGTAATTAATTTTATGAACTCCTAAATTTCGATTAAAACTTACTTTGCGGTCATTTTCGTAAGGTTTCGGACGAGCGAGTCTAAATGGGCCGAACAATGGACCCGTTAGAATTTTAATCGAGTAAAAAGTATAAAAATTAAGTTTTTGCAATATAATAGTGTTGAAAAGCTCGTAATCAATTATATGAACTCCTAAATTTGGATTAAAACTTATTTCGTAGCCATTTTTTGTAGAGTTTTCGGACGAGCACGTCTAAATGGGCAAAACAATCGACCTGCTAGAATTTTTTTTAAGAAAGCCCGTTAGAATTTTAATTGAGTAAAAAGTACAAAAATCAAGTTTTAGCAATCTAATTGTGTTGAAAAGCTCGTAATCAATTGTATAAACTCCTAAATTTGGATTAAAACTTATTTTGCAACCCTTTTGTTGAGGTTTCGGATGAGCAAGTCTAAATGGGCCGAACAATGGACCCGTTAGAATTTTAACTGAGTACAAAGTACAGAAATCAAGTTTTTGCAATATAATCATGTTGAAAAGATCGTAATCATATGAACTCCCAAAATTTAAATCTAACTTTTTTTGCGGTCTTTTTTGTAGAGGTTTCGGACGAGCGGGTCTAAATGGGGCGAACAATGGACCCGTTAGAATTTTAAATGAGTAAAAAATACAGTAATCGAGTTTTTGCAATATAATCGTGTTGAAAAGCTCGTAATAAATTGTATGAACTCCTAAATTTGTATTAGAACTTATTTTCCAACCCTTTTGTAGAGGTTTCGGACTAGCGGGTCTAAATGGGCCGAACAATGGACCCATTAGAATTTTAATAGAGTAAAAAGCACAAAAATGGAGTTTTTACAATATAATTGTGTTGAAAAGCTCATAATCAATTGTATGAACTCCTAAGTTTGGATTAAAACTTATTTTGCAACCCTTTTGTAGAGGTTTCGGACGAGCGGGTCTAAATGGGCCGAACAATGGACCCGTTAGAATTTTAACTGAGTAAAAAGTACATAAATCGAGTTTTTGCAATATAATCGTGTTGAAAAGCTCGTAATCAATTGTATGAACTCCTAAATTTGGATTAAAACTTATTTTGCAACCCTTTTGTAGAGATTTCGGACGAGCGGGTCTAAATGGGCCGAACAATGGACCTGTTAGAATTTTAACTGAGTAAAAAGTACAAAAATCGAGTTTTTGCAATATAATCGTGTTGAAAAGCTCGTAATCAATTGTATGAACTCCTAAATTCGGATTAAAACTTATTTTCAAACCCTTTTGTAGAGGTTTCGGACGAGCGGGTCTAAATGGGCCGAACAATGGACCCATTAGAATTTTAACTGAGTCAAAAGTACAGAAATCGAGTTTTTGCAATATAATAGTGTTGAAAAGCTCGTAATTAATTTTATGAACTCCTAAATTTCGATTAAAACTTACTTTGCGGTCATTTTCGTAAGGTTTCGGACGAGCGAGTCTAAATGGGCCGAACAATGGACCCGTTAGAATTTTAATCGAGTAAAAAGTATAAAAATTAAGTTTTTGCAATATAATAGTGTTGAAAAGCTCGTAATCAATTATATGAACTCCTAAATTTGGATTACAACTTATTTTGTAGCCCTTTTTTATAGAGGTTTCGGACGAGCGCGTCTAAATGGGCAAAACAATCGACCTGCTAGAATTTTTTTTAAGAAAGCCCGTTAGAATTTTAATTGAGTAAAAAGTACAAAAATCAAGTTTTAGCAATCTAATTGTGTTGAAAAGCTCGTAATCAATTGTATGAACTCCTAAATTTGGATTAAAACTTATTTTGCAACCCTTTTGTTGAGGTTTCGGATGAGCAAGTCTAAATGGGCCGAACAATGGACCCGTTAGAATTTTAACTGAGTACAAAGTACAGAAATCAAGTTTTTGCAACATAATCATGTTGAAAAGATCGTAATCATATGAACTCCCAAAATTTGAATCTAACTTTTTTTGCGGTCGATTTTGTAGAGGTTTCGGACGAGCGGGTCTAAATGGGGCGAACAATGGACCCGTTAGAATTTTAAATGAGTAAAAAATACAGTAATCGAGTTTTTGCAATATAATCGTGTTGAAAAGCTCGTAATAAATTGTATGAACTCCTAAATTTGTATTAGAACTTATTTTCCAACCCTTTTGTAGAGGTTTCGGACTAGCGGGTCTAAATGGGCCGAACAATGGACCCATTAGAATTTTAATAGAGTAAAAAGCACAAAAATGGAGTTTTTACAATATAATTGTGTTGAAAAGCTCATAATCAATTGTATGAACTCCTAAGTTTGGATTAAAACTTATTTTGCAACCCTTTTGTTGAGGTTTCGGATGAGCAAGTCTAAATGGGCCGAACAATGGACCCGTTAGAATTTTAACTGAGTACAAAGTACAGAAATCAAGTTTTTGCAATATAATCATGTTGAAAAGATCGTAATCATATGAACTCCCAAAATTTGAATCTAACTTTTTTTGCGGTCGATTTTGTAGAGGTTTCGGACGAGCGGGTCTAAATGGGGCGAACAATGGACCCGTTAGAATTTTAAATGAGTAAAAAATACAGTAATCGAGTTTTTGCAATATAATCGTGTTGAAAAGCTCGTAATAAATTGTATGAACTCCTAAATTTGTATTAGAACTTATTTTCCAACCCTTTTGTAGAGGTTTCGGACTAGCGGGTCTAAATGGGCCGAACAATGGACCCATTAGAATTTTAACAGAGTAAAAAGCACAAAATGGAGTTTTTACAATATAATTGTGTTGAAAAGCTCATAATCAATTGTATGAACTCCTAAGTTTGGATTAAAACTTATTTTGCAACCCTTTTGTAGAGGTTTCGGACGAGCGGGTCTAAATGGGCCGAACAATGGACCCGATAGAATTTTAACTGAGTAAAAAGTACATAAATCGAGTTTTTGCAATATAATCGTGTTGAAAAGCTCGTAATCAATTGTATGAACTCCTAAATTTGGATTAAAACTTATTTTGCAACCCTTTTGTAGAGGTTTCGGACGAGCGGGTCTAAATGGGCCGAACAATGGACCTGTTAGAATTTTAACTGAGTAAAAAGTACATAAATCGAGTTTTTGCAATATAATCATGTTGAAAAGCTCGTAATCAATTGTATGAACTCCTAAATTCGGATTAAAACTTATTTTCCAACCCTTTTGTAGAGGTTTTGGACGAGCGGGTCTAAATGGGCCGAACAATGGACCCATTAGAATTTTAACTGAGTCAAAAGTACAGAAATCGAGTTTTTGCAATATAATAGTGTTGAAAAGCTCGTAAACAATTATATGAACTCCTAAATTTCGATTAAAACTTACTTTGCGGTCCTTTTCGTAAGGTTTCAGACGAGCGAGTCTAAATGGGCCGAACAATGGACCCGTTAGAATTTTAACCGAGTAAAAAGTATAAAAATTATGTTTTTCCAATATAATAGTGTTGAAAAGCTTGTAATCAATTGTATGTACTCCTAAATTTGGATTAAAACTTATTTTCCAACCCTTTTGTAGAGGTTTCGGACGAGCGGGTCTAAATGGGCCGAACAATGGACCCGTTAGAATTTTAACTGAGTAAAAAGTACAGAAATCGAGTTTTAGCAATATAATGTGTTGAAAAGCTCGTAATCAATTATATGAACTCCTAAATTTGATTCTAACTTGTTTTGCGGTCTTTTTTGTAAAGTTTCGGACGAGCGGGTCTAAATGGTCCGAACAATGGACCCGTTAGAATTTTAACTGAGTCAAAAGTACATAAATCGAGTTTTTGCAATATAATAGTGTTGAAAAGCTCGTAATTAATTTTATGAACTCCTAAATTTCGATTAAAACTTACTTTGCGGTCATTTTCGTAAGGTTTCGGACGAGCGAGTCTAAATGGGCCGAACAATGGACCCGTTAGAATTTTAATCGAGTAAAAAGTATAAAAATTAAGTTTTTGCAATATAATAGTGTTGAAAAGCTCGTAATCAATTATATGAACTCCTAAATTTGGATTAAAACTTATTTCGTAGCCATTTTTTGTAGAGTTTTCGGACGAGCACGTCTAAATGGGCAAAACAATCGACCTGCTAGAATTTTTTTTAAGAAAGCCCGTTAGAATTTTAATTGAGTAAAAAGTACAAAAATCAAGTTTTAGCAATCTAATTGTGTTGAAAAGCTCGTAATCAATTGTATAAACTCCTAAATTTGGATTAAAACTTATTTTGCAACCCTTTTGTTGAGGTTTCGGATGAGCAAGTCTAAATGGGCCGAACAATGGACCCGTTAGAATTTTAACTGAGTACAAAGTACAGAAATCAAGTTTTTGCAATATAATCATGTTGAAAAGATCGTAATCATATGAACTCCCAAAATTTAAATCTAACTTTTTTTGCGGTCTTTTTTGTAGAGGTTTCGGACGAGCGGGTCTAAATGGGGCGAACAATGGACCCGTTAGAATTTTAAATGAGTAAAAAATACAGTAATCGAGTTTTTGCAATATAATCGTGTTGAAAAGCTCGTAATAAATTGTATGAACTCCTAAATTTGTATTAGAACTTATTTTCCAACCCTTTTGTAGAGGTTTCGGACTAGCGGGTCTAAATGGGCCGAACAATAGACCCATTAGAATTTTAATAGAGTAAAAAGCACAAAAATGGAGTTTTTACAATATAATTGTGTTGAAAAGCTCATAATCAATTGTATGAACTCCTAAGTTTGGATTAAAACTTATTTTGCAACCCTTTTGTAGAGGTTTCGGACGAGCGGGTCTAAATGGGCCGAACAATGGACCCGTTAGAATTTTAACTGAGTAAAAAGTACATAAATCGAGTTTTTGCAATATAATCGTGTTGAAAAGCTCGTAATCAATTGTATGAACTCCTAAATTTGGATTAAAACTTATTTTGCAACCCTTTTGTAGAGGTTTCGGACGAGCGGGTCTAAATGGGCCGAACAATGGACCTGTTAGAATTTTAACTGAGTAAAAAGTACAAAAATCGAGTTTTTGCAATATAATCGTGTTGAAAAGCTCGTAATCAATTGTATGAACTCCTAAATTCGGATTAAAACTTATTTTCAAACCCTTTTGTAGAGGTTTCGGACGAGCGGGTCTAAATGGGCCGAACAATGGACCCATTAGAATTTTAACTGAGTCAAAAGTACAGAAATCGAGTTTTTGCAATATAATAGTGTTTAAAAGCTCGTAATTAATTTTATGAACTCCTAAATTTCGATTAAAACTTACTTTGCGGTCATTTTCGTAAGGTTTCGGACGAGCGAGTCTAAATGGGCCGAACAATGGACCCGTTAGAATTTTAATCGAGTAAAAAGTATAAAAATTAAGTTTTTGCAATATAATAGTGTTGAAAAGCTCGTAATCAATTATATGAACTCCTAAATTTGGATTAAAACTTATTTTGTAGCCCTTTTTTATAGAGGTTTCGGACGAGCGCGTCTAAATGGGCAAAACAATCGACCTGCTAGAATTTTTTTTAAGAAAGCCCGTTAGAATTTTAATTGAGTAAAAAGTACAAAAATCAAGTTTTAGCAATCTAATTGTGTTGAAAAGCTCGTAATCAATTGTATGAACTCCTAAATTTGGATTAAAACTTATTTTGCAACCCTTTTGTTGAGGTTTCGGATGAGCAAGTCTAAATGGGCCGAACAATGGACCCGTTAGAATTTTAAATGAGTAAAAAATACAGTAATCGAGTTTTTGCAATATAATCGTGTTGAAAAGCTCGTAATAAATTGTATGAACTCCTAAATTTGTATTAGAACTTATTTTCCAACCCTTTTGTAGAGGTTTCGGACTAGCGGGTCTAAATGGGCCGAACAATGGACCCATTAGAATTTTAACAGAGTAAAAAGCACAAAAATGGAGTTTTTACAATATAATTGTGTTGAAAAGCTCATAATCAATTGTATGAACTCCTAAGTTTGGATTAAAACTTATTTTGCAACCCTTTTGTAGAGGTTTCGGACGAGCGGGTCTAAATGGGCCGAACAATGGACCCGATAGAATTTTAACTGAGTAAAAAGTACATAAATCGAGTTTTTGCAATATAATCGTGTTGAAAAGCTCGTAATCAATTGTATGAACTCCTAAATTTGGATTAAAACTTATTTTGCAACCCTTTTGTAGAGGTTTCGGACGAGCGGGTCTAAATGGGCCGAACAATGGACCTGTTAGAATTTTAACTGAGTAAAAAGTACATAAATCGAGTTTTTGCAATATAATCATGTTGAAAAGCTCGTAATCAATTGTATGAACTCCTAAATTCGGATTAAAACTTATTTTCCAACCCTTTTGTAGAGGTTTTGGACGAGCGGGTCTAAATGGGCCGAAAAATGGACCCATTAGAATTTTAACTGAGTCAAAAGTACAGAAATCGAGTTTTTGCAATATAATAGTGTTGAAAAGCTCGTAAACAATTATATGAACTCCTAAATTTCGATTAAAACTTACTTTGCGGTCCTTTTCGTAAGGTTTCAGACGACGGAGTCTAAATGGGCCGAACAATGGACCCGTTAGAATTTTAACCGAGTAAAAAGTATAAAAATTATGTTTTTCCAATATAATAGTGTTGAAAAGCTTGTAATCAATTGTATGAACTCCTAAATTTGGATTAAAACTTATTTTCCAACCCTTTTGTAGAGGTTTCGGACGAGCGGGTCTAAATGGGCCGAACAATGGACCCGTTAGAATTTTAACTGAGTAAAAAGTACAGAAATCGAGTTTTAGCAATATAATGTGTTGAAAAGCTCGTAATCAATTATATGAACTCCTAAATTTGATTCTAACTTGTTTTGCGGTCTTTTTTGTAAAGTTTCGGACGAGCGGGTCTAAATGGTCCGAACAATGGACCCGTTAGAATTTTAACTGAGTCAAAAGTACATAAATCGAGTTTTTGCAATATAATAGTGTTGAAAAGCTCGTAATTAATTTTATGAACTCCTAAATTTCGATTAAAACTTACTTTGCGGTCATTTTCGTAAGGTTTCGGACGAGCGAGTCTAAATGGGCCGAACAATGGACCCGTTAGAATTTTAATCGAGTAAAAAGTATAAAAATTAAGTTTTTGCAATATAATAGTGTTGAAAAGCTCGTAATCAATTATATGAACTCCTAAATTTGGATTAAAACTTATTTCGTAGCCATTTTTTGTAGAGTTTTCGGACGAGCACGTCTAAATGGGCAAAACAATCGACCTGCTAGAATTTTTTTTAAGAAAGCCCGTTAGAATTTTAATTGAGTAAAAAGTACAAAAATCAAGTTTTAGCAATCTAATTGTGTTGAAAAGCTCGTAATCAATTGTATAAACTCCTAAATTTGGATTAAAACTTATTTTGCAACCCTTTTGTTGAGGTTTCGGATGAGCAAGTCTAAATGGGCCGAACAATGGACCCGTTAGAATTTTAACTGAGTACAAAGTACAGAAATCAAGTTTTTGCAATATAATCATGTTGAAAAGATCGTAATCATATGAACTCCCAAAATTTAAATCTAACTTTTTTTGCGGTCTTTTTTGTAGAGGTTTCGGACGAGCGGGTCTAAATGGGGCGAACAATGGACCCGTTAGAATTTTAAATGAGTAAAAAATACAGTAATCGAGTTTTTGCAATATAATCGTGTTGAAAAGCTCGTAATAAATTGTATGAACTCCTAAATTTGTATTAGAACTTATTTTCCAACCCTTTTGTAGAGGTTTCGGACTAGCGGGTCTAAATGGGCCGAACAATGGACCCATTAGAATTTTAATAGAGTAAAAAGCACAAAAATGGAGTTTTTACAATATAATTGTGTTGAAAAGCTCATAATCAATTGTATGAACTCCTAAGTTTGGATTAAAACTTATTTTGCAACCCTTTTGTAGAGGTTTCGGACGAGCGGGTCTAAATGGGCCGAACAATGGACCCGTTAGAATTTTAACTGAGTAAAAAGTACATAAATCGAGTTTTTGCAATATAATCGTGTTGAAAAGCTCGTAATCAATTGTATGAACTCCTAAATTTGGATTAAAACTTATTTTGCAACCCTTTTGTAGAGATTTCGGACGAGCGGGTCTAAATGGGCCGAACAATGGACCTGTTAGAATTTTAACTGAGTAAAAAGTACAAAAATCGAGTTTTTGCAATATAATCGTGTTGAAAAGCTCGTAATCAATTGTATGAACTCCTAAATTCGGATTAAAACTTATTTTCAAACCCTTTTGTAGAGATTTCGGACGAGCGGGTCTAAATGGGCCGAACAATGGACCCATTAGAATTTTAACTGAGTAAAAAGTACAGAAATCGAGTTTTTTCAATATAATCGTGTTGAAAAGCTCGTAATCAATTGTATGAACTCCTAAATTCGGATTAAAACTTATTTTCAAACCCTTTTGTAGAGGTTTCGGACGAGCGGGTCTAAATGGGCCGAACAATGGACCCATTAGAATTTTAACTGAGTCAAAAGTACAGAAATCGAGTTTTTGCAATATAATCATGTTGGAAAGCTCGTAATCAATTATATGAACTCCTAAATTTGATTCTAACTTGTTTTGCGGTCTTTTTTGTAGAGGTATCGGACGAGCGGGTCCAAATGGGCCGAACAATGGACTCGTTAGAATTTTAACTGAGTAAAAAGTACAGAAATCGAGTTGTTGCAATATAATCGTGTTGAAAAGCTCGTAATCAATGGTATGAACTCCTAAATTTGGATTAAAACTTATTTTGCAACCCTTTTGTAGTGGTTTCGGACGAGCGGGTCTAAATGGGCCGAACAATGGACCTGTTAGAATTTTAACTGACTAAAAAGTACAGAAATCGAGTTTTTGCAATATAATAGTTTTGAAAAGCTCGTAATCAATTGTATGAACTCTTAAATTTGGATTAAAACTTATTTTCCAACCCTTTTGTAGAGGTTTCGGACGAGCGGGTCTAATTGGGCCTAACAATGGACCCTTTAGAATTTTAACTGAGTCAAAAGTACAGAATTCGAGTTTTTGCAATAGAATAATGTTGAAAAGCTCGTAATCAATTATATGAACTCCTAAATTTCGATTAAAACTTACTTTGCGGTCCTTTTCGTAAGGTTTCAGACGAGCGAGTCTAAATGGGCCGAACAATGGACCCTTTAGAATTTTAACCGAGTAAAAAGTATAAAAATTATGTTTTTCCAATATAATAGTGTTGAAAAGCTCGTAATCAATTGTATGAACTCCTAAATTTGGATTAAAACTTATTTTCCAACCCTTTTGTAGAGGTTTCGGACGAGCGGGTCTAAATGGGCCGAACAATGGACCCGTTAGAATTTTAACTGAGTAAAAAGTACAGAAATCGAGTTTTGGCAATATAATGTGTTGAAAAGCTCGTAATCAATTATATGAACTCCTAAATTTGATTCTAACTTGTTTTGCGGTCTTTTTTGTAAAGTTTCGGACGAGCGGGTCTAAATGGTCCGAACAATGGACCCGTTAGAATTTTAACTGAGTCAAACGTACGGAAATCGAGTTTTTGCAATATAATAGTGTTGAAAAGCTCTTAATTAATTTTATGAACTCCTAAATTTCGATTAAAACTTACTTTGCGGTCCTTTTCGTAAGGTTTCGGACGAGCGAGTCTAAATGGGCCGAACAATGGACCCGTTAGAATTTTAATCGAGTAAAAAGTATAAAAATTAAGTTTTTGCAATATAATAGTGTTGAAAAGCTCGTAATCAATTATATGAACTCCTAAATTTGGATTAAAACTTATTTCGTAGCCATTTTTTGTAGAGGTTTCGGACGAGCACGTCTAAATGGGCAAAACAATCGACCTGCTAGAATTTTTTTTAAGAAAGCCCGTTAGAATTTTAATTGAGAAAAAGTACAAAAATCAAGTTTTAGCAATCTAATTGTGTTGAAAAGCTCGTAATCAATTGTATGAACTCCTAAATTTGGATTAAAACTTATTTTGCAACCCTTTTGTTGAGGTTTCGGATGAGCAAGTCTAAATGGGCCGAACAATGGACCCGTTAGAATTTTAACTGAGTACAAAATACAGAAATCAAGTTTTTGCAATATAATCATGTTGAAAAGATCGTAATCATATGAACTCCCAAAATTTAAATCTAACTTTTTTTGCGGTCTTTTTTGTAGAGGTTTCGGACGAGCGGGTCTAAATGGGGCGAACAATGGACCCGTTAGAATTTTAAATGAGTAAAAAATACAGTAATCGAGTTTTTGCAATATAATCGTGTTGAAAAGCTCGTAATAAATTGTATGAACTCCTAAATTTGTATTAGAACTTATTTTCCAACCCTTTTGTAGAGGTTTCGGACTAGCGGGTCTAAATGGGCCGAACAATGGACCCATTAGAATTTTAACAGAGTAAAAAGCACAAAAATGGAGTTTTTACAATATAATTGTGTTGAAAAGCTCATAATCAATTGTATGAACTTCTAAGTTTGGATTAAAACTTATTTTGCAACCCTTTTGTAGAGGTTTCGGACGAGAGGGTCTAAATGGGCCGAACAATGGACCCGTTAGAATTTTAACTGAGTAAAAAGTACAGAAATCGAGTTTTTGCAATATAATCGTGTTGAAAAGCTCGTAATCAATTGTATGAACTCCTAAATTCGGATTAAAACTTATTTTCCAACCCTTTTGTAGAGGTTTCGGACGAGCGGGTCTAAATGGGCCGAACAATGGACCCATTAGAATTTTAACTGAGTCAAAAGTACAGAAATCGAGTTTTTGCAATATAATCGTGTTGAAAAGCTCGTAATCAATTATATGAACTCCTAAATTTGATTCTAACTTGTTTTGCGGTCTTTTTTGTAGAGGTATCGGACGAGCGGGTCTAAATGGGCCGAACAATATACTCGTTAGAATTTTAACTGAGTAAAAAGTACAGAAATCGAGTTGTTGCAATATAATCGTGTTGAAAAGCTCGTAATCAATGGTATGAACTCCTAAATTTGGATTAAAACTTATTTTGCAACCCTTTTGTAGTGGTTTCGGACGAGCGGGTCTAAATGGGCCGAACAATGGACCTGTTAGAATTTTAACTGAGTAAAAAGTACAAAAATCGAGTTTTTGCAATATAATCGTGTTGAAAAGCTCGTAATCAATTGTATGAACTCTTAAATTTGGATTAAAACTTATTTTCCAACCCTTTTGTAGAGGTTTCGGACGAGCGGGTCTAAATGGGCCGAACAATGGACCCATTAGAATTTTAACTGAGTCAAAAGTACAGAAATCGAGTTTTTGCAATAGAATAGTGTTGAAAAGCTCGTAATCAATTATATGAATTCCTAAATTTCGATTAAAACTTACTTTGCGGTCCTTTTCGTAAGGTTTCAGACGAGCGAGTCTAAATGGGCCGAACAATGGACCCGTTAGAATTTTAACCGAGTAAAAAGTATAAAAATTATGTTTTTCCAATATAATAGTGTTGAAAAGCTCGTAATCAATTGTATGATCTCCTAAATTTGGATTAAAACTTATTTTCCAACCCTTTTGTAGAGCTTTCGGACGAGCGGGTCTAAATGGGCCGAACAATGGACCCGTTAGAATTTTAACTGAGTAAAAAGTACAGAAATCGAGTTTTGGCAATATAATGTGTTGAAAAGCTCGTAATCAATTATATGAACTCCTAAATTTGATTCTAACTTGTTTTGCGGTCTTTTTTGTAAAGTTTCGGACGAGCGGGTCTAAATGGTCCGAACAATGGACCCGTTAGAATTTTAACTGAGTCAAAAGTACAGAAATCGAGTTTTTGCAATATAATAGTGTTGAAAAGCTCGTAATTAATTTTATGAACTCCTAAATTTCGTTTAAAACTTACTTTGCGGTCCTTTTCGTAAGGTTTCGGACGAGCGAGTCTAAATGGGCCGAACAATGGACCCGTTAGAATTTTAATCGAGTAAAAAGTATAAAAATTAAGTTTTTGCAATATAATAGTGTTGAAAAGCTCGTAATCAATTATATGAACTCCTAAATTTGGATTAAAACTTATTTTGTAGCCCTTTTTTGTAGAGGTTTCGGACGAGCGCGTCTAAATAGGCAAAACAATCGACCTGCTAGAATTTTTTTTAAGAAAGCCCGTTAGAATTTTAATTGAGTAAAAAGTACAAAAATCAAGTTTTAGCAATCTAATTGTGTTGAAAAGCTCGTAATCAATTGTATGAACTTCTAAATTTGGATTAAAACTTATTTTGCAACCCTTTTGTTGAGGTTTCGGATGAGCAACTCTAAATGGGCCGAACAATGGACCCGTTAGAATTTTATCTGAGTACAAAGTACAAAAATCAAGTTTTTGCAATATAATCATGTTGAAAAGATCGTAATCATATGAACTCCCAAAATTTGAATCTAACTTTTTTTGTGGTCTTTTTTGTAGAGGTTTCGGACGAGCGGGTCTAAATGGGGCGAACAATGGACCCGTTAGAATTTTAAATGAGTAAAAAATACAGTAATCGAGTTTTTGCAATATAATCTTGTTGAAAAGCTCGTAATAAATTGTATGAACTCCTAAATTTGTATTAGAACTTATTTTCCAACCCTTTTGTAGAGGTTTCGGACTAGCGGGTCTAAATGGGCCGAACAATGGACCCATTAGAATTTTAACAGAGTAAAAAGCACAAAAATGGAGTTTTTACAATATAATTGTGTTGAAAAGCTCATAATCAATTGTATGAACTCCTAAGTTTGGATTAAAACTTATTTTGCAACCCTTTTGTAGAGGTTTCGGGCGAGCGGGCCTAAATGGGCCGAACAATGGACCCGTTAGAATTTTAACTGAGTAAAAAGTACATAAATCGAGTTTTTGCAATATAATCGTGTTGAAAAGCTCGTAATCAATTGTATGAACTCCTAAATTTGGATTAAAACTTATTTTGCAACCCTTTTGTTGAGGTTTCGGACGAGCGGGTCTAAATGGGCCGAACAATGGACCTGTTAGATTTTTTTTTGAAGAATAGGCCTCATTAAAAACCCCTACTACTGTCCTTCAAGCAAAGCTAGAGGACCTTAAAAAGGGGAAAAGAGTGCCCAAATATTATTAATCAATGAATATTTGTTACAAGATGTTGAATACAAAGTGGGTTGTCCGAATCAAATGACGTAGAGGTCATGGAATTCAGAGAAAAAGTAGCCAAAGTATGGGCTATAACATTTGCCTCACGGCGTACAAAGGTAATAGAAGTAAAGTCAAAGTCATGAAGAGCAGCTTGTATCTGAAGAATAGTTGGTCCCATAGTAGAGAGGTCCTGAGCAGGATTGTTGATCCTATTCGCGAGAGAGGCGCAGTCAGTTTCGATCAAGATACGATTCCATCCTTGAGATCGGGCAAAGGTGAGACCAGCAAGGATGCTTTCCCCCTCACTGGTGATAGCGTCCTGGCGGCTTCCAAGAGGGAAAGCAATACCACCCACGACTGCTCCTGCAGGATCACGAGCAACAACGCCTACGGCTGCTGCACGAGTTGATGGGTTAAAAGCTCCATCCACATTAATTTTGATATAATTAGGTGGAGGAGAAGTACGGGATGGGTTAGAAAATGTAGATGGAGATGGATCAGATGAAAATAAAGATTTACAAAATTCATCATGTAAACTAATTGAGTTGACAGCAATTAGCCATGGAGGTTGTAGATGGTGGTTGTGAACCCAATCATTTCGTCTGTTCCAAATATTCCATAAAACGGTAAGGAAGAGACCAAATTTATCAGAGGAAATTGTAGAGGCTGCTTCCTCTAACCATTGTAAGGGCGTAGGAGCTAGACTCTTATAGAGAGAGATAGGGATACCACTAATTTGGAGGGCTTCAGATGCCCCAGGGCAGTCTCGAAGCGCATGAAGTATCGATTCCGAATGACTACCACAGATAGAATAGAACCCCGAGTTGGGGGGAAAAGCTTGCATTTTAGAACCAACTGGTAGAGCATCAGATGCCATACGCCAGCCAAAAGTTTTAACTTTGGGTAAAGCTTTGATTTTGGATAAAAACTTCCAGAAACGAGTTGGTTGCGAAGGTTGGGATATTGAGCGTTGTAAGAAAATATATCCAGAGCGGACTGAGTAGATACCCGAGTCGTTGGGAGACCATAGAATTGAATCCCGTTGATCACTTATGATGGGAATACGGAGAATGGCATCGGCATCAAAAGGATTGAAGTAATTTTTTAACTTTACCGTATCCCAGGCAGTTTGGTTACGGATCATAAAATCACGACAACGAATGTGAAATTCATCGGAAATTTCATAATCCCCAGTAAGCTCAATCGGGGAAGACCCTCCCCATATATCTTTGTGTATTCTAATATTACTGTTTATACCAGGGCGATGAAGAAAGCCAGGGAAAAGACGCTGAAGAGCGTTATATATACCTTGCCAAGCAAAAGAGCCCCTATTAGGTTTCGGTGCATCCAGGATGTTGCCTGCAGGAAAGTATTTAGATCGGTATACTTGTCCTAATAAGGAATCTGGTTCACAGATTAGTTTCCAAATTTGTTTACCCAAGAGAGCGATATTGAAATCGTGTAAGTCCTTGAAACCCATGCCGCCAGCAGATTTGGGTAAACATATACGATTCCACGGTAACATATGCCAACCTTTTTTGTTGGATTTACCAGTCCACCAGTATTGACGGATTGATGTAGTCATGTCGTCGATGATATTATGTGGTAGAAGATAGCAAGACATAACATATTGTGGAAGAGATTGTAAGACAGCCTTGATGAAAATCTCTCGACCACTAAAGGATAGAAGATGTTTGTCCCAGCTAGAGAGACGATCATGTACTTTATCTCGTACAAAACCTAGTGATTCAGTTTTATTTTTCCCAATTAGAAGCGGGATGCCTAGGTAAACACCAGGGTTAGAAACCTCGCGTACTTGTAAAAGGCTGTTAATTGCATTTCTTGTTGCAGTTGGTGTACGCGGATTATAAAAAATAGTTGATTTCTCAAAGTTGACTGCTTGACCTGAAGCATTAGCATAAGTTTGAAGGGCATTTTTCAGAAGGGCCGTTTCAGATCGATTAATATTAATAAATACCATGCAATCGTCAGCAAAAAGTAGGTGGTTGACTTTGGGCCCATGTTTACTTGCGCCTAGACCTGGGAGTATTTTAGTTTGTTGAGCGGCAGTTAAGTAAGCCGAGAGGCCTTGAGTACAAAATAGAAAGAGAAAAGGTGATAGAGGATCCCCCTGACGAAGACCACGTTGAGGTTGAAAGGTGGATGAGTATTAATTTTAACTGAGAAAGATACTGTAGTAATACAACGCATTATAAGCTTGATCCATTCGGATGCAAAGCCCATGCGTTCCATTACATTAGCGAGAAAAGACCATTCTACTCTGTCGAATGCTTTCTCCATGTCTAATTTAAGTGCAGCTCCTTGAGAGGATTTAGTAGCTCCTGAGTTAACATTGTGGATAATTTCATGAGCGATAAGGATGTTGTCAGATATATTGCGTCCCTCGACAAAGGCTGCTTGATTAGGGCTAATGCATAGAGGTATAGCCTGTTTCATTCTATTGACTATTGTTTTGGCAACTATTTTATAAAGGACAGTGCAGAGGCTAATTGGTCTGAGTTGTTTCATGGAGGTTGGGTTTTGTACTTTGGGAATTAGTACCAATATAGTTTTGTTGACTGACGCCATATCGGAATTGCCGTTTAAAAGGTTAATACAAAGATTAATAACATCGTCTCCCACTGTATCCCAGTGTTGTCTAAAAAAGCTACTGGGTAGACCATCGCAACCAGGAGCTTTCCTAGTGTCAATATCTTTGAAAGCATTAATAATTTCCTCTTTAGTGAAAGCCTTTAAAAGGTTTTCATTCATTGAAGAATTAATGGAAGGGTGAATTTTGTCCAGAATGATGTTCGAGATTTGTGGGTTAGAAGTTGTGAACAAGTTTTGGAAATAATCTGAAGCAATTTCCATAATGTCCGATTCAGAAATGCACCAATTGGAATTGGCATCGTAAAGGCCTATGATTGAGTTTTTCTTGTTCCTATTAGAAGCGCGGGCATGGAAGAACTTGGTATTTTTGTCCCCTTGGGAGAGCCAAAGGGTTCGAGATCGTTGAGCCCAATAAACTTCTTGCTCTGTTAAAAGTTTATTTAATTCAGTTCTATAATTTAAGTAAACATGTTCATTAGTAGTTGTTAAGGGACGGTATAGTAATTTGTTTATTTTTTGAGTGAGGAACTTAATTCTACCGGTTGATTTAAAACGTTGATGATTTTGCCATTCTTCTAGGTAAGTACCTACCGCTTCAATTTTGTTTATGGCTGTTCCGGGAGTGTCGGCCCAAGCCCTTGTAATTGTACGGATATTATCAATATTATTAGACCAGCAACTTTCGAATCTGAAATTCTTGGTAGGTTGTGTTTTGAGTTTGGTAGTCGAAGAGTCTAATTCGAGAAGAAGAAAACAATGGTCAGATTTGGCAACATATTCTGTGGTGATTCGATGAGAAGGATAGAGGTCTTTCCATTCGGAATTAGCGATAAATCGATCTAATCTTTCATGTATTACCGGAGTTAAGGGTCCTACTTTAGTCCAAGTGAACCATCCCGAATTTGGCTTACAATCATAGAGGTTGTTACGAGTTAAACAATTACGAAAGTTTTTAATTTGGGATCTAGCTCTACGAGAGCCTCCTTGTTTTTCCGAATCTGTTAAAATTTCATTGAAATCGCCGCCGAGAAGCCAAGGTTTATCTTTAGTGGAAGGGTATAAAGAATCAATTAGTTCCCATGTTTTGTATTTTTGGCTAGTTTCCGAAAACCCATGCATACCAGTGAAAA
Organism: Hibiscus trionum; assembly: GCA_030270665.1. Classification (NCBI taxonomy): domain Eukaryota; kingdom Viridiplantae; phylum Streptophyta; class Magnoliopsida; order Malvales; family Malvaceae; genus Hibiscus; species Hibiscus trionum. The sequence continues at coordinate 34,528,747 of BSYR01000010.1, read as the reverse complement.
ACATTGTGGAGTTATTCTTTATAATTTGAGTATGAATGAAACGCGACGAATAGGAAAGTAGACTTATATTAATATTGTTTGCAGCGAATAAGGAAATTCCGGAACACCCTTCCGTAGGGGAAATAGAAATAATGTCTAACATACCTAATGAAAGACATAAGCGGTTACATTCCGCATTATTTAGTTTAGTCTCGCATAAAAAGATAATATCGGGGTTGGTTTGTTGGACATAGGACCGGAAATGTTGAACCGTCGGGGCTTGTCCAAGACCCTGACAGTTCCAGCATAGGATCCTCATTTTGCTCGGCGGGGCTGGTAATCAGCCGCCGCCGGAGAGTTTTTAGAGCTGCTCATCCCAGCTTTTGGAGTAGATCCTGACTGTTTGGATTTTTTCGGCGGATATGAGGAAAACGAGTGAGAAAGAAGTTGTGGTGGTTTGGAGTAATTGGAATGTGAGTATATAAAGAGAACGTACATAGTTAAGGGGTAGAAGATATGGAAAGTGGGGTGAGAGAGATACATAGGAAAGATTACCGATTGTGAGAGATAGGATTTACTGATATTAAGAGGTAAATTAACTAATGTACTTTCCTTAAATGAAAAAGAGAACGTAGAAAAGGAAAAAACTATGGGTGTTATTAAAGGAAAGTATATTGAATATCTATAAAAGTTTTGGTTAGGATTTGATGTTAATATTAAGAGGATTTGATTGAAATATTGACTGTATAAAAGAGTTGAAAATAGAAAGAACAAAAAAATTTTGTTAATAAGAGCAGATCTTTTAAATATTGAGTATGTAAAGCAGAGAATAAAATTTGGTGATGCTAATAAAGGGGGATATATTATGTAACTGCTGAAAATAATTGTCAGTAATAGTATTGATGTTACAAAATTAAAGGCATAGTTTAATGAGAATAATTTTAGCAATAAATTTGATTGTAGTAAGCAGAGTAATAGCAGAAAATTAAAGCCATCGTTGACCGTATTTAGATCTGTTATAAATGGAGATTTATTAGGAATTAGAGAGACATAAAAACGGAAGGAGGAAGATTTTAATATGTATGAAAGAGTTTGAATTTTATAATACTTTATAAAAGGAATTAAAGCTAGTTTTTTGGCTATAAATATATATCTGCAAAAAAAATGGAAGGCAATGGGGAAGTAAAAATTTAGGGAGCTTTGAATAGTAGAATAAATTAAGAAGTAATTCAGAGAATTTGGAAAAAGCTGAAAAAATCGGTTGTGGATGAGTTTTGGAACTATTTTTTGAAAAATCGAGTTGGAGAGTATTAAAAATTTTGAAGAACAAAAATGATATATGAATGAGAGTTTCCTTTTAGAAAGGATTTGAACAGGATCCCAAAAGTGGGCTTGTGAAATTTCACCTAATAAGGTGTAGTGGGGATGGATGTTTAACGAACATAACGGAAAATAAATATCGTTGATAGGATAATATACATTTAGCGAGGAATATAAACCATGCATGGTAGTAATAATACAATCTATAAAGCAGATAAAAGCATAGAAAAAATAAAAAGAGAGCAGAAAAGGAAGAAAACAGGAAAAACTAATTACAGACCCATGGGAAAGAAGAAGCGGGGATAAGAAAATAATTACAGACCAAAAGAGCAAAAAGATAAGGGGGGAATAAAATGAAATTTAAAAAAATTGAAACGAAGTCGTAACCCAGAAGGAGTAAGGGAGATCCAGCCTTCCTTGATTAGCCGCATAGTAGCTTGTGACATGGCATAAATTGATGATACATAGTGAGAGACACCAAAGAAGAAAACAAAAAGAAAACACATACAATGATTTACAGTGAAGCCTTTGATAATATAAGTAATACAAAAGGAAAGAGGGGGTAAAGAAGTAAAGTTAAATAGAAGTGTGAACAAATGTAAAACATACATAAACATAAAAAAGAACAATACTGAATTAGAAGGATAGTCTTGAAAATTATTGAAGTGGTTAGCAAGAATGAAAGTGATAGTGAAATTAGAGATATATAAAACAAAGGAGGGAGAGAGTATGAGTTGTTGTAAGGAAGCAGTTTTAATATCAGAATGTTGGACATAGATTATACTGATGGACATAGAATGTAAATTCATCCTATGAATATGAGGCATGAAGATAGGAACTGTTAAGAAACTGGTGGACATGGAATACAAAAAGCACATGATCAGAATGGGAGGAGCTGTGATTAGATGTGCATTTCTCAAATCATTCCAAAAATTAATTAATATATATTTGAACTCAGTAAAAAGTTTAGTAAAAGCATACATAATTAGGAGTTGTAAAGTGTGTAAAAACAAAATGATAAATCCTATAATTATATTCTTAAAATGAGAAAATTCAGCATGCTTTTTAAAAAGAAGTAAAAACAAGTACATTAGAGTGATGTGTTTAATTGGACAGAAATGAATGGTTAGAATCACAAGGTTACAAACCAGAGCGTGAAAGCAATGAAGGAGATGGAACATAGCAGAATGGGAATGGTTTTTATTAGATACTAAGTGATACGTGTAATATGAAAAACAGAGTGTATATGAAGATATCTGTTCTAGACCTTGATAAACATAGGAAGGATAGCTCAGAGAAATGAACATAGAATATAATAAATTGCAATGATAGTTGAAACTGTATGTTCCCATAGGATGGGCTTGTTGTAGATTCCCTGGAAGGGCTTGATATAGATATAAGATAAGAAAGAAATTATATAACTGAGAAACTACCAGAGAAAAGGACCGTAATACAGTAATAGCAATGTTTGAATTCAACATAGGATGTGCACAGATATTGTTTAAAAGTGTATCAACATTTGAATTCAAGCAGGTTAGGAAAATAGAAATAATCCCATATATATATATGCAGCATAATTTTGAAATTAGATACAGTAGATGAAATAAAACATCAAGAAGGAAATGGCGGAAATATAAGCAAAGAAGGAATAGATAGAGAACGTACAATGATATTTGCCAGATGATAACAATAAAATCCTTCCTTTTGAAATAGAAGATTAGGCATATCTGGAAAGATGGAACAAGGAGAGGGACTAATAGGGTAAAATAAAGTATAAATAAAATAAAAATAAAAGGGGTAGAAAACCCTAGCCGTCGATGGAACGCCGAAGAGAGCCACCACCAGAACAGATGGAAATGCGACATCAGGGATTGCATAAGAGAAAAACTTGAGGGACCTATAACAGATTTCCAATAGAAAGTATTAGATATGGGAAAAACAAAGAGAAACATATTTAAAGAAGGTGGAAAAAACCCTAAATCACAAAACGATTTGAGGGAACCCTTATGGCGGCGGTGGAAATTGGCCTCCATAGAAGACCACTTGGTTGATTTCAAGTAATCCAGAAACGGCAAGAAGAATTTAGACCAGTCGAGAGGGTGGGAAAAAACCACCATAGGCTCAGATCTGCAAAAATGTTGAAGGATGGTTATGAGAAAAGAGGAAATGAACAAATAGAAAAGGGGGATTATAAAAAAAACCATGGAAACAATAAATTTAAAAGGACCAACAGATTTGAGAAAGAATAAGAAAAGGGGAAAGGATCTGGGGATATGTTGAATCTCCTGGATAAAGGGTCTGCATGCAAAGCGATCCTTGCTTTCGGCGTGGGAATGACGGAGAATCACAACCGGAGGCATCCAAAGGATGAAACCCAAAAATAAAAGATAGAAGCGGATTAGAAAAAAACTGAAAAAAATTGAGCAAAGAAAGAAATGAGGGAAATGGTAGAACTTACCAAGCAGATCTGACGATTTCCCTGATGAAATATTTAGATCTGCCCCACCCAAAAGGAAGGGGGTGGAAAAATTGAGGAAAAAAATCGAACTCAAACGGCAATCAAAACAAAGAAAAAACTAGAAAGTTAGTATAATAAAACAATAATAAAAATTGAAATGAAAGCGATAAAAAATGATGGGGGAGTTAAGATGGCGTGTGGTGACTCTTCGCATACTCTGCCCGAATTCCAAGGAGAACGTTAGTTGGAGATTTGCTTGCAAAAGCGGCTGAAGAGGAAATGCCGTGAGGGGAAGGGGGACCGACAGTGGAAGAAAAACCACCACGAAGAACGGAGCAAACAAAACCCAAGAAAGAACCCCTGAAAAATTTGAGAGAGAATTGAGAGAGAGAGCCATCACACCTGTTAGAATTTTAATTGAATAAAAAGTACAGAAATCGAGTTTTTGCAATATAATCGTGTTGAAAAGCTCGTAATCAATTGTATGAACTCCTAAATTCGGATTAAAACTTATTTTCCAACCCTTTTGTAGAGGTTTCGGACGAGCGGGTCTAAATGGGCCGAACAATGGACCCATTAGAATTTTAACTGAGTCAAAAGTATAGAAATCGAGTTTTTGCAATATAATAGTGTTGAAAAGCTCGTAATCAATTATATGAACTCCTAAATTTCGATTAAAACTTACTTTGCGGTCCTTTTCGTAAGGTTTCAGACGAGCGAGTCTAAATGGGCCGAACAATGGACCCGTTAGAATTTTAACCGAGTAAAAAGTATAAAAATTAAGTTTTTCCAATATAATAGTGTTGAAAAGCTCGTAATCAATTGTATGAACTCCTAAATTTGGATTAAAACTTATTTTCCAACCCTTTTGTAGAGGTTTCGGACGAGCGGGTCTAAATGGGCCGAACAATGGACCCGTTAGAATTTTAACTGAGTAAAAAGTACAGAAATCGAGTTTTGGCAATATAATGTGTTGAAAAGCTCGTAATCAATTATATGAACTCCTAAATTTGATTCTAACTTGTTTTACGGTCTTTTTTGTAAGGTTTCGGACGAGCGGGTCTAAATGGTCCGAACAATGGACCCGTTAGAATTTTAAGTGAGTCAAAAGTACAGAAATCGAGTTTTTGCAATATAATAGTGTTGAAAAGCTCGTAATCAATTTTATGAACTCCTAAATTTCGATTAAAACTTACTTTGCGGTCCTTTTCGTAAGGTTTCGGACGAGCGAGTCTAAATGGGCCGAACAATGGACCCGTTAGAATTTTAACCGAGTAAAAAGTATAAAAATTAAGTTTTTGCAATATAATAGTGTTGAAAATCTCGTAATTAATTATATGAACTCCTAAATTTGGATTAAAACTTATTTTGTAGCCCTATTTTGTAGAGGTTTCAGACGAGCGCGTCTAAATGGGCCAAACAATGGACCCGCTAGAATTTTTTTTAAGAAAGCCCGTTAGAATTTTAACTGAGTAAAAAGTACAGAAATTGAATTTTTGCAATATAATCGTGTTGAAAAGCTCGTTATCAATTATATGAACTCCTAAAATTTGATTCTAACTTATTTTCTGATCTTTTATGTTGTAGTTTCGGACGAGCGGGTCTAAATAGGTCGAACAATGGACCCGTTAGAATTTTAACTGAGTAAAAAGTACAAAAATCAAGTTTTAGCAATCTAATTGTGTTGAAAAGCTCGTAATCAATTGTATGAACTCCTAAATTTGGATTAAAACTTAATTTGCAACCCTTTTGTAGAGGTTTCGGATGAGCAAGTCTAAATAGGCCGAACAATGGACCCGTTAGAATTTTAACTGAGTACAAAGTACAGAAATCAAGTTTTTGCAATATAATCATGTTGAAAAGATCGTAATCATATGAACTCCCAAGATTTGATTCTAACTTTTTTTGTGGTCTTTTTTGTAGAGGTTTCGGACGAGCGGGTCTAAATGGGCCGAACAATGGATCCGTTAGAATTTTAACTGAGTAGAAAGTACAAAAAGTGAGTTTTTGCAATATAATCTGTTTGAAAATCTCTTAATCAATTGTATGAACTCCTAAATTTGGATTAAAACTTATTTTGCAACCCTTTTGTAGAGGTTTCAGACGAGCGGGTCTAAATGGGCCGAACAATGGACCCATTAGAATTTTAAAAGAGTAAAAAGCAGAAAAATCGAGTTTTTGCAATATAATTGTGTTGAAAAGCTCATAATCAATTGTATGAACTCCTAAATTTGGATTAAAAATTATTTTGCAACCCTTTTGTAGAGGTTTCGGATGAGAGGGTCTAAATGGGCCGAACAATGGACCCGTTAGAATTTTAACTGAGTAGAAAGTACAAAAAGTGGGTTCTTGAAATATAATCTGTTTGAAAATCTCTTAATCAATTGTATGAACTCCTAAATTTGGATTAAAACTTATTTTGCAACCCTTTTTATAGAGGTTTCGGAGTAGCGGGTCTAAATGGGGCGAACAATGGACCCGTTAGAATTTTAAATGAGTAAAAAATACAGTAATCAAGTTTTTGCAATATAATCGAGTTGAAAAGCTCGTAATCAATTGTATGAACTCCTAAATTTGTATTAAAACTTATTTTCCAACCCTTTTGTAGAGGTTTCGGACTAGCGGGTCTAAATGGGCCGAACAATGGACCCATTAGAATTTTAACAGAGTAAAAAGCACAAAAATGGAGTTTTTGCAATATAATTGTGTTGAAAAGCTCATAATCAATTGTATGAACTCCTAAGTTTGGATTAAAACTTATTTTGCAACCCTTTTGTAGAGATTTCGGACGAGCGGGTCTAAATGGGCCGAACAATGGACCCGTTAGAATTTTAACTGAGTAAAAAGTACATAAATCGAGTTTTTGCAATATAATCGTGTTGAAAAGCTCGTAATCAATTGTATGAACTCCTAAATTTGGATTAAAACTTATTTTGCAACCCTTTTGTAGAGGCTTCGGACGAGCGGGTCTAAATGGGCCGAACAATGGACCTGTTAGAATTTTAACTGAGTAAAAAGTACAGAAATCGAGTTTTTGCAATATAATCGTGTCGAAAAGCTCGCAATCAATTGTATGAACTCCTAAATTTGGATTAAAACTTATTTTCCAACCCTTTTGTAGAGGTTTCGGACGACCGGGTCTAAATGGGCCGAACAATGGACCCGTTAGAATTTTAACTGAGTAAAAAGTACAGAAACCGAGTTTTTGCAATATAATCGTGATGAAAAGCTCGTAATCAATTGTATGAACTCCTAAATTTGGATTAAAACTTGTTTTGCAACCCTTTTGTAAAGGTTTCGGACGAGCGGGTCTAAATGGGCCGAACAATGGACCTGTTAGAATTTTAACTGAGTAAAAAGTACAGAAATCGAGTTTTTGCAATATAATCGTGTTGAAAAGCTCGTAATCAATTGTATGAACTCATAAATTTGGATTAAAACTTATTTTCCAACCCTTTTGAAGAGGTTTCGGACGAGCTGGTCTAAATGGGCCGAACAATGGACCCGTTAGGATTTTAACTAAGTAAAAAGAACTGTAATCGAGATTTTGCAATATAATCGTGTTGAAAAGCTCGTAATCAATTATATGAACTCCTAAAATTTGATTAAAACTTGTTTTGCGGTCTTTTTTGTAGAGGTTTTGGACGAGCGGGTCTAAATGGGCTGAACAATGGACCCGTTAGAATTTTAACTGAGTAAAAAGTACAGAAATCGAGTTTTGGCAATATAATCGTGTTGAAAAGCTCGTAATCATTTATATGAACTCCTAAATTTGATTCTAACTTGTTTTGTGGTCTTTTTTGTAGAGGTTTCGGACGAGCGGGTCTAAATGGTCCGAACAATGGTCCCGTTAGAATTTTAACTGAGTAAAGAGTACAGAAATCGAGTTTTGGCAATATAATCGTGTTGAAAAGCTCATAATCAATTATATGAACTCCTAAATTTAATTCTAACTTGTTTTGCGGTCTTTTTTATAGAGGTTTCGGACGAGCGGGTCTAAATGGGCCGAACAATGGACCCGTTAGAATTTTAACTGAGTCAAAAGTACAGAAATCAAGTTTTTGTAGTATAATAGTGTTGAAAATCTCGTAATCAATTATATGAACTCCTAAATTTCGATTAAAACTTACTTTGTGGTCCTTTTCGTAAGGTTTCAGACGAGCGAGTCTAAATGGGCCTAACAATGGACCCGTTAGAATTTTAACCAAGTAAATAGTATAAAAATTAAGTTTTTGCAATATAATAGTGTTGAAAAACTCGTAATCAATTATATGAACTCCTAAATTTGGATTAAAACTTATTTTGAAGCCTTTTTTTGTAGAGGTTTCGGACGAGTGGGTCTAAATGGGCCAAACAATGGACCCGCTAGAATTTTTTTAAGAAAGCCCGTTAGAATTTTAACTAAGTAAAAAGTACATAAATTGAATTTTTGCAATATAATCGTGTTGAAAAGCTCGTTATCAATTATATGAACTCCTAAAATTTGATTAAAACTTGTTTTCCGGTCTTTTTGTAGAGGTTTCGGTCGAGCGGGTCTAAATGGGCCGAACAATGGACCCGTTAGAATTTTAACTGAGTAAAAAGTACAGAAATCGAGTTTTGGCAATATAATCGTGTTGAAAAGCTCGTAATCAATTGTTTGAACTCATAAATTTGGATTAAAACTTATTTTGCAACCCTTTTGTAGAGGTTTCGGACGAGCCGGTCTAAATGGGCTAAACAATGGACCCGTTACAATTTTAACTGTGTAAAAAGTACAAAAATCGAGTTTTTGCAATATAATCGTGTTGAAAAGTTAATAATCAATTATATGAACTCCTAAATTTGGATTAAAACTTATTTGCAGCCCTTTTGTAGAGGTTTCGGACGAGTGGGTCTAAATTGGCCGAACAATGGACCCATTAGAATTTTAATAGAGTAAAAAGTATGGAAATCGAGTTTTTACAATATAATCATGTTGAAAAGCTCATAATCAATTATATGAACTCCTTAATTTGGATTAAAACTTATTTTGCAGCCCTTTTTGTAGAGGTTTCGGAAGAGCGGGTCTAAATGGGCCGAGCAATGGACCCGTTACAATTTAAACTTAGTAAAAAGTACAGTAATCGAGTTTTTGCAATATAATCGTGTTGAAAAGCTCATAATCAATTATATGAACTCTTAGAATTTGGATTAAAACTTATTTTGCAGCCCTTTTTGTAGAGGTTTCGGACGAGCGGGTCAAAATGGGCCGAACATTGGACCCGTTAGAATTTTAACTGAGTAAAAAGTACAGAAAACGAGTTTTTGCAATATAATCGTGTTGAAAAGCTCGTAATCAATTATATGAAATCCTAAAATTTGATTCTAACTTGTTTTGCGGTCTATTTTTTGTAGAGGTTTCGGACGAGTGGGTCTAAATGGGCCGAAAAATGGACCCGTTAGAATTTTAACTGAGTAAAAAGTATAGAAATCGAGTTTTTGCAATATAATCATTTTGAAAAGCTCGTAATCAATTGTATGAACTCCTAAATTTGGATTAAAACTTATTTTGCAACCATTTTGTAGAGGTTTCGGATGAGCGGGTCTAAATGGGCCGAACAATGGACCCGTTAGAATTTTTTTTTTGAGAAAAAGGCCTCATTAAAAACCCCACTAATCTCAAATGGGCTAGCCCAGAGGGGTCCTGAAGGGGAAAAAATTGCCCAAATATATATATATAAAACCAAGGGGGTTGAAAACCAACATGTACAATAGAGCGTAAGAAATCGGGCAAGCCCGGCCCAAAATACAAAGAGGACCTAGAGTGCAAGGCCGAATTGGCAATAGAATGTGCTAGAACATTAGCAACTCGCGGTACATAAAGAAAATGTAAATTCGGAATAGATACAAAAAGAGGACGAGCCGCATCAATTTGTGGTCGTAAAAGAGAGGCGTCCGGGCCGAGGCAACGTATTTTGTTGATGACCAAAGCAGCGTCAGAATCGATAATGATGCCGCTCCAGCCGACATCCCTACCAAGTGTAGCCCCAGTGATGATGGCGCGAAGCTCCGCAGTGGAGGCGTCGACGCATCCTACGCAATGAATGGCACAACCATGAAGAATAGCTCCACTAGCATCCTGAGCCACAACACCAAACCTTGCTTCGCCTGTAGCGGGGTTGAAAGCACTGTCAACATTGATTTTAACCTTCCCTTCCGGTGGCGGCCTCCATGTTGGTTGAGAAAGAGCTGGCTCCGTCCGTAGTTGCGTCATGGCGTGAAGAGAGTTGGCCGAGGCGTAGTCCTGTAGCAGTTCCCTAGAATTCATAAGAGTAAGCCATGGCGGCTACAAACGCTTAGAGTGAACCCAGTCATTCATCCGGTTCCAGATGTTCCAAAGGATAGTGAGGAACAGAGTAAATTCAGAGCGAGAAAGTAGCGAGGCCCCTTGTTCCAACCATTAGGGAGTAGGGGAGAGCGCGCTAGTGCGTAAAGGAAGGGGAAGCCCAGCTAGTTGCAGTACTTCAGCTGCACCAACACAATCTCGGAGAGCATGGAGTGGTGTTTCGACTACCGTCGGGAAAAAAGGTCACACGCCAGAGCCTAACCCCACAGTTGCAAGACGGTCACCTGTGGGTAGAGCATCTCGTCATGCTCTCCATCCAAAGGATCGAATCTTCGGGAGGGTGCTAGCTTTGGAAATAGCCCGCCAAAGGGGAGAAGGACGCCCGATAGGTCTGACTGGACGTCGTAAGAATAGGTATCCGGAGCGCACCGAATATATCCCCTGCCATGATAGCCCCAAAGTAATACATCGCGCCGCGCATTGGAGATTGGCACACACAATATGACATCAGCATCATCCCAGTCAAAATGCTGGAGGACTTTGAGTTCGTCCCAAGACGCTTGATTGCGGATCATGAAGTCACGACACCATAAGGGGAGTTCATCCTCGTCTTGATAATTTCCAAAGAAGGATAAACTGGAGGCTCCGCCCCAAGGGTCGCGGTGGATACGGATCTGACTCTGGATTCCGGGTCGCCAAAAGAAACCCGGCTGCAATCGTTGCAGGGCCTGCTAAAGACCATGCCAAGTGAATGACGCGCGTCGATCTAGCTTAGCGTCCAATAATTTCCCAAAAGGAAAGTAACGTGAGCGTAAGACACGCGCAAGGAGGGATTCAGGCGAATGGATCAGCCTCCATAATTGTTTACCTAAAAGAGCAATGTTGAAATCGTTTAGATTCCTAAAGCCCATTCCCCCTGCTGCCTTGGGATCACAAATAGAGTCCCAAGATAGAATAGGCCAGCCTCGCTTGTTACTGCGGCCAGACCACCAGTATCGACGGATCGAGCTAGTCATATCGTCTATGATGTTCTGCGGGAGCAGGTAACAAGACATAACATACTGAGGTATGGCTTGTACCACCAACTTTATCAGTGTTTCGCGCCCACTGAAGGAAAGTAAGTTGGTGTCCCATTTAGTTATTCGAGAACTGAATTTGTCACGGACAAATCCTAGACATTCCGTTTGATTCCTGCCTATCATGAGAGGAACTCCGAGATAGATACTCGGGTCCTCAACAATGCGCACATCGAGAGTCAATTGAACTGTCTGAATGAAGGTCTCAAAACAGCGTGAACTGCAGTAGGCCGTGGACTTATCGAAATTAATAGTTTGTCCTGAGGAGGATTCATATAGGCGTAGAATCTCTTTCAATCTATCAACCTCATCAGGGCAATTACGAAGGAAAACAATGCTATCATCGGCAAATAGCAGATGTGTGATCCGAGGTCCATGTCGGTTGGCTTGTAAGCCGAGGAGGCGCCCTTCCCGTTGTTCGAAATCAAGGGCCGCGGATAACCCTTGGGAACAAATGAGAAAGATGAATGGGGAGAGGGGGTCACCCTGTCGGATGTCGCGAGCAGGTACAAACTCATCAGATAGAGTCCCATTAATTCTAACAGAAGTAGAGACCGAGGAGACACAACGAAGTATAAGGTGTATCCATTCAGGTGCAAAGCCCATTCGTGACATCACATCCCGAAGGAACGACCATTCAACTTTGTCGAAGGCCTTCTCCATATCAAGTTTCAATGTCGCCCATTGGTAAATGGCAGCGCTATTCGAGTGGAGGGTATGCACAAGCTCATGAGCGATTAATATGTTGTCGGATATGTTCCTGCCACGAACAAAGGCTGCCTGTGCATCACTGATACAATATGGTAGAACATGCTTAAGTCGGTTAACAAGAACCTTAGCAATCGTTTTGTATATGACCGTGCATAAGCTAATTGGTCGAAACTGGCGCATGTTTGTTGGGTCCGCCACCTTTGGAATAAGCACGATGACCATTTTATTTATAGCCAACATGTCAGCTTCCCCGCGTAATAGACTTAAGCAAAGCGGAATAAATTCAGGCCCAATGATGTTCTACTGTTGCTTGAAGAAACCACTAGGAAATCCATCGATGCCAGGAGCTTTCCTTGGACTAATATCCTGGAAGGCGGCAAGCACTTCACTCTCTGTGAATGGTCGCAACAGAGAAGTATTCATTGATGGAGTGACAACCGGAGGGATTTGTTCCAGCAGACGTGGCAAAGACTAGGGTTGGACGATGTAAATAGCGTCCGAAAATAATCCGAGGCAATTTGAAGGAGCCTAGGCGTAGCTGTATGCCAAACACGGTTCCCATCATGAAGGCCACGAATAGTGTTCTTTTTCCTTTGCTTAGAGGCTCTAGCATGGAAAAAAGACGTGTTTATGTCCCCTTGGAACAACCATGTGACCCGCGATTGTTGTGCCCAGTAGGCTTCACGTACGTCCAGAAGACGTCGAAGCTCTAGTTTTGCGTCTCGCATGTCATTTAGCATCGTAGTCGGTAGTTGACGACGTCGCATGTATGAATTGATTTTGCGTTGTAGTTCCGCAATGCGGTTGTGTAATTGGTATCGGCGATGCGATTGCCAATCGCGAAGCTGGTTGCCAACCGTACGTAATTTATCAGGCAAATTGCCTGATGCATTCGCCCATGCCTGTTGGAAGGTCGAGATGCATGATGGATAATTTGCCCAACAAGATTCAAAAAGGAAATGGTCAAAGGTCTCTCGAGGAGCAGTGTCACGCTGGAGAGCATGTTTTGTGTCCATGACTATGACATAATGGTCAGAGTCTGGGAAAAAATATTACGGCATTGGAATGTGGAATTTTCACTAAGTCATGCATTGCATGCTAGAAAACGATCAAGTCGTTCACAAACAGTTGAGACGTTAGGCCCTGTTCGGGACCAAGTGAACCAACTCGATGTTGGCTTGCAATCAAAAAGACTATTGTGAGATAAACATTCGCGAAAGCTAGTGATTTGCGACTGCAGTCGGTGACAGCCTCCTTGTTTTTCTGAATCTGATAAAATATCATTAAGGTCACCGCCAATTAACCAAGGCATTGGTGAAGCGTGACGCAAAGAATCAATCAAATCCCACGTTTTAGACTTCACATTTGTGTCAGCGTAACCATATATGCCCGTAAAACGAAAACATTCATCATACGAATTTAAAATAACATCGATGGATCGATTAGAATACGAGAGCAAATCAAGTTCAATTTTATTATTCCAAAATATAATGAGTCCGGAGCATGTAGGGCTGCTATCAACATGGATGCAGCCATGCAAATCTAATAAAATCCTTAAACGATCATAATAATAACGACATAAGTGAATTTCAGACAAAAATATAACATCCGGTTGCAACCTACGAGCAATGGTGCTCAACCCTTGAACTGCCGTCGAGGAACCAAGACCGCGACAGTTCCAACAAAAGATCCTCATTTCTCTCGGCGGGGTTGAACGTCAACCGCCGCCAACGAGATTTTGCTGCTCATCCCAGCTTTAGAGAGTTTGGAAGGTTTGTCAGAGGTCACTCCGGGTTTCACCGGCTTAGCCTGAGCGGAGGGGGAGGTTCTCGGCCTCTTGGTAACATCAACAGCAACCACCGGAGGGCTACGTTTTGTCTTGCGGGAGCCAGTTGCTCCATTAGTAGGTCCCGACGTTGCAGCCAACCAATCCTCAAATTTTGGGTTGGTATACACATTACTTCCAACCCCCACAGTAGTGGAAATGGGAGGAGCAGCTGCAGGCACCGGTATACCATCGTCATCGATCAGTACAAACCGCTTCTCCGGCGGAGTGGAGGAGGTAGCAGCATCATTCGTGGCTGGAGTGACCTTGGGGGAACCATTTGTGACAGATTCTGCATCTGCTGGCATGATGTCCAGAGGTGCCACATTTAGTGGCTCAATTGTTTGTGCTGCTGAAGGGAATGCATGTTGTTCGCTGGCAGAATCATCCTCAATCGAAACAGCCACATCAGCAGTTGCGGGCGGGTCCGATATGCCCAGCGATGGATTGGCTGCAACATCAGCCATAGTATCCGCAGGGTCCTCGTGAGCCACTATTGTTGGAGCAGCATCAGGCACTGTATCCGTTGCAACATGAGGGTGCTGCTGGGATGTTTTCGCAATCCCTACCACCTTTTTCCCTTTACCGTTTACATCTGGACAAATGTAAATGAACGGGGAAATTAATAAACAGTAGAAAATGATGGAGTGTGTAAAATTACAAAAGAGATCGAAATAAAATGAAATGAAAATACCCTTAGTAACAACTGGTGTTATCGAAGGGTCTGCTGGTTCGAAATATCGAACTCGTCCTTTGCTTGCAACCTTAGATTTGCCTTTCGGAGTAGGGGCACGTAGCCAATCACCGTATTGTAGTGCTTCTGGTTTGGCATCCTTAAAGTCAGCGCAAGAAGCACATAGATGACAGAGGATTCCACACACATGGCAAAATGTGGGCAACTTCTCATATTGGACGGGGAGTATTTGTTGTTCCTAATCAGCTATTCCCATTGCCACAAAACGGTGCAATGGTCGAGCAACATCTACTTGGATCCAAACGCGAAGGAACTTGACCATGTTCCCATCTTCCGATTTTCAGGAATCAGTTCCCATGACGGCTCCAAGGCCGCTACCAAGTGCCCGCCCAATGATGTTGGCAACCGTGTCCCCGGTCATCATAGCTAGGGGAACTTTGTGAATCCGAACCTAGATTCGCATATGAGTGAAAGCATAGCCATCAATGGTGAGTTTTGGTTGGATTGGCAGTAGAGCAAGCCAGTCCTTTTTGAACGTCCATGGGCCTCGCTTAAGGACATCATCTCTGCGAGCCGTTGTCTCAAATTTAAACATGAAGAATCCTGATCCTAGGGCCGTTACCGTTGATAGCTTATCACCTTTCCAAACTGTCAAAAAAATGCGTACCAACGCAGCTTCAACGAAAGTTTTCGTTGGAAAAAGCTTCCCTATCAGAGATGATTTGTAATCATCGAGGGGGATGGCTTTGGTCGAAGCTGGTGCAAAAACCAAATGTTGTTCATCACCAGTAAACTGGAGGTTGTCAAAGCGTGATAGAAAAAAATCTGAGGAGGCCATGGTGAAGTAACAGTTAAAGCTGTTGTAGTGGTAGAGAGAAGAATGGTGCAGCCAACATACAAAAGCTGAAGCTGGCGGCCAAGGTGAAATATATGTGTTGAAGAGAAGTAATACCTTAGATGGGATTTATAATTCCGAATGAGTAGGAGAGATTTCAAAAGATAAAATAAATTTTAAATTTATGTTTATCTTAAATTTTACATGTATGGTAATCCTAAAGATTTGTAGATTCCCCGAAAAGAGATGAACAAAATCTTTCCCAGCAAATTCAAAGTTCAATTTTAACTTAGATAAAATAAGTTTGAAATAGAATTTGAAAGTGTATGGTATATGAAGATTAGAAGAGATAGTGATAGCTTTCCCAACAACTTCAAAAAATATTCTAAACTTAGATAATGTGAAATTGAAAGTGAGTTCAAAAGGAAATGGATTCATGATATATAGGGAATTATCCGTTAAGAAAATTCGAAATGTGGAATGGGAGGTATTTTTGATTATCCCGATTTTTTGGAACAATAAAATCTCAGAAATAATGGAACAATGGAACCTCAAAGTTTTGCCTCGCCTCCGTTGAGAGTAAACAGGGTCGTTACCGTTCATGGAGACGGTGGCAGCAGGGTAACGGGCCCGGGAAACCAACGTCTCACAATCTGCCATCAACGTATGCATGGAGGGGAATAGAAAAACCCTAACTACAGCCAACGATGGGCTCGAGATGAGTCCTGACAAACTGCCAGCAATCAGCAAGCCAGACTTGAGTAACATCACTAATAAACATATGATGATAAAATGTCTCAAATATAATATAGGTGTTGCATGTCGTATTTGGTTGCAGCTATGCGTCCGTTTGCATGCATGCCATCGCCATGCGATTGGTAAGAAAAACATGATAACGAGAGACTTATAAGTCTCGTGCCATTTTTCAAGAGAAGCAAAAATACAAGGCCTTGACGGCCAGGATGAACCCTGTGCCCTGATTAAGGGGGCTGGGATGATGAAGGGCACCCATGAGTGTGACCCAGCATAATCAAAACATTCTACAAAATTATTAAGATTACTGAGAATCGTTATGAATGAATTAACTAGGATAATTGTGGATGACGGTAGAAATCTTTGGTAGAGAGTGGTCGTCAGCATTGGAGAGTGAGGTCTCTGTTGCGTGTAAAATAGTCTATTGCAATGGTAGTGCAAGTGTACACGACGCAAGTAGTAAAGTGATACGAAGTATCGGATATCGTCTCCACGGGGATTGGGCTAATAGCTTCACCTTGAATTACTACACGAAAGTAAAGGAAATATTTGAGAAAGTTGTCACGAAAATATTAAAGTAACGTAAATAAAAGAGTAGAGAAATCAAGATAGAGAGAATGGGTTGGTATTGAATTGCTCAGTAGTGCAGGTATTGTATTGCTTAGGAACTCCAGTTCTGTTGCGCGCCTGTCGCTGGCAGCACCTGTCGCGGCAGCTGTCCGTTGGTCGTCGCGGCAGCAAACACACCAACTCAGTACTCCAAGTTTGGCAAGAATCCCAGATCTGCCTTGGCCTATCCCTAGGTCCAAGTCTGTCGATGATCATGTCTTGATGATACCTCCCGGCGTGAATCGAAGGATGAACACCGATGTGTATGAATTCTTCTTTAGCCACTTAACCTCGCCCTATCCCTAGGCACGAGATAGTTCAACTATAAACTAGAGAACTTGCTCTTATTTCTTTCGTATACTTAACTCTCCCGATGCTAAGTAAATAGATAACCTCACAATGCTCTCCCGATGCTCTTGCAAGATATTAATAACCAAAATAAGAGAACTTGAAGTTTATTTTATTGAACTGAAAATTCCTAAAACAAAAGCAACCCTTGCAACTACTTTACAAATCAACCCGTGGCCCTAGGGGGTTTTAGAACATATCGACGGCGGGTAAACGACGGAGGGGTTTGGTTGTCGGTTATGGGGTATCTTCTCTCCTAGGTTAAAATCTATGCCCTTATATAAGCTTTGGGCTCAAGTATTCTAAGTTAACAAGGATTACAACTTTAATTAAAAGTAAGATTCTAATAAAGACTTAATCTTCAAGTATCCTACTTTTCAGCCGCCATCCTTGTTTCTTGGGATTTCCTCTCCTTGAGCTTTGGCTTGACATATCTTTTGATCCGGGGCTTGGAAAAATATATTGTTTTCACACGACAGACGAGCATAATTTTCTCTATCTATCGAGGTCCACTTTGCTTTTCCTCCACTGACTGGCTGTCGTCCTCTGCTGTCACGGCAGATCCATGACAGCATCGTCCTCATCGTCTGCTTGTCCAGTTCAGCTCTTCTGCTTCTCTGCCCTGCGCCCGCCTTCTCCGTCTACTACGGCAGCAACCTGCAAAATCAGCCTTCTTTTAGTAGAATCCGTGCCTTTACTATATTTGTGATGTTTTGCTGTAAACTGACCTAAATGCAATGCAGTGATGCTTGAATGCAGCAGAAATATGGGTTAAAAAGGGTGTAAATAATAGAACTTTTACACACTCAACAGTCTCCATGACAGTAATAAAAATAATAAGCAAACCTGTACATGTTGGTGAGGGATGGATACAGATAACTCCAGTGGTATTCCTTTGCCGGAGAGTAATGTGACACCAACCAGCTTGGAAAGATCGACAGAGGGCTAGATGAGAGCCATGGCAAAGCCAATGGGAAAGCAAAATTCCATGGGGTGATGGGTCGGTTTCCCACTTTCACCGTTTGGGTGCTAAACAAGCACCACCGCGGCAGAGGTGAGAGGGAGAGGTGGTAGAAGTGGTGGTGGTGGTGGTCGAGGTAGAAGGGAAAAACGAAAGGGAGAATTAGAGAGAAAAAAAATTGAGAGAGTTTTCATCACCTGTTACCCGTTGGAATTTTACCCGTTAGAATTTTAACTGAGTAAAAAGTACAGTAATCAAGTTTTTGCAATATAATCATGTTGAAAAGCTCTTAATCAATTATATGAACTCCTAAAATTTGATTCTAACTTATTTTGCGATCTTTTTCGTAAAGGTTTCGGACGAGCGGGTCTAAATGGGCCGAACAATGGACCCATTAGAATTTTAACTGAGTAAAAAGTACAGAAATCGAGTTTTTGCAATATAATCGTGTTGAAAAGCTCGTAATCAATTGTATGAACTCCAAATTTTGGATTAAAACTTATTTTCCAACCCTTTTGTAGAGGTTTCGGACGAGCGGGTCTAAATGGGCCGAACAATGGACCCATTAGAATTTTAACTGGGTCAAAAGTACAGAAATCGAGTTTTTGCAATATAATAGTGTTGAAAAGCTCGTAATCAATTATATGAACTCCTAAATTTCGATTAAAACTTACTTTGCGGTCCTTTTCGTAAGGTTTCAGTCGAGCGAGTCTAAATGGGCCGAACAATGGACCCGTTAGAATTTTAACCGAGTAAAAAGTATAAAAATTAAGTTTTTCCAATATAATAGTGTTGAAAAGCTCGTAATCAATTGTATGAACTCCTAAATTTGGATTAAAACTTATTTTCCAACCCTTTTGTAGAGGTTTCGGACGAGCGGGTCTAAATGGGCCGAACAATGGAACCGTTAGAATTTTAACTGAGTAAAAAGTACAGAAATCGAGTTTTGGCAATATAATGTGTTGAAAAGCTCGTAATCAATTATATGAACTCCTAAATTTGATTCTAACTTGTTTTGCGGTCTTTTTTGTAAAGTTTCGGATGAGCGGTTCTAAATGGTCCGAACAATGGACCCGTTTGAATTTTAACTGAGTCAAAAGTACAGAAATCGAGTTTTTGCAATATAATAGTGTTGAAAAGCTCGTAATCAATTTTATGAACTCCTAAATTTCGATTAAAACTTACTTTGCGGTCCTTTTCGTAAGGTTTCGGACGAGCGAGTCTAAATGGGCCGAACAGTGGACCCGTTAGAATTTTAACCGAATAAAAACTATAAAAATTAAGTTTTTGCAATATAATAGTGTTGAAAAGCTCGTAATAAATTATATGAACTCCTAAATTTGGATTAAAACTTATTTTGTAGCCCTTTTTTGTAGAGGTTTCGGACGAGCGCGTCTAAATGGGCAAAACAATGGACCCGCTAGAATTTTTTTTAAGAAAGCCCGATAGAATTTTAACTGAGTAAAAAGTACAGAAATTGAATTTTTGCAATATAATCGTGTTGAAAAGCTCGTTATCAATTATATGAACTCCTAAAATTTGATTCTAACTTATTTTCTGATCTTTTATGTTGAAGTTTCGGACGAGCGGGTCTAAATAGGCCGAACAATGGACCCGTTAGAATTTTAACTGAGTAAAAAGTACAAAAATCAAGTTTTAGTAATCTAATTGTGTTGAAAAGCTCCTAATCAATTGTATGAACTCCTAAATTTGGATTAAAACTTATTTTGCAACCCTTTTGTTGAGGTTTCGGATGAGCAAGTCTAAATGGGCCGAATAATGGACCCGTTAGAATTTTAACTTAGTACAAAGTACAGAAATCAAGTTTTTGCAATATAATCATGTTGAAAAGATCGTAATCATATGAACTCCCAAAATTTGATTCTAACTTTTTTTGCGGTCTTTTTTGTGGAGGTTTCGGACGAGCGGGTCTAAATGGGCCGAACAATGGATCCGTTAGAATTTTAACTGAGTAGAAAGTACAAAAAGTGATTTTTGCAATATAATCTGTTTGAAAATCTCTTAATCAATTGTATGAACTCCTAAATTTGGATTAAAACTTATTTTGCAACCCTTTTGTAGAGGTTTCGGACGAGCGAGTCTAAATGGGCCGAACAATGGACCCGTTAGAATTTTAACAGAGTAAAAAACAGAAAAATCGAGTTTTTGCAATATAATTGTGTTGAAAAGCTCATAATCAATTGTATGAACTCCTAAATTTGGATTAAAACTTATTTTGCAACCCTTTTGTAGAGGTTTCGGATGAGAGGGTCTAAATGGGCCGAACAATGGACCCGTTAGAATTTTAACTGAGTAGAAAGTACAAAAAGTGGGTTCTTGAAATATAATCTGTTTGAAAATCTCTTAGTCAATTGTATGAACTCCTAAATTTGGATTAAAACTTATTTTGCAACCCTTTTTGTAGAGGTTTCGGACGAGCGGGTCTAAATGGGGCGAACAATGGACCCGTTAGAATTTTAAATGAGTAAAAAATACAGTAATCGAGTTTTTGCAATATAAACGTGTTGAGAAGCTCGTAATCAATTGTATGAACTCCTAAATTTGTATTAAAACTTATTTTCCAACCCTTTTGTAGAGGTTTCGGACTAGCGGGTCTAAATGGGCCGACCAATAGACCCATTTATATTTTAACAGAGTAAAAAGCACAAAAATGGAGTTTTTGCAATATAATTGTGTTGAAAAGCTCATAATCAATTGTATGAACTCCTAAGTTTGGATTAAAACTTATTTTGCAACCCTTTTGTAGAGGTTTCGGACGAGCGGGTCTAAATGGGCCGAACAATGGACCCGTTAGAATTTTAACTGAGTAAAAAGTACGTAAATCGAGTTTTTGCAATATAATCGTGTTGAAAAGCTCCTAATCAATTGTATGAACTCCTAAATTTGGATTAAAACTTATTTTGCAACCCTTTTGTAGAGGTTTTGGACGAGCGGGTCTAAATGGGCCGAACAATTGACCCGTTAGAATTTTAACTGAGTAAAAAGTACAGAAATCGAGTTTTGGCAATATAATCGTGTTGAAAAGCTCGTAATCAATTGTATGAACTCCTAAATTTGGATTAAAACTTATTTTCCAACCCTTTTGTAGAGGTTTCGGACGAGCGGGTCTAAATGGGCCGAAAAATTGACCCATTAGAATTTTAACTGAGTCAAAAGTACAGAAATCGAGTTTTTGCAATATAATAGTGTTGAAAAGCTCGTAATCAATTATATGAACTCCTAAATTTCGATTAAAACTTACTTTGCGGTCCTTTTCGTAAAGTTTCAGACGAGCGAGTCTAAATGGGCCGAACAATGGACACGTTAGAATTTTAACCGAGTAAAAAGTATAAAAATTAAGTTTTTCCAATATAATAGTGTTGAAAAGCTCGTAATCAATTGTATGAACTCCTAAATTTGGATTAAAACTTATTTTGCAGCCCATTTTTGTAGAGGTTTCGGACGAACGGGTCTAAATGAGCCGAACAAAGAACCCGTTAGAATTTTAACAGAGTAAAAAGTACAGAAATCGAGTTTTTGCAATATAATCATGTTGGAAAGCTCGAAATTAAATATCTGAACTCTTAAATTTGATCAAAACTTGTTTTGCGGTCTTTTTTGTAGAGGTTTCGGACGAGCGGGTCTAAATGGGCCGAACGATGGACTCGTTAGAATTTTAATTGAGTAAAAAGTACAGAAAATGAGTTTTTGCAATATAATCGTGTTGAAAATCTCGTAATCAATTGTATGAACTCCTAAATTTGGATTAAAACTTATTTTGCAACCCTTTTGTAGAGGTTTCGGACGAGCGGGTCTAAATGGACCGAACAATGGACCTGTTGAATTTTAACTGAGTAAAAAGTACAGAAATCGAGTTTTTGCAATATAATCGTGTTGAAAAGCTCGTAATCAATTGTATGAACTCTTAAATTTGGATTAAAACTTATTTGCCAACCCTTTTGTAGAGGTTTCGGACGAGCGGGTCTAAATGGGCCGAACAATGGACCCATTAGAATTTTAACTTAGTAAAAAGTACATAAATCAAGTTTTTGCAATATAATCGTGTTCAAAAGCTCTTAATCAATTATATGAACTCCTAGAATTTGATTCTAACTTATTTTGCGATCTTTTTTGTAACGGTTTCGGACGAGCGGGTCTAAATAGGCCGAACAATGGACTCGTTATAATTTTAACTGAGAAAAAAGTACAGAAATCGAGTTTTTGCAATATAATTGTGTTGAAAAGCTCCTAAACAATAGTATGAACTCCTAAATTTGGATTAAAACTTATTTTGCAACCCTTTTGTAGAGGTTTCGGACGAGCGGGTCTAAATGGGCCGAACAATGGACCCGTTAGAATTTTAACCGAGTTAAAAGTACTATAATCGAGTTTTTGTAATATAACCGTGTTGAAAAGCTCGTAATCAATTATATGAACTCCTAAATTTGATTCTAACTTGTTTTACGGTCTTTTTGTAGAGGTTTCGGACAAGCGGGTCTAAATGGGCCGAATAATGGACCCGTTAGAATTTTGACAGAGTAAAAAGTACATAAATCGAGTTTTTGCAATATAATCTGGTTGAAAAGCTCGTAATCAATTATATGAACTCCTAAATTTGATTCTAACTTGTTTTGCGGTCTTTTTTGTAGAGGTTTCGGACGAGCAGGTCTAAATGGGCCGAGCAATGGACCTGTTAGAATTTTAACTGAGTAAAAAGTACAGAAATCGAGTTTTTGCAATATAATCGTGTTGAAAAGCTCATAATCAATTATATGAACTCCTAAATTTGGATTAAAACTTATTTTGCAACCCTTTTTGTAGAGCTTTCGGACGAGCGGGTCTAAATGGGGCGAACAATGGACTCGTTAGAATTTTAATTGAGTAAAAAATACAGTAAACGATTTTTTGCAATATAATCGTGTTCAAAAGCTCTTGAGCAATTATATGAACTCCTAGAACTTGATTCTAACTTATTTTGTGATCTTTTTGTAACGGTTTCGGACGAGCGGGTCTAAATGGGCCGAACAATGGACTCGTTAGAATTTTAATTAAGTAAAAAGTTAAGAAATCGAGTTTTGCAATATAATAGTGTTGAAAATCTCGTAAACAATTATATGAACTATTAAATTTGGATTAAAACTTATTTTGCAACCTTTTTGTAGAGGATTAGGACGAGCGGGTCTAAATGGGCCGAACAATGGACCCTTTAGAATTTTAACTGAGTAAAAAGTACTATAATCACGTTTTTGCAATATAATCGTGTTGAAAAGCTCGTAATCAATTATATGAACGCCTAAAATTTGATTAAAACTTGTTTTGCGATCTTTTTTGTAGAGGTTTCGGACGAGCGGGTCTAAATGGGGCGAATAATGGACCCGTTAGAATTTTAACTGAGTAAAAAGAACAAAAATCGATTTTTTGCATTATAATCGTGTTCAAAATCTCTTAATCAATTATATGAACTCCTAGAATTTGATTCTAACTTATTTTGCGATCTTTTTTGTAACGGTTTCGGACGAGCGGGTCTAAATGGGCCGAACAATGGACCCGTTAGAATTTTAACTGAGTAAAAAGTAAAGAAATCGAGTTTTTGCAATATAATCGTGTTGAAAAGCTCGTAAACAATTGTAGGAACTCCTAAAATTGGATTAAAACTTATTTTGCAACCCTTTTGTAGAGGTTTCGGACGAGCGGGTCTAAATGGGCCGAACAATGGACCCGTTAGAATTTTAACTGAGTAAAAAGTATAGAAATCAAGTTTTTGCAATATAATCATGTTGAAAAGCCCATAATAAATTGTATGAACTCCTAAATTTTGATTAAAACTTATTTTGCAACCCTTTTGTAGAGGTTTCGGACAAGCGGGTCTAAATGGGCCGAACAATGGACCTGTTAGAATTTTAACTGAGAAAAAAGTACAGAAATCGAGTTTTTGCAATATAATCGTGTTGAAAAGCTCATAATCAATTATATGAACTCCTAAATTTGGATTAAAACTTATTTTGCAACCCTTTTTGTAGAGCTTTCGGACGAGCGGGTCTAAATGGGGCGAACAATGGACCCGTTAGAATTTTAACTGAGTAAAAAATACAGTAATCGAGTTTTTGCAATATAATCGTGTTCAAAAGCTCTTGAGAAATTATATGAACTCCTAGAACTTGATTCTAACTTATTTTGCGATCTTTTTTGTAACGGTTTCGGACGAGGGGGTCTAAATGGGCCGAACAATGGACCCGTTAGAATTTTAACTGAGTAAAAAGTAAAGAAATCGAGTTTTGCAATATAATCGTGTTGAAAAGCTCGTAATCAATTGTATGAACTCCTAAATTTGGATTAAAACTTATTTTGCAACCCTTTTGTAGAGGTTTCGGACGAGCGGGTTTAAATGGGCCGAATAATGGACCTGTTAGAATTTTAACTGAGAAAAAAGTATAGAAATCGAGTTTTTGCAATATAATGGTGTTGAAAAGCTCAAAATCAATTGTATGAACTCCTAAATTTTATTCTAACTTGTTTTGCGGTCTTTTTTGTAGAGGTTTCGGACGATCGGGTCTAAATGGGCCGAACAATGGACCCGTTAGAATTTTAACTGAGTAAAAAGTACAGAAATCGAGTTTTTGCAATATAATCGTGTTGAAAAGCTCGTAATCAATTGTATGAACTCCTAAATTTGGATTAAAACTTATTTTGCAACCCTTTTGTAGAGGTTTCGGACGAGCGGGTCTAAATGGGCCGAATAATGGACCTGTTAGAATTTCAACTGAGAAAAAAGTATAGAAATCGAGTTTTTGCAATATAATGGTGTTGAAAAGCTCATAATCAATTGTATGAACTCCTAAATTTGGATTAAAACTTATTTTCCAACCCTTTTGTAGAGGTTTCGGACGAGCGGGTCTAAATGGGCCGAACAATGGACCCGTTAGAATTTTAACTGAGTAAAAAGTACAGAAATCGAGTTTTTGCAATATAATTGTGTTGAAAAGCTCGTAATCAATTGTATGAACTCCTAAATTTGGATTAAAACTTATTTTGCAACCCTTTTGTAGAGGTTTCAGACGAGCAGGTCTAAATGGGCCGAACAATGGACCTGTTAGAATTTTAACTGAGTAAAAAGTACAGAAATCGAGTTTTTGCAATATAATCGTGTTGAAAAGCTCGTAATCAATTGTATAGACTCCTAAATTTGGATTAAAACTTATTTTCCAACCCTTTTTGTAGAGGTTTCGGACGAGCGGGTCTAAATGGGCCGAACAATGGACCCTTTCGAATTTTAACTAAGTAAAAAGTACTGTTATCAAGTTTTTGCAATATAATCGTGTTGAAAAGCTCGTAATCAATTATATGAACTCCTAAATTTGATTCTAACTTGTTTTGCGGTCTTTTTTGTAGAGGTTTCGGACGAGCGGGACTAAATGGGCCGAACAATGGACCCGTTAGAATTTTCACTAAGTAAAAAGCACAAAAATCAAGTTTTTGCAATATAATCGTGTTGAAAAGCTCGAAATTAATTATCTGAACTCCTTAAAACTTGTTTTGCGGTCTTTTTTGTAGAGGTTTCGGACGAGCGGGTTTAAATGGGCCGAATAATGGACTCGTTAGAATTTTAACTGAGTAAAAAGTACAGAAATCGAGTTTTTGCAATATAATCGTGTTGAAAAGCTCGTAATAAATTGTATGAATTCCTAAATTTGGATTAAAACTTATTTTCCAACCCTTTTGTTAAGGTTTCGGACGAGCGGGTCTAAATGGGCCGAACAATGGACCCGTTAGAATTTTAAGTGAGTAAAAAGTACATAAATTGAGTTTTTGCAATATAATCGTGTTGAAAAGCTCGTAATCAATTATATGAACTCCTAACATTTGATTAAAACTTGTTTTGCAGTCTTTTTTGTAGAGGTTTCGGACGAGCGGGTCTAAATGGGCCGAACAATGGACCCGTTAGAATTTTAACTGAGTAAAAAGTACAGAAATTGAGTTTTGGCAATATAATCGTGTTGAAAAGCTCGTAATCAATTATATGAACTCCTAAATTTGATTCTAACTTGTTTTGTTGTCTTTTTTGTAGAGGTTTCAAACGAGCGGGTCCAAATGGGCCGAACAATGGACCTGTTAGAATTTTAATTGAGTAAAAAGTACAGAAATCGAGTTTTTGCAATATAATAGTGTTGAAAAGCTCGTAATAAATTATATGAACTCATAAATTTCGATTAAAACTTACTTTGCGGTCCTTTTCGTAAGGTTTCGAATGAGCGAGTCTAAATTGGCCGAACAATGGACCCGTTAGAATTTTAACTGAGTAAAAAGTATAAAAATTAAAATTTTCCAATATAATAGTGTTGAAAAGCTCGTAATCAATTTTATGAACTCCTAAATTTGGATTAAAACTTATTTTCCAACCCTTTTGTAGAGGTTTCGGACGAGCGGGTCTAAATGGGCCGAATAATGGACCCGTTAGAATTTTAACTGTGTAAAAAGTACAGAAATCGAGTTTTGGCAATATAATCGTGTTGAAAAGCTCGTAATCAATTGTATGAACTCCTAAATTTGATTCTAACTTGTTTTGCGGTGTTTTTTGTAGAGGTTTCGGACGAGCGGGTCTAAATGGGCCGAACAATGGACCCGCTAGAATTTTAACTGAGTCAAAAGTACAGAAATCGAGTTTTTGCAATATAATAGTGTTGAAAAGCTTGTAATCAATTATATGAACTCCTAAATTTCGATTAAAACTTACTTTGCGGTCCTTTTCGTAAGGTTTCGGACGAGCGAGTCTAAATGGGCCGAATAATGGACCCGTTAGAATTTTAACCGAGTAAAAAGAATAAAAATTAAGTTTTTGCAATATAATAGTGTTGAAAAGCTCGTAATCAATAATATGAACTCCTAAATTTGGATTAAAAATTATTTTGCAGCCCTTTTTTGTAGAGGTTTCGGACGAGCGGGTCTAAATGGGCCGAACAATGGACCCGCTAGAATTTTTTTAAGAAAGCCCGTTAAAATTTTAACTCAGTAAAAAGTACAGAAATTGAATTTTTGCAATATAATCGTGTTGAAAAGCTCGTTATCAATTATATGAACTCCTAAAATTTGATTCTAACTTATTTTCTGATCTTTTTTGTTGAGGTTTCGGACGAGCGGATCTAAATGGACCGACAATGGACCCGTTAGAATTTTAACTGAGTAAAAAGTACAAAAATCAAGTTTTAGCAATCTAATTGTGTTGAAAAGCTCGTAATCAATTGTATGAACTCCTAAATTTGGATTAAAACTTATTTTGCAACCCTTTTGTAGAGGTTTCGGATGAGCGAGTCTAAATGGGCCGAACAATGGACCCGTTAGAATTTTAACTGAGTACAAAGTATAGAAATCAAGTTTCTGCAATATAATCTTGTTGAAAAGCTCGTAATCAATTATATGAACTCCTAAAATTTGATTCTAACTTGTTTTGCGGTCTTTTTTGTAGGGGTTTCGGACGAGCGGGACTAAATGGGCCGAACAATGGATCCGTTAGAATTTTAACTGAGTAGAAAGTACAAAAAGTGAGTTTTTGCAATATAATCTGTTTGAAAATCTCTTAATCAATTGTATGAACTCCTAAATTTGGATTAAAACTTATTTTGCAACCCTTTTGTAAAGGTTTCGGACGAGCGGGTCTAAATGGGCCGAACAATGGACCCGTTAGAATTTTAACTGAGTAAAAAGTAATGTAATCAAGTTTTTGTAATATAATCGTGTTGAAAAGCTCGTAATCAATTATATGAACTCCTAAATTTGATTCTAACTTGTTTTGCAGTCTTTTTTGTAGAGGTTTCAGACGAGCGGGTATAAATGGGCCGAACAATGGACCCGTTAGAATTTTAATTGAGTAAAAAGTACAGAAATCGAGTTTTTGCAATATAATCGTGTTGAAAAGCTCGTAATTAATTGTATGAACTCCTAAAATTGGATTAAAACTTATTTTGCAACCCTTTAGTAGAGGTTTCGGACGAGCGGGTCTAAATGGGCCGAACAATGGACCCGTTAGAATTTTAACTGAGTAAAAAGTATAGAAATCGAGTTTTTGCAATATAATCATGTTGAAAAGCCCATAATAAATTGTATGAACTCCTAAATTTTGATTAAAACTTATTTTGCAACCCTTTTGTAGAGGTTTCGGACAAGCGGGTCTAAATGGGCCGAACAATGGACCTGTTAGAATTTTAACTGAGAAAAAAGTACAGAAATCGAGTTTTTGCAATATAATCGTGTTGAAAAGCTCATAATCAATTATATGAACTCCTAAATTTGGATTAAAACTTATTTTGCAACCCTTTTTGTAGAGCTTTCGGACGAGCGGGTCTAAATGGGGCGAACAATGGACCCGTTAGAATTTTAACTGAGTAAAAAATACAGTAATCGAGTTTTTGCAATATAATCGTGTTCAAAAGCTCTTGAGAAATTATATGAACTCCTAGAACTTGATTCTAACTTATTTTGCGATCTTTTTTGTAACGGTTTCGGACGAGGGGGTCTAAATGGGCCGAACAATGGACCCGTTAGAATTTTAACTGA
Organism: Hibiscus trionum; assembly: GCA_030270665.1. Taxonomy (NCBI): domain Eukaryota; kingdom Viridiplantae; phylum Streptophyta; class Magnoliopsida; order Malvales; family Malvaceae; genus Hibiscus; species Hibiscus trionum. The sequence continues at coordinate 34,500,323 of BSYR01000010.1, read as the reverse complement.
GTAAAAAGTAAAGAAATCGAGTTTTGCAATATAATCGTGTTGAAAAGCTCGTAATCAATTGTATGAACTCCTAAATTTGGATTAAAACTTATTTTGCAACCCTTTTGTAGAGGTTTCGGACGAGCGGGTTTAAATGGGCCGAATAATGGACCTGTTAGAATTTTAACTGAGAAAAAAGTATAGAAATCGAGTTTTTGCAATATAATGGTGTTGAAAAGCTCAAAATCAATTGTATGAACTCCTAAATTTTATTCTAACTTGTTTTGCGGTCTTTTTTGTAGAGGTTTCGGACGATCGGGTCTAAATGGGCCGAACAATGGACCCGTTAGAATTTTAACTGAGTAAAAAGTACAGAAATCGAGTTTTTGCAATATAATCGTGTTGAAAAGCTCGTAATCAATTGTATGAACTCCTAAATTTGGATTAAAACTTATTTTGCAACCCTTTTGTAGAGGTTTCGGACGAGCGGGTCTAAATGGGCCGAATAATGGACCTGTTAGAATTTTAACTGAGAAAAAAGTATAGAAATCGAGTTTTTGCAATATAATGGTGTTGAAAAGCTCATAATCAATTGTATGAACTCTTAAATTTGGATTAAAACTTATTTTCCAACCCTTTTGTAGAGGTTTCGGACGAGCGGGTCTAAATGGGCCGAACAATGGACCCGTTAGAATTTTAACTGAGTAAAAAGTACAGAAATCGAGTTTTTGCAATATAATTGTGTTGAAAAGCTCGTAATCAATTGTATGAACTCCTAAATTTGGATTAAAACTTATTTTGCAACCCTTTTGTAGAGGTTTCAGACGAGCAGGTCTAAATGGGCCGAACAATGGACCTGTTAGAATTTTAACTGAGTAAAAAGTACAGAAATCGAGTTTTTGCAATATAATCGTGTTGAAAAGCTCGTAATCAATTGTATAGACTCCTAAATTTGGATTAAAACTTATTTTCCAACCCTTTTTGTAGAGGTTTCGGACGAGCGGGTCTAAATGGGCCGAACAATGGACCCTTTCGAATTTTAACTAAGTAAAAAGTACTGTTATCAAGTTTTTGCAATATAATCGTGTTGAAAAGCTCGTAATCAATTATATGAACTCCTAAATTTGATTCTAACTTGTTTTGCGGTCTTTTTTGTAGAGGTTTCGGACGAGCGGGACTAAATGGGCCGAACAATGGACCCGTTAGAATTTTCACTAAGTAAAAAGCACAAAAATCAAGTTTTTGCAATATAATCGTGTTGAAAAGCTCGAAATTAATTATCTGAACTCCTTAACACTTGTTTTGCGGTCTTTTTTGTAGAGGTTTCGGACGAGCGGGTTTAAATGGGCCGAACAATGGACTCGTTAGAATTTTAACTGAGTAAAAAGTACAGAAATCGAGTTTTTGCAATATAATCGTGTTGAAAAGCTCGTAATCAATTGTATAGACTCCTAAATTTGGATTAAAACTTATTTTCCAACCCTTTTTGTAGAGGTTTCGGACGAGCGGGTCTAAATGGGCCGAACAATGGACCCTTTCGAATTTTAACTAAGTAAAAAGTACTGTTATCAAGTTTTTGCAATATAATCGTGTTGAAAAGCTCGTAATCAATTATATGAACTCCTAAATTTGATTCTAACTTGTTTTGCGGTCTTTTTTGTAGAGGTTTCGGACGAGCGGGACTAAATGGGCCGAACAATGGACCCGTTAGAATTTTCACTAAGTAAAAAGCACAAAAATCAAGTTTTTGCAATATAATCGTGTTGAAAAGCTCGAAATTAATTATCTGAACTCCTTAACACTTGTTTTGCGGTCTTTTTTGTAGAGGTTTCGGACGAGCGGGTTTAAATGGGCCGAACAATGGACTCGTTAGAATTTTAACTGAGTAAAAAGTACAGAAATCGAGTTTTTGCAATATAATCGTGTTGAAAAGCTCGTAATAAATTGTATGAATTCCTAAATTTGGATTAAAACTTATTTTCCAACCCTTTTGTTAAGGTTTCGGACGAGCGGGTCTAAATGGGCCGAACAATGGACCCGTTAGAATTTTAAGTGAGTAAAAAGTACATAAATTGAGTTTTTGCAATATAATCGTGTTGAAAAGCTCGTAATCAATTATATGAACTCCTAACATTTGATTAAAACTTGTTTTGCAGTCTTTTTTGTAGAGGTTTCGGACGAGCGGGTCTAAATGGGCCGAACAATGGACCCGTTAGAATTTTAACTGAGTAAAAAGTACAGAAATTGAGTTTTGGCAATATAATCGTGTTGAAAAGCTCGTAATCAATTATATGAACTCCTAAATTTGATTCTAACTTGTTTTGCTGTCTTTTTTGTAGAGGTTTCAAACGAGCGGGTCCAAATGGGCCGAACAATGGACCTGTTAGAATTTTAATTGAGTAAAAAGTACAGAAATCGAGTTTTTGCAATATAATAGTGTTGAAAAGCTCGTAATAAATTATATGAACTCATAAATTTCGATTAAAACTTACTTTGCGGTCCTTTTCGTAAGGTTTCGAATGAGCGAGTCTAAATTGGCCGAACAATGGACCCGTTAGAATTTTAACTGAGTAAAAAGTATAAAAATTAAAATTTTCCAATATAATAGTGTTGAAAAGCTCGTAATCAATTTTATGAACTCCTAAATTTGGATTAAAACTTATTTTCCAACCCTTTTGTAGAGGTTTCGGACGAGCGGGTCTAAATGGGCCGAATAATGGACCCGTTAGAATTTTAACTGTGTAAAAAGTACAGAAATCGAGTTTTGGCAATATAATCGTGTTGAAAAGCTCGTAATCAATTGTATGAACTCCTAAATTTGATTCTAACTTGTTTTGCGGTGTTTTTTGTAGAGGTTTCGGACGAGCGGGTCTAAATGGGCCGAACAATGGACCCGCTAGAATTTTAACTGAGTCAAAAGTACAGAAATCGAGTTTTTGCAATATAATAGTGTTGAAAAGCTTGTAATCAATTATATGAACTCCTAAATTTCGATTAAAACTTACTTTGCGGTCCTTTTCGTAAGGTTTCGGACGAGCGAGTCTAAATGGGCCGAATAATGGACCCGTTAGAATTTTAACCGAGTAAAAAGAATAAAAATTAAGTTTTTGCAATATAATAGTGTTGAAAAGCTCGTAATCAATAATATGAACTCCTAAATTTGGATTAAAAATTATTTTGCAGCCCTTTTTTGTAGAGGTTTCGGACGAGCGGGTCTAAATGGGCCGAACAATGGACCCGCTAGAATTTTTTTAAGAAAGCCCGTTAAAATTTTAACTCAGTAAAAAGTACAGAAATTGAATTTTTGCAATATAATCGTGTTGAAAAGCTCGTTATCAATTATATGAACTCCTAAAATTTGATTCTAACTTATTTTCTGATCTTTTTTGTTGAGGTTTCGGACGAGCGGATCTAAATGGACCGACAATGGACCCGTTAGAATTTTAACTGAGTAAAAAGTACAAAAATCAAGTTTTAGCAATCTAATTGTGTTGAAAAGCTCGTAATCAATTGTATGAACTCCTAAATTTGGATTAAAACTTATTTTGCAACCCTTTTGTAGAGGTTTCGGATGAGCGAGTCTAAATGGGCCGAACAATGGACCCGTTAGAATTTTAACTGAGTACAAAGTATAGAAATCAAGTTTCTGCAATATAATCTTGTTGAAAAGCTCGTAATCAATTATATGAACTCCTAAAATTTGATTCTAACTTGTTTTGCGGTCTTTTTTGTAGGGGTTTCGGACGAGCGGGACTAAATGGGCCGAACAATGGATCCGTTAGAATTTTAACTGAGTAGAAAGTACAAAAAGTGAGTTTTTGCAATATAATCTGTTTGAAAATCTCTTAATCAATTGTATGAACTCCTAAATTTGGATTAAAACTTATTTTGCAACCCTTTTGTAAAGGTTTCGGACGAGCGGGTCTAAATGGGCCGAACAATGGACCCGTTAGAATTTTAACTGAGTAAAAAGTAATGTAATCAAGTTTTTGTAATATAATCGTGTTGAAAAGCTCGTAATCAATTATATGAACTCCTAAATTTGATTCTAACTTGTTTTGCAGTCTTTTTTGTAGAGGTTTCAGACGAGCGGGTATAAATGGGCCGAACAATGGACCCGTTAGAATTTTAATTGAGTAAAAAGTACAGAAATCGAGTTTTTGCAATATAATCGTGTTGAAAAGCTCGTAATTAATTGTATGAACTCCTAAAATTGGATTAAAACTTATTTTGCAACCCTTTAGTAGAGGTTTCGGACGAGCGGGTCTAAATGGGCCGAACAATGGACCCGTTAGAATTTTAACTGAGTAAAAAGTATAGAAATCGAGTTTTTGCAATATAATCATGTTGAAAAGCCCATAATAAATTGTATGAACTCCTAAATTTTGATTAAAACTTATTTTGCAACCCTTTTGTAGAGGTTTCGGACAAGCGGGTCTAAATGGGCCGAACAATGGACCTGTTAGAATTTTAACTGAGAAAAAAGTACAGAAATCGAGTTTTTGCAATATAATCGTGTTGAAAAGCTCATAATCAATTATATGAACTCCTAAATTTGGATTAAAACTTATTTTGCAACCCTTTTTGTAGAGCTTTCGGACGAGCGGGTCTAAATGGGGCGAACAATGGACCCGTTAGAATTTTAACTGAGTAAAAAATACAGTAATCGAGTTTTTGCAATATAATCGTGTTCAAAAGCTCTTGAGAAATTATATGAACTCCTAGAACTTGATTCTAACTTATTTTGCGATCTTTTTTGTAACGGTTTCGGACGAGGGGGTCTAAATGGGCCGAACAATGGACCCGTTAGAATTTTAACTGAGTAAAAAGTAAAGAAATCGAGTTTTGCAATATAATCGTGTTGAAAAGCTCGTAATCAATTGTATGAACTCCTAAATTTGGATTAAAACTTATTTTGCAACCCTTTTGTAGAGGTTTCGGACGAGCGGGTTTAAATGGGCCGAATAATGGACCTGTTAGAATTTTAACTGAGAAAAAAGTATAGAAATCGAGTTTTTGCAATATAATGGTGTTGAAAAGCTCAAAATCAATTGTATGAACTCCTAAATTTTATTCTAACTTGTGTTGCGGTCTTTTTTGTAGAGGTTTCGGACGATCGGGTCTAAATGGGCCGAACAATGGACCCGTTAGAATTTTAACTGAGTAAAAAGTACAGAAATCGAGTTTTTGCAATATAATCGTGTTGAAAAGCTCGTAATCAATTGTATGAACTCCTAAATTTGGATTAAAACTTATTTTGCAACCCTTTTGTAGAGGTTTCGGACGAGCGGGTCTAAATGGGCCGAATAATGGACCTGTTAGAATTTTAAATGAGAAAAAAGTATAGAAATCGAGTTTTTGCAATATAATGGTGTTGAAAAGCTCATAATCAATTGTATGAACTCTTAAATTTGGATTAAAACTTATTTTCCAACCCTTTTGTAGAGGTTTCGGACGAGCGGGTCTAAATGGGCCGAACAATGGACCCGTTAGAATTTTAACTGAGTAAAAAGTACAGAAATCGAGTTTTTGCAATATAATTGTGTTGAAAAGCTCGTAATCAATTGTATGAACTCCTAAATTTGGATTAAAACTTATTTTGCAACCCTTTTGTAGAGGTTTCAGACGAGCAGGTCTAAATGGGCCGAACAATGGACCTGTTAGAATTTTAACTGAGTAAAAAGTACAGAAATCGAGTTTTTGCAATATAATCGTGTTGAAAAGCTCGTAATCAATTGTATAGACTCCTAAATTTGGATTAAAACTTATTTTCCAACCCTTTTTGTAGAGGTTTCGGACGAGCGGGTCTAAATGGGCCGAACAATGGACCCTTTCGAATTTTAACTAAGTAAAAAGTACTGTTATCAAGTTTTTGCAATATAATCGTGTTGAAAAGCTCGTAATCAATTATATGAACTCCTAAATTTGATTCTAACTTGTTTTGCGGTCTTTTTTGTAGAGGTTTCGGACGAGCGGGACTAAATGGGCCGAACAATGGACCCGTTAGAATTTTCACTAAGTAAAAAGCACAAAAATCAAGTTTTTGCAATATAATCGTGTTGAAAAGCTCGAAATTAATTATCTGAACTCCTTAAAACTTGTTTTGCGGTCTTTTTTGTAGAGGTTTCGGACGAGCGGGTTTAAATGGGCCGAACAATGGACTCGTTAGAATTTTAACTGAGTAAAAAGTACAGAAATCGAGTTTTTGCAATATAATCGTGTTGAAAAGCTCGTAATAAATTGTATGAATTCCTAAATTTGGATTAAAACTTATTTTCCAACCCTTTTGTTAAGGTTTCGGACGAGCGGGTCTAAATGGGCCGAACAATGGACCCGTTAGAATTTTAAATGAGTAAAAAGTACATAAATTGAGTTTTTGCAATATAATCGTGTTGAAAAGCTCGTAATCAATTATATGAACTCCTAACATTTGATTAAAACTTGTTTTGCAGTCTTTTTTGTAGAGGTTTCGGACGAGCGGGTCTAAATGGGCCGAACAATGGACCCGTTAGAATTTTAACTGAGTAAAAAGTACAGAAATTGAGTTTTGGCAATATAATCGTGTTGAAAAGCTCGTAATCAATTATATGAACTCCTAAATTTGATTCTAACTTGTTTTGCTGTCTTTTTTGTAGAGGTTTCAAACGAGCGGGTCCAAATGGGCCGAACAATGGACCTGTTAGAATTTTAATTGAGTAAAAAGTACAGAAATCGAGTTTTTGCAATATAATAGTGTTGAAAAGCTCGTAATAAATTATATGAACTCATAAATTTCGATTAAAACTTACTTTGCGGTCCTTTTCGTAAGGTTTCGAATGAGCGAGTCTAAATTGGCCGAACAATGGACCCGTTAGAATTTTAACTGAGTAAAAAGTATAAAAATTAAAATTTTCCAATATAATAGTGTTGAAAAGCTCGTAATCAATTTTATGAACTCCTAAATTTGGATTAAAACTTATTTTCCAACCCTTTTGTAGAGGTTTCGGACGAGCGGGTCTAAATGGGCCGAATAATGGACCCGTTAGAATTTTAACTGTGTAAAAAGTACAGAAATCGAGTTTTGGCAATATAATCGTGTTGAAAAGCTCGTAATCAATTGTATGAACTCCTAAATTTGATTCTAACTTGTTTTGCGGTGTTTTTTGTAGAGGTTTCGGACGAGCGGGTCTAAATGGGCCGAACAATGGACCCGCTAGAATTTTAACTGAGTCAAAAGTACAGAAATCGAGTTTTTGCAATATAATAGTGTTGAAAAGCTTGTAATCAATTATATGAACTCCTAAATTTCGATTAAAACTTACTTTGCGGTCCTTTTCGTAAGGTTTCGGACGAGCGAGTCTAAATGGGCCGAATAATGGACCCGTTAGAATTTTAACCGAGTAAAAAGAATAAAAATTAAGTTTTTGCAATATAATAGTGTTGAAAAGCTCGTAATCAATAATATGAACTCCTAAATTTGGATTAAAAATTATTTTGCAGCCCTTTTTTGTAGAGGTTTCGGACGAGCGGGTCTAAATGGGCCGAACAATGGACCCGCTAGAAATTTTTTAAGAAAGCCCGTTAAAATTTTAACTCAGTAAAAAGTACAGAAATTGAATTTTTGCAATATAATCGTGTTGAAAAGCTCGTTATCAATTATATGAACTCCTAAAATTTGATTCTAACTTATTTTCTGATCTTTTTTGTTGAGGTTTCGGACGAGCGGATCTAAATGGACCGACAATGGACCCGTTAGAATTTTAACTGAGTAAAAAGTACAAAAATCAAGTTTTAGCAATCTAATTGTGTTGAAAAGCTCGTAATCAATTGTATGAACTCCTAAATTTGGATTAAAACTTATTTTGCAACCCTTTTGTACAGGTTTCGGATGAGCGAGTCTAAATGGGCCGAACAATGGACCCGTTAGAATTTTAACTGAGTACAAAGTATAGAAATCAAGTTTCTGCAATATAATCTTGTTGAAAAGCTCGTAATCAATTATATGAACTCCTAAAATTTGATTCTAACTTGTTTTGCGGTCTTTTTTGTAGGGGTTTCGGACGAGCGGGACTAAATGGGCCGAACAATGGATCCGTTAGAATTTTAACTGAGTAAAAAGTACATAAATTGAGTTTTTGCAATATAATCGTGTTGAAAAGCTCGTAATCAATTATATGAACTCCTAACATTTGATTAAAACTTGTTTTGCAGTCTTTTTTGTAGAGGTTTCGGACGAGCGGGTCTAAATGGGCCGAACAATGGACCCGTTAGAATTTTAACTGAGTAAAAAGTACAGAAATTGAGTTTTGGCAATATAATCGTGTTGAAAAGCTCGTAATCAATTATATGAACTCCTAAATTTGATTCTAACTTGTTTTGCTGTCTTTTTTGTAGAGGTTTCAAACGAGCGGGTCCAAATGGGCCGAACAATGGACCTGTTAGAATTTTAATTGAGTAAAAAGTACAGAAATCGAGTTTTTGCAATATAATAGTGTTGAAAAGCTCGTAATAAATTATATGAACTCATAAATTTCGATTAAAACTTACTTTGCGGTCCTTTTCGTAAGGTTTCGAATGAGCGAGTCTAAATTGGCCGAACAATGGACCCGTTAGAATTTTAACTGAGTAAAAAGTATAAAAATTAAAATTTTCCAATATAATAGTGTTGAAAAGCTCGTAATCAATTTTATGAACTCCTAAATTTGGATTAAAACTTATTTTCCAACCCTTTTGTAGAGGTTTCGGACGAGCGGGTCTAAATGGGCCGAATAATGGACCCGTTAGAATTTTAACTGTGTAAAAAGTACAGAAATCGAGTTTTGGCAATATAATCGTGTTGAAAAGCTCGTAATCAATTGTATGAACTCCTAAATTTGATTCTAACTTGTTTTGCGGTGTTTTTTGTAGAGGTTTCGGACGAGCGGGTCTAAATGGGCCGAACAATGGACCCGCTAGAATTTTAACTGAGTCAAAAGTACAGAAATCGAGTTTTTGCAATATAATAGTGTTGAAAAGCTTGTAATCAATTATATGAACTCCTAAATTTCGATTAAAACTTACTTTGCGGTCCTTTTCGTAAGGTTTCGGACGAGCGAGTCTAAATGGGCCGAATAATGGACCCGTTAGAATTTTAACCGAGTAAAAAGAATAAAAATTAAGTTTTTGCAATATAATAGTGTTGAAAAGCTCGTAATCAATAATATGAACTCCTAAATTTGGATTAAAAATTATTTTGCAGCCCTTTTTTGTAGAGGTTTCGGACGAGCGGGTCTAAATGGGCCGAACAATGGACCCGCTAGAAATTTTTTAAGAAAGCCCGTTAAAATTTTAACTCAGTAAAAAGTACAGAAATTGAATTTTTGCAATATAATCGTGTTGAAAAGCTCGTTATCAATTATATGAACTCCTAAAATTTGATTCTAACTTATTTTCTGATCTTTTTTGTTGAGGTTTCGGACGAGCGGATCTAAATGGACCGACAATGGACCCGTTAGAATTTTAACTGAGTAAAAAGTACAAAAATCAAGTTTTAGCAATCTAATTGTGTTGAAAAGCTCGTAATCAATTGTATGAACTCCTAAATTTGGATTAAAACTTATTTTGCAACCCTTTTGTACAGGTTTCGGATGAGCGAGTCTAAATGGGCCGAACAATGGACCCGTTAGAATTTTAACTGAGTACAAAGTATAGAAATCAAGTTTCTGCAATATAATCTTGTTGAAAAGCTCGTAATCAATTATATGAACTCCTAAAATTTGATTCTAACTTGTTTTGCGGTCTTTTTTGTAGGGGTTTCGGACGAGCGGGACTAAATGGGCCGAACAATGGATCCGTTAGAATTTTAACTGAGTAGAAAGTACAAAAAGTGAGTTTTTGCAATATAATCTGTTTGAAAATCTCTTAATCAATTGTATGAACTCCTAAATTTGGATTAAAACTTATTTTGCAACCCTTTTGTAAAGGTTTCGGACGAGCGGGTCTAAATGGGCCGAACAATGGACCCGTTAGAATTTTAACTGAGTAAAAAGTAATGTAATCAAGTTTTTGTAATATAATCGTGTTGAAAAGCTCGTAATCAATTATATGAACTCCTAAATTTGATTCTAACTTGTTTTGCAGTCTTTTTTGTAGAGGTTTCAGACGAGCGGGTATAAATGGGCCGAACAATGGACCCGTTAGAATTTTAATTGAGTAAAAAGTACAGAAATCGAGTTTTTGCAATATAATCGTGTTGAAAAGCTCGTAATTAATTGTATGAACTCCTAAAATTGGATTAAAACTTATTTTGCAACCCTTTAGTAGAGGTTTCGGACGAGCGGGTCTAAATGGGCCGAACAATGGACCCGTTAGCATTTTAACTGAGTAAAAAGTACTGTAATCAAGTTTTTGTAATATAATCGTGTGGAAAAGCTCGTAATCAATAATATGAACTCCTAAATTTGATTCTAACTTGTTTTGCGGTCTTTTTTGTAGAGGTTTCGGACGAGCGGGTCTAAATGGGCAGAACAATGGACCCGTTAGAATTTTAATTGAGTAAAAAGTACAGAAATCGAGTTTTTGCAATATAATCGTTTTGAAAAGCTCGTAATGAATTATATGACCTTCTAAATTTGATTCTAACTTGTTTTGCGGTCTTTTTTGTAGAGGTATCGGACGAGCGGGTCTAAATGGGCTGAACAATGGACCTGTTAGAATTTTAACTGAGTATAAAGTACAGAAATTGAGTTTTTGCAATATAATCGTGTTGGAAAGCTCGAAATTAATTAACTGAACTCTTAAATTTGATTAAAACTTGTTTTGCGGTCTTTTTTAAAGAGGTTTCGGACGAGCGGGTCTAAATGGGCTGAACGATGGACCTGTTAGAATTTTAACTGGGTAAAAAGTACAAAAATCGAGTTTTTGCAATATAATCCTGTTAGAAAGCTCGAAATTAATTATCTGAACTCTTAAATTTGATTAAAACTTGTTTTGCGGTCTTTTTTGTAGAGGTTTCGGACGAGCGGGTCTAAATGGGCCGAACAATGGACCCGTTAGAATTTTAACTGAGTAAAAAGTACAGAAATCGAGTTTTTGCAATATAATCGTGTTGAAAAGCTCATAATCAATTATATGAACTCCTAAAATTTGATTCTAACTTGTTTTGCGGTCTTTTTTGTAGAGGTTTCGGACGAGCGGGACTAAATGGGCCGAACAATGGACCCGTTAGAACTTTAACTGAGTAAAAAGTACAGAAATCGAGTTTTTGCAATATAATCGTGTTGAAAAGCTCGTAATCAATTATATGAGCTCCTAAATTTTATTCTAACTTGTTTTGCGGTCTTTTTTGTAGAGGTTTCGGACGATCGGGTCTAAATGGGCCGAACAATGGACCCGTTAGAATTTTAACTGAGTAAAAAGTACAGAAATCGAGTTTTTGCAATATAATCGTGTTGAAAAGCTCGTAATCAATTGTATGAACTCCTAAATTTGGATTAAAACTTATTTTGCAACCCTTTTGTAGAGGTTTCGGACGAGCGGGTCTAAATGGGCCGAATAATGGACCTGTTAAAATTTTAACTGAGAAAAAAGTATAGAAATAGAGTTTTTGCAATATAATGGTGTTGAAAAGCTCATAATCAATTGTATGAACTCCTAAATTTGGATTAAAACTTATTTTCCAACCCTTTTGTAGAGGTTTCGGACGAGCGGGTCTAAATGGGCCGAACAATGGACCCGTTAGAATTTTAACTGAGTAAAAAGTACAGAAATCGAGTTTTTGCAATATAATCGTGTTGAAAAGCTCGTAATCAATTGTATGAACTCCTAAATTTTGATTAAAACTTATTTTGCAACCCTTTTGTAGAGGTTTCGGACGAGCAGGTCTAAATGGGCCGAACAATGGACCTGTTAGAATTTTAACTGAGTAAAAAGTACAGAAATCGAGTTTTTGCAATATAATCGTGTTGAAAAGCTCGTAATCAATTGTATGAACTCCTAAATTTGGATTAAAACTTATTTTGCAACCCTTTTGTAGAGGTTTCGGACGAGCAGGTCTAAATGGGCCGAACAATGGACCTGTTAGAATTTTAACTGAGTAAAAAGTACAGAAATCGAGTTTTTGCAATATAATCGTGTTGAAAAGCTCGTAATCAATTGTATAGACTCCTAAATTTGGATTAAAACTTATTTTCCAACCCTTTTTGTAGAGGTTTCGGACGAGCGGGTCTAAATGGGCCGAACAATGGACCCTTTCGAATTTTAACTAAGTAAAAAGTACTGTTATCGAGTTTTTGCAATATAATCGTGCTGAAAAGCTCGTAATCAATTATATGAACACCTAAATTTGATTCTAACTTGTTTTGCGGTCTTTTTGTAGAGGTTTCGGACGAGCGGGACTAAATGGGCCGAACAATGGACCCGTTAGAATTTTCACTGAGTAAAAAGCACAAAAATCAAGTTTTTGCAATATAATCGTGTTGAAAAGCTCGAAATTAATTATCTGAACTCCTTAAAACTTGTTTTGCGGTCTTTTTTGTAGAGGTTTCGGACGAGCGGGTTTAAATGGGCCGAACAATGGACTCGTTAGAATTTTAACTGAGTAAAAAGTACAGAAATCGAGTTTTTGCAATATAATCGTGTTGAAAAGCTCGTAATAAATTGTATGAATTCCTAAATTTGGATTAAAACTTATTTTCCAACCCTTTTGTAAAGGTTTCGGACGAGCGGGTCTAAATGGGCCGAACAATGGACCCGTTAGAATTTTAAGTGAGTAAAAAGTACAGAAATTGAGTTTTTGCAATATAATCGTGTTGAAAAGCTCGTAATCAATTATATGAACTCCTAACATTTGATTAAAACTTGTTTTGCAGTCTTTTTTGTAGAGGTTTCGGACGAGCGGGTCTAAATGGGCCGAACAATGGACCCGTTAGAATTTTAAGTGAGTAAAAAGTACAGAAATTGAGTTTTTGCAATATAATCGTGTTGAAAAGCTCGTAATCAATTATATGAACTCCTAACATTTGATTAAAACTTGTTTTGCAGTCTTTTTTGTAGAGGTTTCGGACGAGCGGGTCTAAATGGGCCGAACAATGGACCCGTTAGAATTTTAACTGAGTAAAAAGTACAGAAATTGAGTTTTGGCAATATAATCGTGTTGAAAAGCTCGTAATCAATTGTATAGACTCCTAAATTTGGATTAAAACTTATTTTCCAACCCTTTTGTAGAGGTTTCGGACGAGCAGGTCTAAATGGGCCGAACAATGGACCCGTTAGAATTTTAACTGAGTAAAAAGTACAGAAATCGAGTTTTTGCAATATAATCGTGTTGAAAAGCTCGTAATCAATTGTATGAACTCCTAAATTTTGATTAAAACTTATTTTGCAACCCTTTTGTAGAGGTTTCGGACGAGCAGGTCTAAATGGGCCGAACAATGGACCTGTTAGAATTTTAACTGAGTAAAAAGTACAGAAATCGAGTTTTTGCAATATAATCGTGTTGAAAAGCTCGTAATCAATTGTATGAACTCCTAAATTTGGATTAAAACTTATTTTGCAACCCTTTTGTAGAGGTTTCGGACGAGCAGGTCTAAATGGGCCGAACAATGGACCTGTTAGAATTTTAACTGAGTAAAAAGTACAGAAATCGAGTTTTTGCAATATAATCGTGTTGAAAAGCTCGTAATCAATTGTATAGACTCCTAAATTTGGATTAAAACTTATTTTCCAACCCTTTTTGTAGAGGTTTCGGACGAGCGGGTCTAAATGGGCCGAACAATGGACCCTTTCGAATTTTAACTAAGTAAAAAGTACTGTTATCGAGTTTTTGCAATATAATCGTGCTGAAAAGCTCGTAATCAATTATATGAACACCTAAATTTGATTCTAACTTGTTTTGCGGTCTTTTTGTAGAGGTTTCGGACGAGCGGGACTAAATGGGCCGAACAATGGACCCGTTAGAATTTTCACTGAGTAAAAAGCACAAAAATCAAGTTTTTGCAATATAATCGTGTTGAAAAGCTCGAAATTAATTATCTGAACTCCTTAAAACTTGTTTTGCGGTCTTTTTTGTAGAGGTTTCGGACGAGCGGGTTTAAATGGGCCGAACAATGGACTCGTTAGAATTTTAACTGAGTAAAAAGTACAGAAATCGAGTTTTTGCAATATAATCGTGTTGAAAAGCTCGTAATAAATTGTATGAATTCCTAAATTTGGATTAAAACTTATTTTCCAACCCTTTTGTAAAGGTTTCGGACGAGCGGGTCTAAATGGGCCGAACAATGGACCCGTTAGAATTTTAAGTGAGTAAAAAGTACAGAAATTGAGTTTTTGCAATATAATCGTGTTGAAAAGCTCGTAATCAATTATATGAACTCCTAACATTTGATTAAAACTTGTTTTGCAGTCTTTTTTGTAGAGGTTTCGGACGAGCGGGTCTAAATGGGCCGAACAATGGACCCGTTAGAATTTTAAGTGAGTAAAAAGTACAGAAATTGAGTTTTTGCAATATAATCGTGTTGAAAAGCTCGTAATCAATTATATGAACTCCTAACATTTGATTAAAACTTGTTTTGCAGTCTTTTTTGTAGAGGTTTCGGACGAGCGGGTCTAAATGGGCCGAACAATGGACCCGTTAGAATTTTAACTGAGTAAAAAGTACAGAAATTGAGTTTTGGCAATATAATCGTGTTGAAAAGCTCGTAATCAATTGTATAGACTCCTAAATTTGGATTAAAACTTATTTTCCAACCCTTTTGTAGAGGTTTCGGACGAGCGGGTCTAAATGGGCCGAACAATGGACCCGTTAGAATTTTAACTGAGTAAAAAGTACAGAAATCGAGTTTTTGCAATATAATCGTGTTGAAAAGCTCGTAATCAATTGTATGAACTCCTAAATTTTGATTAAAACTTATTTTGCAACCCTTTTGTAGAGGTTTCGGACGAGCAGGTCTAAATGGGCCGAACAATGGACCTGTTAGAATTTTAACTGAGTAAAAAGTACAGAAATCGAGTTTTTGCAATATAATCGTGTTGAAAAGCTCGTAATCAATTGTATGAACTCCTAAATTTGGATTAAAACTTATTTTGCAACCCTTTTGTAGAGGTTTCGGACGAGCAGGTCTAAATGGGCCGAACAATGGACCTGTTAGAATTTTAACTGAGTAAAAAGTACAGAAATCGAGTTTTTGCAATATAATCGTGTTGAAAAGCTCGTAATCAATTGTATAGACTCCTAAATTTGGATTAAAACTTATTTTCCAACCCTTTTTGTAGAGGTTTCGGACGAGCGGGTCTAAATGGGCCGAACAATGGACCCTTTCGAATTTTAACTAAGTAAAAAGTATTGTTATCGAGTTTTTGCAATATAATCGTGCTGAAAAGCTCGTAATCAATTATATGAACACCTAAATTTGATTCTAACTTGTTTTGCGGTCTTTTTGTAGAGGTTTCGGACGAGCGGGACTAAATGGGCCGAACAATGGACCCGTTAGAATTTTCACTGAGTAAAAAGCACAAAAATCAAGTTTTTGCAATATAATCGTGTTGAAAAGCTCGAAATTAATTATCTGAACTCCTTAAAACTTGTTTTGCGGTCTTTTTTGTAGAGGTTTCGGACGAGCGGGTTTAAATGGGCCGAACAATGGACTCGTTAGAATTTTAACTGAGTAAAAAGTACAGAAATCGAGTTTTTGCAATATAATCGTGTTGAAAAGCTCGTAATAAATTGTATGAATTCCTAAATTTGGATTAAAACTTATTTTCCAACCCTTTTGTAAAGGTTTCGGACGAGCGGGTCTAAATGGGCCGAACAATGGACCCGTTAGAATTTTAAGTGAGTAAAAAGTACAGAAATTGAGTTTTTGCAATATAATCGTGTTGAAAAGCTCGTAATCAATTATATGAACTCCTAACATTTGATTAAAACTTGTTTTGCAGTCTTTTTTGTAGAGGTTTCGGACGAGCGGGTCTAAATGGGCCGAACAATGGACCCGTTAGAATTTTAAGTGAGTAAAAAGTACAGAAATTGAGTTTTTGCAATATAATCGTGTTGAAAAGCTCGTAATCAATTATATGAACTCCTAACATTTGATTAAAACTTGTTTTGCAGTCTTTTTTGTAGAGGTTTCGGACGAGCGGGTCTAAATGGGCCGAACAATGGACCCGTTAGAATTTTAACTGAGTAAAAAGTACAGAAATTGAGTTTTGGCAATATAATCGTGTTGAAAAGCTCGTAATCAATTATATGAACTCCTAAATTTGATTCTAACTTGTTTTGCTGTCTTTTTTGTAGAGGTTTCGAACGAGCGGGTCCAAATGGGCCGAACAATGGACCTGTTAGAATTTTAACTGAGTAAAAAGTACAGAAATCGAGTTTTTGCAATATAATAGTGTTGAAAAGCTCGTAATAAATTATATGAACTCATAAATTTCGATTAAAACTTACTTTGCGGTCCTTTTCGTAAGGTTTCGAATGAGCGAGTCTAAATGGGCCGAACAATGGACCTGTTAGAATTTTAACTGAGTAAAAAGTACAGAAATCGAGTTTTTGCAATATAATCGTGTTGAAAAGCTCGTAATCAATTGTATGAACTCCTAAATTTGGATTAAAACTTATTTTGCAACCCTTTTGTAGAGGTTTCGGACGAGCAGGTCTAAATGGGCCGAACAATGGACCTGTTAGAATTTTAACTGAGTAAAAAGTACAGAAATCGAGTTTTTGCAATATAATCGTGTTGAAAAGCTCGTAATCAATTGTATAGACTCCTAAATTTGGATTAAAACTTATTTTCCAACCCTTTTTGTAGAGGTTTCGGACGAGCGGGTCTAAATGGGCCGAACAATGGACCCTTTCGAATTTTAACTAAGTAAAAAGTACTGTTATCGAGTTTTTGCAATATAATCGTGCTGAAAAGCTCGTAATCAATTATATGAACACCTAAATTTGATTCTAACTTGTTTTGCGGTCTTTTTGTAGAGGTTTCGGACGAGCGGGACTAAATGGGCCGAACAATGGACCCGTTAGAATTTTCACTGAGTAAAAAGCACAAAAATCAAGTTTTTGCAATATAATCGTGTTGAAAAGCTCGAAATTAATTATCTGAACTCCTTAAAACTTGTTTTGCGGTCTTTTTTGTAGAGGTTTCGGACGAGCGGGTTTAAATGGGCCGAACAATGGACTCGTTAGAATTTTAACTGAGTAAAAAGTACAGAAATCGAGTTTTTGCAATATAATCGTGTTGAAAAGCTCGTAATAAATTGTATGAATTCCTAAATTTGGATTAAAACTTATTTTCAAACCCTTTTGTAAAGGTTTCGGACGAGCGGGTCTAAATGGGCCGAACAATGGACCCGTTAGAATTTTAAGTGAGTAAAAAGTATAGAAATTGAGTTTTTGCAATATAATCGTGTTGAAAAGCTCGTAATCAATTATATGAACTCCTAACATTTGATTAAAACTTGTTTTGCAGTCTTTTTTGTAGAGGTTTCGGACGAGCGGGTCTAAATGGGCCGAACAATGGACCCGTTAGAATTTTAACTGAGTAAAAAGTATAAAAATTAAATTTTTCCAATATAATAGTGTTGAAAAGCTCGTAATCAATTTTATGAACTCCTAAATTTGGATTAAAACTTTATTTCCAACCCTTTTGTAGAGGTTTCGGACGAGCGGGTCTAAATGGGCCGAATAATGGACCCGTTAGAATTTTAACTGTGTAAAAAGTACAGAAATCAAGTTTTGGCAATATAATCGTGTTGAAAAGCTCGTAATCAATTGTATGAACTCCTAAATTTGATTCTAACTTGTTTTGCGGTGTTTTTTGTAGAGGTTTCGGACGAGCGGGTCTAAATGGGCCGAACAATGGACCCGTTAGAATTTTAACTGAGTCAAAAGTACAGAAATCGAGTTTTTGCAATATAATAGTGTTGAAAAGCTCGTAATCAATTATATGAACTCCTAAATTTCGATTAAAACTTACTTTGCGGTCCTTTTCGTAAGGTTTCGGACGAGCGAGTCTAAATGGGCCGAACAATGGACCCGTTAGAATTTTAACCGAGTAAAAAGAATAAAAATTAAGTTTTTGCAATATAATAGTGTTGAAAAGCTCGTAATCAATAATATGAACTCCTAAATTTGGATTAAAAATTATTTTGCAGCCCTTTTTTGTAGAGGTTTCGGACGAGCGGGTCTAAATGGGCCGAACAATGGACCCGCTAGAATTTTTTTAAGAAAGCCCGTTAAAATTTTAACTCAGTAAAAAGTACAGAAATTGAATTTTTGCAATATAATCGTGTTGAAAAGCTCGTTATCAATTATATGAACTCCTAAAATATGATTCTAACTTATTTTCTGATCTTTTTTGTTGAGGTTTCGGACGAGCGGATCTAAATGGACCGACAATGGACCCGTTAGAATTTTAACTGAGTAAAAAGTACAAAAATCAAGTTTTAGCAATCTAATTGTGTTGAAAAGCTCGTAATCAATTGTATGAACTCCTAAATTTGGATTAAAACTTATTTTGCAACCCTTTTGTAGAGGTTTCGGAGGAGCGAGTCTAAATGGGTCGAACATTGGACCCGTTAGAATTTTAACTGAGTACAAAGTACAGAAATCAAGTTTCTGCAATATAATCTTGTTGAAAAGCTCGTAATCAATTATATGAACTCTTAAAATTTGATTCTAACTTGTTTTGCGGTCTTTTTTGTAGGGGTTTCGGACGAGCGGGACTAAATGGGCCGAACAATGGATCCGTTAGAATTTTAACTGAGTAGAAAGTACAAAAAGTGAGCTTTTGCAATATAATCTGTTTGAAAATCTCTTAATCAATTGTATGAACTCCTAAATTTGGATTAAAACTTATTTTGCAACCCTTTTGTAAAGGTTTCGGACGAGCGGGTCTAAATGGGCCGAACAATGGACCCGTTAGAATTTTAACTGAGTAAAAAGTACTGTAATCAAGTTTTTGTAATATAATCGTGTTGAAAAGCTCGTAATCAATTATATGAACTCCTAAATTTGATTCTAACTTGTTTTGCAGTCTTTTTTGTAGAGGTTTCAGACGAGCGGGTCTAAATGGGCCAAACAATGGACCCGTTAGAATTTTAATTGAGTAAAAAGTACAGAAATCGAGTTTTTGCAATATAATCGTGTTGAAAAGCTCGTAATCAATTATATGAACTCCTAAATTTGATTCTAATTTGTTTTGCGGTCTTTTTTGTAGAGGTTTCGGACGAGCGGATCTAAATGGGCCGAACAATGGACCCGTTAGCATTTTAACTGAGTAAAAAGTACTGTAATCAAGTTTTTGTAATATAATCGTGTGGAAAAGCTTGTAATCAATAATATGAACTCCTAAATTTGATTCTAACTTGTTTTGCGGTCTTTTTTGTAGAGGTCTCGGACGAGCGGGTCTAAATGGGCCGAACAATGGACCCGTTAGAATTTTAAATGAGTAAAAAGTACAGAAATCGAGTTTTTGCAATATAATCGTGTTGAAAAGCTCGTAATCAATTATATGAACTCCTAAAATTTGATTAAAACTTGTTTTGCGGTTTTTTTTGTAGTGGTTTCGGACGAGCGGGTTTAAATGGGGCGAACAATGGACCCGTTAGAATTTTAACTGAGTAAAAAGTACAAAAATCGAGTTTTTGCAATATAATCATGTTCAAAAGCTCTTAATCAATTATATGAACTCCTAGAATTTGATTCTAACTTATTTTGCGATCTTTTTTGTAACGTTTTCGGACGAGCGGGTCTAAATGGGCCGAACAATGGACCCGTTAGAATTTTAACTGACTAAAAAGTAAAGAAATCGAGTTTTTGCAATATAATCATGTTGAAAAGCTCGTAAACAATTGTATGAACTCCTAAATTTGGATTAAAACTTATTTTGCAACCCTTTTGTAGAGGTTTCGGACGAGCGGGTCTAAATGGGCCGAACAATGGACCCGTTAGAATTTTAACTGAGTAAAAAGTACTGTAATCGAGTTTTTATAATATAATCGTGTTGAAAAGCTCGTAATCAATTATATGAACTCCTAAATTTGATTCTAACTTGTTTTACGGTCTTTTTTGTAGAGGTTTCGGATGAGCGGGTCAAAATGGGCGGAACAATGGACCCGTTAGAATTTTAACTGAGTAAAACTACAGAAATCAAGTTTTTGCAATATAATCGTGTTGAAAAGCTCGTAATTAATTATATGAACTCCTAAATTTGATTCTTACTTGTTTTGCGGTCTTTTTTGTAGAGGTTTCAGACGAGCGGATCTAAATGGGCCGAACAATGGACCTGTTAAAATTTTAACTGAGTAAAAAGTATATAAATCGAGTTTTTGCAATATAATCGTGTTGAAAAGCTCATAATCAATTATATGAACTCCTAAATTTGAATTAAAACTTATTTTGGAACCCTTTTTGTAGAGCTTTCGGACGAGCGGGTCTAAATGGGGCGAACAATGGACCCGTTAGAATTTTAACAGAGTAAAAAGTACAGAAATCGAGTTTTTGCAATATAATCGTGTTCAAAAGCTCTTAATCAATTATATGAACTCCTAGAACTTGATTCTAACTTATTTTGCGATCTTTTTTGTAACGGTTTTGGACGAGCGGGTCTAAATGGGCCGAACAATGGACCCGTTAGAATTTTAACTAAGTAAAAAGTAAAGAAATCGAGTTTTGCAATATAATCCTGTTGAAAAGCTCGTAAACAATTGTATGAACTATTAAATTTGGATTAAAACTTATTTTGCAACCCTATTGTAGAGGTTTCGGACGAGCGGGTCTAAATGGGCCGAACAATAGACCCTTTAGAATTTTAACTGAGTAAAAAGTATTGTAATCGAGTTTTTGCAATATAATCGTGTTCAAAAGCTCGTAATCAATTATATGAACTCCTAAAATTTGATTAAAACTTGTTTTGCGGTCTTTTTTGTAGAGGTTTCGGACGAGCGGGTCTAAATGGGGCGAACAATGGACCCGTTAGATATTTAACTAAGTAAAAAGTACAGAAATCGAGTTTTTGCAATATAATCGTGTTCAAAAAGCTCTTAATCAATTATATGAACTCCTAGAATTTGATTCTAACTTATTTTGCGATCTTTTTTGTAACGATTTCGGACGAGCGTGTCTAAATAGGCCGAAAAATGGACCCGTTAGAATTTTAACTGAGTAAATAGTAAAGAAATCGAGTTTTTGCAATATAATTGTGCTGAAAAGCTTGTAAACAATTGTATGAACTCCTAAATTTGGATTAAAACTTATTTTGCAACCTTTTTGTAGAGGTTTCGGACGAGCGGGTCTAAATGGGGCGAACAATGGACCCGTTAGATATTTAACTAAGTAAAAAGTACAGAAATCGAGTTTTTGCAATATAATCGTGTTCAAAAAGCTCTTAATCAATTATATGAACTCCTAGAATTTGATTCTAACTTATTTTGCGATCTTTTTTGTAACGATTTCGGACGAGCGTGTCTAAATAGGCCGAAAAATGGACCCGTTAGAATTTTAACTGAGTAAATAGTAAAGAAATCGAGTTTTTGCAATATAATTGTGCTGAAAAGCTTGTAAACAATTGTATGAACTCCTAAATTTGGATTAAAACTTATTTTGCAACCTTTTTGTAGAGGTTTCGGACGAGCGGGTCTAAAAGGGTCGTACAATGGATCCGTTAGAATTTTAACTGAGTAAAAAGTATTGTAATCTAGTTTTTGTAATATAATCGTGTTGAAAAGCTCGTAATCAATTATATGTACTCCTAAATTTGATTCTAACATGTTTTGCAGTCTTTTTTGTAGAGGTTTCGGACGAGCGGGTCTAAATGGGCCGAACAATGGACCCGTTAGAATTTTAACTGAGTAAAAAGTACAGAAATCGAGTTTTTGCAATATAATCGTGTTGAAAAGCTCGTAATGAATTATATGAAATCCTAAATTTGATTCTAACTTGTTTTGCGGTCTTTTTTGTAGAGGTTTCGGACGAGCGGATCTAAATGGGCCGAACAATGGACCTGTTAGAATTTTAACTGAGTAAAAAGTACAGAAATCGAGTTTTTGCAATATAATCATGTTGAAAAGCTCATAATCAATTATATGAACTCCTAAATTTGGATTAAAACTTATTTTGCAACCCTTTTTGTAGAGCTTTCGGACGAGCGGGTCTAAATGGGGCGAACAATTGACCCGTTAGAATTTTAACTGAGTAAAAAATATAGTAATCGAGTTTTTGCAATATAATCGTGTTCAAAAGCTCTTAATCAATTATAATAACTCCTAGAACTTGATTCTAACTTATTTTGCGATCTTTTTTGTAACGGTTTCGGACGAGCGGGTCTAAATGGGCGGAACAATGGACCCGTTAGAATTTTAACTGAGTAAAAAGTAAAGAAATCGAGTTTTTCAATATAATCGTGTTGAAAAGCTTGTAAACAATTGTATGAACTATTAAATTTGGATTAAAACTTATTTTGCAACCCTTTTGTAGAGGTTTCGGACGAGCGGGTCTAAATGGGCCGAACAATGGACCCTTTAGAATTTTCACTGAGTAAAAAGTACTGTAATCGAGTTTTTGCAATATAATCGTGTTGAAAAGCTCGTAATCAATTATATGAACTCCTAAATTTGATTCTAACTTGTTTTGCGGTCGTTTTTGTAGAGGTTTCGGACGAGCGGGTCTAAATGGACCGAACAATGGACTCGTTAGAATTTTAACTGAGTAAAAAGTACAGAAATCGAGTTTTTGCAATATAATTGTGTTGAAAAGCTCGTAATCAATTGTATGAACTCCTAAATTTGGATTAAAACTTATTTTGCAACCCTTTTGTAGAGGTTTCGGACGAGCGGGTCTAAATGGGCCGAACAATGGACCTGTTAGAATTTTAACTGAGTAAAAAGTACAGAAATCAAGTTTTTGCAATGTAATCGTGTTGGAAAGCTCTTAATCAATTGTATGAACTCCTAAATTTGGATTAAAACTTATTTTCCAACCCTTTTGTAGAGGTTTCGGACGAGTGGGTCTAAATGGGCCGAACAATGGACCCGTTAGAATTTTAACTGAGTAAAAAGTACAGAAATCGAGTTTTTGCAATATAATCGTGTTGAAAAGCTCGTAATCAATTATATGAACTCCTAAAATTTGATTCTAACTTGTTTTGCGGTCTTTTTTGTAGAGGTTTCGGACGAGCGGGTCTAAATGGGCCGAACAATCGACCCGTTAGAATTTTAACTGAGTCAAAAGTACAGAAATTGAGTTTTGCAATATAATAGTGTTGAAAAGCTCGTAATAAATTATATGAACTCTTAAATTTCGATTAAAACTTACTTTGCAGTCCTTTTCGTAAGGTTTCGGACGAGCGAGTCTAATTGGGCCGAAGAATGGACCCGTTAGAATTTTAACCGAGTAAAAAGTATAAAAATTAATTTTTTGCAGTATAATAGTGTTGAAAAGCTCGTAATCAATTATATGAACTCCTCAATTTGGATTAAAACTTATTTTGCAGCCCTTTTTTGTAGATGTTTCGGACGAGCGGGTCTAAATGGGCCGAACAATGGACACGTTAGAATTTTTTTTAAGAAAGCTCATTAGAATTTTAACTCAGTAAAAAGTACAGAAATTGAATTTTTGCAATATAATCGCGTTGAAAAGCCCGTTATCAATTATATGAACTCCTAAAATTTGATTCTAACTTATTTTGTGATCTTTTTTGTTGAGGTTTCAGACGAGCGAGTCTAAATGGGCCGAACAATGGACCCGTTAGAATTTTAACTGAGTAAAAAGTACAAAAATCGAGTTTTTGCAATCTAATTGTGTTGAAAAGCTCGTAATCAATTTTATGAACTCCTAAATTTGGATTAAAACTTATTTTGCAACCCTTTTGTAGAGGTTTTGGAGGAGCGAGTCTAAATGGGTCGAACATTGGACCCGTTAGAATTTTAACTGAGTACAAAATACAGAAATCAAGTTTTTGCAATATAATCGTGTTGAAAAGCTCGTAATCAATTATATGAACTCCTAAAATTTGATTCTAACTTGTTTTGCGGTCTTTTTGTAGAGGTTTCGGACGAGCGGGTCTAAATGGGCCGAACAATGGACCGGTTAGAATTTTAACCGAGTAAAAAGTATAAAAATTAAATTTTTGCAATATAATAGTGTTGAAAAGCTCGTAATCAATTATATGAACTCCTCAATTTGGATTAAAACTTATTTTGCAGCCCTTTTTTGTAGATGTTTCGGACGAGCGGGTCTTAATGGGCCGAACAATGGACACGTTAGAATTTTTTTTAAGAAAGCTCAGTAGAATTTTAACTAAGTAGAAAGTACAGAAATTGAATTTTTGCAATATAATCGTGTTGAAAAGCTCGTTATCAATTATATGAACTCCTAAAATTTGATTCTAACTTATTTTGTGATCTTTTTTGTTGAGGTTTCAGACGAGCGGGTCTAAATGGGCCGAACAATGGACCTGTTAGAATTTTAACTGTGTAAAAGGTACAGAAATCAAGTTTTTGCAATATAATCGTGTTGAAAAGCTCGTAATCAATTGTATGAACTCCTAAATTTGGATTAAAACTTATTTTCCAACCCTTTTGTAGAGGTTTCGGACGAGCGGGTCTAAATGGGCCGAACAATGGACCCGTTAGAATTTTAACTGAGTAAAAAGTACAGAAATCAAGTTTTTGCAATATAATCGTGTTGAAAAGCTCGTAATCAATTATATGAACTCCAAAAATTTGATTCTAACTTGTTTTGCGGTATTTTTGTAGAGGTTTCGGACGAGCGGGTCTAAATGGGCCGAACAATGGACCCGTTAGAATTTTAACTGAGTCAAAAGTACAGAAATCGAGTTTTTGCAATATAATAGTGTTGAAAAGCTCGTAATAAATTATATGAACTCCTAAATTTTAATTAAAACTTACTTTGTGGTCCTTTTCTTAAGGTTTCGGACGATCGAGTCTAAATGGGCCGAACAATGGACCCGTTAGAATTTTAACCGAGTAAAAAGTATAAAAATTATGTTTTTGCAATATAATAGTGTTGAAAAGCTCGTAATCAATTATATGAACTCCTAAATTAGGATTAAAACTTATTTTGCAGCCCTTTTTTGTAGAGGTTTCGGACGAGCGGGTCTAAATGGGCCGAACAATGAACACGTTAGAATTTTTTTTAAGAAAGCTCATTAGAATTTTAACTAAGTAAAAAGTACAGAAATTCAATTTTTGCAATATAATCGCGTTGAAAAGCTCGTTATCAATTATATGAACTCCTAAAATTTGATTCTAACTTATTTTGTGATCTTTTATGTTGAGGTTTCAGACGAGCAGGTCTAAATGGGCCGAACAATGGACCCGTTAGAATGTTAACTGAGTAAAAAATACAAAAATCGAGTTTTTGCAATCTAATTGTGTTGAAAAGCTCGTTATCAATTGTATGAACTCCTAAATTTGGATTAAAACGTATTTTGCAACCCTTTTGTAGAGGTTTCGGATGAGCGTGTCTAAATGGGCCGAACATTGGACCCGTTAGAATTTTAACTAAGTACAAAGTACAGAAATCAAGTTTTTGCAATATAATCATGTTGAAAAGCTCGTAATCAATTATATGAACTCCTAAAATTTGATTCTAATTTGTTCTGCGGTCTCTTATGTAGAGGTTTCGGACGAGCGGGTCTAAATGGGCCGAACAATGGATCCGTTAGAATTTTAACGGAGTAAAAATTATAGAAATCGAGTTTTTGCAATATAATCGTGTTGAAAAGCTCGTAATCAATTGTATGAAATCCTAAATTTGGATTAACACTTAAGTTTGCAATCCTTTTGTAGAGGTTTCAGACGAGGGGGTCTAAATGGGCCGAACAATGGACCCGTTAGAATTTTAACGGAGAAAAAAGTACATAAATCGAGTTTTTGCAATATAGTCGTGTTGAAAAGCTTGTAATCAATTGTATGAACCCCTAAATTTGGTTTAACACTTAGTTTGCAACCTTTTTGTAGAGGTTTCGGACGAGGGGTTCTAAATAGGCCGAACAATGAACCCGTTAGAATTTTAACTGAGTAAAAAGTACAGAAATCGGGTTTTTGCAATATAATCATGTCGAAAATCTCGTAATAAATTGTATGAACTTCTAAATTAGGATTAAAACTTATTTTGCAACCCTTTTTTAGAGGTTTTGGATGAGCGGGTCCAAATGGGCCGAACAATGGACCCGTTAGAATTTTTACTGAGTAAAATGTAATAAAATCGAGTTTTTGCAATATAATCATGTTAAAAAGCTCGTAATCAATTGAATGAACTCCTAAATTTGGATTAAATCTTATTTGGCAACCCTTTTGCAGAGGTTTCGGACGAGCTGGTCTAAATGGGCCGAACAATGGACCCGTTAGAATTTTAACTGAGTAAAAAGTACAGTAATCGAGTTTTTGCAATATAATCATGTTGAAAAGCTCGTAATCAATTATATGAACTCCTAAAATTTGATTCTAACTTGTTTTGCGGTCTTTTTTTTAGAGGTTTCGGACGAGCGGGCCTAAATGGGCCGAACAATGGACCCGATAGAATTTTAACTGAGAAAAAGGTACAGAAATCGAGTTTATGCAATATAATCGTGTTGAAAAGCTTGTAATCAATTGTATGAACTCCTAAATTTGGATTAAAACTTATTTTGCAACCCTTTTGTAGAGGTTTCGGACGAGCGGGTCTAAATGGGCCGAACAATGGACCTGTTAGAATTTTAACTGAGTAAAAAGTACAAAAATTGAGTTTTTGCAATATAATCGTGTTGAAAAGATCGTAATAAATTGTATGAACTCTAAATTTGGATTAAAACTTATTTTCCAACCCTTTTGTAGAGGTTTCGGACGAGCGGGTCTAAATGGGCCGAACAATGGACCCGTTAGAATTTTAAATGAGTAAAAAGTACTATAATCGAGTTTTTGTAATATAATCGTGTTGAAAAGCTCGTAATCAATTGTATGAACTCCTAAATTTGATTCTAACTTGTTTTGCGGTCTTTTTTGTAGAGGTTTCGGAAGAGCGGGCCTAAATGGGCCGAACAATGGACCCGTTAGAATTTTAACTGAGAAAAAAGTACAGAAATCGAGTTTTTGGAATATAATCGTGTTGAAAAGCTTGTAATCAATTGTATGAACTCCTAAATTTGGATTAAAACTTATTTTGCAACCCTTTTGTAGAGGTTTCGGACGTGCGGGTCTAAATGGGCCGAACAATAGACCTGTTAGAATTTTAACTGAGTAAAAAGTACAAAAATCGAGTTTTTGCAATATAATTGTGTTGAAAAGCTCGTAATCAATTGTATGAACTCTTAAATTGGGATTAAAACTTATTTTCCAACCCTTTTGTAGAGGTTTCGGACGAGCGGGTCTAAATGGGCCGAGCAATGGACCCGTTAGAATTTTAACTGAGTAAAAAGTACTATAATCGAGTTTTGGTAATATAATCGTGTGGAAAATCTCGTAATCAATTATATGAACTCCTAAATTTGATTCTAACTTGTTTTGCGGTCTATTTTGTAGAGATTTCGGACGAGCAGGTCTAAATGGGCCGAACAATGGACCCATTAGAATTTTAACCGAGTAAAAAGTACAGAAGTCGAGTTTTTGCAATATAATCATGTTGAAAAGCTCGTAATCAATTATATGAACTCCTAAAATTTGATTCTAATTTGTTTTGCAGTCTCTTTTGTAGAGGTTTCGGACGAGCGGGTCTAAATGGGCCGAACAATGGATCCGTTAGAATTTTAAGTGAGTAGAAAGTACAAAAAGGGAGTTTTTGCAATATAATCTGTTTTAAAATCTCTTAATCAATTGTATGAACTCCTAAATTTGGATTAAAACTTATTTTGCAACCTTTTTGTAGAGGTTTCGGACGAGCGGGTCTAAATGGTCCGAACAATGGACCCGTTAGAATTTTAACTGAGTAAAAAGTACAGAAATCGAGTTTTTGCAAAATAATTGTGTTGAAAAGCTCGTAATCAATTATATGTACTCCTAAATTTGGATTAAAATTTATTTTGCAGCCCTTTTTGTAGAGGTTTCGGATGAACGGGTCTAAATGGGCCGAACAAAGAACCCGTTAGAATTTTAACAGAGTAAAAAGTACAGAAATCGAGTTTTTGCAATATAATCATGTTGGAAAGCTCAAAATTAATTATATGAACTCCTAAAATTTGATTCTAACTTGTTTTGCCGTCTTTTTTGTAGTGGTTTCGGACGAGCGGGCCTAAATGGGCCGGACAATGGACCCGTTAGAATTTTAACTGAGAAAAAAGTACAGAAATCGAGTTTTTGCAATATAATCGTGTTGAAAAGCTTGTAATCAATTGTATGAACTCCTAAATTTGGATTAAAACTTATTTTGCAACCCTTTTGTAGAGGTTTCGGATGAGCGGGTCTAAATGGGCCGAACAATGGACCTGTTAGAATTTTAACTGAGTAAAAAGTACAAAAATCGAGTTTTTGCAATATAATCGTGTTGAAAAGCTCGTAATCAATTGTATGAACTCTTAAATTTGGATTAAAACTTATTTTCCAACCCTTTTGTAGAGGTTTCGGACGAGCGGGTCTAAATGGGCCGAACAATGGACCCGTTAGAATTTTAACCGAGTAAAAAGTACTATAATCGAGTTTTTGTAATATAATCGTGTTGTAAAGATCGTAATCAATTATATGAACTCCTAAATTTGATTCTAACTTGTTTTGCGGTCTTTTTTGTAGAGGTTTCGGACGAGCGGGCCTAAATGGGACGAACAATGGACTCGTTAGAATTTTAACTGAGAAAAAAGTACAGAAATCGAGTTTTTGTAATATAATCGTGTTGAAAAGCTTGTAATGAATTGTATGAACTCCTAAATTTGGATTAAAACTTATTTTGCAACCCTTTTGTAGAGGTTTTGGACGAGCGGGTCTAAATAGGCCGAACAATGGACCTGTTAGAATTTTAACTGAGTAAAAAGTACAAAAATCGAGTTTTTGCAATATAATCGTGTTGAAAAGATCGTAATCAATTGTATGAACTCATAAATCTGGATTAAAACTTATTTTCCAACCCTTTTGTAGAGGTTTCGGACGAGCGGGTCTAAATGGGCTGAGCAATGGACCCGTTAGAATTTTAACTGAGTAAAAAGTACTATAATCGAGTTTTTGTAATATAATCGTGTTGAAAAGCTTGTAATCAATTATATGAACTCCTAAATTTTATTCTAACTTGTTTTGCGGTCTTTTTTGTAGAGGTTTCGGACGAGCGGGTCTAAATGGGCCGAACAATGGACCCGTTAGAATTTTAACCGAGTAAAAAGTACAAAAGTCGAGTTTTTGCAATATAATCATGTTGAAAAGCTCGTAATCAATTATATGAACTCCTAAAATTTGATTCTAATTTGTTTTGCGGTCTTTTTTGTAGAGGTTTCGGACGAGCAGGTCTAAATGGGCCGAACAATGGATCCGTTAGAATTTTAAGTGAGTAGAAAGTACAAAAATGGAGTTTTTGCAATATAATCTGTTTTAAAATCTCTTAATCAATTGATGAACTCCTAAATTTGGATTAAAACTTATTTTGCAACCTTTTTGTAGAGGTTTCGGACGAGCGGGTCTAAATGGGCCGAACAATGGACCCGTTAGAATTTTAACTGAGTAAAAAGTACAGAAATCGAGTTTTTGCAAAATAATTGTGTTGAAAAGCTCGTAATCAATTATATGAACTCCTAAATTTGGATTAAAACTTATTTTGCAGCCCTTTTTGTAGAGGTTTCGAACGAACGAGTCTAAATGGGCCGAACAAAGAACCCGTTAGAATTTTAACAGAGTAAAAAGTACAGAAATCGAGTTTTTGCAATATAATCGTGTTGGAAAGCTCGAAATTAATTATATGAACTCCTAAATTTTGATTCTAACTTGTTTTGCGGTCTTTTTTGTAGAGATTTCGGACGAGCGGGTCTAAATGGGCCGAACAATGGACCTGTTAG
This sequence comes from Hibiscus trionum, assembly GCA_030270665.1. Lineage (NCBI taxonomy): Eukaryota > Viridiplantae > Streptophyta > Magnoliopsida > Malvales > Malvaceae > Hibiscus > Hibiscus trionum. The sequence continues at coordinate 34,470,423 of BSYR01000010.1, read as the reverse complement.
AATATTAACTGAGTAAAAAGTACAAAAATTGAGTTTTTGCAATATAATCGTGTTGAAAAGCTTGTAATCAATTGTATGAACTCTTAAATTTGGATTAAAACTTATTTTCCAACCCTTTTGTAGAGGTTTCGGACGAGCGGGTCTAAATGGGACGAACAATGGACCCGTTAGAATTTTAACTGAGTAAAAAGTACTATAATCGAGTTTTTGTAATATAATCATGTTGAAAAGCTCGTAATCAATTATATGAACTCCTAAATTTGATTCTAACTTGTTTTGCGGTCTTTCTTGTAGAGGTTTCTGACGAGCGGGTCTAAATGGGCCGAACAATGGACCCGTTAGAATTTTAACTGAGAAAAAAGTACAGAAATCGAGTTTTTGCAATATAATCGTGTTGAAAAGCTTGTAATCAATTGTATGAACTCCTAAATTTTAATTAAAACTTATTTTGCAACCCTTTTGTAGAGGTTTCGGACGAGCGGGTCTAAATGGGCCGAACAATGGACCTGTTAGAATTTTAATTGAGTAAAAAGTACAAAAATCGAGTTTTTGCAATATAATCGTGTTAAAAAGCTCGTAATCAATTGTATGAACACTTAAATTTGGATTAAAACTTATTTTCCAACCCTTTTGTAGAGGTTTCGGACGAGCGGGTCTAAATGGGCCGAGCAATGGACCCGTTAGAATTTTAACTGAGTAAAAAGTACTATAATCGAGTTTTTGTAATATAATCGTGTTGAAAAGCTCGTAATCAATTATATGAACTCCTAAATTTGATTCTAACTTGTTTTGCGGTCTTTTTTGTAGAGTTTCGGACGAGCGGGTCTAAATGGGTCGAACAATGGACCCGTTAGAATTTTAACCGAGTAAAAAGTACAGAAGTCGAGTTTTTGCAATATAATCATGTTGAAAAGCTCGTAATCAATTATATGAACTCCTAAAATTTGATTCTAATTTGTTTTGCGGTCTCTTTTGTAGAGGTTTCGGACGAGCGAGTCTAAATGGGCCGAACAATGGATCCGTTAGAATTTTAAGTGAGTAGAAAGTACAAAAAGGGAGTTTTTGCAATATAATCTGTTTTAAAATCTCTTAATCAATTGTATGAACTCCTAAATTTGGATTAAAACTTATTTTGCAACCTTTTTGTAGAGGTTTCGGACGAGCGGGTCTAAATGGGCCGAACAATGGACCCGTTAGAATTTTATCTGAGTAAAAAGTACAGAAATCGAGTTTTTGTAAAATAATTGTGTTGAAAAGCTCGTAATCAATTATATGAACTCCTAAAATTGGATTAAAACTTATTTTGCAGCCCTTTTTGTAGAGGTTTCGGACGAACGGGTCTAAATGGGCCAAACAAAGAACCCGTTAGAATTTTAACAGAGTAAAAAGTACAGAAATCGAGTTTTTGCAATATAATAATGTTGGAAAGCTCGAAATTAATTATCTGAACTCTTAAATTTGATTAAAACTTGTTTTGCGGTCTTTTTTGTAGAGGTTTCGGACGAGCGGGTCTAAATGGACCGAACAATGGACTCGTTAGAATTTTAACTGAGTAAAAAGTACAGAAATCGAGTTTTTGCAATATAATCGTGTTGAAAAGCTCGTAATCAATTGTATGAACTCCTAAATTTGGATTAAAACTTATTCTGCAACGCTTTTTTAGAGGTTTCGGACGAGCGGGTCTAAATAGGCCGAACAATGGACCTGTTAGAATTTTAACTGAGTAAAAAGTACAAAAATCGAGTTTTTGCAATATAATCGTGTTGAAAAGCTCGTAATCAATTGTATGAACTCTTAAATTTGGATTAAAACTTATTTTCCAACCCTTTTGTATAGGTTTCGGACGAGGGGGTCTAAATGGGCCGAACAATGGACCCGTTAGAATTTTAACTGAGTAAAAAGTAAAGAAATCGAGTTTTTGCAATATAATCGTGTTGAAAAGCTCGTAATCAATTATATGAACTCCTAAAATTTGATTAAAACTTGTTTTGCGGTCTTTTTTTTAGAGGTTTCGGACGAGCGGGTCTAAATGGGGCGAACAATGAACCCGTTTGAATTTTAACTGAGTAAAAAGTACAGAAATCGAGTTTTTGCAATATAATTGTGTTCAAAAGCTCTTAATCAATTATATGAACTCCTAGAATTTGATTCTAACTTATTTTGTGATATTTTTTGTAACTGTTTCGGACGAGCGGGTCTAAATGGGCCAAACAACGGACCCGTTAGAATTTTAACTGAGTAAAAAGTATAGAAATCGAGTTTTTGCAATATAATCGTGTTGAAAAGCTCGTAAACAATTGTATGAACTCCTAAATTTGGATTAAAACTTATTTTGCAACCCTTTTGTAGAGATTTCAGACGAGCGGGACTAAATGGGCCGAACAATGGACCCGTTAGAATTTTAACTGAGTAAAAAGTAATATAATCGAGTTTTTGTAATATAATCGTGTCGAAAAGCTCGTAATCAATTATATGAACTCCTAAATTTGATTCAAACCTTTTTGCGATCTTTTTTGTAGAGGTTTCGGACGAGCGGGTCTAAATGGGCCGAACAATGGACCCGTTAGAATTTTAACCGAGTAAAAAGTACAGAAATCGAGTTTTTGCAATATAATCGTGTTGAAAAGCTCGTAATCAATTATATGAACTCCTAAATTTGATTCTAACTTGTTTTGCAGTCTTTTTTGTAGAGGTTTCGGACGAGCGAGTCTAAATGGGCCGAACAATGGACCTGTTAGAATTTTTTTGATGAAAAAGGCCTCATTAAAAACCCCTACTACTGTCCTTCGAGCAGAGCTAGAGGACCCTAAAAAGGGGAAAAGAGTGCCTAAGTTTTATTATAACATAGGAGAATTTGTTACAAGGTGATTGATATATGTAGGAATGTCAGAATTAAAAGACATAGAAGACATAGAGCCTAACGAATAAGTGGCCAATGTATGGGCCACGTGATTAGCCTCACGGCGTGCAAAAGAAATAGAAACAAAATCAAATGCATGGAGAGAATCGCGAATCTGATGGAGAAGAGGTCCCATGGTAGAAAGGTCCAGCCCCGGGTTATTGATTCTGTTTGCAAGAGAAGCACAATCTGTTTCAAGCAAAATCTGATTCCAACCTTGAGATCGAGCAAAAGTGATTCCTGCTAGAAGGCCTTCACCTTCACAAGTGACTGCATCCACACAGCTACCGAGCGGAAATGCAAGACCGCCCACAACAGCACCTGTTGAATCACGTGCCACGGCGCCAACAGCCGTTGTACGAGTTAGGGGATGATAAGCACCATCCACGTTTATTTTAATATGGTTAGGTGGAGGAGGGTTCTAGCAAGGAGGAGAAAGGATAGATGGGTTTGGGGTAGATGAAGAAGAGGCATTACAGAAGTCGTTATGTAAGCTGATAAAATTAACGGCAGTAAGCCAAGGTGGTTGTAGATGATGATTATGAACCCAATCATTACGTCTATTCCAGACGTTCCATAAAGTCGTAAGGAAGAGCCCAAATTTGTCAGAGGATAGATGATGGGCTACTTCCTCCAACCATTGTAAGGGGGTAGTAGCCAAACTTCTAGAAAGGCTTACGGGAGTACCAGAGAGTTGAAGGGCTTTCGAAGCCCCTGCACAATCACGTAGCGCATGGAGAATAGACTCCGAATGTGTTCCACAGATAGGGCAAGGCCCCGATGTAGGTGCAAATACTTGCATTTTGGAACCAACTGGCAAAGCTTCAGACACCATACGCCATCCAAAAGTTTTGACCTTAGGAAGGACCTTGACTTTGGACAGAAATTTCCAAAAACGAGAGGGTGACGTATGCGGAAGTATAGGACGTTGTAAAAAGAGGTAACCAGAACGGACCGAGTAAACACCCGAATCGTTAGGAGACCAAAGAATAGTGTCACGATGATCATTTATGATTGGTACTTGGAGAATGGCACTGGCATCAGCTAAGTTGAAATAACTATTGACTTTAACAGGGTCCCAAGCAGTTTGATTGCGAAACATAAAATCACGACATCGAACATGGATTTCATCCGAGATTTCGTAATCCCCAGTAAGTGTAATAGGGGAAGATCCGCCCCAGATATCTTTGTGTACTCTGATATTGCTATTAATACCTGGTCGATGTAAGAAACATGGGAGGAGACGTTGTAGAGCATTATATATACCTTGCCATGCAAAGGAGCCACGATTGGGACGGGATGCATCAAGGATGTTTCCAGAAGGGAAATATTTAGCACGATAAATTTGGCCCAATAAAGAATCTGGTTCGCAGATTAGTCTCCATATTTGCTTCCCCAAAAGAGCAACATTGAAGTCATGTAAATCCTTAAACCCCATGCCACCAGCGGCCTTAGGTAAACAAACATAATTCCAAGGAAGCATGTGCCACCCTTTTTTATTGGATTTGCCAGTCCACCAATATTGCCGAATTGCTGAGGTCATGTCATCAATAATATTTAGTGGGAGAAGATAACAAGACATAACATATTGAGGCAAGGATTGTAGTACTGCTTTAATAAAAATCTCCCGACCACTAAAAGAAAGGAGCTGTTTCTCCCAACTAGAGAGACGATCATGAACTTTGTCGCGCACAAAGCCTAATGATTCAGTTTTGTTTTTCCCTATGAGAAGTGGGACACCTAGATACACGCCAGGGTTAGATACCTCATGTACTTGCAAAAGATTATTGATCGCAGTTCTTGTTGAGGTTGGGGTGCGTGGATTATAAAAAATTGTCGATTTCTCAAAATTGACCGCTTGGCCAGAGGCTGCAGAATAAGTTTGTAGGGCTATTTTGAGATTAGTAGCTTCAGTTGGATTATTATTAATGAAAACCATACAATCATCAGCAAAGAGTAGATGGTTGACTCTAGGTCCGTATTTGCAAGCACCAAGCCCCGGAAGGATATTTGTTTGTTGGGCAGCAGATAGGTAAGCAGATAGCCCTTGTGTGCAAAAAAGGAAAAGAAAAGGTGAAAGAGGGTCACCTTGACGTAATCCACGTTGAGGTTGAAAAAAGGAAGAGAGAGAGTTGTTAACTTTGACTGAAAATGAAACAGTGGTAATGCAACGCATTATAAGAGATATCCAGTTCGATGCGAAGCCCATACGTTCCATAACATTTGCTAGAAAAGACCATTCAACTCTATCAAAAGCTTTCTCCATGTCTAGTTTAAGAGCAGCTCCTTGGGAGGACTTTGTTGCCCCTGAGTTAATATTGTGAATGATTTCATGGGCAACAAGGATGTTGTCAGAAATATTACGTCCTTGAACGAAGGCTGCTTGGTTAGGGCTAATACAAAAAGGAATTGTTTGTTTCATTTTGTTTACAATGGTTTTGGCAACTATTTTATAGAGAACAGTGCAAAGGCTGATGGGTCTAAGATGCTTCATAGTGGTTGGGTCCTGGATTTTAGGGATTAGTACGAGAATAGTTTTGTTAACCAAAGACATATCCGTTGTGCCATTTAGTAAGTTAAGGCATAGATTAATTACATCGTCGCCAATAGTGTCCCAATGTTGTCGATAAAAACTACTTGGTAAGCCATTAATACCAGGCGCCTTTCTGGGATCAATATCCCGGAAAGCCAGGAGAATTTCCTCTTTTGTGAAAGTCCTTAAAAGATTATCATTCATAGATTGAGAGATAGATGGCGAAATTTTATCAAGTATAATATCGGAAAATTGTGGGTTGGAGGATGTAAAAAGGTTCTGGAAATAGTTGGAGGCAATAGACATTAGGTCTGAATCATCTGTACACCAATTCGAATTAGCATCAAATAGACCCGCGATCAAGTTTTTTTCCTTCTATTGTTTGCTCTGGCATGAAAGAACCTCGTATTCTTATCCCCTTGGGATAGCCATAGAGTACGAGATCTTTGAGCCCAATAAATTTCTTGTTCCATTAGGAGTTTATTAAGTTCAGTTCTATATTTTATATAAATATCTTCATTTGAGGCAGTTAAGGGTCGGGATAAAAATTTGTTAATTTTTTTGGTAAGGAATTTAATACGACCAGTGGTTTTTAGACGTTGTTGATTCTGCCATTCCTCTAGGCATGTGCCAACCGCTTTTATTTTTTCTATGGCTGTTCCAGGGGTGTTGACCCAAGTGTTTTTGATAGAGGATATATTGTTTGCATTGTTTGCCCAACAGTTTTCAAACCGAAACATGTTTTTAGGTCGCTGTTGGGGGGTAGTAGCCGCAGGAGATGTATCTAGGACAAGGAAACAATGATCGGACTTGGCCACATAGTCCGATGTTATACTATAAGAAGGAAAAAGATATTTCCAGGCTGAATTAGCAATGAACCTATCTAAACATTCATGTATAGAAGGGGTTAAGGGCCCCACTTTTGTCCAAGTGAACCACCCAGATGTTGGTTTACAATCAAATAGGTTGTTGCGTGAAAGACAATGTCAGAAGTTATTTATTTGTGATCTAGCCCTTCGGCTACCTCCTTGTTTTTCAGAGTCTGATAAAATTTCATTAAAATCTCCCCCTAAAAGCCAGGGTATAGTATTATTATTATTTTGTAAGGAATCAATAATTTCCCAAGTTTTAAATTTTTGACTTGTTTCGGAGAAACCGTGCATGCCCGTAAAATATAAAGTGCGACCATTCAATATAATTTGAGTATGTATGTAACGAGGCGAATAAGAAATCATAGATATATTAATATTGTTTAAAGCAAAAAGTGCAAGATCGGAACACCCCTCCGATGGGGGAATAGCAATAATTTCAGACATACCCAAAGAAAGACAAAGGCGGCTACATGCCGCATTATTAATTTTCGTTTCACATAAAAAGATAATATCCCGATTGGATTCTTGGACATAGCTACGAAAATGTTGAACCACTGGGGCTTGTCCCAGTCCCTGGCAGTTCCAGCAAAGGATCCTCATTTTGCTCGGCGGGGCTCGGAGTCAGCCGCCGCCGGAGAGTTTTTTGAGCTACTCATCCCAGCCTTAGGGGTGGATCCAGATGGTTTGGATTTTTTCGGTGGGAGCGAAACTTGAATGGAAGATCGGCGTTTTGTGCCGCGGTTTGGTTGGGCTGGAGCAGGGGCAGGAGCTGCATCATTAGGATAAGTTTTCAAAAGCCATTGGTTAAAATCATTGAATTTGGAATGGGTAGAAACAGAGGGCTTACGTAGTTCGGCTTCTATCTTCTTAATTTGCTGAGCAGTTGGGCTAGGAACACCATCATCCGTGGCATCCCAATCATCATCGGATGCATCTTCATGGATGGGATAAATGGTATTTAATGGCTGAGGCTCGAGAGGGGCTTTTTGTTTTGAATCTGAAGCAGATGGATCTTTGGAAGGAGGGGCATCACCCATTGCCGTATCAGAGTTGGGTACTTCTTCAGTTGGTTGCTCCGAAAAGGACGCAGCATCGCCCTCATTCAGAGAACCTGTTGCACGTTTGAAGCAAAAACCCATATTAGAGATTGAAGGTTTATTAAAAAAATTAATGATAAGTGGTAAAGAGGAAGAAATACCCATCGCATTCGGGTCAGTAGTGGGAATATTGGTATTGGCAGAAGCAGCTGGAACAGGAGGAACTATGAAGAGGGAAAACAGTAATAAGTAAAGAATCATAAATAAAGATAGCAGAAAGTAGAAAATAATTTTAGAATTACAACGAATAGTGGATGAAATATTGAAGATAGAGGGAGAAAAAATACCAGTCGGTGGTGGATTGTTTTGGTTAAGATTGGGTTCAACATAGCGGATACGCCCACGGGTACCAATAGGGCGACGTCTTGGAGGGAGGTAGCAGAGCCATTCCCCGTATTGCAGCTTGTTTAGATCAAGAGAAGAACGAATAAGACAGTTCTCAATTGTGTGGCTAATTATACCACAACCATGACATAGAGTTGGGAGGCGTTCATATTGAATACGGCACATGGTTTTATTGGCTCCAGAACCAATGAAGACAAAATGAGTGACAGGCTTGGTGATGTTCAGGAAAATTTCGGCCCGCATGAAATCTTTCATATTTCCTTCGAATTCTCGAGTGTCAGTTCGTATGACGTTGCCTACCATAGACCCAAGGGCATGTCCCACAAGGTGCGATCGATCAATGTCCTCAAAGAGGGAGGAAGGGAGGGCGAAGATGCGAATCCAGATTCTCATAGTGTTGAATGAATAATCTCCAACAGATTTAGCAGGATCATATTCGGTAATGGCTAACCATTCGTCCTTGTACAGCCAAGGACCTCTGTTAAGGACTTCGTAGCAGTACTTGACTTCCTTGAACTTGATCTTGAGATAGTTGTCTTGGATGACAGAAATAGACACCACTTCTTTGGGTTTCCAAATGCCTTCGAACGCATTGATTACAGCGTAAATATCGATAGTTTTAGATGAGATAAAACATCCAAAGAGGAATAGCTTTGGATCTTCCTTGGCAAAATCCCAACCGAAATCGGGAGTGTAAAGGAGTTCTGCTTCCTCATGAGTGAGGTCGATGGAGCTTAGCTGGGGGATAGAGGAGGATTCCATGGGAGTAGTATAGAAATTTAGGAGAGTAGAAGGATTGGGAAAGATTTGTGTTTTGATCCGAGTATGGTGTGAATATAAATAAGAATTGGTTATGTAAGTTATTCTATGGTAAGTATTCAGTAAAGGAAGTTGAGGAAAAATTAGAGACCATAAAGATTGGTCTATAATAAAGACATAAAGGCAATATTGAAAGAAACTTTCTTTATTAAAATAAATTAGTTGGGCTAGATTAGATAATAAAGGCAATTTTAAAGCGGAATTAAGGGAGGAATACCTTTTATGCAAAAAGGAATTTAAAAGGAGTAATAGTAAATAAAGAAAGAGGGTGTAGATATATTTACTGATATTTAGGGAAGCATAAGGAAAGTATGAAATACAAATTAAATTTATAGCTGTCGTTTTAATAAGGGAGAAAGTAATTCGGGAAATTAAAATGTAATTAAAAGTTAAACGATTTGTAATATGGGAAGAGTAAGGAATAAAAGAGTTTAAGGGTAAGGAATTATATTCCTTAAATGAGATAGGTAGGAGAGCAGAAAAAATAGGGAAGGTGGGAGAGTGATAAAAAAAGAAATTAAATGGGGAGAATAAAATTAAGGAGGATATCATATATTGTTTTAAATTTAATAGTATGTATATAAGGAAGGAGAAAATTTTAATCATAAATAACGGGGATTGAATTTTGTTTTCCCTCATTAAAAAATTTATGGCTGACAGATTGAAAATAAGAGTATAAGTATGGCGGTTAAGAAAAAAATTAGATGGATAATAAAGTGGAAAAATGTGAATAAGTAATTTCATTAAAAGGCTAGGAGTGATTGTTGAAGGAAACGAAAATATTAAATTAGGAATTAAGTTCGACCATCCGTTTGGAATAATAACTGAGGTAAGAAGAAAGGCTTTTGAAGAGTTGAAAATATAAGTTAAGTTTAGCAGAAAAAGGACCCTACTTAGTAGGATATTGAAAAGATCCTGAATGTGGGCTTGTGAAGATTCACCTAAAAAGGCGTAGTAGGAATAAATTTCCTTCGTGTTTATCAGAACGTAACATATATAATCGTAAAACCATCCATCAAAGAAATAATAGAGTTTTTGAAATTATAAGATTCACCTGTTAGAATTTTAACTGAATAAAAAGTACAGAAATCGAGTTTTTGCAATATAATCGTGTTGAAAAGCTCATAATAAATTATATGAACTCCTAAATTTGGATTAAAACTTATTTTGCAACCCTTTTGTAGAGCTTTCGGACGAGCGGGTCTAAATGAGGCGAACAATGGACCCGTTAGAATTTTAACTGAGTAAAAAATACAGTAATCGAGTTTTTGCAATATAAACGTGTTCAAAAGCTCTTAATCAATTATATGAACTCCTAGAACTTGATTATAACTTATTTTGCGATCTTTTTTGTAACGGTTTCGGACGAGCGGGTCTAAATGGGCCGAACAATGGACCCGTTAGAATTTTAACTAAGTAAAAAGTAAAGAAATCGAGTTTTGCAATATAATCGTGTTGAAAAGCTCGTAAACAATTGTATGAACTATTAAATTTGGATTAAAACTTATTTTGCAACCCTTTTGTAGAGGTTTCGGACGAGCGGGTCTAAATGGGCCGAACAATGAACCCTTTAGAATTTTAACTGAGTAAAAAGTACTGTAATCGAGTTTTTGCAATATAATCGTGTTGAAAAGCTCGTAATCAATTATATGAACTCCTAAATTTGATTCTAACTTGTTTTGCGGTCTTTTTTGTAGAGGTTTCGGACGAGCGTGTCTAAATGGACCGAACAATGGACCCGTTAGAATTTTAACTGAGTAAAAAGTACAGAAATCGAGTTTTTGCAATATAATTGTGTTGAAAAGCTCGTAATCAATTGTATGAACTCCTAAATTTGGATTAAAACTTATTTTGCAACCCTTTTGTAGAGGCTTCGGACGAGCGGGTCTAAATGGGCCAAACAATGGACCTGTTAGAATTTTAACTGAGTAAAAAGTACAGAAATCAAGTTTTTGCAATATAATCGTGTTGAAAAGCTCGTAATCAATTGTATGAACTCCTAAATTTGGATTAAAACTTATTTTCCAACCCTTTTGTAGAGGTTTCGGACAAGCGAGTCTAAATGGGCTGAACAATGGACCCGTTAGAATTTTAACTGAGTAAAAAGTACAGAAATCGAGTTTTTGCATTATAATCGTGTTGAAAAGCTCGTAATCAATTATATGAACTCCTAAAATTTGATTCTAACTTGTTTTGCAGTCTTTTTTGTAGAGGTTTCGGACGAGCGGGTCTAAATGGGTCGAACAATGGACCCGTTAGAATTTTAACTGAGTCAAAAGTATAGAAATTGAGTTTTTGCAATATAATAGTGTTGAAAAGCTCTTAATAAATTATATGAACTCCTAAATTTCGATTAAAACTTACTTTGCGGTCTTTTTCGTAAGGTTTCGGACGAGCGAGTCTAAATGAGCCGAACAATGGACCCGTTAGAATTTTAACCGAGTAAAAAGTATAAAAATTAAGTTTTTGCAATATAATAGTGTTGAAAAGCTCGTTATCAATTATATGAACTCCTAAAATTTGATTCTAACTTATTTTGTGATCTTTTTTGTTGGGTTTCAAACGAGCGGGTCTAAATGGGCCGAACAATGGACCCGTTAGAATTTTAACTGAGTAAAAAGTACAAAAATCGAGTTTTTGCAATCTAATTGTTTGAAAAGCTCGTAATCAATTGTATGAACTCCTAAATTTGGATTAAAACTTATTTTGCAACCCTTTTGTAGTGGTTTCGGATGAGCCAGTCTAAATGGGCCGAACATTGGACCCGTTAGAATTTTAACTGAGTACAAAGTACAGAAATCAAGTTTTTGCAATATAACCGTGTTGAAAAGCTCGTAATCAATTATATAAACTCCTAAAATTTGATTCTAATTTGTTTTGCGGTCTCTTTTGTAGAGGTTTCGGACGGCGGGTCTAAATGGGCCGAACAATGGATCCGTTAGAATTTTAACTGAGTAGAAAGTACAAAAAGTGAGTTTTTGCAATATAATCTTTTTGAAACTCCTAAATTTGTATTAAAACTTATTTTCCAACCCTTTTGTAGAGGTTTCGGACTAGCGGGTCTAAATGGGCCGAACAATGAACCCATTAGAATTTTAACAGAGTAAAAAGCACAAAAATTGTGTTTTTGCAATATAATTGTGTTGAAAACCTCATAATCAATTGTATGAACTCCTAAGTTTGGATTAAAACTTATTTTGCATCCCTTTTGTAAAGGTTTCGGACGAGCGGGTCTAAATGGGCCGAACAATGGACCCGTTAGAATTTTAACTAAGTAAAAAGTACTGTAATTGAGTTTTTGCAATATAATCGTGTTGAAAAGCTCGTAATCAATTATATGAACTCCTAAAATTTGATTCTAACTTGTTTTGCGGTCTTTTTTGTAGAGGTTTCGGACGAGTGGGTCTAAATGGGCCGAACAATGGACCCGTTAGAACTTTAACTGAGTAAAAAGTACAGAAATCGAGTTTTTGCAATATAATCGTGTTGAAAAGCTCGTAATCAATTATATGAACTCCTAAATTTGATTCTAACTTGTTTTGCGGTCTTTTTTGTAGAGGTTTCGGACGATCGGGTCTAAATGGGCCGAACAATGGACCCGTTAGAATTTTAATTGAGTAAAAAGTACAGAAATCGAGTTTTTGCAATATAATCGTGTTGAAAAGCTCGTAATCAATTGTATGAACTCCTAAATTTGGATTAAAACTTATTTTGCAACCCTTTTGTAGAGGTTTCGGACGAGCGGGTCTAAATGGGCCGAACAATGGACCTGTTAGAATTTTAACTGAGAAAAAAGTACAGAAATCGAGTTTTTGCAATATAATGGTGTTGAAAAGCTTATAATCAATTGTATGAACTCCTACATTTGGATTAAAACTTATTTTCCAACCCTTTTGTAGAGGTTTCGGACGAGCGGGTCTAAATGGGCCGAACAATGGACCCGTTAGAATTTTAACTGAGTAAAAAGTACAAAAATCGAGTTTTTGCAATATAATCGTGTTGAAAAGCTCGTAATCAATTGTATGAACTCCTAAATTTGGATTAAAACTTATTTTGCAACCCTTTTGTAGAGGTTTCAGACGAGCGGGTCTAAATGGGCCGAACAATGGACCTGTTAGAATTTTAACTGAGTAAAAAGTACAGAAATCGAGTTTTTGCAATATAATCGTGTTGAAAAGCTCGTAATCAATTGTATGAACTCCTAAATTTGGATTAACACTTAAGTTTGCAATCCTTTTGTAGAGGTTTCGGACGAGGGGGTCTAAATGGGCCGAACAATGGACCCGTTAGAATTTTAACGGAGAAAAAAGTACAGAAATCGAGTTTTTGCAATATAGTCGTGTTGAAAAGCTTGTAATCAATTGTATGAACCCCTAAAATTGGTTTAACACTTAGTTTGCAACCTTTTTGTAGAGGTTTCGGATGAGGGATTCTAAATGGGCAAAACAATGGACCCGTTAGAATTTTAACTGAGTAAAAAGTACAGAAATCGGGTTTTTGCAATATAATCATGTTGAAAATCTCGTAATCAATTGTATGAACTTCTAAATTAGGATTAAAACTTATTTTGCAACCCTTTTGTAGAGGTTTCGGATGAGCGGGTCCAAATGGGCCGAACAATGGACCCGTTAGAATTTTTACTGAGTAAAATGTAATAAAATCGAGTTTTTGCAATATAATCATGTTAAAAAGCTCGTATACAATTGAATGATCTCCTAAATTTGGATTAAATCTTATTTTGCAACCCTTTTGCAGAGGTTTCGGACGAGCGGGTCTAAATGGGCCGAACAATGGACCCGTTAGAATTTTAACTGAGTAAAAAGTACAGTAATCGAGTTTTTGCAATATAATCACGTTGAAAAGCTCGTAATCAATTATATGAACTCCTAAAATTTGATTCTAACTTGTTTTGCGGTCTTTTTTGTAGAGGTTTCGGACGAGAGGGCCTAAATGGGGCGAACAATGGACCCGTTAGAATTTTAACTGAGAAAAAAGTACAGAAATCGAGTTTTTGCAATATAATCGTGTTGAAAAGCTTGTAATCAATTGTATGAACTCCTAAATTTGGATTAAAACTTATTTTGCAACCCTTTTGTAGAAGTTTCGGACGAGCGGGTCTAAATGGGCCGAACAATGGACCCGTTAGAATTTTAACTGAGTAAAAAGTACAAAAATCGAGTTTTTGCAATATAATCGTGTTGAAAAGCTCGTAATCAATTGTATGCACTCTTAAATTTGGATTAAAACTTATTTTCCAACCCTTTTGTAGAGGTTTCGGACGAGCGAGTCTAAATGGACCGAGCAATGGACCCGTTAGAATTTTAACTGAGTAAAAAGTACTATAATCGAGTTTTTGTAATATAATCGTGTTGAAAAACTCGTAATCAATTATATGAACTCCTAAATTTGATTCTAACTTGTTTTGCGGTCTTTTTTTGTAGAGGTTTCGGACGAGTGGGCCTAAATGGGCCGAACAATGGACCCGTTAGAATTTTAACTGAGAAAAAAGTACAGAAATCGAGTTTTTGCAATATAATCGTGTTGGAAAGCTTGTAATCAATTGTATGAACTCCTAAGTTTGGATTAAAACTTATTTTGCAACACTTTTGTAGAAGTTTCGGACGAGCGGGTCTAAATGGGCCGAACAATGGACCTGTTAGAATTTTAACTGAGTAAAAAGTACTATAATCGAGTTTATGTAATATAATCGTGTTGAAAAGCTCGTAATCCATTATATGAACTCCTAAATTTGATTCTAACTTGTTTTGCGGTCTTTTTTGTAGAGGTTTCGGACGAGCGGGTCTAAATGGGCCGAACAATGGACCCGTTAGAATTTTAACCGAGTAAAAAGTACAGAAGTCTAGTTTTTGCAATATAATCATGTTGAAAAGCTCGTAATTAATTATATGAACTCCTAAAATTTGATTCTAATTTGTTTTGCGGTCTCTTTTGTAGAGGTTTCGGACGAGCGGGTCTAAATGGGCCGAACAATGGATCCGTTAGAATTTTAAGTGTGTAGAAAGTACAAAAAGGGAGTTTTTGCAATATAATCTGTTTTAAAATCTCTTAATCAATTGTATGAACTCCTAAATTTGGATTAAAACTTATTTTGCAACCTTTTCGTAGAGGTTTCGGACGAGCGGGTCTAAATGGGTCGAACAATGGACCCGTTAGAATTTTAACTGAGTAAAAAGTACAGAAATCGAGTTTTTGCAAAATAATTGTGTTGAAAAGCTCGTAATCAATTATATGAACTCCTAAATTTGGATTAAAACTTATTTTGCAGCCGTTTTTGTAAAGGTTTCGGACGAACGGGTCTAAATGGGCCGAACAAAGAACCCGTTAGAATTTTAACAGAGTAAAAAGTACAGAATTCGAGTTTTTGCAATATAATAATGTTGGAAAGCTCGAAATTAATTATCTGAACTCTTAAATTTGATTAAAACTTGTTTTGCGGCCTTTTTTGTAGAGGTTTCGGACGAGCGGGTCTAAATGGACAGAACAATGGACTCGTTAGAATTATAACTGAGTAAAAAGTACAGAAATCGAGTTTTTGCAATATAATCGTGTTGAAAAGCTCGTAATCAATTGTATGAACTCCTAAATTTGGATTAAAACTTATTTTGCAACGCTTTTGTAGAGGTTTCGGACGAGCGGGTCTAAATGGGCCGAACAATGGACCTGTTAGAATTTTAACTGAGTAAAAAGTACAAAAATCGTGTTTTTGCAATATAATCGTGTTGAAAAGCTCGTAATCAATTGTATGAACTCCTAAATTTGGATTAAAACTTATTTTGCAACCCTTTTGTAGAGGTTTCGGAGGAGCGAGTCTAAATGGGTAGAACATTGGACCCGTTAGAATTTTAACTGAGTAAAAAGTACAGAAATCGAGTTTTTGCAATATAATCGTGTTGAAAAGCTCGTAATCAATTATATGAACTCCTAAATTTGGATTAAAACTTATTTTGCAACGCTTTTGTAGAGGTTTCGGACGAGCGGGTCTAAATGGGCCGAACAATGGACCTGTTAGAATTTTAACTGAGTAAAAAGTACAAAAATCGTGTTTTCGCAATATAATCGTGTTGAAAAGCTCGTAATCAATTGTATGAACTCCTAAATTTGGATTAAAACTTATTTTGCAACCCTTTTGTAGAGGTTTCGGAGGAGCGAGTCTAAATGGGTAGAACATTGGACCCGTTAGAATTTTAACTGAGTAAAAAGTACAGAAATCGAGTTTTTGCAATATAATCGTGTTGAAAAGCTCGTTATCAATTATATGAACTCCTAAAATTTGATTCTAACTTATTTTGTGATCTTTTTTGTTGAGGTTTCAGACGAGTGGGTCTAAATGGGCCGAACAATGGACCCGTTAGAATTTTAACTGAGTAAAAAGTACAAAATCGAGTTTTTGCAATCTAGTTGTGTTGAAAAGCTCGTTATCAATTGTATGAACTCCTAAATTTGGATTAAAACGTATTTTGCAACCCTTTTGTAGAGGTTTCGGATGAGCGTGTCTAAATGGGCCGAACATTGGACCCGTTAGAATTTTAACTGAGTACAAAGTACAGAAATAAAGTTTTTGCAATATAATCATGTTGAAAAGCTCGTAATCAATTATATGAACTCTTAAAATTTGATTCCAATTTGTTTTGCGGTCTCTTTTGTAGAGGTTTCGGACGAGCGGTTCTAAATGGGCCGAACAATGGATCCGTTAGAATTTTAAGTGAGTAGAAAGTACAAAAAGTGAGTTTTTGCAATATAATCTGTTTGAAAATCTCTTAATCAATTGTATGAACTCCTAAATTTGGATTAAAACTTATTTTGCAACCTTTATGTAGAGGTTTCGGACGAGCGGGTCTAAATGGGCCGAACAATAGACCCGTTAGAATTTTAACGGAGTAAAAAGTATAGAAATCGAGTTTTTGCAATATAATCGTGTTGAAAAGCTCGTAATCAATTGTATGAACTCCTAAATTTTGATTAACACTTAAGTTTGCAATCCTTTTGTAGAGGTTTCGGACGAGGGGGTCTAAATGGGCCGAACAATGGACCCGTTAGAATTTTAACGGAGAAAAAAGTACATAAATCGAGTTTTTGCAATATAGTTGTGTTGAACAGTTTGTAATCAATTGTATGAACCCCTAAATTTGGTTTAACACTTAGTTTGCAACCTTTTTGTAGAGGTTTCGGACGAGGGGTTCTAAATGGGCCGAACAATGGACCCGTTAGAATTTTAAATGAGTAAAAAGTACAGAAATCGGGTTTTTGCAATATAATCATGTCGAAAATCTCGTAATCAATTGTATGAACTTCTAAATTAGGATTAAAACTTATTTTGCAACCCTTTTGTAGAGGTTTCGGATGAGCGGGTCCAAATGGGCCGAACAATGGACCCGTTAGAATTTTAACTGAGTAAAAAGTACAGAAATCGGGTTTTTGCAATATAATCATTTTAAAAAGCTCGTAATCAATTGTATGAACTCCTAAATTTGGATTAAATCTTATTTTGCAACCCTTTTGCAGAGGTTTCGGACGAGCGGGTCTAAATGGGCCGAACAATGGACCCGTTAGAATTTTAACTGAGTAAAAAGTACAGTAATCGAGTTTTTGCAATATAATCATGTTGAAAAGCTCGTAATCAATTATATGAACTCCTAAAATTTGATTCTAACTTGTTTTGCGGTCTTTTTTGTAGAGGTTTCGGACGAGCGGGCCTAAATGGGCCGAACAATGGACCCGTTAGAATTTTAACTGAGAAAAAAGTACAGAAATCGAGTTTTTGCAATATAATCGTGTTGAAAAGCTTGTAATCAATTGTATGAACTCCTAAATTTGGATTAAAACTTATTTTGCAACCCTTTTGTAGCGGTTTCGGACGAGCGTGTCTAAATGGGCCGAACAATGGACCTATTAGAATTTTAACTGAGTAAAAAGTACAAAAATCGAGTTTTTGCAATATAATCGTGTTGAAAAGCTCGTAATCATTTGTATGAACTCTTAAATTTGGATTAAAACTTATTTTCCAACCGTTTTGTAGAGGTTTCGGACGAGCGGGTCTAAATGGGCCGAACAATGGACCCGTTAGAATTTTAACTGAGTAAAAAGTAATATAATAGAGTTTTTGTAATATAATTGTGTTGAAAAGCTCGTAATCAATTATATGAACTCCTAAATTTGATTCTAACTTGTTTTGCGGTCTTTTTTGTAGAGGTTTCGGACGAGCGGGCCTAAATGGGCCGAACAATGGACCCGTTAGAATTTTAACTGAGAAAAAAGAACAGAAATTGAGTTTTTGCAATATAATCGTGTTGAAAAGCTTGTAATCAATTGTATGAACTCCTAAATTTGGATTAAAACTTATTTTGCAACCCTTTTGTAGAGGTTTCGGACGAGCGGGTCTAAATGGGCCGAACAGTGGACCTGTTAGAATTTTAACTGAGTAAAAAGTACAAAAATCGAGTTTTTGCAATATAATCGTGTTGAAAAGCTCGTAATCAATTGTATGAACTCTTAAATTTGGATTAAAACTTATTTTCCAACCCTTTTGTAGAGGTTTCGGACGAGCGGGTCTAAATGGGCCGAGCAATGGACCAGTTAGAATTTTAACTGAGTAAAAAGTACTATAATCGAGTTTTTGTAATATAATCATGTTGAAAAGCTCGTAATCAATTATATGAACTCCTAAATTTGATTCTAAATTTTTTTGCGGTCTTTTTTGTAGAGGTTTCGGACGAGCGGGTCTAAATAGGCCGAACAAACGACCCGTTAGAATTTTAACCGAGTAAAAAGAACAAAAGTCGAGTTTTTGCAATATAATCATGTTGAAAAGCTCGTAATCAATTATATGAACTCCTAAAATTTGATTCTAATTTGTTTTGCAGTCTTTTTTGTAGAGGTTTCGGACGAGCGGGTCTAAATGGGCCGAACAATGGACCTGTTAGAATTTTAACTGAGTAAAAAGTAAAGAAATTGAGTTTTTGCAAAATAATTGTGTTGAAAAGCGCGTAATCAATTATATGAACTCCTAAATTTGGATTAAAACTTATTTTGCAGCCCTTTTTGTAGAGGTTTCGGACGAGCGGGTCTAAATGGACAAAAACAATGGACTCGTTAGAATTTTAACAGAGTAAAAAGTACAGAAATCGAGTTTTTGCAATATAATCGTGTTGAAAAGCTCGTAATCAATTGTATGAACTCCTAAATTTGGATTAAAACTTATTTTGCAACGCTTTTATAGAGGTTTCGGACGAGCGGGTCTAAATGGGCCGAACAATGGACCTGTTAGAATTTTAACTGAGTAAAAAGTACAAAAATCGAGTTTTTGCAATATAATCGTGTTGAAAAGCTCGTAACCAATTGTATGAACTCTTAAATTTGGATTAAAACTTATTTTCCAACCCTTTTGTAGAGGATTCGGACGAGCGGGTCTAAATGGGCTGAACAATGGACCCGTTAGAATTTTAACTGAGTAAAAAGTACATAAATCGAGTTTTTGCAATATAATTGTGTTGAAAAGCTCGTAATCAATTGTATGAACTCCTAAATTTGGATTAAAACTTATTTTGCAACCCTTTTGTAGAGCTTTCGGACGAGCGGGTCTAAATGGGCCGAACAATGGACCCGTTAGAATTTTAACTGAGTAAAAAGTACAGAAATCGAATTTTTGCAATATAATTGTGTTCAAAAGCTCTTAATCAATTATATGAACTCCTAGAATTTGATTCTAACTTATTTTGCGATATTTTTTGTAACGGTTTCGGACGAGCGGGTCTAAATGGGCCAAACAATGGACCCGTTAGAATTTTAACTGAGTAAAAAGTATAGAAATCGAGTTTTTGCAATATAATCTTGTTGAAAAGCTCGTAAAAAATTTTATGAACTCCTAAATTTGGATTAAAACTTATTTTGCAACCCTTTTGTAGAGATTTCGGACGAGCGGGTCTAAATGGGCCGAACAATGGACCCGTTAGAATTTTAACTGAGTAAAAAGTACTATAATCAAATTTTTGTAATATAATCGTGTCGAAAAGCTCGTAATCAATTATATGAACTCCTAAATTTGATTCTAACTTGTTTTGCGGTCTTTTTTGTAGAGGTTTCGGACGAGCGGGTCTAAATGGGCCGAACAATGGACCCGTTAGAATTTTAACCGAGTAAAAAGTACAGAAATCGAGTTTTTGCAATATAATCATGTTGAAAAGCTCGTAATCAATTATATGAACTCCTAAATTTGATTCTAACTTGTTTTGCGGTGTTTTTTGTAGAGGTTTCGGACGAGCGGGTCTAAATGGGCCTAACAATGGACACGTTAGAATTTTAACTGAGTAAAAAATACAGTAATCAAGTTTTTGCAAAATAAACGTGTTCAAAAGCTCTTAATCAGCTATATGAACTCCTAGAACTTGTTTCTAACTTATTTTGCGATCTTTTTTGTAACGGTTTTGGAAGAGCGGGTCTAAATGGGCCGAACAATGGACCCGTTAGAATTTTAACGTAGTAAAAAGTAAAGAAATCGAGTTTTGCAATATAATCGTGTTGAAAAGCTCGTAAAAAATTGTATGAACTATTAAATTTGGATTCAAACTTATTTTGCAACCCTTTTGTAGATGTTTCGAACGAGCGGGTCTAAAGGGCCGAACAATGGACCCTTTAGAATTTTAACTGAGTAAAAAGTACTGTAATCGAGTTTTTGCAATATAATCGTGTTGAAAAGCTCGTAATCAATTATATGAACTCCTAAATTTGATTCTAACTTGTTTTGCGGTCTTTTTTGTAGAGGTTTCGGACGAGCGTGTCTAAATGGACCGAACAATGGACCCGTTAGAATTTTAACTGAGTAAAAAGTATAGAAATCGAGTTTTTGCAATAAAATTGTGTTGAAAAGCTCGTAATCAATTGTATGAACTCCTAAATTTGGATTAAAACTTATTTTGCAACCCTTTTGTAGAGGTTTCGGACGAGCGGGTCTAAATGGGCCGAACAATGGACCTGTTAGAATTTTAACTGAGTAAAAAGTACAGAAATCAAGTTTTTGCAATATAATCGTGTTGAAAAGCTCGTAATCAATTGTATGAACTCCTAAATTTGGATTAAAACTTATTTTCCAACCCTTTTGTAGAGGTTTCGGACGAGAGGGTCTAAATTTGCTGAACAATGGACTCGTTAGAATTTTAACTGAGTAAAAAGTACAGAAATCGAGTTTTTGCATTATAATCGTGTTGAAAAGCCCGTAATCAATTATATGAACTCCTAAAATTTGATTCTAACTTGTTTTGCGATCTTTTTTGTAGAGGTTTCGGACGAGCGGGTCTAAATGGGTCGAACAATGGACCCGTTAGAATTTTAATTGAGTCAAAAGTACAGAAATTGAGTTTTTGCAATATAATAGTGTTGAAAAGCTCTTAATAAATTATATGAACTCCTAAATTTCGATTAAAACATACTTTGCGGTCTTTTTCGTAAGGTTTCGGACGAGCGAGTCTAAATGGGCCGAACAATGGACCCGTTAGAATTTTAACTGAGTAAAAAGTAAAGAAATCGAGTTTTTGCAATATAATCGTGTTGAAAAGCTCGTAAACAACTGTATGAACTCCTAAATTTGGATTAAAACTTATTTTGCAACCCTTTTGTAGAGGCTTCGGACGAGTGGGTCGAAATGGGCCGAACATTGGACCTGTTAGAAATTTAACTGAGTAAAAAGTACAAAAATCAAGTTTTTGCAATATAATCGTGTTGAAAAGCTCGTAATCAATTGTATGAACTCTTAAATTTGGATTAAAACTTATTTTCCAACCCTTTTGTAGAGGTTTCAGACGAGCGGGTCTAAATGGGCGAGCAATGGACCCGTTAGAATTTTAACTGAGTAAAAAGTACTATAATCGAGTTTTTGTAATATAATCGTGTTGAAAAGCTCGTAATCAATTATATGAACTCCTAAATTTGATTCTAACTTGTTTTGCGGTCTTTTTTGTAGAGGTTTCGGACGAGCGGGTCTAAATGGGCCTAACAATGGACCCGTTAGAATTTTAACCGAGTAAAAAGTACAAAAGTCGAGTTTTTGCAATATAATCATGTTGAAAAGCTCATAATCAATTATATGAACACCTAAAATTTTATTCTAATTTGTTTTGCGGTCTCTTTTGTAGAGGTTTCGGACGAGCGGGTCTAAATGGCCGAACAATGGATCCGTTAGAATTTTAAGTGAGTAGAAAGTACAAAAAGGGAGTTTTTCCAATATAATCTGTTTTAAAATCTCTTAATCAATTGTATGAACTCCTAAATTTGGATTAAAACTTATTTTGCAACATTTTTGTAGAGGTTTCGGACGAGCGGGTCTAAATGGGCCGAACAATGGACCCGTTAGAATTTTAACTGAGTAAAAAGTACAAAAATTGAGTTTTTGCAAAATAATTGTGTTGAAAAGCTCGTAATCAATTATATGAACTCCTAAATTTGGATTAAAACTTATTTTGCAGCCCTTTTTGTAGAGGTTTCGGACGAACGAGTCTAAATGGGCCGAACAAAGAACCCGTTAGAATTTTAACAGAGTAAAAAGTACAGAAATTGAGTTTTTGCAATATAATCATGTTGGAAAGCTCGAATTAATTATCTGAACTCTTAAATTTGATTAAAACTTGTTTTGCGGTCTTTTTTGTAGAGGTTTCGGACGAGCGGGTCTAAATGGACAAAAATAATGGACTCGTTAGAATTTTAACTGAGTAAAAAGTACAGAAATCGAGTTTTTGCAATATAATCGTGTTGAAAAGCTCGTAATCAATTGTATGAACTCCTAAATTTGGATTAAAACTTATTTTGCAACGCTTTTGTAGAGGTTTCGGACGAGCGGGTCTAAATGGGCGGAACAATGGACCTGTTAGAATTTTAACTGAGTAAAAAGTACAAAAATCGAGTTTTTACAATATAATCGTGTTGAAAAGCTCGTAATCAATTGTATGAACTCTTAAATTTGGATTAAAACTTATTTTGCAACCCTTTTGTAGAGGTTTCGGACGAGCGGGTCTAAATGAGCCGAACAATGGACTCGTTAGAATTTTAACTGAGTAAAAAGTACAGAAATCGAGTTTTTGCAATATAATCGTGTTGAAAAGCTCGTAATCAATTATATGAACTTCTAAAATTTGATTAAAACTTGTTTTGCTGTCTTTTTTGTAGAGGTTTCGGACGAGCGGGTCTAAATGGGGCGAACAATGGACCCGTTAGAATTTTAACTGAGTAAAAAGTACAAAAATCGAGTTTTTACAATATAATCGTGTTGAAAAGCTCGTAATCAATTGTATGAACTCTTAAATTTGGATTAAAACTTATTTTGCAACCCTTTTGTAGAGGTTTCGGACGAGCGGGTCTAAATGAGCCGAACAATGGACCTGTTAGAATTTTAACTTAGTAAAAAGTATAGAAATCGAGTTTTTGCAATATAATCGTGTTGAAAAGCTCATAAACAATTGTATGAACTCCTAAATTTGGATTAAAACTTATTTTGCAACCCTTTTGTAGAGATTTCAGACGAGCGGGTCTAAATGGGCCGAACAATGGACCCGTTAGAATTTTAACTGAGTAAAAAGTACTATAATCGATTTTTTGTAATATAATCGTGTCGAAAAGCTCGTAATCAATTATATGAACTCCTAAATTTGATTCTAACTTGTTTTGCGGTCTTTTTTGTAGTGGTTTCGGATGAGCGGGTCCAAATGGGCCGAACAATGGACCCGTTAGAATTTTTACTGAGTAAAATGTAATAAAATCGAGTTTTTGCAATATAATCATGTTAAAAAGCTCGTATACACTTGTTTTGCGGTCTTTTTTGTAGAGGTTTCGGACGAGCGGGTCTAAATGGGCCGAACAATGGACCCGTTAGAATTTTAACCGAGTAAAAAGTACAGAAATCGAGTTTTTGCAATATAATCTTGTTGAAAAGCTCGTAATCAATTATATGAACTCCTAAATTTGATTCTAACTTGTTTTGCGGTCTTTTTTGTAGTGGTTTCGGATGAGCGGGTCCAAATGGGCCGAACAATGGACCCGTTAGAATTTTTACTGAGTAAAATGTAATAAAATCGAGTTTTTGCAATATAATCATGTTAAAAAGCTCGTATACACTTGTTTTGCGGTCTTTTTTGTAGAGGTTTCGGACGAGCGGGTCTAAATGGGCCGTACACTGGACCCGTTAGAATTTTAACTGATTAAAAAGTACAAAAATCGAGTTTTTGCAAAATAATTGTGTTGAAAAGCTCGTAATCAATTATATGAACTCCTAAATTTGGATTAAAACTTATTTTGCAGCCCTTTTTGTAGAGGTTTCGGACGAACGGGTCTAAATGGGCCGAACAAAGAACGCGTTAGAATTTTAACAGAGTAAAAAGTACAGAAATCGAGTTTTTGCAATATAATCATGTTGGAAAGCTCGAATTAATTATCTGAACTCTTAAATTTGATTAAAACTTGTTTTGCGGTCTTTTTTGTAGAGGTTTCGGATGAGCGGGTCTAAATGGACAAAAATAATGGACTCGTTAGAATTTTAACTGAGTAAAAAGTACAGAAATTGAGTTTTTGCAATATAATCGTGTTGAAAAGCTCGTAATCAATTGTATGAACTCCTAAATTTGGATTAAAACTTATTTTGCAACGCTTTTGTAGAGGTTTCGGACGAGCGGGTTTAAATGGGCGGAACAATGGACCTGTTAGAATTTTAACTGAGTAAAAAGTACAAAAATCGAGTTTTTACAATATAATCGTGTTGAAAAGCTCGTAATCAATTGTATGAACTCTTAAATTTGGATTAAAACTTATTTTGCAACCCTTTTGTAGAGGTTTCGGACGAGCGGGTCTAAATGAGCCGAACAATGGACCCGTTAGAATTTTAACTGAGTAAAAAGTACAGAAATCGAGTTTTTGCAATATAATCGTGTTGAAAAGCTCGTAATCAATTATATGAACTTCTAAAATTTGATTAAAACTTGTTTTGCTGTCTTTTTTGTAGAGGTTTCGGACGAGCGGGTCTAAATGGGGCGAACAATGGACCCGTTAGAATTTTAACTGAGTAAAAAGTACAGAAATCGAGTTTTTGCAATATAATTGTGTTCAAAAGCTTTTAATCAATTATATGAACTCCTAGAATTTGATTCTAACTTATTTTGCGATATTTTTTGTAACGGTTTCGGACGAGCGGGTCTAAATGGGCCAAACAATGGACCCGTTAGAATTTTAACTGAGTAAAAAGTATAGAAATCGAGTTTTTGCAATATAATCGTGTTGAAAAGCTCGTAAACAATTGTATGAACTCCTAAATTTGGATTAAAACTTATTTTGCAACCCTTTTGTAGAGATTTCGGACGAGCGGGTCTAAATGGGCCGAAAAATGGACCCGTTAGAATTTTAACTGAGTAAAAATACTATAATCAATTTTTTGTAATATAATCGTGTCGAAAAGCTCGTAATCAATTATATGAACTCCTAAATTTGATTCTAACTTGTTTTGCGGTCTTTTTTGTAGTGGTTCCGGACGAGCGGGTCTAAATGGGCCGAACAATGGACCCGTTAGAATTTTAACCGAGTAAAAAGTACAGAAATCGAGTTTTTGCAATATAATCGTGTTGAAAAGCTCGTAATCAATTATATGAACCCCTAAATTTGATTCTAACTTGTTTTGCGGTCTTTTTTGTAGAGGTTTCGGACGAGCGGGTCTAAATGGGCCGAACAATGGACCTATTGGAATTTTAACTGAGAAAAAAGTAAAGAAATCGAGTTTTTGCAATATAATCGTGTTGAAAAGCTCATAATCAATTGTATGAACTCCTAAATTTGGATTAAAACTTATTTTCCAACCCTTTTGTAGAGGTTTCGGACGAGCGGGTCTATATGGGGCGAACAATGGACCCGTTAGACTTTTAACTGAGTAAAAAGTACAGAAATCGAGTTTTTGCAATATAATCGTTTTGAAAAGCTCGTAATCAATTGTATGAACTCCTAAATTTGGATTAAAACTTATTTTGCAACCCTTTTGTAGAGGTTTCGGACGAGCGGGTCTAAATGGGCCGAACAATGGACCTGTTAGAATTTTAACTGAGTAAAAAGTATAGAAATCGAGTTTTTGCAATATAATCGTGTTGAAAAGCTCGTAATTAATTGTCTGAACTCCTAAATTTGGATTAAAACTTATTTTGTAACCCTTTTGTAGAGGTTTCGCACGAGCGGGTCTAAATGGGCTGAACAATGGACCTGTTAGAATTTTAACTGAGTAAAAAGTACAGAAATCGAGTTTTTGCAATATAATTGTGTTGAAAAGCTCGTAATCAATTGTCTGAACTCCTAAATTTGGATTAAAACTTATTTTGTAACCCTTTTGTAGAGGTTTCGGACGAGCGGGTCTAAATGGGCTGAACAATGGACCTGTTATAATTTTAACTGAGTAAAAAGTACAGAAATCGAGTTTTTGCAATATAATCGTGTTGGAAAGCTCAAAATTAATTATCTGAACTCTTAAATTTGATTAAAACTTGTTTTGCGGTCTTTTTTGTAGAGGTTTCGGACGAGCGGGTCTAAATGGGCCGAACAATGGACCTGTTAGAATTTTAACTGAGTAAAAAGTATAGAAATCGAGTTTTTGCAATATAATCGTGTTGAAAAGCTCGTAATCAATTATATGAACTCCTAAATTTGATTCAAACTTGTTTTGTGGTCTTTTTTGTAGAGGTTTCGGACGAGCGGATCTAAATGGGCCGAACAATGGACCTGTTAGAATTTTAACTGAGTAAAAAGTACAGAAATCGAGCTTTTGCAATATAATCGTGTTGAAAAGCTCATAATCAATTATATGAACTCCTAAATTCGGATTAAAACTTATTTTGCAACCCTTTTTGTAGAGCTTTCGGACGAGCGGGTCTAAATGGGGCGAACAATGGACCCGTTAGAATTTTAACTGAGAAAAAAATATAGTAATCGAGTTTTTGCAATATAATCGTGTTCAAAACGAACCTCTTAATCAATTATATGAACTCCTAGAACTTGATTCTAACTTATTTTGCGATCTTTTTTGTAACGGTTTCGGACGAGCGGGTCTAAATGCGCCGAACAATGGACCCGTTAGAATTTTAACTGAGTAAAAAGTAAAGAAATCGCGTTTTGCAATATAATCGTGTTAAAAAGCTCGTAAACAATTGTATGAACCATTAAATTTGGATTAATACTTATTTTGCAACCCTATTGTAGAGGTTTCGGACGAGCGGGTCTAAATGGGGCGAACAATGGACCCGTTAGAATTTTAACTGAGTAAAAAGTACAGAAATCGAGTTTTTGCAATATAATCGTGTTAAAAAAGCTCTTAATTAATATATGAACTCCTAGAATTTGATTCTAACATATTTTGCGATCTTTTTTGTAACGGTTTCGGACGAGCGTGTCTAAATGGGTCGAAAAATGGACCCGTTAGAATTTTAACTGAGTAAAAAGTAAAGAAATCGAGTTTTTGCAATATAATAGTGTTGAAAAGCTCGTAAACAATTGTATGAACTCCTAAATTTGGATTAAAACTTATTTTACAACCTTTTTGTAGAGGTTTCGGACGAGCGGGTCTAAATGGGTCGTACAATGGACCCGTTAGAATTTTAACTGAGTAAAAAGTACTGTAATCGAGTTTTTGTAATATAATCGTGTTGAAAAGCTCGTAATCAATTATATGAACTCCTAAATTGGGATTAAATCTGATTTTGCAACCCTTTTGCAGAGGTTTCGGACGAGCAGGTCTAAATGGGCCGAACAATGGACCCGTTAGAATTTTAACTGAGTAAAAAGTATAGTAATCTAGTTTTTGCAATATAATCATGTTGAAAAGCTCGTAATCAATTATATGAACTCCTAAAATTTGATTCTAACTTGTTTTGCGGTCTTTTTTGTAGAGGTTTCGGACGAGCGGGCCTTAATGGGCCGAACAATGGACCCGTAGAATTTTAACTAAGAAAAAAGTACAGAAATCGTGTTTTTGCAATATAATCGTGTTGAAAAGCTCGTAATCAATTGTATGAACTCCTAAACTAGGATTAAAACTTATTTTGCAACCCTTTCGTAGAGGTTTCAGGCGAGCGGGTCTAAATGGGCCGAACAATGGACCCGTTAGAATATTAACTGAATAAAAAGTACAGAATTCTAGTTTTTTCAATATAATCGTGTTGAAAAGCTCGTAATCAATTTTATAAACACCTAAATTTGTATTAAAACTTATTTTGCAACCCTCTTGTACAGGTTTTAGACGAGCGAGTCTAAATGGGCCGAACAATGGACCCATTGGAATTTTAACTGAGTAAAAAGGTCAGAAATCGAGTTTTTGAAATATAATCATGTTGAAAAGCTCGTACTCAATTAAATGAACTCCTAAAATTTGATTCTAAATTATTTTGCTGTTTTTTTGTATAGGTTTCGGACGAGCGGGTCTAAATGGGCCGAACAATGGACCCGTTAGAATTTTAACTGTGTAAAAAGTACAGAAATCAAGTTTTTGCAAAATAATTGTGTTGAAAAGCTCGTAATCAATTATATGAACTCCTAAATTTGGATTAAAACTTATTTTGCAGCCCTTTTTGTAGAGGTTTCGGAGGAACGGGTCTAAATGTGCCGAACAAAGAACCCGTTAGAATTTTAACAGAGTAAAAAGTACAGAAATCAAATTTTTGCAATATAATCATGTTGGAAAGCTCGAAATTAATTATTTGAACTCTTAAATTTGATTAAAACTTGTTTTGCGACCCTTTTGTAGAGGTTTCGGACGAGCGGGTCTAAATGGGCCAAACAATGGACCCGTTAGAATTTTAACGGAGTAAAAAGTATAGAAATCGAGTTTTTGCAATATAATCGTGGTGAAAAGCTCGTAATCAATTGTATGAACTCCTAAATTTGGATTAACACCAAAGTTTGCAATCCTTTTGTAGAGGTTTCGGACGAGGGGGTCTAAATAGGCCGAACAATGGACCCGTTAGAATTTTAACGGAGTAAAAAGTATAAAAATCGAGTTTTTGCAATATAGTCGTGTTGGAAAGCTCGTAATCAATTGTATGAACCCCTAAATTTGGTTTAACACTTAGTTTGCAACCTTTTTGTAGAGGTTTCGGACGAGGGGGTCTAAATGGGCCGAACAATGGACCCGTTAGAATTTTAATAGAGTAAAAAGTATAAAAATTGAAATTTTGCAATATAGTCGTGTTGAAAAGCTCGTAATCAATTGTTTGAACCCCTAAATTTGGTTTAACACTTAGTTTGCAACCTTTTTGTAGAGGTTTCGGACGAGGGGGTCTAAATGGGCCGAACAATGGACCCGTTAGAATTTTAACTTAGTAAAAGTACAGAAATCAGGTTTTTGCAATATAATCGTGTCGAAAATCTCGTAATCAATTGTATGAACTCCTAAATTTGGATTAAAACTTATTTTGCAACCCTTTTGTAGAGGTTTCGGATGAGCGGATCTAAATGGGCCGAACAATGGACCCGTTAGAATTTTAACTGAGTAAAAAGTACATAAATCGAGTTTTTGCAATATAATCGTGTTGAAAAGCTCGTAATCAATTATATGAACTCCTAAAATTTGATTAAAACTTGTTTTGCGGTCTTTTTTGTAGAGGTTTTGGACGAGCGGGTCTAAATGGGGCGAACAATGGACCCGTTAGAATTTTAACTTAGTAAAAAGTACAGAAATCAAGTTTTTGCAATATAATCGTGTTCAAAAGCTCTTAATCAATTATATGAACTCCTAGAATTTGATTCTAACTTATTTTGCGATCTTTTTTGAAACGGTTTCGGACGAGCGGGTCTAAATGGGCCGAACAATGGACCCATTAGAATTTTAACTTAGTAAAGAAATCGAACTTTTGCAATATAATCGTGTTGAAAAGCTCGTAAACAATTGTATGAACTCCTAAATTTGGATTAAAACTTATTTTGCAACCCTTTTGTAGAGGTTTCGGACGAGCGGGTCTAAATGGGCCGAACAATGGACCCGTTAGAATTTTAACTGAGTAAAAAGTACAGAAATCAAGTTTTTTGCAATATAATCGTGTTGAAAAGCTCGTAATCAATTGTATGAACTCCTAAATTTGAATTAAAACTTATTTTGCAACCCTTTTTGTAGAGGTTTCGGACTAGCGGGTCTAAATGGGATGAACAATGGACCCGTTAGAATTTTAACTGAGTAATAAGTAAAGAAATCGAGTTTTTGCAATATAATCATGTTGAAAAGCTCGTAATCAAGTATATGAACTCCTAAAATTTGATTCTAACTTGTTTTGCGGTCTTTTTTGTAGAGGTTTCGGACGAGCGGGTCTAAATGGGCCGAACAATGGACTCGTTAGAATTTTAACTGAGTAAAAAGTACAGAAATCGAGTTTTGCAATATAATCGTGTTGAAAAGCTCGTAAACAATTGTATGAACTATTAAATTTGGATTAAAACTTATTTTGCAACCCTTTTGTAGAGGTTTCGGACGAGCGGGTCTAAATGTGCCGAACAATGGACCTGTTAGAATTTTAATTGAGTAAAAAGTAAAGAAATCAAGTTTTTGCAATATAATCGTGTTGAAAAGCTCGTAATCAATTGTATGAACTCCTAAATTTGGATTAAAACTTATTTTCCAACCCTTTTGTAGAGGTTTCGGACGAGCGGGTCTAAATGGGCCGAACAATGGACCCGTTAGAATTTTAACTGTGTAAAAAGTACAGAAATCGAGTTTTTGCAATATAATCGTGTTGAAAAGCTTATAATCAATTATATGAACTCCTAAAATTTGATTCTAACTTGTTTTGCCGTCTTTTTTTTATAGAGGTTTCGGACGAGCGGGTCTAAATGGGCCGAACAATGGACCCGTTAAAATTTTAACTAAGTCAAAAGTACAGAAATCGAGTTTTTGCAATATAATAGTGTTGAAAAGCTCGTAATAAATTACATGAACTCCTAAATTTCGATTAAAACTTACTTTGCGGTCCTTTTCGTATGGTTTCTGACGATCGAGTTTAAATGGGCCGAACAATGGACCCGTTAGAATTTTAACCGAGTAAAAAGTATAAAAATTAAGTTTTTGCAATATAATAGTGTTGAAAAGCTCGTAATCAATTATATGAACTCCTAAATTTGGATTAAAACTTATTTTGCAGCCCTTTTTGGTAGAGGTTTCGGACGAGCGGGTCTAAATGGGCCGAACAATGGACACGTTAGAATTTTTTTTAAGAAAGCTCATTAGAATTTTAACTAAGTAAAAAGTACAGAAATTGAATTTTTGCAATATAATCGTGTTGAAAAGCTTGTTATCAATTATATGAACTCCTAAAATTTGATTCTAACTTATTTTGTGATCTTTATTGTTGAGGTTTCAGACGAGCAGGTCTAAATGGGCCGAACAATGGATCCGTTAGAATTTTAATTGATTAGAAAGTACAAAAGTGAGTTTTTGCAATATAATCTGTTTGAAAATATCTTAATCAATTGTATGGACTCCTAAATTTGGATTAAAACTTATTTTGCAACCTTTTTGTAGAGGTTTCAGACGAGCGGGTCTAAATGGGCCTAACAATGGACCCGTTAGAATTTTAAGAGAGTAAAAAGCAGAAAAATCGAGTTTTTGCAATATAATTGTGTTGAAAAGCTCATAATCAATTGTATGAACTCCTAAATTTGGATTAAAACTTATTTTGCAACCCTTTTGTAGAGGTTTCGGACGAGCGGGTCTAAATGGGCCGAACAATGGACCCGTTAGAATTTTAACGGAGTAAAAAGTATAGAAATAAAGTTTTTGCAATATAATCGTGATGAAAAGCTCGTAATCAATTGTATGAACTCCTAAATTTGGATTAACACTTAAGTTTGCAATCCTTTTGTAGAGGTTTCGGACGAGGGGTCTAAATGAGCTGAACAATGGGCCTGTTAGAATTTTAACCGAGTAAAAAGTACAAAAATCGGGTCTTTGCAATATAATCGTGTTGAAAATCTCGTAATCAATTATATGAACTCCTAAATTTGGATTAAAACTTATTTTGCAACCCTTTTGTATAGGTTTCGGATGAGCGGGTCCAAATGGGCCGAAAAATGGACCCGTTAGAATTTTTACTTAGTAAAAAGTAATAAAATCGAGTTTTTGCAATATAATCGTGTTAAAAAGCTCGTAATCAATTGTATGAACTCCTAAATTTGGATTAAAACTTATTTTGCAACCCTTTTGTAGAGGTTTCAGACGAGCGGGTCTAAATGGGACGAACAATGGACCCGTTAGAATATTAACTGAATAAACAGACATAATTCTAGTTTTTTCAATATAATCATGTTGAAAATTTAGTAATTTAATTTTATGAACTTCTAAATTTGGATTAAAACTTATTTTGCAACCCTTTTGTAGAGGTTTCGGACGAGCGGGTCTAAATGGGCCGAACAATGGACCCGTTAGAATTTTAACTGAGTAAAAAGTACAGTAATCGAGTTTTTGCAATATAATCATGTTGAAAAGATCGTAATCAATTATATTTGCAGCCCTTTTGTAGAGGTTTCAGACGAACGGGTCTAAATGGGCCGAACAAAGGACCCATTAGAATTTTAACAGAGTAAAAAGTACAGAAATCGAATTTTTGCAATATAATCATGTTGGAAAGCTCGAAATTAATTATATGAACTCTTAAGTTTGATTAAAACTTGTTTTGTGGTCTTTTTTGTTGAGGTTTCGGACGAGCGGGTCTAAATGGGCCGAACAATGGACACATTAGAATTTTAAATGAGTAAAAAGTACAGAAATCGAGTTTTTGCTATATAATCGTGTTGAAAAGCTCCTAATTAATTGTATGAACTCCTAAATTTGGATTAAAACTTATTTTGCAACCCTTTTGTAGAGGTTTCGGACGAGCGGGTCTAAATGGGCCGAACAATGGACCCGTTAGAATTTTAACTAAGTAAACAGTACAGAAATCAAGTTTTTGCAATATAATGTTGTTGAAAAGCTCGTAATCAATTGTATGAACTCCTAAATTTGGATTAAAACTTATTTTCCAACCCTTTTGTAGAGGTTTCGGACGAGCGGGTCTAAATGGGCCGAACAATGGACCCGTTAGAATTTTAACTGAGTAAAAAGTACAGAAATCGAGTTTTTGCAATATAATCGTGTTGAAAAGCTCGTAATCAATTATATGAACTCCTAAAATTTGATTCTAACTTGTTTTGCAGTCTTTTTTGTAGAGGTTTCGGACGAGCGGGTCTAAATGGGCCGAACAATGGACTCGTTAGAATTTTAACTGAGTAAAAAGTACAGAAATCGAGTTTTTGCAATATAATCGTGTTGAAAAGCTCGTAATCAATTTTATTAACTCCTAAATTTGGATTAAAACTTATTTTGCAACCCAGTAAGGGTAATAGGGGAATGACCTCCCCAGATGTCTTTATGAACTTTTATATTACTATTAATTCCTGGGCGATATAGGAATCCTGGGAGTAGGCGTTGAATAGCATTGTACATGCCTTGCCATGCGAAAGAGCCACGAATAGGCCTGGAGGAATCAAGGATATTCCCAGAAGGGAAATATTTAGCACGATAAATCTGGCCTAGTAGAGAATTTGGTTCACAAATTAGTCTCCATATTTGTTTACCCAAGAGAGCAATATTGAAGTCATGT
Source organism: Hibiscus trionum (assembly GCA_030270665.1). NCBI lineage: Eukaryota > Viridiplantae > Streptophyta > Magnoliopsida > Malvales > Malvaceae > Hibiscus > Hibiscus trionum. The sequence continues at coordinate 34,437,214 of BSYR01000010.1, read as the reverse complement.
AAATCTTTAAATCCCATTCCTCCAGCAGCCTTAGGTAAACAGAAATTGTTCCATGGTAGCATATGCCATCCTTTTTTGTTGGATTTACCAGACAACCAATATTGTCTGATAGCTGAAGTCATATCATCAATGATGTTTACCCGTTAGAATTTTAACTGAGTAAAAAGTACAGAAATCAAGTTTTTGCAATATAATCGTGTTCAAAAGCTCTTAATCAATTATATGAACTCCTAGAATTTGATTCTAACTTATTTTGCGATCTTTTTTGTAACGGTTTCGGACGAGCGGGTCTAAATGGGCCGAACAATGTACCCGTTAGAATTTTAACTGAGTAAAGAAATCGAGTTTTTGCAATATAATCGTGTTGAAAAGCTCGTAAACAATGGATCCGTTAGAATTTTAACTGAGTAGAAAGTACAAAAAGTGAGTTTTTGCAATATAATCTGTTTGAAAATCTCTTAATCAATTGTATGAACTCCTAAATTTGGATTAAAACTTATTTTGCAACCTTTTTGTAGAGGTTTCGGACGAGCGGGTCTAAATGGGCCTAACAATGGACCCGTTAGAATTTTAAGAGAGTAAAAAGAAGAAAAATTGAGTTTTTGCAATATAATTGTGTTAAAAAGCTCATAATCAATTGTATGAACTCCTAAATTTGGATTAAAACTTATTTTGCAACCCTTTTGTAGAGGTTTCGGACGAGCGGGTCTAAATGGGCCGAACAATGGACCCGTTAGAATTTTAACTAAGTAAAAAGTACAGAAATCAAGTTTTTTCAATATAATCGTGTTGAAAAGCTCGTAATCAATTATATGAACCCCTAAATTTGGATTAAAACTTATTTTCCAACCCTTTTGTAGAGGTTTCGGACGAGCGGGACTAAATGGGCCGAACAATGGACCCGTTAGAATTTTATCTGAGTAAAAAGTACAAAAATCGAGTTTTTGCAATATAATCGTGTTGAAAAGCTCGTAATCAATTATATGAACTCCTAAAATTTGATTCTAACTTGTTTTGCGGTCTTTTTTGTAGAGGTTTCAGACGAGCGGGTCTAAATGGGCCGAACAATGGACTCGTTAGAATTTTAACTGAGTAAAAAGTACAGAAATCGAGTTTTTGCAATATAATCGTGTTGAAAAGCTCGTAATCAATTTTATTAACTCCTAAATTTGGATTAAAACTTATTTTGCAACCCTTTTGTAGAGGTTTCGGACGAGCGGGTCTAAATGGGCCGAACAATGGACCCGTTAGAATTTTAACTGAGTCAAAAGTACAGAAATTGAGTTTTTGCAATATAATAGTGTTGAAAAGCTCGTAATCAATTATATGAACTCCTAAATTTGGATTAAAACTTATTTTGCAGCCCTTATTTGTAGAGGTTTCGGACGAGCGGGTCTAAATGGGCCGAACAATGGACACGTTAGAATTTTTTTTAAGAAAGCTCATTAGAATTTTAACAAAGTAAAAAGTACAAAAATTGAATTTTTGCAATATAATCGTGTTGAAAAGCTCGTTATCAATTATATGAACTCCTAAAATTTGATTCTAACTTATTTTGTGAACTTTTTTGTTGAGGTTTCAGACGAGCGGGTCTAAATGGGCCGAACAATGGACCCGTTAGAATTTTAACTGAGTAAAAAGTACAAAAATCGAGTTTTTGCAATCTAATTGTGTGGAAAAGCTCGTAATCAATTGTATGAACTCCTAAATTTTGATTAAAACTTATTTTGCAACCCTTTTGTAGAGGTTTCAGATGAGCGAGTCTAAATGGGCCGAACATTGGACCCGTTAGAATTTTAACTGAGTACAAAGTACAGAAATCAAGTTTTTGCAATATAATCGTGTTGAAAAACTCGTAATCAATTATATGAACTCCTAAAATTTGATTCTAATTTGTTTCGCGGTCTCTTTTGTAGAGGTTTCGGATGAGCGAGTCTAAATGGGCCGAACAATGGATCCGTTAGAATTTTAACTGAGTAGAAAGTACAAAAAGTGAGTTTTCGCAATAAAATCTGTTTGAAAATCTCTTAATCAATTGTATGAACTCCTAAATTTGGATTAAAACTTATTTTGCAACCTTTTTGTAGAGGTTTCGGACGAGCGGGTCTAAATGGGCCTAACAATGGACCCATTAGAATTTTAAGAGAGTAAAAAGTAGAAAAATCAAGTTTTTGGAATATAATTGTGTTTAAAAGCTCATAATCAATTGTATGAACTCCTAAATTTGGATTAAATCTTATTTTGCAACCCATTTGTAGAGGTTTCGGACGAGCGGGTCTAAATGGGCCGAACAATGGACCCGTTAGAATTTTAACAGAGTAAAAAGTATAGAAATCGAGTTTTTGCAATATAATCGTGTTGAAAACCTCGTAATCAATTGTATGAACTCATAAATTTGGATTAACACTTAAGTTTGCAATCCTTTTGTAGAGGTTTCGGACGAGGGGGTCTAAATGGGCCGAACAATGGACCCGTTAGAATTTTAACTGAGTAAAAAGTACAGAAATCGGGTTTTTGCAATATAATCGTGTTGAAAATCTCGTAATCAATTGTATGAACTCCTAAATTTGGATTAAAACTTATTTTGCAACCCTTTTGTAGAGGTTTCGGATGAGCGGGTCCAAATGGGCCGTACAATGGACCCGTTAGAATTTTTACTTAGTAAAAAGTAATAAAATCGAGTTTTTGTAGTATAATCGTGTTAAAAAGCTCGTAATCAATTGTATGAACTCCTAAATTTGGATTAAAACTTATTTTGCAACCCTTTTGTAGAGGTTTCGGACGAGCGGGTCTAAATGGGCCGAACAATGGACCCGTTAGAATTTTAACTGAGTAAAAAGTATAGAAATCAAGTTTTTGCAATATAATCGTGTTGAAAAGCTCGTAATCAATTGCATGAACTCATAAATTTGGATGAAAACTTATTTTGCAACTCCTTTGTAGAGGTTTCAGACGAGCGGGTCTAAATGGGACGAACAATGGACCCGTTAGAATATTAACTGAATAAAAAGTACCTAATTCTAGTTTTTTCAATATAATCGTGTTGAAAAGCTCGTAATTTAATTTTATGAACTCCTAAATTTGGATTAAAACTTATTTTGCAACCCTTTTGTAGAGGTTTCGGACGAGCGGGTCTAAATGGGCCGAAAAATGGACCAGTTAGAATTTTAACTGAGTAAAAAGTACAGTAATCGAGTTTTTGCAATGTAATCATGTTGAAAAGATCGTAATCAATTATATGAACTCCAAAAATTTGATTCTAACTTGTTTTGCGGTCTTTTTGTAGAGGTTTCGGACGAGCGGGTCTAAATGGGCCGAACAATGGACCCGTTAGAATTTTAACTGAGAAAAAAGTACAGAAATCGAGTTTTTGCAATATAATCGTGTTGAAAAGCTCTTAATCAATTGTATGAACTCCTAAATTTGGATTAAAACTTATTTTGCAACCCTTTTGTAGAGGTTTCAGACGAGCGGGTCTAAATGGGACGAACAATGGACCCGTTATAATATTAACTAAATAAAAAGTACAAAATTCTAGTTTTTTTTTCAATATAATCGTGATGAAAAGCTCGTAATTTAATTTTATGAACTCCTAAATTTATATTAAAATTTATTTTGCAACCCTCTTGTACAGGTTTCAGACGAGCGGGTCTAAATGGGCCGAACAATGGACCTATTGGAATTTCAACTGAGTAAAAAGTTCAGAAATCGAGTTTTTGAAATATAATCATGTTGAAAAGCTCGTAATCAATTATATGAACTCTTAAAATTTGATTCTAAATTATTTTGCTGTTTTTGTAGAGGTTTCGGACGAGCGGGTCTAAATGGGCCAAACAATGGACCCGTTAGAATTTTAACTGTGTAAAAAGTACAGAAATCAAGTTTTTGCAAAATAATTGTGTTGAAAAGCTCGTAATCAATTATATGAACTCCTAAATTTGGATTAAAACTTATTTTGCAACCCTTTTGTAGAGGTTTCGGACGAGCGGGTCTAAATGGGCCGAACAATGGACCCGTTAGAATTTTAACTGAGTAAAAAGTATAGAAATCGAGTTTTTGCAATATAATCGTGTTGAAAAGCTCGTAATCAATTGTAAGAACTCATAAATTTGGATTAAAACTTATTTTGCAACTCTTTTGTAGAGATTTCAGACGAGTGGGTCTAAATGGGACGAATAATGGACCCGTTAGAATATTAACTGAATAAAAAGTACATAATTCTAGTTTTTTCAATATAATCGTGTTGAAAAGCTCGTAATTTAATTTTATGAACTCCTAAATTTAGATTAAAACTTATTTTGCAACCCTTTTGTAGAGGTTTCGGACGAGCGGGTCTAAAAAGGCCGAAAAATGGACAAGTTAGAATTTTAACTGAGTAAAAAGTAAAGTAATCTAGTTTTTGCAATATAATCATGTTGAAAAGCTCGTAATCAATTATATGAACTCCTAAAATTTGATTCTAACTTGTTTTGCGGTCTTTTTTGTAGAGGTTTCGGACGAGCGGGCCTAATTGGGCCGAACAATGGACCCGTTAGAATTTTAATTGAGAAAAAAGTACAGAAATCGAGTTTTTGCAATATAATTGTGTTGAAAAGCTCGTAATCAATTGTATGAACTCCTTAACTAGGATTAAAACTTATTTTGCAACCCTTTCGTAGAGGTTTCAGACGAGCGAGTCTAAATGGGCCGAACAATGGACCCGTTAGAATATTAACTGAATAAAAAGTACAGAATTCTAGTTTTTTCAATATAATCGTGTTGAAAAGCTCGTAATCAATTTTATAAACACCTAAATTTGTATTAAAACTTATTTTGCAACCCTCTTGTACAGGTTTCAGACGAGCGGGTCTAAATGGGCCGAACAATGGACCCATTGGAATTTTAACTGAGTAAAAAGTTCAGAAATCGAGTTTTTGAAATATAATCATGTTGAAAAGCTCGTAATCAACTATATGAACTCTTAAAATTTGATTCTAAATTATTTTGCTGTTTTTTTGTAGAGGTTTCGGACGAGCGGGTCTAAATGGGCCAAACAATGGACCTGATAGAATTTTAACTGTGTAAAAAGTACAGAAATCAAGTTTTTGCAAAATAATTGTGTTGAACAGCTCGTAATCAATTATATGAACTCCTAAATTTGGATTAAAACTTATTTTGCAGCTCTTTTTGTAGAGGTTTCGGAGGAACGGGTCTAAACGTGCCGAACAAAGAACCCGTTAGAATTTTAACAGAGTAAAAAGTACAAAAATCGAGTTTTTGCAATATAATCATGTTGGAAAGCTCGAAATTAATTATCTGAACTCTTAAATTTGATTAAAACTTGTTTTGCGACCCTTTTGTAGAGGTTTCGGACGAGCGGGTCTAAATGGGCCGAACAATGGACCCGTTAGAATTTTCACGGAGTAAAAAGTATTGAAATCGAGTTTTTGTAATATAATCGTGGTGAAAAGCTCGTAATCAATTGTATGAACTCCTAAATTTGGATTAACACCAAAGTATGCAATCCTTTTGTAGAGGTTTCGGACGAGGGGGTCTAAATGGGCCGAACAATGGACCCGTTAGAATTTTAACGGAGTAAAAAGTATAAAAATCGAGTTTTTGCAATATAGTCGTGTTGGAAAGCTCGTAATCAATTGTATGAACCCCTAATTTTGGTTTAACACTTAGTTTGCAACCTTTTTGTAGAGGTTTCGGACGAGGGGGTCTAAATGGGCCGAACAATGGACCCGTTAGAATTTTAACGGAGTAAAAAGTATAAAAATCGAATTTTTGCAATATAGTCGTGTTGAAAAGCTCGTAATCAATTGTATGAACCCCTAAATTTGATTTAACACTTACTTTGCAACCTTTTTGTAGAAGTTTCGGACGAGGGGGTCTAAATGGGCCGAACAATGGACCCGTTAGAATTTTAGCTTAGTAAAAAGTACATAAATCAGGTTTTTGCAATATAATCGTGTCGAAAATCTCGTAATCAATTGTATGAACTCCTAAATTTGGATTAAAACTTATTTTGCAACCCTTTTGTAGAGGTTTCGGATGAGCGGGTCTAAATGGGCCGAACAATGGACCCGTTAGAATTTTAACTTAGTAAAAAGTACATAAATCGAGTTTTTGCAATATAATCGTGTTGAAAAGCTCGTAATCAATTATATGAACTCCTAAAATTTGATTAAAACTTGTTTTGCGGTCTTTTTTGTAGAGGTTTCGGACGAGCGGGTCTAAATGGGGCGAACAATGGACCCGTTAGAATTTTAACTTAGTAAAAAGTACAGAAATCAAGTTTTTGCAATATAATCGTGTTCAAAAGCTCTTAATCAATTATATGAACTCCTAGAATTTGATTCTAACTTATTTTGCGATCTTTTTTGTAACGGTTTCGGACGAGCGGGTCTAAATGGGCCGAACAATGGACCCGTTAGAATTTTAACTGAGTAATGAAATCGAATTTTTGCAATATAATCGTGTTGAAAAGCTCGTAAACAATTGTATGAACTCCTAAATTTGGATTAAAACTTATTTTGCAACCCTTTTGTAGAGGTTTCGGACGAGCGGGTCTAAATGGGCAGAACAATGGACCCGTTAGAATTTTAACTGAGTAAAAAGTACAGAAATCAAGTTTTTTGCAAAATAATCGTGTTGAAAAGCTCGTAATCAATTGTATGAACTCCTAAATTGGATTAAAACTTATTTTGCAACCCTTTTGTAGAAGTTTCGGACGAGCGGGTCTAAATGGGCTGAACAATGGACTCGTTAGAATTTTAACTGAGTAAAAAGTACATAAATCGAGTTTTTGCAATATAATCGTGTTGAAAAGCTCGTAATCAATTATATGAACTCCTAAAATTTGATTCTAACTTGTTTTGCGGTCTTTTTTGTAGAGGTTTCGGACGAGCGGGTCTAAATGGGCCGAACAATGGACTCGTTAGAATTTTAACTGAGTAAAAAGTACAGAAATCCAGTTTTGCAATATAATCGTGTTGAAAAGCTCGTAAACAATTGTATGAACTATTAAATTTGGATTAAAACTTATTTTGCAACCCTTTTGTAGAGGTTTCGGACGAGCGGGTCTAAATGTGCCTAACAATGGACCTGTTAGAATTTTAACTGAGTAAAAAGTACAGAAATCGAGTTTTTGCAATATAATCGCATTGAAAAGCTCGTAATCAATTATATGAACTCCTAAAATACGATTCTAACTTGTTTTACGGTCTTTTTTATAGAGGTTTCGGACGAGCGGGTCTAAATGGGCCGAACAATGGACCCGTTAAAATTTTAACTAAGTCAAAAGTACAGAAATCGAGTTTTTGCAATATAATAGTGTTGAAAAGCTCGTAATAAATTATATGAACTCCTAAATTTCGATTAAAAATTACTTTGCGGTACTTTTCGTATGGTTTCGGACGATCGAGTCTAAATGGTGTTTTTGCAATATAATAGTGTTGAAAAGCTCGTAATCAATTATATGAACTCCTAAATTTGGATTAAAACTTATTTTGCAGCCCTTTTTTGTAGAGGTTTCGGAAGAGCGGGTCTAAATGGGCCGAACAATGGACACGTTAGAATTTTTTTAAGAAAGCTCATTAGAATTTTAACTAAGTAAAAAGTACAGAAATTGAATTTTTGCAATATAATCGTGTTGAAAAGCTCGTTATCAATTATATGAACTCCTAAAATTTGATTCTAACTTATTTTGTGATCTTTATTGTTGAAGTTTCAGACGAGCGGGTCTAAATGGGCCGAACAATGGATCCGTTAGAATTTTAACTGAGTAGAAAGTACAAAAGTGAGTTTTTGCAATATAATCTGTTTGAAAATCTCTTAATCAATTGTATGAACTCCTAAATTTGGATTAAAACTTATTTTGCAACCTTTTTGTAGAGGTTTCGAACGAGCGGGTCTAAATGGGCCTAACAATGGACCCGTTAGAATTTTAAGAGAGTAAAAAGAAGAAAAATCGAGTTTTTGCAATATAATTGTGTTGAAAAGCTTATAATCAATTGTATGAACTCCTAAATTTGGATTAAAACTTATTTTGCAACCCTTTTGTAGAGGTTTCGGACGAGCTGGTCTAAATGGGCCGAACAATGGGCCAGTTAGAATTTTAATGGAGTAAAAAGTATAGAAATCGAGTTTTTGCAATATAATCGTGTTGAAAAGCTCGTAATCAATTGTATGAACTCCTAAATTTGGATTAACACTGAAGTTTGCAATCCTTTTGTAGAGGTTTCAGACGAGGGGGTCTAAATGGGCCGAACAATGGGCCTGTTAAAATTTTAACTGAGTAAAAAGTACAAAAATCGAGTCTTTGCAATATAATCGTGTTGAAAATCTCGTAATCAATTGTATGAACTCCTAAATTTGGATTAAAACTTATTTTGCAACCCTTTTGTAGAGGTTTCGGATGAGCGGGTCCAAATGGGCCGAACAATGGACCCGTTAGAATTTTTACTTAGTAAAAAGTAAGAAAATCGAGTTTTTGCAATATAATCGTGTTAAAAAGCTTGTAATCAATTGTATGAACTCCTAAATTTGGATTAAAACTTATTTTGCAACCCTTTTGTAGAGGTTTCAGACGAGCGGGTCTAAATGGGCCGAACAATGGACCCGTTAGAATTTTAACTAAGTAAAAAGTACAGAAATCGAGTTTTTGCAATATAATCATGTTGAAAAGCTCGTAATCAATTATATGAACTCCTAAATTTGGATTAAAACTTATTTTGCAACCCTTTTGTAGAGGTTTCAGACGAGCGGGTCTAAATGGGACGAACAATGGACACGTTAGAATATTAACTGAATAAAAAGTACATAATTCTAGTTTTTTCAATATAATTGTGTTGAAAAGTTCGTAATTTAATTTTATGAACTCCTAAATTTGGATTAAAATTTATTTTGCAACCCTTTTGTAAAGGTTTCGGACGTGCGGGTCTAAATGGGCCGAACAATGGACCCGTTAGAATTTTAACTGAGTAAAAAGTACAGTAATCGAGTTTTTGCAATATAATCATGTTGAAAAGATCGTAATCAATTATATTTGCAGCCCTTTTGTAGAGGTTTCAGACGAACGGGTCTAAATGGGCCGAACAAAGGACCCATTAGAATTTTAACAGAGTAAAAAGTACAGAAATCGAATTTTTGCAATATAATCATGTTGGAAAGCTCGAAATTAATTATATGAACTCTTAAATTTGATTAAAACTTGTTTTGCGGTCTTTTTTGTTGAGGTTTCGGACGAGCGGGTCTAAATGGGCCGAACAATGGACCCGTTAGAATTTTAACTGAGTAAAAAGTACAGAAATCGAGTTTTTGCAATATAATCGTGTTGAAAAGCTCGTAATCAATTATATGAACTCCTCAAATTTGATTCTCACTTGTTTTGCGGTCTTTTTTGTAGAGGTTTCGGACGAGCGGGTCTAAATGGGCTGAACAATGGACTCGTTAGAATTTTAACTGAGTAAAAAGTACAGAAATCGAGTTTTTGCAATATAATCGTGTTGAAAAGATCGTAATTATTTTTATTAACTCCTAAATTTGGATTAAAACATATTTTGCAACCCTTTTGTAGAGGTTTCGGACGAGCGGGTCTAAATGGGGCGAACAATGGACCCGTTAGAATTTTAACTGAGTAAAAAGTACAGAAATCAAGTTTTTGCAATATAATCGTGTTCAAAAGCTCTTAATCAATTATATGAACTCCTGTAATTTGATTCTAACTTATTTTGCGATCTTTTTTGTAATGGTTTCGAACGAGCGTGTCTAAATGGGCCGAACAATGTACCCGTTAGAATTTTAACTGAGTAAAGAAATCGAGTTTTTGCAATATAATCGTGTTGAAAAGCTCGTAAACAATGGATCCGTTAAAATTTTAAGTGAGTAGAAAGTACAAAAAGTGAGTTTTTGCAATATAATCTGTTTGAAAATCTCTTAATCAATTGTATGAACTACTAAATTTGGATTAAAAGTTATTTTGCAACCTTTTTGTAGAGGTTTCGGACGAGCGGATCTAAATGGGCCTAACAATGGACCCGTTAGAATTTTAAGAGAGTAAAAAGAAGAAAAATCGAGTTTTTGCAATATAATTGTGTTGAAAAGCTCATAATCAATTGTATGAACTCCTAAATTTGGATTTAAACTTATTTTTCAACCCTTTTGTAGAGGTTTCGGACGAGCGGGTCTAAATGGGCCTAACAATGGACCCGTTAGAATTTTAACTAAGTAAAAAGTACAGAAATCAAGTTTTTGCAATATAATCGTGTTGAAAAGCTCGTAATCAATTGTATGAACTCCTAAATTTGGATTAAAACTTATTTTCCAACCCTTTTGTAGAGGTTTCAGACGAGCGGGTCTAAATGGGCCAAACAATGGACCCGTTAGAATTTTATCTGAGTAAAAAGTACAGAAATCGAGTTTTTGCAATATAATCGTGTTGAAAAGCTCGTAATCAATTATATGAACTCCTAAAATTTGATTAAAACTTGTTTTGCGGTTTTTTTTGTAGAGGTTTCGGACGAGCGGGTTTAAATGGGGCGAACAATGGACCCGTTAGAATTTTAACTGAGTAAAAAGTACAAAAATCGAGTTTTTGCAATATAATCATGTTCAAAAGCTCTTAATCAATTATATGAACTCCTAGAATTTGATTCTAACTTATTTTGCGATCTTTTTTGTAACGTTTTCGGACGAGCGGGTCTAAATGGGCCGAACAATGGACCCGTTAGAATTTTAACTGAGTCAAAAGTACAGAAATCGAGTTTTTGCAATTTAATAGTGTTGAAAAGCTCGTAATAAATTATATGAACTCCTAAATTTGGATTAAAACTTATTTTGCAGCCCTTTTTTGTAGAGGTTTCGGACGAGCGGGTCTAAATAGGCTGAACAATGGACACGTTAGAATTTTTTTTAAGAAATCTCATTAGAATTTTAATTAAGTAAAAAGTACAGTAATTGAATTTTTGCAATATAATCGTGTTGAAAAGCTCGTTATCAATTATATGAACTCCTAAAATTTAATTCTAACTTATTTTGTGATTTTTTTTGTTGAGGTTTCAGAGGAGCGGGTCTAAATGGGCCGAACAATGGAACCGTTAGAATTTTAACTGAGTAAAAGTACAAAAATCGAGTTTTTGCTATCTAATTGTGTTGAAAAGCTCGTAATCAATTGTATGAACTCCTAAATTTGGATTAAAACTTATTTTGCAACCCTTTTGTAGAGGTTTCGGATGAGCGAGTCTAAATGGGCCGAACATTGGACCCGTTAGAATTTTAACTGAGTACAAAGTACAGAAATCAAGTTTTTGCAATATAATCGTGTTGAAAAGCTCGTAATCAATTATATGAACTCCTAAAATTTGATTCTAATTTGTTTTGCGGTCTCTTTTGTAGAGGTTTCGGACGAGCGGGTCTAAATGGGCCGAACAATGGATCCGTTATAATTTTAACTGAGTAGAAAGTACAAAAAGTGAGTTTTTGCAATATAATCTGTTTGAAAATCTCTTAATCAATTGTATGAACTCCTAAATTTGGATTAAAACTTATTTTGCAACCGTTTTGTAGAGGTTTCGGACGAGCGGGTCTAAATGGGCCGAACAATGGACCCGTTAGAATTTTAACTGAGTAAAAAGTACAGAAATCAAGTTTTTTGCAATATAATCGTGTTGAAAAGTTCGTAATCAATTGTATGAACTCCTAAATTGGATTAAAACTTATTTTACAACCCTTTTTTAGAGGTTTCGGACGAGCGGGTCTAAATGGGCTGAACAATGGACCCGTTAGAATTTTAACTGAGTAAAAAGTACAGAAATCGAGTTTTTGCAATATAATCGTGTTGAAAAGCTAGTAATCAATTATATGAACTCCTAAAATTTGATTCTAACTTGTTTTGCGGTCTTTTTTGTAGAGGTTTCAGACGAGCGGGTCTAAATGGGCCGAACAATGGACTCGTTAGAATTTTAACTGAGTAAAAAGTACAGAAATCGAGTTTTGCAATATAATCGTGTTGAAAAGCTCGTAAACAATTGTATGAACTATTAAATTTGGATTAAAACTTATTTTGCGGTCCTTTTCGAAAGGTTTCGGACGAGCGAGTCTAAATGGGCCGAACAATGGACCCGTTAGAATGTTAACCGAGTAAAAAGTATAAAAATTAAGTTTTTGCAATATAATAGTGTTGAAAAGCTCGTAATCAATTATATGAACTCCTAAATTTGGATTAAAACTTATTTTGCAGCCCTTTTTTGTAGAGGTTTCGGACTTGCGGGTCTAAATAGGCCGAACAATGGACCCGTTAGAATTTTTTTTAAGAAAGCCCGTTAGAATTTTAACTGAGTAAAAAGCACAGAAATTTAATTTTAGCAATATAATCGTGTTGAAAAGCTCGTTATCAATTATATGAAATCCTAAAATTTGATTCTAACTTATTTTGTGATCTTTTTTGTTGAGGTTTTGGATGAGCGGGTCTAAATGGGCCGAACAATGGACCCGTTAGAATTTTAACTGAGTAAAAAGCACAAAAATCGAGTTTTTGCAATCTAATTTTGTTGAAAAGCTAAGCTCATAATTAATTGTATGAACTCCTAAATTTGGATTATAACTTACTTTGCAAACCTTTTGTAGAGGTTTCGGATGGGCGAGTCTAAATAGGCCGAACAATGGACCCGTTAGAATTTTAACCGAGTACAAAGTAAAGAAATCAAGTTTTTGCAATATAATTGTGTTGAAAAGCTCGTAATCAATTATATGAACTCCTAAAATTTGATTCTAACTTGTTTTGCGGTCTTTTTGTAGAGGTTTTGCAGGAGCGGGTCTAAATGGGCCGAACAATGGATCCGTTAGAATTTTAACTGAGTAGAAAGTACAAAAAGCGAGTTTTTGCAATATAATCTATTTGAAAATCTCTTAATCAATTGTATGAACTCCTAAATTTGGATTAAAACTTATTTTGCAACCCTTTTGTAGAGGTTTCGAACGAGCGGGTCTAAATGGGCCGAACAATGGACACGTTAGAATTTTAACAGAGTAAAAAGCAGAAAAATCGAGTTTTTGCAATATAATTGTGTTGAAAAGCTCATAATCAATTGTATGAACTCCTAAATTTGGATTAAAACTTATTTTGCAACCCTTTTGTAGAGGTTTCGGACGAGCGGGTTTAAATGGGCCGAACAATGGACTCGTTAGAATTTTAACGGAGTAAAAAGTACAGAAATGGAGTTTTTGCAATATAATCGAGTTGAAAAGCTCATAATAAATTGTTTGAACTCCTAAATTTGGATTAACACATGTTTTGCAACCCTTTTGTAGAGGTTTCGGATGAGGGGGTCTAAATGGGCCGAACAATGGACTCGTTAGAATTTTATCTGAGTAAGAAGTACAGAAATCAGGTTTTTGCAATATAATCGTGTTGAAAAGCTCGTAATCAATTGTATAAACTCCTAAATTTGTATTAAAACTTATTTTCCAACCCTTTTGTAGAGGTTTAGAACAAGCGGGTCTAAATGGGCCGAACAATGGACCCGTTAGAATTTTAACGGTGTAAAAAGTACAAAAATCGAGTTTTTGCAATATAATCATGTTGAAAAGCTCGTAATCAATTGTATGAACTCCTAAATTTGTATTAAAACTTATTTTCCAACCCTTTTGTAGAGGTTTAGAACAAGCGGGTCTAAATGGGTCGAACAATGGACCCGTTAGAATTTTAATAGAATAAAAAGTACAGAAATCGAGTTTTTGCAATATAATCATGTTGGAAAGCTCGAAATCAATTATATGAACTCTTTAATTTGATTATAACTTGTTTTGCGGTCTTTTTTGTAGAGGTTTCGGACAAGCAGGTCTAAATGGGCCGAACAATGGACCCGTTAGAATTTTAACTGAGTAAAAAGTACAGAAATTGAGTTTTGCAATATAATCATGTTGAAAAACTTGTAATCAGTTATATGAACTCCTAAATTTGGATTAAAACTTATTTTGCAGCCCTTTTGTAGAGGTTTCGGACGATCGGGTTTAAATGGGCCGAACAATGGACCCGTTAGAATTTTAACGGAGTAAAAAGTACAGAAATCGAGTTTTTGCATTATAATCGTGTTGAAATCTCGTAATCAATTGTATGAACTCCTAAATTTGTATTAAAACTTATTTTCCAACCCTTTTATAGAGGTTTCGGACGAGCGGGTCTAAACGGGCCGAACAATGGACCCGTTAGAATTTTAACTAAGTAAAAAGTACAGAAATCGTTTTTGCAATATAATCGTGTTGAAAAGCTCGTAATCAATTATATGAACTCCTAAAATTTGATTCTAACTTGTTTTGCGGTCTTTTATGTAGAGGTTTCGGACGAGAGGGTCTAAATAGGCCGAACAATGGACCCGTTAGAATTTTAACTGAGTAAAAAGTACAGAAATCTAGTTTTTGCATTATAATCGTGTTGAAAAGCTTGTAATCAATTGTATGAACTCTTAAATTTGGATTAAAACTTATTTTGCAACCCTTTTGTAGAGGTTTCGGATGAGCGGGTCCAAATGCACCCGTTAGAATTTTTTATTGAGTAAAAAGTAATTAAATCGAGTTTTTGCAATATAATCGTGTTAAAAAACTCGTAATCAATTATATGAACTCCTAAATTTGGATTAATACTTATTTTGCAACCCTTTTGTAGAGGTTTCGGACGAGCGGGTCTAAATGGGCCGAACAATGGAGCAGTAACAACGAGTGAGTCGCCACCAATCCTTAGTTTTACTTTAGGTGCGATTGGAACACCTGAAAACCCGGTAATTTTAATAAAACTTGTTTTTTATTGTTTTTATTAAAACAACGAGTTTTGGTCTGCGAAACCAGAAAATAGGTTCGGAAGTCGGTTACGTGTGGGGAAGGGTGAGCACCCCCACAACGCCCAAAATTGGTACCTGTCAGTTACGTAATGTCTTAATGGTGGAATTATGAATTCGAATATAATTTATCAATGTGATCCCTTAAAATATTTAAACGAATATTTGTTTGTAGAAAAGAAAATTTACACCCCAACAACTGAGGCATAATTTTCGTATCAAAAGGGAATTTACACCCCTACGTTCGGGGTATAATTTTCGTAAAAAAGAAATTTACACCCCTACGTTCGGGGCATAATTTCTGTTAGATTCCCGACTGAAGGGAATTTATTTTAAAAATTATATTTTAGAATTAAAAATGATATTTTGTAATAGGGACTAAAGGAAAGCGGCACCCTTACACTCGGGGCACGTTTTTCATGATAATCCCTAATAAAATAGGTTTTAATTTAAAATTTAATTAAAAAATATATCCGAATATATAAATAATTCATACAAGCATAACATACATAATAAAATTAAAATATACAAAAATGGCATATAAAATAAAAACATACCAACAAATATAAAAACATCTTATATTTCATACAAAAATATTTATTACAAAAAGCCGACATTAAAATAAATACAAAGATAAAGATCAAAATTTACCCTACTAGAAGCTCGAATGAAGAACTTCGACCGACCCCTAGCAAGATCTCCGCATCATCTCGCAATAATTTAAAAATTGATTCGAACGAGCCTCGACAGGACCTCTGATCGAACCAACTATTCGAACCATTAAAAGGGCACTGCCGCTAAGGTTCGAAAGGGGCACTGCCCCTAAACTTTGCGCCATTTCCATGGCATTTGTTAGCCATTTCTATGGCTTTGTCGTGTTTGTCTGTGTGTGTTCCTTCACATTTGCTTTGCCTCCCTATTTATAGTGATGGGGAGGGGGGATGAGTCAAATGGCAGTTTCACGTGGATGCCTTGCATGGCATCCACGGTTTTTACCTTTCTTTTGTTTTTTTTTCTTTTTTCTTTTTTTATTTGCTTTTGCTTTTTTAATACAATAAGGTATAATAATAATACTATTATTCGAACAAAAAATAACAGTTATAGCCCGGACATAAAATGGGTATTACAGCTGCCCCTCTTTGCTCATTGATGTGTAACAGGAATAGAGCAAAGATAAAAGGATAACCATTTTATGTCCGTTCGGATCTGGATTCCTTCCTTTGACCACCACTTCTTCTAAGCTTCAGTTGATCTGCTCGATCGCTCTTTGTAGGCAAAATCTTCAAAATGGAACGATCCGCTGGGGAGATAATCTTTAAACTACGGAGACCTAACTGCGACATTGATGAAGAAGTAAGGTCTGCAAAACTTGATCCGGCTGCAACACTGACGAAGAAACAGGATCGGAGGATGATGGTTTTGACAATTGGTCTGAGGGGACATGATCGAATGATAAAATTTCTGACACTTGGTCTAACTACGATACCGATGAAGCGATAGGATATGACAAAAGTTCTCTCTCCCTTCTTGCTTCTTCTTTTTTTTGAAAGAAGTGATTGTACTGAATGAGGTAGCGTGATCTGGAAGGAAAGGCTTGATCTGCTGCAACTCTGTAGATGCAAGGAGATCTGGAGAAGGGTCGGTCATCTGCAACTCCATTGATACGAGAAGAGTTGAAGAAGTGTCGATCTACTGCAACTCTATTGATGCGAGAATATCTGAAAATGGGGTGATCTACTGCAACTCCATTGATGCGAGAAGATCTGAAGAAGGGTCGATCTGCTGCAACTCCATTGATGCGAGAAGATCTGAAGAAGTGTTGATCTACTGCAACTCCATAGATGCGAGAAGATCTGAAGAAGGGGTGATCTACTGCAACTCTATTGATGCGAGAAGATCTGAAAAAGGGTCGATCTACTGCAACTCCATAGATGCGAGAAGATCTGAAGAAGGGGTGATCTACTGCAACTCCATTGATGCGAGAAGATCTGAAAAAGGGTCGATCTACTGCAACTCCATAGATGCGAGAAGATCTGAAGAAGGGGTGATCTACTGCAACTCCATTGATGCGAGAAGATCTGAAAACGGGTCGATCTACTGCAACTCCATTAATGCGAGAAGATCTGAAGAAGGGTCGATCTGCTGCAACTCCATTGATGCGAGAAGATCTGAAGAATGGGTGATCTACTGCAACTCCATTGATGCTAGAAGATCTGAAGAAGGGGTGATCTACTACAACTCCATTGATGCTAGAAGATCTGAAGATGGGGTGATCTACTGCAACTCCATTGATGCTAGAAGAACTGAAGAAGGGGTGATCTACTGCAACTCCATTGATGCGAGAAGATCTGAAAAAGGGTCGATCTACTGCAACTCCATAGATGCGAGAAGATCTGAAGAAGTGTCGATCTACTGCAACTCCATAGATGCGAGAAGATCTGAAAAATGGTCGATCTACTGCAACTCCATTGATGCGAGAAGATCTGATTAGTACTGGAATTCCATCAACGAGACGAGGAAGAGTGTCTCTGGTTTACACTTCTTTTGCATTTTTCCCAAATGCACAGGGATGAACGGATTTGATTTGCCTTTACCGGTAGCCGTTTGCTCCGGGCTAGTTGTACCATTCCCCTGGGTACAATCAGTTTATACCAATCATGAGATTGGATTTTTCCAAAGGATTTATTTTCCTTGGACCATTCGTGAAAATGGATTTTCGATGGACATCTGAATTGTCCATTTTCTTAAAATTAATCGTGTTTAAGCATGTTATGCCGATATTTCTGTCGGCTTTCGAATTTTCATTTTTCCCAAATGCACAGGGATCAACGGTTTTGACTTGCCTTTACCGGTAGCCGTTTGCTCCGGGCTAGTTGTACCATTCCTCTAGGTACAATCAGTTTCTACCAATCATGAGATTGGATTTTTCCAAATGATTTATTTTCCTTCGACCATTTGTGACAATGGATTTTCGATGGACATTTGAATTATCCATTTTCTTAAACTTAACCGTGTTTAAGCACGTTGTGCTGATATTTCTGTCGGACTTTCCAAAATAGCTTTGATCCTCATGAGAGGACGAAGTTGAGAAATTCACATTTTTAAGACTATCCTTAAGAAAGGATGGAATTAAGAAAACCCAATTTTTGAGAAAAAGTATCCTTAAGAAATGACGAAATTTAAGAAAATGTGTCCTTAAGAAAGGACGAAGTTAAAAAACTCTTGCTTTGAGAAAAGTTATCCTTGAGAAAGAACAGAGTTAAGAAACTTTAATTTTAAAAAAAGGTGTCCTTAAGAAAGAACAAAGTTAAGAAACTCCAATTTTGGGAAAAGGTGTCCTTAAGAAAGGACGGAGTTAAGAAACTCGTGTTTTCGAGAAAAAGTGCCCTTAAGAAAGGACGGAGTTAAGAAACTCTTGTTTTTGAGAAAAGTGCCCTTAAGAAAGGACGGAGTTAAGAAACTCGTATTTTTGAGAAAATGTGCCCTTAAGAAAGGACGGAGTTAAGAAACTCTTGTTTTTGAGAAAATGTGCCCTTAAGAAAGGACGGAGTTAAGAAACTCCAATTTTGGGAAAATGTGTCCTTAAGAAAGGACGGAGTTAAGAAACTCGTGTTTTTGAGAAAATGTGCCCTTAAGAAAGGACGGAGTTAAGAAACTCCAATTTTGGGAAAATGTGTCATTAAGAAAGGACGGAGTTAAGAAACTCGTATTTTTGAGAAAATGTGCCCCTTAAGAAAGGACGGAGTTAAGAAACTCTTGTTTTTGAGAAAAAGCGCCCTTAAGAAAGGACGGAGTTAAGAAACTCAAATTTTGAAGAAAAAAAAGTGTCCTTAAGAAAGGACGGTGTTTAGGAAAATCTTTAAGTAACAAGTTCCAAGTTAGCTCCTGATAGTATTTATGCAGATGATGTTCATGTGCTTGCTTTTGTGATGATGCAAAGATGCATGAAATTCTTGTAGAAGTTCCTTTCTTCTGACTTAGTTTGATCTTCTGATCTTTGTTTAAAATTTATCTCAGTAGAAGTTTGCCCCCCAAGCTTCATTGTCCTTATTCTTTTTTGGACTTGAACTTCTAAGCTGAATGATCTCGATGTCATCTTGTTTTTTTTCTTTTTTCCAGGGAAATTTACTTGGCTCACCACCACTGACGAAGGTGAGATCGGAAAAAGGTTGATTCTGGAACTTCATGACATTAAGTTATGACCTGAAAATGGAACATTAGTTAGTAGTCTATTCGAAAAAATTTACCGTTTTTACCTGGATGTTCTAGCTTTTTGCATATTCGGCCTCCTTCAGGGCTAAAGGTTGGTCATTATGTTGTCGCCCCACAGTTGAGGTCTTCGGTCTCTTTCCTGGACCTGTTTATACGTTCAAGACATAAATGTGCTATAGATGCACCTAGCTTTGTG
Organism: Hibiscus trionum; assembly: GCA_030270665.1. Taxonomy (NCBI): domain Eukaryota; kingdom Viridiplantae; phylum Streptophyta; class Magnoliopsida; order Malvales; family Malvaceae; genus Hibiscus; species Hibiscus trionum. The sequence goes on along the minus strand of BSYR01000010.1, from coordinate 34,417,990 downwards.
CTTAATGCATGTGGCTAGCCTAAATGCATGATGACTTGAATGCATGTACAATGCACATAGATGATGCATGATGATGGATATGTGAATGAGATTCTGTTTTTTCCCTTAAAAGGATACCCCTGGTTCTCTGCTAGTCAGATATTTGCTTCTGATTAAACAGTGTTCAGTGCCTTATCTGAGAGGATGGCCCAACTTTCCTTGGTTCGATCATCTTTGGGATTACTCCCTCGAGTCCGAATATTTTTGTCTGCGACTGCTCTTGAAGCGAACGCAAGGCTTGAAGTATGTTTTTGCCTTTTCCCAAAAAGCTTTCATTGTTCTCGTGGACGCGTTAGTTGCCCCCGTTCGAGTCCATAAATTTGTTTTCGGTTCATGGTAGCTCATCACTTTTTGGCTCTGGCATAGTGCTACAGACAATAATTGATGTAGTCGTCTAGGGTGCAGAAGTCTGACTCGGCATCGGAGGCTCGCTTTCTAAACTCGTCGAGGAATGTTCTCAGCTTGGGGCCTTGTAGAGGTATGATGTCTGTATGAGTGCAAAGGTTATTTGAAAATGCCCCTGGACTGGGCTCTTGCATGATGTTAGATTGGTCAACTTTGCTTTATCCGATATTTGCTAACATGGGGCATCCCAAGATCGGTTTCAAAGTTACGAAATAAATGCATGTAAATGCAAGGTGCATGTCCTAGATGCGCAAGTACTGATTCAAAAATAGTTTCCGTGGTTCAACTTCCGAATTTACGGGATTTATTCGCAACTTTTGAATGTTGCATTGATATCTAGGGAACTAGATTTTCTCCCGATGATAAATTTTCAAATAGGGAATGTCTCGTGAATCAATACTTCATGCTGATGAAGTGCAAAAATTAAAATGTTATAGTGGTGTCATGTAATTAATGTGGAATGAATGACTTAATGCAACATGATCACCAAAGAGAAGAAACATGTTAGTTCATAATAAAAGAGTTAAATGAATATAATGAATAAGACAAAAATTAGCAGCAACCAAAATTGAACATATATAGCAAATAAAGGCATCAAAATCTAAACAGGGTGACTACTAACTGGCAGAGTTTTGGTTTGGCTTTAAGGGGTAAGCTCTTAGGGTTTACTATATGTGTTTTGGTTCTAAAGTAACGGTACCCGAACTATCGCTAGGACTTCGATTCGGGAGGATACATTTCCCTAGGTCTGCACGGAGACAGAGGTCTCACGAAGACAAAGGGACCTATATCCCGGAAGCGTTTCACCATCCTACACGGAGGGAGTATCTCACGAAGGCGTGGTTTCTCACTCCCACTTAAGGGACGAAGCTCGGGTATAGAGCTCATGATATGAAAACTCAGAAAACAAATTTATAAAAAAAATTTGTAAAAAATTTAGAAAAAAAAATAAGAATCACAAATTAATTAAATCAAAGTCATAATTTCCACCTATAGACAAAAAGTAATCGACTTATGGCTTGACTCTCTAAAAAAAAGTCCCCAGCGGAGTCGCCAAGCTGTAACAACGAGTGAGTCACCACCAACCCTTAGTTTTACTTTAGGTGCGATTGGAACACCTGAAAACCCGGTTATTTTAATAAAACTTGTTTTTTTTTATTTTTTATTAAAACAACGAGTTTTGGTCTGCGAAACCAGAAAATAGGTTCGAGAGTCGGTTACGTGTGGGGAAGGGTGAGCACCCCCACAACGCCCAAAATTGGTACCTGTCGATTACGTAATGTCTTAATGGTGGAATTATGAATTCGAATATAATTTATCAATGTGATCCCTTAAAATATTTAAATGAATATTTGTTTGTAGAAAAGAAAATTTACACCCCAACAACCGAGGCGTAATTTTCGTATCAAAAGGGAATTTACACCCCTACGTTCGGGGCATAATTTTCGTAAAAAAGAAATTTACACCCCTACGTTCGAGGCATAATTTCTGTTAGATTCCCGACTGAAGGGAATTTATTTTAAAAATTATAATTTAGAATTAAAAATGATATTTTATAATAGGGACTAAAGGAAAGCGGCACCCTTACACTTGGGGTACGTTTTTTCATGATAATCCCTAATAAAAAAGGTTTTAATTTAAAATTTAATTAAACAATATATCAGAATATATAAATAATTCATACAAGCATAACATACATAATAAAATTAAAATATACAAAAATGGCATATAAAATAAAAACATACCAACAAATATAAAAACATCTTATATTTCATACAAAAATATTTATTACAAAAAGCCGACATTAAAATAAATACAAAGATAAAGATCAAAATTTACCCTACTAGAAGCTCGAATGAAGAACTTCGCCCGACCCCTAGCAAGATCTCCGCATCATCTCGCCATAATTTAAAAATTGATTTGAACGAGCCTCGACAGGACCTCTGATCGAACCAACTATTCGAACCATTAAAAGGGCACTGCCCCTAAGGTTCGAAAGGGGCACTGCCCCTAAACTTTGCGCCATTTCCATGGCATTTGTTAGCCATTTCAATGGCTTTTCCGTGTCTGTCTGTGTATGTTCCTTCACATTTGCTTTGCCTCCCTATTTATAGTGATGGGAGGGGGGATGAGTCAAATGGCAATTTCACGTGGATGCCTTGCATGGCATCCACGGTTTTTACCTTTCTTTTGTTCTTTTTCTTTTTTTTTTCTTTTTCTTTTTCTTTTTTTTCTTTTTTTTTATTTGCTTTTGCTTTTTTTAATACAATAAGGTATAATAATAATACTATTATTCGAACAAAAAATAACAGTTATAGCCCAGACATAAAATGGGTATTACAGACTCGTTAGAATTTTAACTGAGTAAAAAGTACAGTAATCGAGTTATTGCAATATAATCATGTTGAAAAGCTCGTAATCAATTATATGAACTCCTAAAATTTGATTCTAACTTGTTTTGCGGTCTTTTTTGTAGAGGTTTCGGACGAGCGGGTCTAAATGGGCCGAACAATGGACCCGTTAGAATTTTAACTGAGAAAAAAAGTACAGAAATCGAGTTTTTGCAATATAAACGTGTTGAAAAGCTCGTAATAAATTATATGAACTCCTAAATTTGGATTAAAACTTATTTTGCAACCCTTTTGTAGAGGTTTCAGACGAGCGGGTCTAAATGGGCCGAACAATGGACCCGTTAGAATATTAACTGAATAAAAAGTACAGAATTCTAGTTTTTTCAATATAATCGTGTTGAAAAGCTCGTAATCGAGTTCTAACGGGTCCATTGTTCGGCCCATTTAGACCCTCTCGTCCGAAACCTCTACAAAAGGGTTTTAAAATAAGTTTTAATCCAAATTTAGGAGTTCATACAATTGATTACGAGCTTTTGAACACAATTATATTGCAAAAACTCGATTTGTGTGCTTTTTACTCAGTTAAAATTCTAACGGGTCCATTGTTCGGCTCATTTAGAACCGCTCATCCAAAACCTCTACAAAAGGGTTGCAAAATAAGTTTTAATCCAAATTTAGGAGTTCATACAATTGATTACAAGCTTTTCAATATGATTATATTGCAAAAACTCGATTTTTGTACTTTTTACTCAGTTAAAATTCTAACGGGTCCGTTATTCGGCCCATTTAGACCCGCTCGTCCGAATCCTTTACAAAAAAGACCGCAAAATATGTTAGAATCAAATTTTAGGAGTTCATATAATTGATTACGAGCTTTTCAACATGATTATATTGCAAAATCTCGATTACAGTTCTTTTTACTCAGTTAAAATTCTAACAGGTCCATTGTTCGTCCCATTTAGACTCGCTCGTCCGAAACCTCTACAAAAGGGTTGCAAAATAAGTTTTAATCCAAATTTAGGAGTTCATACAATTGTTTACGAGCTTTTCAACACGATTACATTGCAAAAACTCGATTTATGTACTTTTTTCTTAGTTAAAATTCTAACGGGTTCATTGTTCGGCCCATTTAGACCCGCTCGTCCGAAACCTTTACAAAAAAGATAGCAAAATAAGTTTTAATCAAATTTTAGGAGTTCATATAATTGATTAGGAGCTTTTCAACACGATTATATTGCAAAAACGCGATTTCTGTTCTTTTTCCTCAGTTAATATTCTAACGGGTCTATTGTTCGGCCCAATTAGACCGCTCGTCCGAAACCTCTACAAAAGGGTTGCAAAATAAGTTTTAATCCAAATTTAGGAGTTCATACAATTGATTACGACCTTTTCAACACAATTATATTGCAAAAACTCAATTTTTGTGCTTTTTACTCAGTTAAAATTCTAATGGGTCCATTGTTCGGCCCATTTAGACCTGCTCGTCCGAAACCTTTACAAAAAAGATCGCAAAATAAGTTAGAATCAAATTTTAGGAGTTCATATAATTGATTAAGAGCTTTTCAACACGATTATATTGCAAAAACGCGATTTATGTTCTTTTTCCTCAGTTAATATTCTAACGGGTCTATTGTTCGGCCCATTTAGACCCGCTCATCCGAAACCTCTACAAAAGGATTGCAAAATAAGTTTTAATCCAAATTTAGGAGTTCATACAGTTGATTACGAGCTTTTCAACACAATTATATTGCAAAATCTCGATTTTTTTTATTTTTACTCAGTTAAAATTCTAACGGGTCCATTGTTCGGCCCATTTAGATCCTCTCGTCCGAAACCTCTACAAAAGGGTTTTAAAATAAGTTTTAATCCAAATTTAGGAGTTCATACAATTGATTACGAGCTTTTCAACACAATTATATTGCAAAAACTCGATTTGTGTGCTTTTTACTCAGTTAAAATTCTAACGGGTCCATTGTTCGGCCCATTTAGAACCGCTCATCCGAAACCTCTACAAAATGGTTGCAAAATAAGTTTTAATCCAAATTTAGGAGTTCATACAATTGATTACAAGCTTTTCAATATGATTATATTGCAAAAACTCGATTTCTGTACTTTTTACTCAGTTAAAATTCTAACGGGTCCGTTGTTCGGCCCATTTAGACCCGCTCGTCCGAAACCTTTACAAAAAAGACCGCAAAATATGTTAGAATCAAATTTTAGGAGTTCATATAATTGATTACGAGCTTTTCAACATGATTATATTGCAAAATCTCGATTACAGTTCTTTTTACTCAGTTAAAATTCTAACAGGTCCATTGTTCGTCCCATTTAGACTCGCTCGTCCGAAACCTCTACAAAAGGGTTGCAAAATAAGTTTTAATCCAAATTTAGGAGTTCATACAATTGTTTACGAGCTTTTCAACACGATTACATTGCAAAAACTCGATTTATGTACTTTTTTCTCAGTTAAAATTCTAACGGGTTCATTGTTCGGCCCATTTAGACCCGCTCGTCTGAAACCTTTACAAAAAAGATAGCAAAATAAATTTTAATCAAATTTTAGGAGTTCAGATTAAGAGCTTTTCAGCATGATTATATTGCAAAAACTTGATTTCTGTTCTTTTTACTCAGTTAATATTCTAACGGGTCCATTGTTCGGCCCATTTAGACCCGCTCGTCCGAAACCTCTACAAAAGGGTTGCAAAATAAGTTTTAATCCAAATTTAGGAGTTCATACAATTGATTACGAGCTTTTCAACACAATTATATTGGAAAAACTCAATTTTTGTGCTTTTTGCTCAATTAAAATTCTAACGGGTCCATTGTTCGGCCCATTTAGACCCGCTCGTCCGAAACCTTTACAAAAAAGATCGCAAAATAAGTTAGAATAAAATTTTAGGAGTTCATATAAATGATTAAGAGCTTTTCAACACGATTATATTGCAAAAACGCGATTTCTGTTCTTTTTCCTCAGTTAATATTCTAACGTGTCTATTGTTCGGCCCATTTAGACTCGCTCGTCCGAAACCTCTACAAAAGGTTTGCAAAATAAGTTTTAATCCAAATTTAGGAGTTCATACAATTGATTACGAGCTTTTCAACACAATTACATTGCAAAAACTCGATTTCTGTTCTTTTTACTCAGTTAATATTCTAACGGGTCCATTGTTCGGCTCATTTAAACCTGCTTGTCCGAAACCTTTACAAAAAAGATCGCAAAATAAGTTAGAATCAAATTTTAGGAGTTCATATAATTGATTAAGAGCTTTTCAACACGATTATATTGCAAAAACTCAATTTCTATACTTTTTACTCGGTTAAAATTCTAACGGGTCCATTGTTCTGCCTATTTAGACTCGCTCGTCTGAAACCTTACAAAAAGAACCGCAAAATAAGTTTTAATCAAAATTTAGGAGTTCATATAATTGATTACGAGCTTTTCAACACGATTATATTGCAAAAACTCGATTTCTGTTCTTTTTACTCAGTTAATATTCTAACGGGTCCATTATTCGGCCCATTTAGACCTGCTCGTCCGAAACCTCTACAAAAGGGCTGCAAAATAAGTTTTAATCTAAATTTAGGAGTTCATACAATTGATTACGGGCTTTTCAACACAATTATATTGCAAAAACTCGATTTTTGTGCTTTTTACTCAGTTAAAATTTTAACGGGACCATTGTTCGGCCCATTTAGACTCGCTCGTCCGAAACCTCTATAAAAGGGTTGCAAAATAAGTGTTAATCCAAATTTAGGAGTTCATACAATTGATCACGAGCGTTTCAACACGATTATATTGCAAAAACTCGATTTCTGTACTTTTTACTCAGTTAAAATTTTAACGGGTCCATTGTTCGGCCTATTTAGACCCGATCGTCCGAAACCTATACAAAAAGGGTTGCACAATAAGTTTTAATCCAAATTTAGGAATGTATATAATTGATTACGAGCATTTCAATATGATTATATTGCCAAAACTTGATTTCTATACTTTTTACCCATCTAAAATTCTAACGGGTCCACTGTTCGGCCCATTTAGACCCGCTCGTCCGAAACCTCTACAAAAGGGTTGCAAAATAAGTTTTAATCCAAATTTAGGAGTTCATACAATTGATTACGAGCTTTTCAACACAATTATATTGCAAAAACTCGATTACTATACCTTTTACTTAGTTAAAATTCTAATGGGTCTTATTTTCGGCCCATTAGGACACGCTCGTCTGAAACCTCTAAAAAAGGGTTGCAAAATAAGTTTTAATCCAAATTTAAAAGTTCATACAGATTATTACGAGCTTTTCAAAACGATTATATTGCAAAAACTAGATTTCTATACTTTTTACTTCGTTAAAATTCTAACGGGTCCATTGTTCGGCTCATTTAGACCCGCTCGTCCGAAACCTCAACAAAAAGGTTGCAAAATAAGTTTTACTCCAAATTTAGGAGTTCATACAATTGATTACGAGCTTTTCAACACAATTATATTGCAAAAACTCGATTTTTGTGCTTTTTACTCAGTTAAAATTCTAACGGGTCCATTGTTCGGCCCATCTAGACCGGCTCGTCCGATACCTCTACAAAAAGGTTGCAAAATAAGTGTTAATCCAAATTTAGGAGTTCATACAATTGATTACAAGTGTTTCAATACGATTATATTTCAAAAACTCGATTTCTGTACTTTTTACTCAGTTAAAATTCTAACGGGTCCATTGTTCGGCCCATTTAGACCCGATCGTCCGAAACCTATACAAAAAGGGCTGCAAAATAAGTTTTAATCCAAATTTAGGAATGCATATAATTGATTACGTGCTTTTCAACACGATTATATTACAAAAACTCGATTTCTATACATTTTACTCAGTTAAAATTCTAACGGGTCCACTGTTCGGCCCATTTAGACCCGCTCGTCCGAAACCTCAACAAAAGGTTGCAAAATAAGTTTTAATCCAAATTTAGGAGTTCATAAAATTGATTACGAGCTTTTCAACACAATTATATTGCAAAAACTCGATTTTTGCGCTTTTTACTCAGTTAAAATTCTAACGGGTCCATTGTTCGGCCCATTTAGACCGGCTCGTCCGAAACCTCTAAAAAAAGGTTGCAAAATAAGTGTTAATCCAAATTTAGGAGTTCATACAATTGATTACGAGCTTTTCAATACGATTATCTTGCAAAAGCTCGATTTCTGTAATTTTTACTCAGTTAAAATTCTAACGGGTCCATTGTTCGGCCCATTTAGACTCGCTCGTCCGAAACATTTACAAAAAAGACCGCAAAATAAGTTAGAATCAAATTTTGGGAGTTCATATAATTGATTACGAGCTTTTCAAAAATATTATATTGCAAAATCTCGATTTCTGTTCTTTTTACTCAGTTAAAATTCTAACGGGTCCAATGTTCGGCCCATTTAGACTCGCTCGTCCGAAACCTCTACAAAAGAGTTGCAAAATAAGTTTTAATCCAAATTTAGGAGTTCATACAATTGTTTACGAGCTTTTCAACACGATTATATTGCAAAAACTGGAATTCTGTTCTTTTTACTCAGTTAAAATTCTAACGGGTCCAGTGTTCGCCCCATTTAGACCCGCTCGTCCGAAACCTCTACAAAAAAGACGGCAAAACAAGTTAGAATCAAATTTTAGGATTTCATATAATTGATTACAAGCTTTTCAACACGACTCTATTGCAAAAACTTGATTTCTGTACTTTTTACTCAGTTAAAATTCTAACGGGTCCATTGTTCGGCCCATTTAGACCCGCTCATCCGAAACCTCTACAAAAGGGTTGCAAAATAAGTTTTATTCCAAATTTAGGAGTTCATACAATTGATTACGTGCTTTTCAATACGATTATATTGTAAAATCTTGATTTCTGTACTTTTTACTCAGTTAAAATTCTAACGGGTCCATTGTTCGGCTCATTTAGACACGCTCGTCCGAAACCTTTACAAAAAAGACCGCAAAAGAAGTTAGAATCAAATTTTAGCAGTTCACATAATTGATCACGAGCTTTTCAACACGATTATATTGAAAAATCTCGATTACAGTACTTTTTACTCAGTGAAAATTCTAACGGGTCCATTGTTCGACCCATTTAGACCCGCTTGTCCGAAACCTCTACAAAAGGGTTGCAGAATAAGTTTTAATCCAAATTTAGGAGTTCATACAATTGTTTATGAGCTTTTCAACATGATTATATCGCAAAAACTCGATTTTTGAGCTATTTACTCAGTTAAAATTCTAACGGGTCCATTGTTCTGCCCATTTAGACCCGATCGTCCGAAACCTATACAAAAGGGGTTGCAAAATAAGTTTTAATCCAAATTTAGGAATGCATATAATTGATTACGAGCTTTTCAACATGATTATATTGTAAAAACTCGATTACAGTTCTTTTTACTCAGTTAAAATTTTAACGGGTCCATTGTTCGGCCCATTTAGACTCAATCGTCCGAAACCTATACAAAAGGGGTTGCAAAATAAGTTTTAATCCAAATTTAGGAATGCATATAATTGATTACGAGCTTTTCAACATGATTATATTGTAAAAACTCGATTACAGTTCTTTTTACTCAGTTAAAATTCTAACGGGTCCATTGTTCGGCCAATTTAGACCCGCTTATCCAAAACCTCTACAAAAGGGCTGCAAAATAAGCTTTAAACCAAATTTAGGAGTTCATATAATTGATTACAAGCTTTTCAACACAATTATATTCCAAAAACTCGATTTTTGTTCTTTTTACTCAGTTAAAATTCTAACAGGTCCATTGTTAGGCCCATTTAGACCCGCTCGTCCGAAACCTCTGCAAAAAAGACCGCAAAACATCTTTTAATCAAATCTTAGGAGTTCATATAATTGATTACGAGGTTTCAAACACGATTATATTGCAAAAACACAATTTCTGAACTTTTGACATAGCTAAAATTCTAATGGGTACATTGTTCGGCCCATTTAGACCCGCTCGTCCGAAACCTCTACAAAAAAGACCGATAAACAAGTTATAATCAAATTTTAGGAGTTTATATAATTGATTACGAGCTTATCAACACGATTATATTGTAAAAGCTCAATTTTTGATCTTTTTACTCAGTTAAAATTCTAACGGGTCCATTGTTCGGCCCATTTAGACCAGCTCGTCTGAAACCTCTACAAAAGGGTTGCAATATAAGTTTTAATCCAAATTTAGGAGTTCATACAATTGATTACGAGCTTTTCAACACGATTATATTGCAAAAACTCAATTTTTGTACTTTTTACTCAGTTAAAATTCTAACGGCTCCATTGTTCGGCCCATTTAGACCCGCTTGTCCGAAACCTCTACAAAAAGGGCTGCAAAATAAGTTTTAATCCAAATTTAGTAGTTCATACAATTGTTTACGAGCTTTTCAATACGATTATATTGTAAAATCTCGATTTCTGTGCTTTTTACTCAGTTAAAATTCTAACGGGTCCATTGTTCGACCCATTTAGACCCGCTCGTCCGAAACCTCTTCAAAAGGGTTGCAAAATAAGTTTTAATCCAAATTTAGGAGTTCATACAATTGTTTACGAGCTTTTCAACACGATTATATTGCAAAAACTCGATTTTTGTGCTTTTTACTCAGTTAAAATTCTAACGGGTCCATTGTTCGGCCCATTTAGACCCGATCGTCCGATACCTATACAAAAGGGGTTGCAAAATAAGTTTTAATCCAAATTTAGGAATGCATATAATTGATTACGAGCTTTTCAACATGATTATATTGTAAAAACTCGATTACAGTTCTTTTTACTCAGTTAAAATTTTAACGGGTCCATTGTTCGGCCCATTTAGACCCGATCGTCCGAAACCTATACAAAAGGGGTTGCAAAATAAGTTTTAATCCAAATTTAGGAATGCATATAATTGATTACGAGCTTTTCAACATGATTATATTGTAAAACCTCGATTACAGTTCTTTTTACTCAGTTAAAATTCTAACGGGTCCATTGTTCGGCCCATTTAGACTCGCTCGTCCGAAACCTCTACAAAAGGGTTGCAAAATAAGTTTTAATCCAAATTTAGGAGTTCATACAATTGATTACGAGCTTTTCAACACAATTATATTGCAAAAACTCGATTTTTGCGCAGGATGCCTAGACGCCTCCAATGCGGAGCTTCGCGCCATTGTCACGGGGGCTACACTTGGTAGGGATGCCGGCTGGTGCAGCATCATTATCGAGTCCGACGCTGCTTTGGTCATCAACAAAATACGTTGCCTCGGCCCGGACGCCTCTCCTTTACGACCACATATTGATGCGGCTCGCCCTCTTTTTGTATCTATTCCAGATTTACATTTTCTTTATGTACCACGAGTTGCTAATGTTCTAGCTCATACTATTGCCAATTGGGCCTTGCACTCTAGGTCCTCATTGTTTTTTGGGTCGGGCTTGCCCGATGTCTTACGCTCTATTGTACCAGTTGGTTTTCAACCCCCTTGATTATATATATATATTTGGGCACTCTTTTCCCCTTTAGGACCCCCTCTGGGCCAGCCCAGTTGGGATTAGTGGGGTTTTTAATGAGGCCTTTTTCTCAAAAAAAAATTCTAACGGGTCCATTGTTCGGCCCATTTAAAACCGCTCGTCCGAAACCTCTACAAAAGGGTTGCAAAATAAATTTTAATCCAAATTTATGAGTCCATACAATAAATTACGAGCTTTTCAATACGATTATATTGAAAAAAACTCGATTTCTATACTTTTTACTCTGTTAAAATTCTAACGGGTCCATTGTTCGGCCCATTTAGACCCGCTCGTCCGAAACCTTTACAAAAAGACCACAAAATAACTTAGAATCAAATTTTCGGAGTTCATATAATTGATTACGAGCTTTTCAACATGATTATATTGCAAAATCTCGATTATAGTTCTTTTTACTCAGTTAAAATTCTAACGGGTCCATTGTTCGGCCCATTTAGACCCGCTAGTCCGGAACCTCTACAAAAGGGTTTCAAAATAAGTTTTAATCAAAATTTAGGAGTTCATACAATTGATTACGAGCTTTTCAACACGATTATATTGCAAAAACTCGATTTATGTACTTTTTACTCAGTTAAAATTCTAACGGGTCCATTGTTAGGCCGATTTAGACCCGCTCGTCCGAAACCATTACAAAAAAGATCGCAAAATATGTTTTAATAAAATTTTAGGAGTTCATATAATTGATTAAGAGCTTTTCAACACGATAATATTGCAAAAACTCGATTTCTGTTCTTTTTACTCAGTTAATATTCTAATGGGTCCATTGTTCGGCCCATTTAGACCCGCTCGTCCGAAACCTCTACAAAAGGGTTGCAAAATAAGTTTTAATCCAAATTTAGGAGTTTATACAATTGATTGCGAGTTTTCAACACAATTATATTTCAAAAACTCAATTACTATACTTTTTACTTAGTTAAAATTCTAATGAGTCTATTTTTCGGCCCATTAGGACCCGCTCGTCTGAAACCTCTACAAAAGGGTTGCAAAATAAGTTTTAATCCAAATTTAGGAGTTCATACAATTGTTTACAAGCTTTTCAACACGATTATATTGCAAAAACTCGATTTCTATAATTTTTACTCAATTAAAATTCTAACGGGTCCATTGTTCGGCCCATTTAGACCCGCTCGTCCGAAACCTCTACAAAAATGATCGTAAAATAAGTTTTAATCAAATTTTAGGAGTTCATATAATTGATTAAGAGCTTTTCAACATGATTATATTGCAAACACTCAATTTCTTTACATTTTACTCAGATAAAATTCTAACGGGTCCATTGTTTGGCCCATTTAGACCCGCTCGTCCGAAACCTCTACAAAAGCGTTGCAAAATAAGTTTTAATCAAAATTTAGGAGTTCATACAATTGATTACGAGCATTTCAACACGATTATATTGCAAAAACTCGATTTCTGTTCTTTTTACTCAATTAATATTCTAACGGGTCCATTGTTCGGCCCATTTAGACCCGCTCGTCTGAAGCCTTTACAAAAGGGTTGCAAAATAAGTTTTAATCCAAATTTAGGAGTTCATACAATTGCTTACGAGCTTTTCAACACGATTATATTGAAAAAACTCGATTTCTATACTTTTTACTCAATTAAAATTCTAACGGGTCCATTGTTCGGCCCATTTAGACCCGCTCGTCCGAAACCACTACAAAAAAGATCGCAAAATAAGTTTTAATCAAATTTTAGGAGTTCATATAATTGATTAAGAGCTTTTCAACACGATTATATTGTAAAAACTCGATTTCTGTTCTTTTTACTCCGTTAATATTCTAACGGGTCCATTGTTCGGCCCATTTAGACCCGCTCGTCTGAAACCTCTACAAAAGGGTTGCAAAATAAGTTTTAATCCAAATTTAGGAGTTCATACAATTGATTACGAGCATTTCAACACGATTATATTGCAAAAACTCGATTTCTGTTCTTTTTACTCAATTAATATTCTAACGGGTCCATTGTTCGGCCCATTTAGACCCGCTCGTCTGAAGCCTTTACAAAAGGGTTGCAAAATAAGTTTTAATCCAAATTTAGGAGTTCATACAATTGCTTACGAGCTTTTCAACACGATTATATTGAAAAAACTCGATTTCTATACTTTTTACTCAATTAAAATTCTAACGGGTCCATTGTTCGGCCCATTTAAACCCGCTCATCCGAAACCTCTACAAAAAAGATCGCAAAATAAGTTTTAATCAAATTTTAGGAGTTCATATAATTGATTAAGAGCTTTTCAACACGATAATATTGCAAAAACTTGATTTCTGTTCTTTTTACTTAGTTAATATTCTAACGGGTCCATTGTTCGGCCCATTTAGACCCGCTCGTCCGAAACCTCTACAAAAGGGTTGCAAAATAAGTTTTAATCCAAATTTAGGAGTTTATACAATTGATTGCGAGCTTTTCAACACAATTATATTTCAAAAACTCGAATACTATACTTTTTACTTTGTTAAAGTTCTAACGAGTCTATTTTTCGGCCCATTAGGACCCGCTCGTCTGAAACCTCTACAAAAGGGTTGCAAAATAAGTTTTAATCCAAATTTAGGAGTTCATACAATTGTTTACAAGCTTTTCAACACGATTATATTGCAAAACCTCGATTTCTATACTTTTTACTCAATTAAAATTCTAACGGGTCCATTGTTCGGCCCATTTAGACCCGCTCGTCCGAAACTTCTATAAAAAAGATGGCAAAATAAGTTTTAATCAAATTTTAGGAGTTCATATAATTGATTAAGAGCTTTTCAACACGATTATATTGCAAACACTCGATTTCTGTACATTTTACTCAGTTAAAATTCTAACGGGTCAATTGTTCGGCCCGTTTAGACCCGCTCGTCCGAAAACTCTACAAAGGGTTGCAAAATAAGTTTTAATCCAAATTTAGGAGTTTATACAATTGATTGCGAGCTTTCCAACACGATTATATTGCAAAAACTCGATTTATGTTCTTTTTACTCAGTTAATATTCTAACGGGTCCATTGTTCGGCCCATTTAGACCCGCTCGTCTGAAACCTCTACAAAAGGGTTGCAAAATAAGTTTTAATCAGAATTTTGGAGTTCATACAATTGTTTACGAGCTTTTCAACACGATTATATTGCAAAAACTCGATTTCTATACTTTTTACTCAATTAAAATTCTAATGGGTTCATTGTTCGACCCATTTAGACCCGCTCGTCCGAAACCTCTACAAAAAAGATCGCAAAATAAGTTTTAATCAAATTTTAGGAGTTCATATAATTGATTAAGATCTTTTCAACACGATTATATTGTAAAAACTCGATTTCTGTTCTTTTTACTCAGTCACTATTCTAACGGGTCCATTGTTTGGCCCATTTAGACCCGCTCGTCTGAAACCTCTACAAAAGGGTTGCAAAATAAGTTTAAATCCAAATTTAGGAGTTTATACAATTGTTTGCGAGCTTTTCAACACAATTATATTGCAAAAACTCGATTTATGTTCTTTTTACTCAGTTAATATTCTAACGGGTCCACTGTTCAGCCCATTTAGACCCGCTCGTCTGAAACCTCTACAAAAGGGTTGCAAAATAAGTTTTAATCTAAATTTAGGAGTTCATACAATTGTTTACGAGCTTTTCAACACAATAATATTGCAAAAACTCGATTTTTGTGCTTTTTACTCAGTTAAAATTCTAACGGGTCCATTGTTCGGCCCATTTAGACCCGCTCGTCTGAAACCTCTACAAAAGGGTTGCAAAATAAGTTTTAATCCAAATTTAGGAGTTCATACAATTGATTACGAGCTTTTCAACACGATTATATTGCAAAAACTCGATTTCTGTTCTTTTTACTCAATTAATATTCTAACGGGTCCATTGTTCGGCCCATTTAGACCCGCTCGTCTGAAGCCTTTACAAAAGGGTTGCAAAATAAGTTTTAATCCAAATTTAGGAGTTCATACAATTGCTTACGAGCTTTTCAACACGATTATATTGAAAAAACTCGATTTCTATACTTTTTACTCAATTAAAATTCTAACGGGTCCATTGTTCGGCCCATTTAGACCCGCTCATCCGAAACCTCTACAAAAAAGATCGCAAAATAAGTTTTAATCAAATTTTAGGAGTTCATATAATTGATTAAGAGCTTTTCAACACGATAATATTGCAAAAACTTGATTTCTGTTCTTTTTACTTAGTTAATATTCTAACGGGTCCATTGTTCGGCCCATTTAGACCCGCTCGTCCGAAACCTCTACAAAAGGGTTGCAAAATAAGTTTTAATCCAAATTTAGGAGTTTATACAATTGATTGCGAGCTTTTCAACACAATTATATTTCAAAAACCCGAATACTATACTTTTTACTTTGTTAAAGTTCTAACGAGTCTATTTTTCGGCCCATTAGGACCCGCTCGTCTGAAACCTCTACAAAAGGGTTGCAAAATAAGTTTTAATCCAAATTTAGGAGTTCATACAATTGTTTACAAGCTTTTCAACACGATTATATTGCAAAAACTCGATTTCTATACTTTTTACTCAATTAAAATTCTAACGGGTCCATTGTTCGGCCCATTTAGACCCGCTCGTCCGAAACTTCTACAAAAAAGATGGCAAAATAAGTTTTAATCAAATTTTAGGAGTTCATATAATTGATTAAGAGCTTTTCAACACGATTATATTGCAAACACTCGATTTCTGTACATTTTACTCAGTTAAAATTCTAACGGGTCAATTGTTCGGCCCGTTTAGACCCGCTCGTCCGAAAACTCTACAAAGGGTTGCAAAATAAGTTTTAATCCAAATTTAGGAGTTTATACAATTGATTGCGAGCTTTCCAACACGATTATATTGCAAAAACTCGATTTATGTTCTTTTTACTCAGTTAATATTCTAACGGGTCCATTTTTCGGCCCATTTAGACCCGCTCGTCTGAAACCTCTACAAAAGGGTTGCAAAATAAGTTTTAATCAGAATTTTGGAGTTCATACAATTGTTTACGAGCTTTTCAACACGATTATATTGCAAAAACTCGATTTCTATACTTTTTACTCAATTAAAATTCTAATGGGTTCATTGTTCGACCCATTTAGACCCGCTCGTCCGAAACCTCTACAAAAAAGATCGCAAAATAAGTTTTAATCAAATTTTAGGAGTTCATATAATTGATTAAGATCTTTTCAACACGATTATATTGTAAAAACTCGATTTCTGTTCTTTTTACTCAGTCACTATTCTAACGGGTCCATTGTTTGGCCCATTTAGACCCGCTCGTCTGAAACCTCTACAAAAGGGTTGCAAAATAAGTTTAAATCCAAATTTAGGAGTTTATACAATTGTTTGCGAGCTTTTCAACACAATTATATTGCAAAAACTCGATTTATGTTCTTTTTACTCAGTTAATATTCTAACGGGTCCACTGTTCAGCCCATTTAGACCCGCTCGTCTGAAACCTCTACAAAAGGGTTGCAAAATAAGTTTTAATCTAAATTTAGGAGTTCATACAATTGTTTACGAGCTTTTCAACACAATAATATTGCAAAAACTCGATTTTTGTGCTTTTTACTCAGTTAAAATTCTAACGGGTCCATTGTTCGGCCCATTTAGACCCGCTCGTCTGAAACCTCTACAAAAGGGTTGCAAAATAAGTTTTAATCCAAATTTAGGAGTTCATACAATTGATTACGAGCTTTTCAACACGATTATATTGCAAAAACTCGATTTCTGTTCTTTTTACTCAATTAATATTCTAACGGGTCCATTGTTCGGCCCATTTAGACCCGCTCGTCTGAAGCCTTTACAAAAGGGCTGCAAAATAAGTTTTAATCCAAATTTAGGAGTTCATACAATTGCTTACGAGCTTTTCAACACGATTATATTGAAAAAACTCGATTTCTATACTTTTTACTCAATTAAAATTCTAACGGGTCCATTGTTCGGCCCATTTAGACCCGCTCATCCGAAACCTCTACAAAAAAGATCGCAAAATAAGTTTTAATCAAATTTTAGGAGTTCATATAATTGATTAAGAGCTTTTCAACACGATAATATTGCAAAAACTTGATTTCTGTTCTTTTTACTTAGTTAATATTCTAACGGGTCCATTGTTCGGCCCATTTAGACCCGCTCGTCCGAAACCTCTACAAAAGGGTTGCAAAATAAGTTTTAATCCAAATTTAGGAGTTTATACAATTGATTGCGAGCTTTTCAACACAATTATATTTCAAAAACTCGAATACTATACTTTTTACTTTGTTAAAGTTCTAACGAGTCTATTTTTCGGCCCATTAGGACCCGCTCGTCTGAAACCTCTACAAAAGGGTTGCAAAATAAGTTTTAATCCAAATTTAGGAGTTCATACAATTGTTTACAAGCTTTTCAACACGATTATATTGCAAAAACTCGATTTCTATACTTTTTACTCAATTAAAATTCTAACGGGTCCATTGTTCGGCCCATTTAGACCCGCTCGTCCGAAACTTCTACAAAAAAGATCGCAAAATAAGTTTTAATCAAATTTTAGGAGTTCATATAATTGATTAAGAGCTTTTCAACACGATTATATTGCAAACACTCGATTTCTGTACATTTTACTCAGTTAAAATTCTAACGGGTCAATTGTTCGGCCCGTTTAGACCCGCTCGTCCGAAAACTCTACAAAGGGTTGCAAAATAAGTTTTAATCCAAATTTAGGAGTTTATACAATTGATTGCGAGCTTTCCAACACGATTATATTGCAAAAACTCGATTTATGTTCTTTTTACTCAGTTAATATTCTAACGGGTCCATTTTTCGGCCCATTTAGACCCGCTCGTCTGAAACCTCTACAAAAGGGTTGCAAAATAAGTTTTAATCAGAATTTTGGAGTTCATACAATTGTTTACGAGCTTTTCAACACGATTATATTGCAAAAACTCGATTTCTATACTTTTTACTCAATTAAAATTCTAATGGGTTCATTGTTCGACCCATTTAGACCCGCTCGTCCGAAACCTCTACAAAAAAGATCGCAAAATAAGTTTTAATCAAATTTTAGGAGTTCATATAATTGATTAAGATCTTTTCAACACGATTATATTGTAAAAACTCGATTTCTGTTCTTTTTACTCAGTCACTATTCTAACGGGTCCATTGTTTGGCCCATTTAGACCCGCTCGTCTGAAACCTCTACAAAAGGGTTGCAAAATAAGTTTAAATCCAAATTTAGGAGTTTATACAATTGTTTGCGAGCTTTTCAACACAATTATATTGCAAAAACTCGATTTATGTTCTTTTTACTCAGTTAATATTCTAACGGGTCCACTGTTCAGCCCATTTAGACCCGCTCGTCTGAAACCTCTACAAAAGGGTTGCAAAATAAGTTTTAATCTAAATTTAGGAGTTCATACAATTGTTTACGAGCTTTTCAACACAATAATATTGCAAAAACTCGATTTTTGTGCTTTTTACTCAGTTAAAATTCTAACGGGTCCATTGTTCGGCCCATTTAGACCCGCTCGTCTGAAACCTCTACAAAAGGGTTGCAAAATAAGTTTTAATCCAAATTTAGGAGTTCATACAATTGATTACGAGCTTTTCAACACGATTATATTGCAAAAACTCGATTTCTGTTCTTTTTACTCAATTAATATTCTAACGGGTCCATTGTTCGGCCCATTTAGACCCGCTCGTCTGAAGCCTTTACAAAAGGGCTGCAAAATAAGTTTTAATCCAAATTTAGGAGTTCATACAATTGCTTACGAGCTTTTCAACACGATTATATTGAAAAAACTCGATTTCTATACTTTTTACTCAATTAAAATTCTAACGGGTCCATTGTTCGGCCCATTTAGACCCGCTCATCCGAAACCTCTACAAAAAAGATCGCAAAATAAGTTTTAATCAAATTTTAGGAGTTCATATAATTGATTAAGAGCTTTTCAACACGATAATATTGCAAAAACTTGATTTCTGTTCTTTTTACTTAGTTAATATTCTAACGGGTCCATTGTTCGGCCCATTTAGACCCGCTCGTCCGAAACCTCTACAAAAGGGTTGCAAAATAAGTTTTAATCCAAATTTAGGAGTTTATACAATTGATTGCGAGCTTTTCAACACAATTATATTTCAAAAACTCGAATACTATACTTTTTACTTTGTTAAAGTTCTAACGAGTCTATTTTTCGGCCCATTAGGACCCGCTCGTCTGAAACCTCTACAAAAGGGTTGCAAAATAAGTTTTAATCCAAATTTAGGAGTTCATACAATTGTTTACAAGCTTTTCAACACGATTATATTGCAAAAACTCGATTTCTATACTTTTTACTCAATTAAAATTCTAACGGGTCCATTGTTCGGCCCATTTAGACCCGCTCGTCCGAAACTTCTACAAAAAAGATCGCAAAATAAGTTTTAATCAAATTTTAGGAGTTCATATAATTGATTAAGAGCTTTTCAACACGATTATATTGCAAACACTCGATTTCTGTACATTTTACTCAGTTAAAATTCTAACGGGTCAATTGTTCGGCCCGTTTAGACCCGCTCGTCCGAAAACTCTACAAAGGGTTGCAAAATAAGTTTTAATCCAAATTTAGGAGTTTATACAATTGATTGCGAGCTTTCCAACACGATTATATTGCAAAAACTCGATTTATGTTCTTTTTACTCAGTTAATATTCTAACGGGTCCATTGTTCGGCCCATTTAGACCCGCTCGTCTGAAACCACTACAAAAGGGTTGCAAAATAAGTTTTAATCAGAATTTTGGAGTTGATACAATTGTTTACGAGCTTTTCAACACGATTATATTGCAAAAACTCGATTTCTATACTTTTTACTCAATTAAAATTCTAATGGGTTCATTGTTCGACCCATTTAGACTCGCTCGTCCGAAACCTCTACAAAAAAGATCGCAAAATAAGTTTTAATCAAATTTTAGGAGTTCATATAATTGATTAAGATCTTTTCAACACGATTATAATGTAAAAACTCGATTTCTGTTCTTTTTACGCAGTCACTATTCTAACGGGTCCATTGTTTGGCCCATTTAGACCCGCTCGTCTGAAACCTCTACAAAAGGGTTGCAAAATAAGTTTAAATCCAAATTTAGGAGTTTATACAATTGTTTGCGAGCTTTTCAACACAATTATATTGCAAAAACTCGATTTATGTTCTTTTTACTCAGTTAATATTCTAACGGGTCCACTGTTCAGCCCATTTAGACCCGCTCGTCTGAAACCTCTACAAAAGGGTTGCAAAATAAGTTTTAATCTAAATTTAGGAGTTCATACAATTGTTTACGAGCTTTTCAACACAATAATATTGCAAAAACTCGATTTTTGTGCTTTTTACTCAGTTAAAATTCTAACGGGTCCATTGTTCGGCCCATTTAGACCCGCTCGTCTGAAACCTCTACAAAAGGGTTGCAAAATAAGTTTTAATCCAAATTTAGGAGTTCATACAATTGTTTACGAGCTTTTCAACACGATTATATTGCAAAAACTCGATTTCTATACTTTTTTCTCACTTAAAATTCTAACGGGTCCATTGTTCGGCCCATTTAGACCCACTCGACCGAAACCTTTACAAAAAAGATCGCAAAATAAATTTTAATAAAATTTTAGGAGTTCATATAATTGATTAAGAGCTTTTCAACACGATAATATTGCAAAAACTCGATTTCTGTTCTTTTTACTCAGTTAATATTCTAACGGGTCCATTGTTCGGCCCATTTAGACCCGCTCGTCCGAAACCTCTACAAAAGGGTTGCAAAATAAGTTTTAATCCAAATTTAGGAGTTTATACAATTGATTGCGAGCTTTTCAACACAATTATATTTCAAAAACTCGAATACTATACTTTTTACTTTGTTAAAGTTCTAACGAGTCTATTTTTCGGCCCATTAGGACCCGCTCGTCTGAAACCTCTACAAAAGGGTTGCAAAATAAGTTTTAATCCAAATTTAGGAGTTCATACAATTGTTTACAAGCTTTTCAACACGATTATATTGCAAAAACTCGATTTCTATACTTTTTACTCAATTAAAATTCTAACGGGTCCATTGTTCGGCCCATTTAGACCCGCTCGTCCGAAACTTCTACAAAAAAGATCGCAAAATAAGTTTTAATCAAATTTTAGGAGTTCATATAATTGATTAAGAGCTTTTCAACACGATTATATTGCAAACACTCGATTTCTGTACATTTTACTCAGTTAAAATTCTAACGGGTCCATTGTTCGGCCCGTTTAGACCCGCTCGTCTGAAAACTCTACAAAGGGTTGCAAAATAAGTTTTAATCCAAATTTAGGAGTTTATACAATTGATTGCGAGCTTTCCAACACGATTATATTGCAAAAACTCGATTTATGTTCTTTTTACTCAGTTAATATTCTAACGGGTCCATTGTTCGGCCCATTTAGACCCGCTCGTCTGAAACCTCTACAAAAGGGTTGCAAAATAAGTTTTAATCAGAATTTTGGAGTTCATACAATTGTTTACGAGCTTTTCAACACGATTATATTGCAAAAACTCGATTTCTATACTTTTTACTCAATTAAAATTCTAATGGGTTCATTGTTCGACCCATTTAGACCCGCTCGTCCGAAACCTCTACAAAAAAGATCGCAAAATAAGTTTTAATCAAATTTTAGGAGTTCATATAATTGATTAAGATCTTTTCAACACGATTATATTGTAAAAACTCGATTTCTGTTCTTTTTACTCAGTCACTATTCTAACGGGTCCATTGTTCGGCCCATTTAGACCCGCTCGTCTGAAACCTCTACAAAAGGGTTGCAAAATAAGTTTAAATCCAAATTTAGGAGTTTATACAATTGTTTGCGAGCTTTTCAACACAATTATATTGCAAAAACTCGATTTATGTTCTTTTTACTCAGTTAATATTCTAACGGGTCCACTGTTCAGCCCATTTAGACCCGCTCGTCTGAAACCTCTACAAAAGGGTTGCAAAATAAGTTTTAATCTAAATTTAGGAGTTCATACAATTGTTTACGAGCTTTTCAACACAATAATATTGCAAAAACTCGATTTTTGTGCTTTTTACTCAGTTAAAATTCTAACGGGTCCATTGTTCGGCCCATTTAGACCCGCTCGTCTGAAACCTCTACAAAAGGGTTGCAAAATAAGTTTTAATCCAAATTTAGGAGTTCATACAATTGTTTACGAGCTTTTCAACACGATTATATTGCAAAAACTCGATTTCTATACTTTTTTCTCACTTAAAATTCTAACGGGTCCATTGTTCGGCCCATTTAGACCCGCTCGACCGAAACCTTTACAAAAAAGATCGCAAAATAAATTTTAATCAAATTTTAGGAGTTCATATAATTGATTAAGAGCTTTTCAACACGATAATATTGCAAAAACTCGATTTCTGTTCTTTTTACTCAGTTAATATTCTAATGGGTCCATTGTTCGGCCCATTTAGACCCGCTCGTCCGAAACCTCTACAAAAGGATTGCAAAATAAGTTTTAATCCAAATTTAGGAGTTTATACAATTGATTGCGAGTTTTCAACACAATTATATTTCAAAAACTCGATTATTATACTTTTTACTTAGTTAAAATTCTAATGAGTCTATTTTTCGGCCCATTAGGACCCGCTCGTCTGAAACCTCTACAAAAGGGTTGCAAAATAAGTTTTAATCCAAATTTAGGAGTTCATACAATTGTTTACGAGCTTTTCAACACGATTATATTGCAAAAACTCGATTTCTATACTTTTTTCTCACTTAAAATTCTAACGGGTCCATTGTTCGGCCCATTTAGACCCGCTCGACCGAAACCTTTGCAAAAAAGATCGCAAAATAAATTTTAATCAAATTTTAGGAGTTCATATAATTGATTAAGAGCTTTTCAACACGATTATATTGCAAAAACTCAATTTCTGTACATTTTACTCAGTTAAAATTCTAACGGGTCCATTGTTCGGCCCATTTAGACCCGCACGCCGAAACCTCTACAAAAGGGTTGCAAAATAAGTTTTAATCAAAATTTAGGAGATCATACAATTGATTACGAGCATTTCAACACGATTATATTGCAAAACCTCGATTTCTGTTCTTTTTACTCAGTTAATATTCTAACGGGTCCATTGTTCGGCCCATTTAGACCCGCTCGTCTGAAGCCTCTACAAAAGGGTTGCAAAATAAGTTTTAATCCAAATTTAGGAGTTCATACAATTGTTTACGAGCTTTTCAACACGATTATATTGCAAAAACTCGATTTCTATACTTTTTACTCAATTAAAATTCTAACGGGTCCATTGTTCGGCCCATTTAGACCTGCTCGTCCAAAACCTCTACAAAAAAGATCGCAAAATAAGTTTTAATCAAATTTTAGGAGTTCAGATAATTGATTAAAAGCTTTTCAACAAGATTATATTGTAAAAACTCGATTTCTGTTCTTTTTACTCAGTTACTATTCTATAGGGTCCATTGTTCGGCCCATTTAGACCCGCTCGTCTGAAGCATGTACAAAAGGGTTGCAAAATAAGTTTTAATCCAAATTTAGGAGTTCATACAATTGTTTACGAGCTTTTCAACACAATTATATTGCAAAAACTCGATTTTTGTGCTTTTTACTCAGTTAAAATTCTAACGGGTCCATTGTTCGGCCCATTTAGTCCCGCTCGTCTGAAACCTCTACAAAAGGGTTGCAAAATAAGTTTTAATCCAAATTTAGGAGTTCATACAATTGTTTACGAGCTTTTCAACACAATTATATTGCAAAAACTCGATTTCTGTTCTTTTTACTCAGTTACTATTCTAACGGGTCCATTGTTCGGCCCATTTAGACCCGCTCGTCTGAAACCTCTACAAAAGGGTTGCAAAATAAGTTTTAATCCAAATTTAGGAGTTCATACAATTGTTTACGAACTTTTCAACACAATTATATTGCAAAAACTCGATTTCTGTTCTTTTTACTCAGTTAATATTCTAACGGGTCCACTGTTCAGCCCATTTAGACATGCTCGTCTGAAACCTCTACAAAAGGGTTGCAAAATAAGTTTTAATCTAAATTTAGGAGTTCATACAATTGTTTACGAGCTTTTCAACACAATTATATTGCAAAAACTCGATTTTTGTGCTTTTTGCTCAGTTAAAATTCTAACAGGTCCATTGTTCGGCCCATTTAGACCCGGTCGTCCGAAACCTCTACAAAAAAGATCGCAAAATAAGTTTTAGTCAAATTTTAGGAGTTCATATAATTGATTAAGAGCTTTTCAACACGATTATATTGCAAAAACTCAATTTCTGTACATTTTACTCAGTTAAAATTCTAACGGGTCCATTGTTCGGCTCATTTAGACCCGCTCGTCCGAAACCTCTACAAAAGGGTTGCAAATATAAGTTTTAATCAAAATTCAAGAGTTCGTACAATTGATTACGAGCATTTCAAGACGATTATATTGCAAAAACTCGATTTCTGTTCTTTTTACTCAGTTAATATTCTAACGGGTCCATTGTTCGGCCCATTAAGACCCGCTCGTCTGAAGCCTCTACAAAAGTGTTGCAAAATAAGTTTTAATCCAATTTAGGAATTCATACAATTGTTTACAAGCTTTTCAACACGATTATATTACAAAAACTCGATTTCTATACTTTTTACTCAATTAAAATTCTAACGGGTGCATTGTTCGGCCCATTTAGACCCGCTCGTCTAAAACCTTTACAAAAAAGATCACAAAATAAATTTTAATCAAATTTTAGGAGTTCATATATTTGATTAAGAGCTTTTCAACACGATTATATTGCAAAAAGTTGATTTCTGTTCTTTTTACTTAGTTAATATTCTAACGGGTCTATTATTCCGCCCATTTAGACTCGCTCGTCCGAAACCTCTACAAAAGGGTTGCAAAATAAGTTTTAATCCAAATTTAGGAGTTCATACAATTGTTTACGAGCTTTTCAACACAATTATATTGCAAAAACTCGATTTTTGTGCTTTTTACTCAGTTAAAATTCTAACGGGTCCGTTGTACGGCCCATTTAGACCTGCTCGTCTGAAACCTCTACAAAAGGGTTGCAAAATAAGTTTTAATCCAAATTTAGGAGTTCATACAATTGTTTACAAGCTTTTCAACACGATTATATTGCAAAAACTCGATTTCTATACTTTTTACTCAATTAAAATTCTAACGGGTCCATTGTTCGGCCCATTTAGATCCGCTCGTCTGAAACCTTTACAAAAAAGATCGCAAAATAAATTTTAATCAATTATTAGGAGTTCATATAATTGATTAAGAGCTTTTGAACACGATTATATTGCAAAAACTCGATTTCTGTGCTTTTTACTCAGTTAAAATTCTAACGGGTCAATTGTTCGGCCCATTTAGACCCGCTCGTCCGAAACCTCTACAAAAGGGTTGCAAAATAAGTTTTAATCCAAATTTAGGAGTTCATACAATTGTTTACGAGCTTTTCAACACGATTATATTGCAAAAACTCGATTTCTGTACTTTTTACTCAGTTAATATTCTAACGGGTCCATTGTTCGGCCCATTTAGACCCGCTCGTCTGAAACCTTTACAAAAAAGATCGCAAAATAAATTTTAATCAAATTTTAGGAGTTCATATAATTGATTAAGAGCTTTTCAACACGATTATATTGCAAAAACTTGATTTCTGTTCTTTTTACTCAGTTAATATTCCAACGGGTCCATTGTTCGGCCCATTTAGACCCACTCGTCCGAAACCTCTACAAAAAGGTTGCAAAATAAGTTTTAATACAAATTTAGGAGTTCATACAATTGATTACGAGCTTTTCAACACAATTATATTGCAAAAACTCGATTTTTGTGCTTTTAACTCAGTTAAAATTCTAACGGGCCCAGTGTTCGGCCCATTTAGACCCGATCGTCTGAAACCTATACAAAGGGGTTGCAAAATAAGTTTTAATCCAAATTTAGGAGTTCATACAATTGATCACGAGCGTTTGAACACGATTATATTGCAAAAACTTGATTTTTGTGCTTTTTACTCAGTTAAAATTCTAATGGGTCCATTGTTCGGCCCGTTTAGACCCGCTCGTCTGAAACCTCTACAAAAGGGTTGCAAAATAAGTTTTAATCAAAATTTAGGAGTTCATACAATTGATTACGAGCTATTCAACACGATTATATTGCAAAAACTCGATTTCTATACATTTTACTCAGTTAAAATTCTAATGGGTCCATTGTTCGGCCCATTTAGACCCGCTCGTCCGAAACCTCTACAAAAGGGTTGCAAAATAAGTTTTAATACAAATGTATTAGTTTATACTATTGATTGCTAGCTTTTCAACACAATTATATTTCAAAAACTCGATTACTATACTTTTTACTTAGTTAAAATTCTAACGAGTCTATTTTTCGGCCCATTAGGACCCGCTCGTCTGAAACCTCTACAAAAGGGTTGCAAAATACGTTTTAATCCAAATTTAGGAGTTCATACAATTGTTTACAAGCTTTTCGACAAGATTATATTGCAAAAACTCGATTTCTATACTTTTTACTCAGTTAAAATTCTAACGGGTCCACTGTTCGACCCATTAGGACCCGCTCGTCTAAAACCTCTACAAAAGGGTTGCAAAATAAGTTTTAATCCAAATTTAAGAGTTCATACATATGATTACGAGCTTTTCAAAACGATTATATTGCAAAAACTAGATTTTTGTACTTTTTACTCCGTTAAAATTCTAACGGGTACATTGTTCGGCCCATTTAGACCCGTTCGTCCGAAACCTCTACAAAAAAGATCGCAAAATAAGTTTTAATCAAATTTTAGGAGTTCATATAATTGATTAAGAGCTTTTCAACACGATTATATTGCAAAAATTTGATTTCTGTTCTTTTTACTCAGTTAATTTTCTAACGGGTCCATTGTTCGGCACATTTAGACTCGCTCATCCGAAACCTCTACAAAAGTGTTGCAAAATAAGTTTTAATCCAAATTTAGGAGCTCATACAATTGTTTATGAGCTTTTCAACATGATTATATTGCAAAAACACGATTTCTGTTCTTTTTACTCAGTTAAAATTCTAACGGGTCCATTGTTCGCCCCATTTAGACCCCCTCGTCCGAAACTTCTACAAAAAAGACCGACAAACAAGTTAGAATAAAATTTTAGGATTTCATATAATTGATTACGAGCTTTCAACATGACAATATTGCAAAAACTTGATTTATGTACTTTTTACTAAATTAAAATTCTAACGGGTCCATTGTTCGGCCCATTTAGACCCGCTCGTCCGAAACCTTTACAAAAAAGATCGCAAAATAAGTTTTAATCAAATCTTAGGAGTTCATATAATTGATTAAGAGCTTTTCAATATTATTATATTGCAAAAACTCGATTTCTGTTCTTTTTACTCAGTTAATATTCTAACGGGTCCATTGTTCGGCCCATTTAGACCCGCTCGTCCGAAACCTCCACAAAAGGGTTGCAAAATAAGTTTTAATCCAAATTTAGGAGTTCATACAATTGATTACGAGCTTTTCAACACAATTATATAGCAAAAACTCGATTTTTGTGCTTTTTACTCTATTAAAATTCTAGCGGGTCCATTGTTCGGCCCATTTAGACCCGCTCGTCCGAAACCTTTACAAAAAAGATCGCAAAATAAGTTAGAATCAAATTTTACGAGTTCATATAAATGATTAAGAGCTTTTCAACACGGTTATATTGCAAAAATGCGATTTCTGTTCTTTTTCCTCAGTTAATATTCTAACGGGTCTATTGTTCGACCCATTTAGACCCGCTCGTCCGAAACCTATACAAAAGGGTTGCAAAATAAGTTTTAATCCAAATTTAGGAGTTCATACAATTGATTACGAGCTTTTCAATACGATTATATTGCAAAAACTCGATTTCTGTTCTTTTTACTCAGTTAATATTCTAACGGGTCCATTGTTCGGCCCATTTAGACCCGCTCGTCCGAAACCTCTACAAAAAGGGATGCAAAATAAGTTTTAATCCAAATTTAGGAATGCATATAATTGATTACGAGCTTTTCAACACGATTATATTGCAAAAACTCAATTTCTATACTTTTTACTCAGTTAAAATTCTAACGGGTCCACTGTTCGGCTCATTTAGACTCGCTCGTCCGAAATCATTACGAAAAAGATCGCAAAATAAGTTAGAATCAAATTTTAGGAGTTCATATAATTGATTAGGAGCTTTTCAACACGATTATATTGCAAAAACACGATTTCTGTTCTTTTTCCTCACTTAATATTCTAACGGGTCTATTGTTCTGCCCATTTAGACCCGCTCGTCCGAAACCTCTACAAAAGGGTTGCAAAATAAGTTTTAATCCAAATTTAGGAGTTCATACAATTGATTACGAGCTTTTCAACACAATTATATTGCAAAAACTCAATTTTTATGCTTTTTACTCAGTTAAAATTCTAATGGGTCCATTGTTCGACCCATTTAGACCCGCTCGTCCGAAACCTTTACAAAAAAGATCGCAAAATAAGTTAGAATCAAATTTTAGGACTTCATTTAATTGATTAAGAGCTTTTCAACACGATTATATTGCAAAAACTCAATTTCTATACTTTTTACTCGGTTAAAATTCTAACGGGTCCATTGTTCTGCCTATTTAGACTCGCTCGTCTGAAACCTTACAAAAAGGACCGCAAAATAAGTTTTAATCAAAATTTAGGAGTTCATATAATTGATTACGAGCTTTTCAACACGATTATATTGCAAAAACTCGATTTCTGTTCTTTTCACTCAGTTAATATTCTAACGGGTCCATTGTTCGGCCCGTTTAGACCCGCTTGTCCGAAACCTCTACAAAAGGGCTGCAAAATAAGTTTTAATCCAAATTTAAGAGTTCATACAATTGATTACGAGCTTTTCAACACAATTATATTGCAAAAACTCGATTTGTGTGCTTTTTACTCAGTTAAAATTCTAACGGGTCCATTGTTCGGCCCATTTAGAACCGCTCTTCCGAAACCTCTACAAAAGGGTAGCAAAATAAGTTTTAATCCAAATTTAGGAGTTCATACAATTGATTACGAGCTTTTCAATACGATTATATTGCAAAAACTCGATTTCTGTACTTTTTACTCAGTTAAAATTCTAACGGGTCCGTTGTTCGGCCCATTTAGACCCGCTCGTCCGAAACCTTTACAAAAAAGACCGCAAAATATGTTAGAATCAAATTTTAGGAGTTCATATAATTGATTACGAGCTTTCCAACACGATTATATTGCAAAAAATCGATTTCCGTTCTTTTTGCTCAGTTAAAATTCTAACGGGTCCATTGTTCGGCCCATTTAGACCCGCTCTTCCGAAACCTCTACAAAAGGGTTGCAAAATAAGTTTTAATCCAAATTTAGGAGTTCATACAATTGTTTACGAGCTTTTCAACACGATTATATTGCAAAAACTAGATTTATGAACTTTTTACTCAGTTAAAATTCTAACGGGTCCATTGTTCGGCCCATTTAGACCCGCTCGTCCGAAACCTTTTCAAAAAAGATAGCAAAATAAATTTTAATCAAATTTTAGGAGTTCATGTAATTGATTAAGAGCTTTTCAGCACGATTATATTGCAAAATCTCGATTTCTGTTCTTTTTACTCAGTTAAAATTCTAACGGGTCCATTGTTCAGCCCATTTAGACCCGCTCGTCCGAAACCTCTACAAAAAAGTTGCAAACTAAGTTTTAATCCAAATTTAGGAGTTTATACAATTGTTTACGAGCTTTTCAACACGATTATATTGCAAAAACTCTATTTCTGTTCTTTTTACTCAGTTAAAATTCTAACGGGTCCACTGTTCGCCCTATTTAGACCCGCTCGTCCGAAACCTTTACAAAAAAGATCGCAAAACAAGTTAGAATCAAATTTTAGGATTTCATATAATTGATTACGAGCTTTCAACACGACTATATTGCAAAAACTTGATTTCTGTACTTTTCACTCAGTTAAAATTCTAACGGGTCCATTGTTCCGCCCATTTAGACCCGCTCGTCCGAAACCTCTACAAAAGGGTTGCAAAATAAGTTTTAATCCATATTTAGGAGTTCGTACAATTGATTACGAGCTTTTCAATGCGATTATATTGTAAAATCTCGATATCTATACTTTTTACTCAATTAAAATTCTAACGGTTCCATTGTTTGGCCCATTTAGACACGCTCGTCCGAAACCTTTACAAAAAAAGACCGCAAAAGAAGTTAGAATCAAATTTTAGGAGTTCATATAATTGATTACGAGCTTTTCAACACGATTATATTGAAAAATCTCGATTACAGTTCTTTTTACTCAGTTAAAATTCTAACGGGTCCATTGTTCGACCCATTTAGACTCGCTCGTCCGAAACCTCTACAAAAGGGTTGCAAAATAAGTTTAAATCCAATTTTAGGAGTTCATACAATTGTTTACGAGCTTTTCAACACGATTATATTGCAAAAACTCAATTTTTGTGCTTTTTACTTAGTTAAAATTCTAACGGGTCCATTGTTCGGCCCATTTAGACCCGATCGTCCGATACCTATACAAAAGGGGTTGCAAAATAAGTTTTAATCCAAATTTAGGAATGCATATAATTGATTACGAGCTTTTCAACATGATTATATTGTAAAAACTCGATTACAGTTCTTTTTACTCAGTTAAAATTTTAACGGGTCCATTGTTCGGCCCATTTAGACTCGATCGTCCGAAACCTATACAAAAGGGGTTGCAAAATAAGTTTTAATCCAAATTTAGGAATGCATATAATTGGTTACGATCTTTTCAACATGATTATATTGTAAAAACTCGATTACAGTTCTTTTTACTCAGTTAAAATTCTAACGGGTCCATTGTTCGGCCCATTTAGACTCGCTCGTCCGAAACCTCTACAAAAGGGTTGCAAAATAAGTTTTAATCCAAATTTAGGAGTTCATACAATTGATTACGAGCTTTTCAACACAATTATATTGCAAAAACTCGATTTTTGTGTTTTTTACTAAGATAAAATTCTAACGGGACCATTGTTCGGCCCATTTAGAGTCACTCGTCCGAAACCTCTACAAAAGGGTTGCAAAATAAGTTTTAATCCAAATTTAGGAGTTCATACAATTGTTTACGAGCTTTTCAACACGATTATATTGCAAAAACTCAATTTTTGTGCTTTTTACTTAGTTAAAATTCTAACGGGCCCATTGTTCGGCCCATTTAGACCCGATCGTCCGAAACCTATACAAAAGGGGTTGCAAAATAAGTTTTAATCCAAATTTAGGAATGCATATAATTGATTACGAGCTTTTCAACATGATTATATTGTAAAAACTCGATTACAGTTCTTTTTACTCAGTTAAAATTTTAACGGGTCCATTGTTCGGCCCATTTAGACCCGATCGTCCGAAACCTATACAAAAGGGGTTGCAAAATAAGTTTTAATCCAAATTTAGGAATGCATATAATTGATTACGAGCTTTTCAACATGATTATATTGTAAAAACTCGATTACAGTTCTTTTTACTCAGTTAAAATTCTAACGGGTCCATTGTTCGGCCCATTTAGACTCGCTCGTCCGAAACCTCTACAAAAGGGTTGCAAACAAAAGGGTTGCAAAACAAGTTTTAATCCAAATTTAGGAGTTCATACAATTGATTACGAGCTTTTCAACACAATTATATTGCAAAAACTCAATTTTTGTGCTTTTTACTCAGTTAAAATTCTAACGGGTCCATTGTTCGGCCCATTTAGACTCGCTCGTCCGAAACCTCTACAAAAGGGTTGCAATATAAGTTTTAATCAAAATTTAGGAGTTCATGCAATTGATTACGAGCTTTTCAACACGATTATATTGCAAAAACTCGATTTCTGTAATTTTTACTCAGTTAAAATTCTAACGGGTCCATTGTTCGACCCATTTAGACCCGCTCGTCCGAAACCTCTACAAAAGGTTTGCAAAATAAGTTTAAATCCAAATTTAGGGGTTCATACAATTGATTACGAGCTTTTCAATACGATTATATTGCAAAAACTCGATATCTGTACTTTTTACTCAGTTAAAATTCTAACGGGTCCATTGTTCGGCCCATTTAGACCCGCTCGTCCGAAACCTTTACAAAAAAGACCGCAAAATATGTTAGAATCAAATTTTAGGAGTTCATATAATTGATTACGAGCTTTTCAACACAATTATATTGCAAAAACTTGATTTTTGTGCTTTTTACTCAGTTAAAATTCTAACGGGTCCATTGTTCGGCCCATTTAGACCCGCTCGTCCGAAACCTTTACAAAAAAGATCGCAAAATAAGTTACAATCAAATTTTAGGAGTTCATATAATTGATTAAGAGCTTTTCAACACGATTATATTGCAAAAACTCAATTTCTATACTTTTTACTCGGTTAAAATTCTAACGGGTCCATTGTTCTGCCCATTTCGACTCGCTCGTCCGAAACCTTACAAAAAGGACCGCAAAATAAGTTTTAATCAAAATTTAGGAGTTCATATAATTGATTACGAGCTTTTCAAAACGATTATATTGCAAAAACTCGATTTCTGTTCTTTTTACTCAGTTAATATTCTAACGGGTCCATTGTTCGGCCCATTTAGACCCGCTTGTCAGAAACCTATACAAAAGGGCTGCAAAATAAGTTTTAATCCAAATTTAGAAGTTCATACAATTGATTACGAGCTTTTCAACATGATTATATTGCAAAAACTCGATTTTTGTGCTTTTTACTCAGTTAAAATTCTAACGGGTCCATTGTTCGGCCCATTTAATCCCGCTCGTCCGAAACCTCTACAAAAGGGTTGCAAAATAAGTGTTAATCCAAATTTAGGAGTTCATACAATTGATCACGAGCATTTCAACATGATTATATTGTAAAAAAATCGATTTCTGTATTTTTTACTCAGTTAAAATTCTAACGGGTCCATTGTTCGGCCTATTTAGACCCGATCGTCCGAAACCTATACAAAAAGGGTTGCAAAATAAGTTTTAATCCAAATTTAGGAATGCATATAATTGATTACGAGCTTTTCAACACGATTATATTGCAAAAACTCGATTTCTATACTTTTTACTCAGTTAAAATTCTAACGGGTCCACTGTTCGGCCCATTTAGACCCGCTCGTCCGAAACCTTTACAAAGGGTTGCAAAATAAATTTTAAACCAAGTTTAGGAGTTCATACAATTGATTACGAGCTTTTCAATACAATTATATTGCAAAAACTCGATTTCTGTACTTTTTACTCAGTTTAAATTCTAACGGGTCCATTGTTCGGCCCATTTAGACTCGCTCGTCTGAAACCTTTACAAAAAAGACCGCAAAATAAGTTAGAATCAAATTTTGGGAGTTCATATAATTGATTACGAGCTTTTCAAAAATATTATATTGCAAAATCTCGATTTCTGTTCTTTTTACTCAGTTAAAATTCTAATGGGTCCACTGTTCGGCCCATTTAGACCCGCTCGTCCGAAACCTCTAAAAAAGAGTTGCAAAATAAGTTTTAATCCAAATTTAGGAGTTCATACAATTGTTTACGAGCTTTTCAACACGATTATATTGCAAAAACTCGATTTCTGTTCTTTTTACTCAGTTAAAATTCTAACGGGTCCACTGTTCGCCCCATTTAGACCCGCTCGTCCGAAACCTCTACAAAAAGACCGCAAAACAAGTTAAAATCAAATTTTAGGATTTCATATAATTGATTACGAGCTTTTCAACACAACTATATTGCAAAAACTTGATTTCTCTACTTTTTACTCAGTTAAAATTCTAACGGGTCCATTGTTTGGCCCATTTAGACCCGCTCGTCCGAAACCTCTACAAAGGGTTGCAGAATAAGTTTTAATCCAAATTTAGGAGTTCATACAATTGATTACGAGCTTTTCAATACGATTATATTGTAAAATCTGGATTTTTGTACTTTTTACTCTGTTAAAATTCTAACGGGTCCATTGTTCGGCCCATTTAGACACGCTCGTCCGAAACCTATACAAAAAAAGACCGCAAAAGAAGTTAGAATCAAATTTTAGGAGTTCATATAATTGATTACTAGCTTTTCAACACGATTATATTGAAAAATCTCGATTACAGTTCTTTTTACTCAGTTAAAATTCTAACGGGTCCATTGTTCGACCCATTTAGACCCGCTCGTCCGAAAGCTCTACAAAAGGGTTGCAAAATAAGTTTTAATCCAAATTTAGGAGTTCATGCAATTGTTTACGAGCTTTTCAACACGATTATATTGCAAAAACTCGATTTCTGTTATTTTACTCAGTTAAAATTCTAACGGGTCCATTGTTCGGCCCATTTAGACCCGATCGTCCGAAACCTATACAAAAGGGGTTGCAAAATAAGTTTTAATCCAAATTTAGGAATGCATATAATTGATTACGAGCTTTTCAACATGATTATATTGTAAAAACTTGATTACAGTTCTTTTTACTCAGATAAAATTCAAATGGGTCCATTGTTCGGCCCATTTAGACCCGATCATCCGAAACCTATACAAAAAGGGTTGCAAAATAAGTTTTAATCCAAATTTAGGAATGCATATAATTGATTACGAGCTTTTCAACACGATTATATTGCTAAAACTCGATTTCTATACTTTTTACTCAGTTAAAATTCTAACGGGTCCATTGTTCGGCCCATTTAGACCCCCTCGTCCGAAACCTCTACAAAAAGGGCTGCAAAATAAGTTTTAATCCAAATTCAGGAATGTATATAATTGATTACGTGCTTTTCAACACGATTATATTGCAAAAACTCGATTTCTATACTTTTCACTCAGTTAAAATTCTAACGGGTCCACTGTTCGGCCTATTTAGACCCGCTCGTCCGAAACCTCTACAAAGGGTTGCAGAATAAGTTTCAATCCAAATTTAGGAGTTCATACAATTGATTACGAGCTTTTCAACACGATTATATTGCAAAAACTCGATTACAGTTCTTTTTACTCAGTTAAAATTCAAACGGGTCCATTGTTCGGCCCATTTAGACCCGATCTTCCGAAACCTATACAAAAAGGGTTGCAAAATAAGTTTTAATCCAAATTTAGGAATGCATATAATTGATTACGAGCTTTTCAACACGATTATACTGCTAAAACTAGATTTCTATACTTTTTACTCAGTTAAAATTCTAACGGGTCCATTGTTCGGCCCATTTAGACTCGCTCGTCCGAAACCTCTACAAAAAGGGCTGCAAAATAAGTTTTAATCCAAATTCAGGAATGCATATAATTGATTACGTGCTTTTCAACACGGTTATATTGCAAAAACTCGATTTCTATACTTTTCACTCAGTTAAAATTCTAACGGGTCCACTGTTCGGCCCATTTAGACCCGCTCATCTGAAACCTATACAAAGGGTTGTAGAATAAGTTTTAATCCAAATTTAGGAGTTCATACAATTGATTACGAGCTTTTCAACACGATTACATTGCAAAAACTCGATTTCTGTTCTTT
This sequence comes from Hibiscus trionum, assembly GCA_030270665.1. NCBI lineage: Eukaryota > Viridiplantae > Streptophyta > Magnoliopsida > Malvales > Malvaceae > Hibiscus > Hibiscus trionum. The sequence goes on along the minus strand of BSYR01000010.1, from coordinate 34,382,311 downwards.
TTACTCAGTTAAAATTCTAACGGATCCATTGTTCGGCCCATTTAGACCCGCTCGTCCGAAACCTCTACAAAATGGTTGCAAAATAAGTTTTAATCCAAATTTAGGAGTTCATACAATTGATTACGAGCTTTTCAACACAATTATATTGCAAAAACTCAATTTTTGTGCTTTTTACTCAGTTAAAATTCTAACGGGTCCATTGTTCGGCCCTTTTAGATTCGCTCATCCGAAACCTCTACAAAAGGGTTGCAAAATAAGTTTTAATCCAAATTTAGGAGTTCATAAAATTGATTACGAGCTTTTCAACACAATTATATTACAAAAACTAGATTTGTGTGCTTTTTAGTTAGTTAAAATTCTAACGGGTCCATTTTTCGGCCCATTTAGACTCGCTCGTCCGAAACCTCTACAAAAGGGTTGCAAAATAAGTTTTAATCTAAATTTAGGAGTTCATACAATTGTTTATGAGCTTTTCAACACGATTATATTGCTAAAACACGATTTCTGTTCTTTTTACTCAGTTAAAATTCTAACGGGTCCATTGTTTGCCCCATTTAGACCCGCTCGTCCGAAACTTCTACAAAAAAGACCGACAAACAAGTTAGAATAAAATTTTAGGATTTCATATAATTGATTACGAGCTTTCAACATGACTATAATGCAAAACTTGATTTTTGTACTTTTTATTCAGTTAAAATTCTAACGGGTCCATTGTTCGCCCCATTTAGACCCGCTCGTCCGAAACCTCTACAAAAAAGACCGCAAAACAAGTTAGAGTCAAATTCTAACGGGTCCATTGTTCGGCCCATTTAGACCCGCTCGTCCGAAACCTCTACAAAAGGGTTGCAAAATAAGTTTTAATCCAAATTTAGGAGTTCATACAATTGATTACGAGTGTTTCAATACGATTATATTGCAAAAACTCGATATCTGTACTTTTTACTCAGTTAAAATTCTAACGGGTCCATTGTTCGGCCCATTTAGGCCCGCTCATCCGAAACCTCTGCAAAAGGGATGCAAAATAAGTTTTAATCAAAATTTAGGAGGTTGTACAATTGTTTATGAGCTTTTCAACACGATTATATTGCAAAAACACGATTTCTGTTCTTTTTACTCAGTTAAAATTCTAAAGGGTCCATTGTTCGCCCCATTTTGACCCGCTCGTCCGAAACTTCTACAAAAAAGACCGCAAAACAAGTTAGAATCAAATTTTAGGATTTCATATAATTGATTGCGAGCTTTCAACATGACTATATTCCGAAAACTTGATTTCTGTACTTTTTACTCAGTTAAAATTCTAACGGGTCCACTGTTCGGCCCATTTAGACCCGCTCGTCCGAAACCTTTACAAAAAAGATTGCAAAATAAGTTTTAATCAAATTTTAGGAGTTCATATAATTGATTAAGTGCTTTTCAACATGATTATATTGCAAAAATTAGATTTCTGTTCTTTTTACTCAGTTAATATTCTAACGGGTCCATTGTTCGGCCCATTTAGACCCGCTCGTCCGAAACCTCTACAAAAGGGTTGCAAAACAAGTTTTAATCCAAATTTAGGAGTTCATACAATTGATTACGAGCTTTTCAACACAATTATATTGCAAAAACTCAATTTTTGTGCTTTTTACTCAGTTAAAATTCTAACGGGTCCATTGTTCGGCCCATTTAGATTCGCTCATCCGAAACCTCTACAAAAGGGTTGCAAAATAAGTTTTAATCAAAATTTAGGAGTTCATGCAATTGATTACGAGCTTTTCAACACGATTATATTGCAAAAACTCGATTTCTGTAATTTTTACATAGTTAAAATTCTAACGGGTCCATTGTTCGACCCATTTAGACTCGCTCGTCCGAAACCTCTACAAAAGGGTTGCAAAATAAGTTTTAATCCAAATTTAGGGGTTCATACAATTGATTACGAGCTTTTCAATACGATTATATTGCAAAAACTCGATTTCTATACTTTTTACTCAGTTAAAATTCTAACGGGTCCATTGTTCGGCCCATTTAGACCCGCTCGTCCGAAACCTTTACAAAAAAGACCGCAAAATATGTTAGAATCAAATTTTAGGAGTTCATATAATTGATTACGAGCTTTTCAACACAATTATATTGCAAAAACTCGATTTTTGTGCTTTTTACTCAGTTAAAATTCTAACGGGTCCATTGTTCGGCCCATTTAGACCCGCTCGTCTGAAACCTTTACAAAAAAGATCGCAAAATAAGTTAGAATCAAATTTTAGGAGTTCATATAATTGATTAAGAGCTTTTCACAACGATTATATTGCAAAAACTCAATTTCTATACTTTTTACTCGGTTAAATTTCTAACACGTCCATTGTTCTGCCCATTTCGACTCGCTCGTCCGAAACCTTACAAAAAGGACCGCAAAATAAGTTTTAATCAAAATTTGGGAGTTCATATAATTGATTACGAGCTTTTCAAAACGATTATATTGCAAAAACTCGATTTCTGTTCTTTTTACTCAGTTAATATTCTAACGGGTCCATTGTTCGGCCCATTTAGACCCGCTCGTCAGAAACCTATACAAAAGGGCTGCAAAATAAGTTTTAATCCAAATTTAGGAGTTCATACAATTGATTACGAGCTTTTCAACATGATTATATTGCAAAAACTCGATTTTTGTGCTTTTTACTTAGTTTAAATTCTAACGGGTCCATTGTTCGGCCCATTTAATCCCGCTCGTCCGAAACCTCTACAAAAGGGTTGCAAAATAAGTGTTAATCCAAATTTAGGAGTTCATACAATTGATCACGAGCGTTTCAACACGATTATATTGTAAAAACTCGATTTCTGTACTTTTTACTCAGTTAAAAATCTAACGGGTCCATTGTTCGGCCTATTTAGACCCGATCGTCCGAAACCTATACAAAAAGGGTTGCAAAATAAGTTTTAATCCAAATTTAGGAATGCATATAATTGATTACGAGCTTTTCAACACGATTATATTGCAAAAACTCGATTTCTATACTTTTTACTCAGTTAAAATTCTAACGGGTCCACTGTTCGGCCCATTTAGACCCGCTCGTCCGAAACCTTTACAAAAAAGATCATAAAATATATTTTAATCAAATTTTAGGAGTTCACATAATTGATTAAGAGCTTTTCAACACGATTATATTGCAAAAACTTGATTTCTGTTCTTTTTACTCAGTTAATATTCTAACGGGTCCATTGTTCGGCCCATTTAGACCCGCTCCTTCCGAAACCTCTACAAAAGGGTTGCAAAATAAGTTTTAATCCAAATTTAGGAGTTCATACAATTGATTACGAGCTTTTCAACACAATTATATTGCAAAAACTTGATTTTTGTGCTTTTTTACCTAGTTAAAATTCTAACGGGTCTATTGTTCGGCCCATTTAGACCCGCTCGTCCGAAACCTTTACAAAAAAGATCGCAAAATAAGTTAGAATCAAATTTTCGGAGTTCATACAAATGATTAAGATCTTTTCAACACGATTATATTGCAAAAATTCGATTCTGTTCTTTTTCCTCATTTAATATTCTAAAGGGTCTATTGTTCGGCCCATTTAGACCCGCTCGTCTGAAACCTCTACAAAAGAGTTGCAAAATAAGTTTTAATCCAAATTTAGGTGTTCATACAATTGATTACGAGCTTTTCAACACAATTATATTGCAAAAACTCGATTTCTGTTCTTTTTACTCAGTTAATATTCTAACGGGTCCATTGTTCGGCCCATTTAGACCCGCTCGTCCGAAACCTTTACAAAAAAGATCGCAAAATAAGTTAGAATCAAATTTTAGGAGTTCATATAATTGATAACGAGCTTTTCAACACGATTATATTGCAAAAATTCAATTTCTGTACTTTTTACTTAGTTAAAATTCTAATGAGCTTTCTTAAAAAAATTCTAACGTGTCCATTGTTCGGATCATTTAGACCCGCTCGTCCGAAACCTCTACAAAAAGGGCTGCAAAATAAGTTTTAATCCAAATTTAGGAGTTCATATAATTGATTACGAGCTTTTCAACACGATTATATTGCAAAAATTCAATTTCTATACTTTTTACTCGGTTAAAATTCTAACGGGTCCATTGTTCTGCCTATTTAGACTCGCTCGTTCGAAACCTTACAAAAAGGACCGCAAAATACGTTTTAATCAAAACTTAGGAGTTCATATAATTGATTACGAGCTTTTCAACACGATTATAATGCAAAAACATGGTTTCTGTTCTTTTTACTCAGTTAATATTCTAACGAGTGCATTGTTCGGCCCATTTAGACCCGCTCGTCCAAAACCTCTACAAAAGGGCTGCAAAATAAGTTTTAATCCAAATTTAGGAGTTCCTATAATTGATTACGAGCTTTTCAACACAATTATATTGCAAAAACTCGATTTTTGTGCTTCTTACTCAGTTAAAATTCTTACGGGTCCACTATTCGGCCCATTTAGACCCGCTCGTCGCGAAACCTCTACAAAAGGGTTGCAAAATAAGTTTTAATCCAAATTTAGGAGTTCATACAATTGATTACGAGCTTTTCAACACGATTATATTGCAAAAACTCGATTACTATACTTTTTACTTAGTTAAAATTCTAACGGGTCCATTGTTCGGCCTATTTAGACCCTATCGTCCGAAACCTCTACAAAAGGGTTGCACAAAAATTTTTAGTCCAAATTTAAGAGTTCATACAGATGATTACGAGCTTTTCAAAACAATTATATTGCAAAAACTAGATTTATGTACTTTTTACCCCGTTAAAATTCTAACTGGTCCATTGTTCGGGCCATTTAGACCCGCTCGTCCGAAACATCTACAAAAAGGTTGCAAAATAAGTGTTAATCCAAATTTAGGAGTTCATACAATTGATTACGAGCATTTCAATACGATTATATTGTAAAAACTCGATTTCTGTACATTTTACTGAGTTAAAATTCTAACGGGTCCATTCTTCGGCCCATTTAGACCCGATCGTCCGAAATCTATACAAAAATGGCTACAAAATAAGTTTTAATCCAAATTTAGGAATCCATATAATTGATTACGTGCTTTTCAACACGATTATATTACAAAACTCGATTTCTATACATTTTACTCAGTTAAAATTCTAACGGGTCCATTGTTCGGCCCATTTAGACCCGCTCGTCCGAAACCTCTACAAAGGGTTGCGAAATAAGTTTTAATCCAAATTTAGGAGTTCATACAATTGATTACGAGCTTTTCAATACGATTATATTGCAAAAACTCGATTTCTGCAGTTTTTACTCAGTTAAAATTCAAACGGGTCCATTTTTCGGCCCATTTAGACTCGCTCGTCCGAAACCTTTACAAAAAAGACCGCAAAATAAGTTAGAATCAAATTTTGGGAGTTCATATAATTTATTACGAGCTTTTCAAAAATATTATATTGCAAAAACTCGATTTCTGTTGTTTTTACTCAATTAAGATTCTAACGAGTCCATTGTTCGGCCCATTTAGACCCACTCGTCCGAAACCTCTACAAAAGAGTTGCAAAATAAGTTTTAATCCAAATTTAGGAGTTCATACAATTGTTTACGAGCTTTTCAACATGATTATATTGCAAAAACTCGATTTCTGTTCTTTTTACTCACTTAAAATTCTAACGGGTCCATTGTTCGCCCCATTTAGACCCGCTCGTCCGAAACCTCTACAAAAAAGACCGCAAAACAAGTTAGAGTCAAATTTTAGGATTTCATATAATTGATTACGAGCTTTTCAACACGACTATATTGCAAAAACTTGATTTCTGTACTTTTGACTCAGTTAAAATTCTAACAGGTCCATTGTTCAGCCCATTTAGACCCGCTCATCCGAAACCTCGACAAAAGGGTTGCAAAATAACTTTTAATCCAAATTTAGGAGTTCATACAATTGATTACGAGCTTTTCAACACAATTATATTGCAAAAACTCGATTTTTGTGCTTTTTACTCAGTTAAAATTCTAACGGGTCCATTGTTCGGCCCATTTAGACCCGCTCGTCCGAAACCTCTACAAAAGGGCTGCAAAATATGTTTTAATCCAAATTTAGGAGTTCATACAATTGTTTACGAGCTTTTCAACACGATTATATTGCAAAAACTCGATTTCTGTTATTTTTACTCAGTTAAAATTCTAACAGGTCCATTGTTCGCCCCATTTAGAATCGCTCGTCCGAAACCTCTACAAAAAAGACCGCAAAACAAGTTAGAGTCAAATTTTAGGATTTCATATAATTGATTACGAGCTTTTCAACACGACTATATTGCAAAAACTTGATTTCTGTACTTTTTACTCAGTTAAAATTATAACGGGTCCATTGTTCGGCCCATTTAGACCCGCTCGTCCAAAACCTCTACAAAAGGGTTGCAAAGTAACTTTTAATCCAAATTTAGGAGTTCATACAATTGATTACGAGCTTTTCAACACAATTAAATTGCAAAAACTCGATTTTTGTGCTTTTTACTCAGTTAAAATTCTAACGGGTCTATTGTTCGGCCCATTTAGACCCGCTTGTCCGAAACCTCTATAAAAGGGTTGCAAAATAAGTTTTAATCAAAATTTAGGAGTTCATACAATTGATTACGAGCTTTTGAACACGATTATATTGCAAAAACTCGATTTATGTACTTTTTAGTTAGTTAAAATTCTAACGGGTCCAATGCAAAAACTCGATTTATGAACTCCTAAATTTGGATTAAAACTTATTTTGCAGCCCTTTTTGTAGAGGTTTCGGACGAGCGGGTCTAAATGGGCCGAACAATGGACCCGTTAGAATTTTAACAGAGTAAAAAGTACAGTAATCGAGTTTTTGCAATATAATCGTGTTGAAAAGTTCATAATCAATTATATGAACTCCTAAATTTGGATTAAAACTTATTTTGCAGCCCTTTTTGTAGAGGTTTCGGACGAACGGGTCTAAATGGTCCGAACAAAGGACCCGTTAGAATTTTAACTGAGTAAAAAGTACAGAAATCAAGTTTTTGCAATATAATCGTGTTGAAAAGTTCATAATCAATTATATGAACTCCTAAATTTGGATTAAAACTTATTTTGCAGCCCTTTTTGTAGTGGTTTCGGACGAACGAGTCTAAATGGGCCAAACAATGGACCCGTTAGAATTTTAACAGAGTAAAAAGTAAAGAAAACGGGTCTTTGAAATATAATAAAGTTGAAAAGCTCATAATCAATTATATGAACTCCTAAATTTGGATTAAAACTTATTTTGCATCCGTTTTTGTAGAGGTTTCGGACAAGCGGGTCTAAATGGGCCGAACAATGGACCCGTTAGAATTTTAACAAAGTAAAAAGTACAGAAATCGAGTTTTTGCAATATAATCGTGTTGAAAAGCTCATAATCAATTACATGAACTCCTAAATTTGGATTAAAACTTATTTTGCAGCCCTTTTTGTAGAGGTTTCGGACGAACGGGTCTAAATGGGCCGAACAATGGACCCGTTAAAATTTTAACTGAGTAAAAAGTACATAAATCTAGTTTTTGCAATATAATCGTGTTGAGAAGCTCGTAAACAATTGTATGAACTCATAAATTTGGATTAAAACTTATTTTGCAACCCTTTTGTTGAGGTTTCAGACGAGCGGGTCTAAATGAGCCGAACAATGGACCCGTTAGAATTTTAACTGAGTAAAAAGTATAGAAATCGAGTTTTTGCAATATAATCGTGTTGAAAAGCTCGTAATCAATTGTATGAACTCTTAAATTTAGATTAAAACTTATTTTGCAACAATTTTGTAGAGGTTTCGGACGACCGGGTCTAAATGGGCTGAACAATGGACCCGTTAGAATTTTAACCGAGTAAAAAGTACTGTAATCGAGTTTTTGCAATATAATCGTGTTGAAAAGCTCGTAATCAATTATATGAACTCCTAAAATTTGATTCTAACTTATTTTGCGGTCTTTTTTGTAAAGGTTTCGGTCGAGCGGGTCTAAATGGGCCGAACAATGGACCAGTTAGAATTTTAACTGAGTAAAAAGTACAGAAATCGAGTTTTTGCAATATAATCGTGTTGAAAAGCTCGTAAACAATTGTATGAACTCCTAAATTTGGATTAAAACTTATTTTGCATCCCTTTTGTAGAGGATTCGGACGAGCGAGTCTAAATGGGCCTAACAATGGACCCGTTAGAATTTTAACTGAGTAAAAAGTACAGAAATCAAGTTTTTGCAATATAATCGTGTTGAAAAGCTCTTAATCAATTATATGAACTGTTAAAATTTGATTAAAACTTATTTTAGGATCTTTTTTGTAAAGGTTTCGGACGAGCGGGTCTAAATGGGCCGAACAATTGACCCGTTAGAATTTTAACTTTGTAAAAAGTACATAAATCGAGTTTTTGTAATATAATCGTGTTGAAAAGCTCGTAATCAATTGTATGAACTCCTAAATTTGTATTAAAACTTATTTTGCAGCCGTTTTTGTAGAGGTTTCGGGCGAGCAGGTCTACATGGGACGAGCAATGGACCCGTTACAATTTTAACTGAGTAAAAAGTACAGAAATCGAGTTTTTTCAATATAATCCTGTTGAAAAGCTCGTAATCAATTGTATGAACTCCTAAATTTGGATTAAAACTTATTTTGCAACGCTTTTGTAGAGGTTTCGGACGACCGAGTCTAAATGGGCCGAACAATGGACCCGTTAGAATTTTAACCAAGTAAAAAGTACAGAAATCGAGTTATTGCAATATAATCGTGTTGAAAAGCTCATAATCAATTATATGAACTCCTAAATTTGGATTAAAACTTATTTTGCAGCCCTTATTGAAGAGGTTTCTGACGAGCGGGTCTAAATGGGCCGAACAATGGACCCCTTAGAATTTTAACTGAGTAAAAAGTACAGAAATCAAGTTTTTGCAATATAATCGTTTTGAAAAGCTCATAATCAAATATATGAACTCCTAAATTTGGATTAAAACTTATTTTGCAGCCTTTTTTGTAGAGGTTTCGGATGAGCGGGTCTAAATGGGCCGAACAATGGACCCTTTAGAATTTTAACAGAGTAAAAACTACAGAAATCGAGTTTTTGCAATATAATCATGTTGAAAAGCTCATAATCAATTATGTGAACTCCTAAATTTGGATTAAAACTTATTTTGCAGCCCTTTTTGTAGAGGTTTCGGACGAGCGGGTCTAAATGGGCCGAACAATGGACCCGTTAGAATTTTAACTGAGTGAAAAGTACAGAAATCGAGTTTTTGCAATATAATCGTGTTGAAAAGCTCGTAATAAATTGTATGAACTCCTAAATTTGGATTAAAACTTATTTTGCAACCCTTTTGTAGAGGTTTCGGACGAGCGGGTCTAAATGGGCCGAACAATGGACCCGTTAGAATTTTAATTGAGTATTAAGTACAGAAATCAAGTTTTTGCTATATAATCGTGTTGAAAAGCTCGTAATCAATTGTATGAACTCCTAAATTTGGATTGAAACTTATTTTGCAACCCTTTTGTAGAGGTTTCAGACGACCGGCTCTAAATGGGCCGAACAATGGACCCGTTAGAATTTTAACCGAGTAAAAAGTACTGTAATCGAGTTTTTGCAATATAATCGTGGTGAAAAGCTCGTAATCAATTATAAGAACTCCTAAAATTTGATTCTAACTTATTTTGATGTCTTTTTTCTAAAGGTTTCGGACGAGCGTGTCTAAATGGGCCGAACAATGGACCCGTTAGAATTTTAACTAAGTAAAAAGTAAAGAAATCGAGTTTTTGCAATATAATCGTGTTGAAAAGCTCGTAAAAAATTGTATGAACTCCTAAATTTGGATTAAAACTTATTTTGCAACCCTTTTGTAGAGGTTTCGGACGACCGGGTCTAAATGGGGCGAACAATGGACCCGTTAGAATTTGAACTGAGTAAAAAGTACAGTAATCGAGTTTTTGCAATATAATCGTGTTGAAAAGCTCTTAATCAATTATATGAACTCCTAAAATTTGATTCTAACTTATTTTGCGATCTTTTTTGAAAGGTTTCGGACGAGCGGGTCTAAATGGGCCGAACAATGGACCCGTTAGAATTTTAACTGAGTAAAAAGTATAGAAATCGAGTTTTTGCAATATAATCGTGTTGAAAAGCTCGTAATCAATTGTATGAACTCCTAAATTTAGATTAAAACTTATTTTGCAACACTTTTGTAGAGGTTTCGGACGACCGGGTCTAAATGGGCTGAACAATGGACCCGTTAGAATTTTAACCGAGTAAAAAGTATTGTAATCGAGTTTTTGCAATATAATCGTGTTGAAAAGCTCGTAATAAATTGTATAAACTCCTAAAATTTGATTTTAACTTATTTTGCGGTCTTTTTTGTAAAGGTTTCGGTCGAGCGGGTCTAAATGGGCCGAACAATGGACCAGTTAGAATTTTAACTGAGTAAAAAGTACAGAAATCGAGTTTTTGCAATATAATCGTGTTGAAAAGCTCGTAAAAAATTGTATGAACTCCTAAATTTGGATTAAAACTTATTTTGCAACCCTTTTGTAGAGGTTTCGGACGAGCGGGTCTAAATGGGCCGAACAATGGATCCGTTAGAATTTTAACTGAGTAAAAAGCACAAAAATCGAGTTTTTGCAATATAATTGATTTGAAAAGCTCATAATCAATTATATGAACTCCTAAAATTTGATTCTAACTTATTTTGCTATCTTTTTTGTAAAGGTTTCGGACGAGCGGGTCTAAATGGGCCGAACAATGGACCCGTTAGAATTTTAACGGAGTAAAAAGTACAGAAATCGAGTTTTTGCAATATAATCATGTTGAAAAGTTCATAATCAATTTTATGAACACCTAAATTTGGATTAAAACTTATTTGCAGCCCTTTTGTAGAGGTTTCGGACGAGCGGGTCTAAATGGGCCGAACAATGGACCGGTTAGAATTTTAACAGAGTAAAAAGTATGGAAATCGAGTTTTTGCAATATAATCATGTTGAAAAGCTCATAATCAATTATATGAACTCCTAAATTTGGATTGAAACTTATTTTGCAGCCCTTTTTGTAGAGGTTTCGGACGAGCGGGTCTAAATGGGCCGAGCAATGGACCCATTACAATTTAAACTTAGTAAAAAGTACAGTAATCGAGTTTTTGCAATATAATCGTGTTGAAAAGCTCATAATCAATTATATGAACTCCTAGAATTTGGATTAAAACTTATTTTGCAGCCCTTTTTGTAGAGGTTTCGGACGAGCGGGTCAAAATGGGCCGAACATTGGTCCCGTTAGAATTTTAACTGAGTAAAAAGTACAGAAAACGAGTTTTTGCAATATAATCGTGTTGAAAAGCTCGTAATCAATTATATGAAATCCTAAAATTTGATTCTAACTTGTTTTGCGGTCTTTTTTGTAGAGGTTTCGGACGAGCAGGTCTAAATGGGCCGAAAAATGGACCCGTTAGAATTTTAACTGAGTAAAAAGTATAAAAATCGAGTTTTTGCAATATAATCGTTTTGAAAAGCTCGTAATCAATTGTATGAACTCCTAAATTTGGATTAAAACTTATTTTGCAACCATTTTGTAGAGGTTTCGGACGAGCGGGTCTAAATGGGCCGAACAATGGACCCGTTAGAATTTTTTTGTTGAGAAAAAGGCCTCATTAAAAACCCCACTAATCTCAACTGGGCTAGCCCAGAGGGGTCCTGAAGGGGAAAAGATTGCCCAAATATATATATTTTAAATCAAGGGGGTTGAAAACCAACCTGTACAATAGAGCGTAAGAAATCGGGCAAGCCCGGCCCAAAATACAAAGAGGACCTAGAGTGCAAGGCCCAATTGGCAATAGAATGTGCTAGAACATTAGCAACTCGCGGTACATAAAGAAAATGTAAATCCGGAATAGATACAAAAAGAGGACGAGCCGCATCAATTTGTGGCCGTAAAAGAGAGGCGTCCGGGCCGAGGCAACATATTTTGTTGATGACCAAAGCAACGTCAAAATCGATAATGATGCTGCTCCAGTCGACATCCCTACCAAGTGTAGCCCCAGTGATGATGGCGCGAAGTTCCGCAGTGGAGGCGTCGACGCATCCTGCGCAATGAATGGCACAACCATGAAGAATAGCTCCACTAGCATCCTGAGCCACAACACCAAACCTTGCTTCGCCTGTAGCGGGGTTGAAAGCACCGTCGACATTGATTTTAACCTTCCCATCCGGTGGCGGCCTCCATGTTGGTTGAGAAAGAGCTGGCTCCGTCCGTAGTTGCGTCGTGGCGTGAAGAGAGTTGGCTGAGGCGTAGTCCTGTAGCAGTTCCCTAGAATTCATAAGAGTAAGCCATGGCGGCTACAAACGCTTAGAGTGAACCCAGTCGTTCATCCGGTTCCAGATGTTCCAAAGGATAGTGAGGAACAAACTAAATTTAGAGCGAGAAAGTAGCGAGGCCCCTTGTTCCAACCATAAGGGAGTAGGGGAGAGCGCGCTAGTGCATAAAGGAAGGGGAAGCCCAGCTAGTTGCAATACTTCAACTGCACCAACACAATCTCGAAGAGCACACGCCAGAGCCTAACCCCACAGTTGCAAGACGGTCACCTGTGGGTAGAGCATCTCGTCCTGCTCTTCATCCAAAGGATCGAATCTTCGAGAGGGTGCTCGCTTTGGAAATAGCCCGCCAAAGGGGAGAAGGACGGCCGATAGGTCCGACTGGACATCGTAAGAATAGGTATCCGGAGCGCACCGAATATATCCCAGTGTCATGATAGCCCCAAAGTAATACATCGCGCCGCTCATTGGAGATTGGCACACGCAATATGGCATCAGCATCATCCCAGTCAAAATGCTGGCAGACTTTGAGTTCGTCCCAAGACGCTTGATTGCGGATCATGAAGTCACGACACCGTAAGGGGAGTTCATCCTCGTCTTGATAATTTCCAAAGAAGGATAAACTGGAGGCTCCGCCCCAAGGGTCGCGGTGGATACGGATCTTACTCTGGATTCTGGGTCGCCAAAAGAAACCCGGCTGCAATCATTGCAGGGCCTGCTAAAGACCATGCCAAGCTGAATAAATTCAGGCCCAATGATGTTCTAGTGTTGCTTGAAGAAACCACTAGGAAATCCATCGATGCCAGGAACTTTCCTTGGACTAATATCCTGGAAGGCGGCAAGCACTTCACTCTCTGTGAATGGTCGCAACAGAGAAGTATTAATTGATGGAGTGATGACCGGAGGGATTTGTTCCAGCAGACGTGGCGAAGAACTAGGTTTGGACGATGTAAATAGCGTCCGAAAATAATCCGAGGCAATTTGAAGGAGCCTAGGCGTAGCTGTATGCCAAACACGGTTCCCATCGTGAAGGCCACGAATAGTGTTCTTTTTCCTTCGCTTAGAGGTTCTAGCGTGGAAAAAAGACGTGTTTTTGTCCCCTTGGGACAACCATGTGACCCGCGATTGTTGTGCCCAGTAGGCTTCACGTACGTCCAGAAGACGTCGAAACTCTAGTTTTGCGTCTCGCAGGTCATTTAGCATCGTAGTCGGTAGTTGACGACGTCGCATGTATGAATTGATTTTGCGTTGTAGTTCCGCAATGCGGTTGTGTAATTGGTATCGGCGATGCGATTGCCAATCGCGAAGCTGGTTGCCAACCGTACGTAATTTATCAGACAAATTGCCCGATGCATTCGCCCATGCCTGTTGGAAGGTCGAGATGCATGATGGATAATTTGCCCAACAAGATTCAAAAAGGAAATGGTCAAAGGTCTCTCGAGGAGCAGTGTCGCGCTGGAGAGCATGTTTTGTGTCCATGACTATGACATAATGGTCAGAGTCCGGGGAAAAATATTAAGGCATTGGAATGTGGAATTTTCACTAAGCCATGCATTGCATGCTAGAAAACGATCAAGTCGTTCACAAACAGTTGAGACGTTAGGCCCTGTTCGGGACCAAGTGAACCAACCCGATGTTGGCTTGCAATCAAAAAGACTATTGCGAGATAAACATTCGCGAAAGCTAGTGATTTGCGACTGCGGTCGGTGACAGCCTCCTTGTTTTTTTGAATTTGATAAAATATCATTAAGGTCACCGCCAATTAACCAAGGCATTGGTGAAGCTTGACGCAAAGAATCAATCAAATCCCATGTTTTAGACTTCACATTTGTGTCAGCGTAACCATATATGCCCGTAAAACGAAAACATTCATCATGCGAATTTAAAATAACATCGATGGATCGATCAGAATACGAGAGCAAATCAAGTTCAATTTTATTATTCCAAAATATAATGAGTCTGGAGCATGTGGGGCTGCTATCAACATGGATGCAGCCATGCATATCTAATAAAATCCTTAAACGATCATAATAATAACGACATAAGCGAGTTTCAGACAAAAATATAACATCCGGTTGCAACCTACGAGCAATGGTGCTCAACCCTTGAACTGCCGACGGGGAACCAAGACCGCGGCAGTTCCAACAAAAGATCCTCATTTCTCTCGGCGGGGTTGAACGTCAATCGCCGCCGAAGAGATTTTGCTGCTCATCCCAGCTTTAGATAGTTTGGAAGGTTTGTCAGAGGTCACTCCGGGTTTCACCGGCTTAGCCTGAGCGGAGGGGGAGGTTCTCGGCCTCTTGGTAACATCAACAGCAACCACCGGAGGGCTACGTTTTGTCTTGCGGGAGCCAGTTGCTCCATTAGTAGGTCCCGACGTTGCAGCCAACCAATCCTCAAATTCTGGGTTGGTATACACATTACTTCCAACCCCCACAGTAGTGGAAATGGGAGGAGCATCTGCAGGCACTGGTATACCATCGTCATCGATCAGTACAAACCACTTCTCCGGCAGAGTGGAGGAGGCAGCAGCATCATTCGTGGCTGGAGTGACCTTGGGGGAACCATTTGTGACAGATTCTGCATCTGCCGGTATGATGTCCAGAGGTGCCACATTTAGTGGCTCAATTGTTTGTGCTGCTGAAGGGGATGCATGTTGTTCGCTGGCAGCGTCATCCTCAATCGGAACAACCACATCAGCAGCTGCGGGCGGGTCCGATATGCCCAGCGATGGATTGGCTGCAACATCAGCCATAGTATCTGTAGGGTCCTCGTGTGCCACTGTTGTTGGAGCAGCATCAAGCACTGTATCCATTGCAACATGAGGCTGCTGCTGGGATGTTTTCGCAATCCCTACCACCTTTTTCTCTTTACCGTTTACATCTGGACAAATGTAAATGAACGGGGAAATTAATAAACAGTAGAAAATGATGGAGTGTGTAAAATTACAAAAGAGATCGAAATAAAATGAAATGAAAATACCCTTAGTAACAGCTGGTGTTGTCGAAGGGCCTGCTGGTTCGAAATATCGAACTCGTCCTTTGCTTGCAACCTTAGATTTGCCTTTCGGAGTAGGGGCACGTAGCCAATCACCGTATTGTAGTGCTTCTGGTTTGGCATCCTTAAAGTCAGCGCAAGAAGCACATAGATGACAGAGGATTCCACACACATGGCAGAATGTGGGCAACTTCTCATATTGGACGGGGAGTATTTGTGGTTCCTAATCAGCTATTCCCATTGCCACAAAACGGTGCAATGGTCGAGGAACATCTACTTGGATCCAAACGCGGAGGAACTTGACCATGTTCCCATCTTCCGATTTTCGGGAATCAGTTCCCATGACGGCTCCAAGGCCGCTACCAAGTGCCCACCCAGTGATGTTGGCAACCGTGTCCCCGGTCATCATAGCTAGGGGAACTTTGTGAATCCGAACCCAGATTCGCATATGAGTGAAAGCATAGCCATCAATGGTGAGTTTTGGTTGGATTGGAAGTAGAGCAAGCCAGTCCTTTTTGAACGTCCATGGGCCTCGCTTAAGGACATCATCTCTGCGAGCCGTTGTCTCAAATTTAAACATGAAGAATCCTGATCCTAGGGCCGTTACCGTTGATAGCTTATCACCTTTCCAAACTGTCGAAAAAATGCGTACCAACGCAGCTTCATCGAAAGTTTTCGTTGGAAAAAGCTTCCCTATCAGAGATGATTTGTAATCATTGAGGGGGATGGCTTTGGTCGAAGCTGGTGCAAAAACCAAATGTTGTTACTCAGCAGTAAACTGGAGGTTGTCAAAGCGTGATAGAAAAAAAATCTGAGGAGGCCATGGTGAAGTAACAGTTAAAGCTGTTGTAGTGGTAGAGAGAAGAATGGTGCAACCAACATACAAAAGCTGAAGCTGGCGGCCAAGGTGAAATATATGTGTTGAAGAGAAGTAATACCTTAGATGGGATTGATAATTCCGAATGAGTAGGAGAGATTTCAAAAGATAAAATAAATTTTAAATTTATGTTTATCTAAAATTTGAAAAGTATGGTAATCCTAAAGATTTGTAGATTCCCCGAAAAGAGATGAACAAAATCTTTCCCAGCAAATTCAAAGTTCAATTTTAACTTAGATAAAATAAGTTTGAAATAGAATTTGAAAGTGTATGGTATATGAAGATTAGAAGAGATAGTGATAGCTTTCCCAACAACTTCAAAAAATATTCTAAACTTAGATAATGTGAAATTGAAAGTGAGTTCAAAAGGAAATGGATTCCTGATATATAGGGAATTATCCGTTAAGAAAATTCGAAATGTGGAATGGGAGGTATTTTTGGTTATCCCGATTTTTTGGAACAAAAAAATCTCGGAAATAATGGAACAATGGAACCTCAAAGTTTTGCCTCGCCTCCGTTGAGAGTAAACATGGCCGTTACCGTTCATGGAGACGGTGACAGCAGGGTAACGGGCCCAGGAAACCAACGTCTCACAATCTTCCATCAACGTATGCATGGAGGGGAATAGAAAAACCCTAACTGCAACCAACGATGGGCTCGAGATGAGTCCTAACAAACTGCCAGCAATCAGCAAGCCAGACTTGAGTAACATCACTAATAAACATATGATGATAAAATGTCTCAAATATAATATCGGTGTTGCATGTCGTATTTGGTTGCAGCTATGCGCCCGTTTGCATGCATGCCATCGCCATGAAATTGGTAAGAAAAATGTGATAACGAGAGACGTACAAGTCTCGTGCCATTTTTCAAGAGAAGCAAAAATACAAGGCCTTGACGGCCAGGATGAACCCTGTGCCCTGATTAAGGGGGCTGGGATGACGAATGGCACCCATGAGTGTGACCCAGCATAATCAAAACATTCTACAAAATTATTAAGATTACTGAGAATAGTTATGAATGAATTAACTAGGATAATTGTGGATGATGGTAGAAATCTTTGGTAGAGAGTGGTCGTCAGCATTGGAGAGTGAGGTCTCCATGACAGTAATAAAAATAATAAGCAAACCTGTACATGTTGGTGAGGGATGGATACGGATAACTCCAGTGGTATTCCTTTGCCGGAGAGTAGTGTGACACCAACCAGCTTGGAAAGACCGACAGAGGGCTAGATGAGAGCCATGGCAAAGCCAATGGGAAAGCAAAATTCCATGAGGTGATGGGTCGGTTTCCCACTGTCACCGTTTGGGTGCTAAACAAGCACCACCGCGGCGGAGGTGAGAGGGAGAGGTGGTAGAAGTGGTGGTGGAAGGGTGAAAGGTGGTGGTGGTGGTGGTCGGGGTAGAAGGGAAAAACGAAAGGGAGAATTAGAGAGAGAAAAATTGAGAGAGTTTTTTATCACCCGTTACTCGTTGGAATTTTTACCCGTTAGAATTTTAACTGAGTAAAAAGTACAGTAATCGAGTTTTTGCAATATAATCATGTTGAAAAGATCTTAATCAATTATATGAACTCCTAAAATTTGATTCTAACTTATTTTGCGATCTTTTTCGTAAAGGTTTCGGACGAGCGGGTCTAAATGGGCCGAACAATGGACCCATTAGAATTTTAACTGAGTAAAAAGTACAGAAATCGAGTTTTTGCAATATAATCGTGTTGAAAAGCTCGTAATCAATAATATGAACTCCTAAAATTTGATTAAAACTTGTTTTGCAGTCTTTTTTGTAGAGGTTTCGGACGAGAGGGTCTAAATAGGTCGAACAATGGAACCGTTAGAATTTTAACTGAGTAAAAAGTACAGTAATCGAGTTTTTGCAATATAATCGTGTTAAAAAGCTCTTAATCAATTTTATGAACTCCTAAAATTTGATTCTAACTTATTTTGCGATCTATTTTGAAAGGTTTCAGAGGAGCGGGTCTAAATGGGCCGAACAATGGACCCGTTAGAATTTTAACTGAGTAAAAACTACAGAAATCGAGTTTTTGCAATATAATCATGTTGAAAAGCTCGTAATCAATTGTATGAACTCCTAAATTTAGATTAAAACTTATTTTGCAACCTTTTTGCAGAGGTTTCGGACGACCGGGTCTAAATGGGCCAAACAATGGACCCGTTAGAATTTTAACCGAGTAAAAAGTACTATAATCGAGTTTTTGCAATATAATCGTGTTGAAAAGCTTGTAATCAATTATAGGAACTCCTAAAATTTGATTCTAACTTATTTTGCGGTCTTTTTTGTAAAGGTTTCAGACGAGCGGGTCTAAATGGGCCGAACAATGGACCAGTTAGAATATTAACTGAGTAAAAAGTACAGAAATCGAGTTTTTGCAATATAATCGTGTTGAAAAGCTCGTAAACAATTGTATGAACTCCTAAATTTGGATTAAAACTTATTTTGCAACCCTTTTGTAGAGGTTTCGGACGAGCGGGTCTAAATGGGCCGAACAATTGACCCGTTAGAATTTTAACTGAGTAAAAAGCACAAAAATCGAATTTTTGCAATATAATTGATTTGAAAAGCTCTTAATCAATTATATGAACTCCTAAAATTTGATTCTAACTTATTTTGCTATCTTTTTTGTAAAGGTTTCGGACGAGCGGGTCTAAATAGGCCGAACAATGGACCCGTTAGAATTTTAACTGAGTAAAAAGTACAGAACTCGAGTTTTTTCAATATAATCGTGTTGGAAAGCTCGTGATCAATTGTATGAACTCCTAAATTTGGATTAAAGCTTATTTTGCAGCCCTTTTTGTAGAGGTTTCGGACGAGCGAGTCTAAATGGGCCGTACAATGGACCCGTTACAATTTTAGCTGAGTAAAAAGTATAGTAATCGAGTTTTTGCAATATAATCGTGTTGAAAAGTTCTTAATCAATTATATGAACTCCTAGAATTTGGATTAAAACTTATTTTGCAGCCCTTTTTGTAGAGGTTTCGGACGAGAGGGTATAAATGGACCAAACAATGGACCCGTTAGAATTTTAACTGAGTAAAAAGTACAGAAATCGAGTTTTTGCAATATAATCGTGTTGAAAAGCTCGTAATCAATTGTATGAACTCCTAAATTTGGATTAAAACTTATTTTCCAACCCTTTTGTAGAGGTTTCGGACGAGCGGGTCTAAATGGGCCGAAAAATGGACCCGTTAGAATTTTAACTAAGTAAAAACTACAGAAATCGAGTTTTTGCAATATAATCGTGTTGAAAAGCTCGTAATCAATTATATGAACTCCTAAAATTTGATTAAAACCTGTTTTGCGGTCTTTTTTGTAGAGGTTTCGGACGAGCGGGTCTAAATGGCCGAACAATGGACCCGTTAGAATTTTAACTGAGTAAAAAGTACAGAAATCGAGTTTTGGCAATATAATCGTGTTGAAAAGCTCGTAATCAATTGTATAAACTCCTAAATTTGGATTAAAACTTATTTTCCAACCCTTTTGTAGAGGTTTCGGACGAGCGGGTCTAAATGGGCCGAACAATGGACCCGTTAGAATTTTAACTAAGTAAAAAGTACAGAAATCGAGTTTTTGCAATATAATCGTGTTGAAAAGCTCATAATCAATTATATGAACTCCTAAAATTTGATTAAAACCTGTTTTGCGGTCTTTTTTGTAGAGGTTTTGGACGAGCGGGTCTAAATGGCCGAATAATGGACCCGTTAGAATTTTAACTGAGTAAAAAGTACAGAAATCGAGTTTTGGCAATATAATCGTGTTGAAAAGCTCGTAATCAATTGTATGAACTCCTAAATTTGGATTAAAACTTATTTTCCAACCCTTTTGTAGAGGTTTCGGACGAGCGGGTCTAAATGGGCCGAACAATGGACCCGTTAGAATTTTAACTAAGTAAAAAGTACAGAAATCAAGTTTTTGCAATATAATCGTGTTGAAAAGCTCGTAATCAATTATATGAACTCCTAAATTTGGATTAAAACTTATTTTGCAACCCTTTTGTAGTGGTTTCGGACGAGCGGGTCTAAATGGGCCGAACAATGGACCTGTTAGAATTTTAACTGAGTAAAAAGTACAGAAATCGAGTTTTTGCAATATAATCGTGTTAAAAAGCTCTTAATCAATTTTATGAACTCCTAAAATTTGATTCTAACTTATTTTGCGATCTATTTTGAAAGGTTTCAGAGGAGCGGGTCTAAATGGGCCGAACAATGGACCCGTTAGAATTTTAACTGAGTAAAAAGTACAGAAATCGAGTTTTTGCAATATAATCATGTTGAAAAGCTCGTAATCAATTGTATGAACTCCTAAATTTAGATTAAAACTTATTTTGCAACCTTTTTGTAGAGGTTTCGGACGACCGGGTCTAAATGGGCCAAACAATGGACCCGTTAGAATTTTAACCGAGTAAAAAGTACTATAATCGAGTTTTTGCAATATAATCATGTTGAAAAGCTTGTAATCAATTATAGGAACTCCTAAAATTTGATTCTAACTTATTTTGCGGTCTTTTTTGTAAAGGTTTCAGACGAGCGGGTCTAAATGGGCCGAACAATGGACCAGTTAGAATATTAACTGAGTAAAAAGTACAGAAATTGAGTTTTTGCAATATAATCGTGTTGAAAAGCTCGTAAACAATTGTATGAACTCCTAAATTTGGATTAAAACTTATTTTGCAACCCTTTTGTAGAGGTTTCGGACGAGCGGGTCTAAATGGGCCGAACAATTGACCCGTTAGAATTTTAACTGAGTAAAAAGCACAAAAATCGAATTTTTGCAATATAATTGATTTGAAAAGCTCTTAATCAATTATATGAACTCCTAAAATTTGATTCTAACTTATTTTGCTATCTTTTTTGTAAAGGTTTCGGACGAGCGGGTCTAAATATGCCGAACAATGGACCCGTTAGAATTTTAACTGAGTAAAAAGTACAGAAATCGAGTTTTTTCAATATAATCGTGTTGAAAAGCTCGTGATCAATTGTATGAACTCCTAAATTTGGATTAAAGCTTATTTTGCAGCCCTTTTTGTAGAGGTTTCGGACGAGCGAGTCTAAATGGGCCGTACAATGGACCCGTTACAATTTTAGCTGAGTAAAAAGTATAGTAATCGAGTTTTTGCAATATAATCGTGTTGAAAAGTTCTTAATCAATTATATGAACTCCTAGAATTTGGATTAAAACTTTTTTTGCAGCCCTTTTTGTAGAGGTTTCGGACGAGAGGGTATAAATGGACCAAACAATGGACCCGTTAGAATTTTAACTGAGTAAAAAGTACAGAAATCGAGTTTTTGCAATATAATCATGTTGAAAAGCTCGTAATCAATTGTATGAACTCCTAAATTTGGATTAAAACTTATTTTGCAACCCTTTTGTAGAGGTTTCGGACGAGTGGGTCTAAATGGGCCGAACAATGGACCCGTTAGAATTTTAACTTAGTAAAAAGTACAGAAATCGAGTTTTTGCAATATAATCGTGTTGAAAAGCTCGTAATCAATTGTATGAACTCCTAAATTTGGATTAAAACTTATTTTGCAACCCTTTTGTAGATGTTTCAGACGAGCGGGTCTAAATGGGCCGAACAATGGACCTGTTAGAATTTTAACTGAGTAAAAAATACAAAAATCGAGTTTTTGCAATATAATCATGTTGAAAAGCTCGTAATCAATTGTATGAACTCCTAAATTTGGATTAAAACTTATTTTCCAACCCTTTTGTAGAGGTTTCGGACGAGCGGGTCTAAATGGGCCGAACAATGGACCCGTTAAAACTTTAACTGAGTAAAAAGTACAGAAATCGAGTTTTTGCAATATAATCGTGTTGAGAAGCTCGTAATCAATTGTATGAACTCCTAAATTTGGATTAAAACTTATTTTGCAACCCTTTTGTAGAGGTCTCGGACGAGCGGGTCTAAATGGGCCGAACAATGGACCTGTTAGAATTTTAACTGAGTAAAAAGTACAGAAATCGAGTTTTTGCAATATAATCGTGTTGAAAAGCTCGTAATCAATTGTATGAACTCCTAAATTTGGATTAAAACTTATTTTCCAACCCTTTTGTAGAGGTTTCAGACGAGCTGGTCTAAATGGGCCGAACAATAGACCCGTTAGAATTTTAACTGAGTAAAAAGTACAGAAATCGAGTTTTTGCAATATAATCGTGTTGAAAAGCACGTAATCAATTTTATGAACTCCTAAAATTTGATTAAAACTTGTTTTACGGTCTTTTTTGTAGGTTTTCGGACGAGCGGGTCTAAATGGCCGAACAATGGACCCGTTAGAATTTTAACTGAGTAAAAAGTACAGAAATCGAGTTTTGGCAATATAATCATGTTGAAAAGCTCGTAATCAATTATATGAACTCCTAAATTTGGATTAAAACTTTTTTTCCAACCCTTTTGTGGAGGTTTCAGACGAGCGGGTCTAAATGGGCCGAACAATGGACCCGTTAGAATTTTAACTGAGTAAAAAGTACAGAAATCGAGTTTTTGCAATATAATCATGTTGAAA
This sequence comes from Hibiscus trionum, assembly GCA_030270665.1. NCBI lineage: Eukaryota > Viridiplantae > Streptophyta > Magnoliopsida > Malvales > Malvaceae > Hibiscus > Hibiscus trionum. The sequence goes on along the minus strand of BSYR01000010.1, from coordinate 34,359,665 downwards.
AGCTCGTAATCAATTGTATGAACTCCTAAATTTGGATTAAAACGTATTTTGCAACCCTTTTGTAGAGGTTTCAGACGAGCGGGTCTAAATGGGCCGAACAATGGACCTGTTAGAATTTTAACTGAGTAAAAAGTACAGAAATCGAGTGTTTGCAATATAATCGTGTTGAAAAGCTCGTAATCAATTGTATGAACTCCTAAATTTGGATTAAAACTTATTTTCCAACCCTTTTGTAGAGGTTTCGGTCGAGCGGGTCTAAATGGGCCGAACAATGGACCCGTTAAAACTTTAACTGAGTAAAAAGTACAGAAATTGAGTTTTTGCAATATAATCGTGTTGAAAAGCTCGTAATCAATTATATGAACTCCTAAATTTGGATTAAAACTTTTTTTCCAACCCTTTTGTAGAGGTTTCGGACGAGTGGGTCTAAATGGGCCGAACAATGGACCCGTTAGAATTTTAACTGAGTAAAAAGTACAGAAATCGAGTTTTTGCAATATAATCGTGTTGAAAAGCTCGTAATCAATTATAAGAACTCCTAAAATTTGATTAAAACTTGTTTTGCGGTCTTTTTTGTAGAGGTTTAGGACGAGCGGGTCTAAATGGGCCGAACAATGGACCGGTTAGAATTTTAACTAAGTAAAAAGTACAGAAATCGAGGTTTTGCAATATATTCATGTTGAAAAGCTCGTAATCAATAATATGAACTCCTAAAATTTGATAAAAACTTGTTTTGCAGTCTTTTTTGTAGAGGTTTCGGACGAGCGGGTCTAAATAGGCCGAACAATGGACCCGTTAGAATTTTAACTGAGTAAAAAGTACAGAAATCGAGTTTTGGCAATGTAATCGTGTTGAAAAGCTCGTAATCAATTATATGAATTCCTAAATTTGATTCTAATTTGTTTTTCGGTCTTTTTTGTAGAGGTTTCGGACGAGCGGGTCTAAATGGGCCGAACAATGGACCCATTAGAATTTTAACTGAGTCAAAAGTACAGAAATCGAGTTTTTGCAATATAATAGTGTTGAAAAGCTCGTAATCAATTATATGAACTCCTAAATTTCGATTAAAACTTACTTTGCGGTCCTTTTCGTAAGGTTTCGGATGAGCGAGTCTAAATGGGCCAAACAATGGACCCGTTAGAATTTTAACCTAGTAAAAAGTATAAAAATTAAGTTTTTCCAATATAATAGTGTTGAAAAGCTCGTAATCAATTGTATGAACTCCTAAATTTGGATTAAAACTTATTTTCCAACCCTTTTGTAGAGGTTTCGGACGAGCGGGTCTAAATGGGCCGAACAATGGACCCGTTAGAATATTAATTGAGTAAAAAGTAAAGAAATCGAGTTTTGGCAATATAATCGGGTTGAAAAGCTCGTAATCAATTATATGAACTCCTAAATTTGACTCTAACTTGTTTTGCGGTCCTTTTTTAGAGGTTTCAGACGAGCGGGTCTAAATGGTCCGAACAATGGACCCGTTAGAATTTTAACTGAGTCAAAAGTACAGAAATCGAGTTTTTGCAATATAATAGTGTTGAAAAGCTCGTAATCAATTATATGAACTCCTAAATTTCGATTAAAACTTACTTTGCGGTCCTTTTCGTAAGGCTTCAGACGAGCGAGTCTAAATGGGCCGAACAATGGACCCGTTAAATTTTAACCGAGTAAAAAGTATAAAAATTAAGTTTTTGCAATATAATCATGTTGAAAAGCTCGTAATCAATTGTATGAACTCCTAAATTTGGATTAAAACTTATTTTCCAACCCTTTTGTAGAGGTTTCGGTCTAGCGCGTCTAAATGGGCCGAACAATGGACCCGTTAAAATTTTAACTGAGAAAAAAGTACAGAAATCGAGTTTTTGCAATATAATCGTGTTGAAAAGCTCGTAATCAATTGTATGAACTCCTAAATTTGGATTAAAACTTATTTTGCAACCCTTTTGTAGAGGTTTCGGACGAGCGGGTCTAAATGGGTCGAACAATGGATTACTTAGAATTTTAACTAAGTAAAAAGTACAGAAATCGAGTTTTTGCAATATAATCGTGTTGAAAAGCTCGTAATCAATAATATGAACTCCTAAAATTTGATTAAAACTTGTTTTCCAGTCTTTTTTGTAGAGGTTTTATACGAGCGGGTCTAAATAGGCCGAACAATGGACCCGTTAGAATTTTAACTGAGTAAAAAGTATAGTAATCGAGTTTTTGCAATACAATCGTGTTGAAAAGCTCTTAATCAATTATATGAACTCCTAAAATTTGATTCTAACTTATTTTGCGATCTTTTTTGAAAGGTTTAGGACGAGCGGGTCTAAATGGGCCGAACAATGGACCCGTTAGAATTTTAACTGAGTAAAAAGTACAGAAATTGAGTTTTTGCAATATAATCGTGTTGAAAAGCTCGTAATCAATTGTATGAACTCCTAAATTTAGATTAAAACTTATTTTGCAACCCTTTTGTAGAGGTTTTGGACGACCAGGTCTAAATGGGCCGAATAATGGACCCGTTAGAATTTTAACCGAGTAAAAAGTACTATAATCGAGTTTTTGCAATATAATCGTGTTGAAAAGCTCGTAATCAATTATATGAACTCCTAAAATTTGATTCTAACTTATTTTGCGGTCTTTTTTGTAAAGGTTTCGGACGAGCCGGTCTAAATGGGCCGAACAATGGACCAGTTAGAATCTTAACTAAGTAAAAAGTAAAGAAATCGAGTTTTTGCTATATAATCGTGTTGAAAAGCTCGTAAACAATTGTATGAACTCCTAAATTTGGATTAAAACTTATTTTGCAACCCTTTTGTAGAGGTTTCGGACGAGCGGGTCTAAATGGGCCGAACAATGGACCCGTTAGAACTTTAACTGAGTAAAAAGCACAAAAATCGAATTTTTGCCATATAATTGATTTGAAAAGCTCTTAATCAATTATATGAACTCCTAAAATTTGATTCTAACTTATTTTGCTATCTTTTTTGTAAAGGTTTCGGACGAGCGGGTCTAAATGAGCCGAACAATGGACCGGTTAGAATTTTAACTGAGTAAAAAGTACAGAAATCGAGTTTTTGCAATATAATCGTGTTGAAAAGCTCGTAATCAATTGTATGAACTCCTAAATTTGGATTAAAACTTATTTTCAACCCTTTTGTAGAGGTTTCGGACTAGCGGGTCTAAATGGGCCGAACAATGGACCCGTTAAAATTTTAACTGAGAAAAAAGTACAGAAATCGAGTTTTTGCAATATAATCGTGTTGAAAAGCTCGTAATCAATTGTATGAAATCCTAAATTTGGATTAAAACTTATTTTGCAACCCTTTTGTAGAGGTTTCGGACGAGCGTGTCTAAATGGGCCAAACAATGGACCTATTAGAATTTTAACTGAGTAAAAAGTACAGAAATCGTGTTTTTGCAATATAATCGTGTTGAAAAGCTCGTAATCAATTGTATGAACTCCTAAATTTGGATTAAAACTTATTATCCAACCCTTTTGTAGAGGTTTCGGACGAGCTGGTCTAAATGGGCCGAACAATGGACCCGTTACAATTTTAACTGAGTAAAAAGTACAGAAATCAAGTTTTTGCAATATAATCGTGTTGAAAAGAACGTAATCAATTTTATGAACTCCTAAAATTTGATTAAAACTTGTTTTGCGGTCTTTTTTGTAGAGGTTTCGGACGAACGGGTCTAAATAGGCCGAACAATGGACCCGTTAGAATTTTAACTGAGTAAAAAGTACGGAAATCGAGTTTTTGCAATATAATCGTGTTGAAAAGCTCGTAATCAATTGTATGAACTCCTAAATTTGGATTAAAACTTATTTTGCAACCCTTTTGTAGAGGTTTCGGACGAGCGGGTCTAAATGGGCCGAACAATGGACCCGTTAGAATTTTAACTGAGTAAAAAGTACAGAAATCGAGTTTTTGCAATATAATCGTGTTGAAAAGCTCGTAATCAATTGTATGAACTCCTAAATTTCGATTAAAACTTATTTTGCAACCCTTTTGTAGAGGTTTCGAACGAGCGGGTCTAAATGGGCCGAACAATGGAACCGTTAGAATTTTAACTGAGTAAAAAGTACAGAAATCGAGTTTTTGCAATATAATCGTGTTGAAAAGCTCGTAATCAATTGTATGAACTCCTAAATTTGGATTAAAACTTATTTTCCAACCCTTTTGTAGAGGTTTCGGACGAGCAGGTCTAAATGGGCCGAACAATGGACCCGTTAGAATTTTAACTGAGTAAAAAGTATAGAAATCGAGGTTTTGCAATATAATGGTGTTGAAAAGCTCATAATCAATTTTATGAACTCCTAAATTTGGATTCAAACTTATTTTCCAACCCTTTTGTAGAGGTTTCGGACGAGCGGGTCTAAATGGGCCGAAAAATGGACCCGTTAGAATTTTAACTGAGTAAAAAGTATAGAAATCGAGTTTTTGCAATATAATCGTGTTGAAAAGCTCGTAATCAATTATATGAACTCCTAAAATTTGATTAAAACCTGTTTTGCGGTCTTTTTTGTAGAGGTTTCGGACGAGCGGGTCTAAATAGGTTGAACAATGGACTCGTTAGAATTTTAACTGAGTAAAAAGTACAGTAATCGAGTTTTTGCAATATAATCGTGTTGAAAAGCTCTTAATCAATTATATGAACTCCTAAAATTTGATTCTAACTTATTTTGCGATCTTTTTTGAAAGGTTTCGGACGAGCGGGTCTAAATAGGCCGAACAATGGACCCGTTCGAATTTTAACTGAGTAAAAAGTACAGAAATCGAATTTTTGCAATATAATCGTGTTGAAAAGCTCGTAATCAATTGTATGAACTCCTAAATTTAGATTAAAACTTATTTTGCAACCCTTTTGTAGAGGTTTCGCACGAGCGGGTCTAAATGGACCGAACAATGGACCCGTTAGAATTTTAACTAAGTAAAAAGTACAGAAATCAAGTTTTTGCAATATAATCGTGTTTAAAAGCTCGTAATCAATTGTATGAACTCCTAAATTTAGATTAAAACTTATTTTGCAACCCTTTTGTAGAGGTTTCGGACGACCGGGTCTAAATGGGCCGAACAATGGACCCGTTAGAATTTTAACTGAGTAAAAAGTACAGAAATCGACTTTTTTTGCAATATAATCGTGTTGAAAAGCTCGTAATCAATTATATGAACTCCTAAAATTTGATTAAAACTTGTTTTGCGGTCTTTTTTGTAGAGGTTTCGGACGAGCGGGTCTAAATGGGCCGAACAATGGATTACTTAGAATTTTAACTAAGTAAAAAGTACAGAAATCAAGTTTTTGCAATATAATCGTGTTGAAAGGCTCGTAATCAATAATATGAACTCCTAAAATTTGATTAAAACTTGTTTTCAAGTCTTTTTTGTAGAGGTTTCATACGAGCGGGTCTAAATAGGCCGAACAATGGACCCGTTAGAATTTTAACTAAGTAAAAAGTACAGAAATCAAGTTTTTGCAATATAATCGTGTTGAAAAGCTCTTAATCAATTATATGAACTCCTAAAATTTGATTCTAACTTATTTTTCGATCTTTTTTGAAAGATTTAGGACGAGCGGGTCTAAATGGGTCGAACAATGGACTCGTTAGAATTTTAACTGAGTAAAAAGTACAGAAATTGAGTTTTTGCAATATAATCGTGTTGAAAAGCTCGTTATCAATTGTATGAACTCCTAAATTTAGATTAAAACTTATTTTGCAACCCTTTTGTAGAGGTTTCGGACGACCAGGTCTAAATGGGCCGAACAATGGACCCGTTAGAACTTTAACTGAGTAAAAAGCACAAAAATCGAATTTTTGCAATATAATTGATTTGAAAAGCTCTTAATCAATTATATGAACTCCTAAAATTTGATTCTAACTTATTTTGCTATCTTTTTTGTAAAGGTTTCGGACGAGCGGGTCTAAATGGGCCGAACAATGGACCCGTTAGAATTTTAACTGAGTAAAAAGTACAGAAATCGAGTTTTTGCAATATAATCGTGTTGAAAAGCTCGTAATCAATTGTATGAACTCCTAAATTTGGATTAAAACTTATTTTCCAACCCTTTTGTAGAGGTTTCGGACTAGCGGGTCTAAATGGGCCGAGCAATGGACCCGTTAAAATTTTAACTGTGAAAAAAGTACAGAAATCGAGTTTTTGCAATATAATCGTGTTGAAAAGCTCGTAATCAATTGTATGAACTCCTAAATTTGGATTAAAACTTATTTTGCAACCCTTTTATAGTGGTTTCGGACGAGCGGGTCTAAATGGGCCAAACAATGGACCTGTTAGAATTTTAACTGAGTAAAAAGTACAGAAATCGTGTTTTTGCACTATAATCGTGTTGAAAAGCTCGTAATCAATTGTATGAACTCCTAAATTTGGATTAAACTTATTATCCAACCCTTTTGTAGAGGTTTCGGACGAGCTGGTCTAAATGGGCCGAACAATGGACCCGTTAGAATTTTAACTGAGTAAAAAGTACAGAAATCAAGTTTTTGCAATATAATCGTGTTGAAAAGAACGTAATCAATTTTATGAACTCCTAAATTTTGATCAAAACTTGTTTTGCGGTCTTTTTTGTAGAGGTTTCGGACGAACGGGTCTAAATAGGCCGAACAATGGACCCGTTAGAATTTTAACTGAGTAAAAAGTACGGAAATCGAGTTTTTGCAATATAATCGTGTTGAAAAGCTCGTAATCAATTGTATGAACTCCTAAATTTGGATTAAAACTTATTTTGCAACCCTTTTGTAGAGGTTTCGGACGAGCGGGTCTAAATGGGCCGAACAATGGACCTGTTAGAATTTTAACTGAGTAAAAAGTACAGAAATCGAGTTTTTGCAATATAATCGCGTTGAAAAGCTCGTAAACAATTGTATGAACTCCTAAATTTGGATTAAAACTTATTTTCCAACCCTTTTGTAGAGGTTTCGGACGTGCAGGTCTAAATGGGCCGAACAATGGACCCGTTAGAATTTTAACTGAGTAAAAAGTACAGAAATCGAGTTTTAGCAATATAATCGTGTTGAAAAGCTCGTAATCAATTGTATGAACTCCTAAATTTGGATTAAAACTTATTTTGCAACCCTTTTGTAGAGGTTTCGGACGAGCGGGTCTAAATGGGCCGAACAATGGAACCGTTAGAATTTTAACTGAGTAAAAAGTACAGAAATCGAGTTTTTGCAATATAATCGTGTTGAAAAGCTCGTAATCAATTGTATGAATTCCTAAATTTGGATTAAAACTTATTTTCCAACCCTTTTGTAGAGGTTTCGGACGAGCAGGTCTAAGTGGGCCGAACAATGGACCCGTTAGAATTTTAACTGAGTAAAAAGTACAGAAATTGAGTTTTTGCAATATAATCGTGTTGAAAAGCTCGTAATCATTTGTATGAACTCCTAAATTTGGATTAAAACTTATTTTCCAACCCTTTTGTAGAGGTTTCGGACGAGCGGGTCTAAATGGGCCGAAAAATGGACCCGTTAGAATTTTAACTAAGTAAAAAGTACAGAAATCGAGTTTTTGCAATATAATCGTGTTGAAAAGCTCGTAATCAATTATATGAACTCCTAAAATTTGATTAAAACCTGTTTTGCGGTCTTTTTTGTAGAGGTTTCGGACGAGCGGGTCTAAATGGCCGAACAATGGACCCGTTAGAATTTTAACTGAGTAAAAAGTACAGAAATCGAGTTTTGGCAATATAATCGTGTTGAAAAGCTCGTAATCAATTGTATGAACTCCTAAATTTGGATTAAAACTTATTTTCCAAACCTTTTGTAGAGGTTTCGGACGAGCGAGTCTAAATGGGCCGAACAATGGACCCGTTAGAATTTTAACTAAGTAAAAAGTACAAAAATCGAGTTTTTGCAATATAATCGTGTTGAAAAGCTCGTAATCAATTATATGAACTCCTAAAATTTGATTAAAACTTGTTTTGCGGTCTTTTTTGTAGAGGTTTCGGACGAGCGGGTCTAAATGGGCCGAAAAATGGACCCGTTAGAATTTTAACTGAGTAAAAAGTACAGAAATCGAGTTTTGGCAATATAATCGTGTTGAAAAGCTCGTAATCAATTATATGAACTCCTAAATTTGATTCTAACTTGTTTTGCGGTCTTTTTTGCAGAGGTTTCGGACGAGCGGGTATAAATGGGCCGAACAATGGACCCGTTAGAATTTTAACTGAGTAAAAAGTACAGAAATCGAGTTTTGGCAATATAATCGTGTTGAAAATCTCGTAATCAATTATATGAATTCCTAAATTTGATTTTAACTTGTTTTGTAGTCTTTTTTATAGAGGTTTCGGACGAGCGGGTCTAAATGGGCCGAACAAAGGACCCGTTAGAATGTTAACTGAGTCAAAAGTACAGAAATCGAGTTTTTGCAATAGAATAGTGTTGAAAATCTCGTAATCAATTATATGAACTCCTAAATTTCGATTAAAACTTACTTTGCGGTCCTTTTCGTAAGGTTTCGGACGAGCGAGTCTAAATGGGTCGAACAATGGACCCGTTAGAATTTTAACCAAGTAAATAGTATAAAAATAAAGTTTTTCCAATATAATAGTGTTGAAAAGCTCGTAATCAATTATATGAACTCCTAAATTTGGATTAAAACTTATTTTGCAGCCCTTTTTTGTAGAGGTTTCGGACGAGCGGGTCTAAATGGGTCGAACAATGGACCCGCTAGAATTTTTTAAGAAAGCCCGTTAGAATTTTAACTGAGTAAAAAGTACAGAAATTGAATTTTTGCAATATAATCGTGTTGAAAAGCTCGTTATCAATTATATGAACTCCTAAAATTTGATTCTAACTTATTTTGTGATCTTTTTTGTTGAGGTTTCGGACGAGCGAGTCTAAATGGGCCGAACAATGGACCCGTTAGAATTTTAACTGAGTAAAAAGTACAAAAATCAAGTTTTAGGAATCTAATTGTGTTGAAAAGCTCGTAATCAATTGTATGAACTCGTAAATTTGGATTAAAACTTATTTTGCAACCCTTTTGTAGAGGTTTCGGATGAGCGAGTCTAAATGGGCCAACAATGGACCCGTTAGAATTTTAACTGAGTACAAAGTACAGAAATCAAGTTTTTGCAATATAATCGTGTTGAAAAGCTCGTAATCAATTATATGAAGTCCTAAATTTTGATTCTAACTTGTTTTGCGGTCTTATTTGTAGAGGTTTCGGACGAGCGGGCCTAAATGGGCCGAACAATGGACCCGTTAGAATTTTAACTGTGTAGAAAGTACAAAAAGTGAGTTTTTGCAATATAATCTATTTGAAAATCTCTTAATCAATTGTATGAACTCCTAAATTTGGATTAAAACTAATTTTGCAACCCTTTTGTAGAGGTTTCGGACGAGCGGGTCTAAATGGGCCGAACAATGGACCCATTAGAATTTTAATAGTGTAAAAAGCAGAAAAATCGAGTTTTTGCAATATAATTGTCTTGAAAAGCTCATAATCAATTGTATGAACTCCTAAATTTGGATTAAAACTTATTTTGCAACCCTTTTGTAGAGGTTTCGGACGAGAGGGTCTAAATGGGCAGAACAGTGGACCCGTTAGAATTTTAACGGAGTAAAAAGTACAGAAATCGAGTTTTTGCAATATAGTCGTGTTGAAAAGCTCGTAATCAATTGTATGAACCCCTAAATTTGGTTTAAGACTTAGTTTGCAACCTTTTTGTAGAGGTTTCGGACGAGGGGGTCTAAATGGGCCGAACAATGGACTTGTTAGAATTTTAACTGAGTAAAAAGTCTAGAAATCGGGTTTTTGCAATATAATCGTGTCGAAAATCTCGTAATCAATTGTATGAACTCCTAAATTTGGATTAAAACTTATTTTGCAACCCTTTTGTAGAGGTTTCGGATGAGCGGGTCGAAATGGGCCGAACAATAGACCCGTTAGAATTTTTACTGAGTAAAATGTAATAAAATCAAGTTTTTGCAATATAATCATGTTAAAAAGCTCGTAATCAATTTATGAACTCTTAAATTTGGATTAAATATTATTTTGCAACCCTTTTGCAGAGGTTTCGGACGAGCGGGTCTAAATGGGCCGAACAATGGACCCGTTAGAATTTTAATTGAGAAAAAAATACAGAAATTGAGTTTTTGCAATATAATCGTGTTGAAATGCTCGTAATCAATTGTATAAACTCCTAAATTTGGATTAAAACTTATTTTGCAACCCTTTTGTAGAGGTTTCAGACGAGCGGGTCTAAATGGGCCGAACAATGGACCCGTTAGAATATTAACTGAATAAAAAGTACAAATTCTAGTTTTTTCAATATAATCGTTTTGAAAAGCTCGTAATCAATTTTATGAACTCCTAAATTTCGATTAAAACTTATTTTGAAACCCTCTTGTACAGGTTTCAGACGAGCGGGTCTAAATGGGCAGAACAATGGACCCATTAGAATTTTAACCGAGTAAAAAGTATAAAAATTAAGTTTTTGCAATATAATAGTGTTGAAAAGCTCGTAATCATTTATATGAAATCCTAAATTTGGATTAAAACTTATTTTGCAGCCCTTTTTTGTAGAGGTTTCGGACGAGCGTGTTGAAAAGCTCGTTATCAATTATATGAACTCCTAAAATTTGATTCTAACTTGTTTTGCGGTCTTATTTGTAGAGGTTTCGGATGAGCGGGCCTAAATGGGCCGAACAATGGACCCGTTAGAATTTTAACTGAGAAAAAAATACAGAAATTGAGTTTTTGCAATATTATCGTGTTGAAATGCTCGTAATCAATTGTATGAACTCCTAAATTTGGATTAAAACTTATTTTGCAACCCTTTTGTAGAGGTTTCAGACGAGCGGGTCTAAATGGGCCGAACAATGGACCCGTTAGAATATTAACTGAATAAAAAGTACAAATTCTAGTTTTTTCAATATAATCGTTTTGAAAAGCTCGTAATCAATTTTATGAACTCCTAAATTTCGATTAAAACTTATTTTGAAACCCTCTTGTACAGGTTTCAGACGAGCGGGTCTAAATGGGCAGAACAATGGACCCATTAGAATTTTAACCGAGTAAAAAGTATAAAAATTAAGTTTTTGCAATATAATAGTGTTGAAAAGCTCGTAATCATTTATATGAAATCCTAAATTTGGATTAAAACTTATTTTGCAGCCCTTTTTTGTAGAGGTTTCGGACGAGCGTGTTGAAAAGCTCGTTATCAATTATATGAACTCCTAAAATTTTATTCTAACTTATTTTGTGATCTATTATGTTGAGGTTTACGACGAGCGGCTCTAAATGGGCCGAATAATGGACCCGTTAGAATTTTAACTGAGTAAAAAGTACAAAAATCAAGTGTTTGCAATCTAATTGTGTTGAAAAGCTCGTTATCAATTGTATGAACTCCCAAATTTGGATTAAAAAGTATTTTGCAACCCTTTTGTAGAGGTTTCGGAGGAGCGTGTCTAAATGGGCCGAACATTGGACCCGTTAGAATTTTTTTTTTGAAGAAAAAGGGCCTCATTAAAAACCCCTCTAACCACCTTGTGCTGAAGCACAAGGTGAACCTAAGGGGAAAAGAGTGCCCTGAGTGTTGTTATTATTATAACACGAAAGAGGCTGAGAATCAGCCAGTACATCGACGTTAATACAGTCAGGAACAACTGAATCAAAGTACACAGAGGAGGTAAAGCGTAAAGCCCAAGTGGCTAAGTTATGGGCCATAAAATTGGCCGATCTAGGTACAAAAGAAATAGTGATTAAAGGCAAAGACTTAAGCAAGGCCTGTGCATCTGCAATCTGTGGTCCCAGCAGGGAGTTGTCCTCAGTGTTGCGCGAGAGCTTGTTGATCACCGTAGCCGAGTCGGATTCAATGAGCACCTCGCCCCACCCTCTATCTCGGGTCAACATGATACCCGCAATGATGGCATGTAGTTCGACCATGGTGGCATCACGACAGCCTGCCTCATGGACTGCACATCCTCCAACAATCGAGCCATGTGCATCCCTGGCAATGACTCCGACAGCTGCATCACCAGATCCTGGATGAAAGGCTCCGTCTACGTTTATCTTTATACATCCTGGGCTGGGCGTCTTCCATCGGGGGGAGGCTGCGGCTGGTACGGCGGCTGACACGGCGAGGAGAGCGTTAGCGGCTGCGTATTCCTGTAGAAGACCGGTAGCATTCATGGCCGTAAGCCAGGACGGCTGAAGTCTTTGGGAATGAACCCAGTCATTACGACGGTTCCAGATATTCCAAATCGTTGTGAGGAGCAAAGCAAAGCCGGAGGCGTCTAAACAATAAGTTCCTTCTGATAGCCATGCCACCATTGTGCTTGTGGTACTAGTGTAGACGCTCGATGGGAGTCCCACTAGGCGGAGAACTTCCTGAGCAGTTGGGCAATCACGAAGGGCGTGCATAGCGGATTCCAACACCGCTGGGCAAAAGGGACAATGTCCATCCGTATGATGTATCGCCCTGAGCTTTTCCCCAGTGGGTAAAGCATCACGGCCCGCTCGCCAGCCGAAGGAGCGTATTTTCGGCAAAGTTGGAGATTTAGATATTACCTTCCAGAGACGTGTAGGTCGCTGCAGCGGCCTCGCAGGTTGGTGAAGAAAAAAGTACCCTGATCTGACTGTATAGTTCCCAGAGTCATGTTGTCCCCAGACCAGTTTGTCCGGTCTATCCTTATAAATTGGAACCCGAAGGATACGTTCGACATCATCTTTGTCTAAATCATTTCGAAGTTTGGACTCATCCCATGAAGCATAGTCACGCAACATGTAGTCCCGACAACGCAAAGGGATCTCTTCATTGTCTATATATTGTCCAAAAAGCGTAATTGGTTTATCCCCTCCCCAGGTATCACTGAGAAGACGAATTGAGCTTTTGATCCCGGGCCGCCAAAAATAACCAGGCCCAAGGGAGTGGATTGCGTGGTGCATACCTTTCCAAGCAAACGAAGCCCGCTTGTCCGCCGAGGCGTTCAAGAGGTCGCCGGAAGGGTAGTATTTAGCGCGAAGGACCCTTGCCAAGAGAGAGTCCGGGTGTGATAGCAGATGCCAAATTTGCTTCCCTAAAAGGGCAATATTAAAAGAACGCAGGTCGCGGAAACCTAGGCCTCCCACATTCTTCGGTGTGCAGAGAGAGTCCCACGACAAAAGTGGCCAGCCACGCTTATTACTACGCCCTGACCACCAATATCGCCGTATGGACATGGTAATGTCATCAATTATGTTTTGGGGTAAGAGGTAGCATGACATCACATATTGTGGCATAGCTTGTGCGACTGCCTTAATGAGGATTTCTCTTCCACTATATGAAAGGAAATTGTTATCCCATTTGCTCATACGAGATTGGACTTTATCTCTCACAAAGCCTAAGGAGGCAGTCCTATTCTTTTTGATTAAAAGGGGGACTCCCAAATATATGCCTGGATCATCCACTAGGCGTACACCCAGAATTGAACGCATAGCATGGAGAAAAGCGGAGGAACACCCGCGACTGCAGTAAGCGGTAGACTTATCAAAGTTTACCGTTTGACCGGAAGATGAAGCATATAGGGAAAGAACGTAACGCAATCTATTCACTTCTGTTGGTTCATTGCGAAGAAAAACCAAACTATCATCAGCGAAGAGGAGATGTGTAACCCTGGGTCCTCGGCGGCTAGCACTAAGTCCCGAAAGACGTCCTTCTTTTTGCTCTGTTTCCAAAGCCGCTGAGAGCCCTTGGGAGCAAATGAGGAATAGGAAAGGTGACAAAGGGTCACCTTGACGGATACCCCGGGTAGGAAAGAATTCCTCCAATATCGTGCCGTTAATTCTTACCGAAAAGGAGACCGAGGAGACGCAACGTAGGATAAGGTTAACCCATTCCCGAGCAAACCCCATACGGAGCATGACATCCCTTAGAAAGGACCATTCTACCCTATCAAAGGCTTTTTCCATATCGAGTTTGACAGCCGCCCCTTGGGAGGATAGAGTGCCACTAGAGTGAAGGGTATGCACCAGCTCATGTGCAATCAAAATATTGTCGGTAATATTGCGCCCGCTAATGAACGCTGCTTGCGAGTCGCTGATACAAGAAGAGAGGGCTGGCTTCAGGCGATTCACCAGAACCTTTGAAACCGTCTTGTAAATGACGGTACACAGGCTGATCGGACGAAAATGCTTCATAGTGGTGGGATCAGAAATCTTAGGTATAAGCACTATGACCGATCGGTTAACCGATGCCATATCGGCTTTCCCTTGTAGGAGATCCATACAAAGAGAGATGAAATCAGGGCCAATCATATCCCAATGCTGCTTGTAGAAACTACTGGGGAAACCATCAATACCAGGTGCTTTCTTAGGATTGATATCCAAAAAAGCGGCACGGATCTCATCAGCCGTGAAAGGTCGTAGAAGAGCATCATTCATAGCTGTGGTCACAGTAGGCCGAATGTTGTTCAGCAAATCCGGTGAGGACACCGGACACAATGATGAAAAAATACTTTGGAAGTAGGACGACGCAATTTGTAATATGTTGGGAGTGGAAGACTGCCAAACTCCATTGTCATCCATTAAGCCTTTGATTGCGTTTTTTCTACGTCGTTTGGTGGCCCTCGCATGGAAGTAGGTGGTATTTTTATCCCCATTGGTTAACCAGGAGATGCGAGAGCGTTGAGCCCAGTAAGCTTCTTTAGCCACTGTCAATTTCCGAAGTTCCAATTTAGCATTATGAAGACTGGAAAGAGCTTTTCGGGATAGGTGTCTACGTCGTAGAAGATGATTAATGGAACGTTGCAATTGTTGCATGCGGAGAGTGGACTGCTTACGTTGAGCATGCTGCCACTCTTGGAGATTATGACCCAAAGCGGATAGTTTGTCCAAAATGGACCCCGGCGTGGCAGCCCAAGTTCGTTTGCAAACTTGTATGCCCGCTGGGTCATGCGCCCAACAGGTTTCAAACCTAAAATGGTCCACAGCCTGCTGGTTATAATGGTTCGGTATAGGGGCATTATCGGTGTCCAAGATAATGACACTATGGTCCGATTCGAGTGAAAAGGAGTGAAAATGACCGAAGTTGGGAAAGTGATGTATCCATTGTGAGCATGCCAAAAAACGGTCAAGCCTTTCACAAACCGGATTGACGTTAGGCCCCGTGCGGGTCCAAGTGAACCAGCCCGTGTTCGGTTTACAATCAAACAAATTGTTCCTTGTTAGACAATCTCGAAAGTTTAGAATTTGCGATCGAGGCCTACGATTGCCGCCTTGTTTTTCCGAGTCATCTAAGATATCGTTTAGGTCACCTCCGATGAGCCAAGGAAGATTTGATTTTGTTTTGAGGGAATCAATGAGTTCCCAAGTATGTTTTTTCATGTTTGTGGCTGCATATCCGTAAATACCGGTAAAGCGAAAGCGAAATTTTGAATTATTCACTATAACATCAATGTATCTCGTCGAAGACGAGAGAAAATCTAATTTAACGTTTTTATTAAAAAGCAGGCATAAACCTGCACAAGAAGGGCTGCTATCCATAGCAAAAAAACCCTCCATTTCAAGATAGAGTTTAAGAGATTCAAACTTAGAAGCATTCAAACGAGTTTCTGAAAGAAAAATAAAATCTGGACATAAGCGTAAAATAATAGAACGAAGTTCGTGAACTGCCGAGGGCATACCAAGTCCCCGATAGTTCCAACATATGGCCCTCATTTCTCTCGGCGGGGTTGACCGTCAACCACCGCCGAAGAGTTTTTGCTGCTCATCCCAGCTTTCCTTTGATTTTTGTCTCCTTGTTTCAGTGTTTTGCCGGCAACCAGAGGGGATGTACGCGGACGTTTGGTAATTCCTCCGGTGATAATAGGTGACGTGCGCTTAGACTTCTTTAGGACCGCAGGATCCGGTTCTTTATCGGTCGTGGCAGCCAACCAAACTTCGAATTCCGGATTGACCGGTTCTTTACCCTTGTCCTTAGGACCCTTGCCTTTGTTGGAGCTTTCCCCGATGGCCGTGTCATCCACAATTGGCACCGGGATGGCGTTAAAATTTAATTTAAGGGATAAATAAATTAAATTTGATTGAGGTGATAAAATCCATTCAAAATTTAATTTATGAGGGAAATAAATTAAACTTAGCCGATGTGATAATATCCATTCAAAATTTAATTTATGAGAAAGATAAATTAAATTTAATCCATGTGATAAAATCCATTCAAAATTTAACTTGTAAGATAAGTGAGTTAAATTTAATTTATGGGATAAAATCCATTCAAATTCTAATTTATAAGATGAATAAATTAGATTTAATCCATGTGATAATATCCATTCAAAATTTAACTTGTGAGATAAGTAAGTTAAATTTAATTTATGGGATAATATCCATTCAAAATTTAATTTATGGGATAGATAAATGAAATTTAATCCATGTGATAATATCCATTCAAAATTTAACTTGTAAGATAAGTGAGTTAAATTTAATTTTTGGGATAATATCCATTCAAAATTTAATTTATATGATAAATAAATTAAATTTAATCCATGTGATAATGTCCATTCAAAATTTAACTTGTGAGATAAGTAAGTTAAATTTAATTTATGGGATAATATCCATTCAAAATTTAATTTATGGGATAGATAAATTAAATTTAATTTAGTGATATGGACCCCAGTATATCTCCTATATTGTAGGATTTTTGTTATTTGGTAGTGATAGAGTCCCAATATGAGACTCCAAGACGATTGGATTTTGCATTTGAAACAACCCAAGTCATAAGTTAATTTTAATTTAATTGATAATATCCACACAAAATTTAATATATGTAATACATAACTTAAATTTATTATGTGTGATAATATCCATTCAAGATTTAATTTATGTGGTGAATAAATTAAGATTAATTTATGAGGTGAAAATATTAAATATAATTTAATATTATAGGTCCCTTTGATTTTGAATTTGAAAAAAATCAAATCCCAAAAAAATAGGGATGAAACGTCGGTTGGGTCATTCCTGGAAATCCGGGATTCGGGTATCGAAGGTAATGCCGGTGGCCGGAGTATGCCAACCACCTTCTTGGCCGACTGATGCCTCCTCCCCCATCGAAGTGTAGCGGCCACCGATAGTCTCGACTGCATGTGCCGTGCATGCAGTGTGGGATATACTAGTTCCAACGTAGCTGCCACCGACAGCCTTGTTTGCATGTGCCATGCACGTCCAACGTGGGAAGCGGTCTTCCACTGCCCAATTACCAGCCATAAGGGTTGTATTTGCCATCGAAACGATAGCCCTCATGACATTATTCGAGTGAATAAGCCGTGGCAAGGCCCGAAGGGCCAAGAAGATATCCATTCTATCGAATGGAAAGGATTGGTACAAGGCCTCGAGGGCCAGGATCGGTGCATCATTGTTAAAAACTGATTCTTAAACCACCTCCTTATTGTGTGAAAGACAAAGGAAATGTGGCCAGATTGATCGAGCCAAGGCTTGATCCAAACAATTAATATTAAATTATTACCACTATTAATAATGGCAAAAAAATTTAAAAAAACATGAGGAGAGGTACTTACCTTTGCCAACTCTACTCTGATTTGGACTTGCAACAGTCGGATATGCAATTTTTGCATATTGTTGTAAGACAATTTGCTGCCAGGCAGCTTTGAGGGGGGGATAGACGCATAAGACCGTGATATGTGGTGGCATGCTGGTAGAGGGGAAAGGGTTGTGCGGTGGCTATGCGGTGGCTGTGGGGGTGGAGGGTCAAGGATATGGCGGAGGGGACGGTGGTTGGAGTTGAGGAAGATAGAAAGAGAGAGAAGAAGCAAAGGGAGGAAATGAGAGAGTTCAGAGAGAATTTTCATTTCCTGTGGCCCGTTGGAATTTTTACCCGTTAGAATTTTAACTGAGTACAAAGTACAGAAATCAAGTTTTTGCAATATAATCATGTTGAAAAGCTCGTAATCAATTATATGAACTCCTAAAATTTGATTATAATTTGTTTTGCGGTCTCATTTGTAGAGGTTTCGGACGAGCGAGTCTAAATGGGTCGAACAATGGATCCGTTAGAATTTTAACTGAGAAAAAATTACAGAAATTGAGTTTTTGCAATATGATCGTGTTGAAAAGCTCGTAATCAATTGTATGAACTCCTAAATTTGGATTAAAACTTATTTTGCAACCCTTTTGTAGAGGTTTCGGACGAGCGGGTCTAAATGGGCCGAACAATGGACCTGTTAGAATTTTAACTGAGTAAAAAGTACAAAAATCGAGTTTTTGCAATATAATCATGATGAAAAGCTCGTAATCAATTGCATGAACTCTTAAATTTGGATTAAAACTTATTTTCCAACCCTTTTGTAGAGGTTTCGGACGAGCGGGTCTAAATGGGCCAAACAATGGACCCGTTAGAATTTTAACTGAGTAAAAAGTACTATAATCGAGTTTTTGTAATATAATCGTGATGAAAAGCTCGTAATCAATTATATGAACTCCTAAATTTGATTCTAACTTGTTTTGCGGTCTTTTTTGTAGAGGTTTCGGACGAGCGGGTCTAAATGGGCCGAACAATGGACCCGTTAGAATTTTAACCGAGTAAAAAGTACAGAAATCGAGTTTTTGCAATATAATCATGTTGAAAAGCTCGTAATCAATTATATGAACTCTTAAAATTTGATTCTAATATTTTTTGCGGTCTCTTTTGTAGAGGTTTCGGACGAGCGGGTCTAAATGTGCAGAACAATGGATCCGTTAGAATTTTAAGTGAGTAGAAAGTACAAAAAGTGAGTTTTTGCAATATAATCTGTTTGAAAATCTCTTAATCAATTGTATGAACTCCTAAATTTGGATTAAAACTTATTTTGCAACCTTTTTGTAGAGATTTCGGACGAGCGGGTCTAAATGGGCCGAACAATGGACCCGTTAGAATTGTAACGGAGTAAAAAGTATAGAAATCGAGTTTTTGCAATATAATCGTGTTGAAAAGCTCGTAATCAATTGTATGAACTCCTAAATTTGGATTAACACTTAAGTTTGCAATCCTTTTGTAGAGGTTTCGGACGAGGGGGTCTAAATGGGCCGAACAATGGACCCGTCAGAATTTTAACGGAGTAAAAAGTACAGAAATCGTGTTTTTGCAATATAGTCGTGTTGAAAACCTTGTAATCAATGGTATGAACCCCTAAATGTGGTTTAACACTTAGTTTGCAACCTTTTTGTAGAGGTTTCGGACGAGGGGGTCTAAATGGGCCGAACAATGGACCCGTTAGAATTTTAATTGAGAAAAAAGTATAGAAATCGGGTTTTTGCAATATAATCATGTCGAAAATCTCTTAATCAATTGTATGAACTCCTAAATTAGGATTAAAACTTATTTTGCAACCCTTTTGTAGAGGTTTCGGACGAGGGGGTCCAAATGGGCCGAACAATGGACCCGTTAGAATTTTTACTAAGTAAAATGTAATAAAATCGAGTTTTTGCAATATAATCATGTTAAAAAGCTCGTAATCAATTGTATGAACTCCTAAATTTGGATTAAATCTTATTTTGCAACCCTTTTGCAGAGGTTTCGGACGAGCGGGTCTAAATGGGCCGAACAATGGACCCGTTAGAATTTTAACTGAGTAAAAAGTACAGTAATTGAGTTTTTGCAATATAATCATGTTGAAAATCTCGTAATCAAAGATATTAACTCCTAAAATTTGATTCTAACTTGTTTTGCGGTCTTTTTTGTAGAGGTTTCGGACGAGCGGGCCTAAATGGGCCAAACAATGGACCCGTTAGAATTTTAACTGAGTAAAAAGTACAGAAATCGAGTTTTTGCAATATAATCATGTTGAAAAGCTCGTAATCAATTGTATGAACTCCTAAATTTGGATTAAAACTTATTTTGCAACCCTTTTGTAGAGGTTTCGGACGAGCGGGTCTAAATGCGCCGAACAATGGACCTGTTAGAATTTTAACTGAGTAAAAAGTACAAAAATCGAGTTTTTGCAATATAATCGTGTTGAAAAGCTCGTAATCAATTGTATGAACTCTTAAATTTGGATTAAAACTTATTTTCCAACCCTTTTGTAGAGGTTTCGGACGAGCGGGTCTAAATGGTCCGAACAATGGACCCGTTAGAATTTTAACTAAGTAAAAAGTACTATAATCGAGATTTTGTAATATAATCCTGTTGAAAAGCTCGTAATCCATTATATGAACTCCTAAATTTGATTATAACTTGTTTTGCGGTCTTTTTTGTAGAGGTTTCGGACGAGCGGGTCTAAATGAGCCGAACAATGGACCCGTTAGAATTTTAACCGAGTAAAAAGTACAGAAATCGAGTTTTTGCAATATAATCATGTTGAAAAGCTCGTAATCAATTATATGAACTCCTAAAATTTGATTCTAATTTGTTTTGCGGTCTCTCTTGTAGAGGTTTCGGACGAGCGGGTCTAAATGGGCCGAACAATGGATGCGTTAGAATTTTAAGTGAGTAGAAAGTACAAAAAGTGAGTTTTTGCAATATAATCTGTTTGAAAATCTCTTAATCAATTGTTTGAACTCCTAAATTTGGATTAAAACTTATTTTGCAACCCTTTTGTAGAGGTTTCGGATGAGCGAGTCTAAATGGGCTGAACAATGGACCCGTTAGAATTTTAACTGAGTAAAAAGTACAGAAATCGAGTTTTTGCAAAATAATTGTGTTGAAAAGCTCGTAATCAATTATATGAACACCTAAATTTGGATTAAAGCTTATTTTGCAGCCCTTTTTGTAGAGGTTTCGGACGAACGGGTCTAAATGGGCCGAACAAAGAACCCGTTAGAATTTTAACAGAGTAAAAAGTTCAGAAATCGAGTTTTTGCAATATAATCATGTTGGAAAGCTCGAAATTAATTATTTGAACTCTTAAATTTGATTAACACTTGTTTTGCGGTCTTTTTGTAGAGGTTTCGAACGAGCGGGTCTAAATGGGCTGAACAATGGAGTCGTTAGAATTTTAACTGAGTAAAAAGTATAGAAATCGAGTTTTTGCAATATAATCGTGTTGAAAAGCTCGTAATCAATTGTATGAACTCCTAAATTTGGTTTAAAACTTATTTTGCAACCCTTTTGTAGAGGTTTCGGACGAGCGGGTCTAAATGGGCCGAACAATGAACCTGTTAGAATTTTAACTGAGTAAAAAGTACAAATATCAAGTTTTTGCAATATAATCGTGTTGAAAAGCTCGTAATCAATTTTATGAACTCTTAAATTTGGATTAAAACTTATTTTCCAACCCTTTTGTAGAGGTTTCGGACGAGCGGGTCTAAATGGGCCGAACAATGGACCCGTTAGAATTTTAACTGAGTAAAAAGTACAGAAATCGAGTTTTTGCAATATAATCGTGTTGAAAAGCTCGTAATCAATTATATGAACTCCTAAAATTTGATTAAAACTTGTTTTGCTGTCTTTTTTGTAGAGGTTTGGGGCGAGCGGGTCTCAATGGGGCGAACAACGGACCCGTTAGAATTTTAACTGAGTAAAAAGTACAGAAATCGAGTTTTTGCAATATAATCGTGTTCAAAAGCTCTTATTCAATTATATGAACTCCTAGAATTTGATTCTAACTTATTTTGCGATCTTTTTTGTAACGGTTTCGGACGAGCGGGTCTAAATGGGCCAAACAATGGACCCGTTAGAATTTTAACTGAGTAAAAAGTATAGAAATCGAGTTTTTACAATATAATCGTGTTGAAAAGCTCGTAAACAATTGTATGAACTCCTAAATTTGGATTAAAACTTATTTATCAACCCTTTTGTAGAGATTTCGGACGAGCGGGTCTAAATGGGCCGAACAATGGACCCGTTAGAATTTTAAGTGAGTAAAAAGTACTATAATCGAGTTTTAGTAATATAATCGTGTTGAAAAGCTCGTAATCAATTATATGAACTCCTAAATTTGATTCTAACTTGTTTTGCGGTCTTTTTGTAGAGGTTTCGGACGAGCGGGTCTAAATGGGCCGAACAATGGACCCGTTAGAATTTTAACCGAGTAAAAAGTACAGAAATCAAGTTTTTGCAATATAATCGTGTTGAAAAGCTCGTAATCAATTATATGAACTCCTAAATTTGATTCTAACTTGTTTTGCGGTCTTTTTGTAGAGGTTCCGGACGAGCGGGTCTAAATGGGCCGAATAATGGACCTGTTAGAATTTTAACTGAATAAAAAGTACAGAAATCAAGTTTTTGCAATATAATCGTGTTGAAAAGCTCATAATCAATTATATGAACTCCTAAATTTGGGTTAAAACTTATTTTGCAACCCTTTTGTAGAGCTTTCGGACGAGCGGGTCTAAATGGGGAGAATAATGGACCCGTTAGAATTTTAAAAGAGTAAAAAATACAGTAATCGAGTTTTTGCAATATAAACGTGTTCAAAAGCTCTTCATCAATTATATGAACTCCTAGAACTTTATTCTAACATATTTTGCGAACTTTTTTGTAACGGTTTCGGACGAGCTGGTCTAAATGGGCCGAACAATGAACCTATTAGAATTTTAACTGAGTAAAAAGTACAAATATCAAGTTTTTGCAATATAATCGTGTTGAAAAGCTCGTAATCAATTGTATGAACTCTTAAATTTGGATTAAAACTTATTTTCCAACCCTTTTGTAGAGGTTTCGGACGAGCGGGTCTAAATGGGCCGAACAATGGACCCGTTAGAATTTTAACTGAGTAAAAAGTACAGAAATCGAGTTTTTGCAATATAATCATGTTGAAAAGCTCGTAATCAATTATATGAACTCCTAAAATTTGATTAAAACTTGTTTTGCTGTCTTTTTTGTAGAGGTTTCGGGCGAGCGGGTCTAAATGGGGCGAACAATGGACCCGTTAGAATTTTAACTGAGTAAAAAGTACAAAAATCGAGTTTTTGCAATATAATCGTGTTCAAAAGCTCTTATTCAATTATATGAACTCCTAGAATTTGATTCTAACTTATTTTGCGATCTTTTTTGTAACGGTTTCGGACGAGCGGGTCTAAATGGGCCAAACAATGGACCCGTTAGAATTTTAACTGAGTGAAAAGTATAGAAATCCAGTTTTTACAATATAATCGTGTTGAAAAGCTCGTAAACAATTGTATGAACTCCTAAATTTGGATTAAAACTTATTTTGTAACCCTTTTGTAGAGATTTCGGACGAGCAGGTCTAAATGGGCCGAACAATGGACCCGTTAGAATTTTAACTGAGTAAAAAGTATTATAATCGAGTTTTAGTAATATAATCGTGTTGAAAAGCTCGTAACCAATTATATGAACTCCTAAATTTGATTCTAACTAGTTTTGCGGTCTTTTTGTAGAGGTTTCGGACGAGCGGGTCTAAATGGGCCGAACAATGGACCCGTTAGAATTTTAACCGAGTAAAAAGTACAGAAATCGAGTTTTTGCAATATAATCGTGTTGAAAAGCTCGTAATCAATTATATGAACTCCTAAATTTGATTCTAACTTGTTTTGCGGTCTTTTTGTAGAGGTTCCGGACGAGCGGGTCTAAATGGGCCGAACAATGGACCTGTTAGAATTTTAACTTAATATAAAGTACAGAAATCAAGTTTTTGCAATATAATCGTGTTGAAAAGCTCATAATCAATTATATGAACTCCTAAATTTGGGTTAAAACTTATTTTGCAACCCTTTTGTAGAGCTTTCGGACGAGCGGGTCTACATGGGGCGAATAATGGACCCGTTAGAATTTTAAAAGAGTAAAAAATACTGTAATCAAGTTTTTGCAATATAATCGTGTTGAAAAGCTCGTAATCAATTGTATGAACTCCTAAATTTGGTATAAGTTATTTTCCAACCCTTTTGTAGAGGTTTCGGACGAGCGGGTCTAAATGGGCTGAACAATGGTCCCGCTAGAATTTTAACTGAGTAAAAAGTACAAAAATCGAGTTTTTGCATTATAATCGTGTTGAAAAGCTCGTAATCAATTATATGAACTCCTAAAATTTGATTCTAACTTGTTTTGCGGTCTTTTTTGTAGAGGTTTCGGACGAGCGGGTCTAAATGGGCCGAACAATGGATCCGTTAGAATTTTAACTGAGTAGAAAGTTCAAAAAGTGAGTTTTTGCAATATAATCTATTTGAAAATCTCTTAATCAATTGTATGAACTCCTAAATTTGGATTAAAACTTATTTTGCAACCCTTTTGTAGAGGTTTCGGATGAGCGAGTCTAAATGGGCTGAACAATGGACCCGTTAGAATTTTAACTGAGTAAAAAGTACAAAAATCGAGTTTTTGCAATATAATCGTGTTGAAAAGCTCGTAATCAATTGTATGAACTCTTAAATTTGGATTAAAACTTATTTTCCAACCCTTTTGTAGAGGTTTCGGACGAGCGGGTCTAAACGGGCCGAACAATGGACCCGTTAGAATTTTAACTGAGTAAAAAGTACAGAAATCGAGTTTTTGCAATATAATCGTGTTGAAAAGCTCGTAATCAATTATATGAACTCTTAAAAT
This sequence comes from Hibiscus trionum, assembly GCA_030270665.1. Taxonomy (NCBI): domain Eukaryota; kingdom Viridiplantae; phylum Streptophyta; class Magnoliopsida; order Malvales; family Malvaceae; genus Hibiscus; species Hibiscus trionum. The sequence goes on along the minus strand of BSYR01000010.1, from coordinate 34,335,251 downwards.
TTGATTAAAACTTGTTTTGCGGTCTTTTTTGTAGAGGTTTCGGACAACGGGTCTAAATGGGGCCAACAATGGACCCGTTAGAATTTTAACTGAGTAAAAAGTACAGAAATCAAGTTTTTGCAATATAATCGTGTTCAAAAGCTCTTAATCAATTATATGAACTCCTAGAATTTGATTCTAACTTATTTTGCGATCTTTTTTGTAACGGTTTCGGACGAGCGGGTTTAAATGGGGCAAACAATGGACCCGTTAGAATTTTAACTGAGTAAAAAGTATAGAAATCGAGTTTTTGCAATATAATCGTTTTGAAAAGTTCGTAAACAATTGTATGAACTCCTAAATTTGGATTAAAACTTATTTTGCAACCCTTTTGTAGAGATTTCGGACGAGCGGGTCTAAATGGGCCGAACAATGGACCCGTTAGAATTTTAACTGAGTAAAAAGTACTATAATCGAGTTTTTGAATTATAATCGTGTTGAAAAGCTCGTAATCAATTATATGAACTCCTAAATTTGATTCTAACTTGTTTTGCGGTCTTTTTTCTAGAGGTTTCGGACGAGCGGCTATAAATGGGCCGAACAATGGACCATTTAGAATTTTAACTGATTAAAAAGTACTGTAATCGAGTTTTTGCAATATAATCGTGTTGAAAAGCTCGTAATCAATTATATGAACTTCTAAATTTGATTCTAACTTGTTTTGCGATCTTTTTTGTAGAGGTTTCGGACGAGCGGGTCTAAATGGACCGAACAATTGACTCGTTTGAATTTTAACTAAGTAAAAAGTACAGAAATCGATTTTTTGAAATATAATTGTGTTGAAAAGCTCATAATCAATTGTATGAACTCCTAAATTTGGATTAAAACTTATTTTGCAACCCTTTTGTAGAGGTTTCGGACGAGCGGGTCTAAATGGGCCGAACAATGGACCTGTTAAAATTTTAACTGAGTAAAAAGTACAGAAATCAAGTTTTTGCAATATAATCGTGTGAAAAGCTCGTAATCAATTGTATGAACTCCTAAATTTGGATTAAAACATATTTTCCAACCCTTTTGTAGAGGTTTCGGACGAGCGGGTCTAAATGGGCTGAAAAATGGACCCGTTAGAATTTTAACTGAATAAAAAGTACAGATATCGAGTTTTTGCATTATAATCGTGTTGAAAAGCTCGTATTCAATTATATGAACTCCTAAAATTTGATTCTAATTTGTTTTGCGGTCTTTTTTGTAGAGGTTTCGGACGAGCGGGTCTAAATGGGTCGAACAATGGACCCGTTAGAATTTGAACTGAATCAAAAGTACATAAATTGAGTTTTTGCAATATAATAGTGTTGAAAAGCTCTTAATAAATTATATGAACTCCTAAATTACGATTAAAACTTACTTTGCGGTCTTTTTCGTAAGGTTTCGGACGAGCGTGTCTAAATGGGCCGAACAAAGGACCCGTTAGAATTTTTACCGAGTAAAAAGTATAAAAATTAAGTTTTTGCAATATAATAGTGTTGAAAAGCTCGTTATCAATTATATGAACTCCTAAAATTTGATTCTAACTTATTTTGTGATCTTTTTTGTTGGGGTTTCAAACGAGCGGGTCTAAATGGGCCGAACAATGGACCCGTTAGAATTTTATCTGAGTAAAAAGTATAAAAATCGAGTTATTGCAATCTAATTGTGTTGAAAAGCTCGTAATCAATTGTATGAACTCCTAAATTTGGATTAAAACTTATTTTGCAACCCTTTTGTAGAGGTTTCGGATAAGCGAGTCTAAATGGGCCGAACATTGGACCCGTTAGAATTTTAACTGAGTACAAAGTACAGAAATCAAGTTTTTGCAATATAATCGTTATGAAAAGCTCGTAATCAATTATATAAGCTCCTAAAATTTGATTCTAATTTGTTTTGCGGTCTCTTTTGTAGAGGTTTCGGACGAGCGGGTCTAAATGGGCCGAACAATGGATCCGTTAGAATTTTAACTGTGTATAAAGTACAAAAAGTGAGTTTTTGCAATATAATCTGTTTGAAACTCCTAAATTTGTATTACAACTTATTTTCCAACCCTTTTGTAGAGGTTTCGGACTAGCGGGTCTAAATGGGCCGAAAAAAGGACCCATTAGAATTTTAACAGAGTAAAAATCACAAAAATTGAGTTTTTGCAATATAATTGTGTTGAAAAGCTCATAATCAATTGTATGAACTCCTAAGTTTAGATTAAAACTTATTTTGCAACCCTTTTGTAGAGGTTTCGGACGAGCGAGTCTAAATGGGCCGAACAATGGACCCGTTAGAATTTTAACTGAGTTAAAAGTACTGTAATTGAGTTTTTGCAATATAATCGTGTTGAAAAGCTCGAAATCAATTATATGAACTCCTAAAATTTGATTCTAACTTGTTTTGCGGTCTTTTTTGTAGAGGTTTCGGACGAGCGGGTCTAAATGGGGCGAATAATGGACCCGTTAGAATTTTAAAAGAGTAAAAAATACTGTAATCAAGTTTTTGCAATATAATCGTGTTGAAAAGCTCGTAATCAATTGTATGAACTCCTAAATTTGGTATAAGTTATTTTCCAACCCTTTTGTAGAGGTTTCGGACGAGCGGGTCTAAATGGGCTGAACAATGGACCCGCTAGAATTTTAACTGAGTAAAAAGTACAAAAATCGAGTTTTTGCATTATAATCGTGTTGAAAAGCTCGTAATCAATTATATGAACTCCTAAAATTTGATTCTAACTTGTTTTGCGGTCTTTTTTGTAGAGGTTTCGGACGAGCGGGTCTAAATGGGCCGAACAATGGATCCGTTAGAATTTTAACTGAGTAGAAAGTTCAAAAAGTGAGTTTTTGCAATATAATCTATTTGAAAATCTCTTAATCAATTGTATGAACTCCTAAATTTGGATTAAAACTTATTTTGCAACCCTTTTGTAGAGGTTTCGGATGAGCGAGTCTAAATGGGCTGAACAATGGACCCGTTAGAATTTTAACTGAGTAAAAAGTACAAAAATCGAGTTTTTGCAATATAATCGTGTTGAAAAGCTCGTAATCAATTGTATGAACTCTTAAATTTGGATTAAAACTTATTTTCCAACCCTTTTGTAGAGGTTTCGGACGAGCGGGTCTAAACGGGCCGAACAATGGACCCGTTAGAATTTTAACTGAGTAAAAAGTACAGAAATCGAGTTTTTGCAATATAATCGTGTTGAAAAGCTCGTAATCAATTATATGAACTCTTAAAATTTGATTAAAACTTGTTTTGCGGTCTTTTTTGTAGAGGTTTCGGACAACGGGTCTAAATGGGGCCAACAATGGACCCGTTAGAATTTTAACTGAGTAAAAAGGACAGAAATCAAGTTTTTGCAATATAATCGTGTTCAAAAGCTCTTAATCAATTATATGAACTCCTAGAATTTGATTCTAACTTATTTTGCGATCTTTTTTGTAACGGTTTCGGACGAGCGGGTTTAAATGGGGCAAACAATGGACCCGTTAGAATTTTAACTGAGTAAAAAGTATAGAAATCGAGTTTTTGCAATATAATCGTTTTGAAAAGTTCGTAAACAATTGTATGAACTCCTAAATTTGGATTAAAACTTATTTTGCAACCCTTTTGTAGAGATTTCGGACGAGCGGGTCTAAATGGGCCGAACAATGGACCCGTTAGAATTTTAACTGAGTAAAAAGTACTATAATCGAGTTTTTGAATTATAATCGTGTTGAAAAGCTCGTAATCAATTATATGAACTCCTAAATTTGATTCTAACTTGTTTTGCGGTCTTTTTTCTAGAGGTTTCGGACGAGCGGCTATAAATGGGCCGAACAATGGACCATTTAGAATTTTAACTGATTAAAAAGTACTGTAATCGAGTTTTTGCAATATAATCGTGTTGAAAAGCTCGTAATCAATTATATGAACTTCTAAATTTGATTCTAACTTGTTTTGCGATCTTTTTTGTAGAGGTTTCGGACGAGCGGGTCTAAATGGACCGAACAATTGACTCGTTTGAATTTTAACTAAGTAAAAAGTACAAAAATCGATTTTTTGAAATATAATTGTGTTGAAAAGCTCATAATCAATTGTATGAACTCCTAAATTTGGATTAAAACTTATTTTGCAACCCTTTTGTAGAGGTTTCGGACGAGCGGGTCTAAATGGGCCGAACAATGGACCTGTTAAAATTTTAACTGAGTAAAAAGTACAGAAATCAAGTTTTTGCAATATAATCGTGTGAAAAGCTCGTAATCAATTGTATGAACTCCTAAATTTGGATTAAAACATATTTTCCAACCCTTTTGTAGAGGTTTCGGACGAGCGGGTCTAAATGGGCTGAAAAATGGACCCGTTAGAATTTTAACTGAATAAAAAGTACAGATATCGAGTTTTTGCATTATAATCGTGTTGAAAAGCTCGTATTCAATTATATGAACTCCTAAAATTTGATTCTAATTTGTTTTGCGGTCTTTTTTGTAGAGGTTTCGGACGAGCGGGTCTAAATGGGTCGAACAATGGACCCGTTAGAATTTGAACTGAATCAAAAGTACATAAATTGAGTTTTTGCAATATAATAGTGTTGAAAAGCTCTTAATAAATTATATGAACTCCTAAATTACGATTAAAACTTACTTTGCGGTCTTTTTCGTAAGGTTTCGGACGAGCGTGTCTAAATGGGCCGAACAAAGGACCCGTTAGAATTTTTACCGAGTAAAAAGTATAAAAATTAAGTTTTTGCAATATAATAGTGTTGAAAAGCTCGTTATCAATTATATGAACTCCTAAAATTTGATTCTAACTTATTTTGTGATCTTTTTTGTTGGGGTTTCAAACGAGCGGGTCTAAATGGGCCGAACAATGGACCCGTTAGAATTTTATCTGAGTAAAAAGTATAAAAATCGAGTTATTGCAATCTAATTGTGTTGAAAAGCTCGTAATCAATTGTATGAACTCCTAAATTTGGATTAAAACTTATTTTGCAACCCTTTTGTAGAGGTTTCGGATAAGCGAGTCTAAATGGGCCGAACATTGGACCCGTTAGAATTTTAACTGAGTACAAAGTACAGAAATCAAGTTTTTGCAATATAATCGTTATGAAAAGCTCGTAATCAATTATATAAGCTCCTAAAATTTGATTCTAATTTGTTTTGCGGTCTCTTTTGTAGAGGTTTCGGACGAGCGGGTCTAAATGGGCCGAACAATGGATCCGTTAGAATTTTAACTGTGTATAAAGTACAAAAAGTGAGTTTTTGCAATATAATCTGTTTGAAACTCCTAAATTTGTATTACAACTTATTTTCCAACCCTTTTGTAGAGGTTTCGGACTAGCGGGTCTAAATGGGCCGAAAAAAGGACCCATTAGAATTTTAACAGAGTAAAAAGCACAAAAATTGAGTTTTTGCAATATAATTGTGTTGAAAAGCTCATAATCAATTGTATGAACTCCTAAGTTTAGATTAAAACTTATTTTGCAACCCTTTTGTAGAGGTTTCGGACGAGCGAGTCTAAATGGGCCGAACAATGGACCCGTTAGAATTTTAACTGAGTTAAAAGTACTGTAATTGAGTTTTTGCAATATAATCGTGTTGAAAAGCTCGAAATCAATTATATGAACTCCTAAAATTTGATTCTAACTTGTTTTGCGGTCTTTTTTGTAGAGGTTTCGGACGAGCGGGTCTAAATGGGCCGAACAATGGACCCGTTAGAATTTTAACTGAGTAAAAAGTATAGAAATCGAGTTTTTGCAATATAATCGTGTTGAAAAGCTCGTAATCAATTATATGAACTCCTAAATTTGATTCTAACTTGTTTTGCGGTCTTTTTTGTAAAGGTTTCGGGCAAGCGGGTCTAAATGGGCCGAACAATGGACCCGTTAGAATTTTAACTAAGTAAAAAGTACAGATATCGAGTTTTTACTATATAATCGTGTTGAAAAGCCTGTAATCAATTGTATGAACTGCTAAATTTGGATTAAAACTTATTTAGCAACCCTTTGTAGAGGTTTCGGACAAACGGGTCTAAATGGGCCGAACAATGGACCTGTTAGAATTTTAACTGAGTAAAAAGTATAGAAATCGAGTTTTTTTTCTTTCAATATAATGGTGTTGAAAAGCTCATAATCAATTGTATGAACTCCTAAATTTGGATTAAAACTTATTTTCCAACCCTTTTGTACAGGTTTCGGACGAGCGGGTCTAAATGGGCCGAACAATGGACCCGTTAGAATGTTAACTGAGTAAAAAGTACAGAAATCGAGTTTTTGCAATATAATCGTGTTGAAAAGCTCGTAATCAATTGTTTGAACTCCTAAATTTGGATTAAAACTTATTTTCCAACCCTTTTGTAGAGGTTTCGGACGAGCGGATCTAAATGGGCCGAACAATGGACCCGTTAGAATTTTAACTGAGTAAAAAGTACTGTAATCGAGTTTTTGTAATATAATCGTGTTGAAAAGCTCGTAATCAATTATATGAACTCCTAAATTTGATTCTAACTTGTTTTGCGATCTTTTTTGTAGAGGTTTCGGACGAGCGGTTCTAAATGGGCCGAACAATGGACCCGTTAGAATTTTAACTGAGTAAAAAGTACAGAAATCGAGTTTTTGTAATATAATCGTGTTGAAAAGCTCGTAATCAATTATATGAACTCCTAAATTTGATTCTAACTTGTTTTGCGGTGTTTTTTGTAGAGGTTTCGGACGAGCTGGTCCAAATGGGCCGAACAATGGACCCGTTAGAATTTTAACTGAGTCAAAAGTACAGAAATCGAGTTTTTGCAATATAATAGTGTTGAAAAGCTCGTAATCAATTATATGAACTCCTAAATTTTGATTAAAATTTACTTTGCGGTCTTTTTCGTAAGGTTTCAGACGAGCGAGTCTAAATGGGTCGAACAATGGACCCGTTAGAATTTTAACCGAGTAAAAAGTATAAAAATTAAGTTTTCGTAAGGTTTCGGACGATCGAGTCTAAATGGGCCGAACAATGCACCCGTAATCAATTATATGAACTCCTAAATTTGGATTAAAACTTATTTTGCAGCCCTTTTTGTAGAGGTTTCGGACGAGCGGGTCTAAATGGGCCGAACAATGGACCCGCAAGAATTTTTTTTAAGAAAGCCCGTTAAAATTTTAACTCAGTAAATAGTACAGAAATTGAATTTTTGTAATATAATCGTGTTGAAAAGCTCGTAATCAATTATATGAACTCCTAAATTTGATTCTAACTTGTTTTGCAGTCTTTTTTGTAGAGGTTTCGGACGAGCGGGTCTAAATGGGCCGAACAATGGACCTGTTAGAATTTTAACTGAATAAAAACTACATAAATCGAGTTTTTGGAATATAATCGTGTTGAAAAGCTCATAATCAATTATATGAACTCCTAAATTTGGATTAAAACTTATTTTGCAACCCTTTTATAGAGGTTTCGGATGAGGGAGTCTAAATGGGCCGAACAATGGACCCGTTAGAATTTTAACTGAGTACAAAGTACAGAAATCAAGTTTTTGCAAAATAATCATGTTGAAAAGCTAGTAATCAATTGTATGAACTCCTAAATTTTGATTCTAACTTGTTTTGCGTTCTTTTTTGTAGGGGTTTCGGACGAGCGGGTCTTAATGGGCCGAACAATGGATCCTTAGAATTTTAACTGAGTGGAAAGTACAAAAAGTGAGTTTTTGCAATATAATCTGTTTGAAAATCTCTTAATCAATTTTATGAACTCATAAATTTGGATTAAAACTTATTTTGCAACCCTTTTGTAGAGGTTTCGGACGAGCGGGTCTAAATGGGCCGAACAATGGACCCGTTAGAATTTTAACTGAGTAAAAAGTACAGAAATCGAGTTTTTGCAATATAATCGTGTTGAAAAGCTCATAATCAATTACATTAACTCCTAAATTTGGATTAAAACTTATTTTGCAGCCCTTTTGTAGAGGTTTCGGACGAACGGGTCTAAATGGGCCGAACAATGGACCCGTTAGAATTTTAACTGAGTAAAAAGTACGTAAATCGAGTTTTTTCAATATAATCGTGTTGAAAAGCTCGTGATAAATTGTATGAACTCCTAAATTTGGATTAAAGCTTATTTTGCAGCCCTTTTTGTAGAGGTTTCGGACGAGCGAGTCTAAATGGGCCGTACAATGGACCCGTTACAATTTTAGCTGAGTAAAAAGTACAGTAATCGAGTTTTTGCAATATAATCGTGTTGAAAAGTTCTTAATCAATTATATGAACTCCTAGAATTTGGATTAAAACTTATTTTGCAGCCCTTTTTGTAGAGGTTTCGGACGAGAGGGTCTAAATGGACCAAACAATGGACCCGTTAAAATTTTAACTGAGTAAAAAGTACATAAATCTAGTTTTTGCAATATAATCGTGTTGAGAAGTTCATAATCAATTACATGAACTCCTAAATTTGGATTAAAACTTATTTTGCAACCCTTTTATAGAGGTTTCGGATGAGGGAGTCTAAATGGGCCGAACAATGGACCCGTTAGAATTTTAACTGAGTACAAAGTACAGAAATCAAGTTTTTGCAAAATAATCATGTTAAAAAGCTAGTAATCAATTGTATGAACTCCTAAATTTTGATTCTAACTTGTTTTGCGTTCTTTTTTGTAGGGGTTTCGGACGAGCGGGTCTTAATGGGCCGAACAATGGATCCTTAGAATTTTAACTGAGTAGAAAGTACAAAAAGTGAGTTTTTGCAATATAATCTGTTTGAAAATCTCTTAATCAATTTTATGAACTCATAAATTTGGATTAAAACTAATTTTGCAACCCTTTTGTAGAGGTTTCGGACGAGCGGGTCTAAATGGGCCGAACAATGGACCCGTTAGAATTTTAACTGAGTAAAAAGAACAGAAATCGAGTTTTTGCAATATAATCGTGTTGAAAAGCTCATAATCAATTACATTAACTCCTAAATTTGGATTAAAACTTATTTTTCAGCCCTTTTTGTAGAGGTTTCGGACGAACGGGTCTAAATGGGCCGAACAATGGACCCGTTAGAATTTTAACTGAGTAGAAAGTACAAAAAGTGAGTTTTTGCAATATAATATGTTTGAAAATCTCTTAATCAATTGTATGAACTCCTAAATTTGGATTAAAACTTATTTTGCAACCCTTTTTGTAGAGGTTTCGGACGAGCGGGTCTAAATGGGGCGAACAATGGACCCGTTAGAATTTTAAATGAGTAAAAAATACAGTAATCAAGTTTTTGCAATATAATCGTGTTGAAAAGATCGTAATCAATTGTGTGAACTCCTAAATTTGTATTAAAACTTTTTTTCCAACCCTTTTGTAGAGGTTTCGGACTAGGGGGTCTAAATGGGCCGAACAATGGACCCATTAGAATTTTAACAGAGTAAAAAGCAAAAAAATTGAGTTTTTGCAATATAATTGTGTTGAAAAGCTCATAATCAATTGTATGAACTCCTAAATTTGGATTAAAACTTATTTTGCAACCCTTTTGTAGAGGTTTTGGTTGAGCGCGTCCAAATGGGCCGAACAATGGACCCGTTAGAATTTTTACTGAGTAAAATGTAATAAAATCGAGTTTTTGCAATATAATCATGTTAAAAAGTTCGTATTCAATTGTATGAACTCCTAAATTTGGATTAAATCTTATTTTGCAACCCTTTTGCAGAGTTTTCGGACGAGCGGGTCTAAATGGGCCGAACAATGGACCCGTTAGAATTTTAACTGAGTAAAAAGTACAGTAATCGAGTTTTTGCAATATAATCATGTTGAAAAGATCGAAATAAATTATATAAATTCCTAAAATTTGATTCTAACTTGTTTTGCGGTCTTTTTGTAGAGGTTTCGGACGAGCGGGCGTAAATGGGCCGAACAATGGACCGTTAGAATTTTAACTGAGAAAAAAGTACAGAAATCGAGTTTTTGCAATATAATCATGTTGAAAAGCTCATAATCAATTGTATGAACTCCTAAATTTGGATTAAAACTTATTTTGCAACCCTTTTGTAGAGGTTTCAAGTGAGCAGGTCTAAATGGGCCGAACAATGGACCCCTTAGAATATTAACTGAATAAAAAGTACAAAATTCTAGTTTTTTTCAATATAATCGTGTTGAAAAGCTCGTAATCAATTTTATGAACTCCTAAGTTTGGATTAAAACTTATTTTACAACCCTCTTGTACAGGTTTCAGACGAGCGGGTCTAAATGGTTCGAAGAATGGACCCATTGGAATTTTAACTGAGTAAAAAGTTCAGAAATCGGGTTTTTGAAATATAATCGTGTTGAAAAGCTCGTAATCAATTATATGAACTCTAAAATTTGATTCAAAATTATTTTGCGGTCTTTTTTGTAGAGGTTTCGGACGAGCGGGTCTAAATGGGCAGAACAATGGACCCGTTAGAAATTTAACTGAGTAAAAAGTACAAAAATCGAGTTTTTGCAAAATAATTGTGTTGAAAAGCTCGTAATCAATTATATGAACTCCTAAATTTGGATTAAAACTTATTTTGCAGCCCTTTTGTAGACGTTTCGGACGAACGAGTCTAAATGGGCCGAACAAAGAACCCGTTAGAATTTTAACAGAGTAAAAAGTACAGAAATCGATTTTTTGCAATATAATCATGTTGGAAAGCTTGAAATTAATTATCTGAACTCTTAAATTTGATTAAAACTTGTTTTGCGGTCTTTTTCGAAGAGGTTTCGGACGAGCGGGTCTAAATGGGCCGAACAATGGACTCGTTAGAATTTTAACTGAGTAAAAAGTACATAAATCGAGTTTTTGCAATATAATCGTGTTGAAAAGCTCGTAATCAATTGTATGAACTCCTAAATTTGGATTAAAACTTATTTTGCAACCCTCTTGTAGAGGTTTCGGATGAGCGGGTCTAAATAGGCCGAACAATGGACTCGTTAGAATTTTAACTGAGTAAAAAGTACAAAAATCGAGTTTTTGCAATATAATCGTGTTGAAAAGCTCGTAATCAATTGTATGAACTCTTAAATTTGGATTAAAACTTATTTTGCAACCCTTTTGTAGAGGTTTCGGACGAGCGGGTCTAAACGGGCCGAACAATGGACCCGTTAGAATTTTAACTGAGTAAAAAGTACAGAAATCGAGTTTTTGCAATATAATTATGTTGAAAAGCTCGTAATCAATTGAATGAACTCCTAAATTTGTATTAAAACTTATTTTGCAACCCTTTTGTAGAGGTTTCGGACGAGCGGGTCTAAATGGGCCGAACAATGGACCTGTTAGAATTTTAACTGAGTAAAATGTACAGAAATCAAGTTTTTGCAATATAATCTTGTGAAAAGCTCGTAATCAATTGTATGAACTCCTAAATTTGGATTAAAACTTATTTTCCAACCCTTTTGTAGAGGTTTCGGACGAGCGGGTCTAAATGGGCTGAACAATGGACCCGTTAGAATTTTAACTGAGTAAAAAGTACAGATATCAAGTCTTTGCATTATAATCGTGTTGAAAAGTTCGTATTCAATTATATGAACTCCTAAAATTTGATTCTAACTTGTTTTGCGGTCTTTTTTGTAGAGGTTTCGGACGAGCGGGTCTAAATGGGCCGAACAATGGACCCGTTAGAATTTTAACTGAATCAAAAGTACAGAAATTGAGTTTTTGCAATATAATAGTGTTGAAAAGCTCTTAATAAATTATATGAACTCCTAAATTAAGATTAAAACTTACTTTGCGGTCTTTTTCGTAAGGTTTCGGACGAGCCTGTCTAAATGGGCCGAACAATGGACCCGTTAGAATTTTAACCGAGTAAAAAGTATAAAAATTAAGTTTTTGCAATATAATAGTGTTGAAAAGCTCGTTATCAATTATATGAACTCCTAAAATTTGATTATAACTTATTTTGTGATCTTTTTTGTTGTGTTTCAAACGAGCGGGTCTAAATGGGCCGAACAATGGACCCGTTAGAATTTTATCTGAGTAAAAAGTACAAAAATCGAGTTATTGCAATCTAATTGTGTTGAAAAGCTCGTAATCAATTGTATGAACTCCTAAATTTGGATTAAAACTTATTTTGCAACTCTTTTGTAGAGGTTTCGGATGAGCGAGTCTAAATGGGCCGAACATTGGACCCGTTAGAATTTTAATTGAGTACAAAGTACAGAAATCAAGTTTTTGCAATATAATCGTTATGAAAAGCTCGTAATCAATTATATAAGCTCCTAAAATTTGATTCTAATTTGTTTTGCGGTCTCTTTTGTAGAGGTTTCGGACGAGCGGGTCTAAATGGGCCGAACAATGGATCCGTTAGAATTTTAACTGTGTAGAAAGTACAAAAAGTGAGTTTTTGCAATATAATCTGTTTGAAACTCCTAAATTTGTATTAAAACTTATTTTCCAACCCTTTTGTAGAGGTTTCGGACTAGCGGGTCTAAATGGGCCGAACAATGGACCCATTAGAATTTTAACAGAGTAAAAAGCACAAAAATTGAGTTTTTGCAATATAATTGTGTTGAAAAGCTCATAATCAATTGTATGAACTCCTAAGTTTGGATTAAAACTTATTTTGCAACCCTTTTGTAGAGGTTTCGGACGAGCGGGTCTAAATGGGCCGCATAATGGACCCGTTAGAATTTTAACTGAGTTAAAAGTACTGTAATTGAGTTTTTGCAATATAATCGTGTTGAAAAGCTCGTAATCAATTATATGAACTCCTAAAATTTGATTCTAACTTGTTTTGCGGTCTTTTTTGTAGAGGTTTCGGACGAGCGGGTCTAAATGGGTCGAACAATTGACCCGTTAGAATTTTAACTGAGTAAAAAGTACAGAAATCGAGTTTTTGCAATATAATCGTGTTGAAAAGCTCGTAATCAATTAACTGAGTCAAAAGTACAGAAATCGAATTTTTGCAATATAATAGTGTTGAAAAGCTCGTAATAAATTATATGAACTCCTAAATTTTGATTAAAATTTACTTTGCGGTCCTTTTCGTAAGGGTTCGGACGAGCGAGTCTAAATGGGCCCAAAAATGGACCCGTTAGAATTTTAACCGAGTAAAAAGTATAAAAATTAAGTTTTTGCAATATAATAGTGTTGAAAAGCTCGTAATCAATTATATGAACTCCTAAATTTGGACTAAAACTTATTTTGCAGCCCTTTTTTGTAGAGTTTTCGGACGAGCGGGTCTAAATGGGCCAAACAATGGACACATTAGAATTTTTTTTAAGAAAGCTCATTAGAATTTTAACTAAGTAAAAAGTACAGAAATTGAATTTTTGCAATATAATCGTGTTGAAAAGCTCGTTATCAATTATATTAACTCCTAAAATTTGATTCTAACTTTATTTGTGATCGTTTTTGTTGAGGTTTCAGACGAGCGGGTCTAAATGGGCCGAACAATGGACCCGTTAGAATTTTAACTGAGTGAAAAGTACAGAAATCGAGTTTTTGCAATATAATCGTGTTGAAAGGCTCGTAATCAATAATATGAACTCCTAAAATTTGATTAAAACTTATTTTCCAGTCTTTTTTGTAGAGGTTTTATACGAGCGGGTCTAAATAGGCCGAACAATGGACCCGTTAGAATTTTAACCGAGCAAAAATTATAAAAATTAAGTTTTTACAATATAATAGTGTTGAAAAGCTCGTAATCAATTATATGAACTCCTAAATTTGGATTAAAACTTATTTTGCAGCTCTTTTTTGTAGAGGTTTCGGACGAGCGGGTCTAAATGGGCCGAACAATGGACACATTAGAATTTTTTTTTTAAGAAAGCTCATTAGAATTTTAACTAAGTAAAAAGTACAGAAATTGAATTTTTGCAATTTCATCGTGTTGAAAAGCTCGTTATCAATTATATGAACTCCTAAAATTTGATTCTAACTTATTTTGTGATCTTTTTTGTTGAGGTTTCAGACGAGCGGGACTAAATGGGCCGAACAATGGACCCGTTAGAATTTTAATTGAGTAAAAAGTACAAAAATCGAGTTTTTGCAATCTAATTGTGTAGAAAAGCTCGTAATCAATTGTATGAACTCCTAAATTTGGATTAAAACTTATTTTGCAACCCTTTTGTATAGGTTTGGGATGAGCGAGTCTAAATGGGCCGAACAATGGACCCGTTAGAATTTTAACTTAGTACAAAGTACAAAAATCAAGTTTTTGCAATATAATCGTGTTGAAAAGCTCGTAATCAATTATATGAACTCCTAAAAATTGATTCTAATTTGTTTTGCGGTCTCTTTTGTAGAGGTTTCGGACGAGCAGGTCTAAATGGGCCGAACAATGGATCCGTTAGAATTTTAACTGAGTAGAAAGTACAAAAAGTGAGTTTTTGCAATATAACCTGTTTGAAAATCTCTTAATCAATTGTATGAACTCCTAAATTTGGATTAAAACTTATTTTGCAACCTTTTTGTAGAGGTTTCGGACGAGCGGGTCTAAATGGGCCTAACAATGGACCCGTTAGAATTTTAAGAGATTATAAAGCAGAAAAATCGAGTTTTTGCAATATAATTGTGTTGAAAAGCTCATAATCAATTGTATGAACTCCTAAATTTGGATTAAAACTTATTTTGCAACCCTTTTGTAGAGGTTTCGGGCGAGCGGGTCTAAATGGGCCGAACAATGGACCCGTTAGAATTTTAACGGAGTAAAATGTATAGTAATCGAGTTTTTGCAATATAATCGTGTTGAAAAGCTCGTAATCAATTGTATGAACTCCTAAATTTGGATTAACACTAAAGTTTACAATCCTTTTATAGAGGTTTCGGACGAGGGGGTCTAAATGGGCTGAACAATGGACCCGTTAGAATTTTAACTGAGTAAAAAGTACAGAAATCAGGTTTTTGCAATATAATCGTGTTGAAAATCTCGTAATCAATTGTATGAACTCCTAAATTTGGATTAAAACTTATTTTGCAACCCTTTTGTAGAGGTTTCGGATGAGCGGGTCCAAATGGGCCGAACAATGGACCCGTTAGAATTTTTACTTAGTAAAAAGTAATAAAATCGAGTTTTTGCAATATAATCGTGTTAAAAAACTCGTAATCAATTGTATGAACTCCTAAATTTGGATTAAAACTTATTTTGCAACCCTTTTGTAGAGGTTTCGGGCGAGCGGGTCTAAATGGGCCGAACAATGGACCAGTTAGAATTTTAACTGAGTAAAAAGTACAGAAATCGAGTTTTTGCAATATAATCGTGTTGAAAAGCTCGTAATCAATTGTATGAAGTCTTAAATTTGGATTAAAACTTATTTTGCAACCCTTTTGTAGAGGTTTCAGACGAGCGGGTCTAAATGGGACGGACAATGGACCCGTTAGAATATTAACTGAATAATAAGTACATAATTCTAGTTTTTTCAATATAATCGTGTTGAAAAGCTCGTAATTTAATTTTATGAACTACTAAATTTGGATTAAAACTTATTTTGCAACCCTTTTGTAGAGGTTTCGGACGAGCGGGTCTAAAGGGGCCGAACAATGGACCCGTTAGAATTTTAACTGAGTAAAAGGTACAGTAATCGAGTTTTTGCAATATAATCATGTTGAACAGATCGTAATCAATTATATGAACTCCAAAAATTTAATTCTAACTTGTTTTGCGGTCTTTTTTGTAGAGGTTTCGGATGAGCGGGTCTAAATGGGCCGAACAATGGACCCGTTAGAATTTTAACTGAGAAAAAAGTATAGAAATCGAGTTTTTGCAATATAATCGTGTTGAAAAGCTCGTAATCAATTGTATGAACTCCTAAATTTGGATTAAAACTTATTTTGCAACCCTTTGTAGAGGTTTCAGACGAGCGGGTCTAATTGGGACGAACAATGGACCCGTTATAATATTAACTGAATAAAAAGTACATAATTCTAGTTTTTTTAATATAATCGTGTTGAAAAGCTCGTAATTTAATTTTATGAACTCCTAAATTTATATTTAAACTTATTTTGCAACCCTCTTGTACAGGTTTCAGACGAGCGGGTCTAAATGGGTCGAACAATGGACCCATTGGAATTTTAACAGAGTAAAAAGTTCAGAAATCGAGTTTTTGAAATATAATCATGTTGAAAAGCTCGTAATCAATTATATTTGCAGCCTTTTTGTAGAGGTTTCGGACAAACGGGTCTAAATGGGCCGAACAAAGGACCCGTTAGAATTTTAACAGAGTAAAAAGTACAGAAATCGAATTTTTGCAATATAATCATGTTGGAAAGCTCGAAATTAATTATATGAACTCTTAAATTTGATTAAAACTTGTTTTGCGGTCTTTTTTGTAGAGATTTCGGACGAGCGGGTCTAAATGGGCCGAACAATGGACTCGTTAGAATTTTAACTAAGTAAAAAGTACAGAAATCGAGTTTTTGCAATATAATCGTGTTAAAAAGCTCGTAATCAATTGTATTAACTCTTAAATTTGGATTAAAACTTATTTTGCAACCTTTTTGTAGAGGTTTCGGACGAGCGGGTCTAAATGGGCCGAACAATGGACCTGTTAGAATTTAAACTGACTAAAAAGTACATAAATCGAGTTCTTGCAATATAATCGTGTTGAAAAGCTCGTAATCAATTGTATTAACTCCTAAATTTGGATTAAAACTTATTTTCTAACCCTTTTGTAGAGGTTTCGGACGAGCGGGTCTAAATGGGCAGAACAATGGACCCGTTAGAATTTTAACTGAGTAAAAAGTACAGAAAATCGAGTTTTTGCAATATAATCGTGTTGAGAAGCTTGTAATCAATTATATGAACTCCTAAAATTTGATTCTAACTTGTTTTGAGGTCTTTTTTGTAGAGGTTTCGGACGAGCGAGTCTAAATGGGCCGAACAATGGACCCGTTAGAATTTTAACTGAGTCAAAAGTACTGAAATCGAGTTTTTGCAATATAATAGTGTTGTAAAGCTCGTAATAAATTATACGAACTCCTAAATTTCGATTAAAACTTACTTTGCGGTCCTTTTCGTAAGGTTTCGGACGAGCGAGTCTAAATGGGCCGAACAATGGACCCGTTAGAATTTTTTAAGAAAGCTCATTAGAATTTTAACAAAGTAAAAAGTACAGAAATTGAATTTTTGCAATATAATCGTGTTGAAAAGCTCCTTATCAATTATATGAAGTCCTAAAATTTGATTCTAACTTATTTTGTGATCTTTTTTGTTGAGGTTTCGGATGAGCGGGTCTAAATGGGCCGAACAATGGACCCGTTAGAATTTTTGCAATCTAATTGTGTTAAAAAGCTCATAATCAATTGTACGAACTCCTAAGTTTGGATTAAAACTTATTTTGCAACCCTTTTGTAGAGGTTTCGGATGGGCGAGTCTAAATGGGCCGAACAATGGACCCGTTAGAATTTTAACTGAGTACAAAATATAGAAATCAAGTTTTTGCAATATAATTGTGTTGAAAAGCTCGTAATCAATTATATGAACTCCTAAAATTTGATTCTAACTTGTTTTGCGGTATTTTTTGTAGAGGTTTTGGATGAGTGGGTCTAAATGGGCCGAACAATGGATCCGTTAGAATTTTAACTGAGTAGAAAGTACAAAAAAGCGAGTTTTTGCAATATAATCTGTTTGAAAATCTCTTAATCAATTGTATGAACTCCTAAATTTGGATTAAAACTTATTTTGCAACCCTTTTGTAGAGGTTTGGGACGAGCGGGTCTAAATGGGCCGAACAATGGACTCGTTAGAATTTTAACGGAGTAAAAAGTATAGAAATCGAGTTTTTGCAATATAATCGTGTTGAAAAGCTCATAATCAATTGTATGAACTCCTAAATTTGGATTAACACTTGTTTTGCAACCCTTTTGTAGAGGTTTCGGACGAGGGGGTCTAAATGGGCCGAACAATGGACCCGTTAGAATTTTAACTAAGTAAAAAGTACAAAAATCGGGTTTTTGCAATATAATCGCGTTGAAAAGCTCGTAATCAATTGTATGAACTCCTAAATTTGTATTAAAACTTATTTTCCAACCCTTTTGTAGAGGTTTAGAACAAGCGGGTCTAAATGGGCCGAACAATGGACCCGTTAGAATTTTAACTAAGTAAAAAGTACAAAAATCGGGTTTTTGCAATATAATCGCGTTGAAAAGCTCGTAATCAATTGTATGAACTCCTAAATTTGTATTAAAACTTATTTTGCAACCCTTTTGTAGAGGTTTAGAACAAGCGGGTCTAAATGGGCCGAACAATGGACCCGTTAGAATTTTAACTAAGTAAAAAGTACAAAAATCGGGTTTTTGCAATATAATCGTGTTGAAAAGCTCGTAATCAATTGTATGAACTCCTAAATTTGTATTAAAACTTATTTTGCAACCCTTTTGTAGAGGTTTAGAACAAGCGGGTCTAAATGGGTTGAACAATGGACCCGTTAGAATTTTAATAGAGTAAAAAGTACAGAAATCGAGTTTTTGCAATATAATCATGTTGGAAAGCTCGATATCAATTATATGAACTCTTTAATTTGATTATAACTTGTTTTGCGGTCTATTTTGTAGAGGTTTCGGACGAGCAGGTCTAAATGGGCCGAACAATGGACCCGTTAGAATTTTAACTGAGTAAAAAGTACAGAAATTGAGTTTTTGCAATATAATCATGTTGAAAAATTTGTAATCAGTTATATGAACTCCTAAATTTGGATTAAAATTTATTTTGCAGCCCTTTTTGTAGAGGTTTCGGACGATCAGGTTTAAATGGGTCGAACAATGGACCCGTTAGAATTTTAACGGAGTAAAAAGTACAGAAATAGAGTTTTTGCAATATAATCGTGTTGAAAAGCTCGTAATCAATTGTATGAACTCCTAAATTTGTATTAAAACTTATTTTCCAACCTTTTTGTAGAGGTTTCGGACGAGCGGGTCTAAATGGGCCGAACAATGGACCCGTTAGAATTTTTATTTTGAAGAAAAGGCCTCATTAAAAACCCTACTACTGTCCTTCAAGCAGAGCTAGAGGACCCTAAAAAGGGGAAAAGAATGCCCAAATATTATTAATCAAGAATATTTTGTTACAAAGTGTTGTATACAAGATGGAATATCCGAATTGAATGACATAGAAGTCATAGAATTCAGAGAGGAAATAGCCAAAGAATGAGCTATAATATTTGCCTCACGGCGTACAAAAGAAATAGTTACAAATTCAAAATCATGAAGAGAAGCTTGAATCTGAAGAATTGTGGGTCCCATGGTAGAAAGGTCTTGAGCAGGGTTGTTGATCCTATTCGCAAGGGATGCGCAGTCAGTTTCAATCAAGAGACGGTTCCAGCCTTGAGATCTGGCAAAGGTGAGACCAGCTAGGATGCTTTCCCCTTCACTAGTGATAGCGTCCTGGCAGCTGCCAAGAGGGAATGCAATGCCACCCACAACTTTCCCTGCAGAATCACGAGCAACAGCGCCAACGGCTGCTGCACGAGTTGAAGGGTTAAAAGCTCCATCCACATTTATTTTGATATGATGAGGTGGGGGAGGGGACCAGGAAGATTTAGAAAAGGTAGATGGAGCTGGGTCAGACGACTTTGAGGCTTTACAAAATTCATCATGTAAGCTAATGGAATTGACAGCAATTAGCCAGGGTGGTTATAGATGTTGGTTATGTACCCAGTCGTTACGTCTATTCCATATATTCCATAAAGTAGTAAGGAAGAGACCAAATTTATCAGGGGAAATTGTAGTAGCTGCTTCCTCCAACCATTGGAGAGGTGTGGGAGCTATACTCCTGTAAAGAGTGTTAGGGATACCACAGATTTGGAGGACTTCAGCCGCCCCAGGGCAGTCACGTAACGCATGGAGGATCGATTCCGAGTGGCTACAACAGATAGGGCAAGGACCCGAGTTAGGAGAAAAGGCTTGCATTTTAAATCCAACTGGTAAAGCGTCAGATGCCATACGCCAACCGAAAGTTTTGACTTTGGGTAAGGCTTTGACTTTGGATAAAAACTTCCAGAACCGAGTAGGTGACGTAGGTGGGATTGTTGATCGTTGTAGGAAGGTATATCCAGAACGGACTGAGTAAATACCCGAGTCGTTAGGAGACCAGAGAATTGAATCACGTTGATCATTTATGATGGGGATGCGAAGGATAGCCTCGGCATCAGTTGAATTGAAGTAATTTCTTACCTTATCCGTATCCCAAGCAGTTTGGTTACGAATCATGAAATCGCGACATCGAATATAGAATTCGTCTGATATTTCGTAATCCCCAGTGAGCTCAATTGGGGAAGATCCTCCCCATATATCTTTGTGTATTCTAATATTACTGTTTATGCCTGGGCGATGAAGAAAGCCGGGAAAAAGACGCTGAAGCGCGGTATACATACCTTGCCAAGCAAAAGAACCTCGATTGGGTTTTGGTGCATCTAAAATGTTGCCTGAGGGAAAGTATTTGGAACGGTATATTTGTCCTAATAAAGAATCTGGTTCACAGATGAGTTTCCAAAGTTGCTTGCCCAATAGAGCAATATTAAAGTCGTACAAATCCTTAAAACCCATGCCACCAGCAGATTTAGGTAAGCATACCCGATTCCAAGGGATCATATGCCAACCTTTTTTGTTGGATTTTCCAGTCCACCAATATTGACGGATTGTTGTAGTCATATCATCGATGATGTTTTGGGGTAGAAGATAGCAGGACATGACATATTGTGGCAGAGATTGTAGCACCGCTTTGATAAATATCTCTCGACCACTAAATGAGAGGAGATGTTTGTCCCAACTTGAGAGACGATCATGTACTTTATCGCGCACAAATCCTAGCGATTCAGTTTTGTTTTTCCCAATTAGAAGCGAGATGCCTAGGTATACTCCAGGGTTAGTAACCTCACGTACGTGTAGAAGGTTGTTGATTTCATTTCTTGTTGCTGATGGTGTACGCGGGTTATAAAAAATTGTTGATTTCTCAAAGTTAACCGCTTGTCCGGATGCAATAGCATATGTTTGAAGAGCTTTTTTAAGATGAGACGCTTCAGATTGATTAGTATTAATGAATACCATACAATCATCGGCAAAAAGCAGGTGGTTGACTTTAGGCCCATATTTGCATGCACCTAGTCCTGGAAGTGTTTTAGTTTGTTGAGCAGCAGCTAAGTAAGCCGAGAGGCCTTGAGTACAAAAGAGAAAGAGAAAAAGGGGAAAGGGGATCCCCCTGGCGAAGACCACGTTGAGGTTGAAAGGTTGGGGAGAAAGAATTATTAATTTTAACTAAGAAGGAGACTGTAGTAATGTAACGCATTATAAGATCGATCCATTCGGATGCGAAGCCTATGCGTTCCATAACATTTGCAAGAAATGACCATTCTACTCTATCAAAAGCTTTCTCCATGTCTAGCTTAAGAGCAGCACCTTGAGAGGACTTAGTAGCTCCTGAGTTAATATTGTGAATAATTTCATGAGCAACGAGGATGTTGTCTGATATGTTGCGTCCCTGGATAAAGGCTGCTTGATTAGGGCTTATGCATAGAGGTATAGCCTGTTTCATTCTGTTGACTATTGTTTTGGAAACTATTTTATAAAGGACAGTGCAGAGGCTAATTGGTCTGAGTTGTTTCATGGAGGTTGGATCCTGGACTTTGGGGATTAGTACTAATATAGTTTTGTTAACTGAGGCCATATCAGCATTACCGTTTAGAAGATTAATACAAAGATTAATAACATCTTCACCCACTGTGTCCCAGTGTTGTCTAAAAAAGCTACTGGGTAGGCCATCGATACCAGGAGCTTTCCTAGGGTCAATATCTTGAAAGGCATGGAGAATTTCCTCTTTAGTGAAAGACCTTAGAAGGTTTTCATTCATTAATTGATTGATGGAAGGGTGAATTTTATCAAGAATATTATTCGAGATTTGGGGATTGGATGTTGTGAACAAATTTTGGAAATATGCAGAGGCGATATTCATAATGTCTGATTCAGACGTGTGCCAATTCGAGTTAGCGTCGTAAAGGCCTGAAATTGAGTTTTTCTTTTTCCTATTGGTAGCTCGAGCATGGAAGAACTTGGTGTTTTTGTCCCCTTGGGAAAGCCAGAGAGTGCGAGATCTTTGGGCCCAATAAATTTCTTGTTCTGTTAAGAGTTTATTTAGTTCACTTCTATAGTTTAAGTATGTTTGTTCATTTGTGGCAGTTAAGGGACGATATAGTAATTTATTAATTTTTTTAGAGAGGAACTTAATTCTTCCAGTAGATTTAAAACGTTGTTGGTTTTGCCAATCTTCTAGATATGTGCCAACAGCTTCGATTTTGTTAATGACTGTTCCGGGAGTATCGGTCCAGGCTCTTTTAATTGTGTTAATATTATCTTCATTATTGGCCCAACAGCTTTCGAATCGGAAAGTATTTGAAGGATGTGTTTTGGGTTTAGTAGCCGAGGGGTCTAAATCAAGGAGAAGGAAACAATGGTCAGATTTGGCAACATATTCTGTTGTAATACGGTAAGAAGGGTAGAGGTCTTGCCAGGCTGAATTAGCTATAAATCGATCTAATCTTTCATGTATTACCGGGGTTAAGGGTTCTACTTTAGTCCAAGTGAACCATCCAGAAGTTGGTTTACAATCAAAGAGGTTGTTTCGTATTAGACAGTTGCGAAAATTTTTAATTTGTGATCTAGCCCTTCGGGGACCTCCTTGTTTTTCAGAATCAGTTAATATTTCATTAAAATCCCCACCGAGCAGCCATGGTTTGTTTTTAGTAGAAGAGTATAATGAATCTATAAGTTCCCATGTTTTATATTTTTGGCTAGTTTCCGGAAAACCATGCATTCCAGTAAAAAACATAGTGGAGTTGTTCTTTGTTATTTGAGTATGAATATAACGCGACGAATAAGAAATTATACTTATATTGATATTGTTTAACGCAAATAGGGAAATACCGGAACACCCTTCCGTAGGGGGAATAGAAATAATGTCTAACATACCTAATGAAAGACATATGCGGTTACATTCCGCATTATTTATTTTAGTTTCGCATAAGAAAATGATATCAGGGTTGGTGCGTTGGACATATGACCGGAAATGTTGAACCGTCGGGGCTTGTCCAAGACCCTGACAGTTCCAGCATAGGATCCTTATTTTGCTCGGCGGGGCTGGGAATCAGCCGCCGCCGGAGAGTTTTTAGAGCTGCTCATCCCAGCTTTTGGAGTGGATCCCATCTTGAGGAAGTTATCTTGTAGTACCGATATAGATACTACCTCATTCGGCTTCCAGATTCCTTCGAATGCATTGACAACTGCATATATGTCTAACACTTTAGACGATATGAAGCATCCGATTACAATGAGCTTGGGATCTTCCTTGATAACATCCCAACCAAAGTCGGGTGTGTAGAGCAGTTCCGCTTCTTCGTTGGTGAGATTGATAGAGCTGAGTTGGGGAATAGATGAGGATGAAGCCATCGATAGGTTTGGTAAGTTTGGGATAGTAGGATGATAGAGAAGGGTTTGTGGGTTGGTGTAGTTATGATTCACATATATAAAGAAAATAATTGAGTTGGTTAATATAAGGAAAGTGGATAGAGGAGATTTTGGAAACGTAATTAGCGATTGGAAAATATATATTCTATTAAAACCATAAAATAAACTATTTAATAAACTTTCCTTAAATAAAATGAAAGAATTATTAAGGAAATAATTGTTCAGGGCAGATCTTAAATATCTATATAATTTTAGATTAAAGTTTAAAAGTAGTACTAGAAAGAAATTATGGAAGTGTTGGCTAAAAGTAAGGAATAAATTAGAAAAGACAGGATCAGTCTTGGCAATAAAAATAGATATTTTAAAGGTCGTATATTTAAGATGGAGAGAAAGTTTAGGAGATGCAGTTAATGGGAAATAAATTAAGGAAAGTACTAAGATTAATTCCATTAATGGTGTTATTATAGTAAAAGAAACGGCAAAGTTTAAGGATTGTGAATTTGGAAATAAAGTAAATTGTATTAAATAGATTGTATAGAAATTGAAAATAATTTTAATAGGTAAATAACTCATGAACCAGGATAAAAACGGAAAGATATGATACCTATTAGCTATATTTGAAATTGTTATTCTGGGAAAATTATGAAGATTAAAACCGGTAATAAATATTGCAGGAGGGAATATAGAAAGTAAAACATAACTTGTTGGTTTTATTAAAAACCAGGGAATAATTGCTCTTGATTTAAGTATAGAGTTCCACCAGAAGTATTGACTAAAAAAAGTGAGGAGGGATAAGAATAACAATTTGCAACTTTGCGAATAGTGAGAAGAGAGGTAGTCCCTAAAGTATAGGGTAGTTATAAAATCCCTTGAAAGGGCTAGAGAGAGGTCACCTAATAAGGTGTAGTAGTAGTCACGATCTTTAATATCGGTTGAGCATAAATTAAAACATGCAAAATTGCATACATGAAGCAGATAGACAGAAGCATGTAACACAAAGAAATATCCTAGAGGCATGCATCTATGAGTAAGGATCAACCGAATAAAAAGCATAAAGAAAAAGAAAGCAAAAGGAAAGCAGCACAAAATAATTACAGACCCAGGGAGAGGAGGAAGCGGGGAATAGAAAGTTAATACAGACCAAATGAGCAAAAAAATGATGGGGGAAAGGCAAATTAAATTATCTACAGCTACATAATTACAAAGCCAAGGAATAATGCAACATGAAGAGTCGAAAGACCTGCAGAATTGCATGGTAATGTTGTCATTTGGTTTCAAGATCTGCAAAAAGGTCAAAGTGTATATAAGAGAACCTTTGAGAGTATAGTTATAGATTAAGATAGGAGTCTTAAAAGTATTTACATATAGATGAATAGATTTAGCAGTCCATTCAGAGGTTATAAATGGTATGGGACAAAATGGATTAGCTTTAGAATAATAAAATATAGTAATGCAATGTGTACAATATGGATCAGAAAATAAAATTTGGTAGATACATATTAGGTGTGTATTAGATGTGTTTGTAATAGATATGTAAAATGTAATGAAACAGGTAACATTATAAGAGTTGTAGAACAGAATCATGAAAGCAACCATGAGATTTATAGTAACATATTTTAACCAAATTGGGAGGATGGTTCTAAAAACATAAGACCAAGAAGAACATCTATAATTCGTGATGATTCTATGTATTACTTTCGAGCAGAATAACTGGAATAAGGCAATATACATCAAAGAGTTACCTTGGTTTATAGAAAAAGTGTAATTAAAGTTAAATAATCCCATAGGGTGGGCTTGAATAATTTTCCCTTGAAGGGCTTGTTGTATATAGAAATCAGTAGTGATAGAAAATACTAATAAAGAAAAAAGAGCATGTAAATTGAAGGAGAGTAAAGAAACAAAGCTAGAGAATATGTAAAAAAATGATTGCAAGTATGAGATTATAATAGAATAAACTAAATTGATATGGATGTTAAAAATATGGCTGTTTAAAAAAGGGTAAAAGCATAATTTGAAAATCAGAATAAAAATTAATAACCAAACGGCAGTGAGGTTTATAGAGAATATGGAAAACAAGATAAAGAAAAAGATACTTAAAATAAAATGAAAGTTATACAGGATAAGGGCATAGAACCAAGACAGACCAGAGAGGATAAAGAAATAGATGCTTAAAATATAGAGAGTACATGATGAGTGCAAGAAGATAAAAAGGATAATACCATAGGTATAATTCGAGCCAGAGTATAAAAGTGTAATACAGTTTATAATCGTGAGAAAAGAACAGAAAAAGACCTTTGTGATATGCTTCCAGAATATAGTATGTCTTGATCCAAAACAGAGTAAGGGAGACCAGATCTGGATAAGGAAGAAGATGCAGAAAGATAATAAACACAGATAAAAATAAAATGGGAATAAAATAAAGAACAGAGGAAGAGAAGAACATATTTTTGCCCAATATTTGGTTAAAGCCCAGGACGGTAGATGAGAGGGCGGATCGAATAAATGAAGCTCCTGTCTGTCTCCATTGAGATGGGTTCCAAACGTCTTCCTATGGAACCTGAGAAGAAGAAAACAGAGGAAAAATACGAAAATAATAAAGTCTAGAGACGGGGATGAGGATAAAGAATTATTGAAATAAATAAATGATAATAATAAGCTATCGGAATTTAGCAAACCCATGAACATTGCCGGCGGTTTGGCTTTCCTGACAAAAAAATTAGGGTTAATCAAAACTGTGAAGATGAAACGGGTTGAGATAGAGAAGATTTGCATCAGGAAACTCAACACATATTTTAGCAAAAAGATAAAGGGAATTTAAAAAATTGTAGGGAGTAACAAAACCAGACTGTCGGCCCCTTCATGGGATACGATCGGAGAGAAGGGGGGATTGCTCCGAAACATCAAAAAGACATATAAGAAAAAAACCATGAGAAGATCAGAGATATGAAAGGGAAAGCAAGATAAAGGGAATATGAAGGGGAAAAAGAGTGGCTGACCGCACCAGACGGAGGCAGATCGGGGACATGCAAGTGCTTCCGCCGAGAAAGAATCCATTTTCCATAAAGTTCAGATCTGGTAGCGAGAGAGAGCCTCAGATCGATTCTTAGTAACACCGAATGGATCTTGCAACAAGAAAATAAAAGACTCATTAGAAACCAGATTAATAGATAAAAAACTAAAATAAATAGGAAGAAGACTCCTTTTCCGTTTGTTACAGTTCTGGTGGCGAGGGGGAGACCCAGATCGGATTTGATAAGCATAAGAACCGAGCACATCTCGCAACAAAATAACAGAAAATGCTTTAGAAACCAGAAAATAGAGTTATAACAATGAAATAATAAAAATAAAATAAAGAAAGTTGGATGGGGTGGGACGGCTCTTGGCCTTCTCTTACCATTTCCCAATGGTGCCAATTGAATCCGGTTAGATGACAATGATTGCATTTTCGGCGGAAGGTGGAAAGTTGCCGTGAGGGAGAGGGGAAAAGCATGGAGGAGAGGGGGAAAAACCACCGGAAAACAAGGAAAGAAGAAAAGAAAATGCAAACACCCACTAGAAACCCCGGAAAGAATTGAGAGAGAATTGAGAGCCATCCCACCCCGTTACCCGTTGCACTCTTACCCGTTGGAATTTTAATTAAGTACCCGTTAGAATTTTAACTAAGTAAAAAGTACAGAAATCGAGGTTTTGCAATATAATCGTGTTGAAAAGCTCGTGATCAATTATATGAACTCCTAAAATTTGATTCTAACTTGTTTTGCGGTCTTTTTTGTAGAGGTTTCAGACGAGCAGGTCTAAATGGGCCGAACAATAGACCCGTTAGAATATTAACTAAGTAAAAAGTACAGAAATCGAGTTTTTGCATTATAATCGTGTTGAAAAGCTTGTAATCAATTGTATGAACTCCTAAATTTGGATTAAAACTTATTTTGCAACCATTTTGTAGAGGTTTCAGATGAGCGGGTGATACATGCATGAGAGAGGTGAAACTAATAATCTTGGAAAAGAAGTTAAAACTGTTTTTCAAGTCAGAAACGTCAGTCAACTTGCGACTCCTTTTTGGATGGGATCCAGGCATTTATGGGTCGACATGTCTTCTTAAAACTTGTTCGGCTATCAATTATCTTTCCAACGGATCTTGAAACGCCTCAATCGGACATCTAGAACTCTAGATACGTTTATTTTAGTGAAGACAGCGCATGCAGAAATTCCTATACGGGATTAATACGAGATTTTTGGATAATTACGAATTTTCTTGATTTTATTTGATTATTTGTAATTTAAATCAATATAGGATTCTGAAATATCTATTAGGATCAGATTTATTTAATTAAGATTTTATTTTTTAATATTTATTTATTATTAGAAGTTACTTATGTAATTAGGAGATTAGATTTCAGCATTTATTTATTGTATTTAATTTCCTAAGTTTACTAGGATTAGAACTTCTCCAAGGCTTATATAAGGAGGCTTCAACCATATTGTAATGAAGATTTAAATGATTAAATAAAGTTCTCTTTTGAGTTCAGACTTGCAAGAAGTATAACTTGTGTTCTTTATTTTAGAAGCGATTCTTCAAGTTCGTCAGAATTTGTTGTTGATCTTCACACTCCTGCTTGCCTAGGTAACTGCGTCTAGGAGGGTAGGTTAGAGCCGCTTGAGGTTGCTTGCTTGGTTAATTGCGATCAAGAGGGTGCCGAGGACAATTTATCCATTTATCTTCCATCTCCATCGTCATCGCCTATCTTCATCCATCTTTTCACCAATCCAACATTCGCGTCAATATCCTTATCCGCTTCCGCAAGCTCAACGTTCGCGTATACGGGGCTGTGTCCGTATCATTTGGTATCAGATTTAGGTCGTTCTTGAGGATGTCATTGAGCAACGTATTGAATTTTACTCTTTTGGGGACTCGATGTCATTATTGTTTTCGACTAGATCATTCCGGGTATGATTGTCCAGATAAGTCTTATTTTCAAGAAATTTTTTTGAGAGATATGTTGTCTGAAATCATGCCTTCTAATGATATTGAAATATGTGATTCGGAACATGATAAAGAAATTTGTTCTCCTAAAGAACATGAAGAAGGCGATACCATCGAGAGTTTAACCTTGCCTATTGATGAGGAAGAAATTCTATGTAGTGTGTTTGGTTCCAGTGACAAACCAACTATTTTGATTCAAGATGATCATCAAACGACAAAAACCGACGAAGGTACACTACAATCAAAAGGTACCATTGATTGTTTTCAAATTTCTATTTATGCTTATTCCTCTTCTAGCATTAGTAACAATTTTGAAGATGAGAATGAGTCACTTTGCAACCAAAAGAACAATAGTGATGATATCAATGAGAAGGAACTTGTAAATTACATTGTAAAAAGAGACTATGCACAAGGATCCTTCAAGACATCTTCTCTTTCTTGGTACTTTGATGAACTTCCTACATTTACCGGTTTAGATTCGAGGGCGAATCTTTTTGAGGAGTGGGGGAATGATACATGCATGAGAGAGGTGAAACTAATAATTTTGGAAAAGAAGTTAAAACTGTTTTGCAAGTCAGAAACGTCAGTCAACTTGCGACTCCTTTTTGGATGGAATCCAGGCATTTATGGGTCGACATGTCTCCTTAAAACTTGTCCGGCTGTCAATTATCTTTCCAACGGATCTTGAAACACCTCAATCGGACATCTAGAACTCAAGATACGTCTATTTTAGTGAAGACATCGCATGCAGAAATTCCTATACGGGATTAATACGAGATTTTTGGATAATTACGAATTTTCTTGATTTTATTTGATTATTTGTAATTTAAATCAATATAGGATTCTGAAATATCTATTAGGATCAGATTTATTTAATTAGGATTTTATTTTTAATATTTATTTATTATTAGAAGTTACTTATGTAATTAGGAGATTAGATTTCAGCATTTATTTATTGTATTTAATTTCCTAAGTTTATTAGGATTAGAACTTCTCCAAGGCTTATATTGCAATATAATTGTGTTGAAAAGCTCATAATCAATTGTATAAACTCCTAAATTTTGATTAAAACTTATTTTGCAACCCTTTTGTAGAGGTTTCGAATGAGCGGGTCTAAATGGGCCGAACAATGGACCCGTTAGAATTTTAACTAAGTAAAAAGTACAGAAATCGAGGTTTTGCAATATAATCGTGTTTGAAAAGCTCGTAATCAATTTTATGAACTCCTAAATTTGGATTCTAACTTGTTTTGCGGTCTTTTTTGTAGAGGTTTCGGACGAGTGGGTCTAAATCGGCCGAACAATGGACCCGATAGAATTTTAACTAGGTAAAAAGTACAGAAATCGAGTTTTTGCATTATAATCGTGTTGAAAAGCTTGTAATCAATTGTATGAACTCCTAAATTTGGATTAATACGTATTTTGCAACCCTTTTGTAGAAGGTTCGGATGAGCGGGTCCAAATGGGCCGAACAATGGACCCGTTAGAATTTTAACGGAGTAAAAAGTAATAAAATCGAGTTTTTGCAATATAATCGTGTTAAAAAGCTCGTAATCAATTGTATGAAGTCCTAAATTTGGATTAAAACTTATTTTGCAACCCTTTTGTAGAGGTTTCGGACGAGCGGGTTTAAATGGGCCGAACAATGAACCCGTTAGAATTTTAATTGAGTAAAAAGTACAGTAATCGAGTTTTTGCAATATAATCATGTTGAAAAGCTCGTAATCAATTGTATGAACTCCTAAATTTGGATTAAAACTTATTTTGCAACCCTTTTGTAGAGGTTTCAGACGAGCGGGTCTAAATGGGCCGAACAATGGACCCGTTAGAATTTTAACTGAGAAAAAAGTACAGAAATCGAGTTTTGCAATATAATCTTGTTGAAAAGCTCGTAATCAATTGTATGAACTCCTAAATTTGGATTAAAACTTATTTTGCAACCCTTTTGTAGAGGTTTCAGACGAGCGGGTCTAAATGGGCCGAACAATGGACCCGTTAGAATATTAACTGAATAAAAAGTACAGAATTCTAGTTTTTCAATATAATCATGTTGAAAAGCTCGTAATCAATTGTATGAACTCCTAAATTTGGATTAAAACTTATTTTGCAACCCTTATGTAGAGGTTTCGGAAGAGCGAGTCCAAATGGGCCGAACAATGGACCCGTTAGAATTTTAACTGAGTAAAAAGTACAAAAATCGAGTTTTTGCAATATAATTGTGTTGAAAAGCTCTTAATCAATTGTATGAACTCCTAAATTTGGATTAAAACTTATTTTGCAACCCTTTTGTAGAGGTTTCAGACGAGCGGGTCTAAATGGGCCGAACAATGGACATGTTAGAATTTTAACTGAGTAAAAAGTACAGAAATCGAGTTTTTGCAATATAATCGTGTTGAAAAGCTCGTAATCAATTGTATGAACTCCTAAATTTGGATTAAAACTTATTTTGCAACCCTTTTGTAGAGGTTTCAGATGAGCGTGTGATACATGCATGAGAGAGGTGAAACTAATAATCTTGGAAAAGAAGTTAAAACTGTTTTTCAAGTCAGAAACGTCAGTCAACTTGCGACTTCTTTTTGGATGGGATCCAGGCATTTATGGGTCGACATGTCTTCTTAAAACTTTTTCGGCTGTCAATTATCTTTCCAACGGATCTTGAAACGCCTCAATCGGACATCTAGAACTCTAGATACGTTTATTTTAGTGAAGACAGCGCATGCCGAAATTCTTATACGGGATTAATACGAGATTTTTGGATAATTACGAATTTTCTTGATTTTATTTGATTATTTGTAATTTAAATCAATATAGGATTCTGAAATATCTATTAGGATCAGATTTATTTAATTAAGATTTTATTTTTTAATATTTATTTATTATTAGAAGTTACTTATGTAATTAGGAGATTAGATTTCAGCATTTATGTATTGTATTTAATTTCCTAAGTTTACTAGGATTAGAACTTCTCCAAGGCTTATATAAGGAGGCTTCAACCATATTGTAATGAAGATTTAAATGATTAAATAAAGTTCTCTTTTGAGTTCAGACTTGCAAGAAGTATAACTTGTGTTCTTTATTTTAGAAGCGATTCTTCAAGTTCGTCAGAATTTGTTGTTGATCTTCACACTCCTGCTTGCCTAGGTAACTGCGTCTAGGAGGGTAGGTTAGAGCCGCTTGAGGTTGCTTGCTTGGTTAATTGCGATCAAGAGGGTGCCGAGGACAATTTATCCATTTATCTTCCATCTCCATCGTCATCGCCTATCTTCATCCATCTTTTCACCAATCCAACATTCGCGTCAATATCCTTATCCGCTTCCGCAAGCTCAACGTTCGCGTATACGGGGCTGTGTCCGTATCATTTGGTATCAGATTTAGGTCGTTCTTGAGGATGTCATTGAGCAACGTATTGAATTTTACTCTTTTGGGGACTCGATGTCATTATTGTTTTCGACTAGATCATTCCGGGTATGATTGTCCAGATAAGTCTTATTTTCAAGAAATTTTTTTGAGAGATATGTTGTCTGAAATCATGCCTTCTAATGATATTGAAATATGTGATTCGGAACATGATAAAGAAATTTGTTCTCCTAAAGAACATGAAGAAGGCGATACCATCGAGAGTTTAACCTTGCCTATTGATGAGGAAGAAATTCTATGTAGTGTGTTTGGTTCCAGTGACAAACCAACTATTTTGATTCAAGATGATCATCAAACGACAAAAACCGACGAAGGTACACTACAATCAAAAGGTACCATTGATTGTTTTCAAATTTCTATTTATGCTTATTCCTCTTCTAGCATTAGTAACAATTTTGAAGATGAGAATGAGTCACTTTGCAACCAAAAGAACAATAGTGATGATATCAATGAGAAGGAACTTGTAAATTACATTGCAAAAAGAGACTATGCACAAGGATCCTTCAAGTCATCTTCTCTTTCTTGGTACTTTGATGAACTTCCTACATTTACCGGTTTAGATTCGAGGGGGAATCTTTTTGAGGAGTGGGGGAATGATACATGCATGAGAGAGGTGAAACTAATAATCTTGGAAAAGAAGTTAAAACTGTTTTGCAAGTCAGAAACGTCAGTCAACTTGCGACTCCTTTTTGGATTGAATCCAAGCATTTATGGGTCCACATGTCTCCTTAAAACTTGTCCGGCTGTCAATTATCTTTCCAACGGATCTTGAAACGCCTCAATCGGACATCTAGAACTCAAGATACGTCTATTTTAGTGAAGACAGCGCATGCAGAAATTCCTATACGGGATTAATACGAGATTTTTGGATAATTACGAATTTTCTTGATTTTATTTGATTATTTGTAATTTAAATCAATATAGGATTCTGAAATATCTATTAGGATCAGATTATTTAATTAGGATTTTATTTTTAATATTTATTTATTATTAGAAGTTACTTATGTAATTAGGAGATTAGATTTCAGCATTTATTTATTGTATTTAATTTCCTAAGTTTACTAGGATTAGAACTTCTCCAAGGCTTATATTGCAATATAATTGTGTTGAAAAGCTCATAATCAATTGTATAAACTCCTAAATTTTGATTAAAACTTATTTTGCAACCCTTTTGTAGAGGTTTCGAATGAGCAGGTCTAAATGGGCCGAACAATGGACCCGTTAGAATTTTAACTAAGTAAAAAATACAGAAATCGAGGTTTTGCAATATAATCGTGTTTGAAAAGCTCGTAATCAATTTTATGAACTCCTAAATTTGGATTCTAACTTGTTTTGCGGTCTTTTTTGTAGAGGTTTCGGACGAGTGGGTCTAAATCGGCCGAACAATGGACCCGATAGAATTTTAACTAGGTAAAAAGTACAGAAATCGAGTTTTTGCATTATAATCGTGTTGAAAAGCTTGTAATCAATTGTATGAACTCCTAAATTTGGATTAAAACTTATTTTGCAACCCTTTTGTAGAAGGTTCGGATGAGCGGGTCCAAATGGGCCGAACAATGGACCCGTTAAAATTTTAACGGAGTAAAAAGTAATAAAATCGAGTTTTTGCAATATAATCGTGTTAAAAAGCTCGTAATCAATTGTATGAAGTCCTAAATTTGGATTAAAACGTATTTTGCAACCCTTTTGTAGAGGTTTCGGACGAGCGGGTTTAAATGGGCCGAACAATGGACCCGTTAGAATTTTAATTGAGTAAAAAGTACAGTAATCGAGTTTTTGCAATATAATCATGTTGGAAATCTCGTCATCAATTATATGAACTCCTAAAATTTGATTCTAACTTGTTTTGCGGTCTTTTTTGTAGAGGTTTCGGACGAGCGGGTCTAAATGGGCCGAACAATGGACCCGTTAGAATTTTAACTGAGAAAAAAGTACAGAAATCGAGTTTTGCAATATAATCTTGTTGAAAAGCTCGTAATCAATTGTATGAACTCCTAAATTTGGATTAAAACTTATTTTGCAACCCTTTTGTAGAGGTTTCAGACGAGCGGGTCTAAATGGGCCGAACAATGGACCCGTTAGAATATTAACTGAATAAAAAGTACAGAATTCTAGTTTTTCAATATAATCATGTTGAAAAGCTCTTAATCAATTGTATGAACTCCTAAATTTGGATTAAAACTTATTTTGCAACCCTTATGTAGAGGTTTCGGACGAGCGAGTCCAAATGGGCCGAACAATGGACCCGTTAGAATTTTAACTGAGTAAAAAGTACAAAAATCGAGTTTTTGCAATATAATCGTGTTGAAAAGCTCTTAATCAATTGTATGAACTCCTAAATTTGGGATTAAAACTTATTTTGCAACCCTTTTGTAGAGGTTTCGGCGAGCGGGTCCAAATGGGCCGAACAATGGACCCGTTAGAATATTAACTGAATAAAAAGTACAAAATTATAGTCTTTTCAATATAATCGTGTTGAAAAGCTCGTAATCAATTTTATGAACTCCTAAATTTGGATAAAAACTTATTTTGCAACCCTTTTGTACAAGTTTCGGACGAGCGGGTCTAAATGGGCCGAACAATGGACCCATTGGAATTTTAACTGAGTAAAAAAGTTCAGAAATCGAGTTTTTGAAATATAATCGTGTTGAAAAGCTCGTAATCAATTGTATGAAATCCTAAATTTGGATTAAAACTTATTTTGCAACCCTTTTGTAGAGGTTTCAGACGAGCGAGTCTAAATGGGCCGAACAATGGACCCGTTAATGTATTAATTGATTAAAAAGTACAAATTTCTATTTTTTCAATATAATCGTGTTGAAATGCTCGTCATCAATTTTATGAACTCCTAAATTTGGATTAAAACTTATTTTGCAACCCTCTTGTACATGTTTCGGACGAGCGGGTCTAAATGGGCCGAACAATGGACCCATTAGAATTTTAACTGAGTAAAAAGTTTAGAAATCGAGTTTTTGAAATATAATCCTGTTGAAAAGCTTGTAATCAATTATATGAACTCCTAAAATTTGATTCTAAATTATTTTGCAGTCTTTTTTGTAGAGGTTTCGAACGAGCGAGTCTAAATGGGCCGAACAATGGACCCGTTAGAATTTTAACTGAGTAAAAAGTACAGAAATCAAGTTTTTTCAATATAATCGTGTTGAAAAGCTCGTAATCAATTATATGAACTCCTAAATTTGGATTAAAACTTATTTTGCAGCCCTTTTTGTAGAGGTTTCGGACGAACGGGTCTAAATGGGCCGAACAAAGGACCCGTTAGAATTTTAACTAAGTAAAAAGTACAGAAATCGAGTTTTTGCAATATAATCATGTTGGAATGCCTGAAATTAATTATATGAACTATTAAATTTGATTAAAACTTGTTTTGCGGTTTTTTTTGTAGAGGTTTCGGACGAGCGGGTCTAAATGGGTCGAACAATGAACTCGTTAGAATTTTAACTGAGTAAAAAGTACAGAAATCGAGTTTTTGCAATATAATCGTGTTGAAAAGCTCGTAATCAATTATATGAACTCCTAAATTTGGATTAAAACTTATTTTGCAGCCCTTTTTGTAGAGGTTTCGGACGAACGGGTCTAAATGGGCCGAACAAAGGACCCGTTAGAATTTTAACAGAGTAAAAAGTACAGAAATCAAGTTTTAGCAATATAATCATGTTGGAAAGCTTGTAATTAATTATATGAACTCTTAAATTTGATTAAAACTTGTTTTGCGGTCTTTTTGTAGAGGTTTCGGATGAGCGGGTCTAAATGGGCCGAACAATGGACTCGTTAGAATTTTAACTGAGTAAAAAGTACAAAAATCGAGTTTATGCAATATAATCATGTTGAAAAGCTCGTAATCAATTTTATGAACTCCTAAATTTGGATTAAAACTTATTTTGCAGCCTTTTTTGTAGTGGTTTCAGACGATCGGGTTTAAATAGGCCGAACAATGGACCCGTTAGAATTTTAACGGAGTAAAAAGTACAGAAATCGAGTTTTTCCAATATAATCGTGTTGAAAAGCTCGTAATCAATTATATGAACTCCTAAATTTGGATTAAAACTTATTTTCCAACCCTTTTGTAGAGCTTTCGGAGAGCGGGTCTAAATGGGTCGAGCAATGGACCCGTTAGAATTTTAACTGAGTAAAAAGTACAGAAATCGAGTTTTTTCATTATAATCGTGTTGAAAAGCACGTAATCAATTATATGAACTCCTAAAATTTGATTCTAACATTTTTTGCGATCTTTTTTGTAGAGGTTTCGGACGACCGAGTCTAAATCGGCCGAACAATGGACCCGTTAGAATTTTAACTGAGTAAAAAGTACAAAAATCGAGTTTTTGCATTATAATCGTGTTGAAA
Organism: Hibiscus trionum; assembly: GCA_030270665.1. NCBI lineage: Eukaryota > Viridiplantae > Streptophyta > Magnoliopsida > Malvales > Malvaceae > Hibiscus > Hibiscus trionum. The sequence goes on along the minus strand of BSYR01000010.1, from coordinate 34,299,159 downwards.
AGCTTGTAATGAATTGTATGAACTCCTAAATTTGGATTAAAACTTATTTTGCAACCCTTTTGTATAGGTTTCGGATGAGCGGGTCCAAATGGGCCGAACAATGGACCTTTTAGAATTTTTACTGAGTAAAAAGTAATAAAATCGAGTTTTTGCAATATAGTCGTGTTAAAAAGCTCGTAATCAATTGTATGAACTCCTAAATTTAGATTAAAACTTATTTCTCAACCCTTTTGTAGAGGTTTCGGACGAGCGAGTCTAAATGGGCCGAACAATGGACCCATTAGAATTTTAACTGAGTAAAAAGTACATAAATCCAGTTTTTGCAATATAATCATGTTGAAAAACTCTTAATTAATTGTATGAACTCGGCCCATTTAGACCCGCTCGTCCGAAACCTCAACAAAAGGGTTTTAAATAAGTTTTATTCCAAATTTAGGAGTTCATACAATTGATTACGAGCTTTTCAACACAATTATATTGCAAAAACTCAATTTGTGTGCTTTTTACTCAGTTAAAATTCTAACGGGTCCATTGTTTGGCCCATTTAGAACCGCTCATCCGAAACCTATACCAAAAGGGTTGCAAAATAAGTTTTAATCCAAATTTAGGAGTTCATACAATTGATTACGAGCTTTTCAATACGATTATATTGCAAAAACTCGATTTCTGTACTTTTTACTCAATTAAAATTCTAACGGGTCCATTGTTCGGCCCATTTAGACCCGCTCGTCCGAAACCTTTACAAAAAAGATCGCAAAATATATTTTAATCAAATTTTAGGAGTTCATATAATTGATTAAGAGCTTTTCAACACGATTATATTGCAAAAACTTGATTTCTGTTCTTTTTACTCAGTTAATATTCTAACGGGTCCATTGTTCGGCCCATTTAGACCCGCTCGTCCGAAACCTCTACAAAAGGATTGCAAAATAAGTTTTAATCCAAATTTAGGAGTTCATACAATTGATTACGAGATTTTCAACACAATTATATTGCAAAAACTCGATTATTGTGCTTTTTACTCAGTTAAAATTCTAACGGGTCCATTGTTCGGCCCATTTAGACCCGCTTGTCCGAAACCTTTACAAAAAAGATCGCAACATAAGTTAGAATCAAATTTTAGGAGTTCATATAAATTATTAAGAGCTTTTCAACACGATTATATTGCAAAAACACGATTCTGTTCTTTTTCCTCAGTTAATATTCTAACGGGTCTATTGTTCGGCCCATTTAGACCCGCTCGTCCGAAAACTTTACAAAAGGGTTGCAAAATAAGTTTTAATCCAAATTTAGGAGTTCATACAATTGATTACGAGCTTTTCAACACAATTATATTGCAAAACTCGATTTTTGTTCTTTTTTCTCAGTTAATATTCTAACGGGTCCATTGTTCGGCCCATTTAGACCCGCTCGTCCGAAACCTTTACAAAAAAGATCGCAAAATAAGTTAGAATCAAATTTTAGGATTTCATATAATTGATTAAGAGCTTTTAAACACAATTATATTGCAAAAACTCAATTTCTATACTTTTTACTCGGTTAAAATTCTAACGGGTCCATTGTTCTGCCTATTTAGACTCGCTCGTCCGAAACCTTACAAAAAGGACCGCAAAATAAGTTTTAATAAAAATTTAGGAGTTCATATAATTGATTACGAGCTTTTAAACACGATTATATTGCAAAAACTCGATTTCTGTACTTTTTACTCAGTTAAAATTCTAACGGGTCCATTGTTCGGCCCATTTAGACCCGCTCGTCCGAAACCTCTACAAAAAGGTTGCAAAATAAGTGTTAATCCAAATTTAGGAGTTCATACAATTGATTACGAGCGTTTCAATATGATTATATTGCAAAAACTCGATTTCTATACTTTTTACTCAGTTAAAATTCTAACGGGTCAACTGTTCGGCCCATTTAGACCCGCTCGTCCGAAACCTCTACAAAAGGGTTGCAAAATAAGTTTTAATCCAAATTTAGGAGTACATACAATTGATTACGAGCTTTTCAACACAATTATATTGCAAAAACTTGATTACTATACTTTTTACTTAGTTAAAATTCTTACAGGTCTATTTTTTGGCCCATTAGGACCCGCTCGTCTGAAACCTCTACAAAAGGGTTGCAAAATAAGTTTTAATCCAAATTTAAGAGTTCATATAGATGATTACGAGCTTTTCAAAACGATTATTTTGCAAAAACTAGATTTCTGTACTTTTTACTCCGTTAAAATTCTAACGGGTCCATTGTTCGGCTCATTTAGACCCGCTCGTTTGAAACCTCAACAAAAAGGTTGCAAAATAAGTTTTAATCCAAATTTCGGAGTTCATACAGTTGATTACGAGCTTTTCAACACAATTATATTTCAAAAACTCGATTTTTGTGCTTTTTACTCAGTTAAAATTCTAACGGGTCCATTGTTCGGCCCATTTAGACCCGCTCGTCCGAAACCTCTACAAAAAGGTTGCAAAATAAATGTTAATCCAAATTTAGGAGTTCATACAATTGATTACGAGCGTTTCAATACGATTATATTGCAAAAACTCGATTTCTGTACTTTTTACTCAGTTAAAATTCTAACGGGTCCTTTGTCCGGCCCATTTAGACCCGATCGTCCGAAACCTATACAAAAAGAGCTGCAAAATAAGTTTTAATCCAAATTTAGGAATGCATATAATTGATTACGTGCTTTTCAACATGATTATATTGTAAAAACTCAATTACAGTTCTTTTTACTCAGTTACAATTCTAACGGGTCCATTGTTCGGCCCATTTAGACCCGCTCGTCCGAAACCTCTACAAAAAGGTTGCAAAATAAGTGTTAATCCAAATTTAGGAGTTCATACAATTGATTACGAGCGTTTCAATATGATTATATTGCAAAAACTCGATTTCTATACTTTTTACTCAGTTAAAATTCTAACGGGTCAACTGTTTGGCCCATTTAGACCCGCTCGTCCGAAACCTCTACAAAAGGGTTGCAAAATAAGTTTTAATCCAAATTTAGGAGTACATACAATTGATTACGAGCTTTTCAACACAATTATATTGCAAAAACTTGATTACTATACTTTTTACTTAGTTAAAATTCTTACAGGTCTATTTTTCGGCCCATTAGGACCCGCTCATCTGAAACCTCTACAAAAGGGTTGCAAAATAAGTTTTAATCCAAATTTAAGAGTTCATATAGATGATTACGAGCTTTTCAAAATGATTATTTTGCAAAAACTAGATTTCTGTACTTTTTAGTCCGTTAAAATTCTAACGGGTCCATTGTTCGGCTCATTTAGACCCGCTCGTTTGAAACCTCAAAAAAAAGGTTGCAAAATAAGTTTTAATCCAAATTTCGGAGTTCATACAGTTGATTACGAGCTTTTCAACACAATTATATTTCAAAAACTCGATTTTTGTGCTTTTTACTCAGTTAAAATTCTAACGGGTTCATTGTTCGGCCCATTTAGACCCGCTCGTCCGAAACCTCTACAAAAAGGTTGCAAAATAAATGTTAATCCAAATTTAGGAGTTCATACAATTGATTACGAGCGTTTCAATACGATTATATTGCAAAAACTCGATTTCTGTACTTTTTACTCAGTTAAAATTCTAACGGGTCCTTTGTTCGGCCCATTTAGACCCGATCGTCCGAAACCTATACAAAAAGAGCTGCAAAATAAGTTTTAATCCAAATTTAGGAATGCATATAATTGATTACGTGCTTTTCAACATGATTATATTGTAAAAACTCAATTACAGTTCTTTTTACTCAGTTACAATTCTAACGGGTCCATTGTTCGGCCCATTTAGACTTGCTTGTCCGAAACCTCTACAAAAGGGTTGCAAAATAAGTTTTAATCGAAATTTAGGAGTTCATACAATTGGTTATGAGCTTTTGAACACGATTATATTGCAAAAACACGATTTCTGTTCTTTTTACTCAGTTAAAATTCTAACGGGTCCATTGTTCGCCCCATTTACACCCGCTCGTCCGAAACTTCTACAAAAAAGACCGCAAAAGAAGTTAGAATCAAATTTTAAGAGTTCATATAATTGATTACGAGCTTTTCAACACGATTATATTGAAAAATCTCGATTACAGTTCTTTTTACTCAGTTAAAATTCTAACGGGTCCATTGTTCGACCCATTTAGACCCGCTCGTCCGAAACCTCTACAAAAGGGTTGCAAAATAAGTTTTAATCTAAATTTAGGAGTTCATACAATTGTTTACGAGCTTTTCAACACGATTATATTGCAAAAACTGGATTTCTGTTCTTTTTACTCAGTTAAAATTCTAATGGGTCCATTGTTCGGCCCATTTAGACCCGCTCGTCTGAAACCTTTACAAAAAAGACCGCAAAAGAAGTTAGAATCCAATTTTAGGAGTTCATATAATTGATTACGAGCTTTTCAACACGATTATATTGAAAAATCTTGACTACAGTTCTTTTTACTCAGTTAAAATTATAACGGGTCCATTGTTCGCACCATTTAGACCCGCTCGTTCGAAACCTCTACAAAAAAGACCGCAAAACAAGTTAGAGTCAAATTTTAGGATTTCATATAATTGATTACGAGCTTTTCAACACGACTATAATGCAAAAACTTGATTTCTGTACTTTTTACTCAGTTAAAATTCTAACGGGTCCATTGTTCGGCCCATTTAGACCTGCTCATCTGAAACCTCAACAAAAGGGTTGCAAAATAACTTTTAATCCAAATTTATGAGTTCATACAATTTATTACGAGCTTTTCAACACAATTATATTGCAAAAACTCGATTTTTGTGCTTTTTACTCAGTTAAAATTCTAACGGGTCCATTGTTCGGCCCATTTAGACCCGCTCGTCCGAAACCTCTACAAAAGGGTTGCAAAATAAGTTTTAATCAAAATTTAGGAGTTCATACAATTGATTACGAGCTTTTCAACACGATTATATTGCAAAAACTCGATTTATGTGCTTTTTAGTCAGTTAAAATTCTAACGGGTCCGTTGTTCTGCCCATTTAGACCCGCTCGTCCGAAACCTTTACAAAAAAGATCCCAAAATAAGTTTTCATCAAATTTTAGGAGTTCATATAATTGATTAAGAGCTTTTCAACACGATTATATTGCAAAAACTTGATTTCTGTACTTTTTACTCAGTTAAAATTCTAACGGGTCCATTGTTCGGCCCATTTAGACCAGCTCGTCCGAAACCTCTACAAAAAGGTTGCAAAATAAGTTTTAATCCAAATTTAGGAGTTCATACAATTGTTTACGAGCTTTCAACACGATTATATTGCAAAAACTCGATTTCTGTACTTTTTACTCAGTTAAAATTCTAATGGGTCCATTGTTCGGCCCATTTAGACCCGCTCGTCTGAAACCTTTACAAAAAAGACCGCAAAAGAAGTTAGAATCCAATTTTAGGAGTTCATATAATTGATTATGAGCTTTTCAACACGATTATATTGAAAAATCTCGATTACAGTTCTTTTTACTTAGTTAAAATTCTAACGGGTCCATTGTTCGACCCATTTAGACCTGCTCGTCCGAAACCTCTAGAAAAGGGTTGCAAATTAAGTTTTAATCCAAATTTAGGAGTTCATACAATTGATTACGAGCTTTTCAATACGATTATATTGCAAAAACTCGATTTATGTACTTTTTACTCAGTTAAAATTCTAACGGGTCCATTGTTCGGCCCATTTAGACTCGCTCGTCCGAAACCATTACAAAAAAGACCGCAAAATAAGTTAGAATCAAATTTTAGGAGTTCATATAATTGATTACGAGCTTTTCAACACGATTATATTGAAAAATCTCGATTACAGTTCTTTTTACTCAGTTAAAATTCTAACGGGTCCATTGTTCGACCCATTTAGACCTGCTCGTTCGAAACCTCTACAAAAGGGTTGCAAATAAGTTTTAATCCAAATTTAGGAGTTCATACAATTGTTTACGAGCTCTTCAACACGATTATATTGCAAAAACTCGATTTCTGTTCTTTTTACTCAGTTAAAATTCTAACGGGTCCATTGTTCGCCGCATTTAGACCCGCTCGTCCGAAACCTCTACAAAAAAGACCGCAAAACAAGTTAGAGTCAAATTTTAGGATTTCATATAATTTATTACGAGCTTTTCAACACGACTATATTGCAAAAACTTGATTTCTGTACTTTTTACTCAGTTAAAATTCTAACGGGTCCATTGTTCGGCCTATTTAGACCCGCTCGTCCGAAACCTCGACAAAAGGGTTGCAAAATAACTTTTAATCCAAATTTAGGAGTTCATACAATTGATTACGAGCTTTTCAACACAATTATATTGCAAAAACTCAATTTGTGTGCTTTTTACTCAGTTAAAATTCTAACGGGTCCATTGTTCGGCCCATTTAGACCCGCTCGTCCGAAACCTCTACAAAAGGGTTGCAAAATAAGTTTTAATCAAAATTTAGGAGTTCATACAATTGATTACGAGCTTTTCAACATGATTATATTGCAAAAACTCGATTTATGTACTTTTTAGTCAGTTAAAATTCTAACGGGTCCGTTGTTCGGCCCATTTAGACTCGCTCGTCCGAAACCTTTACAAAAAAGATCCCAAAATAAATTTTAATCAAATTTTAGGAGTTCATATAATTGATTAAGAGCTTTTCAACACGATTATATTGCAAAAACTTGATTTCTGTACTTTTTACTCAGTTAAAATGCTAACGAGACCATTGTTCGGCCCATTTAGACCCGCTCGTCCGAAACCTCTACAAAAGGGTTGCAAAATAAGTTTTAATCCAAATTTAGGATTTCATACAATTGTTTACGAGCTTTTCAACACGATTATATTGCAAAAACTCGATTTCTGTACTTTTTACTCAATTAAAATTCTAATGGGTCCATTGTTCGGCCCATTTAGACCCGCTCGTCTGAAACCTTTACAAAAAAGACCGCAAAAGAAGTTAGAATCAAATTTCAGGAGTTCATATAATTGATTACGAGCTTTTCAACACGATTATATTGAAAAATCTCGATTACAGTTCTTTTTACTCAGTTAAAATTCTAACGGGTCCTTTGTTCGACCCATTTAGACCCGCTCGTCCGAAACCTCTAGAAAAGGGTTGCAAAATAAGTTTTAATCCAAATTTAGGAGTTCATACAATTGTTTACGAGCTTTTCAACACGATTATATTGCAAAAACTCGATTTCTGTTCTTTTTACTCAGTTAAAATTCTAACGGGTCCATTGTTCGCCCCATTTAGACCCGCTCGTCCGGAACCTCTACAAAAAAGACCGCAAAACAAGTTAGATTCAAATTTTAGGATTTCATATAATTGATTACGAGCTTTTCAACACGACTATATTGCAAAAACTTGATTTCTGTACTTTTTACTTAGTTAAAATTCTAACGGGTCCATTGTTCGGCCCATTTAGACCCGCTCGTCCGAAACCTCAACAAAAGGGTTGCAAAATAAGTTTTAATCCAAATTTAAGAGTTCATACAATTGATTACGAGCTTCTCAACACAATTATATTGCAAAAACTCGATTTTTGTGCTTTTTACTTAGTTAAAATTCTAACGGGTCCATTGTTCGGCCCATTTAGACCCGCTCGTCCGAAACCTCTAACAAAAGGTTGCAAAATAGGTGTTAATCCAAATTTAGGAGTTCGTACAATTGATTACGAGCGTTTCAATACGATTTTATTGCAAAAACTCGATTTCTGTACTTTTTACTCAGTTAAAATTCTAACGGGTCCATTGTTCGGCCCATTTAGACCCGATCGTCCGAAACCTATACAAAAAGGGCTGCAAAATAAGTTTTAATCCAAATTTAGGAATGCATATAATTGATTACGTGCTTTTCAACACGATTATATTACAAAAACTCGATTTCTATACATTTTACTAAATTAAAATTCTAACGGGTCCACTGTTAGGCCCATTTAGACCCGCTCATCCGAAACCTCTACAAAAGGGTTGCAAAATAAGTTTTAATCAAAATTTAGGAGTTCATACAATTGATTACGAGCTTTTCAACACGATTATATTGCAAAAACTCGATTTATGTACTTTTTACAAAGTTAAAATTTTAACGGGTCCATTGTTCGGCCCATTTAGACCCGCTCATCCGAAACCTTTACAAAAAAGATCCTAAAATAAGTTTTAATCAAATTTTAGGAGTTCATATAATTGATTAAGAGCTTTTCAACACGATTATATTGCAAAAACTTGATTTCTGTACTTTTTACTCAGTTAAAATTCTAACGGGTCCATTGTTCGGCCCATTTAGACCCGCTCGTCCAAAACCTCTACAAAAGGGTTGCAAAATAAGTTTTAATCCAAATTTAGGAGTTCATACAACTGTTTACGAGCTTTTCAACACGATTATATTGCAAAAACTCGATTTCTGTCGAAGAAATCATCGCTATTCGACTCTAGTAGTACGACGCCGAAGGAAGAAGAATCATCGCTATTCCAAAAGGATAATGAACAACCGTCGGTGAGTCATGTCGAAGAAGACCGAGGAAAGCAAGATGTCGAAGAAATTTGTTATCCTCGAGAACTTGGGGAAGATGTCACTACTGAGAGTTTAACCTTACCCAATAATGAGCAAATACTCCCAGAAGATGACGTTTCGGAAGAAGAAACACTTGAACCTATAAATCAAGACAATCTTTCATGCTTAGTAGTCAGTTCTCTTGATTCATCAACAACCTCCCAAGAAAGTAAGTGTGATTCTAACCCTTTATTTGATTCTCGTCCTATCATTATGTTAGAAACACTTCATCCTCTATAGAAATTGTATTTCGATGATATTATTTGTGAGAGGAATTGGGTATGTGAGTTATCTTATTTGAAAAAGACCGAGAGTCAAGAGGCCGAGAGCAATAAAAGTCAAATTAATGGCCCGATTTTGGTGAGTGAAAAGAAACATGAGGAAAAAGTCGAACAATGTCCAAATGAAAAAGGCGAGAAAAAAATAAAGAGAGATTTTTTTTGACCTAACCATAACATCATTGTTTCGAGTGGCTTTGAGTTCTTTTTTCAGGATTTTGTTGAACCATTGAGAGGAGCTCAATTGGATCACTCCACGTATGACAAAGATTCCTTTTTGATTGCCATTGTTAAACGTCCTTCTTTTTCTGTTTCTGATTCGAGGACGAATCCTTTTGAGGAGAGGGGGAATGATACATGCATGGGAGGGCTAAACCAATGCATATTGGACAAGAAGTTGAATCTGTTTGTGAAGTCTGGAAAGTCAGCCAACTTGCGACGACTTTTCGGATGGGATCCGGGCATTTCTGGGCATAGTTGTCTTCTAACAAATTGACCGGAATTCAGTTACCTTTCCAACGCATCTTGAAACGCATCAATCGGACATCGGGAACTCAAGATACGCTCATTTTACTGAAGACTGCGCATGCAGAAAACTGGATACGGGATTATTACGGGATTTTGTAAAATTCAGCCCAAAAGCTATTATATAAGACTTTTGGACGAATTAGACTTAGCCCAACTTAATTATTAACATTTAAATTATGTTTTTAGGGTTTTATATACTTTAGGAACCAGCCACCCTTCTCCCAAACAACTCTTATCAACTTATCACATGCACTTATCAGCTTATCACTTGCAGCCCAAGCACAAGGAGTTTAAAGGCTGTTTTTCTTTTATTTTTTAATTAAATTAGGGTTTCCTTGTTTTAGTAGAAGTTAGATTACTTTGGCTATCCTTCACCTATAAAAGGATGAAGCCTCCACCATTGTAAATCAGATTATGGAGATTTTCTTGGATTAATAAAATATTTAGTGAGTTTGTTTTTGCAAGTGTTGATTACTTGTGTCTTCGAAGTCTTCTTCAACATAAGTCCGACGAGTTCTTGTGAGGGAGATCATCTTCACACTCCTGCTTGCCTAGGTAATCACGTCTAGGAGGGTGGGTTAGAGCCAATTGAGGTTGCTTGCTTAGGTAATTGCGTCTAAGAGGGTGCCGAGGACAAAACCATCTTCAACTTCATGCCATCTCCATAGCCACTCAATTTCTATACTTTTTACTCAGTTAAAATTCTAACGGGTCCACTGTTCGACCCATTTAGACTCGCTCGTCCGAAACCTTTTCGAGAAAGATCGCAAAATAAGTTAGAATCAAATTTTAGGAGTTCATATAATTGATTAAGAGATTTTCAACACAATTATATTGCAAAAACGCGATTTCTGTTTTTTTTTCCTCAGTTAATATTCTAACGGGTCTATTGTTCGGCCCATTTAGACCCGCTCGTCCGAAACCTCTACAAAAGGGTTGCAAAATAAGTTTTAATCCAAATTTAGGAGTTCATACAATTGATTACGAGCTTTTCAACACAATTATATTGCAAAAACTCAATTTTTGTGCTTTTTACTCAGTTAAAATTCTAACGGGTCCATTGTTCGGCCCATTTAGACCCGCTTGTCCGAAACCTTTACAAAAAATATCGCAAAATAAGTTAGAATCAAATTTTAGGAGTTCATATTATTGATTAAGAGCTTTTCAACACGATTATATTGCAAAAACTCAATTTCTATACTTTTTACTCGGTTAGAATTCTAACGGGTCCATTGTTCTGCCTATTTAGAATCGCTCGTCCGAAACCTTACAAAAAGGACCGCAAAATAAGTTTTAATCAAAATTTAGGATTTCATATAATTGATTACGAGCTTTTCAACACGATTATATTGCAAAAACTCGATTTCTGTTCTTTTTACTCATTTAATATTCTAACGGGTCCATTGTTCGGCCCATTTAGACCCGCTCGTCCGAAACCTCTACAAAAGGGCTGCAAAATAAGTTTTAATCCAAATTTAGGAGTTCATACAATTGATTACGAGCTTTTCAACACAATTATATTGCAAAAACTTGATTTTTGTGCATTTTACTCAGTTAAAATTCTAACGGGTCCATTGTTCGGCCCATTTAGACCCGCTCGTCTGAAACCTCTACAAAATTGTTTTAAAATAAGTTTTAATCCAAATTTAGGAGTACATACAATTGATTATGAGCTTTTCAACACAATTATATTGCAAAAACTCAATTTGTGTGCTTTTTACTCAGTTAAAATTCTAACGGGTCCATTGTTCGGCCCATTTAGAACCGCTCATCCGAAACCTCTACAAAAGGGTTGCAAAATAAGTTTTAATCCAAATTTAGGAGTTCATACAATTGATTACGAGCTTCTCAATACGATTATATTGAAAAATCTAGATTACAGTTCTTTTTACTCAGTTAAAATTCTAACGGGTCCATTGTTCGGCCCATTTAGACCCGCTCGTCCGAAACCTCTACAAAATGGTTGCAAAATTAGTTTTAATCCAAATTTAGGAGTTCATACAATTGTTTACGAGCTTTTCAACACGATTATATTGCAAAAACTCGATTTTTGTACTTTTTACTCAGTTAAAATTCTAACGGGTCCATTGTTCGGCCCATTTAGACCCGCTCGTCCGAAACCTTTACAAAAAAGATCGCAAAATAAATTTTAATCAAATTTTAGGAGTTCATATAATTGATTAAGAGCTTTTCAACAGGATTATATTACAAAAACTTGATTTTTGTTGTTTTTACTCTGTTAATATTCTAACGGGTCCATTGTTCGGCCCATTTAGACCCGCTCGTCCGAAACCTCTACAAAAGGGTTGCAAAATTAGTTTTAATCCAAATTTAGGAGTTCATACAATTGATTACGAGCTTTTCAACACAATTATATTGCAAAAACTCGATTTTTGTGCTTTTTACTCAGTTAAAATTCTAACGGGTCCATTGTTCGGCCCATTTAGACCCGCTCGTCCGAAACCTTTGCAAAAAAGATCGCAAAATAAGTTAGAATCAAATTTTAGGAGTTCATATAAATGATTAAGAGATTTTCAACACGATTATATTGCAAAAACGTGATTTCTGTTCTTTTTCCTCAGTTAATATTCTAACGGGTCTATTGTTCGGCCCATTTAGACCCGCTCGTCCGAAACCTCTACAAAAGGGTTGCAAAATAAGTTTTAATCCAAATTTAGGAGTTCATACAATTGATTACGAGATTTTCAACACATTTTTATTGCAAAAACTAGATTTCTGTTCTTTTTACTTAGTTAATATTCTAACGGGTCCATTGTTCGGTCCATTTAGACCCGCTCGTCCGAAACCTCTACAAAAAAGATCGCAAAATAAGTTAGAATCAAATTTTAGGAGTTCATATAATTGATTAAGAGCTTTTCAACACGATTATATTGCAAAAACTCAATTTCTATACTTTTTACTTGGTTAAAATTCTAACGGGTCCATTGTTCTTCCTATTTAGACTCGCTCGTCCGAAACCTTACAAAAAGGACCGCAAAATAAATTTTAATCAAAATTTAGGAGTTCATATAATTGATTACAGCTTTTCAACACGATTATATTGCAAAAACTCGATTTCTGTTCTTTTTACTCAGTTAATATTCTAACGGGTCCATTGTTCGGCCCATTTAGACCCGCTCGTCCGAAACCTCTACAAAAGGGCTGCAAAATAAGTTTTAATCCAAATTTAGGAGTTCATACAATTGATTATGAGCTTTTCAACACAATTATATTGCAAAAACTCGATTTTTGTGCTTTTTACTCAGTTAAAATTCTAACGGGTCCATTGTTCTGCCCATTTAGACCCGCTCGTCCGAAACCTCTACAAAAGGGTTGCAAAATAAGTGTTAATCCAAATTTAGGAGTTCATACAATTGATCACGAGCGTTTCAACAAAATTATATTGCAAAAACTCGATTTCTGTACTTTTTACTCAGTTAAAATTCTAACGGGTCCATTGTTCGGCCTATTTAGACCCGCTCGTCCGAAACCTCTACATAACGGTTGCAAAATAAGTGTTAATCCAAATTTAGGAGTTCATAGAATTTATTACGAGCGTTTCAATACGATTATATTGCAAAAACTCGATTTCTGTACTTTTTACTCAGTTAAAATTATAACGGGTCCATTGTTCGGCCCATTTAGACTCGATCGTCCGAAACCTATACAAAAAAGGGCTGCAAAATAAGTTTTAATCCAAATTTAGCAATGCATATAATTGATTACGTGCTTTTCAACACGATTATATTACAAAAACTCGATTTCTATACATTTTACTTAGTTAAAATTCTAACGGGTCCACTGTTCGGCCCATTTAGACCCGCTCGTCCGAAACCTCTACAAAGGGTTGCAAAATAAGTTTTAATCCAAATTTAGGAGTTCATACAATTGATTACGAGCTTTTCAATACGATTATATTGCAAAAACTCGATTTCTGTATTTTTTACACAGTTAAAATTCTAACGAGTCCATTGTTCGGCCCATTTAGACTCGCTCGTCCGAAACCTTTACAAAAAAGACCGCAAAATAAGTTAGAATCAAATTTTAGGAGTTCATATAATTGATTACGAGCTTTTCAAAAAATAATATATTGCAAAAACTCGATTTCTGTTGTTTTTACTTAGTTAAAATTCTAACGGGTCCATTGTTCGGCCTATTTAGACCCGCTCGTCCGAAACCTCTACAAAAGAGTTGCAAAATAAGTTTTAATCCAAATTTAGGAGTTCATACAATTGTTTACGAGCTTTTCAACATGATTATATTGCAAAAACTCGATTTCTGTCATTTTTACTCAGTAAAATTCTAACGGGTCCACTGTTCACCCTATTTAGACCCGCTCGTCCGAAACCTCTACAAAAAAGACCGCAAAACAAGTTAGAATCAAATTTTAGGATTCCATATAATTGATTACGAGCTTTCCAAAACGACTGTATTGCAAAAACTTGATTTCTGTACTTTTTACTCAGTTAAAATTCTAACGGGTCCATTGTTCGGCCCATTTAGACCCGCTCGTCTGAAACCTCTACAAAAAGGTTGCAAAATAAGTGTTAATCCAAATTTAGGAGTTCATACAATTGATTACGAGCATTTCAATACGATTATATTGCAAAAACTCGATTTCTGTACTTTTTACTTAGTTAAAATTCTAACGGGTCCATTGTTCGGCCCATTTAGACCCGCTCGTCTAAAACCTCAACAAAAAAGATCAAAAAATAAGTTAGAATCAAATTTTAGGAGTTCATATAATTGATAATGAGCTTTTCAACACGATTATATTGCAAAAATTCAATTTCTGTACTTTTTACTTAGTTAAAATTCTAATGAGCTTTCTTAAAAAAAATTCTAACGTGTCCATTGTTCGGCCCATTTAGACCCGCTCGTCCGAAACCTCTACAAAAAGGGCTGCAAAATAAGTTTTAATCCAAATTTAGGAATGCATATAATTGATTACGTGCTTTTCAACAAGATTATATTACAAAAACTCGATTTCAGTCCTTTTTACTCAGTTAAAATTCTAACGGGTCCACTGTTCGGCCCATTTAGACCCACTCGTCCGAAACCTCTACAAAAGGGTTGCAAAATAAGTTTTAATCAAAATTTAGGAGTTCATACAATTGATTACGAGCTTTTCAACACGATTATATTGCAAAAACTCGATTTATGAACTTTTTACAAATTTAAATTCTAACGGGTCTATTGTTCGGCCCATTTAGACCCGCTCGTCCGAAACCTTTACAAAAAAGATCCTAAAATAAGTTTTAATCAAATTTTAGGAGTTCATATAATTGATTAAGAGCTTTTCAACACGATTATATTGCAAAAACTTGATTTCTGTACTTTTTACTCAGTTAAAATTCTAACGGGTCCATTGTTCGGCCCATTTAGATCCGCTCGTCCGAAACCTCTACAATAGGGTTGCAAAATAAGTTTTAATCCAAATTTAGGTGTTCATACAATTGTTTACGAGCTTTTCAACACGATTATATTGCAAAAACTCGATTTCTGTACTTTTTACTCAGTTAAAATTCTAATGGATCAATTGTTCGGCCCATTTAGACCCGCGCGTCTAAAACCTTTACAAAAAATACCGCAAAAGAAGTTAGAATCAAATTTTAGGAGTTCATATAATTGATTACGAGCTTTTCAACACGATTATATTGAAAAATCTCGATTACAGTTCTTTTTACTCAGTTAAAATTCTAACGGGTCCATTGTTCGACCCATTTAGACCCGCTCGTCTGAAACCTCTACAAAAGGGTTGCAAAATAAGTTTTAATCCAAATTTAGGAGTTCAAACAATTGTTTACGAGCTTCTCAACTCGATTATATTGCAAAAACTCGATTTCTGTTATTTTTACTCAGTTAAAATTCTAACGCGTCCATTGTTCGCCCCATTTAGACCCGCTCGTCCGAAACCTCTACAAAAAAGACCGCAAAACAAATTAGAGTCAAGTTTTAGGATTTCATATATTGCAAAAACTCGATTTATGTACTTTTTAGTCAGTTAAAATTCTAACGGGTCCATTGTTCGTCCCATTTAGACCCGCTCGTCCGTAACCTTTACAAAAAAGATCCCAAAATAAGTTTTAATCAAATTTTAGGAGTTCATATAATTGATTAAGAGCTTTTCAACACGATTATATTGCAAAAACTTGATTTTTGTACTTTTTACTCAGTTAAAATTCTAACGGGTCCATTGTTCAGCCCATTTAGACCTGCTCGTCCGAAACCTCTACAAAAGGGTTGCAAAATAAGTTTTAATCCAAATTTACCATTAGAATTTTAACAGATTAAAAAGTACAGAAATCAAGTTTTTGAAATATAATCATGTTGAAAAGCTCATAATCAATTATATGAACTCTTAAATTTTGATTAAAACTTATTTTGCAGCTATTTTTGTAGAGGTTTCGGTCGAGCGGGTCTAAATGGGCCGAACAATGGACCCGTTAGAATTTTAACTGAGTAAAAAGTACATAAATCGAGTTTTTGCAATATAATCGTGTTGAAAAGTTCATAATCAATTATATGAACTCCTAAATTTGGATTAAAACTTATTTTGCAGCCCTTTTTGTAGAGGTTTCGGACGAGCGAGTCTAAATAGGCCAAACAATGGACCCGTTAGAATTTTAAAAGAGTAAAAAGTACATAAATCGAGTTTTTGCAATATAATCATGTTGAAAAGATCATAATCAATTATATGAACTCCTAAATTTGGATTAAAACTTATTTTGCAGCCTTTTTTGTAGAGGTTTCGGACGAGCGGGTCTAAATGGGCCGAACAATGGACCCGTTCGAATTTTAACTGAGTAAAAAATATAGTAATTGAGTTTTTGCAATATAATCGTGTTCAAAAGCTCTTAATCAATTATAGGAACTCCTAGAATTTGATTCTAACTTATTTTGTAACTGTTTCGGACGAGCAGGTCTAAATGGGCGGAACAATGGACCCGTTAGAATTTTAACAGAGTAAAAAGTACAGAAATCGAGTTTTTGCAATATAATCGTGTTGAAAGCTCATTATCAATTTCATGAACTCCTAAATTTGGATTAAAACTTATTTTGCAGCCCTTTTTGTAGAGGTTTCGGACGAACGGGTCTAAATGGGCCGAACAATGGACCCGTTAGAATTTTAACTGAGTAAAAAATACAGAAATCAAGTTTTTGCAATATAATCGTGTTGAAAAGTTCATAATTAATTATATGAACTCCTAAATTTGGATTAAAACTTATTTTGCAGCCCTTTTGTAGAGGTTTCGGACGAGCGGGTCTAAATGGGCCAAACAATGGACCCGTTAGAATTTTAACAGAGTAAAAAGTACAGAAATCGGGTTTTTGAAATATAATAAAGTTGAAAAGCTCGTAATCAATTATATGAACTCCTAAATTTGGATTAAAACTTATTTTGCAGCCGTTTTTGTAGAGGTTTCGGAAAAGCGGGTCTAAATGGGCCGAACAATGGACCCGTTAGAATTTTAACAGAGTAAAAAGTACAGAACTTGAGTTTTTGCAATATATACGTGTTGAAAAGCTCATAATCAATTACCTGAACTCCTAAATTTGGATTAAAACATATTTTGCAGCCCTTTTTGTAGAGGTTTCGGACGAACGGGTCTAAATGGGCCGAACAATGGACCCGTTAGAATTTTAACTGAGTAAAAAGTACGTAAATCGAGTTTTTGCAATATAATCGTGTTGAAAAGCTCGTGATAAATTGTATGAACTCCTAAATTTGGATTAAAGCTTATTTTGCAGCCCTTTTTGTAGAGGTTTCGGACGAGCGGGTCTAAATGGGCCGTACAATGGACCCGTTACAATTTTAGCTGAGTAAAAAGTACAGTAATCGAGTTTTTGCAATATAATCGTGTTGAAAAGCTCTTAATCAATTATATGAACTCCTAGAATTTGGATTAAAACTTATTTTGCAGCCCTTTTTGTAGAGGTCTCGGACGAGCGGGTTTAAATGGACCAAACAATGGACCCGTTAAAATTTTAACTGAGTAAAAAGTACAGAGATCTAGTTTTTGCAATATAATCGTGTTGAGAAGCTCGTAAAGAATTGTATGAACTCATAAATTTGGATTAAAACTTATTTTGCAACCCTTTTGTAGAGGTTTCGGACGAGCGGGTCTAAATGGGTCGAACAATGGACCCGTTAGAATTTTAACTAAGTAAAAAGTATAGAAATCGAGTTTTTGCAATATAATCGTGTTGAAAAGCTCGTAATCAATTATATGAACTCCTAAAATTTGATTCTAACTTATTTTGCGGTCTTTTTGTAAAGGTTTCGGACGAGCGGGTCTAAATTGGCAGAACAATGGACCCGTTAGAATTTTAATTGAGTAAAAAGTACAGAAATCGAGTTTTTGCAATATAATCGTGTTGAAAAGTTCATAATCAATTATATGAACTCCTAAATTTGGATTAAAACTTATTTTGTTGCCCTTTTTGTAGAGGTTTCGGACGAGCGGGTCTAAATGGGCCAAATAATGGACCCATTAGAATTTTAACAGAGTAAAAAGTACAAAAATCGAGTTTTTGCAATATAATCATGTTGAAAAGCTCATAATCAATTATATGAACTCCTAAATTTGGATTAAAACTTATTTTGCAGTCGTTTTTGTAGAGGTTTCGGACGAGCAGGTCTACATGGGCCGAGCAATGGACCCGTTACAATTTTAACTGAGTAAAAACTACAGAAATCGAGTTTTTGCAATATAATCGTGTTGAAAAGCTCGTAATCAATTGTATGAACTCCTAAATTTGGATTAAAACTTATTTTGCAACGCTTTTGTAGAGGTTTCAGACGACCGGGTCTAAATGGGCCGAACAATGGACCCGTTAGAATTTTAACCGAGTAAAGAGTACAGAAATCGAGTTTTTGCAATATAATCGTGTTGAAACGCTCATAATCAATTATATGGACTCCTAAATTTGGATTAAAACTTATTTTGCAGCCCTTATTGAAGAGGTTTTGGACGAGCGGGTCTAAATGGGCCGAACAATGGACCCCTTAGAATTTTAACTGAGTAAAAAGTACAGAAATCGAGTTTTTGCAATATAATCGTGTTGAAAAGCTCATAATCAATTATATGAACTCCTAAATTTGGATTAAAACTTATTTTGCAGCCCTTTTTGTAGAGGTTTCAGACGAGCGGGTCTAAATGGGCCGAACAATGGACCCTTTAAAATTTTAACAGAGTAAAAACTACAGAAATCGAGTTTTTGCAATATAATCATGTTGAAAAGCTCATAATCAATTATGTGAACACCTATATTTGGATTAAAACTTATTTTGAAACACTTATGGCAGAGGTTTCGGACGAGCGGGTCTAAATGGGCCGAACAATGGACCCGTTAGAATTTTAACATAGTAAAAAGTACAGAAATCGAGTTTTTGCAATATAATCATGTTGAAAAGCTCGTAAAAAATTGTATGAACTCCTAAATTTGGATTAAAATTTATTTTGCAACCCTTTTGTAGAGGTTTCGGACGAGTGGGTCTAAATGGGCCGAACAATGGACCCGTTAGAATTTTAACTGAGTAAAAAGTACAGAAATCAAGTTTTTGCAATATAATCGTGTTGAAAAGCTCGTAATCAATTGTATGAACTCCTCAATTTGGATTAAAACTTATTTTGCAACCCTTTGTAAAGGTTTCGGACGATCGGGTCTAAATGGGCCGAACAATGGACCCGTTAGAATTTTAACCGAGTAAAAAGTACTGTAATCAAGTTTTTGCAATATAATCGTGTTGAAAAGCTCGTAATCAATTATGGGAACTCCTAAAATTTGATTCTAACTTATTTTTATGTCTTTTTTCTAAAGGTTTCGGACGAGCGGGTCTAAATGGGCTGAACAATGGACCCGTTAGAATTTTAACTGAGTAAAAAGTACAGAAATCGGGTTTTTGCAATATAATCGTGTTGAAAAGCTCGTAAAAAATTGTATGAACTCCTAAATTTGGATTAAAACTTATTTTGCAACCCTTTTGTAGAGGTTTCGGACGAGCGGGTCTAAATGGGGCGAACAATGGACCCGTTAGAATTTGAACTGAGTAAAAAGTACAATAATTGAGTTTTTACAATATAATCGTGTTGAAAATCTCTTAATCAATTATATGAACTCCTAAAATTTGATTCTAACTTATTTTGCGATCTTTTTTGAAAGGTTTCGAACGAGCGGGTCTAAATGGGCCGAACAATGGACCCGTTAGAATTTTAACTGAGTAAAAAATACAGAAATCAAGTTTTTGCAATATAATCGTGTTGAAAAGTTCATAATTAATTATATGAACTCCTAAATTTGGATTAAAACTTATTTTGCAGCCCTTTTTGTAGAGGTTTCGGACGAGCGGGTCTAAATGGGCCAAACAATGGACCCGTTAGAATTTTAACTGAGTAAAAAGTACAGAAATCGGGTTTTTGAAATATTATAAAGTTGAAAAGCTCGTAATCAATTATATGAACTCCTAAATTTGGATTAAAACTTATTTTGCAGCCGTTTTTGTAGAGGTTTCGGAAAAGCGGGTCTAAATGGGCCGAACAATGGACCCGTTAGAATTTTAACAGAGTAAAAAGTACAGAAATTGAGTTTTTGCAATATAATCGTGTTGAAAAGCTCATAATCAATTACATGAACTCCCAAATTTGGATTAAAACATATTTTGCAGCCCTTTTTGTAGAGGTTTCAGACGAACGGGTCTAAATGGGCCGAACAATGGACCCGTTAGAATTTTAACTGAGTAAAAAGTACGTAAATTGAGTTTTTGCAATATAATCGTGTTGAAAAGCTCGTGATAAATTGTATGAACTCCTAAATTTGGATTAAAACTTATTTTGCAACGCTTTTGTAGAGGTTTCGGACGACCGGGTCTAAATGGGCCGAACAATGGACCCGTTAGAATTTTAACCGAGTAAAGAGTACAGAAATCGAGTTTTTGCAATATAATCGTGTTGAAACGTTCATAATCAATTATATGAACTCCTAAATTTGGATTAAAACTTATTTTGTAGCCCTTATTGAAGAGGTTTTGGACGAGCGGGTCTAAATGGGCCGAACAATGGACCCCTTAGAATTTTAACTGAGTAAAAAGTACAGAAATCGAGTTTTTGCAATATAATCGTGTTGAAAAGCTCATAATCAATTATATGAACTCCTAAATTTGGATTAAAACTTATTTTGCAGCCTTTTTTGTAGAGGTTTCGGACGAGCGGGTCTAAATGGGCCGAACAATGGACCCTTTAGAATTTTAACAGAGTAAAAACTACAGAAATCGAGTTTTTGCAATATAATCATGTTGAAAAGCTCATAATCAATTATGTGAACACCTATATTTGGATTAAAACTTATTTTGAAACCCTTTTGGTAGAGGTTTCGGACGAGCGGGTCTAAATGGGCCGAACAATGGACCCGTTAGAATTTTAACTGAGTAAAAAGTACAGAAATAGAGTTTTTGCAATATAATCGTGTTGAAAAGCTCGTAAAAAATTGTATGAACTCCTAAATTTGGATTAAAATTTATTTTGCAACCCTTTTGTAGAGGTTTCGGACGAGTGGGTCTAAATGGGCCGAACAATGGACCCGTTAGAATTTTAACTGAGTAAAAAGTACAGAAATCAAGTTTTTGCAATATAATCGTGTTGAAAAGCTCGTAATCATTTGTATGAACTCCTCAATTTGGATTAAAACTTATTTTGCAACCCTTTGTAAAGGTTTCGGACGATCGGGTCTAAATGGGCCGAACAATGGACCCGTTAGAATTTTAACCGAGTAAAAAGTACTGTAATCGAGTTTTTGCAATATAATCGTGTTGAAAAGCTCGTAATCAATTATAGGAACTCCTAAAATTTGATTCTAACTTATTTTTATGTCTTTTTTCTAAAGGTTTCGGACGAGCGGGTCTAAATGGGCTGAACAATGGACCCGTTAGAATTTTAACTGAGTAAAAAGTACAGAAATCGAGTTTTTGCAATATAATCGTGTTGAAAAGCTCGTAAAAAATTGTATGAACTCCTAAATTTGGATTAAAACTTATTTTGCAACCCTTTTGTAGAGGTTTCGGACGAGCGAGTCTAAATGGGGCGAACAATGGACCCGTTAGAATTTGAACTGAGTAAAAAGTACAGTAATCGAGTTTTTACAATATAATCGTGTTGAAAAGCTCTTAATCAATTATTTGAACTCCTAAAATTTGATTCTAACTTATTTTGCGATCTTATTTGAAAGGTTTCGGACGAGCGGGTCTAAATGGGCCGAACAATGGACCCGTAGAATTTTAACTGAGTAAAAAGTACAGAAATCGAGTTTTTGCAATATAATCGTGTTGAAAAGCTTGCAATCAATTGTATGAACTCCTAAATTTAGATTAAAACTTATTTTGCAACCCTTTTGTAGAGGTTTCGGACGACCGGGTCTAAATGGGCCGAATAATGGACCCGTTAGAATTTTAACCGAGTAAAAAGTATTGTAATCGAGTTTTTGCAATATAATCTTGTTGAAAAGCTCGTAATCAATTATATGAACTCCTAAAATTTGATTTTAACTTATTTTGCGGTCTTTTTTGTAAAGATTTCGGACGAGCGGGTCTAAATGGGCCGAACAGTGGACCAGTTAGAATTTTAACTGAGTAAAAAGTAGAGAAATCGAGTTTGTGCAATATAATCGTGTTGAAAAGCTCGTAAACAATTGTATGAACTCCTAAATTTAGATTAAAATTTATTTCGCAACCCTTTTGTAGAGGTTTCGGACGAGCGGGTCTAAATGGGCCGAACAATGGACCCGTTAGAATTTAACTGCGTAAAAAGCAGAAAAATCGAGTTTTTGCAATATAATTGATTTGAAAAGCTCTTAATCAATTATATGAACTCCTAAAATTTGATTCTAACTTATTTTGCTATCTTTTTTGTAAAGGTTTCGGACGAGAGGGTCTAAATGGGCCGAACAATGGACCCGTTAGAATTTTAACGGAGTTAAAAGTACAGAAATCGAGTTTTTGCAATATAATAGTGTTGAAAAGTTCATAATCAATTATATGAACTCCTAAATTTGGATTAAAACTTATTTGCAGCCCTTTTGTAGAGGTTTCGGACGAGCGGGTCTAAATGGGCCGAAAAATGGACCCGTTAGAATTTTAACAGAGTAAAAAGTATGGAAATCGAGTTTTTACAATATAATCATGTTGAAAAGCTCATAATCAATTATATGAACTCCTAAATTTGGATTAAAACTTATTTTGCAGCCCTTTTTATAGAGGTTTCGGACGAGCTGGTCTAAATGGGCCGAGCAATGGACCCGTTACAATTTAAACTTAGTAAAAAGTACAGTAATCGAGTTTTTGCAATATAATCGTGTTGAAAAGCTCATAATCAATTATATGAACTCCTAGAATTTGGATTAAAACTTATTTTGCAACCCTTTTTGTAGAGGTTTCAGACGAGCGGGTCAAAATGGGCCGAACATTGGACCCGTTAGAATTTTAACTGAGTAAAAAGTACAGAAAACGAGTTTTTGCAATATAATCGTATTGAAAAGCTCGTAATCAATTATATGAAATCCTAAAATTTGATTCTAACTTGTTTTGTGGTCTATTTTTTTAGAGGTTTCGGACGAGCGGGTCTAAATGGGCCGAAAAATGGACCCGTTAGAATTTTAACTGAGTAAAAAGTATAGAAATCGAGTTTTTGCAATATAATCGTTTTGAAAAGCTCGTAATCAATTGTATGAACTCCTAAATTTGGATTAAAACTTATTTTGCAACCATTTTGTAGAGATTTCGGACGAGCGGGTCTAAATGGGCCGAACAATGGACCCGTTAGATTTTTTTGAGAAAAAGGCCTCATTAAAAACCCCACTAATCTCAACTGGGCTAGCCCAGAGGGGTCCTGAAGGGGAAAAGATTGCCCAAATATATATATATATATAAAATCAAGGGGTTGAAAACCAACATGTACAATAAAGCGTAAGAAATCGGGCAAGCCCGGCCCAAAATACAAAGAGGACCTTGAGTGCAAGGCCCAATTGGCAATAGAATATGCTAGAACATTAGCAACTCACGGTACATAAAGAAAATGTAAATCCGGAATAGATACAAAAAGAGGACGAGCCGCATCAATTTGTGGTCGTAAAAGAGAGTTGTCCGGGCCGAGGCAACATATTTTGTTGATGACCAAAGCAGCGTCAGAATCGATAATGATGCCGCTCCAGCCGACATCCCTACCAAGTGTAGCCCCAGTGATGATGGCGCGAAGCTCCGCAGTGGAGGCGTCGACGCATCCTGCGCAGTGAATGGCACAACCATGAAGAATAGCTCCACTAGCATCCTGAGCCACAACACCAAACCTTGCTTCGCCTGTAGCGGGGTTGAAAGCACTGTCGACATTGATTTTAACCTTCCCTTCCAGTGGCGGCCTCCATGTTGGTTGAGAAAGAGCTGGCTCCGTCCGTAGTTGCGTCGTGGCGTGAAGAGAGTTGGCCGAGGCGTAGTCCTGTAGCAGTTCCCTAGAATTCATAAGAGTAAGCCATGGCGGCTACAAACGCTTAGAGTGAACCCAGTCGTTCATTCGGTTCCAGATGTTCCAAAGGATAGTGAGGAACAGACTAAATTCAGAGCGAGAAAGTAGCGAGGCCCCTTGTTCCAACCATAAGGGAGTAGGGGAGAGCGCGCTAGTGCGTAAAGGAAGGGGAAGCCCAGCTAGTTGCAGTACTTCAGCTGCACCAACACAATCTCGGAGAGCATGGAGTGGTGTTTCGACTACCGTCGGGAAAAAAGGGCACAAGCCAGAGCCTAACCCCACAGTTGCAAGACGGTCACCTGTGGGTAGAGCATCTCGTCATGCTCTCCATCCAAAGGATCGAATCTTCGGGAGGGTGCTCGCTTTGGAAATAGCCCGCCAAAGGGGAGAAGGACGTCCGATAGGTCTGACTGGACGTTGTAAGAATAGGTATCCGGAGCGCACCGAATATATCCCCGTGTCATGATAGCCCCAAAGTAATACATCGCGCCGCTCATTGGAGATTGGCACACACAATATGGCATCAACATCATCCCAGTCAAAATGCTGGCGGACTTTGAGTTCGTCCCAAGACGCTTGATTGCGGATCATAAAGTCACGACACCGTAAGGGGAGTTCATCCTTGTCTTGATAATTTCCAAAGAAGGATAAACTAGAGGCTCCGCCCCAAGGGTCGCGGTGGATACGGATCTGACTATGGATTCCGGGTCGCCAAAAGAAACCCGACTGCAATCGTTGCAGGGCCTTCTAAAGACCACGCCAAGTGAATGACGCGCGTCGATCTAGCTTAGCGTCCAATAATTTCCCAGAAGAAAAGTAACGTGAGCGTAAGACACGCGCAAGGAGGGATTTAGGCGAATGGATCAGCCTCCATAATTGTTTACCTAAAAGAGCAATGTTGAAATCGTTTAGATTCCTAAAGCTCATTCCCCCTGCTGCCTTGGGATCACAAATAGAGTCCCAAGATAGAATAGGCCAGCCTCGCTTGTTACTGCGGCCAGACCACCAGTATCGACGGATCGAGCTAGTCATATCGTCTATGATGTTCTGCGGGAGCAGGTAACAAGACATAACATACTGAGGTATGGCTTGTGCCACCAACTTTATCAGTGTTTCGCGCCCACTGAAGGAAAGTAAGTTGGTGTCCCATTTAGTTATTCGAGAACTGAATTTGTCACAGACAAATCCTAGACATTCTGTTCGATTCCTCCCTATCATGAGAGGAACTCTGAGATAGATACTCGGGTCCTCAACAATGCACACACCGAGAGTCAATTGAACTGCCTGAATGAAGGTCTCAAAACAGCGTGAACTGCAGTAGGCCGTGGACTTATCGAAATTAACAGTTTGTCCTGAGGAGGATTCATATAGGCGTAGAATCTCTTTCAACCTATCAACCTCATCAGGGCAATTACGAAGGAAAACAATGCTATCATCGGCAAATAGCAGATGTGTGATCCGAGGTCCATGTCGGTTGTCTTGTAAGCCGAGGAGGCGCCCTTCCCGTTGTTCGGATTCAAGGGCCGCGTATAACCCTTGGGAACAAATGAGAAAGAGGAATGGGGAGAGGGGGTCACCCTGTCGGATGCCGCGAGCAGGTACAAACTCATCAGATAGAGTCCCATTAATTCTAACAGAAAAAGAGACCGATGAGACACAACGAAGTATAAGGTGTACCCATTCAAGTGCAAAGCCCATTCGTGACATCACATCCCGAAGGAACAACCATTCAACTTTGTCGAAGGCCTTCTCCATATCCAGTTTCAATGCCGCCCCTTGGTAAATGGCATCGCTATTCGAGTGGAGGGTATGCACAAGCTCATGAGCGATTAAGATGTTCTCGGATATGTTCCTGCCACGAACAAAGGCTGCCTGTGCATCACTGATACAATATGGTAGAACAGGCTTAAGTCGGTTAACAAGAACCTTAGCAACCGTTTTGTATATGATCGTGCATAAGCTAATTGGTCGAAACTGGCGCATGTTTGTTGGGTCCGCCACCTTTGGAATAAGCACGATGACCGTTTTATTTACAGCCAACATGTCGGCTTCCCCGCGCAATAGACTTAAGCAAAGCTGAATAAATTCAGGCCCAATGATGTTCTAGTGTTGCTTGAAGAAACCACTAGGAAATCCATCGATGCCAAGAGCTTTCCTTGGACTAATATCCTGGAAGGCGGCAAGCACTTCACTCTCTGTGAATGGTCGCAACAGAGAAGTATTCATTGATGGAGTGACGACCGGAGGGATTTGTTCCAGCAGACGTGGCGAAGAACTAGGGTTGGACGATGTAAATAGCGTCCGAAAATAATCCGAGGCAATTTGAAGGAGCCTAGGCGTAGCTGTATGCCAAACACGGTTCCCGTCGTGAAGGCCACGAATAGTGTTCTTTTTCCTTCGCTTAGAGGCTCTAGCGTGGAAAAAAGACGTGTTTTTGTCCCCTTGGGACAACCATGTGACCCACGATTGTTGTGCCCAGTAGGCTTCACGTACGTCCAGAAGACGTCGAAGCTCTAGTTTTGCGTCTCGCAGGTCATTTAGCATCGTAGTCGGTAGTTGACGACATCGCATGTATGAATTGATTTTGCGTTGTAGTTCCGCAATGCGGTTGTGTGATTGCTATCGGCGATGCGATTGCCAATCACGAAGCTGGTTGCCAACCGTACGTAATTTATCAGGTAAATTGCCCGATGCATTCGCCCATGCCTGTTGGAAGGTCGAGATGCATGATGGATAATTTGCCCAACAAGATTCAAAAAGGAAATGGTCAAAGGTCTCTCGAGGAGCAGTGTCGCGCTGGAGAGCATGTTTTGTGTCCATGACTATGACATAATGGTCAGATTCCGGGGAAAAATATTACGGCATTGGAATGTGGAATTTTCACTAAGCCATGCATTGCATGCTAGAAAACGATCAAGTCGTTCACAAACAGTTGAAACGTTAGGCCCTGTTCGGGACCAAGTAAACCAACCCGATGTTGGCTTGCAATCAAAAAGACTATTGCGAGATAAACATTCGCGAAAGCTAGTGATTTGCGACTGCGGTCGGTGATAGCCTCCTTGTTTTTCTGAATCTGATAAAATATCATTAAGGTCACTGCCAATTAACCAAGGCATTGGTGAAGCGTGACGCAAAGAATCAATCAAATCCCACGTTTTAGACTTCACATTTGTGTCAGCGTAACCATATATGCCTGTAAAACGAAAACATTCATCATGCGAATTTAAAATAACATCGATGGATCGATCAGAATACGAGAGCAAATCAAGTTCAATTTTATTATTCCAAAATATAATGAGTCCGGAGCATGTGGGGCTGCTATCAACATGGATGCAGCCATGCATATCTAATAAAATCCTTAAACGATCATAATAATAACGACATAAGCGAGTTTCAGACAAAAATATAACATCCGGTTGCAACCTACGAGCAATGGTGCTCAACCCTTGAACTGCCGTCGGGGAACCAAGACCGCGACAGTTCCAACAAAAGATCCTCATTTCTCTCAGCGGGGTTGAACGTCAACCGCTGCCGAAGAGATTTTGCTGCTCATCCCAGCTTTAGATAGTTTGGAAGGTTTGTCAGAGGTCACTCCGGGTTTCACCGGCTTAGCCTGAGCGGAGGGGGAGGTTCTCGGCCTCTTGGTAACATCAACAGCAACCACCGGAGGGCTACGTTTTGTCTTGCGGGAGCCAGTTGCTCCATTAGTAGGTCCCGACGTTGCAGCCAACCAATCCTCAAATTTTGGGTTGGTATACACATTACTTCCAACCCCCACAGTAGTGGAAATGGGAGGAGCAGCTACAGGCACCGGTATACCATCGTCATTGATCAGTACAAACCGCTTCTCCGGCGGAGTGGAGGAGGCAGCATCATCATTCGTGGCTGGAGTGAACTTGGGGGAACAATTTGTGACAGATTCTGCATCTGCCGGTATGATGTCCAGAGGTGCCACATTTAGGGCTCAATTGTTTGTGCTGCTGAAGGGGATGCATGCTGTTCGCTGGCAGCATCATTCTCAATCGGAACAGCCACATCAGCAGTTGCGGGCAGGTCCGATATGCCCAGCGATGGATTGGCTGCAACATCAGCCATAGTATCCGCAGGGTCCTCGTGTGCCACTGTTGTTGGAGCAGCATCAGGCACTGTATCCGTTGCAACATGAGGCTGCTGCTGGTATGTTTTCGCAATCCCTACCACCTTTTCCCCTTTACCGTTTACATCTGGACAAATGTAAATGAACGGGGAAATTAATAAACAGTAGAAAATGATGGAGTGTAAAATTACAAAAGAGATCGAAATAAAATGAAATGAAAATACCCTTAGTAACAGCTGGTGTTATCGAAGGGCCTGCTGGTTCGAAATATCGAACTCGTCCTTTGCTTGCAACCTTAGATTTGCCTTTCGGAGTAGGGGCACGTAGCCAATCACCGTATTGTAGTGCTTCTGGTTTGGCATCCTTAAAGTCAGCGCAAGAAGCACATAGATGACAGAGGATTCCACACACATGGCAGAATGTGGGCAACTTCTCATATTGGACGGGGAGTATTTGTGGTTCCTAATCAGCTATTCCCATTGCCACAAAACGGTGCAATGGTCGAGCAACATCTACTTTGATCCAAACGCGGAGGAACGTGACCATGTTCCCATCTTCCGATTTTCGGGAATCAGTTCCCATGACGGCTCCAAAGCCGCTACCAAGTGCCCGCCCAGTGATGTTGGCAACCGTGTCCCCGGTCATCATAGCTAGGGAAACTTTGTGAATCCGAACCCAGATTCGCATATGAGTGAAAGCATAGCCATCAATGGTGAGTTTTGGTTGGATTGGCAGTAGAGCAAGCCAGTCCTTTTTGAACGTCCATGGGCCTCGCTTAAGGACATCATCTCTGCGAGCCGTTGTCTCAAATTTAAACATGAAGAATCCTGATCCTAGGGCCGTTACCGTTGATAGCGTATCACCTTTCCAAACTGTCGAAAAAATGCGTACAAACGCAGCTTCATCGAAAGTTTTCGTTGGAAAAAGCTTCCCTATCAGAGATGATTTGTAATCATCGAGGGGGATGGCTTTGGTCGAAGCTGGTGCAAAAACCAAATGTTGTTCCTCAGCAGTAAACTGGAGGTTGTCAAAGCGTGATAGAAAAAAATCTGAAGAGGCCATGGTGAAGTAACAGTTAAAGCTGTTGTAGTGGTAGAGAGAAGAATGGTGCAGCCAACATACAAAAGCTGAAGCTGGCGGCCAAGGTGAAATATATGTGTTGAAGAGAAGTAATACCTTAGATGGGATTGATAATTCCGAATGAGTAGGAGAGATTTCAAAAGATAAAATAAATTTTAAATTTATGTTTATCTTAAATTTTAAATGTATGGTAATCCTAAAGATTTGTAGATTCCCCGAAAAGAGATGAACAAAATCTTTCCCAGCAAATTCAAAGTTCGATTTTAACTTAGATAAAATAAGTTTGAAATATAATTTGAAAGTGTACGGTATATGAAGATTAGAAGAGATAGTGATAGCTTTCCCAACAACTTCAAAAAATATTCTAAACTTAGATAATGTGAAATTGAAAGTGAGTTCAAAAGGAAATGGATTCCTAATATATAGGGAATTATCCGTTAAGAAAATTCGAAATGTGGAATGAGAGGTATTTTTGGTTATCCCGATTTTTCAGAACAAAAAAATCTCGAAAATAATGGAACAATGGAACCTCAAAGTTTTGCCTCGCCTCTGTTGAGAGTAAACAGGGCCGTTACCGTTCATGGAGACGGTGGCAGCAGGGTAACGGGCCCGGGAAACCAACGTCTCACAATCTGCCATCAACGTATGCATGGAGGGGAATAGAAAAACCCTAACTGCAACCAACGATGGGCTCAAGATGAGTCCTGAAAAACTGCCAGCAATCAGCAAGCCAGACTTGAGTAACATCACTAATAAACATATGATGATAAAATGTCTCAAATATAATATAGGTGTTGCATGTCGTATTTGGTTGCAGCTATGCGTCCGTTTGCATGCATGCCATCGCCATGCAATTGGTAAGAAAAACCTGATAACGAGAGACTTACAAGTCTCATGCCATTTTTCAAGAGAAGCAAAAATACAAGGCCTTGACGGCCAGGATGAACCTTGTGCCCTGATTAAGGGGGCTGGGATGACGAAGGGCACCCATGAGTGTGACCCAGCATAATCAAAACATTCTACAAAATTATTAAGATTACTTATAATAGTTATGAATGAATTAACTAGGATAATTGTGGATGACGGTAGAAATCTTTGGTAGAGAGTGTTCGTCAGCATTGGAGAGTGAGGTCTCCATGACAATAAAAAAAATAATAAGCAAACCTGTACATGTTAGTGAGGGATGGATACAGATAACTCCAGTGGTATTCCTTTGCCGGAGAGTAATGTGACACCAACCAGCTTGGAAAGATCGACAGAGGGCTAGATGAGAGCCATGGCAAAGCCAATGGGAAAGCAAAATTCCATGGGGTGATGGGTCGGTTTCCCACTGTCACCGTTTGGGTGCTAAACAAGCACCACCGCGGCAGAGGTGAGAGGGAGAGGTGGTAGAAGTGGTGGTGGAAGGGTGAAAGGTGGTGGTGGTGGTGGTCGGGGTAGAAGGGAAAAACGAAAGGGAGAATTAGAGAGAAAAAAATTGAGAGAGTTTTCATCACCCGTTACCCGTTGGAATTTTTACCCGTTAGAATTTTAACTGAGTAAAAAGTACAATAATCGAGTTTTTGCAATATAATCATGTTGAAAAGCTCTTAATCAGTTATATGAACTCCTAAAATTTGATTCTAACTTATTTGGCGATCTTTTTCGTAAAGGTTTCGGACGAGCGGGTCTAAATAGGCCGAACAATGGACCCATTAGAATTTTAACTGAGTAAAAAGTACAGAAATCGAGTTTTTGCAATATAATCGTGTTGAAAAGCTCGTAATCAATTGTATGAACTCCAAAATTTGGATTAAAACTTATTTTGCAACCCTTTTGTAGAGGTTTCGGACGACCGGGTCTAAATGGGCCGAACAATGGACCCGTTAGAATTTTAACTGAGTAAAAAGTATTGTAATCGAGTTTTTGCAATATAATCGTGTTGAAAAGCTCGTAATCAATTATATGAACTCCTAAAATTTGATTCTAACTTATTTTACGGTCTTTTTTGTAAAGGTTTCGGACGAGCGGGTCTAAATGGGCCGAACAATGGACCCGTTAGAATTTTAACTGAGTAAAAAGTACTGTAATCGAGTTTTTGCAATATAATCGTGTTGAAAAGCTCGTAATCAATTATATGAACTCCTAAATTTGATTCTAACTTGTTTTGCAACCCTTTTGTAGAGGTTTCGGACGAGCGGGTCTAAATGGGCCGAACAATGGACCCGTTAGAATTTAACTGAGTAAAAAGTACAGAAATCGAGTTTTTGCAATATAATCGTGTTGAAAAGCTCATAATCAATTATATGAACTCCTAAATTTGGATTAAAACTTATTTTGCAGTCCTTTTTGTAGAGGTTTCAGACGAGCGGGTCTAAATGGGCCGAACAATGGACCCGTTAGAATTTTAACAGAGTAAAAAGTACAGAAATAGAGCTTTTGCAATATAATCATGTTGAAAAGCTCATAATCAATTATATGAACTCCTAAATTTGGATTAAAACTTATTTTGCAGCACTTTCTGTGGGGGTTTCGGACGAGCAGGTCTAAATGGGCCGAACAATGGACCCGTTACAATTTTAACTGAGTAAAAAGTACAGTAATCGAGTTTTTGCAATATAATCGTGTTGAAAAGCTCTTAATCAATTATATGAACTCCTAGAATTTGGATTAAAACTTATTTTGCAGCCCTTTTTGTAGAGGTTTCGGATGAGCGGGTCTAAATGGGGCGAACAATGGACCCGTTAGAATTTTAAATGAGAAAAAAATACAGTAATCGAGTTTTTGCAATATAATCGTGTTGTAAAGCTCGTAATCAATTGTATGAACTCCTAAATTTGTATTAAAACTTATTTTCCAACCCTTTTGTAGAAGTTTCGGACTAGCGAGTCTAAATGGGCCGAACAATTGACCCATTAGAATTTTAACAGAGTAAAAAGCACAAAAATTGAGTTTTTGGAATATAATTGTGTTGAAAAGCTCATAATCAATTGTATGAACTCCTAAGTTTGGATTAAAACTTATTTTGTGGTCCTTTTGTAGAGGTTTCGGACGAGTGGGTCTAAATGGGTCGAAGAATGGACCCGTTAGAATTTTAACTGAGTAAAAAGTACTGTAATCGAGTTTTTGCAATATAATCGTGTTGAAAAGCTCGTAATCAATTATATGAACTCCTAAATTTGATTCTAACTTGTTTTGCGGTCTTTTTTGTAGAGGTATCGGACGAGCGGGTCTAAATGGGCCGAACAATGGACCCGTTAGAATTTTAACTGAGTAAAAAGTACAGAAATCGAGTTGTTGCAATATAATCGTGTTGAAAAGCTCGTAATCAATTGTATGAACTCCTAAATTTGGATTAAAACTTATTTTGCAACCCTTTTGTAGTGGTTTTGGACGAGCGGGTCTAAATGGGCCGAACAATGGACCTGTTTGAATTTTAACTGAGTAAAATGTATAGAAATTGAGTTTTTGCAATATAATCGTGTTGAAAAGCTCGTAATCAATTGTATGAACTCCTAAATTTGGATTAAAACTTATTTTCCAACCCTTTTGTAGAGGTTTCGGACGAGCGAGTCTAAATGGTCCGAACAATGGACCCATTAGAATTTTAACTGAGTCAAAAGTACAGAAATCGAGTTTTTGCAATATAATACTGTTGAAAAGCTCGTAATCAATTATATGAACTCCTAAATTTCGATTAAAACTTACTTTGCGGTCCTTTTCGTAAGGTTTCGGACGAGCGAGTCTAAATGGGCCGAACAATGGACCCGTTAGAATTTTAACCGAGTAAAAAGTATAAAAATTAAGTTTTTGCAATATAATAGTGTTGAAAAGCTCGTAATCAAATATATGAACTCCTAAAATTGAATTAAAACTTATTTTGTAGCCCTTTTTTGTAGAGGTTTCGGACGAGCGCGTCTAAATGGGCCGAACAATGGACCCGCTAGAATTTTTTTTAAGAAAGCCCGTTAGTATTTTAACTGAGTAAAAAGTACAGAAATTCAATTTTTGCAATATAATCGTGTTGAAAAGCTCGTTATCAATTATATGAACTCCTAAAATTTGATTCTAACTTATTTTCTGATCTTTTATGTTGAGGTTTCGGACTAGCGGGTCTAAATAGGCCGAGCAATGGACCCGTTAGAATTTTAACTGAGTAAAAATTACAAAAATCAAGTTTTAGTAATCTAATTGTGTTGAAAAGCTCGTAATCAATTGTATGAACTCCTAAATTTGGATTAAAACTTATTATGCAACCCTTTTGTAGAGGTTTCGGATGAGCAAGTCTAAATGGGTCGAACAATGGAACCGTTAGAATTTTAACTGAGTACAAAGTACAGAAATCAAGTTTTTGCAATATAATCATGTTGAAAAGATCGTAATCATATGAACTCCAAAAATTTGATTCTAACTTTTTTTGCGGTCTTTTTTGTAGAGGTTTCGGACGAGCGGGTCTAAATGGGCCGAACAATGGATCCGTTAGAATTTTAACTGAGTAGAAAGTAAAAAAAGTGAGTTTTTGCAATATAATCTTTTTGAAAATCTCTTAATCAATTATATTAACTCCTAAATTTGGATTAAAACTTATTTTGCAACCCTTTTGTAGAGGTTTCGGACGAGCGGGTCTAAATGGGCCGAACAATGGACCCGTTAGAATTTTAACAGAGTATAAAGCAGAAAAATCGAGTTTTTGCATTATAATTGTGTTGAAAAGCTCATAATCAATTGTATGAACTCCTAAATTTGGATTAAAACTTATTTTGCAACCCTTTTGTAGAGGTTTCATATGAGAGGGTCTAAATGGGCCGAACAATGGACCCGTTAGAATTTTAACTGAGTAGAAAGTACAAAAAGTGGGTTTTTGAAATATAATTTGTTTGAAAATCTCTTAATCAATTGTATGAACTCCTAAATTTGGATTAAAACTTATTTTGCAACCCTTTTTGTAGAGGTTTCGGACGAGCGACGCTAAATGGGGCGAACAATGGACCCGTTAGAATTTTAAATGAGTAAAAAATACAATAATCGAGTTTTTGCAATATAATTGTGTTGAAAACCTCGTAATCAATTGTATGAACTCCTAAATTTGTATTAAAACTTATTTTCTAACCCTTTTGTAGAGGTTTCGGACTAGCGGGTCTAAATGGGCCTAACAATGGACCCATTAGAATTTTAACAGAGTAAAAAGCACAAAAATGGAGTTTTTGCAATATAATTGTGTTGAAAAGCTCATAATCAATTGTATGAACTCCTAAGTTTGGATTAAAACTTATTTTGCAACCCTTTTGTAGAGGTTTCGGACGAGCGGGTCTAAATGGGCCGAACAATGGACCTGTTAGAACTTTAACAGAGTAAAAAGTACAAAAATCGAGTTTTGCCAATATAGTCGTGTTGAAAAGCTCGTAATTAATTGTATGAACTACTAAATTTGGATTAAAACTTATTTTCCAACCCTTTTGTATAGGTTTCGGACGAGCGGGTCTAAATGGGCCGAACAATGGACCCGTTAGAATTTTAACTGAGTGAAAAGTACAGAAATCGAGTTTTTGCAATATAATCGTGTTGAAAAGCTCGTAATCAATTGTATGAACTCCTAAATTTGGAGTAAAACTTATTTTGCAACCCTTTTGTAGAGGTTTCGGAAGAGCGGGTCTAAATGGACCGAACAATGGACCTGTTAGAATTTTAACTGAGTAAAAAGTACAGAAATCAATTTTTTGCAATATAATCTGTTTGAAATCTCTTAATCAATTGTATGAACTCCTAAATTTGGATTAAAACTTATTTTGCAACCCTTTTTGTAGAGGTTTCGGACGAGCGGGTCTAAATGGGCCGAACAATGGACCCGTTAGAATTTTAACTAAGTAAAAAGTACACAAATCGAGTTTTTGCAATATAATCGTGTTGAAAAGCTCGTAATCAATTGTATGAACTTCTAAATTTGGATTAAAACTTATTTTGCAACCCTTTTGTAGAGGTTTCGGACGAGCGGGTCTAAATGGGCCGAACAATGGACCTGTTAGAATTTTAACTGAGTAAAAAGTACAGAAATCGAGTTTTTGCAATATAGTCGTGTTGAAAAGCTCGTAATCAATTGTATGAACTATTAAATTTGGATTAAAACTTATTTTCAAACCCTTTTGTAGAGGTTTCGGACGAGCGGGTCTAAATGGGCCGAACAATGGACCCGTTAGAATTTTAACTGAGTGAAAAGTACAGAAATCGAGTTTTTTCAATATAATCGTGTTGAAAAGCTTGTAATCAATTGTATGAACTCCTAAATTTGGATTAAAACTTATTTTGCAACCCTTTTGTAGAGGTTTCGGACGAGCGGGTCTAAATGGACCGAACAATGGACATGTTAGAATTTTAACTGAGTAAAAAGTAAAGAAATCAAGTTTTTGCAATATAATCGTGTTGAAAAGCTCGTAATCAATTGTATGAACTCCTAAATTTGGATTAAAACTTATTTTCCAACCCTTTTGTAGAGGTTTCAGACGAGCTGGTCTAAATGGGCCGAACAATAGACCCGTTAGAATTTTAACTGAGTAAAAAGTACAGAAATCGAGTTTTTGCAATATAATCGTGTTGAAAAGCACGTAATCAATTTTATGAACTCCTAAAATTTGATTAAAAACTGTTTTGCGGTCTTTTTTGTAGAGGTTTTGGACGAGCGGGTCTAAATGGCCGAACAATGGACCCGTTAGAATTTTAACTGAGTAAAAAGTACAGAAATCGAGTTTTGGCAATATAATCGTGTTGAAAAGCTCGTAATCAATTGTATGAACTCCTAAATTTGGATTAAAACTTTTTCCAACCCTTTTGTAGAGGTTTCGGACTAGCGGGTCTAAATGGGCCGAACAATGGACCCGTTAGAATTTTAACTGAGTAAAAAGTACAGAAATCGAGTTTTTGCAATATAATCGTGATGAAAAGCTTGTAATCAATTATATGAACTCCTAAAATTTGATTAAAACTTGTTTTGCGGTCTTTTTTGTAGAGGTTTTGGACGAGCGGGTCTAAATGGGCCGAACAATGGACCCGTTAGAATTTTAACTGAGAAAAAGTACAAAAATCGAGTTTTTGCAATCTAATTGTGTTGAAAAGCTCGTTATCAATTGTATGAACTCCTAAATTTTGATTAAAACGTATTTTGCAACCCTTTTGTAGAGGTTTCGGATGAGCGTGTCTAAATGGGCCGAACATTGGACCCGTTAGAATTTTAACTGAGTACAAAGTACAGAAAACAAGTTTTTGCAATATAATCTTGTTGAAAAGCTCGTAATCATATGAACTCCTAAAATTTGATTCTAACTTGTTTTGCGGTCTTTTTTGTAGAGGTTTCGGACGAGCGGGTCTAAGTGGGCCGAACAATGGATCCGTTAGAATTTTAACTGAGTAGAAAGTACAAAAACTGAGTTTTGCAATATAATCTGTTTGAAAATCTCTTAATCAGTTGTATGAACTCCTAAATTTGGATTAAAACTTATTTTGCAACCCTTTTGTAGAGGTTTCGGACGAGCGGGTCTAAATGGGCCGAACAATGGACCCGTTAGAATTTTAACAGAGTAAAAAGCAGAAAAATCGAGTTTTTGCAATATAATTGTGTTGAAAAGCTCATAATCAATTGTATGAACTCCTAAATTTGGATTAAAACTTATTTTGCAACCCTTTTGTAGAGGTTTTGGACGAGCGGGTCTAAATGGGCCGAACAATGTACCCGTTAGAATTTTAACTGAGTAAAGAAATTGAGTTTTTGCAATATAATAGTGTTGAAATGCTCGTAAGCAATTGTATGAACTCCTAAATTTGGATTAAAACGTATTTTGCAACCCTTTTGTAGAGGTTTCGGATGAGCGTGTCTAAATGGGCCGAACATTGGACCCGTTAGAATTTTAACTGAGTACAAAGTAATGAAATCAAGTTTTTGCAATATAATCATGTTGAAAAGCTCGTAATAATTTATATGAACTCCTAAAATTTGATTCTAATTTGTTTTGCGTTCTCTTTTGTAGAGGTTTCGGACGAGCGGGTCTAAATGGGCCGAACAATGGATCCGTTAGAATTTTAAGTGAGTAGAAAGTACAAAAAGTGAGTTTTTGCAATATAATATGTTTGAAAATCTCTTAATCAATTGTATGAACTCCTAAATTTGGATTAAAACTTATTTTGCAACCTTTTTGTAGAGGTTTCGGACGAGCGGGTCTAAATGGGCCGAACAATAGACCCGTTAGAATTTTAACGGAGTAAAAAGTGTAGAAATCGAGTTTTTGAAATATAATCGTGTTGAAAAGCTCGTAATCAATTGTACGAACTCCAAAATTTGGATTAACACTTAAGTTTGCAATCCTTTTGTAAAGGTTTCGGACGAGGGGGTCTAAATGGGCCGAACAATGGACCCGTTAGAATTTTAACGGAGTAAAAAGTACATAAATGGGGCGAACAATGGACCCGTTAGAATTTTAAATGAGTAAAAAATACAATAATCGAGTTTTTGCAATATAATTGTGTTGAAAAGCTCGTAATCAATTGTATGAACTCCTAAATTTGTATTAAAACTTATTTTCTAACCCTTTTGTAGAGGTTTCGGACTAGCGGGTCTAAATGGGCCTAACAATGGA
The DNA here is from genome assembly GCA_030270665.1 of Hibiscus trionum. Taxonomy (NCBI): domain Eukaryota; kingdom Viridiplantae; phylum Streptophyta; class Magnoliopsida; order Malvales; family Malvaceae; genus Hibiscus; species Hibiscus trionum. The sequence continues at coordinate 34,261,543 of BSYR01000010.1, read as the reverse complement.
CCCATTAGAATTTTAACAGAGTAAAAAGCACAAAAATGGAGTTTTTGCAATATAATTGTGTTGAAAAGCTCATAATCAATTGTATGAACTCCTAAGTTTGGATTAAAACTTATTTTGCAACCCTTTTGTAGAGGTTTCGGACGAGCGGGTCTAAATGGGCCGAACAATGGACCTGTTAGAACTTTAACAGAGTAAAAAGTACAAAAATCGAGTTTTGCCAATATAGTCGTGTTGAAAAGCTCGTAATTAATTGTATGAACTACTAAATTTGGATTAAAACTTATTTTCCAACCCTTTTGTATAGGTTTCGGACGAGCGGGTCTAAATGGGCCGAACAATGGACCCGTTAGAATTTTAACTGAGTGAAAAGTACAGAAATCGAGTTTTTGCAATATAATCGTGTTGAAAAGCTCGTAATCAATTGTATGAACTCCTAAATTTGGAGTAAAACTTATTTTGCAACCCTTTTGTAGAGGTTTCGGAAGAGCGGGTCTAAATGGACCGAACAATGGACCTGTTAGAATTTTAACTGAGTAAAAAGTACAGAAATCAATTTTTTGCAATATAATCTGTTTGAAAATCTCTTAATCAATTGTATGAACTCCTAAATTTGGATTAAAACTTATTTTGCAACCCTTTTTGTAGAGGTTTCGGACGAGCGGGTCTAAATGGGCCGAACAATGGACCCGTTAGAATTTTAACTAAGTAAAAAGTACACAAATCGAGTTTTTGCAATATAATCGTGTTGAAAAGCTCGTAATCAATTGTATGAACTTCTAAATTTGGATTAAAACTTATTTTGCAACCCTTTTGTAGAGGTTTCGGACGAGCGGGTCTAAATGGGCCGAACAATGGACCTGTTAGAATTTTAACTGAGTAAAAAGTACAGAAATCGAGTTTTTGCAATATAGTCGTGTTGAAAAGCTCGTAATCAATTGTATGAACTATTAAATTTGGATTAAAACTTATTTTCCAACCCTTTTGTAGAGGTTTCGGACGAGCGGGTCTAAATGGGCCGAACAATGGACCCGTTAGAATTTTAACTGAGTGAAAAGTACAGAAATCGAGTTTTTGCAATATAATCGTGTTGAAAAGCTTGTAATCAATTGTATGAACTCCTAAATTTGGATTAAAACTTATTTTGCAACCCTTTTGTAGAGGTTTCGGACGAGCGGGTCTAAATGGACCGAACAATGGACATGTTAGAATTTTAACTGAGTAAAAAGTACAAAAATCAAGTTTTTGCAATATAATCGTGTTGAAAAGCTCGTAATCAATTGTATGAACTCCTAAATTTGGATTAAAACTTATTTTCCAACCCTTTTGTAGAGGTTTCAGACGAGCTGGTCTAAATGGGCCGAACAATAGACCCGTTAGAATTTTAACTGAGTAAAAAGTACAGAAATCGAGTTTTTGCAATATAATCGTGTTGAAAAGCACGTAATCAATTTTATGAACTCCTAAAATTTGATTAAAAACTGTTTTGCGGTCTTTTTTGTAGAGGTTTTGGACGAGTGGGTCTAAATGGCCGAACAATGGACCCGTTAGAATTTTAACTGAGTAAAAAGTACAGAAATCGAGTTTTGGCAATATAATCGTGTTGAAAAGCTCGTAATCAATTGTATGAACTCCTAAATTTGGATTAAAACTTTTTCCAACCCTTTTGTAGAGGTTTCGGACTAGCGGGTCTAAATGGGCCGAACAATGGACCCGTTAGAATTTTAACTGAGTAAAAAGTACAGAAATCGAGTTTTTGCAATATAATCGTGATGAAAAGCTTGTAATCAATTATATGAACTCCTAAAATTTGATTAAAACTTGTTTTGCGGTCTTTTTTGTAGAGGTTTTGGACGAGCGGGTCTAAATGGGCCGAACAATGGACCCGTTAGAATTTTAACTGAGAAAAAGTACAAAAATCGAGTTTTTGCAATCTAATTGTGTTGAAAAGCTCGTTATCAATTGTATGAACTCCTAAATTTGGATTAAAACGTATTTTGCAACCCTTTTGTAGAGGTTTCGGATGAGCGTGTCTAAATGGGCCGAACATTGGACCCGTTAGAATTTTAACTGAGTACAAAGTACAGAAAACAAGTTTTTGCAATATAATCTTGTTGAAAAGCTCGTAATCATATGAACTCCTAAAATTTGATTCTAACTTGTTTTGCGGTCTTTTTTGTAGAGGTTTCGGACGAGCGGGTCTAAGTGGGCCGAACAATGGATCCGTTAGAATTTTAACTGAGTAGAAAGTACAAAAACTGAGTTTTGCAATATAATCTGTTTGAAAATCTCTTAATCAGTTGTATGAACTCCTAAATTTGGATTAAAACTTATTTTGCAACCCTTTTGTAGAGGTTTCGGACGAGCGGGTCTAAATGGGCCGAATAATGGACCCGTTAGAATTTTAACAGAGTAAAAAGCAGAAAAATCGAGTTTTTGCAATATAATTGTGTTGAAAAGCTCATAATCAATTGTATGAACTCCTAAATTTGGATTAAAACTTATTTTGCAACCCTTTTGTAGAGGTTTCGGACGAGCGGGTCTAAATGGGCCGAACAATGTACCCGTTAGAATTTTAACTGAGTAAAGAAATTGAGTTTTTGCAATATAATAGTGTTGAAATGCTCGTAAGCAATTGTATGAACTCCTAAATTTGGATTAAAACGTATTTTGCAACCCTTTTGTAGAGGTTTCGGATGAGCGTGTCTAAATGGGCCGAACATTGGACCCGTTAGAATTTTAACTGAGTACAAAGTAATGAAATCAAGTTTTTGCAATATAATCATGTTGAAAAGCTTGTAATAATTTATATGAACTCCTAAAATTTGATTCTAATTTGTTTTGCGTTCTCTTTTGTAGAGGTTTCGGACGAGCGGGTCTAAATGGGCCGAACAATGGATCCGTTAGAATTTTAAGTGAGTAGAAAGTACAAAAAGTGAGTTTTTGCAATATAATATGTTTGAAAATCTCTTAATCAATTGTATGAACTCCTAAATTTGGATTAAAACTTATTTTGCAACCTTTTTGTAGAGGTTTCGGACGAGCGGGTCTAAATGGGCCGAACAATAGACCCGTTAGAATTTTAACGGAGTAAAAAGTATAGAAATCGAGTTTTTGAAATATAATCGTGTTGAAAAGCTCGTAATCAATTGTACGAACTCCAAAATTTGGATTAACACTTAAGTTTGCAATCCTTTTGTAAAGGTTTCGGACGAGGGGGTCTAAATGGGCCGAACAATGGACCCGTTAGAATTTTAACGGAGTAAAAAGTACAGAAATCAAGTTTTTGCAATATAGTCGTATTGAAAAGCTTGTAATCAATTGTATGAACCCCTAAATTTGGTTTAACACTTAGTTTGCAACCTTTTGTAGAGGTTTCGGACGAGGGGGTCTTAATGGGCCGAACAATGGACCCGTTAGAATTTTAACTGAGTAAAAAGTACAGAAATCGGGTTTTTGCAATATAATCACGTCGAAAATCTCGTAATCAATTGTATGAACTCCTAAATTAGGATTAAAACTTATTTTGCAACCCTTTTGTAGAGGTTTCGGATGAGCGGGTCCAAATGGGCCGAACAATGGACCCGTTAGAATTTTTACTGAGTAAAATGTAATAAAATCGAGTTTTTGCAATATAATCATGTTAAAGAGCTCGTAATCAATTGTATGAACTCCTAAATTTGGATTAAATCTTATTTTGCAACCCTTTTGCAGAGGTTTCGGACGAGCGGGTCTAAAAGGGCCGAACAATGGACCCGTTAGAATTTTAACTGAGTAAAAAGTACAGTAATCGAGTTTTTGTAATATAATCATGTTGAAAATCTCGTAATCAACTATATGAACTCCTAAAATTTGATTCTAACTTGTTTTGCGGTCTTTTTTGTAGAGGTTTCGGACGAGCGGGCCTAAATGGGCCAAACAATGGACCCGTTAGAATTTTAACTGAGAAAAAAGTATAGAAATTGAGTTTTTGCAATATAATCGTGTTGAAAAGCTCGTAATCAATTGTATGAACTCCTAAATTTGGATTAAAACTTATTTTGCAACCCTTTTGTAGAGGTTTCGGACGAGCGGGTCTAAATGGGCCGAATAATGGACCTGTTAGAATTTTAACTGAGTAAAAAGTACAAAAATCGAGTTTTTGCAATATAATCGTGTTCAAAAGCTCTTAATCAATTATATGAACTCTTAGAATTTGATTCAAACTTATTTTGCGATATTTTTTGTAACGGTTTCGGACGAGCGGGTCTAAATGGGCCGAACAATGGACCCGTTATAATTTTAACTGAGTAAAAATTAAAGAAATCGAGTTTTTGCAATATAATCGTGTTGAAAAGCTCGTAAACAATTGTATGAACTCCTAAATTTGGATTAAAACTTAATTTGCAACCCTTGTGTAGAGGTTTCAGACGAGCGGGTCTAAATGGGCCGAACAATGGACCCGTTAGAATTTTAACCGAGTAAAAAGTACTGTAATCGAGTTTTTGTAATATAATCGTGTTGAAAAGCTCGTAATCAATTATATGAACTCCTAAAATTTTATTCCTAACTTGTTTTACGGTCTTTTTTTTAGAGGTTTCGGACGAGCGGGCCTAAATGGGCCGAACAATGGACCTGTTAGAATTTTAACTAAGAAAAAAGTATAGAAATCGAGCTTTTGCAATATAATCGTGTTGAAAAGCTCGTAATCAATTGTATGAACTCCTAAATTTGGATTAAAACTTATTTTGCAACCCTTTTGTAGAGGTTTCGGACGAGTGGGTCTAAATGGGCCGAACAATGGACCTGTTAGAATTTTAACTGAGTAAAAAGAACAGAAATCGAGTTTTTGCAATATAATCATGTTGAGAATCTCTTAATCAATTATATGAACTCCTAAGATTTGATTAAAACTTATTTTGCGATATTTTTTGTAAAGGTTTCGGACGAGCGGGTCTAAATGGGCCGAACAATGGACCAGTTAGAATTTTAACCGAGTAAAAAGTACATAAGTCGAGTTTTTGCAATATAATCATGTTGAAAAGCTCGTAATCAATTATATGAACTCCTAAAAAGTACAGAGGTTTCGGACGAACGGGTCTAAATGGGCCGAACAAAGAACCCGTTAGAATTTTAACAGAGTAAAAAGTACAGAAATCGAGTTTTTGCAATATAATCATGTTGGAAAGCTCGAAATTAATTATCTGAACTCTTAAATTTGATTAAAACTTGTTTTGCGGTCTTTTTTGTAGAGGTTTCGGACGAGTGGGTCTAAATGGGCCGAGCAATGGACCCATTAGAATTTTAACAGAGTAAAAAGTACTATAATCGAGTTTTTGTAATATAATCGTGTTGAAAAGCTCGTAATCAATTATATGAACTCCTAAAATTTGATTCTAACTTGTTTTGCGGTCTTTTTTGTAGAGGTTTCGGACGAGCGGGCCTAAATGGGCCGAACAATGGACTTGTTAGAATTTTAACTCAGTAAAAAGTACAAAAATCGAGTTTTTGCAATATAATCGTGTTCAAAAGCTCTTAATCAATTATATGAACTCCTAGAATTTGATTCTAACTTATTTTGCGATCTTTTTGTAACGGTTTCGGACGAGCGGGTCTAAATGGGCTGAACAATGGACCCGTTATAATTTTAACTGAGTAAAAATTAAAGAAATCGAGTTTTTGCGGTATAATCGTGTTGAAAAGCTCGTAAACAATTGTATGAACTCCTAAATTTGGATTAAAACTTATTTTGCAACCCTTTTGTAGAGGTTTCAGACGAGCGGGTCTAAATGAGCCGAACAATGGACCCGTTAGAATTTTAACCGAGTAAAAAGTACTGTAATCGAGTTTTTGTAATATAATCGTGTTGAAAAGCTCGTAATCAATTATATGAACTCCTAAATTTGATTCTAACTTGCTTTGAGGTCTTTTTGTAGTGGTTTCGGACGAGCGGGTCTAAATGGGCCGAATAATGGACCCGCTAGAATTTTAACTGTGTAAAAAGTACATAAATCGAGTTTTTACAATATAATCATGTTGAAAAGCTCGTAATCAATTATATGAACTCCTAAATTTCATTCTAACTTGTTTTGCGGTCTTTTTTGTAGAGGTTTTAGACGAGCAGGTTTAAATGGGGCGAACAATGGACCTGTTAGAATTTTAACTGGGTAAAAAGTACAGAAATCGAGTTTTTGCAATATAATAGTGTTGAAAAGCTCATAATCAATTATATGAACTCCTAAATTTGGATTAAAACTTATTTTGCAACCCTTTTTGTAGAGCTTTCGGACGAGCGGGTCTAAATGGGGCGAACAATAGACCCGTTAGAATTTTAACTAAGTAAAAAATAAAGTAATCGAGTTTTTGAAATATAATCGTGTTCAAAAGCTCTTAAGCAATTATATGAACTCATAGAACTTGATTCTAACTTATTTTGCGATCTTTTATGTAACGGTTTCGGACGAGCGGGTCTAAATGGGCCGAACAATGGACCCGTTAGAATTTTAACTGAGTAAAAAGTATAGAAATCGAGTTTTTGCAATATAATCATGTTGAAAAGCCCATAATAAATTGTATGAACTCCTAAATTTGGATTAAAACTTGTTTTGCAACCTTTTTTCTAGAGGTTTCGGACGAGCGGGTCTAAATGGGCCGAACAATGGACCTGTTAGAATTTTAACTGAGTAAAAAGTATAGAAATCGAGTTTTTGCAATATAATCGTGTTGGAAAGCTCATAATCAATTATATGAACTCCTAAATTTGGATTAAAACTTATTTTGCAACCCTTTCGTAGAGGTTTCGGACGAGCGGGTCTAAATGAGCCGAACAGTGGACCCGTTAGAATTTTAACTGAGTAAAAAGTACAGTAATCGAGTTTTTGTAATATAATCGTGTTGAAAAGCTCGTAATCAACTATATGAACTCCTAAAATTTGATTCTAACTTGTTTTGCGGTCTTTTTTGTAGAGGTTTCGGACGAGCGGGCCTAAATGGGCCAAACAATGGACCCGTTAGAATTTTAACTGAGAAAAAAGTATAGAAATTGAGTTTTTGCAATATAATCGTGTTGAAAAGCTCGTAATCAATTGTATGAACTCCTAAATTTGGATTAAAACTTATTTTGCAACCCTTTTGTAGAGGTTTCGGACGAGCGGGTCTAAATGGGCCGAATAATGGACCTGTTAGAATTTTAACTGAGTAAAAAGTACAAAAATCGAGTTTTTGCAATATAATCGTGTTCAAAAGCTCTTAATCAATTATATGAACTCTTAGAATTTGATTCAAACTTATTTTGCGATATTTTTTGTAACGGTTTCGGACGAGCGGGTCTAAATGGGCCGAACAATGGACCCGTTATAATTTTAACTGAGTAAAAATTAAAGAAATCGAGTTTTTGCAATATAATCGTGTTGAAAAGCTCGTAAACAATTGTATGAACTCCTAAATTTGGATTAAAACTTAATTTGCAACCCTTGTGTAGAGGTTTCAGACGAGCGGGTCTAAATGGGCCGAACAATGGACCCGTTAGAATTTTAACCGAGTAAAAAGTACTGTAATCGAGTTTTTGTAATATAATCGTGTTGAAAAGCTCGTAATCAATTATATGAACTCCTAAAATTTTATTCCTAACTTGTTTTACGGTCTTTTTTTTAGAGGTTTCGGACGAGCGGGCCTAAATGGGCCGAACAATGGACCTGTTAGAATTTTAACTGAGAAAAAAGTATAGAAATCGAGCTTTTGCAATATAATCGTGTTGAAAAGCTCGTAATCAATTGTATGAACTCCTAAATTTGGATTAAAACTTATTTTGCAACCCTTTTGTAGAGGTTTCGGACGAGTGGGTCTAAATGGGCCGAACAATGGACCTGTTAGAATTTTAACTGAGTAAAAAGTACAAAAATCGAGTTTTTGCAATATAATCGTGTTGAAAAGCTCATAATCAATTGTATGAACTTTTAAATTTGGATTAAAACTTATTTTCCAACCCTTTTGTAGAGGTTTCGGACGAGCGGGTCTAAATGGGCCGAGCAATGGACCCATTAGAATTTTAACTGAGTAAAAAGTACTATAATCGAGTTTTTGTAATATAATCGTGTTGAAAAGCTCGTAATCAATTATATGAACTCCTAAATTTGATTCTAACTTGTTTTGCGGTCTTTTTTGTAGAGGTTTCGGACGAGCGGGTCTAAATGGGCCGAACAATGGACCAGTTAGAATTTTAACCGAGTAAAAAGTACATAAGTCGAGTTTTTGCAATATAATCATGTTGAAAAGCTCGTAATCAATTATATGAACTCCTAAAAAGTACAGAGGTTTCGGACGAACGGGTCTAAATGGGCCGAACAAAGAACCCGTTAGAATTTTAACAGAGTAAAAAGTACAGAAATCGAGTTTTTGCAATATAATCATGTTGGAAAGCTCGAAATTAATTATCTGAACTCTTAAATTTGATTAAAACTTGTTTTGCGGTCTTTTTTGTAGAGGTTTCGGACGAGTGGGTCTAAATGGGCCGAGCAATGGACCCATTAGAATTTTAACAGAGTAAAAAGTACTATAATCGAGTTTTTGTAATATAATCGTGTTGAAAAGCTCGTAATCAATTATATGAACTCCTAAAATTTGATTCTAACTTGTTTTGCGGTCTTTTTTGTAGAGGTTTCGGACGAGCGGGCCTAAATGGGCCGAACAATGGACTTGTTAGAATTTTAACTGAGTAAAAAGTACAAAAATCGAGTTTTTGCAATATAATCGTGTTCAAAAGCTCTTAATCAATTATATGAACTCCTAGAATTTGATTCTAACTTATTTTGCGATCTTTTTGTAACGGTTTCGGACGAGCGGGTCTAAATGGGCTGAACAATGGACCCGTTATAATTTTAACTGAGTAAAAATTAAAGAAATCGAGTTTTTGCGGTATAATCGTGTTGAAAAGCTCGTAAACAATTGTATGAACTCCTAAATTTGGATTAAAACTTATTTTGCAACCCTTTTGTAGAGGTTTCAGACGAGCGGGTCTAAATGGGCCGAACAATGGACCCGTTAGAATTTTAACCGAGTAAAAAGTACTGTAATCGAGTTTTTGTAATATAATCGTGTTGAAAAGCTCGTAATCAATTATATGAACTCCTAAATTTGATTCTAACTTGCTTTGAGGTCTTTTTGTAGTGGTTTCGGACGAGCGGGTCTAAATGGGCCGAATAATGGACCCGCTAGAATTTTAACTGTGTAAAAAGTACATAAATCGAGTTTTTACAATATAATCATGTTGAAAAGCTCGTAATCAATTATATGAACTCCTAAATTTCATTCTAACTTGTTTTGCGGTCTTTTTTGTAGAGGTTTTAGACGAGCAGGTTTAAATGGGGCGAACAATGGACCTGTTAGAATTTTAACTGGGTAAAAAGTACAGAAATCGAGTTTTTGCAATATAATAGTGTTGAAAAGCTCATAATCAATTATATGAACTCCTAAATTTGGATTAAAACTTATTTTGCAACCCTTTTTGTAGAGCTTTCGGACGAGCGGGTCTAAATGGGGCGAACAATAGACCCGTTAGAATTTTAACTAAGTAAAAAATAAAGTAATCGAGTTTTTGAAATATAATCGTGTTCAAAAGCTCTTAAGCAATTATATGAACTCATAGAACTTGATTCTAACTTATTTTGCGATCTTTTATGTAACGGTTTCGGACGAGCGGGTCTAAATGGGCCGAACAATGGACCCGTTAGAATTTTAACTGAGTAAAAAGTATAGAAATCGAGTTTTTGCAATATAATCATGTTGAAAAGCCCATAATAAATTGTATGAACTCCTAAATTTGGATTAAAACTTGTTTTGCAACCTTTTTTCTAGAGGTTTCGGACGAGCGGGTCTAAATGGGCCGAACAATGGACCTGTTAGAATTTTAACTGAGTAAAAAGTATAGAAATCGAGTTTTTGCAATATAATCGTGTTGGAAAGCTCATAATCAATTATATGAACTCCTAAATTTGGATTAAAACTTATTTTGCAACCCTTTTGTAGAGGTTTCGGACGAGCGGGTCTAAATGGGCCGAACAAAGAACCCGTTAGAATTTTAACTGAGTAAAAGGTACAGAAATCAAGTTTTTGCAATATAATCGTGTTGAAAAGCTCGTAATCAATTGTATGAACTCCTAAATTTGGATTAAAACTTATTTTCCAACCCTTTTGTAGAGGTTTCAGACGAGCGGGTCTAAATGGGCCGAACAATGGACCCGTTAGAATTTTAACTGAGTAAAAAGTACAGAAATCGAGTTTTTGCAATATAATCGTGTTGAAAAGCTCGTAATCAATTATATGAACTCCTAAAATTTGATTAAAACTTACTTTGCGGTCCTTTTCGTAAGGTTTCGGACGATCGAGTCTAAATGGGCCGAACAATGGACCCGTTAGAATTTTAACCGAGTAACCCGCTTGTCCGAAACCTTTACAAAAAAGATTGCAAAATAAGTTTTAATTAAATTTTAGGAGTTCATATTATTGATTAAGAGGTTTTCAACATGATTATATTGGAAAAACTCGATTTCTGTTCTTTTTACTCAGTTAAAATTCTAACGGGTCCATTGTTCGGCCCATTTAGACCCGCTCGTCCGAAACCTTTACAAAAAAAGATCGCAAAATAAATTTTAATCAAATTTTAGGAGTTCATATAATTGTTTAATAGCTTTTTAACACGATTATATTGAAAAAACTTGATTTCTGTTCTTTTTACTCAGTTAATATTCTAACGGGTCCATTGTTCGGCCCATTTAGACCCGCTCGTCCGAAACCTTTACAAAAAATATCGCAAAATAAGTTTTAATCAAATCTTAGGAGTTCATATAATTGATTAAGAGATTCTCAACATGATTATATTGCAAAAACTCGATTTCTGTTCTTTTTACTCAGTTAATATTCTAACCGGTCCATTGTTCGGAACATTTAGACCCGCTCGTCCGAAACCTCTACAAAAGGGTTGCAAAATAAGTTTTAATCCAAATTTAGGAGTTCATACAATTGATTACGAGATTTTCAACACAATTATATTGCAAAAACTCGATTATTGAGCTTTTTACTCAGTTAAAATTCTAACGGGTCCATTGTTCGGCCCATTTAGACCCGCTCGTCCGAAACCTTTACAAAAAAGATCCCAAAATAAGTTTTAATCAAATTTTAGGAGTTCATATAATTGATTAAGAGCTTTTCAACATGATTATATTGCAAAAACTCGATTTCTGTACTTTTTACTCAGTTAAAATTCTAACGGGTCCATTGTTCGGCCCATTTAGACCCGCTCGTCCGAAACCTCTACAAAAGGGTTGCAAAATAAGTTTTAATCCAAATTTAGGAGTTCATACAATTGTTTACGAGCTTTTCAACACAATTATATTGCGAAAACTTGATTTCTGTTCTTTTTACTCAGTTAAAATTCTAACGGGTCCACTGTTCGCCCTATTTAGACCCGCTCGTCCGAAACCTCTACAAAAAAGACCGCAAAACAAGTTAGAATCAAATTTTAGGATTTCATATAATTGATTATGAGCTTTTCAACACGACTATATTGCAAAAATTTGATTTTTGTACTTTTTACTCAGTTAAAATTCTAACGGGTCCATTGTTCGGCCCATTTAGACCCGCTCGTCCGAAACCTCTACAAAAGGGTTGCAAAATAAGTTTTAATCCAAATTTAGGAGTTCATACAATTGATTACGAGCTTTTCAGTACGAAGATATTGTAAAATCTCGATTTCTGTACTTTTTACTCAGTTAAAATTCTAAAGGGTCCATTGTTCGGCCCATTTAGACACGCTCGTCCGAAACCTTTACAAAAAAGACCGTAAAAGAAGTTAGAATCAAATTTTAGGAATTCATATAATTGATTACGAGCTTTTCAACACGATTATATTGAAAAATCTCGATTAAAGTTCTTTTTACTTAGTTAAAATTCTAACGGGTCCATTTTTCGACCCATTTAGACCCGCTCGTCTCAAACCTCTACAAAAGGGTTGCAAAATAAGTTTTAATCCAAATTTAGGAGTTCATACAATTGTTTACGAGCTTTTCAACACGATTATATTGCAAAAACTCGATTTTTGTGCTTTTTACTCAGTTAAAATTCTAACGGGTCCATTGTTCGGCCCATTTAGACCCGGTCGTCCGAAACCTAAACAAAAGGGTTGCCAAATAAGTTTTAATCCAAATTTAGGAGTTCATACAATTGATTACGAGCTTTTCAACACAATTATATTTCAAAAACTCGATTTTTGTGCTTTTTACTCAGTTAAAATTCTAACGTGTCCATTGTTCGGCCCATTTAGACCTGATCGTCCGAAACCTATACAAAAGGGGTTGCAAAATAAGTTTAATCCAAATTTTGGAATGCATATAATTGATTACGAGCTTTTCAACACGATTAAATTGCTAAAACTTGATTTCTATACTTTTTACACAGTTAAAATTCTAAGGGGTCCATTGTTCGGCCCATTTAGACCCGCTCGTCTGAAACCTCTACAAAAAGGGCTGCAAAATAAGTTTTAATCCAAATTCAGGAATGCATATAATTTATTACATGCTTTTCAACACGATTATATTGCAAAAACTCGATTTCTATACTTTTTACTCAGTTAAAATTCTAACGGGTCCACTATTCGGCCCATTTAGACCCGCTCGTCCGAAACCTCTACAAAGGGTTGCAGAATAAGTTTTAATCCAAATTTAGGAGTTCATACAATTGATTACGAGCTTTTCAACACGTTTATATTTCAAAAACTCGATTTCTGTTCTTTTTACTAAGTTAAAATTCTAACGGATCCATTGTTCGGCCCATTTAGACCCGCTCGTCCGTAACCTCTACAAAAGGGTTGCAAAATAAGTTTTAATCCAAATTTAGGAGTTCATACAATTGTTTACGAGCTTTTCAACACGATTATATTGCAAAAACTTGATTTTTATACTTTTTACTCAGTTAAAATTCTAACGGGTCCACTATTCGGCCCATTTAGACCCGCTCGTCCGAAACCTCTACAAAAGGGTTGCAAAATAAGTTTTAATCCAAATTTAGGAGTTCGTACAATTGTTTATGAGCTTTTCAACACGATTATATTGCAAAAACACGATTTCTGTTCTTTTTACTCAGTTAAAATTCTAATGGGTCCATTGTTCGCCCCATTTAGACCCGCTCGTCCGAAACTTCTACAAAAAAGACCGCAAAACAAGTTAGAATCAAATTTTAGGATTTCATATAATTGATTGCGAGCTTTCAACATGAAAATATTGCAAAATCTTGATTTCTGTACTTTTTACTCAGTTAAAATTCTAACGGGTCCATTGTTCGGCCCATTTAGACCCGCTCGTCCGAAACCTTTACAAAAAAAGATCGCAAAATAAATTTTAATCAAATTTTAGGAGTTCATATAATTGTTTAATAGCTTTTTAACACGATTATATTGAAAAAACTTGATTTCTGTTCTTTTTACTCAGTTAATATTCTAACGGGTCCATTGTTCGGCCCATTTAGACCCTCTCGTCCGAAACCTTTACAAAAAATATCGCAAAATAAGTTTTAATCAAATCTTAGGAGTTCATATAATTGATTAAGAGATTCTCAACATGATTATATTGCAAAAACTCGATTTCTGTTCTTTTTACTCAGTTAATATTCTAACCGGTCCATTGTTCGGAACATTTAGACCCGCTCGTCCGAAACCACTACAAAAGGGTTGCAAAATAAGTTTTAATCCAAATTTAGGAGTTCATACAATTGATTACGAGATTTTCAACACAATTATATTGCAAAAACTCGGTTATTGAGCTTTTTACTCAGTTAAAATTCTAACGGGTCCATTGTTCGGCCCATTTAGACCCGCTCGTCCGAAACCTTTACAAAAAAGATCGCAAAATAAGTTAGAATCAAATTTTAGGAGTTCATATAAATGATTAAGAGCTTTTCAACACGATTATATTGCAAAAACATTATTTCTGTTCTTTTTCCTCAGAAAATATTCTAACGGGTCTATTGTTCGGCCCATCCGAAACCTCTACAAAAGGGTTGCAAAATAAGTTTTAATCCAAATTTAGGAGTTCATACAATTGATTACGAGCTTTTCAACACGATTATATTGCAAAAACTCGATTTCTGTTCTTTTTACTCAGTTAATATTCTAACGGGTCCATTGTTCGGCCCATTTAGACCCGCTCGTCCGAAACCTTTACAAAAAAGATCGCAAAATAAGTTAGAATCAAATTTTAGGAGTTCATATAATTGATTAAGAGCTTTTCAACACGATTATATTGCAAAAACTCAATTTCTATACTTTTTACTCGGTTAAAATTCTAACAGGTCCATTGTTCTGCCTATTTAGACTCGCTCGTCCGAAACCTTACAAAAAGGACCGCAAAATAAGTTTTAATCAAAATTTAGGAGTTCATATAATTGATTACGAGCTTTTCAGCACGATTATATTGCAAAAACTCGATTTCTGTTCTTTTTACTCAGTTAATATTCTAATGGGTCCATTGTTCGGCCCATTTAGACACGCTCGTCCGAAACCTCTACAAAAGGGGTGCAAAATAAGTTTTAATCCAAATTTAGGTGTTCATACAATTGATTACGAGCTTTTCAACACAATTATATTGCAAAAACTCGATTTTTGTGCTTTTTACTCAGTTAAAATTCTAACGGGTCCATTGTTCGGCCCATTTAGACCCGCTCGTCCGATACCTCTACAAAAGGGTTGCAAAATAAGTGTTAATCCAAATTTAGGAGTTCATACAATTGATCACGAGCGTTTCAACACGATTATATTGCAAAAACACGATTTCTGTACTTTTTACTCAGTTAAAATTCTAACGGGTCCATTGTTCGGCCTATTTAGACCCGATCGTCCGAAACCTATACCAAAAGGGTTGCACAAAAAGTTTTAATCCAAATTTAGGAATGTATATAATTGATTACGAGCATTTCAACATGATTATATTGCAAACACTCGATTTCTATACTTTTTACTCAGTTAAAATTCTAACGGGTCCACTGTTCGGCCCATTTAGACCCGCTCGTCCGAAACCTCTACAAAAGGGTTGCAAAATAAGTTTTAATCCAAATTTAGGAGTTCATAAAATTGATTACGAACTTTTCAACACAATTATATTGCAAAAACTCGATTACTATACTTTTTACTTAGTTAAAATTCTAACGGGTTTATTTTTCGGCCCATTAGGACCCGCTCGTCTGATACCTCTACAAAAGGGTTGCAAAATAAGTTTTAATCCAAATTTAAGAGTTCATACAGATGATTACGAGCTTTTCAAAACGATTATATTGCAAAAACTAGATTTCTGTACTTTTTACTCCGTTAAAATTCTAACGGGTCCATTGTTCGGCTCATTTAGACCCGTTCGTCCGAAACCTCAACAAAAGGGTTGCAAAATAAGTTTTAATCCAAATTTAGGAGTTCATACAATTGATTACGAGCTTTTCAACACAATTATATTTCAAAAACTCGATTTTTGTGCTTTTTACTCAGTTAAAATTCTAACGGGTCCATTGTTCGGTCCATTTAGACTCGCTCGTCCGAAACCTTTACAAAAAAGACCGCAAAATAAGTTTGAATCAAATTTTGAGAGTTCATATAATTGATTACGAGCTTTTCAAAAATATTATATTGCAAAATCTGGATTTCTGTTCTTTTTACACAGTTAAAATTCTAACGGGTCCATTGTTCGGCCAATTTAGACCCGCTCGTCCGAAACCTCTACAAAAGAGTTGCAAAATAAGTTTTAATCCAAATTTAGGAGTTCATACAATTGTTTACGAGCTTTTCAACACAATTATATTGCAAAAACTCGATTTCTGTTCTTTTTACTCAGTTAAAATTCTAACGGGTCCACTGTTCGCCCCATTTAGACCCGCTCGTCCGAAACCTCTACAAAAAAGACCGTAAAACAAGTTAGAATCAAATTTTAGGATTTCATATAATTGATTACGAGCTTTTCAACACGACTATATTGCAAAAACTTGATTTCTGTACTTTTTACTCAGTTAAAATTCTAACGGGTCCATTGTTCGGCCCATTTAAACCCGCTCGTCCGAAACCTCTACAAAAGGGTTGCAAAATAAGTTTTAATCCAAATTTAGGAGTTCATACAATTGATTATGAGCTTTTCAGTACGAATATATTGTAAAATCTCGATTTCTGTACTTTTTACTAAGTTAAAATTCTAACGGGTCTATTATTCGGCCCATTTAGACACGCTCGTCTGAAACCTTTACAAAAAAAGACCGTAAAAGAAGTTAGAATCAAATTTTAGGAATTCATATAATTGATTACGAGCTTTTCAACACGATTATATTGAAAAATCTCGATTACAGTTCTTTTTACTTAGTTAAAATTCTAACGGGTCCATTTTTCGACCCATTTAGACTCGCTCGTCTGAAACCTCTACAAAAGGGTTGCAAAATAAGTTTTAATCCAAATTTAGGAGTTCATACAATGGTTTACGAGCTTTTCAACAAGATTATATTGCAAAAACTCGATTTTTGTGCTTTTTACTCAGTTAAAATTCTAACGGGTCCATTGTTCGGCCCATTTAGACCGAATCGTCCGAAACCTAAACAAAAGGGTTGCAAAATAAGTTTTAATCCAAATTTAGGAGTTCATACAATTGATTACGAGCTTTTCAACACAATTATATTTCAAAAACTCGATTTTTGTGCTTTTTACTCAGTTAAAATTCTAACGGCTCCATTGTTCGGCCCATTTAGACCCGATCGTCCGAAACTTATACAAAAGGGGTTGCAAAATAAGTTTAATCCAAATTTAGGAATGCATATAATTGATACGAACTTTTTACTCAGTTAAAATTCTAACGGGTCCATTGTTCGGCCCATTTAGACCCGATCGTCTGAAACCTATACAAAAAGGGTTGCAAAATAAGTTTTAATCCAAATTTAGGAATGCATATAATTGATTATGAGCTTTTCAACACGATTATATTGCTAAAACTCGATTTCTATACTTTTTACTCAGTTAAAATTCTAACGGGTCCATTGTTCGGCACATTTAGACCCGCTCGTCCGAAACCTCTACAAAAAGGGCTGCAAAATAAGTTTTAATCCAAATTCAGGAATGCATATAATTGATTACGTGCTTTTCAACACGATTATATTGCAAAAACTCGATTTCTATACTTTTTACTCCGTTAAAATTCTAACGGGTCCACTGTTCGGCCCATTTAGACTCGCTCGTCCGAAACCTCTACAAAGGGTTGCAGAATAAGTTTTAATCCAAATTTAGGAGTTCATACAATTGATTACGAGCTTTTCAACACGATTATATTGCAAAAACTCGATTTTTGTTCTTTTTACTCAGTTAAAATTCTAACGGATCCATTGTTCGGCCCATTTAGACCCGCTAGTCCGTAACCTCTGCAAAAGGGTTGCAAAATAAGTTTTAATCCAAATTTAGGAGTTCATACAATTGATTACGAGCTTTTCAACACAATTATATTGCAAAAACTCGATTTGTGTGCTTTTTACTCAGTTAAAATTCTAACGGGTCCATTGTTCGGCCCATTTTGAACCGCTCATCCGAAACCTCTACAAAAGGGTTGCAAAATAAGTTTTAATCCAAATTTAGGAGTTCATACAATTGGTTACGAGCTTTTCAATACGATTATATTGCAAAAACTCGATTTCTGTACTTTTTACTCAATTAAAATTCTAACGGGTCCATTGTTCGGCCCATTTAGACCCGCTCGTCCGAAATCTCTACAAAATGGTTGCAAAATAAGTTTTAATCCAAATTTAGGAGTTCATAAAATTGATTACGAACTTTTCAACACAATTATATTGCAAAAACTCGATTACTATACTTTTTACTTAGTTAAAATTCTAACGGGTTTATTTTTCGGCCCATTAGGACCCGCTCGTCTGATACCTCTACAAAAAGGTTGCAAAATAAGTTTTAATCCAAACTTAAGAGTTCGTACAATTGTTTATGAGCTTTTCAACACGATTATATTGCAAAAACACGATTTTCGGTACTTTTTACTCAGTTAAAATTCTAACGGGTCCATTGTTCGCCCCATTTAGACCCGCTCGTCCGAAACTTCTACAAAAAAGACCGCAAAACAAGTTAGAATCAAATTTTAGGATTTCATATAATTGATTGCGAGCTTTCAACATGACTATATTGCAAAATCTTGATTTATGTACTTTTTACTCAGTTAAAATTCTAACGGGTCCATTGTTCGACCCATTTAGACCCGCTCGTCCGAAACCTTTACAAAAAAAGATCGCAAAATAAATTTTAATCAAATTTTAGGAGTTCATATAATTGTTTAATAGCTTTTCAACACGATTATATTGAAAAAACTTGATTTCTGTTCTTTTTACTCAGTTAATATTCTAACGGGTCCATTGTTCGGCCCATTTAGACCCGCTCGTCCGAAACTTTACAAAAAGGATCGCAAAATAAGTTTTAATCAAATCTTAGGAGTTCATATAATTGATTAAGAGATTCTCAACACGACTATATTGCAAAAACTTGATTTCTGTACTATTTACTTAGTTAAATTTCTAACGGGTCCATTGTTCGGCCCATTTAGACCCGCTCGTCCGAAACCTCAACAAAAGGGTTGCAAAATAAGTTTTAATCCAAATTTAGGAGTTCATACAATTGATTACGAGCTTTTCAACACAATTATATTGCAAAAACTCGATTTTTGTGCTTTTTACTCAGTTAAAATTCTAACGGGTCCATTGTTCGGCCCATTTAGACCCGCTCGTCCGAAACCTTTACAAAAAAGATCACAAAATAAGTTAGAATCAAATTTTAGGAGTTCATATAAATGATTAAGAGCTTTTCAACACGATTATATTGCAAAAACATGATTTCTGTTCTTTTTCCTCAGTTAATATTCTAACGGGTCTATTGTTCGGCCCATTTAGACCCCCTCGTCCGAAACCTCTACAAAAGGGTTGCAAAATAAGTTTTAATCCAAATTTAGGAGTTCATACAATTGATTACGAGCCTTTCAACCCAATTATATTGCTAAAACTCGATTTCTGTTCTTTTTACTCAGTTAATATTCTAACGGGTCCATTGTTCGGCCCATTTAGACCCGCTCGTCTGAAACATTTACAAAAAAGATCGCAAATAAGTTAGAATCAAAATTTAGGAGTTCATATAATTGATTAAGAGCTTTTCAACACTATTATATTGCAAAAACTCAATTTCTATACTTTTTACTCGGTTAAAATTCTAACGGGTCCATTGTTCTGCCTATTTAGACTCGCTCGTCCGAAACCTTACAAAAAGGACCGCAAAATAAGTTTTAATCAAAATTTAGGAGTTCATATAATTGATTACGAGCTTTTCAACACGATTATATTGCAAAAACTCGATTTCTGTTCTTTTTACTCAGTTAATATTCTAACGGGTCCATTGTTCGGCCCATTTAGACCCGCTCGTCCGAAACCTCTACAAAAGGGGTGCAAAATAAGTTTTAATCCAAATTTAGGAGTTCATACAATTGTTTACGAGCTTTTCAACACAATTATATTGCAAAAACTCGATTTTTGTGCTTTTTACTCAGTTAAAATTCTAACGGGTCCATTGTTCGACCCATTTAGACCCGCTCGTCCGAAACCTCTACAAAAGGGTTGCAAAATAAGTGTTAATGCAAATTTAGGAGTTCATACAATCGATCACGAGCGTTTCAACACGATTATATTGCAAAAACACGATTTCTGTACTTTTTACTCAGTTAAAATTCTAACGGGTCCATTGTTCGGCCTATTTAGACCCGATCGTCCGAAACCTATACCAAAAGGGTTGCACAAAAAGTTTTAATCCAAATTTAGGAATGTATATAATTGATTACGAGCATTTCAACATGATTATATTGCAAACACTCGATTTCTATACTTTTTACTCAGTTAAAATTCTAACGGGTCCATTGTTCGGCCCATTTAGACCCGCTCGTCCGAAACCTCTACAAAAGAGTTGCAAAATAAGTTTTAATCCAAATTTAGGAGTTAATAAAATTGATTACGAACTTTTCAACACAATTATATTGCAAAAACTCGATTACTATACTTTTTACTTAGTTAAAATTCTAACAGGTTTATTTTTCGGCCCATTAGGACCCGCTTGTCTGATACCTCTACAAAAGGGTTGCAAAATAAGTTTTAATCCAAATTCAAGAGTTCATACAGATGATTACGAGCTTTTCAAAACGATTATATTGCAAAAACTCAATTTTCGGTACTTTTTACTCAATTAAAATTCTAACGGGTCCATTGTTCGGCCCATTTAGACCCGCTCGTCCGAAACCTCTACAAAAAGGTTGCAAAATAAGTGTTAATCAAAATTTAGGAGTTCATACAATTGATTACGAGCGTTTCAATACGATTATATTGCAAAAACTCGATTTCTGTACTTTTTACTCAGTTAAAATTCTAACGGGTCCATTGTTCGGCCCATTTAGACCCGATCGTCCGAAACCTATACAAAAAGGGCTGCAAAATAAGTTTTAATCCAAATTTAGGAATGCATATAATTGATTACGTGCTTTTCAACACGATTATATTACAAAACCTCGATTTCTATACATATTACTCAGTTAAAATTCTAACGGGTCCACTGTTCGGCCCATTTAGGAGTTCATACAATTGATTACGAGCTTTTCAACATGATTATATTGCAAAAACTCGATTTATGTACTTTTTACTTAGTTAAAATTCTAACGGGTCCATTGTTCGACCCATTTAGACCCGCTCGTCCGAAACCTCTACAAAAGGTTGCAAAATAAGTTTTAATCCAAATTTAGGAGTTCATACAATTGATTATGAGCTTTTCAATACGATTATATTGCAAAAACTCGATTTCTATACTTTTTACTCAATTAAAATTCTAACGGGTCCATTGTTCGGCCCATTTAGACTCGCTCGTCCGAAACCTTTACAAAAAAGACCGCAAAATAAGTTAGAATCAAATTTTAGGAGTTCATATAATTGATTACGAGCTTTTCAACACGATTATATTGAAAAATCTTGATTACAGTTCTTTTTACTCAGTTAAAATTCTAACGGGTCCATTGTTCGACCCATTTAGACCCGCTCGTCCGAAACCTCTAAAAAAGGTTGCAAAATAAGTTTTAATCCAAATTTAGGAGTTCATACAATTGTTTACGAGCTTTTCAACACGATTATATTGCAAAAACTCGATTTCTGTTCTTTTTACTCAGTTAAAATTCTAACGGGTCCATTGTTCGCTCCATTTAGACCCGCTCGTCCGAAACCTCTACAAAAAGGTTGCAAAATAAGTGTTAATCTAAATTTAGGAGTTCATACAATTGATTACGAGCGTTTCAATACGATTATATTGCAAAAACTCGATTTCTGTACTTTTTACTTAGTTAAAATTCTAACGGGTCCATTGCTCGGCCCATTTAGACCCGATCGTCCGAAACATATACAAAAAGGGCTGCAAAATAATTTTTAATCCAAATTTAGGAATGCATATAATTGATTACGTGCTTTTCAACACGATTATATTACAAAAACTCGATTTCTATACATATTACTCACTTAAAATTCTAACGGGTCCACTGTTCGGCCCATTTAGACCCGCTCATCTGAAACCTCTACAAAAGGGTTGCAAAATAAGTTTTAATCAAAATTTAGGAGTACATACAATTGATTACGAGCTTTTCAACATGATTATATTGCAAAAACTCGATTTATGTACTTTTTACTTAGTTAAAATTCTAACGGGTTCAATGTTCGGCCCATTTAGACCCGCTCGTCCGAAACCTTTACAAAAAAGATCCTAAAATAAGTTTTAATCAAATTTTAGGAGTTCATATAATTGATTAAGAGCTTTTCAACACGATTATATTGCAAAAACTTGATTTCTGTACTTTTTACTCAGTTAAAATTCTAACGGGTCCATTGTTCGGCCCATTTAAACTCGCTCGTCCGAAACCTCTACAAAAGGGTTGCAAAATAAGTTTTAATCCAAATTTAGGAGTTCATACAATTGTTTACGAGCTTTTCAACATGATTATTTTGCAAAAACTCGATTTCTGTACTTTTTACTCAGTTAAAATTCTAATTGGTCCATTGTTCGGCCCATTTAGACCCGCTCGTCTGAAACCTTTACAAAAAAGACCGTAAAAGAAGTTAGAACCAAATTTTAGGAGTTCATATAA
Organism: Hibiscus trionum; assembly: GCA_030270665.1. Lineage (NCBI taxonomy): Eukaryota > Viridiplantae > Streptophyta > Magnoliopsida > Malvales > Malvaceae > Hibiscus > Hibiscus trionum. The sequence continues at coordinate 34,239,356 of BSYR01000010.1, read as the reverse complement.
TTGATTACGAGCTTTTCAACACGATTATATTGCAAAAACTCGATTTTTGTTCTTTTTACTTAGTTAAAATTCTAACGGGTCCATTGTTCGCCCCATTTAGACCAGCTCTTCCGAAACCTCTACAAAAAAGACCGCAAAACAAGTTAGAGTCAAATTTTAGGAATTCATATAATTGATTACGAGCTTTTCAACACGACTATATTGTAACTACTTGATTTCTGGACTTTTTACTCAGTTAAAATTCTAACGGGTCCATTGTTCGGCCCATTTAGACCTGCTCGTCCGAAACCTCGACAAAAGGGTTGCAAATTAGCTTTTAATCCAAATTTAGGAGTTCATACAATTGATTACGAGCTTTTCAACACAATTATATATCAAAAACTCGATTTTTATGCTTTTTACTCATTTAAAATTCTAACGGATCCATTGTTCGGCCCATTTAGACCCGCTCGTCCGAAACCTCTACAAAAGGGTTGCAAAATATGTTTTAATCAAAATTTAGGAGTTCATACAATTGATTACGAGCTTTTCAACACGATTATATTGCAAAAACTCGATTTATGTACTTTTTACAAAGTTAAAATTCTAACGGGTCCATTGTTCGGCCCATTTAGACCCCCTTGTCCGAAACCTTTACAAAAAAGATCCTAAAATAAGTTTTAATCAAATTTTAGGAGTTCATATAATTGATTAAGAGCTTTTCAACACGATTATATTGCAAAACTTTATTTCTGTACTTTTTACTCAGTTAAAATTCTAACGGGTCCATTGTTCGGCCCATTTAGACCCGCTCGTCCGAAACCTCTACAAAAGGGTTGCAAAATAAGTGTTAATCCAAATTTAGGAGTTCATACAATTGACCACAAGCGTTTCAACACGATTATATTGCAAAAACTCGATTTCTGTACTTTTTACTCAGTTAAAATTCTAACGGGTCCATTGTTCGGCCTATTTAGACCCGATCGTCCCTAACCTATACAAAAAGGGTTGCAAAATAACTTTTAATCCAAATTTAGGAATGCATATAATTGATTACGAGCTTTTCAACACGATTATATTGCAAAAACTCGATTTCTATACTTTTTACTCAGTTAAAATTCTAACGGGTCCACTGTTCGGCCCATTTAGACCCGCTCGTCTGAAACCTTTACGAAAAAGATCGCAAAATAAGTTAGAATCAAATTTTAGGAGTTCATATAATTGATTAAGAGCTTTTCAACATGATTATATTGCAAAAACTCGATTTTTGTGCTTTTTACTCAGTTAAAATTCTAACGGGTCTATTGTTCGGCCCATTTAGACTCGCTCGTCCGAAACCTCTACAAAAGGGTTGCAAAATAAGTTTTAATCCAAATTTAGGAGTTCATACAATTGATTACGAGCTTTTCAACACAATTATATTGCAAAAACTCAATTTTTGTGCTTTTTACTCAGTTAAAATTCTAACGGGTCCATTGTTCGGGCCATTTAGACCCGATCGTCCGAAACCTTTTCAAAAAAGATCGAAAAATAAGTTAGAATCAAATTTTAGGAGTTCATATAATTGATTAAGAGCTTTTCAACATGATTATATTGCAAAAACTCAATTTCTATACTTTTTACTCGGTTAGAATTCTAACGGGTCCATTGTTCTGCCTATTTAGACTCGCTCGTCCGAAACCTTACAAAAAGGACCGCAAAATAAGTTTTAATCAAAATTTAGGAGTTCATATAATTGATTACGAGCTTTTCAACACGATTATATTGCAAAAACTCGATTTCTGTTCTTTTTACTCAGTTAATATTCTAACGGGTCCATTGTTCGGCCCATTTAGACCCGCTCGTCCGAAACCTCTACAAAAGGGTTTTAAAATAAGTTTTAATCCAAATTTAGGAGTACATACAATTGATTACGAGCTTTTCACACAATTATATTGCAAAAACTCAATTTGTGTGCTTTTTACTCAGTTAAAATTCTAACGGGTCCATTGTTCGGCCCATTTAGAACCGCTCATCCGAAACCTCTACAAAAGGGTTGCAAAATAAGTTTTAATCCAAATTTAGGAGTTCATACAATTGATTACGAGCTTTTCAATACGATTATATTGCAAAATCTCGATTACAGTTCTTTTTACTCAGTTAAAATTCTAACGGGTCCATTGTTCGGCCCATTTAGACCCGCTCGTCCGAAACCTCTACAAAATGGTTGCAAAATAAGTTTTAATTCAAATTTAGGAGTTCATACAATTGTTTACGAGCTTTTCAACACGATTATATTGCAAAAACTCGATTTTTGTACTTTTTACTCAGTTAAAATTCTAACGGGTCCATTGTTCGGCCCATTTAGACCCGCTCGTCCGAAACCTTTACAAAAAAGATCACGAAATAAATTTTAATCAAATTTTAGGAGTTCATATAATTGATTAAGAGCTTTTCAACATGATTATATTGCAAAAACTTGATTTTTGTTCTTTTTACTCAGTAAATATTCTAACGGGTCCATTGTTCGGCCCATTTAGACCCGCTCGTCTAAAACCTCTACAAAAGGGTTACAAAATAAGTTTTAATCCTAATTTTGGAGTTCATACAATTGATTACGAGCTTTTCAACACAATTATATTGCAAAAACTCGATTTTTGTGCTTTTTACTCAGTTAAAATTCTAACAGGTCCATTGTTCGGCCCATTTAGACCCGCTCGTCCGAAACCTTTACAAAAAAGATCGCAAAATAAGTTAGAATCAAATTTTATGAGTTCATATATATGATTAAGAGCTTTTCAACACGATTATATTGCAAAAACGTGATTTTTGTTCTTTTTCCTCAATTAATATTCTAACGGGTCCATTGTTCGGCCCATTTAGACCCGCTCGTCCGAAACCTCTACAAAAAGGTTGCAAAATAAGTGTTAATCCAAATTTAGGAGTTCATACAATTGATTACGAGCGTTTCAATATGATTATATTGCAAAAACTCAATTTCTGTACTTTTTACTCAGTTAAAATTCTAACGGGTCCATTGTTCGGCCCATTTAGACCCGATCGTCCGAAACCTATACAAAAAAGGGCTGCAAAATAAGTTTTAATCCAAATTTAGGAATGCATATAATTGATTACGTGCTTTTCAACAAGATTATATTACAAAAACTCGATTTCTATACATTTTACTCAGTTAAAATTCTAATGGGTCCACTGTGCGGCCCATTCAGACCCGCTCGTCCGAAACCTTTACAAAAAGATCCTAAAATAAGTTTTAATCAAATTTTAGGAGTTCATATAATTGATTAAGAGCTTTTCAACACAATTATATTGCAAAAACTTGATTTCTGTACTTTTTACTCAGTTAAAATTCTAACGGGTCCATTGTTCGGCCCATTTAGACCCGCTCGTCCGAAACCTCTACAAAAGGTTGCAAAATAAGTTTTAATCCAAATTTAGGAGTTCATACAATTGATTATGAGCTTTTCAATACGATTATATTGCAAAAACTCGATTTCTATACTTTTTACTCAATTAAAATTCTAACGGGTCCATTGTTCGGCCCATTTAGACTTGCTCGTCCGAAACCTTTACAAAAAAGACCGCAAAATAAGTTAGAATCAAATTTTAGGAGTTCATATAATTGATTACGAGCTTTTCAACACGATTATATTGAAAAATCTTTATTACAACAGAGAATGGTCGCAACAGAGAAGTATTCATTGATGGAGTGACGACCGGAGGGATTTGTTCCAGCAGACGTGGCGAAGAACTAGGGTTGGACGATGTAAATAGCGTCCGAAAATAATCCGAGGCAATTTGAAGGAGCCTAGGCGTAGCTGTATGCCAAACACGGTTCCCATCGTGAAGGCCACGAATAGTGTTATTTTTCCTTCGCTTAGAGGCTCTAGCGTGGAAAAAAGACGTGTTTTTGTCCCCTTGGAACAACCATGTGACCCGCGATTGTTGTGCCCAGTAGGCTTCACGTACGTCCAGAAGACGTCGAAGCTCTAGTTTTGCGTCTCGCAGGTCATTTAACATCATAGTCGGTAGTTGACGACGTCGCATGTATGAATTGATTTTGCGTTGTAGTTCCGCAATGCGGTTGTGTGATTGGCATCGGCGATGCGATTGCCAATCGTGAAGCTGGTTGCCAACCGTACGTAATTTATCAGGCAAATTGCCCGATGCATTCGCCCATGCCTGTTGGAAGGTCGAGATGCATGATGGATAATTTGCCCAACAAGATTCAAAAAGGAAATGGTCAAAGGTCTCTCGAGGAGCAGTGTCGCGCTGGAGAGCATGTTTTGTGTCCATGACTATGACATAATGGTCAGAGTCCGGGGAAAAATATTACGGCATTGGAATGTGGAATTTTCACTAAGCCATGCATTGCATGCTAGAAAACGATCAAGTCATTCACAAACAGTTGAGACGTTAGGCCCTGTTCGGGACCAAGTGAACCAACCCGATGTTGGCTTGCAATAAAAAAGACTATTGCGAGATAAACATTCGCGAAAGCTAGTGGTTTGCGACTGCGGTCGGTGACAGCCTCCTTGTTTTTCTGAATCTGATAAAATATCATTAAGGTCACCGCCAATTAACCAAGGCATTGGTGAAGCGTGACGCAAAGAATCAATCAAATCCCACGTTTTAGACTTCACATTTGTGTCAGCGTAACCATATATGCCCGTAAAACGAAAACATTCATCATACGAATTTAAAATAACATCGATGGATCGATTAGAATACGAGAGCAAATCAAGTTCAATTTTATTATTCCAAAATATAATGAGTCCGAAGCATGTGGGGCTGCTATCAACATGGATGCAGCCATGCATATCTAATAAAATCCTTAAATGATCATAATAATAACGACATAAGCGAGTTTCAGACAAAAATATAACATCCGGTTGCAACCTACGAGCAATGGTGCTCAACCCTTGAACTGCCGTCGGGGAACCAAGATCGTGACAGTTCCAACAAAAGATCCTCATTTCTCTCGGCGGGGTTGAACGTCAACCGCCACCGAAGAGATTTTGCTGCTCATCCCAGCTTTAGATAGTTTGGAAGGTTTGTCAGAGGTCACTCCGGGTTTCACCGGCTTAGCCTGAGCGGAGGGGAGGTTCTCGGCCTCTTGGTAACATCAACAGCAACCACCGAAGGGCTACGTTTTGTCTTGCGGGAGCCAGTTGCTCCATTAGTAGGTCCTGACGTTGCAGCCAACCAATCCTCAAATTTTGGGTTGGTATACACATTACTTCCAACCCCCACAGTAGTGGAAATGGGAGGATCAGCTGCAGGCACCGGTATACCATCGTCATCGATCAGTACAAACCGCTTCTCCGGCGGAGTGGAGGAGGCAGCAGCATCATTCGTGGCTGGAGTGACCTTGGGGGAACCATTTGTGACAGATTTTGCATCTGCCGGTATGATGTCCAGAGGTACCACATTTAGTGGCTCAATTGTTTGTGCTGCTAAAGGGAATGCATGTTGTTCGCTGGCAGCATCATCCTCAATCGGAACAGCCACATCAGCAGTTGCGGGCGGGTCCGATATGCCCAGCGATGGATTGGCTGCAACATCAGCCATAGTATCTGCATGGTCCTCGTGTGCCACTGTTGTTGGAGCAACATCAGGCACTGTATCCGTTGCAACATGAGGCTGCTGCTGGGATGTTTTCGCAATCCCTACCACCTTTTTCCCTTTACCGTTTACATCTGGACAAATGTAAATGAACGGGGAAATTAATAAACAGTAGAAAATGATGGAGTGTGTAAAATTACAAAAGAGATCAAAATAAAATGAAATGAAAATACCCTTAGTAACAGCTGGTGTTATCGAAGGGCCTGCTGGTTCAAAATATCGAACTCGTCCTTTGCTTGCAACCTTAGATTTGCCTTTCGGAGTAGGGGCACGTAGCCAATCACCGTATTGTAGTGCTTCTGGTTTAGCATCCTTAAAGTCAGCGCAAGAAGCACATAGATGACAGAGGATTCCACACACATGGCAGAATGTGGGCAACTTCTCATATTGGACGGGGAGTATTTGTGGTTCCTAATCAGCTATTCCCATTGCCACAAAACGGTGCAATGGTCGAGCAACATCTACTTGGATCCAAACGCGGAGGAACTTGACCATGTTCCCATCTTCCGATTTTCGGGAATCAGTTCCCATGACGGCTCCAAGGCCGCTACCAAGTGCCCGCCCAATGATGTTGGCAACCGTGTCCCCGGTCATCATAGCTAGGGGAACTTTGTGAATCCGAACCCAGATTCGCATATGAGTGAAAGCATAGCCATCAATGGTGAGTTTTGGTTGGATTGGTAGTAGAGCAAGCCAGTCCTTTTTGAACGTCCATGGGCCTCGCTTAAGGACATCATCTCTGCGAGCCGTTGTCTCAAATTTAAACATGAAGAATCCTGATCCTAGGGCCGTTACCGTTGATAGCTTATCACCTTTCCAAACTGTCGAAAAAATGCGTACCAACGCAGCTTCATCGAAAGTTTTCGTTGGAAAAAGCTTCCCTATCAGAGATGATTTGTAATCATCGAGGGTGATGGCTTTGGTCGAAGCTGGTGCAAAAACCAAATGTTGTTCCTCAGTAGTAAACTGGAGGTTGTCAAAGCGTGATAGAAAAAAAATCTGAGGAGGCCATGGTGAAGTAACAGTTAAAGCTGTTGTAGTGGTAGAGAGAAGAATGGTGCAGCCAACATACAAAAGCTGAAGCTGGCGGCCAAGGTGAAATATATGTGTTGAAGAGAAGTAATACCTTAGATGGGATTGATAATTCCGAATTAGTAGGAGAGATTTCAAAAGATAAAATAAATTTTAAATTTATGTTTATCTTAAATTTTACATGTATGGTAATCCTAAAGATTTGTAGATTCCCCGAAAAGAGATGAACAAAATCTTTCCCAGCAAATTCAAAGTTCAATTTTAACTTAGATAAAATAAGTTTGAAATAGAATTTGAAAGTGTATGGTATATGAAGATTAGAAGAGATAGTGATAGCTTTCCCAACAACTTCAAAAAATATTCTAAACTTAGATAATGTGAAATTGAAAGTGAGTTCAAAAGGAAATGGATTCATGATATATAGGGAATTATCCATTAAGAAAATTTGAAATGTGGAATGGGAGGTATTTTTGGTTATCCCGATTTTTTGGAACAATAAAATCTCGGAAATAATGGAACAATGGAACCTCAAAGTTTTGCCTCGCCTCCGTTGAGAGTAAACAGGGTCGTTACCATTCATGGAGATGGTGGCAGCAGGGTAACGGGCCCGGGAAACCAACGTCTCACAATCTGCCATCAACGTATGCATGGAGGGGAATAGAAAAACCCTAGCTGCAGCCAACGATGGGCTCGAGATGAGTCCTGACAAACTGCCAGCAATCAGCAAGCCAGACTTGAGTAACATCACTAATAAACATATGATGATAAAATGTCTCAAATATAATATAGGTGTTGCATGTCGTATTTGGTTGCAGCTATGCGTCCGTTTGCATGCATGCCATCGCCATGCAATTGGTAAGAAAAACATGATAACGAGAGACTTAGAAGTCTCGTGCCATTTTTCAAGAGAAGCAAAAATACAAGGCCTTGACGGCCAAGATGAACCCTGTGCCCTGATTAAGGGGGCTGGGATGAGGAAGGGCACCCATGAGTGTGACCCAGCATAATCAAAACATTCTACAAAATTATTAAGATTACTGAGAATAGTTATGAATGAATTAACTAGGATAATTGTGGATGACGGTAGAAATCTTTGGTAGAGAGTGGTCGTCAGCATTGGAGAGTGAGGTCTCCATGACAGTAATAAAAATAATAAGCAAACCTGTACATGTTGGTGAGGGATGGATACAGATAACTCCAGTGGTATTCATTTGCCGGAGAGTAATGTGACACCAACTAGCTTGGAAAGATCGACAGAGGGCTAGATGAGAGCCATGGCAAAGCCAATGGGAAAGCAAAATTCCACGGGGTGATGAGTCGGTTTCCCACTGTCACCGTTTGGGTGCTAAACAAGCACCACCGCGGCAGAGGTGAGAGGGAGAGGTGGTAGAAGCGGTGGTGGAAGGGTGAAAGGTGGTGGTGGTGGTGGTCGGGGTAGATGGGAAAAACGAAAGGGAGAATTAGAGAGAAAAAAAATTGAGAGAGTTTTCATCACCCGTTACCCGTTGGAATTTTTACCCGTTAGAATTTTAACTGAGTAAAAAGTACAGTAATCGAGTTTTTGCAATATAATCATGTTGAAAAGCTCTTAATCAATTATATGAACTCCTAAAATTTGATTCTAACTTATTTTAGGATCTTTTTGTAAAGGTTTCGGACGAGCGGGTCTAAATGGGCCGAACAATGGACCCATTAGAATTTTAACTGAGTAAAAAGTACAGAAATCGAGTTTTTGCAATATAATCGTGTTGAAAAGCTCGTAATCAATTGTATGAACTCCAAAATTTGGATTAAAACTTATTTTGCAACCCATTTGTAGAGGTTTCGGACGACCGGGTCTAAATGGGCCGAACAATGGACCCGTTAGAATTTTAACTGAGTAAAAAGAATTGTAATCGAGTTTTTGCAATATAATCGTGTTGAGAAGCTCGTAATCAATTATATGAACTCCTAAAATTTGATTCTAACTTATTTTACGGTCTTTTTTGTATAGGTTTCGGACGAGCGGGTCTAAATGGGCCGAACAATGGACCCGTTAGAATTTTAACTGAGTAAAAAGTACAGAAATTAAGTTTTTGCAATATAATCGTGTTGAAAAGCTCGTAATCAATTGTATGAACTCCTAAATTTGGATAAAAACTTATTTTGCAACCCTTTTGTAGAGGTTTCGGACGAGATGGTCTAAATGGGCCGAACAATGGACCCGTTAGAATTTTAACCGAGTAAAAAGTACAGAAATCGAGTTTTTGCAATATAATCGTGTTGAAAAGCTCATAATCAATTATATGAACTCCTAAATTTGGATTAAAACTTATTTTGCAGCACTTTTTGTGGGGGTTTCGGACGAGCGGGTCTAAATGGGTCTAACAATGGACCAGTTACAATTTTAACTGAGTAAAAAGTACAGTAATCGAGTTTTTGCAATATAATCGTGTTGAAAAGCTCTTAATCAATTATATGAACTCCTAGAATTTGGATTAAAACTTATTTTGTAGCCCTTTTTGTAGAGGTTTCGGATGAAGCAGGTCTAAATGGGGCGAATAATGGATTCGTTAGAATTTTAAATGAGTAAAAAATACAGTAATCGAGTTTTTGCAATATAATCATGTTGAAAAGCTCGTAATCAATTGTATGAACTCCTAAATTTGTATTAAAACTTATTTTCCAACCCTTTTTTAGAGGTTTCGGACTAGCGGGTCTAAATGGGCTGAACAATGGACCCATTAGAATTTTAACAGAGTAAAAAGCACAAAAATTGAGTTTTTGCAATATAATTGTGTTGAAAAGCTCATAATCAATTGTATGAACTCCTAAGTTTGGATTAAAACTTATTTTGCAACCCTTTTGTAGTGGTTTCGGACGAGTGGGTCTAAATAGGTCGAAGAATGGACCCGTTAGAATTTTAACTGAGTAAAAAGTACTGTAATCGAGTTTTTGCAATATAATCGTGTTGAAAAGCTCGTAATCAATTATATGAACTCCTAAATTTGATTCTAACTTGTTTTGCGGTCTTTTTTGTAGAGGTATCGGACGAGCGGGTCTAAATGGGCCGAACAATGGACTCGTTAGAATTTTAACTGAGTAAAAAGTACAGAAATCGAGTTGTTGCAATATAATCGTGTTGAAAAGCTCGTAATCAATGGTATGAACTCCTAAATTTGGATTAAAACTTATTTTGCAACCCTTTTGTAGTGGTTTCGGACGAGCGGGTCTAAATGGGCCGAACAATGGACCTGTTAGAATTTTAACTGAGTAAAAAGTACAGAAATCGAGTTTTTGCAATATAATCGTGTTGAAAAGCTCGTAATCAATTGTATGAACTCTTAAATTTGGATTAAAACTTATTTTCCAACCCTTTTGTAGAGGTTTCGGACGAGCGGGTCTAAATGGGCCGAACAATGGACCCATTAGAATTTTAACTGAGTCAAAAGTACAGAAATCGAGTTTTTGTAACACCCTAAAATCACCCTAGTTGGAACAGTAGAAAAATAACAAAGAAAATGTAAACATCATATAATTTAATTAAGATTGAAATGAAACCACATAAGCTATGTCCTATTAAATTACAACGGGATTAAAACAATATGTACGATCATATATAGACTTATAAGTAATAGAATTTAACATGTGATACATGTATGTTACATATGTATTAGATAGTGGAAAATTAATATTGGATCAACTTTATAATATAAATTATAAAGATATGTTAGTGGGAATTAAATTATATACATGTATACTTTAAAATTATAATAAATTAATAATAGAATAAAGTATATATATGTGAATATATTAGTATAATGGGCTGATAACAAGGATATAATATGAATATAAGTAAGGACAAGTGGACTAACAAAGGATTAATAGTGAAACATGTGTCCCACTATCTCCACTCAAATGACACTCGGCATCTTGGAGATTAAACAATCCAAATGCAGCTTCATCTTCTCCATTTGTTTAACCACCGAAAAAACATAGAAAAATAGAGTGAGAGAGGGAGCTGTGAACTGAAGATAGGTGCTGGAAAAATTAAGAACAATTGCATGCATGTTCATCTAGTGTACAAGTAAGTAACTTTGTGTTTAACCGATTCTATTTTGAGTTTTAGGGTTGTATTGTTGATTTGGTTGTGAATTGCTGCTGGAAATGTGTTTCTAGATGTTTTATATTGATGATAGGTAGCTGGGTTCATGTTAGAATAGCTAAATTTCTGGAAAATTTAATATGAACATGAACTTAAAATGAATCTGCCCAGAATTTTTAATTATAGACACCTTTCGGAAATCTGGAAAATTGAGCATGTTAGAGTCATTTCTGGAAAAAGTGTTCTTATACAAAGTTGTAGAGGACAAAATTTTACATGAGATAGAGGTAAGAATTGCACGAAAATGTTAAGTATAGGTCTCTGAATTGTTGTTAGAAGTTGACTGGACTGAAACTGAATGAATTTGGAATCTGCTGGACTAAATTGTGAAATTCGAAATGTTTAGGGGTCAAAATGGTGTTAATAAATTATGAAAATTTATGCTTGAAACAGGGGAGTCATGGAATGAATAAAAATTAAATGGCCAAGCTTGAATTAAGTCTCAATTGGTAGATTAAATGCATTTAGATCACATGTAGGATTATTAAAGGATTAAAGGGGACTGTTTTGTGGAAATTGATAAATTGAGGACTTCAATGCTCTGTTTTTAAGGATGCCAGAACTTCATTGTTATGTTAATACATGTAGTTTAATGTGGTTAATAGCTTAGAATCAAATGAATTGTGAAATATAGGATTTAAATGCACTAAAGTCACTAGGTTAAGCTTGGACAGATTAGGCCCTGAAATTGCCCTGTTTTCAAATGTAAAACTGTATTAACTGGGAAATGATAAAATTATGTGCCATACATGGTTGTAAAGGTGTGTTTATAAGCTTTCTAAAATGGTAAAGAACTCCTTATTTGGAGTTGTGAGTAAAAAGATATGGCCAGTTTAGTAGAGGTTACTCAAACTGCCAGTTTAGGGGGCAGATTCACTTATCTAGGTGTTTATGCTTAAGTAAATGAATTTATTTGTTTGAATTAATTACTAATGGATATTGTATATGATATTTTATGTTTTAAGATCACATTGGTGAAGAATTTCAAGAAGATTTAAGGAGTGATCAAGCAAAGAGAAGGGGGAAAGGAATCATCATCAAGGATAACAACTAAGCTTGGAAGTATTTGTGAGTGTAGCTAGTTTAGGGTTGAGATTAGTGTCTCAACCAATGTGTTTATGTTTCTTGGATGATTTAAAATGAAGCATGTAATGAACTTAATAATGGATTGGTAAATTTAAATGCTAAGGAAGAAGGACTAAAGGAATGAACTATGAACTAGGTATATGATGCTATCTAGATATGCTAGTTGATGTCTATATGGGTTGCTTTGTGACATGAGTTGTTTGAGCCACTTGAATTGAATTAATGGATGATTTAGCTACTGTTTGAAGATGGTTATATGATTGAAATGATGCTAAATGCTTGCTGGAAATTTGATTGAGCATGGCTTGAATGTGCACAATGTAAACATGATTGAATGTGTACATGACTTTGTGATATGTGTTTGATAAACAAGTAAAATGCTATTGTTAATAAAGAAAGATAAGTAAAGTCCTTGGTTTGATTAGTGTCTATAGGTAGAAGGGCATGCCTTAGAGTCATTGAGCTCCTCTGATCTTTGTTACAGGATGGTGGTTAGTCACCTATAAACCTGATAAGGTGGTTAGTCACCTTGATAATTGAATGGTGGTAAGTCACCATTGATGCCTATGCATCCTCTGTTATAAGTTGAAATCAGAAATGGATACTTTGAGTATCTAATGTTATATGTTACATGAAGACTTGATTACCTAATTCATTAATCATCCAAGGCAAAACATGATTAGAACAATGATATATGTTTAAATGAACAAGTTGGGTATTAGCCCTTATGATATGGAATGAATATGTGTACTTGGTTGAGATTTAAAATGAACTATGTTGTGATGTGAAACTATGAAATGTTGCTGCCAAGATGACAATGAGATTACATGTTGTTTGTTGTCCAATTTAGCTTGAATTGTACATGTGCTTGCTGCCCAAATTTGGCTTGAATTGTATATGTTGCTTGTTGTCCAATTTGGTATGAAATGTACATGTAGCTTGCTGCCCAAATTGGTATGTTTTAAATGAAATGGTTGCTGCCCAATAAGTCATTGTACATGTAAATACTTGCTGCCCTATTGGTTAGTACATGAAAATAGCTTTGTTAACTTGGTTTTGATAGACTAGTTAGGTATTCCAATACGTGCTAAGCCTAGCTAAGTAACTTTAAAGATTGAATAAGACTTTAAAAGATTGAAACTAGTAAAGTCTAGGGCTGCCTCACTAAGTACATTATGTGTACTTATCACTCTCTTTGTTTCCTTCTTCCAAAATAACAGGCTCGTTGATATCCGAAAGCCATCCGTTTTGTTCCGAGAGCTTCGCAAGCCAAGAACAAGTATGATATAATCTTGCTTAGTCTCCTAGTTGGTGGCATAGTCTAAGTTAGTTTGTCATGCATTATGGAACATGTAATTGTTAAGTTTGGTTTGTATAAAACTAAGACATGTTATATTACGTAATGACTTGATGAATGTTTATGTAAATATGGATATGATGATATGAATGAACTATGTTTGAAGTTAGCTAAGCTTGATATGAATTTGAGTATCATTTATATGGTTCATGCCCTTGATGGATTTGAATGGTTGAGTATGTATAAGTATGTTATCTTTATTTGAATTAGGAAGGTTGCATCTAGAATTGTTGTTGGATGATTTGTATAGTTCGAATGGTAATAGAATATTAGAATAAAATGAATGTTGATTTCTAATACTATTGTATATGATTTAGGTTGTTTGAAAGTTGTTATGTGTATTTGTATGGTTGTGTTGTAATATGAACTAAGATATGTATATAGATAATATTTGATTGTCTTATGTATTCGAATAAGAAGCATTGGTATACTTGAATCAAATGTTCATGAGTTTGATTGAATACATGTTTGCTAGGTCTTAAACATATGTTAGATGATCATGTGTAAGGATTAGGCTAATAACAAGTTTTATATCATGTAGACCAAATGTATATAAGCTTATATTAGATTAGTTTGATTTGAAATTAGATCACATGTATGTTAGTTAGGCTAGTTAATATGCATTTGCAACATGAATATAGGATTCATGTTAGAAAAGTTATTTCGTAGCCATTTTTTGTAGAGGTTTCGGACGAGCGCGTCTAAATGGGCAAAACAATCGACCTGCTAGAATTTTTTTTAAGAAAGCCCGTTAGAATTTTAATTGAGTAAAAAGTACAAAAATCAAGTTTTAGCAATCTAATTGTGTTGAAAAGCTCGTAATCAATTGTATGAACTCCTAAATTTGGTTTAAAACTTATTTTGCAACCCTTTTGTTAAGGTTTCGGATGAGCAAGTCTAAATGGGCCGAACAATGGACCCGTTAGAATTTTAACTGAGTACAAAGTACAGAAATCAAGTTTTTGCAATATAATCATGTTGAAAAGATCGTAATCATATGAACTCCCAAAATTTGAATCTAACTTTTTTTGCGGTCTTTTTAGTAGAGGTTTCGGAAGAGCGGGTCTAAATGGGGCGAACAATGGACCCGTTAGAATTTTAAATGAGTAAAAAATACAGTAATCGAGTTTTTGCAATATAATCGTGTTGAAAAGCTCGTAATAAATTGTATGAACTCCTAAATTTGTATTAGAACTTATTTTCCAACCCTTTTGTAGAGGTTTCGGACTAGCGGGTCTAAATGGGCCGAACAATGGACCCATTAGAATTTTAACAGAGTAAAAAGCACAAAAATGAAGTTTTTACAATATAATTGTGTTGAAAAGCTCATAATCAATTGTATGAACTCCTAAGTTTGGATTAAAACTTATTTTGCAACCCTTTTGTAGAGGTTTCGGACGAGCGGGTCTAAATGGGCCGAACAATGGACCCGTTAGATTTTTAACTGAGTAAAAAGTACATAAATCGAGTTTTTGCAATATAATCGTGTTGAAAAGCTCGTAATCAATTGTATGAACTCCTAAATTTGGATTGAAACTTATTTTGCAACCCTTTTGTAGAGGTTTCGGACGAGCGGGTCTAAATGGGCCGAACAATGGACCTGTTAGAATTTTAACTGAGTAAAAAGTACAGAAATCGAGTTTTTGCAATATAATCGTGTTGAAAAGCTCGTAATCAATTGTATGAACTCCTAAATTCGGATTAAAACTTATTTTCCAACCCTTTTGTAGAGGTTTCGGACGAGCGGGTCTAAATGGGCCGAACAATGGACCCATTAGAATTTTAACTGAGTCAAAAGTACAGAAATCGAGTTTTTGCAATATAATAGTGTTGAAAAGCTCGTAATCAATTATATGAACTCCTAAATTTCGATTAAAACTTACTTTGCGGTCCTTTTCGTAAGGTTTCAGACGAGCGAGTCTAAATGGGCCGAACAATGGACCCGTTAGAATTTTAACCGAGTAAAAAGTATAAAAATTATGTTTTTCCAATATAATAGTGTTGAAAAGCTCGTAATCAATTGTATGAACTCCTAAATTTGGATTAAAACTTATTTTCCAACCCTTTTGTAGAGGTTTCGGACGAGCAGGTCTAAATGGGCCGAACAATGGACCCGTTAGAATTTTAACTGAGTAAAAAGTACAGAAATCGAGTTTTGGCAATATAATGTGTTGAAAAGCTCGTAATCAATTATATGAACTCCTAAATTTGATTCTAACTTGTTTTGCGGTCTTTTTTGTAAAGTTTCGGACGAGCGGGTCTAAATGGTCCGAACAATGGACCCGTTAGAATTTTAACTGAGTCAAAAGTACAGAAATCGAGTTTTTGCAATATAATAGTGTTGAAAAGCTCGTAATTAATTTTATGAACTCCTAAATTTCGATTAAAACTTACTTTGCGGTCCTTTTCGTAAGGTTTCGGACGAGCGAGTCTAAATGGGCCGAACAATGGACCCGTTAGAATTTTAATCGAGTAAAAAGTATAAAAATTAAGTTTTTGCAATATAATAGTGTTGAAAAGCTCGTAATCAATTATATGAACTCCTAAATTTGGATTAAAAGTTATTTTGTAGCCATTTTTTGTAGAGGTTTCGGACGAGCGCGTGTAAATGGGCAAAACAATCGACCTGCTAGAATTTTTTTTAAGAAAGCCCGTTAGAATTTTAATTGAGTAAAAAGTACAAAAATCAAGTTTTAGCAATCTAATTGTGTTGAAAAGCTCGTAATCAATTGTATGAACTCCTAAATTTGGATTAAAACTTATTTTGCAACCTTTTTGTTGAGGTTTCGGATGAGCAAGTCTAAATGGGCCGAACAATGGACCCGTTAGAATTTTAACTGAGTACAAAGTACAGAAATCAAGTTTTTGCAATATAATCATGTTGAAAAGATCGTAATCATATGAACTCCCAAAATTTGAATCTAACTTTTTTTGCGGTCTTTTTTGTAGAGGTTTCGGACGAGCGGGTCTAAATGGGGCGAACAATGGACCCGTTAGAAATTTAAATGAGTAAAAAATACAGTAATCGAGTTTTTGCAATATAATCGTGTTGAAAAGCTCGTAATAAATTGTATGAACTCCTAAATTTGTATTAGAACTTATTTTCCAACCCTTTTGTAGAGGTTTCGGACTAGCGGGTCTAAATGGGCCGAACAATGGACCCATTAGAATTTTAACATAGTAAAAAGCACAAAAATGGAGTTTTTGCAATATAATTGTGTTGGAAAGCTCATAATCAATTGTATGAACTCCTAAGTTTGGATTAAAACTTATTTTGCAACCATTTTGTAGAGGTTTCGGATGAGCGGGTCTAAATGGGCCGAACAATGGACCTGTTAGAATTTTAACTGAGTAAAAAGTACATAAATCGAGTTTTTGCAATATAATCGTGTTGAAAAGCTCGTAATCAATTGTATGAACTCCTAAATTTGGATTAAAACTTATTTTGCAACCCTTTTGTAGAGGTTTCAGACGAGCGCGTCTAAATGGGCCGAACAATGGACCCGTTAGAATTTTAACTGAGTAAAAAGTACAGAAATCGAGTTTTTGCAATATAATCGTGTTGAAAAGCTCGTAATCAATTGTATGAACTCCTAAATTCGGATTAAAACTTATTTTCCAACCCTTTTGTAGAGGTTTCGGACGAGCGGGTCTAAATGGGCCGAACAATGGACCCATTAGAATTTTAACTGAGTCAAAAGTACAGAAATCGAGTTTTTGCAATATAATCGTGTTGAAAAGCTCGTAATCAATTATATGAACTCCTAAATTTGATTCTAACTTCTTTTGCGGTCTTTTTTGTAGAGGTATCGGACGAGCGGGTCTAAATGGGCCGAACAATATACTCGTTAGAATTTTAACTGAGTAAAAGTACAGAAATCGAGTTGTTGCAATATAATCGTGTTGAAAAGCTCGTAATCAATGGTATGAACTCCTAAATTTGGATTAAAACTTATTTTGCAACCCTTTTGTAGTGGTTTCGGACGAGCGGGTCTAAATGGGCCGAACAATGGACCTGTTAGAATTTTAACTGAGTAAAAAGTACAAAAATCGAGTTTTTGCAATATAATCGTGTTGAAAAGCTCGTAATCAATTGTATGAACTCTTAAATTTGGATTAAAACTTATTTTCCAACCCTTTTGTAGAGGTTTCGGACGAGCGGGTCTAAATGGGCCGAACAATGGACCCATTAGAATTTTAACTGAGTCAAAAGTACAGAAATTGAGTTTTTGCAATAGAATAGTGTTGAAAAGCTCGTAATCAATTATATGAACTTCTAAATTTCGATTAAAACTTACTTTGCGGTCCTTTTCGTAAGGTTTTAGACGAGCGAGTCTAAATGGGCCGAACAATGGACCCGTTAGAATTTTAACCGAGTAAAAAGTATAAAAATTATGTTTTTCCAATATAATAGTGTTGAAAAGCTCGTAATCAATTGTATGAACTCCTAAATTTGGATTAAAACTTATTTTCCAACCCTTTTGTAGAGCTTTCGGATGAGCGGGTCTAAATGGGCCGAATAATGGACCCGTTAGAATTTTAACTGAGTAAAAAGTACAGAAATCGAGTTTTGGCAATATAATGTGTTGAAAAGCTCGTAATCAATTATATGAACTCCTAAATTTGATTCTAACTTGTTTTGCGGTCTTTTTGTAAAGTTTCGGACGAGCGGGTCTAAATGGTCCGAACAATGGACCCGTTAGAATTTTAACTGAGTCAAAAGTACAGAAATCGAGTTTTTGCAATATAATAGTGTTGAAAAGCTCGTAATTAATTTTATAAACTTCTAAATTTCGATTAAAACTTACTTTGCGGTCCTTTTCGTAAGGTTTCGGACGAGCGAGTCTAAATGGGCCGAACAATGGACCCGTTAGAATTTTAATCGAGTAAAAAGTATAAAAATTAAGTTTTTGCAATATAATAGTGTTGAAAAGCTCGTAATCAATTATATGAACTCCTAAATTTGGATTAAAACTTATTTTGTATCCCTTTTTTGTAGAGGTTTCGAACGAGCGCGTCTAAATGGGCAAAACAATCGACCTGCTAGAATTTTTTTAAAGAAAGCCCGTTAGAATTTTAATTGAGTAAAAAGTACAAAAATCAAGTTTTAGCAATCTAATTGTGTTGAAAAGCTCGTAATCAATTGTATGAACTTCTAAATTTGGATTAAAACTTATTTTGCAACCCTTTTGTTGAGGTTTCGAATGAGCAAGTCTAAATGGGCCGAACAATGGACCCGTTAGAATTTTAACTGAGTACAAAGTACAAAAATCAAGTTTTTGCAATATAATCATGTTGAAAAGATCGTAATCATATGAACTCCCAAAATTTGAATCTAACTTTTTTGCGGTCTTTTTTGTAGAGGTTTCGGACGAGCGGGTCTAAATGGGGCGAACAATGGACCCGTTAGAATTTTAAATGAGTAAAAAATACAGTAATCGAGTTTTTGCAATATAATCTTGTTGAAAAGCTCGTAATAAATTGTATGAACTCCTAAATTTGTATTAGAACTTATTTTCCAACCATTTTGTAGAGGTTTCGGACTAGCGGGTCTAAATGGGCCGAACAATGGACCCATTAGAATTTTAACAGAGTAAAAAGCACAAAAATGGAGTTTTTACAATATAATTGTGTTGAAAAGCTCATAATCAATTGTATGAACTCCTAAGTTTGGATTAAAACTTATTTTGCAACCCTTTTGTAGAGGTTTCGGACGAGCGGTCCTAAATGGGCCGAACAATGGACCCGTTAGAATTTTAATTGAGTAAAAAGTACATAAATCGAGTTTTTGCAATATAATCGTGTTGAAAAGCTCGTAATCAATTGTATGAACTCCTAAATTTGGATTAAAACTTATTTTGCAACCCTTTTGTTGAGGTTTCGGACGAGCGGGTCTAAATGGGCCGAACAATGGACCTGTTAGAATTTTTTTTTTGAAGAATAGGCCTCATTAAAAACCCCTACTACTGTCCTTCAAGCAAAGCTAGAGGACCCTAAAAAGGGGAAAAGAGTGCCCAAATATTATTAATTAATGAATATTTGTTACAAGATGTTGAATACAAAGTGGGATGTCCGAATCAAATGACGTAGAGGTCATGGAATTTAGAGAAAAAGTAGCCAAAGTATGGGCTATAACATTTGCCTCACGGCGTACAAAGGTAATAGAAGTAAAGTCAAAGTCATGAAGAGCAGCTTGTATCTGAAGAATAGTTGGTCCCATAGTAGAGAGGTCCTGAGCAGGATTGTTGATCCTATTCGCGAGAGAGGCGCAGTCAGTTTCGATCAAGATACGATTCCATCCTTGAGATCGGGCAAAGGTGAGACCAGCAAGGATGCTTTCCCCCTCACTGGTGATAGCGTCCTGGCGGCTTCCAAGAGGGAAAGCAATACCACCCACGACTGCTCCTGCAGGATCACGAGCAACAACGCCTACGGCTGCTGCACGAGTTGATGGGTTAAAAGCTCCATCCACATTAATTTTGATATAATTAGGTGGAGGAGGAGTACGGGATGGGTTAGAAAATGTAGATGGAGATGGATCAGATGAAAATAAAGATTTACAAAATTCATCATGTAAACTAATTGAGTTGACAGCAATTAGCCATGGAGGTTGTAGATGGTGGTTGTGAACCCAATCATTTCGTCTGTTCCAAATATTCCATAAAACGGTAAGGAAGAGACCAAATTTATCAGAGGAAATTGTAGAGGCTGCTTCCTCTAACCATTGTAAGGGCGTAGGAGCTAGACTCTTATAGAGAGAGATAGGGATACCACTAATTTGGAGGGCTTCAGATGCCCCAGGGCAGTCTCGAAGCGCATGAAGTATCGATTCCGAATGACTACCACAGATAGAGCAGAGCCCCGAGTTGGGGGAAAAAGCTTGCATTTTAGAACCAACTGGTAGAGCATCAGATGCCATACGCCAGCCAAAAGTTTTAACTTTGGGTAAAGCTTTGATTTTGGATAAAAACTTCCAGAAACGAGTTGGCTGCGAAGGTTGGGATATTGAGCGTTGTAAGAAAATATATCCAGAGCGGACTGAGTAGATACCTGAGTCGTTGGGAGACCATAGAATTGAATCCCGTTGATCACTTATGATGGGAATACGGAGAATGGCATCAGCATCAAAAGGATTGAAGTAATTTTTTAACTTTACCGTATCCCAGGCAGTTTGGTTACGGATCATAAAATCACGACAACGAATGTGAAATTCATCGGAAATTTCATAATCCCCGGTAAGTTCAATCGGGGAAGACCCTCCCCATATATCTTTGTGTATTCTAATATTATTGTTTATACCAGGGCGATGAAGAAAGCCAGGGAAAAGACGCTGAAGAACGTTATATATACCTTGCCAAGCAAAAGAGCCCCTATTAGGTTTCGGTGCATCCAAGATGTTGCCTGCTGGAAAGTATTTAGATCGGTATATTTGTCCTAATAAGGAATCTGGTTCACAGATTAGTTTCCAAATTTGTTTACCGAAGAGAGCGATATTGAAATCGTGTAAGTCCTTGAAACCCATGCCGCCAGCAGATTTGGGTAAACATATACGATTCCACGGTAACATATGCCAACCTTTTTTGTTGGATTTACCAGTCCACCAGTATTGACGGATTGATGTAGTCATGTCGTCGATGATATTATGTGGTAGAAGATAGCAAGACATAACATATTGTGGAAGAGATTGTAAGACAGCCTTGATGAAAATCTCTCGACCACTAAAGGATAGAAGATGTTTGTCCCAGCTAGAGAGACCATCATGTACTTTATCTCGTACAAAACCTAGTGATTCAGTTTTATTTTTCCCAATTAGAAGCGGGATGCCTAGGTAAACACCAGGGTTAGAAACCTCGCGTACTTGTAAAAGGCTGTTAATTGCATTTCTTGTTGCAGTTGGTGTACGCGGATTATAAAAAATAGTTGATTTCTCAAAGTTGACTGCTTGACCTGAAGCATTAGCATAAGTTTGAAGGGCATTTTTCAGAAGGGCCGCTTCAGATCGATTAGTATTAATAAATACCATGCAACCGTCAGCAAAAAGCAGGTGGTTGACTTTGGGCCCATGTTTACTTGCGCCTAGACCTGGGAGTATTTTAGTTTGTTGAGCGGCAGTTAAGTAAGCCGAGAGGCCTTGAGTACAAAATAGAAAGAGAAAAGGTGATAGAGGATCCCCCTGACGAAGACCACGTTGAGGTTGAAAGGTGGATGAGAATGAATTATTAATTTTAACTGAGAAAGATACTGTAGTAATACAACGCATTATAAGCTTGATCCATTCGGATGCAAAGCCCATGCGTTCCATTACATTAGCGAGAAAAGACCATTCTACTCTGTCGAATGCTTTCTCCATGTCTAATTTAAGTGCAGCTCCTTGAGAGGATTTAGTAGCTCCTGAGTTAACATTGTGGATAATTTCATGAGCGATAAGGATGTTGTCAGATATATTGCGTCCCTCGACAAAGGCTGCTTGATTAGGGCTAATGCATAGAGGTATAGCCTGTTTCATTCTATTGAGTATTGTTTTGGCAACTATTTTATAAAGGACAGTGCAGAGGCTAATTGGTCTGAGTTGTTTCATGGAGGTTGGGTTTTGTACTTTGGGAATTAGTACCAATATAGTTTTGTTGACTGACGCCATATCGGAATTGCCGTTTAAAAGGTTAATACAAAGATTAATAACATCGTCTCCCACTGTATCCCAGTGTTGTCTAAAAAAGCTACTGGGTAGACCATCGCAACCAGGAGCTTTCCTAGGGTCAATATCTTTGAAAGCATGAATAATTTCCTCTTTAGTGAAAGCCTTTAAAAGGTTTTCATTCATTGAAGAATTAATGGAAGGGTGAATTTTGTCCAGAATGATGTTCGAGATTTGTGGGTTAGAAGTTGTGAACAAGTTTTTGAAATAATCTGAAGCAATTTCCATAATGTCCGATTCAGAAATGCACCAATTGGAATTGGCATCGTAAAGGCCTATGATTGAGTTTTTCTTGTTCCTATTAGAAGCGCGGGCATGGAAGAACTTGGTATTTTTGTCCCCTTGGGAGAGCCAAAGGGTTCGAGATCGTTGAGCCCAATAAACTTCTTGCTCTGTTAAAAGTTTATTTAATTCAGTTCTATAATTTAAGTAAACATGTTCATTAGTAGTTGTTAAGGGACGGTATAGTAATTTGTTTATTTTTTGAGTGAGGAACTTAATTCTACCGGTTGATTTAAAATGTTGCTGATTTTGCCATTCTTCTAGGTAAGTACCTACCGCTTCAATTTTGTTTATGGATGTTCCGGGAGTGTCGGCCCAAGCCCTTGTAATTGTACGGATATTATCAATATTATTAGACCAGCAACTTTCGAATATGAAATTCTTGGTAGGTTGTGTTTTGAGTTTGGTAGTCGAAGAGTCTAATTCGAGAAGAAGGAAACAATGGTCAGATTTGGCAACATATTCTGTGGTGATTCGATGAGAAGGATAGAGGTCTTTCCATTCGGAATTAGCGATAAATCGATCTAATCTTTCATGTATTACCGGAGTTAAGGGTCCTACTTTAGTCCAAGTGAACCATCCCGAATTTGGCTTACAATCATAGAGGTTGTTACGAGTTAAACAATTACGAAAGTTTTTAATTTGGGATCTAGCTCTACGAGAGCCTCCTTGTTTTTCCGAATCTGTTAAAATTTCATTGAAATCGCCGCCGAGAAGCCAAGGTTTATCTTTAGTGGAAGGGTATAAAGAATCAATTAGTTCCCATGTTTTGTATTTTTGGCTAGTTTCCAAAAACCCATGCATACCAGTGAAAAACATTGTGGAGTTATTCTTTATAATTTGAGTATGAATGAAACGCGACGAATAGGAAAGTAGACTTATATTAATATTGTTTGCAGCGAATAAGGAAATTCCGGAACACCCTTCCGTAGGGGAAATAGAAATAATGTCTAACATACCTAATGAAAGACATAAGTGGTTACATTCCGCATTATTTAGTTTAGTCTCGCATAAAAAGATAATATCGGGGTTGGTTTGTTGGACATAGGACCGGAAATGTTGAACCGTCGGGGCTTGTCCAAGACCCTGACAGTTCCAGCATAGGATCCTCATTTTGCTCGGCGGGGCTGGTAATCAGCCGCCGCCGGAGAGTTTTTAGAGCTGCTCATCCCAGCTTTTGGAGTAGATCCTGACTGTTTGGATTTTTTCGGCGGATATGAGGAAAACGAGTGAGAAAGAAGTTGTGGTGGTTTGGAGTAATTGGAATGTGAGTATATAAAGAGAACGTACATAGTTAAGGGGTAGAAGATATGGAAAGTGGGGTGAGAGAGATACATAGGAAAGATTACCGATTGTGAGAGATAGGATTTACTGATATTAAGAGGTAAATTAACTAATGTACTTTCCTTAAATGAAAAAGAGAACGTAGAAAAGGAAAAAACTATGGGTGTTATTAAAGGAAAGTATATTGAATATCTATAAAAGTTTTGGTTAGGATTTGATGTTAATATTAAGAGGATTTGATTGAAATATTGACTGTATAAAAGAGTTGAAAATAGAAAGAACAAAAAAAATTTGTTAATAAGAGCAGATCTTTTAAATATTGAGTATGTAAAGCAGAGAATAAAATTTGGTGATGCTAATAAAGGGGGATATATTATGTAACTGCTGAAAATAATTGTCAGTAATAGTATTGATGTTACAAAATTAAAGGCATAGTTTAATGAGAATAATTTTAGCAATAAATTTGATTGTAGTAAGCAGAGTAATAGCAGAAAATTAAAGCCATCGTTGACCGTATTTAGATCTGTTATAAATGGAGATTTATTAGGAATTAGAGAGACATAAAAACGGAAGGAGGAAGATTTTAATATGTATGAAAGAGTTTGAATTTTATAATACTTTATAAAAGGAATTAAAGCTAGTTTTTTGGCTATAAATATATATCTGCAAAAAAAATGGAAGGCAATGGGGAAGTAAAAATTTAGGGAGCTTTGAATAGTAGAATAAATTAAGAAGTAATTCAGAGAATTTGGAAAAAGCTGAAAAAATCGGTTGTGGATGAGTTTTGGAACTATTTTTTGAAAAATCGAGTTGGAGAGTATTAAAAATTTTGAAGAACAAAAATGATATATGAATGAGAGTTTCCTTTTAGAAAGGATTTGAACAGGATCCCAAAAGTGGGCTTGTGAAATTTCACCTAATAAGGTGTAGTGGGGATGGATGTTTAACGAACATAACGGAAAATAAATATCGTTGATAGGATAATATACATTTAGCGAGGAATATAAACCATGCATGGCAGTAATAATACAATCTATAAAGCAGATAAAAGCATAGAAAAAATAAAAAGAGAGCAGAAAAGGAAGAAAACAGGAAAAAATAATTACAGACCCATGGGAAAGAAGAAGCGGGGATAAGAAAATAATTACAGACCAAAAGAGCAAAAAGATAAGGAAGGGGGGGGGAATAAAATGAAATTTAAAAAAATTGAAACGAAGTCGTAACCCAGAAGGAGTAAGGGAGATCCAGCATTCCTTGATTAGCCGCATAGTAGCTTGTGACATGGCATAAATTGATGATACATAGTGAGAGACACCAAAGAAGAAAACAAAAAGAAAACACATACAATGATTTACAGTGAAGCCTTTGATAATATAAGTAATACAAAAGGAAAGAGGGGGTAAAGAAGTAAAGTTAAATAGAAGTGTGGACAAATGTAAAACATACATAAACATAAAAAAGAACAATACTGAATTAGAAGGATAGTCTTGAAAATTATTGAAGTGGTTAGCAAGAATGAAAGTGATAGTGAAATTAGAGATATATAAAACAAAGGAGGGAGAGAGTATGAGTTGTTGTAAGGAAGCAGTTTTAATATCAGAATGTTGGACATAGATTATACTGATGGACATAGAATGTAAATTCAGCCTATGAATATGAGGCATGAAGATAGGAACTGTTAAGAAACTGGTGGACATGGAATACAAAAAGAACATGATCAGAATGGGAGGAGCTGTGATTAGATGTGCATTTCTCAAATCATTCCAAAAATTAATTAATATATATTTGAACTCAGTAAAAAGTTTAGTAAAAGCATACATAATTAGGAGTTGTAAAGTGTGTAAAAACAAAATGATAAATCCTATAATTATATTCTTAAAATGAGAAAATTCAGCATGCTTTTTAAAAAGAAGTAAAAACAAGTACATTAGAGTGATGTGTTTAATTGGACAGAATTGAATGGTTAGAATCACAAGGTTACAAACCAGAGCGTGAAAGCAATGAAGGAGATGGAACATAGCAGAATGGGAATGGTTTTTATTAGATACTAAGTGATACGTGTAATATGAAAAACAGAGTGTATATGAAGATATCTGTTCTAGACCTTGATAAACATAGGAAGGATAGCTCAGAGAAATGAACATAGAATATAATAAATTGCAATGATAGTTGAAACTGTATGTTCCCATAGGATGGGCTTGTTGTAGATTCCCTGGAAGGGCTTGATATAGATATAAGATAAGAAAGAAATTATATAACGGAGAAACTACCAGAGAAAAGGACCGTAATACAGTAATAGCAATGTTTGAATTCAACATAGGATGTGCACAGATATTGTTTAAAAGTGTATCAACATTTGAATTCAAGCAGGTTAGGAAAATAGAAATAATCCCAAATATATATATGCAGCATAATTTTGAAATTAGATACAGTAGATGAAATAAAACATCAAGAAGGAAATGGCGGAAATATAAGCAAAGAAGGAATAGATAGAGAACGTACAATGATATTTGCCAGATGATAACAATAAAATCCTTCCTTTTGAAATAGAAGATTAGGCATATCTGGAAAGATGGAACAAGGAGAGGGACTAATAGGGTAAAATAAAGTATAAATAAAATAAAAATAAAAGGGGTAGAAAACCCTAGCCGTCGATGGAACGCCGAAGAGAGCCACCACCAGAACAGATGGAAATGCGACATCAGGGATTGCATAAGAGAAAAACTTGAGGGACCTATAACAGATTTCCAATAGAAAGTATTAGATATGGGAAAAACAAAGAGAAACATATTTAAAGAAGGTGGAAAAAACCCTAAATCACAAAACGATTTGAGGGAACCCTTATGGCGGCGGTGGAAATTGGCCTCCATAGAAGACCACTTGGTTGATTTCAAGTAATCCAGAAACGGCAAGAAGAATTTAGACCAGTCGAGAGGGTGGGAAAAAACCACCATAGGCTCAGATCTGCAAAAATGTTGAAGGATGGTTATGAGAAAAGAGGAAATGAACAAATAGAAAAGGGGGATTATAAAAAAAACCATGGAAACAATAAATTTAAAAGGACCAACAGATTTGAGAAAGAATAAGAAAAGGGGAAAGGATCTGGGGATATGTTGAATCTCCTGGATAAAGGGTCTGCATGCAAAGCGATCCTTGCCGTCGGCGTGGGAATGACGGAGAATCACAACCGGAGGCATCCAAAGGATGAAACCCAAAAATAAAAGA
The DNA here is from genome assembly GCA_030270665.1 of Hibiscus trionum. Lineage (NCBI taxonomy): Eukaryota > Viridiplantae > Streptophyta > Magnoliopsida > Malvales > Malvaceae > Hibiscus > Hibiscus trionum. Next base: position 34,212,650 of record BSYR01000010.1, on the reverse strand, counting down.
TAGAAGCGGATTAGAAAAAAACTGAAAAAAAATTGAGCAAAGAAAGAAATGAGGGAAATGGTAGAACTTACCAAGCAGATCTGACGATTTCCCTGATGAAATATTTAGATCTGCCCCACCCAAAAGGAAGGGGATGGAAAAATTGAGGAAAAAATCGAACTCAAACGGCAATCAAAACAAAGAAAAAACCAGAAAGTTAGTATAATAAAACAATAATAAAAATTGAAATGAAAGCGATAAAAAATGATGGGGGAGTTAAGATGGCGTGTGGTGACTCTTCGCATACTCTGCCCGAATTCCAAGGAGAACGTTAGTTGGAGATTTGCTTGCAAAAGCGGCTGAAGTGGAAATGCCGTGAGGGGAAGGGGGACCGACAGTGGAAGAAAAACCACCACGAAGAACGGAGCAAACAAAACCCAAGAAAGAACCCCTGAAAAATTTGAGAGAGAATTGAGAGAGAGCACACCTGTTAGAATTTTAACTGAATAAAAAGTACAGAAATCGAGTTTTTGCAATATAATCGTGTTGAAAAGCTCGTAATCAATTGTATGAACTCCTAAATTCGGATTAAAACTTATTTTCCAACCCTTTTGTAGAGGTTTCGGACGAGCGGGTCTAAATGGGCCGAACAATGGACCCATTAGAATTTTAACTGAGTCAAAAGTATAGAAATCGAGTTTTTGCAATATAATAGTGTTGAAAAGCTCGTAATCAATTATATGAACTCCTAAATTTCGATTAAAACTTACTTTGCGGTCTTTTTCGTAAGGTTTCAGACGAGCGAGTCTAAATGGGCCGAACAATGGACCCGTTAGAATTTTAACCGAGTAAAAAGTATAAAAATTAAGTTTTTCTAATATAATAGTGTTGAAAAGCTCGTAATCAATTGTATGAACTCCTAAATTTGGATTAAAACTTATTTTCCAACCCTTTTGTAGAGGTTTCGGACGAGGGGGTCTAAATGGGCCGAACAATGGACCCGTTAGAATTTTAACTGAGTAAAAAGTACAGAAATCGAGTTTTGGCAATATAATGTGATGAAAAGCTCGTAATCAATTATATGAACTCCTAAATTTGATTCTAACTTGTTTTACGGTCTTTTTTGTAAGGTTTCGGACGAGCGGGTCTAAATGGTCCGAACAATGGACCCGTTAGAATTTTAAGTGAGTCAAAAGTACAGAAATCGAGTTTTTGCAATATAATAGTGTTGAAAAGCTCGTAATCAATTTTATGAACTCCTAAATTTCGATTAAAACTTACTTTGCGGTCCTTTTCGTAAGGTTTCGGACGAGCGAGTCTAAATGGGCCGAACAATGGACCCGTTAGAATTTTAACCGAGTAAAAAGTATAAAAATTAAGTTTTTGCAATATAATAGTGTTGAAAATCTCGTAATCAATTATATGAACTCCTAAATTTGGATTAAAAGTTATTTTGTAGCCCTATTTTGTAGAGGTTTCAGACGAGCGCGTCTAAATGGGCCAAACAATGGACCCGCTAGAATTTTTTTTAAGAAAGCCCGTTAGAATTTTAACTGAGTAAAAAGTACAGAAATTGAATTTTTGCAATATAATCGTGTTGAAAAGCTCGTTATCAATTATATGAACTCCTAAAATTTGATTCTAACTTATTTTCTGTTCTTTTATGTTGAAGTTTCGGAAGAGCGGGTCTAAATTGGTCGAACAATGGACCCGTTAGAATTTTAACTGAGTAAAAAGTACAAAAATCAAGTTTTAGCAATCTAATTGTGTTGAAAAGCTCGTAATCAATTGTATGAACTCCTAAATTTGGATTAAAACTTATTTTGCAACCCTTTTGTAGAGGTTTCGGATGAGCAAGTCTAAATAGGCCGAACAATGGACCCGTTAGAATTTTAACTGAGTACAAAGTACAGAAATCAAGTTTTTGCAATATAATCATGTTGAAAAGATCGTAATCATATGAACTCCCAAGATTTGATTCTAACTTTTTTTGTGGTCTTTTTTGTAGAGGTTTCGGACGAGCGGGTCTAAATGGGCCGAACAATGGATCCGTTAGAATTTTAACTGAGTAGAAAGTACAAAAAGTGAGTTTTTGCAATATAATCTGTTTGAAAATCTCTTAATCAATTGTATGAACTCCTAAATTTGGATTAAAACTTATTTTGCAACCCTTTTGTAGAGGTTTCAGACGAGCAGGTCTAAATGGGCCGAACAATGGACCCGTTAGAATTTTAAAAGAGTAAAAAGCAGAAAAATCGAGTTTTTGCAATATAATTGTGTTGAAAAGCTCATAATCAATTGTATGAACTCCTAAATTTGGATTAAAACTTATTTTGCAACCCTTTTGTAGAGGTTTCGGATGAGAGGGTCTAAATGGGCCGAACAATGGACCCGTTAGAATTTTAACTGAGTAGAAAGTACAAAAAATGGGTTCTTGAAATATAATCTGTTTGAAAATCTCTTAATCAATTGTATGAACTCCTAAATTTGGATTAAAACTTATTTTGCAACCCTTTTTGTAGAGGTTTCGGACTAGCGGGTCTAAATGGGGCGAACAATGGACCCGTTAGAATTTTAAATGAGTAAAAAATACAGTAATCGAGTTTTTGCAATATAATCGTGTTGAAAAGCTCGTAATCAATTGTATGAACTCCTAAATTTATATTAAAACTTATTTTCCAACCCTTTTGTAAAGGTTTCGGACTAGCGGGTCTAAATGGGCCGAACAATGGACCCATTAGAATTTTAACAGAGTAAAAAGCACAAAAATGGAGTTTTTGCAATATAATTGTGTTGAAAAGCTCATAATTATGAACTCCTAAGTTTGGATTAAAACTTATTTTGCAACCCTTTTGTAGAGATTTCGGACGAGCGGGTCTAAATGGGCCGAACAATGGACCCGTTAGAATTTTAACTGAGTAAAAAGTACATAAATCGAGTTTTTGCCATATAATAGTGTTGAAAAGCTCGTAATCAATTGTATGAACTCCTAAATTTGGATTAAAACTTATTTTGCAACCCTTTTGTAGAGGCTTCGGACGAGCGGGTCTAAATGGGCCGAACAATGGACCTGTTAGAATTTTAACTGAGTAGAAAGTACAGAAATCGAGTTTTTGCAATATAATCGTGTCGAAAAGCTCGTAATCAATTGTATGAACTCCTAAATTTGGATTAAAACTTATTTTCCAACCCTTTTGTAGAGGTTTCAGACGACCGGGTCTAAATGGGCCGAACAATGGACCCGTTAGAATTTTAACTGAGTAAAAAGTACAGAAATCGAGTTTTTGCAATATAATCGTGATGAAAAGCTCGTAATCAATTGTATGAACTCCTAAATTTGGATTAAAACTTATTTTGCATCCCTTTTGTAGAGGTTTCGGACGAGCGGGTCTAAATGGGCCGAACAATGGACCTGTTAGAATTTTAACTGAGTAAAAAGTACAGAAATCGAGTTTTTGCAATATAATCGTGTTGAAAAGCTCGTAATCAATTGTATGAGCTCATAAATTTGGATTAAAACTTATTTTCCAACCCTTTTGTAGAGGTTTCGGACGAGCTGGTCTAAATGGGCCGAACAATGGACCCGTTAGAATTTTAACTAAGTAAAAAGAACTGTAATCGAGATTTTGCAATATAATCGTGTTGAAAAGCTCGTAATCAATTATATGAACTCCTAAAATTTGATTAAAACTTGTTTTGCGGTCTTTTTTGTAGAGGTTTTGGACGAGCGGGTCTAAATGGGCCGAACAATGGACCCGTTAGAATTTTAACTGAGTAAAAAGTACAGAAATCGAGTTTTGGCAATATAATCGTGTTGAAAAGCTCGTAATCATTTATATGAACTCCTAAATTTGATTCTAACTTGTTTTGTGGTCTTTTTTGTAGAGGTTTCGGACGAGCGGGTCTAAATGGGCCGAACAATGGTCCCGTTAGAATTCAAACTGAGTAAAGAGTACAGAAATCGAGTTTTGGCAATATAATCGTGTTGAAAAGCTCATAATCAATTATATGAACTCCTAAATTTAATTCTAACTTGTTTTGCGGTCTTTTTTATAGAGGTTTCGGACGAGCGGGTCTAAATGGGCCGAACAATGGACCCGTTAGAATTTTAACTGAGTCAAAAGTACAGAAATCGAGTTTTTGCAGTATAATAGTGTTGAAAATCTCGTAATCAATTATATGAACTCCTAAATTTTAATTAAAACTTACTTTGCGGTCCTTTTCGTAAGGTTTCGGACGAGCGAGTCTAAATGGGCCGAACAATGGACCCGTTAGAATTTTAACCAAGTAAATAGTATAAAAATTAAGTTTTTGCAATATAATAGTGTTGAAAAGCTCGTAATCAATTATATGAAGTCCTAAATTTGGATTAAAACTTATTTTGCAGCCCTTTTTTGTAGAGGTTTCGGACGAGTGGGTCTAAATGGGCCAAACAATGGACCCGCTAGAATTTTTTTTAAGAAAGCCCGTTAGAATTTTAACTAAGTAAAAAGTACATAAATTGAATTTTTGCAATATAATCGTGTTGAAAAGCTCGTTATCAATTATATGAACTCCTAAAATTTGATTAAAACTTGTTTTCCGGTCTTTTGTAGAGGTTTCGGTCGAGCGGGTCTAAATGGGCCGAACAATGGACCCGTTAGAATTTTAACTAAGTAAAAAGTACAGAAATCGAGTTTTGGCAATATAATCGTGTTGAAAAGCTCGTAATCAATTGTTTCAACTCATAAATTTGGATTAAAACTTATTTTGCAACCCTTTTGTAGAGGTTTCGGACGAGCGGGTCTAAATGGGCTAAACAATGGACCCGTTAGAATTTTAACTGTGTAAAAAGTACAGAAATCGAGTTTTTGCAATATAATCGTGTTGAAAAGTTCATAATCAATTATATGAACTCCTAAATTTGGATTAAAACTTATTTGCAGCCCTTTTGTAGAGGTTTCGGACGAGTGGGTCTAAATGGGCCGAACAATGGACCCATTAGAATTTTAATAGAGTAAAAAGTATGGAAATCGAGTTTTTACAATATAATCATGTTGAAAAGCTCATAATCAATTATATGAACTCCTTAATTTGGATTAAAACTTATTTTGCAGCCCTTTTTGTAGAGGTTTCGGACGAGCGGGTCTAAATGGGCCGAGCAATGGACCCGTTACAATTTAAACTTAGTAAAAAGTACAATAATTGAGTTTTTGCAATATAATCGTGTTGAAAAGCTCATAATCAATTATATGAACTCTTAGAATTTGGATTAAAACTTATTTTGCAGCCCTTTTTGTAGAGGTTTCGGACGAGCGGGTCAAAATGGGCCGAACATTGGACCCGTTAGAATTTTAACAGAGTAAAAAGTACAGAAAACGAGTTTTTGCAATATAATCGTGTTGAAAAGCTCGTAATCAATTATATGAAATCCTAAAATTTGATTCTAACTTGTTTTGCGGTCTATTTTTTGTAGAGGTTTCGGACGAGTGGGTCTAAATGGGCCGAAAAATGGACCCGTTAGAATTTTAACTGAGTAAAAAGTATAGAAATCGAGTTTTTGCAATATAATCATTTTGAAAAGCTCGTAATCAATTGTATGAACTCCTAAATTTGGATTAAAACTTATTTTGCAACCATTTTGTAGAGGTTTCGGATGAGCGGGTCTAAATGGGCCGAACAATGGACCCGTTAGAATTTTTTTTTGAGAAAAAGGCCTCATTAAAAACCCCACTAATCTCAACTGGGCTAGCCCAGAGGGGTCCTGAAGGGGAAAAGATTGCCCAAATATATATATATAAAACCAAGGGGGTTGAAAACCAACCTGTACAATAGAGCGTAAGAAATCGGGCAAGCCCGGCCCAAAATACAAAGAGGACCTAGAGTGCAAGGCCCAATTGGCAATAGAATGTGCTAGAACATTATCAACTCGCGGTACATAAAGAAAATGTAAATTCGGAATAGATACAAAAAGAGGACGAGCCGCATCAATTTGTGGTCGTAAAAGAGAGGCGTCCGGGCCGAGGCAACGTATTTTGTTGATGACCAAAGCAGCGTCAGAATCGATAATGATGCCGCTCCAGCCGACATCCCTACCAAGTGTAGCCCCAGTGATGATGGCGCGAAGCTCCGCAGTGGAGGCGTCGACGCATCCTACGCAATGAATGGCACAACCATGAAGAATAGCTCCACTAGCATCCTGAGCCACAACACCAAACCTTGCTTCGCCTGTAGCGGGATTGAAAGCACTGTCGACATTGATTTTAACCTTCCCTTCCGGTGGCGGCCTCCATGTTGGTTGAGAAAGAGCTGGCTCTGTCCGTAGTTGCGTCGTGGCGTGAAGAGAGTTGGCCGAGGCGTAGTCCTGTAGCAGTTCCCTAGAATTCATAAGAGTAAGCCATGGCGGCTAGAAACGCTTAGAGTGAACCCAGTCATTCATCCGGTTCCAGATGTTCCAAAGGATAGTGAGGAACAGAGTAAATTCAGAGCGAGAAAGTAGCGAGGCCCCTTGTTCCAACCATAAGGGAGTAGGGGAGAGCGCGCTAGTGCGTAAAGGAAGGGGAAGCCCAGCTAGTTGCAGTACTTCAGCTGCACCAACACAATCTCGGAGAGCATGAAGTGGTGTTTCGACTACCGACGGGAAAAAAGGTCACACGCCAGAGCCTAACCCCACAGTTGCAAGACGGTCACCTATGGGTAGAGCATCTCGTCATGCTCTCCATCCAAAGGATCAAATCTTCGGGAGGGTGCTCGCTTTGGAAATAGCCCGCCAAAGGGGAGAAGGACGCCCGATAGGTCTGACTGGACGTCGTAAGAATAGGTATCCGGAGCGCACCGAATATATCCCCTGCCATGATAGCCCCAAAGTAATACATCGCGCCGCTCATTGGAGATTGGCACACACAATATGACATCAGCATCATCCTAGTCAAAATGCTGGCGGACTTTGAGTTCGTCCCAAGACGCTTGATTGCGGATCATGAAGTCACGACACCATAAGGGGAGTTCATCCTCGTCTTGATAATTTCTAAAGAAGGATAAACTGGAGGCTCCGCCCCAAGGGTCGCGGTGGATACGGATCTGACTCTGGATTCCGGGTCGCCAAAAGAAACCCGGCTGCAATCGTTGCAGGGCCTGCTAAAGACCACGCCAAGTGAATGACGCGCGTCGATCTAGCTTAGCGTCCAATAATTTCCCAAAAGGAAAGTAACGTGAGCGTAAGACACGCGCAAGGAGGGATTCAGGCGAATGGATCAGCCTCCATAATTGTTTACCTAAAAGAGCAATGTTGAAATCGTTTAGATTCCTAAAGCCCATTCCCCCTGCTGCCTTGGGATCACAAATAGAGTCCCAAGATAGAATAGGCCAGCCTCGCTTGTTACTGCGGCCAGACCACCAGTATCGACGGATCGAGCTAGTCATATCGTCTATGATGTTCTGCGGGAGCAGGTAACAAGACATAACATACTGAGGTATGGCTTGTGCCACCAACTTTATCAGTGTTTCGCGCCCACTGAAGGAAAGTAAGTTGGTGTCCCATTTAGTTATTCGAGAACTGAATTTGTCACGGACAAATCATAGACATTCCGTTTGATTCCTGCCTATCATGAGAGGAACTCCGAGATAGATACTCGGGTCCTCAATAATGCGCACATCGAGAGTCAATTGAACTGCCTGAATGAAGGTCTCAAAATAGCGTGAACTGCAGTAGGCCGTGGACTTATCGAAATTAATAGTTTGTCCTGAGGAGGATTCATATAGGCGTAGAATCTCTTTCAATCTATCAACCTCATCAGGGCAATTACGAAGGAAAACAATGCTATCATCGGCAAATAGCAGATGTGTGATCCGAGGTCCATGTCGGTTGGCTTGTAAGCCGAGGAGGCGCCCTTCCCGTTGTTCGAAATCAAGGGCCGCGGATAACCCTTGGGAACAAATAAGAAAGAGGAATGGGGAGAGGGGGTCACCCTGTTGGATGTCGCGAGCAGGTACAAACTCATCAGATAGAGTCCTATTAATTCTAACAGAAATAGAGACCGAGGAGACACAACGAAGTATAAGGTGTACCCATTCAGGTGCAAAGCCCATTCGTGACATCACATCCCGAAGGAACGACCATTCAACTTTGTCGAAGGCCTTCTCCATATCAAGTTTCAATGTCGCCCATTGGTAAATGGCAGCGCTATTCGAGTGGAGGGTATGCACAAGCTCATGAGCGATTAAGATGTTGTCGGATATGTTCCTGCCACGAACAAAGGCTGCCTGTGCATCACTGATACAATATGGTAGAACATGCTTAAGTCGGTTAACAAGAACCTTAGCAATCGTTTTGTATATGACCGTGCATAAGCTAATTGGTCGAAACTGGCGCATGTTTGTTGGGTCCGCCACCTTTGGAATAAGCACGATGACCATTTTATTTATAGCCAACATGTCGGCTTCCCCGCGTAATAGACTTAAGCAAAGCGGAATAAATTCAGGCCCAATGATGTTCTAGTGTTGCTTGAAGAAACCACTAGGAAATCCATCGATGCCAGGAGCTTTCCTTGGACTAATATCCTGGAAGGCGGCAAGCACTTCACTCTCTGTGAATGGTCGCAACAGAGAAGTATTCATTGATAGAGTGACGACCGGATGGATTTGTTCCAGCAGACGTGGCGAAGACTAGGGTTGGACGATGTAAATAGCGTCCGAAAATAATCCGAGGCAATTTGAAGGAGCCTAGGCGTAGCTGTATGCCAAACACGGTTCCCATCGTGAAGGCCACAAATAGTGTTCTTTTTCCTTCGCTTAGAGGCTCTAGCGTGGAAAAAAGACGTGTTTTTGTCCCCTTGGAACAACCATGTGCCCGCGATTGTTGTGCCCAGTAGGCTTCACGTACGTCCAGAAGACGTCGAAGCTCTAGTTTTGCGTCTCGCATGTCATTTAGCATCGTAGTCGGTAGTTGACGACGTCGCATGTATGAATTGATTTTGCGTTGTAGTTCCGCAATGCGGTTGTGTGATTGGTATCGGCGATGCGATTGCCAATCGCGAAGCTGGTTGCCAACCGTACGTAATTTATCAGGCAAATTGCCCGATGCATTCGCCCATGCCTGTTGGAAGGTCGAGATGCATGATGGATAATTTGCCCAACAAGATTCAAAAAGGAAATGGTCAAAGGTCTCTCGAGGAGCAGTGTCACGCTGGAGAGCATGTTTTGTGTCCATGACTATGACATAATGGTCAGAGTCTGGGAAAAAATATTACGGCATTGGAATGTGGAATTTTCACTAAGCCATGCATTGCATGCTAGAAAACGATCAAGTCGTTCACAAACAGTTGAGACGTTAGGCCCTGTTCGGGACCAAGTGAACCAACTCGATGTTGGCTTGCAATCAAAAAGACTATTGTGAGATAAACATTCGCGAAAGCTAGTGATTTGCGACTGCAGTCGGTGACAGCCTCCTTGTTTTTCTGAATCTGATAAAATATCATTAAGGTCACCGCCAATTAACCAAGGCATTGGTGAAGCGTGACACAAAGAATCAATCAAATCCCACGTTTTAGACTTCACATTTGTGTCAGCGTAACCATATATGCCTGTAAAACGGAAACATTCATCATACGAATTTAAAATAACATCGATGGATCGATCAGAATACGAGAGCAAATCAAGTTCAATTTTATTATTCCAAAATATAATGAGTCCGGAGCATGTGGGGCTGCTATCAACATGGATGCAGCCATGCAAATCTAATAAAATCCTTAAACGATCATAATAATAACGACATAAGTGAATTTTAGACAAAAATATAACATCCGGTTGCAACCTACGAGCAATGGTGCTCAACCCTTGAACTGCCGTCGAGGAACCAAGACCGCGACAGTTCCAACAAAAGATCCTCATTTCTCTCGGCGGGGTTGAACGTCAACCGCCGCCAAAGAGATTTTGCTGCTCATCCCAGCTTTAGATAGTTTGGAAGGTTTGTTAGAGGTCACTCCGGGTTTCACCGGCTTAGCCTGAGCGGAGGGGGTTGTTCTCGGCCTCTTGGTAACATCAACAGCAACCACCAGAGGGCTACGTTTTGTCTTGCGGGAGCCAGTTGCTCCATTAGTAGGTCCCGACGTTGCAGCCAACCAATCCTCAAATTTTGGGTTGGTATACACATTACTTCCAACCCCCACAGTAGTGGAAATGGGAGGAGCAGCTGCAGGCACCGGTATACCATCGTCATCGATCAGTACAAACCGCTTCTCCGGCGGAGTGGAGGAGGTAGCAGCATCATTCGTGGCTGGAGTGACCTTGGGGGAACCATTTGTGACAGATTCTGCATCTGCTGGTATGATGTCCAGAGGTGCCACATTTAGTGGCTCAATTGTTTGTGCTGCTGAAGGGAATGCATGTTGTTCGCTGGCAGAATCATCCTCAATCGGAACAGCCACATCAGCAGTTGCGGGCGGGTCCGATATGCCCAGCGATGGATTGGCTGCAACATCAGCCATAGTATCCGCAGGGTCCTCGTGAGCCACTGTTGTTGGAGCAGCATCAGGCACTGTATCCGTTGCAACATGAGGGTGCTGCTGGGATGTTTTCGCAATCCCTACCACCTTTTTCCCTTTACCGTTTACATCTGGACAAATGTAAATGAACGGGGAAATTAATAAACAGTAGAAAATGATGGAGTGTGTAAAATTACAAAAGAGATCGAAATAAAATGAAATGAAAATACCCTTAGTAACAGCTGGTGTTATCGAAGGGTCTGCTGGTTCGAAATATCGAACTCGTCCTTTGCTTGCAACCTTAGATTTGCCTTTCGGAGTAGGGGCACGTAGCCAATCACCGTATTGTAGTGCTTCTGGTTTGGCATCCTTAAAGTCAGCGCAAGAAGCACATAGATGACAGAGGATTCCACACACATGGCAGAATGTGGGCAACTTCTCATATTGGACGGGCAGTATTTGTTGTTCCTAATCAGCTATTCCCATTGCCACAAAAAGGTGCAATGGTCGAGCAACATCTACTTGGATCCAAACGTGAAGGAACTTGACCATGTTCCCATCTTCCGATTTTCAGGAATCAGTTCCCATGACGGCTCCAAGGCCGCTACCAAGTGCCCGCCCAATGATGTTGGCAACCGTGTCCCCGGTCATCATAGCTAGGGGAACTTTGTGAATCCGAACCCAGATTCGCATATGAGTGAAAGCATAGCCATCAATGGTGAGTTTTGGTTGGATTGGCAGTAGAGCAAGCCAGTCCTTTTTGAACGTCTATAGGCCTCGCTTAAGGACATCATCTCTGCGAGCCGTTGTCTCAAATTTAAACATGAAGAATCCTGATCCTAGGGCCGTTACCGTTGATAGCTTATCACCTTTCCAAACTGTCGAAAAAATGCGTACCAACGCAGCTTCAACGAAAGTTTTCGTTGGAAAAAGCTTCCCTATCAGAGATGATTTGTAATCATCGAGGGGGATGGCTTTGGTCGAAGCTGGTGCAAAAACCAAATTTTGTTCATCACCAGTAAACTGGAGGTTGTCAAAGCGTGATAGAAAAAAATCTGAGGAGGCCATGGTGAAGTAACAGTTAAAGCTGTTGTAGTGGTAGAGAGAAGAATGGTGCAGCCAACATACAAAAGCTGAAGCTGGCGGCCAAGGTGAAATATATGTGTTGAAGAGAAGTAATACCTTAGATGGGATTTATAATTCCGAATGAGTAGGAGAGATTTCAAAAGATAAAATAAATTTTAAATTTATGTTTATCTTAAATTTTACATGTATGGTAATCCTAAAGATTTGTAGATTCCCCGAAAAGAGATGAACAAAATCTTTCCCAGCAAATTCAAAGTTCAATTTTAACTTAGATAAAATAAGTTTGAAATAGAATTTGAAAGTGTATGGTATATGAAGATTAGAAGAGATAGTGATAGCTTTCCCAACAACTTCAAAAAATATTCTAAACTTAGATAATGTGAAATTGAAAGTGAGTTCAAAAGGAAATGGATTCATGATATATAGGGAATTACCCGTTAAGAAAATTCGAAATGTGGAATGGGAGGTATTTTTTATTATCCCGATTTTTTGGAACAATAAAATCTCGGAAATAATGGAACAATGGAACCTCAAAGTTTTGCCTCGCCTCCGTTGAGAGTAAACATGGTCGTTACCGTTCATAGAGACGGTGGCAGCAGGGTAACGGGCCCGGGAAACCAACGTCTCACAATCTACCATCAACGTATGCATGGAGGGGAATAGAAAAACCCTAACTACAGCCAATGATGGGCTCGAGATGAGTCCTGACAAACTGCCAGCAATCAGCAAGCCAGACTTGAGTAACATCACTAATAAACATATGATGATAAAATGTCTCAAATATAATATAGGTGTTGCATGTCGTATTTGGTTGCAGCTATGCGTCCGTTTGCATGCATGCCATCGCCATGCGATTGGTAAGAAAAACATGATAACGAGAGACTTATAAGTCTCGTGCCATTTTTCAAGAGAAGCAAAATTACAAGGCCTTGACGGCCAGGATGAACCCTGTGCCCTGATTAAGGGGGCTGGGATGACGAAGGGCACCCATGAGTGTGACCCAGCATAATCAAAACATTCTACAAAATTATTAAGATTACTGAGAATAGTTATGAATGAATTAACTAGGATAATTGTGGATGACGGTAGAAATCTTTGGTAGAGAGTGGTCGTCAGCATTGAAGAGTGAGGTCTCTGTTGCGTGTAAAATAGTCTATCGCAATGGTAGTGCAAGTGTACACGACGCAAGTAGTAAAGTGATACGAAGTATCGGATATCGTCTCCACAGGGATTGGGCTAATAGCTTCACCTTGAATTACTGCACGAAAGTAAAGGAAATATTTGAGAAAGTTGTCACGAAAATATTAAAGTAACGTAAATAAAAGAGTAGAGAAATCAAGATAGAGAGAATGGGTTGGTATTGAATTGCTCAGTAGTGCAGGTATTGTATTGCTTAGGAACTCCAGTTCTGTTGCGCGCCTGTCGCTGGCAGCACCTGTCGCGGCAGCCGTCCGTTGGTCGTCGCGGCAGCAAACACACCAACTCAGTACTCCAAGTTTGGCAAGAATCCCAGATCTGCCTTGGCCTATCCCTAGGTCCAAGTCTGTCGATGATCACGTCTTGATGATACCTCCCGGCGTGAATCGAAGGATGAACACCGATGTGTATGAATTCTTCTTTAGCCACTTAACCTCGCCCTATCCCTAGGCACGAGATAGTTCAACTATAAACTAGAGAACTTGCTCTTATTTCTTTCGTATACTTAACTCTCCCGATGCTAAGTAAATAGATAACCTCACAATGCTCTCCCGATGCTCTTGCAAGATATTAATAACCAAAATAAGAGAACTTGAAGTTTATTTTATTGAACTGAAAATTCCTAAAACAAAAGCAACCCTTGCAACTACTTTACAAATCAACCCGTGGCCCTAGGGGGTTTTAGAACATATCGACGGCGGGTAAACGGCGGAGGGGTTTGGTTGTCGGTTATGGGGTATCTTCTCTCCTAGGTTAAAATCTATGCCCTTATATAAGCTTTGGGCTCAAGTATTCTAAGTTAACAAGGATTACAACTTTAATTAAAAGTAAGATTCTAATAAAGACTTAATCTTCAAGTATCCTAATTTTCAGCCGCCATCCTTGTTTCTTGGGATTTCCTCTCCTTGAGCTTTGGCTTGACATATCTTTTGATCCGGGGCTTGGAAAAATATATTGTTTTCACACGACAGACGAGCATAATTTTCTCTATCTATCGAGGTCCACTTTGCTTTTCCTCCACTGACTGGCTATCGTCCTCTGCTGTCACGGCAGATCCATGGCAGCATCGTCCTCATCGTCTGCTTGTCCAGTTCAGCTCTTCTGCTTCTCTGCCCTGCGCCCGCCTTCTCCGTCTACTACGGCAGCAACCTGCAAAATCAGCCTTCTTTTAGTAGAATCCGTGCCTTTACTATATTTGTGATGTTTTGCTGTAAACTGACCTAAATGCAATGCAGTGATGCTTGAATGCAGCAGAAATATGGGTTAAAAAGGGTGTAAATAATAGAACTTTTACACACTCAACAGTCTCCATGACAGTAATAAAAATAATAAGAAAACCTGTACATGTTGGTGAGGGATGGATACAGATAACTCCAGTGGTATTCCTTTGCCGGAGAGTAATGTGACACCAACCAGCTTGGAAAGATCGACAGAGGGCTAGATGAGAGCCATGGCAAAGCCAATGGGAAAGCAAAATTCCATGGGGTGATGGGTCGGTTTCCCACTTTCACCGTTTGGGTGCTAAACAAGCACCACCGCGGCAGAGGTGAGAGGGAGAGGTGGTAGAAGTGGTGGTGGTGGTGGTCGAGGTAGAAGGGAAAACGAAAGGGAGAATTAGAGAGAAAAAAAATTGAGAGAGTTTTCATCACCTGTTACCCGTTGGAATTTTACCCGTTAGAATTTTAACTGAGTAAAAAGTACAGTAATCGAGTTTTTGCAATATAATCATGTTGAAAAGCTCTTAATCAATTATATGAACTCCTAAAATTTGATTCTAACTTATTTTGCGATCTTTTTCGTAAAGGTTTCGGACGAGCGGGTCTAAATGGGCCGAACAATGGACCCATTAGAATTTTAACTGAGTAAAAAGTACAGAAATCGAGTTTTGGCAATATAATGTGTTGAAAAGCTCGTAATCAATTGTATGAACTCCAAAATTTGGATTAAAACTTATTTTGCAACCCTTTTGTCGAGGTTTCGGACGAGCGGGTCTAAATGGGCCGAACAATGGACCCGTTAGAATTTTAACTGAGTAAAAAGTACAGAAATCGAGTTGTTGCAATATAATCGTGTTGAAAAGCTCGTAATCAATGGTATGAACTCCTAAATTTGGATTAAAACTTATTTTGCAACCCTTTTGTAGTGGTTTCGGACGAGCGGGTCTAAATGGGCCGAACAATGGACTTGTTAGAATTTTAACTGAGTAAAAACTACAGAAATCGAGTTTTTGCAATATAATCGTGTTGAAAAGCTCGTAATCAATTGTATGAACTCCTAAATTTGGATTAAAACTTATTTTCCAACCCTTTTGTAGAGGTTTCGGACGAGCGGGTCTAAATGGGCCGAACAATGGACCCATTAGAATTTTAACTGGGTCAAAAGTACAGAAATCGAGTTTTTGCAATATAATAGTGTTGAAAAGCTCGTAATCAATTATATGAACTCCTAAATTTCGATTAAAACTTACTTTGCGGTCCTTTTCGTAAGGTTTCAGTCGAGCGAGTCTAAATGGGCCGAACAATGGACCCGTTAGAATTTTAACCGAGTAAAAAGTATAAAAATTAAGTTTTTCCAATATAATAGTGTTGAAAAGCTCGTAATCAATTGTATGAACTCCTAAATTTGGATTAAAACTTATTTTCCAACCCTTTTGTAGAGGTTTCGGACGAGCGAGTCTAAATGGGCCGAACAATGGACCCGTTAGAATTTTAACTGAGTAAAAAGTACAGAAATCGAGTTTTAGCAATATAATGTGTTGAAAAGCTCGTAATCAATTATATGAACTCCTAAATTTGATTCTAACTTGTTTTGCGGTCTTTTTTGTAAAGTTTCGGATGAGCGGGTCTAAATGGTCCGAACAATGGACCCGTTTGAATTTTAACTGAGTCAAAAGTACAGAAATCGAGTTTTTGCAATATAATAGTGTTGAAAAGCTCGTAATCAATTTTATGAACTCCTAAATTTCGATTAAAACTTACTTTGCGGTCCTTTTCGTAAGGTTTCGGACGAGCGAGTCTAAATGGGCCGAACAGTTGACCCGTTAGAATTTTAACCGAATAAAAACTATAAAAATTAAGTTTTTGCAATATAATAGTGTTGAAAAGCTCGTAATAAATTATATGAACTCCTAAATTTGGATTAAAACTTATTTTGTAGCCCTTTTTTGTAGAGGTTTCGGACGAGCGCGTCTAAATGGGCAAAACAATGGACCCGCTAGAATTTTTTTTAAGAAAGCCCGATAGAATTTTAACTGAGTAAAAAGTACATAAATTGAATTTTTGCAATATAATTGTGTTGAAAAGCTCGTTATCAATTATATGAACTCCTAAAATTTGATTCTAACTTATTTTCTGATCTTTTATGTTGAAGTTTCGGACGAGCGGGTCTAAATGGGCCGAACAATGGACCCGTTAGAATTTTAACTGAGTAAAAAGTACAAAAATCAATTTTTAGTAATCTAATTGTGTTGAAAAGCTCCTAATCAATTGTATGAACTCCTAAATTTGGATTAAAACTTATTTTGCAACCCTTTTGTTGAAGTTTCGGATGAGCAAGTCTAAATGGGCCGAACAATGGACCCGTTAGAATTTTAACTGAGTACAAAGTACAGAAATCAAGTTTCTGCAATATAATCATGTTGAAAAGATCGTAATCATATGAACTCCCAAAATTTGATTCTAACTTTTTTTGCGGTCTTTTTTGTGGAGGTTTCGGACGAGCGGGTCTAAATGGGCCGAACAATGGATCCGTTAGAATTTTAACTGAGTAGAAAGTACAAAAAGTGATATTTGCAATATAATCTGTTTGAAAATCTCTTAATCAATTGTATGAACTCCTAAATTTGGATTAAAACTTATTTTGCAACCCTTTTGTAGAGGTTTCGGACGAGCGGGTCTAAATGGGCCGAACAATGGACCCGTTAGAATTTTAACAGAGTAAAAAACAGAAAAATTGAGTTTTTGCAATATAATTGTGTTGAAAAGCTCATAATCAATTGTATGAACTCCTAAATTTGGATTAAAACTTATTTTGCAACCCTTTTGTAGAGGTTTCGGATGAGAGGGTCTAAATGGGCCGAACAATGGACCCGTTAGAATTTTAACTGAGTAGAAAGTACAAAAAGTAGGTTCTTGAAATATAATCTGTTTGAAAATCTCTTAGTCAATTGTATGAACTCCTAAATTTGGATTAAAACTTATTTTGCAACCCTTTTTGTAGAGGTTTCGGACGAGCGGGTCTAAATGGGGCGAACAATGGACCCGTTAGAATTTTAAATGAGTAAAAAATACAGTAATCGAGTTTTTTCAATATAAACGTGTTGAAAAGCTCGTAATCAATTGTATGAACTCCTAAATTTGTATTAAAACTTATTTTCCAACCCTTTTGTAGAGGTTTCGGACTAGCGGGTCTAAATGGGCCGACCAATAGACCCATTTATATTTTAATAGAGTAAAAAGCACAAAAATTGAGTTTTTGCAATATAATTGTGTTGAAAAGCTCATAATCAATTGTATGAACTCCTAAGTTTGGATTAAAACTTATTTTGCAACCCTTTTGTAGAGGTTTCGGACGAGCGGGTCTAAATGGGCCGAACAATGGACCCGTTAGAATTTTAACTGAGTAAAAAGTACGTAAATCGAGTTTTTGCAATATAATCATGTTGAAAAGCTCCTAATCAATTGTATGAACTCATAAATTTGGATTAAAACTTATTTTGCAACCCTTTTGTAGAGGTTTCGGACGAGCGGGTCTAAATGGGCCGAACAATGGACCCGTTAGAATTTTAACTGAGTAAAAAGTACAGAAATCGAGTTTTTGCAATATAATCGTGTTAAAAAGCTCGTAATCAATTGTATGAACTCCTAAATTTGGATTAAAACTTATTTTCCAACCCTTTTGTAGAGGTTTCGGACGAGCGGGTCTAAATGGGCCGAAAAATGGACCCATTAGAATTTTAACTGAGTCAAAAGTACAGAAATCGAGTTTTTGCAATATAATAGTGTTGAAAAGCTCGTAATCAATTATATGAACTCCTAAATTTCGATTAAAACTTACTTTGTGGTCCTTTTCGTAAAGTTTCAGACGAGCGAGTCTAAATGGGCCGAACAATGGACCCGTTAGAATTTTAACCGAGTAAAAAGTATAAAAATTAAGTTTTTCCAATATAATAGTGTTGAAAAGCTCGTAATCAATTGTATGAACTCCTAAATTTGGATTAAAACTTATTTTGCAGCCCATTTTTGTAGAGGTTTCGGACGAACGGGTCTAAATGGGCCGAGCAAAGAACCCGTTAGAATTTTAACAGAGTAAAAAGTACAAAAATCGAGTTTTTGCAATATAATCATGTTGGAAAGCTCGAAATTAATTATCTGAACTCTTAAATTTGATCAAAACTTGTTTTGCGGTCTTTTTTGTAGAGGTTTCGGACGAGCGGGTCTAAATGGGCCGAACAATGGACTCGTTAGAATTTTAATTGAGTAAAAAGTACAGAAAACAAGTTTTTGCAATATAATCGTGTCGAAAATCTCGTAATCAATTGTATGAACTCCTAAATTTGGATTAAAACTTATTTTGCAACCCTTTTGTAGAGGTTTCGGACGAGCGGGTCTAAATGGACCGAATAATGGACCTGTTGAATTTTAACTGAGTAAAAAGTACAGAAATTGAGTTTTTGCAATATAATCGTGTTGAAAAGCTCGTAATCAATTGTATGAACTCTTAAATTTGGATTAAAACTTATTTGCCAACCCTTTTGTAGAGGTTTCGGACGAGCGGGTCTAAATGGGCCGAACAATGGACCCATTAGAATTTTAACTTAGTAAAAAGTACAGAAATCGAGTTTTTGCAATATAATCGTGTTCAGAAGCTCTTAATCAATTATATGAACTCCTAGAATTTGATTCTAACTTATTTTGCGATCTTTTTTGTAACGGTTTCGGACGAGCGGGTCTAAATGAGCCGAACAATGGACTCGTTATAATTTTAACTGAGAAAAAAGTACAGAAATCGAGTTTTTGCAATATAATTGTGTTGAAAAGCTCGTAAACAATAGTATGAACTCCTAAATTTGGATTAAAACTTATTTTGCAACCCTTTTGTAGAGGTTTCGGACGAGCGGGTCTAAATGGGCCGAACAATGGTCCCGTTAGAATTTTAACCGAGTTAAAAGTACTGTAATCGAGTTTTTGTAATATAACCGTGTTGAAAAGCTCGTAATCAATTATATGAACTCCTAAATTTGATTGTAACTTGTTTTACGGTCTTTTTGTAGAGGTTTCGGACGAGCGGGTCTAAATGGGCCGAATAATGGACCCGTTAGAATTTTGACAGAGTAAAAAGTACATAAATCGAGTTTTTGCAATATGATCTGGTTGAAAAGCTCGTAATCAATTATATGAACTCCTAAATTTGATTCTAACCTGTTTTGCGGTCTTTTTTGTAGAGGTTTCGGACGAGCAGGTCTAAATGGGCCGAGCAATGGACCTGTTAGAATTTTAACTGAGTAAAAAGTACAGAAATCGAGTTTTTGCAATATAATCGTGTTGAAAAGCTCATAATCAATTATATGAACTCCCAAATTTGGATTAAAACTTATTTTGCAACCCTTTTTGTAGAGCTTTCGGACGAGCGGGTCTAAATGGGGCGAACAATGGACCCGTTAGAATTTTAATTGAGTAAAAAATACAGTAATCGATTTTTTGCAATATAATCGTGTTCAAAAGCTCTTGAGCAATTATATGAACTCCTAGAACTTGATTCTAACTTATTTTGCGATCTTTTTTGTAACGGTTTCGGACGAGCGGGTCTAAATGGGCCGAACAATGGACTCGTTAGAATTTTAATTAAGTAAAAAGTTAAGAAATTGAGTTTTGCAATATAATCGTGTTGAAAATCTCATAAACAATTGTATGAACTATTAAATTTGGATTAAAACTTATTTTGCAACCTTTTTGTAGAGGATTCGGACGAGCGGGTCTAAATGGGCCGAACAATGGACCCTTTAGAATTTTAACTGAGTAAAAAGTACTATAATCACGTTTTTGCAATATAATCGTGTTGAAAAGCTCGTAATCAATTATATGAACGCCTAAAATTTGATTAAAACTTATTTTGCGGTCTTTTTTGTAGAGGTTTCGGACGAGCGGGTCTAAATGGGGCGAATAATGGACCCGTTAGAATTTTAACTGAGTAAAAAGAACAGAAATCGATTTTTTGCATTATAATCGTGTTCAAAAGCTCTTAATCAATTATATGAACTCCTAGAATTTGATTCTAACTTATTTTGCGATCTTTTTTGTAACGGTTTCGGACGAGCGGGTCTAAATGGGCCGAACAATGGACCCGTTAGAATTTTAACTGAGTAAAAAGTAAAGAAATCGAGTTTTTGCAATATAATCGTGTTGAAAAGCTCGTAAACAATTGTAGGAACTCCTAAATTTGTATTAAAACTTATTTTGCAACCCTTTTGTAGAGGTTTCGGACGAGCGGGTCTAAATGGGCCGAACAATGGACCCGTTAGAATTTTAACTGAGTAAAAAGTATAGAAATCGAGTTTTTGCAATATAATCATGTTGAAAAGCCCATAATAAATTGTATGAACTCCTAAATTTTGATTAAAACTTATTTTGCAACCCTTTTGTAGAGGTTTCGGACAAGCGGGTCTAAATGGGCCGAACAATGGACCTGTTAGAATTTTAACTGAGAAAAAAGTACAGAAATCGAGTTTTTGCAATATAATCGTGTTGAAAAGCTCATAATCAATTATATGAACTCCTAAATTTGGATTAAAACTTATTTTGGAACCCTTTTTGTAGAGCTTTCGGACGAGCGGGTCTAAATGGGGCGAACAATGGACCCGTTAGAATTTTAACTGAGTAAAAAATACAGTAATCGAGTTTTTGCAATATAATCGTGTTCAAAAGCTCTTGAGAAATTATATGAACTCCTAGAACTTGATTCTAACTTATTTTGCGATCTTTTTTGTAACGGTTTCGGACGAGGGGGTCTAAATGGGCCGAACAATGGACCCGTTAGAATTTTAACTGAGTAAAAAGTAAAGAAATCGAGTTTTGCAATATAATCGTGTTGAAAAGCTCGTAAAAAATTGTATGAACTATTAAATTTGGATTAAAACTTATTTTGCAACCCTTTTGTAGAGGTTTCGGACGAGCGGGTCTAAATGGGCCGAACAATGGACCCGTTAGAATTTTAACTGAGTAAAAAGAACAGAAATCGAGTTTTTGTTATATAATCGTGTTGAAAAGCTCGTAATCAGTTATATGAACTCCTAAAATTTGATTCTAACTTGTTTTGCCGTCTTTTTGTAGAGGTTTCGGACGAGCGGGTCTAAATGGGCCGAACAATGGACCCGTTAGAATTTTAAATGAGTAAAAAGTACAAAAATCTGGTTTTTGCAATATAATCATGTCGAAAATCTCGTAATCAATTGTATGAACTCCTAAATTTGGATTAAAACTTATTTTGCAACCCTTTTGTAGAGGTTTCGGTTGAGCAGGTCCAAATGGGCCGAACAATGGACCCGTTAGAATTTTTACTGAGTAAAATGTAATGAAATGGAGTTTTTGCAATATAATCATGTTAAAAAGCTCGTAATCAATTGTATGAACTCCTAAATTTGGATTAAATCTTATTTTGCAACCCTTTTGCAGAGGTTTCGGACGAGCGGGTGTAAATGGGTCGAATAATGGACCCGTTAGAATTTTAACTGAGTAAAAAGTACAGTAATCGAGTTTTTGCAATATAATCATGTTGAAAAGCTCGTAATCAATTATATGACCTCCTAAAATTTGATTCTAACTTGTTTTGCGGTCTTTTTTGTAGAGGTTTCGGACGAGCGGGCCTAAATGGGCCGAACAATGGACCCGTTAGAATTTTAAATGAGAAAAAAGTACAGAAATCGAGTTTTTGCAATATAATCGTGTTGAAAAGCTCGTAATCAATTGTATGAACTCCTAAATTTGGATTAAAACTTATTTTGCAACCCTTTTGTAGAGGTTTCAGACGAGCGGGTCTAAATGGGTCGAACAATGGACCCGTTAGAATATTAACTGAATATAAAGTACAGAATTCTAGTTTTTTCAATTTAATCGTGTTGAAAAGCTCGTAATGAATTTTATGAACTCCTAAATTTTGATTAAAACTTATTTTGCAACCCTCTTGTACATGTTTCAGACGAGCGGGTCAAAATGGGCCGAACAATGGACCCATTGGAATTTTAACTGAGTAAAAAGTTCAGAAATCGAGTTTTTGAAATATAATCGTGTTGAAAAGCTCGTACTCAATTATATGAACTCCTAAAATTTGATTCTAAATTATTTTGTGGTCTTTTTTGTAGAGGTTTCGGACGAGCAGGTCTAAATGGGACGAACAATGGACCGTTAGAATTTTAACTGAGTAAAAAGTACAGAAATCGAGTTTCTGCAAAATAATTGTGTTGAAAACCTCGTAATCAATTATATGAACTCCTAAATTTAGATTAAAACTTATTTTGCAGCCCATTTTGTATAGGTTTCGGACGAACGGGTCTAAATGGGCCGAACGAAGAACCCGTTAGAATTTTAATAGAGTAAAAAGTATAGAAATCGAGTTTTTGCAATATAATCATGTTGGTAAGCTCGAAATTAATTATCTGAACTCCTAAATTTGATTAAAACTTGTTTTGCAGTCTTTTTTGTAGAGGTTTCGGACGAGCGGGTCTAAATGGGGCGAACAATGGACCCGTTAGAATTTTAACAGAGTAAAAAGTACAGAAATCGAGTGTTTGCAATATAATCGTGTTCAAAAACTCTTAATCAATTATATGAACTCCTAGAATTTGATTCTAACTTATTTTGCGATCTTTTTTTGTAACGGTTTCGGACGAGCGGGTCTAAATGGGCCGAACAATGGACTCGTTAGAATTTTAACTGAGTAAAAATTACAGAAATCGAATTTTTGCAATATAATTGTGTTGAAAAGCTCGTAATCAATTGAATGAACTCCTAAATTTGGATTAAAACTTATTTTCATACCCTTTTGAAGAGGTTTCGGACGAGCTGGTCTAAATGGGCCGAGCAATGGACCTGTTAGAATTTTAACTGAATAAAAAGTACAAAAATCAAGCTTTTGCAATATAATCGTGTCGAAAAGCTCGTAATCAATTGTATGAGCTCTTAAATTTGGATTAAAACTTGTTTTCCAACCATTTTGTAGAGGTTTCGGACGAGCGGGTCTAAATGGGCCGAACAATGGACCCGTTACAATTTCAACTGTGTAAAAAGTACAGAAATCGAGTTTTTGCAATATAATCGTGTTGAAAAGCTCGTAATCAATTATATGAATTCCTAAAATTTGATTAAAACTTGTTTTGTGGTCTTTTTTGTAGAGGTTTCGGACCAGCGGGTCTAAATGGGGCGAACAATGGACCCGTTAGAATTTTAACAGAGTAAAAAGTACAGAAATCGAGTTTTTACAATATAATCGTGTTCAAAAGCTCTTAATCAATTATATGAACTCCTAGAATTTGATTCTAACTTATTTTGCGATCTTTTTTTGTAACGGTTTCGGACGAGCGGGTCTAAATGGGCCAAACAATGGACCCGTTAAAATTTTAACTGAGTAAAAAGTATAGAAATCGAGTTTCTGTAATATAATCGTATTGAAAAGCTCGTAAACAATTGTATGAACTCCTAAATTTGGATTAAAACTTATTTAGCAACCCTTTTGTAGAGATTTCGGACGAGCGGGTCTAAAAGGGCCGAACAATGGACCCGTTAGAATTTTAACTGAGTAAAAAGTACTATAATCGAGTTTTTGTAATATAATCGTGTTGAAAAGCTCATAATCAATTATATGAACTCCTTAATTTGATTCTAACTTGTTTTGCCGTCTTTTTTGTAGAGGTTTCGAACGAGCGGGTCTAAATGGGCCGAACAATGGACCCGTTAGAATTTTAACTGAGTAAAAAGTACATAAATCGAGTTTTTGCAATATAATCATGTTGAAAAGCTCATAATCAATTATATGAACTATTAAATTTGGATTAAAACTTATTTTGCAACCCTTTTGTAGAGCTTTCGGACGAGCGAGTCTAAATAGGGCGAACAATGGACTCGTTAGAATTTTAACTGAGTAAAAAGTACATAAATCGAGTTTTTGCAATATAATCGTGTTGAAAAGCTCGTAATCAATTATATGAACTATTAAATTTGGATTAAAACTTATTTTCCAACCCTTTTGTAGAGGTTTCGGACGAGCGGGTCTAAATGGGCCGAACAATGGACCCGTTAGAATTTTAACTGAGTAAAAAGTACAGAAATCGAGTTTTGGCAATATAATGTGTTGAAAAGTTCGTAATCAATTATATGAACTCCTAAATTTGATTCTAACTTGTTTTGCGATCTTTTTTGTAAAGTTTCGGACGAGCGGGTCTAAATGGTCCGAACAATGGACCCGTTAGAATTTTAACTGAGTAAAAAGTACAGAAATCGAGTTGTTGCAATATAATCGTGTTGAAAAGCTCGTAATCAATGGTATGAACTCCTAAATTTGGATTAAAACTTATTTTGCAACCCTTTTGTAGTGGTTTCGGACGAGCGGGTCTAAATGGGCCGAACAATGGACTTGTTAGAATTTTAACTGAGTAAAAACTACAGAAATCGAGTTTTTGCAATATAATCGTGTTGAAAAGCTCGTAATCAATTGTATGAACTCCTAAATTTGGATTAAAACTTATTTTCCAACCCTTTTGTAGAGGTTTCGGACGAGCGGGTCTAAATGGGCCGAACAATGGACCCATTAGAATTTTAACTGGGTCAAAAGTACAGAAATCGAGTTTTTGCAATATAATAGTGTTGAAAAGCTCGTAATCAATTATATGAACTCCTAAATTTCGATTAAAACTTACTTTGCGGTCCTTTTCGTAAGGTTTCAGTCGAGCGAGTCTAAATGGGCCGAACAATGGACCCGTTAGAATTTTAACCGAGTAAAAAGTATAAAAATTAAGTTTTTTCAATATAATAGTGTTGAAAAGCTCGTAATCAATTGTATGAACTCCTAAATTTGGATTAAAACTTATTTAGCAACCCTTTTGTAGAGATTTCGGACGAGCGGGTCTAAAAGGGCCGAACAATGGACCCGTTAGAATTTTAACTGAGTAAAAAGTACTATAATCGAGTTTTTGTAATATAATCGTGTTGAAAAGCTCATAATCAATTATATGAACTCCTTAATTTGATTCTAACTTGTTTTGCCGTCTTTTTTGTAGAGGTTTCGGACGAGCGGGTCTAAATGGGCCGAACAATGGACCCGTTAGAATTTTAACTGAGTAAAAAGTACAGAAATCGAGTTTTTGCAATATAATCATGTTGAAAAGCTCGTAATCAATTATATGAACTATTAAATTTGGATTAAAACTTATTTTGCAACCCTTTTGTAGAGCTTTCGGACGAGCGGGTCTAAATGGGGCGAACAATGGACTCGTTAGAATTTTAACTGAGTAAAAAGTACAGAAATCGAGTGTTTGCAATATAATCGTGTTCAAAAACTCTTAATCAATTATATGAACTCCTAGAATTTGATTCTAACTTATTTTGCGATCTTTTTTTGTAACGGTTTCGGACGAGCGGGTCTAAATGGGCCGAACAATGGACTCGTTAGAATTTTAACTGAGTAAAAATTACAGAAATCGAGTTTTTGCAATATAATTGTGTTGAAAAGCTCGTAATCAATTGAATGAACTCCTAAATTTGGATTAAAACTTATTTTCATACCCTTTTGAAGAGGTTTCGGACGAGCTGGTCTAAATGGGCCGAGCAATGGACCTGTTAGAATTTTAACTGAATAAAAAGTACAAAAATCAAGCTTTTGCAATATAATCGTGTCGAAAAGCTCGTAATCAATTGTATGAACTCTTAAATTTGGATTAAAACTTATTTTCCAACCATTTTGTAGAGGTTTCGGACGAGCGGGTCTAAATGGGCCGAACAATGGACCCGTTACAATTTCAACTGTGTAAAAAGTACAGAAATCGAGTTTTTGCAATATAATCGTGTTGAAAAGCTCGTAATCAATTATATGAATTCCTAAAATTTGATTAAAACTTGTTTTGTGGTCTTTTTTGTAGAGGTTTCGGACCAGCGGGTCTAAATGGGGCGAACAATGGACCCGTTAGAATTTTAACAAAGCAAAAAGTACAGAAATCGAGTTTTTACAATATAATCGTGTTCAAAAGCTCTTAATCAATTATATGAACTCCTAGAATTTGATTCTAACTTATTTTGCGATCTTTTTTTGTAACGGTTTCGGACGAGCGGGTCTAAATGGGCCAAACAATGGACCCGTTAAAATTTTAACTGAGTAAAAAGTATAGAAATCGAGTTTCTGCAATATAATCGTATTGAAAAGCTCGTAAACAATTGTATGAACTCCTAAATTTGGATTAAAACTTATTTAGCAACCCTTTTGTAGAGATTTCGGACGAGCGGGTCTAAAAGGGCCGAACAATGGACCCGTTAGAATTTTAACTGAGTAAAAAGTACTATAATCGAGTTTTTGTAATATAATCGTGTTGAAAAGCTCATAATCAATTATATGAACTCCTTAATTTGATTCTAACTTGTTTTGCCGTCTTTTTTGTAGAGGTTTCGGACGAGCGGGTCTAAATGGGCCGAACAATGGACCCGTTAGAATTTTAACTGAGTAAAAAGTACGTAAATCGAGTTTTTGCAATATAATCATGTTGAAAAGCTCGTAATCAATTATATGAACTATTAAATTTGGATTAAAACTTATTTTGCAACCCTTTTGTAGAGCTTTCGGACGAGCGGGTCTAAATGGGGCGAACAATGGACTCGTTAGAATTTTAACTGAGTAAAAAGTACATAAATCGAGTTTTTGCAATATAATCGTGTTGAAAAGCTCGTAATCAATTATATGAACTATTAAATTTGGATTAAAACTTATTTTCCAACCCTTTTGTAGAGGTTTCGGACGAGCGGGTCTAAATGGGCCGAACAATGGACCCGTTAGAATTTTAACTGAGTAAAAAGTACAGAAATCGAGTTTTGGCAATATAATGTGTTGAAAAGTTCGTAATCAATTATATGAACTCCTAAATTTGATTCTAACTTGTTTTGCGATCTTTTTTGTAAAGTTTCGGACGAGCGGGTCTAAATGGTCCGAACAATGGACCCGTTAGAATTTTAACTGAGTAAAAAGTACAGAAATCGAGTTGTTGCAATATAATCGTGTTGAAAAGCTCGTAATCAATGGTATGAACTCCTAAATTTGGATTAAAACTTATTTTGCAACCCTTTTGTAGTGGTTTCGGACGAGCGGGTCTAAATGGGCCGAACAATGGACTTGTTAGAATTTTAACTGAGTAAAAACTACAGAAATCGAGTTTTTGCAATATAATCGTGTTGAAAAGCTCGTAATCAATTGTATGAACTCCTAAATTTGGATTAAAACTTATTTTCCAACCCTTTTGTAGAGGTTTCGGACGAGCGGGTCTAAATGGGCCGAACAATGGACCCATTAGAATTTTAACTGGGTCAAAAGTACAGAAATCGAGTTTTTGCAATATAATAGTGTTGAAAAGCTCGTAATCAATTATATGAACTCCTAAATTTCGATTAAAACTTACTTTGCGGTCCTTTTCGTAAGGTTTCAGTCGAGCGAGTCTAAATGGGCCGAACAATGGACCCGTTAGAATTTTAACCGAGTAAAAAGTATAAAAATTAAGTTTTTTCAATATAATAGTGTTGAAAAGCTCGTAATCAATTGTATGAACTCCTAAATTTGGATTAAAACTTATTTTCCAACCCTTTTGTCGAGGTTTCGGACGAGCGAGTCTAAATGGGCCGAACAATGGACCCGTTAGAATTTTAACTGAGTAAAAAGTACAGAAATCGAGTTTTGGCAATATAATGTGTTGAAAAGCTCGTAATCAATTATATGAACTCCTAAATTTGATTCTAACTTGTTTTGCGGTCTTTTTTGTAAAGTTTCGGATGAGCGGGTCTAAATGGTCCGAACAATGGACCCGTTTGAATTTTAACTGAGTCAAAAGTACAGAAATCGAGTTTTTGCAATATAATAGTGTTGAAAAGCTCGTAATCAATTTTATGAACTCCTAAATTTCGATTAAAACTTACTTTGCGGTCCTTTTCGTAAGGTTTCGGACGAGCAAGTCTAAATGGGCCGAACAGTGGACCCGTTAGAATTTTAACCGAATAAAAACTATAAAAATTAAGTTTTTGCAATATAATAGTGTTGAAAAGCTCGTAATAAATTATATGAACTCCTAAATTTGGATTAAAACTTATTTTGTAGCCCTTTTTTGTAGAGGTTTCGGACGAGCGCGTCTAAATGGGCAAAACAATGGACCCGCTAGAATTTTTTTTAAGAAAGCCCGATAGAATTTTAACTGAGTAAAAAGTACAGAAATTGAATTTTTGCAATATAATCGTGTTGAAAAGCTCGTTATCAATTTTATGAACTCCTAAAATTTGATTCTAACTTATTTTCTGATCTTTTATGTTGAAGTTTCGGACGAGCGGGTCTAAATAGGCCGAACAATGGACCCGTTAGAATTTTAACTGAGTAAAAAGTACAAAAATCAAGTTTTAGTAATCTAATTGTGTTGAAAAGCTCCTAATCAATTGTATGAACTCCTAAATTTGGATTAAAACTTATTTTGCAACCCTTTTGTTGAGGTTTCGGATGAGCAAGTCTAAATGGGCCGAACAATGGACCCGTTAGAATTTTAACTGAGTACAAAGTACAGAAATCAAGTTTCTACAATATAATCATGTTGAAAAGATCGTAATCATATGAACTCCCAAAATTTGATTCTAACTTTTTTTGCGGTCTTTTTTGTGGAGGTTTCGGACGAGCGGGTCTAAATGGGCCGAACAATGGACCCGTTAGAATTTTAACTGAGTAGAAAGTACAAAAAGTGTTTTTTGCAATATAATCTGTTTGAAAATCTCTTAATCAATTGTATGAACTCCTAAATTTGGATTAAAACTTATTTTGCAACCCTTTTGTAGAGGTTTCGGACGAGCGGGTCTAAATGGGTCGAACATTGGACCCGTTAGAATTTTAACAGAGTAAAAAACAGAAAAATCGAGTTTTTGCAATATAATTTTGTTGAAAAGCTCATAATCAATTGTATGAACTCCTAAATTTGGATTAAAACTTATTTTGCAACCCTTTTGTAGAGGTTTCGGATGAGAGGGTCTAAATGGGCCGAACAATGGACCCGTTAGAATTTTAACTGAGTAGAAAGTACAAAAAGTGGGTTCTTGAAATATAATCTGTTTGAAAATCTCTTAGTCAATTGTATGAACTCCTAAATTTGGATTAAAACTTATTTTGCAACCCTTTTTGTAGAGGTTTCGGACGAGCGGGTCTAAATGGGGCGAACAATGGACCCGTTAGAATTTTAAATGAGTAAAAAATACAGTAATCGAGTTTTTGCAATATAAACGTGTTGAAAAGCTCGTAATCAATTGTATGAACTCCTAAATTTGTATTAAAACTTATTTTCCAACCCTTTTGTAGAGGTTTCGGACTAGCGGGTCTAAATGGGCCGACCAATAGACCCATTTATATTTTAACAGAGTAAAAAGCATAAAAATGGAGTTTTTGCAATATAATTGTGTTGAAAAGCTCATAATCAATTGTATGAACTCCTAAGTTTGGATTAAAACTTATTTTGCAACCCTTTTGTAGAGGTTTCGGACGAGCGGGTCTAAATGGGCCGAACAATGGACCCGTTAGAATTTTAACTGAGTAAAAAGTACGTAAATCGAGTTTTTGCAATATAATCGTGTTGAAAAGCTCCTAATCAATTGTATGAACTCCTAAATTTGGATTAAAACTTATTTTGCAACCCTTTTGTAGAGGTTTCGGACGAGCGGGTCTAAATGGGCCGAACAATGGACCCGTTAGAATTTTAACTGAGTAAAAAGTACAGAAATCGAGTTTTTGCAATATAATCGTGTTGAAAAGCTCGTAATCAATTGTATGAACTCCTAAATTTGGATTAAAACTTATTTTCCAACCCTTTTGTAGAGGTTTCGGACGAGCGGGTCTAAATGGGCCGAAAAATGGACCCATTAGAATTTTAACTGAGTCAAAAGTACAGAAATCGAGTTTTTGCAATATAATAGTGTTGAAAAGCTCGTAATCAATTATATGAACTCCTAAATTTCGATTAAAACATACTTTGCGGTCCTTTTCGTAAAGTTTCAGACGAGCGAGTCTAAATGGGCCGAACAATGGACCCGTTAGAATTTTAACCGAGTAAAAAGTATAAAAATTAAGTTTTTCCAATATAATAGTGTTGAAAAGCTCGTAATCAATTGTATGAACTCCTAAATTTGGATTAAAACTTATTTTGCAGCCCATTTTTGTAGAGGTTTCGGATGAACGGGTCTAAATGGGCCGAACAAAGAACCCGTTAGAATTTTAACAGAGTAAAAAGTACAAAAATCGAGTTTTTGCAATATAATCATGTTGGAAAGCTCGAAATTAATTATCTGAACTCTTAAATTTGATCAAAACTTGTTTTGCGGTCTTTTTTGTAGAGGTTTCGGACGAGCGGGTCTAAATGGGCCGAACAATGGACTCGTTAGAATTTTAATTGAGTAAAAAGTACAGAAAACGAGTTTTTGCAATATAATCGTGTTGAAAATCTTGTAATCAATTGTATGAACTCCGAAATTTGGATTAAAACTTATTTTGCAACCCTTTTGTAGAGGTTTCGGACGAGCAGGTCTAAATGGACCGAACAATGGACCTGTTGAATTTTAACTGAGTAAAAAGTACAGAAATTGAGTTTTTGCAATATAATTGTGTTGAAAAGCTCGTAATCAATTGTATGAACTCTTAAATTTGGATTAAAACTTATTTGCCAACCCTTTTGTAGAGGTTTCGGAGGAGCGGGTCTAAATGGGCCGAACAATGGACCCATTAGAATTTTAACTTAGTAAAAAGTACAGAAATCGAGTTTTTGCAATATAATCGTGTTCAGAAGCTCTTAATCAATTATATGAACTCCTAGAATTTGATTCTAACTTATTTTGCGATCTTTTTTGTAACGGTTTCGGACGAGCGGGTCTAAATGGGCCGAACAATGGACTCGTTATAATTTTAACTGAGAAAAAAGTACAGAAATCGAGTTTTTGCAATATAATTGTATTGAAAAGCTTGTAAACAATAGTATGAACTCCTAAATTTGGATAAAACTTATTTTGCAACCCTTTTGTAGAGGTTTCGGACGAGCGGGTCTAAATGGGCCGAACAATGGTCCCGTTAGAATTTTAACCGAGTTAAAAGTACTGTAATCGAGTTTTTGTAATATAACCGTGTTGAAAAGCTCGTAATCAATTATATGAACTCCTAAATTTGATTGTAACTTGTTTTACGGTCTTTTTGTAGAGGTTTCGGACGAGCGGGTCTAAATGGGCCGAACAATGGACCCGTTAGAATTTTGACAGAGTAAAAAGTACATAAATCGTGTTTTTGCAATATGATCTGGTTGAAAAGCTCGTAATCAATTATATGAACTCCTAAATTTGATTCTAACCTGTTTTGCGGTCTTTTTTGTAGAGGTTTCGGACGAGCAGGTCTAAATGGGCCGAGCAATGGACCTGTTAGAATTTTAACTGAGTAAAAAGTACAGAAATCAAGTTTTTGCAATATAATCGTGTTGAAAATCTCATAATCAATTATATGAACTCCTAAATTTGGATTAAAACTTATTTTGCAACCCTTTTTGTAGAGCTTTCGGACGAGCGGGTCTAAATGGGGCGAACAATGGACCCGTTAGAATTTTAATTGAGTAAAAAATACAGTAATCGATTTTTTGCAATATAATCGTGTTCAAAAGCTCTAGAGCAATTATATGAACTCCTAGAACTTGATTCTAACTTATTTTGCGATCTTTTTTGTAACGGTTTCGGACGAGCGGGTCTAAATGGGCCGAACAATGGACTCGTTAGAATTTTAATTAAGTAAAAAGTTAAGAAATTGAGTTTTTCAATATAATCGTGTTGAAAATCTCATAAACAATTGTATGAACTATTAAATTTGGATTAAAACTTATTTTGCAACCTTTTTGTAGAGGATTCGGACGAGCGGGTCTAAATGGGCCGAACAATGGTCCCTTTAGAATTTTAACTGAGTAAAAAGTACTATAATCACGTTTTTGCAATATAATCGTGTTGAAAAGCTCGTAATCAATTATATGAACGCCTAAAATTTGATTAAAACTTGTTTTGCGGTCTTTTTTGTAGAGGTTTCGGACGAGCGGTTCTAAATGGGGCGAATAATGGACCCGTTAGAATTTTAACTGAGTAAAAAGAACAGAAATCGATTTTTTGCATTATAATCGTGTTCAAAAGCTCTTAATCAATTATATGAACTCCTAGAATTTGATTCTAACTTATTTTGCGATCTTTTTTTGTAACGGTTTCGGACGAGCGGGTCTAAATGGGCCGAACAATGGACCCGTTAGAATTTTAACTGAGTAAAAAGTAAAGAAATCGAGTTTTTGCAATATAATCGTGTTGAAAAGCTCGTAAACAATTGTAGGAACTCCTAAATTTGGATTAAAACTTATTTTGCAACCCTTTTGTAGAGGTTTCGGACGAGCGGGTCTAAATGGGCCGAACAATGGACCCGTTAGAATTTTAACTGAGTAAAAAGTATAGAAATCGAGTTTTTGCAATATAATCTTGTTGAAAAGCCCATAATAAATTGTATGAACTCCTAAATTTTGATTAAAACTTATTTTGCAACCCTTTTGTAGAGGTTTCGGACAAGCGAGTCTAAATGGGCCGAACAATGGACCTGTTAGAATTTTAACTGTGAAAAAAGTACAGAAATCGAGTTTTTGCATTATAATCATGTTGAAAAGCTCATAATCAATTATATGAACTCCTAAATTTGGATTAAAACTTATTTTGGAACCCTTTTTGTAGAGCTTTCGGACGAGCGGGTCTAAATGGGGCGAACAATGGACCCGTTAGAATTTTAACTGTGTAAAAAATACAGTAATCGAGTTTTTGCAATATAATCGTGTTCAAAAGCTCTTGAGAAATTATATGAACTCCTAGAACTTGATTCTAACTTATTTTGCGATCTTTTTTGTAACGGTTTCGGACGAGGGGGTCTAAATGGGCCGAACAATGGACTCGTTAGAATTTTAACTGAGTAAAAAGTAAAGAAATCGAGTTTTGCAATATAATCGTGTTGAAAAGCTCGTAAAAAATTGTATGAACTATTAAATTTGGATTAAAACTTATTTTGCAACCCTTTTGTAGAGGTTTCGGACGAGCGGGTCTAAATGGGCCGAACAATGGACCCGTTAGAATTTTAACTGAGTAAAAAGAACAGAAATCGAGTTTTTGTTATATAATCGTGTTGAAAAGCTCGTAATCAGTTATATGAACTCCTAAAATTTGATTCTAACTTGTTTTGCCGTCTTTTTGTAGAGGTTTCGGACGAGCGGGTCTAAATGGGCCGAACAATGGACCCGTTAGAATTTTAAATGAGTAAAAAGTACAAAAATCTGGTTTTTGCAATATAATCATGTCGAAAATCTCGTAATCAATTGTATGAACTCCTAAATTTGGATTAAAACTTATTTTGCAACCCTTTTGTAGAGGTTTCGGTTGAGCAGGTCCATATGGGCCGAAAAATGGACCCGTTAGAATTTTTACTGAGTAAAATGTAATGAAATGGAGTTTTTGCAATATAATCATGTTAAAAAGCTCGTAATCAATTGTATGAACTCCTAAATTTGGATTAAATCTTATTTTGCAACCCTTTTGCAGAGGTTTCGGAGGAGCGGGTGTAAATGGGTCGAACAATGGACCCGTTAGAATTTTAACTGAGTAAAACGTACAGTAATCGAGTTTTTGTAATATAATCATGTTGAAAAGCTCGTAATCAATTATATGACCTCCTAAAATTTGATTCTAACTTGTTTTGCGGTCTTTTTTGTAGAGGTTTCGGACGAGCGGGCCTAAATGGGCCGAACAATGGACCCGTTAGAATTTTAAATGAGAGAAAAGTATAGAAATCAAGTTTTTGCAATATAATCGTGTTGAAAAGCTCGTAATCAATTGTATGAACTCCTAAATTTGGATTAAAACTTATTTTGCAACCCTTTTGTAGAGGTTTCAGACGAGCGGGTCTAAATGGGTCGAACAATGGACCCGTTAGAATATTAACTGAATAAAAAGTACAGAATTCTAGTTTTTTCAATATAATCGTGTTGAAAAGCTCGTAATGAATTTTATGAACTCCTAAATTTTGATTAAAACTTATTTTGCAACCCTCTTGTACATGTTTCAGACGAGCGGGTCAAAATGGGCCGAACAATGGACCCATTGGAATTTTAACTGAGTAAAAAGTTCAGAAATCGAGTTTTTGAAATATAATCGTGTTGAAAAGCTCGTACTCAATTATATGAACTCCTAAAATTTGATTCTAAATTATTTTGTGGTCTTTTTTGTAGAGGTTTCGGACGAGCGGGTCTAAATGGGACGAACAATGGACCGTTAGAATTTTAACTGAGTAAAAAGTACAGAAATCGAGTTTCTGCAAAATAATTGTGTTGAAAGCCTCGTAATCAATTATATGAACTCCTAAATTTAGATTAAAACTTATTTTGCAGCCCATTTTGTAGAGGTTTCGGACGAACGGGTCTAAATGGGCCGAACGAAGAACCCGTTAGAATTTTAACAGAGTAAAAAGTATAGAAATCGAGTTTTTGCAATATAATCATGTTGGTAAGCTCGAAATTAATTATCTGAACTCCTAAATTTGATTAAAACTTGTTTTGCGGTCTTTTTTGTAGAGGTTTCGGACGAGCGGGTCTAAATGGGGCGAACAATGGACCCGTTAGAATTTTAACAGAGTAAAAAGTACAGAAATCGAGTGTTTGCAATATAATCGTGTTCAAAAACTCTTAATGATACATGCATGAGAGGGGTGAAACTAATCATCTTGGAAAAGAAGTTAAAACTGTTTTGCAAGTCAGAAACGTCAGTCAACTTGCGACCCCTTTTTGGATGGGATCCAGGCATAATTGGGTCGACATGTCTTCTTAAAACTTGTCCGGCTATCAATTATCTTTCCAACGGATCTTGAAACGCCTCAATCGGACATCTGGAACTCAAGATAGGCCTATTTTAGTGAAGACAGCGCATGCAGAAATTCTTATACGGGATTAGTACGAGATTTTTGGATAATTACGAATTTTCATGATTTTATTTGATTATTTGTAATTTAAATCAATATAGGATTCTGAAATATCTATTAGGAACAGATTTATTTAATTAGGATTTTATTTTTAATATTTATTTATTATTAGAAGTTACTTATGTAATTAGGAGATTAGATTTCAGTATTTATTTATTGTATTTAATTTCCTAAGTTTACTAGGATTAGAACTTCTCCAAGGCTTATATAAGGAGGCTTCAACCACATTGTAATTAAGATTTGAATGATTAAAAAAAGTTCTCTTTTGAGTTTAGACTTGCAAAAAGTATAACTTGTGTTATTTATTTTAGAAGTGATTCTTCAATTTCGTCAGAATTTGTTGTTGATCTTCACACTCCTGCTTGCCTAGGTAACTGCATCTAGGAGGGTGGGTTAGAGCTATTTGAGGTTGCTTGCTTGGTTAATTGCGATCAAGAGGGTGCCGAGGACAATTTATCCATTTATCTTCCATCTCCATCGTCATCACCTATCTTCAGCCATCTTTTCACCGATCCAACATTCGCGCCAATATCCTTATCCGCTTCACAAGCTCAACGTTCGCGTATACGAGGCCGTGTCCGTATCACTTAATCAATTATATGAACTCCTAGAATTTGATTCTAACTTATTTTGCGATCTTTTTTTGTAACGGTTTCGGACGAGCGGGTCTAAATGGGCCGAACAATGGACTCGTTAGAATTTTAACTGAGTAAAAAGTACAGAAATCGAGTTTTTGCAATATAATTGTTTTGAAAAGCTCGTAATCAATTGAATGAACTCCTAAATTTGGATTAAAACTTATTTTCATACCCTTTTGAAGAGGTTTCGGACGAGCTGGTCTAAATGGGCCGAGCAATGGACCTGTTAGAATTTTAACTGAATAAAAAGTACAAAAATCAAGCTTTTGCAATATAATCGTGTCGAAAAGCTCGTAATCAATTGTATGAACTCTTAAATTTGGATTAAAACTTGTTTTCCAACCATTTTGTAGAGGTTTCGGACGAGCGGGTCTAAATGGGCCGAACAATGGACCCGTTACAATTTCAACTGTGTAAAAAGTACAGAAATCGAGTTTTTGCAATATAATCGTGTTGAAAAGCTCGTAATCAATTATATGAATTCCTAAAATTTGATTAAAACTTGTTTTGCGGTCTTTTTTGTAGAGGTTTCGGACCAGCGGGTCTAAATGGGGCGAACAATGGACCCGTTAGAATTTTAACAGAGTAAAAAGTACAGAAATCGAGTTTTTGCAATATAATCGTGTTCAAAAGCTCTTAATCAATTATATGAACTCCTAGAATTTGATTCTAACTTATTTTGCGATCTTTTTTTGTAACGGTTTTGGACGAGCGGGTCTAAATGGGCCAAACAATGGACCCGTTAAAATTTTAACTGAGTAAAAAGTATAGAAATCGAGTTTCTGCAATATAATCGTATTGAAAAGCTCGTAAACAATTGTATGAACTCCTAAATTTGGATTAAAACTTATTTAGCAACCCTTTTGTAGAGATTTCGGACGAGCGGGTCTAAATGGGCCGAACAATGGACCCGTTAGAATTATAACTGAGTAAAAAGTACTATAATCGAGTTTTTGTAATATAATCGTGTTGAAAAGCTCATAATCAATTATATGAACTCCTTAATTTGATTCTAACTTGTTTTGCCGTCTTTTTTGTAGAGGTTTCGGACGAGCGGGTCTAAATGGGCCGAACAATGGACCCGTTAGAATTTTAACTGAGTAAAAAGTACATAAATCGAGTTTTTGCAATATAATCATGTTGAGAAGCTCGTAATCAATTATATGAACTATTAAATTTGGATTAAAACTTATTTTGCAACCCTTTTGTAGAGCTTTCGGACGAGCGGGTCTAAATTGGGCGAACAATGGACTCGTTAGAATTTTAACTGAGTAAAAAGTACATAAATCGAGTTTTTGCAATATAATCGTGTTGAAAAGCTCGTAATCAATTATATGAACTCCTAGAACTTGATTCTAACTTATTTTGCGATCTTTTTTGTAACGGTTTCGGACGAGCGGGTCTAAATGGGCCGAACAATGGACCCGTTAGAATTTTAACTGAGTAAAAAGTAAATAAATCTAGTTTTGCAATATAATCGTGTTGAAAAGCTCGTAAATAATTGTATGAACTCCTAAATTTGATTCTAACCTGTTTTGCGGTCTTTTTTGTAGAGGTTTCGGACGAGCAGGTCTAAATGGGCCGAGCAATGGACCTGTTAGAATTTTAACTGAGTAAAAAGTACAGAAATCGAGTTTTTGCAATATAATCGTGTTGAAAAGCTCATAATCAATTATATGAACTCCTAAATTTGGATTAAAACTTATTTTGCAACCCTTTTTGTAGAGCTTTCGGACGAGCGGGTCTAAATGGGGCGAACAATGGACCCGTTAGAATTTTAATTAAGTAAAAAATACAGTAATCGATTTTTTGCAATATAATCGTGTTCAAAAGCTCTTGAGCAATTATATGAACTCCTAGAACTTGATTCTAACTTATTTTGCGATCTTTTTTGTAACGGTTTCGGACGAGCGGGTCTAAATGGGCCGAACAATGGACTCGTTAGAATTTTAATTAAGTAAAAAGTTAAGAAATCGAGTTTTGCAATATAATCGTGTTGAAAATCTCGTAAACAATTGTATGAACTATTAAATTTGGATTAAAACTTATTTTGCAACCTTTTTTGTAGAGGATTCGGACGAGCGGGTCTAAATGGGCCGAACAATGGACCCTTTAGAATTTTAACTGAGTAAAAAGTACTATAATCACGTTTTTGCAATATAATCGTGTTGAAAAGCTCGTAATCAATTATATGAACGCCTAAAATTTGATTAAAACTTGTTTTGCGGTCTTTTTTGTAGAGGTTTCGGACGAGCGGGTCTAAATGGGGCGAATAATGGACCCTTTAGAATTTTAACTGAGTAAAAAGAACAGAAATCGATTTTTTGCATTATAATCGTGTTCAAAAGCTCTTAATCAATTATATGAACTCCTAGAATTTGATTCTAACTTATTTTGCGATCTTTTTTGTAACGGTTTCGGACGAGCGGGTCTAAATGGGCCGAACAATGGACCCGTTAGAATTTTAACTGAGTAAAAAGTAAAGAAATCGAGTTTTTGCAATATAATCGTGTTGAAAAGCTCGTAAACAATTGTAGGAACTCCTAAATTTGGATTAAAACTTATTTTGCAACCCTTTTGTAGAGGTTTCGGACGAGCGGGTCTAAATGGGCTGAACAATGGACCCGTTAGAATTTTAACTGAGTAAAAAATACTGTAATCAAGTTTTTGCAATATAATCGTGTTCAAAAGCTCTTAATCAATTATATGAACTCCTAAATTTGGATTAAAACTTATTTTGCAACCCTTTTTGTAGAGCTTTCGGACGAGCGGGTCTAAATGGGGCGAACAATGGACCCGTTAGAATTTTAACTGAGTAAAAAATACAGTAATCGAGTTTTTGCAATATAATCGTGTTCAAAAGCTCTTGAGAAATTATATGAACTCCTAGAACTTGATTCTAACTTATTTTGCAATCTTTTTTGTAACGGTTTCGGACGAGGGGGTCTAAGTGGGCCGAACAATGGACCCGTTAGAATTTTAACTGAGTAAAAAGTATAGAAATCGAGTTTTTGCAATATAATCATGTTGAAAAGCCCATAATAAATTGTATGAACTCCTAAATTTTGATTAAAACTTATTTTGCAACCCTTTTGTAGAGGTTTCGGACAAGCGGGTCTAAATGGGCCGAACAATGGACCTGTTAGAATTTTAGCTGAGAAAAAAGTACAGAAATCGAGTTTTTGCAATATAATCGTGTTGAAAAGCTCATAATCAATTATATGAACTCCTAAATTTGGATTAAAACTTATTTTGGAACCCTTTTTGTAGAGCTTTCGGACGAGCGGGTCTAAATGGGGCGAACAATGGACCCGTTAGAATTTTAACTGAGTAAAAAATACAGTAATCGAGTTTTTGCAATATAATCGTGTTCAAAAGCTCTTGAGAAATTATATGAACTCCTAGAACTTGATTCTAACTTATTTTGCGATCTTTTTTGTAACGGTTTCGGACGAGGGGGTCTAAATGGGCCGAACAATGGACCCGTTAGAATTTTAACTGAGTAAAAAGTAAAGAAATCGAGTTTTGCAATATAATCGTGTTGAAAAGCTCGTAAAAAATTGTATGAACTATTAAATTTGGATTAAAACTTATTTTGCAACCCTTTTGTAGAGGTTTCGGACGAGCGGGTCTAAATGGGCCGAACAATGGACCCGTTAGAATTTTAACTGAGTAAAAAGAACAGAAATCGAGTTTTTGTTATATAATCGTGTTGAAAAGCTCGTAATCAGTTATATGAACTCCTAAAATTTGATTCTAACTTGTTTTGCGGTCTTTTTGTAGAGGTTTCGGACGAGCGGGTCTAAATGGGCCGAACAATGGACCCGTTAGAATTTTAAATGAGTAAAAAGTACAAAAATCTGGTTTTTGCAATATAATCATGTCGAAAATCTCGTAATCAATTGTATGAACTCCTAAATTTGGATTAAAACTTATTTTGCAACCCTTTTGTAGAGGTTTCGGTTGAGCAGGTCCAAATGGGCCGAACAATGGACCCGTTAGAATTTTTACTGAGTAAAATGTAATGAAATGGAGTTTTTGCAATATAATCATGTTAAAAAGCTCGTAATCAATTGTATGAACTCCTAAATTTGGATTAAATCTTATTTTGCAACCCTTTTGCAGAGGTTTCGGACGAGCGGGTGTAAATGGGTCGAACAATGGACCCGTTAGAATTTTAACTGAGTAAAAAGTATAGTAATCGAGTTTTTGCAATATAATCATGTTGAAAAGCTCGTAATCAATTATATGACCTCCTAAAATTTGATTCTAACTTGTTTTGCGGTCTTTTTTGTAGAGGTTTCGGACGAGCGGGCCTAAATGGGCCGAACAATGGACCTGTTAGAATTTTAAATGAGAAAAAAGTATAGAAATCGAGTTTTTGCAATATAATCGTGTTGAAAAGCTCGTAATCAATTGTATGAACTCCTAAATTTGGATTAAAACTTATTTTGCAACCCTTTTGTAGAGGTTTCAGACGAGCGGGTCTAAATGGGTCGAACAATGGACCCGTTAGAATATTAACTGAATAAAAAGTACAGAATTCTAGTTTTTTCAATATAATCGTGTTGAAAAGCTCGTAATGAATTTTATGAACTCCTAAATTTTGATTAAAACTTATTTTGCAAACCTCTTGTACATGTTTCAGACGAGCAGGTCAAAATGGGCCGAACAATGGACCCATTGGAATTTTAACTGAGTAAAAAGTTCAGAAATCGAGTTTTTGAAATATAATCGTGTTGAAAAGCTCGTACTCAATTATATGAACTCCTAAAATTTGATTCTAAATTATTTTGTGGTCTTTTTTGTAGAGGTTTCGGACGAGCGGGTCTAAATGGGACGAACAATGGACCGTTAGAATTTTAACTGAGTAAAAAGTACAGAAATCGAGTTTCTGCAAAATAATTGTGTTGAAAGCCTCGTAATCAATTATATGAACTCCTAAATTTAGATTAAAACTTATTTTGCAGCCCATTTTGTAGAGGTTTCGGACGAACGGGTCTAAATGGGCCGAACGAAGAACCCGTTAGAATTTTAACAGAGTAAAAAGTATAGAAATCGAGTTTTTGCAATATAATCATGTTGGTAAGCTCGAAATTAATTATCAGAACTCCTAAATTTGATTAAAACTTGTTTTGCGGTCTTTTTTGTAGAGGTTTCGGACGAGCGGGTCTAAATGGGGCGAACAATGGACCCGTTAGAATTTTAACATAGTAAAAAGTACAGAAATCGAGTGTTTGCAATATAATCGTGTTCAAAAACTCTTAATCAATTATATGAACTCCTAGAATTTGATTCTAACTTATTTTGTGATCTTTTTTTGTAACGGTTTCGGACGAGCGGGTCTAAATGGGCCGAACAATGGACTCGTTAGAATTTTAACCGAGTAAAAAGTACAGAAATCGAGTTTTTGCAATATAATTGTGTTGAAAAGCTCGTAATCAATTGAATGAACTCCTAAATTTGGATTAAAACTTATTTTCATACTCTTTTGAAGAGGTTTCGGACGAGCGGGTCTAAATGGGCCGAGCAATGGACCTGTTAGAATTTTAACTGAATAAAAAGTACAAAAATCAAGCTTTTGCAATATAATCGTGTCGAAAAGCTCGTAATCAATTGTATGAACTCTTAAATTTGGATTAAAACTTGTTTTCCAACCATTTTGTAGAGGTTTCGGACGAGCGGGTCTAAATGGGCCGAACAATGGACCCGTTACAATTTCAACTGTGTAAAAAGTACAGAAATCGAGTTTTTGCAATATAATCGTGTTGAAAAGCTCGTAATCAATTATATGAATTCCTAAAATTTGATTAAAACTTGTTTTGCGGTCTTTTTTGTAGAGGTTTCGGACCAGCGGGTCTAAATGGGGCGAACAATGGACCCGTTAGAATTTTAACAGAGTAAAAAGTACAGAAATCGAGTTTTTGCAATATAATCGTGTTCAAAAGCTCTTAATCAATTATATGAACTCCTAGAATTTGATTCTAACTTATTTTGCGATCTTTTTTTGTAACGGTTTCGGACGAGCGGGTCTAAATGGGCCAAACAATGGACCCGTTAAAATTTTAACTGAGTAAAAAGTATAGAAATCGAGTTTCTGCAATATAATCGTATTGAAAAGCTCGTAAACAATTGTATGAACTCCTAAATTTGGATTAAAACTTATTTAGCAACCCTTTTGTAGAGATTTCGGACGAGCGGGTCTAAATGGGCCGAACAATGGACCCGTTAGAATTTTAACTGAGTAAAAAGTACTATAATCGAGTTTTTGTAATATAATCGTTTTGAAAAGCTCATAATCAATTATATGAACTCCTTAATTTGATTCTAACTTGTTTTGCCGTCTTTTTTGTAGAGGTTTCGGACGAGCGGGTCTAAATGGGCCGAACAATGGACCCGTTAGAATTTTAACTGAGTAAAAAGTACATAAATAGAGTTTTTGCAATATAATCGTGTTGAAAAGCTCGTAATCAATTATATGAACTATTAAATTTGGATTAAAACTTATTTTGCAACCCTTTTGTAGAGCTTTCGGACGAGCGGGTCTAAATGGGGCGAACAATGGACTCGTTAGAATTTTAACTGAGTAAAATATACAGTAATCGAGTTTTTGCAATATAAACGTGTTTAAAAGCTCTTAATCAATTATATGAACTCCTAGAACTTGATTCTAACTTATTTTGCGATCTTTTTTGTAACGGTTTCGGACGAGCGGGTCTAAATGGGCCGAACAATGGACCCGTTAGAATTTTAACTGAGTAAAAAGTAAATAAATCTAGTTTTGCAATATAATCGTGTTGAAAAGCTCGTAAACAATTGTATGAACTATTAAATTTGGATTAAAACTTATTTTGCAACCCTTTTGTAGAGGTTTCGGACGAGCGAGTCTAAATGGGCCGAACAATGGACCCTTTAGAATTTTAACTGAGTAAAAAGTACTGTAATCGAGTTTTTGCAATATAATCGTGTTGAAAAGCTCGTAATCAATTATATGAACTCCTAAATTTGATTCTAACTTGTTTTGCGGTCTTTTTTGTATAGGTTTCGGACGAGCGTGTCTAAATGGACCGAACAATGGACCCGTTAGAATTTTAACAGAGTAAAAAGTACAGAAATCGAGTTTTTGCAATATAATTGTGTTGAAAAGCTCGTAATCAATTGTATGAACTCCTAAATTTGGATTAAAACTTATTTTCCAACCCTTTTGTAGAGGTTTCGGACGAGCGGGTCTAAATGGGCCGAACAATGGACCCGTTAGAATTTTAACTGAGTAAAAAGTATAGAAATCGAGTTTTTGCAATCTAATTGTGTTGAAAAGCTCGTAATCAATTGTATGAACTCCTAAATTTGGATTAAAACTTATTTTGCAACCCTTTTGTAGTGGTTTCGGATGAGCGAGTCTAAATGGGCTGAACATTGGACCCGTTAGAATTTTAACTGAGTACAAAGTACAGAAATCAAGTTTTTGCAATATAATAGTGTTGAAAAGCTTGTAATCAATTATATAAACTCCTAAAATTTGATTCTAATTTGTTTTGCGGTCTCTTTTATAGAGGTTTTGGAAGAGCGGTTCTAAATGGGCCGAACAATGGATCCGTTAGAATTTTAAGTGAGTATAAAGTACAAAAAGTGAGTTTTTGCAATATAATCTTTTTGAAACTCCTAAATTTGTATTAAAACTTATTTTCCAACCCTTTTGTAGAGGTTTCGGACTAGCGGGTCTAAAT
This sequence comes from Hibiscus trionum, assembly GCA_030270665.1. NCBI lineage: Eukaryota > Viridiplantae > Streptophyta > Magnoliopsida > Malvales > Malvaceae > Hibiscus > Hibiscus trionum. The sequence goes on along the minus strand of BSYR01000010.1, from coordinate 34,169,285 downwards.
GGGCCGAACAATGGACCCATTAGAATTTTAACAGAGTAAAAAGCACAAAAATTGAGTTTTTGCAATATTATTGTGTTGAAAAGCTCATAATCAATTGTATGAACTCCTAGGTTTGGATTAAAACTTATTTTGCAACCCTTTTGTAGAGGTTTCGGACGAGCGGGACTAAATGGGCCGAACAATGGACCCGTTAGAACTTTAACTGAGTAAAAAGTACAGAAATCGAGTTTTTGCAATATAATCGTGTTGAAAAGCTCGTAATCAATTATATGAGCTCCTAAATTTTATTCTAACTTGTTTTGCGGTCTTTTTTGTAGAGGTTTCGGACGATCGGGTCTAAATGGGCCGAACAATGGACCCGTTAGAATTTTAACTGAGTAAAAAGTACAAAAATCGAGTTTTTGCAATATAATCGTGTTGAAAAGCTCGTAATCAATTGTATGAACTCCTAAATTTGGATTAAAACTTATTTTGCAACCCTTTTGTAGAGGTTTCGGACGACCGGGTCTAAATGGGCCGAACAATGGACCCGTTAGAATTTTAACTGAGTAAAAAGTACAGAAATCGAGTTTTTGCAATATAATCCTGTTGAAAAGCTCGTAATCCATTGTATGAACTCCTAAATTTGGATTAAAACTTATTTTGCAACCCTTTTGTAGAGGTTTCGGACGAGCGGGTCTAAATGGGCCGAACAATGGACCTGTTAAAATTTTAACTGAGTAAAAAGTACAGAAATCGAGTTTTTGCAATATAATCGTGTTGAAAAGCTCGTAATCAATTGTATAGACTCCTAAATTTTGATTAAAACTTATTTTCCAACCCTTTTTGTAGAGGTTTCGGACGAGCGGGTCTAAATGGGCCGAACAATGGACCCTTTCGAATTTTAACTAAGTAAAAAGTACTGTTATCGAGTTTTTGCAATATAATCATGTTGAAAAGCTCGTAATCAATTATATGAACTCCTAAATTTGATTCTAACTTGTTTTGCGGTCTTTTTTGTAGAGGTTTCGGACGAGCGGGACTAAATGGGCCGAACAATGCACCCGTTAGAATTTTCACTGAGTAAAAAGCACAAAAATCAAGTTTTTGCAATATAATCGTGTTGAAAAGCTCGAAATTAATTATCTGAACTCCTTAAAACTTGTTTTGCGGTATTTTTTGTAGAGGTTTCGGACGAGCGGGTTTAAATGGGCCGAACAATGGACTCGTTAGAATTTTAACTGAGTAAAAAGTACAGAAATCGAGTTTTTGCAATATAATCGTGTTGAAAAGCTCGTAATAAATTGTATGAATTCCTAAATTTGGAAATAAACTTATTTTCCAACCCTTTTGTAAAGGTTTCGGACGAGCGGGTCTAAATGGGCCGAACAATGGACCCGTTAGAATTTTTTTTTGAAAAGGCCTCATTAAAAACCCCTACTACTGTCCTTCAAGCAGAGCTAGAGGACCCTAAAAAGGGGAAAAGAGTGCCCAAATATTATTAATCAAGAATGATGTGTTACAAGATGTTGAATACAATATGGGACATCTGAATTAAATGACATAGAAGTCATAGAGTTCAGAGAAAAGGTAGCCAAAGTATGGGCTAAAATATTTGCCTCACGGCGTACAAAAGAAATAGTAATAAAGTCGAAGTCATGAAGAGCGGCTTGTATCTTGAGAATAGTTGGTCCCATAGTAGATAGGTCCTGAGCAGGATTGTTGATCCTATTCGCGAGAGAAGCGCAGTCAGTTTCGACCAAGACGCGAGTCCAACCTTGAGATCGGGCAAAAGTGAGACCAGCTAGAATGCTTTCCCCTTCACTAGTAATTGCGTCCTGACAGCTACCAACAGGGAAAGCAAGACCACCCACGACTGCACCTGCAGAATCACGAGCAACAACGCCGACGGCTGCTGCTCGAGTAGATGGGTTAAAGGCTCCATCCATATTTATTTTGATAGGAAAAGGTGGAGGAGAGGCAGTAGAAAATGTAGATGGAGCTGGGTCAATCGAATTTAAAGATTTGAAAAAGTCGTCGTGTAAGCTAATCGAATTAACTGCAATTAGCCATGGAGGTTGTAGATGGTGGTTGTGAACCCAATCATTTCGTCTGTTCCATATATTCCATAAAACTGTAAGGAAGAGACCAAATTTGTCAGAGGAAATGGTAGAGGCTGCCTCCTCTAACCATTGTATGGGCGTAAGAGCTAAACTCTTATAGAGAGAGATAGGAATACCACTAAGTTGGAGAGCTTCAGATGCCCCAGGGCAGTCACGAAGCGCATGAAGGATCGATTCCGAGTGGCCACCACAGATAGAGCAAGGCCCCGAGCTCGGGTTGAAAGCTTGCATTTTAGATCCAACTGGTAAAGTGTCGGAAGCCATACGCCAGCCAAATGTTTTAACTTTGGGTAAAGCTTTGATTTTGGATAAAAACTTCCAAAAACGAGTTGGTGGAGAAGGTTGGGTTATTGAACGTTGTAAGAAAGTATATCCAGAACGGACTGAGTAAATACCCGCGTCGTTGGGAGACCAGAGTATTGAATCACGTTGATCATTTATGATGGGGATACGGAGAATGGCATTGGCATCAATTGGGTTGAAATAATTGTTTATCTTAACCGTATCCCAGGCAGTTTGGTTGCGAATCATAAAATCACGACAACGAATATGAAATTCATCGGAGATTTCATAATCCCCAGTAAGCTCAATCGGGGAAGACCCACCCCATATATCTTTGTGTATTCTAATATTACTGATTATGCCAGGGCGGTGAAGGAAGCCAGGGAAAAGACGCTGAATAGCGTTATATATACCTTGCCAAGCGAAGGAGCCCCTGTTGGGTTTTGGTGCATCCAAAATGTTACCGGAAGGAAAATATTTAGAGCGGTATATTTGTCCTATTAAGGAGTCTGGTTCACAGATGAGTTTCCAAATTTGCTTGCCCAAAAGAGCAATGTTAAAGTCGTACAAATCCTTAAAACCCATGCCACCAGCAGATTTAGGCAGGCATATCCGATTCCAAGGTAACATATGCCAACCTTTTTTGTTTGATTTACCGGTCCACCAGTACTGACGGATTGAAGTAGTCATATCATCGATGATATTTTGTGGTAGTAGGTAGCAGGACATAACATATTGTGGGAGAGATTGTAAGACAGCTTTGATGAAAATCTCTCGCCCACTAAAGGATAGAAGATGTTTGTCCCAACTAGAGAGGCGATCATGTACTTTATCACGTACAAAACCTAAAGAATCAGTTTTATTTTTCCCAATTAGAAGCGGGATACCTAGGTAAACTCCAGGGTTAGTAACCTCGCGGACTTGTAAAAGGCTGTTGATTTCATTTCTTATTGCAGGTGGCGTACGCGGGTTATAGAAAATTGTTGACTTCTCAAAGTTGACAGCTTGGCCGGATGCATTAGAATAAGTTTGAAGAGCATTTTTCAGAAGGGACGCTTCAAACCGATTAGTATTTATAAATACCAAACAATCATCAGCAAAAAGAAGGTGGTTGACTTTGGGCCCATGTTTACTAGCACCTAGACCTGGAAGTATTTTAGTTTGTTGAGCAGCAGCTAAGTAAGCTGAGAGGCCTTGAGTACAGAAGAGAAAGAGGAAAGGGGATAGAGGATCCCCCTGGCGAAGACCTCGTTGAGGTTGAAAAGTGGGTGAAAACGAATTATTAATTTTAACTGAAAAAGAGACTGTAGTAATGCAACGCATTATAAGCTCGATCCAATCGGGTGCAAAGCCCATACGTTCCATTACATTTGCGAGGAAAGACCATTCTACTCTATCGAAAGCTTTTTCCATATCTAGCTTAAGAGCAGCTCCTTGAGAGGATTTGGTAGCTCCTGTGTTTAAGTTGTGGATAATTTCATGGGCGATAAGGATGTTGTCAGATATGTTGCGTCCCTGGACAAAGGCTGCTTGATTAGGGCTGATGCATAGAGGAATAGCTTGTTTCATTCTGTTGACTATTGTTTTGGCAACAATTTTATAGAGAACAGTGCAGAGGCTGATTGGTCTAAGGTGTTTCATTGAGGTTGGGTCATGTACTTTAGGTATTAAAACCAAAATTGTTTTGTTTACTGAAGCCATATTAGCGTTGCCGTTTAATAGGTTAAGACAAAGGTTAATAACATCGTCTCCCACTGTATCCCAGTGTTGTCTAAAGAAGCTACTGGGTAGGCCATCCGAACCAGGAGCTTTCCTAGGGTCAATATCTGTAAAAGCATGAATAATTTCCTCTCTAGTGAATGCCTTAAGAAGGTTTTCATTCATTGAAGAATTGATGGAAGGGTGAATTTTGTCGAGAATGGTGTGCGAGATTTGGGGTCTAGATGTAGCGAACAAGTTTTGGAAGTAATCAGAAGCGATATTCATAATTTCCGATTCAGAAGTGCGCCAATTGGAGTTAGCATCATAAAGGCCCTTGATTGAATTTTTCTTGTTCCTATTGGAAGCTCGAGCATGGAAGAATTTGGTGTTTTTGTCACCTTGGGATAGCCAAAGAGTTCGTGACCTTTGAGCCCAATAAACTTCTTGCTCTGCTAAAAGTTTATTTAATTCGGATCTATAACTTAAATAAACTTGTTCATTTGTGATTGTTAAAGGACGGCATAGTAATTTATTTATTTTTTTAGTGAGAAACTTAATTCGACCGGTTGATTTAAAACGTTGTTGATTTTGCCATTCTTCGAGATAAGTACCTACTGCTTCAATTTTATTTATGGCTGTACCGGGGGTATCGGCCCATGCTTTTTTAATTGTTTGGATGTTTTCTTTGTTATTAGCCCAGCAGCTTTCGAATCTGAAATTCTTTGGAGGTTGAATTTTAGGTGTAGTAGACGGAGTATCTAATTCGAGGAGAAGGAAACAGTGATCAGATTTAGCAACATATTCAGTCGTGATTCGATGAGAAGGGAAGAGATCTTGCCATGAGGAATTAGCGATAAAACGGTCTAGTCTTTCATGTATTATCGGAGTTAAGGGACCCACTTTTGTCCATGTAAACCAACCCGAAGTTGGCTTACAATCAAAGAGGTCGTTTCGTATTAAACAATTACGGAAATTTTTAATTTGGGAGCGAGCTCGACGTGGTCCTCCTTGTTTTTCCGAATCCGTTAAGATTTCATTAAAATCTCCCCCGAGAAGCCAAGGGTAATCTTTAGTAGAAGGGTATAAAGAATCAATTAGTTCCCATGTTTTATATTTTTGGCTAGTTTCCGGAAAACCATGCATACCAGTGAAAAACATTGTGTAGTTATTCATAGTAATTTGGGTATGAATGTAACGCGACGAGTAGGAAATTAAGCTTATATTAATGTTGTTTGCAGCAAATAAGGAGATACCGGAACACCCTTCCGTAGGGGAAATAGAGATAATGTCTAACATACCTAATGAAAGACATAAGCGGTTACATTCCGCATTATTTATTTTAGTTTCGCATAGGAAGATAATGTCGGGGTTGGTGCGTTGGATATAGGACCGGAGATGTTGTACCGTCGGAGCTTGTCCAAGGCCCTGACAGTTCCAGCATAGGATCCTCATTTTGCTCGGCGGGGCTGTGAATCAGCCGCCGCCGGAGAGTTTTTAGAGCTGCTCATCCCAGCTTTTGGGGTAGATCCTGACTGTTTGGATTTTTTCGGCGGGAGCGATACTTGAATTGGAGAACGGCGTTTCATGCCACGGTTTGCTTGGATTGGTACAGGTGCAGGTGCAGGTACATAAACAGGTGCAGGGGCTGCATCATTTGGGTAAGTTTTAAGTAACCACTGATTGAAATCATTGAATATTGTATCAGTGGGTTTAGATGGCTTACTCGATTCAGAGTCAAACTTTTTAATCTGCTCGGCAGTAGGGCTGGGGACACCATCATCAGCCGTGGTGTCCCAATCATCATCAGACCCATCTTCCGGAATGGGATAGATTGTGTTCAAGGGTTGGGCCACAAGAGGGGCTTTTTGTTTCAAATCAGTAGCGGGGGGATCTTTATCAACATTAGGGCCATCATCCATGGTTGTGTCAACATTCTGGGCTTCATCATTAGCTTGTTCCGTGAATGAGGCGGCATCGCCGTCAGTTTGAGAGCCTTGAGATTGGAGATTGAATGTAATTAGAAATTGATAAATATTTATATAATGGATGAGGTGGGAGGAAGTTGAATTACCCAAATTGTTCTGTTCGTTGGTTGGAGCTACAGGATTGGCCGAGGCTGCTGGGATATTCATTGGTGCTATTACGGGAAAAGCAAAGAGTAAATATTTTGATAGAAAATATGTAATGTAAAAACAAGTAAAGAAAGATGTAATTTTGAAAGTTAATATGAAAGTACCATTCACTGGAGGGTTGTTTGGATTCATTGGATTCAGATTCGGTTCCACATTGCGGATACGCCCACGAAGTCCAACTGGGCGACGTCTAGGAGGAAGGTAACGGAGCCATTCTCCGTATTGTAAATTGTAGGGATCGAAAGAGGATCGGATAGGGCAATTCTCATAGGTGTGACTGATAATACCACAACCAGGACAGAGGGTTGGGAGTCTTTCATACTGAATACGACACATGATTTTGTTTTCGCCCGATCCAATAAAGACAAATCGGGTTACAGGCTTTGTGATGTTAAGCATAATTTCAACTCGGAGGAAGTCCTTCATATTCCCCTCAACTTCACGGGTATCCGTCCGAAGGACGTTGCCAACCATTGATCCTAACGCATGTCCCACCAAATGGGATCGATCAACATCATCATAAAGAGAAGCAGGTAGGGAGAATATTCGGATCCAAATCCGCATTGTACTGAAGTCGTAGTCACTTAAAGCTTTGGCTGGATCATATTCCGTAACTACTAGCCACTCATCCTTGTACAGCCAAGGACCTTTGTTGAGGATCTCATAGCAATTCTTAATTTCCTTAAATTTGATTTTGAGGAAATTATCCTGAATGACTGATATGGATACAACACTATTGGGTTTCCAGATTCCTTCAAACGCGTTGATGACAGCATATATGTCTAACACTTTAGACGATATGAATCGCCCGACAACGATAAGCTTGGGGTCTTCCTTGATAATATCCCAACCAAAGTCGGGAGTGTAGAGTAGTTCTGCTTCTTCGTTGGTGAGGTTGATAGAGTTGAGTTTTGGGATTGATGAGGAGGAAGCCATCTCGAAGTTTGGTAAGATTGGGATAGTAGGAAGGTAAGGTATGTTTTGTTGAATGAGGTTAAAGTGATGGGCATATATAACGAAAAGCAATGAAGGATGGGATATAAGGGAAGTAACTTTAAGAGATTTTTTAAAAGTAATTGAGTAATGAAGGGAAGAGAATCTTTTAGTTTCCAGGAGGAAACTTTTAAAGTAAATTGCAGTAATTGGTTTGTTTGATTTATTAGGGGAAAAAAAATTATAGTAGTTATTTAAAAATGGTATAAATTGGGCGTAAATATAGGAATTTTCCCTTATATAATAATATGGAAGAATTATAGTATTGAGAAATAAGTATAAGGAGTTATTAAAGATTGGAAAGCTATAAATTAGGGATTTATATATGACAGCTGGAACTTCTTTGATATTAAAATTAGTTGAGTGGAAATACAATTGATAGTTATAGAAAATATATTTACGAAAGATTAAAAACGGAAAATAGTATATAGTTCTGGAAAGGAATGAAAAAGTTAATAGTAAAGATGTGACGGGAAGAAAGGCAGAGATTATGGAAAAAACTTTTTGAATAGAATTAAATTGTGATAAATAGAATTTATGTAAATAGACGAATTTAATGTAGTAATAAATCAAATACCAGGATAAAAGCGGAATAATAGCATTATTAATAGTAATAATTAAAACCGTTTTAAGAAGAGATATTTGAAAGTTGGAGTTAATTATAGGAATTAGGAAAATATGGTTGAGTGAAAGAGGTTTGATTTTTAGTTTTGGTGAAAACTCGGAGATAAAAATTTTTGAATTTGGGATTGTAGAGGTGGAAGAAAAGATGTCCCTAGGTAGTAGGGTAGATATAGAATCCCATGATAGGGCTGGATAAAGGTCACCTAGAAAGGTGTAGTATAGCAAGCAATATAAGATATCAGTAGAACATAAGTTGGGACGCATTAAATAACATACATGGGTTTTGTAAGCATAGAGAGAATTATATAAAACATAGAAGTAACCTAAAAGCATACATCTAATAACAGAGAGCAGATTTAGAGGTATACATCTATAAACAAATATTAACCCTAAAGACATACATCTAATAAAAGAAGATAACCAGAAAAAAACCATAGAAGGATAGAGAGCAAGAGGAAAGCAGGATAACAAAATTACAAACCGGGGGAGAGAGAGAGGCGGGGCATAGAAAATAATTACAGGCCAAATGAGCAAAAAAATAATATGGGGGAAATGAAATAAGCAAAAAATAAAAGCATAATTACATAAACATTGAATGGGCCACCAAGGGTTGCAATGGTCTCTTCGAAGCTGCATGGTATAGGTAGAATTTTAACTGAGTAAAAAGTACATAAATTGAGTTTTTGCAATATAATCGTGTTGAAAAGCTCGTAATCAATTATATGAACTCCTAACATTTGATTAAAACTTGTTTTGCAGTCTTTTTTGTAGAGGTTTCGGACGAGCGGGTCTAAATGGGCCGAACAATGGACCCGTTAGAATTTTAACTGAGTAAAAAGTACAGAAATCGAGTTTTGGCAATATAATCGTGTGTAAAAGCTCGTAATCAATTATATGAACTCCTAAATTTGATTCTAACTTGTTTTGCTGTCTTTTTTGTAGAGGTTTCGAACGAGCGGGTCCAAATGGGCCGAACAATGGACCTGTTAGAATTTTAACTGAGTAAAAAGTACAGAAATCGAGTTTTTGCTATATAATAGTGTTGAAAAGCTCGTAATAAATTATATGAACTCATAAATTTCGATTAAAACTTACTTTGCGGTCCTTTTCGTAAGGTTTCGAATGAGCGAGTCTAAATTGGCCGAACAATGGACCCGTTAGAATTTTAACTGAGTAAAAAGTATAAAAATTAAAATTTTCCAATATAATAGTGTTGAAAAGCTCGTAATCAATTTTATGAACTCCTAAATTTGGATTAGAACTTATTTTCCAACCCTTTTGTAGAGGTTCGGACGAGCGGGTCTAAATGGGCCGAATAATGGACCCGTTAGAATTTTAACTGTGTAAAAAGTACAGAAATCGAGTTTTGGCAATATAATCGTGTTGAAAAGCTCGTAATCAATTGTATGAACTCCTAAATTTGGATTAAAACTTATTTTGCAGCCCATTTTTGTAGAGGTTTCGGATGAACGGGTCTAAACTTTGGGCCCATGTTTACTAGCACCTAGACCTGGAAGTATTTTAGTTTGTTGAGCAGCAGCTAAGTAAGCTGAGAGGCCTTGAGTACAGAAGAGAAAGAGGAAAGGGGATAGAGGATCCCCCTGGCGAAGACCTCGTTGAGGTTGAAAAGTGGGTGAAAACGAATTATTAATTTTAACTGAAAAAGAGACTGTAGTAATGCAACGCATTATAAGCTCGATCCAATCGGGTGCAAAGCCCATACGTTCCATTACATTTGCGAGGAAAGACCATTCTACTCTATCGAAAGCTTTTTCCATATCTAGCTTAAGAGCAGCTCCTTGAGAGGATTTGGTAGCTCCTGTGTTTAAGTTGTGGATAATTTCATGGGCGATAAGGATGTTGTCAGATATGTTGCGTCCCTGGACAAAGGCTGCTTGATTAGGGCTGATGCATAGAGGAATAGCTTGTTTCATTCTGTTGACTATTGTTTTGGCAACAATTTTATAGAGAACAGTGCAGAGGCTGATTGGTCTAAGGTGTTTCATTGAGGTTGGGTCATGTACTTTAGGTATTAAAACCAAAATTGTTTTGTTTACTGAAGCCATATTAGCGTTGCCGTTTAATAGGTTAAGACAAAGGTTAATAACATCGTCTCCCACTGTATCCCAGTGTTGTCTAAAGAAGCTACTAGGTAGGCCATCCGAACCAGGAGCTTTCCTAGGGTCAATATCTGTAAAAGCATGAATAATTTCCTCTCTAGTGAATGCCTTAAGAAGGTTTTCATTCATTGAAGAATTGATGGAAGGGTGAATTTTGTCGAGAATGGTGTGCGAGATTTGGGGTCTAGATGTAGCGAACAAGTTTTGGAAGTAATCAGAAGCGATATTCATAATTTCCGATTCAGAAGTGCGCCAATTGGAGTTAGCATCATAAAGGCCCTTGATTGAATTTTTCTTGTTCCTATTGGAAGCTCGAGCATGGAAGAATTTGGTGTTTTTGTCACCTTGGGATAGCCAAAGAGTTCGTGACCTTTGAGCCCAATAAACTTCTTGCTCTGCTAAAAGTTTATTTAATTCGGATCTATAACTTAAATAAACTTGTTCATTTGTGATTGTTAAAGGACGGCATAGTAATTTATTTATTTTTTTAGTGAGAAACTTAATTCGACCGGTTGATTTAAAACGTTGTTGATTTTGCCATTCTTCGAGATAAGTACCTACTGCTTCAATTTTATTTATGGCTGTACCGGGGGTATCGGCCCATGCTTTTTTAATTGTTTGGATGTTTTCTTTGTTATTAGCCCAGCAGCTTTCGAATCTGAAATTCTTTGGAGGTTGAATTTTAGGTGTAGTAGACGGAGTATCTAATTCGAGGAGAAGGAAACAGTGATCAGATTTAGCAACATATTCAGTCGTGATTCGATGAGAAGGGAAGAGATCTTGCCATGAGGAATTAGCGATAAAACGGTCTAGTCTTTCATGTATTATCGGAGTTAAGGGACCCACTTTTGTCCATGTAAACCAACCCGAAGTTGGCTTACAATCAAAGAGGTCGTTTCGTATTAAACAATTACGGAAATTTTTAATTTGGGAGCGAGCTCGACGTGGTCCTCCTTGTTTTTCCGAATCCGTTAAGATTTCATTAAAATCTCCCCCGAGAAGCCAAGGGTAATCTTTAGTAGAAGGGTATAAAGAATCAATTAGTTCCCATGTTTTATATTTTTGGCTAGTTTCCGGAAAACCATGCATACCAGTGAAAAACATTGTGTAGTTATTCATAGTAATTTGGGTATGAATGTAACGCGACGAGTAGGAAATTAAGCTTATATTAATGTTGTTTGCAGAAAATAAGGAGATACCGGAACACCCTTCCGTAGGGGAAATAGAGATAATGTCTAACATACCTAATGAAAGACATAAGCGGTTACATTCCGCATTATTTATTTTAGTTTCGCATAGGAAGATAATGTCGGGGTTGGTGCGTTGGATATAGGACCGGAGATGTTGTACCGTCGGAGCTTGTCCAAGGCCCTGACAGTTCCAGCATAGGATCCTCATTTTGCTCGGCGGGGCTGTGAATCAGCCGCCGCCGGAGAGTTTTTAGAGCTGCTCATCCCAGCTTTTGGGGTAGATCCTGACTGTTTGGATTTTTTCGGCGGGAGCGATACTTGAATTGGAGAACGGCGTTTCATGCCACGGTTTGCTTGGATTGGTGCAGGTGCAGGTGCAGGTACATAAACAGGTGCAGGGGCTGCATCATTCGGGTAAGTTTTAAGTAACCACTGATTGAAATCATTGAATATTGTATCAGTGGGTTTAGATGGCTTACTCGATTCAGAGTCAAACTTTTTAATCTGCTCGGCAGTAGGGCTGGGGACACCATCATCAGCCGTGGTGTCCCAATCATCATCAGACCCATCTTCCGGAATGGGATAGATTGTGTTCAAGGGTTGGGCCACAAGAGGGGCTTTTTGTTTCAAATCAGTAGCGGGGGGATCTTTATCAACATTAGGGCCATCATCCATGGTTGTGTCAACATTCTGGGCTTCATCATTAGCTTGTTCCGTGAATGAGGCGGCATCGCCGTCAGTTTGAGAGCCTTGAGATTGGAGATTGAATGTAATTAGAAATTGATAAATATTTATATAATGGATGAGGTGGGAGGAAGTTGAATTACCCAAATTGTTCTGTTCGTTGGTTGGAGCTACAGGATTGGCCGAGGCTGCTGGGATATTCATTGGTGCTATTACGGGAAAAGCAAAGAGTAAATATTTTGATAAAAAATATGTAATGTAAAAACAACTAAAGAAAGATGTAATTTTGAAAGTTAATATGAAAGTACCATTCACTGGAGGGTTGTTTGGATTCATTGGATTCAGATTCGGTTCCACATTGCGGATACGCCCACGAAGTCCAACTGGGCGACGTCTAGGAGGAAGGTAACGGAGCCATTCTCCGTATTGTAAATTGTAGGGATCGAAAGAGGATCGGATAGGGCAATTCTCATAGGTGTGACTGATAATACCACAACCAGGACAGAGGGTTGGGAGTCTTTCATACTGAATACGACACATGATTTTGTTTTCGCCCGATCCAATAAAGACAAATCGGGTTACAGGCTTTGTGATGTTAAGCATAATTTCAACTCGGAGGAAGTCCTTCATATTCCCCTCAACTTCACGGGTATCCGTCCGAAGGACGTTGCCAACCATTGATCCTAACGCATGTCCCACCAAATGGGATCGATCAACATCATCATAAAGAGAAGCAGGTAGGGAGAATATTCGGATCCAAATCCGCATTGTACTGAAGTCGTAGTCACTTAAAGCTTTGGCTGGATCATATTCCGTAACTACTAGCCACTCATCCTTGTACAGCCAAGGACCTTTGTTGAGGATCTCATAGCAATTCTTAATTTCCTTAAATTTGATTTTGAGGAAATTATCCTGAATGACTGATATGGATACAACACTATTGGGTTTCCAGATTCCTTCAAACGCGTTGATGACAGCATATATGTCTAACACTTTAGACGATATGAATCGCCCGACAACGATAAGCTTGGGGTCTTCCTTGATAATATCCCAACCAAAGTCGGGAGTGTAGAGTAGTTCTGCTTCTTCGTTGGTGAGGTTGATAGAGTTGAGTTTTGGGATTGATGAGGAGGAAGCCATCTCGAAGTTTGGTAAGATTGGGATAGTAGGAAGGTAAGGTCTGTTTTGTTGAATGAGGTTAAAGTGATGGGCATATATAACGAAAAGCAATGAAGGATGGGATATAAGGGAAGTAACTTTAAGAGATTTTTTAAAAGTAATTGAGTAATGAAGGGAAGAGAATCTTTTAGTTTCCAGGAGGAAACTTTTAAAGTAAATTGCAGTAATTGGTTTGTTTGATTTATTAGGGGGAAAAAAATTATAGTAGTTATTTAAAAATGGTATAAATTGGGCGTAAATATAGGAATTTTCCCTTATATAATAATATGGAAGAATTATAGTATTGAGAAATAAGTATAAGGAGTTATTAAAGATTGGAAAGCTATAAATTAGGGATTTATATATGACAGCTGGAACTTCTTTGATATTAAAATTAGTTGAGTGGAAATACAATTGATAGTTATAGAAAATATATTTACGAAAGATTAAAAACGGAAAATAGTATATAGTTCTGGAAAGGAATGAAAAAGTTAATAGTAAAGATGTGACGGGAAGAAAGGCAGAGATTATGGAAAAAACTTTTTGAATAGAATTAAATTGTGATAAATAGAATTTATGTAAATAGACGAATTTAATGTAGTAATAAATCAAATACCAGGATAAAAGCGGAATAATAGCATTATTAATAGTAATAATTAAAACCGTTTTAAGAAGAGATATTTGAAAGTTGGAGTTAATTATAGGAATTAGGAAAATATGGTTGAGTGAAAGAGGTTTGATTTTTAGTTTTGGTGAAAACTCGGAGATAAAAATTTTTGAATTTGGGATTGTAGAGGTGGAAGAAAAGATGTCCCTAGGTAGTAGGGTAGATATAGAATCCCATGATAGGGCTGGATAAAGGTCACCTAGAAAGGTGTAGTATAGCAAGCAATATAAGATATCAGTAGAACATAAGTTGGGACGCATTAAATAACATACATGGGTTTTGTAAGCATAGAGAGAATTATATAAAACATAGAAGTAACCTAAAAGCATACATCTAATAACAGAGAGCAGATTTAGAGGTATACATCTATAAACAAATATTAACCCTAAAGACATACATCTAATAAAAGAAGATAACCAGAAAAAAACCATAGAAGGATAGAGAGCAAGAGGAAAGCAGGATAACAAAATTACAAACCGGGGGAGAGAGAGAGGCGGGGCATAGAAAATAATTACAGGCCAAATGAGCAAAAAAATAATATGGGGGAAATGAAATAAGCAAAAAATAAAAGCATAATTACATAAACATTGAATGGGCCACCAAGGGTTGCAATGGTCTCTTCGAAGCTGCATGGTATAGGTAGAATTTTAACTGAGTAAAAAGTACATAAATTGAGTTTTTGCAATATAATCGTGTTGAAAAGCTCGTAATCAATTATATGAACTCCTAACATTTGATTAAAACTTGTTTTGCAGTCTTTTTTGTAGAGGTTTCGGACGAGCGGGTCTAAATGGGCCGAACAATGGACCCGTTAGAATTTTAACTGAGTAAAAAGTACAGAAATCGAGTTTTGGCAATATAATCGTGTGTAAAAGCTCGTAATCAATTATATGAACTCCTAAATTTGATTTTAACTTGTTTTGCTGTCTTTTTTGTAGAGGTTTCGAACGAGCAGGTCCAAATGGGCCGAACAATGGACCTGTTAGAATTTTAACTGAGTAAAAAGTACAGAAATCGAGTTTTTGCTATATAATAGTGTTGAAAAGCTCGTAATAAATTATATGAACTCATAAATTTCGATTAAAACTTACTTTGCGGTCCTTTTCGTAAGGTTTCGAATGAGCGAGTCTAAATTGGCCGAACAATGGACCCGTTAGAATTTTAACTGAGTAAAAAGTATAAAAATTAAAATTTTCCAATATAATAGTGTTGAAAAGCTCGTAATCAATTTTATGAACTCCTAAATTTGGATTAGAACTTATTTTCCAACCCTTTTGTAGAGGTTCGGACGAGCGGGTCTAAATGGGCCGAATAATGGACCCGTTAGAATTTTAACTGTGTAAAAAGTACAGAAATCGAGTTTTGGCAATATAATCGTGTTGAAAAGCTCGTAATCAATTGTATGAACTCCTAAATTTGATTCTAACTTGTTTTGCGGTGTTTTTTGTAGAGGTTTCGGACGAGCGGGTCTAAATGGGCCGAACAATTGACCCGTTAGAATTTTAACTGAGTCAAAAGTACAGAAATCGAGTTTTTGCAATATAATAGTGTTGAAAAGCTCGTAATCAATTATATGAACTCCTAAATTTCGATTAAAACTTACTTTGCGGTCCTTTTCGTAAGGTTTCGGACGAGCGAGTCTAAATGGGCCGAACAATGGACCCGTTAGAATTTTAACCGAGTAAAAAGAATAAAAATTAAGTTTTTGCAATATAATAGTGTTGAAAAGCTCGTAATCAATTATATGAACTCCTAAATTTGGATTAAAAATTATTTTGCAGCCCTTTTTTGTAGAGGTTTCGGACGAGCGGGTCTAAATGGGCCGAACAATGGACCCGCTAGAATTTTTTTAAGAAAGCCCGTTAAAATTTTAACTCAGTAAAAAGTACAGAAATTGAATTTTTGCAGTATAATCGTGTTGAAAAGCTCGTTATCAATTATATGAACTCCTAAAATTTGATTCTAACTTATTTTCTGATCTCTTTTGTTGAGGTTTCGGACGAGCGGATCTAAATGGACCGACAATGGACCCGTTAGAATTTTAACTGAGTAAAAAGTACAAAAATCAAGTTTTAGCAATCTAATTGTGTTGAAAAGCTCGTAATCAATTGTATGAACTCCTAAATTTGGATTAAAACTTATTTTGCAACCCTTTTGTAGAGGTTTCGGATGAGCGAGTCTAAATGGGCCGAACAATGGACCCGTTAGAATTTTAACTGAGTACAAAGTACATAAATCAAGTTTCTGCAATATAATCTTGTTGAAAAGCTCGTAATCAATTATATGAACTCCTAAAATTTGATTCTAACTTGTTTTGCGGTCTTTTTTGTAGCGGTTTTGGACGAGCAGGACTAAATGGGCCGAACAATGGATCCGTTAGAATTTTAACTGAGTAGAAAGTACAAAAAGTGATTTTTTGCAATATAATCTGTTTGAAAATCTCTTAATCAATTGTATGAACTCCAAAATTTGGATTAAAACTTATTTTGCAACCCTTTTGTAAAGGTTTCGGACAAGCGGGTCTAAATGGGCCGAACAATGGACCCGTTAGAATTTTAACTGAGTAAAAAGTACTGTAATCAAGTTTTTGTAATATAATCGTGTTGAAAAGCTCGTAATCAATTATATGAACTCCTAAATTTGATTCTAACTTGTTTTGCAGTCTTTTTTGTAGAGGTTTCCGACGAGCGGGTCTAAATGGGCCGAACAATGGACCCGTTAGAATTTTAATTGAGTAAAAAGTACAGAAATCGAGTTTTTGCAATATAATCGTGTTGAAAAGCTCGTAATCAATTATATGAACTCCTAAATTTGATTCTAATTTGTTTTGCGGTCTTTTTTGTAGAGGTTTCGGTCGAGCGGATCTAAATGGGCCGAACAATGGACTCGTTAGCATTTTAACTGAGTAAAAAGTATTGTAATCAAGTTTTTGTTATATAATCGTGTGGAAAAGCTCGTAATCAATAATATGAACTCCTAAATTTGATTCTAACTTGTTTTGCGGTCTTTTTTGTAGAGGTTTCGGACGAGCGGGTCTAAATGGGCAGAACAATGGACCCCTTAGAATTTTAATTGAGTAAAAAGTACAGAAATCGAGTTTTTGCAATATAATCGTTTTGAAAAGCTCGTAATGAATTATATGACCTTCTAAATTTGATTCTAACTTGTTTTGCGGTCTTTTTTGTAGAGGTATCGGACGAGCGGGTCTAAATGGGCTGAACAATGGACCTGTTAGAATTTTAACTGAGTAAAAAGTACAGAAATTGAGTTTTTGCAATATAATCGTGTTGGAAAGCTCGAAATTAATTATCTGAACTCTTAAATTTGATTAAAACTTGTTTTGCGATCTTTTTTATAGAGGTTTCGGACGAGCGGGTCTAAATGGGCCGAACAATGGACCCGTTAGAATTTTAACTGAGTAAAAAGTACATAAATCGAGTGTTTGCAATATAATCGTGTTGAAAAGCTCGTAATCAATTATATGAACTCCTAAAATTTGATTAAAACTTGTTTTGCGGTCTTTTTTGTAGAGGTTTCGGACGAGCGGGTTTAAATGGGGCGAACAATGGACCCGTTAGAATTTTAACTAAGTAAAAAGTACAGAAATCGAGTTTTTGCAATATAATCATGTTCAAAAGCTCTTAATCAATTATATGAACTCCTAGAATTTGATTCTAAATTATTTTGCGATCTTTTTTGTAACGTTTTCGGACGAGCGGGTCTAAATGGGCCGAACAATGGACCCGTTAGAATTTTAACTGTCTAAAAAGTAAAGAAATCGAGTTTTTGCAATATAATCGTGTTGAAAAGCTCGTAAACAATTGTATGAACTCCTAAATTTGGATTAAAACTTATTTTGCAACCCTTTTGTAGAGGTTTCGGACGAGCGGGTCTAAATGGGCCGAACAATGGACCCGTTAGAATTTTAACTGAGTAAAAAGTACTGTAATCGAGTTTTTGTAATATAATCGTGTTGAAAAGCTCGTAATCAATTATATGAACTCCTAAATTTGATTCTAACTTGTTTTGCGGTCTTTTTTGTAGAGGTTTCGGATGAGCGGGTCAAAATGGGCGGAACAATGGACCCGTTAGAATTTTAACTGAGTAAAAAGTACAGAAATCAAGTTTTTGCAATATAATCGTGTTGAAAAGCTCGTAATCAATTATATGAACTCCTAAATTCGATTCTTACTTGTTTTGCGGTCTTTTTTGTAGAGGTTTCGGAGGAGCGGATCTAAATGGGCCGAACAATGGACCTGTTAAAATTTTAACTGAGTAAAAAGTACATAAATCTAGTTTTTGCAATATAATCGTGTTGAAAAGCTCATAATCAATTATATGAACTCCTAAATTTGGATTAAAACTTATTTTGGAACCCTTTTTGTAGAGCTTTCGGACGAGCGGGTCTAAATGGGGCGAACAATGGACCCGTTAGAATTTTAACTGAGTAAAAAATACAGTAATCAAGTTTTTGCAATATAATCGTGTTCAAAAGCTCTTAATCAATTATATGAACTCCTAGAACTTGATTCTAACTTATTTTCCGATCTTTTTTGTAACGGTTTTGGACGAGCGGGTCTAAATGGGCCGAACAATGGACCCGTTAGAATTTTAACTAAGTAAAAAGTAAAGAAATCAAGTTTTGCAATATAATCGTGTTGAAAAGCTCGTAAAAAATTGTATGAACTATTAAATTTGGATTAAAACTTATTTTGCAACCCTATTGTAGAGGTTTCGGACGAGCGGGTCTAAATGGGCCGAACAATAGACCCTTTAGAATTTTAACTGAGTAAAAAGTATTGTAATCGAGTTTTTGCAATATAATAGTGTTCAAAAGCACGTAATCAATTATATGAACTCCTAAAATTTGATTAAAACTTGTTTTGCGGTCTTTTTTGTAGAGGTTTCGGACGAGCGGGTCTAAATGGGGCGAACAATGGACCCGTTAGATATTTAACTAAGTAAAAAGTACAGAAATCGAGTTTTTGCAATATAATCGTGTTCAAAAATCTCTTAATCAATTATATGAACTCCTAGAATTTGATTCTAACTTATTTTTCGATCTTTTTTGTAACGGTTTCGGACGAGCGTGTCTAAATAGGCCGAAAAATGGACCCGTTAGAATTTTAACTGAGTAAATAGTAAAGAAATCGAGTTTTTGCCATATAATTGTGCTGAAAAGCTCGTAAACAATTGTATGAACTCCTAAATTTGGATTAAAACTTATTTTGCAACCTTTTTGTAGAGGTTTCGGACGAGCGGGTCTAAAAGGGTCGTACAATGGATCCGTTAGAATTTTAACTGAGTAAAAAGTACTGTAATCTAGTTTTTGTAATATAATCGTGTTGAAAAGCTCGTAATCAATTATATGTACTCCTAAATTTGATTCTAACATGTTTTGCGGTCTTTTTGTAGAGGTATCGGACGAGCGGGTCTAAATGGGCTGAACAATGGACCTGTTAGAATTTTAACTGAGTAAAAAGTACAGAAATTGAGTTTTTGCAATAAAATCGTGTTGGAAAGCTCGAAATTAATTATCTGAACTCTTAAATTTGATTAAAACTTGTTTTGCGGTCTTTTTTGTAGAGGTTTCGGACGAGCGGGTCTAAATGGGCCGAACAATGGACCCGTTAGAATTTTAACTGAGTAAAAAGTACAGAAATCGAGTTTTTGCAATATAATCGTGTTGAAAAGCTCGTAATGAATTATATGAAATCCTAAATTTGATTCTAACTTGTTTTGCGGTCTTTTTTGTAGAGGTTTCGGACGAGCGGATCTAAATGGGCCGAACAATGGACCTGTTAGAATTTTAACTGAGTAAAAAGTACAGAAATCGAGTTTTTGCAATATAATCATGTTGAAAAGCTCATAATCAATTATATGAACTCCTAAATTTGGATTAAAACTTATTTTGCAACCCTTTTTGTAGAGCTTTCGGACGAGCGAGTCTAAATGGGGCGAACAATTGACCCGTTAGAATTTTAACTGAGTAAAAAATACAGTAATCGAGTTTTTGCAATATAATCGTGTTCAAAAGCTCTTAATCAATTATAATAACTCCTAGAACTTGATTCTAACTTATTTTGCGATCTTTTTTGTAACGGTTTCGAACGAGCGGGTCTAAATGGGCCGAACAATGGACCCGTTAGAATTTTAACTGAGTAAAAAGTAAAGAAATCGAGTTTTTCAATATAAACGTGTTGAAAAGCTCATAAACAATTGTATGAACTATTAAATTTGGATTAAAACTTATTTTGCAACCCTTTTGTACAGGTTTCGGACGAGCGGGTCTAAATGGGCCGAACAATGGACCCTTTAGAATTTTCACTGAGTAAAAAGTACTGTAATCGAGTTTTTGCAATATAATCGTGTTGAAAAGCTCGTAATCAATTATATGAACTCCTAAATTTGATTCTAACTTGTTTTGCGGTCTTTTTTGTAGAGGTTTCGGACGAGCGGGTCTAAATGGACCGAACAATGGACTCGTTAGAATTTTAACTGAGTAAAAAGTACAGAAATCGAGTTTTTGCAATATAATTGTGTTGAAAAGCTTGTAATCAAATGTATGAACTCCTAAATTTGGATTAAAACTTATTTTGCAACCCTTTTGTAGAGGTTTCGGACGAGCGGGTCTAAATGGGCCGAACAATGGACCTGTTAGAATTTTAACTGAGTAAAAAGTACAGAAATCAAGTTTTTGCAATGTAATCGTGTTGGAAAGCTCTTAATCAATTGTATGAACTCCTAAATTTGGATTAAAACTTATTTTCCAACCCTTTTGTAGAGGTTTCGGACGAGTGGGTCTAAATGGGCCGAACAATGGACCCGTTAGAATTTTAACTGCGTAAAAAGTACAGAAATCGAGTTTTTGCAATATAATCGTGTTGAAAAGCTCGTAATCAATTATATGAACTCCTAAAATTTGATTCTAACTTGTTTTGCGGTCTTTTTTGTAGAGGTTTCGGTCGAGCGGGTCTAAATGGGACGAACAATCGACCCGTTAGAATTTTAACTGAGTCAAAAGTACAGAAATTGAGTTTTGCAATATAATAGTGTTGAAAAGCTCGTAATAAATTATATGAACTCCTAAATTTCGATTAAAACTTACTTTGCAGTCCTTTTCGTAAGGTTTCGGACGAGCGAGTCTAAATGGGCCGAACAATAGACCCGTTAGAATTTTAACCGAGTAAAAAGTATAAAAATTAATTTTTTTCAATATAATAGTGTTGAAAAGCTCGTAATCAATTATATGAACTCCTCAATTTGGTTTAAAACTTATTTTGCAGCCCTTTTTTGTAGATGTTTCGGACGAGCGGGTCTAAATGGGCCGAACAATGGACACGTTAGAATTTTTTTTAAGAAAGCTCATTAGAATTTTAACCAAGTAAAAAGTACAGAAATTGAATTTTTGCAATATAATCGTGTTGAAAAGCCCGTAATCAATTATATGAACTCCTAAAATTTGATTCTAACTTATTTTGTGATCTTTTTTGTTGAGGTTTCAGACGAGCGAGTCTAAATGGGCCGAACAATGGACCCGTTAGAATTTTAACTGAGTAAAAAGTACAAAAATCGAGTTTTTGCAATCTAATTGTGTTGAAAAGCTCGTAATCAATTTTATGAACTCCTAAATTTGGATTAAAACTTATTTTGCAACCCTTTTGTAGAGGTTTTGGAGGAGCGAGTCTAAATGGGTCGAACATTGGACCCGTTAGAATTTTAACTGAGTACAAAGTACAGAAATCAAGTTTTTGCAATATAATCGTGTTGAAAAGCTCGTAATCAATTATATGAACTCCTAAAATTTGATTCTAACTTGTTTTGCGGTCTTTTTGTAGAGGTTTCGGACGAGCGGGTCTAAATGGGCCGAACAATGGACCCGTTAGAATTTTAACCGAGTAAAAAGTATAAAAATTAAATTTTTGCAATATAATAGTGTTGAAAAGCTCGTAATCAATTATATGAACTCCTCAATTTGGATTAAAACTTATTTTGCAGCCCTTTTTTGTAGATGTTTCGGACGAGCGGGTCTTAATGGGCCGAACAATGGACACGTTAGAATTTTTTTTAAGAAAGCTCATTAGAATTTTAACTAAGTAGAAAGTACAGAAATTGAATTTTTGCAATATAATCGTGTTGAAAAGCTCGTTATCAATTGTATGAACTCCTAAAATTTGATTCTAACTTATTTTGTGATCTTTTTTGTTGAGGTTTCAGACGAGCGGGTCAAAATGGGCAGAACAATGGACCCGTTAGAATTTTAACTGAGTAAAAAGTACAGAAATCGAGTTTTTGCAATATAATCGTGTTGAAAATCTCGTAATCAATTATATGAACTTCTAAAATTTGATTCTAACTTGTTTTGCGGTATTTTTGTAGAGGTTTCGGACGAGCGGGTCTAAATGGGCCGAACAATGTACCCGTTAGAATTTTAACTGAGTCAAAAGTACAGAAATTGAGTTTTTGCAATATAATAGTGTTGAAAAGCTCGTAATAAATTATATGAACTCCTAAATTTTGATTAAAACTTACTTTGTGGTCCTTTTCTTAAGGTTTCGGACGATCGAGTCTAAATGGGCCGAACAATGGACCCGTTAGAATTTTGACAGAGTAAAAAGTATAAAAATTATGTTTTTGCAATATAATAGTGTTGAAAAGCTCGTAATCAATTATATGAACTCCTAAATTAGGATTAAAACTTATTTTGCAGCCCTTTTTGTAGAGGTTTCGGACGAGCGGGTCTAAATGGGCCGAACAATGGACCCGCTAGAATTTTTTTAAGAAAGCCCGTTAAAATTTTAACTCAGTAAAAAGTACAGAAATTGAATTTTTGCAATATAATCGTGTTGAAAAGCTCGTTATCAATTATATGAACTCCTAAAATTTGATTCTAACTTATTTTGTGATCTTTTATGTTGAGGTTTCAGACGAGCAGGTCTAAATGGGCCGAACAATGGACCCGTTAGAATGTTAACTGAGTAAAAAGTACAAAAATCGAGTTTTTACAATCTAATTGTGTTGAAAAGCTCGTTATCAATTGTATGAACTCCTAAATTTGGATTAAAACGTATTTTGCAACCCTTTTGTAGAGGTTTCGGATGAGCGTGTCTAAATGGGCCGAACATTGGACCCGTTAGAATTTTAACTAAGTACAAAGTACAGAAATCAAGTTTTTGCAATATAATCATGTTGAAAAGCTCGTAATCAATTATATGAACTCCTAAAATTTGATTCTAATTTGTTCTGCGGTCTCTTATGTAGAGGTTTCGGACGAGCGGGTCAAAATGGGACGAACAATGGATCCATTAGAATTTTAACGGAGTAAAAATTATAGAAATCGAGTTTTTGCAATATAACCGTGTTGAAAAGCTCGTAATCAATTGTATGAACTCCTAAATTTGGATTAACACTTAAGTTTGCAATCCTTTTGTAGAGGTTTCAGATGAGGGGGTCTAAATGGGCCGAACAATGGACCCGTTAGAATTTTAACGGAGAAAAAAGTACATAAATCGAGTTTTTGCAATATAGTCGTGTTGAAAAGCTTGTAATCAATTGTATGAACCCCTAAATTTGGTTTAACACTTAGTTTGCAACCTTTTTGTAGAGGTTTCGGACGAGGGGTTCTAAATGGGCCGAACAATGAACCCGTTAGAATTTTAACTGAGTAAAAAGTACAGAAATCGGGTTTTTGCAATATAATCATGTCGAAAATCTCGTAATCAATTGTATGAACTTCTAAATTAGGATTAAAACTTATTTTGCAACCCTTTTGTAGAGGTTTTGGATGAGCGGGTCCAAATGGGCCGAACAATGGACCCGTTAGAATTTTTACTGAGTAAAATGTAATAAAATCGAGTTTTTGCAATATAATCATGTTAAAAAGCTCGTAATCAATTGAATGAACTCCTAAATTTGGATTAAATCTTATTTGGCAACCCTTTTGCAGAGGTTTCGGACGAGCTGGTCTAAATGGGCCGAACAATGGACCCGTTAGAATTTTAACTGAGTAAAAAGTACAGTAATCGAGTTTTTGCAATATAATCATGTTGAAAAGCTCGTAATCAATTATATGAACTCCTAAAATTTGATTCTAACTTGTTTTGCGGTCTTTTTTGTAGAGGTTTCGGACGAGAGGGCCTAAATGGGCCGAACAATGGACCCGATAGAATTTTAACTGAGAAAAAGGTACAAAAATCGAGTTTTTGCAATATAATCATGTTGAAAAGCTTGTAATCAATTGTATGAACTCCTAAATTTGGATTAAAACTTATTTTGCAACCCTTTTGTAGAGGTTTCGGACGAGCGGGTCTAAATGGGCCGAACAATGGACCTGTTAGAATTTTAACTGAGTAAAAAGTACAAAAATTGAGTTTTTGCAATATAATCGTGTTGAAAAGCTCGTAATAAATTGTATGAACTCTTAAATTTGGATTAAAACTTATTTTCCAACCCTTTTGTAGAGGTTTCGGACGAGCGGGTCTAAATGGGCCGAACAATGGACCCGTTAGAATTTTAAATGAGTAAAAAGTACTATAATCGAGTTTTTGTAATATAATCGTGTTGAAAAGCTTGTAATCAATTATATGAACTCCTAAATTTGATTCTAACTTGTTTTGCGGTCTTTTTTGTAGAGGTTTCGAACGAGCGGGCCTAAATGGGCCGAACAATGGACCCGTTAGAATTTTAACTGAGAAAAAAGTACAGAAATCGAGTTTTTGCAATATAATCGTGTTGAAAAGCTTGTAATCAATTGTATGAACTCCTAAATTTGGATTAAAACTTATTTTGCAACCCTTTTGTAGAGGTTTCGGACGTGCGGGTCTAAATGGGCCGAACAATGGACATGTTAGAATTTTAACTGAGTAAAAAGTACAAAAATCGAGTTTTTGCAATATAATCGTGTTGAAAAGCTCGTAATCAATTGTATGAACTCTTAAATTGGGATTAAAACTTATTTTCCAACCCTTTTGTAGAGGTTTCGGACGAGCGGGTCTAAATGGGCCGAGCAATGGACCCGTTAGAATTTTAACTGAGTAAAAAGTACTATAATCGAGTTTTGGTAATATAATCGTGTGGAAAATCTCGTAATCAATTATATGAACTCCTAAATTTGATTCTAACTTGTTTTGCGGTGTATTTTGTAGAGATTTCGGACGAGCGGGTCTAAATGGGCCGAACAATGGACCCATTAGAATTTTAACCGAGTAAAAAGTACAGAAGTCGAGTTTTTGCAATATAATCATGTTGAAAAGCTCGTAATCAATTATATGAACTCCTAAAATTTGATTCTAATTTGTTTTGCAGTCTCTTTTGTAGAGGTTTCGGACGAGCGGGTCTAAATGGGCCGAACAATGGATTCGTTAGAATTTTAAGTGAGTAGAAAGTACAAAAAGGGAGTTTTTGCAATATAATCTGTTTTAAAATCTCTTAATCAATTGTATGAACTCCTAAATTTGGATTAAAACTTATTTTGCAACCTTTTGTAGAGGTTTCGGACGAGCGGGTCTAAATGGTCCGAACAATGGACCCGTTAGAATTTTAACTGTGTAAAAAGTACAGAAATCGAGTTTTTGCAAAATAATTGTGTTGAAAAGCTCGTAATCAATTATATGTACTCCTAAATTTGGATTAAAACTTATTTTGCAGCCCTTTTTGTAGAGGTTTCGGACGAACGGGTCTAAATGGGCCGAACAAAGAACCCGTTAGAATTTTAACAGAGTAAAAAGTACAGAAATCGAGTTTTTGCAATATAATCATGTTGGAAAGCTCGAAATTAATTATATGAACTCCTAAAATTTGATTCTAACTTGTTTTGCGGTCTTTTTTGTAGAGGTTTCGGACGAGCGGGCCTAAATGGGCCGAACAATGGACCCGTTAGAATTTTAACTGAGAAAAAAGTACAGAAATCGAGTTTTTGCAATATAATCGTGTTGAAAAGCTTGTAATCAATTGTATGAACTCCTAAATTTGGATTAAAACTTATTTTGCAACCCTTTTGTAGAGGTTTCGGATGAGCGGGTCTAAATGGGCCGAACAATGGACCTGTTAGAATTTTAACTGAGTAAAAAGTACAAAAATCGAGTTTTTGCAATATAATCGTGTTGAAAAGCTCGTAATCAATTGTATGAACTCTTAAATTTGGATTAAAACTTATTTTCCAACCCTTTTGTAGAGGTTTCGGACGAGCGGGTCTAAATGGGCCGAACAATGGACCCGTTAGAATTTTAACTGAGTAAAAAGTACTATAATCGAGTTTTTGTAATATAATCGTGTTGTAAAGATCGTAATCAATTATATGAACTCCTAAATTTGATTCTAACTTGTTTTGCGGTCTTTTTTGTAGAGGTTTCGGACGAGCGGGCCTAAATGGGACGAACAATGGACCCGTTAGAATTTTAACTGAGAAAAAAGTACAGAAATCGAGTTTTTGTAATATAATCGTGTTGAAAAGCTTGTAATAAATTGTATGAACTCCTAAATTTGGATTAAAACTTATTTTGCAACCCTTTTGTAGAGGTTTCGGACGAGCGGGTCTAAATAGGCCGAACAATGGACCTGTTAGATTTTTTTTTTTGAAGAAAAGGCCTCATTAAAAACCCCTACTACTGTCCTTCAAGCAAAGCTAGAGGACCCTAAAAAGGGGAAAAGAGTGCCCAATTATTATTAATCAATGAATATTTGTTACAAGATGTTGAATACAATGGGGAATATCCGATACAAATGACGTAGAAGTCATAGAATTCAGAGAAAAAGAAGCCAAAGTATGGGCTATAACATTTGCCTCACGGCGTACAAATGAAATAGAAGTAAAGTCGAAGTCATGAAGAGCAGCTTGTATCTGAAGAATAGTTGGTCCCATAGTAGATAGGTCCTGAGCAGGATTGTTGATCCTATTCGCGAGAGAGGCACAGTCAGTTTCGATCAAGATACTATTCCATCCTTGAGATCGGGCAAGGGTGAGACCAGCAAGGATGCTTTCCCCCTCACTGGTGATAGCGTCCTGTCGGCTACCAATAGGGAAAGCGAGACCACCCACCACTGCTCCTGCAGGATCACGAGCAACAACGCCGACGGCTGCTGCACGAGTTGAAGGGTTAAAAGCTCCGTCCACATTAATTTTGATATAATTAGGTGGAGGAGTACGGGAGGGGTTAGTAATTGTAGATGGAGGTGGATTAGATGAAATTGAAGATTTACAAAATTCATCATGTAAGCTAATTGAGTTGACTGCAATTAGCTATGAGGGTTGTAGATGGTGGTTGTGAACCCAATCATTACGTCTGTTCCAAATATTCCATAAAACGGTAAGGAAGAGACTAAATTTATCAGAGGAAATTGTAGAGGCTGCCTCCTCTAACCATTGTAAGGGTGTAGGAGCTAAACTCTTATAGAGAGAGATAGGAATACCACTAATTTGGAGGGCTTCAGCTGCCCCAGGGCAGTCACGAAGCGCATGAAGAATCGATTCCGATTGATTACCACAGATAGAGCAGAGCCCCGAGCTAGGGGAGAAAGCTTGCATTTTAGAACCAACTGGTAGAGCATCAGATGCCATACGCCAGCCAAAAGTTTTAACTTTGGGTAAAGCTTTGATATTGGATAAAAATTTCCAAAACCGAGTAGGTGGCGAAGGTTGGGATAGAGAGCGTTGTAAGAAAATATATCCAGAGCGAACTGAGTAGATACCCGAGTCATTGGGAGACCATAAGATTGAATCCCGTTGATCATTTATGATGGGGATACAGAGAATGGCGTCGGCATCAATTGGAGTGAAGTAATTGGTTAACTTTACTGTATCCCAGACAGTTTGGTTGCAGATCATGAAATCCCGACATCGAATGTGAAATTCATCGGAAATTTCATAATCCCCAGTTAGCTCAATCGGGGAAGACCCACCCCATATATCTTTGTGTATTCTGATGTTACTGTTTATACCAGGGCGATGAAGAAAGCCAGGGAAAAGGCGCTGAAGAGCGTTATATATACCTTGCCAGGCAAAGGAGCCCCTACTAGGTTTCGGTGCATCCAGGATGTTGCCTGCAGGAAAATATTTAGATCGGTATATTTGTCCTAATAAGGATTCTGGTTCACAAATTAGTTTCCAGATTTGCTTACCCAAGAGAGCGATATTGAAATCGTGTAGGTCCTTGAAACCCATGCCACCAGCGGATTTGGGTAAACATATACGATTCCACGGTAACATGTGCCAACCTTTTTTGTTGGATTTACCAGTCCACCAGTATTGGCGGATTGATGTAGTCATGTCATCGATGATATTGTGTGGTAGAAGATAGCAAGACATTACATATTGTGGTAGAGATTGTAAAACAGCTTTGATGAAAATCTCTCTACCACTAAAGGATAAAAGGTGTTTGTCCCAGCTAGAGAGGCGATCATGTACTTTATCTCGTACAAAACCTAATGATTCAGTTTTATTTTTCCCTATTAGTAGTGGGATGCCTAGGTATACTCCGGGGTTAGAAACTTCACGTACTTGTAAAAGGCTATTGATTGCATTTCTTGTTGCAGAAGGTGTACGTGGGTTATAGAAAATTGTTGATTTCTCGAAATTTATTGCTTGACCAGATGCATTAGCATATACTTGAAGAGCATTTTTCAGAAGGGGTGCTTCAGATTGATTGGTATTTATAAATACCATACAATCATCAGCAAAAAGGAGGTGGTTAACTTTGGGCCCATGTTTACATACGCCTAGACCTGGAAGTATATTAGTTTGTTGAGCAGCAGCTAAG
The DNA here is from genome assembly GCA_030270665.1 of Hibiscus trionum. Lineage (NCBI taxonomy): Eukaryota > Viridiplantae > Streptophyta > Magnoliopsida > Malvales > Malvaceae > Hibiscus > Hibiscus trionum. Next base: position 34,140,879 of record BSYR01000010.1, on the reverse strand, counting down.
TAAGCCGAGAGGCCTTGAGTGCAGAATAGGAAAAGAAAAGGGGATAGAGGATCTCCCTGACGAAGACCACGTTGAGGTTGAAAGATGGGTGAAAAGGAATTATTAATTTTAATTGAGAAAGAGATTGTGGATATACAACGCATTATAAGCTCAATCCAGCCGGATGCAAAGCCCATTCGTGTCATAACGTTTGCAAGGAAAGACCATTCTACTCTATCGAAAGCTTTTTCCATGTCAAGCTTGAGAGCAGCTCCTTGCGAGGATTTAGTCGCACCAGAGTTAATATTGTGAATAATTTCATGCGCAACAAGGATGTTGTCAGAAATGTTGCGTCCCTGAACAAAGGCAGCTTGATTAGGGCTAATACAAAGAGGTATAGCCTGTTTCATTCTATTTACAATTGTTTTGGCAACTATTTTATAGAGAACAGTGCAAAGGCTGATTGGTCTGAGTTGCTTCATAGATGTTGGATCCTTTACTTTGGGTATTAGCACCAATATAGTTTTGTTAACTAAGGCCATATCAGCGTTGCCATTTAATAGGTCCATACAAAGATTAAGAACATCGTCTCCAACTGTGTCCCAGTGTTGTCGAAAGAAACTACTAGGTAGACCGTCGGCACCAGGTGCCTTCCTAGGGTCAATATCTTTAAAGGCATGGAGAATTTCTTCTCTGGTGAACGGCTTGAGAAGGTTGTCGTTCATTGAAGAATTGATGGAGGGGTGGATTTTGTTAAGAATGATATCCGAGAATTGGGGATTAGAGGTTGTAACCAGGTTTTGGAAATAATTCGAAGCGATATCCATAATTTCAGATTCAGAAGTGCACCAATTGGAGTTGGCATCAAAAAGACCTATGATTGAATTTTTCTTATTTCGATTAGAAGCTCTGGCATGGAAGAATTTGGTGTTTTTGTCTCCTTGGGATAGCCAAAGAGTTCGAGATCTTTGAGCCCAATAAGTTTCTTGTTCTGTTAAGAGTTTATTTAATTTCGTTCGATAGTTTAAGTAGGTTTGTTTATTTATGGCTGTTAAGGGACGGTAGAGTAGTTTGTTAATTTTTTTGGTAAGGAATTTAATACGTCCTGTTGTTTTTAAGCGTTGTTGGTTTTGCCAATCATCTAAGTATGTTCCTACCGCTTTGATTTTATTGATGGCTGTTTCGGGGGTATCGGCCCACGCCCTTTTGATTGTTTGGATGTTGTCTTTATTATTAGCCCAACAACTTTCAAATCTGAAATTCTTAGGGGTTTGTGTTTTGGATGTAATAGTTGGTTTATCAAATTCAAGAAGAAGGAAACAATGGTCGGATTTTGCGACATATTCCGTAGTTATACGATGAGTAGGGTAGAGATCTTTCCAAGCGTAATTAGCAATAAAACGGTCTAGTCGTTCATGAATTACCGGGGTTAAGGGACCTACTTTTGTCCATGTAAACCAACCCGAAGTTGGTTTGCAATCGAATAGGTTGTTTCGAATTAAACAATTTCAGAAAATTTTGATTTGGGATCTAGCTCTACGGGGACCCCCTTGTTTTTCTGAATCTGTTAGAATCTCATTGAGATCTCCTCCGATAAGCCAAGGTTTATCTTTAGTAGAAGTGTATAAGGAATCAATTAATTCCCATGTTTTATATTTTTGGCTAGTTTCCGAAAATCCATGCATTCCAGTGAAAATCATAGTGCAGTTATTCTTTGTAATTTGAATGTGAATATAACGCAGCGAATAGGAAATTAAACTTATATTAATATCGTTTGCGGCGAATAAAGAAATTCCGGAACACCCTTCCGAGGGGGGGGGTAGAAATAATGTCTAGCATACCTAATGAAAGACATAAGCGGTTACATTCCGCATTATTTAACTTAGTTTCGCATAAGAAGATAATATCGGGGTTGGTACGTTGGACATAGGCTCTGAGATGTTGAACTGTCGGTGCTTGTCCAAGGCCCTGACAGTTCCAGCAGAGGATCCTCATTTTGCTCGGCGGGGCTGGGAATCAGCCGCCGCCGGAGAGTTTTTAGAGCTGCTCATCCCAGCTTTTGGAGTAGATCCTGATTGTTTGGATTTTTTCGGCGGGAGCGATACTTGTATTGGGGAGCGGCGTTTCATGCCTCGGTTAGTTTGGGGTGGTGCAGGTGCTGGTGCGGGTGCTGGAACAGGAACGGGTGCAGGGGCTGCATCATTTGGGTAAGTTTTAAGCAACCACTGATTAAAGTCATTGAAAAATGTATCAGTGGGTTTAGAAGGCTTACTCGATTCAGAGTCAAATTTTTTGATTTGTTCGGCAGTAGGGCTGGGAACACCATAATCATCATTGGTTTCCCAATCATCATCAGAACCATCTTCCGGAATGGGATAGATGGTGTTCAGGGGCTGAGGCACAAGGGGAGCTTTTTGTTTCGGATCAGCAGCAGGGGGTCATTGACCGTATTGGGGCCTTCATCCATGGTCATGTCGACATTTTGGGCTTCTTCGGTTACTTGTTCCGTAAATGAGGCGGTGTCGCCTTCATTTAGAGAGCCTTTATTTTGAAAAAAGAGAATTATTAGGGACTTGTGACTATTTGTAAAAAGGATGATGAATGAGTAAAGAGAATTACCCATATTGTTCTGGTCGTTAGGAGGAGCTGTAGGATTGACCGGGACAGCTGGGTTATTCGTCGGATTTACTAAGAGAAAATTAGAGGGTAAGAAATTTGATAGAAAGTTTGATAAAGGAGAATAAATAAAAACATTTGTAATTATAAAAGTTGAAAAAATATACCATTCACTGGAGGGATGTTTGGAATCAGATTCGGTTCTACATTTCGGATACGCCCCCGAATTCCAACTGGGCGACATCTAGGAGGAAGATAACGGAGCCATTCTCCGTATTGCAATTTGTTGGGATCGATTGAAGATCTGATAGGACAATTCTCCAAGGTATGACTGATGATACCACAGCCAGGGCAAAGAATTGGAAGTCTTTCATACTAAAGGCGGCACATAATTGTGTTTTCACCGAAACCAATAAATACAAATCGGGTGATAGGTCTTGTGATATTGAGGAAGATTTCAACTCGAAGGAATTCCACCATATTCCCATCAACTTGGCGGGTATCTGTTCGGAGAACATTGCCCACCATCGAGCCTAAAGCATGTCCCACCAGATGGGATCTTTCTATATCAGCAAAGAGTGAATCAGGAAGGGAGAAGATTCTGATCCAGATTTTCATTGTGTTGAAGTTGTAGTCGGTTAAGGATTTGGCTGGATCATATTCGGTGACTGCAAGCCATTCGTCCTTGTAAAGCCAAGGTCCGCGGTTGATAATTTCATAGCAGTTCTTGACTTCCTTAAACTTGATCTTGATGAAATTATCTTGTATCACTGAGATGGATATAACTTCGTTGGGTTTCCAGATACCTTCAAAGGCATTGATAACAGCAGAAATATCTATGGGTTTGGACGATATAAAGCGACCAATAACAATGAGTTTGGGATCTTCCTTGACGAAGTCGAAATCAGGAGTGTAAAGTAGTTTCGATTCTTCATTTGTGAGGCTGATCGAATTGAGTTGGGGGATTGAAGAGGATGAGGCCATTGGGGAGTTTGAAGGATGTGAATAGTACGATTGAGATAATAGGTGTGGTGGGATGATGTAATTGTGTTGTGGGTTTATAAAGAAGACGAGAATAGTTAAGAGGTTTGAGATATGGAAAGTGGAACGTAATGTATTCAGAGAAATTATTGACCAGAGTAAAAAGGGGGGACTGATAGTGTCAAAAGGTAATTTAATTAAGGTAGTTGCCTTAATTGAAATAATAGACTTAAAAAGAAAATAAAATCTAGGAGTAATTAAAGGAAAATATCTAAAAGAGATTTAATTTAAGAAGGGAAAGGACAGAGTGGCTTTAGTAAAATAAGGGAATAATTTAATAATGAAGTATTTAAAGAGGTGATTAATTTTGAAAGGCGTAGTTAAAGGAGAATAAAAAGAGTAACTGTTGGGATATATTGTAATTATTAGTATTGATGAAGCAAAATAAAAGGTATAGATTGAGGAGGTAGATTTTAGGAATAAAGTTAATATTAATAGGTGGGATAAATACGGAAAGATGACGTTAACCTTGATTGTATATAAGGCTTTATTATAGGAAAATTTATGAGATATTAAATATGCAAATAAAAATAAAAGGGATATTTTGAATGCCAAGCTGGAAGAAAATTTATGTCGGCGTATTAAATGGGGGATAAAGGATAAAGAATAATTAATTGAATTTTTGAAATTTGAATACTTTATGAGATAGCGAATAATTATTGAAAAAGTTGAACTGAATATTTGGAAAAATTTTAAGATATTAATAAATTTTTTAAATAAAAAGCATCTATTTAGTAGTAAATTAAGAGGATCCCAAGTGTGGGCTTGTAATGTTTCACCTAGAAAGGTGTAGTGGGAAAAGAGTTTTTCCGAATATTTCAGCAGATAACGTAAGTTGAGATAGTAACAAGAATCTAACAGGGAAAATAAAGCATACATGGCAGATATAATGCACAGTAGAGAACAGATAAAAGCATGGTAAAAAAGAAAGAAAAGCAGGAAAGGAGATAGGCAATAAAAAATTACAGACCCAGGGAAGAAAGGAAGCGGGGATAAGAAAATTATTACAAACCAAAAGAGCAAAGAAAAAATAAAGGGGGGAATGCAATTGAATTTAATTATAATTGAAATTAACCGTGGTTTAGTAGGAGAGTAGATGTCCCAACTTTCCTTTAGCTCGTGCTTAGTAATTTGTATAGTGGTTGCACTTGTTGTTGCGTATCGATAAAGCCTATAATAAGAACCGAAGAAAGAACAAATGCAAAGAGTTAAAGACCAGCAATTGATAGTACAATATGAACATGATAAAGGAGAAAGTACAAAGGTATAGGTAAAGTTTAGACTAGACACAGAATGAAAAGGCATAGATGTGATAGTGTTAATGATACAGGCTTTACACAATAGTGCATGACACCGATTAATCCAAGAGGTTAGAATTATCTGGTTATATATAGGTGATATCCAGAAAGAAAATATGTCATTTATATTAGAATAATTTTCCAGGATTGTGATCGAAAATGCAAGCATGACTGAATGAATGGAGACTGTAGTAAAGAATGCAGAAACAAGGATAACAGTGTACGTTTTAGAACAATTATAAAAGTTACTTTTAAGAGGTAGTTTAACAGCATATATTATAAAAGTAACCAGAATATTAGTGTACATTGTAGATTGGAATGATAATATTTTTATGAATTTTAAAGGTGAGACAGTATCGTGGATCATAGGATATATATATTTTTGAGTTGTTTTAATAGGTAAATAATAAAGAAATTTACAGAGAGCAGTAATAAAAGAAAAAGAATAATTATATTTTAATATATAGAAATTATCAGAATACAGTTTATCTTTTAGATAATACAGATTTTGTATTATATTTTTAATCGAAAAATATCCCATTGAGTGGGTTGGTAGTTGTTTCCCTAAAAGGGCTGGTTTTTTGAGATAGGTAATAGATAAACGAGATATACATAAGGAATCATAATTAATTTCCAGAAGGCAAAACAAAAGATAGGTATGCAAGCAAAGGTTAGGCCATATGATTAAGAGGGATAGATAAAGCATTTCGAAAAGATGCATGATGTATTTACTGAGATATAAGACAAACAAAGGATTGTAAAAAAAGAGAAATGAGATGCACGTATGTACAAAATCAAACCTTAGAGAAGAAAGACGAACAATGCATACTACCCCAAGGGAAGAGATGACAAAGTTATCCTGTTGACATAACAAAGGGAAAAAACTTAAAAAGAAATATAGCAAAGAAAGGGGGCAATAAAATAAAAAAAATAAAGGCATAGATAACAGCCTTGGTATAACCAGTAAGATGAACTGTTGAGAAGAAGCTGAAGAGATAGTCAAATCTGAAATAAAAAGGAAAAAAATTAGAAAGACGGAGCAGATGATTCATATTAACAAAGAACGAACAAAAGGAAAGGAAAAGGATGTAAAAAAGCCAGATAGAAATAGCCTGAATAAATAAAGGATGAAAAGGATTCTTCAAGGAGGCCCTTCGGAAAATCCTCAGATCCAGACTTTTAGACAAACCCAGATAACAGATGACAACCATAGGAGTATTAATTGTAGAGAAAAAACAAAAACGACACCCTAAAAAGATATTATGCGAAGAGGAAATGCAGCAGAAAAAGAATACCAAAGAGAAAAAGGAAAAGATAAAGTAAAGAGGGAACCGAGTATAAAGGTGGTCGGCCACCGCCTTGGCCCGCCGCCGGAGGGAGGAGACTCCGATGAAACGGAAAAAACATAAACAGAAAGGAAATAGACAAAACCCATCGATTAGGATAAAAAGAAATAAAAGATGAGAAAGGGAATAAAAATCAAAAAAAGGATGAAAAGGGGGTTGTCGGTCGGACTTACCATTAAGACCATCTGGATATCGGAGAAGAGGGATCGCCATAACCGAGCGGAGGAAACAATCGAAGCCCATATCCGGTATTGAAAGGTCCCGTTGGTGTAAACATAAACGGCAAAAATAAAGAGAAACCCAAAGATCAGAGATTAAATCAAAAAATGAAATGAAAAAATAAAAAAGACAAGGAGGAGAAGCACCGAACTTGTCTTGAAGCCCAGATCTGAGATGAAGACCAGATCTGCCTTTACAGATTCGATTTGAGGAATGCTGAGAATGGCTCATCGGAAACACACGATGAGAACAAAACCAGAAAAGGAAAATCCTTGCAAAAAAGAAAGGAAATCTGGTGAAGTGGTTATTGAGATCTAGAGACTCCCAAATAACACAAAACAAGTAAAACAGCCGAAAAAATAGAGTAAAAAGATAAAGAGAGATAAAAGGATAGAAATAACATGTTTGTTGATATTGTTGGCTGAGTGGGATGACTCTTGGGATTCTCATCCCGCTTTCCAAGGAAGTCTTGGTAACCGTGAAGATTATGGCTAAACCGGCAGAAAAAGAATGGATGCCGTGAGGGGAGAGGAGATTGGTGAAAAAAATCACTCCGGAAAAAAGGGAAAAGAAAGCCAAAACCAAACCAGAACCCCGGAGAAAGTTGAGAGAAAATTGAGAGCCATACCTGTTAGAATTTTAACTGAGTAAAAAGTACAAAAATCGAGTTTTTGCAATATAATCGTGTTGAAAAGCTCGTAAACAATTGTATGAACTCATAAATCTGGATTAAAACTTATTTTCCAACCCTTTTGTAGAGGTTTCGGACGAGCGGGTCTAAATGGGCTGAGCAATGGACCCGTTAGAATTTTAACTGAGTAAAAAGTACTATAATCGAGTTTTTGTAATATAATCGTGTTGAAAAGCTTGTAATCAATTATATGAACTCCTAAATTTGATTCTAACTTGTTTTGCGGTCTTTTTTGTAGAGGTTTCGGACGAGCGGGTCTAAATGGGCCGAGCTATGGACCCGTTAGAATTTTAACCGAGTAAAAAGTACAAAAGTCGAGTTTTTGCAATATAATCATGTTGAAAAGCTCGTAATCAATTATATGAACTCCTAAAATTTGATTCTAATTTGTTTTGCGGTCTCTTTTGTAGAGGTTTTGGACGAGCGGGTCTAAATGGGCCGAACAATGGATCCGTTAGAATTTTAAGTGAGTAGAAAGTACAAAAAGGGAGTTTTTGCAATATAATCTGTTTTAAAATCTCTTAATCAATTGATGAACTCCTAAATTTGGATTAAAACTTATTTTGCAACCTTTTTGTAGAGGTTTCGGACGAGCGGGTCTAAATGGGCCGAACAGTGGACCCGTTAGAATTTTAACTGAGTAAAAAGTACAGAAATCGAGTTTTTGCAAAATAATTGTGTTGAAAAGCTCGTAATCAATTATATGAACTCATAAATTTGGATTAAAACTTATTTTGCAGCCCTTTTTGTAGAGGTTTCGAACGAACGAGTCTAAATGGGCCGAACAAAGAACCCGTTAGAATTTTAAAAGAGTAAAAAGTACAGAAATCGAGTTTTTGCAATATAATCATGTTCGAAAGCTCGAAATTAATTATATGAACTCCTAAATTTTGATTCTAACTTGTTTTGCGGTCTTTTTTGTAGAGATTTCGGACGAGCGGGTCTAAATGGGCCGAACAATGGACCTGTTAGAATTTTAACTGAGTAAAAAGTACAAAAATTGAGTTTTTGCAATATAATCGTGTTGAAAAGCTTGTAATCAATTGTATGAACTCTTAAATTTGGATTAAAACTTATTTTCCAACCCTTTTGTAGAGGTTTCGGACGAGCGGGTCTAAATGGGACGAACAATGGACCCGTTAGAATTTTAACTGAGTAAAAAGTACTATAATCGAGTTTTTGTAATATAATCATGTTGAAAAGCTCGTAATCAATTATATGAACTCCTAAATTTGATTCTAACTTGTTTTGCGGTCTTTCTTGTAGAGGTTTCTGACGAGCGGGTCTAAATGGGCCGAACAATGGACCCGTGAGAATTTTAACTGAGAAAAAAGTACAGAAATCGAGTTTTTGCAATATAATCGTGTTGAAAAGCTTGTAATCAATTGTATGAACTCCTAAATTTTAATTAAAACTTATTTTGCAACCCTTTTGTAGAGGTTTCGGACGAGCGGGTCTAAATGGGCCGAACAATGGACCTGTTAGAATTTTAACTGAGTAAAAAGTACAAAAATCGAGTTTTTGCAATATAATCGTGTTAAAAAGCTCGTAATCAATTGTATGAACACTTAAATTTGGATTAAAACTTATTTTCCAACCCTTTTGTAGAGGTTTCGGACGAGCGGGTCTAAATGGGCCGAGCAATGGACCCGTTAGAATTTTAACTGAGTAAAAAGTACTATAATCGAGTTTTTGTAATATAATCGTGTTGAAAAGCTCGTAATCAATTATATGAACTCCTAAATTTGATTCTAACTTGTTTTGCGGTCTTTTTTGTAGAGGTTTCGGACGAGCGGGTCTAAATGGGCCGAACAATGGACCCGTTAGAATTTTAACCGAGTAAAAAGTACAGAAGTCGAGTTTTTGCAATATAATCATGTTGAAAAGCTCGTAATCAATTATATGAACTCCTAAAATTTGATTCTAATTTGTTTTGCGGTCTCTTTTGTAGAGGTTTCGGACGAGCGAGTCTAAATGGGCCGAACAATGGATCCGTTAGAATTTTAAGTGAGTAGAAAGTACAAAAAGGGAGTTTTTGCAATATAATCTGTTTTAAAATCTCTTAATCAATTGTATGAACTCCTAAATTTGGATTAAAACTTATTTTGCAACCTTTTTGTAGAGGTTTCGGACGAGCGGGTCTAAATGGGCCGAACAATGGACCCGTTAGAATTTTATCTGAGTAAAAAGTACAGAAATCGAGTTTTTGTAAAATAATTGTGTTGAAAAGCTCGTAATCAATTATATGAACTCCTAAAATTGGATTAAAACTTATTTTGCAGCCCTTTTTGTAGAGGTTTCGGACGAACGGGTCTAAATGGGCCGAACAAAGAACCCGTTAGAATTTTAACAGAGTAAAAAGTACAGAAATCGAGTTTTTGCAATATAATAATGTTGGAAAGCTCGAAATTAATTATCTGAACTCTTAAATTTGATTAAAACTTGTTTTGCGGTCTTTTTTGTAGAGGTTTCGGACGAGCGGGTCTAAATGGACCGAACAATGGACTCGTTAGAATTTTAACTGAGTAAAAAGTACAGAAATCGAGTTTTTGCAATATAATCGTGTTGAAAAGCTCGTAATCAATTGTATGAACTCCTAAATTTTGATTAAAACTTATTTTGCAACGCTTTTGTAGAGGTTTCGGACGAGCGGGTCTAAATAGGCCGAACAATGGACATGTTAGAATTTTAACTGAGTAAAAAGTACAAAAATCGAGTTTTTGCAATATAATCGTGTTGAAAAGCTCGTAATCAATTGTATGAACTCTTAAATTTGGATTAAAACTTATTTTCCAACCCTTTTGTATAGGTTTCGGACGAGCGGGTCTAAATGGGCCGAACAATGGACCCGTTAGAATTTTAACTGAGTAAAAAGTACAGAAATCGAGTTTTTGCAATATAATCGTGTTGAAAAGCTCGTAATCAATTATATGAACTCCTAAAATTTGATTAAAACTTGTTTTGCGGTCTTTTTTGTAGAGGTTTCGGACGAGCGGGTCTAAATGGGGCGAACAATGAACCCGTTAGAATTTTAACTGAGTAAAAAGTACAGAAATCGAGTTTTTGCAATATAATTGTGTTCAAAAGCTCTTAATCAATTATATGAACTCCTAGAATTTGATTCTAACTTATTTTGTGATATTTTTTGTAACTGTTTCGGACGAGCGGGTCTAAATGGGCCAAACAACGGACCCGTTAGAATTTTAACTGAGTAAAAAGTATAGAAATCGAGTTTTTGCAATATAATCGTGTTGAAAAGCTCGTAAACAATTGTATGAACTCCTAAATTTGGATTAAAACTTATTTTGCAACCCTTTTGTAGAGATTTCGGACGAGCGGGACTAAATGGACCGAACAATGGACCCGTTAGAATTTTAACTCAGTAAAAAGTACTATAATCGAGTTTTTGTAATATAATCGTGTCGAAAAGCTCGTAATCAATTATATGAACTCCTAAATTTGATTCAAACCTTTTTGCGGTCTTTTTTGTAGAGGTTTCGGACGAGCGGGTCTAAATGGGTCGAACAATGGACCCGTTAGAATTTTAACCGAGTAAAAAGTACAGAAATCGAGTTTTTGCTATATAATCGTGTTGAAAAGCTCGTAATCAATTATATGAACTCCTAAATTTGATTCTAACTTGTTTTGCAGTCTTTTTTGTAAAGGTTTCGGACGAGCGGGTCTAAATGGGCCGAACAATGGACCTGTTAGAATTTTTTTGATGAAAAAGGCCTCATTAAAAACCCCTACTACTGTCCTTCGAGCAGAGCTAGAGGACCCTAAAAAGGGGAAAAGAGTGCCTAAGTTTTATTATAACATAGGAGAATTTGTTACAAGGTGATTGATACATGTAGGAATGTCAGAATTAAAAGACATAGAGGACATAGAGCCTAACGAATAAGTGGCCAATGTATGGGCCACATGATTAGCCTCACGGCGTGCAAAAGAAACAGAAACAAAATCAAATGCATGGAGAGACTCGCGAATCTGATGGAGAAGAGGTCCCATGGTAGAAAGGTCCAGCCCCGGGTTATTGATTCTGTTTGCAAGAGAAGCACAATCTGTTTCAAGCAAAATCTGATTCCAACCTTGAGATCGAGCAAAAGTGATTCCTGCTAGAAGGCCTTCACCTTCACAAGTGACTGCATCCACACAGCTACCGAGCGGAAATGCAAGACCGCCCACAACAGCACCTGTTGAATCACGTGCCACGGCGCCAACAGCCGCTGCACGAGTTAGGCGATGATAAGCACCATCCACGTTTATTTTAATATGGTTAGGTGGAGGAGGGTTCTAGCAAGGAGGAGAAAGGATAAATGGGTTTGGGGTAGATGAAGAAGAGGCATTACAGAAGTCGTTATGTAAGCTGATAAAATTAACGGCAGTAAGCCAAGGTGGTTGTAGATGATGATTCGGACGAGCGGGTCTAAATGGGTCGAACAATGAACTCGTTAGAATTTTAACTGAGTAAAAAGTACAGAAATCGAGTTTTTGCAATATAATCGTGTTGAAAAGCTCGTAATCAATTATATGAACTCCTAAATTTGGATTAAAACTTATTTTGCAGCCCTTTTTGTAGAGGTTTCGGACGAACGGGTCTAAATGGGCCGAACAAAGGACCCGTTAGAATTTTAACAGAGTAAAAAGTACAGAAATCAAGTTTTAGCAATATAATCATGTTGGAAAGCTTGTAATTAATTATATGAACTCTTAAATTTGATTAAAACTTGTTTTGCGGTCTTTTTGTAGAGGTTTTGGATGAGCGGGTCTAAATGGGCCGAACAATGGACTCGTTAGAATTTTAACTGAGTAAAAAGTACAAAAATCGAGTTTATGCAATATAATCATGTTGAAAAGCTCGTAATCAATTTTATGAACTCCTAAATTTGGATTAAAACTTATTTTGCAGCCTTTTTTGTAGTGGTTTCAAACGATCGGGTTTAAATAGGCCGAACAATGGACCCGTTAGAATTTTAACGGAGTAAAAAGTACAGAAATCGAGTTTTTCCAATATAATCGTGTTGAAAAGCTCGTAATCAATTATATGAACTCCTAAATTTGGATTAAAACTTATTTTCCAACCCTTTTGTAGAGCTTTCGGAGAGCGGGTCTAAATGGGTCGAGCAATGGACCCGTTAGAATTTTAACTGAGTAAAAAGTACAGAAATCGAGTTTTTTCATTATAATCGTGTTGAAAAGCACGTAATCAATTATATGAACTCCTAAAATTTGATTCTAACATTTTTTGCGATCTTTTTTGTAGAGGTTTCGGACGACCGAGTCTAAATCGGCCGAACAATGGACCCGTTAGAATTTTAACTGAGTAAAAAGTACAAAAATCGAGTTTTTGCATTATAATCGTGTTGAAAAGCTTGTAATGAATTGTATGAACTCCTAAATTTGGATTAAAACTTATTTTGCAACCCTTTTGTATAGGTTTCGGATGAGCGGGTCCAAATGGGCCGAACAATGGACCTTTTAGAATTTTTACTAAGTAAAAAGTAATGAAATCGAGTTTTTGCAATATAGTCGTGTTAAAAAGCTCGTAATCAATTGTATGAACTCCTAAATTTAGATTAAAACTTATTTCTCAACCCTTTTGTAGAGGTTTCGGACGAGCGGGTCTAAATGGGCCGAACAATGGACCCATTAGAATTTTAACTGAGTAAAAAGTACATAAATCCAGTTTTTGCAATATAATCATGTTGAAAAACTCTTAATTAATTGTATGAACTCGGCCCATTTAGACCCGCTCGTCCGAAACCTCAACAAAAGGGTTTTAAATAAGTTTTATTCCAAATTTAGGAGTTCATACAATTGATTACGAGCTTTTCAACACAATTATATTGCAAAAACTCAATTTGTGTGCTTTTTACTCAGTTAAAATTCTAACGGGTCCATTGTTTGGCCCATTTAGAACCGCTCATCCGAAACCTATACCAAAAGGGTTGCAAAATAAGTTTTAATCCAAATTTAGGAGTTCATACAATTGATTACGAGCTTTTCAATACGATTATATTGCAAAAACTCGATTTCTGTACTTTTTACTCAATTAAAATTCTAACGGGTCCATTGTTCGGCCCATTTAGACCCGCTCGTCCGAAACCTTTACAAAAAAGATCGCAAAATATATTTTAATCAAATTTTAGGAGTTCATATAATTGATTAAGAGCTTTTCAACACGATTATATTGCAAAAACTTGATTTCTGTTCTTTTTACTCAGTTAATATTCTAACGGGTCCATTGTTCGGCCCATTTAGACCCGCTCGTCCGAAACCTCTACAAAAGGATTGCAAAATAAGTTTTAATCCAAATTTAGGAGTTCATACAATTGATTACGAGATTTTCAACACAATTATATTGCAAAAACTCGATTATTGTGCTTTTTACTCAGTTAAAATTCTAACGGGTCCATTGTTCGGCCCATTTAGACCCGCTTGTCCGAAACCTTTACAAAAAAGATCGCAACATAAGTTAGAATCAAATTTTAGGAGTTCATATAAATTATTAAGAGCTTTTCAACACGATTATATTGCAAAAACACGATTTCTGTTCTTTTTCCTCAGTTAATATTCTAACGGGTCTATTGTTCGGCCCATTTAGACCCGCTCGTCCGAAACCTTTACAAAAGGGTTGCAAAATAAGTTTTAATCCAAATTTAGGAGTTCATACAATTGATTACGAGCTTTTCAACACAATTATATTGCAAAACTCGATTTTTGTTCTTTTTTCTCAGTTAATATTCTAACGGGTCCATTGTTCGGCCCATTTAGACCCGCTCGTCCGAAACCTTTACAAAAAAGATCGCAAAATAAGTTAGAATCAAATTTTAGGAGTTCATATAATTGATTAAGAGCTTTTAAACACAATTATATTGCAAAAACTCAATTTCTATACTTTTTACTCGGTTAAAATTCTAACGGGTCCATTGTTCTGCCTATTTAGACTCGCTCGTCCGAAACCTTACAAAAAGGACCGCAAAATAAGTTTTAATAAAAGTTTAGGAGTTCATATAATTGATTACGAGCTTTTAAACACGATTATATTGCAAAAACTCGATTTCTGTACTTTTTACTCAGTTAAAATTCTAACGGGTCCATTGTTCGGCCCATTTAAACCCGCTCGTCCGAAACCTCTACAAAAAGGTTGAAAAATAAGTGTTAATCCAAATTTAGGAGTTCATACAATTGATTACGAGCATTTCAATACGATTATATTGCAAAAACTCGATTTCTATACTTTTTACTCAGTTAAAATTCTAACGGGTCAACTGTTCGGCCCATTTAGACCCGCTCGTCCGAAACCTCTACAAAAGGGTTGCAAAATAAGTTTTAATCCAAATTTAGGAGTACATACAATTGATTATGAGCTTTTCAACACAATTATATTGCAAAAACTTGATTACTATACTTTTTACTTAGTTAAAATTCTTACAGGTCTATTTTTCGGCCCATTAGGACCCGCTCGTCTGAAACCTCTACAAAAGGGTTGCAAAATAAGTTTTAATCCAAATTTAAGAGTTCATATAGATGATTACGAGCTTTTCAAAACGATTATTTTGCAAAAACTAGATTTCTGTACTTTTTACTCCGTTAAAATTCTAACGGGTCCATTGTTCGGCTCATTTAGACCCGCTCGTTTGAAACCTCAACAAAAAGGTTGCAAAATAAGTTTTAATCCAAATTTCGGAGTTCATACAGTTGATTACGAGCTTTTCAACACAATTATATTTCAAAAACTCGATTTTTGTGCTTTTTACTCAGTTAAAATTCTAACGGGTCCATTGTTCGGCCCATTTAAACCCGCTCGTCCGAAACCTCTACAAAAAGGTTGCAAAATAAATGTTAATCCAAATTTAGGAGTTCATACAATTGATTACGAGCGTTTCAATACGATTATATTGCAAAAACTCGATTTCTGTACTTTTTACTCAGTTAAAATTCTAACGGGTCCTTTGTTCGGCCCATTTAGACCCGATCGTCCGAAACCTATACAAAAAGAGCTGCAAAATAAGTTTTAATCAAAATTTAGGAATGCATATAATTGATTACGTGCTTTTCAACATGATTATATTGTAAAAACTCAATTACAGTTCTTTTTACTCAGTTACAATTCTAACGGGTCCATTGTTCGGCCCATTTAGACTCGCTTGTCCGAAACCTCTACAAAAGGGTTGCAAAATAAGTTTTAATCCAAATTTAGGAGTTCATACAATTGGTTATGAGCTTTTGAACACGATTATATTGCAAAAACACGATTTCTGTTCTTTTTACTCAGTTAAAATTCTAACGGGTCCATTGTTCGCCCCATTTAGACCCGCTCGTCCGAAACTTCTACAAAAAAGACCGCAAAATAAGTTAGAATCAAATTTTAAGAGTTCATATAATTGATTACGAGCTTTTCAACACGATTATATTGAAAAATCTCGATTACAGTTCTTTTTACTCAGTTAAAATTCTAACGGGTCCGTTGTTCGACCCATTTAGACTCGCTCGTCCGAAACCTCTACAAAAGGGTTGCAAAATAAGTTTTAATCAAAATTTAGGAGTTCATACAATTGTTTACGAGCTTTTCAACACGATTATATTGCAAAAACTGGATTTCTGTTCTTTTTACTCAGTTAAAATTCTAATGGGTCCATTGTTCGGCCCATTTAGACCCGCTCGTCTGAAACCTTTACAAAAAAGACCGCAAAAGAAGTTAGAATCCAATTTTAGGAGTTCATATAATTGATTACGAGCTTTTCAACACGATTATATTGAAAAATCTCGATTACAGTTCTTTTTACTCAGTTAAAATTATAACGGGTCCATTGTTCGCACCATTTAGACCCGCTCGTTCGAAACCTCTACAAAAAAGACCGCAAAACAAGTTAGAGTCAAATTTTAGGATTTCATATAATTGATTACGAGCTTTTCAACACGACTATAATGCAAAAACTTGATTTCTGTACTTTTTACTCAGTTAAAATTCTAACGGGTCCATTGTTCGGCCCATTTAGACCTGCTCATCTGAAACCTCAACAAAAGGGTTGCAAAATAACTTTTAATCCAAATTTATGAGTTCATACAATTGATTACGAGCTTTTCAACACAATTATATTGCAAAAACTCGATTTTTGTGCTTTTTACTCAGTTAAAATTCTAACGGGTCCATTGTTCGGCCCATTTAGACCCGCTCGTCCGAAACCTCTACAAAAGGGTTGCAAAATAAGTTTTAATCAAAATTTAGGAGTTCATACAATTGATTACGAGCTTTTCAACACGATTATATTGCAAAAACTCGATTTATGTGCTTTTTAGTCAGTTAAAATTCTAACGGGTCCGTTGTTCTGCCCATTTAGACCCGCTCGTCCGAAACCTTTACAAAAAAGATCCCAAAATAAGTTTTCATCAAATTTTAGGAGTTCATATAATTGATTAAGAGCTTTTCAACATGATTATATTGCAAAAACTTGATTTCTGTACTTTTTACTCAGTTAAAATTCTAACAGGTCCATTGTTCGGCCCATTTAGACCAGCTCGTCCGAAACCTCTACAAAAAGGTTGCAAAATAAGTTTTAATCCAAATTTAGGAGTTCATACAATTGTTTACGAGCTTTTCAACACGATTATATTGCAAAAACTCGATTTCTGTACTTTTTACTCAGTTAAAATTCTAATGGGTCCATTGTTCGGCCCATTTAGACCCGCTCGTCTGAAACCTTTACAAAAAAGACCGCAAAAGAAGTTAGAATCCAATTTTAGGAGTTCATATAATTGATTATGAGCTTTTCAACACGATTATATTGAAAAATCTCGATTACAGTTCTTTTTACTTAGTTAAAATTCTAACGGGTCCATTGTTCGACCCATTTAGACCCGCTCGTCCGAAACCTCTAGAAAAGGGTTGCAAATTAAGTTTTAATCCAAATTTAGGAGTTCATACAATTGATTACGAGCTTTTCAATACGATTATATTGCAAAAACTCGATTTATGTACTTTTTACTCAGTTAA
Source organism: Hibiscus trionum (assembly GCA_030270665.1). Taxonomy (NCBI): domain Eukaryota; kingdom Viridiplantae; phylum Streptophyta; class Magnoliopsida; order Malvales; family Malvaceae; genus Hibiscus; species Hibiscus trionum. The sequence continues at coordinate 34,123,692 of BSYR01000010.1, read as the reverse complement.
AATTCTAACGGGTCCATTGTTCGGCCCATTTAGACTCGCTCGTCCGAAACCTTTACAAAAAAGACCGCAAAATAAGTTAGAATGAAATTTTAGGAGTTCATATAATTGATTACGAGCTTTTCAACACGATTATATTGAAAAATCTCGATTACAGTTCTTTTTACTCAGTTAAAATTCTAACGGGTCCATTGTTCGACCCATTTAGACCTGCTCGTTCGAAACCTCTACAAAAGGGTTGCAAAATAAGTTTTAATCCAAATTTAGGAGTTCATACAATTGTTTACGAGCTCTTCAACACGATTATATTGCAAAAACTCGATTTCTGTTCTTTTTACTCAGTTAAAATTCTAACGGGTCCATTGTTCGCCGCATTTAGACCCGCTCGTCCGAAACCTCTATAAAAAAGACCGCAAAACAAGTTAGAGTCAAATTTTAGGATTTCATATAATTGATTACGAGCTTTTCAACATGACTATATTGCAAAAACTTGATTTCTGTACTTTTTACTCAGTTAAAATTCTAACGGGTCCATTGTTCGGCCCATTTAGACCCGCTCGTCCGAAACCTCGACAAAAGGGTTGCAAAATAACTTTTAATCCAAATTTAGGAGTTCATACAATTGATTACGAGCTTTTCAACACAATTATATTGCAAAAACTCAATTTGTGTGCTTTTTACTCAGTTAAAATTCTAACGGGTCCATTGTTCGGCCCATTTAGACCCGCTCGTCCGAAACCTCTACAAAAGGGTTGCAAAATAAGTTTTAATCAAAATTTAGGAGTTCATACAATTGATTACGAGCTTTTCAACATGATTATATTGCAAAAACTCGATTTATGTACTTTTTACTCAGTTAAAATTCTAACGGGTCCATTGTTCGGCCCATTTAGACTCGCTCGTCCGAAACCTTTACAAAAAAGACCGCAAAATAAGTTAGAATGAAATTTTAGGAGTTCATACAATTGTTTACGAGCTCTTCAACACGATTATATTGCAAAAACTCGATTTCTGTTCTTTTTACTCAGTTAAAATTCTAACGGGTCCATTGTTCGCCGCATTTAGACCCGCTCGTCCGAAACCTCTATAAAAAAGACCGCAAAACAAGTTAGAGTCAAATTTTAGGATTTCATATAATTGATTACGAGCTTTTCAACATGACTATATTGCAAAAACTTGATTTCTGTACTTTTTACTCAGTTAAAATTCTAACGGGTCCATTGTTCGGCCCATTTAGACCCGCTCGTCCGAAACCTCGACAAAAGGGTTGCAAAATAACTTTTAATCCAAATTTAGGAGTTCATACAATTGATTACGAGCTTTTCAACACAATTATATTGCAAAAACTCAATTTGTGTGCTTTTTACTCAGTTAAAATTCTAACGGGTCCATTGTTCGGCCCATTTAGACCCGCTCGTCCGAAACCTCGACAAAAGGGTTGCAAAATAACTTTTAATCCAAATTTAGGAGTTCATACAATTGATTACGAGCTTTTCAACACAATTATATTGCAAAAACTCAATTTGTGTGCTTTTTACTCAGTTAAAATTCTAACGGGTCCATTGTTCGGCCCATTTAGACCCGCTCGTCCGAAACCTCTACAAAAGGGTTGCAAAATAAGTTTTAATCAAAATTTAGGAGTTCATACAATTGATTACGAGCTTTTCAACATGATTATATTGCAAAAACTCGATTTATGTACTTTTTAGTCAGTTAAAATTCTAACGGGTCCGTTGTTCGGCCCATTTAGACCCGCTCGTCCGAAACCTTTACAAAAAAGATCCCAAAATAAATTTTAATCAAATTTTAGGAGTTCATATAATTGATTAAGAGCTTTTCAACACGATTATATTGCAAAAACTTGATTTCTGTACTTTTTACTCAGTTAAAATGCTAACGAGACCATTGTTCGGCCCATTTAGACCCGCTCGTCCGAAACCTCTACAAAAGGGTTGCAAAATAAGTTTTAATCCAAATTTAGGAGTTCATACAATTGTTTACGAGCTTTTCAACACGATTATATTGCAAAAACTCGATTTCTGTACTTTTTACTCAATTAAAATTCTAATGGGTCCATTGTTCGGCCCATTTAGACCCGCTCGTCTGAAACCTTTACAAAAAAGACCGCAAAAGAAGTTAGAATCAAATTTCAGGAGTTCATATAATTGATTACGAGCTTTTCAGCACGATTATATTGAAAAATCTCGATTACAGTTCTTTTTACTCAGTTAAAATTCTAACGGGTCCTTTGTTCGACCCATTTAGACCCGCTCGTCCGAAACCTCTAGAAAAGGGTTGCAAAATAAGTTTTAATCCAAATTTAGGAGTTCATACAATTGTTTACGAGCTTTTCAACACGATTATATTGCAAAAACTCGATTTATGTTCTTTTTACTCAGTTAAAATTCTAACGGGTCCATTGTTCGCCCCATTTAGACCCGCTCGTCCGGAACCTCTACAAAAAAGACCGCAAAACAAGTTAGAGTCAAATTTTAGGATTTCATATAATTGATTACGAGCTTTTCAACACGACTATATTGCAAAAACTTGATTTCTGTACTTTTTACTTAGTTAAAATTCTAACGGGTCCATTGTTCGGCCCATTTAGACCCGCTCGTCCGAAACCTCAACAAAAGGGTTGCAAAATAAGTTTTAATCCAAATTTAAGAGTTCATACAATTGATTACGAGCTTCTCAACACAATTATATTGCAAAAACTCGATTTTTGTGCTTTTTACTTAGTTAAAATTCTAACGGGTCCATTGTTCGGCCCATTTAGACCCGCTCGTCCGAAACCTCTACAAAAAGGTTGCAAAATAGGTGTTAATCCAAATTTAGGAGTTCATACAATTGATTACGAGCGTTTCAATACGATTATATTGCAAAAACTCGATTTCTGTACTTTTTACTCAGTTAAAATTCTAACGGGTCCATTGTTCGGCCCATTTAGACCCGATCGTCCGAAACCTATACAAAAAGGGCTGCAAAATAAGTTTTAATCCAAATTTAGGAATGCATATAATTGATTACGTGCTTTTCAACACGATTATATTACAAAAACTCGATTTCTATACATTGTACTGAATTAAAATTCTAACGGGTCCACTGTTAGGCCCATTTAGACCCGCTCATCCGAAACCTCTACAAAAGGGTTGCAAAATAAGTTTTAATCAAAATTTAGGAGTTCATACAATTGATTACGAGCTTTTCAACACGATTATATTGCAAAAACTCGATTTATGTACTTTTTACAAAGTTAAAATTTTAACGGGTCCATTGTTCGGCCCATTTAGACCCGCTCATCCGAAACCTTTACAAAAAAGATCCTAAAATAAGTTTTAATCAAATTTTAGGAGTTCATATAATTGATTAAGAGCTTTTCAACACGATTATATTGCAAAAACTTGATTTCTGTACTTTTTACTCAGTTAAAATTCTAACGGGTCCATTGTTCGGCCCATTTAGACCCGCTCGTCCAAAACCTCTACAAAAGGCTTGCAAAATAAGTTTTAATCCAAATTTAGGAGTTCATACAACTGTTTACGAGCTTTTCAACACGATTATATTGCAAAAACTCGATTTCTGTCGAAGAAATCATCGCTATTCGACTCTAGTAGTACGACGCCGAAGGAAGAAGAATCATCGCTATTCCAAAAGGATAATGAACAACCGTCGGTGAGTCATGTCGAAGAAGACCGAGGAAAGCAAGATGTCGAAGAAATTTGTTATCCTCGAGAACTTGGGGAAGATGTCAATACTGAGAGTTTAACCTTACCCAATAATGAGCAAATACTCCCAGAAGATGACGTTTCGGAAGAAGAAACACTTGAACCTATAAATCAAGACAACCTTTCATGCTTAGTAGTCAGTTCTCTTGATTCATCAACAACCTCCCAAGAAAGTAAGTGTGATTCTAACCCTTTATTTGATTCTCGTCCTATCATTATGTTAGAAACACTTCATCCTCTACAGAAATTGTATTTCGATGATATTATTTGTGAGAGGAATTGGGTATGTGAGTTATCTTATTTGAAAAAGACCGAGAGTCAAGAGGCCGAGAGCAATAAAAGTCAAATTAATGGCCCGATTTTGGTGAGTGAAAAGAAACATGAGGAAAAAGTCGAACAATGTCCAAATGAAAAAGGCGAGAAAAAAATAAAGAGAGATTTTTTTTGACCTAACCATAACATCATTGTTTCGAGTGGCTTTGAGTTCTTTTTTCAGGATTTTGTTGAACCATTGAGAGGAGCTCAATTGGATCACACCACGTATGACAAAGATTCCTTTTTGATTGCCATTGTTAAACGTCCTTCTTTTTCTGTTTCTGATTCGAGGACGAATCCTTTTGAGGAGAGGGGGAATGATACATGCATGGGAGGGCTAAACCAATGCATATTGGACAAGAAGTTGAATCTGTTTGTGAAGTCTGGAAAGTCAGCCAACTTGCGACGACTTTTCGGATGGGATCCGGGCATTTCTGGGCATAGTTGTCTTCTAACAAATTGACCGGAATTCAGTTACCTTTCCAACGCATCTTGAAACGCATTAATCGGACATCGGGAACTCAAGATACGCTCATTTTACTGAAGACTGCGCATGCAGAAAACTGGATACGGGATTATTACGGGATTTTGTAAAATTCAGCCCAAAAGCTATTATATAAGACTTTTGGACGAATTAGACTTAGCCCAACTTAATTATTAACATTTAAATTATGTTTTTAGGGTTTTATATACTTTAGGAACCAGCCACCCTTCTCCCAAACAACTCTTATCAACTTATCACATGCACTTATCAGCTTATCACTTGCAGCCCAAGCACAAGGAGTTTAAAGGCTGTTTTTCTTTTATTTTTTAATTAAATTAGGGTTTCCTTGTTTTAGTAGAAGTTAGATTACTTTGGCTATCCTTCACCTATAAAAGGATGAAGCCTCCACCATTGTAATTCAGATTATGGAGATTTTCTTGGATTAATAAAATATTTAGTGAGTTTGTTTTTGCAAGTGTTGATTACTTGTGTCTTCGAAGTCTTCTTCAACATAAGTCCGACGAGTTCTTGTGAGGGAGATCATCTTCACACTCCTGCTTGCCTGGGTAATCACGTCTAGGAGGGTGGGTTAGAGCCAATTGAGGTTGCTTGCTTAGGTAATTGCGTCTAAGAGGGTGCCAAGGACAAAACCATCTTCAACTTCATGCCATCTCCATAGCCACTCAATTTCTATACTTTTTACTCAGTTAAAATTCTAACGGGTCCACTGTTCGACCCATTTAGACTCGCTCGTCCGAAACCTTTACGAAAAAGATCGCAAAATAAGTTAGAATCAAATTTTAGGAGTTCATATAATTGATTAAGAGATTTTCAACACAATTATATTGCAAAAACGCGATTTCTGTTTTTTTTCCTCAGTTAATATTCTAACGGGTCTATTGTTCGGCCCATTTAGACCCGCTCGTCCGAAACCTCTACAAAAGGGTTGCAAAATAAGTTTTAATCCAAATTTAGGAGTTCATACAATTGATTACGAGCTTTTCAACACAATTATATTGCAAAAACTCAATTTTTGTGCTTTTTACTCAGTTAAAATTCTAACGGGTCCATTGTTCGGCCCATTTAGACCCGCTTGTCCGAAACCTTTACAAAAAATATCGCAAAATAAGTTAGAATCAAATTTTAGGAGTTCATATTATTGATTAAGAGCTTTTCAACACGATTATATTGCAAAAACTCAATTTCTATACTTTTTACTCGGTTAGAATTCTAACGGGTCCATTGTTCTGCCTATTTAGAATCGCTCGTCCGAAACCTTACAAAAAGGACCGCAAAATAAGTTTTAATCAAAATTTAGGATTTCATATAATTGATTTCGAGCTTTTCAACACGATTATATTGCAAAAACTCGATTTCTGTTCTTTTTACTCATTTAATATTCTAACGGGTCCATTGTTCGGCCCATTTAGACCCGCTCGTCCGAAACCTCTACAAAAGGGCTGCAAAATAAGTTTTAATCCAAATTTAGGAGTTCATACAATTGATTACGAGCTTTTCAACACAATTATATTGCAAAAACTTGATTTTTGTGCATTTTACTCAGTTAAAATTCTAACGGGTCCATTGTTCGGCCCATTTAGACCCGCTCGTCTGAAACCTCTACAAAAGGGTTTTAAAATAAGTTTTAATCCAAATTTAGGAGTACATACAATTGATTATGAGCTTTTCAACACAATTATATTGCAAAAACTCAATTTGTGTGCTTTTTACTCAGTTAAAATTCTAACGGGTCCATTGTTCGGCCCATTTAGAACCGCTCATCCGAAACCTCTACAAAAGGGTTGCAAAATAAGTTTTAATCCAAATTTAGGAGTTCATACAATTGATTACGAGCTTTTCAATACGATTATATTGAAAAATCTAGATTACAGTTCTTTTTACTCAGTTAAAATTCTAACGGGTCCATTGTTCGGCCCATTTAGACCCGCTCGTCCGAAACCTCTACAAAATGGTTGCAAAATAAGTTTTAATCCAAATTTAGGAGTTCATACAATTGTTTACGAGCTTTTCAACACGATTATATTGCAAAAACTCGATTTTTGTACTTTTTACTCAGTTAAAATTCTAACGGGTCCATTGTTCGGCCCATTTAGACCTGCTCGTCCGAAACCTTTACAAAAAAGATCGCAAAATAAATTTTAATCAAATTTTAGGAGTTCATATAATTGATTAAGAGCTTTTCAACAGGATTATATTACAAAAACTTGATTTTTGTTGTTTTTACTCTGTTAATATTCTAACGGGTCCATTGTTCGGCCCATTTAGACCCGCTCGTCCGAAACCTCTACAAAAGGGTTGCAAAATTAGTTTTAATCCAAATTTAGGAGTTCATACAATTGATTACGAGCTTTTCAACACAATTATATTGCAAAAACTCGATTTTTGTGCTTTTTACTCAGTTAAAATTCTAACGGGTCCATTGTTCGGCCCATTTAGACCCGCTCGTCCGAAACCTTTACAAAAAAGATCGCAAAATAAGTTAGAATCAAATTTTAGGAGTTCATATAAATGATTAAGATATTTTCAACACGATTATATTGCAAAAACGTGATTTTTGTTCTTTTTCCTCAGTTAATATTCTAACGGGTCTATTGTTCGGCCCATTTAGACCCGCTCGTCCGAAACCTCTACAAAAGGGTTGCAAAATAAGTTTTAATCCAAATTTAGGAGTTCATACAATTGATTACGAGATTTTCAACACATTTTTATTGCAAAAACTAGATTTCTGTTCTTTTTACTTAGTTAATATTCTAACGGGTCCATTGTTCGGTCCATTTAGACCCGCTCGTCCGAAACCTCTACAAAAAAGATCGCAAAATAAGTTAGAATCAAATTTTAGGAGTTCATATAATTGATTAAGAGCTTTTCAACACGATTATATTGCAAAAACTCAATTTCTATACTTTTTACTTGGTTAAAATTCTAACGGGTCCATTGTTCTTCCTATTTAGACTCGCTCGTCCGAAACCTTACAAAAAGGACCGCAAAATAAATTTTAATCAAAATTTAGGAGTTCATATAATTGATTACAGCTTTTCAACACGATTATATTGCAAAAACTCGATTTCTGTTCTTTTTACTCAGTTAATATTCTAACGGGTCCATTGTTCGGCCCATTTAGACCCGCTCGTCCGAAACCTCTACAAAAGGGCTGCAAAATAAGTTTTAATCCAAATTTAGGAGTTCATACAATTGATTACGAGCTTTTCAACACAATTATATTGCAAAAACTCGATTTTTGTGCTTTTTACTCAGTTAAAATTCTAACGGGTCCATTGTTCTGCCCATTTAGACCCGCTCGTCCGAAACCTCTACAAAAGGGTTGCAAAATAAGTGTTAATCCAAATTTAGGAGTTCATACAATTGATCACGAGCGTTTCAACAAAATTATATTGCAAAAACTCAATTTCTGTACGTTTTACTCAGTTAATATTGTGAATGATTTCATGGGCAACAAGGATGTTGTCAGAAATATTACGTCCTTGAACGAAGGCTGCTTGGTTAGGGCTAATACAAAAAGGAATTGTTTGTTTCATTTTGTTTACAATGGTTTTGGCAACTATTTTATAGAGAACAGTGCAAAGGCTGATGGGTCTAAGATGCTTCATAGTGGTTGGGTCCTGGATTTTAGGGATTAGTACGAGAATAGTTTTGTTAACCAAAGACATATCCGTTGTGCCATTTAGTAAGTTAAGGCATAGATTAATTACATCGTCGCCAATAGTGTCCCAATGTTGTCGATAAAAACTACTTGGTAAGCCATCAATACCAGGCGCCTTTCTGGGATCAATATCCCGGAAAGCCAGGAGAATTTCTTCTTTTGTGAAAGTCCTTAAAAGATTATCATTCATAGATTGAGAGATAGATGGCGAAATTTTATCAAGTATAATATCGGAAAATTGTGGGTTGGAGGATGTAAAAAGGTTCTGGAAATAGTTGGAGGCAATAGACATTAGGTCTGAATCATCTGTACACCAATTCGAATTAGCATCAAATAGACCCGCGATCAAGTTTTTTTCCTTCTATTGTTTGCTCTGGCATGAAAGAACCTCGTATTCTTATCCCCTTGGGATAGCCATAGAGTACGAGATCTTTGAGCCCAATAAATTTCTTGTTCCATTAGGAGTTTATTAAGTTCAGTTCTATATTTTATATAAATATCTTCATTCGAGGCAGTTAAGGGTCGGGATAAAAATTTGTTAATTTTTTTGGTAAGGAATTTAATACGACCAGTGGTTTTTAGACGTTGTTGATTCTGCCATTCCTCTAGGCATGTGCCAACCGCTTTTATTTTTTCTATGGCTGTTCCAGGGGTGTTGACCCAAGTGTTTTTGATAGAGGATATATTGTTTGCATTGTTTGCCCAACAGTTTTCAAACCGAAACATGTTTTTAGGTCGCTGTTGGGGGGTAGTAGCCGCAGGAGATGTATCTAGGACAAGGAAACAATGATCGGACTTGGCCACATAGTCCGATGTTATACTATAAGAAGGAAAAAGATATTGCCAGGCTGAATTAGCAATGAACCTATCTAAACGTTCATGTATATAAGGGGTTAAGGGCCCCACTTTTGTCCAAGTGAACCACCCAGATGTTGGTTTACAATCAAATAGGTTGTTGCGTGAAAGACAATGTCGGAAGTTATTTATTTGTGATCTAGCCCTTCGGCTACCTCCTTGTTTTTCAGAGTCTGATAAAATTTCATTAAAATCTCCCCCTAAAAGCCAGGGTATAGTATTATTATTATTTTGTAAGGAATCAATAATTTCCCAAGTTTTAAATTTTTGACTTGTTTCGGAGAAACCGTGCATGCCCGTAAAATATAAAGTGCGACCATTCAATATAATTTGAGTATGTATGTAACGAGGCGAATAAGAAATCATAGATATATTAATATTGTTTGAAGCAAAAAGTGCAAGACCGGAACACCCCTCCGATGGGGGAATAGCAATAATTTCAGACATACCCAAAGAAAGACAAAGGCGGCTACATGCCGCATTATTAATTTTCGTTTCACATAAAAAGATAATATCCCGATTGGATTCTTGGACATAGCTACGAAAATGTTGAACCACCGGGGCTTGTCCCAGTCCCTGGCAGTTCCAGCAAAGGATCCTCATTTTGCTTGGCGGGGCTGGGAGTCAGCCGCCGCCGGAGAGTTTTTTGAGCTACTCATCCCAGCCTTAGGGGTGGATCCAGATGGTTTGGATTTTTTCGGTGGGAGCGAAACTTGAATGGAAGATCGGCGTTTTGTGCCGCGGTTTGGTTGGGCTGGAGCAGGGGCAGGAGCTGCATCATTAGGATAAGTTTTCAAAAGCCATTGGTTAAAATCATTGAATTTGGAATGGGTAGAAACAGAGGGCTTACGTAGTTCGGCTTCTATCTTCTTAATTTGCTGAGCAGTTGGGCTAGGAACACCATCATCCGTGGCATCCCAATCATCATCGGATGCATCTTCATGGATGGGATAAATGGTATTTAATGGCTGAGGCTCGAGAGGGGCTTTTTGTTTCGAATCTGAAGCAGATGGATCTTTGGAAGGAGGGGCATCACCCATTGCCGTATCAGAGTTGGGTACTTCTTCAGATGGTTGCTCCGAAAAGGACGCAGCATCGCCCTCATTCAGAGAACCTGTTGCACGTTTGAAGCAAAAACCCATATTAGAGATTGAAGGTTTATTAAAAAAAATAATGATAAGTGGTAAAGAGGAAGAAATACCCATCGCATTCGGGTCAGTAGTGGGAATATTGGTATTGGCAGAAGCAGCTGGAACAGGAGGAACTATGAAGAGGGAAAACAGTAATAAGTAAAGAATCATAAATAAAGATAGCAGAAAGTAGAAAATAATTTTAGAATTACAACGAATAGTGGATGAAATATTGAAGATAGAGGGAGAAAAAATACCAGTCGGTGGTGGATTGTTTTGGTTAAGATTGGGTTCAACATAGCGGATACGCCCACAGGTACCAATAGGGCGACGTCTTGGAGGGAGGTAGCGGAGCCATTCCCCGTATTGCAGCTTGTTTAGATCAAGAGAAGAACGAATAGGACAGTTCTCAATTGTGTGGCTAATTATACCACAGCCAGGACATAGAGTTGGGAGGCGTTCATATTGAATACGGACATGGTTTTATTGGCTCCAGAACCAATGAAGACAAAACGAGTGACAGGCTTGGTGATGTTCAGGAAAATTTCGGCCCGCATGAAATCTTTCATATTTCCTTCGAATTCCCGAGTGTCAGTTCGTATGACGTTGCCTACCATAGACCCAAGGGCATGTCCCACAAGGTGCGATCGATCAATGTCCTCAAAGAGGGAGGAAGGGAGGGCGAAGATGCGAATCCAGATTCTCATAGTGTTGAATGAATAATCTCCAACAGATTTAGCAGGATCATATTCAGTAATGGCTAACCATTCGTCATTGTACAGCCAAGGACCTCTGTTAAGGACTTCGTAGCAGTACTTGACTTCCTTGAACTTGATCTTGAGATAGTTGTCTTGGATGACAGAAATAGACACCACTTCGTTGGGTTTCCAAATGCCTTCGAACGCATTGATTACAGCATAAATATCGATAGTTTTAGATGAGATAAAACATCCAAAGAGGAATAGCTTTGGATCTTCCTTGGCAAAATCCCAACCGAAATCGGGAGTGTAAAGGAGTTCTGCTTCCTCATGAGTGAGGTCGATGGAGCTTAGCTGGGGGATAGAGGAGGATGCCATGGGAGTAGTATAGAAATTTAGGAGAGTAGAAGGATTGTGAAAGATTTGTGTTTTGATCCGAGTATGGTGTGAATATAAATAAGAATTGGTTATGTAAGTTATTCTATGGTAAGTATTCAGTAAAGGAAGTTGAGGAAAAATTAGAGACCATAAAGATTGGTCTATAATAAAGACATAAAGGCAATATTGAAAGAAACTTTCTTTATTAAAATAAATTAGCTGGGCTAGATTAGATAATAAAGGCAATTTTAAAGCGGAATTAAGGGAGGAATACCTTTTATGCAAAAAGGAATTTAAAAGGAGTAATAGTAAATAAAGAAAGAGGGTGTAGATATATTTACTGATATTTAGGGAAGCATAAGGAAAGTATGAAATACAAATTAAATTTATAGCTGTCGTTTTAATAAGGGAGAAAGTAATTCGGGAAATTAAAATGTAATTAAAAGTTAAACGATTTGTAATATGGGAAGAGTAAGGAATAAAAGAGTTTAAGGGTAAGGAATTATATTCCTTAAATGAGATAGGTAGGAGAGCAGAAAAAATAGGGAAGGTGGGAGAGTGATAAAAAAAGAAATTAAATGGGGAGAATAAAATTAAGGAGGATATCATATATTGTTTTAAATTTAATAGTATGTATATAAGGAAGGAGAAAATTTTAATCATAAATAACGGGGATTGAATTTTGTTTTCCCTCATTAAAAAATTTATGGCTGACAGATTGAAAATAAGAGTATAAGTATGGCAGTTAAGAAAAAAATTAGATGGATAATAAAGTGAAAAAATGTGAATAAGTAATTTCATTAAAAGGCTAGGAGTGATTGTTGAAGGAAACGAAAATATTAAATTAGGAATTAAGTTCGACCATCCGTTTGGAATAATAACTGAGGTAAGAAGAAAGGCTTTTGAAGAGTTGAAAATATAAGTTAAGTTTAGCAGAAAAAGGACCCTACTTAGTAGGATATTGAAAAGATCCCGAATGTGGGCTTGTGAAGATTCACCTAAAAAGGCGTAGTAGGAATAAATTTCCTTCGTGTTTATCAGAACGTAACATATATAATCGTAAAACCATCCATCAAAGAAATAATAGAGTTTTTGAAAATATAAGATTCACCTGTTAGAATTTTAACTGAATAAAAAGTACAGAAATCGAGTTTTTGCAATATAATCGTGTTGAAAAGCTCATAATAAATTATATGAACTCCTAAATTTGGATTAAAACTTATTTTGCAACCCTTTTGTAGAGCTTTCGGACGAGCGGGTCTAAATGAGGCGAACAATGGACCCGTTAGAATTTTAATTGAGTAAAAAATACAGTAATCGAGTTTTTGCAATATAAACGTGTTCAAAAGCTCTTAATCAATTATATGAACTCCTAGAACTTGATTCTAACTTATTTTGCGATCTTTTTTGCAACAGTTTCGGACGAGCGGGTCTAAATGGGCCGAACAATGGACCCGTTAGAATTTTAACTAAGTAAAAAGTAAAGAAATCGAGTTTTGCAATATAATCGTATTGAAAAGCTCGTAAACAATTGTATGAACTATTAAATTTGGATTAAAACTTATTTTGCAACCCTTTTGTAGAGGTTTCGGACGAACGGGTCTAAATGGGCCGAACAATGGACCCTTTAGAATTTTAACTGAGTAAAAAGTACTGTAATCGAGTTTTTGCAATATAATCGTGTTGAAAAGCTCGTAATCAATTATATGAACTCCTAAATTTGATTCTAACTTGTTTTGCGGTCTTTTTTGTAGAGGTTTCGGACGAGCGTGTCTAAATGGACCGAACAATGGACCCGTTAGAATTTTAACTGAGTAAAAAGTACAGAAATCGAGTTTTTGCAATATAATTGTGTTGAAAAGCTCGTAATCAATTGTATGAACTCCTAAATTTGGATTAAAACTTATTTTGCAACCCTTTTGTAGAGGTTTCGGACGAGCGGGTCTAAATGGGCCAAACAATGGACCTGTTAGAATTTTAACTGAGTAAAAAGTACAGAAATCAAGTTTTTGCAATATAATCGTGTTGAAAAGCTCGAAATCAATTGTATGAACTCCTAAATTTGGATTAAAACTTATTTTCCAACCCTTTTGTAGAGGTTTCGGACAAGCGGGTCTAAATGGGCTGAACAATGGACCCGTTAGAATTTTAACTGAGTAAAAAGTACAGAAATCGAGTTTTTGCATTATAATCGTGTTGAAAAGCTCGTAATCAATTATATGAACTCCTAAAATTTGATTCTAACTTGTTTTGCAGTCTTTTTTGTAGAGGTTTCGGACGAGCGGGTCTAAATGGGTCGAACAATGGACCCGTTAGAATTTTAACTGAGTCAAAAGTACAGAAATTGAGTTTTTGCAATATAATAGTGTTGAAAAGCTCTTAATAAATTATATGAACTCCTAAATTTCGATTAAAACTTACTTTGCGGTCTTTTTCGTAAGGTTTCGGACGAGCGAGTCTAAATGGGCCGAACAATGGACCCGTTAGAATTTTAACCGAGTAAAAAGTATAAAAATTAAGTTTTTGCAATATAATAGTGTTGAAAAGCTCGTTATCAATTATATGAACTCCTAAAATTTGATTCTAACTTATTTTGTGATCTTTTTTGTTGGGTTTCAAACGAGCGGGTCTAAATGGGCCGAACAATGGACCCGTTAGAATTTTAACTGAGTAAAAAGTACAAAAATCGAGTTTTTGCAATCTAATTGTGTTGAAAAGCTCGTAATCAATTGTATGAACTCCTAAATTTGGATTAAAACTTATTTTGCAACCCTTTTGTAGTGGTTTCGGATGAGCCAGTCTAAATGGGCCGAACATTGGACCCGTTAGAATTTTAACTGAGTACAAAGTACAGAAATCAAGTTTTTGCAATATAATCGTGTTGAAAAGCTCGTAATCAATTATATAAACTCCTAAAATTTGATTCTAATTTGTTTTGCGGTCTCTTTTGTAGAGGTTTCGGACGGCGGGTCTAAATGGGCCGAACAATGGATCTGTTAGAATTTTAACTGAGTAGAAAGTACAAAAAGTGAGTTTTTGCAATATAATCTTTTTGAAACTCCTAAATTTGTATTAAAACTTATTTTCCAACCCTTTTGTAGAGGTTTCGGACTAGCGGGTCTAAATGGGCCGAACAATGAACCCATTAGAATTTTAACAGAGTAAAAAGCACAAAAATTGTGTTTTTGCAATATAATTGTGTTGAAAACCTCATAATCAATTGTATGAACTCCTAAGTTTGGATTAAAATTTATTTTGCAACCCTTTTGTAAAGGTTTCGGACGAGCGGGTCTAAATGGGCCGAACAATGGACCCGTTAGAACTTTAACTGAGTAAAAAGTACAGAATTCGAGTTTTTGCAATATAATCGTGTTGAAAAGCTCGTAATCAATTATATGAACTCCTAAATTTAATTCTAACTTGTTTTGCGGTCTTTTTTGTAGAGGTTTCGGACGATCGGGTCTAAATGGGCCGAACAATGGACCCGTTAGAATTTTAACTGAGTAAAAAGTACAGAAATCGAGTTTTTGCAATATAATCGTGTTGAAAAGCTCGTAATCAATTGTATGAACTCCTAAATTTGGATTAAAACTTATTTTGCAACCCTTTTGTAGAGGTTTCGGACGAGCGGGTCTAAATGGGCCGAACAATGGACCTGTTAGAATTTTAACTGAGTAAAAAGTACAGAAATCGAGTTTTTGCAATATAATCGTGTTGAAAAGCTCGTAATCAATTGTATGAACTCCTAAATTTGGATTAAAACTTATTTTGCAACCCTTTTGTAGAGGTTTCGGACGAGCGGGTCTAAATGGGCCGAACAATGGACCTGTTAGAATTTTAACTGAGTAAAAAGTACAGAAATCGAGTTTTTGCAATATAATCGTGTTGAAAAGCTCGTAATCAATTGTATGAACTCCTAAATTTGGATTAAAACTTATTTTGCAACCCTTTTGTAGAGGTTTCGGACGAGCGGGTCTAAATGGGCCGAACAATGGACCTGTTAGAATTTTAACTGAGTAAAAAGTACAGAAATCGAGTTTTTGCAATATAATCGTGTTGAAAAGCTCGTAATCAATTGTATGAACTCCTAAATTTGGATTAACACTTAAGTTTGCAATCCTTTTGTAGAGGTTTCGGACGAGGGGGTCTAAATGGGCCGAACAATGGACCCGTTAGAATTTTAACGGAGAAAAAAGTACAGAAATCGAGTTTTTGCAATATAGTCGTGTTGAAAAGCTTGTAATCAATTGTATGAACCCCTAAAATTGGTTTAACACTTAGTTTGCAACCTTTTTGTAGAGGTTTCGGACGAGGGGTTCTAAATGGGCCAAACAATGGACCCGTTAGAATTTTAACTAAGTAAAAAGTACAGAAATCGGGTTTTTGCAATATAATCATGTTGAAAATATCGTAATCAATTGTATGAACTTCTAAATTAGGATTAAAACTTATTTTGCAACCCTTTTGTAGAGGTTTCGGATGAGCGGGTCCAAATGGGCCGAACAATGGACCCGTTAGAATTTTTACTGAGTAAAATGTAATAAAATCGAGTTTTTGCAATATAATCATGTTAAAAAGCTCGTATACAATTGAATGATCTCCTAAATTTGGATTAAATCTTATTTTGCAACCCTTTTGCAGAGGTTTCGGACGAGCGGGTCTAAATGGGCCGAACAATGGACCCGTTAGAATTTTAACTGAGTAAAAAGTACAGTAATCGAGTTTTTGCAATATAATCATGTTGAAAAGCTCGTAATCAATTATATGAACTCCTAAAATTTGATTCTAACTTGTTTTGCGGTCTTTTTTGTAGAGGTTTCGGACGAGAGGGCCTAAATGGGCCGAACAATGGACACGTTAGAATTTTAACTGAGAAAAAAGTACAGAAATCGAGTTTTTGCAATATAATCGTGTTGAAAAGCTTGTAATCAATTGTATGAACTCCTAAATTTGGATTAAAACTTATTTTGCAACCCTTTTGTAGAAGTTTCGGACGAGCGGGTCTAAATGGGCCGAACAATGGACCTGTTAGAATTTTAACTGAGTAAAAAGTACAAAAATCGAGTTTTTGCAATATAATCGTGTTGAAAAGCTCGTAATCAATTGTATGCACTCTTAAATTTGGATTAAAACTTATTTTCCAACCCTTTTGTAGAGGTTTCGGACGAGCGGGTCTAAATGGACCGAGCAATGGACCCGTTAGAATTTTAACTGAGTAAAAAGTACTATAATCGAGTTTTTGTAATATAATCGTGTTGAAAAGCTCGTAATCAATTATATGAACTCCTAAATTTGATTCTAACTTGTTTTGCGGTCTTTTTTGTATAGGTTTCGAACAAGCGGGCCTAAATGGGCCGAACAATGGACCCGTTAGAATTTTAACTGAGAAAAAAGTACAGAAATCGAGTTTTTGCAATATAATCGTGTTGGAAAGCTTGTAATCAATTCTATGAACTCCTAAGTTTGGATTAAAACTTATTTTGCAACACTTTTGTAGAAGTTTCGGACGAGCGGGTCTAAATGGGCCGAACAATGGACCTGTTAGAATTTTAACTGAGTAAAAAGTACTATAATCGAGTTTATGTAATATAATCGTGTTGAAAAGCTCGTAATCCATTATATGAACTCCTAAATTTGATTCTAACTTGTTTTGCGGTCTTTTTTGTAGAGGTTTCGGACGAGCGGGTCTAAATGGGCCGAACAATGGACCCGTTAGAATTTTAACCGAGTAAAAAGTACAGAAGTCTAGTTTTTGCAATATAATCATGTTGAAAAGCTCGTAATTAATTATATGAACTCCTAAAATTTGATTCTAATTTGTTTTGCGGTCTCTTTTGTAGAGGTTTCGGACGAGCGGGTCTAAATGGGCCGAACAATGGATCCGTTAGAATTTTAAGTGTGTAGAAAGTACAAAAAGGGAGTTTTTGCAATATAATCTGTTTTAAAATCTCTTAATCAATTGTATGAACTCCTAAATTTGGATTAAAACTTATTTTGCAACCTTTGTGTAGAGGTTTCGGACGAGCGGGTCTAAATGGGTCGAACAATGGACCCGTTAGAATTTTAACTGAGTAAAAAGTACAAAAATAGAGTTTTTGCAAAATAATTGTGTTGAAAAGCTCGTAATCAATTATATGAACTCCTAAATTTGGATTAAAACTTATTTTGCAGCTGTTTTTGTAAAGGTTTCGGACGAACGGGTCTAAATGGGCCGAACAAAGAACCCGTTAGAATTTTAACAGAGTAAAAAGTACAGAAATCGAGTTTTTGCAATATAATAATGTTGGAAAGCTCGAAATTAATTATCTGAACTCTTAAATTTGATTAAAACTTGTTTTGCGGCCTTTTTTCTAGAGGTTTCGGACGAGCGGGTCTAAATGGACAGAACAATGGACTCGTTAGAATTATAACTGAGTAAAAAGTACAGAAATCGAGTTTTTGCAATATAATCGTGTTGAAAAGCTCGTAATCAATTGTATGAACTCCTAAATTTGGATTAAAACTTATTTTGCAACGCTTTTGTATAGGTTTCGGACGAGCGGGTCTAAATGGGCCGAACAATGGACCTGTTAGAATTTTAACTGAGTAAAAAGTACAAAAATCGTGTTTTTGCAATATAATCGTGTTGAAAAGCTCGTAATCAATTGTATGAACTCCTAAATTTGGATTAAAACTTATTTTGCAACCCTTTTGTAGAGGTTTCGGAGGAGCGAGTCTAAATGGGTAGAACATTGGACCCGTTAGAATTTTAACTGAGTACAATGTACAGAAATCAAGTTTTTGCAATATAATCGTGTTGAAAAGCTCTTAATCAATTATATAAACTCCTAAAATTTG
The DNA here is from genome assembly GCA_030270665.1 of Hibiscus trionum. Classification (NCBI taxonomy): domain Eukaryota; kingdom Viridiplantae; phylum Streptophyta; class Magnoliopsida; order Malvales; family Malvaceae; genus Hibiscus; species Hibiscus trionum. Next base: position 34,105,588 of record BSYR01000010.1, on the reverse strand, counting down.
ATTCTAATTTGTTTTGCGGTCTCATTTGTAGAGGTTTCGGACGGCGGGTCTAAATGGGCCGAACAATGGATCCGTTAGAATTTTAACTGAGTAGAAAGTACAAAAAGTGAGTTTTTGCAATATAATCTTTTTGAAACTCCTAAATTTGTATTAAAACTTATTTTCCAACCCATTTGTAGAGGTTTCGGACTAGCGGGTCTAAATGGGCCGAACAATGAACCCATTAGAATTTTAACAGAGTAAAAAGCACAAAAATTGTGTTTTTGCAATATAATTGTGTTGAAAACCTCATAATCAATTGTATGAACTCCTAAGTTTGGATTAAAACTTATTTTGCAACCCTTTTGTAAAGGTTTAGGACGAGCGGGTCTAAATGGGCCGAACAATGGACCCGTTAGAATTTTAACTAAGTAAAAAGTACTGTAATTGAGTTTTTGCAATATAATCGTGTTGAAAAGCTCGTAATCAATTATATGAACTCCTAAAATTTGATTCTAACTTGTTTTGCGCTCTTTTTTGTAGAGGTTTTGGACGAGTGGGTCTAAATGGGCCGAACAATGGACCCGTTAGAACTTTAACTGAGTAAAAAGTACAGAAATCGAGTTTTTGCAATATAATCGTGTTGAAAAGCTCGTAATCAATTATATGAACTCCTAAATTTGATTCTAACTTGTTTTGCGGTCTTTTTTGTAGAGGTTTCGGATGATCGGGTCTAAATGGGCCGAACAATGGACCCGTTAGAATTTTAACTGAGTAAAAAGTACAGAAATCGAGTTTTTGCAATATAATCGTGTTGAAAAGCTCGTAATCAATTGTATGAACTCCTAAATTTGGATTAAAACTTATTTTGCAACCCTTTTGTAGAGGTTTCGGACGAGCGGGTCTAAATGGGCCGAACAATGGACCTGTTAGAATTTTAACTGAGAAAAAAGTACAGAAATCGAGTTTTTGCAATATAATGGTGTTGAAAAGCTCATAATCAATTGTATGAACTCCTACATTTGGATTAAAACTTATTTTTCAACCCTTTTGTAGAGGTTTCGGACGAGCGGGTCTAAATGGGCCGAACAATGGACCCGTTAGAATTTTAACTGAGTAAAAAGTACAAAAATCGAGTTTTTGCAATATAATCGTGTTGAAAAGCTCGTAATCAATTGTATGAACTCCTAAATTTGGATTAAAACTTATTTTGCAACCCTTTTGTAGAGGTTTCGGACGAGCGAGTCTAAATGGGCCGAACAATGGACCTGTTAGAATTTTAACTGAGTAAAAAGTACAGAAATCGAGTTTTTGCAATATAATCGTGTTGAAAAGCTCGTAATCAATTGTATGAACTCCTAAATTTGGATTAACACTTAAGTTTGCAATCCTTTTGTAGAGGTTTCGGACGAGGGGGTCTAAATGGGCCGAACAATGGACCCGTTAGAATTTTAACGGAGAAAAAAGTACAGAAATCGAGTTTTTGCAATATAGTCGTGTTGAAAAGCTTGTAATCAATTGTATGAACCCCTAAAATTGGTTTAACACTTAGTTTGCAACCTTTTTGTAGAGGTTTCGGACGAGGGGTTCTAAATGGGCCAAACAATGGACCCGTTAGAATTTTAACTGAGTAAAAAGTACAGAAATCGGGTTTTTGCAATATAATCATGTTGAAAATCTCGTAATCAATTGTATGAACTTCTAAATTAGGATTAAAACTTATTTTGCAACCCTTTTGTAGAGGTTTCGGATGAGCGGGTCCAAATGGGCCGAACAATGGACCCGTTAGAATTTTTACTAAGTAAAATGTAATAAAATCGAGTTTTTGCAATATAATCATGTTAAAAAGCTCGTATACAATTGAATGATCTCCTAAATTTGGATTAAATCTTATTTTGCAACCCTTTTGCAGAGGTTTCGGACGAGCGGGTCTAAATGGGCCGAACAATGGACCCGTTAGAATTTTAACTGAGTAAAAAGTACAGTAATCGAGTTTTTGCAATATAATCATGTTGAAAAGCTCGTAATCAATTATATGAACTCCTAAAATTTGATTCTAACTTGTTTTGCGGTCTTTTTTGTAGAGGTTTCGGACGAGAGGGCCTAAATGGGCCGAACAATGGACCCGTTAGAATTTTAACTGAGAAAAAAGTACAGAAATCGAGTTTTTGCAATATAATCGTGTTGAAAAGCTTGTAATCAATTGTATGAACTCCTAAATTTGGATTAAAACTTATTTTGCAACCCTTTTGTAGAAGTTTCGGACGAGCGGGTCTAAATGGGCCGAACAATGGACCTGTTAGAATTTTAACTGAGTAAAAAGTACAAAAATCGAGTTTTTGCAATATAATCGTGTTGAAAAGCTCGTAATCAATTGTATGCACTCTTAAATTTGGATTAAAACTTATTTTCCAACCCTTTTGTAGAGGTTTCGGACGAGCGGGTCTAAATGGACCGAGCAATGGACCCGTTAGAATTTTAACTGAGTAAAAAGTACTATAATCGAGTTTTTGTAATATAATCGTGTTGAAAAGCTCGTAATCAATTATATGAACTCCTAAATTTGATTCTAACTTGTTTTGCGGTCTTTTTTGTATAGGTTTCGAACAAGCGGGCCTAAATGGGCCGAACAATGGACCCGTTAGAATTTTAACTGAGAAAAAAGTACAGAAATCGAGTTTTTGCAATATAATCGTGTTGGAAAGCTTGTAATCAATTCTATGAACTCCTAAGTTTGGATTAAAACTTATTTTGCAACACTTTTGTAGAAGTTTCGGACGAGCGGGTCTAAATGGGCCGAACAATGGACCTGTTAGAATTTTAACTGAGTAAAAAGTACTATAATCGAGTTTATGTAATATAATCGTGTTGAAAAGCTCGTAATCCATTATATGAACTCCTAAATTTGATTCTAACTTGTTTTGCGGTCTTTTTTGTAGAGGTTTCGGACGAGCGGGTCTAAATGGGCCGAACAATGGACCCGTTAGAATTTTAACCGTGTAAAAAATACAAAAGTCTAGTTTTTGCAATATAATCATGTTGAAAAGCTCGTAATTAATTATATGAACTCCTAAAATTTGATTCTAATTTGTTTTGAGGTCTCTTTTGTAGAGGTTTCGGACGAGCGGGTCTAAATGGGCCGAACAATGGATCCGTTAGAATTTTAAGTGTGTAGAAAGTACAAAAAGGGAGTTTTTGCAATATAATCTGTTTTAAAATCTCTTAGTCAATTGTATGAACTCCTAAATTTGGATTAAAACTTATTTTGCAACCTTTGTGTAGAGGTTTCGGACGAGCGGGTCTAAATGGGTCGAACAATGGACCCGTTAGAATTTTAACTGAGTAAAAAGTACAGAAATAGAGTTTTTGCAAAATAATTGTGTTGAAAAGCTCGTAATCAATTATATGAACTCCTAAATTTGGATTAAAACTTATTTTGCAGCTGTTTTTGTAAAGGTTTCGGACGAACGGGTCTAAATGGGCCGAACAAAGAACCCGTTAGAATTTTAACAGAGTAAAAAGTACAGAAATCGAGTTTTTGCAATATAATAATGTTGGAAAGCTCGAAATTAATTATCTGAACTCTTAAATTTGATTAAAAATTGTTTTGCGGCCTTTTTTCTAGAGGTTTCGGACGAGCGGGTCTAAATGGACAGAACAATGGACTCGTTAGAATTATAACTGAGTAAAAAGTACAGAAATCGAGTTTTTGCAATATAATCGTGTTGAAAAGCTCGTAATCAATTGTATGAACTCCTAAATTTGGATTAAAACTTATTTTGCAACGCTTTTGTAGAGGTTTCGGACGAGCGGGTCTAAATGGGCCGAACAATGGACCTGTTAGAATTTTAACTGAGTAAAAAGTACAAAAATCGAGTTTTTGCAATATAATCGTGTTGAAAAGCTCGTAATCAATTGTATGAACTCCTAAATTTGGATTAAAACTTATTTTGCAACCCTTTTGTAGAGGTTTCGGAGGAGCGAGTCTAAATGGGTAGAACATTGGACCCGTTAGAATTTTAACTGAGTAAAAAGTACAGAAATCGAGTTTTTGCAATATAATCGTGTTGAAAAGCTCGTAATCAATTATATGAACTCCTAAAATTTGATTCTAACTTGTTTTGCGGTCTTTTTGTAGAGGTTTCGGACGAGCGGGTCTAAATGGGCCGAACAATGGACCCGTTAGAATTTTAACTAAGTCAAAAGTACAGAAATCGAGTTTTTGCAATATAATAGTGTTGAAAAGCTCGTAATAAATTATATGAACTCCTAAATTTTGATTAAAACTTACTTTGCGATCCTTTTTGTAAGGTTTTGGATGATCGAGTCTAAATGGGCCAAACAATGGACCCGTTAGAATTTTAACCGAGTAAAAATTATAAAAATTAAAATTTTGCAATATAATAGTGTTGAAAAGCTCGTAATCAATTATATGAACTCCTCAATTTGGATTAAAACTTATTTTGCAGCCCTTTTTTGTATATGTTTCGGACGAGCGGGTCTAAATGGGCCGAACAATGGACACGTTAGAATTTTTTTTAAGAAAGCTCATTAGAATTTTAACTAAGTAAAAAGTACAGAAATTGAATTTTTGCAATATAATAGTGTTGAAAAGCTCGTTATCAATTATATGAACTCCTAAAATTTGATTCTAACTTATTTTGTGATCTTTTTTGTTGAGGTTTCAGACGAGCGGGTCTAAATGGACCGAACAATGGACCCGTTAGAATTTTAACAGAGTAAAAAGTACAAAAATCGAGTTTTTGCAATCTAATTGTGTTGAAAAGCTCGTAATCAATTGTATGAACTCCTAAATTTGGATTAAAACTTATTTTGCAACCCTTTTGTAGAGGTTTCGGAGGAGCGAGTCTAAATGGGTAGAACATTGGACCCGTTAGAATTTTAACTAAGTAAAAAGTATAGAAATCGAGTTTTTGCAATATAATCGTGTTGAAAAGCTCTTAATCAATTATATGAACTTCTAAAATTTGATTCTAACTTGTTTTGCGGTCTTTTTGTAGAGGTTTCGGACGAGCAGGTCTAAATAGGCCGAACAATGGACCCGTTAGAATTTTAACTGAGTCAAAAGTACAGAAATCGAGTTTTTGCAATATAATAGTGTTGAAAAGCTCGTAATAAATTATATTAACTCCTAGATTTCGATTAAAACTTACTTTGCGGTCCTTTTCGTAAGGTTTCGGACGATCGAGTCTAAATGGGCCGAACAATGGACCCGTTAGAATTTTAACCGAGTAAAAAGTATAAAAATTAAGTTTTTGCAATATAATAGTCTTGAAAAGCTCGTAATCAATTATATGAACTCCTAAATTAGGATTAAAACTTATTTTGAAGCCCTTTTTTGTAGAGGTTTCGGACGAGCGGGTCTAAATGGGCCGAACAATGAACACGTTAGAATTCTTTTTAAGAAAGCTCATTAGAATTTTAACAAAGTAAAAAGTACAGAAATTGAATTTTTGCAATATAATCGTGTTGAAAAGCTCGTTATCAATTATATGAACTCCTAAAATTTGATTCTAACTTATTTTGTGATCTTTTATGTTGAGGTTTCAGACAAGCGGGTCTAAATGGGCCAAACAATGGACCCGTTAGAATTTTAACTGAGTAAAAAGTACAAAATCGAGTTTTTGCAATCTAATTGTGTTGAAAAGCTCGTTATCAATTGTATGAACTCCTAAATTTGGATTAAAACGTATTTTGCAACCCTTTTGTAGAGGTTTCGGATGAGCGTGTCTAAATGGGCCGAACATTGGACCCGTTAGAATTTTAACTGAGTACAAAGTACAGAAATAAAGTTTTTGCAATATAATCATGTTGAAAAGCTCGTAATCAATTATATGAACTCTTAAAATTTGATTCCAATTTGTTTTGCGGTCTCTTTTGTAGAGGTTTCGGACGAGCGGGTCTAAATGGGCCGAACAATGGATCCGTTAGAATTTTAAGTGAGTAGAAAGTACAAAATGTGAGTTTTTGCAATATAATCTGTTTGAAAATCTCTTAATCAATTGTATGAACTCCTAAATTTGGATTAAAACTTATTTTGCAACCTTTATGTAGAGGTTTCGGACGAGCGGGTCTAAATGGGCCGAACAATAGACCCGTTAGAATTTTAACGGAGTAAAAAGTATAGAAATCGAGTTTTTGCAATATAATCGTGTTGAAAAGCTCGTAATCAATTGTATGAACTCCTAAATTTTGATTAACACTTAAGTTTGCAATCCTTTTGTAGAGGTTTCGGACGAGGGGGTCTAAATGGGCCGAATAATGGACCCGTTAGAATTTTAACGGAGAAAAAAGTACATAAATCGAGTTTTTGCAATATAGTTGTGTTAAACAGCTTGTAATCAATTGTATGAACCCCTAAATTTGGTTTAACACTTAGTTTGCAACCTTTTTGTAGAGGTTTCGGACGAGGGGTTCTAAATGGGCCGAACAATGGACCCGTTAGAATTTTAACTGAGTAAAAAGTACAGAAATCGGGTTTTTGCAATATAATCATGACGAAAATCTCGTAATCAATTGTATGAACTTCTAAATTAGGATTAAAATATATTTTGCAACCCTTTTGTAGAGGTTTCGGATGAGCGGGTCCAAATGGGCCGAACAATGGACCCGTTAGAATTTTAACTGAGTAAAAAGTACAGAAATCGGGTTTTTGCAATATAATCATGTTAAAAAGCTCGTAATCAATTGTATGAACTCCTAAATTTGGATTAAATCTTATTTTGCAACCCTTTTGCAGAGGTTTCGGACGAGCGGGTCTAAATGGGCCGAACAATGGACACGTTAGAATTTTAACTGAGTAAAAAGTACAGTAATCGAGTTTTTGCAATATAATCATGTTGAAAAGCTCGTAATCAATTATATGAACTCCTAAAATTTGATTCTAACTTGTTTTGCGGTCTTTTTTGTAGAGGTTTCGGACGAGCGGGCCTAAATTGGCCGAACAATGGACCCGTTAGAATTTTAACTGAGAAAAAAGTACAGAAATCGAGTTTTTGCAATATAATCGTGTTGAAAAGCTTGTAATCAATTGTATGAACTCCTAAATTTGGATTAAAACTTATTTTGCAACCCTTTTGTATAGGTTTCGGACGAGCGTGTCTAAATGGGCCGAACAATGGACCTATTAGAATTTTAACTGAGTAAAAAGTACAAAAATCGAGTTTTTGCAATATAATCGTGTTGAAAAGCTCGTAATCATTTGTATGAACTCTTAAATTTGGATTAAAACTTATTTTCCAACCGTTTTGTAGAGGTTTCGGACGAGCGGGTCTAAATGGGCCGAACAATGGACCCGTTAGAATTTTAACTGAGTAAAAAGTACTATAATAGAGTTTTTGTAATATAATCGTGTTGAAAAGCTCGTAATCAATTATATGAACTCCTAAATTTGATTCTAACTTGTTTTGCGGTCTTTTTTGTAGAGGTTTCGGACGAGCGGGCCTAAATGGGCCGAACAATGGACCCGTTAGAATTTTAACTGAGAAAAAAGAACATAAATTGAGTTTTTGCAATATAATCGTGTTGAAAAGCTTGTAATCAATTGTATTAACTCCTAAATTTGGATTAAAACTTATTTTGCAACCCTTTTGTAGAGGTTTCGGACGAGCGGGTCTAAATGGGCCGAACAATGGACCTGTTAGAATTTTAACTGAGTAAAAAGTACAAAAATCGAGTTTTTGCAATATAATCGTGTTGAAAAGCTCGTAATCAATTGTATGAACTCTTAAATTTGGATTAAAACTTATTTTCCAACCCTTTTGTAGAGGTTTCGGACGAGCGGGTCTAAATGGGTCGAGCAATGGACCAGTTAGAATTTTAACTGAGTAAAAAGTACTATAATCGAGTTTTTGTAATATAATCATGTTGAAAAGCTCGTAATCAATTATATGAACTCCTAAATTTGATTCTAACTTTTTTGCGGTCTTTTTTTTAGAGGTTTCGGACAAGCGGGTCTAAATGGGCCGAACAAACGACCCGTTAGAATTTTAACCGAGTAAAAAGTACAAAAGTCGAGTTTTTGCAATATAATCATGTTGAAAAGCTCGTAATCAATTATATGAACTCCTAAAATTTGATTCTAATTTGTTTTGCGGTCTTTTTTGTAGAGGTTTCGGACGAGCGGGTCTAAATGGGCCGAACAATGGACCTGTTAGAATTTTAACTGAGTAAAAAGTACAGAAATTGAGTTTTTGCAAAATAATTGTGTTGAAAAGCGCGTAATCAATTATATGAACTCCTAAATTTGGATTAAAACTTATTTTGCAGCCCTTTTTGTAGAGGTTTCGGACGAGCGGGTCTAAATGGACAAAAACAATGGACTCGTTAGAATTTTAACAGAGTAAAAAGTACAGAAATCGAGTTTTTGCAATATAATCGTGTTGAAAAGCTCGTAATCAATTGTATGAACTCCTAAATTTGGATTAAAACTTATTTTGCAACGCTTTTATAGAGGTTTCGGACGAGCGGGTCTAAATGGGCCGAACAATGGACCTGTTAGAATTTTAACTGAGTAAAAAGTACAAAAATCGAGTTTTTGCAATATAATCATGTTGAAAAGCTCGTAACCAATTGTATGAACTCTTAAATTTGGATTAAAACTTATTTTCCAACCCTTTTGTAGAGGATTCGGACGAGCGGGTCTAAATGGGCTGAACAATGGACCCGTTAGAATTTTAACTGAGCAAAAAGTAAATAAATCGAGTTTTTGCAATATAATTGTGTTGAAAAGCTCGTAATCAATTGTATGAACTCCTAAATTTGGATTAAAACTTATTTTGCAACCCTTTTGTAGAGCTTTCGGACGAGCGGGTCTAAATGGGGCGAACAATGGACCCGTTAGAATTTTAACGGAGAAAAAAGTACAGAAATCGAGTTTTTGCAATATAATTGTGTTCAAAAGCTCTTAATCAATTATATGAACTCCTAGAATTTGATTCTAACTTATTTTGCGATATTTTTTGTAACGGTTTCGGACGAGCGGGTCTAAATGGGCCAAACAATGGACCCGTTAGAATTTTAACTGAGTAAAAAGTATAGAAATCGAGTTTTTGCAATATAATCTTGTTGAAAAGCTCGTAAAAAATTGTATGAACTCCTAAATTTGGATTAAAACTTATTTTACAACCCTTTTGTAGAGATTTCGGACGAGCGGGTCTAAATGGGCCGAACAATGGACCCGTTAGAATTTTAACTGAGTAAAAAGTACTATAATCAATTTTTTGTAATATAATCATGTCGAAAAGCTCGTAATCAATTATATGAACTCCTAAATTTGATTCTAACTTGTTTTGCGGTCTTTTTTTGTAGAGGTTTCGGACGAGCGGGTCTAAATGGGCCTAACAATGGACCCGTTAGAATTTTAACTGAGTAAAAAATACAGTAATCGAGTTTTTGCAAAATAAACGTGTTCAAAATCTCTTAATCAGCTCTATGAACTCCTAGAACTTGTTTCTAACTTATTTTGCGATCTTTTTTGTAACGGTTTTGGAAGAGCGGGTCTAAATGGGCCGAACAATGGACCCGTTAGAATTTTAACGTAGTAAAAAGTAAAGAAATCGAGTTTTGCAATATAATCGTGTTGAAAAGCTCGTAAAAAATTGTATGAACTATTAAATTTGGATTCAAACTTATTTTGCAACCCTTTTGTAGATGTTTCGAACGAGCGGGTCTAAAGGGCCGAACAATGGACCCGTTAGAATTTTAACTGAGTAAAAAGTATAGAAATCGAGTTTTTGCAATATAATCGTGTTGAAAAGCTCGTAAACAATTGTATGAACTCCTAAATTTGGATTAAAATTTATTTTGCAACCCTTTTGTAGAGATTTCGGACGAGCGGGTCTAAATGGGCCGAACAATGGACCCGTTAGAATTTTAACTGAGTAAAAAGTACTATAATCGATTTTTTGTAATATAATCGTGTCGAAAAGCTCGTAATCAATTATATGAACTCCTAAATTTGATTCTAACTTGTTTTGCGGTCTTTTTTGTAGTGGTTCCGGACAAGCGGGTCTAAATGGGCCGAACAATGGACCCGTTAGAATTTTAAACGAGTAAAAAGTACAGAAATCGAGTTTTTGCAATATAATCGTGTTGAAAAGCTCGTAATCAATTATATGAACCCCTAAATTTGATTCTAACTTGTTTTGCGGTCTTTTTTGTAGAGGTTTCGGACGAGCGGGTCTAAATGGGCCGAACAATGGACCTGTTAGAATTTTAACTGAGAAAAAAGTACAGAAATCGAGTTTTTGCAATATAATCGTGTTGAAAAGCTCATAATCAATTGTATGAACTCCTAAATTTGGATTAAAACTTATTTTCCAACCCTTTTGTAGAGGTTTCGGACGAGCGGGTCTATATGGGGCGAACAATGGACCCGTTAGAATTTTAACTGAGTAAAAAGTACAGAAATCGAGTTTTTGCAATATAATCGTTTTGAAAAGCTCGTAATCAATTGTATGAACTCCTAAATTTGGATTAAAACTTATTTTGCAACCCTTTTGTAGAGGTTTCGGACGAGCGGGTCTAAATGGGCCGAACAATGGACCTGTTAGAATTTTAACTGAGTAAAAAGTACAGAAATCGAGTTTTTGCAATATAATCGTGTTGAAAAGCTCGTAATCAATTGTCTGAAGTCCTAAATTTGGATTAAAACTTATTTTGCAACCCTTTTGTAGAGGTTTCGGACGAGCGGGTCTAAATGGGCCGAACAATGGACATGTTAGAATTTTAACTGAGTAAAAAGTACAGAAATCGAGTTTTTGCAATATAATCGTGTTGAAAAGCTCGTAATCAATTGTATGAACTCCTAAATTTGGATTAAAACTTATTTACCAACCCTTTTGTAGAGGTTTCGGACGAATGGGTCTAAATGGGCCGAACAATGGACCCGTTAGAATTTTAACTGGGTAAAAAGTACATAAATCGAGTTTTTGCAATATAATTGTGTTGAAAAGCTCGTAATCAATGGTATGAACTCCTAAATTTGGATTAGAACTTATTTTGCAACCCTTTTGTAGAGGTTTCGGACGAGCGAGTCTAAATGGGCCGAACAATGGACCCGTTAGAATTTTAACTGAGTAAAAAGTAAAGAAATCGAGTTTTTGCAATATAATCGTGTTGAAAAGCTCGTAAACAACTGTATGAACTCCTAAATTTGGATTAAAACTTATTTTGCAACCCTTTTGTAGAGGTTTCGGACGAGTGGGTCTAAATGGACCGAACAATAGACTCGTTAGAATTTTAACTGAGAAAAAAATATAGTAATCGAGTTTTTGTAGAGGTTTCAGACGAGCGGGTCTAAATGGGCCGAACAATCGACCCGTTAGAATTTTAACTGAGTCAAAAGTACAGAAATTGAGTTTTGCAATATAATAGTGTTGAAAAGCTCGTAATAAATTATATGAACTCCTAAATTTCGATTAAAACTTACTTTGCAGTCCTTTTCGTAAGGTTTCGGACGAGCGAGTCTAAATGGGCCGAACAATGGACCCGTTAGAATTTTAACCGAGTAAAAAGTATAAAAATTAAATTTTTGCAATATAATAGTGTTGAAAAGCTCTTAATCAATTATATGAACTCCTCAATTTGGATTAAAACTTATTTTGCAGCCCTTTTTTGTAGATGTTTCGGACGAGCGGGTCTAAATGGGCCGAACAATGGACACGTTAGAATTTTTTTTAAGAAAGCTCATTAGAATTTTAACTAAGTAAAAAGTACAGAAATTGAATTTTTGCAATATAATCGTGTTGAAAAGCTCGTTATCAATTATATGAACTCCTAAAATTTGATTCTAACTTATTTTGTGATCTTTTTTGTTGAGGTTTCAGACGAGCGGGTCTAAATGGAACGAACAATGGACCCGTTAGAATTTCAACTGAGTAAAAAGTACAAAAATCGAGTTTTTGCAATCTAATTGTGTTGAAAAGCTCGTAATCAATTGTATGAACTCCTAAATTTGGATTAAAACTTATTTTGCAACCCTTTTGTAGAGGTTTCGGAGGAGCGAGTCTAAATGGGTCGAACATTGGACCCGTTAGAATTTTAACTGAGTACAAAGTACAGAAATCAAGTTTTTGCAATATAATCGTGTTGAAAAGCTCGTAATCAATTATATGAACTCCTAAAATTTGATTGTAATTTGTTTTGCGGTCTCTTTTGTAGAGGTTTCGGACGAGTGGGTCTAAATGGGCCGAACAATGGATCCTTAGAATTTTAACTGACTAGAAAGTGCAAAAAGTGAGTTTTTGCAATATAATCTGTTTGAAAATCTCTTAATCAATTGTATGAACTCCTAAATTTGGATTAAAACTTATTTTGCAACCTTTTTGTAGAGGTTTCGGACAAGCGGGTCTAAATGGGCCGAACAATGGACCCGTTAGAATTTTAACGGAGTAAAAAGTATAGAAATCGAGTTTTTGCAATATAATCGTGTTGAAAAGCTCGTAATCAATTGTATTAACTCCTAAATTTGGATTAACCCTAAAGTTTGCAATCCTTTTGTAGAGGATTCGGACGAGGGGGTCTAAATGGGCCGAACAATGGACCCGTTAGAATTTTAACTGAGTAAGAAGTATAAATATAAAGTTTTTGCAATATAGTCGTGTTAAAAAGCTCGTAATCAATTGTATGAACCCCTAAATTTGGTTTAACACTTAGTTTGCAACCTTTTTGTAGAGGTTTCGGACGAGGGGGTCTAAATGGGCCGAACAATGGACCCGTTAGAATTTTAATTGAGTAAAAAGTACAGAAATCGGGTTTTTGCAATATAATCCCGTCGAAAATCTCGTAATCAATTGTATAAACTCCTAAATTTGGATTAAAACTTATTTTGCAAATCTTTTGTAGAGGTTTCGGATGAGCGGGTCCAAATAGGCCGAACATTGGACCCGTTAGAATTTTTACCGAGTAAAATGTAATAAAATCGAGTTTTTGCATTATAATCATATTAAAAAGCTCGTAATCAATTGTATGAACTCCTAAATTGGGATTAAATCTTATTTTGCAACCCTTTTGCAGAGGTTTCGGACGAGCATGTCTAAATGGGCCGAACAATGGACCCGTTAGAATTTTAACTGAGTAAAAAGTACAGTAATCTAGTTTTTGCAATATAATCATGTTGAAAAGCTCGTAATCAATTATATGAACTCCTAAATTTTGATTCTAACTTGTTTTGCGGTCTTTTTTGTAGAGGTTTCGGACGAGCGGGCCTAAATGGGCCGAACAATGGACCCGTTAGAATTTTAACTAAGAAAAAAGTACAGAAATCGTGTTTTTGCAATATAATCGTGTTGAAAAGCTCGTAATCAATTGTATGAACTCCTAAACTAGGATTAAAACTTATTTTGCAACCCTTTCGTAGAGGTTTCAGGCGAGCGGGTCTAAATGGGCCGAACAAATGGACCCGTTAGAATATTAACTGAATAAAAAGTACAGAATTCTAGTTTTTTCAATATAACCGTGTTGAAAAGCTCGTAAACAATTTTATAAACACCTAAATTTGTATTAAAACTTATTTTGCAACCCTCTTGTACAGGTTTCAGACGAGCGGGTCTAAATGGGCCGAACAATGGACCCATTGGAATTTTAACTGAGTAAAAAGGTCAGAAATCGAGTTTTTGAAATATAATCATGTTGAAAAGCTCGTACTCAATTATATGAACTCCTAAAATTTGATTCTAAATTATTTTGCTGTTTTTTTTGTATAGGTTTCGGACGAGCGGGTCTAAATGGGCCGAACAATGGACCCGTTAGAATTTTAACTGTGTAAAAAGTACAGAAATCAAGTTTTTGCAAAATAATTGTGTTGAAAAGCTCGTAATCAATTATATGAACTCCTAAATTTTGATTAAAACTTATTTTGCAGCCCTTTTGTAGAGGTTTCGGAGGAACGGGTCTAAATGTGCCGAACAAAGAACCCGTTAGAATTTTAACAGAGTAAAAAGTACAGAAATCGAATTTTTGCAATATAATGATGTTGGAAAGCTCGAAATTAATTATCTGAACTCTTAAATTTGATTAAAACTTGTTTTGCGACCCTTTTGTAGAGGTTTCGGACGAGCGGGTCTAAATGGGCCGAACAATGGACCCGTTAGAATTTTAACGGAGTAAAAAGTATAGAAATCGAGTTTTTGCAATATAATCGTGGTGAAAAGCTCGTAATCAATTGTATGAACTCCTAAATTTGGATTAACACCAAAGTTTGCAATCCTTTTGTAGAGGTTTCGGACGAGGGGGTCTAAATAGGCCGAACAATGGACCCGTTAGAATTTTAACGGAGTAAAAAGTATAAAAATCGAGTTTTTGCAATATAGTCGTGTTGGAAAGCTCGTAATCAATTGTATGAACCCCTAAATTTGGTTTAACACTTAGTTTGCAACCTTTTTGTAGTGGTTTTGGACGAGGGGGTCTAAATGAGCCGAACAATGGACCCGTTAGAATTTTAACAGAGTAAAAAGTATAAAAATTGAAATTTTGCAATATAGTCGTGTTGAAAAGCTCGTAATCAATTGTTTGAACCCCTAAATTTGGTTTAACACTTAGTTTGCAACCTTTTTGTAGAGGTTTCGGACGAGGGGGTCTAAATGGGCCGAACAATGGACCCGTTAGAATTTTAACTTAGTAAAAGTACAGAAATCTGGTTTTTGCAATATAATCGTGTCGAAAATCTCGTAATCAATTGTATGAACTCCTAAATTTGGATTAAAACTTATTCTGCAACCCTTTTGTAGAGGTTTTGGATGAGCGGGTCTAAATGGGCCGAACAATGGATCCGTTAGAATTTTTTTGTTGAAGAAAAGGCCTCATTAAAAACCCCTACTATTGTCCTTCAAGCAAAGCTAGAGGACCCTAAAAAGGGGAAAAGAGTGCCCAATTATTATTAATCAATGAATATTTGTTACAAGATGTTGAATACAATGGGGAATATCCGATACAAATGACGTAGAAGTCATAGAATTCAGAGAAAAAGAAGCCAAAGTATGGGCTATAACATTTGCCTCACGGCGTACAAATGAAATAGAAGTAAAGTCGAAGTCATGAAGAGCAGCTTGTATCTGAAGAATAGTTGGTCCCATAGTAGATAGGTCCTGAGCAGGATTGTTGATCCTATTCACGAGAGAGGCACAGTCAGTTTCGATCAAGATACTATTCCATCCTTGAGATCGGGCAAAGGTGAGACCAGCAAGGATGCTTTCCCCCTCACTGGTGATAGCGTCCTGTCGGCTACCAATAGGGAAAGCGAGACCACCCACGACTGCTCCTGCAGGATCACGAGCAACAACGCCGACGGCTGCTGCACGAGTTGAAGGGTTAAAAGCTCCGTCCACATTAATTTTGATATAATTAGGTGGAAGAGTACGGGAGGGGTTAGTAATTGTAGATGGAGGTGGATCAGATGAAATTGAAGATTTACAAAATTCATCATGTAAGCTAATTGAGTTGACTGCAATTAGCCATGAGGGTTGTAGATGGTGGTTGTGAACCCAATCATTACGTCTGTTCCAAATATTCCATAAAACGGTAAGGAAGAGACTAAATTTATCAGAGGAAATTGTAGAGGCTGCCTCCTCTAACCATTGTAAGGGTGTAGGAGCTAAACTCTTATAGAGAGAGATAGGAATACCACTAATTTGGAGGGCTTCAGCTGCCCCAGGGCAGTCACGAAGCGCATGAAGAATCGATTCCGATTGATTACCACAGATAGAGCAGAGCCCCGAGCTAGGGGAGAAAGCTTGCATTTTAGAACCAACTGGTAGAGCATCAGATGCCATACGCCAGCCAAAAGTTTTAACTTTGGGTAAAGCTTTGATTTTGGATAAAAATTTCCAAAACCGAGTAGGTGGCGAAGGTTGGGATAGAGAGCGTTGTAAGAAAATATATCCAGAGCGAACTGAGTAGATACCCGAGTCATTGGGAGACCATAAGATTGAATCCCGTTGATCATTTATGATGGGGATACGGAGAATGGCGTCGGCATCAATTGGAGTGAAGTAATTGGTTAACTTTACTGTATCCCAGACAGTTTGGTTGCGGATCATGAAATCCCGACATCGAATGTGAAATTCATCGGAAATTTCATAATCCCCAGTTAGCTCAATCGGGGAAGACCCACCCCATATATCTTTGTGTATTCTGATGTTACTGTTTATACCAGGGCGATGAAGAAAGCCAGGGAAAAGGCGCTGAAGAGCGTTATATATACCTTGCCAGGCAAAGGAGCCCCTACTAGGTTTCGGTGCATCCAGGATGTTGCCTGCAGGAAAATATTTAGATCGGTATATTTGTCCTAATAAGGATTATGGTTCACAAATTAGTTTCCAGATTTGCTTACCCAAGAGAGCGATATTGAAATCGTGTAGGTCCTTGAAACCCATACCACCAGCGGATTTGGGTAAACATATACGATTCCACGGTAACATGTGCCAACCTTTTTTGTTGGATTTACCAGTCCACCAGTATTGGTGGATTGATGTAGTCATGTCATCGATGATATTGTGTGGTAGAAGATAGCAAGACATTACATATTGTGGTAGAGATTGTAAAACAGCTTTGATGAAAATCTCTCTACCACTAAAGGATAAAAGGTGTTTGTCCCAGCTAGAGAGGCGATCATGTACTTTATCTCGTACAAAACCTAATGATTCAGTTTTATTTTTCCCTATTAGTAGCGGGATGCCTAGGTATACTCCGGGGTTAGAAACTTCACGTACTTGTAAAAGGCTATTGATTGCATTTCTTGTTGCAGAAGGTGTACGTGGGTTATAGAAAATTGTTGATTTCTCGAAATTTATTGCTTGACCAGATGCATTAGCATATACTTGAAGAGCATTTTTCAGAAGGGATGCTTCAGATTGATTGATTTATAAATACCATACAATCATCAGCAAAAAGGAGGTGGTTAACTTTGGGCCCATGTTTACATGCGCCTAGACCCGGAAGTATATTAGTTTGTTGAGCAGCAGCTAAGTAAGCCGAGAGGCCTTGAGTGCAGAATAGGAAAAGAAAAGGGGATAGAGGATCCCCCTGACGAAGAGCACTTTGAGGTTGAAAGATGGGTGAAAAGGAATTATTAATTTTAATTGAGAAAGAGACTGTGGATATACAACGCATTATAAGCTCAATCCAGCCGGGTGCAAAGCCCATTCGTGTCATAACGTTTGCAAGGAAAGACCATTCTACTCTATCGAAAGCTTTTTCCATGTCAAGCTTGAGAGCAGCTCCTTGCGAGGATTTAGTCGCACCGGAGTTAATATTGTGAATAATTTCATGCGCAACAAGGATGTTGTCAGAAATGTTGCGTCCCTGAACAAAGGCAGCTTGATTAGGGCTAATACAAAGAGGTATAGCCTGTTTCATTCTATTTACAATTGTTTTGGCAACTATTTTATAGAGAACAGTGCAAAGGCTGATTGGTCTGAGTTGCTTCATAGATGTTGGATCCTTTACTTTGGGTATTAGCACCAATATAGTTTTGTTAACTAAGGCCATATCAGCGTTGCCATTTAATAGGTCCATACAAAGATTAAGAACATCGTCTCCAACTGTGTCCCAGTGTTGTCGAAAGAAACTACTAGGTAGACCGTCGGCACCAGGTGCCTTCCTAGGGTCAATATCTTTAAAGGCATGGAGAATTTCTTCTCTGGTGAACGGCTTGAGAAGGTTGTCGTTCATTGAAGAATTGATGGAGGGGTGAATTTTGTTAAGAATGATATCCGAGAATTGGGGATTAGAGGTTGTAAACAGGTTTTGGAAATAATTCGAAGCGATATCCATAATTTCAGATTCAGAAGTGCACCAATTGGAGTTGGCATCAAAAAGACCTATGATTGAATTTTTCTTATTTCGATTAGAAGCTCTGGCATGGAAGAATTTGGTGTTTTTGTCTCCTTGGGATAGCCAAAGAGTTCGAGATCTTTGAGCCCAATAAGTTTCTTGTTCTGTTAAGAGTTTATTTAAATCCGTTCGATAGTTTAAGTAGGTTTGTTTATTTGTGGCTGTTAAGGGACGGTAGAGTAGTTTGTTAATTTTTTTGGTAAGGAATTTAATACGTCCTGTTGTTTTTAAGCGTTGTTGGTTTTGCCAATCATCTAAGTATGTTCCTACCGCTTTGATTTTATTGATGGCTGTTCCGGGGGTATCGGCCCACGCCCTTTTGATTGTTTGGATGTTGTCTTTATTATTAGCCCAACAACTTTCAAATCTGAAATTCTTAGGGGTTTGTGTTTTGGATGTAATAGTTGGTTTATCAAATTCAAGAAGAAGGAAACAATGGTCGGATTTTGCGACATATTCCGTAGTTATACGATGAGTAGGGTAGAGATCTTTCCAAGCGTAATTAGCAATAAAACGGTCTAGTCGTTCATGAATTATCGGGGTTAAGGGACCTACTTTTGTCCATGTAAACCAACCCGAAGTTGGTTTGCAATCGAATAGGTTGTTTCGAATTAAACAATTTTGGAAATTTTTGATTTGGGATCTCGCTCTACGGGGACCCCCTTGTTTTTCTGAATCTGTTAGAATCTCATTGAGATCTCCTCCGATAAGCCAAGGTTTATCTTTAGTAGAATTGTATAAGGAATCAATTAATTCCCATGTTTTATATTTTTGGCTAGTTTCCGAAAATCCATGCATTCCAGTGAAAATCATAGTGCAGTTATTCTTTGTAATTTGAATGTGAATATAACGCAGCGAATAGGAAATTAAACTTATATTAATATCGTTTGCGGCGAATAAAGAAATTCCGGAACACCCTTCCGAGGGGGGGATAGAAATAATGTCTTGCATACCTAATGAAAGACATAAGCGGTTACATTCCGCATTATTTAACTTAGTTTCGCATAAGAAGATAATATCGGGGTTGGTACGTTGGACATAGGCTCTGAGATGTTGAACTGTCGGTGCTTGTCCAAGGCCCTGACAGTTCCAGCAGAGGATCCTTATTTTGCTCGGCGGGGCTGGGAATCAGCCGCCGCCGGAGAGTTTTTAGAGCTGCTCATCCCAGCTTTTGGAGTAGATCCTGATTGTTTGGATTTTTTCGACGGGAGCGATACTTGTATTGGGGAGCGGCGTTTCATGCCTCGGTTAGTTTGGGGTGGTGCAGGTGCTGGTGCGGGCGCTGGAACAGGAACAGGTGCAGGGGCTGCATCATTTGGGTAAGTTTTAAGCAACCACTGATTAAAGTCATTGAAAAATGTATCAGTGGGTTTAGAAGGCTTACTCGATTCAGAGTCAAAATTTTTGATTTGTTCGGCAGTAGGGCTGGGAACACCATAATCATCATTGGGTTCCCAATCATCATCAGAACCATCTTCCGGAATGGGATAGATGGTGTTCAGGGGCTGGGGCACAAGGGGAGCTTTTTGTTTCGGATCAGCAGCAGGGGGGTCATTGACCGTATTGGGGCCTTCATCCATGGTCATGTCGACATTTTGGGCTTCTTCGGTTACTTGTTCCGTAAATGAGGCGGCGTCGCCTTCATTTAGAGAGCCTTTATTTTGAAAAAAGAGAATTATTAGGGACTTGTGACTATTTGTAAAAAGGATGATGAATGAGTAAAGAGAATTACCCATATTGTTCTGGTCGTTAGGAGGAGCTGTAGGATTGACCGGGACAGCTGGGTTATTCGTCGGATTTACTAAGAGAAAATTAGAGGGTAAGAAATTTGATAGAAAGTTTGATAAAGGAGAATAAATAAAAACAGTTGTAATTATAAAAGTTGAAAAAAATATACCATTCACTGGAGGGATGTTTGGAATCAGATTCGGTTCTACATTTCGGATACGCCCCCGAATTCCAACTGGGCGACGTCTAGGAGGAAGATAACGGAGCCATTCTCCGTATTGCAATTTGTTGGGATCGATTGAAGATCTGATAGGACAATTCTCCAAGGTATGACTGATGATACCACAGCCAGGGCAAAGAATTGGAAGTCTTTCATACTGAAGGCGGCACATAATTGTGTTTTCACCGGAACCAATAAATACAAATCGGGTGACAGGTCTTGTGATATTGAGGAAGATTTCAACTCGAAGGAATTCCACCATATTCCCATCAACTTGGCGGGTATCTGTTCGGAGAACATTGCCCACCATCGAGCCTAAAGCATGTCCCACCAGATGGGATCTTTCTATATCAACAAAGAGTGAATCAGGAAGGGAGAAGATTCTGATCTAGATTTTCATTGTGTTGAAGTTGTAGTCGGTTAAGGATTTGGCTGGATCATATTCGGTGACTGCAAGCCATTCGTCCTTGTAAAGCCAAGGTCTGCGGTTGATAATTTCATAGCAGTTCTTGACTTCCTTAAACTTGATCTTGATGAAATTATATTGTATCACTGAGATGGATATAACTTCGTTGGGTTTCCAGATACCTTCAAAGGCATTGATAACAGCAGAAATATCTATGGGTTTGGACGATATAAAGCGACCAATAACAATGAGTTTGGGATCTTCCTTGACGAAGTCGAAATCAGGAGTGTAAAGTAGTTTCGATTCTTCATTTGTGAGGCTGATCGAATTGAGTTGGGGGATTGAAGAGGATGAGGCCATTGGGGAGTTTGAAGGATGTGAATAGTACGATTGAGATAATAGGTGTGGTGGGATGATGTAATTGTGTTGTGGGTTTATAAAGAAGACGAGAATAGTTAAGAGGTTTGAGATATGGAAAGTGGAACGTAATGTATTCAGAGAAATTATTGACCAGAGTAAAAAGGGGGGACTGATAGTGTCAAAAGGTAATTTAATTAAGGTAGTTGCCTTAATTGAAATAATAGACTTAAAAAGAAAATAAAATCTAGGAGTAATTAAAGGAAAATATCTAAAAGAGATTTGATTTAAGAAGGGAAAGGACAGAGTGGCTTTAGTAAAATAAGGGAATAATTTAATAATGAAGTATTTAAAGAGGTGATTAATTTTGAAAGGCGTAGTTAAAGGAGAATAAAAAGAGTAACTGTTGGGATATATTGTAATTATTAGTATTGATGAAGCAAAATAAAAGGTATAGATTGAGGAGGTAGATTTTAGGAATAAGGTTAATATTAAAAGGTAGAATAAATACGGAGAGATGACGTTAACGTTGACTGTATATAAGGCTTTATTATAGGAAAATTTATGAGATATTAAATATGCAAATAAAAATAAAAGGGATATTTTGAATGCCAAGCTGGAAGAAAATTTATGTCGGCGTAGTAAATGGGGGATAAAGGATAAAGAATAATTAATTGAATTTTTGAAATTTGAATACTTTATGAGATAGCGAATAATTATTGAAAAAGTTGAACTGAATATTTGGAAAAATTTTAAGAGATTAATAAATTTTTTAAATAAAAAACATCTATTTAGTAGTAAATTAAGAGGATCCCAAGTGTGGGCTTGTAATGTTTCACCTAGAAAGGTGTAGTGGGAAAAGAGTTTTTCCGAATATTTCAGCAGATAACGTAAGTTGAGATAGTAACAAGAATCTAACAGGGAAAATAAAGCATACATGGCAGATATAATGCATAGTAGAGAACAGATAAAAGCATGGTAAAAAAGAAAGAAAAGCAGGAAAGGAAATAGGCAATAAAAAATTACAGACCCAGGGAAGAAAGGAAGCGGGGATAAGAAAATTATTACAAACCAAAAGAGCAAAGAAAAAATAAAGGGGGGAATGCAATTGAATTTAATTATAATTGAAATTAACCGTGGTTTAGTAGGAGAATAGATGTCCCAACTTTCCTTTAGCTCGTGCTTAGTAATTTGTATAATGGTTGCACTTGTTGTTGCGTATCGATAAAGCCTATAATAAGAACCGAAGAAAGAACAAATGCAAAGAGTTAAAGACCAGCAATTGATAGTACAATATGAACATGATAAAGGAGAAAGTACAAAGGTATAGGTAAAGTTTAGATTAGACACAGAATGAAAAGGCATAGATGTGATAGTGTTAATGATACAGGCTTTACACAATAGTGCATGACACCGATTAATCCAAGAGGTTAGAATTATCTGGTTATATATAGGTGATATCCAGAAAGAAAATATGATATTTATATTAGAATAATTTTCCAGGATTGTGATCGAAAATGCAAGCATGACTGAATGAATGGAGACTGTAGTAAAGAATGCAGAAACAAGGATAACAGTGTACGTTTTAGAACAATTATAAAAGTTACTTTTAAGAGGTAATTTAACAGCATATATTATAAAAGTAACCAGAATATTAGTGTACATTGTAGATTGGAATGATAATATTTTTATGAATTTTAAAGGTGAGACAGTATCGTGGATCATAGGATATATATATTTTTGAGTTGTTTTAATAGGTAAATAATAAAGAAATTTACAGAGAGCAGTAATAAAAGAAAAAGAATAATTATATTTTAATATATAGAAATTATCAGAATACAGTTTATCTTTTAGATAATACAGATTTTGTATTATATTTTTAATCGAAAAATATCCCATTGAGTGGGCTGGTAGTTGTTTCCCTAAAAGGGCTGGTTTTTTGAGATAGGTAATAGATAAACGAGATATACATAAGGAATCATAATTAATTTCCAGAAGGCAGAACAAAAGATAGGTATGCAAGCAAAGGTTAGGCCATATGATTAAGAGGGATAGATAAAGCATTTCGAAAAGATGCATGATGTATTTACTGAGATATAAGACAAACAAAGGATTGTAAAAAAAGAGAAATGAGATGCACGTATGTACAAAATCAAACCTTAGAGAAGAAAGACGAACAATGCATACTACCCCAAGGGAAGAGATGACAAAGTTATCCTGTTGACATAACAAAGGGAAAAAACTTAAAAAGAAATATAGCAAAGAAAGGGGGCAATAAAATAAAAAAATAAAGGCATAGATAACAGCCTTGGTATAACCAGTAAGATGAACTGTTGAGAAGAAGCAGAAGAGATAGTCAAATCTGAAATAAAAAGGAAAAAAATTAGAAAGGCAGAGCAGATGATTCATATTAACAAAGAACGAACAAAAGGAAAGGAAAAGGATGTAAAAAAGCCAGATAGAAATAGCCTGAATAAATAAAGGATGAAAAGGATTCTTCAAGGAGGCCCTTCGGAAAATCCTCAGATCCAGACTTTTAGACAAACCCAGATAACAGATGACAACCATAGGAGTATTAATTGTAGCGAAAAACAAAATCGACACCCTAAAAAGGTATTATGCGAAGAGGAAATGCAGCAGAAAAAGAATACCAAAGAGAAAAAGGAAAGGATAAAGTAAAGAGGGAACCGAGTATAAAGGTGGTCGGCCACCGCCTTGGCCCGCCGCCGGAGGGAGGAGACTCCGATGAAACGGAAAAAACATAAACAGAAAGGAAAAAGACAAAACCCATCGATTAGGATAAAAAGAAATAAAAGATGAGAAAGGGAATAAAAATCAAAAAAAGGATGAAAAGGGGGTTGTCGGTCGGACTTACCATTAAGACCATCCGGATACCGGAGAAGAGGGATCGCCATAACCGAGCGGAGGAAACAATCGAAGCCCATATCCGGTATTGAAAGGTCCCGTTGGTGTAAACATAAACGGCAAAAATAAAGAGAAACCCAAAGATCAGAGATTAAATCAAAAAATGAAATGAAAAAATAAAAAAGACAAGGAGGAGAAGCACCAAACTTGTCTTGAAGCCCAGATCTGAGATGAAGACCAGATCTGCCTTTACAGATTCGATTTGAGGAATGCTGAGAAAGGCTCATCGGAAACACACGATGAGAACAAAACCAGAAAAGGAAAATCCTTGCAAAAAAGAAAGGAAATCTGGTGAAGTGGTTATTGAGATCTAGAGACTCCCAAATAACACAAAACAAGTAAAACAGCCGAAAAAATAGAGTAAAAAGATAAAGAGAGATAAAAGGATAGAAATAACCTGTTTGTTGATATTGTTGGCTGAGTGGGATGACTCTTGGGATTCTCATCCCGCTTTCCAAGGAAGTCTTGGTAACCGTGAAGATTATGGCTAAACCGGCAGAAAAAGAATGGATGCCGTGAGGGGAGAGGAGATTGGTGAAAAAAATCACCGGAAAAAAAGGAAAAGAAAGCCAAAACCAAACCAGAACCCCGGAGAAAGTTGAGAGAAAATTGAGAGCCATCCCACCCGTTAGAATTTTAACTGAGTAAAAAGTACATAAATCGAGTTTTTGCAATATAATCGTGTTGAAAAGCTCCTAATCAATTATATGAACTCCTAAAATTTGATTAAAACTTGTTTTGCGGTCTTTTTTGTAGAGGTTTCGGACGAGCGGGTCTAAATGGGGCGAACAATGAACCCGTTAGAATTTTAACTTAGTAAAAAGTACAGAAATCAAGTTTTTGCAATATAATCGTGTTCAAAAGCTCTTAATCAATTATATGAACTCCTAGAATTTGATTCTAACTTATTTTGCGATCTTTTTTGAAACGGTTTCAGACGAGCGGGTCTAAATGGGCCGAACAATGGACCCATTAGAATTTTAACTGAGTAAAGAAATCGAATTTTTGCAATATAATCGTGTTGAAAAGCTCGTAAACAATTGTATGAACTCCTAAATTTGGATTAAAACTTATTTTGCAACCCTTTTGTAGAGGTTTCGGACGAGCGGGTCTAAATGGGCCGAACAATGGACCCGTTAGAATTTTAACTGAGTAAAAAGTACAGAAATCAAGTTTTTTGCAATATAATCGTGTTGAAAAGCTCGTAATCAATTGTATGAACTCCTAAATTTGGATTAAAACTTATTTTGCAACCCTTTTTGTAGAGGTTTCGGACGAGCGGGTCTAAATGGGCTGAACAATGGACCCGTTAGAATTTTAACTGAGTAAAAAGTACAGAAATCGAGTTTTTGCAATATAATCGTGTTGAAAAGCTCGTAATCAAGTATATGAACTCCTAAAATTTGATTCTAACTTGTTTTGCGGTCTTTTTTGTAGAGGTTTCGGACGAGCGGGTCTAAATGGGCCGAACAATGGACTCGTTAGAATTTTAACTGAGTAAAAAGTACAGAAATCGAGTTTTGCAATATAATCGTGTTGAAAAGCTCGTAAACAATTGTATGAACTATTAAATTTGGATTAAAACTTATTTTGCAACCCTTTTGTAGAGGTTTCGGACGAGCAGGTCTAAATGTGCCGAACAATGGACCTGTTAGAATTTTAATTGAGTAAAAAGTAAAGAAATCAAGTTTTTGCAATATAATCGTGTTGAAAAGCTCGTATTCAATTGTATGAACTCCTAAATTTGGATTAAAACTTATTTCCAACCCTTTTGTAGAGGTTTCGGACGAGCGGGTCTAAATGGGCCGAACAATGGACCCGTTAGAATTTTAACTGTGTAAAAAGTACAGAAATCGAGTTTTTGCAATATAATCGTGTTGAAAAGCTTATAATCAATTATATGAACTCCTAAAATTTGATTCTAACTTGTTTTGCGGTCTTTTTTTTATAGAGGATTCGGACGAGCGGGTCTAAATGGGCCGAACAATGGACCCGTTAAAATTTTAACTAAGTCAAAAGTACAGAAATCGAGTTTTTGCAATATAATAGTGTTGAAAAGCTCGTAATAAATTATATGAACTCCTAAATTTCGATTAAAACTTACTTTGCGGTCCTTTTCGTATGGTTTCGGACGATCGAGTCTACATGGGCCGAACAATGGACCCGTTAGAATTTTAACCGAGTAAAAAGTATAAAAATTAAGTTTTTGCAATATAATAGTGTTGAAAAGCTCGTAATCAATTATATGAACTCCTACATTTGGATTAAAACTTATTTTGCAGCCCTTTTTGGTAGAGGTTTCGGACGAGCGGGTCTAAATGGGCCGAACAATGGACACGTTAGAATTTTTTTTAAGAAAGCTCATTAGAATTTTAACTAAGTAAAAAGTACAGAAATTGAATTTTTGCAATATAATCGTGTTGAAAAGCTCGTTATCAATTATATGAACTCCTAAAATTTGATTCTAACTTATTTTGTGATCTTTATTGTTGAGGTTTCAGACGAGCGGGTCTAAATGGGCCGAACAATGGATCCGTTAGAATTTTAATTGATTAGAAAGTACAAAAGTGAGTTTTTGCAATATAATCTGTTTGAAAATATCTTAATCAATTGTATGAACTCCTAAATTTGGATTAAAACTTATTTTGCAACCTTTTTGTAGAGGTTTCGGACGAGCGGGTCTAAATGGGCCTAACAATGGACCCGTTAGAATTTTAAGAGAGTAAAAAGCAGAAAAATCGAGTTTTTGCAATATAATTGTGTTGAAAAGCTCATAATCAATTGTATGAACTCCTAAATTTGGATTAAAACTTATTTTGCAACCCTTTTGTAGAGGTTTCGGACGAGCGGGTCTAAATGGGCCGAACAATAGACCCGTTAGAATTTTAACGGAGTAAAAAGTATAGAAATAAAGTTTTTGCAATATAATCGTGTTGAAAAGTTCGTAATCAATTGTATGAACTCCTAAATTTGGATTAACACTTAAGTTTGCAATCCTTTTGTAGAGGTTTCGGACGAGGGAGTCTAAATGAGCCGAACAATGGGCCTGTTAGAATTTTAACCGAGTAAAAAGTACAAAAATCGGGTCTTTGCAATATAATCGTGTTGAAAATCTCGTAATCAATTATATGAACTCCTAAATTTGGATTAAAACTTATTTTGCAACCCTTTTGTAGAGGTTTCGGATGAGCGGGTCCAAATGGGCCGAACAATGGACCCGTTAGAATTTTTACTTAGTAAAAAGTAATAAAATCGAGTTTTTGCAATATACTCGTGTTAAAAAGCTCGTAATCAATTGTATGAACTCCTAAATTTGGATTAAAACTTATTTTGCAACCCTTTTGTAGAGGTTTCAGACGAGCGGGTCTAAATGGGACTAACAATGGACCCGTTAGAATATTAACTGAATAAAAAGACATAATTCTAGTTTTTTCAATACAATCATGTTGAAAATTTAGTAATTTAATTTTATGAACTCCTAAATTTGGATTAAAACTTATTTTGCAACCCTTTTGTAGAGGTTTCGGACGAGCGGGTCTAAATGGGCCGAACAATGGACCCGTTAGAATTTTAACTGAGTAAAAAGTACAGTACCCGAGTTTTTGCAATATAATCATGTTGAAAAGATCGTAATCAATTATATTTGCAGCCCTTTTGTAGAGGTTTCAGACGAACGGGTCTAAATGGGCCGAACAAAGGACCCATTAGAATTTTAACAGAGTAAAAAGTACAGAAATCGAATTTTTGCAATATAATCATGTTGGAAAGCTCGAAATTAATTATATGAACTCTAAAGTTTGATTAAAACTTGTTTTGTGGTCTTTTTTGTTGAGGTTTCGGACGAGCGGGTCTAAATGGGCCGAACAATGGACACGTTAGAATTTTAAATGAGTAAAAAGTACAGAAATCGAGTTTTTGCAATATAATCGTGTTGAAAAGCTCGTAATTAATTGTATGAACTCCTAAATTTGGATTAAAACTTATTTTGCAACCCTTTTGTAAGGGTTTCGGACGAGCGGGTCTAAATGGGCCGAACAATGGACCCGTTAGAATTTTAACTAAGTAAAAAGTACAAAAATCAAGTTTTTGCAATATAATCGTGTTGAAAAGCTTGTAATCAATTGTATGAACTCCTAAATTTGGATTAAAACTTATTTTCCAACCCTTTTGTAGAGGTTTCGGACGAGCGGGTCTAAATGGGCCGAACAATGGACCCGTTAGAATTTTAACTGAGTAAAAAGTACAGCAATGGACCCGTTAGAATTTTAACTGAGTAAAAAGTACAGAAATCGAGTTTTTGCAATATAATCGTGTTGAAAAGCTCGTAATCAATTATATGAACTCCTAAAATTTGATTCTAACTTGTTTTGCGGTCTTTTTTGTAGAGGTTTCGGACGAGCGGGTCTAAATGGGCCGAACAATGGACTCGTTAGAATTTTAACTGAGTAAAAAGTACAGAAATCGAGTTTTTGCAATATAATCGTGTTGAAAAGCTCGTAATCAATTTTATTAACTCCTAAATTTGGATTAAAACTTATTTTGCAACCCTTTTGTAGAGGTTTCGGACGAGCGGGTCTAAATGGGGCGAACAATGAACCCGTTAGAATTTTTTTTTGAAAGAAAGGCCTCGTTAAAAACCCCTACTACTGTCCTTCAAGCAGAGCTAGAGGACCCTAAAAAGGGGAAAAGAGTGCCTATGTTTTATTTCATGAAATAGTTGTTACAAGATGATTGATACAAGGGGGAATATCAGAAGTAAAAGATAAGGCAGACATATTTCCAAGCGAATAAGTCGCCAAAGAATGCGCTACATGATTTGCCTCACGGCGTACAAAGGAAATAGAAGCTGATACAAAGTCATGAAGAGATTCCCGAATTTGATGAAGAAGAGGCCCCAATGTGGAGAGGTCTAATCCTGGATTGTTGATTCTATTTGCAATGGAAGCACAATCAGTTTCCAGCATAATCCGAGTCCATCCTTGAGAGCGAGCGAAGGTGACTCCGGCAAGAAGGCTTTCACCTTCACAAGTAACTGCATCCGGATGGCTGCCAAGCGGAAAGGCGAGGCCCCCCCACCACTGCACCTGTAGAATCACGTGCAACAGCACCAACCGCCACAGCACGAGTAGAAGGATTGAAAGCCCCATCTACATTAATTTTGATATGGTTAGACGGAGGAGGACTCCAATTTGTAGAAGAAAGAAAAGAAGGCGCTGGAATGGTAGGCGCAGTTGCATTGTAAAAGTCATTATGTAGACTAATAGAGTTGACGGCAGTAAGCCAGGATGGTTGCAAATGGCGATTATGAATCCAATCATTACGCCTGTTCCAAATATTCCAAATAGTAGAAAGGAAAAGACCAAATTTATCGGAGGATAGAAAGTGGGTGGCTTCCTCCAACCATTGCAGAGGAGTAGAAGTCGATCTTCTGTAAAGACGAATGGGAATACCAGAAAGCTGAAGGGCTTCACCCCAAATGGGACAGGGCCCCGAGTCTGGAGCAAAAACTTGCATTTTAGAACCAACTGGTAAAGCACCAGACGCCATGCGCCATCCAAAAGTTTTGACTTTAGGCAAGGCCTTAACTTTTGACAGGAATTTCCAAAACCGATTGGGTGGAGTTTGTGGGAGCACAGGGCGTTGTAAGAAAAGATAACCAGAGCGAACCGAGTAAATGCCCGAGTCGTTAGAAGACCAGAGAATAGAGTCACGCTGATCATTTATAATCGGTATACCAAGTATGGTGGAGGCGTCTGTTGGAGTAAAATAACGATGTACTTTGGCAGGATCCCAAGCAGTTTGGTTACGGATCATGAAATCACGGCATCGGATGTGGACTTCATCCGAGATTTCATAATTCCCAGTAAGGGTAATAGGGGAATGACCTCCCCAGATGTCTTTATGAACTTTTATATTACTATTAATTCCTGGGCGATATAGGAATCCTGGGAGTAGGCGTTGAATAGCATTGTACATGCCTTGCCATGCGAAAGAGCCACGAATAGGCCTGGAGGAATCAAGGATATTCCCAGAAGGGAAATATTTAGCACGATAAATCTGGCCTAGTAGAGAATTTGGTTCACAGATTAGTCTCCATATTTGTTTACCCAAGAGAGAAATATTGAAGTCATGTAAATCTTTAAATCCCATTCCTCCAGCAGCCTTAGGTAAACAGAAATTGTTCCATGGTAGCATATGCCATCCTTTTTTGTTGGATTTACCAGACCACCAATATTGTCTGATAGCTGAAGTCATATCATCAATGATGTTTACCCGTTAGAATTTTAACTGAGTAAAAAGTACAGAAATCAAGTTTTTGCAATATAATCGTGTTCAAAAGCTCTTAATCAATTATATGAACTCCTAGAATTTGATTCTAACTTATTTTGCGATCTTTTTTGTAACGGTTTCGGACGAGCGGGTCTAAATGGGCCGAACAATGTACCCGTTAGAATTTTAACTGAGTAAAGAAATCGAGTTTTTGCAATATAATCGTGTTGAAAAGCTCGTAAACAATGGATCCGTTAGAATTTTAACTGAGTAGAAAGTACAAAAAGTGAGTTTTTGCAATATAATCTGTTTGAAAATCTCTTAATCAATTGTATGAACTCCTAAATTTGGATTAAAACTTATTTTGCAACATTTTTGTAGAGGTTTCGGACGAGCGTGTCTAAATGGGCCTAACAATGGACCCGTTAGAATTTTAAGAGAGTAAAAAGAAGAAAAATCGAGTTTTTGCAATATAATTGTGTTAAAAAGCTCATAATCAATTGTATGAACTCCTAAATTTGGATTAAAACTTATTTTGCAACCCTTTTGTAGAGGTTTCGGACGAGCGGGTCTAAATGGGCCGAACAATGGACCCGTTAGAATTTTAACTAAGTAAACAGTACAGAAATCAAGTTTTTTCAATATAATCGTGTTGAAAAGCTCGTAATCAATTATATGAACTCCTAAATTTGGATTAAAACTTATTTTCCAACCCTTTTGTAGAGGTTACGGACGAGCGGGACTAAATGGGCCGAACAATGGACCCGTTAGAATTTTATCTGAGTAAAAAGTACAAAAATCGAGTTTTTGCAATATAATCGTGTTGAAAAGCTCGTAATCAATTATATGAACTCCTAAAATTTGATTCTAACTTGTTTTGCGGTCTTTTTTGTAGAGGTTTCAGACGAGCGGGTCTAAATGGGCCGAACAATGGACTCGTTAGAATTTTAACTGAGTAAAAAGTACAGAAATCGAGTTTTTGCAATATAATCGTGTTGAAAAGCTCGTAATCAATTTTATTAACTCCTAAATTTGGATTAAAACTTATTTTGCAACCCTTTTGTAGAGGTTTCGGACGAGCGGGTCTAAATGGGCCGAACAATGGACCCGTTAGAATTTTAACTGAGTCAAAAGTACAGAAATTGAGTTTTTGCAATATAATAGTGTTGAAAAGCTCGTAATAAATTATATGAACTCCTAAATTTGGAATAAAACTTATTTTGCAGCCCTTTTTTGTAGAGGTTTCGGACGAGCGGGTCTTAATGGGCCGAACAATGGACACGTTAGAATTTTTTTTAAGAAATCTCATTAGAATTTTAACTAAGTAAAAAGTACAGTAATTGAATTTTTGCAATATAATCGTGTTGAAAAGCTCGTTATCAATTATATGAACTCCTAAAATTTAATTCTAACTTATTTTGTGATCTTTTTTGTTGAGGTTTCAGACGAGCGGGTCTAAATGGGCCGAACAATGGACCCGTTAGAATTTTAACTGAGTAAAAAGTACAAAAATCTAGTTTTTGCAATCTAATTTTGTTGAAAAGCTCGTAATCAATTGTATGAACTCCTAAATTTGGATTAAAACTTATTTTGCAACCCTTTTGTAGAGGTTTCGGATGAGCGAGTCTAAATGGGCCGAACATTGGACCCGTTAGAATTTTAACTGAGTACAAAGTACAGAAATCAAGTTTTTGCAATATAATCGTGTTAAAAAGCTCGTAATCAATTATATGAACTCCTAAAATTTGATTCTAATTTTTTTTGCGGTCTCTTTTGTAGAGGTTTCGGACGAGCGGGTCTAAATGGGACGAACAATGGATCCGTTAGAATTTTAACTGAGTAGAAAGTACAAAAAGTGAGTTTTTGCAATATAATCTATTTGAAAATCTCTTAATCAATTGTATGAACTCCTAAATTTGGATTAAAACTTATTTTACAACCTTTTTGTAGAGGTTTCGGACGAGCGGGTCTAAATGGGCCTAACAATGGACCCGTTAGAATTTTAAGAGAGTAAAAAGAAGAAAAATCGAGTTTTTGCAATATAATTGTGTGGAAAAGCTCATAATCAATTGTATGAACTCCTAAATTTGGATTAAAACATATTTTGCAACCCTTTTGTAGAGGTATCGGACGAGCGGGTCTAAATGGGCCGAACAATGGACCCGTTAGAATTTTAACTGAGTAAAAAGTACAGTAATCGAGTTTTTGCAATATAATCATGTTGAAAAGATCGTAATCAATTATATGAACTCCAAAAATTTTATTCTAACTTGTTTTGCGGTCTTTTTTGTAGAGGTTTCGGACGAGCGGGTCTAAATGGGCCGAACAATGGACCCGTTAGAATTTTAACTGAGAAAAAAGTACAGAAATCGAGTTTTTGCAATATAATCGTGTTGAAAAGCTCTTAATCAATTGTATGAACTCCTAAATTTGGATTAAAACTTATTTTGCAACCATTTTGTAGAGGTTTCAGACGAGCGTGTCTAAATGGGACGAACAATGGACCCGTTATAATATTAACTGAATAAAAAGTACAGAATTCTAGTTTTTTCAATATAATCGTGTTGAAAAGCTCGTAATTTAATTTTATGAACTCCTAAATTTATATTAAAACTTATTTTGCAACCCTTTTGTACAGGTTTCAGACGAGCGGGTCTAAATGGGCCGAACAATGGACCCATTGGAATTTTAACTGAGTAAAAAGTTCAGAAATCGAGTTTTTGAAATATAATCATGTTGAAAAGCTCGTAATCAATTATATTTGCAGCCTTTTGTAGAGTTTTCGGACGAACGAGTCTAAATGGGCCGAACAAAGGACCCGTTAGAATTTAAAAGAGTAAAAAGTACAGAAATCGAATTTTTGCAATATAATCATGTTGGAAAGCTCGACATTAATTATATGAACTCTTAAATTTGATTAAAACTTGTTTTGCGGTCTTTTTTGTAGAGGTTTCGGACGAGCGGGTCTAAATGGGCCGAACAATGGACTCGTTAGAATTTTAACTAGGTAAAAAGTACAGAAATCGAGTTTTTGCAATATAATTGTGTTGAAAAGCTCGTAATCAATTGTATTAACTCCTAAATTTGGATTAAAACTTATTTTGCAACCCTTTTGTAGAGGTTTCGGACGAGCGGGTCTAAATGGGCCGAACAATGGACCCGTTAGAATTTTATCTGAGTCAAAAGTACAGAAATCGAGTTTTTGCAATATAATAGTGTTGAAAAGCTCATAATAAATTATATAAACTACTAAATTTCGATTAAAACTACTTTGCGGTCCTTTTCGTAAGGTTTCGGACGAGCGAGTCTAAATGGGCCGAACAATGGACCCGTTAGAATTTTAACCGAGTAAAAAGTATAAAAATTAAGTTTTTGCATTATAATAGTGTTGAAAAGCTCGTAATCAATTATATGAACTCCTAAATTTGGATTAAAACTTATTTTGCAGCCCTTATTTGTAGAGGTTTCGGACGAGCGGGTTTAAATGGGCCGAACAATGGACACGTTAGAATTTTTTTTAAGAAAGCTCATTAGAATTTTAACAAAGTAAAAAGTACAAAAATTGAATTTTTGCAATATAATCGTGTTGAAAAGCTCGTTATCAATTATATGAACTCCTAAAATTTGATTCTAACTTATTTTGTGAACTTTTTTGTTGAGGTTTCAGACGAGCGGGTCTAAATGGGCCGAACAATGGACCCGTTAGAATTTTAACTAAGTAAAAAGTACAAAAATCGAGTTTTTGCAATCTAATTGTGTGGAAAAGCTCGTAATCAATTGTATGAACTCCTAAATTTTGATTAAAACTTATTTTGCAACCCTTTTGTAGAGGTTTCAGATGAGCGAGTCTAAATGGGCCGAACATTGGACCCGTTAGAATTTTAACTGAGTACAAAGTACAGAAATCAAGTTTTTGCAATATAATCGTGTTGAAAAACTCGTAATCAATTATATGAACTCCTAAAATTTGATTCTAATTTGTTTTGCGATCTCTTTTTTAGAGGTTTCGGATGAGCGAGTCTAAATGGGCCGAACAATGGATCCGTTAGAATTTTAACTGAATAGAAAGTACAAAAAGTGAGTTTTTGCAATATAATCTGTTTGAAAATCTCTTAATCAATTGTATGAACTCCTAAATTTGGATTAAAACTTATTTTGCAACCTTTTTGTAGAGGTTTCGGACGAGCGGGTCTAAATGGGCCTAACAATGGACCCGTTAGAATTTTAAGAGAGTAAAAAGCAGAAAAATCGAGTTTTTGCAATATAATTGTGTTTAAAAGCTCATAATCAATTGTATGAACTCCTAAATTTGGATTAAATCTTATTTTGCAACCCATTTGTAGAGGTTTCGGACGAGCGGGTCTAAATGGGCCGAACAATGCACCCGTTAGAATTTTAACAGAGTAAAAAGTATATAAATCGAGTTTTTGCAATATAATCGTGTTGAAAACCTCGTAATCAATTGTATGAACTCATAAATTTGGATTAACACTTAAGTTTGCAATCCTTTTGTAGAGGTTTCAGACGAGGGGGTCTAAATGGGCCGAACAATGGACCCGTTAGAATTTTAACTGAGTAAAAAGTACAGAAATCGGGTTTTTGCAATATAATCGTGTTGAAAATCTCGTAATCAATTGTAGGAACTCCTAAATTTGGATTAAAACTTATTTTGCAACCCTTTTGTAGAGGTTTCGGATGAGCGGGTCCAAATGGGCCGTACAATGGACCCGTTAGAATTTTTACTTAGTAAAAAGTAATAAAATCGAGTTTTTGCAGTATAATCGTGTTAAAAATCTCGTAATCAATTGTATGAACTCCTAAATTTGGATTAAAACTTATTTTGCAACCCTTTTGTAGAGGTTTCGGACGAGCGGGTCTAAATGGGCCGAACAATGGACCCGTTAGAATTTTAACTGAGTAAAAAGTATAGAAATCGAGTTTTTGCAATATAATCGTGTTGAAAAGCTCGTAATCAATTGTATGAACTCATAAATTTGGATTAAAACTTATTTTGCAACTCTTTTGTAGAGGTTTCAGACGAGCGGGTCTAAATGGGACGAACAATGGACCCGTTAGAATATTAACTGAATAAAAAGTACCTAATTCTAGTTTTTTCAATATAATCGTGTTGAAAAGCTCGTAATTTAATTTTATGAACTCCTAAATTTGGATTAAAACTTATTTTGCAACCCTTTTGTAGAGGTTTCGGACGAGCGGGTCTAAATGGGCCGAAAAATGGACCAGTTAGAATTTTAACTGAGTAAAAAGTACAGTAATCGAGTTTTTGCAATATAATCATGTTGAAAAGATCGTAATCAATTATATGAACTCCAAAAATTTGATTCTAACTTGTTTTGCGGTCTTTTTGTAGAGGTTTCAGACGAGCGAGTCTAAATGGGACGAACAATGGACCCGTTATAATATTAACTAAATAAAAAGTACAAAATTCTAGTTTTTTTTCAATATAATCGTGATGAAAAGCTCGTAATTTAATTTTATGAACTCCTAAATTTATATTAAAATTTATTTTGCAACCCTCTTGTACAGGTTTCAGACGAGCGGGTCTAAATGGGCCGAACAATGGACCCATTGGAATTTTAACTGAGTAAAAAGTTCAGAAATCGAGTTTTTGAAATATAATCATGTTGAAAAGCTCGTAATCAATTATATGAACTCTTAAAATTTGATTCTAAATTATTTTGCTGTTTTTTGTAGATGTTTCGGACGAGCGGGTCTAAATGGGCCAAACAATGGACCCGTTAGAATTTTAACTGTGTAAAAAGTACAGAAATCAAGTTTTTGAAAAATAATTGTGTTGAAAAGCAAGTAATCAATTATATGAACACCTAAATTTGGATTAAAACTTATTTTGCAACCCTTTTGTAGAGGTTTCGGACGAGCGGGTCTAAATGGGCATAACAATGGACCCGTTAGAATTTTAACTGAGTAAAATGTATAGAAATCGAGTTTTTGCAATATAATCGTGTTGAAAAGCTCGTAATCAATTGTAAGAACTCATAAATTGGGATTAAAACTTATTTTGCAACTCTTTTGTAGAGGTTTCAGACGAGCGGGTCTAAATGGGACGAATAATGGACCCGTTAGAATATTAACTGAATAAAAAGTACATAATTCTAGTTTTTTCAATATAATCGTGTTGAAAAGCTCGTAATTTAATTTTATGAACTCCTAAATTTAGATTAAAACTTATTTTGCAACCCTTTTGTAGAGGTTTCGGACGAGCGGGTCTAAAAAGGCCAAAAAATGGACAAGTTAGAATTTTAACTGAGTAAAAAGTAAAGTAATCTAGTTTTTGCAATATAATCATGTTGAAAAGCTCGTAATCAATTATATGAACTCCTAAAATTTGATTCTAACTTGTTTTGCGGTCTTTTTTGTAGAGGTTTCGGACGAGCGGGCCTAATTGGGCCGAACAATGGACCCGTTAGAATTTTAACTGAGAAAAAAGTACAGAAATCGAGTTTTTGCAATATAATTGTGTTGAAAAGCTCGTAATCAATTGTATGAACTCCTAAACTAGGATTAAAACTTATTTTGCAACCCTTTCGTAGAGGTTTCAGACGAGCGAGTCTAAATGGGCCGAAAAATGGACCCGTTAGAATATTAACTGAATAAAAAGTACATAATTCTAGTTTTTTCAATATAATCGTGTTCAAAAGCTCGTAATCAATTTTATAAACACCTAAATTTGTATTAAAACTTATTTTGCAACCCTCTTGTACAGGTTTCAGACGAGCGGGTCTAAATGGGCCGAACAATGGACCCATTGGAATTTTAACTGAGTAAAAAGTTCAGAAATCGAGTTTTTGAAATATAATCATGTTGAAAAGCTCGTAATCAATTATATGAACTCTTAAAATTTGATTCTAAGTTATTTTGCTGTTTTTTTGTAGAGGTTTCGGACGAGCGGGTCTAAATGGGCCAAACAATGGACCCGTTAGAATTTTAACTGTGTAAAAAGTACAGAAATCAAGTTTTTGCAAAATAATTGTGTTGAAAAGCTCATAATCAATTATATGAACTCCTAAATTTGGATTAAAACTTATTTTGCAGCCCTTTTTGTAGAGGTTTCGGAGGAACGGATCTAAACGTGCCGAACAAAGAACTCGTTAGAATTTTAACAGAGTAAAAAGTACAAAAATCG
The DNA here is from genome assembly GCA_030270665.1 of Hibiscus trionum. Taxonomy (NCBI): domain Eukaryota; kingdom Viridiplantae; phylum Streptophyta; class Magnoliopsida; order Malvales; family Malvaceae; genus Hibiscus; species Hibiscus trionum. The sequence goes on along the minus strand of BSYR01000010.1, from coordinate 34,068,685 downwards.
AGTTTTTGCAATATAATCATGTTGGAAAGCTCGAAATTAATTATCTGAACTCTTAAATTTGATTAAAACTTCTTTTGCGACCCTTTTGTAGAGGTTTCGGACGAGCGGGTCTAAATGGGCCGAACAATGGACCCGTTAGAATTTTAACGGAGTAAAAAGTATTGAAATCGAGTTTTTGCAATATAATCGTGGTGAAAAGCTCGTAATCAATTGTATGAACTCCTAAATTTGGATTAACACCAAAGTATGCAATCCTTTTGTAGAGGTTTCGGACGAGGGGGTCTAAATGGCCGAACAATGGACCCGTTAGAATTTTAACGGAGTAAAAAGTATAAAAATCGAGATTTTGCAATATAGTCGTGTTGGAAAGCTCGTAATCAATTGTATGAACCCCTAAATTTGGTTTAACACTTAGTTTGCAACCTTTTTGTAGAGGTTTCGGACGAGGGGGTCTAAATGGGCCGAACAATGGACCCGTTAGAATTTTAACGGAGTAAAAAGTATAAAAATCGAATTTTTGCAATATAGTCGTGTTGAAAAGCTCGTAATCAATTGTATGAACCCCTAAATTTGGTTTAACACTTACTTTGCAACCTTTTTGTAGAGGTTTCGGACGAGGGGGTCTAAATGGGCCGAACAATGGACCCGTTAGAATTTTAACTTAGTAAAAAGTACATAAATCAGGTTTTTGCAATATAATCGTGTCGAAAATCTCGTAATCAATTGTATGAACTCCTAAATTTGGATTAAAACTTATTTTGCAACCCTTTTGTAGAGGTTTCGGATGAGCGGGTCTAAATGGGCCGAACAATGGACCCGTTAGAATTTTAACTGAGTAAAAAGTACATAAATCGAGTTTTTGCAATATAATCTTGTTGAAAAGCTCGTTATCAATTATATGAACTCCTAAAATTTGATTAAAACTTGTTTTGCGGTCTTTTTTGTAGAGGTTTCGGACGAGCGGGTCTAAATGGGGCGAACAATGGACCCGTTAGAATTTTAACTTAGTAAAAAGTACAGAAATCAAGTTTTTGCAATATAATCGTGTTCAAAAGCTCTTAATCAATTATATGAACTCCTAGAATTTGATTCTAACTTATTTTGCGATCTTTTTTGTAACGGTTTCGGACGAGCGGGTCTAAATGGGCCGAACAATGGACCCGTTAGAATTTTAACTGAGTAAAGAAATCGAATTTTTGCAATATAATCGTGTTGAAAAGCTCGTAAACAATTGTATGAACTCCTAAATTTGGATTAAAACTTATTTTGCAACCCTTTTGTAGAGGTTTCGGACGAGCGGGTCTAAATGGGCCGAACAATGGACCCGTTAGAATTTTAACTGAGTAAAAAGTACAGAAATCAAGTTTTTTGCAATATAATCGTGTTGAAAAGCTCGTAATCAATTGTATGAACTCCTAAATTTGGATTAAAACTTATTTTGCAACCCTTTTTGTAGAGGTTTCGGACGAGCGGGTCTAAATGGGCTGAACAATGGACCCGTTAGAATTTTAACTGAGTAAAAAGTACAGAAATCGAGTTTTTGCAATATAATCGTGTTGAAAAGCTCGTAATCAAGTATATGAACTCCTAAAATTTGATTCTAACTTGTTTTGCGGTCTTTTTTGTAGAGGTTTCGGACGAGCGGGTCTAAATGGGCCGAACAATGGACTCGTTAGAATTTTAACTGAGTAAAAAGTACAGAAATCGAGTTGTGCAATATAATCGTGTTGAAAAGCTCGTAAACAATTGTATGAACTATTAAATTTGGATTAAAACTTATTTTGCAACCCTTTTGTAGAGGTTTCGGACGAGCAGGTCTAAATGTGCCGAACAATGGACCTGTTAGAATTTTAATTGAGTAAAAAGTAAAGAAATCAAGTTTTTGCAATATAATCGTGTTGAAAAGCTCGTATTCAATTGTATGAACTCCTAAATTTGGATTAAAACTTATTTTCCAACCCTTTTGTAGAGGTTTCGGACGAGCGGGTCTAAATGGGCCGAACAATGGACCCGTTAGAATTTTAACTGTGTAAAAAGTACAGAAATCGAGTTTTTGCAATATAATCGTGTTGAAAAGCTTATAATCAATTATATGAACTCCTAAAATTTGATTCTAACTTGTTTTGCGGTCTTTTTTTATAGAGGTTTCGGACGAGCGGGTCTAAATGGGCCGAACCATGGACCCGTTAAAATTTTAACCAAGTCAAAAGTACAGAAATCGAGTTTTTGCAATATAATAGTGTTGAAAAGCTCGTAATAAATTATATGAACTCCTAAATTTCGATTAAAACTTACTTTGCGGTCCTTTTCGTATGGTTTCGGACGATCGAGTCTAAATGGGCCGAACAATGGACCCGTTAGAATTTTAACCGAGTAAAAAGTATAAAAATTATGTTTTTGCAATATAATAGTGTTGAAAAGCTCGTAATCAATTATATGAACTCCTAAATTTGGATTAAAACTTATTTTGCAGCCCTTTTTTGTAGAGGTTTCGGAAGAGCGGGTCTAAATGGGCCGAACAATGGACACGTTAGAATTTTTTTTAAGAAAGCTCATTAGAATTTTAACTAAGTAAAAAGTAAAGAAATTGAATTTTTGCAATATAATCGTGTTGAAAAGCTCGTTATCAATTATATGAACTCCTAAAATTTGATTCTAACTTATTTTGTGATCTTTATTGTTGAAGTTTCAGACGAGCGGGTCTAAATGGGCCGAACAATGGATCCGTTAGAATTTTAACTGAGTAGAAAGTAAAAAAGTGAGTTTTTGCAATATAATCTGTTTGAAAATCTCTTAATCAATTGTATGAACTCCTAAATTTGGATTAAAACTTATTTTGCAACCTTTTTGTAGAGGTTTCGGACGAGCGGGTCTAAATGGGCCTAACAATGGACCCGTTAGAATTTTAAGAGAGAAAAAAGCAGAAAAATCGAGTTTTTGCAATATAATTGTGTTGAAAAGCTTATAATCAATTGTATGAACTCCTAAATTTGGATTAAAACTTATTTTGCAACCCTTTTGCAGAGGTTTCGGACTAGCGGGTCTAAATGGGCCGAACAATGGGCCCGTTAGAATTTTTTACTGAGTAAAAAGTAATAAAATCGAGTTTTTGCAATATAATCGTGTTAAAAAGCTCATAATCAATTGTATGAACTCCTAAATTTGGATTAAATCTTATTTTGCAACCCATTTGTAGAGGTTTCGGACGAGCGGGTCTAAATGGGCCGAACAATGCACCCGTTAGAATTTTAACAGAGTAAAAAGTATATAAATCGAGTTTTTGCAATATAATCGTGTTGAAAACCTCGTAATCAATTGTATGAACTCATAAATTTGGATTAACACTTAAGTTTGCAATACTTTTGTAGAGGTTTCAGACGAGGGGGTCTAAATGGGCCGAACAATGGACCCGTTAGAATTTTAACTGAGTAAAAAGTACAGAAATCGGGTTTTTGCAATATAATCGTGTTGAAAATCTCGTAATCAATTGTAGGAACTCCTAAATTTGGATTAAAACTTATTTTGCAACCCTTTTGTAGAGGTTTCGGATGAGCGGGTCCAAATGGGCCGTACAATGGACCCGTTAGAATTTTTACTTAGTAAAAAGTAATAAAATCGAGTTTTTGCAGTATAATCGTGTTAAAAATCTCGTAATCAATTGTATGAACTCCTAAATTTGGATTAAAACTTATTTTGCAACCCTTTTGTAGAGGTTTCGGACGAGCGGGTCTAAATGGGCCGAACAATGGACCCGTTAGAATTTTAACTGAGTAAAAAGTATAGAAATCGAGTTTTTGCAATATAATCGTGTTAAAAAGCTCGTAATCAATTGTATGAACTCATAAATTTGGATTAAAACTTATTTTGCAACTCTTTTGTAGAGGTTTCAGACGAGCGGGTCTAAATGGGACGAACAATGGACCCGTTAGAATATTAACTGAATAAAAAGTACCTAATTCTAGTTTTTTCAATATAATCGTGTTGAAAAGCTCGTAATTTAATTTTATGAACTCCTAAATTTGGATTAAAACTTATTTTGCAACCCTTTTGTAGAGGTTTCGGACGAGCGGGTCTAAATGGGCCGAAAAATGGACCAGTTAGAATTTTAACTGAGTAAAAAGTACAGTAATCGAGTTTTTGCAATATAATCATGTTGAAAAGATCGTAATCAATTATATGAACTCCAAAAATTTGATTCTAACTTGTTTTGCGGTCTTTTTGTAGAGGTTTCAGACGAGCGGGTCTAAATGGGACGAACAATGGACCCGTTATAATATTAACTAAATAAAAAGTACAAAATTCTAGTTTTTTTTCAATATAATCGTGATGAAAAGCTCGTAATTTAATTTTATGAACTCCTAAATTTATATTAAAATTTATTTTGCAACCCTCTTGTACAGGTTTCAGACGAGCGGGTCTAAATGGGCCGAACAATGGACCCATTGGAATTTTAACTGAGTAAAAAGTTCAGAAATCGAATTTTTGAAATATAATCATGTTGAAAAGCTCGTAATCAATTATATGAACTCTTAAAATTTGATTCTAAATTATTTTGCTGTTTTTTGTAGATGTTTCGGACGAGCGGGTCTAAATGGGCCAAACAATGGACCCGTTAGAATTTTAACTGTGTAAAAAGTACAGAAATCAAGTTTTTGAAAAATAATTGTGTTGAAAAGCAAGTAATCAATTATATGAACACCTAAATTTGGATTAAAACTTATTTTGCAACCCTTTTGTAGAGGTTTCGGACGAGCGGGTCTAAATGGGCATAACAATGGACCCGTTAGAATTTTAACTGAGTAAAATGTATAGAAATCGAGTTTTTGCAATATAATCGTGTTGAAAAGCTCGTAATAAATTGTAAGAACTCATAAATTAGGATTAAAACTTATTTTGCAACTCTTTTGTAGAGGTTTCAGACGAGCGGGTCTAAATGGGACGAATAATGGACCCGTTAGAATATTAACTGAATAAAAAGTACATAATTCTAGTTTTTTCAATATAATCGTGTTGAAAAGCTCGTAATTTAATTTTATGAACTCCTAAATTTAGATTAAAACTTATTTTGCAACCCTTTTGTAGAGGTTTCGGACGAGCGGGTCTAAAAAGGCCAAAAAATGGACAAGTTAGAATTTTAACTGAGTAAAAAGTAAAGTAATCTAGTTTTTGCAATATAATCATGTTGAAAAGCTCGTAATCAATTATATGAACTCCTAAAATTTGATTCTAACTTGTTTTGCGGTCTTTTTTGTAGAGGTTTCGGACGAGCGGGCCTAATTGGGCCGAACAATGGACCCGTTAGAATTTTAACTGAGAAAAAAGTACAGAAATCGAGTTTTTGCAATATAATTGTGTTGAAAAGCTCGTAATCAATTGTATGAACTCCTAAACTAGGATTAAAACTTATTTTGCAACCCTTTCGTAGAGGTTTCAGACGAGCGAGTCTAAATGGGCCGAAAAATGGACCCGTTAGAATATTAACTGAATAAAAAGTACAGAATTCTAGTTTTTTCAATATAATCGTGTTCAAAAGCTCGTAATCAATTTTATAAACACCTAAATTTGTATTAAAACTTATTTTGCAACCCTCTTGTACAGGTTTTAGACGAGCGGGTCTAAATGGGCCGAACAATGGACCCATTGGAATTTTAACTGAGTAAAAAGTTCAGAAATCGAGTTTTTGAAATATAATCATGTTGAAAAGCTCGTAATCAATTATATGAACTCTTAAAATTTGATTCTAAGTTATTTTGCTGTTTTTTTGTAGAGGTTTCGGACGAGCGGGTCTAAATGGGCCAAACAATGGACCCGTTAGAATTTTAACTGTGTAAAAAGTACAGAAATCAAGTTTTTGCAAAATAATTGTGTTGAAAAGCTCATAATCAATTATATGAACTCCTAAATTTGGATTAAAACTTATTTTGCAGCCCTTTTTGTAGAGGTTTCGGAGGAACGGGTCTAAACGTGCCGAACAAAGAACTCGTTAGAATTTTAACAGAGTAAAAAGTACAAAAATCGAGTTTTTGCAATATAATCATGTTGGAAAGCTCGAAATTAATTATCTGAACTCTTAAATTTGATTAAAACTTCTTTTGCGACCCTTTTGTAGAGGTTTCGGACGAGCGGGTCTAAATGGGCCGAACAATGGACCCGTTAGAATTTTAACGGAGTAAAAAGTATTGAAATCGAGTTTTTGCAATATAATCGTGGTGAAAAGCTCGTAATCAATTGTATGAACTCCTAAATTTGGATTAACACCAAAGTATGCAATCCTTTTGTAGAGGTTTCGGACGAGGGGGTCTAAATGGCCGAACAATGGACCCGTTAGAATTTTAACGGAGTAAAAAGTATAAAAATCGAGATTTTGCAATATAGTCGTGTTGGAAAGCTCGTAATCAATTGTATGAACCCCTAAATTTGGTTTAACACTTAGTTTGCAACCTTTTGTAGAGGTTTCGGACGAGGGGGTCTAAATGGGCCGAACAATGGACCCGTTAGAATTTTAACGGAGTAAAAAGTATAAAAATCGAATTTTTGCAATATAGTCGTGTTGAAAAGCTCGTAATCAATTGTATGAACCCCTAAATTTGGTTTAACACTTACTTTGCAACCTTTTTGTAGAGGTTTCGGACGAGGGGGTCTAAATGGGCCGAACAATGGACCCGTTAGAATTTTAACTTAGTAAAAAGTACATAAATCAGGTTTTTGCAATATAATCGTGTCGAAAATCTCGTAATCAATTGTATGAACTCCTAAATTTGGATTAAAACTTATTTTGCAACCCTTTTGTAGAGGTTTCGGATGAGCGGGTCTAAATGGGCCGAACAATGGACCCGTTAGAATTTTAACTGAGTAAAAAGTACATAAATCGAGTTTTTGCAATATAATCCTGTTGAAAAGCTCGTTATCAATTATATGAACTCCTAAAATTTGATTAAAACTTGTTTTGCGGTCTTTTTTGTAGAGGTTTCGGACGAGCGGGTCTAAATGGGGCGAACAATGGACCCGTTAGAATTTTAACTTAGTAAAAAGTACAGAAATCAAGTTTTTGCAATATAATCGTGTTCAAAAGCTCTTAATCAATTATATGAACTCCTAGAATTTGATTCTAACTTATTTTGCGATCTTTTTTGTAACGGTTTCGGACGAGCGGGTCTAAATGGGCCGAACAATGGACCCGTTAGAATTTTAACTGAGTAAAGAAATCGAATTTTTGCAATATAATCGTGTTGAAAAGCTCGTAAACAATTGTATGAACTCCTAAATTTGGATTAAAACTTATTTTGCAACCCTTTTGTAGAGGTTTCGGACGAGCGGGTCTAAATGGGCCGAACAATGGACCCGTTAGAATTTTAACTGAGTAAAAAGTACAGAAATCAAGTTTTTTGCAATATAATCGTGTTGAAAAGCTCGTAATCAATTGTATGAACTCCTAAATTTGGATTAAAACTTATTTTGCAACCCTTTTTGTAGAGGTTTCGGACGAGCGGGTCTAAATGGGCTGAACAATGGACCCGTTAGAATTTTAACTGAGTAAAAAGTACAGAAATCGAGTTTTTGAAATATAATCGTGTTGAAAAGCTCGTAATCAAGTATATGAACTCCTAAAATTTGATTCTAACTTGTTTTGCGGTCTTTTTTGTAGAGGTTTCGGACGAGCGGGTCTAAATGGGCCGAACAATGGACTCGTTAGAATTTTAACTGAGTAAAAAGTACAGAAATCGAGTTGTGCAATATAATCGTGTTGAAAAGCTCGTAAACAATTGTATGAACTATTAAATTTGGATTAAAACTTATTTTGCAACCCTTTTGTAGAGGTTTCGGACGAGCAGGTCTAAATGTGCCGAACAATGGACCTGTTAGAATTTTAATTGAGTAAAAAGTAAAGAAATCAAGTTTTTGCAATATAATCGTGTTGAAAAGCTCGTATTCAATTGTATGAACTCCTAAATTTGGATTAAAACTTATTTTCCAACCCTTTTGTAGAGGTTTCGGACGAGCGGGTCTAAATGGGCCGAACAATGGACCCGTTAGAATTTTAACTGTGTAAAAAGTACAGAAATCGAGTTTTTGCAATATAATCGTGTTGAAAAGCTTATAATCAATTATATGAACTCCTAAAATTTGATTCTAACTTGTTTTGCGGTCTTTTTTTATAGAGGTTTCGGACGAGCGGGTCTAAATGGGCCGAACCATGGACCCGTTAAAATTTTAACTAAGTCAAAAGTACAGAAATCGAGTTTTTGCAATATAATAGTGTTGAAAAGCTCGTAATAAATTATATGAACTCCTAAATTTCGATTAAAACTTACTTTGCGGTCCTTTTCGTATGGTTTCGGACGATCGAGTCTAAATGGGCCGAACAATGGACCCGTTAGAATTTTAACCGAGTAAAAAGTATAAAAATTATGTTTTTGCAATATAATAGTGTTGAAAAGCTCGTAATCAATTATATGAACTCCTAAATTTGGATTAAAACTTATTTTGCAGCCCTTTTTTGTAGAGGTTTCGGAAGAGCGGGTCTAAATGGGCCGAACAATGGACACGTTAGAATTTTTTTTAAGAAAGCTCATTAGAATTTTAACTAAGTAAAAAGTAAAGAAATTGAATTTTTGCAATATACTCGTGTTGAAAAGCTCGTTATCAATTATATGAACTCCTAAAATTTGATTCTAACTTATTTTGTGATCTTTATTGTTGAAGTTTCAGACGAGCGGGTCTAAATGGGCCGAACAATGGATCCGTTAGAATTTTAACTGAGTAGAAAGTAAAAAAGTGAGTTTTTGCAATATAATCTGTTTGAAAATCTCTTAATCAATTGTATGAACTCCTAAATTTGGATTAAAACTTATTTTGCAACCTTTTTGTAGAGGTTTCGGACGAGCGGGTCTAAATGGGCCTAACAATGGACCCGTTAGAATTTTAAGAGAGAAAAAAGCAGAAAAATCGAGTTTTTGCAATATAATTGTGTTGAAAAGCTTATAATCAATTGTATGAACTCCTAAATTTGGATTAAAACTTATTTTGCAACCCTTTTGCAGAGGTTTCGGACTAGCGGGTCTAAATGGGCCGAACAATGGGCCCGTTAGAATTTTAATGGAGTAAAAAGCATAGAAATCGAGTTTTTGCAATATAATCGTGTTGAAAAGCTCGTAATCAATTGTATGAACTCCTAAATTTGGATTAACACTTAAGTTTGCAATCCTTTTGTAGAGGTTTCGGACGAGGGGGTCTAAATGGGCCGAACAATGGGCCTGTTAGAATTTTAACTGAGTAAAAAGTACAAAAATCGAGTCTTTGCAATATAATCGTGTTGAAAATCTCGTAATCAATTGTATGAACTCCTAAATTTGGATTAAAACTTATTTTGCAACCCTTTTGTAGAGGTTTCGGATGAGCGGGTCCAAATGGGCCGAACAATGGACCCGTTAGAATTTTTACTTAGTAAAAAGTAATAAAATCGAGTTTTTGCAATATAATCGTGTTAAAAAGCTCGTAATCAATTGTATGAACTCCTAAATTTGGATTAAAACTTATTTTGCAACCCTTTTGTAGAGGTTTCAGACGAGCGGGTCTAAATGTGCCGAACAATGGACCCGTTAGAATTTTAACTAAGTAAAAAGTACAGAAATCGAGTTTTTGCAATATAATCATGTTGAAAAGCTCGTAATCAATTGTATGAACTCCTAAATTTGGATTAAAACTTATTTTGCAACCCTTTTGTAGAGGTTTCAGACGAGCGGGTCTAAATGGGACGAACAATGGACCCGTTAGAATATTAACTGAATAAAAAGTACATAATTCTAGTTTTTTCAATATAATTGTGTTGAAAAGTTCGTAATTTAATTTTATGAACTCCTAAATTTGGATTAAAACTTATTTTGCAACCCTTTTGTAGAGGTTTCGGACGTGCGGGTCTAAATGGGCCGAACAATGGACCCGTTAGAATTTTAACTGAGTAAAAAGTACAGTAATCGAGTTTTTGCAATATAATCATGTTGAAAAGATCATAATCAATTATATTTGCAGCCCTTTTGTAGAGGTTTCAGACGAACGGGTCTAAATGGGCCGAACAAAGGACCCATTAGAATTTTAACAGAGTAAAAAGTACAGAAATCGAATTTTTGCAATATAATCATTTTGGAAAGCTCGAAATTAATTATATGAACTTTTAAATTTGATTAAAACTTGTTTTGCGGTCTTTTTTGTTAAGGTTTCGGACGAGCGGGTCTAAATGGGCCGAACAATGGACACGTTAGAATTTTAACTGAGTAAAAAGTACAAAAATCGAGTTTTTGCAATATAATCGTGTTGAAAAGCTCGTAATTAATTGTATGAACTCCTAAATTTGGATTAAAACTTATTTTCCAACCCTTTTGTAGAGGTTTCGGACGAGCGGGTCTAAATGGGCCGAACAATGGACCCGTTAGAATTTTAACTGAGTAAAAAGTACAGAAATCGAGTTTTTGAAATATAATCGTGTTGAAAAGCTCGTAATCAATTATATGAACTCCTAAAATTTGATTCTAACTTGTTTTGCGGTCTTTTTTGTAGAGGTTTCGGACGAGCGGGTCTAAATGGGCTGAACAATGGACTCGTTAGAATTTTAACTGAGTAAAAAGTACAGAAATCGAGTTTTTGCAATATAATCGTGTTGAAAAGATCGTAATCATTTTTATTAACTCCTAAATTTGGATTAAAACATATTTTGCAACCCTTTTGTAGAGGTTTCGGACGAGCGGGTCTAAATGGGGCGAACAATGGACCCGTTAGAATTTTAACTGAGTAAAAAGTACAGAAATCAAGTTTTTGCAATATAATCGTGTCAAAAGCTCTTAATCAACTATATGAACTCTTGTAATTTGATTCTAACTTATTTTGCGATCTTTTTTGTAACGTTTTCGAACGAGCGGGTCTAAATGGGCCGAACAATGTACCCGTTAGAATTTTAACTGAGTAAAGAAATCGAGTTTTTGCAATATAATCGTGTTGAAAAGCTCGTAAACAATGGATCCGTTAAAATTTTAACTGAGTAGAAAGTACAAAAAGTGAGTTTTTGCAATATAATCTGTTTGAAAATCTCTTAATCAATTGTATGAACTCCTAAATTTGGATTAAAAGTTATTTTGCAACCTTTTTGTAGAGGTTTCGGACGAGCGGATCTAAATGGGCCTAACAATGGACCCGTTAGAATTTTAAGAGAGTAAAAAGAAGAAAAATCGAGTTTTGCAATATAATTGTGTTGAAAAGCTCATAATCAATTGTATGAACTCCTAAATTTGGATTTAAACTTATTTTTCAACCCTTTTGTAGAGGTTTCGGACGAGCGGGTCTAAATGGGCCTAACAATGGACCCGTTAGAATTTTAACTAAGTAAAAAGTACAGAAATCAAGTTTTTGCAATATAATCGTGTCGAAAAGCTCGTAATCAATTGTATGAACTCCTAAATTTGGATTAAAACTTATTTTCCAACCCTTTTGTAGAGGTTTCAGACGAGCGGGTCTAAATGGGCCGAACAATGGACCCGTTAGAATTTTATCTGAGTAAAAAGTACAGAAATCGAGTTTTTGCAATATAATCGTGTTGAAAAGCTCGTAATCAATTATATGAACTCCTAAAATTTGATTCTAACTTGTTTTGCGGTCTTTTTTGTAGAGGTTTCGGACGAGCGGGTCTAAATGGCCCGAACAATGGACTCGTTAGAATTTTAACTGAGTAAAAAGTACAGAAATCGAGTTTTTGCAATATAATCGTGTTGAAAAGCTCGTAATCAATTTTATTAACTTCTAAATTTGGATTAAAACTTATTTTGCAACCCTTTTGTAGAGGTTTCGGACGAGCGGGTCTAAATGGGCCGAACAATGGACCCGTTAGAATTTTAACTGAGTCAAAAGTACAGAAATCGAGTTTTTGCAATTTAATAGTGTTGAAAAGCTCGTAATAAATTATATGAACTCCTAGATTTGGATTAAAACTTATTTTGCAGCCCTTTTTTGTAGAGGTTTCGGACGAGCGGGTCTAAATAGGCTGAACAATGGACACGTTAGAATTTTTTTTAAGAAATCTCATTAGAATTTTAATTAAGTACAAAGTACAGTAATTGAATTTTTGCAATATAATCGTGTGGAAAAGCTCGTTATCAATTATATGAACTCCTAAAATTTAATTCTAACTTATTTTGTGATCTTTTTTGTTGAGGTTTCAGACGAGCGGGTCTAAATGGGCCGAACAATGGAACCGTTAGAATTTTAACTGAGTAAAAAGTACAAAAATCGAGTTTTTGCTATCTAATTGTGTTGAAAAGCTCGTAATCAATTGTATGAACTCCTAAATTTGGATTAAAACTTATTTTGCAACCCTTTTGTAGAGGTTTCGGATGAGCGAGTCTAAATGGGCCGAACATTGGACCCGTTAGAATTTTAACTGAGTACAAAGTACAGAAATCAAGTTTTTGCAATATAATCGTGTTGAAAAGCTCGTAATCAATTATATGAACTCCTAAAATTTGATTCTAATTTGTTTTGCGGTCTCTTTTGTAGAGGTTTCGGACGAGCGGGTCTAAATGGGCCGAACAATGGATCCGTTAGAATTTTAACTGAGTAGAAAGTACAAAAAGTGAGTTTTTGCAATATAATCTGTTTGAAAATCTCTTAATCAATTGTATGAACTCCTAAATTTGGATTAAAACTTATTTTGCAACCGTTTTGTAGAGGTTTCGGACGAGCGGGTCTAAATGGGCCGAACAATGGACCCGTTAGAATTTTAACTGAGTAAAAAGTACAGAAATCAAGTTTTTTGCAATATAATCGTGTTGAAAAGTTCGTAATCAATTGTATGAACTCCTAAATTGGATTAAAACTTATTTTGCAACCCTTTTTTAGAGGTTTCGGACGAGCGGGTCTAAATGGGTCGAACAATGGACCCGTTAGAATTTTAATAAAATAAAAAGTACAGAAATCGAGTTTTTGCAATATAATCATGTTGGAAAGCTCGAAATCAATTATATGAACTCTTTAATTTGATTATAACTTGTTTTGCGGTCTTTTTTGTAGAGGTTTCGGACAAGCAGGTCTAAATGGGTAGAACAATGGACCAGTTAGAATTTTAACTGAGTAAAAAGTACAGAAATTGAGTTTTTGCAAAATAATCATGTTGAAAAACTTGTAATCAGTTATATGAACTCCTAAATTTGGATTAAAACTTATTTTGCAGCCCTTTTGTAGAGGTTTCGGACGATCGGGTTTAAATGTGCCGAACAATGGACCCGTTAGAATTTTAACGGAGTAAAAAGTACAGAAATCGAGTTTTTGCAATATAATCGTGTTGAAAATCTCGTAATCAATTGTATGAACTCCTAAATTTGTATTAAAACTTATTTTCCAACCCTTTTATAGAGGTTTCGGACGAGCGGGTCTAAACGGGCCGAACAATGGACCCGTTAGAATTTTAACTAAGTAAAAAGTACAGAAATCGTTTTTGCAATATAATCGTGTTGAAAAGCTCGTAATCAATTATATGAACTCCTAAAATTTGATTCTAACTTGTTTTGCGGTCTTTTATGTAGAGGTTTCGGACGAGCGGGTCTAAATAGGCCGAACAATGGACCCGTTAGAATTTTAACTGAGTAAAAAGTACAGAAATCTAGTTTTTGCATTATAATCGTGTTGAAAAGCTTGTAATCAATTGTATGAACTCTTAAATTTGGATTAAAACTTATTTTGCAACCCTTTTGTAGAGGTTTCGGATGAGCGGGTCCAAATGGACCCGTTAGAATTTTTTACTGAGTAAAAAGTAATAAAATCGAGTTTTTGCAATATAATCGTGTTAAAAAGCTCGTAATCAATTGTATGAACTCCTAAATTTGGATTAATACTTATTTTGCAACCCTTTTGTAGAGGTTTCGGACGAGCGGGTCTAAATGGGCCGAACAATGGAGCAGTAACAACGAATGAGTCGCCACCAATCCTTAGTTTTACTTTAGGTGCGATTGGAACACCTGAAAACCCGGTAATTTTAATAAAACTTGTTTTTTATTGTTTTTATTAAAACGACGAGTTTTGGTCTGCGAAACCAGAAAATAGGTTCGGGAGTCGGTTACGTGTGGGGAAGGGTGAGCACCCCCACAACGCCCAAAATTGGTACCTGTCAGTTACGTAATGTCTTAATGGTGGAATTATGAATTCGAATATAATTTATCAATGTGATCCCTTAAAATATTTAAACGAATATTTGTTTGTAGAAAAGAAAATTTACACCCCAACAACTGAGGCATAATTTTCGTATCAAAAGGGAATTTACACCCCTACGTTCGGGGCATAATTTTCGTAAAAAAGAAATTTACACCCCTACGTTCGGGGCATAATTTCTGTTAGATTCCCGACTGAAGGGAATTTATTTTAAAAATTATATTTTAGAATTAAAAATGATATTTTGTAATAGGGACTAAAGGAAAGCGGCACCCTTACACTCGGGGCACGTTTTTCATGATAATCCCTAATAAAAAAGGTTTTAATTTAAAATTTAATTAAACAATATATCCGAATATATAAATAATTCATACAAGCATAACATACATAATAAAATTAAAATATACAAAAATGGCATATAAAATAAAAACATACCAACAAATATAAAAACATCTTATATTTCATACAAAAATATTTATTACAAAAAGCCGACATTAAAATAAATACAAAGATAAAGATCAAAATTTACCCTACTAGAAGCTCGAATGAAGAACTTCGACCGACCCCTAGCAAGATCTCCGCATCATCTCGCAATAATTTAAAAATTGATTCGAACGAGCCTCGACAGGACCTCTGATCGAACCAACTATTCGAACCATTAAAAGGGCACTGCCCCTAAGGTTCGAAAGGGGCACTGCCCTTATACTTTGCGCCATTTCCATGGCATTTGTTAGCCATTTCTATGGCTTTGTCGTGTTTGTCTGTGTGTGTTCCTTCACATTTGCTTTGCCTCCCTATTTATAGTGATGGGGAGGGGGGATGAGTCAAATGGCAGTTTCACGTGGATGCCTTGCATGGCATCCACGGTTTTTACCTTTCTTTTGTTTTTTTTTCTTTTTTTCTTTTTTTATTTGCTTTTGCTTTTTTAATACAATAAGGTATAATAATAATACTATTATTCGAACAAAAAATAACAGTTATAGCCCGGACATAAAATGGGTATTACAGCTGCCCCTCTTTGCTCATTGATGTTTAACAGGAATAGAGCAAAGATAAAAGGATAACCATTTTATGTCCGTTCGGATCTGGATTCCTTCCTTTGACCACCACTTCTTCTAAGCTTCAGTTGATCTGCTCGATCGCTCTTTGTAGGCAAAATCTTCAAAATGGAACGATCCGCTGGGGAGATAATCTTTAAACTACGGAGACCTAACTGCGACATTGATGAAGAAGCAAGGTTTGCAAAACTTGATCCGGCTGCAACACTGACGAAGAAACAGGATCGGAGGATGATGGTTTTGACAATTGGTCTGAGGGGACATGATCGAATGATAAAATTTCTGACACTTGGTCTAACTACGATACCGATGAAGCGATAGGATATGACAAAAGTTCTCTCTCCCTTCTTGCTTCTTCTTTTTTTTTAAAGATGTGATTGTACTGAACGAGGTAGCGTGATCTGGAAGGAAAGGCTTGATCTGCTGCAACTCTGTAGATGCAAGGAGATCTGGAGAAGGGTCGGTCATCTGCAACTCCATTGATACGAGAAGAGCTGAAGAAGTGTCGATCTACTGCAACTCTATTGATGCGAGAATATCTGAAAATGGGGTGATCTACTGCAACTCCATTGATGCGAGAAGATCTGAAGAAGGGTCGATCTGCTGCAACTCCATTGATGCGAGAAGATCTGAAGAAGTGTTGATCTACTGCAACTCCATAGATGCGAGAATATCTGAAGAAGGGGTGATCTACTGCAACTCTATTGATGCGAGAAGATCTGAAAAAGGGTCGATCTACTGCAACTCCATAGATGCGAGAAGATCTGAAGAAGGGGTGATCTACTGCAACTCCATTGATGCGATAAGATCTGAAAAGGGCCGATCTACTGCAACTCCATAGATGCGAGAAGATCTGAAGAAGGGGTGATCTACTGCAACTCCATTAATGCGAGAAGATCTGAAAACGGGTCGATCTACTGCAACTCCATTAATGCGAGAAGATCTGAAGAAGGGTCGATCTGCTGCAACTCCATTGATGCGAGAAGATCTGAAGAATGGGCGATCTACTGCAACTCCATTGATGCTAGAAGATCTGAAGAAGGGGTGATCTACTACAACTCCATTGATGCTAGAAGATCTGAAGATGGGGTGATCTACTGCAACTCCATTGATGCGAGAAGATCTGAAGAAAGGGGTGATCTACTGCAACTCTATTGATGCGAGAAGATCTGAAAAAGGGTCAATCTACTGCAACTCCATAGATGCGAGAAGATCTGAAGAAGGGGTGATCTACTGCAACTCCATTGATGCGAGAAGATCTGAAAAAGGGCCGATCTACTGCAACTCCATAGATGAGAGAAGATCTGAAGAAGGGGTGATCTACTGCAACTCCATTGATGCGAGAAGATCTGAAAACGGGTCGATCTACTGCAACTCCATTAATGCGAGAAGATCTGAAGAAGGGTCGATCTGCTGCAACTCCATTGATGCGAGAAGATCTGAAGAATGGGTGATCTACTGCAACTCCATTGATGCTAGAAGATCTGAAGAAGGGGTGATCTACTACAACTCCATTGATGCTAGAAGATCTGAAGATGGGGTGATCTACTGCAACTCCATTGATGCTAGAAGATCTGAAGAAGGGGTGATCTACTGCAACTCCATTGATGCGAGAAGATCTGAAAATGGGTCGATCTACTGCAACTCCATAGATGCGAGAAGATCTGAAGAAGTGTCGATCTACTGCAACTCCATAGATGCGAGAAGATCTGAAAAAGGGTCGATCTACTGCAACTCCATTGATGCGAGAAGATCTGATTAGTACTGGAATTCCATCAACGAGACGAGGAAGAGTGTCTCTGGTTTACACTTCTTTTGCATTTTTCCCAAATGCACAGGGATGAACGGATTTGATTTGCCTTTACCGGTAGCCGTTTGCTCCGGGCTAGTTGTACCATTCCCCTGGGTACAATCAGTTTATACCAATCATGAGATTGGATTTTTCCAAAGGATTTATTTTCCTTGGACCATTCGTGAAAATGGATTTTCGATGGACATCTGAATTGTCCATTTTCTTAAAATTAATCGTGTTTAAGCATGTTATGCCGATATTTCTGTCGGCTTTCGAATTTTCATTTTTCCCAAATGCACAGGGATCAACGGTTTTGACTTGCCTTTACCGGTAGCCGTTTGCTCCGGGCTAGTTGTACCATTCCCCTAGGTACAATCAGTTTCTACCAATCATGAGATTGGATTTTTCCAAATGATTTATTTTCCTTCGACCATTTGTGACAATGGATTTTCGATGGACATTTGAATTATCCATTTTCTTAAACTTAACCGTGTTTAAGCACGTTGTGCCGATATTTCTGTCGGACATTCCAAAATAGCTTTGATCCTCATGAGAGGACGAAGTTGAGAAATTCACATTTTTAAGACTATCCTTAAGAAAGGATGGAATTAAGAAAACCCAATTTTTGAGAAAAAGTATCCTTAAGAAATGAAGAAATTTAAGAAAATGCGTCCTTAAGAAAGGGCAGAGTTAAAAAAAACTCTTGTTTTGAGAAAATGTGTCCTTAAGAAAGGACGAAGTTAAGAAACTCTTGCTTTGAGAAAAGTTATCCTTGAGAAAGAACAGAGTTAAGAAACTTTAATTTAAAAAAAAAGGTGTCCTTAAGAAAGAACAAAGTTAAGAAACTCCAATTTTGGGAAAAGGTGTCCTTAAGAAAGGACGGAGTTAAGAAACTCGTGTTTTCGAGAAAAAGTGCCCTTAAGAAAGGACGGAGTTAAGAAACTCTTGTTTTTGAGAAAAGTGCCCTTAAGAAAGGATGGAGTTAAGAAACTCGTGTTTTTGAGAAAATGTGCCCTTAAGAAAGGACGGAGTTAAGAAACTCTTGTTTTTGAGAAAAAGTGCCCTTAAGAAAGGACGGAGTTAAGAAACTCCAATTTTGGGAAAATGTGTCCTTAAGAAAGGACGGAGTTAAGAAACTCGTGTTTTTGAGAAAATGTGCCCTTAAGAAAGGACGGAGTTAAGAAACTCGTGTTTTTGAGAAAATGTGCCCTTAAGAAAGGACGGAGTTAAGAAACTCCAATTTTGGGAAAATGTGTCCTTAAGAAAGGACGGAGTTAAGAAACTCGTATTTTTGAGAAAATGTGCCCCTTAAGAAAGGACGGAGTTAAGAAACTCTTGTTTTTGAGAAAAAGTGCCCTTAAGAAAGGACGGAGTTAAGAAACTCAAATTCTGAAGAAAAAAAAGTGTCCTTAAGAAAGGACGGTGTTTAGGAAAATCTTTAAGTAACAAGTTCCAAGTTAGCTCCTGATAGTATTTATGCAGATGATGTTCATGTGCTTGCTTTTGTGATGATGCAAAGATGCATGAAATTCTTGTAGAAGTTCCTTTCTTCTGACTTAGTTTGATCTTCTGATCTTTGTTTAAAATTTATCTCAGTAGAAGTTTGCCCCCCAAGCTTCATTGTCCTTATTCTTTTTTGGACTTGAACTTCTAAGCTGAATGATCTCGATGTCATCTTGTTTTTTTTCTTTTTTCCAGGGAAATTTACTTGGCTCACCACCACTGACGAAGGTGAGATCGGAAAAAGGTTGATTCTGGAACTTCATGACATTAAGTTATGACCTGAAAATGGAACATTAGTTAGTAGTCTATTCGAAAAAATTTACCGTTTTTACCTGGATGTTCGAGCTTTTTGCATATTCGGCCTCCTTCAGGGCTAAAGGTTGGTCATTATGTTGTCGCCCCACAGTTGAGGTCTTCGGTCTCTTTCCTGGACCTGTTTATACGTTCAAGACATAAATGTGCTATAGATGCACCTAGCTTTGTGCTTAATGCATGTGTCTAGCCTAAATGCATGATGACTTGAATGCATGTACAATGCACATAGATGATGCATGATGATGGATATGTGAATGAGATTCTGTTTTTTCCCTTAAAAGGATACCCCTGGTTCTCTGCTAGTCAGATATTTGCTTCTGATTAAACAGTGCTCAGTGCCTTATCTGAGAGGATGGCCCAACTTTCCTTGGTTCGATCATCTTTGGGATTACTCCCTCGAGTCCGAATATTTTTGTCTGCGACTGCTCTTGAAGCGAACGCAAGGCTTGAAGTATGTTTTCGCCTTTTCCCAAAAAGCTTTCATTGTTCTCGTGGACGCGTTATGTTGCCCCCGGTCGAGTCCATAAATTTGTTTTCGGTTCATGGTAGCTTATCACTTTTTGGCTCTGGCATAGTGCTACAGACAATAATTGATGTAGTCGTCTAGGGTGCAGAAGTCTGACTCGGCATCGGAGGCTCGCTTTCTAAACTCGTCGAGGAATGTTCTCAGCTTGGGGCCTTGTAGAGGTATGATGTCTGTATGAGTGCAAAGGTTATTTGAAAATGCCCCTGGACCGGGCTCTTACATGATGTTAGATTGGTCAACTTTGCTTTATCCGATATTTGCTAACATGGGGCATCCAAAGATCGGTTTCAAAGTTACGAAATAAATGCATGTAAATGCAAGGTGCATGTCCTAGATGCGCAAGTACTGATTCAAAAATAGTTTCCGTGGTTCAACTTCCGAATTTACGGGATTTATTCGCAACTTTTGAATGTTGCATTGATATCTAGGGAACTAGATTTTCTCCCGATGATAAATTTTCAAATAGGGAATGTCTCGTGAATCAATACTTCATGCTGATGAAGTGCAAAAATTAAAATGTTATAGTGGTGTCATGTAATTAATGTGGAATGAATGACTTAATGCAACATGATCACCAAAGAGAAGAAACATGTTAGTTCATAATAAAAGAGTTAAATGAATATAATGAATAAGACAAAAATTAGCAGCAACCAAAATTGAACATATATAGCAAATAAAGGCATCAAAATCTAAACAGGGTGACTGCTAACGGGCAGAGTTTTGGTTTGGCTTTAAGGGGTAAGCTCTTAGGGTTTACTATATGTGTTTTGGTTCTAAAGTAACGGTACCCGAACTATCGCTAGGACATCGATTCGGGAGGATACATTTCCCTAGGTCTGCACGGAGACAGAGGTCTCACGAAGACAAAGGGACCTATATCCCGGAAGCGTTTCACCATCCTACATGGAGGGAGTATCTCACGAAGGCGTGGTTTCTCACTCCCACTTAAGGGACGAAGCTCGGGTATAGAGCTCATGATATGAAAACTCAGAAAACAAATTTATAAAAAAATTTGTAAAAAATTTAGAAAAAAAAAATAAGAATCACAAATTTATTAAATCAAAGTCATAATTTCCACCTATAGACAAAAAGTAATCGACTTATGGCTTGACTCTCTAAAAAAAAGTCCCCAGCGGAGTCGCCAAGCTGTAACAACGAGTGAGTCACCACCAATCCTTAGTTTTACTTTAGGTGCGATTGGAACACCTGAAAACCCGGTAATTTTAATAAAACTTGTTTTTTTATTTTTTATTAAAACAACGAGTTTTGGTCTGCGAAACCATAAAATAGGTTCGAGAGTCGGTTACGTGTAGGGAAGGGTGAGCACCCCCACAACGCCCAAAATTGGTACTTGTAGATTACGTAATGTCTTAATGGTGGAATTATGAATTCGAATATAATTTATCAATGTGATCCCTTAAAATATTTAAATGAATATTTGTTTGTAGAAAAGAAAATTTACACCCCAACAACCGAGGCATAATTTTCGTATCAAAAGGGAATTTACACCCCTACGTTCGGGGCATAATTTTCGTAAAAAAGAAATTTACACCCCTACGTTCGAGGCATAATTTCTGTTAGATTCCCGACTGAAGGGAATTTATTTTAAAAATTATAATTTAGAATTAAAAATGATATTTTATAATAGGGACTAAAGGAAAGCGGCACCCTTACACTTGGGGTACGTTTTTTCATGATAATCCCTAATAAAAAAGGTTTTAATTTAAAATTTAATTAAACAATATATCCGAATATAGAAATAATTCATACAAGCATAACATACATAATAAAATTAAAATATACAAAAATGGCATATAAAATAAAAACATACCAACAAATATAAAAACATCTTATATTTCATACAAAAATATTTATTACAAAAAGCCGACGTTAAAATAAATACAAAGATAAAGATCAAAATTTACCCTACTAGAAGCTCGAATGAAGAACTTCGCCCGACCCCTAGCAAGATCTCCGCATCATCTCGCCATAATTTAAAAATTGATTCGAACGAGCCTCGACAGGACCTCTGATCGAACCAACTGTTCGAACCATTAAAAGGGCACTGCCCCTAAGGTTCGAAAGGGGCACTGCCCCTAAACTTTGCGCCATTTCCATGGCATTTGTTAGCCATTTCATTGGCTTTGTCGTGTCTGTCTGTGTGTGTTCCTTCACATTTGCTTTGCCTCCCTATTTATAGTGATGGGAGGGGGGATGAGTCAAATGGCAGTTTCACGTGGATGCCTTGCATGGCATCCACAGTTTTTACCTTTCTTTTGTTCTTTTTTTGTTCTTTTTTTGTTCTTTTTTTTATTTGCTTTTGCTTTTTTTAATACAATAAGGTATAATAATAATACTATTATTCGAACAAAAAATAACAGTTATAGCCCGGACATAAAATGGGTATTACAGACCCGTTAGAATTTTAACTGAGTAAAAAGTACAGTAATCGAGTTATTGCAATATAATCATGTTGAAAAGCTCGTAATCAATTATATGAACTCCTAAAATTTGATTCTAACTTGTTTTGCGGTGTTGAAAAGCTCGTAATCAATTATATGAACTCCTAAAATTTGATTCTAACTTGTTTTGCGGTCTTTTTTGTAGAGGTTTCGGACGAGCGGGTCTAAATGGGCCGAACAATGGACCCGTTAGAATTTTAATGGAGTAAAAAGTACAGAAATCGAGTTTTTGCAATTTAATCGTGTTGGATAGCTCGTAATCAATTATATGAACTCCTAAATTTGGATTAAAACTTATTTTGCAGCCCTTTTTGTAGAGGTTTCGGACGAGCCGATTTAAACGGGCCGAACAATGGACCCATTAGAATTTTAACTGAGTAAAAAGTACAGTAATCAAGTTTTTGCAATATAATCGTATTGAAAAGCTCGTAATCAATTATTTGAACTCCTAAAATTTGATTCTAACTCATTTTACGGTCTTTTTTGTAGAGGTTTCAACTGAGCGGGTCTAAATGGGCCGAACAATGGACCCGTTAGAATTTTAACTAAGTAAAAAGTACAGAAATCGAGTTTTTGCAATATAATCATGTTAAAAAGCTAGTAATCAATTGTATGAACTCCTAAATTTGGATTAAAACTTATTTTGCAACCCTTTGTAGAGGTTTCGGACGAGCGGGTCTAAATGAGCCGAACAATAGAACCGTTAGAATTTTAACTGAGTAAAAAGTACAAAAATCGAATTTTTGCAATATAATCGTGTTGAAAAGCTCGAAATCAATTATATGAACTCCTAAAATTTGATTCTAACTTGTTTTGCAGTCTTTTTTGTAAGGGTTTGGAATGAGCGGGTCTAAATGGGCCGAACAATGGACCCGTTTGATTTTTAACTTAGTAAAAAGTACAAAAATCAAGTTTTTGCAATATAATCGTGTTGAAAAGCTCGTAATCAATTATATGAACTCCTAAATTTGGATTAAAACTTATTTTGCAGCCCTTTTTGTAGAGGTTTCGTACAAGCGAGTCTAAATGGGCCGAACAATGGACCCGTTAGAATTTTGACTTTGTAAAAAGTACAGAAATCAAGTTTTTGCAATATAATCGTGTTGAAAAGCTCGTAATCAATTCTATGAACTCCTAAATTTGGATTAAAACTTATTTTGCAGCCTTTTTGTAGAGGTTCTGGACGAGCGGGTCTAAATGGTCCGAACAATGGACCCGTTAGAATTTTAACGGAGTAAAAATTATAGAAATTGAGGTTTTGCAAAACAGTCGTGTTGGAAAGCTCGTAATCAATTATATGAACACCTAAAATTTGATTAAAACTTGTTTTGCGGTCATTTTTGTAGAGGTTTCGGACGAGTGGGTCTAAATGGGCCGAAAAATGGACCGTTAAAATTTTAACTGAGTAAAAATTATAGAAATCGAGTTTTTGCAATATAATCGTGTTGAAAGGCTTGTAATCAATTAAATGAACTCCAAAATTCGGATTAAAACTTATTTTGTAGTTCTTTTTCTAGAGGTTTCGGAAGAGCGGGTCTAAATGGGCCGAACAATGGACCCGTTAGAATTTTAACGGAGAAAAAAGTACAAAAATCTAATTTTTGCAATATAATCGTATTGAAAATCTCGTAATCAATTCTTTGAACTCCTACATTCGGATTAAAACTTATTTTGCAACCCTTTTGTAGAGCTTTCGGACGAGCAGGTCTAAATGGGCCGAACAATAGAACCGTTAGAATTTTAAAAGAGTAAAAAGTATAGTAATCGAGTTTTTGCAAAATAATCATGTTAAAAAGCTCGCAAACAATTATATAAACTCCTAATATTTGATTAAAACTTGTTTTGCGGTCTTTTTTGTAGAGTTTTCGGACGAGCGGGTCTAAATGGGCCGAACAATGGACCCGTTAGAATTTTAACTAAGTAAAAAGTACAGAAATCGATTTTTTTCAATATAATCGTGTTGAAAAGCTAGTAATCAATTATATAAACTCCTAAATTTGGATTAAAACTTATTTTGCAGCCCTTTTTGTAGAGGTTTCGGACGAGCGGGTCTAAATGAGCCGAACAATGGTCCCGTTAGAATTTTAACGAAGTAAAAAGTACAGTAATCGAGTTTTTGCAATATAATCGTGTTGAAAAGCTCGTAATCAATTGGATGAACTCCTACATTTGGATTAAAACTTATTTTGCAACCCTTTTGTAGAGGTTTCGGACGAGCGGGTCTAAATGGGCCGAACAATGGACCTTTTAGAATTTTAACTATGTCAGAAGTTCAGAAATTAAGGTTTTGCAATACAATAGTGTTGGAAAGCTCGTAATCAACTATATGAACTCCTATAATTTGATTAAAACTTGTTTTGCGGTCATTTTTGTAGAGGTTCCGGACGAGCGAGTCTAAATGGGCCGAACAATGGACCCGTTAGAATTTTAACAGAGTAAAAAGTACAAAAATCGAGTTTTTGCAATATAATCGTGTTGAGAAGCTCGTAATCAATTATATGAACTACTAAATTTGGATTAAACATATTTTGCAGCCCTTTTTGTAGAGGTTTCGGACGAGCGGGTCTAAATGGTCCGAAAAATGGACCCGTTAGAATTTTAATGGAGTAAAAAGTACACAAATTGAGTTTTTGCAAAACAATCGTGTTGGAAAGCTCGTAATCAATTATATGAACACCTAAAATTTGATTAAAACTTGTTTTGCGGTCATTTTTGTAGAGGTTTCGGACAAGTGGGTCTAAATGGGCCAAAAAATGGACCGTTAGAATTTAACTTAGTAAAAATTACATAAATCGAGTTTTTGCAATATAATCGTGTTGAAAGGCTTGTAATCAATTAAATGAACTCCAAAATTCGGATTAAAACTTATTTTGCAGCCCTTTTTCTAGAGGTTTCGGACGAGCGGGTCTAAATGGGCCGAACAATGGACCCGTTAGAATTTTAATGGAGTAAAAAGTACAAAAATCTAGTTTTTGCAATATAATCGTGTTGAAAATCTCGTAATCAATTGTATGAACTCCTACATTCGGATTAAAACTTATTTTGCAACCCTTTTGTAGAGGTTTCAGACAAGCGGGTCTAAATGGGCCGAACAATAGAACCGTTGGAATTTTAACAGAGTAAAAAGTATAGTAATCGAGTTTTTGCAAAATAATCATTTTAAAAAGCTCGCAAACAATTATATAAACTCCTAAAATTTGATTATAACTTTTTTTGCGGTCTTTTTTGTAGAGGTTTCGGACGAGCGGGTCTAAATTGGCCGAACAATGGACCCGTTAGAATTTTAACTAAGTAAAAAGTACATAAATTGAGTTTTTGCAATATAATCGTGTTGAAAAGCTCGTAATCAATTATATAAACTCCTAAAACTTGATTATAACTTGTTTTGCGGTCTTTTTTGTAGATGTTTAGGACGAGCGGGTCTAAATCGGCCGAACAATGGACCCATTAGAATTTTAAGTAAGTTAAAAGTTCAGAAATTTAGTTTTTGCAATATAATCGTGTTGGAAAGCTCGTAATCAATTATATGAACTCCTAAGATATGATTAAAACTTGTTTTGCGGTCTTTTTTATAGAGTTTTCGGACGAGAGGGTCTAAATGGGCCGAACAATGGACCCATTAGAATTTTAACTAAGTAAAAAGTACAGAAATCGAGTTTTTGCAATATAATCGTGTTGAAAAGCTAGTAATCAATTATATAAACTCCTAAATTTGGATTAAAACTTATTTTGCAGCCCTTTTTGTAGAGGTTTCGAACGAGCGGGTGTAAATGAGCCGAACAATGGTCCCGTTAGAATTTTAACGGAGTAAAAAGTACAGTAATCGTGTTTTTGCAATATAATCGTGTTGAAAAGCTCGTAATCAATTGTATGAACTCCTACATTTGGATTAAAACTTATTTTGCAACCCTTTTGTAGAGGTTTCGGACGAGCGAGTCTAAATGGTCCGAACAATGGACCTTTTAGAATTTTAACTAAGTCAAAAGTTCAGAAATTGAGGTTTTGCAATACAATAGTGTTGGAAAGCTCGTAATCAACTATATGAACTCCTATAATTTGATTAAAACTTGTTTTGTGGTCATTTTTGTAGAGGTTCCAGACGAGCGAGTCTAAATGGGCCGAACAATGGACCCGTTAGAATTTTAACAGAGTAAAAAGTACAGAAATCGAGTTTTTGCAATATAATCGTGTTGAGAAGCTCGTAATCAATTATATGAACTACTAAATTTGGATTAAAACTTATTTTGCAGCCCTTTTGTAGGGGTTTCGGACGAGCGGGTCTAAATGGGCTGAATAATGGAACCGTTAGAATTTTAACTGATTAAAAAGTACAGAAATCGAGTTTTTGCAATATAAACGTGTTAAAAAGCTCGTAATCAATTATATGAACTCCTAAAATTTGATTATAACTTATTTTGCGGTCTTTTTTTGTAGAGGTTTCGGACGAGCGGGTCTAAATGGGCCGAACAATGGACCCGTAAGAACTTTAACTTTGTCAAAAGTTCAGAAATTGAGTTTTTGCAATATAATCGTGTTAAAAAGATCATAATCAATTACATGAACTCCTAAAATTTGATTAAACTTATTTTGCGGACTTTTTGTAGAGGTTTCGGACGAGCGGGTCTAAATATGTCGAACAATGGACCCGTTAGAATTTTAACTGAGTAAAAAGTACAGAAATTGAGTTTTTGTGATATAATCGTGTTGAAAAGATCGTATTCAATTATATGAACTCCTAAAATTTGATTAAAACTTGTTTTGCGGTCTTATTTATTGAGGATTGGGACGAGCGGGTCCAAATGGGCCGAACAATGGAACCATTATAATTTTAACTGAGTGCAAAGAACATAAATTGAGTTTTTGCAATAAAATCTTGTTTAAAAGCTCGTAATCAATTATATGAACTCCTAAAATGTGATTATAACTTGTTTTACGGTTTATTTGTAGAGGTTTCGGATGAGCGGGTCTAAATGGGCCGAACAATGGACCCGTTAGAACTTTAACTGAGTCAAAAGTTCATAAATTGAGTTTTTGCACTATAATCGTGTTCAAAAGCTCGTAATCAATTATATGGACTCCTAAAATTTGATTAAAACTTGTTTTGCGATCTTTTTTGTAGAGGTTTCGGATGAGCGGGTCTAAATGGGTCGAACAATGGAACCGTTAGAACTTTAACTGAGTAAAAAGTATAGAAATTGAGTTTTTTCAATATAATCGTGTTGAAAAGCTCATAATCAATAATATGAACTTCTAAATTTGGATTAAAACTTATTTTACAGCCCTTTTTGTAGAGGTTTCGGACGAGCGGGTCTAAATGGGCCGAACAATGGACCCGTTAGAATTTTAACACAGTAAAAAGTACAGAAATCGAGTTTTTGCAATATAATCATGTTGAAAAGCACGTAATCAATTATATGAACACCTAAAATTTGATTAAAACTTGTTTTGCGGTCATTTTTGTAGAGGTTTCGGACGAGTGGGACTAAATGGGCTGAAAAATGGACCGTTAGAATTTTAACTGAGTAAAAATTACAGAAATCGAGTTTTTGCAATATAATCATGTTGAAAAGCTCGTAATCAATTGTATGAACTCCTAAATTTAGATTAAAACTTATTTTGCAACCCTTTTGTAGAGGTTTCGGACGAGCGGGTCTAAATGGGTCGAACAATGGACCCGTTAGAATTTTAACTGAGTAAAAAGAATAGAAATTGAGTTTTTGCAATATAATTGTGTTGAAAAGCTCGTAATGAATTATATGAACTCCTAAATATGGATTAAAACTTATTTTGCGGTCTTTTTTGTAGAGGTTTCAGACGAACGGGTCTCAATGGGCCGAACAATGGACCCATTAGAATTTTAACTAAGTCAAAAGTTCAGAAATTGAGATTTTGCAATATAATCGTATTGGAAAGCTCGTAATCAATTGTATGAACTCCTAAAATTTGATTAAAACTTGTTTTGCGGTCTTTTTTTATAGAGGTTTCGGATGAGTGGGTCTAAATGGGCCGAACAATGGACCCATTAGAATTTCAACTGAGTAAAAAGTACAGAAATCGAGTTTTTGCAATATAATCATGTTGAAAAGCTCGTAATCAATTGTATGAACTCCTAAATTTAGATTAAAACTTATTTTGCAACCCTTTTGTAGAGGTTTCGGACGAGCAAGTCTAAATAGGCCGAGCAATGGACCCGTTAGAACTTTAACTGAGTAAAAAGAACAGAAATTGAGTTTTTGCAATATTATTGGGGTGTAAAGCTCGTAATTAATTATCTAAACTCCAAAAATTTGATTATAACTTGTTTTGCGGGTTTTTTTTGTAGAGGTCTTTTTTGTAGAGGTTTCGGATGAGCGGGTCTAAATGGGTCGAACAATGGACCCGTTAGAACTTTAACTGAGTAAAAAGTATAGAAATCAAGTTTTTTTCAATATAATCATGTTGAACAGCTCATGATCAATTATATGAACTTCTAAATTTGGATTAAAACTTATTTTGCAGCCCTTTTTGTAGAGGTTTCGGACAAGCGGGTCTAAATGGGTCGAACAATGGACCCGTTAGAATTTTAACTGAGTAAAAAGTACAGTTATCTAGTTTTTGCAATATAATCGTGTTGAAAATCTCGTAATCAATTATATTAACTCCTAAATTTTGATTATAACATATTTTGCAGCCCTTTTTGTAGAGGTTTCGGACAAGCGGGTCTAAATGGGCCGAACAATGGACCCGTTAGAATTTTAACGCAGTAAAAAGTACAAAAATCGTGTTTTTGCAATATAATCATGTTGGAAAGCACGTAATCAATTATATGAACACCTAAAATTTGATTAAAACTTGTTTTGCGGTCATTTTTGTAGAGGTTTCGAACGATGGGGTCTAAATGGGCCGAACAATGGACCTGTTAGAATTTTAACGGAGTAAAAAGTACAGAAATTGAGTTTTTGCAATATAACCATGTTGAAAAGCTCGTAATCAATTGTATGAACTCCTAAATTTGGATTAAAACTTATTTTGCAGCCCTTTTTGTAGAGGTTTCGGACAAGCGGGTCTAAATGGGCCGAACAATGGAGCCGTTAGAATTTTAACTGAGTAAAAAGTACAGAAATCGAGTTTTTGCAATATAATCGTGTTGAAAAGCTCGTAATGAATTGTATGAACTCCTAAATTTGGATTAAAACTTATATTGCAACCCTTTTGTAGAGGTTTCAGACGAGCTGGTCTAAATGGGCC
The DNA here is from genome assembly GCA_030270665.1 of Hibiscus trionum. NCBI lineage: Eukaryota > Viridiplantae > Streptophyta > Magnoliopsida > Malvales > Malvaceae > Hibiscus > Hibiscus trionum. Next base: position 34,039,615 of record BSYR01000010.1, on the reverse strand, counting down.
GAACAATGGACCCGTTAGAATTTTAACTGAGTAAAAAGATTAAAAATTGAGTTTTTACAATATAATCGTGTTGATAAGCTCGTAATCAATTATATAAACTCCTAAAATTTGATTATAACTTGTTTATCGGTCTTTTTTGTAGTGGTTTGGGACGAGCGAGTCTAAATGGGCTGAACAATGTACCCATTAGAATTTTAGCTAAGTCAAAAGTTCAGAAATTGTGTTTTTGCAATATAATCGTGTTGGAAACCTCGTAATCAATTATATGAACTCCTAAGATTTGATTAAAACATGTTTTGCGGTCATTTTTGTTGAGGTTTCGGACGAGCGGGTCTAAATGGGCTGAACAATGGACACGTTAGAATTTTAACTGAGTAAAAAGTACAGAAATCAAGTTTTTGCAATATAATCGTGTTGAAAAGCTTGTAATCAATTATATGAACTCCTAAATTTGGTTTAAAGCTTATTTTGCAGCCATTTTGTAGAGGTTTCGGATGAGCGGGTCTAAATTGGCCGAACAATGGACCCGTTAGAATTTTAACGGAGTAAAAAGTATAGAAATCTAGTTTTTGCAATATAATCGTGTTGAAAAGCTCGTAATCAATTGTATGAACTCCTAAATATGGATTAAAACTTATTTTGAAGCCCTTTTGTAGAGGTTTCAGACGAGCGGGTCTAAATGGGCCGAACAATGGACCCGTTAGAATTTTAACGGAGTAAAAAGTACATAAATCATGTTTTTGCAATATAATCATGTTGGAAAGCTCGTAATCACTTATATGAACTCCTAAAATTAATTAAAACTTGTTTTGCGGTCATTTTTGTAAGGTTTCGGACGAGCGGGTCTAAATGGGCGGAACAATGGACCCGTTAGAATTTTAACTGAGTAAAAAGTACAGAAATCGAGTTTTTGCAATATAATCATGTTGAAAAGCTCGTAATCAATTATATGAACTCCTAAATTTGGATTAAAACTTATTTTGCAGCCCTTTTTCTAGAGGTTTCGTACGAGGGGTCTAAATGGGCCGAATAATGGACCCGTTAGAATTTTAACGGAGTAAAAAGTACAAAACTCGAGTTTTTGCAATATAATCATGGTTAAAAGCTCGTAATCAATTATATAAACTCCTAAATTTTGATTATAACTTGTTTTGAGGTCTTTTTTGTAGAGGTTTCAGACGAGCGGGTCTAAATGGGCCGAACAATGGACCCATTAGAATTTTAACTAAGTCAAAAGTTCAGAAATTGAGTTTTTGCAATATAATCGTGTTGGAAAGCTCGTAAATATGAACTCCTAAAATTTGATTCTAACTTATTTTGAGGTCTTTTTGATGAGGTTTCGAACGAGCGGGTCTAAATGGGCCGAACAATGGACCCGTTAGAATTTTAACTGAGTAAAAAGTACATATATTGAGTTTTTGCAATATAATCGTGTTGAAAAGCTCGTAATCAATTATATAATCTCCTAAAATATGATTATAACTTGTTTTGCGGTCATTTTTATAGAGGTTTCGGACGAGCGGGTCTAAATGGGCAGAACAGTGGACCCATTAGAATTTTAATGGAGTAAAAAGTACAGAAATCGAGTTTTTGCAATATAATCGTGTTGAAAAGCTCGTAATCAATTATATGAACTCCTAAATTTGGATAAAAATTTATTTTGCAACCCTTTTGTAGAGGTTTCGGACGAGCGGGTCTAAATGGGCCGAACAATGGACCCGTTAGAATTTTAACTGAATAAAAAGTACAGTAATCTAGTTTTTGCAATATAATCGTGTTGAAAAGCTCGTAATCAATTATATGAACTCCTAAATTTTGATTATAACATATTTTGCAGCCCTTTTTGTAGAGGTTTCGGACGAGCGGGTCTAAATGGGCCGAACAATGGACCCGTTAGAATTTTAACTAAGTAAAAAGTACAGAAATCGAGTTTTTGCAATATAACCGTGTTGAAAAGCTCGTAATCAATTGTATGAACTCCTAAATTTGGATTAAAACTTATATTGCAACCCTTTTGTAGAGGTTTCAGACGAGCTGGTCTAAATAGGCTGAACAATGGACCCGTTAGAATTTTAACTGAGTAAAAAGATCAAAAATTGAGTTTTTACAATATAATCGTGTTGATAAGCTCGTAATAAATTATATTAACTCCTAAAATTTGATTATAACTTGTTTATCGGTCTTTTTTGTAGAGGTTTCGGACGAGCAGGTCTAAATGGGCCGAACAATGGACCCATTAGAATTTTAGCTAAGTCAAAAGTTCAGAAATTGTGTTTTTGCAATATAATCGTGTTGGAAACCTCGTAATCATTTATATGAACTCCTAAGATTTGATTAAAACATGTTTTGCGGTCTTTTTTGTAGAGGTTTCAGACGAGCGGGTCTAAATGGGCTGAACAATGGACACGTTAGAATTTTAACTGAGTAAAAAGTACAGAAATCAAGTTTTTGCAATATAATCGTGTTGAAAAGCTTGTAATCAATTATTTGAACTCCTAAATTTGGTTTAAAGCTTATTTAGCAGCCCATTTTGTAGAGGTTTCGGATGAGCGGGTCTAAATTGGCCGAACAATAGACCCGTTAGAATTTTAACGGAGTAAAAAGTATAGAAATCGATTTTTTGCAATATAATCGTGTTGAAAAGCTAGTAATCAATTGAATGAACTCCTAAATTTGGATTAAAACTTATTTTGCAGCCCTTTTGTAAGGGTTTCAGACGAGCGGGTCTAAATGGGCCGAACAATGGACCCGTTAGAATTTTAATAGAGTAAAAAGTACATAAATCATGTTTTTGCAATATAATCATGTTGGAAAGCTTGTAATCACTTATATGAACTCCTAAAATTAATTAAAACTTGTTTTGCGGTCATTTTTGTAAGGTTTCGAACGAGCGGGTCTAAATGGGCCGAACAATGGACCTGTTAGAATTTTAACTGAGTAAAAAGTACAGAAATTGAGTTTTTGCAATATAATCGTGTTGAAAAGATCTTAATAAATTTTATGAACTCCTAACTTTGGATTAAAACTTATTTTGCAACCCTTTTGTAGTGGTTTCGGACGAGCGGGTCTAAATGGGCAGAACTATGGAACCGTTAGAATTTTAACTGAGTAAAAAGTACAGTAATCGAGTTTTTGCAGTATAATCGTAAAAAAAGCTCGTAACCAATTATATGAACTCCTAAATTTGGATTAAAACTTATTTTGCAGCCCTTTTCGTAGAGGTTTCGGACGAGCAGGTCTAAATGGGCCGAACAATGGACCCGTTAGAATTTTAACTGATTAAAAAGTACAAAAATCGAGTTTTTGCAATATAATTGTGTTGAAAAGCTCATAATCAATTATATGAATTTCTAATTTGGATTAAAACTTATTTTGCAGCCCTTTTTGTAGAGGTTACGGACGAGCGGGTCTAAATGGGCCGAACAATGGACCCGTTAGAATTTTAACTGCGTAAGAAGAACATAAATTCAGTTTTTGCAATATAATCGTGTTGAAAAGCTTGTAATCAATTATATAAACTCCTAAAATTTGATTATAACTTGTGTTGCGGTCATTTTTGTAGAGGTTTCGGACGAGCGGGTCTAAAGGGACCGAACAATGGACCCATTAGAATTTTAATGGAGTAAAAAGTACAGAAATCGAGTTTTTGCAAAATAATCGTGTTGGATAGCTCGTAATCAATTATTTGAACTCCTAAATTTGGATTAAAACTTATTTTGCAACCCTTTTTGTAGAGGTTTCGGACGAGCCGATTTAAATGGGCCGAACAATGGACCCGTTAGAATTTTAACTGAGTAAAAATTACAGTAATCGAGATTTTTGCAATATAATCGTGTTGAAAAGCTCGTAATCAAATCTATGAACTCCTAAATTTGGATTAAAACTTATTTTGCAACCCTTTTATAGAGGTTTTGGACGAGCGGGTCTAAATAGGACGAGCATTGGACCCGTTAGAATTTTAACTGAGTAAAAAGTACAGAAATCGAGTTTTTGCAATACAATCGTGTTGAAAAGCTCGTAATCAATTATATGAACTACTAAAATTTGATAAAACTTGTTTTGCGGTCTTTTTTGTAGAGGTTTTGGACGAACGAGTCTAAATCGGCCGAACAATGGACCCGTTAGAATTTTAACTGTGTAAAAATTACAGAAATCGAGATTTTGCAATATAATCGTGTTGAAAAGCTAGTAATCAATTATATGAACTCCTACATTTTGATTAAAACTGATTTTGCAGCCATTTTGTAGTGTTTTCGGACGAGCGGGTCTAAATGGGCCGAAAAATGGACCCGTTAGAATTTTAACTAAGTAAAAAGTACAGAAATCGAGTTTTTGCAATATAATCGTGTTGAAAAGCTCATAATCAACTACATGAACTCCTAAAATTTGATTCTAACTTATTCTGCGGTCTTTTTTTGTAGAGGTTTCGGACGAGCGGGTCTAAATGGGCCGAACAATGGACCCGTTAGAATTTTAACAAAGTAAAAAGTATAGAAATCGAGTTTTTGCAATATAATCGTGTTGAAAAGCTCGTAATCAACTGTATGAACTCCTAAATTTGGATTAAAACTTATTTTGCAACCCTTTTATAGAGATTTCGGACGAGCGGGTCTAAATGGGCGAACAATGGACCCGTTAGAATTTTAACTGAGTAAAAATTACAGAAATCGAGTTTTTGCAATATAATCGTGTTGAATTTTAACTGGGCCGAATCAAATTTTCGGAGTTCATATAATTGATTACGAGCTTTTCAACATGATTATAGTGCAAAATCTCGATTACAGTTCTTTTTACTCATTTAAATTCTAACGGGTCCATTGTTCGGCCCATTTAGACCCGCTCGTCCGAAACCTCTACAAAAGGGTTGCAAAATAAGTTTTAATCAAAATTTAGGAGTTCATACAATTGATTACGAACTTTTCAACACGATTATATTGCAAAAACTTGATTTTTGTACTTTTTACTCAGTTAAAATTCTAACGGGTCCATTGTTCGCCCCATTTAGAGCCGCTCGTCCGAAACCTTTACAAAGAAAATCGCAAAATATGTTTTAATCAAATTTTAGGAGATCATATAATTGATTAAGAGCTTTTCAACACGATTATATTGCAAAAACTCGATTTCTGTTCTTTTTACTCAGTTAATATTCTAACGGGTCCATTGTTCGGCCCATTTAGACCCGCTCGTCCGAAACCACTACAAAAGGGTTGCAAAATAAGTTTTAATCAAAATTTAGGAGTTCATACAATTGATTACGAGCTTTTCAACACGATTATATTGCAAAAACTCGATTTCTGTACTTTTTACTTAGTTAAAATTCTAACGGGTCCATTGTTCACCCCATTTAGACCCGCTCGTCCGAAACCTTTACAAAGAAGATCGTAAAATATGTTTTAATCAAATTTTAGGAGATCATATAATTGATTAAGAGCTTTTCAACACGATTATATTGCAAAAACTCGATTTCTGTTCTCTTTACTCAGTTAATATTCTAACGGGTCCATTGTTCGGCCCATTTAGACCCTCTCGTCCGAAATCTCTACAAAAGGGTTGCAAAATAAGTTTTAATCCAAATTTAGGAGTTCATACAATTCATTACGAGCTTTTCTGAACAATTATATTGCAAAAACTCGATTTTTGTGCTTTTTACTCAGTTAAAATTCTAACGGGTCCATTGTTCGGCCCATTTAGAACCGCTCGTCCGAAACCTCTACAAAAGGGTTGCAAGATAAGTTTTAATCCAAATTTAGGATTTCATACAATTGATTACGAGCTTTTCTATACGATTATATTGCAAAACTCGTTTTCTGTACTTTTTACCCAGTTAAGATTCTAACGGGTCCATTGTTTGGCCCATTTAGACCCGCTAGTCCGAACCCTTTACAAAAAAGATCGCAAAATAAATTTTAATCAAATTTTAGGAGTTCATATAATTGATTAAGAGCTTTTTAACACGATTATATTGCAAAAACTTGATTTCTGTTCTTTTTAATCAGTTAATGTTCTAACGGGTCCATTGTTCGGCCCGTTTAGACCCGCTCGTCCGAAACCTCTACAAAAGGGTAGCAAAATAAGTTCTTATCCAAATTTAGGAGTTCATACAATTGATTACGAGCTTTTCAACACTATTATATTGCAAAAACTCAATTTTTGTTCTTTTTACTCAGTTAAAATTCTAAAGGGTCCATTGTTCGCCCCATTTAGACCCGCTCGTCCGAAACCTCTACAAAAAAGACCGCAAAACAAGTTAGAATCATATTTTGGGATTTCATATAATTGATTACGAGCTTTTCAACACGACTATATTGCAAAAACTCGATTTTTGTGCTTTTTACTCTATTAAAATTCTAACGGGTACATTGTTCGGCCCATTTAAAACCGCTCGTCCGAAACCTCTACAAAAGTGTTGCAAAATAAGTTTTAATCCAAATTTAGGAGTTCATACAATTAATTACGAGCTTTCCAATACGATTATATTGAAAAAACTTGATTTCTGTACTTTTTACTCAGTTAAAATTCTAACGGGTCCATTGTTCGGCCCATTTAGACCCGCTCGTCCGAAACCTTTACAAAAAAGACCGCAAAATAAGTTAGAATCAAAGTTTCGGAGTTCATATAATTGATTACGAGCTTTTCAACATGATTATAGTGCAAAATCTCGATTACAGTTCTTATTACTCAGTAGAAATTCTAACAGGTCCATTGTTCGGCCTATTTAGACCCACTCGTCCGAAACCTCTACAAAAGGGTTGCAAAATAAGTTTTAATTAAAATTTAGGAGTTCATACAATTGATTACGAGCTTTTCAACACAATTATATTGTAAAAACTCGATTTCTGTACTTTTTACTCAGTTAAAATTCTAACGGGTCCATTGTTCGCCCCATTTAGACCCGCTCGTCCGAAACTTCTACAAAAAAGACCGCAAAACAAGTTAGAATAAAATTTTACGATTTCATATAATTGATTACGAGCTTTTCAACATGACTGTATTGCAAAAACTTGATTTCTGTTCTTTTTACTCAGTTAATATTCTAATGGGTCCATGGTTCGGCCCATTTGACCCGCTCGTCCGAAACCTCTACAAAAGGGTTGCAAAATAAGTTTTAATCCAAATTTAGGAGTTCATACAATTGATTACGAGCTTTTCTTCACAATTATATTGCAAAAACTCGATTTTTGTGCTTTTTACTCAGGTAAAATTCTAACGGGTCCATTGTTTGGCCCATTTAGAACCGCTCGTCCGAAACTTCTACAAAAGGGTTGCAAAATAAGTTTTAATCCAAATTTAGGAGTTCATACAATTGATTACGAGCTTTTCTATACGATTATATTGCAAAACTCGTTTTCTGTACTTTTTACTCAGTTAAGATTCTAACGGCTCCATTGTTTGGCCCATTTAGACCCGCTCGTCCGAACCCTTTACAAAAAAGATGGCAAAATAAATTTTAATCAAATTTTAGGATTTCATATAATTGATTATGAGCTTTTCAACACGACTATATTGCAAAAACTTGATTTCTGTACTTTTTACTCAGTTAAAATTCTAACGGGTCCATTGTTCAGCCTATTAAACTCGCTCGTCCGAAACCTCTACAAAAGGGTTGCAAAATAAGTTTTAATCCAAATTTAGGAGTTCCTACAATTGATTATGACCTTTTCAATACGATTGTATTGGAAAAACTCGATTTTCTGTTCTTTTTACTCAGTTAAAATTCTAACGGGTCCATTGTTCGGCCCATTTAGACCCGCTCGTCCGAAACCTTTACAAAAAAGACCGCAAAAGAAGTTAGAATCAAATTTTAGGAGTTCATATAATTGATTACGAGCTTTTCAACACGATTATATTGCAAAATCTCGATTACAGTCTTTTTACTCAGTTAAAATTCTAACGGGTCCATTGTTCGCCCATTTAGACCCGCTCGTCCGAGACCTCTACAAAAGGGTTGCAAAATAAGTTTTAATCCAAATTTAGGAGTTCATACAATTGTTTACGAGCTTTTCAACACGATTATATTGCAAAAACTCGATTTCTATTCTTTTTACTCAGTTAAAATTCTAACGGGTCCATTGTTCGCCCCATTTAGAACCGTTCGTCCAAAAATTCTACAAAAAAGACCACAAAACAAGTTAGAATAAAATTTTGGGAGTTCATATAATTGATTACGAGCTTTTCAACATGACTATATTGCAAAAACATGATTTATGTACTTTTTACTCAGTAAAAATTCTAACGGGTCCATTGTTCGGCCCATTTAGACCCGCTCGTCCGAAACCTCTACAAAAGGGTTGCAAAATAAGTTTTAATCCAAATTTAGGAGTTCATACAATTGATTACAAGCTTTTCAACACAATTATATTGCAAAAACTCGATTTTTGTGCTTTTTACTCAGTGAAAATTCTAACGGGTCCATTGTTCGACCCATTTAGACTCGCTCGTTCGAAACCTCTACAAAAGGGTTGCAAAATAAGTTTTAATCAAAATTTAGGAGTTCATACAATTGATTTGAGCTTTTCAACACGATTATATTGCAAAAACTCGATTTCTGTACTTTTTAATCAGTTAAAATTCTAACGGGTCCATTGTTCGGCCCATTTAGACCCACTCGTCCGAATCCTTTACAAAAAAGATCGCAAAATAAATTTTAATTAAATTTTAGGAGTTCATATAATTGATTAAGAGCTTTTCAACACGATTATATTGCAAAACCTTGATTATTGTTCTTTTCACTCAGTTAATATTCTAACTGGTCCATTGTTCGGCCCATTTAGATCCGCTCGTCTGAAACCTCTACAAAAGGGTTGCAAAATAAGTTTTAATCCAAATTTAGGAGTTCATACAATTGATTACGAGCTTTTCAATACAATTATATTGCAAAAACTCGATTTGTGTTCTTTTTACTAAGTTAAAATTCTAAAGGGTCCAATGTTCGCCCCATTTAGACCCGCTCGTCCGAAACCTCTACAAAAAGGACCGCAAAACAAGTTAGAGTCAAATTTTAGGATTTCATGTAATTGATTACAAGTTTTTCAACACGACTATATTGTAAAAACTTTATTTCTGTACTTTTTACTCAGTTAAAATTCTAACGGGTCCATTGTTCGGCCCATTAAACCCGCTCGTCCGAAACCTCTTCAAAAGGGTTGCAAAATAAGTTTTAATCCAAATTTAGGAGTTCATACAATTGATTATGAGCTTTTCAATACGATTATATTGGAAAAACTCGATTTTATGTACTTTTTACTCAGTTAAAATTCTAACGGGTCCATTGTTCGGCCCATTAAACCCGCTCGTCCGAAACCTCTTCAAAAGGGTTGCAAAATAAGTTTTAATCCAAATTTAGGAGTTCATATAATTGATTACGAGCTTTTCAACACGATTATATTGCAAAATCTCGATTACAGTTCTTTTTACTCAGTTAAAATTCTAACAGGTCCATTGTTCGACCCATTTAGACCCGCTCGTCCGAAACCTCTATAAAAGGGTTGCAAAATAAGTATTAATCCAAATTTAGGAGTTCATACAATTGTTTACGAGCTTTTCAACACGATTATATTGCAAAAACTCGATTTCTTCTCTTTTTACTCAGTTAATATTCTAAAGGGTCCATTGTTCGCCCCATTTAGACCTGCTCGTTCGAAACTTCTACAAAAAAGACCGCAAAACAAGTTAGAATAAAATTTTACGATTTCATATAATTGATTACGAGCTTTTCAACATGACTATATTGCAAAAACTTGATTTCTGTACTTTTTACTCAGTTAAAATTCTAACGGGTCCATTGTTTTGCCCATTTAGACCCGCTCGTCCGAAACCTCTACAAAAGGGTTGCAAAATAAGTTTTAATCCAAATTTAGGAGTTCATACAATTGATAACGAGCTTTTCAACACAATTATATTGCAAAAACTCGATTTTTGTGCATTTTACTCAGTGAAAATTCTAACGGGTCCATTGTTCGGCCCATTTCGACTCGCTCGTCCGAAACCTCTACAAAAGGGTTGTAAAATAAGTTTTAATCCAAATTTAGGAGTTCATACAATTGATTACGAGGTTTTCAACACGATTATATTGCAAAAACTCGATTTTTGTGCTTTTTACTCAGTTAAAATTCTAACGGGTCCATTGTTCGGCCCATTTAGACCCGCTCGTCCGAAACCTCTACAAAAGGGTTGCAAAATAAGTTTTAATGAAAATTTAGGAGTTCATACAATTGATTACGAGCTTTTCAACACGATTATATTGCAAAAACTCGATTTATGTACTTTTTACTCAGTTAAAATTCTAACGGGTCCATTGTTCGGCCCATTTAGACCCGCTCGTCCGAAACCTCTACAAAAGGGTTGCAAAATAAGTTTTAATGAAAATTTAGGAGTTCATACAATTGATTATGAGCTTTTCAACACGATTATATTGCAAAAACTCGATTTATGTACTTTTTACTCAGTTAAAATTCTAACGGGTCCATTGTTCGGCCCATTTAGACCCGCTCGTCCGAAACCTTTACAAAAAAGATCGCAAAATAATTTTTAATCAAATTTTAGGAGTTCATATAATTGATTAAGAGCTTTTCAACACGATTATATTGCAAAAACATGATTTCTATTCTTTTTACTTAGTTAATATTCTAACGGGTCCATTGTTCGTCCCATTTAGACCCGCTCATCCGAAACCTCTACAAAAGGGTTGCAAAATAAGTTTAAATCCAAATTTAGGAGTTCATACAATTGATTACGAGCTTTTCAACACAATTATATTGCAAAAACTCGATTTTTGCGCAGGATGCCTAGACGCCTCCACTGCGGAGCTTCGCGCCATTGTCACGGGGGCTACACTTGGTAGGGATGCCAGCTAGTGTAGCATCATTATCGAGTTCGACGCTGCTTTGGTCATCAACAAAATACGTTGCCTCGGCCCGGACGCCTCTCCTTTACGGCCACATATTGATGCGGCTCGCCCTCTTTTTGTATCTATTCCAGATTTACATTTTCTTTATGTACCACGAGTTGCTAATGTTCTAGCACATACTATTGCCAATTGGGCCTTGCACTCTAGGTCCTCATTGTTTTTTGGGCCGGGCTTACCCGATGTCTTACGCTCTATTGTACAGGTTGGTTTTTAACCCCCTTGATTATATATATATATATATATATATATATATATATATATTTTTGGGCACTCTTTTCCCCTTTAGGACCCCCTCTGGGCCAGCCCAGTTGGGATTAGTGGGGTTTTTAATGAGGCCTTTTTCTCAAAAAAAAAAAAATTCTAACGGGTCAATTGTTCGGCCCATTTAAAACCGCTCGTCCGAAACCTCTACAAAAGGGTTGCAAAATAAGTTTTAATCCAAATTTATGAGTCCATACAATTAATTACGAGCTTTTCAATACGATTATATTGAAAAAACTCGAATTCTGTACTTTTTACTCTGTTAAAATTCTAACGGGTCCATTGTTCGGCCCATTTAGACTCGCTCGTCCGAAACCTTTACAAAAAAGACCGCAAAATAACTTAGAATCAAATTTTCGGAGTTCATATAATTGATTACGAGCTTTTCAACATGATTATATTGCAAAATCTCGATTACAGTTCTTTTTACTCAGTTAAAATTCTAACGGGTCCATTGTTAGGCCCATTTAGACCCGCTCGTCCGAAACCACTACAAAAGGGTTGCAAAATAAGTTTTAATCAAAATTTAGGAGTTCATACAATTGATTACGAGCTTTTCAACACGATTATATTGCAAAAACTCGATTTATGTACTTTTTACTCAGTTAAAATTCTAACGGGTCCATTGTTCGGCCCATTTAGACCCGCTCGTCCGAAACCTTTACAAAAAAGATCACAAAATATGTTTTAATCAAATTTTAGGAGTTCATATAATTGATTAAGAGCTTTTCAACACGATAATATTGCAAAAACTTGATTTCTGTTCTTTTTACTCAGTTAATATTCTAATGGGACCATTGTTCGGCCCATTTAGACCCGCTCATCCGAAACCTCTACAAAAGGGTTGCAAAATAAGTTTTAATCCAAATTTAGAAGTTCATACAATTGATTATGAGTTTTTCAGCACAATTATATTGCAAAAACTCGATTTTTGTGCTTTTTACTCAGTTAAAATTTTAACGGGTCCATTGTTCGGCCCATTTAGAACCACTCGTCTGAAACCTCTACAAAAGGGTTGCAAAATAAGTTTTAATCCAAATTTAGGAGTTCAGACAATTGATTACAAGCTTTTCAATACGATTATATTGCAAAAACTCGATTTATGTACTTTTTACTCGGTTAAAATTCTAACGGGTCCATTGTTCGGCCCATTTAGACCCGCTCTTCCGAAACCTTTACAAAAAAGATCGCAAAATATGTTTTAATCAAATTTTAGGAGTTCATATAATTGATTAAGAGCTTTTCAACACGATAATATTGCAAAAACTTGATTTCTGTTCTTTTTACTCAGTTAATATTCTAATAGGACCATTGTTCGGCCCATTTAGACCCGCTCGTCCGAAACCTCTACAAAAGGGTTGCAAAATAAGTTTTAATCAAAATTTAGGAGTTCATACAATTGATTACGAATTTTTAAGCACAATTATTTTGCAAAAACTCGATTTTTGTGCTTTTTACTCAGTTAAAATTCTAACGGGTCCATTGTTCGGCCCATTTAGAACCGCTCGTCTGAAACCTCTACAAAAGGTTTGCAAAATAAGTTTTAATCCAAATTTAGGAGTTCATACAATTGATTACGAGCTTTTCAATACGATTATATTGCAAAAACTCGATTTCTGTACTTTTTACTCAGTTAAGATTCTAACGGGTCCATTGTTTGGCCCATTTAGACCCGCTCGTCCGAACCCTTTACAAAAAAGATTGCAAAATAAATTTTAATCAAATTTTAGGAGTTCATATAATTGATTAAGAGCTTTTCAGCACGATTATATTGCAAAAACATGATTTCTGTTGTTTTTACTAAGTTAATATTCGAACGGATCCATTGTTCGGCCCATTTAGACCTGCTCGTCCGAAACCTCTAAAAAGGGTTGCAAAATAAGTGTTAATCCAAATTTAGGAGTTCATACAATTGATCACGAGCGTTTCAATACAATTATATTGCAAAAACTCGATTTCTGTACTTTTTACTCAGTTAAAATTCTATCGGGTACTTTCTGCCATCATCCATAATTTTCCAAGTTAATTTCATCATAATAATTTTTCGTAATCTTAATAATCTTTCGAATTGTTTTGATTCTGCTGGGTCACACTTATGGGTGCCCTTCGTCACCCCAGCCCTCATAAACAGGGCACATGGGTTATCCTGGCCGTCACGGCCTTGTACTCTTGCTTCTCTTGGACATTGGTACGAGAATTGCAAGTCTATTATTATCGTATTTGGCCAACCTACTGCATGGCGAGGGCTTGCATGCAAACGGATGCATAGATGCAACCAGTTACACCATGCATCATCTATATTATTATATCCGGGGAATTTTATTCTCTTATGTTTATTAGTGATACTCCTCACGTGTGGATTGCTGGTTGCTGGCAATCTGCCAGGATACATTCTGAGACCATCGTTCACTGCAGCTAAGGTTTCTCCATTCCCCTCCATGCAGACGGTAATGGCAATTTGTGTAGCGATGGTATTCCGGGCCAGGTACGTTGCTACCACGGTCTCCATGCAGGGTTACGGTGCTGTTCACTCTCATTGGAGGAGAGGCAACGTTTTGAGAATCCATTACCCCGTTCTTTGCGAGATTTTTTTGTTCCAACAAAGCGGGATAATTCGAATTTTCTTAACGGATAAGTTTCGATATATCAGGAATCCATTTCCTTTTGATTTCACCTTCAATTTTACATTATCTAAATCTAAAATATTGCTTGAAATTGTTGGGACAGCTATCACTATCTCTCCAAATCTAAAAATACCATGCATTTTCAAATTCTGTTTCAAACTTAAATTATCTAAGTTAAAATTGAATTTTGAATTTGTTGAGGGAGATTCGATATCTCTTTTTACAGTGAACCTAAAGCTCTTTAGGATTCCCATGCATTTCAAATTGCAGGTAAAATTACATTTAAATGTTATTTTATCCTCTGCAATTCGAATTTTCTCTAAATTATCTATATTTAGAATATTTTTTGAAGTTGGTGGGGAATCTATCACTATCTCTACTAATCTAAAAATACCATACATTTTCAAATTCCATTTCAAACTTAAATTATCTAAGTTAAAATTGAATTTTGAATTTGTTGAGAGAGATTTGATCAAATTGCAAATAAAATTACATTTAAACGTTATTTTATCCTCTGCAATTCGAATTTTCTCCAAATTATCTAAATTTAGAATATTTTTGAAGTTGGTAGGGAATCTATCTCTATCTCTACTGATCTAAAAATGCCATACATTTTCAAATTCTGTTTCAAACTTAAATTATCTAAGTTAAAATTGAATTTTGAATTTGTTGGAAGAGATTTGATATCTCCTTTTTCGGTGAATCTAAGGATCTTTAGGATTCCCATGCATTTCAAATTGCAGATAAAATTACATTTAAATGCTATTTTATCCTTTGCAATTCGAATTTTCTCCAAATTTTCTAAATTTAGAATATTTTTTGAAGTTGGTGGGGAATCTATCACTATCTCTACTAATCTAAAAATACCATACATTTTCAAATTCTATTTCAAACTTAAATTATCTAAGTTAAAATTGAATTTTAAATTTGTTGAGAGAGATTTGATCAAATTGCAGATAAGATTACATTTAAACGTTATTTTATCCTCTGCAATTCGAATTTTCTCCAAATTATCTAAATTTAGAATATTTTTTGAAGTTGGTAGGGAATCTATCACTATCTCTACTGATCTAAAAATACCATACATTTTCAAATTCTATTTCAAACTTAAATTATCTAAGTTAAAATTGAATTTTGAATTTGTTGGAAGAGATTTGATATCTCCTTTTTCGGTGAACCTAAGGCTCTATAGGATTTCCATGCATTTCAAATTGCAGATAAAATTACATTTAAATGTTATTTTATCCTATGCAATTCAAATTTTCTCCAAATTATCTAAATTTAGAATATTTTTTGAAGCTGGTGGGGAATCTATCACTATCTCTACTAATCTAAAAATACCATACATTTTGAAATTCTATTTCAAACTTAAATTAGCTAAGTTGAAATTGAATTTTGAATTTGTTGAGAGAGATTTGATCAAGTTGCAGATAAAATTACATTTAAACGTTATTCTATCCTCTGCAATTCGAATTTTCTCCAAATTATCTAAATTTAGAATATTTATTGAAGTTGGTAGGGAATCTATCACTATCTCTACTGATCTAAAAATACCATACATTTTCAAATTCTATTTCAAACTTAAATTATCTAAGTTAAAATTGAATTTTGAGGATTGGTTGGCTGCAACGTCAGGAACTACCAAAGGAGCAAATGGCTCGCGCAAAACCAAACGTAGCCCTCCGATGGTTGCTGCTGGTGTTACCAAGAGGCTGAGAACTTCCCCCTCCACTCAAGCTAAGCCGGTGAAACCCGGAATGCCCTCTGACAAACCTTCCAAACTATCTAAAGCTGGGATGAGCAGCAAAATCTCTTCGGCGGCGGTTGACGTTCAACCCCGCTGAGAGAAATGAGGATATTTTGTTGGAACTGCCGGGGTCTTGGTTCGCCCTCGGCAGTTCAGGGTTTGGTTGATTTAGCTCGTCGCTTGGAACCAACTATTATTTTTTTGTCCGAAACTAGACTATTTAATTTTAATTATGAAAGATTTAAACTCTCATTGAACATGCTGGGTTGCCTCCATGTGAAAAGCAGCCCCACTTGCTCTGGACTCCTTTTTTTCTGGAATAATAAAGTTAGTTTTGATTTGTTATCGTATTCCGATCGCTTTATTGATTCCATCATTACCTCTACTTCTGATTGCTTTCGTTTTACCGGAATGTATGGTTATGCTGATACGAGCATGAAATATAAAACATGGGAACTTATCGACTCCCTGCGTGACATGTCACAACTACCTTGGTTAATCGGTGGGGACCTAAACAACATATTATCCGACTCAGAAAAACAAGGTGGAAGTCGCAGGCCCCCATCCCAAATTAACAACTTTCGAGATTGCTTATCTCGTAATGCACTTTTTGACTGCAAACCTTACTCGGGATGGTTTACATGGTCTCGCACGGGTCCCAATGTTACACCCGTTTGTGAACGACTCGATCGTTTTCTTGCATGCAATGCTTGGTTAAATGCACACCTATCATTCCAATGCCGAAATGTCTTCTCACCGGACTCCGATCACTACGTTATTATTATGGATACCTTTCCTTCTCCCAATAATAATCGCCAACCTCCTGATAATAACGATCATTTTCGATTCGAATCTTGTTCGGCGCAGGACTCTTCATGCATCTCGTCTGTCCATCAAGCTTGGTCAGCAGCGTCGGGCACCTTACTCGATAAGCTGGCCATCGTGGGCAGCCACCTTCGTGACTGGCAAACGTCCAAGCGTTCCCAGTCGACTCACCGCATTGCTGAACTACAACGACAAATTAACTCATACATGCGACGTAGGAACTTGACCTCTGCGATGCTAAATAATTTGCGAGATGCGAAAATGGAGCTGCGACGTCTTTTAGACGAACGCGAGGCTTACTGGGCACAACGCTCTCGTGTCACCTGGCTTTCGCAAGGAGACAGAAATACATCCTTTTTTCACGCTAAGGCCTCCAAGCGTCGGAAAAAGAATTCCATACGAGGATTGTTTGACGCCAACCGCCAATGGCAGACGACAGAACCTGAACTCCTTCGGATTGCGTCCGATTATTTCCGAGAGCTATTTTAGACATCCAATCCGGTCTCCTCTCCCCGACTGCTGGAGCAAATCCATCATGTCGTTACTCCTGAAATGAATGATTCTTTATTACGACCTTTCTCCGAGAACGAGGTGCTTGCTGCATTTAGGGATATAGGCCCTAGGAAGGCACCGGGTATAGATGGTTTCCCTAGCAGTTTCTATAGACAATATTGTGATGTCATTGGGCCTGAGTTTGTCGAACTCTGTCTGCGACTCCTTTGGGGAGAAGCGGACATGTCGACTGTTAACAAAACGGTCATAGTTTTAATCCCGAAAGTAGATGATGCTACTACTATGCGTCAATTTCGACCTATTAGCTTATGCACAATCATCTACAAAATTGTCGCAAAAGTCCTGGTCAATCGTCTAAAACCGATCCTACCCAATTGTATCAGTGATGCCCAGGCTGCTTTTGTTAGCGGACGAAATATCACCGATAACATTTTGATCGCCCACGAGCTTGTACATATCCTTCACGCCAATCACGCTTCAATCTATCAAGGGGCGGCCGTTAAACTTGATATGGAAAAGGCTTTCGACAAAGTCGAATGGTCCTTCCTCCGTGATGTAATGACGCGTATGGGGTTCGCTCAAGAGTGGGTGCAGTTACTTATCCGCTGCGTCTCCTCTGTCTCTTTCTCGGTCCGGCTTAACGGGGCTCTCTCGGAGGAGTTCTCTCCTTCGAGAGGTATCCGACAAGGAGACCCTCTTTCGCCCTTCCTGTTCCTCATTTGCTCACAAGGGCTATCCGCAGCCCTTGAAACAGAGCAGAGAGAAGGCAGGCTACTAGGCTTGAATGCAAATCGTCGAGGGCCTCGGGTCAATCATCTGCTCTTTGCGGATGACAGTATTGTGTTCTTGCGGAATTGTCCAGAGGAAGCACAACGTTTGAAAGAAATTCTACATCTATATGGATCATCCTTCGGCCAATCTGTGAACTTTGCTAAGTCTACAGCATATTGCAGTTCCTCCTGCTCCACGGATTTCTTACAGGCCCTACAGCATACACTTGGAATTCGTTTGGTTGAGGACCCTGGGATTTACCTTGGGGTCCCCCTCCTGGTAGGAAAAAACCGAACGGAAAGTTTAGGATTTGTAAGAGATAAGGTAAATTCTCGCATGGCAAAATGGGACACTAATTTACTTTCCTTTAGCGGCCGCGAAATTCTGATAAAATCTGTGGCCCAAGCACTGCCACAATATATTATGTCCTGTTATCTTCTACCGCAAAATATTGTGGATGACGCGACTCGCTCGATACGTAGGTATTGGTGGTCGGGTCGAAGCAACAAGAAAGGATGGCCTTTACTCTCCTGGGATGCCCTGTGCGTGCCCAAGACAGCTGGGGGGATGGGCTTCCTGGACCTACATGATTTTAACATTGCGCTTCTAGGGAAACAAATTTGGCGACTTGTTCAGTCACATGAGTCCTTGCTTGCCAGGGTCTTGCGATCCAGATATTTTCCCTCGGGCAATATACTCGAGGCTAAATCGGATAGACGCTCTTCCTTTGCTTGGCGGGGTATTTGGCAGGCCATTCAAAGATTACAGCATGGTTTCTTCTGGCGCCCTGGTGTTGATAGTCGATTACGTGTTCACCGTGATCACTGGGGTGGATCTAGTGGGCTTTCATTTTTCGGATCTTATCATGATAATGAGGAGATGCCTCTGAGATGTAGTGACTTTATGGTCCGCAATCAAAATGCTCGGGACGAAAGCAGGATTCATGCCTACTTTGACTTGGATGACGCTGCTAACGTCCTGAAAGTTCCAATCTCTGCTGATCACCGGGATGTCTTACTGTGGGGTTTCCATGACACCAACATCTATACAGTCCGCTCCGGTTATCTTTTTCTGCGACGGCCTTTACGACCTCTTGCACGTCCTTTCCCACTATGGAAGGTCATTGCTAAGTCCCCTACGCTGCCGAAAATCCGTACCTTTGGTTGGCGGGCGGGGAGGAATGCCTTGCCAACTGGTGACCGGCTCGCAGCTTTGGGTATGGGTGCAGGTGTTTGTCCTTTCTGTCCCACTATTATTGAAACTGCGGTTCATGCACTGAGGGATTGTCCCGGTGCCAATGCAGCACTACAGCTTGCAGGATTCCCCCGCGCGATCAATGATAGTACGGACCCTTCGATCGCTCACTGGTTAGAGCGAGGCGCTTTGCTTCTCTCCCGCGCTGAGTTTAGCCTGTTGCTTACGATTATTTGGAACATTTGGAACCGGAGGAATGACTGGGTCCACTCCCGACGCATGCAGCCACCATGGCTCACCCTTATGAATTCCCAGGAACTTCTTCTCGACTACGCCTCGGCCACATCCACCAGCCCTTCACCGCACACGAGTACTGACCCCGCGCTCCCCCGACCAGCTTGGAGACCACCATCGGCAGGCAGAATCAAGATCAATGTCGATGGTGCTTACAACCCGGTCACAGGTACTGCTGGTCTCGGTATTATAGCTAGCGATGCCAACGGTACTGTCTTACTCGGGCAGGCCCTCTACTCTGAAGACATCCTAGACTCCTCCTCTGCTGAGCTACAGGCTATTGTTGCCGGACTTCATCTTGGATTAGATGCGGGTTGGCAGAGTTTCCATCTCGAGTCGGACGCGGCCTTGATACTCAACAAGCTCCGCAATCTGGACCATGACGCTTCCATATTACGCTCGCAGATATCAGCGGCTCGAGCTTTACTGTTACTATTCCTGATTTATACTATACTTATGTACCACGCGCTGCTAATGTTCTAGCGCATAGTGTAGCCATGTGGACTCTACATTCTCGATGTTCTTTATCTTTTGGAACGGGATTGCCCGATGACTTACGATCTTTTGTACCGGTTGTTCATCAGCCATCTTGATTTATTTATATATATATGGGTACTCTTTTCCCCTCTTAGGACCCTAACTGGGCTTGCCTAGTTGGGATTAGTGGGGTTTTTAATGAGGCCCTTTCCTTCAAAAAAAAATTCTATCGGGTCCATTGTTCGGCCCATTTAGACCCGATCGTCCGAAACCTATACAAAAGGGGTTGCAAAATAAGTTTTAATCCAAATTTAGGAATGCATATAATTGATTACGAGCATTTCAGCATGATTATATTGCAAAAACTCGATTACAGTTCTTTTTACTCAGTTAAAATTCTAACGGGTCCATTGTTCGGCCCATTTAGACCTGGTTTTTCGAAACCTATACAAAAAGGGTTGCAAAATAAGTTTTAATCCAAATTTAGGAATGCATATAATTGATTACGAGCTTTTCAACACGATTATATTGCAAAAACTCGATTTATGTTCTTTTTACTCAATTAATATTCTAATGGGTCCATTGTTCGGCCCATTTAGACCCACTCGTCCGAAACCTCTAAAAAAGGGTTGCAAACTAAGTTTTAATCCAAATTTAGGAGTTCATACAATTGATTACAGGCTTTTCAACACAATTATATTGCAAAAACTCGATTTTTGTGCTTTTTACTCAGTTAAAATTCTAAAGGGTCCATTGTTCCGCCCATTTAGACCCGCTCGTCTGAAACCTCTACAAAAGGGTTGCAAAATAAGTTTTAATCCAAATTTAGGAGTTCATAAAATTTTTTACGAGCTTTTCAACACGATTATATTGCAAAAACTCGATTTCTATACTTTTTACTCAATTAAAATTCTAACGGGTCCATTGTTCGGCCCATTTAGACCCGCTCGTCCGAAACCTTTACAAAAAGATGGCAAAATAAATTTTAATCAAATTTTAGGAGTTCATATAATTGATTAAGAGCTTTTCAACACGAATATACTGCAAAAACTTGATTTCTGTTCTTTTTACTCAGTTAATATTCTAACGGGTCCATTGTTCGGCCCATTTAGACCCGCTCGTCTAAAACCTCTACAAAAGGGTTGCAAAATAAGTTTTAATCCAAATTTAGGAGTTCATACAATTGATTACAAGCTTTTCAACACGATTATATTGCAAAAACTCGATTTCTATACTTTTTACTCAATTAAAATTCTAACGGATCCATTGTTCGGCCCATTTAGAACCGCTCGTCCGAAACCTTTACAAAAAGATCGCAAAATAAATTTTAATCAAATTTTAGGAGTTCATATAATTGATTAAGAGCTTTTCAACACGATTATATTGCAAAAACTTGATTTCTGTTCTTCTTACTAAGTTAATATTCTAAAGGGTCCACTGTTCGGCCAATTTAGACCCGCTCGTCCGAAACCTCTACAAAAGGGTTGCAAAATAAGTTTTAATCAAAATTTAGGAGTTCATACAATTGATTACAAGCTTTTCAACACAATTATATTGCAAAAACTCGATTACTATACTTTTTACTCAGTTAAAATTCTAACGGGTCCATTGTTCGGCCCATTTAGACCCGCTCGTCTGAAACCTCTACAAAGGGTTGCAAAATAAGTTTTAATCCAAATTTAAGAGTTCATACAGATGATTACGAGCTTTTCAAAACGATTATATTGCAAAAACTAGATTTCTGTAGTTTTTACTCCTTTAAAATTCTAAGGGGTCAATGGTTCGGCCCATTAATACCCACTCGTCCGAAACCTCTACAAAAAAAGATCGCAAAATAAGTTTTAATCAAACTTTAGGAGTTCATATAATTGATTAAGAGCTTTTCAACACGATTATATTGTAATAACTCGATTTCTGTTCTTTTTACTCAGTTAAAATTCTAACGGGTCCATTGTTCGGCCCATTTAGACCCGCTCGTCTGAAACCTCTACAAAAGGGTTGCAAAATAAGTTTTAATCCAAATTTAGGAGTTCATACAATTGTTTACGAGCTTTTCAATACGATTATATTGCAAAAACTCGATATTTATACATTTTACTCAATTAAAATTCTAACGGGTCCATTGTTCGGCCCATTTAGGCACGCTCATCCGAAACCTCTACAAAAAAGATCGCAAAATAAGTTTTAATCAAATTTTAGGAGTTCATATAATTGATTAAGAGCTTTTCAACACGATTATATTGTAAAAACTCGATTTCTATTCTTTTTACTCAATTAATATTCTAACGGGTCCATTGTTCGGCCCATTTAGACCCGCTCGTCCGAAACCTCTACAAAAGGGTTGCAAAATAAGTTTTAATCCAAATTTAGGAGTTTATACAATTGATTGCGAGCTTTTCAACACAATTATATTTCAAAAACTCGATTACTATACTTTTTACTTAGTTAAAATTCTAACGAGTCTATTTTTCTGCCCATTAGGACCCGCTCGTCTAAAACCTCTACAAAAGGGTTGCAAAATAAGTTTTAATCCAAATTTAGGAGTTCATACAATTGTTTACAAGCTTTTCAACACGATTATATTGCAAAAACTCGATTTCTACACTTTTTACTCAATTAAAATTCTAACGGGTCCATTGTTCGGCCCATTTAGACCCGCTCGTCCGAAACTTCTACAAAAAAGATCGCAAAATAAGTTCTAATCAAATTTTAGGAGTTCATATAATTGATTAAGAACTTTTCAACACGATTATATTGCAAAAACTCGATTTCTGTTCTTTTTAATCAAATTTTAGGAGTTCATATAATTGATTAAGAGCTTTTCAACACGATTATATTGTAAAAACTCAATTTCTGTTCTTTTTACTTAGTTACTATTCTAACGGGTCCATTGTTCGGCCCATTTAGACCTGCTTGTCTGAAACCACTACAAAAGGGTTGCAAAATAAGTTTTAATCCAAATTTAGGAGTTCATACAATTGTTTACGAGCTTTTCAACACAATTATATTGCAAAAACTCGATTTCTGTTCTTTTTACTCAGTTATATTCTAACGGGTCCATTGTTCAGCCCATTTAGACCCGCTCGTCTAAAACCTCTACAAAAGGGTTGCAAAATAAGTTTTAATCCAAAATTTGGAGTTCATACCATTGTTTACGAGCTTTTCAATACGATTATATTGCAAAAACTCGATTTCTATACTTTTTACTCAATTAAAATTCTAACGGGTCCATTGTTCGGCCCATTTAGACCCGCTCGTCCGAAACCTCTATAAAAAAGATCGCAAAATAAGTTTTAATCAAATTTTAGGAGTTCATATAATTGATTAAGAGCTTTTCAACATGATTATATTGTAAAAACTCGATTTCTGTTCTTTTTACTCAGTTACTATTCTAACGGGTCTATTGTTCGGCCCATTTAGACCCGCTCGTCTGAAACCTCTACAAAAGGGTCGCAAAATAAGTTTTAATCCAAATTTAGGAGTTCATACAATTGTTTACGAGCTTTTCAACACAATTATATTGCAAAAACTCGATTTCTGTTCTTTTTACTCAGTTAATATTCTAACGGGTCCATTGTTCAGCCCATTTAGACCCGCTCATCTGAAACCTCTACAAAAGGGTTGCAAAATAAGTTTTAATCTAAATTTAGGAGTTCATACAATTGTTTACGAGCTTTTCAACACAATCATATTGCAAAAACTCGATTTGTGTGCTTTTTACTCAGTTAAAATTCTAACGGGTCCATTGTTCGGCCCATTTAGACCCGCTCGTCTGAAACCTCTACAAAAGGGTTGCAAAATAAGTTTTAATCCAAATTTAGGAGTTCATACAATTGTTTACGAGCTTTTCAACACGATTATATTGCAAAAACTCGATTTCTATACTTTTTACTCAATTAAAATTCTAACGGGTCCATTGTTCGGCCCATTTAGACCCGCTCGTCCGAAACCTCTACAAAAAAGATCGCAAAATAAGTTTTATTCAAATTTTAGGAGTTCATATTATTGATTAAGAGCTTTTCAACACCATTATATTGTAAAAACTCGATTTCTGTTCTTTTTACTCAGTTAATATTTTAACGGGTCCATTGTTCGGCCCATTTAAACCCGCTCGTCTGAAACCTCTACAAAAGGGTCGCAAAATAAGTTTTAATCGAAATTTAGGAGTTCATACAATTGTTTACGAGCTTTTCAACACAATTATATTGCAAAAACTCGATTTCTGTTCTTTTTACTCAGTTAATATTCTAACGGGTCCATTGTTCAGCCCATTTAGACCCGCTCATCTGAAACCTCTACAAAAGGGTTGCAAAATAAGTTTTAATCTAAATTTAGGAGTTCATACAATTGTTTACGAGCTTTTCAACACAATCATATTGCAAAAACTCGATTTTTGTGCTTTTTACTCAGTTAAAATTCTAACGGGTCCATTGTTCGGCCCATTTAGACCCGCTCGTCTAAAACCTCTACAAAAGGGTTGCAAAATAAGTTTTAATCCAAAATTTGGAGTTCATACCATTGTTTACGAGCTTTTCAATACGATTATATTGCAAAAACTCGATTTCTATACTTTTTACTCAATTAAAATTCTAACGGGTCCATTGTTCGGCCCATTTAGACCCGCTCGTCCGAAACCTCTATAAAAAAGATCGCAAAATAAGTTTTAATCAAATTTTAGGAGTTCATATAATTGATTAAGAGCTTTTCAACATGATTATATTGTAAAAACTCGATTTCTGTTCTTTTTACTCAGTTACTATTCTAACGGGTCTATTGTTCGGCCCATTTAGACCCGCTCGTCTGAAACCTCTACAAAAGGGTCGCAAAATAAGTTTTAATCCAAATTTAGGAGTTCATACAATTGTTTACGAGCTTTTCAACACAATTATATTGCAAAAACTCGATTTCTGTTCTTTTTACTCAGTTAATATTCTAACGGGTCCATTGTTCAGCCCATTTAGACCCGCTCATCTGAAACCTCTACAAAAGGGTTGCAAAATAAGTTTTAATCTAAATTTAGGAGTTCATACAATTGTTTACGAGCTTTTCAACACAATCATATTGCAAAAACTCGATTTTTGTGCTTTTTACTCAGTTAAAATTCTAACGGGTCCATTGTTCGGCCCATTTAGACCCGCTCGTCTAAAACCTCTACAAAAGGGTTGCAAAATAAGTTTTAATCCAAAATTTGGAGTTCATACCATTGTTTACGAGCTTTTCAATACGATTATATTGCAAAAACTCGATTTCTATACTTTTTACTCAATTAAAATTCTAACGGGTCCATTGTTCGGCCCATTTAGACCCGCTCGTCCGAAACCTCTATAAAAAGATCGCAAAATAAGTTTTAATCAAATTTTAGGAGTTCATATAATTGATTAAGAGCTTTTCAACATGATTATATTGTAAAAACTCGATTTCTGTTCTTTTTACTCAGTTACTATTCTAACGGGTCTATTGTTCGGCCCATTTAGACCCGCTCGTCTGAAACCTCTACAAAAGGGTCGCAAAATAAGTTTTAATCCAAATTTAGGAGTTCATACAATTGTTTACGAGCTTTTCAACACAATTATATTGCAAAAACTCGATTTCTGTTCTTTTTACTCAGTTAATATTCTAACGGGTCCATTGTTCAGCCCATTTAGACCCGCTCATCTGAAACCTCTACAAAAGGGTTGCAAAATAAGTTTTAATCTAAATTTAGGAGTTCATACAATTGTTTACGAGCTTTTCAACACAATCATATTGCAAAAACTCGATTTTTGTGCTTTTTACTCAGTTAAAATTCTAACGGGTCCATTGTTCGGCCCATTTAGACCCGCTCGTCTGAAACCTCTACAAAAGGGTTGCAAAATAAGTTTTAATCCAAATTTAGGAGTTCATACAATTGTTTACGAGCTTTTCAACACGATTATATTGCAAAAACTCGATTTCTATACTTTTTACTCAATTAAAATTCTAACGGGTCCATTGTTCGGCCCATTTAGACCCGCTCGTCCGAAACCTCTACAAAAAAGATCGCAAAATAAGTTTTATTCAAATTTTAGGAGTTCATATTATTGATTAAGAGCTTTTCAACACCATTATATTGTAAAAACTCGATTTCTGTTCTTTTTACTCAGTTAATATTTTAACGGGTCCATTGTTCGGCCCATTTAAACCCGCTCGTCTGAAACCTCTACAAAAGGGTCGCAAAATAAGTTTTAATCGAAATTTAGGAGTTCATACAATTGTTTACGAGCTTTTCAACACAATTATATTGCAAAAACTCGATTTCTGTTCTTTTTACTCAGTTAATATTCTAACGGGTCCATTGTTCAGCCCATTTAGACCCGCTCATCTGAAACCTCTACAAAAGGGTTGCAAAATAAGTTTTAATCTAAATTTAGGAGTTCATACAATTGTTTACAAGCTTTTCAACACGATTATATTGCAAAAACTCGATTTCTACACTTTTTACTCAATTAAAATTCTAACGGGTCCATTGTTCGGCCCATTTAGACCCGCTCGTCCGAAACTTCTACAAAAAAGATCGCAAAATAAGTTCTAATCAAATTTTAGGAGTTCATATAATTGATTAAGAACTTTTCAACACGATTATATTGCAAAAACTCGATTTCTGTTCTTTTTAATCAAATTTTAGGAGTTCATATAATTGATTAAGAGCTTTTCAACACGATTATATTGTAAAAACTCAATTTCTGTTCTTTTTACTTAGTTACTATTCTAACGGGTCCATTGTTCGGCCCATTTAGACCTGCTTGTCTGAAACCACTACAAAAGGGTTGCAAAATAAGTTTTAATCCAAATTTAGGAGTTCATACAATTGTTTACGAGCTTTTCAACACAATTATATTGCAAAAACTCGATTTCTGTTCTTTTTACTCAGTTATATTCTAACGGGTCCATTGTTCAGCCCATTTAGACCCGCTCGTCTAAAACCTCTACAAAAGGGTTGCAAAATAAGTTTTAATCCAAAATTTGGAGTTCATACCATTGTTTACGAGCTTTTCAATACGATTATATTGCAAAAACTCGATTTCTATACTTTTTACTCAATTAAAATTCTAACGGGTCCATTGTTCGGCCCATTTAGACCCGCTCGTCCGAAACCTCTATAAAAAAGATCGCAAAATAAGTTTTAATCAAATTTTAGGAGTTCATATAATTGATTAAGAGCTTTTCAACATGATTATATTGTAAAAACTCGATTTCTGTTCTTTTTACTCAGTTACTATTCTAACGGGTCTATTGTTCGGCCCATTTAGACCCGCTCGTCTGAAACCTCTACAAAAGGGTCGCAAAATAAGTTTTAATCCAAATTTAGGAGTTCATACAATTGTTTACGAGCTTTTCAACACAATTATATTGCAAAAACTCGATTTCTGTTCTTTTTACTCAGTTAATATTCTAACGGGTCCATTGTTCAGCCCATTTAGACCCGCTCATCTGAAACCTCTACAAAAGGGTTGCAAAATAAGTTTTAATCTAAATTTAGGAGTTCATACAATTGTTTACGAGCTTTTCAACACAATCATATTGCAAAAACTCGATTTTTGTGCTTTTTACTCAGTTAAAATTCTAACGGGTCCATTGTTCGGCCCATTTAGACCCGCTCGTCTGAAACCTCTACAAAAGGGTTGCAAAATAAGTTTTAATCCAAATTTAGGAGTTCATACAATTGTTTACGAGCTTTTCAACACGATTATATTGCAAAAACTCGATTTCTATACTTTTTACTCAATTAAAATTCTAACGGGTCCATTGTACGGCCCATTTAGACCCGCTCGTCCGAAACCTCTACAAAAAAGATCGCAAAATAAGTTTTATTCAAATTTTAGGAGTTCATATTATTGATTAAGAGCTTTTCAACACCATTATATTGTAAAAACTCGATTTCTGTTCTTTTTACTCAGTTAATATTTTAACGGGTCCATTGTTCGGCCCATTTAAACCCGCTCGTCTGAAACCTCTACAAAAGGGTCGCAAAATAAGTTTTAATCGAAATTTAGGAGTTCATACAATTGTTTACGAACTTTTCAACACAATTATATTGCAAAAACTCGATTTCTGTTCTTTTTACTCAGTTAATATTCTAACGGGTCCATTGTTCAGCCCATTTAGACCCGCTCATCTGAAACCTCTACAAAAGGGTTGCAAAATAAGTTTTAATCTAAATTTAGGAGTTCATACAATTGTTTACGAGCTTTTCAACACAATCATATTGCAAAAACTCGATTTTTGTGCTTTTTACTCAGTTAAAATTCTAACGGGTCCATTGTTCGGCCCATTTAGACCCGCTCGTCTAAAACCTCTACAAAAGGGTTGCAAAATAAGTTTTAATCCAAAATTTGGAGTTCATACCATTGTTTACGAGCTTTTCAATACGATTATATTGCAAAAACTCGATTTCTATACTTTTTACTCAATTAAAATTCTAACGGGTCCATTGTTCGGCCCATTTAGACCCGCTCGTCCGAAACCTCTATAAAAAAGATCGCAAAATAAGTTTTAATCAAATTTTAGGAGTTCATATAATTGATTAAGAGCTTTTCAACATGATTATATTGTAAAAACTCGATTTCTGTTCTTTTTACTCAGTTACTATTCTAACGGGTCTATTGTTCGGCCCATTTAGACCCGCTCGTCTGAAACCTCTACAAAAGGGTCGCAAAATAAGTTTTAATCCAAATTTAGGAGTTCATACAATTGTTTACGAGCTTTTCAACACAATTATATTGCAAAAACTCGATTTCTGTTCTTTTTACTCAGTTAATATTCTAACGGGTCCATTGTTCAGCCCATTTAGACCCGCTCATCTGAAACCTCTACAAAAGGGTTGCAAAATAAGTTTTAATCTAAATTTAGGAGTTCATACAATTGTTTACGAGCTTTTCAACACAATCATATTGCAAAAACTCGATTTTTGTGCTTTTTACTCAGTTAAAATTCTAACGGGTCCATTGTTCGGCCCATTTAGACCCGCTCGTCTGAAACCTCTACAAAAGGGTTGCAAAATAAGTTTTAATCCAAATTTAGGAGTTCATACAATTGTTTACGAGCTTTTCAACACGATTATATTGCAAAAACTCGATTTCTATACTTTTTACTCAATTAAAATTCTAACGGGTCCATTGTTTGGCCCATTTAGACCCGCTCGTCCGAAACCTCTACAAAAAAGATCGCAAAATAAGTTTTATTCAAATTTTAGGAGTTCATATTATTGATTAAGAGCTTTTCAACACCATTATATTGTAAAAACTCGATTTCTGTTCTTTTTACTCAGTTAATATTTTAACGGGTCCATTGTTCGGCCCATTTAAACCCGCTCGTCTGAAACCTCTACAAAAGGGTCGCAAAATAAGTTTTAATCGAAATTTAGGAGTTCATACAATTGTTTACGAGCTTTTCAACACAATTATATTGCAAAAAATCGATTTCTGTTCTTTTTACTCAGTTAATATTCTAACGGGTCCATTGTTCAGCCCATTTAGACCCGCTCATCTGAAACCTCTACAAAAGGGTTGCAAAATAAGTTTTAATCTAAATTTAGGAGTTCATACAATTGTTTACGAGCTTTTCAACACAATCATATTGCAAAAACTCGATTTTTGTGCTTTTTACTCAGTTAAAATTCTAACGGGTCCATTGTTCGGCCCATTTAGACCCGCTCGTCTGAAACCTCTACAAAAGGGTTGCAAAATAAGTTTTAATCCAAATTTAGGAGTTCATACAATTGTTTACGAGCTTTTCAACACGATTATATTGCAAAAACTCGATTTCTATACTTTTTACTCAATTAAAATTCTAACGGGTCCATTGTTCGGCCCATTTAGACCCGCTCGTCCGAAACCTCTACAAAAAAGATCGCAAAATAAGTTTTAATCAAATTTTAGGAGTTCATATTATTGATTAAGAGCTTTTCAACACCATTATATTGTAAAAACTCGATTTCTGTTCTTTTTACTCAGTTAATATTCTAACGGGTCCATTGTTCGGCCCATTTAAACCCGCTCGTCTGAAACCTCTACAAAAGGGTTGCAAAATAAGTTTTAATCCAAATTTAGGAGTTCACACAATTGTTTACGAGCTTTTCAACACAATTATATTGCAAAAACTCGATTTCTGTTCTTTTTACTCAGTTAATATTCTAACGGGTCCATTGTTCAGCCCATTTAGACCCGCTCGTCTGAAACCTCTACAAAAGGGTTGCAAAATAAGTTTTAATCCAAATTTAGGAGTTTATACAATTTTTTACGAGCTTTTCAACACAATTATATTGCAAAAACTCGATTTTTTTGCTTTTTACTCAGTTAAAATTCTAACAGGTCCATTGTTCGGACCATTTAGACCCGCTCGTCTGAAACCTCTACAAAAGGGTTGCAAAATAAGTTTTAATCCAAATTTAGGAGTTCATACAATTGTTTACGAGCTTTTCAACACGATTATATTGCAAAAACTCGATTTCTATACTTTTTACTCAATTAAAATTCTAACGGGTCCATTGTTCGGCCGATTTAGACCCGCTCGTCCGAAACCTTTACAAAAAAGATCGCAAAATAAATTTTAATCAAATTTTAGGAGTTCATATAATTGATTAAGAGCTTTTCAACACGATTATATTGCAAAAACAGGATTTCTGTTCTTTTTACTCAGTTAATATTCTAACGGGTCCATTGTTCGGCCCATTTAGACCCGCTCGTCCGAAACCTCTACAAAAGGGTTGCAAAATATGTTTTAATCCAAATTTAGGAGTTCATACAATTGATTACGAGCTTTTCAACACGATTATATTGCAAAAACTGGATTTCTGTTCTTTTTACTCAGTTAATATTCTAACGGGTCCATTGTTCGGCCCATTTAGACCCGCTCGTCTGAAACCTCTACAAAAGGGTTGCAAAATAAGTTTTAAATCAAATTTAGGAGTTCATACAATTGTTTACGAGCTTTTCAACACGATTATATTGCAAAAACTCGATTTCTATACTTTTTACTCAATTAAAATTCTAACGGGTCCATTGTTCGGCCCATTTAGACCCGCTCGTCCTAAACCTCTACAAAAAAGATCGCAAAATTAGTTTTAATCAAATTTTAGGAGTTCATATAATTAATTAAGAGCTTTTCAACACGATTATATTGTAAAAACTCGATTTCTGTTCTTTTTACTCAGTTAATATTCTAACGGGTCCATTGTTCGGCCCATTTAGACCCGCTCGTCTGAAACCTCTACAAAAGGGTTGCAAAATAAGTTTTAATCCAAATTTAGGAGTTCATACAATTGTTTACGAGCTTTTCAACACAATTATATTGCAAAAACTCGATTGCTGATCTTTTTACTCTGTTAATATTCTAACGGGTCCATTGTTCAGCCCATTTAGACCGGCTCGTCTGAAACCTCTACAAAAGGGTTGCAAAATAAGTTTTAATCCAAATTTAGGAGTTTATACAATTTTTAACGAGCTTTTCAACACAATTATATTGCAAAAACTCGATTTTTGTGCGTTTTACTCAGTTAAAATTCTAACGGGTCCATTGTTCGGCCCATTTAGACCAGCTCGTCTGAAACCTCTACAAAAGGGTTGCAAAATAAGTTTTAATCCAAATTTAGGAGTTCATACAATTGTTTACGAGCTTTTCAACATGATTATATTGCAAAAACTCGATTTCTATACTTTTTACTCAATTAAAATTCTAACGGGTCCATTGTTCGGCCCATTTAGACTCGCTCGTCCGAAACCTTTACAAAAAAGATCGCAAAATAAATTTTAATCAAATTTTAGGAGTTCATATAATTGATAAAGAGCTTTTCAACAAGATAATATTGCAAAAACTTGATTTCTAACTTTTTTACTCAGTTAATATTCTAACGGGTCCATTGTTCGGCCCATTTAGACCCGCTCGTCCGAAACCTCTACAAAAGGGTTGCAAAAAAAGTTTTAATCCAAATTTAGGAGTTTATACAATTGATTGCGAGCTTTTCAACACAATTATATTTCAAAATCTCGATTACTATACTTTTTACTTAGTTAAAATTCTAACGAGTCTATTTTTCGGCCCATTAGGACCCGCTCGTCTGAAACCTCTACAAAAGGGTTGCAAAATAAGTTTTAATCCAAATTTAGGAGTTCATACAATTGTTTACAAGCTTTTCAACACGATTATATTGCAAAAACTCGATTTCTATACTTTTTACTCAATTAAAATTCTAACGGGTCCTTTGTTCGGCCCATTTAGACCCGCTCGTCCGAAACTTCTACAAAAAAGATCACAAAATAAGTTTTTATCAAATTTTAGGAGTTCATATAATTGATTAAGAGCTTTTCAACACGATTATATTGCAAGAACTCAATTTCTGTACATTTTACCCAGTTAAAATTCTAACGGGTCCATTGTTCGGCCCGTTTAGACTCGCTCATCCGAAACCTCTACAAAAGGGTTGCAAAATAAGTTTTAATCCAAATTTAGGAGTTTATACAATTGATTGCGAGCTTTTCAACACGATTATATTGCAAAAACTCGATTTCTGTTATTTTTACTCAGTTAATATTCTAACGGTTCCATTATTCGGCCCATTTAGACCCGCTCGTCTGAAACCTCTACAAAAGGGTTGCAAAATAAGTTTTAATCCAAATTTTGGAGTTCATACAATTGATTTCGAGCTTTTCAACACGATTATATTGTAAAAACTCAATTTTTGTTCTTTTTACTCAGTTAATATTCTAACGGGTCCATTATTCGGCCCATTTAGACCCGCTTGTCTGAAACCTCTACAAAAGGGTTGGAAAATAAGTTTTAATTCAAATTTAGGAGTTCATACAAATGTTTACGAGATTTTAAACACAATTATATTGCAAAAACTCGATTTCTGTTATTTTTACTCTGTTAATATTCTAACAGGTCCATTGTTCAGCCCATTTAGACCCGCTCGTCTGAAACCTCTACAAAAGGGTTGCAAAATAAATTTTAATCCAAATTTAGGAGTTCATACAATTGTTTACGAGCTTTTCAACACAATTATATTGCAAAAACTCGATTTTTGTTCTTTTTACTCAGTTAATATTCTAACGGGTCCATTGTTCGTCCCATTTAGACCCGCTCGTCTGAAACCTCTACAAAAGGGTTGCAAACTAAGTTTTAATCCAAATTTAGGAGTTCATACAATTGTTTACAAGCTTTCAACACGATTATATAGCAAAAACTCGATTTCTATACTTTTTAGTCAATTAAAATTCTAACGGGTCCATTGTTCGGCCCATTTAGACCCGCACGTCCGAAACCTTTACAAAAAAGATCGCAAAATAAATTTTAATCAAATTTTAGGAGTTCATATAATTGATTAAGAAGTTTTCAACACTATAATATTGCAAAAACTTGATTTCTGTTCTTTTTACTTAGTTAATATTCTAACGGGTCCATTGTTCGGCCCATTTAGACCCGCTCGTCCGAAACCTCTACAAAAGGGTTGCAGAATAAGTTTTAATCCAAATTTAGGAGTTTATACAATTGATTGCGAGCTTTTCAACACAATTATATTTCAAAAACTCGATTACTATACTTTTTACTTAGTTAAAATTCTAACGAGTATATTTTTCGGCCCATTAGGACCCGCTCGTCTGAAACCTCTACAAAAGGGTTGCAAAATAAGTTTTAATCCAAATTTAGGAGTTCATACAATTGTTTACAAGCTTTTCAACACGATTATATTGCAAAAACTCGATTTCTGTACTTTTTACTCAATTAAAATTCTAACGGGTCCATTGTTCGGCCCATTTAGACCCGCTCGTCCGAAACTTCTACAAAAAAATCGCAAAATAAGTTTTAATCAAATTTTAGGAGTTCATATAATTGATTAAGAGCTTTTCAACACGATTATATTGCAAAAACTCGATTTCTGTACATTTTACTCAGTTAAAATTCTAACGGGTCCATTGTTCGGCCCGTTTAGACCCGCTCGTCCGAAACCTCTACAAAAGGGTTGCAAAATAAGTTTTATTCCAAATTTAGGAGTTAATACAATTGATTGCGAGCTTTTCAACATGATTATATTGCAAAAACTCAATTTCTGTTCTTTTTACTCAGTTAATATTCTAACGGGTCCATTGTTCGGCCCATTTAGACCCGCTCGTCTGAAACCTCTACAAAAGGGTTGCAAAATAAGTTTTAATCCAAATTTTGGAGTTCATACAATTGTTTACGAGCTTTTCAACACGATTATATTGCAAAAACTAGATTTCTATACTTTTTACTCAATTAAAATTCTAACTGGTCCATTGTTCGGCCCATTTAGACCCGCTCGTCCGAAACCTCTATAAAAAAAGATCGCAAAATAAGTTTTAATCAAATTTTAGGAGTTCATATAATTGTTTAAGAGCTTTTCAACACGATTATATTGTAAAAACTCGATTTCTGTTCTTTTTACTCAGTTACTATTCTAACGGGTCCATTGTTCGGCCCATTTAGACCCGCTCGTCTGAAACCTCTACAAAAGGGTTGCAAAATAAGTTTTAATCCAAATTTAGGTGTTCATACAATTGTTTACGAGCTTTTCAACACAATTATATTGCAAAAACTCAATTTCTGTTCTTTTTACTCAGTTAATATTCTAACGGGTCCATTGTTCAGCCCATTTAGACCCGCTCGTCTGAAACCTCTACAAAAGGGTTGCAAAATAAGTTTTAATCTAAATTTAGGAGTTCATACAATTGTTTACGAGCTTTTCAACACAATTATATTGCAAAAACTCGATTTTTGTGCTTTTTACTCAGTTAAAATTCTAACGGGTCCATTGTTCGGCCCATTTAGACCCGCTCGTCTGAAACCTCTACAAAAGGGTTGCAAAATAAGTTTTAATCCAAATTTAGGAGTTCATACAATTGTTTACGAGCTTTTCAACACTATTATATTGCAAAAACACGATTTCTATACTTTTTGCTCAATTAAAACTCTAACGAGTCCATTGTTCGGCCCATTTAGACCCGCTCGTCCGAAACCTTTACAAAAAAGATCGCAAAATAAATTTTAATCAAATTTTAGGAGTTCATATAATTGATTAAGAGCTTTTCAACACGATAATATTGCAAAAACTCGATTTCTGTTCTTTTTACTTAGTTAATATTCTAACGGGTCCATTGTTCGGCCCATTTAGACCCGCTCGTCTGAAACCTCTACAAAAGGGTTGCAAATAAGTTTTAATCCAAATTTAGGAGTTTATACATTTGATTGCGAGCTTTTCAACACAATTATATTTCAAAAACTCGATTACTATACTTTTTACTTAGTTAAAATTCTAACGAGTCTATTTTTCGGCCCATTAGGACCCGCTCGTCTGAAACCTCTACAAAAGGGTTGCAAAATAAGTTTTAATCCAAATTTAGGAGTTCATACAATTGTTTACAAGCTTTTGAACACAATTATATTGCAAGAACTCGATTTCTATACTTTTTACTCAATTAAAATTCTAACGGGTCCATTGTTCGGCCCATTTAGACCCGCTCGTCCGAAACCTCTACAAAAAAGATCGCAAAATAAGTTTTAATCAAATTTTAGGAGTTCATATAATTGATTAAGAGCTTTTCAACACGATTATATTGCAAAAACTCAATTTCTGTACATTTTACTCAGTTAAAATTTTAACGGGTCCATTGTTCGGCCCATTTAAACCCGCTCGTCTGAAACCTCTACAAAAGGGTTGCAAAATAAGTTTTAATCAAAATTTAGGAGTTCATACAATTGATTACGAGCTTTTCAACACGATTATATTGCAAAAACTCGATTTCTGTTCTTTTTACTTAGTTAATATTCTAACGGGTCCATTGTTCGACCCATTTAGACCCGCTCGTCTGAAACCTCTACAAAAGGGTTGCAAAATAAGTTTTAATCCAAATTTAGGAGTTCATACAATTGTTTACGAGCTTTTCAACACGAGCTTTTCAACAATGATGCAGATGTGATTGCAGGTACCTTTACTTTGCAGTCCTTGTCATTGCTTTCTTTGATTGATTCTGGATCTACGCATTCATATATTCTTCGTGAGCATGCTGAATTGCTTGGTTTGCCTGTTGAGTCTTTGGATGTTGGTGTTCGGGTCACTAGTTCTTTTGGTGAGACTATTGTGACTCGTAAGTTTTATAGAAGGTGCCCTTTGGTTGTTCAAGAGCATGTTTTTCATGTTGATCTTATGGAGTTGCCCTTCTATGGTTTCGATGTGATCCTTGGTATGGATTGGCTTGCTGAGCATCGTGCTGTTGTGGATTGTGAGAATAAGCGTGTTTCGCTTAAGCTTGCGGATGATTATGAAGTTGTGGTGGTTGGTGAGAATGTGAAGTTTCTTGCCAATGTGGTATCTTCTTTGGAGGCAAGTAGGATGCTGAGGCAAGGTTGCGAAGCTTATCTAGCTTTTGTGATGAATCCTAGCTCTAAGGAGTTGAGGGTGCAAGATATCAGGGTTGTAAAGGAGTTTCCTGGTGTTTTTCCTGAGGAGTTGCCTGGTTTACCTCCTAACCGCGAGGTGGAGTTTGGAATTGAGCTGTATGAGAATACAACTCCTGTGTCCATTACTCCATATAGAATGGCACCTAAGGAGCTGAAGGAGCTGAAGACGCAGTTGCAAGAGTTGCTTGATCGTGGTTTTATCCGGCCGAGTGTGTCACCTTGGGGAGCACCGGTCTTGTTTGTGAAGAAGAAGGATGGCACTATGAGAATGTGCATTGATTACCGTCAGCTGAACAAGTTGACTATCAAGAATCGGTATCCTTTGCCGAGGATTGATGATCTCTTTGATCAATTTCGGGGAGCTGCTGTGTTCTCTAAGATTGACTTGAGGTCAGGGTATTATCAGTTGAAGGTGAAAGATGTGGATGTGCCTAAGACAGCTTTCAGGACAAGGTATGGGCATTATGAGTTTCTTGTGATGCCGTTTGGGTTGACAAATGCTCCTGCTGCTTTCATGGACATGATGAATCGTGTGTTTCATGAATACCTGGACAAGTTTGTTGTGGTGTTCATTGATGATATCCTCGCGTACTCGCGTACTGAGGAGGAGCATGAAGAGCATTTGAGGATTGTTTTGCAAGCTTTGTTGGAGAATCAGCTTTATGCTAAGCTGAGCAAGTGTGAGTTCTGGCTAAGAGAGGTGGTTTTCCTTGGGCATGTGGTCTCAGCTGAGGGGATTCGTGTTGATCCTCAGAAGATTGAGGCGGTGATGAGCTGGAAGGTTCCTAAGTTTGTTCATGAGGTCCGTAGTTTCCTTGGTTTGGCGGGATACTATCGAAGGTTTGTGGATGGGTTTTCCAAGATTGCTGCTCCATTGACAAAGCTGTTGCAGAAGGATGTTAAGTATGAGTGGACAGAAGCGAGACAACAGGCTTTTGAGAAGCTGAAGGCGGCTTTGACGCAAGCTCCTATCTTGATTCAGCCTGAATCAGGGA
This sequence comes from Hibiscus trionum, assembly GCA_030270665.1. Taxonomy (NCBI): domain Eukaryota; kingdom Viridiplantae; phylum Streptophyta; class Magnoliopsida; order Malvales; family Malvaceae; genus Hibiscus; species Hibiscus trionum. Next base: position 34,002,577 of record BSYR01000010.1, on the reverse strand, counting down.
AAGAGTTTGTGGTTTACAGTGATGCATCCTATGTTGGTTTGGGGTGTGTGCTAATGCAGGAGGGTAAGGTGGTGGCTTATGCATCGCGGCAGTTGAAAGTGCATGAGCGCAATTACCCTACGCACGATATTGAGCTGGCTACAGTGGTTTTTGCTCTGAAGATCTGGAGGCATTATCTGTATGGTGAGAAGTGTACTGTGTACACAGATCACAAGAGTTTGAGGTATCTGATGTCTCAGAAGGAGTTGAATCTTAGGCAGCGGCGTTGGTTGGAGTTGCTCAAGGATTATGATCTGACGATTGAGTATCATCCTGGAAAAGCTAATGTTGTTGCTGATGCCTTGAGTAGGAAGGTAGCTGTTGAGTTGAGAGCCATGTTTGCTAGCTTGAGCTTATCGCATGATGGTGGTCTTGTGGCTGAGTTACAAGTGAAGCCATCTTTGGTTCAGTTGATCAAGGATAAGCAGTTGTTGGATGATTCCTTGGTGTCTCATGTTCAGGATATCGCGGAGGGTAGACCTTCGGATTTCTGTTTCAATGATGATGGTGTGCTGTGTTTTGGGAGTCGGATAGTAGTGCCCAATGATGCTGAGTTGAGGCGTGCTATTCTGACTGAAGGTCATAGTAGTCCTTTTGCTATGCATCCTGGTAGTACTAAGATGTACCGTGATCTTCGTGATGAGTACTATTGGGTGGGTTTGAAGAAGGATGTTGCGGAGTTCGTGAGCAAGTGTTTGGTGTGTCAGCGAGTTAAGGCTGAGCATCAGTTTCCTTCAGGTTTGTTGCAACCGTTGAAAGTCCCTGAATGGAAGTGGGAGAGGGTTACCATGGATTTTGTATCTGGTTTACCTTTGTCTCCATCAAAGAAGAATTCGGTCTGGGTGATTGTGGATCGCCTGACGAAGTGTGCACATTTCTTGCCTGTGCATACCACGTTTTCGTTGGATAAGCTGACAGAGCTGTACATTGCTGAGATTGTGCGGCTGCATGGTGTGCCTAAGTCGATTGTGTCGGATAGGGATCCGAGGTTCACATCGCGGTTCTGGCAGTGTTTGCATCAAGCTCTGGGTACAAGGTTGCATTTCAGTACATCCTATCATCCTCAGTCGGATGGTCAGTCTGAGCGAGTTATTCAGATTTTGGAGGATATGTTGAGGTGTTGCGTGATTGAGTTCCAAGGTTCTTGGGAGAAGCATCTGCCTTTGGTTGAGTTTGCTTATAACAACAGTTATCAGGCGAGTATACAGATGGCACCTTATGAGGCTTTGTACGGGAGGAAGTGTAGGACTCCTCTTTGTTGGGCTGAAACTGGTCAAAAGTTGGTTTCGATGCCGGCTTTGTTGAAAGGGACCACAGAGAAGGTGAAGCTCATTTGTGAGCGGTTAAAGCCTGCTTCTGATCGGCAGAAGTCTTACGCGAATTTGAAGCGTAAGGAGATAGAGTATGCGGTGGGTGACCGTGTGTTCTTGAAGGTTTCGCCTTGGAAGAAGGTGATGAGGTTTGGCCGGAAGGGCAAGTTGAGCCCTAGATACATTGGACCATATGAGGTGGTTGAGCGTGTGGGTCCTGTTGCGTATCGGTTGAGGTTACCTCAGGAGTTGGAGAAGATTCATGATGTGTTTCATGTTTCTATGCTCCGGAAGTATAGATTTGATCCTTCGCATGTGATGCCTGTGGAGGAAGTGGTTTTGAATCCGGATTTGACCTATGATGAGGAACCGGTGAAGGTCCTGGATTCGGATAGCAAGGTTCTTCGTGGCAAGACCATTGAGTTGGTGAAGGTGCTGTGGAAGCATCGTGGTGTTGAGGAAGCCACGTGGGAGCGGAAGGAAGACATGCTGAAGCAGTTTCCTTATCTCTTTCCTTCAGGTAAATTTCGAGGACGAAATTTCTTAAGGGGGGGAGAGTTGTAACGCCCCGGTTTTGGGCTTAGAAGTTTTGGGCGTTGACCGGTTTGGTCAAAGTGCTGTTCGAATCTAAAGAGGTGAAATTAGGAAAGCCTAGTTCGGGTTGCATTAAAAATATGGAAAAATGTTCTAAAATCATCTTTTAATATAATTAAGTGAACTGTGAAATCAATTTTGAAAAAAATGGGTTTTGGAAGAGTGACATTTTGGCTAGTGACCAAAATGTAAATTTTGAAAGTTTTGTGACTGTTTTATAAAGAGTTGAAACTTTGAATCTTTAAGGAGCTATTATTCCAAAAGTAGTTTCTCCAGATTTTTCTAAGATATTTTGAGATTTATTCTGATTTTAAAACATATCAAAAGTGGAGGGAAAGGCCATTTGGCTATTTTCTTAACTAACTTCTCTATTTTCTTTCTCTCATTTTCTCTCAATCCAAACACTTGTTTTCCAGAGAGTTGTTTCTGATTTTCTCACCTAAAATCCTCCTTTCAACATTCTTTTGATTCCTAATCAACATATCTTCAAAACCTCATCATTTGCTAGTTGATTCAACAAGGTTTTTGATTCCAAAAAGTGGAGAAACACAAGTTTGGAGGTAAGAACGTCCTTCTCCTCTAAACTATCAGTTCTTTACTGAAATTCCCAAGTTCTCAACTCTTAATTGAAGTTTTATTAAAGGATTTTAAGTGGTGAAATGGATCTTGGCTTATAATGCAAGATTTGGTGATTTTTGATGATTTTCGTTAGATATGATTAATCTGTGATTTGAGGTGTGTTTTTTATGTTAAATGAACTCTAAATTGATAAGGAAATGAGTTTTGATTAATGCAATCCCGGATAGGTTGTGTTTCCTAAGTTTAGCTTGTGATTCTTGGATGTTTTTGTGGTGATCTTGTGGATCTGATGTTGCTGGAGGTATAAGGATGTTTATAGGTTGTTTTTAGATGTTAGATGGTGTTAATGGATGTTAGGTTTTGCTGGTTTATGGCTGGGCTTTGTTGAGAAGTGGTTTTGATGTCATTTCGGTTGTGTTTGGTGGCCGAAATTGGAGTGTGAATGAGAGCAGCGAGTTTGAGTGCTTTCATTGAAGCTTTTGATGCATGATGATGCATTAAATCTCTGCTTTAATGTGTTTAATCAGGGGAGGCATCTTTGGATCCAAGAGTTGTTGATCCGGAGGCTTGTTTTGGTGCTTTTGCTTGAGGCGAAGTGGAATCGGTGAGTGAAATTGGGTTTTCGGCTTTGAAACCAATGTCTTGGGAGCTTAGTTTAAGTCTAAACAACTTTGCTAAGCTCTAGTGTAAGTTTTCGGAAATTCTCTCTAGTGGTGGCCATGATTTTGTTGTGATGCAATGTGGTTATTTGCATGTTTTGATTACTGTTTTGAAAGCATGATTTAGCATGGTATTTGCTGTTTTGATAAGCCATATGTTAAAGGAAGCTCAAGGTAAGAGTTCCTTGTTTTTGAACATTGATTAAATGTGGTTTGATGCTTTTAAATGCATGATGAATATGGCTTGGTTTAATGCTTTAAAACAGTGGATAAATTGATGATAATGATGTATATTGGCAAGTGATGTTTTGAAAAGGTTAAGGTCACTAAGGTGGTTAAAAGTCCTTGAGTGAGCCTTGTTACTTAAGAACATCAAGGTGGTTAAAAGTCCTTGGATGATTCTTGTTACGGACACAAAGGTGTTTAAAAGTCCTTGTGTGGTCCTTTCTATGGTGTTTAAAAGTCCATAGGCCAAGGTGTTTAAAAGTCCTTGGGCTCAAGGTGTTTAAAAGTCCTTGAGGTGATTCAATTCATGGTGTTTAAAAGTCCATGGCCAAGGTGTTTAAAAGTCCTTGGGGTCAGGGTGTTTAAAAGTCCTTGAGGTGATCTAATTCATGGTGTTTAAAAGTCCATGGCCAAGGTGTTTAAAAGTCCTTGGGGTCCAAGGTGTTTAAAAGTCCTTGGGGTGAAAGTTGATGAACTTGTTTTCAAAGAAATGAAATGTATCACTTGAGGCCAATATGACATGTAATGAAATGAAGCATGAGATGCTTGTAAAAGTATGCTTTTGAGCATGTGTAAATGATGATTTGAAGCATGATTTATAAATGTTTTGTTAATGCATTATTGGATGGTTTTATTGAGCATTCCTCACTAAGCTTTTGCTTACGCTCTCTTCCGTTTTCTTAATTCAATAATGCAGAACATTAGAGTACTTGAGGGCAGCAAGGAGGGCAAGCATCCAAGTGGAAACAAAGCTCTAAGTATGGAAGGTTTTCTAAGTACATTTTAGCTTTTGGTAATTTGGCAATGGGGGACCTATGTGTATGATTTGGGAGATGTTTTGATCTCCCTAAGTATGTTGAATGTTGTTGAGAATGCTGGTTTTTGTGGTTGGCCTTTATATGCTTGAAATGGAAGTTTATGCTTGAATGGCTTACTTGTGTAGGAAGCATGCCTATAGATTTGGGGGTTTTCATATATGTGGATGTTTTGATGAATTGTTGATGCAAGTATGTCTCATATATGTTGAATTGCATGTTGGCAAAGTTTGGTGGCATTTGGAGCATGATTGGTTGGTCAATTGCATGTTTAAGTATGCATTTTTGGGCAATCTGTGCAGGGTGTTTCAGAACAGCACCTACCGTTTCGGAACGGGTGCCTTAATTGTGCCCAGGCGTCCGAAACGGGAGGGGCCGTTCTGAAACGGAAAGGCCACTGCCAGACCCCCGTTTCGGTACGCGTTGCGGAACGGCCCCGAGTTTCGAAACGGGCTATGCCTGTTTCGGAACGGGTGACCGTTGGGGGCTGACATTGGCAGTTATATGTTTTGGAATGTTTGCGTTTTGGTCCTGAAACTTGTTTGTGCAATTGTATGAGTTTGGGAAGTCCTTTTGAGCTGAAATTTCACAGAGAAGCATGAAATATGATTAATTTCAAGTTGGTAACTTTAATTTGGGTTAAGTGATTATAATTATCAGAATTTACAATTTGGTCCCTAAAGTTGTATTTTGTTCAATTGAGTCCCTGTTTGATCTCTGATGTTTATGATCTTTGAGTATGCTGTTGTATGATCATATCTAAGGATTAATTTACATCTAGACAAGTTTTAAAAGGAAAAAAAAGGGTCGTTAATCAAGGTTGACTTTCGGGTTGACTTTGGTTTTCCCCGTGTGACTTTCTTAATTCGGGTCAACCGTCTAGGCCGGGTTAAGGGGGTTACATTTGGTGGTATCAGAGCTGAGTTCTCGAGTAATTGGGAATGTATGTATGCATGATTGAAGTATGTATGCCTCGTATGCTTATTGAGTGAAAGCATGTTTAATGGCTTGTGATTTTGATGCGATTGAAGTATGCGCTGTGATGTAGCATGTTGTGGGTACCCATTGCCAAATCAAAGCTAAAGAAAGGATGTTGTTTTGAAATGAAATTGAGCTTGAATACTTGGATTGCTTACCTTGCTGGGCCTGACTTTGTTTTATTTGTGTTATGATTGCATGGTAAAAGTATGGCACCACGTAGAGAGTTACGAGGTAATGTGCGAGCTACGGCTCCTAATGAGAACGAGAATGAGGAAAACACGGGTAGTGCGGTGTTACCTCCTCCTCCACCTGGTGGTGGTGGTGCTGGGGCTGAGGAAGCTGGAGCTGCAGCTGGCGCTGGAGCTGCTGGACCTGGGGTTGGTCAGGGGCAAGCTATGCCTGATATGACGATGTTAGTGCAAGCTATTGCTGGTGCTTTTCAAGCAGCGGTAGCTGGGGCTCGTGGAGCGGGGCATCAGGAAGATGCTGGTGTCAGACTACCTTTGGAGCGTTTGCGCAGTCTTGGTGGGACTGAGTTCAGGGGTATGTCTGCTGAGAGTTCTGAAGCTTGGCTAGAGAGTACCAAGAGAATCTTGGGCCAGATGAGTTGCACTGATGTGCAGAAGCTGGGTTGTGTTGTGTCCTTGCTGCAGAAGGATGCGTATACGTGGTGGACAACCACTGTTGCTGGGATGGTAGAAGCTGATGTGACTTGGACATTCTTTCAGAATGTGTTCAAGCAGAGATATCTTGGTGTGAGATATCTAGATGAGAAGAAGCGTGAATTCATGTCTCTTACTCAAGGGAACATGAGTGTGGCTGAGTATGAAGTGCAGTTTGTGCGACTCAGTCAGTATGCACCGGAGCTGGTACCTGATGAGCGGGCAAGGTGCGAGAGGTTCCGTTATGGTTTAGAGACGGATGTAAAGATGTATTTGCTGGCCGCCGAGTATGATGATTTTGATGTATTGGTGGGCCGAGCCAAGGACGTCGAGATGAACTTGGGTTTATCTGTGAGAGGTGCTGGAGCAAGTGCTGGGAAGCGATCAGCTGAGTTTAGTTCCGGAGGTGGACGGAACAAGAGTGGACGTGATCAGAAGTATCAGTCTTCAGCTAAGAGAGGTGGTGGTGCACCTGCTAGAGGAGGCAATGCTAGAGCTGATCCGAGTGCTTGTTGGATCTGTGGTTCACGTGGTCACATGAAACGTGACTGTCCTCGTGCCGAGAGAGTGGTGCAAGCTCCTGTTGCGGCTGCTGGTAACGGGTGCTGGAGTTGTGGTTCCGCAGACCACTTGAGGCGTGATTGTCCTAGGTTGGCTGGTGATCAGGTGCGTGCTCCTGTTGTTGCGGCACCGCAGAGAGGTCGTGGGCGCGGCCGTGGTAATTTCCAGAGGAGAGAGGAAGGTGGTCGTGGAGTGGCCCATGTTGTGGCTATTCAGCCTGAAGGTGGAGGCCAGGCGAGGGTGTATGCTCAGCGTGAGGGAAGGAATGATGCGGATGTGATTGCAGGTACCTTTACTTTGCAATCCTTGTCATTGCTTTCTTTGATTGATTCTGGATCTACGCATTCATACATTTTGCGTGAGCATGCTGAATTGCTTGGTTTGCCTGTTGAGTCCTTGGATGTTGGTGTTCGAGTCACTAGTTCTTTTGGTGAGACTGTTGTGACTAGGAAGCTTTATAGAAGGTGTCCCTTGGTCGTTCAAGAGCATGTTTTCCATGTTGATCTTATGGAGTTGCCCTTCTATGGTTTCGATGTGATCCTTGGTATGGATTGGCTTGCTGAGCATCGTGCTGTTGTGGATTGTGAGAACAAGCGGGTTTCGCTTAAGCTAGCGGATGATTATGAAGTTGTTGTGGTTGGCAAGAATGTGAAGTTTCTTGCCAATGTGGTGTCTACCTTGGAGGCGAGCAGGATGCTGAGGCAAGGTTGCGAAGCCTATCTAGCTTTTGTGATGAATCCTAGCTCCAAAGAGTTGAGGGTGCAAGATATCAGAGTTGTGAAGGAGTTTCCTGGTGTTTTTCCTGAGGAGTTGTCTGGTTTACCTCCTAACCGCGAGGTGGAGTTTGGAATTGAGCTGTATGAGAATACAACTCCTGTGTCCATTACTCCCTATAGAATGGCACCTAAGGAGCTGAAGGAGCTGAAGACGCAGTTGCAAGAGTTGCTTGATCGTGGTTTCATCCGGCCGAGTGTGTCACCTTGGGGAGCACCGGTCTTGTTTGTGAAGAAGAAGGATGGCACTATGAGAATGTGCATTGATTACCGTCAGCTGAACAAGTTGACTATCAAGAATCGGTATCCTTTGCCGAGGATTGATGATCTTTTTGATCAATTTCGGGGAGCTGCTGTGTTCTCTAAGATTGACTTGAGGTCAGGGTATTATCAGTTGAAGGTGAAGGATGTGGATGTGCCTAAGACAGCTTTCAGGACAAGGTATGGGCATTATGAGTTCCTTGTGATACCGTTTGGGTTGACAAATGCTCCTGCTGCTTTCATGGACATGATGAATCGTGTGTTTCATGAATACCTGGACAAGTTTGTTGTGGTGTTCATTGATGATATCCTCGTGTACTCGCGTACTGAGGAGGAGCATGAAGAGCATTTGAGGATTGTTTTGCAAGCTTTGTTGGAGAATCAGCTTTATGCTAAGCTGAGTAAGTGTGAGTTCTGGTTAAGGGAGGTGGTGTTTCTTGGGCATGTGGTCTCAGCTGAGGGGATTCGTGTTGATCCTCAGAAGATTGATGCGGTGATGAGTTGGAAAGTTCCTAAGTCTGTTCATGAGATCCGTAGTTTCCTTGGTTTGGCGGGATACTACCGAAGGTTTGTGGATGGTTTTTCCAAGATTGCTGCTCTTTTGACGAAGCTGTTGCAAAAGGATGTTAAGTATGAGTGGACGGAAGCGAGACAGCAGGCTTTTGAGAAGCTTAAGGCGGCTTTGACGCAAGCTCCTATCTTGATTCAGCCTGAATCAGGGAAAGAGTTTGTGGTTTACAGTGATGCATCCAATGTTTGTTTAGGGTGTGTGCTGATGCAGGAGGGTAAGGTGGTGGCTTATGCATCACGGCAGTTGAAAGTGCATGAGCGCAATTACCCTACGCATGATATTGAGCTGGCTGCAGTGGTTTTTGCTCTGAAGATCTGGAGGCATTATCTGTATGGTGAGAAGTGTACTGTGTACACGGATCACAAGAGTTTGAGGTATCTGATGTCTCAGAAGGAGTTGAATCTTAGGCAGCGGCGTTGGTTGGAGTTGCTCAAGGATTATGATCTGACGATTGAGTATCATCCTGGAAAAGCTAATGTTGTTGCGGATGCCTTGAGTAGGAAGGTAGCTGTTGAGCTGAGAGCCATGTTTGCTAGCTTGAGCATATCGCAAGATGGTGGTCTCGTTGCTGAGTTGCAAGTGAAACCCTCTTTGGTTCAGTTGATCAAGGATAAGCAGTTGCTGGATGATTCCTTGGTATCTCATGTTCAGGATATCGCGGAGGGTAGACCTTCGGATTTCTGTTTCAATGATGATGGTGTGCTGTGTTTTGGGAGTCGGATAGTAGTGCCTGCTGATGCTGAGTTGAGGCGTGCTATTCTGACTGAAGGTCATAGTAGTCCTTTTGCTATGCACCCTGGTAGTACTAAGATGTACCGTGATCTTCGTGATGAGTACTATTGGGTGGGTTTGAAGAAGGATGTTGCGGAGTTTGTTAGCAAGTGTTTGGTGTGTCAGCGAGTTAAGGCTGAGCATCAGTTTCCTTCAGGGTTGTTGCAACCGTTGAAAATCCCTGAATGGAAGTGGGAGAGGGTTACCATGGATTTTGTATCTGGTTTACCTTTGTCTCCATCGAAGAAGAATTCGGTCTGGGTGATTGTGGATCGCCTGACGAAGTGTGCGCATTTCTTGCTTGTGCATACCACGTTTTCTTTGGATAGGTTGGCAGAGCTGTACATTGCTGAGATTGTGCGGCTGCATGGTGTGCCTAAGTCGATTGTGTCGGATAGGGATCCGAGGTTCACATCGCGGTTCTGGCAGTGTTTGCATCAAGCTCTGGGTACAAGGTTGCATTTCAGTACATCCTATCATCCTCAGTCGGATGGTCAGTCTGAGCGAGTTATCCAGATTTTGGAGGATATGTTGAGGTGCTGCGTGATTGAGTTCCAAGGTTCTTGGGAGAAGCATCTTCCTTTGGTTGAGTTTGCTTATAACAACAGTTATCAGGCAAGTATACAGATGGCACCTTATGAGGCTTTGTACGGGAGGAAGTGTAGGACTCCTCTTTGTTGGGCTGAAACTGGTCAAAAGTTGGTTTCGATGCCAGCTTTGTTGAAAGGGACCATAGAGAAGGTAAAGCTCATTTGTGAGCGGTTGAAGGCTGCTTCTGATCGGCAGAAGTCTTACGCGGATTTGAAGCGTAAGGAGATAGAGTATGCGGTGTGTAACCCTTTAACCCGGCCTAGACGGTAGACCCGAATTAAGAAAGTCACACGGGGAAAACCAAAGTCAACCCGAAAGTCAACCTTGATTAACGACCCTTTTTTTTTCTTTTTTTTTCTTTTTATACTTGTCTAGATGCACATTAAGCCTAATGGTGATCACACAAACATCATACCAAAAGATCACAAACATCAGAGATCAAACAGGGACTCAATTGAACAAGATACAACTTTAGGGACCAAATTGTAAATTCTGATAAATTAAAGGACTTAATCCAAATTGAAGTTACCAACTTGAAATTAATCAGGTTTCATGCTTCTCTGTGAAATCTCAGCTCAAAAGGACTTCCCAAACTCATACAATTGCACAAACAAGTTTCAGGACCAAAACGCAAACAATTCAAAACTTATAACTGCCAATGTCAGCCCCCAACGGTCGACCGTTCCGAAACGGGAGACAGCCCGTTCCGAAACGCGGGGCCGTTCCGAAACAGGCATAACCCGTTTCGAAACGGGGGTCTGGCAGAGGCTTTTCCGTTTCGGAACGGCCCTTCCCGTTTCGGACGCCTGGGCACGATTAAGGCACCCGTTCCGAAACGGTAGGTGCTGTTCCGAAACACCCTGCCCAGATTACTCCAAAACTCAACTTTAAACATGCAATTACACAACCAGACATGCTCCAAATGCTACCAAACTTTGCCAACATGCAATTCAACATATAAGGAACATATTAGCACTAACAATTCAACCAAACATCATCATATGCAAAAAGCCCCAATTCTAATGGCATGCTTCCTACACAAGCTAGCTATTCAACACCAAACTTCCAAAACAAGCATATAAGGTTCCAATTCAAAAGTCAACAAACACATCAACATTTAACATACTTAGGGAGTCTCCAACACCTCCCAAAACATACACATTGGTCCCCTATTGCCAAATCACACAAAAGCTAAAATGTACTTATAAAACCTTCATACATTGAGCTTCACTTGAACTTGATTGCTTGTCCTTTCTTGCTGCCCTCAAGGTACTCTAATGCTCTGCATTATTGAATTAAGAAAACGTAGAGAGCGTAAGCAAAAGCTTAGTGAGGCATGCTCAATAAAAACAATTCAATAATGCAATTAAAACCATTTATAAATCATGCATAGAATCAACCTATGCACATGCTCAAAGCATACTTTAAAACAAGCAATCTCATGCTTCATATCATATATCAAAACAAGCATCTCATGCTTCTTACATACTTAACATGTCATATTGGCTCAAGTGATACATTTCATTTCTTAAAACAAGTTCATCAACTTCCCAAGGACTTTTAAACACCTTGGCCATGGACTTTTAAACACCATGAAGTATCACATCAAGGACTTTTAAACACCTTGATCCCAAGGACTTTTAAACACCTTGGCCATGGACTTTTAAACACCATGAAGTATCACATCAAGGACTTTTAAACACCTTGATCCCAAGGACTTTTAAACACCTTGGCCTATGGACTTTTAAACACCATAGAAAAGGATCACCTAAGGACTTTTAACCACCTTAGTGTCCACAACATGAACCATCCAAGGACTTTTAACCACCTTGATGTTCATAAGCAACAAGGCTCACTCAAGGACTTTTAACCACCTTAGTGACCTTAACATTTTAAAACCTCACTTGCCAATATACATCATTTTCATCACTTACATCACTGTTTTTAAGCATAAAACCAAGCCATATTCATCATGCATTTCAAGGCATTAAACCACATCATTTCAATGTACAAAAACAAGGAACTCCTACCTAGAGTTACCTTCAACATATGGCTTACATCAACAGCAAAAACCATGCTAAAACATGCTTCCAAAACAGTATGTAAAACATGCAAATTATCATTTCGCATCACAACAAAATCATGGCCACCACTAGAGAGAAATTCCGAAAACTTACACTCGAGCTTAGCAAAGTTGTTTAGACTTAAACTAAGCTCCCAAGACATTGGTTTCAAAGCCGAAAACCCATTTTCACTCACCGATTCCACTTCGCCACTTGCCGAAGCACGAATTCAAGCTTCCGGATCAACAACTCTTGGATCCAAAGATGCCTCCCCTGATTAAACACATTAAAGCAGAGGTTTAATGCATCATCAAGCATCAAAAGCTTCAATGAAAGCACTCAAACTCGCTGCTCTCATTCATACTCCAATTTCGGCCACCAAACACAACCGAAATTGCATCAAAACCACTTCTCAACAAAGCCCAGCCATAAACCAGCAAAACCTAACATCCATCATCACCATAAAACATCTAAAAACAACCTACAAACATCCTTATACCTCCAGCAACAACAGATCCACAAGATCACCACAAAAACATCCAAGAAACTTAAGCTAAACTTAGGAAACACAACCTATCCGGGATTGCATCAATCAAAACTCATTTCCTTATCAATTTAGAGTTCATTTAACATCAAAAACACATCTCAAATCACAGGTTAATCAGATCTAACGAAAAATCATGAAAACCATCAAATCTTGCATTATAAGCCAAGATACAATTCCAAACTCAAAAGCCTTTAATTAAACATCAATCAAGAGTTGATAACTTGGGAATTTCAGTAAAGAACTGATAGTTTAGAGGAGAAGGACGTTCTTACCTCCAAACTTGTGATTCTCCACTTTTTGGAATGAAAATCCTTGAAGAATCAAGAAGCAATTGAAGAGGTTTTGAAGATACAATGATTTGGAATCAAATGAGAGTTGAATGGAGGGATTTAGGTGAAGAAATCAGATCCAATTCTCTGGAAAAGTAGTGTTTGGTTTGAGAGAAAATGAGAGAAAGAAAGTTTAGCAAAGTTGGTTACAAAATCCAAAAATAGCCAAAATGGCTTCCCTCCAATTTTAATAACCTTTAAAATCAGATTTTAGACTTAAAATATCTTAGAAAAATCTGGAGAAATCATCTTTGGATTAATAGCTCCTTAAAGATTCAAAGTTTCAACTCTTTATAAAACAGTCACCAAACTTTCAAAATTTACATTTTGGTCACTAGTCAAAATGTCATACTTCCAAAACCCATTTTTCAAAATTGATTTCACAGTTCACCTAATTATATTAAAAGATGATTTTAGAACATTTTTCCATATTTTTAATGCAACCCGAACTAGGCTTTCCTAATTTCCCCTCTTAAGATTCGAACAGGACTTTGACCAAACCGGTCAACGCCCAAAACTTCTAAGCCCAAAACCGGGGCGTTACAACTCTCCCCCCTTAAGAAATTTCGTCCTCGAAATTTACCTGAAGGAAAGAGATAAGGAAACTGCTTCAGCATGTCTTCCTTCCGCTCCCACGTGGCTTCCTCAACACCACGATGCTTCCACAGCACCTTCACCAACTCAATGGTCTTGCCACGAAGAACCTTGCTATCCGAATCCAGGACCTTCACCGGTTCCTCATCATAGGTCAAATCCGGATTCAAAACCACTTCCTCCACAGGCATCACATGCGAAGGATCAGATCTATACTTCCGGAGCATAGAAACATGAAACACATCATGAATCTTCTCCAACTCCTGAGGTAACCTCAACCGATACGCAACAGGACCCACACGCTCAACCACCTCATATGGTCCAATGTATCTAGGGCTCAACTTGCCCTTCCGGCCAAACCTCATCACCTTCTTCCAAGGCGAAACCTTCAAGAACACACGGTCACCCACCGCATACTCTATCTCCTTACGCTTCAAATTCGCGTAAGACTTCTGCCGATCAGAAGCAGGCTTTAACCGCTCACAAATGAGCTTCACCTTCTCTGTGGTCCCTTTCAACAAAGCCGGCATCGAAACCAACTTTTGACCAGTTTCAGCCCAACAAAGAGGAGTCCTACACTTCCTCCCGTACAAAGCCTCATAAGGTGCCATCTGTATACTCGCCTGATAACTGTTGTTATAAGCAAACTCAACCAAAGGCAGATGCTTCTCCCAAGAACCTTGGAACTCAATCACGCAACACCTCAACATATCCTCCAAAATCTGAATAACTCGCTCAGACTGACCATCCGACTGAGGATGATAGGATGTACTGAAATGCAACCTTGTACCCAGAGCTTGATGCAAACACTGCCAGAACCGCGATGTGAACCTCGGATCCCTATCCGACACAATCGACTTAGGCACACCATGCAGCCGCACAATCTCAGCAATGTACAGCTCTGCCAGCTTATCCAACGAAAACGTGGTATGCACAGGCAAGAAATGTGCACACTTCGTCAGGCGATCCACAATCACCCAGACCGAATTCTTCTTTGATGGAGACAAAGGTAAACCAGATACAAAATCCATGGTAACCCTCTCCCACTTCCATTCAGGGACTTTCAACGGTTGCAACAAACCTGAAGGAAACTGATGCTCAGCCTTAACTCGCTGACACACCAAACACTTGCTCACGAACTCCGCAACATCCTTCTTCAAACCCACCCAATAGTACTCATCACGAAGATCACGATACATCTTAGTACTACCAGGATGCATAGCAAAAGGACTACTATGACCTTCAGTCAGAATAGCACGCCTCAACTCAGCATCATTGGGCACTACTATCCGACTCCCAAAACACAGCACACCATCATCATTGAAACAGAAATCCGAAGGTCTACCCTCCGCGATATCCTGAACATGAGACACCAAGGAATCATCCAACAACTGCTTATCCTTGATCAACTGAACCAAAGATGGCTTCACTTGTAACTCAGCCACAAGACCACCATCATGCGATAAGCTCAAGCTAGCAAACATGGCTCTCAACTCAACAGCTACCTTCCTACTCAAGGCATCAGCAACAACATTAGCTTTTCCAGGATGATACTCAATCGTCAGATCATAATCCTTGAGCAACTCCAACCAACGGCGCTGCCTAAGATTCAACTCCTTCTGAGACATCAGATACCTCAAACTCTTGTGATCTGTGTACACAGTACACTTCTCACCATACAGATAATGCCTCCAGATCTTCAGAGCAAAAACCACTGTAGCCAGCTCAATATCGTGCGTAGGGTAATTGCGCTCATGCACTTTCAACTGCCGCGATGCATAAGCCACCACCTTACCCTCCTGCATTAGCACACACCCCAAACCAACATAGGATGCATCACTGTAAACCACAAACTCTTTCCCTGATTCAGGCTGAATCAAGATAGGAGCTTGCGTCAAAGCCGCCTTCAGCTTCTCAAAAGCCTGTTGTCTCGCTTCTGTCCACTCATACTTAACATCCTTCTGCAACAGCTTTGTCAATGGAGCAGCAATCTTGGAAAACCCATCCACAAACCTTCGATAGTATCCCGCCAAACCAAGGAAACTACGGACCTCATGAACAGACTTAGGAACCTTCCAGCTCATCACCGCCTCAATCTTCTGAGGATCAACACGAATCCCCTCAGCTGAGACCACATGCCCAAGGAAAACCACCTCTCTTAGCCAGAACTCACACTTGCTCAGCTTAGCATAAAGCTGATTCTCCAACAAAGCTTGCAAAACAATCCTCAAATGCTCTTCATGCTACTCCTCAGTACGTGAGTACGCGAGGATATCATCAATGAACACCACAACAAACTTGTCCAGGTATTCATGAAACACACGATTCATCATGTCCATGAAAGCAGCAGGAGCATTTGTCAACCCAAACGGCATCACAAGAAACTCATAATGCCCATACCTTGTCCTGAAAGTTGTCTTAGGCACATCCACATCTTTCACCTTCAACTGATAATACCCTGACCTCAAGTCAATCTTAGAGAACACAGCAGCTCCCCGAAATTGATCAAAGAGATCATCAATCCTCGGCAAAGGATACCGATTCTTGATAGTCAACTTGTTCAGCTGACGGTAATCAATGCACATTCTCATAGTGCCATCCTTCTTCTTCACAAACAAGACCGGTGCTCCCCAAGGTGACACACTCGGCCGGATAAAACCACGATCAAGCAACTCTTGCAACTGCGTCTTCAGCTCCTTCAGCTCCTTAGGTGCCATTCTATATGGAGTAATGGACACAGGAGTTGTATTCTCATACAGCTCAATTCCAAACTCCACCTCGCGGTTAGGAGGTAAACCAGGCAACTCCTCAGGAAAAACACCAGGAAACTCCTTTACAACCCTGATATCTTGCACCCTCAACTC
Source organism: Hibiscus trionum (assembly GCA_030270665.1). NCBI lineage: Eukaryota > Viridiplantae > Streptophyta > Magnoliopsida > Malvales > Malvaceae > Hibiscus > Hibiscus trionum. The sequence goes on along the minus strand of BSYR01000010.1, from coordinate 33,986,788 downwards.
CTTAGAGCTAGGATTCATCACAAAAGCTAGATAAGCTTCGCAACCTTGCCTCAGCATCCTACTTGCCTCCAAAGAAGATACCACATTGGCAAGAAACTTCACATTCTCACCAACCACCACAACTTCATAATCATCCGCAAGCTTAAGCGAAACACGCTTATTCTCACAATCCACAACAGCACGATGCTCAGCAAGCCAATCCATACCAAGGATCACATCGAAACCATAGAAGGGCAACTCCATAAGATCAACATGAAAAACATGCTCTTGAACAACCAAAGGGCACCTTCTATAAAACTTACGAGTCACAACAGTCTCACCAAAAGAACTAGTGACCCGAACACCAACATCCAAAGACTCAACAGGCAAACCAAGCAATTCAGCATGCTCACGAAGAATATATGAATGCGTAGATCCAGAATCAATCAAAGAAAGCAATGACAAGGACTGCAAAGTAAAGGTACCTGCAATCACATCTGCATCATTCCTGCCCTCTCTCTGAGCATACACCCTCGCTTGGCCTCCACCTTCAGGCTGAATAGCTACAACATGAGCTACCCCTCGGCCACCTTCCTCTCTCCTCTGAAAATTACCACGGCCGCGCCCACGACCTCTCTGCGGTGCAGCAACAACAGGAGCACGCACCTGCTCACCAGCCATCCTCGGACAATCTCGCCTGATGTGGTCTGCAGAACCACAATTCCAGCACCCGTTACCAGCAGCCGCAACAGGAGCTTGTGCCACTCTCTCAGCACGAGGACAATCACGCTTCAAGTGACCACGTGAACCACAGATCCAACAAGCACTGGGATCAGCTCTAGCATTGCCTCCTCTAGCAGGTGCACCACCACCTCTCCTGGCTGAGGACTGATACTTCTGATCTCGTCCCCTCTTGTTCCGTCCACCTCCGGAACTATACTCAGCAGCTCGCTTGCCAGCACCCTTAGCAGACAAACTCAGGTTCATCTCAATGTCCTTTGCTCGGCCCACCAACACATCAAAATCAACATACTCGGTGGCCAACAAATACATCTTAACATCCGTCACAAGACCGTAACGAAACCTCTCGCACCTAGCCCTCTCATCAGGTATCAGCTCCGGTGCATACTGACTGAGCCGTACAAACTGTACCTCGTACTCAGCCACACTCATGCTCCCTTGGGTAAGAGACATGAATTCCCGCTTTTTCTCATCCAAATATCTCACTCCAAGATATCTTCTTTTAAACACATTCTGAAAGAATGTCCAGGTAACATCAGCTTCAGCCATTCCAGCAATGGTAGTCGTCCACCATGTATAAGCATCGTCCTGCAGCAAGGACACAACACAGCCCAGCTTTTGCACATCCGTGCAACTCATCTGGCCCAAGATACGCTTGGTACTTTCCAGCCAAGCCTCAGAACTCTCAGCTGACAAACCTCTAAACTCAGTCCCTCCAAGACTGCGCAGACGCTCCAAAGGCAATCTGACTCCAGCATCTCCCTGATGCCCAGCTACTGCTGCTCGAAAAGCACCCGCAATAGCTTGTACCAAAGCAGACATATCAGGCACAGCTTGCCCCTGACCAACCTCTGGTCCAGCAGCTCCAGCACCAGCATCAGCTGCAGCTTCAGCTCTCGCACCTCCAGCACCACCACCAGGCGGAGGAGGGGGTAACACAGCACTACCAGTGTGCTCTTCATTCTCATTCTCATTAGGAGCCGTAGCTCTCGCACTACCTCTTAACTCTCTACGTGGTGCCATACTTTTACCATGCAATCACAACACAAATAAAACAAAATCAGGCCCAGCAAGGTAAGCAATCCAAGTATTCAAGCTCAATTTCATTTCAAAACAACATCTTTCCTTTAGCTTTTGTTTGGCAATGGGTACCCTCAACATGCAACATCAAAGCATACAACTCAACTGCATCAACATTTCAGACCACTGAACATGCTTTCAAACAACAAGCATTCATAGCATACATACTTCAATCATGCATACAAACATTCCCAATTACTCGAGAACTCAGCTCTGATACCACCAAATGTAACCCCCTTAACCCGGCCTAGACGGTAGACCCGAATTAAGAAAGTCACACGGGGAAAACCAAAGTCAACCCGAAAGTCAACCTTGATTAACGACCCTTTTTTTTCTTTTTTTTTTCTTTTTATACTTGTCTAGATGCACATTAAGCCTAATGGTGATCACACAAACATCATACCAAAAGATCACAAACATCAGAGATCAAACAAGGACTCAATTGAACAAGATACAACTTTAGGGACCAAATTGTAAATTCTGATAAATTAAAGGACTTAATCCAAATTGAAGTTACCAACTTGAAATTAATCAGGTTTCATGCTTCTCTGTGAAATTTCAGCTCAAAAGGACTTCCCAAACTCATACAATTGCACAAACAAGTTTCAGGACCAAAACGCAAACAATTCAAAACTTATAACTGCCAATGTCAGCCCCCAACGGTCGACCGTTCCGAAACGGGAGACAGCCCGTTCCGAAACGCGGGGCCGTTCCGAAACAGGCATAGCCCGTTTCGAAACGGGGGTCTGGTAGAGGCTTTTCCGTTTCGGAACGGCCCTTCCCGTTTCGGACGCCTGGGCACGATTAAGGCACCCGTTCCGAAACGGTAGGTGCTGTTCCGAAACACCCTGCCCAGATTACTCCAAAACTCAACTTTAAACATGCAATTACACAACCAGACATGATCCAAATGCTACCAAACTTTGCCAACATGCAATTCAACATATAAGGAACATATTAGCACTAACAATTCAACCAAACATCATCATATGCAAAAAGCCCCAATTCTAATGGCATGCTTCCTACACAAGCTAGCTATTCAACACCAAACTTCCAAAACAAGCATATAAGGTTCCAATTCAAAAGTCAACAAACACATCAACATTTAACATACTTAGGGAGTCTCCAACACCTCCCAAAACATACACATTGGTCCCCCATTGCCAAATCACACAAAAGCTAAAATGTACTTATAAAACCTTCATACATTGAGCTTCACTTGAACTTGATTGCTTGTCCTTTCTTGCTGCCCTCAAGGTACTCTAATGCTCTGCATTATTGAATTAAGAAAACGTAGAGAGCGTAAGCAAAAGCTTAGTGAGGCATGCTCAATAAAAACAATTCAATAATGCAATTAAAACCATTTATAAATCATGCATATAATCAACCTATGCACATGCTCAAAGCATAGTTTAAAACAAGCAATCTCATGCTTCATATCATATATCAAAACAAGCATCTCATGCTTCTTACATACTTAACATGTCATATTGGCTCAAGTGATACATTTCATTTCTTAAAACAAGTTCATCAACTTCCCAAGGACTTTTAAACACCTTGGCCATGGACTTTTAAACACCATGAAGTATCACATCAAGGACTTTTAAACACCTTGATCCCAAGGACTTTTAAACACCTTGGCCATGGACTTTTAAACACCATGAAGTATCACATCAAGGACTTTTAAACACCTTGATCCCAAGGACTTTTAAACACCTTGGCCTATGGACTTTTAAACACCATAGAAAAGGATCACCTAAGGACTTTTAACCACCTTAGTGTCCACAACATGAACCATCCAAGGACTTTTAACCACCTTGATGTTCATAAGCAACAAGGCTCACTCAAGGACTTTTAACCACCTTAGTGACCTTAACATTTTAAAACCTCACTTGCCAATATACATCATTTTCATCACTTACATCACTGTTTTTAAGCATAAAACCAAGCCATATTCATCATGCATTTCAAGGCATTAAACCACATCATTTCAATGTACAAAAACAAGGAACTCCTACCTAGAGTTACCTTCAACATATGGCTTACATCAACAGCAAAAACCATGCTAAAACATGCTTCCAAAACAGTATGTAAAACATGCAAATTATCATTTCGCATCACAACAAAATCATGGCCACCACTAGAGAGAAATTCCGAAAACTTACACTCGAGCTTAGCAAAGTTGTTTAGACTTAAACTAAGCTCCCAAGACATTGGTTTCAAAGCCGAAAACCCATTTTCACTCACCGATTCCACTTCGCCACTTGCCGAAGCACGAATTCAAGCTTCCGGATCAACAACTCTTGGATCCAAAGATGCCTCCCCTGATTAAACACATTAAAGCAGAGGTTTAATGCATCATCAAGCATCAAAAGCTTCAATGAAAGCACTCAAACTCGCTGCTCTCATTCATACTCCAATTTCGGCCACCAAACACAACCGAAATTGCATCAAAACCACTTCTCAACAAAGCCCAGCCATAAACCAGCAAAACCTAACATCCATCATCACCATAAAACATCTAAAAACAACCTACAAACATCCTTATACCTCCAGCAACAACAGATCCACAAGATCACCACAAAAACATCCAAGAAACTTAAGCTAAACTTAGGAAACACAACCTATCCGGGATTGCATCAATCAAAACTCATTTCCTTATCAATTTAGAGTTCATTTAACATCAAAAACACATCTCAAATCACAGGTTAATCAGATCTAACGAAAAATCATGAAAACCATCAAATCTTGCATTATAAGCCAAGATACAATTCCAAACTCAAAAGCCTTTAATTAAACATCAATCAAGAGTTGATAACTTGGGAATTTCAGTAAAGAACTGATAGTTTAGAGGAGAAGGACGTTCTTACCTCCAAACTTGTGATTCTCCACTTTTTGGAATGAAAATCCTTGAAGAATCAAGAAGCAATTGAAGAGGTTTTGAAGATACAATGATTTGGAATCAAATGAGAGTTGAATGGAGGGATTTAGGTGAAGAAATCAGATCCAATTCTCTGGAAAAGTAGTGTTTGGTTTGAGAGAAAATGAGAGAAAGAAAGTTTAGCAAAGTTGGTTACAAAATCCAAAAATAGCCAAAATGGCTTCCCTCCAATTTTAATAACCTTTAAAATCAGATTTTAGACTTAAAATATCTTAGAAAAATCTGGAGAAATCATCTTTGGATTAATAGCTCCTTAAAGATTCAAAGTTTCAACTCTTTATAAAACAGTCACCAAACTTTCAAAATTTACATTTTGGTCACTAGTCAAAATGTCATACTTCCAAAACCCATTTTTCAAAATTGATTTCACAGTTCACCTAATTATATTAAAAGATGATTTTAGAACATTTTTCCATATTTTTAATGCAACCCGAACTAGGCTTTCCTAATTTCCCCTCTTAAGATTCGAACAGGACTTTGACCAAACCGGTCAACGCCCAAAACTTCTAAGCCCAAAACCGGGGCGTTACACGGTGGGTGACCGTGTGTTCTTGAAGGTTTCGCCTTGGAAGAAGGTGATGCGGTTTGGCCGAAAGGGTAAGTTGAGCCCTAGGTACATTGGACCATATGAGGTGGTTGAGCGTGTGGGTCCTGTTGCGTATCGGTTGAGGTTACCACAGGAGTTGGAGAAGATTCATGATGTGTTCCATGTCTCTATGCTCCGGAGGTATAGATCTGATCCTTCGCATGTGATGCCTGTGGAGGAAGTGGTTTTGAATCCGGATTTGACCTATGATGAGGAACCGGTGAAGGTTCTGGATTCGGATAGCAAGGTTCTTCGTGGCAAGACCATTGAGTTGGTGAAGGTGCTGTGGAAGCATCGTGGTGTTGAGGAAGCCACGTGGGAGCGGAAGGAAGACATGCTGAAGCAGTTTCCTTATCTCTTTCCTTCAGGTAAATTTCGAGGACGAAATTTCTTAAAGGGGGGAGAGTTGTAACGCCCCGGTTTTGGGCTTAGAAGTTTTGGGCGTTGACCGGTTTGGTCAAAGTGCTGTTCGAATCTAAAGAGGTGAAATTAGGAAAGCCTAGTTCGGGTTGCATTAAAAATATGGAAAAATGTTCTAAAATCATCTTTTAATATAATTAAGTGAACTGTGAAATCAATTTTGAAAAAAATGGGTTTTGGAAGAGTGACATTTTGGCTAGTGACCAAAATGTAAATTTTGAAAGTTTTGTGACTGTTTTATAAAGAGTTGAAACTTTGAATCTTTAAGGAGCTATTATTCCAAAAGTAGTTTCTCCAGATTTTTCTAAGATATTTTCAGATTTATTCTGATTTTAAAACATATCAAAAGTGGAGGGAAAGGCCATTTGGCTATTTTCTTAACTAACTTCTCTATTTTCTTTCTCTCATTTTCTCTCAATCCAAACACTTGTTTTCCAGAGAGTTGTTTCTGATTTTCTCACCTAAAATCCTCCTTTCAACATTCTTTTGATTCCTAATCAACATATCTTCAAAACCTCATCATTTGCTAGTTGATTCAACAAGGTTTTTGATTCCAAAAAGTGGAGAAACACAAGTTTGGAGGTAAGAACGTCCTTCTCCTCTAAACTATCAGTTCTTTACTGAAATTCCCAAGTTCTCAACTCTTAATTGAAGTTTTATTAAAGGATTTTAAGTGGTGAAATGGATCTTGGCTTATAATGCAAGATTTGGTGATTTTTGATGATTTTCGTTAGATATGATTAATCTGTGATTTGAGGTGTGTTTTTGATGTTAAATGAACTCTAAATTGATAAGGAAATGAGTTTTGATTAATGCAATCCCAGATAGGTTGTGTTTCCTAAGTTTAGCTTGTGATTCTTGGATGTTTTTGTGGTGATCTTGTGGATCTGATGTTGCTGGAGGTATAAGGATGTTTATAGGTTGTTTTTAGATGTTAGATGGTGTTAATGGATGTTAGTTTTTGCTGGTTTATGGCTGGGCTTTGTTGAGAAGTGGTTTTGATGTCATTTCGGTTGTGTTTGGTGGCCGAAATTGGAGTGTGAATGAGAGCAGCGAGTTTGAGTGCTTTCATTGAAGCTTTTGATGCATGATGATGCATTAAATCTATGCTTTAATGTGTTTAATCAGGGGAGGCATCTTTGGATCCAAGAGTTGTTGATCCGGAGGCTTGTTTTGGTGCTTTTGCTTGAGGCGAAGTGGAATCGGTGAGTGAAATTGGGTTTTCGGCTTTGAAACCAATGTCTTGGAAGCTTAGTTTAAGTCTAAACAACTTTGCTAAGCTCTAGTGTAAGTTTTCGGAAATTCTCTCTAGTGGTGGCCATGATTTTGTTGTGATGCAATGTGGTTATTTGCATGTTTTGATTACTGTTTTGAAAGCATGATTTAGCATGGTATTTGCTGTTTTGATAAGCCATATGTTAAAGGAAGCTCAAGGTAAGAGTTCCTTGTTTTTGAACATTGATTAAATGTGGTTTGATGCTTTTAAATGCATGATGAATATGGCTTGGTTTAATGCTTTAAAACAGTGGATAAATTGATGATAATGATATATATTGGCAAGTGATGTTTTGAAAAGGTTAAGGTCACTAAGGTGGTTAAAAGTCCTTGAGTGAGCCTTGTTACTTAAGAACATCAAGGTGGTTAAAAGTCCTTGGATGATTCTTGTTACGGACACAAAGGTGTTTAAAAGTCCTTGTGTGGTCCTTTCTATGGTGTTTAAAAGTCCATAGGCCAAGGTGTTTAAAAGTCCTTGGGCTCAAGGTGTTTAAAAGTCCTTGAGGTGATTCAATTCATGGTGTTTAAAAGTCCATGGCCAAGGTGTTTAAAAGTCCTTGGGGTCAGGGTGTTTAAAAGTCCTTGAGGTGATCTAATTCATGGTGTTTAAAAGTCCATGGCCAAGGTGTTTAAAAGTCCTTGGGGTGAAAGTTGATGAACTTGTTTTCAAAGAAATGAAATGTATCACTTGAGGCCAATATGACATGTAATGAAATGAAGCATGAGATGCTTGTAAAAGTATGCTTTTGAGCATGTGTAAATGATGATTTGAAGCATGATTTATAAATGTTTTGTTAATGCATTATTGGATGGTTTTATTGAGCATTCCTCACTAAGCTTTTGCTTACGCTCTCTTCCGTTTTCTTAATTCAATAATGCAGAACATTAGAGTACTTGAGGGCAGCAAGGAGGGCAAGCATCCAAGTGGAAACAAAGCTCTAAGTATGGAAGGTTTTCTAAGTACATTTTAGCTTTTGGTAATTTGGCAATGGGGGACCTATGTGTATGATTTGGGAGATGTTTTGATCTCCCTAAGTATGTTGAATGTTGTTGAGAATGCTGGTTTTTGTGGTTGGCCTTTATATGCTTGAAATGGAAGTTTATGCTTGAATGGCTTACTTGTGTAGGAAGCATGCCTATAGATTTGGGGCTTTTCATATATGTGGATGTTTTGATGAATTGTTGATGCAAGTATGTCTCATATATGTTGAATTGCATGTTGGCAAAGTTTGGTGGCATTTGGAGCATGATTGGTTGGTCAATTGCATGTTTAAGTATGCATTTTTGGGCAATCTGTGCAGGGTGTTTCGGAACAGCACCTACCGTTTCGGAACGGGTGCCTTAATTGTGCCCAGGCGTCCGAAACGGGAGGGGCCGTTCCGAAACGGAAAGGCCACTGCCAGACCCCCGTTTCGGTACGCGTTGCGGAACGGCCCCGAGTTTCGAAACGGGCTATGCCTGTTTCGGAACGGGTGACCGTTGGGGGCTGACATTGGCAGTTATATGTTTTGGAATGTTTGCATTTTGGTCCTGAAACTTGTTTGTGCAATTGTATGAGTTTGGGAAGTCCTTTTGAGCTGAAATTTCACAGAGAAGCATGAAATATGATTAATTTCAAGTTGGTAACTTTAATTTGGGTTAAGTGATTATAATTATCAGAATTTACAATTTGGTCCCTAAAGTTGTATTTTGTTCAATTGAGTCCCTGTTTGATCTCTGATGTTTATGATCTTTGAGTATGCTGTTGTATGATCATATCTAAGGATTAATTTACATCTAGACAAGTTTTAAAAGGAAAAAAAAGGGTCGTTAATCAAGGTTGACTTTCAGGTTGACTTTGGTTTTCCCCGTGTGACTTTCTTAATTCGGGTCAACCGTCTAGGCCGGGTTAAGGGGGTTACATAATATTCTAACGGGTCCATTGTTCGGCCCATTTAGACCCGCTCGTCTGAAACCTCTACAAAAGGGTTGCAAAATAAGTTTTAATCCAAATTTAGGAGTTCATACAATTGTTTACGAGCTTTTCAACACGATTATATTGCAAAAACTCGATTTCTATAATTTTTACTCAATTAAAATTCTAACGGGTCCATTGTTCCGCCCATTTAGACCCGCTCGTCTGAAACCTCTACAAAAAATATCGCAAAATAAGATTTAATCAAATTTTAAGAGTTCATATAATTGATTAAGAGCATTTCAACACGATTATATTGTAAAAACTCGATTTCTGTTCTTTTTACTCAGTTAATATTCTAACGGGTCCATTGTTCGGCCCATTTAGACCCGCTCGTCCGAAACCTCTACAAAAGGGTTACAAAAAAAGTTTTAATCCAAATTTAGGAGTTCATACAATTGTTTACGAGCTTTTCAACACGATTATATTGCAAAAATTCGATTTCTATACTTTTTACTCAATTAAAATTCTAACGGGTCTATTGTTCGGCCCATTTAGACCCGCTCGTCTGAAACCTTTACAAAAAAGATCGCAAAATAAATTTTAATCAAAATTTAGGAGTTCATATAATTGATTAAGAGCTTTTCAACACGATTATATTGCAAAAACTTGATTTTTGTTCTTTTTACTCAGTTAATATTCTAACGGGTGCATTGTTCGGCCCATTTAGACCCGCTCGTCCGAAACCTCTACAAAAGGGTTGCAAAATAAGTTTTAATCAAAATTTAGGAGTTCATACAATTGTTTACGAGCTTTTCAACACTATTATATTGCAAAAACTCGATTTCTATACTTTTTACTTAATTAAAATTCTAACGGGTCCATTGTTCGGCCCAATTAGACCCGCTCATCCGAAACCTTTACAAAAAAGATCGCAAAATAAATTTTAATCAAATTTTAGGAGTTCATATAATTGATTAAGAGCTTTTCAACACGATAATATTACAAAAACTCGATTTCTGTTATTTTTACTCAGTTAATATTCTAACGGGTCCATTGTTCGGCCCATTTAGACCCGCTCGTCTGAAACCTCTACAAAAGGGTTGCAAAATAAGTTTTAATCCAAATTTAGGAGTTTATACAATTGATTGCGAGCTTTTCAACACAATTATATTTCAAAAACTCGATTACTATACTTTTTACTTAGTTAAAATTCTAACGAGTCTATTTTTCGGCCCATTAGGACCCGCTCGTCTGAAACCTCTACAAAAGGGTTGCAAAATAAGTTTTAATCCAAATTTAGGAGTTCATACAATTGCTTACAAGCTTTTCAACACGATTATATTGCAAAAACTCGATTTCTATACTTTTTACTCAATTAAAATTCTAATGGGTCCATTGTTCGACCCATTTAGACCCGCTCGTCCGAAACCTCTACAAAAAAGATCGCAAAATAAGTTTTAATCAAATTTTAGGAGTTCATATAATTGATTAAGAGCTTTTCAACACGATTATATTGCAAAAACTTGATTTTTGTTCTTTTTACTCAGTTAATATTCTAACGGGTGCATTGTTCGGCCCATTTAGACCCGCTCGTCCGAAACCTCTACAAAAGGGTTGCAAAATAAGTTTTAATCAAAATTTAGGAGTTCATACAATTGATTACGAGCTTTTCAACACTATTATATTGCAAAAACTAGAATTCTGTACATTTTACACAGTTAAAATTCTAACGGGTCCATTGTTCGGCCCATTTAGACCCGCTCGTCCGAAACCTCTACAAAAAATATCGCAAAATAAGTTTTAATCAAATTTTAGGAGTTCATATAATTGATTAAGAGCTTTTCAACACGATTATATTGTAAAAACTCGATTTCTGTTCTTTTTACTCATTTACTATTCTAACGGGTCCATTGTTCGGCCCATTTAGACCAGCTCGTTTGAAACCTCTACAAAAGGGTTGGAAAATAAGTTTTAATCCAAATTTAGGAGATCATACAATTGTTTACGAGCTTTTCAACACAATTATATTGCAAAAACTCGATTTCTGTTCTTTTTACTCAGTGAAGCCCATTTAGACCCGCTCCTCTGAAACCTCTACAAAAGGGTTGCAAAATAAGTTTTAATCTAAATTTAGGAGTTCATACAATTGTTTACGAGGTTTTCAACACAATTATATTGCAAAAAGCTGATTTTTGTGCTTTTTACTCAGTTAAAATTCTAACGGGTCCATTGTTCGGCCCATTTAGACCCGCTCGTCTGAAACCTCTACAAAAGGGTTGCAAAATAAGTTTTAATCCAAATTTAGGAGTTCATACAATTGTTTACGAGCTTTTCAACACTATTATATTGCAAAAACTCGATTTCTATACTTTTTACTCAATTAAAATTCTAACGGGTCCATTGTTCGGCCCATTTAGACCCGCTCGTCCGAAACCTTTACAAAAAAGATCACAAAATAAATTTTAATCAAATTTTAGGAGTTCATATAATTGATTAAGAGCTTTTCAACACGATAATATTGCAAAAACTCGATTTCTGTTATTTTTACTCAGTTAATATTCTAACGGGTCCATTGTTCGGCCCATTTAGACCCGCTCGTCCGAAACCTCTACAAAAGGGTTGCAAAATAAGTTTTAATCCTAATTTAGGAGTTTATACTATTGATTGTGAGCTTTTCAACACAATTATATTTCAAAAACTCGATTACTATACTTTTTACTTAGTTAAAATTCTAACGAGTCTATTTTTCGGCCCATTAGGACCCGCTCGTCTGAAACCTCTACAAAAAGGTTGCAAAATAAGTTTTAATCCAAATTTAGGAGTTCATACAATTTTTTACAAGCTTTTGAACACAATTATATTGCAAGAACTCGATTTCTATACTTTTTACTCAATTAAAATTCTAACGGGTCCATTGTTAGGCCCATTTAGACCCGCTCGTCCGAAACCTCTACAAAAAAGATCGCAAAATAAGTTTTAATCAAATTTTAGGAGTTCATATAATTGATTAAGAGCTTTTCAACACGATTATATTGCAAAAACTCAATTTCTGTACATTTTACTCAGTTAAAATTTTAACGGGTCCATTTTTCGGCCCATTTAGACCCGCTCGTCTGAAACCTCTACAAAAGGGTTGCAAAATAAGTTTTAATCAAAATTTAGGAGTTCATTCAATTGATTACGAGCTTTTCAACACGATTATATTGCAAAAACTCGATTTCTATTCTTTTTACTCAGTTAATATTCTAACGGGTCCATTGTTCAGCCCATTTAGACCCGCTCGTCTGAAACCTCTACAAAAGGGTTGCAAAATAAGTTTTAATCCAAATTTAGGAGTTCATACAATTAATTACCAGCTTTTCAAAACAATTATATTGCAAAAACTCGATTTGTGTGCTTTTTACTCAGTTAAAATTCTAACGTGTCCATTGTTCGGCCCATTTAGAACCGCTCATCCAAAACCTCTACAAAAGGGTTGCAAAATAAGTTTTAATCCAAATTTAGGAGTTCATACAATTGATTACGAGCTTTTCAATACGATTATATTGCAAAAACTCAATTTCTGTACTTTTTACTCAGTTAAAATTCTAACGAGTCCGTTGTTCGGCCCATTTAGAACCGCTCGTCCGAAACCTTTACAAAAAAGACCGCAAAATATGTTAGAATCAAATTTTAGGAGTTCATATAGTTGATTACGACCTTTTCAACATGATTATATTGTAAAATCTCGATTACAGTTCTTTTTACTTAGTTAAAATTCTAGCGGGTCCATTGTTCGGCCCATTTAGACTCGCTCGTCCGAAACCTCTACAAAAGGGTTGCAAAAGAAGTTTTAATCCAAATTTAGGATTTCATACAATTGTTTACGAGCTTTTCAACACGATTATATTGCAAAAACTCGATTTAGGTACTTTTTACTCAGTTAAAATTCTAACGGGTCCATTGTTCGGCCCATTTAGACCCGCTCCTCCGAAATCTTTACAAAAAAGATAGCAAAATAAATTTTAATCAAATTTTAGGAGTTCATATAATTGATTAAGAGCTTTTCAGCACGATTATATTGCAAAAACTTGATTTCTGTTCTTTTTACTCAGTTAATATTCTAACGGGTCCATTGTTCGGCCCATTTAGACCCGCTCGTCCGAAACCTCTACAAAAGGGTTGCAAAATAAGTTTTAATCCAAATTTAGGAGTTCATACAATTGATTACGAGCTTTTCAACACAATTATATAGCAAAAACTCGATTTTTGTGATTTTTACTCTGCTAAATTTCTAACGGGTCCATTGTTCGGCCCATTTAGACCCGCTCGTCCGAAACCTTTGCAAAAAAGATCGCAAAATAAGTTAGAATCAAATTTTAGGAGTTCATATAAATGATTAAGAGCTTTTCAACACGATTATATTGTAAAAATGCGATTTATGTTCTTTTTCCTCAGTTAATATTCTAACGGGTCTATTGTTCGACCCATTTAGACCCGCTCGTCCGAAACCTCTACAAAAGGGTAGCAAAATAAGTTTTAATCCAAATTTAGGAGTTCATACAATTGATTACGAGCTTTTCAATACGATTATATTGCAAAAGCTCGATTTCTGTTCTTTTTACTCAGTTAATATTCTAACGGGTCCATTGTTCGGCCTATTTAGACCCGCTCGTCCGAAACCTTTACAAAAAAGATCGCAAAATAAGTTAGAATCAAATTTTAGGAGTTCATATAATTGATTACGAGCTTTTCAACTAGATTGTATTGCAAAAACTCAATTTCTATACTTTTTACTCGGTTAAAATTCTAACGGGACCATTTTTCTGCCTATTTAGAATCGCTCGTCCGGAACCTTACAAAAAGGACCGCAAAATAAGTTTTAATCAAAATTTAGGAGTTCATATAGTTGATTACGAGCTTTTCAACACAATTATATTGCAAAAACTCGATTTCTGTTCTTTTTACTTAGTTAAAATTCTAACGGGTCCATTGTTCGGCCCATTTAGACCCGCTCGTCCGAAACCTCTACAAAAGGGTTGCACAATAAGTGTTAATCCAAATTTAGGAGTTCATACAATTGATCACGAGCGTTTCAACACGATTATATTGCAAAAACTCGATTTCTGTACTTTTTACTCAGTTAAAATTCTAACGGATCCATTGTTCGGCCTATTTAGACCCGCTCGTCCGAAACCTCTACAAAGGGGTTGCAAAATAAGTTTTAATCAAAATTTAGGAGTTCATGCAATTGATTACGAGCTTTTCAACACGATTATATTGCAAAAACTCGATTTCTGTACTTTGTACTCAGTTAAAATTCTAACGGGTCCATTGTTCGGCCTATTTAGACCCGATCGTCCGAAACCTATACAAAAAGGGTTGCACAATAAGTTTTAATCCAAATTTAGGAATGTATATAATTGATTACGAGCATTTCAACATGATTATATTGCAAAAACTCGATTTCTATACTTTTTACTCAGTTAAAATTCTAACAGGTAACGGGTGGGATGGCTCTCAATTCTCTCTCAAAATTTTCAGGGGTTTTTTGGTTTTTGCTTGCTCCGATTTTCCGGTTGGATTTTCTCTTTCTTCCACCGGTTCCCCTTTCCCTCACGGCGTTTCAGTTTCTGCCGCTTATGCAAGCCAACAATCGTCCCTTGGAATGCGGGAAGAATTATTAGGGAGTCATCCCACTCCAACCCATCACTTTTTTCGGTTTATCTTTTATATGCTATTTTTATCTTTTTTTACTAACTCTCTGTTCCTTTCTGGTTTATGTTAACCGGTTGTATCTTGCGCTTCTCCAAATATTTTCCTTCCTCACCATTTTGCTTGATTTTGACAAGGGTAAATCTCACCGGAACTTTTCAGTTCCGGATGGTAAGCCTTTTCATTTCCTTCATTATATGCTTTTTTCGTTTTTTTTCAGTGCTTCTCTAACTCTTTCTTTCCTTTGTTTCATGGGTTTCCCATCACGTTCGTTGTCGATGGCAAATCTCCGTCATCTACACAACGACGGCAAGGAACGATCTATGTTTAGACCTAATATTCCGACGGTCCTCTTCTTCGGATCTGCCTCCTTCACTTTAGCCCTGATTATAGCAGAAGAACTCCTCGGATTCTTTGCTGCCAAGGATCTTTTTTTGTTTCCTCTCCTCTTTCATTTTTATCTAATCCTTTTCTCTGATTCTATTTACAAAGCCTTTTTCTTTCTGTTTTGCAGAACCATCTTTCTACATACATCTAGATCGGAGTCATTTATGAGTCTTTTCTCCTCCGACGATGGGTCTAACAATCCCCCACCGTCCCTGGAATTTATGCTTAAAACCTTTTGGTCTTTTATGGCGGCCGTTCTCCGCTGCTTAGATAGGGGTTTCCTTAGATTGCTCAGCGATCTAGGGTTTTTTCTCCCCCTTCATTCATCCCCCTTTATTTTGCTTTATTTGTATCTTTCCTTCATTTTTATTTTCTTTTTCTTAACTTCATTATATTTCAATCTTGTATTGTTTTCCTATTCTGATTCCGTTTCATGTCCCTCCATCATAGGTTCCCCCCTCCGTGTGGTCCGGTGGTGGTTCTCATCTGTGCCCTTTCCCCAACGGCGGCTAGGGTTATTTTTCCCTTCTAGTATTATTTCTATCATTTGGTTCAATATCCTTTTAACTCTTCTTTTGCTTTCTTCTATCTAGGAAAACTTTAAATCCCTTCTCAGAGGGCCTGCTACTACTATAACCACTGGACAGTATGCGATGTACGCTTTCCTCCTTGTCTTTATTTTCTCTCATTTCTTCTTTATTTTCATGCCTCTCTATAGTTTGTACTTGATTCCACGTTCTTATCATCTACATATGCTAGGGTTTAAATTACTATTATTAAATTGTAGGCCACTGAACTATGAGTTACTTTTAAGTATCTGCTGTGTTTCTTATGCCATGAACCCAAATAAATTCACACCTGTTGATATGCCTTATACATTGATAGACACCTCGATTTTAAAATTTTACATTATCTTAAATCGATATCAAGCCCTCTCAGGGAACCAATTTCAAGCCCATCTTTTGGGATTCCTCATTACATACTACATTAGCTTTATACGATTTTATCCTCTCATTTTCCTATACTCTCTTCTACATGACCATCAAGGTATGTATTGGAATTTAACAGTTTATAATGATGTCATATGGTCAACTATATATCATAATATTATCACCTCTAATAATTACTGTATTCATACTATTCTGTATTTGTTCTTACACTTCAAATATGTTCTGCATTGTTGCCATGGGAGTAGTACCATTAATATTGACTCAGTTAATCCCCTCACTATCAAAAACTTACCTTTTCCTCTCTCCATAATGTACTTTGAATCTTTACATATACTAAGCTTTATCATTTTGTTTTTAAATATCATTTAGTTCACATTTATGCATACTTATACTAAGCTTTTTTCTAATGTCAATCTTACATTAATTAACTATTGGAATAATCTGAGATATGCACAACTAAATACAGCTCCTTTCATTCTGGTCATGCACTATCTATCTCATTTACATATTCATATGCTGAATTTACACTCTGTTCATTTCATGTTTACTCTGTTCCTTTTGTCCTTGTCATTTTCATATCATCACCATTGTTATTCCGGTCAAATTCCATCTATCCCTCCTTTATATATTTCTAATGTCATTTTCTTTTTCATGATTACTCTATTACTTTTGTATTCTATGCAAACTAAAATCCTGGCTTCTTGCATTCTTGCCATCTATCTCAACATTATATCTAACTATCCACCAAATCATCAAATGTCCTCGTTTATGTTTTTGTATGTTTATCAATTACTCATATTGTATATTAATTTTATTCCATGGTCCTCTATTTTCTCTTGTGCTTATTGTATTATCGAAAGTTGTCATTTAACTCACTGCATATGTTTTCTTTTTGACATATCACTTGTTGCCTCTCATTATGTACCACCAATGGATGCCATGACACAAGTTACTAACCAGCTGCTCAAGGATTTCTGGAATCTCAATACTCCTCCTAGGTTAAGATTCATATTTACTTTATTTAAATTACATAGCATTCCCCCCTATATTTTTTTGCTCTTTTGGTCTGTATTTATTTTCTTATCCCCGCTTCTTCGTTCCCCTGGGTCTGTAATTATTTTTTCTTGCTTTTTTCTTTTCTGCTTTCCTTTTATCTTTATTATTATGCTCTTATCTGCATTATAGATCTTATCACTACTGCCATGAATGTTCTATATTCCCCACTAGATGTATGTGTTTATATTAACGACCTTTACTCATTGATTCGTTTGCTAGATACCCCTCCCTACTACACCTTTTTAGGTGAAATCTTACAAGCCCACTTCTGGGATCCTTCTCAAATCCTATTTAATAGGAGTCTTTCTTTTATATTTTCTATTTATTTTTCAAACCCTTTAATAATCCTTAGCTCTACTTTTTCCAAAACAAACTCAAAGCCCAGCTACATTCTATTTCTTCAGCTTTATTCAAAATTTATTAGCTACCTTATAATGTATTATTATGCTCAAAGCTCTCTAAATTTTTATTTCACTTTTACCCTCCAATTAAGCCACCAGTATACAATTAATTCCAAAAAATCAGCTGCATTTAAAAGTCACAATCTATCATTTACTTTCAAATTATCCTCCTTACGTTTTTCTGTCATTTTAAATTTTCATAAACTTCCCTTTAATAAAGTTTTAAATACAGTCAACGCTAACTTTATTCTTTCGTTTTTACTCTATTTACTACAATCAACTTTATTACTAAAATTATTCTCCTCAAAATATACCTTTTATTATGCAACATTAATACCAATAATGAAATTAATTTTCAGCAGTTACATGATTTATTTTCCTTTATTTGCGCCAGCAAAACTTATTCTCCGTTTTAAACACTTAATTATTAAAAGTTTCCATTATATTACCAAAGCTACTCTGATCTTTCTCTTTTTAAACCTCCTTTCCAGCCAATATCTCAGTCAAACCTTCTTAATAATACCATTAAAGCTTTACAAAAATTTTAAAAGATATTTAAACTACTTTCCTTTAATAACTCCTAGAGTTTCTTCTTTTTCAAGGACTTCTTTTTCAATTAAGGAATGTACCTTAGTTAATTTACTTTCTGATATTAGTAGTTCCAATCTTTTACAATCGCTAAATATTCCTCTGAATCTTTCTCAACCCACTTTCCATATCTCATCACCTTTAGCTATTTTAGTCCTATTTATATACTTGTATTACAATCACACCAACACACTACAAATTCTACCTATCTCGTATTCCTCATACCCTCTAAATCCCTCAATGGCTTCCTCCTCCTCCATCCCCCAACTCAACTCGATCAACCTCACCAATGAAGAATCAAACCTGCTCTACACTCCTGACTTTGATCTCATCAAGGAAGATCCCAAACTCATTGTCTTTGGTCGCTTCATATCGTCCAAACCTCTTGATATTTATGCTGTTATCAATGCCTTCGAAGGAATCTGGAAACCCAATGAAGTTGTATCCATCTCAGTGATACAAGATAACTTTCTCAAGATCAAGTTCAAAGAAATCAAGAACTGCTATGAAATTCTCAATCGTGGACCTTGGCTGTACAAGGATGAATGGCTTGCAGTCACCGAATACGATCCAGTCAAATCCTTGACCGACTACAACTTTACAACTATGAGAATCTGGATCAGAATCTTCTCCCTTCCTGATTCACTCTTTGCTGATATAGATCGATCCCATCTGGTGGGACATGCTTTAGGTTCGATGGTGGGCACTGTTCTCCGAACGGATACCCGCCAAGTTGATGGGAACATGAATGAATTCCTTCGAGTTGAAATCTTTCTCAATATCACAAGACCTATCACCCGATTTGTGTTTATTGGGTCTGGTGAAAACAAAATTATGTGCCGTCTTCAGTATGAAAGGCTTCCGATTCTCTGCCCTGGTTGCGGTATTATCAGTCATACCCTAGAAAACTGTCCTATCCGATCTTCACTCGATCCCAACAAATTGCAATATGGAGAATGGCTCCGTTACCTTCCTCCTAGACGTCGCCCAGTTGGAATTCGTGGGCGTATCCGAAATGTAGAACCGAATCTGAATCCAAACATCCCTCCAGTGAATGGTAAACTTTTATCATCTGTTATAATTACAACTGTTTTCAATTATTTTCCCCTCTCAAAATTTCTATCAAAATACTCACCCTCTAATTTCCTCGTAGTGGCCCCAGCGAATATCCCAGCAGCCCCGGCCAATCCTACAGCTCCTCCTAACAATCAAAATAATATGGGTAAATTACTTTACTCATTTATCATCCTTTATATAAATAGTTACCAGTTTCTAATAACATTCTTTTTTCAATATAAAGGCTCTCTAAATGAAGGCGATGCCGCCTCATTTACGGAACAAGTAACCGAAGATGCCCTAAACGTCGATATGACCATGGATGATGGCCCCAATACTGTCAATGACCCCCCTGCTGCTGATCCGAAACAAAAAGCTCCTCTTGAGGCCCAACCCCTGAACACCATCTACCCCATTCCAGAAGATGGTTCTGATGATGATTGGGAAACCAATGATGATTATGGTGTTCCCAGCCCTACTGCCGAGCAGATAAAAAAGTTTGACTCTGAATCGAGTAAGCCTTCTAAACCCACTGATACAATATTCAATGACTTTAATCAGTGGTTACTTAAAACTTACCCGAATGATGCAGCCCCTGCACCTGTTCATGCACCAGCCCCTGCACCTGTACCTGCACCAACCCAAACAAACCGAGGCATGAAACGCCGTTCCCCAATACAAGTATCGCTCCCGCCGAAAAAATCCAAACAGTCAGGATCTACTCCAAAAGCTGGGATGAGCAGCTCTAAAAACTCTCCGGCGGCGGCTGATTCCCAGCCCCGCCGAGCAAAATGAGGATCCTCTGCTGGAACTGTCAGGGTCTTGGACAAGCCCCGACGGTTCAACATTTCCGGTCCTATGTCCAACGTACCAACCCTGATATTATCTTCTTATGCGAAACTAAGCTAAATAATGCGGAATGTAACCGCTTATGTCTTTCATTAGGTATGTTAGACATTATTTCTATCCCCCCATCGAAAGGTTGTTCCGGAATTTCTTTATTCGCCGCAAACGATATTAATATAAGCTTAATTTCCTATTCGTTGCGTTATATTCACATTCAAATTACAAAGAATAACTACACTATGTTTTTCACTGTAATGCATGGATTTTCGAAAACTAGCCAAAAATATAAAACATGGGAGTTAATTGATTCTTTATACACTTCTACTAAAGATAAACCTTGGCTTCTCGGTGGAGATTTCAATGAGATTCTAACAGATTCGGAAAAACAAGGGGGCCCCCGTAGAGCTAGATCCCAAATTAAAAAATTTCGAAATTGTTTAACTCGAAACAACCTATTTGACTGTAAGCCATCTTCGGGTTGGTTTACATGGACAAAAGTAGGACCCTTAACCCCGGTAATTCATGAAAGACTAGACCGTTTTATCGCTAATTCCGCTTGGCAAGATCTCTACCCTTCTCATCGTATAACCACGGAATATGTCGCAAAATCCGACCATTGTTTCCTTCTTCTCGAATTTGATAAATCAACTACTACACCCAAAACACAAACTCCCAAGAATTTCAGATTCGAAAGCTGTTGGGCCAATAATAAAGACAATATCAAAACGATCAAAAGGGCATGGGCTGTTACAACCGGAACAGCCATCGACAAAATTAAAGCGGTAGGAACATACCTTGAGGATTGGCAAAACCAACAACGCTTTAAAACAACTGGACGTATTAAATTCCTTACTAAAAAAATAAATAAACTACTCTACCGTCCCTTAACGGCCTCAAACAAACAAATTTACTTAAACTATAGAACGGAATTAAATAAACTTTTAACAGAACAAGAAGTTTATTGGGCTCAAAGATCCCGAACTCTTTGGCTTTCCCAAGGAGACAAAAACACCAAATTCTTCCATGCCAGAGCTTCTAATCGGAATAAGAAAAATTCAATCATAGGCCTTTATGATGCCAACTCCTATTGGCGCACTTCTGAATCAGACATTATGAATATTGCTTCGGATTATTTCCAAAACTTGTTTACAACTTCTAATCCCCAATTCTCGAACACCATTCTTCACAAAATTCACCCTTCCATCAATTCCTCAATGAACGAAAACCTACTCAAGCCGTTCACTATAGAAGAAATTCTTCATGCCTTTAAAGATATTGACCCTAGGAAGGCACCTGGTGCCGACGGTCTACCTAGTAGTTTCTTTAGACAACACTGGGATACAGTTGGAGACGATGTTCTTAATCTTTGTATTGACCTATTAAACGGCAACGCTGATATGGCCTCAGTTAACAAAACTATACTGGTGCTAATACCCAAAGTACAGGATCCAACATCCATGAAGCATTTCAGACCAATTAGCCTTTGCACTGTACTCTATAAAATAGTTGCCAAAACAATTGTAAACAGAATGAAACAGGCTATACCTCTTTGTATTAGCCCTAATCAAGCAGCCTTTGTCCAGGGACGCAACATTTCTGACAACATCCTTGTTGCGCATGAAATTATTCACAATATTAACTCTGGAGCTACTAAATCCTCTCAAGGAGCTGCTCTCAAGCTAGACATGGAAAAAGCTTTCGATAGAGTAGAATGGTCTTTCCTTGCAAACGTAATGAAACGTATGGGTTTTGCATCTGATTGGATTGAGCTTATAATGCGTTGTATAACTACAGTCTCTTTCTCAGTTAAAATTAACAACTCTTTTTCACCCATCTTTCAACCTCAACGTGGTCTTCGTCAGGGGGACCCTCTATCCCCTTTCCTTTTTCTCTTCTGCACTCAAGGCCTCTCGGCTTACTTAGCTGCTGCTCAACAAACTAATATACTTCCAGGTCTAGGCGTTTGTAAACATGGGCCCAAAGTTAACAACCTTCTTTTTGCTGATGATTGTATGGTATTTATAAATACTAATCCATCTGAAGCATCCCTTCTGAAAAATGCTCTTCAAATATATGCTAATGCATCTGGTCAAGCAGTCAATTTCGAGAAATCAACAATTTTCTATAACCCAAGTACACCATCTGCAACAAGAAATGCAATCAATAGCCTTTTACAAGTACGCAAAGTTTCTAACCCCGGAGTATACCTAGGCATCCCGCTTCTAATAGGGAAAAATAAAACTGAATCACTGGGATTTGTACGTGATAAAGTACATGATCGTCTCTCTAGCTGGGACAAACACCTACTTTCCTTTAGTGGTCGAGAGATTTTCATCAAAGATGTCTTACAATCTCTCCCACAATATGTTATGTCTTGCTATCTTCTACCACAAAATATCATCGATGACATGACTACATCAATTCGCCAATATTGGTGGACTGGTAAATCCAACAAAAAAGGTTGGCATATGTTACCTTGGAATCGCATATGCTTACCTAAGGCTGCTGGCGGCATGGGCTTTAAGGACTTACACGACTTTAACATTGCTCTCTTGGGCAAGCAAGTTTGGAAACTCATCTGTGAACCAGATTCCTTATTAGGACAAATATATCGGTCCAAATGCTTTCCTTCGGGCAACATTCTGGATGCACCAAAACCCAACAGGGGCTCCTTTGCTTGGCAAGGTATATATAACGCCCTTCAGCTTCTTTTCCCAGGCTTTCTTCACCGGCCTGGTATAAACAGTAATATTAGAATACATAGAGATATATGGGGTGGATCCTCCCCGGTTGTGCTTACTGGGGATTACGAAATCTCCGATGAATTTCACATTCGTTGTCGAGATTTTATGATACGTAACCAAACCGCCTGGGATACGGTCAAGATAAACAATTATTTCAGTCCATCTGATGCCGATACTATCCTCCGCATCCCCATCATTAATGATCAACGTGACTCCATACTCTGGTCTCCCAACGACTCGGGTATTTATTCAGTCCGTTCTGGATATATTTTCTTACAACGTTCAATAACCCAACCTTCACCATCAACTCGCTTTTGGAAGTTTTTATCCAAAATAAAAGCTTTACCCAAAGTCAAAACTTTTGGCTGGCGTATGGCTTCTGATGCTCTACCAGTTGGATCTAAAATGCAAGCCTTCTCCCCAAGCTCGGGGCCTTGCCCTATCTGTGGTAGCCATTCGGAATCGACCCTTCATGCGCTTCGTGATTGCCCTGGGGCATCTGAAGCTCTCCAAATTAGTGGTATTCCTATCTCTCTCTATAAGAGTTTAGCTCCTACGCCTATGCAATGGTTAGAGGAAGCAGCCTCAACAATTTCCTCTGATAAATTTGGTCTCTTCCTTACTGTTTTATGGAATATATGGAACAGAAGAAATGACTGGGTTCATAACCACCATCTACAACCTTCATGGCTAATTGCTGTTAATTCAATTAGCTTACATGATGAATTTTGCAAATCTTTAATTTCGATTGACCCAGCTACTTCTACCTTTTCTAATCCTTCACGTACACTTCCTCCACATAACCATACCAAAATAAACGTGGATGGAGCCTTTAATCCTTCAACTCGTGCTGCAGCCGTTGGCGTTGTTGCTCGTGATTATGCAGGGGCAGTTGTAGGTGGTCTTGCCTTTCCTCTTGGTAGCTGTCAGGACGCCATCACCAGCGAAGGGGAAAGCATCCTAGCTGGTCTCACCTTTGCCCGCTTTCAAGGTTGGACTCGTATTTTGATCGAAACTGACTGCGCTTCTCTCGCGAATAGGATCAACAATCCTGCTCAAGACCTCTCTACTATGGGACCAACTATTCTTCAGATACAAGCTGCTCTTCTTGATTTCGATTTTTGTTCTATTTCTTTTGTACGCCGTGAGGCAAATATTATAGCCCATACTTTGGCTACATTTTCGCTGCATTCTATGACTTCTATGTCATTTAATTCGGATATCCCACATTGTATACAACAATTTGTAACAAACCATTATTGATTAATAATATTTGGGCACTCTTTTCCCCTTTTAGGGTCCTCTAGCTCTGCTTGAAGGACAGTAGTAGGGGTTTTTAATGAGGCCTTTTCTTCAAAAAAAAATTCTAACGGGTCCACTGTTCGGCCCATTTAGACCCGCTCGTCCGAAACCTCTACAAAAGGGTTGCAAAATAAGTTTTAATCCAAATTTAGGAGTTCATACAATTGATTACGAGCTTTTCAACACAATTATATTGCAAAAACTCGATTACTATACTTTTTACTTAGTTAAAATTCTAATGGGTCTTATTTTCGGCCCATTAGGACCCGCTCGTCTGAAACCTCTAAAAAAGGGTTGCAAAATAAGTTTTAATCCAAATTTAAGAGTCCATACAGATGATTACGAGCTTTTCAAAACGATTATATTGCAAAAACTAGATTTCTGTACTTTTTACTCCGTTAAAATTCTAACGGGTCCATTGTTCGGCTCATTTAGACCCGCTCGTCCGAAACCTCAACAAAAGGGTTGCAAAATAAGTTTTAATCCAAATTTAGGAGTTCATACAATTGATTAGGAGCTTCTCAACACAATTATATTGCAAAAACTCGATTTTTGTGCTTTTTACTTAGTTAAAATTCTAACGGGTCCATTGTTCGGCCCATTTAGACCCGCTCATCCGAAACCTCTACAAAAAGGTTGCAAAATAAGTGTTAATCCATATTTAGGAGTTCATACAATTGATTACGAGCATTTCAATACGATTATATTGTAAAAACTCGATTTCTGTACTTTTTACTCAGTTAAAATTCTAACGGGTCCATTGTTCGGCCCATTTATACCGGATCGTCCGAAACCTATACAAAAAGGGCTACAAAATAAGTTTTAATCCAAATTTAGGAATGCATATAATTGATTACGTGCTTTTGAACACGATTATATTACAAAAACTCGATTTCTATACATTTTACTCAGTTAAAATTCTAACGGGTCCACTGTTCGGCCCATTTAGACCAGCTCGTCCGAAACCTCTACAAAGGATTGCAAAATAAGTTTTAAACCAAATTTCGGAGTTCATACAATTGATTACGAGCTTTTCAATACGATTATATTGCAAAAACGCGATTTCTGTACTTTTTACTCAGTTAAAATTCTAACGGGTCCATTGTTCGGCCCATTTAGACTCGCTCGTCCGAAACCATTACAAAAAAGACCGCAAAATAAGTTAGAATCAAATTTTGGGAGTTCATATAATTGATTACGAGGTTTTCAAAAACATTATATTGCAAAATCTCGATTTCTGTACTTTTTACTCAGTTAAAATTCTAACGGGTCCACTGTTCGGCCCATTTAGACCCACTCGTCTGAAACCTCTACAAAAGAGTTGCAAAATAAGTTTTAATCCAAATTTAGGAGTTCATACAATTGTTTACGAGGTTTTCAACACGATTATATTGCAAAAACTCGATTTCTGTTCTTTTTACTCAGTTAAAATTCTAACGGGTCCACTGTTCGCCCTATTTAGACCCGCTCGTCCGAAACCTTTACAAAAAAGACCGCAAAACAAGTTAGAATCAACTTTTAGGATTTCATTTAATTGATTACAAGCTTTTCAACACGACTATATTGCAAAAACTTGATTTCTGTACTTTTTACTCAGTTAAAATTCTAACGGGTCCATTGTTCGGCCCATTTAGACCCGCTCGTCCGAAACCTCTACAAAAGGGTTGCAAAATAAGTTTTAATCCAAATTTAGGAGTTCGTACAATTGATTACGAGCTTTTCAAAATGATTATATTGTAAAATCTCGATTTCTGTACTTTTTACTCAGTTAAAATTCTAACGGTTGCTCGTCCGAAACCTTTAAAAAAAAGACCGCAAAAGAGGTTAGAATCAAATTTTAGGAGTTCATATAATTGATTACGAGCTTTTCAACACGATTATATTGAAAAATCTCGATTACAGTTCTTTTTACTCAGTTAAAATTCTAACGGGTCCATTGTTCGACCCATTTAGACCCGCTCGTCCGAATCCTCTACAAAAGGGTTGCAAAATAAGTTTTAATCCAAATTTAGGAGTTCATACAATTGTTTACCAGCTTTTCAACACGATTATATTGCAAAAACTCGATTTTTGTGCTTTTTACTCAGTTAAAATTCTAACGGGTCCATTGTTCGGCCCATTTAGACCCGATCGTCCGAAACCTATACAAAAGGGGTTGCAAAATAAGTTTTAATACAAATTTAGGAATGCATATAATTGATTACGAGCTTTTCAACATGATTATATTGTAAAAACTCGATTAAAGTTCTTTTCACTCAGTTAAAATTTTAACGGGTCCATTGTTCGGCCCATTTAGACCTGATCGTCCGAAACCTATACAAAAGGGGTTGCAAAATAAGTTTTAATCCAAATTTAGGAATGCATATAATTGATTACGAGCTTTTCAATATGATTATATTGTAAAAACTAGATGAAAGTTCTTTTTACTCAGTTAATATTCTAACGGGTCCATTGTTCGGCCCATTTAGACTCGCTCGTCCGAAACCTTTTTAAAAGGGTTGCAAAATAAGTTTTAATCAAAATTTAGGAGTTTATACAATTGTTTATGAGCTTTTCAACACGATTATATTGCAAAAACACGATTTCTGTTCTTTATACTTAGTTAAAATTCTAACGGGTCCATTGTTCGCCCCATTGAGACTCGCTCGTCCGAAACTTTTACAAAAAAGACCGACAAACAAGTTAGAATCAAATTTTAGGATTTCATATAATTGATTACGAGCTTTCAACATGACTATATTGCAAAAACTTGATTTCTGTACTTTTTACTCAATTAAAATTCTAACGGGTCCATTGTTCGGCCCATTTAGACCCGCTCGTCCGAAACCTTTACAAAAAAGATCGCAAAATAAGTTTTAATCAAATCTTAGGATTTCATATAATTGATTAAGAGCTTTTTAATATGATTATATTGCAAAAACTCGATTTTTGTTCTTTTTACTCAGTTAATATTCTAACGGGTCCATTGTTCGGCCCATTTAGACCCGCTCTTCTGAAACCTCTACAAAAGGGTTGCAAAATAAGTTTTAATCCAAATTTAGGAGTTCATACAATTGATTACGAGCTTTTCAACACAATTATATTGCAAAAACTCGATTTTTGTGCTTTTTACTCAATTAAAATTCTAACGGGTCCATTGTTCGGCCCATTTAGACTCGCTCGTCCGAAACCTCTAAAAAAGGGTTGCAAAATAAGTTTCAATCAAAATTTATGAGTTCATGCAATTGATTACGAGCTTTTCAATACGATTATATTGTAAAATCTCGATTTCTGTACTTTTTACTCAGTTAAAATTCTAACGGTTCCATTGTTCGGCCCATTTAGACACGCTCGTCCGAAACCTTTACAAAAAAGACCACAAAACAAGTTAGAATCAAATTTTAGGATTTCTTATAATTGAATACGAGCTTTTCAACACGACTATATTGCAAAAACTTGATTTCTTTACTTTTTATTTAGTTAAAATTCTAACGGGTCCATTGTTCGGCCCATTTAGACCCGCTCGTCCGAAATCTCTACGAAAGGGTTGCAAAATAAGTTTTAATCCAAATTTAGGAGTTCGTACAATTGATTACGAGCTTTTCAATACGATTATATTGTAAAATCTCGATTTCTGTACTTTTTACTCAGTTAAAATTCTAACGGTTCCATTGTTCGGCCCATTTAGACACGTTCGTCCGAAACCTTTACAATAAAAGACCGCAAAAGAAGTTAGAATCATATTTTAGGAGTTCATATAATTGAATACAAGCTTTTCAACACGATTATATTGAAAAATCTCGATTACAATTCTTTTTACTCAGTTAAAATTCTAACTGGTCCATTGTTCGACCCATTTAGACCCGCTCGTCCGAAACCTCTAGAAAAGGGTTGCAAAATAAGTTTTAATCCAAATTTAGGAGTTCGTACAATTGTTTACGAGCTTTTCAACACGATTATATTGCAAAAACTCGATTTTTGTGCTTTTTACTCAGTTAAAATTCTAACGGGTCCATTGTTCGGCCCATTTAGACACGATCGTCCGAAACCTATACAAAAGGGGTTGCAAAATAAGTTTTAATCCAAATTTAGGAATGCATATAATTGTTATGAGCTTTTCAACATGATTATATTATAAAAACTCGATTACAGTTCTTTTTACTCAGTTAAATTTTTAACGGGTCCATTGTTCGGCCCATTTAGACCCGATCGTCCGAAACCTATACAAAAGGGGTTGGAAAATAAGTTTTAATCCAAATTTAGGAATGCATATTATTGATTACGAGCTTTTCAACATGATTATATTGTAAAAACTAGATTACAGTTCTTTTTACTCAGTTAAAATTCTAACGGGTCCATTGTTCGGCCCATTTAGACTCGCTCGTCCGAAACCTCTACAAAAGGGTTGCAAAATAAGTTTTAATCCAAATTTAGGAGTTCATACAATTGTTTATGAGCTTTTCAACACGATTATATTGCAAAAACACGATTTCTGTTATTTTTACTCAGTTAAAATTCTAACGGGTCCATTGTTCGCCCCATTTAGACCCGCTCGTCCGAAACTTTTACAAAAAAGACTGACAAACAAGTTAGAATCAAATTTTAGGATTTCATATAATTGATTACGAGCTTTCAACATGACTATATTGCAAAAACTTGATTTCTGTACTTTTTACTCAATTAAAATTCTAACGGGTCCACTGTTCGGCCCGTTTAGACCCGCTTGTCCGAAACCTTTACAAAAAAGATCGCAAAATAAGTTTTAATCAAATCTTAGGAGTTCATATAATTGATTAAGAGCTTTTCAATATGATTACATTGCAAAAATTCGATTTCTATTCTTTTTACTCAGTTAATATTCTAATGGGTCCATTGTTCGGCCCATTTAGACCCGCTCGTCTGAAACCTCTACAAAAGGGTTGCAAAATAAGTTTTAATCCAAATTTAGGAGTTCATACAATTGATTACGAGCTTTTCAACACAATTATATTGCAAAAACTCGATTTTTGTGCTTTTTACTCAGTTAAAATTCTAACGGGTCCATTGTTCGGCTAATTTAGACTCGCTCGTCCGAAACCTCTACAAAAGGGTTGCAAAATAAGTTTTAATCAAAATTTAGGAGTTCATGCAATTGATTACGAGCTTTTCAACACGATTATATTGCAAAAACTCAATTTCTGTACTTTTTACTCAGTTAAAATTCTAATGGGTCCATTGTTCGGCCTATTTAGACCTGATCGTCCGAAACCTATACAAAAAGGGTTGCAAAAAAAGTTTTAATCCAAATTTAGAAATGCATATAATTGATTACTGGCTTTTCAACACGATTATATTTCAAAAACTCGATTTCTATACTTTTTACTCAGTTAGAATTCTAACGGGTCCACTGTTCGGCCCATTTAGACCCGCTCGTCCGAAACCTTTACGAAAAAGATCGCAAAATAAGTTAGAATCAAATTTTAGGAGTTCATATAATTGATTAGGAGCTTTTCAACACGATTATATTGCAAAAACGCGATTTCTGTTCTTTTTCCTCAGTTAATATTCTAACGGGTCTATTGTTCGGCCCAATTAGACCGCTCGTCCGAAACCTCTACAAAAGGGTTGCAAAATAAGTTTTAAACCAAATTTAGGAGTTCATACAATTGATTACGACCTTTTCAACACAATTATATTGCAAAAACTCAATTTTTGTGCTTTTTACTCAGTTAAAATTCTAATGGGTCCATTGTTCGGCCCATTTAGACCCGCTCGTCCGAAACCTTTACAAAAAAGATCGCAAAATAAGTTAGAATCAAATTTTAGGAGTTCATATAATTGATTAAGAGCTTTTCAACACGATTATATTGCAAAAACGCGATTTCTGTTCTTTTTCCTCAGTTAATATTCTAACGGGTCTATTGTTCGGCCCATTTAGACCCGCTCATCCGAAACCTCTACAAAAGGATTGCAAAATAAGTTTTAATCCAAATTTAGGAGTTCATACAATTGATTACGAGCTTTTCAACACAATTATATTGCAAAAACTCGATTTTTTTGCTTTTTACTCAGTTAAAATTCTAACGGGTCAATTGTTCGGCCCATTCAGACCCTCTCGTCCGAAACCTTTACAAAAAAGATCGCAAAATAAGTTAGAATCAAATTTTAGGAGTTCATATAATTGATTAAGAGCTTTTCAACACGATTATATAGCAAAAACTCAATTTCTATACTTTTTACTCGGTTAAAATTCTAACGGGTCCATTGTTCTGCCCATTTAGATTCGCTCCTCCGAAACTTTACAAAAAGGACCGCAAAATAAGTTTTAATCAAAATTTAGGAGTTCATATAATTGATTACGAGCTTTTCAACACGATTATATTGCAAAAACTCGATTTATGTTCTTTTTACTCAGTTAATATTCTAACGGGTCCATTGTTCGGCCCATTTAGACCCGCTCATCCGAAACCTCTACAAAAGGGCTACAAAATAAGTTTTAATCCAAATTTAGGAGTTCAAATAATTGATTACGAGCTTTTCAACGCAATTATATTGCAAAAACTCGATTTTTGTGCTTTTTACTCAGTTAAAATTCTAACGGGTCCATTGTTCGGCCCATTTAGACCCGCTCGTCCGAAACCTCTACAAAAGGGTTGCGAAATAAGTGTTAATCCAAATTTAGGAGTTCATACAATTAATCACGAGCGTTTCTACACGATTATATTGCAAAAACTCGATTTCTGTACTTTTTACTCAGTTAAAATTCTAACGGGTCCATTCTTCGGCCCATTTAGACTCGCTCGTCCGAAACCTCTACAAAAGGGTTGCAAAATATGTTTTAATCAAAATTTAGGAGTTCATGCAATTGATTACGAGCTTTTCAACACAATTATATTGCAAAAACACCATTTCTGTACTTTTTACTCAGTTAAAATTCTAACGGGTCCATTGTTCGGCCCATTTAGACCCGCTCGTCCGAAACCTTTACAAAAAAAGATCGCAAAATAAATTTTAATCAAATTTTAGGAGTTCATATAATTGATTAAGAGCTTTTCAACACGATTATATTGAAAAAACTGGATTTTTGTACTTTTTACTCAGTTAATATTCTAAGGGGTCCATTGTTCGGCCCATTTAGACCCGCTCGTCCGAAACCTCTACAAAAGGGTTGCAAAATAAGTTTTAATCCAAATTTAGGAGTTCATACAATAGATTACGAGCTTTTCAACACAATTATATTGCAAAAACTCTTTTTTTTTTGCTTTTTACTCAGTTAAAATTCTAACGGGTCCATTGTTCGGCCCATTTAGACCCGCTCGTCCGAAACCTTTACAAAAAAGATCGCAAAAATAAGTTAGAATCAAATTTTAGGAGTTCATATAATTGATTAAGAGCGTTTCAACACGATTATATTGCAAAAACTCAATTTCTATACTTTTTACTCGGTTAAAATTCTAACGGGTCCATTGTTCGGCCCATTTAGATTCGCTCGTCCGAAACCTCTACAAAAGGGTTGCAAAATAAGTTTTAATCAAAATTTAGGAGTTCATGCAATTGATTACGAGCTTTTCAACACGATTATATTGCAAAAACTCAATTTCTGTACTTTTTACTCAGTTAAAATTCCAACGGGTCCATTGTTCGGCCCATTTAGACCCTCTCGTCTGAAACCTTTACAAATCGCAAAATAAATTTTAATCAAATTTTAGAAGTTCATATAATTGATTAAGAGCTTTTCAACACGATTATATTGAAAAAACTTGATTTCTGTACTTTTTACTCAGTTAATATTCTGGCGGGTTACCCAGGTTCGATTTACACTGGGTGTAAATACCCAGTTTTTCATCAAAAAAATATTCTAGCGGGTCCATTGTTCGGCCCATTTAGACCCGCTCGTCCGAAACCTCTACAAAAGGGTTGCAGAAATAAGTTTTAATATAAATTTAGGAGTTCATACAATAGATTACGAGCTTTTCAACACAATTATATTGCAAAAACTCGATTTTTTTGCTTTTTACTCAGTTAAAATTCTAACGGGTCCATTGTTCGGCCCATTCAGACCCGCTCGTCCGAAACCTTTACAAAAAAGATCGCAAAATAAGTTAGAATCAAATTTTAGGAGTTCATATAATTGATTAAGAGCTTTTCAACACGATTATATAGCAAAAACTCAATTTTATACTTTTTACTCTGTTAAAATTCTAATGGGTCCATTGTTCTTCCCATTTAGATTCCCTCGTCCGAAACTTTACAAAAAGGACCGCAAAATAAGTTTTAATCAAAATTTAGGAGTTCATATAATTGATTACGAGCATTTCAACACGATTATATTGCAAAAACTCGATTTCTGTTCTTTTTACTCAGTTAATATTCTAACGGGTCCATTGTTCGGCCCATTTAGACCCGCTCATCCGAAACCTCTACAAAAGGGCTGCAAAATAAGTTTTAATCCAAATTTAGGAGTTCAAACAATTGATTACGAGCTTTTCAACACAATTATATTGCAGAAACTCGATTTTTGTGATTTTTACTCAGTTAAAATTCTAACGGGTCCATTGTTCGGCCTATTTAGACCCGCTCGTCCGAAACCTCTACAAAAGGGTTGCAAAATAAGTGTTAATCCAATTTTAGGAGTTCATACAATTGATCACGAGCGTTTCTACACGATTATATTGCAAAAACTCGATTTCTGTACTTTTTACTCAGTTAAAATTCTAACGGGTCCATTGCTCGGCCCATTTAGACTCGCTCGTCCGAAACCTCTACAAAAGGGTTGCAAAATAAGTTTTAATCAAAATTTAGGAGTTCATGCAATTGATTACGAGCTTTTCAACACGATTATATTGCAAAAACTCGATTTCTGTACTTTTTACTCAATTAAAATTCTAACGGGTCCATTGTTCGGCCCATTTAGACCCGCTCGTCCGAAACCTTTACAAAAAAAGATCGCAAAATAAATTTTAATCAAATTCTAGGAGTTCATATAAATGATTAAGAGCTTTTCAACACGATTATATTGATAAAACTGGATTTCTGTACTTTTTACTCAGTTAATATTCTAACGGGTCTATTGTTCGTACCATTTAGACCCGCTCGTCCGAAACCTCTACAAAAGGGTTGCAAAATAAGTTTTAATCCAAATTTAGGAGTTCATACAATAGATTACGAGCTTTTCAACACAATTATATTGCAAAAACTCAATTTTTTTGCTTTTTACTCAGTTAAAATTCTAACGGGTCCATTGTTCGGCCCATTTAGACCCGCTCGTCCGAAACCTTTACAAAAAAGATCACAAAATAAGTTAGAATCAAATTTTAGGAGTTCATATAATTGATTAAGAGCTTTTCAACACGATTATATTGCAAAAACTCAATTTCTATACTTTTTACTCGGTTAAAATTCTAACGGGTCCATTGTTATGCCCATTTAGACTCGCTCGTCCGAAACCTTACAAAAAGGACCGCAAAATAACTTTTAATCAAAATTTAGGAGATCATATAATTGATTACGAGCTTTTCAACACGATTATATTGCAAAAACTCGATTTCGGTTCTTTTTACTTAGTTAATATTCTAACGGGTCCATTGTTCGGCCCATTTAGACCCACTCGTCCTAAACCACTACAAAAGAGCTGCAAAATAAGTTTTAATCCAAATTTAGGAGTTCATACAATTGATCACGAGCGTTTCAACACGATTATATTGCAAAAACTCGATTTCTGTACTTTTTACTCAGTTAAAATTCTAATGGGTCCATTGTTCGGCCTATTTAGACCTGATCGTCCGAAACCTATACAAAAAGGGTTGCAAAAAAAGTTTTAATCCAAATTTAGAAATGCATATAATTGATTACTGGCTTTTCAACACGATTATATTTCAAAAACTCGATTTCTATACTTTTTACTCAGTTAGAATTCTAACGGGTCCACTGTTCGGCCCATTTAGACCCGCTCGTCCGAAACCTTTACGAAAAAGATCGCAAAATAAGTTAGAATCAAATTTTAGGAGTTCATATAATTGATTAGGAGCTTTTCAACACGATTATATTGCAAAAACGCGATTTCTGTTCTTTTTCCTCAGTTAATATTCTAACGGGTCTATTGTTCGGCCCAATTAGACCGCTCGTCCGAAACCTCTACAAAAGGGTTGCAAAATAAGTTTTAATCCAAATTTAGGAGTTCATACAATTGATTACGACCTTTTCAACACAATTATATTGCAAAAACTCAATTTTTTTGCTTTTTACTCAGTTAAAATTCTAATGGGTCCATTGTTCGGCCCATTTAGACCCGCTCGTCCGAAACCTTTACAAAAAAGATCGCAAAATAAGTTAGAATCAAATTTTAGGAGTTCATATAATTGATTAAGAGCTTTTCAACACGATTATATTGCAAAAACGCGATTTCTGTTCTTTTTCCTCAGTTAATATTCTAACGGGTCTATTGTTCGGCCCATTTAGACCCGCTCATCCGAAACCTCTACAAAAGGATTGCAAAATAAGTTTTAATCCAAATTTAGGAGTTCATACAATTGATTACGAGCTTTTCAACACAATTATATTGGAAAAACTCGATTTCCATTCTTTTTACTCAGTTAATATTCTAACGGGTCCATTGTTTGGCTCATTTAGACCCGCTCGTCCGAAACCTTTACAAAAAAGATCGCAAAATAAATTAGAATCAAATTTTAGGAGTTCATATAATTGATTAAGAGCTTTTCAACACGATTATATTGCAAAAACTCAATTTCTATACTTTTTACTCAGTTAAAATTCTAACGGGTCCATTGTTCTGCCTATTTAGACACGCTCGTCCGAAACCTCTACAAAAGGGCTGCAAAATAAGTTTTAATCCAAATTTAGGAGTTCATACAGTTGATTACGAGCTTTTCAACACGATTATATTGCAAAAACTCGATTTCTGTACTTTTTACTCAGTTAAAATTCTAACGGGTCCATTGGTCGGCCCATTTAGACTCGCTCGTCCGAAACCTCTACAAAAGGGTTGCAAAATAAGTTTTAATCAAAATTTAGGAGTTCATGCAATTGATTACGAGCTTTTCAACACGATTATATTGCAAAAACTCGATTTCTGTACTTTTACTCAATTAAAATTCTAACGGGTCCATTGTTCGGCCCATTTAGACCCGCTCGTCCGAAACCTTTACAAAAAAAGATCGCAAAATAAATTTTAATCAAATTCTAGGAGTTCATATAAATGATTAAGAGCTTTTCAACACGATTATATTGATAAAACTGGATTTCTGTACTTTTTACTCAGTTAATATTCTAACGGGTCCATTGTTCGTACCATTTAGACCCGCTCGTCCGAAACCTCTACAAAAGGGTTGCAAAATAAGTTTTAATCCAAATTTAGGAGTTCATACAATAGATTACGAGCTTTTCAACACAATTATATTGCAAAAACTCAATTTTTTTTGCTTTTTACTCAGTTAAAATTCTAACGGGTCCATTGTTCGGCCCATTTAGACCCGCTCGTCCGAAACCTTTACAAAAAAGATCACAAAATAAGTTAGAATCAAATTTTAGGAGTTCATATAATTGATTAAGAGCTTTTCAACACGATTATATTGCAAAAACTCAATTTCTATACTTTTTACTCGGTTAAAATTCTAACGGGTCCATTGTTATGCCCATTTAGACTCGCTCGTCCGAAACCTTACAAAAAGGACCGCAAAATAACTTTT
This sequence comes from Hibiscus trionum, assembly GCA_030270665.1. Taxonomy (NCBI): domain Eukaryota; kingdom Viridiplantae; phylum Streptophyta; class Magnoliopsida; order Malvales; family Malvaceae; genus Hibiscus; species Hibiscus trionum. The sequence continues at coordinate 33,951,182 of BSYR01000010.1, read as the reverse complement.
AATCAAAATTTAGGAGATCATATAATTGATTACGAGCTTTTCAACACGATTATATTGCAAAAACTCGATTTCGGTTCTTTTTACTTAGTTAATATTCTAACGGGTCCATTGTTCGGCCCATTTAGACCCACTCGTCCTAAACCACTACAAAAGAGCTGCAAAATAAGTTTTAATCCAAATTTAGGAGTTCATACAATTGATCACGAGCGTTTCAACACGATTATATTGCAAAAACTCGATTTCTGTACTTTTTACTCAGTTAAAATTCTAATGGGTCCATTGTTCGGCCTATTTAGACCTGATCGTCCGAAACCTATACAAAAAGGGTTGCAAAAAAAGTTTTAATCCAAATTTAGAAATGCATATAATTGATTACTGGCTTTTCAACACGATTATATTTCAAAAACTCGATTTCTATACTTTTTACTCAGTTAGAATTCTAACGGGTCCACTGTTCGGCCCATTTAGACCCGCTCGTCCGAAACCTTTACGAAAAAGATCGCAAAATAAGTTAGAATCAAATTTTAGGAGTTCATATAATTGATTAGGAGCTTTTCAACACGATTATATTGCAAAAACGCGATTTCTGTTCTTTTTCCTCAGTTAATATTCTAACGGGTCTATTGTTCGGCCCAATTAGACCGCTCGTCCGAAACCTCTACAAAAGGGTTGCAAAATAAGTTTTAAACCAAATTTAGGAGTTCATACAATTGATTACGACCTTTTCAACACAATTATATTGCAAAAACTCAATTTTTGTGCTTTTTACTCAGTTAAAATTCTAATGGGTCCATTGTTCGGCCCATTTAGACCCGCTCGTCCGAAACCTTTACAAAAAAGATCGCAAAATAAGTTAGAATCAAATTTTAGGAGTTCATATAATTGATTAAGAGCTTTTCAACACGATTATATTGCAAAAACGCGATTTCTGTTCTTTTTCCTCAGTTAATATTCTAACGGGTCTATTGTTCGGCCCATTTAGACCCGCTCATCCGAAACCTCTACAAAAGGATTGCAAAATAAGTTTTAATCCAAATTTAGGAGTTCATACAATTGATTACGAGCTTTTCAACACAATTATATTGGAAAAACTCGATTTCCATTCTTTTTACTCAGTTAATATTCTAACGGGTCCATTGTTTGGCTCATTTAGACCCGCTCGTCCGAAACCTTTACAAAAAAGATCGCAAAATAAATTAGAATCAAATTTTAGGAGTTCATATAATTGATTAAGAGCTTTTCAACACGATTATATTGCAAAAACTCAATTTCTATACTTTTTACTCAGTTAAAATTCTAACGGGTCCATTGTTCTGCCTATTTAGACACGCTCGTCCGAAACCTCTACAAAAGGGCTGCAAAATAAGTTTTAATCCAAATTTAGGAGTTCATACAGTTGATTACGAGCTTTTCAACACAATTATATTGCAAAATCTCGATTTTTTTGCTTTTTACTCAGTTAAAATTCTAACGGGTCCATTGTTCGGCCCATTTAGACCCTCTCGTCCGAAACCTCTACAAAAGGGTTTTAAAATAAGTTTTAATCCAAATTTAGGAGTTCATACAATTGATTACGAGCTTTTCAACACAATTATATTGCAAAAACTCGATTTGTGTGCTTTTTACTCAGTTAAAATTCTAACGGGTCCATTGTTCGGCCCATTTAGAACCGCTCATCCGAAACCTCTACAAAAGGGTTGCAAAATAAGTTTTAATCCAAATTTAGGATTTCATACAATTGATTACAAGCTTTTCAATATGATTATATTGCAAAAACTCGATTTCTGTACTTTTTACTCAGTTAAAATTCTAACGGGTCCGTTGTTCGGCCCATTTAGACCCGCTCGTCCGAAACCTTTACAAAAAAGACCGCAAAATATGTTAGAATCAAATTTTAGGAGTTCATATAATTGATTACGAGCTTTTCAACATGATTATATTGCAAAATCTCGATTACAGTTCTTTTTACTCAGTTAAAATTCTAACAGGTCCATTGTTCGTCCCATTTAGACCCGCTCGTCCGAAACCTCTACAAAAGTGTTGCAAAATAAGTTTTAATCAAAATTTAGGAGTTCATATAATTGATTACGAGCTTTTCAACACGATTATATTGCAAAAACTCGATTTATGTTCTTTTTACTCAGTTAATATTCTAACGGGTCCATTGTTCGGCCCATTTAGACCCGCTCATCCGAAACCTCTACAAAAGGGCTACAAAATAAGTTTTAATCCAAATTTAGGAGTTCAAATAATTGATTACGAGCTTTTCAACGCAATTATATTGCAAAAACTCGATTTTTGTGCTTTTTACTCAGTTAAAATTCTAACGGGTCCATTGTTCGGCCCATTTAGACCCGCTCGTCCGAAACCTCTACAAAAGGGTTGCGAAATAAGTGTTAATCCAAATTTAGGAGTTCATACAATTAATCACGAGCGTTTCTACACGATTATATTGCAAAAACTCGATTTCTGTACTTTTTACTCAGTTAAAATTCTAACGGGTCCATTCTTCGGCCCATTTAGACTCGCTCGTCCGAAACCTCTACAAAAGGGTTGCAAAATATGTTTTAATCAAAATTTAGGAGTTCATGCAATTAATTACGAGCTTTTCAACACAATTATATTGCAAAAACACCATTTCTGTACTTTTTACTCAGTTAAAATTCTAACGGGTCCATTGTTCGGCCCATTTAGACCCGCTCGTCCGAAACCTTTACAAAAAAAGATCGCAAAATAAATTTTAATCAAATTTTAGGAGTTCATATAATTGATTAAGAGCTTTTCAACACGATTATATTGAAAAACTGGATTTTTGTACTTTTTACTCAGTTAATATTCTAACGGGTCCATTGTTCGGCCCATTTAGACCCGCTCGTCCGAAACCTCTACAAAAGGGTTGCAAAATAAGTTTTAATCCAAATTTAGGAGTTCATACAATAGATTACGAGCTTTTCAACACAATTATATTGCAAAAACTCTTTTTTTTTTGCTTTTTACTCAGTTAAAATTCTAACGGGTCCATTGTTCGGCCCATTTAGACCCGCTCGTCCGAAACCTTTACAAAAAAGATCGCAAAAATAAGTTAGAATCAAATTTTAGGAGTTCATATAATTGATTAAGAGCGTTTCAACACGATTATATTGCAAAAACTCAATTTCTATACTTTTTACTCGGTTAAAATTCTAACGGGTCCATTGTTCGGCCCATTTAGATTCGCTCGTCCGAAACCTCTACAAAAGGGTTGCAAAAGGAGTTCATGCAATTGATTACGAGCTTTTCAACACGATTATATTGCAAAAACTCAATTTCTGTACTTTTTACTCAGTTAAAATTCCAACGGGTCCATTGTTCGGCCCATTTAGACCCTCTCGTCTGAAACCTTTACAAATCGCAAAATAAATTTTAATCAAATTTTAGAAGTTCATATAATTGATTAAGAGCTTTTCAACACGATTATATTGAAAAAACTTGATTTCTGTACTTTTTACTCAGTTAATATTCTAGCGGGTTACCCAGGTTCGATTTACACTGGGTGTAAATACCCAGTTTTTCATCAAAAAAATATTCTAGCGGGTCCATTGTTCGGCCCATTTAGACCCGCTCGTCCGAAACCTCTACAAAAGGGTTGCAAAAATAAGTTTTAATATAAATTTAGGAGTTCATACAATAGATTACGAGCTTTTCAACACAATTATATTGCAAAAACTCGATTTTTTTGCTTTTTACTCAGTTAAAATTCTAACGGGTCCATTGTTCGGCCCATTCAGACCCGCTCGTCCGAAACCTTTACAAAAAAGATCGCAAAATAAGTTAGAATCAAATTTTAGGAGTTCATATAATTGATTAAGAGCTTTTCAACACGATTATATAGCAAAAACTCAATTTTATACTTTTTACTCTTAAAAATTCTAATGGGTCCATTGTTCTTCCCATTTAGATTCCCTCGTCCGAAACTTTACAAAAAGGACCGCAAAATAAGTTTTAATCAAAATTTAGGAGTTCATATAATTGATTACGAGCATTTCAACATGATTATATTGCAAAAACTCGATTTCTGTTCTTTTTACTCAGTTAATATTCTAACGGGTCCATTGTTCGGCCCATTTAGACCCGCTCATCCGAAACCTCTACAAAAGGGCTGCAAAATAAGTTTTAATCCAAATTTAGGAGTTCAAACAATTGATTACGAGCTTTTCAACACAATTATATTGCAGAAACTCGATTTTTGTGATTTTTACTCAGTTAAAATTCTAACGGGTCCATTGTTCGGCCCATTTAGACCCGCTCGTCCGAAACCTCTACAAAAGGGTTGCAAAATAAGTGTTAATCCAATTTTAGGAGTTCATACAATTGATCACGAGCGTTTCTACACGATTATATTGCAAAAACTCGATTTCTGTACTTTTTACTCAGTTAAAATTCTAACGGGTCCATTGCTCGGCCCATTTAGACTCGCTCGTCCGAAACCTCTACAAAAGGGTTGCAAAATAAGTTTTAATCAAAATTTAGGAGTTCATGCAATTGATTACGAGCTTTTCAACACGATTATATTGCAAAAACTCGATTTCTGTACTTTTTACTCAATTAAAATTCTAACGGGTCCATTGTTCGGCCCATTTAGACCCGCTCGTCCGAAACTTTTACAAAAAAAGATCGCAAAATAAATTTTAATCAAATTCTAGGAGTTCATATAAATGATTAAGAGCTTTTCAACACGATTATATTGATAAAAATGGATTTCTGTACTTTTTACTCAGTTAATATTCTAACGGGTCCATTGTTCGTACCATTTAGACCCGCTCGTCCGAAACCTCTACAAAAGGGTTGCAAAATAAGTTTTAATCCAAATTTAGGAGTTCATACAATAGATTACGAGCTTTTCAACACAATTATATTGCAAAAACTCAATTTTTTTTGCTTTTTACTCAGTTAAAATTCTAACGGGTCTATTGTTCGGCCCATTTAGACCCGCTCGTCCGAAACCTTTACAAAAAAGATCACAAAATAAGTTAGAATCAAATTTTAGGAGTTCATATAATTGATTAAGAGCTTTTCAACACGATTATATTGCCAAAACTCAATTTCTATACTTTTTACTCGGTTAAAATTCTAACGGGTCCATTGTTATGCCCATTTAGACTCGCTCGTCCGAAACCTTACAAAAAGGACCGCAAAATAACTTTTAATCAAAATTTAGGAGATCATATAATTGATTACGAGCTTTTCAACACGATTATATTGCAAAAACTCGATTTCGGTTCTTTTTACTTAGTTAATATTCTAACGGGTCCATTGTTCGGCCCATTTAGACCCACTCGTCCGAAACCACTACAAAAGAGCTGCAAAATAAGTTTTAATCCAAATTTAGGAGTTCATACAATTGATCACGAGCGTTTCAACACGATTATATTGCAAAAACTCGATTTCTGTACTTTTTACTCAGTTAAAATTCTAATGGGTCCATTGTTCGGCCTATTTAGACCTGATCGTCCGAAACCTATACAAAAAGGGTTGCAAAAAAAGTTTTAATCCAAATTTAGAAATGCATATAATTGATTACTGGCTTTTCAACACGATTATATTTCAAAAACTCGATTTCTATACTTTTTACTCAGTTAGAATTCTAACGGGTCCACTGTTCGGCCCATTTAGACCCGCTCGTCCGAAACCTTTACGAAAAAGATCGCAAAATAAGTTAGAATCAAATTTTAGGAGTTCATATAATTGATTAGGAGCTTTTCAACACGATTATATTGCAAAAACGCGATTTCTGTTCTTTTTCCTCAATTAATATTCTAACGGGTCTATTGTTCGGCCCAATTAGACCGCTCGTCCGAAACCTCTACAAAAGGGTTGCAAAATAAGTTTTAATCCAAATTTAGGAGTTCATACAATTGATTACGACCTTTTCAACACAATTATATTGCAAAAACTCAATTTTTGTGCTTTTTACTCAGTTAAAATTCTAATGGGTCCATTGTTCGGCCCATTTAGACCCGCTCGTCCGAAACCTTTACAAAAAAGATCGCAAAATAAGTTAGAATCAAATTTTAGGAGTTCATATAATTGATTAAGAGCTTTTTAACACGATTATATTGCAAAAACGCGATTTCTGTTCTTTTTCCTCAGTTAATATTCTAACGGGTCTATTGTTCGGCCCATTTAGACCCGCTCATCCGAAACCTCTACAAAAGGATTGCAAAATAAGTTTTAATCCAAATTTAGGAGTTCATACAATTGATTACGAGCTTTTCAACACAATTATATTGGAAAAACTCGATTTTCGTTCTTTTTACTCAGTTAATATTCTAACGGGTCCATTGTTTGGCTCATTTAGACCCGCTCGTCCGAAACCTTTACAAAAAAGATCGCAAAATAAATTAGAATCAAATTTTAGGAGTTCATATAATTGATTAAGAGCTTTTCAACACGATTATATTGCAAAAACTCAATTTCTATACTTTTTACTCAGTTAAAATTCTAACGGGTCCATTGTTCTGCCTATTTAGACACGCTCGTCCGAAACCTCTACAAAAGGGCTGCAAAATAAGTTTTAATCCAAATTTAGGAGTTCATACAGTTGATTACGAGCTTTTCAACACAATTATATTGCAAAATCTCGATTTTTTTGCTTTTTACTCAGTTAAAATTCTAACGGGTCCATTGTTCGGCCCATTTAGACCCTCTCGTCCGAAACCTCTACAAAAGGGTTTTAAAATAAGTTTTAATCCAAATTTAGGAGTTCATACAATTGATTACGAGCTTTTCAACACAATTATATTGCAAAAACTCGATTTGTGTGCTTTTTACTCAGTTAAAATTCTAACGGGTCCATTGTTCGGCCCATTTAGAACCGCTCATCCGAAACCTCTACAAAAGGGTTGCAAAATAAGTTTTAATCCAAATTTAGGATTTCATACAATTGATTACAAGCTTTTCAATATGATTATATTGCAAAAACTCGATTTCTGTACTTTTTACTCAGTTAAAATTCTAACGGGTCCGTTGTTCGTCCCATTTAGACCCGCTCGTCCGAAACCTTTACAAAAAAGACCGCAAAATATGTTAGAATCAAATTTTAGGAGTTCATATAATTGATTACGAGCTTTTCAACATGATTATATTGCAAAATCTCGATTACAGTTCTTTTTACTCAGTTAAAATTCTAACAGGTCCATTGTTCGTCCCATTTACACCCGCTCGTCCGAAACCTCTACAAAAGTGTTGCAAAATAAGTTTTAATCCAAATTTAGGAGTTCATACAATTGTTTACGAGCTTTTCAACACGATTACATTGCAAAAAGTCGATTTATGTACTTTTTTCTCAGTTAAAATTCTAACGGGTCCATTGTTCGGCCCATTTAGACCCGCTCGTCCGAAACCTTTACAAAAAAGATCGCAAAATAAGTTAGAATAAAATTTTAGGAGTTATAAATGATTAAGAGCTTTTCAACACGATAATATTGCAAAAACGTGATTTCTGTTCTTTTTCCTCAGTTAATATTCTAACGTGTCTATTGTTCGGCCCATTTAGACTCGCTCGTCCGAAACCTCTACAAAAGGTTTGCAAAATAAGTTTTAATCCAAATTTAGGAGTTCATACAATTGATTACGAGCTTTTCAACACAATTACATTGCAAAAACTCGACTTCTGTTCTTTTTACTCAGTTAATATTCTAACGGGTCCATTGTTCGGCTCATTTAGACCTGCTTGTCCGAAACCTTTACAAAAAAGATCGCAAAATAAGTTAGAAACAAATTTTAGGAGTTCATATAATTGATTAAGAGCTTTTCAACACGATTATATTGCAAAAACTCAATTTCTATACTTTTTACTCGGTTAAAATTCTAACGGGTCCATTGTTCTGCCTATTTAGACTCGCTCGTCTGAAACCTTACAAAAAGAACCGCAAAATAAGTTTTAATCAAAATTTAGGAGTTCATATAATTGATTACGAGCTTTTCAACACGATTATATTGCAAAAACTCGATTTCTGTTCTTTTTACTCAGTTAATATTCTAACGGGTCCATTGTTCGGCCCATTTAGACCTGCTCGTCCGAAACCTCTACAAAAGGGCTGCAAAATAAGTTTTAATCTAAATTTAGGAGTTCATACAATTGATTACGAGCTTTTCAACACAATTATATTGCAAAAACTCGATTTTTGTGCTTTTTACTCAGTTAAAATTCTAACGAGTCCATTGTTCGGCCCATTTAGACTCGCTCGTCCGAAACCTCTATAAAAGGGTTGCAAAATAAGTGTTAATCCAAATTTAGGAGTTCATACAATTGATCACGAGCGTTTCAACACGATTATATTGCAAAAACTCGATTTCTGTACTTTTTACTCAGTTAAAATTCTAACGGGTCCATTGTTCGGCCTATTTAGACCCGATCGTCCGAAACCTATACAAAAAGGGTTGTACAATAAGTTTTAATCCAAATTTAGGAATGTATATAATTGATTACGAGCATTTCAATATGATTATATTGCCAAAACTTGATTTCTATAGTTTTTACCCATCTAAAATTCTAACAGGTCCACTGTTCGGCCCATTTAGACCCGCTCGTCCGAAACCTCTACAAAAGGGTTGCAAAATAAGTTTTAATCCAAATTTAGGAGTTCATACAATTGGTTACGAGCTTTTCAACACAATTATATTGCAAAAACTCGATTACTATACCTTTTACTTAGTTAAAATTCTAATGGGTCTTATTTTCGGCCCATTAGGACACGCTCGTCTGAAACCTCTAAAAAAGGGTTACAAAATAAGTTTTAATCCAAATTTAAAAGTTCATACAGATTATTACGAGCTTTTCAAAACGATTAAATTGCAAAAACTAGATTTCTATACTTTTTACTTCGTTAAAATTCTAACGGGTCCATTGTTCGGTTCATTTAGACCCGCTCGTCCGAAACCTCAACAAATGGGTTGCAAAATAAGTTTTACTCCAAATTTAGGAGTTCATACAATTGATTACGAGCTTTTCAACACAATTATATTGCAAAAACTCGATTTTTGTGCTTTTTACTCAGTTAAAATTCTAACGGGTCCATTGTTCGGCCCATTTAGACCGGCTCGTCCCAAACCTCTACAAAAAGGTTGCAAAATAAGTGTTAATCCAAATTTAGGAGTTCATACAATTGATTACAAGTGTTTCAATACGATTATATTTCAAAAACTCGATTTCTCTACTTTTTACTCAGTTAAAATTCTAACGGGTCCATTGTTCGGCCCATTTAGACCCGATCGTCCGAAAACGATACAAAAAGGGCTGCAAAATAAGTTTTAATCCAAATTTAGGAATGCATATAATTGATTACGTGCTTTTCAACACGATTATATTACAAAAACTCGATTTCTATACATTTTACTCAGTTAAAATTCTAACGGGTCCACTGTTCGGCCCATTTAGACCCGCTCGTCCGAAACCTCAACAAAAGGGTTGCAAAATAAGTTTTAATCCAAATTCAGGAGTTCATACAATTGATTACGAGCTTTTCAACACAATTATATTGCAAAAACTCGATTTTCGTGCTTTTTACTCAGTTAAAATTCTAACGGGTCCATTGTTCGGCCCATTTAGACCGGCTCGTCCGAAACCTCTAAAAAAAGGTTGCAAAATAAGTGTTAATCCAAATTTAGGAGTTCATACAATTGATTACGAGCTTTTCAATACGATTATCTTGCAAAAACTCGATTTCTGTAATTTTTACTCAGTTAAAATTCTAACGGGTCCATTGTTCGGCCCATTTAGACTCGCTCGTCCGAAACCTTTACAAAAAAGACCGCAAAATAAGTTAGAATCAAATTTTGGGAGTTCATATAATTGATTACGAGCTTTTCAAAAATATTATATTGCAAAATCTCGATTTCTGTTCTTTTTACTCAGTTAAAATTCTAACGGGTCCAATGTTCGGCCCATTTAGACTCGCTCGTCCGAAACCTCTACAAAAGAGTTGCAAAATAAGTTTTAATCCAAATTTAGGAGTTCATACAATTGTTTACGAGCTTTTCAACACGATTATATTGCAAAAACTCGATTTCTGTTCTTTTTACTCAGTTAAAATTCTAACGGGTCCAGTGTTCGCCCCATTTAGACCCGCTCGTCCGAAACCTCTACAAAAAAGACGGCAAAACAAGTTAGAATCAAATTTTAGGATTTCATATAATTGATTACAAGCTTTTCAACACGACTCTATTGCAAAAACTTGATTTCTGTACTTTTTACTCAGTTAAAATTCTAACGGGTCCATTGTTCGGCCCATTTAGACCCGCTCATCCGAAACCTCTACAAAAGGGTTGCAAAATAAGTTTTATTCCAAATTTAGGAGTTCATACAATTGATTACGTGCTTTTCAATACGATTATATTGTAAAATCTTGATTTCTGTACTTTTTACTCAGTTAAAATTCTAACGGGTCCATTGTTCGGCTCATTTAGACACGCTCGTCCGAAACCTTTACAAAAAAAGACCGCAAAAGAAGTTAAAATCAAATTTTAGCAGTTCACATAATTGATCACGAGCTTTTCAACACGATTATATTGAAAAATCTCGATTACAGTACTTTTTACTCAGTTAAAATTCTAACGGGTCCATTGTTCGACCCATTTAGACCCGCTTGTCCGAAACCTCTACAAAAGGGTTGTAGAATAAGTTTTAATCCAAATTTAGGAGTTCATACAATTGTTTACGAGCTTTTCAACACGATTATATTGCAAAAACTCGATTTTTGAGCTATTTACTCAGTTAAAATTCTAACGGGTCCATTGTTCTGCCCATTTAGACCCGATCGTCCGAAACCTATACAAAAGGGGTTGCAAAATAAGTTTTAATCCAAATTTAGGAATGCATATAATTGATTACGAGCTTTTCAACATGATTATATTGTAAAAACTCGATTACAGTTCTTTTTACTCAGTTAAAATTTTAACGGGTCCATTGTTCGGCCCATTTAGACCCGATCGTCCGAAACCTATACAAAAGGGGTTGCAAAATAAGTTTTAATCCAAATTTAGGAATGCATATAATTGATTACGAGCTTTTCAACATGATTATATTGTAAAAACTCGATTACAGTTCTTTTTACTCAGTTAAAATTCTAACGGGTCCATTGTTCGGCCAATTTAGACCCGCTCATCCAAAACCTCTACAAAAGGGCTGCAAAATAAGCTTTAAACCAAATTTAGGAATTCATATAATTGATTACAAGCTTTTCAACACAATTATATTCCAAAAATTCGATTTTTGTGCTTTTTACTCAGTTAAAATTCTAACGGGTCCATTGTTAGGCCCATTTAGACCCGCTCGTCCGAAACCTCTACAAAAAAGACCGCAAAACATCTTTTAATCAAATCTTAGGAGTTCATATAATTGATTACGAGGTTTCAAACACGATTATATTGCAAAAACACAATTTCTGAACTTTTGACATAGCTAAAATTCTAATGGGTACATTGTTCGGCCCATTTAGACCCGCTCGTCCGAAACCTCTACAAAAAAGACCGATAAACAAGTTATAATCAAATTTTAGGAGTTTATATAATTGATTACGAGCTTATCAACACGATTATATTGTAAAAGCTCAATTTTTGATCTTTTTACTCAGTTAAAATTCTAACGGGTCCATTGTTCGGCCCATTTAGACTAGCTCGTCTGAAACCTCTACAAAAGGGTTGCAATATAAGTTTTAATCCAAATTTAGGAGTTCATACAATTGATTACGAGCTTTTCAACACGATTATATTGCAAAAACTCAATTTTTGTACTTTTTACTCAATTAAAATTCTAACGGCTCCATTGTTCGGCCCATTTAGACCCGCTTGTCCGAAACCTCTACAAAAAGGGCTGCAAAATAAGTTTTAATCCAAATTTAGTAGTTCATATAATTGATTACGAGCTTTTCAATACGATTATATTGTAAAATCTCGATTTCTGTGCTTTTTACTCAGTTAAAATTCTAACGGGTCCATTGTTCGACCCATTTAGACCCGCTCGTCCGAAACCTCTTCAAAAGGGTTGCAAAATAAGTTTTAATCCAAATTTAGGAGTTCATACAATTGTTTACGAGCTTTTCAACACGATTATATTGCAAAAACTCGATTTTTGTGCTTTTTACTCAGTTAAAACTCTAACGGGTCCATTGTTCGGCCCATTTAGACCCGATCGTCCGAAACCTATACAAAAGGGGTTGCAAAATAAGTTTTAATCCAAATTTAGGAATGCATATAATTGATTACGAGCTTTTCAACATGATTATATTGTAAAAACTCGATTACAGTTCTTTTTACTCAGTTAAAATTTTAACGGGTCCATTGTTCGGCCCATTTAGACCCGATCGTCCGAAACCTATACAAAAGGGGTTGCAAAATAAGTTTTAATCCAAATTTAGGAATGCATATAATTGATTACGAGCTTTTCTACATGATTATATTGTAAAAACTCGATTACAGTTCTTTTTACTCAGTTAAAATTCTAACGGGTCCATTGTTCGCCCATTTAGACTCGCTCCTCCGAAACCTCTACAAAAGGGTTGCAAAATAAGTTTTAATCCAAATTTAGGAGTTCATACAATTGATTACGAGCTTTTCAACACAATTATATTGCAAAAACTCGATTTTTGCGCAGGATGCCTAGACGCCTCCAATGCGGAGCTTCGCGCCATTGTCACGGGGGCTACACTTGGTAGGGATGCCGGCTGGTGCAGCATCATTATCGAGTCCGACGCTGCTTTGGTCAACAACAAAATACGTTGCCTCGGCCCGGACGCCTCTCCTTTACGGCCACATATTGATGCGGCTCGCCCTCTTTTTGTATCTATTCCAGATTTACATTTTCTTTATGTACCACGAGTTGCTAATGTTCTAGCTCATACTATTGCCAATTGGGCCTTGCACTCTAGGTCCTCATTGTTTTTTGGGCCGGGCTTGCCCGATGTCTTACGCTCTATTGTACCGGTTGGTTTTCAACCCCCTTGATTATATATATATATTTGGGCACTCTTTCCCCCTTTAGGACCCCCTCTGGGCCAGCCCAATTGGGATTAGTGGGGTTTTTAATGAGGCCTTTTTCTCAAAAAAAAATTCTAACGGGTCCATTGTTCGGCCCATTTAAAACCGCTCGTCCGAAACCTCTACAAAAGGGTTGCAAAATAAATTTTAATCCAAATTTATGAGTCCATACAATAAATTACGAGCTTTTCAATACGATTATATTGAAAAAAACTAGATTTCTATACTTTTTACTCTGTTAAAATTCTAACGGGTCCATTGTTCGGCCCATTTAGACCCGCTCGTCCAAAACCTTTACAAAAAGACCGCAAAATAACTTAGAATCAAATTTTCGGAGTTCATATAATTGATTACGAGCTTTTCAACATGATTATATTGCAAAATCTCGATTACAGTTCTTTTTACTCAGTTAAAATTCTAACGGGTCCATTGTTCGGCCCATTTAGACCCGCTAGTCCGGAACCTCTACAAAAGGGTTGCAAAATAAGTTTTAATCAAAATTTAGGAGTTCATACAATTGATTACGAGCTTTTCAACACGATTATATTGCAAAAACTCGATTTATGTACTTTTTACTCAGTTAAAATTCTAACGGGTCCATTGTTAGGCCCATTTAGACCCGCTCGTCCGAAACCATTACAAAAAAGATCGCAAAATATGTTTTAATAAAATTTTAGGAGTTCATATAATTGATTAAGAGCTTTTCAACACGATAATATTGCAAAAACTCGATTTATGTTCTTTTTACTCAGTTAATATTCTAATGGGTCCATTGTTCGGCCCATTTAGACCCGCTCGTCCGAAACCTCTACAAAAGGGTTGCAAAATAAGTTTTAATCCAAATTTAGGAGTTTATACAATTGATTGCGAGTTTTCAACACAATTATATTTCAAAAACTCAATTACTGTACTTTTTACTTAGTTAAAATTCTAATGAGTCTATTTTTCGGCCCATTAGGACCCGCTCGTCTGAAACCTCTACAAAAGGGTTGCAAAATAAGTTTTAATCCAAATTTAGGAGTTCATACAATTGTTTACAAGCTTTTCAACACGATTATATTGCAAAAACTCGATTTCTATACTTTTTACTCAATTAAAATTCTAACGGGTCCATTGTTCGGCCCATTTAGACCCGCTCGTCCGAAACCTCTACAAAAATGATCGCAAAATAAGTTTTAATCAAATTTTAGGAGTTCATATAATTGATTAAGAGCTTTTCAACATGATTATATTGCAAACACTCAATTTCTTTACATTTTACTCAGATAAAATTCTAACGGGTCCATTGTTTGGCCCATTTAGACCCGCTCGTCCGAAACCTCTACAAAAGGGTTGCAAAATAAGTTTTAATCAAAATTTAGGAGTTCATCCAATTGATTACGAGCATTTCAACACGATTATATTGCAAAAACTCGATTTCTGTTCTTTTTACTCATTAATATTCTAACGGGTCCATTGTTCGGCCCATTTAGACCCGCTCGTCTGAAGCCTTTACAAAAGGGTTGCAAAATAAGTTTTAATCCAAATTTAGGAGTTCATACAATTGCTTACGAGCTTTTCAACACGATTATATTGCAAAAACTCGATTTCTATACTTTTTACTCAATTAAAATTCTAACGGGTCCATTGTTCGGCCCATTTAGACCCGCTCGTCTGAAACCACTACAAAAAAGATCGCAAAATAAGTTTTAATCAAATTTTAGGAGTTCATATAATTGATTAAGAGCTTTTCAACACGATTATATTGTAAAAACTCGATTTCTGTTCTTTTTACTCCGTTAATATTCTAACGGGTCCATTGTTCGGCCCATTTAGACCCGCTCGTCTGAAACCTCTACAAAAGGGTTGCAAAATAAGTTTTAATCCAAATTTTGGAGTTCATACAATTGTTTACGAGCTTTTCAATACGATTATATTGCAAAAACTCGATTTCTATACTTTTTCCTCAATTAAAATTCTAACGGGTCCATTGTTCGGCCCATTTAGACCCGCTCATCCGAAACCTCTACAAAAAAGATCGCAAAATAAGTTTTAATCAAATTTTAGGAGTTCATATAATTGATTAAGAGCTTTTCAACACGATAATATTGCAAAAAGTTGATTTCTGTTCTTTTTACTTAGTTAATAATCTAACGGGTCCATTGTTCGGCCCATTTAGACCCGCTCGTCCGAAACCTCTACAAAAGGGTTGCAAAATAAGTTTTAATCCAAATTTAGGAGTTTATACAATTGATTGCGAGCTTTTCAACACAATTATATTTCAAAAACTCGAATACTATACTTTTTACTTTGTTAAAATTCTAACGAGTCTATTTTTCGGCCCATTAGGACCCGCTCGTCTGAAACCTCTAAAAAAGGGTTGCAAAATAAGTTTTAATCCAAATTTAGGAGTTCATACAATTGTTTACAAGCTTTTCAACACGATTATATTGCAAAAACTCGATTTCTATACTTTTTACTCAATTAAAATTCTAACGGGTCCATTGTTCGGCCCATTTAGACCCGCTCGTCCGAAACTTCTACAAAAAAGATCGCAAAATAAGTTTTAATCAAATTTTAGGAGTTCATATAATTGATTAAGAGCTTTTCAACACGATTATATTGCAAACACTCGATTTCTGTACATTTTTCTCAGTTAAAATTCTAACGGGTCCATTGTTCGGCCCGTTTAGACCCGCTCGTCCGAAAACTCTACAAAGGGTTGCAAAATAAGTTTTAATCCAAATTTAGGAGTTTATACAATTGATTGCGAGCTTTCCAACACGATTATATTGCAAAAACTCGATTTATGTTCTTTTTACTCAGTTAATATTCTAACAGGTCCATTGTTCGGCCCATTTAGACCCGCTCGTCTGAAACCTCTACAAAAGGGTTGCAAAATAAGTTTTAATCAGAATTTTGGAGTTCATACAATTGTTTACGAGCTTTTCAACACGATTATATTGCAAAAACTCGATTTCTATACTTTTTACTCAATTAAAATTCTAATGGGTCCATTGTTCGACCCATTTAGACCCGCTCGTCCGAAACCTCTACAAAAAACATCGCAAAATAAGTTTTAATCAAATTTTAGGAGTTCATATAATTGATTAAGATCTTTTCAACACGATTATATTGTAAAAACTCGATTTCTGTTCTTTTTACTCAGTCACTATTCTAACGGGTCCATTGTTCGGCCCATTTAGACCCGCTCGTCTGAAACCTCTACAAAAGGGTTGCAAAATAAGTTTTAATCCAAATTTAGGAGTTCATACAATTGTTTGCGAGATTTTCAACACAATTATATTGCAAAAACTCGATTTATGTTCTTTTTACTCAGTTAATATTCTAACGGGTCCACTGTTCAGCCCATTTAGACCCGCTCGTCTGAAACCTCTATAAAAGGGTTGCAAAATAAGTTTTAATCTAAATTTAGGAGTTCATACAATTGTTTACGAGCTTTTCAACACAATAATATTGCAAAAACTCGATTTTTGTGCTTTTTACTCAGTTAAAATTCTAACGGGTCCATTGTTCGGCCCATTTAGACCCGCTCGTCTGAAACCTCTACAAAAGGGTTGCAAAATAAGTTTTAATCCAAATTTAGGAGTTCATACAATTGTTTACGAGCTTTTCAACACGATTATATTGCAAAAAATCGATTTCTATACTTTTTTCTCAATTAAAATTCTAACGGGTCCATTGTTCGGCCCATTTAGACCCGCTCGTCCGAAACCTTTACAAAAAAGATCGCAAAATAAATTTTAATCAAATTTTAGGAGTTCATATAATTGATTAAGAGCTTTTCAACACGATAATATTGCAAAAACTCGATTTCTGTTCTTTTTACTCAGTTAATATTCTAATGGGTCCATTGTTCGGCCCATTTAGACCCGCTCGTCCGAAACCTCTACAAAAGGGTTGCAAAATAAGTTTTAATCCAAATTTAGGAGTTTATACAATTGATAGCGAGTTTTCAACACAATTATATTTCAAAAACTCGATTACTATACTTTTTACTTAGTTAAAATTCTAATGAGTCTATTTTTCGGCCCATTAGGACCCGCTCGTCTGAAACCTCTAGAAAAGGGTTGCAAAATAAGTTTTAATCCAAATTTAGGAGTTCATACAATTGTTTACAAGCTTTTCAACACGATTATATTGCATAAACTCGATTTCTATACTTTTTACTCAATTAAAATTCTAACGGGTCCATTGTTCGTCCTATTTAGACCCGCTCGTCCGAAACCTCTACAAAAAAGATCGCAAAATAGGTTTTAATCAAATTTTAGGAGTTCATATAATTGATTAAGAGCTTTTCAACACGATTATATTGCAAAAACTCAATTTCTGTACATTTTACTCAGTTAAAATTCTAACGGGCCCATTTAGACCCGCTCGTCCGAAACCCCTACAAAAGGGTTGCAAAATAAGTTTTAATCAAAATTTAGGAGATCATACAATTGATTACGAGCATTTCAACACGATTATATTGCAAAAACTCGATTTCTGTTCTTTTTACTCAGTTAATATTCTAACGGGTCCATTGTTCGGCCCATTTAGACCCGCTCGTCTGAAGCCTCTACAAAAGGGTTGCAAAATAAGTTTTAATCCAAATTTAGGAGTTCATACAATTGTTTACGAGCTTTTCAACACGATTATATTGCAAAAACTCGATTTCTATACTTTTTACTCAATTAAAATTCTAACGGGTCCATTGTTCGGCCCATTTAGACCTGCTCGTCTGAAACTTCTACAAAAAAGATCGCAAAATAAGTTTTACTCAAATTTTAGGAGTTCAGATAATTGATTAAAAGCTTTTCAACAAGATTATATTGTAAAAACTCGATTTCTGTTCTTTTTACTCAGTTACTATTCTAACGGGTCCATTGTTCGGCCCATTTAGACCCGATCGTCTGAAGCATGTACAAAAGGGTTGCAAAATAAGTTTTAATCCAAATTTAGGAGTTCATACAATTGTTTACGAGCTTTTCAACACAATTATATTGCAAAAACTCGATTTTTGTGCTTTTTACTCAGTTAAAATTCTAACGGGTCCATTGTTCGGCCCATTTAGTCCCGCTCGTCTGAAACCTCTACAAAAGGGTTGCAAAATAAGTTTTAATCCAAATTTAGGAGTTCATACAATTGTTTACGAGCTTTTCAACACAATTATATTGCAAAAACTCGATTTCTGTTCTTTTTACTCAGTTACTATTCTAACGGGTCCATTGTTCGGCCCATTTAGACCCGCTCGTCTGAAACCTCTACAAAAGGGTTGCAAAATAAGATTTAATCCAAATTTAGGAGTTCATACAATTGTTTACGAACTTTTCAACACAATTATATTGCAAAAACTCGATTTCTGTTCTTTTTACTCAGTTAATATTCTAACGGGTCCACTGTTCAGCCCATTTAGACCCGCTCGTCTGAAACCTCTACAAAAGGGTTGCAAAATAAGTTTTAATCTAAATTTAGGAGTTCATACAATTGTTTACGATCTTTTCAACACAATTATATTGCAAAAACTCGATTTTTGTGCTTTTTGCTCAGTTAAAATTCTAACGGGTCCATTGTTCGGCCCATTTAGACCCGCTCGTCCGAAACCTCTACAAAAAAGATCGCAAAATAAGTTTTAATCAAATTTTAGGAGTTCATATAATTGATTAAGAGCTTTTCAACACGATTATATTGCAAAAACTCAATTTCTGTACATTTTACTCAGTTAAAATTCTAACGGGTCCATTGTTCGGCTCATTTAGACCCGCTCGTCCGAAACCTCTACAAAAGGGTTGCAATATAAGTTTTAATCAAAATTTAGGAGTTCATACAATTGATTACGAGCATTTCAACACGATTATATTGCAAAAACTCGATTTCTGTTCTTTTTACTCAGTTAATATTCTAACGGGTCCATTGTTCGGCCCATTTAGACCCGCTCGTCTGAAGCCTCTACAAAAGGGTTGCAAAATAAGTTTTAATCCAATTTAGGAATTCATACAATTGTTTACAAGCTTTTCAACACGATTATATTACAAAAACTCGATTTCTATACTTTTTACTCAATTAAAATTCTAACGGGTCCATTGTTCGGCCCATTTAGACCCGCTCGTCTGAAACCTTTACAAAAAAGATCACAAAATAAATTTTAATCAAATTTTAGGAGTTCATATATTTGATTAAGAGCTTTTCAACACGATTATATTGCAAAAACTTGATTTCTGTTCTTTTTACTTAGTTAATATTCTAACGGGTCTATTGTTCCGCCCATTTAGACCCGCTCGTCCGAAACCTCTACAAAAGGGTTGCAAAATAAGTTTTAATCCAAATTTAGGAGTTCATACAATTGTTTACGAGCTTTTCAACACAATTATATTGCAAAAACTCGATTTTTGTGCTTTTTACTCAGTTAAAATTCTAACGGGTCCGTTGTACGACCCATTTAGACCTGCTCGTCTGAAACCTCTACAAAAGGGTTGCAAAATAAGTTTTAATCCAAATTTAGGAGTTCATACAATTGTTTACAAGCTTTTCAACACGATTATATTGCAAAAACTCGATTTCTATACTTTTTACTCAATTAAAATTCTAACGGGTCCATTGTTCGGCCCATTTAGATCCGCTCGTCTGAAACCTTTACAAAAAAGATCGCAAAATAAATTTTAATCAAGTATTAGGAGTTCATATAATTGATTAAGAGCTTTTGAACACGATTATACAGCAAAAACTCGATTTCTGTTCTTTTTACTCAGTTAATATTCTAACGGGTCCATTGTTCGGCCCATTTAAACCCGCTCGTCTGAAGCCTCTACAAAAGGGTTGCAAAATAAGTTTTAATCCAAATTTAGGAGTTCATACAATTGTTTACGAGCTTTTCAACACAATTATATTGCAAAAACTCGATTTTTGTGCTTTTTACTCAGATAAAATTCTAACGGGTCCATTGTTCGGCCCATTTAGACCCGCTCATCTGAAACCTCTACAAAAGGGTTGCAAAATAAGTTTTAATCCAAATTTAGGAGTTCATACAATTGTTTACAAGCTTTTCAACACGAATATATTGCAACAACTCGATTTCTATACTTTTTACTCAATTAAAATTCTAACGGGTCCATTGTTCGGCCCATTTAGACCCGCTCGTCTGAAACCTTTACAAAAAAGATCGCAAAATAAATTTTAATCAAATTTTAGGAGTTCATATAATTGATTAAGAGCTTTTCAACACGATTATATTGCAAAAACTTGATTTCTGTTCTTTTTACTCAGTTAATATTCCAACGGGTCCATTGTTCGGCCCATTTAGACCCACTCGTCCGAAACCTCTACAAAAAGGTTGCAAAATAAGTTTTAATACAAATTTAGGAGTTCATACAATTGATTACGAGCTTTTCAACACAATTATATTGCAAAAACTCGATTTTTGTGCTTTTTACTCAGTTAAAATTCTAACGGGCCCATTGTTCGGCCCATTTAGACCCAATCGTCTGAAACCTATACAAAGGGGTTGCAAAATAAGTTTTAATCCAAATTTAGGAGTTCATACAATTGATCACGAGCGTTTGAACACGATTATATTGCAAAAACTTGATTTTTGTGCTTTTTACTCAGTTAAAATTCTAATGGGTCCATTATTCGGCCCATTTAGACCCGCTCTTCCGAAACCTCTACAAAAGGGTTGCAAAATAAGTTTTAATCAAAATTTAGGAGTTCATACAATTGATTACGAGCTTTTCAACACGATTATATTGCAAAAACTCGATTTCTGTACAT
This sequence comes from Hibiscus trionum, assembly GCA_030270665.1. NCBI lineage: Eukaryota > Viridiplantae > Streptophyta > Magnoliopsida > Malvales > Malvaceae > Hibiscus > Hibiscus trionum. The sequence continues at coordinate 33,930,419 of BSYR01000010.1, read as the reverse complement.
TTTACACAGTTAAAATTTTAACGGGTCCATTGTTCGGCCCATTTAGACCCGCTCGTCCGAAACCTCTACAAAAGGGTTGCAAAATAAGTTTTAATACAAATGTAGGAGTTTATACAATTGATTACGAGCTTTTCAACACAATTATATTTCAAAAACTCAATTACTATACTTTTTACTTAGTTAAAATTCTAACGGGTCTATTTTACGGCCCATTAGGACCCGCTCGTCTGAAACCCCTACAAAAGGGTTGCAAAATAAGTTTTAATCCAAATTTAGGAATGTATATAATTGATTACGAGCTTTTCAACACGGTTATATTGCATAAACTCGATTTCTATATTTTTTACTCAGTTAAAATTCTAACGGGTCCACTGTTCGGCCCATTTAGACCCGCTCGTCCGAAACCTCTACAAAATGGTTGCAAAATAAGTGTTAATCCAAATTTAGGAGTTTATACAATTGATCACGAGCGTTTCAACACGATTATATTGCAAAAACTCGATTTTTGTGCTTTTTACTCAGTTAAAATTCTAATAGGTCCATTGTTGGCCCATTTAGACCCGCTCGTCCGAAACCTCAACAAAAGGGTTGCAAAATAAGTTTTAATCAAAATTTAGGAGTTCATACAATTGATTACGAGCTATTCAACACGATTATATTGCAAAAACTCGATTTCTATACATTTTACTCAGTTAAAATTCCAACGGGTCCATTGTTCGGCCCATTTAGACCCGCTCGTCCGAAACCTCTACAAAAGGGTTGCAAAATAAGTTTTAATCCAAATTTAGGAGTTTATACTATTGATTGCGAGCTTTTCAACACAATTATATTTCAAAAACTCGATTACTATACTTTTTACTTAGTTAAAATTCTAACGAGTCTATTTTTCGGCCCATTAGGACCCGCTCGTCTGAAACCTCTACAAAAGGGTTGCAAAATAAGTTTTAATCCAAATTTAGGAGTTCATACAATTGTTTACAAGCTTTTCGACACGATTATATTGCAAAAACTCGATTTCTATACTTTTTACTCAGTTAAAATTCTAACGGGTCCACTGTTCGACCCATTTAGACCCGCTCGTCCAAAACCTCTACAAAAGGGTTGCAAAATAAGTTTTAATTCAAATTTAGGAGTTTATACAATTGATTACGAGCTTTTCAACACAATTATATTGCAAAAACACGATTACTATACTTTTTACTTAGTTAAAATTCTAACGGGTCTATTTTTCGGCCCATTAGGACCCGCTCGTCTAAAACCTCTACAAAAGGGTTGCAAAATAAGTTTTAATCCAAATTTAAGAGTTCATACATATGATTACGAGCTTTTCAAAACGATTATATTGCAAAAACTAGATTTTTGTACTTTTTACTCCGTTAAAATTCTAACGGGTACATTGTTCGGCCCATTTAGACCCGTTCGTCCGAAACCTCTACAAAAAAGATCGCAAAATAAGTTTTAATCAATTTTTAGGAGTTCATATAATTGATTAAGAGCTTTTCAACACGATTATATTCCAAAAATTTGATTTCTGTTCTTTTTACTCAGTTAATATTCTAACGGGTCCATTGTTCGGCCCATTTAGACCCGCTCGTCCGAAACCTCTACAAAAGGGTTGCAAAATAAGTTTTAATCCAAATTTAGGAGTCCATACAATTGATTACGAGCTTTTCAACACAATTATATTGCAAAAAATCGATATTTGTGCTTTTTACTCAGTTAAAATTCTAACGGGTCCATTGTTCGGCCCATTTAGACCCGATCGTCCGAAACCTATACAAAAAGGGTTGCAAAATAAGTTTTAATCCAAATTTAGGAATGCATATAATTGATTACGAGCTTATCAATATGATTATATTGTAAAAACTCGATTACAATTCTTTTTACTCAGTTAAAATTCTAACGGCTCCATTGTTCGGCCCATTTAGACCCGATCGTCCGAAACATATACAAAAGGGGTTGCAAAATAAGTTTTAATCCAAATTTAGGAATGCATATAATTGATTACAAGCTTTTCAACATGATTATATTGTAAAAACTAGATTACAGTTCTTTTTACTCAGTTAAAATTCTAACGGGTCCATTGTTCGGCCCATTTAGACCCGATCGTCCGAAACCTCTACAAAAGGGTTGAAAAATAAGTTTTAATCCAAATTTAGGAGTTCATACATTTGATTACGAGCTTTTCAATACGATTATATTGCAAAAACTCGATTTTTGTACTTTTTACTCAGTTAAAATTCTAACGGGTCCATTGTTCGGCCCATTTAAACCCACTCGTCCGAAACCTTTACAAAAAAGACCGCAAAATAAGTTAGAATCAAATTTTTGGAGTTCATATAATTGATTACGAGCTTTTCAACATGATTATATTGCAAAATCTTGATTACATTTCTTTTTACTCAGTTAAAATTCTAACGGGTCCATTGTTCGGCCCATTTAGACCCGCTCATCCGAAACCTCTACAAAAGGGTTGCAAAATAAGTTTTAATCCAAATTTAGGAGTTCATACAATTGTTTATGAGCTTTTCAACATGATTATATTGCAAAAACACGATTTCTGTTCTTTTTACTCAGTTAAAATTCTAACGGGTCCATTGTTCGCCCCATTTAGACCCCCTCGTCCGAAACTTCTACAAAAAAGACCGACACACAAGTTAGAATAAAATTTTAGGATTTCATATAATTGATTACGAGCTTTCAACATGACTATATTGCAAAAACTTGATTTCTGTACTTTTTACTCAATTAAAATTCTAACGGGTCCATTGTTCGGCCCATTTAGACCCGCTCGTCCGAAACCTTTACAAAAAAGATCGCAAAATAAGTTTTAATCAAATCTTAGGAGTTCATATAATTGATTAAGAGCTTTTCAATATTATTATATTGCAAAAACTCGATTTCTGTTCTTTTTACTCAGTTAATATTCTAACGGGTCCATTGTTTGGCCCATTTAGACCCGCTCGTCCGAAACCTCTACAAAAGGGTTGCAAAATAAGTTTTAATCCAAATTTAGGAGTTCATACAATTGATTACGAGCTTTTCAACACAATTATATAGCAAAAACTCGATTTTTGTGCTTTTTACTCTATTAAAATTCTAACGGGTCCATTGTTCGGCCCATTTAGACCCGCTCGTCCGAAACCTTTACAAAAAAGATCGCAAAATAAGTTAGAATCAAATTTTAGGAGTTCATATAAATGATTAAGAGCTTTTCAACACGATTATATTGCAAAAATGCGATTTCTGTTCTTTTTCCTCAGTTAATATTCTAACGGGTCTATTGTTCGACCCATTTAGACCCGCTCGTCCGAAACCTATACAAAAGGGTTGCAAAATAAGTTTTAATCCAAATTTAGGAGTTCATACAATTGATTACGAGCTTTTCAATGCGATTATATTGCAAAAACTCGATTTCTGTTCTTTTTACTCAGTTAATATTCTAACGGGTCCATTGTTCGGCCCATTTAGACCCGCTCGTCCGAAACCTCTACAAAAAGGGATGCAAAATAAGTTTTAATCCAAATTTAGGAATGCATATAATTGATTACGAGCTTTTCAACACGATTATATTGCAAAAACTCGATTTCTATACTTTTTACTCAGTTAAAATTCTAACGGGTCCACTGTTCGACTCATTTAGACCCGCTCGTCCGAAACCACTACAAAAAGACCTCAAAGCAAGTTAGAATCCAAATTTGGACGAGCGGGTCTAAATGGGCCGAACAATGGACCCGCTAGAATTTTAACTGTGTAAAAAGTACATAAATCGAGTTTTTACAATATAATCATGTTGAAAAGCTCGTAATCAATTATATGAACTCCTAAATTTCATTCTAACTTGTTTTGCGGTCTTTTTTGTAGAGGTTTTAGACGAGCAGGTTTAAATGGGGCGAACAATGGACCTGTTAGAATTTTAACTGGGTAAAAAGTACAGAAATCGAGTTTTTGCAATATAATAGTGTTGAAAAGCTCATAATCAATTATATGAACTCCTAAATTTGGATTAAAACTTATTTTGCAACCCTTTTTGTAGAGCTTTCGGACGAGCGGGTCTAAATGGGGCGAACAATAGACCCGTTAGAATTTTAACTGAGTAAAAAATAAAGTAATCGAGTTTTTGAAATATAATCGTGTTCAAAAGCTCTTAAGCAATTATATGAACTCCTAGAACTTGATTCTAACTTATTTTGCGATCTTTTTTGTAACGGTTTCGGACGAGCGGGTCTAAATGGGCCGAACAATGAACCCGTTAGAATTTTAACTGAGTAAAAAGTAAAGATATCGAGTTTTGCAATATAATCATGTTGAAAAGCTCGTAAACAATTGTATGAACTATTAAATTTGGATTAAAACTTATTTTGCAACCCTTTTTGTAAAGGATTCGGACGAGCGGGTCTAAATGGGCCAAACAATTGACCCGTTAGAATTTTAACTGAGTAAAAAGTATAGAAATCGAGTTTTTGCAATATAATCATGTTGAAAAGCCCATAATAAATTGTATGAACTCCTAAATTTGGATTAAAACTTATTTTGCAACCTTTTTTGTAGAGGTTTTGGACGAGCGAGTCTAAATGGGCCGAACAATGGACCTGTTAGAATTTTAACTGAGTAAAAAGTATAGAAATCGAGTTTTTGCAATATAATCGTGTTGGAAAGCTCATAATCAATTATATGAACTCCTAAATTTGGATTAAAACTTATTTTGCAACCCTTTTGTAGAGGTTTCGGACGAGCGGGTCTAAATGGGCCGAACAAAGAACCCGTTAGAATTTTAACTGAGTAAAAGGTACAGAAATCAAGTTTTTGCAATATAATCGTGTTGAAAAGCTCGTAATCAATTGTATGAACTCCTAAATTTGGATTAAAACTTATTTTCCAACCCTTTTGTAGAGGTTTCAGACGAGCGGGTCTAAATGGGCCGAACAATGGATCCGTTAGAATTTTAACTGAGTAAAAAGTACAGAAATCGAGTTTTTGCAATATAATCGTGTTGAAAAGCTCGTAATCAATTATATGAACTCCTAAAATTTGATTAAAACTTACTTTGCGGTCCTTTTCGTAAGGTTTCGGACGATCGAGTCTAAATGGGCCGAACAATGGACCCGTTAGAATTTTAACCGAGTAACCCGCTCGTCCGAAACCTTTAGACCCGATTAAGAGGAGTTCATATTATTGATTAAGAGGTTTTCAACATGATTATATTGCAAAAACTCGATTTCTGTTCTTTTTACTCAGTTAAAATTCTAACGGGTCCATTGTTCGGCCCATTTAGACCCGCTCGTCCGAAACCTTTACAAAAAAAGATCGCAAAATAAATTTTAATCAAATTTTAGGAGTTCATATAATTGTTTAATAGCTTTTTAACACGATTATATTGAAAAAACTTGATTTCTGTTCTTTTTACTCAGTTAATATTCTAACGGGTCCATTGTTCGGCCCATTTAGACCCGCTCGTCCGAAACCTTTACAAAAAATATCGCAAAATAAGTTTTAATCAAATCTTAGGAGTTCATATAATTGATTAAGAGATTCTCAACATGATTATATTGAAAAAACTCGATTTCTGTTCTTTTTACTCAGTTAATATTCTAACCGGTCCATTGTTCGGAACATTTAGACCCGCTCGTCCGAAACCTCTACAAAAGGGTTGCAAAATAAGTTTTAATCCAAATTTAGGAGTTCATACAATTAATTACGAGATTTTCAACACAATTATATTGCAAAAACTCGATTATTGAGCTTTTTACTCAGTTAAAATTCTAACGGGTCCATTGTTCGGCCCATTTAGACCCGCTCGTCCGAAACCTTTACAAAAAAGATCCCAAAATAAGTTTTAATCAAATTTTAGGAGTTCATATAATTGATTAAGAGCTTTTCAACACGATTATATTGCAAAAACTTGATTTCTGTACTTTTTACTCAGTTAAAATTCTAACGGGTCCATTGTTCGGCCCATTTAGACCCGCTCGTCCGAAACCTCTACAAAAGGGTTGCAAAATAAGTTTTAATCCAATTTTAGGAGTTTATACAATTGTTTACGAGCTTTTCAACACAATTATATTGCAAAAACTCGATTTCTGTTTTTTTTACTCAGTTAAAATTCTAACGGGTCCATTGTTCGACCCATTTAGACCCGCTCGTCCGAAACCTCTACAAAAGGGTTGCAAAATAAGTTTTAATCAAAATTTAGGAGTTCATACAATTGTTTACTAGCTTTTCAACACGATTATATTGCAAAAACTCGATTTCTGTACATTTTACTCAGTTAAAATTCTAACGGGTCCATTGTTCAGCCCATTTAGACTCGCTCGTCCGAAACCTTTACAAAAAAGACCACAAAATAAGTTAGAATCAAATTTTGGGAGTTCATATAATTGATTACGAGCTTTTCAAAAATATTATATTGTAAAATCTCGATTTCTGTTCTTTTTACTCAGTTAAAATTCTAACGGGTCCATTGTTCGGCCCATTTAGACCCGCTCGTCCGAAACCTCTACAAAAGGGTTGCAAAATAAGTTTTAATCCAAATTTAGGAGTTCATACAATTGTTTACGAGCTTTTCAACACGATTATATTGCAAAAACTCGATTTCTGTTCTTTTTACTCAGTTAAAATTCTAACGGGTCCATTGTTCGCCCCATTTAGACCCGCTCGTCCGAAACCTCTACAAAAAAGACCGCAAAACAAGTTAGAGTCAAATTTTAGGATTTCATATAATTGATTACGAGCTTTTCAAAACGACTATATTGCAAAAACATGATTTCTGTACTTTTTACTCAGTTAAAATTCTATTTGGTCCATTGTTCGGCCCATTTAGACCCGCTCGTCCGAAACCTGGACAAAAGGGTTGCAAAATAACTTTTAATCTAAATTTAGGAGTTCATACAATTGATTACGAGCTTTTCAACACAATTATATTGCGAAAACTCGATTTTTGTGCTTTTTACTCGGTTAAAATTGTAACGGGTCCATTGTTCAGCCCATTTAGACCCGTTCGTCCGAAACCTCTACAAAAGGGTTGCAAAATAAGTTATAATCAAAATTTAGGAGTTCATACAATTGATTACGAGCTTTTCAACACGATTATATTGCAAAAACTCGATTTATGTACTTTTTAGTCGGTTAAAATTCTAACGGGTCCGTTGTTCGGCCCATTTAAACCCGCTCGTCCGAAACCTTTACAAAAAAGATCCCAAAATAAGTTTTAATCAAATTTTAGGATTTCATATAATTGATTAAGAGCTTTTCAACACGATTATATTGCAAAAACTTGATTTCTGTACTTTTTACTCAGTTAAAATTCTAACGGGTCCATTGTTCGGCCCATTTAGACCCGCTCGTCCAAAACCTCTACAAAAGGGTTGCAAAATAAGTTTTAATCCAAATTTAGGAGTTCATACAATTGTTTACGAGCTTTTCAACACGATTATATTGCAAAAACTCGATTTCTGTACTTTTACTCAGTTAAAATTCTAATGGGTCAATTGTTTGGCCCATTTACACCCGCTCGTCCGAAACCTCTACAAAAGGGTTGCAAAATAAGTTTTAATCCAAATTTAGGAGTTCATACAATTTTTTACGAGCTTTACAACACGATTATATTGCAAAAACTCGATTTCTGTACTTTTTACTCAGTTAAAATTCTAATGGGTCCATTGTTCGGCCCATTTAGACCCGCTCGTCTGAAACCTTTACAAAAAAGACCGCAAAAGAAGTTAGAATCAAATTTTAGGAGTTCAGATAATTGATTACGAGCATTTCAACACGATTATATTGAAAAATCTCGATTACAGTTCTTTTTACTCAGTTAAAATTCTAACGGGTCCATTGTTGGACCCATTTAGACCCGCTCGTCCGAAACCTCTACAAAAGGGTTGCAAAATAAATTTTAATCAAAATTTAGGAGTTCATACAATTGTTTACTAGCTTTTCAACACGATTATATTGTAAAAACTCGATTTCTGTACTTTTTACCCAGTTAAAATTCTAACGGGTCCATTGTTCAGCCCATTTAGACTCGCTCGTCCGAAACCTTTACAAAAAAGACCACAAAATAAGTTAGAATCAAATTTTGGGAGTTCATATAATTGATTACGAGCTTTTCAAAAATATTATATTGTAAAATCTCGATTTCTGTTCTTTTTACTCAGTTAAAATTCTAACGGGTCCTTTGTTCGGCCCATTTAGACCCGCTCGTCCGAAACCTCTACAAAAGAGTTGCAAAATAAGTTTTAATCCAAATTTAGGAGTTCATACAATTGTTTACGAGCTTTTCAACACAATTATATTGCAAAAACTTGATTTCTGTTCTTTTTACTCAGTTAAAATTCCAACGGGTCCACTGTTCGCCCTATTTAGACCCGCTCGTACGAAACCTCTACAAAAAAGACCGCAAAACAAGTTAGAATCAAATTTTAGGATTTCATATAATTGATTATGAGCTTTTCAACACGACTATATTGCAAAAATTTGATTTTTGTACTTTTTACTCAGTTAAAATACTAACGGGTCCATTGTTCGGCCCATTTAGACCCGCTCGTCCGAAACCTCTACAAAAGGGTTGCAAAATAAGTTTTAATCCAAATTTAGGAGTTCATACAATTGATTACGAGCTTTTCAGTACGAAGATATTGTAAAATCTCGATTTCTGTACTTTTTACTCAGTTAAAATTCTAAAGGGTCCATTGTTCGGCCCATTTAGACACGCTCGTCCGAAACCTTTACAAAAAAAAACCGTAAAAGAAGTTAGAATCAAATTTTAGGAATTCATATAATTGATTACGAGCTTTTCAACACGATTATATTGAAAAATCTCGATTAAAGTTCTTTTTACTTAGTTAAAATTCTAACGGGTCCATTTTTCGACCCATTTAGACCCGCTCGTCTGAAACCTCTAAGGGTTGCAAAATAAGTTTTAATCCAAATTTAGGAGTTCATACAATTGTTTACGAGCTTTTCAACACGATTATATTGCAAAAACTCGATTTTTGTGCTTTTTACTCAGTTAAAATTCTAACGGGTCCATTGTTCGGCCCATTTAGACCCGATCGTCCGAAACCTAAACAAAAGGGTTGCCAAATAAGTTTTAATCCAAATTTAGGAGTTCATACAATTGATTACGAGCTTTTCAACACAATTATATTTCAAAAACTCGATTTTTGTGCTTTTTACTCAGTTAAAATTCTAACGGGTCCATTGTTCGGCCCATTTAGAACTGATCGTCCGAAACCTATACAAAAGGGGTTGCAAAATAAGTTTAATCCAAATTTTGGAATGCATATAATTGATTACGAGCTTTTCAACACGATTAAATTGCTAAAACTCGATTTCTATACTTTTTACACAGTTAAAATTCTAACGGGTCCATTGTTCGGCCCATTTAGACCCGCTCGTCTGAAACCTCTACAAAAAGGGCTGCAAAATAAGTTTTAATCCAAATTCAGGAATGCATATAATTTATTACATGCTTTTCAACACGATTATATTGCAAAAACTCGATTTCTATACTTTTTACTCAGTTAAAATTCTAACGGGTCCACTATTCGGCCCATTTAGACCCGCTCGTCCGAAACCTCTACAAAGGGTTGCAGAATAAGTTTTAATCCAAATTTAGGAGTTCATACAATTGATTACGAGCTTTTCAACACGATTATATTGCAAAAACTCGATTTCTGTTCTTTTTACTAAGTTAAAATTCTAACGGATCCATTGTTCGGCCCATTTAGACCCGCTCGTCCGTAACCTCTACAAAAGGGTTGCAAAATAAGTTTTAATCCAAATTTAGGAGTTCATACAATTTTTTTACGAGCTTTTCAACACGATTATATTGCAAAAACTCGATTTTTATACTTTTTACTCAGTTAAAATTCTAACGGGTCCACTGTTCGGCCCATTTAGACCCGCTCGTCCGAAACCTCTACAAAAGGGTTGCAAAATAAGTTTTAATCCAAATTTAGGAGTTCGTACAATTGTTTATGAGCTTTTCAACACGATTATATTGCAAAAACACGATTTCTGTTCTTTTTACTCAGTTAAAATTCTAATGGGTCCATTGTTCGCCCCATTTAGACCCGCTCGTCCGAAACTTCTACAAAAAAGACCGCAAAACAAGTTAGAATCAAATTTTAGGATTTCATATAATTGATTGCGAGCTTTCAACATGACAATATTGCAAAATCTTGATTTCTGTACTTTTTACTCAGTTAAAATTCTAACGGGTCCATTGTTCGGCCCATTTAGACCCGCTCGTCCGAAACCTTTACAAAAAAAGATCGCAAAATAAATTTTAATCAAATTTTAGGAGTTCATATAATTGTTTAATAGCTTTTTAACACGATTATATTGAAAAAACTTGATTTCTGTTCTTTTTACTCAGTTAATATTCTAACGGGTCCATTGTTCGGCCCATTTAGACCCGCTCGTCCCAAACCATTACAAAAAATATCGCAAAATAAGTTTTAATCAAATCTTAGGAGTTCATATAATTGATTAAGAGTTTCTCAACATGATTATATTGCAAAAACTCGATTTCTGTTCTTTTTACTCAGTTAATATTCTAACCGGTCCATTGTTCGGAACATTTAGACCCGCTCGTCCGAAACCTCAACAAAAGGGTTGCAAAATAAGTTTTAATCCAAATTTAGGAGTTCATACAATTGATTACGAGCTTTTCAACACAATTATATTGCAAAAACTCGATTTTTGTGCTTTTTACTCAGTTAAAATTCTAACGGGTCCATTGTTCGGCCCATTTAGACCCGCTCGTCCGAAATCTTTACAAAAAAGATCGCAAAATAAGTTAGAATCAAATTTTAGGAGTTCATATAAATGATTAAGAGCTTTTCAACACGATTATATTGCAAAAACTTGATTTCTGTTCTTTTTCCTCAGTTAATATTCTAACGGGTCTATTGTTCGGCCCATTTAGACCCCCTCGTCCGAAACCTCTACAAAAGGGTTGCAAAATAAGTTTTAATCCAAATTTAGGAGTTCATACAATTGATTACGAGCCTTTCAACCCAATTATATTGCTAAAACTCGATTTCTGTTCTTTTTACTCAGTTAATATTCTAACGGGTCCATTGTTCGGCCCATTTAGACCCGCTCGTCTGAAACATTTACAAAAAAGATCGCAAATAAGTTAGAATCAAAATTTAGGAGTTCATATAATTGATTAAGAGCTTTTCAACACTATTATATTGCAAAAACTCAATTTCTATACTTTTTACTAGATTAAAATTCTAACGGGTCCATTGTTCTGCCTATTTAGACTCGCTCGTCCGAAACCTTACAAAAAGGACCGCAAAATAAGTTTTAATCAAAATTTAGGAGTTCATATAATTGATTACGAGCTTTTCAACACGATTATATTGCAAAAACTCGATTTCTGTTCTTTTTACTCAGTTAATATTCTAACGGGTCCATTGTTCGGCCCATTTAGACCCGCTCGTCCGAAACCTCTACAAAAGGGGTGCAAAATAAGTTTTAATCCAAATTTAGGAGTTCATACAATTGATTACGAGCTTTTCAACACAATTATATTGCAAAAACTCGATTTTTGTGCTTTTTACTCAGTTAAAATTCTAACGGGTCCATTGTTCGACCCATTTAGACCCGCTCGTCCGAAACCTCTACAAAAGGGTTGCAAAATAAGTGTTAATCCAAATTTAGGAGTTCATACAATTGATCACGAGCGTTTCAACACGATTATATTGCAAAAACACGATTTCTGTACTTTTTACTCAGTTAAAATTCTAACGGGTCCATTGTTCGGCCTATTTAGACCCGATCGTCCGAAACCTATACCAAAAGGGTTGCACAAAAAGTTTTAATCCAAATTTAGGAATGTATATAATTGATTATGAGCATTTCAACATGATTATATTGCAAACACTCGATTTCTATACTTTTTACTCAGTTAAAATTCTAACGGGTCCACTGTTCGGCCCATTTAGACTCGCTCGTCCGAAACCTCTACAAAAGGGTTGCAAAATAAGTTTTAATCCAAATTTAGGAGTTCATAAAATTGATTACGAACTTTTCAACACAATTATATTGCAAAAACTCGATTACTATACTTTTTACTTAGTTAAAATTCTAACGGGTTTATTTTTCGGCCCATTAGGACCCGCTCGTCTGATACCTCTACAAAAGGGTTGCAAAATAAGTTTTAATCCAAATTTAAGAGTTCATACAGATGATTACGAGCTTTTCAAAACGATTATATTGCAAAAACTAGATTTCTGTACTTTTTACTCCGTTAAAATTCTAACGGGTCCAATGTTCGGCTCATTTAGACCCGTTCGTCCGAAACCTCAACAAAAGGGTTGCAAAATAAGTTTTAATCCAAATTTAGGAGTTCATACAATTGATTACGAGCTTTTCAACACAATTATATTTCAAAAACACGATTTTTGTGCTTTTTACTCAGTTAAAATTCTAACGGGTCCATTGTTCGGTCCATTTAGACTCGCTCGTCCGAAACCTTTACAAAAAAGACCGCAAAATAAGTTTGAATCAAATTTTGAGAGTTCATATAATTGATTACGAGCTTTTCAAAAATATTATATTGCAAAATCTGGATTTCTGTTCTTTTTACTCAGTTAAAATTCTAACGGGTCCATTGTTCGGCCAATTTAGACCCGCTCGTCCGAAACCTCTACAAAAGAGTTGCAAAATAAGTTTTAATCCAAATTTAGGAGTTCATACAATTGTTTACGAGCTTTTCAACACAATTATATTGCAAAAACTCGATTTCTGTTCTTTTTACTCAGTTAAAATTCTAACGGGTCCACTGTTCGCCCCATTTAGACCCGCTCGTCCGAAACCTCTACAAAAAAGACCGTAAAACAAGTTAGAATCAAATTTTAGGATTTCATATAATTGATTACGAGCTTTTCAACACGACTATATTGCAAAAACTTGATTTCTGTACTTTTTACTCAGTTAAAATTCTAACGGGTCCATTGTTCGGCCCATTTAGACCCGCTCGTCCGAAACCTCTACAAAAGGGTTGCAAAATAAGTTTTAATCCAAATTTAGGAGTTCATACAATTGATTACGAGCTTTTCAGTACGAATATATTGTAAAATCTCGATTTCTGTACTTTTTACTCAGTTAAAATTCTAACGGGTCTATTATTCGGCCCATTTAGACACGCTCGTCTGAAACCTTTACAAAAAAAGACCGTAAAAGAAGTTAGAATCAAATTTTAGGAATTCATATAATTGATTACGAGCTTTTCAACACGATTATATTGAAAAATCTCGATTACAGTTCTTTTTACTTAGTTAAAATTCTAACGGGTCCATTTTTCGACCCATTTAGACTCGCTCGTCTGAAACCTCTACAAAAGGGTTGCAAAATAAGTTTTAATCCAAATTTAGGAGTTCATACAATTGTTTACGAGCTTTTCAACAAGATTATTTTGCAAAAACTCGATTTTTGTGCTTTTTACTCTGTTAAAATTCTAACGGGTCCATTGTTCGGCCCATTTAGACCCGCTCGTCCGAAACCTCTACAAAAGGGGTGCAAAATAAGTTTTAATCCAAATTTAGGAGTTCATACAATTGATTACGAGCTTTTCAACACAATTATATTGCAAAAACTCGATTTTTGTGCTTTTTACTCAGTTAAAATTCTAACGGGTCCATTGTTCGACCCATTTAGACCCGCTCGTCCGAAACCTCTACAAAAGGGTTGCAAAATAAGTGTTAATCCAAATTTAGGAGTTCATACAATTGATCACGAGCGTTTCAACACGATTATATTGCAAAAACACGATTTCTGTACTTTTTACTCAGTTAAAATTCTAACGGGTCCATTGTTCGGCCTATTTAGACCCGATCGTTCGAAACCTATACCAAAAGGGTTGCACAAAAAGTTTTAATCCAAATTTAGGAATGTATATAATTGATTATGAGCATTTCAACATGATTATATTGCAAACACTCGATTTCTATACTTTTTACTCAGTTAAAATTCTAACGGGTCCACTGTTCGGCCCATTTAGACTCGCTCGTCCGAAACCTCTACAAAAGGGTTGCAAAATAAGTTTTAATCCAAATTTAGGAGTTCATAAAATTGATTACGAACTTTTCAACACAATTATATTGCAAAAACTCGATTACTATACTTTTTACTTAGTTAAAATTCTAACGGGTTTATTTTTCGGCCCATTAGGACCCGCTCGTCTGATACCTCTACAAAAGGGTTGCAAAATAAGTTTTAATCCAAATTTAAGAGTTCATACAGATGATTACGAGCTTTTCAAAACGATTATATTGCAAAAACTAGATTTCTGTACTTTTTACTCCGTTAAAATTCTAACGGGTCCAATGTTCGGCTCATTTAGACCCGTTCGTCCGAAACCTCAACAAAAGGGTTGCAAAATAAGTTTTAATCCAAATTTAGGAGTTCATACAATTGATTACGAGCTTTTCAACACAATTATATTTCAAAAACACGATTTTTGTGCTTTTTACTCAGTTAAAATTCTAACGGGTCCATTGTTCGGTCCATTTAGACTCGCTCGTCCGAAACCTTTACAAAAAAGACCGCAAAATAAGTTTGAATCAAATTTTGAGAGTTCATATAATTGATTACGAGCTTTTCAAAAATATTATATTGCAAAATCTGGATTTCTGTTCTTTTTACTCAGTTAAAATTCTAACGGGTCCATTGTTCGGCCAATTTAGACCCGCTCGTCCGAAACCTCTACAAAAGAGTTGCAAAATAAGTTTTAATCCAAATTTAGGAGTTCATACAATTGTTTACGAGCTTTTCAACACAATTATATTGCAAAAACTCGATTTCTGTTCTTTTTACTCAGTTAAAATTCTAACGGGTCCACTGTTCGCCCCATTTAGACCCGCTCGTCCGAAACCTCTACAAAAAAGACCGTAAAACAAGTTAGAATCAAATTTTAGGATTTCATATAATTGATTACGAGCTTTTCAACACGACTATATTGCAAAAACTTGATTTCTGTACTTTTTACTCAGTTAAAATTCTAACGGGTCCATTGTTCGGCCCATTTAGACCCGCTCGTCCGAAACCTCTACAAAAGGGTTGCAAAATAAGTTTTAATCCAAATTTAGGAGTTCATACAATTGATTACGAGCTTTTCAGTACGAATATATTGTAAAATCTCGATTTCTGTACTTTTTACTCAGTTAAAATTCTAACGGGTCTATTATTCGGCCCATTTAGACACGCTCGTCTGAAACCTTTACAAAAAAAGACCGTAAAAGAAGTTAGAATCAAATTTTAGGAATTCATATAATTGATTACGAGCTTTTCAACACGATTATATTGAAAAATCTCGATTACAGTTCTTTTTACTTAGTTAAAATTCTAACGGGTCCATTTTTCGACCCATTTAGACTCGCTCGTCTGAAACCTCTACAAAAGGGTTGCAAAATAAGTTTTAATCCAAATTTAGGAGTTCATACAATTGTTTACGAGCTTTTCAACAAGATTATTTTGCAAAAACTCGATTTTTGTGCTTTTTACTCTGTTAAAATTCTAACGGGTCCATTGTTCGGCCCATTTAGACCGAATCGTCCGAAACCTAAACAAAAGGGTTGCAAAATAAGTTTTAATCCAAATTTAGGAGTTCATACAATTGATTACGAGCTTTTCAACACAATTATATTTCAAAAACTCGATTTTTGTGCTTTTTACTCAGTTAAAATTCTAACGGCTCCATTGTTCGGCCCATTTAGACCCGATCGTCCGAAACTTATACAAAAGGGGTTGCAAAATAAGTTTAATCCAAATTTAGGAATGCATATAATTGATACGATCTTTTTACTCAGTTAAAATGCTAACGGGTCCATTGTTCGGCCCATTTAGACCCGATCGTCTGAAACCTATACAAAAAGGGTTGCAAAATAAGTTTTAATCCAAATTTAGGAATGCATAAAATTGATTACGAGCTTTTCAACACGATTATATTGCAAAAACTCGATTTCTATACTTTTTACTCAGTTAAAATTCTAACGGGTCCATTGTTCGGCACATTTAGACCCGCTCGTCCGAAACCTCTACAAAAAGGGCTGCAAAATAAGTTTTAATCCAAATTCAGGAATGCATATAATTGATTACGTGCTTTTCAACACGATTATATTGCAAAAACTCGATTTCTATACTTTTTACTCCGTTAAAATTCTAACGGGTCCACTGTTCGGCCCATTTAGACCCGCTCATCCGAAACCTCTACAAAGGGTTGCAGAATAAGTTTTAATCCAAATTTAGGAGTTCATACAATTGATTACGAGCTTTTCAACACGATTATATTGCAAAAACTCGATTTTTGTTCTTTTTACTCAGTTAAAATTCTAACGGATCCATTGTTCGGCCCATTTAGACCCGCTAGTCCGTAACCTCTGCAAAAGGGTTGCAAAATAAGTTTTAATCCAAATTTAGGAGTTCATACAATTGATTACGAGCTTTTCAACACAATTATATTGCAAAAACTCGATTTGTGTGCTTTTTACTCAGTTAAAATTCTAACGGGTCCATTGTTCGGCCCATTTTGAACCGCTCATCCGAAACCTCTACAAAAGGGTTGCAAAATAAGTTTTAATCCAAATTTAGGAGTTCATACAATTGGTTACGAGCTTTTCAATACGATTATATTGCAAAAACTCGATTTCTGTACTTTTTACTCAATTAAAATTCTAACGGGTCCATTGTTCGGCCCATTTAGACCCGCTCGTCCGAAATCTCTACAAAATGGTTGCAAAATAAGTTTTAATCCAAATTTAGGAGTTCATAAAATTGATTACAAACTTTTCAACACAATTATATTGCAAAAACTCGATTACTATACTTTTTACTTAGTTAAAATTCTAACGGGTTTATTTTGAACCGCTCATCCGAAACCTCTACAAAAAGGTTGCAAAATAAGTTTTAATCCAAACTTAAGAGTTCGTACAATTGTTTATGAGCTTTTCAACACGATTATATTGCAAAAACACGATTTTCGGTACTTTTTACTCAGTTAAAATTCTAACGGGTCCATTGTTCGCCCCATTTAGACCCGCTCGTCCGAAACTTCTACAAAAAAGACCGCAAAACAAGTTAGAATCAAATTTTAGGATTTCATATAATTGATTGCGAGCTTTCAACATGACTATATTGCAAAATCTTGATTTATGAACTTTTTACTCAGTTAAAATTCTAACGGGTCCATTGTTCGGCCCATTTAGACCCGCTCGTCCGAAACCTTTACAAAAAAAGATCGCAAAATAAATTTTAATCAAATTTTAGGAGTTCATATAATTGTTTAATAGCTTTTCAACACGATTATATTGAAAAAACTTGATTTCTGTTCTTTTTACTCAGTTAATATTCTAACGGGTCCATTGTTCGGCCCATTTAGACCCGCTCGTCCGAAACTTTACAAAAAGGATCGCAAAATAAGTTTTAATCAAATCTTAGGAGTTCATATAATTGATTAAGAGATTCTCAACACGACTATATTGCAAAAACTTGATTTCTGTACTATTTACTTAGTTAAATTTCTAACGGGTCCATTGTTCGGCCCATTTAGACCCGCTCGTCCGAAACCTCAACAAAAGGGTTGCAAAATAAGTTTTAATCCAAATTTAGGAGTTCATACAATTGATTACGAGCTTTTCAACACAATTATATTGCAAAAACTCGATTTTTGTGCTTTTTACTCAGTTAAAATTCTAACGGGTCCATTGTTCGGCCCATTTAGACCCGCTCGTCCGAAATCTTTACAAAAAAGATCGCAAAATAAGTTAGAATCAAATTTTAGGAGTTCATATAAATGATTAAGAGCTTTTCAACACGATTATATTGCAAAAACTTGATTTCTGTTCTTTTTCCTCAGTTAATATTCTAACGGGTCTATTGTTCGGCCCATTTAGACCCCCTCGTCCGAAACCTCTACAAAAGGGTTGCAAAATAAGTTTTAATCCAAATTTAGGAGTTCATACAATTGATTACGAGCCTTTCAACCCAATTATATTGCTAAAACTCGATTTCTGTTCTTTTTACTCAGTTAATATTCTAACGGGTCCATTGTTCGGCCCATTTAGACCCGCTCGTCTGAAACATTTACAAAAAAGATCGCAAATAAGTTAGAATCAAAATTTAGGAGTTCATATAATTGATTAAGAGCTTTTCAACACTATTATATTGCAAAAACTCAATTTCTATACTTTTTACTAGATTAAAATTCTAACGGGTCCATTGTTCTGCCTATTTAGACTCGCTCGTCCGAAACCTTACAAAAAGGACCGCAAAATAAGTTTTAATCAAAATTTAGGAGTTCATATAATTGATTACGAGCTTTTCAACACGATTATATTGCAAAAACTCGATTTCTGTTCTTTTTACTCAGTTAATATTCTAACGGGTCCATTGTTCGGCCCATTTAGACCCGCTCGTCCGAAACCTCTACAAAAGGGGTGCAAAATAAGTTTTAATCCAAATTTAGGAGTTCATACAATTGATTACGAGCTTTTCAACACAATTATATTGCAAAAACTCGATTTTTGTGCTTTTTACTCAGTTAAAATTCTAACGGGTCCATTGTTCGACCCATTTAGACCCGCTCGTCCGAAACCTCTACAAAAGGGTTGCAAAATAAGTCTTAATCCAAATTTAGGAGTTCATACAATTGATCACGAGCGTTTCAACACGATTATATTGCAAAAACACGATTTCTGTACTTTTTACTCAGTTAAAATTCTAACGGGTCCATTGTTCAGCCTATTTAGACCCGATCGTCCGAAACCTATACCAAAAGGGTTGCACAAAAAGTTTTAATCCAAATTTAGGAATGTATATAATTGATTACGAGCATTTCAACATGATTATATTGCAAACACTCGATTTCTATACTTTTTACTCAGTTAAAATTCTAACGGGTCCATTGTTCGGCCCATTTAGACCCGCTCGTCCGAAACCTGTACAAAAGAGTTGCAAAATAAGTTTTAATCCAAATTTAGGAGTTAATAAAATTGATTACGAACTTTTCAACACAATTATATTGCAAAAACTCGATTACTATACTTTTTACTTAGTTAAAATTCTAACAGGTTTATTTTTCGGCCCATTAGGACCCGCTTGTCTGATACCTCTACAAAAGAGTTGCAAAATAAGTTTTAATCCAAATTTAAGAGTTCATACAGATGATTACGAGCTTTTCAAAACGATTATATTGCAAAAACTCAATTTTCGGTACTTTTTACTCAGTTAAAATTCTAACGGGTCCATTGTTCGGCCCATTTAGACCCGCTCATCCGAAACCTCTACAAAAAGGTTGCAAAATAAGTGTTAATCAAAATTTAGGAGTTCATACAATTGATTACGAGCGTTTCAATACGATTATATTGCAAAAACTCAATTTCTGTACTTTTTACTCAGTTAAAATTCTAACGGGTCCATTGTTTGGCCCATTTAGACCCGATCGTCCGAAACCTATACAAAAAGGGCTGCAAAATAAGTTTTAATCCAAATTTAGGAATGCATATAATTGATTACGTGCTTTTCAACACGATTATATTACAAAACCTCGATTTCTCTACATTTTACTCAGTTAAAATTCTAACGGGTCCATTGTTCGGCCCATTTAGACCCGCTCGTCCGAAACCTCTACAAAAGGTTGCAAAATAAGTTTTAATCCAAATTTAGGAGTTCATACAATTGATTATGAGCTTTTCAATACGATTATATTGAAAAAACTCGATTTCTATACTTTTTACTCAATTAAAATTCTAACGGGTCCATTGTTCGGCCCATTTAGACTCGCTCGTCCGAAACCTTTACAAAAAAGACCGCAAAATAAGTTAGAATCAAATTTTAGGAGTTCATATAATTGATTACGAGCTTTTCAACACGATTATATTGAAAAATCTTGATTACAGTTCTTTTTACTCAGTTAAAATTCTAACGGGTCCATTGTTCGACCCATTTAGACCCGCTCGTCCGAAACCTCTAAAAAAGGTTGCAAAATAAGTTTTAATCCAAATTTAGGAGTTCATACAATTGTTTACGAGCTTTTCAACACGATTATATTGCAAAAACTCGATTTCTGTTCTTTTCACTCAGTTAAAATTCTAACGGGTCCATTGTTCGCTCCATTTAGACCCGCTCGTCCGAAACCTCTACAAAAAAGACCGCAAAACAAGTTAGAGTCAAATTTTAGGATTTCATATAAATAATTACGAGCTCTTCAGCACGACTATATTGCAAAAACTTGATTTCTGTACTTTTTACTCAGTTAAAATTCTAACGGGTCCATTGTTCGGCCCATTTAGACCCGCTCGTCCGAAACCTGGACAAAGGGGTTGCAAAATAACTTTTAATCCAAATTTAGGAGTTCGTACAATTGTTTATGAGCTTTTCAACACGATTGTATTGCAAAAACACGATTTCTGTTCTTTTTACTCAGTTAAAATTCTAACGGGTCCATTGTTCGCCCCATTTAGACCCGCTCGTCCGAAACCTGTACAAAAAAGACCGCAAAACAAGTTAGAGTCAAATTTTAGGATTTCATATAATTGATTACGAGCTTTTCAACACGACTATATTGCAAAAACTTGATTTTTGTACTTTTTACTTAGTTAAAATTCTAACGGGTCCATTGTTCGGCCCATTTAGACCCGCTCGTCCGAAACCTCAACAAAAGGGTTGCAAAATAAGTTTTAATCCAAATTTAGGAGTTCATACAATTGATTACGAGCTTTTCAACACAATTATATAGAAAAAACTCGATTTTTGTGCTTTTTACTTAGTTAAAATTCTAACGGGTCCATTGTTCGGCCCATTTAGACCCGCTCGTCCGAAACCTCTACAAAAAGGTTGCAAAATAAGTGTTAATCTAAATTTAGGAGTTCATACAATTGATTACGAGCGTTTCAATACGATTATATTGCAAAAACTCGATTTCTGTACTTTTTACTTAGTTAAAATTCTAACGGGTCCATTGCTCGGCCCATTTAGACCCGATCGTCCGAAACCTATACAAAAAGGGCTGCAAAATAAGTTTTAATCCAAATTTAGGAATGCATATAATTGATTACGTGCTTTTCAACACGATTATATTACAAAAACTCGATTTCTATACATATTACTCAGTTAAAATTCTAACGAGTCCACTGTTCGGCCCATTTAGACCCGCTCATCCGAAACCTCTACAAAAGGGTTGCAAAATAAGTTTTAATCAAAATTTAGGAGTTCATACAATTGATTACGAGCTTTTCAACATGATTATATTGCAAAAACTCGATTTATGTACTTTTTACTTAGTTAAAATTCTAACGGGTTCAATGTTCGGCCCATTTAGACCCGCTCGTCCGAAACCTTTACAAAAAGATCCTAAAATAAGTTTTAATCAAATTTTAGGAGTTCATATAATTGATTAAGAGCTTTTCAACACGATTATATTGCAAAAACTTGATTTCTGTACTTTTTACTCAGTTAAAATTCTAACGGGTCCATTGTTCGGCCCATTTAAACCCGCTCGTCCGAAACCTCTACAAAAGGGTTGCAAAATAAGTTTTAATCCAAATTTAGGAGTTCATACAATTGTTTACGAGCTTTTCAACACGATTATTTTGCAAAAACTCGATTTCTGTACTTTTTACTCAGTTAAAATTCTAATTGGTCCATTGTTCGGCCCATTTAGACCCGCTCGTCTGAAACCTTTACAAAAAAGACCGTAAAAGAAGTTAGAACCAAATTTTAGGAGTTCATATAATTGATTACGAGCTTTTCAACACGATTATATTGCAAAAACTCGATTTCTGTTCTTTTTACTCAGTTAAAATTCTAACGGGTCCATTGTTCGCCCCATTTAGACCAGCTCTTCCGAAACCTCTACAAAAAAGACCGCAAAACAAGTTAGAGTCAAATTTTAGGAATTCATATAATTGATTACGAGCTTTTCAACACGACTATATTGTAACTACTTGATCTCTGGACTTTTTACTCAGTTAAAATTCTAACGGGTCCATTGTTCGGCCCATTTAGACCCGCTCGTCCGAAACCTCGACAAAAGGGTTGCAAATTAACTTTTAATCCAAATTTAGGAGTTCATACAATTGATTACGAGCTTTTCAACACAATTATATTGCAAAAACTCGATTTTTATGCTTTTTACTCATTTAAAATTCTAACGGATCCATTGTTCGGCCCATTTAGACCCGCTCGTCCGAAACCTATACAAAAAGGGCTGGAAAATAAGTTTTAATCCAAATTTAGGAATGCATATAATTGATTACGTGCTTTTCAACACGATTATATTACAAAAACTCGATTTCTATACATATTACTCAGTTAAAATTCTAACGGGTCCACTGTTCGGCCCATTTAGGAGTTCATACAATTGATTACGAGCTTTTCAACATGATTATATTGCAAAAACTCGATTTATGTACTTTTTACTTAGTTAAAATTCTAACGGGTCCATTGTTCGACCCATTTAGACCCGCTCGTCCGAAACCTTTACAAAAAAGATCCTAAAATAAGTTTTAATCAAATTTTAGGTGTTCATATAATTGAATAAGAGCTTTTCAACACGATTATATTGCAAAAACTTGATTTCTGTACTTTTTACTCAGTTAAAATTCTAACGGGTCCATTGTTCGGCCCATTTAGACCCGCTCGTCCGAAACCTCTACAAAAGGGTTGCAAAATAAGTTTTAATCCAAATTTAGGAGTTCATACAATTGTTTACGAGCTTTTCAACACGATTATTTTGCAAAAACTCGATTTCTGTACTTTTTACTCAGTTAAAATTCTAATTGGTCCATTGTTCGGCCCATTTAGACCCGCTCGTCTGAAACCTTTACAAAAAAGACCGTAAAAGAAGTTAGAACCAAATTTTAGGAGTTCATATAATTGATTACGAGCTTTTCAACACGATTATATTGCAAAAACTCGATTTCTGTTCTTTTTACTCAGTTAAAATTCTAACGGGTCCATTGTTCGCCCCATTTAGACCAGCTCTTCCGAAACCTCTACAAAAAAGACCGCAAAACAAGTTAGAGCCAAATTTTAGGATTTCATATAATTGATTACGAGCTTTTCAACACGACTATATTGTAAATACTTGATTTCTGTACTTTTTACTCAGTTAAAATTCTAACCGGTCCATTGTTCGGCCCATTTAGACCTGCTCGTCCGAAACCTCGACAAAAGTGTTGCAAATTATCTTTTAATCCAAATTTAGGAGTTCATACAATTGATTACGAGCTTTTCAACACAATTATATTGCAAAAACTCGATTTTTGTACTTTTTACTCATTTAAAATTCTAACGGATCCATTGTTCGGCCCATTTAGACCCGCTCTTCTGAAACCTCTACAAAAGGGTTGCAAAATATGTTTTAATCAAAATTTAGGAGTTCATACAATTGATTACGAGCTTTTCAACACGATTATATTGCAAAAACTCGATTTATGTACTTTTTACAAAGTTAAAATTCTAACGGGTCCATTGTTCGGCACATTTAGACCCCCTCGTCCGAAACCTTTACAAAAAAGATCCTAAAATAAGTTTTAATCAAATTTTAGGAGTTCATATAATTGATTAAGAGCTTTTCAACACGATTATATTGCAAAACTTTATTTCTGTACTTTTTACTCAGTTAAAATTCTAACGGGTCCATTGTTCGGCCCATTTAGACCCGCTCGTCCGAAACCTCTACAAAAGGGTTGCAAAATAAGTGTTAATCCAAATTTAGGAGTTCATACAATTGATCACAAGTGTTTCAACACGATTATATTACAAAAACTCGATTTCTGTACTTTTTACTCAGTTAAAATTCTAACGGGTCCATTGTTCGGCCTATTTAGACCCGATCGTCCGAAACCTATACAAAAAGGGTTGCAAAATAAGTTTTAATCCAAATTTAGGAGTTCATACAATTGTTTACGAGCTTTTCAACACGATTATATTGCAAAAACTCGATTTTTGTACTTTTTACTCAGTTAAAATTCTAACGGGTCCATTGTTCGGCCCATTCAGATCCGCTCGTCCGAAACCTTTACAAAAAAGATCCCAAAATAAGTTTTAATCAAATTTTAGGAGTTCATATAATTGATTAAGAGCTTTTCAACACGATTATATTGCAAAAACTTGATTTTTGTACTTTTTACTCAGTTAAAATTCTAACGGGTCCATTGTTCATCCCATTTAGACCCGCTCGTCCGAAACCTCTACAAAAGGGTTGCAAAATAAGTTTTAATCCAAATTTACCATTAGAATTTTAATAGATTAAAACGTACAAAAATCAAGTTTTTGCAATATAATCATGTTGAAAAGCTCATAATAAATTATATGAACTCTTAAATTTGGATTAAAACTTATTTTGCAGCTATTTTTGTAGAGGTTTCGGACGAGCGGGTCTAAATGGGCCGAACAATGGACCCGTTAGAATTTTAACTGAGTAAAAAGTACCTAAATCGACTTTTTGCAATATAATCGTGTTGAAAAGTTCATAATCAATTATATGAACTCCTAAATTTCGATTAAAACTTATTTTGCAGCCCTTTTTGTAGAGGTTTCGGACGAGCGGGTCTAAATGGGCCAAACAATGGACCCGTTAGAATTTTAACAGAGTAAAAAGTACAGAAATCGAGTTTTTGCAATATAATCATGTTGAAAAGCTCATAATCAATTATATGAACTCCTAAATTTGGATTAAAACTTATTTTGCAGCCGTTTTTGTAGAGGTTTCAGACGAGCAGGTCTAAATGGGCCGAACAATGGACCCGTTAGAATTTTAACTGAGTAAAAAATATAGTAATCGAGTTTTTGAAATATAATCGTGTTCAAAAGCTCTTAATCAATTATAGGACTCCTAGAATTTGATTCTAACTTATTTTGCGATCTTTTTTGTAACGGTTTCGGATGAGCGGGTCTAAATGGGCCGAACAATGGACCCGTTAGAATTTTAACAGAGTAAAAAGTACAAAAATCGAGTTTTTGCAATATAATTGTGTTGAAAAGCTCATTATCAATTACATGAACTCCTAAATTTGGATTAAAACTTATTTTGTAGCCCTTTTTGTAGAGGTTTCGGACGAACGGGTATAAATGGGCCGAACAATAGACCCGTTAGAATTTTAACTGAGTAAAAAATACAGAAATCGAGTTTTTGCAATATAATCGTGTTGAAAAGTTCATAATCAATTATATGAACTCCTAAATTTGGATTAAAACATATTTTGCAGCCCTTTTTGTAGAGGTTTCGGATGAGTGGGTCTAAATGGGCCAAACAATGGACCCGTTAAAATTTTAATAGAGTAAAAAGTACAGAAATTGGGTTTTTGAAATATAATAAAGTTGAAAAGCTCGTAATCAATTTTATGAACTCCTAAATTTGGATTAAAACTTATTTTGCAGCCGTTTTTGTAGAGGTTTCAGACAAGCGGGTCTAAATGGGCCGAACAATGGACCCGTTAGAACTTTAACAAAGTAAAAAGTAAAGAAATCGAGTTTTTGCAATATAATCGTGTTGAAAAGCTCATAATCAATTACATGAACTCCTAAATTTGGATTAAAACTTATTTTGTAGCCCTTTTTGTAGAGGTTTCGGACGAACGGGTCTAAATGGGCCGAACAATGGACCCGTTAGAATTTTAACTGAGTAAAAAGTACGTAAATCGAGTTTTAGCAATATAATCGTGTTGAAAAGCTCGTGATAAATTGCATGAACTCCTAAATTTGGATTAAAGCTTATTTTGCAGCCCTTTTTGTAGAGGTTTTGGACGAGCGGGTCTAAATGGGCCGTACAATGGACCCGTTACAATTTTAGCTGAGTAAAAAGTACAGTAATCGAGTTTTTGCAATATAATCGCGTTGAAAAGCTCTTAATAAATTATATGAACTCCTAGAATTTGGATTAAAACTTATTTTGCAGCCCTTTTTGTAGAGGTTTCGGACGAGCGGGTCTAAATGGACCAAACAATGGACCCGTTAAAATTTTAACTGAGTAAAAAGTAAAGAAATCTAGTTTTTGCAATATAATCGTGTTGAGAAGCTCGTAAACAATTGTATGAACTCATAAATTTGGATTAAAACTTATTTTGCAACCCTTTTGTAGAGGTTTCAGACGAGCGGGTCTAAATGGGTCGAACAATGGACCCGTTAAAATTTTAACTGAGTAAAAAGTATAGAATTCGAGTTTTTGCAATATAATCGTGTTGAAAAGCTCGTAATCAATTATATAAACTCCTAAAATTTGATTCTAACTTTTTTTGTGGTCTTTTTGTAAAGGTTTCGGACGAGCGGGTCTAAATCGGCCGAACAATGGACCCTTTAGAATTTTAATTGAGTAAAAAGTACAGAAATCGAGTTTTTGCAATATAATCCTGTTGAAAAGTTCATAATCAATTATATGAACTCCTAAATTTGGATTAAAACTTATTTTGTAGCCCTTTTTGTAGAGGTTTCGGACGAGCGAGTCTAAATGGGCCAAACAATGGACCCATTAGAATTTTAACAGAGTAAAAAGTATAGAAATCGAGTTTTTGCAATATAATCATGTTGAAAAGCTCATAATCAATTATATGAACTCCTAAATTTGGATTAAAACTTATTTTGCAGCCGTTTTTGTAGAGGTTTCGGACGAGCAGGTCTACATGGGCCGAGCAATGGACCCGTTACAATTTTAACTAAGTAAAAAGTACAGAAATCGAGTTTTTGCAATATAATCGTGTTGAAAAGCTCGTAATCAATTGTATGAACTCCTAAATTTGGATTAAAACTTATTTTGCAACGCTTTTGTAGAGGTTTCGGACGACCGGGTCTAAATGGGCCGAACGATGGACCCGTTAGAATTTTAAATGAGTAAAAAGTAAAGAAATCGAGTTTTTGCAATATAATCGTGTTGAAAAGCTCATAATCAATTATATGAACTCCTAAATTTGGATTAAAACTTATTTTGCAGCCCTTATTGAAGAGGATTCGGACGAGCGGGTCTAAATGGGCCGAACAATGGACCCCTTAGAATTTTAACTGAGTAAAAAGTACAGAAAACGAGTTTTTGCAATATAATCGTGTTGAAAAGCTCATAATCAATTATATGAACTCCTAAATTTGGATTAAAACTTATTTCGCAGCCCTTTTTGTAGAGGTTTCGGACGAGCGGGTCTAAATGGGCCGAACAATGGACCCTTTAGAATTTTAACAGAGTAAAAACTACAGAAATCGAGTTTTTGCAATATAATCATGTTGAAAAGCTCATAATCAATTATGTGAACACCTATATTTGGATTAAAACTTATTTTGCAGCCCTTTTGGTAGAGGTTTCGGACGAGCGGGTCTAAATGGGCCAAACAATGGACCCGTTAGAATTTTAACTGAGTAAAAAGTACAGAAATCGAGTTTTTGCAATATAATCGTGTTGAAAAGCTCGTAAAAATTGTATGAACTCCTAAATTTGGATTAAAACTTATTTTGCAACCCTTTTGTAGAGGTTTCGGACGAGTGGGTCTAAATGGGCCGAACAATGGACCCGTTAGAATTTTAACTGAGTAAAAAGTACAGAAATCAAGTTTTTGCAATATAATCGTGTTGAAAAGCTCGTAATCAATTGTATGAACTCCTAAATTTGGATTAAAACTTATTTTGCAACCCTTTTGTAGAGGTTCCGGACGATCGGGTCTAAATGGGCCGAACAATGGACCCGTTAGAATTTTAACCGAGTAAAAAGTACTGTAATCGAGTTTTTGCAATATAATCGTGTTGAAAAGCTCGTAATCAATTATAGGAACTCCTAAAATTTGATTCTAACTTATTTTGATGTCTTTTTTTCTAAAGGATTCGGACGAGCGGGTCTAAATGGGCCAAACAATGGACCCGTTAGAATTTTAACTGAGTAAAAAGTACCGAAATCGAGTTTTTGCAATATAATCGTGTTGAAAAGCTCGTAAAAAATTGTATGAACTCCTAAATTTGGATTAAAACTTATTCTGCAACCCTTTTGTAGAGGTTTCGGACGAGCGGGTCTAAATGGGGCGAACAATGGACCCGTTAGAATTTGAACTGAGTAAAAAGTATAGTAATCGAGTTTTTACAATATAATCGTGTTGAAAAGCTCTTAATCAATTATATGAACTCCTAAAATTTGATTCTAACTTATTTTGCGATCTTTTTTGAAAGGTTTCGGACGAGCGGGTCTAAATGGGCCGAACAATGGACCCGTTAGAATTTTAACAGAGTAAAAAGTACAGAAATCGAGTTTTTGCAATATAATCGTGTTGAAAAGCTCGTAATCAATTGTATGAACTCCTAAATTTAGATTAAAACTTATTTTGCAACCCTTTTGTAGAGGTTTCGAACGACCGGGTCTAAATGGGCCGAACAATGGGCCCGTTAGAATTTTAACCGAGTAAAAAGTATTGTAATCGAGTTTTTGCAATATAATCGTGTTGAAAAGCTCGTAATCAATTATATGAACTCCTAAAATTTGATTCTAACTTATTTTGCGGTCTTTTTTGTAAAGGTTTCGGACGAGCAGGTCTAAATGGGCCGAACAATGGACCAGTTAGAATTTTAACTGAGTAAAAAGTAGAGAAATCGAGTTTGTGCAATATAATCGTGTTGAAAAGCTCGTAAACAATTGTATGAACTCCTAAATTTGGATTAAAACTTATTTTGCAACCCTTTTGTAGAGGTTTCGGACGAGCGGGTCTAAATGGGCCGAACAATGAACCCGTTAGAATTTTAACTGAGTAAAATGCACAAAAATCGAATTTTTGCAATATGATTGATTTGAAAAGCACTTAATCAATTATATAACCTCCTAAAATTTGATTCTAACTTATTTTGCTATCTTTTTTGTAAAGGTTTCGGACGAGCGGGTCTAAATGGGCCGAACAATGGACCCGTTAGAATTTTAACGGAGTAAAAAGTACAGAAATCGAGTTTTTGCAATATAATCGTGTTGAAAGGTTCATAATCAATTATATAAACTCCTAAATTTGGATTAAAACTTATTTGCAGCCCTTTTGTAGAGGTTTCTGACGAGCGGGTCTAAATGGGCCGAACAATGGATCCGTTAGAATTTTAACAGAGTAAAAAGTATGGAAATCGAGTTTTTACAATATAACCATGTTGAAAAGCTCATAATCAATTATATGAACTCCTAAATTTGGATTAAAACTTATTTTGCAGCCCTTTTTGTAGAGGTTTCGGACGAGCGGGTCTAAATGGGCCGAGCTATGGACCCGTTACAATTTAAACTTAGTAAAAAGTACAGTAATCGAGTTTTTGCAATATAATCGTGTTGAAAAGCTCATAATCAATTATATGAACTCCTAGAATTTGGATTAAAACTTATTTGCAGCCCTTTTTGCAGAGGTTTCGGACGAGCGGGTCAAAATGGGCCGAACATTGGACCCGTTAGAATTTTAACTGAGTAAAAAGTACATAAAATGAGTTTTTGCAGTATAATCGTGTTGAAAAGCTCGTAATCAATTATATGAAATCCTAAAATTTGATTCTAACTTGTTTTGCGGTCTATTTTTTGTAGAGGTTTCGGATGAGCGGGTCTAAATGGGCCGAAAAATGGACCCGTTAGAATTTTAACTGAGTAAAAAGTATAGAACTCGAGTTTTTGCAATATAATCATTTTGAAAAGCTCGTAATCAATTGTATGAACTCCTAAATTTGGATTAAAACTTATTTTGCAACCATTTTGTAGAGGTTTCGGACGAGCGGGTCTAAATGGGCCGAACAATGGACCCATTAGAATTTTTTTTTGAGAAAAAAGCCTCATTAAAAACCCCACTAATCTCAATTGGGCTAGCCCAGAGGGGTCCTGAAGGGGAAAGGATTGCCCAAATATATATATATATATATAAAATCAAGGGGGTTGAAAACCAACCTGTACAATAGAGCGTAAGAAATCGGGCAAGCCCGGCCCAAAATACAAAGAGGACCTAGAGTGCAAGGCCCAATTGGCAATAGAATGTGCTAGAACATTAGCAACTCGCGGTACATAAAGAAAATGTAAATCCGGAATCGATAATAATGCCGCTCCAGCCGACATCTCTACCAAGTGTATCCCCAGTGATGATGGCGCGAAGCTCCGCAGTGGAGGCGTTGACGCATCCTACGCAATGAATGGCACAACCATGAAGAATAGCTCCACTAGCATCCCGAGCCACAACACCAAACCTTGCTTCGCCTATAGCGGGGTTGAAAGCACTGTCGACATTGATTTTAACCTTCCCTTCCGGTGGCAGCCTCCATGTTGGTTGAGAAAGAGCTGGCTCCGTCCGTAGTTGTGTCGTGGCGTGAAGAGAGTTGGCCGAGGCGTAGTCCTGTAGCAGTTCCCTAGAATTCATAAGAGTAAGCCATGGCGGCTACAAACGCTTAGAGTGAACCCAGTCGTTCATCCGGTTCCAGATGTTCCAAAGGATAGTGAGGAACAGACTAAATTCAGAGCGAGAAAGTAGCGAGGCCCCTTGTTCCAACCATAAAGGAGTAGGGGAGAGCGCGCTAGTGCGTAAAGGAAGGGGAAGCCCAGCTAGTTGCAGTACTTCAGCTGCACCAACACAATCTCGGAGAGCATGGAGTGGTGTTTCGACTACCGTCGGGAAAAAAGGGCACACGCCAGAGCCTAACCCCACAATTGCAAGACGGTCACCTGTGGGTAGAGCATCTCGTCATGCTCTCCATCCAAAGGATCGAATCTTCGGGAGGGTGCTCGCTTTGGAAATAGCCCGCCAAAGGGGAGAAGGACGGCCGATAGGTCTGACTGGACGTCGTAAGAATAGGTATCCGGAGCGCACCGAATATATCCCCGTGTCATGATAGCCCCAAAGTAATACATCGTGCCGCTCATTGGAGATTGGCACACACAATATGACATCAGCATCATCCCAGTCAAAATGCTAGCGGACTTTGAGTTCGTCCCAAGACGCTTGATTGCGGATCATGAAGTCACGACACCGTAAGGGGAGTTCATCCTCGTCTTGATAATTTCCAAAGAAGGATAAATTGGAGGCTCCGCCCCAAGGGTCACGGTGGATACGGATCTGACTCTGGATTCCGGGTCGCCAAAAGTAACCCGGCTGCAATCGTTGCAGGGCCTGCTAAAGACCACGCCAAGCGAATGACGTGCGTCGATCTAGCTTAGCGTCCATTAATTTCCCAGAAGGAAAGTAACATGAGCGTAAGACACGCGCAAGGAGGGATTCAGGCGAATGGATCAGCCTCCATAATTGTTTACCTAAAAGAGCAATGTTGAAATCGTTTAGATTCCTAAAGCCCATTCCCCCTGCTGCCTTGGGATCACAAATAGAGTCCCAAGATAGAATAGGCCAGCCTCGCTTGTTACTGCGGCCAGACCACCAGTATCGACGGATCGAGCTAGTCATATCGTCTATGATGTTCTGCGGGAGCAGGTAACAAGACATAACATACCGAGGTATGGCTTGTGCCACCAACTTTATCAGTGTTTCGCGCCCACTGAAGGAAAGTAAGTTGGTGTCCCATTTAGTTATTCGAGAACTGAATTTGTCACAGACAAATCCTAGACATTCCATTCGATTCCTCCCTATCATGAGAGGAACTCCGAGATAGATACTCGGGTCCTCAACAATGCGCACATCGAGAGTCAATTGAACTGCCTGAATGAAGGTCTCAAAACAGCGTGAACTGCAGTAGGCCGTGGACTTATCGAAATTAACAGTTTGTCCTGAGGAGGATTCATATAGGCGTAGAATCTCTTTCAACCTATCAACCTCATCAGGGCAATTACGAAGGAAAACAATGCTATCATCGGCAAATAGCAGATGTGTGATCCGAGGTCCATGTCGGTTGGCTTGTAAGCTGAGGAGGCGCCCTTCCCGTTGTTCGAATTCAAGGGCCGCGGATAACCCTTGGGAAAAAATGAGAAAGAGGAATAGGGAGAGGGGGTCACCCTTTCGGATGCCGCGAGCAGGTACAAACTCATCAGATAGAGTCCCATTAATTCTAACAGAAAAAGAGACCGAGGAGACACAACGAAGTATAAGGTGTACCCATTCAGGTGCAAAGCCCATTCGTGACATCACATCCCGATGGAACGACCATTCAACTTTGTCGAAGGCCTTCTCCATATCCAGTTTCAATGCCGCCCCTTGGTAAATGGCAGCGCTATTCGAGTGGAGGGTATGCACAAGCTCATGAGCGATTAAGATGCTGTCGGATATGTTCCTGCCACGAACAAAGGCTGCCTGTGCATCACTGATACAATCTGGTAGAACAGGCTTAAGTCGGTTAACAAGAACCTTAGCAACCGTTTTGTATATGACCGTGCATAAGCTAATTGGTCAAAACTGGCGCATGTTTGTTGGGTCCGCCACCTTTGGAATAAGCACGATTACCGTTTTATTTACAGCCAACATGTCGGCTTCCCCGCGCAATAGACTTAAGCAAAGCTGAATAAATTCAGGCCCAATGATGTTCTAGTGTTGCTTGAAGAAACCACTAGGAAATCCATCGATGCCAGGAGCTTTCCTTGGACTAATATCCTGGAAGGCGGCAAGCACTTCACTCTCTGTGAATGGTCGCAACAGAGAAGTATTCATTGATGGAGTGACGACCGGAGGGATTTGTTCCAGCAGACGTGGCGAAGAACTAGGGTTGGACGATGTAAATAGCGTCCGAAAATAATCCGAGGCAATTTGAAGGAGCCTAGGCGTAGCTGTATGCCAAACACGGTTCCCATCGTGAAGGCCACAAATAGTGTTATTTTTCCTTCGCTTAGAGGCTCTAGCGTGGAAAAAAGACGTGTTTTTGTCCCCTTGGAACAACCATGTGACCCGCGATTGTTGTGCCCAGTAGGCTTCACGTACGTCCAGAAGACGTCGAAGCTCTAGTTTTGCGTCTCGCAGGTCATTTAACATCATAGTCGGTAGTTGACGACGTCGCATGTATGAATTGATTTTGCGTTGTAGTTCCGCAATGCGGTTGTGTGATTGGCATCGGCGATGCGATTGCCAATCGTGAAGCTGGTTGCCAACCGTACATAATTTATCAGGCAAATTGCCCGATGCATTCGCCCATGCCTGTTGGAAGGTCGAGATGCATGATGGATAATTTGCCCAACAAGATTCAAAAAGGAAATGGTCAAAGGTCTCTCGAGGAGCAGTGTCGCGCTGGAGAGCATGTTTTGTGTCCATGACTATGACATAATGGTCAGAGTCCGGGGAAAAATATTACGGCATTGGAATGTGGAATTTTCACTAAGCCATGCATTGCATGCTAGAAAACGATCAAGTCATTCACAAACAGTTGAGACGTTAGGCCCTGTTCGGGACCAAGTGAACCAACCCGATGTTGGCTTGCAATCAAAAAGAC
The DNA here is from genome assembly GCA_030270665.1 of Hibiscus trionum. NCBI lineage: Eukaryota > Viridiplantae > Streptophyta > Magnoliopsida > Malvales > Malvaceae > Hibiscus > Hibiscus trionum. The sequence continues at coordinate 33,897,077 of BSYR01000010.1, read as the reverse complement.
TATTGCGAGATAAACATTCGCGAAAGCTAGTGGTTTGCGACTGCGGTCGGTGACAGCCTCCTTGTTTTTCTGAATCTGATAAAATATCATTAAGGTCACCGCCAATTAACCAAGGCATTGGTGAAGCGTGACGCAAAGAATCAATCAAATCCCACGTTTTAGACTTCACATTTGTGTCAGCGTAACCATATATGCCCGTAAAACGAAAACATTCATCATACGAATTTAAAATAACATCGATGGATCGATTAGAATACGAGAGCAAATCAAGTTCAATTTTATTATTCCAAAATATAATGAGTCCGGAGCATGTGGGGCTGCTATCAACATGGATGCAGCCATGCATATCTAATAAAATCCTTAAACGATCATAATAATAACGACATAAGCGAGTTTCAGACAAAAATATAACATCCGGTTGCAACCTACGAGCAATGGTGCTCAACCCTTGAACTGCCGTCGGGGAACCAAGATCGCGACAGTTCCAACAAAAGATCCTCATTTCTCTCGGCGGGGTTGAACGTCAACCGCCACCGAAGAGATTTTGCTGCTCATCCCAGCTTTAGATAGTTTGGAAGGTTTGTCAGAGGTCACTCCGGGTTTCACCGGCTTAGCCTGAGCGGAGGGGAGGTTCTCGGCCTCTTGGTAACATCAACAGCAACCACCGGAGGGCTACGTTTTGTCTTGCGGGAGCCAGTTGCTCCATTAGTAGGTCCTGACGTTGCAGCCAACCAATCCTCAAATTTTGGGTTGGTATACACATTACTTCCAACCCCCACAGTAGTGGAAATGGGAGGAGCAGCTGCAGGCACCGGTATACCATCGTCATCGGTCAGTACAAACCGCTTCTCCGGCGGAGTGGAGGAGGCAGCAGCATCATTCATGGCTGGAGTGACCTTGGGGGAACCATTTGTGACAGATTTTGCATCTGCCGGTATGATGTCCAGAGGTACCACATTTAGTGGCTCAATTGTTTGTGCTGCTAAAGGGAATGCATGTTGTTCGCTGGCAGCATCATCCTCAATCGGAACAGCCACATCAGCAGTTGCGGGCGGGTCCGATATGCCCAGCGATGGATTGGCTGCAACATCAGCCATAGTATCCGCATGGTCCTCGTGTGCCACTGTTGTTGGAGCAGCATCAGGCACTGTATCCGTTGCAACATGAGGCTGCTGCTGGGATGTTTTCGCAATCCCTACCACCTTTTTCCCTTTACCGTTTACATCTGGACAAATGTAAATGAACGGGGAAATTAATAAACAGTAGAAAATGATGGAGTGTGTAAAATTACAAAAGAGATCAAAATAAAATGAAATGAAAATACCCTTAGTAACAGCTGGTGTTATCGAAGGGCCTGCTGGTTCAAAATATCGAACTCGTCCTTTGCTTGCAACCTTAGATTTGCCTTTCGGAGTAGGGGCACGTAGCCAATCACCGTATTGTAGTGCTTCTGGTTTGGCATCCTTAAAGTCAGCGCAAGAAGCACATAGATGACAGAGGATTCCACACACATGGCAGAATGTGGGCAACTTCTCATATTGGACGGGGAGTATTTGTGGTTCCTAATCAGCTATTCCCATTGCCACAAAACAGTGCAATGGTCGAGCAACATCTACTTGGATCCAAACGCGGAGGAACTTGACCATGTTCCCATCTTCCGATTTTTGGGAATCAGTTCCCATGACGGCTCCAAGGCCGCTACCAAGTGCCCGCCCAATGATGTTGGCAACCGTGTCCCCGGTCATCATAGCTAGGGGAACTTTGTGAATCCGAACCCAGATTCGCATATGAGTAAAAGCATAGCCATCAATGGTGAGTTTTGGTTGGATTGGCAGTAGAGCAAGCCAGTCCTTTTTGAACGTCCATGGGCCTCGCTTAAGGACATCATCTCTGCGAGCCGTTGTCTCAAATTTAAACATGAAGAATCCTGATCCTAGGGCCGTTACCGTTGATAGCTTATCACCTTTCCAAACTGTCGAAAAAATGCGTACCAACGCAGCTTCATCGAAAGTTTTCGTTGGAAAAAGCTTCCCTATCAGAGATGATTTGTAATCATCGAGGGTGATGGCTTTGGTCGAAGCTGGTGCAAAAACCAAATGTTGTTCCTCAGTAGTAAACTGGAGGTTGTCAAAGCGTGATAGAAAAAAAATCTGAGGAGGCCATGGTGAAGTAACAGTTAAAGCTGTTGTAGTGGTAGAGAGAAGAATGGTGCAGCCAACATACAAAAGCTGAAGCTGGCGGCCAAGGTGAAATATATGTGTTGAAGAGAAGTAATACCTTAGATGGGATTGATAATTCCGAATAAGTAGGAGAGATTTCAAAAGATAAAATAAATTTTAAATTTATGTTTATCTTAAATTTTATATGTATGGTAATCCTAAAGATTTGTAGATTCCCCGAAAAGAGATGAACAAAATCTTTCCCAGCAAATTCAAAGTTCAATTTTAACTTAGATAAAATAAGTTTGAAATAGAATTTGAAAGTGTATGGTATATGAAGATTAGAAGAGATAGTGATAGCTTTCCCAACAACTTCAAAAAATATTCTAAACTTAGATAATGTGAAATTGAAAGTGAGTTCAAAAGGAAATGGATTCATGATATATAGGGAATTATCCATTAAGAAAATTCGAAATGTGGAATGGGAGGTATTTTTGGTTATCCCGATTTTTTGGAACAATAAAATCTCGGAAATAATGGAACAATGGAACCTCAAAGTTTTGCCTCGCCTCCGTTGAGAGTAAACAGGGTCGTTACCGTTCATGGAGACGGTGGCAGCAGGGTAACGGGCCCGGGAAACCAACGTCTCACAATCTACCATCAACGTATGCATGGAGGGGAATAGAAAAACCCTAGCTGCAGCCAACGATGGGCTCGAGATGAGTCCTGACAAACTGCCAGCAATCAGCAAGCCAGACTTGAGTAACATCACTAATAAACATATGATGATAAAATGTCTCAAATATAATATAGGTGTTGCATGTCGTATTTGGTTGCAGCTATGCGTCCGTTTGCATGCATGCCATCGCCATGCAATTGGTAAGAAAAACATGATAACGAGAGACTTAGAAGTCTCGTGCCATTTTTCAAGAGAAGCAAAAATACAAGGCCTTGACGGCCAGGATGAACCCTGTGCCCTGATTAAGGGGCTGGGATGAGGAAGGGCACCCATGAGTGTGACCCAGCATAATCAAAACATTCTACAAAATTATTAAGATTACTGAGAATAGTTATGAATGAATTAACTAGGATAATTGTGGATGACGGTAGAAATCTTTGGTAGAGAGTGGTCGTCAGCATTGGAGAGTGAGGTCTCCATGACAGTAATAAAAATAATAAGCAAACCTGTACATGTTGGTGAGGGATGGATACAGATAACTCCAGTGGTATTCATTTGCCGGAGAGTAATGTGACACCAACTAGCTTGGAAAGATCGACAGAGGGCTAGATGAGAGCCATGGCAAAGCCAATGGAAAAGCAAAATTCCACGGGGTGATGGGTCGGTTTCCCACTGTCACCGTTTGGGTGCTAAACAAGCACCACCGCGGCAGAGGTGAGAGGGAGAGGTGGTAGAAGCGGTGGTGGAAGGGTGAAAGGTGGTGGTGGTGGTGGTCGGGGTAGATGGGAAAAACGAAAGGGAGAATTAGAGAGAAAAAAAATTGAGAGAGTTTTCATCACCCGTTACCCGTTGGAATTTTTACCCGTTAGAATTTTAACTGAGTAAAAAGTACAGTAATCGAGTTTTTGCAATATAATCATGTTGAAAAGCTCTTAATCAATTATATGAACTCCTAAAATTTGATTCTAACTTATTTTGCGATCTTTTTCGTAAAGGTTTCGGACGAGCGGGTCTAAATGGGCCGAACAATGGACCCATTAGAATTTTAACTGAGTAAAAAGTACAGAAATCGAGTTTTTGCAATATAATCGTGTTGAAAAGCTCATAATCAATTGTATGAACTCCAAAATTTGGATTAAAACTTATTTTGCAACCCATTTGTAGAGGTTTCGGACGACCGGGTCTAAATGGGCCGAACAATGGACCCGTTAGAATTTTAACTGAGTAAAAAGAATTGTAATCGAGTTTTTGCAATATAATCGTGTTGAAAAGCTCGTAATCAATTATATGAACTCCTAAAATTTGATTCTAACTTATTTTACGGTCTTTTTTGTATAGGTTTCGGACGAGCGGGTCTAAATGGGCCGAACAATGGACCCGTTAGAATTTTAACTGAGTAAAAAGTACAGAAATTAAGTTTTTGCAATATAATCGTGTTGAAAAGCTCGTAATCAATTGTATGAACTCCTAAATTTGGATAAAAACTTATTTTGCAACCCTTTTGTAGAGGTTTCGGACCAGATGGTCTAAATGGGCCGAACAATGGACCCGTTAGAATTTTAACCGAGTAAAAAGTACAGAAATCGAGTTTTTGCAATATAATCATGTTGAAAAGCTCATAATCAATTATATGAACTCCTAAATTTGGATTAAAACTTATTTTGCAGCACTTTTTGTGGGGGTTTCGGACGAGCGGGTCTAAATGGGTCTAACAATGGACCAGTTACAATTTTAACTGAGTAAAAAGTACAGTAATCGAGTTTTTGCAATATAATCGTGTTGAAAAGCTCTTAATCAATTATATGAACTCCTAGAATTTGGATTAAAACTTATTTTGTAGCCCTTTTTGTAGAGGTTTCGGATGAAGCAGGTCTAAATGGGGCGAACAATGGATTCGTTAGAATTTTAAATGAGTAAAAAATACAGTAATCGAGTTTTTGCAATATAATCATGTTGAAAAGCTCGTAATCAATTGTATGAACTCCTAAATTTGTATTAAAACTTATTTTCCAACCCTTTTTTAGAGGTTTCGGACTAGCGGGTCTAAATGGGCTGAACAATGGACCCATTAGAATTTTAACAGAGTAAAAAGCACAAAAATTGAGTTTTTGCAATATAATTGTGTTGAAAAGCTCATAATCAATTGTATGAACTCCTAAGTTTGGATTAAAACTTATTTTGCAACCCTTTTGTAGTGGTTTCGGACGAGTGGGTCTAAATAGGTCGAAGAATGGACCCGTTAGAATTTTAACTGAGTAAAAAGTACTGTAATCGAGTTTTTGCAATATAATCGTGTTGAAAAGCTCGTAATCAATTATATGAACTCCTAAATTTGATTCTAACTTGTTTTGCGGTCTTTTTTGTAGAGGTATCGGACGAGCGGGTCTAAATGGGCCGAACAATGGACTCGTTAGAATTTTAACTGAGTAAAAAGTACAGAAATCGAGTTGTTGCAATATAATCGTGTTGAAAAGCTCGTAATCAATGGTATGAACTCCTAAATTTGGATTAAAACTTATTTTGCAACCCTTTTGTAGTGGTTTCGGACGAGCGGGTCTAAATGGGCCGAACAATGGACCTGTTAGAATTTTAACTGAGTAAAAAGTACAGAAATCGAGTTTTTGCAATATAATCGTGTTGAAAAGCTCGTAATCAATTGTATGAACTCTTAAATTTGGATTAAAACTTATTTTCCAACCCTTTTGTAGAGGTTTCAGACGAGCGGGTCTAAATGGGCCGAACAATGGACCCATTAGAATTTTAACTGAGTCAAAAGTACAGAAATCGAGTTTTTGTAACACCCTAAAATCACCCTAGTTGGAACAGTAGAAAAATAACAAAGAAAATGTAAACATCATATAATTTAATTAAGATTGAAATGAAACCACATAAGCTATGTCCTATTAAATTACAACGGGATTAAAACAATATGTACGATCATATATAGACTTATAAGTAATAGAATTTAACATGTGATACATGTATGTTACATATGTATTAGATAGTGGAAAATTAATATTGGATCAACTTTATAATATAAATTATAAAGATATGTTAGTGGGAATTAAATTATATACATGTATACTTTAAAATTATAATAAATTAATAATAGAATAAAGTATATATATGTGAATATATTAGTATAATGGGCTGATAACAAGGATATAATATGAATATAAGTAAGGACAAGTGGACTAACAAAGGATTAATAGTGAAACATGTGTCCCACTATCTCCACTCAAATGACACTCGGCATCTTGGAGATTAAACAATCCAAATGCAGCTTCATCTTCTCCATTTGTTTAACCACCGAAAAAACATAGAAAAATAGAGTGAGAGAGGGAGCTGTGAACTGAAGATAGGTTCTGGAAAAATTAAGAACAATTGCATGCATGTTCATCTAGTGTACAAGTAAGTAACTTTGTGTTTAACCGATTCTATTTTGAGTTTTAGGGTTGTATTGTTGATTTGGTTGTGAATTGCTGCTGGAAATGTGTTTCTAGATGTTTTATATTGATGATAGGTAGCTGGGTTCATGTTAGAATAGCTAAATTTCTGGAAAATTTAATATGAACATGAACTTAAAATGAATCTGCCCAGAATTTTTAATTATAGACACCTTTCGGAAATCTGGAAAATTGAGCATGTTAGAGTCATTTCTGGAAAAAGTGTTCTTATACAAAGTTGTAGAAGACAAAATTCTACATGAGATAGAGGTAAGAATTGCACGAAAATGTTAAGTATAGGTCTCTGAATTGTTGTTAGAAGTTGACTGGACTGAAACTGAATGAATTTGGAATCTGCTGGACTAAATTGTGAAATTCGAAATGTTTAGGGGTCAAAATGGTGTTAATAAATTATGAAAATTTATGCTTGAAACAGGGGAGTCATGGAATGAATAAAAATTAAATGGCCAAGCTTGAATTAAGTCTCAATTGGTAGATTAAATGCATTTAGATCACATGTAGGATTATTAAAGGATTAAAGGGGACTGTTTTGTGGAAATTGATAAATTGAGGACTTCAATGCTCTGTTTTTAAGGATGCCAGAACTTCATTGTTATGTTAATACATGTAGTTTAATGTGGTTAATAGCTTAGAATCAAATGAATTGTGAAATATAGGATTTAAATGCACTAAAGTCACTAGGTTAAGCTTGGACAGATTAGGCCCTGAAATTGCCCTGTTTTCAAATGTAAAACTGTATTAACTGGGAAATGATAAAATTATGTGCCATACATGGTTGTAAAGGTGTGTTTATAAGCTTTCTAAAATGGTAAAGAACTCCTTATTTGGAGTTGTGAGTAAAAAGATATGGCCAGTTTAGTAGAGGTTACTCAAACTGCCAGTTTAGGGGGCAGATTCACTTATCTAGGTGTTTATGCTTAAGTAAATGAATTTATTTGTTTGAATTAATTACTAATGGATATTGTATATGATATTTTATGTTTTAAGATCACATTGGTGAAGAATTTCAAGAAGATTTAAGGAGTGATCAAGCAAAGAGAAGGGGGAAAGGAATCATCATCAAGGATAACAACTAAGCTTGGAAGTATTTGTGAGTGTAGCTAGTTTAGGGTTGAGATTAGTGTCTCAACCAATGTGTTTATGTTTCTTGGATGATTTAAAATGAAGCATGTAATGAACTTAATAATGGATTGGTAAATTTAAATGCTAAGGAAGAAGGACTAAAGGAATGAACTATGAACTAGGTATATGATGCTATCTAGATATGCTAGTTGATGTCTATATGGGTTGCTTTGTGACATGAGTTGTTTGAGCCACTTGAATTGAATTAATGGATGATTTAGCTACTGTTTGAAGATGGTTATATGATTGAAATGATGCTAAATGCTTGCTGGAAATTTGATTGACCATGGCTTGAATGTGCACAATGTAAACATGATTGAATGTGTACATGACTTTGTGATATGTGTTTGATAAACAAGTAAAATGCTATTGTTAATAAAGAAAGATAAGTAAAGTCCTTGGTTTGATTAGTGTCTATAGGTAGAAGGGCATGCCTTAGAGTCATTGAGCTCCTCTGATCTTTGTTACAGGATGGTGGTTAGTCACCTATAAACCTGATAAGGTGGTTAGTCACCTTGATAATTGAATGGTGGTAAGTCACCATTGATGCCTATGCATCCTCTGTTATAAGTTGAAATGAGAAATGGATACTTTGAGTATCTAATGTTATATGTTACATGAAGACTTGATTACCTAATTCATTAATCATCCAAGGCAAAACATGATTAGAACAATGATATATGTTTAAATGAACAAGTTGGGTATTAGCCCTTATGATATGGAATGAATATGTGTACTTGGTTGAGATTTAAAATGAACTATGTTGTGATGTGAAACTATGAAATGTTGCTGCCAAGATGACAATGAGATTACATGTTGTTTGTTGTCCAATTTAGCTTGAATTGTACATGTGCTTGCTGCCCAAATTTGGCTTGAATTGTATATGTTGCTTGCTGTCCAATTTGGTATGAAATATACATGTAGCTTGCTGCCCAAATTGGTATGTTTTAAATGAAATGGTTGCTGCCCAATAAGTCATTGTACATGTAAATACTTGCTGCCCTATTGGTTAGTACATGAAAATAGCTTTGTTAACTTGGTTTTGATAGACTAGTTAGGTATTCCAATACGTGCTAAGCCTAGCTAAGTAACTTTAAAGATTGAATAAGACTTTAAAAGATTGAAACTAGTAAAGTCTAGGGCTGCCTCACTAAGTACATTATGTGTACTTATCACTCTCTTTGTTTCCTTCTTCCAAAATAACAGGCTCGTTGATATCCGAAAGCCATCCGTTTTGTTCCGAGAGCTTCGCAAGCCAAGAACAAGTATGATATAATCTTGCTTAGTCTCCTAGTTGGTGGCATAGTCTAAGTTAGTTTGTCATGCATTATGGAACATGTAATTGTTAAGTTTGGTTTGTATAAAACTAAGACATGTTATATTACGTAATGACTTGATGAATGTTTATGTAAATATGGATATGATGATATGAATGAACTATGTTTGAAGTTAGCTAAGCTTGATATGAATTTGACTATCATTTATATGGTTCATGCCCTTGATGGATTTGAATGGTTGAGTATGTATAAGTATGTTATCTTTATTTGAATTAGGAAGGTTGCATCTAGAATTGTTGTTGGATGATTTGTATAGTTCGAATGGTAATAGAATATTAGAATAAAATGAATGCTGATTTCTAATACTATTGTATATGATTTAGGTTGTTTGAAAGTTGTTATGTGTATTTGTATGGTTGTGTTGTAATATGAACTAAGATATGTATATAGATAATATTTGATTGTCTTATGTATTCGAATAAGAAGCATTGGTATACTTGAATCAAATGTTCATGAGTTTGATTGAATACATGTTTGCTAGGTCTTAAACATATGTTAGATGATCATGTGTAAGGATTAGGCTAATAACAAGTTTTATATCATGTAGACCAAATGTATATAAGCTTATATTAGATTAGTTTGATTTGAAATTAGATCACATGTATGTTAGTTAGGCTAGTTAATATGCATTTGCAACATGAATATAGGATTCATGTTAGAAAAGTTATTTCGTAGCCATTTTTTGTAGAGGTTTCGGACGAGCGCGTCTAAATGGGCAAAACAATCGACCTGCTAGAATTTTTTTTAAGAAAGCCCGTTAGAATTTTAATTGAGTAAAAAAGTACAAAAATCAAGTTTTAGCAATCTAATTGTGTTGAAAAGCTCGTAATCAATTGTATGAACTCCTAAATTTGGTTTAAAACTTATTTTGCAACCCTTTTGTTGAGGTTTCGGATGAGCAAGTCTAAATGGGCCGAACAATGGACCCGTTAGAATTTTAACTGAGTACAAAGTACAGAAATCAAGTTTTTGCAATATAATCATGTTGAAAAGATCGTAATCATATGAACTCCCAAAATTTGAATCTAACTTTTTTTGCGGTCTTTTTTGTAGAGGTTTCGGACGAGCGGGTCTAAATGGGGCGAACAATGGACCCGTTAGAATTTTAAATGAGTAAAAAATACAGTAATCGAGTTTTTGCAATATAATCGTGTTGAAAAGCTCGTAATAAATTGTATGAACTCCTAAATTTGTATTAGAACTTATTTTCCAACCCTTTTGTAGAGGTTTCGGACTAGCGGGTCTAAATGGGCCGAACAATGGACCCATTAGAATTTTAACAGAGTAAAAAGCACAAAAATGGAGTTTTTACAATATAATTGTGTTGAAAAGCTCATAATCAATTGTATGAACTCCTAAGTTTGGATTAAAACTTATTTTGCAACCCTTTTGTAGAGGTTTCGGACGAGCGGGTCTAAATGGGCCGAACAATGGACCCGTTAGAAATTTAACTGAGTAAAAAGTACATAAATCGAGTTTTTGCAATATAATCGTGTTGAAAAGCTCGTAATCAATTGTATGAACTCCTAAATTTGGATTAAAACTTATTTTGCAACCCTTTTGTAGAGGTTTCGGACGAGCGGGTCTAAATGGGCCGAAAAATGGACCTGTTAGAATTTTAACTGAGTAAAAAGTACAGAAATCGAGTTTTTGCAATATAATCGTGTTGAAAAGCTCGTAATCAATTGTATGAACTCCTAAATTCGGATTAAAACTTATTTTCCAACCCTTTTGTAGAGGTTTCGGACGAGCGGGTCTAAATGGGCCGAACAATGGACCCATTAGAATTTTAACTGAGTCAAAAGTACAGAAATCGAGTTTTTGCAATATAATAGTGTTGAAAAGCTCGTAATCAATTATATGAACTCCTAAATTTCGATTAAAACTTACTTTGCGGTCCTTTACGTAAGGTTTCAGACGAGCGAGTCTAAATGGGCCGAACAATGGACCCGTTAGAATTTTAACCGAGTAAAAAGTATAAAAATTATGTTTTTCCAATATAATAGTGTTGAAAAGCTCGTAATCAATTGTATGAACTCCTAAATTTGGATTAAAACTTATTTTCCAACCCTTTTGTAGAGGTTTCGGACGAGCGGGTCTAAATGGGCCGAACAATGGACCCGTTAGAATTTTAACTGAGTAAAAAGTACAGAAATCGAGTTTTGGCAATATAATGTGTTGAAAAGCTCGTAATCAATTATATGAACTCCTAAATTTGATTCTAACTTGTTTTGCGGTCTTTTTTGTAAAGTTTCGGACGAGCGGGTCTAAATGGTCCGAACAATGGACCCGTTAGAATTTTAACTGAGTCAAAAGTACAGAAATCGAGTTTTTGCAATATAATAGTGTTGAAAAGCTCGTAATTAATTTTATGAACTCCTAAATTTCGATTAAAACTTACTTTGTGGTCCTTTTCGTAAGGTTTCGGACGAGCGAGTCTAAATGGGCCGAACAATGGACCCGTTAGAATTTTAATCGAGTAAAAAGTATAAAAATTAAGTTTTTGCAATATAATAGTGTTGAAAAGCTCGTAATCAATTATATGAACTCCTAAATTTGGATTAAAAGTTATTTTGTAGCCATTTTTTGTAGAGGTTTCGGACGAGCGCGTCTAAATGGGCAAAACAATCGACCTGCTAGAATTTTTTTTAAGAAAGCCCGTTAGAATTTTAATTGAGTAAAAAGTACAAAAATCAAGTTTTAGCAATCTAATTGTGTTGAAAAGCTCGTAATCAATTGTATGAACTCCTAAATTTGGTTTAAAACTTATTTTGCAACCCTTTTGTTGAGGTTTCGGATGAGCAAGTCTAAATGGGCCGAACAATGGACCCGTTAGAATTTTAACTGAGTACAAAGTACAGAAATCAAGTTTTTGCAATATAATCATGTTGAAAAGATCGTAATCATATGAACTCCCAAAATTTGAATCTAACTTTTTTTGCGGTCTTTTTTGTAGAGGTTTCGGACGAGCGGGTCTAAATGGGGCGAACAATGGACCCGTTAGAATTTTAAATGAGTAAAAAATACATTAATCGAGTTTTTGCAATATAATCGTGTTGAAAAGCTCGTAATAAATTGTATGAACTCCTAAATTTGTATTAGAACTTATTTTCCAACCCTTTTGTAGAGGTTTCGGACTAGCGGGTCTAAATGGGCCGAACAATGGACCCATTAGAATTTTAACAGAGTAAAAAGCACAAAAATGGAGTTTTTACAATATAATTGTGTTGAAAAGCTCATAATCAATTGTATGAACTCCTAAGTTTGGATTAAAACTTATTTTGCAACCCTTTTGTAGAGGTTTCGGACGAGCGGGTCTAAATGGGCCGAACAATGGACCCGTTAGAAATTTAACTGAGTAAAAAGTACATAAATCGAGTTTTTGCAATATAATCGTGTTGAAAAGCTCGTAATCAATTGTATGAACTCCTAAATTTGGATTAAAACTTATTTTGCAACCCTTTTGTAGAGGTTTCGGACGAGCGGGTCTAAATGGGCCGAAAAATGGACCTGTTAGAATTTTAACTGAGTAAAAAGTACAGAAATCGAGTTTTTGCAATATAATCGTGTTGAAAAGCTCGTAATCAATTGTATGAACTCCTAAATTCGGATTAAAACTTATTTTCCAACCCTTTTGTAGAGGTTTCGGACGAGCGGGTCTAAATGGGCCGAACAATGGACCCATTAGAATTTTAACTGAGTCAAAAGTACAGAAATCGAGTTTTTGCAATACAATAGTGTTGAAAAGCTCGTAATCAATTATATGAACTCCTAAATTTCGATTAAAACTTACTTTGCGGTCCTTTACGTAAGGTTTCAGACGAGCGAGTCTAAATGGGCCGAACAATGGACCCATTAGAATTTTAACCGAGTAAAAAGTATAAAAATTATGTTTTTCCAATATAATAGTGTTGAAAAGCTCGTAATCAATTGTATGAACTCCTAAATTTGGATTAAAACTTATTTTCCAACCCTTTTGTAGAGGTTTCGGACGAGCGGGTCTAAATGGGCCGAACAATGGACCCGTTAGAATTTTAACTGAGTAAAAAGTACAGAAATCGAGTTTTGGCAATATAATGTGTTGAAAAGCTCGTAATCAATTATATGAACTCCTAAATTTGATTCTAACTTGTTTTGCGGTCTTTTTTGTAAAGTTTCGGACGAGCGGGTCTAAATGGTCCGAACAATGGACCCGTTAGAATTTTAACTGAGTCAAAAGTACAGAAATCGAGTTTTTGCAATATAATAGTGTTGAAAAGCTCGTAATTAATTTTATGAACTCCTAAATTTCGATTAAAACTTACTTTGCGGTCCTTTTCGTAAGGTTTCGGACGAGCGAGTCTAAATGGGCCGAACAATGGACCCGTTAGAATTTTAATCGAGTAAAAAGTATAAAAATTAAGTTTTTGCAATATAATAGTGTTGAAAAGCTCGTAATCAATTATATGAACTCCTAAATTTGGATTAAAAGTTATTTTGTAGCCATTTTTTGTAGAGGTTTCGGACGAGCGCGTCTAAATGGGCAAAACAATCGACCTGCTAGAATTTTTTTTAAGAAAGCCCGTTAGAATTTTAATTGAGTAAAAAGTACAAAAATCAAGTTTTAGCAATCTAATTGTGTTGAAAAGCTCGTAATCAATTGTATGAACTCCTAAATTTGGTTTAAAACTTATTTTGCAACCCTTTTGTTGAGGTTTCGGATGAGCAAGTCTAAATGGGCCGAACAATGGACCCGTTAGAATTTTAACTGAGTACAAAGTACAGAAATCAAGTTTTTGCAATATAATCATGTTGAAAAGATCGTAATCATATGAACTCCCAAAATTTGAATCTAACTTTTTTTGCGGTCTTTTTTGTAGAGGTTTCGGACGAGCGGGTCTAAATGGGGCGAACAATGGACCCGTTAGAATTTTAAATGAGTAAAAAATACATTAATCGAGTTTTTGCAATATAATCGTGTTGAAAAGCTCGTAATAAATTGTATGAACTCCTAAATTTGTATTAGAACTTATTTTCCAACCCTTTTGTAGAGGTTTCGGACTAGCGGGTCTAAATGGGCCGAACAATGGACCCATTAGAATTTTAACAGAGTAAAAAGCACAAAAATGGAGTTTTTACAATATAATTGTGTTGAAAAGCTCATAATCAATTGTATGAACTCCTAAGTTTGGATTAAAACTTATTTTGCAACCCTTTTGTAGAGGTTTCGGACGAGCGGGTCTAAATGGGCCGAACAATGGACCCGTTAGAAATTTAACTAAGTAAAAAGTACATAAATCGAGTTTTTGCAATATAATCGTGTTGAAAAGCTCGTAATCAATTGTATGAACTCCTAAATTTGGATTAAAACTTATTTTGCAACCCTTTTGTAGAGGTTTCGGACGAGCGGGTCTAAATGGGCCGAAAAATGGACCTGTTAGAATTTTAACTGAGTAAAAAGTACAGAAATCGAGTTTTTGCAATATAATCGTGTTGAAAAGCTCGTAATCAATTGTATGAACTCCTAAATTCGGATTAAAACTTATTTTCCAACCCTTTTGTAGAGGTTTCGGACGAGCGGGTCTAAATGGGCCGAACAATGGACCCATTAGAATTTTAACTGAGTCAAAAGTACAGAAATCGAGTTTTTGCAATATAATAGTGTTGAAAAGCTCGTAATCAATTATATGAACTCCTAAATTTCGATTAAAACTTACTTTGCGGTCCTTTACGTAAGGTTTCAGACGAGCGAGTCTAAATTGGCCGAACAATGGACCCGTTAGAATTTTAACCGAGTAAAAAGTATAAAAATTATGTTTTTCCAATATAATAGTGTTGAAAAGCTCGTAATCAATTGTATGAACTCCTAAATTTGGATTAAAACTTATTTTCCAACCCTTTTGTAGAGGTTTCGGACGAGCGGGTCTAAATGGGCCGAACAATGGACCCGTTAGAATTTTAACTGAGTAAAAAGTACAGAAATCGAGTTTTGGCAATATAATGTGTTGAAAAGCTCGTAATCAATTATATGAACTCCTAAATTTGATTCTAACTTGTTTTGCGGTCTTTTTTGTAAAGTTTCGGACGAGCGGGTCTAAATGGTCCGAACAATGGCCCCTTAGAATTTTAACTGAGTCAAAAGTACAGAAATCGAGTTTTTGCAATATAATAGTGTTGAAAAGCTCGTAATTAATTTTATGAACTCCTAAATTTCGATTAAAACTTACTTTGCGGTCCTTTTCGTAAGGTTTCGGACGAGCGAGTCTAAATGGGCCGAACAATGGACCCGTTAGAATTTTAATCGAGTAAAAAGTATAAAAATTAAGTTTTTGCAATATAATAGTGTTGAAAAGCTCGTAATCAATTATATGAACTCCTAAATTTGATTCTAACTTGTTTTGCGGTCTTTTTTGTAGAGGTATCGGACGAGCGGGTCTAAATGGGCCGAACAATATACTCGTTAGAATTTTAACTGAGTAAAAAGTACAGAAATCGAGTTGTTGCAATATAATCGTGTTGAAAAGCTCGTAATCAATGGTATGAACTCCTAAATTTGGATTAAAACTTATTTTGCAACCCTTTTGTAGTGGTTTCGGACGAGCGGGTCTAAATGGGCCGAACAATGGACCTGTTAGAATTTTAACTGAGTAAAAAGTACAAAAATCGAGTTTTTGCAATATAATCGTGTTGAAAAGCTCGTAATCAATTGTATGAACTCTTAAATTTGGATTAAAACTTATTTTCCAACCCTTTTGTAGAGGTTTCGGACGAGCGGGTCTAAATGGGCCGAACAATGGACCCATTAGAATTTTAACTGAGTCAAAAGTACAGAAATCGAGTTTTTGCAATAGAATAGTGTTGAAAAGCTCGTAATCAATTATATGAACTCCTAAATTTCGATTAAAACTTACTTTGCGGTCCTTTTCGTAAGGTTTTAGACGAGCGAGTCTAAATGGGCCGAACAATGGACCCGTTAGAATTTTAACCGAGTAAAAAGTATAAAAATTATGTTTTTCCAATATAATAGTGTTGAAAAGCTCGTAATATATTGTATGAACTCCTAAATTTGGATTAAAACTTATTTTCCAACCCTTTTGTAGAGCTTTCGGATGAGCGGGTCTAAATTGGTCGAATAATGGACCCGTTAGAATTTTAACTGAGTAAAAAGTACAGAAATCGAGTTTTGGCAATATAATGTGTTGAAAAGCTCGTAATCAATTATATGAACTCCTAAATTTGATTCTAACTTGTTTTGCGGTCTTTTTGTAAAGTTTCGGACGAGCGGGTCTAAATGGTCCGAACAATGGACCCGTTAGAATTTTAACTGAGTCAAAAGTACAGAAATCAAGTTTTTGCAATATAATAGTGTTGAAAAGCTCGTAATTAATTTTATGAACTCCTAAATTTCGATTAAAACTTACTTTGCGGTCCTTTTCGTAAGGTTTCGGACGAGCGAGTCTAAATGTGCCGAACAATGGACCCGTTAGAATTTTAATCGAGTAAAAAGTATAAAAATTAAGTTTTTGCAATATAATAGTGTTGAAAAGCTCGTAATCAATTATATGAACTCCTAAATTTGGATTAAAACTTATTTTGTATCCCTTTTTTGTAGAGGTTTCGGACGAGCGCGTCTAAATGGGCAAAACAATCGACCTGCTAGAATTTTTTTTAAGAAAGCCCGTTAGAATTTTAATTGAGTAAAAAGTACAAAAATCAAGTTTTAGCAATCTAATTGTGTTGAAAAGCTCGTAATCAATTGTATGAACTTCTAAATTTGGATTAAAACTTATTTTGCAACCCTTTTGTTGAGGTTTCGGATGAGCAAGTCTAAATGGGCCGAACAATGGACCCGTTAGAATTTTAACTGAGTACAAAGTACAGAAATCAAGTTTTTGCAATATAATCATGTTGAAAAGATCGTAATCATATGAACTCCCAAAATTTGAATCTAACTTTTTTGCGGTCTTTTTTGTAGAGGTTTCAGACGAGCGGGTCTAAATGGGGCGAACAATGGACCCGTTAGAATTTTAAATGAGTAAAAAATACAGTAATCGAGTTTTTGCAATATAATCTTGTTGAAAAGCTCGTAATAAATTGTATGAACTCCTAAATTTGTATTAGAACTTATTTTCCAACCCTTTTGTAGAGGTTTCGGACTAGCGGGTCTAAATGGGCCGAACAATGGACCCATTAGAATTTTAACAGAGTAAAAAGCACAAAAATGGAGTTTTTACAATATAATTGTGTTGAAAAGCTCATAATCAATTGTATGAACTCCTAAGTTTGGATTAAAACTTATTTTGCAACCCTTTTGTAGAGGTTTCGGACGAGCGGGTCTAAATGGGCCGAACAATGGACCCGTTAGAAATTTAACTGAGTAAAAAGTACATAAATCGAGTTTTTGCAATATAATCGTGTTGAAAAGCTCGTAATCAATTGTATGAACTCCTAAATTTGGATTAAAACTTATTTTGCAACCCTTTTGTAGAGGTTTCGGACGAGCGGGTCTAAATGGGCCGAACAATGGACCTGTTAGAATTTTAACTGAGTAAAAAGTACAGAAATCGAGTTTTTGCAATATAATCGTGTTGAAAAGCTCGTAATCAATTGTATGAACTCCTAAATTCGGATTAAAACTTATTTTGCAACCCTTTTGTAGAGGTTTCGGACGAGCGGGTCTAAATGGGCCGAACAATGGACCCATTAGAATTTTAACTGAGTCAAAAGTACAGAAATCGAGTTTTTGCAATATAATCGTGTTGAAAAGCTCGTAATCAATTGTATGAACTCCTAAATTTGGATTAAAACTTATTTTGCAACCCTTTTGTTGAGGTTTCGGACGAGCGGGTCTAAATGGGCCGAACAATGGACCTGTTAGAATTTTTTTTTTGAAGAATAGGCCTCATTAAAAACCCCTACTACTGTCCTTCAAGCAAAGCTAGAGGACCCTAAAAAGGGGAAAAGAGTGCCCAAATATTATTAATCAATGAATATTTGTTACAAGATGTTGAATACAAAGTGGGATGTCCGAATCAAATGACGTAGAGGTTATGGAATTCAGAGAAAAAGTAGCCAAAGTATGGGCTATAACATTTGCCTCACGGCGTACAAAGGTAATAGAAGTAAAGTCAAAGTCATGAAGAGCAGCTTGTATCTGAAGAATAGTTGGTCCCATAGTAGAGAGGTCCTGGGCAGGATTGTTGATCCTATTCGCGAGAGAGGCGCAGTCAGTTTCGATCAAGATACGATTCCATCCTTGAGATCGGGTAAAGGTGAGACCAGCAAGGATGCTTTCCCCCTCACTGGTGATAGCGTCCTGGCGGCTTCCAAGAGGGAAAGCAATACCACCCACGACTGCTCCTGCAGGATCACGAGCAACAACGCCTACGGCTGCTGCACGAGTTGATGGGTTAAAAGCTCCATCCACATTAATTTTGATATAATTAGGTGGAGGAGGAGTACGGGATGGGTTAGAAAATGTAGATGGAGATGGATCAGATGAAAATAAAGATTTACAAAATTCATCATGTAAACTAATTGAGTTGACAGCAATTAGCCATGGAGGTTGTAGATGGTGGTTGTGAACCCAATCATTTCGTCTGTTCCAAATATTCCATAAAACGGTAAGGAAGAGACCAAATTTATCAGAGGAAATTGTAGAGGCTGCTTCCTCTAACCATTGTAAGGGCGTAGGAGCTAGACTCTTATAGAGAGAGATAGGGATACCACTAATTTGGAGGGCTTCAGATGCCCCAGGGCAGTCTCGAAGCGCATGAAGTATCGATTCCGAATGACTACCACAGATAGAGCAGAGCCCCGAGTTGGGGGAAAAAGCTTGCATTTTAGAACCAACTGGTAGAGCATCAGATGCCATACGCCAGTCAAAAGTTTTAACTTTGGGTAAAGCTTTGATTTTGGATAAAAACTTCCAGAAACGAGTTGGTTGCGAAGGTTGGGATATTGAGCGTTGTAAGAAAATATATCCAGAGCGGACTGAGTAGATACCCGAGTCGTTGGGAGACCATAGAATTGAATCCCGTTGATCACTTATGATGGGAATACGGAGAATGGCATCAGCATCAAAAGGATTGAAGTAATTTTTTAACTTTACCGTATCCCAGGCAGTTTGGTTACGGATCATAAAATCACGACAACGAATGTGAAATTCATCGGAAATTTCATAATCCCCAGTAAGCTCAATCGGGGAAGACCCTCCCCATATATCTTTGTGTATTCTAATATTATTGTTTATACCAGGGCGATGAAGAAAGCCAGGGAAAAGACGCTGAAGAGCGTTATATATACCTTGCCAAGCAAAAGAGCCCCTATTAGGTTTCGGTGCATCCAAGATGTTGCCTGCAGGAAAGTATTTAGATCGGTATATTTGTCCTAATAAGGAATCTGGTTCACAGATTAGTTTCCAAATTTGTTTACCGAAGAGAGCGATATTGAAATCGTGTAAGTCCTTGAAACCCATGCCGCCAGCAGATTTGGGTAAACATATACGATTCCACGGTAACATATGCCAACCTTTTTTGTTGGATTTACCAGTCCACCAGTATTGACGGATTGATGTAGTCATGTCGTCGATGATATTATGTGGTAGAAGATAGCAAGACATAACATATTGTGGAAGAGATTGTAAGACAGCCTTGATGAAAATCTCTCGACCACTAAAGGATAGAAGATGTTTGTCCCAGCTAGAGAGACCATCATGTACTTTATCTCGTACAAAACCTAGTGATTCAGTTTTATTTTTCCCAATTAGAAGCGGGATGCCTAGGTAAACACCAGGGTTAGAAACCTCGCGTACTTGTAAAAGGCTGTTAATTGCATTTCTTGTTGCAGTTGGTGTACGCGGATTATAAAAAATAGTTGATTTCTCAAAGTTGACTGCTTGACCTGAAGCATTAGCATAAGTTTGAAGGGCATTTTTCAGAAGGGCCGCTTCAGATCGATTAGTATTAATAAATACCATGCAATCGTCAGCAAAAAGCAGGTGGTTGACTTTGGGCCCATGTTTACTTGCGCCTAGACCTGGGAGTATTTTAGTTTGTTGAGCGGCAGTTAAGTAAGCCGAGAGGCCTTGAGTACAAAATAGAAAGAGAAAAGGTGATAGAGGATCCCCCTGACGAAGACCACGTTGAGGTTGAAAGGTGGATGAGAATGAATTATTAATTTTAACTGAGAAAGCTACTGTAGTAATACAACGCATTATAAGCTTGATCCATTCGGATGCAAAGCCCATGCGTTCCATTACATTAGCGAGAAAAGACCATTCTACTCTGTCGAATGCTTTCTCCATGTCTAATTTAAGTGCAGCTCCTTGAGAGGATTTAGTAGCTCCTGAGTTAACATTGTGGATAATTTCATGAGCGATAAGGATGTTGTCAGATATATTGCGTCCCTCGACAAAGGCTGCTTGATTAGGGCTAATGCATAGAGGTATAGCCTGTTTCATTCTATTGACTATTGTTTTGGCAACTATTTTATAAAGGACAGTGCAGCGGCTAATTGGTCTGAGTTGTTTCATGGAGGTTGGGTTTTGTACTTTGGGAATTAGTACCAATATAGTTTTGTTGACTGACGCCATATCGGAATTGCCGTTTAAAAGGTTAATACAAAGATTAATAACATCGTCTCCCACTGTATCCCAGTGTTGTCTAAAAAAGCTACTGGGTAGACCATCGCAACCAGGAGCTTTCCTAGGGTCAATATCTTTGAAAGCATGAATAATTTCCTCTTTAGTGAAAGCCTTTAAAAGGTTTTCATTCATTGAAGAATTAATGGAAGGGTGAATTTTGTCCAGAATGATGTTCGAGATTTGTGGGTTAGAAGTTGTGAACAAGTTTTTGAAATAATCTGAAGCAATTTCCATAATGTCCGATTCAGAAATGCACCAATTGGAATTGGCATCGTAAAGGCCTATGATTGAGTTTTTCTTGTTCCTATTAGAAGCGCGGGCATGGAAGAACTTGGTATTTTTGTCCCCTTGGGAGAGCCAAAGGGTTCGAGATCGTTGAGCCCAATAAACTTCTTGCTCTGTTAAAAGTTTATTTAATTCAGTTCTATAATTTAAGTAAACATGTTCATTAGTAGTTGTTAAGGGACGATATAGTAATTTGTTTATTTTTTGAGTGAGGAACTTAATTCTACCGGTTGATTTAAAATGTTGCTGATTTTGCCATTCTTCTAGGTAAGTACCTACCGCTTCAATTTTGTTTATGGTTGTTCCGGGAGTGTCGGCCCAAGCCCTTGTAATTGTACGGATATTATCAATATTATTAGACCAGCAACTTTCGAATATGAAATTCTTGGTAGGTTGTGTTTTGAGTTTGGTAGTCGAAGAGTCTAATTCGAGAAGAAGGAAACAATGGTCAGATTTGGCAACATATTCTGTGGTGATTCGATGAGAAGGATAGAGGTCTTTCCATTTGGAATTAGCGATAAATCGATCTAATCTTTCATGTATTACCGGAGTTAAGGGTCCTACTTTAGTCCAAGTGAACCATCCCGAATTTGGCTTACAATCATAGAGGTTGTTACGAGTTAAACAATTACGAAAGTTTTTAATTTGGGATCTAGCTCTACGAGAGCCTCCTTGTTTTTCCGAATCTGTTAAAATTTCATTGAAATCGCCGCCGAGAAGCCAAGGTTTATCTTTAGTGGAAGGGTATAAAGAATCAATTAGTTCCCATGTTTTGTATTTTTGGCTAGTTTCCGAAAACCCATGCATACCAGTGAAAAACATTGTGGAGTTATTCTTTATAATTTGAGTATGAATGAAACGCGACGAATAGGAAAGTAGACTTATATTAATATTGTTTGCAGCGAATAAGGAAATTCCGGAACACCCTTCCGTAGGGGAAATAGAAATAATGTCTAACATACCTAATGAAAGACATAAGTGGTTACATTCCGCATTATTTAGTTTAGTCTCGCATAAAAAGATAATATCGGGGTTGGTTTGTTGGACATAGGACCGGAAATGTTGAACCGTCGGGGCTTGTCCAAGACCCTGATAGTTCCAGCATAGGATCCTCATTTTGCTCGGCGGGGCTGGTAATCAGCCGCCGCCGGAGAGTTTTTAGAGCTGCTCATCCCAGCTTTTGGAGTAGATCCTGACTGTTTGGATTTTTTCGGCGGATATGAGGAAAACGAGTGAGAAAGAAGTTGTGGTGGTTTGGAGTAATTGGAATGTGAGTATATAAAGAGAACGTACATAGTTAAGGGGTAGAAGATATGGAAAGTGGGGTGAGAGAGATACATAGGAAAGATTACCGATTGTGAGAGATAGGATTTACTGATATTAAGAGGTAAATTAACTAATGTACTTTCCTTAAATGAAAAAGAGAACGTAGAAAAGGAAAAAACTATGGGTGTTATTAAAGGAAAGTATATTGAATATCTATAAAAGTTTTGGTTAGGATTTGATGTTAATATTAAGAGGATTTGATTGAAATATTGACTGTATAAAAGAGTTGAAAATAGAAAGAACAAAAAAAATTTGTTAATAAGAGCAGATCTTTTAAATATTGAGTATGTAAAGCAGAGAATAAAATTTGGTGATGCTAATAAAGGGGGATATATTATGTAACTGCTGAAAATAATTGTCAGTAATAGTATTGATGTTACAAAATTAAAGGCATAGTTTAATGAGAATAATTTTAGCAATAAATTTGATTGTAGTAAGCAGAGTAATAGCAGAAAATTAAAGCCATCGTTGACCGTATTTAGATCTGTTATAAATGGAGATTTATTAGGAATTAGAGAGACATAAAAACGGAAGGAGGAAGATTTTAATATGTATGAAAGAGTTTGAATTTTATAATACTTTATAAAAGGAATTAAAGCTAGTTTTTTTGGCTATAAATATATATCTGCAAAAAAAATGGAAGGCAATGGGGAAGTAAAAATTTAGGGAGCTTTGAATAGTAGAATAAATTAAGAAGTAATTCAGAGAATTTGGAAAAAGCTGAAAAATCGGTTGTGGATGAGTTTTGGAACTATTTTTTGAAAAATCGAGTTGGAGAGTATTAAAAATTTTGAAGAACAAAAATGATATATGAATGAGAGTTTCCTTTTAGAAAGGATTTGAACAGGATCCCAAAAGTGGGCTTGTGAAATTTCACCTAATAAGGTGTAGTGGGGATGGATGTTTAACGAACATAACGGAAAATAAATATCGTTGATAGGATAATATATACATTTAGCGAGGAATATAAACCATGCATGGCAGTAATAATACAATCTATAAAGCAGATAAAAGCATAGAAAAAATAAAAAGAGAGCAGAAAAGGAAGAAAACAGGAAAAAATAATTACAGACCCATGGGAAAGAAGAAGCGGGGATAAGAAAATAATTACAGACCAAAAGAGCAAAAAGATAAGGGGGGGGGAATAAAATGAAATTTAAAAAAATTGAAACGAAGTCGTAACCCATAAGGAGTAAGGGAGATCCAGCATTCCTTGATTAGCCGCATAGTAGCTTGTGACATGGCATAAATTGATGATACATAGTGAGAGACACCAAAGAAGAAAACAAAAAGAAAACACATACAATGATTTACAGTGAAGCCTTTGATAATATAAGTAATACAAAAGGAAAGAGGGGGTAAAGAAGTAAAGTTAAATAGAAGTGTGAACAAATGTAAAACATACATAAACATAAAAAAGAACAATACTGAATTAGAAGGATAGTCTTGAAAATTATTGAAGTGGTTAGCAAGAATGAAAGTGATAGTGAAATTAGAGATATATAAAACAAAGGAGGGAGAGAGTATGAGTTGTTGTAAGGAAGCAGTTTTAATATCAGAATGTTGGACATAGATTATACTGATGGACATAGAATGTAAATTCAGCCTATGAATATGAGGCATGAAGATAGGAACTGTTAAGAAACTGGTGGACATGGAATACAAAAAGAACATGATCAGAATGGGAGGAGCTGTGATTAGATGTGCATTTCTCAAATCATTCCAAAAATTAATTAATATATATTTGAACTCAGTAAAAAGTTTAGTAAAAGCATACATAATTAGGAGTTGTAAAGTGTGTAAAAACAAAATGATAAATCCTATAATTATATTCTTAAAATGAGAAAATTCAGCATGCTTTTTAAAAAGAAGTAAAAACAAGTACATTAGAGTGATGTGTTTAATTGGACAGAATTGAATGGTTAGAATCACAAGGTTACAAACCAGAGCGTGAAAGCAATGAAGGAGATGGAACATAGCAGAATGGGAATGGTTTTTATTAGATACTAAGTGATACGTGTAATATGAAAAACAGAGTGTATATGAAGATATCTGTTCTAGACCTTGATAAACATAGGAAGGATAGCTCAGAGAAATGAACATAGAATATAATAAATTGCAATGATAGTTGAAACTGTATGTTCCCATAGGATGGGCTTGTTGTAGATTCCCTGGAAGGGCTTGATATAGATATAAGATAAGAAAGAAATTATATAACGGAGAAACTACCAGAGAAAAGGACCGTAATACAGTAATAGCAATGTTTGAATTCAACATAGGATGTGCACAGATATTGTTTAAAAGTGTATCAACATTTGAATTCAAGCAGGTTAGGAAAATAGAAATAATCCGAAATATATATATGCAGCATAATTTTGAAATTAGATACAGTAGATGAAATAAAACATCAAGAAGGAAATGGCGGAAATATAAGCAAAGAAGGAATAGATAGAGAACGTACAATGATATTTGCCAGATGATAACAATAAAATCCTTCCTTTTGAAATAGAAGATTAGGCATATCTGGAAAGATGGAACAAGGAGAGGGACTAATAGGGTAAAATAAAGTATAAATAAAATAAAAATAAAAGGGGTAGAAAACCCTAGCCGTCGATGGAACGCCGAAGAGAGCCACCACCAGAACAGATGGAAATGCGACATCAGGAATTGCATAAGAGAAAAACTTGAGGGACCTATAACAGATTTCCAATAGAAAGTATTAGATATGGGAAAAACAAAGAGAAACATATTTAAAGAAGGTGGAAAAAACCCTAAATCACAAAACGATTTGAGGGAACCCTTATGGCGGCGGCGGAAATTGGCCTCCATAGAAGACCACTTGGTTGATTTCAAGTAATCCAGAAACGGCAAGAAGAATTTAGACCAGTCGAGAGGGTGGGAAAAAACCACCATAGGCTCAGATCTGCAAAAATGTTGAAGGATGGTTATGAGAAAAGAGGAAATGAACAAATAGAAAAGGGGGATTATAAAAAAAACCATGGAAACAATAAATTTAAAAGGACCAACAGATTTGAGAAAGAATAAGAAAAGGGGAAAGGATCTGGGGATATGTTGAATCTCCTGGATAAAGGGTCTGCATGCAAAGCGATCCTTGCCGTCGGCGTGGGAATGACGGAGAATCACAACCGGAGGCATCCAAAAGATGAAACCCAAAAATAAAAGATAGAAGCGGATTAGAAAAAAACTTAAAAAAATTGAGCAAAGAAAGAAATGAGGGAAATGGTAGAACTTACCAAGCAGATCTGACGATTTCCCTGATGAAATATTTAGATCTGCCCCACCCAAAAGGAAGGGGATGGAAAAATTGAGGAAAAAAATCGAACTCAAACGGCAATCAAAACAAAGAAAAAACCAGAAAGTTAGTATAATAAAACAATAATAAAAATTGAAATGAAAGCGATAAAAAATGATGGGGGAGTTAAGATGGCGTGTGGTGACTCTTCGCATACTCTGCCCGAATTCCAAGGAGAACGTTAGTTGGAGATTTGCTTGCAAAAGCGACTGAAGAGGAAATGCCGTGAGGGGAAGGGGGACCGACAGTGGAAGAAAAACCACCACGAAGAACGGAGCAAACAAAACCCAAGAAAGAACCCCTGAAAAATTTGAGAGAGAATTGAGAGAGAGCACACCTGTTAGAATTTTAACTGAATAAAAAGTACAGAAATCGAGTTTTTGCAATATAATCGTGTTGAAAAGCTCGTAATCAATTGTATGAACTCCTAAATTCGGATTAAAACTTATTTTCCAACCCTTTTGTAGAGGTTTCGGACGAGCGGGTCTAAATGGGCCGAACAATGGACCCATTAGAATTTTAACTGAGTCAAAAGTATAGAAATCGAGTTTTTGCAATATAATAGTGTTGAAAAGCTCGTAATCAATTATATGAACTCCTAAATTTCGATTAAAACTTACTTTGCGGTCCTTTTCGTAAGGTTTCAGACGAGCGAGTCTAAATGGGCCGAACAATGGACCCGTTAGAATTTTAACCGAGTAAAAAGTATAAAAATTAAGTTTTTCTAATATAATAGTGTTGAAAAGCTCGTAATCAATTGTATGAACTCCTAAATTTGGATTAAAACTTATTTTCCAACCCTTTTGTAGAGGTTTCGGACGAGGGGGTCTAAATGGGCCGAACAATGGACCCGTTAGAATTTTAACTGAGTAAAAAGTACAGAAATCGAGTTTTGGCAATATAATGTGATGAAAAGCTCGTAATCAATTATATGAACTCCTAAATTTGATTCTAACTTGTTTTACGGTATTTTTTGTAAGGTTTCGGACGAGCGGGTCTAAATGGTCCAAACAATGGACCCGTTAGAATTTTAAGTGAGTCAAAAGTATAGAAATCGAGTTTTTGCAATATAATAGTGTTGAAAAGCTCGTAATCAATTTTATGAACTCCTAAATTTCGATTAAAACTTACTTTGCGGTCCTTTTCGTAAGGTTTCGGACGAGCGAGTCTAAATGGGCCGAACAATGGACCCGTTAGAATTTTAACCGAGTAAAAAGTATAAAAATTAAGTTTTTGCAATATAATAGTGTTGAAAATCTCGTAATCAATTATATGAACTCCTAAATTTGGATTAAAACTTATTTTGTAGCCCTATTTTGTAGAGGTTTCAGACGAGCGCGTCTAAATGGGCCAAACAATGGACCCGCTAGAATTTTTTTTAAGAAAGCCCGTTAGAATTTTAACTGAGTAAAAAGTACAGAAATTGAATTTTTGCAATATAATCGTGTTGAAAAGCTCGTTATCAATTATATGAACTCCTAAAATTTGATTCTAACTTATTTTCTGTTCTTTTATGTTGAAGTTTCGGAAGAGCGGGTCTAAATTGGTCGAACAATGGACCCGTTAGAATTTTAACTGAGTAAAAAGTACAAAAATCAAGTTTTAGCAATCTAATTGTGTTGAAAAGCTCGTAATCAATTGTATGAACTCCTAAATTTGGATTAAAACTTATTTTGCAACCCTTTTGTAGAGGTTTCGGATGAGCAAGTCTAAATAGGCCGAACAATGGACCCGTTAGAATTTTAACTGAGTACAAAGTACAGAAATCAAGTTTTTGCAATATAATCATGTTGAAAAGATCGTAATCATATGAACTCCCAAGATTTGATTCTAACTTTTTTTGTGGTCTTTTTTGTAGAGGTTTCGGACGAGCGGGTCTAAATGGGCCGAACAATGGATCCGTTAGAATTTTAACTGAGTAGAAAGTACAAAAAGTGAGTTTTTGCAATATAATCTGTTTGAAAATCTCTTAATCAATTGTATGAACTCCTAAATTTGGATTAAAACTTATTTTGCAACCCTTTTGTAGAGGTTTCAGACGAGCGGGTCTAAATGGGCCGAACAATGGACCCGTTAGAATTTTAAAAGAGTAAAAAGCAGAAAAATCGAGTTTTTGCAATATAATTGTGTTGAAAAGCTCATAATCAATTGTATGAACTCCTAAATTTGGATTAAAACTTATTTTGCAACCCTTTTGTAGAGGTTTCAGATGAGAGGGTCTAAATGGGCCGAACAATGGACCCGTTAGAATTTTAACTGAGTAGAAAGTACAAAAAGTGGGTTCTTGAAATATAATCTGTTTGAAAATCTCTTAATCAATTGTATGAACTCCTAAATTTGGATTAAAACTTATTTTGCAACCCTTTTTGTAGAGGTTTCAGACTAGCGGGTCTAAATGGGGCGAACAATGGACCCGTTAGAATTTTAAATGAGTAAAAAATACAGTAATCGAGTTTTTGCAATATAATCGTGTTGAAAAGCTCGTAATCAATTGTATGAACTCCTAAATTTGTATTAAAACTTATTTTCCAACCCTTTTGTAGAGGTTTCGGACTAGCGGGTCTAAATGGGCCGAACAATGGACCCATTAGAATTTTAACAGAGTAAAAAGCACAAAAATGGAGTTTTTGCAATATAATTGTGTTGAAAAGCTCATAATCAATTGTATGAACTCCTAAGTTTGGATTAAAACTTATTTTGCAACCCTTTTGTAGAGATTTCGGACGAGCGGGTCTAAATGGGCCGAACAATGGACCCGTTAGAATTTTAACTGAGTAAAAAGTACATAAATCGAGTTTTTGCAATATAATCGTGTTGAAAAGCTCGTAATCAATTGTATGAACTCCTAAATTTGGATTAAAACTTATTTTGCAACCCTTTTGTAGAGGCTTCGGACGAGCGGGTCTAAATGGGCCGAACAATGGACCTGTTAGAATTTTAACTGAGTAAAAAGTACAGAAATCGAATTTGTGCAATATAATCGTGTCGAAAAGCTCGTAATCAATTGTATGAACTCCTAAATTTGGATTAAAACTTATTTTCCAACCCTTTTGTAGAGGTTTCGGACGACCGGGTCTAAATGGGCCGAACAATGGACCCGTTACAATTTTAACTGAGTAAAAAGTACAGAAATCGAGTTTTTGCAATATAATCGTGATGAAAAGCTCGTAATCAATTGTATGAACTCCTAAATTTGGATTAAAACTTATTTTGCATCCCTTTTGTAGAGGTTTCGGACGAGCGGGTCTAAATGGGCCGAACAATGGACCTGTTAAAATTTTAACTGAGTAAAAAGTACAGAAATCGAGTTTTTGCAATATAATCGTGTTGAAAAGCTCGTAATCAATTGTATGAACTCATAAATTTGGATTAAAACTTATTTTCCAACCCTTTTGTAGAGGTTTCGGACGAGCTGGTCTAAATGGGCCGAACAATGGACCCGTTAGAATTTTAACTAAGTAAAAGGAACTGTAATCGAGATTTTGCAATATAATCGTGTTGAAAAGCTCGTAATCAATTATATGAACTCTTAAAATTTGATTAAAACTTGTTTTGCGGTCTTTTTTGTAGAGGTTTTGGACGAGCGGGTCTAAATGGGCCGAACAATGGACCCGTTAGAATTTTAACTGAGTAAAAAGTACAGAAATCGAGTTTTGGCAATATAATCGTGTTGAAAAGCTCGTAATCATTTATATGAACTCCTAAATTTGATTCTAACTTGTTTTGTGGTCTTTTTTGTAGAGGTTTCGGACGAGCGGGTCTAAATGGGCCGAACAATGGTCCCGTTAGAATTCAAACTGAGTAAAGAGTACAGAAATCGAGTTTTGGCAATATAATCGTGTTGAAAAGCTCATAATCAATTATATGAACTCCTAAATTTAATTCTAACTTGTTTTGCGGTCTTTTTTATAGAGGTTTCGGACGAGCGGGTCTAAATGGGCCGAACAATGGACCCGTTAGAATTTTAACTGAGTCAAAAGTACAGAAATCGAGTTTTTGCAGTATAATAGTGTTGAAAATCTCGTAATCATTTATATGAACTCCTAAATTTTGATTAAAACTTACTTTGCGGTCCTTTTCGTAAGGTTTCGGACGAGCGAGTCTAAATGGGCCGAACAATGGACCCGTTAGAATTTTAACCAAGTAAATAGTATAAAAATTAAGTTTTTGCAATATAATAGTGTTGAAAAGCTCGTAATCAATTATATGAACTCCTAAATTTGGATTAAAACTTATTTTGCAGCCCTTTTTTGTAGAGGTTTCGGACGAGTGGGTCTAAATGGGCCAAACAATGGACCCGCTAGAATTTTTTTTAAGAAAGCCCGTTAGAATTTTAACTAAGTAAAAAGTACATAAATTGAATTTTTGCAATATAATCGTGTTGAAAAGCTCGTTATCAATTATATGAACTCCTAAAATTTGATTAAAACTTGTTTTCCGGTCTTTTTGTAGAGGTTTCGGTCGAGCGGGTCTAAATGGGCCGAACAATGGACCCGTTAGAATTTTAACTAAGTAAAAAGTACAGAAATCGAGTTTTGGCAATATAATCGTGTTGAAAAGCTCGTAATCAATTGTTTGAACTCATAAATTTGGATTAAAACTTATTTTGCAACCCTTTTGTAGAGGTTTCGGACGAGCGGGTCTAAATGGGCTAAACAATGGACCCGTTAGAATTTTAACTGTGTAAAAAGTACAGAAATCGAGTTTTTGCAATATAATCGTGTTGAAAAGTTCATAATCAATTATATGAACTCCTAAATTTGGATTAAAACTTATTTGCAGCCCTTTTGTAGAGGTTTCGGACGAGTGGGTCTAAATGGGCCGAACAATGGACCCATTAGAATTTTAATAGAGTAAAAAGTATGGAAATCGAATTTTTACAATATAATCATGTTGAAAAGCTCATAATCAATTATATGAACTCCTTAATTTGGATTAAAACTTATTTTGCAGCCCTTTTTGTAGAGGTTTCGGACGAGCGGGTCTAAATGGGCCGAGCAATGGACCCGTTACAATTTAAACTTAGTAAAAAGTACAATAATCGAGTTTTTGCAATATAATCGTGTTGAAAAGCTCATAATCAATTATATGAACTCTTAGAATTTGGATTAAAACTTATTTTGCAGCCCTTTTTGTAGAGGTTTCGGACGAGCGGGTCAAAATGGGCCGAACATTGGACCCGTTAGAATTTTAACAGAGTAAAAAGTACAGAAAACGAGTTTTTGCAATATAATCGTGTTGAAAAGCTCGTAATCAATTATATGAAATCCTAAAATTTGATTCTAACTTGTTTTGCGGTCTATTTTTTGTAGAGGTTTCGGACGAGTGGGTCTAAATGGGCCAAAAAATGGACCCGTTAGAATTTTAACTGAGTAAAAAGTATAGAAATCGAGTTTTTGCAATATAATCATTTTGAAAAGCTCGTAATCAATTGTATGAACTCCTAAATTTGGATTAAAACTTATTTTGCAACCATTTTGTAGAGGTTTCGGATGAGCGGGTCTAAATGGGCCGAACAATGGACCCGTTAGAATTTTTTTTGAGAAAAAGGCCTCATTAAAAACCCCACTAATCTCAACTGGGCTAGCCCAGAGGGGTCCTGAAGGGGAAAAAGATTGCCCAAATATATATATATAAAACCAAGGGGGTTGAAAACCAACCTGTACAATAAAGCGTAAGAAATCGGGCAAGCCCGGCCCAAAATACAAAGAGGACCTAGAGTGCAAGGCCCAATTGGCAATAGAATGTGCTAGAACATTAGCAACTCGCGGTACATAAAGAAAATGTAAATTTGGAATAGATACAAAAAGAGGACGAGCCGCATCAATTTGTGGTCGTAAAAGAGAGGCGTCCGGGCCGAGGCAACGTATTTTGTTGATGACCAAAGCAGCGTCAGAATCGATAATGATGCCGCTCCAGCCGACATCCCTACCAAGTGTAGCCCCAGTGATGATGGCGCGAAGCTCCGCAGTGGAGGCGTCGACGCATCCTACGCAATGAATGGCACAACCATGAAGAATAGCTCCACTAGCATCCTGAGCCACAACACCAAACCTTGCTTCGCCTGTAGCGGGATTGAAAGCACTGTCGATATTGATTTTAACCTTCCCTTCCGGTGGCGGCCTCCATGTTGGTTGAGAAAGAGCTGGCTCCGTCCGTAGTTGCGTCGTGGCGTGAAGAGAGTTGGCCGAGGCGTAGTCCTGTAGCAGTTCCCTAGAATTCATAAGAGTAAGCCATGGCGGCTAGAAACGCTTAGAGTGAACCTAGTCATTCATCCGGTTCCAGATGTTCCAAAGGATAGTGAGGAACAGAGTAAATTCAGAGCGAGAAAGTAGCGAGGCCCCTTGTTCCAACCATAAGGGAGTAGGGGAGAGCGCGCTAGTGCGTAAAGGAAGGGGAAGCCCAGCTAGTTGCAGTACTTCAGCTGCACCAACACAATCTCGGAGAGCATGGAGTGGTGTTTCGACTACCGTCGGGAAAAAAGGTCACACGCCAGAGCCTAACCCCACAGTTGCAAGACGGTCACCTGTGGGTAGAGCATCTCGTCATGCTCTCCATCCAAAGGATCGAATCTTCGGGAGGGTGCTCGCTTTGGAAATAGCCCGCCAAAGGGGAGAAGGACGCCCGATAGGTCTGACTGGACGTCGTAAGAATAGGTATCCGGAGCGCACCGAATATATCCCCTGCCATGATAGCCCCAAAGTAATACATCGCGCCGCTCATTGGAGATTGGCACACACAATATGACATCAGCATCATCCTAGTCAAAATGCTGGCGGACTTTGAGTTCGTCCCAAGACGCTTGATTGCGGATCATGAAGTCATGACACCATAAGGGGAGTTCATCCTCGTCTTGATAATTTCTAAAGAAGGATAAACTGGAGGCTCCGCCCCAAGGGTCGCGGTGGATACGGATCTGACTCTGGATTCCGGGTCGCCAAAAGAAACCCGGCTGCAATCGTTGCAGGGCCTGCTAAAGACCACGCCAAGTGAATGACGCGCGTCGATCTAGCTTAGCGTCCAATAATTTCCCAAAAGGAAAGTAACGTGAGTGTAAGACACGCGCAAGGAGGGATTCAGGCGAATGGATCAGCCTCCATAATTGTTTACCTAAAAGAGCAATGTTGAAATCGTTTAGATTCCTAAAGCCCATTCCCCCTGCTGCCTTGGGATCACAAATAGAGTCCCAAGATAGAATAGGCCAGCCTCGCTTGTTACTGCGGCCAGACCACCAGTATCGACGGATCGAGCTAGTCATATCGTCTATGATGTTCTGCGGGAGCAGGTAACAAGACATAACATACTGAGGTATGGCTTGTGCCACCAACTTTATCAGTGTTTCGCGCCCACTGAAGGAAAGTAAGTTGGTGTCCCATTTAGTTATTCGAGAACTGAATTTGTCACGGACAAATCCTAGACATTCCGTTTGATTCCTGCCTATCATGAGAGGAACTCCGAGATAGATACTCGAGTCCTCAACAATGCGCACATCGAGAGTCAATTGAACTGCCTGAATGAAGGTCTCAAAACAGCGTGAACTGCAGTAGGCCGTGGACTTATCGAAATTAATAGTTTGTCCTGAGGAGGATTCATATAGGCGTAGAATCTCTTTCAATCTATCAACCTCATCAGGGCAATTACGAAGGAAAACAATGCTATCATCGGCAAATAGCAGATGTGTGATCCGAGGTCCATGTCGGTTGGCTTGTAAGCCGAGAAGGCGCCCTTCCCGTTGTTCGAAATCAAGGGCCTCGGATAACCCTTGGGAACAAATGAGAAAGAGGAATGGGGAGAGGGGGTCACCCTGTCGGATGTCGCGAGCAGGTACAAACTCATCAGATAGAGTCCCATTAATTCTAACAGAAATAGAGACCGAGGAGACACAACGAAGTATAAGGTGTACCCATTCAGGTGCAAAGCCCATTCGTGACATCACATCCCGAAGGAACGACCATTCAACTTTGTCGAAGGCCTTCTCCATATCAAGTTTCAATGTCGCCCATTGGTAAATGGCAGCGCTATTCGAGTGGAGGGTATGCACAAGCTCATGAGCGATTAAGATGTTGTCGGATATGTTCCTGCCACGAACAAAGGCTGCCTGTGCATCACTGATACAATATGGTAGAACATGCTTAGTCGGTTAACAAGAACCTTAGCAATCGTTTTGTATATGACCGTGCATAAGCTAATTGGTCGAAACTGGCGCATGTTTGTTGGGTCTGCCACCTTTGGAATAAGCACGATGACCATTTTATTTATAGCCAACATGTCGGCTTCCCCGCGTAATAGACTTAAGCAAAGCGGAATAAATTCAGGCCCAATGATGTTCTAGTGTTGCTTGAAGAAACCACTAGGAAATCCATCGATGCCAGGAGCTTTCCTTGGACTAATATCCTGGAAGGCGGCAAGCACTTCACTCTCTGTGAATGGTCGCAACAGAGAAGTATTCATTGATGGAGTGACGACCGAAGGGATTTGTTCCAACAGACGTGGCGAAGACTAGGGTTGGACGATGTAAATAGCGTCCGAAAATAATCCGAGGCAATTTGAAGGAGCCTAGGCGTAGCTGTATGCCAAACACGGTTCCCATCGTGAAGGCCACAAATAGTGTTCTTTTTCCTTCGCTTAGAGGCTCTAGCGTGGAAAAAAGACGTGTTTTTGTCCCCTTGGAACAACCATGTGCCCGCGATTGTTGTGCCCAGTAGGCTTCACGTACGTCCAGAAGACGTCGAAGCTCTAGTTTTGCGTCTCGCATGTCATTTAGCATCATAGTCGGTAGTTGACGACGTCGCATGTATGAATTGATTTTGCGTTGTAGTTCCGCAATGCGGTTGTGTGATTGGTATCGGCGATGCGATTGCCAATCGCGAAGCTGGTTGCCAACCGTACGTAATTTATCAGGCAAATTGCCCGATGCATTCGCCCATGCCTGTTGGAAGGTCGAGATGCATGATGGATAATTTGCCCAACAAGATTCAAAAAGGAAATGGTCAAAGGTCTCTCGAGGAGCAGTGTCACGCTGGAGAGCATGTTTTGTGTCCATGACTATGACATAATGGTCAGAGTCTGGGAAAAAATATTACGGCATTGGAATGTGGAATTTTCACTAAGCCATGCATTGCATGCTAGAAAACGATCAAGTCGTTCACAAACAGTTGAGACGTTAGGCCCTGTTCGGGACCAAGTGAACCAACTCGATGTTGGCATGCAATCAAAAAGACTATTGTGAGATAAACATTCGCGAAAGCTAGTGATTTGCGACTGCAGTCGGTGACAGCCTCCTTGTTTTTCTGAATCTGATAAAATATCATTAAGGTCACCGCCAATTAACCAAGGCATTGGTGAAGCGTGACACAAAGAATCAATCAAATCCCACGTTTTAGACTTCACATTTATGTCAGTGTAACCATATATGCCTGTAAAACGAAAACATTCATCATACGAATTTAAAATAACATCGATGGATCGATCAGAATACGAGAGCAAATCAAGTTCAATTTTATTATTCCAAAATATAATGAGTCCGGAGCATGTGGGGCTGCTATCAACATGGATGCAGCCATGCAAATCTAATAAAATCCTTAAACGATCATAATAATAACGACATAAGTGAATTTCAGACAAAAATATAACATCCGGTTGCAACCTACGAGCAATGGTGCTCAACCCTTGAACTGCCGTCGAGGAACCAAGACCGCGACAGTTCCAACAAAAGATCCTCATTTCTCTCGGCGGGGTTGAACGTCAACCGCCGCCAAAGAGATTTTGCTGCTCATCCCAGCTTTAGATAGTTTGGAAGGTTTGTCAGAGGTCACTCCGGGTTTCACCGGCTTAGCCTGAGCGGAGGGGGAGGTTCTCGGCCTCTTGGTAACATCAACAGCAACCACCGGAGGGCTACGTTTTGTCTTGCGGGAGCCAGTTGCTCCATTAGTAGGTCCCGACGTTGCAGCCAACCAATCCTCAAATTTTGGGTTGGTATACACATTACTTCCAACCCCCATAGTAGTGGAAATGGGAGGAGCAGCTGCAGGCACCGGTATACCATCGTCATCGATCAGTACAAACCACTTCTCCGGCGGAGTGGAGGAGGTAGCAGCATCATTCGTGGCTGGAGTGACCTTGGGGGAACCATTTGTGACAGATTCTGCATCTGCTGGTATGATGTCCAGAGGTGCCACATTTAGTGGCTCAATTGTTTGTGCTGCTGAAGGGAATGCATGTTGTTCGCTGGCAGAATCATCCTCAATCGGAACAGCCACATCAGCAGTTGCGGGCGGGTCCGATATGCCCAGCGATGGATTGGCTGCAACATCAGCCATAGTATCCGCAGGGTCCTCGTGAGCCACTGTTGTTGGAGCAGCATCAGGCACTGTATCCGTTGCAACATGAGGGTGCTGCTGGGATGTTTTCGCAATCCCTACCACCTTTTTCCCTTTACCGTTTACATCTGGACAAATGTAAATGAACGGGGAAATTAATAAACAGTAGAAAATGATGGAGTGTGTAAAATTACAAAAGAGATCGAAATAAAATGAAATGAAAATACCCTTAGTAACAGCTGGTGTTATCGAAGGGTCTGCTGGTTCGAAATATCGAACTCGTCCTTTGCTTGCAACCTTAGATTTGCCTTTCGGAGTAGGGGCACGTAGCCAATCACCGTATTGTAGTGCTTCTGGTTTGGCATCCTTAAAGTCAGCGCAAGAAGCACATAGATGACAGAGGATTCCACACACATGGCAGAATGTGGGCAACTTCTCATATTGGACGGGGAGTATTTGTTGTTCCTAATCAGCTATTCCCATTGCCACAAAACGGTGCAATGGTCGAGCAACATCTACTTGGATCCAAACGCGAAGGAACTTGACCATGTTCCCATCTTCCGATTTTCAGGAATCAGTTCCCATGACGGCTCCAAGGCCGCTACCAAGTGCCCGCCCAATGATGTTGGCAACCGTGTCCCCGGTCATCATAGCTAGGGGAACTTTGTGAATCCGAACCCAGATTCGCATATGAGTGAAAGCATAGCCATCAATGGTGAGTTTTGGTTGGATTGGCAGTAGAGCAAGCCAGTCCTTTTTGAACGTCTATAGGCCTCGCTTAAGGACATCATCTCTGCGAGCCGTTGTCTCAAATTTAAACATGAAGAATCCTGATCCTAGGGCCGTTACCGTTGATAGCTTATCACCTTTCCAAACTGTCGAAAAAATGCGTACCAACGCAGCTTCAACGAAAGTTTTCGTTGGAAAAAGCTTCCCTATCAGAGATGATTTGTAATCATCGAGGGGGATGGCTTTGGTCGAAGCTGGTGCAAAAACCAAATGTTGTTCATCACCAGTAAACTGGAGGTTGTCAAAGCGTGATAGAAAAAAATCTGAGGAGGCCATGGTGAAGTAACAGTTAAAGCTGTTGTAGTGGTAGAGAGAAGAATGGTGCAGCCAACATACAAAAGCTGAAGCTGGCGGCCAAGGTGAAATATATGTGTTGAAGAGAAGTAATACCTTAGATGGGATTTATAATTCCGAATGAGTAGGAGAGATTTCAAAAGATAAAATAAATTTTAAATTTATGTTTATCTTAAATTTTACATGTATGGTAATCCTAAAGATTTGTAGATTCCCCGAAAAGAGATGAACAAAATCTTTCCCAGCAAATTCAAAGTTCAATTTTAACTTAGATAAAATAAGTTTGAAATAGAATTTGAAAGTGTATGGTATATGAAGATTAGAAGAGATAGTGATAGCTTTCCCAACAACTTCAAAAAATATTCTAAACTTAGATAATGTG
This sequence comes from Hibiscus trionum, assembly GCA_030270665.1. Lineage (NCBI taxonomy): Eukaryota > Viridiplantae > Streptophyta > Magnoliopsida > Malvales > Malvaceae > Hibiscus > Hibiscus trionum. Next base: position 33,859,982 of record BSYR01000010.1, on the reverse strand, counting down.
AAATTGAAAGTGAGTTCAAAAGGAAATGGATTCATGATATATAGGGAATTACCCGTTAAGAAAATTCGAAATGTGGAATGGGAGGTATTTTTGATTATCCTGATTTTTTGGAACAATAAAATCTCGGAAATAATGGAACAATGGAACCTCAAAGTTTTGCCTCGCCTCCGTTGAGAGTAAACATGGTCGTTACCGTTCATGGAGACGGTGGCAGCAGGGTAACGGGCCCGGGAAACCAACGTCTCACAATCTGCCATCAACGTATGCATGGAGGGGAATAGAAAAACCCTAACTACAGCCAACGATGGGCTCGAGATGAGTCCTGACAAACTGCCAGCAATCAGCAAGCCAGACTTGAGTAACATCACTAATAAACATATGATGATAAAATGTCTCAAATATAATATAGGTGTTGCATGTCGTATTTGGTTGCAGCTATGCGTCCGTTTGCATGCATGCCATCGCCATGCGATTGGTAAGAAAAACATGATAACGAGAGACTTATAAGTCTCGTGCCATTTTTCAAGAGAAGCAAAATTACAAGGCCTTGACGGCCAGGATGAACCCTGTGCCCTGATTAAGGGGGCTGGGATGACGAAGGGCCCCCATGAGTGTGACCCAGCATAATCAAAACATTCTACAAAATTATTAAGATTACTGAGAATAGTTATGAATGAATTAACTAGGATAATTGTGGATGACGGTAGAAATCTTTGGTAGAGAGTGGTCGTCAGCATTGGAGAGTGAGGTCTCTGTTGCGTGTAAAATAGTCTATCGCAATGGTAGTGCAAGTGTACACGACGCAAGTAGTAAAGTGATACGAAGTATCGGATATCGTCTCCACAGGGATTGGGCTAATAGCTTCACCTTGAATTACTGCACGAAAGTAAAGGAAATATTTGAGAAAGTTGTCACGAAAATATTAAAGTAACGTAAATAAAAGAGTAGAGAAATCAAGATAGAGAGAATGGGTTGGTATTGAATTGCTCAGTAGTGCAGGTATTGTATTGCTTAGGAACTCCAGTTCTGTTGCGCGCCTGTCGCTGGCAGCACCTGTCGCGGCAGCTGTCCGTTGGTCGTCGCGGCAGCAAACACACCAACTCAGTACTCCAAGTTTGGCAAGAATCCCAGATCTGCCTTGGCCTATCCCTAGGTCCAAGTCTGTCGATGATCACGTATTGATGATACCTCCCGGCGTGAATCGAAGGATGAACACCGATGTGTATGAATTCTTCTTTAGCCACTTAACCTCGCCCTATCCCTAGGCACGAGATAGTTCAACTATAAACTAGAGAACTTGCTCTTATTTCTTTCGTATACTTAACTCTCCCGATGCTAAGTAAATAGATAACCTCACAATACTCTCCCGATGCTCTTGCAAGATATTAATAACCAAAATAAGAGAACTTGAAGTTTATTTTATTGAACTGAAAATTCCTAAAACAAAAGCAACCCTTGCAACTACTTTACAAATCAACCCGTGGCCCTAGGGGGTTTTAGAACATATCGACGGCGGGTAAACGGCGGAGGGGTTTGGTTGTCGGTTATGGGGTATCTTCTCTCCTAGGTTAAAATCTATGCCCTTATATAAGCTTTGGGCTCAAGTATTCTAAGTTAACAAGGATTACAACTTTAATTAAAAGTAAGATTCTAATAAAGACTTAATCTTCAAGTATCCTAATTTTCAGCCGCCATCCTTGTTTCTTGGGATTTCCTCTCCTTGAGCTTTGGCTTGACATATCTTTTGATCCGGGGCTTGGAAAAATATATTGTTTTCACACGACAGACGAGCATAATTTTCTCTATCTATCGAGGTCCACTTTGCTTTTCCTCCACTGACTGGCTGTCGTCCTCTGCTGTCACGGCAGATCCATGGCAGCATCGTCCTCATCGTCTGCTTATCCAGTTCAGCTCTTCTGCTTCTCTGCCCTGCGCCCGCCTTCTCCGTCTACTACGGCAGCAACCTGCAAAATCAGCCTTCTTTTAGTAGAATCCGTGCCTTTACTATATTTGTGATGTTTTGCTGTAAACTGACCTAAATGCAATGCAGTGATGCTTGAATGCAGCAGAAATATGGGTTAAAAAGGGTGTAAATAATAGAACTTTTACACACTCAACAGTCTCCATGACAGTAATAAAAATAATAAGCAAACCTGTACATGTTGGTGAGGGATGGATACAGATAACTCCAGTGGTATTCCTTTGCCGGAGAGTAATGTGACACCAACCAGCTTGGAAAGATCGACAGAGGGCTAGATGATAGCCATGGCAAAGCCAATGGGAAAGCAAAATTCCATGGGGTGATGGGTCGGTTTCCCACTTTCACCGTTTGGGTGCTAAACAAGCACCACCGCGGCAGAGGTGAGAGGGAGAGGTGGTAGAAGTGGTGGTGGTGGTGGTCGAGGTAGAAGGGAAAACGAAAGGGAGAATTAGAGAGAAAAAAAATTGAGAGAGTTTTCATCACCTGTTACCCGTTGGAATTTTACCCGTTAGAATTTTAACTGAGTAAAAAGTACAGTAATCGAGTTTTTGCAATATAATCATGTTGAAAAGCTCTTAATCAATTATATGAACTCCTAAAATTTGATTCTAACTTATTTTGCGATCTTTTTCGTAAAGGTTTCGGACGAGCGGGTCTAAATGGGCCGAACAATGGACCCATTAGAATTTTAACTGAGTAAAAAGTACAGAAATCGAGTTTTTGCAATATAATCGTGTTGAAAAGCTCGTAATCAATTGTATGAACTCCAAAATTTGGATTAAAACTTATTTTGCAACCCTTTTGTCGAGGTTTAGGACGAGCGGGTCTAAATGGGCCGAACAATGGACCCGTTAGAATTTTAACTGAGTAAAAAGTACAGAAATCGAGTTGTTGCAATATAATCATGTTGAAAAGCTCGTAATCAATGGTATGAACTCCTAAATTTGGATTAAAACTTATTTTGCAACCCTTTTGTAGTGGTTTCGGACGAGCGGGTCTAAATGGGCCGAACAATGGACTTGTTAGAATTTTAACTGAGTAAAAACTACAGAAATCGAGTTTTTGCAATATAATCGTGTTGAAAAGCTCGTAATCAATTGTATGAACTCCTAAATTTGGATTAAAACTTATTTTCCAACCCTTTTGTAGAGGTTTCGGATGAGCGGGTCTAAATGGGCCGAACAATGGACCCATTAGAATTTTAACTAGGTCAAAAGTACAGAAATCGAGTTTTTGCAATATAATAGTGTTGAAAAGCTCGTAATCAATTATATGAACTCCTAAATTTCGATTAAAACTTACTTTGCGGTCCTTTTCGTAAGGTTTCAGTCGAGCGAGTCTAAATGGGCCGAACAATGGACCCGTTAGAATTTTAACCGAGTAAAAAGTATAAAAATTAAGTTTTTCCAATATAATAGTGTTGAAAAGCTCGTAATCAATTGTATGAACTCCTAAATTTGGATTAAAACTTATTTTCCAACCCTTTTGTAGAGGTTTCGGACGAGCGAGTCTAAATGGGCCGAACAATGGACCCGTTAGAATTTTTTTTTGAAGATAGGGCCTCATTAAAAACCCCATTAATCCTTACTGGGCTAGCCCAGTAAGGCCCTAGGAGAGGAAAAGAGTGCCCAAAATATATTATAAATCAAGGTGGTTGGTGAACAACCGGTACAAAAGTTTGTAGAGCATCAGGCAAGCCCGGCCCAAAATACATAGAGGAATGAAGATGAAGAGCCCAATTGGCTACAGAATGAGCTAAAATGTTAGCTTCACGCGGTACATAATGTAAGCTAAGACCTGACACAGTGTCAATGAAAGATTTAGTATCCTGCAACTGTCGCCGAAGAGTGGAGGCATCCTCGCCTGCGCTACACAGCCGGTTGATCAGCAGGGCCGCATCCGATTCAAGAAGAAACCCTGTCCATCCCGCCTCCACACCTAGTTGGACACCATCTGAGATAGCCCGTAGCTCCGTCGACGTAGAATCTGCAATAGTGTCCAAGTAAACAGCTTGTCCAAGCAGGATAGCACCAGTAGCATCACGAGCCACAATGCCAATTCCAGCCGATCCTGTAGAGGGGTGAAAAGCACCATCAACATTGATTTTGATTGATCCAGTCGGCGGCGGCCTCCATACAGGTGGGGAGAATGCTGTCGTCGTCTGCTGCCTCGTCGTGGGAATGTCTGAATTGGCCGAAAGGTAGTCGCGTAGTAGATCCTGTGAGTTCATCAAGGTGAGCCAAGGGGGCTGTAAACGCTGAGAATGGACCCACTCATTCCTCCTATTCCAAAGATTCCACAATGTAGTTAGGAGGAGGTCAAATTGTGCGCAAGAGAGGAGCCTAGCTCCTTGTTCCAACCAGAGTGATATCGATGCTGCGATGCTATCACGAAATTCGCTCGGGAAGCCTGCAAGGCTGAGTGTCTCAGCAGCGCCTGGACAGTCCCTGAATGCATGAAGTGCAGATTCGAGAGTCGAGGGGCAGAACGGACACATGCCGGTACCCAGTCCAATAGTCGCAAGTCGGTCACCTGTGGGTAGTGCACCCCGTCCTACCCGCCAGCCAAAAGTGCAGACCTTCGGGAGTGTGTTGGATTTAGCAATAATTTTCCACAGAGGACTCGGACGCTCAAGAGGTCGAGAGGGCCTACGTAAGAATAGGTAACCTGAGCGTACTGAATATATATTGGTATCGTGAAAACCCCATAGTAAGGTATCGCGATGGACATCAGATATAGGTACATGCAATATGTTGGCTGCGTCGTCGTCGTCAAAATATTGCCGCACTTTATGTTCATCCCATACATTATGATGCCGAATCATAAAATCTCCGCATCGCAAGGGTATCTCCTCATTATCTGGATAACTACCAAAGAGAGAGATCCCATTGGATCCACCCCAGTTATCACTAAGGATGCGCAGACGACTATCAATTCCAGGCCTCCAGAAGAAACCTGGTTGTAACTGCTGCAGAGCCTGCCATATACCTCGCCAAGCATAGGAGGCGCGGTGGTCAACCTTTGCCTCCATAATATTCCCGGAAGGATAATAGCGTGATTTGAGGACCCGGGCGAGTAGGGAGTTGGGCGAGTGGATGAGTCGCCATATTTGCTTCCCTAGAAGAGCAATATTAAAGTCTCGTAGGTCGCGGAAGCCCATGCCCCCTGCAGCTTTGGGGGTGCACATAGTATCCCAGGATAGCATTGGCCATTCTTTCTTGTTACTCCTGCCCGTCCACCAGTAACGGCGGATAGATCGTGTCGCATCATCCACAATGTTTTGTGGGAGTAAATAACATGACATGACGTATTGGGGCAAAGCTTGCGCCACTGATTTAATAAGAACTTCACGCCCACTGTATGACAGCAAGTTGGTATCCCATTTAGTCATGCGGGAATTGACTTTGTCTCTAATGAAACCAAGGCTAGCCGTTCGGTTCCTCCCAATAAGTAGAGGGACTCCTAGATAGGTTCCAGGGTCGTCAACCAAACGGATGCCAAGAGTATGCTGTAGCGCATGTGTAAAGTCTATCGAACAGAAGGAGCTACAAAAGGCAGTCGACTTAGAAAAGTTGACTGACTGTCCTGATGATTCCTCGTACAGATGGAGAATCTCCTTCAACCGGTCTATTTCCCTAGGGCAATTACGGACAAATACAATACTATCATCGGCAAAGAGCAGGTGATTAATTCGAGGGCCGCGCCTATTGGCATGTAACCCAATTAGACGTCCCGAATGCTGTTCAGCCTCGAGGGCCGCTGAAAGTCCTTGGGAGCATATTAAAAAGAGGAAAGGCGAGAGAGGGTCCCCTTGCCGGATTCCCCTAGTCGGAAAGAACTCATTAGATAGAGCGCCATTAAGACGGACTGAAAAAGACACTGTGGATACACATCGGAGTAGTAGTTGTACCCAGTCAGATGCGAATCCCATACGTAACATCACGTCTTTAAGAAAAGACCATTCAACCTTATCAAAAGCTTTTTCCATATCGAGCTTCAATGCAGCCCCCTGATATATCAAAGCGTTATTTGTATGGAGGGTATGCACAAGTTCATGCACAATCAAAATATTGTTAGTAATGTTCCTGCCACTAACAAAAGCAGCTTGCGCATCACTGATACAATATGGTAATATAGGTTTAAGTCTATTCACAAGAACCTTAGCTATGGTCTTGTAAATAACAGTGCACAAACTGATCGGCCGAAATTGACGCATGTTCGAGGCGTCAGGCACCTTTGGGATGAGGACAATGATGGCTTTGTTCATCGTTGCCATATCCTCTTCTCCTCGTAACAGGCACAAACAAAGTCGTATAAACTCAGGCCCTATGACATCCCAGTATTGTCTATAGAAACTACTAGGGAAGCCGTCAAAACCTGGGGCTTTCCTAGGGCCTATATCCCTGAAAGCTGCGATTACCTCGTCTTCAGAGAAGGGTCGTAGCAAAGACGCATTCATGTCAGCGCTAACCATTGGGGTAATGTGTTCCAATAGCACCGGAGAGGAGCTTGGATTGGACGATGTGAACAAATCCTGGAAATACTCGGATGCAATCCGAAGAAGCTCAGGTTTCTCTGTATGCCACGTTTGGTCTACATCGAAGAGACCACGTATGGTGTTCTTTTTCCTTCGTTTAGAAGCTCGGGCATGGAAGAAGGAAGTGTTCTTATCACCTTGCGAAAGCCAGGTGACACGAGATCGTTGTGCCCAGTAGGCTTCCTTAGCATCCAGAAGACGTTTAAGTTCTAATTTTGCGTCACGGAGATTGAGTAACATGTCTTGAGACAGTCTTCTCCGACGCATATAGGAGTTAATCTTACGCTGAAGTTCAGCGATGCGATTGTTGGAGGTGGAGCGTCTAGTTGCTTGCCAATCATGTAAGTGGTTTCCTACGGTGGTCAGCTTGTCGAGCAGAGTGCCCGACGCGTTGGACCACGCTTGGTGAACCGTGGAGATACATGCCGGGTCCTTTGCCCAGCAAGCCTCGAAGCGAAAATGGTCACCATTATGCTCATCATATTGGCCACGATACACATTCGGTGTAGTACGTATAGTGTCCATAATAATGACATAGTGATCCGAATTAGGGGAAAAAATATTCCTACATTGGAAAGATAAGTGGGCATTAATCCATGCATCGCATGCAAGATATCTATCCAAACGTTCACAAACAGCTGTAACGTTCGGCCCTGTACGCGACCAAGTGAACCAACCTGAACATGGTTTGCAATCAAAAATCCCATTACGTACAAGACACTCGCGAAAGTTAGTGATTTGAGATTGCGGTCTACGGGCTCCGCCTTGTTTTTCGGAGTCCGATAAAATATCATTTAGGTCCCCTCCAATTAACCAAGGGAGAGTTGAATTTTTACTAAGAGAATCAATGAGTTCCCACGTTTTATATTTCATGCTAGTTTCGGCAAACCCATAGATTCCGGTAAAGCGGAAGCAGTCATCGGAAGATGTAACAATGGAATCTATATGACGATCAGAATACGATAAAAGGTCCACAGATAATTTATTATTCCAAAGTAATATCAATCCAGAGCAATTTGGGCTGCTTTTCACATGGAAGCAGCCCACCATATCTAATGAAAGTTTCAACCATTCAAAATTAAAATTACATAACCGAGTCTCAGATAAAAAAATAATAAAAGGTTCTAATTTGCGGACCATTGAAATAAGCCCTCGAACTGCCTCTGGTGAACCAAGCCCACGGCAGTTCCAGCACATAATCCTCATTTCTCTCGGCGGGGCTGAATATCAGCCGCCGCCGAAGAGACTTTGCTGCTCATCCCAGCTTTAGAGTGTTTAGTTTTTTCAGTAGTAGTTGTTCCGTGCTTTGCCGGTCGTGATGGAACCTTGAGAGAGGTACGTGGACGTTTAGCCAACGTAGGAGCAGTCAATGGAGGGCTGCGTTTCGCCTTACGCGGTTCGCCGGCAGTCTTTGGTGGGCTCGAAGAAGTAGCGAGCCAATCCTCAAAGTCAGGGTTGACATAGGCAGTACTTCCATGTCCAACGGTAGTAGACTTAGCCGGCACTGCAGTGGGCATCGGGAAGCCTTCATTGTCGATCAAGACGAACCTCTTGTTGTGTGGAGTGGAAGATACATCCTCAGCCACTGTGGCTGCCAGGGCAGCATCGGGGGTTCCGGTATTTGCTGATCCCGCATCGGCTGGGATGACAGCAATGGAGGCTACATCAAGGGCTTCAACTGAAAGCTGTCCCGTGGGATCCCCATCCGTGTCAGCCATTAGCTCCTCAGGGGCAGCATCAGGCGCGATTGAATGTAGCTGCTCTTGCAGCGTGTCCGCACCAAGGGGTGCTGTAGCATCAGCGTCCTTGGCAACTTGCTGCTCCTGCAGCGTTTCTGCACCCAGGGGTGCTGCAGCATTAGCGTTCTTGGCAGCAGCAGTGGCTGACTGCCCTGGGCTGCGCTCCTTCCTCGAAGCTGAGGCTGCCGCTTCTGAATGTCTCGTGGCTGAGACGGCATCAGTTACCACCACTGCTTTTCCTTTACGGTCTGGTCCTGAGGAGCAGAAACGACAAAGGGAATAGTAAATATAAATAGTAGGAAAATTTCCTACTAAGTAGAAAAAAACCACATCAAATGCAGGATAATTTATAATTGATACCTGCATTGCTACGTTTTCCTTTGGTTGATCCCTCACCTGCAATGAGGCCAAAGGGTGATACAAATCAGTGTACAATGGAGAACAAAAATGATAAAACTTAATCCAATTCCAAAATGAGTACATATTGTGAAATAGAAATGTACCATTGTTAGCCATCGAAGGCTTAGCAGGCTCAAAATAACTAACCCTTCCTCTGGTTGTTATTTTAGATTTCTTCTTTGGTTCCGGGGCACGTAACCAATCACCATACTGTTGGGGCACGGTTTTGTCATCCTTAAAATCCACACAAGTGGCTTTAAGATGACATAAGATACCACATCCGTGACAGAAGGATGGTAAGTTCTCGTATTGTATAGGTAACATTTGGGGGCCTTCATCCTCCTCAAGTTGAACAAACACAAATCGCCTTAGTGGCTGATGTACATCAATTATGACCAGGACACGAAGGAATTCAGTCATATTTCCTTCCTCCGATTGACGGGAGTCAGTCCCTATTACTGTGCCTATCCCACTGCCAATGGCTTGGCCGGTGGCATTTGCTACCACAACAATGGTCATCATAGCGATTGGAACTCTAAATATTCTTACCCAGATGCGCATCTGGTCGTATCTGTATCCCTTGATAGTGAGTTTTGGCTGCACCGGTAGGATTGCAAGCCAATCTTTCTTAAAGGTCCAGGGCCCTCCTTTAAGTACCTCATCCCTGCAGGCTTTAGTTTCAAATTTAAAAAGAAAGTTTCCAGAGCCTAGAGACGTTACCGATGAGAGCTTGTAATCTCTCCAAATATTAGTAAAGAGTCGCATCACAACCTTCTCTTCATAAGCTTTGGTGTTGAAGAGTTTTCCGATGAGTGACGATTTGTAGTCATCAAGGGGAATGGCCTTTGTTGAGGCAGGGGCACAGATTACATGTTTCTCTTCTGCTGTAAATTGAAGGTTATCAAAGCGAGAGAGAAAGGAATCGGTAGAGGCCATGAGTGATTGTTTGGACTCAATGATGGAAATTGGTTTCACACAGTTGAAGTGTATCGCAGGAATTGTGAGAAAATGCCTAGTGAAAGAGATACTTAGGCGATAATTCGGATAGGATAATGGTGAATTAGATTCAAAATTCCAAATTTTTAACAAATATATGAATTTAAGTAATATCCATATAATCATAAGATTAAAAAATAGAAATAACTTAAATTCACATAGTTTATCTAAAAGAAAAAAATAAAAGGAATAAAGGGAAAATGTATAATATCCTGCTAGTCGTTTGAATGCAAGATAGGGAGAAGGAAATTTGAATTTAGATAATCTCTTGATGATCCTTAGATTAAAAGAGAATATTAAATTAAATTCAAATTTATGAATAGGATAATAGTCAAAAAAGTTGAATTTAGTTACTATCCTAATAATCATGAGATTAAAGGAGAATAGGAATTTCAATTCAAATAAATGACTATGATTATAAGATATTATTAAATCCCTCCCACTTAGAATCTTATCCAAGACTAAAAGTAAATTGAATTTATATAATATCCTAACCAACTTGTGATTAATAGATAATGTAAACAAGAATTTGAATTTAAATAGAGTCTTTATAATCTTGGGATTATAAGAGGATATGAGTTTAAATAATAATAATATCTTTCTAATCCTGGGATTTAAAGATAAAATTATTTTAAACTCAAATAGAGCCCTATATAGGATGGACTTGTCTAGATAATAATAAAAATAATAATTCATTTTTATTTTAATATCTAGAATCTGTAAATGAAGCCTCATTTTAAATTTATTATTCACGATATTTAAATCGTAATAAAATAATGAATCCCATAAAATTAGGATTAAGTTAAGATGTGCTAATCTTAGGTGGGATTCCACCGGTTTGCATGCATTGCATGTTGATGGTGCACGTGCCTGGGCCAAAGCCTCCCATGCAAACTTGTGACGTGGCATTCTACTATTCCTAAGAATAATCGAACCTAATCTGTAGCTCCCACAGTTGTGGAGCAATAATATTGCTGCCGTCCGGCGGCTTGCAGCCACCCTCTCCCTGGCCGATCGGTGTGGTTGACGGTGCTCATGTACCGTGGAAAACCGTAGACTCCAAATCTTGGTAGACATGATGATAAAACAGACGAAATGCAATATATTAACACTTCGTTGTAGTAATAAAATTTTAAAATCAAAGGAATGAACCCTCTGCATTAACAGTCGTTGACAGATAGTTTCATTCAAAATTAATAAGTTCCCTAGCGTTATGTTGCTGTTGAGGAATTGGATACAAGGTCGTTTAGACCAGGAAAATTCCTGAACTCGAAAGGAGCCAGGGTCTACGAAGGGAATCAGGAATGATGTCCCAGCATGTGTGTGATGTACATAAAATACATCTGCTGCTTTTACCGTAAATAGTGTCCATTGCCAAAGCCAAAGGAGTACCAATGATGGATACAGAATTGATGGGTAGATAAAAATCCGTCGGGTGGAGATCACTTTCATCATGTTTGTGCTAAGCAAGCACCATGATGAGAGTAGAAGGGAGGGGTGGAGGCATGGGTAGATAAAAAAAAAAAAAAACCCGTTAGAATTTTAACTGAGTAAAAAGTACAGAAATCGAGTTTTGGCAATATAATGTGTTGAAAAGCTCGTAATCAATTATATGAACTCCTAAATTTGATTCTAACTTGTTTTGCGGTCTTTTTTGTAAAGTTTCGGATGAGCGGGTCTAAATGGTCCGAACAATGGACCCGTTTGAATTTTAACTGAGTCAAAAGTACAGAAATCGAGTTTTTGCAATATAATAGTGTTGAAAAGCTCGTAATCAATTTTATGAACTCCTAAATTTCGATTAAAACTTACTTTGCGGTCCTTTTCGTAAGGTTTCGGACGAGCGAGTCTAAATGGGCCGAACAGTTGACCCGTTAGAATTTTAACCGAATAAAAACTATAAAAATTAAGTTTTTGCAATATAATAGTGTTGAAAAGCTCGTAATAAATTATATGAACTCCTAAATTTGGATTAAAACTTATTTTGTAGCCCTTTTTGTAGAGGTTTCGGACGAGCGCGTCTAAATGGGCAAAACAATGGACCCGCTAGAATTTTTTTTAAGAAAGCCCGATAGAATTTTAACTGAGTAAAAAGTACATAAATTGAATTTTTACAATATAATCGTGTTGAAAAGCTCGTTATCAATTATATGAACTCCTAAAATTTGATTCTAACTTATTTTCTGATCTTTTATGTTGAAGTTTCGGACGAGCGGGTCTAAATGGGCCGAACAATGGACCCGTTAGAATTTTAACTGAGTAAAAAGTACAAAAATCAAGTTTTAGTAATCTAATTGTGTTGAAAAGCTCCTAATCAATTGTATGAACTCCTAAATTTGGATTAAAACTTATTTTGCAACCCTTTTGTTGAGGTTTCGGATGAGCAAGTCTAAATGGGCCGAACAATGGACCCGTTAGAATTTTAACTAAGTACAAAGTACAGAAATCAAGTTTCTGCAATATAATCATGTTGAAAAGATCGTAATCATATGAACTCCCAAAATTTGATTCTAACTTTTTTTGCGGTCTTTTTTGTGGAGGTTTCGGACGAGCGGGTCTAAATGGGCCGAACAATGGATCCGTTAGAATTTTAACTGAGTAGAAAGTACAAAAAGTGATTTTTGCAATATAATCTGTTTGAAAATCTCTTAATCAATTGTATGAACTCCTAAATTTGGATTAAAACCTATTTTGCAACCCTTTTGTAGAGGTTTCGGACGAGCGGGTCTAAATGGGCCGAACAATGGACCCGTTAGAATTTTAACAGAGTAAAAAACAGAAAAATCGAGTTTTTGCAATATAATTGTGTTGAAAAGCTCATAATTAATTGTATGAACTCCTAAATTTGGATTAAAACTTATTTTGCAACCCTTTTGTAGAGGTTTCGGATGAGAGGGTCTAAATGGGCCGAACAATGGACCCGTTAGAATTTTAACTGAGTAGAAAGTACAAAAAGTGGGTTCTTGAAATATAATCTATTTGAAAATCTCTTAGTCAATTGTATGAACTCCTAAATTTGGATTAAAACTTATTTTGCAACCCTTTTTGTAGAGGTTTCGGACGAGCGGGTCTAAATGGGGCGAACAATGGACCCGTTAAAATTTTAAATGAGTAAAAAATACAGTAATCGAGTTTTTGCAATATAAACGTGTTGAAAAGCTCGTAATCAATTGTATGAACTCCTAAATTTGTATTAAAACTTATTTTCCAACCCTTTGTAGAGGTTTCGGACTAGCGGGTCTAAATGGGCCGACCAATAGACCCATTTATATTTTAACAGAGTAAAAAGCACAAAAATTGAGTTTTTGCAATATAATTGTGTTGAAAAGCTCATAATCAATTGTATGAACTCCTAAGTTTGGATTAAAACTTATTTTGCAACCCTTTTGTAGAGGTTTCGGACGAGCGGGTCTAAATGGGCCGAACAATGGACCCGTTGGAATTTTAACTGAGTAAAAAGTACGTAAATCGAGTTTTTGCAATATAATCGTGTTGAAAAGCTCCTAATCAATTGTATGAACTCCTAAATTTGGATTAAAACTTATTTTGCAACCCTTTTGTAGAGGTTTCGGACGAGCGGGTCTAAATGGGCCGAACAATGGACCCGTTAGAATTTTAACTGAGTAAAAAGTACATAAATCGAGTTTTTGCAATATAATCGTGTTGAAAAGCTCGTAATCAATTGTATGAACTCCTAAATTTGGATTAAAACTTATTTTCCAACCCTTTTGTAGAGGTTTCAGACGAGCGGGTCTAAATGGGCCGAAAAATGGACCCATTAGAATTTTAGCTGAGTCAAAAGTACAGAAATCGAGTTTTTGCAATATAATAGTGTTGAAAAGCTCGTAATCAATTATATGAACTCCTAAATTTCGATTAAAACTTACTTTGTGGTCCTTTTCGTAAAGTTTCAGACGAGCGAGTCTAAATGGGCCGAACAATGGACCCGTTAGAATTTTAACCGAGTAAAAAGTATAAAAATTAAGTTTTTCCAATATAATAGTGTTGAAAAGCTCGTAATCAATTGTATGAACTCCTAAATTTGGATTAAAACTTATTTTGCAGCCCATTTTTGTAGAGGTTTCGGACGAACGGGTCTAAATGGGCCGAACAAAGAACCCGTTAGAATTTTAACAGAGTAAAAAGTACAAAAATCGAGTTTTTGCAATATAATCATGTTGGAAAGCTCGAAATTAATTATCTGAACTCTTAAATTTGATCAAAACTTGTTTTGCGGTCTTTTTTGTAGAGGTTTCGGACGAGCGGGTCTAAATGGGCCGAACAATGGACTCGTTAGAATTTTAATTGAGTAAAAAGTACAGAAAACGAGTTTTTGCAATATAATCGTGTTGAAAATCTCGTAATCAATTGTATGAACTCCTAAATTTGGATTAAAACTTATTTTGCAACCCTTTTGTAGAGGTTTCGGACGAGCGGGTCTAAATGGACCGAACAATGGACCTGTTGAATTTTAACTGAGTAAAAAGTATAGAAATTGAGTTTTTGCAATATAATCGTGTTGAAAAGCTCGTAATCAATTGTATGAACTCTTAAATTTGGATTAAAACTTATTTGCCAACCCTTTTGTAGAGGTTTCGGACGAGCGGGTCTAAATGGGCCGAACAATGGACCCATTAGAATTTTAACTTAGTAAAAAGTACAGAAATCGAGTTTTTGCAATATAATCGTGTTCAGAAGCTCTTAATCAATTATATGAACTCCTAGAATTTGATTCTAACTTATTTTGCGATCTTTTTTGTAACGGTTTCGGACGAGCGGGTCTAAATGGGCCGAACAATGGACTCGTTATAATTTTAACTGAGAAAAAAGTACAGAAATCGAGTTTTTGCAATATAATTGTGTTGAAAAGCTCGTAAACAATAGTATGAACTCCTAAATTTGGATTAAAACTTATTTTGCAACCCTTTTGTAGAGGTTTCGGACGAGCGGGTCTAAATGGGCCGAACAATGGTCCCGTTAGAATTTTAACCGAGTTAAAAGTACGATAATCGAGTTTTTGTAATATAACCGTGTTGAAAAGCTCGTAATCAATTATATGAACTCCTAAATTTGATTGTAACTTGTTTTGCGGTCTTTTTGTAGAGGTTTCGGACGAGCGGGTCTAAATGGGCCGAATAATAGACCCGTTAGAATTTTGACAGAGTAAAAAGTACATAAATCGAGTTTTTGCAATATGATCTAGTTGAAAAGCTCGTAATCAATTATATGAACTCCTAAATTTGATTCTAACCTGTTTTGCGGTCTTTTTTGTAGAGGTTTCGGACGAGCAGTTCTAAATGGGCCGAGCAATGGACCTGTTAGAATTTTAACTGAGTAAAAAGTACAGAAATCGAGTTTTTGCAATATAATCGTGTTGAAAAGTTCATAATCAATTATATGAACTCCTAAATTTGGATTAAAACTTATTTTGCAACCCTTTTTGTAGAGCTTTCGGACGAGCGGGTCTAAATGGGGCGAACAATGGACCCGTTAGAATTTTAATTGAGTAAAAAATACAGTAATCGATTTTTTGCAATATAATCGTGTTCAAAAGCTCTTGAGCAATTATATGAACTCCTAGAACTTGATTCTAACTTATTTTGCGATCTTTTTTGTAACGGTTTCGGACGAGCGGGTCTAAATGGGCCGAACAATGGACTCGTTAGAATTTTAATTAAGTAAAAAGTTCAGAAATTGAGTTTTGCAATATAATCGTGTTGAAAATCTCATAAACAATTGTATGAACTATTAAATTTGGATTAAAACTTAATTTGCAACCTTTTTGTAGAGGATTCGGACGAGCGGGTCTAAATGGGCCGAACAATGGACCCTTTAGAATTTTAACTGAGTAAAAAGTACTATAATCACGTTTTTGCAATATAATCGTGTTGAAAAGCTCGTAATCAATTATATGAACGCCTAAAATTTGATTAAAACTTGTTTTGCGGTCTTTTTTGTAGAGGTTTCGGACGAGCGGGTCTAAATGGGGCGAATAATGGACCCGTTAGAATTTTAACTGAGTAAAAAGAACAGAAATCGATTTTTTGCATTATAATCGTGTTCAAAAGCTCTTAATCAATTATATGAACTCCTAGAATTTGATTCTAACTTATTTTGCGATCTTTTTTGTAACGGTTTCGGACGAGCGGGTCTAAATGGGCCGAACAATGGACCCGTTAGAATTTTAACTGAGTAAAAAGTAAAGAAATCGAGTTTTTGCAATATAATCGTGTTGAAAAGCTCGTAAACAATTGTCGGAACTCCTAAATTTGGATTAAAACTTATTTTGCAACCCTTTTGTAGAGGTTTCGGACGAGCGGGTCTAAATGGGCCGAACAATGGACCCGTTAGAATTTTAACTGAGTAAAAAGTATAGAAATCGAGTTTTTGCAATATAATCATGTTAAAAAGCCCATAATAAATTGTATGAACTCCTAAATTTTGATTAAAACTTATTTTGCAACCCTTTTGTAGAGGTTTCGGACAAGCGGGTCTAAATGGGCCGAACAATGGACCTGTTAGAATTTTAACTGAGAAAAAAGTACAGAAATCGAGTTTTTGCAATATAATCGTGTTGAAAAGCTCATAATCAATTATATGAACTCCTAAATTTGGATTAAAACTTATTTTGGAACCCTTTTTGTAGAGCTTTCGGACGAGCGGGTCTAAATGGGGCGAAATGGACCCGTTAGAATTTTAACTGAGTAAAAAATACAGTAATCGAGTTTTTGCAATATAATCATGTTCAAAAGCTCTTGAGAAATTATATGAACTCCTAGAACTTGATTCTAACTTATTTTGCGATCTTTTTTGTAACGGTTTCGGACGAGGGGGTCTAAATGGGCCGAACAATGGACCCGTTAGAATTTTAACTGAGTAAAAATTAAAGAAATCGAGTTTTGCAATATAATCGTGTTGAAAAGCTCGTAAAAAATTGTATGAACTATTAAATTTGGATTAAAACTTATTTTGCAACCCTTTTGTAGAGGTTTCGGACGAGCGGGTCTAAATGGGCCGAACAATGGACCCGTTAGAATTTTAACTGAGTAAAAAGAACAAAAATCGAGTTTTTGTTATATAATCGTGTTGAAAAGCTCGTAATCAGTTATATGAACTCCTAAAATTTGATTCTAACTTGTTTTGCCGTCTTTTTGTAGAGGTTTCGGACGAGCGGGTCTAAATGGGCCGAACAATGGACCCGTTAGAATTTTAAATGAGTAAAAAGTACAAAAATCTGGTTTTTGCAATATAATCATGTCGAAAATCTCGTAATCAATTGTATGAACTCCTAAATTTGGATTAAAACTTATTTTGCAACCCTTTTGTAGAGGTTTCGGTTGAGCAGGTCCAAATGGGCCGAACAATGGACCCGTTAGAATTTTTACTGAGTAAAATGTAATGAAATGGAGTTTTTGCAATATAATCATGTTAAAAAGCTCGTAATCAATTGTATGAACTCCTAAATTTGGATTAAATCTTATTTTGCAACCCTTTTGCAGAGGTTTCGGACGAGCGGGTGTAAATGGGTCGAACAATGGACCCGTTAGAATTTTAACTGAGTAAAAAGTACAATAATCGAGTTTTTGCAATATAATCATGTTGAAAAGCTCGTAATCAATTATATGACCTCCTAAAATTTGATTCTAACTTGTTTTGCGGTCTTTTTTGTAGAGGTTTCGGACGAGCGGGCCTAAATGGGCCGAACAATGGACCCGTTAGAATTTTAAATGAGAAAAAAGTACAGAAATCGAGTTTTTGCAATATAATCGTGTTGAAAAGCTCGTAATCAATTGTATGAACTCCTAAATTTGGATTAAAACTTATTTTGCAACCCTTTTGTAGAGGTTTCAGACGAGCGGGTCTAAATGGGTCGAACAATGGACCCGTTAGAATATTAACTGAATAAAAAGTACAGAATTCTAGTTTTTTCAATATAATCGTGTTGAAAAGCTCGTAATGAATTTTATGAACTCCTAAATTTTGATTAAAACTTATTTTGCAACCCTCTTGTACATGTTTCAGACGAGCGGGTCAAAATGGGCCGAACAATGGACCCATTGGAATTTTAACTGAGTAAAAAGTTCAGAAATCGAGTTTTTGAAATATAATCGTGTTGAAAAGCTCGTAATCAATTATATGAACTCCTAAAATTTGATTCTAAATTATTTTGTGGTCTTTTTTGTAGAGGTTTCGGACGAGCAGGTCTAAATGGGACGAACAATGGACCGTTAGAATTTTAACTGAGTAAAAAGTACAGAAATCGAGTTTCTGCAAAATAATTGTGTTGAAAACCTCGTAATCAATTATATGAACTCCTAAATTTAGATTAAAACTTATTTTGCAGCCCATTTTGTATAGGTTTCGGACGAACGGGTCTAAATGGGCCGAACGAAGAACCCGTTAGAATTTTAACAGAGTAAAAAGTATAGAAATCGAGTTTTTGCAATATAATCATGTTGGTAAGCTTGAAATTAATTATCTGAACTCCTAAATTTGATTAAAACTTGTTTTGCGGTCTTTTTTGTAGAGGTTTCGGACGAGCGGGTCTAAATGGGGCGAACAATGGACCCGTTAGAATTTTAACAGAGTAAAAAGTACAGAAATCGAGTGTTTGCAATATAATCGTGTTCAAAAACTCTTAATCAATTATATGAACTCCTAGAATTTGATTCTAACTTATTTTGCGATCTTTTTTTGTAACGGTTTCGGACGAGCGGGTCTAAATGGGCCGAACAATGGACTCATTAGAATTTTAACTGAGTAAAAATTACAGAAATCGAGTTTTTGCAATATAATTGTGTTGAAAAGCTCGTAATCAATTGAATGAACTCCTAAATTTGGATTAAAACTTATTTTCATACCCTTTTGAAGAGGTTTCGGACGAGCTGGTCTAAATGGGCCGAGCAATGGACCTGTTAGAATTTTAACTGAATAAAAAGTACAAAAATCAAGCTTTTGCAATATAATCGTGTCGAAAAGCTCGTAATCAATTGTATGAACTCTTAAATTTGGATTAAAACTTGTTTTCCAACCATTTTGTAGAGGTTTCGGACGAGCGGGTCTAAATGGGCCGAACAATGGACCCGTTACAATTTCAACTGTGTAAAAAGTACAGAAATCGAGTTTTTGCAATATAATCGTGTTGAAAAGCTCGTAATCAATTATATGAATTCCTAAAATTTGATCAAAACTTGTTTTGTGGTCTTTTTTGTAGAGGTTTCGGACCAGCGGGTCTAAATGGGGCGAACAATGGACCCGTTAGAATTTTAACAGAGTAAAAAGTACAGAAATCGAGTTTTTGCAATATAATCGTGTTCAAAAGCTCTTAATCAATTATATGAACTCCTAGAATTTGATTCTAACTTATTTTGCGATCTTTTTTTGTAACGGTTTCGGACGAGCGGGTCTAAATGGGCCAAACAATGGACCCGTTAAAATTTTAACTGAGTAAAAAGTATAGAAATCGAGTTTCTGCAATATAATCGTATTGAAAAGCTCGTAAACAATTGTATGAACTCCAAAATTTGGATTAAAACTTATTTAGCAACCCTTTTGTAGAGATTTCGGACGAGCGGGTCTAAATGGGCCGAACAATGGACCCGTTAGAATTTTAACTGAGTAAAAAGTACTATAATCGAGTTTTTGTAATATAATCGTGTTGAAAAGCTCATAATCAATTATATGAACTCCTTAATTTGATTCTAACTTGTTTTGCCGTCTTTTTTGTAGAGGTTTCGGACGAGCGGGTCTAAATGGGCCGAACAATGGACCCGTTAGAATTTTAACTGAGTACAAAGTACAGAAATCAAGTTTTTGCAATATAATCATGTTGAAAAGCTCGTAATCAATTATATGAACTATTAAATTTGGATTAAAACTTATTTTGCAACCCTTTTGTAGAGCTTTCGGACGAGCGGGTCTAAATGGGGCGAACAATGGACTCGTTACAATTTTAACTGAGTAAAAAGTACATAAATCGAGTTTTTGCAATATAATCGTGTTGAAAAGCTCGTAATCAATTATATGAACTATTAAATTTGGATTAAAACTTATTTTCCAACCCTTTTGTAGAGGTTTCGGACGAGCGGGTCTAAATGGGCCGAACAATGGACCCGTTAGAATTTTAACTGAGTAAAAAGTACAGAAATCGAGTTTTGGCAATATAATGTGTTGAGAAGCTCGTAATCAATTATATGAACTCCTAAATTTGATTCTAACTTGTTTTGCGATCTTTTTTGTAAAGTTTCGGACGACCGGGTCTAAATGGTCCGAACAATGGACCCGTTAGAATTTTAACTGAGTAAAAAGTACAGAAATCGAGTTGTTGCAATATAATCGTGTTGAAAAGCTCGTAATCAATGGTATGAACTCCTAAATTTGGATTAAAACTTATTTTGCAACCCTTTTGTAGTGGTTTCAGACGAGCGGGTCTAAATGGGCCGAACAATGGACTTGTTAGAATTTTAACTGAGTAAAAACTACAGAAATCGAGTTTTTGCAATATAATCGTGTTGAAAAGCTCGTAATCAATTGTATGAACTCCTAAATTTGGATTAAAACTTATTTTCCAACCCTTTTGTAGAGGTTTCGGACGAGCGGGTCTAAATGGGCCGAACAATGGACCCATTAGAATTTTAACTGGGTCAAAAGTACAGAAATCGAGTTTTTGCAATATAATAGTGTTGAAAAGCTCGTAATCAATTATATGAACTCCTAAATTTCGATTAAAACTTACTTTGCGGTCCTTTTCGTAAGGTTTCAGTCGAGCGAGTCTAAATGGGCCGAACAATGGACCCGTTAGAATTTTAACCGAGTAAAAAGTATAAAAATTAAGTTTTTTCAATATAATAGTGTTGAAAAGCTTGTAATCAATTGTATGAACTCCTAAATTTGGATTAAAACTTATTTTCCAACCCTTTTGTCGAGGTTTCGGACGAGCGAGTCTAAATGGGCCGAACAATGGACCCGTTAGAATTTTAACTGAGTAAAAAGTACAGAAATCGAGTTTTGGCAATATAATGTGTTGAAAAGCTCGTAATCAATTATATGAACTCCTAAATTTGATTCTAACTTGTTTTGCGGTCTTTTTTGTAAAGTTTCGGATGAGCAGGTCTAAATGGTCCGAACAATGGACCCGTTTGAATTTTAACTGAGTCAAAAGTACAGAAATCGAGTTTTTGCAATATAATAGTGTTGAAAAGCTCGCAATCAATTTTATGAACTCCTAAATTTCGATTAAAACTTACTTTGCGGTCCTTTTCGTAAGGTTTCGGACGAGCGAGTCTAAATGGGCCGAACAGTGGACCCGTTAGAATTTTAACCGAATAAAAACTATAAAAATTAAGTTTTTGCAATATAATAGTGTTGAAAAGCTCGTAATAAATTATATGAACTCCTAAATTTGGATTAAAACTTATTTTGTAGCCCTTTTTTGTAGAGGTTTCGGACGAGCGCGTCTAAATGGGCAAAACAATGGACCCGCTAGAATTTTTTTTAAGAAAGCCCGATAGAATTTTAACTGAGTAAAAAGTACAGAAATTGAATTTTTGCAATATAATCGTGTTGAAAAGCTCGTTATCAATTATATGAACTCCTAAAATTTGATTCTAACTTATTTTCTGATCTTTTATGTTGAAGTTTCGGACGAGCGGGTCTAAATAGGCCGAACAATGGACCCGTTAGAATTTTAACTGAGTAAAAAGTACAAAAATCAAGTTTTAGTAATCTAATTGTGTTGAAAAGCTCATAATCAATTGTATGAACTCCTAAATTTGGATTAAAACTTATTTTGCAACCTTTTTGTTGAGGTTTCGGATGAGCAAGTCTAAATGGGCCGAACAATGGACCCGTTAGAATTTTAACTGAGTACAAAGTACAGAAATCAAGTTTCTGCAATATAATCATGTTGAAAAGATCGTAATCATATGAACTCCCAAAATTTGATTCTAACTTTTTTTGCGGTCTTTTTTGTGGAGGTTTCGGACGAGCGGGTCTAAATGGGCCGAACAATGGATCCGTTAGAATTTTAATTGAGTAGAAAGTACAAAAAGTGTTTTTTGCAATATAATCTGTTTGAAAATCTCTTAATCAATTTTATGAACTCCTAAATTTGGATTAAAACTTATTTTGCAACCCTTTTGTAGAGGTTTCGGACGAGCGGGTCTAAATGGGCCGAACATTGGACCCGTTAGAATTTTAACAGAGTAAAAAACAGAAAAATCGAGTTTTTGCAATATAATTTTGTTGAAAAGCTCATAATCAATTGTATGAACTCCTAAATTTGGATTAAAACTTATTTTGCAACCCTTTTGTAGAGGTTTCGGATGAGAGGGTCTAAATGGGCCGAACAATGGACCTGTTAGAATTTTAACTGAGTAGAAAGTACAAAAAGTGGGTTCTTGAAATATAATCTGTTTGAAAATCTCTTAGTCAATTGTATGAACTCCTAAATTTGGATTAAAACTTATTTTGCAACCCTTTTTGTAGAGGTTTCGGACGAGCGGGTCTAAATGGGGCGAACAATGGACCCGTTAGAATTTTAAATGAGTAAAAAATACAGTAATTGAGTTTTTGCAATATAAACGTGTTGAAAAGCTCGTAATCAATTGTATGAACTCCTAAATTTGTATTAAAACTTATTTTCCAACCCTTTTGTAGAGATTTCGGACTAGCGGGTCTAAATGGGCCGACCAATAGACCCATTTATATTTTAACAGAGTAAAAAGCACAAAAATGGAGTTTTTGCAATATAATTGTGTTGAAAAGCTCATAATCAATTGTATGAACTCCTAAGTTTGGATTAAAACTTATTTTGCAACCCTTTTGTAGAGGTTTCGGACGAGCGGGTCTAAATGGGCCGAACAATGGACCCGTTAGAATTTTAACTGAGTAAAAAGTACGTAAATCGAGTTTTTGCAATATAATCGTGTTGAAAAGCTCCTAATCAATTGTATGAACTCCTAAATTTGGATTAAAACTTATTTTGCAACCCTTTTGTAGAGGTTTCGGACGAGCGGGTCTAAATGGGCCGAACAATGGACCCGTTAGAATTTTAACTGAGTAAAAAGTACAGAAATCGAGTTTTTGCAATATAATCGTGTTGAAAAGCTCGTAATCAATTTTATGAACTCCTAAATTTGGATTAAAACTTATTTTCCAACCCTTTTGTAGAGGTTTCGGACGAGCGGGTCTAAATGGGCCGAAAAATGGACCCATTAGAATTTTAACTGAGTCAAAAGTACAAAAATCGAGTTTTTGCAATATAATAGTGTTGAAAAGCTCGTAATCAATTATATGAACTCCTAAATTTCGATTAAAACTTACTTTGCGGTCCTTTTCGTAAAGTTTCAGACGAGCGAGTCTAAATGGGCCGAACAATGGACCCGTTAGAATTTTAACCGAGTAAAAAGTATAAAAATTAAGTTTTTCCAATATAATAGTGTTGAAAAGCTCGTAATCAATTGTATGAACTCCTAAATTTGGATTAAAACTTATTTTGCAGCCCATTTTTGTAGAGGTTTCGGACGAACGGGTCTAAATGGGCCGAACAAAGAACCCGTTAGAATTTTAACAGAGTAAAAAGTACAAAAATCGAGTTTTTGCAATATAATCATGTTGGAAAGCTCGAAATTAATTATCTGAACTCTTAAATTTGATCAAAACTTGTTTTGCGGTCTTTTTTGTAGAGGTTTCGGACGAGCGGGTCTAAATGGGCCGAACAATGGACTCGTTAGAATTTTAATTGAGTAAAAAGTACAGAAAACGAGTTTTTGCAATATAATCATGTTGAAAATCTCGTAATCAATTGTATGAACTCCTAAATTTGGATTAAAACTTATTTTGCAACCCTTTTGTAGAGGTTTCGGACGAGCGGGTCTAAATGGACCGAACAATGGACCTGTTGAATTTTAACTGAGTAAAAAGTACAGAAATTGAGTTTTTGCAATATAATCGTGTTGAAAAGCTCGTAATCAATTGTATGAACTCTTAAATTTGGATTAAAACTTATTTGCCAACCCTTTTGTAGAGGTTTCGGACGAGCGGGTCTAAATGGGCCGAACAATGGACACATTAGAATTTTAACTTAGTAAAAAGTACAGAAATCGAGTTTTTGCAATATAATCGTGTTCAGAAGCTCTTAATCAATTATATGAACTCCTAGAATTTGATTCTAACTTATTTTGCGATCTTTTTTGTAACGGTTTCGGACGAGCGGGTCTAAATGGGCCGAACAATGGACTCGTTATAATTTTAACTGAGAAAAAAGTACAGAAATCGAGTTTTTGCAATATAATTGTGTTGAAAAGCTTGTAAACAATAGTATGAACTCCTAAATTTGGATAAAACTTATTTTGCAACCCTTTTGTAGAGGTTTCGGACGAGCGGGTCTAAATGGGCCGAACAATGGTCCCGTTAGAATTTTAACCGAGTTAAAAGTACTGTAATCGAGTTTTTGTAATATAACCGTGTTGAAAAGCTCGTAATCAATTATATGAACTCCTAAATTTGATTGTAACTTGTTTTACGGTCTTTTTGTAGAGGTTTCGGACGAGCGGGTCTAAATGGGCCGAATAATGGACCCGTTAGAATTTTGACAGAGTAAAAAGTACATAAATCGAGTTTTTGCAATATGATCTGGTTGAAAAGCTCGTAATCAATTATATGAACTCCTAAATTTGATTCTAACCTGTTTTGCGGTCTTTTTTGTAGAGGTTTCGGACGAGCAGGTCTAAATGGGCCGAGCAATGGACCTGTTAGAATTTTAACTGAGTAAAAAGTACAGAAATCGAGTTTTTGCAATATAATCGTGTTGAAAAGCTCATAATCAATTATATGAACTCCTAAATTTGGATTAAAACTTATTTTGCAACCCTTTTTGTAGAGCTTTCGGACGAGCGGGTCTAAATGGGGCAAACAATGGACCCGTTAGAATTTTAATTGAGTAAAAAATACAGTAATCGATTTTTTGCAATATAATCGTGTTCAAAAGCTCTTGAGCAATTATATGAACTCCTAGAACTTGATTCTAACTTATTTTGCGATCTTTTTTGTAACGGTTTCGGACGAGCGGGTCTAAATGGGCCGAACAATGGACTCGTTAGAATTTTAATTAAGTAAAAAGTTCAGAAATTGAGTTTTTCAATATAATCGTGTTGAAAATCTCATAAACAATTGTATGAACTATTAAATTTGGATTAAAACTTATTTTGCAACCTTTTTGTAGAGGATTCGGACGAGCGGGTCTAAATGGGCCGAACAATGGACCCTTTAGAATTTTAACTGAGTAAAAAGTACTATAATCACGTTTTTGCAATATAATCGTGTTGAAAAGCTCGTAATCAATTATATGAACGCCTAAAATTTGATTAAAACTTGTTTTGCGGTCTTTTTTGTAGAGGTTTCGGACGAGCGGGTCTAAATGGGGCGAATAATGGACCCGTTAGAATTTTAACTGAGTAAAAAGAACAGAAATCGATTTTTTGCATTATAATCGTGTTCAAAAGCTCTTAATCAATTATATGAACTCCTAGAATTTGATTCTAACTTATTTTGCGATCTTTTTTGTAACGGTTTCGGACGAGCGGGTCTAAATGGGCCGAACAATGGACCCGTTAGAATTTTAACTGAGTAAAAAGTAAAGAAATCGAGTTTTTGCAATATAATCGTGTTGAAAAGCTCGTAAACAATTGTAGGAACTCCTAAATTTGATTTAAAACTTATTTTGCAACCCTTTTGTAGAGGTTTCGGACGAGCGGGTCTAAATGGGCCGAACAATGGACCCGTTAGAATTTTAACTGAGTAAAAAGTATAGAAATCGAGTTTTTGCAATATAATCATGTTGAAAAGCCCATAATAAATTGTATGAACTCCTAGATTTTGATTAAAACTTATTTTGCAACCCTTTTGTAGAGGTTTCGGACAAGCGGGTCTAAATGGGCCGAACAATGGACCTGTTAGAATTTTAACTGAGAAAAAAGTACAGAAATCGAGTTTTTGCAATATAATCGTGTTGAAAAGCTCATAATCAATTATATGAACTCCTAAATTTGGATTAAAACTTATTTTGGAACCCTTTTTGTAGAGCTTTCGGACGAGCGGGTCTAAATGGGGCGAACAATGGACCCATTAGAATTTTAACTGTGTAAAAAATACAGTAATCGAGTTTTTGCAATATAATCGTGTTCAAAAGCTCTTGAGAAATTATATGAACTCCTAGAACTTGATTCTAACTTATTTTGCGATCTTTTTTGTAACGGTTTCGGACGAGGGGGTCTAAATGGGCCGAACAATGGACCCGTTAGAATTTTAACTGAGTAAAAAGTAAAGAAATCGAGTTTTGCAATATAATCGTGTTGAAAAGCTCGTAAGAAATTGTATGAACTATTAAATTTGGATTAAAACTTATTTTGCAACCCTTTTGTAGAGGTTTCGGACGAGCGGGTCTAAATGGGCCGAACAATGGACCCGTTAGAATTTTAACTGAGTGAAAAGAACAGAAATCGAGTTTTTGTTATATAATCGTGTTGAAAAGCTCGTAATCAGTTATATGAACTCCTAAAATTTGATTCTAACTTGTTTTGCCGTCTTTTTGTAGAGGTTTCGGACGAGCGGGTCTAAATGGGCCGAACAATGGACCCGTTAGAATTTTAAATGAGTAAAAAGTACAAAAATCTGGTTTTTGCAATATAATCATGTCGAAAATCTCGTAATCAATTGTATGAACTCCTAAATTTGGATTAAAACTTATTTTGCAACCCTTTTGTAGAGGTTTCGGTTGAGGAGGTCCAAATGGGCCGAACAATGGACCCGTTAGAATTTTTACTGAGTAAAATGTAATGAAATTGAGTTTCTGCAATATAATCATGTTAAAAAGCTCGTAATCAATTGTATGAACTCCTAAATTTGGATTAAATCTTATTTTGCAACCCTTTTGCAGAGGTTTCGGACGAGCGGGTGTAAATGGGTCGAACAATGGACCCGTTAGAATTTTAACTGAGTGAAAAGAACAGAAATCGAGTTTTTGTTATATAATCGTGTTGAAAAGCTCGTAATCAGTTATATGAACTCCTAAAATTTGATTCTAACTTGTTTTGCCGTCTTTTTGTAGAGGTTTCGGACGAGCGGGTCTAAATGGGCCGAACAATGGACCCGTTAGAATTTTAAATGAGAAAAAAGTACAGAAATCGAGTTTTTGCAATATAATCGTGTTGAAAAGCTCGTAATCAATTGTATGAACTCCTAAATTTGGATTAAAACTTATTTTGCAACCCTTTTGTAGAGGTTTCAGACGAGCGGGTCTAAATGGGTCGAACAATGGACCCGTTAGAATATTAACTGAATAAAAAGTACAGAATTCTAGTTTTTTCAATATAATCGTGTTGAAAAGCTCGTAATGAATTTTATGAACTCCTAAATTTTGATTAAAACTTATTTTGCAACCCTCTTGTACATGTTTCAGACGAGCGGGTCAAAATGGGCCGAACAATGGACCCATTGGAATTTTAACTGAGTAAAAAGTTCAGAAATCGAGTTTTTGAAATATAATCGTGTTGAAAAGCTCGTACTCAATTATATGAACTCCTAAAATTTGATTCTAAATTATTTTGTGGTCTTTTTTGTAGAGGTTTCGGACGAGCGGGTCTAAATGGGACGAACAATGGACCGTTAGAATTTTAACTGAGTAAAAAGTACAGAAATCGAGTTTCTGCAAAATAATTGTGTTGAAAACCTCGTAATCAATTATATGAACTCCTAAATTTAGATTAAAACTTATTTTGCAGCCCATTTTGTAGAGGTTTCGGACGAACGGGTCTAAATGGGCCGAACGAAGAACCCGTTAGAATTTTAACAGAGTAAAAAGTATAGAAATCGAGTTTTTGCAATATAATCATGTTGGTAAGCTCGAAATTAATTATCTGAACTCCTAAATTTGATTAAAACTTGTTTTACGGTCTTTTTTGTAGAGGTTTCGGACGAGCGGGTCTAAATGGGGCGAACAATGGACCCGTTTGAATTTTAACAGAGTAAAAAGTACAGAAATCGAGTGTTTGCAATATAATCGTGTTCAAAAACTCTTAATCAATTACATGAACTCCTAGAATTTTATTCTAACTTATTTTGCGATCTTTTTTTGTAACGGTTTCGGACGAGCGGGTCTAAATGGGCCGAACAATGGACTCGTTAGAATTTTAACTGAGTAAAAAGTACAGAAATCGAGTTTTTGCAATATAATTGTGTTCAAAAGCTCGTAATCAATTGAATAAACTCCTAAATTTGGATTAAAACTTATTTTCATACCCTTTTGAAGAGGTTTCGGACGAGCTGGTCTAAATGGGCCGAGCAATGGACCTGTTAGAATTTTAACTGAATAAAAGTACAAAAATCAAGCTTTTGCAATATAATCGTGTCAAAAAGCTCGTAATCAATTGTATGAACTCTTAAATTTGGATTAAAACTTGTTTTCCAACCATTTTGTAGAGGTTTCGGACGAGCGGGTCTAAATGGGCCGAACAATGGACCCGTTACAATTTCAACTGTGTAAAAAGTACAGAAATCGAGTTTTTGCAATATAATCGTGTTGAAAAGCTCGTAATCAATTATATGAACTCCTAAAATTTGATTAAAACTTGTTTTGCGGTCTTTTTTGTAGAGGTTTCGGACCAGCGGGTCTAGATGGGGCGAACAATGGACCCGTTAGAATTTTAACAGAGTAAAAAGTACAGAAATCGAGTTTTTGCAATATAATCGTGTTCAAAAGCTCTTAATCAATTATATGAACTCCTAGAATTTGATTCTAACTTATTTTGCGATCTTTTTTTGTAACGGTTTCGGACGAGCGGGTCTAAATGGGCCAAACAATGGACCCGTTAAAATTTTAACTGAGTAAAAAGTATAGAAATCGAGTTTCTGCAATATAATCGTATTGAAAAGCTCGTAAACAATTGTATGAACTCCTAAATTTGGATTAAAACTTATTTAGCAACCCTTTTGTAGAGATTTCGGACGAGCGGGTCTAAATGGGCCGAACAATGGACCCGTTAGAATTTTAACTGAGTAAAAAGTACTATAATCGAGTTTTTGTAATATAATCGTGTTGAAAAGCTCATAATCAATTATATGAACTCCTTAATTTGATTCTAACTTGTTTTGCCGTCTTTTTTGTAGAGGTTTCGGACGAGCGGGTCTAAATGGGCCGAACAATGGACCCGTTAGAATTTTAACTGAGTAAAAAGTACATAAATCGAGTTTTTGCAATATAATCATGTTGAAAAGCTCGTAATCAATTATATGAACTATTAAATTTGGATTAAAACTTATTTTGCAACCCTTTTGTAGAGCTTTCGGACGAGCGGGTCTAAATGGGGCGAACAATGGACTCGTTACAATTTTAACTGAGTAAAAAGTACATAAATCGAGTTTTTGCAATATAATCGTGTTGAAAAGCTCGTAATCAATTATATGAACTATTAAATTTGGATTAAAACTTATTTTCCAACCCTTTTGTAGAGGTTTTGGACGAGCGGGTCTAAATGGGCCGAACAATGGACCCGTTAGAATTTTAACTGAGTAAAAAGTACAGAAATCGAGTTTTGGCAATATAATGTGTTGAAAAGCTCGTAATCAATTATATGAACTCCTAAATTTGATTCTAACTTGTTTTGCGATCTTTTTTGTAAAGTTTCGGACGAGCGGGTCTAAATGGTCCGAACAATGGACCCGTTAGAATTTTAACTGAGTAAAAAGTACAGAAATCGAGTTGTTGCAATATAATCGTGTTGAAAAGCTCGTAATCAATGGTATGAACTCCTAAATTTGGATTAAAACTTATTTTGCAACCCTTTTGTAGTGGTTTCAGACGAGCGGGTCTAAATGGGCCGAACAATGGACTTGTTAGAATTTTAACTGAGTAAAAACTACAGAAATCGAGTTTTTGCAATATAATCGTGTTGAAAAGCTCGTAATCAATTGTATGAACTCCTAAATTTGGATTAAAACTTATTTTCCAACCCTTTTGTAGAGGTTTCGGACGAGCGGGTCTAAATGGGCCGAACAATGGACCCATTAGAATTTTAACTGGGTCAAAAGTACAGAAATCGAGTTTTTGCAATATAATAGTGTTGAAAAGCTCGTAATCAATTATATGAACTCCTAAATTTCGATTAAAACTTACTTTGCGGTCCTTTTCGTAAGGTTTCAGTCGAGCGAGTCTAAATGGGCCGAACAATGGACCCGTTAGAATTTTAACCGAGTAAAAAGTATAAAAATTAAGTTTTTTCAATATAATAGTGTTGAAAAGCTCGTAATCAATTGTATGAACTCCTAAATTTGGATTAAAACTTATTTTCCAACCCTTTTGTCGAGGTTTCGGACGAGCGAGTCTAAATGGGCCGAACAATAGACCCGTTAGAATTTTAACTGAGTAAAAAGTACGGAAATCGAGTTTTGGCAATATAATGTGTTGAAAAGCTCGTAATCAATTATATGAACTCCTAAATTTGATTCTAACTTGTTTTGCGGTCTTTTTTGTAAAGTTTCGGATGAGCAGGTCTAAATGGTCCGAACAATGGACCCGTTTGAATTTTAACTGAGTCAAAAGTACAGAAATCCAGTTTTTGCAATATAATAGTGTTGAAAAGCTCGTAATCAATTTTATGAACTCCTAAATTTCGATTAAAACTTACTTTGCGGTCCTTTTCGTAAGGTTTCGGACGAGCGAGTCTAAATGGGCCGAACAGTGGACCCGTTAGAATTTTAACCGAATAAAAACTATAAAAATTAAGTTTTTGCAATATAATAGTGTTGAAAAGCTCGTAATAAATTATATGAACTCCTAAATTTGGATTAAAACTTATTTTGTAGCCCTTTTTTGTAGAGGTTTCGGACGAGCGCGTCTAAATGGGCAAAACAATGGACCCGCTATAATTTTTTTTAAGAAAGCCCGATAGAATTTTAACTGAGTAAAAAGTACAGAAATTGAATTTTTGCAATATAATCGTGTTGAAAAGCTCGTTATCAATTATATGAACTCCTAAAATTTGATTCTAACTTATTTTCTGATCTTTTATGTTGAAGTTTCGGACGAGCGGGTCTAAATAGGCCGAACAATGGACCCGTTAGAATTTTAACTGAGTAAAAAGTACAAAAATCAAGTTTTAGTAATCTAATTGTGTTGAAAAGCTCCTAATCAATTGTATGAACTCCTAAATTTGGATTAAAACTTATTTTGCAACCCTTTTGTTGAGGTTTCGGATGAGCAAGTCTAAATGGGCCGAACAATGGACCCGTTAGAATTTTAACTGAGTACAAAGTACAGAAATCAAGTTTCTGCAATATAATCATGTTGAAAAGATCGTAATCATATGAACTCCCAAAATTTGATTCTAACTTTTTTTGCAGTCTTTTTTGTGGAGGTTTCGGACGAGCGGGTCTAAATGGGCCGAACAATGGATCCGTTAGAATTTTAACCGAGTAGAAAGTACAAAAAGTGTTTTTTGCAATATAATCTGTTTGAAAATCTCTTAATCAATTGTATGAACTCCTAAATTTGGATTAAAACTTATTTTGCAACCCTTTTGTAGAGGTTTCGGACGAGCGGGTCTAAATGGGCCGAACATTGGACCCGTTAGAATTTTAACAGAGTAAAAAACAGAAAAATCGAGTTTTTGCAATATAATTGTGTTGAAAAGCTCATAATCAATTGTATGAACTCCTAAATTTGGATTAAAACTTATTTTGCAACCCTTTTGTAGAGGTTTCGGATGAGAGGGTCTAAATGGGCCGAACAATGGACCCGTTAGAATTTTAACTGAGTAGAAAGTACAAAAAGTGGGTTCTTGAAATATAATCTGTTTGAAAATCTCTTAGTCAATTGTATGAACTCCTAAATTTGGATTAAAACTTATTTTGCAACCCTTTTTGTAGAGGTTTCGGACGAGCGGGTCTAAATGGGGCGAACAATGGACCCGTTAGAATTTTAAATGAGTAAAAAATACAGTAATCGAGTTTTTGCAATATAAACGTGTTGAAAAGCTCGTAATCAATTGTATGAACTCCTAAATTTGTATTAAAACTTATTTTCCAACCTTTTTGTAGAGGTTTTGGACTAGCGGGTCTAAATGGGCCGACCAATAGACCCATTTATATTTTAACAGAGTAAAAAGCACAAAAATGAAGTTTTTGCAATATAATTGTGTTGAAAAGCTCATAATCAATTGTATGAACTCCTAAGTTTGGATTAAAACTTATTTTGCAACCCTTTTGTAGAGGTTTCGGACGAGCGGGTCTAAATGGGCCGAACAATGGACCCGTTAGAATTTTAACTGAGTAAAAAGTACGTAAATCGAGTTTTTGCAATATAATCATGTTGAAAAGCTCCTAATCAATTGTATGAACTCCTAAATTTGGATTAAAACATATTTTGCAACCCTTTTGTAGAGGTTTCGGACGAGCGGGTCTAAATGGGCCGAACAATGGACCCGTTAAAATTTTAACTGAGTAAAAAGTACATAAATCGAGTTTTTGCAATATAATCGTGTTGAAAAGCTCGTAATCAATTGTATGAACTCCTAAATTTGGATTAAAACTTATTTTCCAACCCTTTTGTAGAGGTTTCGGACGAGCGGGTCTAAATGGGCCGAAAAATGGACCCATTAGAATTTTAACTGAGTCAAAAGTACAGAAATCGAGTTTTTGCAATATAATAGTGTTGAAAAGCTCGTAATCAATTATATGAACTCCTAAATTTCGATTAAAACTTACTTTGCGGTCCTTTTCGTAAAGTTTCAGACGAGCGAGTCTAAATGGGCCGAACAATGGACCCGTTAGAATTTTAACCGAGTAAAAAGTATAAAAATTAAGTTTTTCCAATATAATAGTGTTGAAAAGCTCGTAATCAATTGTATGAACTCCTAAATTTGGATTAAAACTTATTTTGCAGCCCATTTTTGTAGAGGTTTCGGACGAACGGGTCTAAATGGGCCGAACAAAGAACCCGTTAGAATTTTAACAGAGTAAAAAGTACAAAAATCGAGTTTTTGCAATATAATCATGTTGGAAAGCTCGAAATTAATTATCTGAACTCTTAAATTTGATCAAAACTTGTTTTGCGGTCTTTTTTGTAGAGGTTTCGGACGAGCGGGTCTAAATGGGCCGAACAATGGACTCGTTAGAATTTTAATTGAGTAAAAAGTACAGAAAATGAGTTTTTGCAATATAATCGTGTTGAAAATCTCGTAATCAATTGTATGAACTCCTAAATTTGGATTAAAACTTATTTTGCAACCCTTTTGTAGAGGTTTCGGACGAGCGGGTCTAAATGGACCGAACAATGGACCTGTTGAATTTTAACTGAGAATAAAGTACAGAAATCGAGTTTTTGCAATATAATCGTGTTGAAAAGCTCGTAATCAATTGTATGAACTCTTAAATTTGGATTAAAACTTATTTGCCAACCCTTTTGTAGAGGTTTCGGACGAGCGGGTCTAAATGGGCCGAACAATGGACCCATTAGAATTTTAACTTAGTAAAAAGTACAGAAATCGAGTTTTTGCAATATAATCGTGTTCAAAAGCTCTTAATCAATTATATGAACTCCTAGAATTTGATTCTAACTTATTTTGCGATCTTTTTTGTAACGGTTTCGGACGAGCGGGTCTAAATGGGCCGAACAATGGACTCGTTATAATTTTAACTGAGAAAAAAGTACAGAAATCTAGTTTTTGCAATATAATTGTGTTGAAAAGCTCGTAAACAATAGTATGAACTCCTAAATTTGGATTAAAACTTATTTTGCAACCCTTTTGTAGAGGTTTCGGACGAGCGGGTCTAAATGGGCCGAACAATGGACCCGTTAGAATTTTAACCGAGTTAAAAGTACTGTAATCGAGTTTTTGTAATATAACCGTGTTGAAAAGCTCGTAATCAATTATATGAACTCCTAAATTTGATTCTAACTTGTTTTACGGTCTTTTTGTAGAGGTTTCGGACGAGCGGGTCTAAATGGGCCGAATAATGGACCCGTTAGAATTTTGACAGAGTAAAACGTACATAAATCGAGTTTTTGCAATATAATCTGGTTGAAAAGCTCGTAATCAATTATATGAACTCCTAAATTTGATTCTAACCTGTTTTGCGGTCTTTTTTGTAGAGGTTTCGGACGAGCAGGTCTAAATGGGCCGAGCAATGGACCTGTTAGAATTTTAACTGAGTAAAAAGTACAGAAATCGAGTTTTTGCAATATAATCGTGTTGAAAAGCTCATAATCAATTATATGAACTCCTAAATTTGGATTAAAACTTATTTTGCAACCCTTTTTGTAGAGCTTTCGGATGAGCGGGTCTAAATGGGGCGAACAATGGACCCGTTAGAATTTTAATTGAGTAAAAAATACAGTAATCGATTTTTTGCAATATAATCGTGTTCAAAAGCTCTTGAGCAATTATATGAACTCCTAGAACTTGATTCTAACTTATTTTGCGATCTTTTTTGTAACGGTTTCGGACGAGCGGGTCTAAATGGGCCGAACAATGGACTCGTTAGAATTTTAATTAAGTAAAAAGTTAAGAAATCGAGTTTTGCAATATAATCGTGTTGAAACTCTCGTAAACAATTGTATGAACTATTAAATTTGGATTAACACTTATTTTGCAACCTTTTTTGTAGAGGATTCGGACGAGCTGGTCTAAATGGGCCGAACAATGGACCCTTTAGAATTTTAACTGAGTAAAAAGTACTATAATCACGTTTTTGCAATATAATCGTGTTGAAAAGCTCGTAATCAATTATATGAACGCCTAAAATTTGATTAAAACTTGTTTTGCGGTCTTTTTTGTAGAGGTTTCGGACGAGCGGGTCTAAATGGGGCGAATAATGGACCCTTTAGAATTTTAACTGAGTAAAAAGAACAGAAATCGATTTTTTGCATTATAATCGTGTTCAAAAGCTCTTCATCAATTATATGAACTCCTAGAATTTGATTCTAACTTATTTTGCGATCTTTTTTGTAACGGTTTCGGACGAGCGGGTCTAAATGGGCCGAACAATGGACCCGTTAGAATTTTAACTGAGTAAAAAGTAAAGAAATCGAGTTTTTGCAATATAATCGTGTTGAAAAGCTCGTAAACAATTGTAGGAACTCCTAAATTTGGATTAAAACTTATTTTGCAACCCTTTTGTAGAGGTTTCGGACGAGCGGGTCTAAATGGGCCGAACAATGGACCCGTTAGAATTTTAACTGAGTAAAAAGTATAGAAATCGAGTTTTTGCAATATAATCATGTTGAAAAGCCCATAATAAATTGTATGAACTCCTAAATTTTGATTAAAACTTATTTTGCAACCCTTTTGTAGAGGTTTCGGACAAGCGGGTCTAAATGGGCCGAACAATGGACCTGTTAGAATTTTAACTGAGAAAAAAGTACAGAAATCGAGTTTTTGCAATATAATCGTGTTGAAAAGCTCATAATCAATTATATGAACTCCTAAATTTGGATTAAAACTTATTTTGCAACCCTTTTTGTAGAGCTTTCGGACGAGCGGGTCTAAATGGGGCGAACAATGGACCCGTTAGAATTTTAACTGAGTAAAAAATACAGTAATCGAGTTTTTGCAATATAATCGTGTTCAAAAGCTCTTGAGAAATTATATGAACTCCTAGAACTTGATTCTAACTTATTTTGCGATCTTTTTTGTAACGGTTTCGGACGAGGGGGTCTAAATGGGCCGAACAATGGACCCGTTAGAATTTTAACTGAGTAAAAAGTAAAGAAACCGAGTTTTGCAATATAATCGTGTTGAAAAGCTCGTAAAAAATTGTATGAACTATTAAATTTGGATTAAAACTTATTTTGCAACCCTTTTGTAGAGGTTTCGGACGAGCGGGTCTAAATGGGCCGAACAATGGACCCGTTAGAATTTTAACTGAGTAAAAAGAACAGAAATCGAGTTTTTGTTATATAATCGTGTTGAAAAGCTCGTAATCAGTTATATGAACTCCTAAAATTTGATTCTAACTTGTTTTGCGGTCTTTTTGTAGAGGTTTCGGACGAGCGGGTCTAAATGGGCCGAACAATGGACCCGTTAGAATTTTAAATGAGTAAAAAGTACAAAAATCTGGTTTTTGCAATATAATCATGTCGAAAATCTCGTAATCAATTGTATGAACTCCTAAATTTGGATTAAAACTTATTTTGCAACCCTTTTGTAGAGGTTTCGGTTGAGCAGGTCCAAATGGGCCGAACAATGGAACCGTTAGAATTTTTACTGAGTAAAATGTAATGAAATGGAGTTTTTGCAATATAATCATGTTAAAAAGCTCGTAATCAATTGTATGAACTCCTAAATTTGGATTAAATCTTATTTTGCAACCCTTTTGTAGAGGTTTCGGACCAACGGGTCTAAATGGGGCGAACAATGGACCCGTTAGAATTTTAACAGAGTAAAAAGTACAGAAATCGAGTTTTTGCAATATAATCGTGTTCAAAAGCTCTTAATCAATTCTATGAACTCCTAGAATTTGATTCTAACTTATTTTGCGATCTTTTTTTGTAACAGTTTCGGACGAGCGGGTCTAAATGGGCCAAACAATGGACCCGTTAAAATTTTAACTGAGTAAAAAGTATAGAAATCGAGTTTCTGCAATATAATCGTATTGAAAAGCTCGTAAACAATTGTATGAACTCCTAAATTTGGATTAAAACTTATTTAGCAACCCTTTTGCAGAGATTTTGGACGAGCGGGTCTAAATGGGCCGAACAATGGACCCGTTAGAATTTTAACTGAGTAAAAAGTACTATAATCGAGTTTTTGTAATATAATCGTGTTGAAAAGCTCATAATCAATTATATGAACTCCTTAATTTGATTCTAACTTGTTTTGCCGTCTTTTTTGTAGAGGTTTCGGACGAGCGGGTCTAAATGGGCCGAACAATGGACCCGTTAGAATTTTAACTGAGTAAAAAGTACATAAATCGAGTTTTTGCAATATAATCGTGCTGAAAAGCTCATAATCAATTATATGAACTATTAAATTTGGATTAAAACTTATTTTGCAACCCTTTTGTAGAGCTTTCGGACGAGCGGGTCTAAATGGGGCGAACAATGGACTCGTTAGAATTTTAACTGAGTAAAATATACAGTAATCGAGTTTTTGCAATATAAACGTGTTTAAAAGCTCTTAATCAATTATATGAACTCCTAGAACTTGATTCTAACTTATTTTGCGATCTTTTTTGTAACGGTTTCGGACGAGCGGGTCTAAATGGGCCGAACAATGGACCCGTTAGAATTTTAACTGAGTAAAAAGTAAATAAATCTAGTTTTTCAATTTAGTCGTGTTGAAAAGCTCGTAAACAATTGTATGAACTATTAAATTTGGATTAAAACTTATTTTGCAACCCTTTTGTAGAGGTTTCGGACGAGCGGGTCTAAATGGGCCGAACAATGGACCCTTTAGAATTTTAACTGAGTAAAAAGTACTGTAATCGAGTTTTTGCAATATAATCATGTTGAAAAGCTCGTAATCAATTATATGAACTCCTAAATTTGATTCTAACTTGTTTTGCGGTCTTTTTTGTATAGGTTTCGGACGAGCGTGTCTAAATGGACCGAACAATGGACCCGTTAGAATTTTAACTGAGTAAAAAGTACAGAAATCGAGTTTTTGCAATATAATTGTGTTGAAAAGCTCGTAATCAATTGTATGAACTCCTAAATTTGGATTAAAACTTATTTTCCAACCCTTTTGTAGAGGTTTCGGACGAGCGGGTCTAAATGGGCCGAACAATGGACCCGTTAGAATTTTAACTGAGTAAAAAGTATAGAAATCGAGTTTTTGCAATCTAATTGTGTTGAAAAGCTCGTAATCAATTGTATGAACTCCTAAATTTGGATTAAAACTTATTTTGCAACCCTTTTGTAGTGGTTTCAGATGAGCGAGTCTAAATGGGCTGAACATTGGACCCGTTAGAATTTTAACTGAGTACAAAGTACAGAAATCAAGTTTTTGCAATATAATAGTGTTGAAAAGCTTGTAATCAATTATATAAACTCCTAAAATTTGATTCTAATTTGTTTTGCGGTCTCTTTTATAGAGGTTTTGGAAGAGCGGTTCTAAATGGGCCGAACAATGGATCCGTTAGAATTTTAAGTGAGTAGAAAGTACAAAAAGTGAGTTTTTGCAATATAATCTTTTTGAAACTCCTAAATTTGTATTAAAACTTATTTTCCAACCCTTTTGTAGAGGTTTCGGACTAGCGGGTCTAAATGGGCCGAACAATGGACCCATTAGAATTTTAACAGAGTAAAAAGCACAAAAATTGAGTTTTTGCAATATTATTGTGTTGAAAAGCTCATAATCAATTGTATGAACTCCTAGGTTTGGATTAAAACTTATTTTGCAACCCTTTTGTAGAGGTTTCGGACGAGCGGGTCTAAATGGGCCGAACAATGGACCCGTTAGAATTTTAACTAAGTAAAAAGTACTGTAATTGAGATTTTGCAATATAATCGTGTTGAAAAGCTCGTAATCAATTATATGAACTCCTAAAATTTGATTCTAACTTGTTTTGCGGTCTTTTTTGTAGAGGTTTCGGATGAGCGGGACTAAATGGGCCGAACAATGGACCCGTTAGAACTTTAACTGAGTAAAAAGTACAGAAATCGAGTTTTTGCAATATAATCGTGTTGAAAAGCTCGTAATCAATTATATGAGCTCCTAAATTTTATTCTAACTTGTTTTGCGGTCTTTTTTGTAGAGGTTTCGGATGATCGGGTCTAAATGGGCCGAACAATGGACCCGTTAGAATTTTAACTGAGTAAAAAGTACAGAAATCGAGTTTTTGCAATATAATCGTGTTGAAAAGCTCGTAATCAATTGTATGAACTCCTAAATTTGGATTAAAACTTATTTTGCAACCCTTTTGTAGAGGTTTCGGACGAGCGGGTCTAAATGGGCCGAACAATGGACCCGTTAGAATTTTAACTGAGTAAAAAGTACAGAAATCGAGTTTTTGCAATATAATCCTGTTGAAAAGCTCGTAATCCATTGTATGAACTCCTAAATTTGGATTAAAACTTATTTTGCAACCCTTTTGTAGAGGTTTCGGACGAGCGGGTCTAAATGGGCCGAACAATGGACCTGTTAGAATTTTAACTGAGTAAAAAGTACAGAAATCGAGTTTTTGCAATATAATCGTGTTGAAAAGCTCGTAATCAATTGTATAGACTCCTAAATTTTGATTAAAACTTATTTTCCAACCCTTTTTGTAGAGGTTTCGGACGAGCGGGTCTAAATGGGCCGAACAATGGACCCTTTCGAATTTTAACTAAGTAAAAAGTACTGTTATCGAGTTTTTGCAATATAATCATGTTGAAAAGCTCGTAATCAATTATATGAACTCCTAAATTTGATTCTAACTTGTTTTGCGGTCTTTTTTGTAGAGGTTTCGGACGAGCGGGACTAAATGGGCCGAACAATGGACCCGTTAGAATTTTCACTGAGTAAAAAGCACAAAAATCAAGTTTTTGCAATATAATCGTGTTGAAAAGCTCGAAATTAATTATCTGAACTCCTTAAAACTTGTTTTGCGGTATTTTTTGTAGAGGTTTCGGACGAGCGGGTTTAAATGGGCCGAACAATAGACTCGTTAGAATTTTAACTGAGTAAAAAGTACAGAAATCGAGTTTTTGCAATATAATCGTGTTGAAAAGCTCGTAATAAATTGTATGAATTCCTAAATTTGGATTAAAACTTATTTTCCAACCCTTTTGTAAAGGTTTCGGACGAGCGGGTCTATATGGGCCGAACAATGGACCCGTTAGAATTTTAACTGAGTAAAAAGTACAGAAATTGAGTTTTTGCAATATAATCGTGTTGAAAAGCTCGTAATCAATTATATGAACTCCTAACATTTGATTAAAACTTGTTTTGCAGTCTTTTTTGTAGAGGTTTCGGACGAGCGGGTCTAAATGGGCCGAACAATGGACCCTTTAGAATTTTAACTGAGTAAAAAGTACAGAAATCGAGTTTTGGCAATATAATCGTGTGTAAAAGCTCGTAATCAATTATATGAACTCCTAAATTTGATTCTAACTTGTTTTGCTGTCTTTTTTGTAGAGGTTTTGAACGAGCGGGTCCAAATGGGCCGAACAATGGACCTGTTAGAATTTTAACTGAGTAAAAAGTACAGAAATCGAGTTTTTGCAATATAATAGTGTTGAAAAGCTCGTAATAAATTATATGAACTCATAAATTTCGATTAAAACTTACTTTGCGGTCCTTTTCGTAAGGTTTCGAATGAGCGAGTCTAAATTGGCCGAACAATGGACCCGTTAGAATTTTAACTGAGTAAAAAGTATAAAAATTAAAATTTTCCAATATAATAGTGTTGAAAAGCTCGTAATCAATTTTATGAACTCCTAAATTTGGATTAAAACTTATTTTCCAACCCTTTTGTAGAGGTTCGGACGAGCGGGTCTAAATGGGCCGAATAATGGACCCGTTAGAATTTTAACTGTGTAAAAAGTACAGAAATCGAGTTTTGGCAATATAATCGTGTTGAAAAGCTCGTAATCAATTGTATGAACTCCTAAATTTGATTCTAACTTGTTTTGCGGTGTTTTTTGTAGAGGTTTCGGACGAGCGGGTCTAAATGGGCCGAACAATTGACCCGTTAGAATTTTAACTGAGTCAAATGTACAGAAATCGAGTTTTTGCAATATAATAGTGTTGAAAAGCTCGTAATCAATTATATGAACTCCTAAATTTCGATTAAAACTTACTTTGCGGTCCTTTTCGTAAGGTTTCGGACGAGCGAGTCTAAATGGGCCGAACAATGGACCCGTTAGAATTTTAACCGAGTAAAAAGAATAAAAATTAAGTTTTTGCAATATAATAGTGTTGAAAAGCTCGTAATCAATTATATGAACTCCTAAATTTGGATTAAAAATTATTTTGCAGCCCTTTTTTGTAGAGGTTTCGGACGAGCGGGTCTAAATGGGCCGAACAATGGACCCGCTAGAATTTTTTTAAGAAAGCCCGTTAAAATTTTAACTCAGTAAAAAGTATAGAAATTGAATTTTTGCAGTATAATCGTGTTGAAAAGCTCGTTATCAATTATATGAACTCCTAAAATTTGATTCTAACTTATTTTCTGATCTTTTTTGTTTAGGTTTCGGACGAGCGGATCTAAATGGACCGACAATGGACCCGTTAGAATTTTAACTGAATAAAAAGTACAAAAATCAAGTTTTAGCAATCTAATTGTGTTGAAAAGCTCGTAATCAATTGTATGAACTCCTAAATTTGGATTAAAACTTATTTTGCAACCCTTTTGTAGAGGTTTCGGATGAGCGAGTCTAAATGGGCCGAAAAATGGACCCGTTAGAATTTTAACTGAGTACAAAGTACATAAATCAAGTTTCTGCAATATAATCTTGTTGAAAAGCTCGTAATCAATTATATGAACTCCTAAAATTTGATTCTAACTTGTTTTGCGGTCTTTTTTGTAGCGGTTTTGGACGAGCGGGACTAAATGGGCCGAACAATGGATCCGTTAGAATTTTAACTGAGTAGAAAGTATAAAAAGTGATTTTTTGCAATATAATCTGTTTGAAAATCTCTTAATCAATTGTATGAACTCCTAAATTTGGATTAAAACTTATTTTGCAACCCTTTTGTAAAGGTTTCGGACGAGCGGGTCTAAATGGGCCGAACAATGGACCAGTTAGAATTTTAACTGAGTAAAAAGTACTGTAATCAAGTTTTTGTAATATAATCGTGTTGAAAAGCTCGTAATCAATTATATGAACTCCTAAATTTGATTAAAACTTGTTTTGCGGTCTTTTTTGTAGAGGTTTCGGACGAGCGGGTCTAAATGGGCCGAACAATGGACCCGTTAGAATTTTAACTGAGTAAAAAGTACAGAAATCGAGTTTTTGCAATATAATCGTGTTGAAAAGCTCGTAATCAATTATATGAACTCCTAAAATTTGATTAAAACTTGTTTTGCGGTCTTTTTTGTAGAGGTTTCGGACGAGCGGGTTTAAATGGGGCGAACAATGGACCCGTTAGAATTTTAACTGAGTAAAAAGTACAGAAATCGAGTTTTTGCAATATAATCATGTTCAAAAGCTCTTAATCAATTATATGAACTCCTAGAATTTGATTCTAACTTATTTTGCGATCTTTTTTGTAACGTTTTCGGACGAGCGGGTCTAAATGGGCCGAACAATGGACCCGTTAGAATTTTAACTGTCTAAAAAGTAAAGAAATCGAGTTTTTGCAATATAATCGTGTTGAAAAGCTCGTAAACAATTGTATGAACTCCTAAATTTGGATTAAAACTTATTTTGCAACCCTTTTGTAGAGGTTTCGGACGAGCGGGTCTAAATGGGCCGAACAATGGACCCGTTAGAATTTTAAATGAGTAAAAAGTACTGTAATCGAGTTTTTGTAATATAATCGTGTTGAAAAGCTCGTAATCAATTATATGAACTCCTAAATTTGATTCTAACTTGTTTTGCGGTCTTTTTTGTAGAGGTTTCGGATGAGCGGGTCAAAATGGGCGGAACAATGGACCCGTTAGAATTTTAACTGAGTAAAAAGTACAGAAATCAAGTTTTTGCAATATAATCGTGTTGAAAAGCTCGTAATCAATTATATGAACTCCTAAATTTGATTCTTACTTGTTTTGCGGTCTTTTTTGTAGAGGTTTCGGACGAGTGGATCTAAATGGGCCGAACAATGGACCTGTTAAAATTTTAACTGAGTAAAAAGTACATGAATCGAGTTTTTGCAATATAATCGTGTTG
The DNA here is from genome assembly GCA_030270665.1 of Hibiscus trionum. Lineage (NCBI taxonomy): Eukaryota > Viridiplantae > Streptophyta > Magnoliopsida > Malvales > Malvaceae > Hibiscus > Hibiscus trionum. Next base: position 33,817,524 of record BSYR01000010.1, on the reverse strand, counting down.
AAAAGCTCATAATCAATTATATGAACTCCTAAATTTGGATTAAAACTTATTTTGGAACCCTTTTTGTAGAGCTTTCGGACGAGCGGGTCTAAATGGGGCGAACAATGGACCCGTTAGAATTTTAACTGAGTAAAAAATACAGTAATCAAGTTTTTGCAATATAATCATGTTCAAAAGCTCTTAATCAATTATATGAACTCCTAGAACTTGATTCTAACTTATTTTGCGATCTTTTTTGTAACGGTTTTGGACGAGCGGGTCTAAATGGGCCGAACAATGGACCCGTTAGAATTTTAACTAAGTAAAAAGTAAAGAAATCGAGTTTTGCAATATAATCGTGTTGAAAAGCTCGTAAACAATTGTATGAACTATTAAATTTGGATTAAAACTTATTTTGCAACCCTATTGTAGAGGTTTCGGACGAGCGGGTCTAAATGGGCCGAACAATAGACCCTTTAGAATTTTAACTGAGTAAAAAGTATTGTAATCGAGTTTTTGCAATATAATAGTGTTCAAAAGCTCGTAATCAATTATATGAACTCCTAAAATTTGATTAAAACTTGTTTTGCGGTCTTTTTTGTAGAGGTTTCGGACGAGCGGGTCTAAATGGGGCGAACAATGGACCCGTTAGATATTTAACTAAGTAAAAAGTACAGAAATCGAGTTTTTGCAATATAATCGTGTTCAAAAAGCTCTTAATCAATTATATGAACTCCTAGAATTTGATTCTAACTTATTTTGCGATCTTTTTTGTAACAGTTTCGGACGAGCGTGTCTAAATAGGCCGAAAAATGGACCCGTTAGAATTTTAACTGAGTAAATAGTAAAGAAATCGAGTTTTTGCAATATAATTGTGCTGAAAAGCTCGTAAACAATTGTATGAACTCCTAAATTTGGATTAAAACTTATTTTGCAACCTTTTTGTAGAGGTTTCGGACGAGCGGGTCTAAAAGGGTCGTACAATGGATCCGTTAGAATTTTAACTGAGTAAAAAGTACTGTAATCTAGTTTTTGTAATATAATCGTGTTGAAAAGCTCGTAATCAATTATATGTACTCCTAAATTTGATTCTAACATGTTTTGCGGTCTTTTTGTAGAGGTATCGGACGAGCGGGTCTAAATGGGCTGAACAATGGACCTGTTAGAATTTTAACTGAGTAAAAAGTACAGAAATTGAGTTTTTGCAATATAATCGTGTTGGAAAGCTCGAAATTAATTATCTGAACTCTTAAATTTGATTAAAACTTGTTTTGCGGTCTTTTTTGTAGAGGTTTCGGACGAGCGGGTCTAAATGGGCCGAACAATGGACCCGTTAGAATTTTAACTGAGTAAAAAGTACAGAAATCGAGTTTTTGCAATATAATCGTGTTGAAAAGCTCGTAATGAATTATATGAAATCCTAAATTTGATTCTAACTTGTTTTGCGGTCTTTTTTGTAGAGGTTTCGGACGAGCGGATCTAAATGGGCCGAACAATGGACCTGTTAGAATTTTAACTGAGTAAAAAGTACAGAAATCGAGTTTTTGCAATATAATCATGTTGAAAAGCTCATAATCAATTATATGAACTCCTAAATTTGGATTAAAACTTATTTTGCAACCCTTTTTGTAGAGCTTTCGGACGAGCGAGTCTAAATGGGGCGAACAATTGACCCGTTAGAATTTTAACTGAGTAAAAAATACAGTAATCGAGTTTTTGCAATATAATCGTGTTCAAAAGCTCTTAATCAATTATAATAACTCCTAGAACTTGATTCTAACTTATTTTGCGATCTTTTTTGTAACGGTTTCGGACGAGCGGGTCTAAATGGGCCGAACAATGGACCCGTTAGAATTTTAACTGAGTAAAAAGTAAAGAAATCGAGTTTTTCAATATAATCGTGTTGAAAAGCTCGTAAACAATTGTATGAACTATTAAATTTGGATTAAAACTTATTTTGCAACCCTTTTGTACAGGTTTCGGACGAGCGGGTCTAAATGGGCCGAACAATGGACCCTTTAGAATTTTCACTGAGTAAAAAGTACTGTAATCGAGTTTTTGCAATATAATCGTGTTGAAAAGCTCGTAATCAATTATATGAACTCCTAAATTTGATTCTAACTTGTTTTGCGGTCTTTTTTGTAGAGGTTTCGGACGAGTGGGTCTAAATGGACCGAACAATGGACTCGTTAGAATTTTAACTGAGTAAAAAGTACAGAAATCGAGTTTTTGCAATATAATTGTGTTGAAAAGCTTGTAATCAATTGTATGAACTCCTAAATTTGGATTAAAACTTATTTTGCAACCCTTTTGTAGAGGTTTCGGACGAGCGGGTCTAAATGGGCCGAACAATGGACCTGTTAGAATTTTAACTGAGTAAAAAGTACAGAAATCAAGTTTTTGCAATGTAATCGTGTTGGAAAGCTCTTAATCAATTGTATGAACTCCTAAATTTGGATTAAAACTTATTTTCCAACCCTTTTGTAGAGGTTTCGGACGAGTGGGTCTAAATGGGCCGAACAATGGACCCGTTAGAATTTTAACTGAGTAAAAAGTACAGAAATCGAGTTTTTGCAATATAATCGTGTTGAAAAGCTCGTAATCAATTATATGAACTCCTAAAATTTGATTCTAACTTGTTTTGCGGTCTTTTTTGTAGAGGTTTCGGTCGAGCGGGTCTAAATGGGACGAACAATCGACCCGTTGGAATTTTAACTGAGTCAAAAGTACAGAAATTGAGTTTTGCAATATAATAGTGTTGAAAAGCTCGTAATAAATTATATGAACTCCTAAATTTCGATTAAAACTTACTTTGCAGTCCTTTTCGTAAGGTTTCGGACGAGCGAGTCTAAATGGGCCGAACAATGGACCCGTTAGAATTTTAACCGAGTAAAAAGTATAAAAATTAATTTTTTGCAATATAATAGTGTTGAAAAGCTCGTAATCAATTATATGAACTCCTCAATTTGGATTAAAACTTATTTTGCAGCCCTTTTTTGTAGATGTTTCGGACGAGCGGGTCTAAATGGGCCGAACAATGGACACGTTAGAATTTTTTTTAAGAAAGCTCATTAGAATTTTAACTAAGTAAAAAGTATAGAAATTGAATTTTTGCAATATAATCGTGTTGAAAAGCCCGTAATCAATTATATGAACTCCTAAAATTTGATTCTAACTTATTTTGTGATCTTTTTTGTTGAGGTTTCAGACGAGCGAGTCTAAATGGGCCGAACAATGGACCCGTTAGAATTTTAACTGAGTAAAAAGTACAAAAATCGAGTTTTTGCAATCTAATTGTGTTGAAAAGCTCGTAATCAATTTTATGAACTCCTAAATTTGGATTAAAACTTATTTTGCAACCCTTTTGTAGAGGTTTTGGAGGAGCGAGTCTAAATGGGTCGAACATTGGACCCGTTAGAATTTTAACTGAGTACAAAGTACAGAAATCAAGTTTTTGCAATATAATCGTGTTGAAAAGCTCGTAATCAATTATATGAACTCCTAAAATTTGATTCTAATTTGTTCTGCGGTCTCTTATGTAGAGGTTTCGGACGAGCGGGTCAAAATGGGCCGAACAATGGATCCATTAGAATTTTAACGGAGTAAAAATTATAGAAATCGAGTTTTTGCAATATAATCGTGTTGAAAAGCTCGTAATCAATTGTATGAACTCCTAAATTTGGATTAACACTTAAGTTTGCAATCCTTTTGTAGAGGTTTCAGATGAGGGGGTCTAAATGGGCCGAACAATGGACCCGTTAGAATTTTAACGGAGAAAAAAGTACATAAATCGAGTTTTTGCAATATAGTCGTGTTGAAAAGCTTGTAATCAATTGTATGAACCCCTAAATTTGGTTTAACACTTAGTTTGCAACCTTTTTGTAGAGGTTTCGGACGAGGGGTTCTAAATGGGCCGAACAATGAACCCGTTAGAATTTTAACTAAGTAAAAAGTACAGAAATCGGGTTTTTGCAATATAATCATGTCGAAAATCTCGTAATCAATTGTATGAACTTCTAAATTAGGATTAAAACTTATTTTGCAACCCTTTTGTAGAGGTTTTGGATGAGCGGGTCCAAATGGGCCGAACAATGGACCCGTTAGAATTTTTACTGAGTAAAATGTAATAAAATCGAGTTTTTGCAATATAATCATGTTAAAAAGCTCGTAATCAATTGAATGAACTCCTAAATTTGGATTAAATCTTATTTGGCAACCCTTTTGCAGAGGTTTCGGACGAGCTGGTCTAAATGGGCCGAACAATGGACCTGTTAGAATTTTAACTGAGTAAAAAGTACAAAAATTGAGTTTTTGCAATATAATCGTGTTGAAAAGCTCGTAATAAATTGTATGAACTCTTAAATTTGGATTAAAACTTATTTTCCAACCCTTTTGTAGAGGTTTCGGACGAGCGGGTCTAAATGGGCCGAACAGTGGACCCGTTAGAATTTTAAATGAGTAAAAAGTACTATAATCGAGTTTTTGTAATATAATCGTGTTGAAAAGCTCGTAATCAATTATATGAACTCCTAAATTTGATTCTAACTTGTTTTGCGGTCTTTTTTGTAGAGGTTTCGAACGAGCGGGCCTAAATGGGCCGAAAAATGGACCCGTTAGAATTTTAACTGAGAAAAAAGTACAGAAATCGAGTTTTTGCAATATAATCGTGTTGAAAAGCTTGTAATCAATTGTATGAACTCCTAAATTTGGATTAAAACTTATTTTGCAACCCTTTTGTAGAGGTTTCGGACGTGCGGGTCTAAATGGGCCGAACAATGGACATGTTAGAATTTTAACTGAGTAAAAAGTACAAAAATCGAGTTTTTGCAATATAATCGTGTTGAAAAGCTCGTAATCAATTGTATGAACTCTTAAATTGGGATTAAAACTTATTTTCCAACCCTTTTGTAGAGGTTTCGGACGAGCGGGTCTAAATGGGCCGAGCAATAGACCCGTTAGAATTTTAACTGAGTAAAAAGTACTATAATCGAGTTTTGGTAATATAATCGTGTGGAAAATCTCGTAATCAATTATATGAACTCCTAAATTTGATTCTAACTTGTTTTGCGGTGTATTTTGTAGAGATTTTGGACGAGCGGGTTTAAATGGGCCGAACAATGGACCCATTAGAATTTTAACCGAGTAAAAAGTACAGAAGTCGAGTTTTTGTAATATAATCATGTTGAAAAGCTCGTAATCAATTATATGAACTCATAAAATTTGAGTCTAATTTGTTTTGCAGTCTCTTTTGTAGAGGTTTCGGACGAGCGGGTCTAAATGGGCCGAACAATGGATTCGTTAGAATTTTATGTGAGTAGAAAGTACAAAAAGGGAGTTTTTGCAATATAATCTGTTTTAAAATCTCTTAATCAATTGTATGAACTCCTAAATTTGGATTAAAACTTATTTTGCAACCTTTTTGTAGAGGTTTCGGACGAGCGGGTCTAAATGGTCCGAACAATGGACCCGTTAGAATTTTAACTGTGTAAAAAGTACAGAAATCGAGTTTTTGCAAAATAATTGTGTTGAAAAGCTCGTAATCAATTATATGTACTCCTAAATTTGGATTAAAACTTATTTTGCAGCCCTTTTTGTAGAGGTTTCGGACGAACGGGTCTAAATGGGCCGAACAAAGAACCCGTTAGAATTTTAACAGAGTAAAAAGTACAGAAATCGAGTTTTTGCAATATAATCATGTTGGAAAGCTCGAAATTAATTATATGAACTCCTAAAATTTGATTCTAACTTGTTTTGCGGTCTTTTTTGTAGAGGTTTCGGACGAGCGGGCCTAAATGGGCCGAAGAATGGACCCGTTAGAATTTTAACTGAGAAAAAAGTACAGAAATCGAGTTTTTGCAATATAATCGTGTTGAAAAGCTTGTAATCAATTGTATGAACTCCTAAATTTGGATTAAAACTTATTTTGCAACCCTTTTGTAGAGGTTTCGGATGAGCGGGTCTAAATGGGCCGAACAATGGACCTGTTAGAATTTTAACTGAGTAAAAAGTACAAAAATCGAGTTTTTGCAATATAATCGTGTTGAAAAGCTCGTAATCAATTGTATGAACTCTTAAATTTGGATTAAAACTTATTTTCCAACCCTTTTGTAGAGGTTTCAGACGAGCGGGTCTAAATGGGCCGAACAATGGACCCGTTAGAATTTTAACTGAGTAAAAAGTACTATAATCGAGTTTTTGTAATATAATCGTGTTGTAAAGATCGTAATCAATTATATGAACTCCTAAATTTGATTCTAACTTGTTTTGCGGTCTTTTTGTAGAGGTTTCGGACGAGCGGGCCTAAATGGGACGAACAATGGACCCGTTAGAATTTTAACTGAGAAAAAAGTACAGAAATCGAGTTTTTGTAATATAATCGTGTTGAAAAGCTTGTAATAAATTGTATGAACTCCTAAATTTGGATTAAAACTTATTTTGCAACCCTTTTGTAGAGGTTTCGGACGAGCGGGTCTAAATAGGCCGAACAATGGACCTGTTAGATTTTTTTTTTGAAGAAAAGGCCTCATTAAAAACCCCTACTACTGTCCTTCAAGCAAAGCTAGAGGACCCTAAAAAGGGGAAAAGAGTGCCCAATTATTATTAATCAATGAATATTTGTTACAAGATGTTGAATACAATGGGGAATATCCGATACAAATGACGTAGAAGTCATAGAATTCAGAGAAAAAGAAGCCAAAGTATGGGCTATAACATTTGCCTCACGGCGTACAAATGAAATAGAAGTAAAGTCGAAGTCATGAAGAGCAGCTTGTATCTGAAGAATAGTTGGTCCCATAGTAGATAGGTCCTGAGCAGGATTGTTGATCCTATTCGCGAGAGAGGCACAGTCAGTTTCGATCAAGATACTATTCCATCCTTGAGATCGGGCAAGGGTGAGACCAGCAAGGATGCTTTCCCCCTCACTGGTGATAGCGTCCTGTCGGCTACCAATAGGGAAAGCGAGACCACCCACCACTGCTCCTGCAGGATCACGAGCAACAACGCCGACGGCTGCTGCACGAGTTGAAGGGTTAAAAGCTCCGTCCACATTAATTTTGATATAATTAGGTGGAGGAGTACGGGAGGGGTTAGTAATTGTAGATGGAGGTGGATTAGATGAAATTGAAGATTTACAAAATTCATCATGTAAGCTAATTGAGTTGACTGCAATTAGCTATGAGGGTTGTAGATGGTGGTTGTGAACCCAATCATTACGTCTGTTCCAAATATTCCATAAAACGGTAAGGAAGAGACTAAATTTATCAGAGGAAATTGTAGAGGCTGCCTCCTCTAACCATTGTAAGGGTGTAGGAGTTAAACTCTTATAGAGAGAGATAGGAATACCACTAATTTGGAGGGCTTCAGCTGCCCCAGGGCAGTCACGAAGCGCATGAAGAATCGATTCCGATTGATTACCACAGATAGAGCAGAGCCCCGAGCTAGGGGAGAAAGCTTGCATTTTAGAACCAACTGGTAGAGCATCAGATGCCATACGCCAGCCAAAAGTTTTAACTTTGGGTAAAGCTTTGATATTGGATAAAAATTTCCAAAACCGAGTAGGTGGCGAAGGTTGGGATAGAGAGCGTTGTAAGAAAATATATCCAGAGCGAACTGAGTAGATACCCGAGTCATTGGGAGACCATAAGATTGAATCCCGTTGATCATTTATGATGGGGATACGGAGAATGGCGTCGGCATCAATTGGAGTGAAGTAATTGGTTAACTTTACTGTATCCCAGACAGTTTGGTTGCGGATCATGAAATCCCGACATCGAATGTGAAATTCATCGGAAATTTCATAATCCCCAGTTAGCTCAATCGGGGAAGACCCACCCCATATATCTTTGTGTATTCTGATGTTACTGTTTATACCAGGGCGATGAAGAAAGCCAGGGAAAAGGCGCTGAAGAGCGTTATATATACCTTGCCAGGCAAAGGAGCCCCTACTAGGTTTCGGTGCATCCAGGATGTTGCCTGCAGGAAAATATTTAGATCAGTATATTTGTCCTAATAAGGATTCTGGTTCACAAATTAGTTTCCAGATTTGCTTACCCAAGAGAGCGATATTGAAATCGTGTAGGTCCTTGAAACCCATGCCACCAGCGGATTTGGGTAAGCATATACGATTCCACGGTAACATGTGCCAACCTTTTTTGTTGGATTTACCAGTCCACCAGTATTGGCGGATTGATGTAGTCATGTCATCGATGATATTGTGTGGTAGAAGATAGCAAGACATTACATATTGTGGTAGAGATTGTAAAACAGCTTTGATGAAAATCTCTCTACCACTAAAGGATAAAAGGTGTTTGTCCCAGCTAGAGAGGCGATCATGTACTTTATCTCGTACAAAACCTAATGATTCAGTTTTATTTTTCCCTATTAGTAGTGGGATGCCTAGGTATACTCCGGGGTTAGAAACTTCACGTACTTGTAAAAGGCTATTGATTGCATTTCTTGTTGCAGAAGGTGTACGTGGGTTATAGAAAATTGTTGATTTCTCGAAATTTATTGCTTGACCAGATGCATTAGCATATACTTGAAGAGCATTTTTCAGAAGGGGTGCTTCAGATTGATTGGTATTTATAAATACCATACAATCATCAGCAAAAAGGAGGTGGTTAACTTTGGGCCCATGTTTACATGCGCCTAGACCTGGAAGTATATTAGTTTGTTGAGCAGCAGCTAAGTAAGCCGAGAGGCCTTGAGTGCAGAATAGGAAAAGAAAAGGGGATAGAGGATCTCCCTGACGAAGACCACGTTGAGGTTGAAAGATGGGTGAAAAGGAATTATTAATTTTAATTGAGAAAGAGATTGTGGATATACAACGCATTATAAGCTCAATCCAGCCGGATGCAAAGCCCATTCGTGTCATAACGTTTGCAAGGAAAGACCATTCTACTCTATCAAAAGCTTTTTCCATGTCAAGCTTGAGAGCAGCTCCTTGCGAGGATTTAGTCGCACCGGAGTTAATATTGTGAATAATTTCATGCGCAACAAGGATGTTGTCAGAAATGTTGCGTCCCTGAACAAAGGCAGCTTGATTAGGGCTAATACAAAGAGGTATAGCCTGTTTCATTCTATTTACAATTGTTTTGGCAACTATTTTATAGAGAACAGTGCAAAGGCTGATTGGTCTGAGTTGCTTCATAGATGTTGGATCCTTTACTTTGGGTATTAGCACCAATATAGTTTTGTTAACTAAGGCCATATCAGCGTTGCCATTTAATAGGTCCATACAAAGATTAAGAACATCGTCTCCAACTGTGTCCCAGTGTTGTCGAAAGAAACTACTAGGTAGACCGTCGGCACCAGGTGCCTTCCTAGGGTCAATATCTTTAAAGGCATGGAGAATTTCTTCTCTGGTGAACGGCTTGAGAAGGTTGTCGTTCATTGAAGAATTGATGGAGGGGTGGATTTTGTTAAGAATGATATCCGAGAATTGGGGATTAGAGGTTGTAACCAGGTTTTGGAAATAATTCGAAGCGATATCCATAATTTCAGATTCAGAAGTGCACCAATTGGAGTTGGCATCAAAAAGACCTATGATTGAATTTTTCTTATTTCGATTAGAAGCTCTGGCATGGAAGAATTTGGTGTTTTTGTCTCCTTGGGATAGCCAAAGAGTTCGAGATCTTTGAGCCCAATAAGTTTCTTGTTCTGTTAAGAGTTTATTTAATTTCGTTCGATAGTTTAAGTAGGTTTGTTTATTTGTGGCTGTTAAGGGACGGTAGAGTAGTTTGTTAATTTTTTTGGTAAGGAATTTAATACGTCCTGTTGTTTTTAAGCGTTGTTGGTTTTGCCAATCATCTAAGTATGTTCCTACCGCTTTGATTTTATTGATGGCTGTTTCGGGGGTATCGGCCCACGCCCTTTTGATTGTTTGGATGTTGTCTTTATTATTAGCCCAACAACTTTCAAATCTGAAATTCTTAGGGGTTTGTGTTTTGGATGTAATAGTTGGTTTATCAAATTCAAGAAGAAGGAAACAATGGTCGGATTTTGCGACATATTCCGTAGTTATACGATTAGTAGGGTAGAGATCTTTCCAAGCGTAATTAGCAATAAAACGGTCTAGTCGTTCATGAATTACCGGGGTTAAGGGACCTACTTTTGTCCATGTAAACCAACCCGAAGTTGGTTTGCAATCGAATAGGTTGTTTCGAATTAAACAATTTCAGAAATTTTTGATTTGGGATCTAGCTCTACGGGGACCCCCTTGTTTTTCTGAATCTGTTAGAATCTCATTGAGATCTCCTCCGATAAGCCAAGGTTTATCTTTAGTAGAAGTGTATAAGGAATCAATTAATTCCCATGTTTTATATTTTTGGCTAGTTTCCGAAAATCCATGCATTCCAGTGAAAATCATAGTGCAGTTATTCTTTGTAATTTGAATGTGAATATAACGCAGCGAATAGGAAATTAAACTTATATTAATATCGTTTGCGGCGAATAAAGAAATTCCGGAACACCCTTCCGAGGGGGGGGGTAGAAATAATGTCTAGCATACCTAATGAAAGACATAAGCGGTTACATTCCGCATTATTTAACTTAGTTTCGCATAAGAAGATAATATCGGGGTTGGTACGTTGGACATAGGCTCTGAGATGTTGAACTGTCGGTGCTTGTCCAAGGCCCTGACAGTTCCAGCAGAGGATCCTCATTTTGCTCGGCGGGGCTGGGAATCAGCCGCCGCCGGAGAGTTTTTAGAGCTGCTCATCCCAGCTTTTGGAGTAGATCCTGATTGTTTGGATTTTTTCGGCGGGAGCGATACTTGTATTGGGGAGCGGCGTTTCATGCCTCGGTTAGTTTGGGGTGGTGCAGGTGCTGGTGCGGGTGCTGGAACAGGAACAGGTGCAGGGGCTGCATCATTTGGGTAAGTTTTAAGCAACCACTGATTAAAGTCATTGAAAAATGTATCAGTGGGTTTAGAAGGCTTACTCGATTCAGAGTCAAATTTTTTGATTTGTTCGGCAGTAGGGCTGGGAACACCATAATCATCATTGGTTTCCCAATCATCATCAGAACCATCTTCCGGAATGGGATAGATGGTGTTCAGGGGCTGAGGCACAAGGGGAGCTTTTTGTTTCGGATCAGCAGCAGGGGGTCATTGACCGTATTGGGGCCTTCATCCATGGTCATGTCGACATTTTGGGCTTCTTCGGTTACTTGTTCCGTAAATGAGGCGGTGTCGCCTTCATTTAGAGAGCCTTTATTTTGAAAAAAGAGAATTATTAGGGACTTGTGACTATTTGTAAAAAGGATGATGAATGAGTAAAGAGAATTACCCATATTGTTCTGGTCGTTAGGAGGAGCTGTAGGATTGACCGGGACAGCTGGGTTATTCGTCGGATTTACTAAGAGAAAATTAGAGGGTAAGAAATTTGATAGAAAGTTTGATAAAGGAGAATAAATAAAAACAGTTGTAATTATAAAAGTTGAAAAAATATACCATTCACTGGAGGGATGTTTGGAATCAGATTCGGTTCTACATTTCGGATACGCCCCCGAATTCCAACTGGGCGACATCTAGGAGGAAGATAACGGAGCCATTCTCCGTATTGCAATTTGCTGGGATCGATTGAAGATCTGATAGGACAATTCTCCAAGGTATGACTGATGATACCACAGCCTAGGCAAAGAATTGGAAGTCTTTCATACTAAAGGCGGCACATAATTGTGTTTTCACCGGAACCAATAAATACAAATCGGGTGACAGGTCTTGTGATATTGAGGAAGATTTCAACTCGAAGGAATTCCACCATATTCCCATCAACTTGGCGGGTATCTGTTCGGAGAACATTGCCCACCATCGAGCCTAAAGCATGTCCCACTAGATGGGATCTTTCTATATCAGCAAAGAGTGAATCAGGAAGGGAGAAGATTCTGATCCAGATTTTCATTGTGTTGAAGTTGTAGTCGGTTAAGGATTTGGCTGGATCATATTCGGTGACTGCAAGCCATTCGTCCTTGTAAAGCCAAGGTCCGCGGTTGATAATTTCATAGCAGTTCTTGACTTCCTTAAACTTGATCTTGATGAAATTATCTTGTATCACTGAGATGGATATAACTTCGTTGGGTTTCCAGATACCTTCAAAGGCATTGATAACAGCAGAAATATCTATGGGTTTGGACGATATAAAGCGACCAATAACAATGAGTTTGGGATCTTCCTTGACGAAGTCGAAATCAGGAGTGTAAAGTAGTTTCGATTCTTCATTTGTGAGGCTGATCGAATTGAGTTGGGGGATTGAAGAGGATGAGGCCATTGGGGAGTTTGAAGGATGTGAATAGTACGATTGAGATAATAGGTGTGGTGGGATGATGTAATTGTGTTGTGGGTTTATAAAGAAGACGAGAATAGTTAAGAGGTTTGAGATATGGAAAGTGGAACGTAATGTATTCAGAGAAATTATTGACCAGAGTAAAAAGGGGGGACTGATAGTGTCAAAAGGTAATTTAATTAAGGTAGTTGCCTTAATTGAAATAATAGACTTAAAAAGAAAATAAAATCTAGGAGTAATTAAAGGAAAATATCTAAAAGAGATTTAATTTAAGAAGGGAAAGGACAGAGTGGCTTTAGTAAAATAAGAGAATAATTTAATAATGAAGTATTTAAAGAGGTGATTAATTTTGAAAGGCGTAGTTAAAGGAGAATAAAAAGAGTAACTGTTGGGATATATTGTAATTATTAGTATTGATGAAGCAAAATAAAAGGTATAGATTGAGGAGGTAGATTTTAGGAATAAAGTTAATATTAATAGGTGGGATAAATACGGAAAGATGACGTTAACCTTGATTGTATATAAGGCTTTATTATAGGAAAATTTATGAGATATTAAATATGCAAATAAAAATAAAAGGGATATTTTGAATGCCAAGCTGGAAGAAAATTTATGTCGGCGTATTAAATGGGGGATAAAGGATAAAGAATAATTAATTGAATTTTTGAAATTTGAATACTTTATGAGATAGCGAATAATTATTGAAAACGTTGAACTGAATATTTGGAAAAATTTTAAGAGATTAATAAATTTTTTAAATAAAAAGCATCTATTTAGTAGTAAATTAAGAGGATCCCAAGTGTGGGCTTGTAATGTTTCACCTAGAAAGGTGTAGTGGGAAAAGAGTTTTTCCGAATATTTCAGCAGATAACGTAAGTTGAGATAGTAACAAGAATCTAACAGGGAAAATAAAGCATACATGGCAGATATAATGCACAGTAGAGAACAGATAAAAGCATGGTAAAAAAGAAAGAAAAGCAGGAAAGGAGATAGGCAATAAAAAATTACAGACCCAGGGAAGAAAGGAAGCGGGGATAAGAAAATTATTACAAACCAAAAGAGCAAAGAAAAAATAAAGGGGGGAATGAAATTGAATTTAATTATAATTGAAATTAACCGTGGTTTAGTAGGAGAGTAGATGTCCCAACTTTCCTTTAGCTCGTGCTTAGTAATTTGTATAATGGTTGCACTTGTTGTTGCGTATCGATAAAGCCTATAATAAGAACCGAAGAAAGAACAAATGCAAAGAGTTAAAGACCAGCAATTGATAGTACAATATGAACATGATAAAGGAGAAAGTACAAAGGTATAGGTAAAGTTTAGACTAGACACAGAATGAAAAGGCATAGATGTGATAGTGTTAATGATACAGGCTTTACACAATAGTGCATGACACCGATTAATCCAAGAGGTTAGAATTATCTGGTTATATATAGGTGATATCCAGAAAGAAAATATGTCATTTATATTAGAATAATTTTCCAGGATTGTGATCGAAAATGCAAGCATGACTGAATGAATGGAGACTGTAGTAAAGAATGCAAAAACAAGGATAACAGTGTACGTTTTAGAACAATTATAAAAGTTACTTTTAAGAGGTAGTTTAACAGCATATATTATAAAAGTAACCAGAATATTAGTGTACATTGTAGATTGGAATGATAATATTTTTATGAATTTTAAAGGTGAGACAGTATCGTGGATCATAGGATATATATATTTTTGAGTTGTTTTAATAGGTAAATAATAAAGAAATTTACAGAGAGCAATAATAAAAGAAAAAGAATAATTATATTTTAATATATAGAAATTATCAGAATACAGTTTATCTTTTAGATAATACAGATTTTGTATTATATTTTTAATCGAAAAATATCCCATTGAGTGGGTTGGTAGTTGTTTCCCTAAAAGGGATGGTTTTTTCAGATAGGTAATAGATAAACGAGATATACATAAGGAATCATAATTAATTTCCAGAAGGCAAAACAAAAGATAGGTATGCAAGCAAAGGTTAGGCCATATGATTAAGAGGGATAGATAAAGCATTTCGAAAAGATGCATGATGTATTTACTGAGATATAAGACAAACAAAGGATTGTAAAAAAAGAGAAATGAGATGCACGTATGTACAAAATCAAACCTTAGAGAAGAAAGACGAACAATGCATACTACCCCAAGGGAAGAGATGACAAAGTTATCCTGTTGACATAACAAAGGGAAAAAACTTAAAAAGAAATATAGCAAAGAAAAGGGGCAATAAAATAAAAAAATAAAGGCATAGATAACAGCCTTGGTATAACCAGTAAGATGAACTGTTGAGAAGAAGCTGAAGAGATAGTCAAATCTGAAATAAAAAGGAAAAAAATTAGAAAGACAGAGCAGATGATTCATATTAACAAAGAACGAACAAAAGGAAAGGAAAAGGATGTAAAAAAGCCAGATAGAAATAGCCTGAATAAATAAAGGATGAAAAGGATTCTTTAAGGAGGCCCTTCGGAAAATCCTCAGATCCAGACTTTTAGACAAACCCAGATAACAGATGACAACCATAGGAGTATTAATTGTAGAGAAAAAACAAAAACGACACCCTAAAAAGATATTATGCGAAGAGGAAATGCAGCAGAAAAAGAATACCAAAGAGAAAAAGGAAAAGATAAAGTAAAGAGGGAACCGAGTATAAAGGTGGTCGGCCACCGCCTTGGCCCGCCGCCGGAGGGAGGAGACTCCGATGAAACGGAAAAAACATAAACAGAAAGGAAATAGACAAAGCCCATCGATTAGGATAAAAAGAAATAAAAGATGAGAAAGGGAATAAAAATCAAAAAAAGGATAAAAAGGGGGTTGTCGGTCGGACTTACCATTAAGACCATCTGGATACCGGAGAAGAGGGATCGCCATAACCGAGCGGAGGAAACAATCGAAGCCCATATCCGGTATTGAAAGGTCCCGTTGGTGTAAACATAAACGGCAAAAATAAAGAGAAACCCAAAGATCAGAGATTAAATCAAAAAATGAAATGAAAAAATAAAAAAGACAAGGAGGAGAAGCACCGAACTTGTCTTGAAGCCCAGATCTGAGATGAAGACCAGATCTGCCTTTACAGATTCGATTTGAGGAATGCTGAGAAAGGCTCATCGGAAACACACGATGAGAACAAAACCAGAAAAGGAAAATCCTTGCAAAAAAGAAAGGAAATCTGGTGAAGTGGTTATTGAGATCTAGAGACTCCCAAATAACACAAAACAAGTAAAACAGCCGAAAAAATAGAGTAAAAAGATAAAGAGAGATAAAAGGATAGAAATAACCTGTTTGTTGATATTGTTGGCTGAGTGGGATGACTCTTGGGATTCTCATCCCGCTTTCCAAGGAAGTCTTGGTAACCGTGAAGATTATGGCTAAACCGGCAGAAAAAGAATGGATGCCGTGAGGGGAGAGGAGATTGGTGAAAAAAATCACCGGAAAAAAGGGAAAAGAAAGCCAAAACCAAACTAGAACCCCGGAGAAAGTTGAGAGAAAATTGAGAGCCATACCTGTTAGAATTTTAACTGAGTAAAAAGTACAAAAATCGAGTTTTTGCAATATAATCGTGTTGAAAAGCTCGTAAACAATTGTATGAACTCATAAATCTGGATTAAAACTTATTTTCCAACCCTTTTGTAGAGGTTTCGGACGAGCGGGTCTAAATGGGCTGAGCAATGGACCCGTTAGAATTTTAACTGAGTAAAAAGTACTATAATCGAGTTTTTGTAATATAATCGTGTTGAAAAGCTTGTAATCAATTATATGAACTCCTAAATTTGATTCTAACTTGTTTTGCGGTCTTTTTTGTAGAGGTTTCGGACGAGCGGGTCTAAATGGGCCGAGCAATGGACCCGTTAGAATTTTAACCGAGTAAAAAGTACAAAAGTCGAGTTTTTGCAATATAATCATGTTAAAAAGCTCGTAATCAATTATATGAACTCCTAAAATTTGATTCTAATTTGTTTTGCGGTCTCTTTTGTAGAGGTTTTGGACGAGCGGGTCTAAATGGGCCGAACAATGGATCCGTTAGAATTTTAAGTGAGTAGAAAGTACAAAAAGGGAGTTTTTGCAATATAATCTGTTTTAAAATCTCTTAATCAATTGATGAACTCCTAAATTTGGATTAAAACTTATTTTGCAACCTTTTTGTAGAGGTTTCGGACGAGCGGGTCTAAATGGGCCGAACAGTGGACCCGTTAGAATTTTAACTGAGTAAAAAGTACAGAAATCGAGTTTTTGCAAAATAATTGTGTTGAAAAGCTCGTAATCAATTATATGAACTCATAAATTTGGATTAAAACTTATTTTGCAGCCCTTTTTGTAGAGGTTTCGAACGAACGAGTCTAAATGGGCCGAACAAAGAACCCGTTAGAATTTTAACAGAGTAAAAAGTACAGAAATCGAGTTTTTGCAATATAATCATGTTGGAAAGCTCGAAATTAATTATATGAACTCCTAAATTTTGATTCTAACTTGTTTTGCGGTCTTTTTTGTAGAGATTTCGGACGAGCGGGTCTAAATGGGCCGAACAATGGACCTGTTAGAATTTTAACTGAGTAAAAAGTACAAAAATTGAGTTTTTGCAATATAATCGTGTTGAAAAGCTTGTAATCAATTGTATGAACTCTTAAATTTGGATTAAAACTTATTTTCCAACCCTTTTGTAGAGGTTTCGGACGAGCGGGTCTAAATGGGACGAACAATGGACCCGTTAGAATTTTAACAGAGTAAAAAGTACTATAATCGAGTTTTTGTAATATAATCATGTTGAAAAGCTCGTAATCAATTATATGAACTCCTAAATTTGATTCTAACTTGTTTTGCGGTCTTTCTTGTAGAGGTTTCTGACGAGCGGGCCTAAATGGGCCGAACAATGGACCCGTTAGAATTTTAACTGAGAAAAAAGTACAGAAATCGAGTTTTTGCAATATAATCGTGTTGAAAAGCTTGTAATCAATTGTATGAACTCCTAAATTTTAATTCAAACTTATTTTGCAACCCTTTTGTAGAGGTTTCGGACGAGCGGGTCTAAATGGGCCGAACAATGGACCTGTTAGAATTTTAACTGAGTAAAAAGTACAAAAATCGAGTTTTTGCAATATAATCGTGTTAAAAAGCTCGTAATCAATTGTATGAACACTTAAATTTGGATTAAAACTTATTTTCCAACCCTTTTCTAGAGGTTTCGGACGAGCGGGTCTAAATGGGCCGAGCAATGGACCCGTTAGAATTTTAACTGAGTAAAAAGTACTATAATCGACTTTTTGTAATATAATCGTGTTGAAAAGCTCGTAATCAATTATATGAACTCCTAAATTTGATTCTAACTTGTTTTGCGGTCTTTTTTGTAGAGGTTTCGGACGAGCGGGTCTAAATGGGCCGAACAATGGACCCGTTAGAATTTTTTTTAAGAAAGCTCATTAGAATTTTAACTAAGTAAAAAGTACAGAAGTCGAGTTTTTGCAATATAATCATGTTGAAAAGCTCGTAATCAATTATATGAACTCCTAAAATTTGATTCTAATTTGTTTTGCAGTCTCTTTTGTAGAGGTTTCGGACGAGCGAGTCTAAATGGGCCAAACAATGGATCCGTTAGAATTTTAAGTGAGTAGAAAGTACAAAAAGGGAGTTTTTGCAATATAATCTGTTTTAAAATCTCTTAATCAATTGTATGAACTCCTAAATTTGGATTAAAACTTATTTTGCAACCTTTTTGTAGAGGTTTCGGACGAGCGGGTCTAAATGGGCCGAACAATGGACCCGTTAGAATTTTATCTGAGTAAAAAGTACAGAAATCGAGTTTTTGTAAAATAATTGTGTTGAAAAGCTCGTAATCAATTATATGAACTCCTAAAATTGGATTAAAACTTATTTTGCAGCCCTTTTTGTAGAGGTTTCGGACGAACGGGTCTAAATGGGCCGAACAAAGAACCCGTTAGAATTTTAACAGAGTAAAAAGTACAGAAATCGAGTTTTTGCAATATAATAATGTTGGAAAGCTCGAAATTAATTATCTGAACTCTTAAATTTGATTAAAACTTGTTTTGCGGTCTTTTTTGTAGAGGTTTCGGACGAGCGGGTCTAAATGGACCGAACAATGGACTCGTTAGAATTTTAACTGAGTAAAAAGTACAGAAATCGAGTTTTTGCAATATAATCGTGTTGAAAAGCTCGTAATCAATTGTATGAACTCCTAAATTTGGATTAAAACTTATTTTGCAACGCTTTTGTAGAGGTTTCGGACAAGCGGGTCTAAATAGGCCGAACAATGGACATGTTAGAATTTTAACTGAGTAAAAAGTACAAAAATCGAGTTTTTGCAATATAATCGTGTTGAAAAGCTCGTAATCAATTGTATGAACTCTTAAATTTGGATTAAAACTTATTTTCCAACCCTTTTGTATAGGTTTCGGACGAGCGGGTCTAAATGGGCCGAACAATGGACCCGTTAGAATTTTAACTGAGTAAAAAGTACAGAAATCGAGTTTTTGCAATATAATCGTGTTGAAAAGCTCGTAATCAATTATATGAACTCCTAAAATTTGATTAAAACTTGTTTTGTGGTCTTTTTTGTAGAGGTTTCGGACGAGCGGGTCTAAATGGGGCGAACAATGAACCCGTTAGAATTTTAACTGAGTAAAAAGTACAGAAATCGAGTTTTTGCAATATAATTGTGTTCAAAAGCTCTTAATCAATTATATGAACTCCTAGAATTTGATTCTAACTTATTTTGTGATATTTTTTGTAACTGTTTCGGACGAGCGGGTCTAAATGGGCCAAACAACGGACCCGTTAGAATTTTAACTGAGTAAAAAGTATAGAAATCGAGTTTTTGCAATATAATCGTGTTGAAAAGCTCGTAAACAATTGTATGAACTCTTAAATTTGGATTAAAACTTATTTTGCAACCCTTTTGTAGAGATTTCGGACGAGC
Source organism: Hibiscus trionum (assembly GCA_030270665.1). Lineage (NCBI taxonomy): Eukaryota > Viridiplantae > Streptophyta > Magnoliopsida > Malvales > Malvaceae > Hibiscus > Hibiscus trionum. The sequence goes on along the minus strand of BSYR01000010.1, from coordinate 33,798,306 downwards.
GGGACTAAATGGACCGAACAATGGACCCGTTAGAATTTTAACTGAGTAAAAAGTATTATAATCGAGTTTTTGTAATATAATCGTGTCGAAAAGCTCGTAATCAATTATATGAACTCCTAAATTTGATTCAAACCTTTTTGCGGTCTTTTTTGTAGAGGTTTCGGACGAGCGGGTCTAAATGGGTCGAACAATGGACCCGTTAGAATTTTAACCGAGTAAAAAGTACAGAAATCGAGTTTTTGCAATATAATCGTGTTGAAAAGCTCGTAATCAATTATATGAACTCCTAAATTTGATTCTAACTTGTTTTGCAGTCTTTTTTGTAGAGGTTTCGGACGAGCGGGTCTAAATGGGCCGAACAATGGACCTGTTAGAATTTTTTTGATGAAAAAGGCCTCATTAAAAACCCCTACTACTGTCCTTCGAGCAGAGCTAGAGGACCCTAAAAAGGGGAAAAGAGTGCCTAAGTTTTATTATAACATAGGAGAATTTGTTACAAGGTGATTGATACATGTAAGAATGTCAGAATTAAAAGACATAGAGGACATAGAGCCTAACGAATAAGTGGCCAATGTATGGGCCACATGATTAGCCTCACGGCGTGCAAAAGAAACAGAAACAAAATCAAATGCATGGAGAGACTCGCGAATCTGATGGAGAAGAGGTCCCATGGTAGAAAGGTCCAGCCCCGGGTTATTGATTCTGTTTGCAAGAGAAGCACAATCTGTTTCAAGCAAAATCTGATTCCAACCTTGAGATCGAGCAAAAGTGATTCCTGCTAGAAGGCCTTCACCTTCACAAGTGACTGCATCCACACAGCTACCGAGCGGAAATGCAAGACCGCCCACAACAGCACCTGTTGAATCACGTGCCACGGCGCCAACAGCCGCTGCACGAGTTAGGGGATGATAAGCACCATCCACGTTTATTTTAATATGGTTAGGTGGAGGAGGGTTCTAGCAAGGAGGAGAAAGGATAGATGGGTTTGGGGTAGATGAAGAAGAGGCATTACAGAAGTCGTTATGTAAGCTGATAAAATTAACGGCAGTAAGCCAAGGTGGTTGTAGATGATGATTATGAACCCAATCATTACGTCTATTCCAGACGTTCCATAAAGTCGTAAGGAAGAGCCCAAATTTGTCAGAGGATAGATGATGGGCTACTTCCTCCAACCATTGTAAGGGGGTAGTAGCCAAACTTCTAGAAAGGCTTACGGGAGTACCAGAGAGTTGAAGGGCTTTCGAAGCCCCTGCACAATCACGTAGCGCATGGAGAATAGACTCCGAATGTGTTCCACAGATAGGGCAAGGCCCCGATGTAGGTGCAAATACTTGCATTTTGGAACCAACTGGAAAATCTTCAGACGCCATACGCCATCCAAAAGTTTTGACCTTAGGAAGGACCTTGACTTTGGACAGAAATTTCCAAAAACGAGAGGGTGACATATGCGGAAGTATAGGACGTTGTAAAAAGAGGTAACCAGAACGGACCGAGTAAACACCCGAATCGTTAGGAGACCAAAGAATAGTGTCACGATGATCATTTATGATTGGTACTCGGAGAATGGCACTGGCATCAGCTAAGTTGAAATAACTATTGACTTTAACAGGGTCCCAAGCAGTTTGATTGCGAAACATAAAATCACGGCATCGAACATGGATTTCATCCGAGATTTCGTAATCCCCAGTAAGTGTAATAGGGGAAGATCCGCCCCAGATATCTTTGTGTACTCTGATATTGCTATTAATACCTGGTCGATGTAAGAAACATGGGAGGAGACGTTGTAGAGCATTATATATACCTTGCCATGCAAAGGAGCCACGATTGGGACGGGATGCATCAAGGATGTTTCCAGAAGGGAAATATTTAGCACGATAAATTTGGCCCAATAAAGAATCTGGTTCGCAGATTAGTCTCCATATTTGCTTCCCCAAAAGAGCAACATTGAAGTCATGTAAATCCTTAAACCCCATGCCACCAGCGGCCTTAGGTAAACAAACATAATTCCAAGGAAGCATGTGCCACCCTTTTTTATTGGATTTGCCAGTCCACCAATATTGCCGAATTGCTGAGGTCATGTCATCAATAATATTTTGTGGGAGAAGATAACAAGACATAACATATTGAGGCAAGGATTGTAGTACTGCTTTAATAAAAATCTCCCGACCACTAAAAGAAAGGAGCTGTTTCTCCCAACTAGAGAGACGATCATGAACTTTGTCGCGCACAAAGCCTAATGATTCAGTTTTGTTTTTCCCTATGAGAAGTGGGACACCTAGATATACGCCAGGGTTAGATACCTCATGTACTTGCAAAACATTATTGATTGCAGTTCTTGTTGAGGTTGGGGTGCGTGGATTATAAAAAATTGTCGATTTCTCAAAATTGACCGCTTTGCTAGAGGCTGCAGAATAAGTTTGTAGGGCTATTTTGAGATTAGTAGCTTCAGTTGGATTATTATTAAGGAAAACCATACAATCATCAGCAAAGAGTAGATGGTTGACTCTAGGTCCGTATTTGCAAGCACCAAGCCCCGGAAGGATATTTGTTTGTTGGGCAGCAGATAGGTAAGCATATAGCCCTTGTGTGCAAAAAAGGAAAAGAAAAGGTGAAAGGGGGTCACCTTGACGTAATCCACGTTGAGGTTGAAAAAAAGGAAGAGAGAGAGTTGTTAACTTTGACTGAAAATGAAACAGTGGTAATGCAACGCATTATAAGAGATATCCAGTTCGATGCGAAGCCCATACGTTCCATAACATTTGCTAGAAAAGACCATTCAACTCTATCAAAAGCTTTCTCCATGTCTAGTTTAAGAGCAGCTCCTTGGGAGGACTTTGTTGCCCCTGAGTTAATATTGTGAATGATTTCATGGGCAACAAGGATGTTGTCAGAAATATTACGTCCTTGAACGAAGACTGCTTGGTTAGGGCTAATACAAAAAGGAATTGTTTGTTTCATTTTGTTTACAATGGTTTTGGCAACTATTTTATAGAGAACAGTGCAAAGGCTGATGGGTCTAAGATGCTTCATAGTGGTTGGGTCCTGGATTTTAGGGATTAGTACGAGAATAGTTTTGTTAACCAAAGACATATCCGTTGTGCCATTTAGTAAGTTAAGGCATAGATTAATTACATCGTCGCCAATAGTGTCCCAATGTTGTCGATAAAAACTACTTGGTAAGCCATCAATACCAGGCGCCTTTCTGGGATCAATATCCCGGAAAGCCAGGAGAATTTCTTCTTTTGTGAAAGTCCTTAAAAGATTATCATTCATAGATTGAGAGATAGATGGCGAAATTTTATCAAGTATAATATCGGAAAATTGTGGGTTGGAGGATGTAAAAAGGTTTTGGAAATAGTTGGAGGCAATAGACATTAGGTCTGAATCATCTGTACACCAATTCGAATTAGCATCAAATAGACCCGCGATCAAGTTTTTTTCCTTCTATTGTTTGCTCTGGCATGAAAGAACCTCGTATTCTTATCCCCTTGGGATAGCCATAGAGTACGAGATCTTTGAGCCCAATAAATTTCTTGTTCCATTAGGAGTTTATTAAGTTCAGTTCTATATTTTATATAAATATCTTCATTTGAGGCAGTTAAGGGTCGGGATAAAAATTTGTTAATTTTTTTGGTAAGGAATTTAATACGACCAGTGGTTTTTAGACGTTGTTGATTCTGCCATTCCTCTAGGCATGTGCCAACCGCTTTTATTTTTTCTATAGCTGTTCCAGGGGTGTTGACCCAAGTGTTTTTGATAGAGGATATATTGTTTGCATTGTTTGCCCAACAGTTTTCAAACCGAAACATGTTTTTAGGTCGCTGTTGGGGGGTAGTAGCCGCAGGAGATGTATCTAGGACAAGGAAACAATGATCGGACTTGGCCACATAGTCCGATGTTATACTATAAGAAGGAAAAAGATATTGCCAGGCTGAATTAGCAATGAACCTATCTAAACGTTCATGTATAGAAGGGGTTAAGGGCCCCACTTTTGTCCAAGTGAACCACCCAGATGTTGGTTTACAATCAAATAGGTTGTTGCGTGAAAGACAATGTCGGAAGTTATTTATTTGTGATCTAGCCCTTCGGCTACCTCCTTGTTTTTCAGAGTGATAAAATTTCATTAAAATCTCCCCCTAAAAGCCAGGGTATAGTATTATTATTATTTTGTAAGGAATCAATAATTTCCCAAGTTTTAAATTTTTGACTTGTTTCGGAGAAACCGTGCATGCCCGTAAAATATAAAGTGCGACCATTCAATATAATTTGAGTATGTATGTAACGAGGCGAATAAGAAATCATAGATATATTAATATTGTTTGAAGCAAAAAGTGCAAGACCGAAACACCCCTCCGATGGGGGAATAGCAATAATTTCAGACATACCCAAAGAAAGACAAAGGCGGCTACATGCCGCATTATTAATTTTCGTTTCACATAAAAAGATAATATCCCGATTGGATTCTTGGACATAGCTACGAAAATGTTGAACCACCGGGGCTTGTCCCAGTCCCTGGCAGTTCCAGCAAAGGATCCTCATTTTGCTCGGCGGGGCTGGGAGTCAGCCGCCGCCGGAGAGTTTTTTGAGCTACTCATCCCAGCCTTAGGGGTGGATCCAAATGGTTTGGATTTTTTCGGTGGGAGCGAAACTTGAATGGAAGATCGGCGTTTTGTGCCGCGGTTTGGTTGGGCTGGAGCAGGGGCAGGAGCTGCATCATTAGGATAAGTTTTCAAAAGCCATTGGTTAAAATCATTGAATTTGGAATGGGTAGAAACAGAGGGCTTACGTAGTTCGGCTTCTATCTTCTTAATTTGCTGAGCAGTTGGGCTAGGAACACCATCATCCGTGGCATCCCAATCATCATCGGATGCATCTTCATGGATGGGATAAATGGTATTTAATGGCTGAGGCTCGAGAGGGGCTTTTTGTTTCGAATCTGAAGCAGATGGATCTTTGGAAGGAGGGGCATCACCCATTGCCGTATCAGAGTTGGGTACTTCTTCAGTTGGTTGCTCCGAAAAGGACGCAGCATCGCCCTCATTCAGAGAACCTGTTGCACGTTTGAAGCAAAAACCCATATTAGAGATTGAAGGTTTATTAAAAAAAATAATGATAAGTGGTAAAGAGGAAGAAATACCCATCGCATTCGGGTCAGTAGTGGGAATATTGGTATTGGCAGAAGCAGCTGGAACAGGAGGAACTATGAAGAGGGAAAACAGTTATAAGTAAAGAATCATAAATAAAGATAGCAGAAAGTAGAAAATAATTTTAGAATTACAACGAATAGTGGATGAAATATTGAAGATAGAGGGAGAAAAAATACCAGTCGGTGGTGGATTGTTTTGGTTAAGATTGGGTTCAACATAGCGGATACGCCCACGGGTACCAATAGAGCGACGTCTTGGAGGGAGGTAGCGGAGCCATTCCCCGTATTGCAGCTTGTTTAGATCAAGAGAAGAACGAATAGGACAGTTCTCAATTGTGTGGCTAATTATACCACAGCCAGGACATAGAGTTGGGAGGCGTTCATATTGAATACGGCACATGGTTTTATTGGCTCCAGAACCAATGAAGACAAAACGAGTGATAGGCTTGGTGATGTTCAGGAAAATTTCGGCCCGCATGAAATCTTTCATATTTCCTTCGAATTCCCGAGTGTCAGTTCGTATGACGTTGCCTACCATAGACCCAAGGGCATGTCCCACAAGGTGCGATCGATCAATGTCCTCAAAGAGGGAGGAAGGGAGGGCGAAGATGCGAATCCAGATTCTCATAGTGTTGAATGAATAATCTCCAACAGATTTAGCAGGATCATATTCGGTAATGGCTAACCATTCGTCCTTGTACAGCCAAGGACCTCTGTTAAGGACTTCGTAGCAGTACTTGACTTCCTTGAACTTGATCTTGAGATAGTTGTCTTGGATGACAGAAATAGACACCACTTCGTTGGGTTTCCAAATGCCTTCGAACGCATTGATTACAACATAAATATCGATAGTTTTAGATGAGATAAAACATCCAAAGAGGAATAGCTTTGGATCTTCCTTGGCAAAATCCCAACCGAAATCGGGAGTGTAAAGGAGTTCTGCTTCCTCATGAGTGAGGTCGATGGAGCTTAGCTGGGGGATAGAGGAGGATGCCATGGGAGTAGTATAGAAATTTAGGAGAGTAGAAGGATTGTGAAAGATTTGTGTTTTGATACGAGTATGGTGTGAATATAAATAAGAATTTGTTATGTAAGTTATTCTATGGTAAGTATTCAGTAAAGGAAGTTGAGGAAAAATTAGAGATCATAAAGATTGGTCTATAATAAAGACATAAAGGCAATATTGAAAGAAACTTTCTTTATTAAAATAAATTAGCTGGGCTAGATTAGATAATAAAGGCAATTTTAAAGCGGAATTAAGGGAGGAATACCTTTTATGCAAAAAGGAATTTAAAAGGAGTAATAGTAAATAAAGAAAGAGGGTGTAGATATATTTACTGATATTTAGGGAAGCATAAGGAAAGTATGAAATACAAATTAAATTTATACCTGTCGTTTTAATAAGGGAGAAAGTAATTCGGGAAATTAAAATGTAATTAAAAGTTAAACGATTTGTAATATGGGAAGAGTAAGGAATAAAAGAGTTTAAGGGTAAGGAATTATATTCCTTAAATGAGATAGGTAGGAGAGCAGAAAAAATAGGGAAGGTGGGAGAGTGATAAAAAAAGAAATTAAATGGGGAGAATAAAATTAAGGAGGATATCATATATTGTTTTAAATTTAATAGTATGTATATAAGGAAGGAGAAAATTTTAATCATAAATAACGGGGATTGAATTTTGTTTTCCCTCATTAAAAAATTTATGGCTGACAGATTGAAAATAAGAGTATAAGTATGGCAGTTAAGAAAAAAATTAGATGGATAATAAAGTGAAAAAATGTGAATAAGTAATTTCATTAAAAGGCTAGGAGTGATTGTTGAAGGAAACGAAAATATTAAATTAGGAATTAAGTTCGACCATCCGTTTGGAATAATAACTGAGGTAAGAAGAAAGGCTTTTGAAGAGTTGAAAATATAAGTTAAGTTTAGCAGAAAAAGGACCCTACTTAGTAGGATATTGAAAAGATCCCGAATGTGGGCTTGTGAAGATTCACCTAAAAAGGCGTAGTAGGAATAAATTTCCTTCGTGTTTATCAGAACGTAACATATATAATCGTAAAACCATCCATCAAAGAAATAATAGAGTTTTTGAAAATATAAGATTCACCTGTTAGAATTTTAACTGAATAAAAAGTACAGAAATCGAGTTTTTGCAATATAATCGTGTTGAAAAGCTCATAATAAATTATATGAACTCCTAAATTTGGATTAAAACTTATTTTGCAACCCTTTTGTAGAGCTTTCGGACGAGCGGGTCTAAATGAGGCGAACAATGGACCCGTTAGAATTTTAATTGAGTAAAAAATACAGTAATCGAGTTTTTGCAATATAAACGTGTTCAAAAGCTCTTAATCAATTATATGAACTCCTAGAACTTGATTCTAACTTATTTTGCGATCTTTTTTGCAACGGTTTCGGACGAGCGGGTCTAAATGGGCCGAACAATGGACCCGTTAGAATTTTAACTAAGTAAAAAGTAAAGAAATCGAGTTTTGCAATATAATCGTATTGAAAAGCTCGTAAACAATTGTATGAACTATTAAATTTGGATTAAAACTTATTTTGCAACCCTTTTGTAGAGGTTTCGGACGAGCGGGTCTAAATGGGCCGAACAATGGACCCTTTAGAATTTTAACTGAGTAAAAAGTACTGTAATCGAGTTTTTGCAATATAATCGTGTTGAAAAGCTCGTAATCAATTATATGAACTCCTAAATTTGATTCTAACTTGTTTTGCGGTCTTTTTTGTAGAGGTTTCGGACGAGCGTGTCTAAATGGACCGAACAATGGACCCGTTAGAATTTTAACTGAGTAAAAAGTACAGAAATCGAGTTTTTGCAATATAATTGTGTTGAAAAGCTCGTAATCAATTGTATGAACTCCTAAATTTGGATTAAAACTTATTTTTCAACCCTTTTGTAGAGGTTTCGGACGAGCGGGTCTAAATGGGCCAAACAATGGACCTGTTAGAATTTTAACTGAGTAAAAAGTACAGAAATCAAGTTTTTGCAATATAATCGTGTTGAAAAGCTCGTAATCAATTGTATGAACTCCTAAATTTGGATTAAAACTTATTTTCCAACCCTTTTGTAGAGGTTTCGGACAAGCGGGTCTAAATGGGCTGAACAATGGACCCGTTAGAATTTTAACTGAGTAAAAAGTACAAAAATCGAGTTTTTGCATTATAATCGTGTTGAAAAGCTCGTAATCAATTATATGAACTCCTAAAATTTGATTCTAACTTGTTTTGCAGTCTTTTTTGTAGAGGTTTCGGACGAGCGGGTCTAAATGGGTCGAACAATGGACCCGTTAGAATTTTAACTGAGTCAAAAGTACAGAAATTGAGTTTTTGCAATATAATAGTGTTGAAAAGCTCTTAATAAATTATATGAACTCCTAAATTTCGATTAAAACTTACTTTGCGGTCTTTTTCGTAAGGTTTCGGACGAGCGAGTCTAAATGGGCCGAACAATGGACCCGTTAGAATTTTAACCGAGTAAAAAGTATAAAAATTAAGTTTTTGCAATATAATAGTGTTGAAAAGCTCGTTATCAATTATATGAACTCCTAAAATTTGATTCTAACTTATTTTGTGATCTTTTTTGTTGGGTTTCAAACGAGCGGGTCTAAATGGGCCGAACAATGGACCCGTTAGAATTTTAACTGAGTAAAAAGTACAAAAATCGAGTTTTTGCAATCTAATTGTGTTGAAAAGCTCGTAATCAATTGTATGAACTCCTAAATTTGGATTAAAACTTATTTTGCAACCCTTTTGTAGTGGTTTCGGATGAGCCAGTCTAAATGGGCCGAACATTGGACCCGTTAGAATTTTAACTGAGTACAAAGTACAGAAATCAAGTTTTTGCAATATAATCGTGTTGAAAAGCTCGTAATCAATTATATAAACTCCTAAAATTTGATTCTAATTTGTTTTGCGGTCTCTTTTGTAGAGGTTTCGGACGGCGGGTCTAAATGGGCCGAACAATGGATCCGTTAGAATTTTAACTGAGTAGAAAGTACAAAAAGTGAATTTTTGCAATATAATCTTTTTGAAACTCCTAAATTTGTATTAAAACTTATTTTCCAACCCTTTTGTAGAGGTTTCGGACTAGCGGGTCTAAATGGGCCGAACAATGAACCCATTAGAATTTTAACAGAGTAAAAAGCACAAACATTGTGTTTTTGCAATATAATTGTGTTGAAAACCTCATAATCAATTGTATGAACTCCTAAGTTTGGATTAAAATTTATTTTGCAACCCTTTTGTAAAGGTTTCGGACGAGCGGGTCTAAATGGGCCGAACAATGGACCCGTTAGAACTTTAACTGAGTAAAAAGTACAGAATTAAAGTTTTTGCAATATAATCGTGTTGAAAAGCTCGTAATCAATTATATGAACTCCTAAATTTGATTCTAACTTGTTTTGCGGTCTTTTTTGTAGAGGTTTCGGACGATCGGGTCTAAATGGGCCGAACAATGGACCCGTTAGAATTTTAACTGAGTAAAAAGTACAGAAATCGAGTTTTTGCAATATAATCGTGTTGAAAAGCTCGTAATCAATTGTATGAACTCCTAAATTTGGATTAAAACTTATTTTGCAACCCTTTTGTAGAGGTTTCGGACGAGCGGGTCTAAATGGGCCGAACAATGGACCTGTTAGAATTTTAACTGAGAAAAAATTACAGAAATCGAGTTTTTGCAATATAATGGTGTTGAAAAGCTCATAATCAATTGTATGAACTCCTACATTTGGATTAAAACTTATTTTCCAACCCTTTTGTAGAGGTTTCGGACGAGCGGGTCTAAATGGGCCGAACAATGGACCCGTTAGAATTTTAACTGAGTAAAAAGTACAAAAATCGAGTTTTTGCAATATAATCGTGTTGAAAAGCTCGTAATCAATTGTATGAACTCCTAAATTTGGATTAAAACTTATTTTGCAACCCTTTTGTAGAGGTTTCGGACGAGCGGGTCTAAATGGGCCGAACAATGGACCTGTTAGAATTTTAACTGAGAAAAAAGTACAAAAATCAAGTTTTTGCAATATAATCGTGTTGAAAAGCTCGTAATCAATTATATGCACTCTTAAATTTGGATTAAAACTTATTTTCCAACCCTTTTGTAGAGGTTTCGGACGAGCGGGTCTAAATGGACCGAGCAATGAACCCGTTAGAATTTTAACTGAGTAAAAAGTTCTATAATCGAGTTTTTGTAATATAATCGTGTTGAAAAGCTCGTAATCAATTATATGAACTCCTAAATTTGATTCTAACTTGTTTTGCGGTCTTTTTTGTATAGGTTTCGAACAAGCGGGCCTAAATGGGCCGAACAATGGACCCGTTAGAATTTTAACTGAGAAAAAAGTACAGAAATCGAGTTTTTGCAATATAATCGTGTTGGAAAGCTTGTAATCAATTCTATGAACTCCTAAGTTTGGATTAAAACTTATTTTGCAACACTTTTGTAGAAGTTTCGGACGAGCGGGTCTAAATGGGCCGAACAATGGACCTGTTAGAATTTTAACTGAGTAAAAAGTACTATAATCGAGTTTATGTAATATAATCGTGTTGAAAAGCTCGTAATCCATTATATGAACTCCTAAATTTGATTCTAACTTGTTTTGCGGTCTTTTTTGTAGAGGTTTCGGACGAGCGGGTCTAAATGGGCATAACAATGGACCCGTTAGAATTTTAACCGAGTAAAAAGTACAGAAGTCTAGTTTTTGCAATATAATCATGTTGAAAAGCTCGTAATTAATTATATGAACTCCTAAAATTTGATTCTAATTTGTTTTGAGGTCTCTTTTGTAGAGGTTTCGGACGAGCGGGTCTAAATGGGCCGAACAATGGATCCGTTAGAATTTTAAGTGTGTAGAAAGTACAAAAAGGGAGTTTTTGCAATATAATATGTTTTAAAATCTCTTAATCAATTGTATGAACTCCTAAATTTGGATTAAAACTTATTTTGCAACCTTTTTGTAGAGGTTTCGGACGAGCGGGTCTAAATGGGTCGAACAATGGACCCGTTAGAATTTTAACTGAGTAAAAAGTACAGAAATAGAGTTTTTGCAAAATAATTGTGTTGAAAAGCTCGTAATCAATTATATGAACTCCTAAATTTGGATTAAAACTTATTTTGCAGCTGTTTTTGTAAAGGTTTCGGACGAACGGGTCTAAATGGGCCGAACAAAGAACCCGTTAGAATTTTAACAGAGTAAAAAGTACAGAAATCGAGTTTTTGCAATATAATAATGTTGGAAAGCTCGAAATTAATTATCTGAACTCTTAAATTTGATTAAAACTTGTTTTGCGGCCTTTTTTCTAGAGGTTTCGGACGAGCGGGTCTAAATGGACAGAACAATGGACTCGTTAGAATTATAACTGAGTAAAAAGTACAGAAATCGAGTTTTTGCAATATAATCGTGTTGAAAAGCTCGTAATCAATTGTATGAACTCCTAAATTTGGATTAAAACTTATTTTGCAACGCTTTTGTAGAGGTTTCAGACGAGCGGGTCTAAATGGGCCGAACAATGGACCTGTTAGAATTTTAACTGAGTAAAAAGTACAAAAATCGTGTTTTTGCAATATAATCGTGTTGAAAAGCTCGTAATCAATTGTATGAACTCCTAAATTTGGATTAAAACTTATTTTGCAACCCTTTTGTAGAGGTTTCGGAGGAGCGAGTCTAAATGGGTAGAACATTGGACCCGTTAGAATTTTAACTGAGTAAAAAGTACAGAAATCGAGTTTTTGCAATATAATCGTGTTGAAAAGCTCGTAATCAATTATATGAACTCTTAAAATTTGATTCTAACTTGTTTTGCGGTCTTTTTGTAGAGGTTTCGGACGAGCGGGTCTAAATGGGCCGAACAATGGACCCGTTAGAATTTTAACTAAGTCAAAAGTACAGAAATCGAGTTTTTGCAATATAATAGTGTTGAAAAGCTCGTAATAAATTATATGAACTCCTAAATTTCGATTAAAACTTACTTTGCGATCCTTTTTGTAAGGTTTTGGATGATCGAGTCTAAATGGGCCAAACAATGGACCCGTTAGAATTTTAACCGAGTAAAAATTATAAAAATTAAAATTTTGCAATATAATAGTGTTGAAAAGCTCGTAATCAATTATATGAACTCCTCAATTTGGATTAAAACTTATTTTGCAGCCCTTTTTTGTATATGTTTCGGACGAGCGAGTCTAAATGGGCTGAACAATGGACACGTTAGAATTTTTTTTAAGAAAGCTCATTAGAATTTTAACTAAGTAAAAAGTACAGAAATTGAATTTTTGCAATATAATAGTGTTGAAAAGCTCGTTATCAATTATATGAACTCCTAAAATTTGATTCTAACTTATTTTCTGATCTTTTTTGTTGAGGTTTCAGACGAGCGGGTCTAAATGGGCTGAACAATGGACCCGTTAGAATTTTAACTGAGTAAAAAGTACAAAAATCGAGTTTTTGCAATCTAATTGTGTTGAAAAGCTCGTAATCAATTGTATGAACTCCTAAATTTGGATTAAAACTTATTTTGCAACCCTTTTGTAGAGGTTTCGGAGGAGCGAGTCTAAATGGGTAGAACATTGGACCCGTTAGAATTTTAACTAAGTAAAAAGTATAGAAATCGAGTTTTTGCAATATAATCATGTTGAAAAGCTCGTAATCAATTATATGAACTCCTAAAATTTGATTCTAACTAGTTTTGCGGTCTTTTTGTAGAGGTTTCGGACGAGCGGGTCTAAATAGGCCGAACAATGGACCCGTTAGAATTTTAACTGAGTCAAAAGTACAGAAATCGAGTTTTTGCAATATAATAGTGTTCAAAAGCTCGTAATAAATTATATTAACTCCTAAATTTCGATTAAAACTTACTTTGCGGTCCTTTTCGTAAGGTTTCGGACGATCGAGTCTAAATGGGCCGAACAATGGACCCGTTAGAATTTTAACCGAGTAAAAAGTATAAAAATTAAGTTTTTGCAATATAATAGTCTTGAAAAGCTCGTAATCAATTATATGAACTCCTAAATTAGGATTAAAACTTATTTTGAAGCCCTTTTTTGTAGAGGTTTCGGACGAGCGGGTCTAAATGGGCCGAACAATGAACACGTTAGAATTCTTTTTAAGAAAGCTCATTAGAATTTTAACAAAGTAAAAAGTACAGAAATTGAATTTTTGCAATATAATCGTGTTGAAAAGCTCGTTATCAATTATATGAACTCCTAAAATTTGATTCTAACTTATTTTGTGATCTTTTATGTTGAGGTTTCAGACAAGCGGGTCTAAATGGGCCGAACAATGGACCCGTTAGAATTTTAACTGAGTAAAAAGTACAAAATCGAGTTTTTGCAATCTAATTGTGTTGAAAAGCTCGTTATCAATTGTATGAACTCCTAAATTTGGATTAAAACGTATTTTGCAACCCTTTTGTAGAGGTTTCGGATGAGCGTGTCTAAATGGGCCGAACATTGGACCCGTTAGAATTTTAACTGAGTACAAAGTACAGAAATCAAGTTTTTGCAATATAATCATGTTGAAAAGCTCGTAATCAATTATATGAACTCTTAAAATTTGATTCCAATTTGTTTTGCGGTCTCTTTTGTAGAGGTTTCGGACGAGCGGGTCTAAATGGGCCGAACAATGGACCCGTTAGAATTTTAACTGAGTAAAAAGTACAAAATCGAGTTTTTGCAATCTAATTGTGTTGAAAAGCTCGTTATCAATTGTATGAACTCCTAAATTTGGATTAAAACGTATTTTGCAACCCTTTTGTAGAGGTTTCGGATGAGCGTGTCTAAATGGGCCGAACATTGGACCCGTTAGAATTTTAACTGAGTACAAAGTACAGAAATCAAGTTTTTGCAATATAATCATGTTGAAAAGCTCGTAATCAATTATATGAACTCTTAAAATTTGATTCCAATTTGTTTTGCGGTCTCTTTTGTAGAGGTTTCGGACGAGCGGGTCTAAATGGGCCGAAAAATGGATCCGTTAGAATTTTAAGTGAGTAGAAAGTACAAAATGTGAGTTTTTGCAATATAATCTGTTTGAAAATCTCTTAATCAATTGTATGAACTCCTAAATTTGGATTAAAACTTATTTTGCAACCTTTATGTAGAGGTTTCGGACGAGCGGGTCTAAATGGGCCGAACAATAGACCCGTTAGAATTTTAACGGAGTAAAAAGTATAGAAATCGAGTTTTTGCAATATAATCGTGTTGAAAAGCTCGTAATCAATTGTATGAACTCCTAAATTTTGATTAACACTTAAGTTTGCAATCCTTTTGTAGAGGTTTCGGACGAGGGGGTCTAAATGGGCCGAACAATGGACCCGTTAGAATTTTAACGGAGAAAAAAGTACATAAATCGAGTTTTTGCAATATAGTTGTGTTAAACAGCTTGTAATCAATTGTATGAACCCCTAAATTTGGTTTAACACTTAGTTTGCAACCTTTTTGTAGAGGTTTCGGACGAGGGGTTCTAAATGGGCCGAACAATGGACCCGTTAGAATTTTAACTGAGTAAAAAGTACAGAAATCGGGTTTTTGCAATATAATCATGTCGAAAATCTCGTAATCAATTGTATGAACTTCTAAATTAGGATTAAAACTTATTTTGCAACCCTTTTGTAGAGGTTTCGGATGAGCGGGTCCAAATGGGCCGAACAATGGACCCGTTAGAATTTTAACTGAGTAAAAAGTACAGAAATCGGGTTTTTGCAATATAATCATGTTAAAAAGCTCGTAATCAATTGTATGAACTCCTAAATTTGGATTAAATCTTATTTTGCAACCCTTTTGCAGAGGTTTCGGACGAGCGGGTCTAAATGGGCCGAACAATGGACCCGTTAGAATTTTAACTGAGTAAAAAGTACAGTAATCGAGTTTTTGCAATATAATCATGTTGAAAAGCTCGTAATCAATTATATGAACTCCTAAAATTTGATTCTAACTTGTTTTGCGGTCTTTTTTGTAGAGGTTTCGGACGAGCGGGCCTAAATTGGCCGAACAATGGACCCGTTAGAATTTTAACTGAGAAAAAAGTACAGAAATCGAGTTTTTGCAATATAATCGTGTTGAAAAGCTTGTAATCAAATGTATGAACTCCTAAATTTGGATTAAAACTTATTTTGCAACCCTTTTGTAGAGGTTTCGGACGAGCATGTCTAAATGGGCCGAACAATGGACCTATTAGAATTTTAACTGAGTAAAAAGTACAAAAATCGAGTTTTTGCAATATAATCGTGTTGAAAAGCTCGTAATCATTTGTATGAACTCTTAAATTTGGATTAAAACTTATTTTCCAACCGTTTTGTAGAGGTTTCGGACGAGCGGGTCTAAATGGGCCGAACAATGGACCCGTTAGAATTTTAACTGAGTAAAAAGTACTATAATAGAGTTTTTGTAATATAATCGTGTTGAAAAGCTCGTAATCAATTATATGAACTCCTAAATTTGATTCTAACTTGTTTTGCGGTCTTTTTTGTAGAGGTTTCGGATGAGCGGGCCTAAATGGGCCGAACAATGGACCCGTTAGAATTTTAACTGAGAAAAAAGAACAGAAATTTAGTTTTTGCAATATAATCGTGTTGAAAAGCTTGTAATCAATTGTATGAACTCCTAAATTTGGATTAAAACTTATTTTGCAACCCTTTTGTAGAGGTTTCGGACGAGCGGGTCTAAATGGGCCGAACAATGGACCTGTTAGAATTTTAACTGAGTAAAAAGTACAAAAATCGAGTTTTTGCAATATAATCGTGTTGAAAAGCTCGTAATCAATTGTATGAACTCTTAAATTTGGATTAAAACTTATTTTCCTACCCTTTTGTAGAGGTTTCGGACGAGCGGGTCTAAATGGGCCGAGCAATGGACCAGTTAGAATTTTAACTGAGTAAAAAGTACTATAATCGAGTTTTTGTAATATAATCATGTTGAAAAGCTCGTAATCAATTATATGAACTCCTAAATTTGATTCTAACTTTTTTTGCGGTCTTTTTTGTATAGGTTTCGGACGAGCGGGTCTAAATGGGCCGAACAAACGACCCGTTAGAATTTTAACCGAGTAAAAAGTACAAAAGTCGAGTTTTTGCAATATAATCATGTTGAAAAGCTCGTAATCAATTATATGAACTCCTAAAATTTGATTCTAATTTGTTTTGCGGTCTTTTTTGTAGAGGTTTCGGACGAGCGGGTCTAAATGGGCCGAACAATGGACCTGTTAGAATTTTAACTGAGTAAAAAGTACAGAAATTGAGTTTTTGCAAAATAATTATGTTGAAAAGCGCGTAATCAATTATATGAACTCCTAAATTTGGATTAAAACTTATTTTGCAGCCCTTTTTGTAGAGGTTTCGGACGAGCGGGTCTAAATGGACAAAAACAATGGACTCGTTAGAATTTTAACAGAGTAAAAAGTACAGAAATCGAGTTTTTGCAATATAATCGTGTTGAAAAGCTCGTAATCAATTGTATGAACTCCTAAATTTGGATTAAAACTTATTTTGCAACGCTTTTATAGAGGTTTCGGACGAGCGGGTCTAAATGGGCCGAAAAATGGACCTGTTAGAATTTTAACTGAGTAAAAAGTACAAAAATCGAGTTTTTGCAATATAATCGTGTTGAAAAGCTCGTAACCAATTGTATGAACTCTTAAATTTGGATTAAAACTTATTTTCCAACCCTTTTGTAGAGGATTCGGACGAGCGGGTCTAAATGGGCTGAACAATGGACCCGTTAGAATTTTAACTGAGCAAAAAGTACATAAATCGAGTTTTTGCAATATAATTGTGTTGAAAAGCTCGTAATCAATTGTATGAACTCCTAAATTTGGATTAAAACTTATTTTGCAACCCTTTTGTAGAGCTTTCGGACGAGCGGGTCTAAATGGGGCGAACAATGGACCCGTTAGAATTTTAACGGAGAAAAAAGTACAGAAATCGAGTTTTTGCAATATAATTGTGTTCAAAAGCTCTTAATCAATTATATGAACTCCTAGAATTTGATTCTAACTTATTTTGCGATATTTTTTGTAACGGTTTCGGACGAGCGGGTCTAAATGGGCCAAACAATGGACCCGTTAGAATTTTAATTGAGTAAAAAGTATAGAAATCGAGTTTTTGCAATATAATCTTGTTGAAAAGCTCGTAAAAAATTGTATGAACTCCTAAATTTGGATTAAAACTTATTTTGCAACCCTTTTGTAGAGATTTCGGACGAGCGGGTCTAAATGGGCCGAACAATGGACCCGTTAGAATTTTAACTGAGTAAAAAGTACTATAATCAATTTTTTGTAATATAATCGTGTCGAAAAGCTCGTAATCAATTATATGAACTCCTAAATTTGATTCTAACTTGTTTTGCGGTCTTTTTTGTAGAGGTTTCGGACGAGCGGGTCTAAATGGGCCGAACAATGGACCCGTTAGAATTTTAACCGAGTAAAAAGTACAGAAATCGAGTTTTTGCAATATAATCATGTTGAAAAGCTCGTAATCAATTATATGAACTCCTAAATTTGATTCTAACTTGTTTTGCGGTCTTTTTTGTAGAGGTTTCGGACGAGCGGGTCTAAATGGGCCTAACAATGGACCCGTTAGAATTTTAATTGAGTAAAAAGTACAGTAATCGAGTTTTTGCAAAATAAACGTGTTCAAAAGCTCTTAATCAGCTATATGAACTCCTAGAACTTGTTTCTAACTTATTTTGCGATCTTTTTTGTAACAGTTTTGGAAGAGCGGGTCTAAATGGGCCGAACAATGGACCCGTTAGAATTTTAACGTAGTAAAAAGTAAAGAAATCGAGTTTTGCAATATAATCGTGTTGAAAAGCTCGTAAAAAATTGTATGAACTATTAAATTTGGATTCAAACTTATTTTGCAACCCTTTTGTAGATGTTTCGAACGAGCGGGTCTAAAGGGCCGAACAATGGACCCTTTAGAATTTTAACTGAGTAAAAAGTACTGTAATCGAGTTTTTGCAATATAATCGTGTTGAAAAGCTCGTAATCAATTATTTGAACTCCTAAATTTGATTCTAACTTGTTTTGCGGTCTTTTTTGTAACGGTTTCGGACGAGCGGGTCTAAATGGGCCAAACAATGGACCCGTTAGAATTTTAATTGAGTAAAAAGTACAGAAATCGGGTTTTTGCAATATAATCATGTTAAAAAGCTCGTAATCAATTGTATGAACTCCTAAATTTGGATTAAATCTTATTTTGCAACCCTTTTGCAGAGGTTTCGGACGAGCGGGTCTAAATGGGCCGAACAATGGACCCGTTAGAATTTTAACTGAGTAAAAAGTACAGTAATCGAGTTTTTGCAATATAATCATGTTGAAAAGCTCGTAATCAATTATATGAACTCCTAAAATTTGATTCTAACTTGTTTTGCGGTCTTTTTTGTAGAGGTTTCGGACGAGCGGGCCTAAATTGGCCGAACAATGGACCCGTTAGAATTTTAACTGAGAAAAAAGTACAGAAATCGAGTTTTTGCAATATAATCGTGTTGAAAAGCTTGTAATCAAATGTATGAACTCCTAAATTTGGATTAAAACTTATTTTGCAACCCTTTTGTAGAGGTTTCGGACGAGCATGTCTAAATGGGCCGAACAATGGACCTATTAGAATTTTAACTGAGTAAAAAGTACAAAAATCGAGTTTTTGCAATATAATCGTGTTGAAAAGCTCGTAATCATTTGTATGAACTCTTAAATTTGGATTAAAACTTATTTTCCAACCGTTTTGTAGAGGTTTCGGACGAGCGGGTCTAAATGGGCCGAACAATGGACCCGTTAGAATTTTAACTGAGTAAAAAGTACTATAATAGAGTTTTTGTAATATAATCGTGTTGAAAAGCTCGTAATCAATTATATGAACTCCTAAATTTGATTCTAACTTGTTTTGCGGTCTTTTTTGTAGAGGTTTCGGATGAGCGGGCCTAAATGGGCCGAACAATGGACCCGTTAGAATTTTAACTGAGAAAAAAGAACAGAAATTTAGTTTTTGCAATATAATCGTGTTGAAAAGCTTGTAATCAATTGTATGAACTCCTAAATTTGGATTAAAACTTATTTTGCAACCCTTTTGTAGAGGTTTCGGACGAGCGGGTCTAAATGGGCCGAACAATGGACCTGTTAGAATTTTAACTGAGTAAAAAGTACAAAAATCGAGTTTTTGCAATATAATCGTGTTGAAAAGCTCGTAATCAATTGTATGAACTCTTAAATTTGGATTAAAACTTATTTTCCTACCCTTTTGTAGAGGTTTCGGACGAGCGGGTCTAAATGGGCCGAGCAATGGACCAGTTAGAATTTTAACTGAGTAAAAAGTACTATAATCGAGTTTTTGTAATATAATCATGTTGAAAAGCTCGTAATCAATTATATGAACTCCTAAATTTGATTCTAACTTTTTTTGCGGTCTTTTTTGTATAGGTTTCGGACGAGCGGGTCTAAATGGGCCGAACAAACGACCCGTTAGAATTTTAACCGAGTAAAAAGTACAAAAGTCGAGTTTTTGCAATATAATCATGTTGAAAAGCTCGTAATCAATTATATGAACTCCTAAAATTTGATTCTAATTTGTTTTGCGGTCTTTTTTGTAGAGGTTTCGGACGAGCGGGTCTAAATGGGCCGAACAATGGACCTGTTAGAATTTTAACTGAGTAAAAAGTACAGAAATTGAGTTTTTGCAAAATAATTATGTTGAAAAGCGCGTAATCAATTATATGAACTCCTAAATTTGGATTAAAACTTATTTTGCAGCCCTTTTTGTAGAGGTTTCGGACGAGCGGGTCTAAATGGACAAAAACAATGGACTCGTTAGAATTTTAACAGAGTAAAAAGTACAGAAATCGAGTTTTTGCAATATAATCGTGTTGAAAAGCTCGTAATCAATTGTATGAACTCCTAAATTTGGATTAAAACTTATTTTGCAACGCTTTTATAGAGGTTTCGGACGAGCGGGTCTAAATGGGCCGAAAAATGGACCTGTTAGAATTTTAACTGAGTAAAAAGTACAAAAATCGAGTTTTTGCAATATAATCGTGTTGAAAAGCTCGTAACCAATTGTATGAACTCTTAAATTTGGATTAAAACTTATTTTCCAACCCTTTTGTAGAGGATTCGGACGAGCGGGTCTAAATGGGCTGAACAATGGACCCGTTAGAATTTTAACTGAGCAAAAAGTACATAAATCGAGTTTTTGCAATATAATTGTGTTGAAAAGCTCGTAATCAATTGTATGAACTCCTAAATTTGGATTAAAACTTATTTTGCAACCCTTTTGTAGAGCTTTCGGACGAGCGGGTCTAAATGGGGCGAACAATGGACCCGTTAGAATTTTAACGGAGAAAAAAGTACAGAAATCGAGTTTTTGCAATATAATTGTGTTCAAAAGCTCTTAATCAATTATATGAACTCCTAGAATTTGATTCTAACTTATTTTGCGATATTTTTTGTAACGGTTTCGGACGAGCGGGTCTAAATGGGCCAAACAATGGACCCGTTAGAATTTTAATTGAGTAAAAAGTATAGAAATCGAGTTTTTGCAATATAATCTTGTTGAAAAGCTCGTAAAAAATTGTATGAACTCCTAAATTTGGATTAAAACTTATTTTGCAACCCTTTTGTAGAGATTTCGGACGAGCGGGTCTAAATGGGCCGAACAATGGACCCGTTAGAATTTTAACTGAGTAAAAAGTACTATAATCAATTTTTTGTAATATAATCGTGTCGAAAAGCTCGTAATCAATTATATGAACTCCTAAATTTGATTCTAACTTGTTTTGCGGTCTTTTTTGTAGAGGTTTCGGACGAGCGGGTCTAAATGGGCCGAACAATGGACCCGTTAGAATTTTAACCGAGTAAAAAGTACAGAAATCGAGTTTTTGCAATATAATCATGTTGAAAAGCTCGTAATCAATTATATGAACTCCTAAATTTGATTCTAACTTGTTTTGCGGTCTTTTTTGTAGAGGTTTCGGACGAGCGGGTCTAAATGGGCCTAACAATGGACCCGTTAGAATTTTAATTGAGTAAAAAGTACAGTAATCGAGTTTTTGCAAAATAAACGTGTTCAAAAGCTCTTAATCAGCTATATGAACTCCTAGAACTTGTTTCTAACTTATTTTGCGATCTTTTTTGTAACAGTTTTGGAAGAGCGGGTCTAAATGGGCCGAACAATGGACCCGTTAGAATTTTAACGTAGTAAAAAGTAAAGAAATCGAGTTTTGCAATATAATCGTGTTGAAAAGCTCGTAAAAAATTGTATGAACTATTAAATTTGGATTCAAACTTATTTTGCAACCCTTTTGTAGATGTTTCGAACGAGCGGGTCTAAAGGGCCGAACAATGGACCCTTTAGAATTTTAACTGAGTAAAAAGTACTGTAATCGAGTTTTTGCAATATAATCGTGTTGAAAAGCTCGTAATCAATTATTTGAACTCCTAAATTTGATTCTAACTTGTTTTGCGGTCTTTTTTGTAGAGGTTTCGGACGAGCGTGTCTAAATGGACCGAACAATGGACCAGTTAGAATTTTAACTGAGTAAAAAGTACAGAAATCGAGTTTTTGCAATATAATTGTGTTGAAAAGCTCGTAATCAATTGTATGAACTCCTAAATTTGGATTAAAACTTATTTTGCAACCCTTTTGTAGAGGTTTCGGACGAGCGGGTCTAAATGGGCCGAACAATGGACCTGTTAGAATTTTAACTGAGTAAAAAGTACAGAAATCAAGTTTTTGCAATATAATCGTGTTGAAAAGCTCGTAATCAATTGTATGAACTCCTAAATTTGGATTAAAACTTATTTTCCAACCCTTTTGTAGAGGTTTCGGACGAGAGGGTCTAAATGGGCTGAACAATGGACCCGTTAGAATTTTAACTGAGTAAAAAGTACAGAAATCGAGTTTTTGCATTATAATCGTGTTGAAAAGCTCGTAATCAATTATATGAACTCCTAAAATTTTATTCTAACTTGTTTTGCGATCTTTTTTGTAGAGGTTTCGGACGAGCGGGTCTAAATGGGTCGAACAATGGACCCGTTAGAATTTTAACTGAGTCAAAAATACAGAAATTGAGTTTTTGCAATATAATAGTGTTGAAAAGCTCTTAATAAATTATATGAACTCCTAAATTTCGATTAAAACATACTTTGCGGTCTTTTTCGTAAGGTTTCGGACGAGCGAGTCTAAATGGGCCGAACAATGGACCCGTTAGAATTTTAACTGAGTAAAAAGTAAAGAAATCGAGTTTTTGCAATATAATCGTGTGGAAAAGCTCGTAAACAACTGTATGAACTCCTAAATTTGGATTAAAACTTATTTTGCAACCCTTTTGTAGAGGCTTCGGATGAGTGGGTCGAAATGGGCCGAACATTGGACCTGTTAGAAATTTAACTGAGTAAAAAGTACAAAAATCTAGTTTTTTCAATATAATCGTGTTGAAAAGCTCGTAATCAATTGTATGAACTCTTAAATTTGGATTAAAACTTATTTTCCAACCCTTTTGTAGAGGTATCAGACGAGCGGGTCTAAATGGGCGAGCAATGGACCCGTTAGAATTTTAACTGAGTAAAAAGTACTATAATCGAGTTTTTGTAATATAATCGTGTTGAAAAGCTCGTAATCAATTATATGAACTCCTAAATTAGATTCTAACTTGTTTTGCGGTCTTTTTTGTAGAGGTTTCGGACGAGTGGGTCGAAATGGGCCGAACAATGGACCCGTTAGAATTTTAACCGAGTAAAAAGTACAAAAGTCGAGTTTTTGCAATATAATCATGTTTAAAAAGCTCGTAATCAATTATATGAACTCCTAAAATTTGATTCTAATTTGTTTTGCGGTCTTTTTGTAGAGGTTTCGGACGAGCGGGTCTAAATGGGCCGAACAATGGACCTGTTAGAATTTTAACTGAGTAAAAAGTACAGAAATTGAGTTTTTGCAAAATAATTGTGTTGAAAAGCGCGTAATCAAATATATGAACTCCTAAATTTGGACTAAAACTTATTTTGCAGCCCTTTTTGTAGAGGTTTCGGACGAGCGGGTCTAAATGGACAAAAACAATGGACTCGTTAGAATTTTAACAGAGTAAAAAGTACAGAAATCGAGTTTTTGCAATATAATCGTGTTGAAAAGCTCGTAATCAATTGTATGAACTCCTAAATTTGGATTAAAACTTATTTTGCAACGCTTTTATAGAGGTTTCGGACGAGCGGGTCTAAATGGGCCGAACAATGGACCTGTTAGAATTTTAACTGAGTAAAAAGTACAAAAATCGAGTTTTTGCAATATAATCGTGTTGAAAAGCTCGTAACCAATTGTATGAACTCTTAAATTTGGATTAAAACTTATTTTCCAACCCTTTTGTAGAGGATTCGGACGAGCGGGTCTAAATGGGCTGAACAATGGACCCGTTAGAATTTTAACTGAGCAAAAAGTACATAAATCGAGTTTTTGCAATATAATTGTGTTGAAAAGCTCGTAATCAATTGTATGAACTCCTAAATTTGGATTAAAACTTATTTTGCAACCCTTTTGTAGAGCTTTCGGACGAGCGGGTCTAAATGGGGCGAACAATGGACCCGTTAGAATTTTAACGGAGAAAAAAGTACAGAAATCGAGTTTTTGCAATATAATTGTGTTCAAAAGCTCTTAATCAATTATATGAACTCCTAGAATTTGATTCTAACTTATTTTGCGATATTTTTTGTAACGGTTTCGGACGAGCGGGTCTAAATGGGCCGAACAATGGACCTGTTAGAATTTTAACTGAGTAAAAAGTACAAAAATCGAGTTTTTGCAATATAATCGTGTTGAAAAGCTCGTAACCAATTGTATGAACTCTTAAATTTGGATTAAAACTTATTTTCCAACCCTTTTGTAGAGGATTCGGACGAGCGGGTCTAAATGGGCTGAACAATGGACCCGTTAGAATTTTAATTGAGTAAAAAGTATAGAAATCGAGTTTTTGCAATATAATCTTGTTGAAAAGCTCGTAAAAAATTGTATGAACTCCTAAATTTGGATTAAAACTTATTTTGCAACCCTTTTAAAGAGATTTCGGACGAGCGGGTCTAAATGGGCCGAACAATGGACCCGTTAGAATTTTAACTGAGTAAAAAGTACTATAATCAATTTTTTGTAATATAATCGTGTCGAAAAGCTCGTAATCAATTATATGAACTCCTAAATTTGATTCTAACTTGTTTTGCGGTCTTTTTTGTAGAGGTTTCGGACGAGCGGGTCTAAATGGGCCGAACAATGGACCCGTTAGAATTTTAACCGAGTAAAAAGTACAGAAATCGAGTTTTTGCAATATAATCATGTTGAAAAGCTCGTAATCAATTATATGAACTCCTAAATTTGATTCTAACTTGTTTTGCGGTCTTTTTTGTAGAGGTTTCGGACGAGCGGGTCTAAATGGGCCTAACAATGGACCCGTTAGAATTTTAATTGAGTAAAAAATACAGTAATCAAGTTTTTGCAAAATAAACGTGTTCAAAAGCTCTTAATCAGCTATATGAACTCCTAGAACTTGTTTCTAACTTATTTTGCGATCTTTTTTGTAACGGTTTTGGAAGAGCGGGTCTAAATGGGCCGAACAATGGACCCGTTAGAATTTTAACGTAGTAAAAAGTAAAGAAATCGAGTTTTGCAATATAATCGTGTTGAAAAGCTCGTAAAAAATTGTATGAACTATTAAATTTGGATTCAAACTTATTTTGCAACCCTTTTGTAGATGTTTCGAACGAGCGGGTCTAAAGGGCCGAACAATGGACCCTTTAGAATTTTAACTGAGTAAAAAGTACTGTAATCGAGTTTTTGCAATATAATCGTGTTGAAAAGCTCGTAATCAATTATATGAACTCCAAAATTGATTCTAACTTGTTTTGCGGTCTTTTTTGTAGAGGTTTCGGACGAGCGTGTCTAAATGGACCGAACAATGGACCAGTTAGAATTTTAACTGAGTAAAAAGTACAGAAATCGAGTTTTTGCAATATAATTGTGTTGAAAAGCTCGTAATCAATTGTATGAACTCCTAAATTTGGATTAAAACTTATTTTGCAACCCTTTTGTAGAGGTTTCGGACGAGCGGGTCTAAATGGGCCGAACAATGGACCTGTTAGAATTTTAACTGAGTAAAAAGTACAGAAATCAAGTTTTTGCAATATAATCGTGTTGAAAAGCTCGTAATCAATTGTATGAACTCCTAAATTTGGATTAAAACTTATTTTCCAACCCTTTTGTAGAGGTTTCGGACGAGAGGGTCTAAATGGGCTGAACAATGGACCCGTTAGAATTTTAACTGAGTAAAAAGTATAGAAATCGAGTTTTTGCATTATAATCGTGTTGAAAAGCTCGTAATCAATTATATGAACTCCTAAAATTTGATTCTAACTTGTTTTGCGATCTTTTTTGTAGAGGTTTCGGACGAGCGGGTCTAAATGGGTCGAACAATGGACCCGTTAGAATTTTAACTGAGTCAAAAGTACAGAAATTGAGTTTTTGCAATATAATAGTGTTGAAAAGCTCTTAATAAATTATATGAACTCCTAAATTTCGATTAAAACATACTTTGCGGTCTTTTTCGTAAGGTTTCGGACGAGCGAGTCTAAATGGGCCGAACAATGGACCCGTTAGAATTTTAACTGAGTAAAAAGTAAAGAAATCGAGTTTTTGCAATATAATCGTGTTGAAAAGCTCGTAAACAACTGTATGAACTCCTAAATTTGGATTAAAACTTATTTTGCAACCCTTTTGTAGAGGCTTCCGATGAGTGGGTCGAAATGGGCCGAACATTGGACCTGTTAGAAATTTAACTGAGTAAAAAGTACAAAAATCGAGTTTTTTCAATATAATCGTGTTGAAAAGCTCGTAATCAATTGTATGAACTCTTAAATTTGGATTAAAACTTATTTTCCAACCCTTTTGTAGAGGTATCAGACGAGCGGGTCTAAATGGGCGAGCAATGGACCCGTTAGAATTTTAACTGAGTAAAAAGTACTATAATCGAGTTTTTGTAATATAATCGTGTTGAAAAGCTCGTAATCAATTATATGAACTCCTAAATTTGATTCTAACTTGTTTTGCGGTCTTTTTTGTAGAGGTTTCGGACGAGTGGGTCGAAATGGGCCGAACAATGGACCCGTTAGAATTTTAACCGAGTAAAAAGTACAAAAGTCGAGTTTTTGCAATATAATCATGTTTAAAAAGCTCGTAATCAATTATATGAACACCTAAAATTTTATTCTAATTTGTTTTGCGGTCTCTTTTGTAGAGGTTTCGGAGGAGCGGGTCTAAATGGGCCGAACAATGGATCCGTTAGAATTTTAAGTGAGTAGAAAGTACAAAAAGGGAGTTTTTGCAATATAATCTGTTTTAAAATCTCTTAATCAATTGTATGAACTCCTAAATTTGGATTAAAACTTATTTTGCAACATTTTTGTAGAGGTTTCGGACGAGCGGGTCTAAATGGGCCGAACAATGGACCCGTTAGAATTTTAACTGAGTAAAAAGTACAAAAATCGAGTTTTTGGAAAATAATTGTGTTGAAAAGCTCGTAATCAATTATATGAACTCCTAAATTTGGATTAAAACTTATTTTGCAGCCCTTTTTGTAGAGGTTTCGGACGAACGAGTCTAAATGGGCCGAACAAAGAACCCGTTAGAATTTTAACAGAGTAAAAAGTACAGAAATCGAGTTTTTGCAATATAATCATGTTGGAAAGCTCGAATTAATTATCTGAACTCTTAAATTTGATTAAAACTTGTTTTGCGGTCTTTTTTGTAGAGGTTTCGGACGAGCGGGTCTAAATGGACAAAAATAATGGACTCGTTAGAATTTTAACTGAGTAAAAAGTACATAAATCGAGTTTTTGCAATATAATCGTGTTCAAAAGCTCGTAATCAATTGTATGAACTCCTAAATTTGGATTAAAACTTATTTTGCAACGCTTTTGTAGAGGTTTCGGACGAGCGGGTCTAAATGGGCGGAACAATGGAACTGTTAGAATTTTAACTGAGTAAAAAGTACAAAAATCGAGTTTTTATAATATAATCGTGTTGAAAAGCTCGTAATCAATTGTATGAACTCTTAAATTTGGATTAAAACTTATTTTGCAACCCTTTTGTAGAGGTTTCGGACGAGCGGGTCTAAATGAGCCGAACAATGGACCCGTTAGAATTTTAACTGAGTAAAAAGTACAGAAATCGAGTTTTTGCAATATAATCGTGTTGAAAAGCTCGTAATCAATTATATGAACTTCTAAAATTTGATTAAAACTTGTTTTGCTGTCTTTTTTGTAGAGGTTTCGGACGAGCGGGTCTAAATGGGGCGAACAATGGACCCGTTAGAATTTTAACTGAGTAAAAAGTACAGAAATCGAGTTTTTGCAATATAATTGTGTTCAAAAGCTTTTAATCAATTATATGAACTCCTAGAATTTGATTCTAACTTATTTTGCGATATTTTTTGTAACGGTTTCGGACGAGCGGGTCTAAATGGGCCAAACAATGGACCCGTTAGAATTTTAACTGAGTAAAAAGTATAGAAATCGAGTTTTTGCAATATAATCGTGTTGAAAAGCTCGTAAACAATTGTATGAACTCCTAAATTTGGATTAAAATTTATTTTGCAACCCTTTTGTAGAGATTTCGGACGAGCGGGTCTAAATGGGCCGAACAATGGACCCGTTAGAATTTTAACTGAGTAAAAAGTACTATAATCGATTTTTTGTAATATAATCGTGTCGAAAAGCTCGTAATCAATTATATGAACTCCTAAATTTGATTCTAACTTGTTTTGCGGTCTTTTTTGTAGTGGTTCCGGACAAGCGGGTCTAAATGGGCCGAACAATGGACCCGTTAGAATTTTAAACGAGTAAAAAGTACAGAAATTGAGTTTTTGCAATATAATCTTGTTGAAAAGCTCGTAATCAATTATATGAACCCCTAAATTTGATTCTAACTTGTTTTGCGGTCTTTTTTGTAGAGGTTTCGGACGAGCGGGTCTAAATGGGCCGAACAATGGACCTGTTAGAATTTTAACTGAGAAAAAAGTACAGAAATCGAGTTTTTGCAATATAATCGTGTTGAAAAGCTCATAATCAATTGTTTGAACTCCTAAATTTGGATTAAAACTTATTTTCCAACCCTTTTGTAGAGGTTTCGGACGAGCGGGTCTATATGGGGCGAACAATGGACCCGTTAGAATTTTAACTGAGTAAAAAGTACAGAAATCGAGTTTTTGCAATATAATCGTTTTGAAAAGCTCGTAATCAATTGTATGAACTCCTAAATTTGGATTAAAACTTATTTTGCAACCCTTTTGTAGAGGTTTCGGACGAGCGGGTCTAAATGGGCCGAACAATGGACCTGTTAGAATTTTAACTGAGTAAAAAGTATAGAAATCGAGTTTTTGCAATATAATCGTGTTGAAAAGCTCGTAATCAATTGTCTGAACTCCTAAATTTGGATTAAAACTTATTTTGCAACCCTTTTGTAGAGGTTTCGGACGAGCGGGTCTAAATGGGCCGAACAATGGACATGTTAGAATTTTAACTGAGTAAAAAGTATAGAAATCGAGTTTTTGCAATATAATCGTGTTGAAAAGCTCGTAATCAATTGTATGAACTCCTAAATTTGGATTAAAACTTATTTACCAACCCTTTTGTAGAGGTTTCGGACGAACGGGTCTAAATGGGCCGAACAATGGACCCGTTAGAATTTTAACTGAGTAAAAAGTACATAAATCGAGTTTTTGCAATATAATTGTGTTGAAAAGCTCGTAATCAATTGTATGAACTCCTAAATTTGGATTAGAACTTATTTTGCAACCCTTTTGTAGAGGTTTCGGACGAGCGAGTCTAAATGGGCCGAACAATGGACCCGTTAGAATTTTAACTGAGTAAAAAGTAAAGAAATCGAGTTTTTGCAATATAATCGTGTTGAAAAGCTCGTAAACAACTGTATGAACTCCTAAATTTGGATTAAAACTTATTTTGCAACCCTTTTGTAGAGGTTTCGGACGAGTGGGTCTAAATGGACCGAACAATAGACTCGTTAGAATTTTAACTGAGAAAAAAATACAGTAATCGAGTTTTTGTAGAGGTTTCAGACGAGCGGGTCTAAATGGGCCGAACAATCGACCCGTTAGAATTTTAACTGAGTCAAAAGTACAGAAATTGAGTTTTGCAATATAATAGTGTT
Source organism: Hibiscus trionum (assembly GCA_030270665.1). NCBI lineage: Eukaryota > Viridiplantae > Streptophyta > Magnoliopsida > Malvales > Malvaceae > Hibiscus > Hibiscus trionum. The sequence continues at coordinate 33,768,961 of BSYR01000010.1, read as the reverse complement.
GAAAAGCTCGTAATAAATTATATGAACTCCTAAATTTCGATTAAAACTTACTTTGCAGTCCTTTTCGTAAGGTTTCGGACGAGCGAGTCTAAATGGGCCGAACAATGGACCCGTTAGAATTTTAACCGAGTAAAAAGTATAAAAATTAAATTTTTGCAATATAATAGTGTTGAAAAGCTCTTAATCAATTATATGAACTCCTCAATTTGGATTAAAACTTATTTTGCAGCCCTTTTTGGTAGATGTTTCGGACGAGCGGGTCTAAATGGGCCGAACAATGGACACGTTAGAATTTTTTTTAAGAAAGCTCATTAGAATTTTAACTAAGTAAAAAGTACAGAAATTGAATTTTTGCAATATAATCGTGTTGAAAAGCTCGTTATCAATTATATGAACTCTTAAAATTTGATTCTAACTTATTTTGTGATCTTTTTTGTTGAGGTTTCAGACGAGCGGGTCTAAATGGAACGAACAATGGACCCGTTAGAATTTCAACTGAGTAAAAAGTACAAAAATCGAGTTTTTGCAATCTAATTGTGTTGAAAAGCTCGTAATCAATTGTATGAACTCCTAAATTTGGATTAAAACTTATTTTGCAACCCTTTTGTAGAGGTTTCGGAGGAGCGAGTCTAAATGGGTCGAACATTGGACCCGTTAGAATTTTAACTGAGTACAAAGTACAGAAATCAAGTTTTTGCAATATAATCGTGTTGAAAAGCTCGTAATCAATTATATGAACTCCTAAAATTTGATTGTAATTTGTTTTGCGGTCTCTTTTGTAGAGGTTTCGGACGAGCGGGTCTAAATGGGCCGAACAATGGATCCTTAGAATTTTAACTGACTAGAAAGTGCAAAAAGTGAGTTTTTGCAATATAATCTGTTTGAAAATCTCTTAATCAATTGTATGAACTCCTAAATTTGGATTAAAACTTATTTTGCAACCTTTTTGTAGAGGTTTCGGACAAGCGGGTCTAAATGGGCCGAACAATGGACCCGTTAGAATTTTAACGGAGTAAAAAGTATAGAAATCGAGTTTTTGCAATATAATCGTGTTGAAAAGCTCGTAATCAATTGTATTAACTCCTAAATTTGGATTAACCCTAAAGTTTGCAATCCTTTTGTAGAGGATTCGGACGAGGGGGTCTAAATGGGCCGAACAATGGACCCGTTAGAATTTTAACTGAGTAAGAAGTATAAATATAAAGTTTTTGCAATATAGTCGTGTTAAAAAGCTCGTAATCAATTGTATGAACCCCTAAATTTGGTTTAACACTTAGTTTGCAACCTTTTTGTAGAGGTTTCGGACGAGGGGGTCTAAATGGGCCGAACAATGGACCCGTTAGAATTTTAATTGAGTAAAAAGTACAGAAATCGGGTTTTTGCAATATAATCCTGTCAAAAATCTCGTAATCAATTGTATAAACTCCTAAATTTGGATTAAAACTTATTTTGCAAATCTTTTGTAGAGGTTTCGGATGAGCGGGTCCAAATGGGCCGAACATTGGACCCGTTAGAATTTTTACCGAGTAAAATGTAATAAAATCGAGTTTTTGCATTATTATCATATTAAAAAGCTCGTAATCAATTGTATGAACTCCTAAATTGGGATTAAATCTTATTTTGCAACCCTTTTGCAGAGGTTTCGGACGAGCATGTCTAAATGGGCCGAACAATGGACCCGTTAGAATTTTAACTAAGTAAAAAGTACAGTAATCTAGTTTTTGCAATATAATCATGTTGAAAAGCTCGTAATCAATTATATGAACTCCTAAATTTTGATTCTAACTTGTTTTGCGGTCTTTTTTGTAGAGGTTTCGGACGAGCGGGCCTAAATGGGCCGAACAATGGACCCGTTAGAATTTTAACTAAGAAAAAAGTACAGAAATCGTGTTTTTGCAATATAATCATGTTGAAAAGCTCGTAATCAATTGTATGAACTCCTAAACTAGGATTAAAACTTATTTTGCAACCCTTTCGTAGAGGTTTCAGGCGAGCGGGTCTAAATGGGCCGAACAATGGACCCGTTAGAATATTAACTGAATAAAAAGTACAGAATTCTAGTTTTTTCAATATAATCGTGTTGAAAAGCTCGTAAACAATTTTATAAACACCTAAATTTGTATTAAAACTTATTTTGCAACCCTCTTGTACAGGTTTCAGACGAGCGGGTCTAAATGGGCCGAACAATGGACCCATTGGAATTTTAACTGAGTAAAAAGGTCAGAAATCGAGTTTTTGAAATATAATCATGTTGAAAAGCTCGTACTCAATTATATGAACTCCTAAAATTTGATTCTAAATTATTTTGCTGTTTTTTTTGTATAGGTTTCGGACGAGCGGGTCTAAATGGGCCGAACAATGGACCCGTTAGAATTTTAACTGTGTAAAAAGTACAGAAATCAAGTTTTTGCAAAATAATTGTGTTGAAAAGCTCGTAATCAATTATATGAACTCCTAAATTTTGATTAAAACTTATTTTGCAGCCCTTTTTGTAGAGGTTTCGGAGGAACGGGTCTAAATGTGCCGAACAAAGAACCCGTTAGAATTTTAACAGAGTAAAAAGTACAGAAATCGAATTTTTGCAATATAATCATGTTGGAAAGCTCGAAATTAATTATCTGAACTCTTAAATTTGATTAAAACTTGTTTTGCGACCCTTTTGTAGAGGTTTCGGACGAGCGGGTCTAAATGGGCCGAACAATGGACCCGTTAGAATTTTAACGGAGTAAAAAGTATAGAAATCGAGTTTTTGCAATATAATCGTGGTGAAAAGCTCGTAATCAATTGTATGAACTCCTAAATTTGGATTAACACCAAAGTTTGCAATCATTTTGTAGAGGTTTCGGACGAGGGGGTCTAAATAGGCCGAACAATGGACCCGTTAGAATTTTAACGGAGTAAAAAGTATAAAAATTGAGTTTTTGCAATATAGTCGTGTTGGAAAGCTCGTAATCAATTGTATGAACCCCTAAATTTGGTTTAACACTTAGTTTGCAACCTTTTTGTAGTGGTTTTGGACGAGGGGGTCTAAATGGGCCGAACAATGGACCCGTTAGAATTTTAACAGAGTAAAAAGTATAAAAATTGAAATTTTGCAATATAGTCGTGTTGAAAAGCTCGTAATCAATTGTTTGAACCCCTAAATTTGGTTTAACACTTAGTTTGCAACCTTTTTGTAGAGGTTTCGGACGAGGGGGTCTAAATGGGCCGAACAATGGACCCGTTAGAATTTTAACTTAGTAAAAGTACAAAAATCTGGTTTTTGCAATATAATCGTGTCGAAAATATCGTAATCAATTGTATGAACTCCTAAATTTGGATTAAAACTTATTTTGCAACCCTTTTGTAGAGGTTTCGGATGAGCGGGTCTAAATGGGCCGAACAATGGATCCGTTAGAATTTTTTTTTTTGAAGAAAAGGCCTCATTAAAAACCCCTACTATTGTCCTTCAAGCAAAGCTAGAGGACCCTAAAAAGGGGAAAAGAGTGCCCAATTATTATTAATCAATGAATATTTGTTACAAGATGTTGAATACAATGGGGAATATCCGATACAAATGACGTAGAAGTCATAGAATTCAGAGAAAAAGAAGCCAAAGTATGGGCTATAACATTTGCCTCACGGCGTACAAATGAAATAGAAGTAAAGTCGAAGTCATGAAGAGCAGCTTGTATCTGAAGAATAGTTGGTCCCATAGTAGATAGGTCCTGAGCAGGATTGTTGATCCTATTCGCGAGAGAGGCACAATCAGTTTCGATCAAGATACTATTCCATCCTTGAGATCGGGCAAAGGTGAGACCAGCAAGGATGCTTTCCCCCTCACTGGTGATAGCGTCCTGTCGGCTACCAATAGGGAAAGCGAGACCACCCACGACTGCTCCTGCAGGATCACGAGCAACAACGCCGACGGTTGCTGCACGAGTTGAAGGGTTAAAAGCTCCGTCCACATTAATTTTGATATAATTAGGTGGAGGAGTACGGGAGGGGTTAGTAATTGTAGATGGAGGTGGATCAGATGAAATTGAAGATTTACAAAATTCATCATGTAAGCTAATTGAGTTGACTGCAATTAGCCATGAGGGTTGTAGATGGTGGTTGTGAACCCAATCATTACGTCTGTTCCAAATATTCCATAAAACGGTAAGGAAGAGACTAAATTTATCAGAGGAAATTGTAGAGGCTGCCTCCTCTAACCATTGTAAGGGTGTAGGAGCTAAACTCTTATAGAGAGAGATAGGAATACCACTAATTTGGAGGGCTTCAGCTGCCCCAGGGCAGTCACGAAGCGCATGAAGAATCGATTCCGATTGATTACCACAGATAGAGCAGAGCCCCGAGCTAGGGGAGAAAGCTTGCATTTTAGAACCAACTGGTAGAGCATCAGATGCCATACGCCAGCCAAAAGTTTTAACTTTGGGTAAAGCTTTGATTTTGGATAAAAATTTCCAAAACCGAGTAGGTGGCGAAGGTTGGGATAGAGAGCGTTGTAAGAAAATATATCCAGAGCGAACTGAGTAGATACCCGAGTCATTGGGAGACCATAAGATTGAATCCCGTTGATCATTTATGATGGGGATACGGAGAATGGCGTCGGCATCAATTGGAGTGAAGTAATTGGTTAACTTTACTGTATCCCAGACAGTTTGGTTGCGGATCATGAAATCCCGACATCGAATGTGAAATTCATCGGAAATTTCATAATCCCCAGTTAGCTCAATCGGGGAAGACCCACCCCATATATCTTTGTGTATTCTGATGTTACTGTTTATACCAGGGCGATGAAGAAAGCCAGGGAAAAGGCGCTGAAGAGCGTTATATATACCTTGCCAGGCAAAGGAGCCCCTACTAGGTTTCGGTGCATCCAGGATGTTGCCTGCAGGAAAATATTTAGATCGGTATATTTGTCCTAATAAGGATTATGGTTCACAAATTAGTTTCCAGATTTGCTTACCCAAGAGAGCGATATTGAAATCGTGTAGGTCCTTGAAACCCATACCACCAGCGGATTTGGGTAAACATATACGATTCCACGGTAACATGTGCCAACCTTTTTTGTTGGATTTACCAGTCCACCAGTATTGGTGGATTGATGTAGTCATGTCATCGATGATATTGTGTGGTAGAAGATAGCAAGACATTACATATTGTGGTAGAGATTGTAAAACAGCTTTGATGAAAATCTCTCTACCACTAAAGGATAAAAGGTGTTTGTCCCAGCTAGAGAGGCGATCATGTACTTTATCTCGTACAAAACCTAATGATTCAGTTTTATTTTTCCCTATTAGTAGCGGGATGCCTAGGTATACTCCGGGGTTAGAAACTTCACGTACTTGTAAAAGGCTATTGATTGCATTTCTTGTTGCAGAAGGTGTACGTGGGTTATAGAAAATTGTTGATTTCTCGAAATTTATTGCTTGACCAGATGCATTAGCATATACTTGAAGAGCATTTTTCAGAAGGGATGCTTCAGATTGATTGATTTATAAATACCATACAATCATCAGCAAAAAGGAGGTGGTTAACTTTGGGCCCATGTTTACATGCGCCTAGACCTGGAAGTATATTAGTTTGTTGAGCAGCAGCTAAGTAAGCCGAGAGGCCTTGAGTGCAGAATAGGAAAAGAAAAGGGGATAGAGGATCCCCCTGACGAAGACCACTTTGAGGTTGAAAGATGGGTGAAAAGGAATTATTAATTTTAATTGAGAAAGAGACTGTGGATATACAACGCATTATAAGCTCAATCCAGCCGGGTGCAAAGCCCATTCGTGTCATAACGTTTGCAAGGAAAGACCATTCTACTCTATCGAAAGCTTTTTCCATGTCAAGCTTGAGAGCAGCTCCTTGCGAGGATTTAGTCGCACCGGAGTTAATATTGTGAATAATTTCATGCGCAACAAGGATGTTGTCAGAAATGTTGCGTCCCTGAACAAAGGCAGCTTGATTAGGGCTAATACAAAGAGGTATAGCCTGTTTCATTCTATTTACAATTGTTTTGGCAACTATTTTATAGAGAACAGTGCAAAGGCTGATTGGTCTGAGTTGCTTCATAGATGTTGGATCCTTTACTTTGGGTATTAGCACCAATATAGTTTTGTTAACTAAGGCCATATCAGCGTTGCCATTTAATAGGTCCATACAAAGATTAAGAACATCGTCTCCAACTGTGTCCCAGTGTTGTCGAAAGAAACTACTAGGTAGACCGTCGGCACCAGGTGCCTTCCTAGGGTCAATATCTTTAAAGGCATGGAGAATTTCTTCTCTGGTGAACGGCTTGAGAAGGTTGTCGTTCATTGAAGAATTGATGGAGGGGTGAATTTTGTTAAGAATGATATCCGAGAATTGGGGATTAGAGGTTGTAAACAGGTTTTGGAAATAATTCGAAGCGATATCCATAATTTCAGATTCAGAAGTGCACCAATTGGAGTTGGCATCAAAAAGACCTATGATTGAATTTTTCTTATTTCGATTAGAAGCTCTGGCATGGAAGAATTTGGTGTTTTTGTCTCCTTGGGATAGCCAAAGAGTTCGAGATCTTTGAGCCCAATAAGTTTCTTGTTCTGTTAAGAGTTTATTTAAATCCGTTCGATAGTTTAAGTGGTTTGTTTATTTGTGGCTGTTAAGGGACGGTAGAGTAGTTTGTTAATTTTTTTGGTAAGGAATTTAATACGTCCTGTTGTTTTTAAGCGTTGTTGGTTTTGCCAATCATCTAAGTATGTTCCTACCGCTTTGATTTTATTGATGGCTGTTCCGGGGGTATCGGCCCACGCCCTTTTGATTGTTTGGATGTTGTCTTTATTATTAGCCCAACAACTTTCAAATCTGAAATTCTTAGGGGTTTGTGTTTTGGATGTAATAGTTGGTTTATCAAATTCAAGAAGAAGGAAACAATGGTCGGATTTTGCGACATATTCCGTAGTCATACGATGAGTAGGGTAGAGATCTTTCCAAGCGTAATTAGCAATAAAACGGTCTAGTCGTTCATGAATTATCGGGGTTAAGGGACCTACTTTTGTCCATGTAAACCAACCCGAAGTTGGTTTGCAATCGAATAGGTTGTTTCGAATTAAACAATTTTGGAAATTTTTGATTTGGGATCTCGCTTTTCGGGGACCCCCTTGTTTTTCTGAATCTGTTAGAATCTCATTGAGATCTCCTCCGATAAGCCAAGGTTTATCTTTAGTAGAAGTGTATAAGGAATCAATTAATTCCCATGTTTTATATTTTTGGCTAGTTTCCGAAAATCCATGCATTCCAGTGAAAATCATAGTGCAGTTATTCTTTGTAATTTGAATGTGAATATAACGCAGCGAATAGGAAATTAAACTTATATTAATATCGTTTGCGGCGAATAAAGAAATTCCGGAACACCCTTCCGAGGGGGGGATAGAAATAATGTCTTGCATACCTAATGAAAGACATAAGCGGTTACATTCCGCATTATTTAACTTAGTTTCGCATAAGAAGATAATATCGGGGTTGGTACGTTGGACATAGGCTCTGAGATGTTGAACTGTCGGTGCTTGTCCAAGGCCCTGACAGTTCCAGCAGAGGATCCTTATTTTGCTCGGCGGGGCTGGGAATCAGCCGCCGCCGGAGAGTTTTTAGAGCTGCTCATCCCAGCTTTTGGAGTAGATCCTGATTGTTTGGATTTTTTCGGCGGGAGCGATACTTGTATTGGGGAGCGGCGTTTCATGCCTCGGTTAGTTTGGGGTGGTGCAGGTGCTGGTTCGGGCGCTGGAACAGGAACAGGTGCAGGGGCTGCATCATTTGGGTAAGTTTTAAGCAACCACTGATTAAAGTCATTGAAAAATGTATCAGTGGGTTTAGAAGGCTTACTCGATTCAGAGTCAAAATTTTTGATTTGTTCGGCAGTAGGGCTGGGAACACCATAATCATCATTGGTTTCCCAATCATCATCAGAACCATCTTCCGGAATGGGATAGATGGTGTTCAGGGGCTGGGGCACAAGGGGAGCTTTTTGTTTCGGATCAGCAGCAGGGGGGTCATTGACCGTATTGGGGCCTTCATCCATGGTCATGTCGACATTTTGGGCTTCTTCGGTTACTTGTTCCGTAAATGAGGCGGCGTCGCCTTCATTTAGAGAGCCTTTATTTTGAAAAAAGAGAATTATTAGGGACTTGTGACTATTTGTAAAAAGGATGATGAATGAGTAAAGAGAATTACCCATATTGTTCTGGTCGTTAGGAGGAGCTGTAGGATTGACCGGGACAGCTGGGTTATTCGTCGGATTTACTAAGAGAAAATTAGAGGGTAAGAAATTTGATAGAAAGTTTGATAAAGGAGAATAAATAAAAACAGTTGTAATTATAAAAGTTGAAAAAATATACCATTCACTGGAGGGATGTTTGGAATCAGATTCGGTTCTACATTTCGGATACGCCCCCGAATTCCAACTGGGCGACGTCTAGGAGGAAGATAACGGAGCCATTCTCCGTATTGCAATTTGTTGGGATCGATTGAAGATCTGATAGGACAATTCTCCAAGGTATGACTGATGATACCACAGCCAGGGCAAAGAATTGGAAGTCTTTCATACTGAAGGCGGCACATAATTGTGTTTTCACCGGAACCAATAAATACAAATCGGGTGACAGGTCTTGTGATATTGAGGAAGATTTCAACTCGAAGGAATTCCACCATATTCCCATCAACTTGGCGGGTATCTGTTCGGAGAACATTGCCCACCATCGAGCCTAAAGCATGTCCCACCAGATGGGATCTTTCTATATCAACAAAGAGTGAATCAGGAAGGGAGAAGATTCTGATCTAGATTTTCATTGTGTTGAAGTTGTAGTCGGTTAAGGATTTGGCTGGATCATATTCGGTGACTGCAAGCCATTCGTCCTTGTAAAGCCAAGGTCTGCGGTTGATAATTTCATAGCAGTTCTTGACTTCCTTAAACTTGATCTTGATGAAATTATATTGTATCACTGAGATGGATATAACTTCGTTGGGTTTCCAGATACCTTCAAAGGCATTGATAACAGCAGAAATATCTATGGGTTTGGACGATATAAAGCGACCAATAACAATGAGTTTGGGATCTTCCTTGACGAAGTCGAAATCAGGAGTGTAAAGTAGTTTCGATTCTTCATTTGTGAGGCTGATCGAATTGAGTTGGGGGATTGAAGAGGATGAGGCCATTGGGGAGTTTGAAGGATGTGAATAGTACGATTGAGATAATAGGTGTGGTGGGATGATGTAATTGTGTTGTGGGTTTATAAAGAAGACGAGAATAGTTAAGAGGTTTGAGATATGGAAAGTGGAACGTAATGTATTCAGAGAAATTATTGACCAGAGTAAAAAGGGGGGACTGATAGTGTCAAAAGGTAATTTAATTAAGGTAGTTGCCTTAATTGAAATAATAGACTTAAAAAGAAAATAAAATCTAGGAGTAATTAAAGGAAAATATCTAAAAGAGATTTGATTTAAGAAGGGAAAGGACAGAGTGGCTTTAGTAAAATAAGGGAATAATTTAATAATGAAGTATTTAAAGAGGTGATTAATTTTGAAAGGCGTAGTTAAAGGAGAATAAAAAGAGTAACTGTTGGGATATATTGTAATTATTAGTATTGATGAAGCAAAATAAAAGGTATAGATTGAGGAGGTAGATTTTAGGAATAAAGTTAATATTAAAAGGTGGAATAAATACGGAGAGATGACGTTAACGTTGACTGTATATAAGGCTTTATTATAGGAAAATTTATGAGATATTAAATATGCAAATAAAAATAAAAGGGATATTTTGAATGCCAAGCTGGAAGAAAATTTATGTCGGCGTAGTAAATGGGGGATAAAGGATAAAGAATAATTAATTGAATTTTTGAAATTTGAATACTTTATGAGATAGCGAATAATTATTGAAAAAGTTGAACTGAATATTTGGAAAAATTTTAAGAGATTAATAAATTTTTTAAATAAAAAACATCTATTTAGTAGTAAATTAAGAGGATCCCAAGTGTGGGCTTGTAATGTTTCACCTAGAAAGGTGTAGTGGGAAAAGAGTTTTTCCGAATATTTCAGCAGATAACGTAAGTTGAGATAGTAACAAGAATCTAACAGGGAAAATAAAGCATACATGGCAGATATAATGCATAGTAGAGAACAGATAAAAGGATGGTAAAAAAGAAAGAAAAGCAGGAAAGGAAATAAGCAATAAAAAATTACAGACCCAGGGAAGAAAGGAAGCGGGGATAAGAAAATTATTACAAACCAAAAGAGCAAAGAAAAAATAAAGGGGGGAATGCAATTGAATTTAATTATAATTGAAATTAACCGTGGTTTAGTAGGAGAATAGATGTCCCAACTTTCCTTTAGCTCGTGCTTAGTAATTTGTATAATGGTTGCACTTGTTGTTGCGTATCGATAAAGCCTATAATAAGAACCGAAGAAAGAACAAATGCAAAGAGTTAAAGACCAGCAATTGATAGTACAATATGAACATGATAAAGGAGAAAGTACAAAGGTATAGGTAAAGTTTAGATTAGACACAGAATGAAAAGGCATAGATGTGATAGTGTTAATGATACAGGCTTTACACAATAGTGCATGACACCGATTAATCCAAGAGGTTAGAATTATCTGGTTATATATAGGTGATATCCAGAAAGAAAATATGACATTTATATTAGAATAATTTTCCAGGATTGTGATCGAAAATGCAAGCATGACTGAATGAATGAAGACTGTAGTAAAGAATGCCGAAACAAGGATAACAGTGTACGTTTTAGAACAATTATAAAAGTTACTTTTAAGAGGTAATTTAACAGCATATATTATAAAAGTAACCAGAATATTAGTGTACATTGTAGATTGGAATGATAATATTTTTATGAATTTTAAAGGTGAGACAGTATCGTGGATCATAGGATATATATATTTTTGAGTTGTTTTAATAGGTAAATAATAAAGAAATTTACAGAGAGCAGTAATAAAAGAAAAAGAATAATTATATTTTAATATATAGAAATTATCAGAATACAGTTTATCTTTTAGATAATACAGATTTTGTATTATATTTTTAATCGAAAAATATCCCATTGAGTGGGCTGGTAGTTGTTTCCCTAAAAGGGCTGGTTTTTTGAGATAGGTAATAGATAAACGAGATATACATAAGGAATCATAATTAATTTCCAGAAGGCAGAACAAAAGATAGGTATGCAAGCAAAGGTTAGGCCATATGATTAAGAGGGATAGATAAAGCATTTCGAAAAGATGCATGATGTATTTACTGAGATATAAGACAAACAAAGGATTGTAAAAAAAGAGAAATGAGATGCACGTATGTACAAAATCAAACCTTAGAGAAGAAAGACGAACAATGCATACTACCCCAAGGGAAGAGATGACAAAGTTATCCTGTTGACATAACAAAGGGAAAAAACTTAAAAAGAAATATAGCAAAGAAAGGGGGCAATAAAATAAAAAAATAAAGGCATAGATAACAGCCTTGGTATAACCAGTAAGATGAACTGTTGAGAAGAAGCAGAAGAGATAGTCAAATCTGAAATAAAAAGGAAAAAAATTAGAAAGGCAGAGCAGATGATTCATATTAACAAAGAACGAACAAAAGGAAAGGAAAAGGATGTAAAAAAGCCAGATAGAAATAGCCTGAATAAATAAAGGATGAAAAGGATTCTTCAAGGAGGCCCTTCGGAAAATCCTCAGATCCAGACTTTTAGACAAACCCAGATAACAGATGACAACCATAGGAGTATTAATTGTAGCGAAAAAACAAAATCGACACCCTAAAAAGATATTATGCGAAGAGGAAATGCAGCAGAAAAAGAATACCAAAGAGAAAAAGGAAAGGATAAAGTAAAGAGGGAACCGAGTATAAAGGTGGTCGGCCACCGCCTTGGCCCGCCGCCGGAGGGAGGAGACTCCGATGAAACGGAAAAAACATAAACAGAAAGGAAAAAGACAAAACCCATCGATTATGATAAGAAGAAATAAAAGATGAGAAAGGGAATAAAAATCAAAAAAAGGATGAAAAGGGGGTTGTCGGTCGGACTTACCATTAAGACCATCCGGATACCGGAGAAGAGGGATCGCCATAACCGAGCGGAGGAAACAATCGAAGCCCATATCCTGTATTGAAAGGTCCCGTTGGTGTAAACATAAACGGCAAAAATAAAGAGAAACCCAAAGATCAGAGATTAAATCAAAAAATGAAATGAAAAAATAAAAAAGACAAGGAGGAGAAGCACCGAACTTGTCTTGAAGCCCAGATCTGAGATGAAGACCAGATCTGCCTTTACAGATTCGATTTGAGGAATGCTGAGAAAGGCTCATCGGAAACACACGATGAGAACAAAACCAGAAAAGGAAAATCCTTGCAAAAAAGAAAGGAAATCTGGTGAAGTGGTTATTGAGATCTAGAGACTCCCAAATAACACAAAACAAGTAAAACAGCCGAAAAAATAGAGTAAAAAGATAAAGAGAGATAAAAGGATAGAAATAACCTGTTTGTTGATATTGTTGGCTGAGTGGGATGACTCTTGGGATTCTCATCCCGCTTTCCAAGGAAGTCTTGGTAACCGTGAAGATTATGGCTAAACCGGCAGAAAAAGAATGGATGCCGTGAGGGGAGAGGAGATTGGTGAAAAAAATCACCGGAAAAAAGGGAAAAGAAAGCCAAAACCAAACCAGAACCCCGGAGAAAGTTGAGAGAAAATTGAGAGCCATCCCACCCGTTAAAATTTTAACTGAGTAAAAAGTACATAAATCGAGTTTTTGCAATATAATCGTGTTGAAAAGCTCGTAATCAATTATATGAACTCCTAAAATTTGATTAAAACTTGTTTTGCGGTCTTTTTTGTAGAGGTTTCGGACGAGCGGGTCTAAATGGGGCGAACAATGAACCCGTTAGAATTTTAACTTAGTAAAAAGTACAGAAATCAAGTTTTTGCAATATAATCGTGTTCAAAAGCTCTTAATCAATTATATGAACTCCTAGAATTTGATTCTAACTTATTTTGCGATCTTTTTTGAAACGGTTTCAGACGAGCGGGTCTAAATGGGCCGAACAATGGACCCATTAGAATTTTAACTGAGTAAAGAAATCGAATTTTTGCAATATAATCGTGTTGAAAAGCTCGTAAACAATTGTATGAACTCCTAAATTTGGATTAAAACTTATTTTGCAACCCTTTTGTAGAGGTTTTGGACGAGCGGGTCTAAATGGGCCGAACAATGGACCCGTTAGAATTTTAACTGAGTAAAAAGTACAGAAATCAAGTTTTTTGCAATATAATCGTGTTGAAAAGCTCGTAATCAATTGTATGAACTCCTAAATTTGGATTAAAACTTATTTTGCAACCCTTTTTGTAGAGGTTTCGGACGAGCGGGTCTAAATGGGCTGAACAATGGACCCGTTAGAATTTTAACTGAGTAAAAAGTACAGAAATCGAGTTTTTGCAATATAATCGTGTTGAAAAGCTCGTAATCAAGTATATGAACTCCTAAAATTTGATTCTAACTTGTTTTGCGGTCTTTTTTGTAGAGGTTTCGGACGAGCGGGTCTAAATGGGCCGAACAATGGACTCGTTAGAATTTTAACTGAGTAAAAAGTACAGAAATCGAGTTTTGCAATATAATCGTGTTGAAAAGCTCGTAAACAATTGTATGAACTATTAAATTTGGATTAAAACTTATTTTGCAACCCTTTTGTAGAGGTTTCGGACGAGCAGGTCTAAATGTGCCGAACAATGGACCTGTTAGAATTTTAATTGAGTAAAAAGTAAAGAAATCAAGTTTTTGCAATATAATCGTGTTGAAAAGCTCGTATTCAATTGTATGAACTCCTAAATTTGGATTAAAACTTATTTTCCAACCCTTTTGTAGAGGTTTCGGACGAGCGGGTCTAAATGGGCCGAACAATGGACCCGTTAGAATTTTAACTGTGTAAAAAGTACAGAAATCGAGTTTTTGCAATATAATCGTGTTGAAAAGCTTATAATCAATTATATGAACTCCTAAAATTTGATTCTAACTTGTTTTGCGGTCTTTTTTTTATAGAGGTTTCGGACGAGCGGGTCTAAATGGGCCGAACAATGGACCCGTTAAAATTTTAACTAAGTCAAAAGTACAGAAATCGAGTTTTTGCAATATAATAGTGTTGAAAAGCTCGTAATAAATTATATGAACTCCTAAATTTCGATTAAAACTTACTTTGCGGTCCTTTTCGTATGGTTTCGGACGATCAAGTCTAAATGGGCCGAACAATGGACCCGTTAGAATTTTAACCGAGTAAAAAGTATAAAAATTAAGTTTTTGCAATATAATAGTGTTGAAAAGCTCGTAATCAATTATATGAACTCCTACATTTGGATTAAAACTTATTTTGCAGCCCTTTTTGGTAGAGGTTTCGGACGAGCGGGTCTAAATGGGCCGAACAATGGACACGTTAGAATTTTTTTTAAGAAAGCTCATTAGAATTTCAACTAAGTAAAAAGTACAGAAATTGAATTTTTGCAATATAATCGTGTTGAAAAGCTCGTTATCAATTATATGAACTCCTAAAATTTCATTCTAACTTATTTTGTGATCTTTATTGTTGAGGTTTCAGACGAGCGGGTCTAAATGGGCCGAACAATGGATCCGTTAGAATTTTAATTGATTAGAAAGTACAAAAGTGAGTTTTTGCAATATAATCTGTTTGAAAATATCTTAATCAATTGTATGAACTCCTAAATTTGGATTAAAACTTATTTTGCAACCTTTTTGTAGAGGTTTCGGACGAGCGGGTCTAAATGGGCCTAACAATGGACCCGTTAGAATTTTAAGAGAGTAAAAAGCAGAAAAATCGAGTTTTTGCAATATAATTGTGTTGAAAAGCTCATAATCAATTGTATGAACTCCTAAATTTGGATTAAAACTTATTTTGCAACCCTTTTGTAGAGGTTTCGGACGAGCGGGTCTAAATGGGCCGAACAATGGACCCGTTAGAATTTTAACGGAGTAAAAAGTATAGAAATAAAGTTTTTGCAATATAATCGTGTTGAAAAGCTCGTAATCAATTGTATGAACTCCTAAATTTGGATTAACACTTAAGTTTGCAATCCTTTTGTAGAGGTTTCGAACGAGGGAGTCTAAATGAGCCGAACAATGGGCCTGTTAGAATTTTAACCGAGTAAAAAGTACAAAAATCGGGTCTTTGCAATATAATCGTGTTGAAAATCTCGTAATCAATTATATGAACTCCTAAATTTGGATTAAAACTTATTTTGCAACCCTTTTGTAGAGGTTTCGGATGAGCGGGTCCAAATGGGCCGAACAATGGACCCGTTAGAATTTTTACTTAGTAAAAAGTAATAAAATCGAGTTTTTGCAATATACTCGTGTTAAAAAGCTCGTAATCAATTGTATGAACTCCTAAATTTGGGTAAAACTTATTTTGCAACCCTTTTGTAGAGGTTTCAGACGAGCGGGTCTAAATGGGACGAACAATGGACCCGTTAGAATATTAACTGAATAAAAAGACATAATTCTAGTTTTTTCAATATAATCATGTTGAAAATTTAGTAATTTAATTTTATGAACTCCTAAATTTGGATTAAAACTTATTTTGCAACCCTTTTGTAGAGGTTTCGGACGAGCGGGTCTAAATGGGCCGAACAATGGACCCGTTAGAATTTTAACTGAGTAAAAAGTACAGTAATCGAGTTTTTGCAATATAATCATGTTGAAAAGATCGTAATCAATTATATTTGCAGCCCTTTTGTAGAGGTTTCAGACGAACGGGTCTAAATGGGCCGAACAAAGGACCCATTAGAATTTTAACAGAGTAAAAAGTACAGAAATCGAATTTTTGCAATATAATCATGTTGGAAAGCTCGAAATTAATTATATGAACTCTTAAGTTTGATTAAAACTTATTTTGTGGTCTTTTTTGTTGAGGTTTCGGACGAGCGGGTCTAAATGGGCCGAACAATGGACACGTTAGAATTTTAAATGAGTAAAAAGTACAGAAATCGAGTTTTTGCAATATAATCGTGTTGAAAAGCTCGTAATTAATTGTATGAACTCCTAAATTTGGATTAAAACTTATTTTGCAACCCTTTTGTAAGGGTTTCGGATGAGCGGGTCTAAATGGGCCGAACAATGGACCCGTTAGAATTTTAACTAAGTAAAAAGTACAAAAATCAAGTTTTTGCAATATAATCGTGTTGAAAAGCTCGTAATCAATTGTATGAACTCCTAAATTTGGATTAAAACTTATTTTCCAACCCTTTTGTAGAGGTTTCGGACGAGCGGGTCTAAATGGGCCGAACAATGGACCCGTTAGAATTTTAACTGAGTAAAAAGTACAGCAATGGACCCGTTAGAATTTTAACTGAGTAAAAAGTACAGAAATCGAGTTTTTGCAATATAATCGTGTTGAAAAGCTCGTAATCAATTATATGAACTCCTAAAATTTGATTCTAACTTGTTTTGCGGTCTTTTTTGTAGAGGTTTCGGACGAGCGGGTCTAAATGGGCCGAACAATGGACTCGTTAGAATTTTAACTGAGTAAAAAGTACAGAAATCGAGTTTTTGCAATATAATCGTGTTGAAAAGCTCGTAATCAATTTTATTAACTCCTAAATTTGGATTAAAACTTATTTTGCAACCCTTTTGTAGAGGTTTCGGACGAGCGGGTCTAAATGGGGCGAACAATGAACCCGTTAGAATTTTTTTTTGAAAGAAAGGCCTCGTTAAAAACCCCTACTACTGTCCTTCAAGCAGAGCTAGAGGACCCTAAAAAGGGGAAAAGAGTGCCTATGTTTTATTTCATGAAATAGTTGTTACAAGATGATTGATACAAGGGGGAATATCAGAAGTAAAAGATAAGGCAGACATATTGCCAAGCGAATAAGTCGCCAAAGAATGCGCTACATGATTTGCCTCACGGCGTACAAAGGAAACAGAAGCTGATACAAAGTCATGAAGAGATTCCCGAATTTGATGAAGAAGAGGCCCCAATGTGGAGAGGTCTAATCCTGGATTGTTGATTCTATTTGCAATGGAAGCACAATCAGTTTCCAGCATAATCCGAGTCCATCCTTGAGAGCGAGCGAAGGTGACTCCGGCAAGAAGGCTTTCACCTTCACAAGTAACTGCATCCGGATGGCTGCCAAGCGGAAAGGCGAGGCCCCCCACCACTGCACCTGTAGAATCACGTGCAACAGCACCAACCGCCGCAGCACGAGTAGAAGGATTGAAAGCCCCATCTACATTAATTTTGATATGGTTAGACGGAGGAGGACTCCAATTTGTAGAAGAAAGAAAAGAAGGCGCTGGAATGGTAGGCGCAGTTGCATTGTAAAAGTCATTATGTAGACTAATAGAGTTGACGGCAGTAAGCCAGGATGGTTGCAAATGGCGATTATGAATCCAATCATTACGCCTGTTCCAAATATTCCAAATAGTAGAAAGGAAAAGACCAAATTTATCGGAGGATAGAAAGTGGGCGGCTTCCTCCAACCATTGCAGAGGAGTAGAAGTCGATCTTCTGTAAAGACGAATGGGAATACCAGAAAGCTGAAGGGCTTCACCACAAATGGGACAGGGCCCCGAGTCTGGAGCAAAAACTTGCATTTTAGAACCAACTGGTAAAGCACCAGACGCCATGCGCCATCCAAAAGTTTTGACTTTAGGCAAGGCCTTAACTTTTGACAGGAATTTCCAAAACCGATTGGGTGGAGTTTGTGGGAGCACAGGGCGTTGTAAGAAAAGATAACCAGAGCGAACCGAGTAAATGCCCGAGTCGTTAGAAGACCAGAGAATAGAGTCACGCTGATCATTTATAATCGGTATACCAAGTATGGTGGAGGCGTCTGTTGGAGTAAAATAACGATGTACTTTGGCAGGATCCCAAGCAGTTTGGTTACGGATCATGAAATCACGGCATCGGATGTGGACTTCATCCGAGATTTCATAATTCCCAGTAAGGGTAATAGGGGAATGACCTCCCCAGATGTCTTTATGAACTTTTATATTACTATTAATTCCTGGGCGATATAGGAATCCTGGGAGTAGGCGTTGAATAGCATTGTACATGCCTTGCCATGCGAAAGAGCCACGAATAGGCCTGGAGGAATCAAGGATATTCCCAGAAGGGAAATATTTAGCACGATAAATCTGGCCTAGTAGAGAATTTGGTTCACAAATTAGTCTCCATATTTGTTTACCCAAGAGAGCAATATTGATGTCATGTAAATCTTTAAATCCCATTCCTCCAGCAGCCTTAGGTAAACAGAAATTGTTCCATGGTAGCATATGCCATCCTTTTTTGTTGGATTTACCAGACCACCAATATTGTCTGATAGCTGAAGTCATATCATCAATGATGTTTACCCGTTAGAATTTTAACTGAGTAAAAAGTACAGAAATCAAGTTTTTGCAATATAATCGTGTTCAAAAGCTCTTAATCAATTATATGAACTCCTAGAATTTGATTCTAACTTATTTTGCGATCTTTTTTGTAACGGTTTCGGACGAGCGGGTCTAAATGGGCCGAACAATGTACCCGTTAGAATTTTAACTGAGTAAAGAAATCGAGTTTTTGCAATATAATCGTGTTGAAAAGCTCGTAAACAATGGATCCGTTAGAATTTTAACTGAGTAGAAAGTACAAAAAGTGAGTTTTTGCAATATAATCTGTTTGAAAATCTCTTAATCAATTGTATGAACTCCTAAATTTGGATTAAAACTTATTTTGCAACATTTTTGTAGAGGTTTCGGACGAGCGTGTCTAAATGGGCCTAACAATGGACCCGTTAGAATTTTAAGAGAGTACAAAGAAGAAAAATCGAGTTTTTGCAATATAATTGTGTTAAAAAGCTCATAATCAATTGTATGAACTCCTAAATTTGGATTAAAACTTATTTTGCAACCCTTTTGTAGAGGTTTCGGACGAGCGGGTCTAAATGGGCCGAACAATGGACCCGTTAGAATTTTAACTAAGTAAACAGTACCGAAATCAAGTTTTTTCAATATAATCGTGTTGAAAAGCTCGTAATCAATTATATGAACTCCTAAATTTGGATTAAAACTTATTTTCCAACCCTTTTGTAGAGGTTTCGGATGAGCGGGACTAAATGGGCCGAACAATGGACCCGTTAGAATTTTATCTGAGTAAAAAGTACAAAAATCGAGTTTTTGCAATATAATCGTGTTGAAAAGCTCGTAATCAATTATATGAACTCCTAAAATTTGATTCTAACTTGTTTTGCGGTCTTTTTTGTAGAGGTTTCAGACGAGCGGGTCTAAATGGGCCGAACAATGGACTCGTTAGAATTTTAACTGAGTAAAAAGTACAGAAATCGAGTTTTTGCAATATAATCGTGTTGAAAAGCTCGTAATCAATTTTATTAACTCCTAAATTTGGATTAAAACTTATTTTGCAACCCTTTTGTAGAGGTTTCGGACGAGCGGGTCTAAATGGGCCGAACAATGGACCCGTTAGAATTTTAACTGAGTCAAAAGTATAGAAATTGAGTTTTTGCAATATAATAGTGTTGAAAAGCTCGTAATAAATTATATGAACTCCTAAATTTGGAATAAAACTTATTTTGCAGCCCTTTTTTGTAGAGGTTTCGGACGAGCGGGTCTTAATGGGCCGAACAGTGGACACGTTAGAATTTTTTTTAAGAAATCTCATTAGAATTTTAACTAAGTAAAAAGTACAGTAATTGAATTTTTGCAATATAATCGTGTTGAAAAGCTCGTTATCAATTATATGAACTCCTAAAATTTAATTCTAACTTATTTTGTGATCTTTTTTGTTGAGGTTTCAGACGAGCGGGTCTAAATGGGCCGAACAATGGACCCGTTAGAATTTTAACTGAGTAAAAAGTACAAAAATCTAGTTTTTGCAATCTAATTTTGTTGAAAAGCTCGTAATCAATTTTATGAACTCCTAAATTTGGATTAAAACTTATTTTGCAACCCTTTTGTAGAGGTTTCGGATGAGCAAGTCTAAATGGGCCGAACATTGGACCCGTTAGAATTTTAACTGAGTACAAAGTACAGAAATCAAGTTTTTTCAATATAATCGTGTTAAAAAGCTCGTAATCAATTATATGAACTCCTAAAATTTGATTCTAATTTGTTTTGCGGTCTCTTTTGTAGAGGTTTCGGACGAGCGGGTCTAAATGGGACGAACAATGGATCCGTTAGAATTTTAACTGAGTAAAAAGTACAGAAATCAAGTTTTTTGCAATATAATCGTGTTGAAAAGCTCGTAATCAATTGTATGAACTCCTAAATTTGGATTAAAACTTATTTTGCAACCCTTTTTGTAGAGGTTTCGGACGAGCGGGTCTAAATGGGCTGAACAATGGACCCGTTAGAATTTTAACTGAGTAAAAAGTACAGAAATCGAGTTTTTGCAATATAATCGTGTTGAAAAGCTCGTAATCAAGTATATGAACTCCTAAAATTTGATTCTAACTTGTTTTGCGGTCTCTTTTGTAGAGGTTTCGGACGAGCGGGTCTAAATGGGACGAACAATGGATCCGTTAGAATTTTAACTGAGTAGAAAGTACAAAAAGTGAGTTTTTGCAATATAATCTATTTGAAAATCTCTTAATCAATTGTATGAACTCCTAAATTTGGATTAAAACTTATTTTACAACCTTTTTGTAGAGGTTTCGGACGAGCGGGTCTAAATGGGCCTAACAATGGACCCGTTAGAATTTTAAGAGAGTAAAAAGAAGAAAAATCTAGTTTTTGCAATATAATTGTGTGGAAAAGCTCATAATCAATTGTATGAACTCCTAAATTTGGATTAAAACTTATTTTGCAACCCTTTTGTAGAGGTATCGAACGAGCGGGTCTAAATGGGCCGAACAATGGACCCGTTAGAATTTTAACTGAGTAAAAAGTACAGTAATCGAGTTTTTGCAATATAATCATGTTGAAAAGATCGTAATCAATTATATGAACTCCAAAAATTTTATTCTAACTTGTTTTGCGGTCTTTTTTGTAGAGGTTTCGGACGAGCGGGTCTAAATGGGCCGAACAATGGACCCATTAGAATTTTAACTGAGAAAAAAGTACAGAAATCGAGTTTTTGCAATATAATCGTGTTGAAAAGCTCTTAATCAATTGTATGAACTCCTAAATTTGGATTAAAACTTATTTTGCAACCATTTTGTAGAGGTTTCAGACGAGCGTGTCTAAATGGGACGAACAATGGACCCGTTATAATATTAACTGAATAAAAAGTACAGAATTCTAGTTTTTTCAATATAATCGTGTTGAAAAGCTCGTAATTTAATTTTATGAACTCCTAAATTTATATTAAAACTTATTTTGCAACCCTTTTGTACAGGTTTCAGACGAGCGGGTCTAAATGGGCCGAACAATGGACCCATTGGAATTTTAACTGAGTAAAAAGTTCAGAAATCGAGTTTTTGAAATATAATCATGTTGAAAAGCTCGTAATCAATTATATTTGCAGCCTTTTGTAGAGGTTTCGGACGAACGAGTCTAAGTGGGCCGAACAAAGGACCCGTTAGAATTTTAACAGAGTAAAAAGTACAGAAATCGAATTTTTGCAATATAATCATGTTGGAAAGCTCGACATTAATTATATGAACTCTTAAATTTGATTAAAACTTGTTTTGCGGTCTTTTTTGTAGAGGTTTCGGACGAGCGGGTCTAAATGGGCCGAACAATGGACTCGTTAGAATTTTAACTAGGTAAAAAGTACAGAAATCGAGTTTTTGCAATATAATCGTGTTGAAAAGCTCGTAATCAATTGTATTAACTCCTAGATTTGGATTAAAACTTATTTTGCAACCCTTTTGTAGAGGTTTCGGACGAGCGGGTCTAAATGGGCCGAACAATGGACCCGTTAGAATTTTATCTGAGTCAAAAGTACAGAAATCGAGTTTTTGCAATATAATAGTGTTGAAAAGCTCATAATAAATTATATAAACTACTAAATTTCGATTAAAACTACTTTGCGGTCCTTTTCGTAAGGTTTCGGACGAGCGAGTCTAAATGGGCCGAACAATGGACCCGTTAGAATTTTAACCGAGTAAAAAGTATAAAAATTAAGTTTTTGCATTATAATAGTGTTGAAAAGCTCGTAATCAATTATATGAACTCCTAAATTTGGATTAAAACTTATTTTGCAGCCCTTATTTGTAGAGGTTTCGGACGAGCGGGTTTAAATGGGCCGAACAATGGACACGTTAGAATTTTTTTTAAGAAAGCTCATTAGAATTTTAACAAAGTAAAAAGTGCAAAAATTGAATTTTTGCAATATAATCGTGTTGAAAAGCTCGTTATCAATTATATGAACTCCTAAAATTTGATTCTAACTTATTTTGTGAACTTTTTTGTTGAGGTTTCAGACGAGCGGGTCTAAATGGGCCGAACAATGGACCCGTTAGAATTTTAACTAAGTAAAAAGTACAAAAATCGAGTTTTTGCAATCTAATTGTGTGGAAAAGCTCGTAATCAATTGTATGAACTCCTAAATTTTGATTAAAACTTATTTTGCAACCCTTTTGTAGAGGTTTCAGATGAGCGAGTCTAAATGGGCCGAACATTGGACCCGTTAGAATTTTAACTGAGTACAAAGTACAGAAATCAAGTTTTTGCAATATAATCGTGTTGAAAAACTCGTAATCAATTATATGAACTCCTAAAATTTGATTCTAATTTGTTTTGCGGTCTCTTTTTTAGAGGTTTCGGATGAGCGAGTCTAAATGGGCCGAACAATGGATCCGTTAGAATTTTAACTGAATAGAAAGTACAAAAAGTGAGTTTTTGCAATATAATCTGTTTGAAAATCTCTTAATCAATTGTATGAACTCCTAAATTTGGATTAAAACTTATTTTGCAACCTTTTTGTTGAGGTTTCGGACGAGCGGGTCTAAATGGGCCTAACAATGGACCCATTAGAATTTTAAGAGAGTAAAAAGCAGAAAAATCGAGTTTTTGCAATATAATTGTGTTTAAAAGCTCATAATCAATTGTATGAACTCCTAAATTTGGATTAAATCTTATTTTGCAACCCATTTGTAGAGGTTTCGGACGAGCGGGTCTAAATGGGCCGAACAATGGACCCGTTAGAATTTTAACAGAGTAAAAAGTATATAAATCGAGTTTTTGCAATATAATCGTGTTGAAAACCTCGTAATCAATTGTATGAACTCATAAATTTGGATTAACACTTAAGTTTGCAATCCTTTTGTAGAGGTTTCGGACGAGGGGGTCTAAATGGGCCGAACAATGGACCCGTTAGAATTTTAACTGAGTAAAAAGTACAGAAATCGGGTTTTTGCAATATAATCGTGTTGAAAATCTCGTAATCAATTGTATGAACTCCTAAATTTGGATTAAAACTTATTTTGCAACCCTTTTGTAGAGGTTTCGGATGAGCGGGTCCAAATGGGCCGTACAATGGACCCGTTAGAATTTTTACTTAGTAAAAAGTAATAAAATCGAGTTTTTGCAGTATAATCGTGTTAAAAATCTAGTAATCAATTGTATGAACTCCTAAATTTGGATTAAAACTTATTTTGCAACCCTTTTGTAGAGGTTTCGGACGAGCGGGTCTAAATGGGCCGAACAATGGACCCGTTAGAATTTTAACTGAGTAAAAAGTATAGAAATCGAGTTTTTGCAATATAATCATGTTGAAAAGCTCGTAATCAATTGTATGAACTCATAAATTTGGATTAAAACTTATTTTGCAACTCTTTTGTAGAGGTTTCAGACGAGCGGGTCTAAATGGGACGAACAATGGACCCGTTAGAATATTAACTGAATAAAAAGTACCTAATTCTAGTTTTTTCAATATAATCGTGTTGAAAAGCTCGTAATTTAATTTTATGAACTCCTAAATTTGGATTAAAACTTATTTTGCAACCCTTTTGTAGAGGTTTCGGACGAGCGGGTCTAAATGGGCCGAAAAATGGACCAGTTAGAATTTTAACTGAGTAAAAAGTACAGTAATCGAGTTTTTGCAATATAATCATGTTGAAAAGATCGTAATCAATTATATGAACTCCAAAAATTTGATTCTAACTTGTTTTGCGGTCTTTTTGTAGAGGTTTCAGACGAGCGGGTCTAAATGGGACGAACAATGGACCCGTTATAATATTAACTAAATAAAAATTACAAAATTCTAGTTTTTTTTCAATATAATCGTGATGAAAAGCTCGTAATTTAATTTTATGAACTCCTAAATTTATATTAAAATTTATTTTGCAACCCTCTTGTACAGGTTTCAGACGAGCGGGTCTAAATGGGCCGAACAATGGACCCATTGGAATTTTAACTGAGTAAAAAGTTCAGAAATCGAGTTTTTGAAATATAATCATGTTGAAAAGCTCGTAATCAATTATATGAACTCTTAAAATTTGATTCTAAATTATTTTGCTGTTTTTTGTAGATGTTTCGGACGAGCGGGTCTAAATGGGCCAAACAATGGACCCGTTAGAATTTTAACTGTGTAAAATGTACAGAAATCAAGTTTTTGAAAAATAATTGTGTTGAAAAGCACGTAATCAATTATATGAACACCTAAATTTGGATTAAAACTTATTTTGCAACCCTTTTGTAGAGGTTTCGGACGAGCGGGTCTAAATGGGCCGAACAATGGACCCGTTAGAATTTTAACTGAGTAAAAAGTATAGAAATCGAGTTTTTGCAATATAATCGTGTTGAAAAGCTCGTAATCAATTGTAAGAACTCATAAATTTGGATTAAAACTTATTTTGCAACTCTTTTGTAGAGGTTTCAGACGAGCGGGTCTAAATGGGACGAATAATGGACCCGTTAGAATATTAACTGAATAAAAAGTACATAATTCTAGTTTTTTCAATATAATCGTGTTGAAAAGCTCGTAATTTAATTTTATGAACTCCTAAATTTAGATTAAAACTTATTTTGCAACCCTTTTGTAGAGGTTTCGGACGAGCGGGTCTAAAAAGGCCGAAAAATGGACAAGTTAGAATTTTAACTGAGTAAAAAGTAAAGTAATCTAGTTTTTGCAATATAATCATGTTGAAAAGCTCCTAATCAATTATATGAACTCCTAAAATTTGATTCTAACTTGTTTTGCGGTCTTTTTTGTAGAGGTTTCGGACGAGCGGGCCTAATTGGGCCGAACAATGGACCCGTTAGAATTTTAACTGAGAAAAAAGTACAGAAATCGAGTTTTTGCAATATAATTGTGTTGAAAAGCTCGTAATCAATTGTATGAACTCCTAAACTAGGATTAAAACTTATTTTGCAACCCTTTCGTAGAGGTTTCAGACGAGCGAATCTAAATGGGCCGAAAAATGGACCCGTTAGAATATTAACTGAATAAAAAGTACAGAATTCTAGTTTTTTCAATATAATCGTGTTCAAAAGCTCGTAATCAATTTTATAAACACCTAAATTTGTATTAAAACTTATTTTGCAACCCTCTTGTACAGGTTTCAGACGAGCGGGTCTAAATGGGCCGAACAATGGACCCATTGGAATTTTAACTGAGTAAAAAGTTCAGAAATCGAGTTTTTGAAATATAATCATGTTGAAAAGCTCGTAATCAATTATATGAACTCTTAAAATTTGATTCTAAATTATTTTGCTGTTTTTTTGTAGAGGTTTCGGACGAGCGGGTCTAAATGGGCCAAACAATGGACCCGTTAGAATTTTAACTGTGTAAAAAGTACAGAAATCAAGTTTTTGCAAAATAATTGTGTTGAAAAGCTCATAATCAATTATATGAACTCCTAAATTTGGATTAAAACTTATTTTGCAGCCCTTTTTGTAGAGGTTTCGGAGGAACGGGTCTAAACGTGCCGAACAAAGAACTCGTTAGAATTTTAACAGAGTAAAAAGTACAAAAATCGAGTTTTTGCAATATAATCATGTTGGAAAGCTCGAAATTAATTATCTGAACTCTTACATTTGATTAAAACTTGTTTTGCAACCCTTTTGTAGAGGTTTCGGACGAGCGGGTCTAAATGGGCCGAACAATGGACCCGTTAGAATTTTAACGGAGTAAAAAGTATTGAAATCGAGTTTTTGCAATATAATCGTGGTGAAAAGCTCGTAATCAATTGTATGAACTCCTAAATTTGGATTAACACCAAAGTATGCAATCCTTTTGTAGAGGTTTCGGACGAGGGGGTCTAAATGGGCCGAACAATGGACCCGTTAGAATTTTAACGGAGTAAAAAGTATAAAAATCGAGTTTTTGCAATATAGTCGTGTTGGAAAGCTCGTAATCAATTGTATGAACCCCTAAATTTGGTTTAACACTTAGTTTGCAACCTTTTTGTAGAGGTTTCGGACGAGGGGGTCTAAATGGGCCGAACAATGGACCCGTTAGAATTTTAACGTAGTAAAAAGTATAAAAATCGAATTTTTGCAATATAGTCGTGTTGAAAAGCTCGTAATCAATTGTATGAACCCTAAATTTGGTTTAACACTTACTTTGCAACCTTTTTGTAGAGGTTTCGGACGAGGGGGTCTAAATGGGCCGAACAATGGACCCGTTAGAATTTTAACTTAGTAAAAAGTACATAAATCAGGTTTTTGCAATATAATCGTGTCGAAAATCTCGTAATCAATTGTATGAACTCCTAAATTTGGATTAAAACTTATTTTGCAACCCTTTTGTAGAGGTTTCGGATGAGCGGGTCTAAATGGGCCGAACAATGGACCCGTTAGAATTTTAACTGAGTAAAAAGTACATAAATCGAGTTTTTGCAATATAATCGTGTTGAAAAGCTCGTTATCAATTATATGAACTCCTAAAATTTGATTAAAACTTGTTTTGCGGTCTTTTTTGTAGAGGTTTCGGACGAGCGGGTCTAAATGGGGCGAACAATGGACCCGTTAGAATTTTAACTTAGTAAAAAGTACAGAAATCAAGTTTTTGCAATATAATCGTGTTCAAAAGCTCTTAATCAATTATATGAACTCCTAGAATTTGATTCTAACTTATTTTGCGATCTTTTTTGTAACGGTTTCGGACGAGCGGGTCTAAATGGGCCGAACAATGGACCCGTTAGAATTTTAACTGAGTAAAGAAATCGAATTTTTGCAATATAATCGTGTTGAAAAGCTCGTAAACAATTGTATGAACTCCTAAATTTGGATTAAAACTTATTTTGCAACCCTTTTGTAGAGGTTTCGGACGAGCGGGTCTAAATGGGCCGAACAATGGACCCGTTAGAATTTTAACTGAGTAAAAAGTACAGAAATCAAGTTTTTTGCAATATAATCGTGTTGAAAAGCTCGTAATCAATTGTATGAACTCCTAAATTTGGATTAAAACTTATTTTGCAACCCTTTTTGTAGAGGTTTCGGACGAGCGGGTCTAAATGGGCTGAACAATGGACCCGTTAGAATTTTAACTGAGTAAAAAGTACAGAAATCGAGTTTTTGCAATATAATCGTGTTGAAAAGCTCGTAATCAAGTATATGAACTCCTAAAATTTGATTCTAACTTGTTTTGCGGTCTTTTTTGTAGAGGTTTCGGACGAGCGGGTCTAAATGGGCCGAACAATGGACTCGTTAGAATTTTAACTGAGTAAAAAGTACAGAAATCGAGTTTTGCAATATAATCGTGTTGAAAAGCTTGTAAACAATTGTATGAACTATTAAATTTGGATTAAAACTTATTTTGCAACCCTTTTGCAGAGGTTTCGGACGAGCAGGTCTAAATGTGCCGAACAATGGACCTGTTAGAATTTTAATTGAGTAAAAAGTAAAGAAATCAAGTTTTTGCAATATAATCGTGTTGAAAAGCTCGTATTCAATTGTATGAACTCCTAAATTTGGATTAAAACTTATTTTCCAACCCTTTTGTAGAGGTTTCGGACGAGCGGGTCTAAATGGGCCGAACAATGGACCCGTTAGAATTTTAACTGTGTAAAAAGTACAGAAATCGAGTTTTTGCAATATAATCGTGTTGAAAAGCTTATAATCAATTATATGAACTCCTAAAATTTGATTCTAACTTGTTTTGCGGTCTTTTTTTTATAGAGGTTTCAGACGAGCGGGTCTAAATGGGCCGAACAATGGACCCGTTAAAATTTTAACTAAGTCAAAAGTACAGAAATCGAGTTTTTGCAATATAATAGTGTTGAAAAGCTCGTAATAAATTATATGAACTCCTAAATTTCGATTAAAACTTACTTTGCGGTCCTTTTCGTATGGTTTCGGACGATCGAGTCTAAATGGGCCGAACAATGGACCCGTTAGAATTTTAACCGAGTAAAAAGTATAAAAATTATGTTTTTGCAATATAATAGTGTTGAAAAGCTCGTAATCAATTATATGAACTCCTAAATTTGGATTAAAACTTATTTTGCAGCCCTTTTTTGTAGAGGTTTCGGAAGAGCGGGTCTAAATGGGCCGAACAATGGACACGTTAGAATTTTTTTTAAGAAAGCTCATTAGAATTTTAACTAAGTAAAAAGTAAAGAAATTGAATTTTTGCAATATTATCGTGTTGAAAAGCTCGTTATCAATTATATGAACTCCTAAAATTTGATTCTAACTTATTTTGTGATCTTTATTGTTGAAGTTTCAGACGAGCGGGTCTAAATGGGCCGAACAATGGATCCGTTAGAATTTTAACTGAGTAGAATGTACAAAAGTGAGTTTTTGCAATATAATCTGTTTGAAAATCTCGTAATCAATTGTATGAACTCCTAAATTTGGATTAAAACTTATTTTGCAACCTTTTTGTAGAGGTTTCGGACGAGCGGGTCTAAATGGGCCTAACAATGGACCCGTTAGAATTTTAAGAGAGTAAAAAGCAGAAAAATCGAGTTTTTGCAATATAATTGTGTTGAAAAGCTTATAATCAATTGTATGAACTCCTAAATTTGGATTAAAACTTATTTTGCAACCCTTTTGCAGAGGTTTCGGACTAGCGGGTCTAAATGGGCCGAACAATGGGCCCGTTAGAATTTTAATGGAGTAAAAAGCATAGAAATCGAGTTTTTGCAATATAATCGTGTTGAAAAGCTCGTAATCAATTGTATGAACTCCTAAATTTGGATTAACACTTAAGTTTGCAATCCTTTTGTAGAGGTTTCGGACGAGGGGGTCTAAATGGGCCGAACAATGGGCCTGTTAGAATTTTAACTGAGTAAAAAGTACAAAAATCGAGTCTTTGCAATATAATCGTGTTGAAAATCTCGTAATCAATTGTATGAACTCCTAAATTTGGATTAAAACTTATTTTGCAACCCTTTTGTAGAGGTTTCGGATGAGCGGGTCCAAATGGGCCGAACAATGGACCCGTTAGAATTTTTACTTAGTAAAAAGTAATAAAATCGAGTTTTTGCAATATAATCGTGTTAAAAAGCTCGTAATCAATTGTATGAACTCCTAAATTTGGATTAAAACTTATTTTGCAACCCTTTTGTAGAGGTTTCAGACGAGCGGGTCTAAAAGGGCCGAACAATGGACCCGTTAGAATTTTAACTAAGTAAAAAGTACAGAAATCGAGTTTTTGCAATATAATCATGTTGAAAAGCTCGTAATCAATTGTATGAACTCCTAAATTTGGATTAAAACTTATTTTGCAACCCTTTTGTAGAGGTTTCAGACGAGCGGGTCTAAATGGGACGAACAATGGACCCGTTAGAATATTAACTGAATAAAAAGTACATAATTCTAGTTTTTTCAATATAATTGTGTTGAAAAGTTCGAAATTTAATTTTATGAACTCCTAAATTTGGATTAAAACTTATTTTGCAACCCTTTTGTAGAGGTTTCGGACGTGCGGGTCTAAATGGGCCGAACAATGGACCCGTTAGAATTTTAACTGAGTAAAAAGTACAGTAATCGAGTTTTTGCAATATAATCATGTTGAAAAGATCATAATCAATTATATTTGCAGCCCTTTTGTAGAGGTTTCAGACGAACAGGTCTAAATGGGCCGAACAAAGGACCCATTAGAATTTTAACAGAGTAAAAAGTACAGAAATCGAATTTTTGCAATATAATCATTTTGGAAAGCTCGAAATTAATTATATGAACTCTTAAATTTGATTAAAACTTGTTTTGCGGTCTTTTTTGTTAAGGTTTCGGACGAGCGGGTCTAAATGGGCCGAACAATGGACACGTTAGAATTTTAACTGAGTAAAAAGTACAGAAATTGAGTTTTTGCAATATAATCGTGTTGAAAAGCTCGTAATTAATTGTATGAACTCCTAAATTTGGATTAAAACTTATTTTCCAACCCTTTTGTAGAGGTTTCGGACGAGCGGGTCTAAATGGGCCGAACAATGGACCCGTTAGAATTTTAACTGAGTAAAAAGTACAGAAATCGAGTTTTTGCAATATAATCGTGTTGAAAAGCTCGTAATCAATTATATGAACTCCTAAAATTTGATTCTAACTTGTTTTGCGGTCTTTTTTGTAGAGGTTTCGGACGAGCGGGTCTAAATGGGCTGAACAATGGACTCATTAGAATTTTAACTGAGTAAAAAGTACAGAAATCGAGTTTTTGCAATATAATCGTGTTGAAAAGATCGTAATCATTTTTATTAACTCCTAAATTTGGATTAAAACATATTTTGCAACCCTTTTGTAGAGGTTTCGGACGAGCGGGTCTAAATGGGGCGAACAATGGACCCGTTAGAATTTTAACTGAGTAAAAAGTACAGAAATCAAGTTTTTGCAATATAATCGTGTCAAAAGCTCTTAATCAACTATATGAACTCTTGTAATTTGATTCTAACTTATTTTGCGATCTTTTTTGTAACGGTTTCGAACGAGCGGGTCTAAATGGGCCGAACAATGTACCCGTTAGAATTTTAACTGAGTAAAGAAATCGAGTTTTTGCAATATAATCGTGTTGAAAAGCTCGTAAACAATGGATCCGTTAAAATTTTAACTGAGTAGAAAGTACAAAAAGTGAGTTTTTGCAATATAATATGTTTGAAAATCTCTTAATCAATTGTATGAACTCCTAAATTTGGATTAAAAGTTATTTTGCAACCTTTTTGTAGAGGTTTCGGACGAGCGGATCTAAATGGGCCTAACAATGGACCCGTTAGAATTTTAAGAGAGTAAAAAGAAGAAAAATCGAGTTTTTGCAATATAATTGTGTTGAAAAGCTCATAATCAATTGTATGAACTCCTAAATTTGGATTTAAACTTATTTTTCAACCCTTTTGTAGAGGTTTCGGACGAGCGGGTCTAAATGGGCCTAACAATGGACCCGTTAGAATTTTAACTAAGTAAAAAGTACAGAAATCAAGTTTTTGCAATATAATCGTGTCGAAAAGCTCGTAATCAATTGTATGAACTCCTAAATTTGGATTAAAACTTATTTTCCAACCCTTTTGTAGAGGTTTCAGACGAGCGGGTCTAAATGGGCCGAACAATGGACCCGTTAGAATTTTATCTGAGTAAAAAGTACAGAAATCGAGTTTTTGCAATATAATCGTGTTGAAAAGCTCGTAATCAATTATATGAACTCCTAAAATTTGATTCTAACTTGTTTTGCGGTGTTTTTTGTAGAGGTTTCGGACGAGCGGGTCTAAATGGCCCGAACAATGGACTCGTTAGAATTTTAACTGAGTAAAAAGTACAGAAATCGAGTTTTTGCAATATAATCGTGTTGAAAAGCTCGTAATCAATTTTATTAACTTCTAAATTTGGATTAAAACTTATTTTGCAACCCTTTTGTAGAGGTTTCGGACGAGCGGGTGTAAATGGGCCGAACAATGGACCCGTTAGAATTTTAACTGAGTCAAAAGTACAGAAATCGAGTTTTTGCAATTTAATAGTGTTGAAAAGCTCGTAATAAATTATATGAACTCCTAGATTTGGATTAAAACTTATTTTGTAGCCCTTTTTTGTAGAGGTTTTGGACGAGCGGGTCTAAATAGGCTGAACAATGGACACGTTAGAATTTTTTTTAAGAAATCTCATTAGAATTTTAATTAAGTACAAAGTACAGTAATTGAATTTTTGCAATATAATCGTGTTGAAAAGCTCGTTATCAATTATATGAACTCCTAAAATTTAATTCTAACTTATTTTGTGATCTTTTTTGTTGAGGTTTCAGACGAGCGGGTCTAAATGGGCCGAACAATGGAACCGTTAGAATTTTAACTGAGTAAAAAGTACAAAAATCGAGTTTTTGCTATCTAATTGTGTTGAAAAGCTCGTAATCAATTGTATGAACTCCTAAATTTGGATTAAAACATATTTTGCAACCCTTTTGTAGAGGTTTCGGATGAGCGAGTCTAAATGGGCCGAACATTGGACCCGTTAGAATTTTAACTGAGTACAAAGTACAGAAATCAAGTTTTTGCAATATAATCGTGTTGAAAAGCTCGTAATCAATTATATGAACTCCTAAAATTTGATTCTAATTTGTTTTGCGGTCTCTTTTGTAGAGGTTTCGGACGAGCGGGTCTAAATGGGCCGAACAATGGATCCGTTAGAATTTTAACTGAGTAGAAAGTACAAAAAGTGAGTTTTTGCAATATAATCTGTTTGAAAATCTCTTAATCAATTGTATGAACTCCTAAATTTGGATTAAAACTTATTTTGCAACCGTTTTGTAGAGGTTTCGGACGAGCGGGTCTAAATGGGCCGAACAATGGACCCGTTAGAATTTTAACTGAGTAAAAAGTACAGAAATCAAGTTTTTTGCAATATAATCGTGTTGAAAAGTTCGTAATCAATTGTATGAACTCCTAAATTGGATTAAAACTTATTTTGCAACCCTTTTTTAGAGGTTTCGGACGAGCGGGTCTAAATGGGTCGAACAATGGACCCGTTAGAATTTTAATAAAATAAAAAGTACAGAAATCGAGTTTTTGCAATATAATCATGTTGGAAAGCTCGAAATCAATTATATGAACTCTTTAATTTGATTATAACTTGTTTTGCGGTCTTTTTTGTAGAGGTTTCGGACAAGCAGGTCTAAATGGGCAGAACAATGGACCAGTTAGAATTTTAACTGAGTAAAAAGTACAGAAATTGAGTTTTTGCAATATAATCATGTTGAAAAACTTGTAATCAGTTATATGAACTCCTAAATTTGGATTAAAACTTATTTTGCAGCCCTTTTGTAGAGGTTTCGGACGATCGGGTTTAAATGGGCCGAACAATGGACCCGTTAGAATTTTAACGGAGTAAAAAGTACAGAAATCGAGTTTTTGCAATATAATCGTGTTGAAAATCTCGTAATCAATTGTATGAACTCCTAAATTTGTATTAAAACTTATTTTCCAACCCTTTTATAGAGGTTTCGGACGAGCGGGTCTAAACGGGCCGAACAATGGACCCGTTAGAATTTTAACTAAGTAAAAAGTATAGAAATCGTTTTTGCAATATAATCGTGTTGAAAAGCTCGTAATCAATTATATGAACTCCTAAAATTTGATTTTAACTTGTTTTGCGGTCTTTTATGTAGAGGTTTCGGACGAGCGGGTCTAAATAGGCCGAACAATGGACCCGTTAGAATTTTAACTGAGTAAAAAGTACAGAAATCTAGTTTTTGCATTATAATCGTGTTGAAAAGCTTGTAACCAATTGTATGAACTCTTAAATTTGGATTAAAACTTATTTTGCAACCCTTTTGTAGAGGTTTCGGATGAGCGGGTCCAAATGGACCCGTTAGAATTTTTTACTGAGTAAAAAGTAATAAAATCGAGTTTTTGCAATATAATCGTGTTAAAAAGCTCGTAATCAATTGTATGAACTCCTAAATTTGGATTAATACTTATTTTGCAACCCTTTTGTAGAGGTTTCGGACGAGCGGGTCTAAATGGGCCGAACAATGGAGTAGTAACAACGAATGAGTCGCCACCAATCCTTAGTTTTACTTTAGGTGCGATTGGAACACCTGAAAACCCGGTAATTTTAATAAAACTTGTTTTTTATTGTTTTTATTAAAACAACGAGTTTTGGTCTGCGAAACCAGAAAATAGGTTCGGGAGTCGGTTACGTGTGGGGAAGGGTGAGCACCCCCACAACGCCCAAAATTGGTACCTGTCAGTTACGTAATGTCTTAATGGTGGAATTATGAATTCGAATATAATTTATCAATGTGATCCCTTAAAATATTTAAACGAATATTTTTTTGTAGAAAAGAAAATTTACACCCCAACAACTGAGGCATAATTTTCGTATCAAAAGGGAATTTACACCCCTACGTTCGGGGCATAATTTTCGTAAAAAAGAAATTTACACCCCTACGTTCGGGGCATAATTTCTGTTAGATTCCCGACTGAAGGGAATTTATTTTAAAAATTATATTTTAGAATTAAAAATGATATTTTGTAATAGGGACTAAAGGAAAGCGGCACCCTTACACTCGGGGCACGTTTTTCATGATAATCCCTAATAAAAAAGGTTTTAATTTAAAATTTAATTAAACAATATATCCGAATATATAAATAATTCATACAAGCATAACATACATAATAAAATTAAAATATACAAAAATGACATATAAAATAAAAACATACCAACAAATATAAAAACATCTTATATTTCATACAAAAATATTTATTACAAAAAGCCGACATTAAAATAAATACAAAGATAAAGATCAAAATTTACCCTACTAGAAGCTCGAATGAAGAACTTCGACCGACCCCTAGCAAGATCTCCGCATCATCTCGCAATAATTTAAAAATTGATTCGAACGAGCCTCGACAGGACCTCTGATCGAACCAACTATTCGAACCATTAAAAGGGCACTGCCCCTAAGGTTCGAAAGGGGCACTGCCCCTAAACTTTGCGCCATTTCCATGGCATTTGTTAGCCATTTCTATGGCTTTGTCGTGTTTGTCTGTGTGTGTTCCTTCACATATGCTTTGCCTCCCTATTTATAGTGATGGGGAGGGGGGATGAGTCAAATGGCAGTTTCACGTGGATGCCTTGCATGGCATCCACGGTTTTCACCTTTCTTTTGTTTTTTTTCTTTTTTTCTTTTTTTATTTGCTTTTGCTTTTTTAATACAATAAGGTATAATAATAATACTATTATTCGAACAAAAAATAACAGTTATAGCCGTGACATAAAATGGGTATTACAGCTGCCCCTCTTTGCTCATTGATGTTTAACAGGAATAGAGCAAAGATAAAAGGATAACCATTTTATGTCCGTTCGGATCTGGATTCCTTCCTTTGGCCACCACTTCTTCTAAGCTTCAGTTGATCTGCTCGATCGCTCTTTGTAGGCAAAATCTTCAAAATGGAACGATCCGCTGGGGAGATAATCTTTAAACTACAGAGACCTAACTGCGACATTGATGAAGAAGCAAGGTTTGCAAAACTTGATCCGGCTGCAACACTGACGAAGAAACAGGATCGGAGGATGATGGTTTTGACAATTGGTCTGAGGGGACATGATCGAATGATAAAATTTCTGACACTTGGTCTAACTACGATACCGATGAAGCGATATGATATGACAAAAGTTCTCTCTCCCTTCTTACTTCTTCTTTTTTTTGAAAGATGTGATTGTACTGAACGAGGTAGCGTGATCTGGAAGGAAAGGCTTGATCTGCTGCAACTCTGTAGATGCAAGGAGATCTGGAGAAGGGTCGGTCATCTGCAACTCCATTGATACGAGAAGAGCTGAAGAAGTGTCGATCTACTGCAACTCTATTGATGCGAGAATATCTGAAAATGGGGTGATCTACTGCAACTCCATTGATGCAAGAAGATCTGAAGAAGGGTCGATCTGCTGCAACTCCATTGATGCGAGAAGATCTGAAGAAGTGTTGATCTACTGCAACTCCATAGATGCGAGAAGATCTGAAGAAGGGGTGATCTACTGCAACTTTATTGATGCGAGAAGATCTGAAAAAGGGTCGATCTACTGCAACTCCATAGATGCGAGAAGATCTGAAGAAGGGGTGATCTACTGCAACTCCATTGATGCGATAAGATCTGAAAAGGGCCGATCTACTGCAACTCCATAGATGCGAGAAGATCTGAAGAAGGGGTGATCTACTGCAACTCCATTAATGCGAGAAGATCTGAAAACGGGTCGATCTACTGCAACTCCATTAATGCGAGAAGATCTGAAGAAGGGTCGATCTACTGCAACTCCATTGATGCGAGAAGATCTGAAGAATGGGCGATCTACTGCAACTCCATTGATGCTAGAAGATCTGAAGAAGGGGTGATCTACTACAACTCCATTGATGCTAGAAGATCTGAAGATGGGGTGATCTACTGCAACTCCATTGATGCGAGAAGATCTGAAGAAAGGGGTGATCTACTGCAACTCTATTGATGCGAGAAGATCTGAAAAAGGGTCAATCTACTGCAACTCCATAGATGCGAGAAGATCTGAAGAAGGGGTGATCTACTGCAACTCCATTGATGCGAGAAGATCTGAAAAAGGGCCGATCTACTGCAACTCCATAGATGAGAGAAGATCTGAAGAAGGGGTGATCTACTGCAACTCCATTGATGCGAGAAGATCTGAAAACGGGTCGATCTACTGCAACTCCATTAATGCGAGAAGATCTGAAGAAGGGTCGATCTGCTGCAACTCCATTGATGCGAGAAGATCTGAAGAATGGGTGATCTACTGCAACTCCATTGATGCTAGAAGATCTGAAGAAGGGGTGATCTACTACAACTCCATTGATGCTAGAAGATCTGAAGATGGGGTGATCTACTGCAACTCCATTGATGCTAGAAGATCTGAAGAAGGGGTGATCTACTGCAACTCCATTGATGCGAGAAGATCTGAAAAAGGGTCGATCTACTGCAACTCCATAGATGCGAGAAGATCTGAAGAAGTGTCGATCTACTGCAACTCCATAGATGCGAGAAGATCTGAAAAAGGGTCGATCTACTGCAACTCCATTGATGCGAGAAGATCTGATTAGTACTGGAATTCCATCAACGAGACGAGGAAGAGTGTCTCTGGTTTACACTTCTTTTGCATTTTCCCAAATGCACAGGGATGAACGGATTTGATTTGCCTTTACCGGTAGCCGTTTGCTCCGGGCTAGTTGTACCATTCCCCTGGGTACAATCAGTTTATACCAATCATGAGATTGGATTTTTCCAAAGGATTTATTTTCCTTGGACCATTCGTGAAAATGGATTTTCGATGGACATCTGACTTGTCCATTTTCTTAAAATTAATCGTGTTTAAGCATGTTATGCCGATATTTCTGTCGGCTTTCGAATTTTCATTTTTCCCAAATGCACAGGGATCAACGGTTTTGACTTGCCTTTACCGGTAGCCGTTTGCTCCGGGCTAGTTGTACCATTCCCCTAGGTACAATCAGTTTCTACCAATCATGAGATTGGATTTTTCCAAATGATTTATTTTCCTTCGACCATTTGTGACAATGGATTTTCGATGGACATTTGAATTATCCATTTTCTTAAACTTAACCGTGTTTAAGCACGTTGTGCCGATATTTCTGTCGGACTTTCCAAAATAGCTTTGATCCTCATGAGAGGACGAAGTTGAGAAATTCACATTTTTAAGACTATCCTTAAGAAAGGATAGAATTAAGAAAACCCAATTTTTGAGAAAAAGTATCCTTAAGAAATGACGAAATTTAAGAAAATGCGTCCTTAAGAAAGGGCAGAGTTAAAAAAAACTCTTGTTTTGAGAAAATGTGTCCTTAAGAAAGGACGAAGTTAAGAAACTCTTGCTTTGAGAAAAGTTATCCTTGAGAAAGAACAGAGTTAAGAAACTTTAATTTAAAAAAAAGGTGTCCTTAAGAAAGAACAAAGTTAAGAAACTCCAATTTTGGGAAAAGGTGTCCTTAAGAAAGGACGGAGTTAAGAAACTCGTGTTTTCGAGAAAAAGTGCCCTTAAGAAAGGACGGAGTTAAGAAACTCTTGTTTTTGAGAAAAGTGCCCTTAAGAAAGGACGGAGTTAAGAAACTCGTGTTTTTGAGAAAATGTGCCCTTAAGAAAGGACGGAGTTAAGAAACTCTTGTTTTTGAGAAAAAGTGCCCTTAAGAAAGGACGGAGTTAAGAAACTCCAATTTTGGGAAAATGTGTCCTTAAGAAAGGACGGAGTTAAGAAACTCGTGTTTTTGAGAAAATGTGCCCTTAAGAAAGGACGGAGTTAAGAAACTCGTGTTTTTGAGAAAATGTGCCCTTAAGAAAGGACGGAGTTAAGAAACTCGTATTTTTGAGAAAATGTGCCCCTTAAGAAAGGACGGAGTTAAGAAACTCTTGTTTTTGAGAAAAAGTGCCCTTAAGAAAGGACGGAGTTAAGAAACTCAAATTCTGAAGAAAAAAAAGTGTCCTTAAGAAAGGACGGTGTTTAGGAAAATCTTTACGTAACAAGTTCCAAGTTAGCTCCTGATAGTATTTATGCAGATGATGTTCATGTGCTTGCTTTTGTGATGATGCAAAGATGCATGAAATTCTTGTAGAAGTTCCTTTCTTCTGACTTAGTTTGATCTTCTGATCTTTGTTTAAAATTTATCTCAGTAGAAGTTTGCCCCCCAAGATTCATTGTCCTTATTCTTTTTTGGACTTGAACTTCTAAGCTGAATGATCTCGATGTCATCTTGTTTTTTTTCTTTTTTCCAGGGAAATTTACTTGGCTCACCACCACTGACGAAGGTGAGATCGGAAAAAGGTTGATTCTGGAACTTCATGACATTAAGTTATGACCTGAAAATGGAACATTAGTTAGTAGTCTATTCGAAAAAAATTTACCGTTTTTACCTGGATGTTCGAGCTTTTTGCATATTCGGCCTCCTTCAGGGCTAAAGG
The DNA here is from genome assembly GCA_030270665.1 of Hibiscus trionum. Classification (NCBI taxonomy): domain Eukaryota; kingdom Viridiplantae; phylum Streptophyta; class Magnoliopsida; order Malvales; family Malvaceae; genus Hibiscus; species Hibiscus trionum. The sequence goes on along the minus strand of BSYR01000010.1, from coordinate 33,730,238 downwards.
TTGGTCATTATGTTGTCGCCCCACAGTTGAGGTCTTCGGTCTCTTTCCTGGACCTGTTTATACGTTCAAGACATAAATGTGCTATAGATGCACCTAGCTTTGTGCTTAATGCATGTGTCTAGCCTAAATGCATGATGACTTGAATGCATGTACAATGCACATAGATGATGCATGATGATGGATATGTGAATGAGATTCTGTTTTTTCCCTTAAAAGGATACCCCTGGTTCTCTGCTAGTCAGATATTTGCTTCTGATTAAACAGTGCTCAGTGCCTTATCTGAGAGGATGGCCCAACTTTCCTTGGTTCGATCATCTTTGGGATTACTCCCTCGAGTCCGAATATTTTTGTCTGCGACTGCTCTTGAAGCGAACGCAAGGCTTGAAGTATGTTTTCGCCTTTTCCCAAAAAGCTTTCATTGTTCTCGTGGACGCGTTATGTTGCCCCTGGTCGAGTCCATAAATTTGTTTTCGGTTCATGGTAGCTCATCACTTTTTGGCTCTGGCATAGTGCTACAGACAATAATTGATGTAGTCGTCTAGGGTGCAGAAGTCTGACTCGGCATCGGAGGCTCGCTTTCTAAACTCGTCGAGGAATGTTCTCAGCTTGGGGCCTTGTAGAGGTATGATGTCTGTATGAGTGCAAAGGTTATTTGAAAATGCCCCTGGACGGGCTCTTACATGATGTTAGATTGGTCAACTTTGCTTTATCCGATATTTGCTAACATGGGGCATCCCAAGATCGGTTTCAAAGTTACGAAATAAATGCATGTAAATGCAAGGTGCATGTCCTAGATGCGCAAGTACTGATTCAAAAATAGTTTCCGTGGTTCAACTTCCGAATTTACGGGATTTATTCGCAACTTTTGAATGTTGCATTGATATCTAGGGAACTAGATTTTCTCCCGATGATAAATTTTCAAATAGGGAATGTCTCGTGAATCAATACTTCATGCTGATGAAGTGCAAAAATTAAAATGTTATAGTGGTGTCATGTAATTAATGTGGAATGAATGACTTAATGCAACATGATCACCAAAGAGAAGAAACATGTTAGTTCATAATAAAAGAGTTAAATGAATATAATGAATAAGACAAAAATTAGCAGCAACCAAAATTGAACATATATAGCAAATAAAGGCATCAAAATCTAAACAGGGTGACTGCTAACGGGCAGAGTTTTGGTTTGGCTTTAAGGGGTAAGCTCTTAGGGTTTACTATATGTGTTTTGGTTCTAAAGTAACGGTACCCGAACTATCGCTAGGACATCGATTCGGGAGGATACATTTCCCTAGGTCTGCACGGAGACAGAGGTCTCACGAAGACAAAGGGACCTATATCCCGGAAGCGTTTCACCATCCTACACGGAGGGAGTATCTCACGAAGGCGTGGTTTCTCACTCCCACTTAAGGGACGAAGCTCGGGTATAGAGCTCATGATATGAAAACTCAGAAAACAAATTTATAAAAAAATTTGTAAAAAATTTAGAAAAAAAAATAAGAATCACAAATTAATTAAATCAAAGTCATAATTTCCACCTATAGACAAAAAGTAATCGACTTATGGCTTGACTCTCTAAAAAAAAGTCCCCAGCGGAGTCGCCAAGCTGTAACAACGAGTGAGTCACCACCAATCCTTAGTTTTACTTTAGGTGCGATTGGAACACCTGAAAACCCGGTTATTTTAATAAAACTTGTTTTTTTATTTTTTATTAAAACAACGAGTTTTGGTCTGCGAAACCATAAAATAGGTTCGAGAGTCGGTTACGTGTGGGGAAGGGTGAGCACCCCCACAACGCCCAAAATTGGTACTTGTAGATTACGTAATGTCTTAATGGTGGAATTATGAATTCGAATATAATTTATCAATGTGATCCCTTAAAATATTTAAATGAATATTTGTTTGTAGAAAAGAAAATTTACACCCCAACAACCGAGGCATAATTTTCGTATCAAAAGGGAATTTACACCCCTACGTTCGGGGCATAATTTTCGTAAAAAAGAAATTTACACCCCTACGTTCGAGGCATAATTTCTGTTAGATTCCCGACTGAAGGGAATTTATTTTAAAAATTATAATTTAGAATTAAAAATGATATTTTATAATAGGGACTAAAGGAAAGCGGCACCCTTACACTTGGGGTACGTTTTTTCATGATAATCCCTAATAAAAAAGGTTTTAATTTAAAATTTAATTAAACAATATATCCGAATATAGAAATAATTCATACAAGCATAACATACATAATAAAATGAAAATATACAAAAATGGCATATAAAATAAAAACATACCAACAAATATAAAAACATCTTATATTTCATACAAAAATATTTATTTCAAAAAGCCGACGTTAAAATAAATACAAAGATAAAGATCAAAATTTACCCTACTAGAAGCTCGAATGAAGAACTTCGCCCGACCCCTAGCAAGATCTCCGCATCATCTCGCCATAATTTAAAAATTGATTCGAACGAGCCTCGACAGGACCTCTGATCGAACCAACTGTTCGAACCATTAAAAGGGCACTGCCCCTAAGGTTCGAAAGGGGCACTGCCCCTAAACTTTGCGCCATTTCCATGGCATTTGTTAGCCATTTCAATGGCTTTGCCGTGTCTGTCTGTGTGTGTTCCTTCACATTTGCTTTGCCTCCCTATTTATAGTGATGGGAGGGGGGATGAGTCAAATGGCAGTTTCACGTGGATGCCTTGCATGGCATCCACAGTTTTTACCTTTCTTTTGTTCTTTTTTTTTCTTTTTTCTTTTTCTTTTTTTTATTTGCTTTTGCTTTTTTTAATACAATAAGGTATAATAATAATACAATTATTCGAAAAAAAAATAACAGTTATAGCCCGGACATAAAATGGGTATTACAGACCCGTTAGAATTTTAACTGAGTAAAAAGTACAGTAATCGAGTTATTGCAATATAATCATGTTGAAAAGCTCGTAATCAATTATATGAACTCCTAAAATTTGATTCTAACTTGTTTTGCGGTCTTTTTTGTAGAGGTTTCAGACGAGCGGGTCTAAATGGGCCGAACAATGGACCCGTTAGAATTTTAACTGAGAAACAAAGTACAGAAATCGAGTTTTTGCAATATAAACGTGTTGAAAAGCTCGTAATAAATTATATGAACTCCTAAATTTGATTAAAACTTATTTTGCAACCCTTTTGTAGAGGTTTCAGACGAGCGGGTCTAAATGGGCCGAACAATGGACCCGTTAGAATATTAACTGAATAAAAAGTACAGAATTCTAGTTTTTTCAATATAATCGTGTTGAAAAGCTCGTAATCAATTTTATGATCTCCTATATTTGGATTAAAACTTATTTTGCAACCCTCTTGTACAGATTTCGGACGAGCGGGTCTAAATGGGCCGAACAATGGACCCATTGGAATTTTAACTTAGTAAAAAGTTCAGAAATCGAGTTTTTGAAATATAATCGTGTTGCAAAAATCGAGTTTTTGCAATATAATCATGTTGGAAAGTACAAAAATAGAGTAAAAAGTACAAAAATCGAGTTTTTGCAATATACCCTTTTCTAGATGTTTCGGACGAGCGGGCCTAAATGGGGCGAACTATGGAACCGTTAGAATTTTAACCGAGTAAAAAGTACAGTAATCGAGTTTTTGCAATATAATCGTGCTGAAAAGCTCGTAATCAATTGTATGAAATCCTAAATTTGGATTAAAACTTATTTTTCAACCCTTTTGTAGAGGTTTCGGACGAACGGGTTTAAATGGGCCGAACAATGCACCCATTAGAATTTTAATGGAGTAAAAAGTACAGAAATCGAGTTTTTGCAATTTAATCGTGTTAGATAGCTCGTAATCAATTATATGAACTCCTAAATTTGGATTAAAACTTATTTTGCAGCCCTTTTTGTAGAGGTTTCGGACGAGCCGATTTAAACGGGCCGAACAATGGACCCATTAGAATTTTAACTGAGTAAAAAGTACAGTAATCAAGTTTTTGCAATATAATCGTATTGAAAAGCTCGTAATCAATTATTTGAACTCCTAAAATTTGATTCTAACTCATTTTACGGTCTTTTTTGTAGAGGTTTCAACCGAGCGGGTCTAAATGGGCCGAACAATGGACCCGTTAGAATTTTAACTAAGTAAAAAGTACAGAAATCGAGTTTTTGCAATATAATCATGTTAAAAAGCTAGTAATCAATTGTATGAACTCCTAAATTTGGATTAAAACTTATTTTGCAACCCTTTGTAGAGGTTTCGGACGAGCGGGTCTAAATGAGCCGAACAATAGAACCGTTAGAATTTTAACTGAGTAAAAAGTACAAAAATCGAGTTTTTGCAATATAATCGTGTTGAAAAGCTCGAAATCAATTATATGAACTCCTAAAATTTGATTCTAACTTGTTTTGCAGTCTTTTTTGTAAGGGTTTGGAATGAGCGGGTCTAAATGGGCCGAACAATGGACCCGTTTGATTTTTAACTTAGTAAAAAGTACAAAAATCAAGTTTTTGCAATATAATCGTGTTGAAAAGCTCGTAATCAATTATATGAACTCCTAAATTTGGATTAAAACTTATTTTGCAGCCCTTTTTGTAGAGGTTTCGTACAAGCGAGTCTAAATGGGCCGAACAATGGACCCGTTAGAATTTTGACTTTGTAAAAAGTACAGAAATCAAGTTTTTGCAATATAATCGTGTTGAAAAGCTCGTAATCAATTCTATGAACTCCTAAATTTGGATTAAAACTTATTTTGCAGCCTTTTTGTAGAGGTTCTGGACGAGCGGGTCTAAATGGTCCGAACAATGGACCCGTTAGAATTTTAACGGAGTAAAAAGTATAGAAATTGAGGTTTTGCAAAACAGTCGTGTTGGAAAGCTCGTAATCAATTATATGAACACCTAAAATTTGATTAAAACCTGTTTTGCGGTCATTTTTGTAGAGGTTTCGGACGAGTGGGTCTAAATGGGCCGAAAAATGGACCGTTAAAATTTTAACTGAGTAAAAATTACAGAAATCGAGTTTTTGCAATATAATCGTGTTGAAAGGCTTGTAATCAATTAAATGAACTCCAAAATTCGGATTAAAACTTATTTTGTAGTTCTTTTTCTAGAGGTTTCGGAAGAGCGGGTCTAAATGGGCCGAACAATGGACCCGTTAGAATTTTAACGGAGAAAAAAGTACAAAAATCTAATTTTTGCAATATAATCGTATTGAAAATCTCGTAATCAATTCTTTGAACTCCTACATTCGGATTAAAACTTATTTTGCAACCCTTTTGTAGAGCTTTCGGACGAGCAGGTCTAAATGGGCCGAACAATAGAACCGTTAGAATTTTAAAAGAGTAAAAAGTATAGTAATCGAGTTTTTGCAAAATAATCATGTTAAAAAGCTCGCAAACAATTATATAAACTCCTAATATTTGATTAAAACTTGTTTTGCGGTCTTTTTGTAGAGTTTTCGGACGAGCGGGTCTAAATGGGCCGAACAATGGACCCGTTAGAATTTTAACTAAGTAAAAAGTACAGAAATCGATTTTTTTCAATATAATCGTGTTGAAAAGCTAGTAATCAATTATATAAACTCCTAAATTTGGATTAAAACTTATTTTTGCAGCCCTTTTTGTAGAGGTTTCGGACGAGCGGGTCTAAATGAGCCGAACAATGGTCCCGTTAGAATTTTAACGAAGTAAAAAGTACAGTAATCGAGTTTTTGCAATATAATCGTGTTGAAAAGCTCGTAATCAATTGGATGAACTCCTACATTTGGATTAAAACTTATTTTGCAACCCTTTTGTAGAGGTTTCGGACGAGCAGGTCTAAATGGGCCGAACAATGGACCTTTTAGAATTTTAACTAAGTCAGAAGTTCAGAAATTAAGGTTTTGCAATACAATAGTGTTGGAAAGCTCGTAATCAACTATATGAACTCCTATAATTTGATTAAAACTTGTTTTGCGGTCATTTTTGTAGAGGTTCCGGACGAGCGAGTCTAAATGGGCCGAACAATGGACCCGTTAGAATTTTAACAGAGTAAAAAGTACAAAAATCGAGTTTTTGCAATATAATCGTGTTGAGAAGCTCGTAATCAATTATATGAACTACTAAATTTGGATTAAACATATTTTGCAGCCCTTTTTGTAGAGGTTTCGGACGAGCGGGTCTAAATGGTCCGAAAAATGGACCCGTTAGAATTTTAATGGAGTAAAAAGTACACAAATTGAGTTTTTGCAAAACAATCGTGTTGGAAAGCTCGTAATCAATTATATGAACACCTAAAATTTGATTAAAACTTGTTTTGCGGTCATTTTTGTAGAGGTTTCGGACAAGTGGGTCTAAATGGGCCGAAAAATGGACCGTTAGAATTTAACTAAGTAAAAATTACATAAATCGAGTTTTTGCAATATAATCGTGTTGAAAGGCTTGTAATCAATTAAATGAACTCCAAAATTCGGATTAAAACTTATTTTGCAGCCCTTTTTCTAGAGGTTTCGGACGAGCGGGTCTAAATGGGCCGAACAATGGACCCGTTAGAATTTTAACGGAGTAAAAAGTACAAAAATCTAGTTTTTGCAATATAATCGTGTTGAAAATCTCGTAATCAATTGTATGAACTCCTACATTCGGATTAAAACTTATTTTGCAACCCTTTTGTAGAGGTTTCGGACAAGCGGGTCTAAATGGGCCGAACAATAGAACCGTTGGAATTTTAACAGAGTAAAAAGTATAGTAATCGAGTTTTTGCAAAATAATCATTTTAAAAAGCTCGCAAACAATTATATAAACTCCTAAAATTTGATTATAACTTTTTTTGCGGTCTTTTTTGTAGAGGTTTCGGACGAGCGGGTCTAAATTGGCCGAACAATGGACCCGTTAGAATTTTAACTAAGTAAAAAGTACATAAATTGAGTTTTTGCAATATAATCGTGTTGAAAAGCTCGTAATCAATTATATAAACTCCTAAAACTTGATTATAACTTGTTTTGCGGTCTTTTTTGTAGATGTTTAGGACGAGCGGGTCTAAATCGGCCGAACAATGGACCCATTAGAATTTTAAGTAAGTTAAAAGTTCAAAAATTTAGTTTTTGCAATATAATCGTGTTGGAAAGCTCGTAATCAATTATATGAACTCCTAAGATATGATTAAAACTTGTTTTGCGGTCTTTTTTATAGAGTTTTCGGACGAGAGGGTCTAAATGGGCCGAACAATGGACCCATTAGAATTTTAACTAAGTAAAAAGTACAGAAATCGAGTTTTTGCAATATAATCGTGTTGAAAAGCTAGTAATCAATTATATAAACTCCTAAATTTGGATTAAAACTTATTTTGCAGCCCTTTTTGTAGAGGTTTCGAACGAGCGGGTGTAAATGAGCCGAACAATGGTCCCGTTAGAATTTTAACGGAGTAAAAAGTACAGTAATCGAGTTTTTGCAATATAATCTTGTTGAAAAGCTCGTAATCAATTGTATGAACTCCTACATTTGGATTAAAACTTATTTTGCAACCCTTTTGTAGAGGTTTCGGACGAGCGAGTCTAAATGGTCCGAACAATGGACCTTTTAGAATTTTAACTAAGTCAAAAGTTCAGAAATTGAGGTTTTGCAATACAATAGTGTTGGAAAGCTCGTAATCAACTATATGAACTCCTATAATTTGATTAAAACTTGTTTTGTGGTCATTTTTGTAGAGGTTCCAGACGAGCGAGTCTAAATGGGCCGAACAATGGACCCGTTAGAATTTTAACAGAGTAAAAAGTACAGAAATCGAGTTTTTGCAATATAATCGTGTTGAGAAGCTCGTAATCAATTATATGAACTACTAAATTTGGATTAAAACTTATTTTGCAGCCCTTTTGTAGGGGTTTCGGACGAGCGGGTCTAAATGGGCTGAATAATGGAACCGTTAGAATTTTAACTGATTAAAAAGTACAGAAATCGAGTTTTTGCAATATAAACGTGTTAAAAAGCTCGTAATCAATTATATGAACTCCTAAAATTTGATTATAACTTATTTTGCGGTCTTTTTTTGTAGAGGTTTCAGACGAGCGGGTCTAAATGGGCCGAACAATGGACCCGTAAGAACTTTAACTTTGTCAAAAGTTCAGAAATTGAGTTTTTGCAATATAATCGTGTTGAAAAGATCATAATCAATTACATGAACTCCTAAAATTTGATTAAACTTATTTTGCGGACTTTTTGTAGAGGTTTCGGACGAGCGGGTCTAAATATGCCGAACAATGGACCCGTTAGAATTTTAACTGAGTAAAAAGTACAGAAATTGAGTTTTTGTGATATAATCGTGTTGAAAAGATCGTATTCAATTATATGAACTCCTAAAATTTGATTAAAACTTGTTTTGCGGTCTTATTTATTGAGGATTGGGACGAGCGGTTCCAAATGGGCCGAACAATGGAACCATTATAATTTTAACTGAGTGCAAAGAACATAAATTGAGTTTTTGCAATAAAATCTTGTTTAAAAGCTCGTAATCAATTATATGAACTCCTAAAATGTGATTATAACTTGTTTTACGGTTTATTTGTAGAGGTTTCGGATGAGCGGGTCTAAATGGGCCGAACAATGGACCCGTTAGAACTTTAACTGAGTCAAAAGTTCATAAATTGAGTTTTTGCACTATAATCGTGTTCAAAAGCTCGTAATCAATTATATGAACTCCTAAAATTTGATTAAAACTTGTTTTGCGATCTTTTTTGTAGAGGTTTCGGATGAGCGGGTCTAAATGGGTCGAACAATGGAACCGTTAGAACTTTAACTGAGTAAAAAGTATAGAAATTGAGTTTTTTCAATATAATCGTGTTGAAAAGCTCATAATCAATAATATGAACTTCTAAATTTGGATTAAAACTTATTTTGCAGCCCTTTTTGTAGAGGTTTCGGACGAGCGGGTCTAAATGGGCCGAACAATGGACCCGTTAGAATTTTAACACAGTAAAAAGTACAGAAATCGAGTTTTTGCAATATAATCATGTTGAAAAGCACGTAATCAATTGTATGAACTCCTAAAATTTGATTAAAACTTGTTTTGCGGTCATTTTTGTAGAGGTTTCGGATGAGTGGGTCTAAATGGGCCGAACAATGGACCCATTAGAATTTCAACTGAGTAAAAAGTACAGAAATCGAGTTTTGCAATATAATCATGTTGAAAAGCTCGTAATCAATTGTATGAACTCCTAAATTTAGATTAAAACTTATTTTGCAACCCTTTTGTAGAGGTTTCGGACGAGCGGGTCTAAATGGGCCGAACAATGGACACGTTAGAATTTTAACTGAGTAAAAAGAACAGAAATTGAGTTTTTGCAATATTATTGGGGTGTAAAGCTCGTAATTAATTATCTAAACTCCAAAAATTTGATTATAACTTGTTTTGCGGGTTTTTTTTGTAGAGGTCTTTTTTGTAGAGGTTTCGGATGAGCGGGTCTAAATGGGTCAAACAATGGACCCGTTAGAACTTTAACTGAGTAAAAAGTATAGAAATCAAGTTTTTTTCAATATAATCATGTTGAACAGCTCATAATCAATTATATGAACTTCTAAATTTGGATTAAAACTTATTTTGCAGCCCTTTTTGTAGAGGTTTCGGACGAGCGGGTCTAAATGGGTCGAACAATGGACCCGTTAGAATTTTAACTGAGTAAAAAGTACAGTTATCTAGTTTTTGCAATATAATCGTGTTGAAAATCTCGTAATCAATTATATTAACTCCTAAATTTTGATTATAACATATTTTGCAGCCCTTTTTGTAGAGGTTTCGGACAAGCGGGTCTAAATGGGCCGAACAATGGACCCGTTAGAATTTTAACGCAGTAAAAAGTACAAAAATCGAGTTTTTGCAATATAATCATGTTGGAAAGCACGTAATCAATTATATGAACACCTAAAATTTGATTAAAACTTGTTTTGCGGTCATTTTTGTAGAGGTTTCGAACGATGGGGTCTAAATGGGCCGAACAATGGACCTGTTAGAATTTTAACGGAGTAAAAAGTACAGAAATTGAGTTTTTGCAATATAACCATGTTGAAAAGCTCGTAATCAATTGTATGAACTCCTAAATTTGGATAAAAACTTATTTTGCAGCCCTTTTTGTAGAGGTTTCGGACAAGCGGGTCTAAATGGGCCGAACAATGGAGCCGTTAGAATTTTAACTGAGTAAAAAGTATAGAAATCGAGTTTTTGCAATATAATCGTGTTGAAAAGCTCGTAATGAATTGTATGAACTCCTAAATTTGGATTAAAACTTATATTGCAACCCTTTTGTAGAGGTTTCAGACGAGCTGGTCTAAATGGGCCGAACAATGGACCCGTTAGAATTTTAACTGAGTAAAAAGATTAAAAATTGAGTTTTTACAATATAATCGTGTTGATAAGCTCGTAATCAATTATATAAACTCCTAAAATTTGATTATAACTTGTTTATCGGTCTTTTTTGTAGAGGTTTGGGACGAGCGAGTCTAAATGGGCTGAACAATGTACCCATTAGAATTTTAGCTAAGTCAAAAGTTCAGAAATTGTGTTTTTGCAATATAATCGTGTTGGAAACCTCGTAATCAATTATATGAACTCCTAAGATTTGATTAAAACATGTTTTGCGGTCATTTTTGTTGAGGTTTCGGACGAGCGGGTCTAAATGGGCTGAACAATGGACACGTTAGAATTTTAACTGAGTAAAAAGTACAGAAATCAAGTTTTTGCAATATAATCGTGTTGAAAAGCTTGTAATCAATTATATGAACTCCTAAATTTGGTTTAAAGCTTATTTTGCAGCCATTTTGTAGAGGTTTCGGATGAGCGGGTCTAAATTGGCCGAACAATGGACCCGTTAGAATTTTAACGGAGTAAAAAGTATAGAAATCGAGTTTTTGCAATATAATCGTGTTGAAAAGCTCGTAATCAATTGTATGAACTCCTAAATATGGATTAAAACTTATTTTGAAGCCCTTTTGTAGAGGTTTCAGACGAGCGGGTCTAAATGGGCCGAACAATGGACCCGTTAGAATTTTAACGGAGTAAAAAGTACATAAATCATGTTTTTGCAATATAATCATGTTGGAAAGCTCGTAATCACTTATATGAACTCCTAAAATTAATTAAAACTTGTTTTGCGGTCATTTTTGTAAGGTTTCGGACGAGCGGGTCTAAATGGGCGGAACAATGGACCCGTTAGAATTTTAACTGAGTAAAAAGTACAGAAATCGAGTTTTTGCAATATAATCATGTTGAAAAGCTCGTAATCAATTATATGAACTCCTAAATTTGGATTAAAACTTATTTTGCAGCCCTTTTTCTAGAGGTTTCGTACGAGGGGTCTAAATGGGCCGAATAATGGACCCGTTAGAATTTTAACGGAGTAAAAAGTACAAAACTCGAGTTTTTGCAATATAATCATGGTTAAAAGCTCGTAATCAATTATATAAACTCCTAAATTTTGATTATAACTTGTTTTGAGGTCTTTTTTGTAGAGGTTTCAGACGAGCGGGTCTAAATGGGCCGAACAATGGACCCATTAGAATTTTAACTAAGTCAAAAGTTCAGAAATTGAGTTTTTGCAATATAATCGTGTTGGAAAGCTCGTAAATATGAACTCCTAAAATTTGATTCTAACTTATTTTGAGGTCTTTTTGATGAGGTTTCGAACGAGCGGGTCTAAATGGGCCAAACAATGGACCCGTTAGAATTTTAACTGAGTAAAAAGTACATATATTGAGTTTTTGCAATATAATCGTGTTGAAAAGCTCGTAATCAATTATATAATCTCCTAAAATATGATTATAACTTGTTTTGCGGTCATTTTTATAGAGGTTTCGGACGAGCGGGTCTAAATGGGCAGAACAGTGGACCCATTAGAATTTTAATGGAGTAAAAAGTACAGAAATCGAGTTTTTGCAATATAATCGTGTTGAAAAGCTCGTAATCAATTATATGAACTCCTAAATTTGGATAAAAATTTATTTTGCAACCCTTTTGTAGAGGTTTCGGACGAGCGGGTCTAAATGGGCCGAACAATGGACCCGTTAGAATTTTAACTGAATAAAAAGTACAGTAATCTAGTTTTTGCAATATAATCGTGTTGAAAAGCTCGTAATCAATTATATGAACTCCTAAATTTTGATTATAACATATTTTGCAGCCCTTTTTGTAGAGGTTTCGGACGAGCGGGTCTAAATGGGCCGAACAATGGACCCGTTAGAATTTTAACTAAGTAAAAAGTACAGAAATCGAGTTTTTGCAATATAACCGTGTTGAAAAGCTCGTAATCAATTGTATGAACTCCTAAATTTGGATTAAAACTTATATTGCAACCCTTTTGTAGAGGTTTCAGACGAGCTGGTCTAAATAGGCTGAACAATGGACCCGTTAGAATTTTAACTGAGTAAAAAGATCAAAAATTGAGTTTTTACAATATAATCGTGTTGATAAGCTCGTAATAAATTATATTAACTCCTAAAATTTGATTATAACTTGTTTATCGGTCTTTTTTGTAGAGGTTTCGGACGAGCAGGTCTAAATGGGCCGAACAATGGACCCATTAGAATTTTAGCTAAGTCAAAAGTTCAGAAATTGTGCTTTTGCAATATAATCGTGTTGGAAACCTCGTAATCATTTATATGAACTCCTAAGATTTGATTAAAACATGTTTTGCGGTCTTTTTTGTAGAGGTTTCAGACGAGCGGGTCTAAATGGGCTGAACAATGGACACGTTAGAATTTTAACTGAGTAAAAAGTACAGAAATCAAGTTTTTGCAATATAATCGTGTTGAAAAGCTTGTAATCAATTATTTGAACTCCTAAATTTGGTTTAAAGCTTATTTAGCAGCCCATTTTGTAGAGGTTTCGGATGAGCGGGTCTAAATTGGCCAAACAATGGACCCGTTAGAATTTTAACGGAGTAAAAAGTATAGAAATCGAGTTTTTGCAATATAATCGTGTTGAAAAGCTAGTAATCAATTGAATGAACTCCTAAATTTGGATTAAAACTTATTTTGCAGCCCTTTTGTAAGGGTTTCAGACGAGCGGGTCTAAATGGGCCGAACAATGGACCCGTTAGAATTTTAACAGAGTAAAAAGTACATAAATCATGTTTTTGCAATATAATCATGTTGGAAAGCTTGTAATCACTTATATGAACTCCTAAAATTAATTAAAACTTGTTTTGCGGTCATTTTTGTAAGGTTTCGAACGAGCGGGTCTAAATTTGCCGAACAATGGACCTGTTAGAGTTTTAACTGAGTAAAAAGTACAGAAATTGAGTTTTTGCAATATAATCGTGTTGAAAAGATCTTAATAAATTTTATGAACTCCTAACTTTGGATTAAAACTTATTTTGCAACCCTTTTGTAGTGGTTTCGGACGAGCGGGTCTAAATGGGCAGAACTATGGAACCGTTAGAATTTTAACTGAGTAAAAAGTACAGTAATCGAGTTTTTGCAGTATAATCGTAAAAAAAGCTCGTAACCAATTATATGAACTCCTAAATTTGGATTAAAACTTATTTTGCAGCCCTTTTTGTAGAGGTTTCGGACGAGCAGGTTTAAATGGGCCGAACAATGGACCCGTTAGAATTTTAACTGATTAAAAAGTACAAAAATCGAGTTTTTGCAATATAATTGTGTTGAAAAGCTCATAATCAATTATATGAATTTCTAATTTGGATTAAAACTTATTTTGCAGCCCTTTTTGTAGAGGTTACGGACGAGCGGGTCTAAATGGGCCGAACAATGGACCCGTTAGAATTTTAACTGCGTAAGAAGAACATAAATTGAGTTTTTGCAATATAATCGTGTTGAAAAGCTTGTAATCAATTATATAAACTCCTAAAATTTGATTATAACTTGTGTTGCGGTCATTTTTGTAGAGGTTTCGGACGAGCGGGTCTAAAGGGACCGAACAATGGACCCATTAGAATTTTAATGGAGTAAAAAGTACAGAAATTGAGTTTTTGCAAAATAATCGTGTTGGATAGCTCGTAATCAATTATTTGAACTCCTAAATTTGGATTAAAACTTATTTTGCAACCCTTTTTGTAGAGGTTTCGGACGAGCCGATTTAAATGGGCCGAACAATGGACCCGTTAGAATTTTAACTGAGTAAAAATTACAGTAATCGAGATTTTTGCAATATAATCGTGTTGAAAAGCTCGTAATCAAATCTATGAACTCCTAAATTTGGATTAAAACTTATTTTGCAACCCTTTTATAGAGGTTTTGGACGAGCGGGTCTAAATAGGACGAGCATTGGACCCGTTAGAATTTTAACTGAGTAAAAAGTACAGAAATCGAGTTTTTGCAATACAATCGTGTTGAAAAGCTCGTAATCAATTATATGAACTACTAAAATTTGATAAAACTTGTTTTGCGGTCTTTTTTGTAGAGGTTTTGGACGAACGAGTCTAAATCGGCCGAACAATGGACCCGTTAGAATTTTAACTGTGTAAAAATTACAGAAATCGAGATTTTGCAATATAATCGTGTTGAAAAGCTAGTAATCAATTATATGAACTCCTACATTTTGATTAAAACTGATTTTGCAGCCATTTTGTAGTGTTTTCGGACGAGCGGGTCTAAATGGGCCGAAAAATGCACCCGTTAGAATTTTAACTAAGTAAAAAGTACAAAAATCGAGTTTTTGCAATATAATCGTGTTGAAAAGCTCATAATCAACTATATGAACTCCTAAAATTTGATTCTAACTTATTTTGCGGTCTTTTTTGTAGAGGTTTCGGACGAGCGGGTCTAAATGGGCCGAACAATGGACCCGTTAGAATTTTAACAAAGTAAAAAGTATAGAAATCGAGTTTTTGCAATATAATCGTGTTGAAAAGCTCGTAATCAACTGTATGAACTCCTAAATTTGGATTAAAACTTATTTTGCAACTCTTTTATAGAGATTTCGGACGAGCGGGTCTAAATGGGCGAACAATGGACCCGTTAGAATTTTAACTGAGTAAAAATTACAGAAATCGAGTTTTTGCAATATAATCGTGTTGAATTTTAACTGGGCCGAATCAAATTTTCGGAGTTCATATAATTGATTACGAGATTTTCAACATGATTATAGTGCAAAATCTCGATTACAGTTCTTTTTACTCATTTAAATTCTAACGGGTCCATTGTTCGGCCCATTTAGACCCGCTCATCCGAAACCTCTACAAAAGGGTTGCAAAATAAGTTTTAATCAAAATTTAGGAGTTCATACAATTGATTACGAACTTTTCAACACGATTATATTGCAAAAACTTGATTTTTGTACTTTTTACTCAGTTAAAATTTTAACGGGTCCATTGTTCGCCCCATTTAGAGCCGCTCGTCCGAAACCTTTACAAAGAAGATCGCAAAATATGTTTTAATCAAATTTTAGGAGATCATATAATTGATTAAGAGCTTTTCAACACGATTATATTGCAAAAACTCGATTTCTGTTCTTTTTACTCAGTTAATATTCTAACGGGTCCATTGTTCGGCCCATTTAGACCCGCTCGTCCGAAACCACTACAAAAGGGTTGCAAAATAAGTTTTAATCAAAATTTAGGAGTTCATACAATTGATTACGAGCTTTTCAACACGATTATATTGCAAAAACTCGATTTCTGTACTTTTTACTTAGTTAAAATTCTAACGGGTACGGCCATCAATAAAATCAAAGCGGTAGGAACATACTTAGATGAATGGCAAAACCAACAACGCTTTAAAACAACAGGACGTATTAAATTCCTTACTAAAAAAATTAACAAACTTCTCTATCGTCCCTTAACAGTCACTAATAAACAAACTTACTTAAATTATAGAACGGAATTAAATAAACTCTTATCTGAACAAGAAGCTTATTGGGCTCAAAGATCTCGAACACTTTGGCTATCCCAAGGGGACAAAAATACTAAATTCTTCCATGCCAGAGCTTCTAATCGAAACAAGAAAAATTCCATTATAGGGCTTTTTGATGCCAAATCCAATTGGTGTACCTCGGAATCTGACATTATGAATATCGCCTCGAATTATTTCCAACACCTATTTACAACCTCTAATCCCCAATTTTCGGAAATTATTCTGGACAAAATCCACCCCTCCATTAATTCTTCAATGAACGACAATCTTCTCAAGCCATTCAACAGAGATGAAATTCTTCATGCCTTTAAAGATATTGACCCTAGGAAGGCTCCTGGTGACGACGGTCTACCTAGTAGTTTTTTTCGACAACACTGGGACACAGTTGGTGACGATGTCCTTAATCTTTGTATGGATCTATTAAATGGCAACGCCGATATGGCCCTAGTTAACAAAACCATACTGGTGCTAATTCCCAAAGTTAAGGATCCAACATCCATGAAACAACTCAGACCAATTAGTCTATGCACTGTTCTCTATAAAATTGTTGCCAAAACAATTGTAAATAGAATGAAACAGGCTATACCCCTCTGTATTAGCCCTAATCAAGCTGCCTTTGTCCAGGGACGCAACATTTCTGATAATATCCTTGTTGCGCATGAAATTATTCACAACATCAATTCTGGAGCAACTAAATCCTCGCAAGGGGCTGCTCTCAAGTTTGACATGGAAAAAGATTTCGATAGAGTTGAATGGTCTTTTCTTGCAAATGTTATGACACGTATGGGTTTTGCATCCGGTTGGATTGATCTTATAATGCGTTGTATATCTACTGTCTCTTTCTCAGTTAAAATTAATAACTCCTTTTCACCTACATTTCAACCTCAACGTGGTCTCCGTCAGGGGGACCCACTATCCCCTTTTCTTTTCCTATTTTGCACCCAGGGTCTCTCGGCTTATTTAGCGGCTGCTCAACAAACTAATATACTTCCAGGCCTAGGTGCATGTAAACATGGGCCCAAAGTTAACCACCTTCTTTTTGCAGATGATTGCATGGTATTTATAAATACCAATCAATCGGAAGCATCCCGCCTGAAAAATGCTCTCCAAGTATATGCTAATGCATCTGGTCAAGCAATAAACTTTGAGAAATCAACAATTTTTTATAACCCACGTACTCCTTCTGCAACTAGAAATATAATCAACAGTATTTTACAAGTTCGCGAAGTCTCTAACCCCGGAGTATACCTAGGTATCCCGCTCCTCATAGGGAAAAATAAAACTGAATCTTTAGGTTTTGTTCGAGATAAAGTACATGATCGACTCTCTAGCTGGGACAAACACCTCCTATCCTTTAGTGGAAGAGAGATTTTTATTAAAGCTGTTCTACAATCTCTCCCACAGTATGTGATGTCTTGCTATCTCCTACCACACAATATCATTGACGGCATGACTACATCAATCCGCCAATACTGGTGGACCGGAAAATCCAACAAAAAAGGTTGGCACATGTTACCATGGAACCGGATTTGTTTACCCAAATCCGCGGGTGGAATGGGATTCAAAGACCTACACGATTTCAACATCGCCCTTCTGGGCAAGCAAATTTGGAAACTAATTTGCGAACCAGATTCCTTACTAGGACAAATATACCGTTCTAAATATTTCCCTTCAGGTAACATCCTGGATGCACCGAAACCTAGTAGGGGCTCCTTTGCCTGGCAAGGTATATACAACGCCCTCCAGCGCCTTTTCCCTGGCTTTCTTTATCGACCGGGTATAAACAGCAATATCAGAATACACAAAGATAATTGGGGTGGGTCTTCCCCGATTGTACTAACTGGGGATTATGAAATCTCAGATGAATTTCACATCCGTTGCCGGGATTTCATGATCCGTAATCAAACCACCTGGGATACAGTAAAATTGAATAATTACTTTAATCCAATTGATGCGGAAGCTATTCTTCGTACTCCCATTATAAATGATCAGCGGGATTCAATTTTATGGTCCCCCAATGATTCAGGCATCTACTCAGTTCGTTCTGGATATATTTTCTTACAACGCTCCTCTTCCCAACCTTCGCCGCCTTCTCGGTTATGGAAATTTTTATCTAAAATAAAAGCTTTACCCAAAGTCAAAACATTTGGATGGCGTATGGCTTCTGATGCTTTACCCGTGGGCTCTAAAATGCTAGCCTTCTCCCCTAGCTCGGGGTTATGCTCTATCTGTGGTAATCACTCGGAATCAATTCTTCATGCGCTTCGAGATTGTCCTGGGGCTGCTGAAGCACTTCAAATTAGTGGTATCCCTATCTCTCTCTATAAGAGTTTAGCTCCTTCACCACTACATTGGTTAGAGGAAGCAGCCTCTACAATCTCCCCTGATAAATTTGGCCTCTTTCTTACTGTGTTATGGAACATTTGGAATAGACGTAATGATTGGATTCACAACCATCATCTACAACCCCCATGGCTAATTGCAGTTAACTCAATTAGCCTATATGATGAATTTTGTAAATCTTTAATCTCAACTGGTACACCTCCACCCATTTTAACTAAACCCTCATGTTCTCCTCCACCTAATTTTATCAAAATTAATGTGGATGGCGCTTTTAACCCTTCAACTCGTGCAGCAGCTGTCGGTGTTGTTGCTCGTGACCCTGCCGGAGCAGTCGTGGGTGGTCTCGCTTTCCCTCTCGGTAGCCGCCAGGACGCTATCACCAGTGAAGGAGAAAGCATCCTTGCTGGTCTCACCTTTGCCCGTTCCCATGGATGGAAGCGTCTCATGATCGAAACGGACTGCGCTTCTCTTGCGAACAGGATCAACAATCCTGCTCAGGATCTATCAACTATGGGACCAACTATTCTTCAGATACAAGCTGCTCTTCATGATTTCGAATTTACCTCTATTTCCTTTGTACGCCGTGAGGCAAATGTTATAGCACATACGTTGGCTTCCTTTTCCTTGAATTCTATGACTTCTACGTCATTTGAATCGGATATTCCCATTTGTATCCATCATCTTGTTACAAATACTTATTGATCTATATATTTGGGCACTCTTTTCCCCTTTTTAGGGTCCTCTAGCTTTGCTTGAAGGACAGTAGTAGGGGTTTTTAATGAGGCCTTTTCTTCAAAAAAAAAAAATTTCTAACGGGTCCATTGTTCACCCCATTTAGACCCGCTCGTCCGAAACCTTTACAAAGAAGATCGCAAAATATGTTTTAATCAAATTTTAGGAGATCATATAATTGATTAAGAGCTTTTCAACACGATTATATTGCAAAAACTCGATTTCTGTTCTCTTTACTCAGTTAATATTCTAACGGGTCCATTGTTCGGCCCATTTAGACCCTCTCGTCCGAAACCTCTACAAAAGGGTTGCAAAATAAGTTTTAATCCAAATTTAGGAGTTCATACAATTCATTACGAGCTTTTCTGAACAATTATATTGCAAAAACTCGATTTTTGTGCTTTTTACTCAGTTAAAATTCTAACGGGTCCATTGTTCGGCCCATTTAGAACCGCTCGTCCGAAACCTCTACAAAAGGGTTGCAAAATAAGTTTTAATCCAAATTTAGGATTTCATACAATTGATTACGAGCTTTTCTATACGATTATATTGCAAAACTCGTTTTCTGTACTTTTTACCCAGTTAAGATTCTAACGGGTCCATTGTTTGGCCCATTTAGACCCGCTCGTCCGAACCCTTTACAAAAAAGATCGCAAAATAAATTTTAATCAAATTTTAGGAGTTCATATAATTGATTAAGAGCTTTTTAACACGATTATATTGCAAAAACTTGATTTCTGTTCTTTTTAATCAGTTAATGTTCTAACGGGTCCATTGTTCGGCCCGTTTAGACCCGCTCGTCCGAAACCTCTACAAAAGGGTAGCAAAATAAGTTCTTATCCAAATTTAGGAGTTCATACAATTCATTACGAGCTTTTCAACACTATTATATTGCAAAAACTCAATTTTTGTTCTTTTTACTCAGTTAAAATTCTAAAGGGTCCATTGTTCGCCCCATTTAGACCCGCTCGTCCGAAACCTCTACAAAAAAGACCGCAAAACAAGTTAGAATCATATTTTGGGATTTCATATAATTGATTACGAGCTTTTCAACACGACTATATTGCAAAAACTCGATTTTTGTGCTTTTTACTCTGTTAAAATTCTAACGGGTACATTGTTCGGCCCATTTAAAACCGCTCGTCCGAAACCTCTACAAAAGTGTTGCAAAATAAGTTTTAATCCAAATTTAGGAGTTCATACAATTAATTACGAGCTTTCCAATACGATTATATTGAAAAAACTTGATTTCTGTACTTTTTACTCAGTTAAAATTCTAACGGGTCCATTGTTCGGCCCATTTAGACCCGCTCGTCCGAAACCTTTACAAAAAAGACCGCAAAATAAGTTAGAATCAAAGTTTCGGAGTTCATATAATTGATTACGAGCTTTTCAACATGATTATAGTGCAAAATCTCGATTACAGTTCTTATTACTCAGTTAAAATTCTAACAGGTCCATTGTTCGGCCCATTTAGACCCACTCGTCCGAAACCTCTACAAAAGGGTTGCAAAATAAGTTTTAATTAAAATTAAGGAGTTCATACAATTGATTACGAGCTTTTCAACACAATTATATTGTAAAAACTCGATTTCTGTACTTTTTACTCAGTTAAAATTCTAACGGGTCCATTGTTCGCCCCATTTAGACCCGCTCGTCCGAAACTTCTACAAAAAAGACCGCAAAACAAGTTAGAATAAATTTTTACGATTTCATATAATTGATTACGAGCTTTTCAACATGACTGTATTGCAAAAACTTGATTTCTGTTCTTTTTACTCAGTTAATATTCTAATGGGTCCATGGTTCGGCCCATTTGACCCGCTCGTCCGAAACCTCTACAAAAGGGTTGCAAAATAAGTTTTAATCCAAATTTAGGAGTTCATACAATTGATTACGAGCTTTTCTTCACAATTATATTGCAAAAACTCGATTTTTGTGCTTTTTACTCAGGTAAAATTCTAACGGGTCCATTGTTTGGCCCATTTAGAACCGCTCGTCCGAAACTTCTACAAAAGGGTTGCAAAATAAGTTTTAATCCAAATTTAGGAGTTCATACAATTGATTACGAGCTTTTCTATACGATTATATTGCAAAACTCGTTTTCTGTACTTTTTACTCAGTTAAGATTCTAACGGCTCCATTGTTTGGCCCATTTAGACCCGCTCGTCCGAACCCTTTACAAAAAAGATGGCAAAATAAATTTTAATCAAATTTTAGGATTTCATATAATTGATTACGAGCTTTTCAACACGACTATATTGCAAAAACTTGATTTCTGTACTTTTTACTCAGTTAAAATTCTAACGGGTCCATTGTTCAGCCTATTAAACTCGCTCGTCCGAAACCTCTACAAAAGGGTTGCAAAATAAGTTTTAATCCTAATTTAGGAGTTCCTACAATTGATTATGACATTTTCAATACGATTGTATTGGAAAAACTCGATTTTCTGTTCTTTTTACTCAGTTAAAATTCTAACGGGTCCATTGTTCGGCCCATTTAGACCCGCTCGTCCGAAACCTTTACAAAAAAGACCGCAAAAGAAGTTAGAATCAAATTTTAGGAGTTCATATAATTGATTACGAGCTTTTCAACACGATTATATTGCAAAATCTCGATTACAGTCTTTTTACTCAGTTAAAATTCTAACGGGTCCATTGTTCGCCTATTTAGACCCGCTCGTCCGAGACCTCTACAAAAGGGTTGCAAAATAAGTTTTAATCCAAATTTAGGAGTTCATACAATTGTTTACGAGCTTTTCAACCCGATTATATTGCAAAAACTCGATTTCTATTCTTTTTACTCAGTTAAAATTCTAACGGGTCCATTGTTCGCCCCATTTAGAACCGTTCGTCCAAAAATTCTACAAAAAAGACCACAAAACAAGTTAGAATAAAATTTTAGGAGTTCATATAATTGATTACGAGCTTTTCAACATGACTATATTGCAAAAACATGATTTATGTACTTTTTACTCAGTAAAAATTCTAACGGGTCCATTGTTCGGCCCATTTAGACCCGCTCGTCCGAAACCTCTACAAAAGGGTTGCAAAATAAGTTTTAATCCAAATTTAGGAGTTCATACAATTGATTACAAGCTTTTCAACACAATTATATTGCAAAAACTCGATTTTTGTGCTTTTTACTCAGTGAAAATTCTAACGGGTCCATTGTTCGACCCATTTAGACTCGCTCGTTCGAAACCTCTACAAAAGGGTTGCAAAATAAGTTTTAATCAAAATTTAGGAGTTCATACAATTGATTTGAGCTTTTCAACACGATTATATTGCAAAAACTCGATTTCTGTACTTTTTAATCAGTTAAAATTCTAACGGGTCCATTGTTCGGCCCATTTAGACCCACTCGTCCGAATCCTTTACAAAAAAGATCGCAAAATAAATTTTAATCAAATTTTAGGAGTTCATATAATTGATTAAGAGCTTTTCAAGACGATTATATTGCAAAACCTTGATTATTGTTCTTTTCACTCAGTTAATATTCTAACTGGTCCATTGTTCGGCCCATTTAGATCCGCTCGTCTGAAACCTCTACAAAAGGGTTGCAAAATAAGTTTTAATCCAAATTTAGGAGTTCATACAATTGATTACGAGCTTTTCAATACAATTATATTGCAAAAACTCGATTTGTGTTCTTTTTACTAAGTTAAAATTCTAAAGGGTCCAATGTTCGCCCCATTTAGACCCGCTCGTCCGAAACCTCTACAAAAAGGACCGCAAAACAAGTTAGAGTCAAATTTTAGGATTTCATATAATTGATTACAAGTTTTTCAACACGACTATATTGTAAAAACTTTATTTCTGTACTTTTTACTCAGTTAAAATTCTAACGGGTCCATTTTCGGCCCATTAAACCCGCTCGTCTGAAACCTCTTCAAAAGGGTTGCAAAATAAGTTTTAATCCAAATTTAGGAGTTCATACAATTGATTATGAGCTTTTCAATACGATTATATTGGAAAAACTCGATTTTATGTACTTTTTACTCAGTTAAAATTCTAACGGGTCCATTGTTCGGCCCATATAGACCCGCTCGTCCGAAACCTTTACAAAAGGGTTGGAAAATAAGTTTTAATCCAAATTTAGGAATTCATACAATTTATTACGAGCTTTTCAACACGATTATATTGCAAAAACTCGATTTCTGTTCTCTTTACTCAGTTAATATTCTAACGGGTCCATTGTTCGGCCCATTTAGACCCTCTCGTCCGAAACCTCTACAAGAGGGTTGCAAAATAAGTTTTAATCCAAATTTAGGAGTTCATACAATTCATTACGAGCTTTTCTGAACAATTATATTGCAAAAACTCGATTTTTGTGCTTTTTACTCAGTTAAAATTCTAACGGGTCCATTGTTCGGCCCATTTAGAACCGCTCGTCCGAAACCTCTACAAAAGGGTTGCAGAATAAGTTTTAATCCAAATTTAGGATTTCATACAATTGATTACGAGCTTTTCTATACGATTATATTGCAAAACTCGTTTTCTGTACTTTTTACCCAGTTAAGATTCTAACAGGTCCATTGTTTGGCCCATTTAGACCCGCTCGTCCGAACCCTTTACAAAAAAGATCGCAAAATAAATTTTAATCAAATTTTAGGAGTTCATATAATTGATTAAGAGCTTTTTAACACGATTATATTGCAAAAACTTGATTTCTGTTCTTTTTAATCAGTTAATGTTCTAACGGGTCCATTGTTCGGCCCGTTTAGACCCGCTCGTCCGAAACCTCTACAAAAGGGTAGCAAAATAAGTTCTTATCCAAATTTAGGAGTTCATACAATTCATTACGAGCTTTTCAACACTATTATATTGCAAAAACTCAATTTTTGTTCTTTTTACTCGGTTAAAATTCTAAAGGGTCCATTGTTCGCCCCATTTAGACCCGCTCGTCCGAAACCTCTACAAAAAAGACCGCAAAACAAGTTAGAATCATATTTTGGGATTTCATATAATTGATTACGAGCTTTTCAACACGACTATATTGCAAAAACTCGATTTTTGTGCTTTTTACTCTGTTAAAATTCTAACGGGTACATTGTTCGGCCCATTTAAAACCGCTCGTCCGAAACCTCTACAAAAGTGTTGCAAAATAAGTTTTAATCCAAATTTAGGAGTTCATACAATTAATTACGAGCTTTCCAATACGATTATATTGAAAAAACTTGATTTCTGTACTTTTTACTCAGTTAAAATTCTAACGGGTCCATTGTTCGGCCCATTTAGACCCGCTCGTCCGAAACCTTTACAAAAAAGACCGCAAAATAAGTTAGAATCAAAGTTTCGGAGTTCATATAATTGATTACGAGCTTTTCAACATGATTATAGTGCAAAATCTCGATTACAGTTCTTATTACTCAGTTAAAATTCTAACAGGTCCATTGTTCGGCCCATTTAGACCCACTCGTCCGAAACCTCTACAAAAGGGTTGCAAAATAAGTTTTAATTAAAATTTAGGAGTTCATACAATTGATTACGAGCTTTTCAACACAATTATATTGTAAAAACTCGATTTCTGTACTTTTTACTCAGTTAAAATTCTAACGGGTCCATTGTTCGCCCCATTTAGACCCGCTCGTCCGAAACTTCTACAAAAAAGACCGCAAAACAAGTTAGAATAAATTTTTACGATTTCATATAATTGATTACGAGCTTTTCAACATGACTGTATTGCAAAAACTTGATTTCTGTTCTTTTTACTCAGTTAATATTCTAATGGGTCCATGGTTCGGCCCATTTGACCCGCTCGTCCGAAACCTCTACAAAAGGGTTGCAAAATAAGTTTTAATCCAAATTTAGGAGTTCATACAATTGAGTACGAGCTTTTCTTCACAATTATATTGCAAAAACTCGATTTTTGTGCTTTTTACTCAGGTAAAATTCTAACGGGTCCATTGTTTGGCCCATTTAGAACCGCTCGTCCGAAACTTCTACAAAAGGGTTGCAAAATAAGTTTTAATCCAAATTTAGGAGTTCATACAATTGATTACGAGCTTTTCTATACGATTATATTGCAAAACTCGTTTTCTGTACTTTTTACTCAGTTAAGATTCTAACGGCTCCATTGTTTGGCCCATTTAGACCCGCTCGTCCGAACCCTTTACAAAAAAGATGGCAAAATAAATTTTAATCAAAATTTAGGATTTCATATAATTGATTACGAGCTTTTCAACACGACTATATTGCAAAAACTTGATTTCTGTACTTTTTACTCAGTTAAAATTCTAACGGGTCCATTGTTCAGCCTATTAAACTCGCTCGTCCGAAACCTCTACAAAAGGGTTGCAAAATAAGTTTTAATCCAAATTTAGGAGTTCCTACAATTGATTATGACATTTTCAATACGATTGTATTGGAAAAACTCGATTTTCTGTTCTTTTTACTCAGTTAAAATTCTAACGGGTCCATTGTTCGGCCCATTTAGACCCGCTCGTCCGAAACCTTTACAAAAAAGACCGCAAAAGAAGTTAGAATCAAATTTTAGGAGTTCATATAATTGATTACGAGCTTTTCAACACGATTATATTGCAAAATCTCGATTACAGTCTTTTTACTCAGTTAAAATTCTAACGGGTCCATTGTTCGCCCATTTAGACCCGCTCGTCCGAGACCTCTACAAAAGGGTTGCAAAATAAGTTTTAATCCAAATATAGGAGTTCATACAATTGTTTACGAGCTTTTCAACCCGATTATATTGCAAAAACTTGATTTCTATTCTTTTTACTCAGTTAAAATTCTAACGGGTCCATTGTTCGCCCCATTTAGAACCGTTCGTCCAAATATTCTACAAAAAAGACCACAAAACAAGTTAGAATAAAATTTTAGGAGTTCATATAATTGATTACGAGCTTTTCAACATGACTATATTGCAAAAACATGATTTATGTACTTTTTACTCAGTAAAAATTCTAACGGGTCCATTGTTCGGCCCATTTAGACCCGCTCGTCCGAAACCTCTACAAAAGGGTTGCAAAATAAGTTTTAATCCAAATTTAGGAGTTCATACAATTGATTACGAGCTTTTCAACACGATTATATTGCAAAAACTCAATTTATGTACTTTTTACTCAGTTAAAATTCTAACGGGTCCATTGTTCGGCCCATTTAGACCCGCTCGTCCGAAACCTTTACAAAAAAGATCGCAAAATATGTTTTAATCAAATTTTAGGAGTTCATATAATTGATTAAGAGCTTTTCAACACGATAATATTGCAAAAACTTGATTTCTGTTCTTTTTACTCAGTTAATATTCTAATGGGACCATTGTTCGGCCCATTTAGACCCGCTCATCCGAAACCTCTACAAAAGGGTTGCAAAATAAGTTTTAATCCAAATTTAGAAGTTCATACAATTGATTATGAGTTTTTCAGCACAATTATATTGCAAAAACTCGATTTTTGTGCTTTTTAATCAGTTAAAATTTTAACGGGTCCATTGTTCGGCCCATTTAGAACCGCTCGTCCGAAACCTCTACAAAAGGGTTGCAAAATAAGTTTTAATCCAAATTTAGGATTTCATACAATTGATTACGAGCTTTTCTATACGATTATATTGCAAAACTCGTTTTCTGTACTTTTTACCCAGTTAAGATTCTAACGGGTCCATTGTTTGGCCCATTTAGACCCGCTCGTCCGAACCCTTTACAAAAAAGATCGCAAAATAAATTTTAATCAAATTTTAGGAGTTCATATAATTGATTAAGAGCTTTTCAACACGATTATATTGCAAAACCTTGATTATTGTTCTTTTCACCCAGTTAATATTCTAACTGGTCCATTGTTCGGCCCATTTAGATCCGCTCGTCTGAAACCTCTACAAAAGGGTTGCAAAATAAGTTTTAATCCAAATTTAGGAGTTCATACAATTGATTACGAGCTTTTCAATACAATTATATTGTAAAAACTCGATTTGTGTTCTTTTTACTAAGTTAAAATTCTAAAGGGTCCAATGTTCGCCCCATTTAGACCCGCTCGTCCGAAACCTCTACAAAAAGGACCGCAAAACAAGTTAGAGTCAAATTTTAGGATTTCATATAATTGATTACAAGTTTTTCAACACGACTATATTGTAAAAACTTTATTTCTGTACTTTTTACTCAGTTAAAATTCTAACGGGTCCATTGTTCGAACCATTAAACCCGCTCGTCCGAAACCTCTTCAAAAGGGTTGCAAAATAAGTTTTAATCCAAATGTAGGAGTTCATATAATTGATTACGAGCTTTTCAACACGATTATATTGCAAAATCTCGATTACAGTTCTTTTTACTCAGTTAAAATTCTAACGGGTCCATTGTTCGACCCATTTAGACCCGCTCGTCCGAAACCTCTATAAAAGGGTTGCAAAATAAGTATTAATCCAAATTTAGGAGTTCGTACAATTGTTTACGAGCTTTTCAACACGATTATATTGCAAAAACTCGATTTCTTCTCTTTTTACTCAGTTAATATTCTAAAGGGTCCATTGTTCGCCCCATTTAGACCTGCTCGTCCGAAACTTCTACAAAAAAGACCGCAAAACAAGTTAGAATAAAATTTTACGATTTCATATAATTGATTACGAGCTTTTCAACATGACTATATTGCAAAAACTTGATTTCTGTACTTTTTACTCAGTTAAAATTCTAACGGGTCCATTGTTTTGCCCATTTAGACCCGCTCGTCCGAAACCTCTACAAAAGGGTTGCAAAATAAGTTTTAATCCAAATTTAGGAGTTCATACAATTGATAACGAGCTTTTCAACACAATTATATTGCAAAAACTCGATTTTTGTGCATTTTACTCAGTGAAAATTCTAACGGGTCCATTGTTCGACCCATTTCGACTCGCTCGTCCGAAACCTCTACAAAAGGGTTGCAAAATAAGTTTTAATCCATATTTAGGAGTTCATACAATTGATTACGAGGTTTTCAACACGATTATATTGCAAAAACTCGATTTTTGTGCTTTTTACTCAGTTAAAATTCTAACGGGTCCATTGTTCGGCCCATTTAGACCCGCTCGTCCGAAACCTCTACAAAAGGGTTGCAAAATAAGTTTTAATGAAAATTTAGGAGTTCATACAATTGATTACGAGCTTTTCAACACGATTATATTGCAAAAACTCGATTTATGTACTTTTTACTCAGTTAAAATTCTAACGGGTCCATTGTTCGGCCCATTTAGACCCGCTCGTCCGAAACCTCTACAAAAGGGTTGCAAAATAAGTTTTAATGAAAATTTAGGAGTTCATACAATTGATTATGAGCTTTTCAACACGATTATATTGCAAAAACTCGATTTATGTACTTTTTACTCAGTTAAAATTCTAACGGGTCCATTGTTCGGCCCATTTAGACCCGCTCGTCCGAAACCTTTACAAAAAAGATCGCAAAATAATTTTTAATCAAATTTTAGGAGTTCATATAATTGATTAAGAGCTTTTCAACACGATTATATTGCAAAAACATGATTTCTGTTCTTTTTACTTAGTTAATATTCTAACGGGTCCATTGTTCGTCCCATTTAGACCCGCTCGTCCGAAACCTCTACAAAAGGGTTGCAAAATAAGTTTAAATCCAAATTTAGGAGTTCATACAATTGATTACGAGCTTTTCAACACAATTATATTGCAAAAACTCGATTTTTGCGCAGGATGCCTAGACGCCTCCACTGCGGAGCTTCACGCCATTGTCACGGGGGCTACACTTGGTAGGGATGCCAGCTAGTGTAGCATCATTATCGAGTTCGACGCTGCTTTGGTCATCAACAAAATACGTTGCCTCGGCCCGGACGCCTCTCCTTTACGGCCACATATTGATGCGGCTCGCCCTCTTTTTGTATCTATTCCAGATTTACATTTTCTTTATGTACCACGAGTTGCTAATGTTCTAGCACATACTATTGCCAATTGGGCCTTTCACTCTAGGTCCTCATTGTTTTTTGGGCCGGGCTTACCCGATGTCTTACGCTCTATTGTACAGGTTGGTTTTTAACCCCCTTGATTATATATATATATATATATATATATATATATATATATATATATATATATATATATATTTGGGCACTCTTTTCCCCTTTAGGACCCCCTCTGGGCCAGCCCAGTTGGGATTAGTGGGGTTTTTAATGAGGCCTTTTTCTCAAAAAAAAAATTCTAACGGGTCAATTGTTCGGCCCATTTAAAACCGCTCGTCCGAAACCTCTACAAAAGAGTTGCAAAATAAGTTTTAATCCAAATTTATGAGTCCATACAATTAATTACGAGCTTTTCAATACGATTATATTGAAAAAAACTCGAATTCTGTACTTTTTACTCTGTTAAAATTCTAACGGGTCCATTGTTCGGCCCATTTAGACTCGCTCGTCCGAAACCTTTACAAAAAAGACCGTAAAATAACTTAGAATCAAATTTTCGGAGTTCATATAATTGATTATGAGCTTTTCAACATGATTATATTGCAAAATCTCGATTACAGTTCTTTTTACTCAGTTAAAATTCTAACGGGTCCATTGTTCGGCCCATTTAGACCCGCTCGTCCGAAACCACTACAAAAGGGTTGCAAAATAAGTTTTAATCAAAATTTAGGAGTTCATACAATTGATTACGAGCTTTTCAACACGATTATATTGCAAAAACTCGATTTATGTACTTTTTACTCAGTTAAAATTCTAACGGGTCCATTGTTCGGCCCATTTAGACCCGCTCGTCCGAAACCTTTACAAAAAAGATCGCAAAATATGTTTTAATCAAATTTTAGGAGTTCATATAATTGATTAAGAGCTTTTCAACACGATAATATTGCAAAAACTTGATTTCTGTTCTTTTTACTCAGTTAATATTCTAATGGGACCATTGTTCGGCCCATTTAGACCCGCTCATCCGAAACCTCTACAAAAGGGTTGCAAAATAAGTTTTAATCCAAATTTAGAAGTTCATACAATTGATTATGAGTTTTTCAGCACAATTATATTGCAAAAACTCGATTTTTGTGCTTTTTACTCAGTTAAAATTTTAACGGGTCCATTGTTCGGCCCATTTAGAACCACTCGTCTGAAACCTCTACAAAAGGGTTGCAAAATAAGTTTTAATCCAAATTTAGGAGTTCAGACAATTGATTACAAGCTTTTCAATACGATTATATTGCAAAAACTCGATTTATGTACTTTTTACTCGGTTAAAATTCTAACGGGTCCATTGTTCGGCCCATTTAGACCCGCTCTTCCGAAACCTTTACAAAAAAGATCGCAAAATATGTTTTAATCAAATTTTAGGAGTTCATATAATTGATTAAGAGCTTTTCAACACGATAATATTGCAAAAACTTGATTTCTGTTCTTTTTACTCAGTTAATATTCTAATAGGACCATTGTTCGGCCCATTTAGACCCGCTCGTCCGAAACCTCTACAAAAGGGTTGCAAAATAAGTTTTAATCCAAATTTAGGAGTTCATACAATTGATTACGAATTTTTAAGCACAATTATTTTGCAAAAACTCGATTTTTGTGCTTTTTACTCAGTTAAAATTCTAACGGGTCCATTGTTCGGCCCATTTAGAACCGCTCGTCCGAAACCTCTACAAAAGGTTTGCAAAATAAGTTTTAATCCAAATTTAGGAGTTCATACAATTGATTACGAGCTTTTCAATACGATTATATTGCAAAAACTCGATTTCTGTACTTTTTACTCAGTTAAGATTCTAACGGGTCCATTGTTTGGCCCATTTAGACCCGCTCGTCCGAACCCTTTACAAAAAAGATTGCAAAATAAATTTTAATCAAATTTTAGGAGTTCATATAATTGATTAAGAGCTTTTCAACACGATTATATTGCAAAAACATGATTTCTGTTGTTTTTACTAAGTTAATATTCGAACGGATCCATTGTTCGGCCCATTTAGACCTGCTCGTCCGAAACCTCTAAAAAGGGTTGCAAAATAAGTGTTAATCCAAATTTAGGAGTTCATACAATTGATCACGAGCGTTTCAATACAATTATATTGCAAAAACTCGATTTCTGAACTTTTTACTCAGTTAAAATTCTATCGGGTACTTTCTGCCATCATCCATAATTTTCCAAGTTAATTTCATCATAATAATTTTTCGTAATCTTAATAATCTTTCGAATTGTTTTGATTCTGCTGGGTCACACTTATGGGTGCCCTTCGTCACCCCATCCCTCATAAACAGGGCACATGGGTTATCCTGGCCGTCACGGCCTTGTACTCTTGCTTCTCTTGGACATTGGTACGAGAATTGCAAGTCTATTATTATCGTATTTGGCCAACCTACTGCATGGCGAGGGCTTGCATGCAAACGGATGCATAGATGCAATGTAACGCCCCGGTTTTGGGCTCGGAAGTTTTGGGCGTTGACCGGTTCGGTCAAAGTACTGATCGAATATATAAGAGGTGAAATTAGGAAAGCCTAGTTCGGGTTGCATTAAAAATATGGAAAAATGTTCTAAAATCATCTTTTAATATATAAAAGTGAACTGTGAAATCAATTTTGGAAAATGAGGTTCGGAAGGTTGACATTTTGGCTAGTGACCAAAATGTAATTTTTGAAAGTTCGGTGACTGTTTTAAAAATGATTGAAACTTTGAATCTTTAAGGAGCTATTTACCCAATGGGAGTTTCTCCAGATTTTCTAAATATATTAAATGATTAATTAAGTGTTTTTAAACAAAAGAAAAGTGGAGGGAAGATATTTTCCTAAATCTAACTAACTTTTCTCTCAACCATTTTCTCTCATCTTTTCTCTCAAACCAAACACATTCTCTCCAGATTTCCTCCTCTGATTTTGTCACTCAAATCACTCATTTCAACTCTCATTTGATTCCTAATCATCTCATCAACAAAACCTCTCAATTTGCAAGTTGTTTCATCAAGCTTTTTGGCTCCAAAAAGGAGAAACTCAAGTTTGGAGGTAAGAACGTCCTTCTCCTCTGAACTTCAAGTTCTTTACTGAAATTCCCAAGTTCTCAATCCTTGGTTTGTGTTTTGTTAAAGGCTTTTCAATAGAAATCTTGATTTTTGGCTTAAAATGCAAGATTTGGTGATTTTGGTGAAATTTTCGTGTGATCTGTTTGGGCAGTGTTTTGAAGTGTCAAAATGATGTTAAATGAATGCTAAATTGATTAGAAGTTGAGGTTTAATTAATGCAATCCCGGATAGGTTGAATTTCCTAAGTTTTGCTTGAGTTTTTGGTTGTTTTTGGAGTGTTTTTGGTGATCTGTTATACCTGGAAGTATAAGGATGTGTTTGTGATCATTTTGGATGTTAAATGATGTTTAAAAATGGTTAGAAGTGATGGATCTTGGCTGGGTTAAGTTTTGGAAATGTTTGGAGGTGATTTCGGTTGTGTTTGGTAGCCGAATTGTTGGATTTGTGTCGAGCAGGGAGTTTGGTTGTGTGGCTGCTGTTCTTAATGCATAATGATGCATTAATGTGCTGTTTTTGTGTGCTTGAAACAGGGGAGTTTGATCCGTGAGCTTTAGAGGTGTTGCGGAAGGTTTCAGATGCTTGGAAGGCTTGGTGGCTAGCTTTGTTTTGTGTATCGGTGAGTGAAGTTGGGTTTTCGGCTTTTAAACAAAGGTTTGAAGGTTTTGGGAGCTTAGTTTAAGTCTAAACAACTTTGCTAAGCTCAAGAGTAAGTAAATGGATTTCTTACTTGATTTGTGATATGAATTGGCTTTTTAAGAAATTGTGGTTGATGATTGAAATGCATGTGTTTTGCATGGTTTAAATCTGTTTTGAAAGCATATTTTAGCATGGTTTAATGCTGGTTTTGAAAGCCATATGTGAAGGATGCTCAAGGTAAGAGATCCTTGGTTTTATACATTGAAAATGTGGATTTGATGCATGGTGTTGCATGTTGTTCAATGGCTTTGTTTAAGTGCTTTAAAACAGTGAATTAATGTTGGTAAATGATGGTTTTTGCATATTGGTTATGCATGTGAATCATTTGATTAATGTGGTAATGGTTTTGCATAATGGTTATGCATGTGAAACATTAGACTAATGTGGTAAGGTGGTTATATTGGCAAGTGGTGTAAGTGGTTCTTGGTTCTTTGATCGGATATAGTTAGCCGGCTATAGGATTGGGTGCACCGTGAATTAAGTCGCCTTGGAGGTGGAGTGGTCAAGAGTGGACCGGTAAACTCCCTTCAAGTATCCTAACGAGATGGTTGAGGTCATAATGGAGGTGTTGCCCATTCGAGGACCTTGGTTGAGCAAAGGTTATATGGTGTTTAAAAGTCCATATGTGAGAACCTTGTGCTTGTTGAGATCACAATGGCGGTGTTAAGTCCATGTGTGGATCTTGTGTAGGGTGTCCCGGATCTCGTTAGTGATGTTCTACAACTACCAATCGGTGAATGCAAAGGTTATATGGAGGTGTTGCCCATATGTGAGAACCTTGTGCATGTCAAGGTTGTATGGTGGTTAAAAGTCCATACATGGGAACCTTGGGGAAGAGCTAAGGTTGTGTGGTGTTTAAAAGTCCATACATGGGAACCTTAGGATGTTGAGGTCATAATGGAGGTTGTTGCCCATTCGAGGACCTTGGATTGGTAGGGTGTAGGGAGCGTAGGGACAACGCTCGGAATCCGCGTATCCGATTGGGTGTTGAGTTGAAAAGTGAATGTGGTTGATCATTTGAAGGCCAATATGATGTTCTTGATTGTGATGAAGCATGAGGTGCTTGAAATGATGCATATTTGCATGTGAAGCATGAGATGCTTGAATTGATGCATAATTGCATGTGAAGCATGAGATGCTTGAAAAGATGCATGGTTGCATGGAAAGTGTATAATGCTTGTGAATGCATGTTTACTTGTTAAGTTGAACAAGTGTTGTTTATCATTTGGAAAATGGGGCATGTGAGCATGAAATATCTTTAGTGCATTGGAGTCTTGTTGAGACTTGTTTTTAAAGGCATGTGATGATGATGTTGTGGTTCATATATGTTGTCTTTGGTTTAATGCATGTGTTGGTTGGTTTGTGAAATGGTTTTAAAAGATTCTTGTTTGTTTTGGCTTTCAAGTTTAAAGAAAGGTATGTTGTGAAATGGGAGTGTTTTCCAAGGTTTTGTTTTAGCTTGCATATGGTGTGTATGCATGGTTTGGCTAAATGGTTGATTTTGCAAGTTGTGCTTTGAAAAGGGTTTTCTTAGTTTGCTAAACTAAGGGTTGGTCTTCATGTATGTGCGATGCATGGTTTTGAGCTTGTTGTTGAAAAGGAGTTTTCAAACATGGCTTTGGTAAACAAATCGAGTTTGTTTTAAAAGTGATTTATGGCTCGCTGCATTGATGGTGTTTTGGTTTTGAGCTTTCCTCACTAAGCATTATGTGCTTACGCTCCTTTTTGTCCATCAATGCAGATTCTTGAAGTTTGGACAGCGAGGAGCAAGGGATTCAAGAAGGACTCCACTTGAGATGTATGTCTCGGTTAATAGCTATAGTTAATAAAGGCAATGGGGTAGAATCTCTTGGGTTGATGTATGTGTTTGTTTATGTTTAGACAAGTTTGGTTTTGTGTTGTTAATGTTGTTGGAACATGGCTTGGCTTATGAGATTGATTTGGAAGTATGTTGCTTAAATGGATTGCTTGTGTTGGAAGCTTAGTCTTAAAATTGGGGCTTTTCATGTATGATGGCATGTTGGTGAATTGTTGATGCAAGTATGCCTCTTTTATGTTAAATTGCATGTTGGCAAAGTTTGGTGGCTGTTGGAGCATGATTGGATGTTAATTGCATGTTTAAATAGGCAAATTTCTGCATTTTGTGCAGGGTGTTTCGGAACAGGGTGTACCGTTTCGGAACGGGTGCCTTGAAGTAGCCCAGGCGTCCGAAACGGGTGAAACCGTTCCGAAACGGATAGGCCACTGCCCGACCCCCGTTTCGGTACCCGTTGCGGAACGGCCCCGCGTTTCGAAACGGGCTGTCTCCCGTTTCGGAACGGTTGACCGTTGGGGGCTGACAGTGGCAGTTATGTGTTTCAAAATGTTTGCATTTTGGTCCTGAATCTTGTATGTGCAATTGTATGAGTTTGAGATGTCCGTTTGAGCTGAAATTTGGCCGAGATGCATGAAATATGATTAATTTTAAGTTGGTAACTTAAAATCTGGTTAAGGCCTCAAAGTTTTCAGAATTTACAAATTGGTCCCTAAAGTTGTGTTTTGTGCAATTGGGTCCCTGAATGATCTCTGATGGTTGTGATCTTTGAGTATGATGTTTGTGTTATCACATATAGGGTTAATGAGCATTTAGACAAGATTAAAAAGAAAAAAAAAGGGTCGTTAATCAAGGTTGACTTTCGGGTTGACTTTGGTTTTCCCCGTGTAACTTTCTTAATTCGGGTCAACCGTCTAGGCCGGGTTAAGGGGGTTACATTTGGTGGTATCAGAGCTGAGTTGCGAATGATTGGGGAAAACGGTAAGTTGTTGTGATGTGTGTTGATGTTTACCTTGTTGTGTGGATGAAAGTTGGTTGAATGTTGGTTGAAACACGTGTTTCTGGGCATGATGCTGGTGTTTCTGAGCAAATTGCTGATATTTCTGAGCATGTTGCTGATGTTTTCAAGCATGTTTTATGGTTATGAATCTTGGTTGAGCTTATGTGGTTTGTGCTGATGATAAGCTGATGCTGTGAGTTGGTTTTATGCATGATGAAAGTGCTGTGAGTATGTTATGTAATAATATGCTGTTGCAAGTGGATGCTGTTTGATGTAAGCATGATCAAGGTGTGTTGTTTGATATGCTTGATGTTGTGATATCCATGTTGTGTTGACTGTTATGTCATGTAAAGGGGAGGATTCGGGATACCCATTGCCTTATTAATATAGCTATTGTGTTATTTTGGAGTTGGAGTTTGAATCCTTGCTTAATGCTGGTCTAACTGGTTTGTTTGTTTGTTGTGATTGTATGTTTGTTGTTGTTAGTAGTATGGTTAAGTCGATGAAAGAATGGCAGTTGGGTGAGATGGTTACTGCCTTGGGGCAGGTTGTTAAGGCGTGGAATTCACCCTTTCGTGGAGGTGTTTTGTCTCAGTTTTCTGTGCCTGGGGTTGAGGTGGTAAGGCAAGGGAAAGAAGCTGGTTCTGTGGTGAAGAGTTCATCATCTGATGTTCAGGAGGTGTTGGGAACATCTCAGGCTGTGGTAAAGATAAAGTCAGTGGATGTGCTGGCTGTGGGATGTGTGGGTTTGCCGAAGCAGCGTTTGCTTGATTTGGGTGCTGTGGAATATCATGGTTCCACACCGGAGATGTTTGAGGCCTGGTTGGCCAGTGTGGTTCTGATCTTGGATCAGGAAGGCTGTGATCTTGCTTGTAAGTTGGGGAGTGTTGTTTCTCTGATGTTGGGGGATGCCTGTGTCTGGTGGACATCAGTGGCTGTGGCGTCACATATTCCTGATATTGATTGGGATTTCTTTGTATCTGCCTTTTATGAAAGGTATCTTGGAGGGAAGTTTTCAAGGGTTGAGCAAAGTGACGGTGGTGCTGTTGTGGAGCAAGTGTTGCTTGAGCAATGAGTGGAAGTTCAGCCACCGGTGTGTGACCGTTGTGAAAGGCGCCATGTTGGAGGTTGTTGGGGCGCGGGTGCTTGCTGGAACTGTGGTTCCAAAGTGCATGTTGAGCGTGATTGTCCTTTAGGGGTGAAGTCAGCTTCAGTGATAGCCAAAGGATCTCAGAAAGGTCGTGGGCACGGCCGAGGCAAGGTTCAGAAGTGGCAGAAAGAGCAGAAAGTTGTGAAGAGTGTGGGAAAGGAGAATTGCTGGAAATGTGGGTCTGCTGGACACATGAGACGTGATTGTTTGATGTTGGCTCGGAACAGCCAAGGTTCTTTACCGCAAGGAGTTGGTGGTGGCCCTAGTGTGTTAGCTGGTGCTGCAGTGGTGCGGC
This sequence comes from Hibiscus trionum, assembly GCA_030270665.1. Lineage (NCBI taxonomy): Eukaryota > Viridiplantae > Streptophyta > Magnoliopsida > Malvales > Malvaceae > Hibiscus > Hibiscus trionum. The sequence continues at coordinate 33,693,465 of BSYR01000010.1, read as the reverse complement.
AGGAGGTTGATGGTTCCGCGAGGAAGAGAGTTCGTCTGATGAGGCTTCAGGGTGGTGTGATGCTTTCAGGTAACCTTGTTTAGTAATCTTTGCTCTAGTTACCTTAGTTTGGTTTCTGTTGGTTTTCCTTGCGTGGTAAGTTTAGTCTTGTTGCTAGCATGTTGGGGTAATGGTTGTAGTTTGGAAACATCTTTGGTGTGAAGAGGGTTTTGTGAGAATCTTGTGGTTAGTAGTTGCTGGTATGATGGAGTTAGATAAGCTAGAAGTGCGGTAGGAGGTTGTTCTTAGACGGATTTGAGGATGTTATTAGAGGGTGTGAACTGGCATTCATGCACAGTTAAAATCATTGTTATATGCTATATTATATATGTTGGTCCATGCATACATGTGGCATGACATTAGAGGTTTTGCATACATGTACATCAGGCATTGATAGGGCATGTAAGTGATCATGCATACGATGTTCACACTCGCTAATAATTAATCGAATCTGTTAGAGTGGTGGTTGGGTTAGGTTGGATGGTGGGTTTTTAGAGGTTGTGTTGGTGCTGAGTGGAAGTTAGAGGTAATGGAGTTTGTTAAGCTAGTTGCTAGTAATAGTGAGGGTGGTATAGCCTGTTGGTAGAAGATTGGTGTTTGATGCTTTATGAGTTTAGTGGTTTGGTGGTGAGGGGTACCGGTTGAGGTTAGAATCGATCAGGTGGTTTGAATAGCTAAGTGGGAGTGGTAGTTCCTTGGTGCTAAGTGAGGTTGCAGTTTGGTGGTTGTTTTTCCAAGTGCTGAGGTAGCTTAGCATTTAAGTTGAAGTGGAAGGATCATGAAGGATCGAAGGCTTGTGTTGTTTGGAAGGATTCTTATGAGAAGTGGTTGGCTGGTTGTGTGTATGTGAATTTCTTTTGAGGTCAGCTGGTGGTGTATGGAGCAGCTGGCGGAGCCGAGTTGAGGTTGTGATGTAATTTTGGTTTGTGGGTGAGTAGACCTGGTGAGTCGTGGTGGTAATGTTAGCAACAGTTGTGGAGGTTTATCAGCTTTTGTTGAGGAGTTTGGGTAAGCAGTTGATGCTTAAGAATTTTTGCTTGTTGGGAAGATTCTTGGAAGAGGTTTGAGAGTTGCAAGAGTTTTGGAAGCAGAGAAGTTTGTATGGTGGTTGAATTGGATTGGTTAGAGTCCCTGTGTGAACCAGTCTTGGAAGTTGTGTGTTACAGTAGTGTGTGCTGTGGAAGCTAAAGTTCTTTATGGTTGAAGTTGGGGCTGTGTACAGTCTGGAGATGTGGAAGGTTAAGTTGTGGCTATCTTTGAGTGTTCTGGGTTTGTGAACAGCATGTAGTGGTGTTGGGTTCAGTGGAGTTTTGTGTGGAAAGTGTTCAGTGTTGGTTGAGGGTTTTGTGTTGCCTTGTGTGTGTTTTGAGAAAGTTGTTGTTCTCTTTTCGCCGGTTGAAATTTCGAGGACGAAATTTCCTAAGGGGGGGAGAGTTGTAACGCCCCGGTTTTGGGCTCGGAAGTTTTGGGCGTTGACCGGTTCGGTCAAAGTACTGATCGAATATATAAGAGGTGAAATTAGGAAAGCCTAGTTCGGGTTGCATTAAAAATATGGAAAAATGTTCTAAAATCATCTTTTAATATATAAAAGTGAACTGTGAAATCAATTTTGGAAAATGAGGTTCGGAAGGTTGACATTTTGGCTAGTGACCAAAATGTAATTTTTGAAAGTTCGGTGACTGTTTTAAAAATGATTGAAACTTTGAATCTTTAAGGAGCTATTTACCCAATGGGAGTTTCTCCAGATTTTCTAAATATATTAAATGATTAATTAAGTGTTTTTAAACAAAAGAAAAGTGGAGGGAAGATATTTTCCTAAATCTAACTAACTTTTCTCTCAACCATTTTCTCTCATCTTTTCTCTCAAACCAAACACATTCTCTCCAGATTTCCTCCTCTGATTTTGTCACTCAAATCACTCATTTCAACTCTCATTTGATTCCTAATCATCTCATCAACAAAACCTCTCAATTTGCAAGTTGTTTCATCAAGCTTTTTGGCTCCAAAAAGGAGAAACTCAAGTTTGGAGGTAAGAACGTCCTTCTCCTCTGAACTTCAAGTTCTTTACTGAAATTCCCAAGTTCTCAATCCTTGGTTTGTGTTTTGTTAAAGGCTTTTCAATAGAAATCTTGATTTTTGGCTTAAAATGCAAGATTTGGTGATTTTGGTGAAATTTTCGTGTGATCTGTTTGGGCAGTGTTTTGAAGTGTCAAAATGATGTTAAATGAATGCTAAATTGATTAGAAGTTGAGGTTTAATTAATGCAATCCCGGATAGGTTGAATTTCCTAAGTTTTGCTTGAGTTTTTGGTTGTTTTTGGAGTGTTTTTGGTGATCTGTTATACCTGGAAGTATAAGGATGTGTTTGTGATCATTTTGGATGTTAAATGATGTTTAAAAATGGTTAGAAGTGATGGATCTTGGCTGGGTTAAGTTTTGGAAATGTTTGGAGGTGATTTCGGTTGTGTTTGGTAGCCGAATTGTTGGATTTGTGTCGAGCAGGGAGTTTGGTTGTGTGGATGCTCTTCTTAATGCATAATGATGCATTAATGTGCTGTTTTTGTGTGCTTGAAACAGGGGAGTTTGATCCGTGATCTTTAGAGGTGTTGCGGAAGGTTTCAGATGCTTGGAAGGCTTGGTGGCTAGCTTTGTTTTGTGTATCGGTGAGTGAAGTTGGGTTTTCGGCTTTTAAACAAAGGTTTGAAGGTTTTGGGAGCTTAGTTTAAGTCTAAACAACTTTACTAAGCTCAAGAGTAAGTAAATGGATTTCTTACTTGATTTGTGATATGAATTGGCTTTTTAAGAAATTGTGGTTGATGATTGAAATGCATGTGTTTTGCATGGTTTAAATCTGTTTTGAAAGCATATTTTAGCATGGTTTAATGCTGGTTTTGAAAGCCATATGTGAAGGATGCTCAAGGTAAGAGATCCTTGGTTTTATACATTGAAAATGTGGATTTGATGCATGGTGTTGCATGTTGTTCAATGGCTTTGTTTAAGTGCTTTAAAACAGTGAATTAATGTTGGTAAATGATGGTTTTTGCATATTGGTTATGCATGTGAATCATTTGATTAATGTGGTAATGGTTTTGCATAATGGTTATGCATGTGAAACATTGGACTAATGTGGTAAAGTGGTTATATTGGCAAGTGGTGTAAGTGGTTCTTGGTTCTTTGATCGGATATAGTTAGCCGGCTATAGGATTGGGTGCACCGTGAATTAAGTCGCCTTGGAGGTGGAGTGGTCAAGAGTGGACCGGTAAACTCCCTTCAAGTATCCTAACGAGATGGTTGAGGTCATAATGGAGGTGTTGCCCATTCGAGGACCTTGGTTGAGCAAAGGTTATATGGTGTTTAAAAGTCCATATGTGAGAACCTTGTGCTTGTTGAGATCACAATGGCGGTGTTAAGTCCATGTGTGGATCTTGTGTAGGGTGTCCCGGATCTCGTTAGTGATGTTCTACAACTACCAATCGGTGAATGCAAAGGTTATATGGAGGTGTTGCCCATATGTGAGAACCTTGTGCATGTCAAGGTTGTATGGTGGTTAAAAGTCCATACATGGGAACCTTGGGGAAGAGCTAAGGTTGTGTGGTGTTTAAAAGTCCATACATGGGAACCTTAGGATGTTGAGGTCATAATGGAGGTTGTTGCCCATTCGAGGACCTTGGATTGGTAGGGTGTAGGGAGCGTAGGGACAACGCTCGGAATCCGCGTATCCGATTGGGTGTTGAGTTGAAAAGTGAATGTGGTTGATCATTTGAAGGCCAATATGATGTTCTTGATTGTGATGAAGCATGAGGTGCTTGAAATGATGCATATTTGCATGTGAAGCATGAGATGCTTGAATTGATGCATAATTGCATGTGAAGCATGAGATGCTTGAAAAGATGCATGGTTGCATGGAAAGTGTATAATGCTTGTGAATGCATGTTTACTTGTTAAGTTGAACAAGTGTTGTTTATCATTTGGAAAATGGGGCATGTGAGCATGAAATATCTTTAGTGCATTGGAGTCTTGTTGAGACTTGTTTTTAAAGGCATGTGATGATGATGTTGTGGTTCATATATGTTGTCTTTGGTTTAATGCATGTGTTGGTTGGTTTGTGAAATGGTTTTAAAAGATTCTTGTTTGTTTTGGCTTTCAAGTTTAAAGAAAGGTATGTTGTGAAATGGGAGTGTTTTCCAAGGTTTTGTTTTAGCTTGCATATGGTGTGTATGCATGGTTTGGCTAAATGGTTGATTTTGCAAGTTGTGCTTTGAAAAGGGTTTTCTTAGTTTGCTAAACTAAGGGTTGGTCTTCATGTATGTGCGATGCATGGTTTTGAGCTTGTTGTTGAAAAGGAGTTTTCAAACATGGCTTTGGTAAACAAATCGAGTTTGTTTTAAAAGTGATTTATGGCTCGCTGCATTGATGGTGTTTTGGTTTTGAGCTTTCCTCACTAAGCATTATGTGCTTACGCTCCTTTTTGTCCATCAATGCAGATTCTTGAAGTTTGGACAGCGAGGAGCAAGGGATTCAAGAAGGACTCCACTTGAGATGTATGTCTCGGTTAATAGCTATAGTTAATAAAGGCAATGGGGTAGAATCTCTTGGGTTGATGTATGTGTTTGTTTATGTTTAGACAAGTTTGGTTTTGTGTTGTTAATGTTGTTGGAACATGGCTTGGCTTATGAGATTGATTTGGAAGTATGTTGCTTAAATGGATTGCTTGTGTTGGAAGCTTAGTCTTAAAATTGGGGCTTTTCATGTATGATGGCATGTTGGTGAATTGTTGATGCAAGTATGCCTCTTTTATGTTAAATTGCATGTTGGCAAAGTTTGGTGGCTGTTGGAGCATGATTGGATGTTAATTGCATGTTTAAATAGGCAAATTTCTGCATTTTGTGCAGGGTGTTTCGGAACAGGGTGTACCGTTTCGGAACGGGTGCCTTGAAGTAGCCCAGGCGTCCGAAACGGGTGAAACCGTTCCGAAACGGATAGGCCACTGCCCGACCCCCGTTTCGGTACCCGTTGCGGAACGGCCCCGCGTTTCGAAACGGGCTGTCTCCCGTTTCGGAACGGTTGACCGTTGGGGGCTGACAGTGGCAGTTATGTGTTTCAAAATGTTTGCATTTTGGTCCTGAATCTTGTATGTGCAATTGTATGAGTTTGAGATGTCCGTTTGAGCTGAAATTTGGCCGAGATGCATGAAATATGATTAATTTTAAGTTGGTAACTTAAAATCTGGTTAAGGCCTCAAAGTTTTCAGAATTTACAAATTGGTCCCTAAAGTTGTGTTTTGTGCAATTGGGTCCCTGAATGATCTCTGATGGTTGTGATCTTTGAGTATGATGTTTGTGTTATCACATATAGGGTTAATGAGCATTTAGACAAGATTAGAAAGAAAAAAAAGGGTCGTTAATCAAGGTTGACTTTCGGGTTGACTTTGGTTTTCCCCGTGTAACTTTCTTAATTCGGGTCAACCGTCTAGGCCGGGTTAAGGGGGTTACATGCAACCAGTTACACCATGCATCATCTATATTATTATATCCGGGGAATTTTATTCTCTTATGTTTATTAGTGATACTCCTCACGTGTGGATTGCTGGTTGCTGGCAATCTGCCAGGATACATTCTGAGACCATCGTTCACTGCAGCTAAGGTTTCTCCATTCCCCTCCATGCAGACGGTAATGGCAATTTGTGTAGCGATGGTATTCCGGGCCAGGTACGTTGCTACCACGGTCTCCATGCAGGGTTACGGTGCTGTTCACTCTCATTGGAGGAGAGGCAACGTTTTGAGAATCCATTACCCCGTTCTTTGCGAGATTTTTTTGTTCCAACAAAGCGGGATAATTCGAATTTTCTTAACGGATAAGTTTCGATATATCAGGAATCCATTTCCTTTTGATTTCACCTTCAATTTTACATTATCTAAATCTAAAATATTGCTTGAAATTGTTGGGACAGCTATCACTATCTCTCCAAATCTAAAAATACCATGCATTTTCAAATTCTGTTTCAAACTTAAATTATCTAAGTTAAAATTGAATTTTGAATTTGTTGAGGGAGATTCGATATCTCTTTTTACGGTGAACCTAAAGCTCTTTAGGATTCCCATGCATTTCAAATTGCAGGTAAAATTACATTTAAATGTTATTTTATCCTCTGCAATTCGAATTTTCTCTAAATTATCTATATTTAGAATATTTTTTGAAGTTGGTGGGGAATCTATCACTATCTCTACTAATCTAAAAATACCATACATTTTCAAATTCCATTTCAAACTTAAATTATCTAAGTTAAAATTGAATTTTGAATTTGTTGAGAGAGATTTGATCAAATTGCAAATAAAATTACATTTAAACGTTATTTTATCCTCTGCAATTCGAATTTTCTCCAAATTATCTAAATTTAGAATATTTTTGAAGTTGGTAGGGAATCTATCTCTATCTCTACTGATCTAAAAATGCCATACATTTTCAAATTCTATTTCAAACTTAAATTATCTAAGTTAAAATTGAATTTTGAATTTGTTGGAAGAGATTTGATATCTCCTTTTTCGGTGAATCTAAGGATCTTTAGGATTCCCATGCATTTCAAATTGCAGATAAAATTACATTTAAATGCTATTTTATCCTCTGCAATTCGAATTTTCTCCAAATTTTCTAAATTTAGAATATTTTTTGAAGTTGGTGGGGAATTTATCACTATCTCTACTAATCTAAAAATACCATACATTTTCAAATTCTATTTCAAACTTAAATTATCTAAGTTAAAATTGAATTTTAAATTTGTTGAGAGAGATTTGATCAAATTGCAGATAAGATTACATTTAAACGTTATTTTATCCTCTGCAATTCGAATTTTCTCCAAATTATCTAAATTTAGAATATTTTTTGAAGTTGGTAGGGAATCTATCACTATCTCTACTGATCTAAAAATACCATACATTTTCAAATTCTATTTCAAACTTAAATTATCTAAGTTAAAATTGAATTTTGAATTTGTTGGAAGAGATTTGATATCTCCTTTTTCGGTGAACCTAAGGCTCTATAGGATTTCCATGCATTTCAAATTGCAGATAAAATTACATTTAAATGTTATTTTATCCTATGCAATTCAAATTTTCTCCAAATTATCTAAATTTAGAATATTTTTTGAAGCTGGTGGGGAATCTATCACTATCTCTACTAATCTAAAAATACCATACATTTTGAAATTCTATTTCAAACTTAAATTAGCTAAGTTGAAATTGAATTTTGAATTTGTTGAGAGAGATTTGATCAAGTTGCAGATAAAATTACATTTAAACGTTATTCTATCCTCTGCAATTCGAATTTTCTCCAAATTATCTAAATTTAGAATATTTTTTGAAGTTGGTAGGGAATCTATCACTATCTCTACTGATCTAAAAATACCATACATTTTCAAATTCTATTTCAAACTTAAATTATCTAAGTTAAAATTGAATTTTGAGGATTGGTTGGCTGCAACGTCAGGAACTACCAAAGGAGCAAATGGCTCGCGCAAAACCAAACGTAGCCCTCCGATGGTTGCTGCTGGTGTTACCAAGAGGCTGAGAACTTCCCCCTCCACTCAAGCTAAGCCGGTGAAACCCGGAATGCCCTCTGACAAACCTTCCAAACTATCTAAAGCTGGGATGAGCAGCAAAATCTCTTCGGCGGCGGTTGACGTTCAACCCCGCTGAGAGAAATGAGGATATTTTGTTGGAACTGCCGGGGTCTTGGTTCGCCCTCGGCAGTTCAGGGTTTGGTTGATTTAGCTCGTCGCTTGGAACCAACTATTATTTTTTTTGTCCGAAACTAGACTATTTAATTTTAATTATGAAAGATTGAAACTCTCATTGAACATGCTGGGTTGCCTCCATGTGAAAAGCAGCCCCACTTGCTCTAGACTCCTTTTTTTTGGAATAATAAAGTTAGTTTTGATTTGTTATCGTATTCCGATCGCTTTATTGATTCCATCATTACCTCTACTTCTGATTGCTTTCTTTTTACCGGAATGTATGGTTATGCTGATACGAGCATGAAATCTAAAACATGGGAACTTATCGACTCCCTGCGTGACATGTCACAACTACCTTGGTTAATCGGTGGGGACCTAAACAACATATTATCCGACTCGGAAAAACAAGGTGGAAGTCGCAGGCCCCCATCCCAAATTAACAACTTTCGAGATTGCTTATCTCATAATGCACTTTTTGACTGCAAACCTTACTCGGGATGGTTTACATGGTCTCGCACGGGTCCCAATGTTACACCCGTTTGTGAACGACTCGATCGTTTTCTTGCATGCAATGCTTGGTTAAATGCACACCTATCATTCCAATGCCGAAATGTCTTCTCACCGGACTCCGATCACTATGTTATTATTATGGATACCTTTCCTTCTCCCAATAATAATCGCCAACCTCCTGATAATAACGATCATTTTCGATTCGAATCTTGTTGGGCGCAGGACCCTTCATGCATCTCGTCTGTCCATCAAGCTTGGTCAGCAGCGTCGGGCACCTTACTCGATAAGCTGGCCATCGTGGGCAGCCACCTTCGTGACTGGCAAACATCCAAGCGTTCCCAGTCGACTCACCGCATTGCTGAACTACAACGACAAACTAACTCATACATGCGACGTAGGAACTTGACCTCTGCGATGCTAAATAATTTGCGAGATGCGAAAATGGAGCTGCGACGTCTTTTAGACGAACGCGAGGCTTACTGGGCACAACGCTCTCGTGTCACCTGGCTTTCGCAAGGAGACAGAAATACATCCTTTTTTCACGCTAAGGCCTCCAAGCGTCGGAAAAAGAATTCCATACGAGGATTGTTTGACGCCAACCGCCAATGGCAGACGACAGAACCTGAACTCCTTCGGATTGCGTCCGATTATTTCCGAGAGCTATTTGAGACATCCAATCCGGTCTCCTCTCCCCGACTGCTGGAGCAAATCCATCATGTCGTTACTCCTGAAATGAATGATTCTTTATTACGACCTTTATCCGAGAACGAGGTGCTTGCTGCATTTAGGGATATAGGCCCTAGGAAGGCACCGGGTATAGATGGTTTCCCTAGCAGTTTCTATAGACAATATTGTGATGTCATTGGGCCTGAGTTTGTCGAACTCTGTCTGCGACTCCTTTGGGGAGAAGCGGACATGTCGACTGTTAACAAAACGGTCATAGTTTTAATCCCGAAAGTAGATGATGCTACTACTATGCGTCAATTTCGACCTATTAGCTTATGCACAATCATCTACAAAATTGTCGCAAAAGTCCTGGTCAATCGTCTAAAACCGATCCTACCCAATTGTATCAGTGATGCCCAGGCTGCTTTTGTTAGCGGACGAAATATCACCGATAACATTTTGATCGCCCACGAGCTTGTACATATCCTTCACGCCAATCACGCTTCAATCTATCAAGGGGCAGCCGTTAAACTTGATATGGAAAAGGCTTTCGACAAAGTCGAATGGTCCTTCCTCCGTGATGTAATGACGCGTATGGGGTTCGCTCAAGAGTGGGTGCAGTTACTTATCCGCTACGTCTCCTCTGTCTCTTTCTCGGTCCGGCTTAACGGGGCTCTCTCGGAGGAGTTCTCTCCTACGAGAGGTATCCGACAAGGAGACCCTCTTTCGCCCTTCCTGTTCCTCATTTGCTCACAAGGGCTATCCGCAGCCCTTGAAACAGAGCAGAGAAAAGGCAGGCTACTAGGCTTGAATGCAAATCGTCGAGGGCCTCGGGTCAATCATCTGCTCTTTGCGGATGACAATATTGTGTTCTTGCGGAATTGTCCAGAGGAAGCACAACGTTTGAAAGAAATTCTACATCTATATGGATCATCCTTCGGCCAATCTGTGAACTTTGCTAAGTCTACAGCATATTGCAGTTCCTCCTGCTCCACGGATTTCTTACAGGCCCTACAGCATACACTTGGAATTCGTTTGGTTGAGGACCCTGGGATTTACCTTGGGGTCCCCCTCCTGGTAGGAAAAAACCGAACGAAAAGTTTAGGATTTGTAAGAGATAAGGTAAATTCTCGCATGGCAAAATGGGACACTAATTTACTATCCTTTAGCGGCCGCGAAATTCTGATAAAATCTGTGGCCCAAGCACTGCCACAATATATTATGTCCTGTTATCTTCTACCGCAAAATATTGTGGATGACGCGACTCGCTCGATACGTAGGTATTGGTGGTCGGGTCGAAGCAACAAGAAAGGCTGGCCTTTACTCTCCTGGGATGCCCTGTGCGTGCCCAAGACAGCTGGGGGGATGGGCTTCCTGGACCTACATGATTTTAACATTGCGCTTCTAGGGAAACAAATTTGGCGACTTGTTCAGTCACATGAGTCCTTGCTTGCCAGGGTCTTGCGATACAGATATTTTCCCTCGGGCAATATACTCGAGGCTAAATCGGATAGACGCTCTTCCTTTGCTTGGCGGGGTATTTGGCAGGCCATTCAAAGATTACAGCATGGTTTCTTCTGGCGCCCTGGTGTTGATAGTCGATTACGTGTTCACCGTGATCACTGGGGTGGATCTAGTGGGCTTTCATTTTTCGGATCTTATCATGATAATGAGGAGATGCCTCTGAGATGTAGTGACTTTATGGTCCGCAATCAAAATGCTTGGGACGAAAGCAGGATTCATGCCTACTTTGACTTGGATGACGCTGCTAACGTCCTGAAAGTTCCAATCTCTGCTGATCACCGGGATGTCTTACTGTGGGGTTTCCATGACACCAACATCTATACAGTCCGCTCCGGTTATCTTTTTCTGCGACGGCCTTTACGACCTCTTGCACGTCCTTTCCCACTATGGAAGGTCATTGCTAAGTCCCCTACGCTGCCGAAAATCCGTACCTTTGGTTGGCGGGCGGGGAGGAATGCCTTGCCAACTGGTGACCGGCTCGCAGCTTTGGGTATGGGTGCAGGTGTTTGTCCTTTCTGTCCCACTATTATTGAAACTGTGGTTCATGCATTGAGGGATTGTCCCGGTGCCAATGCAGCACTACAGCTTGCAGGATTCCCCCGCGCGATCAATGATAGTACGGACCCTTCGATCGCTCACTGGTTAGAGCGAGGCGCTTTGCTTCTCTCCCGCGCTGAGTTTAGCCTGTTGCTTACGATTATTTGGAACATTTGGAACCGGAGGAATGACTGGGTCCACTCCCGACGCATGCAGCCACCATGGCTCACCCTTATGAATTCCCAGGAACTTCTTCTCGACTACGCCTCGGCCACATCCACCAGCCCTTCACCGCACACGAGTACTGACCCCGCGCTCCCCCGACCAGCTTGGAGACCACCATCGGCAGGCAGAATCAAGATCAATGTCGATGGTGCTTACAACCCGGTCACAGGTACTGCTGGTCTTGGTATTATAGCTAGCGATGCCAACGGTACAGTCTTACTCGGGCAGGCCCTCTACTCTGAAGACATCCTAGACTCTTCCTCTGCTGAGCTACAGGCTAATGTTGCCGGACTTCATCTTGGATTAGATGCGGGTTGGCAGAGTTTCCATCTCGAGTCGGACGCGGCCTTGATACTCAACAAGCTCCGCAATCTGGACCATGACGCTTCCATATTACGCTCGCAGATATCAGCGGCTCGAGCTTTACTTGTTACTATTCCTGATTTATACTATACTTATGTACCACGCGCTGCTAATGTTCTAGCGCATAGTGTAGCCATGTGGACTCTACATTCTCGATGTTCTTTATCTTTTGGACCGGGATTGCCCGATGACTTACGATCTTTTGTACCGGTTGTTCATCAGCCATCTTGATTTATTTATATATATATGGGTACTCTTTTCCCCTCTTAGGACCCTAACTGGGCTTGCCCAGTTGGGATTAGTGGGGTTTTTAATGAGGCCCTTTCCTTCAAAAAAAAATTCTATCGGGTCCATTGTTCGGCCCATTTAGACCCGATCGTCCGAAACCTATACAAAAGGGGTTGCAAAATAAGTTTTAATCCAAATTTAGGAATGCATATAATTGATTACGAGCATTTCAGCATGATTATATTGCAAAAACTCGATTACAGTTCTTTTTACTCAGTTAAAATTCTAACGGGTCCATTGTTCGGCCCATTTAGACCTGGTTTTTCGAAACCTATACAAAAAGGGTTGCAAAATAAGTTTTAATCCAAATTTAGGAATGCATATAATTGATTACGAGCTTTTCAACACGATTATATTGCAAAAACTCGATTTATGTTCTTTTTACTCAATTAATATTCTAATGGGTCCATTGTTCGGCCCATTTAGACCCACTCGTCCGAAACCTCTAAAAAAGGGTTGCAAAATAAGTTTTAATCCAAATTTAGGAGTTCATACAATTGATTACAAGCTTTTCAACACAATTATATTGCAAAAACTCGATTTTTGTGCTTTTTACACAGTTAAAATTCTAAAGGGTCCATTGTTCCACCCATTTAGACCCGCTCGTCTGAAACCTCTACAAAAGGGTTGCAAAATAAGTTTTAATCCAAATTTAGGAGTTCATAAAATTTTTTACGAGCTTTTCAACACGATTATATTGCAAAAACTCGATTTCTATACTTTTTACTCAATTAAAATTCTAACGGGTCCATTGTTCGGCCCATTTAGACCCGCTCGTCCGAAACCTTTACAAAAAGATGGCAAAATAAATTTTAATCAAATTTTAGGAGTTCATATAATTGATTAAGAGCTTTTCAACACGAATATACTGCAAAAACTTGATTTCTGTTCTTTTTACTCAGTTAATATTCTAACGGGTCCATTGTTCGGCCCATTTAGACCCGCTCGTCTAAAACCTCTACAAAAGGGTTGCAAAATAAGTTTTAATCCAAATTTAGGAGTTCATACAATTGATTACGAGCTTTTCAACACGATTATATTGCAAAAACTCGATTTCTATACTTTTTACTCAATTAAAATTCTAACGGATCCATTGTTCGGCCCATTTAGAACCGCTCGTCCGAAACCTTTACAAAAAGATCGCAAAATAAATTTTAATCAAATTTTAGGAGTTCATATAATTGATTAAGAGCTTTTCAACACGATTATATTGCAAAAACTTGATTTCTGTTCTTTTTACTAAGTTAATATTCTAACGGGTCCACTGTTCGGCCAATTTAGACCCGCTCGTCCGAAACCTCTACAAAAGGGTTGCAAAATAAGTTTTAATCAAAATTTAGGAGTTCATACAATTGATTACAAGCTTTTCAACACAATTATATTGCAAAAACTCGATTACTATACTTTTTACTCAGTTAAAATTCTAACGGGTCCATTGTTCGGCCCATTTAGACCCGCTCGTCTGAAACCTCTACAAAGGGTTGCAAAATAAGTTTTAATCCAAATTTAAGAGTTCATACAGATGATTACGAGCTTTTCAAAACGATTATATTGCAAAAACTAGATTTCTGTAGTTTTTACTCCTTTAAAATTCTAAGGGGTCAATGGTTCGGCCCATTAATACCCGCTCGTCCGAAACCTCTACAAAAAAGATCGCAAAATAAGTTTTAATCAAACTTTAGGAGTTCATATAATTGATTAAGAGCTTTTCAACACGATTATATTGTAATAACTCGATTTCTGTTCTTTTTACTCAGTTAAAATTCTAACGGGTCCATTGTTCGGCCCATTTAGACTCGCTCGTCTGAAACCTCTACAAAAGGGTTGCAAAATAAGTTTTAATCCAAATTTAGGAGTTCATACAATTGTTTACGAGCTTTTCAACATGATTATATTGCAAAAACTCGATATTTATACATTTTACTCAATTAAAATTCTAACGGGTCCATTGTTCGGCCCATTTAGGCACGCTCGTCCGAAACCTCTACAAAAAAGATCGCAAAATAAGTTTTAATCAAATTTTAGGAGTTCATATAATTGATTAAGAGCTTTTCAACACGATTATATTGTAAAAACTCGATTTCTATTCTTTTTACTCAATTAATATTCTAACGGGTCCATTGTTCGGCCCATTTAGACCCGCTCGTCCGAAACCTCTACAAAAGGGTTGCAAAAAAAGTTTTAATCCAAATTTAGGAGTTTATACAATTGATTGCGAGCTTTTCAACACAATTATATTTCAAAAACTCGATTACTATACTTTTTACTTAGTTAAAATTCTAACGAGTCTATTTTTCTGCCCATTAGGACCCGCTCGTCTGAAACCTCTACAAAAGGGTTGCAAAATAAGTTTTAATCCAATTTTAGGAGTTCATACAATTGTTTACAAGCTTTTCAACACGATTATATTGCAAAAACTCGATTTCTACACTTTTTACTCAATTAAAATTCTAACGGGTCCATTGTTCGGCCCATTTAGACCCGCTCGTCCGAAACTTCTACAAAAAAGATCGCAAAATAAGTTCTAATCAAATTTTAGGAGTTCATATAATTGATTAAGAACTTTTCAACACGATTATATTGCAAAAACTCGATTTCTGTTCTTTTTAATCAAATTTTAGGAGTTCATATAATTGATTAAGAGCTTTTCAACACGATTATATTGTAAAAACTCAATTTCTGTTCTTTTTACTTAGTTACTATTCTAACGGGTCCATTGTTCGGCCCATTTAGACCTGCTTGTCTGAAACCACTACAAAAGGGTTGCAAAATAAGTTTTAATCCAAATTTAGGAGTTCATACAATTGTTTACGAGCTTTTCAACACAATTATATTGCAAAAACTCGATTTCTGTTCTTTTTACTCAGTTATATTCTAACGGGTCCATTGTTCAGCCCATTTAGACCCGCTAGTCTAAAACCTCTACAAAAGGGTTGCAAAATAAGTTTTAATCCAAAATTTGGAGTTCATACCATTGTTTACGAGCTTTTCAACACGATTATATTGCAAAAACTCGATTTCTGTTCTTTTTACTCAGTTACTATTCTAACAGGTCCATTGTTCGGCCCATTTAGACCCGCTCGTCTGAAACCTCTACAAAAGGGTCGCAAAATTAGTTTTAATCCAAATTTAGGAGTTCATACAATTGTTTACGAGCTTTTCAACACAATTATATTGCAAAAACTCGATTTCTGTTCTTTTTACTCAGTTAATATTCTAACGGGTCCATTGTTCAGCCCATTTAGACCCGCTCATCTGAAACCTCTACAAAATGGTTGCAAAATAAGTTTTAATCTAAATTTAGGAGTTCATACAATTGTTTACGAGCTTTTCAACACAATCATATTGCAAAAACTCGATTTTTGTGCTTTTTACTCAGTTAAAATTCTAACGGGTCCATCGTTCGGCCCATTTAGACCCGCTCGTCTGAAACCTCTACAAAAGGGTTGCAAAATAAGTTTTAATCCAAATTTAGGAGTTCATACAATTGTTTACGAGCTTTTCAATACGATTATATTGCAAAAACTCAATTTCTGTACTTTTTACTCAGTTAAAATTCTAACGAGTCCGTTGTTCGGCCCATTTAGAACCGCTCGTCCGAAACCTTTACAAAAAAGACCGCAAAATATGTTAGAATCAAATTTTAGGAGTTCATATAATTGATTACGACCTTTTCAACATGATTATATTGTAAAATCTCGATTACAGTTCTTTTTACTTAGTTAAAATTCTAGCGGGTCCATTGTTCGGCCCATTTAGACTCGCTCGTCCGAAACCTCTACAAAAGGGTTGCAAAATAAGTTTTAATCCAAATTTAGGATTTCATACAATTGTTTACGAGCTTTTCAACACGATTATATTGCAAAAACTCGATTTAGGTACTTTTTACTCAGTTAAAATTCTAACGGGTCCATTGTTCGGCCCATTTAGACCCGCTCCTCCGAAATCTTTACAAAAAAGATAGCAAAATAAATTTTAATCAAATTTTAGGAGTTCATATAATTGATTAAGAGGTTTTCAGCACGATTATATTGCAAAAACTTGATTTCTGTTCTTTTTACTCAGTTAATATTCTAACGGGTCCATTGTTCGGCCCATTTAGACCCGCTCGTCCGAAACCTCTACAAAAGGGTTGCAAAATAAGTTTTAATCCAAATTTAGGAGTTCATACAATTGATTACGAGCTTTTCAACACAATTATATAGCAAAAACTCGATTTTTGTGATTTTTACTCTGCTAAATTTCTAACGGGTCCATTGTTCGGCCCATTTAGACCCGCTCGTCCGAAACCTTTGCAAAAAAGATCACAAAATAAGTTAGAATCAAATTTTAGGAGTTCATATAAATGATTAAGAGCTTTTCAACACGATTATATTGTAAAAATGCGATTTATGTTCTTTTTCCTCAGTTAATATTCTAACGGGTCTATTGTTCGACCCATTTAGACCCGCTCGTCCGAAACCTCTACAAAAGGGTAGCAAAATAAGTTTTAATCCAAATTTAGGAGTTCATACAATTGATTACGAGCTTTTCAATACGATTATATTGCAAAAGCTCGATTTCTGTTCTTTTTACTCAGTTAATATTCTAACGAGTCCATTGTTCGGCCTATTTAGACCCGCTCGTCCGAAACCTTTACAAAAAAGATCGCAAAATAAGTTAGAATCAAATTTTAGGAGTTCATATAATTGATTACGAGCTTTTCAACTAGATTGTATTGCAAAAACTCAATTTCTATACTTTTTACTCGGTTAAAATTCTAACGGGACCATTTTTCTGCCTATTTAGAATCGCTCGTCCGGAACCTTACAAAAAGGACCGCAAAATAAGTTTTAATCAAAATTTAGGAGTTCATATAGTTGATTACGAGCTTTTCAACACAATTATATTGCAAAAACTCGATTTCTGTTCTTTTTACTTAGTTAAAATTCTAACGGGTCCATTGTTCGGCCCATTTAGACCCGCTCGTCCGAAACCTCTACAAAAGGGTTGCACAATAAGTGTTAATCCAAATTTAGGAGTTCATACAATTAATCACGAGCGTTTCAACACGATTATATTGCAAAAACTCGATTTCTGTACTTTTTACTCAGTTAAAATTCTAACGGATCCATTGTTCGGCCTATTTAGACCCGCTCGTCCGAAACCTCTACAAAAGGGTTGCAAAATAAGTTTTAATCAAAATTTAGGAGTTCATGCAATTGATTACGAGCTTTTCAACACGATTATATTGCAAAAACTCGATTTCTGTACTTTTTACTCAGTTAAAATTCTAACGGGTCCATTGTTCGGCCTATTTAGACCCGATCGTCCGAAACCTATACAAAAAGGGTTGCACAATAAGTTTTAATCCAAATTTAGGAATGTATATAATTGATTACGAGCATTTCAACATGATTATATTGCAAAAACTCGATTTCTATACTTTTTACTCAGTTAAAATTCTAACGGGTAACGGGTTTGATGGCTCTCAATTCTCTCTCAAAATTTTCAGGGGTTTTTTGGTTTTTGCTTGCTCCGATTTTCCGGTTGGATTTTCTCTTTCTTCCACCGGTTCCCCTTTCCCTCACGGCGTTTCAGTTTCTGCCGCTTATGCAAGCCAACAATCGTCCCTTGGAATGCGGGAAGAATTATTAGGGAGTCATCCCACTCCAACCCATCACTTTTTTCGGTTTATCTTTTATATGCTATTTTTATCTTTTTTTACTAACTCTCTGTTCCTTTCTGGTTTATGTTAACCGGTTGTATCTTGCGCTTCTCCAAATATTTTCCTTCCTCACCATTTTGCTTGATTTTGACAAGGGTAAATCTCACCGGAACTTTTCAGTTCCGGATGGTAAGCCTTTTCATTTCCTTCATTATATGCTTTTTTCGTTTTTTTTTTCAGTGCTTCTCTAACTCTTTCTTTCCTTTGTTTCATGGGTTTCCCATCACGTTCGTTGTCGATGGCAAATCTCCGTCATCTACACAACGACGGCAAGGAACGATCTATGTTTAGACCTAATATTTCGACGGTCCTCTTCTTCGGATCTGCCTCCTTCACTTTAGCCCTGATTATAGCAGAAGAACTCCTCGGATTCTTTGCTGCCAAGGATCTTTTTTTGTTTCCTCTCCTCTTTCATTTTTATCTAATCCTTTTCTCTGATTCTATTTACAAAGCCTTTTTCTTTCTGTTTTGCAGAACCATCTTTCTACATACATCTAGATCGGAGTCATTTATGAGTCTTTTCTCCTCCGACGATGGGTCTAACAATCCCCCACCGTCCCTGGAATTTATGCTTAAAACCTTTTGGTCTTTTATGGCGGCCGTTCTCCGCTGCTTAGATAGGGGTTTCCTTAGATTGCTCAGCGATCTAGGGTTTTTTCTCCCCCTTCATTCATCCCCCTTTATTTTGCTTTATTTGTATCTTTCCTTCATTTTTATTTTCTTTTTCTTAACTTCATTATATTTCAATCTTGTATTGTTTTCCTATTCTGATTCCGTTTCATGTCCCTCCATCATAGGTTCCCCCCTCCGTGTGGTCCGGTGGTGGTTCTCATCTGTGCCCTTTCCCCAACGGCGGCTAGGGTTATTTTTCCCTTCTAGTATTATTTCTCTCATTTGGTTCAATATCCTTTTAACTCTTCTTTTGCTTTCTTCTCTCCAGGAAAACTTTAAATCCCTTCTCAGAGGGCCTGCTACTACTATAACCACTGGACAGTATGCGATGTACGCTTTCCTCCTTGTCTTTATTTTCTCTCATTTCTTCTTTATTTTCATGCCTCTCTATAGTCTGTACTTGATTCCACGTTCTTATCATCTACATATGCTAGGGTTTAAATTACTATTATTAAATTGTAGGCCACTGAACTATGAGTTACTTTTAAGTATCTGTTGTGTTTCTTATGCCATGAACCCAAATAAATTCACACCTGTTGATATGCCTTATACATTGATAGACACCTCGATTTTAAAATTTTACATTATCTTAAATCGATATCAAGCCCTCTCAGGGAACCAATTTCAAGCCCATCTTCTGGGATTCCTCATTACATACTACATTAGCTTTATACGATTTTATCCTCTCATTTTCCTATACTCTCTTCTACATGACCATCAAGGTATGTATTGGAATTTAACAGTTTATAATGATGTCATATGGTCAACTATATATCATAATATTATCACCTCTAATAATTACTGTATTCATACTATTCTGTATTTGTTCTTACACTTCAAATATGTTCTGCATTGTTGCCATGGGAGTAGTACCATTAATATTGACTCAGTTAATCCCCTCACTATCAAAAACTTACCTTTTCCTCTCTCCATAATGTACTTTGAATCTTTACATATACTAAGCTTTATCATTTTGTTTTTAAATATCATTTAGTTCACATTTATGCATACTTATACTAAGCTTTTTTCTAATGTCAATCTTACATTAATTAACTATTGGAATAATCTGAGATATGCACAACTAAATACAACTCCTTTCATTCTGGTCATGCACTATCTATCTCATTTACATATTCATATGCTGAATTTACACTCTGTTCATTTCATGTTTACTCTGTTCCTTTTGTCCTTGTCATTTTCATATCATCACCATTGTTATTCCGGTCAAATTCCATCCATCCCTCCTTTATATATTTCTAATGTCATTTTCTTTTTCATGATTACTCTATTACTTTTGTATTCTATGCAAACTAAAATCCTGGCTTCTTGCATTCTTGCCATCTATCTCAACATTATATCTAACTATCCACCAAATCATCAAATGTCCTCGTTTATGTTTTTGTATGTTTATCAATTACTCATATTGTATATTAATTTTATTCCATGGTCCTCTATTTTCTCTTGTGCTTATTGTATTATCGAAAGTTGTCATTTAACTCACTGCATATGTTTTCTTTTTGACATATCACTTGTTGCCTCTCATTATGTACCACCAATGGATGCCATGACACAAGTTACTAACCAGCTGCTCAAGGATTTCTGGAATCTCAATACTCCTCCTAGGTTAAGATTCATATTTACTTTATTTAAATTACATAGCATTCCCCCTATATTTTTTTGCTCTTTTGGTCTGTATTTATTTTCTTATCCCCGCTTCTTCATTCCCCTGGGTCTGTAATTATTTTTTCTTGCTTTTTTCTTTTCTGCTTTCCTTTTATCTTTATTATTATGCTCTTATCTGCATTATAGATCTTATCACTACTGCCATGAATGTTCTATATTCCCCACTAGATGTATGTGTTTATATTAACGACCTTTACTCATTGATTCGTTTGCTAGATACCCCTCCCTACTACACCTTTTTAGGTGAAATCTTACAAGCCCACTTCTGGGATCCTTCTCAAATCCTATTTAATAGGAGTCTTTCTTTTATATTTTCTATTTATTTTTCAAACCCTTTAATAATCCTTAGCTCTACTTTTTCCAAAACAAACTCAAAGCCCAGCTACATTCTATTTCTTCATCTTTATTCAAAATTTATTAGCTACCTTATAATGTATTATTATGCTCAAAGCTCTCTAAATTTTTATTTCACTTTTACCCTCCAATTAAGCCACCAGTATACAATTAATTCCAAAAAATCAGCTGCATTTAAAAGTCACAATCTATCATTTACTTTCAAATTATCCTCCTTACGTTTTTCTGTCATTTTAAATTTTCATAAACTTCCCTTTAATAAAGTTTTAAATACAGTCAACGCTAACTTTATTCTTTCGTTTTTACTCTATTTACTACAATCAACTTTATTACTAAAATTATTCTCCTCAAAATATACCTTTTATTATGCAACATTAATACCAATAATGAAATTAATTTTCAGCAGTTACATGATTTATTTTCCTTTATTTGCGCCAGCAAAACTTATTCTCCGTTTTAAACACTTAATTATTAAAAGTTTCCATTATATTACCAAAGCTACTCTGATCTTTCTCTTTTTAAACCTCCTTTCCAGCCAATATCTCAGTCAAACCTTCTTAATAATACCATTAAAGCTTTACAAAAATTTTAAAAGATATTTAAACTACTTTCCTTTAATAACTCCTAGAGTTTCTTCTTTTTCAAGGACTTCTTTTTCAATTAAGGAATGTACCTTAGTTAATTTACTTTCTGATATTAGTAGTTCCAATCTTTTACAATCGCTAAATATTCCTCTGAATCTTTCTCAACCCACTTTCCATATCTCATCACCTTTAGCTGTTTTAGTCCTATTTATATACTTGTATTACAATCACACCAACACACTACAAATTCTACCTATCTCGTATTCCTCATACCCTCTAAATCCCTCAATGGCTTCCTCCTCCTCCATCCCCCAACTCAACTCGATCAACCTCACCAATGAAGAATCAAACCTGCTCTACACTCCTGACTTTGATCTCATCAAGGAAGATCCCAAACTCATTGTCTTTGGTCGCTTCATATCGTCCAAACCTCTTGATATTTATGTTGTTATCAATGCCTTCGAAGGAATCTGGAAACCCAATGAAGTTGTATCCATCTCAGTGATACAAGATAACTTTCTCAAGATCAAGTTCAAAGAAATCAAGAACTGCTATGAAATTCTCAATCGTGGACCTTGGCTGTACAAGGATGAATGGCTTGCAGTCACCGAATACGATCCAGTCAAATCCTTGACCGACTACAACTTTACAACTATGAGAATCTGGATCAGAATCTTCTCCCTTCCTGATTCACTCTTTGCTGATATAGATCGATCCCATCTGGTGGGACATGCTTTAGGTTCGATGGTGGGCACTGTTCTCCGAACGGATACCCGCCAAGTTGATGGGAACATGAATGAATTCCTTCGAGTTGAAATCTTTCTCAATATCACAAGACCTGTCACCCGATTTGTGTTTATTGGGTCTGGTGAAAACAAAATTATGTGCCGTCTTCAGTATGAAAGGCTTCCGATTCTCTGCCCTGGTTGCGGTATTATCAGTCATACCCTAGAAAACTGTCCTATCCGATCTTCACTCGATCCCAACAAATTGCAATATGGAGAATGGCTCCGTTACCTTCCTCCTAGACGTCGCCCAGTTGGAATTCGTGGGCGTATCCGAAATGTAGAACCGAATCTGAATCCAAACATCCCTCCAGTGAATGGTAAACTTTTATCATCTGTTATAATTACAACTGTTTTCAATTATTTTCCCCTCTCAAAATTTCTATCAAAATACTCACCTTCTAATTTCCTCGTAGTGGCCCCAGCGAATATCCCAGCAGCCCCGGCCAATCCTACAGCTCCTCCTAACAATCAAAATAATATGGGTAAATTACTTTACTCATTTATCATCCTTTATATAAATAGTTACCAGTTTCTAATAACATTCTTTTTTCAATATAAAGGCTCTCTAAATGAAGGCGATGCCGCCTCATTTACGGAACAAGTAACCGAAGATGCCCTAAACGTCGATATGACCATGGATGATGGCCCCAATACTGTCAATGACCCCCCTGCTGCTGATCCGAAACAAAAAGCTCCTCTTGAGGCCCAACCCCTGAACACCATCTACCCCATTCCAGAAGATGGTTCTGATGATGATTGGGAAACCAATGATGATTATGGTGTTCCTAGCCCTACTGCCGAGCAGATAAAAAAGTTTGACTCTGAATCGAGTAAGCCTTCTAAACCCACTGATACAATATTCAATGACTTTAATCAGTGGTTACTTAAAACTTACCCGAATGATGCAGCCCCTGCACCTGTTCATGCACCAGCCCCTGCACCTGTACCTGCACCAACCCAAACAAACAGAGGCATGAAACGCCGTTCCCCAATACAAGTATCGCTCCCGCTGAAAAAATCCAAACAGTCAGGATCTACTCCAAAAGCTGGGATGAGCAGCTCTAAAAACTCTCCGGCGGCGGCTGATTCCCAGCCCCGCCGAGCAAAATGAGGATCCTCTGCTGGAACTGTCAGGGTCTTGGACAAGCCCCGACGGTTCAACATTTCCGGTCCTATGTCCAACGTACCAACCCTGATATTATCTTCTTATGCGAAACTAAGCTAAATAATGCGGAATGTAACCGCTTATGTCTTTCATTAGGTATGTTAGACATTATTTCTATCCCCCCATCGAAAGGTTGTTCCGGAATTTCTTTATTCGCCGAAAACGATATTAATATAAGCTTAATTTCCTATTCGTTGCGTTATATTCACATTCAAATTACAAAGAATAACTACACTATGTTTTTCACTGTAATGCATGGATTTTCGGAAACTAGCCAAAAATATAAAACATGGGAGTTAATTGATTCTTTATACACTTCTACTAAAGATAAACCTTGGCTTCTCGGTGGAGATTTCAATGAGATTCTAACAGATTCGGAAAAACAAGGGGGCCCCCGTAGAGCTAGATCCCAAATTAAAAATTTTCGAAATTGTTTAACTCGAAACAACCTATTTGACTGTAAGCCATCTTCGGGTTGGTTTACATGGACAAAAGTAGGACCCTTAACCCCGGTAATTCATGAAAGACTAGACCGTTTTATCGCTAATTCCGCTTGGCAAGATCTCTACCCTTCTCATCGTATAACCACGGAATATGTCGCAAAATCCGACCATTGTTTCCTTCTTCTCGAATTTGATAAATCAACTACTACACCCAAAACACAAACTCCCAAGAATTTCAGATTCGAAAGCTGTTGGGCCAATAATAAAGACAATATCAAAACGATCAAAAGGGCATGGGCTGTTACACCCGGAACAGCCATCGACAAAATTAAAGCGGTAGGAACATACCTTGAGGATTGGCAAAACCAACAACGCTTTAAAACAACTGGACGTATTAAATTCCTTACTAAAAAAATAAATAAACTACTCTATCGTCCCTTAACGGCCTCAAACAAACAAATTTACTTAAACTATAGAACGGAATTAAATAAACTTTTAACAGAACAAGAAGTTTATTGGGCTCAAAGATCCCGAACTCTTTGGCTTTCCCAAGGAGACAAAAACACCAAATTCTTCCATGCCAGAGCTTCTAATCGGAATAAGAAAAATTCAATCATAGGCCTTTATGATGCCAACTCCTATTGGCGCACTTCTGAATCAGACATTATGAATATTGCTTCGGATTATTTCCAAAACTTGTTTACAACTTCTAATCCCCAATTCTCGAACACCATTCTTGACAAAATTCACCCTTCCATCAATTCCTCAATGAACGAAAACCTACTCAAGCCGTTCACTATAGAAGAAATTCTTCATGCCTTTAAAGATATTGACCCTAGGAAGGCACCTGGTGCCGACGGTCTACCTAGTAGTTTCTTTAGACAACACTGGGATACAGTTGGAGACGATGTTCTTAATCTTTGTATTGACCTATTAAACGGCAACGCTGATATGGCCTCAGTTAACAAAACTATACTGGTGCTAATACCCAAAGTACAGGATCCAACATCCATGAAGCATTTCAGACCAATTAGCCTTTGCACTGTACTCTATAAAATAGTTGCCAAAACAATTGTAAACAGAATGAAACAGGCTATACCTCTTTGTATTAGCCCTAATCAAGCAGCCTTTGTCCAGGGACGCAACATTTCTGACAACATCCTTGTTGCGCATGAAATTATTCACAATATTAACTCTGGAGCTACTAAATCCTCTCAAGGAGCTGCTCTCAAGCTAGACATGGAAAAAGCTTTCGATAGAGTAGAATGGTCTTTCCTTGCAAACGTAATGAAACGTATGGGTTTTGCATCTGATTGGATTGAGCTTATAATGCGTTGTATAACTACAGTCTCTTTCTCAGTTAAAATTAACAACTCTTTTTCACCCATCTTTCAACCTCAACGTGGTCTTCGTCAGGGGGACCCTCTATCCCCTTTCCTTTTTCTCTTCTGCACTCAAGGCCTCTCGGCTTACTTAGCTGCTGCTCAACAAACTAATATACTTCCAGGTCTAGGCGTTTGTAAACATGGGCCCAAAGTTAACAACCTTCTTTTTGCTGATGATTGTATGGTATTTATAAATACTAATCCATCTGAAGCATCCCTTCTGAAAAATGCTCTTCAAATATATGCTAATGCATCTGGTCAAGCAGTCAATTTCGAGAAATCAACAATTTTCTATAACCCAAGTACACCATCTGCAACAAGAAATGCAATCAATAGCCTTTTACAAGTACGCGAAGTTTCTAACCCCGGAGTATACCTAGGCATCCCGCTTCTAATAGGGAAAAATAAAACTGAATCACTGGGATTTGTACGTGATAAAGTACATGATCGTCTCTCTAGCTGGGACAAACACCTACTTTCCTTTAGTGGTCGAGAGATTTTCATCAAAGCTGTCTTACAATCTCTCCCACAATATGTTATGTCTTGCTATCTTCTACCACAAAATATCATCGATGACATGACTACATCAATTCGCCAATATTGGTGGACTGGTAAATCCAACAAAAAAGGTTGGCATATGTTACCTTGGAATCGCATATGCTTACCTAAGGCTGCTGGCGGTATGGGCTTTAAGGACTTACACGACTTTAACATTGCTCTCTTGGGCAAGCAAGTTTGGAAACTCATCTGTGAACCAGATTCCTTATTAGGACAAATATATCGGTCCAAATGCTTTCCTTCGGGCAACATTCTGGATGCACCAAAACCCAACAGGGGCTCCTTTGCTTGGCAAGGTATATATAACGCCCTTCAGCGTCTTTTCCCAGGCTTTCTTCACCGGCCTGGTATAAACAGTAATATTAGAATACATAGAGATATATGGGGTGGATCCTCCCCGGTTGTGCTTACTGGGGATTACGAAATCTCCGATGAATTTCACATTTGTTGTCGAGATTTTATGATACGTAACCAAACCGCCTGGGATACGGTCAAGATAAACAATTATTTCAGTCCATCTGATGCCGATACTATCCTCCGCATCCCCATCATTAATGATCAACGTGACTCCATACTCTGGTCTCCCAACGACTCGGGTATTTATTCAGTCCGTTCTGGATATATTTTCTTACAACGTTCAATAACCCAACCTTCACCATCAACTCGCTTTTGGAAGTTTTTATCCAAAATAAAAGCTTTACCCAAAGTCAAAACTTTTGGCTGGCGTATGGCTTCTGATGCTCTACCAGTTGGATCTAAAATGCAAGCCTTCTCCCCAAGCTCGGGGCCTTGCCCTATCTGTGGTAGCCATTCGGAATCGACCCTTCATGCGCTTCGTGATTGCCCTGGGGCATCTGAAGCTCTCCAAATTAGTGGTATTCCTATCTCTCTCTATAAGAGTTTAGCTCCTACGCCTATGCAATGGTTAGAGGAAGCAGCCTCAACAATTTCCTCTGATAAATTTGGTCTCTTCCTTACTGTTTTATGGAATATATGGAACAGAAGGAATGACTGGGTTCATAACCACCATCTACAACCTTCATGGCTAATTGCTGTTAATTCAATTAGCTTACATGATGAATTTTGCAAATCTTTAATTTCGATTGACCCAGCTACTTCTACCTTTTCTAATCCTTCACGTACACTTCCTCCACATAACCATACCAAAATAAACGTGGATGGAGCCTTTAATCCTTCAACTCGTGCTGCAGCCGTTGGCGTTGTTGCTCGTGATTATGCAGGGGCAGTTGTAGGTGGTCTTGCCTTCCCTCTTGGTAGCTGTCAGGACGCCATCACCAGCGAAGGGGAAAGCATCCTAGCTGGTCTCACCTTTGCCCGCTTTCAAGGTTGGACTCGTATTTTGATCAAAACTGACTGCGCTTCTCTCGCGAATAGGATCAACAATCCTGCTCAAGACCTCTCTACTATGGGACCAACTATTCTTCAGATACAAGCTGCTCTTCTTGATTTCGATTTTTGTTCTATTTCTTTTGTACGCCGTGAGGAAAATATTATAGCCCATACTTTGGCTACATTTTCGCTGCATTCTATGACTTCTATGTCATTTAATTCGGATATCCCACATTGTATACAACAATTTGTAACAAACCATTATTGATTAATAATATTTGGGCACTCTTTTCCCCTTTTAGGGTCCTCTAGCTCTGCTTGAAGGACAGTAGTAGGGGTTTTTAATGAGGCCTTTTCTTCAAAAAAAAATTCTAACGGGTCCACTGTTCGGCCCATTTAGACCCGCTCGTCCGAAACCTCTACAAAAGGGTTGCAAAATAAGTTTTAATCCAAATTTAGGAGTTCATACAATTGATTACGAGCTTTTCAACACAATTATATTGCAAAAACTCGATTACTATACTTTTTACTTAGTTAAAATTCTAATGGGTCTTATTTTCGGCCCATTAGGACCCGCTCGTCTGAAACCTCTAAAAAAGGGTTGCAAAATAAGTTTTAATCCAAATTTAAGAGTCCATACAGATGATTACGAGCTTTTCAAAACGATTATATTGCAAAAACTAGATTTCTGTACTTTTTACTCCGTTAAAATTCTAACGGGTCCATTGTTCGGCTCATTTAGACCCGCTCGTCCGAAACCTCAACAAAAGGGTTGCAAAATAAGTTTTAATCCAAATTTAGGAGTTCATACAATTGATTAGGAGCTTCTCAACACAATTATATTGCAAAAACTCGATTTTTGTGCTTTTTACTTAGTTAAAATTCTAACGGGTCCATTGTTCGGCCCATTTAGACCCGCTCATCCGAAAACTCTACAAAAAGGTTGCAAAATAAGTGTTAATCCATATTTAGGAGTTCATACAATTGATTACGAGCGTTTCAATACGATTATATTGTAAAAACTCGATTTCTGTACTTTTTACTCAGTTAAAATTCTAACGGGTCCATTGTTCGGCCCATTTATACCGGATCGTCCGAAACCTATACAAAAAGGGCTACAAAATAAGTTTTAATCCAAATTTAGGAATGCATATAATTGATTACGTGCTTTTGAACACGATTATATTACAAAAACTCGATTTCTATACATTTTACTCAGTTAAAATTCTAACGGGTCCACTGTTCGGCCCATTTAGACCAGCTCGTCCGAAACCTCTACAAAGGATTGCAAAATAAGTTTTAAACCAAATTTCGGAGTTCATACAATTGATTACGAGCTTTTCAATACGATTATATTGCAAAAACTCGATTTCTGTACTTTTTACTCAGTTAAAATTCTAACGGGTCCATTGTTCGGCCCATTTAGACTCGCTCGTCCGAAACCATTACAAAAAAGACCGCAAAATAAGTTAGAATCAAATTTTGGGAGTTCATATAATTGATTACGAGGTTTTCAAAAACATTATATTGCAAAATCTCGATTTCTGTACTTTTTACTCAGTTAAAATTCTAACGGGTCCATTGTTCGGCCCATTTAGACCCACTCGTCTGAAACCTCTACAAAAGAGTTGCAAAATAAGTTTTAATCCAAATTTAGGAGTTCATACAATTGTTTACGAGCTTTTCACCACGATTATATTGCAAAAACTCGATTTCTGTTCTTTTTACTCAGTTAAAATTCTAACGGGTCCACTGTTCGCCCTATTTAGACCCGCTCGTCCGAAACCTTTGCAAAAAAGACCGCAAAACAAGTTAGAATCAACTTTTAGGATTTCATTTAATTGATTACAAGCTTTTCAACACGACTATATTGCAAAAACTTGATTTCTGTACTTTTTACTCAGTTAAAATTCTAACGGGTCCATTGTTCGGCCCATTTAGACCCGCTCGTCCGAAACCTCTACAAAAGGGTTGCAAAATAAGTTTTAATCCAAATTTAGGAGTTCGTACAATTGATTACGAGCTTTTCAATATGATTATATTGTAAAATCTCGATTTCTGTACTTTTTACTCAGTTAAAATTCTAACGGTTCCATTGTTCGGTCCATTTAGACACGCTCGTCCGAAACCTTTAAAAAAAAGACAGCAAAAGAGGTTAGAATCAAATTTTAGGAGTTCATATAATTGATTACGAGCTTTTCAACACGATTATATTGAAAAATCTCGATTACAGTTCTTTTTACTCAGTTAAAATTCTAACGGGTCCATTGTTCGACCCATTTAGACCCGCTCGTCCGAATCCTCTACAAAAGGGTTGCAAAATAAGTTTTAATCCAAATTTAGGAGTTCATACAATTGTTTACCAGCTTTTCAACACGATTATATTGCAAAAACTCGATTTTTGTGCTTTTTACTCAGTTAAAATTCTAACGGGACCATTGTTCGGCCCATTTAGACCCGATCGTCCGAAACCTATACAAAAGGGGTTGCAAAATAAGTTTTAATACAAATTTAGGAATGCATATAATTGATTACGAGCTTTTCAACATGATTATATTGTAAAAACTCGATTAAAGTTCTTTTCACTCAGTTAAAATTTTAACGGGTCCATTGTTCGGCCCATTTAGACCTGATCGTCCGAAACCTATACAAAAGGGGTTGCAAAATAAGTTTTAATCCAAATTTAGGAATGCATATAATTAATTACGAGCTTTTCAATATGATTATATTGTAAAAACTAGATGACAGTTCTTTTTACTCAGTTAATATTCTAACGGGTCCATTGTTCGGCCCATTTAGACTCGCTCGTCCGAAACCTCTACAAAAGGGTTGCAAAATAAGTTTTAATCAAAATTTAGGAGTTTATACAATTGTTTATGAGCTTTTCAACACGATTATATTGCAAAAACACGATTTCTGTTCTTTATACTTAGTTAAAATTCTAACGAGTCCATTGTTCGCCCCATTGAGACTCGCTCGTCCGAAACTTTTACAAAAAAGACCGACAAACAAGTTAGAATCAAATTTTAGGATTTCATATAATTGATTACGAGCTTTCAACATGACTATATTGCAAAAACTTGATTTCTGTACTTTTTACTCAATTAAAATTCTAACGGGTCCATTGTTCGGCCCATTTAGACCCGCTCGTCCGAAACCGTTACAAAAAAGATCGCAAAATAAGTTTTAATCAAATCTTAGGATTTCATATAATTGATTAAGAGCTTTTTAATATGATTATATTGCAAAAACTCGATTTTTGTTCTTTTTACTCAGTTAATATTCTAACGGGTCCATTGTTCGGCCCATTTAGACCCGCTCTTCCGAAACCTCTACAAAAGGGTTGCAAAATAAGTTTTAATCCAAATTTAGGAGTTCATACAATTGATTACGAGCTTTTCAACACAATTATATTGCAAAAACTCGATTTTTGTGCTTTTTACTCAATTAAAATTCTAACGGGTCCATTGTTCGGCCCATTTAGACTCGCTCGTCCGAAACCTCTAAAAAAGGGTTGCAAAATAAGTTTCAATCAAAATTTATGAGTTCATGCAATTGATTACGAGCTTTTCAATACGATTATATTGTAAAATCTCGATTTCTGTACTTTTTACTCAGTTAAAATTCTAACGGTTCCATTGTTCGGCCCATTTAGACACGCTCGTTCGAAACCTTTACAAAAAAGACCACAAAACAAGTTAGAATCAAATTTTAGGATTTCTTATAATTGATTACGAGCTTTTCAACACGACTATATTGCAAAAACTTGATTTCTTTACTTTTTATTTAGTTAAAATTCTAACGGGTCCATTGTTCGGCCCATTTAGACCCGCTCGTCCGAAATCTCTACAAAAGGGTTGCAAAATAAGTTTTAATCCAAATTTAGGAGTTCATACAATAGATTACGAGCTTTTCAACACAATTATATTGCAAAAACTCAATTTTTTTTGCTTTTTACTCAGTTAAAATTCTAACGGGTCCATTGTTCGGCCCATTTAGACCCGCTCGTCCGAAACCTTTACAAAAAAGATCGCAAAATAAGTTAGAATCAAATTTTAGGAGTTCATATAATTGATTAAGAGCTTTTCAACACGATTATATTGCAAAAAATCAATTTCTATACTTTTTACTCGGTTAAAATTCTAACGGGTCCATTGTTATGCCCATTTAGACTCGCTCGTCCGAAACCTTACAAAAAGGACCGCAAAATAACTTTTAATCAAAATTTAGGAGATCATATAATTGATTACGAGCTTTTCAACACGATTATATTGCAAAAACTCGATTTCGGTTCTTTTTACTTAGTTAATATTCTAACGGGTCCATTGTTCGGCCCATTTAGACCCATTCGTCCGAAACCACTACAAAAGAGCTGCAAAATAAGTTTTAATCTAAATTTAGGAGTTCATACAATTGATCACGAGCGTTTCAACACGATTATATTGCAAAAACTCGATTTCTGTACTTTTTACTCAGTTAAAATTCTAATGGGTCCATTGTTCGGCCTATTTAGACCTGATCGTCCGAAACCTATACAAAAAGGGTTGCAAAAAACGTTTTAATCCAAATTTAGGAATGCATATAATTGATTACTGGCTTTTCAACACGA
Organism: Hibiscus trionum; assembly: GCA_030270665.1. Lineage (NCBI taxonomy): Eukaryota > Viridiplantae > Streptophyta > Magnoliopsida > Malvales > Malvaceae > Hibiscus > Hibiscus trionum. The sequence continues at coordinate 33,662,287 of BSYR01000010.1, read as the reverse complement.
TTATATTTTAAAAACTCGATTTCTATACCTTTTACTCAGTTAGAATTCTAATGGGTCCACTGTTCGGCCCATTTAGACCCGCTCGTCCGAAACCTTTACGAAAAAGATCGCAAAATAAGTTAGAATCAAATTTTAGGAGTTCATATAATTGATTAGGAGCTTTTCAACACGATTATATTGCAAAAACGCGATTTCTGTTCTTTTTCCTCAGTTAATATTCTAATGGGTCTATTGTTCGGCCCAATTAGACCGCTCGTCCGAAACCTCTACAAAAGGGTTGCAAAATAAGTTTTAATCCAAATTTAGGAGTTCATACAATTGATTACGACCTTTTCAACACAATTATATTGCAAAAACTCAATTTTTGTGCTTTTTACTCAGTTAAAATTCTAATGGGTCCATTGTTCGGCCCATTTAGACCCGCTCGTCCGAAACCTTTACAAAAAAGATCGCAAAATAAGTTAGAATCAAATTTTAGGAGTTCATATAATTGATTAAGAGCTTTTCAACACGATTATATTGCAAAAACGCGATTTCTGTTCTTTTTCCTCAGTTAATATTCTAACGGGTCTATTGTTCGGCCCATTTAGACCCGCTCATCCGAAACCTCTACAAAAGGATTGCAAAATAAGTTTTAATCCAAATTTAGGAGTTCATACAATTGATTACGAGCTTTTCAACACAATTATATTGGAAAAACTCGATTTCCGTTCTTTTTACTCAGTTAATATTCTAACGGGTCCATTGTTTGGCTCATTTAGACCCGCTCGTCCGAAACCTTTACAAAAAAGATCGCAAAATAAATTAGAATCAAATTTTAGGAGTTCATATAATTGATTAAGAGCTTTTCAACACGATTATATTGCAAAAACTCAATTTCTATACTTTTTACTCAGTTAAAATTCTAACGGGTCCATTGTTCTGCCTATTTAGACACGCTCGTCCGAAACCTCTACAAAAGGGCTGCAAAATAAGTTTTAATCCAAATTTAGGAGTTCATACAGTTGATTACGAGCTTTTCAACACAATTATATTGCAAAATCTCGATTTTTTTGCTTTTTACTCAGTTAAAATTCTAACGGGTCCATTGTTCGGCCCATTTAGACCCTCTCATCCGAAACCTCTACAAAAGGGTTTTAAAATAAGTTTTAATCCAAATTTAGGAGTTCATACAATTGATTACGAGCTTTTCAACACAATTATATTGCAAAAACTCGATTTGTGTGCTTTTTACTCAGTTAAAATTCTAACGGGTCCATTGTTCGGCCCATTTAGAACCGCTCATCCGAAACCTCTACAAAAGGGTTGCAAAATAAGTTTTAATCCAAATTTAGGATTTCATACAATTGATTACAAGCTTTTCAATATGATTATATTGCAAAAACTCGATTTCTGTACTTTTTACTCAGTTAAAATTCTAACGGGTCCGTTGTTCGGCCCATTTAGACCCGCTCGTCCGAAACCTTTACAAAAAAGACCGCAAAATATGTTAGAATCAAATTTTAGGAGTTCATATAATTGATTACGAGCTTTTCAACATGATTATATTGCAAAATCTCGATTACAGTTCTTTTTACTCAGTTAAAATTCTAACAGGTCCATTGTTCGTCCCATTTAGACCCGCTCGTCCGAAACCTCTACAAAAGGGTTGCAAAATAAGTTTTAATCCAAATTTAGGAGTTCATACAATTGTTTACGAGCTTTTCAACACGATTACATTGCAAAAACTCGATTTATGTACTTTTTTCTCAGTTAAAATTCTAACGGGTCCATTGTTCGGCCCATTTAGACCCGCTCGTCCGAAACCTTTACAAAAAAGATCGCAAAATAAGTTAGAATAAAATTTTAGGAGTTATAAATGATTAAGAGCTTTTCAACACGATTATATTGCAAAAACGTGATTTCTGTTCTTTTTCCTCAGTTAATATTCTAACGTGTCTATTGTTCGGCCCATTTAGACTCGCTCGTCCGAAACCTCTACAAAAGGTTTGCAAAATAAGTTTTAATCCAAATTTAGGAGTTCATACAATTGATTACGAGCTTTTCAACACAATTACATTGCAAAAACTCGATTTCTGTTCTTTTTACTCAGTTAATATTCTAACGGGTCCATTGTTCGGCTCATTTAGACCTGCTTGTCCGAAACCTTTACAAAAAAGATCGCAAAATAAGTTAGAAACAAATTTTAGGAGTTCATATAATTGATTAAGAGCTTTTCAACACGATTATATTGCAAAAACTCAATTTCTATACTTTTTACTCGGTTAAAATTCTAACGGGTCCATTGTTCTGCCTATTTAGACTCGCTCGTCTGAAACCTTACAAAAACAACCGCAAAATAAGTTTTAATCAAAATTTAGGAGTTCATATAATTGATTACGAGCTTTTCAACACGATTATATTGCAAAAACTCGATTTCTGTTCTTTTTACTCAGTTAATATTCTAACGGGTCCATTGTTCGGCCCATTTAGACCTGCTCGTCCGAAACCTCTACAAAAGGGCTGCAAAATAAGTTTTAATCTAAATTTAGGAGTTCATACAATTGATTACGAGCTTTTCAACACAATTATATTGCAAAAACTCGATTTTTGTGCTTTTTACTCAGTTAAAATTCTAACGGGTCCATTGTTCGGCCCATTTAGACTCGCTCGTCCGAAACCTCTATAAAAGGGTTGCAAAATAAGTGTTAATCCAAATTTAGGAGTTCATACAATTGATCACGAGCGTTTCAACACGATTATATTGCAAAAACTCGATTTCTGTACTTTTTACTCAGTTAAAATTCTAACGGGTCCATTGTTCGGCCTATTTAGACCCGATCGTCCGAAACCTATACAAAAAGGGTTGTACAATAAGTTTTAATCCAAATTTAGGAATGTATATAATTGATTACGAGCATTTCAATATGATTATATTGCCAAAACTTGATTTCTATACTCTTTACCCATCTAAATTTCTAACAGGTCCACTGTTCGGCCCATTTAGACCCGCTCGTCCGAAACCTCTACAAAAGGGTTGCAAAATAAGTTTTAATCCAAATTTAGGAGTTCATACAATTGATTACGAGCTTTTCAACACAATTATATTGCAAAAACTCGATTACTATACCTTTTACTTAGTTAAAATTCTAATGGGTCTTATTTTCGGCCCATTAGGACACGCTCGTCTGAAACCTCTAAAAAAGAGTTGCAAAATAAGTTTTAATCCAAATTTAAAAGTTCATACAGATTATTACGAGCTTTTCAAAACGATTATATTGCAAAAACTAGATTTCTATACTTTTTACTTCGTTAAAATTCTAACGGGTCCATTGTTCGGCTCATTTAGACCCGCTCGTCCGAAACCTCAACAAAAGGGTTGCAAAATAAGTTTTACTCCAAATTTAGGAGTTCATACAATTGATTACGAGCTTTTCAACACAATTATATTGCAAAACTCGATTTTTGTGCTTTTTACTCAGTTAAAATTCTAACGGGTCCATTGTTCGGCCCATTTAGACCGGCTCGTCCCAAACCTCTACAAAAAGGTTGCAAAATAAGTGTTAATCCAAATTTAGGAGTTCATACAATTGATTACAAGTGTTTCAATACGATTATATTTCAAAAACTCGATTTCTATACTTTTTACTCAGTTAAAATTCTAACGGGTCCATTGTTCGGCCCATTTAGACCCGATCGTCCGAAAACTATACAAAAAGGGCTGCAAAATAAGTTTTAATCCAAATTTAGGAATGCATATAATTGATTACGTGCTTTTCAACACGATTATATTACAAAAACTCGATTTCTATACATTTTACTCAGTTAAAATTCTAACGGGTCCACTGTTCGGCCCATTTAGACCCGCTCGTCCGAAACCTCAACAAAAGGGTTGCAAAATAAGTTTTAATCCAAATTCAGGAGTTCATACAATTGATTACGAGCTTTTCAACACAATTATATTGCAAAAACTCGATTTTTGTGCTTTTTACTCAGTTAAAATTCTAACGGGTCCATTGTTCGGCCCATTTAGACCGGCTCGTCCGAAACCTCTAAAAAAAGGTTGCAAAATAAGTGTTAATCCAAATTTAGGAGTTCATACAATTGATTACGAGCTTTTCAATACGATTATCTTGCAAAAACTCGATTTCTGTAATTTTTACTCAGTTAAAATTCTAACGGGTCCATTGTTCGGCCCATTTAGACTCGCTCGTCCGAAACCTTTACAAAAAAGACCGCAAAATAAGTTAGAATCAAATTTTGGGAGTTCATATAATTGATTACGAGCTTTTCAAAAATATTATATTGCAAAATCTCGATTTCTGTTCTTTTTACTCAGTTAAAATTCTAACGGGTCCAATGTTCGGCCCATTTAGACTCGCTCGTCCGAAACCTCTACAAAAGAGTTGCAAAATAAGTTTTAATCCAAATTTAGGAGTTCATACAATTGTTTACGAGCTTTTCAACACGATTATATTGCAAAAACTCGATTTCTGTTCTTTTTACTCAGTTAAAATTCTAACGGGTCCAGTGTTCGCCCCATTTAGACCCGCTCGTCCGAAACCTCTACAAAAAAGACGGCAAAACAAGTTAGAATCAAATTTTAGGATTTCATATAATTGATTACAAGCTTTTCAACACGACTCTATTGCAAAAACTTGATTTCTGTACTTTTTACTCAGTTAAAATTCTAACGGGTCCATTGTTCGGCCCATTTAGACCCGCTCATCCGAAACCTCTACAAAAGGGTTGCAAAATAAGTTTTATTCCAAATTTAGGAGTTCATACAATTGATTACGTGCTTTTCAATACGATTATATTGTAAAATCTTGATTTCTGTACTTTTTACTCAGTTAAAATTCTAACGGGTCCATTGTTCGGCTCATTTAGACACGCTCGTCCGAAACCTTTACAAAAAAAGACCGCAAAAGAAGTTAAAATCAAATTTTAGCAGTTCACATAATTGATCACGAGCTTTTCAACACGATTATATTGAAAAATCTCGATTACAGTACTTTTTACTCAGTTAAAATTCTAACGGGTCCATTGTTCGACCCATTTAGACCCGCTTGTCCGAAACCTCTACAAAAGTGTTGTAGAATAAGTTTTAATCCAAATTTAGGAGTTCATACAATTGTTTACGAGCTTTTCAACACGATTATATTGCAAAAACTCGATTTTTGAGCTATTTACTCAGTTAAAATTCTAACGGGTCCATTGTTCGGCCCATTTAGACCCGATCGTCCGAAAACTATACAAAAAGGGCTGCAAAATAAGTTTTAATCCAAATTTAGGAATGCATATAATTGATTACGTGCTTTTCAACACGATTATATTACAAAAACTCGATTTCTATACATTTTACTCAGTTAAAATTCTAACGGGTCCACTGTTCGGCCCATTTAGACCCGCTCGTCCGAAACCTCAACAAAAGGGTTGCAAAATAAGTTTTAATCCAAATTCAGGAGTTCATACAATTGATTACGAGCTTTTCAACACAATTATATTGCAAAAACTCGATTTTTGTGCTTTTTACTCAGTTAAAATTCTAACGGGTCCATTGTTCGGCCCATTTAGACCGGCTCGTCCGAAACCTCTAAAAAAAGGTTGCAAAATAAGTGTTAATCCAAATTTAGGAGTTCATACAATTGATTACGAGCTTTTCAATACGATTATCTTGCAAAAACTCGATTTCTGTAATTTTTACTCAGTTAAAATTCTAACGGGTCCATTGTTCGGCCCATTTAGACTCGCTCGTCCGAAACCTTTACAAAAAAGACCGCAAAATAAGTTAGAATCAAATTTTGGGAGTTCATATAATTGATTACGAGCTTTTCAAAAATATTATATTGCAAAATCTCGATTTCTGTTCTTTTTACTCAGTTAAAATTCTAACGGGTCCAATGTTCGGCCCATTTAGACTCGCTCGTCCGAAACCTCTACAAAAGAGTTGCAAAATAAGTTTTAATCCAAATTTAGGAGTTCATACAATTGTTTACGAGCTTTTCAACACGATTATATTGCAAAAACTCGATTTCTGTTCTTTTTACTCAGTTAAAATTCTAACGGGTCCAGTGTTCGCCCCATTTAGACCCGCTCGTCCGAAACCTCTACAAAAAAGACGGCAAAACAAGTTAGAATCAAATTTTAGGATTTCATATAATTGATTACAAGCTTTTCAACACGACTCTATTGCAAAAACTTGATTTCTGTACTTTTTACTCAGTTAAAATTCTAACGGGTCCATTGTTCGGCCCATTTAGACCCGCTCATCCGAAACCTCTACAAAAGGGTTGCAAAATAAGTTTTATTCCAAATTTAGGAGTTCATACAATTGATTACGTGCTTTTCAATACGATTATATTGTAAAATCTTGATTTCTGTACTTTTTACTCAGTTAAAATTCTAACGGGTCCATTGTTCGGCTCATTTAGACACGCTCGTCCGAAACCTTTACAAAAAAAGACCGCAAAAGAAGTTAAAATCAAATTTTAGCAGTTCACATAATTGATCACGAGCTTTTCAACACGATTATATTGAAAAATCTCGATTACAGTACTTTTTACTCAGTTAAAATTCTAACGGGTCCATTGTTCGACCCATTTAGACCCGCTTGTCCGAAACCTCTACAAAAGTGTTGTAGAATAAGTTTTAATCCAAATTTAGGAGTTCATACAATTGTTTACGAGCTTTTCAACACGATTATATTGCAAAAACTCGATTTTTGAGCTATTTACTCAGTTAAAATTCTAACGGGTCCATTGTTCTGCCCATTTAGACCCGATCGTCCGAAACCTATACAAAAGGGGTTGCAAAATAAGTTTTAATCCAAATTTAGGAATGCATATAATTGATTACGAGCTTTTCAACATGATTATATTGTAAAAACTCGATTACAGTTCTTTTTACTCAGTTAAAATTTTAACGGGTCCATTGTTCGGCCCATTTAGACCCGATCGTCCGAAACCTATACAAAAGGGGTTGCAAAATAAGTTTTAATCCAAATTTAGGAATGCATATAATTGATTACGAGCTTTTCAACATGATTATATTGTAAAAACTCGATTACAGTTCTTTTTACTCAGTTAAAATTCTAACGGGTCCATTGTTCAGTCAATTTAGACCCGCTCATCCAAAACCTCTACAAAAGGGCTGCAAAATAAGCTTTAAACCAAATTTAGGAGTTCATATAATTGATTACAAGCTTTTCAACACAATTATATTCCAAAAACTCGATTTTTGTGCTTTTTACTCAGTTAAAATTCTAACGGGTCCATTGTTAGGCCCATTTAGACCCGCTCGTCCGAAACCTCTACAAAAAAGACCGCAAAACATCTTTTAATCAAATCTTAGGAGTTCATATAATTGATTACGAGGTTTCAAACACGATTATATTGCAAAAACACAATTTCTGAACTTTTGACATAGCTAAAATTCTAATGGGTACATTGTTCGGCCCATTTAGACCCGCTCGTCCTAAACCTCTACAAAAAAGACCGATAAACAAGTTATAATCAAATTTTAGGAGTTTATATAATTGATTACGAGCTTATCAACACGATTATATTGTAAAAGCTCAATTTTTGATCTTTTTACTCAGTTAAAATTCTAACGGGTCCATTGTTCGGCCCATTTAGACTAGCTCGTCTGAAACCTCTACAAAAGGGTTGCAATATAAGTTTTAATCCAAATTTAGGAGTTCATACAATTGATTACGAGCTTTTCAACACGATTATATTGCAAAAACTCAATTTTTGTACTTTTTACTCAGTTAAAATTCTAACGGCTCCATTGTTCGGCCCATTTAGACCCGCTTGTCCGAAACCTCTACAAAAAAGGCTGCAAAATAAGTTTTAATCCAAATTTAGTAGTTCATATAATTGATTACGAGCTTTTCAATACGATTATATTGTAAAATCTCGATTTCTGTGCTTTTTACTCAGTTAAAATTCTAACGGGTCCATTATTCGACCCATTTAGACCCGCTCGTCCGAAACCTCTTCAAAAGGGTTGCAAAATAAGTTTTAATCCAAATTTAGGAGTTCATACAATTGTTTACGAGCTTTTCAACACGATTATATTGCAAAAACTCGATTTTTGTGCTTTTTACTCAGTTAAAATTCTAACGGGTCCATTGTTCGGCCCATTTAGACCCGATCGTCCGAAACCTATACAAAAGGGGTTGCAAAATAAGTTTTAATCCAAATTTAGGAATGCATATAATTGATTACGAGCTTTTCAACATGATTATATTGTAAAAACTTGATTACAGTTCTTTTTACTCAGTTAAAATTTTAACGGGTCCATTGTTCGGCCCATTTAGACCCGATCGTCCGAAACCTATACAAAAGGGGTTGCAAAATAAGTTTTAATCCAAATTTAGGAATGCATATAATTGATTACGAGCTTTTCAACATGATTATATTGTAAAAACTCGATTACAGTTCTTTTTACTCAGTTAAAATTCTAACGGGTCCATTGTTCGCCCATTTAGACTCGCTCCTCCGAAACCTCTACAAAAGGGTTGCAAAATAAGTTTTAATCCAAATTTAGGAGTTCATACAATTGATTACGAGCTTTTCAACACAATAATATTGCAAAAACTCAATTTTTGCGCAGGATGCCTAGACGCCTCCAATGCGGAGCTTCGCGCCATTGTCACGGGGGCTACACTTGGTAGGGATGCCGGCTGGTGCAGCATCATTATCGAGTCCGACGCTGCTTTGGTCAACAACAAAATACGTTGCCTCGGCCCGGACGCCTCTCCTTTACGGCCACATATTGATGCGGCTCGCCCTCTTTTTGTATCTATTCCAGATTTACATTTTCTTTATGTACCACGAGTTCCTAATGTTCTAGCTCATACTATTGCCAATTGGGCCTTGCACTCTAGGTCCTCATTGTTTTTTGGGTCGGGCTTGCCCGATGTCTTACGCTCTATTGTACCGGTTGGTTTTCAACCCCCTTGATTATATATATATATTTGGGCACTCTTTTCCCCTTTAGGACCCCCTCTGGGCCAGCCCAGTTGGGATTAGTGGGGTTTTTAATGAGGCCTTTTTCTCAAAAAAAAATTCTAACGGGTCCATTGTTCGGCCCATTTAAAACCGCTCGTACGAAACCTCTACAAAAGGGTTGCAAAATAAATTTTAATCCAAATTTATGAGTCCATACAATAAATTACGAGCTTTTCAATACGATTATATTGAAAAAAACTAGATTTCTATACTTTTTACTCTGTTAAAATTCTAATGGGTCCATTGTTCGGCCCATTTAGACCCGCTCGTCCGAAACCTTTACAAAAAGACCGCAAAATAACTTAGAATCAAATTTTCGGAGTTCATATAATTGATTACGAGCTTTTCAACATGATTATATTGCAAAATCTCGATTACAGTTCTTTTTACTCAGTTAAAATTCTAACGGGTCCATTGTTCGGCCCATTTAGACCCGCTAGTCCGGAACCTCTACAAAAGGGTTGCAAAATAAGTTTTAATCAAAATTTAGGAGTTCATACAATTGATTACGAGCTTTTCAACACGATTATATTGCAAAAACTCGATTTATGTACTTTTTACTCAGTTAAAATTCTAACGGGTCCAACCACCTTAATTTATAATATATTTTGGGCACTCTTTTCCCCTCCTAGGGCCTGCTGGGTCAGCCCAGTAAGGTTTAGTGGGGTTTTTAATGAGGCCCTTTCTTCAAAAAAAAAATTCTAACGGGTCCATTGTTAGGCCCATTTAGACCCGCTCGTCCGAAACCATTACAAAAAAGATCGCAAAATATGTTTTAATAAAATTTTAGGAGTTCATATAATTGATTAAGAGCTTTTCAACACGATAATATTGCAAAAACTCGATTTATGTTCTTTTTACTCAGTTAATATTCTAATGGGTCCATTGTTCGGCCCATTTAGACCCGCTCGTCCGAAACCTCTACAAAAGGGTTGCAAAATAAGTTTTAATCCAAATTTAGGAGTTTATACAATTGATTGCGAGTTTTCAACACAATTATATTTCAAAAACTCAATTACTGTACTTTTTACTTAGTTAAAATTCTAATGAGTCTATTTTTCGGCCCATTAGGACCCGCTCGTATGAAACCTCTACAAAAGGGTTGCAAAATAAGTTTTAATCCAAATTTAGGAGTTCATACAATTGTTACAAGCTTTTCAACACGATTATATTGCAAAAACTCGATTTCTATACTTTTTACTCAATTAAAATTCTAACGGGTCCATTGTTCGGCCCATTTAGACCCGCTCGTCCGAAACCTCTACAAAAATGATCGCAAAATAAGTTTTAATCAAATTTTAGGAGTTCATATAATTGATTAAGAGCTTTTCAACATGATTATATTGCAAACACTCAATTTCTTTACATTTTACTCAGATAAAATTCTAACGGGTCCATTGTTCGGCCCATTTAGACCCGCTCGTCTGAAACCTCTACAAAAGGGTTGCAAAATAAGTTTTAATCAAAATTTAGGAGTTCATCCAATTGATTACGAGCATTTCAACACGATTATATTGCAAAAACTCGATTTCTGTTCTTTTTACTCAATTAATATTCTAACGGGTCCATTGTTCGGCCCATTTAGACCCGCTCGTCTGAAGCCTTTACAAAAGGGTTGCAAAATAAGTTTTAATCCAAATTTAGGAGTTCATACAATTGCTTACGAGCTTTTCAACACGATTATATTGCAAAAACTCGATTTCTATACTTTTTACTCAATTAAAATTCTAACGGGTCCATTGTTCGGCCCATTTAGACCCGCTCGTCTGAAACCACTACAAAAAAGATCGCAAAATAAGTTTTAATCAAATTTTAGGAGTTCATATAATTGATTAAGAGCTTTTCAACACGATTATATTGTAAAAACTCGATTTCTGTTCTTTTTACTCCGTTAATATTCTAACGGGTCCATTGTTCGGCCCATTTAGACCTGCTCGTCTGAAACCTCTACAAAAGGGTTGCAAAATAAGTTTTAATCCAAATTTTGGAGTTCATACAATTGTTTACGAGCTTTTCAATACGATTATATTGCAAAAACTCGATTTCTATACTTTTTCCTCAATTAAAATTCTAACGGGTCCATTGTTCGGCCCATTTAGACCCGCTCATGCGAAACCTCTACAAAAAAGATCGCAAAATAAGTTTTAATCAAATTTTAGGAGTTCATATAATTGATTAAGAGCTTTTCAACAGGATAATATTGCAAAAACTTGATTTCTGTTCTTTTTACTTAGTTAATATTCTAACGGGTCCATTGTTCGGCCCATTTAGACCCGCTCGTCCGAAACCTCTACAAAAGGGTTGCAAAATAAGTTTTAATCCAAATTTAGGAGTTTCTACAATTGATTGCGAGCTTTTCAACACAATTATATTTCAAAAACTCGAATACTATACTTTTTACTTTGTTAAAATTCTAACGAGTCTATTTTTCGGCCCATTAGGACCCGCTCGTCTGAAACCTCTAAAAAAGGGTTGCAAAATAAGTTTTAATCCAAATTTAGGAGTTCATAAAATTGTTTACAGGCTTTTCAACACGATTATATTGAAAAAACTCAATTTCTATACTTTTTACTCAATTAAAATTCTAACGGGTCCATTGTTCGGCCCATTTAGACCCGCTCGTCCGAAACTTCTACAAAAAAGATCGCAAAATAAGTTTTAATCAAATTTTAGGAGTTCATATAATTGATTAAGAGCTTTTCAACACGATTATATTGCAAACACTCGATTTCTGTTCATTTTACTCAGTTAAAATTCTAACGGGTCCATTGTTCGGCCCGTTTAGACCCGCTCGTCCGAAAACTCTACAAAGGGTTGCAAAATAAGTTTTAATCCAAATTTAGGAGTTTATACAATTGATTGCGAGCTTTCCAACACGATTATATTGCAAAAACTCGATTTATGTTCTTTTTACTCAGTTAATATTCTAACGGGTCCATTGTTCGGCCCATTTAGACCCGCTCGTCTGAAACCTCTACAAAAGGGTTGCAAAATAAGTTTTAATCAGAATTTTGAAGTTCATACAATTGTTTACGAGCTTTTCAACACGATTATATTGCAAAAACTCGATTTCTATACTTTTTACTCAATTAAAATTCTAATGGGTCCATTGTTCGACCCATTTAGACCCGCTCGTCCGAAACCTCTACAAAAAAGATCGCAAAATAAGTTTTAATCAAATTTTAGGAGTTCATATAATTGATTAAGATCTTTTCAACACGATTATATTGTAAAAACTCGATTTCTGTTCTTTTTACTCAGTCACTATTCTAACGGGTCCATTGTTCGGCCCATTTAGACCCGCTCGTCTGAAACCTCTACAAAAGGGTTGCAAAATAAGTTTTAATCCAAATTTAGGAGTTCATACAATTGTTTGCGAGCTTTTCAACACAATTATATTGCAAAAACTCGATTTATGTTCTTTTTACTCAGTTAATATTCTAACGGGTCCACTGTTCAGCCCATTTAGACCCGCTCGTCTGAAACCTCTACAAAAGTGTTGCAAAATAAGTTTTAATCTAAATTTAGGAGTTCATACAATTGTTTACGAGCTTTTCAACACAATAATATTGCAAAAACTCGATTTTTGTGCTTTTTACTCAGTTAAAATTCTAACGGGTCCATTGTTCGGCCCATTTAGACCCGCTCGTCTGAAACCTCTACAAAAGGGTTGCAAAATAAGTTTTAATCCAAATTTAAGAGTTCATACAATTGTTTACGAGCTTTTCAACACGATTATATTGCAAAAAATCGATTTCTATACTTTTTTCTCAATTAAAATTCTAACGGGTCCATTGTTCGGCCCATTTAGACCCGCTCGTCCGAAACCTTTACAAAAAAGATCGCAAAATAAATTTTAATCAAATTTTAGGAGTTCATATAATTGATTAAGAGCTTTTCAACACGATAATATTGCAAAAACTCGATTTCTGTTCTTTTTACTCAGTTAATATTCTAATGGGTCCATTGTTCGGCCCATTTAGACCCGCTCGTCCGAAACCTCTACAAAAGGGTTGCAAAATAAGTTTTAATCCAAATTTAGGAGTTTATACAATTGATTGCGAGTTTTCAACACAATTATATTTCAAAAACTCGATTACTATACTTTTTACTTAGTTAAAATTCTAATGAGTCTATTTTTCGGCCCATTAGGACCCGCTCGTCTGAAACCTCTAGAAAAGGGTTGCAAAATAAGTTTTAATCCAAATTTAGGAGTTCATACAATTGTTTACAAGCTTTTCAACACGATTATATTGCAAAAACTCGATTTCTATACTTTTTACTCAATTAAAATTCTAACGGGTCCATTGTTCGGCCTATTTAGACCCGCTCGTCCGAAACCTCTACAAAAAAGATCGCAAAATAAGTTTTAATCAAATTTTAGGAGTTCATATAATTGATTAAGAGCTTTTCAACACGATTATATTGCAAAAACTCAATTTCTGTACATTTTACTCAGTTAAAATTCTAACGGGTCCATTGTTCGGCCCATTTAGACCCGCTCGTCCGAAACCCCTACAAAAGGGTTGCAAAATAAGTTTTAATCAAAATTTAGGAGATCATACAATTGATTACGAGCATTTCAACACGATTATATTGCAAAAACTCGATTTCTGTTCTTTTTACTCAGTTAATATTCTAACGGGTCCACTGTTCGGCCCATTTAGACCCGCTCGTCTGAAGCCTCTACAAAAGGGTTGCAAAATAAGTTTTAATCCAAATTTAGGAGTTCATACAATTGTTTACGAGCTTTTCAACACGATTATATTCCAAAAACTCGATTTCTATACTTTTTACTCAATTAAAATTCTAACGGGTCCATTGTTCGGCCCATTTAGACCTGCTCGTCCGAAACCTCTACAAAAAAGATCGCAAAATAAGTTTTACTCAAATTTTAGGAGTTCAGATAATTGATTAAAAGCTTTTCAACAAGATTATATTGTAAAAACTCGATTTCTGTTCTTTTTACTCAGTTACTATTCTAACGGGTCCATTGTTCGGCCCATTTAGACCCGCTCGTCTGAAGCATGTACAAAAGGGTTGCAAAATAAGTTTTAATCCAAATTTAGGAGTTCATACAATTGTTTACGAGCTTTTCAACACAATTATATTGCAAAAACTCGATTTTTGTGCTTTTTACTCAGTTAAAATTCTAACGGGTCCACTGTTCAGCCCATTTAGACCCGCTCGTCTGAAACCTCTACAAAAGGGTTGCAAAATAAGATTTAATCCAAATTTAGGAGTTCATACAATTGTTTACGAACTTTTCAACACAATTATATTGCAAAAACTCGATTTCTGTTCTTTTTACTCAGTTAATATTCTAACGGGTCCACTGTTCAGCCCATTTAGACCCGCTCGTCTGAAACCTCTACAAAAGGGTTGCAAAATAAGTTTTAATCTAAATTTAGGAGTTCATACAATTGTTTACGAGCTTTTTAACACAATTATATTGCAAAAACTCGATTTTTGTGCTTTTTGCTCAGTTAAAATTCTAACGGGTCCATTGTTCGGCCCATTTAGACCCGCTCGTCCGAAACCTCTACAAAAAAGATCGCAAAATAAGTTTTAATCAAATTTTAGGAGTTCATATAATTCATTAAGAGCTTTTCAGCACGATTATATTGCAAAAACTCAATTTCTGTACATTTTACTCAGTTAAAATTCTAACGGGTCCATTGTTCGGCTCATTTAGACCCGCTCGTCCGAAACCTCTACAAAAGGGTTGCAATATAAGTTTTAATCAAAATTTAGGAGTTCATACAATTGATTACGAGCATTTCAACACGATTATATTGCAAAAACTCGATTTCTGTTCTTTTTACTCAGTTAATATTCTAACGGGTCCATTGTTCGGCCCATTTAGACCCGCTCGTCTGAAGCCTCTACAAAAGGGTTGCAAAATAAGTTTTAATCCAATTTAGGAATTCATACAATTGTTTACAAGCTTTTCAACACGATTATATTACAAAAACTCGATTTCTATACTTTTTACTCAATTAAAATTCTAACGGGTCCATTGTTCGGCCCATTTAGACCCGCTCGTCTGAAACCTTTACAAAAAAGATCACAAAATAAGTTTTAATCAAATTTTAGGAGTTCATATATTTGATTAAGAGCTTTTCAACACGATTATATTGCAAAAACTTGATTTCTGTTCTTTTTACTTAGTTAATATTCTAACGGGTCTATTGTTCCGCCCATTTAGACCCGCTCGTCCGAAACCTCTACAAAAGGGTTGCAAAATAAGTTTTAATCCAAATTTAGGAGTTCATACAATTGTTTACGAGCTTTTCAACACAATTATATTGCAAAAACTCGATTTTTGTGCTTTTTACTCAGTTAAAATTCTAACGGGTCCGTTGTACGACCCATTTAGACCTGCTCGTCTGAAACCTCTACAAAAGGGTTGCAAAATAAGTTTTAACCCAAATTTAGGAGTTCATACAATTGTTTACAAGCTTTTCAACATGATTATATTGCAAAAACTCGATTTCTATACTTTTTACACAATTAAAATTCTAACGGGTCCATTGTTCGGCCCATTTAGATCCGCTCGTTTGAAACCTTTACAAAAAAGATCGCAAAATAAATTTTAATCAAGTATTAGGAGTTCATATAATTGATTAAGAGCTTTTGAACACGATTATATTGCAAAAACTCGATTTCTGTTCTTTTTACTCAGTTAATATTCTAACGGGTCCATTGTTCGGCCCATTTAAACCCGCTCGTCTGAAGCCTCTACAAAAGGGTTGCAAAATAAGTTTTAATCCAAATTTAGGAGTTCATACAATTGTTTACGAGCTTTTCAACACAATTATATTGCAAAAACTCGATTTTTGTGCTTTTTACTCAGATAAAATTCTAACGGGTCCATTGTTCGGCCCATTTAGACCCGCTCATCTGAAACCTCTACAAAAGGGTTGCAAAATAAGTTTTAATCCAAATTTAGGAGTTCATACAATTGTTTACAAGCTTTTCAACACGAATATATTGCAACAACTCGATTTCTATACTTTTTACTCAATTAAAATTCTAACGGGTCCATTGTTCGGCCCATTTAGACCCGCTCGTCTGAAACCTTTACAAAAAAGATCGCAAAATAAATTTTAATCAAATTTTAGGAGTTCATATAATTGATTAAGAGCTTTTCAACACGATTATATTGCAAAAACTTGATTTCTGTTCTTTTTACTCAGTTAATATTCCAACGGGTCCATTGTTCGGCCCATTTAGACCCACTCGTCCGAAACCTCTACAAAAAGGTTGCAAAATAAGTTTTAATACAAATTTAGGAGTTCATACAATTGATTACGAGCTTTTCAACACAATTATATTGCAAAAACTTGATTTTTGTGCTTTTTACTCAGTTAAAATTCTAATGGGTCCATTATTCGGCTCATTTAGACCCGCTCTTCCGAAACCTCTACAAAAGGGTTGCAAAATAAGTTTTAATCAAAATTTAGGAGTTCATACAATTGATTACGAGCTTTTCAACACGATTATATTGCAAAAACTCGATTTCTGTACATTTTACACAGTTAAAATTCTAACGGGTCCATTGTTCGGCCCATTTAGACCCGCTCGTCCGAAACCTCTACAAAAGGGTTGCAAAATAAGTTTTAATACAAATGTAGGAGTTTATACAATTGATTACGAGCTTTTCAACACAATTATATTTCAAAAACTCAATTACTATACTTTTTACTTAGTTAAAATTCTAACGGGTCTATTTTACGGCCCATTAGGACCCGCTCGTCTGAAACCCCTACAAAAGGGTTGCAAAATAAGTTTTAATCCAAATTTAGGAATGTATATAATTGATTACGAGCTTTTCAATACGGTTATATTGCATAAACTCGATTTCTATATTTTTTACTCAGTTAAAATTCTAACGGGTCCACTGTTCGGCCCATTTAGACCCGCTCATCCGAAACCTCTACAAAATGGTTGCAAAATAAGTGTTAATCCAAATTTAGGAGTTCATACAATTGATCACGAGCGTTTCAACACGATTATATTGCAAAAACTCGATTTTTGTGCTTTTTACTTAGTTAAAATTCTAATAGGTCCATTGTTGGCCCATTTAGACCCGCTCGTCCGAAACCTCAACAAAAGGGTTGCAAAATAAGTTTTAATCAAAATTTAGGAGTTCATACAATTGATTACGAGCTATTCAACACGATTATATTGCAAAAACTCGATTTCTATACTTTTTACTCAGTTAAAATTCTAACGGGTCCACTGTTCGACCCATTTAGACCCGCTCGTCCAAAACCTCTACAAAAGGGTTGCAAAATAAGTTTTAATTCAAATTTAAGAGTTTGTACAATTGATTACGAGCTTTTCAACACAATTATATTGCAAAAACACGATTACTATACTTTTTACTTAGTTAAAATTCTAACGGGTCTATTTTTCGGCCCATTAGGACCCGCTCGTCTAAAACCTCTAGAAAAGGGTTGCAAAATAAGTTTTAATCCAAATTTAAGAGTTCATACATATGATTACGAGCTTTTCAAAACGATTATATTGTAAAAACTAGATTTTTTTACTTTTTACTCCGTTAAAATTCTAACGGGTACATTGTTCGGCCCATTTAGACTCGTTCGTCCGAAACCTCTACAAAAAAGATCGCAAAATAAGTTTTAATCAAATTTTAGGAGTTCATATAATTGATTAAGAGCTTTTCAACACGATTATATTGCAAAAATTTGATTTCTGTTCTTTTTACTCAGTTAATATTCTAACGGGTCCATTGTTCGGCCCATTTAGACCCGCTCGTCCGAAACCTCTACAAAAGGGTTGCAAAATAAGTTTTAATCCAAATTTAGGAGTCCATACAATTGATTACGAGCTTTTCAACACAATTATATTGCAAAAAATCGATATTTGTGCTTTTTACTCAGTTAAAATTCTAACGGGTCCATTGTTCGGCCCATTTAGACCCGATCGTCCGAAACCTATACAAAAGGGGTTGCAAAATAAGTTTTAATCCAAATTTAGGAATGCATATAATTGATTACGAGCTTATCAATATGATTATATTGTAAAAACTCGATTACAATTCTTTTTACTCAGTTAAAATTCTAACGGCTCCATTGTTCGGCCCATTTAGACCCGATCGTCCGCAACATATACAAAAGGGGTTGCAAAATAAGTTTTAATCCAAATTTAGGAATGCATATAATTGATTACAAGCTTTTCAACATGATTATATTGTAAAAACTAGATTACAGTTCTTTTTACTCAGTTAAAATTCTAACGGGTCCATTGTTCGGCCCATTTAGACCCGATCGTCCGAAACCTCTACAAAAGGGTTGAAAAATAAGTTTTAATCCAAATTTAGAAGTTCATACATTTGATTACGAGCTTTTCAATACGATTATATTGCAAAAACTCGATTTTTGTACTTTTTACTCAGTTAAAATTCTAACGGGTCCATTGTTCGGCCCATTTAAACCCACTCGTCCGAAACCTTTACAAAAAAGACCGCAAAATAAGTTAGAATCAAATTTTTGGAGTTCATATAATTGATTACGAGCTCTTCAACATGATTATATTGCAAAATCTTGATTACATTTCTTTTTACTCAGTTAAAATTCTAACGGGTCCATTGTTCGGCCCATTTAGACTCGCTCATCCGAAACCTCTACAAAAGGGTTGCAAAATAAGTTTTAATCCAAATTTAGGAGTTCATACAATTGTTTATGAGCTTTTCAACATGATTATATTGCAAAAACACGATTTCTGTTCTTTTTACTCAGTTAAAATTCTAACGGGTCCATTGTTCGCCCCATTTAGACCCCCTCGTCCGAAACTTCTACAAAAAAGACCGACACACAAGTTAGAATAAAATTTTAGGATTTCATATAATTGATTACGAGCTTTCAACATGACTATATTGCAAAAACTTGATTTCTGTACTTTTTACTCAATTAAAATTCTAACGGGTCCATTGTTCGGCCCATTTAGACCCGCTCGTCCGAAACCTTTACAAAAAAGATCGCAAAATAAGTTTTAATCAAATCTTAGGAGTTCATATAATTGATTAAGAGCTTTTCAATATTATTATATTGCAAAAACTCGATTTCTGTTCTTTTTACTCAGTTAATATTCTAACGGGTCCATTGTTCGGCCCATTTAGACCCGCTCGTCCGAAACCTCTACAAAAGGGTTGCAAAATAAGTTTTAATCCAAATTTAGGAGTTCATACAATTGATTACGAGCTTTTCAACACAATTATATAGCAAAAACTCGATTTTTGTGCTTTTTACTCTATTAAAATTCTAACGGGTCCATTGTTCGGCCCATTTAGACCCGCTAGTCCGAAACCTTTACAAAAAAGATCTCAAAATAAGTTAGAATCAAATTTTAGGAGTTCATATAAATGATTAAGAGCTTTTCAACACGATTATATTGCAAAAATGCGATTTCTGTTCTTTTTCCTCAGTTAATATTCTAACGGGTCTATTGTTCGACCCATTTAGACCCGCTCGTCCGAAACCTATACAAAAGGGTTGCAAAATAAGTTTTAATCCAAATTTAGGAGTTCATACAATTGATTACGAGCTTTTCAATGCGATTATATTGCAAAAACTCGATTTCTGTTCTTTTTACTCAGTTAATATTCTAACGGGTCCATTGTTCGGCCCATTTAGACCCGCTCGTCCGAAACCTCTACAAAAAGGGATGCAAAATAAGTTTTAATCCAAATTTAGGAATGCATATAATTGATTACGAGCTTTTCAACACGATTATATTGCAAAAACTCGATTTCTATACTTTTTACTCAGTTAAAATTCTAACGGGTCCACTGTTCGGCTCATTTAGACCCGCTCGTCCGAAACCATTACGAAAAAGATCGCAAAATAAGTTAGAATCAAATTTTAGGAGTTCATATAATTGATTAGGAGCTTTTCAACAAGATTATATTGCAAAAACACGATTTCTGTTCTTTTTCCTCACTTAATATTCTAACGGGTCTATTGTTCTGCCCATTTAGACCCGCTCGTCCGAAACCTCTACAAAAGGGTTGCAAAATAAGTTTTAATCCAATTTTAGGAGTTCATACAATTGATTACGAGCTTTTCAACACAATTATATTGCAAAAACTCAATTTTTATGCTTTTTACTCAGTTAAAATTCTAATGGGTCCATTGTTCGACCCATTTAGACCCGCTCGTCCGAAAACTTTACAAAAAAGATCGCAAAATAAGTTAGAATCAAATTTTAGGACTTCATTTAATTGATTAAGAGCTTTTCAACACGATTATATTGCAAAAACTCAATTTCTATACTTTTTACTCGGTTAAAATTCTAGCGGGTCCATTGTTCTGCCTATTTAGACTCGCTCGTCTGAATCCTTACAAAAAGGACCGCAAAATAAGTTTTAATCAAAATTTAGGAGTTCATATAATTGATTACGAGCTTTTCAACACGATTATATTGCAAAAACTCGATTTCTGTTCTTTTTACTCAGTTAATATTCTAACGGGTCCATTGTTCGGCCCGTTTAGACCCGCTTGTCCGAAACCTCTACAAAAGGGCTGCAAAATAAGTTTTAATCCAAATTTAAGAGTTCATACAATTGATTACGAGCTTTTCAACACAATTATATTGCAAAAACTCGATTTGTATGCTTTTTACTCAGTTAAAATTCTAACGGGTCCATTGTTCGGCCCATTTAGAACCGCTCTTCCGAAACCTCTACAAAAGGGTTGCAAAATAAGTTTTAATCCAAATTTAGGAGTTCATACAATTGATTACGAGCTTTTCAATATGATTATATTGCAAAAACTCGATTTATGTACTTTTTACTCAGTTAAAATTCTAACGGGTCCGTTGTTCGGCCCATTTAGACCCGCTCGTCCGAAACCTTTACAAAAAGACCGCAAAATATGTTAGAATCAAATTTTAGGAGTTCATATAATTGATTACGAGCTTTTCAACACAATTATATTGCAAAAACGCGATTTCCGTTCTTTTTGGTCAGTTAAAATTCTAACGGGTCCATTGTTCGGCCCATTTAGACCCGCTCTTCCGAAACCTCTACAAAAGGGTTGGAAAATAAGTTTTAATCCAAATTTAGGAGTTCATACAATTGTTTACGAGCTTTTCAACACGATTATATTGCAAAAACTAGATTTATGAACTTTTTACTCAGTTAAAATTCTAACGGGTCCATTGTTCGGCCCATTTAGACCCGCTCGTCCGAAACCTTTTCAAAAAAGATAGCAAAATAAATTTTAATCAAATTTTAGGAGTTCATATAATTGATTAAGAGCTTTTCAGCACGATTATATTGCAAAAACTTGATTTCTGTTCTTTTTACTTAGTTAATATTCTAACGGGTCCATTGTTCGGCCCATTTAAACTCGCTCGTCCGAAACCTTTACAAAAAAGACCTCAAAATAAGTTAGAATCAAATTTTGGGAGTTCATATAATTGATTACGAGCTTTTCAAAAACATTATATTGCAAAATCTCGATTTCTGTTCTTTTTACTCAGTTAAAATTCTAACGGGTCCATTGTTCAGCCCATTTAGACCCGCTCGTCCGAAACCTCTACAAAAAAGTTGAAAACTAAGTTTTAATCCAAATTTAGGAGTTTATACAATTGTTTACGAGCTTTTCAACACGATTATATTGCAAAAACTCTATTTCTGTTCTTTTTACTCAGTTAAAATTCTAACGGGTCCACTGTTCGCCCTATTTAGACCCGCTCGTCCGAAACCTTTACAAAAAAGATCGCAAAACAAGTTAGAATCAAATTTTAGGATTTCATATAATTGATTACGAGCTTTTCAAAACGACTATATTGCAAAAACTTGATTTCTGTACTTTTCACTCAGTTAAAATTCTAACGGGTCCATTGTTCGGCCCTTTTAGACCCGCTCGTCCGAAACCTCTACAAAAGGGTTGCAAAATAAGTTTTAATCCAAATTTAGGAGTTCGTACAATTGATTACGAGCTTTTCAATACGATTATATTGTAAAATCTCGATTTCTGTACTTTTTACTCAATTAAAATTCTAACGGTTCCATTGTTTGGCCCATTTAGACACGCTCGTCCGAAACCTTTACAAAAAAAGACCGCAAAAGAAGTTAGAATCAAATTTTAGGAGTTGATATAATTGATTACAAGCTTTTCAACACGATTATATTGAAAAATCTCAATTACAGTTCTTTTTACTCAGTTAAAATTCTAACGGGTCCATTGTTCGACCCATTTAGACTCGCTCGTCCGAAACCTCTACAAAAGGGTTGCAAAATAAGTTTTATTCCAAATTTAGGAGTTCATACAATTGTTTACGAGCTTTTCAACACGATTATATTGCAAAAACTCAATTTTTGTGCTTTTTACTTAGTTAAAATTCTAACGGGTCCATTGTTCGGCCCATTTAGACCCGATCGTCTGAAACCTATACAAAAGGGGTTGCAAAATAAGTTTTAATCCAAATTTAGGAATGCATATAATTGATTACGAGCTTTTCAACATGATTATATTGTAAAAACTCTATTACAGTTCTTTTTACTCGGTTAAAATTTTAACGGGTCCATTGTTCGGCCCATTTAGACCCGATCGTCCGAAACCTATACAAAAGGGGTTGCAAAATAAGTTTTAATCCAAATTTAGGAATGCATATAATTGATTACGAGCTTTTCAACATGATTATATTGTAAAAACTCGATTACAGTTCTTTTTACTCAGTTAAAATTTTAACGGGTCCATTGTTCGGCCCATTTAGACCCGATCGTCCGAAACCTATACAAAAGGGGTTGCAAAATAAGTTTTAATCCAAATTTAGGAATGCATAAAATTGATTACGAGCTTTTCAACATGATTATATTGTAAAAACTCGATTACAGTTCTTTTTACTCAGTTAAAATTCTAACGGGTCCATTGTTCGGCCCATTTAGACTCGCTCGTCCGAAACCTCTACAAAAGGGTTGCAAAATAAGTTTTAATCCAAATTTAGGAGTTCATACAATTGATTACGAGCTTTTCAACACAATTATATTTTAAAAACTCGATTTTTGTGTTTTTTACTAAGATAAAATTCTAACGGGACCATTGTTCGGCCCATTTAGACTCGCTCGTCCGAAACCTCTACAAAAGGGTTGCAAAATAAGTTTTAATCCAAATTTAGGAGTTCACACAATTGTTTACGAGCTTTTCAACACGATTATATTGCAAAAACTCAATTTTTGTGCTTTTTACTTAGTTAAAATTCTAACGGGTCCATTGTTCGGCCCATTTAGACCCGATCGTCCGAAACCTATACAAAAGGGGTTGCAAAATAAGTTTTAATCCAAATTTAGGAATGCATATAATTGATTACGAGCTTTTCAACATGATTATATTGTAAAAACTCGATTACAGTTCTTTTTACTCAGTTAAAATTTTAACGGGTCCATTGTTCGGCCCATTTAGACCCGATCGTCCGAAACCTATACAAAAGGGGTTGCAAAATAAGTTTTAATCCAAATTTAGGAATGCATATAATTGATTACGAGCTTTTCAACATGATTATATTGTAAAAACTCGATTACAGTTCTTTTTACTCAGTTAAAATTCTAACGGGTCCATTGTTCGGCCCATTTAGACCCGATCGTCCGAAACCTCTACAAAAGGGTTGAAAAATAAGTTTTAATCCAAATTTAGGAGTTCATACATTTGATTACGAGCTTTTCAATACGATTATATTGCAAAAACTCGATTTTTGTACTTTTTACTCAGTTAAAATACTAACGGGTCCATTGTTCGGCCCATTTAAACCCACTCGTCCGAAACCTTTACAAAAAAGACTGCAAAATAAGTTAGAATCAAATTTTTGGAGTTCATATAATTGATTACGAGCTTTTCAACATGATTATATTGCAAAATCTTGATTACATTTCTTTTTACTCAGTTAAAATTCTAACGGGTCCATTGTTCGGCCCATTTAGACTCGCTCATCCGAAACCTCTACAAAAGGGTTGCAAAATAAGTTTTAATCCAAATTTAGGAGTTCATACAATTGTTTATGAGCTTTTCAACATGATTATATTGCAAAAACACGATTTCTGTTCTTTTTACTCAGTTAAAATTCTAACGGGTCCATTGTTCGCCCCATTTAGACCCCCTCGTCCGAAACTTCTACAAAAAAGACCGACACACAAGTTAGAATAAAATTTTAGGATTTCATATAATTGATTACGAGCTTTCAACATGACTATATTGCAAAAACTTGATTTCTGTACTTTTTACTCAATTAAAATTCTAACGGGTCCATTGTTCGGCCCATTTAGACCCGCTCGTCCGAAACCTTTACAAAAAAGATCGCAAAATAAGTTTTAATCAAATCTTAGGAGTTCATATAATTGATTAAGAGCTTTTCAATATTATTATATTGCAAAAACTCGATTTCTGTTCTTTTTACTCAGTTAATATTCTAACGGGTCCAGTGTTCGGCCCATTTAGACCCGCTCGTCCGAAACCTCTACAAAAGGGTTGCAAAATAAGTTTTAATCCAAATTTAGGAGTTCATACAATTGATTACGAGCTTTTCAACACAATTATATAGCAAAAACTCGATTTTTGTGCTTTTTACTCTATTAAAATTCTAACGGGTCCATTGTTCGGCCCATTTAGACCCGCTCGTCCGAAACCTTTACAAAAAAGATCGCAAAATAAGTTAGAATCAAATTTTAGGAGTTCATATAAATGATTAAGAGCTTTTCAACACGATTATATTACAAAAATGCGATTTCTGTTCTTTTTCTTCAGTTAATATTCTAACGGGTCTATTGTTCGACCCATTTAGACCCGCTCGTCCGAAACCTATACAAAAGGGTTGCAAAATAAGTTTTAATCCAAATTTAGGAGTTCATACAATTGATTACGAGCTTTTCAATGCGATTATATTGCAAAAACTCGATTTCTGTTCTTTTTACTCAGTTAATATTCTAACGGGTCCATTGTTCGGCCCATTTAGACCCGCTCGTCCGAAACCTCTACAAAAAGGGATGCAAAATAAGTTTTAATCCAAATTTAGGAATGCATATAATTGATTACGAGCTTTTCAACACGATTATATTGCAAAAACTCGATTTCTATACTTTTTACTCAGTTAAAATTCTAACGGGTCCACTGTTCGGCTCATTTAGACCCGCTCGTCCGAAACCATTACGAAAAAGATCGCAAAATAAGTTAGAATCAAATTTTAGGAGTTCATATAATTGATTAGGAGCTTTTCAACAAGATTATATTGCAAAAACACGATTTCTGTTCTTTTTCCTCACTTAATATTCTAACGGGTCTATTGTTCTGCCCATTTAGACCCGCTCGTCCGAAACCTCTACAAAAGGGTTGCAAAATAAGTTTTAATCCAAATTTAGGAGTTCATACAATTGATTACGAGCTTTTCAACACAATTATATTGCAAAAACTCAATTTTTATGCTTTTTACTCAGTTAAAATTCTAATGGGTCCATTGTTCGACCCATTTAGACCCGCTCGTCCGAAACCTTTAGAAAAAAGATCGCAAAATAAGTTAGAATCAAATTTTAGGACTTCATTTAATTGATTAAGAGCTTTTCAACACGATTATATTGCAAAAACTCAATTTCTATACTTTTTACTCGGTTAAAATTCTAGCGGGTCCATTGTTCTGCCTATTTAGACTCGCTCGTCTGAATCCTTACAAAAAGGACCGCAAAATAAGTTTTAATCAAAATTTAGGAGTTCATATAATTGATTACGAGCTTTTCAACACGATTATATTGCAAAAACTCGATTTCTGTTCTTTTTACTCAGTTAATATTCTAACGGGTCCATTGTTCGGCCCGTTTAGACCCGCTTGTCCGAAACCTCTACAAAAGGGCTGCAAAATAAGTTTTAATCCAAATTTAAGAGTTCATACAATTGATTACGAGCTTTTCAACACAATTATATTGCAAAAACTCGATTTGTATGCTTTTTACTCAGTTAAAATTCTAACGGGTCCATTGTTCGGCCCATTTAGAACCGCTCTTCCGAAACCTCTACAAAAGGGTTGCAAAATAAGTTTTAATCCAAATTTAGGAGTTCATACAATTGATTACGAGCTTTTCAATACGATTATATTGCAAAAACTCGATTTATGTACTTTTTACTCAGTTAAAATTCTAACGGGTCCGTTGTTCGGCCCATTTAGACCCGCTCGTCCGAAACCTTTACAAAAAGACCGCAAAATATGTTAGAATCAAATTTTAGGAGTTCATATAATTGATTACGAGCTTTTCAACACAATTATATTGCAAAAACGCGATTTCCGTTCTTTTTGGTCAGTTAAAATTCTAACAGGTCCATTGTTCGGCCCATTTAGACCCGCTCTTCCGAAACTTCTACAAAAGGGTTGGAAAATAAGTTTTAATCCAAATTTAGGAGTTCATACAATTGTTTACGAGCTTTTCAACACGATTATATTGCAAAAACTAGATTTATGAACTTTTTACTCAGTTAAAATTCTAACGGGTCCATTGTTCGGCCCATTTAGACCCGCTCGTCCGAAACCTTTTCAAAAAAGATAGCAAAATAAATTTTAATCAAATTTTAGGAGTTCATATAATTGATTAAGAGCTTTTCAGCACGATTATATTGCAAAAACTTGATTTCTGTTCTTTTTACTTAGTTAATATTCTAACGGGTCCATTGTTCGGCCCATTTAAACTCGCTCGTCCGAAACCTTTACAAAAAAGACCTCAAAATAAGTTAGAATCAAATTTTGGGAGTTCATATAATTGATTACGAGCTTTTCAAAAACATTATATTGCAAAATCTCGATTTCTGTTCTTTTTACTCAGTTAAAATTCTAACGGGTCCATTGTTCAGCCCATTTAGACCCGCTCGTCCGAAACCTCTACAAAAAAGTTGAAAACTAAGTTTTAATCCAAATTTAGGAGTTTATACAATTGTTTACGAGCTTTTCAACACGATTATATTGCAAAAACTCTATTTCTGTTCTTTTTACTCAGTTAAAATTCTAACGGGTCCACTGTTCGCCCTATTTAGACCCGCTCGTCCGAAACCTTTACAAAAAAGATCGCAAAACAAGTTAGAATCAAATTTTAGGATTTCATATAATTGATTACGAGCTTTTCAAAACGACTATATTGCAAAAACTTGATTTCTGTACTTTTCACTCAGTTAAAATTCTAACGTGTCCATTGTTCGGCCCTTTTAGACCCGCTCGTCCGAAACCTCTACAAAAGGGTTGCAAAATAAGTTTTAATCCAAATTTAGGAGTTCGTACAATTGATTACGAGCTTTTCAATATGATTATATTGTAAAATCTCGATTTCTGTACTTTTTACTCAATTAAAATTCTAACGGTTCCATTGTTTGGCCCATTTAGACACGCTCGTCCGAAACCTTTACAAAAAAAGACCGCAAAAGAAGTTAGAATCAAATTTTAGGAGTTCATATAATTGATTACGAGCTTTTCAACACGATTATATTGAAAAATCTCGATTACAGTTCTTTTTACTCAGTTAAAATTCTAACGGGTCCATTGTTCGACCCATTTAGACTCGCTCGTCCGAAACCTCTACAAAAGGGTTGCAAAATAAGTTTTATTCCAAATTTAGGAGTTCATACAATTGTTTACAAGCTTTTCAACGCGATTATATTGCAAAAACTCAATTTTTGTGCTTTTTACTTAGTTAAAATTCTAACGGGTCCATTGTTCGGCCCATTTAGACCCGATCGTCCGAAACCTATACAAAAGGGGTTGCAAAATAAGTTTTAATCCAAATTTAGGAATGCATATAATTGATTACGAGCTTTTCAACATGATTATATTGTAAAAACTCGATTACAGTTCTTTTTACTCAGTTAAAATTTTAACGGGTCCATTGTTCGGCCCATTTAGACCCGATCGTCCGAAACCTATACAAAATGGGTTGCAAAATAAGTTTTAATCCAAATTTAGGAATGCATATAATTGATTACGAGCTTTTCAACATGATTATATTGTAAAAACTCGATTACAGTTCTTTTTACTCAGTTAAAATTTTAACGGGTCCATTGTTCGGCCCATTTAGACCCGATCGTCCGAAACCTATACAAAAGGGGTTGCAAAATAAGTTTTAATCCAAATTTAGGAATGCATAAAATTGATTACGAGCTTTTCAACATGATTATATTGTAAAAACTCGATTACAGTTCTTTTTACTCAGTTAAAATTCTAACGGGTCCATTGTTCGGCCCATTTAGACTCGCTCGTCCGAAACCTCTACAAAAGGGTTGCAAAATAAGTTTTAATCCAAATTTAGGAGTTCATACAATTGATTATGAGCTTTTCAACATGATTATATTGCAAAAACACGATTACAGTTCTTTTTACTCAGTTAAAATTCTAACGGGTCCATTGTTCGGCCCATTTAGACTCGCTCATCCGAAACCTCTACAAAAGGGTTGCAAAATAAGTTTTAATCCAAATTTAGGAGTTCATACAATTGTTTATGAGCTTTTCAACATTATTATATTGCAAAAACACGATTTCTGTTCTTTTTACTCAGTTAAAATTCTAACGGGTCCATTGTTCGCCCCATTTAGACCCCCTCGTCCGAAACTTCTACAAAAAAGACCGACACACAAGTTAGAATAAAATTTTAGGATTTCATATAATTGATTACGAGCTTTCAACATGACTATATTGCAAAAACTTGATTTCTGTACTTTTTACTCAATTAAAATTCTAACGGGTCCATTGTTCGGCCCATTTAGACCCGCTCGTCCGAAACCTTTACAAAAAAGATCGCAAAATAAGTTTTAATCAAATCTTAGGAGTTCATATAATTGATTAAGAGCTTTTCAATATTATTATATTGCAAAAACTCGATTTCTGTTCTTTTTACTCAGTTAATATTCTAACGGGTCCAGTGTTCGGCCCATTTAGACCCGCTCGTCCGAAACCTCTACAAAAGGGTTGCAAAATAAGTTTTAATCCAAATTTAGGAGTTCATACAATTGATTACGAGCTTTTCAACACAATTATATAGCAAAAACTCGATTTTTGTGCTTTTTACTCTATTAAAATTCTAACGGGTCCATTGTTCGGCCCATTTAGACCCGCTCGTCCGAAACCTTTACAAAAAAGATCGCAAAATAAGTTAGAATCAAATTTTAGGAGTTCATATAAATGATTAAGAGCTTTTCAACACGATTATATTACAAAAATGCGATTTCTGTTCTTTTTCTTCAGTTAATATTCTAACGGGTCTATTGTTCGACCCATTTAGACCCGCTCGTCCGAAACCTATACAAAAGGGTTGCAAAATAAGTTTTAATCCAAATTTAGGAGTTCATACAATTGATTACGAGCTTTTCAATGCGATTATATTGCAAAAACTCGATTTCTGTTCTTTTTACTCAGTTAATATTCTAACGGGTCCATTGTTCGGCCCATTTAGACCCGCTCGTCCGAAACCTCTACAAAAAGGGATGCAAAATAAGTTTTAATCCAAATTTAGGAATGCATATAATTGATTACGAGCTTTTCAACACGATTATATTGCAAAAACTCGATTTCTATACTTTTTACTCAGTTAAAATTCTAACGGGTCCACTGTTCGGCTCATTTAGACCCGCTCGTCCGAAACCATTACGAAAAAGATCGCAAAATAAGTTAGAATCAAATTTTAGGAGTTCATATAATTGATTAGGAGCTTTTCAACAAGATTATATTGCAAAAACACGATTTCTGTTCTTTTTCCTCACTTAATATTCTAACGGGTCTATTGTTCTGCCCATTTAGACCCGCTCGTCCGAAACCTCTACAAAAGGGTTGCAAAATAAGTTTTAATCCAAATTTAGGAGTTCATACAATTGATTACGAGCTTTTCAACACAATTATATTGCAAAAACTCAATTTTTATGCTTTTTACTCAGTTAAAATTCTAATGGGTCCATTGTTCGACCCATTTAGACCCGCTCGTCCGAAACCTTTAGAAAAAAGATCGCAAAATAAGTTAGAATCAAATTTTAGGACTTCATTTAATTGATTAAGAGCTTTTCAACACGATTATATTGCAAAAACTCAATTTCTATACTTTTTACTCGGTTAAAATTCTAGCGGGTCCATTGTTCTGCCTATTTAGACTCGCTCGTCTGAATCCTTACAAAAAGGACCGCAAAATAAGTTTTAATCAAAATTTAGGAGTTCATATAATTGATTACGAGCTTTTCAACACGATTATATTGCAAAAACTCGATTTCTGTTCTTTTTACTCAGTTAATATTCTAACGGGTCCATTGTTCGGCCCGTTTAGACCCGCTTGTCCGAAACCTCTACAAAAGGGCTGCAAAATAAGTTTTAATCCAAATTTAAGAGTTCATACAATTGATTACGAGCTTTTCAACACAATTATATTGCAAAAACTCGATTTGTATGCTTTTTACTCAGTTAAAATTCTAACGGGTCCATTGTTCGGCCCATTTAGAACCGCTCTTCCGAAACCTCTACAAAAGGGTTGCAAAATAAGTTTTAATCCAAATTTAGGAGTTCATACAATTGATTACGAGCTTTTCAATACGATTATATTGCAAAAACTCGATTTATGTACTTTTTACTCAGTTAAAATTCTAACGGGTCCGTTGTTCGGCCCATTTAGACCCGCTCGTCCGAAACCTTTACAAAAAGACCGCAAAATATGTTAGAATCAAATTTTAGGAGTTCATATAATTGATTACGAGCTTTTCAACACAATTATATTGCAAAAACGCGATTTCCGTTCTTTTTGGTCAGTTAAAATTCTAACAGGTCCATTGTTCGGCCCATTTAGACCCGCTCTTCCGAAACTTCTACAAAAGGGTTGGAAAATAAGTTTTAATCCAAATTTAGGAGTTCATACAATTGTTTACGAGCTTTTCAACACGATTATATTGCAAAAACTAGATTTATGAACTTTTTACTCAGTTAAAATTCTAACGGGTCCATTGTTCGGCCCATTTAGACCCGCTCGTCCGAAACCTTTTCAAAAAAGATAGCAAAATAAATTTTAATCAAATTTTAGGAGTTCATATAATTGATTAAGAGCTTTTCAGCACGATTATATTGCAAAAACTTGATTTCTGTTCTTTTTACTTAGTTAATATTCTAACGGGTCCATTGTTCGGCCCATTTAAACTCGCTCGTCCGAAACCTTTACAAAAAAGACCTCAAAATAAGTTAGAATCAAATTTTGGGAGTTCATATAATTGATTACGAGCTTTTCAAAAACATTATATTGCAAAATCTCGATTTCTGTTCTTTTTACTCAGTTAAAATTCTAACGGGTCCATTGTTCAGCCCATTTAGACCCGCTCGTCCGAAACCTCTACAAAAAAGTTGAAAACTAAGTTTTAATCCAAATTTAGGAGTTTATACAATTGTTTACGAGCTTTTCAACACGATTATATTGCAAAAACTCTATTTCTGTTCTTTTTACTCAGTTAAAATTCTAACGGGTCCACTGTTCGCCCTATTTAGACCCGCTCGTCCGAAACCTTTACAAAAAAGATCGCAAAACAAGTTAGAATCAAATTTTAGGATTTCATATAATTGATTACGAGCTTTTCAAAACGACTATATTGCAAAAACTTGATTTCTGTACTTTTCACTCAGTTAAAATTCTAACGTGTCCATTGTTCGGCCCTTTTAGACCCGCTCGTCCGAAACCTCTACAAAAGGGTTGCAAAATAAGTTTTAATCCAAATTTAGGAGTTCGTACAATTGATTACGAGCTTTTCAATATGATTATATTGTAAAATCTCGATTTCTGTACTTTTTACTCAATTAAAATTCTAACGGTTCCATTGTTTGGCCCATTTAGACACGCTCGTCCGAAACCTTTACAAAAAAAGACCGCAAAAGAAGTTAGAATCAAATTTTAGGAGTTCATATAATTGATTACGAGCTTTTCAACACGATTATATTGAAAAATCTCGATTACAGTTCTTTTTACTCAGTTAAAATTCTAACGGGTCCATTGTTCGACCCATTTAGACTCGCTCGTCCGAAACCTCTACAAAAGGGTTGCAAAATAAGTTTTATTCCAAATTTAGGAGTTCATACAATTGTTTACAAGCTTTTCAACGCGATTATATTGCAAAAACTCAATTTTTGTGCTTTTTACTTAGTTAAAATTCTAACGGGTCCATTGTTCGGCCCATTTAGACCCGATCGTCCGAAACCTATACAAAAGGGGTTGCAAAATAAGTTTTAATCCAAATTTAGGAATGCATATAATTGATTACGAGCTTTTCAACATGATTATATTGTAAAAACTCGATTACAGTTCTTTTTACTCAGTTAAAATTTTAACGGGTCCATTGTTCGGCCCATTTAGACCCGATCGTCCGAAACCTATACAAAATGGGTTGCAAAATAAGTTTTAATCCAAATTTAGGAATGCATATAATTGATTACGAGCTTTTCAACATGATTATATTGTAAAAACTCGATTACAGTTCTTTTTACTCAGTTAAAATTTTAACGGGTCCATTGTTCGGCCCATTTAGACCCGATCGTCCGAAACCTATACAAAAGGGGTTGCAAAATAAGTTTTAATCCAAATTTAGGAATGCATAAAATTGATTACGAGCTTTTCAACATGATTATATTGTAAAAACTCGATTACAGTTCTTTTTACTCAGTTAAAATTCTAACGGGTCCATTGTTCGGCCCATTTAGACTCGCTCGTCCGAAACCTCTACAAAAGGGTTGCAAAATAAGTTTTAATCCAAATTTAGGAGTTCATACAATTGATTACGAGCTTTTCAACACAATTATATTTTAAAAACTCGATTTTTGTGTTTTTTACTAAGATGAAATTCTAACGGGACCATTGTTCGGCCCATTTAGACTCGCTCGTCCGAAACCTCTACAAAAGGGTTGCAAAATAAGTTTTAATCCAAATTTAGGAGTTCATACAATTGTTTACGAGCTTTTCAACACGATTATATTGCAAAAACTCAATTTTTGTGCTTTTTACTTAGTTAAAATTCTAACGGGTCCATTGTTCGGCCCATTTAGACCCGATCGTCCGAAACCTATACAAAAGGGGTTGCAAAATAAGTTTTAATCCAAATTTAGGAATGCATATAATTGATTACGAGCTTTTCAACATGATTATATTGTAAAAACTCGATTACAGTTCTTTTTACTCAGTTAAAATTTTAACGGGTCCATTGTTCGGCCCATTTAGACCCGATCGTCCGAAACCTATACAAAAGGGGTTGCAAAATAAGTTTTAATCCAAATTTAGGAATGCATATAATTGATTACGAGATTTTCAACATGATTATATTGTAAAAACTCGATTACAGTTCTTTTTACTCAGTTAAAATTCTAACGGGTCCATTGTTCGGCCCATTTAGACTCGCTCGTCCGAAACCTCTGCAAAAGGGTTGCAAAATAAGTTTTAATCCAAATTTAGGAGTTCATACAATTGTTTATGAGCTTTTCAACACGATTATATTGCTAAAACACGATTTCTGTTCTTTTTACTCAGTTAAAATTCTAACGGGTCCATTGTTCGCCCCATTTAGACCCGCTCGTCCGAAACTTCTACAAAAAAGACCGACAAACAAGTTAGAATAAAATTTTAGGATTTCATATAATTGATTACGAGCTTTCAACATGACTATAATGCAAAACTTGATTTCTGTACTTTTTACTCAGTTAAAATTCTAACGGGTCCATTGTTCGCCCCATTTAGACCCGCTCGTCCGAAACCTCTACAAAAAAGACCGCAAAACAAGTTAGAGACAAATTCTAACGGGTCCATTGTTCGGCCCATTTAGACCCGCTCATCCGAAACCTTTACAAAAAAGACCGCAAAATAAGTTAGAATCAAATTTTAAGAGTTCATATAATCGATTACGAGCTTTTCAACATGATTATATTGCAAAATCTCGATTACAGTTCTTTTTACTCAGTTAAAATTCTAACGGGTCCACTGTTCGGCCCATTTAGACCTGCTCGTCCGAAACCTTTACAAAGGGTTGCAAAATAAATTTTAAACCAAGTTTAGGAGTTCATACTTTTGATTACGAGCTTTTCAATACAATTATATTGCAAAAACTCGATTTTTATACTTTTACTCAGTTAAAATTCTAACGGGTCCATTGTTCGGCCCATTTAGACTCGCTCGTCTGAAACCTTTACAAAAAAGACCGCAAAATAAGTTAGAATCAAATTTTGGGAGTTCATATAATTGATTACGAGCTTTTCAAAAATATTATATTGCAAAATCTCGATTTCTGTTCTTTTTACTCAGTTAAAATTCTAACGGGTCCAATGTTCGGCCCATTTAGACTCGCTCGTCCGAAACCTCTACAAAAGAGTTGCAAAATAAGTTTTAATCCAAATTTAGGAGTTCATACAATTGTTTACGAGCTTTTCAACACGATTATATTGCAAAAACTCGATTTCTGTTCTTTTTACTCAGTTAAAATTCTAACGGGTCCAGTGTTCGCCCCATTTAGACCCGCTCGTCCGAAACCTCTACAAAAAAGACGGCAAAACAAGTTAGAATCAAATTTTAGGATTTCATATAATTGATTACAAGCTTTTCAACACGACTCTATTGCAAAAACTTGATTTCTGTACTTTTTACTCAGTTAAAATTCTAACGGGTCCATTGTTCGGCCCATTTAGACCCGCTCATCCGAAACCTCTACAAAAGGGTTGCAAAATAAGTTTTATTCCAAATTTAGGAGTTCATACAATTGTTTATGAGCTTTTCAACACGATTATATTGCTAAAACACGATTTCTGTTCTTTTTACTCAGTTAAAATTCTAACGGGTCCATTGTTCGCCCCATTTAGACCCGCTCGTCCGAAACTTCTACAAAAAAGACCGACAAACAAGTTAGAATAAAATTTTAGGATTTCATATAATTGATTACGAGCTTTCAACATGACTATAATGCAAAACTTGATTTCTGTACTTTTTACTCAGTTAAAATTCTAACGGGTCCATTGTTCGCCCCATTTAGACCCGCTCGTCCGAAACCTCTACAAAAAAGACCGCAAAACAAGTTAGAGACAAATTCTAACGGGTCCATTGTTCGGCCCATTTAGACCCGCTCATCCGAAACCTTTACAAAAAAGACCGCAAAATAAGTTAGAATCAAATTTTAAGAGTTCATATAATCGATTACGAGCTTTTCAACATGATTATATTGCAAAATCTCGATTACAGTTCTTTTTACTCAGTTAAAATTCTAACGGGTCCACTGTTCGGCCCATTTAGACCTGCTCGTCCGAAACCTTTACAAAGGGTTGCAAAATAAATTTTAAACCAAGTTTAGGAGTTCATACTTTTGATTACGAGCTTTTCAATACAATTATATTGCAAAAACTCGATTTTTATACTTTTACTCAGTTAAAATTCTAACGGGTCCATTGTTCGGCCCATTTAGACTCGCTCGTCTGAAACCTTTACAAAAAAGACCGCAAAATAAGTTAGAATCAAATTTTGGGAGTTCATATAATTGATTACGAGCTTTTCAAAAATATTATATTGCAAAATCTCGATTTCTGTTCTTTTTACTCAGTTAAAATTCTAACAGGTCCATTGTTCGCCCCATTTAGACCCGCTCGTCCGAAACCTCTACAAAAAAGACCGCAAAACAAGTTAGAGACAAATTCTAACGGGTCCATTGTTCGGCCCATTTAGACCCGCTCGTCCGAAACCTTTACAAAAAAGACCGCAAAATAAGTTAGAATCAAATTTTAAGAGTTCATATAATCGATTACGAGCTTTTCAACATGATTATATTGCAAAATCTCGATTACAGTTCTTTTTACTCAGTTAAAATTCTAACGGGTCCACTGTTCGGCCCATTTAGACCTGCTCGTCCGAAGCCTTTACAAAGGGTTGCAAAATAAATTTTAAACCAAGTTTAGGAGTTCATACAATTGATTACGAGCTTTTCAATACAATTATATTGCAAAAACTCGATATCTGTACTTTTACTCAGTTAAAATTCTAACGGGTCCATTGTTCGGCCCATTTAGACTCGCTCGTCTGAAACCTTTACAAAAAAGACCGCAAAATAAGTTAGAATCAAATTTTGGGAGTTCATATAATTGATTACGAGCTTTTCAAAAATATTATATTGCAAAATCTCGATTTCTGTTCTTTTTACTCAGTTAAAATTCTAATGGGTCCATTGTTCGGCCCATTTAGACCCGCTCGTCCGAAACCTCTAAAAAAGAGTTGCAAAATAAGTTTTAATCCAAATTTAGGAGTTCATACAATTGTTTACGAGCTTTTCAACACGATTATATTGCAAAAACTCGATTTCTGTTCTTTTTACTCAGTTAAAATTCTAACAGGTCCATTGTTCGCCCCATTTAGAATCGCTCGTCCGAAACCTCTACAAAAAAGACCGCAAAACAAGTTAGAGTCAAATTTTAGGATTTCATATAATTGATTACGAGCTTTTCAACACGACTATATTGCAAAAACTTGATTTCTGTACTTTTTACTCAGTTAAAATTATAACGGGTCCATTGTTCGGCCCATTTAGACCCGCTCGTCTGAAACCTCTACAAAAGGGTTGCAAAATAAGTTTTAATCCAAATTTATGAGTTCATACAATTGATTAAGAGATTTTCAAACAGATTATATTGCAAAAACTCACTTTTTGTACTTTCTACTCAGTTAAAATTCTAACGGATCCATTGTTCGGCCCATTAAGACCCGCTCGTCCGAAACCCCTACAAAAAAGAACGCAAAACAAGTTAGAATCAAAATTTAGGAGTTCATACAATTGATTACTAGCTTTTCAACATGATTATATTGCAAAAACTTGATTTCTGTACTTTGTACTCAGTTAAAATTCTAACGGGTCCATTGTTCGGCCCATTTAGACTCCCTCATCCGAAACCTCTACAAAAGGGTTGCAAAATAAGTTTTAATCCAAATTTAGGAGTTCATACAATTGTTTACGAGCTTTTCAACACGATTATATTGCAAAAACTCAATTTTTGTGCTTTTTACTTAGTTAAAATTCTAACGGGTCCATTGTTCGGCCCATTTAGACCCGATCGTCCGAAACCTATACAAAAGGGGTTGCAAAATAAGTTTTAATCCAAATTTAGGAATGCATATAATTGATTACGAGCTTTTCAACATGATTATATTGTAAAAACTCGATTACAGTTCTTTTTACTCAGTTAAAATTTTAACGGGTCCATTGTTCGGCCCATTTAGACCCGATCGTCCGAAACCTATACAAAAGGGGTTGCAAAATAAGTTTTAATCCAAATTTAGGAATGCATATAATTGATTACGAGCTTTTCAACATGATTATATTGTAAAAACTCGATTACAGTTCTTTTTACTCAGTTAAAATTCTAACGGGTCCATTGTTCGGCCCATTTAGACTCGCTCGTCCGAAACCTCTGCAAAAGGGTTGCAAAATAAGTTTTAATCCAAATTTAGGAGTTCATACAATTGTTTATGAGCTTTTCAACACGATTATATTGCTAAAACACGATTTCTGTTCTTTTTACTCAGTTAAAATTCTAACGGGTCCATTGTTCGCCCCATTTAGACCCGCTCGTCCGAAACTTCTACAAAAAAGACCGACAAACAAGTTAGAATAAAATTTTAGGATTTCATATAATTGATTACGAGCTTTCAACATGACTATAATGCAAAACTTGATTTCTGTACTTTTTACTCAGTTAAAATTCTAACGGGTCCATTGTTCGCCCCATTTAGACCCGCTCGTCCGAAACCTCTACAAAAAAGACCGCAAAACAAGTTAGAGACAAATTCTAACGGGTCCATTGTTCGGCCCATTTAGACCCGCTCGTCCGAAACCTTTACAAAAAAGACCGCAAAATAAGTTAGAATCAAATTTTAAGAGTTCATATAATCGATTACGAGCTTTTCAACATGATTATATTGCAAAATCTCGATTACAGTTCTTTTTACTCAGTTAAAATTCTAACGGGTCCACTGTTCGGCCCATTTAGACCTGCTCGTCCGAAACCTTTACAAAGGGTTGCAAAATAAATTTTAAACCAAGTTTAGGAGTTCATACTTTTGATTACGAGCTTTTCAATACAATTATATTGCAAAAACTCGATTTTTGTACTTTTACTCAGTTAAAATTCTAACGGGTCCATTGTTCGGCCCATTTAGACTCGCTCGTCTGAAACCTTTACAAAAAAGACCGCAAAATAAGTTAGAATCAAATTTTGGGAGTTCATATAATTGATTACGAGCTTTTCAAAAATATTATATTGCAAAATCTCGATTTCTGTTCTTTTTACTCAGTTAAAATTCTAACAGGTCCATTGTTCGCCCCATTTAGACCCGCTCGTCCGAAACCTCTACAAAAAAGACCGCAAAACAAGTTAGAGACAAATTCTAACGGGTCCATTGTTCGGCCCATTTAGACCCGCTCGTCCGAAACCTTTACAAAAAAGACCGCAAAATAAGTTAGAATCAAATTTTAAGAGTTCATATAATCGATTACGAGCTTTTCAACATGATTATATTGCAAAATCTCGATTACAGTTCTTTTTACTCAGTTAAAATTCTAACGGGTCCACTGTTCGGCCCATTTAGACCTGCTCGTCCGAAACCTTTACAAAGGGTTGCAAAATAAATTTTAAACCAAGTTTAGGAGTTCATACAATTGATTACGAGCTTTTCAATACAATTATATTGCAAAAACTCGATATCTGTACTTTTACTCAGTTAAAATTCTAACGGGTCCATTGTTCGGCCCATTTAGACTCGCTCGTCTAAAACCTTTACAAAAAAGACCGCAAAATAAGTTAGAATCAAATTTTGGGAGTTCATATAATTGATTACGAGCTTTTCAAAAATATTATATTGCAAAATCTCGATTTCTGTTCTTTTTACTCAGTTAAAATTCTAATGGGTCCATTGTTCGGCCCATTTAGACCCGCTCGTCCGAAACCTCTAAAAAAGAGTTGCAAAATAAGTTTTAATCCAAATTTAGGAGTTCATACAATTGTTTACGAGCTTTTCAACACGATTATATTGCAAAAACTGGATTTCTGTTCTTTTTACTCAGTTAAAATTCTAACAGGTCCATTGTTCGTCCCATTTAGAATCGCTCGTCCGAAACCTCTACAAAAAAGACCGCAAAACAAGTTAGAGTCAAATTTTAGGATTTCATATAATTGATTACGAGCTTTTCAACACGACTATATTGCAAAAACTTGATTTCTGTACTTTTTACTCAGTTAAAATTATAACGGGTCCATTGTTCGGCCCATTTAGACCCGCTCGTCTGAAACCTCTACAAAAGGGTTGCAAAATAAGTTTTAATCCAAATTTATGAGTTCATACAATTGATTAAGAGATTTTCAAACAGATTATATTGCAAAAACTCACTTTTTGTACTTTCTACTCAGTTAAAATTCTAACGGATCCATTGTTCGGCCCATTAAGACCCGCTCGTCCGAAACCCCTACAAAAAAGAACGCAAAACAAGTTAGAATCAAAATTTAGGAGTTCATACAATTGATTACTAGCTTTTCAACATGATTATATTGCAAAAACTTGATTTCTGTACTTTGTACTCAGTTAAAATTCTAACGGGTCCATTGTTCGGCCCATTTAGACTCCCTCATCCGAAACCTCTACAAAAGGGTTGCAAAATAAGTTTTAATCCAAATTTAGGAGTTCATACAATTGTTTACGAGCTTTTCAACACGATTATATTGCAAAAACTCAATTTTTGTGCTTTTTACTTAGTTAAAATTCTAACGGGTCCATTGTTCGGCCCATTTAGACCCGATCGTCCGAAACCTATACAAAAGGGGTTGCAAAATAAGTTTTAATCCAAATTTAGGAATGCATATAATTGATTACGAGCTTTTCAACATGATTATATTGTAAAAACTCGATTACAGTTCTTTTTACTCAGTTAAAATTTTAACGGGTCCATTGTTCGGCCCATTTAGACCCGATCGTCCGAAACCTATACAAAAGGGGTTGCAAAATAAGTTTTAATCCAAATTTAGGAATACATATAATTGATTACGAGCTTTTCAACATGATTATATTGTAAAAACTCGATTACAGTTCTTTTTACTCAGTTAAAATTCTAACGGGTCCATTGTTCGGCCCATTTAGACTCGCTCGTCCGAAACCTCTGCAAAAGGGTTGCAAAATAAGTTTTAATCCAAATTTAGGAGTTCATACAATTGTTTATGAGCTTTTCAACACGATTATATTGCTAAAACACGATTTCTGTTCTTTTTACTCAGTTAAAATTCTAACGGGTCCATTGTTCGCCCCATTTAGACCCGCTCGTCCGAAACTTCTACAAAAAAGACCGACAAACAAGTTAGAATAAAATTTTAGGATTTCATATAATTGATTACGAGCTTTCAACATGACTATAATGCAAAACTTGATTTCTGTACTTTTTACTCAGTTAAAATTCTAACGGGTCCATTGTTCGCCCCATTTAGACCCGCTCGTCCGAAACCTCTACAAAAAAGACCGCAAAACAAGTTAGAGACAAATTCTAACGGGTCCATTGTTCGGCCCATTTAGACCCGCTCGTCCGAAACCTTTACAAAAAAGACCGCAAAATAAGTTAGAATCAAATTTTAAGAGTTCATATAATCGATTACGAGCTTTTCAACATGATTATATTGCAAAATCTCGATTACAATTCTTTTTACTCAGTTAAAATTCTAACGGGTCCACTGTTCGGCCCATTTAGACCTGCTCGTCCGAAACCTTTACAAAGGGTTGCAAAATAAATTTTAAACCAAGTTTAGGAGTTCATACAATTGATTACGAGCTTTTCAATACAATTATATTGCAAAAACTCGATTTTTGTACTTTTACTCAGTTAAAATTCTAACGGGTCCATTGTTCGGCCCATTTAGACTCGCTCGTCTGAAACCTTTACAAAAAAGACCGCAAAATAAGTTAGAATCAAATTTTGGGAGTTCATATAATTGATTACGAGCTTTTCAAAAATATTATATTGCAAAATCTCGATTTCTGTTCTTTTTACTCAGTTAAAATTCTAACAGGTCCATTGTTCGCCCCATTTAGACCCGCTCGTCCGAAACCTCTACAAAAAAGACCGCAAAACAAGTTAGAGACAAATTCTAACGGGTCCATTGTTCGGCCCATTTAGACCCGCTCGTCCGAAACCTTTACAAAAAAGTCCGCAAAATAAGTTAGAATCAAATTTTAAGAGTTCATATAATCGATTACGAGCTTTTCAACATGATTATATTGCAAAATCTCGATTACAGTTCTTTTTACTCAGTTAAAATTCTAACGGGTCCACTGTTCGGCCCATTTAGACCTGCTCGTCCGAAACCTTTACAAAGGGTTGCAAAATAAATTTTAAACCAAGTTTAGGAGTTCATACAATTGATTACGAGCTTTTCAATACAATTATATTGCAAAAACTCGATATCTGTACTTTTACTCAGTTAAAATTCTAACGGGTCCATTGTTCGGCCCATTTAGACTCGCTCGTCTGAAACCTTTACAAAAAAGACCGCAAAATAAGTTAGAATCAAATTTTGGGAGTTCATATAATTGATTACGAGCTTTTCAAAAATATTATATTGCAAAATCTCGATTTCTGTTCTTTTTACTCAGTTAAAATTCTAATGGGTCCATTGTTCGGCCCATTTAGACCCGCTCGTCCGAAACCTCTAAAAAAGAGTTGCAAAATAAGTTTTAATCCAAATTTAGGAGTTCATACAATTGTTTACGAGCTTTTCAACACGATTATATTGCAAAAACTCGATTTCTGTTCTTTTTACTCAGTTAAAATTCTAACAGGTCCATTGTTCGTCCCATTTAGAATCGCTCGTCCGAAACCTCTACAAAAAAGACCGCAAAACAAGTTACAGTCAAATTTTAGGATTTCATATAATTGATTACGAGCTTTTCAACACGACTATATTGCAAAAACTTGATTTCTGTACTTTTTACTCAGTTAAAATTATAACGGGTCCATTGTTCGGCCCATTTAGACCCGCTCGTCTGAAACCTCTACAAAAGGGTTGCAAAATAAGTTTTAATCCAAATTTATGAGTTCATACAATTGATTAAGAGATTTTCAAACAGATTATATTGCAAAAACTCACTTTTTGTACTTTCTACTCAGTTAAAATTCTAACGGATCCATTGTTCGGCCCATTAAGACCCGCTCGTCCGAAACCCCTACAAAAAAGAACGCAAAACAAGTTAGAATCAAAATTTAGGAGTTCATACAATTGATTACTAGCTTTTCAACATGATTATATTGCAAAAACTTGATTTCTGTACTTTGTACTCAGTTAAAATTCTAACGGGTCCATGGTTCGGCCCATTTAGACTCCCTCATCCGAAACCTCTATAAAAGGGTTGCAAAATAAGTTTTAATCCAAATTTAGGAGTTCATATAATTGATTATGAGCTTTTCAACACGATTATATTCCAAAAACTCGATTTCTGTTCTTTTTACTCAGTTAAAATTCTAACGGGTCCACTGTTCGCCCCATTTAGACCCGCTCGTCCGAAACCTCTACAAAAAGACCGCAAAACAAGTTAAAATCAAATTTTAGGATTTCATATAATTGATTACGAGCTTTTCAACACAACTATATTGCAAAAACTTGATTTCTCTACTTTTTACTCAGTTAAAATTCTAACGGGTCCATTGTTCGGCCCATTTAGACCCGCTCGTCCGAAACCTCTACAAAGGGTTGCAGAATAAGTTTTAATCCAAATTTAGGAGTTCATACAATTGATTACGAGCTTTTCAATACGATTATATTGTAAAATCTGGATTTTTGTACTTTTTACTCTGTTAAAATTCTAACGGGTCCATTGTTCAGCCCATTTAGACACGCTCGTCCGGAACCTATACAAAAAAAGACCGCAAAAGAAGTTAGAATCAAATTTTAGGAGTTCATATAATTGATTACTAGCTTTTCAACACGATTATATTGAAAAATCTCGATTACAGTTCTTTTTACTCAGTTAAAATTCTAACGGGTCCATTGTTCGACCCATTTAGACCCGCTCGTCCGAAACCTCTACAAAAGGGTTGCAAAATAAGTTTTAATCCAAATTTAGGAGTTCATGCAATTGTTTACTAGCTTTTCAACACGATTATATTGCAAAATAAGTTTTAATCCAAATTCTAACGGGTCCATTGTTCGGCCCATTTAGACCCGATCGTCCGAAACCTATACAAAAGGGGTTGCAAAATAAGTTTTAATCCAAATTTAGGAATGCATATAATTGATTGCGAGCTTTTCAACATGATTATATTGTAAAAACTTGAATACAGTTCTTTTTACTCAGATAAAATTCAAATGGGTCCATTGTTCGGCCCATTTAGACCCGATCGTCCGAAACCTATACAAAAAGGGTTGCAAAATAAGTTTTAATCCAAATTTAGGAATGCATATAATTGATTACGAGCTTTTCAACACGATTATATTGCTAAAACTCGATTTCTATACTTTTTACTCAGTTAAAATTCTAACGGGTCCATTGTTCGGCCCATTTAGACCCGCTCGTCCGAAACCTCTACAAAAAGGGCTGCAAAATAAGTTTTAATCCAAATTCAGGAATGCATATAATTGATTACGTGCTTTTCAACACGGTTATATTGCAAAAACTCAATTTCTATACTTTTCACTCAGTTAAAATTCTAACGGGTCCACTGTTCAGCCCATTTAGACCCGCTCGTCCGAAACCTCTACAAAGGGTTGTAGAATAAGTTTTAATCCAAATTTAGGAGTTCATACAATTGATTACGAGCTTTTCAACACGATTACATTGCAAAAACTCGATTTCTGTTCTTTTTACTCAGTTAAAATTCTAACGGATCCATTGTTCGGCCCATTTAGACCCGCTCGTCCGAAACCTCTACAAAAGGGTTGCAAAATAAGTTTTAATCCAAATTTAGGAGTTCATAAAATTGATTACGAGCTTTTCAACACAATTATATTACAAAAACTAGATTTGTGTGCTTTTTAGTCAGTTAAAATTCTAATGGGTCCATTTTTCGGCCCATTTAGACTCGCTCGTCCGAAACCTCTACAAAAGGGTTGCATAATAAGTTTTAATCCAAATTTAGGAGTTCATACAATTGTTTATGAGCTTTTCAACACGATTATATTGCTAAAACACGATTTCTGTTCTTTTTACTCAGTTAAAATTCTAACGGGTCCATTGTTTGCCCCATTTAGACCCGCTCGTCCGAAACTTCTACAAAAAAGACCGACAAACAAGTTAGAATAAAATTTTAGGATTTCATATAATTGATTACGAGCTTTCAACATGACTATAATGCAAAACTTGATTTCTGTACTTTTTACTCAGTTAAAATTCTAACGGGTCCATT
Organism: Hibiscus trionum; assembly: GCA_030270665.1. Classification (NCBI taxonomy): domain Eukaryota; kingdom Viridiplantae; phylum Streptophyta; class Magnoliopsida; order Malvales; family Malvaceae; genus Hibiscus; species Hibiscus trionum. Next base: position 33,617,904 of record BSYR01000010.1, on the reverse strand, counting down.
GTTCGCCCCATTTAGACCCGCTCGTTCGAAACCTCTACAAAAAAGACCGCAAAACATGTTAGAGTCAAATTCTAACGGGTCCATTGTTCGGCCCATTTAGACCCGCTCGTTCGAAACCTTTACAAAAAAGACCGCAAAATAAGTTAGAATCAAATTTTAGGAGTTCATATAATTGATTACGAGCTTTTCAACATGATTATATTGCAAAATCTCGATTACAGTTCTTTTTACTCAGTTAAAATTCTAACGGGTCCATTGTTCGGCCCATTTAGACCCGCTCATCCGAAACCTCTACAAAAGGGTTGCAAAATAAGTTTTAATCAAAATTTAGGAGGTCGTACAATTGTTTATGAGCTTTTCAACACGATTATATTGCAAAAACACGATTTCTGTTCTTTTTACTCAGTTGAAATTCTAAATCCGCTCGTCCGAAACTTCAACAAAAAAGACCGCAAAACAAGTTAGAATCAAATTTTAGGATTTCATATAATTGATTGCGAGCTTTCAACACGACTATATTCCGAAAACTTGATTTCTGTACTTTTTACTTATTTAAATTCTAACGGGTCCATTGTTCGGCTCATTTAGACCCGCTCGTCCGAAACCTTTACAAAAAAGATTGCAAAATAAGTTTTAATCAAATTTTAGGAGTTCATATAATTGATTAAGTGCTTTTCAACATGATTATATTGCAAAAACTAGATTTCTGTTCTTTTTACTCAGTTAATATTCTAACGGGTCCATTGTTCGGCCCATTTAGACCCGCTCGTCCGAAACCTCTACAAAAGGGTTGCAAAACAAGTTTTAATCCAAATTTAGGAGTTTATACAATTGATTACGAGCTTTTCAACACAATTATATTGCAAAAACTCAATTTTTGTGCTTTTTACTTAGTTAAAATTCTAACGGGTCCATTGTTCGGCCCATTTAGACCCGATCGTCCGAAACCTATACAAAAGGGGTTGCAAAATAAGTTTTAATCCAAATTTAGGAATGCATATAATTGATTACGAGCTATTCAACATGATTATATTGTAAAAACTCGATTACAGTTCTTTTTACTCCGTTAAAATTTTTACGGGTCCATTGTTCGGCCCATTTAGACCCGATCGTCCGAAACCTATACAAAAGGGGTTGCAAAATAAGTTTTAATCCAAATTTAGGAATACATATAATTGATTACGAGCTTTTCAACATGATTATATTGTAAAAACTCGATTACAGTTCTTTTTACTCAGTTAAAATTCTAACGGGTCCATTGTTCGGCCCATTTAGACTCGCTCGTCCGAAACCTCTGCAAAAGGGTTGCAAAATAAGTTTTAATCCAAATTTAGGAGTTCATACAATTGTTTATGAGCTTTTCAACACGATTATATTGCTAAAACACGATTTCTGTTCTTTTTACTCAGTTAAAATTCTAACGGGTCCATTGTTCGCCCCATTTAGACCCGCTCGTCCGAAACTTCTACAAAAAAGACCGACAAACAAGTTAGAATAAAATTTTAGGATTTCATATAATTGATTACGAGCTTTCAACATGACTATAATGCAAAACTTGATTTCTGTACTTTTTACTCAGTTAAAATTCTAACGGGTCCATTGTTCGCCCCATTTAGACCCGCTCGTCCGAAACCTCTACAAAAAAGACCGCAAAACAAGTTAGAGACAAATTCTAACGGGTCCATTGTTCGGCCCATTTAGACCCGCTCGTCCGAAACCTTTACAAAAAAGACCGCAAAATAAGTTAGAATCAAATTTTAAGAGTTCATATAATCGATTACGAGCTTTTCAACATGATTATATTGCAAAATCTCGATTACAGTTCTTTTTACTCAGTTAAAATTCTAACGGGTCCACTGTTCGGCCCATTTAGACCTGCTCGTCCGAAACCTTTACAAAGGGTTGCAAAATAAATTTTAAACCAAGTTTAGGAGTTCATACAATTGATTACGAGCTTTTCAATACAATTATATTGCAAAAACTCGATTTTTGTACTTTTACTCAGTTAAAATTCTAACGGGTCCATTGTTCGGCCCATTTAGACTCGCTCGTCTGAAACCTTTACAAAAAAGACCGCAAAATAAGTTAGAATCAAATTTTGGGAGTTCATATAATTGATTACGAGCTTTTCAAAAATATTATATTGCAAAATCTCGATTTCTGTTCTTTTTACTCAGTTAAAATTCTAACAGGTCCATTGTTCGCCCCATTTAGACCCGCTCGTCCGAAACCTCTACAAAAAAGACCGCAAAACAAGTTAGAGACAAATTCTAACGGGTCCATTGTTCGGCCCATTTAGACCCGCTCGTCCGAAACCTTTACAAAAAAGTCCGCAAAATAAGTTAGAATCAAATTTTAAGAGTTCATATAATCGATTACGAGCTTTTCAACATGATTATATTGCAAAATCTCGATTACAGTTCTTTTTACTCAGTTAAAATTCTAACGGGTCCACTGTTCGGCCCATTTAGACCTGCTCGTCCGAAACCTTTACAAAGGGTTGCAAAATAAATTTTAAACCAAGTTTAGGAGTTCATACAATTGATTACGAGCTTTTCAATACAATTATATTGCAAAAACTCGATATCTGTACTTTTACTCAGTTAAAATTCTAACGGGTCCATTGTTCGGCCCATTTAGACTCGCTCGTCTGAAACCTTTACAAAAAAGACCGCAAAATAAGTTAGAATCAAATTTTGGGAGTTCATATAATTGATTACGAGCTTTTCAAAAATATTATATTGCAAAATCTCGATTTCTGTTCTTTTTACTCAGTTAAAATTCTAATGGGTCCATTGTTCGGCCCATTTAGACCCGCTCGTCCGAAACCTCTAAAAAAGAGTTGCAAAATAAGTTTTAATCCAAATTTAGGAGTTCATACAATTGTTTACGAGCTTTTCAACAAGATTATATTGCAAAAACTGGATTTCTGTTCTTTTTACTCAGTTAAAATTCTAACAGGTCCATTGTTCGTCCCATTTAGAATCGCTCGTCCGAAACCTCTACAAAAAAGACCGCAAAACAAGTTAGAGTCAAATTTTAGGATTTCATATAATTGATTACGAGCTTTTCAACACGACTATATTGCAAAAACTTGATTTCTGTACTTTTTACTCAGTTAAAATTATAACGGGTCCATTGTTCGGCCCATTTAGACCCGCTCGTCTGAAACCTCTACAAAAGGGTTGCAAAATAAGTTTTAATCCAAATTTATGAGTTCATACAATTGATTAAGAGATTTTCAAACAGATTATATTGCAAAAACTCACTTTTTGTACTTTCTACTCAGTTAAAATTCTAACGGATCCATTGTTCGGCCCATTAAGACCCGCTCGTCCGAAACCCCTACAAAAAAGAACGCAAAACAAGTTAGAATCAAAATTTAGGAGTTCATACAATTGATTACTAGCTTTTCAACATGATTATATTGCAAAAACTTGATTTCTGTACTTTGTACTCAGTTAAAATTCTAACGGGTCCATTGTTCGGCCCATTTAGACTCCCTCATCCGAAACCTCTATAAAAGGGTTGCAAAATAAGTTTTAATCCAAATTTAGGAGTTCATATAATTGATTATGAGCTTTTCAACACGATTATATTCCAAAAACTCGATTTCTGTTCTTTTTACTCAGTTAAAATTCTAACGGGTCCACTGTTCGCCCCATTTAGACCCGCTCGTCCGAAACCTCTACAAAAAGACCGCAAAACAAGTTAAAATCAAATTTTAGGATTTCATATAATTGATTACGAGCTTTTCAACACAACTATATTGCAAAAACTTGATTTCTCTACTTTTTACTCAGTTAAAATTCTAACGGGTCCATTGTTCGGCCCATTTAGACCCGCTCGTCCGAAACCTCTACAAAGGGTTGCAGAATAAGTTTTAATCCAAATTTAGGAGTTCATACAATTGATTACGAGCTTTTCAATACGATTATATTGTAAAATCTGGATTTTTGTACTTTTTACTCTGTTAAAATTCTAACGGGTCCATTGTTCAGCCCATTTAGACACGCTCGTCCGGAACCTATACAAAAAAAGACCGAAAAAGAAGTTAGAATCAAATTTTAGGAGTTCATATAATTGATTACTAGCTTTTCAACACGATTATATTGAAAAATCTCGATTACAGTTCTTTTTACTCAGTTAAAATTCTAACGGGTCCATTGTTCGACCCATTTAGACCCGCTCGTCCGAAACCTCTACAAAAGGGTTGCAAAATAGGTTTTAATCCAAATTTAGGAGTTCATGCAATTGTTTACTAGCTTTTCAACACGATTATATTGCAAAATAAGTTTTAATCCAAATTCTAACGGGTCCATTGTTCGGCCCATTTAGACCCGATCGTCCGAAACCTATACAAAAGGGGTTGCAAAATAAGTTTTAATCCAAATTTAGGAATGCATATAATTGATTGCGAGCTTTTCAACATGATTATATTGTAAAAACTTGAATACAGTTCTTTTTACTCAGATAAAATTCAAATGGGTCCATTGTTCGGCCCATTTAGACCCGATCGTCCGAAACCTATACAAAAAGGGTTGCAAAATAAGTTTTAATCCAAATTTAGGAATGCATATAATTGATTACGAGCTTTTCAACACGATTATATTGCTAAAACTCGATTTCTATACTTTTTACTCAGTTAAAATTCTAACGGGTCCATTGTTCGGCCCATTTAGACCCGCTCGTCCGAAACCTCTACAAAAAGGGCTGCAAAATAAGTTTTAATCCAAATTCAGGAATGCATATAATTGATTACGTGCTTTTCAACACGGTTATATTGCAAAAACTCAATTTCTATACTTTTCACTCAGTTAAAATTCTAACGGGTCCACTGTTCAGCCCATTTAGACCCGCTCGTCCGAAACCTCTACAAAGGGTTGTAGAATAAGTTTTAATCCAAATTTAGGAGTTCATACAATTGATTACGAGCTTTTCAACACGATTACATTGCAAAAACTCGATTTCTGTTCTTTTTACTCAGTTAAAATTCTAACGGATCCATTGTTCGGCCCATTTAGACCCGCTCGTCCGAAACCTCTACAAAAGGGTTGCAAAATAAGTTTTAATCCAAATTTAGGAGTTCATAAAATTGATTACGAGCTTTTCAACACAATTATATTACAAAAACTAGATTTGTGTGCTTTTTAGTCAGTTAAAATTCTAATGGGTCCATTTTTCGGCCCATTTAGACTCGCTCGTCCGAAACCTCTACAAAAGGGTTGCATAATAAGTTTTAATCCAAATTTAGGAGTTCATACAATTGTTTATGAGCTTTTCAACACGATTATATTGCTAAAACACGATTTCTGTTCTTTTTACTCAGTTAAAATTCTAACGGGTCCATTGTTTGCCCCATTTAGACCCGCTCGTCCGAAACTTCTACAAAAAAGACCGACAAACAAGTTAGAATAAAATTTTAGGATTTCATATAATTGATTACGAGCTTTCAACATGACTATAATGCAAAACTTGATTTCTGTACTTTTTACTCAGTTAAAATTCTAACGGGTCCATTGTTCGCCCCATTTAGACCCGCTCGTTCGAAACCTCTACAAAAAAGACCGCAAAACATGTTAGAGTCAAATTCTAACGGGTCCATTGTTCGGCCCATTTAGACCCGCTCGTTCGAAACCTTTACAAAAAAGACCGCAAAATAAGTTAGAATCAAATTTTAGGAGTTCATATAATTGATTACGAGCTTTTCAACATGATTATATTGCAAAATCTCGATTACAGTTCTTTTTACTCAGTTAAAATTCTAACGGGTCCATTGTTCGGCCCATTTAGACCCGCTCATCCGAAACCTCTACAAAAGGGTTGCAAAATAAGTTTTAATCAAAATTTAGGAGGTCGTACAATTGTTTATGAGCTTTTCAACACGATTATATTGCAAAAACACGATTTCTGTTCTTTTTACTCAGTTGAAATTCTAAATCCGCTCGTCCGAAACTTCAACAAAAAAGACCGCAAAACAAGTTAGAATCAAATTTTAGGATTTCATATAATTGATTGCGAGCTTTCAACACGACTATATTCCGAAAACTTGATTTCTGTACTTTTTACTTATTTAAATTCTAACGGGTCCATTGTTCGGCTCATTTAGACCCGCTCGTCCGAAACCTTTACAAAAAAGATTGCAAAATAAGTTTTAATCAAATTTTATGAGTTCATATAATTGATTAAGTGCTTTTCAACATGATTATATTGCAAAAACTAGATTTCTGTTCTTTTTACTCAGTTAATATTCTAACGGGTCCATTGTTCGGCCCATTTAGACCCGCTCGTCCGAAACCTCTACAAAAGGGTTGCAAAACAAGTTTTAATCCAAATTTAGGAGTTCATACAATTGATTACGAGCTTTTCAACACAATTATATTGCAAAAACTCAATTTTTGTGCTTTTTACTCAGTTAAAGTTCTAACGGGTCCATTGTTCGGCCCATTTAGACTCGCTCGTCCGAAACCTCTACAAAAGGGTTGCAAAATGAGTTTTAATAAAAATTTAGGAGTTCATGCAATTGATTACGAGCTTTTCAACACGATTATATTGCAAAAACTCGATTTCTGTAATTTTTACTTAGTTAAAATTCTAACGGGTCCATTGTTCGACCCATTTAGACCCGCTCGTCCGAAACCTCTACAAAAAGGTTGCAAAATAAGTTTTAATCCAAATTTAGGGGTTCATACAATTGATTACGAGCTTTTCAATACGATTATATTTCAAAAACTCGATTTCTATACTTTTTACTCAGTTAAAATTCTAACGGGTCCATTGTTCGGCCCATTTAGACCCGCTCGTCCGAAACCTTTACAAAAAAGACCGCAAAATATGTTAGAATCAAATTTTAGGAGTTCATATAATTGATTACGAGCTTTTCAACACAATTATATTGCAAAAACTCGATTTTTGTGCTTTTTACTCAGTTAAAATTCTAACGGGTCCATTGTTCGGCCCATTTAGACCCGCTCGTCCGAAACCTTTACAAAAAAGATCGCAAAATAAGTTAGAATCAAATTTTAGGAGTTCATATAATTGATTAAGAGCTTTTCACAACGATTATATTGCAAAAACTTAATTTCTATACTTTTTACTCGGTTAAATTTCTAACGGGTCCATTGTTCTGCCCATTTCGACTCGCTCGTCCGAAACCTTACAAAAAGGACCGCAAAATAAGTTTTAATCAAAATTTAGGAGTTCATATAATTGATTACGAGCTTTACAAAACGATTATATTGCAAAAACTCGATTTCTGTTCTTTTTACTCAGTTAATATTCTAACGGGTCCATTGTTCGGCCCATTTAGAACCGCTCGTCAGAAACCTATACAAAAGGGCTGCAAAATAAGTTTTAATCCAAATTTAGGAGTTCATACAATTGATTACGAGCTTTTCAACATGATTATATTGCAAAAACTCGATTATTGTGCTTTTTACTCAGTTAAAATTCTAACGGGTCCATTGTTCGGCCCATTTAATCCCGCTCGTCCGAAACCTCTACAAAAGGGTTGCAAAATAAGTGTTAATCCAAATTTAGGAGTTCATACAATTGATCACGAGCGTTTCAACACGATTATATTGTAAAAACTCGATTTCTGTACTTTTTTCTCAGTTAAAAATCTAACGGGTCCATTGTTCGGCCTATTTAGACCCGATCGTCCGAAACCTATACAAAAAAGGGTTGCAAAATAAGTTTTAATCCAAATTTAGGAATGCATATAATTGATTACGAGCTTTTCAACACGATTATATTGCAAAAACTCGATTTCTATACTTTTTACTCAGTTAAAATTCTAACGGGTCCACTGTTCGGCCCATTTAGACCCGCTCGTCCGAAACCTTTACAAAAAAGATCACAAAATATATTTTAATCAAATTTTAGGAGTTCACATAATTGATTAAGAGCTTTTCAACACGATTATATTGCAAAAACTTGATTTCTGTTCTTTTTACTCAGTTAATATTCTAACGGGTCCATTGTTCGGCCCATTTAGACCCGCTCGTCCGAAACCTCTACAAAAGGGTTGCAAAATAAGTTTTAATCCAAATTTAGGAGTTCATACAATTGATTACGAGCTTTTCAACACAATTATATTGCAAAAACTCGATTTTTGTGCTTTTTTACCTAGTTAAAATTCTAACGGGTCTATTGTTCGGCCCATTTAGACCCGCTCGTCCGAAACCTTTACAAAAAAGATCGCAAAATAAGTTAGAATCAAATTTTCGGAGTTCATACAAATGATTAAGATCTTTTCAACACGACTATATTGCAAAAATGCGATTCTGTTCTTTTTCCTCATTTAATATTCTAACGGGTCTATTGTTCGGCCCATTTAGACCCGCTCGTTCGAAACCTCTACAAAAGAGTTGCAAAATAAGTTTTAATCCAAATTTAGGAGTTCATACAATTGATTACGAGCTTTTCAACACAATTATATTGTAAAAACTCGATTTCTGTTCTTTTTACTCAGTTAATATTCTAACGGGTCCATTGTTCGGCCCATTTAGACCCGCTCGTCCGAAACCTTTACAAAAAAGATCGCAAAATAAGTTAGAATCAAATTTTAGGAGTTCATATAATTGATAACGAGCTTTTCAACACGATTATATTGCAAAAATTCAATTTCTGTACTTTTTACTTAGTTAAAATTCTAATGAGCTTTCTTAAAAAAATTCTAATGTGTCCATTGTTCGGATCATTTAGACCCGCTCGTCCGAAACCTCTACAAAAAAGGGCTGCAAAATAAGTTTTCATCCAAATTTAGGAGTTCATATAATTGATTACGAGCTTTTCAACACGATTATATTGCAAAAACTCAATTTCTATACTTTTTACTCGGTTAAAATTCTAACGGGTCCATTGTTCTGCCTATTTAGACTCGCTCGTTCGAAACCTTACAAAAAGGACCGCAAAATAAGTTTTAAACAAAACTTAGGAGTTCATATAATTGATTACGAGCTTTTCAACACGATTATATTGCAAAAACACGATTTCTGTTCTTTTTACTCAGTTAATATTCTAACGGGTGCATTGTTCGGCCCATTTAGACCCGCTCATCCAAAACCTCTACAAAAGGGCTGCAAAATAAGTTTTAATCCAAATTTAGGAGTTCATACAATTGATTACGAGCTTTTCAACACAATTATATTGCAAAAACTCGATTTTTGTGCTTTTTACTCAGTTAAAATTCTAACGGGTCCACTATTCGGCCCATTTAGACCCGTTCGTCGCGAAACCTCTACAAAAGGGTTGCAAAATAAGTTTTAATCCAAATTTAGGAGTTCATACAATTGATTACGAGCTTTTCAACACAATTATATTGCAAAAACTCGATTTTTGTGCTTTTTACTCAGTTAAAATTCTAACGGGTCCACTATTCGGCCCATTTAGACCCGCTTGTCGCGAAACCTCTACAAAAGGGTTGCAAAATAAGTTTTAATCCAAATTTAGGAGTTCATACAATTGATTACGAGCTTTTCAACACGATTATATTGCAAAAACTCGATTACTATACTTTTTACTTAGTTAAAATTCTAACGGGTCCATTGTTCGGCCTATTTAGACCCGATCGTCCGAAACCTCTACAAAAGGGTTGCACAAAAAGTTTTAATCCAAATTTAAGAGTTCATACAGATGATTACAAGCTTTTCAAAACGATTATATTGCAAAAACTAGATTTATGTACTTTTTACCCCGTTAAAATTCTAACTGGTCCATTGATCGGGCCATTTAGACCCGCTCGTCCGAAACATCTACAAAAAGGTTGCAAAATAAGTGTTAATCCAAATTTAGGAGTTCATACAATTGATTACGAGCATTTCAATACGATTATATTGTAAAAACTCGATTTCTGTACTTTTTACTGAGTTAAAATTCTAACGGGTCCATTCTTCGGCCCATTTAGACCCGATCGTCCGAAATCTATACAAAAATGGCTACAAAATAAGTTTTAATCCAAATTTAGGAATCCATATAATTGATTACGTGCTTTTCAACACGATTATATTACAAAACTCGATTTCTATACATTTTACTCAGTTAAAATTCTAACGGGTCCATTGTTCGGCCCATTTAGACCCGCTCGTCCGAAACCTCTACAAAGGGTTGCAAAATAAGTTTTAATCCAAATTTAGGAGTTCATACAATTGATTACGAGCTTTTCAATACGATTATATTGCAAAAACTTGATTTCTGTAGTTTTTACTCAGTTAAAATTCAAACGGGTCCATTTTTCGTCCCATTTAGACTCGCTCGTCCGAAACCTTTACAAAAAAGACCGCAAAATAAGTTAAAATCAAATTTTGAGAGTTCATATAATTGATTACGAGCTTTTCAAAAATATTATATTGCAAAAACTCGATTTCTGTTGTTTTTACTCAATTAAGATTCTAACGAGTCCATTGTTCGGCCCATTTAGACCCACTCGTCCGAAACCTCTACAAAAGAGTTGCAAAATAAGTTTTAATCCAAATTTAGGAGTTCATACAATTGTTTACGAGCTTTTCAACATGATTATATTGCAAAAACTCGATTTCTGTTCTTTTTACTCAGTTAAAATTCTAACGGGTCCATTGTTCGCCCCATTTAGACCCGCTCGTCCGAAACCTCTACAAAAAAGACCGCAAAACAAGTTAGAGTCAAATTTTAGGATTTCATATAATTGATTACGAGCTTTTCAACACGACTATATTGCAAAAACTTGATTTCTGTACTTTTGACTCAGTTAAAATTCTAACGGGTCCATTGTTCGGCCCATTTAGACCCGCTCATCCGAAACCTCGACAAAAGGGTTGCAAAATAACTTTTAATCCAAATTTAGGAGTTCATACAATTGATTACGAGCTTTTCCACACAATTATATTGCAAAAACTTGATTTTTGTGCTTTTTACTCAGTTAAAATTCTAACGGGTCCATTGTTCGGCCCATTTAGACCCGCTCGTCCGAAACCTCTACAAAAGGGTTGCAAAATAAGTTTTAATCAAAATTTAGGAGTTCATACAATTGATTACGAGCTTTTCAACACGATTATATTGCAAAAACTCGATTTATGTACTTTTTAGTCAGTTAAAATTCTAACGGGTCCGTTGTTCGGCCCATTTAGACCCGCTCGTCCGAAACCTTTACAAAAAAGACCCCAAAATAAGTTTTAATCAAATTTTAGGAGTTCATATAATTGATTAAGAGCTTTTCAACACGATTATATTGCAAAAACTTGATTTCTGTACTTTTTACTCAGTTAAAATTCTAACGGGTCCATTGTTCGGCCCATTTAGACCCGCTCGTCCGAAACCTCTACAAAAGGGTTGCAAAATAAGTTTTAATCCAAATTTAGGAGTTCATAAAATTGTTTACGAGCTTTTCAACAGGATTATATTGCAAAAACTTGATTTCTTTACTTTTTACTCGGTTAAAATTCTAATGCGTCCATTGTTTGGCCCATTTAGACCCGCTCGTCTGAAACCTTTACAAAAAAGACCGCAAAAGAAGTTAGAATAAAATTTTAGGAGTTCATATAATTGATTAGAGCTTTTCAACACGATTATATTGAAAAATCTCGATTACAGTTCTTTTTACTCAGTTAAAATTCTAACGGGTCCATTGTTCGGCCCATTTAGACTCGTTCGTCGCGAAACCTCTACAAAAGGGTTGCAAAATAAGTTTTAATCCAAATTTAAGAGTTCATACAATTGATTACGAGCTTTTCAACACAATTATATTGCAAAAACTCGATTTTTGTGCTTTTTACTCAGTTAAAATTCTAACGGGTCCACTATTCGGCCCATTTAGACCCGCTCGTCGCGAAACCTCTACAAAAGGGTTGCAAAATAAGTTTTAATCCAAATTTAGGAGTTCATACAATTGATTACGAGCTTTTCAACACGATTATATTGCAAAAACTCGATTACTATACTTTTTACTTAGTTAAAATTCTAACGGGTCCATTGTTCGGCCTATTTAGACCCGATCGTCCGAAACCTCTACAAAAGGGTTGCACAAAAAGTTTTAATCCAAATTTAAGAGTTCATACAGATGATTACGATCTTTTCAAAACGATTATATTGCAAAAACTAGATTTATGTACTTTTTACCCCGTTAAAATTCTAACTGGTCCATTGATCGGGCCATTTAGACCCGCTCGTCCGAAAAATCTACAAAAAGGTTGCAAAATAAGTGTTAATCCAAATTTAGGAGTTCATACAATTGATTACGAGCATTTCAATACGATTATATTGTAAAAACTCGATTTCTGTACTTTTTACTGAGTTAAAATTCTAACGGGTCCATTCTTCGGCCCATTTAGACCCGATCGTCCGAAATCTATACAAAAATGGCTACAAAATAAGTTTTAATCCAAATTTAGGAATCCATATAATTGATTACGTGCTTTTCAACACGATTATATTACAAAACTCGATTTCTATACATTTTACTCAGTTAAAATTCTAACGGGTCCATTGTTCGGCCCATTTAGACCCGCTCGTCCGAAACCTCTACAAAGGGTTGCAAAATAAGTTTTAATCCAAATTTAGGAGTTCATACAATTGATTACGAGCTTTTCAATACGATTATATTGCAAAAACTCGATTTCTGTAGTTTTTACTCAGTTAAAATTCAAACGGGTCCTTTTTTCGTCCCATTTAGACTCGCTCGTCCGAAACCTTTACAAAAAAGACCGCAAAATAAGTTAGAATCAAATTTTGAGAGTTCATATAATTGATTACGAGCTTTTCAAAAATATTATATTGCAAAAACTCGATTTCTGTTGTTTTTACTCAATTAAGATTCTAACGAGTCCATTGTTCGGCCCATTTAGACCCACTCGTCCGAAACCTCTACAAAAGAGTTGCAAAATAAGTTTTAATCCAAATTTAGGAGTTCATACAATTGTTTACGAGCTTTTCAACATGATTATATTGCAAAAACTCGATTTCTGTTCTTTTTACTCAGTTAAAATTCTAACGGGTCCATTGTTCGCCCCATTTAGACCAGCTCGTCCGAAACCTCTACAAAAAAGACCGCAAAACAAGTTAGAGTCAAATTTTAGGATTTCATATAATTGATTACGAGCTTTTCAACACGACTATATTGCAAAAACTTGATTTCTGTACTTTTGACTCAGTTAAAATTCTAACGGGTCCATTGTTCGGCCCATTTAGACCCGCTCATCCGAAACCTCGACAAAAGGGTTGCAAAATAACTTTTAATCCAAATTTAGGAGTTCATACAATTGATTACGAGCTTTTCCACACAATTATATTGCAAAAACTTGATTTTTGTGCTTTTTACTCAGTTAAAATTCTAACGGGTCCATTGTTCGGCCCATTTAGACCCGCTCGTCCGAAACCTCTACAAAAGGGTTGCAAAATAAGTTTTAATCAAAATTTAGGAGTTCATACAATTGATTACGAGCTTTTCAACACGATTATATTGCAAAAACTCGATTTATGTACTTTTTAGTCAGTTAAAATTCTAACGGGTCCGTTGTTCGGCCCATTTAGACCCGCTCGTCCGAAACCTTTACAAAAAAGACCCCAAAATAAGTTTTAATCAAATTTTAGGAGTTCATATAATTGATTAAGAGCTTTTCAACACGATTATATTGCAAAAACTTGATTTCTGTACTTTTTACTCAGTTAAAATTCTAACGGGTCCATTGTTCGGCCCATTTAGACCCGCTCGTCCGAAACCTCTACAAAAGGGTTGCAAAATAAGTTTTAATCCAAATTTAGGAGTTCATAAAATTGTTTACGAGCTTTTCAACAGGATTATATTGCAAAAACTTGATTTCTGTACTTTTTACTCGGTTAAAATTCTAATGCGTCCATTGTTTGGCCCATTTAGACCCGCTCGTCTGAAACCTTTACAAAAAAGACCGCAAAAGAAGTTAGAATAAAATTTTAGGAGTTCATATAATTGATTAGAGCTTTTCAACACGATTATATTGAAAAATCTCGATTACAGTTCTTTTTACTCAGTTAAAATTCTAACGGGTCCATTGTTCGACCCATTTAGACCCGCTCGTCCGAAACCTCTACAAAAGGGTTGCAAAATAAGTTTTAATCCAAATTTAGGATTTCATACAATTTTTTACGAGCTTTTCAATACGATTATATTTCAAAAACTCGATTTCTGTTCTTTTTACTAAGTTAAAATTTAATGGGTCCATTTTTCGCCCCATTTAGACCCGCTCGTCCGAAACCTCCACAAAAAAGACCGCAAAACAAGTTAGAGTCAAATTTTAGGATTTCATATAATTGATTACGAGCTTTTCAACACGACTATATTGCAAAAACTTGATTTCTGTACTTTTTACTCAGTTAAAATTCTAACGGGTCCATTGTTCGGCCCATTTAGACCAGCTCGTCCGAAACCTCAACAAAAGGGTTGCAAAATAAGTTTTAATCCAAATTTAGGAGTTCATACAATTGATTACGAGCTTTTCAACACAATTATATTGCAAAAACTCGATTTTTGTGCTTTTTACTTAGTTAAAATTCTAACGGGTCCATTGTTCGGCCCATTTAGACATGCTCCTCTGAAACCTCTACAAAAAGGTTGCAAAATAAGTGTTAATTCAAATTTAGGAGTTCATACAATTGATTACGAGTGTTTCAATACGATTATATTTCAAAAACTCGATATCTGTACTTTTACTCAGTTAAAATTCTAACAGGTCCATTGTTCGCCCCATTTAGAATCGCTCGTCCGAATCCTCTATACATTTTACTCAGTTAAAATTCTAACGGGTCCACTGTTCGGCCCATTTAGACCCGCTCGTCCGAAACCTCGACAAAAGGGTTGCAAAATAAGTTTTAATCAAAATTTAGGAGTTCATACAATTGATTACGAGCTTTTCAACACGATTATATTGCAAAAACTCGATTTATGTACTTTTTACAAAGTTAAAATTCTAACTGGTCAATTGTTCGGCCCATTTAGACCCGCTCGTCCGAAACCTTTACAAAAAAGATCCTAAAATAAGTTATAATCAAATTTTAGGAGTTCATATAATTGATTAAGAGATTTTCAACACGATTATATTGCAAAAACTTGATTTCTGTACTTTTTACTGAGTTAAAATTCTAACGGGTCCATTGTTCAGCCCATTTAGACCCGCTCGTCGGAAACCTTTACAAAAAAGACCGCAAAAGAAGTTAGAATCAAATTTTAGGAGTTCATATAATTGATTAAGAGCTTTTCAACACGATTATATTGCAAAAACTCGATTACTGTACTTTTTACTCAGTTCAAATTCTAACGGGTCCATTGTTCGCCCCATTTAGACCCGCTCGTCCGAAACCTCTACAAAAGGGTTGCAAAATAAGTTTTAATCCAAATTTAGGAGTTCATACAATTTTTTACGAGCTTTTCAACACCATTATATTGCAAAAACTCGATTTCTTTACTTTTTACTCAGTTAAAATTCTAACGGGTCCATTGTTCGGCCCATTTAGACCCGCTCGTCCGAAACCTTTAGAAAAAAGACATCAAAATAAGTTAGAATCAAATTTTAGGAGTTCTTATAATTGATTACGAGCTTTTCACCACGATTATATTGCAAAAACTCGATTACAGTACTTTTTACTCGGTTAAAATTCTAACGGGTCCATTGTTCGGCCCATTTAGACCCGGTCGTCTGAAACCTCTACAAAAGGGTTGCAAAATAAGTTTCAATCCAAATTTAGGAGTTCATACAATTGATTACGAGCTTTTCAACACGATTATATAGCAAAAACTTGATTTCTGTACTTTATACTCAGTTAAAATTCTAACGGGTCCATTGTTCGGCCCATTTAGACCCGCTCGTCCGAAACCTCTACAAAAGGGTTGCAAAATAAGTTTTAATCCAAATTTCGGAGTTCATACAATTGTTTACGAGCTTTTCAACACGATTATATTGCAAAAACTCGATTTCTGTACTTTTTACTCAGTTAAAATTCTAATGGGTCCATTGTTCGGCCCATTTAGACCCGCTCGTCGGAAACCTTTACAAAAAAGACCGCAAAAGAAGTTAGAATCAAATTTTAGGAGTTCATATAATTGATTACGAGCTTTTCAACACGATTATATTGAAAAATCTCGATTACAGTTCTTTTTACTCAGTTAAAATTCTAACGGGTCCATTGTTCGACCCATTTAGACCCGCTCGTCTGAAACCTCTACAAAAGGGTTGCAAAATATGTTTTAATCCAAATTTAGGAGTTCATACAATTGTTTACGAGCTTTTCAACACGATTATATTGCAAAAACTCGATTTCTGTTATTTTTACTCAGTTAAAATTCTAACAGGTCCATTGTTCGCCCCATTTAGAATCGCTCGTCCGAATCCTCTACAAAAAAGACCGCAAAACAAGTTAGAGTCAAATTTTAGGATTTCATATAATTGATTACGAGCTTTTCAACACGACTATATTGCAAAAACTTGATTTCTGTACTTTTTACTCAGTTAAAATTATAACGGGTCCATTGTTCGGCCCATTTAGACCCGCTCGTCCGAAACCTCTACAAAAGGGTTGCTAAGTAACTTTTAATCAAAATTTAGGAGTTCATACAATTGATTACGAGCTTTTCAACACAATTAAATTGCAAAAACTCGATTTTTGTGCTTTTTACTCAGTTAAAATTCTAACGGGTCCATTGTTCGGCCCATTTAGACCCGCTTGTCCGAAACCTCTATAAAAGGGTTGCAAAATAAGTTTTAATCAAAATTTAGGAGTTCATACAATTGATTACGAGCTTTTCAACACGATTATATTGCAAAAACTCGATTTATGTACTTTTTAGTCAGTTAAAATTCTAACGGGTCTAAATGGGCCGAACAATTGACCCGTTAGAATTTTAACTTTGTAAAAAGTACAGAAATCGAGTTTTTGCAATATAATCGTGTTGAAAAGCTCGTAATCAATTGTATGAACTCCTAAATTTGTATTAAAACTTATTTTGCAGCCGTTTTTGTAGAGGTTTCGGACGAGCAGGTCTACATGGGACGAGCAATGGACCCGTTACAATTTTAACTGAGTAAAAAGTACAGAAATCGAGTTTTTTCAATATAATCCCGTTGAAAAGCTCGTAATCAATTGTATGAACTCCTAAATTTGGATTAAAACTTATTTTGCAACGCTTTTGTAGAGTATTCGGACGACTGGGTCTAAATGGGCCGAACAATGGACCCGTTAGAATTTTAACCAAGTAAAAAGTACAGAAATCGAGTTATTGCAATATAATCATGTTGAAAAGATCATAATCAATTATATGAACTCCTAAATTTGGATTAAAACTTATTTTGCAGCCCTTATTGAAGAGGTTTCTGACGAGCGGGTCTAAATGGGCCGAACAATGGACCCCTTAGAATTTTAACTGAGTAAAAAGTACAGAAATCAAGTTTTTGCAATATAATCGTTTTGAAAAGCTCATAATCAAATATATGAACTCCTAAATTTGGATTAAAACTTATTTTGCAGCCCTTTTTGTAGAGGTTTCGGATGAGCGGGTCTAAATGGGCCGAACAATGGACCCTTTAGAATTTTAACAGAGTAAAAACTACAGAAATCGAGTTTTTGCAATATAATCATGTTGAAAAGCTCATAATCAATTATGTGAACACCTAAATTTGGATTAAAACTTAGTTTGCAGCCCTTTTGGTAGAGGTTTCGGACGGCGGGTCTAAATGGGCCGAACAATGGACCCGTTAGAATTTTAACTGAGTAAAAAGTACAGAAATCGAGTTTTTGCAATATAATCGTGTTGAAAAGCTCGTAATAAATTGTATGAACTCCTAAATTTGGATTAAAACTTATTTTGCAACCCTTTTGTAGAGGTTTCGGACGAGCGGGTCTAAATGGGCCGAACAATGGACCCGTTAGAATTTTAACTGAGTATAAAGTACAGAAATCAAGTTTTTGCTATATAATCGTGTTGAAAAGCTCGTAATCAATTGTATGAACTCCTAAATTTGGATTGAAACTTATTTTGCAACCCTTTTGTAGAGGTTTCAGACGACCGGGTCTAAATGGGCCGAACAATGGACCCGTTAGAATTTTAACCGAGTAAAAAGTACTGTAATCGAGTTTTTGCAATATAATCGCGGTGAAAAGCTCGTAATCAATTATAAGAACTCCTAAAATTTGATTCTAACTTATTTTGATGTCTTTTTTCTAAAGGTTTCGGACGAGCGGGTCTAAATGGGCCGAACAATGGACCCGTTAGAATTTTAACTGAGTAAAAAGTAAAGAAATCGAGTTTTTGCAATATAATGGTGTTGAAAAGCTCGTAAAAAATTGTATGAACTCCTAAATTTGGATTAAAACTTATTTTGCAACCCTTTTGTAGAGGTTTCGGACGAGCGGGTCTAAATGGGGCGAACAATGGACCCGTTAGAATTTGAACTGAGTAAAAAGTACAGTAATCGAGTTTTTGCAATATAATCGTGTTGAAAAGCTCTTAATCAATTATATGAACTCCTAAAATTTGATTCTAACTTATTTTGCGATCTTTTTTGAAAGGTTTCGGACGAGCGGGTCTAAATGGGCCGAACAATGGACCCGTTAGAATTTTAACTGAGTAAAAAGTATAGAAATCGAGTTTTTGCAATATAATCGTGTTGAAAAGCTCGTAATCAATTGTATGAACTCCTAAATTTAGATTAAAACTTATTTTGCAACACTTTTGTAGAGGTTTCGGACGACCGGGTCTAAATGGGCTGAACAATGGACCCGTTAGAATTTTAACCGAGTAAAAAGTACTGTAATCGAGTTTTTGCAATATAATCGTGTTGAAAAGCTCGTAATCAATTATATGAACTCCTAAAATTTGATTTTAACTTATTTTGCGGTCTTTTTTGTAAAGGTTTCGGTCGAGCGGGTCTAATTGGGCCGAACAATGGACCAGTTAGAATTTTAACTGAGTAAAAAGTACGGAAATCGAGTTTTTGCAATATAATCGTGTTGAAAAGCTCGTAAACAATTGTATGAACTCCTAAATTTGGATTAAAACTTATTTTGCAACCCTTTTGTAGAGGTTTCGGACAAGCGGGTCTAAATGGGCCGAACAATGGACCCGTTAGAATTTTAACTGAGTAAAAAGCACAAAAATCGAGTTTTTGCAATATAATTGATTTGAAAAGCTCATAATCAATTATATGAACTCCTAAAATTTGATTCTAACTTATTTTGCTATCTTTTTTGTAAAGGTTTCGGACGAGCGGGTCTAAATGGGCCGAACAATGGACCCGTTAGAATTTTAACGGAGTAAAAAGTACAGAAATCGAGTTTTTGCAATATAATCGTGTTGAAAAGTTCATAATCAATTTTATGAACTCCTAAATTTGGATTAAAACTTATTTGCAGCCCTTTTGTAGAGGTTTCAGACGAGCGGGTCTAAATGGGCCGAACAATGGACCGGTTAGAATTTTAACAGAGTAAAAAGTATGGAAATCGAGTTTTTGCAATATAATCATGTTGAAAAGCTCATAATCAATTATATGAACTCCTAAATTTGGATTAAAACTTATTTTGCAGCCCTTTTTGCAGAGGTTTCGGACGAGCGGGTCTAAATGGGCCGAGCAATGGACCCGTTACAATTTAAACTTAGTAAAAAGTACAGTAATCGAGTTTTTGCAATATAATCGTGTTGAAAAGCTCATAATCAATTATATGAACTCCTAGAATTTGGATTAAAACTTATTTTGCAGCCCTTTTTGTAGAGGTTTCGGACGAGCGGGTCAAAATGGGCCGAACATTGGTCCCGTTAGAATTTTAACTGAGTAAAAAGTATAGAAAACGAGTTTTTGCAATATAATCGTATTGAAAAGCTCGTAATCAATTATATGAAATCCTAAAATTTGATTCTAACTTGTTTTGCGGTCTTTTTTGTAGAGGTTTCGGACGAGCAGGTCTAAATGGGCCGAAAAATGGACCCGTTAGAATTTTAACTGAGTAAAAAGTATAAAAATCGAGTTTTTGCAATATAATCGTTTTGAAAAGCTCGTAATCAATTGTATGAACTCCTAAATTTGGATTAAAACTTATTTTGCAACCATTTTGTAGAGGTTTCGGACGAGCAGGTCTAAATGGGCCGAACAATGGACCCGTTAGAATTTTTTTGTTGAGAAAAAGGCCTCATTAAAAACCCCACTAATCTCAACTGGGCTAGCCCAGAGGGGTCCTGAAGGGGAAAAGATTGCCCAAATATATATATTTTAAATCAAGGGGGTTGAAAACCAACCTGTACAATAGAGCGTAAGAAATCGGGGAAGCCCGGCCCAAAATACAAAGAGGACCTAGAGTGCAAGGCCCAATTGGCAATAGAATGTGCTAGAACATTAGCAACTCGCGGTACATAAAGAAAATGTAAATCCGGAATAGATACAAAAAGAGGACGAGCCGCATCAATTTGTGGCCGTAAAAGAGAGGCGTCCGGGCCGAGGCAACATATTTTGTTGATGACCAAAGCAGCGTCAAAATCGATAATGATGCTGCTCCAGTCGACTTCCCTACCAAGTGTAGCCCCAGTGATGATGGCGCGAAGTTCCGCAGTGGAGGCGTCGACGCATCCTGCGCAATGAATGGCACAACCATGAAGAATAGCTCCACTAGCATCCTGAGCCACAACACCAAACCTTGCTTCGCCTGTAGCGGGGTTGAAAGCACCGTCGACATTGATTTTAACCTTCCCATCCGGTGGCGGCCTCCATGTTGGTTGAGAAAGAGCTGGCTCCGTCCGTAGTTGCGTCGTGGCGTGAAGAGAGTTGGCCGAGGCGTAGTCCTGTAGCAGTTCCCTAGAATTCATAAGAGTAAGCCATGGCGGCTACAAACGCTTAGAGTGAACCCAGTCGTTCATCCGGTTCCAGATGTTCCAAAGGATAGTGAGGAACAAACTAAATTCAGAGCGAGAAAGTAGCGAGGCCCCTTGTTCCAACCATAAGGGAGTAGGGGAGAGCGCGCTAGTGCATAAAGGAAGGGGAAGCCCAGCTAGTTGCAATACTTCAGCTGCACCAACACAATCTCGAAGAGCATGGAGTGGTGTTTCGACTAGCGTCGGGAAAAAAGGGCACACGCCAGAGCCTAACCCCACAGTTGCAAGACGGTCACCTGTGGGTAGAGCATCTCGTCCTGCTCTTCATCCAAAGGATCGAATCTTCGAGAGGGTGCTCGCTTTGGAAATAGCCCGCCAAAGGGGAGAAGGACGGCCGATAGGTCTGACTGGACGTCGTAAGAATAGGTATCCGGAGCGCACCGAATATATCCCAATGTCATGATAGCCCCAAAGTAATACATCGCGCCGCTCATTGGAGATTGGCACACGCAATATGGCATCAGCATCATCCCAGTCAAAATGCTGGCAGACTTTGAGTTCGTCCCAAGATGCTTGATTGCGGATCATGAAGTCACGACACCGTAAGGGGAGTTCATCCTCGTCTTGATAATTTCTAAAGAAGGATAAACTGGAGGCTCCGCCCCAAGGGTCGCGGTGGATACGGATCTTACTCTGGATTCTGGGTCGCCAAAAGAAACCCGGCTGCAATCATTGCAGGGCTTGCTAAAGACCATGCCAAGCTGAATAAATTCAGGCCCAATGATGTTCTAGTGTTGCTTGAAGAAACCACTAGGAAATCCATCGATGCCAGGAGCTTTCCTTGGACTAATATCCTGGAAGGCGGCAAGCACTTCACTCTCTGTGAATGGTCGCAACAGAGAAGTATTCATTGATGGAGTGATGACCGGAGGGATTTGTTCCAGCAGACGTGGCGAAGAACTAGGTTTGGATGATGTAAATAGCGTCCGAAAATAATCCGAGGCAATTTGAAGGAGCCTAGGCGTAGCTGTATGCCAAACACAGTTCCCATCGTGAAGGCCACGAATAGTGTTCTTTTTCCTTCGCTTAGAGGCTCTAGCGTGGAAAAAAGACGTGTTTTTGTCCCCTTGGGACAACCATGTGACCCGCGATTGTTGTGCCCAGTAGGCTTCACGTACGTCCAGAAGACGTCGAAACTCTAGTTTTGCGTCTCGCAGGTCATTTAGCATCGTAATCGGTAGTTGACGACGTCGCATGTATGAATTGATTTTGCGTTGTAGTTCCGCAATGCGGTTGTGTGATTGGTATCGGCGATGCGATTGCCAATCGCGAAGCTGGTTGCCAACCGTACGTAATTTATCAGACAAATTGCCCGATGCATTCGCCCATGCCTGTTGGAAGGTCGAGATGCATGATGGATAATTTGCCCAACAAGATTCAAAAAGGAAATGGTCAAAGGTCTCTCGAGGAGCAGTGTCGCGCTGGAGAGCATGTTTTGTGTCCATGACTATGACATAATGGTCAGAGTCCGGGGAAAAATATTAAGGCATTGGAATGTGGAATTTTCACTAAGCCATGCATTGTATGCTAGAAAACGATCAAGTCGTTCACAAACAGTTGAGACGTTAGGCCCTGTTCGGGACCAAGTGAACCAACCCGATGTTGGCTTGCAATCAAAAAGACTATTGCGAGATAAACATTCGCAAAAGCTAGTGATTTGCGACTGCGGTCGGTGACAGCCTCCTTGTTTTTTTGAATTTGATAAAATATCATTAAGGTCACCGCCAATTAACCAAGGCATTGGTGAAGCTTGACGCAAAGAATCAATCAAATCCCATGTTTTAGACTTCACATTTGTGTCAGCGTAACCATATATGCCCGTAAAACGAAAACATTCATCATGCGAATTTAAAATAACATCGATGGATCGATCAGAATACGAGAGCAAATCAAGTTCAATTTTATTATTCCAAAATATAATGAGTCCGGAGCATGTGGGGCTGCTATCAACATGGATGCAGCCATGCATATCTAATAAAATCCTTAAACGATCATAATAATAACGACATAAGCGAGTTTCAGACAAAAATATAACATCCGGTTGCAACCTACGAGCAATGGTGCTCAACCCTTGAACTGCCGACGGGGAACCAAGACCGCGGCAGTTCCAACAAAAGATCCTCATTTCTCTCGGCGGGGTTGAACGTCAATCGCCGCTGAAGAGATTTTGCTGCTCATCCCAGCTTTAGATAGTTTGGAAGGTTTGTCAGAGGTCACTCCGGGTTTCACCGGCTTAGCCTGAGCGGAGGGGGAGGTTCTCGGCCTCTTGGTAACATCAACAGCAACCACCGGAGGGCTACGTTTTTTCTTGCGGGAGCCAGTTGCTCCATTAGTAGGTCCCGACGTTGCAGCCAACCAATCCTCAAATTCTGGGTTGGTATACACATTACTTCCAACCCCCACAGTAGTGGAAATGGGAGGAGCATCTGCAGGCACCGGTATACCATCGTCATCGATCAGTACAAACCGCTTCTCCGGCGGAGTGGAGGAGGCATCAGCATCATTCATGGCTGGAGTGACCTTGGGGGAACCATTTGTGACAGATTCTGCATCTGCCGGTATGATGTCCAGAGGTGCCACATTTAGTGGCTCAATTGTTTGTGGTGCTGAAGGGGATGCATGCTGTTCGCTGGCAGCGTCATCCTCAATCGGAACAACCACATCAGCAGCTGCGGGCGGGTCCGATATGCCCAGCGATGGATTGGCTGCAACATCAGCCATAGTATCTGTAGGGTCCTCGTGTGCCACTGTTGTTGGAGCAGCATCAGGCACTGTATCCGTTGCAACATGAGGCTGCTGCTGGGATGTTTTCGCAATCCCTACCACCTTTTTCTCTTTACCGTTTACATCTGGACAAATGTAAATGAACGGGGAAATTAATAAACAGTAGAAAATGATGGAGTGTGTAAAATTACAAAAGAGATCGAAATAAAATGAAATGAAAATACCCTTAGTAACAGCTGGTGTTGTCGAAGGGCCTGCTGGTTTGAAATATCGAACTCGTCCTTTGCTTGCAACCTTAGATTTGCCTTTCGGAGTAGGGGCACGTAGCCAATCACCGTATTGTAGTGCTTCTGGTTTGGCATCCTTAAAGTCAGCGCAAGAAGCACATAGATGACAGAGGATTCCACACACATGGCAGAATGTGGGCAACTTCTCATATTGAACGGGGAGTATTTGTGGTTCCTAATCAGCTATTCCCATTGCCACAAAACGGTGCAATGGTCGAGCAACATCTACTTGGATCCAAATGCGGAGGAACTTGACCATGTTCCCATCTTCCGATTTTCGGGAATCAGTTCCCATGACGGCTCCAAGGCCGCTACCAAGTGCCCACCCAGTGATGTTGGCAACCGTGTCCCCGGTCATCATAGCTAGGGGAACTTTGTGAATCCGAACCCAGATTCGCATATGAGTGAAAGCATAGCCATCAATGGTGAGTTTTGGTTGGATTGGCAGTAGAGCAAGCCAGTCCTTTTTGAACGTCCATGGGCCTCGCTTAAGGACATCATCTCTGCGAGCCGTTGTCTCAAATTTAAACATGAAGAATCCTGATCCTAGGGCCGTTACCGTTGATAGCTTATCACCTTTCCAAACTGTCGAAAAAATGCGTACCAACGCAGCTTCATCGAAAGTTTTCGTTGGAAAAAGCTTCCCTATCAGAGATGATTTGTAATTATTGAGGGGGATGGCTTTGGTCGGAGCTGGTGCAAAAACCAAATGTTGTTCCTCAGCAGTAAACTGGAGGTTGTCAAAGCGTGATAGAAAAAAATCTGAGGAGGCCATGGTGAAGTAACAGTTAAAGCTGTTGTAGTGGTAGAGAGAAGAATGGTGTAGCCAACATACAAAAGCTGAAGCTGGCGGCCAAGGTGAAATATATGTGTTGAAGAGAAGTAATACCTTAGATGAGATTGATAATTCCGAATGAGTAGGAGAGATTTCAAAAGATAAAATAAATTTTAAATTTATGTTTATCTAAAATTTGAAATGTATGGTAATCCTAAAGATTTGTAGATTCCCCGAAAAGAGATGAACAAAATCTTTCCCAGCAAATTCAAAGTTCAATTTTAACTTAGATAAAATAAGTTTGAAATAGAATTTGAAAGTGTATGGTATATGAAGATTAGAAGAGATAGTGATAGCTTTCCCAACAACTTCAAAAAATATTCTAAACTTAGATAATGTGAAATTGAAAGTGAGTTCAAAAGGAAATGGATTCCTGATATATAGGGAATTATCCGTTAAGAAAATTCGAAATGTGGAATGGGAGGTATTTTTGGTTATCCTGATTTTTTGGAACAAAAAAATCTCGGAAATAATGGAACAATGGAACCTCAAAGTTTTGCCTCGCCTCCGTTGAGAGTAAACATGGCCGTTACCGTTCATAGAGACGGTGACAGCAGGGTAACGGGCCCGGGAAACCAACGTCTCACAATCTTCCATCAACGTATGCATGGAGGGGAATAGAAAAACCCTAACTGCAGCCAACGATGGGCTCGCGATGAGTCCTGACAAACTGCCAGCAATCAGCAAGCCAGACTTGAGTAACATCACTAATAAACATATAATGATAAAATGTCTCAAATATAATATAGGTGTTGCATGTCGTATTTGGTTGCAGCTATGCGTCCGTTTGCATGCATGCCATCGCCATGAAATTGGTAAGAAAAACGTGATAACGAGAGACGTACAAGTCTCGTGCCATTTTTCAAGAGAAGCAAAAATACAAGGCCTTGACGGCCAGGATGAACCCTGTGCCCTGATTAAGGGGGCTGGGATGACGAATGGCACCCATGAGTGTGACCCAGCATAATCAAAACATTCTACAGAATTATTAAGATTACTGAGAATAGTTATGAATGAATTAACTAGGATAATTGTGGATGACGGTAGAAATCTTTGGTAGAGAGTGGTCGTCAGTATTGGAGAGTGAGGTCTCCATGACAGTAATAAAAATAATAAGCAAACCTGTACATGTTGGTGAGGGATGGATACGGATAACTCCAGTGGTATTCCTTTGCCGGAGAGTAGTGTGACACCAACCAGCTTGGAAAGACCGACAGAGGGCTAGATGAGAGCCATGGCAAAGCCAATGGGAAAGCAAAATTCCATGAGGTGATGGGTCGGTTTCCCACTGTCACCGTTTGGGTGCTAAACAAGCACCACCGCGGCGGAGGTGAGAGGGAGAGGTGGTAGAAGTGGTGGTGGAAGGATGAAAGGTGGTGTAACCCCCTTAACCCGGCCTAGACGGTTGACCCGAATTAAGAAGGCCACACGGGGAAAACCAAAGTCAACCCGAAAGTCAACCTTGATTAACGACCCTTTTTTTTTCTTTTAAAACTTGTCTAGATGCATATTAATCCTTAGATATGATCATACAACAGCATACTCAAAGATCATAAACATCAGAGATCAAACAGGGACCCAATTGAACAATTTACAACTTTAGGGACCAAATTGTAAATTCTGATAATTATAAGGACTTAACCCAAATTGAAGTTACCAACTGGAAATTAATCAGGTTTCATACTTCTCTGTGAAATTTCAGCTCAAAAGGACGTCCCAAACTCATACAATTGCACAAACAAGATTCAGGACAAAAATACAAACATTTCAAAACATTTAACTGCCAATGTCAGCCCCCAACGGTCACCCGTTCCGAAACGGGAGACAGCCCGTTTCGAAACGCGGGGCCGTTCCGCAACGCGTACCGAAACGAGGGCAGACAGTAGCCTATCCGTTTCGGAACGGTCCCTCCCGTTTCGGACGCCTGGGCTTGTTTAAGGCACCCGTTCCGAAACGGTAGGTGCTGTTCCGAAACACCCTGCATAGATTGCCCCAAAATGCATACATGAACATGCAATTAAACATCCAATCATGCTCCGAATGCCACCAAACTTTACCAGCATGCTATTCAACATATTTGAGGCATACTTGCATCAACAATTCATCAAAACATCAACGTATATGGAAAGCCCCAAATCTATAGGCATGCTTCCTACACAAGCAACCATTCAAGCATAAACTTCCAATTCAAGCATATAAAGGTCAACCACAAAAACCAGCATTCTCAACAACATTCAACATACTTAGGGAGTTCAAAACATCTCCCAAAACATACACATAGGTCCCCCATTGCCAAATTACCAAAAGCTAAATGTACTTAAGAAAACCTTCCATACTTTGAGCTTTACTACCACTTGAATGCTTGCCTTCCTTGCTGCCCTCAAAGTACTTTAATGCTCTGCAATATTGATTTGAGAAAACAAAGAGAGCGTAAGCAAAAGCTTAGTGAGGAATGCTCAATAAAACCATCCAATAATGCATTTATAAAACACTTTATAAATCATGCTTCAAATCATCATTTACACATGCTCAAAAGCATACTTTAACAAGCATCTCATGCTTCATTTCATTACATGTCATATTGGCCACAAGTGATACATTTCATTTCTTTGAAAACAAGTTCATCAACTTTCACCCCAAGGACTTTTAAACACCTTGGACCCCAAGGACTTTTAAACACCTTGGCCATGGACTTTTAAACACCATGATATAAATTACCTCATGGACTTTTAAACACCTTGACCCCAAGGACTTTTAAACACCTTGGCCTATGGACTTTTAAACACCATAGAAAGGACCACACAAGGACTTTTAAACACCTTTGTGTCCGTAACAAGAATCATCCAAGGACTTTTAACCACCTTGATGTTCTTAAGTAACAAGGCTCACTCAAGGACTTTTAACCACCTTAGTGACCTCAACCTTTTCAAAACACCACTTGCCAATATACATCATTATCATCAATTTATCCACTGTTCTAAAGCATTAAACCAAGCCATATTCATCATGCATTTAAAAGCATCAAACCACATTTAATCAATGTTCAAAAACAAGGAGCTCTTACCTTGAGCTTCCTTCAACATATGGCTTACAAAAACAGCATTAACCATGCTAAATCATGCTTTCAAAACAGAATTTAAAACATGCAATAAACCACATTGCGCAACAATCAAATCATGGCCACCACTAGAGAGTATTTCCGAAAACTTACACTTGAGCTTAGCAAAGTTGTTTAGACTTAAACTAAGCTCCCAAGACATTGGTTTCAAAGCCGAAAACCCAATTTCACTCACCGATTCCACTTCGCCTCTTGCCGAAGCACCAAATCAAGCTTCCGGATCACCACCACTTGAATCCAAAGATGACTCCCCTGTTTTAACACATTAAAACAGTAGATTAATGCATCATCATGCATTAATAGCTTCAATGAAAGCACCTAAACTCGCTGCTCTCATCCACACTCCATTTTCGGCCACCAAACACAACCGAAAATGCATCCAAACCACTTCTCAACAAAGCCCAGCCATTAACCATCAAAACCTATCATCCTTTAACATCATTTAACATCTAAAAAGAGCCTAACAACATCCTTATACCTCCAGCAACACCAGATCCACAAGATCACCTCAAAAACAAACAAGAATCACAAACTAAACTTAGGAAATTCAACCTATCCGGGATTGCATCAATCAAAACTCAATTCCTTATCAAATTAACATTCATTAATCATCATTTTAACACCTTAAAACACTGCTTAAACAGATCCAACGAAATTTCATCAAAAACACACCAAATCTTGCATTTTAAGCCAAGATCCATTAAACAACTTCAAAAACCATTTATAAAACATCAATTAAGGATTGAAAACTTGGGAATTTCAGTAAAGAACTGATAGTTTAGAGGAGAAGGACGTTCTTACCTCCAAACTTGAGTTTCTCCTCTTTTGGAACCAAAAAGCTTGATGAATCAAGTAGCAAATACAAAGGTTTTGATGATGAGATGATTAGGAATCAAAAGAGGATTGAAAATAAGTATTTAGGTGATAAAAATCAGAGGAAAAGATCTGGAGAGAATGTGTTTGGTTTGAGAGAAAAGATGAGAGAAAATGGGAAATGGAAAATTTAGAAAGTTAGTTAAAAATGACTAAAATATCTTTCCCTCCTTTTTACTTTTATTTTAAACCATTATTAAATCATTTAATATTCTAGAAAATCTGGAGAAACTCCCCTTTGGGTAAATAGCTCCTTAAAGATTCAAAGTTTCAATCCTTTTTAAAACAGTCACTCAGTTTTCAAAAATTACATTTTGGTCACTAACCCAAAATGTCACTCTTCCAAACCTCATTTTGCAAAATTGATTTCACAGTTCACTTCTATATATTAAAAGATGATTTTAGGACATTTTTCCATATTTTTAATGCAACCCGAGCTAAGCTTTCCTAAATTCACTCTCTTAGATTCGAACAGCACTTTGACCAAACCGGTCAACGCCCAAAACTTCTAAGCCCAAAACCGGGGCGTTACAACTCTCCCCCCCCTTAAGAAATTTCGTCCCCGAAATTTACCTGAAGGAAAGAGATAAGGAAACTGCTTCAGCATGTCTTCCTTTCGCTCCCACGTGGCTTCCTCGACACCTCGATGCTTCCACAGCACCTTCACCAACTCAATGGTCTTGCCACGAAGAACCTTGCTATCCGAATCCAGAACCTTCACCGGTTCCTCATCATAGGTCAAATCCGGATTCAAAACCACTTCCTCCACAGGCATCACATGCGAAGGATCAGATCTATACCTCCGGAGCATAGAGACATGGAACACATCATGAATCTTCTCCAACTCCTGAGGTAACCTCAACCGATACGCAACAGGACCCACACGCTCAACTACCTCATATGGTCCAATGTACCTAGGGCTCAACTTACCCTTTCGGCCAAACCTCATCACCTTTTTCCAAGGCGAAACCTTCAAGAACACACGGTCACCCACCGCATACTCCATCTCCTTACGCTTCAAATCCGCGTAAGACTTTTGCCGATCAGAAGCTGCCTTCAAACGCTCACAAATGAGCTTTACCTTCTCTGTGGTCCCTTTCAACAAAGCCGGCATCGAAACCAACTTTTGACCAGTTTCAGCCCAACAAAGAGGAGTCCTACACTTCCTCCCGTACAAAGCCTCATAAGGTGCCATCTGTATACTTGCCTGATAACTATTGTTATAAGCAAACTCAACCAAAGGCAGATGCTTCTCCCAAGAACCTTGGAACTCAATCACGCAGCACCTCAACATATCCTCCAAAATCTGGATAACTCGCTCAGACTGACCATCCGACTGAGGATGATAGGATGTACTGAAATGCAACCTTGTACCCAGAGCTTGATGCAAACACTGCCAGAACCGCGATGTGAACCTCGGATCTCTATCCGACACAATCGACTTAGGCACACCATGCAGCCGCACAATCTCAGCAATGTACAGCTCTGCCAACTTATCCAAAGAAAACGTGGTATGCACAGGCAAGAAATGCGCACACTTCGTTAGGCGATCCACAATCACCCACACCGAATTCTTCTTCGAGGGAGACAAAGGTAAACCAGATACAAAATCCATGGTAACCCGTTCCCACTTCCACTCAGGGATTTTCAACGGTTGCAACAACCCTGAAGGAAACTGATGCTCAGCCTTAACTCGCTGACATACCATAACTTGCTAACAAACTCCGCAACATCTTTCTTCAAACCCACCCAATAGTACTCATCACGAAGATCACGGTACATCTTAGTACTACCAGGGTGCATAGCAAAAGGACTACTATGACCTTCAGTCAGAATAGCACGCCTCAACTCAGCATCAGCAGGCACTACTATCCGACTCCCAAAACACAACACACCATCATCATTAAAACAGAAATCCGAAGGTCTACCCTCCGCGATATCCTGAACATGCGACACCAAGGAATCATCCAGCAACTGCTTATCCTTGATCAACTGAACCAAAGAGGGTTTCACTTGCAACTCAGCAACAAGACCACCATCTTGCGATATGCTCAAGCTAGCAAACATAGCCCTCAGCTCAACAGCTACTTTCCTACTCAAGGCATCCGCTACAACATTAGCTTTTTCCAGGATGATACTCAATCGTCAGATCATAATCCTTGAGCAACTCCAACCAACGCCGCTGCCTAAGATTCAACTCCTTCTGAGACATCAGATACCTCAAACTCTTGTGATCTGTGTACACAGTACACTTCTCACCATACAGATAATGTCTCCAGATCTTCAGAGCAAAAACCACTGCAGCCAGCTCAATATCATGCGTAGGGTAATTGCGCTCATGCACTTTCAACTGCCGCGATGCATAAGCCACAACCTTACCCTCCTGCATCAGCACACACCCCAAACCAACATAGGATGCATCACTGTAAACCACAAACTCTTTCCCTAATTCAGGCTGAATCAAGATAGGAGCTTGCGTCAAAGCCGCCTTAAGCTTCTCAAAAGCCTGTTGTCTCGCTTCCGTCCACTCATACTTAACATCCTTTTGCAACAGCTTCGTCAAAGGAGCATCAATCCTGGAAAAACCATCCACAAACCTCCGGTAGTATCCCGCCAAACCAAGGAAACTACGGACCTCATGAACAGACTTAGGAACTTTCCAGTTAATCATTCCTCAATCTTCTGAGGATCAACACGAATCCCCTCAGCTGAGACCACATGCCCAAGGAACACCACCTCCCTAAGCCAGAACTCACACTTGCTCAGCTTAGCATAAAGCTGATTCTCCAACAAAGCTTGCAAAACAATCCTTAAATGCTCTTCATGCTCCTCCTCAGTACGCGAGTACACGAGGATATCATCAATGAACACCACAACGAACTTGTCCAGGTATTCATGAAACACACGATTCATCATGTCCATGAAAGCAGCAGGAGCATTTGTCAAACCAAACGGCATCACAAGGAACTCATAATGCCCATACCTTGTCCTGAAAGCTGTCTTAGGCACATCCACATCCTTCACCTTCAACTGGTAATACCCTGACCTCAAGTCAATCTTAGAGAACATAGTAGCTCCCCGAAATTGATCAAAGAGATCATCAATTCTCGGCAAAGGATACCGATTCTTGACAGTCAACTTGTTCAACTGACGGTAATCAATGCACATTCTCATAGTGCCATCCTTCTTCTTCACAAACAAGACCGGTGCTCCCCAAGGTGACACACTCGGCCGGATGAAACCACGATCAAGCAACTCTTGCAACTGCGTCTTCAACTCTTTCAGCTCCTTAGGTGCCATTCTATAGGGAGTAATGGACACAGGAGTTGTATTCTCATACAGCTCAATTCCAAACTCCACCTCGCGGTTAGGAGGTAAACCAAGCAACTCCTCAGGAAAAACACCAGGAAACTCCTTCACAACTCTGATATCTTGCACCCTCAACTCTTTAGAGCTAGGATTCATCACAAAAGCTAGATAGGCTTCGCAACCTTGCCTCAGCATCCTGCTCGCCTCCAAGGTAGACACCACATTGGCAAGAAACTTCACATTCTCACCAACCACAACAACTTCATAATCATCCGCAAGCTTAAGCGAAACTCGCTTGTTTTCACAATCCACAACAGCGCGATGCTCAGCAAGCCAATCCATACCAAGGATTACATCAAAACCATAAAAGGGCAACTCCATAAGATCAACATGAAAAACATGTTCTTGAACAGCCAAGGGACACCTTCTATAAAGCTTACGAGTCACAACAGTCTCACCAAAAGAACTAGTGACACGAACACCAACATCCAAAGACTCAACAGGCAAACCAAGCAATTCAGCATGCTCACGCAAAATGTATGAATGCGTAGATCCAGAATCTATCAAAGAAAGCAATGACAAGGATTGCAAAGTAAAGGTACCTACAATCACATCCGCATAATTCCTTCCCTCACGCTGAGCATACACCCTCGCTTGGCCTCCACCTTCAGGCTGAATAGACACAACATGGGCCACTCCACGACCACCTTCCTCTCTCCTCTGGAAATTACCACGGCCGCGCCCACGACCTCTCTGCGGTGCAGCAACAACAGGAGCACGCACCTGATCACCAGCCAACCTAGGACAATCACGCCTCAAATGGTATGCGGATCCACAATTCCAGCACCCATTACCAGCTGCCGCAACAGGAGCTTGCACCTCTCTCACAGCACGAGGACAGTCACGTTTCATGTGACCACGTGAACCACAGATCCAACAAGCACTCGGATCAGCTCTAGCATTGCCTCCTCTAGCAGGTGCACCACCACCTCTCTTAGCTGAAGACTGATACTTCTGATCACGTCCCCTCTTGTTCCGTCCACCTCCGGAACTATACTCAGCAGCTCGCTTGCCAACACCCTTAGCAGATAAACTCAAGTTCATCTCAACGTCCTTGGCTCGGCCCACCAACACATCAAAATCATCATACTCGGCGGCCAGCAAATACATTTTTACATCCGTCTCTAAGCCATAACGAAACCTCTCACACCTTGCCCGCTCATCAGGTACCAGCTCAGGTGCATACTGACTGAGTCGCACAAACTGCACTTTATACTCAGCCACACTCATGCTCCCTTGGGTAAGAGACATGAATTCACGCTTCTTCTCATCAAGATATCTCACGCCAAGATATCTCCGCTTGAACACATTCTGAAAGAATGTCCAAGTCACATCAGCTTCTGCCATCCCAGCAATAGTGGTTGTCCACCACGTATACGCATCCTTCTGCAGCAAGGACACAACACAACCCAGCTTCTGCACATCAGTGCAACTCATCTGGCCCAAGATTCGCTTGGTACTCTCTAGCCAAGCTTCAGAACTCTCAGCAGACATACCCCTGAACTCAGTCCCACCAAGACTGCGCAGACGCTCCAAAGGTAGTCTAACTCCAGCATCTTCCTGATGCCCCGCTCCACGAGCCCCAGCTACTGCTGCTTGAAAAGCACCAGCAATAGCTTGCACTAACATCGTCATATCAGGCATAGCTTGCCCCTGACCAGCCCCAGGTCCAGCAGCTCCAGCACCAGCTGCAGCTCCAGCTTCCTCAGCCCCAGCACCACCACCACCAGGTGGAGGAGGAGGTAACACCGCACTACCCGTGTTTTCCTCATTCTCGTTCTCATTAGGAGCCGTAGCTCGCACATTACCTCGTAACTCTCTACGTGGTGCCATACTTTTACCATGCAATCACAACACAAATAAAACAAAGTCAGGCCCAGCAAGGTAAGCAATCCAAGTATTCAAGCTCAATTTCATTCAAAATCAACACCATTTCATTAGCTTTTATTTGGCAATGGGTACCCACAACATGCTACATCACAACATACATCTCAAATGCAACATACATGCAATTCACTCAACATGCTTCCACTCAACAAGCATACAAAGCATACACACTTCAATCATGCACACATTCATTCCCAATTACTCGAGAACTCAGCTCTGATACCACCAAATGTAACCCCCTTAACCCGGCCTAGACGGTTGACCCGAATTAAGAAGGTCACACGGGGAAAACCAAAGTCAACCCGAAAGTCAACCTTGATTAACGACCCTTTTTTTTCTTTTAAAACTTGTCTAGATGCATATTAATCCTTAGATATGATCATACAACAGCATACTCAAAGATCATAAACATCAGAGATCAAACAGGGACCCAATTGAACAATTTACAACTTTAGGGACCAAATTGTAAATTCTGATAATTATAAGGACTTAACCCAAATTGAAGTTACCAACTGGAAATTAATCAGGTTTCATACTTCTCTGTGAAATTTCAGCTCAAAAGGACTTCCCAAACTCATACAATTGCACAAACAAGATTCAGGACCAAAATGCAAACATTTCAAAACATTTAACTGCCAATGTCAGCCCCCAACGGTCACCCGTTCCGAAATGGGAGACAGCCCGTTTCGAAACGCGGGGCCGTTCCGCAACGCGTACCGAAACGAGGGCAGACAGTAGCCTATCCGTTTCGGAACGGTCCCTCCCGTTTCGGACGCCTGGGCTTGTTTAAGGCACCCGTTCCGAAACGGTAGGTGCTGTTCCAAAACACCCTGCACAGATTGCCCCAAAATGCATACATGAACATGCAATTAAACATCCAATCATGCTCCGAATGCCACCAAACTTTACCAGCATGCTATTCAACATATTTGAGGCATACTTGCATCAACAATTCATCAAAACATCAACGTATATGGAAAGCCCCAAATCTATAGGCATGCTTCCTACACAAGCAACCATTCAAGCATAAACTTCCAATTCAAGCATATAAAGGTCAACCACAAAAACCAGCATTCTCAACAACATTCAACATACTTAGGGAGTTCAAAACATCTCCCAAAACATACACATAGGTCCCCCATTGCCAAATTACCAAAAGCTAAATGTACTTAAGAAAATCTTCCATACTTTGAGCTTTACTACCACTTGAATGCTTGCCTTCCTTGCTGCCCTCAAAGTACTTTAATGCTCTGCAATATTGATTTGAGAAAACAAAGAGAGCGTAAGCAAAAGCTTAGTGAGGA
This sequence comes from Hibiscus trionum, assembly GCA_030270665.1. Lineage (NCBI taxonomy): Eukaryota > Viridiplantae > Streptophyta > Magnoliopsida > Malvales > Malvaceae > Hibiscus > Hibiscus trionum. The sequence continues at coordinate 33,582,650 of BSYR01000010.1, read as the reverse complement.
ATGCTCAATAAAACCATCCAATAATGCATTTATAAAACACTTTATAAATCATGCTTCAAATCATCATTTACACATGCTCAAAAGCATACTTTAACAAGCATCTCATGCTTCATTTCATTACATGTCATATTGGCCACAAGTAATACATTTCATTTCTTTGAAAACAAGTTCATCAACTTTCACCCCAAGGACTTTTAAACACCTTGGACCCCAAGGACTTTTAAACACCTTGGCCATGGACTTTTAAACACCATGATATAAATTACCTCAAGGACTTTTAAACACCTTGACCCCAAGGACTTTTAAACACCTTGGCCTATGGACTTTTAAACACCATAGAAAGGACCACACAAGGACTTTTAAACACCTTTGTGTCCGTAACAAGAATCATCCAAGGACTTTTAACCACCTTGATGTTCTTAAGTAACAAGGCTCACTCAAGGACTTTTAACCACCTTAGTGACCTCAACCTTTTCAAAACACCACTTGCCAATATACATCATTATCATCAATTTATCCACTGTTCTAAAGCATTAAACCAAGCCATATTCATCATGCATTTAAAAGCATCAAACCACATTTAATCAATGTTCAAAAACAAGGAGCTCTTACCTTGAGCTTCCTTCAACATATGGCTTACAAAAACAGCATTAACCATGCTAAATCATGCTTTCAAAACAGAATTTAAAACATGCAATAAACCACATTGCGCAACAATCAAATCATGGCCACCACTAGAGAGTATTTCCGAAAACTTACACTTGAGCTTAGCAAAGTTGTTTAGACTTAAACTAAGCTCCCAAGACATTGGTTTCAAAGCCGAAAACCCAATTTCACTCACCGATTCCACTTCGCCTCTTGCCGAAGCACCAAATCAAGCTTCCGGATCACCACCACTTGAATCCAAAGATGACTCCCCTGTTTTAACACATTAAAACAGTAGATTAATGCATCATCATGCATTAATAGCTTCAATGAAAGCACCTAAACTCGCTGCTCTCATCCACACTCCATTTTCGGCCACCAAACACAACCGAAAATGCATCCAAACCACTTCTCAACAAAGCCCAGCCATTAACCATCAAAACCTATCATCCTTTAACATCATTTAACATCTAAAAAGAGCCTAACAACATCCTTATACCTCCAGCAACACCAGATCCACAAGATCACCTCAAAAACAAACAAGAATCACAAACTAAACTTAGGAAATTCAACCTATCCGGGATTGCATCAATCAAAACTCAATTCCTTATCAAATTAACATTCATTAATCATCATTTTAACACCTTAAAACACTGCTTAAACAGATCCAACGAAATTTCATCAAAAACACACCAAATCTTGCATTTTAAGCCAAGATCCATTAAACAACTTCAAAAACCATTTATAAAACATCAATTAAGGATTGAAAACTTGGGAATTTCAGTAAAGAACTGATAGTTTAGAGGAGAAGGACGTTCTTACCTCCAAACTTGAGTTTCTCCTCTTTTGGAACCAAAAAGCTTGATGAATCAAGTAGCAAATACAAAGGTTTTGATGATGAGATGATTAGGAATCAAAAGAGGATTGAAAATAAGTATTTAGGTGATAAAAATCAGAGGAAAAGATCTGGAGAGAATGTGTTTGGTTTGAGAGAAAAGATGAGAGAAAATGGGAAATGGAAAATTTAGAAAGTTAGTTAAAAATGACTAAAATATCTTTCCCTCCTTTTTACTTTTATTTTAAACCATTATTAAATCATTTAATATTCTAGAAAATCTGGAGAAACTCCCCTTTGGGTAAATAGCTCCTTAAAGATTCAAAGTTTCAATCCTTTTTAAAACAGTCACTCAGTTTTCAAAAATTACATTTTGGTCACTAACCCAAAATGTCACTCTTCCAAACCTCATTTTGCAAAATTGATTTCACAGTTCACTTCTATATATTAAAAGATGATTTTAGGACATTTTTCCATATTTTTAATGCAACCCGAGCTAAGCTTTCCTAAATTCACTCTCTTAGATTCGAACAGCACTTTGACCAAACCGGTCAACGCCCAAAACTTCTAAACCCAAAACCGGGGCGTTACAGGTGGTGGTGGTGGTGGTCGGGGTAGAAGGGAAAAACGAAAAGGAGAATTAGAGAGAGAAAAATTGAGAGAGTTTTCATCACCCGTTACTCGTTGGAATTTTTTCCCGTTAGAATTTTAACTGAGTAAAAAGTACAGTAATCGAGTTTTTGCAATATAATCATGTTGAAAAGATCTTAATCAATTATATGAACTCCTAAAATTTGATTCTAACTTATTTTGCGATCTTTTTCGTAAAGGTTTTGGACGAGCGGGTCTAAATGGGCCGAACAATGGACCCATTAGAATTTTAACTGAGTAAAAAGTACAGAAATTGAGTTTTTGCAATATAATCGTGTTGAAAAGCTCGTAATCAATAATATGAACTCCTAAAATTTGATTAAAACTTGTTTTGCAGTCTTTTTTGTAGAGGTTTCGGACGAGAGGATCTAAATAGGCCGAACAATGGAACCGTTAGAATTTTAACTGAGTAAAAAGTACAGTAATCGAGTTTTTGCAATATAATCGTGTTAAAAAGCTCTTAATCAATTTTATGAACTCCTAAAATTTGATTCTAACTTATTTTGCGATCAATTTTGAAAGGTTTCAAAGGAGCGGGTCTAAATGGGCCGAACAATGGACCCGTTAGAATTTTAACTGAGTAAAAAGTACAGAAATCGAGTTTTTGCAATATAATCGTGTTGAAAAGCTCGTAATCAATTGTATGAACTCCTAAATTTAGATTAAAACTTATTTTGCAACCTTTTTGTAGAGGTTTCGGACGACCGGGTCTAAATGGGCCAAACAATGGACCCGTTAGAATTCTAACCGAGTAAAAAGTACTATAATCGAGTTTTTGCAATATAATCGTGTTGAAAAGCTTGTAATCAATTATAGGAACTCCTAAAATTTGATTCTAACTTATTTTGCGGTCTTTTTTGTAAAGGTTTCACACGAGCGGGTCTAAATGGGCCGAACAATGGACCAGTTAGAATATTAACTGAGTAAAAAGTACAGAAATCGAGTTTTTGCAATATAATCGTGTTGAAAAGCTCGTAAACAATTGTATGAACTCCTAAATTTGGATTAAAACTTATTTTGCAACACTTTTGTAGAGGTTTCGGACGAGCGGGTCTAAATGGGCCGAACAATGGACCCGTTAGAATTTTAACTGAGTAAAAAGCACAAAAATCGAATTTTTGCAATAAAATTGATTTGAAAAGCTCTTAATCATTTATATGAACTCCTAAAATTTGATTCTAACTTATTTTGCTATCTTTTTTGTAAAGGTTTCGGACGAGCGGGTCTAAATAGGCCGAACAATGGACCCGTTAGAATTTTAACTGAGTAAAAAGTACAGAAATCGAGTTTTTGCAATATAATCGTGTTGAAAAGCTCGTAATCAATTGTATGAACTCCTAAATTTGGATTAAAACTTATTTTGCAACCCTTTTGTAGAGGTTTCGGACGAGCGGGTCTAAATGGGCCGAACAATGGACCCGTTACAATTTTAACTGAGTAAAAAGTACAGAAATTGAGTTTTTGCAATATAATCGTGTTGAAAAGCTCGTAATCAATTGTATGAACTCCTAAATTTGGTTTAAAACTTATTCTGCAACCCTTTTGTAGAGGTTTCAGACGAGCGGGTCTAAATGGGCCGAACAATGGACCTGTTAGAATTTTAACTAAGTAAAAAGTACAGAAATCGAGTTTTTGCAATATAATCATGTTGAAAAGCTCGTAATCAATTGTATGAACTCCTAAATTTGGATTAAAACTTATTTTCCAACCCTTTTGTAGAGGTTTCGGTCGAGCGGGTCTAAATGGGCCGAACAATGGACCCATTAAAACTTTAACTGAGTAAAAAGTACAGAAATCGAGTTTTTGCAATATAATCGTGTTGAAAAGCTCGTAATCAATTGTATGAACTCCTAAATTTGGATTAAAACTTATTTTCCAACCCTTTTGTAGAGGTTTCAGACGAGCTGGTCTAAATGGGCCGAACAATGGACACGTTAGAATTTTAACTGAGTAAAAAGTACAGAAATCGGGTTTTTGCAATATAATCGTGTTGAAAAGCACGTAATCAATTTTTTGAACTCCTAAAATTTTATTAAAACTTGTTTTACGGTCTTTTTTGTAGAGGTTTCGGACGAGCGGGTCTAAATGGCCGAACAATGGACCCGTTAGAATTTTAACTGAGTAAAAATTACAGAAATCGAGTTTTGGCAATATAATCGTGTTGAAAAGCTCGTAATCAATTATATGAACTCCTAAATTTGGATTAAAACTTTTTTTCCAACCCTTTTGTAGAGGTTTCGGACGAGCGGGTCTAAATGGGCCGAACAATGGACCCGTTAGAATTTTAACAGAGTAAAAAGTACAGAAATCGAGTTTTTGCAATATAATCGTGTTGAAAAGCTCGTAATCAATTATAAAACTCCTAAAATTTGATTAAAACTTGTTTTGCGGTCTTTTTTGTAGAGGTTTAGGACGAGCGGGTCTAAATGGGCCGAACAATGGACCCGTTAGAATTTTAACTAAGTAAAAAGTACAGAAATCGAGGTTTTGCAATATATTCAAGTTGAAAAGCTCGTAATCAATAATATGAACTCCTAAAATTTGATTAAAACTTGTTTTGCAGACTTTTTTGTAGAGGTTTCGGACGAGCGGGTCTAAATAGGCCGAACAATGGACCCGTTAGAATTTTAACTGAGTAAAAAGTACAGAAATCGAGTTTTGGCAATGTAATCGTGTTGAAAAGCTCGTAATCAATTATATGAACTCCTAAATTTGATTCTAATTTGTTTTTCGGTCTTTTTTGTAGAGGTTTCGGACGAGCGGGTCTAAATGGGCCGAACAATGGACCCATTAGAATTTTAACTGAGTCAAAAGTACAGAAATCGAGTTTTTGCAATATAATAGTGTTGAAAAGCTCGTAATCAATTATATGAACTCCTAAATTTCGATTAAAACTTACTTTGCGGTCTTTTTCGTAAGGTTTCGGATGAGCGAGTCTAAATGGGCCAAACAATGGACCCGTTAGAATTTTAACCTAGTAAAAAGTATAAAAATTAAGTTTTACCAATATAATAGTGTTGAAAAGCTCGTAATCAATTGTATGAACTCCTAAATTTGGATTAAAACTTATTTTCCAACCCTTTTGTAGAGGTTTCGGACGAGCGGGTCTAAATGGGCCGAACAATGGACCCATTAGAATTTTAACTGAGTCAAAAGTACAGAAATCGAGTTTTTGCAATATAATAGTGTTGAAAAGCTCGTAATCAATTATATGAACTCCTAAATTTCGATTAAAACTTACTTTGCGGTCCTTTTCGTAAGGTTTCGGATGAGCGAGTCTAAATGGGCCAAACAATGGACCCGTTAGAATTTTAACCTAGTAAAAAGTATAAAAATTAAGTTTTACCAATATAATAGTGTTGAAAAGCTCGTAATCAATTGTATGAACTCCTAAATTTGGATTAAAACTTATTTTCCAACCCTTTTGTAGAGTTTTCGGACGAGCAGGTCTAAGTGGGCCGAACAATGGACCCGTTAGAATTTTAACTGAGTAAAAAGTACAGAAATCGAGTTTTTGCAATATAATCGTGTTGAAAAGCTCGTAATCAATTGTATGAACTCCTAAATTTGGATTCAAACTTATTTTCCAACCCTTTTGTAGAGGTTTCGGACTAGCGGGTCTAAATGGGCCTAACAATGGACCCGTTAAAATTTTAACTGTGAAAAAAGTACAGAAATCGAGTTTTTGCAATATAATCGTGTTGAAAAGCTCGTAATCAATTGTATGAACTCCTAAATTTGGATTAAAACTTATTTTGCAACCCTTTTGTAGTGGTTTCGGACGAGCGGGTCTAAATGGGCCAAACAATGGACCTGTTAGAATTTTAACTGAGTAAAAAGTACAGAAATCGTGTTTTTGCAATATAATCGTGTTGAAAAGCTCGTAATCAATTGTATGAACTCCTAAATTTGGATTAAACTTATTTTCCAACCCTTTTGTAGAGGTTCGGACGAGCTGGTCTAAATGGGCCGAACAATGGACCCTTTAGAATTTTAACTGAGTAAAAAGTATAGAAATCAAGTTTTTGCAATATAATCATGTTGAAAAGAACATAATCAATTTTATGAACTCCTAAAATTTGATCAAAACTTGTTTTGCGGTCTTTTTTGTAGAGGTTTCAGACGAACGGGTCTAAATAGGCCGAACAAGGACCCGTTAGAATTTTAACTGAGTAAAAAGTACGGAAATCGAGTTTTTGCAATATAATCGTGTTGAAAAGCTCGTAATCAATTGTATGAACTCCTAAATTTGGATTAAAACTTATTTTGCAACCCTTTTGTAGAGGTTTCGGACGAGCGGGTCTAAATGGGCCGAACAATGGACCTGTTAGAATTTTAACTGAGTAAAAAGTACAGAAATCGAGTTTTTGCAATATAATCGCGTTGAAAAGCTCGTAAACAATTGTATGAACTCCAAAAGTGGATTAAAACTTATTTTCCAACCCTTTTGTAGAGGTTTCGGACGAGCAGGTCTAAATGGGCCGAACAATGGACCCGTTAGAATTTTAACTGAGTAAAAAGTACAGAAATCAAGTTTTTACAATATAATCGTGTTGAAAAGCTCGTAATCAATTGTATGAACTCCTAAATTTGGATTAAAACTTATTTTGCAACCCTTTTGTAGAGGTTTCGGACGAGCGGGTCTAAATGGGCCGAACAATGGAACCGTTAGAATTTTAACTGAGTAAAAAGTACAGAAATCGAGTTTTTGCAATATAATCGTGTTGAAAAGCTCGTAATCAATTGTATGAACTCCTAAATTTGGATTAAAACTTATTTTCCAACCCTTTTGTAGAGTTTTCGGACGAGCAGGTCTAAGTGGGCCGAACAATGGACCCGTTAGAATTTTAACTGAGTAAAAAGTACAGAAATCGAGTTTTTGCAATATAATCGTGTTGAAAAGCTCGTAATCATTTGTATGAACTCCTAAATTTGGATTAAAACTTATTTTCCAACCCTTTTGTAGAGGTTTCGGACGAGCGGGTCTAAATGGGCCGAAAAATGGACCCGTTAGAATTTTAACTAAGTAAAAAGTACAGAAATCGAGTTTTTGCAATATAATCGTGTTGAAAAGCTCGTAATCAATTATATGAACTCCTAAAATTTGATTAAAACCTGTTTTGCGGTGTTTTTTGTAGAGGTTTCGGACGAGCGGGTCTAAATGGCCGAACAATGGACCCGTTAGAATTTTAACTGAGTAAAAAGTACAGAAATCGAGTTTTGGCAATATAATCGTGTTGAAAAGCTCGTAATCAATTGTATGAACTCCTAAATTTGGATTAAAACTTATTTTGCAACCCTTTTGTAGAGGTTTCGGACGAGCGGGTCTAAATGGGCCGAACAATGGACCTGTTAGAATTTTAACTGAGTAAAAAGTATAGAAATCGAGTTTTTGCAATATAATCGCGTTGAAAAGCTTGTAAACAATTGTATGAACTCCTAAATTTGGATTAAAACTTATTTTCCAACCCTTTTGTAGAGGTTCCGGACGAGCGGGTCTAAATGGGCCGAACAATGGACCCGTTAGAATTTTAACTGAGTAAAAAGTACAGAAATCGAGTTTTTGCAATATAATCGTGTTGAAAAGCTCGTAATCAATTATATGAACTCCTAAAATTTGATTAAAACTTGTTTTGCGGTCTTTTTTGTAGAGGTTTCGGACGAGCGGGTCTAAATGGGCCGAAAAATGGACCCGTTAGAATTTTAACTGAGTAAAAAGTACAGAAATCGAGTTTTGGCAAAATAATCGTGTTGAAAAGCTCGTAATCAATTATATGAACTCCTAAATTTGATTCTAACTTGTTTTGCGGTCTTTTTTGCAGAGGTTTCGGACAAGCGGGTCTAAATGGGCCGAACAATGGACCCGTTAGAATTTTAACTGAGTAAAAAGTACAGAAATCGAGTTTTGGCAATATAATCGTGTTGAAAATCTCGTAATCAATTATATGAACTCCTAAATTTGATTCTAACTTGTTTTGTAGTCTTTTTTGCAGAGGTTTCGGACGAGCGGGTCTAAATGGGCCGAACAATGGACCCGTTAGAATGTTAACTGAGTCAAAAGTACAGAAATCGAGTTTTTGCAATAGAATAGTGTTGAAAATCTCGTAATCAATTATATGAACTCCTAAATTTCGATTAAAACTTACTTTGCGGTCCTTTTCGTAAGGTTTCGGACGAGCAAGTCTAAATGGGTCGAACAATGGACCCGTTAGAATTTTAACCAAGTAAATAGTATAAAAATTAAGTTTTTCCAATATAATAGTGTTGAAAAGCTCGTAATCAATTATATGAACTCCTAAATTTGGATTAAAACTTATTTTGCAGCCCTTTTTTGTGGAGGTTTCGGACGAGCGGGTCTAAATGGGTCGAACAATGGACCCGCTAGAATTTTTTTAAGAAAGCCCGTTAGAATTTTAACTGAGTAAAAAGTACAGAAATTGAATTTTTGCAATATAATCGTGTTGAAAAGCTCGTTATCAATTATATGAACTCCTAAAATTTGATTCTAACTTATTTTGTGATCTATTATGTTGAGGTTTACGACGAGCGGCTCTAAATGGGCCGAATAATGGACCCGTTAGAATTTTAACTGAGTAAAAAGTACAAAAATCGAGTGTTTGCAATCTAATTGTGTTGAAAAGCTCGTTATCAATTGTATGAACTCCCAAATTTGGATTAAAAAGTATTTTGCAACCCTTTTGTAGAGGTTTCGGAGGAGCGTGTCTAAATGGGCCGAACATTGGACCCGTTAGAATTTTAACTGAGTACAAAGTACAGAAATCAAGTTTTTGCAATATAATCATGTTGAAAAGCTCGTAATCAATTATATGAACTCCTAAAATTTGATTCTAATTTGTTTTGCGGTCTCTTTTGTAGAGGTTTCGGACGAGCGAGTCTAAATGGGTCGAACAATGGATCCGTTAGAATTTTAACTGAGAAAAAAGTACAGAAATCAAGTTTTTACAATATAATCGTGTTGAAAAGCTCGTAATCAATTGTATGAACTCCTAAATTTGGATTAAAACTTATTTTGCAACCCTTTTGTAGAGGTTTCGGACGAGCGGGTCTAAATGGGCCGAACAATGGACCTGTTAGAATTTTAACTGAGTAAAAAGTACAAAAATCGAGTTTTTGCAATATAATCGTGATGAAAAGCTCGTAATCAATTGCATGAACTCTTAAATTTGGATTAAAACTTATTTTCCAACCCTTTTGTAGAGGTTTCGGACGAGCGGGTCTAAATGGGCCAACCAATGGACCCGTTAGAATTTTAACTGAGTAAAAAGTACTATAATCGAGTTTTTGTAATATAATCGTGATGAAAAGCTCGTAATCAATTATATGAACTCCTAAATTTGATTCTAACTTGTTTTGCGGTCTTTTTTGTAGAGGTTTCGGACGAGCGGGTCTAAATGGGCCGAACAATGGACCCGATAGAATTTTAACCGAGTAAAAAGTACAGAAATCGAGTTTTTGCAATATAATCATGTTGAAAAGCTCGTAATCAATTATATGAACTCTTAAAATTTGATTCTAATATTTTTTGCGGTCTCTTTTGTAGAGGTTTCGGACGAGCGGGTCTAAATGGGCAGAACAATGGATCCGTTAGAATTTTAAGTGAGTAGAAAGTACAAAAAGTGAGTTTTTGCAATATAATCTGTTTGAAAATCTCTTAATCAATTGTATGAACTCCTAAATTTGGATTAAAACTTATTTTGCAACCTTTTTGTAGAGGTTTCGGACGATCGGGTCTAAATGGGCCGAACAATGGACCCGTTAGAATTGTAACGGAGTAAAAAGTATAGAAATCGAGTTTTTGCAATATAATCGTGTTGAAAAGCTCGTAATCAATTGTATGAACTCCTAAATTTGGATTAAGACTTAAGTTTGCAATCCTTTTGTAGAGGTTTCGGACGAGGGGGTCTAAATGGGCCGAACAATGGACCCGTTAGAATTTTAACGGAGTAAAAAGTACAGAAATCGAGTTTTTGCAATATAGTCGTGTTGAAAACCTTGTAATCAATTGTATGAACCCCTAAATGTGGTTTAACACTTAGTTTGCAACCTTTTTGTAGAGGTTTCGGACGAGGGGGTCTAAATGGGCCGAACAATGGACCCGTTAGAATTTTAATTGAGAAAAAAGTATAGAAATCGGGTTTTTGCAATATAATCATGTCGAAAATCTCTTAATCAATTGTATGAACTCCTAAATTAGGATTAAAACTTATTTTGCAACCCTTTTGTAGAGGTTTCGGATGAGCTGGTCCAAATGGGCCGAACAATGGACCCGTTAGAATTTTTACTGAGTAAAATGTAATAAAATCGAGTTTTTGCAATATAATCATGTTAAAAAGCTCGTAATCAATTGTATGAACTCCTAAATTTGGATTAAATCTTATTTTGCAACCCTTTTGCAGAGGTTTCGGACGAGCGGGTCTAAATGGGCCGAACAATGGACCTGTTAGAATTTTAACTGAGTAAAAAGCACAAAAATCGAGTTTTTGCAATATAATCGTGTTGAAAAGCTCGTAATCAATTGTATGAACTCTTAAATTTGGATTAAAACTTATTTTCCAACCCTTTTTTAGAGGTTTCGGACGAGCGGGTCTAAATGGGCCGAACAATGGACCCGTTAGAATTTTAACGGAGTAAAAAGTACTATAATCGAGTTTTTGTAATATAATCGTGTTGAAAAGCTCGTAATCCATTATATGAACTCCTAAATTTGATTATAACTTGTTTTGCGGTCTTTTTTGTAGAGGTTTCGGACGAGCGGGTCTAAATGAGCCGAACAATGGACCCGTTAGAATTTTAACCGAGTAAAAAGTACAGAAATCGAGTTTTTGCAATATAATCATGTTGAAAAGCTTGTAATCAATTATATGACCTCCTAAAATTTGATTCTAATTTGTTTTGCGGTCTCTTTTGTAGAGGTTTCGGACGAGCGGGTCTAAATGGGCCGAACAATGGATGCGTTAGAATTTTAAGTGAGTAGAAAGTACAAAAAGTGAGTTTTTGCAATATAATATCTTTTGAAAATCTCTTAATCAATTGTTTGAACTCCTAAATTTGGATTAAAACTTATTTTGCAACCCTTTTGTAGAGGTTTCGGATGAGCGAGTCTAAATGGGCTGAACAATGGACCCGTTAGAATTTTAACTGAGTAAAAAGTACAGAAATCGAGTTTTTGTAAAATAATTGTGTTGAAAAGCTCGTAATCAATTATATGAACACCTAAATTTGGATTAAAGCTTATTTTGCAGCCCTTTTTGTAGAGGTTTCGGACGAACGGGTCTAAATGGGCCGAACAAAGAACCCGTTAGAATTTTAACAGAGTAAAAAGTACAGAATTCGAGTTTTTGCAATATAATCATGTTGGAAAGCTCGAAATTAATTATTTGAACTCTTAAATTTGATTAACACTTGTTTTGCGGTGTTTTTTGTAGAGGTTTCGGACGAGCGGGTCTAAATGGGCTGAACAATGGACTCGTTAGAATTTTAACTGAGTAAAAAGTATAAAAATCGAGTTTTTGCAATATAATCGTGTTGAAAAGCTCGTAATCAATTGTATGAACTCCTAAATTTGGATTAAAACTTATTTTGCAACCCTTTTGTAGAGGTTTCGGACGAGCGGGTCTAAATGGGCCGAACAATGAACCTGTTAGAATTTTAACTGAGTAAAAAGTACAAATATCATGTTTTTGCAATATAATCGTGTTGAAAAGCTCGTAATCAATTGTATGAACTCTTAAATTTGGATTAAAACTTATTTTCCAACCCTTTTGTAGAGGTTTCGGACGAGCGGGTCTAAATGGGCCGAACAATGGACCCGTTAGAATTTTAACTGAGTAAAAAGTACAGAAATCGAGTTTTTGCAATATAATCGTGTTGAAAAGCTCGTAATCAATTATACGAACTCCTAAAATTTGATTAAAACTTGTTTTGCTGTCTTTTTTGTAGAGGTTTCGGGCGAGCGGGTCTAAATGGGGCGAACAATGGACCCGTTAGAATTTTACCTGAGTAAAAAGTACAGAAATCGAGTTTTTGCAATATAATCGTGTTCAAAAGCTCTTATTCAATTATATGAACTCCTAGAATTTGATTCTAACTTACTTTGCGATCTTTTTTGTAACGGTTTCGGACGAGCGGGTCTAAATGGGCCAAACAATGGACCCGTTAGAATTTTAACTGAGTAAAAAGTATATAAATCGAGTTTTTACAATATAATCGTGTTGAAAAGCTCGTAAACAATTGTATGAACTCCTAAATTTGGATTAAAACTTATTTTGCAACCCTTTTGTAGAGATTTCGGACGAGCAGGTCTAAATGGGCCGAACAATGGACCCGTTAGAATTTTAACTGAGTAAAAAGTACTATAATCGAGTTTTAGTAATATAATCGTGTTGAAAAGCTCGTAATCAATTATATGAACTCCTAAATTTGATTCTAACTAGTTTTGCGGTCTTTTTGTAGAGGTTTCAGACGAGCGGGTCTAAATGGGCCGAACAATGGACCCGTTAGAATTTTAACCGAGTAAAAAGTATAGAAATCGAGTTTTTGCAATATAATCGTGTTGAAAAGCTCGTAATCAATTATATGAACTCCTAAATTTGATTCTAACTTGTTTTGCGGTCTTTTTGTAGAGGTTCCGGATGAGCGGGTCTAAATGGGCCGAACAATGGACCTGTTAGAATTTTAACTGAATAAAAAGTACAGAAATCAAGTTTTTGCAATATAATCGTGTTGAAAAGTTCATAATCAATTATATGAACTCCTAAATTTGGGTTAAAACTTATTTTGCAACCATTTTGTAGAGCTTTCGGACGAGCGGGTCTAAATGGGGCGAATAATGGACCCGTTAGAATTTTAAAAGAGTAAAAAATACAGTAATCAAGTTTTTGCAATATAATCGTGTTGAAAAGCTCGTAATCAATTGTATGAACTCCTAAATTTGGTATAACTTGTTTTGCGGTCTTTTTTGTAGAGGTTTCGGACGAGCGGGTCTAAATGGGCCGAACAATGGATCCGTTAGAATTTTAACTGAGTAGAAAGTACAAAAAGTGAGTTTTTGCAATATAATCTATTTGAAAATCTCTTAATCAATTGTATGAACTCCTAAATTTGGATTAAAACTTATTTTGCAACCCTTTTGTAGAGGTTTCGGATGAGCGAGTCTAAATGGGCTGAACAATGGACCCGTTAGAATTTTAACTGAGTAAAAAGTATAGAAATCGAGTTTTTGCATTATAATCGTGTTGAAAAGCTCGTAATCAATTATATGAACTCCTAAAATTTGATTCTAACTTGTTTTGCGGTCTTTTTTGTAGAGGTTTCGGACGAGGGAGTCTAAATGGGCCGAACAATGGACCCGTTAGAATTTTAACTGAGTCAAAAGTACAGAAATTGAGTTTTTGCGATATAATAGTGTTGAAAAGCTTTTAATAAATTATATGAACTCCTAAATTTCGATTAAAACTTACTTTGCGGTCTTTTTCGTAAGGTTTCGGACGAGCGAGTCTAAATGGGCCGAACAATGGACCTGTTAGAATTTTAACCGAGTAAAAAGTATAAAAATTATATGAAAAGCGGGTCTAAATTTGAGTCTAACTTATTTTGTGATCTTTTTTTTGGGTTTCAAACGAGCGGGTCTAAATGGGCCGAACAATGGACCCGTTAGAATTTTAACTGAGTAAAAAGTACAAAAATCGAGTTTTTGCAATCTAATTGTGTTGAAAAGCTCTTAATCAATTGTATGAACTCCTAAATTTGGATTAAAACTTATTTTGCAACCCTTTTGTAGTGGTTTCGGACGAATGGGTCTAAATGGGCCTAACAATGGATCCGTTAGAATTTTAACTGTGTAGAAAGTACAAAAAGTGAGTTTTTGCAATATAATCTGTTTGAAACTCCTAAATTTGTATTAAAACTTATTTTCCAACCCTTTTGTAGAGGTTTCGGACTAGCTGGTCTAAATGGGCCGAACAATGGACCCATTAGAATTTTAACAGAGTAAAAAGAACAAAAATTGAGTTTTTGCAATATAATTGTGTTGAAAAGCTCATAATCAATTGTATGAACTCCTACGTTTGGATTAAAACTTATTTTGCAGCCCTTTTGTAGAGGTTTCGGATGAGCGGGTCTAATTGGGTCGAACAATGGACACGTTAGAATTTTAACTGAGTAAAAAGTACTGTAATTGAGTTTTTAAAATATAATCGTGTTGAAAAGCTTGTAATCAATTATATGAACTCCTAAAATTTGATTCTAACTTATTTTGCAACCCTTTTGTAGAGGTTTCGGACGAGCGGGTCTAAATGGGCCGAACAATGGACCTGTTAGAATTTTAACTGAGTAAAAAGTACATAAATCGAGTTTTTGCTATATAATCGTGTTGAAAAGCTCGTAATCAATTATATGAACTCTTAAAATTTGATTCTAACTTGTTTTGCGGTCTTTTTGTAGAGGTTTCGGACGAGCGGGCCTAAATGGGCCGAACAATGGACCCTTAGAATTTTAACTGAGAAAAAAGTACAGATATCGAGTTTTTGAAATATAATCGTGTTGAAAAGCTCGTAATCAATTGTATGAAGTCCTAAATTTGGATTAAAACTTATTTTACAAACCTTTTGTGGAGGTTTCAGACAAGCGGGTCTAAATGGGCCGAACAATGGACCCGTTAGAATATTAACTGAATAAAAAGTATAGAATTCTAGTTTTTTCAATATAATCGGGTTGAAAAGCTCGTAATCAATTTTATGAACTCCTAAATTTGGATTAAAACATATTTTGCAACCCTCTTGTACAGGTTTCAGACGAGCGAGTCTAAATGGGCCGAACAATGGACCCATTCGAATTTTAACTGAGTAAAAAGTTCAGAAATCGGGTTTTTGAAATATAATCGTGTTGAAAAGCTCGTAATCAATTATATGAATTCCTAAATTTGATTCAAAATTATTTTGCGGTCTTTTTTGTAGAGGTTTCGGACGAGCGGGTCTAAATGGGCCGAACACTGGACCCGTTAGAATTGTAACTGAGTAAAAAGTACAGAAATCGAGTTTTTGCAAAATAATAGTGTTGAAAAGCTCGTAAACAATTATATGAACTCCTAAATTTGGATTAAAACTTATTTTGTAGCCCTTTTGTAGACGTTTCGGACGAACGGGTCTAAATGGGCCGAACAAAGAACCCGTTAGAATTTTAACAGAGTAAAAAGTACAGAAATCGATTTTTTGCAATATAATCATGTTGGAAAGCTCATAATCAATTGTATGAACTCCTAAATTTGGATTAAAACTTATTTTGCAACCCTCTTGTTGAGGTTTCGGACGAGCGGGTCTAAATAGGCCGAACAATGGACCTGTTAGAATTTTAACTGAGTAAAAAGTACAAAAATCGAGTTTTTGCAATATAATCGTGTTGAAAAGCTCGTAATCAATTGTATGAACTCTTAAATTTGGATTAAAACTTATTTTCCAACCCTTTTGTAGAGGTTTCGGACGAGCGGGTCTAAACGGGCCGAACAATAGACCTGTTAGAATTTTAACTGAGTAAAAAGTACAGAAATCGAGTTTTTGCAATATAATCGTGTTGAAAAGCTCGTAATCAATTATATGAACTCTTAAAATTTGATTAAAACTTGTTTTGCGGTCTTTTTTGTAGAGGTTTCGGACAGCGAGTCTAAATGGGGCCAACAATGGACCCGTTAGAATTTTAACTGAGTAAAAAGTACAGAAATCAAGTTTTGCAATATAATCGTGTTTGAAAGCTCTTAATCAATTATATGAACTCCTAGAATTTGATTCTAACTTATTTTGCGATCTTTTTTGTAAGGGTTTCGGACGAGCGGGTTTAAATGGGACAAACAATGGACCCGTTAGAATTTTAACTGAGTAAAAAGTATAGAAATCGAGTTTTTGCAATATAATCGTTTTGAAAAGTTCGTAAACAATTGTATGAACTCCTAAATTTGGATTAAAACTTATTTTGCAACCCTTTTGTAGAGATTTCGGACGAGCGGGTCTAAATGGGCCGAACAATGGACCCGTTAGAATTTTAACTGAGTAAAAAGTACTATAATCGAGTTTTTGAATTATAATCGTGTTGAAAAGCTCGTAATCAATTATATGAACTCCTAAATTTGATTCTAACTTGTTTTGCGGTCTTTTTTCTAGAGGTTTCGGACGAGCGGGTATAAATGGGCCGAACAATGGACCATTTAGAATTTTAACTGATTAAAAAGTACTGTAATCAAGTTTTTGCAATATAATCGTGTTGAAAAGCTTGTAATCAATTATATGAACTTCTAAATTTGATTCTAACTTGTTTTGCGATCTTTTTTGTAGAGGTTTTGGACGAGCGGGTCTAAATGGACCGAACAATGGACTCGTTTGAATTTTAACTAAGTAAAAAGTACAGAAATCGATTTTTTGAAATATAATTGTGTTGAAAAGCTCGTAATCAATTGTATGAACTCCTAAATTTGGATTAAAACTTATTTTGCAACCCTTTTGTAGAGGTTTCGGACGAGCGGGTCTAAATGGGCCGAACAATGGACCTATTAGAATTTTAACTGAGTAAAAAGTACAGAAATCAAGTTTTTGCAATATAATCGTGTGAAAAGCTCGTAATCAATTGTATGAACTCCTAAATTTGGATTAAAACATATTTTCCAACCCTTTTGTAGAGGTTTCGGACGAGCGGGTCTAAATGGGCTGAAAAATGGACCCGTTAGAATTTTAACTGAATAAAAAGTACAGATATCGAGTTTTTGCATTATAATCGTGTTGAAAAGCTCGTATTCAATTATATGAACTCCTAAAATTTGATTCTAATTTGTTTTGCGGTCTTTTTTGTAGAGGTTTCGGACGAGCGGGTCTAAATGGGTCGAACAATGGACCCGTTAGAATTTTAACTGAATCAAAATTACATAAATTGAGTTTTTGCAATATAATAGTGTTGAAAAGCTCTTAATAAATTATATGAACTCCTAAATTACGATTAAAACTTACTTTGCGGTCTTTTTCGTAAGGTTTCGGACGAGCGTGTCTAAATGGGCCGAACAAAGGACCCGTTAGAATTTTTACCGAGTAAAAAGTATAAAAATTAAGTTTTTGCAATATAATAGTGTTGAAAAGCTCGTTATCAATTATATGAACTCCTAAAATTTGATTCTAACTTATTTTGTGATCTTTTTTGTTGGGGTTTCAAACGAGCGGGTCTAAATGGGCCGAACAATGGACCCGTTAGAATTTTATCTGAGTAAAAAGTACAAAAATCGAGTTATTGCAATCTAATTGTGTTGAAAAGCTCGTAATCAATTGTATGAACTCCTAAATTTGGATTAAGACTTATTTTGCAACCCTTTTGTAGAGGTTTCGGATGAGCGAGTCTAAATGGGCCGAACATTGGACCCGTTAGAATTTTAACTGAGTACAAAGTACAGAAATCAAGTTTTTGCAATATAATCGTTATGAAAAGCTCGTAATCAATTATATAAGCTCCTAAAATTTGATTCTAATTTGTTTTGCGGTCTCTTTTGTAGAGGTTTCGGACGAGCGGGTCTAAATGGGCCGAACAATGGATCCGTTAGAATTTTAACTGTGTATAAAGTACAAAAAGTGAGTTTTTGCAATATAATCTGTTTGAAACTCCTAAATTTGTATTAAAACTTATTTTCCAACCCTTTTGTAGAGGTTTCGGACTAGCGGGTCTAAATGGGCCGAACAATGGACCCATTAGAATTTTAACAGAGTAAAAAGCACAAAAAATAAGTTTTTGCAATATAATTGTGTTGAAAAGCTCAAAATCAATTGTATGAACTCCTAAGTTTAGATTAAAACTTATTTTGCAACCCTTTTGTAGAGGTTTCGGACGAGCGAGTCTAAATGGGCCGAACAATGGACCCGTTAGAATTTTAACTGAGTTAAAAGTACTGTAATTGAGTTTTTGCAATATAATTGTGTTGAAAAGCTCGAAATCAATTATATGAACCCCTAAAATTTGATTCTAACTTGTTTTGCGGTCTTTTTTGTAGAGGTTTCAGACGAGCGGGTCTAAATGGGCCGAACAATGGACCCGTTAGAATTTTAACTGAGTAAAAAGTATAGAAATCGAGTTTTTGCAATATAATGGTGTTGAAAAGCTCGTAATCAATTATATGAACTCCTAAATTTGATTCTAACTTGTTTTGCGGTCTTTTTTGTAAAGGTTTCGGGCAAGCGGGTCTAAATGGGCCGAACAATGGACCCGTTAGAATTTTAACTAAGTAAAAAGTACAGATATCGAGTTTTTACTATATAATCGTGTTGAAAAGCCTGTAATCAATTGTATGAACTCCTAAATTTGGATTAAAACTTATTTAGCAACCCTTTTGTAGAGGTTTCGGACAAACGGGTCTAAATGGGCCGAACAATGGACCTGTTAGAATTTTAACTGAGTAAAAAGTATAGAAATCGAGTTTTTTTTCAATATAATGGTGTTGAAAAGCTCATAATCAATTGTATGAACTCCTAAATTTGGATTAAAACTTATTTTCCAACCCTTTTGTATAGGTTTCAGACGAGCGGGTCTAAATGGGCCGAACAATGCACCCGTTAGAATTTTAACTGAGTAAAAAGTACAGAAATCGAGTTTTTGCAATATAATCGTGTTGAAAAGCTCGTAATCAATTGTTTGAACTCCTAAATTTGGATTAAAACTTATTTTCCAACCCTTTTGTAGAGGTTTCGGACGAGCGGGTCTAAATGGGCCGAACAATGGACCCGTTAGAATTTTAACTGAGTAAAAAGTACTGTAATCGAGTTTTTGTAATATAATCGTGTTGAAAAGCTCGTAATCAATTATATGAACTCCTAAATTTGATTCTAACTTGTTTTGCGATCTTTTTTGTAGAGGTTTCGGACGAGCGGGTCTAAATGGGCCGAACAATGGACCCGTTAGAATTTTAACTGAGTAAAAAGTACAGAAATCGAGTTTTTGTAATATAATCGTGTTGAAAAGCTCTTAATCAATTATATGAACTCCTAAATTTGATTCTAACTTGTTTTGCGGTCTTTTTTGTAGAGGTTTCGGACGAGCGGATCTAAATGAGCCGAACAATGGACCTGTAAGAATTTTAACTGAGTAAAAAGTACAGAAATCGAGTTTTTGCAATATAATCGTGTTGAAAAGCTCATAATCAATTATATGAACTCCTAAATTTGTATTAAAACTTATTTTGCAACCCTTTTTGTAGAGCTTTCGGACGAGCGGGTCTAAATGGGCTGAACAATGGACCCGTTAGAATTTTAACCGAGTAAAAAGTATAAAAATTAAGTTTTTGCAATATAATAGTGTTGAAAAGCTCGTTATCAATTATATGAACTCCTAAAATTTGATTCTAACTTATTTTGTGATCTTTTTTGTTGGGTTTCAAACGAGCGGTTCTAAATGGGCCGAACAATGGACCCGTTAGAATTTTAACTGAGTAAAAAGTACAAAAATCGAGTTTTTCAAATCTAATTGTGTTGAAAAGCTCGTAATCAATTGTATGAACTCCTAAATTTGGATTAAAACTTATTTTGCAACCCTTTTGTAGAGGTTTCGGATGAGCGAGTCTAAATGGGCCGAACATTGGACCCGTTAGAATTTTAACTGAGTACAAAGTACATAAATCAAGTTTTTGCAATGTAATCATGTTGAAAAGCTCGTAATCAATTATATAAACTCCTAAAATTTTATTCTAATTTGTTTTGCGGTCTCTTTTGTAGAGGTTTCGGACGAGCGGGTCTAAATGGGCCTAACAATGGATCCGTTAGAATTTTAACTGAGTAGATAGTACAAATAGTGAGTTTATGCAATATAATCTGTTTGAAACTCCTAAATTTGTATTAAAACTTATTTTCCAACCCTTTTGTAGAGGTTTCGGACTAGCGGGTCTAAATGGGCTGAACATGGACCCATTAGAATTTTAACAGAGTAAAAAGCACAAAAATTGAGTTTTTGCAATATAATTGTGTTGAAAAGATCATAATCAATTGTATGAACTCCTAAGTTTGGATTAAAACTTATTTTGCAACCCTTTTGTAGAGGTTTCGGACGAGCGGGTCTAAATGGGCCGAACAATGGACCCGTTAGAATTTTAACTGAGTTAAAAGTACTGTAATTGATTTTTTGCAATATAATCATGTTGAAAAGCTCGTAATCAATTATATGAACTCCTAAAATTTGATTTTAACTTGTTTTGCGATCTTTTTTGTAGAGGTTTCGGACGAGCGGGTCTAAATGGGCCGAAGAATGGACCCGTTAGAATTTTAACTGAGTAAAAAGTACAGAAATCGAGTTTTTACAATATATTCATGTTGAAAAGCTCGTAATCAATTATATGAACTCCTAAATTTGATTCTAACTTGTTTTGCGGTCTTTTTTGTAGAGGTTTCGGACGAGCGGATCTAAATGGGCTGAACAATGGACCCGTTAGAATATTAACTAAGTAAAAAGTACAGAAATTGAATCGAGTTTTTGCAATATAATAGTGTTGAAAAGCTCGTAATCAATCATATGAACTCCTAAATTTCGATTAAAACTTACTTTGCGGTCCTTTTCGTAAGGTTTCGGATGAGCGAGTCTAAATGGGCCGAACAATGGACCCGTTAGAATTTTAACCGAGTAAAAAGTATAAAAATTAAAATTTCCCAATATAATAGTGTTGAAAAGCTCGTAATCAATTGTATGAACTCCTAAATTTGGATTAAAACTTATTTTCCAACCCTTTTGTAGAGGTTTCGGACGAGAGGGTCTAAATGGGCCGAATAATGGACCCGTTAGAATTTTAACTGAGTAAAAAGTACAGAAATCGAGTTTTGGCAATATAATCGTGTTGAAAAGCTCGTAATCAATTATATGAACTCCTAAATTTGATTCTAACTTGTTTTGCGGTGTTTTTTGTAGAGGTTTCGGACGAGCTGGTCCAAATGGGCCGAACAATGGACCCGTTAGAATTTTAACTAAGTCAAAAGTACAAAAATCGAGTTTTTGCAATATAATAGTGTTGAAAAGCTCGTAATCAATTATATGAACTCCTAAATTTTGATTAAAACTTACTTTGCAGTCCTTTTCGTAAGGTTTCGGACGAGCGAGTCTAAATGGGTCGAACAATGGACCCGTTAGAATTTTAACCGAGTAAAAAGTATAAAAATTAAGTTTTCGTAAGGTTTCGGACGATCGAGTCTAAATGGGCCGAACAATGGGCCCGTAATTAATTATATGAACTCCTAAATTTGGGTTAAAACTTATTTTGCAGCCCTTTTTGTAGAGGTTTCGGACGAGCGGGTCTAAATGGGCCGAACAATGGACCCGCAAGAATTTTTTTTAAGAAAGCCCGTTAAAATTTTAACTCAGTAAAAAGTACAGAAATTGAATTTTTGTAATATAATCGTGTTGAAAAGCTCGTAATCAATTATATGAACTCCTAAATTTGATTCTAACTTGTTTTGCGGTCTTTTTTGTAGAGGTTTCGGACGAGCGGGTCTAAATGGGCCGAACAATGGACCTGTTAGAATTTTAACTGAATAAAAAGTACAGAAATCGAGTTTTTGGAATATAATCGTGTTGAAAAGCTCATAATCAATTATATGAACTCCTAAATTTGGATTAAAACTTATTTTGCAACCCTTTTATAGAGGTTTCGGATTAGGGAGTCTAAATGGGCCAAACAATGGACCCGTTAGAATTTTAACTGAGTACAAAGTACAGAAATCAAGTTTTTGCAATATAATCATGTTGAAAAGCTAGTAATCAATTGTATGAACTCCTAAATTTTGATTCTAACTTGTTTTGCGTTCTTTTTTGTAGGGGTTTCGGACGAGCAGGTCTTAATGGGCCTAACAATGGATCCGTTAGAATTTTAACTGAGTAGAAAGTACAAAAAGTGAGTTTTTGCAATATAATCTGTTTGAAAATCTCTTAATCAATTGTATGAACTCATAAATTTGGATTAAAACTTATTTTACAACCCTTTTGTTGAGGTTTCGGACGAGCGGGTCTAAATGGGCCGAACAATGGACCCGTTAGAATTTTAACAGAGTAAAAAGTAGAAAAATCTAGTTTTTGCAATATAATTGTCTTGAAAAGCTCATAATCAATTGTATGAACTCCTAAATTTGGATTAAAACTTATTTTGCAACCCTTTTGTAGAGGTTTCGGACGAGAGGGTCTAAATGGGCCGAACAATGGACCCGTTAGAATTTTAACTGAGTAGAAAGTACAAAAAGTGAGTTTTTGCAATATAATCTGTTTGAAAATCTTTTAATCAATTGTATGAACTCCTAAATTTGGATTAAAACTTATTTTGCAACCCTTTTTGTAGAGGTTTCGGACGAGCGGGTCTAAATGGGGCGAACAATGGACCCGTTAGAATTTTAAATGAGTAAAAAATACAGTAATCGAGTTTTTGCAATATAATCGTTTTGAAAAGCTCGTAATCAATTGTGTGAACTCCTAAATTTGTATTAAAACTTTTTTCCATCCCTTTTGTAGAGGTTTCGGACTAGGGGGTCTAAATGGGCCGAACAATGGACCCATTAGAATTTTAACAGAGTAAAAAGCACAAAAATTGAGTTTTTGCAATATAATTGTGTTGAAAAGCTCATAATCAATTGTATGAACTCCTAAATTTGGATTAAAACTTATTTTGCAACCCTTTTGTAGAGGTTTTGGTTGAGCGCGTCCAAATGGGCCGAACAATGGACCCGTTAGAATTTTTACTGAGTAAAATGTAATAAAATCGAGTTTTTGTAATATAATCATGTTAAAAAGTTCGTATTCAATTGTATGAACTCCTAAATTTGGATTAAATCTTATTTTGCAACCCTTTTGCAGAGGTTTCGGACGAGCGGGTCTAAATGGGCCGAACAATGGACCCGTTAGAATTTTAACTGAGTAAAAAGTACAGTAATCGAGTTTTTGCAATATAACCATGTTGAAAAGCTCGAAATCAATTATATAAACTCCTAAAATTTGATTCTAACTTGTTTTGCGGTCTTTTTGTAGAGGTTTCGGACGAGCGGGCGTAAATGGGGCGAACAATGGACCCGTTAGAATTTTAACTGAGAAAAAAGTACAGAAATCGAGTTTTTGCAATATAATCATGTTGAAAAGCTCATAATCAATTGTATGAACTCCTAAATTTGGATTAAAACTTATTTTGCAACCCTTTTGTAGAGGTTTCAAGCGAGCAGGTCTAAATGGGCCGAACAATGGACCCCTTAGAATATTAACTGAATAAAAAGTACAAAATTCTAGTTTTTTTCAATATAATCGTGTTGAAAAGCTCGTAATCAGTTTTATTAACTCCTAAGTTTGGATTAAAATTTATTTTGCAACCCTCTTGTACAGGTTTCAGACGAGCGGGTCTAAATGGTTCGAACAATGGACCCATTGGAATTTTAACTGAGTAAAAAGTTCAGAAATCGGGTTTTTGAAATATAATCGTGTTGAAAAGCTCGTAATCAATTCTATGAACTCCTAAAATTTGATTCAAAATTATTTTGCGGTCTTTTTTGTAGAGGTTTCGGACGAGCGGGTCTAAATGGGCCGAACAATGGACCCGTTAGAATTTTAACTGAGTAAAAAGTACAAAAATCGAGTTTTTGCAAAATAATTGTGTTGAAAAGCTCGTAATCAATTATATGAACTCCTAAATTTGGATTAAAACTTATTTTGCAGCCCTTTTGTAGACGTTTTGGACGAACGAGTCTAAATGGGCCGAACAAAGAACCCGTTAGAATTTTAACAGAGTAAAAAGTACAGAAATCGATTTTTTGCAATATAATCATGTTGGAAAGCTCGAAATTAATTATCTGAACTCTTAAATTTGATTAAAACTTGTTTTGCGGTCTTTTTCGAAGAGGTTTCGGACGAGCGGGTCTAAATGGGCCGAACAATGGACTCGTTCGAATTTTAACTGAGTAAAAAGTACATAAATCGAGTTTTTGCAATATAATCGTGTTGAAAAGCTCGTAATCAATTGTATGAACTCCTAAATTTGGATTAAAACTTATTTTGCAACCCTCTTGTTGAGGTTTCGGATGAGCGGGTCTAAATAGGCCGAACAATGGACCTGTTAGAATTTTAACTGTGTAAAAATTACAAAAATCGAGTTTTTGCAATATAATCGTGTTGAAAAGCTCGTAATCAATTGTATGAACTCTTAATTTTGGATTAAAACTTATTTTGCAACCCTTTTGTAGAGGTTTCGGACGAGCGGGTCTAAACGGGCAGAACAATGGACCCGTTAGAATTTTAACTGAGTAAAAAGTACAGAAATCGAGTTTTTGCAATATAATTATGTTGAAAAGCTCGTAATCAATTGAATGAACTCCTAAATTTGTATTAAAACTTATTTTGCAACCCTTTTGTAGAGGTTTCGGACGAGCGGGTCTAAATGGGCCGAACAATGGACCTGTTAGAATTTTAACTGAGTAAAATGTACAGAAATCAAGTTTTTGCAATATAATCTTGTGAAAAGCTCGTAATCAGTTGTATGAACTCCTAAATTTGGATTAAAACTTATTTTCCAACCCTTTTGTAGAGGTTTCGGACGAGCGGGTCTAAATGGGCTGAACAATGGACCCGTTAGAATTTTAACTGAGTAAAAAGTACAGATATCAAGTTTTTGCATTATAATCGTGTTGAAAAGTTCGTATTCAATTATATGAACTCCTAAAATTTGATTCTAACTTGTTTTGCGGTCTTTTTTGTAGAGGTTTCGGACGAGCGGGTCTAAATGGGCCGAACAATGGACCCGTTAGAATTTTAACTGAATCAAAAGTACATAAATTGAGTTTTTGCAATATAATAGTGTTGAAAAGCTCTTAATAAATTATATGAACTCCTAAATTAAGATTAAAACTTATTTTGCGGTCTTTTTCGTAAGGTTTCGGACGAGCCTGTCTAAATGGGCCGAACAATGGACCCGTTAGAATTTTAACCGAGTAAAAAGTATAAAAATTAAGTTTTTGCAATATAATAGTGTTGAAAAGCTCGTTATCAATTATATGAACTCCTAAAATTTGATTATAACTTATTTTGTGATCTTTTTTGTTGTGTTTCAAACGAGCGGGTCTAAATGGGCCGAACAATGGACTCGTTAGAATTTTATCTGAGTAAAAAGTACAAAAATCGAGTTATTGCAATCTAATTGTGTTGAAAAGCTCGTAATCAATTGTATGAACTCCTAAATTTGGATTAAAACTTATTTTGCAACCCTTTTGTAGAGGTTTCGGATGAGCGAGTCTAAATGGGCCGAACATTGGACCCGTTAGAATTTTAATTGAGTACAAAGTACAGAAATCAAGTTTTTGCAATATAATCGTTATGAAAAGCTCGTAATCAATTATATAAGCTCCTAAAATTTGATTCTAATTTGTTTTGCGGTCTCTTTTGTAGAGGTTTCGGACGAGCGGGTCTAAATGGGCCGAACAATGGATCCGTTAGAATTTTAACTGTGTAGAAAGTACAAAAAGTGAGTTTTTGCAATATAATCTGTTTGAAACTCCTAAATTTGTATTAAAACTTATTTTCCAACCCTTTTGTAGAGGTTTCGGACTAGCGGGTCTAAATGGGCCGAACAATGGACCCATTAGAATTTTAACAGAGTAAAAAGCACAAAAATTGAGTTTTTGCAATATAATTGTGTTGAAAAGCTCATAATCAATTGTATGAACTCCTAAGTTTGGATTAAAACTTATTTTGCAACCCTTTTGTAGAGGTTTCGGACGAGCGAGTCTAAATGGGCCGAATAATGGACCCGTTAGAATTTTAACTGAGTTAAAAGTACTGTAATTGAGTTTTTGCAATATAATCGTGTTGAAAAGCTCGTAATCAATTATATGAACTCCTAAAATTTGATTCTAACTTGTTTTGCGGTCTTTTTTGTAGAGGTTTCGGACGAGCGGGTCTAAATGGGTCGAACAATTGACCCGTTAGAATTTTAACTGAGTAAAAAGTACAGAAATCGAGTTTTTGCATTATAATCGTGTTGAAAAGCTCGTAATCAATTAACTGAGTCAAAAGTACAGAAATCGAATTTTTGCAATATAATAGTGTTGAAAAGCTCGTAGTAAATTATATGAACTCCTAAATTTCGATTAAAACTTACTTTGCGGTCCTTTTCGTAAGGTTTCGGACGAGCGAGTCTAAATGGGCCCAAAAATTGACCCGTTAGAATTTTAACCGAGTAAAAAGTATAAAAATTAAGTTTTTGCAATATAATAGTGTTGAAAAGCTCGTAATCAATTATATGAACTCCTAAATTTGGACTAAAACTTATTTTGCAGCCCTTTTTTGTAGAGTTTTCGGACGAGCGGGTCTAAATGGGCCGAACAATGGACACATTAGAATTTTTTTTAAGAAAGCTCATTAGAATTTTAACTAAGTAAAAAGTACAGAAATTGAATTTTTGCAATATAATAGTGTTGAAAAGCTCGTTATCAATTATATTAACTCCTAAAATTTGATTCAAACTTTATTTGTGATCGTTTTTGTTGAGGTTTCAGACGAGCGGGTCTAAATGGGCCGAACAATGGACCCGTTAGAATTTTAACTGAGTCAAAAGTACAGAAATCGAGTTTTTGCAATATAATAGAGTTGAAAAGCTCGTAATAAATTATATGAACTCCTAAATTTCGATTAAAACTTACTTTGCGGTCCTTTTCGTAAGGTTTCGGACGAGCAAGTCTAAATCGGCCGAACAATGGACCCGTTAGAATTTTAACCGAGCAAAAAGTATAAAAATTAAGTTTTTGCAATATAATAGTGTTGAAAAGCTCGTAATCAATTATATGAACTCCTAAATTTGGATTAAAACTTATTTTGCAGCTCTTTTTTGTAGAGGTTTCGGACGAGCGGGTCTATATGGGCCGAACAATGGACACATTAGAATTTTTTTTTAAGAAAGCTCATTAGAATTTTAACTAAGTAAAAAAGTACAGAAATTGATTTTTTGCAATATAATCGTGTTGAAAAGCTCATTATCAATTATATGAACTCCTAAAATTTGATTCTAACTTATTTTGTGATCTTTTTTGTTGAGGTTTCAGACGAGCGGGACTAAATGGGCCGAACAATGGACCCGTTAGAATTTTAATTGAGTAAAAAGTACAAAAATCGAGTTTTTGCAATCTAATTGTGTTGTAAAGCTCGTAATCAATTGTATGAACTCCTAAATTTGGATTAAAACTTATTTTGCAACCCTTTTGTAGAGGTTTGGGATGAGCGAGTCTAAATGGGCCGAACAATGGACCCGTTAGAATTTTAACTGAGTACAAAGTACAGAAATCAAGTTTTTGCAATATAATCGTGTTGAAAAGCTCGTAATCAATTATATGAACTCCTAAAATTTGATTCTAATTTGTTTTGCGGTCTCTTTTGTAGAGGTTTCGGACGAGCGGGTCTAAATGGGCCGAACAATGGATCCGTTAGAATTTTAACTGAGTAGAAAGTACAAAAAGTGAGATTTTGCAATATAACCTGTTTGAAAATCTCTTAATCAATTGTATGAACTCCTAAATTTGGATTAAAACTTATTTTGCAACCTTTTTGTAGAGGTTACGGACGAGCGGGTCTAAATGGGCCTAACAATGGACCCGTTAGAATTTTAAGAGAGTAAAAAGCAGAAAAATCGAGTTTTTGCAATATAATTGTGTTGAAAAGCTCATAATCAATTGTATGAACTCCTAAATTTGGATTAAAACTTATTTTGCAACCCTTTTGTAGAGGTTTTGGGCGAGCGGGTCTAAATGGGCCAAACAATGGACCCGTTAGAATTTTAACGGAGTAAAAAGTATAGTAATCGAGTTTTTGCAATATAATCGTGTTGAAAAGCTCGTAATCAATTGTATGAACTCCTAAATTTGGATTAACACTAAAGTTTGCAATCCTTTTATAGAGGTTTCGGACGAGGGGGTCTAAATGGGCTGAACAATGGACCCGTTAGAATTTTAACTGAGTAAAAAGTACAGAAATCAGGTTTTTGCAATATAATCGTGTTGAAAATCTCGTAATCAATTGTATGAACTCCTAAATTTGGATTAAAACTTATTTTGCAACCCTTTTGTAGAGGTTTCGGATGAGCGGGTCCAAATGGGCCGAACAATGGACCCGTTAGAATTTTTACTTAGTAAAAAGTAATAAAATCGAGTTTTTGCAATATAATCGTGTTAAAAAGCTCGTAATCAATTGTATGAACTCCTAAATTTGGATTAAAACTTATTTTGCAACCCTTTTGTAGAGGTTTCGGGCGAGCGGGTCTAAATGTGCCGAACAATGGACCAGTTAGAATTTTAACTGAGTAAAAAGTACAGAAATCGAGTTTTTGCAATATAATCGTGTTGAAAAGCTCGTAATCAACTGTATGAAGTCTTAAATTTGGATTAAAACTTATTTTGAAACCCTTTTGTAGAGGTTTCAGACGAGCGGGTCTAAATGGGACGAACAATGGACCCGTTAGAATATTAACTGAATAATAAGTACATAATTCTAGTTTTTTCAATATAATCGTGTTGAAAAGCTCGTAATTTAATTTTATGAACTACTAAATTTGGATTAAAACTTATTTTGCAACCCTTTTGTAGAGGTTTCGGACGAGCGGGTCTAAAGGGGCCGAACAATGGACCCGTTAGAATTTTAACTGAGTAAAAAGTACAGTAATCGAGTTTTTGCAATATAATCATGTTGAACAGATCGTAATCAATTATATGAACTCCAAAAATTTGATTCTAACTTGTTTTGCGGTCTTTTTTTGTAGAGGTTTCGGACGAGCGGGTCTAAATGGGCCGAACAATGGACCCGTTAGAATTTTAATTGAGAAAAAAGTATAGAAATCGAGTTTTTGCAATATAATCGTGTTGAAAAGCTCGTAATCAATTGTATGAACTCCTAAATTTGGATTAAAACTTATTTTGCAACCCTTTGTAGAGGTTTCAGACTAGCGGGTCTAATTGGGACGAACAATGGACCCGTTATAATATTAACTGAATAAAAAGTACATAATTCTAGTTTTTTTAATATAATCGTGTTGAAAAGCTCGTAATTTAATTTTATGAACTCCTAAATTTATATTTAAACTTATTTTGCAACCCTCTTGTACAGGTTTCAGACGAGCGGGTCTAAATGGGTCGAACAATGGACCCATTGGAATTTTAACTGAGTAAAAAGTTCAGAAATCGAGTTTTTGAAATATAATCATGTTGAAAAGCTCGTAATCAATTATATTTGCAGCCTTTTTGTAGAGGTTTCGGACAAACGGGTCTAAATGGGCCGAACAAAGGACCCGTTAGAATTTTAACAGAGTAAAAAGTACAGAAATCGAATTTTTGCAATATAATCATGTTGGAAAGCTCGAAATTAATTATATGAACTCTTAAATTTGATTAAAACTTGTTTTGCGGTCTTTTTTGTAGAGGTTTCGGACGAGCGGGTCTAAATGGGCCGAACAATGGACTCGTTAGAATTTTAACTAAGTAAAAAGTACAGAAATCGAGTTTTTGCAATATAATCGTGTTAAAAAGCTCGTAATCAATTGTATTAACTCTTAAATTTGGATTAAAACTTATTTTGCAACCCTTTTGTAGAGGTTTCGGACGAGCGGGTCTAAATGGGCCGAACAATGGACCTGTTAGAATTTTAACTGACTAAAAAGTACAGAAATCGAGTTCTTGCAATATAATCGTGTTGAAAATCTCGTAATCAATTGTATTAACTCCTAAATTTGGATTAAAACTTATTTTCTAACCCTTTTGTAGAGGTTTCGGACGAGCGGGTCTAAATGGGCAGAACAATGGACCCGTTAGAATTTTAACTGAGTAAAAAGTACAGAAAATCGAGTTTTTGCAATATAATCTTGTTGAGAAGCTTGTAATCAATTATATGAACTCCTAAAATTTGATTCTAACTTGTTTTGAGGTCTTTTTTGTAGAGGTTTCGGACGAGCGAGTCTAAATGGGCCGAACAATGGACCCGTTAGAATTTTAACTGAGTCAAAAGTACTGAAATCGAGTTTTTGCAATATAATAGTGTTGTAAAGCTCGTAATAAATTATACGAACTCCTAAATTTCGATTAAAACTTACTTTGCGGTCCTTTTCGTAAGGTTTCGGACGAGCGAGTCTAAATGGGCCGAACAATGGACCCGTTAGAATTTTAACCGAGTAAAAAGTATAAAAATTAAGTTTTTGCAATATAATAGTGTTGAAAAACTCGTAATCAATTATATGAACTCCTGAATTTGGATTAAAACTTATTTTGCAACCCTTTTTTGTAGAGGTTTCGGACGAGCGGGTCTAAATGGGCTGAACAATGGACACATTAGAATTTTTTTAAGAAAGCTCATTAGAATTTTAACAAAGTAAAAAGTACAGAAATTGAATTTTTGCAATATAATCGTGTTGAAAAGCTCCTTATCAATTATATGAAGTCCTAAAATTTGATTCTAACTTATTTTGTGATCTTTTTTGTTGAGGTTTCGGATGAGCGGGTCTAAATGGGCCGAACAATGGACCCGTTAGAATTTTTGCAATCTAATTGTGTTAAAAAGCTCATAATCAATTGTACGAACTCCTAAGTTTGGATTAAAACTTATTTTGCAACCCTTTTGTAGAGGTTTCGGATGGGCGAGTCTAAATGGGCCGAACAATGGACCCGTTAGAATTTTAACTGAGTACAAAGTACAGAAATCAAGTTTTTGCAATATAATTGTGTTGAAAAGCTCGTAATCAATTATATGAACTCCTAAAATTTGATTCTAACTTGTTTTGCGGTATTTTTTGTAGAGGTTTTGGATGAGTGGGTCTAAATGGGCCGAACAATGGATCCGTTAGAATTTTAACTGAGTAGAAAGTACAAAAAAGCGAGTTTTTGCAATATAATCTGTTTGAAAATCTCTTAATCAATTGTATGAACTCCTAAATTTGGATTAAAACTTATTTTGCAACCCTTTTGTAGAGGTTTCGGACGAGCGGGTCTAAATGGGCCGAACAATGGACTCGTTAGAATTTTAACGGAGTAAAAAGTACAGAAATCGAGTTTTTGCAATATAATCGTGTTGAAAAGCTCATAATCAATTGTATGAACTCCTAAATTTGGATTAACACTTGTTTTGCAACCCTTTTGTAGAGGTTTCGGACGAGGGGGTCTAAATGGGCCGAACAATGGACCCGTTAGAATTTTAACTAAGTAAAAAGTACAAAAATCGGGTTTTTGCAATATAATCGCGTTGAAAAGCTCGTAATCAATTGTATGAACTCCTAAATTTGTATTAAAACTTATTTCCCAACCCTTTTGTAGAGGTTTAGAACAAGCGGGTCTAAATGGGCCGAACAATGGACCCGTTAGAATTTTAACGGAGTAAAAAGTACAAAAATCAGGTTTTTGCAATATAATCGTGTTGAAAAGCTCGTAATCAATTGTACGAACTCCTAAATTTGTATTAAAACTTATTTTGCAACCCTTTTGTAGAGGTTTAGAACAAGCGGGTCTAAATGGGTTGAACAATGGACCCGTTAGAATTTTAATAGAGTAAAAAGTACAGAAATCGAGTTTTTGCAATATAATCATGTTGGAAAGCTCGATATCAATTATATGAACTCTTTAATTTGATTATAACTTGTTTTGCGGTCTATTTTGTAGAGGTTTCGGACGAGCAGGTCTAAATGGGCCGAACAATGGACCCGTTAGAATTTTAACTGAGTAAAAAGTACAGAAATTGAGTTTTTGCAATATAATCATGTTGAAAAATTTGTAATCAGTTATATGAACTCCTAAATTTGGATTAAAATTTATTTTGCAGCCCTTTTTGTAGAGGTTTCGGACGATCGGGTTTAAATGGGTCGAACAATGGACCCGTTAGAATTTTAACGGAGTAAAAAGTACAGAAATAGAGTTTTTGCAATATAATCGTGTTGAAAAGCTCGTAATCAATTGTATGAACTCCTAAATTTGTATTAAAACTTATTTTCCAACCCTTTTGTAGAGGTTTCGGACGAGCGGGTCTAAATGGGCCGAACAATGGACCCGTTAGATTTTTTTTTTGAAGAAAAGGCCTCATTAAAAACCCTACTACTGTCCTTCAAGCAGAGCTAGAGGACCCTAAAAAGGGGAAAAGAATGCCCAAATATTATTAATCAAGAATATTTTGTTACAAAGTGTTGTATACAAGATGGAATATCCGAATTGAATGACATAGAAGTCATAGAATTCAGAGAGGAAATAGCCAAAGAATGAGCTATAATATTTGCCTCACGGCGTACAAAAGAAATAGTTACAAATTCAAAATCATGAAGAGAAGCTTGAATCTGAAGAATTGTGGGTCCCATGGTAGAAAGGTCTTGAGCAGGGTTGTTGATCCTATTCGCAAGGGATGCGCAGTCAGTTTCAATCAAGAGACGGTTCCAGCCTTGAGATCTGGCAAAGGTGAGACCAGCTAGGATGCTTTCCCCTTCACTAGTGATAGCGTCCTGGCAGCTGCCAAGAGGGAATGCAATGCCACCCACAACTTTCCCTGCAGAATCACGAGCAACAGCGCCAACGGCTGCTGCACGAGTTGAAGGGTTAAAAGCTCCATCCACATTTATTTTGATATGATGAGGTGGGGGAGGGGACCAGGAAGATTTAGAAAAGGTAGATGGAGCTGGGTCAGACGACTTTGAGGCTTTACAAAATTCATCATGTAAGCTAATGGAATTGACAGCAATTAGCCAGGGTGGTTGTAGATGTTGGTTATGTACCCAGTCGTTACGTCTATTCCATATATTCCATAAAGTAGTAAGGAAGAGACCAAATTTATCAGGGGAAATTGTAGTAGCTGCTTCCTCCAACCATTGGAGAGGTGTGAGAGCTATACTCATGTAAAGAGTGTTAGGGATACCACAGATTTGGAGGACTTCAGCCGCCCCAGGGCAGTCACGTAACGCATGGAGGATCGATTCCGAGTGGCTACGACAGATAGGGCAAGGACCCGAGTTAGGAGAAAAGGCTTGCATTTTAAATCCAACTGGTAAAGCGTCAGATGCCATACGCCAACCGAAAGTTTTGACTTTGGGTAAGGCTTTGACTTTGGATAAAAACTTCCAGAACCGAGTAGGTGACGTAGGTGGGATTTTTGATCGTTGTAGGAAGGTATATCCAGAACGGACTGAGTAAATACCCGAGTCGTTATGAGACCAGAGAATTGAATCACGTTGATCATTTATGATGGGGATGCGAAGGATAGCCTCGGCATCAGTTGAATTGAAGTAATTTCTTACCTTATCCGTATCCCAAGCAGTTTGGTTACGAATCATGAAATCGCGACATCGAATATAGAATTCGTCTGATATTTCGTAATCCCCAGTGAGCTCAATTGGGGAAGATCCTCCCCATATATCTTTGTGTATTCTAATATTACTGTTTATGCCTGGGCGATGAAGAAAGCCGGGAAAAAGACGCTGAAGCGCGGTATACATACCTTGCCAAGCAAAAGAACCTCGAATGGGTTTTGGTGCATCTAAAATGTTGCCTGAGGGAAAGTATTTGGAACGGTATATTTGTCCTAATAAAGAATCTGGTTCACAGATGAGTTTCCAAAGTTGCTTGCCCAAGAGAGCAATATTAAAGTCGTACAAATCCTTAAAACCCATGCCACCAGCAGATTTAGGTAAGCATACCCGATTCCAAGGGATCATATGCCAACCTTTTTTGTTGGATTTTCCAGTCCACCAGTATTGACGAATTGATGTAGTCATATCATCGATGATGTTTTGGGGTAGAAGATAGCAGGACATGACATATTGTGGCAGAGATTGTAGCACCGCTTTGATAAATATCTCTCGACCACTAAATGAGAGGAGATGTTTGTCCCAACTTGAGAGACGATCATGTACTTTATCGCGCACAAATCCTAGCGATTCAGTTTTGTTTTTCCCAATTAGAAGCGGGATGCCTAGGTATACTCCAGGGTTAGTAACCTCACGTACGTGTAGAAGGTTGTTGATTTCATTTCTTGTTGCTGATGGTGTACGCGGGTTATAAAAAAATGTTGATTTCTCAAAGTTAACCGCTTGTCCGGATGCATTAGCATATGTTTGAAGAGCTTTTTTAAGATGAGACGCTTCAGATTGATTAGTATTAATGAATACCATACAATCATCGGCAAAAAGCAGGTGGTTGACTTTAGGCCCATATTTGCATGCACCTAGTCCTGGAAGTGTTTTAGTTTGTTGAGCAGCAGCTAAGTAAGCCGAGAGGCCTTGAGTACAAAAGAGAAAGAGAAAAGGGGAAAGGGAATCCCCCTGGCGAAGACCACGTTGAGGTTGAAAGGTTGGGGAGAAAGAATTATTAATTTTAACTGAGAAGGAGACTGTAGTAATGCAACGCATTATAAGATCGATCCATTCGGATGCGAAGCCTATGCGTTCCATAACATTTGCAAGAAATGACCATTCTACTCTATCAAAAGCTTTCTCCATGTCTAGCTTAAGAGCAGCACCTTGAGAGGACTTAGTAGCTCCTGAGTTAATATTGTGAATAATTTCATGAGCAACGAGGATGTTGTCTGATATGTTGCGTCCCTGGATAAAGGCTGCTTGATTAGGGCTTATGCATAGAGGTATAGCCTGTTTCATTCTGTTGACTATTGTTTTGGCAACTATTTTATAAAGGACAGTGCAGAGGCTAATTGGTCTGAGTTGTTTCATGGAGGTTGGATCCTGGACTTTGGGGATTAGTACTAATATAGTTTTGTTGACTGAGGCCATATCAGCATTGCCGTTTAGAAGATTAATACAAAGATTAATAACATCTTCACCCACTGTGTCCCAGTGTTGTCTAAAAAAGCTACTGGGTAGGCCATCGATACCAGGAGCTTTCCTAGGGTCAATATCTTGAAAGGCATGGAGAATTTCCTCTTTAGTGAAAGACCTTAGAAGGTTTTCATTCATTAATTGATTGATGGAAAGGTGAATTTTATCAAGAATATTATTCGAGATTTGGGGATTGGATGTTGTGAACAAATTTTGGAAATATGCAGAGGCGATATTCATAATGTCTGATTCAGACGTGTGCCAATTCGAGTTAGCGTCATAAAGGCCTGAAATTGAGTTTTTCTTTTTCCTATTGGTAGCTCGAGCATGGAAGAACTTGGTGTTTTTGTCCCCTTGGGAAAGCCAGAGAGTGCGAGATCTTTGGGCCCAATAAATTTCTTGTTCTGTTAAGAGTTTATTTAGTTCAGTTCTATAGTTTAAGTATGTTTGTTCATTTGTGGCAGTTAAGGGACGATATAGTAATTTATTAATTTTTTTAGAGAGGAACTTAATTCTTCCAGTAGATTTAAAACGTTGTTGGTTTTGCCAATCTTCTAGATATGTGCCAACATCTTCGATTTTGTTAATGACTATTCCGGGAGTATCGGTCCAGGCTCTTTTAATTGTGTTAATATTATCTTCATTATTGGCCCAGCAGCTTTCGAATCGGAAAGTATTTGAAGGATGTGTTTTGGGTTTAGTAGCCGAGGGGTCTAAATCAAGGAGAAGGAAACAATGGTCAGATTTGGCAACATATTCTGTTGTAATACGGTAAGAAGGGTAGAGGTCTTGCCAGGCTGAATTAGCTATAAATCGATCTAATCTTTCATGTATTACCGGGGTTAAGGGTCCTACTTTAGTCCAAGTGAACCATCCAGAAGTTGGTTTACAATCAAAGAGGTTGTTTCGTATTAGACAGTTGCGAAAATTTTTAATTTGTGATCTAGCCCTTCGGGGACCTCCTTGTTTTTCAGAATCAGATAATATTTCATTAAAATCCCCACCGAGCAGCCATGGTTTGTTTTTAGTAGAAGAGTATAATGAATCTATAAGTTCCCATGTTTTATATTTTTGGCTAGTTTCCGGAAAACCATGCATTCCAGTAAAAAACATAGTGGAGTTGTTCTTTGTTATTTGAGTATGAATATAACGCGACGAATAAGAAATTATACTTATATTGATATTGTTTAACGCAAATAGGGAAATACCGGAACACCCTTCCGTAGGGGGAATAGAAATAATGTCTAACATACCTAATGAAAGACATATGCGGTTACATTCCGCATTATTTATTTTAATTTCGCATAAGAAAATGATATCAGGGTTGGTGCGTTGGACATAGGACCGGAAATGTTGAACCGTCGGGGCTTGTCCAAGACCCTGACAGTTCCAGCATAGGATCCTCATTTTGCTCGGCGGGGCTGGGAATCAGCCGCCGCCGGAGAGTTTTTAGAGCTGCTCATCCCAGCTTTTGGAGTGGATCCCATCTTGAGGAAGTTATCTTGTAGTACCGATATAGATACTACCTCATTCGGCATCCAGATTCCTTCGAATGCATTGACAACTGCATATGTGTCTAACACTTTAGACGAGATGAAGCATCCGATTACAATGAGCTTGGGATCTTCCTTGATAACATCCCAACCAAAGTCGGGTGTGTAGAGCAGTTCCGCTTCTTCGTTGGTGAGATTGATAGAGCTGAGTTGGGGAATAGATGAGGATGAAGCCATCGATAGGTTTGGTAAGTTTGGGATAGTAGGATGATAGAGAAGGGTTTGTGGGTTGGTGTAGTTATGATTCACATATATAAAGAAAATAATTGAGTTGGTTAATATAAGGAAAGTGGATAGAGGAGATTTTGGAAACGTAATTAGCGATTGGAAAATATATATTCTATTAAAACCATAAAATAAACTATTTAATAAACTTTCCTTAAATAAAATGAAAGAATTATTAAGGAAATAATTGTTCAGGGCAGATCTTAAATATCTATATAATTTTAGATTAAAGTTTAAAAGTAGTACTAGAAAGAAATTATGGAAGTGTTGGCTAAAAGTAAGGAATAAATTAGAAAAGACAGGATCAGTCTTGGCAATAAAAATAGATATTTTAAAGGTCGTATATTTAAGATGGAGAGAAAGTTTAGGAGATGCAGTTAATGGGAAATAAATTAAGGAAAGTACTAAGATTAATTCCATTAATGGTGTTATTATAGTAAAAGAAACGGCAAAGTTTAAGGATTGTGAATTTGGAAATAAAGTAAATTGTATTAAATAGATTGTATAGAAATTGAAAATAATTTTAATAGGTAAATAACTCATGAACCAGGATAAAAACGGAAAGATATGATACCTATTAGCTATATTTGAAATTGTTATTCTGGGAAAATTATGAAGATTAAAACCGGTAATAAATATTGCAGGAGGGAATATAGAAAGTAAAACATAACTTGTTGGTTTTATTAAAAACCAGGGAATAATTGCTCTTGATTTAAGTATAGAGTTCCACCAGAAGTATTGACTAAAAAAAGTGAGGAGGGATAAGAATAACAATTTGCAACTTTGCGAATAGTGAGAAGAGAGGTAGTCCCTAAAGTATAGGGTAGTTATAAAATCCCTTGAAAGGGCTAGAGAGAGGTCACCTAATAAGGTGTAGTAGTAGTCACGATCTTTAATATCGGTTGAGCATAAATTAAAACATGCAAAATTGCATACATGAAGCAGATAGACAGAAGCATGTAACACAAAGAAATATCCTAGAGGCATGCATCTATGAGTAAGGATCAACCGAATAAAAAGCATAAAGAAAAAGAAAGCAAAAGGAAAGCAACACAAAATAATTACAGACCCAGGGAGAGGAGGAAGCGGGGAATAGAAAGTTAATACAGACCAAATGAGCAAAAAAATGATGGGGGAAAGGCAAATTAAATTATCTACAGCTACATAATTACAAAGCCAAGGAATAATGCAACATGAAGAGTCGAAAGACCTGCATAATTGCATGGTAATGTTGTCATTTGGTTTCAAGATCTGCAAAAAGGTCAAAGTGTATATAAGAGAACCTTTGAGAGTATAGTTATAGATTAAGATAGGAGTCTTAAAAGTATTTACATATAGGTGAAAGGATTTAGCAGTCCATTCAGAGGTTATAAATGGTATGGGACAAAATGGATTAGCTTTAGAATAATAAAATATAGTAATGCAATGTGTACAATATGGATCAGAAAATAAAATTTGGTAGATACATATTAGGTGTGTATTAGATGTGTTTGTAATAGATATGTAAAATGTAATGACACAGGTAACATTATAAGAGTTGTAGAACAGAATCATGAAAGCAACCATGAGATTTATAGTAACATATTTTAACCAAATTGGGAGGATGGTTCTAAAAACATAAGACCAAGAAGAACATCTATAATTCGTGATGATTCTATGTATTACTTTCGAGCAGAATAACTGGAATAAGGCAATATACATCAAAGAGTTACCTTGGTTTATAGAAAAAGTGTAATTAAAGTTAAATAATCCCATAGGGTGGGCTTGAATAATTTTCCCTTGAAGGGCTTGTTGTATATAGAAATCAGTAGTGATAGAAAATACTAGTAAAGAAAAAAGAGCATGTAAATTGAAGGAGAGTAAAGAAACAGAGCTAGAGAATATGTAAAAAAATGATTGCAAGTATGAGATTATAATAGAATAAACTAAATTGATATGGATGTTAAAAATATGGCTGTTTAAAAAAGGGTAAAAGCATAATTTGAAAATCAGAATAAAAATTAATAACCAAACGGCAGTGAGGTTTATAGAGAATATGGCAAACAAGATAAATAAAAAGATACTTAAAATAAAATGAAAGTTATATAGGATAAGGGCATAGAACCAAGACAGACCAGAGAGGATAAAGAAATAGATGCTTAAAATATAGAGAGTACATGATGAGTGCAAGAAGATAAAAAGGATAATACCATAGGTATAATTCGAGCCAGAGTATAAAAGTGTAATACAGTTTATAATCGTGAGAAAAGAACAGAAAAAGACCTTTGTGATATGCTTCCAGAATATAGTATGTCTTGATCCAAAGCAGAGTAAGGGAGACCAGATCTGGATAAGGAAGAAGATGCAGAAAGATAATAAACACAGATAAAAATAAAATGGGAATAAAATAAAGAACAGAGGAAGAGAAGAACATATTTTTGCCCAATATTTGGTTAAAGCCCAGGACGGTAGATGAGAGGGCAGATCGAATAAATGAAGCTCCTGTCTGTCTCCATTGAGATGGGTTCCAAACGTCTTCCTATGGAACCTGAGAAGAAGAAAACAGAGGAAAAATACGAAAATAATAAAGTCTAGAGACGGGGATGAGGATAAAGAATTATTGAAATAAATAAATGATAATAATAAGCTATCGGAATTTAGCAAACCCATGAACATTGCCGGCGGTTTGGCTTTCCTGACAAAAAAATTAGGGTTAATCAAAACTGTGAAGATGAAACGGGTTGAGATAGAGAAGATTTGCATCAGGAAACTCAACACATATTTTAGCAAAAAGATAAAGGGAATTAAAAAATTGTAGGGAGTAACAAAACCAGACTGTCGGCCCCTTCATGGGATACGATCGGAGAGAAGGGGGATTGCTCCGAAACATCAAAAAGACATATAAGAAAAAAACCATGAGAAGATCAGAGATATGAAAGGGAAAGCAAGATAAAGGGAATATGAAGGGGAAAAAAGAGTGGCTGACCGCACCAGACGGAGGCAGATCGGGGACATGCAAGTGCTTCCGCCGAGAAAGAATCCATTTTCCATAAAGTTCAGATCTGGTAGCGAGAGAGAGCCTCAGATCGATTCTTAGTAACACCGAATGGATCTTGCAACAAGAAAATAAAAGACTCATTAGAAACCAGATTAATAGATAAAAAACTAAAATAAATAGGAAGAAGACTCCTTTTCCGTTTGTTACAGTTCTGGTGGCGAGGGGGAGACCCAGATCGGATTTGATAAGCATAAGAACCGAGCACATCTCGCAACAAAATAACAGAAAATGCTTTAGAAACCAGAAAATAGAGTTATAACAATGAAATAATAAAAATAAAATAAAGAAAGTTGGATGGGGTGGGACGGCTCTTGGCCTTCTCTTACCATTTCCCAATGGTGCCAATTGAATCCGGTTAGATGACAATGATTGCATTTTCGACGGAAGGTGGAAAGTTGCTGTGAGGGAGAGGGGAAAAGCATGGAGGAGAGAGGGAAAAACCACCGGAAAACAAGGAAAGAAGAAAAGAAAATGCAAACACCCACTAGAAACCCCGGAAAGAATTGAGAGAGAATTGAGAGCCATCCCACCCCGTTACCCGTTGCACTCTTACCCGTTGGAATTTTAATTAAGTACCCGTTAGAATTTTAACTAAGTAAAAAGTACAGAAATCGAGGTTTTGCAATATAATCGTGTTGAAAAGCTCGTAATCAATTATATGAACTCCTAAAATTTGATTCTAACTTGTTTTGCGGTCTTTTTTGTAGAGGTTTCAGACGAGCGGGTCTAAATGGGCCGAACAATGGACCCGTTAGAATATTAACTAAGTAAAAAGTACAGAAATCGAGTTTTTGCATTATAATCGTGTTGAAAAGCTTGTAATCAATTGTATGAACTCCTAAATTTGGATTAAAACTTATTTTGCAACCCTTTTGTAGAGGTTTCAGATGAGCGGGTGATACATGCATGAGAGAGGTGAAACTAATAATCTTGGAAAAGAAGTTAAAACTGTTTTTCAAGTCAGAAACGTCAGTCAACTTGCGACTCCTTTTTGGATGGGATCCAGGCATTTATGGGTCGACATGTCTTCTTAAAACTTGTTCGGCTGTCAATTATCTTTCCAACGGATCTTGAAACGCCTCAATCGGACATCTAGAACTCTAGATACGTTTATTTTAGTGAAGACAGCGCATGCAGAAATTCCTATACGGGATTAATACGAGATTTTTGGATAATTACGAATTTTCTTGATTTTATTTGATTATTTGTAATTTAAATCAATATAGGATTCTGAAATATCTATTAGGATCAGATTTATTTAATTAAGATTTTATTTTTAATATTTATTTATTATTAGAAGTTACTTATGTAATTAGGAGATTAGATTTCAGCATTTATTTATTGTATTTAATTTCCTAAGTTTACTAGGATTAGAACTTCTCCAAGGCTTATATAAGGAGGCTTCAACCATATTGTAATGAAGATTTAAATGATTAAATAAAGTTCTCTTTTGAGTTCAGACTTGCAAGAAGTATAACTTGTGTTCTTTATTTTAGAAGCGATTCTTCAAGTTCGTCAGAATTTGTTGTTGATCTTCACACTCCTGCTTGCCTAGGTAACTGCGTCTAGGAGGGTAGGTTAGAGCCGCTTGAGGTTGCTTGCTTGGTTAATTGCGATCAAGAGGGTGCCGAGGACAATTTATCCATTTATCTTCCATCTCCATCGTCATCGCCTATCTTCATTCATCTTTTCACCAATCCAACATTCGCGTCATTATCCTTATCCGCTTCCGCAAGCTCAACGTTCGCGTATACGGGGCTGTGTCCGTATCATTTGGTATCAGATTTAGGTCGTTCTTGAGGATGTCATTGAGCAACGTATTGAATTTTACTCTTTTGGGGACTCGATGTCATTATTGTTTTCGACTAGATCATTTCGGGTATGATTGTCCAGATAAGTCTTATTTTCAAGAAAAAATTTTGAGAGATATGTTGTCTGAAATCATGCCTTCTAATGATATTGAAATCTGTGATTCGGAACATGATAAAGAAATTTGTTCTCCTAAAGAACATGAAGAAGGCGATAACATCGAGAGTTTAACCTTGCCTATTGATGAGGAAGAAATTCTATGTAGTGTGTTTGGTTCCAGTGACAAACCAACTATTTTGATTCAAGATGATCATCAAACGACAAAAACCGACGAAGGTAAACTACAATCAAAAGGTACCATTGATTGTTTTGAAATTTCTATTTATGCTTATTCCTCTTCTAGCATTAGTAACAATTTTGAAGATGAGAATGAGTCACTTTGCAACCAAAAGAACAATAGTGATGATATCAATGAGAAGGAACTTGTAAATTACATTGCAAAAAGAGACTATGCACAAGGATCCTTCAAGACATCTTCTCTTTCTTGGTACTTTGATGAACTTCCTACATTTACCGGTTTAGATTCGAGGGCGAATCTTTTTGAGGAGTGGGGGAATGATACATGCATGAGAGAGGTGAAACTAATAATCTTGGAAAAGAAGTTAAAACTGTTTTGCAAGTCAGAAACGTCAGTCAACTTGCGACTCCTTTTTGGATGGAATCCAGGCATTTATGGGTCGACATGTCTTCTTAAAACTTGTCCGGCTGTCAATTATCTTTCCAACGGATCTTGAAACGCCTCAATCGGACATCTAGAACTCAAGATACGTCTATTTTAGTGAAGACAGCACATGCAGAAATTCCTATACGGGATTAATACGAGATTTTTGGATAATTACGAATTTTCTTGATTTTATTTGATTATTTGTAATTTAAATCAATATAGGATTCTGAAATATCTATTAGGATCAGATTTATTTAATTAGGATTTTATTTTTAATATTTATTTATTATTAGAAGTTACTTATGTAATTAGGAGATTAGATTTCAGCATTTATTTATTGTATTTAATTTCCTAAGTTTACTAGGATTAGAACTTCTCCAAGGCTTATATTGCAATATAATTGTGTTGAAAAGCTCATAATCAATTGTATAAACTCCTAAATTTTGATTAAAACTTATTTTGCAACCCTTTTGTAGAGGTTTCGAACGAGCGGGTCTAAATGGGCCGAACAATGGACCCGTTAGAATTTTAACTAAGTAAAAAGTACAGAAATCGAGGTTTTGCAATATAATCGTGTTTGAAAACCTTGTAATCAATTTTATGAACTCCTAAATTTGGATTCTAACTTGTTTTGCGGTCTTTTTTGTAGAGGTTTCGGACGAGTGGGTCTAAATCGGCCGAACAATGGACCCGATAAAATTTTAACTAGGTAAAAAGTACAGAAATCGAGTTTTTGCATTATAATCGTGTTGAAAAGCTTGTAATCAATTGTATGAACTCCTAAATTTGGATTAAAACTTATTTTGCAACCCTTTTGTAGAAGGTTCGGATGAGTGGGTCCAAATGGGCCGAACAATGGACCCGTTAGAATTTTAACGGAGTAAAAAGTAATAAAATCGAGTTTTTGCAATATAATCGTGTTAAAAAGCTCGTAATCAATTGTATGAAGTCCTAAATTTGGATTAAAACTTATTTTGCAACCCTTTTGTAGAGGTTTCGGACGAGCGGGTTTAAATGGGCCGAACAATGGACCCGTTAGAATTTTAATTGAGTAAAAAGTACAGTAATCGAGTTTTTGCAATATAATCATGTTGGAAATCTCGTCATCAATTATATGAACTCCTAAAATTTGATTCTAACTTGTTTTGCGGTCTTTTTTGTAGAGGTTTCGGACGAGCGGATCTAAATGGGCCGAACAATGGACCCGTTAGAATTTTAACTGAGAAAAAAGTACAGAAATCGAGTTTTGCAATATAATCTTATTGAAAAGCTCGTAATCAATTGTATGAACTCCTAAATTTGGATTAAAACTTATTTTGCAACCCTTTTGTAGAGGTTTCAGACGAGCGGGTCTAAATGGGCCGAACAATGGACCCGTTAGAATATTAACTGAATAAAAAGTACAGAATTCTAGTTTTTCAATATAATCGTGTTGAAAAGCTCGTAATCAATTGTATGAACTCCTAAATTTGGATTAAAACTTATTTTGCAACCCTTATGTAGAGGTTTCGGACGAGCGAGTCCAAATGGGCCGAACAATGGACCCGTTAGAATTTTAACTGAGTAAAAAGTACAAAAATCGAGTTTTTGATATATAATCGTGTTGAAAAGCTCTTAATCAATTGTATGAACTCCTAAATTTGGATTAAAACTTATTTTGCAACCCTTTTGTAGAGGTTTCGGCGAGCGGGTCCAAATGGGCCGAACAATGGACCCGTTAGAATATTAACTGAATAAAAAGTACAAAATTATAGTCTTTTCAATATAATCGTGTTGAAAAGCTCGTAATCAATTTTATGAACTCCTAAATTTGGATAAAAACTTATTTTGCAACCCTCTTGTACAAGTTTCGGACGAGCGGGTCTAAATGGGCCGAACAATGGACCCATTGGAATTTTAACTGAGTAAAAAAGTTCAGAAATCGAGTTTTTGAAATATAATCGTGTTGAAAAGCTCGTAATCAATTGTATGAAATCCTAAATTTGGATTAAAACTTATTTTGCAACCCTTTTGTAGAGGTTTCAGACGAGCGGGTCTAAATGGGCCGAACAATGGACCCTTTAAAATATTAATTGATTAAAAAGTACAAATTTCTATTTTTTCAATATAATCGTGTTGAAATGCTCGTCATCAATTTTATGAACTCCTAAATTGGATTAAAACTTATTTTGCAACCCTCTTGTACATGTTTCGGACGAGCGGGTCTAAATGGGCCGAACAATGGACCCATTGGAATTTTAACTAAGTAAAAAGTTCAGAAATCGAGATTTTGAAATATAATCCTGTTGAAA
The DNA here is from genome assembly GCA_030270665.1 of Hibiscus trionum. NCBI lineage: Eukaryota > Viridiplantae > Streptophyta > Magnoliopsida > Malvales > Malvaceae > Hibiscus > Hibiscus trionum. The sequence goes on along the minus strand of BSYR01000010.1, from coordinate 33,538,071 downwards.
AGCTTGTAATCAATTATATGAACTCCTAAAATTTGATTCTAAATTATTTTGCAGTCTTTTTTGTAGAGGTTTCGAACGAGCGGGTCTAAATGGGCCGAACAATGGACCCGTTAGAATTTTAACTGAGTAAAAAGTACAGAAATCAAGTTTTTTCAATATAATCGTGTTGAAAAGCTCGTAATCAATTATATGAACTCCTAAATTTGGATTAAAACTTATTTTGCAGCCCTTTTTGTAGAGGTTTCGAACGAACGGGTCTAAATGAGCCGAACAAAAGACCCGTTAGAATTTTAACTAAGTAAAAAGTACAGAAATCGAGTTTTTGCAATATAATCATGTTAGAATGCCTGAAATTAATTATATGAACTATTAAATTTGATTAAAACTTGTTTTGCGTTTTTTTTTGTAGAGGTTTCGGACGAGCGGGTCTAAATGGGTCGAACAATGAACTCGTTAGAATTTTAACTGAGTAAAAAGTACAGAAATCGAGTTTTTGCAATATAATCGTGTTGAAAAGCTCGTAATCAATTATATGAACTCCTAAATTTGGATTAAAACTTATTTTGCAGCCCTTTTTGTAGAGGTTTCGGACGAACGGGTCTAAATGGGCCGAACAAAGGACCCGTTAGAATTTTAACAGAGTAAAAAGTACAGAAATCAAGTTTTAGCAATATAATCATGTTGGAAAGCTTGTAATTAATTATATGAACTCTTAAATTTGATTAAAACTTGTTTTGCGGTCTTTTTGTAGAGGTTTCGGACGAGCGGGTCTAAATGGGCCGAACAATGGACTAGTTAGAATGTTAACTGAGTAAAAAGTACAAAAATCGAGTTTATGCAATATAATCATGTTGAAAAGCTCGTAATCAATTTTATGAACTCCTAAATTTGGATTAAAACTTATTTTGCAGCCTTTTTTGTAGTGGTTTCAGACCATCGGGTTTAAATAGGCCGAACAATGGACCCGTTAGAATTTTAACGGAGTAAAAAGTACAGAAATCGAGTTTTTGCAATATAATCGTGTTGAAAAGCTCGTAATCAATTATATGAACTCCTAAATTTGGATTAAAACTTATTTTCCAACCCTTTTGTAGAGCTTTCAGAGAGCGGGTCTAAATGGGTCGAGCAATGGACCCGTTAGAATTTTAACTGAGTAAAAAGTACAGAAATCGAGTTTTTTCATTATAATCGTGTTGAAAAGCACGTAATCAATTATATGAACTCCTAAAATTTGATTCTAACATTTTTTGCGATCTTTTTTGTAGAGGTTTCGGACGACCGAGTCTAAATCGGCCGAACAATGGACCCGTTAGAATTTTAACTGAGTAAAAAGTACAAAAATCGAGTTTTTGCATTATAATCGTTTTGAAAAGCTTGTAATGAATTGTATGAACTCCTAAATTTGGATTCAAACTTATTTTGCAACCCTTTTGTATAGGTTTCGGATGAGCGGGTCCAAATGGGCCGAACAATGGACCTTTTAGAATTTTTACTGAGTAAAAAGTAATGAAATCGAGTTTTTGCAATATAGTCGTGTTAAAAAGCTCGTAATCAATTGTATGAACTCCTAAATTTAGATTAAAACTTATTTCTCAACCCTTTTGTAGAGGTTTCGGACGAGCGGGTCTAAATGGGCCGAACAATGGACCCATTAGAATTTTAACTGAGTAAAAAGTACATAAATCCAGTTTTTGCAATAAAATCATGTTGAAAAACTCTTAATTAATTGTATGAACTCGGCCCATTTAGACCCGCTCGTCCGAAACCTCAACAAAAGGGTTTTAAATAAGTTTTATTCCAAATTTAGGAGTTCATACAATTGATTACGAGCTTTTCAACACAATTATATTGCAAAAACTCAATTTGTGTGCTTTTTACTCAGTTAAAATTCTAACGGGTCCATTGTTTGGCCCATTTAGAACCGCTCATCCGAAACCTATACCAAAAGGGTTGCAAAATAAGTTTTAATCCAAATTTAGGAGTTCATACAATTGATTACGAGCTTTTCAATACGATTATATTGCAAAAACTCGATTTCTGTACTTTTTACTCAATTAAAATTCTAACGGGTCCATTGTTCGGCCCATTTAGACCCGCTCGTCCGAAACCTTTACAAAAAAGATCGCAAAATATATTTTAATCAAATTTTAGGAGTTCATATAATTGATTAAGAGCTTTTCAACACGATTATATTGCAAAAACTTGATTTCTGTTCTTTTTACTCAGTTAATATTCTAACGGGTCCATTGTTCGGCCCATTTAGACCCGCTCGTCTGAAACCTCTACAAAAGGATTGCAAAATAAGTTTTAATCCAAATTTAGGAGTTCATACAATTGATTACGAGATTTTCAACACAATTATATTGCAAAAACTCGATTATTGTGCTTTTTACTCAGTTAAAATTCTAACGGGTCCATTGTTCGGCCCATTTAGACCTGCTTGTCCGAAACCTTTACAAAAAAGATCGCAACATAAGTTAGAATCAAATTTTAGGAGTTCATATAAATTATTAAGAGCTTTTCAACACGATTATATTGCAAAAACACGATTTATGTTCTTTTTCCTCAGTTAATATTCTAACGGGTCTATTGTTCGGCCCATTTAGACCCGCTCGTCCGAAACCTCTACAAAAGGGTTGCAAAATAAGTTTTAATCCAAATTTAGGAGTTCATACAATTGATTACGAGCTTTTCAACACAATTATATTGCAAAACTCGATTTCTGTTCTTTTTACTGAGTTAAAATTCTAACGGGTCCATTGTTCGGCCCATTTAGACCCGCTCGTCCGAAACCTCTACAAAAAGGTTGCAAAATAAGTGTTAATCCAAATTTAGGAGTTCATACAATTGATTACGAGCGTTTCAATACGATTATATTGCAAAAACTCGATTTCTATACTTTTTACTCAGTTAAAATTCTAACGGGTCAACTGTTCGGCCCATTTAGACCCGCTCGTCCGAAATCTCTACAAAAGGGTTGCAAAATAAGTTTTAATCCAAATTTAGGAGTACATACAATTGATTACGAGCTTTTCAACACAATTATATTGCAAAAACTTGATTACTATACTTTTTACTTAGTTAAAATTCTTACAGATCTATTTTTCGGCCCATTAGGACCCGCTCGTCTGAAACCTCTACAAAAGGGTTGCAAAATAAGTTTTAATCCAAATTTAAGAGTTCATATAGATGATTACGAGCTTTTCAAAACGATTATTTTGCAAAAACTAGATTTCTGTACTTTTTACTCCGTTAAAATTCTAACGGGTCCATTGTTCGGCTCATTTAGACCCGCTCGTTTGAAACCTCAACAAAAAGGTTGCAAAATAAGTTTTAATCCAAATTTAGGAGTTCATACAGTTGATTACGAGCTTTTCAACACAATTATATTTCAAAAACTCGATTTTTGTGCTTTTTACTCAGTTAGAATTCTAACGGGTCCATTGTTCGGCCCATTTAGACCCGCTCGTCCGAAACCTCTACAAAAAGGTTGCAAAATAAATGTTAATCCAAATTTAGGAGTTCATACAATTGATTACGAGCGTTTCAATACGATTATATTGCAAAAACTCGATTTCTGTACTTTTTACTCAGTTAAAATTCTAACGGGTCCATTGTTCGGCCCATTTAGACCCGATCGTCCGAAACCTATACAAAAAGAGCTGCAAAATAAGTTTTAATCCAAATTTAGGAATGCATATAATTGATTACGTGCTTTTCAACATGATTATATTGTAAAAACTCAATTACAGTTCTTTTTACTCAGTTACAATTCTAACGGGTCCATTGTTCGGCCCATTTAGACTCGCTTGTCCGAAACCTCTACAAAAGGGTTGCAAAATAAGTTTTAATCCAAATTTAGGAGTTCATACAATTGGTTATGAGCTTTTGAACACGATTATATTGCAAAAACACGATTTCTGTTCTTTTTACTCAGTTAAAATTCTAACGGGTCCATTGTTCACCCCTTTTAGACCCGCTCGTCCGAAACTTCTACAAAAAAGACCGCAAAAGAAGTTAGAATCAAATTTTAAGAGTTCATATAATTGGTTACGAGCTTTTCAACACGATTATATTGAAAAATCTCGATTACAGTTCTTTTTACTCAGTTAAAATTCTAACGGGTCCATTGTTCGACCCATTTAGACCCGCTCGTCCGAAACCTCTACAAAAGGGTTGCAAAATAAGTTTTAATCCAAATTTAGGAGTTCATACAATTGTTTACGAGCTTTTCAACACGATTATATTGCAAAAACTGGATTTCTGTTCTTTTTACTCAGTTAAAATTCTAATGGGTCCATTGTTCGGCCCATTTAGACCCGCTCGTCTGAAATCTTTACAAAAAAGACCGCAAAAGATGTTAGAATCCAATTTTAGGAGTTCATATAATTGATTACGAGCTTTTCAACACGATTATATTGAAAAATCTCGATTACAGTTCTTTTTACTCAGTTAAAATTATAATGGGTCCATTGTTCGGACCATTTAGACCCGCTCGTTCGAAACCTCTACAAAAAAGACCGCAAAACAAGTTAGAGTCAAATTTTAGGATTTCAAATAATTGATTACGAGCTTTTCAACACGACTATAATGCAAAAACTTGATTTCTGTACTTTTTACTCAGTTAAAATTCTAACGGGTCCATTGTTCGGCCCATTTAGACCCGCTCATCTGAAACCTCGACAAAAGGGTTGCAAAATAACTTTTAATCCAAATTTAGGAGTTCATACAATTGATTACGAGCTTTTCAACACAATTATATTGCAAAAACTCGATTTTTGTGCTTTTTACTCAGTTAAAATTCTAACGGGTCCATTGTTCGGCCCATTTAGACCCGCTCGTCCGAAACCTCTACAAAAGGGTTGCAAAATAAGTTTTAATCAAAATTTAGGAGTTCATACAATTGATTACGAGCTTTTCAACACGATTATATTGCAAAAACTCGATTTATGTGCTTTTTAGTCAGTTAAAATTCTAACGGGTCCGTTGTTCGGCCCATTTAGACCCGCTCGTCCGAAACCTTTACAAAAAAGATCCCAAAATAAGTTTTAATCAAATTTTAGGAGTTCATATAATTGATTAAGAGCTTTTCAACACGATTATATTGCAAAAATTTTATTTCTGTACTTTTTACTCAGTTAAAATTCTAACGGGTCCATTGTTCGGCCCATTTAGACCAGCTCGTCCGAAACCTCTACAAAAAGGTTGCAAAATAAGTTTTAATCCAAATTTAGGAGTTCATACAATTGTTTACGAGCTTTTCAACACGATTATATTGCAAAAACTCGATTTCTGTACTTTTTACTCAGTTAAAATTCTAATGGGTCCATTGTTCGGTCCATTTAGACCCGCTCGTCTGAAACCTTTACAAAAAAGACCGCAAAAGAAGTTAGAATCCAATTTTAGGAGTTCATATAATTGATTACGAGCTTTTCAACACGATTATATTGAAAAATCTCGATTACAGTTCTTTTTACTTAGTTAAAATTCTAACGGGTCCATTGTTCGACCCATTTAGACCCGCTCGTCCGAAACCTCTAGAAAAGGGTTGCAAATTAAGTTTTAATCCAAATTTAGGAGTTCATACAATTGATTACGAGCTTTTCAATACGATTATATTGCAAAAACTCGATTTATGTACTTTTTACTCAGTTAAAATTCTAACGGGTCCATTGTTCGGCCCATTTAGACTCGCTCGTCCGAAACCTTTACAAAAAAGACCGCAAAATAAGTTAGAATCAAATTTTAGGAGTTCATATAATTGATTATGAGCTTTTCAACACGATTATATTGAAAAATCTCGATTATAGTTCTTTTTACTCAGTTAAAATTCTAACGGGTCCATTGTTCGACCCATTTAGACCTGCTCGTCCGAAACCTCTACAAAAGGGTTGCAAAATAAGTTTTAATCCAAATTTAGGAGTTCATACAATTGTTTACGAGCTTTTCAACACGATTATATTGCAAAAACTCGATTTCTGTTCTTTTAACTCAGTTAAAATTCTAACGGGTCCATTGTTCGCCGCATTTAGACCCGCTCGTCCGAAACCTCTACAAAAAAGACCGCAAAACAAGTTAGAGTCAAATTTTAGGATTTCATATAATTGATTACGAGCTTTTCAACACGACTATATTGCAAAAACTTGATTTCTGTACTTTTTACTCAGTTAAAATTCTAACGGGTCCATTGTTCGGCCCTTTTAGACCCGCTCGTTCGAAACCTCGACAAAAGGGTTGCAAAATAACTTTTAATCCAAATTTAGGAGTTCATACAATTGATTACGAGCTTTTCAACACAATTATATTGCAAAAACTCAATTTTTGTGCTTTTTACTCAGTTAAAATTCTAACGGGTCCATTGTTCGGCCCATTTAGACCCGCTCGTCCGAAACCTCTACAAAAGGGTTGCAAAATAAGTTTTAATCAAAATTTAGGAGTTCATACAATTGATTACGAGCTTTTCAACATGATTATATTGCAAAAACTCGATTTATGTACTTTTTAGTCAGTTAAAATTCTAACGGGTCCGTTGTTCGGCCCATTTAGACCCGCTCGTCCGAAACCTTTACAAAAAAGATCCCAAAATAAATTTTAATCAAATTTTAGGAGTTCATATAATTGATTAAGAGCTTTTCAACACGATTATATTGCAAAAACTAGATTTCTGTACTTTTTACTCAGTTAAAATTCTAACGAGTCCATTGTTCGGCCCATTTAGACCCGCTCGTCCGAAACCTGTACAAAAGGGTTGCAAAATAAGTTTTAATCCAAATTTAGGAGTTCATACAATTGTTTACGAGCTTTTCAACACGATTATATTGCAAAAACTCGATTTCTGTACTTTTTACTCAATTAAAATTCTAATGGGTCCATTGTTCGGCCCATTTAGACCCGCTCGTCTGAAACCTTTACAAAAAAGACCGCAAAAGAAGTTAGAATCAAATTTCAGCAGTTCATATAATTGATTACGAGATTTTCAACACGATTATATTGAAAAATCTCGATTACAGTTCTTTTTACTCAGTTAAAATTCTAACGGGTCCTTTGTTCGACCCATTTAGACCCGCTCGTCCGAAACCTCTAGAAAAGGGTTGCAAAATAAGTTTTAATCCAAATTTAGGAGTTCATACAATTGTTTACGAGCTTTTCAACACGATTATATTGCAAAAACTCGATTTCTGTTCTTTTTACTCAGTTAAAATTCTAACGGGTCCATTGTTCGCCCCATTTAGACCCGCTCGTCCAGAACCTCTACAAAAAAGACCGCAAAACAAGTTAGAGTCAAATTTTAGGATTTCATATAATTGATTACGAGCTTTTCAACACGACTATATTGCAAAAACTTGATTTCTGTACTTTTTACTTAGTTAAAATTCTAACGGGTCCATTGTTCGGCCCATTTAGACCCCCTCGTCCAAAACCTCAACAAAAGGGTTGCAAAATAAGTTTTAATCCAAATTTAAGAGTTCATACAATTGATTACGAGCTTCTCAACACAATTATATTGCAAAAACTCGATTTTTGTGCTTTTTACTCAGTTAAAATTCTAACGGGTCCATTGTTCGGCCCATTTAGACCAGCTCGTCCGAAACCTCTACAAAAAGGTTGCAAAATAAGTTTTAATCCAAATTTAGGAGTTCATACAATTGTTTACGAGCTTTTCAACACGATTATATTGCAAAAACTCGATTTCTGTACTTTTTACTCAGTTAAAATTCTAATGGGTCCATTGTTCGGTCCATTTAGACCCGCTCGTCTGAAACCTTTACAAAAAAGACCGCAAAAGAAGTTAGAATCCAATTTTAGGAGTTCATATAATTGATTACGAGCTTTTCAACACGATTATATTGAAAAATCTCGATTACAGTTCTTTTTACTTAGTTAAAATTCTAACGGGTCCATTGTTCGACCCATTTAGACCCGCTCGTCCGAAACCTCTAGAAAAGGGTTGCAAATTAAGTTTTAATCCAAATTTAGGAGTTCATACAATTGATTACGAGCTTTTCAATACGATTATATTGCAAAAACTCGATTTATGTACTTTTTACTCAGTTAAAATTCTAACGGGTCCATTGTTCGGCCCATTTAGACTCGCTCGTCCGAAACCTTTACAAAAAAGACCGCAAAATAAGTTAGAATCAAATTTTAGGAGTTCATATAATTGATTATGAGCTTTTCAACACGATTATATTGAAAAATCTCGATTATAGTTCTTTTTACTCAGTTAAAATTCTAACGGGTCCATTGTTCGACCCATTTAGACCTGCTCGTCCGAAACCTCTACAAAAGGGTTGCAAAATAAGTTTTAATCCAAATTTAGGAGTTCATACAATTGTTTACGAGCTTTTCAACACGATTATATTGCAAAAACTCGATTTCTGTTCTTTTAACTCAGTTAAAATTCTAACGGGTCCATTGTTCGCCGCATTTAGACCCGCTCGTCCGAAACCTCTACAAAAAAGACCGCAAAACAAGTTAGAGTCAAATTTTAGGATTTCATATAATTGATTACGAGCTTTTCAACACGACTATATTGCAAAAACTTGATTTCTGTACTTTTTACTCAGTTAAAATTCTAACGGGTCCATTGTTCGGCCCTTTTAGACCCGCTCGTTCGAAACCTCGACAAAAGGGTTGCAAAATAACTTTTAATCCAAATTTAGGAGTTCATACAATTGATTACGAGCTTTTCAACACAATTATATTGCAAAAACTCAATTTTTGTGCTTTTTACTCAGTTAAAATTCTAACGGGTCCATTGTTCGGCCCATTTAGACCCGCTCGTCCGAAACCTCTACAAAAGGGTTGCAAAATAAGTTTTAATCAAAATTTAGGAGTTCATACAATTGATTACGAGCTTTTCAACATGATTATATTGCAAAAACTCGATTTATGTACTTTTTAGTCAGTTAAAATTCTAACGGGTCCGTTGTTCGGCCCATTTAGACCCGCTCGTCCGAAACCTTTACAAAAAAGATCCCAAAATAAATTTTAATCAAATTTTAGGAGTTCATATAATTGATTAAGAGCTTTTCAACACGATTATATTGCAAAAACTAGATTTCTGTACTTTTTACTCAGTTAAAATTCTAACGAGTCCATTGTTCGGCCCATTTAGACCCGCTCGTCCGAAACCTGTACAAAAGGGTTGCAAAATAAGTTTTAATCCAAATTTAGGAGTTCATACAATTGTTTACGAGCTTTTCAACACGATTATATTGCAAAAACTCGATTTCTGTACTTTTTACTCAATTAAAATTCTAATGGGTCCATTGTTCGGCCCATTTAGACCCGCTCGTCTGAAACCTTTACAAAAAAGACCGCAAAAGAAGTTAGAATCAAATTTCAGCAGTTCATATAATTGATTACGAGATTTTCAACACGATTATATTGAAAAATCTCGATTACAGTTCTTTTTACTCAGTTAAAATTCTAACGGGTCCTTTGTTCGACCCATTTAGACCCGCTCGTCCGAAACCTCTAGAAAAGGGTTGCAAAATAAGTTTTAATCCAAATTTAGGAGTTCATACAATTGTTTACGAGCTTTTCAACACGATTATATTGCAAAAACTCGATTTCTGTTCTTTTTACTCAGTTAAAATTCTAACGGGTCCATTGTTCGCCCCATTTAGACCCGCTCGTCCGGAACCTCTACAAAAAAGACCGCAAAACAAGTTAGAGTCAAATTTTAGGATTTCATATAATTGATTACGAGCTTTTCAACACGACTATATTGCAAAAACTTGATTTCTGTACTTTTTACTTAGTTAAAATTCTAACGGGTCCATTGTTCGGCCCATTTAGACCCCCTCGTCCAAAACCTCAACAAAAGGGTTGCAAAATAAGTTTTAATCCAAATTTAAGAGTTCATACAATTGATTACGAGCTTCTCAACACAATTATATTGCAAAAACTCGATTTTTGTGCTTTTTACTTAGTTAAAATTCTAACGGGTCCATTGTTCGGCCCATTTAGACCTGCTCGTCCGAAACCTCTACAAAAAGGTTGCAAAATAGGTGTTAATCCAAATTTAGGAGTTCATACAATTGATTACGAGCGTTTCAATACGATTATATTGCAAAAACTCAATTTCTGTACTTTTTACTCAGTTAAAATTCTAACGGGTCCATTGTTCGGCCCATTTAGACCCGATCGTCCGAAACCTATACAAAAAGGGCTGCAAAAATAAGTTTTAATCCAAATTTAGGAATGCATATAATTGATTACGTGCTTTTCAACACGATTATATTACAAAAACTCGATTTCTATACATTTTACTCAATTAAAATTCTAACGGGTCCACTGTTAGGCCCATTTAGACCCGCTCATCCGAAACCTCTACAAAAGGGTTGCAAAATAAGTTTTAATCAAAATTTAGGAGTTCATACAATTGATTACGAGCTTTTCAACACGATTATATTGCAAAAACTCGATTTATGTACTTTTTACAAAGTTAAAATTCTAATGGGTCCATTGTTCGGCCCATTTAGACCCGCTCATCCGAAACCTTTACAAAAAAGATCCTAAAATAAATTTTAATCAAATTTTAGGAGTTCATATAATTGATTAAGAGCTTTTCAACATGATTATATTGCAAAAACTTGATTTCTGTACTTTTTACTCAGTTAAAATTCTAACGGGTCCATTGTTCGGCCCATTTAGACCCGCTCGTCCGAAACCTCTACAAAAGGGTTGCAAAATAAGTTTTAATCCAAATTTAGGAGTTCATACAACTGTTTACGAGCTTTTCAACACAATTATATTGCAAAAACTCGATTTCTGTCGAAGAAATCATCGCTATTCGACTCTAGTAGTACGACGCCGAAGGAAGAAGAATCATCGCTATTCCAAAAGGATAATGAACAACCGTCGGTGAGTCATGTCGAAGAAGACCGAGGAAAGCAAGATGTCGAAGAAATTTGTTATCCTCGAGAACTTGGGGAAGATGTCACTACTGAGAGTTTAACCTTACCCAATAATGAGCAAATACTCCCAGAAGATGACGTTTCGAAAGAAGAAACACTTGAACCTATAAATCAAGACAATCTTTCATGCTTAGTAGTCAGTTCTCTTGATTCATCAACAACCTCCCAAGAAAGTAAGTGTGATTCTAACCCTTTATTTGATTCTCGTCCTATCATTATGTTAGAAACACTTCATCCTCTACAGAAATTGTATTTCGATGATATTATTTGTGAGAGGAATTGGGTATGTGAGTTATCTTATTTGAAAAAGACCGAGAGTCAAGAGGCCGAGAGCAATAAAAGTCAAATTAATGGCCCGATTTTGGTGAGTGAAAAGAAACATGAGGAAAAAGTCGAACAATGTCCAAATGAAAAAGGCGAGAAAAAAATAAAGAGAGATTTTTTTTGACCTAACCATAACATCATTGTTTCGAGTGGCTTTGAGTTCTTTTTTCAGGATTTTGTTGAACCATTGAGAGGAGCTCAATTGGATCACTCCACGTATGACAAAGATTCCTTTTTGATTGCCATTGTTAAACGTCCTTCTTTTTCTGTTTCTGATTCGAGGACGAATCCTTTTGAGGAGAGGGGGAATGATACATGCATGGGAGGGCTAAACCAATGCATATTGGACAAGAAGTTGAATCTGTTTGTGAAGTCTGGAAAGTCAGCCAACTTGCGACGACTTTTCGGATGGGATCCGGGCATTTCTGGGAATAGTTGTCTTCTAACAAATTAACCGGAATTCAGTTACCTTTCCAACGCATCTTGAAACGCATCAATCGGACATCGGGAACTCAAGATACGCTCATATTACTGAAGACTGCGCATGCAGAAAACTGGATACGGGATTATTACGGGATTTTGTAAAATTCAGCCCAAAAGCTATTATATAAGGCTTTTGGACGAATTAGACTTAGCCCAACTTAATTATTAACATTTAAATTATGTTTTTAGGGTTTTATATACTTTAGGAACCAGCCACCCTTCTCCCAAACAACTCTTATCAACTTATCACATGCACTTATCAGCTTATCACTTGCAGCCCAAGCACAAGGAGTTTAAAGGCTGTTTTTCTTTTATTTTTTAATTAAATTAGGGTTTCCTTGTTTTAGTAGAAGTTAGATTACTTTGGCTATCCTTCACCTATAAAAGGATGAAGCCTCCACCACTGTAATTCAGATTATGGAGATTTTCTTGGATTAATAAAATATTTAGTGAGTTTGTTTTTGCAAGTGTTGATTACTTGTGTCTTCGAAGTCTTCTTCAACATAAGTCCGACGAGTTCTTGTGAGGGAGATTATCTTCACACTCCTGCTTGCCTAGGTAATCACGTCTAGGAGGGTGGGTTAGAGCCGCTTGAGGTTGCTTGCTTAGGTAATTGCGTCTAAGAGGGTGCCGAGGACAAAACCATCTTCAACTTCATGCCATCTCCATAGCCATAAACAAAGCTGAATTTTCAGATTTGTTTTATCTACTTCTCTTTCAATCTTTTTCAATCTTTTTGTTTTTTTATTCTTATTGTTTAATCCTTAATCTTCTTTCTTATCTTCGTTTCTTTAATTTTCCAGCCTCGAATATGAATTTTTCAAGAAAAGCCCTTCTCTTTTCTCTTGAATTTTCAGATTTGCTCCTAATCTTCTTGATTGAGTCTAGAGCCCCTAGTTCTTGCAACAACTTGATTGAAGGCTTCCAAACCCAAGTTTGCGCTACTCTATCACGGATCCATTGTTCGGCCCATTTAGACCCGCTCGTCCGAAACCTCTACAAAAGGGTTGCAAAATATGTTTTAATCAAAATTTAGGAGTTCATACAATTGATTACGAGCTTTTCAACACGATTATATTGCAAAAACTCGATTTATGTACTTTTTACAAAGTTAAAATTCTAACGGGTCCATTGTTCGGCCCATTTAGACCCGCTCGTCCGAAACCTTTACAAAAAGATCCTAAAATAAGTTTTAATCAAATTTTAGGAGTTCATATAATTGATTAAGAGCTTTTCAACACGATTATATTGCAAAAACTTGATTTTTGTACTTTTTACTCAGTTAAAATTCTAACGGGTCCATTGTTCGGCGCATTTAGACCCGCTCGTCTGAAACCTCTACAAAAGGGTTGCAAAATAAGTTTTAGTCCAAATTTAGGAGTTCATACAATTGATCACGAGCATTTCAACACGATTATATTGCAAAAACTCGATTTCTGTACTTTTTACTCAGTTAAAATTCTAACGGGTCTATTGTTCGGCCTATTTAGACCCGATCGTCCGAAACCTATAAAAAAGGGTTGCAAAATAAGTTTTAATCCAAATTTAGGAATGCATATAATTGATCACGAGCTTTTTCAAAACGATTATATTGCAAAAACTCAATTTCTATACTTTTTACTCAGTTAAAATTCTAACAGGTCCACTGTTCGACCCATTTAGACTCGCTCGTCCGAAACCTTTACGAAAAAGATCGCAAAATAAGTTAGAATCAAATTTTAGGAGTTCATATAATTGATTAAGAGCTTTTCAACACAATTATATTGCAAAAACGCGATTTCTGTTTTTTTTTTTCTCAGTTAATATTCTAACGGGTCTATTGTTCGGCCCATTTAGACCCGCTCGTCCGAAACCTCTACAAAAGGGTTGCAAAATAAGTTTTAATCCAAATTTAGGAGTTCATACAATTGATTACGAGCTTTTCAACACAATTATATTGCAAAAACTCAATTTTTGTGCTTTTTACTCAGTTAAAATTCTAACGGGTCCATTGTTCGGCCCATTTAGACCCGCTCGTCCGAAACCTTTACAAAAAAGATCGCAAAATAAGTTAGAATCAAATTTTAGGAGTTCATATTATTGATTAAGAGCTTTTCAACACGATTATATTGCAAAAACTCAATTTCTATACTTTTTACTCGGTTAGAATTCTAACGGGTCCATTGTTCTGCCTATTTAGAATCGCTCGTCCGAAACCTTACAAAAAGGATCGCAAAATAAGTTTTAATCAAAATTTAGGATTTCATATTATTGATTACGAGCTTTTCAACACGATTATATTGCAAAAACTCGATTTCTGTTCTTTTTACTCAGTTAATATTCTAACGGGTCCATTGTTCGGCCCATTTAGACCCGCTCGTCCGAAACCTCTACAAAAGGGCTGACAAATAAGTTTTAATCCAAATTTAGGAGTTCATACAATTGATTACGAGCTTTTCAACACAATTATATTGCAAAAACTCGATTTTTGTGCATTTTACTCAGTTAAAATTCTAACGGGTCCATTGTTCGGCCCATTTAGACCCGCTCGTCTGAAACCTCTAAAAAAGGGTTTTAAAATAAGTTTTAATCCAAATTTAGGAGTACATACAATTGATTATGAGCTTTTCAACACAATTATATTGCAAAAACTCAATTTGTGTGCTTTTTACTCAGTTAAAATTCTAACGGGTCCATTGTTCGGCCCATTTAGAACCGCTCATCCGAAACCTCTACAAAAGGGTTGCAAAATAAGTTTTAATCCAAATTTAGGAGTTCATACAATTGATTACGAGCTTTTCAATACGATTATATTGCAAAATCTCGATTACAGTTCTTTTTACTCAGTTAAAATTCTAACGGGTCCATTGTTCGGCCCATTTAGACCCGCTCATCCGAAACATCTACAAAATGGTTGCAAAATAAGTTTTAATCCAAATTTAGGAGTTCATACAATTGTTTACGAGCTTTTCAACACGATTATATTGCAAAAACTCAATTTTTGTACTTTTTACTCAGTTAAAATTCTAACGGGTCCATTGTTCGGCCCATTTAGACTCGCTCGTCCTAAACCTTTACAAAAAAGATCGCAAAATAAATTTTAATCAAATTTTAGGAGTTCATATAATTGATTAAGAGCTTTTCAACAGGATTATATTACAAAAACTTGATTTTTTTTGTTTTTACTCAGTTAATATTCTAACGGGTCCATTGTTCGGCCCATTTAGACCTGCTCCTCCGAAACCTCTACAAAAGGGTTGCAAAATTAGTTTTAATCCAAATTTAGGAGTTCATACAATTGATTACGAGCTTTTCAACACAATTATATTGCAAAAACTCAATTTTTGTGCTTTTTACTCAGTTAAAATTCTAACGGGTCCATTGTTCGGCCCATTTAGACCCGCTCGTCCGAAACCTTTACAAAAAAGATCGCAAAATAAGTTAGAATCAAATTTTAGGAGTTCATATAAATGATTAAGAGATTTTCAACACGATTATATTGCAAAAACGTGATTTCTGTTCTTTTTCCTCAGTTAATATTCTAACGGGTCTATTGTTCGGCCCATTTAGACCCGCTCGTCCGAAACCTCTACAAAAGGGTTGCAAAATAAGTTTTAATCCAAATTTAGGAGTTCATACAATTGATTACGAGCTTTTCAACACAATTTTATTGCAAAAACTCGATTTCTGTTCTTTTTACTTAGTTAATATTCTAACTGGTCCATTGTTCGGTCCATTTAGACCCGCTCGTCCGAAACCTCTACAAAAAAGATCACAAAATAAGTTAGAATCAAATTTTAGGAGTTCATATAATTGATTAAGAGCTTTTCAACACGATTATATTGCAAAAACTCAATTTCTATACTTTTTACTTGGTTAAAATTCTAACGGGTCCATTGTTCTTCCTATTTAGACTTGCTCGTCCGAAACCTTACAAAAAGGACCGCAAAATAAATTTTAATCAAAATTTAGGAGTTCATATAATTGATTACAGCTTTTCAACACGATTATATTGCAAAAACTCGATTTCTGTTCTTTTTACTCAGTTAATATTCTAACGGGTCCATTGTTCGGCCCATTTAGACCCGCTCGTCCGAAACCTCTACAAAAGGGCTGCAAAATAAGTTTTAATCCAAATTTAGGAGTTCATACAATTGATTACGAGCTTTTCAACACAATTATATTGCAAAAACTCGATTTTTGTGCTTTTTACTCAGTTAAAATTCTAACGGGTCCATTGTTCGGCCCATTTAGACCCGCTCGTCCGAAACCTCTACAAAGGGTTGCAAAATAAGTGTTAATCCAAATTTAGGAGTTCATACAATTGATCACGAGCGTTTCAACAAAATTATATTGCAAAAACTCGATTTATGTACTTTTTACTCAGTTAAAATTCTAACGGGTCCATTGTTCGGCCTATTTAGACCCGATCGTCCGAAACCTATACAAAAAGGGTTGCACAAAAAGTTTTAATCCAAATTTAGGAATGTATATAATTGATTATGAGCATTTCAACATGATTATATTGCAAAAATTCGATTTCTATACTTTTTACTCAGTTAAAATTCTAACGGGTCCACTGTTCGGCCCATTTAGACCCGCTCGTCCGAAACCTCTTCAAAAGGGTTGCAAAATAAGTTTTAATCCAAATTTAGGTGTTCATACAATTGATTACGAGCTTTTCAACACAATTATATTGCAAAAACTCGATTACTATACTTTTTACTTAGTTAAAATTTTAAGGGGTCTATTTTTCGGCCCATTAGGACCCGCTCGTCTGAAACCTCTACAAAGGGTTGCAAAATAAGTTTTACTCCAAATTTAAGAGTTCATACAGATGATTACGAGCTTTTCAAAATGATTATATTGCAAAAACTAGATTTCTGTACTTTTTACTCCGTTAAAATTCTAACGGGTCCATTGTTCGGCTCATTTAGACCCGCTCGACCGAAACCTCAACAAAAAGGTTGCAAAATAAGTTTTAATCCAAATTTAGGAGTTCATACAATTGATTACGAGCTTTTCAACACAATTATATTTCAAAAACTCGATTTTTGTGCTTTTTACTCAGTTAAAATTCTAACGGGTCCATTGTTCGGCCCATTTAGACCCGCTCGTCCGAAACCTCTACAAAACGGTTGCAAAATAAGTGTTAATCCAAATTTAGGAGTTCATACAATTGATTACGAGCATTTCAATACGATTATATTGCAAAAACTCGATTTCTGTACTTTTTACTCAGTTAAAATTATAACGGGTCCATTGTTCGGCCCATTTAGACCCGATCGTCCGAAACCTATACAAAAAAGGCTGCAAAATAAGTTTTAATCCAAATTTAGCAACGCATATAATTGATTACGTGCTTTTCAACACGATTATATTACAAAAACTCAATTTCTATACATTTTACTTAGTTAAAATTCTAACGGGTCCACTGTTCGGCCCATTTAGACCCGCTCGTCCGAAACCTCTACAAAGGGTTGCAAAATAAGTTTTAATCCAAATTTAGGAGTTCATACAATTGATTACGAGCTTTTCAATACGATTATATTGCAAAAACTCAATTTCTGTATTTTTTACACAGTTAAAATTCTAACGGGTCCATTGTTCGGCCCATTTAGACTCACTCGTCCGAAACCTTTACAAAAAAGACCGCAAAATAAGTTAGAATCAAATTTTAGGAGTTCATATAATTGATTACGAGATTTTCAACAATAATATATTGCAAAAACTCGATTTCTGTTGTTTTTACTCAGTTAAAATTCTAACGGGTCCATTGTTCGGCCTATTTAGACCCGCTCGTCCGAAACCTCTACAAAAGATTTGCAAAATAAGTTTTAATCCAAATTTAGGAGTTCATACAATTGTTTACGAGCTTTTCAACACGATTATATTGCAAAAACTCGATTTCTGTCCTTTTTACTCAGTAAAATTCTAACGGGTCCACTGTTCACCCTATTTAGACCCGCTCATCCGAAACCTCTACAAAAAAGACCGCAAAACAAGTTAGAATCAAATTTTAGGATTTAATATAATTGATTACGAGCTTTCCAACACGACTGTATTGCAAAAACTTGATTTCTGTACTTTTTACTCAGTTAAAATTCTAACGGGTCCATTGATCGGCACATTTAGACCCGCTCGTCCGAAACCTCTACAAAAGGGTTGCAAAATAAGTTTTAATCAAAATTTAGGAGTTCATACAATTGATTACGAGCTTTTCAATTCGATTATATTGCAAAATCTCGATTTCTGTACTTTTTACTCGTTTAAAATTCTATTGGGTCCATTGTTCGGCCCATTTAGACCCGTTCGTCTGAAACCTTTACAAAAAAGTCCCCAAAAGAAGTTAGAATCAAATTTTAGGAGTTCATATAATTGATTACGAGCTTTTCAACACGATTATATTGAAAAATCTCGATTACAGTTCTTTTTACTCAGTTAAAATTCTAACGGGTCCATTGTTCGACCCATTTAGACCCGCTCGTCCGAAACCCCTACAAAAGGGTTGCAAAATAACTTTTAATCCAAATTTAGGAGTTCATACAATTGTTTACGAGCTTTTCAACACAATTATATTGAAAAAACTCGATTTATGTTCTTTTTACTCAGTTAAAATTCTAACGGGTCCATTGTTCGCCGCATTTAGACCCGCTCGTCCGAATCCTCTACAAAAAAGACCGCAAAACAAGTTAGAGTCAAATTTTAGGATTTCATATAATTGATCACGAGCTTTTCAACACGAATATATTGCAAAAACTTAATTTCTGTACTTTTTACTCAGTTAAAATTCTAACGGGTCCATTTTTCGGCCCATTTAGACCCGCTCGTCCGAAACCTCTACCAAAGGGTTGCAAAATAAGTTTTAATCCAAATTTAGGAGTTCATACAATTGATTACGAGCTTTTCAACACAATTTTATTGCAAAAACTCGATTTCTGTTCTTTTTACTTAGTTAATATTCTAACGGGTCCATTGTTCGGTCCATTTAGACCCGCTCGTTCGAAACCTCTACAAAAAAGATCGCAAAATAAGTTAGAATCAAATTTTAGGAGTTCATATAATTGATTAAGAGCTTTTCAACACGATTATATTGCAAAAACTCAATTTCTATACTTTTTACTCGGTTAAAATTCTAACGGGTCCATTGTTCTTCCTATTTAGACTCGCTTGTCCGAAACCTTACAAAAAGGACCGCAAAATATATTTTAATCAAAATTTAGGAGTTCATATAATTGATTACAG
Source organism: Hibiscus trionum (assembly GCA_030270665.1). Classification (NCBI taxonomy): domain Eukaryota; kingdom Viridiplantae; phylum Streptophyta; class Magnoliopsida; order Malvales; family Malvaceae; genus Hibiscus; species Hibiscus trionum. The sequence goes on along the minus strand of BSYR01000010.1, from coordinate 33,519,115 downwards.
CTTTTCGACACGATTATATTGCAAAATCTCGATTTCTGTTCTTTTTACTCAGTTAATATTCTAACGGGTCCATTGTTCGGCCCATTTAGACCCGCTCGTCCGAAACCTCTACAAAAGGGCTGCAAAAAAAGTTTTAATCCAAATTTAGGAGTTCATACAATTGATTACGAGATTTTCAACACAATTATATTGCAAAAACTATATTTTTGTGCTTTTTACTCAGTTAAAATTCTAACGGGTCCATTGTTCGGCCCATTTAGACCCGCTCGTCCGAAACCTCTACAAAAGGGTTGCAAAATAAGTGTTAATCCAAATTTAGGAGTTCATACAATTGATCACGAGCGTTTCAACAAAATTATATTGCAAAAACTCGATTTATGTACTTTTTACTCAGTTAAAATTCTAACGGGTCCATTGTTCGGCCTATTTAGACCCGATCGTCTGAAACCTATACAAAAAGGGTTGCACAAAAATCTTTAATCCAAATTTAGGAATGTATATAATTGATTACGAGTATTTCAACGTGATTATATTGTAAAAATTCGATTTCTATACTTTTTACTCAGTTAAAATTCTAACGGGTCCACTGTTCGGCCCATTTAGACCCGCTCGTCCGAAACCACTACAAAAGGGTTGCAAAATAAGCTTTAATCCAAATTTAGGTGTTCATACAATTGATTACGAGCTTTTCAACACAATTATATTGCAAAAACTCGATTACTATACTTTTTACTTAGTTAAAATTTTAAGGGGTCTATTTTTCGGCCCATTAGGACCCGCTCGTCTGAAACCTCTACAAAAGGGTTGCAAAATAAGTTTTAATCCAAATTTAAGAGTTCATACAGATGATTACGAGCTTTTCAAAATGATTATATTGCAAAAACTAGAATTCTGTACTTTTTACTCCGTTAAAATTCTAACGGGTCCATTGTTCGGCTCATTTAGACCCGCTCGTCCGAAACCTCTACAAAAAGGTTGCAAAATAAGTTTTAATCCAAATTTAGGAGTTCATACAATTGATTACGAGCTTTTCAACACAATTATATTTCAAAAACTCGATTTTTGTGTTTTTACTCAGTTAAAATTCTAACGGGTCCATTGTTCGGCCCATTTAGACCCGCTCGTCCGAAACCTCTACATAACGGTTGCAAAATAAGTGTTAATCCAAATTTAGGAGTTCATAGAATTTATTACGAGCGTTTCAATACGATTATATTGCAAAAACTCGATTTATGTACTTTTTACTCAGTTAAAATTATAACGGGTCCATTGTTCGGCCCATTTAGACTCGATCGTCCGAAACCTATACAAAAAGGGCTGCAAAATAAGTTTTAATCCAAATTTAGCAATGCATATAATTGATTACGTGCTTTTCAACACGATTATATTACAAAAACTCGATTTTTATACATTTTACTTAGTTAAAATTCTAACGGGTCCACTGTTCGGCCCATTTAGACCCGCTCGTCCGAAACCTCTACAAAGGGTTGCAAAATAAGTTGTAATCCAAATTTAGGAGTTCATACAATTGATTACGAGCATTTCAATACGATTATATTGCAAAAACTCGATTTCTGTACTTTTTACTTAGTTAAAATTCTAACGGGTCCATTGTTCGGCCCATTTAGACCCGCTCGTCTAAAACCTCAACAAAAAAGATCACAAAATAAGTTAGAATCAAATTTTAGGAGTTCATATAATTGATAACGAGCTTTTCAACACGATTATATTGCAAAAATTCAATTTCTGTACTTTTTACTTAGTTAAAATTCTAATGAGCTTTCTTAAAAAAAATTCTAACGTGTCTATTGTTCGGCCCATTTAGACCCGCTCGTCCGAAACCTCTACAAAAAGGGCTGCAAAATAAGTTTTAATCCAAATTTAGGAATGCATATAATTGATTACGTGCTTTTCAACAAGATTATATTACAATAACTCGATTTCTGTTCTTTTTACTCAGTTAAAATTCTAACGGGTCCACTGTTCGGCCCATTTAGACCCGCTCGTCCGAAACCTCTACAAAAGGGTTGCAAAATAAGTTTTAATCAAAATTTAGGAGTTCATACAATTGATTACGAGCTTTTCAACACGATTATATTGCAAAAACTCGATTTATGTACTTTTTACAAAGTTAAAATTCTAACGGGTCTATTGTTCGGCCCATTTAGACCCGCTCGTCCGAAACCTTTACAAAAAAGATCCTAAAATAAGTTTTAATCAAATTTTAGGAGTTCATATAATTGATTAAGAGCTTTTCAACACGATTATATTGTAAAAACTTGATTTCTGTACTTTTTACTCAGTTAAAATTCTAACGGGTCCATTGTTCGGCCCATTTAGACCCGCTCGTCCGAAACCTCTACAAAAGGGTTGCAAAATAAGTTTTAATCCAAATTTAGGTGTTCATACAATTGTTTACGAGCTTTTCAACACGATTATATTGCAAAAACTCGATTTCTATACTTTTCACTCAGTTAAAATTCTAATGGATCCATTGTTCGGCCCATTTAGACCCGCGCGTCTAAAACCTTTACAAAAAATACCGCAAAAGAAGTTAGAATCAAATTTTAGGAGTTCATATAATTGATTACGAGCTTTTCAACACGATTATATTGAAAAATCTCGATTACAGTTCTTTTTACTCAGTTAAAATTCTAACGGGTCCATTGTTCGACCCATTTAGACCCGCTCGTCTGAAACCTCTACAAAAGGGTTGCAAAATACGTTTTAATCCAAATTTAGGAGTTCAAACAATTGTTTACGAGCTTCTCAACTCGATTATATTGCAAAAACTCGATTTCTGTTATTTTTACTCAGTTAAAATTCTAACGGGTCCATTGTTCGCCCCATTTAGTCCCGCTCGTCCGAAACCTCTACAAAAAAGACCGCAAAACAAATTAGAGTCAAGTTTTAGGATTTCATATAATTGATTACGAGCTTTTCAACACGACTATATTGCAAAAACTTGATTTCTGTACTTTTTACTCAATTAAAATTCTAACGGGTCCATTGTTCGGCCCATTTAGACCCGCTCGTCCGAAACCTCTACAAAAGGGTTGCAAAATAACTTTTAATCCAAATTTAGGAGTTCATACAATTGATTACGAGCTTTTCAACACAATTAAATTGCAAAAACTCGATTTTTGTGCTTTTTACTCAGTTAAAATTCTAACGGGTCCATTGTTCGGCCCATTTAGACCCGCTTGTCCGAAACCTCTACAAAAGGGTTGCAAAATAAGTTTTAATCAAAATTTAGGAGTTCATACAATTGATTACGAGCTTTTCAACACGATTATATTGCAAAAACTCGATTTATGTACTTTTTAGTCAGTTAAAATTCTAACGGGTCCATTGTTCGTCCCATTTAGACCCGCTCGTCCGTAACCTTTACAAAAAAGATCCCAAAATAAGTTTTAATCAAATTTTAGGAGTTCATATAATTGATTAAGAGCTTTTCAACACGATTATATTGCAAAAACTTGATTTTTGTACTTTTTACTCAATTAAAATTCTAACGGGTCCATTGTTCAGCCCATTTAGACCCGCTCGTCCGAAACCTCTACAAAAGGGTTGCAAAATAAGTTTTAATCAAAATTTACCATTAGAATTTTAACAGAGTAAAAAGTACAGAAATCAAGTTTTTGAAATATAATCATGTTGAAAAGCTCATAATCAATTATATGAACTTTTAAATTTTGATTAAAACTTATTTTGCAGCTATTTTTGTAGAGGTTTCGGTCGAGCGGGTCTAAATGGGCCGAACAATGGACCCGTTAGAATTTTAACTAAGTAAAAAGTACATAAATCGAGTTTTTTCAATATAATCGTGTTGAAAAGTTCATAATCAATTATATGAACTCCTAAATTTGGATTAAAACTTATTTTGCAGCCCTTTTTGTAGAGGTTTCGGACGAGCGAGTCTAAATGGGCCAAACAATGGACCCGTTAGAATTTTAAAAGAGTAAAAAGTACATAAATCGAGTTTTTGCAATATAATCATGTTGAAAAGATCATAATCAATTATATGAACTCCTAAATTTGGATTAAAACTTATTTTGCAGCCTTTTTTGTAGAGGTTTCGGACGAGCGGGTCTAAATGGGCCGAACAATGGACCCGTTAGAATTTTAACTGAGTAAAAAATATAGTAATCGAGTTTTTGCAATATAATCGTGTTCAAAAGCTCTTAATCAATTATAGGAACTCCTAGAATTTGATTCTAACTTATTTTGCGATCTTTTTTGTAACGGTTTCGGACGAGCGGGTCTAAATGGGCGGAACAATGGACCCGTTAGAATTTTAACAGAGTAAAAAGTACAGAAATCGAGTTTTTGCAATATAATCGTGTTGAAAGCTCATAATCAATTTCATGAACTCCTAAATTTGGATTAAAACTTATTTTGCAGCCCTTTTTGTAGAGGTTTCGGACGAACGGGTCTAAATGGGCCGAACAATGGACCCGTTAGAATTTTAACTGAGTAAAAAATACAGAAATCAAGTTTTTGCAATATAATCGTGTTAAAAAGTTCATAATTAATTATATGAACTCCTAAATTTGGATTAAAACTTATTTTGCAGCCCTTTTGTAGAGGTTTCGGACGAGCGGGTCTAAATGGGCCAAACAATGGACCCGTTAGAATTTTAATAGAGTAAAAAATACAGAAATCGGGTTTTGGAAATATAATAAAGTTGAAAAGCTCGTAATCAATTATATGAACTCCTAAATTTGGATTAAAACTTATTTTGCAGCCGTTTTTGTAGAGGTTTCGGAAAAGCGTGTCTAAATGGGCCGAACAATGGACCCGTTAGAATTTTAACAGAGTAAAAAGTACAGAAATTGAGTTTTTGCAATATAATCGTGTTGAAAAGCTCATAATCAATTACATGAACTCCTAAATTTGGATTAAAACATATTTTGCAGCCCTTTTTGTAGAGGTTTCGGACGAACGGGTCTAAATGGGCCGAACAATGGACCCGTTAGAATTTTAACTGAGTAAAAAGTACGTAAATCGAGTTTTTGCAATATAATCGTGTTGAAAAGCTCGTAATCAATTGTATGAACTCCTAAATTTGGATTAAAACTTATTTTGCAACGCTTTTGTAGAGGTTTCGGACGACCGAGTCTAAATGGGCCGAACAATGGACCCGTTAGAATTTTAACCGAGTAAAGAGTACATAAATCGAGTTTTTGCAATATAATCGTGTTGAAACGCTCATAATCAATTATATGAACTCCTAAATTTGGATTAAAACTTATTTTGCAGCCCTTATTGAAGAGGTTTTGGACGAGCGGGTCTAAATGGGCCGAACAATGGACCCCTTAGAATTTTAACTGAGTAAAAAGTACAGAAATCTAGTTTTTGCAATATAATCGTGTTGAAAAGCTCATAATCAATTATATGAACTCCTAAATTTGGATTAAAACTTATTTTGCAGCACATTTTTGTAGAGGTTTCGGACGAGCGGGTCTAAATGGGCCGAACAATGGACCCTTTAAAATTTTAACAGAGTAAAAACTACAGAAATCGAGTTTTTGCAATATAATCATGTTGAAAAGCTCATAATCAATTATGTGAACACCTATATTTGGATTAAAACTTATTTTGAAACACTTTTGGTAGAGGTTTCGGACGAGCGGGTCTAAATGGGCCGAACAATGGACCCGTTAGAATTTTAACTGAGTAAAAAGTACAGAAATCGAGTTTTTGCAATATAATCGTGTTGAAAAGCTCGTAAAAAATTTTATGAACTCCTAAATTTGGATTAAAATTTATTTTGCAACCCTTTTGTAGAGGTTTCGGACGAGTGGGTCTAAATGGGCCGAACAATGGACCCGTTAGAATTTTAACTGAGTAAAAAGTACAAAAATCAAGTTTTTGCAATATAATCGTGTTGAAAAGCTCGTAATCAATTGTATGAACCCCTCAATTTGGATTAAAACTTATTTTGCAACCCTTTGTAAAGGTTTCGGACGATCGGGTCTAAATGGGCCGAACAATGGACCCGTTAGAATTTTAACCGAGTAAAAAGTACTGTAATCAAGTTTTTGCAATATAATCGTGTTGAAAAGCTCGTAATCAATTATAGGAACTTCTAAAATTTGATTCTAACTTATTTTTATGTCTTTTTTCTAAAGGTTTCGGACGAGCGGGTCTAAATGGGCTGAACAATGGACCCGTTAGAATTTTAACTTAGTAAAAAGTACAGAAATCGAGTTTTTGCAATATAATCGTGTTGAAAAGCTCGTAAAAAATTGTATGAACTCCTAAATTTGGATTAAAACTTATTTTGCAACCCTTTTGCAGAGGTTTCGGACGAGCGGGTCTAAATGGGGCGAACAATGGACCCGTTAGAATTTGAACTGAGTAAAAAGTACAGTAATTGAGTTTTTACAATATAATCGTGTTGAAAAGCTCTTAATCAATTATATGAACTCCTAAAATTTGATTCTAACTTATTTTGCGATCTTTTTTGAAAGGTTTCGGACGAGATGGTCTAAATGGGTCGAACAATGGACCCGTTAGAATTTTAACTAAGTAAAAAATACAGAAATCAAGTTTTGTCAATATAATCGTGTTGAAAAGTTCATAATTAATTATATGAACTCCTAAATTTGGATTAAAACTTATTTTGCAGCCCTTTTTGTAGAGGTTTCGGACGAGCGGGTCTAAATGGGCCAAACAATGGACCCGTTAGAATTTTAACAGAGTAAAAAGTACAGAAATCGGGTTTTTGAAATATAATAAAGTTGAAAAGCTCGTAATCAATTATATGAACTCCTAAATTTGGATTAAAACTTATTTTGCAGCCGTTTTTGTAGAGGTTTCGGAAAAGCGGGTCTAAATGGGCCGAACAATGGACCCGTTAGAATTTTAACAGAGTAAAAAGTACAGAAATTGAATTTTTGCAATATAATCATGTTGAAAAGCTCATAATCAATTACATGAACTCCCAAATTTGGATTAAAACATATTTTGCAGCCCTTTTTGTAGAGGTTTCAGACGAACGGGTCTAAATGGGCCGAACAATGGACCCGTTAGAATTTTAACTGAGTAAAAAGTACGTAAATCGAGTTTTTGCAATATAATCGTGTTGAAAAGCTCGTGATAAATTGTATGAACTCCTAAATTTGGATTAAAGCTTATTTTGCAGCCCTTTTTGTAGAGGTTTCGGACGAGCGGGTCTAAATGGGCCATACAATGGACCCGTTACAATTTTAGCTGAGTAAAAAGTACAGTAATCGAGTTTTTGCAATATAATCGTGTTGAAAAGCTCTTAATCAATTATATGAACTCCTAGAATTTGGATTAAAACTTATTTTGCAGCCCTTTTTGTAGAGGTCTCGGACGAGTGGGTTTAAATGGGGCGAACAATGGACCCGTTAGAATTTTAACTGAGTAAAAAGTACAGAGATCTAGTTTTTGCAATATAATCGTGTTGAAAAGCTCATAATCAATTACATGAACTCCCAAATTTGGATTAAAACATATTTTGCAGCCCTTTTTGTAGAGGTTTCAGACGAACGGGTCTAAATGGGCCGAACAATGGACCCGTTAGAATTTTAACTGAGTAAAAAGTACGTAAATCGAGTTTTTGCAATATAATCGTGTTGAAAAGCTCGTGATAAATTGTATGAACTCCTAAATTTGGATTAAAGCTTATTTTGCAGCCCTTTTTGTAGAGGTTTCGGACGAGCGGGTCTAAATGGGCCATACAATGGACCCGTTACAATTTTAGCTGAGTAAAAAGTACAGTAATCGAGTTTTTGCAATATAATCGTGTTGAAAAGCTCTTAATCAATTATATGAACTCCTAGAATTTGGATTAAAACTTATTTTGCAGCCCTTTTTGTAGAGGTCTCGGACGAGTGGGTTTAAATGGACCAAACAATGGACCCGTTAAAATTTTAACTGAGTAAAAAGTACAGAGATCTAGTTTTTGCAATATAATCGTGTTGAGAAGCTCGTAAACAATTGTATGAACTCATAAATTTGGATTAAAACTTATTTTGCAACCCTTTTGTAGAGGTTTCAGACGAGCGGGTCTAAATGGGTCGAACAATGGACCCATTAGAATTTTAACTGAGTAAAAAGTATAGAAATCGAGTTTTTGCAATATAATCGTGTTGAAAAGCTCGTAATCAATTATATGAACTCCTAAAATTTGATTCTAACTTATTTTGCGGTCTTTTTGTAAAGGTTTCGGACGAGCGGGTTTAAATTGGCCGAACAATGGACCCGTTAGAATTTTAATTGAGTAAAAAGTACAGAAATCGAGTTTTTGCAATATAATCGTGTTGAAAAGTTCATAATCAATTATATGAACTCCTAAATTTGGATTAAAACTTATTTTGTAGCCCTTTTTGTAGAGGTTTCGGACGAGCGGGTCTAAATGGGCCAAATAATGGACCCATTAGAATTTTAACAGAGTAAAAAGTACAAAAATCGAGTTTTTGCAATATAATCATGTTGAAAAGCTCATAATCAATTATATGAACTCCTAAATTTGGATTAAAACTTATTTTGCAGTCGTTTTTGTAGAGGTTTCGGACAAGCAGGTCTACATGGGCCGAGCAATGGACCCGTTACAATTTTAACTGAGTAAAAACTACAGAAATCGAGTTTTTGCAATATAATCGTGTTGAAAAGCTCGTAATCAATTGTATGAACTCCTAAATTTGGATTAAAGCTTATTTTGCAACCCTTTTTGTATAGGTTTCAGACGATCGGGTCTAAATGGGCCGAACAATGGACCCGTTAGAATTTTAACTGAGTAAAAAGATCGTAATCAATTATATGCATTCCTAAATTTGGATTAAACTTATTTTGCAACCCCTTTTGTATAAGTTTCGGACGATCGGGTCTAAATGGGCCGAACAATGGACCCGTTAGAATTTTAACTGAGTAAAAAGCACAAAAATCGAGTTTTTGCAATATAATCGTGTTGAAACGCTCATAATCAATTATATGAACTCCTAAATTTGGATTAAAACTTATTTTGCAGCCCTTATTGAAGAGGTTTTGGACGAGCGGGTCTAAATGGGCCGAACAATGGACCCCTTAGAATTTTAACAGAGTAAAAAGTACAGAAATCGAGTTTTTGCAATATAATCGTGTTGAAAAGCTCATAATCAATTATATGAACTCCTAAATTTGGATTAAAACTTATTTTGCAGCCCTTTTTGTAGAGGTTTCGGACGAGCGGGTCTAAATGGGCCGAACAATGGACCCTTTAGAATTTTAACAGAGTAAAAACTACAGAAATTGAGTTTTTGCAATATAATCATGTTGAAAAGCTCATAATCAATTATGTGAACACCTATATTTGGATTAAAACTTATTTTGAAACCCTTTTGGTAGAGGTTTCGGACGAGCGGGTCTAAATGGGCCGAACAATGGACCCGTTAGAATTTTAACTGAGTAAAAAGTACAGAAATCGAGTTTTTGCAATATAATCGTGTTGAAAAGCTCGTAAAAAATTGTATGAACTCCTAAATTTGGATTAAAATTTATTTTGCAACCCTTTTGTAGAGGTTTCGGACGAGTGGGTCTAAATGGGCCGAACAATGGACCCGTTAGAATTTTAACTGAGTAAAAAGTACAGAAATCAAGTTTTTGCAATATAATCGTGTTGAAAAGCTCGTAATCAATTGTATGAACTCCTCAATTTGGATTAAAACTTATTTTGCAACCCTTTGTAAAGGTTTCGGACAATCGGGTCTAAATGGGCCGAACAATGGAGCCGTTAGAATTTTAACCGAGTAAAAAGTACTGTAATCGAGTTTTTGCAATATAATCGTGTTTAAAAGCTCGTAATCAATTATAGGAACTCCTAAAATTTGATTCTAACTTATTTTTATGTCTTTTTTCTAAAGGTTTCAAACGAGCGGGTCTAAATGGGCTGAACAATGGACCCGTTAGAATTTTAACTGAGTAAAAAGTACAGAAATCGAGTTTTTGCAATATAATCGTGTTGAAAAGCTCGTAAAAAATTGTATGAACTCCTAAATTTGGATTAAAACTTATTTTGCAACCCTTTTGTAGAGGTTTCGGACGAGCGGGTCTAAATGGGGCGAACAATGGACCCGTTAGAATTTGAACTGAGTAAAAAGTACAGTAATCGAGTTTTTACGATATAATCGTGTTGAAAAGCTCTTAATCAATTATTTGAACTCCTAAAATTTGATTCTAACTTATTTTGCGATCTTTTTTTAAAGGTTTCGGACGAGCGGGTCTAAATGGGCCGAACAATGGACCCGTTAGAATTTTAACTGAGTAAAAAGTACATAAATCGAGTTTTTGCAATATAATCGTGTTGAAAAGCTCGTAAACAATTGTATGAACTCCTAAATTTAGATTAAAATTTATTTCGCAACCCTTTTGTAGAGGTTTCGGACGAGCGGGTCTAAATGGGCCGAACAATGGACCCGTTAGAATTTAACTGAGTAAAAAGCAGAAAAATCGAGTTTTTGCAATATAATTGATTTGAAAAGCTCTTAATCAATTATATGAACTCCTAAAATTTGATTGTAACTTATTTTGCTATCTTTTTTGTAAAGGTTTCGGACGAGAGGGTCTAAATGGGCCGAACAATGGACCCGTTAGAATTTTAACGGAGTAAAAAGTACAGAAATCGAGTTTTTGCAATATAATAGTGTTGAAAAGTTCATAATCAATTATATGAACTCCTAAATTTGGATTAAAACTTATTTGCAGCCCTTTTGTAGAGGTTTCGGACGAGCGGGTCTAAATGGGCCGAAAAATGGACCCGTTAGAATTTTAACAGAGTAAAAAGTATGGAAATCGAGTTTTTACAATATAATCATGTTGAAAAGCTCATAATCAATTATATGAACTCCTAAATTTGGATTAAAACTTATTTTGCAGCCCTTTTTTTAGAGGTTTCGGACGAGCGGGTCTAAATGGGCCGAGCAATGGACCTGTTACAATTTAAACTTAGTAAAAAGTACAGTAATCGAGTTTTTGCAATATAATCGTGTTGAAAAGCTCATAATCAATTATATGAACTCCTAGAATTTGGATTAAAACTTATTTTGCAGCCCTTTTTGTAGAGGTTTCAGACGAGCGGGTCAAAATGGGTCGAACATTGGACCCGTTAGAATTTTAACTGAGTAAAAAGTACAGAAAACGAGTTTTTGCAATATAATCGTATTGAAAAGCTCGTAATCAATTATATGAAATCCTAAAATTTGATTCTAACTTGTTTTGTGGTCTATTTTTTGTAGAGGTTTCGGACGAGCGGGTCTAAATGGGCCGAAAAATGGACCCGTTAGAATTTTAACTGAGTAAAAAGTATAGAAATCGAGTTTTTGCAATATAATCGTTTTGAAAAGCTCGTAATCAATTGTATGAACTCCTAAATTTGGATTAAAACTTATTTTGCAACCATTTTGTAGAGATTTCGGACGAGCGGGTCTAAATGGGCCGAACAATGGACCCGTTAGATTTTTTTTGAGAAAAAGGCCTCATTAAAAACCCCACTAATCTCAACTGGGCTAGCCCAGAGGGGTCCTGAAGGGGAAAAGATTGCCCAAATATATATATATATATAAAATCAAGGGGTTGAAAACCAACCTGTACAATAAAGCGTAAGAAATCGGGCAAGCCCGGCCCAAAATACAAAGAGGACCTTGAGTGCAAGGCCCAATTGGCAATAGAATGTGCTAGAACATTAGCAACTCACGGTACATAAAGAAAATGTAAATCCGGAATAGATACAAAAAGAGGACGAGCCACATCAATTTGTGGTCGTAAAAGAGAGTTGTCCGGGCCGAGGCAACATATTTTGTTGATGACCAAAGCAGCGTCAGAATCGATAATGATGCAGCTCCAGCCGACAACCCTACCAAGTGTAGCCCCAGTGATGATGGCGCGAAGCTCCGCAGTGGAGGCTTCGACGCATCCTGCGCAGTGAATGGCACAACCATGAAGAATAGCTCCACTAGCATCCTGAGCCACAACACCAAACCTTGCTTCGCCTGTAGCGGGGTTGAAAGCACTGTCGACATTGATTTTAACCTTCCCTTCCAGTGGCGGCCTCCATGTTGGTTGAGAAAGAGCTGGCTCCGTCCGTAGTTGCGTCGTGGCGTGAAGAGAGTTGGCCGAGGCGTAGTGCTGTAGCAGTTCCCTAGAATTCATAAGAGTAAGCCATGGCGGCTACAAACGCTTAGAGTGAACCCAGTCGTTCATCCGGTTCCAGATGTTCCAAAGGATAGTGAGGAACAGACTAAATTCAGAGCGAGAAAGTAGCGAGGCCCCTTGTTCCAACCATAAGGGAGTAGGGGAGAGCGCGCTAGTGCGTAAAGGAAGGGGAAGCCCAGCTAGTTGCAGTACTTCAGCTGCACCAACACAATCTCGGAGAGCATGGAGTGGTGTTTCGACTACCATCGGGAAAAAAGGGCACAAGCCAGAGCCTAACCCCACAGTTGCAAGACGGTCACCTGTGGGTAGAGCATCTCGTCATGCTCTCCATCCAAAGGATCGAATCTTCGGGAGGGTGCTCGCTTTGGAAATAGCCCGCCAAAGGGGAGAAGGACGTCCGATAGGTCTGACTGGACGTTGTAAGAATAGGTATCCGGAGCGCACCGCATATATCCCCGTGTCATGATAGCCCCAAAGTAATACATCCCGCCGCTCATTGGAGATTGGCACACACAATATGGCATCAACATCATCCCAGTCAAAATGCTGGCGGACTTTGAGTTCGTCCCAAGACGCTTGATTGCGGATCATAAAGTCACGACACCGTAAGGGGAGTTCATCCTTGTCTTGATAATTTCCAAAAAAGGATAAACTGGAGGCTCCGCCCCAAGGGTCGCGGTGATTACGGATCTGACTCTGGATTCCGGGTCGCCAAAAGAAACCCGACTGCAATCGTTGCAGGGCCTTCTAAAGACCACGCCAAGCGAATGACGCGCGTCGATCTAGCTTAGCGTCCAATAATTTCCCAGAAGAAAAGTAACGTGAGCGTAAGACATGCGCAAGGAGGTATTTAGGCGAATGGATCAGCCTCCATAATTGTTTACCTAAAAGAGCAATGTTGAAATCGTTTAGATTCCTAAAGCTCATTCCCCCTGCTGCCTTGGGATCACAAATAGAGTCCCAAGATAGAATAGGCCAGCCTCGCTTGTTACTGCGGCCAGACCACCAGTATCGACAGATCGAGCTAGTCATATCGTCTATGATGTTCTGCGGGAGCAGGTAACAAGACATAACATACTGAGGTATGGCTTGTGCCACCAACTTTATCAGTGTTTCGCGCCCACTGAAGGAAAGTAAGTTGGTGTCCCATTTAGTTATTCGAGAACTGAATTTGTCACAGACAAATCCTAGACATTCCGTTCGATTCCTCCCTATCATGAGAGGAACTCTGAGATAGATACTCGGGTCCTCAACAATGCGCACACCGAGAGTCAATTGAACTGCCTGAATGAAGGTCTCAAAACAGCGTGAACTGCAGTAGGCCGTGGACTTATCGAAATTAACAGTTTGTCCTGAGGAGGATTCATATAGGCGTAGAATCTCTTTCAACCTATCAACCTCATCAGGGCAAATACGAAGGAAAACAATGCTATCATCGGCAAATAGCAGATGTGTGATCCGAGGTCCATGCCGGTTGTCTTGTAAGCCGAGGAGGCGCCCTTCCCGTTGTTCGGATTCAAGGGCCGCGTATAACCCTTGGGAACAAATGAGAAAGAGGAATGGGGAGAGGGGGTCACCCTGTCGGATGCCGCAAGCAGGTACAAACTCATCAGATAGAGTCCCATTAATTCTAACAGAAAAAGAGACCGAGGAGACACAACGAAGTATAAGGTGTACCCATTCAAGTGCAAAGCCCATTCGTGACATCACATCCCGAAGGAACAACCATTCAACTTTGTCGAAGGCCTTCTCCATATCCAGTTTCAATGCCGCCCCTTGGTAAATGGCATCGCTATTCGAGTGGAGGGTATGCACAAGCTCATGAGCGATTAAGATGTTGTCGGATATGTTCCTGCCACGAACAAAGGCTGCCTGTGCATCACTGATACAATCTGGTAGAACAGGCTTAAGTCGGTTAACAAGAACCTTAGCAACCGTTTTGTATATGACCGTGCATAAGCTAATTGGTCGAAACTGGCACATGTTTGTTGGGTCCGCCACCTTTGGAATAAGCACGATGACCGTTTTATTTACAGCCAACATGTCGGCTTCCCTGCGTAATAGACTTAAGCAAAGCTGAATAAATTCAGGCCCAATGATGTTCTAGTGTTGCTTGAAGAAACCACTAGGAAATCCATCGATGCCAGGAGCTTTCCTTGGACTAATATCCTGGAAGGCGGCAAGCACTTCACTCTCTGTGAATGGTCGCAACAGAGAAGTATTCATTGATGGAGTGACGACCGGAGGGATTTGTTCCAGCAGACGTGGAGAAGAACTAGGGTTGGACGATGTAAATAGCGTCCGAAAATAATCCGAGGCAATTTGAAGGAGCCTAGGCGTAGCTGTATGCCAAACACGGTTCCCGTCGTGAAGGCCACGAATAGTGTTCTTTTTCCTTCGCTTAGAGGCTCTAGCGTGGAAAAAAGACGTGTTTTTGTCCCCTTGGGACAACCATGTGACCCGCGATTGTTGTGCCCAGTAGGCTTCACGTACGTCCAGAAGACGTCGAAGCTCTAGTTTTGCGTCTCGCAGGTCATTTAGCATCGTAGTCGGTAGTTGACGACATCGCATGTATGAATTGATTTTGCGTTGTAGTTCCGCAATGCGGTTGTGTGATTGCTATCGGCGATGCGATTGCCAATCACGAAGCTGGTTGCCAACCGTACGTAATTTATCAGGTAAATTGCCCGATGCATTCGCCCATGCCTGTTGGAAGGTCGAGATGCATGATGGATAATTTGCCCAACAAGATTCAAAAAGGAAATGGTCAAAGGTCTCTCGAGGAGCAGTGTCGCGCTGGAGAGCATGTTTTGTGTCCATGACTATGACCTAATGGTCAGATTCTGGGGAAAAATATTACGGCATTGGAATGTGGAATTTTCACTAAGCCATGCATTGCATGCTAGAAAACGATCAAGCCGTTCACAAACAGTTGAGACGTTAGGCCCTGTTCGGGACCAAGTGAACCAACCCGATGTTGGCTTGCAATCAAAAAGACTATTGCGAGATAAACATTCGCGAAAGCTAGTGATTTGCGACTGCGGTCGGTGACAGCCTCCTTGTTTTTCTGAATCTGATAAAATATCATTAAGGTCACTGCCAATTAACCAAGGCATTGGTGAAGCGTGACGCAAAGAATCAATCAAATCCCACGTTTTAGACTTCACATTTGTGTCAGCGTAACCATATATGCCCGTAAAACGAAAACATTCATCATGCGAATTTAAAATAACATCGATGGATCGATCAGAATACGAGAGCAAATCAAGTTCAATTTTATTATTCCAAAATATAATGAGTCCGGAGCATGTGGGGCTGCTATCAACATGGATGCAGCCATGCATATCTAATAAAATCCTTAAACGATCATAATAATAACGACATAAGCGAGTTTCAGACAAAAATATAACATCCGGTTGCAACCTACGAGCAATGGTGCTCAACCCTTGAACTGCCGTCGGGGAACCAAGACCGCGGCAGTTCCAACAAAAGATCCTCATTTCTCTCAGCGGGGTTGAACGTCAACCGCTGCCGAAGAGATTTTGCTGCTCATCCCAGCTTTAGATAGTTTGGAAGGTTTGTCAGAGGTCACTCCGGGTTTCACCGGCTTAGCCTGAGCGGAGGGGGAGGTTCTCGGCCTCTTGGTAACATCAACAACAACCACCGGAGGGCTACGTTTTGTCTTGCGGGAGCCAGTTGCTCCATTAGTAGGTCCCGACGTTGCAGCCAACCAATCCTCAAATTTTGGGTTGGTATACACATTACTTCCAACCCCCACAGTAGTGGAAATGGGAGGAGCAGCTACAGGCACCGGTATACCATCGTCATTGATCAGTACAAACCGCTTCTCCGGCGGAGTGGAGGAGGCAGCATCATCATTCGTGGCTGGAGTGACCTTGGGGGAACCATTTGTGACAGATTCTGCATCTGCCGGTATGATGTCCAGAGGTGCCACATTTAGTGGCTCAATTGTTTGTGCTGCTGAAGGGGATGCATGCTGTTCGCTGGCAGCATCATTCTCAATCGGAACAGCCACATCAGCAGTTGCGGGCAGGTCCGATATGCCCAGCGATGGATTGGCTGCAACATCAGCCATAGTATCCGCAGGGTCCTCGTGTGCCACTGTTGTTGGAGCAGCATCAGGCACTGTATCCGTTGCAACATGAGGCTGCTGCTGGTATGTTTTCGCAATCCCTACCACCTTTTCCCCTTTACCGTTTACATCTGGACAAATGTAAATGAACGGGGAAATTAATAAACAGTAGAAAATGATGGAGTGTAAAATTACAAAAGAGATCGAAATAAAATGAAATGAAAATACCCTTAGTAACAGCTGGTGTTATCGAAGGGCCTGCTGGTTCGAAATATCGAACTCGTCCTTTGCTTGCAACCTTAGATTTGCCTTTCGGAGTAGGGGCACGTAGCCAATCACCGTATTGTAGTGCTTCTGGTTTGGCATCCTTAAAGTCAGCGCAAGAAGCACATAGATGACAGAGGATTCCACACACATGGTAGAATGTGGGCAACTTCTCATATTGGACGGGGAGTATTTGTGGTTTCTAATCAGCTATTCCCATTGCCACAAAACGGTGCAATGGTCGAGCAACATCTACTTGGATCCAAACGCGGAGGAACGTGACCATGTTCCCATCTTTCGATTTTCGGGAATCAGTTCCCATGACGGCTCCAAGGCCGCTACCAAGTGCCCGCCCAGTGATGTTGGCAACCGTGTCCCCGGTCATCATAGCTAGGGAAACTTTGTGAATCCGAACCCAGATTCGCATATGAGTGAAAGCATAGCCATCAATGGTGAGTTTTGGTTGGATTGGCAGTAGAGCAAGCCAGTCCTTTTTGAACGTCCATGGGCCTCGCTTAAGGACATCATCTCTGCGAGCCGTTGTCTCAAATTTAAACATGAAGAATCCTGATCCTAGGGCCGTTACCGTTGATAGCGTATCACCTTTCCAAACTGTCGAAAAAATGCGTACCAACGCAGCTTCATCGAAAGTTTTCGTTGGAAAAAGCTTCCCTATCAGAGATGATTTGTAATCATCGAGGGGGATGGCTTTGGTCGAAGCTGGTGCAAAAACCAAATGTTGTTCCTCAGCAATAAACTGGAGGTTGTCAAAGCGTGATAGAAAAAAAATCTGAGGAGGCCATGGTGAAGTAACAGTTAAAGCTGTTGTAGTGGTAGAGAGAAGAATGGTGCAGCCAACATACAAAAGCTGAAGCTGGCGGCCAAGGTGAAATATATGTGTTGAAGAGAAGTAATACCTTAGATGGGATTGATAATTCCGAATGAGTAGGAGAGATTTCAAAAGATAAAATAAATTTTAAATTTATGTTTATCTTAAATTTTAAATGTATGGTAATCCTAAAGATTTGTAGATTCCCCGAAAAGAGATGAACAAAATCTTTCCCAGCAAATTCAAAGTTCAATTTTAACTTAGATAAAATAAGTTTGAAATATAATTTGAAAGTGTATGGTATATGAAGATTAGAAGAGATAGTGATAGCTTTCCCAACAACTTCAAAAAATATTTTAAACTTAGATAATGTGAAATTGAAAGTGAGTTCAAAAGGAAATGGATTCCTGATATATAGGGAATTATCCGTTAAGAAAAATCGAAATGTGGAATGAGAGGTATTTTTGGTTATCCCGATTTTTTGGAACAAAAAAATCTCGGAAATAATGGAACAATGGAACCTCAAAGTTTTGCCTCGCCTCCGTTGAGAGTAAACAGGGCCGTTACCGTTCATGGAGACGGTGGCAGCAGGGTAACGGGCCCGGGAAACCAACGTCTCACAATCTGCCATCAACGTATGCATGGAGGGGAATAGAAAAACCCTAACTGCAACCAACGATGGGCTCAAGATGAGTCCTGAAAAACTGCCAGCAATCAGCAAGCCAGACTTGAGTAACATCACTAATAAACATATGATGATAAAATGTCTCAAATATAATATAGGTGTTGCATGTCGTATTTGGTTGCAGCTATGCGTCCGTTTGCATGCATGCCATCGCCATGCAATTGGTAAGAAAAACATGATAACGAGAGACTTACAAGTCTCATGCCATTTTTCAAGAGAAGCAAAAATACAAGGCCTTGACGGCCAGGATGAACCTTGTGCCCTGATTAAGGGGGCTGGGATGACGAAGGGCACCCATGAGTGTGACCCAGCATAATCAAAACATTCTACAAAATTATTAAGATTACTTATAATAGTTATGAATGAATTAACTAGGATAATTGTGGATGACGGTAGAAATCTTTGGTAGAGAGTGTTCGTCGGCATTGGAGAGTGAGGTCTCCATGACAATAATAAAAATAATAAGCAAACCTGTACATGTTACTGAGGGATGGATACAGATAACTCCAGTGGTATTCCTTTGCCGGAGAGTAATGTGACACCAACCAGCTTGGAAAGATCGACAGAGGGCTAGATGAGAGCCATGGCAAAGCCAATGGGAAAGCAAAATTCCATGGGGTGATGGGTCGGTTTCCCACAGTCACCGTTTGGGTGCTAAACAAGCACCACCGCGGAAGAGGTGAGAGGGAGAGGTGGTAGAAGTGGTGGTGGAAGGGTGAAAGGTGGTGGTGGTGGTGGTCGGGGTAGAAGGGAAAAACGAAAGGGAGAATTAGAGAGAAAAAAATTGAGAGAGTTTTCATCACCCGTTTCCCGTTGGAATTTTTACCCGTTAGAATTTTAACTGAGTAAAAAGTACAATAATCGAGTTTTCGCAATATAATCATGTTGAAAAGCTCTTAATCAGTTATATGAACTCCTAAAATTTGATTCTAACTTATTTGGCGATCTTTTTCGTAAAGGTTTCGAACGAGCGGGTCTAAATAGGCCGAACAATGGACCCATTAGAATTTTAACTTAGTAAAAAGTACAGAAATCGAGTTTCTGCAATATAATCGTGTTGAAAAGCTCGTAATCAATTGTATGAACTCCAAAATTTGGATTAAAACTTATTTTGCAACCCTTTTGTAGAGGTTTCGGACGACCGGGTCTAAATGGGCCGAACAATGGACCCGTTAGAATTTTAACTGAGTAAAAAGTATTGTAATCGAGTTTTTGCAATATAATCGTGTTGAAAAGCTCGTAATCAATTATATGAACTCCTAAAATTTGATTCTAACTTATTTTACGGTCTTTTTTGTAAAGGTTTCGGACGAGCGGGTCTAAATGGGCCAAACAATGGACCCGTTAGAATTTTAACTGAGTAAAAAGTACAGAAATTGAGTTTTTGCAATATAATCATGTTGAAAAGCTCGTAATCAATTTTATGAACTCCTAAATTTGGATTAAAACTTATTTTGCAACCTTTTTGTAGAGGTTTCGGACGACCGGGTCTAAATGGGCCGAACAATGGACCCGTTAGAATTTTAACTGAGTAAAAAGTATTGTAATCGAGTTTTTGCAATATAATCGTGTTGAAAAGCTCGTAATCAATTATATGAACTCCTAAAATTTGATTCTAACTTATTTTACGGTCTTTTTTGTAAAGGTTTCGGACGAGCGGGTCTAAATGGGCCAAACAATGGACCCGTTAGAATTTTAACTGAGTAAAAAGTACAGAAATTGAGTTTTTGCAATATAATCATGTTGAAAAGCTCGTAATCAATTTTATGAACTCCTAAATTTGGATTAAAACTTATTTTGCAACCTTTTTGTAGAGGTTTCGGACGAGCGGGTCTAAATGGGCCGAACAATGGACCCGTTAGAATTTAACTGAGTAAAAAGTACAGAAATCGAGTTTTTGCAATATAATCGTGTTGAAAAGCTCATAATCAATTATATGAACTCCTAAATTTGGATTAAAACTTATTTTGCAGCCCTTTTTGTAGAGGTTTCAGACGAGCGGGTCTAAATGGGCCGAACAATGGACCCGTTAGAATTTTAACAGAGTAAAAAGTACAGAAATAGAGATTTTGCAATATAATCATGTTGAAAAGCTCATAATCAATTATATGAACTCCTAAATTTGGATTAAAACTTATTTTGCAGCACTTTCTGTGGGGGTTTCGGACGAGCGGGTCTAAATGGGCCGAACAATGGACCCATTACAATTTTAACTGAGTAAAAAGTACAATAATCGAGTTTTTGCAATATAATCGTGTTGAAAAGCTCTTAATCAATTATATGAACTCCTAGAATTTGGATTAAAACTTATTTTGCAGTCCTTTTTGTAGAGGTTTCGGATGAGCGGGTCTAAATGGGGCGAACAATGGACCCGTTAGAATTTTAAATTAGTAAAAAATACAGTAATCGAATTTTTGCAATATAATCGTGTTGTAAAGCTCGTAATCAATTGTATGAACTCCTAAATTTGTATTAAAACTTATTTTCCAACCCTTTTGTAGAAGTTTCGGACTAGCGGGTCTAAATGGGCCGAACAATGGACCCATTAGAATTTTAACAGAGTAAAAAGCACAAAAATTGAGTTTTTGCAATATAATTGTGTTGAAAAGCTCATAATCAATTGTATGAACTCCTAAGTTTGGATTAAAACTTATTTTGTGGTCCTTTTGTAGAGGTTTCGGACGAGTGGGTCTAAATGGGTCGAAGAATGGACCCGTTAGAATTTTAACTGAGTAAAAAGTACTGTAATCGAGTTTTTGAAATATAATCGTGTTGAAAAGCTCGTAGTCAATTATATGAACTCCTAAATTTGATTCTAACTTGTTTTGCGGTCTTTTTTGTAGATGTATCGGACG
Source organism: Hibiscus trionum (assembly GCA_030270665.1). Classification (NCBI taxonomy): domain Eukaryota; kingdom Viridiplantae; phylum Streptophyta; class Magnoliopsida; order Malvales; family Malvaceae; genus Hibiscus; species Hibiscus trionum. The sequence continues at coordinate 33,498,230 of BSYR01000010.1, read as the reverse complement.
AGCGGGTCTAAATGGGCCGAACAATGGACCCGTTAGAATTTTAATTGAGTAAAAAGTACAGAAATCGAGTTGTTGCAATATAATCGTGTTGAAAAGCTCGTAATCAATTGTATGAACTCCTAAATTTGGATTAAAACTTATTTTGCAACCCTTTTGTAGTGGTTTCGGACGAGCGGGTCTAAATGGGCCGAACAATGGACGTGTTAGAATTTTAACTGAGTAAAATTTACAGAAATTGAGTTTTTGCAATATAATCGTGTTGAAAAGCTCGTAATCAATTGTATGAACTCCTAAATTTGGATTAAAACTTATTTTCCAACCCTTTTGTAGAGGTTTCGGACGAGCGAGTCTAAATGGTCCGAACAATGGACCCATTAGAATTTTAACTGAGTCAAAGGTACAGAAATCGAGTTTTTGCAATATAATACTGTTGAAAAGCTCGTAATCAATTATATGAACTCCTAAATTTCGATTAAAACTTACTTTGCGGTCCTTTTCGTAAGGTTTCGGACGAGCGAGTCTAAATGGGCCGAACAATGGACCCGTTAGAATTTTAACCGCGTAAAAAGTATAAAAATTAAGTTTTTGCAATATAATAGTGTTGAAAAGCTCGTAATCAAATATATGAACTCCTAAATTTGGATTAAAACTTATTTTGTAGCCCTTTTTTGTAGAGGTTTCGGACGAGCGCGTCTAAATGGGCCGAACAATGGACCCGCTAGAATTTTTTTTAAGAAAGCCCGTTAGTATTTTAACTGAGTAAAAAGTACAGAAATTGAATTTTTGCAATATAATCGTGTTGAAAAGCTCGTTATCAATTATATGAACTCCTAAAATTTGATTCTAACTTATTTTCTGATCTTTTATGTTGAGGTTTCGGACTAGCGGGTCTAAATAGGCCGAACAATGGACCCGTTAGAATTTTAACTGAGTAAAAATTACAAAAATCAAGTTTTAGCAATCTAATTGTGTTGAAAAGCTCGTAATCAATTGTATGAACTCCTAAATTTGGATTAAAACTTATTCTGCAACCCTTTTGTAGAGGTTTCGGATGAGCAAGTCTAAATGGGCCGAACAATGGAACCGTTAGAATTTTAACTGAGTACAAAGTACAGAAATCAAGTTTTTGCAATATAATCATGTTGAACAGATCGTAATCATAGGAACTCCAAAAATTTGATTCTAACTTTTTTTGCGGTCTTTTTTGTAGAGGTTTCGGACGAGCGGGTCTAAATGGGCCGAACAATGGATCCGTTAAAATTTTAACTGAGTAGAAAGTACAAAAAGTGAGTTTTTGCAATATAATCTGTTTGAAAATCTCTTAATCAATTGTATGAACTCCTAAATTTGGATTAAAACTTATTTTGCAACCCTTTTGTAGAGGTTTCGGACGAGCGGGTCTAAATGGGCCGAACAATGGACCCGTTAGAATTTTAACAGAGTATAAAGCAGAAAAATCGAGTTTTTGCATTATAATTGTGTTGAAAAGCTCATAATCAATTGTATGAACTCCTAAATTTGGATTAAAACTTATTTTGCAACCCTTTTGTAGAGGTTTCATATGAGAGGGTCTAAATGGGCCGAACAATGGACCCGTTAGAATTTTAACTGAGTAGAAAGTACAAAAAGTGGGTTTTTGAAATATAATTTGTTTGAAAATCTCTTAATCAATTGTATGAACTCCTAAATTTGGATTAAAACTTATTTTGCAACCCTTTTTGTAGAGGTTTCGGACGAGCGACGCTAAATGGGGCGAACAATGGACCTGTTAGAATTTTAAATGAGTAAAAAATACAGTAATCGAGTTTTTGCAATATAATTGTGTTGAAAAGCTCGTAATCAATTGTATGAACTCCTAAATTTGTATTAAAACTTATTTTCTAACCCTTTTGTAGAGGTTTCGGACTAGCGGGTCTAAATAGGCCTAACAATGGACCCATTAGAATTTTAACAGAGTAAAAAGCACAAAAATGGTGTTTTTGCAATATAATTGTGTTGAAAAGCTCATAATCAATTGTATGAACTCCTAAGTTTGGATTAAAACTTATTTTGCAACCCTTTTGTAGAGGTTTCGGACGAGCGGGTCTAAATGGGCCGAACAATGGACCTGTTAGAACTTTAACAGAGTAAAAAGTACAAAAATCGAGTTTTGCCAATATAGTCGTGTTGAAAAGCTCGTAATCAATTGTATGAACTACTAAATTTGGATTAAAACTTATTTTCCAACCCTTTGTATAGGTTTCGGACGAGCGGGTCTAAATGGGCCGAACAATGGACCCGTTAGAATTTTAACTGAGTAAAAAGTACAGAAATCGAGTTTTTGCAATATAATCGTGTTGAAAAGCTCGTAATCAATTGTATGAACTCCTAAATTTGGATTAAAACTTATTTTGCAACCCTTTTGTAGAGATTTCGGAAGAGCGGGTCTAAATGGACCGAACAATGGACCTGTTACAATTTTAACTGAGTAAAAAGTACAGAAATCAAGTTTTTGCAATATAATCTGTTTGAAAATCTCTTAATCAATTGTATGAACTCCTAAAATTGGATTAAAACTTATTTTGCAACCCTTTTTGTAGAGGTTTCGGACGAGCAGGTCTAAATGGGCCGAACAATGGACCCGTTAGAATTTTAACTAAGTAAAAAGTACATAAATCGAGTTTTTGCAATATAATCGTGTTGAAAAGCTCGTAATCAATTGTATGAACTTCTAAATTTGGATTAAAACTTATTTTGCAACCCTTTTGTAGAGGTTTCGGACGAGCGGGTCTAAATGGGCCGAACAATGGACCTGTTAGAATTTTAACTGAGTAAAAAGTACAGAAATCGAATTTTTGCAATATAGTCGTGTTGAAAAGCTCGTAATCAATTGTATGAACTATTAAATTTGGATTAAAACTTATTTTCCAACCCTTTTGTAGAGGTTTCGGACGAGCGGGTCTAAATGGGCCGAACAATGGACCCGTTAGAATTTTAACTGAGTGAAAAGTAAAGAAATCGAGTTTTTACAATATAATCGTGTTGAAAAGCTCGTAATCAATTGTATGAACTCCTAAATTTGGATTAAAACTTATTTTGCAACCCTTTTGTAGAGGTTTCGGACGAGCGGGTCTAAATGGACCGAACAATGGACATGTTAGAATGTTAACTGAGTAAAAAGTACAGAAATCAAGTTTTTGCAATATAATCGTGTTGAAAATCTCGTAATCAATTGTATGAACTCCTAAATTTGGATTAAAACTTATTTTCCAACCCTTTTGTAGAGGTTTCAGACGAGCTGGTCTAAATGGGCCGAACAATAGACCCGTTAGAATTTTAACTGAGTAAAAAGTACAGAAATCGAGTTTTTGCAATATAATCGTGTTGAAAAGCACGTAATCAATTTTATGAACTCCTAAAATTTGATTAAAAACTGTTTTGCGGTCTTTTTTGTAGAGGTTTTGGACGAGCGGGTCTAAATGGCCGAACAATGGACCCGTTAGAATTTTAACTGAGTAAAAAGTACAGAAATCGAATTTTGGCAATATAATCGTGTTGAAAAGCTCGTAATCAATTGTATGAACTCCTAAATTTGGATTAAAACTTTTTCCAACCCTTTTGTAGAGGTTTCGGACTAGCGGGTCTAAATGGGCCGAACAATGGACCGTTAGAATTTTAACTGAGTAAAAAGTACAGAAATCGAGTTTTTGCAAAATAATCGTGATGAAAAGCTTGTAATCAATTATATGAACTCCTAAAATTTGATTAAAACTTGTTTTGCGGTCTTTTTTGTAGAGGTTTTGGACGAGCGGGTCTAAATGGGCCGAACAATGGACCCGTTTGAATTTTAACTGAGAAAAAGTACAAAAATTGAGTTTTTGCAATCTAATTGTGTTGAAAAGCTCGTTATCAATTTTATGAACTCCTAAATTTGGATTAAAACGTATTTTGCAACCCTTTTGTAGAGGTTTCGGATGAGCGTGTCTAAATGGGCCGAACATTGGACCCGTTAGAATTTTAACTGAGTACAAAGTACAGAAAACAAGTTTTTGCAATATAATCTTGTTGAAAAGCTCGTAATCATATGAACTCCTAAAATTTGATTCTAACTTGTTTTGCGGTCTTTTTTGTAGAGGTTTCGGACGAGCGGGTCTAAGTGGGCCGAACAATGGATCCGTTAGAATTTTAACTGAGTAGAAAGTACAAAAACTGAGTTTTGCAATATAATCTGTTTGAAAATCTCTTAATCAGTTGTATGAACTCCTAAATTTGGATTAAAACTTATTTTGCAACCCTTTTGTAGAGGTTTCGGACGAGCGGGTCTAAATGGGCCGAACAATGGACCCGTTAGAATTTTAACAGAGTAAAAAGCAGAAAAATCGAGTTTTTGCAATATAATTGTGTTGAAAAGCTCATAATCAATTGTATGAACTCCTAAATTTGGATTAAAACTTATTTTGCAACCCTTTTGTAGAGGTTTCGGACGAGCGGGTCTAAATGGGCCGAACAATGTACCCGTTAGAATTTTAACTGAGTAAAGAAATCGAGTTTTTGCAATATAATCGTGTTGAAAAGCTCGTAAGCAATTGTATGAATTCCTAAATTTGGATTAAAACGTATTTTGCAACCCTTTTGTAGAGGTTTCGGATGAGCGTGTCTAAATGGGCCGAACATTGGACCCGTTAGAATTTTAACTGAGTACAAAGTAATGAAATCAAGTTTTTGCAATATAATCATGTTGAAAAGCTCGTAATAATTTATATGAACTCCTAAAATTTGATTCTAATTTGTTTTGCGGTCTCTTTTGTAGAGGTTTCGGACGAGCGGGTCTAAATGGGCCGAACAATGGATCCGTTAGAATTTTAAGTGAGTAGAAAGTACAAAAAGTGAGTTTTTGCAATATAATATGTTTGAAAATCTCTTAATCAATTGTATGAACTCCTAAATTTGGATTAAAACTTATTTTGCAACCTTTTTGTAGAGGTTTCGGACGAGCGGGTCTAAATGGGCCGAACAATAGACCCGTTAGAATTTTAACGGAGTAAAAAGTATAGAAATCGAGTTTTTGAAATATGATCGTGTTGAAAAGCTCGTAATCAATTGTACGAACTCCTATATTTGGATTAACACTTAAGTTTGCAATCCTTTTGTAAAGGTTTCGGACGAGGGGGTCTAAATGGGCCGAACAATGGACCCGTTAGAATTTTAACGGAGTAAAAAGTACAGAAATCAAGTTTTTGCAATATAGTCGTGTTGAAAAGCTTGTAATCAATTGTATGAACCCCTAAATTTGGTTTAACACTTAGTTTGCAACCTTTTGTAGAGGTTTCGGACGAGGGGGTCTTAATGGGCCGAACAATGGACCCGTTAGAATTTTAACTGAATAAAAAGTACAGAAATCGGGTTTTTGCAATATAATCACGTCAAAAATCTCGTAATCAATTGTATGAACTCCTAAATTAGGATTAAAACTTATTTTGCAACCCTTTTGTAGAGGTTTCGGATGAGCGGGTCCAAATGGGCAGAACAATGGACCCGTTAGAATTTTTACTGAGTAAAATGTAATAAAATCGAGTTTTTGCAATATAATCATGTTAAAGAGCTCGTAATCAATTGTATGAACTCCTAAATTTGGATTAAATCTTATTTTGCAACCCTTTTGCAGAGGTTTCGGACGAGCGGGTCTAAATGGGCCGAATAATGGACCCGTTAGAATTTTAACTGAGTAAAAAGTACAGTAATCGAGTTTTTGCAATATAATCATGTTGAAAAGCTCATAATCAACTATATGAACTCCTAAAATTTGATTCTAACTTGTTTTGCGGTCTTTTTTGTAGAGGTTTCGGACGAGCAGGTTTAAATGGGGCGAACAATGGACCTGTTAGAATTTTAACTGAGAAAAAAGTATAGAAATCGAGTTTTTGCAATATAATCGTGTTGAAAAGCTCGTAATCAATTGTATGAACTCCTAAATTTGGATTAAAACTTATTTTGCAACCCTTTTGTAGAGGTTTCGGACGAGCGGGTCTAAATGGGCCGAACAATGGACCTGTTAGAATTTTAATTGAGTAAAAAGTACAAAAATCGAGTTTTTGCAATATAATCGTGTTCAAAACCTCTTAATCAATTATATGAACTCTTAGAATTTGATTCAAACTTATTTTGCGATCTTTTTTGTAACGGTTTCGGACGAGCGGGTCTAAATGGGCCGAACAATGGACCCGTTATAATTTTAACTGAGTAAAAATTAAAGAAATCGAGTTTTTGCAATATAATCGTGTTGAAAAGCTCGTAAACAATTGTATGAACTCCTAAATTTGGATTAAAACTTAATTTGCAACCCTTGTGTAGAGGTTTCAGACGAGCGGGTCTAAATGGGCCGAACAATGGACCCGTTAGAATTTTAACCGAGTAAAAAGTACTGTAATCGAGTTTTTGTAGTATAATCGTGTTGAAAAGCTCGTAATCAATTATATGAACTCCTAAAATTTTATTCCTAACTTGTTTTACGGTCTTTTTTTTAGAGGTTTCGGACGAGCGGGCCTAAATGGGCCGAACAATGGACCTGTTAGAATTTTAACTGAGAAAAAAGTATAGAAATTGAGCTTTTGCAATATAATCGTGTTGAAAAGCTCGTAATCAATTGTATGAACTCCTAAATTTGGATTAAAACTTATTTCGCAACCCTTTTGTAGAGGTTTCGGACGAGTGGGTCTAAATGGGCCGAACAATGGACCTGTTAGAATTTTAACTGAGTAAAAAGTACAAAAATCGAGTTTTTGCAATATAATCGTGTTGAAAAGCTCATAATCAATTGTATGAACTCTTAAATTTGGATTAAAACTTATTTTCCAACCCTTTTGTGGAGGTTTCAGACGAGCAGGTCTAAATGGGCCGAGCAATGGACCCATTAGAATTTTAACTGAGTAAAAAGTACTATAATCGAGTTTTTGTAATATAATCGTGTTGAAAAGCTCGTAATCAATTATATGAACTCCTAAATTTGATTCTAACTTGTTTTGCGGTCTTTTTTGTAGAGGTTTCAGACGAGCGGGTCTAAATGGGCCGAACAATGGACCAGTTAGAATTTTAACCGAGTAAAAAGTACAGAAGTCGAGTTTTTGCAATATAATCATGTTGAAAAGCTCGTAATCAATTATATGAACTCCTAAAAAGTACAGAGGTTTCGGACGAACGGGTCTAAATGGGCCGAACAAAGAACCCGTTAGAATTTTAACAGAGTAAAAAGTACAGAAATCGAGTTTTTGCAATATAATCATGTTGGAAAGCTCGAAATCAATTATCTGAACTCTTAAATTTGATTAAAACTTGTTTTGCGGTCTTTTTTGTAGAGGTTTCGGACGAGAAGGTCTAAATGGACCGAGCAATGGACCCATTAGAATTTTAACTGAGTAAAAAGTACTATAATCGAGTTTTTGTAATATAATCGTTTTGAAAAGCTCGTAATCAATTATATGAACTCCTAAAATTTTATTCTAACTTGTTTTGCGGTCTTTTTTGTAGAGGTTTCGGACGAGCGGGCCTAAATGGGCCGAACAATGGACCTGTTAGAATTTTAACTGAGAAAAAAAGTATAGAAATCGAGCTTTTGCAATATAATCGTGTTGAAAAGCTCGTAATCAATTGTATGAACTCCTAAATTTGGATTAAAACTTATTTTGCAACCCTTTTGTAGAGGTTTCGGACGAATGGGTCTAAATGGGCCGAACAATGGACCTGTTAGAATTTTAACTGAGTAAAAAGTACAAAAATCGAGTTTTTGCAATATAATCGTGTTCAAAAGCTCTTAATCAATTATATGAACTCCTAGAATTTGATTCTAACTTATTTCGCGATCTTTTTGTAACGGTTTCGGACGAGCGGGTCTAAATGGGCTGAACAATGGACCCGTTATAATTTTAACTGAGTAAAAATTAAAGAAATCGAGTTTTTGCGATATAATCTTGTTGAAAAGCTCGTAAACAATTGTATGAACTCCTAAATTTGGATTAAAACTTATTTTGCAACCCTTTTGTAGAGGTTTCAGACGAACGGGTCTAAATGGGCCGAACAATGGACCCGTTAGAATTTTAACCGAGTAAAAAGTACTGTAATCGAGTTTTTGTAATATAATCGTGTTGAAAAGCTCGTAATCAATTATATGAACTCCTAAATTTGATTCTAACTTGCTTTGAGGTCTTTTTGTAGAGGTTTCGGACGAGCGGGTCTAAATGGGCCGAACAATGGACCCGCTAGAATTTTAACTGTGTAAAAAGTACATAAATCGAGTTTTTACAATATAATCATGTTGAGAAGCTCGTAATCAATTATATGAACTCCTAAATTTCATTCTAACTTGTTTTGCGGTCTTTTTTGTAGAGGTTTTAGACGAGCAGGTTTAAATGGGGCGAACAATGGACCTGTTAGAATTTTAACTGAGTAAAAAGTACAGAAATCGAGTTTTTGCAATATAATAGTGTTGAAAAGCTCATAATCAATTATATGAACTCCTAAATTTGGATTAAAACTTATTTTGCAACCCTTTTTGTAGAGCTTTCGGACGAGCGGGTCTAAATGGGGCGAACAATGGACCCGTTAGAATTTTAACTGAGTAAAAAATAAAGTAATCGAGTTTTTGAAATATAATCGTGTTCAAAAGCTCTTAAGCAATTATATGAACTCCTAGAACTTGATTCTAACTTATTTTGCGATCTTTTTTGTAACGGTTTCGGACGAGCGGGTCTAAATGGGCCGAACAATGAACCCGTTAGAATTTTAACTGAGTAAAAAGTAAAGATATCGAGTTTTGCAATATAATCATGTTGAAAAGCTCGTAAACAATTGTATGAACTATTAAATTTGGATTAAAACTTATTTTGCAACCCTTTTTGTAAAGGATTCGGACGAGCGAGTCTAAATGGGCCGAACAATGGACCCGTTAGAATTTTAACTGAGTAAAAAGTATAGAAATCGAGTTTTTGCAATATAATCATGTCGAAAAGCCCATAATAAATTGTATGAACTCCTAAATTTGGATTAAAAATTATTTTGCAACCTTTTTTGTAGAGGTTTCGGACGAGCGGGTCTAAATGGGCCGAACAATGGACCTGTTAGAATTTTAACTGAGTAAAAAGTATAGAAATCGAGTTTTTGCAATATAATCGTGTTGGAAAGCCCATAATCAATTATATGAACTCCTAAATTTGGATTAAAACTTATTTTGCAACCCTTTTGTAGAGGTTTCGGACGAGCGGGTCTAAATGGGCCGAACAAAGAGCCCGTTAGAATTTTAACTCAGTAAAAGGTACAGAAATCAAGTTTTTGCAATATAATCGTGTTGAAAAGCTCGTAAACAATTGTATGAACTATTAAATTTGGATTAAAACTTATTTTGCAACCCTTTTTGTAAAGGATTCGGACGAGCGGGTCTAAATGGGCCGAACAATGGACCCGTTAGAATTTTAACTGAGTAAAAAGTATAGAAATCGAGTTTTTGCAATATAATCATGTCGAAAAGCCCATAATAAATTGTATGAACTCCTAAATTTGGATTAAAAATTATTTTGCAACCTTTTTTGTAGAGGTTTCGGACGAGCGGGTCTAAATGGGCCGAACAATGGACCTGTTAGAATTTTAACTGAGTAAAAAGTATAGAAATCGAGTTTTTGCAATATAATCGTGTTGGAAAGCCCATAATCAATTATATGAACTCCTAAATTTGGATTAAAACTTATTTTGCAACCCTTTTGTAGAGGTTTCGGACGAGCGGGTCTAAATGGGCCGAACAATGGATCCGTTAGAATTTTAAGTGAGTAGAAAGTACAAAAAGTGAGTTTTTGCAATATAATATGTTTGAAAATCTCTTAATCAATTGTATGAACTCCTAAATTTGGATTAAAACTTATTTTGCAACCTTTTTGTAGAGGTTTCGGACGAGCGGGTCTAAATGGGCCGAACAATAGACCCGTTAGAATTTTAACGGAGTAAAAAGTATAGAAATCGAGTTTTTGAAATATGATCGTGTTGAAAAGCTCGTAATCAATTGTACGAACTCCTATATTTGGATTAACACTTAAGTTTGCAATCCTTTTGTAAAGGTTTCGGACGAGGGGGTCTAAATGGGCCGAACAATGGACCCGTTAGAATTTTAACGGAGTAAAAAGTACAGAAATCAAGTTTTTGCAATATAGTCGTGTTGAAAAGCTTGTAATCAATTGTATGAACCCCTAAATTTGGTTTAACACTTAGTTTGCAACCTTTTGTAGAGGTTTCGGACGAGGGGGTCTTAATGGGCCGAACAATGGATCCGTTAGAATTTTAACTGAATAAAAAGTACAGAAATCGGGTTTTTGCAATATAATCACGTCAAAAATCTCGTAATCAATTGTATGAACTCCTAAATTAGGATTAAAACTTATTTTGCAACCATTTTGTAGAGGTTTCGGATGAGCGGGTCCAAATGGGCAGAACAATGGACCCGTTAGAATTTTTACTGAGTAAAATGTAATAAAATCGAGTTTTTGCAATATAATCATGTTAAAGAGCTCGTAATCAATTGTATGAACTCCTAAATTTGGATTAAATCTTATTTTGCAACCCTTTTGCAGAGGTTTCGGACGAGCGGGTCTAAATGGGCCGAATAATGGACCCGTTAGAATTTTAACTGAGTAAAAAGTACAGTAATCGAGTTTTTGCAATATAATCATGTTGAAAAGCTCATAATCAACTATATGAACTCCTAAAATTTGATTCTAACTTGTTTTGCGGTCTTTTTTGTAGAGGTTTCGGACGAGCAGGTTTAAATGGGGCGAACAATGGACCTGTTAGAATTTTAACTGAGAAAAAAGTATAGAAATCGAGTTTTTGCAATATAATCGTGTTGAAAAGCTCGTAATCAATTGTATGAACTCCTAAATTTGGATTAAAACTTATTTTGCAACCCTTTTGTAGAGGTTTCGGACGAGCGGGTCTAAATGGGCCGAACAATGGACCTGTTAGAATTTTAATTGAGTAAAAAGTACAAAAATCGAGTTTTTGCAATATAATCGTGTTCAAAACCTCTTAATCAATTATATGAACTCTTAGAATTTGATTCAAACTTATTTTGCGATCTTTTTTGTAACGGTTTCGGACGAGCGGGTCTAAATGGGCCGAACAATGGACCCGTTATAATTTTAACTGAGTAAAAATTAAAGAAATCGAGTTTTTGCAATATAATCGTGTTGAAAAGCTCGTAAACAATTGTATGAACTCCTAAATTTGGATTAAAACTTAATTTGCAACCCTTGTGTAGAGGTTTCAGACGAGCGGGTCTAAATGGGCCGAACAATGGACCCGTTAGAATTTTAACCGAGTAAAAAGTACTGTAATCGAGTTTTTGTAGTATAATCGTGTTGAAAAGCTCGTAATCAATTATATGAACTCCTAAAATTTTATTCCTAACTTGTTTTACGGTCTTTTTTTTAGAGGTTTCGGACGAGCGGGCCTAAATGGGCCGAACAATGGACCTGTTAGAATTTTAACTGAGAAAAAAGTATAGAAATTGAGCTTTTGCAATATAATCGTGTTGAAAAGCTCGTAATCAATTGTATGAACTCCTAAATTTGGATTAAAACTTATTTCGCAACCCTTTTGTAGAGGTTTCGGACGAGTGGGTCTAAATGGGCCGAACAATGGACCTGTTAGAATTTTAACTGAGTAAAAAGTACAAAAATCGAGTTTTTGCAATATAATCGTGTTGAAAAGCTCATAATCAATTGTATGAACTCTTAAATTTGGATTAAAACTTATTTTCCAACCCTTTTGTGGAGGTTTCAGACGAGCAGGTCTAAATGGGCCGAGCAATGGACCCATTAGAATTTTAACTGAGTAAAAAGTACTATAATCGAGTTTTTGTAATATAATCGTGTTGAAAAGCTCGTAATCAATTATATGAACTCCTAAATTTGATTCTAACTTGTTTTGCGGTCTTTTTTGTAGAGGTTTCAGACGAGCGGGTCTAAATGGGCCGAACAATGGACCAGTTAGAATTTTAACCGAGTAAAAAGTACAGAAGTCGAGTTTTTGCAATATAATCATGTTGAAAAGCTCGTAATCAATTATATGAACTCCTAAAAAGTACAGAGGTTTCGGACGAACGGGTCTAAATGGGCCGAACAAAGAACCCGTTAGAATTTTAACAGAGTAAAAAGTACAGAAATCGAGTTTTTGCAATATAATCATGTTGGAAAGCTCGAAATCAATTATCTGAACTCTTAAATTTGATTAAAACTTGTTTTGCGGTCTTTTTTGTAGAGGTTTCGGACGAGAAGGTCTAAATGGACCGAGCAATGGACCCATTAGAATTTTAACTGAGTAAAAAGTACTATAATCGAGTTTTTGTAATATAATCGTTTTGAAAAGCTCGTAATCAATTATATGAACTCCTAAAATTTTATTCTAACTTGTTTTGCGGTCTTTTTTGTAGAGGTTTCGGACGAGCGGGCCTAAATGGGCCGAACAATGGACCTGTTAGAATTTTAACTGAGAAAAAAGTATAGAAATCGAGCTTTTGCAATATAATCGTGTTGAAAAGCTCGTAATCAATTGTATGAACTCCTAAATTTGGATTAAAACTTATTTTGCAACCCTTTTGTAGAGGTTTCGGACGAATGGGTCTAAATGGGCCGAACAATGGACCTGTTAGAATTTTAACTGAGTAAAAAGTACAAAAATCGAGTTTTTGCAATATAATCGTGTTCAAAAGCTCTTAATCAATTATATGAACTCCTAGAATTTGATTCTAACTTATTTCGCGATCTTTTTGTAACGGTTTCGGACGAGCGGGTCTAAATGGGCTGAACAATGGACCCGTTATAATTTTAACTGAGTAAAAATTAAAGAAATCGAGTTTTTGCGATATAATCGTGTTGAAAAGCTCGTAAACAATTGTATGAACTCCTAAATTTGGATTAAAACTTATTTTGCAACCCTTTTGTAGAGGTTTCAGACGAACGGGTCTAAATGGGCCGAACAATGGACCCGTTAGAATTTTAACCGAGTAAAAAGTACTGTAATCGAGTTTTTGTAATATAATCGTGTTGAAAAGCTCGTAATCAATTATATGAACTCCTAAATTTGATTCTAACTTGCTTTGAGGTCTTTTTGTAGAGGTTTCGGACGAGCGGGTCTAAATGGGCCGAACAATGGACCCGCTAGAATTTTAACTGTGTAAAAAGTACATAAATCGAGTTTTTACAATATAATCATGTTGAGAAGCTCGTAATCAATTATATGAACTCCTAAATTTCATTCTAACTTGTTTTGCGGTCTTTTTTGTAGAGGTTTTAGACGAGCAGGTTTAAATGGGGCGAACAATGGACCTGTTAGAATTTTAACTGAGTAAAAAGTACAGAAATCGAGTTTTTGCAATATAATAGTGTTGAAAAGCTCATAATCAATTATATGAACTCCTAAATTTGGATTAAAACTTATTTTGCAACCCTTTTTGTAGAGCTTTCGGACGAGCGGGTCTAAATGGGGCGAACAATGGACCCGTTAGAATTTTAACTGAGTAAAAAATAAAGTAATCGAGTTTTTGAAATATAATCGTGTTCAAAAGCTCTTAAGCAATTATATGAACTCCTAGAACTTGATTCTAACTTATTTTGCGATCTTTTTTGTAACGGTTTCGGACGAGCGGGTCTAAAAGGGCCGAACAATGAACCCGTTAGAATTTTAACTGAGTAAAAAGTAAAGATATCGAGTTTTGCAATATAATCATGTTGAAAAGCTCGTAAACAATTGTATGAACTATTAAATTTGGATTAAAACTTATTTTGCAACCCTTTTTGTAAAGGATTCGGACGAGCGAGTCTAAATGGGCCGAACAATGGACCCGTTAGAATTTTAACCGAGTAAAAAGTATAAAAATTAAGTTTTTGCAATATAATAGTGTTGAAAAGCTCGTAATCAATTATATGAACTCGTAAATTAGGATTAAAACTTATTTTGCAGCCCTTTTTTGTAGAGGTTTCGGACGAGCGGGTCTAAATGGGTCGAACAATGGACACGTTAGAATTTTTTTTAAGAAAGCTCATTAGAATTTTAACTAAGTAAAAAGTACAGAAATTGAATTTTTGCAATGTAATCCTGTTGAAAAGCTCGTTATCAATTATATGAACTCCTAAAATTTGATTCTAATTTATTTTGTGATCTTTTATGTTGAGGTTTCAGGCGAGCGGGTCTAAATGGGCCGAACAATGGACTCGTTAGAATTTTAACTGAGTAAAAAGTACAAAAATCGAGTTTTAGCAATCTAATTGTGTTGAAAAGCTCGTAATCAATTGTATGAACTCTTAAATTTGGATTAAAACTTATTTTGCAACCCTTTTGTAGAGGTTTCGGACGATTGGGTCTAAATGGGCCGAACAATGGATCCGTTAGAATTTTAACCGAGTAAAAAGTACAGAAATCGAGTTTTTGCTATATAATCGTGTTGAAAAGCTCGTAATCAATTATATGAACTCCTAAAATTTGATTCTAACTTGTTTTACGGTCTTTTTGTAGAGGTTTCGTACGAGCGGGTCTAAATGGGCCGAAAATTGGACCCGTTAGAATTTTAACTTAGTCAAAAGTACAGAAATCGAGTTTTTGCAATATAATAGTGTTGAAAAGCTCGTAATAAATTATATGAACTTCTAAATTTCGATTAAAACTTACTTTGCAGTCCTTTTCGTAAGGTTTCAGACGATCAAGTCTAAATGGGCCGAACAATGGACCCGTTAGAATTTTAACCGAGTGAAAAGTATAAAAATTAAGTTTTTGCAATATAATAGTGTTGAAAAGCTCGTAATCAATTATATGAACTCCTAAATTTGGATTAAAACTTATTTTGCAGCCCTTTTTTGTAGAGGTTTCAGACGAGCGGGTCTAAATGATCCGAACAATGGACACGTTAGAATTTTTTTAAGAAAGCTCATTAGAATTTTAACTAAGTAAAAAGTACAGAAATTAAATTTTTGCAATATAATCGTGTTGAAAAGCTCGTTATCAATTATATGAACTCCTAAAATTTGATTCTAACTTATTTTGTGATCTTTTATGTTGAGGTTTCAGACGAGCGGGTCTAAATAGGCCGGACAATGGACCCGTTAGAATTTTAACTGAGAAAAAAGTACAAAAATCGAGTTTTTGCAATCTAATTGTGTTGAAAAGCTCGTAAGCAATTGTATGAACTCCTAAATTTGGATTAAAACGTATTTTGCAACCCTTTTGTAGAGGTTTCGGACGAGCGAGTCTAAATGGGCCGAACAATGGACCCGTTAGAATTTTAACTGAGTAAAAAGTATAGAAATCGAGTTTTTGCAATATAATCATGTCGAAAAGCCCATAATAAATTGTATGAACTCCTAAATTTGGATTAAAAATTATTTTGCAACCTTTTTTGTAGAGGTTTCGGACGAGCGGGTCTAAATGGGCCGAACAATGGACCTGTTAGAATTTTAACTGAGTAAAAAGTATAGAAATCGAGTTTTTGCAATATAATCGTGTTGGAAAGCCCATAATCAATTATATGAACTCCTAAATTTGGATTAAAACTTATTTTGCAACCCTTTTGTAGAGGTTTCGGACGAGCGGGTCTAAATGGGCCGAACAAAGAGCCCGTTAGAATTTTAACTCAGTAAAAGGTACAGAAATCAAGTTTTTGCAATATAATCGTGTTGAAAAGCTCGTAATCAATTGTATGAACTCCTGAATTTGGATTAAAACTTATTTTCCAACCCTTTTGTAGAGGTTTCAGACGAGCGGGTCTAAATGGGCCGAACAATGGACCCGTTAGAATTTTAACTGAGTAAAAAGTACAGAAATCGAGTTTTTGCAATATAATCGTGTTGAAAAGCTCATAATCAATTATATGAACTCCTAAAATTTGATTAAAACTTACTTTGCGGTCCTTTTCGTAAGGTTTCGGACGATCGAGTCTAAATGGGCCGAACAATGGACCCGTTAGAATTTTAACCGAGTAAAAAGTATAATTTGCGGTCTTTTTGTAGAGGTTTCAGACGAGCGGGTCTAAATGGGCCGAACAATGGACCCGTTAGAATTTTAACAGAGTCAAAAGTACAGAAATCGAGTTTTTGCAATATAATAGTGCTGAAAAGCTCGTAATAAATTATATGAACTCCTAAATTTCAATTAAAACTTACTTTGCGGTCCTTTTCGTAAGGTTTCGGACGAGCGAGTCTAAATGGGCCGAACAATGGACCCGTTAGAATTTTAACCGAGTAAAAAGTATAAAAATTAAGTTTTTGCAATATAATAGTGTTGAAAAGCTCGTAATCAATTATATGAACTCGTAAATTAGGATTAAAACTTATTTTGCAGCCCTTTTTTGTAGAGGTTTCGGACGAGCGGGTCTAAATGGGTCGAACAATGGACACGTTAGAATTTTTTTTAAGAAAGCTCATTAGAATTTTAACTAAGTAAAAAGTACAGAAATTGAATTTTTGCAATGTAATCCTGTTGAAAAGCTCGTTATCAATTATATGAACTCCTAAAATTTGATTCTAATTTATTTTGTGATCTTTTATGTTGAGGTTTCAGGCGAGCGGGTCTAAATGGGCCGAACAATGGACTCGTTAGAATTTTAACTGAGTAAAAAGTACAAAAATCGAGTTTTAGCAATCTAATTGTGTTTAAAAGCTCGTAATCAATTGTATGAACTCTTAAATTTGGATTAAAACTTATTTTGCAACCCTTTTGTAGAGGTTTCGGACGATTGGGTCTAAATGGGCCGAACAATGGACCCGTTAGAATTTTAACCGAGTAAAAAGTACAGAAATCGAGTTTTTGCTATATAATCGTGTTGAAAAGCTCGTAATCAATTATATGAACTCCTAAAATTTGATTCTAACTTGTTTTACGGTCTTTTTGTAGAGGTTTCGTACGAGCGGGTCTAAATGGGCCGAAAATTGGACCCGTTAGAATTTTAACTTAGTCAAAAGTACAGAAATCGAGTTTTTGCAATATAATAGTGTTGAAAAGCTCGTAATAAATTATATGAACTTCTAAATTTCGATTAAAACTTACTTTGCAGTCCTTTTCGTAAGGTTTCAGACGATCAAGTCTAAATGGGCCGAACAATGGACCCGTTAGAATTTTAACCGAGTGAAAAGTATAAAAATTAAGTTTTTGCAATATAATAGTGTTGAAAAGCTCGTAATCAATTATATGAACTCCTAAATTTGGATTAAAACTTATTTTGCAGCCCTTTTTTGTAGAGGTTTCAGACGAGCGGGTCTAAATGATCCGAACAATGGACACGTTAGAATTTTTTTAAGAAAGCTCATTAGAATTTTAACTAAGTAAAAGTACAGAAATTAAATTTTTGCAATATAATCGTGTTGAAAAGCTCGTTATCAATTATATGAACTCCTAAAATTTGATTCTAACTTATTTTGTGATCTTTTATGTTGAGGTTTCAGACGAGCGGGTCTAAATAGGCCGGACAATGGACCCGTTAGAATTTTAACTGAGAAAAAAGTACAAAAATCGAGTTTTTGCAATCTAATTGTGTTGAAAAGCTCGTAAGCAATTGTATGAACTCCTAAATTTGGATTAAAACGTATTTTGCAACCCTTTTGTAGAGGTTTCGGACGAGCGAGTCTAAATGGGCCGAACAATGGACCCGTTAGAATTTTAACTGAGTAAAAAGTATAGAAATCGAGTTTTTGCAATATAATCATGTCGAAAAGCCCATAATAAATTGTATGAACTCCTAAATTTGGATTAAAAATTATTTTGCAACCTTTTTTGTAGAGGTTTCGGACGAGCGGGTCTAAATGGGCCGAACAATGGACCTGTTAGAATTTTAACTGAGTAAAAAGTATAGAAATCGAGTTTTTGCAATATAATCGTGTTGGAAAGCCCATAATCAATTATATGAACTCCTAAATTTGGATTAAAACTTATTTTGCAACCCTTTTGTAGAGGTTTCGGACGAGCGGGTCTAAATGGGCCGAACAAAGAGCCCGTTAGAATTTTAACTCAGTAAAAGGTATAGAAATCAAGTTTTTGCAATATAATCGTGTTGAAAAGCTCGTAATCAATTGTATGAACTCCTGAATTTGGATTAAAACTTATTTTCCAACCCTTTTGTAGAGGTTTCAGACGAGCGGGTCTAAATGGGCCGAACAATGGACCCGTTAGAATTTTAACTGAGTAAAAAGTACAGAAATCGAGTTTTTGCAATATAATCGTGTTGAAAAGCTCATAATCAATTATATGAACTCCTAAAATTTGATTAAAACTTACTTTGCGGTCCTTTTCGTAAGGTTTCGGACGATCGAGTCTAAATGGGCCGAACAATGGACCCGTTAGAATTTTAACCGAGTAAAAAGTATAATTTGCGGTCTTTTTGTAGAGGTTTCAGACGAGCGGGTCTAAATGGGCCGAACAATGGACCCGTTAGAATTTTAACAGAGTCAAAAGTACAGAAATCGAGTTTTTGCAATATAATAGTGCTGAAAAGCTCGTAATAAATTATATGAACTCCTAAATTTCGATTAAAACTTACTTTGCGGTCCTTTTCGTAAGGTTTCGGACGAGCGAGTCTAAATGGGCCGAACAATGGACCCGTTAGAATTTTAACCGAGTAAAAAGTATAAAAATTAAGTTTTTGCAATATAATAGTGTTGAAAAGCTCGTAATCAATTATATGAACTCGTAAATTAGGATTAAAACTTATTTTGCAGCCCTTTTTTGTAGAGGTTTCGGACGAGCGGGTCTAAATGGGTCGAACAATGGACACGTTAGAATTTTTTTTAAGAAAGCTCATTAGAATTTTAACTAAGTAAAAAGTACAGAAATTGAATTTTTGCAATGTAATCCTGTTGAAAAGCTCGTTATCAATTATATGAACTCCTAAAATTTGATTCTAATTTATTTTGTGATCTTTTATGTTGAGGTTTCAGGCGAGCGGGTCTAAATGGGCCGAACAATGGACTCGTTAGAATTTTAACTGAGTAAAAAGTACAAAAATCGAGTTTTAGCAATCTAATTGTGTTGAAAAGCTCGTAATCAATTGTATGAACTCTTAAATTTGGATTAAAACTTATTTTGCAACCCTTTTGTAGAGGTTTCGGACGATTGGGTCTAAATGGGCCGAACAATGGACCCGTTAGAATTTTAACCGAGTAAAAAGTACAGAAATCGAGTTTTTGCTATATAATCGTGTTGAAAAGCTCGTAATCAATTATATGAACTCCTAAAATTTGATTCTAACTTGTTTTACGGTCTTTTTGTAGAGGTTTCGTACGAGCGGGTCTAAATGGGCCGAAAATTGGACCCGTTAGAATTTTAACTTAGTCAAAAGTACAGAAATCGAGTTTTTGCAATATAATAGTGTTGAAAAGCTCGTAATAAATTATATGAACTTCTAAATTTCGATTAAAACTTACTTTGCAGTCCTTTTCGTAAGGTTTCAGACGATCAAGTCTAAATGGGCCGAACAATGGACCCGTTAGAATTTTAACCGAGTGAAAAGTATAAAAATTAAGTTTTTGCAATATAATAGTGTTGAAAAGCTCGTAATCAATTATATGAACTCCTAAATTTGGATTAAAACTTATTTTGCAGCCCTTTTTTGTAGAGGTTTCAGACGAGCGGGTCTAAATGATCCGAACAATGGACACGTTAGAATTTTTTTAAGAAAGCTCATTAGAATTTTAACTAAGTAAAAAGTACAGAAATTAAATTTTTGCAATATAATCGTGTTGAAAAGCTCGTTATCAATTATATGAACTCCTAAAATTTGATTCTAACTTATTTTGTGATCTTTTATGTTGAGGTTTCAGACGAGCGGGTCTAAATAGGCCGGACAATGGACCCGTTAGAATTTTAACTGAGAAAAAAGTACAAAAATCGAGTTTTTGCAATCTAATTGTCTTGAAAAGCTCGTAAGCAATTGTATGAACTCCTAAATTTGGATTAAAACGTATTTTGCAACCCTTTTGTAGAGGTTTCGGATGAGCGTGTCTAAATGGGCCGAACATTGGACCCGTTAGAATTTTAACTGAGTACAAAGTAATGAAATCAAGTTTTTGCAATATAATCTTGTTGAAAAGCTCGTAATAATTTATATGAACTCCTAAAATTTGATTCTAATTTGTTTTGCGGTCTCTTTTGTAGAGGTTTCGGACGAGCGGGTCCAAATGGGCCGAACAATGGACCCGTTAGAATTTTTACTGAGTAAAATGTAATAAAATCGAGTTTTTGCAATATAATCATGTTAAAGAGCTCGTAATCAATTGTATGAACTCCTAAATTTGGATTAAATCTTATTTTGCAACCCTTTTGCAGAGGTTTCGAACGAGCGGGTCTAAATGGGCCGAACAATGGACCCGTTAGAATTTTAACCGAGTAAAAAGTACAGAAATCGAGTTTTTGCTATATAATCGTGTTGAAAAGCTCGTAATCAATTATATGAACTCCTAAAATTTGATTCTAACTTGTTTTACGGTCTTTTTGTAGAGGTTTCAGACGAGCGGGTCTAAATGGGTCGAACAATGGACCCGTTAGAATTTTAACTGAGTCAAAAGTACAGAAATCGAGTTTTTGCAATATAATAGTGCTGAAAAGCTCGTAATAAATTATATGAACTCCTAAATTTCGATTAAAACTTATTTTGCAACCCTTTTGTAGAGGTTTCGGACGAGCGGGTCTAAATGGGCCGAACAATGGACCCGTTAGAATTTTAACTAAGTAAAAAGTACAAAAATCGAGTATTTGCAATATAATCGTGTTCAAAAGCTCTTAATCAATTATATGAACTCCTAAATTAGGATTAAAACTTATTTTGCAGCCCTATTTTGTAGAGGTTTCGGACGAGCGGGTCTAAATGGGTCGAACAATGGACACGTTAGAATTTTTTTTAAGAAAGCTCATTAGAATTTTAACTAAGTAAAAAGTACAGAAATTGAATTTTTGCAATGTAATCCTGTTGAAAAGCTCGTTATCAATTATATGAACTCCTAAAATTTGATTCTAATTTATTTTGTGATCTTTTATGTTGAGGTTTCAGGCGAGCGGGTCTAAATGGGCCGAACAATGGACTCGTTAGAATTTTAACTGAGTAAAAATTACAAAAATCGAGTTTTAGCAATCTAATTGTGTTGAAAAGCTCGTAATCAATTGTATGAACTCCTAAATTTGGATTAAAACTTATTTTGCAACCCTTTTGTAGAGGTTTCGGACGATTGGGTCTAAATGGGCCGAACAATGGACCCGTTAGAATTTTAACCGAGTAAAAAGTACAGAAATCGAGTTTTTGCTATATAATCGTGTTGAAAAGCTCGTAATCAATTATATGAACTCCTAAAATTTGATTCTAACTTATTTTACGGTCTTTTGTAGAGGTTTCGTACGAGCGGGTCTAAATGGGCCGAAAATTGGACCCGTTAGAATTTTAACTGAGTCAAAAGTACAGAAATCGAGTTTTTGCTATATAATAGTGTTGAAAAGCTCGTAATAAATTATATGAACTTCTAAATTTTGATTAAAACTTACTTTGCAGTCCTTTTCGTAAGGTTTCAGACGATCGAGTCTAAATGGGCCGAACAATGGACCCGTTAGAATTTTAACCGAGTGAAAAGTATAAAAATTAAGTTTTTGCAATATAATAGTGTTGAAAAGCTCGTAATCAATTATATGAACTCCTAAATTTGGATTAAAACTTATTTTGCAGCCCTTTTTTGTAGAGGTTTCGGACGAGCGGGTCTAAATGATCCGAACAATGGACACGTTATATTTTTTTTAAGAAAGCTCATTAGAATTTTAACTAAGTAAAAAGTACAGAAATTGAATTTTTGCAATATAATCGTGTTGAAAAGCTCGTTATCAATTATATGAACTCCTAAAATTTGATTCTAACTTATTTTGTGATCTTTTATGTTGAGGTTTCAGACGAGCGGGTCTAAATGGGCTGGACAATGGACCCGTTAGAATTTTAACTGAGAAAAAAGTACAAAAATCGAGTTTTTACAATCCAATTGTGTTGAAAAGCTCGTTATCAATTGTATGAACTCCTAAATTTGGATTAAAACGTATTTTGCAACCCTTTTGTAGAGGTTTCGGATGAGCGTGTCTAAATGGGCCGAACATTGGACCCGTTAGAATTTTAACTGAGTACAAAGTAATGAAATCAAGTTTTTGCAATATAATCATGTTGAAAAGCTCGTAATAATTTATATGAACTCCTAAAATTTGATTCTAATTTGTTTTGCGGTCTCTTTTGTAGAGGTTTCGGACGAGCGGGTCCAAATGGGCCGAACAATGGACCCGTTAGAATTTTTACTGAGTAAAATGTAATTAAATCGAGTTTTTGCAATATAATCATGTTAAAGAGCTCGTAATCAATTGTATGAACTCCTAAATTTGGATTAAATCTTATTTTGCAACCCTTTTGCAGAGGTTTCGGACGAGCGGGTCTAAATGGGCCGAACAATGGACCCGTTAGAATTTTAACCAAGTAAAAAGTACAGAAATCGAGTTTTTGTTATATAATCGTGTTGAAAAGCTCGTAATCAATTATATGAACTCCTAAAATTTGATTCTAACTTGTTTTACGGTCTTTTTGTAGAGGTTTCAGACGAGCGGGTCTAAATGGGCCGAACAATGGACCCGTTAGAATTTTAACTGAGTCAAAAGTACAGAAATCGAGTTTTTGCAATATAATAGTGCTGAAAAGCTCGTAATAAATTATATGAACTCCTAAATTTCGATTAAAACTTATTTTGCAACCCTTTTGTAGAGGTTTCGGACGAGCGGGTCTAAATGAGCCGAACAATGGACCCGTTAGAATTTTAACTGAGTAAAAAGTACAAAAATCGAGTATTTGCAATATAATCGTGTTCAAAAGCTCTTAATCAATTATATGAACTCCTAAATTAGGATTAAAACTTATTTTGCATCCCTATTTTGTAGAGGTTTCGGACGAGCGGGTCTAAATGGGTCGAACAATGGACACGTTAGAATTTTTTTTAAGAAAGCTCATTAGAATTTTAACTAAGTAAAAAGTACAGAAATTGAATTTTTGCAATGTAATCCTGTTGAAAAGCTCGTTATCAATTATATGAACTCCTAAAATTTGATTCTAATTTATTTTGTGATCTTTTATGTTGAGGTTTCAGGCGAGCGGGTCTAAATGGGCCGAACAATGGACTCGTTAGAATTTTAACTGAGTAAAAATTACAAAAATCGAGTTTTAGCAATCTAATTATGTTGAAAAGCTCGTAATCAATTGTATGAACTCCTAAATTTGGATTAAAACTTATTTTGCAACCCTTTTGTAGAGGTTTCGGACGATTGGGTCTAAATGGGCCGAACAATGGACCCGTTAGAATTTTAACCGAGTAAAAAGTACAGAAATCGAGTTTTTGCTATATAATCGTGTTGAAAAGCTCGTAATCAATTATATGAACTCCTAAAATTTGATTCTAACTTATTTTACGGTCTTTTTGTAGAGGTTTCGTACGAGCGGGTCTAAATGGGCCGAAAATTGGACCCGTTAGAATTTTAACTGAGTCAAAAATACAGAAATCGAGTTTTTGCTATATAATAGTGTTGAAAAGCTCGTAATAAATTATATGAACTTCTAAATTTTGATTAAAATTTACTTTGCAGTCCTTTTCGTAAGGTTTCAGACGATCGAGTCTAAATGGGCCGAACAATGGACCCGTTAGAATTTTAACCGAGTGAAAAGTATAAAAATTAAGTTTTTGCAATATAATAGTGTTGAAAAGCTCGTAATCAATTCTATGAACTCCTAAATTTGGATTAAAACTTATTTTGCAGCCCTTTTTTGTAGAGGTTTCGGACGAGCGGGTCTAAATGATCCGAACAATGGACACGTTATATTTTTTTTAAGAAAGCTCATTAGAATTTTAACTAAGTAAAAAGTACAGAAATCGAATTTTTGCAATATAATCGTGTTGAAAAGCTCGTTATCAATTATATGAACTCCTAAAATTTGATTCTAACTTATTTTGTGATCTTTTATGTTGAGGTTTCAGAAGAGCGGGTCTAAATGGGCTGGACAATGGACCCGTTAGAATTTTAACTGAGAAAAAAGTACAAAAATTGAGTTTTTACAATCTAATTGTGTTGAAAAGCTCGTTATCAATTGTATGAACTCCTAAATTTGGATTAAAACGTATTTTGCAACCCTTTTGTAGAGGTTTCGGATGAGCGTGTCTAAATGGGCCGAACATTGGACCCGTTAGAATTTTAACTGAGTACAAAGTAATGAAATCAAGTTTTTGCAATATAATCATGTTGAAAAGCTCGTAATAATTTATATGAATTCCTAAAATTTGATTCTAATTTGTTTTGCGGTCTCTTTTGTAGAGGTTTCGGACGAGCGGGTCTAAATAGGCCGAACAATGGATCTGTTAGAATTTTAAGTGAGTAGAAAGTACAAAAAGTGAGTTTTTGCAATATAATATGTTCGAAAATCTCTTAATCAATTGTATGAACTCCTAAATTTGGATTAAAACTTATTTTGCAACCTTTTTGTAGAGGTTTCGGACGAGCGGGTCTAAATGGGCCGAACAATAGACCCGTTAGAATTTTAACGGAGTAAAAAGTATAGAAATCGAGTTTTTAAAATATAATCGTGTTGAAAAGCTCGTAATCAATTGTATGAACTCCTAAATTTGGATTAACACTTAAGTTTGCAATCCTTTTGTAAAGGTTTCGGACGAGGGGGTCTAAATGGGCCGAACAATGGACCCGTTAGAATTTTAACGGGGTAAAAAGTACAGAAATCGAGTTTTTGCAATATAGTCATGTTGAAAAGCTT
This sequence comes from Hibiscus trionum, assembly GCA_030270665.1. Lineage (NCBI taxonomy): Eukaryota > Viridiplantae > Streptophyta > Magnoliopsida > Malvales > Malvaceae > Hibiscus > Hibiscus trionum. The sequence goes on along the minus strand of BSYR01000010.1, from coordinate 33,473,413 downwards.
GTAATCAATTGTATGAACCCCTAAATTTGGTTTAACACTTAGTTTGCAACCTTTTTGTAGAGGTTTCGGACGAGTGGGTCTTAATGGGCCGAACAATGGACCCGTTAGAATTTTAACTGAGTAAAAAGTACAGAAATCGGGTTTTTGCAATATAATCACGTCGAAAATCTCGTAATCAATTGTATGAACTCCTAAATTAGGATTAAAACTTATTTTGCAACCCTTTTGTAGAGGTTTCGGATGAGCGGGTCCAAATGGGCCGAACAATGGACCCGTTAGAATTTTTACTGAGTAAAATGTAATAAAATCGAGTTTTTGCAATATAATCATGTTAAAAAGCTCGTAATCAATTGTATGAACTCCTAAATTTGGATTAAATCTTATTTTGCAACCCTTTTGCAGAGGTTTCGGATGAGCGAGTCTAAATGGGCCGAACAATGGACCCGTTAGAATTTTAACTGAGTAAAAAAGTACAGTAATCGAGTTTTTGCAATATAATCATGTTGAAAAGCTCGTAATCAATTATATGAACTCCTAAAATTTGATTCTAACTTGTTTTGCGGTCTTTTTTGTAGAGGTTTCGGACGAGCGGGCCTAAATGGGCCGAACAATGGACCCGTTAGAATTTTAACTGAGAAAAAAGTATAGAAATCGAGTTTTTGCAATATAATCGTGTTGAAAAGCTCGTAATCAATTGTATGAACTCCTAAATTTGGATTAAAACTTGTTTTGCAACCCTTTTGTAGAGGTTTCGGACGAGCGGGTCTAAATGGGCCGAACAATGGACCTGTTAGAATTTTAACTGAGTAAAAAGTACAAAAATCGAGTTTTTGCAATATAATCGTGTTCAAAAGCTCTTAATAAATTATATGAACTCTTAAAATTTGATTCTAACTTATTTTGCGATCTTTTTTGTAACGGTTTCGGACGAGCGGGTCTAAATGGGCCGAACAATGGACCCGTTATAATTTTAACTAAGTAAAAATTAAAGAAATCGAGTTTTTGCAATATAATCGTATTGAAAAGCTCGTAAAAAATTGTATGAACTCCTAAATTTGGATTAAAACTTAATTTGCAACCCTTGTGTAGAGGTTTCAGACGAGCGGGTATAAATGGGCCGAACAATGGACCCGTTAGAATTTTAACCGAGTAAAAAGTATTGTAATCGAGTTTTTGTAATATAATCGTGTTGAAAAGCTCGTAATCAATTATATGAACACCTAAAATTTGATTCCTAACTTGTTTTGCGGTCTTTTTTGTAGAGGTTTCGGACGAGCGGGCCTAAATGGGCCGAACAATGGACCTGTTAGAATTTTAACTGAGAAAAAAGTATAGAAATCGAGTTTTTGCAATATAATCGTGTTGAAAAGCTCGTAATCAATTGTATGAACTCCTAAGTTTGGATTAAAACTTATTTTGCAACCCTTTTGTAGAGGTTTCGGACGAGCGGGTCTAAATGGGCCGAACAATGGACCTGTTAGAATTTTAACTGAGTAAAAAGTACAAAAATCGTGTTTTTGCAATATAATCTTGTTCAAAAGCTGTTAATCAATTATATGAACTCCTAGAATTTGATTCTAACTTATTTTGCGATCTTTTTTGTAACGGTTTCGGACGAGCGTGTCTAAATGGGCTGAACAATGGACCCGTTATAATTTTATCTGAGTAAAAATTAAAGAAATCAAGTTTTTGCGATATAATCGTGTTGAAAAGCTCGTAAACAATTGTATGAAATCCTAAATTTGGATTAAAACTTATTTTGCAACCCTTTTGTAGAGGTTTCAGACGAGCGGGTCTAAATGGGCCGAACAATGGACCCGTTAGAATTTTAACCGAGTAAAAAGTACTGTAATCGAGTTTTTGTAATATAATCGTGTTGAAAAGCTCTTAAACAATTATATGAACTCCTAAATTTGATTCTAACTTGTTTTGCGGTCTTTTTGTAGAGGTTTCGGACGAGCGGGTCTAAATGGGCCGAACAATGGACCCGTTAGAATTTTAACTGTGTAAAAAGTACATAAATCGAGTTTTTGCAATATAATCATGTTGAAAAGATCGTAATCAATTATATGAACTCCTAAATTTGATTCTAACTTGTTTTGCGGTCTTTTTTGTAGAGGTTTCGAACGAGCAGGTTTAAATGGGCCGAACAATGGACCTGTTAGAATTTTAACTGAGTAAAAAGTACAGAAATCGAGTTTTTGCAATATAATCGTGTTGAAAAGCTCATAATCAATTGTATGAACTCCTAAATTTATATTAAAACTTATTTTGCAACCCTTTTTGTAGAGCTTTCGGACGAGCGGGTCTAAATGGGGCGAACAATGGACCCGTTAGAATTTTAACTGAGTAAAAAATAAAGTAATCGAGTTTTTGCAATATAATCGTGTTCAAAAGCTCTTAAGCAATTATATGAACTCCTAGAACTTGATTCTAACTTATTTTGCGATCTTTTTTGTAACGGTTTCGGACGAGCGGGTCTAAATGGGCCGAACAATGAACCCGTTAGAATTTTAACTGAGTAAAAAGTAAAGATATCGAGTTTTGCAATATAATCGTGTTGAAAAGCTCGTAAACAATTGTATGAACTATTAAATTTGGATTAAAACTTATTTTGCAACCCTTTTTGTAGAGGATTCGGACGATCGGTTCTAAATGGGCCGAACAATGGATCCGTTAGAATTTTAACTGAGTAAAAAGTATAGAAATCAAGTTTTTGCAATATAATCATGTTTAAAAGCCCATAATAATTTGTATGAACTCCTAAATTTGGATTAAAACTTATTTTGCAACCTTTTTGTAGAGGTTTCGGACGAGCGGGTCTAAATGGGCCGAATAATGGACCTGTTAGAATTTTAACTGAGTAAAAAGTATAGAAATCGAGTTTTTGCAATATAATCGTGTTGAAAAGCTCATAATCAATTATATGAACTCCTAAATTTGGATTAAAACTTATTTTGCAACCCTTTTGTAGAGGTTTCGGACGAGCGGGTCTAAATGGGCCGAACAAAGAACCCGTTAGAATTTTAACTGAGTAAAAGGTACAGAAATCAAGTTTTTGCAATATAATCATGTTGAAAAGCTCGTAATCAATTGTATGAACTCCTAAATTTGGATTAAAACTTATTTTCCAACCCTTTTGTAGAGTTTTCGGACGAGCGGGTCTAAATGGGCCGAACAATGGACCCGTTAGAATTTTAACTGAGTAAAAAGTACATAAACCGAGTTTTTTGCAATATAATCGTGTTGAAAAGCTCATAATCAATTATATGAACTCCTAAAATTTGATTCTAACTTGTTTTGCGGTCTTTTTGTAGAGGTTCCGGACGAGCGGGTCTAAATGGGGGTTATGGTTTTAATATTCCCCTTTGGGAATTTATTGGGGAAAATAACCCCCAAAGAATGATATTGGAAAAAATACCCGCCTTTCATGCCATGTAGGACGAATTCGCGTCCTGGGGAAAGCGAATTCAAGATTCGCGTCCTGCAGGACGCGAATTTCTGGGACGTTTCAGTGGAAAGGGAATTCGCGTTTTGCAAAACGCGAATTCAACGATTTATTGCTGCCCCCGCACGAGAAATTCAACATGAAAATGAATTGAAACCAATATAAGATGTTTAGGTAGCAATATTTGTGATCGAATAACGGATTATCGGGGTACCCGATTAAAATTTTTGAACTATAACAGTGTCGTATTGAAACATATCTTTAAGATGGTGTGAAGATACAAGCGTATATAATATCCTAAGATGTGTGAAAATGGCCTGGAAATGAGCAAGTAACAATGTTTTAAAAGGAAACATTATCGTATAGGCATGTTTAAATGCATTTTAGGGTGTGTTTCGAACTTTTTTTTGGTTTTTCCTAAGTTTGGAGACAAAGATGTGCACCTTAATTTTGCAGTGGTGCTAAAGTTCCGAGGAAGACGGTGTCCGAAAATGTGAGAAAATTGTGTTAAAAATGCTATCAAAGTAACATTTTTGAAGCAAAAAATGTGTCCATAGGCATGTTTTTTTTTTGAAATTTAAAGGGCCTCGTTAAAAAACCCCTTTAAACCTATGTAGGGGGAAAAGAGTGCCCATAAGATTTATTAAATTACCAGATAATAGAAGTTCACAAATCAGAAAAGACTACACAATGGTTGATCTAGTTAATTCGGGGGCCGGTCCTAAGAGGGCATTTCCTAATATCATGTCCAGTGTTCCCACATTTACTGCACCTCCTAGGTTGTCCGGTCTTTTCTCTCGGAACCATATCTTCGGCACAATGAATCCTCGTTGATGGCGGCCGGCCTTTTTTCTTTCGTCGCAGGGAGGGATCTGGGCATATCTTTGGTTCGTTGCTGATTATACGACAGTCACGTGCATTTCCGATCGGAGGGAACTCGTTTCGGTAAACCTTGAAAACGGTTTCGAGCCTGTATACCGGATCAATGAGTGTCGTTGCATCAAAATGAACCGATGCACATGCTGCGAAAGCATGCGAACACGGGAACTTGAACGTCTGGAACTCCCCGCAATCGCACGTTCGCTTTTGCAAATCAACCACGTAGGTGTATTGCATTATTCCTTGTAGCGGTTCAGAAAATTGCGTGACCTCAAAGATATGTTCCCGACGAGAGAAGCACAACGCACCCATCGAGTTAGCATGCGCAATAGACGTTTGGATTTTGTCGGCGAGATCTGGATTAAATATGCGACCAGCTGCCATCCAGTTCATTGCTTGTTTGCCGAGGGTTGCGAAAAGGGTTGCCAATCGGTAATATGTTGCTTTGACAACGGACGTGATAGGTAAATGACGCGTTCCCTTAAGAGACGAATTGATCGCCTCAGCCAAGTTTGTTGTCATATGGCCGCATCGACGACCCCCGTCATAACATCGCAACCATTTCTCCTTCGGTATCTCCATAAGATAGTTATACCCGAATGGATTCCTCAATTGCAACTCCTCCAGCAGCTCTTCCACTTGATTAACACGGTGTGCGTTGCCTGTTGAATAAGACATGTAAAGTAGTTAATTGGTAATAATATGGAAATGGTGGACGTAGAATAACAAAATGGAATGGTTGCATACCCATACGGAGAACCATTATACGTTCATCCTCGTTCTTGAACCTCTGATAGTAGTTTGCTGCTATATGCCGCAAACAATACCGGTGATGTATGTATGGGGGTTTCCATGAATCTCCCAAACGTTGAATTGCTCCCCAAATCCCTGCGCCTCTATCTGAAATAATAGCTAGGCCATCTTCACGTGTACGCAAAACCCGGCGCATGACATACTTGCGGAGGTTGTAAAGGAAAAACTCCCAAGAAGGGATATTTTCCTTTTCAACAATCGCAAAAGCAACTGGGATACATTTTCTGTTGCCATCCTGGGCAACTGCAATTAGCAATATCTGCGTGTATCTGCCATATAAAAATGTACCGTCGATCTGGAGCATAGGTTTGCAGTGACGGAAAGCTTTTATGCATTGGGGGAACGTCCAGAAAAGGCGATGAAATTCGACCTCCCCTGGTACAACACGATCGTTGTAGTACTTCGGAACAGTCTCCAATTCCACAATTGTCCCTGGATTGTATTCCTGCATAACTTGAAGCCATGATCGCAGATCGTTGTATGATAGCTCCCATTGCCCGTACAGTGTTTCGATGGCTCGAGATCTTGCATACCATGCCTTATCGTAATTGACGGTGTACTTGTAAATGGATTTGATGGCAGCTATACACACTGGCACAGATACACGTGGGTTTGCTTTCACGAGTGGAAGGATTGCATCGAAAAGCACGTGTACATCCAAGTTAGGATGGTCTTGGCTGAGGCTCCCAACGGAGCATGTATGAGGCCCTGTATATCTCGTTATTTTCCACAGGTTATACAGCCTTTTCAATTGCGACACACGAACCCTCCATGTACATCCGGCGGACTTGTGAGGACACTCTGCAATATATTTCCTGGCCTCGGTCTTCCAAACGGTGGACGTAACTGAGCGCTGAATGTTGTAATGCTTGATGGCAGCCTCCGCGAGCTTTTTTGTCCTGAAGACCATTCCTTCATGTAGCTCAGTCGAACCCACATTCCATTGGTTGAACTGGTCTAATTGTGGATGTTCTGGGAATTCAGTATCGAAGAAGCCATCCATATCCACTGTTGTGAAGTGCGAAGGTGGGTCGTAATATGTTGCGCAACTGGTTGGTCCATGCTGTTGCGTCGAACGAACATCATCATCCTCATCATCCTCAGAAGAGTTTTCTGCGCTCTCCTCTGATTCCACCGGCTCGTCAATGTCAGATGGATCAGAAGGAAATAGACCCATCTCGTCACCATCAGGCCCAACCTCTGTACGCGGCTCTTCATCAGAAAGCGCATCATCAAACTGAAAAAGTTCTGCATCATCATAAACCTGTGCGTGAACAGGTTCTGAAGTCATAACCGGATCGACAGTAGCGGCGGTTGAATGTCTCCCCGCTAAGAACATATCATCCACATTTCGGTGACTTGGGATGTATGTTGAGTGGCGCCCGGTAGAGAAATCATCGAACGGGTTAAACTGTTCATTGTACGTTGAAGACGCCGTGTATGGAATGTGTGTTGAGTGGCGCCCCGTAGAGAAATCATCATAGTTTGAAACGTATGGACTGTATGACGACTCTTGGGTTGGTGGCAAGTTAAGGTCAAATTCGAACCTTGGAACGGAAGAACGTCGTTGCCGCGAAGACGAAGACGATGAAGCTTCATCGGTTCTTGTTTGAAGAAGGTTGAAGTCACGTCGTAAACTCGATGTCGGACTAATAGCATTTGGATTGAACTCGAGATTTCCTCGTAACCAATTTGGTACCACATTTTGAGCTGCAACGTGAACTTCAGCAAATGTTACAAATAGCTCCATGGCCCATCCCATTGAGTACTGGCTATGTGTATCTATCATCATTTCTACAGAACTGTCGTCTTCCACATCGAATATTGTGTAATACAGTGGCTCTATCGACGTTGGACATCGATACTTCAAAGACTGCAACTCCCTTCCGGAGCGATTGGGAACCTTCCTGGATATTAAGGTCCTAAGCGACTGGAACGTTGATCGTCTCGGAATGTTGATCGTAACAGTATTTTCAGATTGAAATATGATCCCAATGTATGAATCGGGGACCATCTGACCATCGTAGTATACTATAGCTTGAATTCTCGGTGCCATTTCTGAAAATCGAAGAGCTTTTGTGATTCTTAAGTTTTGTTTGGGTGCATCTAGAAATTCTGCACCCCTCAATTATAAATAGAAATCTGTCTGGTAAAGCATTGGTGAATTCTGTAGCAATAATTTTTGAGTTGTCAGCCCAAAGCCCGGTAAAGCTTTTACAGAGCAATAATTTTAGAATTCGCGTTTTGCAAAACGCGAATTCAATTATTCGTACTGAATTCGCGTTTTGTAAAACGCGAATTCTTTTGGAATCTATAGAATTCGCGTTTTACAAAACGCGAATTCAGTACGAATAATTGAATTCGCGTTTTGCAAAACGCGAATTCTAAAATTATTGCTCTGTAAAAGCCGGGCTTTGGGCTGACAAATGCATTATGGTGAAACCGCGTTTCTAACACGCAATATAGATCCTTGCATGCCTATAACCATCTGTATAAATAGGCTGTATTTCTGCCTTAACATCCCATCAAACTTATTACTTTTCTATCTTCCCCGGTTTTCCTGCATTTCTACATTTCTGAAAGATAAAATGGCTCGATATTCAGCTACTGTATTTTATCGTGGAACATACTTCTACACATCTTTTAGTGAAACGATCACAAGAAATGAATTATTTGAGTTGATCTCCAAACGAATTAAAGAGTCGACCAGTGCAAAAATAGAGGCTTTGCAAGTGAAAGTACCAGTCAATGAGCCCGGCCCCGAGGAACATTATATGCTCACACTGTCAGATAAGAAAGCTATGCGAAAGATGTTTCGGGCATACAAACTTGCTGGGGGAACAAACATCGAGCTTAGCGTGAAATTTGATGAGGGATCAAGTTCTTCAACAAATGTTGTAGCTGTCCAAGACGAGAATGCGTTAGCTGGCGAAGACGAGAATGAGTTAGCTAGTCCAGACGAGAATGACGTGTTCTTAAAAATTTATCAGAGACGGCAGGAGAAAGAACAAATAATTGAGGAACTAAACTTAACGTCTGACATAAGTACCGACTACGATTAGTAATGTAATTTTGATTAAGTTATGTAAGTTATTTATCTTGCGTACTTGTAATTTGTGAACTCGGTGCTTTCGATGTAGTGCTTTTGATGTAAGTTTTTAAATAATAGAGGAACTAAACCTATCTTGCGTACTTGTATTTTGTGCTTTCGATTTAGTGCTTTTGATGAAAGTTATTTATCTTGCGTACTTATAAATAACTAACATGAAAAAAAAACATAGAAAAACATAATAGCTCATACATACTCATGAAAAAAACAACTGAAATAGTTTGCACGAACTATATTCGAAAAAGATAGAAAAAAAATATAACTACCCCCTATGTCCGCCGGTCCCACAGTCTGGTGGATGTCGAACTCGAGCTGGATTACGTCGTCCACGGTGAACCGGATCCTGTTGAGGACCATGATCGGGCTGGTCGTCAATGTCATCTCCAGCAGTACCACTTGGGCCGACATGCCCACTAGACAAGAACAACGACTGTGGAGGTGTGTGCTGAACGAACCCGGGGCCCGAACTATCATAAGGCCTAGCATGAAACTGGTATGGGGAAAAAGCAGAGGGAGCAGTGGAACTCGAAGATCCGCCAGTCGGCATCGATGATCCACCCATCATCCCCACAGTAGGAGTGAAAAAGCCTTCCGTCGGACTCGAAGGCCTCGGCTGAATCATCAACTGGGTGGGGCCCTGGGGGCGAATCGGATCGGTAGCTCTGGAGGATGAAGCACCTGCTCCCCTTCGACGTTGCGATCCACCTGCTCCCCTCGTACACTGAGTCCAGGGGCGGTTGCGCTGAACAGGCTCATACACAGCTGCTTGTTCCTCCGGAGTGAGAAGATACGGTTTCCCATTACCAAAGAACCATGCAAAGTAATCAGCACTCACCATAGGCTCATCAAACATTCGGTACTCATTCAGTGCCTGCCGCTGATGCCTATACTGCCACTGTGCAATCCACTGCACATGTTTCACCGACCAGTCATATATCCCGAAAGCGTTTCACCATCCTACATTGAGGGAGTATCTCACGAAGGCGTGGTTTCTCGCTCCCACTTAAGGGACGAAGCTCGGGTATAGAGCTCATGATATGAAAACTCAGAAAACAAATTTATAAAAAAAAATTGTAAAAAATTTATAAAAAAATAAGAATCACAAATTAATTAAATCAAAGTCATAATTTCCACCTATAGAAAAAAAGTAATCGACTTATGGCTTGACTCTCTAAAAAAAGTCCCCAGCGGAGTCGCCAAGCTGTAACAACGAGTGAGTCACCACCAATCCTTAGTTTTACTTTAGGTGCGATTGGAACACCTGAAAACCCGGTTATTTTAATAAAACTTGTTTTTTTTTTTATTTTTTATTAAAACAACGAGTTTTGGTCTGCGAAACCAGAAAATAGGTTCGGGAGTCGGTTACGTGTGGGGAAGGGTGAGCACCCCCACAACGCCCAAAATTGGTACTTGTCGATTACGTAATGTCTTAATGGTGGAATTATGAATTCGAATATAATTTATCAATGTGATCCCTTAAAATATTTAAACGAATATTTGTTTGTAGAAAAGAAAATTTACACCCCAACAACCGAGGCATAATTTTCGTATCAAAAGGGAATTTACACCCCTACGTTCGGGGCATAATTTTCGTAAAAAAGAAATTTACACCCCTACGTTCGAGGCATAATTTCTGTTAGATTCCCGACTGAAGGGAATTTATTTTAAAAATTATAATTTAGAATTAAAAATGATATTTTGTAATAGGGACTAAAGGAAAGCAGCACGCACCCTTACACTCGGGGTACGTTTTTTCATGATAATCCCTAATAAAAAAGGTTTTAATTTAAAATTTAATTAAACAATATATCCGAATATATAAATAATTCATACAAGCATAACATACATAATAAAATTAAAATATACAAAAATGGCATATAAAATAAAAACATACCAACAAATATAAAAACATCTTATATTTCATACAAAATTATTTATTACAAAAAGCCGACATTAAAATAAATACAAAGATAAAGATCAAAATTTACCCTACTAGAAGCTCGAATGAAGAACTTCGACCGACCCCTAGCAAGATCTCTGCATCATCTCGCCATAATTTAAAAATTGATTCGAACGAGCCTCGACAGGACCTCTGATCGAACCAACTGTTCGAACCATTAAAAGGGCACTGCCCCTAAGGTTCGAAAGGGGCACTGCCCCTAAACTTTGCGCCATTTCCATGGCATTTGTTAGCCATTTCTATGGCTTTGCCGTGTCTCTCTGTGTGTGTTCCTTCACATTTGCTTTGCCTCCCTATTTATAGTGATGGGGAGGGGGGATGAGTCAAATGGCAGTTTCACGTGGAAGCCTTGCATGGCATCCACGGTTTTTACCTTTCTTTTGTTCTTTTTCTTTTTCTTTTTCTTTTTTTTATTTGCTTTTGCTTTTTTAATACAATAAGGTATAATAATAATACTATTATTCGAACAAAAAATAACAGTTATAGCCCGGACATAAAATGGGTATTACAGACCCGTTAGAATTTTAACTGAGTAAAAAGTACAGTAATCGAGTTTTTGCAATATAATCATGTTGAAAAGCTCGTAATCAATTATATGAACTCCTAAAATTTGATTCTAACTTGTTTTGCGGTCTTTTTTGCAGAGGTTTCGGACGAGCGGGTCTAAATGGGCCGAATAATGGACCCGTTAGAATTTTAACTGAGAAAAGTACAGAAATCGAGTTTTTGCAATATAATCGTGTTGAAAAGCTCGTAATAAATTGTATGAACTCCTAAATTTGGATTAAAACTTATTTTGCAACCCTTTTGTAGAGGTTTCAGACGAGCGGGTTTAAATGGGCCGAACAATGGACCCGTTAGAATATTAACTGAATAAAAAGTACATAATTCTAGTTTTTTCAATATAATCGTGTTGAAAAGCTCGTAATCAATTTTATGAACTCCTAAATTTGGATTAAAACTTATTTTGCAACCCTCTTGTACAGGTTTCGGACGAGCGGGTTTAAATGGGCAGAACAATGGACCCATTGGAATTTTAACTGAGTAAAAAGTTCCGAAATCGAGTTTTTGAAATATAATCGTGTTGAAAACCTCGTAATCAATTATATTAACTTCTAAAATTTGATTCTAAATTATTTTGCGGACTTTTTTGTAGAGGTTTCGGACGAGCGGGTCTAAATGGGCCGAACAATGGACCCGTTAGAATTTTAAATGAGTAAAAAGTACAGAAATCGAGTTTTTGCAATATAATCGTGTCGAAAAGCTTGAAATTAATTATATGAACTCTTGAATTTGATTAAAACTTGTTTGCGGTCTTTTTTGTAGAGGTTTCGGACGAGCTGGTCTAAATGGGCCGAACAATGGACTCGTTAGAATTTTAACTGAGTAAAAAGTACAGAAATCGAGTTTATGCAATATAATCATGTTGAAAAGCTCGTAATCAATTTTATGAACTGCTAAATTTGGATTAAAACTTATTTTGCAGCCTTTTTGTAGTGGTTTCAGACCATCAGGTTTAATGGGCCGAACAATGGACCCGTTAGAATTTTAACGGAGTAAAAAGTAAAGAAATCGAGTTTTTGCAATATAATCGTGTTGAAAAGCTCGTAATCAATTATATGAACTCCTAAATTTGGATTAAAACTTATTTTCCAACCCTTTTGTAGAGCTTTCAGAGAGAGGGTCTCAATGGGTCGAGCAATGGACCCTTTAGAATTTTAACTGAGTAAAAAGTAAAAAAATCGAGTTTTTGCAATATAATCGTGTTGAAAAGCTCGTAATCAATTGTATGAACTCCTAAATTTGGATTAAAACTTATTTTGCAACCCTTGTGTCGAGGTTTTGGACGAGCGGGTCCCAATGGGCCGAACAATGGACCCGTTAGAATTTTAACTGAGTAAAAAGTAAAAAAAGTCGAATTTTTGCAATATAATCGTGTTGAAAAGCTCTTAATCAATTGTATGAACTCCTAAATTTGGATTAAAACTTATTTTGTAACCCTTTTGTAGAGGTTTCGGACGAGCGGGTCCAAATGGGCCGAACAATGGACCCGTTAGTATTTTAACTAAGTAAAAAGTACAAAAATCGAGTTTTTGCAATATAATCATTTTGAAAATCTGGTAATCAATTATATGAACTCCTAAAATTTGTTTCTAACTTGTTTTGCGGTCTTTTTTGTAGAGGTTTCGGACGAGCGGGTCTAAATGGGCCGAACAATGGACCCGTTAGAATTTTAACTCAGTAAAAAGTACAAAAGTAAAGGTTTTGCAATATAATCGTGTTGAAAAGCTCTTAATCAATTTTATGAACTCCTAAATATGGGTTAAAACTTATTTTGTACTCCAGTTGTAGAGGTTTCGGACGAGCGGGTCTACATGGGCCTAACAATGGACCCGTTAGAATTTTAACAGAGTAAAAAGCGCAAAAATCGAGTTTTTGCAATATAATTGTGTTGAAGAGTTTATAATCAATTGTATGAACTCCTAAATTTGGATTAAAACTTATTTTGCAACCCTTTTGTTGAGGTTTCAGACGAGCGGGTTTAAATGGGCCGAACAATGGACCCGTTAGAATTTTAACTGAGTAAAAAGTTCATATATCGAGTTTTTGCAATATAATCGTGTTGAAAAGCTCGTAATCAATTATATGAACTCCTAAAATTTTATTCTAACTTGTTTTGCGGTCTTTTTTGTAGAGGTTTCGGACGAGTGGGTCTCAATGGGCCGAACAATGGACCCGTTAGAATTTTAACTGAGTAAAAAGTACAAAAATCGAGTTTTTGCATTATAATCATGTTGAAAAGCTTGTAATCAGTTATATGAACTCCTAAATTTGGATTTAAACTTATTTTGCAGCCTTTTTGTAGAGGTTTCGGATGATCAGGTTTAAATGGGCCGAACAATGGACCCATTACAATTTAACGGAGTAAAAAGTACAAAAATCGATTTTTTGCAATATAATCTTGTTGAAAAGCTCGTAATCAAATGTATGAACTCCTAAATTTGTATTAAAACTTATTTTCCAACCCTTTTGTAGAGGTTTAGAACAAGCGGGTCTAAATGGGTCGAACAATGGACCCATTAGAATTTTAATAGAGTAAAAAGTACAAAAATCGAGTTTTTGCAATATAATCATGTTCGGAAGCTCGAAATCAATTATATGAACTCTTTAATTTGATTATAACTTGTTTTGCGATCTTTTTTGTAGAGGTTTCGGACAAGCAGGTCTAAATGGGCCTAACAATGGACCCGTTAGAATTTTAACTGAGTAAATTTATTTTGCAACCCTTTTGTAGAGGTTTCGGACGAGCGGGCCTAAATGGGGCGAACTATGGAACCGTTAGAATTTTAACTGAGTAAAAAGTACAGTAATCGAGTTTTTGCAATATAATCGTGTTGAAAAGCTCGTAATCAATAGTATGAAATCCTAAATTTGGATTAAAACTTATTTTTCAACCTTTTTGTAGAGGTTTCGGACGAGCGGCTCTAAATGGGCCGAACAATGGACCCGTTAGAATTTTAATTGAGTAAAAAGAACATAAATTGAGTTTTTGCAATATAATCGTGTTGAAAAGCTCGTAATCAATTATATAAACTCCTAAAATTTGATTATAACTTGTTTTGCGGTCATTTTTTTAGAGGTTTCAGACGAGCGGGTTTAAATGGGCCGAACAATGCACCCATTAGAATTTTAATAGAGTAAAAAGTACAGAAATCGAGTTTTTGCAATATAATCGTGTTGGATAGCTCGTAGTCAATTATATGAACTCCTAAATTTGGATTAAAACTTATTTTGCAGCCCTTTTTGTAGAGGTTTCGGATGAGCCGATTTAAACGGGCCGAACAATGGACCCGTTAGAATATTAACTGAGTAAAAAGTACAGTAATCGAGTTTTTGCAATATAATCGTGTTGAAAAGCTCGTAATCAATTATTTGAACTCCTAAAATTTGATTCTAACTCATTTTGCGGTCTTTTTTGTAGAGGTTTCAACCGAGCGGTTCTAAATGAGCCGAACAATGGACCCGTTAGAACTTTAATTAAGTAAAAAGTACAGAAATCGAGTTTTTGCAATATAATCATGTTAAAAAGCTAGTAATCAATTGTATGAACTCCTAAATTTGGATTAAAACTTATTTTGCAACCCTTTTGTAGAGGTTTCGGACGAGCGGGTCTAAATGAGCCGAACAATAGAACCGTTAGAATTTTAACTGAGTAAAAAGTCCAAAAATCGAGTTTTTGCAATTTAATCGTGTTGAAAAGCTCGAAATCAATTATATGAACTCCTAAAATTTGATTCTAACTTATTTTGCAGTCTTTTTTGTAAGGGTTTCGGATGAGCGGGTCTAAATGGGCCGAACAATGGGCCCGTTTGATTTTTAACTTAGTAAAAAGTACAAAAATTAAGTTTTTGCAATATAATCGTGTTGAAAAGCTCGTAATCAATTATATGAACTCCTAAATTTGGATTAAAACTTATTTTGCAGCCCTTTTTGTAGAGGTTTCGGACAAGCGAGTCTAAATGGACCGAACAATGGACCCGTTAGAATTTTAACTGAGTAAAAAGTACAGAAATTAAGTTTTTGCAATATAATCGTGTTGAAAAGCTCGTAATCAATTCTATGAACTCCTAAATTTGGATTAAAACTTATTTTGCAGCCTTTTTGTAGAGGTTCCGGACGAGCGGGTCTAAATGGTCCGAACAATGGACCCGTAATCAATTATATGAACACCTAAAATTTGATTAAAACTTGTTTTGCGGTCATTTTTGTAGAGGTTTCGGACGAGTGGGTCTAAATGGGCCGAAAATGGACCGTTAGAATTTTAACTGAGTAAAAATTACAGAAATCGAGTTTTTGCAATATAATCGTGTTGAAAGGCTTGTAATCAATTAAATGAACTCCAAAATTCGGATTAAAACTTATTTTGCAGCTCTTTTACTAGACGTTTCGGACGAGCGGGTCTAAATGGGCCGAACAATGGACCCGTTAGAATTTTAACGGAGTAAAAAGTAAAAAAATCTAGTTTTTGCAATATAATCGTGTTGAAAATCTCGTAATCAATTGTATGAACTCCTACATTCGGATTAAATCTTATTTTGCAACCCTTTGTAGAGGTTTCGGACGAGCGGGTCTAAATGGGCCGAACAATAGAACCGTTAGAATTTTAAAAGAGTAAAAAGTATAGTAATCAAGTTTTTGCAAAATAATCATGTTAAAAAGCTCGCAAACAATTATATAAACTCCTGAAATTTGATTATAACTTGTTTTGCGGTCTTTTTTTTAGAGGTTTCGGATGAGCGGGTCTAAATGGGCCGAACAATAGACCCGTTAGAATTTTAACTAAGTAAAAAGTACATAAATTGAGTTTTTGCAATATAATCGTGTTGAAAAGCTCGTAATCAATTATATAAACTCCTAAAACTTGACTATAACTTGTTTTGCGGTCTTTTTTGTAGATGTTTAGGACGAGCAGGTCTAAATCGGCCGAACAATGGACCCATTAGAATTTTAAGTAAGTCAAAAGTTCAGAAATTTAGTTTTTGCAATATAATCGTGTTGGAAAGCTCGTAATCAATTATATGAACTCCTAAGATATGATTAAAACTTGTTTTGCGGTCTTTTTTGTAGTGTTTTCGGACGAGCGGGTCTAAATGGGCCGAACAATGGACCCGTTAGAATTTTAACTAAGTAAAAAGTACAGAAATCGAGTTTTTGCAATATAATCGTGTTGAAAAGCTAGTAATCAATTATATAAACTCCTAAATTTGGATTAAAACTTATTTTGCAGCCCTTTTTGTAGAGGTTTCGGACGAGCGGGTGTAAATGAGCCGAACAATGGTCCCGTTAGAATTTTAACGGAGTAAAAAGTACAGGAATCGAGTTTTTGCAATATAATCGTGTTGAAAAGCTCGTAATCAATTGTATGAACTCCTACATTTGGATTAAAACTTATTTTGAAACCCTTTTGTAGAGGTTTCGGACGAGCGGGTCTTAATGGGCCGAACAATGGACCTTTTAGAATTTTAACTATGTCAAAAGTTCAGAAATTGAGGTTTTACAATACAATAGTGTTGGAAAGCTCGTAATCAATTATATGAACTCCTATAATTTGATTAAAACTTGTTTTGTGGTCATTTTTGTAGAGGTTCCGGACGAGCGAGTCTAAATGGGCCGAACAATGGAGCCGTTAGAATTTTAACAGAGTAAAAAGTACAGAAATCGAGTTTTTGCAATATAATCGTGTTGAGAAGCTCGTAATCAATTATATGAACTACTAAATTTGGATTAAAACTTATTTTGCAGCCCTTTTGTAGAGGTTTCGGACGAGCGGGTCTAAATGGGCCGAATAATGGAACCGTTAGAATTTTAACTGAATAAAAAGTACAGAAATCGAGTTTTTGCAATATAAACATGTTAAAAAGCTCGTAATCAATTATATGAACTCCTAAAATTTGATTATAACTTATTTTGCGGTCTTTTTTTGTAGAGGTTTCGGACGAGCGGGTCTAAATGGGCCGAACAATGGACCCGTAAGAACTTTAACTCAGTCAAAAGTTCAGAAATTGAGTTTTTGCAATATAATCATGTTGAAAAGCTCATAATCAATTACATGAACTCCTAAAATTTGATTAAACTTATTTTTCAGTCTTTTTTGTAGAGGTTTCGGACGAGCGGGTCTAAATATGCCGAACAATGGACTCGTTAGAATTTTAACTGAGTAAAAAGTATAGAAATTGAGTTTTTGTGATATAATCGTGTTGAAAAGATCGTATTCAATTATATGAACTCCTAAAATTTGATTAAAACTTGTTTTGCGGGCTTATTTATTGAGGATTGGGACGAGCGGGTCCAATTGGGCCGAACAATGGAACCGTTATAATTTTAACTAAGTGCAAAGAACATAAATTGAGTTTTTGCAATAAAATCTTGTTTAAAAGCTCGTAATCAATTATATGAACTCCTAAAATGTGATTATAACTTGTTTTACGGTTTTTTTTGTAGAGGATTCGGACGAGCGGGTCTAAATGGGCCGAACAATGGGCCCGTTAGAACTTTAACTGAGTCAAAAGTTCATAAATTGAGTTTTTGCACTATAATAGTGTTCAAAAGCTCGTAATCAATTATATGAACTCCTAAAATTTGATTAAAACTTGTTTTTTGGTCTTTTTTGTAGACGTTTCGGATGAGCGGGTCTAAATGGGTCGAACAATGGAACCGTTAGAACTTTAACTGAGTAAAAAGTATAGAAATCGAGTTTTTTCAATATAATCGTGTTGAAAAGCTCATAATCAATTATATGAACTTCTAAATTTGGATTAAAACTTATTTTGCAGCCCTTTTTGTAGAGGTTTCGGACGAGCGGGTCTAAATGGGCCGAACAATGGACCCGTTAGAATTTTAATGCAGTAAAAAGTACAGAAATCGAGTTTTTGCAATATAATCATGTTGATAAGCACGTAATCAATTATATGAACACCTAAAATTTGATTAAAACTTGTTTTGCGGTCATTTTTGTAGAGGTTTCGGACGAGTGGGACTAAATGGGCCGAAAAATGGACCGTTAGAATTTTAACTGAGTAAAAATTACAGAAATCGAGTTTTTGAAATATAATCATGTTGAAAAGCTCGTAATCAATTGAATGAACTCCTAAATTTAGATTAAAACTTATTTTGCAACCCTTTTGTAGAGGTTTCGGACGAGCGGGTCTAAATGGGCCGAACAATGGACCCGTTAGAATTTTAACTGAGTAAAAAGAATAGAAATTGAGTTTTTGCAATATAATCGTGTTGAAAAGCTCGTAATGAATTATATGAACTCCTAAATATGGATTAAAACTTATTTTGCCGTCTTTTTCGTAGAGGTTTCGGACGAGCGGGTCTCAATGGGCCGAACAATGGATCCATTAGAATTTTAACTAAGTCAAAAGTTCAGAAATTGAGTTTTTGCAATATAATCGTGTTGGAAAGCTCGTAATCAATTGTATGAACTCCTAAAATTTGATTAAAACTTGTTTTGCGGTCTTTTTTGTAGAGGTTTCGGATGAGTGGGTCTAAATGGGCCGAACAATGGACCCATTAGAATTTCAACTGAGTAAAAAGTACAGAAATCGAGTTTTTCCCATATAATCATGTTGAAAAGCTCGTAATCAATTGTATGAATTCCTAAATTTAGATTAAAACTTATTTTGCAACCCTTTTGTAGAGGTTTCGGACGAGCTGGTCTAAATGGGCCGAACAATGGACGCGTTAGAATTTTAACTGAGTAAAAAGAACAGAAATTGAGTTTTTGCAATATTATTGGGGTGTAAAGCTCGTAATTAATTATCTAAACTCCTAAAATTTGATTAAAACTTGTTTTGCGGTTTTTTTGTAGAGGTTTCGGAGGAGCTAGTCTAAATGGGCCGAACAATGGACCCATTAGAATTTTAACTATGTCAAAAGTTCAGAAATTGAGTTTTTGCAATATAATCATGTTGGAAAGCTCGTAATCAATTATATTAACTCCTAAGATTTGATTAAAACTTATTTTGCGGTCTTTTTTGGAGAGGTTTCGGACGAGAGGGATTAAATGGGCCGAGCAATGGACCCGTTAGAATTTTAACTGAGTAAAAAGTACAGTAATCGAGTTTTTGCAATATAATCGTGTTGAAAAGCTCGTAATCAATTATATGAACTCCTAAATTTGGATTAAAACTTATTTTACAGCCCTTTTTTAGAGGTTTAGAGCAAGCGGGTCTAAATGGGCCGAACAATGGACCCGTTAGAATTTTAACGGAGTAAAAAGTACAAAAATCGAGTTTTTTCAATATAATCGTGTTGAAAAGCTCGTAATCAATTGTATGAACTCCTAAATTTGGATTAAAACTTATTTTGCAACCCTTTTGTTGAGGTTTCGGAAGAGCGGGTCTAAATGGGCCGAACAATGGACCTGTTAGAATATTAACTAAGTAAAAAGAACAGAAATTGAGTTTTTGCAATATAATCGTGTTGAAAAGCTCGTCATCAATTATGTAAACTCCTAAAATTTGATTATAACTTGTTTTGCTGTCTTTTTTGTGGAGGTTTCGAACAAGCGGGATCTAAATGGGCCGAACAATGGACCCGTTAGAATTTTAACGGAGTAAAAAGTACAAAAATCGTGTTTTTGCAATATAATCATGTTGAAAAGCTCGTAATCAATTGTATGAACTCCTAAATTTGGATTAAAACTTATTTTGCAACCCTTTTGTTGAGGTTTCGGACGAGCGGGTCTAAATGGGCCGAACAATGGTCCCGTTAGAATATTAACTAAGTAAAAATAATAGAAATTGAGTTTTTACAATATAATCGTGTTGAAAAGCTCATCATCAATTATGTAAACTCCTAAAATTTGATTATAACTTGTTTTGCTGTCTTTTTTGTAGAGGTTTCGGACGAGCGTATTCAAATGGGCCGGATAATGGACCCGTTAGAATTTTAACGGAGAAAAAAGTACAAAAATAGTGTTTTTGCAATATAATCGTGTTGAAAAGCTCGTAATCAATTGTATGAACTCCTAAATTTGGATTGAAACTTATTTTGCAACCTTTTTGTAGATGTTTCGGACAAGCGGTTCTAAATGGGCCGAACAATGGACCCGTTAGAATTTTAACTGAATAAAAAGTACAGAAATCGAGTTTTTGCAATATAAACATGTTAAAAAGCTCGTAATCAATTATATGAACTCCTAAAATTTGATTATAACTTATTTTGCGGTCTTTTTTTGTAGAGGTTTAGGACAAGCGGGTCTAAATGGGCCGAACAATGGACCCGTAAGAACTTTAACTGAGTTAAAAGTTCAGAAATTGAGTTTTTGCAATATAATCATGTTGAAAAGCTCATAATCAATTACATGAACTCCTAAAATTTGATTAAACTTATTTTTCTGTCTTTTTTGTAGAGGTTTCGGACGAGCAGGTCTAAATATGCCGAACAATGGACCCGTTAGAATTTTAACTGAGTAAAAAGTACAGAAATTGAGTTTTTGCGATATAATCGTGTTGAAAAGATCGTATTCAATTATATGAACTCCTAAAATTTGATTAAAACTTGTTTTGCGGTCTTATTTATTGAGGATTGGGACGAGCGGGTCCAATTGGGCCGAACAATGGAACCGTTATAATTTTAACTGAGTGCAAAGAACATAAATTGAGTTTTTGCAATAAAATCTTGTTTAAAAGCTCGTAATCAATTATATGAACTCCTAAAATGTGATTATAACTTGTTTTACGGTTTTTTTGTAGAGGTTTCGGACGAGCGGGTCTAAATGGGCCAAACAATGGACCCGTTAGAACTTTAACTGAGTCAAAAGTTCATAAATTGAGTTTTTGCACTATAATCGTGTTCAAAAGCTTGTAATCAATTATAGGAACTCCTAAAATTTGATTAAAACTTGTTTTGCGGCCTTTTTTGTAGAGGTTTCGGATGAGCGGGTCTAAATGGGTCGAACAATGGAACCGTTAGAACTTTAACTGAGTAAAAAGTATAGAAATCGAGTTTTTTCAATATAATCGTGTTGAAAAGCTCATAATCAATTATATGAACTTCTAAATTTGGATTAAAACTTATTTTGAAGCCCTTTTTGTAGAGGTTTCGGACGAGCGGGTCTAAATGGGCCGAACAATGGACCCGTTAGAATTTTAATGCAATAAAAAGTACAGAAATCGAGTTTTTGCAATAAATCATGTTGAAAAGCATGTAATCAATTATATGAACACCTAAGATTTGATTAAAACTTGTTTTGCGGTCATTTTTGTAGAGGTTTCGGATGAGTGGGACTAAATGGGCCGAAAAATGGACCGTTAGAATTTTAACTGAGTAAAAATTACAGAAATCGAGTTTTTGCAATATAATCATGTTGAAAAGCTCGTAATCAATTGAATGAACTCCTAAATTTAGATTAAAACTTATTTTGCAACCTTTTTGTAGAGGTTTCGGACGAGCGGGTCTAAATGGGCCGAACAATGGACCCGTTAGAATTTTAACTGAGTAAAAAGAATTAAATTGAGTTTTTGCAATATAATCATGTTGAAAAGCTCGTAATGAATTATATGAACCCCTAAATATGGATTAAAACTTCTTTTGCCGCCTTTTTTGTAGAGGTTTCGGACGAGCGGGTCTCAATGGGCCGAACAATGGACCCATTAGAACTTTAACTAAGTCAAAAGTTCAGAAATTGAGTTTTTGCAATATAATCGTGTTGGAAAGCTCGTAATCAATTGTATGAACTCCTAAAATTTGATTAAAACTTATTTTGCGGTCTTTTTTGTAGAGGTTTCGGATGAGTGGGTCTAAATGGGCAGAACAATGGACCCATTAGAATTTCAACTGAGTAAAAAGTACAGAAATCGAGTTTTTGCAATATAATCATGTTGAAAAGCTCGTAATCAATTGTATGAACTCCTAAATTTAGATTAAAACTTATTTTGCAACCCTTTTGTAGAGGTTTCGGACGAGCGGGTTTAAATGGGCCGAACAATGGACACGTTAGAATATTAACTGAGTAAAAAGAACAGAAATTGAGTTTTTGCAATATTATTGGGGTGTAAAGCTCGTAATTAATTATCTAAACTCCTAAAATTTGATTATAACTTGTTTTGCGGTTTTTTTTGTAGAGGTTTCGGACAAGCTAGTCTAAACGGGCCGAACAATGGACCCATTAGAATTTTAACTAAGTCAAAAGTTCAGAAATTGAGTTTTTGCAATATAATCATGTTGGAAAGCTCGTAATCAATTATATGAACTCCTAAAATTTGATTAAAACTTATTTTGCGGACTTTTTTGTAGAGGTTTCGGACGAGCGGGTCTAAATGGGCCGAGCAATGGACCCGTTAGAATTTTAACTGAGTAAAAAGTACAATAATCGAGTTTTTGCAATATAATCGTGTTGAAAAGCTCGTAATCAATTATATGAACTCCTAAATTTGGATTAAAACTTATTTTACAGCCCTTTTTTAGAGGTTTAGAACAAGCGAGTCTAAATGGGCCGAACAATGGACCTGTTAGAATTTTGTCGGAGTAAAAAGTACAAAAATCGAGTTTTTGCAATATAATCGTGTTGAAAAGCTCGTAATCAATTGTATGAACTCCTAAATTTGGATTAAAACTTATTTTGCAACCCTTTTATTGAGGTTTCGGAAGAGCGGGTCTAAAGGGGCCAAACAATGGACCCGTTAGAATATTAACTAAGTAAAAAGAACAGAAATTGAGTTTTTGCAATATAATCGTGCTGAAAAGCTCGTCATCAATTATGTAAACTCCTAAAATTTGATTATAACTTGTTTTGCTGTCTTTTTTTGTAGAGGTTTCGAACAAGCGGGTCTAAATGGGCCGAACATTGGACCCGTTAGAATTTTAACGGAGTAAAAAGTAAAAAAAATCGTGTTTTTGCAATATAATCGTGTTGAAAAGCTCGTAATAAATTGTATGAACTCCTAAATTTGGATTAAAACTTATTTTGCAACCCTTTTGTTGAGGTTTCGGACGAGCGGGTCTAAATGGGCCGAACAATGGACCCGTTAGAATATTAACTGAGTAAAAAGAACAGAAATTGTGTTTTTACAATATAATCGTGTTGAAAATCTCATCATCAATTATGTAAACTCCTAAAATTTGATTATAACTTGTTTTGCTGTCTTTTTGTAGAGGTTTCGGACGAGCGTATCCAAATGGGCCGGATAATGGACCCGTTAGAATTTTAACGGAGAAAAAAG
Organism: Hibiscus trionum; assembly: GCA_030270665.1. Lineage (NCBI taxonomy): Eukaryota > Viridiplantae > Streptophyta > Magnoliopsida > Malvales > Malvaceae > Hibiscus > Hibiscus trionum. Next base: position 33,450,473 of record BSYR01000010.1, on the reverse strand, counting down.
TACAAAAATCGAGTTTTTGCAATATAATCGTGTTGAAAAGCTCGTAATCAATTGTATGAACTCCTAAATTTGGATTGAAACTTATTTTGCAACCCTTTTGTAGATGTTTCGGACGAGCGGTTCTAAATGGGCCGAACAATGGACCCGTTAGAATTTTAACTGAGTAAAAAGTACAGAAATTGAGTTTTTGCAATTTAATCGTGTTGAAAAGCTTGTAATCAAATGTATGAACTCCTAAATTTGGATTAAAACTTATTTTGCAACCCTTTTGTAGAGGTTTCGGACGAGCTGGTCTAAATGGGCCGAACAATGGACTCGTTAGAATTTTAACCGAGTAAAAAGAACAAAAATTGAGTTTTTGCAATATAATCGTGTTGATAAGCTCGTAATTAATTATATAAACTCATAAAATTTGATTATAACTTGTTTATCGGTCTTTTTTTAGAGGTTTCGGACGAGCGGGTCTAAATAAGCCGAACAATGGACCCATTAGAATTTTAGCTAAGTCAAAAGTTCAGAAATTGTTTTTTGCAATATAATCGTGTTGGAAACCTCGTAATCAATTATATGAACTCCTAAGATTTGATTAAACCTTGTTTTGCAATCATTTTTGTAAGGTTTCGGACGAGCAGGTTTAAATGGGTCGAACAATGGACCCGTTAGAATTTTAACTGTGTAAAAAGTACAGAAATTGAGTTTTTGCAATATAATCATGTTGAAAAGCTCGTAATCAATTATATGAACTCATAAATTTGGATTAAAACTTATTTTGCAGCCCTTTTTCTAGAGGTTTCGACCGAGCGGGTCTAAATGGGCCGAACAATGGACCCGTTAGAATTTTAACGGAGTAAAAAGTACAGAAATCGTGATTTTGCAATATAATCTTGTTGAAAAGCTCGTAATCAATTATATAAACTCCTAAATTTTGATTATAACTTGTTATGCAGTCTTTTTTATAGAGGTTTCGGACGAGCGGGTCTAAATGGGCCGAACAATGGACCAATTAGAATTTTAACAAAGTCAAAAGTTCAGAAATCGAGTTTTTGTAATATAATCGTGTTGGAAAGCTCGTTATCAATTATATGAACTCCTAAAATTTGATTCTGACTTATTTTGCGGTCTTTTTGAAGAGGTTTCGGACGAGCGGGTCTAAATGGGCCTTTCAATGGACCCGTTAAAATTTTAACTGAGTAAAAAGTACATAAATTGAGTTTTTGCAATATAATCGAGTTGAAAAGCTCGTAATCAATTATATAATCTCCTAAAATATGATTATAACTTGTTTTGCGGTCATTTTTGTAGAGGTTTTGTACGAGCGGGTCTAAATGGGCCGAACAGTGGACCCATTAGAATTTTAATGGAGTAAAAAGTACAGAAATCGAGTTTTTGCAATATAATCGTGTTGAAAAGCTCGTAAACAATTATATGAACTCCTAAATATGGATTAAAACTTATTTTGCAACCCTTTTGTAGAGGTTTCGGACGAGCGGGTCTAAATGGGCCGAACATTGAACCCGTTAGAATTTTAAAAGAGTAAAAAGTACAGAAATCGAGTTTTTGCAATATAATCGTGTTTAAAAGCTCGTAATCAATTATATGAACTCCTAAATTTTGATTAAAACTTATTTTGCAGTACTTTTTGTAAGGTTTCGGACGAGCGGGTCTAAATGGGCCAAACAATGGACCTGTTAGAATTTTAACTGAGTAAAAAGTACATAAATTAAGTTTTTGCATTATAATCGTGTTGAAAAGCTCGTAATCAATTATATGAACTCCTAAAATTTGATTATAACTTATTTTGCGGTCTTTTTTGTAGAGGTTTCGGCCGAACGGGTCTAATTGAGCCGAACAATGAACACATTAGAATTTTAACTGAGTAAAAAGTACAAAAATCGAGTTTATGCAATATAATCGTGTTGAAAAGCTTGTAATAAATTATATGAACTCCTAAATTTTGATTAAAATTTGTTTTGCGGTCCTTTTTGTAGAGGTTTCGGACGAGCGAGTCTAAATGGGCCGAACAAAGGAACCGTTAGAATTTTAACTGAGTAAAAAGTACAGTAATCGATTTTTGCAATATAATCGTGTTGAAAAGCACGTAATCAATTGTATGAACTCCTAAAATTTGATTCTAACTTATTTTGCGGTCTTTTTTGTAGAGGTTTCGGACGAGCGGGTCTAAATGGGCCTAAAAATGGACCCGTTAGAGTTTTAACTGAGTAAAAAGTACATAAATTGAGTTTTTGCAATATAATCATGTTGAAAAGCTCGTAATCAAATCTATGAACTCCTAAATTTGGATTAAAACTTATTTTGCATCCCTTTTGTAAAGGTTTCGGACGAGCGGGTCCAAATGGGCCGAACAATGGAACCGTTAGAATTTTAACTGACTAAAATGTACAGAAATCGAGTTTTTGCAATATTATCGTGTTGAAAAGCTCGTAATGAATTATATGAACTCCCAGAATTTGATTCTAACTTGTTTTGCGGTCTTTTTTGTAGAGGTTTCGGACGAGCGGGTCTAAATGGGCCGAACAATGGACCCGTTAGTATTTTAACTGAGTAAAAAGTAAAAAAATCGAGTTTTTTTGCAAAATAATCGTGTTGAAAAGCTCGTAATCAATTATATGAACTCCTAACTTTGGATTGAAAATTATTTTGTAGTCCTTTTTGTAGAGGTTTCGGACGAGCGAGTCTAAATGGGCCGAACAATGGACCCGTTAGAATTTTAACTGAGTAAAAAGTACAAAAATCGAGTTTTTGCAATATAATCGTGTTGAAAAGCTCTTAATAAATTTTATGAACTCCTAAATTTGGTTTAAAACTTATTTTGCAACCCTTTTGTAGTGGTTTCGGACGAGCGGGTCTAAATGGGCCGAACAATGGACCCGTTAGAATTTTAACTGTGTAAAAAGAATATAAATTGAGTTTTTGCAATATAATCGTGTTGAAAAGCTCGTAATCAATTATATAAACTCCTAAAATTTGATTATAACTTGTTTTGCGGTCATTTTTGTAGAGGCTTCGGACGAGCGGGTCTAAATGGGTCGAACAATGGACCCATTAGAATTTTAATGGAGTAAAAAGTACAGAAATCGAGTTTTTGCAATATAATCTTGTTGGATAGCTTGTAATCAATTATATGAACTCCTAAATTTGGATTAAAACTTATTTTGCAGCCCTTTTTGTAGAGGTTTCGGACGAGCCGATTTAAATGGGCCGAACAATGGACCCGTTAGAATTTTAACTGAGTAAAAAGTACAGAAATCGAGTTTTTGCAATATAATCGTGTTGAAAAGCTCATAATCAATTATATGAACTCATAAAATTTGATTCTAACTTATTTTGCGTTCTTTTTTGTAGAGGTTTCAACCGAGCGGGTCTAAATGGGCCGAACAATGGACCCATTAGAATTTTAACTAAGTAAAAAGTACAGAAATCGAGTTTTTGCAATATAATCATGTTACAAAGCTAGTAATCAATTGTATGAACTCCTAAATTTGGATTGAAACTTATTTTGCAACCCTTTTGTAGAGGTTTCGGACGAGCGGGTCTAAATGGGCCGAACAATAGAACCCTTAGAATTTTAACAGAGTAAAAAGTACAGAAATCGAGTTTATGCAATATTATCGTGTTGAAAAGCTCGTAATCAATTCTATGAAATCCTAAATTTGGATTAAAACTTATTTTGCAACCCTTTTGTAGAGGTTTCGGACGAGCGGGTCCAAATGGGCCGAACAATGGAACCGTTAGAATTTTAACTGACTAAAAAGTACAGAAATCGAGTTTTTGCAATATAATCGTGTTGAAAACCTCGTAATCAATTATATGAACTCCAAAAATTTGATTCTAACTTGTTTTGCGGTCTTTTTTGTAGAGGTTTCGGACGAGCGGGTCTAAATGGGCTGAACAATAGACCCGTTAGAATTTTAAATGAGTAAAAAGTACAAAAATCGAGTTTTTGCAAAATAATCGTGTTGAAAAGCTTGTAATCAATTATATGAACTCCTAAATTTGGATTAAAAATTATTTTACAGTCCTTTTTGTAGAGGTTTCGGACGAGCGGGTCTAAATGGGCCGAACAAAGGACCCGTTAGAATTTTAAATGAGTAAAAAGTACAGAAAACGAGTTTTTGCAATATAATCGTGTTGAAAAGCTCGTAATCAAATGTATGAACTCCTACATTTGGATTAAAACTTATTTTGCAGCCCTTTTGTAGAGGTTTCAGACGAGCGGGTCTAAATGGGCCGAACAATGGACCTTTTAGAATTTTAACTAAGTCAAAAGTTCAGAAATTGAGGTTTTGCAATAGATTAGTGTTGGAAAGCTCGTAATCAACTATATGAACTCCTATAATTTGATTAAAACTTGTTTTGTGGTCATTTTTGTAGAGGTTCCGGACGAGCGAGTCTAAATGGTCCGAACAATGGACCCGTTAGAATTTTAACAGAGTAAAAAGTACAGAAATCGAGTTTGTGCAATATAATCGTGTTGAGAAGTTCGTAATCAATTATATGAACTACTAAATTTGGATTAAAACTTATTTTGTAGCCCTTTTGTAGAGGTTTCGGACGAGCGGGTCTAAATGGGCCGAATAATGGAACCGTTTTTAACTGATTAAAAAGTACAGAAATCGAGTTTTTGCAATATAAACGTGTTAAAAAGCTCGTAATCAATTATATGAACTCCTAAAATTTGATTATAACTTATTTTGCGGTCTGTTTTTGTAAAGGTTTCGGACGAGCGGGTCTAAATGGGCCGAACAATGGACCTGTTAGAACTTTAACTGAGTCAAAAGTTCAGAAATTTAGTTTTTGCTATATAATCATGTTGAAAAGCTCATAATCAATTACATGAACTCCTAAAATTTGATTAAACTTATTTTGCGGTCTTTTTTGTAGAGGTTTCGGACGAGCGGGTCTAAATATGCCGAACAATGGACCCGTTAGAATTTTAACTGAGTAAAAAGTACATAAATTGAGTTTTTGCGATATAATCGTGTTGAAAAGATTGTATTTAATTATATGAACTCCTAACTTTGGATTGAAAATTATTTTGTAGTCCTTTTTGTAGAGGTTTCGGACGAGCGAGTCTAAATGGGCCGAACAATGGACCCGTTAGAATTTTAACTGAGTAAAAAGTACAAAAATCGAGTTTTTGCAATATAATCGTGTTGAAAAGCTCTTAATAAATTTTATGAACTCCTAAATTTGGTTTAAAACTTATTTTGCAACCCTTTTGTAGTGGTTTCGGACGAGCGGGTCTAAATGGGCCGAACAATGGACCCGTTAGAATTTTAACTGTGTAAAAAGAATATAAATTGAGTTTTTGCAATATAATCGTGTTGAAAAGCTCGTAATCAATTATATAAACTCCTAAAATTTGATTATAACTTGTTTTGCGGTCATTTTTGTAGAGGCTTCGGACGAGCGGGTCTAAATGGGTCGAACAATGGACCCATTAGAATTTTAATGGAGTAAAAAGTACAGAAATCGAGTTTTTGCAATATAATCTTGTTGGATAGCTTGTAATCAATTATATGAACTCCTAAATTTGGATTAAAACTTATTTTGCAGCCCTTTTTGTAGAGGTTTCGGACGAGCCGATTTAAATGGGCCGAACAATGGACCCGTTAGAATTTTAACTGAGTAAAAAGCACAAAAATCGAGTTTTTGCAATTTAATTGTGTTGAAAAGCTCATAATCAATTATATGAACTCATAAAATTTGATTCTAACTTATTTTGCGTTCTTTTTTGTAGAGGTTTCAACCGAGCGGGTCTAAATGGGCCGAACAATGGACCCGTTAGAATTTTAATGCAATAAAAAGTACAGAAATCGAGTTTTTGCAATATAATCATGTTGAAAAGCATGTAATCAATTATATGAACACCTAAGATTTGATTAAAACTTGTTTTGCGGTCATTTTTGTAGAGGTTTCGGATGAGTGGGACTAAATGGGCCGAAAAATGGACCGTTAGAATTTTAACTGAGTAAAAATTACAGAAATCGAGTTTTTGCAATATAATCATGTTGAAAAGCTCGTAATCAATTGAATGAACTCCTAAATTTAGATTAAAACTTATTTTGCAACCTTTTTGTAGAGGTTTCGGACGAGCGGGTCTAAATGGGCCGAACAATGGACCCATTAGAATTTTAACTGAGTAAAAAGAATTAAATTGAGTTTTTGCAATATAATCATGTTGAAAAGCTCGTAATGAATTATATGAACCCCTAAATATGGATTAAAACTTCTTTTGCCGCCTTTTTTGTAGAGGTTTCGGACGAGCGGGTCTCAATGGGCCGAACAATGGACCCATTAGAACTTTAACTAAGTCAAAAGTTCAGAAATTGAGTTTTTGCAATATAATCGTGTTGGAAAGCTCGTAATCAATTGTATGAACTCCTAAAATTTGATTAAAACTTATTTTGCGGTCTTTTTTGTAGAGGTTTCGGATGAGTGGGTCTAAATGGGCAGAACAATGGACCCATTAGAATTTCAACTGAGTAAAAAGTACAGAAATCGAGTTTTTGCAATATAATCATGTTGAAAAGCTCGTAATCAATTGTATGAACTCCTAAATTTAGATTAAAACTTATTTTGCAACCCTTTTGTAGAGGTTTCGGACGAGCGGGTTTAAATGGGCCGAACAATGGACACGTTAGAATATTAACTGAGTAAAAAGAACAGAAATTGAGTTTTTGCAATATTATTGGGGTGTAAAGCTCGTAATTAATTATCTAAACTCCTAAAATTTGATTATAACTTGTTTTGCGGTTTTTTTTGTAGAGGTTTCGGACAAGCTAGTCTAAACGGGCCGAACAATGGACCCATTAGAATTTTAACTAAGTCAAAAGTTCAGAAATTGAGTTTTTGCAATATAATCATGTTGGAAAGCTCGTAATCAATTATATGAACTCCTAAAATTTGATTAAAACTTATTTTGCGGACTTTTTTGTAGAGGTTTCGGACGAGCGGGTCTAAATGGGCCGAGCAATGGACCCGTTAGAATTTTAACTGAGTAAAAAGTACAATAATCGAGTTTTTGCAATATAATCGTGTTGAAAAGCTCGTAATCAATTATATGAACTCCTAAATTTGGATTAAAACTTATTTTACAGCCCTTTTTTAGAGGTTTAGAACAAGCGAGTCTAAATGGGCCGAACAATGGACCTGTTAGAATTTTGTCGGGGTAAAAAGTACAAAAATCGAGTTTTTGCAATATAATCGTGTTGAAAAGCTCGTAATCAATTGTATGAACTCCTAAATTTGGATTAAAACTTATTTTGCAACCCTTTTGTTGAGGTTTCGGAAGAGCGGGTCTAAAGGGGCCAAACAATGGACCCGTTAGAATATTAACTAAGTAAAAAGAACAGAAATTGAGTTTTTGCAATATAATCGTGCTGAAAAGCTCGTCATCAATTATGTAAACTCCTAAAATTTGATTATAACTTGTTTTGCTGTCTTTTTTTGTAGAGGTTTCGAACAAGCGGGTCTAAATGGGCCGAACATTGGACCCGTTAGAATTTTAACGGAGTAAAAAGTAAAAAAAATCGTGTTTTTGCAATATAATCGTGTTGAAAAGCTCGTAATCAATTGTATGAACTCCTAAATTTGGATTAAAACTTATTTTGCAACCCTTTTGTTGAGGTTTCGGACGAGCGGGTCTAAATGGGCCGAACAATGGACCCGTTAGAATATTAACTGAGTAAAAAGAACAGAAATTGTGTTTTTACAATATAATCGTGTTGAAAATCTCATCATCAATTATGTAAACTCCTAAAATTTGATTATAACTTGTTTTGCTGTCTTTTTGTAGAGGTTTCGGACGAGCGTATCCAAATGGGCCGGATAATGGACCCGTTAGAATTTTAACGGAGAAAAAAGTACAAAAATCGAGTTTTTGCAATATAATCGTGTTGAAAAGCTCGTAATCAATTGTATGAACTCCTAAATTTGGATTGAAACTTATTTTGCAACCCTTTTGTAGATGTTTCGGACGAGCGGTTCTAAATGGGCCGAACAATGGACCCGTTAGAATTTTAACTGAGTAAAAAGTACAGAAATTGAGTTTTTGCAATTTAATCGTGTTGAAAAGCTTGTAATCAAATGTATGAACTCCTAAATTTGGATTAAAACTTATTTTGCAACCCTTTTGTAGAGGTTTCGGACGAGCTGGTCTAAATGGGCCGAACAATGGACTCGTTAGAATTTTAACCGAGTAAAAAGAACAAAAATTGAGTTTTTGCAATATAATCGTGTTGATAAGCTCGTAATTAATTATATAAACTCATAAAATTTGATTATAACTTGTTTATCGGTCTTTTTTTAGAGGTTTCGGACGAGCGGGTCTAAATAAGCCGAACAATGGACCCATTAGAATTTTAGCTAAGTCAAAAGTTCAGAAATTGTTTTTTGCAATATAATCGTGTTGGAAACCTCGTAATCAATTATATGAACTCCTAAGATTTGATTAAACCTTGTTTTGCAATCATTTTTGTAAGGTTTCGGACGAGCAGGTTTAAATGGGTCGAACAATGGACCCGTTAGAATTTTAACTGTGTAAAAAGTACAGAAATTGAGTTTTTGCAATATAATCATGTTGAAAAGCTCGTAATCAATTATATGAACTCATAAATTTGGATTAAAACTTATTTTGCAGCCCTTTTTCTAGAGGTTTCGACCGAGCGGGTCTAAATGGGCCGAACAATGGACCCGTTAGAATTTTAACGGAGTAAAAAGTACAGAAATCGTGATTTTGCAATATAATCTTGTTGAAAAGCTCGTAATCAATTATATAAACTCCTAAATTTTGATTATAACTTGTTATGCAGTCTTTTTTATAGAGGTTTCGGACGAGCGGGTCTAAATGGGCCGAACAATGGACCAATTAGAATTTTAACAAAGTCAAAAGTTCAGAAATCGAGTTTTTGTAATATAATCGTGTTGGAAAGCTCGTTATCAATTATATGAACTCCTAAAATTTGATTCTAACTTATTTTGCGGTCTTTTTGAAGAGGTTTCGGACGAGCGGGTCTAAATGGGCCTTTCAATGGACCCGTTAAAATTTTAACTGAGTAAAAAGTACATAAATTGAGTTTTTGCAATATAATCGAGTTGAAAAGCTCGTAATCAATTATATAATCTCCTAAAATATGATTATAACTTGTTTTGCGGTCATTTTTGTAGAGGTTTTGTACGAGCGGGTCTAAATGGGCCGAACAGTGGACCCATTAGAATTTTAATGGAGTAAAAAGTACAGAAATCGAGTTTTTGCAATATAATCGTGTTGAAAAGCTCGTAAACAATTATATGAACTCCTAAATATGGATTAAAACTTATTTTGCAACCCTTTTGTAGAGGTTTCGGACGAGCGGGTCTAAATGGGCCGAACATTGAACCCGTTAGAATTTTAAAAGAGTAAAAAGTACAGAAATCGAGTTTTTGCAATATAATCGTGTTTAAAAGCTCGTAATCAATTATATGAACTCCTAAATTTTGATTAAAACTTATTTTGCAGTACTTTTTGTAAGGTTTCGGACGAGCGGGTCTAAATGGGCCAAACAATGGACCTGTTAGAATTTTAACTGAGTAAAAAGTACATAAATTAAGTTTTTGCATTATAATCGTGTTGAAAAGCTCGTAATCAATTATATGAACTCCTAAAATTTGATTATAACTTATTTTGCGGTCTTTTTTGTAGAGGTTTCGGCCGAACGGGTCTAATTGAGCCGAACAATGAACACATTAGAATTTTAACTGAGTAAAAAGTACAAAAATCGAGTTTATGCAATATAATCGTGTTGAAAAGCTTGTAATAAATTATATGAACTCCTAAATTTTGATTAAAATTTGTTTTGCGGTCCTTTTTGTAGAGGTTTCGGACGAGCGAGTCTAAATGGGCCGAACAAAGGAACCGTTAGAATTTTAACTGAGTAAAAAGTACAGTAATCGATTTTTGCAATATAATCGTGTTGAAAAGCACGTAATCAATTGTATGAACTCCTAAAATTTGATTCTAACTTATTTTGCGGTCTTTTTTGTAGAGGTTTCGGACGAGCGGGTCTAAATGGGCCTAAAAATGGACCCGTTAGAGTTTTAACTGAGTAAAAAGTACATAAATTGAGTTTTTGCAATATAATCATGTTGAAAAGCTCGTAATCAAATCTATGAACTCCTAAATTTGGATTAAAACTTATTTTGCATCCCTTTTGTAAAGGTTTCGGACGAGCGGGTCCAAATGGGCCGAACAATGGAACCGTTAGAATTTTAACTGACTAAAATGTACAGAAATCGAGTTTTTGCAATATTATCGTGTTGAAAAGCTCGTAATGAATTATATGAACTCCCAGAATTTGATTCTAACTTGTTTTGCGGTCTTTTTTGTAGAGGTTTCGGACGAGCGGGTCTAAATGGGCCGAACAATGGACCCGTTAGTATTTTAACTGAGTAAAAAGTACAAAAATCGAGTTTTTTTGCAAAATAATCGTGTTGAAAAGCTCGTAATCAATTATATGAACTCCTAACTTTGGATTGAAAATTATTTTGTAGTCCTTTTTGTAGAGGTTTCGGACGAGCGAGTCTAAATGGGCCGAACAATGGACCCGTTAGAATTTTAACTGAGTAAAAAGTACAAAAATCGAGTTTTTGCAATATAATCGTGTTGAAAAGCTCTTAATAAATTTTATGAACTCCTAAATTTGGTTTAAAACTTATTTTGCAACCCTTTTGTAGTGGTTTCGGACGAGCGGGTCTAAATGGGCCGAACAATGGACCCGTTAGAATTTTAACTGTGTAAAAAGAATATAAATTGAGTTTTTGCAATATAATCGTGTTGAAAAGCTCGTAATCAATTATATAAACTCCTAAAATTTGATTATAACTTGTTTTGCGGTCATTTTTGTAGAGGCTTCGGACGAGCGGGTCTAAATGGGTCGAACAATGGACCCATTAGAATTTTAATGGAGTAAAAAGTACAGAAATCGAGTTTTTGCAATATAATCTTGTTGGATAGCTTGTAATCAATTATATGAACTCCTAAATTTGGATTAAAACTTATTTTGCAGCCCTTTTTGTAGAGGTTTCGGACGAGCCGATTTAAATGGGCCGAACAATGGACCCGTTAGAATTTTAACTGAGTAAAAAGTACAGAAATCGAGTTTTTGCAATATAATCGTGTTGAAAAGCTCATAATCAATTATATGAACTCATAAAATTTGATTCTAACTTATTTTGCGTTCTTTTTTGTAGAGGTTTCAACCGAGCGGGTCTAAATGGGCCGAACAATGGACCCATTAGAATTTTAACTAAGTAAAAAGTACAGAAATCGAGTTTTTGCAATATAATCATGTTACAAAGCTAGTAATCAATTGTATGAACTCCTAAATTTGGATTGAAACTTATTTTGCAACCCTTTTGTAGAGGTTTCGGACGAGCGGGTCTAAATGGGCCGAACAATAGAACCCTTAGAATTTTAACAGAGTAAAAAGTACAGAAATCGAGTTTATGCAATATTATCGTGTTGAAAAGCTCGTAATCAATTCTATGAAATCCTAAATTTGGATTAAAACTTATTTTGCAACCCTTTTGTAGAGGTTTCGGACGAGCGGGTCCAAATGGGCCGAACAATGGAACCGTTAGAATTTTAACTGACTAAAAAGTACAGAAATCGAGTTTTTGCAATATAATCGTGTTGAAAACCTCGTAATCAATTATATGAACTCCAAAAATTTGATTCTAACTTGTTTTGCGGTCTTTTTTGTAGAGGTTTCGGACGAGCGGGTCTAAATGGGCTGAACAATAGACCCGTTAGAATTTTAAATGAGTAAAAAGTACAAAAATCGAGTTTTTGCAAAATAATCGTGTTGAAAAGCTTGTAATCAATTATATGAACTCCTAAATTTGGATTAAAAATTATTTTACAGTCCTTTTTGTAGAGGTTTCGGACGAGCGGGTCTAAATGGGCCGAACAAAGGACCCGTTAGAATTTTAAATGAGTAAAAAGTACAGAAAACGAGTTTTTGCAATATAATCGTGTTGAAAAGCTCGTAATCAAATGTATGAACTCCTACATTTGGATTAAAACTTATTTTGCAGCCCTTTTGTAGAGGTTTCGGACGAGCGGGTCTAAATGGGCCGAACAATGGACCTTTTAGAATTTTAACTAAGTCAAAAGTTCAGAAATTGAGGTTTTGCAATAGATTAGTGTTGGAAAGCTCGTAATCAACTATATGAACTCCTATAATTTGATTAAAACTTGTTTTGTGGTCATTTTTGTAGAGGTTCCGGACGAGCGAGTCTAAATGGTCCGAACAATGGACCCGTTAGAATTTTAACAGAGTAAAAAGTACAGAAATCGAGTTTGTGCAATATAATCGTGTTGAGAAGTTCGTAATCAATTATATGAACTACTAAATTTGGATTAAAACTTATTTTGTAGCCCTTTTGTAGAGGTTTCGGACGAGCGGGTCTAAATGGGCCGAATAATGGAACCGTTTTTAACTGATTAAAAAGTACAGAAATCGAGTTTTTGCAATATAAACGTGTTAAAAAGCTCGTAATCAATTATATGAACTCCTAAAATTTGATTATAACTTATTTTGCGGTCTGTTTTTGTAAAGGTTTCGGACGAGCGGGTCTAAATGGGCCGAACAATGGACCTGTTAGAACTTTAACTGAGTCAAAAGTTCAGAAATTTAGTTTTTGCTATATAATCATGTTGAAAAGCTCATAATCAATTACATGAACTCCTAAAATTTGATTAAACTTATTTTGCGGTCTTTTTTGTAGAGGTTTCGGATGAGCGGGTCTAAATATGCCGAACAATGGACCCGTTAGAATTTTAACTGAGTAAAAAGTACATAAATTGAGTTTTTGCGATATAATCGTGTTGAAAAGATTGTATTTAATTATATGAACTCCTAAAATTTGATTAAAACTTGTTTCGTGGCCTTATTTATTGAGGATTGGGACAAGCGGGTCCAAATGGGCCGAACAATGGACCCGTTATAATTTTAACTGAGTGCAAAGAACATAAATTGAGTTTTTGCAATAAAATCTTGTTTAAAAGCTCGTAATCAATTACATGAACTCCTAAAATGTGATTATAACTTGTTTTACGGTTTTTTTGTAGAGGTTTCGGACGAGCGGGTCAAAATGGGCCGAACAATGGACCCGTTAGAACTTTAACTGAGTCAAAAGTTCATAAATTGAGTTTTTTCACTATAATCGTGTTCAAAAGCTCGTAATCAAATATATGAACTCCTAAAATTTGATTAAAACTTGTTTTGCGGTCTTTTTTGTAGAGGTTTCGGATGAGCGGGTCTAAATGGGTCGAACAATGGACCCGTTAGAACTTTAACTGAGTAAAAAGTACAGAAATCGAGGTTTTGCAATATAATCATGTTGAAAAGCACGTAATCAATTATATGAACACCTAAAATTTGATTAAAACTTGTTTTGCGGTCATTTTTGTAGAGGTTTCGAACGATGGGGTCTAAATGGGCCGAACAATGGACCCGTTAGAATTTTAACGGAGTAAAAAGTACAGAAATTGAGTTTTTGCAATATAATCATGTTGAAAAGCTCGTAATCAATTGTATGAACTCCTAAATTTGGATTAAAACTTTTTTTGCAGCCCTTTTTGTAGAGGTTTCGGACGAGCGGGTCTAAATGGGCCGAACAATGGAGCCGTTAGAATTTTAACTAAGTAAAAAGTACAGAAATCGAGTTTTTGCAATATAATCGTGTTGAAAAGCTCGTAATCAATTGTATGAACTCCTAAATTTGGATTAAAACTTATATTGCAACCCTTTTGTAGAGGTTTCAGACGAGCTGGTCTAAATGGGCCGAACAATGGACCCGTTAGAATTTTAACTGAGTAAAAAGATCAAAATTTGAGTTTTTACAATATAATCGTGTTGATAAGCTCGTAATCAATTATATAAACTCCTAAATTTTGATTATAACTTGTTTATAGGTCTTTTTTGTAGAGGTTTCGGACGAGTGGGTCTAAATGGGCCGAACAATGTACCCATTAGAATTTTAGCTAAGTCAAAAGTTCAGAAATTGTGTTTTTGCAATATAATCGCGTTGGAAACCTCGTAATCAATTATATGAACTCCTAAGATTTGATTAAAACATGTTTTGCGGTCTTTTTTGTAGAGGTTTCGGACGAGCGGGTCTAAATGGGATGAACAATGGACACGTTAGAATTTTAACTGAGTAAAAAGTACAGAAATCAAGTTTTTGCAATATAATCGTGTTGAAAAGCTTGTAATCAATTATATGAACTCCTAAATTTGGTTTAAAGCTTATTTTGCAGCCCTTTTGTAGAGGTTTCGGATGAGCGGGTCTAAATTGGCCGAACAATGGACCCGTTAGAATTTTAACGGAGTAAAAAGTATAGAAATCGAGTTTTTGCAATATAATCGTGTTGAAAAGCTCGTAATCAATTGTATGAACTCCTAAATATGGATTAAAACTTATTTTGAAGCCCTTTTTGTAGAGGTTTCAGACGAGCGGGTCTAAATGGGCCGAACAATGGACCCGTTAGAATTTTAACGGAGTAAAATGTACATAAATCATGTTTTTGCAATATAATCATGTTGGAAAGCTCGTAATCACTTATATGAACTCCTAAAATTAATTAAACTTGTTTTGCGGTCATTTTTGTAAGGTTTCGGACGAGCGGGTCTAAATGGGCGGAACAATGGACCCGTTAGAATTTTTTTTTTTGAAGAAAAGGCCTCATTAAAAACCCCTACTACTGTCCTTCAAGCAGAGCTAGAGGACCCTAAAAAGGGGAAAAGAGTGCCCAAATATTATTAATCAAGAATGATTTGTTACAAATTGTTGTATACAAGGTGGGATATCCGAAATAAAAGACATAGAAGTCATAGAATTCAGCGGCGTACAAAAGAGATAGATGTAAAGTCAAAGTCGAGAAGAGCAGCTTGTATCTGAAGAATAATTGGTCCCGTGGTAGAGAGGTCCTGAGCAGGATTGTTGATCCTATTCGCGAGAGAAGCGCAGTCAGTTTTGATCAAGAGTCGATTCCAGCCTTGAGAATGGGCAAAGGTGAGCCCAGCTAGGATGCTTTCCCCTTCACTAGTGATAGCGTCCTGACAGCTACCAAGAGGAAAAGCAAGACCCCCCACAACTGCTCCTGCAGAATCACGAGCAACAACGCCGACGGCTGCTGCACGAGTTGATGGATTAAAGGCTCCGTCCACATTTATTTTGATATGATGAGGTGGAGGAAGTGTCCGGGAAGGTTTAGAAAAGGTAGATGGAGCTGGATCAATCGAACTCAAAGATTTACAAAATTCATCATGCAAGCTAATGGAATTAACATCAATTAGCCATGGTGGTTGTAGATGGTGGTTATGAACCCAGTCATTTCGTCTGTTCCATATATTCCATAAAACAGTAAGGAAGAGACCAAATTTATCAGGGGAAATTGTAGTGGCTGCTTCCTCTAACCATTGCAGAGGCGTAGGAGCTATACTCTTATAGAGATTGATAGGGATACCGCTAATTTGGAGGGCTTCAGATGCCCCAGGGCAGTCAAAACGCATGAAGGATCGATTCAGAGTGGCTACCACAGATAGGGCAAGGGCCCGAGTTAGGGGAAAAGGCTTGCATTTTAGATCCAACTGGTAGAGCATCAGATGCCATACGCCAACCAAAAGTTTTAACTTTGGGTAAAGCTTTGATTTTGGATAAAAACTTCCAGAATCGAGTTGGTGACGAAGGTGGGGTTATTGAACGTTGTAAGAAAATATATCCAGAACGGACTGAGTAAATACCCGAGTCCTTGGGAGACCAGAGTATTGAGTCACGTTGATCATTTATGATGGGGATACGGAGAATGGCAGCAGCATCAATAGGATTGAAATAATTGTTTACCTTAACCGTATCCCAGGCAGTTTGGTTACGGATCATAAAATCACGACATCGAATGTAAAATTCATCGGAGATTTCGTAATCCCCAGTAAGATCAATCGGGGAAGACCCTCCCCATATATCTTTGTGTATTCTAATATTACTGTTTATGCCAGGGCGGTGAAGAAAGCCAGGGAAAAGACGCTGAAGTGCGTTATATATGCCTTGCCAAGCGAAAGAGCCCCTGTTGGGTTTTGGTGCATCCAGAATGTTGCCTGAAGGAAAGTATTTAGACCGGTATATTTGTCCTAATAAAGAATCTGGTTCACATATGAGTTTCCAAATTTGCTTGCCCAAGAGAGCAATGTTAAAGTCGTGTAAATCCTTAAAACCTATGCCACCAGCAGATTTAGGTAGACATATACGATTCCAAGGTATCATATGCCAACCTTTTTTGTTGGATTTGCCAGTCCACCAGTATTGACGGATTGATGTAGTCATGTCGTCGATGATATTTTGTGGTAGAAGATAGCAAGACATAACATATTGTGGGAGAGATTGTAAGACAGCTTTGATGAATATCTCTCGGCCACTAAAGGATAGTAGATGTTTGTCCCAACTAGAGAGACGATCATGTACTTTATCACGCACAAATCCTAGTGATTCAGTTTTATTTTTCCCAATTAGGAGTGGGATGCCTAGGTATACTCCAGGATTAGTAACCTCACGTACTTGTAAAAGGCTGTTAATTGCATTTCTTGTTGCAGATGGTGTACGCGGGTTATAGAAAATTGTTGATTTCTCAAAATTGACCGCTTGACCGGATGCATTAGCATATGTTTGAAGAGCATTTTTCAGATGGGACGCTTCAGATCGATTA
The DNA here is from genome assembly GCA_030270665.1 of Hibiscus trionum. Classification (NCBI taxonomy): domain Eukaryota; kingdom Viridiplantae; phylum Streptophyta; class Magnoliopsida; order Malvales; family Malvaceae; genus Hibiscus; species Hibiscus trionum. The sequence goes on along the minus strand of BSYR01000010.1, from coordinate 33,433,708 downwards.
GTATTAATGAATACCATACAATCATCGGCAAAAAGCAGGTGGTTGACTTTGGGCCCATGTTTACATGCGCCTAGTCCTGGGAGTATTTTAGTTTGTTGAGCAGCAGCTAAGTAAGCCGAGAGGCCTTGAGTACAAAAGAGAAAGAGGAAAGGGGATAGGGGATCCCCCTGGCGAAGACCACGTTGAGGTTGAAAGGGGGGAAACGAATTATTAATTTTAACTGAGAAGGAGACTGTAGTAATACAACGCATTATAAGCTTGATCCATTCGGATGCAAAGCCCATGCGTTCCATAACATTTGCGAGAAATGACCATTCTACTCTATCGAAAGCTTTCTCCATGTCTAGCTTGAGAGCAGCTCCATGGGAGGATTTAGTAGGTCCTGAGTTAATATTGTGAATAATTTCATGAGCAACAAGGATGTTGTCTGATATGTTGCGTCCCTGGACAAAGGCTGCTTGGTTAGGGCTAATGCATAGAGGTATAGCCTGTTTCATTCTGTTGACTATTGTTTTGGCGACTATTTTATAGAGGACAGTGCAGAGGCTAATTGGTCTAAGTTGTTTCATGGAGGTTGGGTCCTATACTTTGGGAATTAGTACCAATATAGTTTTGTTAACTGAGGCCATATCGGCGTTGCCGTTTAAAAGGTTAATACAAAGATTAATAACATCGTCTCCCACTGTGTCCCAGTGTTGTCTAAAGAAGCTACTGGGTAGGCCATCGAAACCAGGAGCTTTCCTGGGGTCAATATCTTTAAAAGCATGAAGAATTTCCTCTTTAGTGAATGCCTTTAGAAGGTTTTCATTCATTGAAGAATTGATGGAAGGGTGAATTTTGTCAAGAATGATAGTCGAGATTTGGGGGTTAGATGTTTTGAATAAGTTTTGGAAGTATGCAGAAGCGATATTCATAAGATCCGATTCAGATGTGCGCCAATTGGAGTTGGCATCGTAAAGGCCTGTGATCAAAATTTTCTTGTTCCTATTAGAAGCTCGGGCATGGAAGAACTTGGTATTTTTGTCCCCTTGGGAAAGCCAAAGAGTGCGAGATCTTTGAGCCCAATAAATTTCTTGTTCTGTTAAAAGTTTATTTAATTCAGTTCTATAATTTAAGTAAATTTGTTCATTTGTGGCTGTTAAGGGACGGTATAGTAATTTATTTATTTTTTTAGTGAGGAGTTTAATTCTTCCGGTTGATTTAAAGCGTTGTTGGTTTTGCCATTCTTCTAGGTATGTACCTACCGCTTCAATTTTGTTTATGACTGTTCCGGGAGTGTCGGTCTAGGCCCTTTTGATTGTTTGGATATTATCTATATTATTAGCCCAGCAGCTTTCGAATCAGAAATTCTTGGAAGGTTGTGTTTTGGGTGTAGAAGCCGAACTATCTAATTCGAGAAGAAGGAAACAATGGTCAGATTTGGCAACATATTCTGTGGTGATTCGATGAGAAGGGTAGAGATCTTGCCATGCTGAATTAGCTATAAAACGATCTAGTCTTTCATGTATTACCGGGGTTAAGGGTCCTACTTTAGTCCATGTGAACCAGCCCGAAGTTGGCTTACAATCAAAGAGGTTGTTTCGAGTTAGACAATTGCGAAAATTTTTGATTTGAGATCTAGCCCTACGGGGACCTCCTTGTTTTTCCGAATCCGTTAATATTTCATTGAAATCTCCGCCGAGAAGCCAAGGGTTATTTTTCGTAGAAGGGTATAATGAATCTATGAGCTCCCATGTTTTATATTTTTGGCTAGTTTCCGGAAAACCGTGCATTCCAGTGAAAAACATTGTGGAATTATTCTTTGTAATTTGAGTATGAATGTAACGCGAGGAATAAGAAATTAAACTTATATTAATATTGTTTGCAGCAAATAAGGAAATTCCAGAACACCCTTCCGTAGGGGAAATAGAAATAATGTCTAACATACCTAATGAAAGACATAAGCGGTTACATTCCGCATTATTTATTTTAGTTTCGCATAAGAAGATGATATCGGGGTTGGTACGTTGGACATAGGACCGGAAATGTTGAACCGTCGGGGCTTGTCCAAGACCCTGACAGTTCCAGCATAGGATCCTCATTTTGCTCGGCGGGGCTGGGAATCAGCCGCCGCCGGAGAGTTTTTAGAGCTGCTCATCGCAGCTTTTGGAGTAGATCCTGACTGTTTGGATTTTTTCGGCGGGAGCGATACTTGTAATGGAGAGTGGCGTTTCATGCCTCGGTTTGTTTGGGTTGGTGCAGGTGCAAGTACAGGAACAGGTGCAGGGGCTGCATCATTCGGGTAAGTTTTGAGTAACCACTGATTAAAGTCATTGAATATTGTATCAGTGGGTTTAGAAGGCTTACTCGATTCAGAGTCAAACTTTTTAATCTGCTCGGCAGAAGGGCTGGGGACACCATAATCATCCGTGGTGCCCCAATCATCTTCAGAGCCATCTTCCGGAATGGGATAGATGGTGTTCAGGGGTTGGGCCTCAAGAGGAGCTTTTTGCTTCAAATCAGCTGCAGGGGGATCTTTGACAGAATTGGGGTCATCATCCATGGTCATGTCGACATTTTGGGCTTCCTCGGTTGCTTGTTCCGTAAATGAGGCGGCATCGCCTTCATTTAGAGAGCCTATGTATTGGAGAATGATTGTGATTAGAAACTTATAACTATTTGTATAAAGGATGAGGAGGGAGTAAAATAATTTACCCATATTGTTCTGTTCGTTAGGAGGAGCTGTAGGATTGGCCGGAGTTGCTGGGATATTCGCTGGGGCCACTACGATAAAAACAGAGGGTAAATATTTTGATAGAAAAATTGGGGTGGGAAAACAAGTGAAAAAAGATGTAATTGTAAATGTTAATATAAAGTTACCATTCACTGGAGGGATATTTGGAAACAGATCCGGTTCCACATTGCGGATACGCCCACGAATACCGACTGGGCGACGTCTAGGAGGAAGGTAACGGAGCCATTCTCCGTATTGCAATTTGTTGGGATCGAGTGAAGAGCGGATAGGACAGTTCTCTAATGTGTGACTGATAATACCACAACCAGGGCAGAGGGTTGGGAGTCTTTCATACTGAATACGGCACATGATTTTGTTTTCGCCCGATCCAATAAAGACGAAGCGGGTGACAGGCCTTGTGATATTAAGCAGAATTTCAACTCGAAGGAAATCCTTTATATTCCCCTCAACTTCTCGGGTATCCGTCCGGAGGGCATTGCCAACCATTGATCCTAGAGCATGTCCCACCAGATGGGATCGATCAACATCCTCATAAAGTGATGCAGGGAGGGAGAATATTCGGATCCAAATTCGCATAGTGCTGAAGTTGTAATCACTTAAAGCTTTGGCTGGATCATATTCAGTAACTGCTAGCCATTCATCCTTGTACAGCCAAGGACTGCTGTTGATGATCTCGTAGCAATTCTTGATTTCCTTAAACTTGATTTTGAGGAAGTTGTCTTGTATGACTGATATGGATACTACATCTTTAGGCTTCCAGATTCCTACAAATGCGTTGATAACAACATATATGTCTAACACTTTAGACGATATGAATCGTCCGATAACAATAAGCTTGGGATCTTCCTTGATAATGTCCCAACCGAAGTCAGGAGTGTAGAGTAGTTTCGCTTCTTCGTTTGTAAGGTTGATAGAGTTGAGTTGTGGAATGGAGGAGGATGAAGCCATCTCGAGGATTGGTAGGATTGGGGTAGTAGGATGATAAGGTATGTTTTGTGGGGTTGGATGAATGTGATGGGCATATATAAAGAAGAACATTGAGGGATATGAAATAAGGGAAGTAGATAGAAAAGATTTCTTGAAAGTAATTGAATAGTGGGTAAGATAGAAACTTTTAATAACATAAAGGAAAGTATCAAAATAACTTTCTTTAATTGATCTAGCCGATTTATTAAAGGAAAGAAAACTAATATAGTTATTTAGAGATGGTATAATATGGACGTAAATGTAGGAATTTTGCCTTAGATAATAATATAATACATATTTAATATTGAAAAGTAGATATAAAAAGTTATTAAGGAATGGAAAGGTAGAAATTAGGGATGTGAATATGACAGCTGGAGTTGCTTTGAAATTAAAAGGAGGCGATTTAAAATAAAAGTAATAATTACAGAAAGTAGATTTAGGAAGGATTAATAAAGGAAAATAGTATAAAGTTATACAAAAAAATGAAAAATTTAATAGCATAGATGTTATGGAAGAAAAGGCAAAGATTATGGGATAGACTTTTTGAATAGAAATAAATTGTATTAAATAGAATTCATATAAATAGACAAATTTAAGGTAGTAGTAATTCAAATACCAGGATAAAAACGGGATGATAGTATTATTAATAGTAATAATTAAAATCGTTATTAGAGGAGATATTTGAAAAGTGTAATTAATTATAGGAATTGAAAAGAAGTGGTTAAGTGAAAAAGTCTTGCCTATTAGTTTTGGTGAAAACCAGGGAATAAAAACTTTTGATTTTAGGATTGTATGTTGCCAATAAAATTGGCAAAAGGGTGGGGAAAATATAACGATTATAATTTTGAATTTTGTAGAGGTGGAAGAAAAGAAGATGTCCCTGGGAGGTAGGGTAGATATAAAATCCCTTGATAGGGCTAGAGAAAGATCACCTAAAAAGGTGTAGTGTAGAACACAATATATGATATCGATAGGACATAAGTTGAAACGCAAAGAGTAACATACATGAAGCTGGTATTCGTAGAAAGAAACGTATAAAGCAGGGTAGTAACCTATAAGCATACATCTAATAACAGAGAGGTCACCTAATGAGGTGTAGTAGTAGTCACGATTTTTAAAATCGGTTGAGCATAACATTAAACATACAAAATAGCATACATGAAGCAGACAGACATAAGCATGTAACTCAAAGAAATGTCCTAGAGGCATGCATCTATGAGTAATGATCAACCGAATAAAAAGCATAAAGAAAAAGAGAGCAAAAGGAAAGCAACACAAAATAATTACAGACCCAGGGAGAGGAGGAAGCGAGGAATAGAAAATTAATACAGACCAAATGAGCAAAAAAAATAAGGGGGAAGGCAAATTAAATTATCTACAGCTACATAATTACAAATCCAAGGAATAATGCAACATGAGGAGTCGAAAGACCTGCAGAATTGCATGGTAAAGATGTCATTTGGTTTCAATATCTGCAAAAAGGTAAAAGTGCATATAAGAGAACCTTTGAGAGTATAGTTATAGATTAAGATAGGGGACTTAACAGTATTTACATATAGGTGAATAGATTTAGCAGTCCATTCAGAATTTATAAATGATATGGGACAAAAAGGATTAGCTTTAGAATAATAAAGTATAGTAATGCAATGTGTACAATCTGGAACAGAAAATAAAATTTGGTAGATACATATTAGGTATGTATTAGATGTGTTTGTAATGTATATGTAAAAAGTAATGACACAGATATCATTATAAGAGTTGTAGATCAGAATCATTAAAGCAACTATGAGATTTATAGTAACATATTTTAACCAAATTGGGAGTATGGTTCTAAAAACATGAGACCAATAAGAACATTTATAATTCGTGTTGAATCTATGTATTACTTTCGAGCAGAATAATTGGAGTAAGACAATATACATCAAAGAGTTAGCTTGGTTAATAGAAAAAGTGTGATTAAAGTTAAATAATCCCATAGGGTGGGCTTGAATAGTTTTCCCTTGAAGGGCTGGTATATAGAGATCAGAAGTGATAGAGAAAACTAATAAAGAAAAAAAAACATGTAAATTGAAAGAGAATAAAGAGCCAGAGCTAAGGAATATATAAAAAAATGGTTGCAAGTATGAAATTATAATGGTATAAACTAAATTGATATGGATGTTAAAAATATGTGTGTTTGAAAAAGGGTAAGAATATGATTTAAAAATCAGATTAAAAATTAATAACCAAGCAGCAGTGAGGCTTATAGAGAATATGGCAAAGCATTTAAGGAAAAGGATACTTAATATAAAATGAGAGTTATACAGTATAAGGCCATATAACCAAGACAGACCAGAGAGGATAAAGAAATAGATGCTTAAAATAAAAAGAGTACATGATGAGAGCAAGAAGATAAAAAAGATAAAACCATAGGTATAATTCGAGCCAAAGAATAAAAGAGTGAAACAGTTTAAAATGGTGAGAGAAGGACAGAAAAAGACCTTTGTGATATGCTTCCAGAAAATAGTATGTCTTGATCCAAAACAGAGTAAGGGATACCAGATCTGGATAAGGAAGAATATGCAGTAAGTTAATAAACACAGATAAAAATAAAAAGGGAATAATATAAAAAATAGAGGAATAGAAGAATATATATTTGCCCCGTATTTGGTTGATACCCAGGACGGTAGATGAAAGGCCGGATCGAAAAAATGATGCTCCTTTCTGTCTCCATTGAGATGGGTTCCAAACAACTTCCTATGGAGCCTGAGAAGAAGGGGACAGAGAAACAGAACGAGAATAAAAAAGGTTAGAGATGGGGATAAGGATAAAGAATTGAAGAAATAAATAAATAATAATAATAAGCAATCGGAATTTAGCAAACCCAAGAACAATGCCGGCGGTTTAGATTTCCTGACAAAAAAATAAGGGTTAAACAAAATTGAGAAGATGAAACGGTTTGAGATAGAGCCGATTTGCATCTGGAAAAACAACACATGATTTAACAAAAAGAAAAAAGGAATTAAAAGAATAGTAGAGATTAACAAAACCAGACTGTCGGCCCCTTCATGGGAGACGATCGGGGAGAAGGGGGGATTGCTCCGGAATAACAGAAGGACATAAAAGAAAAAAACCATGAGAAGATCATAGATATGTAAGGGAAAGCAAGATAAAGGGAATATGAAGGGGAAAAAAGAGTGTCTGACCGCACCAGACGGAGGCAGATCGGGGACATGCAAGTGCTTCCGCCGAGAAAGATTCCATTTTCCATAAAGAACAGATCTGGTGGCGAGAGAGAGCCTCAGATCGATTCTTAATAACACCGAACGGATCTTGCTACAAGAAAATAAAAAACACATTAGAAACCAGTTTAAAAGATGAAAAGCTAAAATAAATAAGAAGAAGACTCCTTTTCCGTTTGTTACAGATCTGGTGGCGAGGGGGAAACCTATATCGGATTGCAAAAGAACCGAGCACATCTCGCAAAAAAATAACAGAAAATGCTTTAGAAGTCGGAAAAAAGAGTTAAAATAATGAAATAATAAAATTGAAATAAACAAAGTAGGATGGGGTGGGACGGCTCTTGGCCTTCTCTTACCATTTCCCAATGGTGCCAATTGAATCCTGTTAGATGATAATGATTGCATTTTCGGCGGAATATGGAAGGGTGCCGTGAGGGAGAGGGGAAGTGCGTGGAGGAGAGAGGGAAAAACCACCGGAAAACAAGGAAAATGCAAGCACCCACTAGAAACCCCGGAGAGAATTGAGAGCCATCCCACCCGTTAGAATTTTAACTAAGTAAAAAGTACAGAAATCGAGTTTTTGCAATATAATCATGTTGAAAAGCTCGTAATCAATTGTATGAACTCCTAAATTTGGATTAAAACTTATATTGCAACCCTTTTGTAGAGGTTTCAGACGAGCTGGTCTAAATGGGCCGAACAATGGACCCGTTAGAATTTTAACTGAGTAAAAAGATCAAAATTTGAGTTTTTACAATATAATCGTGTTGATAAGCTCGTAATCAATTATATAAACTCCTAAAATTTGATTATAACTTGTTTATCGGTCTTTTTTGTAGAAGTTTCGGACGAGCGGGTCTAAATGGGCCGAACAATGGACCCATTAGAATTTTAACTAAGTCAAAAGTTCAGAAATTGAGTTTTTGCAATATAATCGTGTTGGAAAGCTCGTAATCAATTATATGAACTCCTAAAATTTGATTCTAACTTATTTTGAGGTCTTTTTGAAGAGGTTTCGGACGAGCGGGTCTAAATGGGCCGAACAATGGACCCGTTAGAATTTTAACTGAGTAAAAAGTACATATATTGAGTTTTTGCAATATAATCGTGTTGAAAAGCTCGTAATCAATTATATAATCTCCTAAAATATGATTATAACTTGTTTTGCGGTCATTTTTATAGAGGTTTCGGACGAGCGGGTCTAAATGGGCAGAACAGTGCACCCATTAGAATTTTAATGGAGTAAAAAGTAAAGAAATCGTGTTTTTGCAAAATAATCATGTTGAAAAGCTCGTAATCAATTGTATGAACTCCTAATTTTTGAATAAAAACTTATTTTGCAGCCCTTTTTGTAGAGGTTTCGGACGAGCGGGTCTAAATGGGCCAAACAATGGAGCCGTTAGAATTTTAACTGAGTAAAAAGTACAGAAATCGAGTTTTTGCAATATAATCATGTTGAAAAGCTCGTAATCAATTGTATGAACTCCTAAATTTGGATTAAAACTTATATTGCAACCCTTTTGTAGAGGTTTCAGACGAGCTGGTCTAAATGGGCCGAACAATGGACCCGTTAGAATTTTAACTGAGTAAAAAGATCAAAAATTGAGTTTTTACAATATAATCGTGTTGATAAGATCGTAATCAATTATATAAACTCCTAAAATTTGATTATAACTTGTTTATCGGTCTTTTTTTGTAGAGGTTTTGGACGAGCGGGTCTAAATGGGCCGAACAATGGACCCATTAGAATTTTAGCTAAGTCAAAAGTTCAGAAATTGTGTTTTTGCAATATAATCGTGTTGGAAACCTCGTAATCAATTATACGAACTCCTAAGATTTGATTAAAACATGTTTTGCGGTCTTTTTGTAGAGGTTTCGGACGAGCGGGTCTAAATGGGCTGAACAATGGACACGTTAGAATTTTAACTGAGTAAAAAGTACAGAAATCAAGTTTTTGCAATATAATCGTGTTGAAAAGCTTTTAATCAATTATATGAACTCCTAAATTTGGTTTAAAGCTTATTTTGCAGCCCTTTTGTAGAGGTTTCGGATGAGCGGGTCTAAATTGGCCGAACAATGGACCCGTTAGAATTTTAACGGAGTAAAAAGTATAGAAATCGAGTTTTTGCAATATAATCGTGTTGAAAAGCACTTAATCAATTGAATGAACTCCTAAATTTGGATTAAAACTTATTTTGCAACCCTTTTTGTAAGGGTTTCAAACGAGCGGATCTAAATGGGCCGAACAATGGACCCGTTAGAATTTCAACGAAGTAAAAAGTACATAAATCATGTTTTTGCAATATAATCATGTTGGAAAGCTCGTAATCACTTATATGAACTCCTAAAATTAATTAAAACTTGTTTTGTGGTCATTTTTGTAAGGTTTCGGACGAGCGGGTCTAAATGGGCTGAACAATGGACCCGTTAGAATTTTAACTGAGTAAAAAGTACAGAAATCGAGTTTTTGCAATATAATCGTGTTGAAAAGATCTTAATAAATTTTATGAACTCTTAAATTTGGATTAAAACTTATTTTGCAACCCTTTTGTAGTGGTTTCGGACGAGCGGGTCTAAATGGGCCGAACTATGGAACCGTTAGAATTTTAACTGAGTAAAAAGTACAGTAATCGAGTTTTTGCAGTATAATCGTGTTGAAAAGCTCGTAACCAATTATATGAACTCCTAAATTTGGATTAAAACTTAATTTGCAGCCCTTTTTGTAGAGGTTTCGGACGAGGAGGTCTAAATGGGCCGAACAATGGACCCGTTAGAATTTTAACTGAGTAAAAAGTACAAAAATCGAGTTTTTGCAATATAATCGTGTTGAAAAGCTCATAATCAATTATATGAATTTCTAATTTGGATTAAAACTTATTTTGTAGCCCTTTTTGTAGAGGTTTCGGACAAGCGGGTCTAAATGGGCCGAACAATGGACCCGTTAGAATTTTAACTGCGTAAGAAGAACATAAATTGAGTTTTTGCAATATAATCATGTTGAAAAGCTCGTAATCAATTATATAAACTCCTAAAATTTGATTATAACTTGTTTTGCGGTCATTTTTGTAGAGGTTTCGGACGAGCGGGTCTAAATGGACCGAACAATGGACCCATTAGAATTTTAATGGAGTAAAAAGTACAGAAATCGAGTTTTTGCAATATAATCGTGTTGGATAGCTCGTAATCAATTATATGAACTCCTAAATTTGGATTAAAACTTATTTTGCAACCCTTTTTGTAGAGGTTTCGGACGAGCCGATTTAAATGGGTCGAACAATGGACCCGTTAGAATTTTAAATGAGTAAAAATTATAGTAATCGAGATTTTGCAATATAATCTTGTTGAAAAGCTCGTAATCAATTCTATGAACTCCTAAATTTTGATTAAAACTTATTTTGCAACCCTTTTATAGAGGTTTTGGACAAGCGGGTCTAAATAGGCCGAGCATTGGACCCGTTAGAATTTTAACTGAGTAAAAAGTATAGAAATCGAGTTTTTGCAATATAATCGTGTTGAAAAGCTCGTAATCAATTATATGAACTACTAAAATTTGATTAAAACTTGTTTTGCGGTCTTTTTTGTAGAGGTTTCTGACGAGCGGGTCTAAATCGGCCGAACAATGGACCCGTTAGAATTTTAACTATGTAAAAATTACAGAAATCGAGATTTTGCAATATAATCTTGTTGAAAAGCTCGTAATCAATTATATGAACTCCTACATATTGATTAAAACTGATTTTGCAGCCATTTTGTAGTGTTTTCGGACGAGCGGGTCTAAATGGGCCGAAAAATGGACCCGTTAAAATTTTAACTAAGTAAAAAGTACATAAATCTAGTTTTTGCAATATAATCGTGTTGAAAAGCTCATAATCAATTATATGAACTCCTAAAATTTGATTCTAACTTATTTTGCGGTCTTTTTTGTAGAGGTTTCGGACGAGCGGGTCTAAATGGGCCGAACAATGGACCCGTTAGAATTTTAACTAAGTAAAAAATATAGAAATCGAGTTTTTGCAATATAATCGTGTTGAAAAGCTCGTAATCAACTGCATGAACTCCTAAATTTGGATTAAAACTTATTTTGCAACCCTTTTGTAGAGATTTTGGACGAGCGGGTCTAAATGGGCGAACAATGGACCCGTTAGAATTTTAACTGAGTAAAAATTACAGAAATCGAGTTTTTGCAATATAATCGTGTTGAAAAGCTCGTAATCAATTATATGAACTCCTAAGATTTGATTAAAACTTGTTTTGCGGTCTTTTTTGTAGAGGTTTCGGACGAGCGGGTCTAAATGGGCCGAACAATGGACCCGTTAGAATTTTAACTGGGTAAAAAGTACAGAAATTGAGTTTTTTCAATATAATCGTGTTGAAAAGCTTATATTCAATTGTATAAACTCCAAAATTTGGATTAAAACTTATTTTGCAACCCTTTTGTAGAGGTTTCGGACGAGCGGGTCTAAATGGGCCGAACAGTGGACCCGTTAGAATTTTAATTGAGTAAAAAGTACAGAAATCGAGTTTTTTTAATATAATCGTGTTGAAAAGCTCGTAATAAATTATATGAACTCCTAAAATTTGATTAAAACTTGTTTTTCGGTCATTTTTGTAGAGGTTTCGGACGAGCGAGTCTAAATGGGACGAAAAATGGACATGTTAGAATTTCACCTGAGTAAAAAGTACAGAAATTGAGTTTTTTCAATATAATCATGTTGAAAAGCTCGTAATCAATTATATGAAGTCCTTAATTTTGATTAAAACTAATTTTACGATCCTTTTTGTAAGGTTTGGGACGAGTGGGTCTAAATGGGTCAAACAATGGAGCTGTTAGAGTTTTAACCGAGTAAAAAGTACAAAAATTGAGTTTTAGCAAAATAACAGTGTTGAAAAGCTCGTAATCAATTATATGAACTCCTAAAATTTGATTATAACTTATTTTGCGGTCTTTTTTGTAGAAGTTTCGGACGAGCGAGTCTAATTGGGCCGAATAATGGACCCGTTAGAATTTTAAATGAGTAAAAATTACAGAATCGAGTTTTTGCAATATAATCGTGTTGAAAAGCTCGTAATCAATTTTATTAACTCCTAAATTTGGATTAAAACTTATTTTGCAACCCTTTTGTAGAGGTTTCGGACGAGCGGGTCTAAATAGGCCGAGCATTGGACCCGTTAGAATTTTAACTGAGTAAAAAGTACAGAAATCGAGTTTTTGCAATATAATCGTGTTGAAAAGCTCGTAATCAATTATATGAACCACTAAAATTTGATTAAAACTTGTTTTGCGGTCTTTTTTGTAGAGGTTTCTGACGAGCGGGTCTAAATCGGCCGAACAATGGACCCGTTAGAATTTTAACTGTGTAAAAATTACAGAAATCGAGATTTTGCAATATAATCGTGTTGAAAAGCTCGTAATCAATTATATGAACTCCTACATATTGATTAAAACTGATTATATTGCAAAAACTTGATTACTGTTCTTTTTACTCAGTTAATATTCTAACGGGTCCATTGTTCGGCCCATTTAGACCCGCTCGTCCGAAACCTCTACAAAAGGGTTGCAAAATAAGTTTTAATCCAAATTTAGGAGTTCATACAATTGATTACGAGCTTTTCAACACAATTATATTGCAAAAACTCGATTTTTGTTCTTTTTACTCAGTTAAAATTCTAATGGGTCCATTGTTCGCCCCATTTAGACCCGCGCGTCCGAAACCTTTACAAAAAAGACCGCAAAACAAGTTAGAGTCAAATTTTAGTATTTCATATAATTGATTACGAGCTTTTCAACACGACTATATTGCAAAAACTTGATTTCTTTACTTTTTACTCAGTTAAAATTCTAACGGGTCCATTGTTCGGCCCATTAAACCCGCTCGTCCGAAACCTCTACAAAAGGGTTGCAAAATAAGTTTTAATCCAAATTTAGGAGTTCATACAATTGATTACGAGCTTTTCAATACGATTATATTGCAAAAACTCGATTTTCTATACTTTTTACTCAGTTAAAATTCTAACGGGTCCATTGTTCGGCCCATTTAGACCCGCTCGTCTGAAACCTTTACAAAAAAGACCGCAAAAGAAGTTAGAATCAAATTTTAGGAGTTCATATAATTGATTACGAGCTTTTCAACACGATTATATTGCAAAATCTCGATAACAGTTCTTTTTACTCAGTTAAAATTCTAACGGGTCCATTGTTCGACCCATTTAGACCCCCTCGTCCGAAACCTCTACAAAAGGGTTGCAAAATAAGTTTTAATCCAAATTTAGGAGTTCATACAATTGTTTACGAGGTTTTCAACACGATTATATTGCAAAAACTCAATTTTTTCCTTTTGAGTGTGTAAAAGTTCTATTATTTACACCTTTTTTAACCCATATTTCTGCTGCATTCAAGCATCATTGCATTGCATTTAGGTTAGTTTACAGTAAAACATCACAAATGGATTAAAGGCACGGATTCTACTAAAAGATGGTTTATTTTGCAGGTTGCTGCCATCGTAGACGGTGAAGGCGGGCGCAGGGCAGAGAAGCAGAAGAGTTAAACTGGACAAGCAGATGACAAGGAAGAAGCTGCCATGGATCTGTCGTGACAGCAAGGTGACAGCAGCCTTATGAAGAGGAAAAGTAAAATGGACCTCGATAGATAGAGAAAAATCTGCTCGTCTGTCATGTGAAAGCCAAATATTTTTCCAAGCCCCGGATCAAAAGATATGTCAAGCCAAAGCTCAAGGAGAGGAATTCCCATGAAACAAGGAGGCGGCTGAAAAGTAGGAATCCTTAGAGATTAAGCATTTATAAGAATCTTACTTTTCATTAAAGTTGCAATCCTTGTTAACTTAGAATACTTGAGCCCAAAGCTTATATAAGGGCATAGATTTAACCTAGGAGGTATAATAAACCATAACCGATAACCTAAACCCCTCTGCCGTTTACCCGTCGTCGACATGTTCTAAATTCCCCCTAGGGCCACGGGTTGTTTTGTAAAGTAGTTGCAAGGGTTGTTTTGTTTTAGGATTTTCCAAGTTCAATAAAATAAACTTCAAGTTCTCTTATTTTGGTTTTAATATCTTGCAAGAGCATCGGGAGAGCATTGTGAGGTTATCTATTTACTTAGCATCGGGAGAGTTAAGTATACGAAAGAAATAAGAGCGAGTTCTCTAGTTTATAGTTGAACTATATTGTGCCTAGGGATAGGGCAAGGTTAAGTGGCTAAGGAAGAATTCATACACATCGGTGTTCATCCTTCGATTCACGCCGGGAGGTATCGTCAAAGACGTGATCATCGACAGACTTGGACCTAGGGATAGGCCAAGGCAGATCTGGGATTCTTGCCAAACTTGAACGTACTGAGTTGGTGTGTTTGCTGCCGCGACGACCAACGGACAGCTGCCGCGACAGGTGCTGCCAGCGACAGGCGCGACGACAGAACTGGAGTTCCTAAGCAATACAATACCTGCACTACTGAGCAATTCAATACCAGCCCATTCTCTCTATCTTGATTATCCTACTCTTTTATTTAAGTTTACTTTATTATTCTCGTGACAACTCTCAATTATTTCCTTTACTTCGTGCAGTGAAATTAGGTGAAGCTATTAGCCCAATCCCTGTGGAGACGATATCCGATACTTCGTATCACTTTACTACTTGCGTCGTGTACACTTGCACTACAATTGCGATAGACTTTTTTACACACAACACTTCTCTTTTTACTCAGTTAAAATTCTAAAGGGTCCATTGTTCGCCCCATTTAGACCCGCTCGTCCGAAACCTCTACAAAAAAACTGCAAAACAAGTTAGAGTCAAATTTTAGGATTTCATATAATTGATTACGAGCTTTTCAACACGACTATATTGCAAAAACTTGATTTCTTTACTTTTTACTCAGTTAAAATTCTAACGGGTCCATTGTTCGGCCCATTAAACCCGCTCGTCCAAAACCTCTACAAAAGGGTTGCAAAATAAGTTCTAATCCAAATTTAGGAGTTCATACAATTGATTACGAGCTTTTCAACACAATTATATTGCAAAAACTCGACTTTTGTTCTTTTTACTTAGGTAAAATTCTAACGGGTCCATTGTTAGGCCCATTTAGACCCACTCGTCTGAAACCTCTACAAAAGTGTTGCAAAATAAGTTTTAATCAAAATTTAGAAGTTCATACAATTGATTACGAGCTTTTCAACAAGATTATATTGCAAAATCTCAATTACAGTTCTTTTTACTCAGTTAAAATTCTAACGGGTCCATTGTTCGGCCCATTTAGACCCGCTCATCCGAAACCTTTACAAAAAAGATCGCAAAATAAGTTTTAATCAAATTTTAGGAGTTCATATAATTGATTAAGAGCTTTTCAACACGATTATATTGCAAAAACTCGATTTCTGTTCTTTTTACTCAGTTAATATTCTAACGGGTCCATTGTTCGGCCAATTTAGACCCGCTCGTCCGAAACCTCTACAAAAGGGTTGAAAAATAAGTTTTAATCCAAATTTAGGAGTTCATACAATTGATTACGAGCTTTTCAACACAATTATATTGCAAAAACTCGATTTTTTTGCTTTTTACTCAGTTCAAATTCCAACGGGTCCATTGTTCGGCCCATTTAGACCCGCTCGTCCGAAACCTCTACAAAAGGTTTGCAAAATAAGTTTTAATCAAAATTTAGGAGTTCATACAATTGATTACGAACTTTTCAACACGATTATATTGCAAAAACTCGATTTCTGTACTTTTTACTCAGTTAAAATTCTAACGGGTCCATTGTTCGTCCCATTTAGACCCGCTCGTCCGAAACCTTTACAAAAAAGATCGCAAAATAAATTTTAATCAAATTTTACGATTTCATATAATTGATTAAGAGCTTTTCAACACGACTATATTGCAAAAACTTGATTTCTGTTCTTTTTACTCAGTTAATATTCTAAAGGGTCCATTGTTCGTCCCATTTAGACTCGCTCGTCCGAAACCTCTACAAAAGGGTTGCAAAATAAGTTTTAATCAAAATTTAGGAGTTCATACAATTGATTACGAGCTTTTCATCACAATTATATTGCAAAAACTTGATTTTTGTGATTTTTACTCAGTTAAAATTCTAACGGGTCCATTGTTCGGCCGATTTAGACCTGCTTATCCGAAACCTCTACAAAAGGGTTGCAAAATAAGTTTTAATCCAAATTTAGTATTTCATACAATTGATTACGAGATTTTCAACACGATTATATTGCAAAAACTCGACTTCTGTACTTTTTACTCATTTAAAATTCTAACGGGTCCATTGTTCGTCCCATTTAGACCCGCTCGTCCGAAACCTTTACAGAAAAGATCGCAAAATAAATTTTAATCAAATTTTACGATTTCATATAATTGATTAAGAGCTTTTGAACACGACTATATTGCAAACACTTGATTTCTGTTCTTTTTACTCAGTTAATATTCTAACGGGTCCATTGTTCGTCCCATTTAGACCCGCTCGTCCGAAACCTCTACAAAAGGTTGCAAAATAAGTTTTAATCCAAATTTAGGAGTTCATACAATTGATTATGAGCTCTTCAACACAATTATATTGTAAAAACTCGATTTTTGTGCTTTTTACTCAATGAAAATTCTAACGGGTCCATTGTTCGGCCCATTTAGACTCGATCGTCCGAAACCTATACAAAAGGGGTTGCAAAATAAGTTTTAATCCAAATTTAGGAATGCATATAATTGATTACGAGCTTTTCAACATGATTATATTTCAAAAACTCGATTACTGTTCTTTTTACTCAGTTAAAATTCTAACGGGTCCATTGTTCCGCCCATTTAGACCCGCTCGTCCGAAACCTTTACAAAAAAGATCGCAAAATAAATTTTAGTCAAATTTTAGGAGTTCATATAATTGATTAAGAGCTTTTCAACACGATTATATTGCAAAAACTTGTTTACTGTTCTTTTTACTCAGTTAATATTCTAACGGGTCCATTGTTCGGCCCATTTAGACTCGCTCGTCCGAAACCTCTACAAAAGGGCTGCAAAATAAGTTTTAATCCAAATTTAGGAGTTCATACAATTGATTACGAGCTTTTCAACACAATTATATTGGAAAAACTCGATTTCTTTTCTTTTTACTTAGTTAATATTCTAAAGGGTCCATTGTTCGCCCCATTTAGACCCGCTCGTCCGAAATCTCTACAAAAGGGTTGCAAAATAAGTTTTAATCCAAATTTAGGAGTTCATACAATTGATTACGAGCTTTTCAACACTATTATATTGCAAAAACTCGATTTTTGTTCTTTTTACTCAGTTAAAATTCTAAAGGGTCCATTGTTCGCCCCATTTAGACCCGCTCGTCCGAAACCTCTACAAAAAAAACCGCAAAACAAGTTAGAGTCAAATTTTAGGATTTCATATAATTGATTACGAGCTTTTCAACACGACTATATTGCAAAAACTTGATTTCTGTACTTTTTACTCATTTAAAATTCTAACGGGTCCATTGTTCGGCCCATTTAGACCCGCTCGTCCGAAACCTCTACAAAAAGGGTTGCAAAATAAGTTTTAATCCAAATTTAGGAGTTCATACAATTGATTACGAGCTTTTCAACACAATTATATTGTAAAAACTCAATTTTTGTGCTTTTTACTCAGGTAAAATTCTATCGGGTCCATTGTTCGGCCCATTTAGACCCGCTTGTCCGAAACCTCTACAAAAGGGTTGCAAAATAAGTTTTAATAAAAATTTAGGAGTTCATACAATTGATTACGAGCTTTTCAACACGATTATATTGCAAAAACTCGATTTATGTAGTTTTTACTCAGTTAAAATTCTAACGGGTGGTGGGTGTGATGAAAACTCTCTCAACTTTTTTCTCTCTAACTCTCCCTCTCCTTTTCCCCTTCCACTCCAGCCACCACCACCACCACCACTTTCCACCCTTCCACCACAACTTCTACCACCTCTCCCCTTCACCTCCACCGCCGTGGTGCTTGCTTAGCACCCAAACAGTGACTGTGGTAATCCGAACCCTAACCCCGCAGAATTTTACTTTCCCGCTGGCATTGCCATGGCTCTCCTCTAACCATCTACCGATCTTTCCATGCTGGTTGGTGTCACACCACCCTCTGGCCAAAGGGACACCACCGGAGTTCTCCATGGCTACCCCTCATTGGCACGTACATGTTTGTTTATCCATTTTATTATTGTCATGGAAATCTTACTTTCTGCCATCATCCATAATTTTCAATGTTAATCTCATCATAATAATTTTTCGTAATCTTAATAATCTTTCGGATTGTTTTGATTCTGCTGGGTCACACTTATGGGTGCCCTTCGTCACCCCAGCCCTCATAAACATGGCACAGGGGTTATCCTGGCCGTCACGGCCTTGTACTCTTGCTTCTCTTGGACAATGGTACGAGAATTGCAAGTCTATTATTATCGTATTTGGCCAACCTACTGCATGGCGAGGGCTTGCATGCAAACGGATGCATAGATGCAACCATTTACACCATGCAACATCTATATTATTATATCCGAGGAATTTTATTCTCTTATATTTATTAGTGATACTCCTCAGTGTGGATTGCTGGTTGCTGGCAATCTGCCAGGATACATTCTGAGACCATCGCTCACTGCAGCTAAGGTTTCTCCATTCCCTTCCATGCAGACAATAATGGCAATTTGTGTAGCGATGGTATTCCGGGCCAGGTACGTTGCTACCACGGTCTCCATGCAGGGTTACAGTGCTGTTCACTCTCATTGGAGGAGAGGCAACGCTTTGAGAATCCATTACCCCATTCTTTGCGAGATTTTTTTGTTCCAACAAAGCGGGATAATTCGAATGTTCTTAACGGATAAGTTCCGATATATCAGGAATCCATTTCCTTTTGATTTCACCTTCAATTTCACATTATCTAAATCTAAAATATTGTTTGAAATTGTTGGGACAGCTATCACTATCTCTTCAAATCTAAAAATACCATGCATTTTCAAATTCTATTTCAAACTTAAATTATCTAAGTTAAAATTGAATTTTGAATTTGTTGAGAGAGATTTGATATCTCTTTTTACGGTGAACCTAAAGCTCTTTAGGATTCCCATGCATTTCAAATTGCAGGTAAAATTACATTTAAATGTTATTTTATCCTCTGCAATTCGAATTTTCTCTAAATTATCTAAATTTAGAATATTTTTTGAAGTTGGTGGGGAATCTATCACTATCTCTACTAATCTAAAAATACCATACATTTTCAAATTCTATTTCAAACTTAATTTATCTAAGTTAAAATTGAATTTTGAATTTGTTGAGAGAGATTTGATCAAATTGCGGATAAGATTACATTTAAACGTTATTTTATCCTATGCAATTCGAATTTTCTCTAAATTAACTAAATTTAGAATATTTTTTGAAGTTGGTATGGAATCTATCTCTACTGATCTAAAAATACCATACATTTTTAAATTCTATTTCAAACTTAAATTATCTAAGTTAAAATTGAATTTTGAATTTGTTGGAAGAGATTTGATATCTCCTTTTTCGGTGAACCTAAGGCTCTATAGGATTCCCATGCATTTCAAATTGCATATAAAATTACATTTAAATGATTTTTTATCCTCTGCAATTCGAATTTTCTCCAAATTATCTAAATTTAGAATATTTTTTGAAGTTGGTGGGGAATCTATCACTATCTCTACTAATCTAAAAATACCATACATTCTCAAATTCTATTTCAAACTTAAATTATCTAAGTTAAAATTGAATTTTGAATTTGTTGAGAGAGATTTGATCAAATTGCAGATAAAATTACATTTAAACGTTATTCTATCCTCTGCAATTCGAATTTTCTCCAAATTATCTAAATTTAGAATATTTTTTGAAGTTGGTAGGGAATCTATCACTATCTCTACTGATCCAAAAATACCTTACATTTTCAAATTCTATTTCAAACTTAAATTATCTAAGTTAAATTTGAATTTTGAGGACTGGTTGGCTGCAACGTCAAGAACTACCAAAGGAGAAAATGGCTCGCGCAAAACCAAACGTAGCCCTCCGATGGTTGCTGCTGGTGTTACCAAGAGGCCGAGAACTTCCCCCTCCACTCAAGCTAAGCCGGTGAAACCCGGAATGCCCTCTGACAAACCTTTCAAACTATCTAAAGCTGGGATGAGCAGCAAAATCTCTTCGGCGGCGGTTGACGTTCAACCCCGCCGAGAGAAATGAGGATCTTTTGTTGGAACTGCCGCAGTCTTGGTTCCCCGACGGCAGTTCAAGGGTTGAGCACCATTGCTCACAG
This sequence comes from Hibiscus trionum, assembly GCA_030270665.1. Classification (NCBI taxonomy): domain Eukaryota; kingdom Viridiplantae; phylum Streptophyta; class Magnoliopsida; order Malvales; family Malvaceae; genus Hibiscus; species Hibiscus trionum. Next base: position 33,413,512 of record BSYR01000010.1, on the reverse strand, counting down.
GTTGCAACCGGATGTTATCTTCTTGTCTGAAACTCGCTTATGTCGTTACTATTATGATCGTTTAAGAATTTTATTAGATATGCATGGCTGCATCCATGTTGATAGCAGCCCCACATGTTCCGGTCTCATCATTTTTTGGAATAATAAAATTCAACTTGATTTGCTTTCGTATTCTGATCGATCCATTGATGTTATTTTAAATTCGAATGATGAATGTTTTAATTTTACGGGCATTTATGGTTACGCTGACACAAATATGAAGTCTAAAACATGGGATTTGATTGATTCTTTGCGTCACGCTTCACCAATGCCGTGGTTAATTGGCGGTGACCTTAATGATATTTTATCAGATTCAGAAAAACAGGGTGGTTGTCGCCGACCGCAATCACAAATCACTAGCTTTCGCGAATGTTTATCTCGCAGTAGTCTTTTTGATTGCAAGCCAGCATCGGGTTGGTTCACTTGGTCCCGCATCGGGCCTAATGTCTCAACTGTTTGTGAACGACTTGACCGTTTTGTAGCATGCAATGCATGGCTTAGTGAACATTCCACATTCGAATGCCGGAATATTTTTCCCCCAGATTCTGACCATTATGTCATAGTCATGGATACCAAATATGTTCCCCAACGCAACACTACTCCTCGTGAGACCTTTGACCATTTCCGTTTTGAATCTTGTTGGGCAAATGATCCATCATGCATCACGACCGTCCAACAGGCATGGGCGAATGCATCTGGTAACTTGCCTGATAAATTACGTACAGTCGGTAACCATCTGCACGATTGGCAATCGCATCACCGATACCAGTCGTACAACCGCATTGCAGAATTACAACGCAAAATCAATTCATATATGCGACGTCATCATCTACCGCCTGCGATGCTAAATGACCTGCGCGACGCAAAACTAGAGCTTCGACGTCTTCTAGATGTCCGTGAAGCATACTGGGCACAATGATCGCGGGTCACATGGTTGTCCCAAGGGGACAAAAACACGTATTTTTTCCACGCTAGAGCCTCTAAGCGCAGGAAAAAGAATACTATTTGTGGCCTTCATGATGGTAACCATGTTTGGCATACAGCTACGCCAAGGCTCCTTCAAATAGCATCGGATTATTTTTGGACGCTGTTTATATCGTCCAACCCTAGTTCTTCGCCACGTCTGTTGGAACAAATTTCTTCGGTTATCAGTCCATCAATGAATGCCTCTCTTTTGAGACCATTCACAGAGGGTGAAGTGCTTGCCGCCTTTCAGGATATTAGTCCTAAGAAAGCTCCGGGCATCGATGGTTTTCCTAGTGGTTTTTTCCGGCAACACTGGAACATCATTGGGCCTAAATTTATCCAGCTCTGTCTTCGTCTATTGCGTGGGGAAGCCGACATGTCGACTGTTAATAAAACGGTCATCGTGCTTATCCCGAAGGTTGCGGACCCCACCAATATGCGCCAGTTTCGACCAATTAGCTTATGCACGGTTATATACAAAACAGTTGCTAAGGTTCTTGTTAACCGTCTTAAGCTTGTTCTACCTGATTGTATCAGTGATGCACAGGCAGCCTTTGTTCGTGGCAGGAACATAACCGACAACATTTTAATCGCCCATGAGCTTGTGCATACCCTCCACTCGAATAGCGCTGCCATTTACCAAGGGGCAGCGTTGAAACTAGATATGGAGAAGGCGTTCGACAAAGTCGAATGGTCATTCCTTCGGGATGTGATGTCACATATGGGCTTTGCACCTGAATGGGTGCACCTCATACTTCGCTGTGTCTCCTCGGTCTCCTTTTCTGTTAGAATTAACGGGACCCTATCCGATGAGTTTGTGCCTGCTCGAGGCATCCGACAGGGCGACCCCCTCTCCCCTTTCCTCTTTCTGATTTGTTCCCAAGGGTTATCGGCGGCCCTTGAATCCGAACAACGGGAAGGACGCCTTCTCGGCCTACAGGCTAATCGACATGGACCTAGGATTACACATCTGCTATTTGCCGATGATAGCATTGTTTTCCTTCGTAATTGCCCAGATGAGGTTGATAGGTTGAAAGAGATTCTACGCCTATATGAATCCTCCTCAGGACAAACTGTTAATTTCGATAAGTCCACAGCTTACTGCAGTTCACGCTGCTCTGAGACCTTCATTCAGGCAGTTCGATTGACTCTCGGAGTACGCATTGTCTAGGACCCGGGTATCTATCTCGGAGTTCCCCTCATGATAGGGCGGAACCAAACGGAATGCTTAGGTTTTGTCCGCGACAAAGTCAGTTCTCGAATAACTAAATGGGACACCAACTTACTTTCATTCAGTGGACGCGAAACACTGATCAAGTCGGTCGCACAAGCCATACCTCAGTATGTTATGTCTTGTTACTTGCTTCCGCAGAACATCATAGATGATATGACTAGCTCGATCCGTCGTTATTGGTGGTCTGGCCGTAGTAACAATCGAGGCTGGCCTCTGCTATCTTGGGAGTCTATTTGTGATCCCAAGGCAGCAGGGGGAAGGGGCTTTAGGAATCTACACGATTTTAACATTGCTCTCTTAGGTAAACAATTGTGGAGGCTGATCTATTCGCCTGAATCCCTCCTTGCGCGTGTCTTACGCTCACGTTACTTTCCTTCTGGGAAATTATTGGATGCTAAGCTCGATCGGCGCGCGTCCTTCGCTTGGCGAGGACTTTGGCAGGCCATGCAACGATTGCAGCCAGGGTTCTTTTGGCGACCTGTAATTTAGAGTCAGATCTGTATCCACCGCGACCCTTGGGGTGGTACCTCTAGTTTATCCTTATTTGGAAATTATCAAGACGAGGAGGAACTCCCCTTACGTTGTCGTGACTTCATGATCGGCAATCAAGCGTCTTGGGACGAACCCAAAGTTCTCTAGCATTTTGACTGGGATGATGCTGATGCCATACTGCGTGTGCCAATCTCCAATGAGCGGCGCGATGCATTGCTTTGGGGATATCATGACACGGGTATGTATTCGGTGCGTTCCGGATATCTATTCTTACGGCATCCAATCAGACCTATCAGTCGTCCTTCTCCCCTTTGGCGGGTTATCTCCAAAGCGAGCACCCTTCCGAAGATTCGGTCATTTAGCTGGAGAGCAGGACGAGATGCTCTACCCACAGGAGACTGTCTTACAACTGTGGGGTTAGGCACTGGCATGTGCCCTTTTTGCCCGACTCTAAAAGGAAACCCCACTCCATGCTCTCCGAGATTGTGTTGGAGCAGCTGAGGTTCTACAACTAGCTGGGTTCCCCCTCCCTTTACGTACTAGCACGCTCTTCCCCACTCACTTATGGTTGGAACAAAGGGCCTCGTTACTTTCTCGCTCTAAATTTAGTTTGTTCCTCACTATCCTTTGGAACATTTGGAACCGGAGGAACGACTGGGTTCACTCCAAGCGTTTGCAGCCGTCATGGCTTACTCTTATGAACTCTAAGGAACTGTTACAGGACTACGACTCGGCCAACTCTCTTCACGCCTCGACGCATCTACAGACAGAGCCAGCCCTTTCTCAACCAACATGGTGGCCGCCACCAGAAGGGAAGGTTAAAATCAATGTGGATGGTGCTTTCAACCCCGCCACAGGCGAAGCAGGTTTTGGTGTTGTGGCTCGTGATGCTAGCGGCGCTATTCTCCGTGGCTGTGCCGTTCATTGCGTAGGATGCCTAGACGCCTCCACTGCGGAGCTTCGCGCCATTGTCACGGGGGCTACACTTGGTAGGGATGCCAGCTGGTGCAGCATCATTATCGAGTCTGACGCTGCTTTGGTCATCAACAAAATACGTTGCCTCGGCCCGGACGCCTCTCCTTTACGGCCACATATTGATGCGGCTCGCCCTCTTTTTGTATCTATTCCAGATTTACATTTTCTTTATGTACCACGAGTTGCTAATGTTCTAGCTCATACTATTGCCAATTGGGCATTGCACTCTAGGTCCTCATTGTTTTTTGGGTCGGGCTTGCCCGATGTCTTACGCTCTATTGTACTGGTTGGTTTTCAACCCCCTTGATTATATATATATATATATTTGGCACTCTTTTCCCCTTTAGGACCCCCTCTGGGCCAGCCCAGTTGGGATTAGTGGGGTTTTTAATGAGGCATTTTTCTCAAAATTCTAACGGGTCCATTGTTCGGCCCATTTAGATCCGCTCATCTGAAACCTTTACAAAAAATATCGCAAAATAAGTTTTAATCAAATTTTAGGAGTTCATATAATTGATTAAGAGCTTTTCAACACTATTATATTTCAAAAACTCGATTTCTGTTCTTTTTACTCAGTTAAGATTCTAACGGGTCCATTGTTTGTCCCATTTAGACCCGCTCGTCCGAACCCTCTACAAAAGGGTTGCAAAATAAGTTTTAATCCAAATTTAGGAGTTCATACAATTGATTACGAGCTTTTCAACACTATTATATTGCAAAAACTCGATTTTTGTTCTTTTTACTCAGTTAAAATTCTAAAGGGTCCATTGTTCGCCCCATTTAGACCCGCTCGTCCGAAACCTCTACAAAAAAGACCGCAAAACAAGTTAGAGTCAAATTTTAGGATTTCATATAATTGATTACGAGCTTTTCAACACGACTATATTGCAAAAACTCGATTTTTGTGCTTTTTACTCAGTTAAAATTCTAATGGGTCCATTGTTCTGCCCATTTAGAGCCGCTCGTCCGAAACCTCTACAAAAGGGTTGGAAAATAAGTTTTAATCCAAATTTAGGACTTCATACATTTGATTACGAGCTTTTCAACACAATTATATTGCAAAAACTCGATTTTTGTGCTTTTTACTCAGTTAAAATTCTAACGGGTCCATTGTTCGGCCCATTTAGACCCGCTCGTCCGAAACCTTTACAAAAAAGACCGCAAATAAGTTAGAATCAAATTTTCGGAGTTCATATAATTGATTACGAGCTTTTCAACATGATTATATTGCAAAATTTCGATTACAGTTCTTTTTACTCAGTTAAAATTCTAACGGGTCCATTGTTCGTCCCCATTTAGACCAGCTCGTCCGAAACCTCTACAAAAGGGTTGCAAAATAAGTTTTAATCCAAATTTAGGAGTTCATACAATTGATTAGGAGCTTTTCAATACGATTATATTGCAAAAACTCGATTTCTGTACTTTTTACTCAGTTAAGATTCTAACGGGTCCATTGTTTGGCCCATTTAGACCCGCTCGTCCGAAACCTTTACAAAAAAGATCGCAAAATATGTTTTAATCAAATTTTAGGAGATCATATAATTGATTAAAAGCTTTTCAACACGATTATATTGAAAAAACTCAATTTCTATTCTTTTTACTCAGTTAATATTCTAACGGGTCCATTGTTCGACCCATTTAGACAAGCTCGTCCGAAACCTCTACAAAAGGGTTGCAAAATAAGTTTTAATCCAAATTTAGGAGTTCATACAATTAATTACGAGCTTTTCAATACGATTATATTGAAAAAACTCAATTTCTGTACTTTTTACTCAATTGGAATTCTAACGGGTCCATTGTTCGGCCCATTTAGACCCGCTCGTCCGAAACCTTTACAAAAAAGACCGCAAAATAAGTTAGAATCAAATTTTCGGAGTTCATATAATTGATTACAAGCTTTTCAACATGATTATATTGCAAAATCTCGGTTACAATTCTTTTTACTCAGTTAAAAATTCTAACGGGTACATTGTTCGGCCCATTTAGACCCGCTCGTCCGAAACCTCTACAAAAGGGTTGCAAAATAAGTTTTAATCAAAATTTAGGAGTTCATACAATTGATTACGAGCTTTTCAACACGATTATATTGCAAAAACTCGATTTATGTACTTTTTACTAAGTTAAAATTCTAACGGGTCCATTTTTCGGCCCATTTAGACCCGCTCGTCCGAAACCTTTACAAAATAGATCGCAAAATATGATTTAATCAAATTTTAGGAGATCATATAATTTATTAAGAGCTTTTCAACACGATTATATTGCAAAAACTCAATTTCTGTTCTTTTTACTCAGTTAATATTCTAACGGGTCCATTGTTCGGCCCATTTAGAACCGCTCGTCCGAAACCTCTACAAAAGGGTTGCAAAATAAGTTTTAATCCAAATTTAGGAGTTCATACAATTGATTACGAGCTTTTCAGCACAATTATATTGCAAAAACTCGATTTTTGTGCTTTTTATTCATTTAAAATTCTAACGGGTTCATTGTTCGGCCCATTTAGAACCGCTCGTCCGAAACCTCTACAAAAGAGTTGCAAAATAAGTTTTAATCCAAATTTAGGAGTTCATACAATTGATTAGGAGCTTTTCAATACGATTATATTGCAAAAACTCGATTTCTGTACTTTTAACTCAGTTAAGATTCTAATGGGTCCATTGTTTGTCCCATTTAGACCCGCTCGTCCGAACCCTCTACAAAAGGGTTGCAAAATAAGTTTTAATCCAAATTTAGGAGTTCATACAATTGATTACGAGCTTTTCAACACTATTATATTGCAAAAACTCGATTTTTGTTCTTTTTATTCAGTTAAAATTCTAAAGGGTCCATTGTTCGCCCCATTTAGACCCGCTCGTCCGAAACCTCTACAAAAAAGACCGCAAAACAAGTTAGAGTCAAATTTTAGGATTTCATATAATTGATTACGAGCTTTTCAACACGACTATATTGCAAAAACTCGATTTTTGTGCTTTTTACTCAGTTAAAATTCTAACGGGTCCATTATTCGGCCCATTTAAAACCGCTCGTCCGAAACCTTTAAAAAAGGGTTGCAAAATAAGTTTTAATCCAAATTTAGGAGTTCATACAATTAATTACGAGCTTTCCAATACGATTATATTGAAAAAACTCGATTTCTGTACTTTTTACTCAGTTAAAATTCTAACGGGTCCATTGTTCGGCCCATTTAGACCCGCTCGTCCGAAACCTTTACAAAAAAAGACCGCAAAATAAGTTAGAATCAAATTTTCGGAGTTCTAATAATTGATTACGAGCTTTTCAACATGATTATATTGCAAACTCTCGATTACAGTTCTTTTTACTCAGTTAAAATTCTAACGGGTCCATTGTTCGGGCCATTTAGACCCGCTCGTCCGAAACCTCTACAAAAGGGTTGCAAAATAAGTTTTAATCAAAATTTAGGAGTTCATACAATTGATTACGAGCTTTTCAACATGATTATATTGCAAAAACTGGATTTCTGTACTTTTTACTCAGTTAAAATTTTAACGGGTCCATTGTTCGCCCCATTTAGACCCGCTCGTCCAAAATCTTTACAAAAAAGATCGCAAAATATGTTTTAATCAAATTTTAGGAGATCATAAAATTGATTAAGAGATTTTCAACACGATTATTTTGCAAAAACTCGATTTCTGTTCTTTTTACTCAGTTAATATTCTAACGGGTCCATTGTTCGGCACATTTAGACCCGCTCGTCCGAAACCTCTACAAAAGGGTTGCAAAATAAGTTTTAATAAAAATTTAGGAGTTCATACAATTGATCACGAGCTTTTCTGCAAAATTATATTGCAAAAACTCGATTTTTGTACTTCTTACTCAGTTAAAATTCTAACGAGTCCATTGTTCGGCCCATTTAGAACCGCTCGTCTGAAACCTCTACAAAAGGGTTGCAAAATAAGTTTTAATCCAAATTTAGGTGTTCATACAATTGATTACGAGCTTTTCTATACGATTATATTGCAAAACTCGTTTTCTGTACTTTTTACTCAGTTAAGATTCTAACGGGTCCATTGTTTGGCCCATTTAGACCCGCTCGTCCGAACCCTTTACAAAAAGATCGCAAAATAAATTTTAATCAAATTTTAGGAGTTCATATAATTGATTAAGAGCTTTTCAACACGATTATATTGCAAAAACTTGATTTCTGTTCTTTTTACTAAGTTAATATTCTAACGGGTCCATTGTTCGGCCCGTTTAGACCCGCTCGTCCGAAACCTCTACAAAAGGGTTGCAAAATAAATTTTAATCCAAATTTAGGAGTTCATACAATTTATTACGAGCTTTTTAACACTATTATATTGCAAAAACTCGATTTTTGTTCTTTTTACTCAGTTAAAATTCTAAAGGGTCCATTGTTCGCCCCATTTAGACCCGCTCGTCCGAAACCTCTACAAAAAAGACCGCAAAACAATTTAGAGTCAAATTTTAGGATTTCATATAATTGATTACGAGCTTTTCAACAGGACTATATTGCAAAAACTCGATTTTTGTGCTTTTTACTCAGTTAAAATTCTAACGGGTCCATTGTTAGGCCCATTTAAAACCGCTCGTCCGAAACCTCTACAAAAGGGTTGCAAAATAAGTTTTAATCCAAATTTAGGAGTTCATACAATTAATTACGAGCTTTCCAATACGATTATATTGAAAAAACTCGATTTCTGTACTTTTTACTCAGTTAAAATTCTAACGGGTCCGTTGTTCGGCCCATTTAGACCCGCTCGTCCGAAACCTTTACAAAAAAAGACCGCAAAATAAGTTAGAATAAAATTTTCGGAGTTCATATAATTGATTACGAGCTTTTCAACATGATTATATTGCAAAATCTCGATTACATATCTTTTTACTGAGTTTAAATTCTAACGGGTCCATTGTTCGGCCCATTTAGATCCGCTCGTCCGAAACCTCTACAAAAGGGTTGCAAAATAAGTTTTAATCAAAATTTAGGAGTTCATACAATTGATTACGAGCTTTTCAACACGATTATATTGCAAAAACTCGATTTCTGTACTTTTTACTCAGTTAAAATTCTATCGGGTCCATTGTTCGCCCCATTTAGACCCGCTCGTCCGAAACCTTTACAAAAAAGATCACAAAATATGTTTTAATCAAATTTTAGGAGATCATATAATTGATTAAGAGCTTTTGAACATGATTATTTTGCAAAACTCGATTTCTGTTCTTTTTACTCAGTTAATATTCTAACGGGTCCATTGTTCGGCCCATTTCGACCCGCTCGTCCGAAACCTCTACTAAAGGGTTGCAAAATAAGTTTTAATCCAAATTTAAGAGTTCATACAATTGATCACGAGCTTTTCTGCACAATTATATTGCAAAAACTCGATTTTTGTGCTTTTTACTCAGTTAAAATTCTAACGAGTCCATTGTTCGGCCCATTTAGAACCGCTCGTCCGAAACCTCTACAAAAGGGTTGCAAAATAAGTTTTAATCCAAATTTAGGAGTTCATACAATTGATTACGAGCTTTTCTATACGATTATATTGCAAAACTCATTTTCTATACTTTTTACTCAGTTAAGATTCTAACGGGTCCATTGTTTGGCCCATTCAGATCCGCTCGTCCGAACCCTTTACAAAAAAGATTGCAAAATAAATTTTAATCAAATTTTAGGAGTTCATATAATTGATTAAGAGCTTTTCAACACGATTATATTGCAAAAACTTGATTTCTGTTCTTTTTACTCAGTTAATATTCTAACGGGTCCATTGTTCGGCCCATTTAGACCGGCTCGTCCGAAACCTCTACAAAAGGGTTGCAAAATAAGTTATAATCCAAATTTAGGAGTTCATACAATTGATTACGAGATTTTCAACACGATTATATTGCAAAAACCCGATTTCTGTACTTTTTACTCAGTTAAAATTCTAACGTGTCCATTGTTCGGCCCATTTAAGACCGCTCGTCCGAAACCTTTACAAAAGGGATGCAAAATAAGTTTTAATCCAAATTTAGGAGTTCATACAATTAATTACGAGCTTTCCAATACGATTATATTGAAAAAACTCGATTTCTGTACTTTTTACTCAATTAAAATTCTAACAGGTCCATTGTTCGGCCCATTTAGACCCGCTCGTCCGAAACCTTTACAAAAAACGACCGCAAAATAAGTTAGAATCAAATTTTCGGAGTTCATATAATTGATTACGAGCTTTTCAACGTGATTATATTGCAAACTCTCGATTACAGTTCTTTTTACTCAGTTAAAATTCTAACGGGTCCATTGTTCGGCCCATTTAGACCCGCTTGTCCGAAACCTCTACAAAAGGGTTGCAAAATAAGTTTTAATCAAAATTTAGGAGTTCATACAATTGATTACGAGCTTTTCAACACGATTATATTGCAAAAACTCGATTTCTGTACTTTTTACTCAGTTAAAATTTTAACGGGTCCATTGTTCGCCCCATTTAGACCCGCTCGTCCAAAACCTTTACAAAAAAGATCGCAAAATATGTTTTAATCAAATTTTAGGAGATCATATAATTGATTAAGAGCTTTTCAACACGATTATTTTACAAAAACTCGATTTCTGTTCTTTTTACTCAGTTAACAATCTAACGGGTCCATTGTTCGGCCCATTTAGACCCGCTCGTCTGAAACCTCTACAAAAGGGTTGCAAAATAAGTTTTAATCCAAATTTAGGAGTTCATACAATTGATCACGAGTTTTTCTGCAAAATTATATTGCAAAAACTCAATTTTTGTGCTTTTTACTCAGTTAAAATTCTAACGAGTACATTGTTCGGCCCATTTAGAACCGTTCGTTTGAAACCTCTACAAAAGGGTTGCAAAATAAGTTTTAATCCAAATTTAGGTGTTCATACAATTGATTACGAGCTTTTCTATACGATTATATTGCAAAACTCGTTTTCTGTAGTTTTTACTCAGTTAAGATTCTAACGGGTCCATTGTTTGGCCCATTTAGACCCGCTCGTCCGAACCCTTTACAAAAAAGATCGCAAAATAAATTTTAATCAAATTTTAGGAGTTCATATAATTGATTAAGAGCTTTTCAACACGATTATATTGCAAAAACTTGATTTCTGTTCTTTTTACTCAGTTAATATTCTAACAGGTCCATTGTTCGGCCCGTTTAGACTCGCTCGTCCGAAACATCTACAAAAGGGTTACAAAATAAGTTTTAATCCAAATTTAGGAGTTCATACAATTTATTACGAGCTTTTTAACACTATTATATTGCAAAAACTAGATTTTTGTTCTTTTTACTCAGTTAAAATTCTAAAGGGTCCATTGTTCGCCCCATTTAGACCCGCTCGTCCGAAACCTCTACAAAAAAGACCGCAAAACAAGTTAGAGTCAAAATTTAGGATTTCATATAATTGATTACGAGCTTTTCAACACGACTATATTGAAAAAACTCGATTTTTTTGCTTTTTACTCTGTTAAAATTCTAACGGGTCCATTGTTCGGCCCATTTAAAACCGCTCGTCCGAAGCCTCTACAAAAGGGTTGCAAAATAAGTTTTAATCCAAATTTAGGAGTTCATACAATTAATTACGAGCTTTCCAATATGATTATATTGAAAAAACTCGATTTCTGTACTTTTTACTCAGTTAAAATTCTAACGGGTCCATTGTTCGGCCCATTTAGACCCGCTCGTCCGAAACCCTTACAAAAAAAGACCGCAAAATAAGTTAGAATCAAATTTTCGGAGTTCATATAATTGATTACGAGCTTTTCAACATGATTATATTGCAAAATCTCGATTACAGTTCTTTTTACTCAGTTTAAATTCTAACGGGTCCATTGTTCGGCCCATTTAGACCCGCTCGTCCGAAACCTCTACAAAAGGGTTGCAAAATAAGTTTTAATCAAAATTTAGGAGTTCATACAATTTATTTCGAGCTTTTCAACATGATTATATTGCAAAAACTCGATTTCTGTACTTTTTACTCAGTTAAAATTCTAACGGGTCCATTGTTCGCCCCATTTAGACCCGCTCGTCCGAAACCTTTACAAAAAAGATCACAAAATATGTTTTAATCAAATTTTAGGAGATCATATAATTGATTAAGAGCTTTTCAACACGATTATTTTGCAAAAACTCGATTTCTGTTCTTTTTACTAAGTTAATATTCTAACGGGTCCATTGTTCGGCCCATTTAGACCCGCTCGTCCGAAACCTCTACAAAAGGGTTGCAAAATAAGTTTTAATCCAGATTTAGGAGTTCATACAATTGATCACGAGCTTTTCTGCACAATTATATTGCAAAAACTCGACTTTTGTGCTTTTTAATCAGTTAAAATTCTAACGAGTCCATTGTTCGGCCCATTTAGAACCGCTCGTCCGAAACCTCTACAAAAGGGTTGCAAAATAAGTTTTAATCCAAATTTAGGAGTTCATACAATTGATTACGAGCTTTTCTATACGATTATATTGCAAAACTCGTTTTCTGTACTTTTTACTCAGTTAAGATTCTAACGGGTCCATTGTTTGGCCCATTTAGACCCGCTCGTCCGAACCCTTTACAAAAAAGATCGCAAAATAAATTTTAATCAAATTTTAGGAGTTCATATAATTGATTAAGAGCTTTTCAACACGATTGTATTGCAAAAACTTGATTTCTGTTCTTTTTACTCAGTTAATATTCTAACGGGTCCATTGTTCGGCCCGTTTAGACCCGCTCGTCCGAAACCTCTACAAAAGGGTTGCAAAATAAGTTTTAATCCAAATTTAGGAGTTCATACAATTTATTACGAGCTTTTCACCATTATTATATTGCAAAAACTCGATTTTTGTTCTTTTTACTCAGTTAAAATTCTAAAGGGTCCATTTTTCTCCCCATTTAGACCCGCTCGTCTGAAACCTCTACAAAAAGATCGCAAAACAAGTTAGAGTCAAAATTTAGGATTTCATATAATTGATTACGAGCTTTTCAACACGACTATATTGCAATAACCCGATTTTTGTGCTTTTTACTCAGTTAAAATTCTAACGGGTCCATTGTTCGGCCCATTTAAAACCGCTCGTCCGAAACCCCTACAAAAGGGTTGCAAAATAAGTTTTAATCCAAATTTAGGAGTTCATACAATTAATTACGAGCTTTCCAATACGATTATATTGAAAAAACTCGATTTCTATACTTTTTACTCAGTTAAAATTCTAACGGGTCCATTGTTCGGCCCATTTAGACCCGCTCGTCCGAAACCTTTACAAAAAAGACCACAAAATAAGTTAGAATCAAATTTTCGGAGTTCATATAATTGATTACGAGCTTTTCAACATGATTATATTGAAAAATCTCGATTACAGATCTTTTTACTCAGTTAAAATTCTAACGGGTCCATTGTTCGGCCCATTTAGACCCGCTCGTCTGAAACCTCTACATAAGGGTTGCAAAATAAGTTTTAATCAAAATTTAGGAGTTCATACAATTGATTACGAGCTTTTCAACACGATTATATTGCAAAAACTCGATTTCTGTTCTTTTTACTCAGTTAATATTCTAACGGGTCCATTGTTGGGCCCATATAGACCCACTCGTCCGAAACCTCTACAAAAGGGTTGCAAAATAAGTTTTAATCCAAATTTAGGAGTTCATACAATTGATTACGAGCTTTTCTGCACAATTATTTTGCAAAAACTCGATTTTTGTGCTTTTTACTCAGTTAAAATTCTAACGGGTCCATTGTTCGGCCCATTTAGAACCGCTCGTCCGAAACCTCTACAAAAGGTTTGCAAAATAAGTTTTAATCCAAATTTAGGAGTTCTACAATTAATTACCAGCTTTTCTATACGATTATATTGCAAAACTCAGTTTCTGTACTTTTTACTCAAATAAGATTCTAACGGGTCCATTGTTTGGCCCATTTAGACCTGCTCGTCCGAACCCTTTACAAAAAAGATCGCAAAATAAATTTTAATCAAATTTTAGGAGTTCATATAATTGATTAAGAGCTTTTCAACACGATTATATTGCAAAAACTTGATTTCTGTTCTTTTTACTCAGTTAATATTCTAACGGGTCCATTGTTCGGCCCGTTTAGACCCGCTCGTCCGAAACCTCTACAAAAGGGTTGCAAAATAAGTTTTAATCCAAATTTAGGAGTTCATACAATTGATTACGAGCTTTTCAACACTATTATATTGCAAAAACTCGATTTTTGTTCTTTTTACTCAGTTAAAATTCTAAAGGGTCCATTGTTCGCCCCATTTAGACCCGCTCGTCCGAAACCCTACAAAAAAGACCGCAAAACAAGTTAGAGTCAAATTTTGGGATTTCATATAATTGATTACGAGCTTTTCAACACGACTATATTGCAAAAACTTGATTTTTGTGCTTTTTACTCAGTTAAAATTCTAACGGGTACATTGTTCGGCCCATTTAAAACCGCTCGTCCGAAACCTCTACAAGAGGGTTGAAAAATAAGTTTTAATCCAAATTTAGGAGTTCATACAATTAATTGCGAGCATTCCAATACGATTATATTGAAAAAACTCGATTTCTGTACTTTTTACTAGGTTAAAATTCTAACGGGTCCATTGTTCGGCCCATTTAGACCCGCTCGTCCGAAACCTTTACTAAAAAGACCGCAAAAGAAGTTAGAATCAAATTTTAGGAGTTCATATAATTGATTACGAGCTTTTCAACACGATTATATTGTAAAATCTCGATTACTGTCTTTTTACTCAGTTAAAATTCTAACGGGTCCATTGTTCCACCCATTTAGACCCGCTCGTCCGAAACCTCTACAAAATGGTTGGAAAATAAGTTTTAATCCAAATTTAGGAGTTCATACAATTGTTTACGAGCTTTTCAACACGATTATATTGCAAAAACTCGATTTCTGTTCTTTTTACTCATTTAAAATTCTAACGGGTCCATTGTTCGGCCCATTTAGACCCGCTCGTCTGAAACCTCTACAAAAGGGTTGCAAAATAAGTTTTAATCCAAATTTAGGAGTTCATACAATTGTTTACGAGCTTTTCAACACGATTATATTGCAAAAACTTGATTTCTGTACTTTTTACTCAATTAAAATTCTAACGGGTCCATTGTTCGGCCCATTTAGACCCGCTCGTCCGAAACCTTTACAAAAAAGACCGCAAAAGAAGTTAGAATCAAATTTTAGGAGTTCATATAATTGATTACGAGCTTTTCAACACGATTATATTGTAAAATCTCGATTACTGTCTTTTTACTCAGTTAAAATTCTAACGGGTCCATTGTTCCACCCATTTAGACCCGCTCGTCCGAAACCTCTACAAAATGGTTGGAAAATAAGTTTTAATCCAAATTTAGGAGTTCATACAATTGTTTACGAGCTTTACAACACGATTATATTGCAAAAACTCGATTTCTGTTCTTTTTACTCATTTAAAATTCTAACGGGTCCATTGTTCGGCCCATTTAGACCCGCTCGTCTGAAACCTCTACAAAAGGGTTGCAAAATAAGTTTTAATCCAAATTTAGGAGTTCATACAATTGTTTACGAGCTTTTCAACACGATTATATTGCAAAAACTTGATTTCTGTACTTTTTACTCAATTAAAATTCTAACGGGTCCATTGTTCTGCCCATTTAGACCCGCTCGTCCGAAACCTTTACAAAAAAGATCGCAAAATAAATTTTAATTAAATTTTAGGAGTTCATATAATTGATTAAGAGCTTTTCAACACGATTATATTGCAAAAACAGGATTTCCGTTCTTTTTACTCAGTTAATATTCTAACGGGTCCAATATTCGGCCCATTTAGACCCGCTCGTCCGAAACTTCTATAAAAAAGACCGCAAAATAAGTTAGAATAAAATTTTAGGAGTTCATATAATTGATTACGAGCTTTTCAACATGACTATATTGCAAAAACTTGATTTATGTACTTTTTACTCAGTAAAAATTCTAACGGGTCCATTGTTCGGCCCATTTAGACCCGCTCGTCCGAATCCTTTACAAAAAAGATCGCAAAATAAATTTTAATCAAATTTTAGGAGTTCAAATAATTGATTAAGAGCTTTTCAACACGATTATATTGCAAAAACTTGATTATTGTTCTTTTCACTCAGTTATTATTTTAACCAGTCCATTGTTCGGCCCATTTAGACCCGCTCGTCCGAAACCTCTACAAAAGGGTTGCAAAATAAGTTTTAATCCAAATTTAGGAGTTCATACAATTGATTACGAGCTTTTCAATACAATTATATTGCAAAAACTCAATTTTTGTTCTTTTTACTCAGTTAAAATTCTAAAGGGTCCATTGTTCGCCCCATTTAGACCCGCTCGTCCGAAACCTCTACAAAAAATACCGCAAAACAAGTTAGAGTCAAATTTTAGGATTTCATATAATTGATTACGAGCTTTTCAACACGACTATATTGCAAATACTTGATTTCTGTACTTTTTACTCAGTTAAAATTCTAACGGGTCCATTGTTCGGCCTATTAAACCCGCCCGTCCGAAACCTCTACAAAAGGGTTGGAAAATAAGTTTGAATCCAAATTTAGGAGTTCATACAATTGATTACGAGCTTTTCAATACGATTATATTGCAAAAACTCGATTTTCTGTACTTTTTACTTAGTTAAAATTCTAACGGGTCCATTGTTCGACCCATTTAGACCCGCTCATCCGAAACCTTTACAAAAAAGACCGCAAAAGAAGTTAGAATAAAATTTTAGGAGTTCATATATTTGATTACGAGCTTTTCAACATGACTATATTGCAAAAACTTGATTTCTGTACTTTTTACTCAGTTAAAATTCTAACGGGTCCATTGTTCGGCCCATTTAGACCCGCTCGTCTGAAACCTCTACAAAAGGGTTGCAAAATAAGTTTTAATCCAAATTTAGGAGTTCATACAATTGATAACGAGCTTTTCAACACAATTATATTGCAAAAACTCGATTTTTGTGCATTTTACTCAGTGAAAATTCTAACGGGTCCATTGTTCGGCCCATTTAGACTCGCTCGTCCTAAACCTCTACAAAAGGGTTGCAAAATAAGTTTTAATCCAAATTTAGGAGTTCATACAATTGATAAAGAGCTTTTCAACACAATTATATTGCAAAAACTCGATTTTTGTGCATTTTACTCAGTGAAAATTCTAACGGGTCCATTGTTCGGCCCATTTAGACTCGCTCGTCCTAAACCTCTACAAAAGGGTTGCAAAATAAGTTTTAATCCAAATTTAGGAGTTCATACAATTTATTACGAGCTTTTCAACCCGATTATATTGCAAAAACTCAATTTTTGTGCTTTTTACTCAGTTAATATTCTAACGAGTCCATTGTTCGGCCCATTTAGACCCGCTCGTCCGAAACCTCTACAAAAGGGTTGCAAAATAAGTTTTAATGAAAATTTAGGAGTTCATACAATTGATTACGAGCTTTTCAACACGATTATATTGCAAAAACTCGATTTATGTATTTTTTTACTTAGTTAAAATTCTAACGGGTCCAATGTTCGGCCCATTTAGACCCTCTCGTCCGAAACCTTTACAAGAAAGATCGCAAAATAAATTTTAATCAAATTTTAGGAGTTCATATAATTGATTAAGAGCTTTTCAACACGACTGTATTGCAAAAACATGATTTCTGTTCTTTTTACTAAGTTAATATTCTAACGGGTCCATTGTTCGTCCCATTTAGACCCGCTCGTCCGAAACCTCTACAAATGGTTGCAAAATAAGTTTTAAATCAAATTTAGGAGTTCATACAATTGATTACGAGCTTTTCAACACAATTATATTGCAAAAACTCGAATTTTGCGCAGGATGCCTAGACGCCTCCACTGCGGAGCTTCGCGCCATTGTCACGGGGGCTACACTTGGTAGGGATGTCGGCTGGTGCAGCATCATTATCGAGTCTGACAGTGCTTTGGCCATCAACAAAATACGGTGCCTCGGCCCGGACGCCTCTCCTTTACGGCCACATATTGATGCGGCTCGCCCTCTTTTTGTATCTATTCCAGATTTACATTTTCTTTATGTACCACGAGTTGCTAATGTTCTAGCTCATACTATTGCCAATTGGGCCTTGCACTCTAGGTCCTCATTGTTTTTTGGGCCAGGCTTGCCCGATGTCTTACGCTCTATTGTACCGGTTGGTTTTCAACCCCTTTGATTATATATATATATATATATATATATATATATATATATATATATATATTTGGGCACTCTTTTTCCCTTTAGGACCCCCTCTGGGCCAGCCCAGTTGGAATTAGTGGGGTTTTTAATGAAGCCTTTTTCTCAAAAAAAAAATTCTAACGGGTCCATTGTTCGGCCCATTTAAAATCACTCGTCCGAAACCTCTACAAAAGGGTTGCAAAATAAGTTTTAATCCAAATTTATGAGTCCATACAATTAATTACGAGCTTTTCAACACGATTATATTGAAAAAACTCGATTTCTGTACTTTTTACTCAGTTAAAATTCTAACGGGTCCATTGTTCGGCCCATTTAGACCCGCTCGTCCGAAACCTTTACAAAAAAGATCGCAAAATATGTT
Organism: Hibiscus trionum; assembly: GCA_030270665.1. Classification (NCBI taxonomy): domain Eukaryota; kingdom Viridiplantae; phylum Streptophyta; class Magnoliopsida; order Malvales; family Malvaceae; genus Hibiscus; species Hibiscus trionum. The sequence continues at coordinate 33,395,310 of BSYR01000010.1, read as the reverse complement.
TTAATCAAATTTTAGGAGTTCATATAATTGATTAAGAGCTTTTCAACACGATAATATTGCAAAAACTTGATTTCTGTTCTTTTTACTCAGTTAATATTCTAATGGGACCATTGTTCGGCCCATTTAGACCCGCTCGTCCGAAACCTCTACAAAAGGGTTGCAAAATATGTTTTAATCCAAATTTAGGAGTTCATACAATTGATTACGAGTTTTTCAGCACAATTATATTGCAAAAACTCGATTTTTGTGCTTTTTACTCAGTTAAAATTCTAACGGGTCCATTGTTCGGCCCATTTAGAACCGCTCGTCCGAAACCTCTACAAAATGGTTACAAAATAAGTTTTAATCCAAATTTAGGAGTTCATACAATTGATTACGAGCTTTTCAATACGATTATATTGCAAAAACTCGATTTCTGTACTTTTTACTCAGTTAAGATTCTAACGGGTCCATTGTTTGGCCCATTTAGACCCGCTCGTCCGAACCCTTTACAAAAGAGATCGCAAAATAAATTTTAATCAAATTTTAGGAGTTCATATAATTGATTAAGAGCTTTTCAACACGATTATATTGCAAAAACATGATTTCTGTTCTTTTTACTAAGTTAATATTCTAACGGATCCATTGTTCGGCCCATTTAGACCCGCTCGTCCGAAACCTCTAAAAAGGGTTGCAAAATAAGTGTTAATCCAAATTTAGGAGTTCATACAATTGATCACGAGCGTTTCAACACGATTATATTGCAAAAACTCGATTTCTGTACTTTTTACTCAGTTAAAATTCTATCGGGTCCATTGTTCGGCCCATTTAGACTCGATCGTCCGAAACCTATACAAAAGGGGTTACAAAATAAGTTTTAATCCAAATTTAGGAATGCATATAATTGATTACGAGCATTTCAGCATGATTATATTGCAAAAACTCGATTACAGTTCTTTTTACTCAGTTAAAATTCTAACGGGTCCATTGTTCGGCCCATTTAGACCCGATTTTTCGAAACCTCTACAAAAAAGATCGCAAAATAAGTTTTAATCAAACTTTAGGAGTTCATATAATTGATTATGAGCTTTTCAACATGACTATATTGCAAAAACTTGATATATGTACTTTTTACTCAGTAAAAATTCTAACGGGTCCATTGTTTGGCCCATTTAGACCCGCTCGTCCGAAACCTCTACAAAAGGGTTGCAAAATAAGTTTTAATCCAAATTTAGGAGTTCATACAATTGATTGCAAGCTTTTCAACACAATTATATTGCAAAAACTCGATTTTTGTGCTTTTTACTCAGTGAAAGTTCTAACGGGTCCATTGTTCGGCCCATTTAGACTCGCTCGTCCGAAACCTCTACAAAAAAGATCGCAAAATAAGTTTTAATCAAACTTTAGGAGTTCATATAATTGATTAAGAGCTTTTCAACACGATTATATTGCAAAAACTCGATTTCTGTTCTTTTTACTCAGTTAATATTCTAACGGGTCCATTGTTCGGCCCATTAATACCCGCTCGTCTGAAACCTCTACAAAAGGGTTGCAAAATAAGTTTTAATCCAAATTTAGGAGTTCATACAATTGTTTACGAGCTTTTCAACACAATTATATTGCAAAAACTCGATTTCTATACTTTTTACTCAATTAAAATTCTAACGGGTCCATTGTTCGGCCCATTTAGACCCGCTCGTCCGAAACCTTTACAAAAAAGATCGCAAAATAAATTTTAATCAAATTTTAGGAGTTCATATAATTGATTAAGAGCTTTTCAACATGATTATATTGCAAAAACAGGATTTCTGTTCTTTTTACTCAGTTAATATTCTAACGGGTCTAATGTTCGGCCCATTTAGACTCGCTCGTCCGAAACCTTTACGAAAAAGATCACAAAATAAGTTAGAATCAAATTCAGGAGTTCATATAATTGATTAGGAGCTTTTCAACACGATTATATTGCAAAAACACGATTTTTGTTCTTTTTCCTTAGTTAATACTCTAACGGGTCTATTGTTCGGCCCATTTAGACCCGCTCGTCCGAAACCTCTACAAAAGGGTTGCAAAATAAGTTTTAATCCAAATTTGGGAGTTCATACAATTCATTACGACCTTTTCAACACAATTATATTGCAAAAACTCAATTTTTGTGCTTTTTACTCAATTAAAATCCTAATGGGTCCATTGTTCGGCCCATTTACACCTGCTCGACTGAAACCTTTACAAAAAAGATCGCATAATAAGTTAGAATCAAATTTTAGGAGTTCATATAATTGATTAAGAGCTTTTCAACACGATTATATTGCAAAAACTCAATTTCTATACTTTTACTCGGTTAAAATTCTAACGGGTCCATTGTTCTGCCTATTTAGACTCGCTCGTCCGAAACCTTACAAAAAGGACCGCAAAATAAGTTTTAATCAAAATCTAGGAGTTCATATAATTGATTACGATCTTTTCAACACGATTATATTGCAAAAACTCGATTTCTGTTCTTTTTACTCGGTTAATATTCTAACGGGTCCATTGTTCGGCCCATTTCGACCCGCTCGTCTGAAACCTCTACAAAAGGGCTGAAAATAAGTTTTAATCCAAATTTAGGAGTTCATACAATTGATTACGAGCTTTTCAACACAATTATATTGAAAAAACTTGATATTTGTGCTTTTTACTTAGTTAAAATTCTAACGGGTCCATTGTTCGGCCCATTTAGACCCGCTCGTCCGAAACCTCTACAAAAGGGTTTTAAAATAAGTTTTAATCCAAATTTAGGAGTTCATACAATTGATTACGAGCTTTTCAACACAATTATATTGCAAAAACTCGATTTGTGTGCTTTTTACTCAGTTAAAATTCTAACGGGTCCATTGTTCGGCCCATTTAGAACCGCTCATCCGAAACCTCTACAAAAGGGTTGCAAAATAAGTTTTAATCCAAATTTAGGAGTTCATTCAATTGATTACGAGCTTTTCAACATGATTATATTGCAAAAAGTCGATTTATGTACTTTTTACTCAGTTAAAATTCTAACGGGTCCGTTGTTCGGCCCATTTAGACCCGCTCGTCCGAAACCTTTACAAAAAAGACAGCAAAATATGTTAGAATCAAATTTTAGGAGTTCATATAATTGATTACGAGCTTTTCAACATGATTATATTGCAAAATCTCGATTACAGTTCTTTTTACTCGGTTAAAATTCTAACGGGTCCAATGTTCTGCCTATTTAGACTCGCTCGTCCGAAAACTTACAAAAAGGACCGTAAAATAAGTTTTAATCAAAATTTAGGAGTTCATATAATTGATTACGAGCTTTTCAACACGATTATATTCCAAAAACTCGATTTCTGTTCTTTTTACTCAGTTAATATTCTAACGGGTCCATTGTTCGTCCCATTTAGACCCGCTCGTCCGAAACCTCTACAAAAGCGCTGCGAAATAAGTTTTAATCCAAATTTAGGAGTTCATAAAATTGTTTACGAGCTTTTCAACACGATTATATTGCAAAAACTCGATTTATGTACTTTTTACTCAGTTAAAATTCTAACGGGTCAATTGTTTGGCCCATTTAGACCCGCTCGTCCGAAACCTTTACAAAAAAGATAGCAAAATTAATTTTAATCAAATTTTAGGAGTTCATATAATTGATTAAGAGCTTTTCCGCAAGATTATATTGCAAAAACTTGATTTCTGTTCTTTTTACTCAGTTAATATTCTAACGGCTCCATTGTTCGGCCCATTTAGACCCGCTCGTCCGAAACCTCTACAAAAGGGTTGCAAAATAAGTTTTAATCCAAATTTAGGAGTTCATGCAATTGATTACGAGCTTTTCAACACAATTATATTGCAAAAACTCGATTTTTGTGCTTTTTACTCAGTTAAAATTCTAACGGGTCCATGGTTCGGCCCATTTAGACCCGCTCGTCCGAAACCTTTACAAAAAAGATCGCAAAATAAGTTAGAATCAAATTTTAGGAGTTTATATAAATGATTAAGAGCTTTTCAACACGATTATATTGCAAAAACGCGATTTCTGTACTTTTTCCTCAGTTAATATTCTAGCGGGTCTATTGTTCGGCCCATTTAGACTCGCTCGTCCGAAACCTCTACAAAAGGGTTGCAAAATAAGTTTTAATCCAAATTTAGGAGTTTATATAATTGATTACGAGCATTTCAACACAATTATATTGCAAAAACTCGATTTCTGTTCTTTTTACTCAGTTAATATTCTAACGGGTCCATTGTTCGGCCCATTTAGACCCGCTCGTCCGAAACCGTTACAAAAAAGATCGCAAAATAAGTTAGAATCAAATTTTAGGAGTTCATATAATTGATTAAGAGCTTTTCAACACGATTATATTGCAAAAACTCAATTTCTATACTTTTTACTCGGTTAAAATTCTAACGGGTCCATTGTTCTGCCTATTTAGACTCGCTCGTCTGAAACCTTACAAAAAGGACCGCAAAATAAGTTTTAATCAAAATTTAGGAGTTCAAATAATTGATTACAAGATTTTCAACACGATTATATTGCAAAAACTCGATTTTTGTTCTTTTTACTCAGTTAATATTCTAACGGGTCCATTGTTCGGCCCATTTAGACCCGCTCGTCCGAAACCTCTACAAAAGGCTGCAAAATAAGTTTTAATCTAAATTTAGGAGTTCATACAATTGATTACGAGCTTTTCAACACAATTATAATGCAAAAACTCGATTTTTGTGCTTTTTACTCAGTTAAAATTCTAACGGGTCCATTGTTCGGCCCATTTAGACCCGCTCGTCCGAAACCTCTACAAAAGGGTTGCAAAATAAGTTTTAATCCAAATTTAGGAGTTCATACAATTGATTACGAGCTTTTCAACAGAATTATATTGCAAAAACTCGATTTTTGCGCAGGATGCCTAGACGCCTCCACTGTGGAGCTTCGTGCCATTGTCACGGGGGCTACACTTGGTAGGGATGTCGGCTGGTGCAGCATCATTATCGAGTCCGACGCTGCTTTGGTCATCAACAAAATACGTTGCCTCGGCCCGGACGCCTCTCCTTTACGGCCACATATTGATACGGCTCGCCCTCTTTTTGTATCTATTCCAGATTTACATTTTCTTTATGTACCACGAGTTGCTAATGTTCTAGCTCATACTATTGCCAATTGGGCCTTGCACTCTAGGTCCTCATTGTTTTTTGGGCCGGGCTTGCCCGATATCTTACTCTCTATGGTACCGGTTGGTTTTCAACCCCATTGATTATATATTTATATATATATATATATATATATATATATATATATTTGGGCACTCTTTTCCCCTTTAGGACCCCCTCTGGGCCAGCCCAGTTGGGATTAGTGGGGTTTTTAATGAGGCATTTTTCTCAAAAAAAAAATTCTAACGGGTCCATTGTTCGGCCCATTTAAAACCGCTCGTCCGAAACCTCTACAAAAGGGTTGCAAAATAAGTTTTAATCCAAATTTATGAGTCCATACAATTAATTACGAGCTTTTCAATACGATTGTATTGAAAAAACTCGATTTCTGTACTTTTTACTCTGTTAAAATTCTAACGGGTCCATTATTCGGCCCATTTAGACCCGCTCATCCGAAACCTTTACAAAAAAGACCGCAAAATAACTTAGAATCAAATTTTCGGAGTTCATATAATTGATATTGAGCTTTTCAACATGATTATATTGCAAAATCTCGATTACAGTTCTTTTTACTCAGTTAAAATTCTAACGGGTCCATTGTTCGGCCCATTTAGACCCGCTCGTCCGAAACCTCTACAAAAGGGTTGCAAAATAAGTTTTAATCCAAATTTAGGAATGCATATAATTGATTACGAGCTTTTCAACACGATTATATTGCAAAAACTCGATTTATGTACTTTTTACTCAGTTAAAATTCTAACGGGTCCATTGTTCGGCCCATTTAGACCCGCTCGTCCGAAACCTTTACAAAAAAGATCGCAAAATATGTTTTAATCAAATTTTAGGAGTTCATATAATTGATTAAGAGCTTTTCAACACGATTATATTGCAAAAACTCGATTTCTGTTCTTTTTACTCAGTTAATATTCTAACGGGTCCATTGTTCGGCCAATTTAGACCCGCTCGTCCGAAACCTCTAGAAAGGGGTTGAAATAAGTTTTAATCCAAATTTAGGAGTTCATACAATTGATTACGAGTTTTTCAGCACAATTATATTGCAAAAACTCGATTTTTGTGATTTTTACTCAGTTAAATTTCTAACGGGTCCATTGTTCGACCCATTTAGAACCGCTCGTCTGAAACCTCTACAAATGGGTTGCAAAATAAGTTTTAATCCAAGTTTAGGACTTCATACAATTGATTACGAGCTTTTCAATACGATTATATTGCAAAAACTCGATTTCTGTACTTTTTACTCAGTTAAGATTCTAACGGGTCCATTGTTTGGCCCATTTAGACCCGCTCGTCCGAACCCTTTACAAAAAAGATCGCAAAATAAATTTTAATCAAATTTTAGGAGTTCATATAATTGATTAAGAGCTTTTCAACACGATTATATTGCAAAAACATGATTTCTGTTCTTTTTACTAAGTTAATATTCTAACGGATCCATTGTTCGGCCTATTTAGACCCGCTCGTCCAAAACCTCTAAAAAGGGTTGCAAAACAAGTGTTAATCCAAATTTAGGAGTTCATATAATTGATAACGAGTGTTTCAACACGATTATATTGCAAAAACTCGATTTCTGTACTTTTTACTCAGTTAAAATTCTATCGGGTCCATTGTTCGGCCCATTTAGACCCTATCGTCCGAAACCTATACAAAAGGGGTTGCAAAATAAGTTTTAATCCAAATTTAGGAATGCATATAACTAATTACGAGCATTTTAGCATGATTATATTGCAAAAACTCGATTACAGTTCTTTTTACTCAGTTAAAATTCTAACGGGTCCATTGTTTGGCCCATTTAGACCCGATTTTTCGAAACCTATACAAAAAGGGTTGCAAAATAAGTTTTAATCCAAATTTAGGAATGCATATAATTGATTACGAGCTTTTCAACACGATTATATTGCAAAAACTCGATTTCTGTTCTTTTTACTCAGTTAATATTCTAACGGGTCCATTGTTCGGCCCATTTAGACCCGCTCGTCCGAAACCTCTACAAAAGGGTTGCAAAATAAGTTTTAATCCAAATTTAGGAGATCATACAATTGATCACAAGCTTTTCAACACAATTATATTGCAAAAACTCGATTTTTGTGCTTTTTACTGAGTTAAAATTCTAAAGGGTCCATTGTTCCGCCCATTTAGACCCGCTCGTCTGAAACCCCTACAAAAGGGTTACAAAATAAGTTTTAATCCAAATTTAGGAGTTCATACAAATGTTTACGAGCTTTTCAACACGATTATATTGCAAATAATTGATTTCTATACTTTTACTCAATTAAAATTCTAACGGGTCCATTGTTCGGCCCATTTAGACCCGCTCGTCCGAAACCTTTACAAAAAAATGGCAAAATAAATTTTAATCAAATTTTAGGAGTTCATATAATTGATTAAGAGCTTTTCAACACGAATATATTGCAAAAACTTGATTTCTGTTCTTTTTACTCAGTTAATATCCTAATGGGTCCATTGTTCGGCCCATTTAGACCCGCTTGTCTGAAACCTCTACAAAAGGGTTGCAAAATAAGTTTTAATCCAAATTTAGGAGTTCATACAATTGATTACGAGCTTTTCAACACGATTATATTGCAAAAACTCGATTTCTATACTTTTTACTCAATTAAAATTCTAACGGGTCCATTGTTCGACCCATTTAGACCCGCTCGTCCAAAACCTTTACAAAAAAGATCGCAAAATAAATTTTAATCAAATTTTAGGAGTTCATATAATTGATTAAGAGCTTTTCAACACGATTATATTGCAAAAACTTGATTTCTGTTCTTTTTACTCAGTTAATATTCTAACGGGTCCACTGTTCGGCACATTTAGACCCGCTCGTCCGAAACCTCTACAAAAGGGTTGCAAAATAAGTTTTAATCCAAATTTAGGAGTTTATACAATTGATTACGAGCTTTTCAACACAATTATATTGTAAAAACTCGATTTTTTTGCTTTTTACTAAGTTAAAATTCTAAAGGGTCCATTGTTCGGCCCATTTAGACCCGATCGTCCGAAACCTATACAAAAGGGGTTGCAAAATAAGTTTTAATCCAAATTTAGGAATGCATATAATTGATTACGAGTTTTCAACACAATTATATTGCAAAAACTCGATTACTATACTTTTTACTCGGTTAAAATTCTAACGAGTCCATTGTTCGGCCCATTTAGACCCGCTCGTCTGAAACCTCTACAAAAGGGTTGCAAAATAAGTTTTAATCCAAATTTAAGAGTTCATACAATTGTTTACAAGCTTTTCAAAACGATTATATTGCAAAAACTCGATTTCTATACTTTTTACTCAATTAAAATTCTAACGGGTCCATTGTTCGGCCCATTTAGACCCGCTCGTCCGAAACCTCTACAAAAAGGTTGCAAAATAAGTTTTAATCCAAATTTAGGAGTTCATACAATTGTTTACGAGCTTTTCAACACAATTATATTGCAAAAAGTCGATTTTTGTGCTTTTTACTCAGTTAAAATTCTAACGGGTCCATTGTTCGGCCCATTTAGACCCGCTCGTCTGAAACCTCTACAAAAGGGTTGCAAAATAAGTTTTAATCCAAATTAGGAGTTCATACAATTGTTTACGAGCTTTTCAACACGATTATATTGCAAAAACTCGATTTCTATACTTTTTACTCAATTAAAATTCTAACGGGTCCATTATTCTGCCCATTTAGACCCGCTTGTCCGAAACCTTTTACAAAAAAGATCGCAAAATAAATTTTAATCAAATTTTAGGAGTTCATATAATTGATTAAGAGCTTTTCAACACGATAATATTGCAAAAACAGGATTTCTGTTCTTTTTACTCAGTTAATATTCTAACGGGTCCATTGTTCGGCCCATTTAGACCCGCTCGTCCGAAACCTTTGCAAAAAAGTTCGCCAAATAAGTTTTAATCAAATCTTAGGAGTTCATATAATTGACTAAGAGCTTTTCTATATGATTATATTACAAAAACTCGATTTCTGTTCTTTTTACTCAGTTAATATTCTAATGGGTCCATTGTTCGGCCCATTTAGACCCGCTCGTCCGAAACCTCTACAAAAGGGTTGCAAAATAAGTTTTAATCCAAATTTAGGAGTTCATACAATTGATTACGAGCTTTTCAACACAAATATATTGCAAAAACTCGATTTTTGTGCTTTTTTACTCAGTTAAAATTCTAACGGGTCCATTGTTCGGCCCATTTAGACTCGCTCGTCCGAAACCTCTACAAAAGGGATGCAAAATAAGTGTTAATCAAAATTTAGGAGTTCATGCAATTGATTACGAGCTTTGCAACACGATTATATTGCAAAAACTCGATTTCTATACTTTTTACTCAGTTAAAATTCTAATGGGTCCATTGTTCGGCCCATTTAGACCCTCTCGTCCGAAACCTTTACAAAAAAAGATCACAAAATAAATTTTAATCAAATTTTAGGAGTTCATATAATTGATTAAGAGCTTTTCAACACGATTATATTGAAAAAACTTGATTTATATTCTTTTTACTCAGTTAATATTCTAACGGGTCCATTGTTCGGCCCATTTAGACCCGCTAGTCCGAAACCTCTACAAAAGGGTTGCAAAATAAGTTTTAATCCAAATTTAGGAGTTCATACAATAGATTACGAGCTTTTCAACACAATTATATTGCAAAAACTCGATTTTTTTTTGCTTTTTACTCATTTAAAATTCTAACGGGTCCATTGTTCGGCCCATTTAGACCCGCTCGTCCGAAACCTCTACAAAAAGGTTGCAAAATAAGTTTTAATCCAAATTTAGGAGTTCATACAATTGTTTACGAGCTTTTCAACACAATTATATTGCAAAAAGTCGATTTTTGTGCTTTTTACTCAGTTAAAATTCTAACGGGTCCATTGTTCGGCCCATTTAGACCCGCTCGTCTGAAACCTCTACAAAAGGGTTGCAAAATAAGTTTTAATCCAAATTAGGAGTTCATACAATTGTTTACGAGCTTTTCAACACGATTATATTGCAAAAACTCGATTTCTATACTTTTTACTCAATTAAAATTCTAACGGGTCCATTATTCTGCCCATTTAGACCCGCTTGTCCGAAACCTTTTACAAAAAAGATCGCAAAATAAATTTTAATCAAATTTTAGGAGTTCATATAATTGATTAAGAGCTTTTCAACACGATAATATTGCAAAAACAGGATTTCTGTTCTTTTTACTCAGTTAATATTCTAACGGGTCCATTGTTCGGCCCATTTAGACCCGCTCGTCCGAAACCTTTACAAAAAAGTTCGCAAAATAAGTTTTAATCAAATCTTAGGAGTTCATATAATTGACTAAGAGCTTTTCTATATGATTATATTACAAAAACTCGATTTCTGTTCTTTTTACTCAGTTAATATTCTAATGGGTCCATTGTTCGGCCCATTTAGACCCGCTCGTCCGAAACCTCTACAAAAGGGTTGCAAAATAAGTTTTAATCCAAATTTAGGAGTTCATACAATTGATTACGAGCTTTTCAACACAAATATATTGCAAAAACTCGATTTTTGTGCTTTTTTACTCAGTTAAAATTCTAACGGGTCCATTGTTCGGCCCATTTAGACTCGCTCGTCCGAAACCTCTACAAAAGGGTTGCAAAATAAGTGTTAATCAAAATTTAGGAGTTCATGCAATTGATTACGAGCTTTGCAACACGATTATATTGCAAAAACTCGATTTCTATACTTTTTACTCAGTTAAAATTCTAATGGGTCCATTGTTCGGCCCATTTAGACCCTCTCGTCCGAAACCTTTACAAAAAAAGATCACAAAATAAATTTTAATCAAATTTTAGGAGTTCATATAATTGATTAAGAGCTTTTCAACACGATTATATTGAAAAAACTTGATTTATATTCTTTTTACTCAGTTAATATTCTAACGGGTCCATTGTTCGGCCCATTTAGACCCGCTAGTCCGAAACCTCTACAAAAGGGTTGCAAAATAAGTTTTAATCCAAATTTAGGAGTTCATACAATAGATTACGAGCTTTTCAACACAATTATATTGCAAAAACTCGATTTTTTTTGCTTTTTACTCATTTAAAATTCTAACGGGTCCATTGTTCGGCCCATTTAGACCCGCTCGTCCGAAACCTCTACAAAAGGGTTGCAAAATAAGTTTTAATCCAAATTTAGGAGTTCGTACAATTGATTACGAGCTTTTCAATACGATTATATTGTAAAATCTCGATTTTTGTACTTTTTACTCAGTTAAAATTCTAACGGTTCGATTGTTCGTCCCATTTAGACACGCTCGACCGAAACCTTTACAAAAAGACCGCAAAAGAAGTTAGAATTAAATTTTAGGAGTTCATATAATTGATTACGAGCTTTTCAACATGATTATATTGAAAAATCTCGATTACAGTTCTTTTTACTCAGTTAAAATTCTAACGGGTCCATTGTTCGACCCATTTAGACCCGCTCGTCCGAAACCTCTACAAAAGGGTTGCAAAATAAGTTTTAATCCAAATTTAGGAGTTCATACAATTGTTTACGGGCTTTTCAACACGATTATATTGCAAAAACTCGATTTTTGTGCTTTTTACTCAGTTAAAATTCTAACGAGTCCATTGTTCGGCCCATTTAGACCCGATCGTCCGAAACCTATACAAAAGGGGTTTCAAAATAAGTTTTAATCCAAATTTAGGAATGCACATAATTGATTACGAGCTTTTCAACATGATTATAATGTAAAAACTCGATTACAGTTCTTTTTACTCAGTTAAAATTTTAACGGGTCCATTGTTCGGCCCATTTCGACCCGATCGTCCGAAACCTATACAAAAGGGGTTGCAAAATAAGTTTTAATCCAAATTTAGGAATGCATATAATTGATTACGAGCTTTTCAACATGATTATATTGTAAAAACTCGATTACAGTTCTTTTTACTCAGTTAAAATTCTAACGGGTCCATTGTTCGGCCCATTTAGACCCGATCGTCCGAAGCCTATACAAAAAGGGTTGCAAAATAAGTTTTAATCCAAATTTAGGAATGCATATAATTGATTACGAGCTTTTCAACACGATTATATTGCTAAAACTTGATTTCTATACTTTTTACTCATTTATAATTTTATCGGGTCCATTGTTCGGCCCATTTAGACCCGTTCGTCTAAAACCTCTACAAAAGGGTTGCAAAATAAGTTTTAATCCAAATTTAGGAGTACATACAATTGTTTACGAGACTTTCAACACGATTATATTGCAAAAACTCGATTTCTATACTTTTTACTCAATTAAAATTCTAACGGGTCCATTGTTCGGCCCATTTAGACCCGCTCGTCTGAAACCTCTTCAAAAGGGTTGCAAAATAAGTATTAATCCAAATTTAGGAGTTCATACAATTGTTTACGAGCTTTTCAACACGATTATATTGCAAAAACTCGATTTCTATACTTTTTACTCAATTAAAATTCTAACGGGTCCATTGTTCGGCCCATTTAGACCCGCTCGTCCGAAACCTCTACAAAAAAGATCGCAAAATAAGTTTTAATCAAATTTTAGGAGTTCATATAATTGATTAAGAGCTTTTCAACACGATTATATTGTAAAAACTCGATTTCTGTTCTTTTTACTCAGTTAATATTCTAACGGGTCCATTGTTCAGCCCATTTAGACCCGCTCGTCTGAAACCTATACAAAAGGGTTGCAAAATAAGTTTTAATCCAAATTTAGGAGTTCATACAATTGTTTACGAGCTTTTCAACACAATTATATTGCAAAAACTCGATTTTTGTGCTTTTTACTGAGTTAAAATTCTAAAGGGTCCATTGATCCGCCCATTTAGACCCGCTCGTCTGAAACCTCTACAAAAGGGTTGCAAAATAAGTTTTAATCCAAATTTAGGAGTTCATACAATAGTTTACAAGCTTTTCAAAACGATTATATTGCAAAAACTCGATTTCTATTCTTTTTACTCAATTAAAATTCTAACGGGTCCATTGTTCGGCTCATTTAGACCCGCTCGTCTGAAACCTCTACAAAAGGTTTGCAAAATAAGTTTTAATCCAAATTTAGGAGTTCATATAATTGTTTACGAGCTTTTCAACACAATTATATTGCAAAAACTCGATTTATGTTCTTTTTACTCAGTTAATATTCTAACGGGTCCATTGTTCGGCCCATTTAGACCCGCTCGTCTGAAACCTCTACAAAAGGGTTGCAAAATAAGTTTTAATCCAAATTTAGGAGTTCATACAATTGTTTACGATCTTTTCAACACGATTATATTGCAAAAACTCGATTTCTATACTTTTTACTCAATTAAAATTCTAACGGGTCCATTGTTCGGCCCATTTAGACCCGCTCGTCCGAAACCTTTACAAAAAAGATCGCAAAATATATTTTAATCAAATTTTAGGAGTTCATATAATTGATTAAGAGCTTTTCAACACGATAATTTTGCAAAAACTTGATTTCTGTTCTTTTTACTCAGTTAATATTCTAACGGGTCCATTGTTCGGCCCATTTAGACCCGCTCGTCCGAAACCTCTACAAAAGGGTTGCAAAATAAGTTTTAATCCAAATTTAGGAGTTCATACTATTGATTACGAGCTTTTCAACACAATTATATTGCAAAAACTCGATTTTTGTGCATTTTACTCAGTTAAAATTCTAACGGGTCCATTGTTCGACCTATTTAGACCCGTTTGTCCGAAACCTTTACAAAAAAGACCGCAAAATAAGTTAGAATCAAATTTTAGGAGTTCATATAATTGATTACGAGCTTTTCAACATGATTATATTGCAAAATCTCGATTACAGTTCTTTTTACTTAGTTAAAATTCTAACGGGTAACATGCGGGTGGGATGGCTCTCAATTCTCTCTCAAACTTTTCTGGGTTCCTTCTTTGGTTTTGGCTCTCTCTTCCATTTTTTCCGGTGATTTTTCTCACCAAACCCCTCTCCCCTCACGGCAACCTTTCCCCTTCTGCCGGTCTTGCCATTAACTTTTCAAGTTACACGGTTATCCTGATTTCCTTGGGAAGCGGGATGAGAATCCCAAGAGCCATCCCACTCTGCCAACAACAACAAATATCAGGTTATTTCTATCCTTTTATCTTTTTTTATTATTTTATATTATCTTTTCGGCTTTTTTTACTTGTTTTTCGAGATTTGGGCGTCTCTAGAATTCCATAATCACTTCACTAGATTTATTTCCCTTTTTACAAGGTTTTTCTGCTCCTGGTTTTGTTTTCACCAGCTGGTACCGATGAGACTCTCTCAGCGTTCCAAAGATCGAGGTTGTAAAGATAGATCTATGCAGAGTCTTCTTCACCATCTCAGATCTGGGTTTCAAAGCTTAATCGGTGGTTCTTCTCTGCTACATTTTTTTGCTTATTTTCATTTCTAGATCTAATCTTTGGTTTTTGGGTTTTTCTTCATTTGTGTCGCTTCTGTTTGCTTTACCGGAAATTTCTCTTTCCGGAGATGGGTCTTGTTATTTCTATTTCCTTCATCCTTTCGGTTCTGGTGATCTCTCTTCTCCGATATCCGAATGGCTTTAACGGTAAGTTCGGCCGGCATCTTTCTTTTTCCGTTTTTTATTTCATTTCTCATCTCTTTTTTAGCTGTAATCTAATCGATTGGTTTTGGCTCTCTCTTTACATATTCTGTCTTTGCCGTTTTATCGGTGTTATCTCCTTCCAGCGGTGGGCCGCGGCGGCGGCAGTTTACATTAAACTTTGGTCCCCTCTATCCTTTATCCCTCCCTTTTTAATATATGTTTTTTTATCTTTTCTTCCTCTCCTCCTTTTTGCATAATATTTATTTAGGGTTTCTCTTTTGCTTATTCTTTACATCTAATTTTCATTTTGTTGTCTTCTGTTATCAGACTTTTGCTAATGATCTGGATCTGAGGATTATCCGTAGGGCCTCCTCGAAGGATCTGATTCATCATTTAGATTTTCATGCTATCTCTGACTGTCTTTTTTCCATTCTCTTCCTCTCCTTTTCTTTTTTCTTTTTTAATAAGCTTCATCTGCATTGCCTTACTAATTTTTTTCTATTTTGTTTCAGTTCTCTCTTTCTTTTATGCTATTCCTCAATCGATCGGCTAATCGGTTATACCATGACTGTTACCTCTCCCCTCTTCTTTTCTCATTCCTTTCTGCCTATCATTTTATTTATTTTTCCTTTGTCTCTTCAACAGATCGAACATGCTTTCTCTTCCCTCTGGGTAGCTTGTATTGTATGGCTTTTATTTCGAAGGTATGTTCTGTCACACTTTTGTCTTTTATTTCTCTCTTCATGCAAGCACTGGCTTGTGTTATCTCCTAACTATTATATTATGCATCTTAACCATATCCTTTATCTGTCCCATTTCATCATATGGCTCAACCTTTGCTTGCACATCTCTTTATCTTTCTGTTCTCTGCAAAATGTTTATGCTTATCTAAGTCTATTTAGATTATCTACTATCTATTACAAACAACCAGCCCTTTCAGGGAAACAATTACCAGCCCATTTATTGGGATATTTCTCAGTTATACATATAATACAAAAATTGCATCATCTAAAAGCTAATTTGAATCCTGATCTACTTCATATATCAAAATATGATTATTCAATTACTGTTAATTTTATTTTACCATATACCATCAACCTTCTTCGAGGGGCAAACCTTTTATACATAAATGGTTTATACTATGCTACCCATATTGTCGCTATCTGTAATATTCTTTATTACTTATCTATTCTATTATATTTTAAAACAATTCTAAAATATATATATCCTCTCCACCACAATGCTGTCTCTCTGTTAACTGTCACTAATATAATATTAATTCAAACAAAAATGTCTGCTATCCCTCTGTTAACTATCATGTTACATGCATCCAAATTACCTTTTAAAAGTAATTTTTATAATCGTTCTAAAACGGATACTGTAATCTCTCTTTCTATATTCTTTATTATAGTCTTCATATTTTCAGTCATGCATACATACTTGGTCACAATTCTGAAAACTTATTCTAATATAATTTACATATTTTACTGTTGGATATCTCCTGTATATAATCATGTAATTTTTACCTCTTGGACTAATCTGTGTAATGAACTACTGTACAAAGTCTATTTCATCTTTGCCAATCACCTTAATATTTTTACTGTCTACCCATCATTTGACACCATCACATCCATGTCTCTTTATCATTTGACTATATTAAACTTTAACTTTACTTTTTTATCTTCTCTTTCATTATGTACCTATTGTACTATAAATTGCTGCCCTTTAACTCTCTGCATTTGTACTTTCTTTGCTTCTTTCTTTGGGTTTTCTCGTTATGCAACAATAATGGCAACCATTACGCAAGTTACTAGGCAAATGCTAAAGGAAAGCTGTGACATCTATTCTCCTACTGGATTACGGTTTAATTTAATTCTAGTTAAATTCAATTGCATTCCCCCTATATTTTTTGCTCTTTTGGACTGTAATAATCTTCTTATCCCCGCTTCCTCTTTCCACTGGGTCTGTAATTTTTTATTGCCTTCTTTCTTTCCTGCTTTTCTTTTATTTTTACTATGCTTTTATCTGCTTTCTATTTTACGTTAAAACTGCCATGCATGCTTTATTTTCCTCTTTAGATGAATGTTATTATATTAACTTACATTACCTGCTGATACACTCGAAAAAACTCTATCCCCACTACACCTTTCTAGGTGAAATCTTACAAGCCCACATTTGGGATCTTTTTCATTTACTATTAAATATGAGCTTTTCAATCAAAAAATATATTAATTTTTCAAATTTATTAATAATCTTTAGCTCTATTTTCTCAATAATACGGTCAAACTTTCCCTCAATCTATTTCTTCCGTTTTTTTCACCATTTATTACCTATCTCTTAATGTGTCCAACTTTTCAAATCCCTTTAAATTATTTTATTATTATTACTTTCCTCTTATATTGTCTGTCTATAATTATATTCCAAAAGCCAATTTTACTTTCCTTTTTGTCAGAAAATAAAAACAAATTCCCGTCATTTATTCTCAAGCCTTCCTCTTTCCGTTTTTATATATATTTAAAATTCCATGAATATATCTTTCCGTTTCTATTCTATTTATTACAATTAACTAAATTTCTAAGATCACTTTCATTAAACCTTGCCACTTATTTTGCAATATCAATTCAATTAATGAATTTAATTTTCGGTATTTATACAATTTATTTCCAATTGTTTGTACAACCTAAAATTATTCTTTGTATTAACTATTCGATTGTTAAAATATTTCCTTTTGTTGCCAAAGCCACACAGATCTTTCTTTTTTTATCCTCTCTTACCAGCCAATTTTTCTATAAAATCTTTTTAATCTTACCATTAAACCTCAATTTAAACTTATATAGGCATTTAAGATACACACCACTAATATCTTCTAGAATTTCCTCCTTTACTAAGTTTTCTAGTTCATTTAAGGAAAGTACTTTTTATAATTTATTTTATGTTTTTAATAGATTCTATCTCTTCCAATCGCTAATTATTTTACCAAATTCTCCTCAATCTCCTTTCCATATCCCATCCTCTTCAACCGTCTTCTTTATATACGTACATCACAACGATACCATCCCACAAAATTCTTCCTATCATTCAAATTTCTCATACCTACCAACTCTCTCAATGGCTTCATCCTCTTCTATCCCCCAACTCAGCTCCATCAACCTCACCAACGAAGAAGCAGAACTGCTCTACACACCTGACTTTGGTTGGGATATTGTCAAGGAAGACCCCAAGCTGATTGTAATCGGTCGCTTCATATCGTCTAAGCCGTTAGACATATACGCTGTTATCAATGCATTCGAAGGAATCTGGAAACCTAATGAGGTAGTTTCCATTTCAGTTATACAAGATAATTTCGTCAAAATCAAGTTCAAGGATATCAAGAATTGCTATGAGATCATCAATCGCGGTCCTTGGCTATATAAGGATGAATGGTTAGCAGTTACTGAATATGATCCAGCCAAATCCCTAAACGACTACAACTTCAATACCATGAGAATCTGGATCCGAATTTTCTCCCTCACTGATTCTCTTTATGCTGATGTTGACCGATCCCACCTGGTGGGACATGCTCTAGGATCAATGGTAGGAATTGTCCTTCGTACGGATACCCGCGACGTTGAGGGGAATATGAAGGACTTCCTTTGGGTTGAAATTCTACTTAACATCTCCAGACCTGTCACCCGCTTTGTGTTTATTGGATCAGGCGAAAACAAAATCATGTGCCGTATACAGTATGAAAGACTCCCTACTCTCTGTCCTGGTTGTGGTATTATCAGCCACACATTAGAGAACTGTCCTATCCGTTCTTCACTCGATCTCAACAAATTACAGTACGGAGAATGGCTCCGTTACCTTCCCCCAAGACGTCGCCCAGTTGGTTTTCGTGGGCGTATCCGCAATGTGGAACCAAATCTGAATCCAAACATCCCTCCAGTGAATGGTAATTTTACTTCATCATTTACAATAGTCTCTTTTTTCACTAGATCTTTTACCCCAATTATTATGTCTAAATATTTACCTCATGGTCTTCTCGTAGTGGCCCCAACAAACATTCTAGCAGCTTCGGCCAACCCTACTGCTCCTCCAACCGATCAGAACAATTTGGGTAAAATAATTTACATCCTCATCATCCTTTATATAAATGACTATAAGTATCTAATTACAAGCAATCTCCAATACATAGGTTCTCTAAATGAAGGCGATGCCGCCTCCTTTACGGAACAAGCAACCGAGGAAGCCCAAAACGTTGACATGGCCATGGATGAAGGCCCCAATTATGTTAAAGATCCCCCTGCAGCTGATTTGAAGCAAAAAGCTCCTCTCGAGCCCCAACCCCTGAACACCATCTATCCCATTCCGGAAGATGGTTCTAATGATGATTGGGACACCACGGATGATTATGGTGTCCCTAGCCCTACTGCCCAGCAGATTAAAAAATTTGACTCTGAATCGAGTAAGCCTTCTAAACCCACTGATACAATATTCAATGACTTTAATCAGTGGTTACTTAAAACTTACCCCAATGATGCAGCCCCTGCACCGCACCTGCACCTGCTCCTGCACCTGCACCAGCCCAAACGAACCGAGGCATGAAACGCCGCTCTCCAATACAAGTATCGCTCCCACCGAAAAAATCCAAACCGTCAGGATCCACTCCAAAAGCTGGGATGAGCAGCTCTAAAAACTCTCCGGCGGCGGCTGATTCCCAGCCCCGACGAGCAAAATGAGGATCCTATGCTGGAACTGTCAGGGTCTTGGACAAGCCCCGACGGTTCAACATTTCCGGTCCTATGTCCAACGCACCAACCCTGATATCATTTTCTTATGCGAAACTAAAATAAATAACGCAGAATGTAACCGCATATGTCTTTCACTAGGTATGTTAGACATTATTTCTATTTCCCCTACGGAAGGGTGTTCCGGTATTTCCCTATTTGCAGTTAACAATATCAATATAAGTTTAATTTCTTATTCGTCGCGTTATATTCACACTCAAATAACAAAAAACAACTCTACAATGTTTTTTACTGGAATGCACGGTTTTCCGGAAACTAGCCAAAAATATAAAACATATGAACTTATAGATTCATTATACCCTTCTACTAAAAATAACCCATGGCTCCTCGGTGGGGATTTTAATGAAATATTAACTGATTCTGAAAAACAAGGAGGCCCCAGAAGGGCTAGATCACAAATTAAAAATTTTCGAAACTGTCTAATACGAAACAACCTCTTTGATTGCAAGCCAACTTCTGGATGGTTCACATGGACTAAAGTCGGACCCTTAACCCCGGTAATACATGAAAGATTGGATCGATTTATAGCTAATTCTGAGTGGCAAGACCTTTACCCTTCCTACCGAATTACCACTGAGTATGTTGCCAAATCTGATCATTGCTTCCTTCTCCTTGAATTAGAACCTTCGGTTTCTAAACCCATAACACAACCTTCCAATAATTTCCGATTCGAAAGCTGCTGGGCCAACAATGTAGATAATATTCAAACAATCAAAAGGACCTGGGCTGATACTCCTGGAACAGTAATTAATAAAATCAATGATGTTGGCACACACTTAGAAGAATGGCAAAACCAACAACGTTTTAAATCAACTGGAATAATTAAATTCCTCACTAAAAAAATTAATAAATTACTATATCGTCCCTTAAATGCCACTAATGAACAAATTTACTTAAATTATAGAACTGAACTAAATAAACTCTTAACAGAACAAGAAATATATTGGGCTCAAAGATCTCGCACTCTTTGGCTTTCCCAAGGGGACAAAAATACCAAGTTCTTCCATGCCCGAGCAACTAATAGGAATAAGAAAAATTTGATTACAGGCCTTTACGACGCCAACTCGAATTGGCATACGTCTGAATCAGACCTTATGAATATCGCCTCTGCATATTTCCAAAATTTGTTTACAACATCCAACCCCCAAATATCGAACAATATTCTTGATAAAATTCACCCTTCCATCAATCATTCATTGAATGAAACCCTTCTAAAGTCTTTCACTAAAGAGGAAATTCTCCATGCCTTTAAAGATATTGACCCTAGGAAGGCTCCTGGTATCGATGGCCTACCCAGTAGCTTTTTTAGACAACACTGGGATATAGTGGGTGATGATGTTATTAATCTATGTTCCAATCTTCTAAACGGCAATGCCGACATGGCATCAATCAACAAAACTATATTAGTACTAATTCCCAAAGTACAAGATCCAACCTCTATGAAACAACTCAGACCAATTAGCCTCTGCACTGTCCTTTATAAAATAGTTGCCAAAACAATAGTCAACAGAATGAAACAGGCTATACCTCTATGCATAAGCCCTAATCAAGCAGCCTTTGTCCAGGGACGCAATATATCAGACAATATCCTTGTTGCTCATGAAATTATTCATAATATTAACTCAGGAGCTACTAAGTCCTCTCAAGGAGCTGCTCTTAAGCTAGACATGGAGAAAGCTTTTGATAGAGTAGAATGGTCTTTTCTTGCAAAAGTTATGGAACGTATGGGCTTCGCATCCGAATGGATCGATCTTATAATGCGTTGCATTACTACAGTCTCCTTCTCAGTTAGAATTAATAATTCTTTCTCACCACCCTTTCAACCTCAATGTGGTCTTCGCCAGGGGGATCCCCTATCCCCTTTCCTCTTTCTCTTTTTCACTCAAGGCCTCTCGGCTTATTTAGATGCTGCTCAACAAACTAAAATACTTCCAGGACTAGGTGCATGTAAATATGGGCTTAAAGTCAACCACCTGCTTTTCGCCGATGATTGTATGGTTTTCATCAATACTAATCAATCCGAAGCGTCCCTTCTTAAAAATGCTCTTCAAACGTATGCTAATGCATCCGGTCAAGCGGTTAATTTCGAAAAATCAACGATTTTTTATAACCCGCGTACACCATCAGCAACAAGAAATGCAATCAACAACATTTTGCAAGTACGTGAGGTTACTAATCCTGGAGTATATCTAGGCATTCCACTTCTAATTGGGAAAAATAAAACTGAATCACTAGGGTTTGTACGCGATAAAGTACATGATCGTTTCTCTAGTTGGGACAAACATCTACTCTATTTCAGTGGGCGAGAAATATTCATCAAAGCTGTCTTACAATCTCTCCCACAATATGTCATGTCCTGCTATCTTCTACCACAAAATATCATCGATGACATGACTACATCAATCCGTCAATACTGGTGGACTGGCAAATCCAACAAAAAAGGATGGCATATGATCCCCTGGAACCGTGTATGCTTACCTAAATCTGCTGGTGGCATGGGTTTTAAGGATTTGCATGACTTTAACATTGCTCTCTTGGGCAAGCAAATTTGGAAACTCATCTGTGAACCAAACTCTTTATTAGGACAAATATATCGTTCAAAATACTTTCCCTCAGGCAACATACTAGATGCACCAAAACCCAACAGGGGCTCTTTTGCTTGGCAAGGAATGTATAACACGCTTCAGCGTCTTTTCCCCGGATTTCTTCATCGCCCTGGCATAAACAGTAATATTAGAATACACAAAGATACATGGGGAGGGTCTTCCCCGATTGAGCTCACTGGGGATTACGAAATCTCAGATGAATTTTATATTCGATGTCGCTATTTTATGATTCGTAACCAAATTGCTTGGGATCCGGATAAGGTAAGAAATTACTTCAATCCAATTGATGCCGATGCTATTCTTCGCATCCCCATCATTAATGATCAACGGTATTCAATACTCTGGTCTCCTAACGACTCGGGTATTTACTCAGTCCGTTCTGGATATATTTTCCTACAACGCTCCATAATCCCACCTTTGTCACCAACTCGTTTCTAGAAGTTTTTATCCAAAATCAAAGCTTTGCCCAAGGTTAAAACTTTTGGTTGGCGTATGGCATCTGACGCTCTACCAGTTGGATCTAAAATGCAAGCCTTTTCTCCTAACTCGGGACCTTGTCCTATCTGTGGTAGCCACTCGGAATCGATTCTTCATGCGTTTTGTGACTGCCCTGGGGCATCTGAAGCCCTCCAAATTAGTGGTATCCCTATCACTCTATATAAGAGTATAGCCCCCACGCCTCTGCAATGGTTGGAGGAAGCAGCCACTACAATTCCCCCTGATAAATTTGGTCTCTTCCTTACTACTTTATGGAATATATGGAACAGACGTAACGACTGGGTACATAACCAACATCTACAACCACCCTGGCTAATTGCTGTTAATTCCATTAGCTTACATGATGAATTTTGTAATGCCTTAAAGACATCTGATCCAGCTCCAACTACCTTTTCTAATCCTTCCTGGACCCCTCCCCCACTTCATCATATCAAAATAAATGTGGACGGAGCCTTTAATCCATCAACTTGTGCAGCAGCCGTTGGCGCTGTTGCTCGTGATTCTGCAGGTAAAGTTGTGGGTGGCATTGCATTTCCCCTTGGCAGCTGTCAGGACGCTATCACCAGTGAAGGGGAAAGCATCCTCGCTGGTCTCACCTTTGCCCGATCTCAAGGCTGGAACCGTATTTTGATTGAAACTGACTGCGCCTCCCTCGCGAATAGGATCAACAACACTGCTCAGGACCTTTCTACCATGGGACCTACTATTCTCCAGATTCAAGCTTTTCTTCATGATTTTGACTTTGTAACTATTTCTTTTGTACGCCGTGAGGCAAATATTATAGCCCATACGTTGGCTAATTCCGCTCTGAATTCTACGACTTCTATGTCATTCAATTCGGATATTCCATCTTGTATCCAACACTTTGTAACAGATTCTTGATTAATAAAATTTGGGCACTCTTTTCCCCTTTTTAGGGTCCTCTAGCTCTGCTTGAAGGACAGTAGTAGGGGTTTTTAATGAGGCCTTTTCTTCAACAAAAAAAATTCTAACGGGTCCATTGTTCGGCCCATTTAGACTCGCTCGTCCGAAACCTCTACAAAAGGGTTGCAAAATAAGTTTTAATCCAAATTTAGGAGTTCATACAATTGTTTATGAGCTTTTCAACATGATTATATTGCAAAAACACGATTTCTGTTCTTTTTAATCAGTTAAAATTCTAACGGGTCCATTGTTCCCACCATTTAGACCCCCTCGTCCGAAACTTCTACAAAAAAGACCGACAAACAAGTTAGAATCAAATTTTAGGATTTCATATAATTGATTACGAGCTTTCAACATGACTATATTGCAAAAACTTGATTTCTGTACTTTTTACTCAGTTAAAATTCTAACGGGTCCATTGTTCGGCCCATTTAGACCCTCTCGTCCGAAACCTTTACAAAAAAGATCGCAAAATAAGTTTTAATCAAATTTTAGGAGTTCATATAATTGATTAAGAACTTTTCAACATGATTATATTGCAAAAACTCGATTTCTGTTCTTTTTACTCAGTTAATATTCTAACGGGTCCATTGTTCGGCCCAATTAGACCCGTTCGTCCGAAACCTCTACAAAAGGGTTGCAAAATAAGTTTTAATCCAAATTTAGGATTTCATACAATTGATTACGAGCTTTTCAACACAATTACATTGCAAAAACTCCATTTTTTGTGTTTTTTACTCAGTTAAAATTCTAATGGGTCCATTGTTCGGCCCATTTAGACTCGCTCGTCTGAAACCTCTACAAAAGGGTTGCAAAATAAGTTTTAATCAAAATTTAGGAGTTCATGCAATTGATTACGAGCTTTTCAACACGATTATATTGCAAAAACTCGATTTTTGTACTTTTTACTCAGTTAAAATTCTAACGGGTCCATTGTTCGGCCCAATTAGACCCGCTCGTCCGAAACCTTTACAAAAAAAGATCGCAAAATAAATTTTAATCAAATTTTAGGAGTTCATATAATTGATTAAGAGCTTTTCAACACGATTATATTGAAAAAACTTGATTTCTGTTCTTTTTACTCAGTTAATATTCTAACGGGTCCATTGTTCGGCCCATTTAGACCTGCTCGTCTGAAACCTCTACAAAAGGGTTTTCAAAATAAGTTTTAATCCAAATTTAGGTGTTCATACAATAGATTACGGGCATTTCAACACAATTACATTGCAAAAACTCGATTTTTGTGCTTTTTACTCAGTTAAAATTCTAATGTGTCCATTGTTCGGCCCATTTAGACCCGCTCGTCCGAAACTTTTACAAAAAAGATCGCAAAATAAGTTAGAATCAAATTTTAGGTGTTCATATAATTGATTAAGAGCTTTTCAACACGATTATATTGCAAAAACACAATTTCTATACTTTTTACTCGGTTAAAATTCTAACGGGTCCATTGTTCTGCACATTTAGACTCGCTCGTCCGAAACCTTCCAAAAAGGACCGCAAAATAAGTTTTAATTAAAATTTAGGAGTTCATATAATTGATTACGAGCTTTTCAACACGATTATATTGCAAAAACTCGATTTTTGTGCTTTTTACTCAGTTAATATTCTAACGGGTCCATTGTTCGGCCCATTTAGACCCGCTCGTCCGAAACCTCTACAAAAGGGCTGCAAAATAAGTTTTAATCCAAATTTAGGAGTTCATACAATTGATTAAGAGCTTTTAAACACAATTATATTGCAAAAACTCGATTTTTGTGCTTTTTACTAAGTTAAAATTCTAAGGGGTCCATTGTTCGGCCCATTTAGACCCGCTCGTTCGAAACCTCTACAAAAGGGTTGCAAAATAAGTGTTAATCCAAATTTAGGAGTTCATACAATTGATCACGAGCGTTGCAACACGATTATATTGCAAAAACTCGATTTCTGTACTTTTTACTCAGTTAAAATTCTAACGGGTCCATTGTTCGGCCTATTTAGACCCGATCGTCCGAAACCTATACAAAAAGGGTTGCAAAATAAGTTTTAATCCAAATTTAGGAATGCATATAATTGATTACGAGCTTTTCAACACGATTATATTGCAAAAACTCGATTTCTATACTTTTTACTCATTTAAAATTCTAACGGGTCCACTGTTTGGCCCATTTAGACCCGCTCGTCCGAAACCTTTACGAAAAAGATCGCAAAAAAAGTTAGAATCAAATTTTAGGAGTTCATATAATTGATTAAGAGCTTTTCAACACGATTATATTGAAAAACGCTTTTTCTGTTCTTTTTCCCCAGTTAATATTCTAACGGGTCTATTGTTCGGCCCATTTAGACTCGATCGTTTGAAACCTCTACAAAAGGGTTGAAAAATAAGTTTTAATCCAAATTTAGGAGTTCATACAATTGATTACGAGCTTTTCAATACGATTATATTGCAAAAACTCGATTTCTGTACTTTTTACTCAGTTAAAATTCTAACGGGTCCATTGTTCGGCCCATTTAGACCCGCTCGTCCGAAACCTTTACAAAAAAGACCGCAAAATAAGTTAGAATCAAATTTTAGGAGTTCATATAATTGATTACGAGCTTTTCAACATGATTATATTGCAAAATCTCGATTACAGTTCTTTTTACTCAGTTAAAATTATA
Source organism: Hibiscus trionum (assembly GCA_030270665.1). Lineage (NCBI taxonomy): Eukaryota > Viridiplantae > Streptophyta > Magnoliopsida > Malvales > Malvaceae > Hibiscus > Hibiscus trionum. Next base: position 33,369,201 of record BSYR01000010.1, on the reverse strand, counting down.
ACGGGTCCATTGTTCGGCCCATTTAGACCCGCTCGTCCGAAACCTCTACAAAAGGGTTGCAAAATAAGTTTTTATCCAAATTTAGGAGTTCGTACAATTGTTTACGAGCTTTTCAACAGGATTATATTGCAAAAACTCGATTTCTGTACTTTTTACTCAGTTAAAATTCTAACGCGTCCATTTTTCAGCCCATTTAGACCCGCTCGTCCGAAACCTTTACAGAAAAGATCGCAAAATAAATTTTAATCAAATTTTAGGAGTTCATATAATTGATTACGAGCTTTTCAACACGATTATATTACAAAAACTCGATTACAGTACCTTTTACTCAGTTAAAATTCTAACGGGTCCATTGTTCGGCCCATTTAGACTCGCTCGTCCGAAACCTCTACTAAAGGGTTGCAAAATAAGTTTTAATCTAAATTTAGGAGTTCATACAATTTTTTATGAGCTTTTCAACACGATTATATTGCAAAAACACGTTTTCTGTTCTTTTTACTCAGTTAAAATTCTAACGGGTCCATTGTTCGGCCCATTTAGACCTGCTCGTCCGAAACTTTTACAAAAAATATCGCAAAATAATTTAGAATCAAATTTGAGGAGTTCATATAATTGATTAAGAGCTTTTCAACACGATTATATTGCAAAAACTCAATTTCTATACTTTTTACTCGTTTAAAATTCTAACGGGTCCATTGTTATGCCTATTTAGACTCGCTCGTCCGAAACCTTACAAAAAGGACCGCAAAATAAGTTTTAATCAAAATTTAGGAGTTCATATAATTGATTACGAGCTTTTCAACACGATTATATTGCAAAAACTCGATTTCGGTTCTTTTTACTCAATTAATATTCTAACGGGTCCATTATTCGGCCCATTTAGACCCGCTCGTCCGAAACCTCTACAAAAGGGCTGCAAAATAAGTTTCAATCCAAATTTAGGAGTTCATACAATTGATTACGAGCTTTTCAACGTAATTATATTGCAAAAACTCGATTTTTGTGCTTTTTACTCAGTTAAAATTCTAACGGGTCCGTTGTTCGGCCCATTTAGACCCGCTCGTCCGAAACCTCTACAAAAGGGTTTTAAAATAAGTTTTAATCCAAATTTAGGAGTTCATACAATTGATTACGAGCTTTTCAACACAATTATATTGCAAACACTCGATTTGTGTGCTTTTTACTCAGTTAAAATTCTAACGGGTCCATTGTTGGGCCCATTTAGAACCGCTCATCCGAAACCTCTACCAAAGGGTTGCAAAATAAGTTTTAATCCAAATTTAGGAGTTCATACAATTGATTTCAAGCTTTTCAATACAATTATATTGCAAAAACTCGATTTCTGTACTTTTTACTCAGTTAAAATTCTAACGGGTCCGTTGTTCGGCCCATTTAGACCCGCTCTTCCGAAACCTTTACAAAAAAGACCGCAAAATATGTTAGAATCAAATTTTAGGAGTTCATATAATTGATTACGAGCTTTTCAACATGATTATATTGCAAAATCTCGATTACAGTTCTTTTTACTCAGTTAAAATTCTAACGGGTCCATTGTTCGGCCCATTTAGACCCGCTCGTCCGAAACCTCTACAAAAGGGTTGTAAAATAAGTTTTTATCCAAATTTAGGAGTTCATACAATTGTTTACGAGCTTTTCAACAGGATTATATTGCAAAAACTCGATTTCTGTACTTTTTACTCAGTTAAAATTATAACGCGTCCATTGTTCGGCCCATTTAGACCCGCTCGTCCGAAACCTTTACAGAAAAGATCGCAAAATAAATTTTAATCAAATTTTAGGAGTTCATATAATTGATTAAGAGCTTTTCAACACGATTATATTGCAAAAACTTGATTTCTGTTCTTTTTACTCAGTTAATATTCTAACGGGTCCATTGTTCGGCCCATTTAGACCCGCTCGTCCGAAACCTTTACAAAAAAGATCGCAAAATAAGTTAGAATCAAATTTTAGGAGTTCATATAATTGATTAAGAGCTTTTCAACACGATTATATTGCAAAAACTCAATTTCTATACTTTTTACTCTGTTAAAATTCTAACGGGTCCATTGCTCTGCCTATTTAGACTCGCTCGTCCGAAACCTTACAAAAAGGTCCGCAAAATAAGTTTTAATCAAAATTTAGGAGTTCATATAATTGATTACGAGCTTTTCAACACGATTATATTGCAAAAACTCGATTTCTGTTCTTTTTACTCAGTTAATATTCTAACGGGTCCATTGTTCGGCCCATTTAGACCCGCTCGACCGAAACCTCTACAAAAGGGCTGCAAAATAAGTTTTAATCTAAATTTAGGAGTTCATACAATTGATTACGAGCTTTTCAACACAATTATATTGCAAAAACTCGATTTTTGTGCTTTTTACTCAGTTAAAATTCTAACGGGTCCATTGTTCAGCCCAATTAGACCCGCTCGTCCGAAACCTCTACAAAAGGGTTGCAAAATAAGTGTTAATCCAAATTTAGGAGTTCATACAATTGATCACGAGTGTTTCAACACGATTATATTGCAAAAACTCGATTTCTGTACTTTTTACTCAGTTAAAATTCTAATGGGTCCTTTGTTCGGCCTATTTAGTCTCGATCGTCCGAAACCTATACAAAAAGGGTTGCACAATAAGTTTTAATCCAAATTTAGGAATGTATATAATTGATTACGAGCATTTCAACATGATTACATTGCAAAAACTCGATTTCTATACTTTTTACTCAGTTAAAATTCTAACGGGTCCACTGTTCGGCCTATTTAGACCCGCTCGTCCGAAACCTCTACAAAAGGGTTGCAAAATAAGTTTTAATCTAAATTTAGGAGTTTATACAATTTATTATGAGCTTTTCAACACAATTATATTACAAAAACTCGATTACTATACTTTCTATTTAGTTAAAATTCTAACGGGTCTATTTTTCAGCCCATTAGGACCCGCTCGTCTGAAACCCCTAAAAAAGAGTTGCAAAATAAGTTTTAATCCAAATTTAAGAGTTCATACATATGATTACGAGCTTTTCAAAACGATTATATTGCAAAAACTAGATTTATGTACTTTTTACTCCGTTAAAATTCTAACGGGTCCATTGTTCGGCTCATTTAGACTCGCTCGTCCGAAACCTCAACAAAAGGGTTGCAAAATAAGTTTTAATCCAAATTTAGGAGTTCATACAATTGATTACGAGCTTCTCAACACAATTATATTGCAAAAACTCGATTTTTGTGCTTTTTACTCAGTTAAAATTCTAACGGGTCCATTGTTCGGCCCATTTAGACCCGCTCGTCCGAAACCTCTACAAAAAGGTTACAAAATAAGTGTTAATCCAAATTTAGGATTTCATACAATTGATTATGAGCGTTTCAATACGATTATATTGCAAAAACTCGATTTTTGTACTTTTTACTCAGTTAAAATTCTAACGGGTCCATTGTTCGGCCCATTTAGACCCGACCGTCCGAAACCTATACAAAAAGGGCTGCAAAATAAGTTTTAATCCAAATTTAGGAATGCATATAATTGATTATGTGCTTTTTAACACGATTATATTACAAAAACTCGATTTCTATACATTTTACTCAGTTAAAATTCTAACGGGTCCACTATTCGGCCCATTTAGACCCGCTCGTCCGAAACCTCTACAAAGGGTTGCAAAATAAGTTTTAAAACAAATTTAGGAGTTCATATAATTGATTACGAGCTTTTCAACAAGATTATATTGCAAAAACTCGATTTCTGTTCTTTTTACTCAGTTAAAATTCTAACGGGTCCATTGTTCGGCCCATTTAGACCCGCTCGTCCGAAACCTCTACAAAAGGGTTTCAAAATAAGTGTTAATCCAAATTTAGGAGTTCATACAATTGATCACGAGCGTTTCAACACGATTATATTGCAAAAACTCGATTTCTGTACTTTTTACTCAGTTAAAATTCTAACGGGTCCTTTGTTCGGCCTATTTAGTCCCGATCGTCCGAAACCTATACAAAAAGGGTTGCACAATAAGTTTTAATCCAAATTTAGGAATGTATATAATTGATTACGAGCATTTCAACATGATTACATTGCAAAAACTCGATTTCTATACTTTTTACTCAGTTAAAATTCTAACGAGTCCACTGTTCGGCCCATTTAGACCCGCTCGTCCGAAACCTCTACAAAAGGGTTGCAAAATAAGTTTTAATCCAAATTTAGGAGTTCATACAATTTATTATGAGCTTTTCAACACAATTATATTGCAAAAACTTGATTACTATACTTTCTACTTAGTTAAAATTCTAACGGGTCTATTTTTCGGCCCATTAGGACCCGCTCGTCTGAAACCCCTAAAAAAGAGTTGCAAAATAAGTTTTAATCCAAATTTAAGAGTTCATACATATGATTACGAGCTTTTCAAAACGATTATATTGCAAAAACTAGATTTATGTACTTTTTACTCCGTTAAAATTTCAACGGGTCCATTGTTCGGCTCATTTAGACCCGCTCGTCCGAAACCTCAACAAAAGGGTTGCAAAATAAGTTTTAATCCAAATTTAGGAGTTCATACAATTGATTACGAGCTTCTCAACACAATTATATTGCAAAAACTTGATTTTTGTGCTTTTTACTCAGTTAAAATTCTAACGGGTCCATTGTTCGGCCCATTTAGACCCGCTCGTCCGAAACCTCTACAAAAAGGTTACAAAATAAGTGTTAATCCAAATTTAGGATTTCATACAATTGATTATGAGCGTTTCAATACGATTATATTGCAAAAACTCGATTTTTGTACTTTTTACTCAGTTAAAATTCTAACGGGTCCATTGTTGGGCCCATTTAGAACCGCTCATCCGAAACCTCTACCAAAGGGTTTCAAAATAAGTGTTAATCCAAATTTAGGAGTTCATACATATGATTACGAGCGTTTCAACACGATTATATTGCAAAAACTCGATTTCTGTACTTTTTACTCAGTTAAAATTCTAACGGGTCCTTTGTTCGGCCTATTTAGTCCCGATCGTCCGAAACCTATACAAAAAGGGTTGCACAATAAGTTTTAATCCAAATTTAGGAATGTATATAATTGATTACGAGCATTTCAACATGATTACATTGCAAAAACTCGATTTCTATACTTTTTACTCAGTTAAAATTCTAACGAGTCCACTGTTCGGCCCATTTAGACCCGCTCGTCCGAAACCTCTACAAAAGGGTTGCAAAATAAGTTTTAATCCAAATTTAGGAGTTCATACAATTTATTATGAGCTTTTCAACACAATTATATTGCAAAAACTTGATTACTATACTTTCTACTTAGTTAAAATTCTAACGGGTCTATTTTTCGGCCCATTAGGACCCGCTCGTCTGAAACCCCTAAAAAAGAGTTGCAAAATAAGTTTTAATCCAAATTTAAGAGTTCATACATATGATTACGAGCTTTTCAAAACGATTATATTGCAAAAACTAGATTTATGTACTTTTTACTCCGTTAAAATTTCAACGGGTCCATTGTTCGGCTCATTTAGACCCGCTCGTCCGAAACCTCAACAAAAGGGTTGCAAAATAAGTTTTAATCCAAATTTAGGAGTTCATACAATTGATTACGAGCTTCTCAACACAATTATATTGCAAAAACTTGATTTTTGTGCTTTTTACTCAGTTAAAATTCTAACGGGTCCATTGTTCGGCCCATTTAGACCCGCTCGTCCGAAACCTCTACAAAAAGGTTACAAAATAAGTGTTAATCCAAATTTAGGATTTCATACAATTGATTATGAGCGTTTCAATACGATTATATTGCAAAAACTCGATTTTTGTACTTTTTACTCAGTTAAAATTCTAACGGGTCCATTGTTGGGCCCATTTAGACCCGCTCGTCCGAAACCTCTACAAAAGGGTTGTAAAATAAGTTTTTATCCAAATTTAGGAGTTCATACAATTGTTTACGAGCTTTTCAACAGGATTATATTGCAAAAACTCGATTTCTGTACTTTTTACTCAGTTAAAATTATAACGCGTCCATTGTTCGGCCCATTTAGACCCGCTCGTCCGAAACCTTTACAGAAAAGATCGCAAAATAAATTTTAATCAAATTTTAGGAGTTCATATAATTGATTAAGAGCTTTTCAACACGATTATATTGCAAAAACTTGATTTCTGTTCTTTTTACTCAGTTAATATTCTAACGGGTCCATTGTTCGGCCCATTTAGACCCGCTCGTCCGAAACCTTTACAAAAAAGATCGCAAAATAAGTTAGAATCAAATTTTAGGAGTTCATATAATTGATTAAGAGCTTTTCAACACGATTATATTGCAAAAACTCAATTTCTATACTTTTTACTCTGTTAAAATTCTAACGGGTCCATTGCTCTGCCTATTTAGACTCGCTCGTCCGAAACCTTACAAAAAGGTCCGCAAAATAAGTTTTAATCAAAATTTAGGAGTTCATATAATTGATTACGAGCTTTTCAACACGATTATATTGCAAAAACTCGATTTCTGTTCTTTTTACTCAGTTAATATTCTAACGGGTCCATTGTTCGGCCCATTTAGACCCGCTCGACCGAAACCTCTACAAAAGGGCTGCAAAATAAGTTTTAATCTAAATTTAGGAGTTCATACAATTGATTACGAGCTTTTCAACACAATTATATTGCAAAAACTCGATTTTTGTGCTTTTTACTCAGTTAAAATTCTAACGGGTCCATTGTTCAGCCCAATTAGACCCGCTCGTCCGAAACCTCTACAAAAGGGTTGCAAAATAAGTGTTAATCCAAATTTAGGAGTTCATACAATTGATCACGAGTGTTTCAACACGATTATATTGCAAAAACTCGATTTCTGTACTTTTTACTCAGTTAAAATTCTAATGGGTCCTTTGTTCGGCCTATTTAGTCTCGATCGTCCGAAACCTATACAAAAAGGGTTGCACAATAAGTTTTAATCCAAATTTAGGAATGTATATAATTGATTACGAGCATTTCAACATGATTACATTGCAAAAACTCGATTTCTATACTTTTTACTCAGTTAAAATTCTAACGGGTCCACTGTTCGGCCTATTTAGACCCGCTCGTCCGAAACCTCTACAAAAGGGTTGCAAAATAAGTTTTAATCTAAATTTAGGAGTTTATACAATTTATTATGAGCTTTTCAACACAATTATATTACAAAAACTCGATTACTATACTTTCTATTTAGTTAAAATTCTAACGGGTCTATTTTTCAGCCCATTAGGACCCGCTCGTCTGAAACCCCTAAAAAAGAGTTGCAAAATAAGTTTTAATCCAAATTTAAGAGTTCATACATATGATTACGAGCTTTTCAAAACGATTATATTGCAAAAACTAGATTTATGTACTTTTTACTCCGTTAAAATTCTAACGGGTCCATTGTTCGGCTCATTTAGACTCGCTCGTCCGAAACCTCAACAAAAGGGTTGCAAAATAAGTTTTAATCCAAATTTAGGAGTTCATACAATTGATTACGAGCTTCTCAACACAATTATATTGCAAAAACTCGATTTTTGTGCTTTTTACTCAGTTAAAATTCTAACGGGTCCATTGTTCGGCCCATTTAGACCCGCTCGTCCGAAACCTCTACAAAAAGGTTACAAAATAAGTGTTAATCCAAATTTAGGATTTCATACAATTGATTATGAGCGTTTCAATACGATTATATTGCAAAAACTCGATTTTTGTACTTTTTACTCAGTTAAAATTCTAACGGGTCCATTGTTCGGCCCATTTAGACCCGACCGTCCGAAACCTATACAAAAAGGGCTGCAAAATAAGTTTTAATCCAAATTTAGGAATGCATATAATTGATTATGTGCTTTTTAACACGATTATATTACAAAAACTCGATTTCTATACATTTTACTCAGTTAAAATTCTAACGGGTCCACTATTCGGCCCATTTAGACCCGCTCGTCCGAAACCTCTACAAAGGGTTGCAAAATAAGTTTTAAAACAAATTTAGGAGTTCATATAATTGATTACGAGCTTTTCAACAAGATTATATTGCAAAAACTCGATTTCTGTTCTTTTTACTCAGTTAAAATTCTAACGGGTCCATTGTTCGGCCCATTTAGACCCGCTCGTCCGAAACCTCTACAAAAGGGTTTCAAAATAAGTGTTAATCCAAATTTAGGAGTTCATACAATTGATCACGAGCGTTTCAACACGATTATATTGCAAAAACTCGATTTCTGTACTTTTTACTCAGTTAAAATTCTAACGGGTCCTTTGTTCGGCCTATTTAGTCCCGATCGTCCGAAACCTATACAAAAAGGGTTGCACAATAAGTTTTAATCCAAATTTAGGAATGTATATAATTGATTACGAGCATTTCAACATGATTACATTGCAAAAACTCGATTTCTATACTTTTTACTCAGTTAAAATTCTAACGAGTCCACTGTTCGGCCCATTTAGACCCGCTCGTCCGAAACCTCTACAAAAGGGTTGCAAAATAAGTTTTAATCCAAATTTAGGAGTTCATACAATTTATTATGAGCTTTTCAACACAATTATATTGCAAAAACTTGATTACTATACTTTCTACTTAGTTAAAATTCTAACGGGTCTATTTTTCGGCCCATTAGGACCCGCTCGTCTGAAACCCCTAAAAAAGAGTTGCAAAATAAGTTTTAATCCAAATTTAAGAGTTCATACATATGATTACGAGCTTTTCAAAACGATTATATTGCAAAAACTAGATTTATGTACTTTTTACTCCGTTAAAATTTCAACGGGTCCATTGTTCGGCTCATTTAGACCCGCTCGTCCGAAACCTCAACAAAAGGGTTGCAAAATAAGTTTTAATCCAAATTTAGGAGTTCATACAATTGATTACGAGCTTCTCAACACAATTATATTGCAAAAACTTGATTTTTGTGCTTTTTACTCAGTTAAAATTCTAACGGGTCCATTGTTCGGCCCATTTAGACCCGCTCGTCCGAAACCTCTACAAAAAGGTTGCAAAATAAGTGTTAATCCAAATTTAGGGTTTCATACAATTGATTATGAGCATTTCAATACGATTATATTGCAAAAACTCGATTTTTGTACTTTTTACTTAGTTAAAATTCTAACGGGTCCATTGTTCGGCCCATTTAGACCCGACCGTCCGAAACCTATACAAAAAGGGCTGCAAAATAAGTTTTAATCCAAATTTAGGAATGCATATAATTGATTACGTGCTTTTTAACATGATTATATTACAAAAACTCGATTTCTATACATTTTACTCAGTTAAAATTCTAACGGGTCCACTATTCGGCCCATTTAGACCCGCTCGTCCGAAACCTCTACAAAGGGTTGCAAAATAAGTTTTAAACCAAATTTAGGAGTTCATACAATTGATTACGAGCTTTTCAATACGATTATATTGCAAAAACTCGATTTCTATACTTTTTACTCAGTTAAAATTCTAACGGGTCCGTTGTTCGGCCCATTTAGACTCGCTCGTCCGAAACCTTTACAAAAAAGACTGCAAAATAAGTTAGAATCAAATTTTGGGAGTTCATATAATTAATTACGAGCTTTTCAAAAATATTATATTGCAAAATCTAGATTTCTGTTCTTTTTACTTAGTTAAAATTCTAACGGGTCCATTGTTCGGCCCATTTAGACCCGCTCGTCCAAAACTTCTAAAAAAGAGATGCAAAATAAGTTTTAATCCAAATTTAGGAGTTCATACAATTGTTTACGAGCTTTTCAACACGATTATATTGCAAAAACTAGATTTCTGTTCTTTTTACTCAGTTAAAATTCTAACGGGTTCGTTTGCTTGGAAAGGTATGCACCACGCAATCCACTCCCTTGGGCCTGGTTATTTTTGGCGGCCCGGGATCAAAAGCTCAATTCGTCTTCTCACTGATACCTGGGGAGGGGATAAACCAATTACGCTTTTTGGACAATATATAGACAATGAAGAGATCCCTTTGCGTTGTCGGGACTACATGTTGCGTGACTATGCTTCATGGGATGAGTCCAAACTTCGAAATGATTTAGACAAAGATGATGTCGAACGTATCCTTCGGGTTCCAATTTATAAGGATAGACCGGACAAACTGGTCTGGGGACAACATGACTCTGGGAACTATACAGTCAGATCAGGGTACTTTTTTCTTCACCAACCTGCGAGGCCGCTGCAGCGACCTACACGTCTCTGGAAGGTAATATCTAAATCTCCAACTTTGCCGAAAATACGCTCCTTCGTCTGGCGAGCGGGCCGTGATGCTTTACCCACTGGGGAAAAGCTCAGGGCGATACATCATACGGATGGACATTGTCCCTTTTTCCCAGCGGTGTTGGAATCCGCTATGCACGCCCTTCGTGATTGCCCAACTGCTCAGGAAGTTCTCCGCCTAGTAGGACTCCCATCGAGCGTCTACACTAGTACCACAAGCACAATGGTGGCATGGCTATCAGAAGGAACTTATTGTTTAGACGCCTCCGGCTTTGCTTTGCTCCTCACAACGATTTGGAATATCTGGAACCGTCGTAATGACTGGGTTCATTCCCAAAGACTTCAGCCGTCCTGGCTTACGGCCATGAATGCTACCGGTCTTCTACAGGAATACGCAGCCGCTAACGCTCTCCTCGCCGTGTCAGCCGCCGTACCAGCCGCAGCCTCCCCACGATGGAAGACGCCCAGCCCAGGATGTATAAAGATAAACGTAGACGAAGCCTTTCATCCAGGATCTGGTGATGCAGCTGTCGGAGTCATTGCCAGGGATGCACATGGCTCGATTGTTGGAGGATGTGCAGTCCATGAGGCAGGCTGTCGTGATGCCACCATGGTCGAACTACATGCCATCATTGCGGGTATCATGTTGACCCGAGATAGAGGGTGGGGCGAGGTGCTCATTGAATCCGACTCGGCTACGGTGATCAACAAGCTCTCGCGCAACACTGAGGACAACTCCCTGCTGGGACCACAGATTGCAGATGCACAGGCCTTGCTTAAGTCTTTGCCTTTAATCACTATTTCTTTTGTACCTAGATCGGCCAATTTTATGGCCCATAACTTAGCCACTTGGGCTTTACGCTTTACCTCCTCTATGTACTTTGATTCAGTTGTTCCTGACTGTATTAACGTCGATGTACTGGCTGATTCTCAGCCTCTTTCGTGTTATAATAATAACAACACTCAGGGCACTCTTTTCCCCTTAGGTTCACCTTGTGCTTCAGCACAAGGTGGTTAGAGGGGTTTTTAATGAGGCCCTTTTTCTTCAAAAAAAAAAATTCTAACGGGTCCACTGTTCGCCCCATTTAGACCCGCTCGTCCGAAACCTCTACAAAAGACCGCAAAACAAGTTAGAATCAAAATTTAGGATTTCATATAATTGATTACGAGCTTTTCAACATGACTATATTGGAAAAACTTGATTTCTGTACTTTTTACTCAGTTAAAATTCTAACGGGTCCATTGTTCGGCCCATTTAGACCCGCTCGTCCGAAACCTCTACAAAAGGGTTGCAAAATAAGTTTTAATCCAAATTTAGGAGTTCATACAATTGATTACAAGCTTTTAAATACGATTATATTGTAAAATTTCGATTTCTGTATGTTTTAATCAGTTAAAATTCTAACGGTTCCATTTTTCGGCCCATTTAGACACGCTCGTCCGAAACCTTTACAAAAAAAGACCGTAAAAGAAGTTAGAATCAAATTTTAGGAGTTCATATTATTGATTACGAGCTTTTCAACACGATTATATTAAAAATCTCGATTACAGTTCTTTTTACTCAGTTAAAATTCTAACGGGTCCATTGTTCGACCCATTTAGACCCGCTCGTCCGAAACCTCTACAAAAGGGTTGCAAAATAAGTTTTAATCCAAATTTAGGAGTTCATACAATTGTTTACGAGATTTTCAACACGATTATATTGAAAAAACTCGATTTTTGTGCTTTTTACTCAGTTAAAATTCTAACGGGTACATTGTTCGGCCCATTTAGACTTGATCGTCCGAAACCTATACAAAAGGGGTTGCAAAATAAGTTTTAATCCAAATTTAGGAATGCATATAATTGATTACGAGCTTTTCAACATGATTATATTGTAAAAACTCGATTACTGTTCTTTTTACTCAGTTACAATTCAAACGGGTCCATTGTTCGGCCCATTTAGACCCGATCGTCCGAAACCTATACAAAAAGGGTTGCAAAATAAGTTTTAATCCAAATTTAGGAATGCATGTAATTGATTACGAGCTTTTCCACACGATTATATTGCTAAAACTCGATATCTATACTTTTTACTCAGTTAAAATTCTAACGGGTCCATTGTTCGGCCCATTTAGACCCGCTCGTCCGAAACCTCTACATAAAGGGCTGCAAAATAAGTTTTAATCCAAATTCAGGAATGCATAAAATTGATTACGTGCTTTTCAACACGATTATATTGCAAAAACTCGATTTCTATACTTTTCACTCAGTTAAAATTCTAGCGGGTCAACAGTTCGGCCCATTTAGACCCGCTCGTCCGAAACCTCTACAAAGGGTTACAGAATAAGTTTTAATCCAAATTTAGGAGTTCATACAATTGATTACGAGTTTTTCAACACGATTATATTGCAAAAAATCGATTTCTGTTCTTTTTACTCAGTTAAAATTCTAACGGATCCATTTTTCGGCCCATTTAGACCCGCTCGTCCGAAACCTCTACAAAAGGGTTGCAAAATAAGTTTTAATCCAAATTTAGGAGTTCATACAATTGATTACGAGGTTTTCAACACAATTATTTTACAAAAACTCGATTTGTGTGCTTTTTAGTCAGTTAAAATTCTAACGGGTCCATTGAAAGGCCCATTTAGAACCGCTCATCCGAAACCTCTACAAAAGGGTTGCAAAATAAGTTTTAATCCAAATTTAGGAGTTCATACAATTGATTACGAGCTTTTCAATACGATTATATTGCAAAAACTCGATTTCTGTACTTTTTACTCAGTTAAAATTCTAACGGGTCCATTGTTCGGCCCATTTAGCCCCGCTCGTCCGAAACCTTTACAAAAAAGACCGCAAAATAAGTTAGAATCAAATTTTAGGAGTTCATATAATTGATTACGAACTTTTCAACATGATTTTATTGCAAAATCTCGATTACAGTTCTTTTTTCTCAGATAAAATTCTAAAGGGTCCAGTGTTCGGCCCATTTAGACCCGCTCGTCCGAAACCTCTACAAAAGGGTTGCAAAATAAGTTTTAATCCAAATTTAGGAATGCATATAATTGATTACGTGCTTTTTAACACGATTATATTACAAAAACTCGATTTCTATACATTTTACTCAGTTAAAATTCTAACGGGTCCACTATTCGGCCCATTTAGACCCGCTCGTCCGAAACCTCTACAAAGGGTTGCAAATAAGTTTCAAAACAAATTTAGGAGTTCATATGATTGATTACGAGCTTTTCAACACAATTATATTGCAAAAACTCGATTTCTGTTCTTTTTACTCAGTTAATATTCTAACGGGTCCATTGTTCGGCCCATTTAGACCCGCTCGTCCGAAACCTCTACAAAAGGGTTTCAAAATAAGTGTTAATCCAAATTTAGGAGTTCATACAATTGATCACGAGCGTTTCAACACGATTATATTGCAAAAACTCGATTTCTGTACTTTTTACTCAGTTAAAATTCTAACGGGTCCTTTGTTCGGCCTATTTAGTCCCGATCGTCCGAAACCTATACAAAAAGGGTTGCACAATAAGTTTTAATCCAAATTTAGGAATGTATATAATTGATTACGAGCATTTCAACATGATTACATTGCAAAAACTCGATTTCTATACTTTTTACTCAGTTAAAATTCTAACGAGTCCACTGTTTGGCCCATTTAGACTCGCTCGTCCGAAACCTCTACAAAAGGGTTGCAAAATAAGTTTTAATCCAAATTTAGGAGTTCATACAATTTATTATGAGCTTTTCAACACAATTATATTGCAAAAACTTGATTACTATACTTTCTACTTAGTTAAAATTCTAACGGGTCTATTTTTCGGCCCATTAGGACCCGCTCGTCTGAAACCCCTAAAAAAGAGTTGCAAAATAAGTTTTAATCCAAATTTAAGAGTTCATACATATGATTACGAGCTTTTCAAAACGATTATATTGCAAAAACTAGATTTATGTACTTTTTACTCCGTTAAAATTTCAACGGGTCCATTGTTCGGCTCATTTAGACCCGCTCGTCCGAAACCTCAACAAAAGGGTTGCAAAATAAGTTTTAATCCAAATTTAGGAGTTCATACAATTGATTACGAGCTTCTCAACACAATTATATTGCAAAAACTCGATTTTTGTGCTTTTTACTCAGTTAAAATTCTAACGGGTCCATTGCTCGGCCCATTTAGACCCGCTCGTCCGAAACCTCTACAAAAAGGTTGCAAAATAAGTGTTAATCCAAATTTAGGGTTTCATACAATTGATTATGAGCATTTCAATACGATTATATTGCAAAAACTCGATTTTTGTACTTTTTACTCAGTTAAAATTCTAACGGGTCCATTGTTCGGCCCATTTAGACCCGACCGTCCGAAACCTATACAAAAAGGGCTGCAAAATAAGTTTTAATCCAAATTTAGGAATGCATATAATTGATTACGTGCTTTTTAACATGATTATATTACAAAAACTCGATTTCTATACATTTTACTCAGTTAAAATTCTAACGGGTCCACTATTCGGCCCATTTAGACCCGCTCGTCCGAAACCTCTACAAAGGGTTGCAAAATAAGTTTTAAACCAAATTTAGGAGTTCATACAATTGATTACGAGCTTTTCAATACGATTATATTGGAAAAACTCGATTTCTATACTTTTTACTCAGTTAAAATTCTAACGGGTCCGTTGTTCGGCCCATTTAGACTCGCTCGTCCGAAACCTTTACAAAAAAGACTGCAAAATAAGTTAGAATCAAATTTTGGGAGTTCATATAATTAATTACGAGCTTTTCAAAAATATTATATTGCAAAATCTAGATTTCTGTTCTTTTTACTCAGTTAAAATTCTAACGGGTCCATTGTTCGGCCCATTTAGACCCGCTCGTCCGAAACTTCTACAAAAGACCGCAAAACAAGTTAGAATCAAAATTTAGGATTTCATATAATTGATTACGAGCTTTTCAACATGACTATATTGGAAAAACTTGATTTCTGTACTTTTTACTCAGTTAAAATTCTAACGGGTCCATTGTTCGGCCCATTTAGACCCGCTCGTCCGAAACCTCTACAAAAGGGTTGCAAAATAAGTTTTAATCCAAATTTAGGAGTTTATACAATTGATTACAAGCTTTTAAATACGATTATATTGTAAAATTTCGATTTCTGTATGTTTTACTCAGTTAAAATTCTAACGGTTCCATTTTTCGGCCCATTTAGACACGCTCGTCCGAAACCTTTACAAAAAAAGACCGTAAAAGAAGTTAGAATCAAATTTTAGGAGTTCATATTATTGATTACGAGCTTTTCAACACGATTATATTGAAAAATCTAGATTACAGTTCTTTTTACTCAGTTAAAATTCTAACGGGTCCATTGTTCGACCCATTTAGACCCGCTCGTCCGAAACCTCTACAAAAGGGTTGCAAAATAAGTTTTAATCCAAATTTAGGAGTTCATACAATTGTTTACGAGATTTTCAACACGATTATATTGCAAAAATTCGATTTTTGTGCTTTTTACTCAGTTAAAATTCTAACGGGTACATTGTTCGGCCCATTTAGACTCGATCGTCCGAAACCTATACAAAAGGGGTTGCAAAATAAGTTTTAATCCAAATTTAGGAATGCATATAATTGATTACGAGCTTTTCAACATGATTATATTGTAAAAACTCGATTACTGTTCTTTTTACTCAGTTACAATTCAAACGGGTCCATTGTTCGGCCCATTTAGACCCGATCGTCCGAAACCTATACAAAAAGGGTTGCAAAATAAGTTTTAATCCAAATTTAGGAATGCATGTAATTGATTACGAGCTTTTCCACACGATTATATTGCTAAAACTCGATATCTATACTTTTTACTCAGTTAAAATTCTAACGGGTCCATTGTTCGGCCCATTTAGACCCGCTCGTCCGAAACCTCTACAAAAAGGGCAGCAAAATAAGTTTTAATCCAAATTCAGGAATGCATATAATTGATTACGTGCTTTTCAACACGATTATATTGCAAAAACTCGATTTCTATACTTTTCACTTAGTTAAAATTCTAACGGGTCAACAGTTCGGCCCATTTAGACCCGCTCGTCCGAAACCTCTACAAAGGGTTACAGAATAAGTTTTAATCCAAATTTAGGAGTTCATACAATTGATTACGAGCTTTTCAACACGATTATATTGCAAAAAATCGATTTCTGTTCTTTTTACTCAGTTAAAATTCTAACGGATCCATTTTTCGGCCCATTTAGACCCGCTCGTCCGAAACCTCTACAAAAGGGTTGCAAAATAAGTTTTAATCCAAATTTAGGAGTTCATACAATTGATTACGAGGTTTTCAACACAATTATTTTACAAAAACTCGATTTGTGTGCTTTTTAGTCAGTTAAAATTCTAACGGGTCCATTGAAAGGCCCATTTAGAACCGCTCATCCGAAACCTCTACAAAAGGGTTGCAAAATAAGTTTTAATCCAAATTTAGGAGTTCATACAATTGATTACGAGCTTTTCAATACGATTATATTGCAAAAACTCGATTTCTGTACTTTTTACTCAGTTAAAATTCTAAGGGGTCCATTGTTCGGCCCATTTAGACCCGCTCGTCCGAAACCTTTACAAAAAAGACCGCAAAATAAGTTAGAATCAAATTTTAGGAGTTTATATAATTGATTACGAACTTTTCAACATGATTTTATTACAAAATCTCGATTACAGTTCTTTTTTCTCAGATAAAATTCTAAAGGGTCCAGTGTTCGGCCCATTTAGACCCGCTCGTCCGAAACCTCTACAAAAGGGTTGCAAAATAAGTTTTAATCCAAATTTAGGAGTTCATACAATTGTTTATGAGCTTTTCAACACGATTATATTGCAAAAACCCGATTTCTGTTCTTTTTACTCAGTTAAAATTCTAACGGGTCCATTGTTCGCCCCATTTAGACCCGCTCTGCCGAAACTTTTACAAAAAAGAGCGCAAAACAAGTTAGAATCAAATTTTAGGATTTCATATAATTGATTGCGAGCTTTCAACATGACTATATTGCAAAAACTTGATTTCTGTACTTTTTAATCAGTTAAAATTCTAACGGGTCCATTGTTCGGCCCATTTAGACCCGCTCGTCCGAAACCTTTACAAAAAAGATCGCAAAATAAGTTTTAATCAAATTTTAGGAGTTCATATAATTGATTAAGTGCTTTTCAACATGATTATATTGCAAAAACTCGATTTCTGTTCTTTTTACTCAGTTAATATTCTAACGGGTCCATTGTTCGGCCTATTTAGACCCGCTCGTCCGAAACCTCTACAAAAGGGTTGCAAAATAGGTTTTAATCCAAATTTAGGAGTTCATACAATTGATTACGAGCTTTTCAACACAATTATATTGCAAAAACTCGATTTTTGTGCTTTTTACTTAGTTAAAATTCGAACGGGTCCATTGTTTGACCCATTTAGACTCGCTCGTCCGAAACTTCTACAAAAGGGTTGCAAAATAAGTTTTAATCAAAATTTAGGAGTTCATGCAATTGATTACGAGCTTTTCAACATGATTATATTGCAAAAATTCTAACGGGTCCATTGTTCGGCCCATTTAGACCCGCTCGTCCGAAACCTTTACAAAAAAAGATCGCAAAATAAATTTTAATCAAATTTTAGGAGTTCATATAATTGTTTAAGAGCTTTTCAACACGATTATATTGAAAAAACTTGATTTCTGTTCTTTTTTCTAAGGTAATATTCTAACGGGTCCATTGTTCGGCCCATTTAGACCCGCTCGTCCGAAACCTCTACAAAAGGGTTGCAAAATAAGTTTTAATCCAAATTTAGAAGTTCATACAATAGATTACGAGCTTTTCAACACAATTATATTGCAAAAACTCGATTTTTGTGCTTTTTACTCAGTTAAAATTCTAACGGGTCCATTGTTCGGCCCATTTAGACCCGCTCGTCCGAAACCTTTACAAAAAAGATCGCAAAATAAGATAGAATCAAATTTTAGGAGTTCATATAATTAATTACTCGTAATCAATTATTTGAACTCCTAAATTTGATTTTAACTTGTTTTGCGGTCTTTTTTGTAGAGGTTTCGGGCGAGCGGGTCTAAATGGGCCGAACAATGGACCCGTTAGAATTTTAACTGAGTAAAAAGTACAGAAATCGAGTTTTTGCAATATAATCGTGTTGAAAAGCTCGTAATCAATTATATGAACTCCTAAATTTGATTCTAACTTGTTTTGCGGTCTTTTTTGTAGAGGTTTCGGACGAGCGGGTCTAAATGGGCCGAACAATGGACCCGTTAGAATTTTAACTAAGTTAAAAGTACAGAAATCGAATCGAGTTTTTGCAATATAATAGTGTTGAAAAGCTCGTAATCAATTATATGAACTCCTAAATTTCGATTAAAACTTACTTTGCGGTCCTTCTCGTAAGGTTTCGGATGAGCGAGTCTAAATGGGCCGAACAATGGACCCGTTAGAATTTTAACCGAGTAAAAAGTATAAAAATTAAAATTTTCCAATATAATAGTGTTGAAAAGCTCGTAATCAATTGTATGAACTCCTAAATTTGGATTAAAACTTATTTTCCAACCCTTTTGTAGAGGTTTCGGACGAGAGGGTCTGAATGGGCCGAACAATGGACCCGTTAGAATTTTAACTGAGTAAAAAGTACAGAAATCGAGTTTTGGCAATATAATAGTGTTGAAAAGCTCGTAATCAATTATATGAACTCCTAAATTTGATTCTAACTTGTTTTGCGGTGTTTTTTGTAGAGGTTTCGGACGAGCGGGTCTAAATGGGCCGAACAATGGACCCGTTAGAATTTTAACTGAGTCAAAAGTACAGAAATCGAGTTTTTGCAATATAATAGTGTTGAAAAGCTCGTAATCAATTATATGAACTCCTAAATTTCGATTAAAACTTACTTTGCGGTCCTTTTCGTAAGGTTTCAGACGAGCGAGTCTAAATGGGTCGAACAATGGACCCGTTAGAATTTTAACCGAGTAAAAGTATAAAAATTAAGTTTTCGTAAGGTATCGGACGATCCAGTCTAAATGGGCCGAACAATGGACCCGTAATCAATTATATGAACTCCTAAATTTGGATTAAAACTTATTTTGCAGCCCTTTTTTGTAGAGGTTTCGGACGAGCGGGTCTAAATGGGCCGAACAATGGACACATTAGAATTTTTTTTAAGAAAGCTCATTAGAATTTTAACTAAGTAAAAAGTACATAAATTGAATTTTGCAATATAATCGTGTTGAAAAGCTCGTTATCAATTATATGAACTCCTAAAATTTGATTCTAACTTATTTTGTGATCTTTTTTGTTGAGGTTTCAGACGAGCGGGTCTAAATGGGTGGAACAATGGACCCGTTAGAATTTTAACTGAGTAAAAAGTACAAAAATCGAGTTTTTGCAATCAAATTATGTTGAAAAGCTCGTAATCAATTGTATGAACTCCTAAATTTGGATTAAAACTTATTTTGCAACCCTTTTGTAGAGGTTTGGGATGAGCGAGTCTAAATGGGCCGAAAAATGGACCCATTAGAATTTTAACTGAGTACAAAGTTCAGAAATCAAGTTTTTGCAATATAATCGTGTTGAAAAGCTAGTAATCAATTATATGAACTCCTAAATTTTGATTCTAACTTGTTTTGCGGTCTTTTTTGTAGGGGTTTCGGACGAGCGGGTCTAAATGGGCCGAACAATGGATCCGTTAGAATTTTAACTGTGTAGAAAGTACAAAAAGTGAGTTTTTGCAATATAATCTGTTTGAAAATCTCTTAATCAATTGTATGAACTCATAAATTTGGATTAAAACTTATTTTGCAACCCTTTTGTAGAGGTTTCGGACGAGCGGGTCTAAATGGGCCGAAAAATGGACCCGTTAGAATTTTAACAGAGTAAAAAGCAGAAAAATCGAGTTTTTGCAATATAATTGTCTTGAAAAGCTCATAATCAATTGTATGAACTCCTAAATTTGTATTAAAACTTATTTTGCAACCCTTTTTTAGAGGTTTCGGACGAGAGGGTCTAAATGGGCCGAACAATGGACCCGTTAGAATTTTAACTGAGTAGAAAGTACAAAAAGTGAGTTTTTGCAATATAATATGTTTGAAAATCTCTTAATCAATTGTATGAACTCCTAAATTTGGATTAAAACTTATTTTGCAACCCTTTTTGTAGAGGTTTCGGACGAGCGGGTCTAAATGGGGGCGAACAATGGACCCGTAAGAATTTTAAATGAGTAAAAAATACAGTAATTGAGTTTTTGCAATATAATCTTGTTGAAAAGCTCGTAATCAATTGTATGAACTCCTAAATTTGGATTAAAACTTATTTTGCAACCCTTTTGTAGAGGTTTCAGACGAGCGGGTCTAAATGGGACGAACAATGGTCCCGTTAGAATATTAACTGATTAAAAAGTACATAATTCTAGTTTTTTCAATATAATCGTGTTGAAAAGCTCGTAAACAATTATATGAACTCCTAAATTTGGATTAAAACTTATTTTCCAACCCTTTTGTAGAGGTTTTGGACGAGCGGGTCTAAATGGGCCGAACAATGGACCCGTTAGAATTTTAACTGAGTAAAAAGTACAGAAATCGAGTTTTTGCAACATAATCAAGTTGAAAAGCTCGTAATCAATTATATGAACTCCTAAAATTTGATTCTAACTTGTTTTGCGGTCTTTTTTGTAGAGGTTTCGGACGAGCGGGTCTAAATGGGCCGAACAATGGACTCGTTAGAATTTTAACTGAGTAAAAAGTACAGAAATCAAGTTTTTGCAATATAATCGTGTTGAAAAGCTCGTAAACAATTGTTTGAACTCCTAAATTTGGATTAAAACTTATTTTCCAACCCTTTTGTAGAGGTTTCGGACGAACAGGTCTAAATGGGCCGAACAATGGACCCGTTGGAATTTTAACTGAGTAAAAGGTATTGTAATCGAGTTTTTGTAATATAATCGTGTTGAAAAGCTCGTAATCAATTATATGAACTCCAAAAATTTGATTCTAACTTGTTTTGCGGTCTTTTTTGTAGAGGTTTCGGACGAGCGGGTCTAAATGGGCCGAACAATGGACCCGTTAGAATTTTAACATAGAAAAAAGTACAGAAATCGAGTTTTTGCAATATAATCATGTTGAAAAGCTCGTAATCAATTGTATGAACTCCTAAATGTGGATTAAAACTTATTTTGCAACCCTTTTGTAGAGGTTTTAGCCGAGCGGGTCTAAATGGGACGAACAATGGACCCGTTATAATATTAACTGAATAAAAAGTACAGAATTCTAGTTTTTTCAATATAATCGTGTTGAAAAGCTCGTAATCAATTTTATAAACTCCTAAATTTGGATTAAAACTTATTTTGCAACCCTCTTGTACAGGTTTCAAGCGAGTGGGTCTAAAATTTGATTCTAAATTATTTTGCTATTTTTTTTGTAGAGGTTTCGGACAAGCGGGTCTAAATGGGCCGAACAATGGACCCGTTAGAATTTTAACTGGGTAAAAAGTACAGAATACGTGTTTTTGCAAAATAATTGTGTTGAAAAGCTCGTAATAAATTATATGAACTCCTAAATTTGGATTAAAACTTATTTTGCATCCTTTTTGTAGAGGTTTCAGACGAACGGGTCTAAATGTGCCGAACAAAGAACCCGTTAGAATTTTAACAGAGTAAAAAGTACATAAATCGAGTTTTTGCAATATAATCATGTTGGAAAGCTCGAAATTAATTATCTGAACTCTTAAATTTGATTAAAACTTGCTTTGCAACCTTTTTGTAGAGGTTTCGGACGAGGGGGTCTAAATGGGTCGAACAATGGACCCGTTGGAATTTTAACTGAGTAAAAAGTATAGAAATCGGGTTTTTGCAATATAATCGTGTCGAAAATCTCGTAATCAATTGTATGAACTCCTAAATTTGGATTAAAACTTATTTTGTAACCCTTTTGTAGAGGTTTCGGACGAGCGTGTCTAAATGGGCCGAACAATGGACCCGTTAGAATTTTAACTGAGTAAAAAGTACAGAAATCAAGTTTTTGCAATATAATCGTGTTGAAGAGCTCGTAATCAATTGTATGAACTCCTAAATTTGGATTAAAACTTATTTTCCAACCCTTTTGTAGAGGTTTCGGACGAGCGTGTCTAAATGGGCCGAACAATGGACCCGTTAGAATTTTAACTGAGTAAAAAGTACATAAATCGAGTTTTTGCAATATAATCGTGTTGAAAAGCTCGTAATCAATTATATGAACTCCTAAAATTTGATTCTAACTTGTTTTGCGGTCTTTTTTGTAGAGGTTTCGGACGAGCGGGTCTAAATGGGCCGAACAATGGACTCGTTAGAATTTTAACTGAGTAAAAAGTACAGAAATTGAGTTTTTGCAATTTAATCGTGTTGAAAAGCTCGTAATCAATTTTATTAACTCCTAAATTTGGATTAAAACTTATTTTGCAACCCTTTTGTAGAGGTTTCGGACGAGCGGGTCTAAATGGGCCGAACAATGGACCCGTTAGAATTTTAACTGAGTCAAAAGTACAGAAATCGAGTTTTTGCAATATAATAGTGTTGAAAAGCTCGTAATAAATTATATGAACCCCTAAATTTCGATTAAAACTTACTTTGCGTTCCTTTTCGTAAGGTTTCGAACGAGCGAGTCTAAATGGGCCGAACAATGGACCCGTTAGAATTTTAACTGAGTAAAAAGTATAAAAATTAAGTTTTTGCAATATAATAGTGTTGAAAAGCTCATAATCAATTATATGAACTCCTAAATTTGGATTAAAA
Source organism: Hibiscus trionum (assembly GCA_030270665.1). Taxonomy (NCBI): domain Eukaryota; kingdom Viridiplantae; phylum Streptophyta; class Magnoliopsida; order Malvales; family Malvaceae; genus Hibiscus; species Hibiscus trionum. The sequence goes on along the minus strand of BSYR01000010.1, from coordinate 33,346,264 downwards.
CTTATTTTGCAGCCCTTTTTTGTAGAGGTTTCGGACGAGCGGGTCTAAATGGGCCGAACAATGGACACATTAGAATTTTTTTAAGAAAGCTCATTAGAATTTTAACTAAGTAAAAAGTACAGAAATTGAATTTTTGCAATATAATCGTGTTGAAAAGCTCGTTATCAATTATATGAACTCCTAAAATTTGATTCTAACTTATTTTGTGATCTTTTTTGTTGAGGTTTCAGACGAGCGGGTCTAAATGGGTCGAACAATGGACCCGTTAGAATTTTAACTGAGTAAAAAGTACAAAAATCGAGTTTTTGCAATCTAATTATGTTGAAAAGCTCGTAATCAATTGTATGAACTCCTAAATTTGGATTAAAACTTATTTTGCAACCCTTTTGTAGAGGTTTGGGATGAGCGAGTCTAAATGGGCCGAACAATGGACCCGTTAGAATTTTAACTGAGTACAAAGTTCAGAAATCAAGTTTTTGCAATATAATCATGTTGAAAAGCTCGTAATCAATTATATGAACTCCTAAAATTTGATTCTAACTTCTTTTGCGGTCTCTTTTGTAGAGGTTTCGGACGAGCGGGTCTAAATGGGCCGAACAATGGATCCGTTAGAATTTTAACTGAGTAGAAAGTACAAAAAGTGAGTTTTTGCAATATAATCTGTTTGAAAATCTCTTAATCAATTGTATGAACTCCTAAATTTGGATTAAAACTTATTTTGCAACCTTTTTGTAGAGGTTTCGGACGAGCGGGTCTAAATTGGCCTAACAATGGACCCGTTAGAATTTTAAGAGAGTAAAAAGCAGAAAAATGAAGTTTTTGCAATATAATTGTGTTGAAAAGCTCATAATCAATTGTATGAACTCCTAAATTTGGATTAAAACTTATTTTGCAACCCTTTTGTAGAGGTTTCGGACGAGCGGGTCTAAATGGGCCGAACAATGGACCCGTTAGAATTTTAACAGAGTAAAAAGTATAGAAATCGAGTTTTTGCAATATAATCGTGTTGAAAAGCTCGTAATCAATTGTATGAACTCCTAAATTTGGATTAACACTAAAGTTTGCAATCCTTTTGTAGAGGTTTCGGACGAGGGGGTCTAAATGGGCCGAACAATGGACCCATTAGAATTTTAACTGAGTAAAAAGTACAGAAATCGGGTTTTTGCAATATAATCGTGTTGAAAATCTCGTAATCAATTGTATGAACTCCTAAATTTGGATTAAAACTTATTTTGCAACCCTTTTGTAGAGGTTTCGGATGAGCGGGTCCAAATGGGCCGAACAATGGACCCGTTAGAATTTTTAGTTAGTAAAAAGTAATAAAATCGAGTTTTTGCAATATAATCGTGTTAAAAAGCTCGTAATCAATTGTATGAACTCCTAAATTTGGATTAAAAATTATTTTGCAACCCTTTTGTAGAGGTTTCGGACGAGCGGGTCTAAATGGGCCGAACAATGGACACGTTAGAATTTATTTAAGAAAGCTCATTAGAATTTTAACAAAGTAAAAAGTACAGAAATTGAATTTTTGCAATCTAATCGTGTTGAAAAGCTCGTAATCAATTATATGAACTCCTAAATTTGGATTAAAACTTATTTTGCAGCCCTTTTTTATAGAGGTTTCGGACGAGCGGGTCTAAATGGGCAGAACAATGGACACATTAGAATTTTTTTTAAGGAAGCTCATTAGAATTTTATCTAAGTAAAAAGTTCAGAAATTGAATTTTTGCAATATAATCGTGTTGAAAAGCTCGTTATCAATTATATGAACTCCTAAAATTTGATTCTAACTTATTTTGTGATCTTTTTTGTTGAGGTTTCAGACGAGCGGGTCTAAATGGGCCGAACAATGGACCCGTTAGAATTTTAACTGAGTAAAAAGTACAAAAATCGAGTTTTTGCAATCTAATTGTGTTGAAAAGCTCGTAATCAATTGTATGAACTCCTAAATATGGATTAAAACTTATTTTGGAACCCTTTTGTAGAGGTTTGGGATGAGCGACTCTAAATGGGCCGAACAATGGACCCGTTAGAATTTTAACTAAGTACAAAGTACAGAAATCAAGTTTTTGCAATATAATCGTGTTGAAAATCTCGTAATCAATTATATGAACTGCTAAAATTTGATTCTAATTTGTTTTGCGGTCTCTTTTGTAGAGATTTCGGACGAGCGGGTCTAAATGGGCCGAACAATGGATCCGTTAGAATTTTAACTGAGTAGAAAGTACAAAAAGTGAGTTTTTGCAATATAAACTCTTTGAAAATCTCTTAATCAATTGTATGAACTCCTAAATTTGGATTAAAACTTATTTTGCAACCTTTTTGTAGAGGTTTCGGACGAGCGGGTCTAAATGGGCCTAACAATGCACCCGTTAGACTTTTAAGAGAGTAAAAAGCAGAAAAATCGAGTTTTTGCAATATAATTGTGTTGAAAAGCTCATAATCAATTGTATGAACTCCAAAATTTGGATTAAAACTTATTTTGCAACCCTTTTGTAGAGGTTTCGGACGAGCGGGTCTAAATGGGCCGAACAATGGACCCGTTAGAATTTTAACAGAGTAAAAAGTATAGAAATCGAAATTTTGCAATCTAATTGTGTTGAAAAGCTCGTAATCAATTGTATGAACTCCTAAATATGGATTAAAACTTATTTTGGAACCCTTTTGTAGAGGTTTGGGATGAGCGACTCTAAATGGGCCGAACAATGGACCCGTTAGAATTTTAACTAAGTACAAAGTACAGAAATCAAGTTTTTGCAATATAATCGTGTTGAAAATCTCGTAATCAATTATATGAACTGCTAAAATTTGATTCTAATTTGTTTTGCGGTCTCTTTTGTAGAGATTTCGGACGAGCGGGTCTAAATGGGCCGAACAATGGATCCGTTAGAATTTTAACTGAGTAGAAAGTACAAAAAGTGAGTTTTTGCAATATAAACTCTTTGAAAATCTCTTAATCAATTGTATGAACTCCTAAATTTGGATTAAAACTTATTTTGCAACCTTTTTGTAGAGGTTTCGGACGAGCGGGTCTAAATGGGCCTAACAATGCACCCGTTAGACTTTTAAGAGAGTAAAAAGCAGAAAAATCGAGTTTTTGCAATATAATTGTGTTGAAAAGCTCATAATCAATTGTATGAACTCCAAAATTTGGATTAAAACTTATTTTGCAACCCTTTTGTAGAGGTTTCGGACGAGCGGGTCTAAATGGGCCGAACAATGGACCCGTTAGAATTTTAACAGAGTAAAAAGTATAGAAATCGAAATTTTGCAATATAATCGTGTTGAAAAGCTCGTAATCAATTGTATGAAGTCCTAAATTTGGATTAACACTAAAGTTTGCAATCCTTTTGTAGAGGTTTCGGACGAGGGGGTCTAAATGGGCCGAACAATGGACCCGTTAGAATTTTAACTGAGTAAAAAGTACAGAAATCGGGTTTTTGCAATATAATCGTGTTGAAAATCTCGTAATCAATTGTATGAACTCCTAAATTTGGATTAAAACTTATTTTGCAACCCTTTTGTAGAGGTTTCGGATGAGCGGGTCTAAATGGGCCGAACAATGGACCCGTTAGAATTTTAACTGAGTAAAAAGTACAGAAATCGAATTTTTGCAATATAATCGTGTTGAAAAGCTCGTAATCAATTGTATGAACTCCTAAATTTGGATTAAAACTTATTTTGCAACCCTTTGTAGAGGTTTCAGACGAGCGGGTCTAAATGGGACGAACAATGGACCCGTTAGAATATTAACTGAAATAAAAAGTACATAATTCTTGTTTTTTCAATATAATCGTGTTGAAAAGCTCGTAATTTAATTTTACGAACTACTAAATTTGGATTAAAACTTATTTTGCAACCCTTTTGTAGAGGTTTCGGACGAGCGGGTCTAAAGGGGCCGAACAATGGACCCGTTAGAATTTTAACTGAGTAAAAAGTACAGTAATCGAGTTTTTGCAATATAATCATGTTGAACAGATCGGAATCAATTATATGAACTCCAAAAATTTGATTCTAACTTGTTTTGCGGTCTTTTTTGTAAAGGTTTCGGACGAGCGGGTCTAAATGGGCCGAACAATGGACCCGTTAGAATTTTAACTGAGAAAAAAGTACAGAAATCGAGTTTTTGCAATATAATCGTGTTGAAAAGCTCGTAATCAATTGTATGAACTCCTAAATTTGGATTAAAACATATTTTGCAACCCTTTGTAGAGGTTTCAGACGAGCGGGTCTAATTGGGACGAACAATAGACCCGTTATAATATTAACTGAATAATAAGTACAAAATTCTAGTTTTTTCAATATAATCGTGTTGAAAAGCTCGTAATTTAATTTTATGAACACCTAAATTTATTTTAAAACTTATTTTGCAACCCTCTTGTACAGGTTTCAGACGAGCGGGTCTAAATGGGCCGAACAATGGACCCATTGGAATTTTAACTGAGTAAAAAGTTCAGAAATCGAGTTTTTGAAATATAATCATGTTGAAAAGCTCGTAATCAATTATATTTGCAGCCTTTTTGTAGAGGTTTCGGACGAACGGGTCTAAATAGGCCGAACAAAGGACCTGTTAGAATTTTAACGGAGTAAAAAGTACAGAAATTGAATTTTTGCAATATAATCATGTTGGAAAGCTCGAAATTAATTATATGAACTCTTAAATTTGATTAAAACTTGTTTTGCGGTCTTTTTTGTAGAGGTTTCGGACGAACGGGTCTAAATGGGCCGAACAAAGGACCCGTTAAAATTTTAACAGAGTAAAAAGTACATAAATCGAATTTTTGCAATATAATCATGTTGGAAAGCTCGAAATTAATTATATGAACTCTTAAATTTGATTAAAACTTGTTTTGCGGTCTTTTTTGTAGAGGTTTCGGAGGAGCGGGTCTAAATGGTCCGAACAATGGACTCGTTAGAATTTTAACTGAGTAAAAAGTACAGAAATCGAGTTTTTGCAATATAATCGTGTTAAAAAGCTCGTAATCAGTTGTATTAAACCTTAAATTTGGATTAAAACTTATTTTGCAACCCTTTTGTAGAGGTTTCGGACGAGCGGGTCTAAATGGGCCGAACAATGGACCTGTTAGAATTTTAACTGAGTAAAAAGTACAGAAATCGAGTACTTGCAATATAATCGTGTTGAAAAGCTCGTAATCAATTGTATTAACTCCTAAATTTGGATTAAAACTTATTTTCCAACCCTTTTGTAGAGGTTTCGGACGAGCGGGTCTAAATGGGCAGAACAATGGACCCGTTAGAATTTTAACTGAGTAAAAAGTACAGAAATCGAGTTTTTGCAATATAATCGTGTTGAAAAGCTTGTAATCAATTATATGAACTCCTAAAATTTGATTCTAACTTGTTTTGAGGTCTTTTTTGTAGAGGTTTCGGACGAGCGGGTCTAAATGGGCCGAACAATGGACCCGTTAGAATTTTAACTGAGTCAAAAGTACAGAAATCGAGTTTTTGCAATATAATAGTGTTGTAAAGCTCGTAATAAATTATACGAACTCCTAAATTTCGATTAAAACTTACTTTGCGGTCCTTTTCGTAAGGTTTCGGACGAGCGAGTCTAAATAGGCCGAACAATGGACCCGTTAGAATTTTAACCGTGTAAAAAGTATAAAAATTAAGTTTTTGCAATATAATAGTGTTGAAATGCTCGTAATCAATTATATGAACTCCTGAATTTGGATTAAAACTTTTTTGCAGCCCTTTTTGTAGAGGTTTCGGGCGAGCGGGTCTAAATGGGCCGAACAATGGACACGTTAGAATTTATTTAAGAAAGCTCATTAGAATTTTAACAAAGTAAAAAGTACAGAAATTGAATTTTTGCAATATAATCGTGTTGAAAAGCTCGTTATCAATTATATGAACTCCTAAAATTTGATTCTAACTTATTTTGTGATCTTTTTTGTTGAGGTTTCGGATGAGCGAGTCTAAATGGGCCGAACAATGGACCCGTTAGAATTTTAACAGAGTAAAAATTACAAAAATCGAGTTTTTGCAATATAATTGTGTTTAAAAGCTCATAATCAATTGTATGAACTCCTAAATTTGGATTAAAACTTATTTTGCAACCCTTTTGTAGAGGTTTCGGACGAGCGGGTCTAAATGAGCCGAACAATGGACTCGTTAGAATTTTAACGGAGTAAAAAGTACAGAAATCGAGTTTTTGCAATATTATCGTGTTCAAAAGCTCATAATCAATTGTATGAAATCCTAAATTTGGATTAACACTTGTTTTGCAACCCTTTTGTAGAGGTTTCGGACAAGGGGGTCTAAATGGGCCGAACAATGGACCCGTTAGAATTTTAACTAAGTAAAAAGTACAAAAATTGGGTTTTTGCAATATAATCGCGTTGAAAAGCTCGTAATCAATTGTATGAACTCCTAAATTTGTATTAAAACTAATTTTCCAACCCTTTTGTAGAGGTTTAGAACAAGCGGGTCTAAATGGGCCGAACAATGGACCCATTAGAATTTTAACGGAGTAAAAAGTACAAAATTCGGGTTTTTGCAATATAATCGTGTTGAAAAGCTCGTAATCAATTGTATGAACTCCTAAATTTGTATTAAAACTTATTTTCCAACCTTTTTGTAGAGGTTTAGAACAAGCGGGTCTAAATGGGTTGAACAATGGAGCCGTTAGAATTTTAATAGAGTAAAAAGTACAGAAATCGAGTTTTTGCAATATAATCATGTTGGAAAGCTCGATATCAATTATATGAACTCTTTAATTTGATTATAACTTGTTTTGCGGTCTATTTTGTAGAGGTTTCGGACGAGCAGGTCTAAATGGGCCGAACAATGGACCCGTTAGAATTTTAACTGAGTAAAAAGTACAGAAATTGAGTTTTTGCAATATAATCATGTTGAAAAATTTGTAATCAGTTATATGAATTCCTAAATTTGGATTAAAACTTATTTTGCAGCCCTTTTTGTAGAGGTTTCGGACGATCGGGTTTAAATGGGCCGAACAATGGACCCGTTAGAATTTTAACGGAGCAAAAAGTACAGAAATAGAGTTTTTGCAATATAATCGTGTTGAAAAGCTCGTAATCAATTGTATGAACTCCTAAATTTGTATTAAAACTTATTTTCCAACCCTTTTGTAGAGGTTTCGGACGAGCGGGTCTAAATGGGCCGAACAATGGACCCGTTAGAATTTTAACTAAGTAAAAAGTATAGAAATCGAGGTTTTGCAATATAATCGTTTTGAAAAGCTCGTAATCAATTATATGAACTCCTAAAATTTGATTCTAACTTGTTTTGCGGTCTTTTTTGTAGAGGTTTCAGACGAGCGGGTCTAAATGGGCCGAACAATGGACCCGTTAGAATTCTAACTAAGTAAAAAGTACAGAAATCGAGTTTTTGCATTATAATCGTGTTGAAAAGCTTGTAATCAATTGTATGAACTCCTAAATTTGGATTAAAACTTATTTTGCAACCCTTTTGTAGAGGTTTCAGATGAGCGGGTCCAAATGGGCCGAACAATAGACTCGTTAGAATTTTTACTCAGTAAAAAGTGATAAAATCGAGTTTTTGCAATATAATCGTGTTAAAAAGCTCGAAATCAATTGTATGAACTCCTAAATTTGGATTAAAACTTATTTTGCAACCCTTTTGTAGAGGTTTCGGAGGAGCGGGTCTAAATGGGCCAAACAATGGACCCGTTAGAATTTTAATTGAGTAAAAAGTACAGTAATCGAGTTTTTTGCAATATAATCATGTTGAAAAGCTCGTAATCAATTATATGAACTCCTAAAATTTGATTCTAACTTGTTTTGCGGTCTTTTTCGTAGAGGTTTCGGACGAGCGGGTCTAAATGGGCCGAACAATGGATCCGTTAGAATTTTAACTGAGTAGAAAGTACAAAAACGAGTTTTTGCAATATAATCTATTTGAAAATCTCTTAATCAATTGTATGAAGTCCTAAATTTGGATTAAAACTTATTTTGCAACCCTTTTGTTAAGGTTTCGGACGAGCGGGTCTAAATGGGCCGATCAATGGACCCGTTAGAATTTTAACAGAGTTAAAAGCAGAAAAATCGAGTTTTTGCAATATATTTGTGTTGAAAAGCTCATTATCAATTGTATAAACTCCTAAATTTTGATTAAAACATATTTTGCAACCCTTTTGTAGAGGTTTCGAACGAGCGGGTCTAAATGGGCCGAACAATGGACCCGTTAGAATTTTAACTAAGTAAAAAGTACAGAAACCGAGGTTTTGCAATATAATCGTGTTGAAAAGCTCGTAATCAATTTTATGAACTCCTAAATTTGGATTCTAACTTGTTTTGCGGTCTATTTTGTAGAGGTTTCGGACGAGCGGGTCTAAATCGGCCGAACAATGGACCCAATAGAATTTTAACTGAGTAAAAAGTACAGAAATCGAGTTTTTGAATTATAATCGTGTTGAAAAGCTTGTAATCAATTTTTTGAACTACTAAATTTGGATTAAAACTTATTTTGCAACCCTTTTGTAGAAGGTTCGGATGAGCGGGTCCAAATGGGCCTAACAATGGACCCGTTAGAATTTTAACGGAGTAAAAAGTAATAAAATCGAGTTTTTGCAATATAATCGTGTTAAAAAGCTCGTAATCAATTGTATGAAGTCCTAAATTTGGATTAAAACTTATTTTGCAACCCTTTTGTAGAGGTTTCGGACAAGCGGGTTTAAATGGGCCGAACAATGGACCCGTTAGAATTTTAATTGAGTAAAAGTTACAGTAATCGAGTTTTTGCAATATAATCATGTTTAAAAGCTCGTAATCAATTATATGAACTCCTAAAATTTGATTCTAACTTGTTTTGCGGTCTTTTTTGTAGAGGTTTCGGACGAGCGGGTCTAAATGGGCCGAACAATGGACCCGTTAGAATTTTAACTGAGAAAAAAGTACAAAAATCGAGTTTTGCAATATAATCTTGTTGAAAAGCTCGTAATCAATTGTATGAACTCCTAAATTTGGATTAAAACTTATTTTGCAACCCTTTTGTAGAGGTTTCAGACGAGCGGGTCTAAATGGGCCGAACAATGGACCCGTTAGAATATTAACAGAATAAAAAGTACATAATTCTAGTTTTTGCAATATAATCGTGTTGAAAAGCTTGTAATCAATTGTATGAACTCCTAAATTTGGATTAAAACTTATTTTGCAACCCTTATGTAGAGGTTTCGGACGAGCGAGTCCAAATGGGCCGAACAATGGACCCGTTAGAATTTTAACTGAGTAAAAAGTACAAAAATCGAGTTTTTGCAATATAATCGTGTTGAAAAGCTCATAATCAATTGTATGAACTCCTAAATTTGGATTATAACTTATTTTGCAACTCTTTTGTAGAGGTTTCGGCGAGCGGGTCCAAATGGGCCGAACAATGGACCCGTTAGAATATTAACTGAATAAAAAGTACAGAATTATAGTCCATTCAATATAATCATGTTGAAAAGCTCGTAATCAATTTTATGAACTCCTAAATTTGGATAAAAACTTATTTTGCAACCCTCTTGTACAAGTTTCGGACGAGCGGGTCTAAATGGTCCGAACAATGGACCCATTGTAATTTTAACTGAGTAAAAAGTTCAGAAATCGAGTTTTTGAAATATAGTCGTGTTGAAAAGCTCGTAATCAATTGTATGAAATCCCAAATTTGGATTAAAACTTATTTTGCAACCCTTTTGTAAAGGTTTCAGACGAGCGGGTCTAAATGGGCCGAACAATGGACCCGTTAGAATATTAATTGAATAACAAGTACAGATTTCTATTTTTTCAATATAATCGTGTTGAAATGCTCGTCATCAATTTTATGAACTCCTAAATTTGGATTAAAACTTATTTTGCAACCCTCTTGTACATGTTTCGGACGAGCGGGTCTAAATGGGCCGAACAATGGACCCATTGGAATTTTAACTCAGTAAAAAGTTCAGAAATCGAGTTTTTGAAATATAATCCTGTTGAAAAGTTCGTAATCAATTATATGAACTCCTAAAATTTGATTCTAAATTATTTTGCGGTCTTTTTTGTAGAGGTTTCAGACGAGCGGGTCTAAATGGGCCGAACAATGGACCCGTTAGAATTTTAACTGAGTAAAAAGTACATAAATCAAGTTTTTTCAATATAATCGTGTTGAAAAGCTCGTAATCAATTATATGAACTCCTAAATTTGGATTAAAACTTATTTTGCAGCCCTTTTTTGTAGAGGTTTCGGACGAACGGGTCTAAATGGGCCGAACAAAGGACCCGTTAGAATTTTAACAGAGTAAAAAGTACGGAAATCGAGTTTTTGCAATATAATCATGTTGGAATGCTCGAAATTAATTATATGAACTATTAAATTTGAATAAAACTTGTTTTGCGGTTTTTTGTAGAGGTTTCGGACGAGCGGGTCTAAATGGGCCGAACAATGAACTCGTTAGAATTTTAACTGAGTAAAAAGTACAGAAATCGAGTTTTGGAATATAATCGTGTTGAAAAGCTGGTAATCAATTATATGAACTCCTAAATTTGGATTAAAACTTATTTTGCAGCCCTTTTTGTAGAGGTTTCGGACGAATGGGTCTAAATGGGCCGAACAAAGGACCCGTTAAAATTTTAACAGAGTAAAAAGTACAAAAATCAAGTTTTAGCAATATAATCATGTTGGAAAGCTTGTAATTAATTATATGAACTCTTTAATTTGATTAAAACTTGTTTTGCGGTCTTTATTGTAGAGGTTTCGGACGAGCGGGTCTAAATGGGCCGAACAATGGACTCGTTAGAATCTTAACTGAGTAAAAGGTACAAAAATCGAGTTTATGCAATATAATCATGTTGAAAAGCTCGTAATCAATTTTATGAACTCCTAAATTTGGATTAAAACTTATTTTGCAGCCTTTTTGTAGTGGTTTCAGACGATCGGGTTTATATAGGCCGAACAATGGACCCGTTAGAATTTTAACGGAGTAAAAAGTACAGAAATCGAGTTTTTGCAATATAATCGTGTTGAAAAGCTCGTAATCAATTATATGAACTCCTAAATTTGGATTAAAACTTATTTTCCAACCCTTTTGTAGAGCTTTCGGAGAGCGGGTCTAAATGGGTCGAGCAATGGACCCGTTAGAATTTTAACTGAGTAAAAAGTACAGAAATCGAGTTTTTGCATTATAATCGTGTTGAAAAGCACGTAATCAATTATATGAACTCCTAAAATTTGATTCTAACTTGTTTTGCGGTCTTTTTTGTAGATGTTTTGGACGAACGAGTCTAAATCGACCGAACAATGGACCCGTTAGAATTTTAACTGAGTAAAAAGTACATAAATCTAGTTTTTGCATTATAATCGTGATGGAAAGCTTGTAATCAATTGTATGAACTCCTGAATTTGGATTAAAACTTATTTTGCAACCCTTTTGTAGAGGTTTCGGATGAGCGGGTCCAAATGGGCCGAACAATGGACCCGTTAGAATTTTTACTGAGTAAAAAATAATAAAATCGAGTTTTTGCAATATAATCGTGTTAAAAAGCTCGTAATCAATTGTATGAACTCCTAAATTTGGATTAAAACTTATTTTGCAACCCTTTTGTAGAGGTTTCGGACGAGCGGGTCTAAATGGGCTAACGATGGACCCGTTAGATTTTTAATGGAGTAAAAAGTACAGAAATCGAGGTTTTGCAATATAATCGTGTTGAAAACCTCGTAATAAATTATATGAACTCCTAAAATTTGATTCTAACTTGTTTTGCGATATTTTTTGTAGAGGTTTCGGACGAGCGGGTCTAAATCGGCCGAACAATGGACCCGTTAGAATTTTAACTGATTAAAAAGTACAGAAATCTAGTTTTTGCATTAAATCGTGTTGAAAAGCTTGTAATCAATTGTATGAACTCCTAAATTTGGATTAAAATCTATTTTGCAACCCTTTTGTATAGGTTTCGGATGAGCGGGTCCAAATGGCCCGAACAATGGACCCGTTAGAATTTTTATTGAGTAAAAAGTAATAAAATCGAGTTTTTGCAATATAATCGTCTTAAAAAGCTCGTAATCTATTGTATGAACTCTTAAATTTGGATTAAAACTTATTTTGTAACCCTTTTGTAGAGGTTTCGGACGAGCGGGTCCAAATGGGCCGAACAATGGACCCGTTAGTATTTTAACTAAGTAAAAAGTACAAAAATCGAGTTTTTGCAATATAATCGTGTTGAAAATCTGGTAATCAATTATATGAACTCCTAAAATTTGTTTCTAACTTGTTTTGTGGTCTTTTTTGTAGAGGTTTCGGACGAGCGAGTCTAAATGGGCCGAACAATGGACCCGTTAGAATTTTAACTCAGTAAAAAGTACAAAAGTCGAGTTTTTGCAATATAATCGTGTTGAAAAGCTCTTAATCAATTTTATGAACTCCTAAATTTGGATTAAAACTTATTTTGTACCCTAGTTGTAGAGGTTTCGGACGAGCGAGTCTAAATGGGCCGAACAATGGACCCATTAGAATTTTAACAGAGTAAAAAGCGCAAAAATCGAGTTTTTGCAATATAATTGTGTTGAAAAGTTCATAATCAATTATATGAACTCCTAAATTTGGATTAAAACTTATTTTGCAACCCTTTTGTAGAGGTTTCGGACGACCGGGTTTAAATGGGTCGAACAATGGACCCGTTAGAATTTTAACTGAGTAAAAAGTACAGTAATCGAGTTTTTGCAATATAATCATATTGAACAGATCGTAACCAATTATATGAACTCCAAAAATTTGATTCTAACTTGTTTTGCGGTCTTTTTTGTAAAGGTTTCGGACGAGCGGGTCTAAATGGGCCGAACAATGGACCCGTTAGAATTTTAACTGAGAAAAAAGTATAGAAATCGAGTTTTTGCAATATAATCGTGTTGAAAAGCTCGTAATGAATTGTATGAACTCCTAAATTTGGATTAAAACTTATTTTGCAACCCGTTTGTAGAGGTTTCAGACGAGCGGGTCTAAATGGGCCGAACAATGGACCCGTTAGAATATTAACTGAATAAAAAGTACAGAATTCTAGTTTTTTCAATATAATCGTGTTAAAAAGCTCGTAATCAATTTTATGAACTCCTAAATTTGGATTAAAACTTATTTTGCAACCCTCTTGTACATGTTTCGGACGAGCGGGTCTAAATGAGCCAAACAATAGACCCATTGGAATTTTAACTGAGTAAAAAGTTCAGAAATCGAGTGTTTGAAATATAATCCTGTTGAAAAGCTCGTAATCAATTATATGAACTCCTAAAATTTAATTCTAAATTATTTTGCGGTCTTTTTTGTAGAGGTTTCGGACGAGCGGGTCTAAATGGGCCGAACAATGGACCCGTTAGAATTTTAACAGAGTAAAAAGTACAGAAATCGAGTTTTTGCAATATAATCGTGTTGAAAAGCTCGTAATCAATTATATGAACTCCTAAATTTGGATTAAAACTTATTTTGCAGCCCTTTTTGTAGAGGTTTCGGACGAACGGGTCTAAATGGGCCGAACAAAGGACCCGTTAGAATTTTAACAGAGTAAAAAGTACATAAATCAAGTTTTCACTATATAATCATGTTGGAAAGCTCAAAATTAATTATATGAACTCTTAAATTTGATTAAAACTTGTTTTGCGGTCTTTTTTGTAGAGGTTTCGGACGAGCGGGTATAAATGGGCCAAACAATGGACTCGTTAGAATTTTAACTGAGTAAAAAGTACAAAAATCGAGTTTATGCAATATAATCATGTTGAAAAGCTCGTAATCAATTTTATGAACTCCTAAATTTAGATTAAAACTTATTTTGCAGCCTTTTTGTAGTGGTTTCAGACGATCGGGTTTAAATGGGCCGAACAAAGGACCCGTTAGAATTTTAATGGAGTAAAAAGTACAGAAATCGAGTTTTTGCAATATAATCGTGTTGAAAAGATCGTAATCAATTATATGTACTCCTAAATTTGGATTAAAACTTATTTTCCAACCCTTTTGTAGAGCTTTCGGAGAGCGGGTCTAAATGGGTCGAGCAATGGACCCGTTAGAATTTTAACTGAGTAAAAAGTACAGAAATCGAGTTTTTGCATTATAATCGTGTTGAAAAGCTCGTAATCAATTGTATGAACTCCTAAATTTGGATTAAAACTTATTTTGCAACCTTATGTAGAGATTTCAGACGAGCGGGTCCAAATGGGCCGAACAATGGACCCGTTAGAATTTTAATAGAGTAAAATGTAGAAAAATCGAGTTTTTGCAATATAATTGTGTTGAAAAGCTCATAATCAATATATTGAACTCCTAAATTTGGATTAAAACTTATTTTGCAACCCTTTTGTATAGGTTTCGAACGAGCGAGTCTAAATGGGCCGAACAATGGACCCGTTAGAATTTTAACGGAGTAAAAAGTACAGAAATCGAGTTTTTGCAATATAATCGTGTTGAAAAGCTCGTAATCAATTATATGAACTCCTAAATTTGGATTAAAACTTATTTTCCAACCCTTTTGTAGAGCTTTCGGAGAGCGGGTCTAAATGGGTCGAGCAATGGACCCGTTAGAATTTTAACTGAGTAAAAAGTACAGAAATCGAGTTTTTGCATTATAATCGTGTTGAAAAGCACGTAATCAATTATATGAACTCCTAAAATTTGATTCTAACTTGTTTTGCGGTCTTTTTTGTAGAGGTTTCGGACGAACGTGTCTAAATCGACCGAACAATGGACCCGTTAGAATTTTAACTGAGTAAAAAGTACATAAATCTAGTTTTTGCATTATAATCGTGTTGGAAAGCTTGTAATCAATTATATGAACTCCTAAATTTGGATTAACACTTATTTTGCAACCCTTTTGTAGAGGTTTCGGACGAGGGGGTCTAAATGGGCCGAACGATGGACTCGTTAGAATTTTAATTGAGTAAAAAGTACAGAAATCGGGTTTTTGCAATATAATCGTGTTGAAAAGCTCGTAATCAATTATATGAACTCCTAAATTTGGATTAAAACTTATTTTGTAGCCTTTTTTGTAGTGGTTTCAGATGATCGGGTTTAAATGGGCCGAACAATGGACCCGTTAGAATTTTAACGGAGTAAAAATACAGAAATCGAGTTTTTGCAATATAATCGTGTTGAAAAGCTCATAATCAATTATATGAACTCCTAAATTTGGATTAAAACTTATTTTCCAACTCTTTTGTAGAGCTTTCGGAGAGCGGGTCTAAATGGGTCGAGTAATGGACCCGTTAGAATTTTAATTGAGTAAAAAGTACAGAAATCGAGTTTTTGCATTATAATCGTGTTGAAAACCTCTACAAAAGGGTTGCAAAATAAGTTTTAATCCAAATTTAGGAGTTCATAAAATTGATTACGAGCTTTTCAACACGATTATATTACAAAAACTCGATTTCTGTTCTTTTTACTCAGTTAAAATTCTAACGGGTCCATTGTTCGCCCCATTTAGACCCGCTCGTCCGAAACCTCTACAAAAAAGACCGCAAAACAAGTTAGAGTCAAATTTTAGGATTTCATATAATTGATTACGAGCTTTTCAACACCACTATATTGCAAAAACTTGATTTCTGTACTTTTTACTCAGTTAAAATTCTAACGAGTCCATTGTTCGGCCCATTTAGACCCGCTCGTCCGAAACCTGGACAAAAGGGTTGCAAAATAACTTTTAATCCAAATTTAGGAGTTCATACAATTGATTACGATCTTTTTAACACAATTATATTGCAAAAACTCGATTTTTGTGCTTTTTACTCAGTTAAAATTCTAACGGGTCCATTGTTCGGCTCCTTTAGACCCGCTCGTCCGAAACCTCAACAAAAGGGTTGCAAAATAAGTTTTAATCCAAATTTTGGAGTTCATACAATTGATTACGAGCTTTTCAACACAATTAGAGTCAAATTTTAGGATCTCATATAATTGATTACGAGCTTTTCAACACCACTATATTGCAAAAACTTGATTTCTGTACTTTTTACTCAGTTAAAATTCTAACGGGTCCATTGTTCGGCCCATTTAGACCCGCTCGTCCGAAACCTGGACAAAAGGGTTGCAAAATAACTTTTAATCCAAATTTAGGAGTTCATACAATTGATTACGAGCTTTTTAACACAATTATATTGCAAAAACTCGATTTTTGTGCTTTTTACTCAGTTAAAATTCTAACGGGTCAATTGTTCGGCCCATTTAGACCCGCTCGTCCGAAACCTCTATAAAAAGGTTGCAAAATAAGTGTTAATCCAAATTTAGGAGTTCATACAATTGATTACGAGCGTTTCAATACGATTATATTGCAAAAACTCAATTTCTGTTCTTTTTACTCAGTTAATATTCTAACGGGTCCATTGTTCGGCCCATTTAGACCGGATCATCCGAAACCTATACAAAAAGGGCTGCAAAATAAGTTTTAATCCAAATTTAGGAATGAATATAATTGATTACGTGCTTTTCAACACAATTATATTACAAAAACTCGACTTCTATACATTTTACTCAGTTAAAATTCTAACGGGTCCACTGTTCGGCCCATTTAGACCCGCTCGTCCGAAACCTCTACAAAGGATTGCAAAATAAGTTTTAAACCAAAATTTAGGAGTTCATACAATTGATTACGAGCTTTTCAATTCGATTATATTGCAAAAACTCGATTTCTGTACTTTTTACTCAGTTAAAATTCTAACGGGTCCATTGTTCGGCCCATTTAGACTCGCTCGTCCGAAACCTTTACAAAAAAGACCACAAAATAAGTTAGAATCAAATTTTGGGAGTTCATATAATTGATTACGAGCTTTTCAAAAACATTATATTGCAAAATCTCGATTTCTATTCTTTTTACTCAGTTAAAATTCTAACCGGTCCATTGTTCGGCCCATTTAGACCCGCTCGTCTGAAACCTCTACAAAAGAGTTGCAAAATAAGTTTTAATCCAAATTTAGGAGTTCATACAATTGTTTACGAGCTTTTCAACACGATTATATTGCAAAAACTCGATTTCTGTTATTTTTACTCAGTTAAAATTCTAACGGGTCCACTGTTCGCCCTATTTAGACCCGCTCGTCCGAAACCTTTACAAAAAAGACCGCAAAACAAGATAGAATCAACTTTTAGGATTTCATATAATTGATTACGAGCTTTTCAACACCACTATATTGCAAAAACTTGATTTCTGTACTTTTTACTCAGTTAAAATTCTAACGGGTCCATTGTTCGGCCCATTTAGACCCGCTCGTCCGAAACCTCTACAAAAGGGTTGCAAAATAAGTTTTAATCCAAATTTAGGAGTTCATACAATTGATTACGAGCTTTTCAACACAATTATATTGCAAAAACTCGATTTTTGTGCTTTTTACTCAGTTAAAATTCTAACGGGTCCATTGTTCGGCCCATTTAGACTCGCTCGTCCGAAACCTCTACAAAAGGGTTGCAAAATAAGTTTTAATCAAAATTTAGGAGTTCATGCAATTGATTACGAGCTTTTCAACACGATTATATTGCAAAAACTCGATTTCTGTACTTTTTACTTAGTTAAAATTCTAACGGGTCCATTGTTCGGCCCATTTAGACCCGCTCGGCTGAAACCTTTACAAAAGATCGCAAAATAAATTTTAATCAAATTTTAGGAGTTCATATAATTGATTAAGAGCGTTTCAACACGATTATATTGAAAAAACTTGATTTCTGTACTTTTTACTCAGTTAATATTCTAGCGGGTCCATTGTTCGGCCCATTTAGACCCGCTTGTCCGAAACCTCTACAAAAGGATTGCAAAATAAGTTTTAATCCAAATTTAGGAGTTCATACAATATATTACGAGCTTTTCAACACAATTATATTGCAAAAACTCGATTATTTTGCTTTTTACTCAGTTAAAATTCTAACGGGTCCATTGTTCGGCCCATTTAGCACACTCGTCCGAAACCTTTGCAAAAAAGATCTCAAAATAAGTTAGAATCAAATTTTAGGAGTTCATATAATTGATTAAGAGCTTTTCGACACGATTATATTGCAAAAACTCAATTTCTATACTTTTTACTCGGTTAAAATTCTAACGGGTCCATTGTTCTACCCATTTAGACTCGCTCGTCCGAAACCTTATAAAAAGGACCGCAAAATAAGTTTTAATCAAAATTTAGGAGTTCATATAATTGATTACGAGCTTTTCAACACGATTATATTGCAAAAACTCGATTTCTGTTCTTTTTACTCAGTTAATATTCTAACGGGTCCATTGTTCGGCCCATTTAGACCCGCTCGTCCGAAACCTCTACAAAAGGGCTGCAAAATAAGTTTTAATCCAAATTTAGGAGTTCAAACAATTGATTACGAGCTTTTCAACACAATTATATTTCAAAAACTCGATTTTTGTGCTTTTTACTTAGTTAAAATTCTAACGGGTCCATTGTTCGGCCCATTTAGACCCGCTAGTCCGAAACCTCTACAAAAGGGTTTGCAAAATAAGTGTTAATCCAAATTTTGGAGTTCATACAATTGATCACGAGAGTTTCAACACGATTATATTGCAAAAACTCGATTTCTGTACTTTTTACTCAGTTAAAATTCTAACGGGTTCGTTGTTCGGCCCATTTAGACTCGCTCGTCCGAAACCTCTACAAATGGGTTGCAAAATAAGTTTTAATCAAAATTTAGGAGTTCATGCAATTGATTACGAGCTTTTCAACACGATTATATTGCAAAAACTCGATTTCTGTACTTTTTACTCAGTTAAAATTCTAACGGGTCCGTTGTTCGGCCCATTTAGACCCGCTCGTCCGAAACAATTACAAAAAAGACCGCAAAATATGTTAGAATCAAATTTTAGGAGTTCATATAATTGAATAAAAGCTTTTCAACATGATTATATTGCAAAATCTCGATTACAGTTCTTTTTACTCAGTTAAAATTCTAACGGGTCCATTGTTCGGCCCATTTAGACCCGCTCGTCCGAAACCTCTACAAAAGGGTTGCAAAATAAGTTTTAATCCAAATTTAGGAGTTCATACAATTGTTTACGAGCTTTTCAACATGATTATATTGCAAAAGCTCAATTTATGTACTTTTTACTCAGTTAAAATTCTAATGGGTCCATTGTTCGGCCCATTTAGACCCGCTCGTCCGAAACCTTTACAAAAAAGATAGCAAAATAAATTTTAATCAAATTTTAGTATTTCATATAATTGATTAAGAGCTTTTCAGCACGATTATATTGCAAAAACTTGATTTCTGTTCTTTTTACTCAGTTAATATTCTAACGGGTCCATTGTTCAGCCCATTTAGACCCGCTCGTCCGAAACCTCTACAAAAGGGTTGCAAAATAAGTTTTAATCCAAATTTAGGAGTTCATACAATTGATTACGAGCTTTTCAACACAATTATGTTGCAAAAACTCGATTTTTGTGCTTTTTACTCAGTTAAAATTCTAACGGGCCCATTGTTCGGCCCATTTAGACCCGCTCGTCCGACACCTTTACAAAAAAGATCGCAAAATAAGTTAGAATAAAATTTTAGGAGTTCATATAAATGATTAAGAGCTTTTCAACACGATTATATTGCAAAAACGCGATTTCTGTTCTTTTTCCTCAGTTGATATTCTAACGGGTCTATTGTTCGGCCCATTTAGACCCGCTCGTCTGAAACCTCTACAAAAGGGTTGCAAAATAAGTTTTAATCCAAATTTAGAAGTTCATACAAATGATTACGAGCTTTTCAGCACAATTATATTGCAAAAACTCGATTTCTGTTCTTTTTACTCAGTTAATATTCTAACGGGTCCATTGTTCGGCTCATTTAAACCTGCTCGTCCGAAACCTTTACAAAAAAGATCGCAAAATAAGTTAGAATCCAATTTTAGGAGTTCATATAATTGATTAAGAGCTTTTCAACACGATTATATTGCAAAAACTCAATTTCTATACTTTTTACTCGGTTAAAATTCTAACGGGTCCATTGTTCTGCCTATTTAGACTCGCTCGTCCGAAACCTTACAAAAAGGACCGCAAAATAAGTTTTAATCAAAATTTAGGAGTTCATATAATTGATTACGAGCTTTTCAACATGATTATATTGCAAAAACTCGATTTCTGTTCTTTTTACTCAGTTAATATTCTAACGGGTCCATTGTTCGGCCCATTTAGACCCGCTCGTCCGAAACCTCTACAAAAGGGCTGCAAAATAAGTTTTAATCTAAATTTAGGAGATCATACAATTGATTACGAGCTTTTCAGCACAATTATATTGCAAAAACTCGATATTTGTGTTTTTTACTCAGTTAAAATTCTAACGGGTCCATTGTTCGGCCCATTTAGACCCGCTCGTCCGAAACCTCTACAAAAGGGTTGCAAAATAAGTGTTAATCCAAATTTAGGAGTTCATACAATTGATCACGAGCGTTTCAACACGATTATAATGCAAAAACTCGATTTCTGTGCTTTTTACTCAGTTAAAATTCTAACGGGTCCATTGTTCGGCCTATTTAGACCTGACCGTCCGAAACCTATACAAAAAGGGTTGCACAATAAGTTTTAATCCAAATTTAGGAATGTATATAATTGATTACGAGCATTTCAACATGATTATATTGCAAAAACTCGATTTCTATACTTTTTACTCAGTTAAAATTCTAACGGGTCCACTGTTCGGCCCATTTAGACCCGCTCGTCCGAAACCTCTACAAAAGGGTTGCAAAATAAGTTTTAATCCAAATTTAGGAGTTTATACAATTTATTACAAGCTTTTCAACACAATTATATTGCAAAAACTCGATTACTATACTTTTTACTTAGTTAAAATTCTAATGGGTTTTATTTTCGGCCCATTAGGACCCGCTCGTCTGAAACCTCTAAAAAAGGGTTGCAAAATAAGTTTTAATCCAAATTTAAGAGTTCATACAAATGATTACGAGCTTTTCAAAACGATTATATTGCAAAAACTAGATTTCTGTACTTTTTACTTCGTTAAAATTCTAACGGGTCCATTGTTCGGCTCATTTAGACCCGCTCGTCCGAAACCTCAACAAAAGGGTTGCAAAATAAGTTTTAATCCAAATTTAGGAGTTCATACAATTGATTACAAGCTTTTCAACACAATTATATTGCAAAAACTCCATTTTTGTGCTTTTTACTCAGTTAAAATTCTAACGGGTCCATTATACGGCTCATTTAGACCGGCTCGTCCGAAACCTCTACAAAATGGTTGCAAAATAAGTGTTAATCTAAATTTAGGAGTTCATACAATTGATTACGAGCATTTCAATACGATTATATTGCAAAAACTCGATTTCTGTACTTTTTACTCAGTTAAAATTCTAACGGGTCCATTGTTCGGCCCATTTAGACCCGATCGTCCGAAACCTATACAAAAAGGGCTGCAAAATAAGTTTTAATCCAAATTTAAGAATGCATATAATTGATTACGTGCTTTTCAACACGATTATATTACAAAAACTCGATTTCTATACGTTTTACTCAGTTAAATTTCTAACGGGTCCACTGTTCGGCCCATTTAGACCCGCTCGTCCGAAACCTTTACAAAGGGTTGCAAAATATGTTTTAAACCAAATTTAGGAGTTCATACAATTGATTACGAGCTTTTCAATACGATTATATTGCAAAAACTCGATTTCTGTACTTTTTACTCAGTTAAAATTCTAACGGGTCCATTGTTCGGCCCATTTAGACTCGCTCGTCCGAAACCTTTACAAAAAAGACCGCAAGATAAGTTAGAATCAAATTTTGGGAGTTCATATAATTGATTACGAACTTTTCAAAAATATTATATTGCAAAATCTCAATTTCTGTTCTTTTTACTCAGTTAAAATTCTAACGGGTCTAATGTTCGGCCCATTTAGACCCGCTCGTCCGAAACCTCTACAAAAGAGTTACAAAATAAGTTTTAATCCAAATTTAGGAGTTCATACAATTGTTTACGAGCTTTTTAACACGATTATATTGCAAAAACTCGATTTCTGTTCTTTTTACTCAGTTAAAATTCTAACGGGTCCACTATTCGCCCCATTTAGACCCGCTCGTCCAAAACCTCTACAAAAAAGACCGCAAAACAAGTTAGAATCAAATTTTAGGATTTCATATAATTGATTACGAGCTTTTCAACACGACTATATTGCAAAAACTTGATTTCTGTACTTTTTACTCAGTTAAAATTCTAACGGGTCCATTGTTCGGCCCATTTAGACCCGCTCGTCCGAAACCTCTACAAAAGGGTTGCAAAATAAGTTTTAATTCAAATTTAGGAGTTCATACAATTGATTACGAGCTTTTCAATACGATTATATTGTAAAATCTCGATTTCTGTACTTTTTACTCAGTTAAAATTCTAACGGGTCCATTGTTCGGCCCATTTAGACACGCTCGTCCGAAACCTTTACAAAAAAAGACCGCAAAAGAAGTTAGAATCAAATTTTAGCCGTTCATATAATTGATTACGAGCTTTTCAACACGATTATATTGAAAAATCGCTCTATTTGCTACCAACAATATCAATATTAATTTACTTTCGTACTCTCAGCGTTATATACATACTCAAATAACATCAAACAATATTAATATTTTTTTCACGGGTATACACGGCCATTCTGAAACAAGCCAAAAATATAAAACTTGGGAAATTATTGACTCCTTAAATACAAATAATAATAATGTTCCTTGGCTTTTAGGAGGGGATTTTAACGAAATCCTATCCGACTCCGAAAAGTAAGGTGGAAGTCGTAGGGCTAGATCCCAAATAACCAACTTTCGTCAATGTCTTTCACACAACAACCTTTTTGACTGCAAACCAACATCGGGTTGGTTCACTTGGACAAAAGTTGGGCCTTTAACCCCAACTATTCATGAAAGATTAGACCGGTTCGTTGCTAACTCGGCTTGGCAGAATCTGTTTCCTTCATTTCGTATCACAACGGACTATGTGGCCAAGTCTGACCACTGTTTCCTGTCTCTCGACACTTCCCCTGCGATTACCCCTCTTCATCGCTCACCCAGTACTTTACGTTTTGAGAACTGCTGGGCTAATAATGAAGACAATATCTCAACTATTAAACGTACCTGGACAAATACCTCTGGAACAACTATTGATAAAATACATGCTGTCGGTAATAGTCTAGAGGAATGACAGAACCAACAGAGACTTAAATCCTCCGGGCGTATTAATTTCCTGACCAAGAAAATTAACAAATTCCTTTGTCGCCCCCTAACTGCTGCAACTGAAGGCATTTATTTAAAATACCGAACTGAACTCAACAAACTGCTTACGGAACAAGAAACTTATTGGGCTCAAAGATCTCGCACGCTTTGGCTTTCTCAAGGTGATAAAAATACGAGATTTTTTCATGCTCGGGCAAACAATAGAAGGAAAACAAATTCGATTAATGGTTTATTTGACTCCAATTCGAACTGGTGTACGACTGAATCAGATCTCATGTCTATTGCTTCTAGTTACTTCCAAAATCTCTTTACGTCTTCCAACCCTCAAATCTCCGATAACATTCTTGATAAAATTACCCCGTCCATTACTCAATCTATGAATGATAACTTACAACGATCCTTCACTAAGGAAGAAATACTCCACGCCTTCCGAGACATTGATCCTAGGAAAGCTCCTGGTATTGATGGACTACCTAGTAGTTTTTTCCGTCAGCACTGGGACACTGTTGGAGAAGACGTTATTAATCTATGCCTTAACTTATTAAATGGCACTATTGATATGTCTTTGGTCAATAAAACTATTTTGGTTCTAATTCCCAAAATAAATGACCCGACTACCATGAGACACCTTAGACCGATCAGTCTTTGTACTGTTCTTTACAAAATAGTTGCTAAAACCATTGTTAACAGAATGAAGCAAACAATTCCCATTTGTATTAGTGTTGCGTGTAAAATAGTCTATCGCAATTGTAGTGCAAGTGTACACGACGCAAGTAGTAAAGTGATACGAAGTATCGGATATCGTCTCCACAGGGATTGGGCTAATGACTTCACCTTGTTTACTGCACGAAAGTAAAGGAAATAATTAAGAGTTGTCACGAGAATAATAAGGTAAAAACGTAAAATAAAGGATTGAGAAATCAAGATAGAGAGAATGGGCTGGTATTGAGTTGCTTAGTAGTGCAGGTATTGAATTGCTTAGGATCTCCAGTTCTGTCGTCGCGCCCGTCGCCGACAGCACCTGTCGCGGCGGCTGTCCGTTAGCTGTCGCGGCAGCGAACACTAACTCCGTACTTCAAGCTTGGCAAGAATCCCAGATCTGCCTTGCCCTATCCCTAGGCACAAGTCTGTCGATGATCACGTCTTTGATGATACCTCCCTGGCGTGAATCGAAGGATGAACACCGATGTGTATGAATTCTTCCTTAGCCACTTAACCTCGCCCTATCCCTAGGCACGAGATGGTTCAACTATAAACTAGAGAACACGCTCTTATCTCTTTCGTATACTTAAATCTCCCGATGCTAAGTAAATGGATAACCTCACAATGCTCTCCCGATGCTCTTGCAAGATATTAAAACCAAGATAAAAGAACTTGAAGTTTTATTTTATTGAACTAAAAAATCCTAAAACAAAGCAACCCTTGCAACTACTTTACAAAACAACCCGTAGCCCTAGGGGGAATTTAGAACATGTCGGTGACGGGTGGACAACAGGGGTTTGGTTTCGGTTATGGGGTCATCGGTTCTGCCCTAGGTTTAATCTATGCCCTTATATAAGCTTTGGGCTCAAGTTATCTAAGGTAACAAGGATTACAACTTTAATTAAAAGTAAGATTCTAATAAAGACTAAATCTCTAAAGTCTCCTACTTTCCAGCCGCATCCTTGTTTCTAGGAATTTCTTCTCCTTGAGCTTTGGCTTGACATATCTTTTGATCCAGGGCTTGGAAAAATATTTGGCTTCCACACGACAGACGAGCAGATTTTTCTCTATCTATCGAGATCCACTTTACTTTTCCTCTTCATAAGTCTGCTGTCACCTTGCTGTCACGACAGATCCATGACAGGTTCGTCTTCTTCGGCTGCTTGTCCAGTTCAGCTCTTCTGCTTATCTGCCCTGCGCCTGCCTTCATCGTCAACCATGGCAGCTACCTGCAAAATACGCCATCTTTTAGTAGAATCCGTGCCTTTTATATAATTGTGATGTTTTATTGAAAACTAACCTAAATGCAATGCAATTATGCTTGAATGCAGCAGAAATATGTGGAGGGGCAGTTTCATCGGCAGGTTGAGGGGCAGGTTGCTCCACTAGCCGGACGTCAGAACTGCTGTTGCTATTCCGGCTGCTGCTAGTGGTGGTGCTAGCTTTGGGCAGCCGTTTCTTGTCTGCCACGTGCTTAATTCTTTTCACCCTCGTAAAGTCCCTCTCCAAATTCATCCGGAGAAGAGGGCTGTCATCAGTGGCAGGTCTTTTGGTTCCTCGAGGGGAGGTGTCTGCCGGAGAGTTGCCGGCTGCCGTCTGGGCAGGGGATGGTGTGGAAGTGGCAGAATGGGTATGGGGGGAAACAGGTGGTGTAGGTGTGGGGGAGGGGATATGGAAATAATGGGATGGGAAGGTGGGGAAGATGACATCCGAATAATGTAAAGTATTAGTAATGAAATTTACCGTTGCATTTGAGAAGTCGCGGATAAAAGTCATCAAACCCATTTGGCGCTCCTCTACCCGTAGAATTGCAGCTAGGATGTTGGCAGACTGGTCTGTCGGAGTGGTGTCGGCGGCAGCATCTGGGGCAGGGTTGGTGGCAGGTTCATCATCGGAGTCAGCAGGAGGGGCATTTGGATCGAAAACGTTGATGGGTGATACGACGATGACCTCCATGAGGCTGGAGATGTTGTTGTCAGTCCAGCCACTGCCCGTCTTGATTTTGTCGGAGGGTCTCTCTGGTACGGCAGCACAGCGGCAGAGGGCGGTGATGGTGAACGGTAGGCAGAGTCGTGAGTCTGAACGGAAGGCACAATCAATGATGATGTCCCTCATGTACTTGCCCACATTGATGGGCCTGTCATGCATGATAGAGTGGATGAGGGCCAGCCGCTGTCGGTTGACTGTCGTATGGTGGGACGAGGGCAGGATACGCTTTTTGATGAAAGCGTTCCACAGTTTTGCTTCGGGGAGGAGCTGCCCCCTATTGACGGAGTGGGGGTTCTTCTTGCTGGTGGTCCATGTCGTACCAGCCTCTGTTAGCTCCACCATGATGGCATCATAGGCAGCAGCGTCGAGAGTGTCCAGAAATTGTTGGTGAGCATCATCATCGGGGCCAAAGAACAGGCCGAACATATGGTTGATGCTATTTGCTGTAAAGGGCACTTCCACTCCTCGGACGATGACAGACGTCGCCGTTTTGCTGTCGACAGCCTCGTAGAACTCCCGGACCAAAGTATCATTTAGCTCTGCCGGCTGCTCGGCAAAGTCCTCCCACAGCTGTGCCGTTATGGCCTTCACAATGAACGGCCTGAGTCCCATATGGGGGGCATCTCTGTTGTAAATAAAGCCACGCTCCTCCCATAGTTCCTTGTTGGCGAAGGGGGATGCTGCTGCTGACAAAGAAGCGGCAGCAGTGTTATGGCGGGTCTGTCTCGACGACATATTGGTTGCAAGGGCTGTGAAAGAGAGAAAACAAATAAAACTAGAGGAGAAAAATAACAAGAGAGAAAAAAAATCAGAAGTGATGAAAAATGAAAATGGGAAGGGGTTTATATAGCGGTCGAGGGGCTGCCCATTTAATGCCTCAACGGCAGGCGGGAATAACGGGGCGGCAGATTGGATGTAGCGTGTCTGACGTGTCTGACACGCGTTTATGTGTCTGCTGTGCGTCTGCCGCACGCTTCTGCGTCTGCAGTGTCAAACTGTTGACAGCCTGTCAAGTCCGTCTGCGCCGGCAGCTGAAACGACAGGTTATCATAAATGGGCTTTATCGGGCTGGTGGATGGGCGGTGGGTTTGGGCCACTTCCTTTTTTTTTCTTCTTGACTCCTTTATTTCCTAAAAACTGAAATTAGAAAAACAAAACATTATTCGAATAAAATAAACCTAATTCCTAATAGATAATAATAATAAAAATAAAAATAAAACTTAGGTTAAATTAGGGGTGCCTTGTGGGGCATCTCCTAAAGTAACCACTTCCTGAATTCCTGGGGCTTCAGTCCCCTGATAATGCTTGAGTCGTTGTCCATTGACTTTGAATTGGTGCCCGTCTTTTAATGATTGAATTGTGATGGCACCATGGGGAAAAACTTGAACTACTTGAAACGGGCCAGACCATCTAGACTTTAGCTTTCCTGGGAAGAGTTTAAGTCTAGAATTAAATAACAACACAAGCTGCCCTGGGCAGAACTGTCGTGGCAGCAGTTTCTTGTCGTGCCACTTTTTAGTCTTTTCCTTGTAAATCCTTGCGTTGTCGTAGGCCATTGTCCGTAATTCTTCAATCTCGTTTAGATCTAATAACCTTTTCTGGCCGGCCTTGTCCAAGTCCATATTCACTGCCTTGATTGCCCAATATGCTTTGTGCTCGATCTCGACAGGCAAGTGACAGGTTTTCCCATAAATCAGTCGGAATGGAGACATGCCCAATGGAGTCTTGAAAGCTGTCCTGTATGCCCATAATGCATCATTCAGCAGTAAAGACCAATCTTTCCTCGTTGGTTTAACCATCTTTTCAAGAATGTTCTTCACTTCCCTATTGGATATCTCAGCCTGTCCATTGGTCTGTGGGTGGTATGCTGTCGCGATCCTGTGCTTGACACCATATTTCTTCAAGGCAGCAGCAATTACCCTATTATCAAAATGTCTCCCCTCATCACTGATAATCGCCCTAGGGATGCCAAATCTAGAAAAAATGTTTTTATGCAAAAACTTTTGGACCGTCTTGGCATCATTCTTTTGAGTTGCGATTGCTTCAACCCACTTGGAGACATAGTCCACTGCTAGGAGGATGTAAAGATTTCCACATGAAGATGGAAAAGGTCCCATAAAATCAATCCCCCAAACATCAAAGATCTCTACTTCTAGAATATTCTGCAGTG
Organism: Hibiscus trionum; assembly: GCA_030270665.1. Taxonomy (NCBI): domain Eukaryota; kingdom Viridiplantae; phylum Streptophyta; class Magnoliopsida; order Malvales; family Malvaceae; genus Hibiscus; species Hibiscus trionum. The sequence continues at coordinate 33,318,282 of BSYR01000010.1, read as the reverse complement.
GCATCTCGTTTCTCCTCGAGATGTTACCTGTCCGCTGGCACCTGTCACAGCTTTTATAAAATTCCTGTGCATCTTTATAAAGTGTCGGCCAGTAGAACCCTGACTGCAGCACCTTGGCAGCAGTTTTATTGCCTCCTAAGTGACCTCCATATTATGACGCATGACAGTGATGGAGAATGTCTTCTTGTTCTTCTTGTGGTACACACCTTCTTATAACCTGATCTGCACACATTTTGAAAAGAAGAGGTTCGTCCCAATAATAATGTTTAACACCATTTTGGAACCTCTTCCTTGCTTGATAATTAAGATCAGAAGGTAATATTCCGCTAACTATAAAATTAACGAAATCAGCATACCATGGAAGGTTAGAAGACTTACCTGCCGCCATGGCTGTCGCGACAGCGATTGCGGCAGCAAAGAGCTGCTCATCTGGGAAGGTCTCCAGTATGTGTGTCTCATCTAACGGTAGACTCTGTCCCGTCTCCAACCTCGACAAGTGGTCTGCCACTTGATTTTCTGTCCCCTTTTTGTCTTTGATCTCAAGGTCGAACTCTTGTAATAGCAATATCCATCGTATCAGCCTAGGCTTCGCATCCTTCTTTGCGAACAAATACTTGAGGGCAGAATGGTCGGTGTGTATTATTACTTTCGTTCCAAGTATGTAAGAACGAAACTTGTCTATGGAGAACAACACAGCTAACAGCTCCTTTTCTGTGGTGGTATAGTTCACTTGGGCATCATTTAATGTTTTGCTAGCATAATATATGACGTGAAACAGCCTGTCTCTGCGCTGCCCAAGTGCTGCCCCGACAGCATAGTCACTAGCATCACACATGATCTCGAATGGTTGTGTCCAGTCTGGTGGCTGTACTATGGGGGCTGTCAGTAACTTTTCCTTCAGAACCTTGAATGCTTCAGTACATTCCTCATTAAAGTCAAAGGGTTGGTTCTGCTCTAGGAGATGGCATAGCGGCTTGGTGATCTTTGAAAAATTTGCAATAAATCTTCTGTAAAAACCAGCATGCCCTAAAAAACTCCTAATGCCCTTGACTGTGGTTGGCGGCGGCAGCTTCTCTATGACTTCAATTTTTGCCCTGTCGACCTCTATCCCACGGCAGCTAATCTTATGGCCTAGAACTATCCCTTCATCTACCATAAAATGGCATTTTTCCCAATTTAGAACAAGATTAGCTTTTTCACATCTTTCAAGTACCTTTTGAAGATTGCCGAGGCAGCTCTCAAAATCGTCTCCAAAGACGGAAAAATCATCCATGAAAATCTCAAGGAAGTCCTCTACCATGTCGGAGAATATTGCCATCATGCACCTTTGGAAGGTGGCAGGTGCGTTACAGAGGCCGAACGGCATCCTCCTAAATGCGTATGTTCCGTAGGGGCATGTGAAAGTCGTTTTCTCTTGATCTTCCGGTGCAATAGCAATTTGGTTATAACCTGAATAACCATCAAGAAAACAATAATAAGATTTACCCGCTAATCTATCAAGCATTTGATCAATAAAGGGTAAAGGGAAGTGGTCCTTTCGGGTAGCTTTGTTAAGCTTCTGATAGTCCATACAAACCCTCCAACCGGTCACAGTCCTGGTTGGGATTAGTTCATTGTTTTCGTTGGTTATCACGGTCATGCCTCCTTTCTTGGGAACACATTGCACAGGGCTTACCCATTTGCTGTCGGAGATGGCGTAAATAATACCAGCATCTAACCATTTAATGATCTCCTTACGCACTACCTCCTTCATCGCATGGTTTAGCCGCCTTTGGGCATCTATAGTCGGCTTATGATCTTCCTCAAGGAGGATTTTGTGCATGCATAACGCCGGACTAATGCCCTGAATGTCTGCTATCGTCCATCCAATCGCCTTTTTGTGCTGCCTTAGCATGTCGATCAGCTGTCGTTCCTATTCCTGCGGCAGCTTAGCAGAGATGATTACGGGCAGTGTGTCATCACAACCAAGATAAGCATATTTAAGCTGCCCTGGCAGGGGCTTAAGTTCTAAGACAGGTGGTTCAACAGGAGAGGGCTTTTGGATTAAATGGTTATCCGAAGTGTAATTCAAGGGTTCGAATAACTTACTTGGACGATGGTCTAACCAGTTTACCTCCTCTTGACCTTCAGTATCAGATGTTTCGGAATCAGAGGAGTCGCTGTCGTCGGTGCTGTCGTCATCCCTGTCGTGACAGGCCTGTAGGTGGCTGTCGCAGCAGTGACCAAATTTTTTATCACGGCAGCCCGACCTGATGCAGGGGTAATCAAAGGTCACCTCAATGATGGCCTTGCATTCCTCGTCCACATCAGCATGTTTCATTGCTTGGAGAACATTCAACTTAATTTGTTGATCGTTTACGCGCATGGTGAGTTCTCCTTTCTCCACATCAATCAATGATCTTCCCATGGCTAAGAAGGGTCGCCCAAGGATGACTGGTGCGTTCTCATCTGCCTCACAATCTAAAATAAGAAAGTCAGCAGGAAAAATAAGCTTATCCACTCTTACCAAAATATCTTCAATTTTTCCCTCGGGGTGAACGTAAGAGCGGTCGGCTAGCTGTAGGGTAACTGTCGTGGGCCGCGCCTTGCCAATACCTAATTTCTGAAAAACAGATTTGGGCATTAGATTAACACTAGCTCCAAGATCACAAAGTGCCTTACCCACAAATTTGTCGCCGATTACACAAGGTATGATGAAGCTCCCCGGATCCTTCTTTTTCTGGGGTGGCTGCCGATGAAGAATACTCATGCAACCTTCTTGCATCCTTACCGTTTCAAATTCCCCAAGTTTAGATTTTTTCGACATAACATCCTTGAGAAATTTAGCATAACCGGGCATCTCCCTAACAGCATCTAACAACGGAATATTAATATGAACCTGTTTAAAAATATCATAAATTTTTTTAAGTTGAGATTCATGCTTAGCTTGCTGTATCCGTTGAGGAAAAGGTGGTGGAGGATGATAATCAGCGATGCGTCCTTCCCACTGCATGCGAATCTGAGGACGATATTCATCTTTCTTCTCCTCTGTCGCTTCTGCTGTCGTGACAGGCTCATCGGCAGCAGTCTGTTTATCACCTGTCGGAGCAGCTTCCTCGGCAGGTTTATCCAAGGCAGGTTCCTTTTCTGTTTCAGCGTCTTTTTCCGGCCCTGGTAACTTTTTCCCACTCCTAGTAGTAATCGCCTTGCATTGCTCATGTGGGGGCGGTCTAGCATTTTCAGTATTGCTAGGAAAACCTCCATTTTTCCTTGGCTTAATATGCTGGGACACCTGACCCATTTGTGTCTCTAGAGATTTCAAGGTAGCCTCATGATTTGTCATTCTCATCTTGGTTTCATCCATAAAGTTTTCCGTCTTCTTGACAAACTGATTAATATTCTCCATATACGTACCAGTCTGAGACATAAAAGTGGCCAGAGTCTGCTCCAATATACTACTCGTGGCAGGTGGTGGCTGCTGTTGCTGTTGCAGCGGCAGGTTCTGCAGCAGGTTCTGCGGCGGCAGTTGCTGACGCGTCAACAATCTAGGGCCCCCCTGATTCTGATGATGTGCTTGCGGATTCAAAGCATTGTTGGGGTTACTCCAAGAAAATTTGGGATCCTTCCACCAATTAGGGTTGTAGTTGTTGGAATTGTAGTTCGGCTTGTAATTTCCAACATATTTTCCCTCTTCTACATTTATAGGGAACTCATCCCTACTATGATTTCCCTCACAGATAGTACAAACTTCCTCGACAGCAAATCCTTGTAGTTCATCTTCATTTAATAATCGTTTCATTGCTTTAGTAAGGAATGCTACCTGTGATTTCATAGTGCTGTCGGCCTCATAATCCTTGACAGCAAGTACCCGTTTACCCCTTCTTCTTGCAGTCGGAAACTGCTCCTCATTCTTAGCCAGATTTTTTAAAACTTGCAGCGCCTCGTCTGGATCTTTATCCAATAATAGTCCATTTGCTGCAGAATCAATTCTAATGCGAGTTTGTAAGTTAGCAGCATTATAGAATTTAGTTACCTGATTCCAGACGGGGAATCCATGCATTGGGCAGTTCCGAAGAAGAGTAGTAAACCTGTCCCAGGCCTCGTGCATTGGCTCGTCATCTTCCTGTTGAAAAGTAGCAATTTCGTTACGTAATCGCTCAGATAAATGCGAGGGATTAAAACGGGATAAAAATTCACGAGTTAAATCTGCCCAAGTCATAATGGAACCCGGTGTTAGTTTATTCCACCAAGTTTTAGCTCTGTCCCTCAAGGAATGGGGAAATAACCGAAGCCTCAGTATCTCCGGACTAACTCCTGGCAGTCTAAACGAACCACAGATCTCCTGGAACGTTTTGAGATGCTCCCTAGCATCTTCTGTCGCAGAACCACTAAACTGTCTGGCGTTGTTGATCATACTAAACATGACAGGTTTAAGCTCGAAGTTATCAACATCAATATCCGGCAGCGTGGTCTCCAGCTCTACATGATCATTCAGCATGTAGTCACGACATGACCGTCGTCCACCTGCTGCGGGCGGATCGTCGACAGGTGGGTTATTATTGCCAAGGGGTGGTATGAAACCACCAGCAGGTTGGTTATGACCCATTTTCTCTAGCTGTTCCTCGAGATATTCGTTTCTGTCTAAAAGTCGGCGAAGTTGTTTCTTGAGATTGAAGGAACGTTCGATTTCCGGATCTAATTTATATTCAGGATCTTCGCCTCTTTTAGATCTGTGCATAAATAAGAAAACCTCGTGAAAAGCGAGAGTTGAAAGCACAAAAGAAAGATTAAAGAAAAATAAAAAAAAAGATAAAAAATAAAAGCGAAAAGTGCAATAAAAGAAAGATGTAGTTATGTTGCCAATCCCCGGCAACGGCGCCAAAAACTTGTTGCGTGTAAAATAGTCTATCGCAATTGTAGTGCAAGTGTACACGACGCAAGTAGTAAAGTGATACGAAGTATCGGATATCGTCTCCACAGGGATTTGGCTAATGACTTCACCTTGTTTACTGCACGAAAGTAAAGGAAATAATTAAGAGTTGTCACGAGAATAATAAGGTAAAAACGTAAAATAAAGGATTGAGAAATCAAGATAGAGAGAATGGGCTGGTATTGAGTTGCTCAGTAGTGCAGGTATTGAATTGCTTAGGATCTCCAGTTCTGTCGTCGCGCCCGTCGCCGACAGCACCTGTCGCGGCGGCTGTCCGTTAGCTGTCGCGGCAGCGAACACTAACTCCGTACTTCAAGCTTGGCAAGAATCCCAGATCTGCCTTGCCCTATCCTTAGGCACAAGTCTGTCGATGATCACGTCTTTGATGATACCTCCCTGGCGTGAATCGAAGGATGAACACCGATGTGTATGAATTCTTCCTTAGCCACTTAACCTCGCCCTATCCCTAGGCACGAGATGGTTCAACTATAAACTAGAGAACGCGCTCTTATCTCTTTCGTATACTTAACTCTCCCGATGCTAAGTAAATGGATAACCTCACAATGCTCTCCCGATGCTCTTGCAAGATATTAAAACCAAGATAAAAGAACTTGAAGTTTTATTTTATTGAACTAAAAAATCCTAAAACAAAGCAACCCTTGCAACTACTTTACAAAACAACCCGTAGCCCTAGGGGGAATTTAGAACATGTCGGTGACGGGTGGACGGCAGGGGTTTGGTTTCGGTTATGGGGTCATCGGTTCTGCCCTAGGTTTAATCTATGCCCTTATATAAGCTTTGGGCTCAAGTTATCTAAGGTAACAAGGATTACAACTTTAATTAAAAGTAAGATTCTAATAAAGACTAAATCTCTAAAGTCTCCTACTTTCTAGCCGCATCCTTGTTTCTAGGAATTTCTTCTCCTTGAGCTTTGGCTTGACATATCTTTTGATCCGGGGCTTGGAAAAATATTTGGCTTCCACACGACAGACGAGCAGATTTTTCTCTATCTATCGAGATCCACTTTACTTTTCCTCTTCATAAGTCTGCTGTCACCTTGCTGTCACGACAGGTCCATGACAGGTTCGTCTTCTTCGGCTGCTTGTCCAGTTCAGCTCTTCTGCTTATCTGCCCTGCGCCTGCCTTCATCGTCAACCATGGCAGCTACCTGCAAAATATGCCATCTTTTAGTAGAATCCGTGCCTTTTATATAATTGTGATGTTTTATTGAAAACTAACCTAAATGCAATGCAATTATGCTTGAATGCAGCAGAAATATGGGTTAAAAAGGGTGTAAATAATAGAACTTTTACACACTCAACAATTAGCACTAATCAAGCAGCCTTCGTCCAGGGGCGCAACATCTCTGATAATATTCTTATAGCTCATGAAATAATTCACAATATCAACTCAGGGGCAACCAAATCATCTCAAGGAGTCGCTCTTAAACTAGATATGGAAAAGGCTTTTGATCGAGTCGAATGGTCCTTCTTAGCAAATGTTATGGAACGCATGGGTTTCGTATCTGACTGGATTTCCCTCATAATGCGATGTATTACCACCGTTTCTTTCTCAGTTAAAATTAATAACTCTTACTCCCCCTTTTTTCAACCTCAACGTGGGTTACGACAAGGTGATCCTCTTTCACCTTTCCTTTTTCTATTCTGCACACAAGGGCTCTCTGCCTACCTATCTGCTGCTCAACAAACAAACATTCTTCCGGGGCTTGGTGCATGCAAATATGGTCCTAAAGTCAATCATCTTCTTTTTGCTGATGATTGTATGGTTTTCATTAATAACTCTGTATCTGAAGCTTCTCATCTCAAAAGAGCTCTGCACACTTATGCTGCTACCTCTGGTCAAGTGGTAAACTTTGAGAAATCAACAATTTTTTATAACCCCCGTATACCATCCTCTACTAGATCTGCGATAAATAGCCTCTTGCAAGTACGTGAGGTGTCCAACCCTGGTGTTTATCTAGGTGTTCCTCTTCTCATAGGAAAGAATAAAACTGAATCTCTAGGATTTGTACGTGATAAAGTCCACGATCGTCTCTCTAGCTGGGATAAACATCTTCTATCTTTCAGTGGCCGAGAGATTTTCATTAAAGCAGTCCTACAATCCCTACCTCAATATGTTATGTCCTGTTATCTCCTGCCCCAAAACATTATTCATGATATGACTTCAGCTATCAGGCAATATTGGTGGACAGGAAAGTCCAATAAAAAAGGATGGCATATGCTTCCATGGAACCATGTCTGTTTACCTAAGGCTGCTGGAGGAATGGGGTTTAAAGACTTACATGACTTCAATGTTGCTCTCTTGGGTAAACAAATATGGCGTCTCATTTGTGAACCAGATTCTCTACTAGGCTAAATTTATCGTGCTAAATATTTCCCTTCTGGGAATATCCTCGATTCCTCCAGGCCTATTCGTGGCTCCTTCGCCTGGCAAGGTATGTACAATGCTATACACCGCCTTCTCCAGGGTTCCTATACCGTCCAGGAATTAATAGTAATATTAGAGTACATAAAGACATCTGGGGCGGTCCTTCCCCTATTACCCTTACTGGGGATTATGAACTCTCGGATGAGGTTCATATTCGTTGTCGTGATTTCATGGTCCGTAACCAAACCGCTTGGGATCCCATCAAAGTACATCGTTATTTTAATCCAATGGACGCGTCCACCATTCTTATACCAATTATAAATGATCATCGTGACTCTATTCTTTGGTCTTCTAACGACTCGGGCATTTACTCAGTTCGTTCTGGTTATCTTTTCTTACAACGTTCTATGCCTCCACTAACACCACCCACTCGTTTTTGGAAATATCTATCCAAAGTCAGGGCTTTGCCTAAAGTCAAAACTTTTGGATGGCGTATGGCGTCTGGTGCGTTACCAGTTGGTTCTAAAATGCAAGTTTTCTCACCAGACTCGGGGCCTTGCCCCATTTGTGGTGGTCACTCAGAGACTATTCTCTATGCTCTTCGGGATTGCACAGGGGCCACTGAAGCTCTACAGCTATCTGGTATTCCCATTGGCCTTTACAGGAGTTCGGCTACTACACCTTTACAATGGTTGGAAGAGGCCGCCCATCTTCTTCCCTCTGATAAATTTGGTCTTTTCCTTACTACTGTCTGAAATGTTTGGAATAGGCGTAATGACTGGATTCATAACCATCATTTGCAACCATCCTGGCTTATTGCCGTCAATTCCATTAGTTTACATAACGACTTTTACAACGCATCTGCGCCTTCTACTCCAGCGCCTTCATTTTTTTCCTCTCCAAGTTTGATTCCTCCTCCATCTAACCACATTAAAATTAATGTAGATGGGGCTTTCAATCCTTCTACACATTTTGCGGTTGTTGGCGCTGTTGCACGTGATTCTACAGAAGCAGTTGTAGGGGGCCTCGCTTTTCCGCTAGGCAGCCGCCCTGATGCAGTTACTTGTGAAGGTGAAAGCCTTCTTGCCGGAGTCACTTTCGCTCGCTCTCAAGGTTGGACCCAGATTCTTCTTGAAACTGATTGCGCTTCCATTGCAAATAGAATCAACAATCCAGGATTAGACCTCTCTACATCGGGACCTCTCATTCATCAGATTCGGGAGTCTCTTCATGACTTTGTATCAGCTTCTGTTTCCTTTGTACGCCATGAGGCAAATCATGTAGCACATTCTTTGGCTGCTTTTTCGCTTGGCAATATGTCTGCCTTATCTTTTGATTCTGTTATTCATCCTTGTATCAATCACCTTGTAACAAATTCTTCTTGAATTAATAAAACATAGGACCTCTTTTCCCCTTTTTAGGGTCCTCTAGCTTTGCTTGAAGGACAGTAGTAGGGGATTTTAACGAGGCCTTTATTTCAAAAAAAAATTCTAACGGGTCCATTGTTCGACCCATTTAGACCCGCTCGTCCGAAACCTCTACAAAAGGGTTGCAAAATAAGTTTTAATCCAAATTTAGGAGTTCATACAATTGTTTACGAGCTTTTCAACACGATTATATTGCAAAAACTCGATTTTTGTGCTTTTTACTCAGTTAAAATTCTAACGGGTCCATTGTTCGGCCCATTTAGACCCGATCGTCCGAAACCTATACAAAAGGGGTTGCAAAATAAGTTTTAATCCAAATTTAGGAATGCATATAATTGATTACGAGCTTTTCAACATGATTATATTGTAAAAACTCGATTACAGTTATTTTTACTCAGTTAAAATTTTAACGGGTCCATTGTTCGGCCCATTTAGACCCGATCGTCCGAAACCTATACAAAAGGGGTTGCAAAATAAGTTTTAATCCAAATTTAGGAATGCATATAATTGATTACGAGCTTTTCAACAAGATTATATAGTAAAAACTCGATTACAGTTCATTTTACTCAGTTAAAATTCTAACGGGTCCATTGTTCGGCCAATTTAGACCCGCTCATCCAAAACCTCTACAAAAGGGCCGCAAAATAAGCTTTAAATCAAATTTAGGAGTTCATATAATTGATTACAAGCTTTTCAACACAATTATATTGCAAAAACTCGATTTTTGTGCTTTTTACTCAGTTAAAATTCTAACGGGTCCATTGTTCGGCCCATTTAGACCCGCTCGTCTGAAACCTCTACAAAAAAGACCGCAAAACATGTTTTAATCAAATCTTAGGAGTTCATATAATTGATTACGAGGTTTCCAACACGATTATATTGCAAAAACTCAATTTCTGAACTTTTGACTTAGCTAAAATTCTAATGGGTACATTGTTCGGCCCATTTAGACCCGCTCGTCCAAAACCTCTACAAAAAAGACCGATAAACAAGTTATAATCAAATTTTAGGAGTTTATATAATTGATTACGAGCTTATCAACACGATTATATTGTAAAAACTCAATTTTTGATCTTTTTACTCAGTTAAAATTCTAACGGGTCCATTGTTCGGCCCATTTAGACCAGCTCGTCTGAAACCTATACAAAAGGGTTGCAATATAAGTTTTAATCCAAATTTAGGAGTTCATACAATTGATTACGAGCTTTTCAACACGATTATATTGCAAAAACTCAATTTATGTATTTTTTACTCAGTTAAAATTCTAACGGCTCCATTGTTCGGCCCATTTAGACCCGCTCGTCCGAAACCTCTACAAAAAGGGCTGCAAAATAAGTTTTAATCCAAATTTAGGAGGTCATACAATTGATTACGAGCTTTTCAATACGATTATATTGTAAAATCTCGATTTCTGTACTTTTTACTCAGTTAAAATTCTAATGGGTCCATTGTTCGAACCATTTAGACCCGCTCGTCCGAAACCTCTACAAAAGGGTTGGAAAATAAGTTTTAATCCAAATTTAGGAGTTCATACAATTGTTTACGAGCTTTTCAACACGATTATATTGCAAAAACTCGATTTTTGTGCTTTTTACTCAGTTAAAATTCTAACGGGTCCATTGTTCGGCCCATTTAGACCCGATCGTCCGAAACCTATACAAAAGGGGTTGCAAAATAAGTTTTAATCCAAATTTAGGAATGCATATAATTGATTACGAGCTTTTCAACATGATTATATTGTAATAACTCGATTACAGTTCTTTTTACTCCGTTAAAATTTTAACGGGTCCATTGTTCGGCCCATTTAGACCCGATAGTCCGAAACCTATACAAAAGGGGTTGCAAAATAAGTTTTAATCCAAATTTAGGAATGCATATAATTGATTACGAGCTTTTCAACATGATTATATTGTAAAAACTCGATTATAGTTCATTTTACTCAGTTAAAATTCTAACGGGTCCATTGTTCGGCCAATTTAGACCCGCTCATCCAAAACCTCTACAAAAGGGCTGCAAAATAAGCTTTAAACCAAATTTAGGAGATCATATAATTGATTACAAGCTTTTCAACACAATTATATTGCAAAAACTCAATTTTTGTGCTTTTTACTAGGTTAAAATTCTAACGGGTCCATTGTTCAGCCCATTTAGACCCGCTCGTCCGAAACCTCTACAAAAAAGACCGCAAAACATATTTTAATCAAATCTTAGGAGTTCATATAATTGATTACGAGGTTTCCAACACGATTATATTGCAAAAACTCAATTTCTGAACTTTTGACTTAGCTAAAATTCTAATGGGTACATTGTTCGGCCCATTTAGACCCGCTCGTCCGAAACCTCTACAAAAAAGACCGATAAACAAGTTATAATCAAATTTTAGGAGTTTATATAATTGATTACGAGCTTATCAACACGATTATATTGTAAAAACTCAATTTTTGATCTTTTTACTCAGTTAAAATTCTAACGGGTTCATTGTTCGGCCCATTTAGACCAGCTCGTCTGAAACCTCTACAAAAGGGTTGCAATATAAGTTTTAATCCAAATTTAGGAGTTCATACAATTGATTACGAGCTTTTCAACACGATTATATTGCAAAAACTCGATCTCTGTACTTTTTACTCAGTTAAAATTCTAACGGCTCCATTGTTCGGCCCATTTAGACCCGCTCGTCCGAAACCTCTACAAAAAGGGCTGCAAAATAAGTTTTAATCCAAATTTAGGAATTCATACAATTGATTACGAGCTTTTCAATACGATTATATGAACTCCTAAAATTTGATTATAACTTATTTTGCGGTCTTTTTTTGTAGAGGTTTCGGACAAGCGGGTCTAAATGGGCCGAACAATGTACCCGTAAGAACTTTAACTGAGTCAAAAGTTCAGAAATTGAGTTTTTGCAATATAATCGTGTTGAAAAGCTCATAATCAATTACATGAACTCCTAAAATTTGATTAAACTTATTTTTCGGTCTTTTTTGTAGAGGTTTCGGACGAACAGGTCTAAATATGCCGAACAATGGACCCGTTAGAATTTTAACTGAGTAAAAAGTACAGAAATTGAGTTTTTGTGAAATAATCGTGTTGAAAAGATCGTATTCAATTATATGAACTCCTAAAATTTGATTAAAACTTGTTTTGCGGTCTTATTTATTGAGGATTGGGACGAGCGGGTCCAATTGGGCCGAACAATGGAACCGTTATAATTTTAACTGAGTGCAAAGAACATAAATTGAGTTTTTGCAATAAAATCTTGTTTAAAAGCTCGTAATCAATTATATGAACTCCTAAAATGTGATTATAACTTGTTTTACGGTTTTTTTGTAGAGGTTTCGGACGAGCGGGTCTAAATGGGCCGAACAATGGACCCGTTAGAACTTTAACTGAGTCAAAAGTTCATAAATTGAGTTTTTGCACTATAATCGTGTTCAAAAGCTCGTAATCAATTATATGGGTCGAACAATGGGTCTAAATGGGTCGAACAATGGAATCGTTAGAACTTTAACTGAGTAAAAAGTATAGAAATCGAGTTTTTTTCAATATAATCGTGTTGAAAAGCTCATAATCAATTATATGAACTTCTAAATTTGGATTAAAACTTATTTTGCATTCCTTTTTGTAGAGGTTTCGGACGAGCGGGTCTAAATGGGCCGAACAATGTACCCGTTAGAATTTTAATGCAGTAAAAAGTACAGAAATCGAGTTTTTGCAATATACTCATGTTGAAAAGCACGTAATCAATTATATGAACACCTAAGATTTGATTAAAACTTGTTTTGCGGTCATTTTTGTAGAGGTTTCGGACGAGTGGGACTAAATGGGCCGAAAAATGGACCGTTAGAATTTTAACTGAGTAAAAATTACAGAAATCGAGTTTTTGCAATATAATCATGTTGAAAAGCTCGTAATCAATTGAATGAACTCCTAAATTTAGATTAAAACTTATTTTGCAATCCTTTTGTAGAGGTTTCGGACGAGCGGGTCTAAATGGGCCGAACAGTGGACCCATTAGAATTTTAACTGAGTAAAAAGAATAGAAATTGAGTTTTTGCAATATAATCGTGTTGAAAAGCTCGTAATGAATTATATGAACTCCTAAATATGGATTAAAACTTATTTTGCCGTCCTTTTTGTAGAGGTTTCGGACGAGCGGGTCTCAATTGGCCGAACAATGGACCCATTAGAATTTTAACTAAGTCAAAAGTTCAGAAATTGACTTTTTGCAATATAATCGTGTTGGAAAGCTCGTAATCAATTGTATGAACTCCTAAAATTTGATTAAAACTTGTTTTGCGGTCTTTTTTGTAGAGGTTTCGGATGAGTGGGTCTAAATGGGCAGAACAATGGACCCATTAGAATTTCAACTGAGTAAAAAGTACAGAAATCGAGTTTTTGCAATATAATCATGTTGATAAGCTCGTAATAAATTGTATGAACTCCTAAATTCAGATTAAAACTTATTTTGCAACCCTTTTGTAGAGGTTTCGGACGAGCGGGTTTAAATGGGCCGAACAATGGACACGTTAGAATTTTAACTGAGTAAAAAGAACAGAAATTTAGTTTTTGCAATATTATTGGGGTGTAAAGCTCGTAATTAATTATCTAAACTCCTAAAATTTGATTATAACTTGTTTTGCGGTTTTTTTGTAGAGGTTTCGGACAAGCTAGTCTAAATGGGCCGAACAATGGACCCATTAGAATTTTAACTAAGTCAAAAGTTCAGAAATTGAGTTTTTGCAATATAATCATGTTGGAAAGCTCGTAATCAATTATATGAACTCCTAAAATTTGATTAAAACTTATTTTGCGGTCTTTTTTGTAGAGGTTTCGGACGAGCGGGTCTAAATGGGCCGAGCAATGGACCCGTTAGAATTTTAACTGAGTAAAAAGTACAATAATCGAGTTTTTGCAATATAATCGTGTTGAAAAGCTCGTAATCAATTATATGAACTCCTAAATTTGGATTAAAACTTATTTTACAGCCCTTTTTTAGAGGTTTCGAACAAGCGGGTCTAAATGGGCCGAACAATGGACCCGTTAGAATTTTAACGGAGTAAAAAGTACAAAAATCGAGTTTTTGCAATATAATCGCATTGAAAAGCTCGTAATCAATTGTATGAACTCCTAAATTTGGATTAAAACTTATTTTGCAACCCTTTTGTTGAGTCTTCGGAAGAGCGGGTCTAAATGGGCCGAACAATGGACCCGTTAGAATATTAACTAAGTAAAAAGAACAGAAATTGAGTTTTTTGCAATATAATCGTGTTGAAAAGCTCGTCATCAATTATGTAAACTCCTAAAATTTGATTATAACTTGTTTTGCTGTCTTTTTTTGTAGAGGTTTCGAACAAGCGGGTCTAAATGGGCCGAACAATGGACCCGTTAGAATTTTAACGGAGTAAAAAGTACAAAAATCGTGTTTTTGCAATATAATCTTGTTGAAAAGCTTGTAATCAATTGTATGAACTCCTAAATTTGGATTAAAACTTATTTTGCAACCCTTTTGTTGAGGTTTCAGACGAGCGGGTCTAAATGGGCCGAACAATGGACCCGTTAGAATTTTAACTGAGTAAAAAGAACAGAAATTGAGTTTTTACAATATAATAGTGTTGAAAAGCTCATCATCAATTATGTAAACTCCTAAAATTTGATTATAACTTGTTTTGTTGTCTTTTTGTAGAGGTTTCGAACGAGCGTATCCAAATGGGCCGGATAATGGACCCGTTAGAATTTTAACGGAGAAAAAAGTACAGAAATCGAGTTTTTGCAATATAATCGTGTTGAAAAGCTCGTAATCAATTGTATGAACTCCTAAATTTGGATTGAAACTTATTTTGCAACCCTTTTGTAGATGTTTCGGACGAGCGGTTCTAAATGGGCCGAACAATGGACCCGTTAGAATTTTAACTGAGTAAAAAGTACAGAAATTGAGTTTTTGCAATTTAATCGTGTTGAAAAGCTTGTAATCAAATGTATGAACTCCTAAATTTGGATTAAAACTTATTTTGCAACCCTTTTGTAGAGGTTTCGGACCAGCTGGTCTAAATGGGTCGAACAATGGACTCGTTAGAATTTTAACCGAGTAAAAAGAACAAAAATTGAGTTTTTGCAATATAATCGTGTTGATAAGCTCGTAATTAATTATATAAACTCATAAAATTTGATTATAACTTGTTTATCGGTCTTTTTTTAGAGGTTTCGGACGAGCGGGTCTAAATAAGTCGAACAATGGACCCATTAGAATTTTAGCTAAGTCAAAAGTTCAGAAATTGTTTTTTGCAATATAATCGTGTTGGAAACCTCGTAATCAATTATATGAACTCCTAAGATTTGATTAAACCTTGTTTTGCAGTCATTTTTGTAAGGTTTCGGACGAGCAGGTCTAAATGGGCCGAACAATGGACCCGTTAGAATTTTAACTGAGTAAAAAGTACAGAAATTGAGTTTTTGCAATATAATCATGTTGAAAAACTCGTAAATAATTATATGAACTCATAAATTTGGATTAAAACTTATTTTGCAGCCCTTTTTCTAGAGGTTTCGGCCGAGCGGGTCTAAATGGGCCGAACAATGGACCCGTTAGAATTTTAACGGAGTAAAAAGTACAGAAATCGTGTTTTTGCAATATAATCTTCTTGAAAAGCTCGTAATCAATTATATAAACTCCTAAATTTTGATTATAACTTGTTATGCAGTCTTTTTTGTAGAGGTTTCGGACGAGCGGGTCTAAATGGGCCGAACAATGGACCCATTAGAATTTTAACAAAGTCAAAAGTTCAGAAATCGAGTTTTTGAAATATAATCGTGTTGGAAAGCTCGTTATCAATTATATGAACTCCTAAAATTTGATTCTAACTTATTTTGCGGTCTTTTTGAAGAGGTTTCGGACGAGCGGGTCTAAATGGGCCGAACAATGGACCCGTTAAAATTTTAACTGAGTAAAAAGTACATAAATTGAGTTTTTGCAATATAATCGAGTTGAAAAGCTCGTAATCAATTATATAATCTCCTAAAATATGATTATAACTTGTTTTGCGGTCATTTTTGTAGAGGTTTTGTACGAGCGGGTCTAAATGGGCCGAACAGTGGACCCATTAGAATTTTAATGGAGAAAAAAGTACAGAAATCGAGTTTTTGCAATATAATCGTGTTGAAAAGCTCGTAATCAATTATATGAACTCCTAAATTTGGATTAAAACTTATTTTGCAACCCTTTTGTAGAGGTTTCGGACGAGCGGGTCTAAATGGGCCGAACATTGAACCCGTTAGAATTTTAAAAGAGTAAAAAGCACAGAAATCGAGTTTTTGCAATATAATCGTGTTTAAAAGCTCGTAACAATTATATGAACTCCTAAATTTTGATTAAAACTTATTTTGCAGTACTTTTTGTAAGGTTTCGGACGAGCGGGTCTAAATGGGCCAAACCATGGACCTGTTAGAATTTTAACCGAGTAAAAAGTACATAAATTGAGTTTTTGCATTATAATCGTGTTTAAAAGCTCGTAATCAATTATATGAACTCCTAAAATTTGATTATAACTTATTTTGCGGTCTTTTTTGTAGAGGTTTCGGTCGAACGGGTCTAATTGAGCAGAACAATGGACACATTAGAATTTTAACTGAGTAAAAAGTACAAAAATCGAGTTTATGCAATATAATCGTGTTGAAAAGCTTGTAATAAATTATATGAACTCCTAAATTTTGATTAAAATTTGTTTTGCGGTCCTTTTTTTAGATGTTTCGGACGAGCGGGTCTAAATGGGCCGAACAAACGAACCGTTAGAATTTTAACTGAGTAAAAAGTACAGTAATCGATTTTTGCAATATAATCGTGTTGAAAAGCTCGTAATCAATTGTATGAACTCCTAAAATTTGATTCTAACTTATTTTGCGGTCTTTTTTGTAGAGGTTTCGGACGAGCGGGTCTAAATGGTCCTAAAAATGGACCCGTTAGAGTTTTAACTGAGTAAAAAGTACATAAATTGAGTTTTTGCAATATAATCGTGTTGAAAAGCTCGTAAGCAAATCTATGAACTCCTAAATTTGGATTAAAACTTATTTTGCAACCCTTTTATAGAGGTTTCGGACGAGCGGGTCCAAATGGGTCGAACAATGGAACCGTTAGAATTTTAACTGACTAAAAAGTACAGAAATCGAGTTTTTGCAATATTATCGTGTTGAAAGGCTCGTAATGAATTATATGAACTCCCAGAATTTGATTCTAACTTGTTTTGCGGTCTTTTTTGTAGAGGTTTCGGACGAGCGGGTCTAAATGGGCCGAACAATGGACCCGTTAGTATTTTAACTGAGTAAAAAGTACAAAAATCGAGTTTTTGCAAAATAATCATGCTGAAAAGCTCGTAATCAATTATATGAACTTCTAACTTTGGATTAAAAATTATTTTGTAGTCTTTTTTGTAGAGGTTTCGGACGAGCGGGTCTAAATGGGCAGAACAATGGACCCGTTAGAATTTTAACTGAGTAAAAGTACAAAAATCGAGTTTTTGCAATATAATCGTGTTGAAAAGCTCTTAATAAATTTTATGAACTCCTAAATTTGGTTTAAAACTTATTTTGCAACCCTTTTGTAGTGGTTTCGGACGAGCGGGTCTAAATGTGCCGAACAATGGACCCGTTAGAATTTTAACTGAGTAAAAAGAATATAAATTGAGTTTTTGCAATAGAATTGTGTTGAAAAGCTCGTAATCAATTATATAAAGTCCTAAAATTTGATTATAACTTGTTTTGCGGTCATTTTTGTATAGGCTTCGGACGAGCGGGTCTAAATGGGTCGAACAATGGACCCATTAGAATTTTAATGTAGTAAAAAGTACAGAAATCGAGTTTTTGCAATATAATCTTGTTGGATAGCTTGTAATCAATTATATGAACTCCTAAATTTGGATTAAAACTTATTTTGCAGCCCTTTTTGTAGAGGTTTCGGACGAGCGGATTTAAATGGGCCGAACAATGGACCCGTTAGAATTTTAATTGAGTAAAAATTTACAGTATTCAATTTTTTGCAATATAATCGTGTTGAAAAGCTCATAATCAATTATATGAACTCATAAAATTTGATTCTAACTTATTTTGCGTTCTTTTTTGTAGAGGTTTCAACCGAGCGGGTCTAAATGGGCCGAACAATGGACCCATTAGAATTTTAACTAAGTAAAAAGTACAGAAATCGAGTTTTTGCAATATAATCATGTTAAAAAGCTAGTAATCAATTGTATGAACTCCTAAATTTGGATTAAAACTTATTTTGCAACCCTTTTGTAGAGGTTTCGGACAAGCGGGTCTAAATGGGCCGAACAATAGAACCGTTAGAATTTTAACAGAGTAAAAAGTACAGAAATCGAGTTTATGCAATATTATCGTGTTGAAAAGCTCGTAATCAATTCTATGAAATCCTAAATTTGGATTAAAACTTATTTTGCAACCCTTTTGTAGAGGTTTCGGACGAGCGGGTCCAAATGGGCCGAACAATGGAATCGTTAGAATTTTAACTGACTAAAAAGTACAGAAATCGAGTTTTTGCAATATAATCGTGTTGAAAAGCTCGTAATCAATTATATGAACTCCAAAAATTTGATTCTAACTTGTTTTGCGGTCTTTTTTGTAGAGGTTTCGGACGAGCGGGTCTAAATGGGCTGAACAATAGACCCGTTAGAATTTTAAATGAGTAAAAAGTACAAAAATCGAGTTTTTGCAAAATAATCGTGTTGAAAAGCTTGTAATCAATTATATGAACTCCTAAATTTGGATTAAAAATTATTTTACAGTCCTTTTTGTAGAGGTTTCGGACGAGCGGGTCTAAATGGGCCGAACAAAGGACCCGTTAGAATTTTAAATGAGTAAAAAGTACAGAAAACGAGTTTTTGCAATATAATCGTGTTGAAAAGCTCGTAATCAATTGTATGAACTCCTACATTTGGATTAAAACTTATTTTTCAACCCTTTTGTAGAGGTTTCGGACGAGTGGGTCTAAATGGGCCGAACAATGGACCTTTTAGAATTTTTACTAAGTCAAAAGTTCAGAAATTGAGGTTTTGCAATAGATTAGTGTTGGAAAGCTTGTAATCAACTATATGAACTCCTATAATTTGATTAAAACTTGTTTTGTGGTCATTTTTGCAGAGGTTCCGGACGAGCGAGTCTAAATGGTCCGAACAATGGACCCGTTAGAATTTTAACAGAGTAAAAAGTACAGAAATCGAGTTTTTGCAATATAATCGTGTTGAGAAGTTCGTAATCAATTATATGAACTACTAAAATTTGATTATAACTTATTTTGTAGCCCTTTTGTAGAGGTTTCGGACGAGCGGGTCTAAATGGGCCGAATAATGGAACCGTTTTTTAACTGATTAAAAAGTACAGAAATCGAGTTTTTGCAATATAAACATGTTAAAAAGCTCGTAATCAATTATATGAACTCCTAAAATTTGATTATAACTTATTTTGCGGTCTGTTTTTGTAAAGGTTTCGGACGAGCGGGTCTAAATGGGCCGAACAATGGACCCGTTAGAACTTTAACTGAGTCAAAAGTTCAGAAATTTAGTTTTTGCTATATAATCGTGTTGAAAAGCTCATAATCAATTACATGAACTCCTAAAATTTGATTAAACTTATTTTGCGGACTTTTTTGTAGAGGTTTCGGACGAGCGGGTCTAAATATGCCGAACAATGGACCCGTTAGAATTTTAACTGAGTAAAAAGTACATAAATTGAGTTTTTGCGATATAATCATGTTGAAAAGATCGTATTTAATTATATGAACTCCTAAAATTTGATTAAAACTTGTTTTGCGGTCTTATTTATTGAGGATTGGTACGAGCGGGTCCAAATGGGCCAAACAATGGAACCGTTATAATTTTAACTGAGTGCAAAGAACATAAATTGAGTTTTTGCAATAAAATCTTGTTTAAAAGCTCGTAACCAATTATATGAACTCCTAAAATGTGATTATAACTTGTTTTACGGTTTTTTTGTAGAGGTTTCGGACGAGCGGGTCAAAATGGGCCGAACAATGGACCCATTAGAACTTTAACTGAGTCAAAAGTTCATAAATTGAGTTTTTTCACTATAATCGTGTTCAAAAGCTCGTAATCAAATATATGAACTCCTAAAATTTGATTAAAACTTGTTTTGCGGTCTTTTTTGTAGAGGTTTCGGATGAGCGGGTCTAAATGGGTCGAACAATGGACCCGTTAGAACTTTAACTGAGTAAAAAGTTCAGAAATTGAGTTTTTGCAATATAATCATGTTGAAAAGTACGTAATCAATTATATGAACACCTAAAATTTGATTAAAACTTGTTTTGCGGTCATTTTTGTAGAGGTTTCGAACGATGGGGTCTAAATGGGCCGAACAATGGACCCGTTATAATTTTAACGGAGTAAAAAGTACAGAAATTGAGTTTTTGCTATATAATCATGTTGAAAAGCTCGTAATCAATTGTATGAACTCCTAAATTTGGATTAAAACTTATTTTGCAGCCCTTTTTGTAGAGGTTTCGGACGAGAGGGTCTAAATGGGCCGAACAATGGAGCCGTTAGAATTTTAACTAAGTAAAAAGTACAGAAATCGAGTTTTTGCAATATAATCGTGTTGAAAAGCTCGTAATCAATTGTATGAACTCCTAAATTTGGATTAAAACTTATATTGCAACCCTTTTGTAGAGGTTTCAGACGAGCTGGTCTAAATGGGCCGAATAATGGACCCGTTAGAATTTTAACTGACTAAAAAGATCAAAAATTGAGTTTTTACAATATCATCGTGTTGATAAGCTCGTAATCAATTATATAAACTCCTAAAATTTGATTATAACTTGTTTATCGGTCTTTTTTGTAGAGGTTTCGGACGAGCGGGTCTAAATGTGTCGAACAATGTACACATTAGAATTTTAGCTAAGTCAAAAGTTCAGAAATTGTGTTTTTGCAATATAATCGCGTTGGAAACCTTGTAATCAATTATATGAACTCCTAAGATTTGATTAAAACATGTTTTGCGGTCTTTTTTGTAGAGGTTTCGGACGAGCGGGTCTAAATGGGCTGAACAATGGACACGTTAGAATTTTAACTGAGTAAAAAGTACAGAAATCAAGTTTTTGCAATATAATCGTGTTGAAAAGCTTGTAATCAATTATATGAACTCCTAAATTTGGTTTAAAGCTTATTTTGCAGCCCTTTTGTAGAGGTTTCGGATGAGCGGGTCTAAATTGGCCGAACAATGGACCCGTTAGAATTTTAACGGAGTAAAAAGTATAGAAATCGAGTTTTTGCAATATAATCGTGTTGAAAAGCTCGTAATCAATTGTATGAACTCCTAAATATGGATTAAAACTTATTTTGAAGCCCTTTTTGTAGAGGTTTCAGACGAGCGGGTCTAAATGGGCCGAACAATGGACCCGTTAGAATTTTAACGGAGTAAAATTTACATCAATCATGTTTTTGCAATATAATCATGTTGGAAAGCTCGTAATCACTTATATGAACACCTAAAATTAATTAAAACTTGTTTTGCGGTCATTTTTGTAAGGTTTCGGACGAGCGGGTCTAAATGGGCGGAACAATGGACCCGTTAGAATTTTAACTAAGTAAAAAGTACAGAAATCGAGTTTTTGCAATATAATCATGTTGAAAAGCTCGTAATCAATTATATGAACTCCTAAATTTGGATTAAAACTTATTTTGCATCCCTTTTTCTAGAGGTTTCGGACGAGGGGTCTAAATGGGCCGAACAATGGACCCGTTAGAATTTTAACGGAGTAAAAAGTACAGAAATCGAGTTTTTGCAATATAATCGTGGTTAAAAGCTCGTAATCAATTATATAAACTCCTAAATTTTGATTATAACTTGTTTTGCAGTCTTTTTTGTAGAGGTTTCAGAGGAGCGGGTCTAAATGGGCCGAACAATGGACCCATTAGAATTTTAACTAAGTCAAAAGTTCAGAAATTGAGTTTTTGCAATATAATTGTGTTGGAAAGCTCGTAATCAATTATATGAACTCCTAAAATTTGATTCTAACTTATTTTGAGGTCTTTTTGAAGAGGTTTCGGACGAGCGGGTCTAAATGGGCCGAACAATGGACCCGTTAGAATTTTAACTGAGTAAAAAGTACATATATTGAGTTTTTGCAATATAATCGTGTTGAAAAGCTCGTAATCAATTATATAATCTAATAAAATATGATTATAACTTGTTTTGCGGTCATTTTTATAGAGGTTTCGGACGAGCGGGTCTAAATGGGCAGAACAGTGGACCCATTAGAATTTTAATGGAGTAAAAAGTACAGAAATCGAGTTTTTGTAAAATAATCATGTTGAAGAGCTCGTAATCAATTGTATGAACTCCTAATTTTTGAATAAAAACTTATTTTGCAGCCCTTTTTGTAGAGGTTTCGGACGAGCGGGTCTAAATGGGCCAAACAATGGAGCTGTTAGAATTTTAACTGAGTAAAAAGTACAGAAATCGAGTTTTTGCAATATAATCATGTTGAAAAGCTCGTAATCAATTGTATGAACTCCTAAATTTGGATTAAAACTTATATTGCAACCCTTTTGTAGACGTTTCAGACGAGTTGTTGTAAATGGGCCGAACAATGGACCCGTTAGAATTTTAACTGAGTAAAAAGATCAAAAATTGAGTTTTTACAATATGATCGTGTTGATAAGCTCGTAATCAATTATATAAACTCCTAAAATTTGATTATAACTTGTTTATCGGTCTTTTTTGTAGAGGTTTCGGACGAGCGGGTCTAAATGGGCCGAACAATGGACCCATTAGAATTTTAGCTAAGTCAAAAGTTCAGAAATTGTGTTTTTGCAATATAATCATGTTGGAAACCTCGTAATCAATTATATGAACTCCTAAGATTTGATTAAAACATGTTTTGCGGTCTTTTTGTAGAGGTTTCGGACGAGCGGGTCTAAATGGGCTGCACAATGGACACGTTAGAATTTTAACTGAGTAAAAAGTATAGAAATCAAGTTTTTGCAATATAATCGTGTTGAAAAGCTTGTAATCAATTATATGAACTCCTAAATTTGGTTTAAAGCTTCTTTTGCAGCCCTTTTGTAGAGGTTTCGGATGAGCAGGTCTAAATTGGCCGAACAATGGACCCGTTAGAATTTTAACGGAGTAAAAAGTATAGAAATCGAGTTTTTGCAATATAATCGTGTTGAAAAGCTCTTAATCAATTGAATGAACTCCTAAATTTGGATTAAAACTTATTTTGCAGCCCTTTTTGTAAGGGTTTCAGACGAGCGGGTCTAAACGGGCCGAACAATGGACCCGTTAGAATTTTAACGAAGTAAAAAGTACATAAATCATGTTTTTGCAATAAAATCATGTTGGAAAGCTCGTAATCACTTATATGAACTCCTAAAATTAACTAAAACTTGTTTTGTGGTCATTTTTGTAAGGTTTCGGACGAGCGGGTCTAAATGGGCTGAACAATGGACCCGTAAGAATTTTAACTGAGTAAAAAGTACAGAAATCGAGTTTTTGCAATATAATCGTGTTGAAAAGATCTTAATAAATTTTATGAACTCTTAAATTTGGATTAAAACTTATTTTGCAACCCTTTTGTAGTGGTTTCGGACGAGCGGGTCTAAATGGGCCGAACTATGGAACCGTTAGAATTTTAACTGAGTAAAAAGTACAGTAATCGAGTTTTTGAAGAATAATCATGTTGAAAAGCTCGTAACCAATTATATGAACTCCTAAATTTGGATTAAAACTTATTTTGTAGCCCTTTTTGTAGAGGTTTCGGACGAGGAGGTCTAAATGGGCCGAACAATGGACCCGTTAGAATTTTAACTGAGTAAAAAGTACAAAAATCGAGTTTTTTCAATATAATCGTGTTGAAAAGCTCATAATCAATTATATGAATTTCTAATTTGGATTAAAACTTATTTTGTAGCCCTTTTTGTAGAGGTTTCGGACGAGCGGGTCTAAATGGGCCGAACAATGGACCCGTTAGAATTTTAACTGCGTAAGAAGAACATAAATTGAGTTTTTGCAATATAATCGTGTTGAAAAGCTTGTAATCAATTATATAAACTCCTAAAATTTGATTATAACTTGTTTTGCGGTCATTTTTGTAGAGGTTTCGGACGAGCGGGTCTAAATGGACCGAACAATGGACCCATTAGAATTTTAATGGAGTAAAAAGTACAGAAATCGAGTTTTTGCAATATAATCGTGTTGGATAGCTCGTAATCAATTATATGAACTCCTAAATTTGGATTAAAACTTATTTTGCAACCCTTTTTGTAGAGGTTTCGGACGAGCCGATTTAAATGGGCCGAACAATGGACCCGTTAGAATTTTAACTGAGTAAAAATTATAGTAATCGAGATTTTGCAATATAATCATGTTGAAAAGCTCGTAATCAATTCTATGAACTCCTAAATTTGGATTAAAACTTATTTTGCAACCCTTTTATAGAGGTTTTGGACAAGCGGGTCTAAATAGGCCGAGCATTGGACCCGTTAGAATTTTAACTGAGTAAAAAGTACAGAAATCGAGTTTTTGCAATATAATCGTGTTGAAAAGCTCGTAATCAATTATATGAACCACTAAAATTTGATTAAAACTTGTTTTGCGGTCTTTTTTTTAGAGGTTTCTGACGAGCGGGTCTAAATCGGCCGAACAATGGACCCGTTAGAATTTTAACTGTGTAAAAATTACAGAAATCGAGATTTTGCAATATAATCGTGTTGAAAAGCTCGTAATCAATTATATGAACTCCTACATATTGATTAAAACTGATTTTGCAGCCATTTTGTAGTGTTGTCGGACGAGCGGGTCTAAATGGGCCGAAAAATGGACCTGTTAGAATTTTTTTTTTTTTGAAGAAAGGGCCTCATTAAAAACTCCACTAATCCTTACTGGGCTAGCCCAGCAAGGCCCTAGGAGGGGAAAAGAGTGCCCAAAATATATTATAAATCATGGTGGTTGGTTAACAACCGGTACAAAAGTTCGTAGAGCATCGGGCAAGCCCAGCCCAAAATACATAGAGGAATTAAAATGAAGGGCCCAAGTGGCTACAGAATTAGCTAAAGCGTTAGCTGCACGCGGTACATAATGTAAGCTAAGACCAGACACAGTGTCAATGAAAGATCTAGTGGCCTGTAACTGTTGCTGAAGAGTGGAGGCATCCTCGCCTGCCTGACACAGCCGATTGATCAGCAGGGCCGCATCTGATTCAAGAAGAAACCCTTGCCATCCAGCATCCACACCGAGTTGGACACCATCCGAGATAGCTCGTAGTTCCGCCGATGTAGAATCTGCAATAGCGTCCAAGTAAACAGCTCGTCCGAGCAAGATAGCACCATTAGCATCACGAGCCACAATGCCAAGCCCCGCGGATCCTGTAGTGGGGTGAAAAGCACCATCAACATTGATTTTATTGATCCAGCCGACGGCGGCCTCCATACAGGTGGGGAAAGTGCTGTCGTCATCTGCTGCCTCGTCGTGGGGATGTCTGATTTGGCCGATAGGTAGTCGCGAAGTAGATCCTGTGAGTTCATCAAGGTGAGCCAAGGGGGCTATAATCGCTGAGAATGGACCCACTCATTCCTCCTATTCCAAAGATCCCATAAGGTAGTCAGGAGGAGATCAAATTGTGCGCAAGAGAGGAGCCTAGCTCCTTGTTCTAGCCAAAGTGATATCGAGGTTGCAACACTATCACGAAATTCACTAGGGAAGCCTGCAAGGCTGAGCACCTCAGCAGCGCCTGGGCAGTCCCTGAATGCATGAAGTGCAGATTCGAGAGTCGAGGGGCAGAACGGACACATGCCGTCGCCCAATCCAATAGTCGCAAGTCTTTCACCTGTGGGCAGTGCACCCCGTCCTACCCTCCATCCAAAGGTGCGAACCTTCGGGAGTGTGTTGGATTTAGCAATAATCTTCCATAGAGGGCTCGGACGCTCAAGGGGCCGTGGGGGTCTATGTAAGAATAGGTAGCCGGAGCGTACTGAATATATATTAGTATCATGAAAACCCCATAGCAAGGTATCGCGATGGACATCAGATATCGGTACGCGTAGTATGTTGGCCGCGTCATCTTCGTCAAAATATTGACGTACTTTATTTTCATCCCATGCATTATGATGACGAATCATAAAATCGCCGCATCGCAAGGGTATCTCCTCATTATCTGGATAACTACCAAAGAAGGAGAGACCATCGGACCCACCCCAGTTATCACGATGGATGCGGAGACGACTATCAACTCCAGGTCTCCAGAAGAAACCCGGCTGTAAGTGTTGCAAAGCTTGCCATATACCTCGCCAAGCAAAGGAGGCACGTTGGTCAACTTTTGCCTCCATAATATTCCCGGAGGGATAATAGCGTGATCTGAGGACCCGAGCGAGCAGGGAGTCGGGCGAATGAATTAGTCGCCAGATTTGCTTCCCCAGAAGAGCAATATTAAAGTCCCGTAAGTCACGGAAGCCCATGCCCCCTGCGGCTTTGGGTGTGCACATAGTATCCCAGGAGAGCATTGGCCATTCTTTTTTGTTACTCCTGCCCGTCCACCAGTAGCGGCGAATTGATCATGTCGCGTCATCCACAATGTTTTGTGGGAGCAGATAACATGACATAACATATTGAGGCAATGCTTGCGCCACTGATTTTATGAGAACTTCACGCCCACTATACGATAGCAAGTTAGTATCCCATTTAGTCATGCGTGAATTGACTTTGTCTCTAATGAAACCAAGACTAGCCGTTCGATTCCTCCCAATGAGAAGAGGGACTCCTAGATAGGTTCCAGGGTCATCAACCAAACGGATGCCAAGATTATGTTGTAGAGCATGTGTGAAGTTCGTCGAACAGAAAGAGCTACAAAAGGCAGTCGACTTAGAGAAGTTGACAGACTGTCCTGAGGATGATTCATACAGACGGAGAATCTCCTTCAACCGGTCTATTTCCATGGGGCAATTACGGACAAAGACAATACTATCATCCGCAAAGAGCAGGTGATTAATTCTTGGGCCACGCCTATTGGCCTGTAATCCAACTAGACGTCCCAGTTGCTGTTCAGCCTCAAGGGCCGCTGAAAGCCCTTGGGAGCATATTAAAAAGAGGAAAGGCGAAAGAGGGTCCCCTTGCCGGATTCCCCTAGTCGGAAAGACCTCGTTGGACAGAGCGCCATTAAGACGGACAGAGAATGACACAGTGGATACACACCGGAGTAGTAATTGTACCCAATCAGACGCAAAACCCATACGTAACATTACGTCTTTTTTTTGAAAGGTATTTTATTGATTAAATAGTTTCAACCTTACATAGAGCACAGATATGAGCCTCGTTAAAAAACCTCCCTAAATCTAGATGGAGGAAAAAGAGTGCATCATATCTGGCTGAGTACAAACACTGGAGTAGAAGTAAGCCAAGGCCATAAAAGAAAGTTCCCCCAATGCATTACATTTACCCCTCACACTACAACAGCGCTCCTGCCGAGAAAATAGTCACTCCACAGTGCTAGAAGACCCCCACCAGGACAGCACTCCTCTGCTTCGATAGAGCCGCTGCAAGAGACATCAAGGGACTGCAAAAAAACCTGCACACAACTACTAGACAAAAAACGGGTGATCATAAACCATACAAAAATAAACATTAACCGATACCACCGGCCCCATCCCGATCTCCAAGCCAGCTAACCTATACCATTTTTGGCTAACTTGTCAGCCTCGATATTGCAATATCTCGGAATCCAACGGAAGCACATTCCTCTGGACCGAGCTAAGGCCACAAGGTTCAGCACCCTATCTCTGAAAAGAGTGGGGGGGCGCTTTCTCGATGCACCAATTGACCACTAATTGGCAATCCGATTCAATAATTAATCTATGATTGATTGACCATTGCGACGCAAGGAATAAGCTGATACCCCTATTCATCGCTTCAAATTCCAGAATTGCTGGCGGCGCACAATTAGAGGATTCAGAGAACTCAAATAGAGTCTCGCCAAGCGAATTCCTGACAAGGCCTCCGATCCCACCAATCCCCCTAGATCCGATGGCAGCGTCCGAGTTCAGTTTCAAGAACCCAGAAGGGGGTGGGCTCCAACTGCCAGGGGGGGTCGGGATTTGGGAACGGGCAAAGGAAGATTCCACCAAGGAGAAGTCCATCAGAAGGTCGGCCAGGGCCACAGAGCACTCTGGAAATTTCGCCTTGAACCACGAGGCGAGTCGGAATTTGACCAGGAAATCCAATTGGAGCCAGTCCACCTCCTTTTTCTGAAAAACTATCTCATTTCGGAATAACCAAATGGACCATACCATAGCGAAGGGGACCAGCTTTAGCCAGGTTCGTTTTCCAACCTTCCCCAAACCTTCCCATGCTTCGAAGAATCTGGGAATATCGCCCGGCATGGCAGACAACAATCCGGCCATATTACAGAACCGCATCCAAGTGCGCCAAACCCCTGGACACGAAACAAAGAGGTGTGTACACGATTCCGGGAAGGCCTTACAGAGAGGGCACAAATTGTTGTCCAAGTTCCTCACACCCCGCTTAATGAGTTCCACTTTCACAGGAATGCGACCCCAAAGGAGTCTCCAGAAAAGAATTTCAACTTTAGGGGGAGCGAAGCCAATCCAGACTTGATTTTTCCAGATGGGGTTAGAGGTGTCACAGGGAGCCATAAGCTCCCTGAATGACTTAGATGAGAAGGAGCCATCACTCGAGCCCCCCCCCAACACACCCCGTCCCTTTCCAGGGAGGAAGGTCTAAGAGCACCAAGGCAATTCAGGAATAGGTTCCAAATGGGTACTTCCCAGTCAAGACAAGGGCGTCTCAGGGGGATAGACCAACACCACCCCGAATCCGATTTGACTTCAAACTCCGAGATGGTGCCAGATTTCTGGACAGAGAGAGCCAAAATGCGAGGAAACTTTTGCTTAAGGGAAAAGTCCCCAATCCAACGATCGGACCAAAAAAAGATAGCCCTACCGTCCCCTACCTGTAGGGAGATGTTTTCCTTGATCCGGGGACACAAGGGGTCATTTCCCAACGAGGAGTTCGCTATCCCTCTCCAAATCCACGAAGCTTGTTTAGGCTTCGGAATCGGTGGTAGGAGAGGGGAAGACGGGTTTGGAACTTTTGCATTTATCACCCGCCTCCAAAGACTATCCGATTCGTTACTGAATCTGATAATCCACTTACAAAGCAGCCCTCTATTTAGCAACTCCAGGTTCGCTACTCCCAAACCACCCGCAAATTTTGGCTTACAGATCTGGGCCCAGTTGACCCAATGAATGCATGATTTATCCTCGTTACCCCCCCAAAGGAAACGACCAAACAAACTATTAAGCCTGTTGCTTACTGAGGACGGTAAGCGGAACAAGGATAGAAAATAAGTAGGAAGGCTACACAGGATGGATTTCAGCAAGGTAAGGCGGCCACCTATAGATAAGGATTTGGATTTCCAATTATTTAGCTTAGACGTGACTTTGCTAAGGATCGGGTCCCATAGTGCAGCGGAATTACGACTTGATCCGAGGGGTAAGCCCAGGTATTCCGTACGGAGTTTGTCGAAGGAGCACCCTATATCCAGAGCCCAGTTCCTGATCGTATCCTCACATATGTTAATTCCAAAGACACGACTTTTCTTCAGATTGAGTTTAAGACCCGAAGCTAATTCGAATATTCGCAGGATCCGTTTGACACTACGGATTTGGTTCTCCTCTCCCTCACAGAAGATTAGAAGGTCATCCGCAAACTGAAGGTGAGATATTTCTATAAGAGAACTGACACGACCAACCCTGCACCCTGTAAATAGATTTTGTCGCACCGCCTTCCAAAATAACAGGCTAAGAGCTTCCCCAACTAGATTGAACAGGAGAGGGGATAGTGAACAGCCCTGCCTAAGGCCACGCGAGATCTTAAAACTTCGGTAGGTGAGCCGTTGACCAGAACTGATATAGAGGCTGATGAGATACATTTAAGGATCCATCCGCACCATCTTTCACCAAAATTACACTCTCTCATAACTCGGGTTAAGAACTCCCAACTAACAGTGTCGTATGCTTTCTAGAAATCGATTTTGAAAGCGATACCCTTACCACCCGATTTAGACATTGAGTCAATAACCTCATTTGCAATCAGCGAACAGTCTAGGATTTGGCGGCTCGGGATGAAAGTGAATTGTTGCTCACCAATGAGGTCACCCAGAACCGCACTTAGACGTTTGGCCAGAACCTTAGATAGAAGTTTGTACATACCACCAACCAAACTTATAGGCCTGAACTCATCTAGTGAGTTTGGGTTTTTTACCTTGGGAATTAGGGTGATGAACGAGTGATTAGTTCCTTCGTCCCAAGGGCAACCCCAGTAAAAATCATCGAAAAATCGCATTATATCACCCTTTAGGTTAATCCAGAATTTTTTAAAGAAACCCAGGTTAAAACCATCCGGGCCAGGGGCACGATTGCTATCAGAAGAGAACAAGACCGCCCAAACTTCATCTTCTCTGAACCTATCTTCAAGGGCGGAGGATTGAACATCGTTCAGCTTGCAGAAGTCCAACTTTAGGTCCTCCACCTCAAGGGCAGTAATGGTATTGTAAGAATCAAAGAAATGATCTCTAACCATCTTTTTTACTGACGGCGGATCGCTGATTTCCACCCCGTCCTTCATCAGTTGGGTTAACTGATTAGCTCTTCTTCTTTCCATGGCTGTTAGATGAAAGAATCGGGTGTTACGGTCACCCTCCGAGAACCAACGCAGACGAGACTTTTGAAGCCACTCGCTCTCTTCTTTTCGGAAGGTCGCCCACAGTTGAGATCTTAGGGTCCGGAGAGTGTCGTACAAGCCAGGAATCGAAAGGCCTTGCTGTAATTGGGATTCCAGAAGGCCAATTTCCTTTGCAATAGCTGCTGAATTCCGGTCGTTTTTCATTCTAACATCCCCAGACCACGCCTTCACAGCCAGTTTCTTAGCTTTTAGTAAACCCCCGATTCTGGGAATAGTGCTTTGATTCCTCTGATCCTCTAATGTTTTCGTCACCACATCCTCAAAACCCTTCATCTCCAGCCAATAGTTGAAGCATCTGAAGGGTTTCGGACCCCGGTTGGATTGTTCGGACGCTAGCTGAATCGCATTATGATCCGATATGGATCTCGGGAGGAGTTTCTGAATTAAACCCGGCAACGCCAAACTAAGTTCTGAAGAGATCAGAAACCTATCTAGGCGTATAAAAGTCGGTGGATCACGGTTATTACACCAGGTAAATTTACCACCCGCCAAAGGTAAATCCATAAGCTCAGCTTCAGAGACAAAGTTCCTGAAGGCATCGATGAGCTGGATATTCATTGTCAGCCCCACTTTCTCCTCTTGGTCCAGAAAGAGGTTAAAATCACCACCCAAGCACCAAGGAACATCCTTCGATTTTAAGAAGCCCAGTAACTCGGCGAGGAATGTGGCTTTTTCCGAATCGACGGAGGGGCCGTATACGTTGACCAAGCCACACCGAACGCCTGTGCTCTTAATTGCCCCAACTAGGACCGAGAACCTTTGGAAGCTAAGTTTTTCGTCAATTTGGAAAAATTCAGTATCCCATACACAAAGAAGCCCACCAGCTGAACCCGAAGCGGGGGAGAAGGAATAATCTATTTCCCCTATATTCGAAATAGCTTTGATATCCCTAATGGATATGTCTTCTAATTTAGTCTCTTGGAGGAAAACCAGGTTAGGTCGGATCCTACTAATAACCTCTCTAAGGGCTCTTTTTTTCTCCCTACGTCTAAAACCCCTAATGTTCCAAGTTATGGCATTAAAATTCATATTAAATTATTGAAAATGAAAACGAAAGAAAAACATACCTTAGCCTGGCCGAATTACACCCTGCTCCTCGAATCCATCTCCAAGCTATAAACCTTCCGGATAACCGCCTCTCTACCACCCTTAAAAGAAATCTCTAATAAGTTGCACATTTCCCAAACAGATTCAGCTTCAAGACCGGCAGCGGAGTCTTCGAACTCCAAGTTATCAAAGTGGTCATCAATGGGGGTCAACGGAGGGACATCCTCTATGGAATCTCTAACCAGACGTCTAATTAATCTCCTGGTTTTGGCCCGGAAAAAGCTTCTGTGGCCAAACACGGGGGATGAGTCATATTGGTTTTGACCATTCGGAAGAGACACACCGGGAAGAATTTTATCCCCCGCTTCAAAAC
The DNA here is from genome assembly GCA_030270665.1 of Hibiscus trionum. NCBI lineage: Eukaryota > Viridiplantae > Streptophyta > Magnoliopsida > Malvales > Malvaceae > Hibiscus > Hibiscus trionum. The sequence goes on along the minus strand of BSYR01000010.1, from coordinate 33,286,370 downwards.
TGTCCGGGACAATTTCCCCAGACCAGGAGTGGGAATTCGGCACTGAATTCGGAACTGGATTAGGAATCAAGGTGGGCCAATTAATCGAATTTGAGGAAAGTTGATTCCCCAATCTTGGGCTACCCACACGAGCAGACCCATTATTTAGGCCCGGGATGAGAGCATTAATCAAGGGAATACTGGGATTAAAGGATGAGGGTCCCACATAGTCATCAAATAATTGCCGCCTAGGGGGAGAATCCACCCAATTCTCCACGTGCACTATATCAGAATTGGAAACCACCCTGGGAACATTCTCTGACAGCCCATTATTACGTGAACCGACATTCAATGATAATCCCACATTCGAGGGCCTCTGTTCACGAGGCGGCGTCGCATTAACATTCTCCTACTCACGAGGCGACGCCGCAAAATTTCCCCCCTGCACACGAGGCGACGCTCCGTTGCTTTCGCCATGGCTACTCCGGTCGCCACCCACCGGAGACAAAGGATGCCCAGCCGTTTCATTTGCACCCAAGTCTGAAGCATCTTCTTCGTCTAAAGGGTTCCAATCCTCGTCGGAACCCTCCCCATCCAACCCCGGATCCATGTCGGACGACTTCCAACTACAATCACCGATTGAAATCTTTATTCGGAACGGGAAACCCATGGAGGAAACAACGATATGCTTTGGAATCACGGCTGTGCTAACCACCCTGATGCAAATCTTTGCCACGTCCAGCCTCTCCTTGTTTTGGGTGGCACTATCAACATCCACAAAAATGCCCCATCGGTTTCCCAGATCTTCAAAAAACTTTGAGTGCCAGCAGCATAACGGCACACCATGCAGCCCCAGGTCTATGAAATAATGAGGGGAACCATGGATCATCAGAGGACCGATCCGGGAGAACCAAAAAGAGAGCTCATCGCGCTTGCCGTTCCATATGGCTGTCATGTATTCCGACGAGCTAAACATCAAAATATGAGAACCATTATCGACTCCCCACTTGGATACCATAACATCAATATCATCATTACCCAACGCTCGTTGAATAAAATCTAGATCAAATCCGTCTTTCAAAACACCGACCAAGCATCGATTCAGCCACTCCAAGTCCTTCGCCGGTACATGAAAATTAATTTTTTCCGGGTCAGAACATCCCATAGCACCGCCCGAAGTCCCCGGGACATTTGTATTGGCATTCTCAGTCGCCTTACCACGAGAGGCCCTCTGCTCCTGCCCGCCGGGCTGAAACTCAGCACCACCAGAATTATTCTGGGCGTGCGCCATATTTTCCTTGCTACCTGTATCAGTCTCCTTCAATAAAGTATCTCGATACGAGCGAGGAGGGACACTCGGGCGTACCTCCGAGGGTTGCTGCATAGGCTTTTTCTTCTCCGGAGGATTTGCCCGGGTTCTGGCAACCGAGACCCTGATGAGACGCCCATCAATTTTGAGACCATCCAAATGTCCGATAGCTCTCTGCTGTTCCTCTTTCGAACCAAAAGCGATGAAAGCAAATGTAGACTCAGAGAACCTCAGTCTGGGATTTCGGAGGGGGATATAAAGTCTCCTAACCTTCCCATATGCTTCAAATAATTCCTTAACAGTCGATCGGGGAACCCTTTTACTCAAGTTATAAACAAAAACTGTCCACTCCGGCGGTTTCGGATACACCCTCATCGGTGAAGCACGCCTGTCGAAGCGGTTCTTTCTTCTGTTAACCACCGTCCAAGTTCCTGTCTTTCGGGAATGGTTTGGCTGCCGGAAGGGTCAAGTCTGACGGGAACACTGCGGCCGCCGGGGAACGCCATTGAGAGCGTTTTGTATGTTTATTAAATTATTGTGTAATAGTTATTGTAACATCACGTCTTTAAGAAAAGACCATTCAACCTTATCAAATGCCTTCTCCATATCGAGCTTCAAGGCAGCCCCTTGATATATTGAAGCGTTATTAGTATGGAGGGTATGCACAAGTTCATGCGCAATCAGAATATTGTCAGTAATGTTCCTGCCACTAACAAAAGCAGCTTGCGCATCACTGATACAAGATGGTAATATAGGCTTAAGTCGATTCACAAGAACCTTGGCAATGGTCTTGTAAATGACAGTCCATAAGCTGATCGGCCGGAATTGACGCATGGTTGAAGCGTCAGGCACCTTTGGAATGAGGACAATGATGGCTTTGTTCACCGTTGCCATATCCTCCTCACCTCGTAACAGACGCAAACAAAGTTGGACAAATTCAGGCCCAATGACATCCCAGTATTGTCTGTAGAAACTACTAGGGAAGCCGTCAAAACCCGGAGCTTTCCTGGGGCCTATATCCCTGAAAGCTGTGGTTACCTCGTCTTCAGTGAAGGGTCGTAGCAATGAGTCATTCATTTCAGCGCTAACAACCGGGGTAATATGTTCTAAAAGCACCGGAGAGGAACTCGGATTAGAAGATGTGAACAAATCCTGGAAATAATCGGATGCAATCCGAAGAAGCTCATAATCAATTATATGAACTCCTAAAATTTGATTCTAACTTATTTTGCGGTCTTTTTTGTAGAGGTTTCGGACGAGCGGGTCTAAATGGGCCGAACAATGGACCTGTTAGAATTTTAACTAAGTAAAAAGTACAGAAATCTAGTTTTTGCAATATAATCATGTTGAAAAGCTCATAATCAATTATATGAACTCCTAAAATTTGATTCTAACTTATTTTGCGGTCTTTTTTGTAGAGGTTTCGGACGAGCGGGTCTAAATGGGCCGAACAATGGACCCGTTAGAATTTTAACTAAGTAAAAAGTATAGAAATCGAGTTTTTGCAATATAATCCTGTTGAAAAGCTCGTAATCAACTGTATGAACTCCTAAATTTGGATTAAAACTTATTTTGCAACCCTTTTGTAGAGATTTCGGACGAGCGGGTCTAAATGGGCGAACAATGGACCCGTTAGAATTTTAACTGAGTAAAAATTACAGAAATCAAGTTTTTGCAATATAATCGTGTTGAAAAGCTCATAATCAATTATATGAACTCCTAAGATTTGATTAAAACTTGTTTTGCGGTCTTTTTTGTAGAGGTTTCGGACGAGCGGGTCTAAATGGGCCGAACAATGGACCCGTTAGAATTTTAACTGGGTAAAAAGTACAGAAATTGAGTTTTTTCAATATAATCGTGTTGAAAAGCTTATAATCAATTGTATAAACTCCAAAATTTGGATTAAAACTTATTTTGCAACCCTTTTGTAGAGGTTTCGGACGAGCGGGTCTAAATGGGCCGAACAATGGACCCGTTAGAATTTTAATTGAGTAAAAAGTACAGAAATCGAGTTTTTGCAATATAATCGTGTTGAAAAGCTCGTAATCAATTATACGAACTCCTAAAATTTGATTAAAACTTGTTTTTCGGTCATTTTTGTAGAGGTTTCGGACGAGCGAGTCTAAATGGGACGAAAAATGGACCTGTTAGAATTTCACCTGAGTAAAAAGTATAGAAATTGAGTTTTTTCAATATAATCATGTTGAAAAGCTCGTAATCAATTATATGAAGTCCTTAATTTTGATTAAAACTAACTTTACGATCCTTTTTGTAAGGTTTGGGACGAGCGGGTCTAAATGGGTCAAATAATGGAGCTGTTAGAGTTTTAACAGAGTAAAAAGTACAAAAATTGAGTTTTAGCAAAATAACCGTGTTGAAAAGCTCGTAATCAATTATATGAACTCCTAAAATTTGATTATAACTTATTTTGCGGTCTTTTTTGTAGAAGTTTCGGACGAGCGAGTCTAATTGGGCCGAATAATGGACCCGTTAGAATTTTAAATGAGTAAAAAGTACAGAATCGAGTTTTTGCAATATAATCGTGTTGAAAAGCTCGTAATAAATTGTATGAACTCCTAAATTTTGATTAAAACTTGTTTTGTGGTCCTTTTTGTGGAGGTTTTGGAGGAGCGGGTTTAAATGGGCCGTAAAATAGACCTGTTAGAATTTTAACTGAGTAAAAAGTACAGAATTTGAATTTTTACAATATAATCGTGTTGAAAAGCTCGTAATCAATTGTATGAACTCCTAAATTTGTATTAAAACTTGTTTTGTGGTCATTTTTGTAGAGGTTTCGGATGAGCGGGTCTAAATGGGCCGAACAACGGACCCGTTAGAACTTTAACTGAGTAAAAAGTACAGAAATCGAGTTTTTGCAATATAATCGTGTTGAAAACCTCATAATCAATTATATGAAATCCTAAATTTGGATTAAAACTTATTTTGCAGCCCTTTTGTAGAGTTTTCGGACGAGCGGGTCTAAATGGGCCGAACAATGGACCGTTAGAATTTGGATTAAAATCGTGGAGGTCACGAAAGCCGAGTCCCCCTGCTGATTTGGGGGTATAGAGGGAGTCCCAAGAAAGCAGCGGCCATCCTCGTCTATTGCTACGTCCTGACCACCAATAACGACGGATAGAGACAATCATGTCATCTATGATATTTTGTGGCAGTAGGTAGCATGACATGATATATTGTGGCATTGTATGTGCCACTTCAGTTAATATTCTAACGGGTCCATTGTTCGGCCCATTTAGACCCGCTCGTCCGAAACCTCTACAAAAGGGTTGCAAAATAAGTTTTAATCATATTTAGGAGTTCATACAATTGATTACGAGCTTTTCAACACGATTATATTGCAAAAACTCGATTTCTGTACTTTTTACTCAGTTAAAATTCTAACGGGTCCATTGTTCGGCCCATTTAGACCCGCTCGTCCGAAACCCTTACAAAAAAGATCGCAAAATAAATTTTAATCAAATTTTAGGAGTTCATATAATTGATTAAGAGCTTTTCAACACGATTATATTGCAAAAACATGATTACTGTTCTTTTTACTCAGTTAATATTCTAACGGGTCCATTGTTCGGCCCATTTAGACCCGCTCGTCCGAAACCTCTACAAAAGGGTTGCAAAATAAGTTTTAATCCAAATTTAGGAGTTCATACAACTGATTACGAGCTTTTCAACACAATTATATTGCAAAAACTCGATTTTTGTTCTTTTTACTCAGTTAAAATTCTAATGGGTCCATTGTTCGCCCCATTTAGACCCGCTCGTCCGAAACCTCTACAAAAAAGACCGCAAAACAAGTTAGAGTCAAATTTTAGGATTTCATAGAATTGATTACGCGCTTTTCAACACGACTATATTGCAAAAACTTGATTTCTTTACTTTTTACTCAGTTAAAATTCTAACGGGTCCATTGTTCGGCCCATTAAACCCGCTCGTCCGAAACCTCTACAAAAGGGTTTAAAAATAAGTTTTAATCCAAATTTAGGAGTTCATACAATTGATTACGAGCTTTTCAATACGATTATATTGCAAAAACTCGATTTTCTGTACTTTTTACTCAGTTAAAATTCTAACGGGTCCATTGTTCGGCCCATTTAGACCCGCTCGTCCGAAACCTTTACAAAAAAGACCGCAAACGAAGTTAGAATCAAATTTTAGGAGTTCATATAATTGATTACGAGCTTTTCAACACGATTATATTGCAAAATCTCGATTACGGTTCTTTTTACTCAGTTAAAATTCTAACGGGTCCATTGTTCGACCCATTTAGACCCGCTCGTCCGAAACCTCTACAAAAGGGTTGCAAAATAAGTTTTAATCCAAATTTAGGAGTTCATACAATTGTTTACGAGGTTTTCAACACGATTATATTGCAAAAACTCGATTTCTTCTCTTTTTACTCAGTTAAAATTCTAAAGGGTCCATTGTTCGCCCCATTTAGACCCGCTCGTCCGAAACCTCTACCAAAAAACTGCAAAACAAGTTAGAGTCAAATTTTAGGATTTCATATAATTGATTACGAGCTTTTCAACATGACTATATTGCAAAAACGTGATTTCTTCACTTTTTACTCAGTTAAAATTCTAACGGGTCCATTGTTCGGCCCATTAAACCCGCTCATCCGAAACCTTTACAAAAAAGATCGCAAAATAAGTTTTAATCAAAATTTAGGAGTTCATATAATTGATTAATAGCTTTTCAACACGATTATATTGCAAAAACTCGATTTCTGTTCTTTTTACTCAATTAATAATCTAACGGGTCCATTGTTCGGCCAATTTAGACCCGCTCGTCCGAAACCTCTTCAAAAGGGTTGCAAAATAAGTTTTAATCCAAATTTAGGAGTTCATACAATTGATTACAAGCTTTTCAACACAATTATATTGCAAAAACTCGATTTTTTTGCTTTTTACTCAGTTCAAATTCCAACGGGTCCATTGTTCGGACCATTTAGACCCGCTCGTCCGAAACCTCTACAAAAGGTTTGCAAAATAAGTTTTAATCAAAATTTAGGAGTTCATACAATTGATTACGAACTTTTCAACACGATTATATTGCAAAAACTCAATTTATGTACTTTTTACTCAGTTAAAATTCTAACGGGTCCATTGTTCGACCCATTTAGACCCGCTCGTCCGAAACCTTTACAAAAAAGATCGTAAAATAAGTTCTAATCAAATTTTAGGAGTTCATATAATTGATTAAGAGCTTTTCAACACGATTATATTGCAAAAACTTGATTTCTGTACTTTTTACTCAGTTAAAATTCTAACGGGTCCATTGTTCGGCCCATTTAGACCTGCTCGTCCGAAACCTCTACAAAAGGGTTGCAAAATAAGTTTTAATCCAAATTTAGGAGTTCATACAATTGATTACGAGCTTTTCAACACAATTATATTGCAAAAACTTGATTTCTGTTCTTTTTACTCAGTTAATATTTTAACGGGTCAATTGTTCGGCCAATTTAGACCCGCTCGTCCGAAACCTGTACAAAAGGGTTGCAAAATAAGTTTTAATCCAAATTTAGGAGTTCATACAATTGATTACGAGCTTTTCAACACAATTATATTGCAAAAACTCGATTTATGTTCTTTTTACTTAGTTAATATTCTAAAGGGTCCATTGTTCGCCCCATTTAGACCCGCTCGTCCGAAACCTCTACAAAAAAACTGCAAAACAAGTTAGAGTCAAATTTTAGGATTTCATATAATTGATTACGAGCTTTTCAACACGACTATATTGCAAAAACTTGATTTCTTTACTTTTTACGCAGTTAAAATTCTAACGGGTCCATTGTTCGGCCCATTAAACCCGCTTGTCCAAAACCTCTACAAAAGGGTTGCAAAATAAGTTCTAATCCAAATTTAGGAGTTCATACAATTGATTACAAGCTTTTCAACACAATTATATTGCAAAAACTCAACTTTTGTTCTTTTTACTTAGGTAAAATTCTAACGGGTCCATTGTTAGGCCCATTTAGACCCGCTCGTCCGAAACCTCTACAAAAGGGTTGCAAAATAAGTTTTAATCAAAATTTAGAAGTTCATACAATTGATTACGAGCTTTTCAACAAGATTATATTGTAAAATCTCGATTACAGTTCTTTTTACTCAGTTAAAATTCTAATTGGTCCATTATTCGGCCCATTTAGACCCGCTCATCCGAAACCTTTACAAAAAAGATCGCAAAATAAGTTTTAATCAAATTTTAGGAGTTCATATAATTGATTAAGAGCTTTTCAACACGATTATATGGCAAAAACTCGATTTCTGTTCTTTTTACTCAGTTAATATTATAACGGGTCCGATGTTCGGCCAATTTAGACCCGCTCGTTCTAAACCTCTACAAAAGTGTTGCAAAATAAGTTTTAATCCAAATTTAGGAGTTCATACAATTGATTTCGAGCTTTTCAACACAATTATATTGCAAAAAACACGATTTTTTTGCTTTTTACTCAGTTAAAATTCCAACGGGTCCATTGTTCGGCCCATTTAGACCCGCTCGTCCGAAACCTCTACAAAAGGTTTGCAAAATAAGTTTTAATCAAAATTTAGGAGTTCATACAATTGATTACGAACTTTTCAACACGATTATATTGCAAAAACTCGATTTATGTACTTTTTACTCAGTTAAAATTCTAACGGGTCCATTGTTCGGCCCATTTAGACCCGCTCGTCCGAAACCTCTACAAAAGGGTTGCAAAATAAGTTTTAATCCAAATTTAGGAGTTCATACAATTGATTACGAGCTTTTCAACACAATTATATTGCAAAAACTTGATTTTTGTGATTTTTACTCAGTTAAAATTCTAACGGGTCCATTGTTCGGCCCATTTAGACCTGCTCGTCCGAAACCTCTACAAAAGGGTTGCAAAATAAGTTTTAATCCAAATTTAGGAGTTCATACAATTGATTACGAGCTTTTCAACACGATTATATTGCAAAAACTCGACTTCTGAACCTTTTACTCTGTTAAAATTCTAACGGGTCCATTGTTCGTCCCATTTAGACCCGCTCGTCCGAAACCTTTACAAAAAAGATCGCAAAATAAATTTTAATCAAATTTTACGATTTCATATAATTGATTAAGAGCTTTTCAACACGACTATATTGCAAAAACTTGATTTCTGTTCTTTTTACTCAGTTAATATTCTAACGGGTCCATTGCTCGTCCCATTTAGACCCGCTCGTCCGAAACCTCTTCAAAAGGGTTGCAAAATAAGTTTTAATCCAAATTTAGGAGTTCATACAATTGATTATGAGCTTTTCAACACAATTATATTGTAAAAACTCGATTTTTGTGCTTTTTACTCAATGAAAATTCTAACGGGTCCATTGTTCGGCCCATTTAGACTCGATCGTCCGAAACCTATACAAAAGGGGTTGCAAAATAAGTTTTAATCCAAATTTAGGAATGCATATAATTGATTACGAGCTTTTCAACATGATTATATTTCAAAAACTCGATTACTGTTCTTTTTACTCAGTTAGAATTCTAACGGGTCCATTGTTCGGCCCATTTAGACCAGTTCGTCCGAAACCTTTACAAAAAAGATCGCAAAATAAATTTTAGTCAAATTTTAGGAGTTCATATAATTGATTAAGAGCTTTTCAACACGATTATATTGCAAAAACTTGATTACTGTTCTTTTTACTTAGTTAATATTCTAACGGGTCCATTGTTCGGCCCATTTAGACCCGCTCGTCCGAAACCTCTACAAAAGGGTTGCAAAATAAGTTTTAATCCAAATTTAGGAGTTCATACAATTGATTACGAGCTTTTCAACACAATTATATTGCAAAAACTCGATTTCTGTTCTTTATACTTAGTTAATATTATAAAGGGTCCATTGTTCGCCCCATTTAGACCCGCTCGTCCGAAACCTCTACAAAAGTGTTGCAAAATAAGTTTTAATCCAAATTTAGGAGTTCATACAATTGATTACGAGCTTTTCAACACTATTATATTGCAAAAACTCGATTTTTGTTCTTTTTACTCAGTTAAAATTCTAAAGGGTCCATTGTTCACCCCATTTAGACCCGCTCGTCCGAAACCTCTACAAAAAAACCGCAAAACAAGTTAGAGTCAAATTTTAGGATTTCATATAATTGATTACGAGCATTTCAACACGACTATATTGCAAAAACTTGATTTCTGTACTTTTTACTCATTTAAAATTCTAACGGGTCCATTGTTCGGCCCATTTAGACCCGCTCGTCCGATACCTCTACAAAAAGGGTTGCAAAATAAGTTTTAATCCAAATTTAGGAGTTCATACAATTGATTACGAGCTTTTCAACACAATTATATTGCAAAAACTCAATTTTTGTGCTTTTTACTCAGGTAAAATTCTATCGGGTCCATTGTTCGGCCCATTTAGACCCGCTTGTCCGAAACCTCTACAAAAGGGTTGCAAAATAAGTTTTAATAAAAATTTAGGAGTTCATACAATTGATTACGAGCTTTTCAACATGATTATATTGCAAAAACTCGATTTATGTAGTTTTTACTCAGTTAAAATTCGAACGGGTGGTGGGTGTGATGAAAACTCTCTCAACTTTTTTCTCTTTAACTCTCCCTCTCATTTTCCCCTTCCACTCCAGCCACCACCACCACCACCACCACCACCACTTTCCACCCTTCCACCACCACTTCTACCACCTCTCCCCTTCACCTCCACCGCCGTGGTGCTTGCTTAGCACCCAAACGGTGACTGTGGTAATCCGAACCCTCACCCCGCAGAATTTTACTTTCCCGTTGGCATTGCCATGGCTCTCCTCTAACCATCTACCGATCTTTCCATGCTGGTTGGTGTCACACCACCCTCTGGCCAAAGGGATACCACCGGAGTTCTCCATGGCTACCCCTCATTGGCACGTACAGGTTTGTTTATCCATTTTATTATTGTCATGGAAATCTTACTTTCTGCCATCATCCATAATTTTCCATGTTAATCTCATCATAATAATTTTTCGTAATCTTAATAATCTTTCGGATTGTTTTGATTCTGCTGGGTCACACTTATGGGTGCCCTTCGTCACCCCAGCCCTCATAAACATGGCACAGGGGTTATCCTGGCCGTCACGGCCTTGTACTCTTCCTTCTCTTGGACAATGGTACGAGAATTGCAAGTCTATTATTATCGTATTTGGCCAACCTACTGCATGGCGAGGGCTTGCATGCAAACGGATGCATAGATGAAACCATTTACACCATGCAGCATCTATATTATTATATCCGGGGAATTTTATTCTCTTATATTTATTAGTGATACTCCTCACGTGTGGATTGTTGGTTGCTAGCAATCTGCCAGGATACATTCTGAGACCATCGCTCACTGCAGCTAAGGTTTCTCCATTCCCCTCCATGCAGACAATAATGGCAATTTGTGTAGCGATGGTATTCCGGGCCAGGTACGTTGCTACCACGGTCTCCATGCAGGGTTACAGTGCTGTTCACTCTCATTGGAGGAGAGACAACGCTTTGAGAATCCATTACCCCGTTCTTTGTGAGATTTTTTTGTTCCAACAAAGCGGGATAATTCGAATGTTCTTAACGGATAAGTTCTGATATATCAGGAATCCATTTCCTTTTGATTTCACCTTCAATTTCACATTATCTAAATCTAAAATATTGTTTGAAATTGTTGGGACAACTATCACTATCTCTTCAAATCTAAAAATACCATGCATTTTCAAATTCTATTTCAAACTTAAATTATCTAAGTTAAAATTGAATTTTGAATTTGTTGAGAGAGATTTGATATCTCTTTTTACGGTGAACCTAAAGCTCTTTAGGATTCCCATGCATTTCAAATTGCAGGTAAAATTACATTTAAATGTTATTTTATCCTCTGCAATTCGAATTTTCTCTAAATTATCTAAATTTAGAATATCTTTTGAAGTTGGTGGGGAATCTATCACTATCTCTACTAATCTAAAAATACCATACATTTTCAAATTCTATTTCAAACTTAATTTATCTAAGTTGAAATTGAATTTTGAATTTGTTGAGAGAGATTTGATCAAATTGCAGATAAAATTACATTTAAACGTTATTTTATCCTCTGCAATTCGAATTTTCTCCAAATTATCTAAATTTAGAATATTTTTTGAAGTTGGTAGGGAATCTATCTCTATTGATCTAAAAATACCATACATTTTCAAATTCTATTTCAAACTTAAATTATCTAAGTTAAAATTGAATTTTGAATTTGTTGGAAGAGATTTGATATCTCCTTTTTTGGTGAATCTAAGGATCTTTAGGATTCCCATGCATTTCAAATTGCATATAAAATTACATTTAAATGTTATTTTATCCTCTGCAATACGAATTTTCTCCAAATTATCTAAATTTAGAATATTTTTTGAAGTTGGTGGGGAATCTATCACTATCTCTACTAATCTAAAAATACCATACATTTTCAAATTCTATTTCAAACTTAAATTATCTAAGTTAAAATTGAATTTTGAATTTGTTGAGAGAGATTTGATCAAATTGCGGATAAGATTACATTTAAACGTTATTTTATCCTCTGCAATTCGAATTTTCTCCAAATTATCTAAATTTAGAATATTTTTTTGAAGTTGGTAGGGAATCTATCTCTACTGATCTAAAAATACCATACATTTTCAAATTCTATTTCAAACTTAAATTATCTAAGTTAAAATTGAATTTTGAATTTGTTGGAAGAGATTTGATATCTCCTTTTTCGGTGAACCTAAGGCTCTATAGGATTCCCATGCATTTCAAATTGCAGATAAAATTACATTTAAATGATTTTTTATCCTCTGCAATTCGAATTTTCTCCAAATTATCTAAATTTAGAATATTTTTTGAAGTTGGTGGGGAATCTATCACTATCTCTACTAATCTAAACATACCATACATTTTCAAATTCTATTTCAAACTTAAATTATCTAAGTTAAAATTGAATTTTGAATTTGTTGAGAGAGATTTGATCAAATTGCAGATAAAATTACATTTAAACGTTATTCTATCCTCTGCAATTCGAATTTTCTCCAAATTAACTAAATTTAGAATATTTTTTGAAGGTTGTAGGGAATCTATCACTATCTCTACTGATCCAAAAATACCTTACATTTTCAAATTCTATTTCAAACTTAAATTATCTAAGTTAAAATTGAATTTTGAGGACTGGTTGGCTGCAACGTCAAGAACTACCAAAGGAGCAAATGGCTCGCGCAAAACTAAACGTAGCCCTCCGATGGTTGCTGCTGGTGTTACCAAGAGGCCGAGAACTTCCCCCTCCACTCAAGCTAAGCCGGTGAAACCCGGAATGCCCTCTGACAAACCTTTCAAACTATCTAAAGCTGGGATGATCAGCAAAATCTCTTCGGCGGCGGTTGACGTTCAACCCCGCCGAGAGAAATGAGGATCTTTTGTTGGAACTGCCGCGGTCTTGGTTCCCCGACGGCAGTTCAAGGGTTGAGCACCATTGCTCACAGGTTGCAACCGGATGTTATCTTCTTGTCTGAAACTCGCTTATGTCGTTACTATTATGATCGTTTAAGAATTTTATTAGATATGCATGGCTGCATCCATGTTGATAGCAGCCCCACATGTTTCGGTCTCATCATTTTTTGGAATAATAAAATTCAACTTGATTTGCTTTCGTATTCTGATCGATCCATTGATGTTATTTTAAATTCGAATGATGAATGTTTTCGTTTTACGGGCATTTATGGTTACGCTGACACAAATATGTAGTCTAAAACATGGGATTTGATTGATTCTTTGCATCACGCTTCACCAATGCCGTGGTTAATTGGCGGTGACCTTAATGATATTTTATCAGATTCAGAAAAACAGGGAGGCTGTCGCCGACCGCAATCACAAATCACTAGCTTTCGCGAATGTTTATCTCGCAATAGTCTTTTTGATTGCAAGCCAGCATCGGGTTGGTTCACTTGGTCCCGCATCGGGCCTAATGTCTCAACTGTTTGTGAACGACTTGACCGTTTTGTAGCATGCAATGCATGGCTTAGTGAACATTCCACATTCGAATGCCGGAATATTTTTTCCCCGGATTCTGACCATTATGTCATAGACATGGATACCAAATATGTTCCCCAACGCAACACCACTCCTCGTGAGACCTTTGACCATTTCCGTTTTGAATCTTGTTGGGCAAATGATCCATCATGCATCACGACCGTCCAACAGGCATGGGCGAATGCATCTGGTAACTTGCCTGATAAATTACGTACAGTCGGTAACCATCTGCGTGATTGGCAATCGCATCGCCGATACCAGTCGCACAACCGCGTTGCAGAATTACAACGCAAAATCAATTCATATATGCGACGTCGTCATCTACCGCCTGCGATGCTAAATGACCTGCGCGACGCAAAACTAGAGCTTCGACGTCTTCTAGATGTCCGTGAAGCATACTGGGCACAATGATCGCGGGTCACATGGTTGTCCCAAGGGGCCAAAAACACGTCTTTTTTCCACGCTAGAGCCTCTAAGCGCAGGAAAAAGAATACTATTCGTGGCCTTCACGATGGTAACCATGTTTGGCATACAGCTACGCCAAGGCTCCTTCAAATAGCATCGGATTATTTTCGGACGCTGTTTACATCGTCCAACCCTAGTTCTTCGCCACGTCTGTTGGAACAAATTTCTTCGGTTATCACTCCATCAATGAATGTCTCTCTTTTGAGACCATTCACAGAGGGTGAAGTGCTTGCCGCCTTTCAAGATATTAGTCCTAAGAAAGCTCCGGGCATCAGTTGTTTTCTTAGTGGTTTTTTCCGACAACACTGGAACATCATTGGGCCTGAATTTATCCAGCTCTGTCTTCGTCTATTGCGTGGGGAAGCCGACATGTCGACTGTTAATAAAACGGTCATCGTGCTTATCCCGAAGGTTGCGGACCCCACCAATATGCGCCAGTTTCGACCAATTAGCTTATGCACAGTTATATACAAAACAGTTGCTAAGGTTCTTGTTAACCGTCTTAAGCCTGTTCTACCTGATTGTATCAGTGATGCACAGACAGCCTTTGTTCGTGACAGGAACATAACCGACAACATTTTAATCGCCCATGAGCTTGTGCATACCCTCCACTCGAATAGCGCTGCCATTTACCAAGGGGCGGCGTTGAAACTAGATATGGAGAAGGCGTTCGACAAAGTCGAATGGTCATTCCTTCGGGATGTGATGTCACGTATGGGCTTTGCACCTGAATGGGTGCACCTCATACTTCGTTGTGTCTCCTCGGTCTCTTTTTCTGTTAGAATTAACGGGACCCTATCCGATGAGTTTGTGCATGCTCGAGGCATCCGACAGGGCAACCCCCTCTCCCCTTTCCTCTTTCTGATTTGTTCCCAAGGGTTATCGGCGGAACTTGAATCCGAACAACGGGAAGGACGCCTTCTCGGCCTACAGGCTAATCGACATGGACCTAGGATTACACATCTGCTATTTGCCGATGATAGCATTGTTTTCCTTCGTAATTGCCCAGATGAGGTTGATAGGTTGAAAGAGATTCTACGCCTATATGAATCCTCCTCAGGACAAACTATTAATTTCGATAAGTCCACAGCTTACTGCAGTTCACGCTGCTCTGAGACCTTCATTCAGGCAGTTCGATTGACTCTCGGAGTACGCATTGTCGAGGACCCGGGTATCTATCTCGGAGTTCCCCTCATGATAGGGCGGAACCAAACGGAATGCTTAGGTTTTGTCCGCGACAAAGTCAATTCTCGAATAACTAAATGGGACACCAACTTACTTTCATTCAGTGGACGCGAAACACTGATAAAGTCGGTCGCACAAGCCATACCTCAGTATGTTATGTCTTGTTACTTGCTTCCGTAGAACATCATAGATGATATGACTAGCTCGATCCGTCGTTATTGGTGGTCTGGCCGCAGTAACAATCGAGGCTGGCCTCTGCTATCTTGGGAGTCTATTTGTGATCCCAAGGCAGCAGGGGGAAGGGGCTTTAGGAATCTACACGATTTTAACATTGCTCTCTTAGGTAAACAATTGTGGAGGCTGATCCATTCGCCTGAATCCCTCCTTGCGCGTGTCTTACGCTCACGTTACTTTCCTTCTGGGAAATTATTGGATGCTAAGCTCGATCGACGCGTGTCCTTCGCTTGGCGAGGACTTTGGCAGGCCATGCAACGATTGCAGCCAGGGTTCTTTTGGCGACCTGGAATTCAGAGTCAGATCCGTATCCACCGCGACCCTTGGGGTGGTACCTCTAGTTTATCCTTATTTGGAAATTATCAAGACGAGGAGGAACTCACCTTACGTTGTCGTGACTTTATGATCGGCAATCAAGTGTCTTGGGACGAACCCAAAGTTCGCCAGCATTTTGACTGGGATGATGTTGATGCCATACTGCGTGTGCCAATCTCCAATGAGCGGCGCGATGCATTACTTTGGGGATATCATGACACGAGTATGTATTCGGCGCGTTCCGGATATCTATTCTTACGGCGTCCAATTAGACCTATCAGTCGTCCTTCTCCCCTTTGGCGGGTTATCTCCAAAGCGAGCACCCTTCCGAAGATTCGGTCATTTAGCTGGAGAGCAGGACGAGATGCTCTACCCACAGGAGACCGTCTTGCAACTGTGGGGTTAGGCACTGGCATGTGCCCTTTTTGCCCGACTCTAGTGGAAACCCCACTCCATGCTCTCCGAGATTGTGTTGGAGCAGCTGAGGTTCTACAACTAGCTGGGTTCCCCCTCCCTTTACGTACTAGCACGCTCTTCCCCACTCACTTATGGTTGGAACAAGGGGCCTCGTTACTTTCTCGCTCTAAATTTAGTTTGTTCCTCACTATCCTTTGGAACCTTTGGAACTGGAGGAACGATTGGGTTCACTCCAAGCGTTTGCATCCGCCATGGCTTACTCTTATGAACTCTAAGGAACTATTACATGACTACGACTCGGCCAACTCTCTTCACGCCTCGACGCATCTACAGACAGAGCCAGCCCTTTCTCAACCAACATGGAGGCCGCCACCAGAAGGGAAGGTTAAAATCAATGTGGATGGTGCTTTCAACCCTGCCACAGGCGAAGCAGATTTTGGGTGTTATGGCTCGTGACGCTAGCGGCGCTATTCTCCGTGGCTGTGCCATTCATTGCGCAGGATGCCTAGACGCCTCCACTGCGGAGCTTCGCACCATTGTCACGGGGGCTACACTTGGTAGGGATGCCAGCTGGTGCAGCATCATTATCGAGTCTGACGCTGTTTGGTCATCAACAAAATACGTTGCCTCGGCCCGGACACCTCTCCTTTACGCCCATTTAGACCCGCTCGTCCGAACCCTTTACAAAAGGGTTGCAAAATAAGTTTTAATCCAAATTTAGGAGTTCATACAATTGATTACGAGCTTTTCAACACAATTATATTGCAAAAACTCGATTTTTGTGCTTTTTACTCAGTTAAAATTCTAACGGGTCCATTGTTTGGCCCAGTTAGACCCGCTCGTCCGGAACCTTTACAAAAAAGACCACAAAATAAGTTAGAATCAAATTTTCGGAGTTCATATAATTGATTAAGAGCTTTTCAACATGATTATATTGCAAAATCTCGATTACAGTTCTTTTTACTCAGTTAAAATTCTAACGGGTCCATTGTTCGTCCCCATTTAGACCCGCTCGTCCGAAACCTCTACAAAAGGGTTGCAAAATAAGTTTTAATCCAAATTTAGGAGTTCATACAATTGATTACGAGCTTTTCAACACTATTATATTGCAAAAACTCGATTTTTGTTCTTTTTACTCAGTTAAAATTCTAAAGGGTCCATTTTTCGCCCCACTTAGACCCGTTCGTCCGAAACCTCTACAAAAAAGACCGCAAAACAAGTTAGAGTCAAATTTTATGATTTCATATAATTGATTACGAGCTTTTCAACACGACTACATTGCAAAAAATCGATTTTTGTGCTTTTTACTCAGTTAAAATTCTAACGGGTCCATTGTTCGGCCCATTTAAAACCGCTCGTCCAAAACCTCTACAAAAGGGTTGCAAAATAAGTTTTAATCCAAATTTAGGAGTCATACATTTGATTACGAGCTTTTCAACACAATTATATTGCAAAAACTCGATTTTTGTGCTTTTTACTCAGTTAAAATTCTAACGGGTCCATTGTTTGGCCCAGTTAGACCCGCTCGTCCGAAACCTTTACAAAAAAGACCACAAAATAAGTTAGAATAAAATTTTCGGAGTTCATATAATTGATTAAGAGCTTTTCAACATGATTATATTGCAAAATCTCGATTACAGTTCTTTTTACTCAGTTAAAATTCTAACGGGTCCATTGTTCGTCCCCATTTAGACCCGCTCGTCCGAAACCTCTACAAAAGGGTTGCAAAATAAGTTTTAATCCAAATTTAGGAGTTCATACAATTGATTACGAGCTTTTCAACACTATTATATTGCAAAAACTCGATTTTTGTTCTTTTTACTCAGTTAAAATTCTAAAGGGTCCATTTTTCGCCCCACTTAGACCCGTTCGTCCGAAACCTCTACAAAAAAGACCGCAAAACAAGTTAGAGTCAAATTTTATGATTTCATATAATTGATTACGAGCTTTTCAACACGACTATATTGCAAAAAATCGATTGTTGTGCTTTTTACTCAGTTAAAATTCTAACGGGTCCATTGTTCGGCCCATTTAAAACCGCTCGTCCAAAACCTCTACAAAAGGGTTGCAAAATAAGTTTTAATCCAAATTTAGGAGTCATACATTTGATTACGAGCTTTTCAACACAATTATATTGCAAAAACTCGATTTTTGTGCTTTTTACTCAGTTAAAATTCTAACGGGTCCATTGTTCGGCCCATTTAGACCCGCTCGTCCGAAACCTTTACAAAAAAGACCGCAAATAAGTTAGAATCAAATTTTCGGAGTTCATATAATTGATTACGAGCTTTTCAACATGATTATATTGCAAAATCTCGATTACATTTCTTTTTACTCAGTTAAAATTCTAACGGGTCCATTGTTCGTCCCAATTTAGACCCGCTCGTCCGAAACCTCTACAAAAGGGTTGCAAAATAAGTTTTAATCCAAATTTAGGAGTTCATACAATTGATTAGGAGCTTTTCAATACGATTATATTGCAAAAACTTGATTTCTGTACTTTTTACTCAGTTAAGATTCTAACGGGTCCATTGTTTGGCCCATTTAGACCCGCTCGTCCGAAACCTATACAAAAAAGATCGCAAAATATGTTTTAATCAAATTTTAGGAGATCATATAATTGATTAAGAGCTTTTCAACACGATTATATTGAAAAAACTCAATTTCTGTTCTTTTTACTCAGTTAATATTCTAACGGGTCCATTGTTCGGCCCATTTAGACCCGCTCGTCCGAAACCTCTACAAAAGGGTTGCAAAATAAGTTTTAATCCAAATTTAGGAGATCATACAATTAATTACGAGCTTTTCAATACGATTATATTGAAAAAACTCAATTTCTGTACTTTTTACTCAGTTAAAATTCTAACGGGTCCATTTTTCGGCCCATTTAGACCCGCTCGTCCGAAACCTTTACAAAAAAGATCGCAAAATATGTTTTAATCAAATTTTAGGAGATCATATAATTGATTAAGAGCTTTTCAACACGATTATATTGCAAAAACTCAATTTCTGTTCTTTTTACTCAGTTAATATTCTAACGGGTCCATTGTTCGGCCCATTTAAAACCGCTCGTGCGAAACCTCTACAAAAGGGTTGCAAAATAAGTTTTAATCCAAATTTAGGAGCTCATACAATTAATTACGTGCTTTCCAATACGATTATATTGAAAAAACTAGATTTCTGTACTTTTTACTCAGTTAAAATTCTAACGGGTCCATTGTTCGGCCCATTTAGACCCGCTCGTCCGAAACCTTTACAAAAAAAGACCGCAAAATAAGTTAGAATCAAATTTTCGGATTTCATATAATTGATTACGAGCTTTTCAACATGATTATATTGCAAAATCTCAATTACAGTTCTTTTTACTCAGTTTTAATTCTAACGGGTCCATTGTTCGGCCCATTTAGACCCGCTCGTCCGAAACCTCTACAAAAGGGTTGCAAAATAAGTTTTAATCAAAATTTAGGAGTTCATGCAATTGATTACGAGCTTTTCAACACGATTATATTGCAAAAACTTGATTTCTGTACTTTTTACTCAGTTGAAATTCTAACGGGTCCATTGTTCACCCCATTTAGACCCGCTCGTCCGAAACCTTTACAAAAAAGATCGCAAAATATGTTTTAATCAAATTTTAGGATATCATATAATTGATTAAGAGCTTTTCAACACGATTATTTTGCAAAAACTCGATTTCTGTTCTATTTACTCAGTTAATATTCTAACGGGTCCATTGTTCGGCCCATTTAGACCCGCTCGTCCGAAACCTCTACAAAAGGGTTGCAAAATAAGTTTTAATCCAAATTTAGGAGTTCATACAATTGATCACGAGCTTTTTTGCACAATTATATTGCAAAAACTCGATTTTTGTGCTTTTTACTCAGTTAAAATTCAAACGAGTCCATTGTTCGGCCCATTTAGAACCGCTCGTCCGAAACCTCTACAATAGGGTTGCAAAATAAGTTTTAATCCAAATTTAGGAGTTCATATAAATGATTACGAGCTTTTCTATACGATTATATTGCAAAACTCGTTTTCTGTACTTTTTACTCAGTTAAGATTCTAACGGGTCCATTGTTTGGCCCATTTAGACCCGCTCGTCAGAACCCTTTACAAAAAAGATCGCAAAATAAATTTTAATCAAATTTTAGGAGTTCATATAATTGATTAAGAGCTTTTCAACACGATTATATTGCAAAAACTTGATTTCTGTTCTTTTTACTCAGTTAATATTGTAACGGGTCCATTGTTCGGCCCGTTTAGACCCGCTCGTCTGAAACCTCTACAAAAGAGTTGCAAAATAAGTTTTAATCCAAATTTAGGAGTTCATACAATTTATTACGAGCTTTTCAACACTATTACATTGCAAAAACTCGATTTTTGTTCTTTTTACTCAGTTAAAATTCTAAAGGGTCCATTGTTCCCCCCATTTAGACCCGCTCGTCCGAAACCTCTACAAAAAGACCGCAAAACAAGTTAGAGTCAAATTTTAGGATTTCATATAATTGATTACGAGCTTTTCAACACGACTATATTGCAAAACCTCGATTTTTGTGCTTTTTACTCAGTTAAAATTCTAACGGGTCCATTGTTCGGCCCATTTAAAACCGCTCGTCCGAAACCTCTACAAAAGGGTTGCAAAATAGGTTTTAATCCAAATTTAGGAGCTCATACAATTAATTACGTGCTTTCCAATACGATTATATTGAAAAAACTAGATTTCTGTACTTTTTTCTCAGTTAAAATTCTATCGGGTCCATTGTTCGGCCCATTTAGACCCGCTCGTCCGAAACCTTTACAAAAAAAGACCGCAAAATAAGTTAGAATCAAATTTTCGGAGTTCATATAATTGATTACGAGCTTTTCAACATGATTATATTGCAAAATCTCAATTACAGTTCTTTTTACGCAGTTTAAATTCTGACGGGTCCATTGTTCGGCCCATTTAGACCCGCTCGTCCGAAACCTCTACAAAAGGGTTGCAAAATAAGTTTTAATCAAAATTTAGGAGTTCATACAATTGATTAAGAGCTTTTCAACACGATTATATTGCAAAAACTTGATTTCTGTTCTTTTTACTTAGTTAATATTCTAACGGGTCCATTGTTCGGCCCGTTTAGACCCGCTCGTCCGAAACCTCTACAAAAGGGTTGCAAAATAAGTTTTAATCCAAATTTAGGAGTTCATACAATTTATTACGAGCTTTTTAACACTATTATATTGCAAAAACTCGATTTTTGTTCTTTTTACTCAGTTAAAATTCTAAAGGGTCCATTGTTCGCCCCATTTAGACCCGCTCGTCCGAAACCTCTACAAAAAAGACCGCAAAACAAGTTAGAGTCAAATTTTAGGATTTCATATAATTGATTACGAGCTTTTCAACACGACTATATTGCAAAAACTCGATTTTGTGCTTTTTACTCAGTTAAAATTCTAACGGGTCCATTGTTCGGCCCATTTAAAACCGCTCGTCCGAAACCTCTACAAAAAGGTTGCAAAATAAGTTTTAATCCAAATTTAGGAGTTCGTACAATTAATTACGAGCTTTCCAATACGATTATATTGAAAAAAACTCGATTTCTGTACTTTTTACTCAGTTAAAATTCTAACGGGTCTATTGTTCGGCCCATTTAGACCCGCTCGTCCGAAACCTTTACAAAAAAGACCGCAAAATAAGTTAAAATCAAATTTTCGGAGTTCATATAATTGATTACGAGCTTTTCAACATGATTATATTGCAAAATCTCGATTACAGTTCTTTTTACTCAGTTTAAATTCTAACGGGTCCATTGTTCGGCCCATTTAGACCCGCTCGTCCGAAACCTCTACAAAAGGGTTGCAAAATAAGTTTTAATCAAAATTTAGGAGTTTATACAATTGATTACGAGCTTTTCAACACGATTATATTGCAAAAACTCGATTTCTGTACTTTTTACTCAGTTAAAATTCTAACGGGTCCATTGTTCGCCCCATTTAGACCCTCTCGTCCGAAACCTTTACAAAAAAGATCGCAAAATATGTTTTAATCAAATTTTAGGAGATCATATAATTGATTAAGAGCTTTTCAACACGATTATTTTGCAAAAACTCGATTTCTGTTCTTTTTACTCAGTTAATATTCTAACAGGTCCATTGTTCGGCCCATTTAGACCCGCTCGTACGAAACCTCTACAAAAGGGTTGCAAAATAAGTTTTAATCCAAATTTAGGAGTTCATACAATTGATCACGAGCTTTTCTGCACAATTATATTGCAAAAACTCGATTTTTGTGCTTTTTACTCAGTTAAAATTCTAACGAGTCCATTGTTCGGCCCATTTAGAACCGCTCGTCCGAAACCTCTACAAAAGGGTTGCAAAATAAGTTTTAATCCAAATTTAGGAGTTCATACAAATGATTACGAGCTTTTCTATACGATTATATTGCAAAACTTGTTTTCTGTACTTTTTACTCAGTTAAGATTCTAACGGGTCCATTGTTTGGCCCATTTAGACTCGCTCGTCCGAACCCTTTACAAAAAATATCGCAAAATAAATTTTAATCAAATTTTATGAGTTCAAGTAATTGATTAAGAGCTTTTCAACACGATTATATTGCAAAAACTTGATTTCTGTTCTTTTTACTCAGTTAATATTCTAACGGGTCCATTGTTCGGCCCGTTTAGACCCGCTCGTCCGAAACCTCTACAAAAGGGTTGCAAAATAAGTTTTAATCCAAATTTCGGAGTTCATACAATTTATTACGAGCTTTTCAACTCTATTATATTGCAAAAACTCGATTTTTGTTCTTTTTACTCAGTTTAAATTCTAAAGGGTCCATTGTTCCCCCCATTTAGACCCGCTCGTCCGAAACCTCTACAAAAAGACCGCAAAACAAGTTAGAGTCAAATTTTAGGATTTCATATAATTGATTACGAGCTTTTCAACACGACTATATTGCAAAAACTCGATTTTTGTGCTTTTTACTCAGTTAAAATTCTAACGGGTCCATTGTTCAGCCCATTTAAAACCGCTCGTCCGAAACCTCTACAAAAGGGTTGCAAAATAAGTTTTAATCCAAATTTAGGAGTTCATACAATTAATTACGAGCTTTCCAATACGATTATATTGAAAAAAACTCGATTTCTGTACTTTTTACTCAGTTAAAATTCTAACGGGTCCATTGTTCGGCCCATTTAGACCCGCTCGTCCGAAACCTTTACAAAAAAGACCGCAAAATAAGTTAGAATCAAATTTTCGGAGTTCATATAATTGATTACGAGCTTTTCAACACGATTATATTGCAAAATCTCGATTACAGTTCTTTTTACTCAGTTAAAATTCTAACGGGTCCCTTGTTCGGCCAGTTTAGACCCGCTCGTCCGAAACCTCTACAAAAGGGTTGCAAAATAAGTTTTAATCAAAATTTAGGAGTTCATACAATTGATTATGAGCTTTTCAACACGATTATATTGTAACAACTCGATTTTTGTTCTTTTTACTCAGTTAAAATTCTAAAGGGTCTATTGTTCGCCCCATTTAGACCCGTTCGTCCGAAACCTCTACAAAAGGGTTGCAAAATAAGTTTTAATCCAAATTTAGGAGTTCATACAATTGATTACGAGCTTTTCTGCACAATTATTTTGCAAAAACTCGATTTTTGTGCTTTTTACTCAGTTAAAATTCTAACGGGTCCATTGTTCGGCCCATTTAGAACCGCTCATCCGAAAACTCTATAAAAGGGTTGCAAAATAAATTTTAATCCAAATTTAGGAGTTCTACAATTGATTACTAGCTTTTCTATACGATTATATTGCAAAACTCATTTTCTGTACTTTTTACTCAGATAAGATTCTAACGGGTCCATTGTTTGGCCCATTTAGACCTGTTCGTCCGAACCCTTTACAAAAAAGATCGCAAAATAAATTTTAATCAAATTTTAGGAGTTTATATAATTGATTAAGAGCTTTTCAACACGATTATATTGCAAAAACTTGATTTCTGTTCTTTTTACTCAGTTAATATTCTAACGGGTCCATTGTTTGGCCCGTTTAGACCCGCTCGTCCGAAACCTCTACAAATGGGTTGCAAAATAAGTT
The DNA here is from genome assembly GCA_030270665.1 of Hibiscus trionum. Taxonomy (NCBI): domain Eukaryota; kingdom Viridiplantae; phylum Streptophyta; class Magnoliopsida; order Malvales; family Malvaceae; genus Hibiscus; species Hibiscus trionum. Next base: position 33,262,361 of record BSYR01000010.1, on the reverse strand, counting down.
TTAATCCAAATTTAGGAGTTCATACAATTGATTACGAGCTTTTCAACACTATTTTATTGCAAAAACTCGATTTTTGTTCTTTTTACTCAGTAAAAATTCTAAAGGGTCCATTATTCGCCCCATTTAGACCCGCTCGTCCGAAACCTCTACAAAAAAGACCGCAAAACAAGTTAGAGTCAAATTTTGGGATTTCATATAATTGATTACGAGCTTTTCAACACGACTATATTGCAAAAACTTGATTTTTGTGCTTTTTACTCAGTTAAAATTCTAACGGGTCCATTTTTCGGCCCATTTAGACTCGCTCGTCCGAAACCTCTACAAAAGGGTTGCAAAATAAGTTTTAATCCAAATTTAGGAGTTCATACAATTGATTACGAGCTTTTCAATACAAATATATTGCAAAAACTCGATTTTTGTTCTTTTTACTCAGTTAAAATTCTAAAGGGTCCATTGTTCGCCCCATTTAGACCCGCTCGTCCGAAACCTCTACAAAAAATACCGCAAAACAAGTTAGAGTCAAATTTTAGGATTTCATATAATTGATTACGAGCTTTTCAACACGACTATATTGCAAAACCTCGATTTTTGTGCTTTTTACTCAGTTAAAATTCTAACAGGTCCATTGTCCGGCCCATTTAAAACCGCTCGTCCGAAACCTCTACAAAAGGGTTGCAAAATAAGTTTTAATCCAAATTTAGGAGTTCATACAATTGATTACGAGCTTTTCAGCACAATTATATTGTAAAAACTCGATTTTTGTGCTTTTTACTCATTTAAAATTCTAACGGGTCCATTTTTCGGCCCATTTAGAACCGCTCGTCCAAAACCTCTACAAAAGGGTTGCAAAATAAGTTTTAATCCAAATTTAGGAGTTCATACAATTGATTAGGAGCTTTTCAATACGATTATATTGCAAAAACTCGATTTCTGTACTTTTTACTCAGTTAAGATTCTAACGGGTCCATTGTTTGGCCCATTCAGACCCGCTCGTCCGAACCCTTTACAAAAAAGATCGCAAAATAAGTTTTAATCAAATTTTAGGAGTTCATATAATTGATTAAGAGCTTTTCAACACGATTATATTGCAAAAACTTGATTTCTGTTCTTTTTACTCAGTTAATATTCTAACGGGTCCATTATTCGGCCCGTTTAGACCCGCTCGTCCGAAACCTCTACAAAAGGGTTGCAAAATAAGTTTTAATCCAAATTTCGGAGTTCATACAATTTATTACGAGCTTTTCAACTCTATTATATTGCAAAAACTCGATTTTTGTTCTTTTTACTCAGTTTAAATTCTAAAGAGTCCATTGTTCCCCTCATTTAGACCCGCTCGTCCGAAACCTCTACAAAAAGACCGCAAAACAAGTTAGAGTCAAATTTTAGGATTTCATATAATTGATTACGAGCTTTTCAACACGACTATATTGCAAAAACTCGATTTTTGTGCTTTTTACTCAGTTAAAATTCTAACGGGTCCATTGTTCAGCCCATTTAAAACCGCTCGTCCGAAACCTCTACAAAAGGGTTGCAAAATAAGTTTTAATCCAAATTTAGGAGTTCATACAATTAATTACGAGCTTTCCAATACGATTATATTGAAAAAAACTCGATTTCTGTACTTTTTACTCAGTTAAAATTCTAACGGGTCCATTGTTCGGCCCATTTAGACCCGCTCGTCCGAAACCTTTACAAAAAAGACCGCAAAATAAGTTAGAATCAAATTTTCGGAGTTCATATAATTGATTACGAGCTTTTCAACACGATTATATTGCAAAATCTCGATTACAGTTCTTTTTACTCAGTTAAAATTCTAACGGGTCCCTTGTTCGGCCAGTTTAGACCCGCTCGTCCGAAACCTCTACAAAAGGGTTGCAAAATAAGTTTTAATCAAAATTTAGGAGTTCATACAATTGATTATGAGCTTTTCAACACGATTATATTGTAACAACTCGATTTTTGTTCTTTTTACTCAGTTAAAATTCTAAAGGGTCTATTGTTCGCCCCATTTAGACCCGTTCGTCCGAAACCTCTACAAAAGGGTTGCAAAATAAGTTTTAATCCAAATTTAGGAGTTCATACAATTGATTACGAGCTTTTCTGCACAATTATTTTGCAAAAACTCGATTTTTGTGCTTTTTACTCAGTTAAAATTCTAACGGGTCCATTGTTCGGCCCATTTAGAACCGCTCATCCGAAAACTCTATAAAAGGGTTGCAAAATAAATTTTAATCCAAATTTAGGAGTTCTACAATTGATTACTAGCTTTTCTATACGATTATATTGCAAAACTCATTTTCTGTACTTTTTACTCAGATAAGATTCTAACGGGTCCATTGTTTGGCCCATTTAGACCTGTTCGTCCGAACCCTTTACAAAAAAGATCGCAAAATAAATTTTAATCAAATTTTAGGAGTTTATATAATTGATTAAGAGCTTTTCAACACGATTATATTGCAAAAACTTGATTTCTGTTCTTTTTACTCAGTTAATATTCTAACGGGTCCATTGTTTGGCCCGTTTAGACCCGCTCGTCCGAAACCTCTACAAATGGGTTGCAAAATAAGTTTTAATCCAAATTTAGGAGTTCATACAATTGATTACGAGCTTTTCAACACTATTTTATTGCAAAAACTCGATTTTTGTTCTTTTTACTCAGTAAAAATTCTAAAGGGTCCATTATTCGCCCCATTTAGACCCGCTCGTCCGAAACCTCTACAAAAAAGACCGCAAAACAAGTTAGAGTCAAATTTTGGGATTTCATATAATTGATTACGAGCTTTTCAACACGACTATATTGCAAAAACTTGATTTTTGTGCTTTTTACTCAGTTAAAATTCTAACGGGTCCATTTTTCGGCCCATTTAGACTCGCTCGTCCGAAACCTCTACAAAAGGGTTGCAAAATAAGTTTTAATCCAAATTTAGGAGTTCATACAATTGATTACGAGCTTTTCAATACAAATATATTGCAAAAACTCGATTTTTGTTCTTTTTACTCAGTTAAAATTCTAAAGGGTCCATTGTTCGCCCCATTTAGACCCGCTCGTCCGAAACCTCTACAAAAAATACCGCAAAACAAGTTAGAGTCAAATTTTAGGATTTCATATAATTGATTACGAGCTTTTCAACACGACTATATTGCAAAACCTCGATTTTTGTGCTTTTTACTCAGTTAAAATTCTAACAGGTCCATTGTCCGGCCCATTTAAAACCGCTCGTCCGAAACCTCTACAAAAGGGTTGCAAAATAAGTTTTAATCCAAATTTAGGAGTTCATACAATTGATTACGAGCTTTTCAACACGATTATATTGCAACAACTCGATTTTTGTTCTTTTTACTCAGTTAAAATTCTAAAGGGTCCATTGTTCGCCCGATTTAGACCCGTTCGTCCGAAACCTCTACAAAAGGGTTGCAAAATAAGTTTTAATCCAAATTTAGGAGTTCATACAATTGATTACGAGCTTTTCTGCACAATTATTTTGCAAAAACTCGATTTTTGTGCTTTTTACTCAGTTAAAATTCTAACGGGTCCATTGTTCGGCCCATTTAGAACCGCTCATCCGAAACCTCTATAAAAGGGTTGCAAAATAAATTTTAATCCAAATTTAGGAGTTCATACAATTGATTATGAGCTTTTCAACACGATTATATTGCAACAACTCGATTTTTGTTCTTTTTACTCAGTTAAAATTCTAAAGGGTCCATTGTTCGCCCCATTTAGACCCGTTCGTCCGAAACCTCTACAAAAGGGTTGCAAAATAAGTTTTAATCCAAATTTAGGAGTTCATACAATTGATTACGAGCTTTTCTGCACAATTATTTTGCAAAAACTCGATTTTTGTTCTTTTTACTCAATAAAAATTCTAAAGGGTCCATTGTTCGCCCCATTTAGACCCGCTCGTCCGAAACCTCTACAAAAAAGACCGCAAAACAAGTTAGAGTCAAATTTTGGGATTTCATATAATTGATTACGAGCTTTTCAACACGACTATATTGCAAAAACTTGATTTTTGTGCTTTTTACTCAGTTAAAATTCTAACGGGTCCATTTTTCGGCCCATTTAGACTCGCTCGTCCGAAACCTCTACAAAAGGGTTGCAAAATAAGTTTTAATCCAAATTTAGGAGTTCATACAATTGATTACGAGCTTTTCAATACAAATATATTGCAAAAACTCGATTTTTGTTCTTTTTACTCAGTTAAAATTCTAAAGGGTCCATTGTTCGCCCCATTTAGACCCGCTCGTCCGAAACCTCTACAAAAAATACCGCAAAACAAGTTAGAGTCAAATTTTAGGATTTCATATAATTGATTACGAGCTTTTCAACACGACTATATTGCAAAAACTTGATTTCTGTACTTTTTACTCAGTTAAAATTCTAACGGGTCCATTGTTCGGCCCATTAAACCCGCTCGTCCGAAACCTCTACAAAAGGGTTGGAAAATAAGTTTTAATCCAAATTTAGGAGTTCATACAATTGATTACGAGCTTTTCAATACGATTATATTGCAAAAACTCGATTTTCTGACTTTTTACTTAGTTAAAATTCTAACGGGTCCATTGTTCGGCCCATTTAGACCCGCTCGTCCGAAACCTTTACAAAAAAGACCGCAAAAGAAGTTAGAATAAAATTTTAGGAGTTCATATAATTGATTACGAGCTTTTCAACATGACTATATTGCAAAAACTTGATTTCTGTACTTTTTACTCAGTTAAAATTCTAACGGGTCCATTGTTTGGCCCATTTAGACCCGCTCGTCCGAAACCTCTACAAAAGGGTTGCAAAATAAGTTTTAATCCAAATTTAGGAGTTCATACAATTGATAACGAGCTTTACAACACAATTATATTGCAAAAACTCGATTTTTGTGCATTTTACTCAGTGAAAATTCTAACGGGTCCATTGTTCGGGTCATTTAGACTCGCTCGTCCGAAACCTCTACAAAAGGGTTGCAAAATAAGTTTTAATCCAAATTTAGGAGTTCATACAATTGATTACGAGCTTTTCAACACGATTATATTGCAAAAACTCGATTTTTGTGCTTTTTACTCAGTTAAAATTCTAACGGGTCCATTGTTCGGCCCATTTAGACCCTCTCGTCCGAAACCTTTACAAGAAAGATCGCAAAATAAATTTTAATCAAATTTTAGGAGTTCATATAATTGATTAAGAGCTTTTCAACACGATTGTATTGCAAAAACATGATTTCTGTTCTTTTTACTCAGTTAATATTCTAACGGGTCCATTGTTCGGCCCATTTAGACCCGCTCGTCCGAAACCTCTACAAAAGGGTTGCAAAATAAGTTTTAAATCAAATTTAGGAGTTCATACAATTGATTACGAGCTTTTGAAAACAATTATATTGCAAAAACTCGATTTTTGTGCAGGATGCCTAGACGCCTCCACTACGGAGCTTCGCGCCATTGTCACGGGGGCTACACTTGGTAGGGATACCGGCTGGTGCAGCATCATTATTGAGTCCGACGCTGTTTTGGTCATCAACAAAATACGGTGCCTCGGCCCGGACGCCTCTTCTTTACGGCCACATAATGATGCGGCTCGCCCTCTTTTTGTGTCTATTCCATATTTACATTTTCTTTATGTACCACGAGTTGCTAATGTTCTAGCTCATACTATTGCCAATTGGGCCTTGCACTCTAGGTCCTCATTGTTTTTTGGGCCGGGCTTGCCCGATGTCTTACGCTCTATTGTACCGGTTGGTTTTCAACCCCTTTGATTATATATATATATTTGGGCACTCTTTTTCCCTTTAGGACCCCCTCTGGGCCAGCCCAGTTGGGATTAGTGGGGTTTTTAATGAGGCCTTTTTCTCAAAAAAAAATTCTAACGGGTCCATTGTTCGGCCCATTTAAAATAGCTCGTCCGAAACCTCTACAAAAGGGTTGCAAAATAAGTTTTATTCCAAATTTATGAGTCCATACAATTAATTACGAGCTTTTCAACACGATTATATTGAAAAAACTCGATTTCTGTACTTTTTACTCTCTTAAAATTCTAACAGGTCCATTGTTCGGCCCATTTAGACCCGCTCGTCCGAAACCTTTACAAAAAAGACCGCAAAATAACTTAGAATCAAATTTTCGGAGTTCATATAATTGATTACGAGCTTTTCAACATGATTATATTGCAAAATCTCGATTACAGTTCTTTTTACTCAGTTAAAATTCTAACAGGTCCATTGTTCGGCTCATTTAGACCCGCTCGTCCGAAACCTCTACAAAAGGGTTGCAAAATAAGTTTTAATCAACATTTAGGAGTTCATACAATTGATTACGAGCTTTTCAACACGATTATATTGCAAAAACTCTATTTATGTACTTTTTACTCAGTTAAAATTCTAACAGGTCCATTGTTCGGCCCATTTAGAACCGCTCGTCCGAAATCTCTACAAAATGGTTACAAAATAAGTTTTAATCCAAATTTAGGAGTTCATACAATTGACTACGAGCTTTTCAATACGATTATATTGCAAAAACATGATTTCTGTTCTTTTTACTAAGTTAATATTCTAACGGATCCATTGTTCGGCCCATTTAGACCCGCTCGTCCGAAACCTCTAAAAAGGGTTGCAAAATAAGTGTTAATCCAAATTTAGGAGTTCATACAATTGATCACGAGCGTTTCAACATGATTATATTGCAAAAACTCGATTTCTGTACTTTTTACTCAGTTAAAATTCTATCGGGTCCATTGTTCGGCCCATTTAGACCCGATCGTCCGAAACCTATACAAAAGGGGTTGCAAAATAAGTTTTAATCCAAATTTAGGAATGCATATAATTGATTACGAGCATTTCAGCATGATTATATTGCAAAAACTCGATTACAGTTCTTTTTACTCAGTTAAAATTCTAACGGGTCCATTGTTCGACCCATTTAGACCCGATTTTTCGAAACCTCTACATAAAAGATCGCAAAATAAGTTTTAATCAAACTTTAGGAGTTCATATAATTGATTATGAGCTTTTCAACATGACTATATTGCAAAAACTTGATTTATGTACTTTTTACTCAGTAAAAATTCTAACGGGTCCATTGTTCGGCCCATTTAGACCCGCTCGTCCGAAACCTCTACAAAAGGGTTGCAAAATAAGTTTTAATCCAAATTTAGGAGTTCATACAATTGATTACAAGCTTTTCAACACAATTATATTGCAAAAACTCGATTTTTGTGCTTTTTACTCAGTGAAAGTTCTAACGGGTCCATTGTTCGGCCCATTTAGACTCGCTCGTCCGAAACCTCTACAAAAAAGATCGCAAAATAAGTTTTAATTAAACTTTAGGAGTTCATATAATTGATTAAGAGCTTTTCAACATGATTATATTGCAAAAACTCGATTTCTGTTCTTTTTACTCAGTTAATATTCTAACGGGTCCATTGTTCGGCCCATTTAGACCCGCTCGTCTGAAACCTCTACAAAAGGGTTGCAAAATAAGTTTTAATCCAAATTTAGGAGTTCATACAATTGTTTACGACTTTTCAACACGATTATATTGCAAAAACTCGATTTCTTTACTTTTAACTCAATTAAAATTCTAACGGGTCCATTGTTCGGCCCATTTAGACCTGCTCGTCCGAAACCTTTACAAAAAAGATCGCAAAATAAATTTTAATCAAATTTTAGGAGTTCATATAATTGATTAAGAGCTTTTCAACACGATTATATTCAAAAAACAGGATTTCTGTTCTTTTTACTCAGTTAATATTCTAACGGGTCCAATGTTCGGCCCATTTAGACCCGCTCGTCCGAAACCTTTACGAAAAAGATCGCAAAATAAGTTAGAATCAAATTTAGGAGTTCATATAATTGATTAGGATCTTTTCAACACGATTATATTGCATAAACGCGATTTCTGTTCTTTTTCCTCAGTTAATATTCTAACGGGTCTATTGTTCGGCCCATTTAGACCCGCTCGTCCGAAACCTCTACAAAAGGGTTGCAAAATAAGTTTTAATCCAAATTTGGGAGTTCATACAATTGATTACGAGCTTTTCAACACAATTATATTGCAAAAACTCAATTTTTGTGCTTTTTACTCAGTTAAAATTCTAATGGGTCCATTGTTCGGCCCATTTAGACCCGCTCGTCTGAAACCTTTACAAAAAAGATCGCAAAATAAGTTAGAATCAAATGTTAGGAGTTCATATAATTGATTAAGAGATTTTCAACACGATTATATTGCAAAAACTCAATTTTTATACTTTTACTCGGTTAAAATTCTAACGGGTCCATTGTTCTGCCTATTTAGACTCGCTCGTCCGAAACCTTATAAAAAGGACCGCAAAATAAGTTTTAATCAAAATCTAGGAGTTCATATAATTGATTACGAGATTTTAAACACGATTATATTGCAAAAACTCGATTTCTGTTCTTTTTACTCAGTTAATATTCTAACGGGTCCATTGTTCGGCCCATTTAGACCCGCTCGTCCGAAACCTCTACAAAAGGGCTGCAAAATAAGTTTTAATCCAAATTTAGGAGTTCATACAATTGATTACGAGCTATTCAACACAATTATATTGCAAAAACTCGATTTTTGTGCTTTTTACTCTGTTAAAATTCTAACGGGTCCATTGTTCGGCCCATTTAGACCCGCTCGTCCGAAACCTCTTCAAAAGGGTTTTAAAATAAGTTTTAATCCAAATTTAGGAGTTCATACAATTGATTACGAGCTTTTCAACACAATTATATTGCAAAAACTCGATTTGTGTGCTTTTTACTCAGTTAAAATTCTAACGAGTCCATTGTTCGGCCCATTTAGAACCGCTCCTCCGAAACCTCTTCAAAAGGGTTGCAAAATAAGTTTTAATCCAAATTTAGGAGTTCATACAATTGATTACGAGCTTTTCAATACGATTATATTGCAAAAACTCGATTTCTGTACTTTTTACTCAGTTAAAATTCTAACGGGTCCGTTGTTCGGCCCATTTAGACCCGCTCGTCCAAAACCTCTACAAAAGGGTTACAAAATAAGTTTTAATCCAAATTTAGGAGTTCATGCAATTGATTACGAGCTTTTCAACATGATTATATTGCAAAATCTCGATTACAGTTCTTTTTACTCGGTTAAAATTCTAACGGGTCCATTGTTCTGCCTATTTAGACTCGCTCGTCCGAAACCTTACAAAAAGGACCGCAAAATAAGTTTTAATCAAAATTTAGGAGTTCATATAATTGATTACGAGCTATTCAACACGATTATATTGCAAAAACTCGATTTCTGTTCTTTTTACTCAGTTAATATTCTAACGGGTCCATTGTTCGGCCCATTTAGACCCGCTCGTCCGAAACCTCTACAAAAGGGCTACAAAATAAGTTTTAATCCAAACTTAGGAGTTCATACAATTGATTACGAGCTTTTCAGCACAATTATATTGCAAAAACTCGATTTTTGTGCTTTTTACTCATTTAAAATTCTAACGGGTCCATTTTTCGGCTCATTTAGAACCGCTCGTCCGAAACCTCTACAAAAGGGTTGCAAAATAAGTTTTAATCCAAATTTAGGAGTTCATACAAATGATTACGAGCTTTTCTATACGATTATATTGCAAAACTTGTTTTCTGTACTTTTTACTCAGTTAAGATTCTAACGGGTCCATTGTTTGGCCCATTTAGACTCGCTCGTCCGAACCCTTTACAAAAAATATCGCAAAATAAATTTTAATCAAATTTTATGAGTTCTTATAATTGATTAAGAGCTTTTCAACACGATTATATTGCAAAAACTTGATTTCTGTTCTTTTTACTCAGTTAATATTCTAACGGGTCCATTGTTCGGCCCGTTTAGACCCGCTCGTCCGAAACCTCTACAAAAGGGTTGCAAAATAAGTTTTAATCCAAATTTCGGAGTTCATACAATTTATTACGAGCTTTTCAACTCTATTATATTGCAAAAACTCGATTTTTGTTCTTTTTACTCAGTTTAAATTCTAAAGGGTCCATTGTTCCCCCCATTTAGACCCGCTCGTCCGAAACCTCTACAAAAAGACCGCAAAACAAGTTAGAGTCAAATTTTAGGATTTCATATAATTGATTACGAGCTTTTCAACACGACTATATTGCAAAAACTCGATTTTTGTGCTTTTTACTCAGTTAAAATTCTAACGGGTCCATTGTTCAGCCCATTTAAAACCGCTCGTCCGAAACCTCTACAAAAGGGTTGCAAAATAAGTTTTAATCCAAATTTAGGAGTTCATACAATTAATTACGAGCTTTCCAATACGATTATATTGAAAAAAACTCGATTTCTGTACTTTTTACTCAGTTAAAATTCTAACGGGTCCATTGTTCGGCCCATTTAGACCCGCTCGTCCGAAACCTTTACAAAAAAGACCGCAAAATAAGTTAGAATCAAATTTTCGGAGTTCATATAATTGATTACGAGCTTTTCAACACGATTATATTGCAAAATCTCGATTACAGTTCTTTTTACTCAGTTAAAATTCTAACGGGTCCCTTGTTCGGCCAGTTTAGACCCGCTCGTCCGAAACCTCTACAAAAGGGTTGCAAAATAAGTTTTAATCAAAATTTAGGAGTTCATACAATTGATTAAGAGCTTTTCAACACGATTATATTGCAACAACTCGATTTTTGTTCTTTTTACTCAGTTAAAATTCTAAAGGGTCCATTGTTCGCCCCATTTAGACCCGTTCGTCCGAAACCTCTACAAAAGGGTTGCAAAATAAGTTTTAATCCAAATTTAGGAGTTCATACAATTGATTACGAGCTTTTCTGCACAATTATTTTGCAAAAACTCGATTTTTGTGCTTTTTACTCAGTTAAAATTCTAACGGGTCCATTGTTCGGCCCATTTAGAACCGCTCATCCGAAACCTCTATAAAAGGGTTGCAAAATAAATTTTAATCCAAATTTAGGAGTTCATACAATTGATTATGAGCTTTTCAACACGATTATATTGCAACAACTCGATTTTTGTTCTTTTTACTCAGTTAAAATTCTAAAGGGTCCATTGTTCGCCCCATTTAGACCCGTTCGTCCGAAACCTCTACAAAAGGGTTGCAAAATAAGTTTTAATCCAAATTTAGGAGTTCATACAATTGATTACGAGCTTTTCTGCACAATTATTTTGCAAAAACTCGATTTTTGTTCTTTTTACTCAGTAAAAATTCTAAAGGGTCCATTGTTCGCCCCATTTAGACCCGCTCGTCCGAAACCTCTACAAAAAAGACCGCAAAACAAGTTAGAGTCAAATTTTAGGATTTCATATAATTGATTACGAGCTTTTCAACACGACTATATTGCAAAAACTCGATTTTTGTGCTTTTTACTCAGTTAAAATTCTAACGGGTCCATTGTTCAGCCCATTTAAAACCGCTCGTCCGAAACCTCTACAAAAGGGTTGCAAAATAAGTTTTAATCCAAATTTAGGAGTTCATACAATTAATTACGAGCTTTCCAATACGATTATATTGAAAAAAACTCGATTTCTGTACTTTTTACTCAGTTAAAATTCTAACGGGTCCATTGTTCGGCCCATTTAGACCCGCTCGTCCGAAACCTTTACAAAAAAGACCGCAAAATAAGTTAGAATCAAATTTTCGGAGTTCATATAATTGATTACGAGCTTTTCAACACGATTATATTGCAAAATCTCGATTACAGTTCTTTTTACTCAGTTAAAATTCTAACGGGTCCCTTGTTCGGCCAGTTTAGACCCGCTCGTCCGAAACCTCTACAAAAGGGTTGCAAAATAAGTTTTAATCAAAATTTAGGAGTTCATACAATTGATTAAGAGCTTTTCAACACGATTATATTGCAACAACTCGATTTTTGTTCTTTTTACTCAGTTAAAATTCTAAAGGGTCCATTGTTCGCCCCATTTAGACCCGTTCGTCCGAAACCTCTACAAAAGGGTTGCAAAATAAGTTTTAATCCAAATTTAGGAGTTCATACAATTGATTACGAGCTTTTCTGCACAATTATTTTGCAAAAACTCGATTTTTGTGCTTTTTACTCAGTTAAAATTCTAACGGGTCCATTGTTCGGCCCATTTAGAACCGCTCATCCGAAACCTCTATAAAAGGGTTGCAAAATAAATTTTAATCCAAATTTAGGAGTTCATACAATTGATTATGAGCTTTTCAACACGATTATATTGCAACAACTCGATTTTTGTTCTTTTTACTCAGTTAAAATTCTAAAGGGTCCATTGTTCGCCCCATTTAGACCCGTTCGTCCGAAACCTCTACAAAAGGGTTGCAAAATAAGTTTTAATCCAAATTTAGGAGTTCATACAATTGATTACGAGCTTTTCTGCACAATTATTTTGCAAAAACTCGATTTTTGTTCTTTTTACTCAGTAAAAATTCTAAAGGGTCCATTGTTCGCCCCATTTAGACCCGCTCGTCCGAAACCTCTACAAAAAAGACCGCAAAACAAGTTAGAGTCAAATTTTGGGATTTCATATAATTGATTACGAGCTTTTCAACACGACTATATTGCAAAAACTTGATTTTTGTGCTTTTTACTCAGTTAAAATTCTAACGGGTCCATTTTTCGGCCCATTTAGACTCGCTCGTCCGAAACCTCTACAAAAGGGTTGCAAAATAAGTTTTAATCCAAATTTAGGAGTTCATACAATTGATTACGAGCTTTTCAATACAAATATATTGCAAAAACTCGATTTTTGTTCTTTTTACTCAGTTAAAATTCTAAAGGGTCCATTGTTCGCCCCATTTAGACCCGCTCGTCCGAAACCTCTACAAAAAATACCGCAAAACAAGTTAGAGTCAAATTTTAGGAGTTCATATAATTGATTAAGAGCTTTTCAACATGATTATATTGCAAAAACTCGATTTCTGTTCTTTTTACTCAGTTAATATTCTAACGGGTCCATTGTTCGGCCCATTTAGACCCGCTCGTCTGAAACCTCTACAAAAGGGTTGCAAAATAAGTTTTAATCCAAATTTAGGAGTTCATACAATTGTTTACGACTTTTCAACACGATTATATTGCAAAAACTCGATTTCTATACTTTTAACTCAATTAAAATTCTAACGGGTCCATTGTTCGGCCCATTTAGACCTGCTCGTCCGAAACCTTTACAAAAAAGATCGCAAAATAAATTTTAATCAAATTTTAGGAGTTCATATAATTGATTAAGAGATTTTCAACACGATTATATTGAAAAAACAGGATTTCTGTTCTTTTTACTCAGTTAATATTCTAACGGGTCCAATGTTCGGCCCATTTAGACCCGCTCGTCCGAAACCTTTACGAAAAAGATCGCAAAATAAGTTAGAATCAAATTTAGGAGTTCATATAATTGATTAGGATCTTTTCAACACGATTATATTGCATAAACACGATTTCTGTTCTTTTTCCTCAGTTAATATTCTAACGGGTCTATTGTTCGGCCCATTTAGACCCGCTCGTCCGAAACCTCTACAAAAGGGTTGCAAAATAAGTTTTAATCCAAATTTGGGAGTTCATACAATTGATTACGAGCTTTTCAACACAATTATATTGCAAAAACTCAATTTTTGTGCTTTTTACTCAGTTAAAATTCTAATGGGTCCATTATTCGGCCCATTTAGACCCGCTCGTCTGAAACCTTTACAAAAAAGATCGCAAAATAAGTTAGAATCAAATGTTAGGAGTTCATATAATTGATTAAGAGATTTTCAACACGATTTTAAACACGAGTCCATTGTTCTGCCTATTTAGACTCGCTCGTCCGAAACCTTATAAAAAGGACCGCAAAATAAGTTTTAATCAAAATCTAGGAGTTCATATAATTGATTACGAGATTTTAAACACGATTATATTGCAAAAACTCGATTTCTGTTCTTTTTACTCAGTTAATATTCTAACGGGTCCATTGTTCGGCCCATTTAGACCCGCTCGTCCGAAACCTCTACAAAAGGGCTGCAAAATAAGTTTTAATCCAAATTTAGGAGTTCATACAATTGATTACGAGCTATTCAACACAATTATATTGCAAAAACTTGATTTTTGTGCTTTTTACTCTGTTAAAATTCTAACGGGTCCATTGTTCGGCCCATTTAGACCCGCTCGTCCGAAACCTCTTCAAAAGGGTTTTAAAATAAGTTTTAATCCAAATTTAGGAGTTCATACAATTGATTACGAGCTTTTCAACACAATTATATTGCAAAAACTCGATTTGTGTGCTTTTTACTCAGTTAAAATTCTAACGGGTCCATTGTTCGGCCCATTTAGAACCGCTCCTCCGAAACCTCTTCAAAAGGGTTGCAAAATAAGTTTTAATCCAAATTTAGGAGTTCATACAATTGATTACGAGCTTTTCAATACGATTATATTGCAAAAACTCGATTTCTGTACTTTTTACTCAGTTAAAATTCTAACGGGTCCGTTGTTCGGCCCATTTAGACCCGCTCGTCCGAAACCTCTACAAAAGGGTTACAAAATAAGTTTTAATCCAAATTTAGGAGTTCATGCAATTGATTACGAGCTTTTCAACATGATTATATTGCAAAATCTCGATTACAGTTCTTTTTACTCGGTTAAAATTCTAACGGGTCCATTGTTCTGCCTATTTAGACTCGCTCGTCCGAAACCTTACAATAAGGACCGCAAAATAAGTTTTAATCAAACTTTAGGAGTTCATATAATTGATTACGAGCTATTCAACACGATTATATTGCAAAAACTCGATTTCTATTCTTTTTACTCAGTTAATATTCTAACGGGTCCATTGTTCAGCCCATTTAGACCCGCTCGTCCGAAACCTCTACAAAAGGGCTACAAAATAAGTTTTAATCCAAATTTAGGAGTTCATACAATTGATTACGAGCTTTTCAACAAAATTAGATTGCAAAAACTCGATTTTTGTACTTTTTACTCAGTTAAAATTTTAACGGGTCAATTGTTTGGCCCATTTAGACCCGCTCGTCCGAAACCTTTACAAAAAAGATAGCAAAATAAATTTTAATCAAATTTTAGGAGTTCATATAATTGATTAAGAGCTTTTCAGCAAGATTATATTGCAAAAACTTGATTTCTGTTCTTTTTACTCAGTTAATATTCTAACGGGTCCATTGTTCGGCCCATTTAGACCTGCTCGTCCGAAACCTCTACAAAAGGGTTGCAAAATAAGTTTTAATCCAAATTTAGGAGTTCATGCAATTGATTACGAGCTTTTCAACACAATTATATTGCAAAAACTCGATTCTTGTGCTTTTTACTCAGTTAAAATTCTAACGGGTCCATTGTTCGGCCCATTTAGACCCGCTCGTCCAAAACCTTTACAAAAAAGATCGCAAAATAAGTTAGAATCAAATATTAGGAGTTTATATAAATGATTAAGAGCTTTTCAACACGATTATATTGCAAAAACGCGATTTCTGTTCTTTTTCCTCAGTTAATATTCTAGCGGGTCTATCGTTCGGCCCATTTAGACTCGCTCGTCCGAAACCTCTACAAAAGGGTTGCAAAATAAGTTTTAATCCAAATTTAGGAGTTTATATAATTGATTACGAGCTTTTCAACACAATTATATTGCAAAAACTCGAATTCTCTTCTTTTTACTCAGTTAATATTCTAACGGGTCCATTGTTCGGCCCATTTAGACCGGCTCGTCCGAAACCGTTACAAAAAAGATCGCAAAATAAGTTAGAATCAAATTTTAGTAGTTCATATAATTGATTAAGAGCTTTTCAACATGATTATATTGCAAAAACTCAATTTCTATACTTTTTACTCGGTTAAAATTCTAATGGGTCCATTGTTCTGCCTATTTAGACTCGCTCGTCCGAAACCTTACAAAAAGGACCGCAAAATAAGTTTTAATCAAAATTTAGGAGTTCATATAATTGATTACGAGATTTTCAACACGATTATATTGCAAAAACTCGATTTTTGTTCTTTTTACTCAGTTAATATTCTAACGGGTCCATTGTTCGGCCCATTTAGACCCGCTCGTCCGAAACCTCTACAAAAGGCTGCAAAATAAGTTTTAATCTAAATTTAGGAGTTCATACAATTGATTACGAGCTTTTCAACACAATTATATTGCAAAACCTTACAAAAAGGACCGCAAAATAAGTTTTAATCAAAATCTAGGAGTTCATATAATTGATTACGAGATTTTAAACACGACTATATTGCAAAAACTCGATTTCTGTACTTTTTACTTAGTTAAAATTCTAACGGGTCTATTGTTCGGCCTATTTAGACCCGATCGTCCGAAACCTATACAAAAAGGGTTGCACAATAAGTTTTTATCCAAATTTAGGAATTTATATAATTGATTACGAGCATTTCAACATGATTATATTGCAAAAACTCGATTTCTATACTTTTTACTCAGTTAAAATTCTAACGGGTCCAATGTTCGGCCCATTTAGACCAGCTCGTCTGAAACCTCTACAAAAGGGTTGCAAAATAAGTTTTAATCCAAATTTAGCAGTTCATACAATTGATTACGAGCTTTTCAACACAATTATATTGCAAAAACTCGATTACTATACTTTTTACTTAGTTAAAATTCTAATGGGTCTTATTTTCGGCCCATTAGGACCCGCTCGTCTGAAACCTCTAAAAAAGGGTTGCAAAATAAGTTTTAATCCAAATTTAAGAGTTCATACAGATGATTACGAGCTTTTCAAAATGATTATATTGCAAAAACTAGATTTCTGTACTTTTTACTTCGTTAAAATTCTAACGGGTCCAATGTTCGGCCCATTTAGACCCGCTCGTCTGAAACCTCTACAAAAGGGTTGCAAAATAAGTTTTAATCCAAATTTAGGAGTTCATACAATTGATTACGAGCTTTTCAACACAATTATATTGCAAAAACTCGATTACGATACTTTTTACTTAGTTAAAATTCTAATGTGTCTTATTTTCGGCCCATTAGGACCCACTCGTCTGAAACCTCTAAAAAAGGGTTGCAAAATAAGTTTTAATCCAAATTTAAGAGTTCATACAGATGATTACGAGCTTTTCAAAATGATTATATTGCAAAAACTAGATTTCTGTACTTTTTACTTCGTTAAAATTCTAACGGGTCCATTGTTCGGCTCATTTAGACCCGCTCGTCCGAAACCTCAACAAAAGGGTTGCAAAATAAGTTTTAATCCAAATTTAGGAGTTCATACAATTGATTATGAGCATTTCAACACAATTATATTGCAAAAACTCGATTTTTGTGCTTTTTACTCAGTTAAAATTCTAACGGGTCCATTGTTCGGCCCATTTAGACCGGCTCGTCCGAAACCTCTACAAAAAGGTTGCAAAATAAGTGTTAATCTAAATTTAGGAGTTCACACGATTGATTACGAGCGTTTCAATACGATTATATTGCAAAAACTCGATTTATGTACTTTTTACTCAGTTAAAATTCTAACGGGTCCATTGTTCGGCCCATTTAGACCCGATCGTCCGAAACCTAAACAAAAAGGGCTGCAAAATAAGTTTTAATCCAAGTTTAGGAATGCATATAATTGATTACGTGCTTTTCAACACGATTATATTACCAAAACTCGATTTCTATACATTTTACTCAGTTAAAATTCTAACGGGTCCACTGTTCGGCCCATTTAGACCCGCTCGTCCGAAAACTCTACAAAAGGGTTGCAAAATAAGTTTTAATCAAAATTTAGGAGTTCGTACATTTGAATACGAGCTTTCCAACACGATTATATTGCAAAAACTCGATTTATGTACTTTTTACAAAGTTAAAATTCTAACGGGTCCATTGTTCGGTCCATTTAGACTCGCTCGTCCGAAACCTTTACAAAAAAGACCGCAAAATAACTTAGAATCAAATTTTTGGAGTTCATATAATTGATTACGAGCTTTTCAACATGATTATATTGCAAAATCTCGATTACAGTTCTTTTTACTCAGTTAAAATTCTAACAGGTCCATTGTTCGGCCCATTTAGACCCGCTCGTCCGAAACCTCTACAAAAGGGTTGCAAAATAAGTTTTAATCAAAATTTAGGAGTTCATACAATTGATTACGAGCTTTTCAACACGATTATATTGCAAAAACTCTATTTATGTACTTTTTACTCAGTTAAAATTCTAACGGGTCCATTGTTCGGCCCATTTAGACCCGCTCGTCAAAAACCTTTACAAAAAAAATCGCAAAATATGTTTTAATCAAATTTTAGGAGTTCATATAATTGATTAAGAGCTTTTCAACACGATAATATTGCAAAAACTTGATTTCTGTTCTTTTTACTCAGTTAATATTCTAATGGGACCATTGTTCGGCCCAGTTAGACCCGCTCGTCCGAAACCTCTACAAAAGGGTTGCAAAATAAGTTTTAATCCAAATTTAGGAGTTCATACAATTGATTACGAGTTTTTCAGCACAATTATATTGCAAAAACTCGATTTTTGTGCTTTTTGCTCAGTTAAAATTCTAACGGGTCCATTGTTCAGCCCATTTAGAACCGCTCGTTCGAAATCTCTACAAAATGGTTACAAAATAAGTTTTAATCCAAATTTAGGAGTTCATTCAATTGATTACGAGCTTTTCAATACGATTATATTGCAAAAACATGATTTCTGTTCTTTTTACTATGTTAATATTCTAACGGATCCATTGTTCGGCCCATTTAGACTCGCTCGTCCGAAACCTCTAAAAAGGGTTGCAAAATAAGTGTTAATCCAAATTTAGGAGTTCATACAATTGATCACGAGCGTTTCAACATGATTATATTGCAAAAACTCGATTTTTGTACTTTTTACTCAGTTAAATTCTATCGGGTCCATTGTTCGGCCCATTTAGACCCGATCGTCCGAAACCTATACAAAAGGGGTTGCAAAATAAGTTTTAATCCAAATTTAAGAATGCATATAATTGATTACGAGCATTTCAGCAATATTATATTGCAAAAACTCGATTACAGTTCTTTTTACTCAGTTAAAATTCTAACGGGTCCATTGTTCGGCCCATTTAGACCCAATTTTTCGAAACCTAAACAAAAAGGGTTGCAAAATAAGTTTTAATCCAAATTTAGGAATGCATATAATTGATTACGAGCTTTTCAACACGATTATATTGCAAAAACTCGATTTCTGTTCTTTTTACTCAGTTAATATTCTAACGGGTCCATTGTTCGGCCCATTTAGACCCGCTCGTCTGAAACCTCTACAAAATGGTTGCAAAATAAGTTTTAATCCAAATTTAGGAGTTCATACAATTGATTACAAGCTTTTCAACATAATTATATTGCAAAAACTCGATTTTTGTGCTTTTTACTCGGTTAAAATTCTAACTGGTCCATTGTTCGGCCCATTTAGACTCGCTCGTCCGAAACCTCTACAAAAAGATCGCAAAATAAGTTTTAATCAAACTTTAGGAGTTCATATAATTGATTAAGAGCTTTTCAACACGATTATATTGCAAAAACTCGATTTCTGTTCTTTTTACTCAGTTAATATTCTAACGGGTCCATTCTTCGGCCCATTTAGACCCGCTCGTCCGAAACCGTTACAAAAAAGATCGCAAAATAAGTTAGAATCAATTTTTAGTAGTTCATATAATTGATTAAGAGCTTTTCAACACGATTATATTGTAAAAACTCAATTTCTATACTTTTTACTCGGTTAAAATTCTAATGGGTCCATTGTTCTGCCTATTTAGACTCGCTCGTCTGAAACCTTACAAAAAGGACCGCAAAATAAGTTTTAATCAAAATTTAGGAGTTCATATAATTGATTACGAGATTTTCAACACGATTATATTGCAAAAACTCGATTTTTGTTCTTTTTACTCAGTTAATATTCTAACGGGTCCATTGTTCGGCCCATTTAGACCCGCTCGTCTGAAACCTCTACAAAAGGCTGCAAAATAAGTTTTAATCTAAATTTAGGAGTTCATACAATTGATTACGAGCTTTTCAACACAATTATATTGCAAAAACTCGATTTTTGTGCTTTTTACTCAGTTAAA
This sequence comes from Hibiscus trionum, assembly GCA_030270665.1. Classification (NCBI taxonomy): domain Eukaryota; kingdom Viridiplantae; phylum Streptophyta; class Magnoliopsida; order Malvales; family Malvaceae; genus Hibiscus; species Hibiscus trionum. Next base: position 33,242,427 of record BSYR01000010.1, on the reverse strand, counting down.
ATTCTAGCGGGTCCATTGTTCGGCCCATTTAGACCCGCTCGTCCGAAACCTCTACAAAAGGGTTGCAAAATAAGTGTTAATCCAAATTTAGGAGTTTATACAATTGATCACGAGCGTTTCAACACGATTATATTGCAAAAACTCGATTTCTGTACTTTTTACTCAGTTAAAATTCTAACGGGTCTATTGTTCGACCTATTTAGACCCGATCGTCCGAAACCTATACAAAAAAGGTTGCACAATAAGTTTTAATCCTAATTTAGGAATTTATATAATTGATTACGAGCATTTCAACATGATTATATTGCAAAAACTCGATTTCTATACTTTTTACTCCGTTAAAATTCTAACGGGTCCAATGTTCGGCCCATTTAGACCCGCTCATCTGAAACCTCTACAAAAGGGTTGCAAAATAAGTTTTAATCCAAATTTAGGAGTTCATACAATTGATTACTAGCTTTTCAACACAATTATATTGCAAAAACTCGATTACTATACTTTTTACTTAGTTAAAATTCTAATGGGTCTTATTTTCGGCCCATTAGGACCCGCTCGTCTGAAACCTCTAAAAAAGGGTTGCAAAATAAGTTTTAATCCAAATTTAAGAGTTCATACAGATGATTACGAGCTTTTCAAAACGATTATATTGCAAAAACCTCAACAAAAGGGTTGCAAAATAAGTTTTAATACAAATTTAGGAGTTCATACATTTGATTATGAGCATTTCAACACAATTATATTGCAAAAACTCGATTTGTGTTCTTTTTACGCAGTTAAAATTCTAACGGGACAATTGTTCGGCCCATTTAGACCGGCTCGTCTGAAACCTCTACAAAAAAGACCGCAAAACATGTTTTAATCCAAATTTAGGAATGCATATAATTGATTACGTGCTTTTCAACACGATTATATTACAAAAACTCGATTTCTATACATTTTACTCAGTTAAAATTCTAACGGGTCCACTGTTCGGCTCATTTAGACCCGCTCGTCCGAAAACTCTACAAAAGGGTTGCAAAATAAGTTTTAATCAAAATGTAGGTGTTCATACATTTGATTACGAGCTTTTCAACACGATTATATTGCAAAAACTCGATTTATGTACTTTTTACAAAGTTAAAATTCTAACGGGTCCATTGTTCGGCCCATTTAGACTCGCTCGTCCGAAACCTTTACAAAAAAGACCGCAAAATAAGTTAGAATCAAATTTTGGAAGTTCATATAATTGATTACGAGCTTTTCAACACGACTATATTGCAAAAACTTGATTTCTGTACTTTTTACTCAGTTAAAATTCTAACGGGTCCATTGTTCGGCCCATTTAGACCTGCTAGTCCGAAACCTCTACAAAAGGGTTGCAAAATAAGTTTTAATCCAAATTTAGGAGTTCATACAATTGATTACGAGCTTTTCAATACGATTATATTGTAAAATCTCGATTTCTGTACTTTTTACTCAGTTAAAATTCTAACGGGTCCATTGTTCGGCCCATTTAGACACGCTTGTCCGAAACCTTTACAAAAAAAAGACCGCAAAAGAAGTTGAATCAAATTTTAGGAGTTCATATAATTGATTACGAGCTTTTCAACACGATTATATTGAAAAATCTCGATTACAATTCTTTTTACTCAGTTAAAATTCTAACGGGTCAATTGTTCGACCCATTTAGACCCGCTCGTCCGAAACCTCTACAAAAGGGTTGCAAAATAAGTTTTACTCCAAATTTAGGAGTTCATACAATTGTTTACGAGCTTTTCAACACGATTATATTGCAAAAACTCAATTTTTGTGCTTTTTATTCAGTTAAAATTCTAATGGGTCCATTGTTCGGCCCATTTAGACCCGATCGTCGGAAACCTATACAAAAAGGGTTGCAAAATAAGTTTTAATCCAAATTTAGGAATGCATATAATTGATTACGAGCTTTTCAACATGATTATATTGTAAAAACTCGATTACAGTTCTTTTTACTCAGTTAAAATTTTAAAGGGTCCATTGTTCGACCCATTTAGACTCGATCGTCCGAAACCTATAGAAAAAAGGGGTTGCAAAATAAGTTTTAATCCAAATTTAGGAATACATATAATTGATTACGAGCTTTTCAACATGATTATATTGTAAAAACTCGATTACAGTTCTTTTTACTCAGTTAAAATTCTAACGGGTCCAATGTTCGGCCAATTTAGACCCGCTCATCCGAAAACTCTACAAAAGGGCAGCAAAATAAGCTTTAAACCAAATTCAGGAGTTCATATAATTGATTACAAGCATTTCAACACAATTATATTGCAAAAACTCGATTATTGTGCTTTTTACTCAGTTAAAATTCTAACGGGTCCATTGTTCGGCCCATTTAGACCCGCTCGTCTGAAACCTCTACAAAAAAGACCGCAAAACATGTTTTAATCAAATCTTAGGAGTTCATATAATTGATTACGAGGTTTCCAACATGATTATATTGCAAAAACACAATTTCTGAACTTTTGACTTAGCTAAAATTCTAATGGGTACATTGTTCGGCCCATTTAGACCCGCTCGTCCGAAACCTCTACAAAAAAGACCGATAAACAAGTTATAATCAAATTTTAGGAGTTTATATAATTGATTACGAGCTTATCAACACGATTATATTGTAAAAACTCAATTTTTTATCTTTTTACTCAGTTAAAATTCTAACGGGTCCATTGTTCGGCCCATTTAGACCAGCTCGTCTGAAACCTCTACAAAAGGGTTGCAATATAAGTTTTAATCGAAATTTAGGAGTTCATACAATTGATTATGAGCTTTTCAACACGATTATATTGCAAAAACTCAATTTCTGTACTTTTTACTCAGTTAAAATTTTAAAGACTCCATTGTTCGGCCCATTTAGACCCGCTCGTCCGAAACCTCTACAAAAAGGGATGCAAAATAAGTTTTAATCCAAATTTAGGAGTTCATAAAATTGATTACGAGCTTTTCACTACGATTATATTGTAAAATCTCGATTTTTGTACTTTTTACTCAGTTAAAATTCTAACGGGTCCATTGTTCGGCCCATTTAGACACGCTCGTCCGAAACCTTTACAAAAAAAGACCGCAAAAGAAGTTAGAATCAAATTTTAGGAGTTCATATAATTGATTACGAGCTTTTCAACACGATTATATTGAAAATTCTCGATTACAGTTCTTTTTACTCAGTTAAAATTCTAACGGGTCCATTGTTCGACCCATTTAGACCCGCTCGTCCGAAACCTCTACAAAAGGGTTGCAAAATAAGTTTTAATCCAAATTTAGGAGTTCATACAATTTTTTACGAGCTTTTCAACACAATTTTTTACGAGCTTTTAATCCGAAACTTCTCCTTTATGGCCACATATTGATGCGGCTCGCCCTCTTTTTGTATCTATTCCAGATTTACATTTTCTTTATGTACCACGAGTTGCTAATGTTCTAGCTCATACTATTGCCAATTGGGCCTTGCACTCTAGGTCGTCATTGTTTTTTGGGCCGGGCTTGCCCGATGTCTTACGCTCTATTGTATCGGTTGGTTTTCAACCCCCTTGATTATATATATATATATGTGTGTGTGTGGGGGGGGGGCACTCTTTTCCCCTTTAGGACCCCCTCTGGGCCAGCCCAGTTGGGATTAGTGGGGTTTTTAATGAGGCCTTTTTCTCAAAAAAAAAATTCTAACGGGTCCATTGTTCGGCCCATTTAAAACCACTCGTCCGAAACCTCTACAAAAGGGTTGCAAAATAAGTTTTAATCCAAATTTATGAGTCCATACAATTAATTACGAGGTTTTCAATACGATTATATTGAAAAAACTCGATTTCTGTACTTTTTACTCTGTTAAAATTCTAACGGGTCCATTGTTCGGCCCATTTAGACCCGCTCGTCCGAAACCTTTACAAAAAAGACCGCAAAATAACTTAGAATCAAATTTTCGGAGTTCATATAATTGATTACGAGCTTTTCAACATGATTAAATTGCAAAATCTCGATTACAGTTCTTTTTACTCAGTTAAAATTCTAACGGGTCCATTGTTCGGCCCATTTAGACCCGCTCGTCCAAAACCTCTACAAAAGGGTTGCAAAATAAGTTTTAATCAAAATTTAGGAGTTCATACAATTGATTACGAGCTTTTCAACAGGATTATATTGCAAAAACTCGATTTATGTACTTTTTACTCAGTTAAAATTCTAACGGGTCCATTGTTCGGCCCATTTAGACCCGCTCGTCCGAAACCTTTACAAAAAAGATCGCAAAATATGTTTTAATCAAATTTTAGGAGTTCATATAGTTGATTAAGAGCTTTTCAACACGATAATATTGCAAAAACTTCATTTCTGTTCTTTTTACTCAGTTAATATTCTAATGGGACCATTGTTCGGCCCATTGAGACCCGCTCGTCCGAAACCTCTACAAAAGGGTTGCAAAATAAGTTTTAATCCAAATTTAGGAGTTCATACAATTGATTACGAGTTTTTCAGCACAATTATATTGCAAAAACTCGATTTTTGTGCTTTTTACTCAGTTAAATTTCTAACGGGTCCATTTTTCGGCCCATTTAGAACCGCTCGTCTGAAACCACTACAAAAGGGTTGCAAAATAAGTTTTAATCCAAATTTAGGACTTCATACAATTGATTACGAGCTTTTCAATACGATTATATTGCAAAATCTCAATTTCTGTACTTTTTACTCAGTTAAGATTCTAACGGGTCCATTGTTTGGCCCATTTAGACCCGCTCGTCCGAACCCTTTACAAAAAAGATCGCAAAATAAATTTTAATCAAATTTTAAGAGTTCATATAATTGATTAAGAGCTTTTCAACACGATTATATTGCAAAAACATGATTTCTATTCTTTTTACTAAGTTAATATTCTAACGGATCCATTGTTCGTCCCATTTAGACCCACTCGTCCAAAACCTCTAAAAAGGGTTGCAAAACAAGTGTTAATCCAAATTTAGGAGTTCATACAATTGATAACGAGTGTTTCAACACGATTATATTGCAAAAACTCGATTTCTGCACTTTTTACTCAGTTAAAATTCTATCGGGTCCATTGTTCGGCCCATTTAGACCCTATCGTCCAAAACCTCTACAAAAGGGTTGCAAAATAAGTTTTAATCAAAATTTAGGAGTTCATACAATTGATTACGAGCTTTTCAACAGGATTATATTGCAAAAACTCGATTTATGTACTTTTTACTCAGTTAAAATTCTAACGGGTCCATTGTTCGGCCCATTTAGACCCGCTCGTCCGAAACCTTTACAAAAAAGATCGCAAAATATGTTTTAATCAAATTTTAGGAGTTCATATAGTTGATTAAGAGCTTTTCAACACGATAATATTGCAAAAACTTGATTTCTGTTCTTTTTACTCAGTTAATATTCTAATGGGACCATTGTTCGGCCCATTGAGACCCGCTCGTCCGAAACCTCTACAAAAGGGTTGCAAAATAAGTTTTAATCCAAATTTAGGAGTTCATACAATTGATTACGAGTTTTTCAGCACAATTATATTGCAAAAACTCGATTTTTGTGCTTTTTACTCAGTTAAATTTCTAACGGGTCCATTTTTCGGCCCATTTAGAACCGCTCGTCTGAAACCACTACAAAAGGGTTGCAAAATAAGTTTTAATCCAAATTTAGGACTTCATACAATTGATTACGAGCTTTTCAATACGATTATATTGCAAAATCTCAATTTCTGTACTTTTTACTCAGTTAAGATTCTAACGGGTCCATTGTTTGGCCCATTTAGACCCGCTCGTCCGAACCCTTTACAAAAAAGATCGCAAAATAAATTTTAATCAAATTTTAAGAGTTCATATAATTGATTAAGAGCTTTTCAACACGATTATATTGCAAAAACATGATTTCTATTCTTTTTACTAAGTTAATATTCTAACGGATCCATTGTTCGTCCCATTTAGACCCACTCGTCCAAAACCTCTAAAAAGGGTTGCAAAACAAGTGTTAATCCAAATTTAGGAGTTCATACAATTGATAACGAGTGTTTCAACACGATTATATTGCAAAAACTCGATTTCTGCACTTTTTACTCAGTTAAAATTCTATCGGGTCCATTGTTCGGCCCATTTAGACCCTATCGTCCGAAACCTATACAAAAGGGTGAAAATAAGTTTTAATCCAAATTTAGGAATGCATATAATTGATTACGAGCATTTCAGCATGATTATATTGCAAAAACTCGATTACAGTTCTTTTTACTTAGTTAAAATTCTAACGGGTCCATTGTTCGGCCCATTTAGACCCGATTTTTCGAAACCTAAACAAAAAGGGTTGCAAAATAAGTTTTAATCCAAATTTAGGAATGCATATAATTGATTACGAGCTTTTCAACACGATTATATTGCAAAAACTTGATTTCTGTTCTTTTTACTCAGTTAATATTCTAACGGGTCCATTGTTCGGCCCATTTAGACCCGCTCGTCTGAAACCTCTACAAAAGGGTTGCAAAATAAGTTTTAATCCAAATTTAGGAGTTCATACAATTGATTACAAGCTTTTCAACACAATTATATTGCAAAAACTCGATTTTTGTGCTTTTTACTGAGTTAAAATTCTAAAGGGTCCATTGTTCCGCCCATTTAGACCCGCTCGTCTGAAACCTCTACAAAAGGGTTGCAAAATAAGTTTTAATCCAAATTTAGGAGTTCCTACAAATGTTTACGAGCTTTTCAACACGATTATATTGCAAAAAATCGATTTCTATACTTTTACTCAATTAAAATTCTAACGGGTCCATTGTTCGGCCCATTTAGACCCGCTCGTCCGAAAACTTTACAAAAAAGATGGCAAAATAAATTTTAATCAAATTTTAGGAGTTCATATAATTGATTAAGAGCTCTTCAACACGAATATATTGAAAAAACTTGATTTCTGTTCTTTTTACTCAGTTAATATCCTAACGGGTCCATTGTTCGGCCCATTTAGACCCGCTTGTCTGAAACCTCTACAAAAGGGTTGCAAAATAAGTTTTAATCCAAATTTAGGAGTTCATACAATTGATTACGAGCTTTTCAACTCGATTATATTGCAAAGAATCGATTTCTATACTTTTACTCAATTAAAATTCTAACGGGTCCATTGTTCGGCCCATTTAGACCCGCTCGTCCGAAACCTTTACAAAAAAGATGGAAAAATAAATTTTAATCAAATTTTAGGAGTTCATATAATTGATTAAGAGCTCTTCAACACGAATATATTGAAAAAACTTGATTTCTGTTCTTTTTACTCAGTTAATATCCTAACGGGTCCATTGTTTGGCCCATTTAGACCCGCTTGTCTGAAACCTCTACAAAAGGGTTGCAAAATAAGTTTTAATCCAAATTTAGGAGTTCATATAATTGATTACGAGCTTTTCAACATTATTATATTGTAAAAACTCGATTACAGTTCTTTTTACTCAGTTAAAATTTTAACGGGTCCATTGTTCAGCCCATTTAGACCCGATCGTCCGAAACCTATACAAAAGGGGTTGCAAAATAAGTTTTAATCCAAATTTAGGAATGCATATAATTGATTATGAGCTTTTCAACACAATTATATTGCAAAAACTCGATTACTATACTTTTTAGACCCGCTCCTAAGAAACCTCTACAAAAGGGTTGCAAAATAAATTTTAATCCAAATTTAAGAGTTCATACAGATGATTACGAGCTTTTCAAAACGATTATATTGCAAAAACTAGATTTCTGTACTTTTAACTCCGTTAAAATTCTAAGGGGTCAATTGTTCGGCCCATTAATACCCGCTCATCCGAAACCTCTACAAAAAAGATCGCAAAATAAGTTTTAATCAAACTTTAGGAGTTCATATAATTGATTAAGAGCTTTTCAACATGATTATATTGCAAAAACTCGATTTCTGTTCTTTTTACTAAGTTAATATTCTAATGGGTCCATTGTTCGGCCCATTTAGACCCGCTCGTCTGAAACCTCTACAAAAGGGTTGCAAAATAAGTTTTAATCCAAATTTAGGAGTTCATACAATTGTTTACGAGCTTTTCAACACGATTATATTGCAAAAAACTTGATTTATGTTCTTTTTACTCAGTTAATAATCTAACGGGTCCATTGTTCGGCCCATTTAGACCCGCTCGTCCGAAACCTCTACAAAAGGGTTGCAAAATAAGTTTTAATCCAAATTTAGGAGTTTATACAATTGATTGCGAGCTTTTCAACACAATTATATTTCAAAAACTCGATTATTATACTTTTTACTTAGTTAAAATTCTAACGAGTCTATTTTCGGCCCATTAGGACCCGCTCGTCTGAAACCTCTACAAAAGGGTTGCAAAATAAGTTTTAATCCAAATTTAGGAGTTCATACAATTGTTTACAAGCTTTTCAACACGATTATTTTGCAAAAACTCGATTTCTATACTTTTTACTCAATTAAAATTCTAACGGGTCCCCTTGTTCGGCCCATTTAGACCCGCTCGTCCGAAACTTCTACAAAAAAGATTGCAAAATAAGTTTTTAACAAATTTTAGGAGTTCATATATTTGATTAAGAGCTTTTCAACACGATTATATTGCAAAAACTCGATTTCTGAACATTTTACTCAGTTAAAATTCTAACGAGTCCATTGTTCGGCGCGTTTAGACCCGCTCGTCCGAAACCACTACAAAAGGGTTGCAAAATAAGTTTTAATCCAAATTTAGGAGTTTATACAATTGATTGCGAGCTTTTCAACACGATTATATTGCAAAAACTCGATTTCTGTTCTTTTTACTCAGTTAAAATTCTAACGGGTCCATTATTCGGCCCATTTAGACCCGCTCGTCCGAAACCTTTACAAAAAAGATCGCAAAATATGTTTTAATCAAATTTTAGGAGTTCATATAGTTGATTAAGAGCTTTTCAACACGATTAAATTGCAATAACTTGATTTCTATACTTTTTACTCAATTAAAATTCTAACGGGTCCATTGTTCGGCCCATTTAGACCCGCTCGCCCGAAACCTCTATAAAAGGGTTGCAAAATAAGTTTTAATCCAAATTTAGGAGTTCATACAATTGTTTACGAGCTTTTCACCACAATTATATTGCAAAAACTGGATTTCTGTTCTTTTTACTCAGTTAATATTCTAACGGGTCCATTGTTCGGCCCATTTAGACCCGCTCGTCTAAAACCTCTACAAAAGGGTTGCAAAATAAGTTTTAATCCAAATTTAGGAGTTCATACAATTGTTTACAAGCTTTTCAACACAATTATATTGCAAAAACTCGATTTCTTTTCTTTTTACTCAGTTAATATTCTAACGGGTCCATTGTTCAGCCCATTTAGACCCGCTCGTCCGAAACCTCTACAAAAGGGTTGCAAAATAAGTTTTAATCCAAATTTAGGAGTTCATACAATTGTTTACGAGCTTTTCAACACAATTATATTGAAAAAACTCGATTTTTGTGCTTTTTACTCAGTTAAAATTCTAACGGGTCCATTGTTCGACCAATTTAGACCCGCTCGTCTGAAACCTCTACAAAAGGGTTGCAAAATAAGTTTTAATCCAAATTTAGGAGTTCATACAATTGTTTACGAGCTTTTCAACACGATTATATTGCAAAAACTCGATTTCTATACTTTTTACTCAATTAAAATTCTAACGGGTCCATTGTTCGGCCCATTTAGACCCGCTCGTCTGAAATCTTTACAAAAAAGAACGCAAAATAAATTTTAATCAAATTTTATGAGTTCATATAATTGATTAAGAGCTTTTCAATACGATAATATTGCAAAAAATTTGATTTATGTTCTTTTTACTCAGTTAATAATCTAACGGATCCATTGTTCGGCCCATTTAGACCCGCTCGTCCGAAACCTCTACAAAAGGGTTGCAAAATAAGTTTTAATCCAAATTTAGGAGTTTATACAATTGATTGCGAGCTTTTCAACACAATTATATTTCAAAAACTCGATTATTATACTTTTTACTAAGTTAAAATTCTAACGAGTCTATTTTCGGGCCATTAGGACCCGCTCGTCTGAAACCTCTACAAAAGGGTTGCAAAATAAGTTTTAATCCAAATTTAGGAGTTCATACAATTGTTTACAAGCTTTTCAACACGATTATTTTGCAAAAACTCGATTTCTATACTTTTTACTCAATTAAAATTCTAACGGGTCCCCTTGTTCGGCCCATTTAGACCCGCTCGTCCGAAACTTCTACAAAAAAGATTGCAAAATAAGTTTTTAACAAATTTTAGGAGTTCATATATTTGATTAAGAGCTTTTCAACACGATTATATTGCAAAAACTCGACTTCTGTACATTTTACTCAGTTAAAATTCTAACGAGTCCATTGTTCGGCCCGTTTAGACCCGCTCGTCCGGAACCACTACAAAAGGGTTGCAAAATAAGTTTTAATCCAAATTTAGGAGTTTATACAATTGATTGCGAGCTTTTCAACACGATTATATTGCAAAAACTCGATTTCTGTTCTTTTTACTCAGTTAAAATTCTAACGGGTCCATTGTTCGGCCCATTTAGACCCGCTCGTCCGAAACCTTTACAAAAAAGATCGCAAAATATGTTTTAATCAAATTTTAGGAGTTCATATAGTTGATTAAGAGCTTTTCAACACGATAATATTGCAAAAAATTGATTTCTGTTCTTTTTACTCAGTTAAAATTCTAACGGGTCCATTGTTCGGCCCATTTAGACCCGTTCGTCCGAAACCTTTACAAAAAAGATCGCAAAATATGTTTTAATCAAATTTTAGGAGTTCATATAGTTGATTAAGAGCTTTTCAACACGATAATATTGCAAAAAATTGATTTCTGTTCTTTTTACTCAGTTAATATTCTAATGGGACCATTGTTCGGCCCATTTAGACCCGCTCGTCCGAAACCTCTACAAAAGGGTTGCAAAATAAGTTTAAATCCAAATTTACGAGTTCATACAATTGATTACGAGTTTTTCAGCACAATTATATTGCAAAAACTCGATTTTTGTGCTTTTTACTCAGTTAAATTTCTAACGGGTCCATTGTTCGGCCCATTTAGAACCGCTCGTCTGAAACCACTACAAAAGGGTTGCAAAATAAGTTTTTATCAAATTTTAGGAGTTCATATAATTGATTAACAGCTTTTCAACACGATTATATTGCAAAAACTTGATTTCTGTTCTTTTTACTCATTTAATATTCTAACGGGTCCATTGTTTGGCCCATTTAGACCCGCTCGTCCGAAACTTCTACAAAAGGGTTGCAAAATAAGTTTTAATCAAAATTTAGGAGTTCATACAATTGTTTACGAGCTTTTCAACACGATTATATTGCAAAAACTCGATTTCTGTACATTTTACACAGTTAAAATTCTAACGGGTCCATTGTTCGGCCCATTTAAACCCGCTGGTCCGAAACCTCTATAAAAGGGTTGCAAAATAAGTTTTAATACAAATTTAGGAGTTTATACAATTGATTACGAGCTTTTCAACACAATTATATTTCAAAAACTCAATTATTATACTTTTTACTTAGTTAAAATTCTAACGGGTCTATTTTTCGGCCCATTAGGACCCGCTCGTCTGAAACCTCTACAAAAGGGTTGCAAAATAATTTTTAATCCAAATTTAGGAATATATAAAATTGATTACGAGGTTTTCAACACGATTATATTGCAAAAACTCGATTTCTATATTTTTTACTCAGTTAAAATTCTAACGGGTCCACTGTTCGGCCCATTTAGACCCGCTCGTCCGAAACCTTTACAAAATGGTTGCAAAATAAGTATTAATCCAAATTTAGGAGTTCATACAATTGATCACGAGCGTTTCAACACGATTATATTGCAAAAACTAGATTTTTGTGCTTTTTACTCAGTTAAAATTCTAATAGGTCCATTGTTCGGCCCATTTAAACCCGCTTGTCCGAAACCTCAACAAAAGGGTTGCAAAATAAGTTTTAATCAAAATTTAGGAGTTCATACAATTGATTACGAGCTTTTCAACACAATTATATTGCAAAAACTCGATTTCTATACATTTTACTCAGTTAAAATTCTAACGGGTCCATTGTTCGGCCCATTTAGACCCGCTTGTCTGAAACCTCTACAAAAGGGTTGCAAAATAAGTTTTAATCCAAATTTAGGAGTTTATACAATTGATTACGAGCTTTTCAACACAATTATATTTCAAAAACACGATTACTATACTTTTTACTTAGTTAAAATTCTAACGGGTCTATTTTTCGACCCATTAGGACCCGCTCGTCTGAAACCTCTACAAAAGGGTTGCAAAATAAGTTTTAATCCAAATTTAAGAGTTCATACAGATGATTACGAGCTTTTCAAAATGATTATATTGCAAAAACTAGATTTTTGTACTTTTTACTCTGTTTAAATTCTAACGGGTCCATTGTTCGGCCCATTTAGACTCGTTCGTCCGAAACCTCTACAAAAAAGATCGCAAAATAAGTTTTAATCAAAGTTTAGGAGTTCATATAATTGATTAAGAGCTTTTCAACACGATTATATTGCAAAAATTTGATTTCTGTTCTTTTTACTCAGTTAATATTCTAACGGGTCCATTGTTCGGCCCATTTAGACCCGCTCGTCCGAAACCTCTACAAAAGGATTGCAAAATAAGTTTAATCCATATTTAGGAGTCCATACAATTGATTACGAGCTTTTCAACACAATTATATTACAAAAACTCGATTTTTATGCTTTTTACTCTGTTAAAATTCTAACGGGTCCATTGTTCTGCCCATTTAGACCCGATCGTCCGAAACCTACACAAAAGGGGTTGCAAAATAAGTTTTAATCCAACTTTAGGAATGCATATAATTGATTACGAGCTTTTCAACATGATTATATTGTAAAAACTCGATTACAGTTCTTTTTACTCAGTTAAAATTCTAACAGGTCCATTGTTCGGCCCATTTAGACCCGATCGTCCGAAACATAGACAAAAAGGGTTGCAAAATAAGTTTTAATCCAAATTTAGGAATGCATATAATTGATTACGAGCTTTTCAAAATGATTATATTGTAAAAACTCGATTACAGTTCTTTTTACTCAGTTAAAATTCTAACGGGTCCATTGTTCGGCCCATTTAGACCCGATCGTCCGAAACCTCTACAAAAGGTTTGAAAAATAAGTTTTAATCCAAATTTAGGAGTTCATACAATTGATTACGAGCTTTTCAATATGATTATATTGCAAAAACTCGATTTCTGTACATTTTACTCAGTTAAAATTCTAACGGGTCCATTGTTCGGCCCATTTAGACCAGCTCGTCCGAAACCTTTACAAAGAAGACCGCAAAATAAGTTAGAATCAAATTTTAGGAGTTCATAAATTGATTACGAGCTTTTCAACATGATTATATTGCAAAATCTCGATTACTGTTCTTTTTACTCAGTTAAAATTCTAACGGGTCCATTGTTCGGCCCATTTATACTCGCTCATCCGAAACCTCTACAAAAGGGTTGCAAAATAAGTTTTAATCCAAATTTAGGAGTTCATACAATTGTTTATGAGCTTTTCAACACGATTATATTGCAAAAACACGATTTCTGTTCTTTTTACTTAGTTAAAATTCTAACGGGTCCATTGTTCGCCCCATTTAGACCCGCTCGTCCGAAACTTCTACAAAAAAGACCGACAAACAAGTTAGAATCAAATTTTAGGATTTCATATAATTGATCACGAGCTTTCAACATGACTATATTGCAAAAACTTGATTTCTGTACTTTTTACTCAATTAAAATTCTAACGGGTCCATTGTTCAGCCCATTTAGACCCGCTCGTCCGAAACCATTACAAAAAAGATCGCAAAATAAGTTTTAATCAAATCTTAGGAGTTCATATAATTGATTAAGAGCTTTTCAATATAATTATATTACAAAAACTCGATTTCTGTTCTTTTTACTCAGTTAATATTCTAACGGGTCCATTGTTCGGCCCATTTAGACCCGCTCGTCCGAAACCTCTACAAAAGGGTTGCAAAATAAGTTTTAATCCAAATTTAGGAGTTCATACAATTGATTACGAACTTTTCAACACAATTATATTGCAAAACTCGATTTTTGTGCTTTTTACTCAGTTAAAATTCTAACGGGTCCATTGTTCGGCCCATTTAGACTCGCTCGTCCGAAACCTCTACAAAAGGGTTGCAAAATAAGTGTTAATCAAAATTTAGGAGTTCATGCAATTTGATTACGAGCTTTTCAACACGATTATATTGCAAAAACTCGATTTCTATACTTTTTACTTAGTTAAAATTCTAATGGGTCCATTGTTCGGCCCATTTAAACCCGCCCGTCCGAAACCTTTAAAAAAAAGATCGCAAAATAAATTTTAATCAAATTTTAGTAGTTCATATAATTGATTAAGAGCTTTTCAACACGATTATATTGCAAAAACAGGATTTCTGTTCTTTTTACTCAGTTAATATTCTAACGGGTCCATTGTTCAGCCCATTTAGACCCGCTCGTCTGAAACCTCTACAAAAGGGTTGCAAAATAAGTTTTAATCCAAATTTAGGAGTTCATACAATTGTTTACGAGCTTTTCAACATGATTATATTGCAAAAACTCGATTTCTATACTTTTTACTCAATTAAAATTCTAACGGTCCATTGTTCGGCCCATTTAGACCCGCTCGTCCGAAACCTTTACAAAAAAGATCGCAAAATAAGTTTTAATCCAAATTTAGGAGTTCATACAATTGATTAAGAGCTTTTCAACACAATTATATTGCAAAAATTCGATTTTTGTGCTTTTTACTCAGTTAAAATTCTAACGGGTCCATTGTTCGGCCCATTTAGACCCGCTCGTCCGAAACCTCTACAAAAGGGTTGCAAAATAAGTGTTAATCCAAATTTAGGAGTTCATACAAATGATCACGAGCGTTTCAACACGATTATATTGCAAAAACTCGATTTCTGTTCTTTTTACTCAGTTAAAATTCTAACGGGTCCATTGTTCGGCCTATTTAGACCCGATCGTCCGAAACCTATACAAAAAGGGTTGTACAATAAGTTTTAATCCAAATTTAGGAAAGTATATAGCATTTCAACATGATTATATTGCAAAAACTCGATTTCTCTACTTTTTTACTCAGTTAAAATTCTAACGGGTCAACTGTTTGGCCCATTTAGACCTGCTCGTCCGAAATCTCTACAAAAGGGTTGCAAAATAAGTTTTAATCCAAATTTAGGAGTTCATACAATTGATTACAAGCTTTTCAACACAATTATATTGCAAAAACTCGATTACTATACTTTTTACTTAGTTAAAATTCTAATGGGTCTTATTTTCGGCCCATTAGGACCCGCTCGTCTGAAACCTCTAAAAAAGGGTTGCAAAATAAGTTTTAATCCAAATGTAAGAGTTCATACAAATGATTACGAGCTTTTCAAAATGATTATATTGCAAAAACTAGATTTCTGTACTTTTTACTCCGCTAAAATTCTAACGGGTCCATTGTTCGGCTCATTTAGACCCGCTCGTCCGAAACCTCAAGAAAAGGGTTGCAAAATAAGTTTTAATCCAAATTTAGGAGTTCATACAATTGATTACGAGTTTTTCAATACGATTATATTGCAAAAACTTGATTTCTGTACTTTGTACTCAGTTAAAATTCTAACGGGTCCATTGTTCGTCCCATTTAGACCCGCTCGTCCGAAACCTCTACAAAAAGGTTGCAAAATAAGTGTTAATCCAAATTTAGGAGTTCATACAATTGATTACGAGCGTTTCAAAATGATTATATTGCAAAAACTCGATTTCTGTACTTTTTACTCAGTTAAAATTCTAACGGGTCCATTGTTCGGCCCATTTAGACCCGATCGTCCGAAACCTATACAAAAAGGGCTGCCAAATAAGTTTTAATCCAAATTTAGGAATGCATATAATTGATTAAGTGCTTTTCAACACGATTATATTACAAAAACTCGATTTCAATACATTTTACTCAGTTAAAATTCTAACGGGTCCACTGTTCGGCCCATTTAGACCCGCTCGTCTAAAACCTCTACAAAGGATTGCAAAATAAGTTTTAAACCAAATTTAGGAGTTCATACAATTGATTACGAGCTTTTCAATACTATTATATTGCAAAAACTCGATTTCTGTACTTTTTACTCAGTTAAAATTCTAACGGGTCCATTGTTCGGCCCATTTAGACTCGCTCGTCCGAAACCTTTACAAAAAAGACCGCAAAATAAGTTAGAATCAAATTTTGGGAGTTCATATAATTGATTACGAGCTTTTCAAAAACATTATATTGCAAAATCTCGATTTCTGTTCTTTTTACTCAGTTAAAATTCTAACGGGTCCATTATTCGGCCCATTTAGACCCGCTCGTCCGAAACCTCTACAAAAGGGTTGCAAAATAAGTTTTAATCCAAATTTAGGAGTTCGTACAATTGATTACGAGCTTTTCAACACGATTATATTGCAAAAACTCGATTTCTGTTCTTTTTACTCAGTTAAAATTCTAACGGTTCCATTGTTCGGCCCATTTAGACACGCTCGTCCGAAACCTTTACAAAAAAGACCGCAAAAGAAGTTAGAATCAAATTTTAGGAGTTCATATAATTGATTACGAGCTTTTCAACACGATTATATTGAAAGATCTCGATTACAGTTCTTTTTACTCAGTTAAAATTCTAACGGGTCCATTGTTCGACCCATTTAGACCCGCTCGTCCGAAACCTCTACAAAAGGGTTGCAAAATAAGTTTTAATCCAAATTTAGGAGTTCATACAATTGTTTACGAGCTTTTCAACACGATTATATTGCAAAAACACGATTTTTGTGCTTTTTACTCAGTTAAAATTCTAACGGGTCCATTGTTCGGCCCATTTAGACCCGATCGTCCGAAACCTATACAAAAGGGGTTGCAAAATAAGTTTTAATCCAAATTTAGGAATGCATATAATTGATTACGAGCTTTTCAACATGATTATATTGTAAAAACTCGATTACAGTTCTTTTTACTCAGTTAAAATTTTAACGGGTCCATTGTTCGGCCCATTTTGACCCGATCGTCCGAAACCTATACAAAAGGGGTTGCAAAATAAGTTTTAATCCAAATTTAGGAATGCATATAATTGATTACGAGCTTTTCAACATGATTATATTGTAAAAACTCGATTACAGTTCTTTTTACTCAGTTAAAATTCTAACGGGTCCATTGTTCAGCCCATTTAGACCCGATCGTCCGAAACCTATACAAAAAGGGTTGCAAAATAAGATTTAATCAAAATTTAGGAATGCATATAATTGATTATGAGCTTTTCCACACGATTATATTGCTAAAACTCTATTTCTATACTTTTTACTCAGTTATAATTCTAGCGGGTCCATTGTTCGGCCCATTGAGACCCGTTCGTCTGAAACCTCTACAAAAGGGTTGCAAAATAAGTTTTAATCCAAATTTAGGAGTTCATACAATTGTTTACGAGACTTTCAACACGATTATATTGCAAAAACTCGATTTCTATACTTTTTACTCAATTAAAATTCTAACGGGTCCATTGTTCGGCCCATTTAGACCCGCTCGTCTGAAACCTCTTCAAAAGGGTTGCAAAATAAGTTTTAATCCAAATTTAGGAGTTCATACAATTGTTTACGAGCTTTTCAACACGATTATATTGAAAAAACTCGATTTCTATACTTTTTACTCAATTAAAATTCTAACGGGTCCATTGTTCGGCCCATTTAGACCCGCTCGTCCGAAACCTCAACAAAAAAGATCGCAAAATAAGTTTTAATCAAATTTTAGGAGTTCATATAATTGATTAAGAGCATTTCAACATGATTATATTGTAAAAACTCGATTTCTGTTCTTTTTACTCAGTTAATATTCTAACGGGTCCATTGTTCGGCCCATTTAGACCCGCTCGTCTGAAACCTATACAAAAGGGTTGCAAAATAAGTTTTAATCCAAATTTAGGAGTTCATACAATTGTTTACGAGCTTTTCAACACAATTATATTGCAAAAACTCGATTTTTGTGCTTTTTACTCATTTAAAATTCTAACGGGTCCATTGTTCGGCCCATTTAGACCCGCTCGTCCGAAACATTTACAACAAAGATCGCAAAATAAGTTTTAATCAAATCTTAGGAGTTCATATAATTGATTAAGAGCTTTTCAATATGATTATATTGCAAAAACTCGATTTCTGTTCTTTTTACTCAGTTAATATTCTAACGGGTCCATTGTTCGGCCCATTTAGACCCGCTCGTCCGAAACCTCTACAAAAGGGTTGCAAAATAAGTTTTAATCCAAATTTAGGAGTTCATACAATTGTTTACGAGCTTTTCAACACGATTATATTGAAAAAACTCGATTTCTATAATTTTTACTCAATTAAAATTCTAACGGGTCCATTGTTCGGCCCATTTAGACCCGCTCGTCCGAAACCTCTACAAAAAAGATTGCAAAATATGTTTTAATCAAATTTTAGAAGTTCATATAATTGATTAAGAGCTTTTCAAAACGATTATATTGTAAAACTCGATTTCTGTTCTTTTTACTCAGTTAATATTCTAACGGGTCCATTGTTCGGCCCATTTAGACCCGCTCGTCTGAAACCTCTACAAAAGGGTTGCAAAATAAGTTTTAATCCAAATTTAGGAGTTCATACAATTGTTTACGAGCTTTTCAACACAATTATATTGCAAAAACTCGATTTCTGTTCTTTTTTTTTCAGTTAATATTCTAACGGGTCCATTGTTCGGCCCATTTAGACCCGCTCGTCTGAAACCTCTACAAAAGGGTTGCAAAATAAGTTTTAATCCAAATTTAGGAGTTCATACAATTGTTTACGAGCTTTTCAACACGATTATATTGCAAAAACTCGATTTCTATACTTTTTACTCAATTAAAATTCTAACGGGTCCATTGTTCGGTCCATTTAGACCCGCTCGTCCGAAACCTTTACAAAAAAGATCGCAAAATATATTTTAATTAAATTTTAGGAGTTCATATAATTATTAAGAGCTTTTCAACACGATAATATTGCAAAAACTTGATTTCTGTTCTTTTTACTCAGTTAATATTCTAACGGGTCCATTGTTCTGCCCATTTAGACCCGCTCGTCCGAAACCTCTACAAAAGGGTTGCAAAATAAGTTTTAATCCAAATTTAGGAGTTCATACAACTGATTACGATCTTTTCAACACAATTATATTGCAAAAACTCGATTTTTGTGCATTTTACTCAGTTAAAATTCTAACGGGTCCATTGTTCGGCCCATTTAAACCCGGTCGTCCGAAACCTTTACAAAAAAGACCGCAAAATAAGTTAGAATTAAATTTTAGGAGTTCATATAATTGATTACGAAGTTTTCAACATGATTATATTGCAAAATCTCGATTACAGTTCTTTTTACTCAGTTAAAATTCTAACGGGTCCATTGTTCGGCCCATTTAGACTCGCTCGTCCGAAACCTCTACGAAAGGGTTGCAAAATAAGTTTTAATCCAAATTTAGGAGTTCATACAATTGTTTATGAGCTTTTCAACACGATTATATTGCAAAAACACGATTTCTGTTCTTTTTACTCAGTTAAAATTCTAACGGGTCCATTGTTCGGCCCATTTAGACCCGCTCGTCCGAAACCATTACAAAAAATATCGCAAAATAAATTAGAATCAAATTTTAGGAGTTCATATAATTGATTAAGAGCTTTTCAACACGATTATATTGCAAAAACTCAATTTCTATACTTTTTACTCGGTTAAAATTCTAACGGGTCCATTGTTCTGTCTATTTAGACTCGCTCGTCCGAAACCTTACAAAAAGGACCGCAAAATAAGTTTTAATCAAAATTTAGGAGTTCATATAATTGATTACGAGCTTTTCAACACGATTATATTGCAAAAACTCGATTTCTGTTCTTTTTACTCAGTTAATATTCTAACGGGTCCATTGTTCGGCCCATTTAGACCCGCTCGTCCGAAACCTCTACAAAAGGGCTGCAAAATAAGTTTTAATCCAAATTTAGGAGTTCATACAATTGATTACGAGCTTTTCAACACAATTATATTACAAAAACTCGATTTTTGTGCTTTTTACTCAGTTAAAATTCTAACGGGTCCATTGTTCGGCCCATTTAGACCCGCTCGTCCGAAACCTCTACAAAAGGGTTTTAAAATAAGTTTTAATCCAAATTTAGGAGTTCATACAATTGATTCCGAGCTTTTCAACACATTTATATTGCAAAAACTCGATTTGTGTGCTTTTTACTCAGTTAAAATTCTAACTGGTCCATTGTTGGGCCCATTTAGAACCGCTCATCCGAAACATCTACAAAAGGGTTGCAAAATAAGTTTTTATCCAAATTTAGGAGTTCATACAATTGTTTACGAGCTTTTCAACACGATTATATTGCAAAAACTCGATTTCTGTACTTTTTACTCAGTTAAAATTCTAACGGGTCCATTGTTCGGTCCATTTAGACCCGCTCGTCTGAAACCTCTACAAAAGGGTTGCAAAATAAGTTTTAATCCAAATTTAGGAGTTCATACAATTGATTACGAGCTTTTCAACACAATTACATTGCAAAAACTCGATTTTTGTGCTTTTTACTCAGTTAAAATTCTAACGGGTCCATTGTTCGGTCCATTTAGACCCGCTCGTCCGAAACCTCTACAAAAGGGTTGCAAAATAAGTTTTTATCCAAATTTAGGAGTTCATACAATTGATTACGAGCTTTTCAACACAATTATATTGCAAAAACTGGATTTTTGTGCTTTTTACTCAGTTAAAATTCTAACGGGTCCATTGTTCGGCCCATTTAGACCCGCTCGTCCGAAACCTCTACAAAAGGGTTGCAAAATAAGTTTTTATCCAAATTTAGGAGTTCATACAATTGTTTACGAGCTTTTCAACACGATTATATTGCAAAAACTCGATTTCTGTACTTTTTACTCAGTTAAAATTCTAACGGGTCCATTGTTCGGCCTATTTAGACCCGATCGTCCGAAACCTATACAAAAAGGGTTGCGAAATAAGTTTTAATCCAAATCTAGGAATGCATATAATTGATTACGAGCTTTTCAACACGATTATATTGCAAAAACTCGATTTCTATACTTTTTACTCATTTAAAATTCTAACGGGTCCACTGTTCGGACCATTTAGACACGCTCGTCCGAAACCTTTACGAAAAAGATCGCAAAATAAGTTAGAATCAAATTTTAGGAGTTCATATAATTGATTAAGAGCTTTTCAACACGATTATATTGCAAAAACGCGATTTTTGTTCTTTTTCCCCAGTTATTATTCTAACGGGTCTATTGTTCGGCCCATTTAGACCCGATCGTTTGAAACCTCTACAAAAGGGTTGAAAAATAAATTTTAATCCAAATTTAGGAGTTCATACAATTGATTACGAGCTCTTCAATACGATTATATTGCAAAAACTCGATTTCTGTTCTTTTTACTCAGTTAAAATTCAAACGGGTCCATTGTTCGGCCCATTTAGACCCGCTCGTCCGAAACCTTTACAAACAAGACCGCAAAATAAGTTAGAATCAAATTTAAGGAGTTCATATAATTGATTACCAGCTTTTCAACATGATTATATTGCAAAATCTCGATTACAGTTCTTTTTACTCAGTTAAAATTCTAATGGGTCCATTGTTCGACCCATTTAGACCCGCTCGTCCGTAACCTCTACAAAAGGGTTGCAAAATAAGTTTTAATCCAAATTTAGAAGTTCATACAATTGTTTACGAGCTTTTCAACACGATTATATTGCAAAAACTCGATTTCTATACTTTTTACTCAATTAAAATTCTATCGGGTCCATTATTCGGCCCATTTAGACCCGCTCGTCCGAAACCTCTACAAAAGGGTTTTAAAATAAGTTTTAATCCAAATTTAGGAGTTCATACAATTGATTACGAGCTTTTCAACACAATTATATTGCAAAAACTCGATTTATGTACATTTTACTCAGTTAAAATTCTAACGGGTCCATTGTTCGGCCCATTTAGAACCGCTCATCCGAAACATCTACAAAAGGGTTGCAAAATAAGTTTTAATCCAAATTTAGGAGTTCATACAATTGTTTACGAGCTTTTCAACACAATTATATTGCAAAAACTCGATTTCTGTTCTTTTTACTCAGTTAATATTCTAACGGGTCCATTGTTCGGCCCATTTAGACCCGCTCGTCTGAAACCTCTACAAAAGGGTTGCAAAATAAGTTTTAATCCAAATTTAGGAGTTCATACAATTGTTTACGAGCTTTTCAGCACGATTATATTGCAAAAACTCGATTTCTATACTTTTTACTCAATTAAAATTCTAACGAGTCTATTGTTCGGCCCATTTAGACCCGCTCGTCCGAAACCTTTACAAAAAAGATCGCAAAATATATTTTAATCAAATTTTAGGAGTTCATATAATTATTAAGAGCTTTTCAACACGATAATATTGCAAAAACTTGATTTCTGTTCTTTTTACTCAGTTAATATTCTAACGGGTCCATTGTTCGGCCCATTTAGACCCGCTCGTCCAAAACCTCTACAAAAGGGTTTTAAAATAAGTTTTAATCCAAATTTAGGAGTTCATACAATTGATTACGAGCTTTTCAACACAATTATATTGCAAAAACTCGATTTATGTACATTTTACTCAGTTAAAATTCTAACGGGTCCATTGTTCGGCCCATTTAGAACCGCTCATCCGAAACATCTACAAAAGGGTTGCAAAATAAGTTTTAATCCAAATTTAGGAGTTCATACAATTGATTACAAGCTTTTCAATACGATTATATTGCAAAAACTCGATATGTGTACTTTTTACTCAGTTAATTTCTAACGGGTCCGTTGTTCGGCCCATTTAGACCCGCTCTTCCGAAACCTTTACAAAAAAGACCGCAAAATATGTTAGAATCAAATTTTAGGAGTTCATATAATTGAATACGAGCTTTTCAACATGATTATATTGCAAATTCTCGATTACAGTTCTTTTTACTCAGTTAAAATTCTAACGGGTCCATTGTTCGGCCCATTTATACCCGCCCGTCTGAAACCTCTACAAAAGGGTTGAAAAATAAGTTTTAATCCAAATTTAGGAGTTCATACAATTGATTACGAGCTCTTCAATACGATTATATTGCAAAAACTCGATTTCTGTACTTTTTACTCGGTTAAAATTCAAACGGGTCCATTGTTCGGCCCATTTAGACCCGCTCGTCCGAAACCTTTACAAAAAAGACCGCAAAATAAGTTAGAATCAAATTTTAGGAGTTCATATAATTGATTACAAGCTTTTCAACATGATTATATTGTAAAAATTCGATTACAGTTCTTTTTACTCAGTTAAAATTCTAACGGGTCCATTGTTCGGCCTATTTAGACCCTATCGTCCGAAACCTATACAAAAAGGGTTGCAAAATAAGTTTTAATCCAAATTTAGGAATGCATATAATTGATTACGAGCTTTTCAACACGATTATATTGCAAAAACTCGATTTCTATACTTTTTACTCATTTAAAATTCTAACAGGTCCACTGTTCGGCCCATTTAGACCCGCTCGTCCGAAACCTTTACGAAAAAGATCGCAAAATAAGTTAGAATCAAATTTTAGGAGTTCATATAATTGATTAAGAGCTTTTCAACACGATTATATTGCAAAAACGCGATTTCCGTTCATTTTCCCCAGTTATTATTCTAACAGGTCTATTGTTCGGCCCATTTAGACCCGATCGTTTGAAACCTCTACAAAAGGGTTGAAAAGTAAGTTTTAATCCAAATTTAGGAGTTCATACAATTGATTACGAGCTCTTCAATACGATTATATTGCAAAAACTCGATTTCTGTACTTTTTACTCAGTTAAAATTCAAACGGGTCCATTGTTCGACCCATTTAGACCCGCTCGTCCGAAACCTTTACAAAAAAGACCACAAAATAAGTTAGAATCAAATTTTAGGAGTTCATATAATTGATTACGAGCTTTTCAACATGATTATATTGCAAAATCTCGATTAAAGTTCTTTTTACTCAGTTAAAATTCTAACGGGTCCATTGTTCGGCCCATTTAGACTCGCTTGTCCGAAACCTCTACAAAAGGGTTGCAAAATAAGTTTTAATCCAAATTGAGGAGTTCATACAATTGTTTATGAGCTTTTCAACACGATTATATTGAAAAAACACGATTTCTGTTCTTTTTACTCAGTTAAAATTCTAACGGGTCCATTGTTCGGCCCATTTAGACCCGCTCGTCCGAAACCATTACAAAAAATATCGCAAAATAAATTAGAATCAAATTTTAGGCGTTCATATAATTGATTAAGAGCTTTTCAACACGATTATATTGCAAAAACTCAATTTCTATACTTTTTACTCGGTTAAAATTCTAACGGGTCCATTGTTCTGTCTATTTAGACTCGCTCGTCCGAAACCTTACAAAAAGGACCGCAAAGTAAGTTTTAATCAAAATTTAGGAGTTCATATAATTGATTACGAGCTTTTCAACACGATTATATTGCAAAAACTCGATTTCTGTTCTTTTTACCCAGTCAATATTCTAACGGGTCCATTGTTCGGCCCATTTAGACCTGCTCGTCCGAAACCTCTACAAAAGGGCTTTAAAATAAGTTTTAATCCAAATTTAGGAGTTCATACAATTGATTACGAGCTTTTCAACACAATTATATTACAAAAACTCGATTTTTGTGCTTTTTACTCAGTTAAAATTCTAACGGGTCCATTGTTCGGCCCATTTAGAACCGCTCATCCGAAACATCTACAAAAGGGTTGCAAAATAAGTTTTAATCCAAATTTAGGAGTTCATACAATTGATTACAAGCTTTTCAATACGATTATACTGCAAAAACTCGATATCTGTACTTTTTACTCAGTTAAAATTCTAACGGGTCCGTTGTTCGGCCCATTTAGACCCGCTCTTCCGAAACCTTTACAAAAAAGACCGCAAAATATGTTAGAATCAAATTTTAGGAGTTCATATAATTGAATACGAGCTTTTCAACATGATTATATTGCAAAATCTCGATTACAGTTCTTTTTACTCAGTTAAAATTCTAACGGGTCCATTGTTCGGCCCATTTAGACCCGCTCGTCCGAAACCTCTACAAAAGGGTTGCAAAATAAGTTTTTATCCAAATTTAGGAGTTCATACAATTGTTTACGAGCTTTTCAACACGATTATATTGCAAAAACTCGATTTCTGTACTTTTTACACAGTTAAAATTCTAACGGGTCCATTATTCGGCCCATTTAGACCCGCTCGTCCGAAACCTTTACAGAAAAGATCGCAAAATAAATTTTAATCAAATTTTAGGATTTCATATAATTGATTAAGAGCTTTTCAACACGATTATATTGCAAAAACGCGATTTCTGTTCTTTTTCCTCAGTTAATATTCTAACGGGTCTATTGTTCGGCCTATTTAGACCCTCTCGTCCGAAACCTCTACAAAAGGGTTGCAAAATAAGTTTTAATCCAAATTTAGGAGTTCATACAATTGATTACGAGCTTTTCAACACAATTATATTGCAAAAACTCGATTTCTGTTCTTTTTACTCAGTTAATATTCAAACGGGTCCATTGTTTGGCCAATTTAGACCCGCTCGTCCGAAACCTTTACAAAAAAGATCGCAAAATAAGTTAGAATCAAATTTTAGGAGTTCATATAATTGATTAAGAGCTTTTCAACACGATTATATTGCAAAAACTCAATTTCTATACTTTTTACTCGGTTAAAATTCTAACGGGTCCATTGTTCTGCCTATTTAGACTCGCTCGTCCGAAACCTTACAAAAAGGACAGCAAAATAAGTTTTAATCAAAATTTAGGAGTTCATATAATTGATTACGAGCTTTTCAACACGATTATATTGCAAAAACTCGATTTCTAATCTTTTTACTCAGTTAATTTTCTAACGGGTCCATTGTTCGGCCCATTTAGACCCGCTCGTCCGAAACCTCTACAAAAGGGCTGCAAAATAAGTTTTAATCTAAATTTAGGAGTTCATACAATTGATTACGAGCTTTTCAACACAATTATATTGCTAAAACTCGATTTTTGTGCTTTTTACTCAGTTAAAATTCTAACGGGTCCATTGTTCGGCCCATTTAGACCCGCTCGTCCGAAACCTCTACAAAAGGGTTGCAAAATAAGTGTTAATCCAAATTTAGGAGTTCATACAATTGATCACGAGCGTTTCAACACGATTATATTGCAAAAACTCGATTTCTGTACTTTTTACTCAGTTAAAATTCTAACGGGTCTATTGTTCGGCCTATTTAGTCCCGATCGTCCGAAACCTATACAAAAAGGGTTGCACAATAAGTTTTAATCCAAATTTAGGAATGTATATAATTGATTACGAGCATTTCAACATGATTACATTGCAAAAACTCGATTTCTATACTTTTTACTCAGTTAAAATTCTAACGGGTCCACTGTTCGGCCCATTTAGACCCGCTCGTCCGAAACCTCTACAAAAGGGTTGCAAAATAAGTTTTAATCCAAATTTAGGAGTTCATACAATTTATTATGAGTTTTTCAACACAATTATATTGCAAAAACTCGATTACTATACTTTCTACTTAGTTAAAATTCTAACGGGTCTATTTTTCGGCCCATTAGGACCCGCTCGTCTGAAACCCCTAAAAAAGAGTTGCAAAATAAGTTTTAATCCAAATTTAAGAGTTCATACATATGATTACGAGCTTTTCAAAACGATTATATTGCAAAAACTAGATTTCTGTACTTTCTACTCCGTTAAAATTCTAACGGGTCCATTGTTCGGCTCATTTAGACCCGCTCGTCCGAAACCTCAACAAAAGGGTTGCAAAATAAGTTTTAATTCAAATTTAGGAGTTCATACAATGGATTACGAGCTTCTCAACACAACAATATTGCAAAAACTCGATTTTTGTGCTTTTTACTAAGTTAAAATTCTAACGGGTCCATTGTTCGACCCATGTAGACCCGCTCGTCCGAAACCTCTACAAAAAGGTTGCAAAATAAGTGTTAATCCAAATTTAGGATTTCATACAATTGATTATGAGCGTTTCAATACGATTATAATGCAAAAACTCGATTTCTGTACTTTTTACTCAGTTAAAATTCTAACGGGTCCATTGTTCGGCCCATTTAGACCCGACCGTCCGAAACCTATACAAAAAGGGCTGCAAAATAAGTTTTAATCCAAATTTAGGAATGCATATAATTGATTACGTGCTTTTTAACACGATTATATTACAAAAACTCGATTTCTATACATTTTACTCAGTTAAAATTCTAACGGGTCCACTATTCGGCCCATTTAGACCCGCTCGTCCGAAACCTCTACCAAGGGTTGCAAAATAAGTTTTAAACCAAATTTAGGAGGTCATACAATTGATTACGAGCTTTTCAATACGATTATATTGCAAAAACTCGATTTCTGTACTTTTTACTCAGTTAAAATTCTAACGGGTCCATTATTCGGCCCATTTAGACCCGCTCGTCCGAAACTTCTAAAAAAGAGTTGCAAAATAAGTTTTAATCCAAATTTAGGAGTTCATACAATTGTTTACGAGCTTTTCAACACGATTATATTGCAAAAACTTGATTTCTGTTCTTTTTACTCAGTTAAAATTCTAACGGCCCACTGTTCGCCCTATTTAGATCCGCTCGTCCGAAACCTCTACAAAAAGACCGCAAAACAAGTTAGAATTAAATTTTAGGATTTCATATAATTGATTACGAGCTTTTCAACATGACTATATTGGAAAAACTTGATTTCTGTACTTTAGGAATGCATATAATTGATTACGAGCTTTTCCACACGATTATATTCCTAAAACTCGATTTCTATACTTTTTACTCAATTAAAATTCTAACGGGTCCATTGTTCGGCCCATTTAGACCCGCTCGTCCGAAACCTCTACAAAAAGGGCTGTAAAATAAGTTTTAATCCAAATTCAGGAATGCATATAATTGATTACGTGCTTTTCAACACGATTATATTGCAAAAACTCGATTTCTATACTTTTCACTCAGTTAAAATTCTAACGGGTCCACTAGTCGGCCCATTTAGACCCGCTAGTCCGAAACCTCTACAAAGGGTTGCAGAATAAATTTTAATCCAAATTTAGGAGTTCATACAATTTATTACGAGCTTTTCAACACGATTATATTGCAAAAACTCGATTTCTGTTCTTTTTACTCAGTTAAAATTCTAACGGATCCATTGTTAGGCCCATTTAGACCCGCTCGTCCGAAACCTCTACAAAAGGGTTGCAAAATAAGTTTTAATCCAAATTTAGGAGTTTATACAATTGTTTACGAGGTTTTCAACACAATTATATTACAAAAACTCGATTTGTGTGCTTTTTAGTCAGTTAAAATTCTAACGGGTCCATTGAAAGGCCCATTTAGAACCGCTCATCCGAAACCTCTACAAAAGGGTTGCAAAATAAGTTTTAATCCAAATTTAGGAGTTCATACAATTGATTACGAGCTTTTCAATACGATTATATTGCAAAAACTTGATTTCTGTACTTTTTACTCATTTAAAATTCTAACGGGTCCATTGTTCGGCCCATTTAGACCCGCTCGTCCGAAACCTATACAAAAAAGACCGCAAAATATGTTAGAATCAAATTTTAGGAGTTCATATAATTGATTACGAACTTTTCAACATGATTATATTGCAAAAACTCGATTTCTGTTCTTTTTACTCAGTTAAAATTCCAACGGGTCCATTTTTCGGCCCATTTAGACCCGCTCGTCCGAAACCTCTACAAAAGGTTTGCAAAATAAGTTTTAATCAAAATTTAGGAGTTCATACAATTGATTACGAACTTTTCAACCCGATTATATTGATAAAACTCGATTTATGTAATTTTTACTCAGTTAAAATTCTAACGGGTCCATTGTTCGACCCATTTAGACCCACTCGTTCGAAACCTTTACAAAAAAGATCGCAAAATAAGTTCTAATCAAATTTTAGGAGTTCATATAATTGATTACGAGCTTTTCAACATGACTATATTGGAAAAACTTGATTTCTGTACTTTTTACTCAGTTAAAATTCTAACGGGTCCATTGTTCGGCCCATTTAGACCCGCTCGTCCGAAACCTCTGCAAAAGGGTTGCAAAATAAGTTTTAATCCAAATTTAGGAGTTCATACAATTGATTACAAGCTTTTAAATACGATTATATTGTAAAATTTTGATTTCTGTACGTTTTACTCAGTTAAAATTCTAACGGGTCCATTTTTCGGCCCATTTAGACACGCTCGTCCGAAACCTTTACAAAAAAAGACCGTAAAAGAAGTTAGAATCAAATTTTAGGAGTTCATATTATTGATTACAAGCTTTTCAACACGATTATATTGAAAAATCTCGATTACAGTTCTTTTTACTCAGTTAAAATTCTACGGGTCCATTGTTCGACCCATTTAGACCCGCTCGTCCGAAACCTCTACAGAAGGGTTGCAAAATAAGTTTTAATCCAAATTTAGGAGTTCATACAATTGTTTAAGATTTTCAACATGATTATATTGCAAAAACTCGATTTTTGTGCTTTTTACTCAGTTAAAATTCTAACGGGTCCATTGTTCGGCCCATTTAGACCCGATCGTCCGAAACCTATACAAAAGGGGTTGCAAAATAAGTTTTAATCCAAATTTAGGAATGCATATAATTGATTACGAGCTTTTCAACACGATTATATTGCAAAAACTCGATTACAGTTCTTTTTACTCAGTTAAAATTCAAACGGGTCCATTGTTCGGCCCATTTAGACCCGATCGTCCGAAACCTATACAAAAAGGGTTGCAAAATAAGTTTTAATCCAAATTTAGGAATGCATATAATTGATTACGAGCTTTTCCACACGATTATATTGCTAAAACTCGATTTCTATACTTTTTACTCAATTAAAATTCTAACGGGTCCATTGTTCGGCCCATTTAGACCCGCTCGTCCGAAACCTCTACAAAAAGGGCTGTAAAATAAGTTTTAATCCAAATTCAGGAATGCATATAATTGATTACGTGCTTTTCAACACGATTATATTGCAAAAACTCGATTTCTATACTTTTCACTCAGTTAAAATTCTAACGGGTCCACTGGTCGGCCCATTTAGACCCGCTAGTCCGAAACCTCTACAAAGGGTTGCAGAATAAATTTTAATCCAAATTTAGGAGTTCATACAATTGATTACGAGCTTTTCAACACGATTATATTGCAAAAACTCGATTTCTGTTCTTTTTACTCAGTTAAAATTCTAACGGATCCATTGTTAGGCCCATTTAGACCCGCTCGTCCGAAACCTCTACAAAAGGGTTGCAAAATAAGTTTTAATCCAAATTTAGGAGTTTATACAATTGTTTACGAGGTTTTCAACACAATTATATTACAAAAACTCGATTTGTGTGCTTTTTAGTCAGTTAAAATTCTAACGGGTCCATTGAAAGGCCCATTTAGAACCGCTCATCCGAAACCTCTACAAAAGGGTTGCAAAATAAGTTTTAATCCAAATTTAGGAGTTCATACAATTGATTACGAGCTTTTCAATACGATTATATTGCAAAAACTTGATTTCTGTACTTTTTACTCAGTTAAAATTCTAACGGGTCCATTGTTCGGCCCATTTAGACCCGCTCGTCCGAAACCTTTACAAAAAAGACCGCAAAATATGTTAGAATCAAATTTTAGGAGTTCATATAATTGATTACGAACTTTTCAACATGATTATATTGCAAAAACTCGATTTCTGTTCTTTTTACTCAGTTAAAATTCCAACGGGTCCATTTTTCGGCCCATTTAGACCCGCTCGTCCGAAACCTCTACAAAAGGTTTGCAAAATAAGTTTTAATCAAAATTTAGGAGTTCATACAATTGATTACGAACTTTTCAACCCGATTATATTGATAAAACTCGATTTATGTAATTTTTACTCAGTTAAAATTCTAACGGGTCCATTGTTCGACCCATTTAGACCCACTCGTTCGAAACCTTTACAAAAAAGATCGCAAAATAAGTTCTAATCAAATTTTAGGAGTTCATATAATTGATTAAGAGCTTTTCAACACGATTATATTGCAAAAACTTGATTTCTGTACTTTTTACTCAGTTAAAATTCTAACGGGTCCATTGTTCGGCCCATTTAGACCAGCTCGTCCGAAACCTCTACAAAAGGGTTGCAAAATAAGTTTTAATCCAAATTTAGGAGTTCATACAATTGATTACGAGCTTTTCAACACAATTATATTGCAAAAACTCGATTTTTGTGCTTTTTACTTAGTTAAAATTCTAACGGGTCCATTGTTCGGCCCATTTAGACTCGCTCGTCCGAAACCTCTACAAAAGGGTTGCAAAATAATTTTTAATCAAAATTTAGGAGTTCATGCAATTGATTACGAGCTTTTCAACATGATTATATTGCAAAAACTCAATTTCTGTAATTTTTACTCAGTTAAAATTCTAACGGGTCCATTGTTTAAAAGAGGCAGTCCTATTCCTTTTGATTAAAAGAGGGACTCCCAAATATATGCCTGGATCATCCACTAGGCGTACACCCAGAGTTGAACGCATAGCATGGAGAAAGACATAGGAGCACCTGTGACTGCAGTAGGCGGTAGACTTATCAAAGTTTATTGTTTGACCGGAGGATGAGGCATACTGGGAAAGGACGTATCGTAATCTATCCACTTCCGCTGGCTCATTGCGATGGAACACCATACTATCATCTGCGAAGAGGAGATGTGTAACCCTGGGCCCACGGCGGCTAGCACTAAGTCCCGAAAGGCGCCCTTCTCGTTGTTCCGTTTCCAAAGCCGCTGAGAGCCCTTGGGAGCAAATGAGGAATAGGAATGGTGATAGAGGATCACCTTGACGGATACCCCGGGTAGGGAAGAATTCCTCTGATATCGTGCCATTAATTCTTACCGAAAAGGAGACCGAGGAGACACATCGTAGGATAAGGTTGACCCAATCCCTAGCAAACCCCATGCGGAGCATGACATCCCTTAGAAAGGACCATTCTACCCTGTCAAAGGCCTTTTCCATATCGAGTTTGACAGCAGCCCCTTGGGAGGACATTGTGCCACTAGAGTGAAGGGTATGCACCAGCTCATGTGCAATTAAAATATTGTCGGTAATATTGCGTCCGCTAATGAACGCAGCTTGCGAATCGCTGATACAAGAAGATAAGGATATTTTCAGGCGATTTACCAGAACCTTTGAAACCGTCTTGTATATGACAGTACACAGACTGATTGGTCGAAAGTGCTTCATAGTGGTGGGGTCAGAAATCTTAGGTATAAGCACAATGACCGATCGGTTAACCGATGCCATATCGGCTTTCCCTTGTAGGAGATCCATGCAAAGAGAAATGAAATCAGGTCCAATCATATCCCAGTGCTGTCTGTAGAAACTACTGGGGAAACCATCAATCCCAGGGGCTTTTTTAGGATTGATATCCAGAAAAGCGGCACGGATTTCATCTACAGTGAATGGGCGTAGAAGAGTATCATTCATAGCCGTGGTCACTGTAGGGCGAATATTGTGCAGCAATTCCGGTGAGGACACCGGACAAGATGATGAAAAAATTCCTTGAAAGTAGGACGACGCAATTTGTAATGTGTCAGCAGTGGAAGTCTGCCAAACTCCGTTTTCATCCATTAATCCCCTGATTACGTTTTTCCTACGTCGTTTGGTGGCCCTCGCATGGAAGTAGGTGGTATTTTTATCCCCGTTGGTTAACCAGGAAATGTGAGAGCGTTGAGCCCAGTAAGCCTCTTTAGCCACTGTCAATTTCCGGAGTTCCAATTTAGCGCTGTGAAACGTGGAAAGAGCTTTCCAGGAAAGGTGTCTACGTCGTAGAAGATTATTAATAGATCGTTGCAACTGTTGCATGCGAAGAGTGGACAGCTTACGTTGAGCATGCTGCCACTCTTGAAGATTATGGCCCAATGCAGATAATTTGTCCAAAATGGACCCCTGCGTGGCAGCCCATGTTTGTTTACAGACTTGAATGCCTGCTGGGTCATGAGCCCAACAAGCTTCAAACCTAAAATGATCCACGGCCTGCTTGGTATAATTGTTTGTCAAGGTAGCATTCTCGGTGTCCAAGATGATAACACTATGGTCCGACTCGAGGGAAAAGGAATGAAAATGACCGTAGTTGGGAAATATATGCAACCATTGTGAGCATGCCAAGAATCGGTCAAGTCTTTCACAAACCGGGTTGACATTAGGCCCCGTGCGGGTCCAAGTGTACCAACCCGTGTTTGGTTTACAATCGAACAAATTATTCCTTGTTAGACAATCGCGAAAGTTTAGAATTTGTGATCGAGGCCTACGATTGGCCCCTTGTTTTTCCGAGTCATCTAAGATGTCATTTAAGTCACCTCCGATGAGCCAAGGAAGAGATGATTTTGTTTTAAGGGAGTCGATTAGTTCCCACGTGTGTTTTTTCATGTTCGTGGCTGCGTACCCGTAAATACCAGTAAATCGAAAGCGACAATTTAAGCCATTCACAATAACATCAATGTATCTCGTCGATGACGAGAGAAAATCTAAAGTAATGTTTTTATTAAAAAGCAGGCATAAACCTGCACAAGAAGGGCTGCTATCCACAGCAAAAAAACCCTCAATTTCAAGAGAAAGTTTAAGAGAATCAAACTTAGAAGTGTTTAAGCGAGTTTCAGACAGGAAAATAAAATCTGGACCTAAACGGGAAATAATAGAACGAAGCTCGTGAACTGCCGAGGGCATACCAAGTCCCCGACAGTTCCAACATATGGCTCTCATTTCTCTCGGCGGGGTTGACCGTCAACCACCGCCGAAGAGTTTTTGCTGCTCATCCCAGCTTTCTTTTGATTTTTCTCAGCCTGTTTCATTGCTTTACCGGCCACCAAAGGTGAAGTTCTCGGTCGTTTGGCAATCCCACCGGTGATAATGGGCGATGTGCGTTTAGACTTCTTTAGGACTGCAGCGTCCGGTCCCTTATCGGTCGAGGCAGCCAACCAAACTTCAAATTCCGGATTAACCGGTTCTTTGCCTTTGTCCCTCGAACCTTTACCTTTGTTCGAGCTTTCCCCCGTGGTCGTGTCATCCACGATCGGCACAGGAAAAGAATCCTCATCGATCAAAATGAAGCGTTTGTCCGGCGGGGTGTCGGACTTGTAAGGCTGCACAGCATGTTCATCATCAACATCAGCCTCCCTCGAGTCGTTAATCACGGATTCTTCATCCGCTGGAATCATGTCCAGTGGTGCAACGTCCAGTGGCTCCTACTGAGCAGCGACTGTCTCTTCTGCCGGCAGTGGCGCTGCGGCATCGGTAGGAGGGGTGGCAAGTTCCTCGCCCAACAGATCATCCTCCTCCAGATTCAACGTACCACCACCCGGCTGCACCGTGGGTGATCCTTTTGCCACGTTCGGAGTGGCCATCGGGGTGGCAGCTGCCTTACCCTTCCCGTTGTTCCCTGAAAGGACAACAGTGGAGACAAGCTTTTGTGAGAACCAGACAATTGAAGATGTAACCAAATATAACAATATTACATCCCACAAAGAAGCATTGCACGGCCGGTATAAGGAGCATGCCATCAAGTTTGCAGACCATATATATTCACTGTATACAACCATATATATTAATAACGCATTCCATGAATAAGCACTGTACTGCCAGTATTATAAACATGAGAACAAGCTGATTAACCAAAGACATGCACAGTGAAAACGAAAAAAGGGGCACAAAAAGAGTATGATATGCCATATATATTTACTAAACTCGTGGAAAAAAAGGAGGGTGAGCCCAAAAATCGAAACACATATGACATAACTACTATACTTAAAGTTGGAATATAATCCTACTGTCCATATCCAGATTCCGTAAAAACCATGAAAAAAGGAAAAGGAACTTGTGGATTGTTCTTGCGGAGTAGAAGAGGATCCTAGCTCGAAATACCGGATCCGGCCTCTGACATTCGTTTTAACCTTCGGTTTAGGGGTCGGTGCACGAAGCCAGTCACTGTATGGCAGTCCTGCACTTGGCTTATCCTTGAAATCGGCACAAGTTTCACGTAGATGAAACAACATTCCACAGCCATGACAGAAGTTAGGTAGTTTCTCATATCTTACCGGCAGCATTTTAGGCTTATCCGGATTCTCCTCATCTGCTAAAGCTACACCTCGCCTAAGGGGCTGATTAACGTCTAGAAGCACCCCAACTCGTAGGAACTGTACCCGGTTCCCTTCATCATCTTTGCGAGTGTCGGTGCTTATCACAACACCTAGACCGCTGCCTAGGGCACGTCCGGATGCATTGGCCACAGTGTCGCCTATCATCATCGCTAATGGCCCGCGTAGGATACGGACCCATATCCTCATGTGTGTAAATTTGTATTCCTCCAGTGTCAGCTGAGGTTGAATGGGAGCGAGGGCTAGCCAATCTCTCTTAAACGTCCATGGCCCTCTCTTAAGAATATCCCTGACCTTTGCAGCGGTCTCAAACTTGAAAAGAAAGTAACCCGGGCCAAGTATTGTGGTGGAGATAAGCTTATCTTCCTTCCAAACAGCCTTGAAGACCTTCACCAGGGCGGTGTCGTCCGGTTTCGTTGTGGGAAAAAGCTTCCCTAACAGTGAGCAGCGTTGGTCCTCCAACGATATGGCCTTCGTGGCCTTAGGAGCGTAAACCACTGCCTGCTCTTCAGCAGTAAATTGCAGATTGTCGAAGTGGTCCAGGAAAGAATCCGAGGAAGCCATTGTTTGTGAAGACTTATAGTAGGGAATTCGAAGGAAGCAACAGACTAGGATGGAGATATCGTATGAAGTGTTGCTCCAATAATATTCCTCTCTAATCGATAAGGTGAGGTAATCCACCCGAACAATTTGAATCAATTCCAAATTTAGGAATTCAAATTTGAAATGATGAGGGTTATTCGGATTGAAGATAATCCATAAGGGGTAGAAACGTAGGACTCTAGTAATTCTCCTATCTTTTAGGAGTGTATCCAATATGAATAAATGGATTATGTTAAGAGATGATAAGTCAGATTTTAATTCAATTGTTAGAGACCACCTGACAATATCATGGATCCCTACAAAATTCCTAGATAATAGGAAGCTTGTTGTTGGGTAGTGGTTGAGTCCCAACAGAAGACTCCACGGGAATATTGATTTGAATTTAAAATAAAACAAATCCCTTAAAAGTAGGCCCTGATCGTGAACTAGTAAATTCCCGATATTCCGGGATTTGGAGGACGGTAGAATTGGCGGTGGTCGGAGGATGCCGGCCAACGGAAACTGCAGGAGCCACTGCCTCCATCGCATACGGTAACATATGGATGCAACAGCCACCATGAACCCCGTCTGCATGTGCCATGCATACAGTACGAGGGTTTCAGTATTAGGGACGTGTGTGTGTAAGCCCTGCCCTTCATGCATTAGAAATCCTCCAGCATGAGGATCGAGCAGTCTATGCCCAGAGGCTAGCCACGAGGGCTCCAATTGCCACCGTTTCGGTAGCCCATTTGACATTATTCTTTCGAATAAGCCAATCGGTTGACAAGGCCCAGAGGGCCCAGAAAATTCCCATTCATAAGAACGGAGTAAATGGTTGCAAGGCCTCGAGGGCCAGGATTGTTGCATCGCTGCCGGGAGCCTTAGAAATAAAGCACGGCCCGGCCAATGCTGAATCCACATCCCTAATGCAGTAATAACATAAGGAATGTGGCCGATGGGAACGAACCAAGGTTCGATCCGTAAGAATATAAATAAAAAATAATTACAATAGTAAATAACGAAAATAAAATTATCTAGAAAAGATGTACTTACCTTTGCCAACTCTGCTCTGATCGTGGCATGCAGCCAATGCCAAAGGTTGTAAAAAAAGTTGCTGCGAGGCAGTGGTGGGAGGAGGATAAGGTGGCGATCGGTGGCATGAAACCAAGAACATTCGTTGCATGCTGGCAGGAGGGGGCATTTTAGATGGTGGATATGTGGTGGCCGTGGGGGAGGAGAGTCAAGGTTGTGGCGGAGGAGATGGTGGTTGATGTTGAGGAGGAGAGAGAGAGAGAAAAAGCAAAGGGAGGAAATGAGAGATTTCAGAGAGAATTTTCATTTCCCAACACCCGTTAGAATTTTAACTGAGTAAAAAGTACAGAAATCGAGTTTTGGCAATATAATAGTGTTGAAAAGCTCGTAATCAATTATATGAACTCCTAAATTTGATTTTAACTTGTTTTGCGGTGTTTTTTGTAGAGGTTTCGGACGAGCGGGTCTAAATGGGCCGAACAATGGACCCGTTAGAATTTTAACTGAGTCAAAAGTACAGAAATCGAGTTTTTGCAATATAATAGTGTTGAAAAGCTCGTAATCAATTATATGAACTCCTAAATTTCGATTAAAACTTACTTTGCGGTCCTTTTCGTAAGGTTTCGGACGAGCGAGTCTAAATGGGTCGAACAATGGACCCGTTAGAATTTTAACCGAGTAAAAGTATAAAAATTAAGTTTTCGTAAGGTATCGGACGATCGAGTCTAAATGGGACGAACAATGGACCCGTAATCAATTATATGAACTCCTAAATTTGGATTAAAACTTATTTTGCAGCCCTTTTTTGTAGAGGTTTCGGACGAGCGGGTCTAAATGGGCCGAACAATGGACCCGCTAGAATTTTTTTTAAGAAAGCCCGTTAAAATTTTAACTCAGTAAAAAGTACAGAAATTGAATTTTTGCAATATAATCGTGTTGAAAAGCTCGTAATCAATTATATGAACTCCTAAATTTGATTCTAACTTGTTTTGCGGTCTTTTTTGTAGAGGTTTCGGACGAGCGGGTCTAAATGGGCCGAACAATGGACCTGTTAGAATTTTAACTGAATAAAAAGTACAGAAATCGAGTTTTTGCAATATAATCGTGTTGAAAAGCTCATAATCAATTATATGAACTCCTAAATTTGGATTAAAACTTATTTTGCAACCCTTTTATAGAGGTTTCGGATGAGCGAGTCTAAATGGGCCGAACAATGGACCCGTTAGAATTTTAACTGAGTACAAAGTACAGAAATCAAGTTTTTGCAATATAATCGTGTTGAAAAGCTAGTAATCAATTATATGAACTCCTAAATTTTGATTCTAACTTGTTTTTGCGGTCTTTTTTTGTAGGGGTTTTGGACGAGCGGGTCTAAATGGGCTGAACAATGGATCCGTTAGAATTTTAACTGTGTAGAAAGTACAAAAAGTGAGTTTTTGCAATATAATCTGTTTGAAAATCTCTTAATCAATTGTATGAACTCATAAATTTGGATTAAAACTTATTTTGCAACCCTTTTGTAGAGGTTTCGGACGAGCGGGTCTAAATGGGCCGAACAATGGACACATTAGAATTTTAACAGAGTAAAAAGCAGAAAAATCGAGTTTTTGCAATATAATTGTCTTGAAAAGCTCATAATCAATTGTATGAACTCCTAAATTTGTACTAAAACTTATTTTGCAACCCTTTTGTAGAGGTTTCGGACGAGAGGGTCTAAATGGGCCGAACAATGGACCCGTTAGAATTTTAACTGAGTAGAAAGTACAAAAAGTGAGTTTTTGCAATATAATCTGTTTGAAAATCTCTTAATCAATTGTATGAACTCCTAAATTTGGATTAAAACTTATTTTGCAACCCTTTTTGTAGAGGTTTCGGACGAGCGGGTCTAAATGGGGCGAACAATGGACCCGTTAGAATTCTAAATGAGTAAAAAATACAGTAATCGAGTTTTTGCAATATAATCTTGTTGAAAAGCTCGTAATCAATTGTATGAACTCCTAAATTTGGATTAAAACTTATTTTGCAACCCTTTTGTAGAGGTTTCAGACGAGCGGGTCTAAATGGGACGAACAATGGACCCGTTAGAATATTAACTGATTAAAAA
The DNA here is from genome assembly GCA_030270665.1 of Hibiscus trionum. Lineage (NCBI taxonomy): Eukaryota > Viridiplantae > Streptophyta > Magnoliopsida > Malvales > Malvaceae > Hibiscus > Hibiscus trionum. Next base: position 33,203,553 of record BSYR01000010.1, on the reverse strand, counting down.
GTACATAATTCTAGTTTTTTTCAATATAATCGTGTTGAAAAGCTCGTAAACAATTGTATGAACTCCTAAATTTGGATTAAAACTTATTTTCCAACCCTTTTGTAGAGGTTTCGGACGAGCGGGTCTAAATGGGCCGAACAATGGACCCGTTAGAATTTTAACTGAGTAAAAAGTACAGAAATCGACTTTTTGCAATATAATCATGTTGAAAAGCTCGTAATCAATTATATGAACTCCTAATATTTGATTCTAACTTGTTTTGCGGTCTTTTTTGTAGAGGTTTCGGACGAGCGAGTCTAAATGGGCCGAACAATGGACTCGTTAGAATTTTAACTGACTAAAAAGTACAGAAATCAAGTTTTTGCAATATAATCGTGTTGAAAAGCTCGTAAACAATTGTATGAACTCCTAAATTTGGATTAAAACTTATTTTCCAACACTTTTGTAGAGGTTTCGGACGAGCAGGTCTAAATGGGCCGAACAATGGACCCGTTAGAATTTTAACTGAGTAAAAGGTACTGTAATCGAGTTTTTGTAATATAATCGTGTTGAAAAGCTCGTAATCAATTATATGAACTCCAAAAATTTGATTCTAACTTGTTTTGCGGTCTTTTTTGTGGAGGTTTCGGACGAGCGGGTCTAAATGGGCCGAACAATGGAACCGTTAGAATTTTAACAGAGAAAAAAGTACAGAAATCGAGTTTTTGCAATATAATCGTGTTGAAAAGCTCGTAATCAATTGTATGAACTCCTAAATGTGGATTAAAACTTATTTTGCAACCCTTTTGTAGAGGTTTCAGACGAGCGGGTCTAAATGGGACGAACAATGGACCCGTTATAATATTAACTGAATAAAAAGTATAGAATTCTAGTTTTTTCAATATAATCGTGTTGAAAAGCTCGTAATCAATTTTATAAACTCCTAAATTTGGATTAAAAGTTATTTTGCAACCCTCTTGTACAGGTTTCAAACGAGCGGGTCTAAAATTTGATTCTAAATTATTTTGCTATTTTTTTGTAGAGGTTTCGGATGAGAGGGTCTAAATGGGCCGAACAATGGACCCGTTAGAATTTTAACTAGGTAAAAAGTACAGAAATCGTGTTTTTTGCAAAATAATTGTGTTGAAAAGCTCGTAATCAATTATATGAACTCCTAAATTTGGATTAAAACTTATTTTGCATCCCTTTTTGTAGAGGTTTTAGACGAACGGGTCTAAATGTGCCGAACAAAGAACCCGTTAGAATTTTAACAGAGTAAAAAGTACAGAAATCGAGTTTTTGCAATATAATCATGTTGGAAAGCTCGAAATTAATTATCTGAACTCTTAAATTTGATTAAAACTTGTTTTGCAACCTTTTTGTAGAGGTTTCGGACGAGGGGGTCTAAATGGGCCGAACAATGGACCCGTTGGAATTTTAACTGAGTAAAAAGTATAGAAATCGGGTTTTTGCAATATAATCGTGTCGAAAATCTCGTAATCAATTGTATGAACTCCTAAATTTGGATTAAAACTTATTTTGTAACCCTTTTGTAGAGGTTTCGGACGAGGGGGTCTAAATGGGCCGAACAATGGACCCGTTGGAATTTTAACTGAGTAAAAAGTATAGAAATCGGGTTTTTGCAATATAATCGTGTCAAAAATCTCGTAATCAATTGTATGAACTCCTAAATTTGGATTAAAACTTATTTTGTAACCCTTTTGTAGAGGTTTCGGATGAGCGGGTCTAAATGGGCTGAACAATGGACCCGTTTGAATTTTAACTGAGTAAAAAGTACAAAAATCAAGTTTTTGCAATATATATGTGTTCAAAAGCTATTAATCAATTATATGAACTCCTAGAATTTGATTCTAACTTATTTTGCGATCTTTTTTGTAACGGTTTCGGACGAGCGGGTCTAAATGGGCCGAACAATGGACCCGTTAGAATTTTAACTGAGTAAAGAAATCGAGTTTTTGCAATATAATCGTGTTGAAAAGCTCGTAAACAATTGTATGAACTCCTAAATTTGGATTAAAACTTATTTTGCAACCCTTTTTTAGAGGTTTCGGAGGAGCGTGTCTAAATGGGCCGAACAATGGACCCGTTAGAATTTTAACTGAGTAAAAAGTACAGAAATCAAGTTTTTGCAATATAATCGTGTTGAAGAGCTCGTAATCAATTGAATGACTCCTAAATTTGGATTAAAACTTATTTTCCAACCCTTTTGCAGAGGTTTCGGACGAGCGGGTCTAAATGGGCCCAACAATGGACCCGTTAGAATTTTAACTAAGTAAAAAGTACAGAAATCGAGTTTTTGCAATATAATCGTGTTGAAAAGCTCGTAATCAATTATATGAACTCCTAAAATTTGATTCTAACTTGTTTTGCGGTCTTTTTTCTAGAGGTTTCGGACGAGCGAGTCTAAATTGGCCGAACAAAGGACTCGTTAGAATTTTAACTTAGTAAAAAGGACAGAAATCGAGTTTTTGCAATATAATCGTGTTGAAAAGCTCGTAATCAATTTTATTAACTCCTAAATTTGGATTAAAACTTATTTTGCAACCCTTTTGTAGAGGTTTCGGACGAGCGGGTCTAAATGGGACGAACAATGGACCCGTTAGAATTTTAACTGAGTCAAAAGTACAGAAATAGAGTTTTTGCAATATAATAGTGTTGAAAAGCTCGTAATAAATTATATGAACTCCTAAATTTGGATTAAAACTTATTTTGCAGCCCTTTTTTGTAGAGGTTTCGGACTAGCGAGTCTAAATGGGCCGAACAATGGACACATTAGAATATTTTTTTAAGAAAGCTCATTAGAATTTTAACTAAGTAAAAAGTACAGAAATTGAATTTTCGCAATATAATCGTGTTGAAAAGCTCGTTATCAATTATATGAACTCCTAAAATTTGATTCTAACTTATTTTGTGATCTTTTTTGTTGAGGTTTCAGACGAGCGGGTCTAAATGGGCCGAACAATGGACCCGTTAGAATTTTAACTGAGTAAAAAGTACGAAAATCGAGTTTTTGCAATCTAATTGTGTTGAAAAGCTCGTAATCAATTGTATGAACTCCTAAATTTGGATTAAAACTTATTTTGCAACCCTTTTGTAGAGGTTTGAGATGAGCGAGTCTAAATGGGCCGAACAATGGACCCGTTAGAATTTTAACTGAGTACAAAGTTCAGAAATCAAGTTTTTGCAATATAATCGTGTTGAAAAGCTCGTAATCAATTATATGAACTCCTAAAATTTGATTCTAATTTGTTTTGCGGTCTCTTTTGTAGAGGTTTCGGACGAGCGGGTCTAAATGGGCCGAACAATGGATCCGTTAGAATTTTAACTGAGTAGAAAGTACAAAAAGTGAGTTTTTGCAATATAATCTGTTTGAAAATCTCTTAATCAATTGTATGAACTCCTAAATTTGGATTAAAACTTATTTTGCAACCTTTTTTTAGAGGTTTCGGACGAGCGGGTCAAAATTGGCCTAACAATGGACCCGTTAGAATTTTAAGAGAGTAAAAAGCAGAAAAATCGAGTTTTGGCAATATAATTGTGTTGAAAAGCTCATAATCAATTGTATGAACTCCTAAATTTGGATTAAAACTTATTTTGCAACCCTTTTGTAGAGGTTTCGGACGAGCGGGTCTAAATGGGCCGAACAATGGACCCGTTAAAATTTTAACTGAGTAAAAAGTATAGAAATCGAGTTTTTGCAATATAATCGTGTTGAAAAGCTCGTAATCAATTGTATGAACTCCTAAATTTGGATGAAAACTTATTTTGCAACCCTTTTGTAGAGGTTTCGGACGAGGGGGTCTAAATGGGCCGAACAATGGACCCGTTAGAATTTTAACTGAGTAAAAAGTACAGAAATTGGGTTTTTGCAATATAATCGTGTTGAAAATCTCATAATCAATTGTATGAAATCCTAAATTTGGATTAAAACTTATTTTGCAACCCTTTTGTAGAGGTTTCGGATGAGCGGGTCCAAATGGGCCGAACAATGGACCCGTTAGAATTTTTACTTAGTAAAAAGTAATAAAATCGAGTTTTTGCAATATAATCTTGTTAAAAAGCTCGTAATTAATTGTATGAACTCCTAAATTTGGATTTAAACTTATTTTGCAACCCTTTTGTAGAGGTTTCGGACGAGAGAGTCTAAATGGGCCGAACAATGGACCCGTTAGAATTTTAACTGAGTAAAGAAATCGAGTTTTTGCAATATAATCGTGTTGAAAAGGTCGTAAACAATTGTATGAACTCCTAAATTTGGATTAAAACTTATTTTGCAACCATTTTTTAGAGGTTTCGGACGAGCGTGTCTAAATTGGCCGAACAATGGACCCGTTAGAATTTTAACTGAGTAAAAAGTACAGAAATCAAGTTTTTGCAATATAATCGTGTTGAAGAGCTCGTAATCAATTGTATGAACTCCTAAATTTGGATTAAAATTTATTTTCCAACCCTTTTGTAGAGGTTTCGGACGAGCGGGTCTAAATGGGCCGAACAATGGACCCGTTAGAATTTTAACTAAGTAAAAAGTACAGAAATCGAGTTTTTGCAATATAATCGTGTTGAAAAGCTCATAATCAATTATATGAACTCCTAAAATTTGATTCTAACTTGTTTTGCGGTCTTTTTTGTAGAGGTTTCGGACGAGAGGGTCTAAATGGGCCGAACAATGGGCTCGTTAGAATTTTAACTGAGTAAAAAGGACAGAAATCGAGTTTTTGCAATATAATCGTGTTGAAAAGCTCGTAATCAATTTTATTAACTCCTAAATTTGGATTAAAACTTATTTTGCAACCCTTTTATAGAGGTTTCGGACGAGCGGGTCTAAATGGGACGAACAATGGACCCGTTAGAATTTTAACTGAGTCAAAAGTACAGAAATCGAGATTTTGCAATATAATAGTGTTGAAAAGCTCGTAATAAATTATATGAACTCCTAAATTTCGATTAAAACTTACTATGCGGTCCTTTTCGTAAGGTTTCGGACGAGCGAGTCTAAATGGGCCGAACAATGGACCCGTTAGAATTTTAACCGAGTAAAAAGTATAAAAATTAAGTTTTTGCAATATAATAGTGTTGAAAAGCTCGTAATCAATTATATGAACTCCTAAATTTGGATTAAAACTTATTTTGCAGCCCTTTTTTGTAGAGGTTTCGGACGAGCGGGTCTAAATGGGCCGAACAATGGACACATTAGAATATTTTTTTAAGACGTGTTCAAAAGCTCTTAATCAATTATATGAACTCCTAGAATTTGATTCTAACTTATTTTGCGATCTTTTTTGTAACGGTTTCGGACGAGCGGGTCTAAATGGGCCGAACAATGGACCCGTTAGAATTTTAACTGAGTAAAGAAATCGAGTTTTTGCAATATAATCGTGTTGAAAAGCTCGTAAACAATTGTATGAAATCCTAAATTTGGAATAAAACTTATTTTGCAACCCTTTTGTAGAGGTTTCGGACGAGCGTGTCTAAATGGGCCGAACAATGGACCCGTTAGAATTTTAACTGAGTAAAAAGTACAGAAATCAAGTTTTTGCAATATAATCGTGTTGAAGAGCTCGTAATCAATTGTATGACTCCTAAATTTGGATTAAAACTTATTTTCCAACCCTTTTGTAGAGGTTTCGGACGAGCGGGTCTAAATGGGCCCAACAATGGACCCGTTAGAATTTTAACTAAGTAAAAAGTACAGAAATCGAGTTTTTGCAATATAATCGTGTTGAAAAGCTCGTAATCAATTATATGAACTCCTAAAATTTGATTCTAACTTGTTTTGCGGTCTTTTTTCTAGAGGTTTCGGACGAGCGGGTCTAAATTGGCCGAACAATGGACTCGTTAGAATTTTAACTTAGTAAAAAGGACAGAAATCGAGTTTTTGCAATATAATCGTGTTGAAAAGCTCGTAATCAATTTTATTAACTCCTAAATTTGGATTAAAACTTATTTTGCAACCCTTTTGTAGAGGTTTCGGACGAGCGGGTCTAAATGGGACGAACAATGGACCCGTTAGAATTTTAACTGAGTCAAAAGTACAGAAATAGAGTTTTTGCAATATAATAGTGTTGAAAAGCTCGTAATAAATTATATGAACTCCTAAATTTGGATTAAAACTTATTTTGCAGCCCTTTTTTGTAGAGGTTTCGGACTAGCGAGTCTAAATGGGCCGAACAATGGACACATTAGAATATTTTTTTAAGAAAGCTCATTTGAATTTTAACTAAGTAAAAAGTACAGAAATTGAATTTTCGCAATATAATCGTGTTGAAAAGCTCGTTATCAATTATATGAACTCCTAAAATTTGATTCTAACTTATTTTGTGATCTTTTTTGTTGAGGTTTCAGACGAGCGGGTCTAAATGGGCCGAACAATGGACCCGTTAGAATTTTAACTGAGTAAAAAGTACGAAAATCGAGTTTTTGCAATCTAATTGTGTTGAAAAGCTCGTAATCAATTGTATGAACTCCTAAATTTGGATTAAAACTTATTTTGCAACCCTTTTGTAGAGGTTTGAGATGAGCGAGTCTAAATGGGCCGAACAATGGACCCGTTAGAATTTTAACTGAGTACAAAGTTCAGAAATCAAGTTTTTGCAATATAATCGTGTTGAAAAGCTCGTAATCAATTATATGAACTCCTAAAATTTGATTCTAATTTGTTTTGCGGTCTCTTTTGTAGAGGTTTCGGACGAGCGGGTCTAAATGGGCCGAACAATGGATCCGTTAGAATTTTAACTGAGTAGAAAGTACAAAAAGTGAGTTTTGCAATATAATCTGTTTGAAAATCTCTTAATCAATTGTATGAACTCCTAAATTTGGATTAAAACTTATTTTGCAACCTTTTTTTAGAGGTTTCGGACGAGCGGGTCAAAATTGGCCTAACAATGGACCCTTTAGAATTTTAAGAGAGTAAAAAGCAGAAAAATCGAGTTTTGGCAATATAATTGTGTTGAAAAGCTCATAATCAATTGTATGAACTCCTAAATTTGGATTAAAACTTATTTTGCAACCCTTTTGTAGAGGTTTCGGACGAGCGGGTCTAAATGGGCCGAACAATGGACCCGTTAAAATTTTAACTGAGTAAAAAGTATAGAAATCGAGTTTTTGCAATATAATCGTGTTGAAAAGCTCGTAATCAATTGTATGAACTCCTAAATTTGGATGAAAACTTATTTTGCAACCCTTTTGTAGAGGTTTCGGACGAGGGGGTCTAAATGGGCCGAACAATGGACCCGTTAGAATTTTAACTGAGTAAAAAGTACAGAAATTGGGTTTTTGCAATATAATCGTGTTGAAAATCTCATAATCAATTGTATGAACTCCTAAATTTGGATTAAAACTTATTTTGCAACCCTTTTGTAGAGGTTTCGGATGAGCGGGTCCAAATGGGCCGAACAATGGACCCGTTAGAATTTTTACTTAGTAAAAAGTAATAAAATCGAGTTTTTGCAATATAATCTTGTTAAAAAGCTCGTAATTAATTGTATGAACTCCTAAATTTGGATTTAAACTTATTTTGCAACCCTTGGAGAGGTTTCGGACGAGAGAGTCTAAATGGGCCGAACAATGGACCCGTTAGAATTTTAACTGAGTAAAGAAATCGAGTTTTTGCAATATAATCGTGTTGAAAAGGTCGTAAACAATTGTATGAAATCCTAAATTTGGATTAAAACTTATTTTGCAACCATTTTTTAGAGGTTTCGGACGAGCGTGTCTAAATTGGCCGAACAATGGACCCGTTAGAATTTTAACTGAGTAAAAAGTACAGAAATCAAGTTTTTGCAATATAATCGTGTTGAAGAGCTCGTAATCAATTGTATGAACTCCTAAATTTGGATTAAAATTTATTTTCCAACCCTTTTGTAGAGGTTTCGGACGAGCGGGTCTAAATGGGCCGAACAATGGACCCGTTAGAATTTTAACTAAGTAAAAAGTACAGAAATCGAGTTTTTGCAATATAATCGTGTTGAAAAGCTCGTAATCAATTATATGAACTCCTAAAATTTGATTCTAACTTGTTTTGCGGTCTTTTTTGTAGAGGTTTCGGACGAGCGGGTCTAAATGGGCCGAACAATGGGCTCGTTAGAATTTTAACTGAGTAAAAAGGACAGAAATCGAGTTTTTGCAATATAATCGTGTTGAAAAGCTCGTAATCAATTTTATTAACTCCTAAATTTGGATTAAAACTTATTTTGCAACCCTTTTATAGAGGTTTCGGACGAGCGGGTCTAAATGGGACGAACAATGGACCCGTTAGAATTTTAACTGAGTCAAAAGTACAGAAATCGAGTTTTTGCAATATAATAGTGTTGAAAAGCTCGTAATAAATTATATGAACTCCTAAATTTCGATTAAAACTTACTTTGCGGTCCTTTTCGTAAGGTTTCGGACGAGCGAGTCTAAATGGGCCGAACAATGGACCCGTTAGAATTTTAACCGAGTAAAAAGTATAAAAATTAAGTTTTTGCAATATAATAGTGTTGAAAAGCTCGTAATCAATTATATGAACTCCTAAATTTGGATTAAAACTTATTTTGCAGCCCTTTTTTGTAGAGGTTTCGGACGAGCGGGTCTAAATGGGCCTAACAATGGACACATTAGAATATTTTTTTAAGACGTGTTCAAAAGCTCTTAATCAATTATATGAACTCCTAGAATTTGATTCTAACTTATTTTGCGATCTTTTTTGTAACGGTTTCGGACGAGCGGGTCTAAATCGGCCGAACAATGGACCCGTTAGAATTTTAACTGAGTAAAGAAATCGAGTTTTTGCAATATAATCGTGTTGAAAAGCTCGTAAACAATTGTATGAAATCCTAAATTTGGATTAAAACTTATTTTGCAACCCTTTTGTAGAGGTTTCGGACGAGCGTGTCTAAATGGGCCGAACAATGGACCCGTTAGAATTTTAACTGAGTAAAAAGTACAGAAATCAAGTTTTTGCAATATAATCGTGTTGAAGAGCTCGTAATCAATTGTATGACTCCTAAATTTGGATTAAAACTTATTTTCCAACCCTTTTGTAGAGGTTTCGGACGAGCGGGTCTAAATGGGCCCAACAATGGACCCGTTAGAATTTTAACTAAGTAAAAAGTACAGAAATCGAGTTTTTGCAATATAATCGTGTTGAAAAGCTCGTAATCAATTATATGAACTCCTAAAATTTGATTCTAACTTGTTTTGCGGTCTTTATTGTAGAGGTTTCGGACGAGCGGGTCTAAATGGGCCGAACAATGGACTCGTTAGAATTTTAACTGAGTAAAAAGTACAGAAATCAAGTTTTTGCAATATAATCGTGTTGAAAAGCTCGTAATCAATTGTATGAACTCCTAAATTTGGGTTGAAACTTATTTTCCAACCCTTTTGTAGAGGTTTCGGACGAGCGGGTTTAAATGGGTCGAACAATGGACCCGTTAGAATTTTAACTGAGTAAAAGGTACTGTAATCGAGTTTTTGTAATATAATCGTGTTGAAAAGCTCGTAATCAATTATATGAACTCCAAAAATTTGATTCTAACTTGTTTTGCGGTCTTTTTTGTAGAGGTTTCGGACGAGCGGGTCTAAATGGGCCGAACAATGGACCCGTTAGAATTTTAACAGAGAAAAAAGTGCAGAAATCAAGTTTTTACAATATAATCGTGTTGAAAAGCTCGTAATCAATTGTATGAACTCCTAAATGTGGATTAAAACTTATTTTGCAACCTTTTTGTAGAGGTTTCAGACGAGCGGGTCTAAATGGGACGAACAATGGACCCGTTATAATATTAACTGAATAAAAAGTACATAATTCTAGTTTTTTCAATATAATCGTGTTGAAAAGCTTGTAATCAATTTTATAAACTCCTAAATTTGGATTAAAACCTATTTTGCAACCCTCTTGTACAGGTTTCAGACGAGCGGGTCTAAAAGGGCCGAACAATGGACCCATTGGAATTTTAACTAAGTAAAAAGTTCAGAAATCGAGTTTTTGAAATATAATCATGTTGAAAAGCTCGTAATCAATTATATGAACTCCTAAAATTTGATTCTAAATTATTTTGCTATTTTTTTGTAGAGGTTTCGGACGAGCGGGTCCAAATGGGCCGAACAATGGACTCGTTAGAATTTTAACTTAGTAAAAAGTACAGAAATCAAGTGTTTGCAAAATAATTGTGTTGAAAAGCTCGTAATCAATTATATGAACTCCTAAATTTGGATTAAAACTTTTTTTGCAGCCCTTTTTGTAGAGGTTTGAGACGAACGAGTCTAAATGTGCCGAACAAAGAACCCGTTAGAATTTTAACAGAGTAAAAAGTACAGAAATAGAGTTTTTGCAATATAATCATGTTGGAAAGCTCGAAATTAATTATCTGAACTCTTAAATTTGATTAAAACTTGTTTTGCAACCTTTTTGTATAGGTTTCGGACGAGGGGGTCTAAATGGGCCGAACAATGGACCCGTTATAATTTTAACTGAGTAAAAAGTATAGAAATCGGGTTTTTGCCATATAATCGTGTCGAAAATCTTGTAATCAATTGTATGAACTCCTAAATTTGGATTAAAACTTATTTTGTAACCCTTTTGTAGAGGTTTCGGATGAGCGGGTCTAAATGGGCCGAACAATGGACCCGTTAGAATTTTAACTGAGTAAAAAGTACAGAAATCGAGTTTTTGCAATATAATCGTGTTGAAAAGCTCGTAATCAATTATATGAACTCCTAGATTTTGATTAAAACTTGTTTTGCGGTCTTTTTTGTAGAGGTTTCGGACGAGCGGGTCTAAATGGGGCGAACAATGGACCCGTTAGAATTTTAACTGAGTAAAAAGTACAGAAATCAAGTTTTTGCAATATAATCGTGTTCAAAAGCTCTTAATCAATTATATGAACTCCTAGAATTTGATTCTAACTTATTTTGCGATCTTTTTTGTAACGATTTCGGACGAGCGGGTCTAAATGGACCGAACAATGGACCCGTTAGAATTTTAACTGAGTAAAGAAATCGAGTTTTTGCAATATAATCGTGTTGAAAAGCTTGTAAACAATTGTATGAACTCCTAAATTTGGATTAAAACTTATTTTGTAACCCTTTTTTAGAGGTTTCGGACGAGCGTGTCTAAATGGGCCGAACAATGGACCCGTTAGAATTTTTTTTTGAAGAAAGCGGGCCTCATTAAAAACCCCTACTAAAATCCCCAGGCACAAGGCTTGGAGAAACCTAAAAGGGGAAAAGAGTACCCAGGATATATTAATAAAACGAGGTTAAACCACGCAAAGTACAACGTTTTTGATACAATCAGGATACAAAGATCCAAAAGACATAGAAGACATGGATCTAAGGGCATGGGTAGCCAACGTATGAGCAACACAATTAGCCTCACGGCAAACATATTGTACATGTGCTACAAAAAATTCCTCCAAAGCAGTGTGAGCCTGCAGAATCGTCGGACCCATAGGAGAATGATCTGGCCCAAGAGAGTTGATCCTGTTCGCTAGAGATGCACAGTCTGACTCGAAAATCAGATGGCTCCACCCCTGGGATAGAGCAAAAGAAATACCGGCAATGATGTGAGCACATCTTCACCAACACATGTTGCTGATCCGGAGGTCTTACCGTTAGGACCAACACATGTTGCTGATCCGGAGGTCTTACCGTTAGGACCAATTACGCGATCTAGGGCGCAACGTTTCAGGGAAGCTCTTTTCCTTACTTGTGTTAATATTTCTGAATCATTTGATAATGTCTGTGCCTTAGATAGTAAGCCTTTTAATGTGTTGCATATTGAGATATGACATGTTTAGGTTATATTACTTATTAGGTATAATTTAAATATATATATAATATGTTACATATGTGTGCGTGAAATATGTATATAATTTGTTTCTACATTTGTGTGCGTGAAATATTGCAATGAATACATGTAATTCTAAACGTGAAACGTGAAATATTGGTAATGAATACATGTAATTCTAATAATATTTTTTCTTAGGTGTGCAGCCCACTTATGCCATGCATGTGCGTGAACTATTGGTGTGCAGCCCACTTTCGGATTACTTCAAATCAACGGCAGAGAAGGGGATAAGAACAACCGGTTCTCTCTTTGAATTTCAAATTCAAGTGAATACCCACATTTTGCATGTGCCAAATGAATGAATTTCATCCACGTGTTGGAATAACCGGCACCTTATAATTGTGTTATAAATATTGTACGAATGGCATTGTACAAGGGTTACCAACTTTGAAATAAAATCACATTTGAGAGAATTTTCTCTTTTCGGTTCTTTTTAGAACTATTCGACACTCAAACTTGTTTGTTTGTCATTGATACTTCGGGTTCCTAAATTGCTATTTAGCGGGTCCAAGTCCTTCGACGTTAAACAGATTCGATTCGGGTTTGCTCAGTAGATTGTGCAGGTTCTTTCGAGTTTAGCGTTACCAACATCGGTCGTTTTTGAAGCCTTCTTCACCATCGTTGAAGTTCTTTCCAAGACGCCAAAATTATCATATTACTCTATATTATTATTATTTTTATTTTGTTCATCTTTAATTCCCTATTTAACATAAATATGTCGTATAATTTTTGTTGTTTCCTTGTTGTTTTTATTGCAGGAACGTGCCTATAACACTCCTAGATCCGTAACAAACGAGGATAGTCCGTTTCGGCAGACTGCCCCTTATTATGTGGTAATCAGAGCCTAGGTTGATGGATTCGTTGTAAGTTTCTGTAAATTCGAGTAAAAAAAAAAGCATTCGAATTAAACAAAAAAAAAATCAGCATTCGAATATATATAAAAAAAAAAACAGAATTTCGAAGAAAAAAAAAACAGATTCGAACAAAAAAAAAACAGATTCAAAAAAAAAAAAAACAGATTCGAAAAAAAAAAACAGATTCGAACAAAAAAAAAACAGATTCGAACAAAAAAAAACAGATTAAAAAAAAAACAGATTCGAATATAAAAAAAAAAAACATTTTAGATTCGAAAGTGTTTATATATGTTTGTATTATTATTGTTGTGTTCCTATTGTAAATGATGAAATTTGTACGAGTTTGTTATGTAACTTTGATGTGCTCGGAAATCAACCGAAGTGAACTATGCTTGTTTGTTCGGTAATAGGAAGGTTGTAAGCACGTCTTCGCAGTAAAGTTCTCTAAACTCTTCATTTTTCATCTTTTGGTTCCTTTTTTTTTCGTGTCATTATCCTTTTCATATTTTCTTTAATTTTCAGTCTTATTTTCTTTCTTTTTGTGTCACCTTTTTTTCTCTTCTTTGTTTCCTTAACCGTTGTTTCCTTGTAGCCAACACCGTTATAACAAGTTTCGAGACGTTGGATTAGTTCTTTAAAGAGCTGATTACGAGAAAGTGTAAGGGAAAAAGGCATTGAGCGTTGTGAGAACAGAAGGGGAGACAAAAAGAGCCATTCAAGTATTCTCCCGAGTGAAACACGAGCGCTGAGTGTTAATTTTTGAGTGCACTGTTCTTTGGAGTGACATCTGCGAGACTTTGATTGAGTGTGCTGTGAGGTCCTTTTTGTTTGTTTTTTTTTTACTGACCTATAATAGTGTTTTCTTTTGTTTGTTTGTTTTTGTTGTTGATTATGGCAGGTTCCGATGATCACACGGTTGAACAGGATCCATTGATTCCTCAAATGCAAGCCTTAGAGAGAATGATGCAACGAGTAGTGGCTACCGCCTTAGAGCCATTACAGTCGAGGATGGATAGGTTTGATGGAGGATCCAACTCTGTTAATGATGTGTTGAACGAAAATGAAGACGAACGGTCACCGAGGCAGCATATTCCTAGACAAGGACGTGTGCAACAGGTAGACGATAATTTGACTAACATTAAGATTGCTATTCCTTCTTTTCAGGGACGCTCAGATCCTGATGCATACCTTGCTTGGGAAAGCAAAGTGGAGCACATTTTCGAGTGTTATAATTACTCGGAACAGAAGAAGGTTCGATTAGCAGCAACAGAGTTTGTTGATTATGCCTTGATATGGTGGGACCAGTTATTGCTTAGTCGTAGACGTACCGGTGATGATCCAGTTGCAACATGGATCGAGATGAAGCGACTAATGCGTAAAAGGTTTGTTCCTATTCATTATCATCGTGATTTGTTTCAAAAATTGCAAAACTTGAAACAGGGAAGTAGGAGTGTTGAAGATTATTTCAAGGATATGGAAATGGCTATGATGCGTGCGAATATCGAGGAAGATCGAGAAGCTACCATGGCACGATTTCTAGCAGGGTTGAACACCGAGATTGCCAATGCTGTTGAGTTACAACATTATGTCGAGGTTGATGACATGGTGCAGATGGCAATAAAGATTGAACGACAACAGCGCAGGAAGTCTTCAAATCGAGGTAACCCTTCTTTTAAATCTTTTTCAAATCCTTTATATACTCCTAACAATTCCAGGAAGCAAGCACCACAACAACCACTTCGGATTCGTGAGCAAGGCGAAACCAGCAAACCAAAGGCCCCCGTTGCTGATAATGGGCGTGGTAAGCATCAAGTGGTGGCGCAAGAGCGAGCACGAGATATCCAGTGTTTCAAGTGCCTTGGGAGAGGACATGTTGCTAGTCAATGTCCTAACCGGAGGGCTATGTTGATGCGAGATGATGGTGAGATTGAGTCAGATTCCGAGGAGGAAGTGCATGATGTCCCTACTGAAGAGGAAGACGAGACCGACCTAGAGGTTCCTGAATCTGGTAAGTTAATGGAACTTTTGGTTATTAAAAGAAGTCTGAATGTGCAACAGGTACCGGATGATCTACAGCGTGAGAATATCTTTCACACACGATGCAAGGTGCAAGACAAGGTATGTGTTATGATTATTGATAGCGGTAGTTGTACTAATGTTGCCAGTTCAGTGATGGTTGACAGGTTAGGTCTAAAAACGACAAAGCATCCTCATCCATATAAGTTACAATGGTTGAATGATGGTGGCGAGCTTAAAGTGACCAAACAGGCTATTATACCATTTTCGATCGGAAACTACAAGGACAAGGTCCTTTGTGATGTTGTTTCCATGGATGCTACTCACCTACTATTGGGACGCCCTTGGCAGTATGATAAAAGGGCAATGCATGATGGTTATACAAATCGTTACTCTTTTATGCATGCAGGTAAGAAGATCACATTGGCTCCTTTGACACCGAGTCAAGTGTTTGAAGACCAGGCAAGCTTGAAAAAGAGTAAAGAGACTGCAAAAGAGAAGAAGAAGATGTCTGTGTATGCGAGCAGTAGAGAAATCAGGAAATGTCTTTCCTCTCAACAATCTGTTCTTATTTTGATGTTTAAAGATTATTGTTTATTGACAGATTTTCCTACTGATCTACCTTCACCGATTTTGACACTTTTGCAGGAGTTTGAGGACGTGTTTCCAACTGAAACACCGAAGGGATTGCCACCTCTTCGTGGCATTGAGCACCAGATTGATTTCATTCCAGGTGCTACTATTCCGAACCGGCCAGCTTATCGAACCAACCCTGAAGAGACGAAAGAGCTTCAAAGGCAAATTACTGAGTTGATGGACAAGGGTTACATTCGAGAGAGCTTGAGTCCGTGTGCTGTTCCGGTGCTGTTAGTGCCGAAGAAAGATGGTTCTTGGAGGATGTGCGTAGATTGTCGAGCTGTGAACCAGATCACAATTAAGTATCGTCATCCCATTCCAAGACTTGATGACATGTTGGACGAGCTTTGCGGAGCCGTCATCTTCTCCAAAATTGACTTAAGGAGCGGCTATCATCAGATTCGCATGCGAGAAGGCGATGAGTGGAAAACAGCCTTCAAGACAAAGCTAGGTTTGTACGAATGGTTAGTAATGCCTTTTGGTTTAACTAATGCACCTAGTACTTTTATGCGTTTGATGAATCATGTTCTGCGATCCTTCATTGGTAAATTTTGTGTTGTATATTTTGATGATATTTTGATTTATAGCAAGTCTTTACAGGATCATGTAGGACATTTGCGAGCTGTTTTGCAGGTTTTGCGAGAAGAAAGATTGTTTGGTAACATGGAGAAGTGTGTATTTTGTACTGACAAACTCACATTTCTTGGTTACATTGTTAGTTCTCAGGGAGTTGAAGTTGATCCTGAGAAGATCAAGGCAATTCAGGAATGGCCACGACCGACATCGATTACTCAGGTTAGATCGTTTCATGGTTTAGCGAGTTTTTATCGACGGTTTGTTCCTAACTTCAGTTCTATTACCGCCCCCTTAACTGGGATTATAAAGAAGAACTCAGTCTTCTCATGGGGTAAAGAACAAGAAGATGCCTTTTTGAAAATTAAAGATTGTTTGACTAGAGCACCTGTGTTAGCGTTACCTGATTTTGATAAAACGTTTGAAATTGAATGTGATGCTTCTGGAATTGGTATAGGTGCTGTTTTGATGCAGGAAAAGAGGCCCATTGCTTACTTTAGCGAGAAATTGAGTGGTGCTACATTGAACTATCCGGTTTATGATAAAGAGATGTATGCACTGATTCGGGCATTGGAGACATGGCAGCATTATTTGTTGCCTAAGGAGTTTGTGATCCACACCGACCACGAGGCTTTACGTTACATCACAGGTCAGCATAAATTGAATAAACGACATGCTAAGTGGGTTGAATTCTTAGAATCTTTTCCTTATGTCATTCGTTACAAAAAAGGGAAAGAAAATGTCGTTGCTGATGCATTGTCACGTAGGTATGCACTTTTGAGTTATCTTGATTCACATCTGATTGGTTTTGCATATATTCGTGATTTATACCCTGATGATCCTGATTTTAGAGATAAGTTTAATGCTTGTTCGAAAGGTGCAGATGGAAAGTTTTACAGGCATGATGGCTATCTTTTCAAGGAAAACAGGATTTGCATTCCCCAGGGTTCGATGCGTGATATTCTGATCCGTGAGGCGCACGAAGGTGGATTGATGGGTCATTTTGGAGTCACCAAGACGTTACATACCTTGAAAGAACATTTGTTTTGGCCGAAGATGCGTAGAGATGTTGAAAGGTATTGTGAACGTTGTGTGACTTGTAGAAAAGCGAAATCGAAAGTTTCACCACATGGTATGTACTTACCTTTACCTATTCCTGATTCCCCTTGGACTGATATATCGATGGATTTTGTTTTGGGATTGCCTCGAACTAGGACAGGTAGAGATAGTATATTTGTTGTGGTTGATAGGTTCTCGAAAATGGCACATTTTATTGCTTGCCATAAGACTGATGATGCTGTTAATGTGGCTAACTTATTTTTTAGGGATGTTGTACGTTTACATGGTATTCCTAGGTCGATTGTTTCTGACAGGGATGTGAAGTTTTTGAGTCACTTTTGGAGGACTCTTTGGAGCAAATTAGGTACGAAACTTATGTTTTCTACTACTTGCCATCCCCAGACTGATGGACAAACTGAAGTTGTTAACAGGGTTTTATCTACTTTACTTCGTTCCATCATTAAAAAGAATATTAAGACTTGGGAAGATTGTTTGCCACATGTTGAGTTTGCTTATAATCATGTTGTACATTCTGCTACTAAAATGTCACCTTTTGAGGTTGTTTATGGTTTTAATCCTATTACGCCTCTAGATATGTTGCCTTTGCCACAGGAACAGGTGACGAACGGGGACGGTCAAGCAAAAGCAGAATACGTAAAAAAGTTGCATCAACAGGTGAAGGAGAACCTTGAACGAAGGACTCAGCAGTACGAAAGGCATGCAAACAAAGGAAGGAAACGAGTCACCTTCGATGTTGGTGATTGGGTTTGGGTTCATTTCCGAAAGGAAAGATTTCCGGCCCAAAGGCGGTCCAAGCTGTTACCGCGAGGAGATGGTCCTTTTCAGGTGTTGGAGAAAGTGAATGACAACGCCTACAAGTTAGATCTACCCGGAGAATACAATGTAAGTGCCACATTTAATGTTTCTGACTTAACCCCTTATGGTGATTATACAGATTTGAGGACAAATCCTTTTCAAGAAGGGGGGGATGATGTGAGCACATCTTCACCAACACATGTTGCTGATCCGGAGGTCTTACCGTTAGGACCAACACATGTTGCTGATCCGGAGGTCTTACCGTTAGGACCAATTACGCGATCTAGGGCGCAACGTTTCAGGGAAGCTCTTTTCCTTACTTGTGTTAATATTTTTGAATCATTTGATAATGTCTGTGCCTTAGATAGTAAGCCTTTTAATGTGTTGCATATTGAGATATGACATGTTTAGGTTATATTACTTATTAGGTATAATTTAAATATATATATAATATGTTACATATGTGTGCGTGAAATATGTATATAATTTGTTTCTACATTTGTGTGCGTGAAATATTGCAATGAATACATGTAATTCTAAACGTGAAACGTGAAATATTGGTAATGAATACATGTAATTCTAATAATATTTTTTCTTAGGTGTGCAGCCCACTTATGCCATGCATGTGCGTGAACTATTGGTGTGCAGCCCACTTTCGGATTACTTCAAATCAACGGCAGAGAAGGGGATAAGAACAACCGGTTCTCTCTTTGAATTTCAAATTCAAGTGAATACCCACATTTTGCATGTGCCAAATGAATGAATTTCATCCACGTGTTGGAATAACCGGCACCTTATAATTGTGTTATAAATATTGTACGAATGGCATTGTACAAGGGTTACCAACTTTGAAATAAAATCACATTTGAGAGAATTTTCTCTTTTCGGTTCTTTTTAGAACTATTCGACACTCAAACTTGTTTGTTTGTCATTGATACTTCGGGTTCCTAAATTGCTATTTAGCGGGTCCAAGTCCTTCGACGTTAAACAGATTCGATTCGGGTTTGCTCAGTAGATTGTGCAGGTTCTTTCGAGTTTAGCGTTACCAACATCGGTCGTTTTTGAAGCCTTCTTCACCATCGTTGAAGTTCTTTCCAAGACGCCAAAATTATCATATTACTCTATATTATTATTATTTTTATTTTGTTCATCTTTAATTCCCTATTTAACATAAATATGTCGTATAATTTTTGTTGTTTCCTTGTTGTTTTTATTGCAGGAACGTGCCTATAACACTCCTAGATCCGTAACAAACGAGGATAGTCCGTTTCGGCAGACTGCCCCTTATTAGGCAAGAAGACCTCTCCCTTCAGATGAGATAGCATCAGAACAACTGCCCAGCGGAAAAGCCAGGCCACCAACAACCGTCCCTGTGTCATCACGAGCGACAACTCCTACAGCCGCTGCACGAGTGGAGGGGTCAAAAGCCCCATCCACATTAATTTTAATAAATCCACGAGGGGGACGCCTCCAACGAGAAGGAGGACTTGATGACAATGGGATTGAAGATGTATATGATGATAGAGAATCGAAGTAGTCATGATGAAGACTAATAGAATTGAAAGCAATTAGCCATGGGGGTTGAAGATGTTTATTATGGATCCAGTCGTTACGCCTGTTCCAGATGTTCCAAATGGTAGTCAAGAAAAGCCCAAAAAGATCAGGAAAAAGAAGGGAAGCACCTTCCTCAAGCCATTGGAGGCCAGTGGAAGCATAGCTATTAATAAAAGAAGATGGTAGACCAATCAGTTTAAGGGTCTCCGAAGCACCAGAGCAATCTCGGAGAGCATGGAGGATCGACTCTGTACCAGAATTACAAACAGGGCAGGGCCCGGAGTCTGGAGCAAAAGATTGAAGACGAGCCCCAACAGGTAGGGCCTCTGACCCCAGACGCCAACCAAAAGTTTTAACCTTAGGTAAAACCTTAAGCTTGGAAAGAAATTTCCATATACGTGGGGGACGAAGTCTTGGCTCAGGAGGGCGTTGCAGAAAAAGGTAGCCAGATCTGACAGAATAAATACTAGAATCGTTAGGGCTCCAAAGGATAGAGTCCCGAGTGTCATTGATAATAGGAACAGAAAGAATGGAATCGGCATCATCCGTAGTAAAGTATGCACGAACTTTAATTGGGTCCCAAGATGCTTGGTTTCGCAACATAAAGTCATGACAACGAACGTGGACTTCCTCAGATATCTCATAGTCCCCATAGAGATGAATAGACGAGGAACCTCCCCAGTTATCATGATGGATACGTATGTTACTATTAATACTAGGCCGATAGAGGAAGCCACCAAAAAGGTGTTGCATTGCATTATAAAGACCTTGCCAGGCAAACGATCCTCGAGAAGGTCGAGAGGCATTAAGAATGTTTCCAGATGGAAAGTATTTGAATTTATAGATTTGTCCCAATAGGGAGTCCGGTTCGCAAATAAGACGCCATAATTGTTTACCAAGAAGAGCAATGTTAAAGTTGTTGAGGTCCCGGAAACCCAAACCTCCAACAGATTTAGGCAAGCACACTTGGTCCCATGGGAGCATATGCCATCCTTTCTTATTGGTTTTCCCAGACCACCAATATCGTCGAATGGCAGATGTCATATCATCAATAATATTTTGGGGTAATAAGTAACAGGACATAACATATTGGGGTAGAGATTGTAAAACAGCTTTAATAAAAATTTCCCTACCACTGAAGGAAAGAAGCTGTTTGTCCCATGTGGATAATCTATCATGAACTTTATCTCGAATAAACCCTAAAGCTAGGGTCTTATTTTTACCAATAAGAAGAGGTACCCCTAGGTAGACACCAGGGTTGGAAACCTCACGTACTTGTAGGTGGGAGTTAATAGATTGACGAATTGAAGTAGGAGTACGGGGATTGTAGAATATGGTGGACTTGTCAAAGTTAACTGCTTGCCCAGAGGCAGAAGCATAAGTATGTAGGGTTGCTTTAAGATGTGCAGCTTCCTCAGGTTTCGAGTTAAGGAAGACTATACAATCATCAGCAAATAAGAGGTGGTTAACCTTAGGACCATGTTTACAACCCCTAAACCAGGGAGTAGACCTTGTTGTTTAGCATCAGAAAAGAAAACAGAAAGCCCTTGGGTACAAAAAAGGAAAAGAAAGGGAGATAAAGGGTCCCCTTGACGGAGACCCCTTTGAGGACGAAACAAAGGGGAAAATGAGTTATTGACCTTAACCGTGAAGGAAACTGAAGAAATACATCTCATTATAAGAGATACCCATGATGAAGCAAAACCCATACGGTTCATGACATTTTCGAGAAATGACCATTCGACCCTATCAAAGGCCTTTTCCATATCGAGCTTAAGGGCAGCTCCTTGAGAAGACTTGGTAGTACCAGTATTAATAGAGTGAATAATTTCATGGGCAATAAGAATATTATCTGTAATATTGCGACCCTGAACAAAAGCAGCTTGATTAGGACTGATACAGAAAGGAATGGTGTGTTTCATACGATTAACTAATACTTTAGCAATAATTTTGTAAATAACGGTATATAGACTGATGGGCCTTAGGTGCCTCATGGTAGTGGGATCCTTAATCTTGGGTATGAGAACTAAAATAGTTTGGTTAACCGAAGCCATATCAGTAGACCCATTGAGGAGATTAAGGCAGAGTGTAATGATATCTGCCCCAACCGTATCCCAATGTTGACGGAAGAAACCACTTGGTAAACCATCAATACCCGGAGCTTTCCTAGGGTCGATGTCTCGGAAAGCGGTGATAATTTCTTCTGAAGTGAATTCCTTAGAAAGGGATTCATTCATAGCAGTCGTAATTGAGGGAGTGATTTTAGAAAGAATTTGTTCAGAGAAGTGTGGGTTGGAAGAAGTAAAGAGATTGTGGAAGTATGAAGAAGCTATTTCCATAAGATCGTTGTCGGCAGTACTCCAAACATTATTGGAGTCAAAAAGGCCAGAGATTGTGTTCTTCTTCTTTCTATTAGAAGCTCGGGCATGAAAGAACTGAGTGTTTTTATCTCCTTGGGAGAGCCATAGATTGCGAGAACGCTGTGCCCAATATGCTTCTTGCACCACAAGAAGTTTGTGAAGCTCGGATTTGGCAGAGATATATCTTTTTTCCGCCGAAGCTGAGAGAGGACGTTGTAGAAGTTTATTAATTTTTTTGGTAAGAAAGTTGATGCGACCATTGGTCTTAAATCTTTGTTGTGATTGCCAGTCTCCTAGGCAGGAGCCAATGGCTTTAATTTTATCCAAAGTATTACCCTTAGTGGAAGACCAAGTTTGTTTTACGACAGAAATACCTTCATCATTGGAAGCCCAACAATTTTCGAATCTGAACTTGGATGAAGGGGGACGGTGATTTGATGAAGAAGGAGGTTCCGTATTCAAGAGAAGAAAACAGTGATCTGATTTAGCGTCAAAGTCGGAAGTGATGCTGTATTGGGAATAGAAGGCTTTCCATGCCATATTCCCTACGAATCGATCTAATCCCTCAAATAAAGTAGGAGTTTTGAGCCCCGTTTTGGTCCAAGTAAACCAACCCGATGTGTGGGTTTGCAATCAAAAAGGTTGTTACGCGATAGACAGTGGCGAAAGTTATTGATTTGAGATCTAGGCCTATGACAGCCACCTTGTTTTTCATTATCAGCGAGAATTTCGTTAAAGTCGCCACCGAGAAGCCAAGGTTGACCATCATTATTATTAAGTGAGTCAATTAATTCCCAAGTTTTAGGTTTGTTACATGTTTCTGAAAAACCATGAACACCAGTGAAGTAAAACGAAGATGAGTTACAACTAACATAAGTATGAATAAAACGATCCGAATAAGCAAGCAATTCAATATTATAAGTTTTTAAAGAAAATAAAGCTAAACCAGAACAAGCATCCGAAAAATCAACCGAAAAAGCTAGGTCCATACCTAGCAAAGTACCAAGACGGCTATAAGCTGTATTTTTAAGTTTAGTTTCGCATAAAAAAAGTAAATCTGGATTATGAGTTTGAACGTATTGCTGGATATGTTGAACTGCCTGGACCTTCCCGAGACCCTGGCAGTTCCAACATAAAATGATCATTTCCCTCGGCGGGGCTGCATATCAGCCGCCGCCGGAGAGTTTTTTCCGCTGCTCATCCCAGCTTTCAATGTAGGGGAAGGAGAGGGCCTAGATTTCTTGGGCTGGAGGACCACATGGATTGGGGAGCGTCTCTTTACACCACAGTTAGAGGGAATAGGGATGGGAGCAGGATCCGAGGCTGCAATATTCGGATAGTACTTAAGTAGCCATGAGTCAAAAGCATTTATAAGCGAAATACCGGTTTGGAGGAAGGGCTTACTTAATTGAGAGTCCAGTTTACGCACTTGATGAGCTGTGGGACTTGGAACTCCATCATCTTGGACTTCCAGGGTGTCTTGTTCAGAATCCACATGGTAGATGGTGTTTAAAGGCTGTGGTGATATAACCCGAAGAGGGCGTGGAACACGTGGAGGCGACTGGGAATCTGGCTTGGCAGCAGGCAGCTCAGAGGATTGTTCCTCAACAATCTCATCATTGTTATTAGTGTCCTCCGTGGGGAGATCAGCAAAAGAGGCAGCATCCCCTTCATTCAACTTCCCTAAAAAATCAGAGAAGCATGAAGTGAGCTTGAGGTGTGGGAAACGTTGGATAAAGAGAAAATGGTAATGTTTGATTAGAGAAAGACCTGAGTCTTGTGCAGAAGCCATGGGTTCCACTACGGATTTACCTTTATCCTTTGGATCTGTTAATAAAGGAAATTCAGTGAATAGAGCAAAGAAGAAGTAGGGAATGTAAAGTAGTATAATAAGAAAGCGTAGAATACCTTTCAGTGGGAGCGGGTTCACAGTAGTAGGGTTTGCAGTAGATTTCCCTTTATCCGTGGGTTCTAAATGAACGGAAGAATCAAAGTATGAGTAGATTGAATAATAATGATGATACTTTCGAATCCGAGTGAAAAAATATAGAATACCTTGTGGTGGTTGGCGATTAGCAGGGATGGGGCCATCAACAGAACGGATTCGACCCCGTGGTCCCTGATCCCGGCGGCGCGGGGGAAGCCAACGGAGCCATTCTCCATATTGTAATTTGGCCGGATCAAAAGCACTTTTATTGGGGTAGTTCTCAAAAGTATGACTAATGAAGCCACAGCCGTGGCATAAAAGAGGCAAGCGTTCATATTGAAGTCGACAAGAGGTGGTTCGAGTACCTTTACCAATGAGGATGAATCGATGAATGGGTTTGGAAATATCCATCAGAATCTCAACTCTCAGAAAATCTGTCATGTTTCCTTCTTTTTTCCGGGTATCAGTCCTAAGCACTGTACCAACCATAACGCCAAGTGATTGACCCACCATGTGGGTTCTATCAGGGTCTTCGTCTGTAGTTACCAGTAACGGTTTGGGCAGTGCGAGGATGCGAAACCAGATACGCATTGGGTTGAATGAGTATTCATCCATGCTCTTACCGAGATTGTATTCAGCTAGGGCTAACCACTCGTCTTTGTATAACCAAGGACCTCTCTCGAAAACATCATTGCGATCACTTGGGGTAGCGAACTCAATCCTAAAGAAGGATTCACGAACAATGGACATAGATTTGAGTTTTTTTTTTCCAAATTCCTTTGAATGCTTGAAGGACTGCCCAATCATCAATGGGTTTGGAGGAGATGAATTTCCCTATTAGTATGGTATTTGGGTTTTCATCAAAGAAGTCAAAGTCAGGTGTGTAGATGGCATTAGCTTCTTCATTGGTAAGATCAAGGTTAGAGTAATGTGGAAGAGAGGATGATGAAGCCATTTGAGAAGAGCTAGGTGGAAAGTGGGATTGAAAGTCAGAGGTAAAAAAACAAAGGAGGAAGGAAAGTGGGAGTAAAAGGTTGATATTCCTTTAAAGGAATATAAATAAGTAAACGGCAGGGAATTGAA
This sequence comes from Hibiscus trionum, assembly GCA_030270665.1. Classification (NCBI taxonomy): domain Eukaryota; kingdom Viridiplantae; phylum Streptophyta; class Magnoliopsida; order Malvales; family Malvaceae; genus Hibiscus; species Hibiscus trionum. Next base: position 33,178,848 of record BSYR01000010.1, on the reverse strand, counting down.
AAGGGAAAGGAATTAAGCAATTGAATGATGGGATCATAAATCAGATTCCAAGATTGGAATTTAAAAGATATGTAATTGAAGGGATGAAAATAAGGAAAGGTTTGGGATGGAAAGGGAAAGATGGAAAATAATTTCCAATTATGAAAGATGATCTTATGAGAAATTATTGAGAGATGGGTGAATGTATTATGGAACATAACGGGAAAGATATGGAGGGAGATAATAAGGAGAGGAAGAAAAGATTTGCTAATTAATAAGGTGATTATGTAAATAATATTTCTGGATATTACAAATGAAGGTAAGAAGTTGGAATAGGGAAAGTAACGAGTAAACTTTAATGGATAGATGAGAGTTAAATGTGGGTGAGGATAAGGAAATAAAATGAATAATTTGCGGTAATTATAGATAAAGGAATTAAACATGTTAAATGTAAAGATGGAAAATAGATTAATTGATTGGTAAATTGAACCATTAAAGATTGAGATGGGAATATAAGGAAATTTTATAAAAAAGGAGGTTAATTCTTAACATGTATTTAGTATAGGATAGTAAAAAAAGAAAGAAAAAAAGGAAAAGTCTGGAAATTAGTAAAGATGGAAAGAATTGTATATTATAACTGGAAAGTTTTGTCTCCAGCAAAGGTAAATGAGCAAAATGTGGAATACAGTAAGTGAATAAAATGGCAAGATTAGTGTAGTAGAATAGTGAATTTGGAGAAAGTATTTTAATAGGATGGTAAATTGAGCTCTTTAGGGCGTTTAGAGTGTTGTAAAGTATCATAATAGGATATGAATGAGCTATGTGGAAAAATTTTAGGGAATAAGGAAAAATGTTAAATAATTGAGAAGGTTTAAACGTCCTTAACATGGGAAGTACCGTGATATTGACGGTGTAAAAAGATAATCAAATAGATGTAGGATAGATGTAAATTGAGAAAATAAGTAAAATATTAACTTGAAATTGTAAATCATTTAAGGTTATATTATGTAGATTTATGTAGGTAATAAATAGGTCTTTAAATATTTGTGGACAAAGATTGTAGTTCAGAATAGAATGAAATATTACTGATTGATGCCCTTGATTATTTAATTTCACCATGAAGGTGATCGTGGTAAATTCCCCAATGGGGGATAGTAGAAAACCACCTAAAAAGGTGTTGATGATTATAAGAAAATGGTGAGAATTCCAAAGACATAAAATAAGATGGATGGTAATAAGAAGAGAAATAAAAGAAATAATAGATAGAGAAACCATAGTGCAAAGGAAGCAATTACAAAATAGTAATAAGATTGGGGATAAGAGGCATATTGAGTGGAATGGGAGAAATAGGTGAATAAGAATACAAGAGAATAAGCATAGATATCAGAGTTGCAACTAACAAGATGAAAAGGACTTAGGGTCTTGCAAAAACGAATAATGGAAAAAAACCATTCAAAAGATAAGCAAGGGTGATAAAGATAAAGACGGATGATAAAGAAAATGAGTAAGGTGCTGACATAAAATAAACAGATACGCAAAAAAAGTAATGTGAATGAGAAAAAATCATTCAAAAAAGAGAAAAAACATTGCAGTAGCAATTAAAGAGAGAAATAAAAAAGATAAAGCAAAATAGCAGGAAAAAACAGAGCAATATAAACAGGCATAAGAAAAAATGCAAGAACATCAAAAAAGAAAGCAACAGAAAAGACATATAATTATAGACCAAGGGAAATAAGGGGAGAGGGGATAGAAAAAAAAACCAAACTAAAGGAGAAAAAAGGGGGATAAAATAATAGATACAAACCCAAAAATAGAGGAGATGAATAAGAGAAAAACTAGAACCATAAAGATAGCTTGTACGAAGAGGACAACAACCCCCTTGAAAAGGGCACCTTGTTGATGCGAAGGGCTCGCCCGAAGGATTGATATGCAAGGCACCAAAAAGAGTAATTATTAGAGAATGTAAATAAGAGCAAAAACAGAACAACCAACATAGAGAATATAGCAAATTAAAAATAATTAAGGGAATCCAAAATGCAAAAAGATAATAAAGGAGAGGACGGTAACATAGCCGAAGCATAAAAATATGAATAATTAACAAAATCCCTAAGAGGGAGTGATAACAAAACATAATAGAAACAGCAAAAAAACTGTAAGATCCCACATGGTGGGTCGAAAGCAATTTCCCTAGAAGGGATCGAAAATGGAAGGGAGAAAAGAAGGCCAAAGCCACATAACCCGAAAAGACGAACCATAAGCTTAATGACATATTCGTAAGAAGCAGCCATGACAGGGAATCAAACCATGATAAACTGTGGAGATGACTAATCCAAGACAAATAACAATTAAAAAGATGATACCTCATGAAAGAACAAATCAGGGGATTGAAATAAAATTTAGCATAAACAATAGGGTGAACATAAAAAAAACAGAATTGAGAAAAACCTAGAAATCAAGCAAGAGCATATAAAAGAAGTGAAAATTAACGAGGGGGGAACTATACCGTTGGTCACCGGAGGGCGAGACAGAACACAGATCCGCCGGATGCCCAGCGGAGAAAGGCAGATCCCTTGATTATTCAACTGATATAGCCCTAAAACCAATATCTCCACGGGCGTGACTGAGGACGAACATACCACTGTCAAGATAACCCAATGGTGAAAGTAGATAAGGGACAGAAGAGAGATAAACAAAACAATATGAAATAGGAATAAAGAAACCAGAAAAAAGAGATTTAAAACAATAAAAAAGATTTGATAAAAGTGGGAGGCCACTCGGAGATGGTGCAGCAGAACCCCTAACCCAAATGGAAGAGACCTTGCAAAAGGGAAGGAAACCATTAGATCGGAATGGGAAAATAATAAGATAAAAATAAAAAAATAAAGAGATGGTGGCCGAAAATAAGGCCGGCTCGGCCATAGCAGCAACGATGGAGGGGGAAGCCTCGGAAAAAAGACGGAACTCCAAAGAACGCAAGATGGGAACCAGATGGTAAAAAAATGGCATATCACTCCACCGGCTGTGGAGACCTTGATGTTGCACAAGGAGTATACATCGGTGAGAGCCCGAGAATGAAAACGCCTCGCAAAACAAACCCAAAACAAGATTGTGAGAAAGAAAATCATGAAAGGAGTAAAAAAATTAAAATCAGAATATAAAAAAATCAATCTGAAAACGAGGGAAATCAAGTTTTTGCAATATAATCGTGTTGAAAAGCTCGTAATCAATTGTATGAACTCCTAAATTTGGATTAAACTTATTTTCCAACCCTTTTGTAGAGGTTTCGGACGAGCGGGTCTAAAAGGGCCGAACAATGGACCCGTTAGAATTTTAACTGAGTAAAAAGTACAGAAATCGAGTTTTTGCAATATAATCGTGTTGAAAAGCTCGTAATCAATTATATGAACTCCTAAAATTTGATTCTAACTTGTTTTGCGGTCTTTTTTGTAGAGGTTTCGGACGAGCGGGTCTAAATGGGCTGAACAATGGACTCGTTAGAATTTTAACTGAGTAAAAAGTACAGAAATCGAGTTTTTGCAATATAATCGTGTTGAAAAGCTCGTAATCAATTTTATTAACTCCTAAATTTGGATTAAAACTTATTTTGCAACCCTTTGTAGAGGTTTCGGACGAGCGGGTCTAAATGGGCCGAACAATGAACCCGTTAGAATTTTAACTGAGTCAAAAGTACAGAAATCGAGTTTTTGCAATATAATAGTGTTGAAAAGCTCGTAATAAATTATATGAACTCCTAAATTTCGATTAAAACTTACTTTGCGGTCCTTTTCGTAAGGTTTCGGACGAGCGAGTCTAAATGGGCCGAATAATGGACCCGTTAGAATTTTAACCGAGTAAAAAGTATAAAAATTAAGTTTTTGTTATATAATAGTGTTGAAAAGCTCGTAATCAATTATATGAACTCCTAAATTTGGATTAAAACTTATTTTGCAGCCCTTTTTTGTAGAGGTTTCGGACGAGCGGGTCTAAATGGGCCGAACAATGGACACATTAGATTTTTTTTAAAGAAAGCTCATTAGAATATTAACTAAGTAAAAAGTACAGAAATTGAATTTTTGCAATATAATCGTGTTGAAAAGCTCGTTATCAATTATATGAACTCCTAAAATTTGATTCTAACTTATTTTGTGATCTTTTTTGTTGAGGTTTCAGACGAGCGGGTCTAAATGGGCCGAACAATGTACCCGTTATAATTTTAACTGAGTAAAAAGTACAAAAATCGAGTTTTTGCAATCTAACTGTGTTTAAAAGCTCGTAATCAATTGTATGAACTCCTAAATTTGGATTAAAACTTATTTTGGAACCCTTTTGTAGAGGTTTGGGATGAGCGAGTCTAAATGGGCCGAACAATGGACCCGTTAGAATTTTAACTAAGTACAAAGTACAGAAATCAAGTTTTTGCAATATAATCGTGTTGAAAATCTCGTAATCAATTATATGAACTCCTAAAATTTGATTCTAATTTGTTTTGCGGTCTCTTTTGTAGAAGTTTCGGACGAGCGGGTCTAAATGGGCCGAACAATGGATCCGTTAGAATTTTAACTGAGTAGAAAGTACAAAAGGTGAGTTTTTGCAATATAAACTCTTTGAAAATCTCTTAATCAATTGTATGAACTTCTAAATTTGGATTAAAACTTATTTTGCAACCTTTTTGTAGAGGTTTCGGACGAGCGGGTCTAAATGAGCCTAACAATGCACCCGTTAGAATTTTAAGAGAGTAAAAAGCAGAAAAATCGAGTTTTTGTAATATAATTGTGTTGAAAAGCTCATAATCAATTGTATGAACTCCTAAATTTGGATTAAAACCTATTTTGCAACCCTTTTGTAGAGGTTTCGGACGAGCGGGTCTAAATGGGCTGAACAATGGACCCGTTAGAATTTTAACGGAGTAAAAAGTATAGAAATCGAAATTTTGCAATATAATCGTGTTGAAAAGCTCGTAATCAATTGTATGAACTCCTAAATTTGGATTAACACTAAAGTTTGCAATCCTTTTGTAGAGGTTTCGGACGAGGGGGTCTAAATGGGCCGAACAATGGACCCGTTAGAATTTTTTTTTTTGACAAAGCTAAGGTGATTACAAGTAGTATCTGTTCTGAATATACTCTTAACCATTTGACAATGAACGCTCAATCACCCTGCTGCAGCTGCTGGTGCTCGAACCCGTGACCTCTAGGAACAACAACCGTTCCTTAACCACTGAGGCAAGTTGGTTCGTGCACCCGTTAGAATTTTAACTGAGTAAAAAGTACAGAAATCGGGTTTTTGCAATATAATCGTGTTGAAAATCTCGTAATCAATTTTATGAACTCCTAAATTTGGATTAAAACTTATTTTGCAACCCTTTTGTAGAGGTTTCGGACGTACGGGTCTAAATGGGCCGAACAATGGACCCGTTAGAATTTTAACTGAGTAAAAAGTACAGAAATCGAGTTTTGCAATATAATCGTGTTGAAAAGCTCGTAATCAATTGTATGAACTCCTAAATTTGGATTAAAACTTATTTTGCAACCCTTTTGTAGAGGTTTCAGACGAGCGGGTCTAAATGGGACGAACAATGGACCCGTTAGAATATTAACTGAATAAAAAGTACATAATTCTTGTTTTTTTCAATATAATCGTGTTGAAAAGCTCATAATTTAATTTTATGAACTACTAAATTTGGATTAAAACTTATTTTGCAACCCTTTTGTAGAGGTTTCGGACGAGCGGGTCTAAAGGGGCCGAACAATGGACCCGTTAGAATTTTAACTGAGTAAAAAGTACAGTAATCAAGTTTTTGCAATATAATCATGTTGAACAGATCGTAATCAATTATATGAACTCCAAAAATTTGATTCTAACTTGTTTTGCGGTCTTTTTTGTAAAGGTTTCAGACGAGCGGGTCTAAATGGGCCGAACAATGGACCCGTTAGAATTTTAACTGAGAAAAAAGTACAGAAATCGAGTTTTTGCAATATAATCGTGTTGAAAAGCTCGTAATCAATTGTATGAACTCCTAAATTTGGATTAAAACTTATTTTGGAACCCTTTTGTAGAGGTTTGGGATGAGCGAGTCTAAATGGGCCGAACAATGGACCCGTTAGAATTTTAACTAAGTACAAAGTACAAAAATCAAGTTTTTGCAATATAATCGTGTTGAAAATCTCGTAATCAATTATATGAACTCCTAAAATTTGATTCTAATTTGTTTTGTGGTCTCTTTTGTAGAGGTTTCGGACGAGCGGGTCTAAATGGGCCGAACAATGGATCCGTTAGAATTTTAACTGAGTAGAAAGTCAAAAGGTGAGTTTTTGCAATATAAACTCTTTGAAAATCTCTTAATCAATTGTATGAACTCCTAAATTTGGATTAAAACTTATTTTGCAACCTTTTTGTAGAGGTTTCGGACGAGCGGGTCTAAATGGGCCTAACAATGCACCCGTTAGAATTTTAAGAGAGTAAAAAGCAGAAAAATCGAGTTTTTGCAATATAATTGTGTTGAAAAGCTCATAATCAATTGTATGAACTCCTAAATTTGGATTAAAACCTATTTTGCAACCCTTTTGTAGAGGTTTCGGACGAGCGGGTCTAAATGGGCTGAACAATGGACCCGTTAGAATTTTAACGGAGTAAAAAGTATAGAAATCGAAATTTTGCAATATAATCGTGTTGAAAAGCTCGTAATTAATTGTATGAACTCCTAAATTTGGATTAACACTAAAGTTTGCAATCCTTTTGTAGAGGTTTCGGACGAGGGGGTCTAAATGGGCCGAACAATGGACCCGTTAGAATTTTTTTTGTGACAAAGCTAAGGTGATTACAAGTAGTATCTGTTCTGAATATACTCTTAACCATTTGACAATGAACGCTCAATCACCCTGCTGCAGCTGCTGGTGCTCGAACCCGTGACCTCTAGGAACAACAACCGTTCCTTAACCACTGAGGCAAGTTGGTTCGTGCACCCGTTAGAATTTTAACTGAGTAAAAAGTATAGAAATCGGGTTTTTGCAATATAATCGTGTTGAAAATCTCGTAATCAATTTTATGAACTCCTAAATTTGGATTAAAACTTATTTTGCAACCCTTTTGTAGAGGTTTCGGACGTACGGGTCTAAATGGGCCGAACAATGGACCCGTTAGAATTTTAACTGAGTAAAAAGTACAGAAATCGAGTTTTGCAATATAATCGTGTTGAAAAGCTTGTAATCAATTGTATGAACTCCTAAATTTGGATTAAAACTTATTTTGCAACCCTTTTGTAGAGGTTTCAGACGAGCGGGTCTAAATGGGACGAACAATGGACCCGTTAGAATATTAACTGAATAAAAAGTACATAATTCTTGTTTTTTCAATATAATCGTGTTGAAAAGCTCGTAATTTAATTTTATGAACTACTAAATTTGGATTAAAACTTATTTTGCAACCCTTTTGTAGAGGTTTCGGACGAGCGGGTCTAAAGGGGCCGAACAATGGACCCGTTAGAATTTTAACTGAGTAAAAAGTACATTAATCAAGTTTTTGCAATATAATCATGTTGAACAGAACGTAATCAATTATATGAACTCCAAAAATTTGATTCTAACTTGTTTTGCGGTCTTTTTTGTAAAGGTTTCGGACGAGCGGGTCTAAATGGGCCTAACAATGGACCCGTTAGAATTTTAACTGATAAAAAAGTACAGAAATCGAGTTTTTGCAATATAATCGTGTTGAAAAGCTCGTAATCAATTGTATGAACTCCTAAATTTGGATTAAAACTTATTTTGCAACCCTTTGTAGAGGTTTCAGACGAGCGGGTCTAATTGGGACGAACAATAGACCCGTTATAATATTAACTGAATAAAAAGTACATAATTCTAGTTTTTTCAATATAATCGTGTTGAAAAGCTCGTAATTTAATTTTATGAACTCCTAAATTTATATTAAAACTTATTTTGCAACCCTCTTGTACAGGTTTCAGACGAGCGGGTCTAAATGGGCCGAACAATGGACCCATTGGAATTTTAACTGAGTAAAAAGTTCAGAAATCGAGTTTTTGAAATATAATCATGTTGAAAAGCTCGTAATCAATTATATTTGCAGCCTTTTTGTAGAGGTTTTGGACGAACGGGTCTAAATGGGCCGAACAAAGGACCCGTTAGAATTTTAACAGAGTAAAAAGTACAGAAATCGAATTTTTGCAATATAATCATGTTGGAAAGCTCGAAATTAATTATATGAACTCTTAAATTTGATTAAAACTTGTTTTGCGGTCTTTTTTGTAGAGGTTTCGGACGAACGGGTCTAAATGGGCCGAACAAAGGACCCGTTAGAATTTTAACAGAGTAAAAAGTACATAAATTGAATTTTTGCAATATAATCATGTTGGAAAACTCGAAATTAATTATATGGACTCTTATATTTGATTAAAACTTGTTTTGCGGTCTTTTTTGTAGAGGTTTCGGACAAGCGGGTCTAAATGGTCCGAACAATGGACTCGTTAGAATTTTAACTGAGTAAAAAGTACAGAAATCGAGTTTTTGCAATATAATCGTGTTAAAAAGCTCGTAATCAATTGTATTAAATCTTAAATTTGGATTAAATCTTCTTTTGCAACCCTTTTGTAGAGGTTTCGGACGAGCGGGTCTAAATGGGCCGAACAATGGACCTGTTAGAATTTTAACTGAGTAAAAAGTACAGAAATCGAGTACTTGCAATATAATCATGTTGAAAAGCTCGTAATCAATTGTATTAACTCCTAAATTTGGATTAAAACTTATTTTCCAACCCTTTTGTAGAGGTTTCGGACGAGCGGGTCTAAATGGGCAGAACAATGGACCCGTTAGAATTTTAACTGAGTAAAAAGTACAGAAATCGAGTTTTTGCAATATAATCGTGTTGAAAAGCTTGTAATCAATTATATGAACTCCTAAAATTTGATTCTAACTTGTTTTGAGGTCTTTTTTGTAGAGGTTTTGGACGAGCGAGTCTAAATGGGCCGAACAATGGACCCGTTAGAATTTTAACTGAGTCAAAAGTACAGAAATTGAGTTTTTGAAATATAATAGTGTTGTAAAGCTCGTAATAAATTATACGAACTCCTAAATTTCGATTAAAACTTACTTTGCGGTCCTTTTCGTAAGGTTTCGGACGAGCGAGTCTAAATGGGCCGAACAATGGACCCGTTAGAATTTTAACCGAGTAAAAAGTATAAAAATTAAGTTTTTGCAATATAATAGTGTTGAAAAGCTCGTAATCAATTATATGAACTCCTGAATTTGGATTAAAACTTATTTTGCAGCCCTTTTTTGTAGAGGTTTTGGACGAGCGGGTCTAAATGGGCCGAACAATGGACACGTTAGAATTTATTTAAGAAAGCTCATTAGAATTTTAACAAAGTAAAAAGTACAGAAATTGAATTTTTGCAATATAATCGTGTTGAAAAGCTTGTTATCAATTATATGAACTCCTAAAATTTGATTCTAACATATTTTGTGATCTTTTTTGTTGAGGTTTCGGATGAGCGGGTCTAAATGGGCCGAACAATGGACCCGTTAGAATTTTAACTGAGTAAAAAGTACAAAAATCAGGTTTTTGCAATCTAATTGTGTTAAAAAGCTCATAATCAATTGTATGGACTCCTAAATTTGTATTAAAACTTATTTTGCAACCCTTTTGTAGAGGTTTCGGATGGGCGAGTCTAAATGGGCCGAACAATGGACCCGTTAGAATTTTAACTGATTACAAAGTACAGAAATCAAGTTTTTGTAATATAATTGTGTTGAAAAGCTCGTAATCAATTATATGAACTCCTAAAATTGGATTAACACTTATTTTGCAACCCTTTTGTAGAGGTTTCGGACGAGGGGGTCTAAATGGGCCGAACGATGGACTCGTTAGAATTTTAATTGAGTAAAAAGTACAAAAATCGAGTTTTTGCAATATAATCGTGTTGAAAAGCTCTTAATCAATTGTATGAACTCCTAAATTTGGATTAAAACTTATTTTGCAACCCTTTTGTAGAGGTTTCGGCGAGCGGGTCCAAATGGGCCGAACAATGGACCAGTTAGAATATTAACTGAATAATAAGTACAGAATTATAGTCCATTCAATATAATCGTGTTGAAAAGCTCGTAATCAATTTTATGAACTCCTAAATTTGGATAAAAACTTATTTTGCAACCCTCTTGTACAAGTTTCGAACGAGCGGGTCTAAATGGTCCGAACAATGGACCCATTGGAAATTTAACTGAGTAAAAAGTTCAGAAATCGAGTTTTTGAAATATAGCCGTGTTGAAAAGCTCGTAATCAATTGTATGAAATCCTAAATTTGGATTAAAACTTATTTTGCAACCCTTTTGTAGAGGTTTCAGACGAGCGGGTCTAAATGGGCCGAACAATGGACCCGTTAGAATATTAATTGAATAAAAAGTACAGATTTCTATTTTTTCAATATAATCGTGTTGAAATGCTCGTCATCAATTTTATGAACTCCTAAATTTGGATTAAAACTTATTTTGCAACCCTCTTGTACATGTTTCGGACGAGCGGGTCTAAATGGGCCAAACAATGGACCCATTGGAATTTTAACTGAGTAAAAAGTTCAGAAATCGAGTTTTTGAAATATAATCCTGTTGAAAAGCTCGTAATCATTATATGAACTCCTAAAATTTGATTCTAAATTATTTTGCGGTCTTTTTTGTAGAGGTTTCGGACGAGCGGGTCTAAATGGGCCGAACAATGGACCCGTTAGAATTTTAACTGAGTAAAAAGTACAGAAATCGAGTTTTTTTCAATATAATCGTGTTGAAAAGCTCGTAATCAATTATATGAACTCCTAAATTTGGATTAAAACTTATTTTGCAGCCCTTTTTGTAGAGGTTTCGGACGAACGGGTCTAAATGGGCCGAACAAAAGACCCGTTAGAATTTTAACAGAGTAAAAAGTACAGAAATCGAGTTTTTGCAATATAATCATGTTGGAATGCTCGAAATTAATTATAGGAACTATTAAATTTGATTAAAACTTGTTTTGCGGTTTTTTTGTAGAGGTTTCGGACGAGCGGGTCTAAATGGGCCGAACAATGAACTCGTTAGAATTTTAACTGAGTAGAAAGTACAGAAATCGAGTTTTTGCAATATAATCGTGTTGAAAAGCTCGTAATCAATTATATGAACTCCTAAATTTGGATTAAAACTTATTTTGCAGCCCTTTTTGTAGAGGTTTCAGACGAACGGGTCTAAATGGGCCGAACAAAGGACCCGTTAGAATTTTAACAGAGTAAGAAGTACAGAAATCAAGTTTTAGCAATATAATCATGTTGGAAAGCTTGTAATTAATTATATGAACTCTTAATTTTGATTAAAACTTGTTTTGCGGTCTTTATTGTAGAGGTTTCGGACGAGCGGGTCTAAATGGGCCGAACAATGGACTCGTTAGAATCTTAACTGAGTAAAAAGTACAAAAATCGAGTTTATGCAATATAATCATGTTGAAAAGCTCGTAATCAATTTTATGAACTCCTAAATTTGGATTAAAACTTATTTTGCAGCCTTTTTGTAGTGGTTTCAGACGATCGGGTTTAAATAGGCCGAACAATGGACCCGTTAGAATTTTAACGGAGTAAAAAGTACAGAAATTGAGTTTTTGCAATATAATCGTGTTGAAAAGCTCGTAATAAATTAAATGAACTCCTAAATTTGGATTAAAACTTATTTTCCAACCATTTTGTAGCGCTTTCGGAGAGCGGGTCTAAATGGGTCGAGCAATGGACCCATTAGAATTTTAACTGAGTAAAAAGTACAGAAATCGAGTTTTTGCATTATAATCATGTTGAAAAGAACGTAATCAATTATATGAACTCCTAAAATTTGATTCTAACTTGTTTTGCGGTCTTTTTTGTAGAGGTTTCGGACGAACGAGTCTAAATCGGCCGAACAATGGACCCGTTAGAATTTTAACTGAGTAAAAAGTACAGAAATCTAGTTTTTGCATTATAATCGTGTTGGAAAGCTTGTAATCAATTGTATGAACTCCTAAATTTGGATTAAAACTTATTTTGCAACCCTTTTGTAGAGGTTTCGGATGAGCGGGTCCAAATGGGCCGAACAATGGACCCGTTAGAATTTTTACTAAGTAAAAAATAATAAAATCGAGTTTTTGCAATACAATCGTGTTAAAAAGCTCGTAATCAAATGTATGAACTCCTAAATTTGGATTAAAACTTATTTTGCAACCCTTTTGTAGAGGTTTCGGACGAGCGGGTCTAAATGGGCCGAACGATGGACCCGTTAGATTTTTAACGGAGTAAAAAGTACAGAAATCGAGGTTTTGCAATATAATCGTGTTGAAAACCTCGTAATAAATTATATGAACTCCTAAAATTTGATTCTAACTTGTTTTGCGATCTTTTTTGTAGAGATTTCGGACGAGCGGGTCTAAATCGGTCGAACAATGGACCCGTTAGAATTTTAGCTGAGTAAAAAGTACAGAAATCTAGTTTTTGCATTAAATCGTGTTGAAAAGCTTGTAATCAATTGTATGAACTCCTATATTTGGATTAAAATCTATTTTGCAACCCTTTTGTATAGGTTTCGGATGAGCGGGTCCAAATGGGCCGAACAATGGACCCGTTAGAATTTTACTGAGTAAAAAGTACAAAAATCGAGTTTTTGCAATATAATCGTGTTGAAAATCTGGTAATCAATTATATGAACTCCTAAAATTTGTTTCTAACTTGTTTTGCGGTCTTTTTTGTAGAGGTTTCGGACGAGCGAGTCTAAATGAGCCGAACAATGGACCCGTTAGAATTTTAACTCAGTAAAAAGTACAAAAGTCGAGTTTTTGCAATATAATCGTGTTGAAAAGCTCTTAATCAATTTTATGAACTCCTAAATTTGGATTAAAACTTATTTTGTACCCTAGTTGTAGAGGTTTCGGACGAGCGGGTCTAAATGGGCCGAACAATAGACCCATTAGAATTTTAACAGAGTAAAAAGCGCAAAAATCGAGTTTTTGCAATATAATTGTGTTGAAAAGTTCATAATCATTGTATGAACTCCTAAATTTGGATTAAAACTTATTTTGCAACCCTTTTGTAGAGGTTTCGGACGAGCGGGTTTAAATGGGCCAAACAATGGATCCGTTAGAATTTTAACTGAGAAAAAAGTACAGAAATCGAGTTTTTGCAATATAATCGTGTTGAAAAGCTCGTAATGAATTGTATGAACTCCTAAATTTGGATTAAAACTTATTTTGCAACCCTTTTGTAGAGGATTCGGACGAGCGGGTTTAAATGGGCCGAACAATGGACCCGTTAGAATTTTAACTGAGAAAAAAGTACAAAAATCGAGTTTTTGCAATATAATCTTGTTGAAAAGCTCGTAATGAATTGTATGAACTCCTAAATTTGGATTAAAACTTATTTTGCAACCCGTTTGTAGAGGTTTAAGACGAGCGAGTCTAAATGGGCCGAACAATGGACCCGTTAGAATATTAACTGAATAAAAAGTGCAGAATTCTAGTTTTTTCAATATAATCGTGTTAAAAAGCTCGTAATCAATTTTATGAACTCCTAAATTTGGATTAAAACTTATTTTGCAACCCTCTTGTACATGTTTCGGACGAGTGGGTCTAAATGGGCCGAACAATGGACCCATTGGAATTTTAACTGAGTAAAAAGTTCAGAAATCGAGTTTTTGAAATGTAATCCTATTGCAAAGCTCGTAATCAATTATATGAACTCCTAAAATTTAATTCTAAATTATTTTGCGGTCTTTTTTGTAGAGGTTTCGGACGAGCGGGTCTAAATGGGCCGAACAATGGACCCGTTAGAATTTTAACTTAGTAAAAAGTACAGAAATCGAGTTTTTGCAATATAATCGTGTTGGAAAGCTCGTAATCAATTATATGAACTCCTAAATTTGGATTAAAACTTATTTTGCAGCCCTTTTTGTAGAGGTTTCGGACGAACGGGTCTAAATGGGCCGAACAAAGGACCCGTTAGAATTTTAACAGAGTAAAAAGTACAGAAATCAAGTTTTCACTATATAATCATGTTGGAAAGCTCGAAATTAATTATATGATCTCTTGAATTTGATTAAAACTTGTTTTGCGGTCTTTTTTGTAGAGGTTTCGGACGAGCGGGTATAAATGGGCCGAACAATGGACCCATTAGTATTTTAACAGAGTAAAAAGCGCAAAAATCGAGTTTTTGCAATATAATTGTGTTGAAAAGTTCATAATCAATTGTATGAACTCCTAAATTTGGATTAAAACTTATTTTGCAACCCTTTTGTAGAGGTTTCGGACGAGCGGGTTTAAATGGGCCAAACAATGGACCCGTTAGAATTTTTACTGAGAAAAAAATACAGAAATCGAGTTTTTGCAATATAATCGTGTTGAAAAGCTCGTAATGAATTGTATGAACTCCTAAATTTGGATTAAAACTTATTTTGCAACCCTTTTGTAGAGGTTTCGGACGAGCAGGTTTAAATGGGCTGAACAATGGACCCGTTAGAATTTTAACTGAGAAAAAAGTACAAAAATCGAGTTTTTGCAATATAATCGTGTTGAAAAGCTCGTAATGAATTGTATGAACTCCTAAATTTGGATTAAAACTTATTTTGCAACCCGTTTGTAGAGGTTTCAGACGAGCGGGTCTAAATGGGCCGAACAATGGACCCGTTAGAATATTAACTGAATAAAAAGTACAGAATTCTAGTTTTTTCAATATAATCATGTTAAAAAGCTCGTAATCAATTTTATGAACTCCTAAATTTGGATTAAAACTTATTTTGCAACCCTCTTGTACATGTTTTGGACGAGCGGGTCTAAATGGGCCGAACAATGGACCCATTGGAATTTTAACTGAGTAAAAAGTTCAGAAATCGAGTTTTTGAAATATAATCCTGTTGAAAAGCTCGTAATCAAATATATGAACTCCTAAAATTTAATTCTAAATTATTTTGCGGTCTTTTTTGTAGAGGTTTCGGACGAGCGGGTCTAAATGGGCCGAACAATGGACCCGTTAGAATTTTAACAGAGTAAAAAGTACAGAAATCGAGTTTTTGCAATATAATGGTGGTGAAAAGCTCGTAATCAATTATATGAACTCCTAAATTTGGATTAAAACTTATTTTGCAGCCCTTATTGTAGAGGTTTCGGACGAACAGGTCTAAATGGGCCGAACAAAGGACCCGTTAAAATTTTAACAGAGTAAAAAGTACAGAAATCAAGTTTTCACTATATAATCATGTTGGAAAGCTCGAAATTAATTATATGAACTCTTAAATTTGATTAAAACTTGTTTTGCGGTCTTTTTTGTAGAGGTTTCGGACGAGCGGGTATAAATGGGCCGAACAATGGACTCGTTAGAATTTTAACTTAGTAAAAAGTACAAAAATCGAGTTTATGCAATATAATCATGTTGAAAAGCTCGTAATCAATTTTATGAACTCCTAAATTTAGATTAAAACTTATTTTGCAGCCTTTTTTGTAGTGGTTTCAGACGATCGGGTTTAAATTGGACGAACAATGGACCCGTTAGAATTTTAATGGAGTAAAAAGTACTGAAATCGAGTTTTTGCAATATAATCGTGTTGAAAAGATCGTAATCAATTATATGAACTCCTAAATTTGGTTTAAAACTTATTTTCCAACCCTTTTGTAGAGCTTTCGGAGAGCGGGTCTAAATGGGTCGAGCAATGGACCCGTTAGAATTTTAACTGAGTAAAAAGTACAGAAATCGAGTTTTTGCATTATAATCGTGTTGAAAAGCTCGTAATCAATTGTATGAACTCCTAAATTTGGATTAAAACTTATTTTGCAACCTTATGTAGAGATTTCAGACGAGCGGGTCCAAATAGGCCGAACAATGGACCCGTTAGAATTTTAACAGAGTAAAAAATAGAAAAACGAGTTTTTGCAATATAATTGTGTTGAAAAGCTCATAATCAATATATTGAACTCCTAAATTTGGATTAAAACTTATTTTGCAACCCTTTTGTATAGGTTTCGAACGAGCGGGTCTAAATGGGCCGAACAATGGACCCGTTAGAATTTTAACGGAGTAAAAAGTACAGAAATCGAGTTTTTGCAATATAATCGTGTTGAAAAGCTCGTAATCAATTGTATGAACTCCTAAATTTGGATTAACACTTATTTTGCAACCCTTTTGTAGAGGTTTCGGACGAGGGGGTCTAAATGGGCCGAACGATGGACTCGTTAGAATTTTAATTGAGTAAAAAGTACAGAAATCGGGTTTTTGCAATATAATCGTGTTGAAAAGCTCGTAATCAATTATATGAACTCCTAAATTTGGATTAAAACTTATTTTGCAGCCTTTTTGTAGTGGTTTCAGACGATCGAGTTTAAATGGGCCGAACAATGGACCCCTTAGAATTTTAACGGAGTAAAAAGTACAGAAATCGAGTTTTTGCAATATAATCGTGTTGAAAAGCTCGTAATCAATTATATGAACTCCTAAATTTGGATTAAAACTTATTTTCCAACCCTTTTGTAGAGCTTTCGGAGAGCGGGTCTAAATGGGTCGAGTAATGGACCCGTTAGAATTTTAACTGAGTAAAAAGTACAGAAATCGAGTTTTTGCATTATAATCGTGTTGAAAAGCTCGTAATCAATTGTATGAACTCCTAAATTTGGATTAAAACTTATTTTGCAACCCTTATGTAGAGGTTTCGGACGACCGGGTCCAAATGGGCCGAACAATGGACCCGTTAGAATTTTAACATAGTAAAAAGCAGAAAAATCGAGTTTTTGCAATATAATTGTGTTGAAAAGCTCATAATCAATATATTGAACTCCTAAATTTGGATTAAAACTTATTTTGCAACCCTTTTGTATAGGTTTCGAACGAGCGGGTCTAAATGGGCCGAACAATAGACCCGTTAGAATTTTAACGGAGTAAAAAGTACAGAAATCGAGTTTTTGCAATATAATCGTGTTGAAAAGCTCGTAATCAATTGTATGAACTCCTAAATTTGGATTAACACTTATTTTGCAACCCTTTTGTTGAGGTTTCGGACGAGGGGGTCTAAATGGGCCGAACAATGGACTCGTTAGAATTTTAATTGAGTAAAAAGTACAGAAATCGGGTTTTTGCAATATAATCGTGTTGAAAAGCTCGTAATCAATTGTATGAACTCCGAAATTTGTAATAAAACTTATTTTCCAATCCTTTTGTAGAGGTTTAGAACAAGCGGGTCTAAATGGGCCGAACAATGGGCCCGTTAGAATTTTAACGGAGTAAAAAGTACAAAAATCGGATTTTTGCAATATTATCGTGTTGAAAAGCTCGTAATCAATGGTATGAACTCCTAAATTTGTATTAAAATTTATTTTCCAACCCTTTTGTAGAGGTTTAGAACATGCGGGTCTAAATGGGTCGAACAATGGACCCGATAGAATTTTAATAGAGTAAAAAGTACAGAAATCGAGTTTTTGCAATATAATCATGTTGGAAAGCTCGAAATCAATTATATGAACTCTTTAATTTGATTATAACTTGTTTTGCGGTCTTTTTTGTAGTGGTTTCGGATGATCGGGTTTAAATGGGCCGAACAACGGACCCGTTAGAATTTTAACGGAGTAAAAAGTACAAAAATCGAATTTTTGCAATATAATCGTGTTGAAAAGCTCGTAATCAATTGTATGAACTCCTAAATTTGTATTAAAACTTATTTTCCAACCCTTTTGTAGAGGTTTCGGACGAGTGGGTCTAAATGGGCCGAACAATGGACCCGTTAGAATTTTAACGGAGTAAAAAGTACAGAAATTGAGTTTTTGCAATATAATCATGTTGAAAAGCTTGTATTCAGTTATATGAACTCCTAAATTTGGATTAAAACTTATTTTACAGCCCTTTTTGTAGAGGTTTCGGACGATCGGGTTTAAATGGGCCGAACAACGGAGCCGTTAGAATTTTAACGGATTAAAAAGTACAGAAATCGAGTTTTTGCAATATAATCGTTTTGAAAAGCTCGTAATCAATTATATGAACTCCTAAATTTGGATTAAAACTTATTTTCCAACCCTTTTGTAGAGCTTTCGGAGAGCGGGTCTAAATGAGTCGAGCAAAGGAACCGTTAGAATTTTAACTGAGTAAAAAGTACAGAAATCGAGTTTTTGCAATATAATCGTGTTGAAAAGCTCGTAATCAATTGTATGAACTCCTAAATTTGGATTAAAACTTATTTTGCAACCCTTATGTAGATGTTTCGGACGAGCGGGTCCAAATGGGCCGAACAATGGACCCGTTAGAATTTTAACTGAGTAAAAAGTACAAAAATCTAGTTTTTGCAATATACTCGTGTTGAAACGCTCTTAATAAATTGTATGAACTCCTAAATTTGGATTAAAACTTATTTTGTAACCCTTTTGTAGAGGTTTCAGACGAGCGGGTCCAAATGGGCCAAACAATGGACCCGTTAGTATTTTAACTAAGTAAAAAGTACAAAAATTGAGTTTTTTCAATATAATCGTATTGAAACGCTCGTAATGAATTGTATGAACTCCTAAATTTAGATTAACACTTATTTTGCAACCTTTTTGTAGAGGTTTCAGACGAGCTGGTCTAAATGGGCCGAACAATGGACCTGTTAGAATTTTTACTGAGTAAAAAGAACAGAAATCGAGTTTTTGCAATATAATCGTGTTCAAAAGCTCGTAATCAATTATATGAACTCCTAAATTTTGATTAAAACTTATTTTGCGGTCCTTTTTGTAAGGTTTCGGACGAGCGAGTCTAAATAGGCAGTTAGAATTGATTACGTGCTTTTAAACACGATTACATTGAAAAAACTAGAATTCTGTACTTTTTATTCAGTTAATATTCTAACAGGTCCATTTGTAGAGGTTTCGGACGAGCGGGTCTAAATGGGCCGAACAATGGACCCGTTAGAATTTTAACTGAGTAAAAAGAACAGAAATCGAGTTTTTGCAATATAATCGTGTTAAAAAGCTCGTAATCAATTGTATGAACTCATAAATTTGGATTAAAACTTATTTTGCAACCCTTTTGTAGAGGTTTCGGACGAGCGGGTCTAAATGGGCCGAACAATGGACCCGTTAGAATTTTAACTGAGCAAAAAGTACAGTAATCTAGTTTTTGCAATATAATCATGTTGAAAAGCTCGTAATCAATTATATGAACTCCTAAAATTTGATTCTAACTTGTTTTGCGGTCTTTTTTGTAGAGGTTTCGGACGAGCGGATCTAAATGGGCCGAACAATGGACCCGTTAGAATTTTAACTGAGTAAAAAGTACATAAATCTAGTTTTTACAATATAATCGTGTTGAAAAACTCGTAATCAATTGTATGAACTCCTAAATTTGGATTAAAACTTATTTTGCAACCCTTTTATAGAGGTTTCAGACGAGCGGGTCTAAATGGGCTGAACAATGGACCCGTTAGAATATTAACTGAATAAAAAGTACAGAATTCTAGTTTTTTCAATGTAATCGTGTTTAAAAGCTCGTAATCAATTTTATGAACTCCTAAATTTGGATTGAAACTTATTTTGCAACCCTCTTGTACAGGTTTCGGACGAACGGGTCTAAATGGGTCGAACAATGGACCCGTTAGAATTTTAACTGAGTAAAAAGTACAGTAATCGAGTTTTTGCAATATAATCATGTTGAAAAGCTTGTAATCAATTATACGAGCTCTTAAAATTTGATTCTAACTTGTTTTGCGGTGTTTTTTTGTAGAGGTTTCGGACGAGCGGGTTTAAATGGGCCGAATAATGGACCCGTTAGAATTTTAACTAAGTAAAAAGTACAGAAATTGAGGTTTTGCAATATAATCGTGTTGAAAAAGCTCGTAATCAATTATATGAACTCCTAAAAGTTGATTCTAACTTGTTTTGTGGTCTTGTTTGTAGAGGTTTCGAACGAGCGAGTCTAAATGGGCCTAACAATGGACCCGTTAGAATTTTAACTGAGTAAAAAGTACAGAAATCGAGTTTTTGCATTATAATCGTGTTGAAAAGCTTGTAATGAATTGTATGAACTCCTAAATTTGGATTAAAACTTATTTTGCAACACTTTTGTATAGGTTTCGGATGAGCGGGTCCAAATGGGCCGAACAATGGACCTTTTAGAATTTTTACTGAGTAAAAAGTAATGAAATCGAGTTTTTGCAATATAGTCGTGTTAAAAAGCTCGTAATCAATTGTATGAACTCCTAAATTTAGATTAAAACTTATTTTGCAACCCTTTTGTAGAGGTTTCGGACGAGCGGGTCTAAATGGGCTGAACAATGGACCTATTAGAATTTTAACTGAGTAAAAAGTACATAAATCCAGTTTTTGCAATATAAACATTTTGAAAAACTCTTAATTAATTGTATGAAGTCGGCCCATTTAGACCCGCTCGTCCGAATCCTCTACAAAAGGGTTTTAAAATAAGTTTTAATCCAAATTTAGGAGTTCATACAATTGATTACGAGCATTTCAACACAATTATATTGCAAAAACTCAATTTGTGTGCTTTTTACTCAGTTAAAATTCTAACGGGTCCATTGTTCGGCCCATTTAGAACCGCTCATCCGAAACCTCTAACAAAAGGGTTGCAAAATAAGTTTTAATCCAAATTTAGGAGTTCATACAATTGATTACTAGCTTTTCAATACGATTATATTGCAAAAACTCGATTTATGTACTTTTTACTCAGTTAAAATTCTAACGGGTCCATTGTTCGGCCCATTTAGACCCGCTCGTCCGAAACCTTTACAAAAAAGATCGCAAAATATATTTTAATCAAATTTTAGGAGTTCATATAATTGATTAAGAGCTTTTCAACACGATTATATTGCAATAACTTGATTTCTGTTCTTTTTACTCAGTTAATATTCTAACGGGTCCATTGTTCAGCCCATTTAGACCCGCTCGTCCGAAACCTCTACAAAAGGGTTGCAAAATAAGTTTTAATCCAAATTTAGGAGTTCATACAATTGATTACGAGCTTTTCAATACGATTATATTGCAAAAACTCGATTTCTGTACTTTTTACTCAGTTAATATTCTAACGGGTCCATTGTTCGGCCCATTTAGACCCGCTCGTCCGAAACCTTTACAAAAAAGATCGCAAAATAAGTTAGAATCAAATTTTAGGAGTTCATATAATTGATTAAGAGCTTTTAAACACAATTATATTGCAAAAACTTAATTTCTATACTTTTTACTCGGTTAAAATTCTGATGGGTCCATTGTTCTGCCTATTTAGACTCGCTCGTCCGAAACCTTACAAAAAGGACCGCAAAATAAGTTTTAATCAAAATTTAGGAGTTCATATAATTGATTACGAGCTTTTCAACACGATTATATTGCAAAAATTCGATTTCTGTTCTTTTTACTCGGTTAAAATTCTAACGGGTCCATTGTTCGGCCCATTTAGACCCGCTCGTCCGAAACCTATACAAAAAGGTTGCAAAATAAGTGTTAATCCAAATTTAGGAGTTCCTACAATTGATTACGAGCGTTTCAATACGATTATATTGTAAAAACTCGATTTCTATACTTTTTACTCAGTTAAAATTCTAACGGGTCAACTGTTCGGCCCATTTAGACCCGCTCGTCCGAAACCTCTACAAAAGGGTTGCAAAATAAGTTTTAATCCAAATTTAGGAGTACATACAATTGATTACGAGCATTCCAACACAATTATATTGTAAAAACTCGATTACTATACTTTTTACTTAGTTAAAATTCTAAGGGGTCTATTTTTCGGCCCATTAGGACCCGCTCGTCTGAAACCTCTACACAAGGGTTGCAAAATAAGTTTTAATCCAAATTTAAGAGTTCATATAGATGATTACGAGCTTTTCAAAACGATTATATTGCCAAAACTAGATTTCTGTACTTTTTACTCCGTTAAAATTCTAACGGGTCCATTGTTCGGCTCATTTAGACCCGCTCGTCTGAAACCTCAACAAAAGGGTTGCAAAATAAGTTTTAATCCATATTTAGGAGTTCATACAATTTATTACTAGCTTTTCAACACAATTATATTTCAAAAACTCGATTTTTGTGCTTTTTACTCAGTTAAAATTCTAACGGGTCCATTGTTCGGCCCATTTAGACCCGCTCGTCCGAAACCTCTACAAAAAGGTTGCAAAATAAGTGTTAATCTAAATTTAGGAGTTCATACAATTGATTACGAGCGTTTCAATATGATTATATTGCAAAAACTCGATTTCTGTACTTTTTACTCACTAAAAATTCTAACGGGTCCATTGTTCGGCCCATTTAGACCCGATCGTCCGAAACCTATACAAAAAGGGCTGCAAAATAAGTTTTAATCCAAATTTAGGAATGCATATAATTGATTACGTGCTTTTCAACAAGATTATATTACAAAACCTCGATTTCTATACATTTTACTCAGTTAAAATTCTAACGGGTCCACTGTTCGGCCCATTTAGACCTGCTCGTCCGAAACCTCTACAAAGGGTTGCAAAATAAGTTTTAATCCAAATTTAGGAGTTCATACAATTGATTACGAGCTTTTCAATACGATTATATTGCAAAACTTGATTTCTGTACCTTTTACTCAGTTAAAATTCTAACGGGTCCATTGTTCGACCCATTTAGACCCGCTCGTCCGAAACCTCTACAAAAGGGTTGCAAAATAAGTTTTAATCCAAATTTAGGTGTTCATACAATTGTTTACGAGCTTTTCAATACGATTATATTGCAAAAACTCGATTTCTGTTCTTTTTACTCAGTTAAAATTCTAATGGGTCCACTGTTCGCCCCATTTAGACCCGCTCGTCTGAAACCTCTACAAAAAAGACCGCAAAACAAGTTAGAGTCAAATTTTAGAATTTCATATAATTGATTACGAGCTTTTCAACACCACTATATTGCAAAAACTTGATTTATGTACTTTTTACTCAGTTAAAATTCTAACGGGTCCATTGTTCGGCCCATTTAGACCCGCTCGTCCGAAACCTGGACAAAAGGGTTGCAAAATAACTTTTAATCAAAATTTAGGAGTTCATACAATTGATTACGAGCTTTTCAACACAATTATATTGCAAAAACTCGATTTTTGTGCTTTTCACTCAGTTAAAATTCTAACGGGTCCATTGTTCGGCCCATTTAGACCCGCTCGTCCGAAACCTCTACAAAAGGGTTGCAAAATAAGTTTTAATCAAAATTTAGGAGTTCATACAATTGATTACGAGCTTTTCAACACGATTATATTGCAAAAACTCGATTTATGTACTTTTTAGTCAGTTAAAATTCTAACGGGTCCGTTGTTCGGCCCATTTAGACCCGCTCGTCCAAAACCTTCACAAAAAAGATCCCAAAATAAGTTTTAATCAAATTTTAGGAGTTCATATAATTGATTAAGAGCTTTTCAACACGATTATATTGCAAAAACTTGATTTCTGTACTTTTTACTCAGTTAAAATTCTAACGGGTCCATTGTTCGGCCCATTTAGACCCGCTTGTCCGAAACCTCTACAAAAGGGTTGCAAAATAAGTTTTAATCCAAATTTAGGAGTTCATACAATTGTTTACGAGCTTTTCAACACGATTATATTGCAAAAACTCGATTTCTGTACTTTTTACTCAGTTAAAATTCTAATGGGTCCATTGTTCGGCCCATTTAGACCCGCTCGTCTGAAACCTTTAAAAAAAAGACCGCAAAAGAAGTTAGAATCAAATTTTAGGAGTTCATATAATTGATTACGAGCTTTTCAACATGATTATATTGAATAATCTCGATTACAGTTCTTTTTACTCAATTAAAATTCTAACGGGTCCGTTGTTCGGCCCATTTAGACCCGCTCGTCCGAAACCTTCACAAAAAAGATCCCAAAATAAGTTTTAATCAAATTTTAGGAGTTCATATAATTGATTAAGAGCTTTTCAACACGATTATATTGCAAAAACTTGATTTCTGTACTTTTTACTCAGTTAAAATTCTAACGGGTCCATTGTTCGGCCCATTTAGACCCGCTCGTCCGAAACCTCGACAAAAGGGTTGCAAAATAACTTTTAATCCAAATTTAGGAGTTCATACAATTGATTACGAGCTTTTCAACACAATTATATTGTAAAAACTTGATTTTTGTGCTTTTTACTCAGTTAAAATTCTAACGGGTCCATTGTTCGGCCCATTTAGACCCGCTCGTCCGAAACCTCTACAAAAGGGTTGCAAAATAAGTTTTAAATAAAATTTAGGAGTTCATACAATTGATTACGAGCTTTTCAACATGATTATATTGCAAAAACTAGATTTATGTACTTTTTAGTCAGTTAAAATTCTAACGGGTCCGTTGTTCGGCCCATTTAGACCCGCTCGTCCGAAACCTTTACAAAAAAGATCCCAAAATAAGTTTTAATCAAATTTTAGGAGTTCATATAATTGATTAAGAGCTTTTCAACACGATTATATTGCAAAAACTTGATTTCTGTACTTTTTACTCAGTTAAAATTCTAACGGGTCCATTGTTCGGCCCATTTAGACCAGCTCGTCCGAAACCTCTACAAAAAGGTTGGAAAATAAGTTTTAATCCAAATTTAGGAGTTCATACAATTGTTTACGAGCTTTTCAACACGATTATATTGCACAAACTCGATTTCTGTACTTTTTACATAGTTAAAATTTTAATGGTTCCATTGTTCGGCCCATTTAGACCTGCTCGTCTGAAACCTTTACAAAAAAGACCGCAAAAGAAGTTAGAATCCAATCTTAGGAGTTCATATAATTGATTACGAGCTTTTCAACACGATTATATTGAAAAATCTCGATTACAGTTCTTTTTACTCAATTAAAATTCCAACGGGTCCATTGTTCGATCCATTTAGACTCGCTCGTCCGAAACCTCTAGAAAAGGGTTGCAAATTAAGTTTTAATCCAAATTTAGGAGTTCATACAATTGATTACGAGCTTTTCAATACAATTATATTGCAAAAACTCGATTTATGTACTTTTTACTCAGTTAAAATTCTAACGGGTCCATTGTTCGGCCCATTTAGACTCGCTCGTCCGAAACCTTTACAAAAAAGACCGCAAAATAAGTTAGAATCAAATTTTAGGAGTTCATATAATTGATTACGAGCTTTTCAACACGATTATATTGAAAAATCTCGATTACAGTTCTTTTTACTCAGTTTAAATTCTAACGGGTCCATTGTTCGACCCATTTAGACCCGCTCGTCTGAAACCTCTACAAAAGGGTTGCAAAATAAGTTTTAATCCAAATTTAGGAGTTCATACAATTGTTTACGAGCTTTTCAACACGATTATATTGCAAAAACTCGACTTCTGTTCTTTTTACTCAGTTAAAATTCTAACGGGTCCATTGTTCGCCCCATTTAGACCCGCTCGTCCGAAACCACTACAAAAAAGACCGCAAAACAAGTTAGAGTCAAATTTTATGATTTCATATAATTGATTACGAGCTTTTCAACGCGACTATATTGCAAAAACTTGATTTCTGTACTTTTTACTCAGTTAAAATTCTAACGGGTCCATTGTTCGGCCCATTTAGACCCGCTCGTCCGAAACATCGACAAAAGGGTTGCAAAATAACTTTTAATCCAAATTTAGGAGTTCATACAATTGGTTACGAGCTTTTCAACACAATTATATTGCAAAAACTCGATTTTTGTGCTTTTTACTCAGTTAAAATTCTAATTGGTCCATCGTTCGGCCCATTTAGACCCGCTCGTCCGAAACCTGTACAAAAGGGTTGCAAAATAAGTTTTAATCAAAATTTAGGAGTTCATACAATTGATTACGAGCTTTTCAACACGATTATATTGCAAAAACTCGATTTATGTACTTTTTAGTCAGTTAAAATTCTAACGGGTCCGTTGTTCGGCCCATTTAGACCCGTTCGTCCGAAACCATTACAAAAAAGATCCCAAAATAAATTTTAATCAAATTTTAGGAGTTCATATAATTGATTAAGAGATTTTCAACACGATTATATTGCAAAAACTTGATTTCTGTACTTTTTACTCAGTTAAAATTCTAACGTGTCCATTGTTCGGCCCATTTAGACCCGCTCGTCCGAAACCCCTACAAAAGGGTTGCAAAATAAGTTTTAATCCAAATTTAGGAGTTCATACAATTGTTTACGAGCTTTTCAACACGATTATATTGCAAAAACTCGATTTCTGTACTTTTTACTCAGTTAAAATTCTAATGGGTCCATTGTTTGGCCCATTTAGACCCGCTCATCTGAAACCTTTACAAAAAAGACCGCAAAAGAAGTTAGAATCAAATTTTAGGAGTTCATATAATTGATTACGAGCTTTTCAACACGATTATATTGAAAAATCTCGATTACTGTTCTTTTTACTCAGTTAAAATTCTAACGGGTCCATTGTTCGACCCATTTAGACCCGCTCGTCCGAAACCTCTACAAAAAAGAGCGCAAAACAAGTTAGAGTCAAATTTTAGGATTTCATATAATTGATAACGAGCTTTTCAACACGACTATATTGCAAAAACTTGATTTCTGTACTTTTTACTTAGTTAAAATTCTAACGGGTCCATTGTTCGGCCCATTTAGACCGCTCGTCCGAAACCTCAACAAAAGGGTTGCAAAATAAGTTTTAATCCAAATTTAGGTGTTCATACAATTGATTAAGAGGTTTTCAACACAATTATATTGCAAAAACTCGATTTTTGTGCTTTTTACTCAGTTAAAATTCTAACGGGTCCATTGTTCGGCCCATTTAGACCCGCTCGTCCGAAACCTCTACAAAAGGGTTGCAAAATAGGTTTTAATCAAAATTTAGGAGTTCATACAATTGATTACGAGCTTTTCAACACGATTATATTGCAAAAACTCGATTTATGTACTTTTTAGTCAGTTAAAATTCTAACGGGTCCGTTGTTCGACCCATTTAGACCCGCTCGTCCGAAACCTTTACAAAAAAGATCCCAAAATAAATTTTAATCAAATTTTAGGAGTTCATATAATTGATTAAGAGCTTTTCAACACAATTATATTGCAAAAACTTGATTTCTGTACTTTTTACTCAGTTAAAATTCTAACGAGTCCATTGTTCGGCCCATTTAGACCCGCTCGTCCAAAACATCTACAAAAGGGTTGCAAAATAAGTTGTAATCCAAATTTAGGAGTTCATACAATTGTTTACGAGCTTTTCAACACGATTATATTGCAAAAACTCGATTTCTGTACTTTTTACTCGGTTAAAATTCTAATGGGTCCATTGTTTGGCCCATTTAGACCCGCTCGTCTGAAACCTTTACAAAAAAGACCGCAAAATAAGTTAGAATCAAATTTTAGGAGTTCATATAATTGATTACGAGCTTTTCAACCCGATTATATTGAAAAATCTCGATTACAGTTCTTTTTACCAGTTAAAATTCTAACGGGTCCATTGTTCGCCCCATTTAGACCCGCTCGTCCGAAACCTCTACAAAAAAGACCGCAAAACAAGTTAGAGTCAAATTTTAGGATTTCACATAATTGATTACGAGCTTTTCAACACGACTATATTGCAAAAACTTGATTTCTGTACTTTTTACTTAGTTAAAATTCTAACGGGTCCATTGTTCGGCCCATTTAGACCCGCTCGTCCGAAACCTCTACAAAAGGGCAGCAAAATAAGTTTTAATCCAAATTTAGGAGTTCATACAATTGATTACGAGCTTTTCAACACAATTATATTGCAAAAACTCGAATTTTGTGCTTTTTACTCAGTTAAAATTCTAACGGGTCCATTGTTCGGCCCATTTAGACCCGCTCGTCCGAAACCTTTACAAAAAAGATCCCAAAATAAATTTTAATCAAATTTTAGGAGTTCATATAATTGATTAAGAGCTTTTCAACACGATTATATTGCAAAAACTCGATTTCTGTACTTTTTACTTAGTTAAAATTCTAATGGGTCCATTGTTTGGCCCATTTAGACCCGCTCGTCTAAAACCTTTACAAAAAAGACCGCAAAAGAAGTTAGAATCAAATTTTAGTAGTTCATATAATTGATTACGAGCTTTTCAACACGATTATATTGAAAAATCTCGATTACAGTTCTTTTTACTCAGTTAAAATTCTAACGGGTCCATTGTTCGCCCCATTTAGACCCGCTCGTCCGTAACCTCTACAAAAAAGACCGCAAAACAAGTTAGAGTCAAATTTTAGGATTTCATATAATTGATTACGAGCTTTTCAACACGACTATATTGCAAAAACTTGATTTCTGTACTTTTTACTTAGTTAAAATTCTAACGGGTCCATTGTTCGGCCCATTTAGACCCGCTCGTCCGAAACCTCAACAAAAGGGTTGCAAAATAAGTTTTAATCCAAATTTAGGTGTTTATACAATTGATTACGAGCTTTTCAACACAATTATATTGCAAAAACTTGATTTTTGTGCTTTTTACTCAGTTAAAATTCTAACGGGTCCATTGTTCGGCCCATTTAGACCCGCTCGTCCGAAACCTCTACAAAAGGGTTGCAAAATAAGTTTTAATCAAAATTTAGGAGTTCATACAATTGATTACAAGCTTTTCAACACGATTATATTGCAAAAACTCGATTTATGTACTTTTTAGTCAGTTAAAATTCTAATGGGTCCATTGTTTGGCCCATTTAGACCCGCTCGTCTGAAACCTTTACAAAAAAGATCGCAAAAGAAGTTAGAATCAAATTTTAGGAGTTCATATAATTGATTACGAGCTTTTCAACACGATTATATTGAAAAATCTCGATTACGGTTCTTTTTACTCAGTTAAAATTCTAACGGGTCCAATGTTCGCCCCATTTAGACCCCCTCGTCCGAAACCTCTACAAAAAAAACTACAAAACAAGTTAGAGTCAAATTTTAGGATTTCATATAATTGATTACGAGCTTTTCAACATGACTATATTGCAAAAACTTGATTTCTGTACTTTTTACTCAGTTAAAATTCTAACGGGTCCATTGTTCGGCCCATTTAGACCCGCTCGTCCGAAACCTCGACAAAAGGGTTGCAAAATAACTTTTAATCCAAATTTAGGAGTTCATACAATTGATTACGATCTTTTCAACACAATTATATTGCAAAAACTCGATTTTTGTGCTTTTTACTTAGTTAAAATTCTAACGGGTCCATTGTTCGGCCCATTTAGACCCGCTCGTCCGAAACCTGTACAAAAGGGTTGCAAAATAAGTTTTAATCAAAATTTAGTAGTTCATACAATTGATTACGAGCTTTTCAACACGATTATATTGCAAAAACTCGATTTATGTACTTTTTAGTTAGTTAAAATTCTAACGGGTCCGTTGTTCGGCCCATTTAGACCCGCTCATCCGAAACCTTTACAAAAAAGATCCCAAAATAAATTTTAATCAAATTTTAGGAGTTCATATAATTGATTAAGAGCTTTTCAACACGAATATATTGCAAAAACTTGATTTCTGTACTTTTTACTCAGTTAAAATTCTAACGAGTCCATTGTTCGTCCCATTTAGACCCGCTTGTCCGAAACCCCTACAAAAGGGTTG
The DNA here is from genome assembly GCA_030270665.1 of Hibiscus trionum. Classification (NCBI taxonomy): domain Eukaryota; kingdom Viridiplantae; phylum Streptophyta; class Magnoliopsida; order Malvales; family Malvaceae; genus Hibiscus; species Hibiscus trionum. The sequence continues at coordinate 33,149,391 of BSYR01000010.1, read as the reverse complement.
CAAAATAAGTTTTAATCCAAATTTAGGAGTTCATACAATTGTTTACGAGCTTTTCAACACGATTATATTGCAAAAACTCGATTTCTGTACTTTTTACTCAGTTAAAATTCTAATGGGTCCATTGTTTGGCCCATTTAGACCCGCTCGTCTGAAACCTTTACAAAAAAGACCGCAAAAGAAGTTAGAATCAAATTTTAGGAGTTCATATAATTGATTACGAGCTTTTCAACACGATTATATTGAAAAATCTTGATTACAGTTCTTTTTACTCAGCTAAAATTCTAACGGGTCCATTGTTCGCCCCATTTAGACCCGCTCGTACGAAACCTCTACTAAAAAGACCGCAAAACAAGTTAGAGTCAAATATTAGGATTTCATATAATTGATTACGAGCTTTTCAACACAACTATTTTGCAAAAACTTGATTTCTGTACTTTTTACTTAGTTAAAATTCTAACGGGTTCATTGTTCGGCCCATTTAGACCCGCTCGTCCGAAACCTCAACAAAAGGGTTGCAAAATAAGTTTTAATCCAAATTTAGGTGTGCATACAATTGATTACGAGCTTTTCAACACAATTATATTGCAAAAACTCGATTTTTGTGCTTTTTACTTAGTTAAAATTCTAACGGGTCCATTGTTAGGCCCATTTAGACCCGCTCATCCGAAACCTCTACAAAAGGGTTGCAAAATAAGTTTTAATCAAAATTTAGGAGTTCATACAATTGATTACGAGCTTTTCAACACGATTATATTGCAAAAACTCGATTTATGTACTTTTTACAAAGTTAAAATTCTAACGGGTCCATTGTTCGTCCCATTTAGACCCGCTCGTCCGAAACCTTTACAAAAAAGATCCTAAAATAAGTTTTAATCAAATTTTAGGAGTTCATATAATTGATTAAGAGCTTTTCAACAGGATTATATTGCAAAAACTTGAGTTTCTGTACTTTTTACTCAGTTAAAATTCTAACGGGTCCATTGTTCGGCACATTTAGACCCGCTCGTCCGAAACCTCTACAAAAGGGTTGCAAAATAAGTTTTAATCCAAATTTAGGAGTTCATACAATAGTTTACGAGCTTTTCAACACGATTATATTGCAAAAACTTGATTTCTGTACTTTTTACTCAGTTAAAATTCTAATTGGTCCATTGTTCGGCCCATTTAGACCCGTTCGTCTGGAACCATTACAAAAAATATTTAGACCCGCTCGTCTGAAACCTCTACAAAAGAGTTGCAAAATAAGTTTTAATCCAAATTTAGGAGTTCATACAATTGTTTACGAGCTTTTCAACATGATTATATTGCAAAAACTCGATTTCTGTTCTTTTTACTCAGTTAAAATTCTAACGGGTCCACTGTTCACCCTATTTAGACCCTCTCGTCCGAAACCTCTACAAAAAAGACCGCAAAACAAGTTAGAATCAAATTTTAGGATTTCATATAATTGATTACGAGCTTTCCAACACGACTGTATTGAAAAAACTTGATTTCTATACTTTTTACTCAGTTAAAATTCTAACGGGTCCATTGTTCGGCCCATTTAGACCCGCTCGTCCGAAACCTCTACAAAAGGGTTGCAAAATAAGTTTTAATCCAAATTTAGGAGTTCATACAATTGATTACGAGCTTTTCAATACGATTATATTGCAAAATCTCGATTTCTGTACTTTTTATTCGTTTAAAATTCTAGTTGGTCCATTGTTCGGCCCATTTAGACCCGCTCGTCTGAAACCTTTACAAAAAAGTCCGCAAAAGAAGTTAGAATCAAATTTTAGGAGTTCATACAATTGATTATGAGCTTTTCAACACGATTATATTGAAAAATCTCGATTACAGTTCTTTTTACTCAGTTAAAATTCTAACGGGTCCATTGTTCGACCCATTTAGACCCGCTCGTCCGAAACCTCTACAAAAGGGTTGCAAAATAACTTTTAATCCAAATTTAGGAGTTCATACAATTGTTTACGAGCATTTCAACACGATTATATTGCAAAACTCGATTTCTGTTCTTTTTACTCAGTTAAAATTCTAACGGGTCCATTGTTCGCCCATTTAGACTCGCTCGTCCGAAACCTCTACAAAAAAGACCGCAAAACAAGTTAGAGTCATTTTTTAGGATTTCATATAATTGATTACGAGCTTTTCAACACGACTATATTGCAAAAACTTAATTTATGTACTTTTTACTCAGTTAAAATTCTAACGGGTCCATTGTTCGGCCCATTTAGACCCGCTCGTCCGAAACCTCTACAAAATGGTTGCAAAATAAGTTTCAATCCAAATTTAGGAGTTCATACAATTGTATACGAGCTTTTCAACACGATTATATTGCAAAAACTTGATTTCTGTACTTTTTACTCAGTTAAAATTCTAATGGGTCCATTGTTCGGCCCATTTAGACCCGCTCGTCTGAAACCTTTACAAAAAAGATCGCAAAAGAAGTTAGAATCAAATTTTAGGAGTTCATATAATTGATTTCGAGCTTTTCAACACGATTATATTGCAAAAATTCAATTTCTGTACTTTTTACTTAGTTAAAATTCTAATGAGCTTTCTTAAAAAAAATTCTAACGTGTCCATTGTTCGGCCCATTTAGACCCGCTCGTCCGAAACCTCTAAAAAAAGGGCTACAAAATAAGTTTTAATCCAAATTTAGGAATGCATATAATTGATTATGTGCTTTTCAACAAGATTATATTACAAAAACTCGATTTCTATACATTTTACTCAGTTAAAATTCAAACGGGTCCACTGTTCGGCCCATTTAGACCCGCTCGTCCGAAACCTCTACAAAAGGGTTGCAAAATAAGTTTTAATCAAAATTTAGGAGTTCATACAATTGATTACGAGCATTTCAACACGATTATATTGCAAAAACTCGATTTATGTACTTTTTACAAAGTTAAAATTCTAACGGGTCTATTGTTCGGCCCATTTAGACCCGCTCGTCCGAAACCTATACAAAAAAGATCCTAAAATAAGTTTTAATCAAATATTAGGAGTTCATATAATTGATTAAGAGCTTTTCAACACGATTATATTGCAAAAACTTGATTTCTGTACTTTTTACTTAGTTAAAATTCTAACGGGTCCATTGTTCGGCCCATTTACACCCGCTCGTCCGAAACCTCTACAAAAGGGTTGCAAAATAAGTTTTAATCCAAATATAGGTGTTCATACAATTATTTACGAGCTTTTCAACACGATTATATTGTAAAAACTCGATTTCTGTACTTTTTACTCAGTTAAAATTCTAATGGATCCATTGTTCGGACCATTTAGACCCGCGCGTCTGAAACCTTTACAAAAAAGACCGCAAAAGAAGTTAGAATCAAATTTTAGGAGTTCATATAATTGATTACTAGCTTTTCAACACGATTATATTGAAAAATCTCGATTACAGTTCTTTTTACTCAGTTAAAATTCTAACGGGTCCATTGTTAGACCCATTTAGACCCGCTCATCTGAAACCTCTACAAAAGGGTTGCAAAATAAGTTTTAATCCAAATTTAGGAGTTCATACAATTGTTTACGAGCTTTTCAACACGATTATATTGGAAAAACTAGATTTCTGTTATTTTTACTCAGTTAAAATTCTAACGGGTCCATTGTTCGCCCCATTTAGACCCACTCGTCCGAAACCTCTACAAAAAAGACCGCAAAACAAATTAGAGTCAAATTTTAGGATTTCATATAATTGATTACGAGCTTTTAAACACGACTATATTGCAAAAACTTGATTTCTGTACTTTTTACTCAGTTAAAATTCTAACGGGTCCATTGTTCGGCCCATTTAGACCCGCTCGTCCGAAACCTCTACAAAAGGGTTGCAAAATAACTTTTAATCCAAATTTAGGAGTTCATACAATTGATTACGAGCTTTTCAACACAATAAAATTGAAAAAACTCGATTTTTGTGCTTTTTACTCAGTTAAAATTCTAACGGGTCCATTGTTCGGCCCATTTAGACCCGCTTGTCCGAAACCTCTACAAAGGGGTTGCAAAATAAGTTTTAATCAAAATTTAGGAGTTCATACAATTGATTACGAACTTTTCAACACAATTATAATGCAAAAACTTGATTTATGTACTTTTTAGTCAGTTAAAATTCTAACGGGTCCATTGTTCGGCCCATTTAGACCCGCTCGTCCGAAACCTTTACAAAAAAGATCCCAAAATAAGTTTTAATCAAAATTTAGGAGTTCATATAATTGATTAAGAGCTTTTCAACACGATTATATTGCAAAAACTTGATTTTTGTACTTTTTACTCAGTTAAAATTCTAACGGGTCCATTGTTCAGCCCATTTAGACCCGCTCATCCAAAACCTCTACAAAAGGGTTGCAAAATAAGTTTTAATCCAAATTTACCATTAGAATTTTAACAGAGTAAAAAGTATAGATATCAAGTTTTTGCAATATAATCATGTTGAAAAGCTCATAATCAATTATATGAACTCTTAAATTTGGATTAAAACTTATTTTGCAGCTATTTTTGTAGAGGTTTCGGACGAGCGGGTCTAAATGGGCCGAACAATGGACCCGTTAGAATTTTAACTGAGTAAAAAGTACATAAATCGAGTTATTGCAATATATTCGTGTTGAAAAGTTCATAATCAATTATATGAACTCCTAAATTTGGATTAAAACTTATTTTGCAGCCCTTTTTGTAGAGGTTTCGGACGAGCGAGTTTAAATGGGCCAAACAATGGACCCGTTAGAATTTTAACAGAGAAAAAAGTACAGAAATCGAGTTTTTGCAATATAATCATGTTGAAAAGCTCATAATCAATTATATGAACTCCTAAATTTGGATTAAAACTTATTTTGTAGCCCTTTTTGTAGAGGTTTCGGAGGAACGGGTCTAAATGGGCCGTTAGAATTTTAACTGAGTAAAAAATACAGAAATCAAGTTTTTGCAATATAATCGTGTTGAAAAGTTCATAATTAATTATATGAACTCCTAAATTTTGATTAAAACTTATTTTGCAGCCCTTTTTGTAGAGGTTTCGGACGAGCGGGTCTAAATGGGGTGAACAATGGACCCGTTAGAATTTTAACTGAGTAAAAAGTACAGAAATCGAGTTTTTACAATATAATCGTGTTGAAAAGCTCGTAATCAATTATATGAACTCCTAAAATTTGATTAAAACTTGTTTTGCGGTCTTTTTTGTAGAGGTTTCGGACGAGCGGGTCTAATTGGGGCGAACAATGGACCCGTTAGAATTTTAACTGAGTAAAAAGTAAAGAAATCGAGTTTTTGCAATATAATCGTGTTGAAAAGCTCGTAAAAAATTGTATGAACTCCTAAATTTGGATTAAAACTTATTTTGCAACGCTTTTGTAGAGGTTTCGGACGAGCGGGTCTAAATGGGCCGAACAATGGACCCGTTAGAATTTTAACTGAGTAAAATGTACTGTAATCGAGTTTTTGTAATATAATCGTGTTGAAAAGCTCGTAATCAATTATCTGAACTCCTAAATTTGATTCTAACTTGTTTTGCGGTCTTTTTTTTAGAGGTTTCGGACGAGCGGGTCTAAATGGGCGAACAATGGACCCGTTAGGATTTTAACTGAGTAAAAAGTTCAGAAATCGAGTTTTTGCAATATAATAGTGTTGAATAGCTCGTAATCAATTATATGAACTCCTAAATTTGATTCTAACTTGTTTTGCGGTCTTTTTTGTAGAGGTTTCGGACTAGCGGATCTAAATGGGCCGAACAATGGACCTGTTAGAATTTTAAGTGAGTAAAAAGTACATAAATCGAGTTTTTGCAATATAATCGTGTTGAAAAGCTCATAATCAATTATATGAACTCCTAAATTTGGATTAAAACTTATTTTGCAACCCTTTTTGTAGAGATTTCAGACGAGCGGGTCTAAATGGGGAGAACAATGGACCCGTTAGAATTTTAACTGAGTAAAAAATACAGTAATCGAGTTTTTTAAATATAATCATGTTCAAAAGCTCTTAATCAATTATATGAACTCCTATAACTTGATTCTAACTTATTTTGCTATCTTTTTTGTAACGGTTTTGAAACGAGTGGGTCTAAATGGGCCTAACAATGGACCCGTTAGAATTTTAACTAAGTAAAAAGTAAAGAAATCGAGTTTTGCAATATAATCGTGTTGAAAAGCTCGTAAACAATTGTATGAACTATTAAATTTGGATTAAAACTTATTTTGCAACCCTATTGTAGAGGTTTCGGACGAGCGGGTCTAAATGGGCCGAACAATGGACCCTTTAGAATTTTAACTGAGTAAAAAGTATTGTAATCGAGTTTTTGCAATATAATCGTGTTGAAAAGCTCGTAATCAATTATATGAACTCCTAAAATTTGATTAAACTTGTTTTGCGGTCTTTTTTGTAGAGGTTTCGGACGAGCGGGTCTAAATGGGGCGAACAATGGACCCGTTAGAATTTTAACTGAGTAAATAGTAAAGAAATTGGGTTTTGCAATATAATCATGTTGAAAAGCTCGTAAGCAATTGTATGAACTCCTAAATTTGGATTAAAACTTATTTTGCAACCTTTTTGTAGAGGTTTCGGACGAGCGGGTCTAAATGGGTCGAACAATGGATCCGTTAGAATTTTAACTGAGTAAAAAGTACTGTAATCGAGTTTTTGTAATATAATCGTGTTGAAAAGCTCGTAATCAATTACATGAACTCCTAAATTTGATTCTAACTTGTTTTGCGTTATTTTTTGTAGAGGTTTCTGACGAGGGGGTCTAAATGGGTCGAACAATGGACCCGTTAGAATTTTAACTGAGTAAAAAGTACAGAAATCGAGTTTTTGGAATATAATCGTGTTCAAAAGCTCGTAATGAATTATATGAACTCCTAAGTTTGATTCTAACTTGTTTTGCGGTCTTTTTTTGTAGAGGTTTCGGACGAGCGGGTCTAAATGGGCCGAACAATGGACCTGTTAGAATTTTAACTAAGTAAAAAGTACAGAAATCGAGTTTTTGCAATATAATTGTGTTGAAAAGCTCATAATCAATTATATGAACTCCTAAATTTGGATTAAAACTTATTTTGCAACCCTTTTTGTAGTGCTTTCGGACGAGCGGGTCTAAATGGGGCGAACAATTGACCCGTTAGAATTTTAACTGAGTAAAAAATACAGTAATAGAGTTTTTGCAATATAATCGTGTTCAAAAGCTCTTAATCAATTATAATAACTCCTAGAACTTGATTCTAACTTATTTTGCGATCTCTTTTGTAACGGTTTTGGACGAGTGGGTCTAAATGGGCCGAACAATGGACCCGTTAGAATTTTAACTGAGTAAAAAGTAAAGAAATCGAGTTTTTCAATATAATCGTGTTGAAAAGCTCATAAACAATTGTATGAACTATTAAATTTGGATTAAAACTTATTTTGCAACCCTTTTGTAGTGGTTTCGGACGAGCGGGTCTAAATGGGCTGAACAATGGACCCTTTAGAATTTTTTACTGAGTAAAAAGTACTGTAATCGAGTTTTTGCAATATAATCGTGTTAAAAAGCTCGTAATCAATTATATGAACTCCTAAATTTGATTCTAACTTGTTTTGCGGTCTTTTTTGTAGAGGTTTCGGACGAGCGGGTCTAAATGGACCGAGCATTGGACCCGTTAGAATTTTAACTGAGTAAAAAGTACAGAAATCGAGTTTTTGCAATATAATTGTGTTGAAAAGCTCGTAATAAATTGTATGAACTCCTAAATTTGGATTAAAACTTATTTTGCAACCCTTTTGTAGAGGTTTCGGACGAGCGGGTCTAAATGGGACGAACAATGGAGCTGTTAGAATTTTAACTGAGTAAAAAGTACAGAAATCAAGTTTTTTCAATATAATCGTGTTGAAAAGCTCTTAATCAATTGTATGAACTCCTAAATTTGAATTAAAACTTATTTTCCAACCCTTTTGTAGAGGTTTCGGACGAGCGGGTCTAAATGAGCCGAACAATGGACCCGTTAGAATTTTAACTGAGTAAAAAGTACATAAATCAAGTTTTTGCAATATAATCGTATTGAAAAGCTCGTAATCAATTATATGAACTCCTAAAATTTGATTAAAACTTATTTTGCGATCTTTTTTTTGTAAAGGTTTCAGACGAGCGGGTCTAAATGGGCCGAACAATGGACCCGTTAGAATTTTAACTGAGTAAAAACAACATAAATCGAGTTTTTGCAATATAATCGTGTTGAAAAGCTCGTAATCAATTGTATGAACTCCTAAATTTGGATTAAAACTTATTTTGCAACCCTTATGTCGAGGTTTCGGACGAGCGGGTCCCAATGGACCCGTTAGAATTTTAACTGAGTCAAAAGTACATAAACTGAGTTTTGCAATATAATAGTGTTGAAAAGTTCGTAATAAATTATATGAACTCCTAAATTTCGATTAAAACTTACTTTGCAGTCCTTTTCGTAAGCTATCGGACGAGCGAGTCTAAATGGGCCGAACAATGGACCCGTTAGAATTTTAACCGAGTAAAAAGTATAAAAATTAAATTTTTGCAATATAATTGTGTTGAAAAGCTCGTAATCAATTATATGAACTCCTCAATTTGGATTAAAACTTATTTTGCAGCCCTTTTTGTAGAGGTTTCGGACGAGCGGGTCTAAATAGGCCGAACAATGGACACGTTAGAATTTTTTTTAAGAAAGCTCATTAGAATTTTAACTAAGTAAAAAGTACATAATTGAATTTTTGCAATATAATCGTGTTGAAAAGCTCTTTATCAATTATATGAACTCCTAAAATTTGATTCTAACTTATTTTGTGATCTTTTTTGTTGAGGTTTCAGACGAGCGGGTCTAAATGGGCCGAACAATGGACCCGTTAGAATTTTAACTGAGTTAAAACTTCAAAAATCGAGTTTTTGCAATCTAATTGTGTTGAAAAGCTCGTAATCAATTGTATGAACTCCTAAATTTGGATTAAAACTTATTTTGCAACCCTTTTGTAGAGGTTTCGGATGAGCGAGTCTAAATGGGCCGAACATTGGACTCGTTAGAATTTTAACTGAGTACAAAGTACAGAAATCAAGTTTTTGCAATATAATCGTGTTGAAAAGCTCGTAATCAATTATATGAACTCCTAAAATTTGATTCTAATTTCTTTTGCGGTCTCTTTTGTAGAGGTTTCAGACGAGCGAGTCGAAATGGGCCGAACAATGGATACGTTAGAATTTTAACTGAGTAGAAAGTACAAAAAGTGAGTTTTTGCAATATAATCTCTTTGAAAATCTCTTAATCAATTGTATGAACTCCTAAATTTGGATTAAAACTTATTTTGCAACCTTTTTGTAGAGGTTTCGGACGAGCGGGTCTAAATGGGCCGAACAATGGACCCGTTAGAATTTTAACGGAGTAAAAAGTATAGAAATCGAGTTTTTGCAATATAATCGTGTTAAAAAGCTTGTAATCAATTGTATTAACTCCTTAATTTTGATTAACACTAAAGTTTGCAATCCTTTTGTAGAGGATTCGGACGAGGGGGTCTAAATGGGCCGAACAATGGAACCGTTAGAATTTTAACGGAGTAAAAAGTATAAAAATCGAGTTTTTGCAATATAGTCATGTTAAAAAGCTCGTAATCAATTGTATGAACCCTTAAATTTGGTTTAACACTTAGTTTGCAACCTTTTTGTAGAGGTTTCGGACGAGGGGGTCTACATGGGCCGAACAATGGACCCGTTAGAATTTTAATTGAGTAAAAAGTACAGAAATCGGGTTTTTTGCAATATAATCCTGTCGAAAATCTCGTAATCAATTGTATGAACTCCTAAATTTGGATTAAAACTTATTTTGCAAACCTTTTGTAGAGGTTTCGGATGAGCGGGTCCAAATGGGCCGAACATTGGACCCGTTAGAATTTTTACTGAGTAAAATGTAATAAAATTGAGTTTTTGCAATATAATCATATTAAAAAGCTCGTAATCAATTGTATGAACTCCTAAATTAGGATTAAATCTTATTTTGCAACCCTTTTGTAGAGGTTTCGGACGAGCGGGTCTAAATGGGCCGAACAATGGACCTGTTAGAATTTTAACTTAGTAAAAAGTTTAGAAATCGAGTTTTTGCAATATATTCGTGTTGAAAAGCTCTTAATCAATTGTATGAACTCCTAAATTTGGATTAAAACTTATTTTCCAACCCTTTTGTAGAGGTTTCGGACGAGCGGGTCTAAATGGGCCGAACAATGGACCCGTTAGAATTTTAACTGAGAAAAAAGTACAGAAATCGAGTTTTTGCAATATAATCGTGTTGAAAAGCTCGTAATCAATTGTATGAACTCCTAAACTTGGATTAAAACTTATTTTGCAACCCTTTTGTAGAGGTTTCAGACGAGATGGTCTAAATGGGCCGAACAACGGACCCGTTAGAACATTAACTGAATAAAAAGTACAGAATTCTAATTTTTTCAATATAATCATGTTGAAAATCTCGTAATCAATTTTATAAACTCCTAAATTTGGATTAAAACTTATTTTGCAACCCTCTTGTACAGGTTTCAGACGAGCGGGTGTAAATGGGCCGAACAATGGACCCATTGGAATTTTAACTGAGTAAAAAGTTCATAAATCGAGTTTTTGAAATATAATCATGTTGAAAAGCTCGTAATCAATTATATGAACTCCTAAAATTTGATTCTAAATTATTTTGCTGTTTTTTTTGTATAGGTTTCGGATGACCGGGTCTAAATGGGCCAAACAATGGACCCGTTAGAATTTTAACTGAGTAAAAAGTACAGAAATCAAGTTTTTGCAAAATAATTGTGTTGAAAAGCACGTAATCAATTATATGAACTCCTAAATTTGGATTAAAACTTATTTTGCAGCCCTTTTTGTAGAGGTTTCGGACGAACGGGTCTAAATGTGCCGAACAAAGAACCCGTTAGAATTTTAACAGAGTAAAAAGTACAGAAATCGATTTTTTGCAATATAATCATGTTGGAAAGCTCGAAATTAATTATCTGAACTCTTAAATTTGATTAAAACTTGTTTTGCGACCCTTTTGTAGAGGTTTCGGACGAGCGGGTCTAAATGGGCCGAACAATGGACCCGTTAGAATTTTAACGAAGTAAAAAGTATAGAAATTGAATTTTTGCAATATAATCGTGTTGAAAAGCTCGTTAACAATTATATGAACTCCTAAAATTTGATTCTAACTTATTTTGTGATCTTTTTTGTTGAGGTTTCAGACGAGCGGGTCTAAATGGGCCGAACAATGGACCCATTAGAATTTTAACTAAGTAAAAAGTACAAAAATCGAGTTTTTGCAATCTAATTGTGTTGAAAAGCCCGTAATCAATTGCATGAACTCCTAAATTTGGATTAAAACTTATTTTGCAACCCTTTTGTAGAGGTTTCAGATGAGCGAGTCTAAATGGGCCGAACATTGGACCCGTTAGAATTTTAACTGAGTACAAAGTACAGAAATTAAGTTTTTGCAATATAATCGTGTTGAAAAGCTCGTAATAAATTGTATGAACTCCTAAAATTTGATTCTAATTTGTTTTGTGGTCTCTTCTGTAGAGGTTTCGGACAAGCGGGTCTAAATAGGCTGAACAATGGATCCGTTAGAATTTTAACTGAGTAGAAAGTACAAAAGTGAGTTTTTGCAATATAATCTGTTTGAAAATCTCTTAATCAATTGTATGAACTCCTAAATTTGGATTAAAACTTATTTTGCACCTTTTTGTAGAGGTTTCGGACGAGCGGGTCTAAATGGGCCTAACAATGGACCCGTTAGAAATTTAAGAGAGCAAAAAGCAGAAAAATCGAGTTTTTGCAATATAATTGTGTTGAAAAGCTCATAATCAATTGTATGAACTCCTAAATTTGGATTAAAACTTATTTTGCAAATCTTTTGTAGAGGTTTCGGACGAGCGGGTCTAAATGTGCCGAACAATGGACCCGTTAGAAATTTAAGAGAGCAAAAAGCAGAAAAATCGAGTTTTTGCAATATAATCGTGTTGAAAAGCTTGTAATCAATTGTATGAACTCCTAAATTTGGATTAACACTTAAGTTTGCAATCCTTTTGTAGAGGTTTCGGACGAGGGGGTCTAAATGGGCCGAACAATGGGCCTGTTAGAATTTTAACTGAGTAAAAAGTACAGAAATCGGGTTTTTGCAATATAATCGTGTTGAAAATCTCGTAATCAATTGTATGAACTCCTAAATTTTGATTAAACTTATTTTGCAACCCTTTTGTAAAGGTTTCGGATGAGCGGTTCCAAATGGGCCTAACAATGGACCCGTTAGAATTTGTACTTAGTAAAAAAGTAATAAAATCGAGTTTTTGCAATATAATCGTGTTAAAAAGCTCGTAATCAATTGTATGAACTCCTAAATTTGGATTAAAACTTATTTTGCAACCCTTTTGTAGAGGTTTCGGACGAGCGGGTCTAAATGAGCCGAACAATGGACCCGTTAGAATTTTAACTGAGTAAAAAGAACTGTAATCGAGATTTTTCAATATAATCGTGTTGAAAAGCTCGTAATCAATTGTATGAACTCCTAAATTTGGATTAACACTAAAGTTTGCAATCCTTTTATAGAGGTTTCGGACGAGGGGGTCTAAATGGGCTGAACAATGGACCCGTTAGAATTTTAACTGAGTAAAAAGTACAGAAATCGAGTTTTTGCAATATAATCATGTTGAAAAGCTCGTAATCAATTGTATGAACTCCTAAATTTGGATTAAAACTTATTTTGCAACCCTTTTGTAGATGTTTCAGACGAACGGGTCTAAATGGGACGAACAATGGACCCATTAGAATATTAACTGAATAAAAAGTACATAATTCTAGTTTTTTCAATATAATCGTGTTGAAAAGCTCGTAATTCAATTTTATGAACTCCTAAATTTGGATTAAAACTTATTTTGCAACCCTTTTGTAGAGGTTTCGGACGAGCGGGTCTAAATGGGCCGAACAATGGACCCGTTAGAATTTTAACTGAGTAAAAAGTACAATAATCAAGTTTTTGCAATATAATCATGATGAAAAGATTGTAATCAATTATATGAACTCCAAAAATTTGATACTAACTTGTTTTGCGGTATTTTTTGTAGAGGTTTCGGACGAGCGGGTCTAAATGGGCCGAACAATGGACCCGTTAGAATTTTAACAGAGGAAAAAGTACATAAATCGAGTTTTTGCAATATAATCGTGTTGAAAAGCTCGTAATCAATTGTATAAACTCCTAAATGTGGATTAAAACTTATTTTGCAACCCTTTTATAGAGGTTTCAGACGAGCGGGTCTAAATGGGACGAACAAAGGACCCGTTATAATATTAACTGAATAAAAAGTACAGAATTCTAGTTTTTTCAATATAATCGTGTTGAAAAGCTCGTAATCAATTTTATAAACTCCTAAATTTGGATTAAAACTTATTTTGCAACCCTCTTGTACAGGTTTCAGACGAGCGGGTCTAAATGGGCCGAACAATGGACCCATTGGAATTTTAACTGAGTAAAAAGTTCAGAAATCGAGTTTTTGAAATATAATCATGTTGAAAAGCTCGTAATCAATTATATGAACTCCTAAAATTTGATTCTAAATTATTTTGCTATTTTTTTTTGTAGAGGTTTCGGACGAGCGGTTTTAAATGGGCCGAACAATGGACCCGTTATAATTTTAACAGAGTAAAAAGTACAAAAATCGAGTTTTTGCAAAATAATTGGGTTGAAAAGCTCGTAATCAAATATATGAACTCCTAAATTTGGATTAAAACTTATTTTGCAGGCCTTTTGTAGAGGTTTCGGACGAACGGGTCTAAATGTGCGGAACACAAAACCCGTTAGAATTTTAACAGAGTAAAAAGTACAGAAATCGAGTTTTTGCAATATAATCATGTTGGAAAGCTCGAAATTAATTATCTGAACTCTTAAATTTGATTAAAACTTGTTTTGCAACCCTTTTGTAGAGGTTTCGGACGAGCGGGTCTAACTGGGCCGAACTCATGAACCCGTTAGAATTTTAACGGAGTAAAAAGTATAGAAATCGAGTTTTTGCAATATAATCGTGTTCAAAAGCTCGTAATCAATTGTATGAACTCCTAAATTTGGATTAACACTAAAGTTTGCAATCCTTTTGTAGAGGTTTCGGACGAGGGGGTCTAAATGGGCCGAACAATGGACCCATTAGAATTTTAACGGAGTAAAAAGTATAAAAATCGAGTTTTTGCAATATAGTCCTGTTGAAAAGCTCGTAATCAATTGTATGAACCACTAAATTTGGTTTAACACTTAGTTTGCAACCTTTTTGTAGAGGTTTCGGACGAGGGGGTCTAAATGGGCCGAACAATGGACCCGTTAGAATTTTAACGGAGTAAAATGTATAAAAATCGAGTTTTTGCAATATAGTCGTGTTGAAAAGCTCGTAATCAATTGTACGAACATCTAAATTTGGTTTAACACTTAGTTTGCAACCTTTTGTAGAGGTTTCGGAGGAGGGGGTCTAAATGGGACGAACAATGGACCCGTTAGAATTTTAACTGAGTAGAAAGTACAGAAATCGGGTTTTTGCAATATAATCGTGTCGAAAATATCGTAATCAATTGTATGAACTCCTAAATTTGGATTAAAACTTATTTTGCAACCCTTTTGTAGAGGTTTCGGATGAGCGGGTCTAAATGGGCCGAACAATGGACCCGTTAGAATTTTAACTGAGTAAAAAGTACAGAAATCGAGTTTTTGCAATATAATCGTGTTGAAAAGCTCGTAATAAATTATATGAACTCCTAAAATTTGATTAAAACTTGTTTTACGGTCTTTTTTGTAGAGGTTTCGGACGAGCGGGACTAAATGGGGCGAACAATGGACCCGTTAGAATTTTAACTGAGTAAAAAGTACAGAAATCAAGTTTTTGCAATATAATCGTGTTCAAAAGCTCTTAATCAATTATATGAACTCCTAGAATTTGATTCTAACTTATTTTGCGATCTTTTTTGTAACGGATTCGGACGAGCGGGTATAAATGGGCCGAACAATGTACCCGTTAGAATTTTAACTAAGTAAAGAAATCGAGTTTTTGCAATATAATCGTGTTGAAAAGCTCGTAAGCAATTGTATGATCTCCTAAATTTGGATTAAAACTTATTTTGCAACCTTTTTGTAGAGGTTTCGGACGAGCGGGTCTAAATGGGCTGAACAATGGACCCGTTAGAATTTTAACTAAGTAAAAAGTACAGAAATCAAGTTTTTGCAATATAATCGTGTTGAAAAGCTCGTAATCAATTGTATGAACTCCTAAATTTGGACTAAAACTTATTTTCCAACCCTTTTGTAGAGGTTTCAGACGAGCGGGTCTAAATGGGCAGAAGAATGGACCCGTTAGAATTTTAACTGAGTAAAAAGTACAGAAATTGAGTTTTTGCAATATAATCATTTTGAAAAGCTCGTAATCAATTATATGAACTCCTAACATTTGATTCTAATTTGTTTTGCGGTCTTTTTGTAGAGGTTTCGGACGAGCGGGTCTAAATGGGCCGAACAATGGACTCGTCAGAATTTTAACTGAGTAAAAAGTACAGAAATCGAGTTTTTGCAATATAATCGTGTTGAAAAGCTCGTAATCAATTTTATTAACTCCTAAATTTGGATTAAAACTTATTTTACAACCCTTTTGTAGAGGTTTCGGACGAGCGGATCTAAAAGGGCCGAACAATGGACCCGTTAGAATTTTAACTGAGTCAAAAGTATAGAAATCGAGTTTTTGCAATATAATAGTGTTGAAAAGCTCGTAATAAATTATATGAAGTCCTAAATTTCGATTAAAACTTACTTTGCGGTCCTTTTCGTAAGGTTTCGGACAAGCGAGTCTAAATGGGCCGAACAATGGACCCGTTAGAATTTTAACCGAGTAAAAAGTATAAAAATTAAGTTTTTGCAATATAACAGTGTTGAAAAGCTCGTAATCAATTACATGAACTCCTAAATTTGGATTAAAACTTAATTTGCAGCCCTTTTTTGTAGAGGTTTCGGACGAGCGGGTTTAAATGGGCCGAACAATGGACACGTTAGAATTTTTTTTTAGAAAGCTCATTAGAATTTTAAGAAAGTAAAAAGTACAGAAATTGAATTTTTGCAATATAATCGTGTTGAAAAGCTCATTATCAATTATATGAACTCCTAAAATTTGATTCTAACTTATTTTGTGATCTTTTTTGTTGAGTTTTCAGACGAGCGGGTCTAAATGGGCCGAACAATGGACCCGTTAGAATTTTAACTGGGTAAAAAGTACAAAAATCGAGTAATTGCAATCTAATTGTGTTGAAAAGCTCGTAATCAATTGTATGAACTCCTAAATTTGGATTAAAACTTATTTTGCAACCCTTTTGTAGAGGTTTCGGATGAGCGAGTTTAAATGGGCCGAACATTGGACCCGTTAGAATTTTAACTGAGTACAAAGTACAGAAATCAAGTTTTTGCAATATAATCGTGTTGAGAAGCACGTAATCAATTATATGAACTCCTAAAATTTGATTCTAATTTGTTTTGCGGTCTCTTTTGTAGAGGTTTCGGACGAGCGGGTCTAAATGGGCCGAACAATGGACTCGTTAGAATTTTAACCGAGTAGAAAGTAAAAAAAGTGAATTTTTGCAATATAATCTATTTGAAAATCTCTTAATCAATTGTATGAACTCCTAAATTTGGATTAAAACTTATTTTGATACCTTTTTGTAGAGCTTTCGGACGAGCGGGTCTAAATGGGCCTAACAATGGACCTGTTAGAATTTTAAGTGAGTAAAAAGCAGAAAAATCGAGTTTTTGCAATATAATTGTGTTGAAAAGCTCATAATCAATTGTATGAACTCCTAAATTTGGATTAAAACTTATTTTGCAACCCTTTTGTAGAGGTTTCGGACGAGCGGGTCTAAATGGGCCGAACAATGGACCCGTTAGAATTTTAACGGAGTAAAAAGTATAGAAATCGAGTTTTTGTAATATAATCGTGTTGAAAAGCTCGTAATCAATTGTATGAACTCCTAAATTTGGATTAACACTTAAGTTTGCAATCCTTTTGTAGAGGTTTCGGACGAGGGGGTCTAAATGGGCCGAACAATGGACCCGTTAGAATTTTAACTAAGTAAAAAGTACAGAAATCGGGTTTTTGCAATATAATCGTGTTGAAAATCTCGTAATCAATTGTATGAACTCCTAAATTTGGATTAAAACTTATTTTGCAACCCTTTTCTAGAGGTTTCGGATGAGTGGGTCCAAATGGGCCGAACAATGGACCCGTTAGAATTGTTACTTAGTAAAAAGTAATAAAATCGAGTTTTTGCAATATAATCGTGTTAAAAAGCTCGTAATCAATTGTATGAACTCCTAAATTTGGATTAAAACTTATTTTGCAACCCTTTTGTAGAGGTTTCGGACGAGCGGGCCTAAATGGGCCGAACAATGGACCCGTTAGAATTTTAACTAAGTAAAAAGTACAGAAATCGAGTTTTTGGAATATAATCGTGTTGAAAAGCTCGTAATCAATTGTATGAACTCCTAAATTTGGATTAAAACTTATTTTGCAACCCTTTTGTAGAGGTTTCAGACGAACGGGTCTAAATGGGACGAACAATGGACCCGTTATAATATTAACTGAATAAAAAGTACAGAATTCTAGTTTTTTCAATATAATTGTGTTGAAAAGCTCGTAATTTAATTTTATGAACTCCTAAATTTATATTAAAACTTATTTTGCAACCCTCTTGTACAAGTTTCAGATGAGCGGGTCTAAATGGGCCGAACAATGGACCCATTGGAATTTTAACTGAGTAAAAAGTTCAGAAATCGAGTTTTTGAAATATAATCATGTTGAAAAGCTCGTAATCAATTATATGAACTCCTAAAATTTGATTCTAAATTATTTTGCCGTCTTTTTTGTAGCGGTTTCGGACGAGCGGGTCTAAATGGGATGAACAATGGACCCGTTAGAATTTTAAGTGAGTAAAAAGTACAGAAATCAAGTTTTTGCAATATAATCGTGTTGAAAAGCTCGTAATCAATTAGATGAACTCCTAAATTTGGATTAAAACTTATTTTGCAGCCCATTTGTAGAGGTTTCGGACGAACGAGTCTAAATGGGCCGAACAAAGGACCCGTTAGAATTTTAACAGAGTAAAAAGTATAGAAATCGATTTTTGCAATATAATCATGTTGGAAAGCTCGAAATTAATTATATGAACTCTTAAATTAGATTAAAACTTGTTTTGCGGTCTTTTTTGTAGAGGTTTCGGACGAGCGGGTCTAAATGGGCCGAACAATGGACTCGTTAGAATTTTAACTAAGTAAAAATTGCAGAAATCGGGTTTTTGCAATATAATCGTGTTAAAAAGCTCGTAATCAATTGTATTAACTCCTAAATTTGGATTAAAACTTATTTTTCAACCCTTTTGTAGAGGTTTCGGACGAGCGGGTCTAAATGGGCAGAACAATGGACCTGTTAGAATTTTAACTGAGTAAAAAGTACTGAAATCGAGTTTTTTCAATATAATCGTGTTGAAAAGCTCGTAATCAATTGTATGAACTCCTAAATTTGGATTAAAACTTATTTTCCAACCCTTTTGTAGAGGTTTCGGACGAGCGGGTCTAAATGGGCCGAACAATGGACCCGTTAGAATTTTAACTGAGTAAAAAGTACAGAAATCAAGTTTTTGCAATATAATCGTATTGAAAAGCTCGTAATCAATTATATGAACTCCTAAAATTTGATTAAAACTTATTTTGCGATCTTTTTTGTAAAGGTTTCAGACGAGCGGGTCTAAATGGGCCGAACAATGGACCCGTTAGAATTTTAACTGAGTAACAACTACATAAATCTAGTTTTTGCAATATAATCGTGTTGAAAAGCTTGTAATCAATTGTATGAACTCCTAAATTTGGATTAAAACTTATTTTGCAACCCTTATGTCGAGGTTTCGGACGAGCGGGTCCCAATGGGCCGAACAATGGACCCGCTAGAATTTTAACTGAGTCAAAAGTACAGAAATTGAGTTTTGCAATATAATAGTGTTGAAAAGCTCGTAATAATTTATATGAACTCCTAAATTTCGATTAAAACTTACTTTGCAGTCCTTTTCGTAAGGTTTCGGACCAGCGAGTCTAAATGGGCCGAACAATGGACCCGTTAGAATTTTAACCGAGTAAAAAGTATAAAAATTAAATTTTTGCAATATAAGTGTGTTGAAAAGCTCGTAATCAATTACATGAACTCCTCAATTTGGATTAAAACTTATTTTGCAGCCCTTTTTGTAGAGGTTTCGGACGAGCGGGTCTAAATAGGCCGAACAATGGACACGTTAGAATTTTTTATAAGAAAGCTCATTAGAATTTTAACTAAGTAAAAAGTACAGAAATTGAATTTTTGCAATATAATCGTGTTGAAAAGCTCTTTATCAATTATATGAACTCCAAAAATTTGATTCTAACTTATTTTGTGATCTTTTTTGTTGAGGTTTCAGACGAGCGGGTCTAAATGGGCCGAACAATGACCCGTTAGAATTTTAATTGAGTTAAAAGTACAAAAATCGAGTTTTTGCAATCTAATTGTGTTGAAAAGCTCGTAATCAATTGTATGAACTCCTAAATTTGGATTAAAACTTATTTTGTAACCCTTTTGTAGAGGTTTCGGATGAGCGAGTCTAAATGGGCCGAACATTGGACTCGTTAGAATTTTAACTGAGTAATAAGTACAGAAATCAAGTTTTTGCAATATAATCGTGTTGAAAAGCTCGTAATCAATTATATGAACTCCTAAAATTTGATTCTAATTTTTTTTGCGGTCTCTTTTGTAGAGGTTTCGGACGAGCGAGTCTAAATGGGCCGAACAATGGATCCGTTAGAATTTTAACTGAGTAGAAAGTACAAAAAGTGAGTTTTTGCGATGTAATCTCTTTGAAAATCTCTTAATCAATTGTATGAACTCCTAAATTTGGATTAAAACATATTTTGCAACCTTTTTGTAGAGGTTTCGGACGAGCGGGTCTAAATGGGCCGAACAATGGACCCGTTAGAATTTTAACGGAGTAAAAAGTATAGAAATCGAGTTTTTGCAATATAATCATGTTAAAAAGCTTGTAATCAATTGTATTAACTCCTAAATTTTGATTAACACTAAAGTTTGCAATCCTTTTGTAGAGGATTCGGACGAGGGGGTCTAAGTGGGCCGAACAATGGAACCGTTAGAATTTTAACGGAGTAAAAAGTATAAAAATCGAGTTTTTGCAATATAGTCGTGTTAAAAAGCTCGCAATCAATTGTATGAACCCCTAAATTTGGTTTAACACTTAGTTTGCAACCTTTTTGTAGAGGTTTCGGACGAGGGGGTCTACATGGGCCGAACAATGGACCCGTTAGAATTTTAATTGAGTACAAAGTACAGAAATCGGGTTTTTTGCAATATAATCCTGTCGAAAATCTCGTAATCAATTGTATGAACTCCTAAATTTGGATTAAAACTTATTTTGCAAACCTTTTGTAGAGGTTTCAGATGAGAGGGTCCAAATGGGCCGAACATTGGACCCGTTAGAATTTTTACTGAGTAAAATGTAATAAAATCGAGTTTTTGCAATATAATCATGTTAAAAAGCTCGTAATCAATTGTATGAACTCCTAAATTGGGATTAAATCTTATTTTGCAACCCTTGTGTAGAGGTTTCGGACGAGCGGGTCTAAATGGGCCGAACAATGGACCTGTTAGAATTTTAACTGAGTCAAAAGTACAGAAATCGAGTTTTTGCAATATAATCGTGTTGAAAAGCTCTTAATCAATTGTATGAACTCCTAAATTTGGATTAAAACTTATTTTCCAACCCTTTTGTAGAGGTTTCGGACGAGCGGGTCTAAATGGTCCGAACAATGGACCCGTTAGAATTTTAACTGAGAAAAAAGTACAGAAATCGAGTTTTTGCAATATAATCGTGTTGAAAAGCTCGTAATCAATTGTATGAACTCCTAAACTTGGATTAAAACTTATTTTGCAACCCTTTCGTAGAGGTTTCAGACGAGAGGGTCTAAATGGGCCGAACAATGGACCCGTTAGAATATTAACTGAATAAAAAGTACAGAATTCTAATTTTTTCAATATAATCATGTTGAAAATCTCGTAATCAATTTTATAAACTCCTAAATTTGGATTAAAACTTATTTTGCAACCCTCTTGTACAGGTTTCAGACGAGCGGGTCTAAATGGGCCGAACAATGGACCCATTGGAATTTTAACTGAGTAAAAAGTTAAGAAATCGAGTTTTTGAAATATAATCATGTTGAAAAGCTCGTAATCAATTATATGAACTCCTAAAATTTGATTCTAAATTATTTTGCTGTTTTTTTTGTTTAGGTTTCGGACGAGCGGGTCTAAATGGGCCGAACAATGGACCAGTTAGAATTCTAACTGAGTAAAAAGTACAGAAATCAAGTTTTTGCAAAATAATTTTGTTGAAAAGCACGTAATCAATTATATGAACTCCTAAATTTGGATTAAAACTTATTTTGCAGCCCTTTTTGTAGAGGTTTCGGACGAACGGGTCTAAATGTGCCGAACAAAGAACCCGTTAGAATTTTAACAGAGTAAAAAGTACAGAAATCGATTTTTTGCAATATAATCATGTTGGAAAGCTCGAAATTAATTATATGAACTCTTAAATTTGATTAAAACTTGTTTTGCGACCCTTTTGTAGAGGTTTCGGACGAGCGGGTCTAAATGGGCCGAACAATTTACCCGTTAGAATTTTAACGGAGTAAAAAGTATAGAAATTGTATTTTTGAATATAATCGTGTTGAAAAGCTCGTTATCAATTATATGAACTCCTAAAATTTGATTCTAACTTATTTTTTGATCTTTTTTGTTGAGGATTCAGACGAGCGGGTCTAAATGGGCCGAACAATGGACCCGTTAGAATTTTAACTAAGTAAAAAGTACAAAAATCGAGTTTTTGCAAACTAATTGTGTTGAAAAGCTCGTAATCAATTGTATGAACTCCTAAATTTGGATTAAAACTTATTTTGCAACCCTTTTGTAGAGCTTTCGGATGAGCGAGTCTAAATGGGCCGAACATTGGACCCGTTAGAATTTTAACTGGGTACAAAGTACAGAAATTAAGTTTTTGCAATATAACAGTGTTGAAAAGCTCGTAATCAATTATATGAACTCCTAAAATTTGATTCTAATTTGTTTTGCGGTCTCTTCTGTAGAGGTTTCGGACGAGCGGGTCTAAATAGGCTGAACAATGGATCCGTTAGAATTTTAACTGAGTAGAAAGTACAAAAGTGAGTTTTTGCAATATAATCTGTTTGAAAATCTCTTAATCAATTGTATGAACTTCAAATTTGGATTAAAACTTATTTTGCAACCTTTTTGTAGAGGTTTCGGACGAGCGGGTCTAAATGGGCCTAACAATGGAACCGTTAGAATTTTAAGAGAGTAAAAAGCAGAAAAATCGAGTTTTTGCAATATAATTGTGTTGAAAAGCTCATAATCAATTGTATGAACTCCTAAATTTGGATTAAAACTTATTTTGCAAACCTTTTGTAGAGGTTTCGGACGAGCGGGTCTAAATGGGCCGAACAATGGACCCGTTAGAATTTAAAGGAGTAAAAAGTATAGAAATCGAGTTTTTACAATATAATCGTGTTGAAAA
This sequence comes from Hibiscus trionum, assembly GCA_030270665.1. Lineage (NCBI taxonomy): Eukaryota > Viridiplantae > Streptophyta > Magnoliopsida > Malvales > Malvaceae > Hibiscus > Hibiscus trionum. Next base: position 33,126,752 of record BSYR01000010.1, on the reverse strand, counting down.
GCTTGTAATCAATTGTATGAACTCCTAAATTTGGATTAACACTTAAGTTTGCAATCCTTTTGTAGAGGTTTCGGACGAGGGGGTCTAAATGGGCCGAACAATGGGCCTGTTAGAATTTTAACTGAGTAAAAAGTACAGAAATCGGGTTTTTGCAATATAATCGTGTTGAAAATATCGTAATCAATTGTATGAACTCCTAAATTTTGATTAAACTTATTTTGCAACCCTTTTGTAAAGGTTTCGGATGAGCGGTTCCAAATGGGCCGAACAATGGACCCGTTAGAATTTGTACTTAGTAAAAAAGTAATAAAATCGAGTTTTTGCAATATAATCGTGTTAAAAAGCTCGTAATCAATTATATGAACTCCTAAATTTGGCTTAAAACTTATTTTGCAACCCTTTTGTAGAGGTTTCGGACGAGCGGGTCTAAATGGGCCGAACAATGGACCCGTTAGAATTTTAACTGAGTAAAAAGTACAGAAATCGAGTTTTTGCAATATAATCATGTTGAAAAGCTCGTAATCAATTGTATGAACACCTAAATTTGGATTAAAACTTATTTTGCAACCCTTTTGTAGAGGTTTCAGACGAACGGGTCTAAATGGGACGAACAATGGACCCGTTAGAATATTAACTGAATAAAAAGTACATAATTCTAGTTTTTTCAATATAATCGTGTTGAAAAGTTCGTAATTCAATTTTATGAACTCCTAAATTTGGATTAAAACTTATTTTGCAACCCTTTTGTAGAGGTTTCGGACGAGCGGGTCTAAATGGGCCGAACAATGGACCCGTTAGAATTTTAACTGAGTAAAAAGTACAATAATCGATTTTTTGCAATATTATCATGATGAAAAGATCGTAATCAATTATATGAACTCCAAAAATTTGATTCTAACTTGTTTTGCGGTCTTTTTTGTAGAGGTTTCGGACGAGCGGGTCTAAATGGGCCTTTCAATGGACCCGTTAGAATTTTAACAGAGAAAAAAGTACATAAATCGAGTTTTTGCAATATAATCGTGTTGAAAAGCTCGTAATCAATTGTATAAACTCCTAAATGTTGATTAAAACTTATTTTGCAACCCTTTTATAGAGGTTTCAGACGAGCGGGTCTAAATGGGACGAACAAAGGACCCGTTATAATATTAACTGAATAAAAAGTACAGAATTCTAGTTTTTTCAATATAATCGTGTTGAAAAGCTCGTAATCAATTTTATAAACTCCTAAATTTGGATTAAAACTTATTTTGCAACCCTCTTGTACAGGTTTCAGACGAGCGGGTCTAAATGGGCCGAACAATGGACCCATTGGAATTTTAACTGAATAAAAAGTTCAGAAATCGAGTTTTTGAAATATAATCATGTTGAAAAGCTCGTAATCAATTATATGAACACCTAAAATTTGATTCTAAATTATTTTGCTATTTTTTTTGTAGAGGTTTCGGACGAGCGGTTCTAAATGGGCCGAACAATGGACCCGTTAGAATTTTAACAGAGTAAAAAGTACAAAAATCGAGTTTTTGCAAAATAATTGGGTTGAAAAGCTCGTAATCAATTATATGAACTCCTAAATTTGGATTAAAACTTATTTTGCAGCCCTTTTGTAGAGGTTTCGGACGAACGAGTCTAAATGTGCGGAACAAAGAACCCGTTAGAATTTTAACAGAGTAAAAAGTACAGAAATCGAGTTTTTGCAATATAATCATGTTTGAAAGCTCGAAATTAATTATCAGAACTCTTAAATTTGATTAAAACTTGTTTTGCAACCCTTTTGTAGAGGTTTCGGACGAGCGGGTCTAACTGGGCCGAACTCATGGACCCGTTAGAATTTTAACGGAGTAAAAAGTATAGAAATCGAGTTTTTGCAATATAATCGTGTTCAAAAGCTCGTAATCAATTGTATGAACTCCTAAATTTGGATTAACACTAAAGTTTGCAATCCTTTTGTAGAGGTTTTCGGACGAGGGGGTCTAAATGGGTCGAACAATGGACCCATTAGAATTTTAACGGAGTAAAAAGTATAAAAATCGAGTTTTTGCAATATAGTCGTGTTGAAAAGCTCGTAATCAATTGTATGAACCACTAAATTTGGTTTAACACTTAGTTTGCAACCTTTTTGTAGAGGTTTCGGACGAGGGGGCCTAAATGGGCCGAACAATGGACCCTTTAGAATTTTAACGGAGTAAAAAGTATAAAAATCGAGTTTTTGCAATATAGTCGTGTTGAAAAGCTCGTAATCAATTGTATGAACATCTAACGTTGGTTTAACACTTAGTTTGCAACCTTTTTTTAGAGGTTTCGGACGAGGGGATCTAAATGGGCTGAACAATGGACCCGTTAGAATTTTAACTGAGTAAAAAGTATAGAAATCGGGTTTTTGCAATATAATCGTGTCGAAAATATCGTAATCAATTGTATGAACGCCTAAATTTGGATTAAAACTTATTTTGCAACCCTTTTGTAGAGGTTTCGGATGAGCGGGTCTAAATGGGCCGAACAATGGACCCGTTAAAATTTTAACTGAGTAAAAAGTACAGAAATCGAGTTTTTGCAATATAATTGTGTTGAAAAGCTCGTAATAAATTATATGAACTCCTAAAATTTGATTAAAACTTGTTTTACGGTCTTTTTTGTAGAGGTTTTGGACGAGCGGGTCTAAATGGGGCGAACAATGGACCCGTTAGAATTTTAACTGAGTAAAAAGTACAGAAATCAAGTTTTTGCAATATAATCGTGTTCAAAAGCTCTTAATCAATTATATGAACTCCTAGAATTTGATTCTAACTTATTTTGCGATCTTTTTTGTAACAGATTCGGACGAGCGGGTATAAATGGGCCGAACAATGTACCCGTTAGAATTTTAACTGAGTAAAGAAGTCGAGTTTTTGCAATATAATCGTGTTGAAAAGCTCGTAAGCAATTGTATGAACTCCTAAATTTGGATTAAAACTTATTTTGCAACCCTTTTGTAGAGGTTTCGGACGAGCGGGTCTAAATGGGCTGAACAATGGACCCGTTAGAATTTTAACTAAGTAAAAAGTACAGAAATCAAGATTTTGCAATATAATCGGGTTGAAAAGCTCGTAATCAATTGTATGAACTCCTAAATTTGGATTAAAACTTATTTTCCAACCCTTTTGTAGAGGTTTCGGACGAGCGGGTCTAAATGGGCCGAACAATGGACCCATTAGAATTTTAACTGAGTAAAAAGTACAGAAATCGAGTTTTTGCAATATAATCGTGTTGAAAAGCTCGTAATCAATTTTATGAACTCCTAAAATTTGATTCTAACTTGTTTTGCGGTCTTTTTTGTAGATGTTTCGGACGAGCGGGTCTAAATGGGCCGAACAATGGACTCGTTAGAATTTTAACTGAGTAAAAAGTACAGAAATCGAGTTTTTGCAATATAATCGTGTTGAAAAGCTCGTAATCAATTTTATTAACTCCTAAATTTGGATTAAAACTTATTTTGCAACCCTTTTGTAGAGGTTTCGGACGAGCGGGTCTAATTGGGGCGAACAATGGACCCGTTAGAATTTTAACTGAGTAAAAAGTACAGAAATCAAGTTTTTGCAATATAATCGTATTCAAAAGCTCTTAATCAATTATATGAACTCCTAGAATTTGATTCTAACTTATTTTGCGATCTTTTTTGTAACTGATTCGGACGAGCGGGTATAAATGGGCCGAACAATGTACCCGTTAGAATTTTAACTGAGTAAAGAAATCGAGTTTTTGCAATATAATCGTGTTGAAAAGCTCGTAATCAATTGTATGAACATCTAAATTTGGTTTAACACTTAGTTTGCAACCTTTTTGTAGAGGTTTTGGACGAGGGGGTCTAAATGGGCCGAACAATGGACCCGTTAGAATTTTAACTAAGTAAAAAGTACAGAAATCGGGTTTTTGCAATATAATCGTGTCGAAAATATCGTAATCAATTGTATGAACTCCTAAATTTGGATTAAAACTTATTTTGCAACCCTTTTGTAGAGGTTTCGGATGAGCGGGTCTAAATGGGCCGAACAATGGACCCGTTAGAATTTTAACTGAGTAAAAAGTACAGAAATCGAGTTTTTGCAATATAATCGTGTTGAAAAGCTCGTAATAAATTATATGAACTCCTAAAATTTGATTAAAACTTGTTTTACGGTCTTTTTTGTAGAGGTTTCGGACGAGCGGGTCTAAATGGGGCGAACAATGGACCCGTTAGAATTTTAACTGAGTAAAAAGTACAGAAATCAAGTTTTTGAAATATAATCGTGTTCAAAAGCTCTTAATCAATTATATGAACTCCTAGAATTTGATTCTAAGTTATTTTGCGATCTTTTTTGTAACGGATTCGGACGAGCGGGTATAAATGGGCCGAACAATGTACCCGTTAGAATTTTAACTGAGTAAAGAAATCGAGTTTTTGCAATATAATTGTGTTGAAAAGCTCGTAAGCAATTGTATGAACTCCTAAATTTGGATGAAAACTTATTTTGCAACCCTTTTGTAGAGGTTTCGGACGAGCGGGTCTAAATGGGCCGAACAATGGACCCGTTAGAATTTTAACTAAGTAAAAAGTACAGAAATCAAGTTTTTGCAATATAATCGTGTTGAAAAGCTCGTAACCAATTGTATGAACTACTAAATTTGGATTAAAACTTATTTTCCAACCCTTTTGTAGAGGTTTCGGAGGAGCGGGTCTAAATGGGCCGAACAATGGACCCGTTAGAATTTTAACTGAGTAAAAAGTACAGAAATCAAGTTTTTGCAATATAATCGTGTTGAAAAACTCGTAATCAATTATATGAACTCCTAAAATTTGATTCTAACTTGTTTTGCGGTCTTTTTGTAGAGGTTTCGGACGAGCGGGTCTAAATGGGCCGAACAATGGACTCGTTAGAATTTTAACTGAGTAAAAAGTACAGAAATCGAGTTTTTGCAATATAATCGTGTTGAAAAGCTCGTAATCAATTTTATTAACTCCTAAATTTGGATTAAAACTTATTTTGCAACCCTTTTGTAGAGGTTTCGGACGAGCGGATCTAAAAGGGCCGAACAATGGACCCGTTAGAATTTTAACTGAGTCAAAAGTACAGAAATCGAGTTTTTGCAATATAATAGTGTTGAAAGCTCGTAATAAATTATATGAACTCCTAAATTTCGATTAAAACTTACTTTGCGGTCCTTTTCGTAAGGTTTCGGACGAGCGAGTCTAAATGGGCCGAACAATGGACCCGTTAGAATTTTAACCGAGTAAAAAGTATAAAAATTAAGTTTTTGCAATATAATAGTGTTGAAAAGCTCGTAATCAATTACATGAACTCCTAAATTTGGATTAAAACTTATTTTGCAGCCCTTTTTTGTAGAGGTTTCGGACGAGCGGGTTTAAATGGGCCGAACAATGGACACGTTAGAATTTTTTTTAAGAAAGCTCATTAGAATTTTAACAAAGTAAAAAGTACATAAATTGAATTTTAGCAATATAATCAAAGCTCATTATCAATTATATGAACTCCTAAAATTTGATTCTAACTTATTTTGTGATCTTTTTTGTTGAGTTTTCAGACGAGCGGGTCTAAATGGGCCGAACAATGGAACCGTTAGAATTTTAACTGAGTAAAAAGTACAAAAATCAAGTAATTGCAATCTAATTGTGTTGAAAAGCTCGTAATCAATTGTATGAACTCCTAAATTTGGATTAAAACTTATTTTGCAACCCTTTGTAGAGGTTTCGGATGAGCGAGTCTAAATGGGCCGAACATTGGACCCGTTAGAATTTTAACTGAGTACAAAGTAGAGAAATCAAGTTTTTGCAATATAATCGTGTTGAAAAGCTCGTAATCAATTATATGAACTCCTAAAATTTGATTCTAATTTGTTTTGCGGTCTCTTTTGTAGAGGTTTCGGACGAGCGGGTCTAAATGGGCCGAACAATGGACTCGTTAGAATTTTAACCGAGTAGAAAGTAAAAAAAGTGAATTTTTGCAATATAATCTGTTTGAAAATCTCTTAATCAATTGTATGAACTCCTAAATTTGGATTAAAACTTATTGTGCAACCTTTTTGTAGAGGTTTCGGACGAGCGGGTCTAAATGGGCCTAACAATGGACCCGTTAGAATTTTAAGTGAGTAAAAAGCAGAAAAATCGAGGTTTTGCAATATAATTGTGTTGAAAAGCTCATAATCAATTGTATGAACTCCTAAATTTGGATTAAAACTTATTTTGCAACCCTTTTGTAGAGGTTTCGGACGAGCGGGTCTAAATGGGCCGAACAATGGACCCGTTAGAATTTTAACGGAGTAAAAATTATAGAAATCGAGTTTTTGCAATATAACCGTGTTGAAAAGCTCGTAATTAATTGTATGAACTCCTAAATTTGGATTAACACTTAAGTTTGCAATCCTTTTGTAGAGGTTTCGGATGAGGGGGTCTAAATGGGCCGAACAAAGGACCCGTTAGAATTTTAACTAAGTAAAAAGAACAGAAATCGGGTATTTGCAATATAATCGTGTTGAAAATCTCGTAATCAATTGTATGAACTCCTAAATTTGGATTAAAACTTATTTTGCAACCCTTTTGTAGAGGTTTCGGATGAGCGGGTCCAAATGGGCCGAACAATGGACCCGTTAGAATTTTTACTTAGTAAAAAGTAATAAAATCGAGTTTTTGCAATATGATCGTGTTAAAAAGCTCGTAATCAATTGTATGAACTCCTAAATTTGGATTAAAACTTATTTTGCAACCCTTTTGTAGAGGTTTCGGACGAGCGGGTCTAAATGGGCCGAACAATGGACCCGTTAGAATTTTAACTGAGTAAAAAGTACAGAAATCGAGTTTTTGCAATATAATCGTGTTGAAAAGCTCGTAATCAATTGTATGAACTCCTAAATTTGGATTAAAACTTATTTTGCAACCCTTTTGTAGAGGTTTCAGACGAGCGGGTCTAAATGGGACGAACAATGGACCCGTTAGAATATTAACTGAATAAAAAGTAAAGAATTCTAGTTTTTTCAATATAATTGTGTTGAAAAGCTCGTAATTTAATTTTATGAACTCCTAAATTTATATTAAACCTTATTTTGCAACCCTCTTGTACAGGTTTCAGATGAGCGGGTCTAAATGGGCCGAACATTGGACCCGTTAGAATTTGATTCTAAATTATAATCATGTTTTTGGATTAAAACTTATTTTGGACCCGAACATTGAACTCCTAAATTTGGATTAAAACTTATTTTGCAACCCTTTTGTAGAGGTTTCGGATGAGCGGGTCCAAATGGGCCGACCAATGGACCCGTTAGAATTTTTACTTAGTAAAAAGTAATAAAATCGAGTTTTTGCAATATAATCGTGTTAAAAAGCTCGTAATCAATTGTATGAACTCCTAAATTTGGATTAAAACTTATTTTGCAACCCTTTTGTAGAGGTTTCGGACGAGCGGGTCTAAATGGGCCGAACAATGGACCCGTTAGAATTTTAACTGAGTAAAAAGTACAGAAATCAAGTTTTTGGAATATAATCGTGTTGAAAAGCTCGTAATCAATTGTATGAACTCCTAAATTTGGATTAAAACTTATTTTGCAACCCTTTTGTAGAGGTTTCAGACGAACGGGTCTAAATGGGACGAACAATGGACCCGTTATAATATTAACTGAATAAAAAGTAAAGAATTCTAGTTTTTTCAATATAATTGTGTTGAAAAGCTCGTAATTTAATTTTATGAACTCCTAAATTTATATTAAACCTTATTTTGCAACCCTCTTGTACAGGTTTCAGATGAGCGGGTCTAAATGGGCCGAACATTGGACCCGTTAGAATTTAATTTTAAGAATTCTAGTTTTTTCAATATAATCGAGTTTTTGAAATATAATCATGTTGAAAAGCTCGTAATCAATTATATGAACTCCTAAAATTTGATTCTAAATTATTTTGCCGTCTTTTTTGCAGCGGTTTCGGACGAGCGGGTCTAAATGGGCTAAACAATGGACCCGTTAGAATTTTAACTGAGTAAAAAGTACAGAAATCAAGTTTTTGCAATATAATCGTGTTGAAAAGCTCGTAATCAATTATATGAACTCCTAAATTTGGATTAAAACTTATTTTGCAGCCCATTTGTAGAGGTTTCGGACGAACGAGTCTAAATGGGCCGAACAAAGGACCCGTTAGAATTTTAACAGAGTAAAAAGTATAGAAATCGATTTTTGCAATATAATCATGTTGGAAAGCTCGAAATTAATTATATGAACTCTTAAATTTGATTAAAACTTGTTTTGCGGTCTTTTTTGTAGAGGTTTCGGACGAGCGGGTCTAAATGGGCCGAACAATGGACTCGTTAGAATTTTAACCGAGTAAAAATTGCAGAAATCGGGTTTTTGCAATATAATCGTGTTAAAAAGCTCGTAATCAATTGTATTAACTCCTAAATTTGGATTAAAACTTATTTTGCAACCCTTTTGTAGAGGTTTCGGACGAGCGGGTCTAAATGGGCAGAACAATGGACCTGTTAGAATTTTAACTGAGTAAAAAGTACAGAAATCGAGTTTTTGCAATATAATTGTGTTGAAAAGCTCATAATCAATTGTATGAACTCCTAAATTTGGATTAAAACTTATTTTCCAACCCTTTTCTAGAGGTTTCGGACGAGCGGGTCTAACTGGGCAGAAGAATGGACCCGTTAGAATTTTAACTGAGTAAAAAGTACAGAAATTGAGTTTTTGCAATATAATCATTTTGAAAAGCTCGTAATCAATTATATGAACTCCTAACATTTGATTCTAATTTGTTTTGCGGTCCCTTTTGTAGAGGTTTTGGACGAGCGGGTCTAAATGGGCCGAACAATGGACCCGTTAGAATTTTAACTGAGTAAAAAGTACAGTAATCGAGTTTTTGCAATATAATCATGTTGAAAAGAACGTAATCAATTATATGAACTCCAAATATTTGATTCTAACTTGTTTTGCGGTCTTTTTTGTAGAGATTTTGAACGAGCGGGTCTAAATGGGCCGAACAATGGACCGGTTAGAATTTTAACTGAGAAAAAAGTACAGAAATCGAGTTTTTGCAATATAATCGTGTTGAAAAGCTCGTAATTTAATTTTATGAACTCCTAAATTTATATTAAAACTTATTTTGCAACCCTCTTGTACAGGTTTCAGACGAGCGGGTCTAAATGGGCCGAACAATGGACCCATTGTAATTTTAACTGAGTAAAAAGTTCAGAAATCGAGTTTTTGAAATATAATCATGTTGAAAAGCTCGTAATCAATTATATGAACTCCTAAAATTTGATTCTAAACTATTTTGCGGTCTTTTTTGTAGAAGTTTCGGACGAGCGGGTCTAAATGGACCGAACAATGGACCCGTTAAAATTTTAACTGAGTAAAAAGTACAGAAATCAAGTTTTTGCAATATAATCGTGTTGAAAAGCTCGTATTCAATTATATGAACTCCTAAATTTGGATTAAAACTTATTTTGCAGCCGTTTTGTAGAGGTTTCGGACGAACGAGTCTAAATGGGCCGAACAAAGGACCCGTTAGAATTTTAACAGAGTAAAAAGTACAGAAATAGAATTTTTGTAATATAATCATGTTGGAAAGTTCGAAATTAATTATATGAACTCTTAAATTTGATTAAACCTTGTTTTGCGGTCTTTTTTGTAGAGGTTTCGGACGAGCGGGTCTAAATGGGCCGAACAATGGACTCGTTAGAATTTTAACAGAGTAAAAAGCAGAAAAATCGAGTTTTTGCAATATAATTGTGTTGAAAAGCTCATAATCAATTGTATGAACTCCTAAATTTGGATTAAAACTTATTTTGCAACCCTTTTGTAGAGGTTTCGGACGAGCGGGTCTAAATGGGCCGAACAATGGACCCGTTAGAATTTTAACTGAGTCAAATGTACAGAAATCGAGTTTTTGCAATATTAGTGTTGAAAAGCTCGTAATCAATTATATGAACTCCTAAATTTTGATTAAAACTTACTTTGCGGTCCTTTTCGTAAGGTTTCGGACGAGCGAGTCTAAATGGGCCGAACAATGGACACGTTAGAATGTTAACCGAGTAAAAACTATAAAAATTAAGTTTTTGCAATATAATAGTGTTGAAAAGCTCGTAATCAATTATATGAACTCCTAAATTTGGATTAAAACTTATTTTGCAGCCCTTTTTTGTAGAGGTTTCGGACGAGCGGGTCTAAATGGGCCGAACAATGGACCCGTTAGAATTTTTTTAAGAAAGCCTGTTAGAATTTTAACTGAGTAAAAAGCACAGAAATTGAATTTTTGCAATATAATCGTGTTGAAAAGCTCGTTATCAATTATTTGAACTCCTAAAATTTGATTCTAACTTATTTTGTGAACTTTTTTGTTGAGGTTTCGGATGAGCGGGTCTAAATGGGCCGAACAATGGACCCGTTAGAATTTTAACTGAGTAAAAAGCACAAAAATCGAGTTTTTGCAATCTAATTGTGTTGAAAAGCTCATAATCAATTGTATGAACTCCTAAATTTGGATTAAAACTTATTTTGCAAACCTTTTGTAGAGGTTTTGGATGGGCGAGTCTAAATGGGCCGAACAATGGACCCGTTAGAATTTTAACTGAGTACAAAGTACAGAAATCAAGTTTTTGCAATATAATTGTGTTGAAAAGCTCGTAATCAATTATATGAACTCCTAAAATTTGATTCTAACTTGTTTTGCGGTCTTTTTTGTAGAGGTTTTGGATGAGCGGGTCTAAATGGGCTGAACAATGGATCCGTTAGAATTTTTTTTTTGAAGAAAGGGCCTCATTAAAAACCCCACTAATCCTGACTGGGCTAGCCCAGCAAGGCCCTAGGAGGGGAAAAGAGTGCCCAAAATATATTATAGATCAAGGTGGTTGGTTAACAACCGGTACAAAGGTTCGTAGGGCATCGGGCAAGCCCGACCCAAAATACATGGATGAATGAAAATGGAGAGCCCAGTTGGCTACAGAATGAGCTAAAGTGTTAGCTCCTCGCGGTACATAATGTAAGCTAAGACCTGATACAGTGTCAATGAGAGATCTAATATCCTGCAACTGGCGCCGAAGAGTGGAGGCATCCTCTCCTGCTCTACACAGCCGATTGATCAGCAGGGCCGCATCCGATTCAAGAAGAAACCCTGTCCAACCCGCCTCCACACCTAGTTGTACACCATCCGAGATCGCCTGTAGCTCTACCGACGTAGAGTCTGCAATAGTGTCCAAGTAAACTGCTCGTCCAAGCAGGATAGCACCAGCAGCATCACGAGCCACGATGCCAATTCCAGCCGATCCTGTAGAGGGGTGAAAAGCGCCATCAACATTGATTTTGATTGATCCAGTCGGCGGCGGCCTCCATGCAGGTGGGGAGAGTGCTGTCGTCGTCTGTTGCCTCGTCGTGGAAATGTCTGTTTTGGCCGATAGGTAGTCGCGAAGTAGATCCTGTGAGTTCATCAATGTGAGCCATGGGGGCTGCAAACGCTGAGAATGGACCCACTCATTCCTCCTATTCCAAATATTCCACAATGTAGTTAGGAGAAGATCAAATTGTGCGCAAGAGAGGAGCTCCTTGTTCCAGCCAAAGTGATATTGAGGTTGCGTTGCTATCACGAAGTGCGCTCGGGAAATCTGCAAGGCGGAGTGTCTCAGCAGCGCCTGGACAGTCCTTTAAAGCATGGAGGGCTGATTCCAGAGTCGAGGGGCAGAACGGACACATGCCGGTGCCCAGCCCAATAGTCGCAAGTCGGTCACCTGTGGGTAGTGCACCCCGTCCTACCCGCCAGCCAAAAGTGCGGACCTTCGGGAGTGTGTTGGATTTAGCAATAATCTTCCACAGAGGACTCGGACGCTCAAGAGGTCGAGAGGGCCTACGTAAGAATAGGTAACCTGAGCGTACTGAATATATATTGGTATCATGAAAACCCCACAGTAAGGTATCGCGATGGACATCAGATATAGGTACATGCAATATGTTGGCTGCGTCATCATCGTCAAAATATTGCCGCACTTTATGTTCATCCCATACATTATGATGCCGAATCATAAAATCTCCGCATCGCAAGGGTATCTCCTCATTATCTGGATAACTACCAAAGAGAGAGATCCCATTGGATCCACCCCAGTTATCACTAAGGATGCGCAGACGACTATCAATTCCAGGCCTCCAGAAGAAACCCGGTTGTAATTGCTGCAGAGCCTGCCATATACCTCGCCAAGCATAGGAGGCGCGGTGGTCAACCTTTGCCTCCATAATATTCCCGGAAGGATAATAGCGTGATTTGAGGACCCGGGCGAGTAGGGAGTTGGGCGAGTGGATGAGTCGCCATATTTGCTTCCCTAGAAGAGCAATATTAAAGTCTCGTAGGTCGCGGAAGCCCATGCCCCCTGCAGCTTTGGGGGTGCACATAGTATCCCAGGATAGCATTGGCCATCCTTTCTTGTTACTCCTGCCTGTTCACCAGTAACGGCGGATAGATCGTGTCGCATCATCCACAATGTTTTGTGGGAGTAAATAACATGACATGACGTATTGGGGCAAAGCTTGCGCCACTGATTTTATGAGAACTTCCCGCCCACTGTATGACAGCAAGTTGGTATACCATTTAGTCATGCGGGAATTGACTTTGTCTCTAATGAAACCAAGGCTAGCCGTTCGGTTCCTCCCAATGAGTAGAGGGACTCCTAGATAGGTTCCAGGGTCGTCAACCAAACGGATGCCAAGAGTATGCTGTAGCGCATGTGTAAAGTCTATCGAACAGAAGGAGCTACAAAAGGCAGTCGACTTAGAAAAGTTGACTGACTGTCCTGATGATTCCTCGTACAGACGGAGAATCTCCTTCAACTGGTGTATTTCCCTAGGGCAATTACGGACAAATACAATACTATCATCGGCAAAGAGCAGGTGATTAATTCTTGGGCCGCGCCTATTGGCATGTAACCCAATTAGACATCCCGATTGCTGTTCAGCCTCGAGGGCCGCTGAAAGCCCTTGGGAGCATATTAAAAAGAGGAAAGGCGAGAGAGGGTCCCCTTGCCGGATTCCCCTAGTCGGAAAGAACTCATTAGATAGAGCGCCATTAAGACGGACTGAAAAAGACACAGTGGATACACATCGGAGTAGTAATTGTACCCAGTCAGATGCGAATCCCATACGTAACATCACGTCTTTAAGAAAAGACCATTCAACCTTATCAAAAGCTTTTTCCATATCGAGCTTCAATGCAGCCCCCTGATATATTGAAGCGTTATTTGTATGGAGGGTATGCACAAGTTCATGCGCAATCAAAATATTGTCAGTAATGTTCCTGCCACTAACAAAAGCAGCTTGCGCATCACTGATACAATATGGTAATATAGGTTTAAGTCTATTCACAAGAACCTTAGCTATGGTCTTGTAAATAACAGTGCATAAACTGATCGGCCGAAATTGACGCATGTTCGAGGCGTCAGGCACCTTTGGGATGAGGACAATGATGGCTTTGTTCACCGTTGCCATATCCTCTTCTCCTCGTAACAAGCGCAAACAAAGTCGTATAAACTCAGGCCCTATGACATCCCAGTATTGTCTATAGAAACTACTAGGGAAGCCGTCAAAACCTGGGGCTTTCCTAGGGCCTATATCCCTGAAAGCTGCGATTACCTCGTCTTCAGAGAAGGGTCGTAGCAAAGACGCATTCATGTCAGCGCTAACCATCGGGGTAATGTGTTCCAATAGCACCGGAGAGGAGCTTGGATTGGACGATGTGAACAAATCCTGGAAATACTCGGATGCAATCCGAAGAAGCTCAGGTTTCTCTGTATGCCAAGTTTGGTCTACATCGAAGAGACCACATATGGTGTTCTTTTTCCTTCATTTAGAAGCTCGGGCATGGAAGAAGGAAGTGTTCTTATCACATTGCGAAAGCCAGGTGACACGAGATCGTTGTGCCCAGTAGGCTTCCTTAGCATCCAGAAGACGTTTAAGTTCCAATTTTGCATCACGGAGATTGAGTAACATGTCTTGAGACAGTCTTCTCTGACGCATATAGGAGTTAATCTTACGCTGAAGATCAGCGATGCGATTGTTGGAGGTGGAGCGTCTAGTCGCTTGCCAATCATGTAAGTGGTTTCCTACGGTGGTCAGCTTGTCGAGCAGAGTGCCCGACGCGTTGGACCACGCTTGGTGAACCGTGGAGATACATGCCGGGTCCTTTGCCCAGCAAGCCTCGAAACGAAAATGGTCACCATTATGCTCATCATATTGGCCACGATGCACATTAGGTGTAGTACGTGTAGTGTCCATAATAATGACATAGTGATCCGAATTAGGGGAAAAAATATTCCTACACTGGAAAGATAAGTGGGCATTAAGCCATGCATCGCATGCAAGATATCTATCCAAACGTTCACAAACAGCTGTAACGTTCGGCCCTGTACGCGACCAAGTGAACCAACCTGAACATGGTTTGCAATCAAAAATCCCATTACGTACAAGGCACTCGCGAAAGTTAGTGATTTGTGATTGCGGTCTACGGGCTCTGCCTTGTTTTTCGGAGTCCGATAAAATATCATTTAGGTCCCCTCCAATTAACCAAGGTAGAGTTGAATTTTTACTAAGAGAATCAATGAGTTCCCACGTTTTATATTTCATGCTAGTTTCGGCAAACCCATAGATTCCGGTAAAACGGAAGCAGTCATCGGAAGATGTAACAATGGAATCTAAATGACGATCAGAATACGATAAAAGATCCACAGTCAATTTATTATTCCAAAGTAATATCAATCCAGAGCAATTTGGGCTGCTTTTCACATGGAAGCAGCCCACCATATCTAAAGAAAGTTTCAACCATTCAAAATTAAAATTACATAACCGAGTCTCAGATAAAAAATAATAAAAGGTTCTAATTTGCGAACCATTGAAATAAGCCCTCGAACTGCCTCTGGTGAACCAAGCCCACGGCAGTTCCAGCACATGAGCCTCATTTCTCTCGGCGGGGTTGAATATCAGCCGCCGCCGAAGAGACTTTGCTGCTCATCCCAGCTTTAGAGTGTTTAGTTTTTTCAGTAGGAGATGTTCCGTGCTTTGCCGGTCGTGATGGAACCTTGAGAGAGGTACGTGGACGTTTAGCCAACGTAGGAGCAGTCAATGGAGGGCTGCGTTTCGTCTTACGCGGTTCGCCGGCAGTCTTTGGTGGGCTCGAAGAAGTAGCGAGCCAATCCTCAAAGTCAGGGTTGACATAGGCAGTACTTCCATGTCCAACGGTAGTAGACTTAGCCGGCACTGCAGTGGGCACCGGGAAGCCTTCATTGTCGATCAAGACGAACCTCTTGTTGTGTGGAGTGGAAGATACATCCTCAGCCACTGTGGCTGCCTGGGCAGCATCGGGGGTTCCCGTATTTGCTGATCCCGCATCGGCTGGGATGACAGCAATGGGGGCTACATCAAAGGCTTCAACTGAAAGCTGTCCCGTGGGATCCCCATCCGTGTCAGCCATTAGCTCCTCAGGGGCAGCATCAGGCGCGATTGGAATTAGCTGCTCCTGCAGCGTGTCCGCACCAAGGGGTGCTGTAGCCTCAGCGTCCTTGGCAACTTGCTGCTCCTGCAGCGTTTCCGCACCCAGGGGTGCTGCAGCATCAGCGTTCTTGGCAGCAGCAGTGGCTGACTGCCCTGGGCTGCGTTCCTTCCTCGAAGCCGAGGCTGCCGCTTCTGAATGTTTCGTGGCTGAGACGGCATCAGTTACCGCCACTGCTTTTCCTTTACGGTCTGGTCCTGAGGAGCAGAAACGACAAAGGGAATAGTAAATATAAATAGTAGGAAAATTTCCTACTAAGTAGTAAAAAACCACAACAAATGCAGGATAATTTATAATTGATACCTGCATTGCTACGTTTTCCTTTGGTTGATCCTTCACCTGCAATGAGGCCAAAGGGTGATGTAAATCAGTGTACAATGGAGAACAAAAATGATAAAACTTAATCCAATTCCAAAATGAGTACATATTGTGAAATAGAAATGTACCATTGTTAGCCATCAAAGGCTTAGCAGGCTCAAAATAACTAACCCTTCCTCTGGTTGTTATTTTAGATTTCTTCTTTGGTGCCGGGGCACGTAACCAATCACCATACTGTTGGGGCACGGTTTTGTCATCCTTAAAATCCACACAAGTGGCTTTAAGATGGCACAAAATACCACATCCATGACAGAAAGATGGTAAATTCTCATATTGTATAGGCAGCATCTGGGGGCCTTCATCCTCCTCAAGCTGAACAAACACAAACCGACGCAGTGGCTGGTGTACATCAATTATGACTAGGACACGGAGGAATTCAGTCATATTCCACTCCTCCGATTGACGGGAATCAGTCCCTATGACTGCACCTATCCCACCTCCAATAGCTTGGCCGGTGGCGTTTGCCACCACAACGCTAGTCATCATAGCGATCGGTACTCTATGTATTCTTACCCAGATACGCATATGATCGTATCGGTAGCCCTTAATGGTGAGCTTTGGCTGCACAGGTAGGATTGCGAGCCAATCTTTCTTAAAAGTCCAGGGCCCTCCCTTTAGGACAACATCCCTGCCAGCTTTAGTCTCAAACTTAAACAGAAAATGTCCAGAGCCAAGAGACGTTACCGTTGAGAGCTTGTATTCTCTCCAAATAGCAGTGAAGAGTCGTATCACAGCATTCTCTTCATAATCTTTTGTGTTGAACAGTTTTCCTATGAGTGACGATTTGTAGTCGTCAAGGGGAATGGCCTTTGTTGAGGCAGGAGCACAGATTACATGTTTCTCTTCTGCTGTAAACTGAAGGTTATCAAAGCAAGAGAGAAAAGAGTCAGTGGAAGCCATGAATGCTTGTATGTACTCAACGATTGAAAGGGGTTTCACACAAGTGAAGTGTAACGTAGGAAGAGGTAGGAAATGCCTAGTGAACAATATACTTAGGCGAGAAATCTCAATGTAAGGAAAATGATATTCGAAACCTTGAGTAAATGGGTAGCCTCGATAAGGATAGGATAAAGTGGAATAAAATTTAAAATTCCATATATATTTTAAAATGTATATGGATTTAAGGAATATCCCAATAACAATCTGGGGGTTAAAAATTAGAATTAACTTAAATTCATATAGATTATCCCAAAAAATAAAATAAAATGAATTTGTATAATTCCCTGCTATTCGTAGGGATGCAAGAGAAGGAAGTTTGAATTTAAAAAATCTATTGATAATCATTAGATTAGAAGAGAATATTAAATTAAATTCAAAATTATTATTAAGATAATAGTCAAAAGAATTGAATTTAATTACTATCCTGATAATCCTGAGATTAAAGTTGAATAGTAATTTTAATTCAAATAAATGACTAGGATTATAAGATATTATTAAATCCCAACCAAGTAGAATCTTATCACAGAGTAAAGGTAAATTGAATTTATACAATATCATAACCAACTTGTGATTAACAGATGATGTAATCAATAATTTGAATTTAAGTAGAGTCTTTATAATCATGGGATTATAAGAGGATCTGAATTTAAATTCAAATAGATTATTAAGGATGTATGGAAAGGATTTGAATTTAAATGATATCTTTTGAATCCTAAGATTTAAAGATAAATTGATTTTAAACTCAACTAGAGCCCCATAAGGGATGGACTTGTCTAGATAATAAAAATACATTTGTATTTTAATATTTATAAACTGTAAATAAAGCATCATTTTAAATTTATTATGTACGATATTAAAATCGTAGTAAGATATTGAATCCCTTAGAAATAGGAGTAAGTTAAAATGTGATAGATTTTGGTGGGATTCCACCGGTTTGCATGCAATGCATGGTACACGTGAATGGGCCAACGTCTCCCATGCAGACTTGTAACGTGGCAGTTCACCATTCCCAAAAATGAGTGAAACGTATCTGGAGCTCCGACAGATGTGGCGCATTAAGGCTGCTACCGTCCGGCGGCTAGCAGCCACCCTCTCCCCGGTCGTTCGGTTTGGTTGACGGTGCTCATGCATCGTGGTAAATCTTAAAGTCCATATCTTTGTAGACATGATGAAATAAACATAAACCAATATATTAGCATTTTGTTGTAATAACAAAATTGTAGAAACAAATGAATGAATTCTCTGCATTAACAGCCACTGACAGATAGTTTCATTCAAAAATAATAAGTTCCCCAGCGTTAAATTGCTGTGAAAGGATTGGATACAAGGTCGTTTAGACCAGGAAAATTCCTGTACTCGGTAAGCAGAGACAAGATCTGCGAAGGGAATAAAAAATGATGTCCCAGCATATGTGTGATGTCTATAAAAAACATCAGTTGCTTTAACGGCAGGGTGTGGCCACTGCCAAAGCCAAAGTTGCACCAATAATGAAAACAGAATTGATGAGCAGTAAAAATTCCGTCGGGCTAGGTGTGTGATGATCACTTTCATCATATTTGTGCTAAGAAAGCACCATGATGAAAGTAAAGGGGGAGGGTGGAGGCATGGATGACGGCGGAGATTGGGGCGGAAGAGGGTGGATAAGAGGAGGAGGAGGGGGCGGAGAAGGGTGAGAAGAAGGAGGAGAGGGAGAAAAGAGAAGGGAGAGTTTGAGAGAAAATTTGAGAGAGAATTTGAGAGAAATTTCATCACACCCACCCGTTGGAATTTTAACTGATCCGTTAGAATTTTAACTGAGTAGAAAGTACAAAAAGCGAGTTTTTGCAATATAATTTGTTTGAAAATCTCTTAATCAATTGTATGAACTCCTAAATTTGGATTAAAACTTATTTTGCAACCCTTTTGTAGAGGTTTCGGACGAGCGGGTCTGAATGGGCCGAACAATGGACCCGTTACAATTTTAACAGAGTAAAAAGCAGAAAAATCGAGTTTTTGCAATATAATTGTGTTGAAAAGCTCATAATCAATTGTATGAACTCCTAAATTTGGATTAAAACTTATTTTGCAACCCTTTTGTAGAGGTTTCGGACGAGCGGGTCTAAATGGGCCGAACAATGGACTCGTTAGAATTTTAACGGAGTAAAAAGTACAGAAATCGAGTTTTTGCAATATAATCGTGTTGAAAAGCTCATAATCAATTCTATGATATCCTAAATTTGGATTAACACTTGTTTTGCAACCCTTTTGTAGAGGTTTCGGATGAGGGGGTCTAAATGGGCCGAACAATGGACTCGTTAGAATTTTATCTAAGTAAGAAGTACAGAAATCGGGTTTTTGCAATATAATCGTGTTGAAAATCTCGTAATCAATTGTATGAACTCCTAAATTTGTATTAAAACTTATTTTCCAACCCTTTTGTAGAGGTTTAGAACAAGCGGGTCTAAATGGTCCGAACAATGGACCCGTTAGAATTTTAACGGAGTAAAAAGTACAAAAATCGGGTTTTTGCAATATAATCGTGTTGAAAAGCTCGTAACCAATTGTATGAACTCCTAAATTTGTATTAAAACTTATTTTCCGACCCTTTTGTAGAGGTTTAGAACAAGCGAGTCTAAATGGGTCGAACAATGGACCCGTTAGAATTTTAATAGAGTAAAAAGTACAGAAATCGAGTTTTTGCAATATAATCAAGTTGGAAAGCTCGATATCAATTATATGAACTCTTTAATTTGATTATAACTTGTTTTGAGGTCTTTTTTGTAGAGGTTTCGGACAAGCAGGTCTAAATAGGCCGAACAATGGACCCGTTAGAATTTTAACTGAGTAAAAAGTACAGAAATTGAGTTTTTGCAATATAATCATGTTGAAAAGCTTGTAATCAGTTATATGAACTCCTAAATTTGGATTAAAACTTACTTTGCAGCCCTTTTGTAGAGGTTTCGGACGATCGGGTTTAAATGGGCCGAACAATGGACCCGTTAGAATTTTAACGGAGTAAATAGTACAGAAATCGAGTTTTTTCAATATAATCGTGTTGAAAAGCTCGTAATCAATTATATGAACTCCTAAATTTGGATTAAAACTTATTTTGCAGCCCATTTGTAGAGGTTTCGGACGAACGGGTCTAAATGGGCCGAACAAAGGACCCGTTAGAATTTTAACAGAGTAAAAAGTATAGATATCGAATTTTTGCAATATAATCATGTTGGAAAGCTCGAAATTAATTATATGAACTCTTAAATTTGATTAAAACTTGTTTTGCGGTCTTTTTTGTAGAGGTTTCGAACGAGCGGGTCTAAATGGGCCGAACAATGGACTCGTTAGAATTTTAACTGAGTAAAAATTACAGAAATCGAGTTTTTGCAATATAATCGTGTTAAAAAGCTCGTAATCAATTGTATTAACTCCTAAATTTGGATTAAAACTTATTTTGCAACCCTTTTGTAGAGGTTTCGGACGAGCGGGTCTAAATGGGCCGATCAATGGACCTGTTAGAATTTTAACTGAGTAAAAAGTACAGAAATCGAGTTTTTGCAATATAATCGTGTTGAGAAGCTCGTAATCAATTGTATGAACTCCTAAATTTTGATTAAAACTTATTTTCCAACCCTTTTCTAGAGGTTTCGGACGAGCGGGTCTAAATGGGCAGAACAATGGACCCGTTAGAATTTTAACTGAGTAAAAAGTACAGAAATCGA
The DNA here is from genome assembly GCA_030270665.1 of Hibiscus trionum. Classification (NCBI taxonomy): domain Eukaryota; kingdom Viridiplantae; phylum Streptophyta; class Magnoliopsida; order Malvales; family Malvaceae; genus Hibiscus; species Hibiscus trionum. The sequence goes on along the minus strand of BSYR01000010.1, from coordinate 33,106,199 downwards.
GTTTTTGCAATATAATCGTGTTGAAAAGCTCGTAATCAATTATATGAACTCCTAAAATTTGATTCTAATTTGTTTTGCGGTCTCTTTTTTAGAGGTTTTGGACGAGCGGGTCTAAATGGGTCGAACAATGGATCCGTTAGAATTTTAACTGAGTAGAAAGTACAAAAAGTGAATTTTTGCAATATAATCTGTTTGAAAATCTCTTAATCAATTGTATGAACTCCTAAATTTGGATTGAAACTTATTTTGCAACCTTTTTGAAGAGGTTTCGGACGAGCGGGTCTAAATGGGCCTAACAATGGACCCGTTAGAATTTTAAGAGAGTAAAAAGCAGAAAAATTATATGAACTCCTAAATTTGGATTAAAACTTATTTTGCAGCCCATTTGTAGAGGTTTCGGACGAACGGGTCTAAATGGGCCGAACAAAGGACCCGCTAGAATTTTAACAGAGTAAAAAGTATAGATATCGAATTTTTGCAATATAATCATGTTGGAAAGCTCGAAATTAATTATATGAACTCTTAAATTTGATTAAAACTTGTTTTGCGGTCTTTTTTGTAGAGGTTTCGGACGAGCGGGTCTAAATGGGCCGAACAATGGACTCGTTAGAATTTTAACTGAGTAAAAGTTACAGAAATCGAGTTTTTGCAATATAATCGTGTTAAAAAGCTCGTAATCAATTGTATTAACTCCTAAATTTGGATTAAAACTTATTTTGCAGCCCATTTGTAGAGGTTTCGGACGAACGGGTCTAAATGGGCCGAACAAAGGACCCGTTAGAATTTTAACAGAGTAAAAAGTATAGATATCGAATTTTTGCAATATAATCATGTTGGAAAGCTCGAAATTAATTATATGAACTCTTAAATTTGATTAAAACTTGTTTTGCGGTCTTTTTTGTAGAGGTTTCGGACGAGCGGGTCTAAATGGGCCGAACAATGGACCCGTTAGAATTTTAACTGAGAAAAATGTACAGAAATCGAGTTTTTGCAATATAATCGTGTTGAAAAGCTCTTAATCAATTGTATGAACTCCTAAATTTGGATTAAAACTTATTTTGCAGCCCATTTGTAGAGGTTTCGGACGAACGGGTCTAAATGGGCCGAACAAAGCACCCGTTAGAATTTTAACTGAGAAAAATGTACAGAAATCGAGTTTTTGAAATATAATCATGTTGAAAAGCTCGTAATCAATTATATTTGCAGCTCTTTTGTAGAGGTTTCGGACGAACGGGTTTAAATGGGCCGAACAAAGGACCCGTTAGAATTTTAACAGAGTAAAAAGTACAGAAATCGAATTTTTGCAATATAATCATGTTGGAAAGCTCGACATTAATTATTTGAACTCTTAAATTTGATTAAAACTTGTTTTGCGGTCTTTTTTGTAGAGGTTTCGGACGAGCGAGTCTAAATGGGCCGAACAATGGACTCGTTAGAATTTTAACTGAGTAAAAAGTACAGAAATCGAGTTTTTGCAATATAATCGTGTTGAAAAGCTCGTAATCAAATGTATTAACTCCTAAATTTGGATTAAAACTTATTTTGCAACCCTTTTGTAGAGGTTTCGGACGAGCGGGTCTAAATGGGCCGAACAATGGACCCGTTAGAATTTTAACTGAGTCAAAAGTACAGAAATCGAGTTTTTGCAATATAATAGTGTTGAAAAGCTTGTAATAAATTATATAAACTCCTAAATTTCGATTAAAACTTACTTTGCGGTCCTTTTCGTAAGGTTTCGGACGAGCGAGTCTAGATGGGCCGAACAATGGACCCGTTAGAATTTTAACTGAGTAAAAAGTACAAAAATCGAGTTTTTGCAATCTAATTGTGTTGAAAAGCTCGTGATCAATTGTATGAACTCCTAAATTTGGATTAAAACTTATTTTGCAACCCTTTTGTAGAGTTTTCAGATGAGCGAGTCTAAATGGGCCGAACATTGGACCCGTTAGAATTTTAACTAAGTACAAAGTACAGAAATCAATTTTTTGCAATATAATCATGTTGAAAAGCTCGTAATCAATTATATGAACTCCTAAAATTTGATTCTAATTTGTTTTGCGGTCTCTTTTGTGGAGGTTTCGGACGAGCGGGTCTAAATGGGCCGAACAATGGATCCGTTAGAATTTTAACTAAGTAGAAAGTACAAAAAGTGAGTTTTTGCAATATAATCTGTTTGAAAATCTCTTAATCAATTGTATGAACTCCTAAATTTGGATTAAAACTTATTTTGCAACCTTTTTGTAGAGGCTTCGGACGAGCGGGTCTAAATGGGCCTAACAATGGACCCGTTAGAATTTTAAGAGAGTAAAAAGTAGAAAAATCGAGTTTTTGCAATATAATTGTGTTGAAAAGCTCATTATCAATTGTATGAACTCCTAAATTTAGATTAAAACTTATTTTGCAACCCTTTTGTAGAGGTTTCGGACGAGCGGGTCTAAATGGGCCGAACAATGGACCCGTTAGAATTTTAACAGAGTAAAAAGTATAGAAATCAAGTTTTTGCAATATAATCATGTTGAAAAGCTCGTAATCAATTGTATGAACTCATAAATTTGGATTAACACTTAAGTTTGCAATCCTTTTGTTGAGGTTTCGGACGAGGGGGTCTAAATGGGCCGAATAATGGACCCGATAGAATTTTAACTGAGTAAAAAGTACAGAAATCGGGTTTTTGCAATATAATCGTGTTGAAAATCTCGTAATCAATTGTATGAACTCATAAATTTGGATTAAAACTTATTTTGCAACCCTTTTGTAGAGGTTTCGGATGAGCGGGTCCAAATGGGCCGAACAATGGACCCGTTAGAATTTTTACTTAGTAAAAAGTAATAAAATCGAGTTTTTGCAATATAATCGTGTTAAAAAGCTCGTAATCAATTGTATGAACTCCTAAATTTGGATTAAAACTTATTTTGCAACCCTTTTGTAGAGGTTTTCGGACGAGCGGGTCTAAATGGGCCGAACAATGGACCCGTTAGAATTTTAACTAAGTAAAAAGTACAGAAATCGAGTTTTTGCAATATAATCGTGTTGAAAAGCTCGTAATGAATTGTATGAACTCAAAAATTTGGATTAAAACTTATTTTGCAGCCCTTTTGTAGAGGTTTCAGACGAGCGAGTCTAAATGGGACGAACAATGGACCCGTTAGAACATTAACTGAATAAAAGTACATAATTCTAGTTTTTTCAATATAATCGTGTTGAAAAGCTCGTAATTTAATTTTATGAACTCCTAAATTTGGATTAAAACTTATTTTGCAACCCTTTTGTAGAGGTTTCGGACGAGCGGGTCTAAATGGGCCGAACAATGGACCCGTTAGAATTTTAGCTGAGTAAAAAGTACAGTAATCGAGTTTTTGCAATATCATCATGTTGAAAAGATCGTAATCAATTATTTGAACTCCAAAAATTTGATTCTAACTTGTTTTGCAGTCTTTTTTGTAGAGGTTTCGGACGAGCGGGTCTAAATGGGCCGAACAATGGACCCGTTAGAATCTTAACTGAGAAAAAAGTACAGAAATCGAGTTTTTGCAATATAATCGTGTTAAAAAGCTCGTAATCAATTGTATTAAATCTTAAATTTGGATTAAAACTTATTTTGCAACCCTTTTGTAGAGGTTTCGGACGAGCGAGTCTAAATGGGCCGAACAATGGACTCGTTAGAATTTTAACGGAGTAAAAAGTACAGAAATCGAGTTTTTGCAATATAATCGTGTTGAAAAGCTCATAATCAATTGTATGAACTCCTAAATTTGGATTAAAACTTATTTTGCAAACCTTTTGTAGAGGTTTCGGATGGGCGAGTCTAAATGGGCCGAACAATGGACCCGTTAGAATTTTAACTGAGTACAAAGTACAGAAATCAAGTTTTTGCAATATAATTGTGTTGAAAAGCTCGTAATCAATTATCTGAACTCCTAAAATTTGATTCTAACTTGTTTTGCGGTCTTTTTTGTAGAGGTTTTGGATGAGCGGGTCTAAATGGGCCGAACAATGGATATGTTAGAATTTTAACTGGGTAGAAAGTACAAAAAGCGAGTTTTTGCAATATAATCTGTTTGAAAATATCTTAATTAATTGTATGGACTCCTAAATTAGGATTAAAACTTATTTTGCAACCCTTTTGTAGAGGTTTCGGACGAGCGGGTCTAAATTGGCAGAACAATGGACCCGTTAGAATTTTAACAGAGTAAAAAGCAGAAAAATCAAGTTTTTGCAATATAATTGTGTTGAAAAGCTCATAATCAATTGTATGAACTCCTAAATTTGTATTAAAACTTATTTTGCAACCCTTTTGTAGAGGTTTCGGACGAGCGGGTCTAAATGGGCCGAACAATGGACTCGTTAGAATTTTAACGGAGTAAAAAATACAGAAATCGAGTTTTTGCAATATAATCGTGTTGAAAAGCTCATAATCAATTGTATGAACTCCTAAATTTGGATTAACACTTGTTTTGCAACCCTTTTGTAGAGGTTTCAGACGAGCGGGTCTAAATGGGCCGAACAATGGACCCGTTAGAATTTTAACTGAGTAAAAAGTACAGTAATCGAGTTTTTGCAATATAATCATGTTGAAAAGATCGTAATCAATTATATGAACTCCAAAAATTTGATTATAACTTGTTTTGCAGTCTTTTTTGTAGAGGTTTCGGACGAGCGGGTCTGTAACCCCCTTAACCCGGCCTAGACGGTTGACCCGAATTAAGAAAGTCACACGGGGAAAACCAAAGTCAACCCGAAAGTCAACCTTGATTAACGACCCTTTTTTTATTTTTAATCTTGTCTAGATGCACATTAACCTTATATGTGATCACACAATCAACATGCTCAAAGATCACAAACATCAGAGATCAAACAGGGACCCAATTAAACAAATTACAACTTTAGGGACCAAAATGTAATTTCTGATAATTAAAAGGACTTAACCCAAATGAAAGTTACCAACTTAAAATTAATCATGTTTCATGCATCACGGCCAAATTTCAGCTCAAACGGGCATCCCAAACTCATACAATTGCACAAACAAGATTCAGGACCAAAATGCAAACTTTTTGAAACACATAACTGCCACTGTCAGCCCCCAACGGTCAACCGTTCCGAAACGGGAGACAGCCCGTTTCGAAACGCGGGGCCGTTCCGCAACGCGTACCGCAACGGGGGTCTGGCAGTAGCCAAACCGTTCCGAAACGGTAGCACCCGTTTCGGACGCCTGGGTTCATGCAGGGCACCCGTTCCGAAACGGTGTCACCTGTTCCGAAACGCCTAGCCCAGAAAGCTGCATTTTGCTCACTCAAACACACAATTGACCAACCGAACATGCTCCAAAAGCCACCAAACTTTACCAACATGCAATTCAACCTAAACGAGACATGCTTGCATCAACAATTCATTAGAAACACATCATATGCAAAAAGCCCCAAATCTATAGGCATGCTTCCTACACAAGCAACCATTTAGGCACAAACCTTCCAAAATAATCTCAAATAAGCCAAATCATGTTCCAACAACAATAACAACATTTAAACATCCTTGATCAACATAAATGAGCACATACACAATAATCCCAAGAGATTCTACTCCCATTGCCTCTATTAACTATAGCTATTCACCGAGACATACATCTCACTTGGAGTCCACCTTGAATCCCTTGCTCCTTGCTGTCCAAACTTCAAAGATCTGCATTGATGGACAAAAAGAGCGTAAGCACATAATGCTTAGTGAGGAATGCTCAAAACCAAAACACCATCAATGCAGCGGGTCATAAAACACTTGTAAAACAAACCCGATTTGTTTACCAAAACCATGTTTGAAATCCTTTTCAACAACAAGCATCAACCATGCATAAACACCATATGCAAAGCTAAAACAAAACTATGGAAAACACTTCCATTTCACAACATACCTTTCTTAATCTTGAAAGCCATTTCAAACAAGAATCCTTTTAAAATCATTACTCAAGCAATCCATCACATACATTTAACCAAGGCAACTTATAAACCATACTAACATAATCACATGCCTTTTAAAAACAAGTCCTACAAGACTTCAATGCATTAAAGATATTCATGCTCACATACATCATTTACCAAATGATAATCAACACTTGTTCAACCTAACAAGTAAACATGCATTCACATGCATCATACACCTTTCATGCAACAATGCATCTTTTCAAGCAACTCATGCTTCACATGCAACCATGCATCATTTCAAGCATCCCATGCTTCTTTATGTCCAAGAACATCATATTGGCATTCAAGTGATCAATCACATCCACCTTTCAACTCAACATCTAATCGGATACGCGGATTCCAAGCGTTGTCCCTACGCTCCCTACACCCTACCCAATCCAAGGTCTCCCAAATGGGCAACAACCTCCATTTGACCTCAACATCCTAAGGTTCCCATGTATGGACTTTTAAACACCACACAACCTTAGCTTTTCCTCAAGGTTCCCATGTATGGACTTTCAACCACCATACAACCTTGACATGCACAAGGTTCTCCCGTATGGACTTTTAACCACCATACAACCTTTGCATAACCGATTGGTAGTTGTAGAATATCATCTAACGAGATCCGGGACATCACACAAGATCCACACATGGACTTAACACTGCCATTGTGATCTCAACAAGCACAAGGTTCTCACATATGGGCAACACCTCCATATAACCTTTGCTCAACCAAGGTCCTCGAATGGGCAACAACCTCCACTATGACCTCATCTCGTTAGGAAACTTGAAGGGAGTTTACCCGGTCCACTCTTGACCACTCCACCTCCAAGGCGACTTTATTCACGGTGCACCCAATCCTATAGCCGGCTAACTATATCCGATCAAAGAACCAAGAACCACTTACATCACTTGCCAATATAACCACCTTACCACATTAGTCCAATGTTTCACATGCATAACCAATATGCAAAACCATTACCACATTAACCAAATGATTCACATGCATAACCAATGTGCAAAAACCATCATTTAACAACATAAATTCACTGTTTTCAAGCATTATACAAAGCCATTGCACAACATGCAACATCATGCATCAAAACCACATTTTCAATGTATAAAACCAAGGATCTCTTACCTTGAGCATCCTTCCCATATGGCTTTCAAAACCAGCATTAAACCATGCTAAAACGTGCTTATAAAACAGAATTAAACCATGCCAAAACACAGGCAATTCAATCATCAACCACCATTGCTTAAAAAGCCAGTTCATATCACAACTCAAGTAAGAAATCCATTTACTTACTCTTGAGCTTAGCAAAGTTGTTTAGACTTAAACTAAGCTCCCAAAACCTTCAAACCTTTGATTAAAAGCCGAAAACCCAACTTCACTCACCGATAACCAAACAAGACTAGCCAACAAGCCTTCCAAGCTTCCGAAACCTTCCGCAAACACCTTCAAAGCTCAAGGATCAAACTCCCCTGTTTCAAGCACACAAAAACAGCACATTAATGCATCATTATGCATTAAGAACAGCAGCCACACAACCAAACTCGCTGCTCAACACAAATCCAACAATTCGGCTACCAAACCCAACCGAAATCACCTCCAAACATTACCAAAACTTAACCCAGCCAAGATCCATCACTTCTAACCATTTTTATACATCAATTAACATCCAAAATGATTACAAACACATCCTTATACCTCCAGGTATAACAGATCACCAAAAACACTCCAAAAACAACCAAAAACTCAAGCAAAACTTAGGAAATTCAACCTATCCGGGATTGCATTAGTTAAACATCAATTTCTAATCAACTTAGCATTCATTTAACATCATTTTGACACTTCAAAACACTGCCCAAACAGATCACACGAAAATTCCACCAAAATCACCAAATCTTGCATTTTAGCCAAAAATCAAGATCTCATTTGAAAAACCATTAACAAATCATAAATCAAGGATTGAGAACTTGGGAATTTCAATAAAGAACTTGAAGTTCAGAGGAGAAGGACGTTCTTACCTCCAAACTTGAATTTCTCCTTTTTAGAGCCAAAAAGCTTGATGAAACAACTTGCAAATTGAGAGGTTTTGTTGATGAGATGATTAGGAATCAAGTAAGAGTTGAAATGAGAGATTTAGATGCCAAAATCAGAGAAAGAAATCTGGAGAATTTTGTTTGGGTTGAGAGAAAATGAGAGAAAAGAGAAATTGAGAGAAAATGGAAAATTAGTTAGGAAATTGGTTAAAATGATTTCCCTCCTTTTTCTTAATCTTTAAAAATCAGAATAAAGCCTTAAAATATCTTAGAAAAATCTGGAGAAATCCTTTTTGGAATAATAGCTCCTTAAAGATTCAAAGTTTCAATCCTTTATAAAACTGTCCCGCAACTTTCAAAAATTACATTTTGGTCACTAGCCAAAATGTCAACCTTCCAAACCTCATTTTCCAAAATTGATTTCACAGTTCACATATATATATTAAAAGATGATTTTAGAACATTTTTCCATATTTTTAATGCAACCCGAACTAGGCTTTCCTAAATTCACTCTTATATATTCGATCAGCACTTTGACCGAACCGGTCAACTCCCAAAACTTCTGAGCCCAAAACCGGGGCGTTACAACTCTTCCCCCCTTAGGAAATTTCGTCCCCGAAATTTAACCGGCGAAAGAAAACCACAACCTTCCCAAACCAACACACAAGGCAACACAAAAGCCTCAACCAACACTGAACACTTTCCACACAAAACCTCCACCAAACCTAGCACCACCACATGCTGTTCGCAAAACCAGAACACACAAAGATAGCCGCACTTAACCTTTCACATAACCAGACCGTACACCACCCCAACATCAACCTGAAGAACTTCAGCTCTTACAGCAGACCACACTGTAACACACAATACCCAAAACCTGTTTACACAAAGACAACAGCCAACCCAATCCAGCCACTATGCTAACTTCTCTGCTTCTAAAACTCTTGCAAACTCCCAAACCTCTTCCAAGAATCTTCCAACAAGCAAAAATCCTGAAACATCAACTGCCTACCCATACTCCTCAACGAAAGCTGATAAACCCTCACAACTGTTGCTAACATTACCACAACAACTCATCAGGAATACTCACCCAGATTCCAAGAATTACATCACAATCCCAACTTGACTCCGTCAGCCGTTCCACACACCACCAACCAATTCTCACAAGAACCCAAACAACCAACAAAAACATCAATCTTTCATTGACCTTCCACTTCAAACTTCAACCATAACACTTACCATACTAAAACATCGCCCAGCTTAAACATACAAACCATCTTCTTAACTCCTCAAAGGTTACTAAGAACCAGCACTTACAAACACAACTCTTCCACAACAACTTAAAAGCTAAGCTACTTCAGTACTTGGGAACACAACCACTAAGCTGCAACATCACTTAGCATCAAGGAACTACCCCTTCCACTTAGCTATTCAAACCACTAAACCGATTCTAAACTCAACCGATACCATCCAACACCAAACCACTAAACTCCTTAAGCATCAAACACTATCCTTCTACCAGCAGCTACACCACTCTCACTTTCACTAGCAACTAGCTTGGTATACTCCACTACTAACCCTCACCCAGCACCAAAACAACCTCTAAAAACCCATCATCCAACCTAATCCAACACACTAACAGATTCGATTAGTTATTAGCGAGTGGGAACATCGTATGCATGATCACCAACATGCCCTATCAATGCCTGATGTACATGTATGCAAAACCTCTAATGTCATGCCACATGTATGCATGGACCAACATATATAATATAGTATATAACAATGATTTTAACTGTGCATGAATGCCAATTCACACCCTCCAATAACATCCTCAAATCCGTCTAAGAACAACCTCCTACCTCACTTCTAGCTTATCTAACGTCACCATACCAACAACCATAAACCACAAGATACTTACCAAGCCTTCTTCACACCCAAGACATTTCCAAACCACCACTATTACTCCAACATACTAGCAACAAAACTAACCTTACCACACAAGGAAAACCAACAGAAACCAAACTAAAGCAACTAGAGCAAAGATTACTAAACAAGGTTACCTGGAAACACAACACCTCCCTGAAGCTTCATCAGACGAGCTCTCTTCCTTGCGGAACCACCACCCTCCTGCCACACCACTGCAGCACCAGCTAACACACTAGGGTCACCACCAACTCCTCGCGGTAAAGAACCTTGGCTATTCCGAGCCATCATCAAACAATCACGCCTCATGTGTCCAGCAGACCCACATTTCCAGCAATTCTCCTTTCTCACACCCTTCACAACTTTCTACTCTTTCAGCCACTTCTGAACCTTGCCTCGGCCGTGCCCACGACCTTTCTGAGACCCTTTGGCTAACACCAAAGCTAACTTCGCCCCATGAGGACAATCACGCTTAACATGTACTTTGGAACCACAATTCCAACAAACACCTACGCCCCAACAATTTCCAACATGTTGCCTTTCACAACGGTCACACACAGATGACTGAGCTTCCGCTCCTTGCTCAAGCAATACTTGTTCAACAACAGCACTACCCGCGCCTTGCTTAACCCTTGGAAATTCCCTTCCAAGATACCTTTCATAGAAGGCCGACACAAAGAAATCCCAATCAATATCATGGATATGTGACGCAACTGCCACAGATGTCCACCAGGCACTCACATCTTCCAACATCAAAGAAACAACACTCCCCAGCTTACAGGCATAATCACAGCCTTCCCGATCCAAAATCAGAACCACACTGGCCAACCAGGCCTCAAACATCTCCGGGGAAGTACCATGGTACTCTACAGCACCCAAATCAAGCAAATGCTGCTTCGGCAAACCTTCACATTTAGCCAGCACATCCACTGACTCCACCTCAACTGCAACCTGAGATGTTCCCAACACCCCCTGAACAACAGATGATGAACTTTTCATCACAGAACCAGCTTCTTTCCCTTGCCTTACCACCTCAACACTAGGCACAGAAGACTGAGGCAAAACACCTTTACAAAAGGGCGAATTCTTTGCCTTAACAACCCGCCCCAAGGCAGCAACCATCTCCCTCATTCGCCAATCCTCCATTGACTTTGCCATACCACTAACAACAACAAACATACAATCACAACAAACAAACAAATCAGTTAGACCAGCATTAGCAAGGATTCAAATTCCAACTCCAAAATAACACAATAGCTATATTAATAAGGCAATGGGTATCCCAAATCCTCCCCTTTACATGACATAACAGTCAACACAACATGGATATCACAACATCAAGCATATCAAACAAAATACTTTGATCATGCTTACATCAAACAGCATCCACTTGCCACAGCATACTAGCAACATAACATACACCTTACACTTCCATCAAGCATAACACAGCTCACAACATCAGCACATATCCACATTAATTCAACAATGATTCATAAACACAAAGCATGCTCGAAACATCAGCAACTTGATCAGAAACATCAACAATTTGCCCAGAAACACATGTTTCAACCAACATTCGACCCACTTTCATCCACACAACAAGGTAACATCAAACACACATCACAACATCTTACCGTTTTCCCCAAGCATTCGCAACACAGCTCTGATACCACCAAATGTAACCCCCTTAACCCGGCCTAGACGGTTGACCCGAATTAAGAAAGTCACACGGGGAAAACCAAAGTCAACCCGAAAGTCAACCTTGATTAACGACCCTTTTTTTTATTTTTAATCTTGTCTAGATGCACATTAACCTTATATGTGATCACACAATCAACATGCTCAAAGATCACAAACATCAGAGATCAAACAGGGACCCAATTAAACAAATTACAACTTTAGGGACCAAAATGTAATTTCTGATAATTAAAAGGACTTAACCCAAATGAAAGTTACCAACTTAAAATTAATCATGTTTCATGCATCACGGCCAAATTTCAGCTCAAACGGGCATCCCAAACTCATACAATTGCACAAACAAGATTCAGGACCAAAATGCAAACTTTTTGAAACACATAACTGCCACTGTCAGCACCCAACGGTCAACCGTTCCGAAACGGGAGACAGCCCGTTTCGAAACGTGGGGCCGTTCCGCAACGCGTACCGCAACGGGGGTCTGGCAGTAGCCAAACCGTTCCGAAACGGTAGCACCCGTTTCGGACGCCTGGGTTCATGCAGGGCACCCGTTCCGAAACGGTGTCACCTGTTCCGAAACGCCTAGCCCAGAAAGCTGCATTTTGCTCACTCAAACACACAATTGACCAACCGAACATGCTCCAAAAGCCACCAAACTTTACCAACATGCAATTCAACCTAAACGAGACATGCTTGCATCAACAATTCATCAGAAACACATCATATGCAAAAAGCCCCAAATCTATAGGCATGCTTCCTACACAAGCAACCATTTAGGCACAAACCTTCCAAAATAATCTCAAATAAGCCAAATCATGTTCCAACAACAATAACAACATTTAAACATCCTTGATCAACATAAACGAGCACATACACAATAATCCCAAGAGATTCTACTCCCATTGCCTCTATTAACTATAGCTATTCACCGAGACATACATCTCACTTGGAGTCCACCTTGAATCCCTTGCTCCTTGCTGTCCAAACTTCAAAGATCTGCATTGATGGACAAAAAGAGCGTAAGCACATAATGCTTAGTGAGGAATGCTCAAAACCAAAACACCATCAATGCAGCGGGTCATAAAACACTTGTAAAACAAACCCGATTTGTTTACCAAAACCATGTTTGAAATCCTTTTCAACAACAAGCATCAACCATGCATAAACACCATATGCAAAGCTAAAACAAAACTATGGAAAACACTTCCATTTCACAACATACCTTTCTTAATCTTGAAAGCCATTTCAAACAAGAATCCTTTTAAAATCATTACTCAAGCAATCCATCACATACATTTAACCAAGGCAACTTATAAACCATACTAACATAATCACATGCCTTTTAAAAACAAGTCCTACAAGACTTCAATGCATTAAAGATATTCATGCTCACATACATCATTTACCAAATGATAATCGACACTTGTTCAACCTAACAAGTAAACATGCATTCACATGCATCATACACCTTTCATGCAACAATGCATCTTTTCAAGCAACTCATGCTTCACATGCAACCATGCATCATTTCAAGCATCCCATGCTTCTTTAAGTCCAAGAACATCATATTGGCATTCAAGTGATCAATCACATCCACCTTTCAACTCAACATCTAATCGGATACGCGGATTCCAAGCGTTGTCCCTACGCTCCCTACACCCTACCCAATCCAAGGTCTCCCAAATGGGCAACAACCTCCATTTGACCTCAACATCCTAAGGTTCCCATGTATGGACTTTTAAACACCACACAACCTTAGCTTTTCCTCAAGGTTCCCATGTATGGACTTTCAACCACCATACAACCTTGACATGCACAAGGTTCTCCCGTATGGACTTTTAACCACCATACAACCTTTGCATAACCGATTGGTAGTTGTAGAATATCATCTAACGAGATCCGGGACATCACACAAGATCCACACATGGACTTAACACTGCCATTGTGATCTCAACAAGCACAAGGTTCTCACATATGGGCAACACCTCCATATAACCTTTGCTCAACCAAGGTCCTCGAATGGGCAACAACCTCCACTATGACCTCATCTCGTTAGGAAACTTGAAGGGAGTTTACCCGGTCCACTCTTGACCACTCCACCTCCAAGGCGACTTTATTCACGGTGCACCCAATCCTATAGCCGGCTAACTATATCCGATCAAAGAACCAAGAACCACTTACATCACTTGCCAATATAACCACCTTACCACATTAGTCCAATGTTTCACATGCATAACCAATATGCAAAACCATTACCACATTAACCAAATGATTCACATGCATAACCAATGTGCAAAAACCATCATTTAACAACATAAATTCACTGTTTTCAAGCATTATACAAAGCCATTGCACAACATGCAACATCATGCATCAAAACCACATTTTCAATGTATAAAACCAAGGATCTCTTACCTTGAGCATCCTTCCCATATGGCTTTCAAAACCAGCATTAAACCATGCTAAAACATGCTTATAAAACAGAATTAAACCATGCCAAAACACATGCAATTCAATCATCAACCACCATTGCTTAAAAAGCCAGTTCATATCACAACTCAAGTAAGAAATCCATTTACTTACTCTTGAGCTTAGCAAAGTTGTTTAGACTTAAACTAAGCTCCCAAAACCTTCAAACCTTTGATTAAAAGCCGAAAACCCAACTTCACTCACCGATAACCAAACAAGACTAGCCAACAAGCCTTCCAAGCTTCCGAAACCTTCCGCAAACACCTTCAAAGCTCAAGGATCAAACTCCCCTGTTTCAAGCACACAAAAACAGCACATTAATGCATCATTATGCATTAAGAACAGCAGCCACACAACCAAACTCGCTGCTCAACACAAATCCAACAATTCGGCTACCAAACCCAACCGAAATCACCTCCAAACATTACCAAAACTTAACCCAGCCAAGATCCATCACTTCTAACCATTTTTATACATCAATTAACATCCAAAATGATTACAAACACATCCTTATACCTCCAGGTATAACAGATCACCAAAAACACTCCAAAAACAACCAAAAACTCAAGCAAAACTTAGGAAATTCAACCTATCCGGGATTGCATTAGTTAAACATCAATTTCTAATCAACTTAGCATTCATTTAACATCATTTTGACACTTCAAAACACTGCCCAAACAGATCACACGAAAATTCCACCAAAATCACCAAATCTTGCATTTTAGCCAAAAATCAAGATCTCATTTGAAAAACCATTAACAAATCATAAATCAAGGATTGAGAACTTGGGAATTTCAATAAAGAACTTGAAGTTCAGAGGAGAAGGACGTTCTTACCTCCAAACTTGAATTTCTCCTTTTTAGAGCCAAAAAGCTTGATGAAACAACTTGCAAATTGAGAGGTTTTGTTGATGAGATGATTAGGAATCAAGTAAGAGTTGAAATGAGAGATTTAGATGCCAAAATCAGAGAAAGAAATCTGGAGAATTTTGTTTGGGTTGAGAGAAAATGAGAGAAAAGAGAAATTGAGAGAAAATGGAAAATTAGTTAGGAAATTGGTTAAAATGATTTCCCTCCTTTTTCTTAATCTTTAAAAATCAGAATAAAGCCTTAAAATATCTTAGAAAAATCTGGAGAAATCCTTTTTGGAATAATAGCTCCTTAAAGATTCAAAGTTTCAATCCTTTATAAAACTGTCCCGCAACTTTCAAAAATTACATTTTGGTCACTAGCCAAAATGTCAACCTTCCAAACATCATTTTCCAAAATTGATTTCACAGTTCACATATATATATTAAAAGATGATTTTAGAACATTTTTCCATATTTTTAATGCAACCCGAACTAGGCTTTCCTAAATTCACTCTTATATATTCGATCAGCACTTTGACCGAACCGGTCAACTCCCAAAACTTCTGAGCCCAAAACCGGGGCGTTACAGGGTCTAAATGGGCCGAACAATGGACCCGTTTGAATCTTAACTGAGAAAAAAGTACAGAAATCGAGTTTTTGCAATATAATCGTGTTAAAAAGTTCGTAATCAATTGTATTAAATCTTAAATTTGGATTAAAACTTATTTTGCAACCCTTTTGTAGAGGTTTCGGACGAGCGAGTCTAAATGGGCCGAACGTTGGACTCGTTAGAATTTTAACGGAGTAAAAAGTACAGAAATCGAGTTTTTGCAATATAATCGTGTTGAAAAGCTCATAATCAATTGTATGAACTCCTAAATTTGGATTAAAACTTATTTTGCAAACCTTTTGTAGAGGTTTCGGATGGGCGAGTCTAAATAGGCCGAACAATGGACCCGTTAGAATTTTAACTGAGTACAAAGTACAGAAATCAAGTTTTTGCAATATAACTGTGTTGAAAAGCTCGTAATCAATTATCTGAACTCCTAAAATTTGATTCTAACTTGTTTTGCGGTCTTTTTTGTAGAGGTTTTGGATGAGCGGGTCTAAATGGGTCGAACAATGGATCCGTTAGAATTTTAACTGAGTAGAAAGTACAAAAAACGAGTTTTTGCAATATAATCTGTTTGAAAATATCTTAATTAATTGTATGAACTCCTAAATTAGGATTAAAACTTATTTTGCAACCCTTTTGTAGAGGTTTCGGACGAGCGGGTCTAAATGGGCCGAACAATGGACCCGTTAGAATTTTAACAGAGTAAAAAGCAGAAAAATCAAGTTTTTGCAATATAATTGTGTTGAAAAGCTCATAATCAATTGTATGAACTCCTAAATTTGTATTAAAACTTATTTTGCAACCCTTTTGTAGAGGTTTCGGACGAGCGGGTCTAAATGGGCCGAACAATGGACTCGTTAGAATTTTAACGGAGTAAAAAGTACAGAAATCGAATTTTTGCAATATAATCGTGTTGAAAAGCTCATAATCAATTGTATGAACTCCTAAATTTGGATTAACACTTGTTTTGCAACCCTTTTGTAGAGGTTTCGGATGAGGGGGTCTAAATGGGCCGAACAATGGACTCGTTAGAATTTTATCTGAGTAAGAAGTACAGAAATCGGGTTTTTGCAATATAATCGTGTTGAAAAGCTCGTAATCAATTGTATGAACTCCTAAATTTGTATTATAACTTATTTTCCAACACTTTTGTAGAGGTTTAGAACAAGCGGGTCTAAATGGGCCGAACAATGGACCCGTTAAAATTTTAACGGAGTAAAAAGTACAAAAATTGGGTTTTTTCAATATAATCGTGTTGAAAAGCTCTTAATCAATTGTATGAACTCCTAAATTTGTATTAAAACTTATTTTCCAACCCTTTTGTAGATGTTTAGAACAAGCGGGTCTAAATGTGTCGAACAATGGACCCGTTAGAATTTTAATAGAGTAAAAAGTACAGAAATCGAGTTTTTGCAATATAATCATGTTGGAAAGGTCGAAATCAATTATATGAACTCTTTAATTTGATTATAACTTGTTTTGCGGTCTTTTTTGTAGAGGTTTCGGACAAGCAGGTCTAAATGGGCCGAACAATGGACTCGGTAGAATTTTAACTGAGTAAAAAGTACAGAAATTGAGTTTTTGCAATATAATCATGTTGAAAAACCTGTAATCAGTTATATGAACTCCTAAATTTGGATTAAAACTTATTTTGCAGCCCTTTTGTAAAGGTTTCGGACGATCGGGTTTAAATGGGCCGAACAATGGACCCGTTAGAATTTTAACGGAGTAAAAAGTACAGAAATCGAGTTTTTGCAATATAATCATGTTGAAAAGCTCGTAATAAATTGTATGAACTCCTAAAATTTGATTCTAACTTGTTTTGCGGTCTTTTATGTAGAGGTTTCGGACGAGCGGGTCTAAATAGGCCGAACATTGGACCCGTTAGAATTTTAACTGAGTAAAAAGTACAGAAATCTAGTTTGTGCATTATAATCGTGTTGAAAAGCTTGTAATCAATTGTATGAACTCCTAAATTTGGATTAAAACTTATTTTGCAACCCTTTTGTAGAGGTTTCGGATGAGCGGGTCCAAATGGACCGAACAATGGACCCGTTAGAATTTTTACTGAGTAAAAAGTAATAAAATCGAGTTTTTGCAATATAATCGTGTTAAAAAGCTCGTAATCAATTGTATGAACTCCTAAATTTGGATTAAAACTTATTTTGCAACCCTTTTGTAGAGGTTTCGGACGAGCGGGTCTAAATGGGCCGAACAATGGAGCTGTAACAACGAGTGAGTCGCCACCAATCCTTAGTTTTACTTTAGGTGAGATTGGAACACCTGAAAACCCGGTTATTTTAATAAAACTTGTTTTTTTATTGTTTTTATTAAAACAACGAGTTTTGGTCTGTGAAACCAAAAAATAGGTTCGGGAGTCGGTTACGTGGGGGAAGGGTGAGCACCCCCACAACGCCCAAAATTGGTACCTGTCGATTACGTAATGTCTTAATGGTGGAATTATGAATTCGAATATAATTTATCAATGTGATCCCTTAAAATATTTAAACGAATATTTGTTTGTAGAAAAGAAAATTTACACCCCAACAACTGAGGCATAATTTTCGTATCAAAAGGGAATTTACACCCTTACGTTCGGGGCATAATTTTCGTAAAAAAGAAATTTACACCCCTACGTCCGGGGCATAATTTCTGTTAGATTCCCGACTGAAGGGAATTTATTTTAAAAATTATAATTTAGAATTAAAAATGATATTTTGTTATAGGGACTAAAGCAAAGCGGCACCCTTACACTCGGGGTACGTTTTTTCATGATAATCCCTGATAAAAAAGGTTTTAATTTAAAATTTAATTAAACAATATATCCGAATATATAAATAATTCATACAAGCATAACATACATAATAAAATTAAAATATACAAAAATGGCATATAAAATAAAAACATACAAACAAATATAAAAAACATCTTATATTTCATACAAAAATATTTATTACAAAAAGCCGACATTAAAATAAATACAAAGATAAAGATCAAAATTTACCCTACTAGAAGCTCGAATGAAGAACTTCGACCGACCCCTAGCAAGATCTCCACATCATCTCGCCATAATTTAAAAATTGATTCGAACGAGCCTCGACAGGACCTCTGATCGAACCAATTGTTCGAACCATTAAAAGGGCACTGCCCCTAAGGTTCGAAAGGGGCACTGCCCCTAAACTTTGCGCCATTTCCATGGCATTTGTTAGCCATTTCTATGGCTTTGTCGTGTCTGTCTGTGTGTGTTCCTTCACATTTGCTTTGCCTCCCTATTTATAGTGATGGGGAGGGGGGATGAGTCAAATGGCAGTTTCACGTGGATGCCTTGCATGGCATCCACGGTTTTTACCTTTCTTTTGTTTTTTTTCTTTTTCTTTTTTTTCTTTTTCTTTTTTTTATTTGCTTTTGTTTTTTTAATACAATAAGGTATAATAATAATACTATTATTCGAACAAAAAATAACAGTTATAGCTCGGACATAAAATGGGTATTACAGCTGCCCCTCTTTGCTCATTGATGTGTAACAGGAATAGAGCAAAGATAAAAGGATAACCATTTTATGTCCGTTCGGATCTGGATTCCTTCCTTTGACCACCACTTCTTCTAAGCTTCAGTTGATCTGCTCGATCGCTATTTGTAGGCAAAATCTTCAAAATGGAACGATCCGCTGGGGAGATAATCTTTAAACTACGGAGACCTAACTGCGACATTGATGAAGAAGCAAGGTCTGCAAAACTTGATCCGGCTGCAACACTGACGAAGAAACAGGATCGGAGGATGATGGTTTTGACAATTGGTCTGAGGGGACATGATCGAATGATAAAATTTCTGACACTTGGTCTAACTAAGATACCGATGAAGCGATAGGATATGACAAAAGTTCTCTCTCCCTTTTTGCTTCTTTTTTTTTTGAAAGAAGTGATTGTACTGAACGAGGTAGCGTGATCTGGAAGGAAAGGCTTGATCTGCTGCAACTCTGTAGATGCAAGGAGATCTGGAGAAGGGTCGGTCATCTGCAACTCCATTGATACGAGAAGAGCTGAAGAAGTGTCGATCTACTGCAACTCTATTGATGCGAGAATATCTAAAAATGGGGTGATCTACTGCAACTCCATTGATGCGAGAAGATCTGAAGAAGGGTCGATCTGCTGCAACTCCATTGATGCGAGAAGATTTGAAGAAGTGTTGATCTACTGCAACTCCATAGATGCGAGAAGATCTGAAGAAGGGGTGATCTACTGCAACTCTATTGATGCGAGAAGATCTGAAAAAGGGTCGATCTACTGCAACTCCATAGATGCGAGAAGATCTGAAGAAGGGGTGATCTACTGCAACTCCATTGATGCGAGAAGATCTGAAAAAGGGTCGATCTACTGCAACTTCATAGATGCGAGAAGATCTGAAGAAGGGGTGATCTACTGCAACTCTATTGATGCGAGAAGATCTGAAAAAGGGGTCGATCTACTGCAACTCCATTGATGCGAGAAGATCTGAAGAAGGGTCGATCTGCTGCAACTCCATTGATGCGAGAAGATCTGAAGAATGGGTGATCTACTGCAACTCCATTTATGCTAGAAGATCTGAAGAAGGGGTGATCTACTACAACTCCATTGATGCTAGAAGATCTGAAGAAGGGGTGATCTACTGCAACTCCATTGATGCTAGAAGATCTGAAGAAGGGGTGATCTACTGCAACTCCATTGATGCGAGAAGATCTGAAAAAGTGTCGATCTACTGCAACTCCATAGATGCAAGAAGATCTGAAGAAGTGTCGATCTACTGCAACTCCATAGATGCGAGAAGATCTGAAAAAGGGCGATCTACTGCAACTCCATTGATGCGAGAAGATCTGATTAGTACTGGAATTCCATCAACGAGACGAGGTAGAGTGTCTCTGGTTTACACTTCTTTTGCACTTTTCCCAAATGCACAGGGATGAACGGATTTGATTTGCCTTTACCGGCAGCCGTTTGCTCCGGGCTAGTTGTACCATTCCCCTGGGTACAATCAGTTTATACCAATCATGAGATTGGATTTTTCCAAAGGATTTATTTTCCTTGGACCATTCGTGAAAATGGATTTTCGATGGACATCTGAATTTTCCATTGTCTTAAAATTAATCGTGTTTAAGCATGTTATGCCGATATTTTTGTCGGCTTTCGAATTTGCATTTTTCCCAAATGCACAGGGATCAACGGTTTTGACTTGCCTTTACAGGTAGCCGTTTGCTCCGGGCTAGTTGTACCATTCCCCTAGGTACAATCAGTTTCTACCAATCATGAGATTGGATTTTTCCAAAGGATTTATTTTCCTTCGACCATTTGTGACAATGGATTTTCGATGGACATTTGAATTATCCATTTTCTTAAACTTAACCGTGTTTAAGCACGTTGTGCCGATATTTCTGTCGGACTTTCCAAAATAGCTTTGATCCTCATGAGAGGACGAAGTTGAGAAATTCACATTTTTAAGACTATCCTTAAGAAAGGATGGAATTAAGAAAACCCAATTTTTGAGAAAAAGTATCCTTAAGAAATGACGAAATTTAAGAAAATGTGTCCTTAAGAAAGGGCAGAGTTAAAAAAAACTCTTGTTTTGAGAAAATGTGTCCTTAAGAAAGGACGAAGTTAAGAAACTCTTGCTTTGAGAAAAGTTATCCTTGAGAAAGAACGGAGTTAAGAAACTTTAATTAAAAAAAGTGTCCTTAAGAAAGAACAGAGTTAAGAAACTCCAATTTCGGGAAAAGGTGTCCTTAAGAAAGAACGGAGTTAAGAAACTCGTGTTTTCGAGAAAAAGTGCTCTTAAGAAAGGACAGAGTTAAGAAACTCTTGTTTTTTAGAAAAGTGCCCTTAATAAAGGACGGAGTTAAGAAACTCGTGTTTTTGAGAAAATGTGCCCTTAAGAAAGGACGGAGTTAAGAAACTCTTGTTTTTGAGAAAAAGTGCCCTTAAGAAAGGACGGAGTTAAGAAACTCCAATTTTGGGAAAATGTGTCCTTAAGAAAGGACGGAGTTAAGAAACCCGTGTTTTTGAGAAAATGTGCCCTTAAGAAAGGACGGAGTTAAGAAACTCGTGTTTTTGAGAAAAAGTGCCCTTAAGAAAGGACGAAGTTAAGAAACTCCAATTTTGGGAAAATGTGTCCTTAAGAAAGGACAGAGTTAAGAAACTCGTATTTTTGAGAAAATGTGCCCCTTAAGAAAGGACGGAGTTAAGAAACTCTTGTTTTTGAGAAATAGTGCCCTTAAGAAAGGACGGAGTTAAGAAACTCAAATTCTGAAGAAAAAAAGTGTCCTTAAGAAAGGACGGTGTTTAGGAAAATATTTAAGTAACAAGTTCCAAGTTAGCTCATGATAGTATTTATGCAGATGATGTTCATGTGATTGCTTTTGTGATGATGCAAAGATGCATGAAATTCTTGTAGAAGTTCCTTTCTTCTGACTTAGTTTGATCTTCTGATCTTTGTTTAAAATTTATCTCAGTAGAAGTTTGCCCCCCAAGCTTCATTGTCCTTATTCTTTTTTGGACTTGAACTTCTAAGCTGAATGATCTCGATGTCATCTTGTTTTTTTTCTTTTTTCCAGGGAAATTTACTTGGCTCACCACCACTGACGAAGGTGAGATCGAAAAAAGGTTGATTCTGGAACTTCATGACATTAAGTTATGACCTGAAAATGGAACATTAGTGAGTAGTCTATTCGAAAAAATTTACCGTTTTTACCTGGATGTTCGAGCTTTTTGCATATTCGGCCTCCTTCAGGGCTAAAGGTTGGTCATTATGTTGTCGCCCCACAGTTGAGGTCTTCGGTCTCTTTCCTGGACCTGTTTATACGTTCAAGACATAAATGTGCTATGGATGCACCTAGCTTCGTGCTTAATGCATGTGTCTAGCCTAAATGCATGATGACTTGAATGCATGTACAATGCACATAGATGATGCATGATGATGGATATGTGAATGAGATTCTGTTTTTTCCCTTAAAAGGATACCCCTGGTTCTCTGCTAGTCAGATATTTGCTTTTGATTAAACAGTGCTCAGTGCCTTATCTGAGAGGATGGCCCAACTTTCCTTGGTTCGATCATCTTTGGGATTACCCCCTCGAGTCCGAATATTTTTGTCTGCGACTGCTCTTGAAGCGAACGCAAGGCTTGAAGTATGTTTTCGCCTTTTCCCAAAAAGCTTTCATTGTTCTCGTGGACGCGTTATGTTGCCCCCTGGTCGAGTCCATAAATTTGTTTTTGGTTCATGGTAGCTCATCACTTTTTGGCTCTGGCATAGTGCTACAGACAATAATTGATGTAGTCGTCTAGGGTGCAGAAGTCTGACTCGGCATCGGAGGCTCGCTTTCTAAACTCGTCGAGGAATGTTCTCAGCTTGGGGCCTTGTAGAGCTATGATGTCTGTATGAGTGCAAAGGTTATTTGAAAATGCCCCTGGACCGGGCTCTTGCATGATGTTAGATTGGTCAACTTTGCTTTATCCGATATTTGCTAACATGGGGCATCCCAAGATCGGTTTCAAAGTTACGAAATGAATGCATGTAAATGCAAGGTGCATGTCCTAGATGCGCAAGTACTGATTCAAAAATAGTTTCCGTGGTTCAACTTCAAAATTTATGGGATTTATTCGCAACTTTTGAATGTTGCATTGATATCTAGGGAACTAGATTTTCTCCCGATGATAAATTTTCAAATAGGGAACGTCTCGTGAATCAATACTTCATGTTGATGAAGTGCAAAAATTAAAATGTTATAGTGGTGTCATGTAATTAATGTGGAATGAATGACTTAATGCAACATGATCACCAAAGAGAAGAAACGGGTTAGTTCATAATAAAAGAGTCAAATGAATATAATAAATAAGACAAAAATTAGTAGCGAACAAAATTGAACATATATAGCAAATAAAGGCATCAAAATCTAAACAGGGTGACTGCTAACGGGCAGAGTTTTGGTTTGGCTTTAAGGGGTAAGCTCTTAGGGTTTACTATATGTGTTTTGGTTCTAAAGTAATGGTACCCGAACTATCGCTAGGACATCAATTCGGGAGGATACATTTCCCTAGGTCTGCACGGAGACAGAGGTCTCACGAAGACAAAGGGACCTATATCCCGGAAGCGTTTCACCATCCTACACGGAGGGAGTATCTCACGAAGGCGTGGTTTCTCGCTCCCACTTAAGGGACGAAGCTCGGGTATAGATCTCATGATATGAAAACTCAGAAAACAAATTTATAAAAAAATTGTAAAAAATTTAGAAAAAAATAAGAATCACAAATTAATTAAATCAAAGTCATAATTTCCACCTATAGACAAAAAGTAATCGACTTATGGCTTGACTCTCTAAAAAAAGTCCCCAGCGGAGTCGCCAAGCTGTAACAACGAGTGAGTCACCACCAATCCTTAGTTTTACTTTAGGTGCGATTGGAACACCTGAAAACCCGATTATTTTAATAAAACTTATTTTTTTTGTTTTTTTTATTAAAACAACGAGTTTTGGTCTGTGAAACCAGAAAATAGGTTCGGGAGTCGGTTACGTGTGGGGAAGGGTGAGCACCCCAAGAACGCCCAAAATTGGTACCTGTCGATTACGTAATGTCTTAATGGTGGAATTATGAATTCGAATATAATTTATCAATGTGATCCCTTAAAATATTTAAACGAATATTTGTTTGTAGAAAAGAAAATTTACACCCCAACAACCAAGGCATAATTTTCGTATCAAAAGGGAATTTACACCCCTACGTTCGGGGCATAATTTTCGTAAAAAAGAAATTTACACCCCTACGTTCGGGGCATAATTTCTGTTAGATTCCCGACTGAAGGGAATTTATTTTAAAAATTATAATTTAGAATTAAAAATGATATTTAGTAATAGGGACTAAAGAAAAGCGACACCCTTAACCTCGGGGTACGTTTTTTCATGATAATCCCTAATAAAAAAGGTTTTAATTTAAAATTTAATTAAACAATATATCCGAATATATAAATAATTCATACAAGCATAATATACATAATAAAATTAAAATATACAAAAATGGCATATAAAATAAAAACATACCAACAAATATAAAAACATCTTATATTTCATACAAAAATATTTATTACAAAAAGCCGACATTAAAATAAATACAAAGATAAAGATCAAAATTTACCCTACTAGAAGCTCGAATGAAGAACTTCGACCGACCCCTAGCAAGATCTCCGCATCATCTCGCCATAATTTAAAAATTGATTCGAACGAGCCTCGACAGGACCTCTGATCGAACCAACTGTTCGAACCATTAAAAGGGCACTGCCCCTAAGGTTCGAAAGGGGCACTGCCCCTAAACTTTGCGCCATTTCCATGGCATTTGTTAGCCATTTCTATGGCTTTGACGTGTCTGTCTGTGTGTGTTCCTTCACATTTGCTTTGCCTCCCTATTTATAGTGATGGGGAGGGGGATGAGTCAAATGGCAGTTTCACGTGGATGCCTTGCAAGGCATCCACGGTTTTTACCTTTCTTTTGTTCTTTTTCTTTTTCTTTTTTTTTTCTTTTTCTTTTTTTTATTTGCTTTTGCTTTTTTAATACAATAAGGTATAATAATAATACTATTATTCGAACAAAAAATAACAGTTATAGCCCGGACATAAAATGGGTATTACAGACCCGTTTGAAATTTAACTGAGTAAAAAGTACAGTAATCGGGTTTTTGCAATATAATCATGTTGAAAAGCTCGTAATCAATTATATGAACTCCTAAAATTTTATTCTAACATGTTTTGCGGTCTTTTTTGTAGAGGTTTCGGACGAGCGAGTCTAAATGGGCCGAACAATGGACCCGTTAGAATTTTAACTGAGAAAAAAGTACAGAAATCGAGTTTTTGCAATATAATCGTGTTGAAAAGCTCGTAATAAATTGTATGAACTCCTAAGTTTGGATTAAAACTTATTTTGCAACCCTTTTGTAGAGGTTTCAGACGAGCGGGTCTAAATGGGCCGAACAATGGACCCGTTAGAATATTAACTGAATAAAAAGTACATAATTCTAGTTTTTTCAATATAATCGTGTTGAAAAGCTCGTAATCAATTTTATGAACTCCTAAATTTGGATTAAAACTTATTTTGCAACCCTCTTGTACAGGTTTCGGACGAGCGGGTCTAAATGGGCAGAACAATGGACCCATTGGAATTTTAACTGAGTAAAAAGTTCAGAAATCGAGTTTTTGAAATAAAATCGTGTTGAAAAGCTCGTAATCAATTATATGAACTTCTAAAATTTGATTCTAAATTATTTTGCGGTCTTTTTTGTAGAGGTTTCGGACGAGCGGGTCTAAATGGGCCGAAAAATGGACCCGTTAGAATTTTAAATGAGTAAAAAGTACAGAAATCGAGTTTTTGCAATATAATCGTGTTGAAAAGCTCGAAATTAATTATATGAACTCTTAAATTTGATTAAAACTTGTTTGCAGTCTTTTTTGTAGAGGTTTCGGACGAGCAGGTCTAAATGGGCCGAACAATGGACTCGTTAGAATTTTAACTGAGTAAAAAGTACAGAAATCGAGTTTATGCAATATAATCATGTTGAAAAGCTCGTAATCAATTTTATGAGCTGCTAAGTTTTGATTAAAACTTATTTTGCAGCCTTTTTGTAGTGGTTTCAGACCATCAGGTTTAAATGGGCCGAACAATGGACCCGTTAGAATTTTAACGGAGTAAAAAGTAAAGAAATCGAGTTTTTGCAATATAATCGTGTTGAAAAGCTCGTAATCAATTATATGAACTCCTAAATTTGGATTAAAACTTATTTTCCAACCCTTTTGTAGAGCTTTCGGAGAGCAGGTCTCAATGGGTCGAGCAATGGACCCGTTAGAATTTTAACTGAGTAAAAAGTACAAAAATCGAGTTTTTTCAATATAATCGTGTTGAAAAGCTCGTAATCAATTGTATGAACTCCTAAATTTGGATTAAAACTTATTTTGCAACCCTTATGTCGAGGTTTCGGACGAGCGGGTCCCAATGGGCCGAACAATGGACCCGTTAGTATTTTAACTAAGTAAAAAGTACAAAAATCAAGTTTTTGCAATATAATCGTGTTGAAAATCTGGTAATCAATTATATGAACTCCTAAAATTTGTTTCTAACTTGTTTTGCGGTCTTTTTTGTAGAGGTTTCGGACGAGCGGGTCTAAATGGGCCGAACAATGGACCCGTTAGAATTTTAACAGAGTAAAAAGCGCAAAAATCTAGTTTTTGCAATATAATTGTGTTTAAGAGTTTATAATCAATTGTATGAACTCCTAAATTTGGATTAAAACTTATTTTCAACCCTTTTGTTGAGGTTTCGGACGAGCGGGTTTAAATGGGCCGAACAATGGACCCGTTAGAATTTTAACTGAGTAAAAAGTTCATATATCGAGTTTTTGCAATATAATCGTGTTGAAAAGCTCGTAATCAATTATATGAACTCCTAAAATTTTATTCTAACTTGTTTTGCGGTCTTTTTTGTAGAGGTTTCGGACGAGTGGGTCTCAATGGGCCGAACAATGGACCCGTTAGAATTTTAACTGAGTAAAAAGTACAAAAATGGAGTTTTTGCATTATAATCATGTTGAAAAGCTTGTAATCAGATATATGAACTCCTAAATTTGGATTAAAACTTATTTTGCAGCCTTTTTGTAGAGGTTTCGGATGATCAGGTTTAAATGGGCCGAACAATGGACCCATTACAATTTTAACGGAGTAAAAAGTACAAAAATCGAGCTTTTGCAATATAATCGTGTTGAAAAGCTCGTAATCAAATGTATGACCTCCTAAATTTGTATTAAAACTTATTTTCCAACCCTTTTGTAGAGGTTTAGAACAAGCGGGTCTAAATAGGACGAACAATGGACCCATAAGAATTTTAATAAAGTAAAAAGTACAAAAATCGAGTTTTTGCAATATAATCATGTTCGAAAGCTCGAAATCAATTATATGAACTCTTTAATTTGATTATAACTTGTTTTGCGATCTTTTTTGTAGAGGTTTCGGACAAGCAGGTCTAAATGGGCCTAACAATGGACCCGTTAGAATTTTAACTGAGTTTAGGGTTATTTGATTATAACTTGTTTTGCGGTCTTTTTTGTAGAGGTTTCGGACGAGCGGGTCTAAATGGGCCGAACAATGGACCTGTTAGAATTTAATTGAGTAAAAAGTACATAAATTGAGTTTTTGCAATATAATCGTGTTGAAAAGCTCGTAATCAATTATATAAACTCCTAAAACTTGATTATAACTTCTTTTGCGGTCTTTTTCGTAGATGTTTAGGACGATCGGGTCTAAATCGGCCGAACAAAGGACCCATTAGAATTTTAAGTAAGTCAAAAGTTCAGAAATTTAGTTTTTGCAATCAATTATATTATCTCCTAAGATATGATTAAAACTTGTTTTGCGATCTTTTTTGTAGAGTTTTCGGACGAGCGGGTCTAAATGGGCCGAACAATGGACCCGTTAGAATTTTAACTAAGTAAAAAGTACAGAAATCGAGTTTTTGCAATATAATCGTGTTGAAAAGCTAGTAATCAATTATATAAACTCCTAAATTTGGATTAAAACTTATTTTGCAGCCCTTTTTGTAGAGGTTTCGGACGAGCGGGTCTAAATGAGCTGAACAATGGTCCCGTTAGAATTTTAACGGAGTAAAAAGTACAGTAATCGAGTTTTTGCAATATAATCGTGTTGAAAAGCTCGTAGTCAATTGGATGAACTCCTACATTTGGATTAAAACTTATTTTGCAACCCTTTTGTAGAGGTTTCGGACGAGCGGGTCTAAATGGGCCGAACAATGGACCTATTAGAATTTTAACTAAGTCAAAAGTTCAGAAATTGAGGTTTTGCAATACAATAG
The DNA here is from genome assembly GCA_030270665.1 of Hibiscus trionum. Classification (NCBI taxonomy): domain Eukaryota; kingdom Viridiplantae; phylum Streptophyta; class Magnoliopsida; order Malvales; family Malvaceae; genus Hibiscus; species Hibiscus trionum. Next base: position 33,077,779 of record BSYR01000010.1, on the reverse strand, counting down.
TGTTGGAAAGCTCGTAATCAACTATATGAACTCCTATAATTTGATTAAAACTTGTTTTGTGGTCATTTTTGTAGAGGTTCCGGACGAGCGAGTTTAAATGGGCCGAACAATGGACCCGTTAGAATTTTAACAGAGAAAAAAAGTACAGAAATTGAGTTTTTGCAATATAATCGTGTTGAGAAGCTCGTAATCAATTATATGAACTACTAAGTTTGGATTAAAACATATTTTGCAGCCCTTTTTGTAGAGGTTTCGGACGAGCGGGTCTAAATGGTCCGAACAATGGACCCGTTAGAATTTTAATGGAGTAAAAAGTACAGAAATTGAGTTTTTGCAAAACAACCGTGTTGGAAAGCTCGTATTCAATTATATGAACACCTAAAATTTGATTAAAACTTGTTTTGCGGTCATTTTTGTAGAGGTTTCGGACGAGTGGGTCTAAATGGGCCGAAAAATGGACCGTTAGAATTTTAACTGAGTAAAAATTACAGAAATCGAGTTTTTGCAATATAATCGTGTTGAAAGGCTTGTAATCAATTAAATGAACTCCAAAATTCGGATTAAAACTTATTTTGCAGCCCTTTTTCTAGAGGTTTCAGACGAGCGGGTCTAAATGGGCCGAACAATGGACACATTAGAATTTTAACGGTGTAAAAAGTACAAAAATCTAGTTTTTGCAATATAATCGTGTTGAAAATCTCGTAATCAATTTTATGAACTCCTACATTCGGATTAAAACTTATTTTGCAACCCTTTTGTAGAGGTTTCGGACGAGCGGGTCTAAATGGGCCAAACAATAGAACCGTTAGAATTTTAACAGAGTAAAAAAGTATAGTAATCGAGTTTTTGCAAAATAATCATGTTAAAAAGCTTGCAAACAATTATATAAACTCCTAAAATTTGATTATAACTTGTTTTGCGGTCTTTTTTGTAGAGGTTTCGGACGAGCGGGTCTAAATGGGCCGAACAATGGACCCGTTAGAATTTTAACTAAGTAAAAAGTACATAAATTGAGTTTTTGCAATATAATCGTGTTGAAAAGCTCGTAATCAATTATACAAACTCCGAAAACTTGATTATAACTTGTTTTGTGGTCTTTTTTGTAGATGTATAGGATGAGCGGGTCTAAATCGGCCGAACAATGGACCCATTAGAATTTTAAGTAAGTCAAAAGTTCAGAAATTTAGTTTTTGCAATATAATCTTGTTGGAAAGCTCGTAATCAATTATATGAACTCCTAAGATATGATTAAAACTTGTTTTGCGGTCTTTTTTGTAGAGTTTTCGGACGAGCGGGTCTAAATGGGCCGAACAATCGACCCGTTAGAATTTTAACTAAGTAAAAAGTACAGAAATCGAGTTTTTGCAATACAATCGTGTTGAAAAGCTAGTAATCAATTATATAAACTCCTAAATTTGGATTAAAACTTATTTTGCAGCCCTTTTTGTAGAGGTTTCGGACGAGCGGGTGTAAATGAGCCGAACAATGGTCCTGTTAGAATTTTAACAGAGTAGAAAGTACAGTAATCGAGTTTTTGCAATATAATCGTGTTGAAAAGCTCGTAATCAATTGTATGAACTCCTACATTTGGATTAAAACTTATTTTGCAACCCTTTTGTAGAGGTTTCGGACGAGCGGGTCTAAATGGGCCGAACAATGGACCTTTTAGAATTTTAACTAAGTCAAAAGTTCAGAAATTGAGGTTTTGCAATACAATAGTGTTGGAAAGCTCGTAATCAACTATATGAACTCATATAATTTGATTAAAACTTGTTTTGTGGTCATTTTTGTAGAGGTTCTGGACGAGCGAGTCTAAATGGGCCGTACGATGGACCCGTTGGAATTTTAACAGAGTAAAAAGTACAGAAATCCAGTTTTTGCAATATAATCATGTTGAGAAGCTCGTAATCAATTATATGAACTAATAAATTTGGATTAAAACTTATTTTGCAGCCCTTTTGTAGAGGTTTCGGACGAGCGGGTCTAAATGGGCCGAATAATGGAACAGTTAGAATTTTAAGTGAATAAAAAGTACAGAAATCGAGTTTTTACAATATAAACATGTTAAAAAGCTCGTAATCAATTATATGAACTCCTAAAATTTGATTATAACTTATTTTGCGGTCTTTTTTTGTAGAGGTTTCGGACGAGCGAGTCTAAATGGGCCGAACAATGGACCTGTAAGAACTTTAACTGAGTCAAAAGTTCAGAAATTGAGTTTTTGCAATATAATCGTGTTGAAAAGCTCATAATCAATTACATGAACTCCTAAAATTTGATTAAACTTATTTTTTGGTCTTTTTTGTAGAGGTTTCGGACGAGCGGGTCTAAATATGCCGAACAATGGACCCGTTAGAATTTTAACTGAGTAAAAAGTACAGAAATTGAGTTTTTGTGATATAATCGTGTTGAAAAGATCGTATTCAATTATATGAACTCCTAAAATTTGATTAAAACTTGTTTTGCGGTCTTATTTATTGAGGATTGGGACGAGCGGGTCCAATTGGGCCGAACAATGGAACCGTTATAATTTTAACTGAGTGCAAAGAACATAAATTGAGTTTTTGTAATAAAATCTTGTTTAAAAGCTCGTAATCAATTATATGAACTCCTAAAATGTGATTATAACTTGTTTTACGGTTTTTTTGTAGAGGTTTCGGACGAGCGAGTCTAAATGTGCCGAACAATGGACCTGTTAGAACTTTAACTGAGTCAAAAGTTCATAAATTGAGTTTTTGCACTATAATCGTGTTCAAAAGCTCGTAATCAATTATATGAACTCCTAAAATTTGATTAAAACTTGTTTTGCGGTCTTTTTTGTAGAGGTTTCGGATGAGCGGGTCTAAATGGGTCGAACAATGGAACCGTTAGAACTTTAACTGAGTAAAAAGTATAAAAATCGAGTTTTTTCAATATAATCGTGTTGAAAATCTCATAATCATTTAAATGAACTTCTAAATTTGGATTAAAACTTATTTTGCAGCCCTTTTTGTAGAGGTTTCAGACGAGCGGGTCTAAATGGGCCGAACAATGGACCCGTTAGAATTTTAATGCAGTAAAAAGTACAGAAATCGAGTTTTTGCAATATAATCATGTTGAAAAGCACGTAATCAATTATATGAACACCTAAAATTTGATTAAAACTTGTTTTGCGGTCATTTTTGTAGAGGTTTCGGACGAGTGGGACTAAATGGGCCGAAAAATGGACCGTTAGAATTTTAACTGAGTAAAAATTACAGAAATCGAGTTTTTGCAATATAATCATGTTGAAAAGCTCGTAATCAATTGAATGAACTCCTAAATTTAGATTAAAACTTATTTTGCAACCCTTTTGTAGAGGTTTCGGACGAGCGGGTCTAAATGGGCCGAACAATGGACCCGTTAGAATTTTAACTGAGTAAAAAGAATAGAAATTGAGTTTTTGCAATATAATCGTGTTAAACAGCTCGTAATGAATTATATGAACTCCTAAATATGGATTAAAACTTATTTTGCGGTCTTTTTTGTAGAGGTTTCGGACGAGCGGGTCTTAATGGGCCGAACAATGGACCCATTAGAATTTTAACTAAGTCAAAAGTTCAGAAATTGAGTTTTTGCAATATAATCGTGTTGTAAAGCTCGTAATCAATTGTATGAACTCCTAAAATTTGATTAAAACTTGTTTTGTGGTCTTTTTTGTAGAGGTTTCGGATGAGTGGGTCTAAATGGGCCGAACAATGGACCCATTAGAATTTCAACTGAGTAAAAAGTACAGAAATCGAGTTTTTGCAATATAATCATGTTGAAAAGCTCGTAATCAATTGTATGAACTCCTAAATTTAGATTAAAACTTATTTTGCAACCCTTTTGTAGAGGTTTCGGACGAGCGGGTCTAAATGGGCCGAACAATGGACACGTTAGAATTTTAACTGAGTAAAAAGAACAGAAATTGAGTTTTTGCAATATTATTGGGGTGTAAAGCTCGTAATTAATTATCTAAACTCCTAAAATTTGATTATAACTTGTTTTGCGGTTTTTTTTGTAGAGGTTTCGGACGAGCTAGTCTAAATGGGCCGAACAATGGACCCATTAGAATTTTAACTAAGTCAAAAGTTCAGAAATTGAGTTTTTGCAATATAATCATGTTGGAAAGCTCGTAATCAATTATATGAACTCCTAAAATTTGATTAAAACTTATTTTTCGGTCTTTTTTGTAGAGGTTTCGGACGAGCGGGTCTAAATGGGCCGAGCAATTGACCCGTTAGAATTTTAACTGAGTAAAAATTACAGTAATCGAGTTTTTGCAATATAATCGTGTTGAAAAGCTCGTAATCAATTATATGAACTCCTAAATTTGGATTAAAACTTATTTTACAGCCCTTTTTTAGATGTTTTGAACAAGCGGGTCTAAATGGGCCGAACAATGGACCCGTTAGAATTTTAACGGAGTAAAAAGTACAAAAATTGAGTTTTTGCAATATAATCGAGTTGAAAAGCTCGTAATCAATTCTATGAACTCCTAAATTTGGATTAAAACTTATTTTGCAACCTATTTGATGAGGTTTCGGAAGAGCGGGTCTAAATGGGCCGAACAATGGACCCGTTAGAATATTAACTAAGTAAAAAGAACAGAAATTGAGTTTTTGCAATATAATCGTGTTGAAAAGCTCGTCATCAATTATGTAAACTCCTAAAATTTTATTATAACTTGTTTTGCTGTCTTTTTTTTGTAGAGGTTTCGAACAAGCGGGTCTAAATGGGCCGAACAATGGACCCATTAGAATTTTAACGGAGTAAAAAGTACAAAAATCGTGTTTTTGCAATATAATCGTGTTGAAAAGCTCGTAATCAATTGTATGAACTCCTAAATTTGGATTAAAACTTATTTTGCAACCCTTTTGTTGAGGTTTCAGACGAGCGGCTCTAAATGGGCCGAAAAATGGACCCGTTAGAATATTAACTGAGTAAAAAGAACAGAAATTGAGTTTTGACAATATAATCGTGTTGAAAAGCTCATCATCAATTATGTAAACTCTTAAAATTTGATTATAACTTGTTTTGCTGTCTTTTTTGTAGAGGTTTCGGACGAGCGTATCCAAATGGGCCGGATAATGGACCCGTTAGAATTTTAACGGAGAAAAAAGTACAGAAATCGAGTTTTTGCAATATAATCGTGTTGAAAAGCTGTTAATCAATTGTATGAAATCCTAAATTTGGATTGAAACTTATTTTGCAACCCTTTTGTAGATGTTTCGGACGAGCTGGTCTAAATGGGCCGATCAATGGACTCGTTAGAATTTTAATCGAGTAAAAAGAACAAAATTTGAGTTTTTGCAATATAATCGTGTTGATAAGCTCGTAATCAATTATATAAACTCATAAAATTTGATTATAACTTGTTTATCGGTCTTTTTTGTAGAGGTTTCGGACGAGCGGGTCTAAATAAGCCGAACAATGGACCCATTAGAACTTTAGCTAAGTCAAAAGTTCAGAAATTGTGTTTTTGCAATATAATCGTGTTAGAAACCTCGTAATCAATTATATGAACTCCTAAGATTTGATTAAACCTTGTTTTGCGGTCATTTTTGTAAGGTTTCGGACGAGCAGGTCTAAATGGGCCGAACAATGGACCCGTTAGAATTTTAACTGAGTAAAAAGTACAGAAATTGAGTTTTTGCAATATAATCATGTTGAAAAGCTCGTAATCAATTGTATGAACTCATAAATTTGGATTAAAACTTATTTTGCAGCCCTTTTTCTAGAGGTTTCGGACGAGCGGGTCTAAATGGGCCGAACAATGGACCCTTTAGAATTTTAACGGAGTAAAAAGTACAGAAATCGTGTTTTTGCAATATAATCTTGTTGAAAAGCTCGTAATCAATTATATAAACTCCTAAATTTTGATTATAACTGGTTATGCGGTCTTTTTGTAGAGGTTTCGGACGAGCGGGTCTAAATGGGCCGAACAATGGACCCATTAGAAATTTAACAAAGTCAAAAGTTCAGAAATTGAGTTTTTGCAATATAATAGTGTTGGAAAGCTCGTTATCAATTATATGAACTCCTAAAATTTGATTCTAACTTATTTTGCGGTCTTTTTGAAGAGGTTTCGGACGAGCGGGTCTAAATGGGCCGAACAATGGACCCGTTAAAATTTTAACTGAGTAAAAAGTACATAAATTGATTTTTTGCAATATAATCGAGTTGAAAAGCTCGTAATCAATTATATAATCTCCTAAAATATGATTATAACTTGTTTTGCGGTCATTTTTGTAGAGGTTTTGTACGAGAGGGTCTAAATGGGCCGAACAGTGGACCCATTAGAATTTTAATGGAGTAAAAAGTACAGAAATCGAGTTTTTGCAATATAATCGTGTTGAAAAGCTCGTAATCAATTATATGAATTCCTTAATTTGGTTTAAAACTTATTTTGCAACCCTTTTGTAGAGGTTTCGGACGAGCGGGTCTAAATGGGCCGAACATTGGAGCCGTTAGAATTTTAAAAGAGTAAAAAGTACAGAAATCGAGTTTTTGAAATATAATCGTGTTTAAAAGCTCGTAATCAATTATATGAACTCCTAAATTTTGATTAAAACTTATTTTGCAGTCCTTTTTGTAAGGTTTCGGACGAGCGGGTCTAAATGGGCCAAACAATGGACCTGTTAGAATTTTAACTGAGTAAAAAGTACATAAATTGAGTTTTTTCATTATAATCGTGTTGAAAAGCTCGTAATCAATTATATGAACTCCTAAAATTTGATTATAACTTATTTTGCGGTCTTTTTTGTAGAGGTTTTGGTCGAACTGTTCTAATTGAGCCGAACAATGGACACATTAGAATTTTAACTGAGTAAAAAGTACAGTAATCGAGTTTTTGCAATATAATCGTGTTGAAAAGCTCGTAATCAATTATATGAACTCCTAAATTTGATTATAACTTATTTTGCGGTCTTTTTTGTAGAGGTTTCGGTCGAACGGGTCTAATTGAGCTGAACAATGGACACATTAGAATTTTAACTGAGTAAAAAGTACAAAAATCGAGTTTATACAATATAATCGTGTTGAAAAGCTTGTAATAAATTATATGAACTCCTAAATTTTTATTAAAATTTGTTTTGCGGTCCTTTTTGTAGAGGTTTCGGATGAGCAGGTCTAAATGGGCCGAACAAAGGAACCGTTAGAATTTTAACTGAGTAAAAAGTACAATAATCGATTTTTGCAATATAATCGTGTTTAAAAGCTCGTAATCAATTGTATGAACTCCTAAAATTTGATTCTAACTTATTTTGCGGTCTTTTTTGTAGAGGTTTCGGACGAGCGGGTCTAAATGGGCCTAAAAATGGACCCGTTAGAGTTTTAACTGAGTAAAAAGTACATAAATTGAGTTTTTGCAATATAATCATGTTGAAAAGCTCGTAATCAAATCTATGAACTCCTAAATTTGGATTAAAACTTATTTTGCAACCCTTTTGTAGAGGTTTCGGACGAGCGGGTCCAAATGGGCCGAACAATGGAACCGTTAGAATTTTAATTGACTAAAAAGTACAGAAATCGAGTTTTTGCAATATTATTGTGTTGAAAAGCTAGTAATGAATTATATGAACTCCCAGAATTTGATTCTAACTTGTTTTACGGTCTTTTTTGTAGAGGTTTCGGATGAGCGGGTCTAAATGGGCCGAACAATGGACCCGTTAGTATTTTAACTGAGTAAAAAGTACAATAAACGAGTTTTGCAAAATAATCGTGTTGAAAAGCTCGTAATCAATTATATGAACTCCTAACTTTGGATTAAAAATTATTTTGTAGTCCTTTTTGTAGAGGTTTCGGACGAGCGGGTCTAAATGTGCCGAACAATGGACCCGTTAGAATTTTAACTAAGTAAAATGTACAAAAATCGAGTTTTTGCAATATAATCGTGTTGAAAAGCTCTTAATAAATTTTATGAACTCCAAATTTGGTTTAACTTGTTTTGTGGTCATTTTTGTAGAGGTTTCGGATGAGCGGGTCTAATTGGGCCGAACAACGGACCCGTTAGAACTTTAACTGAGTAAAAAGTACAGAAATCGAGTTTTTGCAATATAATCGTGTTGAAAACCTCATAATCAATTATATGAACTCCTAAATTTGGATTAAAACTTATTTTGCAGCCCTTTTGTAGAGTTTTCGGACGAGTGGGTCTAAATGGGCCGAACAATGGACCATTAGAATTTGGATTAAAATCGTGGAGGTCACGAAAGCCGAGTCCCCCTGCTGATTTGGGGGTATAGAGGGAGTCCCAAGAAATCAGCGGCCATCCTCGCCTATTGCTACGTCCTGACCACCAATAACGGCGGATAGAGACAATCATGTCATCTATGATATTTTGTGGCAGTAGGTAGCATGACATGATATATTGTGGCATTGCATGTGCCATTTCAGTTAATATTCTAACGGGTCCATTGTTCGGCCCATTTAGACCTGCTCGTCCGAAACCTCTACAAAAGGGTTGCAAAATAAGTTTTAATCCATATTTAGGAGTTCATACAATTGATTACGAGCTTTTCAACATGATTATATTGCAGAAAATAGATTTCTGTACTTTTTACTCAGTTAAAATTCTAACGGGTCCATTGTTCGGCCCATTTAGACCCGCTCGTCCGAAACCCTTACAAAAAAGATCGCAAAATAAATTTTAATCAAATTTTAGGAGTTCATATAATTGATTAAGAGCTTTTCAACACGATTATATTGCAAAAACTTGATTACTGTTCTTTTTACTCAGTTAATATTCTAACGGGTCCATTGTTCGACCCATTTAGACCCGCTCGTCCGAAACCTCTACAAAAGGGTTGCAAAATAAGTTTTAATCCAAATTTAGGAGTTCATACAATTTATTACGAGCTTTTCAACACAATTATATTGCAAAAGCTCGATTTCTTCTATTTTTACTCAGTTAAAATTCTAAAGGGTCCATTGTTCGCCCCATTTAGACTCGCTCGTCCGAAACCTCTACAAAAAAACTGCAAAACAAGTTAGATTCAAATTTTAGGATTTCATATAATTGATTACGAGCTTTTCAACAAGACTATATTGCAAAAACTTGATTTCTTTACTTTTTACTCAGTTAAAATTCTAACGGGTCCATTGTTCGGCCCATTAAACCCGCTCGTCCAAAATCTCTACAAAAGGGTTGCAAAATAAGTTCTAATCCAAATTTAGGAGTTCATACAATTGATTACGAGCTTTTCAACACAATTATATTGCAAAAACTCGACTTTTGTTCTTTTTACTTAGGTAAAATTCTAACGGGTCCATTGTTAGGCCCATTTAGACCCGCTCGTCCGAAACCTCTACAAAAGGGTTGCAAAATAAGTTTTAATCAAAATTTAGAAGTTCATACAATTGATTACGAGCTTTTCAACAAGATTATATTTCAAAATCTCGATTACAGTTCTTTTTACTCAGTTAAAATTCTAACGGGTCCATTGTTCGGCCCATTTAGACCCGCTCATCCGAAACCTTTACAAAAAAGATCGCAAAATAAGTTTTAATCAAATTTTAGGAGTTCCTATAATTGATTAAGATCTTTTCAACACGATTATATTGCAAAAACTCGATTTCTGTTCTTTTTACTCAGTTAATATTCTAACGGGTCCATTGTTCGGCCAATTTAGACCCGCTCGTCCGAAACCTCTACAAAAGGGTTGCAAAATAAGTTTTAATCCAAATTTAGGAGTTCATACAATTGATTACGAGCTTTTCAACACAATTATATTGCAAAAACTCGATTTTTTTTGCTTTTTACTCAGTTAAAATTCCAACGGGTCCATTGTTCGGCCCATTTAGACCCGCTTGTCCAAAACCTCTACAAAAGGTTTGCAAAATAAGTTTTAATCAAAATTTAGGAGTTCGTACAATTGATTACGAACTGTTCAACACGATTATATTGCAAAAACTCGATTTATGTACTTTTTACTCAGTTAAAACTCTAACGGTTCCATTGTTCGGCCCATTTAGACCCACTCGTTCGAAACCTTTTCAAAAAAGATCGCAAAATAAGTTCTAATCAAATTTTAGGAGTTCATATAATTGATTAAGAGCTTTTCAACACGATTATATTGCAAAAACTTGATTTCTGTACTATTTACTCAGTTAAACTTCTAACGGGTCCATTGTTCGGCCCATTTAGACCCGCTCGTCCGAAACCTCTACAAAAGGGTTGCAAAATAAGTTTTAATCCAAATTTAGGAGTTCATACAATTGATTACGAGCTTTTCAACACAATTATATTGCAAAAACTTGATTTTTGTGATTTTTACTCAGTTAAAATTCTAACGGGTCCATTGTTTGGCCCATTTAGACCTGCTCGTCCGAAACTTCTACAAAAGGGTTGCAAAATAAGTTTTAATCCAAATTTAGGAGTTCATACAATTGATTACGAGCTTTTCAACACGATTATATTGCAAAAACTTGATTTATGTACTTTTTACTCAGTTAAAATTCTAACGGGTCCATTGTTCGTCCCATTTAGACCCGCTCGTCCGAAACCTTTACAAAAAAGATCGCAAAATAAATTTTAATCAAATTTTACGATTTCATATAATTGATTAAGAGCTTTTCAACACGACTATATTGCGAAAACTTGATTTCTGTTCTTTTTACTCAGTTAATATTCTAACGGTTCCATTGTTCGTCCCATTTAGACCCGCTCGTCCGAAACCTCTACAAAAGGGTTGCAAAATAAGTTTTAATCCAAATTTAGGAGTTCATACAATTGATCACGAGCTTTTTTGCACAATTATATTGCAAAAACTCGATTTTTGTGTTTTTTACTCAGTTAATATTCTAACGGGTCCATTGTTCGGCCCATTTAGACTCGATCGTCCGAAACCTATACAAAAGGGGTTGCAAAATAAGTTTTAATCCAAATTTAGGAATGCATATAATTGATTACGAGCTTTTCAACATGATTATATTTCAAAAACTCGATTACTGTTCTTTTTACCCAGTTAAAATTCTAACGGGTCCATTGTTCGGCCCATTTAGACCCGCTCGTCTGAAACCTTTACTAAAAAGATCGCAAAATAAATTTTAGTCAAATTTTAGGAGTTCATATAATTGATTAAGAGCTTTTCAACACGATTATATTGCAAAAACTTGATTACTGTTCTTTTTACTCAGTTAATATTCTAACGGGTCCATTGTTCGGCCCATTTAGACCCGCTCGTCCGAAACCTCTACAAAAGGGTTGCAAAATAAGTTTTAATCCAGATTTAGGAGTTCATACAATTGATTACGAGCTTTTCAACACAATTATATTGCAAAAACTCGATTTCTGTTCTTTTTACTTAGTTAATATTCTAAAGGGTATGGCTCTTGGTTTTCTCTCAATTCTCTCGGTTCTCTCTTGGGGGAGTGTGGGTTTTCTTTTCTTTTTCACCCTTTTCCCCACTCCCGACTTTTCTTCTCACACTCCACCCTTTCACTTCCTTCACCATTTTTGCAGCTGTATCAACGCCGTCCGCCCTCTCCTACTCCTCTCACCATCCGGCGCTCGTTCTGATATAGAGATCCATGTGCTTCATGCAAGAGAATCCATAAATGCCATCCCGGTTGTATCCCCTCCTATTTATTATATTTATTTTTTTCTATCTTTTTCTATCTTCTCCTATTTTAGTTTTTTGGTTCTAATCTTTTTTTCTTTTGCCTTTTCTTCTAGAATTTTCCCCTTTTTCACGAATCATTGTTCTGCGTTTTTTTGGGTCGGTTCTAATCAGAGATCTACTATGCATGCTGGTTCTGAGATCTCCCTTGGAATCCCTCACAAGACATCCATTTTAGATCTTGCCGACAAGGGGTTTTACAACCATCCCATTCGAATATCTCCGTTCGATGGCTACCGTTTCTGTTCAGACTTGGCTCCCATCGTTTCAGGTATCACCTCTTACTTTTTCTTTTTTCGTTTCTACTTTTTTACCCTATTTTTCCCTGGTGCTCGAGGATCTTGCATCCCCTTGATCGCCGGAACCAGCTCCAGATTTGGTTGGGTAAAGTTTTTCCCAGGTATCTTCCCCTTTTGTTTCTTCTTTTTTGTCTCCTTTTTTAACCTTTGCTCTTTTTTCATATTTGGTTCGTTCCTAAGGTTTTATTTATATCTATATTCATTTAATTTTTCTAAATTTTCTGCTGGGTTTTTTGGTTGTAGTTTTTATCCCCTACCGTCTTCCCAATGGCAGATCTGCTTGGTTTATGTATTTTTTCATATCCATATATTTTTTGTATTTTTTCTAGCTCTTTGCTTCAATGGCAGATCTTCTGCCACCTGCTTTGCGGTTCATCCTAAGAACATTAAAACGTCGTTTATGCTCTTCCCCCTATGGGTCTTTCGAAACTTTGTTTATTATTTTTTTCTTTTAATCATTATAACTAATCTCTACTCCTTTTGTCTACTACTTTATATTTTTAATTTGTTTTTTATCTCTCAATATCTTTTTTCAATTTTTCAGATTCCCATCTGGTCTCTTTTTGCAAAGGAGAGAACGTATCTTTTCTTTTTTGGTTTTGCGCAGATTACTCGGTTCGACTCTCTTTATTCTTATTTTTTATATTGCTTTCCAGCTTTCTTTGTCTTTAGTTTATGGAATTATTTTATGTTTTTCCATTTCTTCTATAATTGCTTTTTTCTTTTCTATCATCATTTTATTCATATGTTCTTTAACTTTATTCTAACTCTTTTTCTTATAGTTAACTTTTCCATAACCAACTTTATTATTATCCTTTTAATATATTATCTTATGCTTCCCACTATGCACACCTTTTTTCTTCTTTTACCTAGTGTTACGTTGATTACTCTATCCCACTACTATTATATTCATACTTTATATTACTTTCCCTCTTTCTTTGACTTTAGCTTATGGATTTTTTTATGTTTTTCTTTTTATTTAATAATTGCTTCTTCCTATCTTAACTTTTTCGTTTGGTCCACCCCCCACTCTCATTCCATTGATTTGTTTTTATTCTTTATTGGTGCTGCTACCCCGATTGGGTTTCCTTTTTCAATTACTCCTTTTAGTATCTTTATTTTTTTCTTCATGCTTTCTTTATTAATCGTGGAAATGTTGTTTATTTCCTTTACTTTAATTTTAGTTTATTCCTTTAATTTTATTTTATTTTATATACCTTGCTTTTATTTGCTTATGTCCTTTTCTGTTACCCTCTACATCTCCTATGATGCAATCTTTCGAACCCTTTTTAGGGGAATTTATATGATCACCAACACCTTCTCAGGTGGTTCTCTACTATCCCCTTTTGGGGAAATTACCACGATCACCTCCATGGTGAAATTAAATGTTCAAGGACATCTATCCGCAAAATTTCATTTTATACTGAACTACAATCTTCATCCACAAATAATTAAAAATCCAATTATTACCTACATAAATCCTTTTTATATATTTTCAAATGATTCACAATTTCAAATCAATAACTTATTTATCTTCTCTAACACCAATGTGACACTCATAAATTTATTTTATTACATCGTAAATTTTACGATATCCCCCATGTTAAGGATTTTCATACCTTTTCAGTTATTAAACAATTTTCCCTACTCCCTTAAATCACTCCATACTGATTATACTTATCCTACTATGAAACTTTATAATATCCTGAAAGTCCTAAATAACTCAATTAACCTCACTATTACTATAATTTCAACAAACTCACTATTCTATTACACTAACCCTACTATCTTGCTCAATAATTGTATTCCACTTTTTACTGTTTTCTTTTTGTTAGAAACAAAACTTTCCAGCTATAATATACAATTATTGACACATCTACCAACTCCCACCCACCTCCTTTTTACTGTTTTCTTTTTGCGGAAGACAAAACTTCCCAGCTATAATATACAATTATTTCCACATTTACCTACTCCCAGTCACATCCTTATCTTATTTCTTGTCTTACTATCCTATTCTAAATATAAATTAAGCATTAATCTTGTCATTATAATACTTTATTATATCCTTTTTTGGATCCTTTTAATATTTTCTAATCTTCTTTTATTTCTTTTATGGTTCTATTCTTACTTGCATATACCTACTCTAACTTTTGTATTTTTTTTCTCTATGCATATCAATTATTCTAGTGAGGCCCACGTGCACTCATGTTTCCCATTTCAAGGAAATTATTGTCCTAATCGTTACTTTCACTTTGTCTTTACTTTTTCCTTTAATCTTTTTAGCTATTTTTTCACATGTATCTTTTTCTATTATTATTATTATTTTGCAATTGTCTTATCTCTAGCTATTACTTTTTCTTTTCCTTTTATTATAATCTTTCATATTATTTTATGTCTATGTAACTCTTTCCATCCTATTTCAATCACCAACACCTTCTTAGGTGGTTCTCTACTATCCCCCTTTGGGGAAATTACCACGATCACCTTCATGGTGAAATTAAATGTTCAAGGACAACTGTCCGAAAAATTTTATTCTATTCTAAACCACAATCCTTATCCGCAAATAATCAACAATCCAATTATTACCTACATAAATCTGTTTTATATAATTTTAAATTACTCACAATTTCAAGTTTTTAATTTAATTATTTTTTCAAGTAACACCAATGTTACCTCCACTCATTTATTTTATTACATCGTCAATTTTATGGTATTTTCTATGTCAAGGATTTTCATACCTTTTCAGTTATTAAACAATTTTTCATACACCCTTAAATCTCTCCACGCAACCTATTCCTATTCTACTATGAAATTTTATAATTTTCTAAAAGCCCTAAAAATCTCAACTAACCTCAATATTATTATAATTTCAACAAACACACTATTTTATTACATTAATCCTGCCACTTTGCTTAATAATTGTTTTCCACATTTCACTCTTCTCTATTTGCTAAAGACAAAACTTTCCAGCTACATTATACAATTATTGCCATTTTTACCAACTCCCAGTCACGTCCTTTTCCTATTTCTGTCTCTACTATCCTATTTTAAAAATAAATTAAGAATTAATCTTGACCCAACTAATTTGAAAGCTGGGATGAGCAGCGGAAAAAACTCTCCGGCGGCGGCTGATGTGCAGCCCCGCCGAGGGAAATGATCATTTTATGTTGGAACTGCCAGGGTCTCGGAAAGGTCCAGGCAGTTCAACATCTCCATCAATACATTCAACTTCATAATCCAGATTTACTTTTTTTATGTGAAACTAAACTTAAAAATACGGCTTATAGCCGTCTTGCTACTTTGTTAGGAATGAACCTAGTCTTTTCGGTTGATTTTTCGGACGCATGTTCTGGACTCGCTTTATTTTCTTTAAAAACTAATAAGATTGATTTGCTTGCTTATTCGGATCGCTTTATCCATACTTATGTTAGTTGTAATTCATCTTCATTTTACTTCACCGGTATTCATGGTTTCTCGGAAACATGTAACAAACCTAAAACTTGGGAATTAATTAATTCACTCAATAATAATGATGGTCAACCTTGGCTTCTTGGCGGCGACTTTAACGAAATCCTAGCTGATAATGAAAAACAAGGTGGCTGCCGTCGGCCTAGATCTCAAATTAATAACTTTCGCCATTGTCTTTCACGAAATTACCTTTTTGATTGCAAACCTACAACGGGTTGGTTTACTTGGACCAAAACGGGGCCTAAAACTCCAACTTTATTTGAGAGATTAGATCGCTTCGTAGGGAATATGGCATGGAAAACCACCTATCCCAATTATAGCATCACTTCTGACTTTGACGCTAAATCAGATCACTGTTTTCTTATCTTGAATACGGAACCTCCTTCTCTAACAAATCATCGTCCCCCATCATCCAAATTCAGATTTGAAAACTGTTGGGCTTCCAATGAAGAAGGTATTTCTGTCGTAAAACAAACTTGGTCATCCACCAAGGGTAACGCTTTGGATAAAATTAAAGCCATTGGATCCTGCCTAGGAGACTGGCAATCACAACAAAGATTTAGGACCAATGGTCGCATCAACTTTCTTACCACAAAAATTAATAAACTTCTACAACGACCTCTTTCAAATTCGGCTGAAAAAAGATATATCTCTGCCAAATCTGAACTTCACAAACTTCTTGAGGTACAAGAAGCATATTGGGCACAGCGTTCTCGCAATCTATGGCTCTCCCAAGGAGATAAAAATACTCGATTCTTTCATGCCCGAGCTTCTAGCAGAAAGAAGAAGAACACAATCTCTGGTCTTTTCGACTCCAATAATGTTTGGTGTACCAACGACACCGATCTAATGGAAATAGCTTCTTCATACTTCCACAACCTCTTTACTTCCTCCAACCCATGCTTCTCTGAACAAATCCTATCAAAGATCACTCCTACTATTACGACTGCTATGAATGAGTCCCTTTCTAAGGAATTCATTTCAGAAGAAATCATCACCGCTTTTCGAGACATCGATCCTAGGAAAGCCCCGGGTATCGATGGTTTACCAAGCGGATTCTTTCGTCAACATTGGGATACTGTAGGACCAGACATCATATCACTCTGCCTCAATCTACTTAAAGGGTCGGCTGATATGGCTTCAGTTAACCAAACTATTTTGGTACTCATACCTAAAATCAAAGACCCCACTACTATGAGGCATCTCCGGCCCATCAGTCTCTGTACTGTAATTTATAAAATCATTGCTAAAGTTTTAGTTAATCGAATGAAACATACTATTCCCTTCTGTATCAGTTCCAATCAAGCTGCCTTTGTTCAGGGACGTAACATCACAGATAATATTCTTATTGCTCACGAAATAATTCACTCAATTAATACTGGTACCTCTAAATCCTCTCATGGAGCTGCCCTTAAACTTGATATGGAAAAGGCCTTTGACAGGGTCGAGTGGTCATTCCTTGAAAATGTTATGAACCGTATGGGTTTCGCCTCATCATGGGTTTCTCTTATCATGAGATGTATTTCTTCAGTTTCCTTTACGGTTAAGGTCAACAATTCCTTTTCCCCATTATTTCGACCTCAAAGGGGTCTCCGCCAAGGAGACCCTTTATCTCCTTTCCTCTTCCTATTTTGTACCCAAGGGCTTTCAGCTTTTTTGTCCGATGCTAAACATCAAGGCCTACTCCCAGGTCTAGGGGCATGTAAGCATGGTCCCAAGGTCAACCATCTTTTGTTTGCGGATGATTGCATAGTTTTCATTAATTCAAAATCCGATGAAGCTAAACACCTTAAGTTAGCCCTCCTGACTTATGCCTCTGCCTCTGGGCAAGCAGTCAACTTTGATAAGTCTACTATCTTTTACAATCCCCGTACTCCTACTTCTACTCGTCAAACTATTAACTCCTATCTTCAAGTACGTGAAGTCTCCAACCCTGGAGTCTATCTTGGAGTACCTCTCCTTATTGGTAAAAATAAGACCCTAGCATTAGGTTTTATACGCGATAAAGTACATGAAAGATTATCCAAATGGGACAAACAACTTCTTTCCTTCAGTGGTAGGGAAATTTTTATTAAAGCCGTTTTACAATCTCTACCCCAATACGTTATGTCCTGTTACTTATTACCCCAAAATATTATTGATGATATGACATCTGCCATTCGTCGATATTGGTGGTCTGGGAAAACCAATAAGAAAGGATGGCATATGCTCCCATGGGACCAAGTGTGCTTGCCTAAATCTGTTGGAGGATTGGGTTTCCGGGACCTTAACAACTTTAACATTGCACTTCTCGGTAAACAATTATGGCGCCTTATTTGTGAACCTAACTCTCTCTTGGGACAAATCTATAAATTCAAATACTTTCCCTCAGGAAACATTATTAATGCCTCTCGACCCTCTCGAGGATCTTTTGCTTGGCAAGGTCTTTATAATGCTATGCAACACCTTTTTGGTGGTTTCCTCTATCGGCCTGGTATTAATAGTAACATACGTATCCATCATGATAACTGGGGAGGCTCTTCGTCTATTCATCTCTACGGAGACTATGAGCTATCTGAGGAAGTCCACGTTCGTTGTCGTGACTTTATGGTGCGAAACCAACCATCTTGGGATCCTATCAAAGTCCGTGCATACTTTACTACGGATGATGCCGATTCCATTCTTTCTGTTCCTATCATCAATGACACACGGGACTCCATCCTCTGGAGGCCTAACGATTCTGGTGTTTATTCTGTCAGATCTGGTTACCTTTTCCTGCAACGCCCCCCTGAACCAAGACTTCGTCCCCCACGTATATGGAAATTTCTTTCCAAGCTTAAAGTTTTACCTAAGGTAAAAACTTTTGGTTGGCGTCTGGGGTCTGAGGCCCTACCTGTTGGGACTCGTCTTCAGACTTTTGATCCAGACTCCGGTCCATGCCCTATTTGTAATTCTGGTACAGAATCGATTCTCCATGCTCTCCGTGATTGCTCTGGTGGTTTGGAGTCCCTTAAATTGATTGGTCTACCCTCTTCTCTTATTAATAGCTCTGCCTCCACTGGCCTCCAATGGCTTGAGGAAGGTGCTTCCCTTCTTTCTCCTGATCTATTTGGGCTTTTCTTGACTACCCTTTGGAACATCTGGAACAGGCGTAATGACTGGATCCATAATAAACATCTTCAACCCCCATGGCTAATTGCCGTCAACTCTATTAGTCTTCATCGTGAATACTCTAACTCTATATCCTCATTTACATCTTCCATCCCCTTATCATCGACTCCTCCTTCTCGCTGGAGGCATCCCCCTCATGGATTTATTAAAGTGAATGTGGATGGGGCATTTGACCCTTCCACTTGCGCAGCGGCGGTTGGAGTTATCGCTCGTGATGACACAGGGATGGTTGTTGGTGGACTGGCTTTTCCGCTAGGCAGTTGCTCTGATGCTATTTCATCTGAAGGAAGAGGTCTTCTTGCCGGTATAACTTTTGCCCTATCCAAGGGTTGGAACCATTTGATCTTCGAGACAGACTGTGCATCTCTAGCGAACAGGATCAACTCTCTTGGACCAGATCTTTCTACTATGGGTCCGACGATTTTGCAGGCTCATACTGCTTTGGACGATTTTTCTGTAGCACATGTACAATATGTTTGCCGTGAGGCTAATTTCGTAGCTCATACGTTAGCTACCCATGCCCTTAGATCCATGTCTTCTATGTCTTTTGGATCTACGTATCCTGACTGTATTAAAAACGTTGTACTTAGCGAGGTTTAACCTCATCTTAATAATATATTATGGGTACTCTTTTCCCCTTTTAGGTTTCTCCAAGCCTTGTGCTTGGGGATTTTAGTAGGGGTTTTTAACGAGGCCCGCTTTCTTCAAAAAAAAAATATTCTAAAGGGTCCATTGTTCGCCCCATTTAGACCCGCTCGTCCGAAACCTCTACAAAAGGGTTGCAAAATAAGTTTTAATCTAAATTTAGGAGTTCATACAATTGATTACGAGCTTTTCAACACTATTATATTGCAAAAACTCGATTTTTGTTCTTTTTACTCAGTTAAAATTCTAAAGGGTCCATTGTTCGCCCCATTTACACCCGCTCGTCCGAAACCTCTACAAAAATACCGCAAAACAAGTTAGAGTCAAATTTTAGGATTTCATATAATTGATTACGAGCTTTTCAACACGACTATTTTGCAAAAACTTGATTTCTGTACTTTTTACTCATTTAAAATTCTAACGGGTCCATTGTTCGGCCCATTTAGACCCGCTCGTCCGAAACCTCTACAAAAAGGGTTGCAAAATAAGTTTTAATCCAAATTTAGGAGTTCATACAATTGATTACAAGCTTTTCAACACAATTATATTGCAAAAACTCAATTTTTGTGCTTTTTACTCAGGTAAAATTCTATCGGGTCCATTGTTCGGCCCATTTAGACCCGCTTGTCCGAAACCTCTACAAAAGGGTTGCAAAATAAGTTTTAATAAAAATTTAGGAGTTCATACAATTGATTACGAGCTTTTCAACACGATTATATTGCAAAAACTCGATTTATGTAGTTTTTACTGAGTTAAAATTCTAACGGGTCCATTGTTGGGCCCATTTAGACCCGCTCGTCTGAAACATTTACAAAAAAGATCGCAAAATAAGTTTTAATCAAATTTTAGGAGTTCATATAATTGATTAAGAGCTTTTCAACACGATTATATTGCAAAAACTCGATTTCTGTTCTTTTTACTCAGTTAATATTCTAACGGGTCCATTGTTCGGCCCATTTAGACTCGCTCGTTCGAAACCTCTACAAAAGGGTTGCAAAATAAGTTTTAATCCAAATTTAGGAGTTCATACAATTGATTAGGAGCTTTTCAACACAATTATATTGCAAAAACTCGATTTTTGTGCTTTTTACTCAGTTAAAATTCTAACGGATCCATTGTTCGGCCCATTTAGACCCGCTCGTCCGAAACCTTTACAAAAAAGACCGCAAAATAAGTTAGAATCAAATTTTCGGAGTTCATATAATTGATTACGAGCTTTTCAACATGATTATATTGCAAAGTCTCGATTACAGTTCTTTTTACTCAGTTAAAATTCTAACGGGTCCATTGTTCGGCCCATTTAAACCCGCTCGTCCGAAACCTTTACAAAAGGGTTGCAAAATAAGTTTTAATCCAAATTTAGGAGTTCATACAATTGATTACGAGATTTTCAACACAATTATATTGCAAAAACTTGATTTTTGCGCAGGATGCCTAGACGCCTCCACTGCGGAGCTTCGCGCCATTGTCACGGGGGCTACACTTGGTAGGGATGCCGGCTGGTGCAGCATCATTATCGAGTCCGACGCTGCTTTGGTCATCAACAAAATACGGTGCCTCGGCCCTGACGCCTCTCCCTTACGGCCACATATTGAAGCGGCTCGCCCTCTTTTTGTATCTATTCCAGATTTACATTTTCTTTATGTACCACGAGTTGCTAATGTTCTAGCTCATACTATTGCCAATTGGGCCTTGCACTCTAGGTCCTCATTGTTTTTTGGGCCGGGCTTGCCCCATGTCTTACGCTCTATTGTACCGGTTGGTTTTCAACCACCTTGATTATATATATATATATATATATATTTGGGCACTCTTTTCCCCTTTAGGACCCCCTCTGGGCCAGCCCAGTTGGGATTAGTGGGGTTTTTAATGAGGCCTTTTTCTCAAAAAAAAATTCTAACGGGTCCATTGTTCGGCCCATTTAAAATCGCTCGTCCAGAACCTCTACAAAAGGGTTGCAAAATAAGTTTTAATCCAAATTTATGAGTCCATACAATTAATTACGAGCTTTTCAATACGATTATATTGAAAAAACTCGATTTCTGTACTTTTTACTTTGTTAAAATTCTAACGGGTCCATTGTTCGGCCCATTTAGACCCGCTCGTCTGAAACCTTTACAAAAAAGACCGCAAAATAACTTAGAATCAAATTTTCGGAGTTCATATAATTGATTACGAGCTTTTCAACATGATTATATTGCAAAATCTCGATTACAGTTCTTTTTACTCAGTTAAAATTCTAACAGGTCCATTGTTCGGCCCATTTAGACCCGCTCGTCCGAAACCTCTACAAAAGGGTTGCAAAATAAGTTTTAATCAAAATTTAGGAGTTCATACAATTGATTACGAGCTTTTCAACACGATTATATTGCAAAAACTCGATTTATGTACTTTTTACTCAGTTAAAATTCTAACGGGTCCATTGTTCGGCCCATTTATACCCGCTCGTCCGAAACCTTTACAAAAAAGATCGCAAAATATGTTTTAATCAAATTTTTGGAGTTCATATAATTGATTACGAGCTTTTCAACATGATTATATTGCAAAATCTTGATTACAGTTCTTTTTACTTAGTTAAAATTCTAACGGGTCCATTGTTCGGCCCATTTAGACCCGCTCGTCCGAAACCTCTACAAAAGGGTTGCAAAATAAGTTTTAATCCAAATTTAGGAGTTCATACAATTGATTACGAGTTTTTCAGCACAATTATATTGCAAAAACTCGATTTTTGTGCTTTTTACTCAGTTAAAATTCCAACGGGTCCATTGTTCGGCCAATTTAGAACCGCTCGTCCGAAACCTCTACAAAATGGTTGCAAAATAAGTTTTAATCCAAATTTAGGAGTTCATGCAATTGATTACGAGCTTTTCAATACGATTATATTGCAAAAACTCGATTTCTGTACTTTTTACTCAGTTAAGATTCTAACGGGTCCATTGTTTGGCCCATTTAGACCCGCTCGTCCGAACCCTTTAGAAAAAAGATCGCAAAATAAATTTTAATCAAATTTTAGGAGTTAATATAATTGATTAAGAGCTTTTCAACACGATTATATTACAAAATCAAGATTTATGTTCTTTTTACTAAGTTAATATTCTAACGGATCCATTGTTCGGCCCATTTAGACCCGCTCGTCCGAAACCTCTAAAAAGGGTTGCAAAATAAGTGTTAATCCAAATTTAGGATTTCATACAATTGATCACGAGCGTTTCAACAAGATTATATTGCAAAAACTCGATTTCTGTACTTTTTACTCAGTTAAAATTCTACCGGGTCCATTGTTCGGCCCATTTAGACCCGATCGTCCGAAACCTATACAAAAGGGGTTGCAAAATAAGTTTTAATCCAAATTTAGGAATGCATATAATTGATTACGAGCATTTCAGTATGATTATATTGCAAAAACTCGATTACAGTTCTTTTTACTCAGTTAAAATTCTAACGGGTCCATTGTTCGGCCCATTTAGACCCGATTTTTCGAAACCTCTACAAAAAAGATCGCAAAATAAGTTTTAATCAAACTTTAGGAGTTTATATAATTGATTATGAGCTTTTCAACATGACTATATTGCAAAAACTTGATTTATGTACTTTTTACTCAGTAAAAATTCTAACGGGTCCATTGTTCGGCCCATTTAGACTCGCTCGTCCGAAACCTCTACAAAGGGTTGCAAAATAAGTTTTAATCCAAATTTAGGAGTTCATACAATTGATTACAAGCTTTTCAACACAATTATATTGCAAAAACTCGATTTTTGTGCTTTTTACTCAGTGAAAGTTCTAACGGGTCCATTGGGCCCATTTAGGCTCGCTCGTCCGAAACCTCTACAAAAAAGATCGCAAAATAAGTTTTAATCAAACTTTAGGAGTTCATATAATTGATTAAGAGCTTTTCAACACAATTATATTGCAAAAACTCGGTTTCTGTTCTTTTTACTCAGTTAATATTCTAACGGGTCCATTGTTCGGCCAATTAAGACCCGCTCGTCTGAAACCTCTACAAAAGGGTTGCAAAATAAGTTTTAATCCAAATTTAGGAGTTCATACAATTGTTTACGAGCTTTTCAACACGATTATATTGCAAAAACTCGATTTCTATACTTTTTACTCAATTAAAATTCTAACGGGTCCATTGTTCGGCCCATTTAGACCCGCTCGTCCGAAACCTTTACAAAAAAGATCGCAAAATAAATTTTAATCAAATTTTAGGAGTTCATATAATTGATTAAGAGCTTTTCAACACGATTATATTGCAAAAACAGGATTTCTGTTCTTTTTACTCAGTTAATATTCTAACGGGTCCATTGTTCGGCCCATTTAGACCCGCTCGTCTGAAACCTCTACAAAAGGGTTGCAAAATAAGTTTTAATCCAAATTTAGGAGTTCATACAATTGATTACGAGCTTTTCAACACGATTATATTGCAAAAACTCGATTTCTGTTCTTTTTACTCAGTTAATATTCTAACGGGTCCATTGTTCGGCCCATTTAGACCCGCTCGTCTGAAACCTCTACAAAAGGGTTGCAAAATAAGTTTTAATCCAAATTTAGGAGTTCATACAATTGTTTACGAGCTTTTCAACACAATTATATTGCAAAAACTCGATTTTTGTGCTTTTTACTCAGTTAAAATTCTAACGGGTCCATTGTTCGGCCCATTTAGACCCGCTCGTCTGAAACCTCTACAAAAGGGTTGCAAAATAAGTTTTAATCCAAATTTATGAGTTCATACAATTGTTTACGAGCTTTTCAACATGATTATATTGCAAAAACTTGATTTCTATACTTTTTACTCAATTAAAATTCTAACGGGTCCATTGTTCGGCCCATTTAGACCCGCTCGTCCGAAACCTCTACAAAATGGTTGCAAAATAAGTTTTAATCCAAATTTAGGAGTTCATACAATTGATTTGAGCTTTTCAACACGATTATATTGCAAAAACTCGATTTCTGTACTTTTTACTCAGTTAAAATTCTAATGGGTCCATTGTTCGGCCCATTTAGACCCGCTCATCGAAATCCTTTACAAAAAAGATCGCAAAATAAATTTTAATCAAATTTTAGGAGTTCATATAATTGATTAAGAGCTTTTCAACACGATTATATTGCAAAAACTTGATTTCTGTTCTTTTTACTTAGTTAATATTTTAACAGGTCCACTGTTCGGCCCATTTAGACCCGCTCGTCCGAAACCTCTACAAAAGGGTTGCAAAATAAGTTTTAAATCAAATTTAGGAGTTCATACAATTGATTATGAGCTTTTCAGCACAATTATATTGCAAAAACTCGATTTTTGCGCATGATGCCTAGACGCCTCCACTGCGGAGCTTCGCGCCATTGTCACGGGGGCTACACTTGGTAGGGATGCCGGCTGGTGCAGCATCATTATCGAGTCCGACGCTGCTTTGGTCATCAACAAAATATGGTGCCTCGGCCCGGACGCCTCTCCTTTACGGCCACATATTGATGCGGCTCGCCCTCTTTTTGTATCTATTCCAGATTTACATTTTATTTATGTACCACGAGTTGCTAATGTTCTAGCTCATACTATTGCCAATTGGGCCTTGCACTCTAGGTCCTCAATGTTTTTTGGGCCGGGCTTGCCCGATGTCTTACGCTCTATTGTACCGGTTGGTTTTCAACCCCCTTGATTATATATATATATATATATATATATATATATATATATATATTTGGGCACTCTTTTCCCCTTTAGGACCCCCTCTGGGCCAGCCCAGTTGGGATTAGTGGGGTTTTTAATGAGGCCTTTTTCTCAAAAAAAAATCTAACGGGTCCATTGTTCGGCCCATTAAAAATCGCTCGTCCGAAACCTCTACAAAAGGGTTGCAAAATAAGTTTTAATCCAAATTTATGAGTCCATACAATTAATTACGAGCTTTTCAATACGATTATATTGAAAAAACTCGATTTCTGTACTTTTTACTCTGTTAAAATTCTAACGGGTCCATTGTTCGGCCCATTTAGACCCGCTCGTCCGAAACCTTTACAAAAAAGACCGCAAAATAACTTAGAATCAAATTTTCGGAGTTCATATAATTGATTACGATCTTTTCAACATGATTATATTGCAAAATCTCTATTACAGTTCTTTTTACTCAGTTAAAATTCTAACGGGTCCATTGTTCGGCCCATTTACACCCGCTCGTCCGAAACCTCTACAAAAGGGTTGCAAAATAAGTTTTAATCCAAATTTAGGAGTTCATACAATTGATTACGAGTTTTTCAGCACAATTATATTGCAAAAACTCGATTTTTGTGCTTTTTACTCAGTTAAAATTCTAACGGGTCCATTGTTCGGCCAATTTAGAACCGCTCGTCCGAAACCTCTACAAAATGGTTGCAAAATAAGTTTTAATCCAAATTTAGGAGTTCATACAATTGATTACGAGCTTTTCAATACGATTATATTGCAAAAACTCGATTTCTGTACTTTTTACTCAGTTAAGATTCTAACGGGTCCATTGTTTGGCCCATTTAGACCCGCTCGACCGAACTCTTTACAAAAAAGATCGCAAAATAAATTTTAATCAAATTTTAGGAGTTCATATAATTGATTAAGAGCTTTTCAACACGATTATATTGCAAAACCACGATTTCTGTTCTTTTTACTAAGTTAATATTCTAACGGATCCATTGTTCGGCCCATTTAGACCCGCTCGTCCGAAACCTCTAAAAAGGGTTGCAAAATAAGTGTTAATCCAAATTTAGGAGTTCATACAATTGATCACGAGCGTTTCAACATGATTATATTGCAAAAACTCGATTTCTGTACTTTTTACTCAGTTAAAATTCTACCGGGTCCATTGTTCGGCCCATTTAGACCCGATCGTCCGAAACCTATACAAAAGGGGTTGCAAAATAAGTTTTAATCCAAATTTAGGAATGCATATAATTGATTACGAGCATTTCAGCATGATTATATTGCAGAAACTCGATTACAGTTCTTTTTACTCAGTTAAAATTCTAACGGGTCCATTGTTCGGCCCATTTAGACCTGATATTTCGAAACCTCTACAAAAAAGATCGCAAAATAAGTTTTAATCAAACTTTAGGAGTTCATATAATTGATTATGAGCTTTTCAACATGACTATATTGCAAAAACTTGATTTATGTACTTTTTACTCAGTAAAAATTCTAACGGGTCCATTGTTCAGCCCATTTAGACCCGCTCGTCCGAAACCTCTACAAAAGGGTTGCAAAATAAGTTTTAATCCAAATTTAGGAGTTCATACAATTGATTACAAGCTTTTCAACATAATTATATTGCAAAAACTCGATTTTTGTGCTTTTTACTCAGTGAAAGTTCTAACGGGTCCATTGTTCGGCCCATTTAGGCTCGCTCGTCCGAAACCTCTACAAAAAAGATCGCAAAATAAGTTTTAATCAAACTTTAGGAGTTCATATAACTGATTAAGAGCTTTTCAACACGATTATTTTGCAAAAACTCGATTTCTGTTCTTTTTACTCAGTTAATATTCTAACGGGTCCATTGTTCGGCCCATTTAGACCTGCTCGTCTGAAACCTCTACAAAAGGGTTGCAAAATAAGTTTTAATCCAAATTTAGGAGTTCATAAAATTGTTTACGAGCTTTTCAACACGATTATATTGTAAAAACTCGATTTCTATACTTTTTACTCAATTAAAATTCTAACGGGTCCATTGTTCGGCCCATTTAGTCCCGCTCGTCCGAAACCTTTACAAAAAAGATCGCAAAATAAATTTTAATCAAATTTTAGGAGTTCATATAATTGATTAAGAGCTTTTCAACATGATTATATTGCAAAAACAGGATTTCTGTTCTTTTTACTCAGTTAATATTCTAACGGGTCCATTGTTCGGCCCATTTAGACCCGCTCGTCTGAAACCTCTACAAAAGGGTTGCAAAATAAGTTTTAATCCAAATTTAGGAGTTCATACAATTGATTACGAGCTTTTCAACACGATTATATTGCAAAAACTCAATTTCTGTTCTTTTTACTCAGTTAATATTCTAACGGGTCCATTGTTCGGCCCATTTAGACCCGCTCGTCTGAAACCTCTACAAAAGGGTTGCAAAATAAGTTTTAATCCAAATTTAGGAGTTCATACAATTGTTTACGAGCTTTTCAACACAATTATATTGCAAAAACTCGATTTTTGTGCTTTTTACTCAGTTAATATTCTAACGGGTCCATTGTTCGGCCCATTTAGACCCGCTCGTCTGAAACCTCTACAAAAGGGTTGCAAAATAAGTTTTAATCCAAATTTATGAGTTCATACAATTGTTTACGAGCTTTTCAACACGATTATATTGCAAAAACTCGATTTCTATACTTTTTACTCAATTAAAATTCTAACGGGTCCATTGTTCGGCCCATTTAGACCCGCTCGTCCGAAACCTTTACAAAAAAGATCGCAAAATAAATTTTAATCAAATTTTAGGAGTTCATATAATTGATTAAGAGCTTTTCAACATGATAATATTTCAAAAACTTGATTTCTGTTCTTTTTACTCAGTTAATATTCTAACGGGTCCATTGTTCGGCCCATTTAGACCCGCTCGTCTGAAACCTCTACAAAAGGGTTGCAAAATAAGTTTTAATCCAAATTTATGAGTTCATACAATTGTTTACGAGCTTTTCAACACGATTATATTGCAAAAACTCGATTTCTATACTTTTTACTCAATTAAAATTCTAACGGGTCCATTGTTCGGCCCATTTAGACCCGCTCGTCCGAAACCTTTACAAAAAAGATCGCAAAATAAATTTTAATCAAATTTTAGGAGTTCATATAATTGATTAAGAGCTTTTCAACATGATAATATTTCAAAAACTTGATTTCTGTTCTTTTTACTCAGTTAATATTCTAACGGGTCCATTGTTCTGCCCATTTAGACCCGCTCGTCCGAAACCTCTACAAAAGGGTTGCAAAATAAGTTTTAATCCAAATTTAGGAGTTTATAAAATTGATTGCGAGCTTTTCAACACAATTTTATTTCAAAAACTCGATTACTATACTTTTTACTTAGTTAAAATTCTAACGAGTCTATTTTTCGGCCCATTAGGACCCGCTCGTCTGAAACCTCTACAAAAGGGTTGCAAAATAAGTTTTAATCCAAATTTAGGAGTTCATACAATTGTTTACAAGCTTTTCAACACGATTATATTGCAAATACTCGATTTCTATAATTTTTACTCAATTAAAATTCTAACGGGTCCATTGTTCGGCCCATTTAGACCCTCTCGTCCGAAACTTCTACAAAAAAGATGGCAAAATAAGTTTTTATCAAATTTTAGGAGTTCATATAATTGATTAAGAGCTTTTCAACACGATTTTATTGCAAAAACTCGATTTCTGTACATTTTACTCTGTTAAAATTCTAACGGGTCCATTGTTCGGCCCGTTTAGACCCGCTCGTCCGAAACCTCTACAAAAGGGTTGCAAAATAAGTTTTAATCCAAATTTAGGAGTTTATACAATTGATAGCGAGCTTTTCAACACGATTATATTGCAAAATCTTGATTTCTGTTCTTTTTACTCAGTTAATATTCTAACGGGTCCATTGTTCGGCCCATTTAGACCTGCTCGTCTGAAACCTCTACAAAAGGGTTGCAAAATAAATTTTAATCCAAATTTTGGAGTTCATACAATTGATTGCGAGCTTTTCAACAAGATTATATTGTAAAAACTCGATTTCTGTTCTTTTTACTCAGTTAATATTCTAACGGGTCCATTGTTCGGCCCATTTAGACCCGGTCGTCTGAAACCTCTACAAAAGGGTTGCAAAATAAGTTTTAATCCAAATTTAGGAGTTCATACAATTGATTGCGAGCTTTTCAACACGATTATATTGCCAAAACTCGATTTCTGTTCTTTTTACTTAGTTAATATTCTAA
The DNA here is from genome assembly GCA_030270665.1 of Hibiscus trionum. NCBI lineage: Eukaryota > Viridiplantae > Streptophyta > Magnoliopsida > Malvales > Malvaceae > Hibiscus > Hibiscus trionum. The sequence goes on along the minus strand of BSYR01000010.1, from coordinate 33,048,695 downwards.
CGGGTCCATTGTTCAGCCCATTTAGACCCGCTCGTCTGGAACCTCTACAAAAGGGTTGCAAAATAAGTTTTAATCCAAATTTAGGAGTTCATACAATTGTTTACAAGCTTTTCAACACGATTATATTGCAAAAACTCGATTTCTATACTTTTTACTCAATTAAAATTCTAACGGGTCCATTGTTCGGCCCATTTAGACTCGCTCGTCCGAAACTTCTACAAAAAAGATCGCAAAATAAGTTTTTATCAATTTTAGGAGTTCATATAATTTATTAAGAGCTTTTCAACATGATTACATTGCAAAAACTCGATTTCTGTACATTTTACTCAGTTAAAATTCTAACGGGTCCATTGTTCGGCCCGTTTAAACTCGCTCGTCCGAAACCTCTACAAAAGGGTTGCAAAATAAGATTTAATCCAAATTTAGGAGTTTATACAATTGATTGCGAGCTTTTCAACACGATTATATTGCAAAAACTCGATTTCTGTTCTTTTTACTCAGTTAATATTCTAACGGGTCCATTGTTTGGCCCATTTAGACCCGCTCGTCTGAAACCTCTACAAAAGGGTTGCAAAATTAGTTTTAATCCAAATTTTGGAGTTCATACAATTGATTGCGAGCTTTTCAACACGATTATATTGTAAAAACTCGATTTCTGTTCTTTTTACTCAGTTAATATTCTAACGGGTCCATTGTTCGGCCCATTTAGACCCGCTTGTCTGAAACCTCTACAAAAGGGTTGCAAAATAAGTTTTAATCCAAATTTAGGAGTTCATACAATTGTTTACGAGCTTTTCAACACAATTATATTGCAAAAACTCGATTTCTGTTCTTTTTACTCAGTTAATATTCTAACGGGTCCATTGTTCAGCCCATTTAGACCCGCTCGTCTGAAACCTCTACAAAAGGGTTGCAAAATAAGTTTTAATCCAAATTTAGGAGTTCATACAATTGTTTACGAGCTTTTAACCACAATTATATTGCAAAAACTCGATTTTTGTGCTTTTTACTCAGTTAAAATTCTAACGGTTCCATTGTTCGGCCCATTTAGACCCTCTCGTCTGAAACCTCTATAAAAGGGTTACAAACTAAGTTTTAATCCAAATTTAGGAGTTCATACAATTGATTATGAACTTTTCAACACGATTATATTGCAAAAACTCGATTTCTATACCTTTTACTCAATTAAAATTCTAACGGGTCCATTGTTCGGCCCATTTAGACCCGCACGTCCGAAACCTTGACAAAAAAGATCGCAAAATAAATTTTAATCAAATTTTAGGAGTTCATATAATTGATTAAGAGCTTTTCAACACGATAATATTGCAAAAACTTGATTTCTGTTCTTTTTACTTAGTTAATGTTCTAACGGGTCCATTGTTCTGCCCATTTAGACCCGCTCGTCCGAAACCTCTACAAAAGGCTTGCAAAATAAGTTTTAATCCAAATTTAGGAGTTTATACAATTGATTGCGAGCTTTTCAACACAATTATATTTCAAAAACTCGATTACTATACTTTTTACTTAGTTAAAATTCTAACGAGTCTATTTTTCGGCCCATTAGGACCCGCTCGTCCGAAACCTTTACAAAAGGGTTGCAAAATAAGTTTTAATCCAAATTTAGGAGTTCATACAATTGTTTACAAGCTTTTCAACACGATTATATTGCAAAAACTCGATTTCTATACTTTTTACTCAATTAAAATTCTAGCGGGTCCATTGTTCGGCCCATTTAGACCCGCTCGTCCGAAACTTCTACAAAAAAGATCGCAAAATAAGTTTTAATCAAATTTTAGGAGTTCATATAATTGATTAATAGCTTTTCAACACGATTATATTGCAAAAACTCGATTTCTGTACATTTTACTCAGTTAAAATTCTAACGGGTCCATTGTTCGACCCGTTTAGACCTCTGCTCGTCCGAAACCTCGACAAAAGGGTTGCAAAATAAGTTTTAATCCAAATTTAGGAGTTTATACAATTGATTGCGAGCTTTTCAACACGATTATATTGCAAAAACTCGATTTCTGTTCTTTTTACTCAGTTAATATTCTAACGGGTCCATTGTTCGGCCCATTTAGACCCGCTCGTCTGAAACCTCTACAAAAGGGTTGCAAAATAAGTTTTAATCCAAATTTTGGAGTTCATACAATTGTTTACGAGCTTTTCAACACGATTATATTGCAAAAACTCGATTTCTATACTTTTTACTCAATTAAAATTCTAACGGGTCCATTGTTCGGCCCATTTAGACTCGCTCGTCCGAAACCTCTACAAAAAAGATCGCAAAATAAGTTTTAATCAAATTTTAGGAGTTCATATAATTGATTAAGAGCTTTTCCACACGATTATATTGTAGAAACTCGATTTCTGTTCTTTTTACTCAGTTACTATTCTAACGGGTCCATTTTTCGGCCCATTTAGACCCGCTCGTCTGAAACCTCTACAAAATAGTTGCAAAATAAGTTTTAATCCAAATTTAGGAGTTCATACAATTGTTTACAAGCTTTTCAACACAATTATATTGCAAAAACTCGATTTCTGTTCTTTTTACTCAGTTAATAATCTAACGGGTCCATTGTTCAGCCCATTTAGACCCGCTCGTCTGAAACCTCTACAAAAGGGTTGCAAAATAAGTTTTAATCTAAATTTAGGAGTTCATACAATTGTTTACGAGCTTTTCAACACAATTATATTGCAAAAACTCGATTTTTGTGCTTTTTACTCAGTTAAAATTCTAACGAGTCCATTGCTCGGCCCATTTAGACCCGCTCGTCTGAAACCTCTACAAAAGGGTTGCAAAATAAGTTTTAGTCCAAATTTAGGAGTTCATACAATTGTTTACGAGCTTTTCAACACGATTATATTGCAAAAACTCGATTTCTGTTCTTTTTACTCAATTAAAATTCTAACGGGTCCATTGTTCGGCCCAATTAGACCCGCTCGTCCGAAACCTTTACAAAAAAAGATCGCAAAATGAATTTTAATCAAATTTTAGGAGTTCATATAATTGATTAAGAGCTTTTCAACACGATAATATTGCAAAAACTCGATTTCTGTTCTTTTTATTCAGTTAATATTCTAACGGGTCCATTGTTCGGCCCATTTATACCCGCTCGTCCGAAACCTCTACAAAAGGGTTGAAAAATAAGTTTTAATCCAAATTTAGGAGTTTATACAATTGATTGCAAGCTTTTCAACACAATTATATTTCAAAAACTCGATTACTATACTTTTTACTTAGTTAAAATTCTAACGAGTCTATTTTTCGGCCCATTAGGACCCGCTCGTCTGAAACCTCTACAAAAGGGTTGCAAAATAAGTTTTAATCCAAATTTAGGAGTTCATACAATTGTTTACAAGCTTTTCAACACGATTATATTGCAAAAACTCGATTTCTATACTTTTTACTCAATTAAAATTCTAACGGGTCCATTGTTCGGCCCATTTAGACTCGCTCGTCCAAAACCTCTACAAAAAAGATCGCAAAATAAGTTTTAATCAAATTTTAGGAGTTCATATAATTGATTAAGAGCTTTTCAACACGATTATATTGCAAAAACTCAATTTCTGTACATTTTACTCAGTTAAAATTCTAACGGGTCCATTGTTCGGCCCATTTAGACCCGCTCGTCTGAAACCTCTACAAAAGGGTTGCAAAATAAGTTTTAATCAAAATTTAGGAGTTCATACAATTTATTACGAGCTTTTCAACACGATTATATTGCAAAAACTCGATTTCTGTACATTTTACACAGTTAAAATTCTAAGGGGTCCATTGTTCGGCCCATTTCGACCCGCTCGTCCGAAACTTCAACAAAAGGGTTGCAAAATAAGTTTTAATACAAATTTAGGAGTTTATATAATTGATTACGAGCTTTTCAACACAATTATATTTCAAAAACTCAATTACTATACTTTTTACTTAGTTAAAATTCTAACGGGTATATTTTTCGGCCCATTAGGACCCACTCGTCTGAAACCTCTACAAAAGGGTTGCAAAATAAGTTTTAATCCAAATTTAGGAATGTATATAATTGATTACGAGCTTTTCAACACGATTATATTGCAAAAACTCGATTTCTATATTTTTTACTCAGTTAAAATTCTAACGGGTCCACTGTTCGGCCCATTTAGACCCGCTCGTCCGAAACCTCTACAAAATGGTTGCAAAATAAGTGTTAATCCAAATTTAGGAGTTCATACAATTATTCACGAGCGTTTAAACACGATTATATTGCAAAAACTCAATTTTTGTGCTTTTTACTCAGTTAAAATTCTAATAGGTCCATTGTTCGGCCCATTTAGACCCGCTCGTCCGAAACCTAATTAAAATGGTTGCAAAATAAGTTTTAATCAAAATTTAGGAGTTCATGCAATTGATTACGAGCTTTTCAATACGATTATATTGCAAAAACTCGATTTTTGTACTTTTTACTCAGTTAAAATTCTAATGGGTCCATTGTTCGGCCCATTTAGACCCGCTCGTCCGAAACCTTTACAAAAAAGATCGCAAAATAAGTTTTAAATAAATCTTAGGAGTTCATATAATTGATTAAGAGCTTTTCAATATGATTATATTGCAAAAACTCGATTTCTGTTCTTTTTACTCAGTTAATATTCTAACGGGTCCATTGTTCGGCCCATTTAGACTCGCTCGTCCGAAACCTCTACAAAAGGGTTGCAAAATAAGTTTTAATCCAAATTTAGGAGTTCATACAATTGTTTATGAGCTTTTCAACACGATTATATTGCGAAAACACGATTTATGTTCTTTTTACTCAGTTAAAATTCTAACGGGTCCATTGTTCGCCCCATTTAGACATGCTCGTCCGAAACTTCTACAAAAAAGACCGACAAACAAGTTAGAATCAAATTTTAGGATTTCATATAATTGATTACGAGCTTTCAACATGATTATATTGCAAAAACTTGATTTCTGTACTTTTTGCTCAATTAAAATTCTAATGGGTCCATTGTTCGGCCCATTTAGACCCGCTCGTCCGAAACCTTTACAAAAAAGATCGCAAAATAAGTTTTAAATAAATCTTAGGAGCTCATATAATTGATTAAGAGCTTTTCAATATGATTATATTGCAAAAACTCGATTTCTGTTCTTTTTACTCAGTTAATATTCTAACGGGTCCATTGTTCGGCCCATTTAGACTCGCTCGTCTGAAACCTCTACAAAAGGGTTGCAAAATAAGTGTTAATCCAAATTTAGGAGTTCATACAATTGAATACGAGCTTTTCAACACAATTATATTGCAAAAACTCGATTTTTGTGCTTTTTACTCAGTTAAAATTCTAACGGGTCCATTGTTCGGCCCATTTAGACTCGCTCGTCTGAAACCTCTACAAAAGGGTTGCAAAATAAGTTTTAATCAAAATTTAGGAGTTCATACAATTGATTACGAGCTTTTCAATACGATTATATTGCAAAAACTCAATTTCTGTACTTTTTACTCAGTTAAAATTCTAACGGGTCCAATGTTCGGCCCATTTAGACCCGCTCGTCCGAAACCTCTACAAAAGGGTTGCAAAACAAGTTTTAATCCAAATTTAGGAGTTCATACAATATATTACAAGCTTTTCAACACAATTATATTGCAAAAACTTGATTTTTTTGCTTTTTACTCAGTTAAAATTCTAACGGGTCCATTGTTCGGCCCATTTAGACCCACTCGTCCGAAACCTTTACAAAAAAGATCGCAAAATAAGTTAGAATCAAATTTTAGGAGTTCACATAATTGATTAAGAGCTTTTCAACACGATTATATTGCAAAAACTCAATTTCTATACTTTTTACTCGGTTAAAATTCTAACGGGTCCATTGTTCTGCCCATTTAGAGTCGCTCGTCCGAAACCTTACAAAAAGGACCGCAAAATAAGTTTTAATCAAAATTTAGGAGTTCATATAATTGATTATGAGCTTTTCAACACGATTATATTGCAAAAACTCGATTTCTGTTCTTTTTACTCAGTTAATATTCTAACGGGTCCATTGTTCGGCCCATTTAGACCTGCTCGTCCGAAACCTCTACAAAAGGGCTGCAAAATAAGTTTTATTCCAAATTTAGGAGTTCATACAATTTATTAAGAGCTTTTCAACAGAATTATATTGCAAAAACTCGATTTTTGTGCTTTTTACTCAGTTAAAATTCTAATGGGTCCATTGTTCGGCCCTTTTAGACCCGATCGTTCGAAACCTATACAAAAAGGGTTGCAAAATAAGTTTTAATCCAAATTTAGGAATGCATATAATTGATTACGAGCTTTTCAACACGATTATATTGCGAAAACTCAATTTCTATACTTTTTACTCAGTTAAAATTCTAACGGGTCCACTATTCGGCCCATTTAGACCCGCTCGTCCGAAACCTTTACGAAAAAGATTGCAAAATAAGTTAGAATCAAATTTAGGAGTTCATATAATTGATTAGGAGCTTTTCAACACGATTATATTGCAAAAACGCGATTTATGTTCTTTTTCCTCAGTTAATATTCTAACGGGTCTATTGTTCGGCCCATTTAGACCCGCTCGTCCGAAACCTCTACAAAAGGGTTGCAAAATAAGTTTTAATCCAAATTTGGGAGTTCATACAATTGATTACGAGCTTTTCAACACAATTATATTGCAAAAACTCAATTTTTGTGCTTTTTACTCAGTTAAAATTCTAATGGGTCCATTGTTCGGCCCATTTAGACCCGCTCGTCCGAAACCTTTACAAAAAAGATCGCAAAATAAGTTAGAATCAAATTTTAGGAGTTCATATAATTGATTAAGAGCTTTTCAACACGATTATATTGCAATAACTCAATTTCTATACTTTTTACTCGGTTAAACTTCTAAAGGGTGTTTCTTTCATGCCCGAGCTTCTAATAGGAAGAAAAAGAACACTATCTCAGGTCTTTTATACTCCAACAATGTTTGGCGCACGGATGATTCTGACCTTATGGAAATTGCTTCCTCATATTTCCATAATCTTTTTACTTCATCCATTCCTCACTTTTCAGACCAAATTCTATCAAAAATCACTCCTACTATTACGACTGCTATGAATGAGTCCCTTTCCAGGGATTTAACTCAAGAAGAAATTATCACCGCTTTCCGAGACATCGATCCTAGGAAAGCCCCGGGTATCGATGGTCTACCAAGCGGTTTTTTTCGTCAACATTGGGACACTGTAGGGCCAGATATTATAACGCTCTGCCTTAATCTTCTTAAAGGGTCAGCTGATATGGCTTCAGTTAACCAAACTATTTTGGTACTCATACCTAAGATTAAGGATCCAACTACCATGAGGCATCTTCGGCCCATCAGTCTCTGTACGGTAATCTACAAAATCATTGCTAAAGTTTTAGTTAACCGTATGAAACATACCATTCCTTTCTGTATCAGTTCAAATCAAGCTGCTTTTGTTCAGGGACGTAATATCACAGATAACATCCTTATTGCCCATGAAATAATTCATTCAATTAATACTGGTACCTCTAAATCCTCTCGTGGAGCTGCCCTTAAACTTGATATGGAAAAGGCCTTTGACAGGGTCGAGTGGTCATTCCTCGAAAATGTTATGAACCGTATGGGGTTTGCCTCATCATGGGTCTCTCTTATCATGAGATGTATTTCTTCAATTTCCTTTACAATTAAGGCCAACAATTCTTTTTCCCCTTTGTTTCGACCTCAAAGGGGTCTCCGCCAAGGTGACCCTTTGTCTCCTTTTCTTTTCCTATTTTGTACCCAAGGGCTTTCAGCTTTCTTGGCCGATGCTAAACAACAAGGCCTACTCCCAGGTCTAGGGGCTTGTAAGCATGGTCCCAAGGTTAACCATCTCTTATTTGCTGATGATTGCATAGTTTTCCTTAACTCAAACCCCGATGAAGCTGCACACCTTAAGCTGGCCCTCCAGACTTATGCCTCTGCCTCTGGGCAAGCAGTCAATTTTGATAAGTCTACTATTTTTTACAATCCCCGCACTCCTACTTCTACTCGTCAAGCTATTAATTCGTATCTTCAAGTACGTGAGGTCTCCAACCCTGGTGTCTATCTGGGGGTACCTCTTCTTATTGGCAAAAATAAGACCCTTGCTTTAGGGTTTATACGTGATAAAGTTCATGATAGATTATCCAACTGGGATAAACAGCTTCTTTCCTTCAGTGGTAGGGAAATTTTTATTAAAGCTGTATTACAATCTTTACCCCAATATGTTATGTCCTGTTATTTATTACCCCAAAACATTATTGATGATATGACATCTGCCATTCGACGATATTGGTGGTCTGGGAAATCCAATAAGAAAGGTTGGCATATGCTCCCATGGGATCAGGTATGCTTACCTAAATCTGTTGGCGGTATGGGCTTCCGGGATCTCAATAATTTTAACATTGCTCTTCTTGGCAAACAACTATGGCGCCTTATTTGCGATCCTGATTCCCTCTTGGGACAAATCTATAAATTCAAGTACTTCCCGTCAGGTAATATCCTTAATGCCTCTCGGCCTTCGCGAGGTTCTTTTGCCTGGCAAGGTCTTTATAATGCTATGCAACACCTATTTGGTGGTTTCCTCTATCGACCGGGTATTAATAGTCACATACGCATCCATCATGATAACTGGGGAGGCTTCTCGCCTATTCACCTCTATGGGGATTATGAGCTATCGGAGGAAGTACACATTCGTTGTCGAGATTTTATGTTGCGGAACCAAGCTGCCTGGGACCCTGACAAATTTCGTGCTTACTTTACTGTGGATGATGCCAATACCATTCTTTCTGTTCCTATCATTAATGACATTCGAGATACCATCCTCTGGAATCCCAATGATTCCGGTATCTATTCTGTTAGATCTGGCTATCTTTTTTTGCAACGACCCCCTGCGCCTAGACTTCGCCCCCCTCGATTCTGGAAATATCTTGCCAAACTCAAGGTTTTGCCTAAGGTTAAAACTTTTGGTTGGCGTTTGGGGGCAGAAGCCCTGCTTGTTGGGGTTCGCCTTCAGACTTTTGCTCCAGACTCTGGGCCATGCCCCATCTGTAACTCTGGTTCAGAATCGGTTTTACACGCTCTCCGAGACTGCTCTGGTGCTTCAGAAACCCTTAAATTGATTGGTCTTCCCTCTTCTTTTATCAATAGCTTGAGGAAGGTGCTTCCCTTCTTTCTCCTGATCTTTTTGGCCTCTTCTTAACTACCCTTTGGAATATTTGGAATAGGCGTAACGACTGGATCCATAATAAACATCTTCAACCCCCTTGGCTAATTGCCGTCAACTCTATTAGTCTCCATAAGGACTACTCTAACTCAACTTTTTCATCTACATCATCCATTCCTTTGGCATCCCCTCCTCGATGGAGACATCCCCCTCGTGGGTTTATTAAAGTTAATGTGGATGGAGCTTTTGATCCTTCCACTCGTGCAGCGGCGGTTGGTGTTGTCGCTCGTGATGACACTGGGACGGTTGTTGGTGGTCTGGCTTTTCCGCTGGGCAGCTGTTCCGATGCTATTTCATCTGAAGGGAGAGGTCTTCTTGCCGGTATTACCTTTGCTCTATCTCAGGGATGGAGCCACTTGATTTTTGAGACAGACTGTGCATCTCTAACAAACCAGATCAACTCTCTTGGGCCAGATCTTTCTCCTTTGGGGCCATTGATTCTGCAGGCTCATACTGCTTTGGAGTATTTTTCTGTAGCACATGTTCAGTTTATTCGCCGTGAGGCTAATTTTGTAGCTCATACGTGGGCTACTCATGCCCTTAGATCCATGTCTTTTTTGTCTTTTGGATCTATTTACCCTGATTGTATCAAAAATCTTGTACTTTGCGAGGTTTAACCTCGTTTTAATAATATATTTTGGGTACTCTTTACCCTTCTTAGGTTTCTCCAAGTCTTGTGCTTGGGGATTTTAGTAGGGGCTTCTAATGAGGCCCGCTTTCTTCAAAAAAAAAACTTCTAACGGGTCCATTGTTCTGCCTATTTAGACTCGCTCGTCTGAAACCTTACAAAAAGGACCGCAAAATAAGTTTTAATCAAAATTTAGGAGTTCATATAATTGATTACGAGCTTTTCAACACGATTATATTGCAAAAACTCGATTTCTGTTCCTTTTACTCAGTTAATATTCTAACGGGTCCATTGTTCGGCCCATTTAGACCCGCTCGTCCGAAACCTCTACAAAGGGCTGCAAAATAAGTTTTAATCCAAATTTAAGAGTTTATACAATTGATTACGAGCTTTTCAACACAATTATATTGCAAAAACTCGATTTTTGTGCTTTTTACTCAGTTAAAATTCTAACGGGTCCATTGTTCGGCCCATTTAGACCCGCTCGTCCGAAACCTCTACAAAAGGGTTGCAAAATAAGTGTTAATCCAAATTTAGGAGTTTATACAATTGATCACGAGCGTTTCAACACGATTATATTGCAAAAACTCGATTTCTGTACTTTTTACTCAGTTAAATTTCTAACGGGTCCATTGTTCGGCCTATTTAGACCCGATCGTCCGAAACCTATACAAAAAGGGTTGCTCAATAAGTTTTAATCCAAATTTAGGAATGTATATAATTGATTACGAGCATTTCAACATGATTTTATTGCAAAAACTCGATTTCTATACTTTTTACTCAGTTAAAATTCTAACGGGTACACTGTTCGGCCCATTTAGACCCGCTCGTCCAAAACCTCTAAAAAGGGTTGGAAAATAAGTTTTAATCCAAATTTAGGAGTTCATACAATTGATTACGAGTTTTTCAACACAATTATATTACAAAAACTCGATTACTATACTTTTTACTTAGTTAAAATTCTAATGGGTCTTATTTTCGGCCCATTAGGACCCGCTCGTCTGAAACCTCTAAAAAAGTGTTGCAAAATAAGTTTTAATCCAAATTTAAGAGTTCATACAGATGATTACGAGCTTTTCAAAACGATTATATTGCAAAAACTAGATTTCTGTACTTTTTACTTCGTTAAAATTCTAACGGGTCCATTGTTCGGCTCATTTAGACCCGCTCGTCCGAAACCTCAACAAAAGGGTTGCAAAATAAGTTTTAATCCAAATTTAGGAGTTCATACAATTGATTACGAGCTTTTCAACATAATTATATTGCAAAAACTCGATTTTTGTGCTTTTTACTCAATTAAAATTCTAACGGGTCCATTGTTCGGCCCATTTAGACCGGCTCGTCCGAAACCTCTACAAAAAGGTTGCAAAATAAGTGTTAATCTAAATTTAGGAGTTCATACAATTGATTACGAGCGTTTCAATACGATTATATTGCAAAAACTCGATTTCTGTACTTTTTACTCAGTTAAAATTCTAACGGGTCCATTGTTCCGCCCATTTAGACCCGATCGTCCGAAACCTATACAAAAAGGGCTGCAAAATAAGTTTTAATCCAAATATAGGAATGCATATAATTGATTACGTGCTTTTCAACACGATTATATTACGAAAACTCGATTTCTATACATTTTACTCAGTTAAAATTCTAACGGGTCCACTATTTGGCCCATTTAGACCCGCTCGTCCGAAACCTCTACAAAAGGGTTGCAAAATAAGTTTTAAATAAAATTTAGGAGTTTATACATTTGATTACGAGCATTTCAACACGATTATATTGCAAAAACTCGATTTATGTACTTTTTACAAAGTTAAAATTCTAACGGGTCCATTGTTCGGCCCATTTAGACTCGCTCGTCTGAAACCTTTACAAAAAAGACCGCAAAGTAAGTTAGAATCAAATTTTTGGAGTTCATATAATTGATTACGAGCTTTTCAACACGACTATATTGCAAAAACTTGATTTCTGTACTTTTTACTCAGTTAAAATTCTAACGGGTCCATTGTTCGGCCCATTTAGACCCGCTCGTCCGAAACCTCTACAAAAGGGTTGCAAAATAAGTTTTAATCCAAATTTAGGAGTTCATTAAATTGATTACGAGCTTTTCAATACGATTATATTGTAAAATCTCGATTTCTGTACTTTTTACTCAGTTAAAATTCTAACGGGTCCATTGTTCGGCCCATTTAGACACGCTCGTCCGAAACCTTTACAAAAAAAGACCGCAAAAGAAGTTAGAATCAAATTTTAGGAGTTCATATAATTGATTACGAGCTTTTCAACACGATTATATTGAAAATTCTCGATTACAGTTCTTTTTACTTAGTTAAAATTCCAACGGGTTAGTGTTGGGAAATGAAAACTCTCTCTGAAATCGCTCATTTCCTCCCTTTGCTTTTTCTCTCTTTCTCTCCTCCTCAACATCAACCACCGTCCCTTCCACCTCAACCTTGAATCTCCACCCCCACGGCCACCACATATCCACCACCTAAATCTCCCCTTCCTGCAGCATGCAACCAATGTTCTTGGTTTCATGCCACAAAACGCCACATTATCCTTCTCCCACTGCTGCCTTGCAGCAACCAATCTTACAACCATTGGCAATGGTTGCACGCTACGATCAGAGCAGAGTTGGAAAAGGTAAGTACATCTCCTCTTGATAATTTTATTTTCGTTATTTACTCTTGTAATTTTTTATTTATAACTTTCTGGATCAAGCCTTGGTTCGATCCCTCCGGCCACATTCCTTATGTCATTAGTGCATTATGGAAGTGGTTCCAGCATTGGCCGGGCCTTGCATTATTTCTAAGGCTCCCGACAGCGATGCAACGATCCTGGCCCTCGAGGCCTTGCAACCATTTACTCCGTTCCTATGAATGGAAATTTTCCTGGCCCTCTGGGCCTTGTCAATCTATTGGCTTATTCGGAAGAATAATGTCAAATGGGCCATCGAAACGGTGGCAATTGGACCCCTCGTGGCTAGTCTCTGGGCATAGACTGCTCGATCCTCATGCTGGAGGATTTCTACTGCATGCATGGCAGGGTTTACACACACACGTCCCTAAAACTGAAACCCTCGTACTGCATGCATGGCACATGCAGACGGGGTTCATGGTGGCTGTTGCACCCATATGTTATCGAATTCAATGGAGGCAGTGGCTCCTGCCGTTTCCGATGGCCGTCATCCGCCGACCACCACCAATGCCATCATTCTCCAAATCCCGGAATATCGGGAATTTACTGATTAACGTTCAGGGCCGATTTTTAAGGGATTTGTTTTATTTTGAATTCGAATCCAAATTCCTGTGGAGTCTTCTGCTGGGACTCAACCACTGCCCAACAGCAAGTTTCCTAAAATCTAGGATTTTTGTTGGGATCTATAATATTGATAGGTGGACTCTAACACTTAAATTAAACTTTAAATTATCATCTCTTAATATAATCCATTTATTCATATTGGATACACTCCTAAAAGGTAGGAGAATTACTAGAGTCATACATCTCTACCCTATATGGATTATCTTCAATCCGAATAATCTTCAACAATTCAAATTTGAATTCCTAAATTTAGAGCTGATTCAAATTGTTCTGGTGGATTACCTCACCTTATCGATTAGATAGGGATATTATTGGAGTATCACTTCATACTGTATCTCCATCCTAGTTTTTTGCTTCCTTCGAATTCCCTACTCTAAGTCTTCACAAACAATGGCTTCCTCGGATTCTTTCCTGGACCACTTCGACAACCTGCAATTTACTGCAGAAGAGCAGGCTGTGGTTTACGCTCCCAAGGCCACGAAGGCCATACCGTTGGAGGACCAACGTTGCTCACTGTTAGGGAAGCTTTTTCCCACAACCAAACCGGACGACACTGCCCTGGTGAAGGTTTTCACGGCTGTTTGGAAGGAAGATAAGCTTATCACCACCATAATTCTTGACTCGGGTTACTTCCTTTTCAAGTTTGAGACCGCTGTAAAGGTCAAGGATATTCTTAAGAGAGGGCCATGGACATTTAAGCGTGACTGGCTAGCCCTCGCTCCCATTCAACCTCAGCTGACACTGGAGGAATATAAATTTACGCACATGAGGATATGGGTCCGTATCCTACGCGTGCCACTAGCGATGATGATAGGCGACACTGTGGCCAATGCATCCGGACGTGCCCTAGGCAGCGGTCTAGGTGCAGTGATAAGCACCGACACTCGCAAAGATGACGAAGGGAACCGGGTACAGTTCCTAAGAGTTGGGGTGCTCATAGATGTTAATCAGCCCCTCCGGCGAGGTGTAGCTTTAGTAGATGAGGAGAATCCGGATAAGCCTAAAATGCTTCCGGTGAGATATGAGAAACTACCTAACTTCTGTCACGGTTGTGGGATGTTGTTCCATCTCCGTGCAACTTGTGCCGCTTTCAAGGATAAGCCAAGTGTAGGGCTGCCATACGGTGACTGGCTTCGTGCACCTGCCCCTAAACCAAAGGTTAAAATGAACGTTAGAGGCCGGATCCGGTACTTCGAACCAGGATCCTCTTCTAATCCGCAAGAACAATCCACAGGTTCTTTTTCCTTTTTTCATAGTTTTTACGGAACATGTATGTGGACAGTAGGATTATATTCCAATTTTACGTACGGTTGTTACATCACATGTGTTTCGATTTTAGGTCTCACCTTTCTTTTTTTCCAAGATTTCTTCAGTAAATATATATGGCATATCAGATTCTCTTCGTGCTCCTTTTACCGTTTTCACTGTGCATGTCTATGGTTTATCAGCTTGTTCTCATGTTTATTCTGCCGGTAGTACAGTGCTTATTCATGGGATGTGTTATTAATATATATGGTTGCATACAGTGCATATATATGGTTTGCAAATTTGATATCGTGCTCCTTATACCGGCTGTGCAATGCTTCTTTATGGGATGTAATATTATTATATTTGGTTACATCTTCAACTGCTTTATATTCACAAAAGCATGTCTCCACTGTTGCCATTTCAGGGAACAATGGGAAGGGTAAGGCAGCAGCCACCCCGATGGCCACTCCGGACGTGGTAAAAGGATCACCCACGGTGCAGCCGGGTGGTGGTACGTTGAATCTGGAGGAGGATGATCTGTTGGGCGAGGAGCTTGCCACCCCTCCTACCAATGCAGCATCGCCACTGCCGGCAGAAGGGACAGTCGCTGATGTTGCTGTCGATGCAGTCGCTGCTCAACAGGAGCCACTGGATGTTGCACCACTGGACATGATTCCAGTGGATGAAGAATCCGTGGTTAACGGCTCGAGGGAGGCTGATGTTGATGATGAACATGCTGTGCAGCCTTACAAGTCCGATACCCCGCCGGACAAACGCTTCATTTTGATCGATGAGGAGGCTATTCCTGTGCCTATCGTGGATGACACGGCCATAGGGGAAAGCTCGAACAAAGGTAAAGGTCCGAGGGACAAAGGCAAGGAACCGGTTAATCCGGAATTTGAAGTTTGGTTGGCTGCCAAGACCGATAAGGGACCGGATGCTGCAGTCCTTAAGAAGTCTAAACGCACGTCACCTATTATTACCGGTGGGATTGCCAAACGGCCGAGAACTTCACCTTTGGTTGCCGGTAAAGCAGTGAAACAGGTCGAAAAAAATCAAAAGAAAGCTGGGATGAGCAGCAAAAACTCTTTGGCGGTGGTTGACGGTCAACCCCGCTGAGAGAAATGAGGGCCATATGTTGGAACTGTCGGGGACTTGGTATGCCCTCTGCAGTTCACGAGCTTCGTTCTATTATTTCCCGTTTATGTCTAGATTTTATTTTCCTGTCAGAAACTCGCTTAAACTCTTCTAAGTTTGATTCTCTTAAACTTTCTCTTGGAATGGAGGGTTTTTTTGTTGTGGATAGCAGCCCTTCTTGTGCAGGTTTATGCCTGCTTTTTAATAAAAACATTACTTTATATTTTCTCTCGTCTTCGACGAGATACATTGATGTTATTGTGAATGGTTTAAATTGTCGCTTTCGATTTACTGGTATATACGGGTACGCAGCCACGAACATGAAAAAACACATGTGGGAACTCATCGACTCCCTTAAAACAAAATCATCTCTTCCTTGGCTCATCGGCGGTGACTTAAATGACATCTTAGATGACTCGGAAAAACAAGGGGGCAATCGTAGGCCTCGATCACAAATCCTAAACTTTTGTGATTGTCTCACAAGAAATAATTTGTTTGATTGTAAACCCAACACTGGTTGGTTCACTTGGACCCGCACGGGGCCTAATGTCAACCTGGTTTGTGAAAGACTTGACCGTTTCGTGGCATGCTCCCAATGGTTGCATAATTTCCCCAACTACGACCATTTTCATTCCTTTTCCCTCGAATCGGACCATAGTGTTATCATCTTGGACACCGAGAATGCCACCATAACGAACCATTATACCAAGCAAGCCATGGATCATTTTCGGTTTGAAGCTTGTTGGGCTCATGACCCAACAGGCATTCAAGTTTGTAAACAAACATGGGCTGCCACGCATGGGTCCATTCTGGACAAATTATCGGCATTGGGCCATAACCTCCAAGAGTGGCAGCATGCTCAACATAAGCTATCCACTCTCCGCATGCAACAGTTGCAACGCTCTATTAATAATCTTCTACGACGTCGCCATCTTTCCCGGAAAGCTCTTTCCACGCTTCACAGCGCTAAATTGGAACTCCGGAAATTGACAGTGGCTAAAGAGGCATACTGGGCTCAACGCTCTCGCATTTCCTGGTTAACCAACGGGGATAAGAATACCACCTACTTCTATGCGAGGGCCACAAAAAGACGTAGGAAAAACGCAATCCGGGGATTAATGGATGAGAACGGTGTTTGGCAGACTTCCACTGCTGACACGTTACAAATTGCGTCGTCCTACTTTCAAGGAATTTTTTCCTCATCTTGTCCGGTGTCATCACCGGAATTGCTGCACAATATTCGCCCTACAGTGACCACGGCTATGAATGCTACTCTTCTACGCCCATTCACTGTAGATGAAACTCGCGCCGCTTTTCTGGATATCAATCCTAAAAAAGCACCAGGGATTGATGGTTTCCCCAGTAGTTTCTACAGACAGCACTGGGATATGATTGGACCTGACTTCTTTTCTCTTTGCATGGATCTCCTACAAGGGAAAGCCGACATGGCGTCGGTTAACCGATCGGTCATTGTGCTTATACCTAAGATTGCTGACCCCACCACTATGAAGCACTTTCGACCAATCAGCTTGTGTATTGTCATATACAAGACGGTTTCAAAGGTTCTGGTTAATCGCCTGAAACTGTCCTTATCTTCTTGTATCAGCGATTCGCAAGCTGCGTTCATTAGCGGACGCAATATCACTGACAACATTTTAATTGCACATGAGCTGGTGCACACCCTTCACTCTAGTGGCACAATGTCCTCCCAAGGGGCTGCTGTCAAGCTCGATATGGAAAAGGCCTTTGATAGGGTCGAATGGTCCTTTTTAAGGGATGTCATGCTCCGTATGGGGTTTGCTAGGGACTGGGTCAACCTTATCCTACGATGTGTCTCCTTGGTCTCCTTTTCAGTAAGAGTTAATGGCACGCTATCAGAGGAATTCTTCCCTACCCGGGGTATCCGTCAAGGAGATCCTCTGTCATCGTTCCTATTCCTCATTTGCTCCCAAGGGCTCTCAGCGGCTTTGGAAACGGAACAAAGGGAAGGGCGCCTTTCGGGACTTAGTGCTAGCAGCCGTAGGCCCAGGGTTACACATCTCCTCTTCGCAGATGATAGTATGGTGTTCCTACGCAATGAGCCAGCGGAGGTGGATAGATTACGATACGTCCTCTCCCAGTATGCCTCATCCTCCGGTCAAATGGTAAATTTTGATAAGTCCACCGCCTACTGCAGTCACAGGTGTTCCTCTGACTTTCTCCATGCTATGCGTTCAACACTGGGTGTACGCTTAGTGGATGATCCAGGCATGTATTTGGGAGTCCCTCTTTTAATTAAAAGGAATAGGACTGCCTCCTTAGGCTTTGTGAGGGATAAAGTCCAATCCCGGATGATCAAATGGGATAACAACTTCCTTTCTTATAGTGGAAGAGAAATTCTCATTAAGTCGGTTGCACAAGCGATGCCACAATATGTGATGTCCTGCTACCTATTACCCCAAAACATAATTGATGACATTACTATGTCCATACGGCGTTACTGGTGGTCAGGGCGAAGTAATAAGCGGGGCTGGCCTCTTTTATCATGGGAAACTCTATGCACACCTAAGAATGTGGGAGGCCTAGGTTTCCGCGACTTGCGCACTTTTAATATTGCCCTTTTGGGGAAGCAAATTTGGCATCTGCTGTCACACCCGGACTCTCTCTTGGCACGAGTCCTTCGCGCTAAATACTACCCATCAGGTGACCTTCTGCATGCATCAGCGGACAAACGGGCTTCATTTGCATGGAAAGGTATACACCAAGCAATTCACTCCCTTGGGCCTGGTTATTTTTGGCGGCCAGGAGTCAAGAGTTCGATACGTCTGCTCAGCGATACCTAGGGAAGGGATAAACCACTTACGCTTTTTGGACAATATATGGACAATGAAGAGCACCCGTTGCGTTGTCGGGATTACATGTCACGTGACTATGCGTCATGGGATGAGTCCAAACTTCGGAATGACTTCGACAAGGACGATGTCGAAGGTATCCTTCGGGTTCCGATTTATCAGAATAGGCCGGATAAACTTGTTTGGGGACAACATGACTCTGGGAACTATACCGTCAGGTCAGGGTACTTTTTTCTACATCAACCTGCGAGACCGGTGACGCGACGTACACGTCTCTGGAAAATAATATCTAAATCTCCGACTTTACCAAAAATTCACTCCTTCAGCTGGCGAGCGGGCCGTGATGCTTTACCCACTAGGGACAAGCTCCGAGCGATACATCACATGGATGGGCATTGTCCTTTTTGCCTAGCATTGCTGGAATCCACTATGCAAGCCCTTCGTGATTTCCCAAATGCTCATGATGTTCTTCGCCTAGTAGGGCTTCCGTCGAGCGTATATTCCAGTCACACCGGCACAATGGCGGCATGGTTGTCGGAGGGAACTTACTGTTTGGACACTTCAGGATTTGCTCTGCTCCTCACAACAATTTGGAATATCTAGAACCGTCGTAATGACTGGGTTCACTCCCAAAGACTTCAGCCAACCTAGCTTACGGCCATGAATGCTACAGGTCTTCTACAGGAATACGCCGCCGCTAACGCTCTCCCCGCCGTGTCAGTAGCCATACCAGCAGCAGCCCCCCCCACGATGGACGACGCCAAGCCCGGGATGTATAAAGATAAATGTCGACGGAGCCTTCCATCCAGGATCCGGTGCTGCAGCTATCGGAGTCATTGCTAGGGATGCACATTGCTCGATTGTTGGAGGATGTGCTGTCTATGAGGCAGGGTGTCATGATGCCACCATGGTCGAGCTACATGCCATCGTTGCGGGTATCATGTTGACCCGAGATAGAGGATGGGGCGAGGTGCTCATTGAATCCGACTCGGCTACGGTGATCAACAAGCTCTCGCGCACCACTGAGGACAACTCCCTGCTGGGACCGCAGATTGCAGATACGAAGGCCTTGCTTAGGTCTTTTCCTTTGATCACCCTATCTTTTGTACCTAGATCGGCCAATTTTATGGCTCATAATTTAGCCGATTGGGCTTTACGCTTTACTTCTTCTGTGTATTTTGATTCAGTTGTTCCTGACTGTATTAACGTTGATGTACTGGCTGACTCTCAGCCCTTTTCTTGTTATATTAATAACAACACTCAGGGCACTCTTTTCCCCTTAGGTTCATCTTGTGTTTCGGCACAAGGTGGTTAGAGGGGTTTTTAATGAGGCCCTTTTTCTTCAAAAAAAAAATTCTAACGGGTCCATTGTTCGGCCCATTTAGACCCGCTCGTCCGAAACCTCTACAAAAGGGTTGCAAAATAAGTTTTAATCCAAATTTAGGAGTTCATACAATTGTTTACGAGCTTTTCAACACGATTATATTGCAAAAACTCAATTTGTGTGCTTTTTACTCAGTTAAAATTCTAATGGGTCCATTGTTCGGCCCATTTAGACCCGATCGTCCGAAACCTATACAAAAAGGGTTGCAAAATAAGTTTTAATCCAAATTTAGGAATGCATATAATTGATTACGAGCTTTTCAACATGATTATATTGTAAAAACTCGATTACAGTTCTTTTTACTCAGTTAAAATTTTAACAGGTCCATTGTTCAGCACATTTAGCCCCGATCGTCCGAAACCTATACAAAAGGGGTTGCAAAATAAGTTTTAATCCAAGTTTAGGAATACATATAATTGATTACGAGCTTTTCAACATGATTATATTCTAAAAACTCGATTACAGTTCTTTTTACTTAGTTAAAATTCTAACGGGTCCATTGTTCGGCCAATTTAGACCCGCTCATCCGAAACCTCTACAAAAGGGCTGCAAAATAAGCTTTAAACCAAATTTAGGAGTTCATATAATTGATTACAAGCTTTTCAACACAATTATATTGCAAAAACTTGATTTTTGTGCTTTTTACTCAGTTAAAATTCTAACAGGTCCATTGTTCGGCCCATTTAGACCTGCTCGTCCGAAACCTCTACAAAAAAGACCGCAAAACATGTTTTAATCAAATCTTAGGAGTTCATATAATTGATTACGAGGTTTCCAACACGATTATATTGCAAAAACACAATTTCTGAACTTTTGACTTAGCTAAATTTCTAATGGGTACATTGTTTGGCCCATTTAGACCCGCTCGTCCGAAACCTCTACAAAAAAGACCGATAAACAAGTTATAATCAAATTTTAGGAGTTTATATAATTGATTACGAGCTTATCAACATGATTATATTGTAAAAACTCAATTTTTGATCTTTTTACTCAGTTAAAATTCTAACGGGTCCATTGTTCGGCCCATTTAGACCAGCTCGTCTGAAACCTCTACAAAAGGGTTGCAATATAAGTTTTAATCCAAATTTAGGAGTTCATACAATTGATTACGAGCTTTTCAACACGATTATATTGCAAAAACCCAATTTCTGTACTTTTTACTCAGTTAAAATTCTTACG
Source organism: Hibiscus trionum (assembly GCA_030270665.1). Classification (NCBI taxonomy): domain Eukaryota; kingdom Viridiplantae; phylum Streptophyta; class Magnoliopsida; order Malvales; family Malvaceae; genus Hibiscus; species Hibiscus trionum. The sequence goes on along the minus strand of BSYR01000010.1, from coordinate 33,027,761 downwards.
GCTCCATTGTTCGGCCCATTTAGACCCGCTCGTCCGAAACCTCTACAAAAAGGGCTGCAAAATAAGTTTTAATCCAAATTTAGGAGTTCATACAATTGATTACGAGCTTTTCAATACGATTATATTGTAAAATCTCGATTTCTGTACTTTTTACTCAGTTAAAATTCTAACGGGTCCATTGTTCGGCCCATTTAGACACGCTCGTCCGAAACCTTTACAAAAAAAGACCGCAAAAGAAGTTAGAATCAAATTTTAGGAGTTCATATATTTGATTACGAGCTTTTCAACACGATTATATTGAAAAATCTCGATTACAGTTCTTTTTACTCAGTTAAAATTCTAACGGGTCCATTGTTCGACCCATTTAGACATGCTCGTCCGAAACCTCTACAAAAGGGTTGGAAAATAAGTTTTAATCCACATTTAAGAGTTCATACAATTGTTTACGAGCTTTTCAACACGATTATATTGCAAAAACTCAATATTTGTGCTTTTTACTCAGTTAAAATTCTAATGGGTCCATTGTTCGGCCCATTTAGACCCGATCGTCCGAAACCTGTACAAAAGGGGTTGCAAAATAAGTTTTAATCCAAATTTAGGAATGCATATAATTGATTACGAGCTTTTCAACATGATTATATTGTAAAAACTAGATTACAGTTCTTTTTACTCAGTTAAAATTTTAACGTGTCCATTGTTCGGCCCATTTAGACCCGATCGTCCGAAACCTATACAAAAGGGGTTGCAAAATAAGTTTTAATCCAAATTTAGGAATGCATATAATTGATTACGAGCTTTTCAACATGATTATATTGTAAAAACTCGATTACAGTTCTTTTTACTTAGTTAAAATTCTAACGGGTCCATTGTTCGGCCCATTTAGACCCGCTTGTCCGAAACCTCTACAAAAGGGTTGCAAAATAAGTTTTAATCCAAATTTAGGAGTTCATACAATTGATTACGAGCTTTTCAACACAATTATATTACAAAAACTCGATTTTTGCGCAGGATGCCTAGACGCCTCCACTGCGGAGCTTCGCGCCATTGTCACAGGGGCTACACTTGGTAGGGATGTCGGCTGGTGCAGCATCATTATCGAGTCCGACGCTGCTTTGGTCATCAACAAAATACGTTGCCTCGGCCCGGACGCCTCTCCTTTACGGCCACATATTGATGCGGCTCGCCCTCTTTTTGTATCTATTCCAGATTTACATTTTCTTTATGTACCACGAGTTGCTAATGTTCTAGCTCATACTATTGCCAATTGGGCCTTGCACTCTAGGTCCTCATTGTTTTTTGGGCCGGGCTTGCCCGATGTCTTACGCTCTATTGTACCGGTTGGTTTTCAACCCCCTTGATTATATATATATATATATTTGGGCACTCTTTTCCCCTTTAGGACCCCCTCTGGGCCAGCCCAGTTGGGATTAGTGGGGTTTTTCATGAGGCCTTTTTCTCAAAAAAAAAATTCTAACGGGTCCATTGTTCGGCCCATTTAAAACCGCTCGTCCGAAACCTCTACAAAAGGGTTGCAAAATAAGTTTTAATCCAAATTTATGAGTCCATACAATTAATTACGAGCTTTTCAATACGATTATATTGAAAAAACTCGATTTCTGTACTTTTTACTCTGTTAAAATTCTAACGGGTCCATTGTTCGGCCCATTTAGACCCGCTCGTCCGAAACCTTTACAAAAAAGACCGCAAAATAACTTAGAATCAAATTTTCGGAGTTCATATAATTGATTACGAGCTTTTCAACATGATTATATTGCAAAATCTCGATTACAGTTCTTTTTACTCAGTTAAAATTCTAACGGGTCCATTGTTCGGCCCATTTAGACCCGCTCGTCCGAAACCTCTACAAAAGGGTTGCAAAATAAGTTTTAATCAAAATTTAGGAGTTCATACAATTGATTACGAGCTTTTCAACACGATTATATTGCAAAAACTCGATTTTTGTACTTTTTACTCAGTTAAAATTCTAACGGGTCCATTGTTCGGCCCATTTAGACCCGCTCGTCCGAAACCATTACAAAAAAGATCGCAAAATATGTTTTAATCAAATTTTAGGAGTTCATATAATTGATTAAGAGCTTTTCAACACGATAATATTGCAAAAACTTGTTTTCTGTTCTTTTTACTCAGTTAATATTGTAATGGGACCATTGTTCGGCCCATTTAGACCCGCTCGTCCGAAACCTCTACAAAAGGGTTGCAAAATAAGTTTTAATCCAAATTTAGGAGTTCATACAATTGATTACGAGTTTTTCAGCACAATTATATTGCAAAAACTCGATTTTTGTGCTTTTTACTCAGTTAAATTTCTAACGGGTCCATTGTTCGGCCCATTTAGAACCGCTCGTCCGAAACCTCTACAAAAGGGTTGCAAAATAAGTTTTAATCCAAATTTAGGACTTCATACAATTGATTACGAGCTTTTCAATACGATTATATTGCAAAAAATCGATTTATGTACTTTTTACTCAGTTAAGATTCTAACGGGTCCATTGTTTGGCCCATTTAGACTCGCTCGTCCGAACCCTTTACAAAAAAGATCGCAAAATAAATTTTAATCAAATTTTAGGAGTTCATATAATTGATTAAGAGCTTTTCAACACGATTATATTGCAAAACCATGATTTCTTTTCTTTCTACTAAGTTAATATTCTAACGGATCCATTGTTCGGCCCATTTAGACCCGCTCGTCCAAAACCTCTAAAAAGGGTTGCAAAATAAGTGTTAATCCAAATTTAGGAGTTCATACAATCGATCATGAGTGTTTCAACACGATTATATTGCAAAAACTTGATTTCTGAACTTTTTACTCAGTTAAAATTCTATCGGGTCCATTGTTCGGCCCATTTAGACCTGATCGTCCGAAACCTATACAAAAGGGGTTGCAAAATAAGTTTTAATCCAAATTTAGGAATGCATATAATTGGTTACGAGCATTTCAGCATGATTATATTGCAAAAACTCGATTACAGTTCTTTTTACTCAGTTAAAATTCTAACGGGTCCATTGTTCGGCCCATTTAGACTCGATTTTTCGAAACCTATACAAAAAAGGTTGCAAAATAAGTTTTAATCCAAATTTTGGAATGCATATAATTGATTACGAGCTTTTCAACACGATTATATTGCAAAAACTCGATTTCTGTTCTTTTTACTAAGTTAATATTCTAACGGGTCCATTGTTCGGCCCATTTAGACCCGCTCGTCCGGAACCAATAGAAAAGGGTTGCAAAATAAGTTTTAATCCAAATTAAGGAGTTCATACAATTGATTACAAGCTTTTCAACACAATTATATTGCAAAAACTCGATTTTTGTGCTTTTTACTGAGTTAAAATTCTAAAGGGTCCATTGCTCCGCCCATTTAGACCCGCTCGTCTGAAACCTCTACAAAAGGGTTGCAAAATAAGTTTTAATCCAAATTCAGGAGTTCATACAAATGTTTACGAGCTTTTCAACACGATTATATTGCAAAAACTCGATTTCTATACTTTTACTCAATTAAAATTCTAACGGGTCCATTGTTCGGCCCATTTAGACCCGCTCGTCCGAAACCTTTACAAAAAAGATGGCAAAATAAATTTTAATCAAATTTTAGGAGTTCATATAATTGATTAAGAGCTTTTGAACACGAATATATTGCAAAAACTTAATTTCTGTTCTTTTTACTCAGTTAATATCCTAACAAGTCCATTGTTCGGGCCATTTAGACCTGCTCGTCTGAAACCTCTACAAAAGGGTTGCAAAATAAGTTTTAATCCAAATTTAGGAGTTCATACAATTGATTACGAGCTTTTCAACACGATTATATTGCAAAAACTCGATTTCTATACTTTTTACTCAATTAAAATTCTAACGGGTCCATTGTTCGGCCCATTTAGACCCGCTCGTCCGAAACCTTTACAAAAAAGATCGCAAAATAAATTTTAATCTAATTTTAGGAGTTCATATAATTGATTAAGAGCTTTTCAACAGGATTATATTGCAAAAACTTGATTTCTGTTCTTTTTACTCAGTTAATATTTTAACAGGTCCACTGTTCGGCCCATTTAGACCCGCTCGTCCGAAACCTCTACAAAAGGGTTGCAAAATAAGTTTTAATCCAAATTTAGGAGTTCATACAATTGATTACGAGCTTTTCAACACAATTATATTGTAAAAACTCGATTTTTGTGCTTTTTACTCAGTTAAAATTCTAACGGGTCCATTGTTCGGCCCATTTAGACCCGATCGTCCGAAACCTATACAAAAGGGGTTGCAAAATAAGTTTTAAACCAAATTTAGGAATGCATATAATTGATTACGAGCTTTTCAACACAATTATATTGCAAAAACTCGATTACTATACTTTTTACTCAGTTAAAATTCTAACGAGTCCATTGTTCGACCCATTTAGACCCGCTCGTCTGAAACCTCTACAAAAGGGTTGCAAAATAAGTTTTAATCCAAATTTAAGAGTTCATACAGATAATTACGAGCTTTTCAAAACGATTGTATTGCAAAAACTTGATTTCTTTACTTTTTACTCCGTTAAAATTCTAAGGGGTCAATTGTTCGGCCCATTAATACCCGCTCGTCCGAAACCTCTACAAAAAAGATCGCAAAATAAGTATTAATCAAACTTTAGGAGTTCATATAGTTGATTAAGAGCTTTTCAACACGATTATATTGCAAAAACTTTATTTCTGTTCTTTTTACTAAGTTAATATTCTAACGGGTCCATTGTTCGGCCCATTTAGACCCGCTCGTCTGAAACCTCTACAAAAGGGTTGCAAAATAAGTTTTAATCCAAATTTAGGAGTTCATACAATTGTTTACGAGCTTTTCAACACGATTATATTGCAAAAACTTGATTTCTATACTTTTTACTCAATTAAAATTCTAACGGGTCCATTGTTCGGCCCATTTAGACCCGCTCGTCCGAAACCTTTACAAAAAAGATCGCAGAATAAATTTTAATCAAATTTTAGGAGTTCATATAATTGATTAAGAGCTTTTCAACACGATTATATTGCAAAAATAGGATTTCTATTCTTTTTACTCAGTTAATATTCTAACGGGTCCATTGTTCGGCCCATTTAGACCCGCTCGTCCGAAACCTCTACAAAAGGGTTGCAAAATAAGTTTTAATTCAAATTTAGTAGTTTATACAATTGATTACGAGCTTTTCAACACGATTATATTGCAAAAACTCGATTTCTGTTCTTTTTACTCAGTTAATATTCTAACGGGTCCATTGTTCGGCCCATTTAGACCCGCTTGTCTGAAACCTCTACAAAAGGGTTGCAAAATAAGTTTTAATCCAAATTTAGGAGTTCATACAATTGTTTACGAGCTTTTCAACACGATTATATTGCAAAAACTCGATTTCTATACTTTTTACTCATTTAAAATTCTAACGGGTCCATTGTTCGGCCCATTTAGACACGCTCGTCCGAAACCTCTACAAAAAAGATCGCAAAATAAGTTTTAATCAAATCTTAGGAGTTCATATAATTGATTAAGAGCTTTTCAACACGATTATATTGTAAAAACTCGATTTCTGTTCTTTTTACTCAGTTAATATTCTAACGGGTCCATTGTTCGGCCCATTTAGACCCGCTCGTCTGAAACCTCTACAAAAGGGTTGCAAAATAAGTTTTAATCCAAATTTAAGAGTTCATACAATTGTTTACGAGCTTTTCAACACAATTATATTGCAAAAACTCGATTTATGTTCTTTTTACCTAGTTAATATTCTAACGGGTCCATTGTTCGGCCCATTTAGACCCGCTCGTCTGAAACCTCTACAAAAAGGTTGCAAAATAAGTTTTAATCCAAATTTAGGAGTTCATACAATTGTTTACGAGCTTTTCAACATGATTATATAGCAAAAACTCGATTTCTATACTTTTTACTCAATTAAAATTCTAACGGGTCCATTGTTCGGCCCATTTAGACCCGCTCGTCTGAAACCTCTACAAAAGGGTTGCAAAATAAGTTTTAATCCAAATTTAGGAGTTCATACAATTGATTACGAGCTTTTCAACACGATTATATTGCAAAAACTCGATTTCTATACTTTTTACTCAATTAAAATTCTAACGGGTCCATTGTTCGGCCCATTTAGACCCGCTCGTCCGAAACCTCTACAAAAAAGATCGCAAAATAAGTTTTAATCAAATTTTAGGAGTTCATATAATTGATTAAGAGCTTTTCAACACGATTATATTGTAAAAACTCGATTTCTGTTCTTTTTACTCAGTTAATATTCTAACGGGTCCATTGTTCGGCACATTTAGACCCGCTCATCTGAAACCTCTACAAAAGGGTTGCAAAATAAGTTTTAATCCAAATTTAGGAGTTCATACAATTCTTTACGAGATTTTCAACACAATTATATTGCAAAAACTCAATTTCTGTTCTTTTTACTCAGTTAATATTCTAACGGGTCCATTGTTCATCCCATTTAGACCCGCTCGTCTGAAACCTCTACAAAAGGGTTGCAAAATAAGTTTTAATCAAAATTTAGGTGTTCATACAATTGTTTACGAGCTTTTCAACACAATTATATTGCAAAAACTCGATTTTTGTGCTTTTTACTCAGTTAAAATTCTAACGGGTCCATTGTTCGGCCAATTTAGTCCCGCTCGTCTGAAACCACTACAAAAGGGTTGCAAAATAAGTTTTAATCCAAATTTAGGAGTTCATACATTTGTTTACGAGCTTCTCAACACGATTATATTGCAAAAACTCGATTTCTATACTTTTTACTCAATTAAAATTCTAACGGGTCCATTGTTCGGCCCATTTAGACACGCTCGTCCGAAACCTCTACAAATAAGATCGCAAAATAAGTTTTAATCAAATTTTAGGAGTTCATATAATTGATTAAGAGCTTTTCAACACGATTATATTGTAAAAACTCGATTTTTGTTCTTTTTACTCAGTTAATATCCTAACGGGTCCATTGTTCGGCCCATTTAGACCCGCTCGTCTGAAACCTCTACAAAAGGGTTGCAAAATAAGTTTTAATCCAAATTTAGGAGTTCATACAATTGTTTACGAGCTTTTCAACACAATTATATTGCAAAAACTCGATTTCTGTTCTTTTTACTCAGTTAATATTCTAACGGGTCCATTGTTCGGCCCATTTAGACCCGCTCGTCTGAAACTTCTACAAAAGGGTTGCGAAATAAGTTTTAATCCAAATTTAGGAGTTCATACAATTGTTAACGAGCTTTTCAACACGATTATATTGCAAAAACTCGATTTCTATAATTTTTACTCAATTAAAATTCTAACAGGTCCATTGTTCGGCCCATTTAGACCCGCTCGTCTGAAACCTCTACAAAAGGGTTCAAAAATAAGTTTTAATCCAAATTTAGGAGTTCATACAATTGATTACGAGCTTTTCAACACGATTATATTGCAAAAACTCGATTTCTATACTTTTTACTCAATTAAAATTCTAACGGGTCCATTGTTCGGCCCATTTAGACCCGCTCGTTCGAAACCTCTACAAAAAAGATCGCAAAATAAGTTTTAATCAAATTTTAGGAGTTCATATAATTGATTAAGAGCTTTTCAACACGATTATATTGTAAAAACTCGATTTTTGTTCTTTTTACTCAGTTAATATTCTAACGGGTCCATTGTTCGGCCCATTTAGACCCGCTCGTCTGAAACCTCTACAAAAGGGTTGCAAAATAAGTTTTAATCCAAATTTAGGAGTTCATACAATTGTTTACGAGCTTTTCAACACAATTATATTGCAAAAACTCGATTTCTGTTCTTTTTACTCAGTTAATATTCTAACGGGTCCATTGTTCGGCCCATTTAGACCCGCTCGTCTGAAACTTCTACAAAAGGGTTGCAAAATAAGTTTTAATCCAAATTTAGGAGTTCATACAATTGTTAACGAGCTTTTCAACACGATTACATTGCAAAAACTCGATTTCTGTTCTTTTTACTCAGTTAATATTCTAACGGGTCCATTGTTCGGCCCATTTAGACCCGCTCGTCTGAAACTTCTACAAAAGGGTTGCAAAATAAGTTTTAATCCAAATTTAGGAGTTCATACAATTGTTAACGAGCTTTTCAACACGATTATATTGCAAAAACTAGATTTCTATACTTTTTACTCAATTAAAATTCTAACGGGTCCATTGTTCGGCCCATTTAGACCCGCTCGTCTGAAACCTCTACAAAAGGGTTCAAAAATAAGTTTTAATCCAAATTTAGGAGTTCATACAATTGATTACGAGCTTTTCAACACGATTATATTGCAAAAACTCGATTTCTATACTTTTTACTCAATTAAAATTCTAACGGGTCTATTGTTCGGCCCATTTAGACCCGCTCGTTCGAAACCTCTACAAAAAAGATCGCAAAATAAGTTTTAATCAAATTTTAGGAGTTCATATAATTGATAAAATCTTTTCAACACGATTATATTGTAAAAACTCGATTTCTGTTCTTTTTACTCAGTTAATATTCTAACGGGTTCATTGTTCGGCTCTTTTAGACCCGCTCGTCTGAAACCTCTACAAAAGGGTTGCAAAATAAGTTTTAATCCAAATTTAGGAGTTCATATAATTGTTTACGAGATTTTCAACACAATTATATTGCAAAAACTCGATTTCTGTTCTTTTTATTCAGTTAATATTCTAACGGGTCCATTGTTCAGCCCATTTAGACCCGCTCGTCTAAAACCTCTACAAAAGGGTTGCAAAATAAGTTTTAATCAAAATTTAGGAGTTCATACAATTGTTTACAAGCTTTTCAACACAATTATATTGCAAAAACTCGATTTTTGTGCTTTTTACTCAGTTAAAATTCTAACGGGTCCATTGTTCGGCCAATTTAGACCAGCTCGTCTGAAACCTCTACAAAAGGGTTGCAAAATAAGTTTTAATCCAAATTTAGGAGTTCATACAATTTTTTACGAGCTTTTCAACACGATTATATTGGAAAAACTCGATTTCTATACTTTTACTCAATTAAAATTCTAACGGGTCCATTGTTCGGCCCATTTAGACCCGCTCTTCTGAAACCTTTACAAAAAAGATCGCAAAATAAATTTTAATCAAATTTTAGGAGTTCATATAATTGATTAAGAGCTTTTCAACACGATAATATTGCAAAAACTTGATTTCTGTTCTTTTTACTTAGTTAATAATCTAACGGGTCCATTGTTCGGCCCATTTAGACCCGCTCGTCCGAAACCTTTACAAAAAAGATCGCAAAATAAGTTTTAATCAAATCTTAGGAGTTCATATAATTGATTAAGAGCTTTTCAACACGATTATATTGTAAAAACTCGATTTCTATTCTTTTTACTCAGTTAATATTCTAACGGGTCCATTGTTCGGCCCATTTAGACCCGCTCGTCCGAAACCTCTACAAAAGGGTTGCAAAATAAGTTTTAATCCAAATTTAGGAGTTTATACAATTGATTGCGAGCTTTTCAACACGATTATATTACAAAAACTCGATTTCTGTTCTTTTTACTTAGTTCATATTCTAACGGGTCCATTGTTCGGCCCATTTAGACTCGCTCGTCTGAAACCTCTACAAAAGGGTTGCAAAATAAGTTTTATTCCAAATTTTGGAGTTCATACAATTGATTGCGAGCTTTTCAACACGATTATATTGTAAAAACTCGATTTCTGTTTTTTTTACTCAGTTAATATTCTAACGGGTCAATTGTTCGGCCCATTTAGACCCGCTTGTCTGAAACCTCAACAAAAGGGTTGCAAAATAAGTTTTAATCCAAATTTAGGAGTTCATACAAATGATTACAAGCTTTTCAACACGCTTATAATGCAAAAACTCGATTTTTGTGCTTTTTACTCAGTTAAAATTCTAACGGGTCCATTGTTCGGCCCATTTAGACCCGCTCGTCTGAAACCTCTACAAAAGGGTTGTAAAATAAGTTTTAATCCAAATTTAGGAGTTCATACAATTTTTTACGAGCTTTTCAACAAGATTATATTAAAAAAACTCGATTTCTATGCTTTTTACTCAATTAAAATTCTAACGGGTCCATTGTTCGGCCCATTTAGACCCGCACGTCCGAAACCTTTGCAAAAAAGATCGCAAAATAAATTTTAATCAAATTTTAGGAGTTCATATAATTGATTAAGAGCTTTTCAACATGATAATATTGCAAAAACATGATTTCTGTTCTTTTTACTTAGTTAATATTCTAACGGGTCCACTGTTCGGCCCATTTAGACCCGCTCGTCCAAAACCTCTACAAAAGGGTTGCAAAATAAGTTTTAATCCAAATTTAGGAGTTTATACAATTGATTGCGAGCTTTTCAACACAATTATATTTCAAAAACTCGATAACTATACTTTTTACTTAGTTGAAATTCTAACGAGTCTATTTTTCGGCCCATTAGGACCCGCTCGTCTGAAACCTCTACAAAAGGGTTGCAAAATAAGTTTTAATCCAAATTTAGGAGTTCATACAATTGTTTACAAGCTTTTCAACATGATTATATTGCAAAAACTCTATTTCTATACTTTTTACTCAAATAAAATTTGAACGGGTCCATTGTTCGGCCCATTTAGACCCGCTCGTCCGAAACTTCTACAAAAAAGATCGCAAAATAAGTTTTAATCAAATTTTAGGAGTTCATATAATTGATTAAGAGTTTTTCAACAGGATTATATTGCAAAAACTCGATTTCTGTACATTTTACTCAGTGAAAATTCTAACGGGTCCATTGTTCGGCCCATTTAGACTCGCTCGTCCGAAACCTCTACAAAAAGATTGCAAAATAAGTTTTAATCCAAATTTTGGAGTTCATACAATTGTTTACGATCTTTTCAACATGATTATATTGCAAAAACTCAATTTCTACATTTTTTACTCAATTAAAATTTTAACGGGTCCATTGTTCGGCCCATGTAGACCCGCTCGTCCGACACCTCTACAAAAAAGATCGCAAAATAAGTTTTAATCAAATTTTAGGAGTTCATATAATTGATTAAGAGCTTTTCAACACGATTATATTGTAAAAACTCGATTTCTGTTCTTTTTACTCAGTTACTATTCTAACGGGTCCATTGTTCGGCCCATTTAGACTCGCTCGTCTGAAACCTCTACAAAAGGGTTGCAAAATAAGTTTTAATCCAAATTTAGGAGTTCATACAATTGTTTACGAGCTTTTCAACACAATTATATTGCAAAAACTCGATTTCTGTTCTTTTTACTCAGTTAATATTCTAACAGGTCCATTGTTCAGCCCATTTAGACCCGCTCGTCTGAAACCTCTAGAAAAGGGTTGCAAAATAAGTTTTAATCTAAATTTAGAAGTTCATACAATTGTTTACGAGCTTTACAACACAATTATATTGCAAAAACTCGATTTCTATACTTTTTACTCAATTAAAATTCTAACGGGTCCATTGTTCGGCCCATTTAGACCCGCTCATCCGAACCTTTACAAAAAAGATCGCAAAATAAATTTTAATCAAATTTTAGGAGTTCGTATAATTGATTGAGATCTTTTCAACTCGATAATATTGCAAAAACTCGATTTCTGTTCTTTTTACTCAGTTAATATTCTAACGGGTCCATTGTTCGGCCCATTTAGACTCGCTCGTCCGAAACCTCTACAAAAGGGTTGCAAAATAAGTTCTAATCCAAATTTAGGAGTTTATACAATTGATTGCGAGCTTTTCAACACAATTATATTGCAAAAACTCGATTTTTGTACATTTTACACAGTTAAAATTCTAACGGGTCCAATGTTCGGCCCATTTAGACCGGCTCGTCTGAAACCTCTACAAAAGGGTTGCAAAATAAGTTTTAATCCAAATTTAGGAGTTCATACAATTTTTTACGAGCTTTTCAACACGATTATATTGCAAAAACTCGATTTCTATACTTTTTACTCAATTAAAATTCTAACGGGTCCATTGTTCGGCCCATTTAGACCCGCTCGTCCGAAACCTTTACAAAAAGATCGCAAAATAAATTTTAATCAAATTTTAGGAGTTCATATAATTGATTAAGAGCTTTTCAACACGATAATATTGCAAAACTCGATTTCTGTTCTTTTTACTCAGTTAATATTCTAACGGGTCCATTGTTCGGCCCATTTAGACTCGCTCGTCCGAAACCTCTACAAAAGGGTTGCAAAATAAGTTTTAATCCAAATTTAGGAGTTTATACAATTGATTGCGAGCTTTTCAACACAATTATATTTCAAAAACTCGATTAATATACTTTTTACTTAGTTAAAATTCTAACGAGTCTATTTTTCGGCCCATTAGGACCCGCTGGTCTGAAACCTCTACAAAAGGGTTGAAAAATAAGTTTTAATCCAAATTTAGGAGTTCATACAATTGTTTACAAGCTTTTCAACACGATTATATTGCAAAAACTCGATTTCTATACTTTTACTCAATTAAAATTCTAACGGGTCCATTGTTCGGCCCATTTAGACCCGCTCGTCCGAAACCTCTACAAAAAAGATCGCAAAATAAGTTTTAATCAAATTTTAGGAGTTCATATAATTGATTAAGAGGTTTTCAACACGATTATATTGCAAAAACCAATTTTTGTAAATTTTACTCAGTTAAAATTCTCACGGGTCCATTGTTCGGCCCATTTAGACCCGCTCGTCCGAAACCTCTACAAAAGGGTTGCAAAATAAGTTTTAATCAAAATTTAGGAGTTCATACAATTGTTTACGAGCTTTTCAACATGATTATATTGCAAAAACTCGATTTCTATACTTTTTACTCAATTAAAATTCTAACGGGTCCATTGTTCGGCCCATTTAGACCCGCTCGTCCGAAACCTCTACAAAAAAGATCGCAAAATAAGTTTTAATCAAATTTTAGGAGTTCATATAATTGATTAAGAGCTTTTCAACACGATTATATTGTAAAAACTCGATTTCTATTCTTTTTACTCAGTTAATATTCTAACGGGTCCATTGTTCGGCCCATTTAGACCCGCTCGTCTGAAACCTCTACAAAAGGGTTGCAAAATAAGTTTTAATCCAAATTTAGGAGTTCATACAATTGTTTACGAGCTTTTCAACACGATTATATTGCAAAAACTCGATTTCTATACTTTTTACTCAATTAAAATTCTAACGGGTCCATTGTTCGGCCCATTTAGACTCGCTCGTCTGAAACCTTTACAAAAAAGATCGCAAAATAAATTTTAATCAAATTTTAGGAGTTCATATAATTGATTAAGAGCTTTTCAACACGATTATATTGCAAAAACCTGATTTCTGTTCTTTTTACTCATTTAATATTCTAACGGGTCCATTGTTCGGCCCATTTAGACCCGCTCGTCTGAAACCTCTACAAAATGGTTGCAAAATAAGTTTTAATCCAAATTAAGGAGTTCATACAATTGATTACGAGCTTTTCAACACAATTATATTGCAAAAACTCGATTTTTGTGCTTTTTTACTCAGTTAAAATTCTAACGGGCCCATTGCTCGGCCCATTTAGACCCGATCGTCTGAAACCTATACAAAGGGGTTGCAAAATAAGTTTTAATACAAATTTAGGAGTTCATACAATTGATCACGAGCGTTTGAACACATTTATATTTCAAAAACTTGATTTTTGTGCTTTTTACTCAGTTAAAATTCTAATGGGTCCATTGTTCGGCCCATTTAGACCCGCTCGTCCGAAACCTGTACAAAAGGGTTGCAAAATAAGTTTTAATCAAAATTTAGGAATTCATACAATTGATTACGATCTTTTCAACACAATTATATTGGAAAAACATGATTTCTGTACATTTTACACAGTTAAAATTCTAACGGGTCCATTGTTCGGCCCATTTAGACCCGCTCGTCCGAAACCTCTACAAAAGGGTTGCAAAATAAGTTTTAATACAAATTTAGGAGTTTATACAATTGATTACGAGCTTTTCAACACAATTATATTTCAAAAACTCAATTACTATACTTTTTACTTAGTTAAAATTCTAACGGGTCTATTTTTCGGCCCATTAGTACCCGCTCGTCTGAAACCTCTACAAAAGGGTTGCAAAATAAGTTTTAATCCAAATTTAGGAATGTATATAATTGATTACGAGGTTTTCAACACGAATATATTGCAAAAACTCAATTTCTATATTTTTACTCAGTTAAAATTCTAACGGGTCCAATGTTCGGCCCATTTAGACCCGCTCGTCCGAAACCTCTACAAAAAGGTTGCAAAATAAGTGTTAATCAAAATTTAGGAGTTCATACAATTGATCACGAGCGTTTCAACACGATTATATTGCAAAAACTCGATTTTTGTGCTTTTTACTCAGTTAAAATTCTAATAGGTCCATTGTTCGGCCCATTTAAACCCGCTCGTCCGAAACCTCAACAAAAGGGTTTCAAAATAAGTTTTAATCAAAATTTAGGAGTTCATACAATTGATTACGAGCTTTTCAACACGATTATATTGCGAAGACTCGATTTCTATACATTTTACTCAGTTAAAATTCTAACGGGTCCATTGTTCGGCCCATTTAGACCCGCTCGTCCGAAACATCTACAAAAAAGACCGACAAACAAGTTAGAATCAAATTTTAGGATTTCATATAATTGATTACGTGCTTTCAACTTGACTATATTGCAAAAACTTGATTTCTGTACTTTTTACTCAATTAAAATTCTAATGGGTCCATTGTTCGGCCCATTTAGACCCGCTCGTCCGAAACCTTTACAAAAAAGATCGCAAAATAAGTTTTAATCAAATCTTAGGAGTTCATACAATTGTTTACGAGCTTTTCAACACGATTATATTGCAAAAACTCGATTTCTGTACTTTTTACTCAGTCAAAATTCTAACGGGTCCATTGTTCGGCCCATTTAGACCCGCTCGTCCGAAACCTTTACAAGAAAGATCGCAAAATAAATTTTAATCCAAATTTAGGAGTTCATACAATTGATTACGAGCTTTTCAACACAATTATATTGCAAAAACTTGATTTCTATTCTTTTTACTCAGTTAATATTCTAACGGGTCCATTGTTCGGCCCATTTAGACCCGCTCGTCCGAAACCTCTACAAAAGGGTTGCAAAATAAGTTTTAATCCAAATTTAGGAGATCATACAATTGATTACGAGCTTTTCAACACAATTATATTGCAAAAACTCGATTTTTGTGCTTTTTACTTAGTTAAAATTCTAACGGGTCCATTGTTCGGCCCATTTAGACCCGCCTGTCCGAAACCTTTAAAAAAAGATCGCAAAATAAATTTTAATCAAATTTTAGGAGTTCATATAATTGATTAAGAGCTTTTCAACACGATTATATTGAAAAAACGCGATTTCTGTTCTTTTTCCTCAGTTAATATTCTAACGGGTCAATTGTTCGGCCCATTTAGACCCGCTCGTCCGAAACCTCTACAAAAGGGTTGCAAAATAAGTTTTAATCCAAATTTAGGAGTTTATACAATTGATTACGAGCTTTTCAATACGATTATATTGTAAAATCTTGATTTCTGTACTTTTTACTCAGTTAAAATTCTAACGGGTCCATTGTTCGGCCCATTTAGACACGCTCGTCCGAAACCTTTACAAAAAAAGACCGCAAAAGAAGTTAGAATCAAATTTTAGGAGTTCATATAATTGATTACGAGATTTTCAACACGATCATATTGAAAAATCTCGATTACTTTTCTTTTTACTCAGTTAAAATTCTAACGGGTCCATTGTTCGACCCATTTAGACCCGCTCGTCCGAAACCTCTACAAAAGGGTTGTAAAATAAGTTTTAATCCAAATTTAGGAGTTCATACAATTGTTTACGAGATTTTCAACACGATTATATTGCAAAAACTCAATTTTTGTGCTTTTTACTCAGTTAAAATTCTAACGGGTCCATTGTTCGGCCCATTTTGACCCGATAGTCCGAAACCTATACAAAAGGGGTTGCAAAATAAGTTTTAATCCAAATTTAGGAATGCATATAATTGATTACGAGCTTTTCAACATGATTATATTGTAAAAACTCGAATACAGTTCTTTTTACTCAGTTAAAATTCAAACGGGTCCATTGTTCGGCCCATTTAGACCCGATCGTCCGAAACTTATACAAAAAGGGTTGCAAAATAAGTTTTAATCCAAATTTAGGAATGCATATAATTGATTACGAGCTTTTCCACACGATTATATTGCTAAAACTCGATTTCTATACTTTTTACTCAGTTAAAATTCTATCGGGTCCATTGTTCGGCCCATTTAGACCCGCTCGTCCGAAACCTTTACAAAAAGGGCTGCAAAATAAGTTTTAATCCAAATTCAGGAATGCATATAATTGATTACGTGCTTTTCAACACGATTATATTGCAAAAACTCGATTTCTATACTTTTCACTCAGTTAAAATTCTAACGGGTATACTTTGGATAAAATTATAGCCATTGGCTCCTGCCTAGGAGACTGGCAATCCCAACAAAGATTTAAAACCAATGGACGTATCAACTTTCTCACTAAAAAATTAATAAACTGTTACAACGACCTCTTTCAGCTTCTGCCGAAAAAAGATATATCTCTGCCAAAACTGAGCTCCATAAACTTCTTGAGATGCAAGAAGCATATTGGGCACAACGTTCTCGTAACCTATGGCTTTCCCAAGGGGACAAAAATACCCGTTTCTTTCATGCCAAAGCTTCTAGTAGGAAGAAAAAGAATACAATCTCTGGCCTTTTTGACTCTAACAACGTTTGGCACACGGATGATACCGACCTTATGGAAATTGCTTCCTCATATTTCCACAATCTTTTTACTTCCTCCAACCCACACTTTTCTGAACAAATTCTCTCAAAAATCACTCCTACTATTACGACCGCTATGAATGAGTCCCTTTCCAAGGAATTCACTCCAGAAGAAATTATCACCGCTTTTCGAGACATCGATCCTAGGAAAGCCCCTGGTATCGATGGTTTACCAAGCGGATTCTTTCGTCAACATTGGGATACTGTAGGGCCAGATATCATAACACTCTGCCTTAACCTTCTTAAAGGGTCAGCTGATATGGGTTCGGTTAACCAAACTATTCTGGTCCTCATATCTAAGATCAAGGATCCTACTACTATGAGGCATCTTAGGCCCATTAGTCTCTGCACTGTAATTTACAAAATCATTGCCAAAGTTTTAGTTAATCGTATGAAACACACCATTCCATTCTGTATCAGTTCCAATCAAGCTGCTTTTGTTCAGGGACGTAATATCACAGATAACATTCTTATTGCCCACGAAATAAATCACTCAATTAATACTGGTACCTCTAAATCTACTCATGGAGCTGCCCTTAAACTTGATATGGAAAAGGCCTTTGACAGGGTCGAATGGTCATTCCTCGAAAATGTTATGAACCGTATGGGTTTTGCCTCATCATGGGTATCTCTTATCATGAGATGTATTTCTTCAGTTTCCTTTACGGTTAAGGTCAACAATTCTTTTTCCCCTTTGTTTCGACCTCAAAGGGGTCTCCGCCAAGGAGACCCTTTATCTCATTTTCTTTTCCTATTTTGTACCCAAGGGCTTTCAGCTTTCTTGGCCGATGCTAAACAACAAGGTCTACTCCCAAGATTAGGGGCTTGTAAGCATGGTCCCAAGGTTAACCACCTCTTATTTGCTGATGATTGTTTAGTTTTCCTTAATTCAAAACCCGATGAAGCTGCACACCTTAAGTTGGCCCTCCAGACTTATGCTTCTGCCTCTGGGCAAGCAGTCAACTTTGATAAGTCTACTATCTTTTACAATCCTCGTACTCCTTCTTCGACTCATCAAACTATCAATTCCTATCTTCAAGTGCGTGAGGTCTCCAACCCTGGTGTCTATCTTGGGGTACCTCTTCTTATTGGTAAAAATAAGACCCTCGCTTTAGGGTTTATACGTGATAAAGTTCACGATAGATTATCCAACTGGGACAAACAACTTCTTTCCTTCAGTGGTAGGGAAATTTTTATTAAAACAGTTTTACAATCTCTACCCCAATATGTTATGTCCTGTTATTTATTACCCCAAAATATTATTGATGATATGACATCTGCCATTCGACGATATTGGTGGTCTGGGAAATCCAACAAGAAAGGTTGGCATATGCTCCCGTGGGATCAGGTATGCTTGCCTAAATCTGTTGGCGGTATGGGTTTCCGGGACCTCAATAATTTTAACATTGCACTTCTTGGCAAACAACTATGGCGCCTTATTTGCGAACCTGACTCCCTTTTGGGACAAATCTATAAATTCAAATACTTCCCGTCAGGTAACATCCTTAATGCCTCTCGGCCTTCGCGAGGTTCATTTGCCTGGCAAGGTCTTTATAATGCTATGCAACACCTATTTGGTGGTTTCCTCTATCGTCCGGGTATTAATAGTAACATACGCATCCATCATGATAACTGGGGAGGCTCCTCGACTGTTCACCTATATGGGGACTATGAGCTATCGGAGGAAGTCTACATTCGTTGTCGAGATTTTATGATGCGGAACCAAGCTGTCTGGGACCCTGTCAAAGTTCGTGCATACTTTACTGTGGATGATGCCAATTCCATTCTTTCTGTTCCTATCATTAATGACACTCGAGACTCCATCCTCTGGAATCCCAACGATTCTGGTATCTATTCTGTCAGATCTGGCTATCTTTTTCTGCAACATCCCCCTGAGCCTAGACTTCGTCCCCCTCGATTTTGGAAATTTCTTGCCAAACTCAAGGTTTTACCTAAGGTTAAAACTTTTGGTTGGCGTCTGGGGTCAGAAGCCCTACCTGTTGGGGTTCGCCTTCAGACTTTTGCTCCAGACTCTGGTCCATGCCCCATTTGTAATTCTGGTACAGATTCGATTCTCCATGCTCTCCGAGACTGCTCTGGTGCCTCGGAAACCCTTAAATTGATTGGTCTTCCCTCTTCTTTTATCAATAGCTCCGCCTCCACGGGCCTCCAATGGCTTGAGGAAGGTGCTTCCCTTCTTTCTCCTGATCTTTTTGGGCTATTCTTGACTACCCTTTGGAACATTTGGAACAGGCGTAACGACTGGATCCATAATAAACATCTTCAACCCCCCTGGCTAATTGCCGTCAACTCTATTAGTCTTCATCGTGACTACTCTAACTCTCTATCTTCCACTACATCATCCATCCCCTTGTCATTGACTCCTCCTTCTCGGTGGAGGCATCCCCCTCGTGGATTTATTAAAGTTAATGTGGATGGGGCTTTTGATCCTTCCACTCGTGCAGCGGCGGTTGGTGTTGTCCCTCGTGATGACACTGGGACGGTTGTTGGTGGACTGGCTTTTCCGCTAGGCAGTTGTTCTGATGCTATCTCATCTGAAGGGAGAGGTCTTCTTGCAGGTATTACTTTTTCCCTATCTCAGGGATGGAGCCATTTGATTTTCGAGACAGACTGTGCATCTCTAGCGAACAGGATCAACTCTCTTGGGCCAGATCTTTCTCCTTTGGGTCCGATGATTCTGCAGGCTCATACTGCTTTGGAGGATTTTTCTGTAGCACATGTACAGTATGTTCACCGTGAGGCTAATTTTGTAGCTCATACGTTGGCTACCCATGCCCTTAGATCCATGTCTTCTTTGTCTTTTGGATCTATGTACCCTGATTGTATCAAAAACGTTGTACTTTGCGAGGTTTAACCTCGTTTTAATAATATATTCTGGGTACTCTTTTCCCATTTTAGGTTTCACCAAGCCTTGTGCCTGGGGATTTTAGTAGGGGTTTTTAATGAGGCCCGTTTTTCTTCAAAAAAAATTCTAACGGGTCCACTATTCGGCCCATTTAGACCCGCTCGTCCGAAACCTCTACAAAGGGTTGCAGAATAAGTTTTAATCCAAATTTAGGAGTTCATACAATTGATTACGAGCTTTTCAACACGATTATATTGCAAAAACTCGATTTCTGTTCCTTTTACTCAGTTAAAATTCTAACGGATCCATTGTTCGGCCCATTTAGACCCGCTCGTCCGAAACCTCTACAAAAGGGTTGCAAAATAAGTTTTAATCCAAATTTAGGAGTTCATACAATTGATTACGAGGTTTTCAACACAATTATATTACAAAAACTCAATTTGTGTGCTTTTTAGTCAGTCAAAATTCTAACGGGTCCATTGTTCGGCCCATTTAGAACAGCTCATCCGAAACCTCTACAAAAAGGTTGCAAAATAAGTTTTAATCCAAATTTAGGAGTTCATACAATTGATTACGAGCTTTTCAATACGATTATATTGCAAAAACTCGTTTTCTGTACTTTTTACTCAGTTAAAATTCTAACGGGTCTAGTGTTCGCCCAATTTAGACCCGCTCGTCCGAAACTTCTACAAAAAAGATCGCAAAAAAAGTTAGAATCAAATTTTAGGATTTCATATAATTGATTGCGAGCTTTCAACATGACTATATTGCAAAAACTTGATTTCAGTACTTTTTACTCAGTTAAAATTCTAACGGGTCCATTGTTCGGCCCATTTAGACCCGCTCGTCCGAAACCTTTACAAAAAAGATCGCAAAATAAGTTTTAATCAAATTTTAGGAGTTCATATAATTGATTAAGTGCTTTTCAACATGATTATATTGTAAAAACTCGATTTCTGTTCTTTTTACTCAGTTAATATTCTAACGGGTCCATTGTTCGGCCCATTTAGACCCGCTTATCCGAAACGTCTACAAAAGGGTTGCAAAATAAGTTTTAATCCAAATTTAGGAGTTCATACAATTGATTACGAGCTTTTCAACACAATTATATTGCAAAAACTCGATTTTTGTGCTTTTTACTCAGTTAAAATTCTAACGGGTCCATTGTTCGGCCCATTTAGACTCGCTTGTCCGAAACCTCTACAAAAGGATTGCAAAATAAGTTTTAATCAAAATTTAGGAGTTCATGCAATTGATTACGAGCTTTTCAACACGATTATATTGCAAAAACTCGATTTCTGTAATTTTTACTCAGTTAAAATTCTAACGGGTCCATTGTTCGGCCCATTTAGACCCGCTCGTCCGAAACCTTTACAAAAAAAGATCGCAAAATAAATTTTAATCAAATTTTAGGAGTTCATATAATTGTTTAAGAGTTTTTCAACACGATTATATTGAAAAAACTTGATTTCTGCTCTTTTTACTAAGTTAATATTCTAACGGGTCCATTTTTCGGCCCATTTAGACCCGCTCGTCCGAAACCTCTACAAAAGGGTTGCAAAATAAGTTTTAATCCAAATTTAGGAGTTCATACAATAGATTACGAGCTTTTCAACACAATTATATTGCAAAAAATTGATTTTTGTGCTTTTTACTCAGTTAAAATTCTAACGGGTCCATTGTTCGGCCCATTTAGACCCGCTCGTCTGAAACCATTACAAAAAAGATCGCAAAATAAGTTAGAATCAAATTTTAGGAGTTCATATAATTAATTAAGAGCTTTTCAACACGATTATATTGCAAAAACTCAATTTCTATACTTTTTACTCGGTTAAAATTCTAACGGGTCCATTGTTCTGCCCATTTAGACTCGCTCGTCCGAAACCTTACAAAAAGGACCGCAAAATAAGTTTTAATCAAAATTTAGGAGTTCATATAATTGATTACGAGCTTTTCAAAACGATTATATTGCAAAAACTCGATTTCTGTTCTTTTTACTTAGTTAATATTCTAACGGGTCCATTGTTCGGCCCATTTAGACCCGCTCGTCCGAAACCTCTACAAAAGGGCTGGAAAATAAGTTTTAATCCAAATTTAGGAGTTCAGACCATTGATTAAGAGCTTTTCAACACAATTATATTGAAAAAACTCGATTTTTGTGCTTTTTACTCAGTTAAAATTCTAACGGGTCCATTGTTCGGCCCATTTATTCCCGCTCGTCCGAAACCTCTACAAAAGGTTTGCAAAATAAGTGTTAATCCAAATTTAGGAGTTCATACAATTGATCACGAGCGTTTCAACACGATTATATTGTAAAAACTCGATTTCTGTACTTTTTACTCAGTTAAAATTCTAACGGGTCCATTGTTCGGCCTATTTAGACCCGATCGTCCGAAACCTATACAAAAAGGGTTGCAAAATAACTTTTAATCCAAATTTAGGAATGCATATAATTGATTACGAGCTTTTCAACACGATTATATTGCAAAAACTCGATTTCTATACTTTTTACTTAGTGAAAATTCTAACGGGTCCACTGTTCGGCCCATTTGGACCCGCTCGTCCGAAACCTTTACGAAAAAGATCGCAAAATAAGTTAGAATCAAATTTTAGGAGTTCATATAATTGATTAAGAGCTTTTCAACACGATTATATTGCAAAAACGCAATTTCTGTTCTTTTTCCTCAGTTAATATTCTAACGGGTCTATTGTTCGGCCCATTTAGACCCGCTCGTCCGAAACCTCTACAAAAGGGTTGCAAAATAAATTTTAATCCAAATTTAGGAGTTCATACAATTGATTACGAGCTTTTCAACACAATTATATTCCAAAAACTCAATTTTTGTGTTTTTTTCTTAGTTAAAATTCTAACGGGTCTATTGTTTGGCCCATTTAGACCCGCTCGTCCGAAACCTTTACAAAAAAGATCGCAAAATAAGTTAGAATCAAATTTTAGGAGTTCATATAATTGATTAAGAGCACGTCCCTGACCACCACCGGCCAACAGAGGACACTCCCTCCTCATATGATCCGCCGAACCACAGTTCCAGCACGAGTTACCGGCCGCCACAACAGGAGCCTGAACCTCCCTCGCCGCTCGAGGACAATCACGCCTCAGGTGTCCACGCGATCCACATGTCCAGCATGTGTTCGGATCAACTCTCGCCCTGTCTCCCTGAACAGGCGCACCTTGCCCTCCACCACCTCGCCTAGCCGAAGACTGATACTTCCGATCACGGCCTCTCTTGTTCCGTCCGCCACCGGAACTATACTCAGCAGCTTGCTTGCCCACACTAGGACCAGCACCTCTAGAAGATAAACTCAAATTCAACTCAATGTCCTTTGCCCTTCCAACCAGCACATCAAAATCAGTGTACTCAGCAGCCAGCATATAAGTCTTCACTTCCGTCACCAGGCCATAACGGAAACGTTCACACCTCTCCCGCTCATCAGGAACAAGCTCAGGTGCGTACTGACTGAGTCGGACAAACTGAACCACGTACTCAGCCACAGTCATACTCCCTTGAGTAAGAGACATGAATTCCCTTTTCTTCTCATCCAGGTATCGCACACCCAGATACCTCCTCTTGAACGCGTTTAGAAAGAACGTCCAAGTTACATCAGCTTCCTCCATTCCGGAAATAGTGGTCGTCCACCAGGTATACGCATCGTCATGCAACAGTGATATCACACAACCCAGCTTCTGCACATCATTGCAGTTCATTTGTCCCAAGATTCTCTTGGTACTTTCCAACCAAGATTCAGAACCTTCACCAGACAATCCCCTGAACTCAGTCCCTCCCAGACTGTGCAAACGTTCTAGAGGTAGTCTTACATTAGCATCTCCCTGATGCCCAGCTCCTTGAGCTCCAGCTACCGCCGCCCGAAAGGCTCCAGCAATAGCTTGTATCAGCATTGTCATGTCAGGAGCAGCTTGCCCCTGCCCAGCTTCAGGTCCAGCGACCCCAGCACCAGCAGCAACACCAGCTCCTTCACCCCCAGCACCACCACCGCCAGGTGGAGGAGGTAAATCCACAACATTCTCAGCGTTCTCCTCATTCTCTTTTTGAGCCATAGCTCGCGTATTAATCCTCGTTTCTCTACGAGGTCCCATTCACTAAACAATGCAATCACAATGCAATAAACAAAGTCAGGCTCAGCAAGGTAAGCAATCCAAGTACTCAAGCTCATTTCCAATTAAAAACAAATCATTTCATTAGCTTTGATTTGGCAATGGGTCCCTTTAACATGCTTCACCACAGCATACACCACAATTGCAACATACTTACAATTTATACATCATACTTTCACTCATCATGCATACAAAGCAATCATACACATATCACCCACATAACCATTCCCAATTACTCGATAACTCAGCTCTGATACCACCCAATGTAACCCCTTTAGCCCGGCATAGACGGTCGACCCAAACTACGAAGATTACACGGGGAAAACCAAAGTTAACCCGAAAGTCAACCTTGATTAACGACCTTTTTTATTTTTTAAACTTGTCTAAATGCATATTATTCCTAGGTGAACTCTTGAGAAGAACATACTCAAAAATCACAACAATCGGAAAACATTTAGGGACTCGATTGCACAACATACAAATTTAGGGACCAAATTGCAAATTCTGGAAATTAAGAGGACTTAACATGTTTTAAAGTTACCATTATAAAATTAATCATATTCCATGCCTTTCTGTCAAATTTCATCTCAAACGGACGTCACAAACTCAACCAATTGCATATACAAAGTTTGGGACCAAAACGTAAGAGTTTCAAAACATATAACCATCAAATTCAGTGCCCAACGGTCGAGTGTTCCGAAACGGGGATCATCCGTTCCGAAACGTGGGACCGTTCCAAAACTTGTTGCGGAACAAGGCTTGGCAGTGGCAAAACCGTTTCGGAACAGCTCTACCTGTTTCGAAACGCCAAGGCCATTTCAGGCCACCCGTTCCGAAACAGTAGCACTCGTTCCGAAACGAGATGCCCAGAATTGCAGAATTTTGCTGGTTTAACAAGCAATTGACCCATCAAACACATTCCGATGACACTCAAATCGTACCAGCAAGTCATCAAACACTTCAGGAACATATTAGCATCAACTAAACACAATCATGGCATCATTCAAAGAAAAACCCAATTCTATAGGCATGCATCCTATATTGAAAACCATGCAACCATCAAATCACCAAAACCAAATACCAAAAGGCCATTTACATGTTCCAACATCATCAAAAGCATTAACCAAACTTAGGGAGTCCAAAACATCTCCCAAAAACACAATCTAGGTTCCCATTGCCAAATGCCAAAAGCTAATAGTGTTAGGAAAACATTCACCATACATGAGCTTAATCTTCCACTTGGATTCTTGACCTCCTTGCTGCCCTCAATGCACTTCAATGCTCTGCATTATTGGTTTAAGAAAGAGAGAGCGTAAGCACATAGCTTAGTGAGGAAATGCTCAATTAAAACATCACAATAATGCATTTGTAAAACACCTTTTCAAGGCCTTTAGTTTCAAAACAACATTTACCGTACAATTATGTATACAAACCAAGCATCTCATGCTTCATATCATCAACATGTCATATTGGCTTACAAGTGATAATCAATAACATTTTACAACTCAAAACACAATCGGATACGCGGATTACAAGCGTTGTCCCATACGCTTCATACACACTACCAATATCAAGGTGGAGCATGGTACAATCACAACCCCTCAACACCCGTGATGGAGACTATGGTACAATCACAACCCCTCAACATCACTCATTGGTAGTTGTATAACATCACTAACGAGAACACGGGACATACAACACAAGATCCACACATGGACTTTTAACCACCATTGTGATCTTAACACAAGATCCACTCATGGACTTTTAACCACCATGATGATCTTAACCATCTCGTTAGTGTACTTGGATGGAGTTACGGTAAAATCAAAACCCCTCAACATCCAAGGCGACTTTATTCACGGTTCACCCAATCCTATAGCCGGCTAACTATATCCGATTCAAGTACTTTAAAACCAACACATCACTTGCCAATATACATCATATAACATCATTAATCCATTGTTTTAAAGCATTTAACAAAGCCATTAAATCATCATGCATTACAATGCATCAAACCACATTTATCAATGTTCAAAACAAGGATCCCTTACCATGAGCATCCTTCAACACATGGCTCATAAAACCAGCATCAAACATGCTAAAATATGCTTCCAAAACAGAATTTAAACATGCAAACAAAACACATTGCATTCAACCATCTCATGGTTCATCAAGAAGAGAGTTTTTCCCGAAAACTTACTCTTGAGCTTAGCTAAGTTGTTTAGACTTAAACTAAGCTCCCATAACCTTCCAACATTGGTTTCAAAGCTGAAAACCAAACTTCACTCACCGATTCCGTTTCGCAAGCTTGCCGAAACACCGATCAAGCCTCCGGATCAACACCACAAGGATCCGATGATGTCTCCCCTGTTTTAAACACATCAAAGCAGTGGATTAATGCATCATCATGCATTAATATCTTCAACCAAGACACCTAAACCCACTGCTCTCATCAACACTCACATTTCGGCTACCAAACACAACCGAAATCACATCCAAACACCTCTACAACCTTACCCAGCCAAGATCCATCAATTCCAAACATTCCTATACATCAATTAACATCCAAAAAGAATCTAATCACGTCCTTATACCTCCAGCTATAGCAGAACATCAAAATCACCCCAAAAACCACCATTAACCCAATCAAAAACTTAGGAAAATTAACCTATCCAGGATTGCATTGATTAAACTTCAATTTCACATCATTTATACATTCAATAAACATCAAAAAGACATCTCAAAACACAGCCCAATCACTTAGTATGAATTTAATCCAATTTAAATCCAAATCTTGCATTTTAAGCCAAAATCAAGAACACATCATTAAAACCTTTAATAAAACTCAAATCAAGGATTGAGAACTTGGGAATTTCAGTAAATAACTGAGTATTTAGAGGAGAAGGACGTTCATACCTCTAAATGTGAGTTTCTCCTTGTTTAAAACCAAGATTCTTGAAAATTCAATAAGCAAATGGTAATGATTTGATGTAGGAATGATTAGAAACCAATTGGAGATTGAAATCTCATATTTAGGTGTTAAAATCAGAGGGAAAATGGCTGGGGAAATGTGTTTGGCTGAGAGAAAAGGGAGAGAAAATGAAGAGGGAAAATTTTGAGAAAAGTTAGTTATGAACTTCCAAAATATCTATTTCCCCTTTTTCCTTTTATTAAATATCATTTAATAAATGTTTAATATTAGAAAAAATTTGGAGAAAACTCTTCTTGGGTAAATTAGCTCCTTAAAGATTCAAAGTTTCAATCCTTTTAAAACAGTCACCAACTTTTCAAAAATTACATTTTAGTCACTAAATTGAAATGTCACATTTCGAAACCTCATATTGTAAAATTGATTTCACCACTCTTTTATATATAATAAAAGAGGATTTTAAGATATTTTTCCGTATTTTTAATGCATCCCGAACTAGGCTTCCCTAAAAACCACCTTTTATATTCGAACCGAAATCCGACCGGTCCGATTCAAACCCAAAACCTCTAAGCCCAAAATTGGGGTGTTACATGAAAAGCTCATAATCAATTGTATGAACTCCTAAATTTGGATTAAAACTTATTTTGTGGTCCTTTTGTAGAGGTTTTAGACGAGTGGGTCTAAATGGGTCGAAGAATGGACCCGTTAGAATTTTAAATGAGTAAAAAGTATTGTAATCAAGTTTTTGCAATATAATCGTGTTGAAAAGCTCGTAATCATTATATGAACTCCTAAATTTGATTCTAACTTGTTTTGCGGTCTTTTTTGTAGAGGTATAGGACGAGCGGGTCTAAATGGGCCGAACAATGGACCTGTTAGAATTTTAACTGAGTAAAAAGTACAGAAATCGAGTTGTTGCAATATAATCGTGTTGAAAAGCTCGTAATCAATTGTATGAACTCCTAAATTTGGATTAAAACTTATTTTGCAACCCTTTTGTAGTGGTTTCAGACGAGCGGGTCTAAATGGGCCGAACAATGGACCTGTTAGAATTTTAACTGAGTAAAAAGTACAGAAATTGAGTTTTTGCAATATAATCGTGTTGAAAAGCTCGTAATCAATTGTATGAACTCCTAAATTTGGATTAAAACTTATTTTCAAACCCTTTTGTAGAGGTTTCGGACGAGCGGGTCTAAATGGTTCGAACAATGGACCCATTAGAATTTTAACTGAGTCAAAAGTACAGAAATCGAGTTTTTGCAATATAATACTGTTGAAAAGCTCGTAATCAATTATATGAACTCCTAAATTTCAATTAAAACTTACTTTGCGGTCCTTTTCGTAAGGTTTCGGACGAGCGAGTCTAAATGGGCCGAACAATGGACCCGTTAGAATTTTAACAGAGTAAAAAGTATAAAAATTAAGTTTTTGCAATATAATAGTGTTGAAAAGCTCGTAATCAATTATAT
This sequence comes from Hibiscus trionum, assembly GCA_030270665.1. NCBI lineage: Eukaryota > Viridiplantae > Streptophyta > Magnoliopsida > Malvales > Malvaceae > Hibiscus > Hibiscus trionum. The sequence continues at coordinate 32,999,608 of BSYR01000010.1, read as the reverse complement.
GAACTCCTAAATTTGGATTAAAACTTATTTTGTAGCCCTTTTTTGTAGAGGTTTCGGACGAGCGCGTCTAAATGGGCCGAACAATGGACCCGCTAGAATTTTTTTAAGAAAGCCCGTTAGAATTTTAACTGAGTAAAAAGTACAGAAATTGAATTTTTGCAATATAATCGTGTTGAAAAGCTCGTTATCAATTATATGAACTCCTAAAATTTGATTCTAACTTATTTTCTGATGTTTTATGTTGAGGTTTCGGACGAGCGGGTCTAAATAGGCCGAACAATGGACCCGTTAGAATTTTTTTTGAAGAAAAGGCCTCATTAAAAACCCCTACTACTGTCCTTCAAGCAGAGCTAGAGGACCCTAAAAAGGGGAAAAGAGTGCCCAAATATTATTAATCAAGAATGATTTGTTACAAATTGTTGTATACAAGGTGGGATATCCGAATTAAAAGACATAGAAGTCATAGAATTCAGCGAATAAGTAGCCAAAGTATGGGCTATAATATTTGCCTCACGGCGTACAAAAGAGATAGATGTAAAGTCAAAGTCGAGAAGAGCAGCTTGTATCTGAAGAATAATTGGTCCCGTGGTAGAGAGTTCCTGAGCAGGATTGTTGATCCTATTCGCGAGAGAAGCGCAGTCAGTTTCGATCAAGAGTCGATTCCAGCCTTGAGAACGGGCAAAGGTGAGCCCAGCTAGGATGCTTTCCCCTTCACTAGTGAACCCGTTAGAATTTTAACTGAGTAAAAAGTACAAAAATCAAGTTTTAGCAATCTAATTGTGTTGAAAAGCTCGTAATCAATTGTATGAACTCCTAAATTTGGATTAAAACTTATTTTGCAACCCTTTTGTAGAGGTTTCGGATGAGCAAGTCTAAATGGGCCGAACAATGGAACCGTTAGAATTTTAACTGAGTACAAAGTACAGAAATCAAGTTTTTGCAATATAATCATGTTGAAAAGATCGTAATCATATGAACTCCCAAAATTTGATTCTAACTTTTTTGCGGTCTTTTTTGTAGAGGTTTCGGACGAGCGGGTCTAAATGGGCCGAACAATGGATCCGTTAGAATTTTAACTGAGTAGAAAGTACAAAAAGTGAGTTTTTGCAATATAATCTGTTTGAAAATCTCTTAATCAATTGTATGAACTCCTAAATTTGGATTAAAACTTATTTTGCAACCCTTTTGTAGAGGTTTCGGACGAGCGGGTCTAAATGGGCCGAACAATGGACCTGTTAGAATTTTAACAGAGTAAAAAGCAGAAAAATCGAGTTTTTGCATTATATTTGTGTTGAAAAGCTCATAATCAATTGTATGAACTCCTAAATTTGGATTAAAACTTATTTTGCAACCCTTTTGTAGAGGTTTTGGACGAGCGGGTCTAAATGGGCCGAACAATGGACCCGTTAGAATTTTAACAGAGTAAAAAGCAGAAAAATCGAGTTTTTGCATTATAATTGTGTTGAAAAGCTCATAATCAATTGTATGAACTCCTAAATTTGGATTAAAACTTATTTTGCAACCCTTTTGTAGAGGTTTCGGACTAGCGTGTCTAAATGGGCCTAACAATGGACCCATTAGAATTTTAACAGAGTAAAAAGCACAAAAATGGAGATTTTGCAATATAATTGTGTTGAAAAGCTCATAATCAATTGTATGAACTACTAAATTTGGATTAAAACTTATTTTCCAACCCTTTTGTAGAGGTTTCGGACGAGCGGGTCTAAATGGGCCGAACAATGGACCCGTTAGAATTTTAACTGAGTGAAAAGTACAGAAATCGAGTTTTTGCAATATAATCGAGTTGAAAAGCTCGTAATCAATTGTATGAACTCCTAAATTTGGATTAAAACTTATTTTGCAACACTTTTGTAGAGGTTTCGGACGAGCGGGTCTAAATGGACCGAACAATGGACCTGTTAGAATTTTAACTGAGTAAAAAGTACAGAAATCAAGTTTTTGCAATATAATCGTGTTGAAAAGCTCGTAATCAATTGTATGAACTCCTAAATTTGGATTAAAACTTATTTTCCAACCCTTTTGTAGAGGTTTTCAGACGAGCTGGTCTAAATGGTCCGAACAATAGACCCGTTAGAATTTTAACTAAGTAAAAAGTACAGAAATCGAGTTTTTGCAATATAATCGTGTTGAAAAGCACGTAATCAATTTTATGAACTCCTAAAATTTGATTAAAACCTGTTTTGCGGTCTTTTTGTAGAGGTTTCGGACGAGCGGGTCTAAATGGCCGAACAATGGACCCGTTAGAATTTTAACTGAGTAAAAAGTATAGAAATCGAGTTTTGGCAATATAATCGTGTTGAAAAACTCGTAATCAATTGTATGAACTCCTAAATTTGGATTAAAACTTTTTTCCAACCCTTTTGTAGAGGTTTCGGACGAGCGGGTCTAAATGGGCCGAACAATGGACCCGTTAGAATTTTAACTGAGTAAAAAGTACAGAAATCGAGTTTTTGCAATATAATCGTGTTGAAAAGCTTGTAATCAATTATATAAACTCCTAAAATTTGATTAAACTTGTTTTGCGGTCTTTTTTGTAGAGGTTTTGGACGAGCGGGTCTAAATGGGCCGAACAATGGACCTGTTAGAATTTTAACTGAGTAAAAAGTACAGAAATCGAGTTGTTGCAATATAATCGTGTTGAAAAGCTCGTAATCAATTGTATGAACTCCTAAATTTGGATTAAAACTTATTTTGCAACCCTTTTGTAGTGGTTTCAGACGAGCGGGTCTAAATGGGCCGAACAATGGACCTGTTAGAATTTTAACTGAGTAAAAAGTACAGAAATTGAGTTTTTGCAATATAATCGTGTTGAAAAGCTCGTAATCAATTGTATGAACTCCTAAATTTGGATTAAAACTTATTTTCAAACCCTTTTGTAGAGGTTTCGGACGAGCGGGTCTAAATGGTTCGAACAATGGACCCATTAGAATTTTAACTGAGTCAAAAGTACAGAAATCGAGTTTTTGCAATATAATACTGTTGAAAAGCTCGTAATCAATTATATGAACTCCTAAATTTCAATTAAAACTTACTTTGCGGTCCTTTTCGTAAGGTTTCGGACGAGCGAGTCTAAATGGGCCGAACAATGGACCCGTTAGAATTTTAACAGAGTAAAAAGTATAAAAATTAAGTTTTTGCAATATAATAGTGTTGAAAAGCTCGTAATCAATTATATGAACTCCTAAATTTGGATTAAAACTTATTTTGTAGCCCTTTTTTGTAGAGGTTTCGGACGAGCGCGTCTAAATGGGCCGAACAATGGACCCGCTAGAATTTTTTTAAGAAAGCCCGTTAGAATTTTAACTGAGTAAAAAGTACAGAAATTGAATTTTTGCAATATAATCGTGTTGAAAAGCTCGTTATCAATTATATGAACTCCTAAAATTTGATTCTAACTTATTTTCTGATGTTTTATGTTGAGGTTTCGGACGAGCGGGTCTAAATAGGCCGAACAATGGACCCGTTAGAATTTTTTTTGAAGAAAAGGCCTCATTAAAAACCCCTACTACTGTCCTTCAAGCAGAGCTAGAGGACCCTAAAAAGGGGAAAAGAGTGCCCAAATATTATTAATCAAGAATGATTTGTTACAAATTGTTGTATACAAGGTGGGATATCCGAATTAAAAGACATAGAAGTCATAGAATTCAGCGAATAAGTAGCCAAAGTATGGGCTATAATATTTGCCTCACGGCGTACAAAAGAGATAGATGTAAAGTCAAAGTCGAGAAGAGCAGCTTGTATCTGAAGAATAATTGGTCTCGTGGTAGAGAGTTCCTGAGCAGGATTGTTGATCCTATTCGCGAGAGAAGCGCAGTCAGTTTCGATCAAGAGTCGATTCCAGCCTTGAGAACGGGCAAAGGTGAGCCCAGCTAGGATGCTTTCCCCTTCACTAGTGAACCCGTTAGAATTTTAACTGAGTAAAAAGTACAAAAATCAAGTTTTAGCAATCTAATTGTGTTGAAAAGCTCGTAATCAATTGTATGAACTCCTAAATTTGGATTAAAACTTATTTTGCAACCCTTTTGTAGAGGTTTCGGATGAGCAAGTCTAAATGGGCCGAACAATGGAACCGTTAGAATTTTAACTGAGTACAAAGTACAGAAATCAAGTTTTTGCAATATAATCATGTTGAAAAGATCGTAATCATATGAACTCCCAAAATTTGATTCTAACTTTTTTGCGGTCTTTTTTGTAGAGGTTTCGGACGAGCGGGTCTAAATGGGCCGAACAATGGATCCGTTAGAATTTTAACTGAGTAGAAAGTACAAAAAGTGAGTTTTTGCAATATAATCTGTTTGAAAATCTCTTAATCAATTGTATGAACTCCTAAATTTGGATTAAAACTTATTTTGCAACCCTTTTGTAGAGGTTTCGGACGAGCGGGTCTAAATGGGCCGAACAATGGACCTGTTAGAATTTTAACAGAGTAAAAAGCAGAAAAATCGAGTTTTTGCATTATATTTGTGTTGAAAAGCTCATAATCAATTGTATGAACTCCTAAATTTGGATTAAAACTTATTTTGCAACCCTTTTGTAGAGGTTTTGGACGAGCGGGTCTAAATGGGCCGAACAATGGACCCGTTAGAATTTTAACAGAGTAAAAAGCAGAAAAATCGAGTTTTTGCATTATAATTGTGTTGAAAAGCTCATAATCAATTGTATGAACTCCTAAATTTGGATTAAAACTTATTTTGCAACCCTTTTGTAGAGGTTTCGGACTAGCGTGTCTAAATGGGCCTAACAATGGACCCATTAGAATTTTAACAGAGTAAAAAGCACAAAAATGGAGATTTTGCAATATAATTGTGTTGAAAAGCTCATAATCAATTGTATGAACTACTAAATTTGGATTAAAACTTATTTTCCAACCCTTTTGTAGAGGTTTCGGACGAGCGGGTCTAAATGGGCCGAACAATGGACCCGTTAGAATTTTAACTGAGTGAAAAGTACAGAAATCGAGTTTTTGCAATATAATCGAGTTGAAAAGCTCGTAATCAATTGTATGAACTCCTAAATTTGGATTAAAACTTATTTTGCAACACTTTTGTAGAGGTTTCGGACGAGCGGGTCTAAATGGACCGAACAATGGACCTGTTAGAATTTTAACTGAGTAAAAAGTACAGAAATCAAGTTTTTGCAATATAATCGTGTTGAAAAGCTCGTAATCAATTGTATGAACTCCTAAATTTGGATTAAAACTTATTTTCCAACCCTTTTGTAGAGGTTTTCAGACGAGCTGGTCTAAATGGTCCGAACAATAGACCCGTTAGAATTTTAACTAAGTAAAAAGTACAGAAATCGAGTTTTTGCAATATAATCGTGTTGAAAAGCACGTAATCAATTTTATGAACTCCTAAAATTTGATTAAAACCTGTTTTGCGGTCTTTTTGTAGAGGTTTCGGACGAGCGGGTCTAAATGGCCGAACAATGGACCCGTTAGAATTTTAACTGAGTAAAAAGTATAGAAATCGAGTTTTGGCAATATAATCGTGTTGAAAAACTCGTAATCAATTGTATGAACTCCTAAATTTGGATTAAAACTTTTTTCCAACCCTTTTGTAGAGGTTTCGGACGAGCGGGTCTAAATGGGCCGAACAATGGACCCGTTAGAATTTTAACTGAGTAAAAAGTACAGAAATCGAGTTTTTGCAATATAATCGTGTTGAAAAGCTTGTAATCAATTATATAAACTCCTAAAATTTGATTAAAACTTGTTTTGCGGTCTTTTTTGTAGAGGTTTTGGACGAGCGGGTCTAAATGGGCCGAACAATGGACCCGTTAGAATTTTAACTGAGTAAAAAGTACAGAAATCGAGTTTTTGCAATATAATCGTGTTGAAAAGCTCGTAATCAATAATATGAACTCCTAAAATTTGATTAAAACTTGTTTTGCAGTCTTTTTTTAGAGGTTTCGGACGAGCGGGTCTAAATAGGCCGAACAATGGACCTGTTAGAATTTTAACTAAGTAAAAAGTACAGAAATCGAGTTTTGGCAATATAATCGTGTTGAAAAGCTCGTAATCAATTATATGAACTCCTAAATTTGATTCTAACTTGTTTTGCGGTCTTTTTTGTAGAGGTTTCGGACGAGCGGGTCTAAATGGGCCGAACAATGGACCCATTAGAATTTTAACTGAGTCAAAAGTACAAAAATCGAGTTTTTGCAATATAATAGTGTTGAAAAGCTCGTAATCAATTACATGAACTCCTAAATTTTGATTAAAACTTACTTTGCGGTCCTTTTCGTTAGGTTTCGGATGAGCGAGTCTAAATGGGCCGAACAATGGACCCGTTAGAATTTTAACCGAGTAAAAAATATAAAAATTAAGTTTTTCCAATATAATAGTGTTGAAAAGCTCGTAATCAATTGTATGAACTTCTAAATTTGGATTAAAACTTATTTTCCAACCCTTTTGTAGAGGTTTCGGACGAGCGGGTCTAAATGGGCCGAACAATGGACCCGTTAGAATTTTAACTAGACCTGGCAAACTTGACCCGAGAACCGAAACCCGAACTGAATTACCTGAACCCAGACCCGAACCGAAACCGAAAATCAACCCGAAATTGAGCCGAAATCTGATCCGAAATTTGATCCGAAACCCGAAATAAACCGAACCGAAACTGAACCGAATTTAGTTGAACCGAATGGACCCGAACCGAATGGACCCGAACCGAATGGACCCGAACCGAATAGACCCGAACCGAATAGACCCGAACCGAATAGACCCGAACCGAATGGACCCGATTAATAGAAATAAAGAAAGATAAAATATGAACATACGCACAAATCACTAAAATGTCAAATATATTGACTTTATAAAGTCATATATATGGTGTAAAAATCTGACCAACCTAAATATTTGATTAAAAACGACTGATCTCTCATTGTACCGAAAATAACCGAACCGAAATCAACCGAACCGAAATTAACCGAACCGAAAATAACCGAACCGAAATCAACCGACCCGAAATGACCCGAAACACAATAGATCCGAACTAAAACCGAACCGAAACCGAACCGAAACCGAATCTGAACCGAAAATATCAGACCCGAAATAACCGAAACCGAAATGACCCGAACCGAACCCGAACCGATTGACCCGTTTGCCACCTCTAATTTTAACCGAGTAAAAAATATAAAAATTAAGTTTTTCCAATATAATAGTGTTGAAAGCTCGTAATCAATTATATGAACTCCTAAATTTGATTCTAACTTGTTTTGAGGTCTTTTTTGTAGAGGTTTCGGATGAGCGGGTCTAAATGGTCCGAACAATGGACCCGTTAGAATTTTAACTGAGCCAAAAGTACAGAAATCGAGTTTTTGCAATATAATACTGTTGAAAAGCTCGTAATCAATTATATGAACTCCTAAATTTCGATTAAAACTTACTTTGTGGTCCTTTTCGTAAGGTTTCGGACGAGCGAGTCTAAATGGGCTGAACAATGGACCCGTTAGAATTTTAACCGAGTAAAAAGTATAAAAATTAAGTTTTTGCAATATAATAGTGTTGAAAAGCTCGTAATCAATTATATGAACTCCTACATTTGGATTAAAACTTATTTTGCAGCCCTTTTTTTAGAGGTTTCGGACGAGCGGGTCTAAATGGGCCGAACAATGGACCCGCTAGAATTTTTTTAAGAAAGCCCGTTAGAATTTTAACTGAGTAAAAAGTACAGAAATTGAATTTTTGCAATATAATCGTGTTGAAAAGCTCGTTATCAATTATATGAACTCCTAAAATTTGATTCTAACTTATTTTCTAATCTTTTTTGTTGAGGTTTCGGACGAGCGGGTCTAAATGGGCCGAACAATGGACCCGTTAAAATTTTAACTGAGTAAAAAGTACAAAAATCAAGTTTTAGCAATCTAATTGTGTTGAAAAGCTCATAATCAATTGTATGAACTCCTAAATTTGGATTAAAACTTATTTTGCAACCCTTTTGTAGAGGTTTCGGATGAGCGAGTCTAAATGGGTCAAACAATGGACTTGCTAGAATTTTAACTGAGTACAAAGTACAGAAATCAAGTTTTTGCAATATAATCTTGTTGAAAAGCTCGTAATCATATGAACTCCTAAAATTTGATTCTAACTTGTTTTGCGGTCTTTTTTGTAGAGGTTTCGGACGAGCGGGTCTAAATGGGCCGAACAATGGATCCGTTAGAATTTTAACTGAGTAGATAGTAAAAAAACTGAGTTTTTGCAATATAATATGTTTGAAAATCTCTTAATCAATTGTATGAACTCCTAAATTTGGATTAAAACTTATTTTGCAACCCTTTTTTAGAGGTTTCGGACGAGCGGGTCTAAATGGGCCGAACAATGGACCCGTTAGAATTTTAACAGAGTAAAAAGCATAAAAATCCAGTTTTTGCAATATAATTGTGTTTAAAAGCTCATAATCAATTGTATGAACTCCTAAATTTGGATTAAAAATTATTTTGCAACCCTTTTGTAGAGGTTTCGGACGAGCGGGTCTAAATGGGCCGAACAATGTACCCGTTTGAATTTTAACTGAGTAAAGAAATCGAGTTTTTGCAATATAATCGTGTTGAAAAGATCGTAAGCAATTGTATGAACTCCTAAATTTGGATTAAAACTTATTTTGCAACCCTTTTTGTAGAGGTTTCGGACGAGCGGGTCTAAATGGGGCGAACAATGGACCCGTTAGAATTTTAAATGAGTAAAAATTACAGTAGTCGAGTTTTTGCAATATAATCGTGTTGAAAAGCTCGTAATCAATTGTATGAACTCCTAAATTTGGATTAAAACTTATTTTGCAACCATTTTGTAGAGGTTTCGGACGAGCGGGTCTAAATGGGCCGAACAATGGACCCGTTAGAATATTAACTGAGTAAAAAGAACAGAAATCAAGTTTTTGCAATATAATCGTGTTGAAAATCTCGGAATCAATTATATGAACTCCTAAAATTTGATTAAAACTTGTTTTGCGGTCTTTTTGTAAAGGTTTCGGACGTGCGGGTCTAAATGGGCCGAACAATGGACCCGTTAGAATTTTAACTGAGTAAAAAGTACAGAAATCGAGTTTTTGCAATATAATCGTGTTGAAAACCACGTAAACAATTGTATGAACTCCTAAATTTCGATTAAAACTTATTTTGCAACCTTTTTGTAGAGGTTTCGGACGAGCGGGTCTATATGGGCCGAACAATGGACCCGTTAGAATTTTAACTGAGTAAAAAGAACTGTAATCGAGATTTTGCAATATAATCGTGTTGAAAAGCTCGTAATCAATTATATGAACTCCTAAAATTTGATTAAAACTTGTTTTGCGGTCTTTTTTGTAGAGGTTTCGGACGAGCGGGTCTAAATGGGCCGAACAATGGACCCGTTAGAATTTTAACTGAGTAAAAAGTACAGAAATCGAGTTTTGGCAATATAATCGTGTTGAAAAGCTCGTACTCAATTATATGAACTCCTAAATTTGATTCTAACTTGTTTTGCAGTCTTTTTCGTAGAGGTTTCGGACGAGCGGGTCTAAATGGGCCGAACAATGGACCCGTTAGAATTTTAACAGAGTAAAAAGCATAAAAATCGAGTTTTTGCAATATAATTGTGTTTAAAAGCTAATAATCAATTGTATGAACTCCTAAATTTGGATTAAAAATTATTTTGCAACCCTTTTGTAGAGGTTTCGGACGAGCGGGTCTAAATGGGCCGAACAATGGACCCGTTAGAATTTTAACTGAGTAAAAAGTACAGAAATCGAGTTTTGGCAATATAATCGTGTTGAAAAGCTCGTACTCAATTATATGAACTCCTAAATTTGATTCTAACTTGTTTTGCAGTCTTTTTTGTAGAGGTTTCGGACGAGCGGGTCTAAATGGGCCGAACAATGGACCCGTTAGAATTTTAACTGAGTAAAAAGTACAGAAATCGAGTTTTTGCAATATAATCGTGTTGAAAAGCTCGTAATCAATTATATGAACTCCTAGATTTGATTCTAACTTGTTTTGCGGTCTTTTTTGTAGAGGTTTCGGATGAGCGGGTCTAAATGGGTCGAACAATGGACCCGTTAGAATTTTAACCAAGTAAATAGTATAAAAATTAAGTTTTTGCAATATAATAGTGTTGAAAAGCTCGTAATCAATTATATGAACTCCTAAATTTGGATTAAAACTTATTTTGCAGCCCTTTTTTGTAGAGGTTTCGGACGAGTGGGTCTAAATGGGCCGAACAATGGACCCGCTAGAATTTTTTTTAAGAAAGCCCGTTAGAATTTTAACTGAGTAAAAAGTACAGAAATTGAATTTTTGCAATATAATAGTGTTGAAAATCTCGTAATCAATTATATGAACTCCTAAATTTCGATTAAAACTTACGTTGTGGTCCTTTTCGTAAGGTTTCGGACGAGCGAGTCTAAATGGGCCGAACAATGGATCCGTTAGAATTTTCACCAAGTAAATAGTATAAAAATTAAGTTTTTGCAATATAATAGTGTTGAAAAGCTCGTAATCAATTATATGAACTCCTAAATTTGGATTAAAACTTATTTTGCAGCCCTTTTTGTAGAGGTTTCGGACGAGTGGGTCTAAATGGGCCGAACAATGGACCCGCTAGAATTTTTTTTAAGAAAGCCCGTTAGAATTTTAACTGAGTAAAAAGTACAGAAATTGAATTTTTGCAATATAATCGTGTTGAAAAGCTCGTTATCAATTATATGAACTCATAAAATTTGATTCTAACTTATTTTGTGATCTTTTTTGTTGAGGTTTCGGACGAGCGGGTCTAAATGGGCCGAACAATGGACCCGTTAGAATTTTAACTGATTAAAAAGTACAAAAATCAAGTTTTAGCAATCTAATTGTGTTGAAAAGCTCGTAATCAATTGTATGAACTCCTAAATTTGGATTAAAACTTATTTTGCAACCCTTTTGTAGAGGTTTCGGACGATCGGGTCTAAATGGGCCGAACAATGGAGCCGTTAGAATTTTAACCGAGTAAAAAGTACAAAAATCGAGTTTTTGCTCTATAATCGTGTTGAAAAGCTCGTAATCAATTATATGAACTCCTAAAATTTGATTCTAACTTGTTTTACGGTCTTTTTGTAGAGGTTGCATACGAGCGGATCTAAATGGGCCGAAAAATGGACCCGTTAGAATTTTAACTGAGTCAAAAGTACAGAAATCGAGTTTTTGCAATATAATAGTGTTGAAAAGCTCGTAATAAATTATATGAACTCCTAAATTTCGATTAAAACTTACTTTGCGGTCCTTTTCGTAAGGTTTCGGACGATCGAGTCTAAATGGGCCGAACAATGGACCCGTTAGAATTTTAACCGAGTGAAAACTATAAAAATTAAGTTTTTGCAATATAATAGTGTTGAAAAGCTCGTAATCAGTTATATGAACTCCTAAATTTGGATTAAAACTTATTTTGCAGCCTTTTTTGTCGAGGTTTCGGACGAGCAGGTCTAAATGGGCCGAACAATGGACACGTTAGAATTTTTTTAAGAAAGCTCATTAGAATTTTAACTAAGTAAAAAGTACATAAATTGAATTTTTGCAATATAATCGTGTTGAAAAGCTCGTTATCAATTATATGAACTCCTAAAATTTGATTCTAACTTATTTTGTGATCTTTTATGTTGAGGTTTCAGACGAGCGGGTCTAAATGGGCTGAACAATGGACCCGTTAGAATTTTAACTGAGAAAAAGTACAAAAATCGAGTTTTTGCAATCTAATTGTGTTGAAAAGCTCGTTATCAATTGTATGAACTCCTAAATTTGGATTAAAACGTATTTTGCAACCCTTTTGTAGAGGTTTCGGATGAGCGTGTCTAAATGGGCCGAACATTGGACCCGTTAGAATTTTAACTGAGTATAAAGTATTAAAATCAAGTTTTTGCAATATAATCATGTTGAAAAGCTCGTAATAATTTATATGAACTCCTAAAATTTGATTGTAATTTGTTTTGCGGTCTCTTTTGTAGAGGTTTCGGACGAGCGGGTCTAAATGGGCCGAACATTGGATCCGTTAGAATTTTAAGTGAGTAGAAAGTACAAAAAGTGAGTTTTTGCAATATAATCTGTTTGAAAATCTCTTAATCAATTGTATGAACTCCTAAATTTGGATTAACACTTATTTTGCAACCTTTTTTAGAGGTTTCGGACGAGCGGGTCTAAATTGGCCGAACAATAGACCCGTTAGAATTTTAACGGAGTAAAAAGTATAGAAATCGAGTTTTTGAAATATTATCGTGTTGAAAAGCTCGTAATCAATTGTATGAACTCCTAAATTTGGATTAACACTTAAGTTTGCAATCCTTTTGTATAGGTTTCGGACGAGGGGGTCTAAATGGGCCGAACAATGGACCCGTTAGAATTTTAACGGAGTAAAAAGTACAGAAATCGAGTTTTTGCAATATAGTCGTGTTGAAAAGTTTGTAATCAATTGTATGAACCCCTAAATTTGGTTTAACGCTTAGTTTGCAACCTTTTTGTAGAGGTTTCGGACGAGGGGGTCTTAATGGGCCGAACAATGGACCCGTTAGAATTTTAACTGAGTAAAAAGTACAGAAATCGGGTTTCTGCAATATAATCACGTCGAAAATCTCGTAATCAATTGTATGAACTCCTAAATTAGGATTAAAACTTATTTTGCAACCCTTTTGTAGAGGTTTCGGACGAGCGGGTCTAAATGGGCCGAACAATGGACCCGTTAGAATTTTAACTGAGTAAAAAGTACAGTAATCGAGTTTTTGCAATATAATCATGTTGAAAAGCTCGTAATCAATTATATGAACTCCTAGAATTTGATTCTAACTTGTTTTGCGGTCTTTTTTGTAGAGGTTTCGGACGAGCGGGCCTAAATGGGCCGAACAATGGACCCGTTAGAATTTTAACTGAGAAAAAAGTATAGAAATCGAGTTTTTGCAATATAATCGTGTTGAAAAGCTCGTAATCAATTGTATGAACTCCTAAATTTGGATTAAAACTTATTTTGCAACCCTTTTGTAGAGGTTTCGGACGAGCGGGTCTAAATGGGCTGAACAATGGACCTGTTAGAATTTTAACTGAGTAAAAAGTACAAAAATCGAGTTTTTGCAATATAATCGTGTTCAAAAGCTCTTAATCAATTATATGAACTCTTAGAATTTGATTCTAACTTATTTTGCGATCTTTTTTGTAACGGTTTCGGACGAGCGGGTCTAAATGGGCCGAACAATAGACCCGTTATAATTTTAACTAAGTAAAAATTAAAGAAATCGAGTTTTTGCAATATAATCGTGTTGAAAAGCTCGTAAACAATTGTATGATCTCCTAAATTTGGATTAAAACTTAATTTGCAACCCATGTGTAGAGGTTTTAGACGAGCGGGTCTAAATGGGCCGAACAATGGACCCGTTAGTATTTTAACCGAGTAAAAAGTACTGTAATCGAGTTTTTGTAATATAATCCTGTTGAAAAGCTCGTAATCAATTATATGAACTCCTAAAATTGATTCCTAACTTGTTTTGCGGTCTTTTTTGTAGAGGTTTCGGACGAGCGGGCCTAAATGGGCCGAACAATGGACCTATTAGAATTTTAACTGAGAAAAAAGTATAGAAATCGAGTTTTTGCAATATAATCATGTTGAAAAGCTCGTAATCAATTGTATGAACTCCTAAATTTGGATTAAAACTTATTTTGCAACCCTTTTGTAGAGGTTTCGGACGAGCGGGTCTAAATGGGCCGAACAATGGACCTGTTAGAATTTTAACTGAGTAAAAAGTACAAAAATCGAGTTTTTGCAATATAATCGTGTTCAAAAGCTCTTAATCAATTATATGAACTCCTAGAATTTGATTCTAACTTATTTTGCGATCTTTTTTGTAATGGTTTCGGACGAGCGGGTCTAAATGGGCTGAACAATGGACCCGTTATAATTTTAACTGAGTAAAAATTAAAGAAATCGAGTTTTTGCGATATAATCGTGTTGAAAAGCTCGTAAACAATTGTATGAACTCCTAAATTTGGATTAAAACTTATATTGCAACCCTTTTGTAGAGGTTTCAGACGAGCGGGTCTAAATGGGCCGAACAATGGACCCGTTAGAATTTTAACCGAGTAAAAAGTACTGTAATCGAGTTTTTGTAATATAATCGTGTTGAAAAGCTCGTAATCAATTATATGAACTCCTAAATTTGATTCTAACTTGTTTTGCGGTCTTTTTGTAGAGGTTTCGGACGAGCGGGTCTAAATGGGCATAACAATGGATCCGTTAGAATTTTAACTGTGTAAAAAGTACATAAATCGAGTTTTTGCAATATAATCATGTTGAAAAGCTCGTAATCAATTATATGAACTCCTAAATTGATTCTAACTTGTTTTGCGGTCTTTTTTGTAGAGGTTTCGGACGAGCAGGTTTAAATGGGCCGAACAATGGACCCGTTAGAATTTTAACCGAGTAAAAAGTACTGTAATCGAGTTTTTGTAATATAATCCTGTTGAAAAGCTCGTAATCAATTATATGAACTCCTAAAATTTGATTCCTAACTTGTGTTGCGGTCTTTTTTGTAGAGGTTTCGGACGAGCGGGCCTAAATGGGCCGAACAATGGACCTATTAGAATTTTAATTGAGAAAAAAGTATAGAAATCGAGTTTTTGCAATATAATCGTGTTGAAAAGCTCGTAATCAATTGTATGAACTCCTAAATTTGGATTAAAACTTATTTTGCAACCCTTTTGTAGAGGTTTCGGACGAGCGGGTCTAAATGGGCCGAACAATGGACCTGTTAGAATTTTAACTGAGTAAAAAGTACAAAAATCGAGTTTTTGCAATATAATCGTGTTCAAAAGCTCTTAATCAATTATATGAACTCCTAGAATTTGATTCTAACTTATTTTGCGATTTTTTTTGTAACGGTTTCGGACGAGCGGGTGTAAATGGGCTGAACAATGGACCCGTTATAATTTTAACTGAGTAAAAATTAAAGAAATCGAGTTTTTGCGATATAATCGTGTTGAAAAGCTCGTAAACAATTGTATGAACTCCTAAATTTGGATTTAAACTTATTTTGCAACCCTTTTGTAGAGGTTTCAGACGAGCGGGTCTAAATGGGCCGAACAATGGACCCGTTAGAATTTTAACCGAGTAAAAAGTACTGTAATCGAGTTTTTGTAATATAATCGTGTTGAAAAGCTCGTAATCAATTATATGAACTCCTAAATTTGATTCTAACTTGTTTTGCGATCTTTTTTGTAATGGTTTCGGACGAGCGGGTCTAAATGGGCATAACAATGGATCCGTTAGAATTTTAACTGTGTAAAAAGTTCATAAATCGAGTTTTTGCAATATAATCATGTAGAAAAGCTCGTAATCAATTATATGAACACCTAATATTTGATTCTAACTTGTTTTACGGTCTTATTTGTAGAGGTTTCGGACGAGCGGGCCTAAATGGGCCGAACAATGGACCCGCTAGAATTTTAACTGAGTAAAAAGTACAGAAATTGGGTTTTTGCAATATAATCATGTCGAAAATCTCGTAATCAATTGTATGAACTTCTAAATTAGGATTAAAACTTATTTTGCAACCCTTTTGTAGAGGTTTCGGATGAGCGGGTCCAAATGGGCCGAACAATGGACCCGTTAGAATTTTTACTGAGTAAAATGTAATAAAATCGAGTTTTTGCAATATAATCATGTTAAAAAGCTCGTAATCAATTGTATGAACTCCTAAATTTGGATTAAATCTTATTTTGCAACCCTTTCGCGAAGGTTTCGGACGAGCGGGTCTAAATGGGCCGAACAATGGACCCGTTAGAATTTTAACTGAGTAAAAAGTACAGTAATCGAGTTTTTGCAATATAATCATGTTGAAAAGCTCGTAATCAATTATATGAACTCATAAAATTTGATTCTAACTTGTTTTGCGGTCTTTTTTGTAAAGGTTTCGGACGAGCGGGCCTAAATGGGCCGAACAATGGACCCGTTAGATTTTTAACTGAGAAAAAAGTACAGAAATCGAGTTTTTGCAATATAATCGTGTTGAAAAGCTTGTAATCAATTGTATGAACTCCTAAATTTGGATTAGAACTTATTTTGCAACCCTTTTGTAGAGGTTTCGGACGAGCGGGTCTAAATGGGCCAAACAATGGACCTGTTATAATTTTAATTGAGTAAAAAGTACAAAAATCGAGTTTTTGCAATATAATCGTGTTTAAAAGCTCGTAATCAATTGTATGAACTCTTAAATTTGGATTAAAACTTATTTTCCAACACTTTTGCAGAGGTTTCGGACGAGCGGGTCTAAATGGGCCGAACAATGGACCAGTTAGAATTTTAACCGAGTAAAAAGTACAGAAGTCGAGTTTTTGCAATATAATCATGTTGAAAAGCTCGTAATCAATTATATAAACTCCTAAAATTTGATTCTAATTTGTTTTGCGGTCTCTTTTACAGAGGTTTCGGACGTGCGGGTCTAAATGGGCCGAACAATGGATCCTTTAGAATTTTAACTGAGTAGAAAGTACAAAAAGTGAGTCTTTGCAATATAATCTTTTTGAAACTCCTAAATTTGTATTAGAACTTATTATCCAACCCTTTTGTAGAGGTTTCGGACTAGCGGGTCTAAATGGGCCGAACAATGGACCCATTAGAATTTTAACAGAGTAAAAAGCACAAAAATTGAGTTTTTGCAATATAATTGTGTTGAAAAGCTCATAATCAATTGTATGAACTCCTAAGTTTGGATTAAAATTATTTTGCAACCCTTTTGTAGAGGTTTCGGACGAGCGGGTCTAAATGGACCGAACAATGGACCCGTTAGAATTTTAACTAAGTAAAAAGTATTGTAATTGAGTTTTTGCAATATAATCGTGTTGAAAAGCTCGTAATCAATTATATGAACTCCTAAAATTTGATTCTAACTTGTTTTGCGGTCTTTTTTGTAGAGGTTTCGGACGATCGGGTCTAAATGGGCCGAACAAGGGACCCGTTAGAACTTTAACTGAGTAAAAAGTACAAAAATCGAGTTTTTGCAATATCATCGTGTTGAAAAGCTCGTAATCAATTATATGAACTCCTAAATTTGATTCTAACTTGTTTTGCGATCTTTTTTGTAGAGGTTTCGGACGATCGGGTCTAAATGGGCCGAACAAGGGACCCGTTAGAATTTTAACTGAGTAAAAATTACAGAAATCGAGTTTTTGCAATATAATGGTGTTGAAACGCTCATAATCAATTGTATGAACTCCTAAATTTGGATTAAAACTTATTTTCCAACCCTTTTGTAGAGGTTTCGGACGAGCGGGTCTAAATGGGCCGAACAATGGACCCTTTAGAATTTTAACTGAGTAAAAAGTACTGTCGAGTTTTTGAAATATAATCGTGTTGAAAATCTCGTAATCAATTATATGAACTCCTAAATTTGATTCTAACTTGTTTTGCGGTCTTTTTTGTAGAGGTTTCGGACGAGCGGGTCTAAATGGGCCGAACAATGGACCCGTTAGAATTTTAACTGAGTAAAAAGTACAGAAATCGAGTTTTTGCAACATAATCGTGTTGAAAAACTCGAAAATAATTATCTGAACTCCTTAAAACTTGTTTTGCGGTCTTTTTTGTAGAGGTTTCGGACGAGCGGGTCTAAATGGGCCGAACAATGGACTCGTTAGGATTTTAACTGAGTAAAAAGTACAGAAATCGAGTTTTTGCAATATAACCGTGTTGAAAAGCTCGTAATAAATTGTATGAATTCCTAAATTTGGATTAAAACTTATTTTCCAACCCTTTTGTAGAGGTTTCGGATGAGCAGGTATAAATGGGCCGAACAATGGACCCGTTAGAATTTTAACTGAGTAAAAAGTACAGAAATCAAGTTTTTGCAATATAATCGTGTTGAAAAGCTCGTAATCAATTATATGAACTCCTAAAATTTGATTAAAACTTGTTTTGCGGTGTTTTTTGTAGAGGATTTGGACGAGCGGGTCTAAATGGCCGAACAATGGACCCGTTAGAATTTTAACTGAGTAAAAAGTACAGAAATAGAGTTTTTGCAACATAATCGTGTTGAAAAGCTCATCATCAATTATATGAACTCCTGAAATTTGATTAAAACTTGTTTTGCGGTCTTTTTTGTAGATGTTTCAGACGAGCGGGTCTAAATGGCCGAACAATGGACCCGTTAGAATTTTAACTGAGTAAAAAGTACAGAAATCGAGTTTTGGCAATATAATCGTGTTGAAAAGCTCGTAATCAATTGTATGAACTCCTAAATTTGGATTAAAACTTATTTTCCAACCCTTTTGTAGAGGTTTCGGATGAGCGGGTCTAAATGGGCCGAACAATGGACCTGTTAGAATTTTAATTGAGTAAAAAGTTCAGAAATCGAGTTTTTGCAATATAATAGTGTTGAAAAGCTCGTAATCAATTATATGAACTCATAAATTTCGATTAAAACTTACTTTGCGGTCCTTTTCGTAAGGTTTCGGATGAGCGAGTCTAAATGGGCCGAACAATGGACCCGTTAGAATTTTAACCGAGTAAAAAGTATAAATTAAAATTTTCCAATATAATAGTGTTGAAAAGCTCGTAATCAATTGTATGAACTCCTAAATTTGGATTAAAACTTATTTTCAAACCCTTTTTTAGAGGTTTCGGACGAGCGGGTCTAAATGGGCCGAATAATGGACCTGTTAGAATTTTAACTGTTTAAAAAGTACAGAAATCGAGTTTTGGCAATATAATCGTGTTGAAAAGCTCGTAATCAATTGTATGAACTCCTAAATTTGATTCTAACTTGTTTTGCGGTGTTTTTTGTAGAGGTTTCGGACGAGCGGGTCTAAATGGGCCGAACAATGGACCTGTTAGAATTTTAACTTAATCAAAAGTACAGAAATCGTGTTTTTGCAATATAATAGTGCTGAAAAGCTCGTAGTCAATTATATGAACTCTTAAATTTCGATTAAAACTTACTTTGCGATCCTTTTCGTAAGGTTTCGGACGAGCAAGTCTAAATGGGCCGAACAATGGACCCGTTAGAATTTTAACCGAGTAAAAAGTATAAAAATTAAGATTTTGCAATATAATAGTGTTGAAAGCTCGTAATCAATTATATGAACTCCTAAATTTGGATTAAAACTTATTTTGCAGCCCTTTTTTGTAGAGGTTTCGGACGAGCGGGTCTAAATGGGCCGAACAATGGACGGGCTAGAATTTTTTTAAGAAAGCCCGTTAAAATTTTAAATCAGTAAAAGTACAGAAATTGAATTTTTGCAATATAATCGTGTTGAAAAGCTCGTTATCAATTATATGAACTCCTAAAATTAGATTCTAACTTATTTTTTGATCTTTTTTGTTGAGGTTTCGGACGAGCGGGTCTAAATGGGCCGACAATGGACCCGTTAGAATTTTATCTGAGTAAAAAGTACAAAAATCAAGTTTTAGCAATCTTATTGTGTTGAAAAGCTCGTAATAAATTGTATGAACTCCTAAATTTGGATTAAAACTTATTTTGCATCCCTTTTGTAGAGGTTTCGGATGAGCGAGTCTAAATGGGCCCGACAATGGACCCGTTAGAATTTTAACTGAGTACAAAGTACATAAATCAAGTTTTTGCAATATAATCGTGTTGAAAAGCTCGTAATCAATTATATGAACTCCTAAAATTTGATTCTAACTTATTTTGCGGTCTTTTTTGTGGGGGTTTCGGACGAGCGGGTCTAAATGGGCCGAACAATGGATCTGTTAGAATTTTAACTGAGTAGAAAGTACAAAAAGTGAGTTTTTGCAATATAATATGTTTGAAAATCTCTTAATCAATTGTATGAACTCCTAAATTTGGATTAAAACTTATTTTGCAACCCTTTTGTAGAGGTTTCGGACGAGCGGGTCTAAATGGGCCGAACAATGGACCCTTTAGAATTTTAACTGAGAAAAAAATACTGTAATCAAGTTTTTGCAATATAATCGTGTTCAAAAACTCTTAATCAATTATATGAACTCCTAGAACTTGATTCTAACTTATTTTGCGATCTTTTTTGTAACGGTTTCGGATGAGCGGGTCTAAATGGGGCGAACAATGGACCCGTTAGAATTTTAACTGAGTAAAAAGTAAAGAAATCGAGTTTTGCAATATAATCGTTTTGAAAAGCTCGTAAAAAATTGTATGAACCATTAAATTTGGATTAAAACTTATTTTGCAACCCTATTGTAGAGGTTTCGGACGAGCGGGTCTAAATGGGCCGAACAATGGACCCTTTAGAATTTTAACTGAGTAAAAAGTACTGTCGAGTTTTTGCAATATAATCGTGTTGAAAAGCTCGTAATCAATTATATGAACTCCTAAATTTGATTCTAACTTGTTTTGCGGTCTTTTTTGTAGAGGTTTCGGACGAGCGGGTCTAAATGGGCTGAACAATGGACCTGTTAGAATTTTAACAGAGTAAAAAGTACATAAATCGTGTTTTTGCAATATAATCGTGTTGGAAAGCTCGAAATTAATTACCTGAACTCTTAAATTTGATTAAAACTTGTTTTGCGGTCTTTTTTGTAGAGGTTTCGGACGAGTGGGTCTAAATGGGGCGAATAATGGACCCATTAGAATTTTAACTGAGTAAAAAGTACAGAAATCGAGTTTTTGCAATATAATCGTGTTGAAAAGCTCGTAATCAATTATATGAACTCCTAAAATTTGATTAAAACTTGTTTTGCGGTCTTTTTTGTAGAGGTTTCGGACGAGCGGGTCTAATTGGGGAGAACAATGGACCTGTTAGAATTTTAACTGAGTAAAAAGTACAGAAATCGAGTTTTTGCAATATAATCATGTTCAAAAGCTCTTAATCAATTATATGAACTCCTAGAATTTGATTCTAACTTATTTTGCGATCTTTTTTGTAACGTTTTCGGACGAGCGGGTCTAAATGGGCCGAACAATGGACCCGTTAGAATTTTAACTGAGTAAAAAGTATTGTAATCGAGTTTTTGTAATATAATCGTGTTGAAAAGCTCGTAATCAATTATATGAACTCCTAAATTTGATTCTAACTTGTTTTGCGGTCTTTTTTTAGAGGTTTCGGACGAGCTGGTCTAAATGGGCGGAACAATGGACCCGTTAGAATTTTAACTGAGTAAAAAGTACTGTAATCGAGTTTTTGCAATATAATCGTGTTAAAAAGCTCGTAATCAATTATATGAACTCCTAAATTTGATTCTAACTTGTTTTGCGGTCTTTTTTGTAGAGGTTTCGGACGAGCGGGTCTAAATGGACCGAACAATGGACTCGTTAGAATTTTAACTGAGTAAAAACAGAAATCGAGTTTTTCCATTATAATTGTGTTGAAAAGCTCGTAATCAATTGTATGAACTCCTAAATTTGGATTAAAACTTATTTTGCAACCCTTTTGTAGAGGTTTCGGACGAGCGGGTCTAAATGGGCCGAACAATGGACCTGTTAGAATTTTAACTGAGTAAAAAGCACAGAAATCAAGTTTTTGCAACATAATCGTGTTGAAAAGCTCTTAATCAATTGTATGAACTCGTAAATTTGGATTAAAACATATTTTCCAACCCTTTTGTAGAAGTTTCGGACGAGCGGGTCTAAATGGGCCGAACAATGGACCCATTAGAATTTTAACTGAGTAAAAAGTACAGAAATCGAGTTTTTGCAATATAATCGTGTTCCAAAAGCTCTAAATCAATTATATGAACTCCTAGAACTTGAATCTAACTTATTTTGCGATCATTTTGTAACGGTTTCGGATAAGCGGGTCTAAATAGGCCGAACAATGGACCCGTTAGAATTTTAACTTAGTAAAAAGTAAAGAAATCGAGTTTTTCAATATAATCGTGTTGAAAAGCTCATAAACAATTGTATGAACTATTAAATTTGGATTAAAACTTATTTTGCAACCCTTTTGTAGAGGTTTCGGACGAGCGGGTCTAAATGGGCCAAACAATGGACCCTTTAGAATTTTAACTGAGTAAAAAGTACTGTAATCGAGTTTTTGCAATATAATCGTGTTGAAAAGCTCGTAATCAATTATATGAACTCCTAAATTTGATTCTAACTTGTTTTGCGGTCTTTTTTCTAGAGGTTTCAGACGAGCGTGTCTAAATGGACCGAACAATGGACCCGTTAGAATTTTAACTGAGTAAAAAGTACAGAAATCGAGTTTTTGCAATATAATTGTGTTGAAAAGCTCGTAATCAATTGTATGAACTCCTAAATTTGGATTAAAACTTATTTTGCAACCCTTTTGTAGAGGTTTCGGACGAGCGGGTCTAAATGGGCCGAACAATGGACCTGTTAGAATTTTAACTAAGTAAAAAGTACAGAAATCAAGTTTTTGCAATATAATCGTGTTGAAAAGCTCGTAATCAAATGTATGAACTCCTAAATTTGGATTAAAACATATTTTCCAACCCTTTTGTAGAGGTTTCGGACGAGCGGGTCTAAATGGGCTGAACAATGGACCCGTTAGAATTTTTACTGAGTAAAAAGTACAGAAATCGAGTTTTTGCATTATAATCGTGTTGAAAAGCTCGTAATCAATTATATGAACTCCTAAAATTTGATTCTAACTTGTTTTGCGGTCTTTTTTGTAGTGGTTTCGGACGAGCGGGTCTAAATGAGTCGAACAATGGACCCGTTAGAATTTTAACCGAGTAAAAAGTATAAAAATTAAGTTTTTGCAATATAATAGTGTTGAAAAGCTCGTTATCAATTATATGAACTCCTAAAATTTGATTCTAACTTATTTTGTGATCTTTTTTGTTGGGTTTCAAACGAGCGGGTCTAAATGGGCCGAACAATGGACCCGTTAGAATTTTAACTGAGTAAAAAGTACAAAAACAGAGTTTTTGCAATCTAATTGTGTTGAAAAGCTCGTAATCAATTGTATGAACTCCTAAATTTGGATTAAAAATTATTTTGCAACCCTTTTGTAGTGTTTTCGGATGAGCGAGTCTAAATGGGCGAACATTGGACCCGTTAGAATTTTAACTGAGTACAAAGTACAGAAATCAAGTTTTTGCAATATAATCGTGTTGAAAAGCTCGTAATCAATTATATAAACTCCTAAAATTTGATTCTAATTTGTTTTGCGGTCTCTTTTATAGAGGTTTTGGACGTGCGGGTCTAAATGGGCCGAACAATGGATCCTTTAGAATTTTAACTGAGTAGAAAGTACAAAAAGTGAGTCTTTGCAATATAATCTTTTTGAAACTCCTAAATTTGTATTAGAACTTATTATCCAACCCTTTTGTAGAGGTTTCGGACTAGCGGGTCTAAATGGGCCGAACAATGGACCCATTAGAATTTTAACAGAGTAAAAAGCACAAAAATTGAGTTTTTGCAATATAATTGTGTTGAAAAGCTCATAATCAATTGTATGAACTCCTAAGTTTGGATTAAAACTTATTTTGCAACCCTTTTGTAGAGGTTTCGGACGAGCGAGTCTAAATGGACCGAACAATGGACCCGTTAGAATTTTAACTAAGTAAAAAGTATTGTAATTGAGTTTTTGCAATATAATCGTGTTGAAAAGCTCGTAATCAATTATATGAACTCCTAAAATTTGATTCTAACTTGTTTTGCGGTCTTTTTTGTAGAGGTTTCGGACGAGCGAGTCTAAATGGGTCGAACAATAGACCCGTTAGAACTTTAACTGAGTAAAAAGTACAAAAATCGAGTTTTTGCAATATAATCGTGTTGAAAAGCTCGTAATCAATTATATGAACTCCTAAATTTGATTCTAACTTGTTTTGCGGTCTTTTTTGTAGAGGTTTCGGACGATCGGGTCTAAATGGGCCGAACAAGGGACCCGTTAGAATTTTAACTGAGTAAAAATTACAGAAATCGAGTTTTTGCAATATAATCGTGTTGAAAAGCTCTTAATCAATTGTATGAACTCGTAAATTTGGATTAAAACTTATTTTGCAACCCTTTTGTAGAGGTTTCGGACGAGCGGGTCTAAATGGGCCGAACAATGGACCTGTTAGAATTTTAACTGAGTAAAAAGTACAGAAATCGAGTTTTTGCAATATAATGGTGTTGAAACGCTCATAATCAATTGTATGAACTCCTAAATTTGGATTAAAACTTATTTTGCAACCCTTTTGTAGAGGTTTCGGACGAGCGGGTCTAAATGGGCCGAACAATGGACCTGTTAGAATTTTAACTGAGTAAAAAGTACAGAAATCGAGTTTTTGCAATACAATCGTGTTGAAAAGCTCGTAATCAATTGTATGAACTTCTAAATTTGGATTAAAACTTATTTTCCAACCCTTTTGTAGAGGTTTCGACGAGCGGGTCTAAATGGGCCGAACAATGGACCCTTTAGAATTTTAACTGAGTAAAAAGTACTGTCGAGTTTTTGCAATATAATCGTGTTGAAAAGCTCGTAATCAATTATATGAACTCCTAAATTTGATTCTAACTTGTTTTGCGGTCTTTTTTGTAGAGGTTTCGGACGAGCGGGTCTAAATGGGCCGAACAATGGACCCGTTAGAATTTTAACTGAGTAAAAAGTACAGAAATCGAGTTTTTGGAATATAATCGTGTTGAAAAACTCGAAAATAATTATCTGAACTCCTTAAAACTTGTTTTGCGGTCTTTTTGTAGAGGTTTCGGACGAGCGGGTCTAAATGGGCCGAACAATGGACTCGTTAGGATTTTAACTGAGTAAAAAGTACAGAAATCGAGTTTTTGCAAAATAATCGTGTTGAAAAGCTCGTAATAAATTGTATGAATTCCTAAATTTGGATTAAAACTTATTTTCCAACCCTTTTGTAGAGGTTTCGGACGAGCGAGTCTAAATGGGCCGAACAATGGACCCGTTAGAATTTTAACTGAGTAAAAAGTACAGAAATCGAGTTTTTGCAATATAATCGTGTTGAAAAGCTCATAATCAATTATATGAACTCCTAAAATTTGATTAAAACTTGTTTTGTGGTCTTTTTTGTAGATGCTTCAGACGAGCGGGTCTAAATGGCCGAACAATGGACCCGTTAGAATTTTAACTGAGTAAAAAGTACAGAAATCGAGTTTTGGCAATAAAATCGTGTTGAAAAGCTCGTAATCAATTGTATGAACTCCTAAATTTGGATTAAAACTT
This sequence comes from Hibiscus trionum, assembly GCA_030270665.1. NCBI lineage: Eukaryota > Viridiplantae > Streptophyta > Magnoliopsida > Malvales > Malvaceae > Hibiscus > Hibiscus trionum. The sequence goes on along the minus strand of BSYR01000010.1, from coordinate 32,974,531 downwards.
ATTTTCCAACCCTTTTGTAGAGGTTTCGGATGAGCAGGTCTAAATGGGCCGAACAATGGACCCGTTAGAATTTTAACTGAGTAAAAAGTACAGAAATCAAGTTTTTGCAATATAATCGTGTTGAAAAGCTCGTAATCAATTATATGAACTCCTAAAATTTGATTAAAACTTGTTTTGCGGTGTTTTTTGTAGAGGATTTGGACGAGCGGGTCTAAATGGGCCGAACAATGGACCCGTTAGAATTTTAACTGTGTAAAAAGTACAGAAATCGAGTTTTGGCAATATAATCATGTTGAAAAGCTCGTAATCAATTATATGAACTCCTAAATTTGATTCTAAGTTGTTTTGCTGTCTTTTTTGTAGAGGTTTCGAACGAGCGGGTCTAAATGGGCCGAACGATGGACCTGTTAGAATTTTAATTGATTAAAAAGTTCAGAAATCGAGTTTTTGCAATATAATAGTGTTGAAAAGCTCGTAATCAATTATATGAACTCATAAATTTCGATTAAAACTTACTTTGCGGTCCTTTTCGTAAGGTTTCGGATGAGCGAGTCTAAATGGGCCGAACAATGGACCCGTTAGAATTTTAACCGAGTAAAAAGTATAAATTAAAATTTTCCAATATAATAGTGTTGAAAAGCTCGTAATCAATTGTATGAACTCCTAAATTTGGATTAAAACTTATTTTCAAACCCTTTTTTAGAGGTTTCGGACGAGCGGGTCTAAATGGGCCGAATAATGGACCTGTTAGAATTTTAACTGTTTAAAAAGTACAGAAATCGAGTTTTGGCAATATAATCATGTTGAAAAGCTCGTAATCAATTGTATGAACTCCTAAATTTGATTCTAACTTGTTTTGCGGTGTTTTTTGTAGAGGTTTCGGACGAGCGGGTCTAAATGGGCCGAACAATGGACCTGTTAGAATTTTAACTGAATCAAAAGTACAGAAATCGTGTTTTTGCAATATAATAGTGCTGAAAAGCTCGTAATCAATTATATGAACTCCTAAATTTCGATTAAAACTTACTTTGCGATCCTTTTCGTAAGGTTTCGGACGAGCGAGTCTAAATGGGCCGAACAATGGACCCGTTAGAATTTTAACCGAGTAAAAAGTATAAAAATTAAGTTTTTGCAATATAATAGTGTTGAAAGCTCGTAATCAATTATATGAACTCCTAAATTTGGATTAAAACTTATTTTGCAGCCCTTTTTTGTAGAGGTTTCGGACGAGCGGGTCTAAATGGGCCGAACAATGGATCCGCTAGAATTTTTTTAAGAATGCCCGTTAAAATTTTAACTCAGTAAAAAGTACAGAAATTGAATTTTTGCAATATAATCGTGTTGAAAAGCTCGTTATCAATTATATGAACTCCTAAAATTAGATTCTAACTTATTTTCTGATCTTTTTTGTTGAGGTTTCGGACGAGCGGGTCTAAATGGGCCGACAATGGACCCGTTAGAATTTTATCTGAGTAAAAAGTACAAAAATCAAGTTTTAGCAATCTTATTGTGTTGAAATGCTCGTAATAAATTGTATGAACTCCTAAATTTGGATTAAAACTTATTTTGCAACCCTTTTGTAGAGGTTTCGGATGAGCGAGTCTAAATGGGCCGAACAATGGACCCGTTAGAATTTTAACTGAGTACAAAGTACATAAATCAAGTTTTTGCAATATAATCGTGTTGAAAAGCTCGTAATCAATTATATGAACTCCTAAAATTTGATTCTAACTTGTTTTGCGGTCTTCTTTGTGGGGGTTTCGGACGAGCGGGTCTAAATGGGCCGAACAATGGATCCGTTAGAATTTTAACTGAGTAGAAAGTACAAAAAGTGAGTTTTTGCAATATAATATGTTTGAAAATCTCTTAATCAATTGTATGAACTCCTAAATTTGGATTAAAACTTATTTTGCAACCCTTTTTAGAGGTTTCGGACGAGCGGGTCTAAATGGGCCGAACAATGGACCCTTTAGAATTTTAACTGAGAAAAAAATACTGTAATCGAGTTTTTGCAATATAATCGTGTTCAAAAACTCTTAATCAATTATATGAACTCCTAGAACTTGATTCTAACTTATTTTGCGATCTTTTTTGTAACGGTTTCGGATGAGCGGGTCTAAATGGGCCGAACAATGGACCCGTTAGAATTTTAACTGAGTAAAAAGTAAAGAAATCGAGTTTTGCAATATAATCGTTTTGAAAAGCTCGTAAACAATTGTATGAACCATTAAATTTGGATTAATACTTATTTTGCAACCCTATTGTAGAGGTTTCGGACGAGCGGGTCTAAATGGGCCGAACAATGGACCCTTTAGAATTTTAACTGAGTAAAAAGTACTGTAATTGAGTTTTAGCAATATAATAGTGTTGAAAAGCTCGTAATCAATTATATGAACTCCTAAAATTTGATTAAAATTTGTTTTGCGGTCTTTTTTGTAGAGGTTTCAGACGAGCGGGTCTAAATGGGGCGAACAATGGACCCATTAGAATTTTAACTGAGTAAAAAGTACAGAAATCGAGTTTTTGCAATATAATCGTGTTCAAAAAGATCTAAATCAATTCTATGAACTCCTAGAATTTGATTCTAACTTATTTTGCGATCTTTTTGTAACGGTTTTAGACGAGCGTGTCTAATTGGGCCGAAAAATGGACCCGTTAGAATTTTAACTGAGTAAAAAGTAAAGAAATCGAGTTTTTGCAATATAATCGTGTTGAAAAGCTCGTAAACAATTGTATGAACTCCTAATGTAACCCCCTCGTCCCGGTCTGGGCGCTTGACCGATCCGAGTGGGCCACACGGGGAAAACTGAAGCAAAACCCGTTAAGGTTCCCCCTCGGTTAGCAACCCTATTTTTTTTTCTTTTCATTAAAATCTTGTCTAAATGGATATTAAACCCTATGTTATCAAACAGCGGAACAAGAGTACAAGAGACAAACATTCGAACCCAAAACAGCAATTAAACAGCCCACTTTTAATCTTTTAAACAGGACGTTTCGAAACGCCCTTGAGGCGTATCGAAACGCCTTGACCAGGTCAACTATTCTAGAGCCTTTACAAGGGGTCGTATTGAAACGGTGGTCAACCGTTTCGAAACGCCCACGACGGTCAATATCTCGTGGTCAACGAGATTTTGACCGTTTCGAAACCTTTACACCCGTTTCGAAACACCTTCATCTCGTGAATTTCTCAAAATTCCAGTAGCCAAAACGTTCCGAAACGCGTATCGGAACAGGGGTTTCAAAAGCCATACCGTATCGAAACGCGTTCCGATACGGGGTCCCTAAAGCCTTACCCGTTCCGAAACGACCCAGCCCGTTTCGAAACGCGGGCTGTCTGCACCCTTTTGAAATTCAGATTTAAGGGTATTTCAACAAGTATGAAGGTCCCATAGGACCCCTAAAGGCACACAAAACCATCAAACAAAGTCTAGAGACATACATCCTAGATTTAACATACTCAAACACATACAAGCATGGATTTAGACAATCTTTCATACATAGCAATTTACACATGTAGAGCCTTTCATACAAGCATGCTTGAAGGCATCAAAAGAACCAATAAGCATCATACATATCAAATGAATTCACATGCCATTCAAAGCAACTTAAGCATTCATAAGACATCCATTGTACTAGTATTTGGCAAGGTAAACCATGCTTACAAATCAAGTCAACCATAGACATACATCAAGACTCGAATCAACAATTCCTATCCCATTGCTTAACTATTACACTCTATTACTTAAAATCCATACATTGAGCTCACCAAAAGCAACACTTGGAGACCTCCCCTTGCCTTTGCCATTCACAAGCTATTTATCTGCATTGTCGAACAAAAGAGAGCGTAAGCATAAAAGCTTAGTGAGGGTGAGCTCTTTAAAAACAAACCTCGACAATGCAGGGTCCAAGCACGAGCTACAACCAAGATAAAATGCATGTTTTTACCTCCGGTCCACACGAGCCATAATTCTAAATGATGCATGAACATATAATCAATATCATGCCATGCTCAACATGTTTAAACCCACAACATATGATATCGCATATATTAAACCATGTTAGCAACACATCCCAAATCACATTGGTTCACAATTAACCACATATTGGCAACATAAACTACAATCCGTATTGGCACCTAGCTATAGCTCGAATACACGGATAACCGTTGGAACTCACATCCAACAACACAACCATTACCTGACGGTGGGATTACACTCATCACCGTTCATGCGAAGGGGATTCCACTCATCCTCACGCCCCGTTTCATGCGGAGGGGATTCCACTCATCCTCACGCCCCGTCGATGGGATTCCACTCATCATCGACTAATATAATTACAATTTCCGGGCGTACCCGTACTCCTCCTTGGTGACTCAACGCCACCAAGGCCACGCGCGACTTTTGACTCATGTGTACACACTAACATCCTAATGATCGATCATTTCTACCCAAGTATACTAGTGCCAATACTACACCTTTCATTTATCTATCACAATATCAATCCATAACAACTTCCGTGCTTAGCACGTACTCACCATGACTCACCGTCATGCACAAACCACATTTCCATGCCTAGCATGTACTCACCATGATCCTCGGATCATACATTCACCTCATAACATCATTACACATGTCCATACTACATGCATCTCAACAACACAATTATCACATCATAATTCATACATATGTATATCTCTATCACATTTATCATCAACATGCATGTAACAATGCATTTAGCTACACCTCCACATACATGTATAACAACATAAGCATAATCACCATAGGCATGATTCAACATGAGGCATAATTCATCACTTTAAAGATCAACCAAGGTCTCTAACTAAAGTTCGGGATTAGGCTACCACCCTAATCCCAACTCTAGGTGGGTCTACCAATCCCAACCTAGTTCACATGCTTGAACCAACACTTGAAAACCATTTAAAAGTATTTAACCACTCACCTAAGCTTCCAAGCTCCAAGCCAAGCAAGCAACCTCCCTCAAATTTCTGGATTTCTTCCCGAAGCTTCCCCAACACAAATTTCCGCTTCTATACAACCTCAAACACAATTCAAATAATCCTCAAATCAGCCCAACATCAAAAGACCAACCCGGAATACAATTCAAGCAACAAGCACATTAATTCAAGCTATGTACAACCTCCAAAACACTAGCCCCCGAGCAGCCCTCAAGTCCCAACCAAAACTCATGATTTCAACCTTTTTAACACATCTAAATGCTCCCAAAACAGCCCTCAACCATTACCCTAACATCCACCCTCAATTTCCAACACAAACCATATCCAAAACTCAACTAAAAACCTTCCTAAAACCCCACCAAAACCCAATTTCGGAAATCCTTAGAAAACACTTTAAAAATTACATATATTGGACTATTTGTTTCATAGATATCATATCTAACAATAACAAATCAAAAGCTTTAGTAAAAACCCATAAAATTCTCATTTTTAAACAAAACCCTAAAACTTTCAATTTCAAAATCATGAACAATAATGAGAAATATTGGTACCAACATGAAGAGGAAGACAAGACCAAGTCAAAAATATATTTACCTTTCAAAACCGAGCCAAAATGAGGGAGAAATGAGATGAAATAGTGAAATGGAGAGAAAGGCTCCCATTGTCGTTGATTTTGTGCTTTGAAGAAGAAGAAGATGAAGCTTTGGGTTTATTTGAATTATAATATAATATTTTTAAATTTGTTATATTTGTAAAGACCAAATATTACACAAATGCCATTAATGAATGGCCAAACCCACATCTCTTAAAGCCCATGAATTTGGACTTAAGAGATAGGCCCAACATAGCCTTAAACATTTTGAAATCCCGAGGCCCATAAAAATATTTTATTATTTAAATTGCAAAACCGAACCCGAAATAATGTTAAAATATTATTTTCACCCGACCCCTAAACTCGGGCGTTACAACTCTCCCCCACTTAAGGAAATTTCGTCTCTGAAATTTATCGGACAAGAAGAATCACAGAAGCTGTCTCTCCACACTTCCTTCTCACCACAACATACTAACCAATCTCAGTGGACTTACCCCACAACAATAGCTATCTAATGCTGAGATTCCCATTGGTTCTTTCAAGGCATGTCAATATAAAACTCAACTCAATCTCTTCAACAACATAGCACGGGACAAATCCAACTCACACTTCTGAATCATAGATACATAAACCACATCACAAACCTCTTTCTAACTCTGGTGGTAACCGCAACAATTAAACAACTGAACTAGTCTGATTCACAATCTCAGGCAGCACTGTATGAACACTTGGATCATAACCTTCTCTAACTGAACATCTGCCTTCAACGGATAACCAGACACTATGCAAACGTCTTCAAAATAATCTAGCAGAAATTTCGGATCTCTATTATCCACCTTCATTACGAATCTTCCACAAATGTAGCAAACTAGAAGAAACTGAACTCGGTCTTGACACGCTGGAAATTTACATACTTACTCTCATACTGAACCACATTATTCACCCACTCAATCTGGAAGTACTCATCTTCAACCCACAATACGTCTTCATACTACTCTGATGCAATACAAATGAACTACTGTGTGCTTCGGTCAAATCAATATGTCTCAAAACACTATGTCAATCTGTACAACTATTTTGTCTCTGAAATACAAAACTCTATCATCTCTGAAACTGTATTCTGAAGGTCTTCCTTCTACTATACCTCGCACGTGAGGTGCCAAGAATCTGTCTTGCAACTGTTTCTCTTCAAACATTCTGACTCAGCGTAGGCTCAACATGAAACGCGGCCACAAGAATACTGGCATTCGGCAAATACAACTCGCAACCCAACTACTAATCTAACAACAATTACAACTCGGAACATCGGTCACTACAGAGGCTATCTTCGGATGGTACTCAATCTTGATATTACAATCTTCAAGCGGTTCTAACACTTCATGCTGTTCAAGTTTTCACCCTTCCTAAGTCTTCAAATATTTCAAGTTCTGATGATTCGTACATACTCACTGTGCATTCTTGCTATACAAGCTTTGTCTCTAAGTCTTCGAAGCAAATACAACTGTAATTAACTCTATGTCTCATATCGGATAACTCTTCTCACAATCTTCCAACTAGCTTGATGAACAAGCCACAATCTTCTGTCTTGCATAAGCACGCAACCTATCTCTACATGTAACACATCACTATGGTTCGCAAACTCTTTTTTCTGATATAGACTGATTCAAGGTCGAAGCTCTCTTCAAAGTTTCTTTCGGTTTCTCAAGGGCCTATTGTCTCTTATCTAACCTCACAATTGAGCATTCTTCTGTAGCAATCTATCAATGGAGCAACTATCTTCAAAAGACTATTTACAATTCTCTGAGAGTAACAATGCTAGACCTAGTAACTATAGATATCTGTCACAGTCTTCGATTTCTTCCAACTCATATCTTCTTTTGCCTACTAGGGATTTACTCTAACACACTCGGCTGATCTACATGTCCTAGGAGAACATCTTCATTAACTCGGAGTTCACGTTCGCTCAACTTGGCATACCACTGATTCTCTAATAGAATCTACCACACTAACTTCAAAACTTGCCATGGTCTTTCTCGGTACTTGAATATGCTCACGTGACATCTAGGAGAGCTACTACAACTGATCATGAAACTCAGAAAATTATCCCGCTCACATCTCTATGAAGGTAACTAATACACTAGTCAAACAAAACGGCATGACTCGGAACTCAAAGCGATCATATCTTGCCTCGAAAGCTGTCTTCGATACTTCAACTTCTCTCACTTTCAACTGGTAATAATCGAATCCAAATTAATCTTCAATTTGACTGGAGCACACACTAACTGATCAACAAATCACTGACGCTCAGGAATGGATACTAACTATTCTCTGTCAATTGTTCCAACTGTCTGAAATCTAAACACATTCTCGCATTGTCACTATTTCTTCTTCACAAATTACACTGTAGGACTCTGAGATGATGCACTAGGCCTAATGAATCTAAGGTCTAACAAGTCTCGAGGCTAATTCTTCAACATTCTCAATTCTGTCGAAAACCATAAGATACATAGCAAACTAAAACACGAGCAAACTCGGAGAGGACATCAATAATAAACTCTTCTTCTCTGTTAGGAGACAACTGGGCGTTTCTTCTAAACGCTTCTAGGAAGAATCACAAACTATTCTAGCATTCTGCGGTCTAATCTTCATTTCAGGATCCAATTCATCACAATTGCTAAGCAAGCCTACTACTACAGTCTCGCAAAAATCCGCAACTTCAAGGCAACTCTCTCTTCGTCTCAACGTATACTCTAGCTCTGAGCTCTACGAGCCAAACCATGTCAAAAAGTTACATCGAAACCGTAGGGAGACAATCACTTCACATCTACTAGAAACTAGTAACTCTGAACCACCAACAAACATCTTCTGTACATCTTTCTGATCACTACCATCTCTCTAAAGGCTAGTCACATGTGTCCCTACATCCAAGGTCTCAACAAGGATATCTAATTTCTTTGCATGCTCACACAAACGGACGAATCTGCAGAGATGGCAACTTCACAAGTACACAACTGATAGTCTTCGGTCCTCTTGTTTTCGGACTGATTCTTCAACAAAATCTGACTCTTCTAGACTGTCCGTAGAGCATTTCAAAACTTCAAAAACGCAGTTCTGAGCATACACAGACAACCATGCTGGAAAACCACCCCGACGTACACTGGCCCCAAACACACAAATCGTTTTCCATTCGCGGATACTGATCGGCTGTCTTGCATCGAAATCATAGGCTGAACCCCAACGGTCACCAACTAACACTTCTGAATTTCAGATTACTCATACGAGACCCCTACCTTGATCTTGCTAAAAGAACCAAGGTACTCATACCTACCTCTGACACCTCATCGGCCACATTCAAACTTGCATGCTTGTTAACAGCATACGGAAGTACTGACTCAGAACCAATCGGAAGAAGCAAACCCAAAACTGTACCAAGGGCTTATCTACTATAACATAGATACCACTCTGACTCCCACTCATAGGTCTTCACTTCTTTTCACTAACTAATACCAGAATTGCTCCCATCGTCCCTCACCACAAGAATCAACTCACATACACGCAGACTCGAGCAAACAAATTGTACCTCAACTCCGGTACGACCATACTCCCCAAACTATAGCAAAGAACTTCCTCCACATCATCCACATTTTCAAAACCACAACTTCCACTTATCGATTCACGGCCCACACACTGGCCCCAAACTTATTAAAAGCAATAAATCAATCAACAATTTAACGTACAAGTTGGGTTAGCAAAGGAAAGGTCCAAGTGGCTCAAGTATGATTTCCCTCACTTAAAATCCTTTTTCCGATGTAATAGAAGCAATGGGACTCTACTCAACATGTTTCAAACAAATCAGCACACATACATGCTTAACCAAGCATATAACAAGGCATACTTGCTAAACAAGCAACACATGCGTACGATCAAACAACATACATTCTCAATCAAACAATCACACATCACAACATGCACGGGTAACGAGCAACATGCTTTTAAACGAACAATCAACATACTTGTCACACAAGCAATCATACTTACAAAGCAAGCAAACACCATGCATATCAATTCAAAACTTAAACTTACCTCACTTACCTGCCCAAGGTCTCGGCAACCTTAGGCTCTGATACCAACAAATGTAACCCCCTCGTCCCGGTCTGGGCGTTTGACCGATCCGAGTAGGCCACACGGGGAAAACCGAAGCGAAACCCGTTAAGGTTCCCCCTCGGTTAGCAACCCTATTTTTTTTTCTTTTCATTAAAATCTTGTCTAAATGGATATTAAACCCTATGTGATCAAACAGCGGAACAAGAGTACAAGAGACAAACATTCGAACCCAAAACAGCAATTAAACAGCCCACTTTTAATCTTTTAAACAGGCCGTTTCGAAACGCCCTTGAGGCGTATCGAAACGCCTTGACCAGGTCAACTGTTCTAGAGCCTTTACAAGGGGTCGTATCGAAATGGTGGACAACCGTTTCGAAACGCCCACGACGGTTAATATCTCGTGGTCAACGAGATTTTGACCGTTTCGAAACCTTTACACCCGTTTCGAAACACCTTCATCTCGTGAATTTCTCAGAATTCCAGTAGCCAAAACGTTCCGAAACGCGTATCGGAACAGGGGTTTCAAAGGCCATACCGTATCGAAACGCGTTCCGATACGGGGTCCCTAAAGCCTTACCCGTTCCGAAACGACCCAGCCCGTTTCGAAACGCGGGCTGTCTGCACCCTTTTGAAATTTAGATTTAAGGGTATTTCAACAAGTATGAAGGTCCCATAGGACCCCTAAAGGCACACAAAACCATCAAACAAAGTCTAGAGACATACATCCTAGATTTAACATACTCAAACACATACAAGCATGGATTTAGACAATCTTTCATACATAGCAATTTACACATGTAGAGCCTTTCATACAAGCATGCTTGAAGGCATCAAAAGAACCAATAAGCATCATACATATCAAATGAATTCACATGCCATTCAAAGCAACTTAAGCATTCATAAGACATCCATCGTACTAGTATTTGGCAAGGTAAACCATGCTTACAAATCAAGTCAACCATAGACATACATCAAGACTCGAATCAACAATTCCTATCCCATTGCTTAACTATTACACTCTATTACTTAAAATCCATACATTGAGCTCACCAAAAGCAACACTTGGAGACCTCCCCTTGCCTTTGCCATTCACAAGCTATTTATCTGCATTGTCGAACAAAAGAGAGCGTAAGCATAAAAGCTTAGTGAGGGTGAGCTCTTTAAAAACAAACCTCGACAATGCAGGGTCCAAGCACGAGCTACAACCAAGATAAAATGCATGTTTTTACCTCCGGTCCACACTAGCCATAATTCTAAATGATGCATGAACATATAATCAATATCATGCCATGCTCAACATGTTTAAACCCACAACATATGATATCGCATATATTAAACCATGTTAGCAACACATCCCAAATCACATTGGTTCACAATTAACCACATATTGGCAACATAAACTACAATCCGTATTGGCACCTAGCTATAGCTCTAATACACGGATAACCGTTGGAACTCACATCCAACAACACAACCATTACCTGACGGTGGGATTACACTCATCACCGTTCATGCGGAGGGGATTCCACTCATCCTCACGCCCCGTTTCATGCGGAGGGGATTCCACTCATCCTCACGCCCCGTCGATGGGATTCCACTCATCATCGACTAATATAATTACAATTTCCGGGCGTACTCGTACTCCTCCTTGGTGACTCAACGCCAACAAGGCCACGCGCGACTTTTGACTCATGTGTACACACTAACATCCTAATGATTGATCATTTCTACCCAAGTATACTAGTGCCAATACTACACCTTTCATTTATCTATCACAATATCAATCCATAACAACTTCCGTGCTTAGCACGTACTCACCATGACTCACCGTCATGCACAAACCACATTTCCATGCCTAGCATGTACTCACCATGATCCTCGGATCATACATTCACCTCATAACATCATTACACATGTCAACACTACATGCATCTCAACAACACAATTATCACATCATAATTCATACATATGTATATCTCTATCACATTTATCATCAACATGCATGTAACAATGCATTTAGCTACACCTCCACATACATGTATAACAACATAAGCATAATCACCATAGGCATGATTCAACATGAGGCATAATTCATCACTTTAAAGATCAACCAAGGTCTCTAACTAAAGTTCGGGATTAGGCTACCACCCTAATCCCAACTCTAGGTGGGTCTACCAATCCCAACCTAGTTCACATGCTTGAACCAACACTTGAAAACCATTTAAAAGTATTTAACCACTCACCTAAGCTTCCAAGCTCCAAGCCAAGCAAGCAACCTCCCTCAAATTTCTGGATTTCTTCCCGAAGCTTCCCCAACACAAATTTCCGCTTCTATACAACCTCAAACACAATTCAAATAATCCTCAAATCAGCCCAACATCAAAAGACCAACCCGGAATACAATTCAAGCAACAAGCACATTAATTCAAGCTATGTACAACCTCCAAAACACTAGCCCCCGAGCAGCCCTCAAGTCCCAACCAAAACTCATGATTTCAACCTTTTTAACACATCTAAATGCTCCCAAAACAGCCCTCAACCATTACCCTAACATCCACCCTCAATTTCCAACACAAACCATATCCAAAACTCAACTAAAAACCTTCCTAAAACCCCACCAAAACCCAATTTCGGAAATCCTTAGAAAACACTTTAAAAATTACATATATTGGACCATTTGTTTCATAGATATCATATCTAACAATAACAAATCAAAAGCTTTAGTAAAAACCCATAAAGTTCTCATTTTTAAACAAAACCCTAAAACTTTCAATTTCAAAATCATGAACAATAATGAGAAATATTGGTACCAACATGAAGAGGAAGACAAGACCAAGTCAAAAATATATTTACCTTTCAAAACCGAGCCAAAATGAGGGAGAAATGGGATGAAATAGTGAAATGGAGAGAAAGGCTCCCATTGTCGTTGATTTTGTGCTTTGAAGAAGAAGAAGATGAAGCTTTGGGTTTATTTGAATTATAATATAATATTTTTAAATGGGTTATATTTGTAAAGACCAAATATTACACAAATGCCATTAATGAATGGCCAAACCCACATCTCTTAAAGCCCATGAATTTGGACTTAAGAGATAGGCCCAACATAGCCTTAAACATTTTGAAATCCCGAGGCCCATAAAAATATTTTATTATTTAAATTGCAAAATCGAACCCGAAATAATGTTAAAATATTATTTTCACCCGACCCCTAAACCCGGGCGTTACACCTAAATTTGAATTAAAACTTATTTTGCAACCTTTTTGTAGAGGTTTCGGACGAGCGGGTCTAAATGGGTCGTACAATGGACCCGTTAGAATTTTAACTGAGTAAAAAGTACTGTAATCGAGTTTTTGTAATATAATCGTGTTGAAAAGCTCGTAATCAATTATATGAACTCCTAAATTTGATTCTAACTTGTTTTGCGGTCTTTTTTGTAGAGGTTTCGGACGAGCGGGTCTAAATGGGCCGAACAATGGACCCGTTAGAATTTTAACTGAGTAAAAAGTACAGAAAATCGAGTTTTTGCAATATAATCGTGTTGAAAAGCTCGTAATGAATTATATGAACTCCTAAATTTGATTCTAACTTGTTTTGCGGTCTTTTTTGTAGAGGTTTCGGACGAGCGGGTCTAAATGGGCTGAACAATGGACCTGTTAGAATTTTAACAGAGTAAAAAGTACAGAAATCGTGTTTTTGCAATATAATCGTCTTGGAAAGCTCGAAATTAATTATCTGAACTCTTAAATTTGATTAAAACTTGTTTTGCGGTCTTTTTTGTAGAGGTTTCGGACGAGTGGGTCTAAATGGGGCAAACAATGGACCCGTTAGAATTTTAACTGAGTAAAAAGTACAGAAATCGAGTTTTTGCAATATAATCGTGTTGAAAAGCTCGTAATCAATTATATGAACTCCTAAAATTTGATTAAAACTTGTTTTGCGGTCTTTTTTGTAGAGGTTTCGGACGAGCGGGTCTAATTGGGGAGAACAATGGACCTGTTAGAATTTTAACTGAGTAAAAAGTACAGAAATCGAGTTTTTGCAATATAATCATGTTCAAAAGCTCTTAATCAATTATATGAACTCCTAGAATTTGATTCTAACTTATTTTGCGATCTTTTTTGTAACGTTTTCGGACGAGCAGGTCTAAATGGGCCGAACAATGGACCCGTTAGAATTTTAACTGAGTAAAAAGTAAAGAAATCGAGTTTTTGCAATATAATCGTGTTGAAAAGCTCGTAAACAATTGTATGAACTCCTAAATTTGGATTAAAACTTATTTTGCAACCCTTTTGTAGAGGTTTCGGACGAGCGGGTCTAAATGGGCCGAACAATGGACACGTTAGAATTTTAACTGAGTAAAAAGTACTGTAATCGAGTTTTTGTAATATAATCGTGTTGAAAATCTCGTAATCAATTATATGAACTCCTAAATTTGATTCTAACTTGTTTTGCGGTCTTTTTTTAGAGGTTTCGGACGAGCGGGTCTAAATGGGCGGAACAATGGACCCGTTAGAATTTTAACTGAGTAAAAAGTACAGAAATCGAGTTTTTGCAATATAATCGTGTTGAAAAGCTCGTAATCAATTATATGAACTCCTAAATTTGATTCTAACTTGTTTTGCGGTCTTTTTTGTAGAGGTTTCGGACGAGCGGATCTAAATGGGCCGAACAATGGACCTGTTAGAATTTTAACTGAGTAAAAAGTACATAAATCGAGTTTTTGCAATATAATCATGTTGAAAAAGCTCATAATCAATTATATGAACTCCTAAATTTGGATTAAAACTTATTTTGCAACCCTTTTTGTAGAGCTTTCAGACGAGCGGGTCTAAATGGGGCGAACAAAGGACCCGTTAGAATTTTAACTGAGTAAAAAATACAGTAATCGAGTTTTGCAATATAATCGTGTTCAAAAGCTCTTAATCAATTATATGAACTCCTAGAACTTGATTCTAACTTATTTTGCGATCTTTTCTGTAACGGTTTCGGACGAGCGGGTCTAAATGGGCCGAACAATGGACCCGTTAGAATTTTAACTGAGTAAAAAGTAAAGAAATCGAGTTTTGCAATATAATCATGTTGAAAAGCTCGTAAACAATTGTATGAACTGTTAAATTTGGATTAAAACTTATTTTGCAACCCTATTGTAGAGGTTTCGGACGAGCGGGTATAAATGGGCCGAACAATGGACCCTTTAGAATTTTAGCTAAGTAAAAAGTACTGTAATCGAGTTTTTGCAATATAATCGTGTTGAAAAGCTCGTAATCAATTATATGAACTCCTAAAATTTGATTAAAACTTGTTTTGCGGTCTTTTTTGTAGAGGTTTCGGACGAGACGGTCTAAATGGGGCAAACAATGGACCCGTTAGAATTTTAACTAAGTAAAAAGTACAGAAATCGAGTTTTTGCAATATAATCATGTTCAAAAAGCTCTTAATCAATTATATGAACTCCTAGAATTTGATTCTAACTTATTTTGCGATCTTTTTTGTAACGATTTCGGACGAGCGTGTCTAAATGGGCCGAAAAATGGACCCGTTAGAATTTTAACTGAGTAAATAGTAAAGAAATTGAGTTTTTGCAATATAATCGTGTTGAAAAGCTCGTAAACAATTGTATGAACTCCTAAATTTGGATTAAAACTTATTTTGCAACCTTTTTGTAGAGGTTTCGGACGAGCAGGTCTAAATGAAGCTCGTAATCAATTGTATTAACTCCTAAATTTGGATAAACACTAAAGTTTGCAATCATTTTGTAGAGGATTCGGACGAGGGGTCTAAATGGGCCGAACAATGGACCCGTTAGAATTTTAACGGAGTAAAAAGTATAAAAATCGAGTTTTTGCAATATAGTCGTGTTAAAAAGCTCGTAATCAATTGTATGAACCCCTAAATTTGGTTTAACACTTAGTTTGCAACCTTTTTGTAGAGGTTTCGGACGAGGGGGTCTACATGGGCCGAACAATGGACCCGTTAGAATTTTAATTGAGTAAAAAGTACAGAAATCGGGTTTTTTGCAATATAATCCTGTCGAAAATCTCGTAATCAATTGTATGAACTCCTAAATTTGGATTAAAACTTATTTTGCAAACCTTTTGTAGAGGTTTCGGATGAGCGGGTCCAAATGGGCCGAACATTGGACCCGTTAGAATTTTTACTGAGTAAAATGTAATAAAATCGTGTTTTTGCAATATAATCATATTAAAAAGCTCGTAATCAATTGTATGAACTCCTAAATTGGGATTAAATCTTATTTTGAAACCCTTTTGTGGAGGTTTCGGACGAGCAGGTCTAAATGGGCCGAACAATGGACCCGTTAGAATTTTAACTGAGTAAAAAGTACAGTAATCGAGTTTTTGCAATATAATCATGTTGAAAAGCTCGTAATCAATTATATGAACTCCTAAAATTTGATTCTAACTTGTTTTGCGGTCTTTTTTGTAGAGGTTTCGGACGAGCGGGCCTAAATGGGCCGAACAATTAAACCGTTAGAATTTTAACTGAGAAAAAAGTACAGAAATCGAGTTTTTGCAATATAATCATGTTGAAAAGCTCGTAATCAATTGTATGAACTCATAAACTTGGATTAAAACTTATTTTGCAACCCTTTCGTAGAGGTTTCAGACGATCAGGTCTAAATGAGCCGAACAATGGACCCGTTAGAATATTAACTGAATAAAAAGTACAGAATTCTAATTTTTTCAATATAATCGTGTTGAAAAGCTCGTAATCAATTTTATAAACTCCTAAATTTGAATTTAAACTTATTTTGCAACCCTTTTGTAAAGGTTTCAGATGAGCGGTTCCAAATGGGCCGAACATTGGACCCGTTAGAATTTTAACGGAGTAAAAAGTATAGAAATCGAGTTTTTGCAATATAATCGTGTTGAAAAGCTCGTAATCAATTGTATTAACTCCTAAATTTGGATAAACACTAAAGTTTGCAATCATTTTGTAGAGGATTCGGACGAGGGGTCTAAATGGGCCGAACAATGGACCCGTTAGAATTTTAACGGAGTAAAAAGTATAAAAATCGAGTTTTTGCAATATAGTCGTGTTAAAAAGCTCGTAATCAATTGTATGAACCCCTAAATTTGGTTTAACACTTAGTTTGCAACCTTTTTGTAGAGGTTTCGGACGAGGGGGTCTACATGGGCCGAACAATGGACCCGTTAGAATTTTAATTGAGTAAAAAGTACAGAAATCGGGTTTTTTGCAATATAATCCTGTCGAAAATCTCGTAATCAATTGTATGAACTCCTAAATTTGGATTAAAACTTATTTTGCAAACCTTTTGTAGAGGTTTCGGATGAGCGGGTCCAAATGGGCCGAACATTGGACCCGTTAGAATTTTTACTGAGTAAAATGTAATAAAATCGTGTTTTTGCAATATAATCATATTAAAAAGCTCGTAATCAATTGTATGAACTCCTAAATTGGGATTAAATCTTATTTTGAAACCCTTTTGTGGAGGTTTCGGACGAGCAGGTCTAAATGGGCCGAACAATGGACCCGTTAGAATTTTAACTGAGTAAAAAGTACAGTAATCGAGTTTTTGCAATATAATCATGTTGAAAAGCTCGTAATCAATTATATGAACTCCTAAAATTTGATTCTAACTTGTTTTGCGGTCTTTTTTGTAGAGGTTTCGGACGAGCGGGCCTAAATGGGCCGAACAATTAAACCGTTAGAATTTTAACTGAGAAAAAAGTACAGAAATCGAGTTTTTGCAATATAATCGTGTTGAAAAGCTCGTAATCAATTGTATGAACTCATAAACTTGGATTAAAACTTATTTTGCAACCCTTTCGTAGAGGTTTCAGACGATCGGGTCTAAACGGGCCGAACAATGGACCCGTTAGAATATTAACTGAATAAAAAGTACAGAATTCTAATTTTTTTCAATATAATCGTGTTGAAAAGCTCGTAATCAATTTTATAAACTCCTAAATTTGAATTTAAACTTATTTTGCAACCCTTTTGTAAAGGTTTCAGATGAGCGGTTCCAAATGGGCCGAACATTGGACCCGTTAGAATTTTAACTAAGTACAAAGTACAGAAATAAAGTTTTTGCTATATAATCATGTTGAAAAGCTCGTAATCAATTATATGAACTCCTAAAATTTGATTCTAATTTGTTTTGCGGTCTCTTCTGTAGAGGTTTCGGACGAGCGGGTCTAAATGGGCCGAACAATGGATCCGTTAGAATTTTAATTGAGTAGAAAGTACAAAAGTGAGTTTTTGCAATATAATCTGTTTGAAAATCTCTTAATCAATTGTATGAACTCCTAAATTTGGATTAAAACTTATTTTGCAACCTTTTTGTAGAGCTTTCGAACGAGCGGGTCTAAATGGGCCGAACAATGGACCCGTTAGAATTTTAACGGAGTAAAAAGTATAGAAATCGAGTTTTTGCAATATAATCGTGTTGAAAAACTCGTAATCAATTGTATGTACTCCTAAATTTGGATTAACACTTAAGTTTGCAATCCTTTTGTAGAGGTTTCGGACGAGGGGGTCTAAATGGGCCGAACAATGGGCATGTTAGAATTTTAACTGAGTAAAAAGTACAGAAATCGGGTTTTTGCAATATAATCGTGTTGAAAATCTCGTAATCATTTGTATGAACTCCTAAATTTGGATTAAACTTATTTTGCAGCCCTTTTGTAAAGGTTTCGGATGAGCGGTTCCAAATGGGCCGAACAATGGACCCGTTAGAATTTTTACTTAGTAAAAAGTAATAAAATAGAGTTTTTGCAATATAATCGTGTTAAAAAGCTCGTAATCAATTGTATGAACTCCTAAATTTGGATTAAAACTTATTTTGCAACCCTTTTGTAGAGGTTTCGGACGAGCGGGTCTAAATGGGCCGAACAATGGACCCGTTAGAATTTTAACTGAGTAAAAAGTACAGAAATCGAGTTTTTGCAATATAATCTTGTCGAAAAGCTCGTAATCAATTGTATGAACTCCTAAATTTGGATTAAAACTTATTTTGCAACCCTTTTGTAGAGGTTTCAGACGAACGGGTCTAAATGGGACGAACAATGGACCCGTTAGAATATTAACTGAATAAAAAGTACATAATTCTAGTTTTTTCAATATAATCGTGTTGAAAAGCTCGTAATTCAATTTTATGAACTCCTAAATTTGGATTAAAACTTATTTTGCAACCCTTTTGTAGAGGTTTCGGACGAGCGGGTCTAAATGGGCCGAACAATGGACCCGTTAGAATTTTAACTGAGTAAAAAGTACAGAAATCAAGTTTTTGCAATATAATCGTGATGAACAGATCGTAATCAATTATATGAACTCCAAAAATTTGATTCTAATTTGTTTTGCGGTCTTTTTTGTAGAGGTTTCGGACGAGCAGGTCTAAATGGGCCGAACAATGTACCCGTTAGAATTTTAACTGAGTAAAGAAATCAAGTTTTTGCAATATAATCGTGTTGAAAAGCTCGTAATTCAATTTTATGAACTCCTAAATTTGGATTAAAACTTATTTTGCAACCCTTTTGTAGAGGTTTCAGACGAGCGGGTCTAAATGGGCCTAACAATGGACCCGTTACAATATTAACTGAATAAAAAGTACAGAATTCTAGTTTTTTCAATATAATCGTGTTGAAAAGCTCGTAATCAATTTTATAAACTCCTAAATTTGGATTAAAACTTATTTTGCAACCCTCTTGTACAGGTTTCAGACGAGCGGGTCTAAGTGGGCCGAACAATGGACCCATTGGAATTTTAACGGAGTAAAAAGTTCAGAATTTGAGGTTTTGAAATATAATAATGTTGAAAAGCTCGTAATCAATTATATGAACACCTAAAATTTGATTCTAAATTATTTTACTATTTTTTTGTAGAGGTTTCGGACGAGCGGGTCTAAATGGGCCGAACAATGGACCCGTTAGAATTTTAACTGAGTAAAAAATACAGAAATCGAGTTTTTGCAAAATAATTGTGTTGAAAAGCTCGTAATGAATTGTATGAACTCCTAAATTTGGATTAAAAGTTATTTTGTAGCCCTTTTTGTAGAGGTTTCGGACGAACGGGTCTAAATGTGCCGAACAAATAACCCGTTAGAATTTTAACAGAGTAAAAAGTACAGAAATCGAGTTTTTGCAATATAATCATGTTGGAAAGCTCGAAATTAATTATCTGAACTCTTAAATTTGATTAAAACTTGTTTTGCAACCCTTTGTAGAGGTTTCGGACGAGCGGGTCTAAATGGGCCGAACAATGGACCCGTTAGAATTTTAACGGAATAAAAAGTATAGAAATCGAGTTTTTGCAATATAATCGTGTTGAAAAGCTCGTAATCAATTGTATGAAATCCTAAATTTGGATTAACACTAAAGTTTGCAATCCTTTTGTAGAGGTTTCGGACGAGGGGGTCTAAATAGGCCGAACAATGGACCCGTTAGAATTTTAACGGAGTAAAAAGTATAAAAATCAAGTTTTTGCAATATAGTCGTGTTGAAAAGCTCGTAATCAATTGTATGAACCCCTAAATTTGGTTTAACACTTAGTTTGCAACCTTTTTGTAGAGGTTTCGGACGAGGGGGTCTAAATGGGCCGAACAATGGACCTGTTAGAATTTTAACGGAGTAAAAAGTATAGAAATCTTGTTTTTGCAATATAATCGTGTTGGAAAGCTCGTAATCAATTGTATGAACTCCTAAATTTGGATTAACACTTAAGTTTGCAATCCTTTTGTAGAGGTTTCGGACGAGGGGGTCTAAATGGGCCCAACAATGGACCCGTTAGAATTTTAACTGAGTAAAAAGTACATAAATCGAGTTTTTGCAATATAATCATGTTGAAAATCTCGTAATCAATTGTATGAACTCCTAAATTTGGATTAAAACTTATTTTGCAACCCTTTTGTAGAGGTTTCGGATGAGCGGGTCCAAATGGGCCGAACAATGGACCCGTTAGAATTTTTACTTAGTAAAAAGTAATAAAATCGAGTTTTTGCAATATAATCGTGTTAAAAAGCTCGTAATAAATTGTATGAACTCCTAAATTTGGATTAAAACTTATTTTGCAACCCTTTTGTAGAGGTTTCGGAAGAGCGGGTCTAAATGGGCCGAACAATGGACCTGTTAGAATTTTAACTGAGTAAAAAGTACAGAAATCGAGTTTTTGCAATATAATCGTGTTGAAAAGCTCGTAATCAATTGTATGAACTCCTAAATTTGGATTAAAACTTATTTTGCAACCCTTTTGTAGAGGTTTCGGACGAGCGGGTCTAAATGGGCCGAACAACGCACCTGTTAGAATTTTAACTGAGTAAAAAGTACAGAAATCGAGTTTTTGCAATATAATCGTGTTGAAAAGCTCGTAGTCAATTGTATGAACTCCTAAATTTGGATTAAAACTTATTTTGCAACCCTTTTGTAGAGGTTTCAGACGAGCAGGTCTAAATGGGACGAACAATGGACCCGTTAGAATATTAACTGAATAAAAAGTACATAATTCTAATTTTTTCAATATAATCGTGTTGAAAAACTCGTAATTTAATTTTATGAACTCATAAATTTGGATTAAAACTTAATTTACAACCCTTTTGTAGAGGTTTCGTACGAGCGGGTCTAAATGGGCCGAACAATGGACCCGTTAGAATTTTAACTGAGTAAAAAGTACAGAAATCGAGTTTTTGCAATATAATCATGTTGAAAAGATCGTAATCAATTATATGAACACCAAAAATTTGATTAAAACTTATTTTCCAACCCTTTTGTAGAGGTTTCGAACGAGTGTGTCTAAATGGGCAGAACAATGGACCCATTAGAATTTTAACTGAGTAAAAAGTACAGAAATCGAGTTTTTGCAATATAATCGTTTCGAAAAGCTCGTAATCAATTATATGAACTCCTAAAATTTGATTCTAATTTGTTTTGTGGTCTCTTTTGTAGAGGTTTCGGACGAGCGGGTCTAAATGGGCCGAAAAATGGATCCGTTAGAATTTTAACTGAGTAAAAAGAACAGAAATCGAGTTTTTGCAATATAATCGTGTTGAAAATCTCGTAATTTTGCAATATAATCTGTTTGAAATCTCTTAATCAATTGTATGAACTCCTCAATTTGGATTAAAACTTATTTTGCAACCTTTTTGTTAAGGTTTCGGACGAGCGGGTCTAAATGGGCCTAACAATGGACCCGTTAGAATTTTAAGAGAGTAAAAAGCAGAAAAATCGAGTTTTTGCAATATAATTGTGTTGATAAGCTCATAATCAATTGTATGAACTCCTAAATTTGGATTAAACTTATTTTGCAACCCTTTTGTAGAGGTTTCGGACGAGCGGGTCTAAATGGGCCGTACAATGGACCCGTTAGAATTTTAATGGAGTAAAAAGTATAGAAATCGAGTTTTTGCAATATAATCGTGTTGAAAATTTCGTAATCAATTGTATGAACTCCTAAATTTGGATTAACACTTAAGTTTGCAATCCTTTTGTAGAGGTTTCGGACGAGGGGGTCTAAATGGGCCCAACAATGGACCCGTTAGAATTTTAAGAGTGTAAAAAGCAGAAAAAATCGAGTTTTTGCAATATAATTGTGTTGAAAAGCTCGTAATCAATTGTATGAACTCCTAAATTTGGATTAAAACTTATTTTGCAACCCTTTTGTAGAGGTTTCAGACGAGCGGGTCTAAATGGGACGAACAATGGACCCGTTAGAATAGTAACTGAATAAAAAGTACATAATTCTAGTTTTTTCAATATAATCGTGTTGAAAAGCTCGTAATTTAATTTTATGAACTCCTAAATTTGGATTAAAACTTATTTTGCAACCCTTTTGTAGTGGTTTCGGACGAGCGGGTCTAAATGGGTCGAACAATGGACCCGTTAGAATTTTAACTGAGTAAAAAGTACAGTAATCGAGTTTTTGCAATATAATCGTGTTGAAAAGCTCGTAATCAATTGTATGAACTCCTAAATTTGGTTTAAAACTTATTTCGCAACCCTTTTGTAGAGGTTTCAGAAGAGCGGGTCTAAATGGGATGAACAATGGACCCGTTAGAATAGTAACTGAATAAAAAGTACATAATTCTAGTTTTTTCAATATAATCGTGTTGAAAAGCTCGTAATTCAATTTTATGAACTCCTAAATTTGGATTAAAACTTATTTTGCAACCCTTTTGTAGAGGTTTCGGACGAGCGGGTCTAAATGGGCCGAACAATGGACCCGTTAAAATTTTAACTGAGTAAAAAGTACAGTAATCAAGTTTTTGCAGTATAATTATGTTGAAAAGATCGTAATCAATTATATGAACTCCAAAAATTTGATTCTAACTTGTTTTGCGGTATTTTTTGTAGAGGTTTCGGACGAGCGGGTCTAAATGGGCCGAACAATGGACCCGTTAGAATTTTAACTGAGAAAAAAGTACAGAAATCGAGTTTTTGCAATATAATCGTGTTGAAAAGCTCTTAATCAATTGTATGAACTCCTAAATTTGGATTAAAACTTATTTTGCAACCCTTTTGTAGAGGTTTCGGACGAGCGGGTCTAAATGGGCCGAACAATGGACCCGTTAGAATTTTAACTGAGTCAAAAGTACAGAAATCGAGTTTTTGCAATATAATAGTGTTGAAAAGCTCGTAATAAATTATATAAACTCCAAAATTTCGATTAAAACTTACTTTGCGGTCCTTTTCGTAAGGTTTCGGACGAGCGAGTCTAAATGGGCCGAACAATGGACCCGTTAGAATTTTAACCGAGTAAAAAGTATAAAAATTAAGCTTTTGCAATATAATCGTGTTGAAAAGCTCGTTATCAATTATATGAACTCCTAAAATTTGATTCTAACTTATTTTGTGAACTTTTTTGTTGAGGTTTCAGACGAGCGGGTCTAAATCGGCCGAACAATGGACCCATTAGAATTTTAACTGAGTAAAAATTACAAAAATCGAGTTTTTGCAATCTAATTGTGTTGAAAAGCTCGTAATCAATTGTATGAACTCCTAAATTTGGATTAAAACTTATTTTGCAACCCTTTTGTAGAGGTTTTGGATGAGCGAGTCTAAATGGGCCGAACATTGGACCCGTTAGAATTTTAACTGAGTACAAAGTACAGAAATCAAGTTTTTGCAATATAATCGTGTTGAAAAGCTCGTAATCAATTATATGAACTCCTAAAATTTGATTCTAATTTGTTTTGTGGTCTCTTTTGTAGAGGTTTCGGACGAGCGGGTCTAAATGGGGCGAACAATGGATCCGTTAGAATTTTAACTGAGTAGAAAGTACAAAAAGTGAGTTTTTGCAATATAATCTGTTTGAAAATCTCTTACTCAATTGTATGAACTCCTAAATTTGGATTAAAACTTATTTTGCAACCTTTTTGTAGAGGTTTCGGACGAGCGGGTCTAAATGGGCCTAACAATGGACCCGTTAGAATTTTAAGAGAGTAAAAAGCAGAAAAATCGAGTTTTTGCAATATAATTGTGTTGAAAAGCTCATAATCAATTGTATGAACTCCTAAATTTGGATTAAAACTTATTTTGCAACCCTTTTGTAGAGGTTTCGGACGAGCGGGTCTAAATGGGCCGAACACTGGACCCGTTAGAATTTTAACAGAGCAAAAAGTATAGAAATCCAGTTTTTGCAATATAATCGTGTTGAAAAGCTCGTAATCAATTGTATGAACTCATAAATTTGGATTAACACTTAAGTTTGCAATCCTTTTGTAGAGGTTTCGGACGTAGGGGTCTAAGTAGGCCGAAAAATGGACCCGTTAGAAATTTAACTGAGTAAAAAGTACAGAAATCGGGTTTTTGCAATATAATCGTGTTGAAAATCTCGTAATCAATTGTATGAACTCCTAAATTTGGATTAAAACTTATTTTGCAACCCTTTTGTAGAGGTTTCGGATGAGCGGGTCCAAATAGGCCGAATAATGGACCCGTTAGAATTTTTACTTAGTAAAAAGTAATAAATTCGAGTTTTTGCAATATAATCGTGTTAAAAAGCTCGTAATCAATTGTATGAACTCCTAAATTTGGATTAAAACTTATTTTGCAACCCTTTTGTAGAGGTTTCGGACGAGCGGGTCTAAATGGGCCGAACAATGGACCCGTTAGAATTTTAACTGAGTAAAAAGTACAAAAATCGAGTTTTTGCAATATAATTGTGTTGAAAAGCTCGTAATCAATTGTATGAACTCATAAATTTGGATTAAAACTTGTTTTGCAACCCTTTTGTAGAGGTTTCAAACGAGCGGGTCTAAATGGGACGAACAATGGACCCGTTAGAATATTAACTGATTAAAAAGTACATAATTCTAGTTTTTTCCATATAATCATGTTGAAAAGCTCGTAATTTAATTTTATGAACTCCTAAATTTGGATTAAAACTTATTTTGCAACCCTTTTGTGGAGGTTTCGGACGAGCGGGTCTAACTGGGCCGAATATTGGACCCGTTAGAATTTTAACTGAGTAAAAAGTACAATAATCGAGTTTTTGCAATATAATCATGTTGAAAAGATCGTAATCAATTATATGAACTCCAAAAATTTGATTCTAACTTGTTTTGCGGTATTTTTTGTAGAGGTTTCGGACGAGCGGGTCTAAATGGGCCGAACAATGGACCCGTTAGAATTTTAACTGAGAAAAAAGTACAGAAATCGAGTTTTTGCAATATAATCGTGTTGAAAAGCTCTTAATCAATTGTATGAACTCCTAAATTTGGATTAAAACTTATTTTGCAACCCTTTTCTAGAGGTTTCAGACGAGCGGGTCTAAATGGGACGAACAATGGACCCGTTATAATATTAACTGAATAAAAAGTATAGAGTTCTAATTTTTTCAATATAATCGTGTTGAAAAGCTCGTAATTTAAATTTATGAACTCCTAAATTTATATTAAAACTTATTTTGCAACCCTCTTGTACAGGTTTCAGACGAGAGGGTCTAAATGGTCCGAACAATGGACCCATTGGAATTTTAACTGAGTAAAAATTCAGAAATCAAGTTTTTGAAATATAATCATGTTGAAAAGCTCGTAATCAATTATATTTGCAGCCATTTTGTAGAGGTTTCGGACGAACGGGTCTAAATGGGCCGAACAATGGACCCGTTAGAATTTTTGCAATATAATCATGTTGAAAAGCTCGACATTAATTATATGAACTCTTAAATTTGATTAAAACTTGTTTTGCGGTCTTTTTTGTAGAGGTTTCGGACGAGCGGGTCTATATGCGCCGAACAATGGACTCGTTAGAATTTTAACTGAGTAAAAAGTTTAGAAATCGAGTTTTTGCAATATAATCGTGTTGAAAAGTTCGTAATCAATTGTATTAACTCCTAAATTTGGATTAAAACTTATTTTGCAACCCTTTTGTAGAGGTTTCGGACGAGCGAGTCTAAATGGGTCGAACAATGGACCCGTTAGAATTTTAACTGAGTCAAAAGTACAGAAATCGAGTTTTTGCAATATAATAGTGTTGAAAAGCTCGTAATAAATTATATAAACTCCTAAATTTCAATTAAAACTTACTTTGCGGTCCTTGTCGTAAGGTTTCAGACGAGCGGGTCTAAATGGGCCGAACAATGGACCCGTTAGAATTTTAACCGAGTAAAAAGTATAAAAATTAAGTTTTTGCAATATAATAGTGTTGAAAAGCTCGTAATCAATTATATGAACTCCTAAATTTGGATTAAAACTTATTTTGCAGCCCTTTTTTGTAGAGGTTTCGGACGAGCGGGTCTAAATGGGCCGAACAATGGACACGTTTGAATTTTTTTTAAGAAAGCTCATTAGAATTTTAACAAGGTAAAAAGTGCAGAAATTGAATTTTTGCAATATAATCGTGTTGAAAAGCTCGTTATCAATTATATTGAATTTTTTTTAAGACGAGCGGGTCTAAATGGGCAGAACAATGGACCCGTTATAATATTAACTGAATAAAAAGTACAGAATTCTAGTTTTTTCAATATAATGGTGTTGAAAATCTCGTAATTTAATTTTATGAACTCCTAAATTTATATTAAAACTTATTTTGCAACCCTCTTGTACAGGTTTCAGACGAGCGGGTCTAAATGGGCCGAACAATGGACCCATTGGAATTTTAACTGAGTAAAAAGTTCAGAAATCGAGTTTTTGAAATATAATCATGTTGAAAATCTCGTAATCATTTATATGAACACCTAAAATTTGATTCTAAATTATTTTGCGGTCTTTTTTGTAGCAGTTTCGGACGAGCGGGTCTAAATGGGCCGAACAATGGACCCGTTAAAATTTTAACTGAGTAAAAAGTACAAAAATCGAGTTTTTGCAATATAATCGTGTTGAAAAGATCGTATTCAATTATATGAACTCCTAAATTTGGATTAAAACTTATTTTGCAGCCCTTTTGTAGAGGTTTCGGACGAACGAGTCTAAATGGGCCGAACAAAGGACCCGTTAGAATTTTAACAAAGTAAAAAGTACAGAAATCGAATTTTTGTATTATAATCATGTTGGAAAGCTCGAAATTAATTATATGAACTATTAAATTTGATTAAAACTTGTTTTGCGGTCTTTTTTGTAGAGGTTTCGGACGAGCGGGTCTAAATGGGCCGAACAATGGACTCGTTAGAATTTTAACTAAGTAAAAAGTACAGAAATCGAGTTTTTGCAATATAATCGTGTTAAAAAGCTCGTAATCAATTGTATTAACTCCAAAATTTGGAATAAAACTTATTTTGCAACCCTTTTGTAGAGGTTTCAGACGAGCGGGTCTAAATGGGCCGAACAATGGACCTGTTAGAATTTTAACTGAGTAAAAAGTACATAAATCGAGTTTTTGCAATATAATCGTGTTGAAAAGCTCGTAATCAACTGTATGAGCTCCTAAATTTGGATTAAAACTTATTTTCCAACCCTTTTGTAGAGGTTTCGGACGAGCAGCTCTAAATGGGCAGAACAATGGACCCGTTAGAATTTTAACTGAGTAAAAAGTACAGAAATCGATTTTTTGCAATATAATCGTGTTGAAAAGATCGTAATCAATTATATGAACTCCTAAAATTTGATTCTAACTTGTTTTGAGGTCTTTTTTGTAGAGGTTTCGGACGAGCGGGTCTAAATGGGCCGAACAATGGACCCGTTAGAATTTTAACTGAGTAAAAAGCACAAAAATCAAGTTTTTGCAATCTAATTGTGTTGAAAAGCTCATAATCAATTGTATGAACTCCTAAATTTGGATTAAAACTTATTTTGCAAACCTTTTGTAGAGGTTTCGGATGGGCGAGTCTAAATGGGCCGAACAATGGACCCGTTAGAATTTTAACTGAGTACAAAGTACAAAAATCAAGTTTTTGCAATATAATTTGTTGAAAAGCTCGTAATTAATTATATGAACTCCTAAAATTTGATTCTAACTTGTTTTGCAGTCTTTTTTGTAGAGGTTTTGGATGAGCGGGTCTAAATGGGCCGAACAATGGATCCGTGAGAATTTTAACTGAGTAGAAAGTACAAAAAGCGAGTTTTTGCAATATAATCTGTTTGAAAATCTCTTAATTAATTGTATGAACTCCTAAATTTGGATTAAAACTTATTTTGCAACCGTTTTGTAGAGGTTTCGGACGAGCGGGTCTAAATGGGCCGAACAATGGACCCGTTAGAATTTTAACAGAGTAAAAAGCAGAAAAATCAAGTTTTTGCAATATAATTGTGTTGAAAAGCTCATAATCAATTGTATGAACTCCTAAATTTGGATTAAAAGTTATTTTGCAACCCTTTTGTAGAGGTTTCGGACGAGCGGGTCTAAATGGGCCGAACAATGGACCCGTTAGAACTTTAACTGAGTCAAAAGTTCAGATATTTAGTTTTTGCTATATAATCGTGTTGAAAAGCTCATAATCAATTACATGAACTCCTAAAATTTGATTAAACTTATTTTGCGGTCTTTTTTTAGAGGTTTCGGACGAGCGGGTCTAAATAGGCCGAACAATGGACCCGTTAGAATTTTAACTGAGTAAAAAGTATAGAAATCTAGTTTTTGCATTATAAGCGTGTTGAAAAGCTTGTAATCATTTGTATGAACTCCTAAATTTGGATTAAAACTTATTTTGCAACCCTTTTGTAGAGGTTTCGGATGAGCGGGTCCAAATGGACCGAACAATGGACCCGTTAGAATTTTTACTGAGTAAAAAGTAATAAAATCGAGTTTTTGCAATATAATCGTGTTAAAAAGCTCGTAATCAATTGTATGAACTCCTAAATTTGGATTAAAACTTATTTTGCATCCCTTTTGTAGAGGTTTCGGACGAGCGGGTCTAAATGGGCCGAACAATGGAGCTGTAACAACGAGTGAGTCGCCACCAATCCTTAGTTTTACTTTAGGTGCGATTGGAACACCTGAAAACCCGGTTATTTTAATAAAACTTGTTTTTTATTGTTTTTATTAAAACAACGAGTTTTTGGTCTGCGAAACCAAAAAATAGGTTCGGGAGTCGGTTACGTGTGGGGAAGGGTGAGCACCCCCACAACGCCCAAAATTGGCACCTGTCGATTACGTAATGTCTTAATGGTGGAATTATGAATTCGAATATAATTTATCAATGTTATCCCTTAAAATATTTAAACGAATATTTGTTTGTAGAAAAGAAAATTTACACCCCAACAACCGAGGCATAATTTTCGTATCAAAAGGGAATTTACACCCCTACGTTCGGGGCATAATTTTTGTAAAAAAGAAATTTACACCCCTACGTTCGGGGCATAATTTCTGTTAGATTCCCGACTGAAGGGAATTTATTTTAAAAATTATAATTTAGAATTAAAAATGATATTTTGTAATAGGGACTAAAGGAAAGCGGCACCCTTACACTCGGGGTACGTTTTTTCATGATAATCCCTAATAAAAAAGGTTTTAATTTAAAATTTAATTAAACAATATATCCGAATATATAAATAATTCATACAAGCATAACATACATAATAAAATTAAAATATACAAAAATGGCATATAAAATAAAAACATACCAACAAATATAAAAACATCTTATATTTCATACAAAAATATTTATTACAAAAAGCCGACATTAAAATAAATACAAAGATAAAGATCAAAATTTACCATACTAGAAGCTCGAATGAAGAACTTCGACCGACCCCTAGCAAGATCTCCGCATCATCTCGCCATAATTTAAAAATTGATTCGAACGAGCCTCGACATGACCTCTGATCGAACCAACTGTTCTAACCATTAAAAGGGCACTGCCCCTAAGGTTCGAAAGGGGCACTGCCCCTAAACTTTGCGCCATTTCCATGGCATTTGTTAGCCATTTCTATGGCTTTTCCGTGTCTGTCTGTGTGTGTTCCTTCACATTTGCTTTGCCTCTCTATTTATAGTGATGGGGAGGGGGATGAGTCAAATGGCAGTTTCACGTGGATGCCTTGCATGGCATCCACGGTTTTTACCTTTCTTTTGTTTTCTTTTTCTTTTTCTTTTTTTTTATTTGCTTTTGCTTTTTTAATACAATAAGGTATAATAATAATACTATTATTCGAACAGAAAATAACAGTTATAGCTCGGACATAAAATGGGTATTACAGCTGCCCCTCTTTGCTCATTGATGTGTAACAGGAATAGAGCAAAGATAAAAGGATAACCATTTTATGTCCGTTCGGATCTGGATTCCTTCCTTTGACCACCACTTCTTCTAAGCTTCAGTTGATCTGCTCGATCGCTCTTTGTAGGCAAAATCTTCAAAATGGAACGATCCGCTGGGGAGATAATCTTTAAACTACGGAGACCTAACTGCGACATTGATGAAGAAGCAAGGTCTGCAAAACTTGATCCGGCTGCAACACTGACGAAGAAACAGGATCGGAGGATGATGGTTTTGACAATTGGTCTGAGGGGACATGATCGAATGATAAAATTTCTGACACTTGGTCTAACTACGATACCGATGAAGCGATAGGATATGACAAAAGTTCTCTCTCCCTTTTTGCTTCTTTTTTTTTTTTGAAAGAAGTGATTGTACTGAACGAGGTAGCGTGATCTGGAAGGAAAGGCTTGATCTGCTGCAACTCTGTAGATGCAAGGAGATCTGGAGAAGGGTCGGTCATCTGCAACTCCATTGATACGAGAAGAGCTGAAGAAGTGTCGATCTACTGCAACTCTATTGATGCGAAAATATCTGAAAATGGGGTGATCTACTGCAACTCCATTGATGCGAGAAGATCTGAAGAAGGGTCGATCTGCTACAACTTCATTGATGCGAGAAGATCTGAAGAAGTGTTGATCTACTGCAACTCCATAGATGCGAGAAGATCTGAAGAAGGGGTGATCTACTGCAACTCTATTGATGCGATAAGATCTGAAAAAGGGTTGATCTACTGCAACTCCATAGATACGAGAAGATCTGAAGAAGGGGTGATCTACTGCAACTCCATTGATGCGAGAAGATCTGAAAAAGGGTCGATCTACTGCAACTCCATAGATGCGAGAAGATCTGAAGAAGGGGTGATCTACTGCAACTCCATTGATTTGAGAAGATCTGAAAAAGGGTCGATCTACTGCAACTCCATTGATGCGAGAAGATCTGAAGAAGGGTTGATCTGCTGCAACTCCATTGATGCGAGAAGATCTGAAGAAGGGGTGATCTACTACAACTCCATTGATGCTAGAAGATCTGAAGAAGGGGTGATCTACTACAACTCCATTGATGCTAGAAGATCTGAAAAAGGGGTGATCTACTGCAACTCCATTGATGCTAGAAGATCTGAAGAAGGGGTGATCTACTGCAACTCCATTGATGCGAGAAGATCTGAAAAAGGGTCGATCTACTGCAACTCCATAGATGCGAGAAGATATGAAGAAGTGTCGATCTACTGCAACTCCATAGATGCGAGAAGATCTGAAAAAGGGTCGATCTACTACAACTCCATTGATGCGAGAAGATCTGATTAGTACTGGAATTCCATCAACGAGACGAGGAAGAGTGTCTCTAGTTTACACTTCTTTTGCACAGGGATGAACGGATTTGATTTGCCTTTACCGGTAGCCGTTTGCTCCGGGCTAGTTGTACCATTCCCCAGGGTACAATCAGTTTATACCAATCATGAGATTGGATTTTTCCAAAGGATTTATTTTCCTTGGACCATTCGTGAAAATGGATTTTCGATGGACATCTGAATTGTCCATTGTCTTAAAATTAATCGTGTTTAAGCACGTTATGCCGATATTTCTGTCGGCTTTCGAATTTGCATTTTTCCCAAATGCACAGGGATCAACGGTTTTGACTTGCCTTTACCGGTAGCCGTTTGCTCCGGGCTAGTTGTACCATTCCCCTAGGTACAATCAGTTTCTACCAATCATGAGACTGGATTTTTCCAAAGGATTTATTTTCCTTCGACCATTTGTGACAATGGATTTTCGATGGACATTTGAATTATCCATTTTCTTAAACTTAACCGTGTTTAAGCATGTTGTGTCGATATTTCTGTCGGACTTTCCAAAATAGCTTTGATCCTCATGAGAGGACGAAGTTGAGAAATTCACATTTTTAAGACTATCCTTAAGAAAGGATGGAATTAAGAAAACCCAATTTTTGAGAAAAAAGTATCCTTAAGAAATGACGAAATTTAAGAAAATGTGTCCTTAAGAAAGGGCGGAGTTAAAAAAACTCTTGTTTTGAGAAAATGTGTCCTTAAGAAAGGACGAAGTTAAGAAACTCTTTCTTTGAGAAAAGTTATCCTTGAGAAAGAACGGAGTTAAGAAACTTTAATTTAAAAAAAATGTGTCCTTAAGAAAGAACAGAGTTAAGAAACTCCAATTTTGGGAAAAGGTGTCCTTAAGAAAGGACGGAGTTAAGAAACTCGTGTTTTCGAGAAAAAAGTGCCCTTAAGAAAGGACGGAGTTAAGAAACTCTTGTTTTTGAGAAAACTGCCCTTAAGAAAGGACGGAGTTAAGAAACTCGTGTTTTTGAGAAAATGTGCCCTTAAGAAAGGACGGAGTTAAGAAACTCTTGTTTTTGAGAAAAAGTGCCTTTAAGAAAGGACGGAGTTAAGAAACTCCAATTTTGGGAAAATGTGTCCCTAAGAAAGGACGGAGTTAAGAAACTCGTGTTTTTGAGAAAATGTGCCCTTAAGAAAGGACGGAGTTAAGAAACTCGTGTTTTTGAGAAAATGTGCCCTTAAGAAAGGACGAAGTTAAGAAACTCCAATTTTGGGAAAATGTGTCCTTAAGAAAGGACGGAGTTAAGAAACTCGTATTTTTGAGAAAATGTGCCCCTTAAGAAAGGACGGAGTTAAGAAACTCTTGTTTTTGAGAAAAAGTGCCCTTAAGAAAGGACGGAGTTAAGAAACTCAAATTCTGAAGAAAAAAAAGTGTCCTTAAGAAAGGACGGTGTTTAGGAAAATCTTTAAGTAACAAGTTCCAAGTTAGCTCCTGATAGTATTTATGCAGATGATGTTCATGTGCTTGCTTTTGTGATGATGAAAAGATGCATGAAATTCTTGTAGAAGTTCCTTTCTTCTGACTTAGTTTGATCTTCTGATCTTTGTTTAAAATTTATCTCAGTAGAAGTTTGCCCCCCAAGCTTCATTGTCCTTATTCTTTTTTTGGACTTGAACTTCTAAGCTGAATGATCTCGATGACATCTTGTTTTTTTCTTTTTTCCAGGGAAATTTACTTGGCTCACCACCACTGACGAAGGTGAGATCGGAAAAAGGTTGATTCTGGAACTTCATGACATTAAGTTATGACCTGAAAATGGAACATTAGTTAGTAGTCTATTCGAAAAAATTTACCGTTTTTACCTGGATGTTCGAGCTTTTTGCATATTCGGCCTCCTTCAGGGCTAAAGGTTGGTCATTATGTTATCGCCCCACAGTTGAGGTCTTCGGTCTCTTTCCTGGACCTGTTTATACGTTCAAGACATAAATGTGCTATGGATGCACCTAGCTTTGTGCTTAATGCATGTGTCTAGCCTAAATGCATGATGACTTGAATGCATGTACAATGCACATAGATGATGCATGATGATGGATATGTGAATGAGATTCTGTTTTTTCCCTTAAAAGGATACCCCTGGTTCTCTGCTAGTCAGATATTTGCTTCTGATTAAACAATGCTCAGTGCCTTATCTGAGAGGATGGCCCAACTTTCCTTGGTTCGATCATCTTTGGGATTACTCCCTCGAGTCCGAATATTTTTGTCTGCGACTGCTCTTGAAGCGAACGCAAGGCTTGAAGTATGTTTTCGCCTTTTCCCAAAAAGCTTTCATTGTTCTCGTGGACGCGTTATGTTGCCCCCCGGTCGAGTCCATAAATTTGTTTTTGGTTCATGGTAGCTCATCACTTTTTGGCTCTGGCATAGTGCTACAGACAATAATTGATGTAGTCGTCTAGGGTGCAGAAGTCTGACTCGGCATCGGAGGCTCGCTTTCTAAACTCGTCGAGGAATATTCTCAGCTTGGGGCCTTGTAGAGGTATGATGTCTGTATGAGTGCAAAGGTTATTTGAAAATGCCCCTGGACCGGGCTCTTGCATGATGTTAGATTGGTCAACTTTGCTTTATCCGATATTTGCTAACATGGGGCATCCCAAGATCGGTTTCAAAGTTACGAAATGAATGCATGTAAATGCAAGGTGCATGTCCTAGATG
Source organism: Hibiscus trionum (assembly GCA_030270665.1). Lineage (NCBI taxonomy): Eukaryota > Viridiplantae > Streptophyta > Magnoliopsida > Malvales > Malvaceae > Hibiscus > Hibiscus trionum. The sequence continues at coordinate 32,940,257 of BSYR01000010.1, read as the reverse complement.
CGCAAGTACTGATTCAAAAATAGTTTCCGTGGTTCAACTTCCAAATTTACGGGATTTATTCGCAACTTTTGAATGTTGCATTGATATCTAGGGAACTAGATTTTCTCCCGATAATAATTTTTCAAATAGGGAACGTCTCGTGAATCAATACTTCATGCTGATGAAGTGCAAAAATTAAAATGTTATAGTGGTGTCATGTAATTAATGTGGAATGAATGACTTAATGCAACATGATCACCAAAGAGAAGAAACGGGTTAGTTCATAATAAAAGAGTCAAAAGAATATAATGAATAAGACAAAAATTAGCAGCAAACAAAATTGAACATATATAGCAAATAAAGGCATCAAAATCTAAACAGGGTGACTGTTAACGGGCAGAGTTTTGGTTTGGCTTTAAGGGGTAAGCTCTTAGGGTTTACTATATGTGTTTTGGTTCTAAAGTAACGGTACCCGAACTATCGCTAGGACATCGATTTGGGAGGATACATTTCCCTAGGTCTGCACGGAGACAGAGGTCTCACGAAGATAAAGGGACCTATATCCCGGAAGCGTTTCACCATCCTACATTGAGGGAGTATCTCACGAAGGCGTGGTTTCTCGCTCCCACTTAAGGGACGAAGCTCGGGTATAGAGCTCATGATATGAAAACTCAGAAAACAAATTTATAAAAAAAAATTGTAAAAAATTTAGAAAAAAATAAGAATCACAAATTAATTAAATCAAAGTCATAATTTCCACCTATAGACAAAAAGTAATCGACTTATGGCTTGACTCTCTAAAAAAAAGTCCCCAGCGGAGTCGCCAAGTTGTAACAACGAGTGAGTCACCACCAATCCTTAGTTTTACTTTAGGTGCGATTGGAAAACCTGAAAACCCGGTTATTTTAATAAAACTTGTTTTTTTATTTTTTTATTAAAACAACGAGTTTTGGTCTGCGAAACCAAAAAATAGGTTCGGGAGTCGGTTACGTGAGGGGAAGGGTGAGCACCCCCACAACGCCCAAAATTGGTACTTGTCGATTACGTAATGTCTTAATGGTGGAATTATGAATTCGAATATAATTTATCAATGTGATCCCTTAAAATATTTAAAGGAATATTTGTTTGTAGAAAAGAAATTTTACACCCCAACAACCGAGGCATAATTTTCGTATCAAAAGGGAATTTACACCCCTACGTTCGGGGCATAATTTTCGTAAAAAAGAAATTTACACCCCTACGTTCGAGGCATAATTTTTGTTAGATTCCCGACTGAAGGGAAATTATTTTAAAAATTAGAATTTAGAATTAAAAATGATATTTTGTAATAGGGACTAAAGGAAAGCGACACGCACCCTTACACTCGGGGTACGTTTTTTCATGATAATCCCTAATAAAAAAGGTTTTAATTTAAAATTTAATTAAACAATATATCCGAATATATAAATAATTCATACAAGCATAACATACATAATAAAATTAAAATATACAAAAATGGCATATAAAATAAAAACATACCAACAAATATAAAAACATCTTATATTTCATACAAAAATATTTATTACAAAAAGCCGACATTAAAATAAATACAAAGATAAAGATCAAAATTTACCCTACTAGAAGCTCGAATGAAGAACTTCGACCGACCCCTAGCAAGATCTCCGCATCATCTCGCCATAATTTAAAAATTGATTCGAACAAGCCTCGACAGGACCTCTGATCGAACCAACTGTTCGAACCATTAAAAGGGCACTGCCCCTAAGGTTCGAAAGGGGCACTGCCCCTAAACTTTGCGCCATTTCCATGGCATTTGTTAGCCATTTCTATGGCTTTGCCGTGTCTGTGTGTGTTCCTTCACATTTGCTTTGCCTCCCTATTTATAGTGATGGGGAGGGGGGATGAGTCAAATGGCAATTTCACGTGGATGCCTTGCATGGCATCCACGGTTTTTACCTTTCTTTTGTTCTTTTTCTTTTTCTTTTTTTTATTTTCTTTTGCTTTTTTAATACAATAAGGTATAATAATAATACTATTATTCGAACAAAAAATAACAGTTATAGCCCGGACATAAAATGGGTATTACAGACCCGTTAGAATTTTAACTGAGTAAAAAGTACAATAATCCAGTTTTTGCAATATAATCATGTTGAAAAGCTCGTAATCAATTATATGAACTCCTAAAATTTGATTCTAACTTGTTTTGCGGTCTTTTTTGTAGAGGTTTCGGACGAGCGGGTCTAAATGGGCCGAACAATGGACCCGTTAGAATTTTAACTGAGAAAAGTACAGAAATCGAGTTTTTGCAATATAATCGTGTTGAAAAGCTCGTAATAAATTGTATGAACTCCTAAATTTGGATTAAAACTTATTTTGCAACCCTTTTGTAGAGGTTTCAGACGAGCGGGTTTAAATGGGCCGAACAATGGACCCGTTAGAATATTAACTGAATAAAAAGTACATAATTCTAGTTTTTTCAATATAATCGTGTTGAAAAGCTCGTAATCAATTTTATGAACTCCTAAATTTGGATTAAAACTTATTTTGCAACCCTCTTGTACAGGTTTCGGACGAGCGGGTCTAAATGGGCAGAACAATGGACCCATTGGAATTTTAACTGAGTAAAAAGTTCAGAAATCGAGTTTTTGAAATATAATCGTGTTGAAAACCTCGTAATCAATTATATGAACTTCTAAAATTTGATTCTAAATTATTTTACGGTCTTTTTTGTAGAGGTTTCGGACGAGCGGGTCTAAATGGGCCCAACAATGGACCCGTTAGAATTTTAAATGAGTAAAAAGTACAGAAATCGAGTTTTTGCAATATAATCGTGTCGAAAAGCTCGAAATTAATTATATGAACTCTTAAATTTGATTAAAACTTGTTTGCGGTCTTTTTTGTAGAGGTTTCGGACGAGCTGGTCTAAATGGGCCGAACAATGGACTCGTTAGAATTTTAACTGAGTAAAAAGTACAGAAATCGAGTTTATGCAATATAATCATGTTGAAAAGCTCTTAATCAATTTTATGAACTGCTAAATTTGAATTAAAACTTATTTTGCAGCCTTTTTGTAGTGGTTTCAGACCATCAGGTTTAAATGGGCCGAACAATGGACCCGTTAGAATTTTAACGGAGTAAAAAGTAAAGAAATCGAGTTTTTGCAATATAATCGTGTTGAAAAGCTCGTAATCAATTATATGAACTCCTAAATTTGGATTAAAACTTATTTTCCAACCCTTTTGTAGAGCTTTCGGAGAGCGGGTCTCAATGGGTCGAGCAATGGACCTGTTAGAATTTTAACTGAGTAAAAAGTACAAAAATCGAGTTTTTGCAATATAATCATGTTGAAAAGCTCGTAATCAATTGTATGAACTCCTAAATTTGGATTAAAACTTATTTTGCAACCCTTGTGTCGAGGTTTCGGACGAGCGGGTCCCAATGGGCCGAACAATGGACCCGTTAGAATTTTAACTGGGTAAAAAGTAAAAAAAAAATCGAGATTTTGCAATATAATCGTGTTGAAAAGCTCTTAATCAATTGTATGAACTCCTAAATTTGGATTAAAACTTATTTTGTAACCCTTTTGTAGAGGTTTCGGACGAGCGGGTCCAAATGGGCCGAACAATGGACCCGTTAGTATTTTAACTAAGTAAAAAGTACAAAAATCGAGTTTTTGCAATATAATCGTGTTGAAAATATGGTAATCAATTATATGAACTCCTAAAATTTGTTTCTAACTTGTTTTGCGGTCTTTTTTGTAGAGGTTTCGGACGAGCGGGTCTAAATGGGCCGAAAAATGGACCCGTTAGAATTTTAACTCAGTAAAAAGTATAAAAGTCGAGGTTTTGCAATATAATCGTGTTGAAAAGCTCTTAATCAATTTTATGAACTCCTAAATTTGGATTAAAACTTATTTTGTACCCCAGTTGTAGAGGTTTCGGACGAGCGGGTCTAAATGGGCCGAACAATGGACCCGTTAGAATTTTAACTGAGTAAAAAGCGCAAAAATCGAGTTTTTGCAATATAATTGTGTTGAAGAGTTTATAATCAATTGTATGAACTCCTAAATTTGGATTAAAACTTATTTTGCAACCCTTTTGTTGAGGTTTCGGACGAGCGGGTTTAAATGGGCCGAACAATGGACCCGTTAGAATTTTAACTGAGTAAAAAGTTCATATATCGAGTTTTTGCAATATAATCGTGTTGAAAAGCTCGTAATCAATTATATGAACTCCTAAAATTTTATTCTAACTTGTTTTGCGGTGTTTTTTGTAGAGGTTTCGGACGAGTGGGTCTCTATGGGCCGAACAATGGACCCGTTAGAATTTTAACTGAGTAAAAAGTACAAAAATCGAGTTTTTGCATTAGAATCATGTTGAAAAGCTTGTAATCAGTTATATGAATTCCTAAATTTGGATTAAAACTTATTTTGCAGCCTTTTTGTAGAGGTTTCGGATGATCAGGTTTAAATGGGCCGAACAATGGACCCATTACAATTTAACGGAGTAAAAAGTACAAAAATCGAGTTTTTGCAATATAATCGTGTTGAAAAGCTCGTAATCAATTGTATGAACTCCTAAATTTGTATTAAAACTTATTTTTCAACCCTTTTGTAGAGGTTTAGAACAAGCGGGTCTAAATGGGTCGAACAATGGACCCATTAGTATTTTAATAGAGTAAAAAGTACAAAAATCGAGTTATTGCAATATAATCATGTTCGAAAGCTCGAAATCAATTATATGATCTCTTTAATTTGATTATAACTTGTTTTGCGGTCTTTTTTGTAGATGTTTCGGACAAGCAGGTCTAAATGGGCCTAACAATGGACCCGTTAGAATTTTAACTGAGTAAATTTATTTTGCAACCCTTTTGTAGAGGTTTCGGACGAGCGGGCCTAAATGGGGCGAACTATGGAACCGTTAGAATTTTAATTGAGTAAAAAGTACAGTAATCGAGTTTTTGCAATATAATCGTGTTGAAAAGCTCGTAATCAATTGTATGAAATCCTAAATTTGGATTAAAAATTATTTTTCAACCCTTTTGTAGAGGTTTCGGACGAGCGGGTCTAAATGGGCCGAACAATGGACCCGTTAGAATTTTAACTGAGTAAAAAGAATATAAATTGAGTTTTTGCAATATAATCGTGTTGAAAAGCTCAAAATCAATTATATAAACTCCTAAAATTTGATTATAACTTGTTTTGCGGTCATTTTTTTAGAGGTTTCAGACGAGCGGATTTAAATGGGCCGAACAATGCACCCATTAGAATTTTAATAGAGTAAAAAGTACCGAAATCGAGTTTTTGCAATATAATCGTGTTGGATTGCTCGTAATCAATTATATGAACTCCTAAATTTGGATTAAAACTTATTTTGCAGCCCTTTTTGTAGAGGTTTCGGACGAGCCGATTTAAATGGGCCGAACAATGGACCCGTTAGAATTTTAACTGAGTAAAAATTTACAGTAATCAAGTTTTTGCAATATAATCGTGTTGAAAAGCTCGTAATCAATTATATGAACTCCTAAATTTGGATTAAAACTTATTTTGCAGCCCTTTTTATAGAGGTTTCGGACAAGCGAGTCTAAATGGGCCGAACAATGGACCCGTTAGAATTTTAACTGAGTAAAAAGTACAGAAATCAAGTTTTTGCAAGACAATCGTGTTGAAAAGCTCGTAATCAATTCTATGAACTCCTAAATTTGGATTAAAACTTATTTTGCAGCCTTTTTGTAGAGGTTCCGGACGAGCGGGTCTAAATGGTCCGAACAATGGACCCGTTAGAATTTTAACAGAGTAAAAAGTACAGAAATTGAGTTTTTGCAAAACTGTCGTGTTGGAAAGCTCGTAATCAATTATATGAACACCTAAAATTTGATTAAAACTTGTTTTGCGGTCATTTTTGTAGAGGTTTCGGACGAGTGGGTCTAAATGGGCCGAAAAATGGACCGTTAGAATTTTAACTGAGTAAAAATTACAGAAATCGAGTTTTTGCAATATAATCGTGTTGAAAGGCTTGTAATCAATTAAATGAACTCCAAAATTCGGATTAAAACTTATTTTGCAGCTCTTTTTCTAGAGGTTTCGGAAGAGCGGGTCTAAATGGGCCGAACAATGGACCCGTTAGAATTTTAACGGAGTAAAAAGTACAAAAATCTAGTTTTTGCAATATAATCGTGTAGAAAATCTCGTAATCAATTGTATGAACTCCTACATTCGGATTAAAAGTTATTTTGCAACCCTTTTGTAGAGGTTTCGGACGAGCGGGTCTAAATGGGCCGAACAATAGAACTGTTAGAATTTTAAAAGAGTAAAAAGTATAGTAATCGAGTTTTTGCAAAATAATCATGTTAAAAAGCTCGCAAACAATTATATAAACTCCTAAAATTTGATTATAACTTGTTTTGCGGTCTTTTTTGTAGAGGTTTCAGACGAGCGGGTCTAAATGGGCCGAAAAATGGACCCGTTAGAATTTTAACTAAGTAAAAAGTACATAAATTGAGTTTTTGCAATATAATCGTGTTGAAAAGCTCGTAATCAATTATATAAACTCCTAAAACTTGATTATAACTTGTTTTGCGGTCTTTTTTGTAGATGTATAGGACGAGCGGGTCTAAATCGGCCGAACAATGGACCCATTAGAATTTTAAGTAAGTCAAAAGTTCAGAAATTTAGTTTTTGCAATATAATCGTGTTGGAAAGCTTGTAATCAATTATATGAACTCCTAATATATGATTAAAACTTGTTTTGCGGTCTTTTTTGTAGAGTTTTCGAACGAGCGGGTCTAAATGGGCCGAACAATGGACCCGTTAGAATTTTAACTAAGTAAAAAGTACAGAAATCGAGTTTTTGCAATATAATCGTGTTGAAAAGCTAGTAATCAATTATATAAACTCCTAAATTTGGATTAAAACTTATTTTGCAGCCCTTTTTGTAGAGGTTTCGGACGAGCGGGTGTAAATGAGCCGAACAATGGTCCCGTTAGAATTTTAACAGAGTAAAAAGTACAGGAATGGAGTTTTTGCAATATAATCGTGTTGAAAAGCTCGTAATCAATTGTATGAACTCCTACATTTAGATTAAAACTTATTTTGCAACCCTTTTGTAGAGGTTTCGGACGAGCGGGTCTTAATGGGCCGAACAATGGACCTTTTAGAATTTTAACTAAGTCAAAAGTTCAGAAATTGAGGTTTTGCAATACAATAGTGTTGGAAAGCTCGTAATCAACTATATGAACTCCTATAATTTGATTAAAACTTGTTTTGTGGTCATTTTTGTAGAGGTTCCGGACGAGCGAGTCTAAATGGGCCGAACAATGGAGCCGTTAGAATTTTAACAGAGTAAAAAGTACAGAAATCGAGTTTTTGCAATATAATCGTGTTGAGAAGCTCGTAATCAATTATATGAACTACTAAATTTGGATTAAAACTTATTTTGCAGCCCTTTTGTAGAGGTTTCCGACGAGCGGGTCTAAATGGGCCGAATAATGGAACCGTTAGAATTTTAACTGAATAAAAAGTACAGAAATCGAGTTTTTGCAATATAAACATGTTAAAAAGCTCGTAATCAATTATATGAACTCCTAAAATTTGATTATAACTTATTTTGCGGTCTTTTTTTGTAGAGGTTTCGGACGAGCGGGTCTAAATGGGCCGAACAATGGACCCGTAAGAACTTTAACTGAGTCAAAAGTTCAGAAATTGAGTTTTTGCAATATAATCGTGTTGAAAAGCTCATAATCAATTACATGAACTCCTAAAATTTGATTAAACTTATTTATCGGTCTTTTTTGTAGAGGTTTCGGACGAGTGGGTCTAAATATGCCGAACAATGGACCCGTTAGAATTTTAACTGAATAAAAAGTGCAGAAATTGAGTTTTTGTGATATAATCGTGTTGGAAAGATCGTATTCAATTACATGAACTCCTAAAATTTGATTAAAACTTGTTTTGCGGTCTTATTTATTGAGGATTGGGACGAGCGGGTCCAATTGGGCCGAACAATGGAACCGTTATAATTTAACTGAGTGCAAAGAACATAAATTGAGTTTTTGCAATAAAATCTTGTTTAAAAGCTCGTAATCAATTATATGAACTCCTAAAATGTGATTATAACTTGTTTTACGGTTTTTTTGTAGAGGTTTCGGACGAGCGGGTCTAAATGGGCCGAACAATGGGCCCGTTAGAACTTTAACTGAGTCAAAAGTTCATAATTTGAGTTTTTGCACTATAATCGTGTTCAAAAGCTCGTAATCAATTATATGAACTCCTAAAATTTGATTAAAACTTGTTTTAAGGTCTTTTTTGTAGAGGTTTCGGATGAGCGAGTCTAAATGGGTCGAACAATGGAACCGTTAGAACTTTAACTGAGTAAAAAGTATAGAAATCGAGTTTTTCAATATAATCATGTTGAAAAGCTCATAATCAATTATATGAACTTCTAAATTTGGATTAAAACTTATTTTGCAGCCCTTTTTGTAGAGGTTTCGGACGAGCGGGTCTAAATGGGCCGAACAATGGACCCGTTAGAATTTTAATGCAGTAAAAAGTACAGAAATCGAGTTTTTGCAATATAATCATGTTGAAAAGCACATAATCAATTATATGAACACCTAAAATTTGATTAAAACTTGTTTTGCGGTCATTTTTGTAGAAGTTTCGGACGAGTGGGACTAAATGGGCCGAAAAATGGACTGTTAGAATTTTAACTGAGTAAAAATTACAGAAATCGAGTTTTTGCAATATAATCATGTTGAAAAGCTCGTAATCAATTGAATGAACTCCTAAATTTAGATTAAAACTTATTTTGCAACCCTTTTGTAGAGGTTTCGGACGAGCGGGTCTAAATGGGCCGAACAATGGACCCGTTAGAATTTTAACTGAGTAAAAAGAATAGAAATTGAGTTTTTGCAATATAATCGTGTTGAAAAGCTCGTAATGAATTATATGAAATCCTAATTATGGATTAAAACTTATTTTGTCGTCTTTTTTGTAGAGGTTTCGGACGAGCGGGCCTCAATGGGCCGAACAATGGACCCATTAGAATTTTAACTAAGTCAAAAGTTCAGAAATTGAGTTTTTGCAATATAATCGTGTTGGAAAGCTCGTAATCAATTGTATGAACTCCTAAAATTTGATTAAAACTTGTTTTGCGGTCTTTTTTGTAGAGGTTTCGGATGAGTGGGTCTAAATGGGCCGAACAATGGACCCATTAGAATTTCAACTGAGTAAAAAGAACAGAAATCGAGTTTTTCCAATATAATCATGTTGAAAAGCTCGTAATCAATTGTATGAACTCCTAAATTTAGATTAAAACTTATTTTGCAACCCTTTTGTAGAGGTTTCGGACGATCGGGTCTAAATGGGCCGAACAATGGACACGTTAGAATTTTAACTGAGTAAAAAGAACAGAAATTGAGTTTTTGCAATATTATTGCGGTGTAAAGCTCGTAATTAATTATCTAAACTCCTAAAATTTGATTATAACTTGTTTTGCGGTTTTTTTGTAGAGGTTTCGGACGAGCTAGTCTAAATGGGCCGAACAATGGACCCATTAGAATTTTAAATAAGTCAAAAGTTCAGAAATTGAGTTTTTGCAATATAATCATGTTGGAAAGCTCGTAATCAATTATATGAACTCCTAAAATTTGATTAAAACTTATTTTGCGGTCTTTTTTGGAGAGGTTTCGGACGAGAGGGATTAAATGGGCCAAGCAATGGACCCGTTAGAAGTTTAACTGAGTAAAAAGTACAGTAATCGAGTTTTTGCAATATAATCGTGTTGAAAAGCTCGTAATCAATTATATGAACTCCTACATTTGGATTAAAACTTATTTTACAGCCCTTTTTTAGAGTTTTAGAACAAGCGGGTCTAAATGGGCCGAACAATGGACCCGTTAGAATTTTAACGGAGTAAAAAGTACAAAAATCGAGTTTTTGCAATATAATCGTGTTGAAAAGCTCGTAATCAATTGTATGAACTCCTAAATTTGGATTAAAACTTATTTTGCAACCCTTTTGTTGAGGTTTCGGAAGAGCGGGTCTAAATGGGCCGAACAATGGACCTGTTAGAATATTAACTAAGTAAAAAGAACAGAAATTGAGTTTTTGCAATATAATCGTGTTGAAAAGCTCGTCATCAATTATGTAAACTCCTAAAATTTGATTATAACTTGTTTTGCTGTCTTTTTTGTAGAGGTTTCGAACAGGCGGGATCTAAATGGGCCGAACAATGGACCCGTTAGAATTTTAACGGAGTAAAAAGTACAAAAATCGTGTTTTTGCAATATAATCATGTTGAAAAGCTCGTAATCAATTGTATGAACTCCTAAATTTGGATTAAAACTTATTTTGCAACCCTTTTGTTGAGGTTTCAGACGAGCGGGTCTAAATGGGCCGAACAATGGTCCCGTTAGAATATTAACTGAGTAAAAAGAACAGAAATTGAGTTTTTACAATATAATCGTGTTGAAAAGCTCATCATCAATTATGTAAACTCCTAAAATTTGATTATAACTTGTTTTGCTGTCTTTTTTGTAGAGGTTTCGGACGAGCGTATCCAAATGGGCCGGATAATGGACCCGTTAGAATTTTAACGGAGAAAAAAAGTACAGAAATCGAGTTTTTTCAATATAATCCTGGTGAAAAGCTCGTAATCAATTATATGAACTCCAAAAATTTGATTCTAACTTGTTTTGCGGTTTTTTTTGTAGAGGTTTCGGACGAGCGGGTCTAAATGGGCTGAACAATAGACCCGTTAGAATTTTAAATGAGTAAAAAGTACAAAAATCGAGTTTTTGCAAAATAATCGTGTTGAAAAGCTTGTAATCAATTATATGAACTCCTAAATTTGGATTAAAAATTATTTTACAGTCCTTTTTGTAGAGGTTTCGGACGAGCGGGTCTAAATGGGCCGAACAAAAGACCCGTTAGAATTTTAAATGAGTAAAAATTACAGAAAACGAGTTTTTGTAATATAATCGTGTTGAAAAGCTCGTAATCAATTGTATGAACTCCTACATTTGGATTAAAACTTATTTTGCAACCCTTTTGTAGAGGTTTCGGACGAGCGGGTCTAAATGGGCCGAACAATGGACCTTTTAGAATTTTAACTAAGTCAAAAGTTCAGGAATTGAGGTTTTGCAATAGATTAGTGTTGGAAAGCTCGTAATCAACTATATGAACTCCTATAATTTGATTAAAACTTGTTTTGTGGAGGTTCCGGACGAGCGAGTCTAAATGGTCCGAACAATGGACCCGTTAGAATTTTAACAGAGTAAAAAGTACAGAAATCGAGTTTTTGCAATATAATTGTGTTGAGAAGTTCGTAATCAATTATATGAACTACTAAATTTGGATTAAAACTTATTTTGTAGCCCTTTTGTAGAGGTTTCGGACGAGCGGGTCTAAATGGGCCGAATAATGGAACCGTTTTTTAACTGATTAAAAAGTACAGAAATCGAGTTTTTGCAATATAAACGTGTTAAAAAGCTCGTAATCAATTAGATGAACTCCTAAAATTTGATTATAACTTATTTTGCGGTCTGTTTTTGTAAAGGTTTCGGACGAGCGGGTCTAAATGGGCCGAACAATGGACCCGTTAGAACTTTAACTGAGTCAAAAGTTCAGAAATTTAGTTTTTGCAATATAATCGTGTTGAAAAGCTCATAATCAATTGCATGAACTCCTAAAATTTGATTAAACTTATTTTTCGGTCTTTTTTGTAGAGGTTTCGGACGAGCAGGTCTAAATATGCCGAACAATGGACCCGTTAGAATTTTAACTGAGTAAAAAGTACAGAAATTGAGTTTTTGTGATATAATCGTGTTGAAGAGATCGTATTCAATTATAGGAACTCCTAAAATTTGATTAAAACTTGTTTTGCGGTCTTATTTATTGAGGATTGGAACGAGCGGGTCCAATTGGGCCGAACAATGGAACCGTTATAATTTTAACTGAGTGCAAAGAACATAAATTGAGTTTTTGCAATAAAATCTTGTTTAAAAGCTCGTAATCAATTATATGAACTCCTAAAATGTGATTATAACTTGTTTTACGGTTTTTTTGTAGAGGTTTCGGACGAGCGGGTCTAAATGGGCCAAACAATGGACCCGTTAGAACTTTAACTGAGTCAAAAGTTCATAAATTGAGTTTTTGCACTATAATCGTGTTCAAAAGCTTGTAATCAATTATATGAACTCCTAAAATTTGATTAAAACTTGTTTTGCGGTCTTTTTTGTAGAGGTTTCGGATGAGCGGGTCTAAATGGGTCGAACAACGGAACCGTTAGAACTTTAACTGAGTAAAAAGTATAAAAATCGAGTTTTTTCAATATAATCGTGTTGAAAAGCTCATAATCAATTATATGAACTTCTAAATTTAGATTAAAACTTATTTTGCAACCCTTTTGTAGAGGTTTCGGACGAGCGGGTTTAAATGGGCCGAACAATGGACACGTTAGAATTTTAACTGAGTAAAAAGAACATAAATTGAGTTTTTGCAATATTATTGGGGTGTAAAGCTCGTAATTAAATATCTAAACTCCTAAAATTTGATTATAACTTGTTTTGCGGTTTTTTTTGTAGAGGTTTCGGACAAGCTAGTCTAAATGGGCCGAACAATGGACCCATTAGAATTTTAACTAAGTCAAAAGTTCAGAAATTGAGTTTTTGCAATATAATCATGTTGGAAAGCTCGTAATCAATTATATGAACTCCTAAAATTTGATTAAAACTTATTTTGCGGTCTTTTTTATAGAGGTTTCGGACGAGCGGGTCTAAATGGGCCGAGCAATGGACCCGTTAGAATTTTAACTGAGTAAAAAGTACAATAATCGAGTTTTTCCAATATAATCGTGTTGAAAAGCTCGTAATCAATTATATGAACTCCTAAATTTGGATTAAAACTTATTTTACAGCCCTTTTTTAGAGGTTTAGAACAAGCGGGTCTAAATGGGTCGAACAATGGACCCGTTAGAATTTTAACGGAGTAAAAAGTAAAAAAATCGAGTTTTTGCAATATAATCGTGTTGAAAAGCTCGTAATCAATTGTATGAACTCCTAAATTTGGATTAAAACTTATTTTGCAACCCTTTTGTTGAGGTTTCGGAAGAGCGGGTCTAAATGGGCCGAACAATGGACCCGGTAGAATATTAACTAAGTAAAAAGAACAGAAATTGAGTTTTTGCAATATAATCGTGTTGAAAAGCTCGTCATCAATTATGTAAACTCCTAAAATTTGATTATAACTTGTTTTGCTGTCTTTTTTTGTAGAGGTTTCGAACAAGCGGGTCTAAATGGGCCGAACAATGGACCCGTTAGAATTTTAACGGAGTAAAAAGTACAAAAATCGTGTTTTTGCAATATAATCGTGTTGAAAAGCTCGTAATCAATTGTATGAACTCCTAAATTTGGATTAAAACTTATTTTGCAACCCTTTTGTTGAGGTTTCGGACGAGCGGGTCTAAATGGGCCGAACAATGGACCCGTTAGAATATTAACTGAGTAAAAAGAACAGAAATTGAGTTTTTACAATATAATCATGTTGAAAAGCTCATCATCAATTATGTAAACTCCTAAAATTTGATTATAACTTGTTTTGCTGTCTTTTTTGTAGAGGTTTCGGACGAGCGTATCCAAATGGGCCGGATAATGGACCCGTTAGAATTTTAACGGAGAAAAAAGTACAGAAATCTAGTTTTTGCAATATAATCGTGTTGAAAAGCTCGTAATCAATTGTATGAACTCCTAAATTTGGATTGAAACTTATTTTGCAACCCTTTTGTAGATGTTTCGGACGAGCGGTTCTAAATGGGCCGAACAATGGACCCGTTAGAATTTTAACTGAGTAAAAAGTACAGAAATTAAGTATTTGCAATTTAATCGTGTTGAAAAGCTTGTAATCAAATGTATGAACTCCTAAATTTGGATTAAAACTTATTTTGCAACCCTTTTGTAGAGGTTTCGGACGAGCTGGTCTAAATGGGCCGAACAATGGACTCGTTAGAAATTTAACCGAGTAAAAAGAACAAAAATTGAGTTTTTGCAATATAATCGTGTTGATAAGCTCGTAATTAATTATATAAACTCATAAAATTTGATTATAACTTGTTTATCGGTCTTTTTTTAGAGGTTTCGGACGAGCAAGTCTAAATAAGCCGAACAATGGACCCATTAGAATTTTAGCTAAGTCAAAAGTTCAGAAATTGTTTTTTGCAATATAATCGTGTTGGAAACCTCGTAATCAATTATATGAACTCCTAAGATTTGATTAAACCTTGTTTTGCAATAATTTTTGTAAGGTTTCGGACGTGCAGGTCTAGATGGGACGAACAATGGACCCGTTAGAATTTTAACTGAGTAAAAAGTACAGAAATTGAGTTTTTGCAATATAATCATGTTGAAAAGCTCGTAATCAATTATATGAACTCATAAATTTGGATTAAAACTTATTTTGCAGCCCTTTTTTTAGAGGTTTTGGCCGAGCGGGTCTAAATGGGCCGAACAATGGACCCGTTAGAATTTTAACGGAGTAAAAAGTACAGAAATCGTGTTTTTGCAATATAATCTTGTTGAAAAGCTCGTAATCAATTATATAAACTCCTAAATTTTGATTATAACTTGTTATGCAGTCTTTTTTGTAGAGGTTTCGGACGAGCGGGTCTAAATGGGCCGAACAATGGAACCATTAGAATTTTAACAAAGTCAAAAGTTCAGAAATCGAGTTTTTGTAATATAATCGTGTTGGAAAGCTCGTTATCAATTATATGAACTCCTAAAATTTGATTCTAACTTATTTTGCGGTCTTTTTGAAGATGTTTTGGACGAGCGGGTCTAAATGGGCCGAACAATGGACCCGTTAAAATTTTAACTGAGTAAAAATTACATAAATTGAGTTTTTGCAATATGATCGAGTTGAAAAGCTCGTAATCAATTATATAATCTCCTAAAATATGATTATAACTTGTTTTGCGGTCATTTTTGTAAAGGTTTTGTACGAGCGGGTCTAAATGGGCCGAACAGTGGACCCATTAGAATTTTAATAGAGTAAAAAGTTCAGAAATCGAGTTTTTGCAATATAATCGTGTTGAAAAGCTCGTAATCAATTATATGAACTCCTAAATATGGATTAAAACTTATTTTGCAACCCTTTTGTAGAGGTTTCGGACGAGCGGGTCTAAATGGGCCGAACATTGAACCCGTTAGAATTTTAAAAGAGTAAAAAGTACAGAAATCGAGCTTTTTGCAATATAATCGTGTTTAAAAGCTCGTAATTAATTATATGAACTCCTAAATTTTGATTAAAACTTATTTTGCAGTACTTTTTGTAAGGTTTCGGACGAGCGGGTCTAAATGGGCCAAACAATGGACCTGTTAGAATTTTAACTGAGTAAAAAGTACATAAATTGAGTTTTTGCATTATAATCGTGTTGAAAAGCTCGTAATCAATTATATGAACTCCTAAAATTTGATTATAACTTATTTTGCGGTCTTTTTTGTAGAGGTTTCGGTCGAACGGGTCTAATTGAGCCGAACAATGGACACATTAGAATTTTAACCGAGTAAAAAGTACAAAAATCGAGTTTATGCAATATAATCATGTTGAAAAGCTTGTAATAAATTATATGAACTCCTAAATTTTGATTAAAATTTGTTTTGCGGTCCTTTTTGTAGAGGTTTCGGACGAGCGGGTCTAAATGGGCCGAACAAAGGAACCGTTAGAATTTTAACTGAGTAAAAAGTACAGTAATCGATTTTTGCAATATAATCGTGTTGAAAAGCTCGTAATCAATTGTATGAACTCCTAAAATTTGATTCTAACTTATTTTGCGGTTTTTTTGTAGAGATTTCGGACGAGCGGGTCTAAATGGGCCTAAAAATGGACCCGTTAGAGTTTTAACTGAGTAAAAAGTACATAAATTGAGTTTTTGCAATATAATCGTGTTGAAAAGCTCGTAATCAAATCTATGAACTCCTAAATTTGGATTAAAACTTATTTTGCAACCCTTTTGTAAAGGTTTCGGACGAGCGGGTCCAAATGGGCCGAACAATGGAACCGTTAGAATTTTAACTGACTAAAAAGTACAAAAATCGAGTTTTTGCAATATTATCGTGTTGAAAAGCTCGTAATGAATTATATGAACTCCCAGAATTTGATTCTAACTTGTTTTGCGGTCTTTTTTGTAGAGGTTTCGGACGAGCGGGTCTAAATGGGCCGAACAATGGACCCGTTAGTATTTTAACTGAGTAAAAAGTACAAAAATCGAGTTTTTGCAAAATAATCGTGTTGCAAAGCTCGTAATCAATTATATGAACTCCTAACTTTGGATTAAAAATTATTTTGTAGTCCTTTTTGTAGAGGTTTCGGACGAGCGGGTCTAAATCGGCCGATCAATGGACCTGTTAGAATTTTAACTGAGTAAAAAGTACTAAAATCGAGTTTTTGCAATATAATCGTGTTGAAAAGCTCTTAATAAATTTTATGAACTCCTAAATTTGGTTTAAAACTTATTTTGCAACCCTTTTGTAGTGGTTTCGAACGAGCGGGTCTAAATGGGCCGAACAATGGACCCGTTAGAATTTTAACTGAGTAAAAAGAATATAAATTGAGTTTTTGCAATATAATCGTGTTGAAAAGCTCGTAATCAATTATATAAACTCCTAAACTTTGATTATAACTTGTTTTGCGGTCATTTTTGTAGAGGCTTCGGACGAGCGGGTCTAAATGGGTCGAACAATGGACCCATTAGAATTTTAATGGGGTAAAAAGTACAGAAATCGAGTTTTTGCAATATAATCTTGTTGGATAGCTTGTAATCAATTATATGAACTCCTAAATTTGGATTAAAACTTATTTTGCAGCCCTTTTTGTAGAGGTTTCGGACGAGCCGATTTAAATGGGCCGAACAATGGACCCGTTAGAATTTTAACTGAGTAAAAATTTACAGTAATCAAGTTTTTGCAATATAATCGTGTTGAAAAGCTCATAATCAATTATATGAACTCATAAAATTTAATTCTAACTTATTTTTTGTTCTTTTTTGTAGAGGTTTCAACCGAGCGGGTCTAAATGGGGCGAACAATGGACCCATTAGAATTTTAACTAAGTAAAAACTACAGAAATCGAGTTTTTGCAATATAATCATGTTAAAAAACTAGTAATCAATTGTATGAACTCCTAAATTTGGATTAAAACTTATTTTGCAACCCTTTGTAGAGGTTTCGGACGAGCGGGTCTAAATGAGCCGAACAATAGAACCGTTAGAATTTTAACAGAGTAAAAAGTACAGAAATCGAGTTTATGCAATATTATCGTGTTGAAAAGCTCGTAATCAATTCTATGAAATCCTAAATTTGGATTAAAACTTATTTTGCAACCCTTTTGTAGAGGTTTCAGACGAGCGGGTCCAAATGGGCCGAACAATGGAACCGTTTAAATTTTAACTGACTAAAAAGTACAGAAATCGAGTTTTTGCAATATAATCGTGTTGAAAAGCTCGTAATCAATTATATGAACTCCAAAAATTTGATTCTAACTTGTTTTGCGGTCTTTTTTGTAGAGGTTTCGGACGAGCGGGTCTAAATGGGCTGAACAATAGACTCGTTAGCATTTTAAATGAGTAAAAAGTACAAAAATCGAGTTTTTGCAAAATAATCGTGTTGAAAAGCTTGTAATCAATTATATGAACTCCTAAATTTGGATTAAAAATTATTTTACAGTCCTTTTTATAGAGGTTTCGGACGAGCGGGTCTAAATGGGCCGAACAAAGGACCCGTTAGAATTTTAAATGAGTAAAAAGTACAGAAAGCGAGTTTTTGCAATATAATCGTGTTGAAAAGCTCGTAATCAATTGTATGAACTCCTACATTTGGATTAAAACTTATTTTGCAACCCTTTTTGTCGAGGTTTCGGACGAGCGGGTCTAAATGGGCCGAACAATGGACCTTTTAGAATTTTAACTAAGTCAAAAGTTCAGAAATTGAGGTTTTGCAATAGATTAGTGCTGGAAAGCTCGTAATCAACTATATGAACTCCTATAATTTGATTAAAACTTGTTTTGTGGTCATTTTTGTAGAGGTTCCGGACGAGCGAGTCTAAATGGTCCGAACAATGGACCCGTTAGAATTTTAACAGAGTAAAAAGTACAGAAATCGAGTTTTTGCAATATAATTGTGTTGAGAAGTTCGTAATCAATTATATGAACTACTAAATTTGGATTAAAACTTATTTTGTAGCCCTTTTGTAGAGGTTTCGGACGAGCGGGTCTAAATGGGCCGAATAATGGAACCGTTTTTTAACTGATTAAAAAGTACAGAAATCGAGTTTTTGCAATATAAACGTGTTAAAAAGCTCGTAATCAATTAGATGAACTCCTAAAATTTGATTATAACTTATTTTGCGGTCTGTTTTTGTAAAGGTTTCGGACGAGCGGGTCTAAATGGGCCGAACAATGGACCCGTTAGAACTTTAACTGAGTCAAAAGTTCAGAAATTTAGTTTTTGCTATATAATCGTGTTGAAAAGATCATAATCAATTACATGAACTCCTAAAATTTGATTAAACTTATTTTGCGGTCTTTTTTGTAGAGGTTTCGGACGAGCGGGTCTAAATATGCCGAACAATGGACCCGTTAGAATTTTAACTGAGTAAAAAGTACATAAATTGAGTTTTTGCGACATAATCGTGTTGAAAAGATCGTATTTAATTATATGAACTCCTAAAATTTGATTAAAACTTGTTTTGCGGTCTTATTTATTGAGGATTGGGACGAGCGGGTCCAAATGGGCCGAACAATGGAACCGTTATAATTTTAACTGAGTGCAAAGAACATAAATTGAGTTTTTGCAATAAAATCTTGTTTAAAAGCTCGTAATCAATTATATGAACTCCTAAAATGTGATTATAACTTGTTTTACGGTTTTTTTGTAGAGGTTTCGGACGAGCGGGTCAAAATGGGCCGAACAATGGACCCGTTAGAACTTTAACTGAGTCAAAAGTTCATAAATTGAGTTTTTTCACTATAATCGTGTTTAAAAATTATTTTGTAGTCCTTTTTGTAGAGGTTTCGGACGAGCGGGTCTAAATGGGTCGAACAATGGACCCGTTAGAACTTTAACTGAGTAAAAAGTACAGAAATCGAGTTTTTGTAATATAATCATGTTGAAAAGCACGTAATCAATTATATAAACACCTAAAATTTGATTAAAACTTGTTTTGCGGTCATTTTTGTAGAGGTTTCGAACGATGGGGTCTAAATGGGCCGAACAGTGGACCCGTTTGAATTTTAACGGAGTAAAAAGTACAGAAATTGAGTTTTTGCAATATTATCATGTTGAAAAGCTCGTAATCAATTGTATGAACTCCTAATTTTTGAATAAAAACTTATTTTGCAGCCCTTTTTGTAGAGGTTACGGACGAGCGGGTCTAAATGGGCCAAACAATGGAGCCGTTAGAATTTTAACTGAGTAAAAAGTACAGAAATCGAGTTTTTGCAATATAATCATGTTGAAAAGCTCGTAATCAATTGTATGAACTCCTAAATTTGGATTAAAACTTATATTGCAACCCTTTTGTAGAGGTTTCAGACGAGCTGGTCTAAATGGGCCGAACAATGGACCCGTTAGAATTTTAACTGAGTAAAAAGATCAAAAATTGAGTTTTTACAATGTAATCGTGTTGATAAGCTCTTAATCAATTATATAAACTCCTAAAATTTGATTATAACTTGTTTATCGGTCTTTTTTGTAGAGGTTTCGGACGAGCGGGTCTAAATGGGCCGAACAATGGACCCATTAGAATTTTAGCTAAGTCAAAAGTTCAGAAATTGTGTTTTTGCAATATAATCGTGTTGGAAACCTCGTAATCAATTATATGAACTCCTAAGATTTGATTAAAACATGTTTTGCGGTCTTTTTGTAGAGGTTTCGGACGAGCGGGTCTAAATGGGCTGAACAATGGACACGTTAGAATTTTAACTGAGTAAAAAGTACAGAAATCAAGTTTTTGCAATATAATCGTGTTGAAAAGCTTGAAATCAATTATATGAACTCCTAAATTTGGTTTAAAGCTTATTTTGCAGCCCTTTTGTAGAGGTTTCAGATGAGCGGGTCTAAATTGGCCGAACAATGGACCCGTTAGAATTTTAACGGAGTAAAAAGTATAGAAATCGAGTTTTTGCAATATAATCGTGTTGAAAAGCTCTTAATCAATTGAATGAACTCCTAAATTTGGATTAAAACTTATTTTGCAGCCCTTTTTGGAAGGGTTTCAGACGAGCGGGTCTAAATGGGCCGAACAATGGACCCGTTAGAATTTTAACGAAGTAAAAAGTACATAAATCATGTTTTTGCAATATAATCATGTTGGAAAGCTCGTAATCACTTATATGAACTCCTAAAATTAATTAAAACTTGTTTTGTGGTCATTTTTGTAAGGTTTCGGACGAGCGGGTCTAAATGGGCTGAACAATGGACCCGTTAGAATTTTAACTGAGTAAAAAGTACAGAAATCGAGTTTTTGCAATATAATCATGTTGAAAAGATCTTAATAAATTTTATGAACTCTTAAATTTGGATTAAAACTTATTTTGCAACCCTTTTGTAGTGGTTTCAGACGAGCGGGTCTAAATGGGACGAACTATGGAACCGTTAGAATTTTAACTGAGTAAAAAGTACAGTAATCGAGTTTTTGCAGTATAATCGTGTTGAAAAGCTCGTAACCAATTATATGAACTCCTAAATTTGGATTAAAACTTATTTTGTAGCCCTTTTTGTAGAGGTTTCGGACGAGGAGGTCTAAATGGGCTGAACAATGGACCCGTTAGAATTTTAACTGAGTAAAAAGTACAAAAATCGAGTTTTTGCAATATAATCGTGTTGAAAAGCTCATAATCAATTATATGAATTTCTAATTTGGATTAAAACTTATTTTGTAGCCCTTTTAGTAGCGGTTTCGGACGAGCGGGTCTAAATGGGCCGAACAATGGACCCGTTAGAATTTTAACTGCATAAGAAGAACATAAATTGAGTTTTTTCAATATAATCGTGTTGAAAAGGTCGTAATCAATTATATAAACTCCTAAAATTTGATTATAACTTGTTTTGCGGTCATTTTTGTAGAGGTTTCGGACGAGCGGGTCTAAATGGACCGAACAATGGACCCATTAGAATTTTAATGGAGTAAAAAGTACAGAAATCGAGTTTTTGCAATATAATCGTGTTGGATAGCTCGTAATCAATTATATGAACTCCTAAATTTGGATTAAAACTTATTTTGCAACCCTTTTTGTAGAGGTCTCGGACGAGCCCATTTAAATGGGCCGAACAATGGACCCGTTAGAATTTTAACTGAGTAAAAATTATAGTAATCGAGATTTTGCAATATAATCGTGTTGAAAAGCTCGTAATCAATTCTATGAACTCCTAAATTTGGATTAAAACTTATTTTGCAACCCTTTTATAGAGGTTTTGGACAAGCGGGTCTAAATAGGCCGAGCATTGGACCCGTTAGAATTTTAACTGAGTAAAAAGTACAGAAATCGAGTTTTTGCAATATAATCGTGTTGAAAAGCTCGTAATCAATTATATGAACTACTAAAATTTGATTAAAACTTGTTTTGCGGTCTTTTTTGTAGAGGTTTCTGACAAGCGGGTCTAAATCGGCCGACCAATGGACCCGTTAGAATTTTAACTGTGTAAAAATTACAGAAATCGAGATTTTGCAATATAATCGTGTTGAAAAGCTCATAATCAATTATATGAACTCCTACATATTGATTAAAACTGATTTTGCTGCCATTTTGTAGTGTTTTCGGATGAGCGGGTCTAAATGGGCCGAAAAATGGACCCGTTAGAATTTTAACTAAGTAAAAAGTACATAAATCTAGTTTTTGCAATATAATCGTGTTGAAAAGCTCATAATCAATTATATGAACTCCTAAAATTTGATTCTAACTTATTTTGCGGTCTTTTTTGTAGAGGTTTCGGACGAGCGGGTCTAAATGGACCGAACAATGGACCCGTTAGAATTTTAACTAAGTAAAAAGTATAGAAATCGAGTTTTTGCAACATAATCGTGTTGAAAAGCTCGTAATCAACTGTATGAACTCCTAAATTTGGATTAAAACTTATTTTGCAACCCTTTTGTAGAGATTTCGGACGAGCGGGTCTAAATGGGCGAACAATGGACCCGTTAGAATTTTAACTGAGTAAAAATTACAGAAATCAAAATTTTGCAATATAATTGTGTTGAAAAGCTCGTAATCAATTATATGAACTCCTAAAATTTGATTCTAATTTGTTTTGCGGTCTCTTTTGTAGAGGTTTCGGACGAGCGGGTCTAAATGGGCCGAAAAATGGACCCGTTAGAATTTTAACTGGGTAAATAGTACAGAAATTGAGTTTTTTCAATATAATCGTGTTGAAAAGCTTATAATCAATTGTATAAACTCCAAAATTTGGATTAAAACTTATTTTGCAACCCTTTTGTAGAGGTTTCGGACGAGCGGGTCTAAATGGGCCGAACAATGGACCCGTTAGAATTTTAACTGAGTAAAACGTACAGAAATCGAGTTTTTGCAATATAATCGTGTTGAAAAGCTCGTAATCAATTATATGAACTCCTAAAATTTGATTAAAACTTGTTTTTCGGTCATTTTTGTAGAGGTTTCAGATGAGCGAGTCTAAATGGGACGAAAAATGGACCTGTTAGAATTTCACCTGAGTAAAAAGTACAGAAATTGAGTTTTTTCAATATAATCATGTTGAAAAGCTCGTAATCAATTATATGAAGTCCTTAATTTTGATTAAAACTAATTTTACGATCCTTTTTGTAAGGTTTGGGACAGGCGGGTCTAAATGGGTCAAACAATGGAGCTGTTAGAGTTTTAACCGAGTAAAAAGTACAAAAATTGAGTTTTAGCAAAATAACCGTGTTGAAAAGCTCGTGATCAATTATATGAACTCCTAAAATTTGATTATAACTTATTTTGCGGTCTTTTTTTGTAGAAGTTTCGGACGAGCGAGTCTAATTGGGCCGAATAATGGACCCGTTAGAATTTTAAATGAGTAAAAAGTACAGAATCGAGTTTTTGCAATATAATCGTGTTGAAAAGCTCGTAATAAATTGTATGAACTCCTAAATTTTGATTAAAACTTGTTTTGTGGTCCTTTTTGTGGAGGTTTTGGAGGAGCGGGTCTAAATGGGCCGTAAAATGGACCTGTTAGAATTTTAACTGAGTAAAAAGTACAAAATTTGAATTTTTACAATGTAATCGTGTTGAAAAGCTCGTAATCAATTGTATGAACTCCTAAATTTGTATTAAAACTTGTTTTGTGGTCATTTTTGTAGAGGTTTCGGATGAGCGGGTCTAAATGGGCCAAACAACGGACCCGTTAGAACTTTAAGTGAGTAAAAAGTACAGAAATCGAGTTTTTGCAATATAATCGTGTTGAAAACCTCATAATCAATTATATGAACTCCCAAATTTAGATTAAAACTTATTTTGCAGCCCTTTTGTAGAGTTTTCGGACGAGCGGGTCAAATGGGCCGAACAATGGACCGTTAGAATTTGGATTAAAATCGTGGAGGTCACGAAAGCCGAGTCCCCCTGTTGATTTGGCGGTATAGAGGGAGTCCCAAGAAAGCAGCGGCCATCCTCGCCTATTTCTACGTCCTGACCACCAATAACGGCGGATAGAGACAATCATGTCATCTATGATATTTTGTGGCAGTAGGTAGCATGACATGATATATTGTGGCATTGCATGTGCCACTTCAGTTAATATTCTAACGGGTCCATTGTTCGGCCCATTTAGACCCGCTCGTCTGAAACCTCTACAAAAGGGTTGCAAAATAAGTTTTAATCATATTTAGGAGTTCATACAATTGATTACGAGCTTTTCAACACGATTATATTGCAAAAACTCGATTTCTGTACTTTTTACTCAGTTAAAATTCTAACGGGTCCATTGTTCGGCCCATTTAGACCCGCTCGTCCGAAACCCTTACAAAAAAGATCGCAAAATAAATTTTAATCAAATTTTAGGAGTTCATATAATTGATTAAGAGCTTTTCAACACGATTATATTGCAAAATCTCGATTACAATTCTTTTTACTCAGTTAATATTCTAACGGGTCCATTGTTCGGCCCATTTAGACCCGCTCGTCCGAAACCTCTACAAAAGGGTTGCAAAATAAGTTTTAATCCAAATTTAGGAGTTCATACAATTGTTTATGAGGTTTTCAACACGATTATATTGCAAAAACTCGATTTCTTCTCTTTTTACTCAGTTAAAATTCTAAAGGGTCCATTGTTCGCCCCATTTAGACCCGCTCGTCCGAAACCTCTATAAAAAAAACTGCAAAACAAGTTAGAGTCAAATTTTAGGATTTCATATAATTGATTACGAGCTTTTCAACACGACTATATTGCAAAAACTTGATTTCTTTACTTTTTACTCAGTTAAAATTCTAACGGGTCCATTGTTCGGCCCATTAAACCCGTTCGTCCAAAATCTCTACAAAAGGGTTGCAAAATAAGTACTAATCCAAATTTAGGAGTTCATACAATTGATTACGAGCTTTTCAACACAATTATATTGCAAAAACTCGACTTTTGTTCTTTTTACTTAGGTAAAATTCTAACGGGTCCATTGTTAGGCCCATTTAGACCCGCTCGTCCGAAACCTCTACAAAAGGGTTGCAAAATAAGTTTTAATCAAAATTTAGAAGTTCATACAATTGGTTACGAGCTTTTCAACAAGATTATATTGCAAAATCTCGATTACAGTTCTTTTTACTCAGTTAAAATTCTAACGGGTCCATTGTTCGGCCCATTTAGACCCGCTCATCCGAAACCTTTACAAAAAAGATCGCAAAATAAGTTTTAATCAAATTTTAGGAGTTCATATAATTGATTAAGAGCTTTTCAACATGATTATATGGCAAAAACTCGATTTCTATTCTTTTTACTCAGTTAATATTCTAACGGGTCCATTGTTCGGCCAATTTAGACCCGCTCGTCCGAAACCTCTACAAAAGGGTTGCAAAATAAGTTTTAATCCAAATTTAGGAGTTCATACAATTGATTACGAGCTTTTCAACACAATTATATTGCAAAAACACGATTTTTTTGCTTTTTACTCAGTTAAAATTCCAACGGGTCCATTGTTCGGCCCATTTAGACCCGCTCGTCCGAAACCTCTACAAAAGGTTTGCAAAATAAGTTTTAATCAAAATTTAGGAGTTCATACAATTGATTATGAACTTTTCAACACGATTATATTGCAAAAACTCGATTTATGTACTTTTTACTCAGTTAAAATTCTAACGGGTCCATTGTTCGGCCCATTTAGACCCGCTCGTGCGAAACCTTTACAAAAAAGATCGCAAAGTAAGTTCTAATCAAATTTTAGGAGTTCATATAATTGATTAAGAGCTTTTCAACGCGATTATATTGCAAAAACTTGATTTCTGTACTTTTTACTCAGATAAAATTCTAACGGGTCCATTGTTCGGCCCATTTAGACCCGCTCGTCCGAAACCTCTACAAAAGGGTTGCAAAATACGTTTTAATCCAAATTTAGGAGTTCATACAATTGATTACAAGCTTTTCAACACAATTATATTGCAAAAACTTGATTTTTGTGATTTTTACTCAGTTAAAATTCTAACGGGTCCATTGTTCGGCCCATTTAGACCTGCTCATCTGAAACCTCCACAAAAGGGTTGCAAAATAAGTTTTAATCCAAATTTAGGAGTTCATACAATTGATTACGAGCTTTTCAACACGATTATATTGCAAAAACTCGACTTTTGTACTTTTTACTCAGTTAAAATTCTAACGGGTCCATTGTTCGTCCCATTTAGACCCGCTCGTCCGAAACCTTTACAAAAAAGATCGCAAAATAAATTTTTATCAAATTTTACGATTTCATATAATTGATTAAGAGCTTTTCAACACGACTATATTGCAAAAACTTGATTTCTGTTCTTTTTACTCAGTTAATATTCTAACGGGTCCATTGTTCGGCCCATTTAGACCCGCTCGTCCGAAACCTCTACAAAAGGGTTGCAAAATAAGTTTTAATCCAAATTTAGGAGTTCATACAATTGATTACGAGCTTTTCAACACAATTATATTGCAAAAACTTGATTTTTTTTATTTTTACTCAGTTAAAATTCTAACGGGTCCATTGTTCGGCCAATTTAGACCTGCTCATCCGAAACCTCTACAAAAGTGTTGCAAAATAAGTTTTAATCCAAATTTAGGAGTTCATACAATTGATTACGAGCTTTTCAACACGATTATATTGCAAAAACTCGACTTCTGTACTTTTTACTCAGTTAAAATTCTAACGGGTCCATTGTTCGTCCCATTTAGACCCGCTCGTCCGAAACCTTTACAAAAAAGATCGCAAAATAAATTTTAATCAAATTTTACGATTTCATATAATTGATTAAGAGCTTTTCAACACGACTATATTGCAAAAACTTGATTTCTGTTCTTTTTACTCAGTTAATATTCTAACGGGTCCATTGTTCGGCCCATTTAGACCCGCTCGTCCGAAACCTCTACAAAAGGGTTGCAAAATAAGTTTTAATCCAAATTTAGGAGTTCATACAATTGATTACGAGCTTTTCAATACAATTATATTGCAAAAACTCGATTTCTGTTCTTTTTACTTAGTTAATATTCTAAAGGGTCCATTGTTCGCCCCATTTAGACCCGCTCGTCCGAAATCTCTACAAAAGGGTTGCAAAATATGTTTTAATCCAAATTTAGGAGTTCATACAATTGATTACGAGCTTTTCAACACTATTATATTGCAAAAACTCGATTTTTGTTCTTTTTACTCAGTTAAAATTCTAAAGGGTCCATTGTTCGCCCCATTTAGACCCGCTCGTCCGAAACCTCTACAAAAAACCGCAAAACAAGTTAGAGTCAAATTTTAGGATTTCATATAATTGATTACGAGCTTTTCAACACGACTATATTGCAAAAACTTGATTTATGTACTTTTTACTCATTTAAAATTCTAACGGGTCCATTGTTCGGCCCATTTAGACCCGCTCGTCCGAAACCTCTACAAAAAGGGTTGCAAAATAAGTTTTAATCCAAATTTAGGAGTTCATACAATTGATTACGAGCTTTTCAACACAATTATATTGTAAAAACTCAATTTTTGTGCTTTTTACTCAGGTAAAATTCTATCGGGTCCATTTGTTCGGCCCATTTAGACCCGCTTGTCCGAAACCTCTACAAAAGGGTTGCAAAATAAGTTTTAATAAAAATTTAGGAGTTCATACAATTGATTACGAGCTTTTCAACACGATTATATTGCAAAAACTCGATTTATGTAGTTTTTACTCAGTTAAAATTCTAACGGGTGGTGGGTGTGATGAAAACTCTCTCAACTTTTTTCTCTCTAACTCTCCCTCTCCTTTTCCCCTTCCACTCCAGCCACCACCACCACCACCACTTTCCACCCTTCCACCACCACTTCTACCACCTCTCCCCTTCACCTCCACCGCCGTGGTGCTTGCTTAGCACCCAAACGGCGACTGTGGTAATCCGAACCCTCACCCCGCAGAATTTTACTTTCCCGTTGGCATTGCCATGGCTCTCCTCTAACCATCTACCGATCTTTCCATGCTGGTTGGTGTCACACCACCCTCTGGCCAAAGGGATACCACCGGAGTTCTCCATGGCTACCCCTCATTGGCACGTACAGGTTTGTTTATCCATTTTATTATTGTCATGGAAATCATACTTTCTGCCATCATCCATAATTTTCCATGTTAATCTCATCATAATAATTTTTTGTAATCTTAATAATCTTTCGGATTGTTTTGATTCTGCTGGGTCACACTTATGGGTGGCCTTCGTCACCCCAGCCCTCATAAACATGGCACATGGGTTATCCTGGCCGTCACAGCCTTGTACTCTTGCTTCTCTTGGACAATGGTACGAGAATTGCAAGTCTATTATTATCGTATTTGGCCAACCTACTGCATGGCGAGGGCTTGCATGCAAACGGATGCATAGATGCAACCATTTACACCATGCAACATCTATATTATTATATCCGGGGAATTTTATTCTCTTATATTTATTAGTGATACTCCTCACGTGTGGATTGCTGGTTGCTAGCAATCTACCAGGATACATTCTGAGACCATCGCGCACTGCAGCTAAGGTTTCT
Organism: Hibiscus trionum; assembly: GCA_030270665.1. Classification (NCBI taxonomy): domain Eukaryota; kingdom Viridiplantae; phylum Streptophyta; class Magnoliopsida; order Malvales; family Malvaceae; genus Hibiscus; species Hibiscus trionum. The sequence goes on along the minus strand of BSYR01000010.1, from coordinate 32,912,080 downwards.
CCATTCCCCTCCATGCAGACAATAATGGTAATTTGTGTAGCGATGGTATTCCGGGCCAGGTACGTTGCTACCACGGTCTCCATGCAGGGTTACAGTGTTGTTCACTCTCATTGGAGGAGAGGCAACGCTTTGAGAATCCATTACCCCGTTCTTTGCGAGATTTTTTTGTTCCAACAAAGCGGGATAATTCGAATGTTCTTAACGGATAAGTTCCGATATATCAGGAATCCATTTCCTTTTGATTTCACCTTCAATTTCACATTATCTAAATCTAAAATATTGTTTGAAATTGTTGGGACAGCTATCACTATCTCTTCAAATCTAAAAATACCATGCATTTTCAAATTCTATTTGAAACTTAAATTATCTAAGTTAAAATTGAATTTTGAATTTGTTGAGAGAGATTTGATATCTCTTTTTACGGTGAACCTAAAGCTCTTTAGGATTCCCATGCATTTCAAATTGCAGGTAAAATTACATTTAAATGTTATTTTATCCTCTGCAATTCGAATTTTCTCTAAATTATCTAAATTTAGAATATCTTTTGAAGTTGGTGGGGAATCTATCACTATCTCTACTAGTCTAAAAATACCATACATTTTCAAATTCTATTTCAAACTTAATTTATCTAAGTTGAAATTGAATTTTGAATTTGTTGAGAGAGATTTGATCAAATTGCAGATAAAATTACATTTAAACGTTATTTTATCCTTTGTAATTCGAATTTTCTCCAAATTATCTAAATTTAGAATATTTTTTGAAGTTGGTAGGGAATCAATCTCTACTGAACTAAAAATACCATACATTTTCAAATTCTATTTCAAAATTAAATTATCTAAGTTAAAATTGAATTTTGAATTTGTTGGAAGAGATTTGATATCTCCTTTTTTTGGTGAATCTAAGGATCTTTAGGATTCCCATGCATTTCAAATTGCATATAAAATTACATTTAAATGTTATTTTATCCTCTGCAATACGAATTTTCTCCAAATTATCTAACTTTAGAATATTTTTTGAAGTTGGTGGGGAATCTATCACTATCTCTACTAATCTAAAAATACCATACATTTTCAAATTCTATTTCAAACTTAAATTATCTAAGTTAAAATTGAATTTTGAATTTGTTGAGAGAGATTTGATCAAATTGCGGATAAGATTACATTTAAACGTTATTTTATCCTCTGCAATTCGAATTTTCTCCAAATTATCTAAATTTAGAATATTTTTTGAAGTTGGTAGGGAATCTATCTCTACTGATCTAAAAATACCATACATTTTCAAATTCTATTTCAAACTTAAATTATCTAAGTTAAAATTGAATTTTGAATTTGTTGGAAGAGATTTGATATCTCCTTTTTCGGTGAACCTAAGGCTCTATAGGATTCCCATGTATTTCAAATTGCAGATAAAATTACATTTAAATGATTTTTTATCCTCTGCAATTCGAATTTTCTCCAAATTATCTAAATTTAGAATATTTTTTGAAGTTGGTGGGGAATCTATCACTATCTCTACTAATCTAAAAATACCATACATTTTCAAATTCTATTTCAAACTTAAATTATCTAAGTTAAAATTGAATTTTGAATTTGTTGAGAGAGATTTGATCAAATTGCAGATAAAATTACATTTAAACGTTATTCTATCCTCTGCAATTCGAATTTTCTCCAAATTATCTAAATTTAGAATATTTTTTGAAGTTGGTAGGGAATCTATCACTATCTCTACTGATCCAAAAATACCTTACATTTTCAAATTCTATTTCAAACTTAAATTATCTAAGTTAAAATTGAATTTTGAGGACTAGTTGGCTGCAACGTCAAGAACTACCAAAGGAGCAAATGGCTCGCGCAAAACCAAACATAGCCCTCCGATGGTTGCTGCTGGTGTTACCAAGAGGCCGAGAACTTCCCCCTCCACTCAAGCTAAGCCGGTGAAACCCGGAATGCCCTCTGACAAACCTTTCAAACTATCTAAAGCTGGGATGAGCAGCAAAATCTCTTCGGCGGCGGTTGACGTTCAACCCCGCCGAGAGAAATGAGGATCTTTTGTTGGAACTGCCGCGGTCTTGGTTCCCCGACGGCAGTTCAAGGGTTGAGCACCATTGCTCACAGGTTGCAACCGGATGTTATCTTCTTGTCTGAAACTCGCTTATGTCGTTACTATTATGATCGTTTAAGAATTTTATTAGATATGCATGGCTGCATCCATGTTGATAGCAGCCCCACATGTTCCAGTCTCATCATTTTTTGGAATAATAAAATTCAACTTGATTTGATTTCGTATTCTGATCGATCCATTGATGTTATTTTAAATTCGAATGATGAATGTTTTCTTTTTACGGGCATTTATGGTTACGCTGACACAAATATGAAGTCTAAAACATGGGATTTGATTGATTCTTTGCGTCATGCTTCACCAATGCTGTGGTTAATTGGCGGTGACCTTAATGATATTTTATCAGATTCAGAAAAACAGGGAGGCTGTCGCCGACCGCAATCACAAATCACTAGCTTTCGCGAATGTTTATCTCGCAATAGTCTTTTTTATTGCAAGCCAGCATCGGGTTGGTTCACTTGGTCCCGCATCGGGCCTAATGTCTCAACTGTTTGTGAACGACTTGACCGTTTTGTAGCATGCAATGCATGGCTTAGTGAACATTCCACATTCGGATGCTGGAATATTTTTTCCCCGGATTCTGACCATTATGTCATAGTCATGGATACCAAATATGTTCCCCAACGCAACACTACTCCTCGTGAGACCTTTGACCATTTCCGTTTTGAATATTGTTGGGCAAATGATCCATCATGCATCACGACCGTCCAACAGGCATGGGCGAATGCATCTGGTAACTTGCCTGATAAATTACATGCAGTCGGTAACCATCTGCGCGATTGGCAATCGCATCGCCGATACCAGTCGCACAACCGCATTGCAGAATTACAACGCAAAATCAATTCATATATGCGACGTCGTCATCTACCGCCTGCGATGCTAAATGACCTGCGCGACGCAAAACTAGAGCTTCGACGTCTTCTAGATGTCCGTGAAGCATACTGGGCACAATGATCGCGGGTCACATGGTTGTCCCAAGGGGACAAAAACACGTCTTTTTTCCACGCTAGAGCCTCTAAGCGCAGGAAAAAGAATACTATTCGTGGCCTTCACGATGGTAACCATGTTTGGCATACAGCTACGCCAAGGCTCCTTCAAATAGCATCAGATTATTTTCGGACGATGTTTACATCGTCCAACCCTAGTTCTTCGCCACGTCTGTTAGAACAAATTTCTTCGGTTATCACTCCATCAATGAATGCCTCTCTTTTGAGACCATTCACAGAGGGTGAAGTGCTTGCCGCCTTTCAGGATATTAGTCCTAAGAAAGCTCCGGGCATCGATGGTTTTCCTAGTGGTTTTTTCCGGCAACACTGGAACATCATTGGGCCTGAATTTATCCAGCTCTGTCTTCGTCCATTGCGTGGGGAAGCCGACATGTCGACTGTTAATAAAACGGCCATCGTGCTTATCCCGAAGGTTGCGGACCCCACCAATATGCGCCAGTTTCGACCAATTAGCTTATGCACGGTTATATACAAAACAGTTGCTAAGGTTCTTGTTAACCGTCTTAAGCCTGTTCTACCTGATTGTATCAGTGATGCACAGGCAGCCTTTGTTCGTGGCAGGAACATAACCGACAACATTTTAATCGCCCATGAGCTTGTGCATACCCTCCACTCGAATAGCGCTGCCATTTACCAAGGGGCGGCGTTGAAACTAGATATGGAGAAGGCGTTCGACAAAGTCGAATAGTCATTCCTTCGGGATGTGATGTCACGCATGGGCTTTGCACCTGAATGGGTGCACCTCATACTTCGCTGTGTCTCCTCGGTCTCTTTTTCTGTTAGAATTAACGGGACCCTATCCGATGAGTTTGTGCCTGCTCGAGGCATCCGACAGGGCGACCCCCTCTCCCCTTTCCTCTTTCTGATTTGTTCCCAAGGGTTATCAGCGGCCCTTGAATCCGAACAACGGGAAAGACGCCTTCTCGGCCTACAGGCTAATCGACATGGACCTAGGATTACACATCTGCTATTTGCCGATGATAGCATTGTTTTCCTTCGTAATTGCCCAGATGAGGTTGATAGGTTGAAAGAGATTCTACGCCTATATGAATCCTTCTCAAGACAAACTGTTAATTTCGATAAGTCCACAGCTTACTGCAGTTCACGCTGCTCTGAGACCTTCATTCAGGCAGTTCGATTGACTCTCGGAGTACGCATTGTCGAGGACCCGGGTATCTATCTCGGAGTTCCCCTCATGATAGGGCGGAACCGAACGAAATGCTTAAGTTTTGTCCGCGACAAAGTCAGTTCTCGAATAACTAAATGGGACACCAACTTACTTTCATTCAGTGGACGCGAAACACTGATCAAGTCGGTCGCACAAGCCATACCTTAGTATGTTATGTCTTGTTACTTGCTTCCGCAGAACATCATAGATGATATGACTAGCTCGATCCGTCGTTATTGGTGGTCTGGCCGTAGTAACAATCGAGGCTGGCCTCTGCTATCTTGGGAGTCTATTTGTGATCCCAAGGCAGCAGGGGGAAGGGGATTTAGGAATCTACACGATTTTAACATTGCTCTCTTAGGTAAACAATTGTGGAGGCTGATCCATTCGCCTGAATCCCTCCTTGCGCGTGTCTTACGCTCACGTTACTTTCCTTCTGGGAAATTATTGGATGCTAAGCTTGATCGACGCGCGTCCTTCGCTTGGCGAGGACTTTGGCAGGCCATGCAACGATTGCAGCCAGGGTTCTTTTGGCGACCTGGAATTCAGAGTCAGATCCGTATCCACCGCGACCCTTGGGGTGGTACCTCTAGTTTATCCTTATTTGGAAATTATCAAGACGAGGAGGAACTCCCCTTACGTTGTCGTGACTTCATGATCGGCAATCAAGCGTCTTGGGACGAACCCAAAGTTCGCCAGCATTTTGACTGGGATGATGCTGATGCCATACTGCGTGTGCCAATCTCCAATGAGCGGCGCGATGCATTACTTTGGGGATATCATGACACGGGTATGTATTCGGTGCGTTCCGGATATCTATTCTTACGGCGTCCAATCAGACCTATTAGTCGTCCTTCTCCCCTTTGGCTGGTTATCTCCAAAGCGAGCACCCTTCCGAAGATTCGGTCATTTAGCTGGAGAGCAGGACGAGAAGCTCTACCCACAGGAGACCGTCTTGCAACTGTGGGGTTAGGCACTGGCATGTGCCCTTTTTGCCCGACTCTAGTGGAAACCCCACTCCATGCTCTCCGAGATTGTGTTGGAGCAGCTGAGGTTCTACAACTAGCTGGGTTCCCCCTCCCTTTACGTACTAGCACGCTCTTCCCCACTCACTTATGGTTGGAACAAGGGGCCTCGTTACTTTCTCGCTCTAAATTTAGTTTGTTCCTCACTATCCTTTGGAACATTTGGAACCGGAGAAACGACTGGGTTCACTCCAAGCGTTTGCAGCCGTCATGGCTTACTCTTATGAACTCTAAGGAACTGTTACAGGACTACGACTCGGCCAACTCTCTTCACGCCTCGACGCATCTACAGACAGAGCCAGCCCTTTCTCAACCAACATGGAGGCCGCCACCAGAAGGGAAGGTTAAAATCAATGTGGATGGGGCTTTCAACCCCGTCACAGGCGAAGCAGGTTTTGGTGTTGTGGCTCGTGATGCTAGCGGCGCTATTCTCCGTGGCTGTGCCGTTCATTGCGCAGGATGCCTAGACGCCTCCACTGCGGAGCTTCGCGCCATTGTCACGGGGGCTACACTTGGTAGGGATGCCGGCTGGTGCATCATCATTATCGAGTCTGACGCTGCTTTGGTCATCAACAAAATACGTTGCCTCGGCCCGGACGCCTCTCCTTTACGGCCACATATTGATGCGGCTCGCCCTCTTTTTCTATCTATTCCAGATTTACATTTTCTTTATGTACCACGAGTTGCTAATGTTCTAGCTCATACTATTGCCAATTGGGCCTTGCACTCTAGGTCCTCATTGTTTTTTGGGTCGGGCTTGCCCGATGTCTTACGCTCTATTTTACCGGTTGGTTTTCAACCCCCTTGATTATATATATATATTTGGGCACTCTTTTCCCCTTTAGGACCCCCTCTGGGCCAGCCCAGTTGGGATTAGTGGGGTTTTTAATGAGGCCTTTTTCTCAAAATTCTAACGGGTCCATTGTTCGGCCCATTTAGACCCGCTCGTCTGAAACCTTTACAAAAAAGATCACAAAATAAGTTTTAATCAAATTTTAGGAGTTCATATAATTGATTAAGAGCTTTTCAACACTATTATATTGCAAAAACTCGATTTCTGTTCTTTTTACTCAGTTAAGATTCTAACGGGTCCATTGTTTGGCCCATTTAGACCCGCTCGTCCGAACCCTTTACAAAGGGTTGCAAAATAAGTTTTAATCCAAATTTAGGAGTTCATACAATTGATTACGAGCTTTTCAACACTATTATATTGCAAAAACTCGATTTTTGTTCTTTTTACTCAGTTAAAATTCTAAAGGGTCCATTGTTCGCCCCATTTAGACCCGCTCGTCCGAAACCTCTACAAAAAATACCGCAAAACAAGTTAGACTCAAATTTTAGGATTTCATATAATTGATTACGAGCTTTTCAACACGACTATATTGCAAAAACACGATTTTTGTGCTTTTTACTCAGTTAAAATTCTAACGGGTCCATTGTTCGGCCCATTTAAAACCGCTCGTCCGAAACCTCTACAAAAGGGTTGCAAAATAAGTTTTAATCCAAATTTAGGAGTTCATACAATTAATTACGAGCTTTCCAATACGATTATATTGAAAAAACTCGATTTCTGTACTTTTTACTCAGTTAAAATTCTAACGGGTCCATTGTTCGGCCCATTTAGACCCGCTCGTCCGAAACCTTTACAAAAAAAGACCGCAAAATAAGTTAGAATCAAATTTTCGGAGCTCATATAATTGATTACGAGCTTTTAACCATGATTATATTGCAAAAACTCGATTACAGTTCTTTTTACTCAGTTTAAATTCTAACAGATCCATTGTTCGGCCCATTTAGACACGCTCGTCCGAAACCTCTACAAAAGGGTTGCAAAATAAGTTTTAATCAAAATTTAGGAGTTCATACAATTGATTACGAGCTTTTCAACACGATTATATTGCAAAAACTCGATTTCTGTACTTTTTACTCAGTTAAAATTCTAATGGGTCCATTGTTCGCCCCATTTAGACCCGCTCGTCCGAAACCTTTACAAAAAAAGATCACAAAATATGTCTTAATCAAATTTTAGGAGATCATATAATTGATAAAGAGCTTTTCAACATGATTATTTTGCAAAAACTCGATTTCTGTTCTTTTTACTCAGTTAATATTCTAACGGGTCCATTGTTCGGCCCATTTAGACCCGCTCGTCCGAAACCTCTACAAAAGGGTTGCAAAATAAGTTTTAATCCAAATTTAGGAGTTCATACAATTTATTACGAGCTTTTCAACACTATTATAGTGCAAAAACTCGATTTTTGTTCTTTTTACTCAGTTAAAATTCTAAAGGGTCCATTGTTCCCCCCATTTAGACCCGTTCGTCCGAAACCTCTACAAAAAGACCGCAAAACAAGTTAGAGTCAAATTTTAGGATTTCATATAATTGATTACGAGCTTTTCAACACGACTATATTGCAAAAACTCGATTTTTGTGCTTTTTACTCCGTTAAAATTCTAACGGGTCCATTATTCGGCCCATTTAAAACCGCTCGTCCGAAACCTTTACAAAAGGGTTGCAAAATAAGTTTTAATCCAAATTTAGGAGTTCATACAATTAATTACGAGCTTTCCAATACGATTATATTGAAAAACCTCGATTTCTGTACTTTTTACTCAGTTAAAATTCTAACGGGTCCATTGTTCGGCCCATTTAGACCCGCTCGTCCGAAACCTTTACAAAAAAGACCGTAAAATAAGTTAGAATCAAATTTTCGGAGTTCATATAATTGATTACGAGCTTTTCAACACGATTATATTGAAAAATCTCGATTACAGTTCTTTTTACTCAGTTAAAATTCTAACGGGTCCATTGTTCGGCCCATTTAGACCCGCTCGTCCGAAGCCTCTACAAAAGGGTTGCAAAATAAGTTTTAATCAAAATTTAGAAGTTCATACAATTGATTACGAGCTTTTCAAAACGATTATATTGCAAAAACTCGATTTATGTTCTTTTTACTCAGTTAATATTCTAACGGGTCCATTGTTCGGCCCATTTAGACCCGCTCGTCCGAAACCTCTACAAAAGGGTTGCAAAATAAGTTTTAATCCAAATTTAGGAGTTCATACAATTGATTACGAGCTTTTTTGCACAATTATTTTGCAAAACTCGATTTTTGTGCTTTTTACTCAGTTAAAATTCTAACGGGTCCATTGTTCGGCCCATTTAGAACCGCTCGTCTGAAACCTCTACAAAAGGGTTGCAAAATAAGTTTTAATCCAAATTTAGGAGTTCTACAATTGATTACTAGCTTTTCTATACGATTATGTTGCAAAACTCATTTTATGTACTTTTTACTCAGATAAGATTCTAACGGGTCCATTGTTTGGCCCATTTAGACCTGCTTGTCTGAACCCTTTACAAAAAAGATCGCAAAATAAATTTTAATCAAATTTTAGGAGTTCATATAATTGATTAAGAGCTTTTCAACACGATTATATTGCAAAAACTTGATTTCTGTTCTTTTTACTCAGTTAATATTCTAACGGGTCCATTGTTCGGCCCGTTTAGACTCGCTCGTCCGAAACCTCTACAAAAGGGTTGCAAAATAAGTTTTAATCCAAATTTAGGAGTTCATACAATTGATTACGAGCTTTTTAACACTATTATATTGCAAAAACTCGATATTTGTTCTTTTTACTCAGTTAAAATTCTAAAGGGTCCATTGTTCGCCCCATTTAGACCCGCTCGTCCGAAACCTCTACAAAAAAGACCGCAAAACAAGTTAGAGTCAAATTTTGGGATTTCATATAATTGATTACGAGCTTTTCAACACGACTATATTGCAAACACTTGATTTTTGTGCTTTTTACTCAGTTAAAATTCTAACGGGTACATTGTTCGGCCCATTTAATACCGCTCGTCCGAAACCTCTACAAAAGGGTTGAAAAATAAGTTTTAATCCAAATTTAGGAGTTCATACAATTAATTACGAGCTTTCCAATATGATTATATTGAAAAACTCGATTTCTATACTTTTTACTCAGTTAAAATTCTAACGGGTCCATTGTTCGGCCCATTTAGACCCGCTCGTCCGAAACCTTTACAAAAAAGACCGCAAAAGAAGTTAGAATCAAATTTAAGGAGTTCATATAATTGATTACGAGCTTTTCAACACGATTATATTGTAAAATCTCGATTACTGTCTTTTTACTCAGTTAAAATTCTAACGGGTCCATTGTTCCACCCATTTAGACCCGCTCGTCCGAAACCTCTACAAAATGGTTGGAAAATAAGTTTTAATCCAAATTTAGGAGTTCATACAATTGTTTACGAGCTTTTCAACACGATTATATTGCAAAAACTCGATTTCTGTTCTTTTTACTCAGTTAAAATTCTAACGGGTCCATTGTTCTGCCCATTTAGACCCGCTCGTCTGAAACCTCTACAAAAGGGTTGCAAAATAAGTTTTAATCCAAATTTAGGAGTTCATACAATTGTTTACGAGCTTTTCAACACGATTATATTGCAAAAACTCGATTTCTATACTTTTTACTCAATTAAAATTCTAACGGGTCCATTGTTCGGCCCATTTAGACCCGCTCGTCCGAAACCTTTACAAAAAAGATCGCAAAATAAATTTTAATCAAATTTTAGGAGTTCATATAATTGATTTAGAGCTTTTCAACACGATTATATTGCAAGAACAGGATTTCTGTTCTTTTTACTCAGTTAATATTCTAACGGGTCCAATGTTCGGCCCATTTAGACCCGCTCGTCCGAAACTTCTATAAAAAAGACCGCAAAACAAGTTAGAATAAAATTTTAGGAGTTCATATAATTGATTACGAGCTTTTAAACATGACTATATTGCAAAAACTTGATTTATGTACTTTTTACTCAGTAAAAATTCTAACGGGTCCATTGTTCGGCCCATTTAGACCCGCTCCTCCGAAACCTCTACAAAAGGGTTGCAAAACTAATTTTCTGTACTTTTTACTCAGTTAAAATTCTAACGGGTCCATTGTTCGGCCCATTTAGACCCGCTCGTCCGAATCCTTTACAAAAAAGACCGCAAAATAAATTTTAATCAAATTTTAGTAGTTCATATAATTGATTAAGAGCTTTTCAACACGATTATATTGCAAAAACTTGATTATTGTTCTTTTCACTCAGTTAATATTTTAACCGGTCCATTGTTCGGCCCATTTAGACCCGCTCGTCCGAAACCTCTACAAAAGGGTTGCAAAATAAGTTTTAATCCAAATTTAGGAGTTCATACAATTGATTACGAGCTTTTCAATACAATTATATTGCAAAAACTCAATTTTTGTTCTTTTTACTCAGTTAAATTTCTAAAGGGTCCATTGTTCGCCCCATTTAGACCCGCTCGTCCGAAACCTCTACAAAAAAGACCGCAAAACAAGTTAGAGTCAAATTTTAGGATTTCATATAATTGATTACGAGCTTTTCAACACTACTATATTGCAAAAACTTGATTTCTGTACTTTTTACTCAGTTAAAATTCTAACGGGTCCATTGTTCGGCCCATTAAACCCGCTCGTCCGAAACCTCTACAAAAGGGTTGGAAAATAAGTTTTAATCCAAATTTAGGAGTTCATACAATTGTTTACGAGCTTTTCAACACGATTATATTGCAAAAACTCGATTTCTGTTCTTTTTACTCAGTTAAAATTCTAACGGGTCCATTGTTCTGCCCATTTAGACCCGCTCGTCTGAAACCTCTACAAAAGGGTTGCAAAATAAATTTTAATCCAAATTTAGGAGTTCATACAATTGCTTACGAGCTTTTCAACACGATTATATTGCAAAAACTCGATTTCTATACTTTTTACTCAATTAAAATTCTAACGGGTCCATTGTTCGGCCCATTTAGACCCGCTCGTCCGAAACCTTTACAAAAAAGATCGCAAAATAAATTTTAATCAAATTTTAGGAGTTCATATAATTGATTAAGAGCTTTTCAACACGATTATATTGCAAGAACAGGATTTCTGTTCTTTTTACTCAGTTAATATTCTAACGGGTCCAATGTTCGGCCCATTTAGACCCGCTCGTCCGAAACTTCTATAAAAAAGACCGCAAAACAAGTTAGAATAAAATTTTAGGAGTTCATATAATTGATTACGAGCTTTTAAACATGACTATATTGCAAAAACTTGATTTATGTACTTTTTACTCAGTAAAAATTCTAACGGGTCCATTGTTCGGCCCATTTAGACCCGCTCCTCCGAAACCTCTACAAAAGGGTTGCAAAACTCATTTTCTGTACTTTTTACTCAGTTAAAATTCTAACGGGTCCATTGTTCGGCCCATTTAGACCCGCTCGTCCGAATCCTTTACAAAAAAGATCGCAAAATAAATTTTAATCAAATTTTAGGAGTTCATATAATTGATTAAGAGCTTTTCAACACGATTATATTGCAAAAACTTGATTATTGTTCTTTTCACTCAGTTAATATTTTAACCGGTCCATTGTTCGGCCCATTTAGACCCGCTCGTCCGACACCTCTACAAAAGGGTTGCAAAATAAGTTTTAATCCAAATTTAGGAGTTCATACAATTGATTACGAGCTTTTCAATACAATTATATTGCAAAAACTCAATTTTTGTTCTTTTTACTCAGTTAAATTTCTAAAGGGTCCATTGTTCGCCCCATTTAGACCCGCTCGTCCGAAACCTCTACAAAAAAGACCGCAAAACAAGTTAGAGTCAAATTTTAGGATTTCATATAATTGATTACGAGCTTTTCAACACTACTATATTGCAAAAACTTGATTTCTGTACTTTTTACTCAGTTAAAATTCTAACGGGTCCATTGTTCGGCCCATTAAACCCGCTCGTCCGAAACCTCTACAAAAGGGTTGGAAAATAAGTTTTAATCCAAATTTAGGAGTTCATACAATTGTTTACGAGCTTTTCAACACGATTATATTGCAAAAACTCGATTTCTGTTCTTTTTACTCAATTAAAATTCTAACGGGTCCATTGTTCTGCCCATTTAGACCCGCTCGTCTGAAACCTCTACAAAAGGGTTGCAAAATAAATTTTAATCCAAATTTAGGAGTTCATACAATTGCTTACGAGCTTTTCAACACGATTATATTGCAAAAACTCGATTTCTATACTTTTTACTCAATTAAAATTCTAACGGGTCCATTGTTCGGCCCATTTAGACCCGCTCGTCCGAAACCTTTACAAAAAAGATCGCAAAATAAATTTTAATCAAATTTTAGGAGTTCATATAATTGATTAAGAGCTTTTCAACACGATTATATTGCAAGAACAGGATTTCTGTTCTTTTTACTCAGTTAATATTCTAACGGGTCCAATGTTCGGCCCATTTAGACCCGCTCGTCCGAAACTTCTATAAAAAAGACCGCAAAACAAGTTAGAATAAAATTTTAGGAGTTCATATAATTGATTACGAGCTTTTAAACATGACTATATTGCAAAAACTTGATTTATGTACTTTTTACTCAGTAAAAATTCTAACGGGTCCATTGTTCGGCCCATTTAGACCCGCTCCTCCGAAACCTCTACAAAAGGGTTGCAAAACTCATTTTCTGTACTTTTTACTCAGTTAAAATTCTAACGGGTCCATTGTTCGGCCCATTTAGACCCGCTCGTCCGAATCCTTTACAAAAAAGATCGCAAAATAAATTTTAATCAAATTTTAGGAGTTCATATAATTGATTAAGAGCTTTTCAACACGATTATATTGCAAAAACTTAATTATTGTTCTTTTCACTCAGTTAATATTTTAACCGGTCCATTGTTCGGCCCATATAGACCCGCTCGTCCGACACCTCTACAAAAGGGTTGCAAAATAAGTTTTAATCCAAATTTAGGAGTTCATACAATTGATTACGAGCTTTTCAATACAATTATATTGCAAAAACTCAATTTTTGTTCTTTTTACTCAGTTAAATTTCTAAAGGGTCCATTGTTCGCCCCATTTAGACTCGCTCGTCCGAAACCTCTACAAAAAAGACCGCAAAACAAGTTAGAGTCAAATTTTAGGATTTCATATAATTGATTACGAGCTTTTCAACACTACTATATTGCAAAAACTTGATTTCTGTACTTTTTACTCAGTTAAAATTCTAACGGGTCCATTGTTCGGCCCATTAAACCCGCTCGTCCGAAACCTCTACAAAAGGGTTGGAAAATAAGTTTTAATCCAAATTTAGGAGTTCATACAATTGTTTACGAGCTTTTCAACACGATTATATTGCAAAAACTCGATTTCTGTTCTTTTTACTCAGTTAAAATTCTAACGGGTCCATTGTTCTGCCCATTTAGACCCGCTCGTCCGAAACCTTTACAAAAAAGATCGCAAAATAAATTTTAATCAAATTTTAGGAGTTCATATAATTGATTAAGAGCTTTTCAACACGATTATATTGCAAGAACATGATTTCTGTTCTTTTTACTCAGTTAATATTCTAACGGGTCCAATGTTCGGCCCATTTAGACCCGCTCGTCCGAAACTTCTATAAAAAAGACCGCAAAACAAGTTAGAATAAAATTTTAGGAGTTCATATAATTGATTACGAGCTTTTAAACATGACTATATTGCAAAAACTTAATTTATGTACTTTTTACTCAGTAAAAATTCTAACGGGTCCATTGTTCGGCCCATTTAGACCCGCTCCTCCGAAACCTCTACAAAAGGGTTGCAAAACTCATTTTCTGTACTTTTTACTCAGTTAAAATTCTAACGGGTCCATTGTTCGGCCCATTTAGACCCGCTCGTCCGAATCCTTTACAAAAAAGATCGCAAAATAAATTTTAATCAAATTTTAGGAGTTCATATAATTGATTAAGAGCTTTTCAACACGATTATATTGCAAAAACTTGATTATTGTTCTTTTCACTCAGTTAATATTTTAACCGGTCCATTGTTCGGCCCATTTAGACCCGCTCGTCCGACACCTCTACAAAAGGGTTGCAAAATAAGTTTTAATCCAAATTTAGGAGTTCATACAATTGATTACGAGCTTTTCAATACAATTATATTGCAAAAACTCAATTTTTGTTCTTTTTACTCAGTTAAATTTCTAAAGGGTCCATTGTTCGCCCCATTTAGACCCGCTCGTCCGAAACCTCTACAAAAAAGACCGCAAAACAAGTTAGAGTCAAATTTTAGGATTTCATATAATTGATTACGAGCTTTTCAACACTACTATATTGCAAAAACTTGATTTCTGTACTTTTTACTCAGTTAAAATTCTAACGGGTCCATTGTTCGGCCCATTAAACCCGCTCGTCCGAAACCTCTACAAAAGGGTTGGAAAATAAGTTTTAATCCAAATTTAGGAGTTCATACAATTGTTTACGAGCTTTTCAACACGATTATATTGCAAAAACTCGATTTCTGTTCTTTTTACTCAGTTAAAATTCTAACGGGTCCATTGTTCTGCCCATTTAGACCCGCTCGTCTGAAACCTCTACAAAAGGGTTGCAAAATAAATTTTAATCCAAATTTAGGAGTTCATACAATTGCTTACGAGCTTTTCAACACGATTATATTGCAAAAACTCGATTTCTATACTTTTTACTCAATTAAAATTCTAACGGGTCCATTGTTCGGCCCATTTAGACTCGCTCGTCCGAAACCTTTACAAAAAAGATCGCAAAATAAATTTTAATCAAATTTTAGGAGTTCATATAATTGATTAAGAGCTTTTCAACACGATTATATTGCAAGAACAGGATTTCTGTTCTTTTTACTCAGTTAATATTCTAACGGGTCCAATGTTCGGCCCATTTAGACCCGCTCGTCCAAAACTTCTATAAAAAAGACCGCAAAACAGGTTAGAATAAAATTTTAGGAGTTCATATAATTGATTACGAGCTTTTAAACATGACTATATTGCAAAAACTTGATTTATGTACTTTTTACTCAGTAAAAATTCTAACGGGTCCATTGTTCGGCCCAT
This sequence comes from Hibiscus trionum, assembly GCA_030270665.1. Classification (NCBI taxonomy): domain Eukaryota; kingdom Viridiplantae; phylum Streptophyta; class Magnoliopsida; order Malvales; family Malvaceae; genus Hibiscus; species Hibiscus trionum. The sequence goes on along the minus strand of BSYR01000010.1, from coordinate 32,896,859 downwards.
TTAGACCCGCTCCTCCGAAACCTCTACAAAAGGGTTGCAAAACTCATTTTCTGTACTTTTTACTCAGTTAAAATTCTAACGGGTCCATTGTTCGGCCCATTTAGACCCGCTCGTCCGAATCCTTTACAAAAAAGATCGCAAAATAAATTTTAATCAAATTTTAGGAGTTCATATAATTGATTAAGAGCTTTTCAACACGATTATATTGCAAAAACTTAATTATTGTTCTTTTCACTCAGTTAATATTTTAACCGGTCCATTGTTCGGCCCATTTAGAACGCTCGTCCGACACCTCTACAAAAGGGTTGCAAAATAAGTTTTAATCCAAATTTAGGAGTTCATACAATTGATTACGAGCTTTTCAATACAATTATATTGCAAAAACTCAATTTTTGTTCTTTTTACTCAGTTAAATTTCTAAAGGGTCCATTGTTCGCCCCATTTAGACTCGCTCGTCCGAAACCTCTACAAAAAAGACCGCAAAACAAGTTAGAGTCAAATTTTAGGATTTCATATAATTGATTACGAGCTTTTCAACACTACTATATTGCAAAAACTTGATTTCTGTACTTTTTACTCAGTTAAAATTCTAACGGGTCCATTGTTCGGCCCATTAAACCCGCTCGTCCGAAACCTCTACAAAAGGGTTGGAAAATAAGTTTTAATCCAAATTTAGGAGTTCATACAATTGTTTACGAGCTTTTCAACACGATTATATTGCAAAAACTCGATTTCTGTTCTTTTTACTCAGTTAAAATTCTAACGGGTCCATTGTTCTGCCCATTTAGACCCGCTCGTCCGAAACCTTTACAAAAAAGATCGCAAAATAAATTTTAATCAAATTTTAGGAGTTCATATAATTGATTAAGAGCTTTTCAACACGATTATATTGCAAGAACAGGATTTCTGTTCTTTTTACTCAGTTAATATTCTAACGGGTCCAATGTTCGGCCCATTTAGACCCGCTCGTCCGAAACTTCTATAAAAAAGACCGCAAAACAAGTTAGAATAAAATTTTAGGAGTTCATATAATTGATTACGAGCTTTTAAACATGACTATATTGCAAAAACTTAATTTATGTACTTTTTACTCAGTAAAAATTCTAACGGGTCCATTGTTCGGCCCATTTAGACCCGCTCCTCCGAAACCTCTACAAAAGGGTTGCAAAACTCATTTTCTGTACTTTTTACTCAGTTAAAATTCTAACGGGTCCATTGTTCGGCCCATTTAGACCCGCTCGTCCGAATCCTTTACAAAAAAGATCGCAAAATAAATTTTAATCAAATTTTAGGAGTTCATATAATTGATTAAGAGCTTTTCAACACGATTATATTGCAAAAACTTGATTATTGTTCTTTTCACTCAGTTAATATTTTAACCGGTCCATTGTTCGGCCCATTTAGACCCGCTCGTCCGACACCTCTACAAAAGGGTTGCAAAATAAGTTTTAATCCAAATTTAGGAGTTCATACAATTGATTACGAGCTTTTCAATACAATTATATTGCAAAAACTCAATTTTTGTTCTTTTTACTCAGTTAAATTTCTAAAGGGTCCATTGTTCGCCCCATTTAGACCCGCTCGTCCGAAACCTCTACAAAAAAGACCGCAAAACAAGTTAGAGTCAAATTTTAGGATTTCATATAATTGATTACGAGCTTTTCAACACTACTATATTGCAAAAACTTGATTTCTGTACTTTTTACTCAGTTAAAATTCTAACGGGTCCATTGTTCGGCCCATTAAACCCGCTCGTCCGAAACCTCTACAAAAGGGTTGGAAAATAAGTTTTAATCCAAATTTAGGAGTTCATACAATTGTTTACGAGCTTTTCAACACGATTATATTGCAAAAACTCGATTTCTGTTCTTTTTACTCAGTTAAAATTCTAACGGGTCCATTGTTCTGCCCATTTAGACCCGCTCGTCTGAAACCTCTACAAAAGGGTTGCAAAATAAATTTTAATCCAAATTTAGGAGTTCATACAATTGCTTACGAGCTTTTCAACACGATTATATTGCAAAAACTCGATTTCTATACTTTTTACTCAATTAAAATTCTAACGGGTTCATTGTTCGGCCCATTTAGACCCGCTCGTCCGAAACCTTTACAAAAAAGATCGCAAAATAAATTTTAATCAAATTTTAGGAGTTCATATAATTGATTAAGAGCTTTTCAACACGATTATATTGCAAGAACAGGATTTCTGTTCTTTTTACTCAGTTAATATTCTAACGGGTCCAATGTTCGGCCCATTTAGACCCGCTCGTCCGAAACTTCTATAAAAAAGACCGCAAAACAAGTTAGAATAAAATTTTAGGAGTTCATATAATTGATTACGAGCTTTTAAACATGACTATATTGCAAAAACTTGATTTATGTACTTTTTACTCAGTAAAAATTCTAACGGGTCCATTGTTCGGCCCATTTAGACCCGCTCCTCCGAAACCTCTACAAAAGGGTTGCAAAACTCATTTTCTGTACTTTTTACCTAGTTAAAATTCTAACGGGTCCATTGTTCGGCCCATTTAGACCCGCTCGTCCGAATCCTTTACAAAAAAGATCGCAAAATAAATTTTAATCAAATTTTAGGAGTTCATATAATTGATTAAGAGCTTTTCAACACGATTATATTGCAAAAACTTAATTATTGTTCTTTTCACTCAGTTAATATTTTAACCGGTCCATTGTTCGGCCCATTTAGACCCGCTCGTCCGACACCTCTACAAAAGGGTTGCAAAATAAGTTTTAATCCAAATTTAGGAGTTCATACAATTGATTACGAGCTTTTCAATACAATTATATTGCAAAAACTCAATTTTTGTTCTTTTTACTCAGTTAAATTTCTAAAGGGTCCATTGTTCGCCCCATTTAGACTCGCTCGTCCGAAACCTCTACAAAAAAGACCGCAAAACAAGTTAGAGTCAAATTTTAGGATTTCATATAATTGATTACGAGCTTTTCAACACTACTATATTGCAAAAACTTGATTTCTGTACTTTTTACTCAGTTAAAATTCTAACGGGTCCATTGTTCGGCCCATTAAACCCGCTCGTCCGAAACCTCTACAAAAGGGTTGGAAAATAAGTTTTAATCCAAATTTAGGAGTTCATACAATTGTTTACGAGCTTTTCAACACGATTATATTGCAAAAACTCGATTTCTGTTCTTTTTACTCAGTTAAAATTCTAACGGGTCCATTGTTCTGCCCATTTAGACCCGCTCGTCTGAAACCTCTACAAAAGGGTTGCAAAATAAGTTTTAATCCAAATTTAGGAGTTCATACAATTGCTTACGAGCTTTTCAACACGATTATATTGCAAAAACTTGATTTCTATACTTTTTACTCAATTAAAATTCTAACGGGTCCATTGTTCGGCCCATTTAGACCCGCTCGTCCGAAACCTTTACAAAAAAGATCGCAAAATAAATTTTAATCAAATTTTAGGAGTTCATATAATTGATTAAGAGCTTTTCAACACGATTATATTGCAAGAACAGGATTTCTGTTCTTTTTACTCAGTTAATATTCTAACGGGTCCAATGTTCGGCCCATTTAGACCCGCTCGTCCGAAACTTCTATAAAAAAGACCGCAAAACAAGTTAGAATAAAATTTTAGGAGTTCATATAATTGATTACGAGCTTTTCAACATGACTATATTGCAAAAACTTGATTTATGTACTTTTTACTCAGTAAAAATTCTAACGGGTCCATTGTTCGGCCCATTTAGACCCGCTCCTCCGAAACCTCTACAAAAGGGTTGCAAAACTCATTTTCTGTACTTTTTACTCAGTTAAAATTCTAACGGGTCCATTGTTCGGCCCATTTAGACCCGTTCGTCCGAATCCTTTACAAAAAAGATCGCAAAATAAGTTTTAATCAAATTTTAGGAGTTCATATAATTGATTAAGAGCTTTTCAACACGATTATATTGAAAAAACTTGATTATTGTTCTTTTCGCTCAGTTAATATTTTAACCGGTCCATTTTTCGGCCCATTTAGACCCGCTCATCCGAAACATCTACAAAAGGGTTGCAAAATAAGTTTTAATCCAAATTTAGGAGTTCATACAATTGATTACGAGCTTTTCAATACAATTATATTGCAAAAACTCAATTTTTGTTCTTTTTACTCAGTTAAATTTCTAAAGGGTCCATTGTTTGCCCCATTTAGACCCGCTCATCCGAAACCTCTACAAAAAAAGACCGCAAAACAAGTTAGAGTCAAATTTTAGGATTTCATATAATTGATTACGAGCTTTTCAACACTACTATATTGCAAAAACATGATTTCTGTACTTTTTACTCAGTTAAAATTCTAACGGGTCCATTGTTCGGCCCATTAAACCCGCTCGTCCGAAACCTCTACAAAAGGGTTGGAAAATAAGTTTTAATCCAAATTTAGGAGTTCATACAATTGATTACGAGCTTTTCAATACGATTATATTGCAAAAACTCGATTTTCTGTACTTTTTACTTAGTTAAAATTCTAACGGATCCATTGTTCGACCCATTTAGACCCGCTCGTCCGAAACCTTTACAAAAAAGACCGCAAAAGAAGTTATAATAAAATTTTAGGAGTTCATATAATTGATTACGAGCTTTTCAACAAGACTATATTGCAAAAACTTGATTTCTGTACTTTTTACTCAGTTAAAATTCTAACGGGTCCATTGTTCGGCCCATTTAGACCCGCTCGTCCGGATCCTTTACAAAAAAGATCGCAAAATAAATTTTAATCAAATTTTAGGAGTTCATATAATTGATTAAGAGCTTTTCAACACGATTATATTGCAAAAACTTGATTATTGTTCTTTTCACAAAGTTAACATTTTAACCGGTCCATTGTTCGGCCCATTTAGACCCGCTCGTCCGAAACCTCTACAAAAGGGTTGCAAAATAAGTTTTAATCCAAATTTAGGAGTTCATACAATTGATTACGAGCTTTTCAACACGATTATATTGCAAAAACTCGATTTTTGTGCTTTTTACTCAGTTAATATTCTAAAGGGTCCATTGTTCGGCCCATTTAGACCCGCTCGTCCGAAACCTCTACAAAAGGGTTGCAAAATAAGTTTTAATGAAAATTTAGGAGTTCATACAATTGATTACGAGCTTTTCAACACGATTATATTGCAAAAACTCGATTTATGTATTTTTTACTCAGTTAAAACTCTAACGGGTCCAATGTTCGGCCCATTTAGACCCTCTCGTCCGAAGCCTTTACAAGAAAGATCGCAAAATAAATTTTAATCAAATTTTAGGAGTTCATATAATTGATTAAGAGCTTTTCAACACGATTGTATTGCAAAAACATGATTTTTGTTCTTTTTACTCAGTTAATATTCTAACGGGTCCATTGTTCGGCCCATTTAGACCCGCTCGTCCGAAACCTCTACAAAAGGGTTGCAAAATAAGTTTTAAATCAGATTTAGGAGTTCGTACAATTGATTACAAGCTTTTCAACACAATTATATTACAAAAACTCGAATTTTGCGCAGGATGCCAAGACGCCTCCACTGCGGAGCTTCGCGCCATTGTCACGGGGGCTACACTTGGTAGGGATGTCGGCTGGTGCAGTATCATTATCGAGTCCGACGCTGCTTTGGTCATCAACAAAATACGGTGCCTCGGCCCGGACGCCTGTCCTTTACAGCCACATATTGATGCGGCTCGCCCTTTTTTTGTATCTATTCCAAATTTACATTTTCTTTATGTACCACGAGTTGCTAATGTTCTAGCTCATACTATTGCCAATTGGGCCTTGCACTCTAGGTCCTCATTGTTTTTTGGGTCGGGCTTGCCCGATGTCTTACACTCTATTGTACCGGTTGGTTTTCAACCCCTTTGACTATATATATATATATTTGGGCACTCTTTTTCCCTTTAGGACCCCCTCTGGGCCAGCCCAGTTGGGATTAGTGGGGTTTTTAATGAGGCCTTTTTCTCAAAAAAAAAATTCTAACGGGTCCATTGTTCGGCCCATTTAAAATCGCTCGTCCGAAACCTCTACAAAAGGGTTGCAAAATAAGTTTTAATCCAAATTTATGAGTCCATACAATTAATTACGAGCTTTTCAACACGATTATATTGAAAAAACTCGATTTCTGTACTTTTTACTCTCTTAAAATTCTAACGGGTCCATTGTTCGGCCCATTTAGAATCGCTCGTCCGAAACCTTTACAAAAAAGACCGCAAAATAACTTAAAATCAAATTTTCGGAGTTCATATAATTGATTACGAGCTTTTCAACATGATTATATTGTAAAATCTCGATTACAGTTCTTTTTACTCAGTTAAAATTCTAACAGGTCCATTGTTCGGCCCATTTAGACCCGCTCGTCCGAAACCTCTACAAAAGGGTTGCAAAATAAGTTTTAATCAAAATTTAGGAGTTCATACAATTGATTACGAGCTTTTCAACACGATTATATTGCAAAAACTCGATTTATGTACTTTTTACTCAGTTAAAATTCTAACGGGTCCATTGTTCGGCCCATTTAGACCCGCTCGTCCGAAACCTCTCCAAAAAAGATCGCAAAATATGTTTTAATCAAATTTTAGGAGTTCATATAATTGATTAAGAGCTTTTCAACACGATAATATTGCAAAAACTTGATTTCTGTTCTTTTTATTCAGTTAATATTCTAATGGGACCCTTGTTCGGCCCATTTAGACCCGCTCGTCCGAAACCTCTACAAAAGGGTTGCAAAATAAGTTTTAATCCAAATTTAGGAGTTCATACAATTGATTACGAGTTTTTCAGCACAATTATATTGCAAAAACTCGATTTTTGTGCTTTTTACTCAGTTAAAATTCTAACGGGTCCATTGTTCGGCCCATTTAGAACCGCTCGTCCGAAACCTCTACAAAATGGTTGCAAAATAAGTTTTAATCCAAATTTAGGATTTCATACAATTGATTACGAGTTTTTCAGCACAATTATATTGCAAAAACTCGATTTTTGTGTTTTTTACTCAGTTAAAATTCTAACGGGTCCATTGTTCGGCCCATTTAAAACCGCTCGTCCGAAACCTCTACAAAATGGTTACAAAATAAGTTTTAATCCAAATTTTAGGAGTTCATATAATTGATTAAGAGCTTTTCAACACGATTATATTGCAAAAACTCAATTTCTATACTTTTACTCAGTTAAGATTCTAACGGTTCCATTGTTTGGCCCATTTAGACCCGCTCGTCCGAACCCTTTACAAAAAAGATCGCAAAATAAATTTTAATTAAATTTTAGGAGTTCATATAATTGATTAAGAGCTTTTCAACACGATTATATTGCAAAAACATGATTTCTGTTCTTTTTACTAAGTTAATATTCTAACGGATCCATTGTTCGGCCCATTTAGACCTGCTCGTCCGAAACCTCTAAAAAGGGTTGCAAAATAAGTGTTAATCCAAATTTAGGAGTTCATACAATTGATCACGAGCGTTTCAACACGATTATATTGCAAAAACTCGATTTCTGTACTTTTTACTCAGTTAAAATTCTATCGGGTTCATTGTTCGGCCCATTTAGACCCGATCGTCCGAAACCTATACAAAAGGGGTTGCAAAAGAAGTTTTAATCCAAATTTAGGAATGCATATAATTGATTACGAGCATTTCAGCATGATTATATTGCAAAAACTCGATTACAGTTCTTTTTACTCAGTTAAAATTCTAACGGGTCCATTGTTCGGCCCATTTAGACCCGATTTTTCGAAACCTCTACAAAAAAAGATCGCAAAATAAGTTTTAATCAAACTTTAGGAGTTCATATAATTGATTTTGAGCTTTTCAACATGAATATATTGCAAAAACTTGATATATGTACTTTTTACTCAGTAAAAATTCTAACGGGTCCATTGTTCGGCCCATTTAGACCCGCTCGTCTGAAACCTCTACAAAAGGGTTGCAAAATAAGTTTTAATCCAAATTTAGGAGTTCATACAATTGATTACAAGCTTTTCAACACAATTATATTGCAAAAACTCGATTTTTGTGCTTTTTACTCAGTGAAAGTTCTAACAGGTCCATTGTTCGGCCCATTTAGACTCGCTCGTTCGAAACCTCTACAAAAAAATCGTAAAATAAGTTTTAATCAAACTTTAGGAGTTCATATAATTGATTAAGAGCTTTTCAACACGATTATATTGCAAAAACTCGATTTCTGTTCTTTTTACTCAGTTAATATTCTAACGGGTCCATTGTTCGGCCCTTTTAGACCCGCTCGTCTGAAACCTCTACAAAAGGGTTGCAAAATAAGTTTTAATCCAAATTTAGGAGTTCATACAATTGTTTACGAGCTTTTCAACACGATTATATTGCAAAAACTCGATTTCTATACTTTTTACTCAATTAAAAGTCTAACGGGTCCATTGTTCGGCCGATTTAGACCCGCTCGTCCGAAACCATTACAAAAAAGATCGCAAAATAAATTTTAATCAAATTTTAGGAGTTCATATAATTGATTAAGAGGTTTTCAACACGATTATATTGCAAAAACAGGATTTCTGTTCTTTTTACTCAGTTAATATTCTAACGGGTCCAATGTTCAGCCCATTTAGACCCGCTCGTCCGAAACCTTTACGAAAAAGATCGCAAAATAAGTTAGAATCAAATTTAGGAGTTCATATAATTGATTAGGAGCTTTTCAACACGATTATATTGCAAAAACAGGATTTCTGTTCTTTTTACTCAGTTAATATTCTAACGGGTCTATTGTACGGCCCATTTAGACCCGCTCATCCGAATCCTCTACAAAAGGGTTGCAAAATAAGTTTTAATCCAAATTTGGGAGTTCATACAATTGATTACGAGCTTTTCAACACAATTATATTGAAAAAACTCAATTTTTGTGCTTTTTACTCAGTTAAAATTCTAATGGGTCCATTGTTAGACCCATTTAGACCCTAAACCTTTACAAAAAAGATCGCAAAATAAGTTAGAATCAAATTTTAGGAGTTCATATAATTGATTAAGAGCTTTTCAACACGATTATATTGCAAAAACTCAATTTCTATACTTTTACTCGGTTAAAATTCTAACGGGTCCATTGTTCTGCCTATTTAGACTCGCTCGTTCGAAACCTTACAAAAAGGACCGCAAAATAAGTTTTAATCAAAATATAGGAGTTCATATAATTGATTACGAGCTTTTCAACACGATTATATTGCAAAAACTCGATTTATGTTCTTTTTACTCGGTTAATATTCTAACGGGTCCATTGTTCGGCCCATTTAGACCCGCTCGTCCGAAACCTCTACAAAAGGGCTGCAAAATAAGTTTTAATCCAAATTTAGGAGTTCATACAATTGATTACGAGCTTTTCAACACAATTATACTGCAAAAACTCGATTTTTGTGCTTTTTACTCAGTTAAAATTCTAACGGGTCCATTGTTCAGCCCATTTAGACCCGCTTGTCCGAAACCTCTACAAAAGGGTTTTAAAATAAGTTTTAATCCAAATTTAGGAGTTCATACAATTTATTACGAGCTTTTCAACACAATTATATTGCAAAAACTCGATTTGTGTGCTTTTTACTCAGTTAAAATTCTAACGGGTCCATTGTTCGGCCCATTTAGAACCGCTCTTCAGAAACCTCTACAAAAGGGTTGCAAAATAAGTTTTAATCCAAATTTAGGAGTTCATACAATTGATTACGAGCTTTTCAATACAATTATATTGCAAAAACTCGATTTCTGTACTTTTTACTCAGTTAAAATTCTAACGGGTCCGTTGTTCGGCCCATTTAGACCCGCTCGTCAGAAACCTTTACAAAAAAGACAGCAAAATATGTTAGAATCAAATTTTAGGAGTTCATATAATTGATTATGAGCTTTTCAACATGATTATATTGCAAAATCTCGATTACAGTTCTTTTTAGTCGGTTAAAATTCTAACGAGTCCATTGTTCTGCCTATTTAGACTCGCTCGTCCGAAAACTTACAAAAAGGACCGCAAAATAAGTTGTAATCAAAATTTAGGAGTTCATATAATTGATTACGAGCTTTTCAACACGATTATATTGCAAAAACTCGATTTCTGTTCTTTTTACTCAGTTAATATTCTAACGGGTCCATTGTTCGTCCCATTTAGACCCGCTCGTCCGAAACCTCTACAAAAGGGCTGCAAAATAAGTTTTAATCCAAATTTAGGAGTTCATACAATTGTTTACGAGCTTTTCAACACGATTATATTGCAAAAACACGATTTCTGTACTTTTTACTCTCTTAAAATTCTAACGGGTCCATTGTTCGACCCATTTAGACCCGCTCGTCCGAAACCTTTACAAAAAAGACCGCAAAATAACTTAGAATCAAATTTTCGGAGTTCATATAATTGATTACGAGCTTTTCAACATGATTATATTGCAAAATCTCGATTACAGTTCTTTTTACTCAGTTAAAATTCTAACAGGTCCATTGTTCGGCCCATTTAGACCCGCTCGTCCAAAACCTCTACAAAAGGGTTGCAAAATAAGTTTTAATCCAAATTTAGGAGTTCATGCAATTGATTACGAGCTTTTCAACACAATTATATTGCAAAAACTCAATTTTTGTGCTTTTTACTCAGTTAAAATTCTAACGGGTCCATTGTTCGGCCCATTTAGACCCGCTCGTCCGAATCCTTTACAAAAAAGATCGCAAAATAAGTTAGAATCAAATTTTAGGAGTTCATATAATTGATTAAGAGCTTTTCAACACGATTATATTGCAAAAACTCAATTTCTATACTTTTACTCGGTTAAAATTCTAACGGGTCCATTGTTCTGCCTATTTAGACTCGCTCGTCCGAAACCTTACAAAAAGGACCGCAAAATAAGTTTTAATCAAAATATAGGAGTTCATATAATTGATTACGAGCATTTCAACACGATTATATTGCAAAAACGCGATTTCTGTTCTTTTTCCTCAGTTAATATTCTAGCGGGTTTATTGTTTGGCCCATTTAGACTCGCTCGTCCGAAACCTTACAAAAAGGACCGCAAAATAAGTTTTAATCAAAATATAGGAGTTTATATAATTGATTACGAGCTTTTCAACACAATTATATTGCAAAAACTCGATTTCTGTTCTTTTTACTCAGTTAATATTCTAACGGGTCCATTGTTCGGCCCATTTAGACCCGCTCGTCCGAAACCGTTGCAAAAAAGATCGCAAAATAAGTTAGAATCAAATTTTAGGAGTTCATAGAATTGATTAAGAGCTTTTCAACACGATTATATTGCAAAAACTCAATTTCTATACTTTTTACTCGGTTAAAATTCTAACGGGTCCATTGTTCTGCCTATTTAGACTCGCTCGTCCGAAACCTTACAAAAAGGACCGCAAAATAAATTTTAATCAAAATTTAGGAGTTCATATAATTGATTACGAGATTTTCAACACGATTATATTGCAAAAACTCAATTTTTGTTCTTTTTACTCAGTTAATATTCTAACGGGTCCATTGTTCGGCCCATTTAGACCCGCTCGTCCGAAACCGTTGCAAAAAAGATCGCAAAATAAGTTAGAATCAAATTTTAGGAGTTCATAGAATTGATTAAGAGCTTTTCAACACGATTATATTGCAAAAACTCAATTTCTATACTTTTTACTCGGTTAAAATTCTAACGGGTCCATTGTTCTGCCTATTTAGACTCGCTCGTCCGAAACCTTACAAAAAGGACCGCAAAATAAATTTCAATCAAAATTTAGGAGTTCATATAATTGATTACGAGATTTTCAACACGATTATATTGCAAAAACTCGATTTTTGTTCTTTTTACTCAGTTAATATTCTAACGGGTCCATTGTTCGGCCCATTTAGACCCGCTCGTCCAAATTTTAATCTAAATTTAGGAGTTCATACAATTGATTACGAGCTTTTCAACACAATTATATTGCAAAAACTCAATTTTTGTGCTTTTTACTCAGTTAAAATTCTAACGGGTCCATTGTTCGGCCCATTTAGACCCGCTCGTCCGAAACCTCTACAAAAGTGTTGCAAAATAAGTGTTAATCCAAATTTAGGAGTTTATACAATTGATCACGAGCGTTTCAACACGATTATATTGCAAAAACTCGATTTCTGTACTATTTACTCAGTTAAAATTCTAACGGGTCTATTGTTCGTCCTATTTAGACCCGATCGTCCGAAACCTATACAAAAAGGGTTGTTGTACAATAAGTTTTAATCCAAATTTAGGAATTTATATAATTGATTACGAGCATTTCAACATGATTATATTGCAAAAACTTGATTTCTATACTTTTTACTCAGTTAAAATTCTAACGGGTCCAATGTTCGGCCCATTTAGACCCGCTCGTCCGAAACCTCTACAAAAGGGTTGCAAAATAAGTTTTAATCCAAATTTAGGAGTTCATACAATTGATTACGAGCTTTTCAACACAATTATATTGCAAAAACTCGATTACTATACTTTTTACTTAGTTAAAATTCTAATGGGTCTTATTTTCGGCCCATTAGGACCCGCTCGTCTGAAACCTCTAAAAAAGGGTTGCAAAATAAGTTTTAATCCAAATTTAAGAGTTCATACAGATGATTACGAGCTTTTCAAAATGATTATATTGCAAAAACTAGATTTCTGTACTTTTTACTTCGTTAAAATTCTAACGGGTCCATTGTTCGGCCTATTTAGACCCGCTCGTCCGAAACCTCAACAAAAGGGTTGCAAAATTAGTTTTAATCCAAATTTAGGAGTTCATACAATTGATTACGAGCTTTTCAACACAATTATATTGCAAAAACTCGATTTTTGCGCAGGATGCCTAGACGCCTCCACTGCGGAGCTTCGTGCCATTGTCACGGGGGCTACACTTGGTAGGGATGCCGGCTGGTGCAGCATCATTATCGAGTCCGACGCTGCTTTGGTCATCAACAAAATACGTTGCCTCGGCCCGGACGCCTCTCCTTTACGGCCACATATTGATGCGGCTCGCCCTCTTTTTGTATCTATTCCAGATTTACATTTTCTTTATGTACCACGAGTTGCTAATGTTCTAGCTCATACTATTGCCAATTGGGCCTTGCACTCTAGGTCCTCATTGTTTTTTGGGCAGGGCTTGCCCGTTGTCTTACGCTCTATTGTACCGGTTGGTTTTCAACCCCCTTGATTATATATATATATATATATATTTGGGCACTCTTTTCCCCTTTAGGACCCCCTCTGGGCCAGCCCAGTTGGGATTAGTGGGGTTTTTAATGAGGCCTTTTTCTCAAAAAAAAAATTCTAACGGGTCCATTGTTCGGCCCATTTAAAACCGCTCGTCCGAAACCTCTACAAAAGGGTTGCAAAATAAGTTTTAATCCAAATTTATGAGTCCATACAATTAATTACGAGTTTTTCAATACGATTATATTGAAAAAACTCGATTTCTATACTTTTTACTCTGTTAAAATTCTAACGGGTCCATTGTTCGGCCCATTTAGACCCGCTCGTCCGAAACCTTTACAAAAAAGACCGCAAAAATAACTTAGAATCAAATTTTCGGAGTTCATATAATTGATTACGAGCTTTTCAACATGATTACATTGCAAAATCTCGATTACAGTTCTTTTTACTCAGTTAAAATTCAAACGGGTCCATTGTTCGGCCCATTTAGACCCGCTCGTCCGAAACCTCTACAAAAGGGTTGCAAAATAAGTTTGAATCAAAATTTAGAAGTTCATACAATTGATTACGAGCTTTTCAACACGATTATATTGCAAAAACTCGATTTATGTACTTTTTACTCAGTTAAAATTCTAACGGGTCCATTGTTCGGCCCATTTAGACCCGCTCGTCCGAAACCTTTACAAAAAAGATCGCAAAATATGTTTTAGTCAAATTTTAGGAGTTCACATAATTGATTAAGAGCTTTTCAACACGATAATATTGCAAAAACTTGATTTCTGTTCTTTTTACTTAGTTAATATTCTAATGGGACCATTGTTCGGCCCATTTAGACCCGCTCGTCCGAAACCTCTACAAAAGGGTTGCAAAATAAGTTTTAATCCAAATTTAGGAGTTCATACAATTGATTACGAGTTTTTCAGCACAATTATATTGCAAAAACTCGATTTTTGTGCTTTTTACTCAGTTAAATTTCTAACGGGTCCATTGTTCGGCCCATTTAGAACCGCTCGTCTGAAACCTCTACAAAAGGGTTGCAAAATAAATTTTAATCCAAATTTAGGACTTCATACAATTGATTACGAGCTTTTCAATACGATTATTTTGCAAAAACTCAATTTCTGTACTTTTTACTCAGTTAAGATTCTAAAGGGTCCATTGTTTGGCCCATTTAGACCCGCTCGTCCGAACCCTTTAGAAAAAAGATCGCAAAATAAATTTTAATCAAATTTTAGGAGTTCATATAGTTGATTAAGAGCTTTTCAACACGATTATATTGCAAAAACATGATTTCTGTTCTTTTTACTAAGTTAATATTCTAACGGATCCATTGTTCAGCCCATTTAGACCCGCTCGTCCAAAACCTCTAAAAAGGGTTGCAAAACAAGTGTTAATCCAAATTTAGGAGTTCATACAATTGATAACGAGTGTTTCAACATGATTATATTGCAAAAACTCGATTTCTGTACTTTTTACTCAGTTAAAATTCTATCGGGTCCATTGTTCGGCCCATTTAGACCCTATCGTCTGAAACCTATACAAAAAAGGTTGCAAAATATGTTTTAATCCAAATTTAGGAATGCATATAATTGATTACGAGCATTTCAGCATGATTATATTGCAAAAACTCGATTACAGTTCTTTTTACTCAGTTAAAATTCTAACGGGTCCATTGTTCGGCCCATTTAGACCCGATTTTTCGAAACCTATACAAAAAGGGTTGCAAAATAAGTTTTAAGCCAAATTTAGGAATGCATATAATTGATTACGAGCTTTTCAACACGATTATATTGCAAAAACTCGATTTCTGTTCTTTTTACTCAGTTAATATTCTAACGGGTACATTGTTCGGCCCATTTAGACCCGCTCGTCCTAAACCTCTACAAAAGGGTTGCAAAATAAGTTTTAATCCAAATTTAGGAGTTCATACAATTGATTACAAGCTTTTCAACACAATTATATCGCAAAAACTCGATTTTTGTGCTTTTTACTGAGTTAAAATTCTAAAGGGTCCATTGTTCCGCCCATTTAGACCCGCTCGTCTGAAATCTCTACAAAAGGGTTGCAAAATAAGTTTTAATCCAAATTTAGGAGTTCATACAAATGTTTACGAGCTTTTCAACACGATTATAATGCAAAAAATCGATTTCTATACTTTTACTCAATTAAAATTCTAACGGGTCCATTGTTCGGCCCATTTAGACCCGCTCGTCCGAAACCTTTACAAAAAAGATGGCAAAATAAATTTTAATCAAATTTTAGGAGTTCATATAATTGATTAAGAGCTTTTCAACACGAATATATTGCAAAAACTTGATTTATGTTCTTTTTACTCAGTTAATATCCTAACGGGTCCATTGTTCGACCCATTTAGACCCGCTTGTCTGAAACCTCTACAAAAGGGTTGCAAAATAAGTTTTAATCCAAATTTAGGAGTTCATACAATTGATTACGAGCTTTTCAACATGATTATATTGCAAAAACTCAATTTCTATACTTTTTACTCAATTAAAATTCTAACGGGTCCATTGTTCGGCCCATTTAGACCCGCTCGTCCGAAACCTTTACAAAAAAGATCGCAAAATAAATTTTAATCAAATTTTAGGAGATCATATAATTGATTAAGAGCTTTTCAACACGATTATATTGCAAAAACTCAATTTCTGTTCTTTTTACTCAGTTAATATTCTAACGTGTCCATTGTTCGGCCCATTTAGACCCGCTCGTCCGAAACCTCTACAAAAGGGTTGCAAAATAAGTTTTAATCCAAATTTAGGAGTTCATACAATTGATTACGAGCTTTTCAACACAATTATATTGTAAAAACTCGATTTTTGTGCTTTTTACTCAGTTAAAATTCTAACGGGTCCATTGTTCGGCCCATTTAGACCCGATCGTCCGAAACCTATACAAAAGGGGTTGCAAAATAAGTTTTAATCCAAATTTAGGAATGCATATAATTGATTACGAGCTTTTCAACACAATTATATTGCAAAAACTCGATTACTATACTTTTTACTCGGTTAAAATTCTAACGAGTCCATTGTTCGGCCCATTTAGACCCGCTCGTCTGAAACCTCTACAAAAGGGTTGCAAAACAAGTTTTAATCCAAATTTAAGAGTTCATACAGATGATTACGAGCTTTTCAAAATGATTATATTGCAAAAACTAGATTTCTGTACTTTTTACTCAGTTAAAATTCTAAGGGGTCAATTGTTCGGCCCATTAATACCTGCTCGTCCGAAACCTCTACAAAAAAGATCGCAAAATAAGTTTTAATCAAACTTTAGGAGTTCATATAATTGATTAAGAGCTTTTCAACACGATTATATTGCAAAAACTCGATTTCTGTTCTTTTTACTCAGTTAATATTCTAACGGGTCCATTGTTCGGCCCATTTAGACCCGCTCGTCTGAAACCTCTACAAAAGGGTTGCAAAATATGTTTTAATCCAAATTTAGGAGTTCATACAATTATTTACGAGCTTTTCAACACGATTATATTACAAAAACTCGATTTCTATACTTTTTACTCAATTAAAATTCTAACGGGTCCATTATTCGGCCCATTTAGACCCGCTCGTCCGAAACCTTTACAAAAAGGACCGCAAAATAAATTTTAATCAAATTTTAGGAGTTCATATAATTGATTAAGAGCTTTTCAACACGATTATATTGCAAAAACAGGATTTCTGTTCTTTTTACTCAGTTAATATTCTAACGGGTCCATTGTTCGGCCCATTTAGACCCGCTCGTCCGAAACCTCTACAAAAGGGTTGCAAAATAAGTTTTAAACCAAATTTAGGAGTTCATACAATTGATTACGAGCTTTTCAACACGATTATATTGCAAAAACCCGATTTCTGTTCATTTTACTCAGTTAATATTCTAACGGGTCCATTGTTCGGCCCATTTAGACCCGCTTGTCTGAAACCTCAACAAAAGGGTTGGAAAATAAGTTTTAATCCAAATTTAGGAGTTCATACAATTGATTACGAGCTTTTCAACACAATTATATTGCAAAAACTCGATTTTTGTGCTTTTTACTCAATTAAAATTCTAACGGGTCCATTGTTGGGCCCATTTAGACACGCTCGTCCGAAACCTCTACAAAAAAAGATCGCAAAATAAGTTTTAATCAAATTTTAGGAGATCATATAATTGATTAAGAGCTTTTCAACACGATTATATTGTAAAAACTCGATTTCTGTTCTTTTTACTCAGTTAAAATTCTAACGGGTCCATTTTTCGGCCCATTTAGACCCGCTCATCTGAAACCTCTACAAAAGGGTTGCAAAATAAGTTTTAATCCAAATTTAGGAGTTCATACAATTGTTTACGAGCTTTTCAACCCAATTATATTGCAAAAACTCGATTTCTGTTCTTTTTACTCAGTTAATATTCTAACGGGTCCATTGTTCAGCCCATTTAGACCCGCTCGTCTGAAACCTCTACAAAAGGGTTGCAAAATAAGTTTTAATTCAAATTTAGGAGTTCATACAATTGTTTACGAGCTTTTCAACACAATTATATTGCAAAAACTCGATTTGTGTGCTTCTTACTCAGTTAAAATTCTAACGGGTCCATTGTTCGGCCAATTTAGACCCGCTCGTCTGAAACCTCTACAAAAGGGTTGCAAAATAAGTTTTAATCCAAATTTAGGAATTCATACAATTTTTTACGAGCTTTTCAACACGATTATATTGCAAAAACTCGATTTCTATACTTTTTACTCAATTAAAATTCTAACGGGTCCATTGTTCGGCTCATTTAGACCCGCTCGTCTGAAATCTTTACAAAAAAGATCGCAAAATAAATTTTAATCAAATTTTAGGAGTTCATATAATTGATGAAGAGCTTTTCAACACGATAATATTGCAAAAACTTGATTTCTGTTCTTTTTACTCAGTTAATAATCTAACGGGTCCATTGTTCGGCCCATTTAGACCCGCTCGTCCGAAAGCTCTACAAAAGGGTTGCAAAATAAGTTTTAATCCAAATTTAGGAGTTTATACAATTGATTGCGAGCTTTTCAACACAATTATAGTTCAAAAACTCAATTATTATACTTTTTACTTAGTTAAAATTCTAACGAGTCTATTTTTCGGCCCATTAGGACCCGCTCGTCTGAAACCTCTACAAAAGGGTTGCAAAATAAGTTTTAATCCAAATTTAGGAGTTCATACAATTTTCTACAAGCTTTTCAACACGATTATTTTGCAAAAACTCGATTTTTGTACTTTTTACTCAATTAAAATTCTAACGGGTCCCTTGTTCGGCCCATTTAGACCCGCTCGTCCAAAACTTCTACAAAAAAGATCGCAAAATAAGTTTTTATCAAATTTTAGGAGTTCATATAATTGATTAAGAGCTTTTCAACACGATTATATTGCAAAAACTCGATTTCTGTACATTTTACTGAGTTAAAATTCTAACGGGTCCATTGTTCGGCCCGTTTAGACCCGCTCGTCCGAAACCTCTACAAAAGGGTTGCAAAATAAGTTTTAATCCAAATTTAGGAGTTTATACAATTTATTGCGAGCTTTTCAACACGATTATATTGCAAAAACTCGATTTCTGTTCTTTTTACTCAGTTAATATTCTAACGGGTCCATTGTTCGGCCCATTTAGACCCGCTCGTCTGAAACCTCTACAAAAGGGTTGCAAAATAAGTTTTAATCCAAATTTTGGAGTTCATACAATTGATTGCGAGCTTTTCAACACGATTATATTGTAAAAACTCGATTTCTGTTCTTTTTACTCAGTTAATATTCTAACGGGTCCATTGTTCGGCCCATTTAGACCCGCTTCTCTGAAACCTCTACAAAAGGGTTGCAAAATAAGTTTTAATCCATATTTAGGAGTTCATACAATTGTTTACAAGCTTTTCAACACAATTATATTGCAAAAACTCGATTTCTGTTCTTTTTACTCAGTAAATATTCTAACGGGTCCATTGTCCAGCCCATTTAGACCCGCTCGTCTGAAACCTCTACAAAAAGGTTGCAAAATAAGTTTTAATCCAAATTTAGGAGTTCATACAATTGTTTACGAGGTTTTCAACACAATTATATTGAAAAAACTCGATTTTTGTGCTTTTTACTCAGTTAAAATTTTAACGGGTCCATTGTTCGGCCCCATTTAGACCCGCTCGTCTGAAACCTCTACAAAAGGGTTGCAAAATAAGTTTTAATCCA
Organism: Hibiscus trionum; assembly: GCA_030270665.1. Taxonomy (NCBI): domain Eukaryota; kingdom Viridiplantae; phylum Streptophyta; class Magnoliopsida; order Malvales; family Malvaceae; genus Hibiscus; species Hibiscus trionum. Next base: position 32,877,549 of record BSYR01000010.1, on the reverse strand, counting down.
AATTTAGGAGTTCATACAATTGTTTACGATCTTTTCAACACGATTATATTGCAAAAACTTGATTTCTATACTTTTTACTCAATTAAAAATCTAACGGGTCCATTGTTCGGCCCATTTAGACCCGCACGTCCGAAACTTTTACAAAAAAGATCGCAATATAAATTTTAATCAAATTTTAGGAGTTCATATAATTGATTAAGAGCTTTTCAACACGATAATATTGCAAAAACTTGATTTCTGTTCTTTTTACTTAGTTAATATTCTAACGGGTCCATTGTTCGGCCCATTTAGACTCGTTCGTCCAAAACCTCTACAAAAGGGTTGCAAAATAAGTTTTAATCCAAATTTAGGAGTTTATACAATTGATTGCGAGCTTTTCAACACAATTATATTTCAAAAACTCGATTACTATACTTTTTACTTAGTTAAAATTCTAACGAGTCTATTTTTCGGCCCATTAGGACCCGCTCGTCTGAAACCTCTACAAAAGGGTTGCAAAATAACTTTTAATCCAAATTTAGGAGTTCATACAATTGTTTACAAGCTTTTCAACACGATTATATTGCAAAAACTCGATTTCTATACTTTTTAGTCAATTAAAATTCTAACGGGTCCATTGTTCGGCCCATTTAGACCCGCTCGTCCGAAACTTCTACAAAAAAGATCCCAAAATAAGTTTTAATCAAATTTTAGGAGTTCATATAATTGATTAAGAGCTTTTCAACATGATTATATTGCAAAAACTCGATTTCTGTACATTTTACTCAGTTAAAATTCTATCGGGTCCATTGTTCGGCACGTTTAGACCCGCTCGTCCGAAACCTCTACAAAAGGGTTGCAAAATAAGTTTTAATCCAAATTTAGGAGTTCATACAAATGTTTACGAGCTTTTCAACACAATTATATTGCAAAAACTCGATTTCTGTTCTTTTTACTCAGTTAATATTCTAACGGGTCCATTGTTCGGCCCATTTAGACCCGCTCGTCTGAAACCTCTACAAAAGGGTTGCAAAATAAGTTTTAATCCAAATTTTGGAGTTCATACAATTTTTTACGACCTTTCAGCACGATTATATTGCAAAAACTCGATTTCTATACTTTTTACTCAATTAAAATTCTAACGGGTCCATTGTTCGGCCCATTTAGACCCGCTCGTCTGAAACCTCTACAAAAGGGTTGCAAAATAAGGTTTAATCCAAATTTAGGAGTTCATACAAATGTTTACGAGCTTTTCAACACAATTATATTGCAAAAACTCGATTTCTGTTCTTTTTACTCAGTTAATATTCTAACGGGTCCATTGTTCAGCCCATTTAGACCCGCTCGTCTGAAACCTCTACAAAAGGGTTGCATATTGTAAAATCTCGATTTCTGTTCTTTTTACTCAGTTAAAATTCTAACGGGTCCATTGTTCGACCCATTTAGACCCGCTCGTTCGAAACCTCTACAAAAGGGTTGCAAAATAAGTTTTAATCCAAATTTAGGAGTTCATACAATTGATTACGAGCTTTTCAACACGATTATATTGCAAAAACTTAATTTTTGTACTTTTTACTCGGTTAAAATTCTAACGGGTCCATTGTTCGACCCATTTAGACTCGCGCGTCCGAAACGTTACAAAAAAGACCGCAAAGTAAGTTTTAATCGAAATTTAGGAGTTCATATAATTGATTAAGAGCTTTTCAACACTATTATATTGCAAAAACTAGATTTCTGTACTTTTGACTCAGTTAAAATTCTAACGGGTCCATTGTTCGGCCCATTTAGACCCGCTCGTCCGAAACCTCTACAAAAGGGTTGCAAAATAAGTTTTAATCCAAATTTAGGAGTTAATAAAATTGATTACGAGCTTTTCAACACGATTATATTGCAAAAACTCGATTTCTGTACTTTTTACTCAGTTAAAATTCTAACGGGTCCATTGCCCGGCCCATTTAGACCCGCTCGTCCGAAACCTCTACAAAAAAGACCGCAAAACAAATTTTAATCAAATTTAAGAGTTCAGATAATTAATTTCGAGCTTTCCAACACGATTATATTGCAAAAACTCGATTTCTGTACTTTTTACTTAGTTAAAATTCTAACAGGTCCATTGTTCGGCCCATTTATACCCGCTCATCTGAAACCTCTACAAAAAAGACCGCAAAACAAGTTAGAATCAAATTTTAGGAGTTCATATAATTGATTACGAGCTTTTCAACACGATTATATTTCAAAAACTCAATTACAGTACTCTTAACTCTGTTAAAATTCTAACGGTTCCATTGTTCGGCCCATTTAGACCCGCTCGTCCGAAACCTCTACAAAAGGGTTGCAAAAGAAGTTTTAATCCAAACTTAGGAGTTCATACAATTGATTATGAGCTTTTCAACACAATTATATTGCAAAAACTCAATTTTTGTGCTTTTTACTCTGTTAAAATTCTAAAGGGTCCATTGTTCGGCCCATTTAGACCTGCTAGTTCGAAACCTCCACAAAAAAGGGCTGCAAAAGAAGTTTTAATCCAAATTTAGGAGTTCATACAATTGATTACGAGCTTTTCAACACTATTATATTGCAAAAACTTAATTTTTGTACGTTTTACTCGGTTAAAATTCTAACGGGTCCATTGTTCGGCCCATTTAGACTCGCTCGTCCGAAACCTTACGAAAAGGACCGCAAAGTAAGTTTTAATCGAAATTTAGGAGTTCATATAATTTATTACGAGCTTTTAACCACTATTATATTGCAAAAACTTGATTTCTGTACTTTTGACTCAGTTAAAATTCTAACGGGTCCATTGTTCGGCCCATTTAGACCCGCTCGTCCGAAACCTCTACAAAAGGGTTGCAAAATAAGTTTTAATCCAAATTTAGGAGTTAATAAAATTGATTACGAGCTTTTCAACACGATTATATTGCAAAAACTCGATTTCTTTACTTTTTACTCAGTTAAAATTCTAACGAGTCCATTGTTCGGCCCATTTAAACCCGCTCGTCCGAAACCTCTACAAAAAAGACTGTAAAACAAGTTGGAATCAAATTTTAGGAGTTCATATAATTGATTACGAGCTTTTCAACACGATTATATTGCAAAAACTCGATTTCTGTACTTTTTACTCAGTTAAAATTCTAACGGGTCCATTGTTCGGCCCATTTAGACCCGCTCGTCCGAAACCTCTACAAAAGAGTTGGAAAATAAGTTTTAATCCAAATTTTGGAGTTCATACAATTTAATACGAGCTTTTCAACACGATTATATTGCAAAAACTTGATTTCTTTACTTTTTACTCAGTTAAAATTCTAACGGGTCCATTGTTCGGCCCATTTAGACACGGTCGTCCGAAACCTCTACAAAAGGGTTGCAAAATAAGTTTTAAACCAAATTTAGGAATTCATACAATTGTTTACGAGCTTTTCAACACGATTATATTGCAAAAACTCGATTTCTTTACTCAGTTAAAATTCTAACGAGTCCATTGTTCGGCCCATTTAGACCCGCTTGTCCGAAACCGTTACAAAAATATAGCAAAATAAGTTAGAATTAAATTCTAGGAGTTCATACAATTGATTAAGAGCTTTTGAACACGATTATATTGCAAAAACTTGATTTCTGTACTTTTTACTCAGTTAAAATTCTAACGGGTCCATTGTTCGCCCAATTTAGACCCGCTCGTCCGAAACCTCTACAAAAAAGACCGCAAAACAAGTTTTAATCAAATTCTAGGAGTTCATATAATTGATTCCGAGCTTTTCAACACGATTATATTGCAAAAACTCGATTTTTGTACTTTTTACTCAGTTAAAATTCTAACGGGTCCATTGATCGGCCCATTTAGACCCGCTCATCCGAAACCTCTACAAAAGGGTTACAAAATAAGTTTTAATCCAAATTTAGGAGTTCATACAATTGATTACGAGATTTTCGACACGATTATATTGCAAAAACCCGATTTCTATACTTTTTACTCAGTTAAAATTCTAACGGGTCCATTGTTCGGCCCATTTAGACCCCCTCGTCCGAAACCTCTACAAAAAGGTTGCGAAACCAGTTTTAATCAAATTTAAGAGTTCAGATAATTAATTTCGAGCTTTCCAACATGATTATATTGCAAAAACTCGATTTCTGTACTTTTTACTCTGTTAAAATTCTACAGGGTTCTTTGTTCGGCACATTTAGACCCGTTCATCTGAAACCTCTACAAAAAGGGCTGCAAAATAAGTTTTAATCCAAATTTAGGAGTTCATATAATTGATTACGAGCTTTTCAACACAATTATTTTGCAAAAACTCGATTTCTGTACTTTTTACTCAGTTAAAATTCTAACGGGTCCATTGTTCGGCCCATTTAGACCAGCTCGTCCGAAACCTCTACAAAAAAGACCGCAAAATAATTTTGAATCAAATTTTAGGAGTTCATATAATTGATTACGAGCTTTTCAACACGATTATATTTCAAAAACTCGATTTCTGAACTTTTTACTCAGTTAAAATTCCAATGGGTCCATTGTTCGGCCCATTTAGACCCGCTCGTCTGAAACCTGTACAAGAGGGTTGCAAAATAAGTTTTAAATCAAATTTAGGAGTTCATAAAATTGATTACGAGCTTTTCAACATGATTATATTGAAAAAACTAGAATTCTGTACTTTTTATTCAGTTAATATTCTAACGGGTCATTTTTTCGGCCCATTTAGACCCGCTCGTCTGAAACCTCTACAAAAGGGTTGCAAAATAAGTTTTAATCCAAATTTAGGAGTTCATACAATTGATTACGAGCTTTTCAACATGATTATATTGCAAAAACTCGATTTCTGTACTTTTTTCTCAGTTAAAATTCTAACGGGTCCATTGTTCGGCCCATTTAGGCCCGCTCGTCCGAAACCTCTACAAAAAAAGACCGCAAAACAAGTTAGAATCAAATTTTAGGAGTTCATATAATTGATTACGAGCTTTTCAACACGATTATATTGCAAAAACTCAATTTCTGTACTTTTTGCTCAGTTAAAATTCTAACAGGTCCATTGTTCGGCCCATTTAGACCCGCTCGTCCGAAACCTCTACAAAAAAGATCACAAAACAAGTTAGAGTCAAATTTTTGGAGTTCATATAATTGATTACGAGCTTTTCAACACGATTATATTTAAAACTCAATTACAATACTTTTTACTCAGTTAAAATTCTAACGGGTCCATTGTTCGGCCCATTTAGACCCGCTCGTCTGAAACCTCTACAAAAGGGTTGCAAAATAAGTTTTAATCCAAACTTAGGAGTTCATACAATTGATTATGAGCTTTTCAACACAATTATATTGCAAAAACTCAATTTTTGTGCTTTTTACTCTGTTAAAATTCTAATGGGTCCATTGTTCGGCCCATTTAGACCCGCTAGTCCGAAACTTCTACAAAAGGGTTGGAAAATAAGTTTTAATACAAATTTAGGAGTTTCAAACAGATTATATTGCAAAAAATCACTTTTTGTACTTTCTACTCAGTTAAAATTCTAACGGATCCATTGTTTGGCCCATTTAGACCCGCTCGTCCGAAACCTCTACAAGAGAGACCGCAAAACAAATTAGAATCAAATTTTAGGAGTTTATATAATTGATTACGAGCTTTTCAACACGATTATATTGCAAAAACTTGATTTCTATACTTTGTACTCAGTTAAAATTCTAACGGGTCCAATGTTCGGCCCATTTAGACTTGCTCATCCGAAACCTCTACAAAAGGGTTGCAAAATAAGTTTTAATCCAAATTTAGGAGTTCATACAATTGATTAAGAGCTTTTCAACACAATTAGATTGCAATAACTCGATTTTTGTACTTTTTACTCAGTTAAAATTCTAACGGGTCCATTGTTCGGCCCATTTAGACCCGCTCGTTTGAAACCCAACAAAAAAGATCACAAAATAAGTTAGAATCAAATTTTAGGAGTTCATATAATTGATAACGAGCTTTTCAACACTATTATATTGCAAAAACTTAATTTTTATACTTTTTACTCGGTTAAAATTCTAACAGGTCCATTGTTCGGCCCATTTACACTCGCTCGTCCGAAACCTTACGAAAAAGACCGCAAAGTAAGTTTTAATCGAAATTTAGGAGTTCATATAATTTATTAAAAGCTTTTCAACACTATTATATTGCAAAAACTCAATTTCTGTACTTTTGACTTAGTTAAAATTCTAACGGGTCCATTGTTCGGCCCATTTAGACCCGCTCGTTCGAAACCTCTACAAAAAAGACTGCAAAACAAGTTAGAATCAAATTTTAGGAGTTCATATAATTGATTACGAGCTTTTCAACACGATTATAATGCTAAAACTCGATTTCTGTACTTTTTACTCAGTTAAAATTCTAACAGGTCCATTGTTCAGCCCATTTAGACTCGCTCATCCGAAACCTCTACAAAATGGTTGCAATATAAGTTTTAATCCAAATTTAGGAGTTCATACATTTGATTAAGAGATTTTAAAATAGATTATATTGCAAAAACTCACTTTTTGTACTTTCTACTATGTTAAAATTCTAACGGATCCATTGTTTGGCCCATTTAGACCCGCTCGTCCGAAACCTCTACAAAAAAGACCGCAAAACAAGATAGAATCAAATTTTAGGAGTTCATATAATTCATTACGAGCTTTTCAACACGATTATAATGCAAAAACTCGATTTCTGTACTTTTTACTCAGTTAAAATTCTACGGGTCCATTGTTCAGCCCATTTAGACCCGCTCGTCCGAAACCTCTACAAAAGGGTTGGAAAATAAGTTTTAATCCAAATTCAGGAGTTCATACAATTGATTACGAGCTTTTCAACACGATTATATTGCAAAAACTTGATTTCTGTACTTTTTACTCAGTTAAAATTCTAACAGGTCCATTGTTTGGCCCATTTAGACCCGCTCGTTTGAAACCTCTACAAAAGGGTTGCAAAATAAGTTTTAATCCAAATTTAGGAGTTTATACAATTGATTACAAGCTTTTCAACACGATTATATTGCAAAAACTCGATTATTGTACTTTTTACTCATTTAAAATTCTAACGGATCCATTGTTCGGCCCATTTAGACCCGCTCGTCCGAAACCTCTATAGAAGAGACCGCAAAACAAATTAGAATCAAATTTTAGGAGTTCATATAATTGATTACGAGCTTTTCAACATGATTATATTGCAAAAACTTGATTTCTGTACTTTATACTCAGTTAAAATTCTAACGGGTCCAATGTTCGGCCCAATTAGACACGCTCATCTGAAACCTCTACAAAAGGGTTGCAAAATACATTTTAATCCAAATTTAGGAGTTCATACAATTGATAACGAGCTTTTCAACACAATTAGATTGCAAAAACTCGATTTTTGTACTTTTTACTCAGTTAAAATTCTAAGGGGTCCATTGTTCGGCCCATTTAGACCCGCTCGTCTGGAACCTCAACATAAAAGATCACAAAATAAGTTAGAATCAAATTTTAGGAGTTCATATAATTGATAACGAGCTTTTCAACACGATTATATTGCAAAAATTCAATTTCTGTACTTTTTACTTAGTTAAAATTCTAATGTGCTTTCTTAAAAAAAATTCTAACGTGTCCATTGTTAGGCCCATTTAGACCCGCTCGTCCGAAACCTCTGCAAAAAAGGGCTGCAAAATAAGTTTTAATCCAAATTTAGGAGTTCATATAATTAATTACGAGCTTTTCAACACTATTATATTGCAAAAACTTAATTTTTATACTTTTTACTCGGTTAAAATTCTAACAGGTCCATTGTTCGGCCCATTTAGACTCGCTCGTCCGAAACCTTACGAAAAGGACCGCAAAGTAAATTTTAATCGAAATTTAGGAGTTCCTAAAATTGATTACGAGCTTTTCAACATTATTATATTGCAAAAACTCGATTTCTTTACTTTTGACTCAGTTAAAATTCTAACGGGTCCATTGTTCGGCCCATTTAGACCCGCACGTCCGAAACCGTTACAAAAAAGAACGCAAAATAAGTTAGAATCAAATTCTAGGAGTTTATATAATTGATTAAGAGCTTTTGAACACGATTATATTGCAAAAACTCGATTTCTGTACTTTTTACTCAGTTAAAATTCTAACGGGTCCATTGTTCGCCCCATTTAGACCCGCTCGTCCGAAACCTCTACAAAAAAGACCGCAAAACAAGTTTTAATCAAATTTTAGGAGTTCATATAATTGATTACGAGCTTTTCAACACGATTATATTGCAAAAACTCAATTTCTGTACTTTTTACTCAGTTAAAATTCTAACGGGTCCATTGTTCGGCCCATTTAGACCCGCTCGTCCGAAACCTCTACAAAAAGGTTGTAAAATAAGTTTTAATCCAAATTTAGGAGTTCATAGAATTGATTACGAGCTTTTCAACACAATTATATTGAAAAAATCGATTTCTGTACTTTTTACTCAGTTAAAATTCAAACGGGTCCATTGTTAGGTCCATTTAGACCCGCTCGTCCGAAACCTCTACAAAAAAGACCGCAAAACAAGTTATAATCAAATTTAGGAGTTCATATAATTGATTACGAGCTTTTCAAGACGATTATATTGAAAAAACTCGATTACAATACTTTTTACTCAGTTAAAATTCTAAAGGGTCCATTGTTCGGCCCATTTAGACCCGTTCGTCCGAAACCTCTACAAAAGGGTTGCAAAATAAGTTTTAATCCAAATTTAATAGTTCATACAATTGTTTACGAGCTTTTCAACACGATTATATTGCAAAACTCGATTTTTTTACTTTTTACTCAGTTAAAATTCTAACGGGTCCATTGTTCGGCCCATTTAGACCCGATCGTCCAAAACTGTTACAAAAAAGATCGCAAAATAAGTTAGAATCAAGTTCTAGGAGTTCATATAATTGATTAAGAGCTTTTCAACACGATTATATTGCAAAAACTCGATTACTGTATTTTTTACTTAGTTAAAATTCTAACGGGTCCATTATTCGGCCCATTTAGACCCGCTCGTCCGAAAGCTCTACAAAAGGGTTGCAAAATAAGTTTTAATCCAAATTTAGGAGTTCATATAATTGATTATGAGCTTTTCAACATGATTATATTGCAAAAACTCGATTTCTGTACTTTTTACTCAGTTAAAATTCTAACAGGTCCATTGTTCGGCCCATTTAGACCCGCTCCTCCGAAACCTCTACAAAAGGGTAGCAAAATAAGTTTTAATCCAAATTTAGGAGTTCATAAAATTGATTAAGAGCTTTTCAACATGATTATATTGAAAAAACTAGAATTCTGTACTTTTTATTCAGTTAATATTCTAACGGGTCCATTGTTCGACCCATTTAGACCCGCTCGTCTGAAACCTCTACAAAAGGGTTGCAAAATAAGTTTTAATCCAAATTTAGGAGTTTATACAATTGATTACGAGCTTTTCAACACGATCATAATTCAAAAACTCGATTTCTGTACTTTTTTCTCAGTTAAAATTCTAACGGGTCAATTGTTCGGCCCATTTAGGCCAGCTCGTCCGAAACCTCTACAAAAAAGACCGCAAAACAAGTTAGATTCAAATTTTAGGAGGTCATATAATTGATTACGAGCTTTTCAACATGATTATATTGCAAAAACTCGATTACTGCACTTTTTACTCAGTTAAAATTCTAACTGGTCCATTATTCGGCCCATTTAGACCCGCTCGTCCGAAACCTCTGCAAAAGGGTTGCAAAATAAGATTTAATCCAAATTTAGGAGTTCATACAAATTATTACGAGTTTTTTAACATGATTATATTGCAAAAACTCCATTTCATTACATTTTACTCAGTAAAAATTCTAACGGGTCCATTGTTCGGCCCATTTGGACCCGCTCATCCGAAACCTCTACAAAAGGGTTGCAAAATAAGTTTTAATCCAAATTTAGGAGGTCATACAATTGATTACGAGATTTTCGACATGATTATATTGCAAAAACCAGATTTTTGTACTTTTTACTCAGTTAAAATTCTAACAGTTCCATTGTTCGGCCCATTTAGACCCGCTCGTCCGAAACCTCTACAAAAGGGTTGCAAAATAAGTTTTAATCCAAATTTAGGAGTTCATACAATTGATTACGAGCTTTTCAACACAATTATATTGCAAAAACTCGATTTCTATACTTTTGACTCAGTTAAAATTCTAATGGGTCCATTGTTCGGCCCATTTAGAACCGCTTGTCCGAAACCTCTACAAAAAGACCGCAAAACAAGTTAGAATCAAATTTTAGGAGTTCATATAACTGATTACGAGCTTTTCAACACGATTATATTGCAAAAACTCGATTTTTGTACTTTTTACTCAGTTAAAATTCTAACGGGTCCATTTTTCGTCCCATTTAGACCCGCTTGTCCGAAACCTCTACAAAAGGGTTGCAAAATAAGTTTTAATCCAAATTTAGGAGTTCATACAATTGATTAAGAGATTTTCAAATAGATTATATTGCAAAAACTCACATTTTGTACTTTCTACTCATTTAAAATTCTAACGGATCCATTGTTCGTCCCATTTAGACCCGCTCGTCCGAAACCTCTACAAAAAAGACCGCAAAACAAGTTAGAATCAAATTTAGACCCGTTAGAAATCTAGCGGGTCCATTGTTCGGCCCATTTAGACCCGCTCGTCCGAAACCTCTACAAAAAGGGTTGCAAAATAAGTTTTAATCCAAATTTTGGAGTTCATATAATTGATTACGAGCTTTTCAACACTATTATATTGAAAAAATTTAATTTTATACTATTTACTTGGTTAAAATTCTAACGGGTCCATTGTTCGGCCCATTTCGACCCGCTCGTCCGAAACCTCTACAAAAAAGACCGCAAAACAAGTTAGAATCAAATTTAGGAGTTCATATAATTGATTACGAGCTTTTCAACACGATTATATTGCCAAAACTCGATTTTTGTACTTTTTACTCAGTTAAAATTCTAACGGGTCCATTGTTCGGCCCATTTAGACCCGCTCGTCCGAAACCTTTACAAAAAGGACCGCAAAATAAATTTTAATCAAATTTTAGGAGTTCATATAATTGATTAAGAGCTTTTCAACACGATTATATTGCAAAAACAGGATTTCTGTTCTTTTTACTCAGTTAAAATTCTAACGGGTCCATTGTTCGGCCCATTTAGACCCGCTCGTCCGAAACCTCTACAAAAAAGACCGCAAAACAAGTTTTAATCAAATTTTAGGAGTTCATATAATTGATTACGAGCTTTTCAACATGATTATATTGCAAAAACTAGATTTCTGTACTTTTTACTCAGTTAAAATTCTAGCGGGTCCATTGTTCAGCCCATTTAGACCCGCTCGTCCGAAACCTCTACAAAAGGGTTGGAAAATAAGTTTTAATCCAAATTTAGGAGTTCATACAATTGATTACGAGCTTTTCAACATGATTGTATTGCCAAAACTCGATTTCTGTACTTTTTACTCAGTTAAAATTCTAACGGGTCCATTGTTCGGCCATTTAGACCCGCTCGTTCGAAACCTCTACAAAAAAAGACCGCAAAACAGGTTTTAATCAAATTTTAGGAGTTCATATAATTGATTACGAGCTTTTCAACACGATTATATTGCAAAAACTAGATTTCTGTACTTTTTACTTAGTTAAAATTCTAACGGGTCTATTTTTCGTCCCATTTAGACCCGCTCGTCCGAAACCTCTACAAAAGGGTTGGAAAATAAGTTTTAAATCAAATTTAGGAGTTCATACAATTGATTACGAGCTTTTCAACACGATTATATTGCAAAAATTCGATTTCTGTACTTTTTACTCAGTTAAAATTCTAACGGGTCCATTGTTCGGCCCATTTAGACCCGCTCGTCTGAAACCTCTACAAAAAAGACCGCAAAACAAGTTAGAATCAAATTTAGGAGTTCATATAATTGATTACGAGCTTTTCAACACGATTATATTGCAAAAACTCGATATCTGTACTTTTTACTTAGTTAAAATTCTAACGGGTCTATTGTTCGGCCCATTTAGACCCGCTCGTCTGAAACCTCTACAAAAAAGACCGCAAAACAAGTTAGAATCAAATTTTAGGAGTTCATATAATTGATTACGAGCTTTTCAACACGATTATATTGCAAAAACTCGATTACTGTATTTTTTACTCAGTTAAAATTCTAACGGGTCCATTGTTCGGCCCATTTAGACCCGCTCGTCCAAAACCTCTACAAAAGGGTTGCAAAATAAGTTTTAATCCAAACTTAGGAGTTCATACAATTGATTATGAGCTTTTCAACACAATTATATTGCAAAAACTCAATTTTTGTGCTTTTTACTCTGTTAAAATTCTAATGGGTCCATTGTTCGGCCCATTTAGACCCGCTAGTCCGAAACCTCTACAAAAGGTACGAAAATAAGTTTTAATATAAATTTAGGAGTTCATACAATTGATTACGAGCTTTTCAACACGATTATATTGCAAAAACTCGATTACTGTATTTTTTACTCATTTAAAATTCTAACGGGTCCATTGTTCGCCCCATTTAGACACGCTCGTCTGAAACCTCTACAAAAAGGGTTGCAAAATAAGTTTTAATCCAAATTTAGGAGTTCATAAAATTGATTAAGAGATTTTCAAACAGATTATATTGCAAAAACTCACTTTTTGTACTTTCTACTCAGTTAATATTCTAACGGGTCCATTGTTCGGCCCATTTAGACCCTCTCGTCCAAAACCTCTACAAAAGGGTTGCAAAATAAGTTTTAATCCAAATTTAGGAGTTCATACAATTGATTATGAGCTTTTCAACACAATTAGATTGCTAAAACTTGATTTTTGTACTTTTTACTCAGTTAAAATTCTAACGGGTCCATTGTTCGGCCCATTTAGACCCGCTCGTCCGAAACCTAAACAAAAAAGATTAGAAAATAAGTTAGAATCAAATTTTAGGAGTTCATATAATTGATAACGAGCTTTTCAACACGATTATATTGCAAAAATTCAATTTCTGTACTTTTTACTCAGTTAAAATTCTAACGGGCTTTCTTAAATAAAATTCTAGCGGGTCCATTGTTCGGCCCATTTAGACCCGCTCGTCCGAAACCTCTACAAAAAAGGGCTGCAAAATAAGTTTTAATCCAAATTTAGGAGTTCATATAATTGATTACGAGCTTTTCAACACTATTATATTGCAAAAACTCGATTTCTGTACTTTTGACTCAGTTAAAATTCTAACGGGTCCATTGTTCGGACCATTTAGACCCGCTCATCCGAAACCTCTAAAAAAACACCCCAAAACAAGTTAGAATCAAATTTAGGAGTTCATATAATTGATTACGAGCTTTTCAACACGATTATATAGCCAAAACTCGATTTCTTTACTTTTTACTTAGTTAAAATTCTAACGGGTCCATTGTTCGGCCCATTTAGACCCGCTCGTCCGAAACCTCCACAAAAGGGTTGGAAAATAAGTTTTAATCCAAATTTAGGAGTTCATACAATTGATTACGAGCTTTTTAACATTATTATATTGCAAAAACTTAATTTTTATACTTTTTACTCGGTTAAAATTCTAACGGGTCCATTGTTCGGCCCATTTAGACTCGCTCGTCCGAAACCTCTACAAAAAAGACCGCAAAACAAGTTAGAATCAAATTTAGGAGTTCATATAATTGATTACGAGCTTCTCAACACGATTACATTGCCAAAACTCGATTTCTGTACTTTTTACTCAATTAAAATTCTAACAGGTCCATTGTTCGGCCTATTTAGACCCGCTCGTCCGAAACCTCTACAAAAAAGACTGCAAAACAAGTTTTAATCAAATTTTAGGAGTTCATATTGTTGATTACGAGCTTTTCAACACGATTATATTGCAAAAACTCGATTTCTGTACTTTTTACTTAGTTAAAATTCTAACGGGTCCATTGTTCGGCCCATTTAGACCCGCTCGTCTGAAACCTCTACAAAAAAGACCGCAAAACAAATTTTAATCAAATTTTAGGAGTTCATATAATTGATTACGAGCTTTTCAACACGATTATATTTCAAAAACTCGATTTCTGTACTTTTTACTCAGTTAAAATTCTAACGGGTCCATTGTTTGGCCCATTTAGACCCGCTCGTCCGAAACCTCTACAAAAGGGTTGGAAAAAAAGTTTTAATCGAAATTTAGGAGTTCATACAATTGATTACGAGCTTTTCAACACGATTATATTGCCAAAACTCGATTTCTGTACTTTTTACTCAGTTAAAATTCTAACGGGTCGATTGTTCGGCCATTTAGACCCGCTCGTCCGAAACATCTATAAAAAAGACCGCAAAACAAGTTTTGATCAAATTTTAGGAGTTCATAAAATTGATTACGTTCTTTTCAACACGATTATATTGCAAAAACTCGATTTCTATACTTTTTACTCAGTTAAAATTCTAACGGGTCCATTGTTCGGCCCATTTAGTCCAGCTCGTCCGAAACCTCTACAAAAGGGTTGGAAAATAAGTTTTAATCCAAATTTAGGAGTTCATACAATTGATTACGAGCTTTTCAACACGATTATATTGCAAAATCTCGATTTCTATACTTTTTACTCAGTTAAAATTCTAACAGGTCCATTGTTCGGCCCATTTAGACCCGCTCGTCCGAAACCTCTACAAAAGGGTTGCAAAATAAGTTTTAATGCAAATTTAGGAGTTCATACAATTGATTACGAGCTTTTCAACACGATTATATTGCAAAAACTCAATTTCTGTACTTTTTACTCAGTTAAAATTTTAACGGGTCCATTGTTCGGCCCATTTAGACCCGCTCGTCCGAAACCTTTACAAAAGGGTTGGAAAATAAGTTTTAATCCAAATTTAAGAGTTCATACAATTGATTACGAGCTTTTCAACATGATTATATTGCAAAAACTCTATATTTGTACTTTTTAATCAGTTAAAATTCTAACAGGTTCATTGTTCGGCCCATTTAGACCCGCTCGTCCGAAACCTATACAAATGGGTTGCAAAATAAGTTTTAATCCTAATTTAGGAGTTCATACAATTGATTACGAGATTTTCAACACGACTATATTGCCAAAACTCGATTTTTGTACTTTTTACTCAGTTAAAATTCTAACGGGTCCATTGTTCGGCCCATTTAGACCCGCTCGTCCGAAACCTCTGCAAAAAAGACCACAAAACAAGTTAGAATCAAATATAGGAGTTCATATAATTGATTACGAGCTTTTCAACACGATTATATTGCCATAACTCATTTCTGTACTTTTTACTCAGTTAAAATTCTAACGGGTCCATTGTTCGGCCCATTTAGACCCGCTCGTCCGAAACCTCTACAAAAAAGACCGCAAAACAAGTTTTAATCAAATTTTAGGAGTTCATATAATTGATTACGAGCTTTTCAACATGATTATATTGCAAAAACTAGATTTCTTTACTTTTTACTCAGTTAAAATTCTAGCGGGTCCATTGTTCGGCCCATTTAGACCCGCTCGTCCGAAACCTCTACAAAAGGGTTGGAAAATAAGTTTTAATCCAAATTTAGGAGTTCATACAATTGATTACGAGCTTTTCAACATGATTGTATTGCCAAAACTCGATTTCTGTACTTTTTACTCAGTTAAAATTCTAACGGGTCCATTGTTCGGCCATTTAGACCCGCTCGCCCGAAACCTCTACAAAAAAGACCGCAAAACAGGTTTTAATCAAATTTTAGGAGTTCATATAATTGATTACGAGCTTTTCAACACGATTATATTGCAAAAACTCGATTTCTGTACTTTTTACTTAGTTAAAATTCTAACGGGTCTATTTTTCGGCCCATTTAGACCCGCTCGTCCGAAACCTCTACAAAAGGGTTGGAAAATAAGTTTTAAATCAAATTTAGGAGTTCATACAATTGATTACGAGCTTTTCAACACGATTGTATTGCAAAAACTCGATTTCTGTACTTTTTACTCAGTTAAAAGTCTAACGGGTCCATTTTTCGGCCCATTTAGACCCGCTCGTCTGAAACCTCTACAAAAAAGACCGCAAAACAAGTTAGAATCAAATTTAGGAGTTCATATAATTGATTACGAGCTTTTCAACACGATTATATTGCAAAAACTCGATATCTGTACTTTTTACTTAGTTAAAATTCTAACGGGTCCATTGTTCGGCCCATTTAGACCCGCTCGTCTGAAACCTCTTCAAAAAAGACCGCAAAACAAGTTAGAATCAAATTTTAGGAGTTCATATAATTGATTACGAGCTTTTCAACATGATTATATTGCAAAAACTCGATTACTGTATTTTTTACTCAGTTAAAATTCTAACGGGTCCATTGTTCGGCCCATTTAGACCCGCTCGTCCAAAACCTCTACAAAAGGGTTGCAAAATAAGTTTTAATCCAAACTTAGGAGTTCATACAATTGATTATGAGCTTTTCAACACAATTATATTGCAAAAACTCAATTTTTGTGCTTTTTACTCTGTTAAAATTCTAATGGGTCCATTGTTCGGCCCATTTAGACCCGCTAGTCCGAAACCTCTACAAAAGGTACGAAAATAAGTTTTAATATAAATTTAGGAGTTCATACAATTGATTACGAGCTTTTCAACACGATTATATTGCAAAAACTCGATTACTGTATTTTTTACTCATTTAAAATTCTAACGGGTCCATTGTTCGCCCCATTTAGACACGCTCGTCTGAAACCTCTACAAAAAGGGTTGCAAAATAAGTTTTAATCAAAATTTAGGAGTTCATACAATTGATTAAGAGATTTTCAAACAGATTATATTGCAAAAACTCACTTTTTGTACTTTCTACTCAGTTAATATTCTAACGGGTCCATTGTTCGGCCCATTTAGACCCTCTCGTCCGAAACCTCTACAAAAGGGTTGCAAAATAAGTTTTAATCCAAATTTAGGAGTTCATACAATTGATTATGAGCTTTTCAACACAATTAGATTGCTAAAACTTGATTTTTGTACTTTTTACCCAGTTAAAATTCTAACGGGTCCATTGTTCGGCCCATTTAGACCCGCTCGTCCGAAACCTAAACAAAAAAGATTAGAAAATAAGTTAGAATCAAATTTTAGGAGTTCATATAATTGATAACGAGCTTTTCAACACGATTATATTGCAAAAATTCAATTTCTGTACTTTTTACTCAGTTAAAATTCTAACGGGCTTTCTTAAATAAAATTCTAGCGGGTCCATTGTTCGGCCCATTTAGACCCGCTCGTCCGAAACCTCTACAAAAAAGGGCTGCAAAATAAGTTTTAATCCAAATTTAGGAGTTCATATAATTGATTACGAGCTTTTCAACACTATTATATTGCAAAAACTCGATTTCTGTACTTTTGACTCAGTTAAAATTCTAACGGGTCCACTGTTCGGACCATTTAGACCCGCTCATCCGAAACCTCTAAAAAAACACCCCAAAACAAGTTAGAATCAAATTTAGGAGTTCATATAATTGATTACGAGCTTTTCAACACGATTATATTGCCAAAACTCGATTTCTTTAATTTTTACTTAGTTAAAATTCTAACGGGTCCATTGTTCGGCCCATTTAGACCCGCTCGTCCGAAACCTCCACAAAAGGGTTGGAAAATAAGTTTTAATCCAAATTTAGGAGTTCATACAATTGATTACGAGCTTTTTAACATTATTATATTGCAAAAACTTAATTTTTATACTTTTTACTCGGTTAAAATTCTAACGGGTCCATTGTTCGGCCCATTTAGACTCGCTCGTCCGAAACCTCTACAAAAAAGACCGCAAAACAAGTTAGAATCAAATTTAGGAGTTCATATAATTGATTACGAGCTTCTCAACAGGATTACATTGCCAAAACTCGATTTCTGTACTTTTTACTCAATTAAAATTCTAACAGGTCCATTGTTCGGCCTATTTAGACCCGCTCGTCCGAAACCTCTACAAAAAAGACTGCAAAACAAGTTTTAATCAAATTTTAGGAGTTCATATTGTTGATTACGAGCTTTTCAACACGATTATATTGCAAAAACTCGATTTCTGTACTTTTTACTTAGTTAAAATACTAACGGGTCCATTGTTCGGCCCATTTAGACCCGCTCGTCTGAAACCTCTACAAAAAAGACCGCAAAACAAGTTTTAATCAAATTTTAGGAGTTCATATAATTGATTACGAGCTTTTCAACACGATTATATTGCAAAAACTCGATTTCTGTACTTTTTACTCAGTTAAAATTCTAACGGGTCCATTGTTCGGCCATTTAGACCCGCTCGTCCAAACATCTATAAAAAAGACCGCAAAACAAGTTTTGATCAAATTTTAGGAGTTCATAAAATTGATTACGTTCTTTTCAACACGATTATATTGCAAAAACTCGATTTCTGTACTTTTTACTCAGTTAAAATTCTAACGGGTCCATTGTTCGGCCCATTTAGTCCAGCTCGTCCGAAACCTCTACAAAAGGGTTGGAAAATAAGTTTTAATCCAAATTTAGGAGTTCATACAATTGATTACGAGCTTTTCAACACGATTATATTGCAAAATCTCGATTTCTATACTTTTTACTCGGTTAAAATTCTAACAGGTCCATTGTTCGGCCCATTTAGACCCGCTCGTCCGAAACCTCTACAAAAGGGTTGCAAATTAAGTTTTAATGCAAATTTAGGAGTTCATACAATTGATTACGAGCTTTTCAACACGATTATATTGCAAAAACTCAATTTCTGTACTTTTTACTCAGTTAAAATTTTAACGGGTCCATTGTTCGGCCCATTTAGACCCGCTCGTCCGAAACCTTTACAAAAGGGTTGGAAAATAAGTTTTAATCCAAATTTAGGAGTTCATACAATTGATTACGAGCTTTTCAACACGATTATATTGCAAAAACTCGATTTCTGTACTTTTTACTCAGTTAAAATTCTTACAGGTCCATTGTTCGGCCCATTTAGACCCGCTCGTCTGAAACCTCTACAAAAGGGTTGCAAAATAAGTTTTAATCCAAATTTAGGAGTTCATACAATTGATTACGAGCTTTTCAATACAATTATATTGCAAAAACTCGATTTCTGTACTTTTTACTCAGTTAAAATTCTAACGGGTCCATTTTTTGGCCCATTTAGACCCGCTCGTCCGAAACCTCTACAAAAGGGTTGCAAAATAAGTTTTAATCCAAATTTAGGAGTTCATACAATTGATTACGAGCTTTTCAACATGATTATATTGCAAAAATTCGATTTCTGTACTTTTTACTCAGTTAAAATTCTAACGGGTCCATTGTTCGGCCCATTTAGACCCGCTCGCCCGAAACCTTTACAAAAAAGATAGCAAAATAAGTTAGAATCAAATTTGAGGAGTTCATATAATTGATTAAGAGCTTTTCAAATCAATTATATTGCAAAAATTCGATTTTTGTGCTTTTTACTCGGTTAAAATTCTAACGGGTCCATTGTTCGGCCCATTTAGACCCGCTCGTCCGAAACCTTTACAAAAGGGTTGGAAAATAAGTTTTAATCCAAATTTAGGAGTTCATACATTTGATTACGAGCTTTTCAACACGATTATATTGCAAAAACTCGATTTCTGTACTTTTTACTCAGTTAAAATTCTTACAGGTCCATTGTTCGGCCCATTTAGACCCGCTCGTCTGAAACCTCTACAAAAGGGTTGCAAAATAAGTTTTAATCCAAATTTAGGAGTTCATACAATTGATTACGAGCTTTTCAATACGATTATATTACAAAAACTCGATTTCTGTACTTTTTACTCAGTTAAAATTCTATCGGGTCCATTTTTCGGCCCATTTAGACCCGCTCGTCCGAAACCTCTACAAAAGGGTTGCAAAATAAGTTTTAATCCAAATTTAGGAGTTCATACAATTGATTACGAGCTTTTCAACATGATTATATTGCAAAAATTCGATTTCTGTACTTTTTACTCAGTTAAAATTCTAACGGGTCCATTGTTCGGCCCATTTAGACCCGCTCGCCCGAAACCTTTACAAAAAAGATAGCAAAATAAGTTAGAATCAAATTTTAGGAGTTCATATAATTGATTAAGAGCTTTTCAAATCAATTATATTGCAAAAATTCGATTTTTGTGCTTTTTACTCGGTTAAAATTCTAACGGGTCCATTGTTCGGCCCATTTAGACCCGCTCGTCCGAAACCTCTACAAAAGGGTTGCAAAATAAGTTTTAATCCAAATTTAGGAGTTCATACAATTGTTTACGAGCTTTTCAACACGATTATATTGCAAAAACTCGATTTCTGTACTTTTTACTCAGTTAAGATTCTAACTGGTCCATTGTTCGGCCCATTTAGACCCGCTCGTCCAAAACCTTTACAAAAAAGACCGCAGAATAAGTTAGAATCAAATTTTAGGAGTTCATATAATTGATTACGAGCTTTTCAACACGATTATATTGCAAAAACTCGATTATAGTACTTTTTACTCGGTTAAAATTCTAACGGGTCCATTGTTCGGCCCATTTAGACCCGGTCGTCTGAAACCTCTACAAAAGGGTTGCAAAATAAGTTTTAATCTAAATTTAGGAGTTCATACAATTGATTACGAGCTTTTCAACACGATTATATTGCAAAAACTCAATTTCTGTACTTTTTACTCAGTTAAAATTCTAATGGGTCCATTGTTCGGCCCTTTTAGACCCGCTCGTCTGAAACCTTTCAAAAAAGATCGCAAAATAAGTTAGAATCAAATTTTAGGAGTTCATATAATTGATTAAGAGCTTTTCAACATGCTTATATTGCAAAAACTCGATTACTGTACTTTTTACTCAGTTAAAGTTCTAACGGGTCCATTGTTCGGCCTATTTAGACCCGCTCGTCCGAAACCTCTACAAAAAAGACTGCAAAACAAGTTTTAATCAAATTTTAGGAGTTCATACAATTGATTACGAGCTTTTCAACACGATTATATTGCAAAATCTCGATTTCTATACTTTTTACTCAGTTAAAATTCTAACAGGTCCATTGTTCGGCCCATTTAGACTCGCTCGTCCGAAACCTCTACAAAAGGGTTGCAAAATAAGTTTTAATGCAAATTTAGGAGTTCATACAATTTATTACGAGCTTTCAACACGATTATATTGCCAAAACTCAATTTCTGTACTTTTTACTCAGTTAAAATTTTAACGGGTCCATTGTTCGGCCCATTTAGACCCGCTCGTCCGAAACCTTTACAAAAGGGTTGGAAAATAAGTTTTAATCCAAATTTAGGAGTTCATACAATTGATTACGAGCTTTTCAACACGATTATATTGCAAAAACTCGATTTCTGTACTTTTTACTCAGTTAAAATTCTTACAGGTCCATTGTTCGGCCCATTTAGACCCGCTCGTCTGAAACCTCTACAAAAGGGTTGCAAAATAAGTTTTAATCCAAGTTTAGGAGTTCATACAATTGATTACGAGCTTTTCAATACGATTATATTGCAAAAACTCTATTTCTGTACTTTTTACTCAGTTAAAATTCTAACGGGTCCATTTTTCGGCCCATTTGGACCCGCTCGTCCGAAACCTCTACAAAAGGGTTGCAAAATATGTTTTAATCCAAATTTAGGAGTTCATACAATTGATTACGAGCTTTTCAACATGATTATATTGCAAAAATTCGATTTCTGTACTTTTTACTCAGTTAAAGTTCTAACGGGTCCATTGTTCGGCCCATTTAGACCCGCTCGCCCGAAACCTTTACAAAAAAGATAGCAAAATAAGTTAGAATCAAATTTTAGGAGTTCATATAATTGATTAAGAGCTTTTCAAATCAATTATATTGCAAAAATTCGATTTTTGTGCTTTTTACTCTGTTAAAATTCTAACGGGTCCATTGTTCGGCCCATTTAGACCCGCTCGTCCGAAACCTTTACAAAAGGGTTGGAAAATAAGTTTTAATCCAAATTTAGGAGTTCATACATTTGATTACGAGCTTTTCAACACGATTATATTGCAAAAACTCGATTTCTGTACTTTTTACTCAGTTAAAATTCTTACAGGTCCATTGTTCGGCCAATTTAGACCCGCTCGTCTGAAACCTCTACAAAAGGGTTGCAAAATAAGTTTTAATCCAAATTTAGGAGTTCATACAATTGATTACGAGCTTTTCAATACGATTATATTGCA
Source organism: Hibiscus trionum (assembly GCA_030270665.1). Taxonomy (NCBI): domain Eukaryota; kingdom Viridiplantae; phylum Streptophyta; class Magnoliopsida; order Malvales; family Malvaceae; genus Hibiscus; species Hibiscus trionum. The sequence continues at coordinate 32,855,492 of BSYR01000010.1, read as the reverse complement.
AAAACTCGATTTCTGTACTTTTTACTCAGTTAAAATTCTATCGGGTCCATTTTTCGGCCCATTTAGACCCGCTCGTCCGAAACCTCTACAAAAGGGTTGCAAAATAAGTTTTAATCCAAATTTAGGAGTTCATCCAATTGATTACGAGCTTTTCAACATGATTATATTGCAAAAATTCGATTTCTGTACTTTTTACTCAGTTAAAATTCTAACGGGTCCATTGTTCGGCCCATTTAGACCCGCTCGCCTGAAACCTTTACAAAAAAGATAGCAAAATAAGTTAGAATCAAATTTTAGGAGTTCATATAATTGATTAAGAGCTTTTCAAATCAATTATATTGCAAAAATTCGATTTTTGTGCTTTTTACTCGGTTAAAATTCTAACGGGTCCATTGTTCGGCCCATTTAGACCCGCTCGTCCGAAACCTTTACAAAAGGGTTGGAAAATAAGTTTTAATCCAAATTTAGGAGTTCATACATTTGATTACGAGCTTTTCAACACGATTATATTGCAAAAACTCGATTTCTGTACTTTTTACTCAGTTAAAATTCTTACAGGTCCATTGTTCGGCCCATTTAGACCCGCTCGTCTGAAACCTCTACAAAAGGGTTGCAAAATAAGTTTTAATCCAAATTTAGGAGTTCATACAATTGATTACGAGCTTTTCAATACGATTATATTGCAAAAACTCGATTTCTGTACTTTTTACTCAGTTAAAATTCTATCGGGTCCATTTTTCGGCCCATTTAGACCCGCTCGTCCGAAACCTCTACAAAAGGGTTGCAAAATAAGTTTTAATCCAAATTTAGGAGTTCATACAATTGATTACGAGCTTTTCAACATGATTATATTGCAAAAATTCGATTTCTGTACTTTTTACTCAGTTAAAATTCTAACGGGTCCATTGTTCGGCCCATTTAGACCCGCTCGCCTGAAACCTTTACAAAAAAGATAGCAAAATAAGTTAGAATCAAATTTTAGGAGTTCATATAATTGATTAAGAGCTTTTCAAATCAATTATATTGCAAAAATTCGATTTTTGTGCTTTTTACTCGGTTAAAATTCTAACGGGTCCATTGTTCGGCCCATTTAGACCCGCTCGTCCGAAACCTTTACAAAAGGGTTGGAAAATAAGTTTTAATCCAAATTTAGGAGTTCATACATTTGATTACGAGCTTTTCAACACGATTATATTGCAAAAACTCGATTTCTGTACTTTTTACTCAGTTAAAATTCTTACAGGTCCATTGTTCGGCCCATTTAGACCCGCTCGTCTGAAACCTCTACAAAAGGGTTGCAAAATAAGTTTTAATCCAAATTTAGGAGTTCATACAATTGATTACGAGCTTTTCAATACGATTATATTGCAAAAACTCGATTTCTGTACTTTTTACTCAGTTAAAATTCTAACGGGTCCATTTTTTGGCCCATTTAGACCCGCTCGTCCGAAACCTCTACAAAAGGGTTGCAAAATAAGTTTTAATCCAAATTTAGGAGTTCATACAATTGATTACGAGCTTTTCAACATGATTATATTGCAAAAATTCGATTTCTGTACTTTTTACTCAGTTAAAATTCTAACGGGTCCATTGTTCGGCCCATTTAGACCCGCTCGCCCGAAACCTTTACAAAAAAGATAGCAAAATAAGTTAGAATCAAATTTTAGGAGTTCATATAATTGATTAAGAGCTTTTCAAATCAATTATATTGCAAAAATTCGATTTTTGTGCTTTTTACTCGGTTAAAATTCTAACGGGTCCATTGTTCGGCCCATTTAGACCCGCTCGTCCGAAACCTCTATAAAAGGGTTGCAAAATAAGTTTTAATCCAAATTTAGGAGTTCATACAATTGTTTACGAGCTTTTCAACACGATTATATTGCAAAAACTCGATTTCTGTACTTTTTACTCAGTTAAGATTCTAACTGGTCCATTGTTCGGCCCATTTAGACCCGCTCGTCCGAGACCTTTACAAAAAAGACCGCAAAATAAGTTAGAATCAAATTTTAGGAGTTCATATAATTGATTACGAGCTTTTCAACACGATTATATTGCAAAAACTCGATTATAGTACTTTTTACTCGGTTAAAATTCTAACGGGTCCATTGTTCGGCCCATTTAGACCCGGTCGTCTGAAACCTCTACAAAAGGGTTGCAAAATAAGTTTTAATCTAAATTTAGGAGTTCATACAATTGATTACGAGCTTTTCAACACGATTATATTGCAAAAACTCAATTTCTGTACTTTTTACTCAGTTAAAATTCTAACGGGTCCATTATTCGGCCATTTTAGACCCGCTCGTCTGAAACCTTTCAAAAAAGATCGCAAAATAAGTTAGAATCAAATTTTAGGAGTTCATATAATTGATTAAGAGCTTTTCAACATGCTTATATTGCAAAAACTCGATTACTGTACTTTTTACTCAGTTAAAGTTCTAACGGGTCCATTGTTCGGCCTATTTAGACCCGCTCGTCCGAAACCTCTACAAAAAAGACTGCAAAACAAGTTTTAATCAAATTTTAGGAGTTCATACAATTGATTACGAGCTTTTCAACACGATTATATTGCAAAATCTCGATTTCTATACTTTTTACTCAGTTAAAATTCTAACAGGTCCATTGTTCGGCCCATTTAGACCCGCTCGTCCGAAACCTCTACAAAAGGGTTGCAAAATAAGTTTTAATGCAAATTTAGGAGTTCATACAATTGATTACGAGCTTTTCAACACGATTATATTGCCAAAACTCAATTTCTGTACTTTTTACTCAGTTAAAATTTTAACGGGTCCATTGTTCGGCCCATTTAGACCCGCTCGTCCGAAACCTTTACAAAAGGGTTGGAAAATAAGTTTTAATCCAAATTTAGGAGTTCATACAATTGATTACGAGCTTTTCAACACGATTATATTGCAAAAACTCGATTTCTGTACTTTTTACTCAGTTAAAATTCTTACAGGTCCATTGTTCGGCCCATTTAGACCCGCTCGTCTGAAACCTCTACAAAAGGGTTGCAAAATAAGTTTTAATCCAAATTTAGGAGTTCATACAATTGATTATGAGCTTTTCAATACGATTATATTGCAAAAACTCGATTTCTGTACTTTTTACTCAGTTAAAATTCTAACGGGTCCATTTTTCGGCCCATTTAGACCCGCTCGTCCGAAACCTCTACAAAAGGGTTGCAAAATAAGTTTTAATCCAAATTTAGGAGTTCATACAATTGATTACGAGCTTTTCAACATGATTATATTGCAAAAATTCGATTTCTGTACTTTTTACTCAGTTAAAATTCTAACGGGTCCATTGTTCGGCCCATTTAGACCCGCTCGCCCGAAACCTTTACAAAAAAGATAGCAAAATAAGTTAGAATCAAATTTTAGGAGTTCATATAATTGATTAAGAGCTTTTCAAATCAATTATATTGCAAAAATTCGATTTTTGTGCTTTTTACTCTGTTAAAATTCTAACGGGTCCATTGTTCGGCCCATTTAGACCCGCTCGTCCGAAACCTTTACAAAAGGGTTGGAAAATAAGTTTTAATCCAAATTTAGGAGTTCATACATTTGATTACGAGCTTTTCAACACGTTTATATTGCAAAAACTCGATTTCTGTACTTTTTACTCAGTTAAAATTCTTACAGGTCCATTGTTCGGCCCATTTAGACCCGCTCGTCTGAAACCTCTACAAAAGGGTTGCAAAATAAGTTTTAATCCAAATTTAGGAGTTCATACAATTGATTACGAGCTTTTCAATACGATTATATTGCAAAAACTCGATTTCTGTACTTTTTACTCAGTTAAAATTCTATCGGGTCCATTTTTCAGCCCATTTAGACTCGCTCGTCCGAAACCTCTACAAAAGGGTTGCAAAATAAGTTTTAATCCAAATTTAGGAGTTCATACAATTGATTACGAGCTTTTCAACATGATTATATTGCAAAAATTCGATTTCTGTACTTTTTACTCAGTTAAAATTCTAACGGGTCCATTGTTCGGCCCATTTAGACCCGCTCGCCCGAAACCTTTACAAAAAAGATAGCAAAATAAGTTAGAATCAAATTTTAGGAGTTCATATAATTGATTAAGAGCTTTTCAAATCAATTATATTGCAAAAATTCGATTTTTGTGCTTTTTACTCGGTTAAAATTCTAACGGGTCCATTGTTCGGCCCATTTAGACCCGCTCGTCCGAAACCTCTATAAAAGGGTTGCAAAATAAGTTTTAATCCAAATTTAGGAGTTCATACAATTGTTTACGAGCTTTTCAACACGATTATATTGCAAAAACTCGATTTCTGTACTTTTTACTCAGTTAAGATTCTAACTGGTCCATTGTTCGGCCCATTTAGACCCGCTCGTCCGAAACCTTTACAAAAAAGACCGCAAAATAAGTTAGAATCAAATTTTAGGAGTTCATATAATTGATTACGAGCTTTTCAACACGATTATATTGCAAAAACTCGATTATAGTACTTTTTACTCGGTTAAAATTCTAACGGGTCCATTGTTCGGCCCATTTAGACCCGGTCGTCTGAAACCTCTACAAAAGGGTTGCAAAATAAGTTTTAATCTAAATTTAGGAGTTCATACAATTGATTACGAGCTTTTCAACACGATTATATTGCAAAAACTCAATTTCTGTACTTTTTACTCAGTTAAAATTCTAACGGGTCCATTATTCGGCCCTTTTAGACCCGCTCGTCTGAAACCTTTCAAAAAAGATCGCAAAATAAGTTAGAATCAAATTTTAGGAGTTCATATAATTGATTAAGAGCTTTTCAACATGCTTATATTGCAAAAACTCGATTACTGTACTTTTTACTCAGTTAAAGTTCTATCGGGTCCATTGTTCGGCCTATTTAGACCCGCTCGTCCGAAACCTCTACAAAAAAGACTGCAAAACAAGTTTTAATCAAATTTTAGGAGTTCATACAATTGATTACGAGCTTTTCAACACGATTATATTGCAAAATCTCGATTTCTATACTTTTTACTCAGTTAAAATTCTAACAGGTCCATTGTTCGGCCCATTTAGACCCGCTCGTCCGAAACCTCTACAAAAGGGTTGCAAAATAAGTTTTAATGCAAATTTAGGAGTTCATACAATTGATTACGAGCTTTTCAACACGATTATATTGCCAAAACTCAATTTCTGTACTTTTTACTCAGTTAAAATTTTAACGGGTCCATTGTTCGGCCCATTTAGACCCGCTCGTCCGAAACCTTTACAAAAGGGTTGGAAAATAAGTTTTAATCCAAATTTAGGAGTTCATACAATTGATTACGAGCTTTTCAACACGATTATATTGCAAAAACTCGATTTCTGTACTTTTTACTCAGTTAAAATTCTTACAGGTCCATTGTTCGGCCCATTTAGACCCGCTCGTCTGAAACCTCTACAAAAGGGTTGCAAAATAAGTTTTAATCCAAATTTAGGAGTTCATACAATTGATTACGAGCTTTTCAATACGATTATATTGCAAAAACTCGATTTCTGTACTTTTTACTCAGTTAAAATTCTAACGGGTCCATTTTTCGGCCCATTTAGACCCGCTCGTCCGAAACCTCTACAAAAGGGTTGCAAAATAAGTTTTAATCCAAATTTAGGAGTTCATACAATTGATTACGAGCTTTTCAACATGATTATATTGCAAAAATTCGATTTCTGTACTTTTTACTCAGTTAAAATTCTAACGGGTCCATTGTTCGGCCCATTTAGACCCGCTCGCCCGAAACCTTTACAAAAAAGATAGCAAAATAAGTTAGAATCAAATTTTAGGAGTTCATATAATTGATTAAGAGCTTTTCAAATCAATTATATTGCAAAAATTCGATTTTTGTGCTTTTTACTCTGTTAAAATTCTAACGGGTCCATTGTTCGGCCCATTTAGACCCGCTCGTCCGAAACCTTTACAAAAGGGTTGGAAAATAAGTTTTAATCCAAATTTAGGAGTTCATACATTTGATTACGAGCTTTTCAACACGATTATATTGCAAAAACTCGATTTCTGTACTTTTTACTCAGTTAAAATTCTTACAGGTCCATTGTTCGGCCCATTTAGACCCGCTCGTCTGAAACCTCTACAAAAGGGTTGCAAAATAAGTTTTAATCCAAATTTAGGAGTTCATACAATTGATTACGAGCTTTTCAATACGATTATATTGCAAAAACTCGATTTCTGTACTTTTTACTCAGTTAAAATTCTATCGGGTCCATTTTTCGGCCCATTTAGACCCGCTCGTCCGAAACCTCTACAAAAGGGTTGCAAAATAAGTTTTAACCCAAATTTAGGAGTTCATACAATTGATTACGAGCTTTTCAACATGATTATATTGCAAAAATTCGATTTCTGTACTTTTTACTCAGTTAAAATTCTAACGGGTCCATTGTTCGGCCCATTTAGACCCGCTCGCCCGAAACCTTTACAAAAAAGATAGCAAAATAAGTTAGAATCAAATTTTAGGAGTTCATATAATTGATTAAGAGCTTTTCAAATCAATTATATTGCAAAAATTTGATTTTTGTGCTTTTTACTCGGTTAAAATTCTAACGGGTCCATTGTTCGGCCCATTTAGACCCGCTCGTCCGAAACCTTTACAAAAGGGTTGGAAAATAAGTTTTAATCCAAATTTAGGAGTTCATACATTTGATTACGAGCTTTTCAACACGATTATATTGCAAAAACTCGATTTCTGTACTTTTTACTCAGTTAAAATTCTTACAGGTCCATTGTTCGGCCCATTTAGACCCGCTCGTCTGAAACCTCTACAAAAGGGTTGCAAAATAAGTTTTAATCCAAATTTAGGAGTTCATACAATTGATTACGAGCTTTTCAATACGATTATATTGCAAAAACTCGATTTCTGTACTTTTTACTCAGTTAAAATTCTATCGGGTCCATTTTTCGGCCCATTTAGACCCGCTCGTCCGAAACCTCTACAAAAGGGTTGCAAAATAAGTTTTAATCCAAATTTAGGAGTTCATACAATTGATTACGAGCTTTTCAACATGATTATATTGCAAAAATTCGATTTCTGTACTTTTTACTCAGTTAAAATTCTAACGGGTCCATTGTTCGGCCCATTTAGACCCGCTCGCCCGAAACCTTTACAAAAAAGATAGCAAAATAAGTTAGAATCAAATTTTAGGAGTTCATATAATTGATTAAGAGCTTTTCAAATCAATTATATTGCAAAAATTTGATTTTTGTGCTTTTTACTCGGTTAAAATTCTAACGGGTCCATTGTTCGGCCCATTTAGACCCGCTCGTCCGAAACCTCTATAAAAGGGTTGCAAAATAAGTTTTAATCCAAATTTAGGAGTTCATACAATTGTTTACGAGCTTTTCAACACGATTATATTGCAAAAACTCGATTTCTGTACTTTTTACTCAGTTAAGATTCTAACTGGTCCATTGTTCGGCCCATTTAGACCCGCTCGTCCGAAACCTTTACAAAAAAGACCGCAAAATAAGTTAGAATCAAATTTTAGGAGTTCATATAATTGATTACGAGCTTTTCAACACGATTATATTGCAAAAACTCGATTATAGTACTTTTTACTCGGTTAAAATTCTAACGGGTCCATTGTTCGGCCCATTTAGACCCGGTCGTCTGAAACCTCTACAAAAGGGTTGCAAAATAAGTTTTAATCTAAATTTAGGAGTTCATACAATTGATTACGAGCTTTTCAACACGATTATATTGCAAAAACTCAATTTCTGTACTTTTTACTCAGTTAAAATTCTAACGGGTCCATTGTTCGGCCCTTTTAGACCCGCTCGTCTGAAACCTTTCAAAAAAGATCGCAAAATAAGTTAGAATCAAATTTTAGGAGTTCATATAATTGATTAAGAGCTTTTCAACATGCTTATATTGCAAAAACTCGATTACTGTACTTTTTACTCAGTTAAAGTTCTAACGGGTCCATTGTTCGGCCTATTTAGACCCGCTCGTCCGAAACCTCTACAAAAAAGACTGCAAAACAAGTTTAAATCAAATTTTAGGAGTTCATACAATTGATTACGAGGTTTTCAACACGATTATATTGCAAAATCTCGATTTCTATACTTTTTACTCAGTTAAAATTCTAACAGGTCCATTGTTCGGCCCATTTAGACCCGCTCGTCCGAAACCTCTACAAAAGGGTTGCAAAATAAGTTTTAATGCAAATTTAGGAGTTCATACAATTGATTACGAGCTTTTCAACACGATTATATTTCCAAAACTCAATTTCTGTACTTTTTACTCAGTTAAAATTTTAACGGGTCCATTGTTCGGCCCATTTAGACCCGCTCGTCCGAAACCTTTACAAAAGGGTTGGAAAATAAGTTTTAATCCAAATTTAGGAGTTCATACAATTGATTACGAGCTTTTCAACACGATTATATTGCAAAAACTCGATTTCTGTACTTTTTACTCAGTTAAAATTCTTACAGGTCCATTGTTCGGCCCATTTAGACCCGCTCGTCTGAAACCTCTACAAAAGGGTAGCAAAATAAGTTTTAATCCAAATTTAGGAGTTCATACAATTGATTACGAGCTTTTCAACATGCTTATATTGCAAAAACTCGATTTCTGTACTTTTTACTCAGTTAAGATTCTAACTGGTCCATTGTTCGGCCCATTTAGACCCGCTCGTCCGAAACCTTTACAAAAAAGACCGCAAAATAAGTTAGAATCAAATTTTAGGAGCTCATATAATTGATTACGAGCTTTTCAACACGATTATATTGCAAAAACTCGATTATAGTACTTTTTACTCGGTTAAAATTCTAACGGGTCCATTGTTCGGCCCATTTAGACCCGGTCGTCTGAAACCTCTACAAAAGGGTTGCAAAATAAGTTTTAATCTAAATTTAGGAGTTCATACAATTGATTACGAGCTTTTCAACACGATTATATTGCAAAAACTCAATTTCTGTACTTTTTACTCAGTTAAAATTCTAACGGGTCCATTGTTCGGCCCTTTTAGACCCGCTCGTCTGAAACCTTTCAAAAAAGATCGCAAAATAAGTTAGAATCAAATTTTAGGAGTTCATATAATTGATTAAGAGCTTTTCAACATGCTTATATTGCAAAAACTCGATTACTGTACTTTTTACTCAGTTAAAGTTCTAACGGGTCCATTGTTCGGCCTATTTAGACCCGCTCGTCCGAAACCTCTACAAAAAAGACTGCAAAACAAGTTTAAATCAAATTTTAGGAGTTCATACAATTGATTACGAGCTTTTCAACACGATTATATTGCAAAAACTCGATTTCTGTACTTTTTACTCAGTTAAAATTCTTACAGGTCCATTGTTCGGCCCATTTAGACCCGCTCGTCTGAAACCTCTACAAAAGGGTAGCAAAATAAGTTTTAATCCAAATTTAGGAGTTCATACAATTGATTACGAGCTTTTCAATACGATTATATTGCAAAAACTCGATTTCTGTACTTTTTACTCAGTTAAAATTCTAACGGGTCCATTTTTCGGCCCATTTAGACCCGCTCGTCCGAAACCTCTACAAAAGGGTTGCAAAATAAGTTTTAATCCAAATTTAGGAGTTCATACAATTGATTACGAGCTTTTCAACATGATTATATTGCAAAAATTCGATTTCTGTACTTTTTACTCAGTTAAAATTCTAACGGGTCCATTGTTCGGCCCATTTAGACCCGCTCGCCCGAAACCTTTACAAAAAAGATAGCAAAATAAGTTAGAATCAAATTTTAGGAGTTCATATAATTGATTAAGAGCTTTTCAAATCAATTATATTGCAAAAATTCAATTTTTGTGCTTTTTACTCGGTTAAAATTCTAACGGGTCCATTGTTCGGCCCATTTAGACCCGCTCGTCCGAAACCTTTACAAAAGGGTTGGAAAATAAGTTTTAATCCAAATTTAGGAGTTCATACAATTGATTACGAGCTTTTCAACACGATTATATTGCAAAAACTCGATTTCTGTACTTTTTACTCAGTTAAAATTCTTACAGGTCCATTGTTCGGCCCATTTAGACCCGCTCGTCTGAAACCTCTACAAAAGGGTTGCAAAATAAGTTTTAATCCAAATTTAGGAGTTCATACAATTGATTACGAGCTTTTCAATACGATTATATTGCAAAAACTCGATTTCTGTACTTTTTACTAAGTTAAAATTCTATCGGGTCCATTTTTCGGCCCATTTAGACCCGCTCGTCCGAAACCTCTACAAAAGGGTTGCAAAATAAGTTTTAATCCAAATTTAGGAGTTCATACAATTGATTACGAGCTTTTCAACATGATTATATTGCAAAAATTCGATTTCTGTACTTTTTACTCAGTTAAAATTCTAACGGGTCCATTGTTCGGCCCATTTAGACCCGCTCGCCCGAAACCTTTACAAAAAAGATAGCAAAATAAGTTAGAATCAAATTTTAGGAGTTCATATAATTGATTAAGAGCTTTTCAAATCAATTATATTGCAAAAATTCGATTTTTGTGCTTTTTACTCGGTTAAAATTCTAACGGGTCCATTGTTCGGCCCATTTAGACCCGCTCGTCCGAAACCTCTACAAAAGGGTTGCAAAATAAGTTTTAATCCAAATTTAGGAGTTCATACAATTGTTTACGAGCTTTTCAACACGATTATATTGCAAAAACTCGATTTCTGTACTTTTTACTCAGTTAAAATTCTAACTGGTCCATTGTTCGGCCCATTTAGACCCGCTCGTCCGAAACCTTTACAAAAAAGACCGCAAAATAAGTTAGAATCAAATTTTAGGAGTTCATATAATTGATTACGAGCTTTTCAACACGATTATATTGCAAAAACTCGATTATAGTACTTTTTACTCGGTTAAAATTCTAACGGGTCCATTGTTCGGCCCATTTAGACCCGGTCGTCTGAAACCTCTACAAAAGGGTTGCAAAATAAGTTTTAATCTAAATTTAGGAGTTCATACAATTGATTACGAGCTTTTCAACACGATTATATTGCAAAAACTCAATTTCTGTACTTTTTACTCAGTTAAAATTCTAACGGGTCCATTGTTCGGCCCTTTTAGACCCGCTCGTCTGAAACCTTTCAAAAAAGATCGCAAAATAAGTTAGAATCAAATTTTAGGAGTTCATATAATTGATTAAGAGCTTTTCAACATGCTTATATTGCAAAAACTCGATTACTGTACTTTTTACTCAGTTAAAGTTCTAACGGGTCCATTGTTCGGCCTATTTAGACCCGCTCGTCCGAAACCTCTACAAAAAAGACTGCAAAACAAGTTTTAATCAAATTTTAGGAGTTCATATTATTGATTACGAGCTTTTCAACACGATTATATTGCAAAACTCGATTTCTGTACTTTTTACTCATTTAAAATTCTAATGGGTCCATTGTTCGGCCCATTTAGACCCGCTCGTCCGAAACCTTTACGAAAAAGATTGCAAAATAAGTTAGAATCAAATTTTAGGAGTTCATATAATTGATTAAGAGCTTTTCAACATGATTATATTGCAAAAACTCGATTATTGTACTTTTTACTCAGTTAAAATTCTAACGGGTAAAAATTCCAACGGGTAACGGGTGATGAAAACTCTCTCAATTTTTTTCTCTCTAATTCTCCCTTTTGTTTTTCCCTTCTACCCCGACCACCACCACCACCACCTTTCACCCTTCCACCACCACTTGTACCACCTCTCCCTCTCACCTCCGCCGCAGTGGTGCTTGTTTAGCACCCAAACGGTGACAGTGGGAAACCGACCCATCACCCCATGGAATTTTGCTTTCCCATTGGCTTTGCCATGGCTCTCATCTAGCCCTCTATCGATCTTTCCAAGCTGGTTGGTGTCACACTACTCTCCGGCAAAGGAATACCACTGGAGTTATCCGTATCCATCCCTCACCAACATGTACAGTTTTGCTTATTATTTTTATTACTGTCATGGAGACCTCACTCTCCAATGCTGACGACCACTCTCTACCAAAGATTTCTACCGTCATCCACAATTATCCTAGTTAATTCATTCATAACTATTCTCAGTAATCTTAATAATTTTGTAGAATGTTTTGATTATGCTGGGTCACACTCATGGGTGCCCTTCGTCATCCCAGCCCCCTTAATCAGGGCACAGGGTTCATCCTGGCCGTCAAGGCCTTGTATTTTTGCTTCTCTTGAAAAATGGCATGAGACTTGTAAGTCTCTCGTTATCACGTTTTTCTTACCAATTGCATGGCGATGGCATGCATGCAAATGGACGCATAGCTGCAACCAAATACGACATGCAACACCTATATTATATTTGAGACATTTTATCATCATATGTTTATTAGTGATGTTACTCAAGTCTGGCTTGCTGATTGCTGGCAGTTTGTCAGGACTCAACTCGAGCCCATCATTGGCTGCAGTTAGGGTTTTTCTATTCCCCTCCATGCATACGTTGATGGCAGATTGTGAGACGTTGGTTTCCCGGGCCCGTTACCCTGCTGCCACCGTCTCCATGAATGGTAACGACCATGTTTACTCTCAACGGAGGCGAGGCAAAACTTTGAGGTTCCATTGTTCCATTATTTCCGAGATTTTTTTGTTCCAAAAAATTGGGATAACCAAAAATACCTCCCATTTCACATTTCAAATTTTCTTAACGGATAATTCCCTATATATCAGGAATCCATTTCCTTTTGAACTCACTTTCAATTTCACATTATCTAAGTTTAGAATATTTTTTGAAGTTGTTGGGAAAGCTATCACTATCTCTTCTAATCCTCATATACCATACACTTTCAAATTCTATTTCAAACTTATTTTATCTAAGTTAAAATTGAACTTTGAATTTGCTGGGAAAGATTTTGTTCATCTCTTTTCGGGGAATCTACAAATCTTTAGGATTACCATAGATTTAAAATTTAAGATAAACATAAATTTAAAATTTATTTTATCTTTTGAAATCTCTCCTACTCATTCGGAATTATCAATCCCATCTAAGGTATTACTTCTCTTCAACACATATATTTCACCTTGGCCGCCAGCTTCAGCTTTTGTATGTTGGCTGCACCATTCTTCTCTCTACCACTACAACAGCTTTAATTGTTACTTCACCATGGCCTCCTCAGATTTTTTTCTATCACGCTTTGACAACCTCCAGTTTACTGCTGAGGAACAACATTTGGTTTTTGCACCAGCTTCGACCAAAGCCATCCCCCTCGATGATTACAAATCATCTCTGATAGGGAAGCTTTTTCCAACGAAAACTTTCGATGAAGCTGCGTTGGTACGCATTTTTTTGACAGTTTGGAAAGGTGATAAGCTATCAACGGTAACGGCCCTAGGATCAGGATTCTTCATGTTTAAATTTGAGACAACGGCTCGCAGAGATGATGTCCTTAAGCGAGGCCCATGGACGTTCAAAAAGGACCGGCTTGCTCTACTGCCAATCCAACCAAAACTCACCATTGATGGCTATGCTTTCACTCATATGCGAATCTGGGTTCGGATTCACAAAGTTCCCCTAGCTATGATGATCGGGGACACGGTTGCCAACATCACTGGGCGGGCACTTGGTAGTGGCCTTGGAGCCGTCATGGGAACTGATTCCCGAAAATCGGAAGATGGGAACATGGTCAAGTTCTTCCGCGTTTGGATCCAAGTAGATGTTGCTCGACCATTGCATCGTTTTGTGGCAATGGGAATAGCTGATTAGGAACCACAAATACTCCCCGTCCAATATGAGAAGTTGCCCACATTCTGCCATGTGTGTGGAATCCTCTGTCATCTATGTGCTTCTTGCGCTGACTTTAAGGATGCCAAACCAGAAGCACTACAATACGGTGATTGGCTACGTGCCCCTACTCCGAAAGGCAAATCTAAGGTTGCAAGCAAAGGACGAGTTCGATATTTCGAACCAGCAGGCCCTTCGACAACACCATCTGTTACTAAGGGTATTTTCATTTCATTTTATTTCGATCTCTTTTGTAATTTTACACACTCCATCATTTTCTACTGTTTATTAATTTCCCCGTTCATTTACATTTGTCCAGATGTAAACAGTAAAGGGAAAAAGGTGGTAGGGATTGCGAAAACATCCCAGCAGTAGCCTCATGTTGCAACAGATACAGTGCCTGATGCTGCTCCAACAACAGTGGCACACGAGGACCCTGCAGATACTATGGCTGATGTTGTAGCCAATCCATCGCTAGGCATATCGGACCCGCCCGCAGCTGCTGATGTGGCTGTTCTGATTGAGGATGATGCTGCCAGCGAACAGCATGCATCCCCTTCAGCAGCACAAACAATTGAGCCACTAAATGTGGCACCTCTGGACATCATACCGGCAGATGCAGAATCTGTCACAAATGGTTCCCCCAAGGTCACTCCAGCCACGAATGATGTTGCTGCCTCCTTCACTCCGCCGGAGAAGCGGTTTGTACTGATCGATGACGATGGTATACCGGTGCCTGCAGCTGCTCCTCCCATTTCCACTACTGTGGGGGTTGGAAGTAATGTGTATACCAACCCAGAATTTGAGGATTGGTTGGCTGCAATGTCGGGACCTACTAATGGAGCAATTGGCTCCCGCAAGACAAAACGTAGCCCTCAGGTGGTTGCTGTTGATGTTACCAAGAGGCCGAGAACCTCCCCCTCCGCTCAGGCTAAGCCGGTGAAACCCGGAGTGACCTCTGACAAACCTTCCAAACTATCTAAAGCTGGGATGAGCAGCAAAATCTCTTCGGCGGCGGTTGACGTTCAACCCCGCCGAGAGAAATGAGGATCTTTTGTTGGAACTGCAGCAGTCTTGGTTCCCCGTCGGCAGTTCAAGGGTTGAGCACCATTGCTCGTAGGTTGCAACCGGATGTTATATTTTTGTCTGAAACTCGCTTATGTCGTTATTATTATGATCGTTTAAGGATTTTATTAGATTTGCATGGCTGCATCCATGTTGATAGCAGCCCCACATGCTCCGGACTCATTATATTTTGGAATAATAAAATTGAACTTGATTTGCTCTCGTATTCTGATCGATCCATCGATGTTATTTTAAATTCGTATGATGAATGTTTTCGTTTTACGGGCATATATGGTTACGCTGACACAAGTGTGAAGTCTAAAACGTGGGATTTGATTGATTCTTTGCGTCACGCTTCACCAATGCCTTGGTTAATTGGCGGTGACCTTAATGATATTTTATCAGATTCAAAAAAACAAGGAGGCTATCACCGACCGCAGTCGCAAATCACTAGCTTTCGCGAATGTTTATCTCGCAATAGTCTTTTCGATTGCAAGCCAACATCGGGTTGGTTCACTTGGTCCCGAACAGGGCCTAACGTCTCAACTGTTTGTCAACGACTTGATCGTTTTCTAGCATGCAATGCATGGCTTAGTGAAAATTCCACATTCCAATGCCGTAATATTTTTCCCCGGACTCTGACCATTATGTCATAGTCATGGACACAAAACATGCTCTCCAGCGCGACACTGCTCCTCGAGAGACCTTTGACCATTTCCTTTTTGAATCTTGTTGGGCAAATTATCCATCATGCATCTCGACCTTCCAACAGGCATGGGCGAATGCATCGGGCAATTTGCCTGATAAATTACGTACGGTTGGCAACCAGCTTCGCGATTGGCAATCGCATCGCCGATACCAATCACACAACCGCGTTGCGGAACTACAACGCAAAATCAATTCATACATGCGACGTCTTCAACTACCGACTACGATGCTAAATGACCTGCGAGACGCAAAACTAGAGCTTCGACGTCTTCTGGACGTACGTGAAGCCTACTGGGCACAACAATCGCGGGTCACATGGTTGTCCCAAGGGGACAAAAACACGTCTTTTTTCCATGCTAGAGCCTCTAAGCAAAGGAAAAAGAACACTATTCGTGGCCTTCACGATGGGAACCGTGTTTGGCATACAGCTACGCCTAGGCTCCTTCAAATTGCCTCGGATTATTTTCGGACGCTATTTACATCGTCCAACCCTAGTTCTTCGCCACGTCTGCTGGAACAAATCCCTCCGGTCGTCACTCCATCAATGAATACTTCTCTGTTGCGACCATTCACAGAGAGTGAAGTGCTTGCCGCCTTCCAGGATATTAGTCCAAGGAAAGCTCCTGGCATCGATGGATTTCCTAGTGGTTTCTTCAAGCAACACTAGAACATCATTGGGCCTGAATTTATTCAGCTTTGCTTAAGTCTATTGCGCGGGGAAGCCGACATGTCGGTTGTAAATAAAACGGTCATCGTGCTTATTCTAAAGGTGGCGGACCCAACAAACATGCGCCAGTTTCGACCAATTAGCTTATGCACGGTCATATACAAAACGGTTGCTAAGGTTCTTGTTAACCGACTTAAGCCTGTTCTACCAGATTGTATCAGTGATGCACAGGCAGCCTTTGTTCGTGGCAGGAACATATCTGACAACATCTTAATCGCTCATGAGCTTGTGCATACCCTCCACTCGAATAGCGCTGCCATTTACCAAGGGGCGACATTGAAACTGGATATGGAGAAGGCATTCGACAAAGTTGAATGGTCATTCCTTCTGGATGTGATGTCACGAATGGGCTTTGCACCTGAATGGGTACACCTTATACTTCGTTGTGTCTCCTCGGTCTCTTTTTCTGTTAGAATTAATGGGACTCTATCTGATGAGTTCGTACCTGATCGCGGCATCCGATAGGGTGACCCCCTCTCCCCATTCCTCTTTCTCATTTGTTCCCAAGGGTTATCCGCGGCCCTTGAATCCGAACAACGGGAAGGGCGCCTCCTCGGCTTACAAGCCAACCGACATGGACCTCGGATCACACATCTGCTATTTGCTGATGATAGCATTGTTTTCCTTCGTAATTGCCCTGATGAGGTTGATAGGTTGAAAGAGATTCTACGCCTATATGAATCCTCCTTAGGACAAACTGTTAATTTCGATAAGTCCACGGCCAACTACAGTTCACGCTGTTTTGAGACCTTCATTCAGGCAGTTCAATTGACTCTCGGTGTGTGCATTGTTGAGGACCCGAGTATCTATCTCGGAGTTCCTCTCATGATAGGGAGGAATCGAACGAAATGTCTAGGATTTGTCCGTGACAAATTCAGTTCTCGAATAACTAAATGGGACACCAACTTACTTTCCTTCAGTGGGCGCGAAACACTGATAAAGTTGGTGGCACAAGCAATACCTCAGTATGTTATGTCTTGTTACCTGCTCCCGCAGAACATCATAGATGATATGACTAGCTCGATCCGTCGATACTGGTGGTCTGGCCGCAGTAACAAGCGAGGCTGGCCTATTCTATCTTGGGACTCTATTTGTGATCCCAAGGCAGCAGGGGGAATGGGCTTTAGGAATCTAAATGATTTCAACATTGCTCTTTTAGGTAAACAATTATAGAGGCTGATCCATTCGCCTGAATCCCTCCTTGCGCGTGTCTTACACTCACGTTACTTTCCTTCTGGGAAATTATTGGACGCTAAGCTAGATCGACGCGCGTCATTCGCTTGGCGTGGTCTTTAGCAGGCCCTGCAACGATTGCAGCCGGGTTTCTTTTGGCGACCCGGAATCCAGAGTCAGATCCGTATCCACCGCGACCCTTGGGGCGGAGCCTCCAGTTTATCCTTCTTTGGAAATTATCAAGACGAGGATGAACTCCCCTTACGGTGTCATGACTTCATGATCCGCAATCAAGCGTCTTGGGACGAACTCAAAGTCTGCCAGCATTTTGACTGGGATGATGCTGATGCCATATTGCGTGTGCCAATCTCCAATGAGCGGCGCGATGTATTACTTTGGGGCTATCATGAAACGGGGATATATTCGGTGCGCTCCGGATACCTATTCTTATGACGTCCAGTCAGACCTATCGGCCATCCTTCTCCCCTATGGCGGGCTATTTCCAAAGCGAGCACCCTCCCGAAGATTCGATCCTTTAGATGGAGAGCAGGACGAGATGCTCTACCCACAGGTGATCGTCTTGCAACTGTGGGGTTAGGCTCTGGCGTGTGCCCTTTTTTCCCGACGGTAGTCGAAACACCACTCCATGCTCTCCGAGATTGTGTTGGTGCAGCTGAAGTACTGCAAATAGCTGGGCTTCCCCTTCCTTTACGCACTAGCGCGCTCTCCCCTACTCCCTTATGGTTGGAACAAGGGGCCTCGCTACTTTCTCGCTCTGAATTTAGTTTGTTCCTCACTATCCTTTGGAACATCTGGAAACAGATGAACGACTGGGTTCACTCTAAGCGTTTGTAGCCGCCATGGCTTACTCTTATGAATTCTAGGGAACTGCTACAGGACTACGCCTCGGCCAACTCGACCGAAACCTTTACAAAAAAGACCGCAAAATAAGTTAGAATCAAATTTTAGGAGTTCATATAATTGATTACGAGCTTTTCAACATGATTATATTGCAAAAACTCGATTACAGTACTTTTTACTCGGTTAAAATTCTAACGGGTCCATTGTTCGGCCCATTTAGACCCGGTCGTACGAAACCTCTACAAAAGGGTTGCAAAATAAGTTTTAATCTAAATTTAGGAGTTCATACAATTGATTACGAGCTTTTCAACACGATTATATTGCAAAAACTTGATTTCTGTACTTTTTACTCAGTTAAAATTCTAACGGGTCCATTGTTCGGCCCATTTAGACCCGCTCGTCCGAAACCTTTCAAAAAAGATAGCAAAATAAGTTAGAATCAAATTTTAGGAGTTCATATAATTGATTGAGAGCTTTTCAACACGATTATATTGCAAAAACTCGATTACTGTACTTTTTACTCAGTTCAAATTCTAACAGGTCCATTGTTCGCCCCATTTAGACCCGCTCGTCCGAAACCTCTACAAAAGGGTTGCAAAATAAGTTTTAATCCAAATTTAGGAGTTCATACAATTTTTTACGAGCTTTTCAACACGATTATATTGCAAAAACTTGATTTCTGTACTTTTTACTCAGTTAAAATTCTAACGGGTCCATTGTTCGGCCCATTTAAACCCGGTCGTCTGAAACCTCTATAAAAGGGTTGCAAAATAAGTTTTAATCCAAATATAGGAGTTCATACAATTGATTACGAGCTTTTCAACAAGATTATATTGCAAAAACTTGATTTATGTACTTTTTACTCAGTTAAAATTCTAACGGGTCCATTGTTCGGCCCATTTAGACCCTCTCGTCCGAAACCTCTACAAAAGGGTTGCAAAATAAGTTTTAATCCAAATTTAGGAGTTCATACAATTTATTACGAGCTTTTCAACACGATTATATTGCAAAAACTCGATTTCTGTACTTTTTACTCAGTTAAAATTCTAACAGTTCCATTGTTAGGCCCGTTTAGACCCGCTCGTCCGAAACCTCTACCAAAAGGGCTGAAAAATAAGTTTTAATCCAAATTTAGGTGTTCACATAATTAATTATGAGCTTTTCAACATGATTAAATTGCAAAAACTCGATTTCTGTAGTTTTTACTCTGTTAAAATTCTAAAGGGTCCATTGTTCGGCCCATATAGGAGTTCATACAATTGATTACGAGCTTTTCAATACGATTATATTGCAAAAACTCGATTTCTGTACTTTTTACTCAGTTAAAATTCTAACGGGTCCATTGTTCTGCCTATTTAGACTCGCTCGTCCGAAACCTTACAAAAAGGACCGCAAAATATGTTTTAATAAAAATTTAGGAGTTCATATAATTGATTACGAGCTTTTCAACACGATTATATTGCAAAAACTCGATTTCTGTTCTTTTTACTCAGGTAATATTCTAACGGGTCCATTGTTCGGCCCATTTAGACCCGCTCGTCCGAAACCTCTTCAAAAGGGCTGCAAAATAAGTTTTAATCCAAATTTAGGAGTTCATATAATTGATTATGAGCTTTTCAAAACGATTATATTGCAAAAACTCGATTTCTGTACTTTTTACTCAGTTAAAATTCTAAGGGGTCCATTGTTCGGCCCATTTAGACCCGCTCGTCAGAAACCTCTTCAATAAGGGCTGCAAAATAAGTTTTAATCCAAATTTAGGAGTTAATATAATTTATTATGAGCTTTTCAACACAATTATATTGCAAAAACTCTATTTCTGTACTTTTTACTCGGTTAAAATTCTAACGGGTCCATTGTTCGGCCCATTTAGACCCGGTCGTCCGAAACCGCTACAAAAGCGTTGCAAAATAAGTTTTAATCCAAATTTAGGAGTTCATACAATTGATTATGAGCTTTTCAACATGATTATATTGCAAAAACTCGATTTCTGTACTTTTTACTCTGTTAAAATTCTAATGGGTCCATTGTTTGGCCCATTTTGACCCGCTCGTCCGAAACCTCTACAAAAAGGGCTACAAAATAAGTTTTAATCCAAATTTAGGAGTTCATATAATAGATTATGAACTTTTCAACACGATTATATTGCAAAAACTCGATTTCTGTACTTTTTACTCGGTTAAAATTCTAACGGGTCCATTGTTCGGCCCATTTAGACCCGGTCGTCCGAAACCTCTACAAAAGCGTTGCAAAATAAGTTTTAATCCAAATTTAAGAGTTCATACAATTGATTATGAGCTTTTCAACATGATTATATTGCAAAAACTCGATTTTTGTACTTTTTACTCTATTAAAATTCTAATGGGTCCATTGTTTGGCCCATTTTGACCCGCTCGTCCGAAACCTCTACAAAAAGGGCTACAAAATTAGTTTTAATCCAAATTTAGGATTTCATATAATTGATTACGAGCTTTTCAACACGATTATATTGCAAAACTCGATTTCTATACTTTTTACTCAGTTAAAATTCTAACGGGTCCATTGTTCGGCTCATTTAGACCCGCTCATCTAAAACCTCAACAAAAGGGTTGCAAAATAAGTTTTAATCCAAATTTATGAGTTCATACAATTGTTTACAAGCTTCTCAACACGATTATATTGCAAAAACTAGATTTCTGTACTTTTTACTCAGTTAAAATTTTAACGGGTCCATTGTTTGGTCCATTTAAACCCGCTCGTCCGAAACCTCTACAAAAAGGGCTGCAAAATAAGTTTTAATCCAAATTCTAGGAGTTCATATAATTGATTAAGAACTTTTCAACATGATTATATTGCAAAAAGTACAGAAATTGAGATTTTACAATATAATCGTATTGAAAAGCTCGTTAAAATTTTGCGGTCTTTTTTGTAGAGGTTTCGGACGAGCGGGTCTAAATGGGCCGAACAATGGACCCGTTAGAATTTTAACTGAGTAAAAAGCACAGAAACCAAGTTTTTGCAATACAGTCGTGTTGAAAAGCTCGTAATCAATTATATGAAATCCTAAAATTTGATTCTAACTTGTTTTGCGTTCTTTTTTGTAGAGGTTTCGGAAGAGCGGGTCTAAATAGGGTGAACAGTGGACCCGTTAGAATTTTAACTGAGTAAAAAGAACAGCAATCTAGTTTTTGCAATATAATCGTGTTGAAAAGCTCATAAACAATTGTATGAACTCCTAAATTTGGATTAAAACTTATTTTCCAACTCTTTTGTAGACGTTTCGGACGAGCAGGTCTAAATGGGCCGAACAATGGACTCGTTAGAATTTTAATTGAGTAAAAACAACAGAAATCGAGTTTTTGCAATATAATATTTTTGAAAAGCTCGTAATCAATTATATGAACTCCCAAAATTTGATTCTAACTTATTTTGCGGTCTTTTTTGTAAAGGTTTCGGATGAGCGAGTCTAAATGGGCCGAAAAATGGACCCGTTAGAATTGTAACTGAGTAAAAAGTACAGAAATCGAGTTTTTGCAATATAATCGTATTGAAAAGCTCGTAATCAATTGTATGAACTCCTAAATTTGGATTAAAACTTATTTTGCAACCCTTTGTAGAGGTTTCGGACGAGCGGGTCTAAATGGGCCGAACAATGGACCAGTTAGAATTTTAACTGAGTAAAATGTATAAAAATCGAGTTTTGTAATATAATCGTGTTGAAAAGCACGTAATCAATTATATGCATTCCTAAATTTGGATTAAAACTTATTTTGCAGCCCTTTTTGTATAGGTTTCGGACGATCGGGTCTAAATGGGCCGAAGAATGGACCCGTTAGAATTTTAACTAAGTAAAAAGTACAGAAATCGAGTTTTTGCAATATAATCGTATTGAAACGCTCGTAATCAATTGTATGAACTCCTAAATTTGGATTAACACTTATTTTGCAACCTTTTTGTAGAGGTTTCGGAAGAGCGGGTCTAAACGGGCCGAACAATAGACCCGTTAGAATTTTAACTGAGTAAAAAGCACAAAAATTGAGTTTTTGAAATATAATTGTGTTGAAAAGCTCGTAATCAATTGTATGAACTCCTAAATTTGGATTAAATCTTATTTTTCAACCCTTTTGTTGAGGTTTCGGACGAGCGGGTATAAATGAGCCGAACAATGGACCCGTTAGAATTTTAACGGAGTAAAAAGTACAGAAATCTAGTTTTTGCAATATAATCATTTTGAAAAGCTCGTAATCATCTGTATGAACTTTTAAATTTGGATTAAAACTTTTTGTGCAACCCTTTTGTAGAGGTTTCAGACGATCGGGTCTAAATAGGCCGAACAATGGACCCGTTAGAATTTTAACTAAGTAAAAAGTATAGTAATCGAGTTTTTGCAATATAATCGTGTTGAAAAGCTCGTAATCAATTGTATGAACTCCTAAATTTGGATTAAAACTTATTTTGCAACCCTTTTGTAGAGGTTTCGGACGAGCGGGTCTAAATGGGCCGAACAGTGGACCCGTTACAATTTTAACTGAGTAAAAAGCACAAAAATCGAGTTTTTGCAATATAATTGTGTTGAAAAGCTCGTAATCAATTGTATGAACTCCTAAATTTGGATTAAAACTTATTTTGCAGCCCTTTTGTAGAGGTTTCGGACGAGCGGGTCTAAATGGGCCGAACAATGGACCCGTTAGAATATTACCTGAGTAAAAAGAACAGAAATCGAGTTTTTGCAATATAATCGTGTTGAAAAGCTCGTAATCAATTATATGAACTCCTAAATTTTTATTAAAACATATTTTGCGGTCCTTTTTGTAAGGTTTCGGACGAGCGAGTCTAAATAGGCAGAACAATGGACCCGTTAGAATTTTAACTGAGTAAAAAGTACAGAAATCGAGTTTTTGCAATATAATCGTATTGAAAAGCTCGTAATCAATTGTATGAACTCCTAAATTTGGATTAAAACTTATTTTGCAACCCTTTTGTAGAGGTTTCAGACGAGCAGGTCTAAATGGGCCGAACAATGGACCTGTAAGAATTTTAACTGAGTAAAAAGTACAGAAATCGAGTTTTTGCAATATAATCGTGTTGAAAAGCTCGTAATCAATTGTATGAACTCCTAAATTTGGATTAAAACTTATTTTCCAACCCTTTTGTAAAGGTTTCGGACGAGCGGGTCTAAATGGGCCGAACAATGGACCAGTTAGAATTTTAACTGAGTAAAATGTATAAAAATCGAGTTTTGTAATATAATCGTGTTGAAAAGCACGTAATCAATTATATGTATTCCTAAATTTGGATTAAAACTTATTTTGCAGCCCTTTTTGTATAGGTTTCGGACGATCGGGTCTAAATGGGCCGAAGAATGGACCCGTTAGAATTTTAACTAAGTAAAAAGTACAGAAATCGAGTTTTTGCAATATAATCGTATTGAAACGCTCGTAATCAATTGTATGAACTCCTAAATTTGGATTAACACTTATTTTGCAACCTTTTTGTAGAGGTTTCGGAAGAGCGGGTCTAAACGGGCCGAACAATAGACCCGTTAGAATTTTAACTGAGTAAAAAGCACAAAAATTGAGTTTTTGAAATATAATTGTGTTGAAAAGCTCGTAATCAATTGTATGAACTCCTAAATTTGGATTAAATCTTATTTTTCAACCCTTTTGTTGAGGTTTCGGACGAGCGGGTATAAATGAGCCGAACAATGGACCCGTTAGAATTTTAACGGAGTAAAAAGTACAGAAATCTAGTTTTTGCAATATAATCATTTTGAAAAGCTCGTAATCATCTGTATGAACTTTTAAATTTGGATTAAAACTTTTTGTGCAACCCTTTTGTAGAGGTTTCAGACGATCGGGTCTAAATAGGCCGAACAATGGACCCGTTAGAATTTTAACTAAGTAAAAAGTATAGTAATCGAGTTTTTGCAATATAATCGTGTTGAAAAGCTCGTAATCAATTGTATGAACTCCTAAATTTGGATTAAAACTTATTTTGCAACCCTTTTGTAGAGGTTTCGGACGAGCGGGTCTAAATGGGCCGAACAGTGGACCCGTTACAATTTTAACTGAGTAAAAAGCACAAAAATCGAGTTTTTGCAATATAATTGTGTTGAAAAGCTCGTAATCAATTGTATGAACTCCTAAATTTGGATTAAAACTTATTTTGCAGCCCTTTTGTAGAGGTTTCGGACGAGCGGGTCTAAATGGGCCGAACAATGGACCCGTTAGAATATTACCTGAGTAAAAAGAACAGAAATCGAGTTTTTGCAATATAATCATGTTGAAAAGCTCGTAATCAATTATATGAACTCCTAAATTTTTATTAAAACATATTTTGCGGTCCTTTTTGTAAGGTTTCGGACGAGCGAGTCTAAATAGGCAGAACAATGGACCCGTTAGAATTTTAACTGAGTAAAAAGTACAGAAATCGAGTTTTTGCAATATAATCGTATTGAAAAGCTCGTAATCAATTGTATGAACTCCTAAATTTGGATTAAAACTTATTTTGCAACCCTTTTGTAGAGGTTTCAGACGAGCAGGTCTAAATGGGCCGAACAATGGACCTGTAAGAATTTTAACTGAGTAAAAAGTACAGAAATCGAGTTTTTGCAATATAATCGTGTTGAAAAGCTCGTAATCAATTGTATGAACTCCTAAATTTGGATTAAAACTTATTTTCCAACCCTTTTGTAAAGGTTTCGGACGAGCGGGTCTAAATGGGCCGAACAATGGACCCGTTAAAATTTTAACTGAGTAAAAAGTACAGAAATTGAGTTTTGGCAATATAATCATGTTGAAAAGCTCGTAATCAATTGTATGAACTCCTAAATTTGCATTAAAACTTATTTTGCAACCCTTTTGTAGAGGTTTCGGACGAGCGGGTCTAAATGGGCCGAACAGTGGACCCGTTACAATTTTAACTGAGTAAAAAGCACAAAAATCGAGTTTTTGCAATATAATTGTGTTGAAAAGCTCGTAATCAATTGTATGAACTCCTAAATTTGGATTAAAACTTATTTTGCAGCCCTTTTGTAGAGGTTTCGGACGAGCGGGTCTAAATGGGCCGAACAATGGACCCGTTAGAATATTACCTGAGTAAAAAGAACAGAAATCGAGTTTTTGCAATATAATCGTGTTGAAAAGCTCGTAATCAATTATATGAACTCCTAAATTTTTATTAAAACATATTTTGCGGTCCTTTTTGTAAGGTTTCGGACGAGCGAGTCTAAATAGGCAGAACAATGGACCCGTTAGAATTTTAACTGAGTAAAAAGTACAGAAATCGAGTTTTTGCAATATAATCGTTTTGAAAAGCTCGTAATCAATTGTATGAACTCCTAAATTTGGATTAAAACTTATTTTGCAACTCTTTTGAAGAGGTTTCGGACGAGCGAGTATAAATGGGCCGAACAATAGACCCGTTAGAATATTAATTGAGGAAAAAGAACAGAAATCGCGTTTTTGCAATATAATCGTGTTGAAAAGATCTTAATCATTTATATGAACTCCTAAAATTTGATTCTAACTTATTTTGCGATATTTTTTGTAGAAGTTTCGGACGAGCGGGTCTAAATGGGCCTAATAATTGACCCGTTAGAATTTTAACTGAGTAAAAAAGCACAAAAATCGAGTTTTTGCAATATAATTGTGTTGAAAAGCTCGTAATCAATTGTATGAACTCCTAAATTTGGATTAAAACTTATTTTACAACCCTTTTGTAGAGGAGTCGGACGAGCGGTTCTAAATGGGCCTAACAATGGAACCGTTAGAATATTAACTGAGTAAAAAGAACAGAAATCAAGTTTTTACAATATAATCATGTTGAAAAGCTCTTAATCAATTATATGAACTCCTAAAATTTGATTAAAATATATTTTGCGATCTTTTTTGTAAAGGTTTCGGACGAGCGGGTCTAAATGGGCCGAACAATGGACCCGTTAGAATTTTAACTGAGTAAAAAGTACAGAAATCGAGTTTTTGCTATATAATCGTTTTGAAAAGCTCGTAAACAATTGTATGAACTCCTCAATTTGGATTAAAACTTATTTTGCAACCCTTTTGTAGAGGTTTCGGACGAGCGGGTATAAATGGGCTGAACAATGGACCAGTTAGAATTTTAACTGAGTAAAAACAACTGTAATCGAGATTTTGTAATATAATCATGTTGAAAAGCTCGTAATCAATTATATGAACTCCTAAAATTTGATTCTAACATATTTTGCGGTCTTTTTTGTAAAGGTTTCGGACGAGCGGGTCTAAATGGGCCGAACAATGGACCCGTTAGAATTTTAACTGAGTAAAAACTACAAAAATCGATTTATTGTAATATAATCGTATTGAAATGCTCGTAATCAATTGTACGAACTCCTAAATATGGATTAAAACTTATTTTGCAACCCTTTTGCAGAGGTTTCGGATGAGCGGTTCTAAATGGGCCGAACAATGGACCCGTTAGAATTTTAACTGAGTAAAAAGCATACAAATTGAGTTTTTGCAATATAATTGTGTTGAAAAGCTCGTAATCAATTGTATGAACTCCTAAATTTGGATTAACACTTATTTTAAAACCCTTTTGTAGAGGTTTCGGACGAGCGGGTCTAAATGGGCCGAACAATGGACCCGTTAGAATTTTAACTGAGTAAAAAGCACAAAAATCGAGTTTTTGCAATATAATTGTGTTGAAAAACTCGTAATCAATTGTATGAACTCCTAAATTTGGATTAAAACTTATTTTGCAGCCCTTTTGTTGAGGTTTCGGACGAGCGGGTCTAAATGGGCCGAACAATGGACCCGTTAGAATATTAACTGAGTAAAAAGAACAAAAATCGAGTTTTTGCAATATAATCGTGTTGAAAAGCTCGTAATGAATTATATGAACTCCTAAATTTTGATTAAAACTTATTTTGCGGTCCTTTTTGTAGGGTATTGGACGAGCGAGTCTAAATAGGCAGAACAATGGACCCGTTAGAATTTTAACCGAGTAAAAAGTATAGAAATTTAGTTTTTGCAATATTATCGTGTTGAAAAGCTCTTAATCAATTATATGAACTCCTAAAATTTGATTCTAACTTATTTTGCGATCTTTTTTGTAAAGGTTTCGGACGAGCGGGTCTAAATGGGCCGAACAATGGACCCGTTAGAATTTTAACCGAGTAAAAAGCACAAAAATTGAGTTTTTGCAATATAATTGTGTTGAAAAGCTCGTAATCAATTGTACGAACTCCTAAATTTGGATTAAAACTTATTTTGCAACCCTTTTGTAGAGGTTTCGGACGAGCGGGTCTAAATTTGCCGAACAATAGACCCGTTAGAATATTAACTGAAGAAAAAGAACAGAAATCGCGTTTTTGCAATATAATCGTGTTGAAAAGCTCTTAATCAATTATATGAACTCCTAAAATTTGATTCTAACTTATTTTGCGATCTTTTTCGTAAAGGTTTCGGACGAGCGGGTCTAAATGGGCCGAACGGTGGACCCGTTAGAATTTTAACTAAGTAAAAAGTATAGAAATCGAGTTTTTGCAATATAATCGTGTTGAAAAGCTCGTAATCAATTATATGCATTCCTAAATTTGGATTAAAACTTGTTTTGCAACTCTTTTTGTATAGGTTTCGGACGATCGGGTCTAAATAGGCCGAACAATGGACCCGTTAGAATTTTAACCGAGTAAAATGTACAGAAATCGTGTTTTTACAATATAATCGTGTTGAAACGCTCGTGATCAATTGTATGAACTCCTAAATTTGGATTAACACTTATTTTGCAACCCTTTTGTAGAGGTTTCGGAGGAGCGGGAATAAATGGGCCGAATAATGGACCCGTTAGAATTTTAACTGAGTAAAAAGCACAAAAATCGAGTTTTTGCAATATAATTGTGTTGAAAAGCTCTTAATCAATGGTATGAACTCCTAAATTTGGATTAAAACTTATTTTACAGCCCTTTTGTAGAGGTTTCTGACGAACGGGTCTAAATGGGCCGAACAATGGACCCGTTAGAATATTAATTGAGTAAAAAGAACAGAAATCGAGTTTTTGCAATATAATCGTTTTGAAAAGCTCGTAATCAATTATATGAACTCCTAAATTTTGATTAAAACTTATTTTGCGGTCCTTTTTGTAAGGTTTCGGACGAGCGAGTCTAAATGGGCAGAACAATGGACCCGTTAGAATTTTAACCGAGTAAAAAGTATTGAAATTGTGTTTTTGCAATATAATCGTGTTGAAAAGCTCTTAATTAATTATATGAACTCCTAAAATTTGATTCTAACTTATTTTGCGATCTTTTTTGTAAAGGTTTCGGACGAGTGGGTCTAAATGGGCCGAACAATGGACCCGTTAGAATTTTAACTGAGTAAAAAGCACAAAAATCGAGTTTTTGCAATATAATTGTGTTGAAAAGCTCGTAATCTATTGTATGAACTCCTAAATTTGGATTAAAACTTATTTTGCAACCCTTTAGTAGATGTTTCGGACGAGCGGGTCTAAATGGGCCGAAAAATGGACCCGTTAGAATATTAACTTAGTAAAAAGAACAGAAATCAAGTTTTTTTCAATATAATCGTGTTGAAAAGCTCTTAAACAATTATATGAACTCCTAAAATTTGATTAAAATTTATTTTGCGATCTTTTTTTGTAAAGGTTTCGGACGAGCGGGTCTAAATGGGCCGAACAATGGACCCGTTAGAATTTTAACTGATTAAAAATTACAGAAATCGAGTTTTTGCAATATAATCGTGTTTAAAAGCTCGTAATCAATTGCATGAACTCCTAAATTTTGATTAAAACTTATTTTGCAACCCTTTTGTAGAGGTTTCGGACGAGCGAGTCTAAATGGGCCGAACAATGGACCCGTTAGAATTTTAACTGAGTAAAAAGCACAAAAATCGAGTTTTTGCAATATAATTGTGTTGAAAAGCTCGTAATCAATTGTATGAACTTCTAAATTTGGATTAAAACTTATTTTGCAACCCTTTTGTAGAGGTTTCGGACGAGCGGGTCTAAATGGGCCGAACAATGGACCCGTTAGAATATTAAATGAGTAAAAAGAACAGAAATCGAGTTTTTGCAATATAATCATGTCGAAAAGCACTTAATCAATTATATGAACTCCTAAAATTTGATTAAAACTTATTTTGCGATCTTTTTTGAAAAGGTTTCGGACGAGCGGGTCTAAATGGGCCGAACAATGGACCCGTTAGAATTTTTTTTTGAAGAAAAGGCCTCATTAAAAACCCCTACTACTGTCCTTCAAGCAAAGCTAGAGGACCCTAAAAGGGGAAAAGAGTGCCCAATAATTTTATTAATCAATGAATATTTGGTACAAGATGTTGAATACAATGGGGAATATCCAATTCAAATGACAAAGACGTCATAGAATTCAGAGAAATGGAAGCCAGCGTATGGGCTATAACATTTGCCTCACGGCGTACAAAGGAAATCGAATTAAAGTCGAAATCAAGAAGAGCAGCTTGAATCTGAAGAATAGTTGGTCCCATAGTAGATAGGTCCTGAGCAGGATTGTTGATCCTATTCGCGAGAGAGGCGCAGTCCGTTTCGATCTTGATGCGATTCCATCCTCGAGATCGGGCAAGGGTAAGACCAGCAAGGATGCTTTCCCCCTCACTGGTGATAGCGTCCATACGGCTACCGAGGGGGAAAGCAAGACCACCCACGACTGCTCCGGCAGGGTCACGAGCAACAACGCCGACTGCTGCTGCTCGAGTTGAAGGGTTGAAGGCTCCGTCCACATTAATCTTGATGTAGTTAGGTGGAGGAGGACAGGGGGAATTGGTATTAGTAGATGGAGGTGGAACAGATGAAGTAGAAGATTTACAAAATTCATCATGTAAACTAATTGAATTGACTGCAATTAGCCATGAGGGTTGTAAATGGTGGTTGTGAATCCAATCATTACGTCTATTCCAAATATTCCATAAAACTGTAAGAAAGAGACCAAATTTATCAGGGGAAATAGTGGAGGCTGCTTCCTCTAGCCATTGTAAGGGTGAAAGAGCTAAACTCTTATAGAGAGATAGGAATACCACTAATTTGGAGGGCTTCAGTTGCCCCAAGACAGTCACGAAACGCATGAAGAATTGTTTCCGCATGATTACCACAGATAGAACATAGCCCCGAACTAGGGGAGAAAACTTGCATTTTAGAGCCAACTGGTAGAGCATCAGATGCCATACGCCAACCAAAAGTTTTAACTTTGGGTAAAACTTTTATTTTGGATAAAAAATTCCAAAACCGAGAAGGTGGCGAAGGTTGGGAAAAGGAGCGTTGTAAGAAAATATATCCAGAGCGAACTGGGTATATACCCGAGTCATTGGGAGACCATAAAATTGAGTCCCGTTGATCATTTATGATGGGGATACGGAGAATGGCATCCGCATCACTTTGATTGAAGTAATTATTTAACTTTACTGTATCCCAGGTAGTTTGATTGCGAATCATGAACTCCTTACAACGAATGTGGAATTCGTCAGAAATTTCATAATCCCCAGTTAGCTCAATCGGGGAAGACCCACCCCAAATATCTTTGTGTATTCTGATATTACTGTTTATACCAGGGCGATGAAGAAAGCCAGGGAAAAGACGCTGAATAGCGTTATATATACCTTGCCAGGCAAAGGAGCCTCTACAAGGTTTCGGCGCATCCAAGATGTTGCCCGAAGGGAATTATTTGGAACGGTATATTTGACCTAATAAAGAGTCTGGTTCACAAATTAGTTTCCAAATTTGCTTACCTAAAAGAGCGATGTTAAAATCGTGTAGGTCTTTGAAGCCCATGCCACCAGCGGATTTAGGCAAACATATGTGATTCCACGGTAACATGTGCCAACCTTTTTTGTTGGATTTACCAGTCCACCAATATTGGCGGATTGATGTAGTCATATCGTCGATGATATTGTGTGGAAGAAGGTAGCAAGACATCACGTATTGTGGGAGAGATTGTAAAACAGCTTTGATGAAAATCTCTCTACCACTAAAGGATAGAAGGTGTTTGTCCCAACTAGAGAGACGATCGTGTACTTTATCTCGGACAAAGCCTAATGATTCTGTTTTATTTTTCCCTATTAGGAGCGGAATGCCCAGGTATACTCCGGGGTTAGAAACTTCACGCACTTGTAAAAGGCTATTGATTGTATTCCTTGTTGTAGAAGGTGTACGTGGGTTATAGAAAATTGTTGATTTATCGAAATTTATTGCTTGACCAGATGCGTTAGCATATACTTGAAGAGCATTTTTCAGAAGGGATGCTTCAGATTGATTGGTATTGATAAATACCAAACAATCATCAGCAAAAAGAAGGTGGTTGACTTTGGGCCCATGCTTACATGCGCCTAGACCTGGAAGAATATTAGTTTGTTGAGCGGCAGCTAAATAAGCCGAGAGTCCTTGAGTGCAGAATAGAAAAAGAAAAGGGGATAGAGGATCCCCCTGACGAAGACCACGTTGAGGTTGAAATGTTGGTGAAAAGGAATTATTGATTTTAACCGAGAACGAAACAGTGGAAATACAACGCATTATAAGTTCAATCCAATC
Organism: Hibiscus trionum; assembly: GCA_030270665.1. Taxonomy (NCBI): domain Eukaryota; kingdom Viridiplantae; phylum Streptophyta; class Magnoliopsida; order Malvales; family Malvaceae; genus Hibiscus; species Hibiscus trionum. The sequence goes on along the minus strand of BSYR01000010.1, from coordinate 32,823,752 downwards.
GGATGCAAAACCCATTCGTGTCATAACGTTTGCAAGGAAAGACCATTCAACTCTATCGAAGGCTTTTTCCATGTCAAGCTTGATAGCAGCTCCTTGTGAGGATTTAGTCGCACCAGAGTTGATATTGTGAATTATTTCATGCGCAACAAGGATATTGTCCGAGATGTTGCGTCCCTGAACAAAGGCAGCTTGATTAGGGCTAATACAAAGAGGTATAGCATGTTTCATTCTATTAACAATTGTTTTGGCAACAATTTTATAGAGTACAGTACATAGACTAATTGGTCTGAGTTGCTTCGTGGAAGTTGGGACATTAACTTTGGGTATTAGCACTAGTATAGTTTTGTTGACTAAAGACATATCTGCGTTACCATTTAAAAGATCCATACAAAGATTAAGAACATCATCACCAACTGTGTCCCAGTGTTGTCTAAAGAAGCTACTAGGCAGGCCGTCGGCACCCGGAGCCTTCCTAGGGTCAATATCTTTAAAGGCATGTAGAATTTCATCTCTGGTGAACGGCTTGAGAAGGTTGTCGTTAATTGAAGAGTTAATGGAGGGTTGGATTTTGTCAAGAATGATTTCCGATAATTGGGGGTTAGATGTTGTAAATAGGTTTTTAAAATAATTCGAAGCGATATCCATTATTTCAGATTCAGAGGTACACCAATTAGAGTTGGCGTCATAAAGACCTATAATTGAATTTTTCTTATTACGATTAGAAGCTCTGGCATGAAAAAATTTGGTATTTTTGTCTCCTTGGGATAGCCAAAGAGTTCGAGATCTTTGAGCCCAATAAGCGTCTTGTTCTGATAAGAGATTATTTAATTCCGTTCTATAGTTTAAATAAATTTGTTTATTTGTGGTTGTTAAGGGGCGATAGAGAGGTTTGTTTATTTTTTTGGTAAGGAATTTAATACGTCCTGTAGTTTTGAAGCGTTGTTGGTTTTGCCAATCATCTAAGTATAATCCTACTGCTTTAATTTTATTAATGGCTGTACCGGGGGTATCAACCCATGCCCGTTTGATTGTTTGGATGTTATCTTTATTATTAGCCCAACAACTTTCAAATCTGAAATTTTTAGGGATTTGTATTTTGGTTGTATTAGTAGGTTTATCAAATTCAAGAAGAAGGAAACAGTGGTCGGATTTTGCAACATATTCCGAAATTATACAATGACTAGGGTAGAGATCTTTCCATGCGTAGTTAGCAACAAAACGGTCAAGACGTTCATGAATTACCGGGGTTAAGGGACCTACTTTCGTCCATGTAAACCATCCCGAATTTGGTTTGCAGTCAAATAAGTTGTTTCGAATAAGACAATTTCGAAAATTTTTGATTTGGGATCTTGCTCTCCGTGGACCCCCTTGTTTTTCTGAATCTGTTAGGATCTCATTAAGATCTCCTCCAATAAGCCAAGGTTCATCTTTAGTAGAAGAGTGTAAGGAATCAATTAATTCCCATGTTTTATATTTTTGGCTAGTTTCCGAAAATCCATGCATTCCAGTGAAAAACATAGTGCTATTATTATTTGTAATTTGAATGTGAATATAACGCGGCGAATAGGAAATTAAACTTAAATTGATATCTTTTACAGCGAATAAGGAAATACCGGAACACCCTTCCGAGGGGGGGATAGAAATAATGTCTAACATACCTAATGAAAGACATAAGCGGTTACATTCCGCATTATTTAACTTAGTTTCACATAAAAAGATAATATTAGGTTTGGTACGTTGGACATAGTCTCGGAGATGTTGAACCGTCGGGGCTTGTCCAAGGCCCTGACAGTTCCAGCAGAGGATCTTCATTTTGCTCGGCGGGGCTGGGAGTCAGCCGCCGCCGGAGAGTTTTTAGAGCTGCTCATCCCAGCTTTTGGAGTAGATCCTGATTTTTTGGATGATATGAAGCGACCGATGACAATGAGTTTGGGATCTTCCTTGATGAAGTCGAAGTCAGGAGTATAGAGAAGTTTTGATTCTTCAGAGGTGAGATTGATCGAGTTGAGTTGGGGGATTGAAGAGGAAGAAGCCATTGAGGGTTTTGGAAGGTATGAGTAGTAAGATGGAGATGATAGTTGTGGTGATTTGTTGTGAATGTATGGTGAGTATATAAAGAAAACGTGGATCGCTGAAGGGGATGAGATATGGAAAGTGGATCGTAAAATATTTTGAGATAAAATAGACAACTGTGAAAGGTAGAGAATATTAGTAACAAAAAGTTTAATTAAGGTAGTTAACTTAATTGATTTAATTGACTTATAAGAGATAGAAAATCTGGGATTTATAAATGGAAAATATCTTAATTGGGAATTTGATTGCGAAAAAAAAGTTTGATTGAAAAAGTTATTGTATAAGATGGTTATAACAAGGAATTTTTTAGAGTAGAAGAAACTAAAAGTGTGAATAAATTGTAAGGCCGTAAATATAGGAGAATAAAATAGATAACTGTTGGAACTTATTATCATTATTGATATTGATGTTGCAAAATAAAAGGAATAGATTGGGAGGGAAAATTTTAGTAATAAAGTTGATTTCAATAGATAGAATGAAAACGGAAAAAAACCTTTATCGTTGACTATATTTAAAGTTACATTATGGAAGAATTTATGAGTTAAATATACAAATAAATATGGAGGGGAAATTTTCGCAGTAAATTTGGCGAAGGATTTATTCCGGCGAATTAGTTGGGAGGTAAACGGTAATTGAGAGTTAAAAGAGCATTTAAAATTGGAATACTTTATGAGGTAGCGGGAAAGTATTGGGAAGGGTTGAGAGAATAAAATTTGGTTAGATTTTGAGAATGTATATGAAGAGATAGAATTTAATAGGAGTAAAAAGCTTGAGGAGTAAGTATAGAATGTAACGGAGAGGCTCCTATTAAAAAGGATTTGATCAGAATCCCATAATTGGGCTTGTGGCAATTCACCTAAAAAGGTGTAGTGGGAAGGGGTGTTACGCGAGCATAACAAAGAATATCGTGCAGTTATAGAAACACATACATCAGAAGAAGAAAATAAATCATACATGGCAGTATAAATATAAACTAATAAGCAGATAAAGGCATGGAAATGAAAATAAAGGAAAAGCAGAAGAGAAAAAAAGCAGAAAAAAATAATTACAGACCCAGGGGAATGAAGAAGAGGGGGTAAGAAAATAAATACAAACCAAAAGAGCAAAAAGATATAGGGGGGAGTGATATGTAATTTAAATAAGATAAGAGTGAATCTTAACCCAGTGGTATTAATGAGAAACCAGGAAGCTCTGATCAGCTGCTGAGTAGCTTGTGTAAGTACGTCCGTAGTTGGTACATAATGAGAGTCCTCAAATAAGTTGACACAAAGAAGAAACATGCAGTGAGATAAATTAGAGAAAATGATAAACCGAATATTGTATTGGGGAGATACAACAGGAAAATAGAATAAAGGTACCGAATGAGCAATTGATAATCATAACATAATTTAAAGGTATAATAATATACAAAGGTTATGCTGTTGAACATAGGAAGGAAAAGGAATATATGAATTTGGAGCAGATAGGATGGGGCTGGTGAAAGGGAGAAAGTTTCTAGACTAAGCATAACAGTTAGGTAAATCTTAAATAAAGTAGAAGTGACTGAGTTTAAAGGATCATTTCGCATATAGTTCCAAGAGCTAAGAGTTATAGGGTGGTCTTTAAAAGAAAAAATAGAATGTGCATGTATAAATGCTATTTGAGGGAAGTTTGGTAGCAGTATGAAAGAATAAATATTATTGTTTTGATATGATAAGTTTACGGTATTCATTCTGGGCAGGGGTGAAAATATAACAATTGGAAAACAATTGGAATGTAGAACCAGATACTGGAGAGTCTGGATAAAGTGGTTAGAAGTTGTTAGCATCCCAAACATAGAAAGGTAGTGAAATAAATGAAGGTATTGGTAAGTGAAAGGGAACATGTGCAAACAACAATTGTATAAAATAGAGTAGGATCCCAGAATTTGGGCTTGAGATTGATTCCCTAAAAGGGCTTGGATTCGAGATAATATAATGTAACATTAAAAGATGTAGATGCTTAACAGAGAATAATATATAATAACAAACATGGAAATTTTTACAACAATGTCACAATTGGCATAGAAAGGATAGAGAGTCAAAACGAAAATAAAGAACCAACAGATTAATGAAGTAGAATGAAATTCTAGTAACTTTAGATAGGGATATCTAAAAGACAAAAACAGGAATGATAAAGACATGAATATAAAGCGTAACAGGGAAGAAAATAAGAGACAAAACATAGAGAATCCGTACCGCGAATTCTGCCGATTGCGAACAATAGAAGCTATACTGATGAAAGGGATTAGAGGATTTATCTGGAAAAGAAAGGATAAAGAAAATGTTAAATAAAGAACAAACCTTAAAAAATAAAAAGGACGGTAGAAGAAAAGAAACCCTATCCGTCGAAGGGAGAAGGTCTCTGAAAGGAGCCACCCCCAGATTCCAGAAAGGGGGATACCCGTTGCAGATGAACATGAGTATAACAAAAACCCTAGGCCGCATTGCGGTCTATAGCAACCCTGAGAAGGACGGTGGAAGGCGGCCGTCATACTCAACCAGAAGGTTCGTCGTCTCTGTTCTGAAAACGATGAGAAGGAGAAGAGCCCCTCATCGATCACCGAACAAGATGCATGTGAGGTAGGGAATCTGCAAAACCAAAGGAAAAAAACTTTGAAACAAGAAAAAAATAGAAAATATAGATCTTTAAAAGAAAAAAGGGTAAGCAAAAGGAATCGAGAAATGGCCATGAAAAAGCCATCCAGATCTGTGAAAAATGTAAAACCGAGAGGTCTATCTGCAGAAGACAACGCCGGAGACAAGGTCGACTGAAAAAAAAACAAAGACCGATTCTTGCCGTTGTCGTAGAAGAGACAAAGGTGAGCCATAAAGATCAGACGTAAAATTGAGCCCATGAAAAAGAGAAAGTAAAGAGATAGGTTAGATCTAAGAAAAAAGATAAAAAGCAAATAAAAGTAGAGTTGAAGATTCAAACTGTTCCAATCTGAGAAAACTCGAAGGGATTTACCCATCACTGAATCTGACCAAATGAGAGAGATGAAGCGGTTGAAAGAAAGAGAAAAAAACAGCCAAAAAACAAAACATAGAAAAAACCAAGGGATTAGATAAAACAAGAGAAAACCGTATATAAAAAATAAACTATAAAAAAATGAGATATGCGATGGGATGACTCCCTGACTTCTCCCGAATTCCAAGGGATGTTGTTTGACTTGCATGTTCGGCTGAAACTGAAAAGTCGTGTGGGGAAGGGGGATCGGTGGAAGAGAGAAAACCACCGGAAAAAATGGAGCAAGCAAAAACCAAAAAACCCCTGAAAATTTTGAGAGAGAAATGAGAGCCATCCCACCCGTTACTCGTTACCCGTTAGAATTTTAACTGAGTAAAAAGTACAGAAATCAAGTTTTTGCAATATAGTCATGTTCAAAGCTCGCAATCAATTACATGAAATCCTAAAATTTGATTCTAACTTGTTTTGCGGTCTTTTTTGTAGAAGTTTCGGACGAGCGGGTCTAAATGGAGCGAACAATGGACCCGTTAGAATTTTAACCGAGTAAAAAGTATAGAAATTGAGTTTTTGAAATATAATCGTGTTGAAAAGCTCTTAATCAATTATATGAACTCCTAAAATTTGATTCTAACTTATTTTGCGATCTTTTTTGTAAAGGTTTTGGACGAGCGGGTCTAAATGGGCCGAACAATGGATCCGTTAGAATTTTAACTGAGTAAAAAGCACAAAAATTGAGTTTTTGCAATATAATTGTGTTGAAAAGCTCGTAATCAATTGTATGAACTCCTAAATTTGGATTGAAACTTATTTTGCAACCCTTTTGTAGAGGTTTCGGACGAGCGGGTCTAAATTTGCCGAACAATAGACCCGTTAGAATATTAACTGAAGAAAAAGAACAGAAATCGCGTTTTTGCAATATAATCGTGTTGAAAAGCTCTTAATCAATTATATGAACTCCTAAAATTTGATTCTAACTTATTTTGCGATCTTTTTCGTAAAGGTTTCGGACGAGCGGGTCTAAATGGGCCGAACAGTGGACCCGTTAGAATTTTAACTAAGTAAAAAGTATAGAAATCGAGTTTTTGCAATATAATCGTGTTGAAAAGCTCGTAATCAATTATATGCATTCCTAAATTTGGATTAAAACTTATTTTGCAACTCTTTTTGTATAGGTTTCGGACGATCGGGTCTAAATAGGCCGAACAATGGACCCGTTAGAATTTTAACTGAGTAAAATGTACAGAAATCGAGTTTTTACAATATAATCGTGTTGAAACGCTCGTGATCAATTGTATGAACTCCTAAATTTGGATTAACACTTATTTTGCAACCCTTTTGTAGAGGTTTCGGACGAGCGGGCCTAAATGGGCCGAATAATGGACCCGTTAGAATTTTAACTGAGTAAAAAGCACAAAAATCGAGTTTTTGCAATATAATTGTGTTGAAAAGCTCTTAATCAATGGTATGAACTCCTAAATTTGGATTAAAACTTATTTTCCAGCCCTTTTGTAGAGGTTTCTGACGAACGGGTCTAAATGGGCCGAACAATGGACCTGTTAGAATTTTAACTGAGTAAAGAGTACAGAAATCGAGTTTTTGCAATATAATCGTGTTGAGAAGCTCGTAATCAATTGTATGAACTCCTAAATTTGGATTAAAACTTATTTTCCAACCCTTTTGTAGAGGTTTCGGACGAGCAGGTCTAAATGGGCCGAACAATGGACCCGTTAGAATTTTAACTGAGTAAAAAGTATAGAAATCTAGTTTTTGCAATATAATCTTTTTGAAAAGCTCGTAATCATATGTATGAACTCTTAAATTTGGATTAAAACTTATTTTGCAACTCTTTTTTAGGGGTTTCAGACGAGCGGGTCCTAATGGGCCGAAAAATAGACCCGTTAGAATTTTAACTAAGTAAAAAGTATAGTAATCGAGTTTTTGCAATATAATTGTGTTGAAAATCTCAAAATAAATTGTATGAACTCCTAAATTTGGATTACAACTTATTTTGCAACCCTTTTGTAGAGGTTTCGGACGAGCGGGTCTAAATGGGCCGAACAGTGGACCCGTTAGAATTTTAACTGAGTAAAAAGTATAGAAATCGAGTTTTTGCAATGTAATCATGTTGAAATGCTCGTAATCAATTATATACATTCCTAAATTTGGATTAAAACTTATTGTGCAACCCTTTTTGTATAGGTTTCGGACGATCGGGACTAAATAGGCCAAACAATGGACCCGTTAGAATTTTAACTGACTAAAAAGTACAGAAATCAAGTTTTTGCAATATAGTCATGTTGAAAGCTCGTAATCAATTATATGAAATCCTAAAATTTGATTCTAACTTGTTTGTCGGTCTTTTTTGTAGAAGTTTCGGACGAGGGGGTCTAAATGGGGCGAACAATGGACCCGTTAGAATTTTAACTGAGTAAAAAGAACAGAAATCGTGTTTTTGCAATATAATCATGTTGAAAAGCTCATAAACAATTGTATGAACTCCTAAATTTGGATTAAAACTTATTTTGCAACCCTTTTGTAGAGGTTTCGGACGAGCGAGTCTAAATGGGCCGAACAATGGACCCGTTAGAATTTTAACTAAGTAAAAAGAACTGTAATCGAGATTTTGCAATATAATCATGTTGAAAAGCTCGTAATCAATTATATGAACTCCTAAAATTTGATTCTAACTTATTTTGCAGTATTTTTTGTAAAGGTTTCGGACGAGCGGGTCTAAATGGGCCGAACAATGGACCCGTTAGAATTTTAACTGAGTAAAATGCACAAAAATCGAGTTTTTGCAATATAATTGTGTTGAAAAGCTCGTAATCAATTGTATGAACTCCTAAATTTGGATTAAAACGTATTTTGCAACCCTTTTGTAGAGGTTTCGGACGAGCGGGTCTAAATGGGTCGAACAATGGACCCGTTAGAATATTAACTGAGTAAAAAGAACAGAAATCAAGTTTTTGCAATATTATCGTGTTGAAAAGCTCTTAATCAATTATATGAACTCCTAAAATTTGATTAAAATATATTTTGCGATCTTTTTTGTAAAGGTTTCGGACGAGCGGGTCTAAATGGGCCGAACAATGGACCCGTTAGAATTTTAATTGAGTAAAAAGTATAGAAATCGAGTTTTTGCAATATAATCGTGTTGAAAAGCTCGTAAACAATTGTATGAACTCCTAAATTTGGATTAAAACTTATTTTGCAACCCTTTTGTAGAGGTTTTAGACGAGCGGGTCTAAATGGGCCGAACAATGGACCCGTTAGAATTTTAAATGAGTAAAAAGCACAAAAATCGAGTTTTTGCAATATAATTGTGTTGAAAAGCTCGTAATCAATTGTATGAACTCCTAAATTTGGATTAAAACTTATTTTGCAACCCTTTTGTAGAGGTTTCAGACGAGCGGGTCTAAATGGGCTGAACAATGGACCCGTTAGAATATTAACTGAGTAAAAAGAACAGAAATCGAGTTTTTGCAATATAATTGTGTTGAAAAGCTCGTAAACAATTGTATGAACTCCTAAATTTGGATTAAAACATATTTTGCAACCCTTTTGTAGAGGTTTCAGACGAGCAGGTCTAAATGGGCCGAACAATGGACCCGTTAGAATATTAACTGAGTAAAAAGAACAGAAATCGAGTTTTTACAATATAATCGTGTTGAAAAGCTCTTAATCAATTATATGAACTCCTAAAATTTGATTAAAACTTATTTTGCGATCTTTTTTGTAGAGGTTTCGGACGAGCGGGTCTAAATGGGCCGAACAATGGACCAGTTAGAATTTTAATTGAGTAAAAAGTATAGAAATCGAGTTTTTGCAATATAATCGTGTTGAAAAGCTCGTAAACAATTGTATGAACTCCTAAATTTGGATTAAAACTTATTTTGCAACCCTTTTGTAGAGGTTTCAGACGAGCGGGTCTAAATGGGCCGAACAATGGACCCGTTAGAATTTTAATTGAGTAAAAAGTATAGAAATCGAGTTTTTGCAATATAATCGTGTTGAAAAGCTCGTAAACAATTGTATGTACTCCTAAATTTGGATTAAAACTTATTTTGCAACCCTTTTGTAGAGGTTTCAGACGAACGGGTCTAAATGGGCCGAACAATGGACCCGTTAGAATTATAACTGAGTAAAAAGTATAGAAATCGAGTTTTAGCAATATAATCGTGTTGAAAAGCTCGTAATCAATTATATGCATTCCTAAATTTGGATTAAAACTTATTTTGCAACCCTTTTTGTATAGGTTTCGGACGATCGGGTCTAAATGGGCCGAACAATGGACCCGTTAGAATTTTAACTGAGTAAAAAGAACTGTAATCGAGTTTTTACAATATAATCATGTTGAAAAGCTCCTAATCAATTATATGCATTCCTAAATTTGGATTAAAACTTATTTTACAACCCCTTTCGTATAGGTTTCAGACGATCGGGTCAAAATGGGCCGAACAATGGACCAGTTAAAATTATAACTGAGTAAAAAGAACTGTAATCGAGTTTTTACAATATAATCATGTTGAAAAGCTCGTAATCAATTATATGCATTCCTAAATTTGGATTAAAACTTATTTTGCAACCCCTTTTGTATGGTTTCGGACGATCGGGTATAAATGGGCCGAACAATGGACCCGTTAGAATTTTTACTGAGTAAAAAGCACAAAAATCGAGTTTTTGCAATATAATCGTGTTGAAAAGCTCGTAAATTGTATGAACTCCTAAATTTGGATTAAAACTTATTTTGCAACCCTTTTGTAGAGGTTTCGGACGAGCGGGTCTAAATGGGTCGAACAATGGACCCGTTAGAATTTTAACTGAGTAAAAAGAACTGTAATCGAGATTTTTCAATATAATCGTGTTGAAAAGCTCGTAATCAATTATATGAACTCCTAAAATTTGATTCTAACTTCTTTTGCGGTCTTTTTTGTAAAGGTTTCGGACGAGCGTGTCTAAATGGGCCGAACAATGGACCCGTTAGAATTTTAACTGGGTAAAAAGTACAGAAATCGAGATTTTACAATATAATCGTATTTAAAAGCTCGTAATCAATTGTATGAACTCCTAAATTTCGATTAAAACTTATTTTGCAACCCTTTTGTAGAGGTTTCGAACGAGCGGGTCTAAATGGGCTGAACAATAGACCCGTTAGAATTTTAACTGAGTAAAAAGTACAGAAATCAAGTTTTTGCAATATAGTCGTGTTGAAAAGCTCGTAATCAATTATATGAAATCCTAAAATTTGATTCTAACTTGTTTTGCGGTCTTTTTTGTAGAGGTTTCGGACGAGCGGGTCTAAATGGGCCGAACAGAGGACCCGTTAGAATTTTAACTGAGTAAAAAGTATAGAAATCGAGTTTTTGCAATATAATCGTGTTGAAAAGCTCGTAAACAATTGTATGAACTCCTAAATTTGGATTAAAACTTATTTTGCAACTCTTTTGTAGAGGTTTCGGACGAGCGGGTCTAAATGGGCTGAACAATGGACCCGTTAGAATATTAACTGAGTAAAAAGAACAGAAATCGAGTTTTTGCAATATAATCGTGTTGAAAAGCTCGTAATCAATTGTATGAACTCCTAAATTTTGATTCTAACTTATTTTGCAACCCTTTTGTAGAGGTTTCGGACGAGCGGGTCTAAATGGGCCGAACAATGGACCCGTTAGAATTTTAACTGAGTAAAATGTACAAAAATTGAGTTTTTGCAATATAATCGTGTTGAAAAGCTCTTAATCAATTATATGAACTCCTAAAATTTGATTAAAACTTATTTTGCGACCTTTTTTGTAGAGGTTTCGAACGAGCGGGTCTAAATGGGCCGAACAATGGACCCGTTAGAATTTTAATTGAGTAAAAAGCACAAAAATCGAATTTTTGCAATATAATTGTGTTGAAAAGCTCGTAATAAATTGTATGAACTCCTAAATTTGGATTAAAACTTATTTTGCAGCCCTTTTGTAGAGGTTTCGGAGGAGCAGTTCTAAATAGGCCGAACAATGGACCCGTTAGAATATTAACTAAGTAAAAAGAACAGAAATCGAGTTTTTGCAATATAATCGTGTTGAAAAGCTCGTAATCAATTATATGAACTCCTAAATTTTGATTAAAACTTATTTTGCGGTCCTTTTTGTAAGGTTTCGGACGAGCGAGTCTAAATAGGCAGAACAATGGACTAGGTAGAATTTTAACCGAGTAAAAAGTATAGAAATTGAGTTTTTGCAATATAATCGTGTTGAAAAGCTCTTAATCAATTATATGAACTCCTAAAATTTGATTCTAACTTATTTTGCGATCTTTTTTGTAAAGGTTTCGGACGAGCGGGTCTAAATGGGCCGAACAATGGACCCATTAGAATTTTAATTGAGTAAAAAGCACAAAAATCGAATTTTTGCAATATAATTGTGTTGAAAAGCTCGTAATCAATTGTATGAACTCCTAAATTTGGATTAAAACTTATTTTGCAGCCCTTTTGTAGAGGTTTCGGACGAGCAGTTCTAAATAGGCCGAACAATGGACCCGTTAGAATATTAACTAAGTAAAAAGAACAGAAATCGAGTTTTTGCAATATAATGGACCCGTTAGAATATTAACTAAGTAAAAAGAACAGAAATCGAGTTTTTGCAATATAATCGTATTGAAAAGCTCGTAATCAATTGTATGAACTCCTAAATTTGGTTTAAAACTTATTTTGCAATCCTTTGTAAAGGTTTTGGACGAGCGGGTCTAAATGGGCCGAACAGTGGACCCGTTAGAATTTTAACTGAGTAAAATGTATTGAAATCGAGTTTTTGTAATATAATCATGTTGAAAAGTACATAATCAATTATATGCATTCCTAAATTTGGATTAAAACTTATTTTGCAACCCTTTTTGTATAGGTTTCGGACGATCGGGTCTAAATGTGCCGAACAATGGACCCGTTAGAATTTTAACTGTGTAAAAAGTACAGAAATCGAGTTTTTGCAATATAATCATATTGAAACGCTCGTAATCAATTATATGAACTCCTAAATTTGGATTAACACTTATTTTGCAACCTTTTTGTAGAGGTTTCGGACGAGCGGGTCTAAATGGGCCGAACAATGGACCCGTTAGAATTTTAACTGAGTAAAAAGCACAAAAATCGAGTTTTTTCAATATAATTGTGTTGAAAAGCTCGTAATCAATTGTATAAACTCCTAAATTTGGATTAAAACTTATTTTGCAACCCTTTTGTTGAGGTTTCGGACGAGCGGGTCTAAATGAGCCGAACAATAGACCCGTTAGAATTTTAACGGAGTAAAAAGTACAGAAATCTAGTTTTTGCAATATAATCGTTTTGAAAAGCTCGTAATCATCTGTATGAACTCTTAAATTTGGATTAAAACTTATTTTGCAACCCTTTTTAGAGGTTTCAGACGAACGGGTCCTAATGGGCCGAAAATAAGACCCATTAGAATTTTAACTAAGTAAAAAGTATAGTAATCGAGTTTTTGCAATATAATTGTGTTGAAAAGCTTGTAATTAATTGTATGAACTCCTAAATTTGGATTAAAACTTATTTTGCAACCCTTTTGTAGAGGTTTCGGACGAGCGGGTCTAAATGGGCCGAACAATTGACCCGTTAGAATTTTTTTTTGAAGAAAATGGGCCTCATTAAAAACCCCTCTAACCACCTTGCGCCGAGGCACAAGGTGAACCTAAGGGGAAAAGAGTGCCCTGAGCTATGTTATTATTATAACAATAAAAAGGCTGAGAGGCAGCCAATACATCAACGTTAATACAGTCAGGAACAACTGAATCAAAATACACAGAAGAAGTAGAATGTAAAGCCCAAGCGGCTAAATCATGAGCCACAAAATTGGCTGATCTAGGTACAAAAGAAAGAGTGATCAAAGGAAAAGACCTAAGCAAGGCCTTCATATCTGCAATTTGCGGGCCCAGCAGGGAGTTGTCATCAGTAGTGTGCGAGAGCTTGTTGATCACCGTAGCCGAGTCAGACTCGATGAGCACCTCGCCCCATCCTCTATCTCGGGTCAACATGATACCCGAAACGATGGCATGTAGCTCGACCATGGTGGCATCATGACAACCTGCCTCATGGACAGCACATCCCCCAACAATCGAACCATGAGCATCCCTAGCAATGACTCCGATAGCTGCAGCACCGGATTCTGGATGGAAGGCTCCGTCGACATTTATCTTTATATACCCCGGTCTTGGCGGCGTCCATCGTGGCAAAGTTGCTGCTGGTACGGCTGCTGGTATGGCTGCTGACACGGCAGGGAGAGCGTTTGCGGCGGCGTATTCCTGTAGAAGACCTGTAGCGTTCATGGCAGTGAGCCAGGTTGGCTGAAGTCTTTGTGAGTGAACCCAGTCATTACGACGGTTCCAGACATTCCAAATTGAAGTTAGGAGCAGAGCAAACCCTGTACTGTCCAAACAATAAGTTCCTTTCGATAACCATGCCGCCATTGTGCTGGTATGGCTGGCATAGACACCCGATGGAAGCCCAACTAGGCGAAGAACATCATGGGCACTTGGGTAATCACGAAGGGCATGGATAGCGGATTCCAGCACTGCTGGGCAAAAGGGGCATTGTCCATCCGTGTGATGTATCGCACGTAGTTTGTCCCCGATGGGTAAAGCATCACGGCCCGCTTGCCAGCTGAAAGAGCGGATCTTCGGTAGAGTCGGAGCTTTAGATATTACTTTCCAGAGACGGGTAGGTTGCGTCACCGGTCGCGTAGGCTGATCTAGAAAAAAGTACCCTGATCTAACGGTATAGTTGCCAGAGTCATGCTGCCCCCAAACAAGCTTATCCGGCCTATTTCGATAAATCGGAACCCGAAGGATGCATTCGACATCATCCTTGTCAAGGTCTCTTCTAAGTTTGGACTCATCCCAGGACGTATAGTCACGTGACATGTAATCCCGACACCGCAATGGTAGCTCATCATTGTCCATATATTGCCCAAAAAGCGTAAGCGGTTTATCCCCTCCCCAGGTATCACTGAGCAGGCGTATCGAACTCTTGACTCCTGGCCGCCAAAAATAACCAGGCCCCAGGGAGTGAATTGCTTGGTTTATACCTTTCCATACAAACGATGCCCGTTTGTCCGCAGAGGCATTCAGAAGGTCACTTAAAGGGTAGTATTTCGCATGAAGGACTCGTGCCAAGAGAGAGTCCGGGTGTGATAGCAGATGCCAAATCTGCTTCCCCAAAAGGGCGATATTAAATGTGTGCAGATCGCAAAAACCCAGGCCTCCCACATTTTTAGGTGTGCAAAGAGAGTCCCACGATAAAAGCGGCCAGCCTCGCTTATTACTGCGCCCTGACCACCAGTAACGCCGTATAGACATAGTAATGTCATCGATGATGTTTTGTGGTAATAGGTAGCATGACATGACATATTGTGGCATTGCTTGTGCAACCGACTTAATGAGAATTTCTCTCCCACTATAGGAAAGGAAGCTGTTGTCCCATTTACTCATCCGGGATTGAACTTTATCCCTCACAAATCCTAACGAGGCGGTCCTATTCCTTTTAATTAAAAGGGGGACCTCCAAATATATGCCTGGGTCATCCACTAATCGTACACCCAAGGTTGAACGCATAGCACGGAGGAAGTCAGTGGAACACCTTTGACTGCAGTAGACGGTGGACTTATCAAAATTTACCGTTTGTCCTGAGGAGGAGGCATACTGGGAGAGGACGTAGCGTAATCTATCCACCTCCGCTGGCTCATTGCGTAGGAACACCATGCTTTCATCCGCAAAGAGCAGATGGGTAACCCTAGGGCCATGGCGGCTAGCGCTAAGACCCGATAGTCGTCCTTCCCTTTGCTCCGTTTCCAAAGCCGCAGAGAGCCCTTGGGAGCAAATGAGGAAAAGGAAAGGTGACAGAGGGTCTCCTTGACGGATACCCCTGGTAGGGAAGAATTCCTTAGATAGAGTGCCATTAACTCGTACTGAAAAGGAGACCGAAGAGACACATCGTAGGATGAGGTTTATCCATTCCCTGGCAAACCCCATGCAGAGCATGACATCCCTTAAGAAGGACCATTCGACCCTATCAAAGGCCTTCTCCATATCGAGCTTGACAGCAGCCCTTTGGGAGGACATTGTGCCACTAGAGAGAAGGGTGTGCACCAGCTCATGTGCAATTAGAATGTTGTCAGTGATATTGCGTCCACTGATGAACGCGGCCTGGGAATCGCTGATATAAGAAGCTAAAGTAGCTTTAAGGTGATTAACCAAAACCTTTGAAACCGTCTTGTATATGACAGTACACAAACTGATTGGTCTAAAGTGCTTCATAGTAGTGGGGTCCGAAATCTTAGGAATAAGCACAATGACCGATCGATTAACCGATGCCATATCGGCTTTCCCATGTAGAAGATCCATGCAAAGAGATAGGAAATCAGGACCAATCGTATCCCAGTGCTGGCGGTAGAAACTACTGGGGAAACCATCAATCCCCGGTGCTTTTTTAGGATTGATATCCAGAAAAGCGGCGTGGATTTCATCTACAGTGAAAGGGCGTAGAAGAGTAGAGTACCCGTTAGAATTTTAAATGAGTAAAAAGTATAGAAATCGAGTTTTTGCAATATAATCATGTTGAAATGCTCGTAATCAATTATATACATTCCTAAATTTGGATTAAAACTTATTGTGCAACCCTTTTTGTATAGGTTTCGGATGATCGGGTCTAAATAGGCCGAACAATGGACCCGTTAGAATTTTAACTGAGTAAAAAGTACAGAAATTGAGTTTTTGCAATATAATCGTGTTGAAAAGCTCGTAATCGATTGCATGAACTCTTAAATTTTGATTAAAACTTATTTTGAAATCCTTTTGTAGAGGTTTCGGACGAGCGAGTCTAAATGGGCCGAACAATGGACCCGTTAGAATTTTAACTGAGTAAAAAGCACAAAAATCGAGTTTTTGCAATATAATTGTGTTGAAAAGCTCGTAATCAATTGTATGAACTCCTAAATTTGGATTAAAACTTATTTTGCAACCCTTTTGTAGAGGTTTCGGACGAGCGGGTCTAAATGGGCCGAACAATGGACCCGTTAGAATATTAACTAAGTAAAAAGAACAGAAATCGAGTTTTTGCAATATAATCATATTGAAAAGCTCTTAATCAATTATATGAACTCCTAAGATTTGATTAAAACTTATTTTGCGATCTTTTTTGTAAAGGTTTCGGACGAGCGGGTCTAAATGGGCCGAACAATGGACCCGTTAGAATTTTAATTGAGTAAAAAGTACAGAAATCAAGTTTTTGCAATATAGTCATGTTGAAAGCTCGTAATCAATTATATGAAATCCTAAAATTTGATTCTAACTTGTTTGTCGGTCTTTTTTGTAGAAGTTTCGGACGAGCGGGTCTAAATGGGGCGAACAATGGACCCGTTAGAATTTTAATTGAGTAAAAAGATTAGAAATCATGTTTTTGCAATATAATCGTGTTGAAAAGCTCATAAACAATTGTATGAACTCCTAAATTTGGATTAAAACTTATTTTGCAACCCTTTTGTAAAGGTTTCGGATGAGCGAGTCTAAATGGGCCGAAAAATGGACCCGTTAGAATTTTAACTGAGTAAAAATAACTGTAATCGAGATTTTGCAATATAATCATGTTGAAAAGCTCGTAATCAATTATATGAACTCCTAAAATTTGATTCTAACTTATTTTGCGGTCTTTTTTGTAAAGGTTTCGGATGAGCGGGTCTAAATGGGCCGAACAATGGACCCGTTAGAATTTTAACTGAGTAAAAAGTACATAAATCGAGTTTTTGCAATATAATCGTATTGAAGAGCTCGTAATCAATTGTATGAACTCCTAAATTTGGATTAAAACTTATTTTTCAACCCTTTTGTAGAGGTTTCGGACGATCGGGTCTAAATGGGCCGAACTATGGACCCGTTAGAATTTTAACTGAGTAAAAAGAATTGTAATCGAGTTTTTACAATATAATCATGTTGAAAAGCTCGTAATCAATTATATGCATTCCTAAATTTGGATTAAAACTTATTTTGCAACCCCTTTTGTCTATGTTTCGGACGATCGGGTCTAAATGGGCCGAACAATGGACCCGTTAGAATTTTAACTGAGTAAAAAGAACTGTAATCAAGTTTTTACAATATAATTGTGTTGAAAAGCTCGTAATCAATTGTATAAACTCCTAAATTTGGATTAAAACTTATTTTGCAACCCTTTTGTAGAGGTTTCGGACGAGCGGGTCTAAATGGGCCAAACAATGGACCCGTTAGAATTTTAACTAAGTAAAATGTATAGAAATCGAGTTTTTGCAATATAATCGTGTTGAAAAGCTCGTAATCCATTGTATGAACTCCTAAATTTTGATTAAAACTTATTTTGCAACCCTTTTGTTGAGGTTTCGGACGAGCGGGTTTAAATGGGCCTAACAATGGACCTATTAGAATTTTAACTGAGTAAAAAGCACAAAAATCGAGTTTTTGCAATATAATCGTGTTGAAACGCTCGTGATCAATTGTATGAACTCTTAAATTTGGATTAACACTTATTTTGCAACCATTTTGTAGAGGTTTCGGACGAGCGGGTCTAAATGGGCCGAACAGTGGACCCGTTAGAATTTTAACTGAGTAAAAAATATAGAAATCTAGTTTTTGCAATATAATCGTGTTGAAAACCTCGTAATCAATTATATACATTCCTAAATTTGGATTAAAACTTATTTTGCAACCCTTTTGTAGAGGTTTCAGACGAGCGGGTCCTAATGGGCCGAAAAATAGACCCGTTAGAATTTTAACTAAGTAAAAAGTATAGTAATTGAGTTTTTGAAATATAATTGTGTTGAAAAGCTCGTAATCAATTGTATAAACTCCTAAATTTGTATTAAAACTTATTTTGCAACCCTTTTGTAGAGGTTTCAGACGAGCGGGTCTAAATGGGCCTAACAATGGACCCGTTAGAATATTAACTGAGTAAAAAGAATTGAAATCGAGTTTTTACAATATAATCGTCTTGAAAAGCTCTTAATCAATTACATGAACTCCTAAAATTTGATTAAAACTTATTTTGCGATCTTTTTTGTAGAGGTTTCGGACGAGCGGGTCTAAATGGGCCGAACAATGGACCCGTTAGAATTATAATTAAGTAAAAAGTATAGAAATCGAGTTTTTGCAATATAATCGTGTTGAAAAGCTCGTAAAAATGTTTTGAACTCCTAAATTAGGATTAAAACTTATTTTGCAACCCTTTTGTAGAGGTTTCAGACGAGCGGGTCTAAATGGGCCGAACAATGGACCCGTTAGAATATTAACTGAGTAAAAAGAACAGAAATCGAGTTTCTGCAATATAATCATATTGAAACGCTCGTAATCAATTGTATGAACTCCTAAATTTTGATTAACACTTATTTTGCAACCTTTTTGTAGAGGTTTCGGACGAGCGGGTCTAAATGGGCCGAACAATGGACCCGTTAGAATTTTAACTAAGTAAAAAGCACAAAAATCGAGTTTTTGCAATATAATTGTGTTGAAAAGCTCGTATTTAATTGTATGAACTCCTAAATTTGGATTAAAACTTATTTTGCAACCCTTTTGTTGAGGTTTCGGACGAGCGGGTCTAAATGAGCCGAACAATGGACCTGTTAGAATTTTAACGGAGTAAAAAGTATAGAAATCTAGTTTTTGCAATATAATCGTTTTGAAAAGCTCGTAATCATCTGTATGAACTCTTAAATTTGGATTAAAACTTATTTTGCAACCCTTTTTTAGAGGTTTCAGACGAGCGGGTCCTAATAGGCCGAAAATAAGACCCATTAGAATTTTAACTAAGTAAAAAGTATAGTAATCGAGTTTTTGCAATATAATTGTGCTGAAAAGCTCGTAATCAATTGTATGAACTCCTAAATTTTAATTAACACTTATTTTGCAACCCTTTTGTAGAGGTTTCAGACGAGCGGTTCTAAATGGGCCGAACAATGGACCCGTTAGAATATTAACTGAGTAAAAAGAACAGAAATCGAGTTTTTTACAATATAATCGTGTTGAAAAGCTCCTAATCAATTATCTGAACTCCTAAAATTTGATTAAAACTTATTTTGCGATCTTTTTTGTGGAGGTTTTGGACGAGCGGGTCTAAATGGGCCGAACAATGGACCCATTAGAATTTTAATTGAGTAAAAAGAACAGAAATTGAGTTTTTGCAATATAATCGTGTTGAAAAGCTCGTAAACAATTGTATGAACTCCTAAATTTGGATTAAAACTTATTTTGCAACCCTTTTGTAGAGGTTTCAGACGAGCGGGTCTAAATGGGCCGAACAATGGACCCGTTAGAATTTGAACTGAGTAAAAAGCACAAAAATCGAGTTTTTGCAATATAATTGTGTTGAAAAGCTCGTAAACAATTGTATGAACTCCTAAATTTAGATTAAAACTTATTTTGCAACCCTTTTGTAGAGGTTTCAGACGAGCGGGTCTAAATGGGCTGAACAATGGACCCGTTAGAATATTAACTGAGTAAAAAGAACAGAAATCGAGTTTTTGCAATATAATTGTGTTGAAAAGCTCGTAAACAATTGTATGAACTCCTAAATTTGGATTAAAACTTATTTTGCAACCCTTTTGTAGAGGTTTCAGACGAGCGGGTCTAAATGGGCCGAACAATGGACCTGTTAGAATAGTAACTGAGTAAAAAGAACAGAAATCGAGTTTTTACAATATAATCGTGATGAAAAGCTCTTAATCAATTATATGAACTCCTAAAATTTGATTAAAACTTATTTTGCGATCTTTTTTGTAGAGGTTTCGGACGAGCGGGTCTAAATGGGCCGAACAATGGACCCATTAGAATTTTAATTGAGTAGAAAGTATAGAAATCGAGTTTTTGCAATATAATCATGTTGAAAAGCTCGTAAGCAATTGTATGAACTCCAAAATTTGGATTAAAATTTATTTTGCAACCCTTTTGTTGAGGTTTCAGACGAGCGGGTCTAAATGGGCCGAACAATGGACCCGTTAGAATATTAACTGAGTAAAAAGAACAGAAATTGAGTTTTTGCAATATAATCGTGTTGAAAAGCTCGCAATCAATTGTATAAACTCCTAAATTTGGATTAAAACTTATTTTGCAACCCTTTTGTAGAGGTTTCGGACGAGAGGGTCTAAACGGGCCGAACAATGGACCCGATAGAATTTTAACTGAGTAAAATGTACAGAAATCGAGTTTTTGCAATATAATCGTGTTGAAAAGCTCTTAATCAATTTTATGAACTCCTAAAATTTGATTAAAACTTATTTTGCGATCTTTTTTGTAGAAGTTTCGGACGAGCGGGTCTAGAATTTTAACTGAGTAAAAGGTACAGAAATCGAGTTTTTGCATTATAATCGTGTTGAAAAGCTTGTAATGAATTGTATGAACTCCTAAATTTGGAATAAAACATATTTTGCAACCCTTTTGTATAGGTTTCGGATGAGCGGGTCCAAATGGGCCGAACAATGGACCTTTTAGAATTTTTACTGAGTAAAAAGTAATGAAATCGAGTTTTTGCAATATAGTCGTGTTAAAAAGCTCGTAATCAATTGTATGAACTCCTAAATTTAGATTAAAACTTATTTTGCAACCCTTTTGTAGAGGTTTCAGACGAGCGGGTCTAAATGGGCCGAACAATGGACCCATTAGAATTTTAACTGAGTAGAAAGTACATAAATCTAGTTTTTGCAATATAATCATGTTCAAAACTCTTAATTAATTGTATGAACTCGGCCCATTTAGACCCGCTCGTCCGAAACCTCTACAAAAGGGTTTTAAAATAAGTTTTAATCCAAATTTAGGAGTTCATACAATTGATTACGAGCTTTTCAACACAATTTTATTGCAAAAACTCAATTTGTGTGCTTTTTTATTCAGTTAAAATTCTAACGGGTCCATTGTTCGGCCCATTTAGAACTGCTCATCCGAAACCTCTACCAAAAGGGTTGCAAAATAAGTTTTAATCCAAATTTAGGAGTTCAAACAATTGATTACGAGCTTTTCAATACGATTATATTGCAAAAACTCGATTTCTGTACTTTTTACTCAGTTAAAATTCTAACGGGTCCATTGTTCGGCCCATTTAGACCCGCTCGTCCGAAACCTTTACAAAAAAGATCGCAAAATATATTTTAATCAAATTTTAGGAGTTCATATAATTGATTAAGAGCTTTTCAACACGATTATATTGCAAAAACTTGATTTCTGTTCTTTTTACTCAGTTAATATTCTAACGGGTCCATTGTTCGGCCCATTTAGACCCGCTCGTCCGAAATCTCTACAAAAGGGTTGCAAAATAAGTTTTAATCCAAATTTAGGAGTTTATACAATTGATTACGAGATTTTCAACACAATTATATTGCAAAAACTCAATTATTGTGCTTTTTACTCAGTTAAAATTCTAACGGGTACATTGTTATGCCCATTTAGACCCGCTCGTCCGAAACCTTTACAAAAAAGATCGCAAAATAAGTTAGAATCAAATTTTAGGAATTCATATAAATTATTAAGAGCTTTTCAACACGATTATATTGCAAAAACACGATTTCTGTTCTTTTTCCTTAGTTAATATTCTAACGGGTCTATTGTTTGGCCCATTTAGACCCGCTCGTCCGAAACCTCTACAAAAGGGTTGAAAAATAAGTTTTAATCCAAATTTAGGAGTTCATACAATTGATTACGAGCTTTTCAACACAATTATATTGCAAAAACTCGATTTCTGTTCTTTTTACTCAGTTAAAATTCTAACGGGTCCATTGTTCGGCCCATTTAGACCCGCTCGTCCGAAACCTTTACAAAAAAGATCGCAAAATAAGTTAGAATCAAATTTTAGGAGTTCATATAATTGGTTAAGAGCTTTTCAACACGATTATATTGCAAAAACTCAATTTCTATACTTTTTACTCGGTTAAAATTCTAACGGGTCCATTGTTCTGCCTATTTAGACTCGCTCGTCCGAAACATTACAAAAAGGACCGCAAAATAAGTTTTAATCAAAATTTAGCAGTTCATATAAATGATTAAGAGCTTTTCAACACGATTATATTGCAAAACTCGATTTCTGTTCTTTTTACTCAGTTAATATTCTAACGGGTCCATTGTTCGGCCCATTTAGACCCGCTCGTCCGAAACCTCTACAAAAGGGCTGCAAAATAAGTTTTAATCCAAATTTAGGAGTTCATACAATTGATTACGAGCTTTTCAACACAATTATATTGCAAAAACTCGTTTTTTGTGCTTTTTACTCAGTTAAAATTCTAACGGGTCCATTGTTCGGCCCATTTAGACCCGCTCGTCCGAAACCTCTACAAAAGGGTTGCAAAATAAGTTTTAATCCAGATTTAGGAGTTCATACAATTGATCACAAGCGTTTCAACATGATTATATTGCAAAAACACGCTTTCTGTACTTTTTACTCAGTTAGAATTCTAACGGGTCCATTGTTCGGCCTATTTAGACCCGATCGTCCGAAACCTATACCAAAAGGGTTGCACAAAAAGTTTTAATCCAAATTTAGGAATGTATATAATTGATTACGAGCATTTCAACATGATTATATTGCAAACACTCGATTTCTATACTTTTTACTCAGTTAAAATTTAACGGGTCAACTGTTCGGCCCATTTAGACCCGCTCGTCCGAAACCTCTACAAAAGGGTTGCAAAATAAGTTTTAATCCAAATTTAGGAGTACATACAATTGATTACGAGCTTTTCAACACAATTATATTGCAAAAACTCGATTACTATACTTTTTACTTAGTTAAAATTCTAACGGGTCTATTTTTCGGCCCATTAGGACCCGCTCGTCTGAAACCTCTACAAAAGGGTTGCAAAATAAGTTTTAATCCAAATTTAAGAGTTCATACAATTGATTATGAGCTTTTCAAAACGATTATATTGCAAAAACTAGATTTCTGTACTTTTTACTCCGTTAAAATTCTAACGGGTCCATTGTTCGGCTCATTTAGACCCGCTCGTCCGAAACCTCAACAAAAGGGTTGCAAAATAAGTTTTAATCCAAATTTAAGAGTTCATACATTTGATTACGAGCTTTTCAACACAATTATATTTCAAAAACTCGATTTTTGTGCTTTTTACTCAGTTAAAATTCTAACGGGTCCATTGTTCAGCGCATTTAGACCCGCTCGTCCGAAACTTCTACAAAAAGGTTGCAAAATAAGTGTTAATCCAAATTTAGGAGTTCATACAATTGATTACGAGCGTTGCAATACGATTATATTGCAAAAACTCGATTTCTGTACTTTTTACTCAGTTATAATTCTAACGGGTCCATTGTTCGGCCCATTTAGACCCGATCGTCCGAAACCTATACAAAAAAGGCTGCAAAATAAGTTTTAATCCAAATTTAGGAATGCATATAATTGATTACGTGCTTTTCAACACGATTATATTGCAAAACCTCGATTTCTATACATTTTACTCAGTTAAAATTCTAACGGGTCCGCTGTTCAGCCCATTTAGACATGCTCGTCCGAAACCTCTACGAAGGGTTGCAAAATAAGTTTTAATCCAAATTTAGGAGTTCATACAATTTTTTACGAGCTTTTCAACACGATTATATTGCAAAAGCTCGATTTCTGTACTTTTTACTCAGTTAAAATTCTAATGGGTCCATTGTTCGGCCCATTTAGACCCGCTCGTCTGAAACCTTTACAAAAAAGACCGCAAAAGAAGTTAGAATCAAATTTTAGGAGTTCATATAATTGATTACGAGCTTTTCAACACGATTATATTGAAAAATCTCGATTACAGTTCTTTTTACTCAGTTAAAATTCTAACGGGTCCATTGTTCGACCCATTTAGACCCGCTCGTCCGAAACCTCTACAAAAGGGTTGCAAAATAAGTTTTAATCCAAATTTAGGAGTTCATACAATTGATTGCGAGCTTTTCAACATGATTATATTGCAAAATCTCGATTTATGTACTTTTTAGTCAGTTAAAATTCTAACAGGTCTGTTGTTCGGCCCATTTAGACCCGCTCGTCCGAAACCTTTACAAAAAAGATACCAAAATAAGTTTTAATCAAATTTTCGGAGTTCATATAATTGATTAAGAGATTTTCAACACGATTATATTGCAAAAACTTGATTTCTGTACTTTTTACTCAGTTAAAATTCTAACGGGTCCATTGCTCGGCCCATTTAGACTCGCTCGTCCGAAACCTCTACAAAAGGGTTGCAAAATAAGTTTTAATCCAAATTTAGGAGTTCATACAATTTTGTACGAGCTTTTCAACACGAGTATATTGCAAAAACTCGGTTTATGTACTTTTTAGTCTGTTAAAATTCTAACGGGTCCGTTGCTCGGCCCATTTAGATCCGCTCGTCCGAAACCTTTACAAAAAAGATCCCAAAATAAGTTTTAATCAAATTTTAGGAGTTCATATAATTGATTAAGAGCTTTTCAACACGATTATATTGCAAAAACTTGATTTCTGTACTTTTTACTTAGTTAAAATTCTAACGGGTCTATTTTTCGGCCCATTTAGACCCGCTCATCCGAAACCTCTACAAAAGGGTTGCAAAATAAGTTTTAATCCAAATTTAGGAGTTCATACAATTGTTTACGAGCTTTTCAACACGATTATATTGCAAAAACTCGATTTCTGTTCTTTTTACTCAGTTAAAATTCTAACGGGTCCATTGTTCGCCCCATTTAGACCCGCTCGTCCGAAACCTCTACAAAAAAGACCGCAAAACAAGTTAGAGTCAAATTTTAGGATTTCATATAATTGATTACGAGCTTTTCAAGACGACTATATTGCAAAAACTTGATTTCTGTACTTTTTACTCAGTTAAAATTCTAACGGGTCCATTGTTCGGCCCATTTAGACCCGCTCGTCCGAAACCTCGACAAAAGGGTTGCAAAATAACTTTTAATCCAAATTTAGGAGCTCATACAATTGATTACCAGCTTTTCAAAACAATTATATTGCAAAAACTCGATTTTTGTGCTTTTTACTCAGTTAAAATTCTAACGGGTCCATTGTTCGGCCCATTTAGACCCGCTCGTCCGAAACCTCTACGAAAGGGTTGCAAAATAAGTTTTAATCAAAATTTAGGAGTTCATACAATTGATTACGAGCTTTTCAACACGATTATATTTAAAAAACATGATTTATGTACTTTTTAGTCAGTTAAAATTCTAACGAGTCCGTTGTTCGGCCCATATAGACCCGCTCGTCCGAAACCATTACAAAAAAGATCCCAAAATAAGTTTTAATCAAATTTTAGGAGTTCATATAATTGATTAAGAGCTTTTCAACACGATTATATTGCAAAAATTTGATTTCTGTACTTTTTACTTAGTTAAAATTCTAACGGGTCCATTGTTCGGCCCATTTAGACCCGCTCGTCCGAAACCTCTACAAAAGGGTTGCAAAATAAGTTTTAATCCAAATTTAGGAGTTCATACAATTTTTTACGAGCTTTTCAACACGAATATATTGCAAAAACTCGATTTATGTACTTTTTACTCGGTTAAAATTCTAACGGGTCCGTTGTTCGGCCCATTTAGACCCGCTCGTCCGAAACCTTTACAAAAAAGATCCCAAAATAAGTTTTAATCAAATTTTAGGAGTTCATATAATTGATTAAGAGCTTTTCAACACGATTATATTGCAAAAACTTGATTTCTGTACTTTTTACTCAGTTAAAATTCTAACGGGTCTATTGTTCGGCCCATTTAGACCCGCTCGTCCGAAACCTCAACAAAAGGGTTGCAAAATAAGTTTTAATCCAAATTTAGGAGTTCATACAATTTTTTACGAGCTTTTCAACACGATTATATTGCAAAAACTCGATTTCTGTACTTTTTACTCAGTTAAAATTCTAATGGGTCCATTGTTCGGCCCATTTAGACCCGCTCGTCTGAAACCTTTACAAAAAAGACCGCAAAAGAAGTTAGAATCAAATTTTAGGAGTTCATATAATTGATTACGAGCTTTTCAACATGATTATATTGAAAAATCTCGATTACAGTTCTTTTTACTCAGTTAAAATTCTAACGGGTCCATTGTTCGGCCCATTTAGACCCGCTCGTCCGAAACCTCTACAAAAGGGTTGCAAAATAAGTTTTAATCCAAATTTAGGAGTTCATACAATTTTTTACGAGCTTTTCAACACGATTATATTGCAAAAACTCGGTTTATGTACTTTTTAGTCTGTTAAAATTCTAACGGGTCCGTTGCTCGGCCCATTTAGATCCGCTCGTCCGAAACCTTTACAAAAAAGATCCCAAAATAAGTTTTAATCAAATTTTAGGAGTTCATATAATTGATTAAGAGCTTTTCAACACGATTATATTGCAAAAACTTGATTTCTGTACTTTTTACTTAGTTAAAATTCTAACGGGTCCATTGTTCGGCCCATTTAGACCCGCTCGTACGAAACCTCTACAAAAGGGTTGCAAAATAAGTTTTAATCCAAATTTAGGAGTTCATACAATTTTTTACGAGCTTTTCAACACGATTATATTACAAAAACTCGATTTCTGTACTTTTTACTCAGTTAAAATTCTAATGGGTCCATTGTTCGGCCCATTTAGACCCGCTCGTCTGAATCCTTTACAAAAAAGACAGCAAAAGAAGTTAGAATCAAATTTTATGAGTTCATATAATTGATTACGAGCTTTTCAACCCGATTATATTGAAAAAACTCGATTACAGTTCTTTTTACTCAGTTAAAATTCTAACGGGTCCATTGTTCGACCCATTTAGACCCGCTCGTCCGAAACCTCTACAAAAGGGTTGCAAAATAAGTTTTAATCCAAATTTAGGAGTTCATACAATTTTTTACGAGCTTTTCAACACGAATATATTGCAAAAACTCGATTTATGTACTTTTTACTCGGTTAAAATTCTAACGGGTCCGTTGTTCGGCCCATGTAGACCCGCTCGTCCGAAACCTTTACAAAAAAGATCCCAAAATAAGTTTTAATCAAATTTTAGGAGTTCATATAATTGATTAAGAGCTTTTCAACACGATTATATTGCAAAAACTTGATTTCTGTACTTTTTACTCAGTTAAAATTCTAACGGGTCCATTGTTCGGCCCATAAAGACCCACTCGTCCGAAACCTCTACAAAAGGGTTGCAAAATAAGTTTTAATCCAAATTTAGGAGTTCATACAATTTTTTACGAGCTTTTCAACACGATTATATTGCAAAAACTCGATTTCTGTACTTTTTACTCAGTTAAAATTCTAATGGGTCCATTGTTCGGCCCATTTAGACCCGCTCGTCTGAAACCTTTACAAAAAAGACCGCAAAAGAAGTTAGAATCAAATTTTAGGAGTTCATATAATTGATTACGAGCTTTTCAACACGATTATATTGAAAAATCTCGATTACAGTTCTTTTTACTCAGTTAAAATTCTAACGGGTCCATTGTTCGACCCATTTAGACCCGCTCGTCTGAAACCTCTACAAAAGGGTTGCAAAATAAGTTTTAATCCAAATTTAGGAGTTCATACAATTGATTGCGAGCTTTTCAACACGATTATATTGCAAAATCTCGATTTATGTACTTTTTAGTCAGTTAAAATTCTAACGGGTCTGTTGTTCGGCCCATTTAGACCCGCTCGTCCGAAACCTTTACAAAAAAGATACCAAAATAAGTTTTAATCAAATTTTCGGAGTTCATATAATTGATTAAGAGATTTTCAACACGATTATATTGCAAAAACTTGATTTCTGTACTTTTTACTCAGTTAAAATTCTAACGGGTCCATTGTTCGGCCCATTTAGACCCGCTCGTCCGAAACCTCTACAAAAGGGTTGCAAAATAAGTTTTAATCCAAATTTAGGAGTTCATACAATTTTTTACGAGCTTTTCAACACGATTATATTGCAAAAACTCGGTTTATGTACTTTTTAGTCTGTTAAAATTCTAACGGGTCCGTTGCTCGGCCCATTTAGATCCGCTCGTCCGAAACCTTTACAAAAAAGATCCCAAAATAAGTTTTAATCAAATTTTAGGAGTTCATATAATTGATTAAGAGCTTTTCAACACGATTATATTGCAAAAACTTGATTTCTGTACTTTTTACTTAGTTAAAATTCTAACGGGTCCATTGTTCGGCCCATTTAGACCCGCTCGTACGAAACCTCTACAAAAGGGTTGCAAAATAAGTTTTAATCCAAATTTAGGAGTTCATACAATTTTTTACGAGCTTTTCAACACGATTATATTGCAAAAACTCGATTTCTGTACTTTTTACTCAGTTAAAATTCTAATGGGTCCATTGTTCGGCCCATTTAGACCCGCTCGTCTGAAACCTTTACAAAAAATACAGCAAAAGAAGTTAGAATCAAATTTTATGAGTTCATATAATTGATTACGAGCTTTTCAACAAGATTATATTGAAAAATCTCGATTACAGTTCTTTTTACTCAGTTAAAATTCTAACGGGTCCATTGTTCGACCCATTTAGACCCGCTCGTCCGAAACCTCTACAAAAGGGTTGCAAAATAAGTTTTAATCCAAATTTAGGAGTTCATACAATTGTTTACGAGCTTTTCAATACGATTATATTGCAAAAACTCGATTTATGTACTTTTTACTCAGTTAAAATTCTAACGGGTCCATTGTTCGGCCCATTTAGACTCGCTCGTCCGAAACCTTTACAAAAAAGACCATAAAATAAGTTAGAATCAAATTTTAGGAGTTCATATAATTGATTACGAGCTTTTCAACACAATTATATTGAAAAATCTCGATTACAGTTCTTTTTACTCAGTTAAAATTCTAACGGGTCCATTGTTCGATCCATTTAGACCCACTCGTCCGAAACCTCTACAAAAGGGTTGCAAAATAAGTTTTAATCCAAATTTAGGAGTTCATACAATTGTTTACGAGCTTTTCAACACGATTATATTGCAAAAACTCGATTTCTGTTCTTTTTACTCAGTTAAAATTCTAACGGGTCCATTGTTCGCACCATTTAGACCCGCTCGTCCGAAACCTCTACAAAAAAGACCGCAAAACAAGTTAGAGTCAAATTTTAGGATTTCATATAATTGATTACGAGCTTTTCAAGACGACTATATTGCCAAAACTTGATTTCTGTACTTTTTACTCAGTTAAAATTCTAACGGGTCCATTGTTCGGCCCATTTAGACCCGCTCGTCCGAAACCTCTACAAAAGGGTTGCAAAATAAGTTTTAATCCAAATTTAGGAGTTCATTCAATTTTTTACGAGCTTTTCAACACGAATATATTGCAAAAACTCGATTTATGTACTTTTTACTCGGTTAAAATTCTAACGGGTCCGTTGTTCGGTCCATTTAGACCCGCTCGTCCGAAACCTTTACAAAAAAGATCCCAAAATAAGTTTTAATCAAATTTTAGGAGTTCATATAATTGATTAAGAGCATTTCAACACGATTATATTGCAAAAACTTGATTTCTGTACTTTTTACTCAGTTAAAATTCTAACGGGTCCATTGTTCGGCCCATTTAGACCCGCTCGTCCGAAACCTCGACAAAAGGGTTGCAAAATAACTTTTAATCAAAATTTAGGAGTTCATACAATTTTTACGAGCTTTTCAACACGATTATATTGCAAAAACTCGATTTCTGTACTTTTTACTCAGTTAAAATTCTAACGGGTCCATTGTTCGGCCCATTTAGACCCGCTCGTCCGAAACATCTACAAAAGGGTTGCAAAATAAGTTTTAATCAAAATTTAGGAGTTCATACAATTGATTACGAACTTTTCAACATGATTATATTTCAAAAACTCGATTTATGTACTTTTTAGTCAGTTAAAATTCTAACGGGTCCGTTGTTCGGCCCATTTAGACCCGCTCGTCCGAAACCTTTACAAAAAAGATCCCAAAATAAATTTTAATCAAATTTTAGGAGTTCATATAATTGATTAAGAGCTTTTCAACACGATTATATTGCAAAAACTTGATTTATGTACTTTTTACTCAGTTAAAATTCTAACGGGTCCATTGTTCGGCCCATTTATACCCGCTCGTCCGAAACCTCTACAAAAGGGTTGCAAAATAAGTTTTAATCCAAATTTAGGAGTTCATACAATTTTTTACGAGCTTTTCAACACGATTATATTGCAAAAACTCAATTTCTGTTCTTTTTACTTAGTTAAAATTCTAACGGGTCCATTGTTCGCCCCATATAGACCCGCTCGTCCGAAACCTCTACAAAAAAGACCGCAAAACAAGTTAGAGTCAAATTTTAGGATTTCATATAATTGATTACGAGCTTTTCAACACGACTATATTGCACAAACTTGATTTCTGTACTTTTTACTCAGTTAAAATTCTAACGGGTCCATTGTTCGGCCCATTTAGACCCGCTCGTCCGAAACCTCTACAAAAGGGTTGCAAAATAAGTTTTAATCCAAATTTAGGAGTTCATTCAATTTTTTACGAGCTTTTCAACACGAATATATTGCAAAAACTCGATTTATGTACTTTTTACTCGGTTAAAATTCTAACGGGTCCGTTGTTCGGTCCATTTAGACCCGCTCGTCCGAAACCTTTACAAAAAAGATCCCAAAATAAGTTTTAATCAAATTTTAGGAGTTCATATAATTGATTAAGAGCATTTCAACACGATTATATTGCAAAAACTTGATTTCTGTACTTTTTACTCAGTTAAAATTCTAACGGGTCCATTGTTCGGCCCATTTAGACCCGCTCGTCCGAAACCTCGACAAAAGGGTTGCAAAATAACTTTTAATCAAAATTTAGGAGTTCATACAATTTTTACGAGCTTTTCAACACGATTATATTGCAAAAACTCGATTTCTGTACTTTTTACTCAGTTAAAATTCTAACGGGTCCATTGTTCGGCCCATTTAGACCCGCTCGTCCGAAACATCTACAAAAGGGTTGCAAAATAAGTTTTAATCAAAATTTAGGAGTTCATACAATTGATTACGAACTTTTCAACATGATTATATTTCAAAAACTCGATTTATGTACTTTTTAGTCAGTTAAAATTCTAACGGGTCCGTTGTTCGGCCCATTTAGACCCGCTCGTCCGAAACCTTTACAAAAAAGATCCCAAAATAAATTTTAATCAAATTTTAGGAGTTCATATAATTGATTAAGAGCTTTTCAACACGATTATATTGCAAAAACTTGATTTATGTACTTTTTACTCAGTTAAAATTCTAACGGGTCCATTGTTCGGCCCATTTATACCCGCTCGTCCGAAACCTCTACAAAAGGGTTGCAAAATAAGTTTTAATCCAAATTTAGGAGTTCATACAATTTTTTACGAGCTTTTCAACACGATTATATTGCAAAAACTCAATTTCTGTTCTTTTTACTTAGTTAAAATTCTAACGGGTCCATTGTTCGCCCCATATAGACCCGCTCGTCCGAAACCTCTACAAAAAAGACCGCAAAACAAGTTAGAGTCAAATTTTAGGATTTCATATAATTGATTACGAGCTTTTCAACACGACTATATTGCACAAACTTGATTTCTGTACTTTTTACTCAGTTAATATTCTAACGGGTCCATTGTTCGGCCCATTTAGACCCGCTCGTCCGAAACCTCGACAAAAGGGTTGCAAAATAACTTTTAATCCAAATTTAGGAGCTCATACAATTGATTACGAGCTTTTCAACACAATTATATTTCAAAAACTCGATTTTTGTGATTTTTACTCAGTTAAAATTCTAACGGGTCCATTGTTCGGCCCATTTAGACCCGCTCGTCCGAAACCTCTACAAAAGGGTTGCAAAATAAGTTTTAATCAAAATTTAGGAGTTCATACAATTGATTACGAACTTTTCAACATGATTATATTTCAAAAACTCGATTTATGTACTTTTTAGTCAGTTAAAATTCTAACGGGTCCGTTGTTCGGCCCATTTAGACCCGCTCGTCCGAAACCTTTACCAAAAAGATCCCACAATAAATTTTAATCAAATTTTAGGAGTTCATATAATTGATTAAGAGCTTTTCAACACGATTATATTGCAAAAACTTGATTTCTGTACTTTTTACTCAGTTAAAATTCTAACGGGTCCATTGTTCGGCCCATTTATACCCGCTCGTCCGAAACCTCTACAAAAGGGTCGCAAAATAAGTTTTAATCCAAATTTAGGAGTTCATACAATTTTTTACGAGCTTTTCAACACGATTATATTGCAAAAACTCGATTTATGTACTTTTTACTTAGTTAAAATTCTAACGGGTCCGTTGTTCGGCCCATTTAGACCCGCTCGTCTGAAACCTTTACAAAAAAGATCCCAAAATAAGTTTTAATCAAATTTTAGGAGTTCATATAATTGATTAAGAGCTTTTCAACACGATTATATTGCAAAAACTTGATTTCTGTACTTTTTACTCAGTTAAAATTCTAACGGGTCCATTGTTCGGCCCATTTATACCCGCTCGTCCGAAACCTCTACAAAAGGGTTGCAAAATAAGTTTTAATCCAAATTTAGGAGTTCATACAATTTTTTACGAGCTTTTCAACACGATTATATTGCAAAAACTCGATTTCTGTACTTTTTACTCAGTTAAAATTCTAATGGGTCCATTGTTCGGCCCATTTAAACCCGCTCGTCTGAAACCTTTACAAAAAAGACCGCAAAAGAAGTTAGAATCAAATTTTAGGAGTTCATATAATTGATTACGAGCTTTTCAACACGATTATATTGAAAAATCTCGATTACAGTTCTTTTTACTCAGTTAAAATTCTAACGGGTCCATTGTTCGACCCATTTAGACCCGCTCGTCCGAAACCTCTAGAAAAGGGTTGCAAAATAAGTTTTAATCCAAATTTAGGAGTTCATACAATTGATTACGAGCTTTTCAATATGATTATATTGCAAAAACTCGATTTATGTACTTTTTACTCAGTTAAAATTCTAACGGGTCCATTGTTCGGCCCATTTAGACTCGCTCGTCCGAAACCTTTACAAAAAAGACCGCAAAATAAGTTAGAATCAAATTTTAGGAGTTCATATAATTGATTACGAGCTTTTCAACACGATTATATTGAAAAATCTCGATTACAGTTCTTTTTACTCAGTTAAAATTCTAACGGGTCCATTGTTCGACCCATTTAGACCCACTCGTCTGAAACCTCTACAAAAGGGTTGCAAAATAAGTTTTAATCCAAATTTAGGAGTTCATACAATTGATTACGAGCTATTCAACACGATTATATTGCAAAAACTTGATTTCTGTTCTTTTTACTCAGTTAAAATTCTAACGGGTCCGTTGTTCGGCCCATTTAGACCCGCTCGTCCGAAACCTTTACAAAAAAGATCCCAAAATAAGTTTTAATCAAATTTTAGGATTTCATATAATTGATTAAGAGCTTTTCAACACGATTATATTGCAAAAACTCGATTTATGTACTTTTTAGTCAGTTAAAATTCTAACGGGTCCATTGTTCGGCCCATTTAGACCCGCTCATCCGAAACCTCGACAAAAGGGTTGCAAAATAACTTTTAATTAAAATTTAGGAGTTCATACAATTTTTTACGAGCTTTTCAATACGATTATATTGCAATAACTCGATTTTTGTGCTTTTTACTCGGTTAAATTATTTTAATTATCTAGACAAATCCACCCTATCTAGGGCTCTATTTGAATTTCAAATAATTTTATCTTTAAATCTTAGGATTAAAAAGATAATATTTAAATTCAAATCCTCTTATAATCTCAAGATTGTAAAGAATTTATTTAAATTCAAATTATTGTTTACATTATCTGTTAACCACAAGTTGGTTATGATATTGTATAATTTCAATTTACTTTTATTCTTGGATAAAATTCTAACCGATTGGGGTTTCATAATATCTTATAATCCTAGTCATTTATTTGAATTAAAATTACTATTATCTTTTAATCTAAGGATTATTAGAATAGTAATTAAATTCAACCCTTTTGACTATTATCTTAATAATCTTTTTGAATTTAAATTAATATTCTCTTCTAATCTCATGATTATTAAGAGATTATTTAAATTCAAATTTCTTTTTCACTATCTTTTAATCACACAATTAGTAAGATATTATATAAACTCCATTTATTTTTTCCTTTTGGATAATCTATTTGAATTTAAGTTAATTCTATCTTTTAATCCTAAGATTATTTGGAAATTACTTAAATTCAAATACATTTTAAAGTTTCTTAACACAACTCTATTGAATTTTAAATTTAATTCAACATTATCCTATTCTTTTTTAGATTATCCACTCATCCAATGTTTTGAATATCATTTTAAATTTATTGAGGCCCTTGACGTAGCACCCCTTGCTGTCATCCCAGCTGACACGGAATCAGCAAACACGGGAGCCCCCGACGCTGCTCCAGCAGCCACAAGGGTTGATGATGCATCATCCACCCCGCCTAACAAACGGTTCATATTGATCGATAATGAAGGCTTTCTGGTGCCCACTGCAGTGCCGGCTAAATCCACTACCGCTGGACATGGCAGTAATGCCTATGTCAACCCTGCTTTTGAGGATTGGCTCGCTACTTCTTCGAGCCCACCGAAGGGTGCCGTTGAACCGCGCAAAGCAAAACGCAGCCCTCCATTGACTGCACCCTCGATGGCTAAACGCCCACGTACCTCCCCAAAGGTTCCAATACGACCGGCAAAGCACGGAACAACACCTACAGAGAAAACTAAACACACTAAAGCTGGGATGAGCAGCAAAGTCTCTTCGGCGGCGGTTGATATTCAACCCCGCCGAGAGAAATGAGGCTCTTGTGCTGGAACTGCCGTGGGCTTGGTTCACCAGAGGCAGTTCGAGGGCTTATTTCAATGGTCCGAAAATTAGAACCTTCGATCGTTTTTTTATCTGAGACTCGGTTATGTAATTTTAATTTTGAACGACTGAAACTTTCTTTAGATATGGAGGGCTGCTTCCATGTGAAAAGCAGCCCAAATTGCTCTGGTTTGATTTTACTATGGAATAATAATATGAATGTGGATCTTTTATCGTATTCTGATCGTCATATTGATTCCGTTGTTACAACTTCAGATGATTGCTTTCGATTTACGGGTATCTATGGGTATGCCGAAACTAGCATGAAATATAAAACGTGGGAACTCATTGATTCTCTTTGTAATAATTCACCTCTACCTTGGTTAATTGGCGGAGACCTAAACGATATTTTATCGAACTCCGAAAAACAAGGCGGATGTCGTAGACCGCACTCACAAATCACCAACTTTCGAGATTGCCTTGCACGTAATGGGATTTTTTATTGCAAACCATGCTCAGGTTGGTTAACTTGGTCACGTACGGGGCCAAACGTTACAACTGTTTGTGAACGTCTGGATCGATATCTTGCATGCGCTGCATGGCTCAATGCCCACTTAACATTCCAATGTAGGAATATTTTTTCTCCGAATTCTGATCACTATATCATCATTATGGACACCACACGTACTTCACCTCATGCGCATCGCGGCCAAAATGATGGTCATGATGGTGATCATTTTCGTTTCGAGGCTTGCTGGGCAAAGGACCCGTCATGTATCTCTGCGTTTCACCAAGCGTGGTCTAATGCGTCGGGCACTTTACTCGACAAATTGAATGCGGTAGGAAACCACTTACATGAATGGCAAGCGACTCGCCGCTCCACTTCTAACAACCGCATCGCTGAACTTCAACGTAAGATTAACTCCTATATGCGTAGACGACGGCTGTCACAAGACATGCTGCTCAATCTACGTGATGCGAAATTGGAACTTAGACGCCTTCTGGATGCCAAGGAAGCCTACTGGGCACATCGTTCTCGTGTTACCTGGCTTTCGCAAGGTGATAAGAACACATCCTTTTTCCATGCTCGTGCTTCTAAACGAAGGAAAAAAAACACTATACATGGTCTCTTTGATGTGGACCAAACTTGGTATACAGAGAAGCCTGAGCTTCTTCGGATTGCATCCGAGTATTTCCAGGATTTGTTCACATCTTCTAATCCGAGTTCCTCTCCGGTGCTTTTGGAACATATTACCCCGGTTGTTAGCGCTGACATGAATGACTCATTGCTACGACCCTTCACTGAAGACGAGGTAACCACAGCTTTCAGGGATATAGGCCCTAGGAAAGCTTCGGGTTTTGACGGCTTCCCTAGTAGTTTCTACAGACAATACGGGGATGTCATTGGGCCTGAATTTGTCCAACTTTGTTTGCGTCTGTTACGAGGTGAGGAGGATATGGCAACGGTGAACAAAGCCATCATTGTCCTCATTCCAAAGGTGCATGACGCTTCAACCATGCGTCAATTCCGGCCGATCAGCTTATGCACTGTCATTTACAAGACCATTGCCAAGGTTCTTGTGAATAGACTTAAGCCTATATTACCATCTTGTATCAGTGATGCGCAAGCTGCTTTTGTTAGTGGCAGGAACATTACTGACAATATTCTGATTGCGCATGAACTTGTGCATACCCTCCATACTAATAACGCTTCAATATATCAGGGGGCTGCCTTGAAGCTCGATATGGAGAAGGCATTCGATAAGGTTGAATGGTCTTTTCTTAAAGACGTGATGTTACGTATGGGATTTGCGTCTGATTGGGTACAATTACTACTCTGATGTGTATCCACTGTGTCATTCTCTGTCCGTCTTAATGGCGCTCTGTCCAACGAGTTCTTTCCGACTAGGGGAATCCGGCAAGGGGACCCTCTTTCGCCTTTCCTCTTTTTAATATGCTCCCAAGGGCTTTCAGCGGCCCTTGAGGCTGAACAGCAACTGGGACGTCTAGTTGGATTACAGGCCAATAGGCGTGGCCCAAGAATTAATCACCTGCTCTTTGCGGATGATAGTATTGTATTTGTCCGTAATTGCCCCACGGAAATAGACCGGTTGAAGGAGATTCTCCGTCTGTATGAATCATCATCAGGACAGTCTGTCAACTTCTCTAAGTCGACTGCCTTTTGTAGCCCTTTCTGTTCGACGGACTTCACACATGCTCTACAACATAATCTTGGCATCCGTTTGGTTGATGACCCTGGAACCTATCTAGGAGTCCCTCTTCTCATTGGGAGGAATCGAACGGCTAGTCTTGGTTTCATTAGAGACAAAGTCAATTCACGCATGACTAAATGGGATACTAACTTGCTATCGTATAGTGGGCGTGAAGTTCTCATAAAATCAGTGGCACAAGCTTTGCCTCAATACGTCATGTCATGTTATCTGCTCCCACAAAACATTGTGGATGACGCGACACGATCAATTCGCCGCTACTGGTGGACGGGCAGGAGTAACAAAAAAGGATGGCCAATGCTCTCCTGGGATACTATGTGCACACCCAAAGCCGCAGGGGGCATGGGCTTCTGCGACTTACGGGACTTTAATATTGCTCTTATAGGGAAGCAAATCTGGCGACTAATTCACTCGCCCGACTCCCTACTCGCTCGGGTCCTCAGATCGCGCTATTATCCCTCCGGGAATATTATGGAGGCAAAAGTTGACCAACGTGCCTCCTTTGCTTGGCGAGGTATATGGCAAGCTTTTCAACACTTACAGCCGGGTTTCTTCTGGAGACCTGGAGTTGATAGTCGTCTCTGCATCCATCGTGATAATTGGGGTGGGTCCGATGGTCTCTCCTTCTTTGGTAGTTATCCAGACAATGAGGAGATACCCTTGCGATGCGGCGATTTTATGATTCGTCATCATAATGCATGGGATGAAAATAAAGTACGTCAATATTTTGACGAAGATGACGCGGCCAACATACTGCGCGTTCCGATATCCGATGTCCATCGCGATACCTTGCTATGGGGTTTTCATGATACTAATATCTATTCAGTACGCTCCGGCTACCTATTCTTACGTAGGCCCCCACGGCCCCTTGAGCGTTCGAGCCCTCTATGGAAGATTATTGCTAAATCTAACACACTCCCGAAGGTTCGCACCTTTGGATGGCGGGTAGGACGGGGTGCACTACCCACAGGTGAAAGACTTGCGACTATTGGATTAGGCGACGGCATGTGTCCGTTCTGCCCCTCGACTCTCGAATCTGCACTTCATGCATTCAGGGACTGCCCAGGCGCTGCTGAGGTGCTCAGCCTTGCAGGCTTCCCTAGTGAATTTCGTGATAGCGTTGCAACCTCGATATCACTTTGGCTAGAACAAGGAGCTAGGCTCCTCTCTTGCGCACAATTTGATCTCCTCCTGACTACCTTATGGAATCTTTGGAATAGGATGAATGAGTGGGTCCATTCTCAGCGTTTACAGCCCCCTTGGCTCACCTTGATGAACTCACAGGATCTACTTCGCGACTACCTATCGGCCAAATCAGACATTCCCACGACGAGGCAGCAGGCGACGACAGCACTTTCCCCACCTGTATGGAGGCCGCCGCCGGCTGGATCAATAAAAATCAATGTTGATGGTGCTTTTCACCCCACTACAGGATCCGCGAGACTTGGCATTGTGGCTCGTGATGCTAATAGTGCTATCTTGCTCGGACGAGCTGTTTACTTGGACGCTATTGCAGATTCTACATCGACGGAACTACGAGCTATCTCGGATGGTGTCCAACTCGGTGTGGATGCTGGATGGCAAGGGTTTCTTCTTGAATCAGATGCGACCCTGCTGATCAATCGGCTGTGTCATGCAGGCGAGGATGCCTCCACTCTCCAGCAACAATTACAGGCCACTAGATCTTTCATTGACACTGTGTCTGGTCTTAGCTTACATTATGTACCGCGTGCAGCTAACGCTTTAGCTCATTCTGTAGCCACTTGGGCCCTTCATTTTAATTCCTCTATGTATTTTGGGCCGGGCTTGGCCGATGCTCTACGAACTTTTGTACCGGTTGTTAACCAACCACCATGATTTATAATATATTTTGGGCACTCTTTTCCCCTCCTAGGGCCTTGCTGGGCTAGCCCAGTAAGGATTAGTGGGGTTTTTAATGAGGCCCTTTCTTCAAAAAAAAATAAAATTCTAATGGGTCCATTGTTCGACCCATTTAGACCAGCTCGTCTGAAACCTTTACAAAAAAGACCGCAAAAGAAGTTAGAATCCAATTTTAGGAGTTCATATAATTGATTACGAGCTTTTCAACACGATTATATTGAAAAATCTTGATTACAGTTCTTTTTACTCAGTTAAAATTCTAACGGGTCCATTGTTCGACCCATTTAGACTCGCTCGTCCAAAACCTCTAGAAAAGGGTTGGAAAATAAGTTTTAATCCAAATTTAGGAGTTCATACAATTGATTACGAGCTTTTCAATACGATTATATTGCAAAAACTCGATTTATGTACTTTTTACTCAGTTAAAATTCTAACGGGTCCATTGTTCGGCCCATTTAGACTCGCTCGTCCGAAACCTTTACAAAAAAGACCGCAAAATAAGTTAGAATCAAATTTTAGGAGTTCATATAATTGATTACGAGCTTTTCAACACGATTATATTGAAAAATCTTGATTACAGTTCTTTTTACTCAGTTAAAATTCTAACGGGTCCATTGTTCGACCCATTTAGACCCGCTCGTCCGAAACCTCTACAAAAGGGTTGCAAAATAAGTTTTAATCCAAATTTAGGAGTTCATACAATTGTTTACGAGCTTTTCAACACGATTATATTGCAAAAACTCGATTTCTGTTCTTTTTACTCAGTTAAAGTTCTAACGGGTCCATTGTTCGCCCCATTTAGACCCGCTCGTCCGAAACCTCTACAAAAAAGACCGCAAAACAAGTTAGATTCAAATTTTAGGATTTCATATAATTGATTACAAGCTTTTCAACATGACTATATTGCAAAAACTTGATTTCTGTACTTTTTACTCAGTTAAAATTCTAACGGGTCCATTGTTCGGCCCATTTAGACCCGCTCATCCGAAACCTCGACAAAAGGGTTGCAAAATAACTTTTAATCCAAATTTAGGAGTTCATACAATTGATTACGAGCTTTTCAACACAATTATATTCCAAAAACTCGATTTTTGTGCTTTTTACTCAGTTAAAATTCCAACGGGTCCATTGTTCGGCCCATTTAGACCCGCTCGTCCGAAACCTCTACAAAAGGGTTGCAAAATAAGTTTTAATCAAAATTTAGGAATTCATACAATTGATTACGAGCTTTTCAAGACGATTATATTGCAAAAACTCGATTTATGTACTTTTTAGTCAATTAAAATTCTAACGGGTCCGTTGTTCGGCCCATTTAGACCCGCTCGTCCGAAACCTTTACAAAAAAGATCCCAAAATAAATTTTCATCAAATTTTAGGAGTTCATATAATTGATTAAGAGCTTTTCAACACGATTATATTGAAAAAACTTGATTTCTGTACTTTTTACTCAGTTAAAATTCTAACGAGTCCATTGTTCGGCCCATTTAGACCCGCTCGTCCGAAACCTCAACAAAAGGGTTGCAAAATAAGTTTTAATCCAAATTTAGGAGTTCATACAATTGTTTACGAGCTTTTCAACATGATATATTGCAAAAACTCGATTTCTGTACTTTTTACTCAGTTAAAATTCTAATGGGTCCATTGTTCGGCCCAGTTAGATCCGCTCGTCTGAAACCTTTACAAAAAAGACCGCAAAAGAAGTTAGAATAAAATTTTAGGAGTTCATATAATTGATTACGAGCTTTTCAACACGATTATATTGAAAAATCTCGATTTATGTACTTTTTAGTCAGTTAAAATTCTAACGGGTCCATTGTTCGACCCATTTAGACCCGCTCGTCCGAAACCTCTAGAAAAGGGTTGCAAAATAAGTTTTAATACAAATTTAGGAGTTCATACAATTATTTACGAGCTTTTCAACACGATTATATTGCAAAAACTCGATTTCTGTTGTTTTTACTCAGTTAAAATTCTAACGGGTCCATTGTTCGCCCCATTTAGACCCGCTCGTCCGAAACCTCTACAAAAAAGACCGCAAAACAAGTTAGAGTCAAATTTTAGGATTTCATATAATTGATTACGAGCTTTTCAACACGACTATATTGCAAAAACTTGATTTTTGTACTTTTTACTTAGTTAAAATTCTAACGGGTCCATTGTTCGGCCCATTTAGACCCGCTCGTCCGAAACCTCAACAAAAGGGTTGCAAAATAAGTTTTAATCCAATTTTAGGAGTTCATATAATTGATTACGAGCTTTTCAACACGATTATATTGCAAAAACTTGATTTCTGTACTTTTTACTCAGTTAAAATTCTA
Organism: Hibiscus trionum; assembly: GCA_030270665.1. Classification (NCBI taxonomy): domain Eukaryota; kingdom Viridiplantae; phylum Streptophyta; class Magnoliopsida; order Malvales; family Malvaceae; genus Hibiscus; species Hibiscus trionum. The sequence continues at coordinate 32,782,512 of BSYR01000010.1, read as the reverse complement.
ACGGGTCCATTGTTCGGCCCATTTAGACCCGCTCGTCCGAAACCTCTACAAAAAGGTTGCAAAATAAGTGTTAATCCAAATTTAGGAGTTCATACAATTGATTACGAGCTTTTCAATACGATTATATTGCAAAAACTCGATATATGTACTTTTTACTCAGTTAAAATTCTAACGGGTCCATTGTTCGGCCCATTTAGACTCGCTCGTCCGAAACCTTTACAAAAAAGACCGCAAAATAAGTTAGAATCAAATTTTAGGAGTTCATATAATTGATTACGAGCTTTTCAACACGATTATATTGAAAAATCTCGATTACAGTTCTTTTTACTCAGTTAAAATTCTAACGGGTCTATTGTTCGACCCATTTAGACCCGCTCGTCCGAAACCTCTACAAAAGGGTTGCAAAATAAGTTTTAATCCAAATTTAGGAGTTCATACAATTGTTTACGAGCTTTTCAACACGATTATATTGCAAAAACTCGATTTCTGTTCTTTTTACTCAGTTAAAATTCTAACGGGTCCACTGTTCGCCCCATTTAGACCCGCTCGTCCGAAACCTCCACAAAAGGGTTTTAAAATAAGTTTTAATCCAAATTTAGGAGTACATACAATTGATTACGAGCTTTTCAACACAATTATATTGCAAAAACTCAATTTGTGTGCTTTTTACTCAGTTAAAATTGTAACGGGTCCATTGTTCGGCCCATTTAGAACCACTCATCCGAAACCTCTACAAAAGGGTTGCAAAATAAGTTTTAATCCAAATTTAGGAGTTCATACAATTGATTACGAGCTTTTCAATACGATTATATTGCAAAATCTCGATTACAGTTCTTTTTACTCAGTTAAAATTGTAACGGGTCCATTGTTCGGCCCATTTAGTCCCGCTCGTCCGAAACCTCTACAAAATGGTTGCAAAATAAGTTTTAATCCAAATTTAGGAGTTCATACAATTGTTTACGAGCTTTTCAACACGATTATATTGCAAAAACTCGATTTTTGTACTTTTTACTCAGTTAAAATTCTAACGGGTCCATTGTTCGGCCCAGTTAGACCCGCTCGTCCGAAACCTTTACAAAAAAGATCGCAAAATAAATTTTAATCAAATTTTAGGAGTTCATATAATTGATTAAGAGCTTTTCAACACGATTATATTGCAAAAACTTGATTTTTGTTCTTTTTACTCAGTTAATATTCTAACGGGTCCATTGTTCGGCCCATTTAGACCCGCTCGTCCGAAACCTCTACAAAAGGGTTGCAAAATAAGTTTTAATCCAAATTTAGGAGTTCATACAATTGATTACGAGCTTTTCAAAACAATTATATTGCAAAACTCGATTTTTGTGCTTTTTACTCAGTTAAAATTCTAACGGGTCCATTGTTCGGCCCATTTAGACCCGCTCGTCCGAAACCTTTACAAAAAAGATCGCAAAATAAGTTAGAATCAAATTTTAGGAGTTCATATAAATGATTAAGAGCTTTTCAACACGATTATATTGCAAAAACGTGATTTCTGTTCTTTTTCCTCAGTTAATATTCTAACGGGTCTATTTTTTCGGCCGATTTAGACCCGCTCGTCCGAAACCTCTACAAAAGGGTTGCAAAATAAGTTTTAATCCAAATTTAGGAGTTCATACAATTGATTACGAGCTTTTCAACACAATTTTATTGCAAAAACTTGATTTCTGTTCTTTTTACATAGTTAATATTCTAACAGGTCCATTGTTCGGCCCATTTAGACCCGCTCGTCCGAAACCTCTACAAAAAAGATCGCAAAATAAGTTAGAATCAAATTTTAGGAGTTCATATAATTGATTAAGAGCTTTTCAACACGATTATATTGCAAAAACTCAATTTCTATACTTTTTACTCGGTTAAAATTCTAACGGGTCCATTGTTCTTCCTATTTAGACTCGCTCGTCCGAAACCTTACAAAAAGGACCGCAAAATAATTTTAATCAAAATTTAGGAGTTCATATATAATTGATTACAGCTTTTCAACACGATTATATTGCAAAAACTCGGTTTTTGTGCTTTTTACTCAGTTAAAATTCTAACGGGTCCATTGTTCGGCCCATTTAGACTCGCTCGTCCGAAACCTCTACAAAAGGGTTGCAAAATAAGTGTTAATCCAAATTTAGGAGTTCATACAGTTGATCACGAGTGTTTCAACACAATTATATTGCAAAAACTCGATTTCTGTACTTTTTACTCAGTTAAAATTCTAACGGGTCCATTGTTCGGCCTATTTAGACCCGATCGTCCGAAACTATACAAAAAGGGTTGCACAAAAAGTTTTAATCCAAATTTAGGAATGTATATAATTGATTACGAGCATTTCAACATGATTATATTGCAAAAACTCGATTTCTATACTTTTTACTCAGTTAAAATTCTAACGGGACCACTGTTCGGCCCATTTGGACACACTCGTCCGAAACCTCTACAAAAGGGTTGCAAAATAAGTTTTAATCCAAATTTAGGTGTTCATACAATTGATTACGAGCTTTTCAACACAATTATATTGCAAAAACTCGATTTTTGTGCTTTTTACTCAGTTAAAATTCTAACGGGTCCATTGTTCGGCCCATTTAGACTCGCTCGTCCGAAACCTCTACAAAAGGGTTGCAAAATAAGTGTTAATCCAAATTTAGGAGTTCATACAGTTGATCACGAGTGTTTCAACACAATTATATTGCAAAAACTCGATTTCTGTACTTTTTACTCAGTTAAAATTCTAACGGGTCCATTGTTCGGCCTATTTAGACCCGATCGTCCGAAACTATACAAAAAGGGTTGCACAAAAAGTTTTAATCCAAATTTAGGAATGTATATAATTGATTACGAGCATTTCAACATGATTATATTGCAAAAACTCGATTTCTATACTTTTTACTCAGTTAAAATTCTAACGGGACCACTGTTCGGCCCATTTGGACACACTCGTCCGAAACCTCTACAAAAGGGTTGCAAAATAAGTTTTAATCCAAATTTAGGTGTTCATACAATTGATTACGAGCTTTTCAACACAATTATATTGCAAAAACTCGATTACTATACTTTTTACTTAGTTAAAATTTTAAGGGATCTATTTTTCGGCCCATTAGGACCCGCTCGTCTGAAACCTCTACAAAAGGGTTTCAAAATAAGTTTTAATCCAAATTTAAGAGTTCATACAGATGATTACGAGCTTTTCAAAACGATTATATTGCAAAAACTAGATTTCTGTACTTTTTACTCCGTTAAAATTCTAACGGGTCCATTGTTCGGCCCATTTAGACCCGCTCGTCCGAAACCTCTACAAAAAGGTTGCAAAATAAGTGTTAATCCAAATTTAGGAGTTCATACAATTGATTACGAGCGTTTCAATACGATTATATTGCAAAAACTCGATTTCTGTACTTTTTACTCAGTTAAAATTATAACGAGTCAATTGTTCGGCCCATTTAGACCCGATCGTCTGAAACCTATACAAAAAGGGCCGCAAATTAAGTTTTAATCCAAATTTAGCAATTCATATAATTGATTATGTGCTTTTCAACACGATTATATTACAAAAACTCGATATCTATACATTTTACTTAGTTAAAATTCTAACGGGTCCACTGTTTGACCCATTTAGACTCGCTCGTCCGAAACCTCTACAAAGGGTTGCAAAGTAAGTTTTAATCCAAATTTAGGAGTTCATACAATTTTTTACGAGCTTTTCAACACGATTATATTGCCAAAACTCGATTTCTGTTCTTTTTACTCAGTTAAAATTCTAACGGGTCCACTTTTCACCTTATTTAGACCCGCTCGTCCGAAACCTCTACAAAAAAGACCGCAAAACAAGTTAGAATCAAATTTTAGGATTTCATATAATTGATTACGAGCTTTCCAACACGACTGTAATGCAAAAACTTGATTTCTGTACTTTTTACTCAGTTAAAATTCTAACGGGTCCATTGTTCGGCCCATTTAGACCCGCTCGTCCGAAACCTCTACAAAAGGGTTGCAAAATAACTTTTAATCCAAATTTAGGTGTTCATACAATTGATTACGAGCTTTTCAATACGATTATATTGCAAAATCTCGATTTCTGTACTTTTTACTCGTTTAAAATTCTAATGGGTCCATGTTCGGCCCATTTAGACCCTCTCGTCTGAAACCTTTACAAAAAAGTCCGCAAAAGAAGTTAGAATCAAAATTTAGGAGTTCATATAATTGATTACGAGCTTTTCAACACGATTATATTGAAAAATCTCGATTACAGTTCTTTTTACTCAGTTAAAATTCTAACGTGTCCATTGTTCGACCCATTTAGACCCGCTCGTCCGAAACCTCTACAAAGGGTTGCAAAATAAGTTTTAATCCAAATTTAGGAGTTCATACAATTGATTACGAGCTTTTCAACACGATTATATTGCAAAAACTCGATTTCTGTTCTTTTTACTCAGTTAAAATTCTAACGGGTCTACTGTTCACCTTATTTAGACCCGCTCGTCCGAAACCTCTACAAAAAAAACCGCAAAACAAGTTAGAATCAAATTTTAGGATTTCATATAATTGATTACGAGCTTTCCAACACGACTGTATTGCAAAAACTTGATTTCTGTACTTTTTACTCAGTTAAAATTCTAACGGGTCCATTGTTCGGCCCATTTAGACCCGCTCGTCTGAAACCTCTACAAAAAAGACCGCAAAACAAGTTAGAATCAAATTTAGGAGTTCATATAATTGATTACGAGCTTTTCAACACGATTATATTGCAAAAACTCGATATCTGTACTTTTTACTTAGTTAAAATTCTAACGGGTCCATTGTTCGGCCCATTTAGACCCGCTCGTCCGAAACCTTTACAAAAAAGACCGCAAAATAAGTTAGAATCAAATTTTAGGAGTTCTTATAATTGATTACGAGCTTTTCAAAAATATTATATTGCAAAAACTAGATTTCTGTTGTTTTTACTTAAATAAAATTCTAAAGGGTCCATTGTTCGGCCTATTTAGACCCGCTCGTCCGAAACCTCAACAAAAGAGTTGCAAAATAAGTTTTAATCCAAATTTAGGAGTTCATACAATTGTTTACGAGCTTTTCAACACGATTATATTGCAAAAACTCGATTTCTGTTCTTTTTACTCAGTTAAAATTCTAACGGGTCTACTGTTCACCTTATTTAGACCCGCTCGTCCGAAACCTCTACAAAAAAAACCGCAAAACAAGTTAGAATCAAATTTTAGGATTTCATATAATTGATTACGAGCTTTCCAACACGACTGTATTGTAAAAACTTGATTTCTGTACTTTTTACTCAGTTAAAATTCTAACGGGTCCATTGTTCGGCTCATTTAGACCCGCTCGTCTCAAACCTCTACAAAAGAGTTGCAAAATAAGTTTTAATCCAAATTTAGGTGTTCATACAATTGAATACGAGCTTTTCAATACGATTATATTGCAAAATCTCGATTTCTGTACTTTTTACTCGTTTAAAATTCTAATGGGTCCATTGTTCGGCCCATTTAGACCCTCTCGTCTGAAACCTTTACAAAAAAGTCCGCAAAAGAAGTTAGAATCAAAATTTAGGAGTTCATATAATTGATTACGAGCTTTTCAACACGATTATATTGAAAAATCTCGATTACAGTTCTTTTTACTCAGTTAAAATTCTAACGGGTCCATTGTTCGACCCATTTAGACCCGCTCGTCCGAAACCTCTACAAAGGGTTGCAAAATAAGTTTTAATCCAAATTTAGGAGTTCATACAATTGATTACGAGCTTTTCAATACGATTATATTGCAAAAACTCAATTTTTGTATTTTTTACACAGTTAAAATTCTAACGGGTCCATTGTTCGGCCCATTTAGACTCGCTCGTCCGAAACCTTTACAAAAAAGACCGCAAAATAAGTTAGAATCAAATTTTAGGAGTTCATATAATTGATTACGAGCTTTTCAAAAATATTATATTGCAAAAACTAGATTTCTGTTGTTTTTACTTAAATAAAATTCTAACGGGTCCATTGTTCGGCCTATTTAGACCCGCTCGTACGAAACCTCAACAAAAGAGTTGCAAAATAAGTTTTAATCCAAATTTAGGAGTTCATACAATTGTTTACGAGCTTTTCAACACGATTATATTGCAAAAACTCGATTTCTGTTCTTTTTACTCAGTTAAAATTCTAACGGGTCCACTGTTCACCTTATTTAGACCCGCTCGTCCGAAACCTCTACAAAAAAGACCGCAAAACAAGTTAGAATCAAATTTTAGGATTTCATATAATTGATTACGAGCTTTCCAACACGACTGTATTGCAAAAACTTGATTTCTGTACTTTTTACTCAGTTAAAATTCTAACGGGTCCATTGTTCGGCCCATTTAGACCCGCTCGTCCGAAACCTCTACAAAAGGGTTGCAAAATAACTTTTAATCCAAATTTAGGTGTTCATACAATTGATTACGAGCTTTTCAATACGATTATATTGCAAAATCTCGATTTCTGTACTTTTAACTCGTTTAAAATTCTAATGGGTCCATTGTTCGGCCCATTTAGACCCTCTCGTCTGAAACCTTTACAAAAAAGTCCGCAAAAGAAGTTAGAATAAAATTTTAGGAGTTCATATAATTGATTACGAGCTTTTCAACACGATTATATTGAAAAATCTCGATTACAGTTCTTTTTACTCAGTTAAAATTCTAACGGGTCCATTGTTCGACCCATTTAGAGCCGCTCGTCCGAAACCTCTACAAAAGGGTTGCAAAATTACTTTTAATCCAAATTTAGGAGTTCATACAATTGTTTACGAGCTTTTCAACACGATTATATTGCAAAAACTCGATTTCTGTTCTTTTTACTCAGTTAAAATTCTAACGGGTCCATTGTTCGCTCCATTTAGACCCGCTCGTCCGAAACCTCTACAAAAAAGACCGCAAAACAAATTAGAGTCAAATTTTAGGATTTCATATAATTGATTACGAGCTTTTCAACACGACTATATTGCAAAAACTTGATTTCGGTACTTTTTACTCAGTTAAAATTCTAATGGGTCCATTGTTCGGCCCATTTAGACCCGCTCGTCCGGAACCTCTACAATAGGGTTGCAAAATAACTTTTAATTTAAATTTATGAGTTCATACAATTGATTACGAGCTTTTCAACACAATTAAATTGCAAAAACTCGATTTTTGTGCTTTTTACTCAGTTAAAATTCTAACGGGTCCATTGTTCGGCCCATTTAGACCCGCTTGTCCGAAACCTCTACAAAAGGGTTGCAAAATAAGTTTTAATCAAAATTTAGGAGTTCATACAATTGATTACGAGCTTTTCAACACGATTATATTGCAAAAACTCGATTTATGTTCTTTTTAGTTAGTTAAAATTCTAACGGGTCCATTGTTCGGCCCATTTAGACCCGCTCGTCCGAAACCTTTACAAAAAAGATCCCAAAATAAGTTTTAATCAAATTTTAGGAGTTCATATAATTGATTAAGAGCTTTTCAACATGATTATATTGCAAAAACTTGATTTTTGTACTTTTTACTCAGTTAAAATTCTAACGGGTCCATTGTTCATCCCATTTAGACCCGCTCGTCCGAAACCTCTACAAAAGGGTTGCAAAATAAGTTTTAATCCAAATTTACCATTACAATTTTAACATAGTAAAAAGTACATAAATCAAGTTTTTGCAATATAATCATGTTGAAAAGCTCATAATCAATTATATGAACTCTTAAATTTGGATTAAAACTTATTTTGCAGCTATTTTTGTAGAGGTTTCGGACGAGCGGGTCTAAATGGGCCGAACAATGGACCCGTTAGAATTTTAACTGAGTAAAAAGTACATAAATCAAGTTTTTGCAATATAATCGTGTTGAAAAGTTCATAATCAATTATATGAACTCCTAAATTTGGATTAAAACTTATTTTGCAGCCCTTTTTGTAGAGGTTTCGGACGAGCGAGTCTAAATGGGCCAAACAATGGACCCGTTAGAATTTTAACATAGTAAAAAGTACAGAAATCGAGTTTTTGCAATATAATCATGTTGAAAAGCTCATAATCAATTATATGAACTCCTAAATTTGGATTAAAACTTATTTTGCAGCCGTTTTTGTAGAGGTTTCGGACGAGCGGGTCTAAATGGGCCGAACAATGGACTCGTTAGAATTTTAACTGATTAAAAATATAGTAATCGAGTTTTTGCAATATAATCGTGTTCAGAAGCTCTTAATCAATTATAGGAACTCCTAGAATTTGATTCTAACTTATTTTGCAATCTTTTTTGTAACGGTTTCAGACGAGCGGGTCTAAATGGGCCGAACAATGGACCCGTTAGAATTTTAACAGAGTAAAAAGTACAGAAATCGAGTTTTTGCAATATAATCGTGATGAAAAGCTCATAATCAATTACATGAACTCCTAAATTTGGATTAAAACTTATTTTGCAGCCCTTTTTGTAGAGGTTTCGGACGAACGAGTCTAAATGGGCCGAACAATGGACCCGTTAGAATTTTAACTGAGTAAAAAATACAGAAATCAAGTTTTTGCAATATAATCGTGTTGAAAAGTTCATAATTAATTATATGAACTCCTAAATTTGGATTAAAACTTATTTTGTAGCCCTTTTTGTAGAGGTTTCGGACGAGCGGGTCTAAATGGGCCAAACAATGGACCTGTTAGAATTTTAACAGAGTAAAAAGTACAGAAATCGGGTTTTTGAAATATAATAAAGTTGAAAAGCTCGTAATGAATTATATGAACTCCTAAATTTGGATTAAAACTTATTTTGCAGCCTTTTTTTGTAGAGGTTTCGGACGAGCGGGTCTAAATGGGCCGAACAATGGACTCGTTAGAATTTTAACTGAGTAAAAAATATAGTAATCGAGTTTTTGCAATATAATCGTGTTCAGAAGCTCTTAATCAATTATAGGAACTCCTAGAATTTGATTCTAACTTATTTTGCGATCTTTTTTGTAACGGTTTCGGACGAGCGGGTCTAAATGGGCCGAACAATGGACCCGTTAGAATTTTAACAGAGTAAAAAGTACAGAAATTGAGTTTTTGCAATATAATCGTGTTGAAAAGCTCATAATCAATTACATGAACTCCTAAATTTGGATTAAAACTTATTTTGCAACCCTTTTTGTAGAGGTTTCGGACGAACGGGTCTAAATGGGCCGAACAATGGACCCGTTAGAATTTTAACTGAGTAAAAAGTACGTAAATCGAGTTTTTGCAATATAATCGTGTTGAAAAGCTCGTGATAAATTGTATGAACTCCTAAATTTGGATTAAAGCTTATTTTGCAGCCCTTTTTGTAGAGGTTTCGGACGAGTGGGTCTAAATGGGTCGTACAATGGACCCGTTACAATTTTAGCTGAGTAAAAAGTACAGTAATCGAGTTTTTGCAATATAATCGTGTTGAAAAGCTTTTAATAAATTATATGAAATCCTAGAATTTGGATTAAAACTTATTTTGCAGCCCTTTTTGTAGAGGTTTCGGACGAGCGGGTCTAAATGGACCAAACAATGGACCCGTTAAAATTTTAACTGAGTAAAAAGTAAAAAAATCTAGTTTTTGCAATATAATCGTGTTGAGAAGCTCGTAAACAATTGTATGAAATCATAAATTTGGATTAAAACTTATTCTGCAACCCTTTTGTAGAGGTTTCGGACGAGCGGGTCTAAATGGGTCGAACAATGGACCCGTTAGAATTTTAACTGAGTAAAAAGTATAGAAATCGAGTTTTTGCAATATAATTGTGTTGAAAAGCTCGTAATCAATTATATGAACTCCTAAAATTTGATTCTAACTTATATAATCACGTTGAAATGCTCGTAATCAGTTATATTATCTCCTAAAATTTGTATAAAACTTGTTTTGCGGTCCGATTTGTAGAGGTTTCGGACAAGCGAGTCTTAATAGGCCTTACAATGGACCCATTTAAATTTTAACTGAGTAAAAAGTACAAAAATTGAGTTTTTGCAATATAATCGCATTGAAAAGCTCGTATTCAAGTATATGAACTCATAAGTTTTGATTAAAACTTGTTTTGAGGTCTGTTTTGTAGAGATTTCGGACGAGCGATCCTAAATAGGCCTTACAATGGACCCGTTGGAATTTTAACTGAGTAAAAAGCACAAAAATCAAAGCATGAACTAACAGTTGAATCCAGAAAAGCTTAGAAGGGAAAAACCCTAATCGATATCGGTGGCGGCTGTAAAAGAACAAAAAAGAATTAGTAGAGAAATAGAACCAGAGAGAAAATAATAACCAAGATTTATCATTAAAAAAGATCGAAGCGATTAAACAGAAGGTGGAGAGGCCCAAGTCCGATCGGCCAGACTTCATACTTCCGCCGTGAGTCGTGACAGGGGAAGAAACCCTCCGTAACATCAGATGATCCAAGGCCAGAAACAAAGAAAAAAATAGAACACAAATTAGATCGGAAGAGATTAAAAAGATTGAAATGAAAGAAGAAAGACGGAGGAGAGAGGTCTGATGCAGAACGACCCTCCTACGATTCTTACCGTCAAAACCAAAGGATCTCAGAGAGGGGAAATGGTGAAAAAAATGCAAGCAATAGTCACCCCTTCAACAGATGATACGATTCTGGTAGGGGGTTTGTGGAGCAATATTCGGGGCCAAATCTCACAAAAAAAAAGATTAGAGGCAAATGGCTGGAAAAATAGAAACCAAAGAAAATGCATAGAAAATAAAATTAATTGAAAAAATAAGCGGGGTGGGATAACCCTCAAAATGCTCTTACCGATTTCCAAGGAAACCAATTTGTGATGGTTGTCTCGTTGAAACGCAAGCATAATTGGCAGAAGACAAAAAGGTGCCGTGTAGGGGGAGGGAAGAGGAAGAGAGAGAGGGAAGAAACCGACCGGAAAAAGTGGGAAAAAAGAGGAGACCAAGCCAAAACCCAAAAAGGAACCTGGAAAATTTGAGAGAGAATTGAGAGCCATCCCACACCCACCCGTTACCCGTGGAAATTTTAACTGAGTAAAAAATAAAAAAATTGTGTTTCTACAATATAATCGCGTTGAAATGCTCGTAATCAGTTATATGATCTCCTAAAATTTGAATAAACTTGTTTTAAGGTCTGTTTCGTAGAGATTTCGGACGAGCGGGTCTAAATACGCCTTACAATGGACCTGATGGAATTTTAACCGAGTAAAAAGTACAAAATATGAGTTTTTGCAATATTATGGCATTGAAATGCTCGTAATCAAGTATATGAACTCATAAAATTTGATTAAAACTTGTTTTGCGATCCGTTTTGTAGAGGTTACGGATGAGCGGGTCTAAATATGCCTTACAATATACCCGTTGGAATTTTAACTAAGTCAAAAGTACAAAAATTGAGTTTTTGCAATATAATTGGGTTAAAATGCTCGTAATCAGTTATATGATCTCCTAAAATTTGAATAAAACTTGTTTTGCGGTCCGATTTGTAGAGATTTAGGACGAGCGATCCTAAATAGGCCTTACAATGGACCCGTTGGAATTTTAACTGAGTAAACAGTACAAAAATTGAGTTTTTGCAATATAATCGCGTTGAAAAGCTAGTAATCAAGTATATGAACTCCTAAAGTTTGATTAAAACTTGTTTTTCGGTCCGTTTTGTAGAGGTTTCGGACGAGCGGGTCTAAATAGGCCTTATAATAGAACCGTTGGAATTTTAACTGAGTAAAAACTACAAAAATTGAGCTTTTGCAATATAATCGCGTTGAAAAGCTCGTAACCAAGTATATGAACTCCTAAAATTTGATTAAAATTTGTTTTTCGGTCCGTTTTGTAGAGGTTTCGGACGAGCGGGTCTAAATAGGCCTTACAATGGACCCGTTGGAATTTTAATTGAGTAAAAAGTACAAAAATTAAGTTTTTGCAATATAATCGCGTTGAAATGCTTGTAATCAAGTATATAAACTCATAAGATTTGATTAAAACTTGTTTTTCCGTCCAATTTGTAAAGATTTCGGACGAGCAATCCTAAATAGGCCTTACAATGGACCCGTTGGAATTTTAACTGAGTAAAAAGTACAAAAAATAAGTTTTTGCAATATAGTCGCGTTGAAATGCTCGTAATCAAGTATATGAACTCATAAGATTTTATTAAAACTTGTTTTTCCGTCCGTTTTGTAAAGATTTCGGACGAGCGATCCTAAATAGGCCTTACAATGGACCCGTTGGAATTTTAACTAAGTAAAAAGTTCAAAAATTGAGTTTTTGCAATATAATCGCATTGAAAATCTCGTAATCAAGTATATGAACTCCTACAATTTGTTTAAAACTTGTTTTTCAGTCCGTTTTATAGAGGTTTCGGACGAGCGGGTCTAAATAGGCCTTACAATGGACCCGTTGAAATTTTAACTGAGTAAAAAGTACAAAAATTGAGTTTTTGCAATATAATCGCGGATAAAAGATCGTAATCAGTTATATGATCTCCTAAAACTTTTTTTGTGGTCCTTTTTGTAGAGGTTTCGGACGAGCGGGTCTAAATTGGCCTTACAATGGACCCGTGGGAATTTTAACTGAGTAAAAAGTACAAAAATTGTGTTTTTGCAATATAATCGCGTTGAAATGCTCGTAATCATTTATATGATCTCCTAAACTTTGAATAAACGTGTTTTGAGGTCCGTTTTGTAGAGATTTCGGACGAGCGGGTCTAAATACCCCTTACAATGGACCCGTTGGAATTTTAACCGAGTAAAATGTACAAAAATTGAGTTTTTGCAATATAATCGCGTTGAAATGCTCGTAATCAAGTATATGAACTTCTAAGATTTGATTAAAATTTGTTTTGTAGTCCGTTTTGTAGTGATTTCGGACGAGCGATCCTAAATAGGCCTTACAATGGACACGTTGGAATTTTAACTGAGTAAAAACTACAAAAATTGAGTTTTTGCAATATAATCGCGTTGAAATGGTCGTAATCAAGTATATGAACTCATAGGATTTGATTAAAACTTGTTTTTCGGTCCATTTTGTAGAGATTACGGACGAGCGATCCTAAATAGGCCTTACAATGGACCTGTTGGAATTTTAACTGAGTAAAAAGTACAAAAATTGAGTTTTTGCAATATAATCGCGTTGAAATGCTCGTAATCAAGTATATGAACTCATAAAATTTGATTAAAATCGTTTTTGTTGTCCGTTTTGTTGAGGTTTCAGAAGAGCGATCCTAAATAGGCCTTACAATGGACCCGTTGAAATTTTAACTAAGAAAAAAGTACAAAAATTGAGTTTTTGCAATATAATCGCGTTGAAATGCTCGTAATCAAGTATATGAACTCATAAAATTTGATTAAAACTTGTTTTGCGGTCCGTTTTATAGAGGTTTCGGACGAGCGGGTCTAAATTGGTCTTACAATGGAGCCGTTGGAATTTTAGCTGAGTAAAAAGTTAAAAAATTGAGTTTTTGCAATATAATCGCGTTGAAATTGTCGTAATTAAGTATATAAACTGATAATATTTGATTAAAACTTGTTTTGCGGTCTGTATTGTAGAGGTTTCGGACGAGCGGGTCTAAATAGGCTTTACAATGGACCAGTTGGAATTTTAATTGAGTAAAAAGTACAAAAAAATGAGTTTTTGCAATATAATCGCATTTAAAAGCTCGTAATCAAGTATATGAACTCCTAAAATTTGATTAATACTTGTTTTGCGGTCCGTTTTGTAGAGGTTTCGGAGGAGTGGGTCCAAAAATGAGTTTTTGCAATATAATCGCATTTAAAAGCTCGTAATCAAGTATATGAACTCCTTAAATTTGATTAATACTTGTTTTGCGGTCCGTTTTGTAGAGATTTCGGACGAGCGGGTCTAAATACCCCTTACAATGGACCCGTTGGAATTTTAACCGAGTAAAATGTACAAAAATTGAGTTTTTGCAATATAATCGCGTTGAAATGCTCGTAATCAAGTATATGAACTCATAAAATTTGATTAAAACATGTTTTGTGGTCCGTTTTGTTGAGGTTTCGGACGAGCGGGTCTTAATAGGCCTTCCAATGGACCCGTTGGTATTTTAACTGAGTAAAAAGTACAAAAATTGAGTTTTTGCAATATAATCGCGTTAAAATTCTCGTATTAAAGTATATGAACTCATAAAATTTAATTAAAACATGTTTTGCGGTTCGTTTTGTTGAGGTTTCGGACGAGCGAGTCTTGATAGGCCTTACAATGGACGCGTTGGAATTTTAAATGAGTAAAAAGTAAAAAAAAAATTGAGTTTTTGCTATATAATCACGTTGAAATGCTCGTAATCAAGTATATAAACTCATAAATTTTGATTAAAACTTGTTTTGCGGTAAGTTTTGTGGAGGTTTCGGACCAGCGGGTCTAAATAGGCCTTACAATGGAACCGTGAGAATTTTAACTGAGTAAAAAGTACAAAAATTTTGTTTTTGTAATATAATCGCGTTAAAATGCTCGTAATCAGTTATATGATCTCCTAAAATTTGAATAAACTTGTTTTGTGGTCCGTTTTGTAGAGGTTTCGGACGAACGGGTCTAAATAGGCCTTACAATGAATCCGTTGGAATATTAACTCAGTCAAAAGTACAAAAATTGAGTTTTTGCAATATAATCGCGTTGAAATGCTCGTAATCATTTATATGATCTCCTAAATTTGAATAAAACTTGTTTTGCGGTTCGATTTGTAGAGGTTTCGGTCAAGCGAGTCTTAATAGGCCTTACAATAGACCCGTTGGAATTTTAACTGAGTAAAAAGTACAAAAATTGAGTTTTTGCAAAATAATCGCGTTGAAATGCTCATAATCAAGTATATGAACTCATAGAATTTGATTAAAACTTGTTTTGAGGTCCGTTTTGTAGAGATTTCAGACGAGCGATCCTAAATAGGCCTTACAATGGACCCGTTGGAATTTTAACTGAGTAAAAAGTACAAAATTTGATTTTTTGCAATATAATCGCGCTGAAAAGCTCGTAATAAAGTATATGAACTCCTAAGATTTGATTAAAACTTGTTTTTCGGGCCGTTTTGTAGAGGTTTCGGGCGAGCGGGTTTAAATAGGCCTTACAATGGACTCGTTGGAATTTTAACTAAGTAAAAAGTACAAAAATTTTGTTTTTGCAATATAATCGCGTTGAAATGCTCGTAATCAAGTATATGAACTCATAAAATTTGATTAAAACTCGTTTTGTCGTCCGTTTTGCAGAGATTTCGGACGAGCGATCCTAAATAGGTTTTGCAATGGACCCGTTGGAATTTTAACTGAGTAAAAAGTACTAAAATTGAGTTTTTGCAATATAATCGCGTTGAAATGCTCGTAATCAAGTATATGAACTCATTGGATTTGATTAAAATTTGTTTTGAGGTCCGTTTTGTAGAGATTTCAGACGAGCGATCCTAAATAGCCTTACAATGGACCCGTTGGAATTTTAACTGAGTAAAAAGTACAAAAATTGATTTTTTGCAATATAATCGCGTTGAAATGCTCGTAATCAAGTATATGAACTCATAGGATTTGATTAAATTTTGTTTTGCCGTCCGTTTTGTAGTGATTTCGGACGAGCGATCCTAAATAGGACTTGCAATGGACCCGTTGGAATTTTAATTGAGTAAAAAGTATAAAAATTGAGTTTTGCAATATAATCGCGTTGAAAAGCTCGTAATCAAGTATATGAACTCCTAAGATTTGATTAAAACTTGTTTTTCGGTCCGTTTTGTAGAGGTTTCGGGCGAGCGAGTCTAAATAGGCCTTACAAAGGACTCGTTCGGAATTTTAACTGAGTAAAAAGTACAAAAAATGATTTTTTCAATATATTCACGATGAAATGCTCGTAATCAAGTCTATGAACTCATAAAATTTGATTATAACTTGTTTTGTCGTCCGTTTTGTAGAGATTTCGGACGAGCGATCCTAAATAGGCCTTACAATGGACCTGTTGAAATTTTAACTGAGTAAAAAGTACAAAAATTGAGTTTTGCAATATAATCTCGTTGAAATGCTCGTAATCAAGTATATGAACTCTTTGGATTTGATTAAAATTTGTTTTGAGGTCCGTTTTGTAGAGATTTCAGACGAGCGATCCTAAATAAGCCTTACAATGGACTCGTTGGAATTTTAACTGAGTAAAAAGTACAAAAATTGATTTTTTGCAATATAATCGCATTGAAAAGCTCGTAATCAAGTATATGAACTCCTAATATTTGATTAAAACTTGTTTTTCGGGCTGTTTTGTAGAGGTTTGGGCGAGCGGGTCTAAATAGGCCTTACAATGGACTCGTTGGAATTTTAACTGAGTAAAAAGTACAAAAATTGAGTTTTTTGCAATATAATCGCGTTGAAATGCTCGTAATCAAGTATATGAACTCATAAAATTTGATTAAAACTTGTTTTGTCGTCCGTTTTGTAGAGATTTCAGACGAGCGATCCTAAATAGGCCTTACAATGGACCCGTTGGAATTTTAACTGAGTAAAAAGTACAAAAAATGAGTTTTTACAATATAATCGCGTTGAAATGCTCGTAATCAAGTATATGAACTCATAGGATTATATTAAAACTTGTTTTGAGGTCCGTTTTGTAGAGATTTCGGACGAGCGATCCTAAATAGGCCTTACAATGGACCCGTTGGAATTTTAACTGAGTAAAAAGTACAAAATTGAGTTTTGCAATAGAATCGCGTTGAAATGCTCGTAATCAAGTATATGAACTCATAAATTTTGATTAAAACTTGTTTTGAGGTCCGTTTTGTAGAGATTTCGGACGAGCGATCCTAAATAGGCCTTACAATGGACCCGTTGGAATTTTAACTGAGTAAAAAGTACAAAATTTGAGTTTTTGCAATATAATCGCGTTAAAGAGCTCGTAATCAAGTATATGAACTCCTAAGATTTGATTAAAACTTTTTTTTTCGGTCCGTTTTGTAGAGGTTTCGGGCGAGCGGGTCTAAATAGGCCTTACAATGGACTCGTTGGAATTTTAATTGAGTAAAAAGTACAAAATTTGAGTTTTTGCAATATAATCGCGTTGAAATGCTCGTAATCAAGTTTATGAACTCATAAGATTTGATTAAAACTTGTTTTGTCGTCCGTTTTGTAGAGATTTCGGACGAGCAGGTCTTAATAGGCCTTACAATGGACCCGTAGGAATTTTAGCTGAGTAAAAAGTACAAAAATTGAGTTTTTGCAATATAATCACGTTGAAATGCTCGCAATCAAGTATATGATCTCCTAAGATTTGATTAAAACTTGTTTTGCGGTCAATTTTGTAGAGGTTTCGGACGAGCGGGTCTAAATAAGCCTTACATTGGACCTGTTCGAATTTTTTTTTTTGAAGGAAAAAGGCCTCATTAAAAACCCCTACTAATGTCCTTCAGGCATAGGCCAGAGGACCCTAAAAAGGGGAAAAGAGTACCTTATGTTTTATTAATTCGAAAAGTATCTTTTTACAAGGTGGTTAATACAAGGGGATGTCAGAACCAAAGGACATAGAAGACATAGTCCCGAGAGCATGAGCATCCAAAACATGGGCCATAGAATTTGCCTCACGGCGTACATAAGTAACAAGAGGAAAAGGTAAAGAGTGAAGAGCATCTCGAACTTGGAGAAGCAGAGGCTCCAAAGTGGAGAAGTCCGGACCCGGATTGTTGAGCCTGTTCGCAAGTGAGGCATAGTTCGTTTCAAACAACAATCGTTGCCAGCCCTGGGCTTGAGCAAAGGTAACACCCGCAAGAAGGCCCACTCCTTCACAAGTGACAGCATCCAAACAACTGCCTAAAGGGTAAGAAAGGCCCCCAATGACCGCACCTGTAGCATCACGTGCCACAACACCAACAGCCGCTGCACGAGTGGCTGGGTCAAAAGCCTCGTCCACATTTATCTTAATATGATCATGTGGGGGAGGCCTCCCACATGGAGGTGAAAGTATAGATGTAGTCGACTGGGAGTGGGCTGAAGATGTTGCATTGCAGAAATCATTATGTAAGCTGATCAAGTTAATAGCAGTAAGCCACGGGGGTTGCAGATGGCGATTATGAACCCATTCATTACGTCTATTCCAGATATTCCAAATGGTTGTAAGGAATAGACCAAATTGATTGGCAGATAAGAGGTGAGCAGCCTCCTCTAACCATTGGATTGTGGTAACAGCCGAACTCTTAGAGAGAACAGCAGGGACTCCAGATAGATGTAGGGCTTCAGAGGCCCAGAACAGTCGCGAAGTGCATGAAGGGTGGATTCCGAGGAAAACCCACAAATAGGACAAGGTTCAGAATTAGGGGAAAAAGCCTGCAGTCTGGAACCAACAGGTAGGGCTTCGGAGGCCATGCGCCATCCAAAAGTTTTGACCTTTGGGAGAGCCTTAATTTTGGCAAGGATTTTCCAAATTCGCGTCGAATGGTTTCGGGGTTCTGGAGATTGTTGTAGAAATAAGTAACCATAGCGTACTGAGTAAATTCCGGAATCATTAGGAGACCAAAGGATAGAATCACGGGTATCATTAATTATAGGAATATGAAAGATAGCATCTGCATCAACAGGGTTAAAGTAGCTTCGGACCTTTGCAGGGTCCCAAGCAGTCTGATTTCGAAGCATAAAGTCACGACATCGAACATGTACTTCTTCTGAGACTTCATAGTCACCAAAGAGGTTAATAGGAGAGGAGCCTCCCCAGTTGTCTTTATGGACATGTATGTTGCTATTAATACCCGGGCGGTATAGAAAGCCATTGAAAAGTTGTTGTAAGGTAGTATAAAGACCCTGCCAGGCAAAGGATCCCCTAGTTGGTCTGGTAGCATCTAGGATATTACCAGAAGGGAAGTATTTGGAACGGTAGATTTGACCCAAAAGAGAGTCAGGTTCACAAATAAGCTTCCAAAGTTGCTTACCAAGGAGAGCAATGTTAAAATCATTCAGATCTCTGAAGCCCATGCCCCCTGCCGTCTTAGGTAGACATACACGGTTCCAAGGGAGCATGTGCCAACCTTTTTTATTAGACTTGCCAGACCACCAATATTGACGAATAGCTGAAGTCATATCATCAACAATGTTTTGCAGCAGTTGATAGCATGACATGACGTATTGGGGTAAAGATTGTAGAACAACTTTAATGAATATTTCGCGACCGCTAAAGGAGAGGAGTTGTTTATCCCAGGTAGATAGACGGTCATGAACTTTATCACGAACGAAACCTAAGGCTTCAGTTTTGTTTTTCCCAATGAGCAGTGGAACACCTAGATAGACACCAGGGTTAGTAACCTCGCGTACATGTAAGGAACTATTAATCGCATCTCGAGTAGAGCGAGGGGTACGTGGGTTATAGAAGATGGTCGATTTCTCAAAGTTCACGGCTTGTCCAGAAGCAGAGGCATAAGTTTGTAGAGCCAATTTGAGTTGTGATGCTTCCTCAGGGTTAGTGTTAAGGAAGACCATGCAGTCATCTGCAAAAAGGAGATTGTTGACTTTAGGACCAAATCTGCTCGCCCCTAATCCAGGTAGGGTGTTAGACTGTTGGGCATCAGATAGGTATGCGGATATACCTTGTGTGCAGAAGAGGAAAAGAAATGGTGATAGGGGGTCTCCTTGGCGGAGACCACGTTGTGGTTGAAAAAAGGCGAGAAGGAATTGTTGATTTTAATAGTGAAGGAAACTGAGGAAATGCACCGCATAATAAGGGAGACCCACGTAGGAGCAAAGCCCATACGGTGCATTACATTTGCCAGGAAAGACCATTCAACTCTGTCAAAGGCTTTCTCCATATCTAATTTTAGGGCGGCGCCTTGGGTTGATTTTGTGGTCCCAGAATTTATATTGTGTATTATTTCATGGGCTATAAGAATATTATCCGAGATATTACGGCCCTGAACAAAAGCAGCTTGGTTAGAGCTAATGCAAAAGGGGATCGTTTGTTTCATTCTGTTGACTAGAACTTTAGCTACAATTTTATATATAACAGTGCACAGACTAATTGGCCGGAGATGCCTCATGGTAGTTGGGTCTTTGATCTTAGGGATAAGTACTAGGATAGTTTTATTGACCGAAGCCATATCCGTAGTGCCATTGAGGAGGCTAAGAAAAAGAGTGGAGACATCATCACCCCCAATGTCCCAATGTTGTCGAAAGAAGCCGCTGGGTAAACCATCGATACCAGGAGCCTTCTGTGGGTCAATGTCACGGAAGGCATGCACTATTTCTTCCTTTGTAAACGCCGTAGAGAGAGCATCATTCCTAGTTTGTGTAATAGTACAGGGAATTTTTTGAAAGGATTTGTTCCGAAAATTGTAGGTTTGAGGACGTAAAAAGGTTTTGAAAATAGTCGGAAGCAATTGACATAATATCATTTATATCAGTGCACCATGTGGAGTTAGAGTTTAAAAGGCCAGAGATTGTATTTTTTTCCTTCTGTTATTCGCACGGGCATGAAAAAATCTTGTATTTTTATCTCCTTGAGAGAGCCATAAGTTTCGGGATCGTTGCGCCCAATATGTTTCTTGTTCCAGAAGAAGCTTATTGAGTTCAGTTCTACATTTTAGGTAAGAGTCTTCATTTGTGGGAGTTAGAGGACGACGCAGGAATTTATTAATTTTATTGGTTAAAAAGGTGATACGTCCTGAGGTTTTGTTTCGTTGCTGAGATTGCCAGTCGTCCAGACATGTACCGATTGCCTTTATTTTTTCTATTACCGTCCCATTAGTGTTAGCCCGTGTTCTTTGGACAAGGGAGATGTTGCCTTCACGGGCAGCCCAACAATTTTCAAAGCGAAAATTGTTGGGAGTGCATTGAGATGGCGTGTGAGAGATAGGGGAGGTATCTAGTAATAAAAAGCAGTGGTCTGATTTGGCAACAAAATCCGAAGAAATTCGATAAGAGGGGTGTAGGGCTTTCCAAGCCGAGTTACCAATATAACAGTCTAAACGCTCATGGATAGTCGGGGTTAGAGGCCCAATTTTCTTCCAAGTAAACCATCCGGATGTAGGTTTGCAATCGTAGAGGTTGTTTCGTGATAAACATTGCCGAAAGTTGTTTATTTGTGATCTAGCGCGATGAGGACCACCCTGTTTTTCATTATCGGATAATATTTCATTAAAATCGCTGCCAAGAAGCCAAGGGACGTTATTATCAATATTTAACGCATCAATAATATCTCAGGTTTTATATTTTTGACTAGTTTCAGAATAGCCATGCATACCAGTGAATTGCATCGAAAAGGAATCAAATTGAATTAAAGTGTGTATGAAACGGCTCGAATACGAAAGCAAACTAATATTGATATTATAAGATGTAAAAAGAGCGATTCCAGAACAACTATTGTTTGGGAGGATAGATATAATTTCAACCATATCAAGCGAAAGACAAAGTCGGCTACATGCCGCATTATTTAATTTAGTTTCGCAAAGAAATAAAATATCTGGGGAGGATTGCTGGACATAGCGCTGAAGATGTTGAACTGCCTGGACTTGCCCTAGACCCTGGCAGTTCCAACACAGGATTCTCATTTTGCTCGGCGGGGCTGAGAGTCAGCCGCCGCCGGAGAGTTTTTTGAGCTGCTCATCCCAGCTTTAGGGGTGGAACCGGAGGGCTTAGCCATTTTGGGTTGGAGAACCACTTGGACAGGGGAACGACGCTTGGTACCACGATTGGGGGGGCAGGAGCAGGGGCATTCGCTGCATCATTCGGGTAAGTTTTTAAGAGCCAAAGGTTAAAGTCATGAAAAAGGAAGATTCAGTATTAACAAGTGGCTTACTCGATTCAGCATCGAACTTCTTAATTTGCTGAGCAGTGGGACTAGGGACACTGTCATCATGGGCATCCCAATCATCATCCGAAGCATCATCCGGGATAGGGAAAATTGTATTCAGTGGTTGAGGCTCTAGGACCCTTGGAGGAAGAGAAACTTGCGGGTTGGAACGAGTTTGAGGGTTCTTTTGCTTGGATCCCGAGGCGGTGGAATCCTTAGGCAGAGGTGCATCATCCATATTGGTGTCATTATTAGGGGCTTCCTTGACGGGCTGTTCAGAAAAAGAAGCGGCATCACCCTCATTAAGAGAGCCTGAGAATGGAACAAAGTATATTATCAGAAAAATAGCCAAAAAGTTAGAGAGGTAAAATAAAGAAAGAGGCAGAGGATTCAGAGGGTGACCTATGTTGTTCTGGTCAGTAGGTTCGGGAACATTAACCTTGGGATCTGGGATAATTAGATAAAATATTAGCTGTGTAAGCAAAATTAGGAACGGCAGAATTTGAATAGGACAAGATTTGCGTAAACAAGATATGGAAATAAAAAATAACTTACCCAACGGAATAGGGTTAGCTTGGTTGCAATCAGGCTCAACATTACGGATACGACCCCGTGTGCCGATTGGGTGACGGCGAGGGGGGAGGTAGCGGAGCCATTCTCTATATTGCAGCTTGTTTAAGTCGAGGGATGGACGAATTGGGCAATTATCAATGGAATAACTTACGATACCACAGCCTGGGCATAGAGTAGGGAGACGTTCATATTGTAGTCGACACATGGTCTTATCGGAGCCGTTCCCGATAAAAAGGAATCGGGTGACCGGACGGCTAGCATCAAGCATGATTTCCACTCGTAAAAATTCAGACATATTACCCTCAAGTTCCCGAGTATTGGTACAGAGGACATTGCCAACCATTGAGCCTAGAGCATGACCCACAAGATGGGATCGGTCAACATCTTCAAAGAGAGTGGATGGTAGACCAAATATACGGATCCAGATGCGCATTGAGGTGAAAGAATAGTCTTCAATGTTTTTTGAGGGGTTGTATTCGGTTAGGGCCAACCATTCGTCCTTGTACAACCAGGGACCACGGTTAAGTACTTCATAACATGCTTAGGTTTCCTTGAACTTTATCTTGAGGAAGTTGTCCTTGATGACAGTAATTGAAACTAGGTTACTGGGCTTCCAAATTCCTTCGAATGCACTGAGTACAACATAGATATCGATAGGTTTGGACGAAATGAAGCAGCCTATGAGAAACAGTTTGGGATCTTCCTTGGCAAAATCCCAGCCAAAATCTGGAGTGTAGAGGAGTTCAGCCTCTTCGCTGGTAAGGGCAATCAATGGAGTTTAGTTGGGGAAAGGAGGAGGATGCCATAATGAGGGTAAGAAAAGCAGACAAGAGAATAGGCGATAGGAAGAGAAGGAGGATATTGAGGTAGGGTTGGGGTTGGAGGATATAAGTAGGGGTGAAGGGATTATTAGATAGGAAAGAAAATAATGATATTAATTTGGGAGGGAAACAAATAAGAACTCAGTCCCTAAAAAACTGGAAGGGTTGTTTAATAAAGGCAGATACCCAAAATAGAATATAAAAGACTATACGAAGAGCAGAATTAAAGGAAAGGGACATATTAGACCATAAATTAATTATAAAAGGACATTATAATTTGGACAAATTACGGACAAAAAGAGAAAGCAAATATTGAATAAGGCAAATAAATAGAGTTTGAGAAGGAAAGAATAAAATTTTATTAGTATATAACAGGTATGATTGTTGAAAGTCAAGGGAGAAATTTAAAACGGGATTTAATGCTAATATAGGCGCAGAAATTAATTGGTCTGGCCAAGTCAAAGGTCTAATAAATATGGGGGAATAGATAAAAGGTAACAGACATACAAGGAGAGTAATAAGTAATAATGACAAAGTTTGTTGGTCGAAGTCGTTGAAAGCCAGAAAATTGAAAAGGAACGAGTTACAGAGCAGGTAAAGAAAAACCATGCAATCATTTATGTGATGGGGGAATATGATCGAAACAAGAAAGGAAGTACAGTGGAAATTTAGACTAAGACGTTCCAGTATCTTAATGGAAGTAGAAAAATCCCTGAAGAGGGCTAGGTTGTATGCACCTTTAAAGGCGTAGTAGAAAAAGAGTTCCCTTATGAGAAGGGTAGATATATTTGTAAAAAGCCAACGCAGGTTTGAGGAAAATATGAATAAGCTAAGGAAATAACCAGATAAATAGCATATATACAAGCATTGAGAATAAAAACATAACGAAAAGAAAAGCATAAAGGAAGAGCAGGAAATAAAAATTACAGACCATGGGGAAGAAAGAAACGGGACAAAGAAGTTAATTACATACCAAAGGAGCAAAAAAAGAGGGGGGAATAAATAATAATAACAACATAAAAATAATTACAAACCCAAAGATAAGAAAAAAGGATGGATGTACTTTGTAAGAGCAGAGCTTGACCCCAATCTTGATGGGATGAAGAAGAGTGCTGATGTAGGAGCTCCCATATATGAATATTGATCACATGGAGAAGCAAAAAGTAAGCACGAGAAAAAAACATGAGCCCAGTGACATTCAACAATAAATAAGAAACATGTAAAGCAGGATAAAGACATAAGCCGGATGAAACAAGAGATAATAAAAGGCAGCTACCAGATAAGCCAAGAGGTAAAGGATAAAGCAGACAAATTTAAATGAAAGGGGAGGCAAAACCAAAAGTCATCAGAGGGTAAAAATCCAGAAATAAAGCCAAGGAAAAACTCTTGAACAAAGAAAGTATATAAGCAAAAAAGAATACCACTATAAATGAAAAGTAAGATAGAAATCAGTAAGACAAATGCAGGGAGAAGCATGAGCAGGTAATAAAAAAGAAGATAAACAGAATAAAGGATTGAAAAACATGAGAATGTAAGGTGTGCATAAATTAGAGGCAAGCAAACAATAAACAAAGACTGAGAAATACAAAGAGAGATGGAAAGATGGGGTAAAGGGAGAGGGCGATGTGGTTTAGATATTGGACTTGTCCATAAAAGCAATATGTCGGGAAGGAAGGTAGAAGCTCTTTTACTATAAGACCAGCAAACCCAAGAGATGGCCAAAAGCCAATAGATTAAAAGACAAGGTACAAGGAGTAAAGAATCAAACAGTCTAAAGTTTAAGAGATCAACGGGAAGATAAGCTTTAAACATGTAAAGGGGAAAACCAAGTAAGTATAGTAAAAAGAGGTGATAGAGCATGTTAATAGGAAAAACCCAAAGGAAGGAAAAACAGAGATAGCAGACTAAAACCATAATAGCTAAAGTAAGAGTAAAGTACTGGTGCAGATATACATTAATCACAAGTAACATAAAAAACAAAGGTTGAGCAAAAAGATTGAACAAGGTAGATTGAAGGTAGAGATGGGGGTGGTTTAAAGGTTTACCTTCCTCAAAGGAAGCAGAGAAAGTGGAGACTAGTCTCGGTGTTGCCTTAAAAAGAAACAGATTGATCATGTTATGAAGAAGGAATAACAATATATACAACATCGAATCAACATGGTGAGAAAGAAATACTCCTTGCATCAGGAAAGAAATTACATTATTGCATTTTATGAAGAAGGTAGCATGGGTGAAAAAGTACAAAAAAAGTAAGACAAAATTAAACATGAATGAGAACCCATAAAACACAGGGGAGCAAGGCAACAGTGGCCAAATTGGATAGGTCCTTATATCACAAAGATTGAAATAAACACATCATACTAAGCATAAAGCAGAAGATAGGTTAGGCAAAGTACATATTCCCACAAGGTGGGTTGAAATTGTTTCCCCTAGAAGGGGTCGTAATATATTGTAAATAAGAGTAGAGAGAGGGAAACGAATAGTCAAATAACAGGGAAGAAGGTGTATAGAAGCAAACTGATTTTCTATATGGGTTACAAGGCAAGGAATTAAAAGGTATATTAAATAAGAGCAGAGGGAATATGTAACTAAGGCAGTCATTATGAAGAAGATCAAGGAGAAAAACCAATATGGGAAATGCAAAACGGAGATGAAATATAACTGGCGAAAATCGGGGGAAAACCCATAGGACACAGGAATTAATAACGAAAATCTAAAATATGTGGTAGATTTACCGGAAAACAGGAGGAATCCTCAGATCCCTTACGGCGGCCGGACTGAGGGGCATGTCCTGGGTTGGTATCGAGGATAGATCCAAAGCTGCCCTGTTAAATGGAGGGAGAAAAATGTGAGAAAAAAAGGAATCGTGAGGAAATAAGCAAGATAGGGCAGATCCGATTTAGGGAAAACCAAGACGAGCCCAGATCTGGATTTCAGATGGGTGGCGTAGCCCAAATCGTGTGGTCGGAGAAGACAGATCTGATGAAACTGGGGGAGGAGAGCTCTCGATTGAGTGGATCTGCGAAGAAAAAATGAAACACCGTAAAAAGCAATCTAGAAAAATAAAGCAAAACTGTAAATAGGAAAAGGAAAAATGGAAGAAAAAAAACTCATCCATGGGTAGAACGGATCATTCTGGAACTTGTGGTGGTTGATGCTCAACATCTCAGACCGATACGAAAGGTGGTCGGTGTAAGTAGAGGGAATTTGGGGAGAAAATAAAAAAATGTTAGGATAAAATAAACAGAGTAGAACAGAAATTGATGAAAACCAAAGAAAATATGCGAAAAAAATAAACAAAGAAATGAACGGGGTGGGACGACCCTTGAAAAACTCTTTCCCTTGAATCCTTGTTCCATAGATTGTTGGTTGCCTCGTGAGGAAAAACAAATGAGCGGCAAAGAAGAGAGAGGAGCCGTATGGGGGAGGGGAAGAGTAGTGGAAGAAATGATGATGAGAAACACCGAAAAAAGAGGAGGGGGAAAGCGAAAAGGTAGGAACCAAATTCAGAGAAATTCGGAGAAAGGGAGAGAGAAACGAGAGCCATCCCCACCCGTTACCTTTTGGAATTTTAACTGAGCAAAAAGTACAAAAAATGAGTTTTTGCAATAAAATCGCGTTGAAATGCTCGTAATCAGTTATATGATCTCCTAAAATTTGAATAAAACTTGTTTTGCGGTCCAATTTGTAGAGGTTTCGGACAAGCGAGTCTTAATAGGTCTTACAATGGACCCGTTGGAATTTTAACTGAGTAAAAAGTACAAAAATTGAGTTTTTGCAATATAATCTCGTTGAAATGCTCGTAATCAATTATATGAACTCATAAAATTTAATTAAAACTTATTTTGAGGTCCGTTTTGTAGAGATTTCAGACGAGCGATCCTAAATAGGCCTTACAATGGACCCGTTGGAATTTTTTTTGAGAAAAGGCCTCATTAAAAACCCCACTAATCTCAAATGGGCTAGCCCAGAGGGGGTCCTAAAGGGGAAAAGAGTGCCCAAATATATATATATATATAAAATCAAGGGGGTTGAAAATCAACCGGTAGAATAGAGCGTAAGAAATCGGGCAAGCCCGACCTAAAATACAAAGAGGACCTAGAATGCAGGGCCCAATTGACAATAGAATGTGCTAGAACATTAGCAACTCGCGGTACATAAAGAAAGTGTAAATTCGGAATAGATACAAAAAGAGGACGAGCCGTATCAATTTGTGGCCGTAAAAGAGAGGCGTCCGGGCCTAGGCAGCGTATTTTGTTGATGACCAAAGCAGCGTCAGACTCGATAATGATGTCGCGCTAGCCGGCATCCCTACCAAGTGTAGCCCCAGCGATGATGGCGCGAAGCTCTGCAGTGGAGGCGTCAAAACATCCTGCGCAATGAATGGCACATCCACAAAGAAAAGCTCCGCTAGCATCACGAGCCACAACACCAAACCCTGCTTCACCTGTAGCAGGGTCGAAAGCACCATCGACATTGATTTTAACCTTCCCTTCCGGTGGCGACCTCCATGTAGGTTGAGAAAGGGTTGGCTCCGTCCGTAGCTGTGTCGTGGCGTGAATAGAGTTGGCCGAGGTGTAGTCCTGTAGAAGTTCCTTAGAATTCATAAGAGTAAGCCATGGCGGCTGCAAACGCTTAGAGTGAACCCAGTCGTTCCTTCGGTCCAGATATTCCAAAGGGTAGTGAGGAACAGACTAAATTCAGAGCGAGAAAGTAGCGAGGCCCCTTGTTCCAACCATAAGGAAGTAGGGGAAAGCATGTGTTGCGTGTAAAAGAGTCTATCGCAATAGAGTGCAAGTGTACACGATGCAAGTAGTAAAGTGATACACGAAGTATTGGATGTCGAATCCACAGGGACTGTAAATAGATTTAACCTTGGATTGCTGCACAAGAAAGAAAGAAGAGAATTTAAATGTTGTAGGAAAATATCGAAGAATACTGAAGATAAAAGATTAAAAGATTCATGGTAAAGAAATAGGCCGGTATTGATTTGCTCAATAGTGCAGGTGTTACACTGTATAGGACTTCATGTTCTGTCATTGCTCCTGTCGCGGCAGCACATGCGGCGGCAATAGTCTGTTGTTGTCACGGCAGTGATCACACAACTCTGTACTTCAAGCTTGGCAAGAATCCCTATTGTGACTCGTCCTATCCCTAGGTCCAAGTCTGTTGATGAACACGTCTTAGATGATACCTCCTGGCATGAATTGAAGGATGAACACCGATGTTGTTGAATTCTTCCTTAGCCACTTAACCTCGTCCTATCCCTAGGTCCGAGATAGTTCAACCATAAACTGGAGAACCCGTACTTATTCCTTTCGTATACTTAACTCTCCCGATATTAAGTAAATGAATAATCTCACAATGCTCTCCCGATAGTCTTGCAAGATGTTGAAAACCAAAATAAGCAACTTGAAGTTTATTTTATTGAACAGAAAAAATCCTAAAACAGTACAATCCTTGCAACTACTTTACAGAATCAACCCTTAGCCATAGGGGAAGTTTAGAACATGATGAGAAGGGGAAAATGACTAGGGTTTTGGGGAAGACGGCTAGAGAATAAGATGTCCTTCCCTAGGTCGAATTACATGCCTTTATATAGGCCTTGGGTTCAAGTTTTCTAATATGGAAAGAATACAAGTTTAAACTAAAGTACAACTCTATTAAAGACTAAATCTTCAGAGTAGATGCCTTTAATTTGTCCTCTTTTCTTGCTTTGGGTTTCTTCCTTGAACTTTGGGCTTGGCCTTCATTCTGATCTAGGGTTCAGAAAAATATAGGAGTGATCCACGACAGACCGACTTAATTTCCTCTTTCTGTCGAGCTCCACTTCACTTTTTCCCTTCACCATTGCTATTGTCATTGGTTGCCACGACAGCGTCGTCCTTCTCGACTTCAGTCCTATGTTCCAGCTCTGCTTCTCCACTGCCCTGAGTCTACTACAGCAGCTACCTGCAAAAGTAACCAAAATCAGTAGCAACTGTGCCATTTTATATAATTGTGATGTATATATGAAATCTAACCTAAATGCAATGAATTATGCTTGAATGCAGCAGAAATATGGGTTAAATAAGGGGTAAAAAGTAGAACTTTTGCACACTCAACAACGTGCTAGTACGTAAAGGAAGGGGGAACCCAGCTAGATGCAGAACTTCAGCTGCACCAGCACAATCTCGGAGAGCATGAAGTGGTGTTTCGACTATAGTCGGGCAAAAAGGGCACATGCCAGAGCCCAATCCCACAGTTGCAAGACGGTCACATGTGGATAGAGCATCTCGTCCTGCTCTCCATCCAAAGGATCGAATCTTCGGTAGGGTGCTTACTTTAGAAATAGCCCGCCAAAGAGGAGAAGGACGGCCGATAGGTCTGACTGGACGTTGTAAGAAAAGGTATTCGGAGCGCACAAAATATATCCTCGTGTCATGATAGCCCCAAAGTAAGACATCGCATCGCTAATTAGAGATTGGCACACGCAATATGGCATCAGCATCATCCCAGTCAAAGTGCTGGTGGACTTTGAGTTCATCCCAAGACGCTTGATTACGGATCATGAAGTCACGACACCGTAAGGGGAGTTCATCCTCGTCTTGATAATTTCCAAAGAAGGATAAACTAGAAGCTCCGCCCCAAGGGTCGCAATGGATACGGATCTGACTCTGGACTCCGGGTCGCCAAAAGAAACTCGGCTGCAATCGTTGCATGGCCTGCCAAAGACCACGCCAAGCGAATGACGTGCGTCGTTCTAGCTTAGCGTCCAATAATTTCCCAGAAGGAAAGTAACATGAACGTAAGACACACGCAAGGAGGGAGTCAGGCGAATGGATCAGCCTCCATAATTGTTTACCTAAAAGAGCAATGTTGAAATCGTGTAGATTTCTAAAGCCCAATCCCTCTGTTGCCTTGGGATTACAAATAGAGTCCCAAGATAGCATAGGCCAGCCTCGCTTGTTACTGCGGCCAGACCACCAGTATCGGCGGATCGAGCTAGTCATATCGTCTATGATATTCTGCGGGAGCAGATAACAAGACATAACATACTAAGGTATGGCTTGTGCCACCGACTTTATCAGTGTTTCATGCCCACTGAAGGAAAGTAAGTTGGTGTCCCATTTAGTCATGCGAGAACTGGCTTTGTCGCGGACAAATCCTAGACAGTCTGTTCGATTCCTCCCTATCATGAGAGGAACTCCAAGATAGATACCTGGGTCCTCAACAATGCGCACACCGAGAGTCAATTGAACTGCCTGAATGAAGGTCTCAGGACAACGTGAACTGCAGTAGGCTGTGGACATATCGAAATTAACGTTTTGTCCCGAGGAGGATTCATATAAGCGTAGAATCTCTTTCAACCTATCAACCTCGTCAGGGCAATTACGAAGGAAAACAATGCTATCATCGGTAAATAGCAGATGTATGATTCGAGGTCCATGTCGGTTGGCTTGTAAGCCGAGGAGGCGCCCTTCCCGTTGTTCGGATTCAAGGGCCGCTAATAACCCTTGGGAACGTATGAGAAAGAGGAATGGGGAAAGGGGGTCACCCTGTCGGGTACCGCGAGCAGGTACAAACTCATCAGATAGAGCCCCATTAATTAACAGAAAAAGAGACCGAAGAGACACAACGATGTATGAGGTGTACCCATTCAGGTGCAAAGCCCATTCGTGACATCACATCCTAAAGGAACGACCACTCAACTTTGTCGAAGGCCTTCTCCATATCCAGTTTCAATGCCGCCCCTTGGTATACGGCAGCGCCGTTCGAGTGGAGGGTATGCACAAGCTCATGAGCAATTAAGATGTTGTCAGATATGTTCCTGCCACGAACAAAGGCTGCCCGTGCATCACTAAGCAATCTGGTAGAACAGGCTTAAGTCGGTTAACAAGGACCTTAGCAACCGTTTTGTATATGACCGTGCATAAGCTAATTGGTCGAAACTGGTGCATTTTGTTGGGTCCGCCACCTTTGGAATAAGCACGATGACCGTTTTATTGAAGGCCGACATGTCTGCTTCCCCACGCAATAGACTTAAGCAAAGCTGAATAAATTCAGGCCCAATGATGTTCCAGTGTTGCTTGAAGAAACCACTAGGAAATCTATCGATGCCAGGAGCTTTCCTTGGACTAA
This sequence comes from Hibiscus trionum, assembly GCA_030270665.1. NCBI lineage: Eukaryota > Viridiplantae > Streptophyta > Magnoliopsida > Malvales > Malvaceae > Hibiscus > Hibiscus trionum. Next base: position 32,751,309 of record BSYR01000010.1, on the reverse strand, counting down.
TATCCTGGAAGGCGACCAGCGCTTCACTCTCTGTGAATGGTCGCAACAAAGAAGTATTCATTGATGGGGTGACGACCGAAGAGATTTGTTCCAGCAGACGTGGCGAAGAACTAGGGTTGGACGATGTAAATAGCGCCCGGAAATAATCCGAGGAAATTTGAAGGATCCTAGGCTTAGTTGTATGCCAAACATGGTTCCCATCGTGAAGGCCACGAATAGTGTTCTTTTTTCTTCGCTTAGAGGCTCTAGCATGGAAAAAAGATGTGTTTTTGTCCCCTTGGGACAACCATGTAACACGTGATCGTTGTGCCCAGTAGGCTTCACGTACGTCCAGAAGACGTCGAAGCTCTAGTTTTGCGTCTCGCAGGTCATTTAGCATCGTAGTCGGTAGTTGACGACGTCGCATGTATGAATTGATTTTGCATTGTAGCTCCGCAATGCGGTTGTGTGATTGGTATCGGCGATGCGATTGCCAATCGCGAAGCTGGTTACCAACCGTACGTAATTTATTAGGCAAATTGCCCGATGCATTCGCCCATGCCTGTTGGAAGGTCGAGATGCATGATGGATCATCTGCCCAACAAGATTCAAAACGGAAATGGTCAAAGGTCTCCCTAGGAGTAGTGTCGCACTGGGGAGTATGTTTTGTGTCCATGACTATGACATAATGGTCAGAGTCCGGGGAAAATATATTGCGGCATTGGAATGTTGAATGTTCACCAAGCCATGCATTGCATGCTAGAAAACAGTCAAGTCGTTCACAAACAGTTGAAACGTTAGGCCCTGTTCGGGACCAAGTGAAGCAACCCGATGTTGGCTTGCAATCATAAAGACTATTACGAGATAAGCATTCGCGAAAGCTAGTGATTTGTGATCGCGGTCGGCGACAACCTCCTTGTTTTCTGAATCAAATAAAATATCATTAAGGTCGCCGCCTATTAACCAAGGCATTGGTGACGCGTGATGCAAAGAATCAATCAATTCCCACGTTTTATACTTCATATTTGTGTCAGCGTAACCATATATGCCCGTAAAACGAAAACAATCATTATTCGAATTTAAAAGAACATCGATGGATTGATCAGAATACGAGAGCAAATCAAGTTCAACTTTATTATTCCAAAATATAATGAGTCCGGAACATGTAGGGCTGCTATTAACATGGATGCAGCCATGCATATCTAATAAAATCCTTAAACGATCATAATAATAATGACATAAGCGAGTTTCAGATAAAAATATAACATCCAGTTGCAACCTACGAGCAATGGTGCTCAACCCCTAAACTGCCGTCGGAGAACCAAGACTGCGGCAGTTCCAACAGAAGATCCTCATTTTCTCGGCGGGGTTGAACGTCAACCGCCGCCGAAGAGATTTTGCTGCTCATCCCAGCTTTAGATAGTTTGGAAGGTTTGTTAGAGGTCACTCCAGGTTTCACCGGCTTAGCCTAAGCAGAGGGGGAGGTTCTCGGCCTCTTGGTAACACTAGCAGTAACCACCGGAGGGCTACGTTTAGTCTTGCGTGAGCCAATTGCTCCTTTAGCAGGTCCCGACGTTGCAGCCAACCAATCCTCAAATTCCGGGTTGGTATACACATTACTGCCAACCCCCACAGTAGTGGAAATGGGAGGAGCAGCTGCAGGCACCGGTATACCATCGTCATCGATCAGTACAAACCGCTTCTCCGGCGGAGTGGAGGAGGCAACAGCAACATCCATGGCTGGAGTGACCTTGGGGGAACCATTTGTGACAGATTCTGCATATGCCGGTATGATGTCCAGAGGTGCCACATTCAGTGGCTCAATTGTTTGTGTTGCTGAAGGGGATGCAAGTTGTTCACTGGCAGCATCATCCTCAATCGGAAAAGCCATGTCGGCAGCTGCAGCGGCTACAGGAGGGTCCGAGATGCCCAACGAAGGATTGGCTGCAACTGGTGCAACATCATCTATTATATCTGCAGAGTCCTCGTGTGCCATTGTTGCCGAAGCAGCATCAGGCAATGTTTTCGTTGCAACATGAGGCTGTTGGGATGTTTCCTCAAGCCCTACAACCTTTTTCCCTTTACCGTTTACATCTGGATAAATGTAAATGAACGGGGAAATTAATAAACAGTAGAAAATGGTAGAGTGTAAAATTCCAAAAGAGATCAATATAAAATGAAACGAAAATACCCTTGGTAACAGCTGGTGTTGTCGAAGGGCCTGTTGGTTCGAAATATCGAACTCGTCCTTTGTTTGCAACCTTAGATTTGCCTTTCGGAGCAAGGGCACGCAGCCAATCACCGTATTGTAGTGCTTCCGGTTTTGCATCCTTAAATTTAGCGCAAGAAGCACGTAGATGACAGAGGATTCCACAACCATGGCAGAATGTGGGCAACTTCTCATATTGGACGGGGAGCATTTGTGGTTCCTCATCGGCTATTCCCATTGCCACAAAACGACGCAATGGTCGAGCAACATCAAGTAGGATTCAAATGCGGAGGAACTTAACCACGTTACCATCTTCCGACTTGCGAGAATCAGTTCCAATGACGGCTCCAAGGCCGCTACCAATTGCCCGCCCAGTGACGTTGGCAACCGTGTCCCCGGTCATCATAGCTAGGGGAACTTTGTGTATCCGAACATAGATTCGCATTTGATTGAAAGCATAGCCATCAATGGTGAGTTTTGGTTGGATTGGCAATAGAGCAAGCCAGTCCTTTTTGAACGTCCATGGGCCTCGCTTAAGGACATCATCTCTACGAGCTGTTGTCTCAAATTTAAACAAGAAGAATCTTGTTCCTAGGGCCGTTACCATTGATAGCTTATCACCTTTCCAAACTGTCGAAAAAATGCGTATCAACGCAGCTTCATCGAAAGTTTTCGTGGGAAAAAGCTTCCCTATCAGAGATGATTTGTAATCATCGAGGGGGATGGCTTTGGTCGAAGTTGGTGCAAAAACCAAATGTTGTTCCTCAGCAGTAAACTGGAGGTTGTCAAAGTGTGATAGAAAGAATCTGATGAGGCCATGGTGAAGTAACAATTAAAGCTGTTGTAGTGGTAGAAAGAAGAGCGGTGCAGCCAACATACAAAGGTTGAAGCTAGCGACCATGGTGGATTATAAGTGTTGAAAAGAAGTGGTACCCTAAATGGGAGTGATAATTCCGAATGAGCAGGAGAGATTGCAACGAATCGGAGTAAGGATAAAATAAATTTTAAATTTATGTTTATCTTAAATTTGAAATGTATGGTAATCCTAAAGATTGGTAGATTCCCCGAAAAGAGAGGAACAAAATCTTTCCCAGTAAATTCAAAATTCAATTTTAACTTAGATAATATAAGTTTGAAATAGAATTTGAAAGTGTATGGTATCTTAAGATTTGAAGGGATAGCGATAGCTTTCCCAACAACTTCAAAAAATATTCTAAACTTAGATAATGTGAAATTGAAGGTGAATTCGAAGGGAAATGGATTCCTGATATATAGGGAATTATCCGTTAAGAAAATTCGAAATGTGGAATGGGAGGTATTTTTGATTATCTCGATTTTTTGGAACCAAAAATCTCGTAAATAACGGAATAATGGATCCTCATAGTTTTGCCTCGCCTCTGTTGATTGTAAACAGAGCCGTTACTATTCATGGAGATGGTGGCAGCAGGGTAACGGGCCCGGGAAACCGACTTCTGATAATTTGCCATTAACGTCTGCATGGAGGGGAATAGAAAAACCCTAACTGCAACCAACGATGGGCTCAAAATGAGTCCTGACAATTTGCCATTAATCAGCAAGCCAGACTTGAGTAACATCACTAATAAGCATATGATAATAAAATGCCTCAAATATAATATGGCTGTTGCATGGCGTGTTTGGTTGCAGCTATGCGTCCGTTTGCATGCATGCCATCGCCTTGCAATTGGCAAGAAAAACATGGTAGCGAGAGACTTACAAGTCTCATGCCATTTTCAAGAGAAGCAAGAATACAAGGCCTTGACGGCCAGGATGAACCCTGCGCCCTGTTTAAGGGGGCTGGGATGACGAAGGGCACCCATAAGTGTGACCCAGCATAATCAAAACAGTCCATGAAATTATTAAGATTACTGAGAATAATTATGAATGAATTAACGAGGTTAATTATGGATGAAGGAAGAAACCTTTGGCAGAGAGTGGTCATCAGCATTGGAAAGTGAGGTCTCCATGATAGTAATAAAATTAATAAACAAACATGTACATGCCGATGAGGGGTGGCCACGGATAACTCCGGTGGTATTCCTTGGGCCGAAGAGTAGTGTGACACCAACCAGCTTGGAAAGATCGACAGAGAGTCAAGTGAGAGCCATGGCAAAGCCAATGCGAAAGCAAAATTCCATGGGGTGATGGGTCGGTTTCCCACTGTCACCGTTTGGGTGCTAAGCAAGCACTACCGCGATGGAGGTGGGAGGGAGGGGTGGCAGAAGTGGTGGTGGAAGGGTGAAAAGTGGTGGTGGTGGTCGTAGTAGAAGGGAAAAACGAAAGGGAGAATTAGAGAGAAAAAAGTTGAGAGAATATTCATCACCCACCCGTTACCAGCACTAATTTTCCGTTACCCGTTGGAATTTTAACTAAGTTCTCATTGGAATTTTAAATGAGTAAAAAGTACAAAAAATGATTTTTTGCAATATAATCGCGTTGAAAAGCTCGTAATCAAGTATATGAACTCCAAAGATTTGATTAAAACTTGTTTTGCGGTCCGTTTTGTAGTGGTTTCGGACGAGCGGGTCTAAATAGGCCTTACAATGGACCCGTTGGAATTTTAACTGAGTAAAAAGTACATAAATTTAGTTTTTGAAATATAATCGCGTTGAAAAGCTCGTAATCAAGTATATGAACTCCTGAAATTTGATTAAAACTTGTTTTTTGGTCCGTTTTGTAAGGGTTTCGGACGAGCGGGTCTAAATAGGCCTTACAATGGACCCGTTGGAATTTTAACTGAGTAAAAAGTACAAAAATTGAGTTTTTGCAATATAATCGCGTTGAAATGCTCGTAATCAAGTATATGATATCATAAGATTTGATTAAAACTTGTTTTGCGGTCTGTTTTGTATAGGTTTCGGATGAGCGGGTCTAAATAGGCCTTGCAATGGACCCATTGGAATTTTAACTGAGTAAAAAGTACAAAAATTGAGTTTTTGCGATATAATCTTGTTGAAATGCTCGTAATCAGTTATATGATCTCCTAAAATTTGAATAAAACTTGTCTTAAGGTCCGTTTTGTAGAGGTTTCGGACGAGCGATCCTAAATAGGCCTTACAATGGACCCATTGTAATTTTAACTAAGTAAAAAGTAAAAAATTTGAGTTTTTGCAATATAATCGCATTGAAATGCTCGTAATCAGTTATATGATCTCTTAAAATTTGACTAAAACTTGTTTTGAGGTCCGTTTTGTAGAGATTTCGGACGAGCGATCCTAAATAGGCCTTACAATGGACCCGTTGTAATTTTAACTGAGTAAAAAGTACAAAAATTGAGTTTTTGCAATATAATCGCGTTGAAATGCTAGTAATCAAGTATATGATCTCCTGAAATTTGATTAAAACTTGTTTTGCGGTCCGTTTTGTAGAGGTTTCGAACGAGCGGGTCTACAGAGGCCTTGCAATGGACCCGTTGGAATTTTAACTGAGTAAAAAGTACTAAAATTGAGTTTTTGCAAAATAATCGTGTTGAAATGCTCGTAATCAGTTATATGATCTCCTGAAATTTGAAAAAAACTTGTTTTGAGGTCCGTTTTGTAGAGATTTCGGACGAGCGATCCTAAATAGGCCTTACAATAGACCCGTTGTAATTTTAACTGAGTAAAAAGTAAAAAAAATAAGTTTTTGCAATATAATCGCTTTGAAAAGCTCGTAATCAAATATCAGAACTTCTGAAGTTTGATTAAAACCTGTTTTCTGGTCCGTTTTGTAGAGGTTTCGGACGAGCGGGTCTAAATAGGCTTTACAATGGACCCGTTGGAATTTTAACTGAGTAAAAAGTACAAAAATTGAGTTTTTGCAATATAATCACGTTGAAATGCTCGTAATCAAGTATATGAACTCATAAATTTTGATTAAAAGTTGTTTTACCGTCCGTTTTGTAAAGATTTCGGACGAGCGATTCTATATAGGCCTAACAATGGACCCGTTGGAATATTAACTGAGTAAAAAGTACAAAAATTGAGTTTTTGCAATATAATCGCGTTGAAATGCTCGTAATCAAATATATGATCTCCTAAAATTTGATTAAAACTTGTTTTGAGGTCTGTTTTGTAGAGGTTTCGGACGAGCGAGTATAAGTAAGCCTTACAATGAACCCGTTGGAATTTTAACTGTGTAAAAAGTACAAAAATGGAGTTTTTGCAATATAATCGCGTTGAAATGCTCATAATCAGTTATATGATCTCCTAAAATTTGAATAAAACTTGTTTTGCGGTCCGATTTGTAGAGGTTTCGGACAAGCGAGTCTTAATAGGTCTTACAATGGACCCGTTGGAATTTTTCTAAGTAAAAAGTATAAAAATTGATTTTTTGCTATATAATCACGTTGAAAAGCTCGTAATCAAGTATATGAACTCATAGAATTTGATTAAAACTTGATTTGCGGTCCGTTTTGTAGAGGTTTCGGACGAGCGAGTTTAAATAGGCCTTACAATGGACATGTTGGATTTTTAACCGAGTAAAAAGTACAAAAAATGAGTTTTTGTAATATAATCGTGTTAAAATCTTGAAATCAAGTATATGAACTCATAAAATTTGATTAAACTTGTTTTGTGATCCGTTTTCTACAGGTTTCGGACGAGCGGGTTTAAATAGGCCTTACAACGGACCCGTTGGAATTTTAACTGAGTAAAAAGTACAAAAATTGAGTTTTTGCAATATAATCGAGTTGAAATGCTCGTAATCAAGTATATGAACTCATAAAATTTGAATAAAACTTGTTTTGCGGTCCGTTTTGTTGAGATTTCGGACGGGCGGGTCTTAATAGGCCTCACAATGGAGCCGTTGGAATTTTAACTGAGTAAAAAGTAAAAAAATTGTGCTTTTGCAATATAATCACGTTGAAATGCTCGTAATCAAGTATATGATCTCATAAAGTTTGATTAAAACTTGTTTTGCGGTCCGTTTTGTAGAGGTTTCAGACGAGCGGGTCTAAATATGCCTTACAACGGACCCGTTGGAATTTTAACTGAGTAAAAAGTACAAAAATTGAGTTTTTGCAATATAATTGCGTTTAAATGCTTGTAATCAAGTATAAGTTCTCCTAATATTTGATTAAAACTTGTTTTGCGGTCCGTTTTGTAGAGGTTTCGATCGAGCGGGTCTGAATAGGCCTTCCAATGGACCCGTTGGAATTTTAACTAAGTAAAAAGTACAAAAATTGAGTTTTTGCAATATAATCACGTTGAAATGCTCGTAATAAGATATATGATCTGCTATAGTTTGATTAAAACTTGTTTTGAGATCAGTTTTGTATAGATTTCAGACGAGCGATCCTTAATAGGTTTTACAACGGACCCGTCGGAATTTTAACTGAGTAAAAAGTACAAAAATTGAGTTTCTGCAATATAATCGCGTTGAAATGCTCGTAATCAAGTATATGATATCCTAAAATTTGATTAAAACTTGTTTTGAGGTCCGTTTTGTAGAGGTTTCAGACGAGCGAGTCTAAATAGGCCTTATAATGAACCCGTTGGAATTTTAACTGAGTAAAAAGTACAAAAATTGAGTTTTTGCAATATAATCGCTTTGAAATGCTCGTAATCAGTTATATGATCTCCTAAAATTTGAATAAAACTTGTTTTGAGGTCCGTCTTGTAGAGATTTCGGACGAGCGATCCTAAATAGGCCTTACAATGGACCCGTTGTAATTTTAACTGATTAAAAAGTAACAAAATGAGGTTTTTATATTATAATCACGTTGAAATGGTTGTAATTAAGTATATGATCTCCAAAAATTTGATTAAAACCCGTTTTGAGGTCCGTTTTGCAAAGATTTCGGACGAGCGGGTCTAAATAAGCCTTGCAATGGACCCGTTGGAATTTTTACCGAGTAAAAAGTACAAAAATTAAGTTTTTGCAATATAATCGCGTTGAAATGCTCGTAATCAGTTATATGATCTCCTAAAATTTGAATAAAACTTGTTCTGAGGTCCGTTTTGTAGAGATTTCAGACGAGCGATCCTAAACGGGCTTTACAATGGACCCGTTGGAATTTTAACTGATTAAAAGGTACAAAAATTGAGTTTTTGCAATATAATCACGTTGAAATGCTCGTAATCAAGTATATGAACTCATAAATTTTGATTAAAAGTTGTTTTACCGTCCGTTTTGTAGAGATTTCGGACGAGCGATCCTAAATAGGCCTAAGAAAAAATGAGTTTTTACAATATAATAGTGTTGAAATGCTCGTAATCAAGTATATGATCTCCTAAATTTTGATTAAAACTTGTTTTGAGGTCCGTTTTGTAGAGGTTTCGGACGATCAGATCTAAATAAGCCTTACAATGGACCCGTTGGAATTTTAACTGAGTAAAAAGTACAAAAATTGTGTTTTTGCAATATAATCGCGTTGAAATGCTCATAATCAGTTATATGATCTCCTAAAATTTGAATAAAACTTGTTTTCCGGTCCGATTTGTAGAGGTTTCAGACAAGCGAGTCTTAATAGGCCTTACAATGGACCCGTTGGAATTTTAACCGAGTAAAAAGTAAAAAAAAATGAGTTTTTGCAATATAATCGCGTTTAAATGCTCGTAATCAGTTATATGATCTCCTAAATTTTGATTAAAACTTGTTTTGAGGTCCGTTTTGTAGAGATTTCGGACGAGCGGGTCGAAATAGGCCTTACAATGGACCCGTTGGAATTTTAACTGAGTAAAAAATACAAAAATTGTCTTTTTGCAATATAATCACGTTGAAATGCTCATAATCAGTTATATGATCTCCTGAAATTTGAATAAAACTTGTTTTGCTGTCCGATTTGTAGAGGTTTCGAACAAGCGAGTCTTAATAGGCATTACAATGTACCCGTTGGAATTTTAACTGAGTAAAAAGTACAAAAAAATGAGTTTTTGCAATATAATCGCGTTGAAATGCTCGTAATCAAGTATATGAACTCATAAAATTTGAATAAAACTTGTTTTGCGGTCCGTTTTGTTGAGATTTCGGACGGGCGGGTCTTAATAGGCATCACAATGGAGCCGTTGGAATTTTAACTGAGTAAAAAGTAAAAAAATTGTGCTTTTGCAATATAATCACGTTGAAATGCTCGTAATCAAGTATATGATCTCATAAAGTTTGATTAAAACTTGTTTTGCGGTCCGTTTTGTAGAGGTTTCGGACGAGCGGGTCTAAATATGCCTTACAACGGACCCGTTGGAATTTTAACTGAGTAAAAAGTACAAAAATTGAGTTTTTGCAATATAATTGCGTTTAAATGCTTGTAATCAAGTATAAGTTCTCCTAATATTTGATTAAAACTTGTTTTGCGGTCCGTTTTGTAGAGGTTTCGATCGAGCGGGTCTGAATAAGCCTTCCAATGGACCCGTTGGAATTTTAACTAAGTAAAAAGTACAAAAATTGAGTTTTTGCAATATAATCACGTTGAAATGCTCGTAATAAGATATATGATCCGCTATAGTTTGATTAAAACTTGTTTTGAGATCAGTTTTGTATAGATTTCAGACGAGCGATCCTTAATAGGTTTTACAATGGACCCGTCGGAATTTTAACTGAGTAAAAAGTACAAAAATTGAGTTTCTGCAATATAATCACGTTGAAATGCTCGTAATCAAGTATATGATATCCTAAAATTTGATTAAAACTTGTTTTGAGGTCCATTTTGTAGAGGTTTCAGACGAGCGAGTCTAAATAGGCCTTACAATGAACCCGTTGGAAGTTTAACTGAGTAGAAAGTACAAAAATTGAGTTTTTGCAATATAATCGCTTTGAAATGCTCGTAATCAGTTATATGATCTCCTAAAATTTGAATAAAACTTGTTTTGAGGTCCGTCTTGTAGAGATTTCGGACGAGCGATCCTAAATAGGCCTTACAATGGACCCGTTGTAATTTTAACTGATTAAAAAGTAACAAAATTAGGTTTTTATATTATAATCACGTTGAAATGGTTGTAATTAAGTATATGATCTTCAAAAATTTGATTAAAACCCGTTTTGAGGTCCGTTTTGCAGAGATTTCGGACGAGCGGGTCTAAATAAGCCTTGCAATGGACCCGTTGGAATTTTTACCGAGTAAAAAGTACAAAAATTAAGTTTTTGCAATATAATCGCGTTGAAATGCTCGTAATCAGTTATATGATCTCCTAAAATTTGAATAAAACTTGTTCTGAGGTCCGTTTTGTAGAGATTTCGGACGAGCGATCCTAAAAAGGCTTTACAATGGACCCGTTGGAATTTTAACTGATTAAAAGGTACAAAAATTGAGTTTTTGCAATATAATCACGTTGAAATGCTCGTAATCAAGTATATGAACTCATAAATTTTGATTAAAAGTTGTTTTACCGTCCGTTTTGTAGAGATTTCGGACGAGCGATCCTAAATAGGCCTAACAAAAAATGAGTTTTTGCAATATAATAGTGTTGAAATGCTAGTAATCAAGTATATGATCTCCTAAATTTTGATTAAAACTTGTTTTGAGGTCCGTTTTGTAGAGGTTTCGGACGATCAGATCTAAATAAGCCTTACAATGGACCCGTTGGAATTTTAACTGAGTAAAAAGTACAAAAATTGTGTTTTTGCAATATAATCGCGTTGAAATGCTCATAATCAGTTATATGATCTCCTAAAATTTGAATAAAACTTGTTTTCCGGTCCGATTTGTAGAGGTTTCAGACAAGCGAGTCTTAATAGGCCTTACAATGGACCCGTTGGAATTTTAACCGAGTAAAAAGTAAAAAAAATGAGTTTTTGCAATATAATCGCGTTTAAATGCTCGTAATCAGTTATATGATCTCCTAAATTTTGATTAAAACTTGTTTTGAGGTCCGTTTTGTAGAGGTTTCGGACGAGCGGGTCTAAATAGGCCTTACAATGGACCCGTTGGAATTTTAACTGAGTAAAAATTACAAAAATTGAGTTTTTGCAATATAATCGCGTTGAAAAGCTCGTAATCAAATATATGATCTACTAAAATTAGATTAAAACTTGTTTTGCGGTCCGTTTTGTAGTGGTTTCGGACGAGCGGGTCTAAATAGGCCTTGCAATGGACCCGTTGAAATTTTATCTGAGTAAAAAGTACGAAAATTGAATTATTGAATAATAATCACATTGAAATGCTCGTAATCAGTTATAGGATCTCCTAAAATTTGAATAAAACTTGTTTTGCGGTCCAATTTGTAGAGGTTTCGGACAAGCGAGTCTTAATAGGCCTTACAATGGACCCGTTTAAATTTTAATTGAGTAAAAAGTACAAAAATTAAGTTTTTGCAATATAATCGCGTTGAAAAGCTCGTAATCAGGTATATGAACTCATAAGATTTGAGTAAAACTTGTTTTGAGGTCCGTTTTGTAGAGATTTCGGACGAGCGATCCTAAATAGGCCTTACAATGGACCCGTTGTAATTTTAATTGAGTAAAAAGTACAAAAAATGAGTTTTTGCAATATAATCACGTTGAAATGCTCGTAATCAAGTATATGATCTCCTAAAATTTGAATAAAACTTGTTTTGAAGTTCGTTTTGTAGAGATTTCGTAAGAGCAATCCTAAATAGACCTTACAATGGACCCGTTGGAATTTTAACTGAGTAAAAAGCACAAAAATTGAGTTTTTGCAATATAATTGCATTGAAAAACTCGTAATCAAGTATATGAACTCCAAAAATTTAATTAAAACTTGTTTTGCGTCGTTTTGTAGAGGTTTCGGACGATGGGTCTAAATAGGCCTTACAATGCACCCGTTCGAATTTTAACTGAGTAAAAAATACAAAAAATTAGTTTTTGCAATATAATCGCATTGAAAAGCTTGTAATCAAGTATATGATCTCCTAAAGTTTGATTAAAACTTGTTTTGTGGTCCGTTTTGTAGAGGTTTCGGGCAAGAATTTTAACAAAGTAAAAATTGAGTTACAATGGACCCGTTGGAATTTTAACTGAGTAAAAAGTACAAAAATTGAGTTTTTGCAATATAATCGAGTTGAAATGCTCGTAATCAGTTATATGATCTCCTAAATTTTGAATAAAACATGTTTTGTGGTCCGATTTGTAGAGGTTTTGACGAGCGGGTCTAAATAGGCCTTACAATGGACCCGTTGGAATTTTAACTGAGTAAAAAGTACATAAATTTAGTTTTTGAAATATAATCGCGTTGAAAATCTCGAAATCAAGTATATGAACTCCTAAAATTTGATTAAAACTTGTTTTTTGGTCTGTTTTGTAAGTGTTTCGGACGAGCGGGTCTAAATAGGCCATACAATGGACCCGTTGGAATTTTAACTGAGTAAAAAGTACAAAAATTGTGTTTTTGCAATATAATCGCATTGAAATGCTCATAATCAGTTTTACGATCTCCTAAGATTTGATTAAAACTTGTTTTCCGGTCCGATTTGTAGAGGTTTCAGAGAAGCGAGTCTTAATAGGCCTTACAATGGACCCGTTGGAATTTTAACCGAGTAAAAAGTAAAAAAAATTGAGTTTTTGCAATATAATCGCGTTTAAATGCTCGTAATCAGTTATATGATCTCCTAAATTTTGATTAAAACTTGTTTTGAGGTCCGTTTTGTAGAGGTTTCGGACGAGCGGGTCTAAATAGGCCTTACAATGGACCCGTTGGAATTTTAACTGAGTAAAAAATACAAAAATTGTCTTTTTGCAATATAATCGCGTTGAAATGCTCATAATCAGTTATATGATCTCCTGAAATTTGAATAAAACTTGTTTTGCTGTCCGATTTGTAGAGGTTTCGAACAAGCGAGTCTTAATAGGCATTACAATGTACCCGTTGGAATTTTAACTGAGTAAAAAGTACAAAAAATTGAGTTTTTGCAATATAATCGCGTTGAAATTCTCGTAATCAAGTACATGAACTCATAAATTTTGATTAAAAGTTGTTTTGTCCTCCGTTTTGTAGAGATTTCGGACGAGCGATCCTAATAGGCCTTACAATAAACCCGTTGGAATTTTAACTAAGTAAAAAGTACAAAAATTGAGTTTTTGCATTATAATCGCGTTGAAAAGCTCGTAATCAAATACTTGAACTCCAAAAAATTGATTAAAACTTGTTTTGCCGTCCGTTTTGTAGAGGTTTCGGACGAGCGGGTCTAAATAGGCCTTACAATGGACCTGTTAGAATCTTAACTGAGTAAAAAGTACAAAAATTTAGTTTTTGCAATATAATCACGTTGAAAAGCTCGTAATCAAGTATATGAACTCCTAAAATTTGATTAAAACTTGTTTTTTCGGTCCGTTTTGTAGAGGCTTCGGACGAGCGGGTCTAAATATTCCTTACAACGGACTCGTTTGAATTTTAACTAAGTAAAAAGTACAAAAATTGAGTTTTTGCAACATAATCGCGATGAAATGCTCGTAATCAAGTATATGATCTCCTAAATTTTGATTGAAACTTGTTTTGCGGTCCGTTTTGTAGAGGTTTCGGTCGAACGGGTCTAAATTGGCCTTGCAATGGACCCGTTGGAATTTTAACTGAGTAAAAATTACAAAAATTGAGTTTTTGCAATATAATCGCGTTGAAAAGCTCGTAATCAAATATATGATCTACTAAAATTAGATTAAAACTTGTTTTGCGGTCCGTTTTGTAGTGGTTTCGGACGAGCGGGTCTAAATAGGCCTTGCAATGGACCCGTTGAAATTTTATCTAAGTAAAAAGTACGAAAATTGAATTATTGAATAATAATCACATTGAAATGCTCGTAATCAGTTATAGGATCTCCTAAAATTTGAATAAAACTTGTTTTGCGGTCCAATTTGTAGAGGTTTCGGACAAGCGAGTCTTAATAGGCCTTACAATGGACCCGTTTAAATTTTAATTGAGTAAAAAGTACAAAAATTAAGTTTTTGCAATATAATCGCGTTGAAAAGCTCGTAATCAGGTATATGAACTCATAAGATTTGAGTAAAACTTGTTTTGAGGTCCGTTTTGTAGAGATTTCAGACGAGCGATCCTAAATAGGCCTTACAATGGACCCGTTGTAATTTTAATTGAGTAAAAAGTACAAAAAATGAGTTTTTGCAATATAATCACGTTGAAATGCTCGTAATCAAGTATATGATCTCCTAAAATTTGAATAAAACTTGTTTTGAAGTTCGTTTTGTAGAGATTTCGTAAGAGCAATCCTAAATAGGCCTTACAATGGACCCGTTGGAATTTTAACTGAGTAAAAAGCACAAAAATTGAGTTTTTGCAATATAATTGCATTGAAAAACTCGTAATCAAGTATATGAACTCCAAAAATTTAATTAAAACTTGTTTTGCGTCGTTTTGTAGAGGTTTCGGACGATGGGTCTAAATAGGCCTTACAATGCACCCGTTCGAATTTTAACTGAGTAAAAAATACAAAAAATTAGTTTTTGCAATATAATCGCATTGAAAAGCTTGTAATCAAGTATATGATCTCCTAAAGTTTGATTAAAACTTGTTTTGTGGTCCGTTTTGTAGAGGTTTCGGGCAAGAATTTTAACAAAGTAAAAATTGAGTTACAATGGACCCGTTGGAATTTTAACTGAGTAAAAAGTACAAAAATTGAGTTTTTGCAATATAATCGAGTTGAAATGCTCGTAATCAGTTATATGATCTCCTAAAATTTGAATAAAACATGTTTTGTGGTCCGATTTGTAGAGGTTTTGACGAGCGGGTCTAAATAGGCCTTACAATGGACCCGTTGGAATTTTAACTGAGTAAAAAGTACATAAATTTAGTTTTTGAAATATAATCGCGTTGAAAATCTCGAAATCAAGTATATGAACTCCTAAAATTTGATTAAAACTTGTTTTTTGGTCTGTTTTGTAAGTGTTTCGGACGAGCGGGTCTAAATAGGCCATACAATGGACCCGTTGGAATTTTAACTGAGTAAAAAGTACAAAAATTGTGTTTTTGCAATATAATCGCGTTGAAATGCTCATAATCAGTTTTACGATCTCCTAAAATTTGAATAAAACTTGTTTTCCGGTCCGATTTGTAGAGGTTTCAGAGAAGCGAGTCTTAATAGGCCTTACAATGGACCCGTTGGAATTTTAACCGAGTAAAAAGTAAAAAAAATTGAGTTTTTGCAATATAATCGCGTTTAAATGCTCGTAATCAGTTATATGATCTCCTAAATTTTGATTAAAACTTGTTTTGAGGTCCGTTTTGTAGAGGTTTCGGACGAGCGGGTCTAAATAGGCCTTACAATGGACCCGTTGGAATTTTAACTGAGTAAAAAATACAAAAATTGTCTTTTTGCAATATAATCGCGTTGAAATGCTCATAATCAGTTATATGATCTCCTGAAATTTGAATAAAACTTGTTTTGCTGTCCGATTTGTAGAGGTTTCGAACAAGCGAGTCTTAATAGGCATTACAATGTACCCGTTGGAATTTTAACTGAGTAAAAAGTACAAAAAAATTGAGTTTTTGCAATATAATCGCGTTGAAATGCTCGTAATCAAGTACATGAACTCATAAATTTTGATTAAAAGTTGTTTTGTCCTCCGTTTTGTAGAGATTTCGGACGAGCGATCCTAATAGGCCTTACAATAAACCCGTTGGAATTTTAACTAAGTAAAAAGTACAAAAATTGAGTTTTTGCATTATAATCGCGTTGAAAAGCTCGTAATCAAATACTTGAACTCCAAAAAATTGATTAAAACTTGTTTTGTCGTCCGTTTTGTAGAGGTTTCGGACGAGCGGGTCTAAATAGGCCTTACAATGGACCTGTTAGAATCTTAACTGAGTAAAAAGTACAAAAATTTAGTTTTTGCAATATAATCACGTTGAAAAGCTCGTAATCAAGTATATGAACTCCTAAAATTTGATTAAAACTTGTTTTTTCGGTCCGTTTTGTAGAGGCTTCGGACGAGCGGGTCTAAATATTCCTTACAACGGACTCGTTTGAATTTTAACTATGTAAAAAGTACAAAAATTGAGTTTTTGCAACATAATCGCGATGAAATGCTCGTAATCAAGTATATGATCTCCTAAATTTTGATTGAAACTTGTTTTGCGGTCCGTTTTGTAGAGGTTTCGGTCGAACGGGTCTAAATTGGCCTTGCAATGGACCCGTTGGAATTTTAACTGAGTAAAAATTACAAAAATTGAGTTTTTGCAATATAATCGCGTTGAAAAGCTCGTAATCAAATATATGATCTACTAAAATTAGATTAAAACTTGTTTTGCGGTCCGTTTTGTAGTGGTTTCGGACGAGCGGGTCTAAATAGGCCTTGCAATGGACCCGTTGAAATTTTATCTAAGTAAAAAGTACGAAAATTGAATTATTGAATAATAATCACATTGAAATGCTCGTAATCAGTTATATGATCTCCTAAAATTTGAATAAAACTTGTTTTGCAGTCCAATTTGTAGAGGTTTCGGACAAGCGAGTCTTAATAGGCCTTACAATGGACCCGTTTAAATTTTAATTGAGTAAAAAGTACAAAAATTGAGTTTTTGCAATATAATCGCGTTGAAAAGCTCGTAATCAGGTATATGAACTCATAAGATTTGAGTAAAACTTGTTTTGAGGTCCGTTTTGTAGAGATTTCGTAAGAGCGATCCTAAATAGGCCTTACAATGGACCCGTTGGAATTTTAACTGAGTAAAAAGCACAAAAATTGAGTTTTTGCAATATAATTGCATTGAAAAACTCGTAATCAAGTATATGAACTCCAAAAATTTAATTAAAACTTGTTTTGCGTCGTTTTGTAGAGGTTTCGGACGATGGGTCTAAATAGGCCTTACAATGCACCCGTTCGAATTTTAACTGAGTAAAAAATACAAAAAATTAGTTTTTGCAATATAATCGCATTGAAAAGCTTGTAATCAAGTATATGATCTCCTAAAGTTTGATTAAAACTTGTTTTGTGGTCCGTTTTGTAGAGGTTTCGGGCAAGAATTTTAACAAAGTAAAAATTGAGTTACAATGGACCCGTTGGAATTTTAACTGAGTAAAAAGTACAAAAATTGAGTTTTTGCAATATAATCGAGTTGAAATGCTCGTAATCAGTTATATGATCTCCTAAAATTTGAATAAAACATGTTTTGTGGTCCGATTTGTAGAGGTTTTGACGAGCGGGTCTAAATAGGCCTTACAATGGACCCGTTGGAATTTTAACTGAGTAAAAAGTACATAAATTTAGTTTTTGAAATATAATCGCGTTGAAAATCTCGAAATCAAGTATATGAACTCCTAAAATTTGATTAAAACTTGTTTTTTGGTCTGTTTTGTAAGTGTTTCGGACGAGCGGGTCTAAATAGGCCATACAATGGACCCGTTGGAATTTTAACTGAGTAAAAAGTACAAAAATTGTGTTTTTGCAATATAATCGCGTTGAAATGCTCATAATCAGTTTTACGATCTCCTAAGATTTGATTAAAACTTGTTTTCCGGTCCGATTTGTAGAGGTTTCAGAGAAGCGAGTCTTAATAGGCCTTACAATGGACCCGTTGGAATTTTAACCGAGTAAAAAGTAAAAAAAATTGAGTTTTTGCAATATAATCGCGTTTAAATGCTCGTAATCAGTTATATGATCTCCTAAATTTTGATTAAAACTTGTTTTGAGGTCCGTTTTGTAGAGGTTTCGGACGAGCGGGTCTAAATAGGCCTTACAATGGACCCGTTTGAATTTTAACTGAGTAAAAAATACAAAAATTGTCTTTTTGCAATATAATCGCGTTGAAATGCTCATAATCAGTTATATGATCTCCTGAAATTTGAATAAAACTTGTTTTGCTGTCCGATTTGTAGAGGTTTCGAACAAGCGAGTCTTAATAGGCATTACAATGTACCCGTTGGAATTTTAACTGAGTAAAAAGTACAAAAAAATAGAGTTTTTGCAATATAATCGCGTTGAAATGCTCGTAATCAAGTACATGAACTCATAAATTTTGATTAAAAGTTGTTTTGTCCTCCGTTTTGTAGAGATTTCGGACGAGCGATCCTAATAGGCCTTACAATAAACCCGTTGGAATTTTAACTAAGTAAAAAGTACAAAAATTGAGTTTTTGCATTATAATCGCGTTGAAAAGCTCGTAATCAAATACTTGAACTCCAAAAAATTGATTAAAACTTGTTTTGTCGTCCGTTTTGTAGAGGTTTCGGACGAGCGGGTCTAAATAGGCCTTACAATGGACCTGTTAGAATCTTAACTGAGTAAAAAGTACAAAAATTTAGTTTTTGCAATATAATCACGTTGAAAAGCTCGTAATCAAGTATATGAACTCCTAAAATTTGATTAAAACTTGTTTTTTCGGTCCGTTTTGTAGAGGCTTCGGACGAGCGGGTCTAAATATTCCTTACAACGGACTCGTTTGAATTTTAACTATGTAAAAAGTACAAAAATTGAGTTTTTGCAACATAATCGCGATGAAATGCTCGTAATCAAGTATATGATCTCCTAAATTTTGATTGAAACTTGTTTTGCGGTCCGTTTTGTAGAGGTTTCGGTCGAACGGGTCTAAATTGGCCTTGCAATGGACCCGTTGGAATTTTAACTGAGTAAAAATTACAAAAATTGAGTTTTTGCAATATAATCGCGTTGAAAAGCTCGTAATCAAATATATGATCTACTAAAATTAGATTAAAACTTGTTTTGCGGTCCGTTTTGTAGTGGTTTCGGACGAGCGGGTCTAAATAGGCCTTGCAATGGACCCGTTGAAATTTTATCTAAGTAAAAAGTACGAAAATTGAATTATTGAATAATAATCACATTGAAATGCTCGTAATCAGTTATATGATCTCCTAAAATTTGAATAAAACTTGTTTTGCAGTCCAATTTGTAGAGGTTTCGGACAAGCGAGTCTTAATAGGCCTTACAATGGACCCGTTTAAATTTTAATTGAGTAAAAAGTACAAAAATTGAGTTTTTGCAATATAATCGCGTTGAAAAGCTCGTAATCAGGTATATGAACTCATAAGATTTGAGTAAAACTTGTTTTGAGGTCCGTTTTGTAGAGATTTCGGACGAGCGATCCTAAATAGGCCTTACAATGGACCCGTTGTAATTTTAATTGAGTAAAAAGTACAAAAAATGAGTTTTTGCAATATAATCACGTTGAAATGCTCGTAATCAAGTATATGATCTCCTAAAATTTGAATAAAACTTGTTTTGAAGTTCGTTTTGTAGAGATTTCGTAAGAGCGATCCTAAATAGGCCTTACAATGGACCCGTTGGAATTTTAACTGAGTAAAAAGCACAAAAATTGAGTTTTTGCAATATAATTGCATTGAAAAACTCGTAATCAAGTATATGAACTCCAAAAATTTAATTAAAACTTGTTTTGCGTCGTTTTGTAGAGGTTTCGGACGATGGGTCTAAATAGGCCTTACAATGCACCCGTTCGAATTTTAACTGAGTAAAAAATACAAAAAATTAGTTTTTGCAATATAATCGCATTGAAAAGCTTGTAATCAAGTATATGATCTCCTAAAGTTTGATTAAAACTTATTTTGTGGTCCGTTTTGTAGAGGTTTCGGGCAAGAATTTTAACAGAGTAAAAATTGAGTTACAATGGACCCGCTGGAATTTTAACTGAGTAAAAAGTACAAAAATTGAGTTTTTGCAATATAATCGAGTTGAAATGCTCGTAATCAGTTATATGATCTCCTAAAATTTGAATAAAACATGTTTTGTGGTCCGATTTGTAGAGGTTTTGACGAGCGGGTCTAAATAGGCCTTACAATGGACCCGTTGGAATTTTAACTGAGTAAAAAGTACATAAATTTAGTTTTTGAAATATAATCGCGTTGAAAATCTAGAAATCAAGTATATGAACTCCTAAAATTTGATTAAAACTTGTTTTTTGGTCTGTTTTGTAAGTGTTTCGGACGAGCGGGTCTAAATAGGCCATACAATGGACCCGTTGGAATTTTAACTGAGTAAAAAGTACAAAAATTGAGTTTTTGCAATATAATCGCTTTGAAATGCTCGTAATCAAGTATATGATATCCTAAGATTTGATTAAAACTTGTTTTGCGGTCTGTTTTGTATAGGTTTCGGATGAGCGGGTCTAAAGAGGCCTTGCAATGGACCCATTGGCATTTTAACTGAGTAAAAAGTACAAAAATTGAGTTTTTGCGATATAATCGTGTTGAAATGCTCGTAATCAGTTATATGATCTCCTAAAATTTGAATAAAACTTGTCTTGAGGTCCGTTTTGTAGAGGTTTCGGACGAGCGATCCTAAATAGGCCTTACAATGGACCCATTGTAATTTTAACTGAGTAAAAAGTAAAAAATTTGAGTTTTTGCAATATAATCGCATTGAAATGCTCGTAATCAGTTATATGATCTCTTAAAATTTGGCTAAAACTTGTTTTGAGGTCCGTTTTGTAGAGATTTCGGACGAGCGATCCTAAATAGGCCTTACAATGGACCCGTTGGAATTTTAACGAGTAAAAAGCACAAAAATTTAGTTTTTGAAATATAATTGCGTTGAAAAACTCGTAATCAAGTATATGAACTCCAGAAATTTGATTAAAACTTGTTTTGCGGCCCGTTTTGTAGAGGTTTCGGACGAGCGGGTCTAAATAGGCCTTACCATGGACCCGTTGGAATTTTAAGTAAGTAAAAAGTACAAAAATTTAATTTTTGCAATATAATCGCATTGAAAAGCTCGTAATCAAGTATATGAACTCCTAAAATTTGATTAAAACCTATTTTTCGGTCCGTTTTGTAGAGGTTTCGGACGAGCGGGTCTAAATAGGCCTTACAATGGACCCGTGGGAATTTTAACTGAGTAAAAAGTACAAAAAATTGAGTTTTTACAATATAATCACGTTTAAATGCTCGTAATCAGTTATATGATCTCCTAAAATTTGAATAAAACTTGTTTTGCGGTCTGATTTGTAGAGGTTTCGGACAAGCGAGTCTTAATAGGCCTTACAATGGACCCGTTGGAATTTTAACTGAGTAAAAAGTACAAAAAATTGAGTTTTTGCAATATAATCGCGTTGAAATGCTCGTAATCAAGTATATGAACTCATTGATTTTGATTAAAACTTGTTTTGAGGTCCGTTTTGTAGAGATTTCAGACTAGCGATCCTAAATAAGCCTTACAATTGACCCGTTGGAATTTTAACTGAGTAAAAAGTACAAAAATTGAGTTTTTGCAATATAATCGCGTTGAAAAGCTCGTAATCAAGTATATGAACTCTAAAGATTTGATTAAAACTTGTTTTGCGGTCCGTTTTGTAGAGGTTTCGGACGAGCGGGTCTAAATAAGCCTTACAACGGACCCGTTGGAATTTTAACTAAGTAAAAGGTAGAAAATTTTAGTTTTTGCAATATAATCGCGTTGAAAAGCTCGTAATCAAGTATATGAACTCCTGAAATTTGATTAAAACTTATTTTTCGGTCCGTTTTGTAGAGGTTTCGGACGAGCGGGTCTAAATAGGCCTTACAATGGACCCATTGGAATTTTAACTGAGTAAAAAGTACAAAAGTTGAGTTTTTTCAATATAATCGCGATGAAATGCTCGTAATCAAGTATATGGTCTCCTAAATTTTGATTGAAACTTGTTTTGCGGTCTGTTTTGTAGAGGTTTCGGTCGAGCGGGTCTAAATAGGCCTCGCAATGGACCCGTTGGAATATTAACTGAGTAAAAAGTACTAAAATTGAGCTTTTGCAATATAATCGCGTTGAAATGCTCGTAATCAATTATATGATCTCCTAAAATTTGAATAAAACTTGTTTTGAGGTCCGTTTTGTAGAGATTTCGGACGAGCGATCTTAAATAGGCCTTACAATAGACCCGTTGTAATTTTCACTGAGTAAAAAGTACAAAAATTGAGTTTTTGCAATATAATCGCGTTGAAATGCTCGTAACCAGTTACATGATCTCCTAAAATTTGAATAAAACTTGTTTTTAGGGTCCGATTTGTAGAGCTTTCGGGCAAGCGATTTGTACAAAAATTGAGTTTATGCAACATAATGGCGTTGAAATTCTCGTAATCAAGTATATGAACTCATAAGCTTTGATTAAAACTTGTTTTGAGGTTCATTTTGTAGAGATTTCGGACGAGGGATCCTAAATTTGCCTTACAATGGACCCGTTTGAATTTTAACTGAGTAAAAAGTACAAAAATTGAGTTTTTACAGTATAATCGCGTTGAAACGCTCGTAATCAAGTATATGAACTACAAAAATTTGATTAAACCTTGTTTTGTGGTTCGTTTTGCAGAGGTTTCGGACGAGTGGGTCTAAATAGGCCTTGCAATGGACCCATTGGAATTTTTTTTGAAGAAAAGGCCTCATTAAAAACCCCTACTACTATCCTTCAAGCAGAGCTAGAGGACCCTAAAAAGGGGAAAAGAGTGCCCAAATATTATTAATCAAAAATGATTTGTTACAAATTATTGTATACAATGTGGGATATCCGAATTAAATGACGTAGAAGTCATAGAATTCAGCGAAAAGGAAGCCAAAGTATGGGCTATAATATTTGCCTCACGGCGTACAAAAGAAATAGAAGTAAAGTCAAAGTCATGAAGAGCAGCTTGTATCTGAAGAATAGTTGGTCCCATAGTAGAGAGGTCCTAAGCAGGATTGTTGATCCTATTCGCGAGAGAAGCACAGTCAGTTTCGATCAAGATACGAGACCAACCTTGAGATCGGGCAAAGGTGAGCCCAGCTAGGATGCTTTCCTCTTCACTGGTGATAGCATCCTGACAGCTACCGAGAGGGAAAGCAAGACCACCCACGACTGCTCCTGCAGAATCACGAGCAACAACGCCAACGGCTGCTGCACGAGTAGATGGGTTAAAGGCTCCGTCCACATTTATTTTGATAGGAATAGGTGGAGGAGGCGTTCGGGAAGGAGTAGAAAATGTAGATGGAGCTAGGTCAATCGAATTTAATGATTTATAAAATTCGTCATGTAAGCTAATTGAATTAACAGCAATTAGCCATGGAGGTTGTAGATGGTGGTTGTGAACCCAGTCATTTCGTCTGTTCCATATATTCCATAAAACAGTAAGAAAGAGACCAAATTTATCAGAGGAAATTTTAGAGGCTGCTTCCTCTAACCATTGCATGGGCGTAGGAGCTAAACTCTTATAGAGAGAGATAAGGATACCACTAATTTGGAGAGCTTCAGATGCCCCAGGGCAGTCACGAAACGCATGAAGGATCGATTCTGAGTGGCTACCACAGATAGAGCAAGGCCCCGAGCTGGGGGAAAAGGCTTGCATTTTAGATCCAACTGGTAGAGCATCAGAAGCCATACGCCAGCCGAAAGTTTTAACTTTGGGTAAAGCTTTGATTTTGGATAAAAACTTCCAAAAGCGAGTTGGTGGTGAAGGTTGGGTTATGGAACGTTGTAAGAAAATATATCCAGAACGGACTGAGTAAATACCCGAGTCGTTGGGAGACCAGAGTATTGAGTCACGTTGATCATTTATGATGGGAATATGGAGAATGGCATCGGCATCAATTGGATTGAAATAATTGTTTATCTTAACCGTATCCCAGGCAGTTTGGTTACGTATCATAAAATCACGACATCGAATGTGAAATTCATCAGAGATTTCGTAATCCCCAGTAAGCTCAATCGAGGAAGACCCTCCCCATATATCTTTGTGTATTCTAATATTACTGTTTATACCAGGGCGGTGAAGAAAGTCAGGGAAAAGACGCTGAAGAGCGTTATAAATACCTTGCCAAGCAAAGGAGCCCCTGTTGGGTTTTGTTGCATCCAAAATGTTGCCTGAAGGAAAGTATTTAGACCGGTATATTTGTCCTAATAAGGAATCTGGTTCACAGATGAGTTTCCAAATTTGCTTGCCCAATAGAGCAATGTTAAAGTCGTGTAAATCCTTAAAACCCATGCCGCCAACAGATTTAGGTAAGCATATACGATTCCAAGGTAACATATGCCAACCTTTTTTGTTGGATTTACCCGTCCACCAGTATTGACGGATTGATGTAGTCATGTCGTCAATGATATTTTGTGGTAGTAGATAGCAAGACATAACATATTGTGGGAGAGATTGTAAGACAGCTTTGATGAAAATCTCACGGCCACTAAAGGATAGTAAATGTTTGTCCCAACTAGAGAGACGATCATGTACTTTATCACGTACAAAACCTAATGATTCAGTTTTATTTTTCCCAATTAGGAGCGGGATGCCTAGGTATACTCCAGGGTTAGTAACCTCACGTACCTGTAAAAGGCTGTTAATAGCATTTCTTGTTGCAGATGGTGTACGCGGGTTATAGAAAATTGTTGACTTCTCAAAATTGACTGCTTGACCGGATGCATTGGCATACGTTTGAAGAGCATTTTTCAGAAGAGACGCTTCAGACCGATTAGTATTAATAAATACCATACAATCATCAGCAAAGAGAAGGTGGTTGACTTTGGGCCCATGTTTACTTGCGCCTAGTCCTGGAAGTAGTTTAGTTTGTTGAGCAGCTGCTAAGAAAGCCGAGAGGCCTTGAGTACAGAAGAGAAAGAGGAAAGGGGATAGAGGATCCCCCTGTCGAAGACCACGTTGAGGTTGAAAGGTGGGTGAAAACGAATTATTAATTTTAACCGAAAAAGAGACTGTAGTAATACAACGCATTATAAGCTCGATCCATTCGGATGCAAAGCCCATGCGTTCCATTACATTTGCGAGAAAAGACCATTCTACTCTATCGAAGGCTTTTTCCATATCTAGCTTGAGAGCAGCTCCTTGAGAGGATTTAGTAGCTCCTGAGTTAATATTATGAATAATTTCATGAGCAACAAGGATGTTGTCAGATATGTTGCGTCCCTGGACAAAGGCTGCTTGATTAGGGCTAATGCATAGAGGTATGGCCTGTTTCATTCTGTTGACTATTGTTTTGGCAACTATTTTATAGAGTACAGTGCAGAGACTAATTAGTCTAAGTTGTTTCATGGAGGTTGGGTTTTGTACCTTGGGTATTAGTACTAATATAGTTTTGTTTACTGAGGCCATATTAGCGTTGCCGTTTAATAGGTTAAAACAAAGGTTAATAACATCGTCTCGCACTGTATCCCAGTGTTGTCTAAAGAAGCTACTGGGTAGACCATCGGAACCAGGAGCTTTCCTAGGGTCAATATCTTTAAAAGCATGAAGAATTTCCTCTCTAGTGAACGCCTTTAGTAGGTTTTCATTCATTGAAGAATTGATAGAAGGGTGAATTTTGTCAAGAATGATGTTTGAGATTTGGGGGTTAGATGTTGTGAACAAGTTTTGGAAATAATCAGAAGCGATATTCATAATGTCCGATTCAGAAGTGCACCAAATGGAATTGGCATCGTAAAGGCATATGATTGAATTTTTCTTGTTCCTATTAGAAGCACGGGCATGGAAGAACTTGGTGTTTTTGTCCCCTTGGGAGAGCCAAAGAGTTCGGGATCTTTGAGCCCAATAAACTTCTTGTTCTGTTAAAAGTGTATTTAATTCAGTTCTATAATTTAAGTAGACTTGTTCATTTGTGACTGTTAAGGGATGGTATAGTAATTTATTTATTTATTTAGTGAGGAACTTAATTCTTCCGGTTGATTTAAAGCGTTGTTGGTTTTGCCATTCTTCTAGGTAAAGTACCTACCGCTTCAATTTTGTTTATGGCTGTTCTGGGAGTATCGGCCCATGCCCTTTTGATTGTTTGGATATTATCTATATTATTAGCCCAGCAACTTTCGAATCTGAAATTCTTGGGAGGTTGTGTTTTGAGTGTAGTAGTCGAAGTATCTAATTCGAGAAGAAGGAAACAATGGTCAGATTTAGCAACGTATTCTGTGGTGATTCGATGAGAAGGGTAGAGATCTTGCCATGCGGAATTAGCGATAAATCGATCTAGTCTTTCATGTATTACCGGGGTTAAGGGTCCCACTTTTGTCCATGTGAACCAACCCGAAGTTGGTTTACAATCAAAGAGGTTGTTTCGAGTTAAACAATTATGAAAGTTTTTAATTTGGGATCTAGCTCTACGGGGGCCCCCTTGTTTTTCCGAATCCGTTAAAATTTCATTGAAATCTCCGCCGAGAAGCCAAGGGATATCTTTAGTAGAAGGGTATAAAGAATCAATTAGCTCCCATGTTTTATATTTTTGGCTAGTTTCCGGATAACCGTGCATACCAGTGAAAAACATTGTGGAGTTATTCTTTATAATTTGAATATGAATGTAACGCGACGAATAGGAAATTAAACTTATATTAATGTTGTTTGCAGCAAATAATGAAATTCTGGAACACCCTTCCGTAGGGGAAATAGAAATAATGTCTAACATACCTAATGAAAGACATAGGCGGTTACATTCCGCATTATTTATTTTAGTCTCGCATAAGAAAATGATATCGGGGTTGGTGCGTTGGACATAGGACCGGAGATGTTGAACCGTCGGGGCTTGTCCAAGACCCTGACAGTTCCAGCATAGGATCCTCATTTTGCTTGGCGGGGCTGGGAATCAGCCGCCGCCGGAGAGTTTTTAGAGCTGCTCATCCCAGCTTTTGGAGTAGATCCTGACTGTTTGGATTTTTTCGGCGGGAGCGATACTTGTATTGGAGAGCGGCGTTTCATGCCTCGGTTTGTTTGGGTTGGTGCAGGTGCAGGTGCAGGTGCAATTATAGGAACAGGTGCAGCGGCTGCATCATTCAGGTAAGTTTTGAGTAACCACTGATTAAAGTCATTGAATATTGTGTCAGTGGGTTTAGAAGGCTTACTCGATTCAGAGTCAAACTTCTTAATCTGCTCGACAGTAGGGCTAGGGACACCATAATCATCCGTGGTGTCCCAATCATCATCAGAACCATCTTCCGGAATGGGATAGACGGTGTTCATGGGTTGGGCCTCAAGAGGAGCTTTTTGCTTCAAATCAGCTGTAGGGGGGCCATCATCCATGGTCATGTCGACGTTTTGGCCTTCATTAAGAGAGCCTATGTATTGGAGAGTAGTTGTGATTAGGAACTTATAACTATTTGAATAAAGTATGTGGAGGAAGGAAAATAATTTACCCATATTATTCTGTTCGTTAGGAGGAGCTATTGGATTGACCGGAGCTGCTGGGATATTCATTGGAGCCACTACGATAAAAATAGTAGTTAAGTATTTTGATAGAAAAATTGGGGTGAGAAGACAATTAAAAAAATAGGTTATTGTAAATGTTAATATAAATTTACCATTCACTGGAGGGATGTTTGGGTTCAGATTCGGTTCCAAATTGCAGATACGTCCCCGAATACCAGCTGGGCGACGTCTAGGTGGAAGGTAGCGGAGCCATTCTCCGTACTGTAACTTGTTGAGATCGAGTGAAGAACGGATAGGACAGTTTTCTAAGGTGTGGCTGATAATACCACAACCAGGACAGAGAGTCGGGAGTCTTTCATACTGAAGTCGGCGCATAATTTTGTTTTCACCAGATCCAATAAACACAAATCGGGTGACAGGTCTTGTAATGTTGAGCAGAATTTCAACTCGAAGGAATTTATTCATATTCCCATCGATTTGGCGGGTATCCGTTCGGAGGACATTACCAACCATTGATCCTAGAGCATGTCCCACCAGATGGGATCAGTCAGCATCAGCAAAAAGTGAATCAGGGAGGGAGAAAATACGGATCCAGATTCTCATGATGTTGAAGTTGTAGTCGTTTACGGATTTGGCTGGATCATATTCGGTGACTGCTAGCCATTCATCCTTGTACAACCAAGGTCCACGGTTGATAATCTCATAGCAATTCTTGATTTCCTTGAACTTGATTTTGAGGAAATTATCTTGTATCACTGAGATGGATACTACTTCATTAGGTTTCCAGATGCCTTCGAAAGCATTGATAACAGCATAAATGTCTAAAGCCGTGGACGAAATAAAGCGACCAATTACAATGAGCTTGGGATCTTCCTTGATGAAGTCGAAATCAGGTGTGTAAAGCAGTTCTGATTCTTCATTGGTGAGATTGATCGAGTTGAGTTGGGGGATGGAAGAGGATGAAGCCATTGAGAGATATAGAGGGTATGAGGAGTACGAATGAGATGGGAGTTGTAGCGGGTTGGTGTAATTGTAATGCAAGTATATAAAGAAAACGAAAATAGCTAAGGGGGATGAGATATGGAAAGAGGGATGAGAAAGATTCAGAGGAATAATTAACGATTGTAAAAAATAGGAACTACTAATATCAAAAAGTAATTTATCTAAGGTACTTTCCTTAAATGAAATAGGAGTCCTAGAAAAGGAAGAAACTCTATGAGTTATTAAAGGGAAGTAACTTAAATATCTATAAAAGTTTTGGTTAAGCTTTAATGGTAATATTAAAAAGATTTGATTGAGATATTGGCTGTAAAGAAGGGTTAAAAAGAGAAAGATCAGAGTGGCTTTGGTAATATAAGGGAATCTTGTAATAATCAAGTATTTAAAGCGGAGAATAAATTTTGAAGGCGCAAATAAAGGAAAATAAGTTATGTAACTGCTGAAAATTAATTTCGTTATAGGTATTAATGTTGCAGAATAAAAGGTATAGTTTGATGAGGATAATTTTAGTAATAAAGATGATTGTAGTAAGTAGAGTAAAAACGGGAGAATAAAATTACTGTTGACTGTATTTAAAACTTTACTAAAGGGAAATTTATGAGGAATTGGATATACATAAAGACGTAAGGAGGAAAATTTGAATATAAATGATAGGGTTTGACTTTTAAGTAAGGCTGGTTTTTTGGATATAATTATATACCGGCGAATTAAGTGGAAGGTATAAATGAAATAAAAATTTAGAGAGCTTTGAACAGTAGAATACATTAAAAGATAGCTAATAAAGTTTGAAAAAAGCTGAGGAAATAGGATGTGGCTGAATTTTGAATTTGTTTTGGAAAAGGTAGGACTAAAGATTATTAAAAAGTTTGAAGAATAATTATAAGATATAAGAGAAAGACTCCTATTAAATAGGATTTGATCAGGATCCCAGAAGTGGGCTTGTGAGATTTCACCTAGAAAGGTGTAGTGGAAAGGGATGTCTAGCGAGCATATCAATGAGTAATGTTCGTTAATAGGAACACATACATCTAGTGAGGAATATAGAACATTCATGGCAGTATTAATATAAGCTATAATGCAGATAAGAGCATAATAAAAATAAAAAGAGAGCATAAAAGAAAAAAAGCAAGAAAAAATAATTACAGACCCAGGGGAATGAAGAAGCGGGGATAAGAAAATAAATACAGACCAAAAGAGCAAAAAAATATAGGGGGAATGCTATGAAATTTAAATAAAGTAAATATGAATCTTAACCCAGGAGGAGTATTGAAGTTCCAGTATTCCTTGAGCAGTTGCTTGGTAACTTGTGTCATGGCATCCATTGTTGGTACATAAAGAGAGGCATCAAATAAAATGGAAAAAAGAAAACACATGCAGTGAGTTAAATGAGAACATTTGAAAATACGATAATTACAATGGAAAAGAGAAGACAAGGAAATAGAGTAAAGATTCAATATGAGCAAGTGATAAACATACAAAAACATAAACTCGGACATTTCTGAATTTGATGGATAGTTAGGTATAATAATGAGGTAGATGGCAAGAATGCAAGAAACAATGATTTTAGTGTGCAAGAAGTACAAAGAGAACAGAGTAAACATGAAAGTGACAATGAGACTGATAAACATAGAGTGTAAATACAACATATGAATGTGAAGCTTGAAAGATGAGACTGATAAAAAGGTGAATGTTGCTAAACTAAGCGGATGAGGTAGATAGAGCTTGACCAGAATGAAAGGAACTTTGTATAGTTGTGCATTTCTCATATTATTCCAAGAGTTAATTAATATAGGATTGTCATTAGAGAAAAGCTTAGTATATGTATGCATAAATGTGATCTGAAAGGTGTTTAAAATCAAAATGATAAAGCTTACAATAATATTTTTAACAGGTAAAGTTTCAACGTACATCATGGAGAGAGGGAAAAGCAAGTTTTTGATAGTGAGGGGTTTAACTAAGCCAAAGTTAATGGTAAAACTCCCTTGGCAGCAATGCGAAATATATTTGAAATGTAAGAACAAATACAGAATAGTATGAATACAGTGATTATTAGAGGTGATGAGAGTATAACATGTAGATGACCATGTGACAGCATTATAAACTGTTAAGTTCCAATTCACACATTGATGGTCATATAAAGGAGAGTACAGGAAAATGAAAGGAGAAAATTGTATAAAGCAAATGTAGTATATAAGGGAGGATCCCATCAGTTGGGCTTGAAGTTGATTCCTTGAAAGGGTTTGATATCGTGGTAAGATAATGTAAAATTTAAATATCAATATGTCTATCAGAATATATGTCATAACAACAGGTGTGAAATTGTTTGGATCCATGGCATAAGAAGCACAGAAGATACATAATAGCAATTCATAATTCAGGTACCAACAGTTTAATAAAGGTAAATTAAACCCTAGCATATGTAGATGGTAAGATCTTAGAATCATATACAGGAAATAGAAAAACATGATAATAAAGAAGAAATAAGAGAATATGAAGACAAGGAACAGAAAGAAAGCGTACGGCGAATTCTGTCCATTGGTAGCAGCAATAGCAGGCCTTCTGAAGAGGAATTTAATGTTTATCTGAAAAAAAGGAAGTAAAAAAAGGATTAAAAGAGTATTATGCCATAAAGATGAATTAAAACATAAAGGGGAAGATAACCCTAGCCGTCGTTGAGGAAAGGTCACCGATGAGAACCACCACCAGACCTCACGGAGGGAGATACCTAGACCGCTTCGCAATCTAAGGAAACCCTTATAGAGGCGGTGGAAAACGGCCGCCATAAGTAACCATAAGGTTCTCAACACATGTTCCAGGGACGATGAGAGAGGGTTAGACCCAGCGTGGAAGGAGAAAAGATTCGTAACGGACTCCGATCTAGATGCATGTAAAAAGATGGTTCTGCAAAACAAAAAGTAAAATGTTTTCAAAATTAAATCAGATAAAAAGGTTAGATCTATAAGAAAAAGGAGAAGAGACAAAAAAGGATCCATGGTTGCGAAGAAACTGAAGAGCCCTTCTGATATAAGCAAGGCTAAAATAAAGGGGGCGGATCCAGTGAAGGGGACCGTCTGAAAAAAAGATCTAAACTTAGAGCGTTCCTTGCCGCGCCGTGTAGGTGACGGAGATTTGCCATCGAAAGTGATCGTGAAAGGAAACCCATGAAAAAAAGGGAAAAAAGAGTTAGAAAAACACTGAAAAATGACGAAAAAAGCAAAGGATGAAAGAAATGAAAAAACTTACCATCCAGATCTGGAAAATTCCGGTGAGTTTTACCCGTAACAAAACCAAACAGAATGAAGAGGATGGAGATAATATGGAGAGATGCAAAACTCAACCTGTTAACATAAAAAAGAAATGACTAGAAAGTTAATAGAAATAGATGAAAATAGGATATAAAAGATAAACCATAAAAAATGATGGGTTGGAGTGGGATGACTCCCTGACAACTCTTCCCGAATTCCAAGGGACGATCTATTTGATTGTTGGCTTGCGTAATCGGCAGAAACTGAAGCGCCGTGAGGGGAAGGAGAACCGGTGGAAGAAAGAGAAAATCCACCGGATAAATCGGAGCAAGCAAAAACCAAAAAACCCCTGAAATTTTTGAGAGAGAATTGAGAGCCATCACCCATTGGAATTTTAACTAAGTAAAAAGTACAAAAAAATGAGTTTTTGCAATTTAATCACGTTGAAATGCTCGTAATCAGTTATATGATCTCCTAATATTTGAATAAAACTTGTTTTGAGGTCCGTTTTGTAGAGATTTCGGACGAGCGATCCTAAATAGGCCTTACAATGGATCCGTTGCAATTTTAACTGAGTAAAAAGTACAAAAATTGAGTTTTTGCAATATAATCGCGTTGAAATGCTCGTAATCAAGTATATGAACTCATAGATTTTGATTAAAACTTGTTTTGAGGTCCGTTTTGTAGAGATTTCAGACGAGCGATCCTAAATAGGCCTTACAATTGACCCGTTGGAATTTTAACCGAGTAAAAAGTACAAAAATTGAGTTTTTGCAATATAATTGCGTTGAAAAGCTCGTAATCAAGTATATGAACTCTAAAGATTTGATTAAAACTTGTTTTGCGGTCCGTTTTGTAGAGGTTTTGGACGAGCGGGTCTAAATAGGCCTTACAAAGGACCCGTTGGAATTTTAACTGAGTAAAAAGTAGAAAATTTTAGTTTTTGCAATATAATCGCGTTGAAAAGCTTGTAATCAAGTATATGAACTCATGAAATTTGATTAAAACTTATTTTTCGATCCGTTTTGTAGAGGTTTCGGACGAGCGGGTCTAAATAGGCCTTACAATGGACCCCTTGAAATTTTAACTGAGTAAAAAGTACAAAAGTTGAGTTTTTGCAATATAATCGCGATGAAATGCTCGTAATCAAGTATATGGTCTCCTAAATTTTGATTGAAACTTGTTTTGCGGTCCGTTTTGTAGAGGTTTCGGTCGAGCGGGTCTAAATAGGCCTCGCAATGGACCCGTTGGAATTTTAACTAAATAAAAAGTACTAAAATTGAGCTTTTGCAATATAATCGCGTTGAAATGCTCATAATCAGTTATATGATCTCCTAAAATTTGAATAAAACTTGTTTTTAGGTCCGTTTTGTAGAGATTTCGGACGAGCGATCCTAAATAGGCCTTACAATAGACCCGTTGTAATTTTAACTGAGTAAAAAGTACAAAAATTGAGTTTTTGCAATATAATCACGTTGAAATGCTCGTAATCATTTATATGATCTCCCAAAATTTGAATAAAACTTGTTTTTAGGGTCCGATTTGTAGAGGTTTCGGACAAGCGAGGCTTAATAGGCCTTACAATGGACCCTTTGGAATTTTAACTGGGTAAAGAGTACAAAAATTGAGTTTTTGCAATATAATCGCATTGAAATTCTCGTAATCAAGTATATGAACTCATAAACTTTGATTAAAACTTGTTTTGAGGTCCGTTTTGTAGAGATTTCGGACGAGGGATCCTAAATTTGCCTTACAATGGACCCGTTGGAATTTTAACTGAGTAAAAATTACAAAAATTGAGTTTTTG
This sequence comes from Hibiscus trionum, assembly GCA_030270665.1. NCBI lineage: Eukaryota > Viridiplantae > Streptophyta > Magnoliopsida > Malvales > Malvaceae > Hibiscus > Hibiscus trionum. The sequence goes on along the minus strand of BSYR01000010.1, from coordinate 32,718,129 downwards.
TAGTATAATCGCGTTGAAAAGCTCGTAATCAAGTATATGAACTACAAAAATTTGATTAAAACTTGTTATGTGGTCCGTTTTGCAGAGGTTTCGGACGAGTGGGTCTAAATAGGCCTTGCAATGGACCCGTTGGAATTTTAACTAAGTAAAAAGTACAAAAAATGAGTTTTTGCAATTTAATCGCGTTGAAATGCTTGTAATCAGTTATATGATCTCCTAATATTTGAATAAAACTTGTTTTGAGGTCCGTTTTGTAGAGATTTCGGACGAGCGATCCTAAATAGGCCTTACAATGGACCCGTTGCAATTTTAACTGAGTAAAAAGTACAAAAATTGAGTTTTTGCAATATAATCGCGTTGAAATGCTCGTAATCAAGTATATGAACTCATAGATTTTGATTAAAACTTGTTTTGAGGTCCGTTTTGAAGAGATTTCAGATGAGCGATCCTAAATAGGCCTTACAATTGACCCGTTGGAATTTTAACTAAGTAAAAAGTACAAAAATTGAGTTTTTGCAATATAATCACGTTGAAATGCTCGTAATCAAGTATAGGAACTCTAAAGATTTGATTAAAACTTGTTTTACGGTCCGTTTTGTAGAGGTTTCGGACGAGCGGGTCTAAATAGGCCTTACAAAGGACCCGTGGAATTTTTTTTTTGAAGAAAAGGCCTCATTAAAAACCCCTACTACTGTCCTTCAAGCAAAGCTAGAGGACCCTAAAAGGGGAAAAGAGTGCCCAATAATTTTATTAATCAATGAATATTTGGTACAAGATGTTGAATACAATGGGGAATATCCAATTCAAATGACAAAGACGTCATAGAATTCAGAGAAAAGGAAGCCAGCGTATGGGCTATAACATTTGCCTCACGGCGTACAAAGGAAATCGAATTAAAGTCGAAATCAAGAAGAGCAGCTTGAATCTGAAGAATAGTTGGTCCCATAGTAGATAGATCCTGAGCAGGATTGTTGATCCTATTCGCGAGAGAGGCGCAGTCCGTTTCGATCTTGATGTGATTCCATCCTCGAGATCGGGCAAGGGTAAAACATGTAAAAAGTAAAAAGTAGAAAAATTTAGTTTTTGCAATATAATCGCGTTGAAAAGCTTGTAATCAAGTATATGAACTCATAATATTTGAGTAAAACATGTTTTGCCGTCCGTTTTGTAGAGATTTCGGACGAGCGATCCTAAATAGGCCTAATATGGACCCGTTGGAATTTTAACTAAGTAAAAAGTACAAAAATTGAGTTTTTGCAATATAATCGCGTTGAAAAGCTCGTAATCAAGTATATTAACTCCTGCAATTTGATTAAAACTTGTTTTTCGGTCCGTTTTGTAGAGGTTTCGGACGAGCGGGTCTAAATAGGCCTTACAATGGACCCCTTGGAATTTTAACTAAGTAAAAAGTACAAAAGTTGAGTTTTTGCAATATAATCGCGATGAAATGCTCGTAATCAAGTATATGGTCTCCTAAATTTTGATTGAAACTTGTTTTGCGGTCCGTTTTGTAGTGGTTTCGGTCGAGCGGGTCTAAATAGGCCTCGCAATGGACCCGTTGGAATTTTAACTAAATAAAAAGTACTAAAATTGAGCTTTTGCAATATAATCGCGTTGAAATGCTCGTAATCAGTTATATAATCTCCTAAAATTTGAATAAAACTTGTTTTTAGGTCCGTTTTATAGAGATTTCGGACGAGCGATCCTAAATACGCCTTACAATAGACCCGTTGTAATTTTAACTGAGTAAAAAGTACAAAAATTGAGTTTTTGCAATATAATCGCGTTGAAATGCTCGTAATCAGTTATATGATCTCCCAAAATTTTAATAAAACTTGTTTTTAGGGTCCGATTTGTAGAGGTTTCGGACAAGCGAGGCTTAATAGGCCTTACAATGGACCCTTTGGAATTTTAACTGGGTAAAGAGTACAAAAATTGAGTTTTTGCAATATAATCGCGTTGAAATTCTCGTAATCAAGTATATGAACTCATAAAATTTGATTAAAACTTGTTTTGAGGTCCGTTTTGTAGAGATTTTGGACGAGGGATCCTAAATTTGCCTTACAATGGACCCGTTGGAATTTTAACTGAGTAAAAATTACAAAAATTGAGTTTTTGCAGTATAATCGCGTTGAAAAGCTCGTAATCAAGTATATGAACTACAAAAATTTGATTAAAACTTGTTATGTGGTCCGTTTTGCAGAGGTTTCGGACGAGTGGGTCTAAATAGGCCTTGCAATGGACCCGTTGGAATTTTAACTAAGTAAAAAGTACAAAAAATGAGTTTTTGCAATTTAATCGCGTTGAAATGCTCGTAATCAGTTATATGATCTCCTATTATTTGAATAAAACTTGTTTTGAGGTCCGTTTTGTAGAGATTTCGGACGAGCGATCCTAAATAGGCCTTACAATGGACCCGTTGCAATTTTAATTGAGTAAAAAGTACAAAAATTTAGTTTTTGCAATATAATCGCGTTGAAATGCTCGTAATCAAGTATATGATCTCCTAAGATATTATTAAAACTTGGTTTGCGGTCCGTTTTGTAGAGGTTTCGGACGAGCAGGTTTAAATAGGCCTTGCAATGGACCCTTTGGAATTTTAACTGAGTAAAAAGTACAAAAATTGAGTTTTTGCAATATAATCGCGTTGAAATGCTCGTAATTAGTTATATGATCTCCTAAAATTTGAATAAAACTTGTTTTGAGGTCCGTTTTGTAGAGATTTCGGACGAGCGATCCTAAATAGGCCTTACAATGGACCCGTTGGAATTTTAACTGAGTAAAAAGTACAAAAATTGAGTTTTTGCAATATAATCGCGTTGAAAAGCTCGTAATCAAGTATATGAATTCCAAAAATTTGATTAAAACTTGTTTTGTGGTCCGTTTTGCAGAGGTTTCGGACGAGTGGGTATAAATAGGCCTTGCAATGGACCCGTTAGAATTTTAACTGAGTAAAAAGTACAAAAATTGAGTTTTTGCAATATAATCGCGTTGAAATGCTCGTAATCAAGTATATGATCTCCTAAATTTTGATTGAAACTTGTTTTGCGGTCCGTTTTGTAGAGGTTTCGGACGAGCGGGTCTAAATAGGCCTTGCAATGGACCCGTTGGAATTTTAACTGAGTAAAAAGAACAAAAATTGGGTTTTTGCAATATAATCGTGTTGAAATGCTCGAAATCAGTTATATGATCTCCTAAAATTTGAATAAAACTTGTTTTGAGGTCCGTTTTGGATAAATTTTGGACGAGCGATCCTAAATAGGTCTTACAATGGACCTATTGTAATTTTAACTGAGTAAAAAGTAAAAAAATGAGTTTTTGCAATATAATTGCGTTGAAAAGCTCGTAATCAAGTATATGATCTCCTAGAATTTTATTAAAACTTGTTTTGCGGTCCGTTTTGTAGAGGTTTCGGACGAGTGGGTCTAAATAGGCCTTGCATTGGACCCGTTGGAATTTTAACTGAGTAAAAAGTACAAAAATTTAGTTTTTGCAATATAATCACGTTGAAAAGCTCGTAATCAAATATATGAACTCCTGATGTTTGATTAAAACTTGTTTTTCGGTCCGTTTTGTAGAGGTTTCAGACGAACGGGTCTAAATATGCCTTACAACGGACTCGTTGGAATTTTAACTATGTAAAAAGTACAAAAATTGAGTTTTTGCAATATAATCGCGATGAAATGCTCGTAATCAAGTATATGATCTCCTAAATTTTGATTGAAACTTGTTTTGCGGTCCGTTTTGTAGAGGTTTCGGTCGAACGGGTCTAAATAGGCCTTGCAATGGACCCGTTGGAATTTTAACTGAGTAAAAAGTACAAAAATTGAGTTTTTGCAATATAATCGCGTTGAAAAGCTCGTAATCAAGTATATGATCTACTAAAATTAGATTAAAACTTGTTTTGCCGTCCGTTTTGTATTGGTTTCGGACGAGCGGGTCTAAATAGGCCTTGCAATGGACCCGTTGGAATTTTAACTGAGTAAAAAGTACAAAATTTGAATTTTTGAATAATAATCACATTGAAATGCTCATAATCAGTTATATGATCTCCTAAAATTTGAATAAAACTTGTTTTGCGGTCCAATTTGTAGAGGTTTTGGACAAGCGAGTCTTAGTAGGCCTTACAATGGACCCGTTTAAATTTTAACTGAGTAAAAAGTACAAAAATTGAGTTTTTGCAATATAATCGCATTGAAAAGCTCGTAATCAAGTATATGAACTCATAAGATTTGAGTAAAACTTGTTTTGAGGTCCGTTTTGTAGAGATTTCGGACGAGCGATCCTAAATAGGCCTTACAATGGACCCGTTGTAATTTTAACTAAGTAAAGAGTACAAAAAATGAGTTTTTGCAATATAATCTCGTTGAAATGCTCGTAATCAAGTATATGATCTCCTAAAATTTGAATAAAACTTGTTTTGAGGTCTGTTTTGTAGAGATTTCGTACGAGCGATCCTAAATAGGCCTTACAATGGACCCGTTGGAATTTTAACTGAGTAAAAAACACAAAAATTGAGTTTTTGCAATATAATTGCATTGAAAAACTTGTAATCAAGTATATGTACTCCAAAAATTTAATTAAAACTTGTTTTGCATCGTTTTGTGGAGGTTTCGAACGATGGATCTAAATAGGCCTTACAATGGACCCGTTGGAATTTTAACTGAGTAAAAAATACAAAAAATTAGTTTTTGCAATATAATCGCATTGAAAAGCTTGTAATCAAGTATATGATCTCCTAGAGTTTGATTAAAACTTGTTTTGTTGTCCGTTTTGTAGAGGTTTCGGACGAGTGGGTCTAAATAAGTGTTACAATGGACCTGTTGGAATTTTAACTAAGTACAAAGTACAAAAAATTAAGTTTTTGCAATATAATCGAGTTGAAATGCTCGTAATCAGTTATATGATCTCCTAAAATTTGAATAAAACATGTTTTGCGGTCCGATTTGTAGAGGTTTCGGACAAGCGAGTCTTAATAGGCCTTACAATGGACCCGTTGGAATTTTAACAGAGTAAAAAGTACAAAAAATGAGTTTTTGCAATATAATTGCGTTGAAATGCTCGTAATCAAGATTATGAACTCATAAGATTTGATTAAAATTTGTTTTGAGGTCCGTTTTGTAGAGATTTCGGACGAGCGATCCTAAATAGGCCTTACAATGGACCCGTTAGAATTTTAAGTGAGTAAAAAGTACAAAAATTTAGTTTTTGCAATATAATCACGTTGAAATGCTTGTAATCAGTTATATTATCTCCAAAAACTTGAATAAAACTTGTTTTATGATCCGATTTGTAGAGGTTTCGAACGAGCGAGTCTTAATAGGCCTTACAATGGACCCGTTTAAATTTTAACTAAGTAAAAAGTACAAAAATTGAGTTTTTGCAATATAATCGAATTGAAAAGCTCGAAATCAAGTATATGAACTCATAAGATTTGATTAAAACATGTTTTGAGGCCCGTTTTGTAGGGATTTCGGACAAGCGATCCTAAATAGGCCTTACAATGGACCCGTTGGAATTTTAACTGAGTAAAAAGCACAAAAATTGAGTTTTTGAAATATAATTGCGTTGAAAAACTCGTAATCAAGTATATGAACTCCAGAGTTTGATTAAAACTTGTTTTGCGGCCCGTTTTGTAGAGGTTTCGGACGAGCGGGTCTAAATAGGCCTTACAATGGACCCGTTGGAATTTTAACTAAGTAAAAAGTACAAATATTTAGTTTTTGCAATATAATCGCATTGAAAAGCTCGTAATCAAGTATATGAACTCCTAAAATTTGATTAAAACCTGTTTTTCGGTCCGTTTTGTAGAGGTTTCGGACGAGCGGGTCTAAATAGGCCTTACAATGGACCCGTGGGAATTTTAACTGAGTAAAAAGTACAAGAATTGAGTTTTTGCAATATAATCACGTTTAAATGCTCGTAATCAGTTATATGATCTCCTAAAATTTGAATAAAACTTGTTTTGCGGTCTGATTTGTAGAGGTTTCGGACAAGCGATTCTTAATAGGCCTTACAATGGACCCGTTGGAATTTTAACTAAGTAAAAAGTACCAAAAATTGAGTTTTTGCAATATAATCGCGTTGAAATGCTCGAAATCAAGTATATGAACTCATAGATTTCAGACTAGCGATCCTAAATAGGCCTAACAATTGACCCGTTGGAATTTTAACTGAGTAAAAAGTACAAAAATTAAGTTTTTGCAATATAATCGCGTTGAAAAGCTCGTAATCAAGTATATGAACTCTAAAGATTTGATTAAAACTTGTTTTGCGGTCCGTTTTGTAGAGGTTTCGACGAGCGGGTCTAAATAGGCCTTACAAAGGACCCGTTGGAATTTTAACTGAGTAAAAACTAGAAAAATTTAGTTTTTGCAATATAATCGCGTTGAAAAGCTCGTAATCAAGTATATGAACTCATGAAATTTGATTAAAACTTGTTTTTCGGTCCGTTTTGTAGAGGTTTCGGACGAGCGGGTCTAAATAGGCCTTACAATGGACTCGTTAGAATTTTAACTGAGTAAAAAGTACAAAAGTTGAGTTTTTGCAATATAATCGCGATGAAATGCTCGTAATCAAGTATATGGTCTCCTAAACTTTGATTGAAACTTGTTTTGCGGTTTGTTTTGTAGAGGTTTCGGTCGAGCGGGTCTAAATAGGCCTCGCAATGGACCCGTTGGAATATTAACTGAGTAAAAAGTACTAAAATTGAGCTTTTGCAATATAATCGCGTTGAAATGCTCGTAATCAGTTATATGATCTCGTAAAATTTGAATAAACTTGTTTTGAGGTCCGTTTTGTAGAGATTTCGGACGAGCGATCTTAAATAGGCCTTACAATAGACCCGTTGTAATTTTAACTGAGTAAAAAGTACAAAAATTAAGTTTTTGCAATATAATCGAGTTGAAATGCTAGTAATCAGTTATATGATCTCCTAAAATTTGAATAAAACATGTTTTGCGGTCCGATTTGTAGAGGTTTCGGACAAGCGAGTCTTAATAGGCCTTACAATGGACCCGTTGGAATTTTAACAGAGTAAAAAGTACAAAAATGAGTTTTTGCAATATAATTGCGTTGAAATGCTCGTAATCAAGATTATGAACTCATAAGATTTGATTAAAATTTGTTTTGAGGTCCGTTTTGTAGAGATTTCGGACGAGCGATCCTAAATAGGCCTTACAATGGACCCGTTGGAATTTTAAGTGAGTAAAAAGTACAAAAATTTAGTTTTTGCAATATAATCACGTTGAAATGCTTGTAATCAGTTATATTATCTCCAAAAATTTGAATAAAACTTGTTTTATGATCCGATTTGTAGAGGTTTCGGACGAGCGAGTCTTAATAGGCCTTACAATGGACCCGTATAAATTTTAACTAAGTAAAAAGTACAAAAATTGAGTTTTTGCAATATAATCGAATTGAAAAGCTCGAAATCAAGTATATGAACTCATAAGATTTGATTAAAACATGTTTTGAGGCCCGTTTTGTAGGGATTTCGGACAAGCGATCCTAAATAGGCCTTACAATGGACCCGTTGGAATTTTAACTGAGTAAAAAGCACAAAAATTGAGTTTTTGAAATATAATTGCGTTGAAAAACTCGTAATCAAGTATATGAACTCCAGAGTTTGATTAAAACTTGTTTTGCGGCCCGTTTTGTAGAGGTTTCGGACGAGCGGGTCTAAATAGGCCTTACAATGGACCCGTTGGAATATTAACTGAGTAAAAACTACTAAAATTGAGCTTTTGCAATATAATCGCGTTGAAATGCTCGTAATCAGTTATATGATCTCGTAAAATTTGAATAAACTTGTTTTGAGGTCCGTTTTGTAGAGATTTCGGACGAGCGATCTTAAATAGGCCTTACAATAGACCCGTTGTAATTTTAACTGAGTAAAAAGTACAAAAATTGAGTTTTTGCAATATAATCGCGTTGAAATGCTCGTAATCAGTTATATGATCTCCTAAAATTTGAATAAAACTTGTTTTTAGGGTCCGATTTGTAGAGGTTTCGGACAAGCGAGTCTTAATAGGCCATACAATGGACCCGTTGGAATTTTAACTGGGTAAAAAGTACAAAAATTGAGTTTATGCAACATAATCGCGTTGAAATCCTCGTAATCAAGTATATGAACTCATAAACTTTGATTAAAACTTGTTTTGAGGTCCATTTTGTAGAGATTTCGGACGAGGGATCCTAAATTTGCCTTACAATGGACCCATTTGAATTTTAACTGAGTAAAAAGTACAAAAAATGAGTTTTTACAGTATAATCACGTTGAAAAGCTCGTAATCAAGTATATGAACTACAAAAATTTGATTAAAACTTGTTTTGTGGTCCGTTTTGCAGAGGTTTCGGACGAGTGGGTCTAAATAGGCCTTGCAATGGACCCGTTGGAATTTTAACTAAGTAAAAAGTACAAAAAATGAGTTTTTGCAATTTAATCGTGTTGAAATGCTCGTAATCAGTTATATGATCTCCTAATATTTGAATAAAACTTGTTTTGAGGTCCGTTTTGTAGAGATTTCGGACGAGCGATCCTAAATAGGCCTTACAATAGACCCGTTGTAATTTTAACTGAGTAAAAAGTACAAAAATTGAGTTTTTGCAATATAATCGCATTGAAATGCTCGTAATCAGTTATATGATCTCCTAAAATTTGAATAAAACTTGTTTTTAGGGTCCGATTTGTAGAGGTTTCGGACAAGCGAGTCTTAATAGGCCTTACAATGGACCCTTTGGAATTTTAACTGGGTAAAAAGTACAAAAAATGAGTTTTTGCAATATAATCGCGTTGAAATTCTCGTAATCAAGTATATGAACTCATAAACCTTGATTAAAACTTGTTTTGAGGTCCGTTTTGTAGAGATTTCGGACGAGGGATCCTAAATTTACCTTACAATGGACCCGTTGGAATTTTAACTGCGTAAAAAGTACAAAATATGAGTTTTTGCAGTATAATCGCGTTGAAAAGCTCGTAATCAAGTATATGAACTACAAAAATTTGATTAAAACTTGTTATGTGGTCCGTTTTGCAGAGGTTTCGGACGAGTGGGTCTAAATAGGCCTTGCAATGGACCCGTTGGAATTTTAACTGAGTAAAAAGTACAAAAATTGAGTTTTTGCAATATAATCCCGTTGAAATACTCGTAATCAGTTATATGATCTCCTAAAATTTGAATAAAAGTTGTTTTGAGGTCCGTTTTGTAGAGATATCGGACGAGCGATCCTAAATAGGCCTTACAATGGACCCGTTGGAATTTTAACTGAGTAAAAGGTACAAAAATTGAGTTTTTGCAATATAATCGCGTTGAAAAGCTTGTAATCAAGTATATGAACTCCAAAAATTTGATTAAAACTTGTTGTGTTGTCCGTTTTGCAGAGGTTTCGGACGAGCGGGTCTAAGTAGTCCTTGCAATGGACCCGTTGGAATTTTAACTGAGTAAAAAGTACAAAAATTGAGTTTTTGCAATATAATCGCGTTGAAATGCTCGTAATCAAGTATATGATCTCCTAAATTTTGATTAAAACTTGTTTTGCGGTCTGATTTGTAGAGGTTTCGGACGAGCGGGTCTAAATAGGCCTTGCAATGGACCCGTTGGAATTTTTTTGAAGAAAAGGCCTCATTAAAAACCCCTACTACTGTCCTTCAAGCGTAGCTAGAGGACCCTAAAAAGGGGAAAAGAGTGCCTAAGTTTTATTATAATATAGAGAAATTTGTTACAAGGTGATTGATACATGTAGGTATGTCAGAATTAAATGACAAGGAAGACATAGAGCTCAACGTAAAAGTAGCCGAAGTATGGGCCACGTGATTTGCCTCACGGCGTACAAAAGAAACAGAAACTGAATCAAAAGCATGAAGGGACTCGCGAATCTGATGAAGAAGAGGTCCCATAGTAGAAAGGTCCAACCCTGGGTTGTTGATCCTATTTGCGAGAGAAGCACAGTCGGTTTCAAGCAAGATCCGATTCCATCCTTGAGATCGGGCAAATGTGATTCCTGCTAGAAGGCCTTCACCTTCACAAGTAACTGCATCCACACAGCTACCAAGCGGAAATGCAAGGCCGCCCACAATTGCACCTGTGGAATCACGTGCCACGGCGCCAACAGCCGCTGCACGAGTTGAGGGATTGAAAGCCCCATCCACATTTATTTTAATATGGTTAGGTGGAGGAGGGTGCCAGCACGGAGGAGAAAGGATAGACGGGGTTGGGGTGGAAGAAGAAGAAGCATTACAGAAGTCGTCATGTAAACTGATTGAATTGACGGCAATAAGCCATGGTGGTTGTATATGATGATTATGAACCCAATCATTACGTCTATTCCAAACATTCCAAATAGTTGTAAGAAAAAGCCCAAACTTGTCAGAGGATAGTTGATGGGCTGCTTCCTCCAACCATTGTAAGGGGGTAATAGCCAAACTTCTGGAAAGGGTTACAGGAATACCAGAGAGTTGAAGGGCTTCCGAAGCCCCTGCACAATCACGTAGCGCATGGAGAATGGACTCCGAATGTGCGCCACAGATAGGGCAAGACCCCGAAGTTGGTGAAAAAACTTGCATTTTGGAACCAACTGGTAAAGCATCAGACGCCATACGCCATCCAAAAGTTTTGACCTTAGGTAGGGCCTTGACTTTGGATAGAAATTTCCAAAAGCGAGTAGGTGACGTATGTGGATACGTAGAACATTGTAAGAAAAGGTAACCAGAACGGACCGAGTAAATACCCGAATCATTAGGAGACCAAAGAATAGAGTCATGATGGTCATTTATGATTGGTACTCGGAGAACGGCACTGGCATCAGCTGGGTTAAAATAACGATTGACCTTTTCCGGGTCCCAAGCAGTTTGATTACGAAACATAAAATCGCGGCAGCAAAAATGGATTTCATCCGAGATTTCGTAATCCCCAGTAAGGGTAATAGGGGAGGCGCCGCCCCAGATGTCTTTGTGCACTCTGATATTGCTATTGATACCTGGACGATGTAGGAAGCCTGGGAGAAGACGTTGTAGAGCAGTATATATACCTTGCCATGCAAAGGAGCCGCGATTGGGATGGGAGGCATCAAGGATGTTTCCTTAAGGAAAGTATTTAGCTCAATATATTTGGCCCAATAAAGAATCTGGTTCACAGATGATTCTCCATATTTGCTTCCCCAAGAGAGCAACATTGAAGTCGTGTAAATCCTTAAACCCCATACCACCAGCGGCTTTAGGTAAACAAACATGATTCCAAGGAAGCATATGCCACCCTTTTTTATTGGATTTGCCAGTCCACCAATATTGTCAAATTGCTGAGGTCATATCGTCAATAATGTTTTGTGGAAGAAGATAACAAGACATAACATATTGAGGTAAAGATTGTATAACTGCTTTAATGAAAATCTCCTGACCACTAAAAGAAAGGAGCTGTTTATCCCAGCTAGAAAGACGGTCATGAACTTTATCACGCACAAAGCCTAATGATTCAGTTTTGTTTTTCCCTATGAGAAGTGGAACACCTAGGTATACGCCAGGGTTAGATACCTCACGTACTTGCAATAGGTTATTGATCGCGGTTCTTGTTGAGGATGGGGTACATGGATTATAAAAAATTGCCGATTTCTCAAAATTAACCGCTTGACCGGAGGCCGCAGCATATGTTTGTAGGGCTCTTTTAAGATGAGTAGCTTCAGTTGGGGTATTATTAATGAAGACCATACAATCATCAACAAAGAGTAGATGGTTGACTCTGGGCCCGTATTTGCATGCACCAAGCCCCGGTAGGATGTTTGTTTGTTGGGCAGCAGATAGGTAAGCAGAGAGCCCTTGTGTACAAAAAAGGAAAAGAAAAGGTGATAGGGGATCACCTTGACGTAATCCACGGTGAGGTTGAAAAAAGGGGGAGAAAGAGTTGTTAATTTTGATTGAAAATGAAACAGTGGTAATGCAACGCATTATAAGAGAGATCCAGTCAGATGCGAAGCCCATACGTTCCATAACATTTGCTAGAAAAGACCATTCGACTCTATCAAAAGCTTTTTCCATGTCTAGTTTAAGAGCAGCTCCTTGGGAGGATTTTGTTGCCCCTGAATTAATATTGTGAATAATTTCATGGGCAACGAGGATGTTGTCAGAGATATTATGTCCTTTAACGAAGGCTGCTTGATTGGGGCTAATACAAAAGGGAATTGTTTGTTTCATTCTTTTGACAATGGTTTTAGCCACTATTTTATAGAGAACAGTGCATAGGCTGATAGGTCTTAGGTGTTTCATAGTGGTTGGGTCCTGGATTTTAGGGATTATCACTAGTATAGTTTTGTTAACCAAGGACATATCAGCAGTGCCATTTAGTAAGTTAAGGCATAGATTAATAACATCTTCTCCAATAGTGTCCCAGTGTTGTCGATAAAAACTACTTGGTAATCCATCAATACCCGGCGCTTTCCTAGGATCAATGTCCCGGAAAGCATGGAGAATTTGTTCTTTTGTGAAGGTCCTTAAAAGAGTATCATTCATAGATTGAGTGATAGAGGGTGAAATTTTATCAAGTATATTATCGGAAATTTGGGGGTTGGAGGATGTAAAGAGGTTTTGGAAATAATTAGAAGCAATAGACATTAGATCGGAATCATCTGTACACCAATTCGAAGAATCAAATAGACCCGTAATCGAGTTTTTTTTCCTTCTATTGTTCGCACGGGCATGGAAGAACCTCGTATTTTTATCCCCTTGGGAGAGCCATAGTGTACGAGATCTTTGGGCCCAATAAATTTCTTGTTCCATTAGGAGTTTATTAAGTTCAGTTCTGTATTTTATATAAATTCCTTCGGTTGTGGCAGTTAAGGGGCGGCATAAAAATTTGTTAATTTTTTTGGTAAGGAAATTAATACGACCGGTGGTTTATAGTCTTTGTTGATTCTGCCATTCCTCCAGGCATGTGCCAACCGCTTTTATTTTTTCTATGGCTGTTCCAGGGGTGTTGACCCAAGTGCGTTTAATAGTAGAAATATTGTTTGCATTGTTCGCCCAACAGTTTTCAAACCGAAACGTGTTGTTTGGTCGCTGAGGGGGGGTAGCAGTCGCGGGGGATGTGTCTAGAACTAGGAAGCAATGATCGGATTTGGCCACATAGTCCGTTGTTATTCTATATGAGGGAAAAAGATCTTGCCAGGCCGAATTAGCAATGAACCTATCTAAACGTTCATGTATAGTAGGGGTTAAGGGCCCAACTTTTGTCCAAGTAAACCACCCAGATGTTGGTTTACAATCAAATAGATTGTTGCGTGAAAGATAATGACGAAAGTTATTTATTTGTGATCTAGCCCTCCGGCTACCTCCTTGTTTATCAGAGTCGGATAAAATTTCATTAAAACCCCCTCCTAAAAGCCAGGGTATATTATTATTATTAATATGTAAGGAATCAATAATTTCCCATGTTTTATATTTTTGACTTGTTTCGGAATAACTGTGCATGCCAGTAAAAAACAAAGTGTGGTCATTCAATATGATTTGAGTATGTATATAACGAGGCGAATACGAAATCAAAGATATATTAATATTGTTTGAGGCGAATAGCGCAATACCGGAACACCCATCCGTTGGGGGAATAGCAAAAACTTCTAACATACCTAAAGAAAGACAAAGGCGGCTACATGCCGCATTATTTATTTTAGTTTCGCATAAGAAGACAATATCTGGATTGTATTTTTGGACATAGCTACGAAAATGTTGAACTACCGTGGCTTGTCCTAGACCCTGGCAGTTCCAGCAAAGGATCCTCATTTTGCTCGGCGGGGCTGGGAGTCAGCCGTCGCCGGAGAGTTTTTTGAGCTGCTCATCCCAGCCTTAGGAGTGGATCCGGAGGGTTTGGATTTCTTTGGTGGGAGCGAAACTTGGATGGGAGAACGACGCTTTGTGCCACGGTTCGGTTGGGCAGGAGCAGGGGCAGGAGCTTCATCATTAGGATAAGTTTTCAAAAGCCATTGGTTAAAATCATTGAATTTGGAATCGGTAGAGACAAGGGGCTTACGTAGTTCGGCTTCAATCTTCTTAATTTGCTGAGCAGTTGGGCTGGGAACACCATCATCCGTGGCATCCCAATCATCATCTGATGCATCTTCAGGGATAGGATAGATGGTATTTAAGGGTTGAAGCTCGAGAGGGGCTTTCTGTTTCGAATCTGAAGCAGATGGATCTTTGGAAGGGGGGCTTCACCCATTGTAGTATCAGTGTTGGGTACTTCCTCAGTAGGCTGCTCCGAGAAGGACACAGCATCGCCCTCATTTAGAGAGCCTGTGGATAGTTGGAAGCAAGAAGTCAGTTTAGATATTGAAAGCTTATTAAACAAGTGGTTAAAGATAAAAGAGAGAGAGGGAGATATACCAATAGCATTCGGATCAGTTGTGGGAATATTAGTATTGGCAGAAGCAGCTGGAACAGGAGGAACTATGAAGAAGGAGAATAATAAATATAGAATCAGAAATAAAGATAGCAGAAAAGATAATATAAGTTTAGAATTAAACCGTATAGAAAAGATAATATTGGAGATAAAAGGAGAAAGAGTACCAGTCGGTGGTGGGTTGTTTTGGTTAAGATTAGGTTCAACATAACGGATACGCCCACGGGTACCAACTGGGCGACGTCTTGGAGGGAGGTAGCGGAGCCATTCCCCGTATTGCAGCTTGTTTAGATCTAGAGAAGAACGAATGGGGCTGTTTTCAACTATGTGGCTAATTATTCCACAGCCAGGACATAAAGTTGGAAGGCGTTCGTATTGGAGATGACACATGGTTTTGTTGGCCCCGTATCCAATGAAAACGAAACGGGTGATCGGTCTGGTGATATCCAGAAAAATTTCTACCCTCAGGAAGTCTTTCATATTTCCTTCAAGTTCTCGAGTATCAGTTCGAATGACGTTTCCCACCATAGATCCAAGAGCATGTCCCACTAGGTGCGATCGATCAATGTCCTCAAAGAGTGAGGAAGGCAGGGCGAAAATACGGATCCAGATTCTCATAATGTTGAAGGAATAATCTCCAATGGATTTAGCAGGGTCGTACTCGGTAATGGCTAACCATTCGTCCTTATACAGCCAAGGACCGCGGTTAAGGACTTCATAGCATGACTTGACTTCCTTGAACTTGATCTTGAGGAAATTGTCTTGGATGACAGAAATAGATACCACATCGTTAGGCTTCCAGATGCCTTCGAATGCGCTAATGACGGAATAAATATCAATGGTTTTGGACGAGATAAAACATCCTAAGAGGAATAGCTTGGGATCCTCCTTGACAAAATCCCAGCCGAAATCTGGGGTGTAAAGGAGTTCTGCTTCCTCATGAGTGAGGTCGATGGAACTGAGCTGGGGGATAGAGGAGGATGCCATAGATGATGTATAGAGATTAAGGAGAATAGGAGGGTTGGGAGAGGTTTGTGGCTTAATACGATTATGTTGTCCATATAAATAAGAAGAGATTGTGTAAGCTATTCTATGGTAAGTAATCAGTAAAGGAAATTGAGATAGAATTAGTGACCTTAAAATTTGTATTATTATTATGACATAAAGGAAAGTTGGAAAGAAACTTTCTCTTTTAAAACGAAGTAGATGAGTTAAAGGGGAAAATTCATTAAATAGATTAAATAATGCCAACTTTAAAACAAGATTTAAGGAAGTATTCCTTAAATACAAAAAGAATTGTAAGGGAAGGTGTAATAGGAAATAAAGTAGGTGTTTGCGGATGTATTTACTGATATTTAGGGATGTATAAGGAAAGGATGAATTACAACTGGCAATTATAGCTGACATTTTAATAAGGGAGAAAGTAAAACGGGAATTTAAAATATAATTTAATGCTAGACGATTGATAATAAGAAGGGAAATAGGACATCTAAGATAAAAGGTAAATGGGTAAGTAATTGGAAAGATTTTAATAAATAATTGCATTAAAAAGTTTGGAGTAAATATGTAGGAAAACGGATGTAATAAATTCGAGATTAATTTCGGCCAAACGTTTTGTAAAATCATTTTAGAAAAGAAAAGTGATTTTGAAAAATTGTAAGTATGAATAGAATTTAGCAAAAAGGGGGCCCTACTTAGCAGGGTGTTGGTAGAATCCCACAAATGGGCTTGTGAATGTTCACCTAAGAAGGCGTAGTAGGAATAAAGTTCCTTTGTGTTCGTCAAATAAGAGGATATATATGCGTTATAACATACATCATAGATATTGTAAGTAACATGCAAAGCAATATCATGGCATGAAGGCATACATCTAATGGCAGAATAAAAGCAAATAAAAGGCAGAGAAGAAAGAAAGCAACCATAAAAAATTACAAACCCAGGGAAAGGAGGAGGTGGGGTAAAGAAAATTATTACAGACCAAATGAGCAAATAAAGATGGGGGGAAAGGCGATTAAAACCTACTGCTAGCAAATAGATACAGAACCAAATAGGAGAGGATAAATAAAAGGTACATAGTATCCTGTAACGTTGCATGATAAAGTTGGCAGAATGTTCCATTGTCTGCAAATCGTACAAAGCAAACAGGAAAGGAAAAATGAATAAAAAGTAACATAAAATTTTAATTACAGGATATATAGTCAAAAATAAATGCGTATGAGTGTTGGGAGATTCAATTGGAAAAGAGATAGATGTAATGGACCATGCAGTAAAGAGTATAGATGGTTTGGCTGGAGTCATGGTATAATAATATATAATTAAGTATAGAGAAAAACCTACGAAGGGGGTTGTTGTTAAATTCCCAAAGAGGGATTGAGATGTATTAAAGTAAATAAAACAGACATTGGAATTAAAGGAATGTTTCGTATTGTGTAGATACGATAGCTGATGAACAAAATTTTGGATGAAGGGGTAGATAGAAGTTTTACCTTTTCGAATGGAATCCGGATTAATTCTGTGCATTTGGGTAAAAAAGTATGAGTACTTCCTGGAATATAATTTGTCACATATTGCTTGCAACCAATGATCCATAAACATAAAAGGAAGTAGGATTAGAATCAAAGAAGGTAGAATATGAGAAGAATTAATATAGTTACTTAAATAGTAAAGAAGGTAAGTAATGCATAAAAATCCCAGAAAGTGGGCTAGCAGATGGTTCCCTGGTCGGGATTGATAAAAGTGTGAGATATTTGACCACAAAAACAGAAAAACGGAAAAATCAGAATGAAACAGACAAACCCAGATAGATATAAGGATCACAGAAGAGAAAATAATGCTGATTATATAAAGAATATGAATAAGATGTGGTAGATATAAAAGGCTATCTAAACAGGGTATAAAGAGAAAACTATTAACACAACAATGGTGAAAATATAGAATAGGAAAATATACGATTGGAAAAAGAGTCACAGCACTAAAGGGATACAACAGATAAAAAGGTTTGGATTTAAAAATTGGTAGAAATATAGACAGTTTTAAGAAACATATAATAATAAGGACAGAAAAAGACCAGGGATCATAATGAAGAAATTTAGATTTCATAATCATATACAATAAGCTAGGTAAAACATTGTGCGTAGGGGAAAAGTAAAGAAACAGATAATAGAGAAAGTACCTACGAATTGGTGGACTTCCAGATCTTCTGATACGAGAGGAAATGGAAAACCGCATAAGCTGAAAAAGGAAGATCAGAGAAAAGTTAAGGAAAAATATCAGTATTAAATAAAAAAGAAAATTAAGGGGAAAATGAAAAGGCAAAACAACCCTAGCCGAATCAACGGCCGGAAAAGAGATATTTCCATCGATGAGTTCCAAAGCAAAGAGATATTGGGAGAAATTATAAGAAAAGAAGAAATTAAGTAATGTAAATAAGGAGAAATGTTGCATATATAGATGTTATTACAAGTAATGTATGAGAATCCCAGAAGGTGGGCTGGTGGATAGTTCCCTATAAGGGATTGATAAAAATTTGAATAAGTAGTACTTGTAGTTTTAAATACAGAGAAAATAGCATGAAATATGAGGAAAATGCTAATGGTGATGAAATGCAGCAAACTAGCAAAGGAGCCAAACAGACGATTTTTAAAGATTAATACATGAACTAGATTACAAAAGAGTCTACTGACATAGCAAGAAAAAAGAACAAAACGAATTAAGAGATATGCATAAAAATCAACATAAAGAGCCCAGCAGACATAAGAGAAAAAATCAACCATTGAATACATAAGTATGAATTTAAGGATGAAGGAAATCAATGAATAACTAAAGAAAAAAAGACAAATTATGAACAAAATAGAAAATAAAGAAAAAAAAAGAGAGAGGAAATTGTACCTCCGATGCGAAGAGTGAACAGATCTACAAAATCTATTTTGGGTAGCAGAGGCCCGAATCTGGAAAGATATAGACAAAATGAGTGGGGAAACCCAGAAAACGAAGAGAGAAATAAACAAGGTAGATGAGTAGGGGATAAGAAACCCTAGCCGATCTGACGGCCAGGGGATACCCAAAATGGAGATCGATGTAGGAGGGTGAAAGTCCGCCGCGAGGGTCCTCCACCAGAGGAAAAAGGAATTTATTATCCTTTGTGATAGAAATATGTAAAGAAAAAAATGTGAAAAAACCTTAAAGCATAATATTAAAAAGATCAGAAGAAGGTGAAGGGAGAAAAAATCCAGAAGGTTAAGGGGGCGATTCATATTCTAAAGGAGAAGCGGATGGAGGTTTTGAGATCTTGCATGCATCCAGAAATAAAGAAGCAGGTTGAGATAGAGCCAAAATCCAAAAGGGGAAAAACCCTCGATCAGCCCAAATCTGGAAATCGGAGGGCAAAACGGAGTCGATTGAAACGATTTAATAAATCTGCAACAAAAACTAAAAGAAATTAATTGACAGATCTGTAAGGCTTGAGAAAATAAATTAAAAATGAGGCGGGAGAGGAAAACGAGATGAGAACTTATCTTTAGGGGACGAGGCATACTCCGATGAAAATGGTTACAAACCACCGTCTCAAGCCAGATCAGTGTGCAAATAATGAAGAAAAGGGGGATTTGGGGGGAAAAAAGAAACATATCAGTGAATAAAAACCAGAAAAAAAGTAGTAATAAGATTATGAGAAAAGAAAATACAAAACGATAGGAGGAAAAAAAAAGACGGGTGGGAAGACCCTTGACTTACTCTTACCCAAAATCCTTTGTTCTGCTGAATGAATATTGCCTTGGAACTGAATCGGCTGAAGAGGGAGTGACGTATGGGGGAGGGGGAGTGTAGAGAGTGAGAGGGGGGAGAGGGAAGCCGTGAAAAGGGGGAGATGGAAACCGAAAAGACAAAAGGCAAAAACAGAGAAACTTGGAAAGAGGGAGAGAGAAACGAGAGCCATTCCCATTCGTTACCAGTTGGAATTTTAACTGAGTAAAAAGTACAAAAATTGAGTTTTTGCAATATAATCATGTTGAAATGCTCGTAATCAGTTATATGATCTCCTAAAATTTGAATAAAACTTGTTTTGAGGTCCGTTTTGGATAAATTTTGGATTAGCGATCCTAAATAGGCCTTACAATGGACCCGTTGTAATTTTAACTGAGTAAAAAGTAAAAAAATGAGTTTTGCAATATAATTGCGTTGAAAAGCTCGTAATCAAGTATATGATCTCCTAGAATTTTATTAAAACTTGTTTTGCGGTCCGTTTTGTAGAGGTTTCGGACGAGTGGGTCTAAATAGGCCTTGCAATGGACCCGTTGGAATTTTAACTGAGTAAAAAGTACAAAAATTGAATTTTTGCAATATAATCACATTGAAATGCTCGTAATCACTTATATGATCTTCTAAATTTTGAATAAAACTTGTTTTGCGGTCCAATTTGTAGAGGTTTCGGACAAGCGAGTCTTAATAGGCCTTACAATGGACTCGTTTAAATTTTAACTAAGTAAAAAGTACAAAAATTGAGTTTTTGCAATATAATTACATTGAAAAGCTCGTAATCAAGTATATGAACTCATAAGATTTGAGTAAAGCTTGTTTTGATGTCCGTTTTGTAGAGATTTCAGAAAGCGATCCTAAATAGGCCTTTTGGTAGAGGTTTCGGACGAGCGGGTCTAAATAGGCCTTACAATGGACCCGTTGGAATTTTAACTGAGTAAAAAGTACAAAAAATGAGTTTTTGCAATATAATCACATTGAAATGCTCATAATCAAGTATATGATTTCCTAAAATTTGAATAAAACTTGTTTTGAGGTCCTTTTTGTAGAGATTTCGGACGAGCGATCCTAAATAGGCCTTACAATGGACCCGTTGTAATTTTAACTGAGTAAAAAGTAAAAGAATTGAGTTTTTGCAATATAATCGCGTTGAAATGCTCGTAATGAAGAATATGATCACCTAAAGTTTGATTAAAACTTGTTTTGAGGTTCGTTTTGCAGAGATTTCGGACGAGCGATCCTAAATAGGCTTTACAATGGACCCTTTGGAATTTTAACTGATTAAAAAGTACAAAAATATAGTTTGTGCAATGTAATTGCGTTGAAATGCTCGTAATCAAGTATATGAACTCATAAGATTTGATTAAAACTTGTTTTGAAGTCCGTTTTGTAGAGATTTCGGACGAGCGATCGTAAATAGGCCTTACAATGGACCCGTTGTAATTTTAACTGAGTAAAAAGTACAAAAATTGTCTTTTTGCATTATAATCGCGTTGAAATGCTCATAATCAGTTATATGATCTCCTGAAATTTGAATAAAACTTGTTTTGCTATCCGATTTGTAGAGGTTTCGAACAAGCGATCCAAAATATGCTTTACAATGGCCCCGTTGGAATTTTAACTGAGTAAAAAGTACAAAAATTGAGTTTTTGCAATATAATCGCGTTGAAAAGCTCGTCATCAAGTATATGAACACCTAAAATTTGATTAAAACCTGTTTTTCGATCCGTTTTTGAAGGTTTCGGACGAGCGGGTCTAAATAGGCCTTACAATGGACCCGTGGGAATTTTAACTGAGTAAAAAGTACAAAAATTGAGTTTTTGCAATATAATCGCGTTTAAATGCTCGTAATCAGTTATATGATCTCCTAAAATTTGAATAAAACTTGTTTTGCGGTCCGATTTGTAGAGGTTTCGGACCAGCGTGTCTTAATAGGCCTTACAATGGACCCGTTGGAATTTTAACTGAGTAAAAAGTACAAAAAATTGAGTTTTTGCAATATAATCGCTTTGAAATGCTCCTAATCAAGTATATGAACTCATAGATTTTGATTAAAACTTGTTTTGAGGTCCGTTTTGTAGAGATTTCAGACGAGCGATCCTAAATAGGCCTTATAATTGACCCGTTGGAATTTTAACTGAGTAAAAAGTACAAAAATTTAGCTATTGCAATATAATCGCGTTGAAATGCTCGTAATCAAGTATATGAACTCCAAATATTTGATTAAAACTTGTTTTGCGGTACGTTTTGTAGAGGTTTCGGACGAGCGGGTCTAAATAGGCCTTACAATGGACCCGTGGGAATTTTAACTGACTAAAAATTACAAAAATTGAGTTTTTGCAATATAATCGCGTTGAAATGCTCGTAATCAGTTATATGATCTCCTAAATTTTGAATAAAACTTGTTTTGCGGTTCGATTTGTAGAGGTTTCGGAAAAGCGAGTCTTAATAGGCCTTACAATGGACCCGTTGGAATTTTAATTGACTAAAAAGTACAAAAATTGAGATTTTGCAATATAATCGCGTTGAAAAGCTCGTAGTCAACTATATGAACTTATGCAATTTGATTAAAACTTGTTTTTCGGTCCGTTTTGTAAAGGTTTCGGACGAGCGGGTCTAAATAGGCCTTACAATGGACCCGTTGGAATTCTAACTGAGTAAAAAGTACAAAAGTTGAGTTTTAGCAATATAATCGCGATGAAATGCTCGTAATCAAGTATATGGTCTCCTAAATTTTGATTGAAACTTGTTTTGCGGTCCATTTTGTAGAGGTTTCGGTCGAGCGGGTCTAAATAGACCTTGCAATGGACCCGTTGGAATTTTAACTAAGTAAAAAGTAAAAAAATTGAGTTTTTGCAATATAACCGCATTGAAATGCTCGTAGTGAAGTATATGATCACCTAAAGTTTGTTTAAAACTTGTTTTGAGGTCCGTTTTGCAGAGATTTCGGACGAGCGATCCTAAATAGGCTTTACAATGGACCTTTTGGAATTTTAATTGATTAAAAAGTACAAAAATAAAGTTTTTGCAATATAATTGCGTTGAAATGCTTGTAATCAAGGATATGATCTCCTAAGGTTTCATTAAAACTTGTTTTGCGGTCCGTTTTGTAGAGGTTTCGGACGAGCGGGTCTAAATAAGCCTTACAATGGTCCCGTTGGAATTTTAACTGAGTAAAAAGTACAAAAATTGAGTTTTTGCAATATAATCGCGTTGAAATGCTCGTAAACAAGTATTTGAACTCATAATATTTTATTAAAACTTGTTTTGAGGTCCGTTTTGTTGAGATTTTGGACGAGCGATCCTAAATAGGCCTTACAATGGACCCGTTAGAATTTTAACTGAGTGAAAAGTACAAAAATTGAGTTTTTGCAATATAATCACGTTGAAATGCTCGTAATCAGTTATATGATCTCCTAAAATTTGAATAAAACATGTTTTGCGGTACGATTTGTAGAGGTTTCGGACAAGCGAGTCTTAATAGGCCTTACAATTGACCCGTTTAAATTTTAACTGAGTAAATAGTAAAAAAATTGAGTTTTTGCAATATAATCGCATTGAAAAGCTCGTAATCAAGTATATGAACTCATAATATTTTATTAAAACTTGTTTTGAGGTCCGTTTTGTAGAGATTTCGGACGAGCAATCTTAAATAGGCCTTACAATGGACCCGTTGTAATTTTAACTGAGTAAAAAGTACAAAAATTGAGTTTTTGCAATATAATCGCATTGAAAAGCTCGTAATCAAGTATATGAACTCCAAAAATTTGATTAAAACTTGTTTTGCGGCCCGTTTTTTAGAGGTTTCGGGCGAGCGGGTCTAAATAGGCCTTACAATGGACCCGTTGGAATTTTAACTGAGTAAAAAGTATAAAAATTTAGTTTTTGCAATATAATCGCATTGAAAAGCTCGTAATCAAGTATATGAACTCCAAAAATTTGATTAAAACTTGTTTTGTGGCCCGTTTTTTAGAGGTTTCGGAAGAGCGGGTCTAAATAGGCCTTACAATGGACCCGTTGGAATTTTAACTGAGTAAAAAGTACAAAAATTTAGTTTTTGCAATATAATCGCATTGAAAAGCTCGTAATCAAGTATATGAACTCCTAAAATTTGATTAAAACTTGTTTTTCGGTCCGTTTTGTAGAGGTTTCGGACGAGCGGGTCTAAATAGTCCTTACAATGGACCCGTGGGAATTTTAACTGAGTAAAAAGTACAAAAATTGAGTTTTTGCAATATAATCGCGTTAAAATGCTCGTAATCAGTTATATGATCTCCTAAAATTTGAATAAAACTTGTTTTGCGGTCCGATTTCTAGAGGTTTTGGACAAGCGAGTCTTAATAGGCCTTACAATGGACCCGTTGGAATTTTAACCGAGTAAAAAGTACAAAAATTGAGTTTTTGCAATATAATCACGTTGAAATGCTCGTAATCAGTTATATTATCTCCTAAAATTTGAATAAAACATGTTTTGCGGTCCGATTTGTAGAGGTTTCGGACAAGCGAGTCTTAATAGGCCTTACAATGGACCCGTTTAAATTTTAACTGAGTAAAAAGTACAAAAATTTAATTTTTGTAATATAATCGCATTAAAAAGCTCGTAATCAAGTATATGAACTCCTAAAATTTGATTAAAACTTGTTTTTCGGTCAGTTTTGTGGAGGTTTCAGACGAGCAGGTCTAAATAGGCCTTACAATGGACCCGAAGGAATTTTAATTGAGTAAAAAGTACAAAAATTGAGTTTTTGCAATATAATCGCATTTAAATGCTCGTAATCAGTTATATGATCTCCTAAAATTTGAATAAAACTTGTTTTGCGGTCTGATTTGTAGAGGTTTCGGACAAGCGAGTCTTAATAGGCCTTACAGTGGACCCAATGGAATTTTAACTGACTAAAAATTTTAAAAATTGAGTTTTTGCAATATAATCGCGTTGAAATGCTCGTAATCAAGTATATGAACTCCTAAAATTTGTTTAAGACTTGTTTTGCGGTTCGTTTTGTAAAGGTTTCGGACGAGCGGGTCTAAATAGGCCTTACAATGGACCCGTGGGAATTTTAACTGAGTAAAAAGCACAAAATTTGAGTTTTTGCAATATAATCGCGTTGAAATGCTCGTAATCAGTTATATGATCTCCTAAAATTTGAATAAAATTTGTTTTGCGGTCCGATTTGTAGAGGTTTCGGACAAGCGAGTCTTAATAGGCCTTACAATGGACTCGTTGGAATTTTAACTGAGTAAAAAGTACAAAAAATTGTGTTTTTGCGAAATAACCGCGTTGAATGCTCTTAATCAAGTATATGAACTCAAAGATTTTGATTAAAACTTGTTTTGAGGTCTGTTTTGTAGAGATTTCGGACGAGCGATCCTAAATAGGCCTTACAATTGACCCGTTCGAATTTTAACTGAGTAAAAAGTATAAAAATTGAGTTTTTGCAATATAATCGCGTTGAAAAGCTCGTAATCAAGTATATGAACTCCAAAAATTTGATTAAAACTTGTTTTGCGGTCCGTTTTGTAGAGGTTCCAGACGAGCGGGTCTAAATAGGCCTTACAATGGACCCGTTGGAATTTTAACTGAGTAAAAAGTACAAAAATTTAGTTTTTGCAATATAATCGCGTTGAAAAGCTCGTAATCAAGTATATGAACTCCTGAAATTTGATTAAAACTTGTTTTTCGGTCCGTTTTGTAGAGGTTTCGGACGAGCGATCCTAAATAGGCCTTACAATGGACCCGTTGTAATTTTAATCGTGTAAAAAGTAAAAAAAATGAGTTTTTGTAATTTAATCACGTTGAAATGCTCGTAATCAGTTATATTATCTCCTAAAATTGGAATAAAACTTGTTTTGCGGTTCGATTTGTAGAGGTTTCGGACATGCGAGTCTTAATAGGCCTTACAATGGACCCATTTAAATTTTAACTGAGTAAAAAGTACAAAAATTGAGTTTTTGGAATATAATCGCATTGAAAAGCTCGTAATCAAGTATATGAACTCATAAGTTTTGATTAAAACTTGTTTTGAGGTCCGTTTTGTAGAGATTTCAGACGAGCGATCCTAAATAGGCCTTAGAATGGACCCGTTGGAATTTTAACTTAGTAAAAAGCACAGAAATTGAGTTTTTGCAATATAATTGCGTTGAAAAACTCGTAATCAAGTATATGAACTCCTATAATTTTATTAAAAACCTGTTTTTCGGTCCGTTTTGTAGAGGTTTCGGACTAGCGGGTCTAAATAGGCCTTATAATGGACCCGTGGAAATTTTAACTGAGTAAAAAGTTAAAAAATTGTGTTTTTGCAATATAATCACGTTGAAATGCTTGTAATCAAGTATATGATCACCTAAAATTTG
The DNA here is from genome assembly GCA_030270665.1 of Hibiscus trionum. Taxonomy (NCBI): domain Eukaryota; kingdom Viridiplantae; phylum Streptophyta; class Magnoliopsida; order Malvales; family Malvaceae; genus Hibiscus; species Hibiscus trionum. The sequence goes on along the minus strand of BSYR01000010.1, from coordinate 32,692,645 downwards.
GTTAAAACTTTTTTTGAGGTCCGTTTTGCAGAGATTTCGGACGAGTGATCCTAAATAGGCTTTACAATGGATCCGTTGGAATTTGAACGGATTAAAAAGTACAAAAAATGAGTTTTTGCAATATAATCACGTTGAAATGCTCGTAATCAAGTATATGATCTCCTAAAATTTGAATAAAAGTCATTTTGAGGTCCGTTTTGTAAAGATTTTGGACGAGCGATCCTAAATAGGCCTTACAATGGACCCGTTGTAATTTAAACTAAGTAAAAAGTATAAAAAAATGAGTTTTTGAAATATAATCGCGTTGAAATGCTCGTAATCAAGTATATGATCACCTAAAATTTGGTTAAAACTTGTTTTGAGGTCCGTTTTGCTGAGATTTCGGACGAGCGATCCTAAATAGGCTTTACCATGGACCCGTTGGAATTTTAACGGATTAAAAAGTACAAAAATTTAGTATTTGCAATATAATTGCGTTGAAATGCTTGTAATCAAGTATATGATCTCCTAAAGTTTGATTAAAACTTGTTTTTCGGTCCGTTTTGTAGAGGTTTCGGACGAGCAGGTCTAAATAAGCCTTACAATAGACCCGTTGGAATTTTAACTGAGTAAAAAGTAAAAAAAATTGAGTTTTTGCAATATAATCGAGTTGAAATGCTCGTAATCAGTTATATGATCTCTTAAAATTTGAATAAAACTTGTTTTGCGGTCTGATTTGTAGAGGTTTCGGACAAGCGAGTCTTAATAGGCCTTACAATGGACCCGTTAGAATTTTACCTGGGTAAAAAGTACAAAATTTGAGTTTTTGCAATATAATCGCGTTGAAATTCTCGTAATCAAGTATATGAACTCATGAACCTTGATTAAAACTTTTTTTGAGCCCCGTTTTGTAGAGATTTCGGACGAGCGATCCTAAATTTGCCTTACAATGGACCCGTTGGAATTTTAACTGAGTAAAAAGTACAAAAATAAAGTTTTTACAGTATAATCACGTTGAAAAGCTCGTAATCAAGTATATGAACTCCAAAAATTTGATTAAACCTTGTTTTGTGGTCCGTTTTACAGAGGTTTCGGACAAGCGAGGCTAAATAGGCCTTGTAATGGACTCGTTGGAATTTTAACTGAGTAAAAAGTACAAAAATTAAGTTTTTGTTATATAATCGCGTTGAAATGCTCGTAATCAGTTATATGTTCTCCGAAAATTTGAATAAAACTTGTTTTTAGGCCCGTTTTGTATAGATTTCGGACGAGCGATCCTAACTAGGCCTTACAATGGACCCGTTGTAATTTTAACTGAGTAAAAAGTAAAAAAAATGAGTTTTTGCATTATAATCGCATTGAAAAGATCGTAATCAAGTATATGATCTCCTAAAATTTAATTAAAACTTGTTTTGTTGTCCGTTTTATAGAGGTTTCGGACGAGCGGGTCTAAATAGGCCTTTAAAAGGACCCGTTGGAATTTTAACTGAGTAAAAAGTACAATAATTGAATTTTTGCAATATAATCACATTGAAATGCTTGTAATCAGTTATATGATCTCCTAAAATTTGAATAAAACTTGTTTTGCAGTCCAATTTGTAGAGGTTTCGGACAAGAGAGTCTTAATATGCCTTACAATGGACCCGTTTAAATTTTAAATTAGTAAAAAGTACAAAAATTAAGTTTTTGCAATGTAATCGCATTGAAAAGCTCGTAATCAAGTATATGATTTCCTAAAATTTGAATAAAACTTGTTTTGAGGTCCGTTTTGTAGAGATTTCGGATGAGCGATCCTAAATAGGCCTTACAATGGACCTGTTGTAATTTTAATTGAGTAAAAAGTAAAAAAAATTGAGTTTTTGCAATATAATCGCGTTGAAATGCTTGTAATCAAGTATATGATCACTTAAAATTTGGTTAAAACATGTTTTGAGGTCCGTTTTGCAGAGATTTCGGACGAGCGATACTAAATAGGCTTTACAATGGATTAAAAAGTACAAAAATATAGTTTTTGCAATATAATTGCATTGAAATTCTTGTAATCAAGTATATGATCTCCTAGAGTTTGATTAAAACTTGTTTTTCGGTCCGTTTTGTAAAGGTTTTGGACGAGCGGGTCTAAATAAGCCTTACAATGGACCCGTTGGAATTTTAACTTAGTAAAAAGTAAAAAAAATGAGTTTTTGCAATATAATCGAGTTGAAATGCTCGTAATCAGTTATAAGATCTACTAAATTTTGAATAAAACTTGTTTTGCGGTCCGATTTGTAGAGGTTTCGGACAAGCGAGTCTTAATATGCCTTACAATAGACCCCTTGTAATTTTAACTGAGTAAAAAGTACAAAATTTGAGTTTTTGCAATATATTCGCGTTGAAATGCTCGTAATCAAGTATATGAACTCATAAAATTTAATTAAAACTTGTTTTGAGGTCCGTTTTGTAGAGGTTTAGGACGAGCGATCCTAAATAGGCCTTACAATGGACCCGCTGGAATTTTAACTGAGTAAAAAGTACAAAAATTGAGTTTTTACAATTTAATCACGTTGAAATGCTCGTAATCGGTTAACTGAGTAAAAAGTAAAAAAATTAGTTTTTGCAATATAATCGTATTGAAAAGCTCGTAATCAAGTATATGAACTCCAAAAATTTGATTAAAACCCTTTTTTCGGTCCGTTTTGTAGAGGTTTCGGACGAACGTGTCTAAATAGGCCTTATAATGACCCGTGGGAATTTTAACTGAGTAAAAAGTACAAAAATTGAGTTTTTGCAATATAATCACGTTGAAATGCTCGTAATCAGTTATATGATCTCCTAAAATTTGAATAAAACTTGTTTTGAGGTCCATTTTGTAGAGATTTCAGACGAGCGATCCTAAATAGGCCTTACAATGGACCCGTTGGAATTTTAATTGAGTATAAAGTACAAAAATTTACTTTTTGCAATATAATCGCATTGAAAAGCTCGTAATCAAGTATATGAACTCCAAAAATTTGATTAAAAACCTTTTTTCGGTCCGTTTTGTAGAGGTTTCGGACGAGCGGGTCTAAATAGGCCTTATAATGGACCCGTGGGAATTTTAACTTAGTAAAAAGTACAAAAATTTCGTTTTTGCAATATAATTGCATTGAAATGCTCGTAATCAAGTATATGATCTTCTAAAATTTGATTAAAATTTGTTTTGCGGTCAGTTTTGTAGAGGTTTCGGACAAGCGGATCTAAATAGGCCTTGCAATGGACCCGTTGGAATTTTAACTGAGTAAAAAGTACAAAATTGAGTTTTTGCAATATAATAGCGTTGAAATGCTCGTAATAAGTTATATGATCACGTAAAATTTGAATAAAACTTGTTTTGCGGTCCGATTTGTAGAGGTTTCGGACAAGCGAGTCTTAGTAGGCCTTACAATGGACCCAATGGAATTTTAACTAAGTAAAAAGTAAAAAAAATTGAGTTTTTGCAATGTAATCGCGTTGAAATGCTCGTAATCATGTATATGAACTCATAAAGTTTGATCAAAACTTGTTTTGAGGTCCATTTTGTAGAGATTTCGGACGAGCGATCCTAAATAGGCCTTACAATGGACCAGTTGGAATTTTAACCGAGTAAAAAGTACAAAAATTGAGTTTTTGCAATATAATCGCGTTGAAAAGCTCGTAATCAAGTATATGATGTCCTAATATTTGATTAAAACTTGTTCTGCGGTCCGTTTTGTAGAGGTTTCGGACGAGCGGCCCTAAATAGGCCTTACAATGGACCAGTTGGAATTTTAACCGAGTAAAAAGTACAAAATTGAGCTTTTGCAATATAATCGCGTTGAAAAGCTTGTAATCAAGTATATGAACTCCAAAAATTTGTTTAAGACTTGTTTTGCGGTCCGTTTTGTAGAGGTTTCGGACGAGCGGGTCTAAATAGGCCTCACAATGGACCCGTTGGAATTTTAACTGAGTTAAAAGTACAAAATTTGAGTTTTTGCAATATAATCCTGTTGAAATGCTCATAATCAAGTATATGATCTCCTAAATTTTGATTAAAACTTGTTTTGCGGTCCGTTTTGTAGAGGTTTCGGACGAGCTGGTCTAAATAGGCCTTGCAATGGACCCGTTGGAATTTTAACTGAGTAAAAAGTACAAAAACTGAGTTTTTTGCAATATAATCGCGTTGAAATGCTCGTAGAAAGTTATATGATAACCTAAAATTTGAATAAAACTTGTTTTGCGGTCCGATTTGTAGAGGTTTCGGACAAGCGAGTCTTAGTAGGCCTTACAATGGACCCAATGGAATTTTAACTGAGTAAAAAGTAAAAAAAATGAGTTTTTGCAATGTAATCGCGTTGAAATGCTCGTAATCATGTATATGTACTCATAAAGTTTGATTAAAACTTATTTTGAGGTCCGTTTTGTAGAGATTTCGGACGAGCGATCCTAATAGGCCTTACAATGGACCCGTTGGAATTTTAACCGAGTAAAAAGTACAATAATTGAGTTTTGCAATATAGTCGCGTTGAAAAGCTCGTAATCAAGTATAAGAACTCCAAAAATTTGATTAAAACTTGATTTGCGGTCCGATTTGTAGAGGTTTCGGACGAGCGATCCTAAATAAGCCTTACAATGGACCCGTTGGAATTTTAACCGAGTAAAAAGTAAAAAAATTGAGTTTTTGCAATATAATCGCGTTGAAGAGCTCGTAATCAAGTATATGATCTCCAAAAAATTGTTTAAAACTTATTTTGCGGTCCGTTTTTGTAGAGATTTCAGACGAGCGGATCTAAATAGGCCTTACAATGGACCCGTTGTAATTTTAACTGAGAAAATAGTATAAAAATTGAGTTTTTGCAATATAATCTTGTTGAAATGCTCCTAATCAAGTATGTGATCTCCTAAATTTTGATTAAAACTTGTTTTGTGGTCCGTTTTTTAGAGGTTTCGGACGAGCGGGTCTAAATAGGCCTTACAATGGACCCGTTGTAATTTTAACTGAGTAAAAAGTACAAAAATTGAGTTTTTGCAATATAATCGCGATGAAATGCTCGTAATCAATTATATGATCTCCTAAAATTTGAATAAAACTTGTTTTGAGGTCCATTTTGTAGAGATTTCGGACGTGCGATCCTAAATAGGCCTTACAATGGACCCGTTGTAATTTTAACTAAGTAAAAATTAAAAAACTGAGTTTTTGCAATATAATCGCATTGAAATGCTCGTAATCAAGTATATGATCTCCTAAAGTTTGATTAAAACTTGTTTTGCGGTCCGTTTTGTAGAGGTTTCGGATGAACGAGTCTAAATTGGCCTTACAATGGACCCGTTGAAATTTTAACAGAGTAAAAAGTAATAAAAATGAGTTTTTGCAATATAATCGCGTTGAAATGCTCGTAATCAGTTATATGATCTCCTAAAATTTGAATAAAACTTGTTTTGAGGTCCGTTTTGTAGAGATTTCAGACGAGCGATCCTAAATAGGCTTTACAATGGCCCCGTTGGAATTTTAACTGAGTAAAAAGTAAAAAAAAATAGTTTTTGAAATAAAACTTGAATAAAACTTGTTTTGAGGTTCGTTTTGTAGAGATTTCGGACGAGCGATCCTAAATAAACCTTGCAGTGGACCCGTTGGAATTTTAACCGAGTAAAAAGTACAAAAATTAAGTTTTTGCAATATAATCGTGTTGAAATGCTCGTAATCAAGTATATGATCTCCTAAATTTTGATTAAAACTTGTTTTGCGGTCTGTTTTGTAGAGGTTTCGGATGAGCGGGTCTAAATAGGCCTTGCAATGGACTCGTTGGAATTTTAACCGAGTAAAAAGTACAAAAATTGAGTTTTTGCAATATAATCGCGTTGAAATGCTCGTAATCATTTATATGATCTCCTAAAATTCGAATAAAACTTGTTTTACGGTCCTATTTGTAGAGGTTTCGGACAAGCGAGTCTTAATAGGCCTTACAATGGACCCAAATGAATTTTAACTAAGTAAAAAGTACAAAAATTGAGTTTTTGCAATATAATCGCATTGAAATGCTCGTAATCAAGTATATGAACTCATAAAGTTTGATTAAAACTTGTTTTGAGGTCCGTTTTGTAGAGATTTCGGACGAGCGATCCTAAATAGGCCTTAAAATAGACCCGTTGGAATTTTAACTGAGTAAAAAGAACAAAAATTTAGTTTTTGGAATATAATCGGGTTGAAATGCTCGTAATCATGAATATGAACTCCTAAATTTTGATTAAAACTTTTTTTTCGGTCCGTTTTGTAGAGGTTTCGGTCGAGCGGGTCTAAATAGGCCTTACAATGGACCCGTTGGAATTTTAAATGAGTAAAAACTACAAAAATTGAGTTTTTGCAATATAATCGCGTTGTAATGCTCGTAATCAAGTATATAATCTCCTAGAATTTGATTAAAACTTGTTTTGCGGTCCTATTTGTAGAGGTTAGGGACGAGCGAGTCTAAATAGGCCTTTCAATGGACCCGTTGGAATTTTAACTGATTAAAAAGTACAAAAATTGAGTTTTTGCAATATAATCGCGTTGAAATGCTCGTAATCAGTTATATGATCTCCTAAGATTTGATTAAAACTTGTTTTGAGGTCTGTTTTGTAGAGATTTTGGACGAGCGATCCTAAATAGGCCTTACAATGGACCAGTTGTTATTTTAACTGAGTAAAAATTACAAAAATTGAGTTTTTGTAATATAATCGCGTTGAAATGCTCGTAATCAAGTATATGATCTCCTAAAATTGGATTAAAAATTGTTTTGCGGTCCGTTTTGTAGAGGCTTCGGACGAGCGGGTCTAAATAGGCCTTGCAATTGACCCGTTGGAATTTTAACTGAGTAAAAAGTACAAAATTGAGTTTTTGCAATATAATCCCGTTGAAATGCTCGTAATCAGTTATATGATCTCCTAAAATTTGAATAAAACTTGTTTTGAGGTCTGTTTCGTAGAGGTTACGGACGAGCGGGTCTAAATAGGCCTTACAATGGAACCGTTGGAATTTTAACTGAGTAAAAAGTACAAAAATTGAGTTTTTGCAATATAATCGAGTTGAAATGCTCGTAATCAAGTATATGATGTCCTAATATATGATTAAAACTTGTTCTGAGGTCCGTTATGTAGAGATTTCGGACGAGCGATCCTAAATAGGCCTTACAATAGACCCCTTGTAATTTTAACTGAGTAAAAAATACAAAAATTGAGTTTTTGCAATATAATCATGTTGAAATGCTCGTAATCAAGTATATGATGTCCTACTATTTGATTAAAACTTGTTTTGAGGTCCGTTTTGTAGAGATTTCGGACGAGTGATCCTAAATAGGCCTTACAATAGACCCGTTGTAATTTTAACTGATTAAAAAGTACAAAAATTGAGTTTTTGCAATATAATCGCGTTTAAATGCTCGTAATCAAGTATATGATCTCCTAAGATTTGATTAAAACTTGTTTTGCAGCCCGTTTTGTAGAGGTTTCGGACGACCGGGTCTAAATAGGCCTTACAATGGACCCGTTGGAATTTTAATTGAGTAAAAAGTACAAAAATTTAGTTTTTGCAATATAATCGTATTAAAAAGCTCGTAATCAAGTATATGAACTCCTAAAATTTGATTAAAAACCTATTTTTCGGTCCGTTTTGTTGAGGTTTCGGACGAGCGGGTCTAAATAGGCCTTATAATGGACCTGTGGGAATTTTAACTGAGTAAAAAATACAAAAATTGAGTTTATGAAATATAATGGCGTTGAAATGCTTGTAATCAGTTATATGATCTCCTAAAACTAGAATAAAACTTGTTTTGCGGTCCGATTTGTAGAGATTTCGGACAAGCGATCCTAAATAGGCTTTACAATGGACCCGTTGGAATTTTAATTGATTAAAAAGTACAAAAATATAGTTTTTGCAAAATAATCGCGTTGAAATGCTCGTAATCAAGTATATGATCTCCTAAATTTTGATTAAAACTTGTTTTGCGTTCCGTTTTATAGAGGTTTCAGACGAGCAGGTCTAAATAAGCCTTACAATGGACCAGTTGGAATTTTAACTGAGTAAAAAGTACAAAAATTTAGTTTTTGCAATATAATCGCGTTGAAATGCTCGTAATCAGTTATATAATCTACTAAAATTTGAATAAAATATGTTTTGCGGTCCTATTTGTAGAGGTTTCGGACAAGCGAGTCTTAATAGACCTTATAATAGACCCCTTGTAATTTTAACTGAGTAAAAAGTACAAAAATTGAGTTTTTGCAATATAATCGCGTTGAAAAGCTCGTAATCAAGTATATGAACTCCAAAAATTTGATTAAAACTTGTTTTGCGGTCCATTTTGTAGAGGTTTCGGACGAGCGGGTCTATATAGGCGTTACAATGGACCCGTTGGAATTTTAACTGAGTAAAAAGTACAAAATTTTAGTTTTTGCAATATAATAGTGTTGAAATACTCGTAATCAGTTATATGATCTCCTAAAATTGTAATAAAACTTATTTTGAGGTCCGTTTTGTAGAGATTTCGGACGAGCGATCCTAAATAGGACTTACAATGGACCCGTTGTAATTTTAACTGAGTAAAAAGTACAAAATTTGAGTTTTTGCAATATAATCGCGTTGAAATGCTCGTAATCAGTTATATGATCTCCTAAAATTGTAATAAAACTTGTTTTGAGGTCCGTTTTGTAGAGATTTCGGACGAGCTATCCTAAATAGGTTTTACAATGGACCCGTTGGAATTTTAACTGAGTAAAAAGTACAAAAAATGAGTTTTTACAATATAATCGCGTTGAAATGCTCGTAATCAAGTATATGATGTCCTAATATATGATTAAAACTTGTTTTGTGGTCTGTTTTGTAGAGATTTCGGACGAGTGATCCTAAATAGGCCTTACAATAGACCCGTTGTAATTTTAACTAAGTAAAAAGTAAAAAATTGAGTTTTTGTAATATAATCGCGTTGAAATGCTCGTAATCAAGTATATGATCTCCTGAATTTTGATTAAAACTTGTTTTGTGGTCCGTTTTGTAGAGGTTTCGGACGAGCGGGTCTAAATAGGCCTTGCAATGGACCCGTTGTAATTTTTTTTTTGATGAAAAGGCCTCATTAAAAACCCCTACTACTGTCCTTCAAGCAGAGCTAGAGGACCCTAAAAAGGGGAAAAGAGTGCCCAAATATTATTAATCAATGAATATTTGTTACAAGATGTTGAATACAATGTGGGATGTCCGATTCAAATGACGAAGAGGTCATAGAATGCAGAGAAAAAGTAGCCAAGGTATGGGCTAATACATTTGCCTCACGGCGTACAAAGGAAATAGAAATAAAGTCAAAGTCATGAAGAGAAGCTTGTATCTGAAGAATGGTTGGTCCCATAGTAGATAGGTCCTGAGCAGGATTGTTGATCCTATTCGCGAGAGAGGCGCAGTCAGTTTCGATCAAGATACGACTCCATCCTTGAGAACGGGCAAAGGTGAGACCAGCAAGGATGCTTTCCCCCTCACTGGTGATAGCGTCCTGGCGGCTACCAAGAGGGAAAGCAAGACCACCCACGACTGCTCCTGCAGGGTCACGAGCAACAACGCCTACGGCTGCTGCACGAGTTGATGGGTTAAAAGCTCCGTCCACATTAATTTTGATATAATTAGATGGAGGAGGAGTACAGGTTGGTTTAGACAATGTAGATGGAGATGGGTTAGATGAAATTAAAGATTTACAAAATTCATCATGTAAGCTAATTGAGTTGACAGCAATTAGCCATGGAGGTTGTAGATGGTGGTTGTGAACCCAATCATTTCGTCTGTTCCAAATATTCCATAAAACGGTAAGGAAGAGACCAAATTTTTCAGAGGAAACTGTAGAGGCTGCTTCCTCTAACCATTGTAAGGGCGTAGGAGTTAGACTCTTATAAAGAGAGATAGGGATACCACTAATTTGGAGGGCTTCAGAAGCCCCAGGGCAGTCACGAAGCGTATGAAGAATCGATTCCGAATGACTACCACAGATTGAGTAGGGCCCCGAGTTAGGGGAAAAAGCTTGCATTTTAGAACCAACTGGTAGAGCATCAGACGCCATACGCCAGCCAAAAGTTTTAACTTTGGGTAGAGCTTTGATTTTGGATAAAAACTTCCAGAAACGAGTTGGTGGCGAAGGTTGGGTTATTGAACGTTGTAAGAAAATATATCCAGAACGGACTGAGTAAATACCCGAGTCATTGTGAGACCATAGAATTGAATCCTGTTGATCATTTATGATAGGAATACGGAGGATGGTATCGGCATCAATTGTGTTGAAGTAATTATTTAACTTTACCGTATCCCAGGCAGTTTGGTTACAGATCATAAAATCACGACATCTAATCTGAAATTCATCAGAAATTTCATAAACCCCAGTCGGGGAAGATCCTCCCCATATATCTTTGTGTATTCTAATATTACTGTTTATACCAGGGCGGTGAAGAAAACCAGGGAAAAGACGCTGAAGAGCGTTATATATACCTTGCCAAGCAAAGGAGCCCCTACTAGGTTTTGGTGCATCCAGGATGTTGCCTGCAGGAAAGTATTTAGATCGGTATATTTGTCCTAATAAGGAGTCTGGTTCACAGATTAGTTTCCAAATTTGTTTACCCAAGAGAGCGATATTGAAATCATGTAAGTCCTTAAAACCCATGCCGCCAGCAGATTTGGGTAAACATATACGATTCCATGGTAACATATGCCAACCTTTTTTGTTGGATTTGCCAGTCCACCAGTATTGGCGGATTGATGTAGTCATGTCGTCGATAATATTATGTGGAAGGAGATAGCAAGACATAACATATTGTGGAAGAGATTGTAAGACAGCTTTGATGAAGATCTCTCGACCACTAAAGGATAGAAGATGTTTGTCCCAGCTAGAGAGACGATCATGTACTTTATCTCGTACAAATCCTAGGGATTCAGTTTTATTTTTCCCAATTAGAAGCGGGATGCCTAGGTAAACACCAGGGTTAGAAACCTCGCGTACTTGTAGAAGGCTGTTAATTGCATTTCTTGTTGCAGTTGGTGTACGCGGATTATAAAAAATTGTTGATTTCTCAAAATTGACTGCTTGACCGGAAGCATTAGCATAAGTTTGAAGGGCATTTTTCAGAAGGGACGCTTCAGATCGGTTGGTATTGATAAATACCATGCAATCGTCAGCAAAAAGCAGGTGGTTGACTTTTGGCCCATGCTTACTTGCGCCTAGACCTGGGAGAATTTTAGTTTGTTGAGCGGCTGCTAAGTAAGCTGAGAGGCCTTGAGTACAGAATAGAAAGAGAAAAGGTGATAGAGGATCCCCCTGGCGAAGACCACGTTGGGGTTGAAAGGTGGGCGGGAAAGAATTATTAATTTTGACTGAGAAAGATACTGTAGTAATACAACGCATTATAAGCTTGATCCATTCGGAATCAAAGCCCATGCGTTCCATTACATTAGCGAGAAAAGACCATTCTACTCTGTCGAATGCTTTCTCCATGTCTAGTTTAAGTGCAGCTCCTTGAGAGGATTTAGTAGCTCCTGTATTGATATTGTGGATGATTTCATGAGCAATAAGGATGTTGTCCGATATATTGCGACCCTGGACAAAGGCTGCTTGATTAGGGCTAATGCAAAGGGGTATAGCCTGTTTCATTCTATTGACTATTGTTTTGGCTATTATTTTATAAAGGACAGTGCAGAGACTAATTGGTCTGAGTTGTCTCATGGAGGTTGGGTTTTGTACTTTAGGAATTAGTACCAAAATAGTTTTGTTGACTGACGCCATATCGGTATTGCCGTTTAAAAGGTCACTACAAAGAGTAATAACATCGTCTCCCACTGTATCCCAGTGTTGTCTGAAAAAGCTACTGGGTAGACCATCGCAACCAGGAGCTTTCCTAGGGTCAATGTCTTTGAAAGCATGAATAATTTCCTCTCTGGTGAATGCCTTTGTAAGATGTTCGTTCATTGAAGGATTAATGGAAGGGTGAATTTTATCCAGAATGGCGTTCGAAATTTACGGGTTAGAAGTTGTGAACAAATTTTTGAAATAATCTGAAGCAATGTTCATAATGTCCGATTCCGAAGTGCACCAATTGGAATTGGCATCGTAAAGGCCTACGATTGAGTTTTCCTTGTACCTTTGAGAAGCGCGGGCATGGAAGAATTTGGTATTTTTGTCCCCTTGGGAGAGCCAAAGGGTTCGAGATCGTTGAGCCCAATAAACTTCTTGCTCTGTTAAGAGTTTATTTAATTCAGTTCTATAGTTTAAGTAAACATGTTCATTAGTTGCCGTTAAGGGACGGTATAGTAATCTGTTTATTTTTTTAGTGAGAAACTTAATTCTACCGGTTGATTTAAAACGTTGCTGATTTTGCCATTCTTCTAGGTAATTGCCTACCGCTTCAATTTTATTTATGGTTGTTCCGGGAGTGTCAGCCCAAGCCCTTTTAATTGTTCGGATATTATCAATATTATTAGACCAGCAACTTTCGAATCTGAAATTCTTAGATGATTGTGTTTTGACTTTGGTGGACGAAATGTCTAATTCGAGAAAAAGGAAGCAATGGTCAGATTTGGCAACATATTCTGTGGTGATTCGATGAGAAGGATAGAGTTCTTTCCATTCGGAATTAGCAATAAAGCGGTCTAATCTTTCATGTATTACCGGGGTTAATGGTCCAACTTTAGACCATGTGAACCATCCCGAGGATGGCTTACAGTCATAGAGGTTGTTTCGAGTTAAACAATTACGAAAGTTTTTAATTTGAGATCTAGCTCTACGAGAGCCACCTTGTTTTTCCGAATCTGTTAAAATTTCATTAAAATCGCCACCTAGTAGCCAAGGTTTATTTTTAGTGGATGGATATAAAGAGTCAATTAGCTCCCATGTTTTATATTTTTGGCTAGTTTCCGAAAAGTCGTGTATACCAGTAAAAAACATTGTGGAATTATTCTTAAAAATTTGAGTATGGATAAAACGCGAGGAATAAGAAAGAAGATTTATATTAATTTCATTTGTAGCGAATAATGAGATTCCGGAACACCCTTCCGTAGGGGGAATAGAAATGATGTCTAACATACCTAATGAAAGACATAAGCGGTTACAATCCGCATTATTTAGCTTAGTTTCGCATAAAAAGATAATATCAGGGTTGGTGCGTTGGACATAGGACCGGAAATGTTGAACCGTCGGGGCTTGTCCAAGGCCCTGGCAGTTCCAGCAGAGGATCTTCATTTGTAATTTTAATTGAGTAAAAAGTACAAAAATTGAGTTTTTGCAATATAATCACGTTGAAATGCTCGTAATCAATTATATGATCTCCTAAAATTTGAATAAAACTTGTTTTAGGTCCGTAGTGTAGAGATTTCGGACGAGCGATCCTAAATAAGCCTTACAATGGACCTGTTGAAATTTTAACTGAGTAAAAAGTAAAAAAAAATTGAGTTTTTGCAATGTAATCGCGTTGAAATGCTCGTAATCAAGTATATGAACTCATAAGATTTGATTAAAACTTATTTTGAGGTCTGTTTTGTAGAGATTTCAGACGAGCGATCCAAAATAGGCCTTACAATGGACCCGTTGTAATTTTAACTGAGTAAAAAGTACAAAAATTGAGTTTTTGCAATATAATCACGTTGAAAAGCTCGTAATCAAGTATATGAACTCCAAAAATTTGATTAAAACTTGTTTTGCGGTCCGTTTTGTTGAGGTTTCTGACGAGCGATCCTAAATAGGCCTTACAATGGACCTGTTGGAATTTTAACTGAGTAAAAAGTACAAAAATTGAGTTTTTGCAATATAATCGCGTTGAAATGCTCGTAATCAAGTATATGAACTCATAAGATTTGATTAAAACTTGTTTTGAGGTCTGTTTTGTAGAGATTTCGGACGAGCAATCCTAAATAGGCCTTACAGCGGACCCGTTGGAATTTTAACTGAGTAAAAAGTACAAAAATTAAGGTTTTGCAATATAATCGCGTTGAAATGCTCGTAATCAAATATATGAACTCCTAAAATTTGATTAAGACTTGTTTTTCGGTCCGTTTTGCAGAGGTTTCGGACGAGCGGGTCTAAATAGGCCTTACAATGGACCCATTGGAATTTTAACTAGGTAAAAAGTACAAAAATTGAGTTTTTGCAATATAATCGCGATGAAATGCTCGTAATCAAGTATATGATCTCCTAAATTTTGATTAAAACTTTTTTTGCGGTCCGTTTTGTAGAGGTTTTGGACGAACGAGTCTAAATAGGCCTTAAACAGGACCCGTTGGAATTTTAACTGATTAAAAAGTACAAAAATTTAGATTTTACAATATAATCGCGTTGAAATGCTCGTAATCAAGTATATAATCTCCTAAAATTTGAATAAAACTCGTTTTGCGATCCGTTTTGTAGAGATTTTGGACGAGCGGGTCTAAATAAGCCTTACAATGGACCCAATGGAATTTTATCTGAGTAAAAAGTACAAAAATTGAGTTTTTGCAATATAATCGCGTTGAAATTCTCGTAATCAAATATACGATCTCCTAGAATTTGGTTAAAACTTGTTTTGCGGTCCGTTTTGCAGAGATTTCGGACGAGCGATCCTAAATAGGCTTTACAATGGACCCGTTGGAATTTTAACTGAGTAAAAAGTACAAAAATTGAGTTTTTGCAATATAATCGCGTTGAAAAGCTCTTAATCAAGTATATGAACTCCAAAAATTTGATTAAAACTTGTTTTGTTGTCCGTTTTGCAAAGGTTTCGGACGAGCGGGTCTAAATAGGCCTTACAATGGAACCGTTGGAATTTTAACTGAGTAAAAAGTACAAAAATTTAGTTTTTGCAAGATAATAGCGTTGAAATGCTCGTAATCAGTTATATGATCTCCTAAAATTTGAATAAAACTTGTTTTGAGGTCCGTTTTGTAGAGATTTCGGACGAGCGATCCTAAATAGGCTTTACAATGGACCCGTTGGAATTTTAACTGAGTAAAGAGTACAAAAATTGAGTTTGTGCAATATAATCGTGTTGAAATGCTCGTAATCAAGTATATGAACTCAAAAAATTTATTTAAAAATTGTTTTGAGGTCCGTTTTGTAGAGATTTCGGACGAGCGATCCTAAATAGGCCTTACAATGGACCCGTTGGAATTTTAACTGATTAAAAAGTACAAAAATTGAGTTTTTGCAATATATTCGCGTTGAAATGCTCGTAATCAGTAATATGATCTCCTAAAATTTCAATAAAACTTGTTTTGAGGTCTGTTTTGTAGAGATTTCGGACAAGCGATCCTAAATATGCCTTAGAATGGACCCGTTGTAATTTTAAATGAGTAAAAAGTACACAAATTGAGTTTTTGCAATATAATCACGTTGAAATACTCGTAATCAAATATATGATCTTCTAAAATTTGAATAAAACTTGTTTTGCGGTCCGATTTGTAGAGGTTTCGGACAAGCGAGTCTTAATAGGCCTTACAGTGGACCCGTTGGATTTTAACTGAGTAAAAAGTACAAAAATTGAGTTTTTGCAATACAATCGCGTTGATATTTTCGTAATCAAGTATATGAACTCATAAAGTTTGATTAAAACTTGTTTTGAGGTCCGTTTTTTTGAGATTTCGGACGAGCGGTCCTAAATAGACCTTACAATGGAACCGTTGGAATTTTAACTGAGTAAAAAGTACCAAATTTGAGTTTTTGCAATATAATCGCGTTGAAATGCTCGTAATCAAGTATATGAAATCCTAAGATTTGATTAAAACTTGTTTTTCGGTCCGTTTTGTAGAGGTTTCGGACGAGCGGGTCTAAATAGGCCTTACAATGGGCCCGTTTGAATTTTAACTGAGTAAAAAGTACCAAATTTGAGTTTTTGCAATATAATCGCATTGAAATGCTCGTAATCAGTTATATGATCTCCTAAAATTTGAATAAAACTTGTTTTGCAGTCCGATTTGTAGAGGTTTCGGACAAGCGAGTCTTAAAAGGCCTTACAATGGACCTGTTGGAATTTTAACTGAGTAAAAAGTACAAAAATTGATTTTTTGCAGTATAATCGCGTTGAAATGCTCGTAATCAAGTATATTAACTAATAAGATTTGTTTAAAACTTGTTTTGAGGTTTGTTTTGTAGAGATTTCAGACGAGCGATCCTAAATAGCCCTTATAACGGACCCGTTGGAATTTTAACTAGGTAAAAAGTACAAAAATTCAGTTTTCGCAATATAATCGCGTTGAAATGCTCGTAATCAAGTATATGAGCTCATAAATTTTGATTAAAACTTGTTTTGAGGTCCGTTTTGTAGAGATTTCGGACGAGCGGTCCTAAATAGGCCTTACAATGCAACCGTTGGAATTTTAACTGAGTAAAAAGTACAAAAATTCAGTTTTTGCAATATAATCGCGTTGAAATGCTTGTAATCAAGTATATGAACTCCTAAGATTTGATTAAATTTTTTTTCGGTCTGTTTCGTAGAGGTTACGGACGAGTGGGTCTAAATAGGCCTTGCAATGGACCCGTTGGAATTTTACCTGAGTAAAAAGCACAAAATTTGAATTTTTGCAATATAATCGCGTTGAAATGCTCGTAATCAGTTATATGATCTCCTAAAATTTGAATAAAACTTGTTTTGCGGTCCGATTTGTAGAGGTTTCGGCCAAGCGAGTCTTAATAGGCCTTACAATGGACCTGTTAGAATTTTAACTGAGTAAAAAGTACAAAAATTGAGTTTTTGCAATATAATCGCGTTGAAATGCTCGTAATCAAGCATATGAACTCATAAGATTTGATTAAAACTTGTTTTGAGGTCTGTTTTGTAGAGATTTCGGACGAGCGATCGTAAATAGGCCTTACAGCGGACCCGTTGGAATTTTAACTTAGTAAAAAGTACAAAAATTCAGGTTTTGCAATATAATCGCGTTGAAATGCTCGTAATCAAGTATATGAAATCCTAAAATTTGATTTAAAACATGTTTTTCGGTCCATTTTGTAGTGGTTTTAGACGAGCGGGTCTAAATAGGTCTTACAATGGACCCGTTGGAATTTGAACTAAGTAAAAAGTACAAAAATTGAGTTTTTGCAATATAATCGCGTTGAAATGCCCGTAATCAGTTATATGATCTCCTAAAATTTGAATAAGACTTGTTTTGCGGTCCGATTTGTAAAGGTTTCAGACAAACGAGTCTTAATAGGCCTTACAATGGACCTGTTGGAATTTTAATTGATTAAAAAGTACAAAAATTGAATTTTTGCAATATTAGCGCATTGAAATGCTCGAAATCAAGTATATGATCTCCTAAAGTTTGATAAAAACTTGTTTTGCGATCCGTTTTGTAGAGGTTTCGGACGAGCGGGTCTAAATAAGCCTTACCTTAGACCCGTTGGAATTTTAACTGAGTAAAAAGTACAAAAATTTAGTTTTTGCAATATAATCAGGTTTAAAATCTCATAATCAAGTATATGAACTGCTAAAATTTGGTTAAAACCCTTTTTCGGTCCGTTTTGTAGAGGTTTCGGACGAGCGGGTCTAAATAGGCCTTACAATGGACCCGTTGGAATTTAAACTGAGTAAAAAGTACAAAAATTGAGTTTTTGCAATATAATCGCATTGAAATGCTCGTAATCAAGTATATGATCTCCTAAATTTTGATTAAAACTTGTTTTGCGGTCCGTTTTTTAAAGGCTTCGGACGAGCGGATTTAAATAGGCCTTGCAATGGACCCGTTGGAATTTTAACTGAGTAAAAAGTACAAAATTGAGTTTTTGCTATATATTCGCGTTGAAATGCTCGTAATCAGATATATAATCTCCTAAAATTTGAATAAAACTTGTTTTGAGGTCCGTTTTGTAGAGGTTTCAGACGAGCGATCCTAAATAGACCTTACAATGGACCCGTTGTAATTTTAACTGAGTAAAAAGTAAAAAATTGAGTTTTTGCAATATAATCATGTTGATATGCTCGTAATCAAGTATATGATCTCCTAAAATTTTATTAAAACTTGTTTTGCGGCCCGTTTTGTAGAGGTTTTGGACGAGCGGGTCTAAATAAGCCTTACAATGGACCCAATGGAATTTTAACTGATTAAAAAGTACAAAAATTGAGATTTTGCAATATAATCGCGTTGAAATGCTCGTAATCAAGTATAAAATCTTCCAAAATATGAATAAAACTTGTTTTGCGATCCGTTTTGTAGAGATTTCGGACGAGCGAGTCTAAATAAGCCTTACAATGGACCCAATGTAATTTTAACTTATTAAAAAGTAAAAAAAATTGAGTTTTTGCAATATAATCGCGTTGAAATGCTCGTAATCATTTATATGATCTCCTAAAGTTTGATTAAAACTTGTTTTAAGGTCCGTTTTGTAGAGATTTCGGACGAGCGGTCCTAAATAGGCCTTACAATGCAACCGTTGAAATTTTAACTGAGTAAAAAGTACAAAATTTTAGTTTTTGCAATATAATCGCGTTGAAATGCTCGTAATCAGTTATATGATCTCCTAAAACTGTAATAAAACTTGTTTTGAGGTCCGTTTTGCAGAGATTTCGGACGAGCGATCCTAAATAGGCTTTACAATGGACCCGTGGGAATTTTAACCGGGTAAAAAGTACAAAAATTGAGTTTTTGCAATATAATCGCATTGAAATGCTCGTAACCATTTATATGATCTCCTAGAGTTTGATTAAAACTTGTTTTGAGATCCGTTTTGCAGAGATTTCGGACGAGCGATCCTAAATAGGCCTTACAATGGACCCGTTGTAATTTTAACTCGGTAAAAAGTACACAAATTAAGTTTTTGCAATATAATCGCGTTGAAATGCTCGTAATCAAGTATATTATCTCCTAAAATTTGGTTAAAACTTGTTTTGAGGTTCGTTTTGTAGAGATTTCTGACGAGCGATCCTAAATAGGCTTTACAATGGTCCCGTTGTAATTTTAACTCAGTAAAAAGTGTAAAAACTGAGTTTTTGCAATATAATCGCGTTGAAATGCTCGTAATCAAGTATATGATCTCCTAATATTTGATTAAAACTTGTTTTGAGGTCCGTTTGGTAGATATTTCGGACGAGCGATCCTAAATAGGCCTTACAATAAACCCGTTGTAATTTTAACGGAGTAAAAATTATAAAAATTTAGTTTTTGCAATATAATCGCGTTGAAATGCTCGTAATCATTTATATGATCTCCTAAAATTTGAATAAAACTTATTTTGCGGTCTGATTTGTAGAGATTTCAGACGAGCGAAACTAAATAGGCCTTACAATGGACCCGTTGGAATTTTAACTGAGTAAAAAGTACAAAAATTGAGTTTTTGCAATATAATCGTGTTGAAATGCTCGTAATCAAATATATGATCTCCTAAAATTTGAATAAAACTTGTTTTGCGGTCCGATTTGTAGAGGTTTCGGACACGCGAGTCTTAATAGGCCTTACAATGGACCCGTTGGATTTTAACTGAGTAAAAAGTACAAAAATTGAGTTTTTGCAATATAATCGCGTTGAAATTTTTGTAATCAAGTATATGAACTCATAATATTTGATTAAAACTTGTTTTGAGGACCGTTTAGTGGAGATTTCGGACGAGCGGTCCTAAATAGGCCTTACAATGGAACCGTTGGAATTTTAACTGAGTAAAAAGAACAAAAATTCAGTTTTTGCAATATAATCGCGTTGAAATGCTCGTCATCAAGTATATGAACTCCTAATATTTGATTAAAACTTGTTTTTCGGTCCGTTTTGTAGAGGTTTCGGACGAGCGGGTCTAAATAGGTCTTACAATGGACCCGTTGGAATTTTAACTGAGTAAAAAGCACAAAATTTGAGTTTTTGCAATATAATCGCATTGAAATGCTCGTAATCAGTTATAAGATCTCCTAAAATTTTTATAAAACTTGTTTTGCGGCCCGATTTGTAGAGGTTTCGGACAAGCGAGTCTTAATAGGCCTTACAATGGACATGTTGGAATTTTAACTGAGTAAAAAGTACAAAATTTGAGTTTTTGCAATATAATCGCGTTGAAATGCTCGTAATCAAGTATATGAACTCATAAGATTTGACTAAAACTTGTTTTCAGATCTGTTTTGTAGAGATTTCGGACGAGCGATCCTAAATAGCCCTTACAACGGACCCGTTGGAATTTTAACTAGGTAAAAAGTACAAAAATTCAGTTTTTGAAATATAACGCGTTGAAATGCTCGTAATCAAGTATATGAACTCGTAAATTTCGATTCAAACTTGTTTTGAGGTCCGTTTTGTAGTGATTTGGGACGAGCGGTCCTAAATAGGCCTTACAATGGAACCGTTGGAATTTTAACTGAGTAAAAAGTACAAAAATTGAGTTTTTGGAATATAATCGCATTAAAATGCTCGTAATCAAGTATACGATCACCTAAATTTTGATTAAAACTTGTTTTGTGGTCCGTTTTGTAGAGGTTTTGGAAGAGCGAGTCTAAATAGGCCTTGAAATGGACCCGTTGGAATTTTAACTGAGTAAAAAGTACAAAAATTGAGTTTTTGCAATATAATCGTGCTGAAATGCTTGTAATCAAGTATATGATCTCCTAAAATTTGATTAAAACTTGTTTTGTAGTCCGTTTTGTAGAGGTTTTGGACAAGCGGGTCTAAATAAGCCTTAGAATGGACCCAATGGAATTTTAACTGATTAAAAAGTACAAAAATTGAGATTTTGCAATATAATCCCGTTGAAATGCTCGTAATCAAGTATATAATCTCCTAAAATTTGAATAAAACTTTTTTGCGGTCCGTTTTGTAGAGATTTCGGACGAGCGGGTCTGAATAAGCCTTACAATGGACCCAATGGAATAATAACTGAGTAAAAAGTACAAAAAATGAGTTTTTGCAATATAATCGCGTTGAAATTCTCGTAATCAAATATACGATCTCCTAGAATTCTGTTAAAACCTTTTTTGCGGTCCGTTTTGCAGAGATTTCGGACGAGCGATCCTAAATAGGCTTTACAATGGACATGTTGGAATTTTAACCGAGTAAAAAGTGCAAAAATTGAGATTTTGCAATATAATTGCATTGAAATGCTCGTAATTAAGTATATGATCTCCTAAAATTTGATTAAAACCTGTTTTGCGGTCCATTTTGTAGAGGTTTTGGACGAGCGGGTCTAAATAAGCCTTAGAATGGACCCAATGGAATTTTAACTGATATAAAAGTACAAAAATTGAGATTTTGCAATATAATCCCGTTGAAATGCTCGTAATCAAGTATATAATCTCCTAAAATTTGAATAAAACATGTTTTGCGGTCCGTTTTGTAGAGATTTCGGACGAGCGGGTCTAAATAAGCCTTACAATGGACCCAATGGAATTTTAACTGAGTAAAAAGTACAAAAAATGAGTTCTTGCAATATAATCACGTTGAAATTCTGGTAATCAAATATACGATCTCCTAGAATTTGTTTAAAACTTGTTTTGCGGTCCGTTTTGCAGAGATTTCTGACGAGCGATCCTAAATAGGCTTTACAATGGACCCGTTGGAATTTTAACTGAATAAAAAGTACAAAAATTGAGGTTTTGCAATATAATTGCATTGAAATGCTCGTAATCTAGTATATGATCTCCTAAAATTTGATTAAAACCTGTTTTGAGATCCATTTTGTAGAGGTTTTGGACGAGCGGGTCTAAATAAGACTTAGAATGGACCCAATGGAATTTTAACTGATTAAAAAGTACAAAAATTGAGATTTTGCAATATAATCCCATTGAAATGCTCGTAATCAAGTATATAATCTCCTAAAATTTGAATAAAACTTGTTTTGCGGTCCGTTTTGTAGAGATTTCGGACGAGCGGGTCTAAATAAGCCTTACAATGGACCATATGGAATTTTAACTGAGTAAAAAGTACAAAAATTGAGTTTTTGCAATATAATCGCGTTGAAATTCTCGTAATCAAATATGCGATCTCCTAGAATTTGGTTAAAACTTGATTTGCGGTCCGTTTTGCAGAGATTTCGGACGAGCGATCCTAAATAGGCTTTACAATGGACCCGTTGGAATTTTAACTGAGTAAAAAGTACAAAAATTGAGTTTTTGCAATATAATTGCATTGAAATGCTCGTAATCAAGTATATGATCTCCTAAAATTTGATTAAAACCTGTTTTGCGGTCCTTTTTGTAGAGGTTTTGGACGAGCGGGTCTAAATAAGCCTTACAATGGACATAATGGAATTTTAACTGAGTAAAAAGTACAAAAATTGAGATTTTGCAAAATAATCGCGTTGAAATGCTCGTAATCAGTATATGAACTCGAAAATTTTGATTAAAACTTGTTTAGCGGTCCGTTTTGTAGAGGTTTCGGACGAGCGGGTCTAAATAGGCCTTACAATGGACCCGTTGGAATTTTAACTGAGTAAAAAGTACAAAAATTTAGTTTTTGCAATATAATAGCGTTGAAATGCTCGTAATCAGTTATATGATCTCCTAAAATTTGAATAAAACTTGTTTTGAGGTCCGTTTTGTAGAGATTTCGGACGAGCGATCCTAAATAGGCTTTACAATGGACCCGTTGGAATTTTAACTGATTAAAAAGTACAAAATTGAGATTTTGCAATATAATCGCATTGAAATGCTCGTAATCAGTTATATGATCTCCTAAAATTTGAATAAAACTTGTTTTACGGTCCGTTTTGTAGAGCTTTCGGACGAGCGGGTCTAAATAGGCCTTACAATGGACCCGTTGGAATTTTAACTGAGTAAAAAGTACAAAAATTGAGTTTTTGCAATATAATCGCGTTGAAATGCTCGTAATCATTTATATGATCTCCTAAGGTTTGATTAAAACTTTTTTGAGATCCGTTTTGCATAGATTTCGGACGAGCGATCCTAAATAGGCTTTACAATGGACCCGTTGGAATTTTAACTGATTAAAAAGTTCAAAAATTGAGTTTTTGCAATATAATTGCGTTGAAATGCTTGTAATCAAGTATATGATCTCCTAAAGTTTGATTAAAACTTGTTTTGCGGTCCGTTTGGTAGAGGTTTCGGACGAGCGATCCTAAATAGGCTTTACAATGGACCCGTGGGAATTTTAACCGAGTAAAAAGTACAAAAATTGAGTTTTTTGCAATATAATCGTGTTGAAATGCTCGTAATCAGTTATATGATCTCCTAAAATTTGAATAAAACTTGTTTTGCGGTCCGATTTGTAGAGGTTTCGGACAAGCGAGTCTTAATAGGCTTTACAATAGACCCAATGGAATTTTAACTGAGTAAAAAGTACAAAAAAATTGTAGAGGTTTTGGACAAGCGAGTCCTAAAATTTGAGTTTTTGCAATATAATTGCATTGAAATGCTCGTAATCAAGTATATGATCTCCTAAAATTTGATTAAAACCTGTTTTGCGGTCCTTTTTGTAGAGGTTTTGGACGAGCGGGTCTAAATAAGCCTTACAATGGACATAATGGAATTTTAACTGAGTAAAAAGTACAAAAATTGAGATTTTGCAAAATAATCGCGTTGAAATGCTCGTAATCAGTATATGAACTCATAAATTTTGATTAAAACTTGTTTTTAGGTCCTTTTTGTAGAGATTTCGGACGAGCGATCCTAAATAGGCCTTACAATAGACCCCTTGGAATTTTAACCGAGTAAAAAGTACAAAAATTGTGTTTTTGCAATATAATCGCGTTGAAAAGCTCGTAATCAAGTATATGAACTCCAAAAATTTGATCAAAACTTGTTTTGCGGTCCGTTTTGTAGTGGATTCGGACGAGCGATCCTAAATAAGCCTTACAATGGACCCGTTGAAATTTTAACCGAGTAAAAAGTACAAAAATTGAGTTTTTGCAATATAATCGCGTTGAAAAGCTCGTAATCAAGTATATGAACTCCAAAAATTTGTTTAAAACTTGTTTTGCGGTCTGTTTTATAGTGGTTTCGGACGAGCGGGTCTAAATAGGCCTTGCAATGGACCTGTTGGAATTTTAACTGAGTAAAAAGTACAAAAATTGAGTTTTTGCAATATAATCGCGTTGAAATGCTCATAATAAGTTATATGATCTCCTAAAATTGTAATAAAACTTGTTTTGAGGTCCGTTTTGTAGAGATTTCGGACGAGCGATCCTAAATAGGCCTTACAATGGACCTGTTGTAATTTTAACTCAGTAAAAAGTACACAAATTAAGTTTTTGCAATATAATCGCGTTGAAATGCTCGTAATCAAGTATAATAACTCCTAAAATTTGGTTAAAACTTGTTTTGAGGTTCGTTTTGTAGAGATTTCTAACGAGCGATCCTAAATAGGCTTTACAATGGATCCGTTGTAATTTTAACTCAGTAAAAAGTGCGAAAATTGAGTTTTTGCAACATAATTGCATTGAAATGCTCGTAATCAAGTATATGATCTTCTAAAGTTTGATTAAAACTTGTTTTGCGGTCCGTTTTGTAGAGGTTTCGGAAGAGCGGGTCTAAATAAGCCTTACAATGAACCCAATGGAATTTTAACTAAGTAAAAAGTACAAAAATTGAGATTTTGCAATATAATCGCGTTGAATTGCTCGTAATAAGTTATATGATCACCTAAAATTTGAATAAAACTTGTTTTGCGGTCCGATTTGTAGAGGTTTCGGACAAGCGAATCTTAATAGGCCTTACAATGGACCCAATGGAATTTTAACTGAGTAAAAAGTAAAAAAATTGAGTTTTTGCAATGTAATCGCGTTGAAATGCTCGTAATCATGTATATGAACTCATAATGCTTAATTAAAGCTCTTTTTGAGGTCCGTTTTGTAGAGATTTCGGACGAGCGATCCGAAATAGGCCTTACAATGGACTCGTTGGAATTTTAACCGAGTAAAAAGTACAAAAATTGAGTTTTTGCAATATAATCGCGTTGAAAAGCTCGTAATCAAGTATATGAACTCCAAAAAAAATTTAAAAATTGTTTTGCGGTCCGTTTTATAGAGGTTTCGGACGAGCGGGTCTAAATAGGCCTTGCAATGGACCCGTTAGAATTTTAACTGAGTAAAAAGCACAAAAATTGAGTTTTTGCAATATAATCGCGTTGAAATGCTCGTAATAATTTATATGATCTCCTAAAATTGTAATAAAACTTGTTTTGAGGTCCGTTTTGTAGAGATTTCGGACGAGCGATCCTAAATAGGCTTTGCAATGGACCCGTGGGAATTTTAACCGGGTAAAAAGTACAAAAATTGAGTTTTTGCAATATAATCGCATTGAAATGCTCGTAATCATTTAAATGATCTCCTAAGGTTTGATTAAAACTTGATTTGAGATCCGTTTTGCAGAGATTTCGGACGAGCGATCCTAAATAAGCCTTACAATGGACCCGTTGAAATTTTAACCGAGTAAAAAGTACAAAAATTGAGTTTTTGCAATATAATCGCGTTGAAAAGCTCGTAATCAAGTATATGAACTCCAAATTTTTTTTAAAACTTGTTTTGCGGTCCGTTTTATAGAGGTTTCGGACGAGCGGGTCTAAATAGGCCTTGCAATGGACCCGTTGGAAGTTTAACTGAGTAAAAAGTACAAAAATTGAGTTTTTGCAATATAATCGCGTTGAAATGCTCGTAATCAGTTATATGATCTCCTAAGATTTGATTAAAACTTGTTTTGAGGTACGTTTTTTAGATATTTCGGACGAGCGATCCTAAATAGGCCTTACAATGGACCTGTTGTAATTTTAACTCAGTAAAAAGTACAGAAATTAAGTTTTTGCAATATAATCGCGTTGAAATGTTCGTAATCAAGTATAATATCTCCTAAATTTTGGTTAAAACTTGTTTGAGGTTCGTTTTGTAGAGATTTCTGACGAGCGATCCTAAATAGGCTTTACAATGGACCCGTTGTAATTTTAACTCAGTAAAAAGTGCAAAAGTTGAGTTTTTGCAATATAATTGCATTGAAATGCTCGTAATCAAGTATATGATCTTCTAAAATTTGATTAAAACTTGTTTTGCGGTCCGTTTTGTAGAGGTTTCGGACGAGCGGGTCTAAATAAGCCTTGCAATGAACCCAATGGAATTTTAACTAAGTAAAAAGTACAAAAACTGAGATTTTGCAATATAATCGCGTTGAATTGCTCGTAATAAGTTATATGATCACCTAAAATTTGAATAAAACTTGTTTTGCGGTCCGATTTGTAGAGGTTTCGGACAAGCGAATCTTAGTAGGCCTTACAATGGACCCAATGGAATTTTAACTGAGTAAAAAGTAAAAAAACAAATTGAGTTTTTGCAATGTAATCGCGTTGAAATGCTCGTAATCATGTATATGAACTCATAATGCTTGATTAAAGCTCTTTTTGAGGTCCGTTTTGTAGAGATTTCGGACGAGCGATCCGAAATAGGCCTTACAATGGACCCGTTGGAATTTTAACCGAGTAAAAAGTACACAAATTGAGTTTTTGCAATATAATCGCGTTGAAAAGCTCGTAATCAAGTATATGAACTCCAAAAATTTGATTAAAACTTGTTTTGCGGTCCGTTTTGTAGAGGATTCGGACGAGCGATCCTAAATAAGCCTTATAATGGACCCGTTGGAATTTTAACCGAGTAAAAGTACAAAAATTGAGTTTTTGCAATATAATCGCGTTTAAAAGCTCGTAATCAAGTATATGAACTCCAAAAATTTGTTTAAAACATGTTTTGCGGTACGTTTTATAGAGGTTTCGGACGAGCGGGTCTAAATAGGCCTTGCAATGGACCCGTTGGAATTTTAACTGAGTAAAAAGTACAAAAATTGAGTTTTTGAAATATAATCGCGTTGAAATGCTCGTAATAAGTTATATGATCTCCTAAAATTGTAATAAAACTTGTTTTGAGGTCCGTTTTGTAGAGATTTCGGACGAGCGATCTTAAATAGGCCTTACAATGGACCTGTTGTAATTTTAACTCAGTAAAAAGTACACAAATTAAGTTTTTGCAATATAATCGTGTTGAAATGCTCTTAATCAAGTATAATATCTCATAAAATTTGGTTAAAACTTGTTTTGAGGTTCGTTTTGTAGAGATTTCTGACGAGCGATCCTAAATAGGCTTTACAATGGACCCGTTGTAATTTTAACTCAGTAAAAAGTGCAAAAATTGAGTTTTTGCAATATAATCGCGTTGAAATGCTCGTAATCAAGTATATGATCTCCTAATATTTGATTAAAACTTGTTTTGAGGTCCGTTTTGTAGATATTTCGGGCGAGCGATCCTAAATAGGCCTTACAATAGACCCGTTGTAATTTTAACTGAGTAAAAAGTACAAAAATTTAGTTTTTGCAATATAATCGCGTTGAAATGCTCGTAATCAGTTATATGATCTCCGAAAATTGTAATAAAACTTGTTTTGAGGTCCGTTTTGTAGAGATTTCAGACGAGCGATCCTAAATAGGCTTTACAATGGACCCGTGGGAATTTTAACTGGGTAAAAAGTACAAAAATTGAGTTTTTGCAATATAGTCGCGTTGAAATGCTCGTAATCATTTATATGATCTCCCAGGGTTTGATTAAAACATTTTTGAGATCCGTTTTGCAGAGATTTCGGACGAGTGATCCTAAATAGGCCTTACAATGGACCCGTTGTAATTTTAACTCAGTAAAAGTACACAAATTAAGTTTTTGCAATATAATCGCGTAGAAATGCTCGTAATCAAGTATAATATCTCCTAAAATTTGGTTAAAACTTGTTTTGAGGTTCGTTTTGTAGAGATTTCTGACGAGCGATCCTAAATAGGCTTTACAATGGACCCGTTGTAATTTTAACTCAGTAAAAAGTGCAAAATTGAATTTTTGCAATATAATCGCGTTGAAATGCTCGTAATCAAGTATATGATCTCCTAATATTTGATTAAAACTTGTTTTGAGGTCTGTTTTGTAGATATTTCGGACGAGCGATCCTAAATAGGCCTTACAATGCAACCGTTGAAATTTTAACTAGGTAAAAAGTACAAAAACTTAGTTTTTGCAATATAATCACGTTGAAATGCTCGTAATCAGTTATATGATCTCCTAATATTGTAATAAAACTTGTTTTGAGGTCCGTTTTGTGGAGATTTCGGACGAGCGATCCTAAATAGGCTTTACAATGGACCCATGGGAATTTTAACCGGGTAAAAAGAACAAAAATTGAGTTTTTGCAATATAATCGCGTTGAAATGCTCGTAATCAATAATATGAACTCCTAGAGTTTGATTAAAACTTGTTTTGAGATCCGTTTTGCAGAGATTTCGGACGAGCGATCCTAATTAGGCCTTACAATGGACCCGTTGTAATTTTAACTCAGTAAAAAGTATAGAAATTTAGTTTTTGCAATATAATCGCGTTGAAATGCTCGTAATCAAGTATATTATCTCCTAAAATTTGGTTAAAACTTGTTTTGAGGTTCGTTTTGTAGAGATTTCTGACGAGCGATCCTAAATAGGCTTTACAATGGACCCGTTGTAATTTTAACTCAGTAAAAAGTGCAAAAACTGAGTTTTTTCAATATAATCGCGTTGAAATGCTCGTAATCAAGTATATGATCTCCTAATATTTGATTAAAACTTGTTTTGAGGTCCGTTTTGTAGATATTTTGGACGAGCGATCCTAAATAGGCCTTACAATAAACCCGTTGTAATTTTAACGGAGTAAAAGTACAAAAATTTAGTTTTTGCAATATAATCACGTTGAAATGCTCGTAATCAGTTATATGATCTCCTAAAATTTGAATAAAACTTATTTTGCGGTCCGATTTGTAGAGATTTCAGACGAGCGAAACTAAATAGGCCTTACAATGGACCCGTTGGAATTTTAACTGAGTAAAAAGTAAAAAAATTGAGTTTTTGCAATATAATCGTGTTGAAATGCTCGTAATCAAATATATGATCTCCTAAAATTTGAATAAAACTTGTTTTGCGGTCCGATTTGTAGAGGTTTCGGACACGCGAGTCTTAATAGGCCTTACAATGGACCCGTTGGGTTTTAACTGAGTAAAAAGTACAAAAATTGAGTTTTTGCAATATAATCGCGTTGAAATTTTTGTAATCAAGTATATGAACTCATAATATTTGATTAAAACTTGTTTTGAGGTCCGTTTAGTGGAGATTTCGGACGAGCGGTCCTAAATAGGCCTTGCAATGGAACCGTTGGAATTTTAACTGAGTAAAAAGTACAAAAATTCAGTTTTTGCAATATAATCGCGTTGAAATGCTCGTCATCAAGTATATGAACTCCTAAGATTTGATTAAAACTTGTTTTTCGGTCCGTTTTGTAGAGGTTTCGGACGAGCGGGTCTAAATAGGTCTTACAATGGACCCGTTGGAATTTTAACTGCGTAAAAAGCATAAAATTTGAGTGTTTGCAATATAATCGCATTGAAATGCTCGTAATCAGTTATATGATCTCCTAAAATTTTAATAAAACTTGTTTTACGGCCCGATTTGTAGAGGTTTCGGACAAGCGAGTCTTAATAGGCCTTACAATGGACCTGTTGGAATTTTAACTGAGTAAAAAGTACAAAATTTGAGTTTTTGCAATATAATCGCGTTGAAATGCTCGTAATCAAGTATATGAACTCATAAGATTTGACTAAAACTTGTTTTCAGGTCTGTTTTGTAGAGATTTCGGACGAGCGATCCTAAATAGCCCTTATAACGGACCCGTTGGAATTTTAACTAGGTAAAAAGTACAAAAATTCAGTTTTTGAAATATAATCGCGTTGAAATGCTCGTAATTAAGTATATGAACTCGTAAATATCGATTAAAACTTGTTTTGAGGTCCGTTTTGTAGTGATTTCGAACGAGCGGTCCTAAATAGGCCTTACAATGGAACCGTTGGAATTTTAACTGAGTAAAAAGTACAAAAATTGAGTTTTTGGAATATAATCGCGTTAAAATGCTCGTAATCAAGTATACGATCACCTAAATTTTGATTAAAACTTGTTTTGTGGTCCGTTTTGTAGAGGTTTTGGAAGAGCGAGTCTAAATAGGCCTTGAAATGGACCCGTTGGAATTTTAACTGAGTAAAAAGTACAAAAATTGAGTTTTTGCAATATAATCGTGTTGAAATGCTTGTAATCAAGTATATGATCTCCTAAAATTTGATTAAAACTTGTTTTGCAGTCCGTTTTGTAGAGGTTTTGGACAAGCGGGTCTAAATAAGCCTTAGAATGGACCCAATGGAATTTTAATTGATTAAAAAGTACAAAAATTGAGATTTTGCAATATAATCCCGTTGAAATGCTCCTAATCAAGTATATAATCTCCTAAAATTTTAATAAAACTTTTTTGCGGTCCGTTTTGTAGAGATTTTGGAAGAGCGGGTCTAAATAAGCCTTACAATGCACCCAATGGAATTTTAACTGAGTAAAAAGTACAAAAAATGAGTTTTTGCAATATAATCGCGTTGAAATTCTCGTAATCAAATATACGATCTCCGAGAATTCTGTTAAAACTTGTTTTGCGGTCCGTTTTTCATAGATTTCGGACGAGCGATCCTAAATAGGCTTTACAATGGACCTGTTGGAATTTTAACCGAGTAAAAAGTGCAAAAATTGAGATTTTGCAATATAATTGCATTGAAATGCTCGTAATTAAGTATATGATCTCCTAAAATTTGATTAAAACCTGTTTTGCGGTCCATTTTGTAGAGGTTTTGGACGAGCGGGTCTAAATAAGCCTTAGAATGGACCCAATGAAATTTTAACTGATATAAAAGTACAAAAATTGAGATTTTGCAATATAATCCCATTGAAATGCTCGTAATCAAGTATATAATCTCCTAAAATTTGAATAAAACATGTTTTGCGGTCTGTTTTGTAGAGATTTCGGACGAGCGGGTCTAAATATGCCTTACAATGGTCCCAATGGAATTTTAACTGAGTAAAAAGTACAAAAATTGAGTTTTTGCAATATAATCACGTTGAAATTCTCGTAATCAAATATACGATCTCCTAGAATTTGGTTAAAACTTGTTTTGCGGTCTGTTTTGCAGATATTTCTGACGAGCGATCCTAAATAGGCTTTACAATGGACCCGTTGGAATTTTAACTGAGTAAAAAGTACAAAAATTGAGTTTTTGCAATATAATTGCATTGAAATGCTCGTAATCTAGTATATGATCTCCTAAAATTTGATTAAAACCTGTTTTGCGATCCATTTTGTAGAGGTTTTGGACGAGCGGGTCTAAATAAGCCTTAGAATGGACCCAATGGAATTTTAACTGATTAAAAAGTACAAAAATTGAGATTTTGCAATATAATCCCATTGAAATGCTCGTAATCAAGTATATAATCTCCTAAAATTTGAATAAAACTTGTTTTGCGGTCCGTTTTGTAGAGATTTCGGACGAGCGGGTCTAAATAAGCCTTACAATGGACCACATGGAATTTTAACCGAGTAAAAAGTACAAAAATTGAGTTTTTGCAATATAATCGCGTTGAAATTCTCGTAATCAAATATGCGATCTCCTAGAATTTGGTTAAAACTTGATTTGCGGTCCGTTTTGCAGAGATTTCGGACGAGCGATCCTAAATAGGCTTTACAATGGACCCGTTGGAATTTTAACTGAGTAAAAAGTACAAAAATTGAGTTTTTGCAATATAATTTCATTGAAATGCTCGTAATCAAGTATATGATCTCCTAAAATTTGATTCAAACCTGTTTTGCGGTCCGTTTTGTAGAGGTTTTGGACGAGCGGGTCTAAATAAGCCTCACAATGGACCCAATGGAATTTTAACTGAGGAAAAAGTACAAAAATTGAGATTTTGCAATATAATCGCGTTGAAATGCTCGTAATCAGTTATATGATCTCCTAAAATTTGAATAAAACTTGTTTTGCGGTCCAATTTGTAGAGGTTTTGGACAAGCGAGTCTTAAGAGGCCTTACAATAGACCCAATGGAATTTTAACTGAGTAAAAAGTACAAAAAATGAGTTTTTGCAATGTAATCGCGTTGAAATGCTCGTAATCAAGTATATGAACTCATAATTTTTTATTAAAACTTGTTTTGAGGTCCTTTTTGTAGAGATTTCGGACGAGCGATCCTAAATAGGCCTTACAATAGACCCCTTGGAATTTTAACCGAGTAAAAAGTACAAAAATTGAGTTTTTGCAATATAATCGCGTTGAAAAGCTCGTAATCAAGTATATGAACTCCAAAAATTTGATCAAAACTTGTTTTGCGGTCCGTTTTGTAGAGGATTCGGACGAGCGATCCTAAATAAGCCTTACAATGGACCCGTTGAAATTTTAACCGAGTAAAAAGTACAAAAATTGTGTTTTTGCAATATAATCGCGTTGAAAAGCTCGTAATCAAGTATATGAACTCCAAAATTTTGTTTCAAACTTGTTTTGCGGTCTGTTTTATAGAGGTTTCGGACGAGCGGGTCTAAATAGGCCTTGCAATGGACCCGTTGGAATTTTAACTGAGTAAAAAGTACAAAAATTGAGTTTTTGCAATATAATCGCGTTGAAATACTCGTTATAAGTTATATGATCTCCTAAAATTGTAGTAAAACTTGTTTTGAGGTCCGTTTTGTAGAGATTTCGGACGAGCGATCCTAAATAGGCCTTACAATGGACCTGTTGTAATTTTAACTCAGTAAAAAGTAAACAAATTAAGATTTTGCAATATAATCGCGTTGAAATGCTCGTAATCAAGTATAATATCTCCTAAAATTTGGTTAAAACTTGTTTTGAGGTTCGTTTTGTAGAGATTTCTAACGAGCGATCCTAAATAGGCTTTGCAATGGATCCGTTGTAATTTTAACTCAGTAAAAAGTGCAAAAATTGAGTTTTTGCAACATAATTGCATTGAAATGCTCGTAATCAAGTATATGATCTTCTAAAATTTGATTAAAACTTGTTTTGCGGTCCGTTTTGTAGAGGCTTCGGACGAGCGGGTCTAAATAAGCCTTACAATGAACCCAATGGAATTTTAACTGAGTAGAAAGTAAAAAAAATGAAATTTTGCAATATAATCGCGTTGAAATGCTCCTAATAAGTTATATGATACCTAAAATTTGAATAAAACTAGTTTTGCGGTCCGATTTGTAGAGGTTTCGGACAAGCGAGTCTTAGTAGGCCTTTCAATGGACCCAATGGAATTTTAACTGAGTAAAAAGTAAAAAAAAAATTGAGTTTTTGCAATGTAATCGCGTTGAAATGCTCGTAATCATGTATATGAACTCATAAAGTTTGATTAAAACTTGTTTTGAGGTCCGTTTTGTAGAGATTTCGGACGAGCGATCCTAAATAGGCCTTACAATGGACCTGTTGGAATTTTAACCGAGTAAAAAGTACAAAAATTGAGTTTTTGCAATATAATCGCGTTGAAAAGCTCGTAATCAAGTATATGAACTCCAGAAATTTGATTTAAACTTGTTTTGCGGTCCGTTTTGTAGAGGATTCGGACGAGCGATCCTAAATAAGCCTTACAATGGACCCGTTGGAATTTTAACCGAGTAAAAAGTACAAAATTGAGTTTTTTCAATATAATCGCATTGAAAAGCTCGTAATCAAGTATATGAACTCTAAAAATTTGTTTAAAACTTGTTTTGCAGTCCGTTTTATAGAGGTTTCGGACGAGCGGGTCTAAATAGGCCTTGCAATGGACCCGTTGGAATTTTAACTGAGTAAAAAGTACAAAAATTGAGTTTTTGCAATATAATCGCGTTGAAATGCTCGTAATAAGTTATATGATCTCCTAAAATTGTAATAAAACTTGTTTTGAGGTCCGTTTTGTAGAGATTTCGGACGAGCGATCCTAAATAGGACTTACAATGGACCTATTGTAATTTTAACTCAGTAAAAAGTACACAAAATAAGTTTTTGCAATATAATAGCGTTGAAATGCTCGTAATCAGTTATATGATCTCCTAAAATTTGAATAAAACTTGTTTTGCGGTCCGATTTGTAGAGGTTTCGGACAAGCGAGTCTTAATAGGCCTTACAATGGACCCTTGGAATTTTAACTGAGTAAAAAGTACAAAAATTGAGTTTTTGCAATATAATCGCGTTGAAAAACTCGTAATCAAGTATATGAACTCCAAAATTTTGATTAAAACTTGATTAGCGGTCCGTTTTGCAGAGGTTTCGGACGAGCGGGTCTAAATAGGCCTTACAATGGAATCTTTGGAATTTTAACTGAGTAAAAAGTACAAAAATTTAGTTTTTGCAATATAATAGCGTTGAAATGCTCGTAATCAGATATATGATCTCCTAAAATTTGAGTAAAACTTGTTTTGAGGTCCGTTTTGTAGAGATTTCGGACGAGCGATCCTAAATAGGCTTTACAATGGACCCGTGGGAATTTTAACCGTGTAAAAAGTACAAAAATTGAGTTTTTGCAATATAATCGCATTGAAATGCTCGTAATCATTTATATGATCTTCTAAGGTTTGATTAAAACTTGTTTTGAGATCCGTATTGCAGAGATTTCGGACGAGCGATCCTAAATAGGCTTTATAATGGACCCGTTGGAATTTTAACTGATTAAAAAGTGCAAAAATTGAGTTTTTGCAATATAATCGCGTTGAAAAGCTCGTAATCAAGTATATGAACTCCAAATTTTTTTAAAAACTTGTTATGCGGTCCGTTTTATAGAGGTTTCGGAGGAGCGGGTCTAAATAGGCCTTGCAATGGACTCGTTGGAAGTTTAACTGAGTAAAAAGTACAAAAATTGAGTTTTTGCAATATAATCGTGTTGAAATGCTCGTAATCAGTTATATGATCTCCTAAGATTTGATTAAAACTTGTTTTGAGGTACGTTTTGTAGATATTTCGGACGAGCGATCCTAAATAGGCCTTACAATGGACCTGTTGTAATTTTAACTCAGTAAAAAGTATAGAAATTAAGTTTTTGCAATATAATCGCGTTGAAATGCTCGTAATCAAGTATAATATCTCCTAAAATTTGGTTAAAACTTGTTTTGAGGTTCGTTTTGTAGAGATTTCTGACGAGCGATCCTAAATAGGCTTTACAATGGACCCGTTGTAATTTTAACTCAGTAAAAAGTGCAAAAATTGAGTTTGTGCAATATAATTGCATTGAAATGCTCGTAATCAAGTATATGATCTTCTAAAATTTGATTAAAACTTGTTTTGCGGTCCGTTTTGTAGAGGTTTCGGACGAGCGGGTCTAAATAAGCCTTACAATGAACCCAATGGAATTTTAACTAAGTAAAAAGTACAAAAATTGAGATTTTGCAATATAATCGCGTTGAAATGCTCGTAATAAGTTATATGATCACCTAAAATTTGAATAAAACTTGTTTTGCGGTCCGATTTGTGGAGGTTTCGGACAAGCGAGTCTTAGAAGGCCTTACAATGGACCCAATTGAATTTTAACTGAGTAAAAAGTAAAAAAAAAAATTGAGTTTTTGCAATGTAA
This sequence comes from Hibiscus trionum, assembly GCA_030270665.1. Classification (NCBI taxonomy): domain Eukaryota; kingdom Viridiplantae; phylum Streptophyta; class Magnoliopsida; order Malvales; family Malvaceae; genus Hibiscus; species Hibiscus trionum. The sequence continues at coordinate 32,657,371 of BSYR01000010.1, read as the reverse complement.
TCGCGTTGAAATGCTCGTAATCATGTATATGAACTCATAAAGTTTGATTAAAGCTTGTTTTGAGGTATGTTTTGTAGAGATTTCGGACGAGCGATCCGAAATAGGCCTTACAATGGACCCGTTGGAATTTTAACCGAGTAAAAAGTACAAAAATTGAGTTTTTGCAATATAATCGCATTGAAAAGCTCGTAATCAAGTATATGAACTCGAAAATTTTGATTAAAACTTGTTTTGCGGTCCGTTTTGTAGGGGATTCGGACGAGCGATCCTAAATAAGCCTTATAATGGACCCGTTGGAATTTTAACCGAGTAAAAAGTACAAAAATTGAGTTTTTGCAATATAATCGCGTTGAAAAGCTCGTAATCAAGTATACGAACTCCAAAAATTTGTTTAAAACTTGTTTTGCGGTCCGTTTTATAGAGGTTTCGGACGAGCGGGTCTAAATAGGCCTTGCAATGGACCCGTTGGAATTTTAACTGAGTAAAAAGTACAAAAATTGAGTTTTTGCAATATAATCGCGTTAAAATGCTCGTAATAAGTTATATGATCTCCTAAAATTGTAATAAAACTTGTTTTGAGGTCCGTTTTGTAGAGATTTAGGACGAGCGATCCTAAATAGGCCTTACAATGGACCTATTGTAATTTTAACTGAGTAAAAAGTACACAAATTAAGATTTTGCAATATAATCGCGTTGAAATGCTCGTAATCAAGTATAATATCTCCTAAAATTTGGTTAAAACTTGTTTTGAGGTTCGTTTTGTAGAGATTTCTAACGAGCGATCCTAAATAGGCTTTACAATGGACCCGTTGTAATTTTAACTCAGTAAAAAGTGCAAAAATTGAGTTTTTGCAACATAATTGCATTGAAATGCTCGTAATCAAGTATATGATCTTCTAAAATTTGATTAAAACTTGTTTTGCGGTCCGTTTTGTAGAGGCTTCGGACGAGCGGTTCTAAATAAGCCTTACAATGAACCCAATGGAATTTTAACTAAGTAGAAAGTACAAAAATTGAAATTTTGCAATATAATCGCGTTGAAATGCTCCTAATAAGTTATATGATACCTAAAATTTGAATAAAACTAGTTTTGCGGTCCGATTTGTAGAGGTTTCGGACAAGCGAGTCTTAGTAGGCCTTTCAATGGACCCAATGGAATTTTAACTGAGTAAAAAGTAAAAAAAAAAATTGAGTTTTTGCAATGTAATCGCGTTGAAATGCTCGTAATCATGTATATGAACTCATAAAGTTTGATTAAAACTTGTTTTGAGGTCCGTTTTGTAGAGATTTCGGACGAGCGATCCTAAATAGGCCTTACAATGGACCTGTTGGAATTTTAACCGAGTAAAAAGTACAAAAATTGAGTTTTTGCAATATAATCGCGTTGAAAAGCTCGTAATCAAGTATATGAACTCCTGAAATTTGATTTAAACTTGTTTTGCGGTCCGTTTTGTAGAGGATTCGGACGAGCGATCCTAAATAAGCCTTACAATGGACCCGTTGGAATTTTAACCGAGTAAAAAGTACAAAATTGAGTTTTTTCAATATAATCGCATTGAAAAGCTCGTAATCAAGTATATGAACTCTAAAAATTTGTTTAAAACTTGTTTTGCAGTCCGTTTTATAGAGGTTTCGGACGAGCGGGTCTAAATAGGCCTTGCAATGGACCCGTTGGAATTTTAACTGAGTAAAAAGTACAAAAATTGAGTTTTTGCAATATAATCGCGTTGAAATGCTCGTAATAAGTTATATGATCTCCTCAAATTGTAATAAAACTTGTTTTGAGGTCCGTTTTGTAGAGATTTCGGACGAGCGATCCTAAATAGGACTTACAATGGACCTGTTGTAATTTTAACTCAGTAAAAAGTACACAAAATAAGTTTTTGCAATATAATAGCGTTGAAATGCTCGTAATCAGTTATATGATCTCCTAAAATTTGAATAAAACTTGTTTTGCGGTCCGATTTGTAGAGGTTTCGGACAAGCGAGTCTTAATAGGCCTTACAATGGACCCTTGGAATTTTAACTGAGTAAAAAGTACAAAAATTGAGTTTTTGCAATATAATCGCGTTGAAAAACTCGTAATCAAGTATATGAACTCCAAAATTTTGATTAAAACTTGATTAGCGGTCCGTTTTGCAGAGGTTTCGGACGAGCGGGTCTAAATAGGCCTTACAATGGACCCGTTGGAATTTTAACTGAGTAAAAAGTACAAAAATTTAGTTTTTGCAATATAATAGCGTTGAAATGCTCGTAATCAGATATATGATCTCCTAAAATTTGAGTAAAACTTGTTTTGAGGTCCGTTTTGTAGAGATTTCGGACGAGCGATCCTAAATAGGCTTTACAATGGACCCGTGGGAATTTTAACCGGGTAAAAAGTACAAAAATTGAGTTTTTGCAATATAATCGCATTGAAATGCTCGTAATCATTTATATGATCTTCTAAGGTTTGATTAAAACTTGTTTTGAGATCCGTTTTGCAGAGATTTCAGACGAGCGATCCTAAATAGGCTTTACAATGGACCCGTTGGAATTTTAACTGATTAAAAAGTGCAAAAATTGAGTTTTTGCAATATAATCGCGTTGAAAAGCTCGTAATCAAGTATATGAACTCCAAATTTTTTTTAAAACTTGTTTTGCGGTCCGTTTTATAGAGGTTTCGGACGAGCGGGTCTAAATAGGCCTTGCAATGGACCCGTTGGAATTTTAACTGAGTAAAAAGTACAAAAATTGAGTTTTTGCAATATAATCGCGTTAAAATGCTCGTAATAAGTTATATGATCTCCTAAAATTGTAATAAAACTTGTTTTGAGGTCCGTTTTGTAGAGATTTCGGACGAGCGATCCTAAATAGGACTTACAATGGACCTGTTGTAATTTTAACTCAGTAAAAAGTACACAAAATAAGTTTTTGCAATATAATCGTGTTGAAATGCTCGTAATCAGTTATATGATCTCCTAATATTTGATTAAAACTTGTTTTGAGGTACGTTTTGTAGATATTTCGGACGAGCGATCCTAAATAGGCCTTACAATGGACCTGTTGTAATTTTAACTCAGTAAAAAGTATAGAAATTAAGTTTTTGCAATATAATCGCGTTGAAATGCTCGTAATCAAGTATAATATCTCCTAAAATTTGGTTAAAACTTGTTTTGAGGTTCGTTTTGTAGAGATTTCTGACGAGCGATCCTAAATAGGCTTTACAATGGACCCGTTGTAATTTTAACTCAGTAAAAAGTGCAAAAATTGAGTTTGTGCAATATAATTGCATTGAAATGCTCGTAATCAAGTATATGATCTTCTAAAATTTGATTAAAACTTGTTTTGCGGTCCGTTTTGTAGAGGTTTCGGACGAGCGGGTCTAAATAAGCCTTACAATGAACCCAATGGAATTTTAACTAAGTAAAAAGTACAAAAATTGAGATTTTGCAATATAATCGCGTTGAAATGCTCGTAATAAGTTATATGATCACCTAAAATTTGAATAAAACTTGTTTTGCGGTCCGATTTGTGGAGGTTTCGGACAAGCGAGTCTTAGAAGGCCTTACAATGGACCCAATTGAATTTTAACTGAGTAAAAAGTAAAAAAAAAATTGAGTTTTTGCAATGTAATCGCGTTGAAATGCTCGTAATCATGTATATGAACTCATAATGTTTGATTAAAGCTTGTTTTGAGGTATGTTTTGTAGAGATTTCGGACGAGCGATCCGAAATAGGCCTTACAATGGACCCGTTGGAATTTTAACCGAGTAAAAAGTACAAAAATTGAGTTTTTGCAATATAATCGCGTTGAAAAGCTCGTAATCAAGTATATGAACTCGAAAATTTTGATTAAAACTTGTTTTGCGGTCCGTTTTGTAGAGGATTTGGACGAGCGATCCTAAAAAAGCCTTATAATGGACCCGTTGGAATTTTAACCGAGTAAAAAGTACAAAAATTGAGTTTTTGCAATATAATCGCGTTGAAAAGCTCGTAATCAAGTATATGAACTCCAAAAATTTGTTTAAAACTTGTTTTGCGGTCCGTTTTATAGAGGTTTCGGACGAGCGGGTCTAAATAGGCCTTGCAATGGACCCGTTGGAATTTTAACTGAGTAAAAAGTACAAAAATTGAGTTTTTGCAATATAATCGCGTTAAAATGCTCGTAATAAGTTATATGATCTCCTAAAATTGTAATAAAACTTGTTTTGAGGTCCGTTTTGTAGAGATTTAGGACGAGCGATCCTAAATAGGCCTTACAATGGACCTGTTGTAATTTTAACTGAGTAAAAAGTACACAAATTAAGATTTTGCAATATAATCGCGTTGAAATGCTCGTAATCAAGTATAATATCTCCTAAAATTTGGTTAAAACTTGTTTTGAGGTTCGTTTTGTAGAGATTTCTAACGAGCGATCCTAAATAGGCTCTACAATGGACCCGTTGTAATTTTAACTCAGTAAAAAGTGCAAAAATTGAGTTTTTGCAACATAATTGCATTGAAATGCTCGTAATCAAGTATATGATCTTCTAAAATTTGATTAAAACTTGTTTTGCGGTCCGTTTTGTAGAGGCTTCGGACGAGCGGTTCTAAATAAGCCTTACAATGAACCCAATGGAATTTTAACTAAGTAGAAAGTACAAAAATTGAAATTTTGCAATATAATCGCGTTGAAATGCTCCTAATAAGTTATATGATACCTAAAATTTGAATAAAACTAGTTTTGCGGTCCGATTTGTAGAGGTTTCGGACAAGCGAGTCTTAGTAGGCCTTTCAATGGACCCAATGGAATTTTAACTGAGTAAAAAGTAAAAAAAAATCGAGTTTTTGCAATGTAATCGCGTTGAAATGCTCGTAATCTTGTATATGAACTCATAAGGTTTGATTAAAACTTGTTTTGAGGTCCGTTTTGTAGAGATTTCGGACGAGCGATCCTAAATAGGCCTTACAATGGACTTGTTGGAATTTTAACCGAGTAAAAAGTACAAAAATTGAGTTTTTGCAATATAATCGCGTTGAAAAGCTCGTAATCAAGTATATGAACTCCTGAAATTTGATTTAAACTTGTTTTGCGGTCCGTTTTGTAGAGGATTCGGACGAGCGATCCTAAATAAGCCTTACAATGGACCCGTTGGAATTTTAACCGAGTAAAAAGTACAAAATTGAGTTTTTTCAATATAATCGCATTGAAAAGCTCGTAATCAAGTATATAAACTCTAAAAATTTGTTTAAAACTTGTTTTGCAGTCCGTTTTATAGAGGTTTCGGACGAGCGGGTCTAAATAGGCCTTGCAATGGACCCGTTGGAATTTTAACTGAGTAAAAAGTACAAAAATTGAGTTTTTGCAATATAATCGCGTTGAAATGCTCGTAATAAGTTATATGATCTCCTAAAATTGTAATAAAACTTGTTTTGAGGTCCGTTTTGTAGAGATTTCGGACGAGCGATCCTAAATAGGACTTACAATGGACCTGTTGTAATTTTAACTCAGTAAAAAGTACACAAAATAAGTTTTTGCAATATAATAGCGTTGAAATGCTCGTAATCAGTTATATGATCTCCTAAAATTTGAATAAAACTTGTTTTGCGGTCCGATTTGTAGAGGTTTCGGACAAGCGAGTCTTAATAGGCCTTACAATGGACCCTTGGAATTTTAACTGAGTAAAAAGTACAAAAATTGAGCTTTTGCAATATAATCGCGTTGAAAAACTCGTAATCAAGTATATGAACTCCAAAATTTTGATTAAAACTTGATTAGCGGTCCGTTTTGCAGAGGTTTCGGACGAGCGGGTCTAAATAGGCCTTACAATGGACCCGTTGGAATTTTAACTGAGTAAAAAGTACAAAAATTTAGTTTTTGCAATATAATAGCGTTGAAATGCTCGTAATCAGATATATGATCTCCTAAAATTTGAGTAAAACTTGTTTTGAGGTCCGTTTTGTAGAGATTTCGGACGAGCGATCCTAAATAGGCTTTACAATGGACCCGTGGGAATTTTAACCGGGTAAAAAGTACAAAAATTGAGTTTTTGCAATATAATCGCATTGAAATGCTCGTAATCATTTATATGATCTTCTAAGGTTTGATTAAAACTTGTTTTGAGATCCGTTTTGCAGAGATTTCAGACGAGCGATCCTAAATAGGCTTTACAATGGACCCGTTGGAATTTTAACTGATTAAAAAGTGCAAAAATTGAGTTTTTGCAATATAATCGCGTTGAAAAGCTCGTAATCAAGTATATGAACTCCAAATTTTTTTTAAAACTTGTTTTGCGGTCCGTTTTATAGAGGTTTCGGACGAGCGGGTCTAAATAGGCCTTGCAATGGACCCGTTGGAATTTTAACTGAGTAAAAAGTACAAAAATTGAGTTTTTGCAATATAATCGCGTTAAAATGCTCGTAATAAGTTATATGATCTCCTAAAATTGTAATAAAACTTGTTTTGAGGTCCGTTTTGTAGAGATTTCGGACGAGCGATCCTAAATAGGACTTACAATGGACCTGTTGTAATTTTAACTCAGTAAAAAGTACACAAAATAAGTTTTTGCAATATAATAGCGTTGAAATGCTCGTAATCAGTTATATGATCTCCTAAAATTTGAATAAAACTTGTTTTGCGGTCCGATTTGTAGAGGTTTCGGACAAGCGAGTCTTAATAGGCCTTACAATGGACCCTTGGAATTTTAACTGAGTAAAAAGTACAAAAATTGAGTTTTTGCAATATAATCGCGTTGAAAAACTCGTAATCAAGTATATGAACTCCAAAATTTTGATTAAAACTTGATTAGCGGTCCGTTTTGCAGAGGTTTCGGACGAGCGGGTCTAAATAGGCCTTACAATGGAATCTTTGGAATTTTAACTGAGTAAAAAGTACAAAAATTTAGTTTTTGCAATATAATAGCGTTGAAATGCTCGTAATCAGATATACGATCTCCTAAAATTTGAGTAAAACTTGTTTTGAGGTCCGTTTTTTAGAGATTTCGGACGAGCGATCCTAAATAGGCTTTACAATGGACCCGTGGGAATTTTAACCGTGTAAAAAGTACAAAAATTGAGTTTTTGCAATATAATCGCATTGAAATGCTCGTAATCATTTATATGATCTTCTAAGGTTTGATTAAAACTTGTTTTGAGATCCGTTTTGCAGAGATTTCGGACGAGCGATCCTAAATAGGCTTTACAATGGACCCGTTGGAATTTTAACTGATTAAAAAGTGCAAAAATTGAGTTTTTGCAATATAATCGCGTTGAAAAGCTCGTAATCAAGTATATGAACTCCAAAATTTTTTTAAAACTTGTTATGCGGTCCGTTTTATAGAGGTTTCGGACGAGCAGGTCTAAATAGGCCTTGCAATGGACTCGTTGGAAGTTTAACTGAGTAAAAAGTACAAAAATTGAGTTTTTGCAATATAATCGTGTTGAAATGCTCGTAATCAGTTATATGATCTCCTAATATTTGATTAAAACTTGTTTTGAGGTACGTTTTGTAGATATTTCGGACGAGCGATCCTAAATAGGCCTTACAATGGACCTGTTGTAATTTTAACTCAGTAAAAAGTATAGAAATTAAGTTTTTGCAATATAATCGCGTTGAAATGCTCGTAATCAAGTATAATATCTCCTAAAATTTGGTTAAAACTTGTTTTGAGGTTCGTTTTGTAGAGATTTCTGACGAGCGATCCTAAATAGGCTTTACAATGGACCCGTTGTAATTTTAACTCAGTAAAAAGTGCAAAAATTGAGTTTGTGCAATATAATTGCATTGAAATGCTCGTAATCAAGTATATGATCTTCTAAAATTTGATTAAAACTTGTTTTGCGGTCCGTTTTGTAGAGGTTTCGGACGAGCAGGTCTAAATAAGCCTTACAATGAACCCAATGGAATTTTAACTAAGTAAAAAGTACAAAAATTGAGATTTTGCAATATAATCGCGTTGAAATGCTCGTAATAAGTTATATGATCACCTAAAATTTGAATAAAACTTGTTTTGCGGTCCGATTTGTGGAGGTTTCGGACAAGCGAGTCTTAGAAGGCCTTACAATGGACCCAATTGAATTTTAACTGAGTAAAAAGTAAAAAAAAATTGAGTTTTTGCAATGTAATCGCGTTGAAATGCTCGTAATCATGTATATGAACTCATAAAGTTTGATTAAAGCTTGTTTTGAGGTATGTTTTGTAGAGATTTCGGACGAGCGATCCGGAATAGGCCTTACAATGGACCCGTTGGAATTTTAACCGAGTAAAAAGTACAAAAATTGAGTTTTTGCAATATAATCGCGTTGAAAAGCTTGTAATCAAGTATATGAACTCGAAAATTTTGATTAAAACTTGTTTTGCGGTCCGTTTTGTAGAGGATTCGGACGAGCGATCCTAAATAAGCCTTATAATGGACCCGTTGGAATTTTAACCGAGTAAAAAGTACAAATATTGAGTTTTTGCAATATAATCGCGTTGAAAAGCTCGTAATCAAGTATATGAACTCCAAAAATTTGTTTAAAACTTGTTTTGCGGTCCGTTTTATAGAGGTTTCGGACGAGCGGGTCTAAATAGGCCTTGCAATGGACCCGTTGGAATTTTAACTGAGTAAAAAGTACAAAAATTGAGTTTTTGCAATATAATCGCGTTAAAATGCTCGTAATAAGTTATATGATCTCCTAAAATTGTAATAAAACTTGTTTTGAGGTCCGTTTTGTAGAGATTTAGGACGAGCGATCCTAAATAGGCCTTACAATGGACCTGTTGTAATTTTAACTGAGTAAAAAGTACACAAATTAAGATTTTGCAATATAATCGCGTTGAAATGCTCGTAATCAAGTATAATATCTCCTAAAATTTGGTTAAAACTTGTTTTGAGGTTCGTTTTGTAGAGATTTCTAACGAGCGATCCTAAATAGGCTTTACAATGGACCCGTTGTAATTTTAACTCAGTAAAAAGTGCAAAAATTGAGTTTTTGCAACATAATTGCATTGAAATGCTCGTAATCAAGTATATGATCTTCTAAAATTTGATTAAAACTTGTTTTGCGGTCCGTTTTGTAGAGGCTTCGGACGAGCGGTTCTAAATAAGCCTTACAATGAACCCAATGGAATTTTAACTAAGTAGAAAGTACAAAAATTGAAATTTTGCAATATAATCGCGTTGAAATGCTCCTAATAAGTTATATGATACCTAAAATTTGAATAAAACTAGTTTTGCGGTCCGATTTGTAGAGGTTTCGAACAACCGAGTCTTAGTAGGCCTTTCAATGGACCCAATGGAATTTTAACTGAGTAAAAAGTAAAAAAAAAAATTGAGTTTTTGCAATGTAATCGCGTTGAAATGCTCGTAATCATGTATATGAACTCATAAAGTTTGATTAAAACTTGTTTTGAGGTCCGTTTTGTAGAGATTTCGGACGAGCGATCCTAAATAGGCCTTACAATGGACCTGTTGGAATTTTAACCGAGTAAAAAGTACAAAAATTGAGTTTTTGCAATATAATCGCGTTGAAAAGCTCGTAATCAAGTATATGAACTCCTGAAATTTGATTTAAACTTGTTTTGTGGTCCGTTTTGTAGAGGATTCGGACGAGCGATCCTAAATAAGCCTTACAATGGACCCGTTGGAATTTTAACCGAGTAAAAAGTACAAAATTGAGTTTTTTCAATATAATCGCATTGAAAAGCTCGTAATCAAGTATATGAACTCTAAAAATTTGTTTAAAACTTGTTTTGCAGTCCGTTTTATAGAGGTTTTGGACGAGCGGGTCTAACTAGGCCTTGCAATGGACCCGTTGGAATTTTAACTGAGTAAAAAGTACAAAAATTGAGTTTTTGCAATATAATCGCGTTGAAATGCTCGTAATAAGTTATATGATCTCCTCAAATTGTAATAAAACTTGTTTTGAGGTCCGTTTTGTAGAGATTTCGGACGAGCGATCCTAAATAGGACTTACAATGGACCTGTTGTAATTTTAACTCAGTAAAAAGTACACAAAATAAGTTTTTGCAATATAATAGCGTTGAAATGCTCGTAATCAGTTATATGATCTCCTAAAATTTGAATAAAACTTGTTTTGCGGTCCGATTTGTAGAGGTTTCGGACAAGCGAGTCTTAATAGGCCTTACAATGGACCCTTGGAATTTTAACTGAGTAAAAAGTACAAAAATTGAGTTTTTGCAATATAATCGCGTTGAAAAACTCGTAATCAAGTATATGAACTCCAAAATTTTGATTAAAACTTGATTAGCGGTCCGTTTTGCAGAGGTTTCAGACGAGCGGGTCTAAATAGGCCTTACAATGGACCCGTTGGAATTTTAACTGAGTAAAAAGTACAAAAATTTAGTTTTTGCAATATAATAGCGTTGAAATGCTCGTAATCAGATATATGATCTCCTAAAATTTGAGTAAAACTTGTTTTGAGGTCCGTTTTGTAGAGATTTCGGACGAGCGATCCTAAATAGGCTTTACAATGGACCCGTGGGAATTTTAACCGGGTAAAAAGTACAAAAATTGAGTTTTTGCAATATAATCGCATTGAAATGCTCGTAATCATTTATATGATCTTCTAAGGTTTGATTAAAACTTGTTTTGAGATCCGTTTTGCAGAGATTTCGGACGAGCGATCCTAAATAGGCTTTACAATGGACCCGTTGGAATTTTAACTGATTAAAAAGTGCAAAAATTGAGTTTTTGCAATATAATCGCGTTGAAAAGCTCGTAATCAAGTATATGAACTCCAAATTTTTTTTAAAACTTGTTTTGCGGTCCGTTTTATAGAGGTTTCGGACGAGCGGGTCTAAATAGGCCTGGCAATGGACCCGTTGGAATTTTAACTGAGTAAAAAGTACAAAAATTGAGTTTTTGCAAGATAATCGCGTTAAAATGCTCGTAATAAGTTATATGATCTCCTAAAATTGTAATAAAACTTGTTTTGAGGTCCGTTTTGTAGAGATTTCGTACGAGCGATCCTAAATAGGACTTACAATGGACCTGTTGTAATTTTAACTTAGTAAAAAGTACACAAAATAAGTTTTTGCAATATAATAGCGTTGAAATGCTCGTAATCAGTTATATGATCTCCTAAAATTTGAATAAAACTTGTTTTGCGGTCCGATTTGTAGAGGTTTCGGACAAGCGAGTCTTAATAGGCCTTACAATGGACCCTTGGAATTTTAACTGAGTAAAAAGTACAAAAATTGAGTTTTTGCAATATAATCGCGTTGAAAAACTCGTAATCAAGTATATGAACTCCAAAATTTTGATTAAAACTTGATTAGCGGTCCGTTTTGCAGAGGTTTCGGACGAGCGGGTCTAAATAGGCCTTACAATGGAATCTTTGGAATTTTAACTGAGTAAAAAGTACAAAAATTTAGTTTTTGCAATATAATAGCGTTGAAATGCTCGTAATCAGATATATGATCTCCTAAAATTTGAGTAAAACTTGTTTTGAGGTCCGTTTTGTAGAGATTTCGGACGAGCGATCCTAAATAGGCTTTACAATGGACCCGTGGGAATTTTAACCGTGTAAAAAGTACAAAAATTGAGTTTTTGCAATATAATCGCATTGAAATGCTCGTAATCATTTATATGATCTTCTAAGGTTTGATTAAAACTTGTTTTGAGATCCGTTTTGCAGAGATTTCGGACGAGCGATCCTAAATAGGCTTTACAATGGACCCGTTGGAATTTTAACTGATTAAAAAGTGCAAAAATTGAGTTTTTGCAATATAATCGCGTTGAAAAGCTCGTAATCAAGTATATGAACTCCAATTTTTTTTTAAAACTTGTTATGCGGTCCGTTTTATAGAGGTTTCGGACGAGCGGGTTTAAATAGGCCTTGCAATGGACTCGTTGGAAGTTTAACTGAGTAAAAAGTACAAAAATTGAGTTTTTGCAATATAATCGTGTTGAAATGCTCGTAATCAGTTATATGATCTCCTAATATTTGATTAAAACTTGTTTTGAGGTACGTTTTGTAGATATTTCGGACGAGCGATCCTAAATAGGCCTTACAATGGACCTGTTGTAATTTTAACTCAGTAAAAAGTATAGAAATTAAGTTTTTGCAATATAATCGCGTTGAAATGCTCGTAATCAAGTATAATATCTCCTAAAATTTGGTTAAAACTTGTTTTGAGGTTCGTTTTGTAGAGATTTCTGACGAGCGATCCTAAATAGGCTTTACAATGGACCCGTTGTAATTTTAACTCAGTAAAAAGTGCAAAAATTGAGTTTGTGCAATATAATTGCATTGAAATGCTCGTAATCAAGTATATGATCTTCTAAAATTTGATTAAAACTTGTTTTGCGGTCCGTTTTGTAGAGGTTTCGGACGAGCGGGTCTAAATAAGCCTTACAATGAACCCAATGGAATTTTAACTAATTAAAAAGTACAAAAATTGAGATTTTGCAATATAATCGCATTGAAATGCTCGTAATAAATTATATGATCACCTTAAATTTGAATAAAACTTGTTTTGCGGTCCGATTTGTGGAGGTTTCGAACAAGCGAGTCTTAGAAGGCCTTACAATGGACCCAATTGAATTTTAACTGAGTAAAAAGTAAAAAAAAAATTGAGTTTTTGCAATGTAATCGCGTTGAAATGCTCGTAATCATGTATATGAACTCATAATGTTTGATTAAAGCTTGTTTTGAGGTATGTTTTGTAGAGATTTCGGACGAGCGATCCGAAATAGGCCTTACAATGGACCCGTTGGAATTTTAACCGAGTAAAAAGTACAAAAATTGAGTTTTTGCAATATAATCGCGTTGAAAAGCTCGTAATCAAGTATATGAACTCGAAAATTTTGATTAAAACTTGTTTTGCGGTCCGTTTTGTAGAGGATTCGGACGAGCGATCCTAAATAAGCCTTATAATGGACCCGTTGGAATTTTAACCGAGTAAAAAGTACAAAAATTGAGTTTTTGCAATATAATCGCGTTGAAAAGCTCGTAATCAAGTATATGAACTCCAAAAATTTGTTTAAAACTTGTTTTGCGGTCCGTTTTATAGAGGTTTCGGACGAGCGGGTCTAAATAGGCCTTGCAATGGACCCGTTGGAATTTTAACTGAGTAAAAAGTACAAAAATTGAGTTTTTGCAATATAATCGCGTTAAAATGCTCGTAATAAGTTATATGATCTCCTAAAATTGTAATAAAACTTGTTTTGAGGTCCGTTTTGTAGAGATTTCGGACGAGCGATCCTAAATAGGACTTACAATGGACCTGTTGTAATTTTAACTGAGTAAAAAGTACACAAATTAAGATTTTGCAATATAATCGCGTTGAAATGCTTGTAATCAAGTATAATATCTCCTAAAATTTGGTTAAAACTTGTTTTGAGGTTCGTTTTGTAGAGATTTCTAACGAGCGATCCTAAATAGGCTTTACAATGGACCCGTTGTAATTTTAACTCAGTAAAAAGTGCAAAAATTGAGTTTTTGCAACATAATTGCATTGAAATGCTCGTAATCAAGTATATGATCTTCTAAAATTTGATTAAAACTTGTTTTGCGGTCCGTTTTGTAGAGGCTTCGGACGAGCGGTTCTAAATAAGCCTTACAATGAACCCAATGGAATTTTAACTAAGTAGAAAGTACAAAAATTGAAATTTTGCAATATAATCGCGTTGAAATGCTCCTAATAAGTTATATGATACCTAAAATTTGAATAAAACTAGTTTTGCGGTCCGATTTGTAGAGGTTTCGGACAAGCGAGTCTTAGTAGGCCTTTCAATGGACCCAATGGAATTTTAACTGAGTAAAAAGTAAAAAAAAATTGAGTTTTTGCAATGTAATCGCGTTGAAATGCTCGTAATCATGTATATGAACTCATAAAGTTTGATTAAAACTTGTTTTGAGGTCCGTTTTGTAGAGATTTCGGACGAGCGATCCTAAATAGGCCTTACAATGGACCTGTTGGAATTTTAACCGAGTAAAAAGTACAAAAATTGAGTTTTTGCAATATAATCGCGTTGAAAAGCTCGTAATCAAGTATATGAACTCCTGAAATTTGATTTAAACTTGTTTTGCGGTCCGTTTTGTAGAGGATTCGGACGAGCGATCCTAAATAAGCCTTACAATGGACCCGTTGGAATTTTAACCGAGTAAAAAGTACAAAATTGAGTTTTTTCAATATAATCGCATTGAAAAGCTCGTAATCAAGTATATGAACTCTAAAAATTTGTTTAAAACTTGTTTTGCAGTCCGTTTTATAGAGGTTTCGGACGAGTGGGTCTAAATAGGCCTTGCAATGGACCCGTTGGAATTTTAACTGAGTAAAAAGTACAAAAATTGAGTTTTTGCAATATAATCGCGTTGAAATGCTCGTAATAAGTTATATGATCTCCTCAAATTGTAATAAAACTTGTTTTGAGGTCCGTTTTGTAGAGATTTCGGACGAGCGATCCTAAATAGGACTTACAATGGACCTGTTGTAATTTTAACTCAGTAAAAAGTACACAAAATAAGTTTTTGCAATATAATAGCGTTGAAATGCTCGTAATCAGTTATATGATCTCCTAAAATTTGAATAAAACTTGTTTTGCGGTCCGATTTGTAGAGGTTTCGGACAAGCGAGTCTTAATAGGCCTTACAATGGACCCTTGGAATTTTAACTGAGTAAAAAGTACAAAAATTGAGTTTTTCCAATATAATCGCGTTGAAAAACTCGTAATCAAGTATATGAACTCCAAAATTTTGATTAAAACTTGATTAGCGGTCCGTTTTGCAGAGGTTTCGGACGAGCGGGTCTAAATAGGCCTTACAATGGACCCGTTGGAATTTTAACTGAGTAAAAAGTACAAAAATTTAGTTTTTGCAATATAATAGCGTTGAAATGCTCGTAATCAGATATATGATCTCCTAAAATTTGAGTAAAACTTGTTTTGAGGTCCGTTTTGTAGAGATTTCGGACGAGCGATCCTAAATAGGCTTTACAATGGACCCGTGGGAATTTTAACCGGGTAAAAAGTACAAAAATTGAGTTTTTGCAATATAATCGCATTGAAATGCTCGTAATCATTTATACGATCTTCTAAGGTTTGATTAAAACTTGTTTTGAGATCCGTTTTGCAGAGATTTCGGACGAGCGATCCTAAATAGGCTTTACAATGGACCCGTTGGAATTTTAACTGATTAAAAAGTGCAAAAATTGAGTTTTTGCAATATAATCGCGTTGAAAAGCTCGTAATCAAGTATATGAACTCCAAATTTTTTTTAAAACTTGTTTTGCGGTCCGTTTTATAGAGGTTTCGGACGAGCGGGTCTAAATAGGCCTTGCAATGGACCCATTGGAAGTTTAACTGAGTAAAAAGTACAAAAATTGAGTTTTTGCAATATAATCGCGTTGAAATGCTCGTAATCAGTTATATGATCTCCTAAGATTTGATTAAAACTTGTTTTGTGGTACGTTTTGTAGATATTTCGGACTAGCGATCCTAAATAGGCCTTACAATGGACCTATTGTAATTTTAACTCAGTAAAAAGTATAGAAATTAAGTTTTTGCAATATAATCGCGTTGAAATGCTCGTAATCAAGTATAATATCTCCTAAAATTTGGTTAAAACTTGTTTTGAGGTTCGTTTTATAGAGATTTCTGACGAGCGATCCTAAATAGGCTTTACAATGGACCCGTGGGAATTTTAACTGGGTAAAAAGTACAAAAATTGAGTTTTTGCAATATAATCGTGTTGAAATGCTCGTAATCATTTATATGATCTCCCAGGGTTTGATTAAAACTTGTTTTGAGATCCGTTTTGCAGAGATTTCGGACGAGTGATCCTAAATAGGCCTTACAATGGACCCATTGTAATTTTAACTCAGTAAAAAGTACACAAATTAAGTTTTTGCAATATAATCGTGTTGAAATGCTCGTAATCAAGTATAATATCTCATAAAATTTGGTTAAAACTTGTTTTGAGGTTCGTTTTGTAGAGATTTCTGACGAGCGATCCTAAATAGGCCTTACAATAGACCCGTTGTAATTTTAACTGAGTAAAAAGTACAAAATTTAGTTTTTGCAATATAATCGCGTTGAAATGCTCGTAATCAGTTATATGATCTCCTAAAATTGTAATAAAACTTGTTTTGAGGTCCGTTTTGTAGAGATTTCAAACGAGCGATCCTAAATAGGCTTTACAATGGACCCGTGGGAATTTTAACTGGGTAAAAAGTACAAAAATTGAGTTTTTGCAATATAATCGCGTTGAAATGCTCGTAATCATTTAAATGATCTCCCAGGGTTTGATTAAAACTTGTTTTGAGATCCGTTTTGCAGAGATTTCGGACGAGTGATCCTAAATAGGCCTTACAATGGACCCGTTGTAATTTTAACTCAGTAAAAAGTACACAAATTAAGTTTTTGCAATATAATCGCATTGAAATGCTCGTAATCAAGTATAATATCTCCTAAAATTTGGTTAAAACTTGTTTTGAGGTTCGTTTTGTAGAGATTTCTGACGAGCGATCCTAAATAGGCTTTACAATGGACCCGTTGTAATTTTAACTCAGTAAAAAGTGCAAAAATTGAGTTTTTGCAATATAATCGCGTTGAAATGCTCGTAATCAAGTATATGATCTCCTAATATTTGATTAAAACTTGTTTTGAGGTCCGTTTTCTAGATATTTCGGACAAGCGATCCTAAATAGGCCTTACAATAGACCCTTTGTAATTTTAACTGAGTAAAAAGTACAATAATTTAGTTTTTGCAATATAATCACGTTGAAATGCTCGTAATCAATTATACTATCTCCTAAAATTTGTATAAAACTTGTTTTGCGGTCCGATTTGTAGAGGTTTCGGACAAGTGAGTCTTAATAGTCCTTACAATGGACGCATTTAAATTTTAACTGAATAAAAAGTACAAAAATTGAGTTTTTGCAATATAATCGCATTGAAAAGCTCGTAATCAAGTGTATGAACTCATAAGATTTTTTTAAAACTTGTTTTGAGGTCCGTTTTGTTGAGATTTCAGACGAGCGATCCTAAATAGGCCTTACAATGGACCCGTTGGAATTTTAATTGAGTAAAAAGCACAAAAATTGAGTTTTTGCAATATAATTGCATTGAAAAACTCGTAATCAAGTATATGAACTCCAAAAATTTGATTAAAACATGTTTTGCGGCCCGTTTTGTAGAGGTTTCGGACGAGCGGGTCTAAATAGGCCTTACAATGGACCCGTTGGAATTAAAAAGTACAAAATTTTAGTTTTTGCAATATAATCGCATTGAAAAGCTCGTAATCAAGTATACGAACTCCTAAAATTTCATTAAAAACCTGTTTTTCGGACCGTTTTGCAATATAATCGCGTTGAATGCTCGAATCAAGTATATGATCTCCTAAATTTTGATTAAAACTTGTTTTGCGGTCCGTTTTATAGAGGTTTCGGACGAGCAGGTCTAAATAAGCCTTACAATGGACCCGTTGGAATTTTAACTGAGTAAAAAGTATAAAAATTAAGTTTTTGCAATATAATCGCGTTGAAATGCTCGTAATCAAATATATGATCTCCTAAAATTTGAATAAAACTTGTTTTGCGGTCCGATTTATAGAGGTTTCGGACAAGCGAGTCTTAATAGGCCTTACATTGTTCCTGTTGGATTTTAACTGAGTAAAAAGTACAAAAAATGAGTTTTTGCAATATAATCGCGTTGAAATGCTCGTAATCAAGTATATGAACTCATAAATATCGATTAAAACTTGTATTGAGGTCCGTTTTGTAGAGATTTCGGACGAGCGGTCCTAAATAGGCCTTACAATGGAACCGTTGGAATTTTAACTGAGTAAAAAGTACAAAAATTGAGTTTTTGGAATATAATCGCGTTGAAATGCTCATAATCAAGTATACAATCACCTAAATTTTGATTAAAACTTGTTTTGCGGTCCATTTTGTAGAGGTTTTGGACGAGCGAGTCTAAATAGGCCTTGAAAAGGACCCGTTGGAATTTTAATTGAGTAAAAAGTACAAAAATTGAGTTTTTGCAATATAATCATGTTGAAATGCTCGTAATCAAGTATATGATCTCATAAGATTTGATTAAAACTTGTTTTGCAGTTTGTTTTGTAGAGGTTTTGGACAAGCGGGTCTAAATAAGCCTTGGAATGGACCCAATGGAATTTTAACTGATTAAAAAGTATAAAAATTGAGATTTTGCAATATAATCCCGTTGAAATGCTCGTAATCAAGTATATAATCTCCTAAAATTTGAATAAAACTTGTTTTACGGTCCGTTTTGTAGAGATTTCGGACGAGCGGGTCTAAATAAGCCTTACAATGGACCCTATGGAATTTTAACTGAGTAAAACATACAAAAATTAAGTTTTTGCTATATAATCGCGTTGAAATTCTCGTAATCAAATATACGATCTCCTAGAATTTGGTTAAAACTTGATTTGCGGTCCGTTTTGCAGAGATTTCGGACGAGCGATCCTAAATAGGCTTTACAATGGACCCGTTGGAATTTTAACTAAGTAAAAAGTACAAAAATTGAGTTTTTGCAATATAATTGCATTGAAATGCTCGTAATAAAGTATATGATCTCCTAAAATTTGATTAAAACCTGTTTTGCGGTACGTTTTGTAGAGGTTTTGGACGAGCGGGTCTAAATAAGCCTTACAATGGACCCAATGGAATTTTAACCGAGTAAAATGTACAAAAATTGAGATTTTGCAATATAATCGCGTTGAAATGCTCGTAATCAGTTATATGATCTCCTAAAATTTGAATAAAACATGTTTTGCGGTCCGATTTGTAAAGGTTTCGGATAAGCGAGTCTTAATAGGCCTTACAATAGACCCTTGGATATTTAACTGAGTAAAAAGTACAAAAATTGAGTTTTGGCAATATAATCGCGTTGAAAAGCTCGTAATCAAGTATATGAACTCCAAAAATTTGATTAAAACTTGTTTAGCGGTCCGTTTTGCAGAGGTTTCGGACGAGCGGGTCTAAATAGGCCTTACAATGGACCCGTTGGAATTTTAACTGAGTAAAAAGTACAAACATTTAGTTTTTGCAATATAATAGCATTGAAATGCTTGTAATCAGTTATATGATCTCCTAAAATTTGACTAAAACTTGTTTTGAGGTCCGTTTTGTAGAGATTTCGGACGAGCGATCATAAATAGGCTTCACAATGGACCCGCGGGAATTTTAACCGAGTAAAAAGTACAAAAATTGAGTTTTTGCAATATAATCGCGTTGAAATGCTCGTAATCATTTATATGATCTCCTAAAGTTTTAACTAAAACTTGTTTTGAGATCTGTTTTGCAGAGAATTCGGACGAGCGATCCTAAATAGGCTTTACAATGGACCCGTTGGAATTTTAACTGATTAAAAAGTACAAAAATTGAGTTTTTGCAATATAATTGCGTTGAAATGCTTGTAATCAAGTATATGATCTCCTAAAGTTTGATTAAAACTTGTTTTGCGGTCCGTTTGGTAGAGGTTTCGGACGAGCGATCCTAAATAGGCTTTACAATGGACCCGTGGGAATTTTAACCGAGTAAAAAGTACAAAAATTGAGTTTTTGCAATACAATCGCGTTGAAATGCTCGTAATCAGTTATATGATATCCTAAAATTTGAATAAAACTTGTTTTGCGGTCTGATTTGTAGAGGTTTCAGACAAGCGAGTCTTAATAAGCCTTACAATGGACCCAATGGAATTTTAACTAAGTAAAAAGTACAAAAAAATGAGTTTTTGCAATGTAATCGCGTTGAAATGCTCGTAATCAAGTATATGAACTCGTAAAATTTGATTAAAACTTGTTTTGAGGTCCGTTTTGTAGAGATTTCGAACGAGCGATCCTAAATAGGCCTTACAATAGACCCCTTGGAATTTTAACTGAGTAAAAAGAAAAAAAATTTAGTTTTTGCAATATAATCGCGTTGAAATGCTCGTAATCAAGTATATGAACTACTAAATTTTGATTAAAACTTGTTTTGAGGTCCGTTTTGTAGAGGTTTCGGACGAGCGATCCTAAATAGGTTTTACAATGGACCCGTTGGAATTTTAACTGAGTAAAAAGTACAAAAATTGAGTTTTTGCAATATAATTGCATTGAAATGCTCGTAATCAAGTATATGATCTTCTAAAATTTGATTAAAACTTGTTTTGCGGTCCGTTTTGTAGAGGTTTCGGACGAGCGGGTCTAAATAAGCCTTACAATGAACCCAATGGAATTTTAACTAAGTAAAAAGTAAAAAAATTGAGATTTTGCAATATAATCGCGTTGAAATGCTCGTAATAAGTTATATGATCACCTAAAATTTGAATAAAACTTGTTTTGCGGTCCGATTTGTAGAGGTTTCGGACAAGCGAGTCTTAGTAGGTCTTACAATAGACCCAATGGAATTTTAACTGAGTAAAAAGTAAAAAAAAATTGAGTTTTTGCAGTGTACATGAACACATAAAGTTTGATTAAAACTTGTTTTGAGGTCCGTTTTGTAGAGATTTCGGACGAGCGATCCTAAGTAGGCCTTACAATGGACCCGTTGGAATTTTAACCGAGTAAAAAGTACAAAAATTGAGTTTTTGCAATATAATCGCGTTGAAAAGCTTGTAATCAAGTATATGAACTCCAAAAATTTGATTAAAACTTGTTCTGCGGTCCGTTTTGTAGAGGATTCGGACGAGCGATCCTAAATAAGCCTTACAATGGACCCGTTGGAATTTTAACCGAGTAAAAAGTACAATAATTGAGTTTTTGCAATATAATCGCGTTGAAAAGCTCGTAATCAAGTACATGAACTCCAAAAATTTGTTTAAAACTTGTTTTGCGGTCCGTTTTGTATAGGTTTCAGACGAGCGGGTCTAAATAGGCCTTACAATGGACCCGTTGGAATTTTTACTGAGTAAAAAGTACAAAAATTGAGTTTTTGCAATATAATCGTGTTGAAATGCTCGTAATCAAGTATATGATCTACTAAATTTTGATTAAAACTTGTTTTGCGTTCCGTTTTGTAGAGGTTTCGGACGAGCGGGTCTAAATAGGCCTTGCAATGGACCCGTTGGAATTTTAACCGAGTAAAAAGTACACAAATTGAGTTTTTGCAATATAATCGCGTTGAAATTCTCGTAATCAGTTATATGATCTCCTAAAATTTGAATAAAACTTGTTTTGAGGTCCGTTTTGTAGAGATTTCGGACGTGCGATCCTAAATAGGCCTTACAATGGACACATTGTAATTTTAACTAACTAAAAAGTAAAAAATTGAGTTTTTGCAATATAATCGCGTTGAAATGCTCGTAATCAAGTATATGATCTCCTAGAGTTTGATTAAAACTTGTTTTGCGGTCCGATTTGTAGAGGTTTCGGACAAGCGAGTCTCAATAGGCCTTACAATGGACCCTTGGAATTTTATCTGAGTAAAAAGTACAAAAATTGAGTTTTTGCAATATAATCGCGTTGAAATGCTCGTAATAAGTTATATGATCTCCTAAAATTGTAATAAAACTTGTTTTGAGGTCCGTTTTGTAGAGATTTCTGACGAGCGATCCTAAATAGGCTTTACAATGGACCCGTGGGAATTTTAACTGGGTAAAAAGTACAAAAATTGAGTTTTTGCAATATAATCGCGTTGAAATGCTCGTAATCATTTATATGATCTCCCAGGGTTTGATTAAAACTTGTTTTGAGATCCGTTTTGCAGAGATTTCGGACGACTGATCCTAAATAGGCCTTACAATGGACCCGTTGTAATTTTAACTCAGTAAAAAGTACACAAATTAAGTTTTTGCAATATAATCGCGTTGAAATGCTCGTAATCAAGTATAATATCTCCTAAAATTTGGTTAAAACTTGTTTTGAGGTTCGTTTTGTAGAGATTTCTGACGAGCGATCCTAAATAGGCTTTACAATGGACCCGTTGTAATTTTAACTCAGTAAAAAGTGCAAAAATTGAGTTTTTGCAATATAATCGCGTTGAAATGCTCGTAATCAAGTATATGATCTCCTAATATTTGATTAAAACTTGTTTTGAGGTCCGTTTTGTAGATATTTCGGACGAGCGATCCTAAATAGGCCTTACAATAGACCCTTTGTTATTTTAACTGAGTAAAAAGTACAATAATTTAGTTTTTGCAATATAATCGCGTTGAAATGCTCGTAATCAGTTATATGATCTCCTAAAATTTGAATAAAACTTGTTTTGCGGTCTGATTTGTAGAGATTTCAGACGAGCGATCCTAAATAGTCCTTACAATGGACCCGTTGGAATTTTAACCGAGTAAAAAGTACAAAAATTGAGTTTTTGCAATATAATCACGTTGAAATGCTCGTAATCAATTATACTATCTCCTAAAATTTGTATAAAACTTGTTTTGCGGTCCGATTTGTAGAGGTATCGGACAAGCGAGTCTTAATAGGCCTTACAATGGACGCATTTAAATTTTAACTGAGTAAAAAGTACAAAAATTGAGTTTTTGCAATATAATCGCATTGAAAAGCTCGTAATCAAGTGTATGAACTCATAAGATTTGTTTAAAACTTGTTTTGAGGTCCGTTTTGTAGAGATTTCAGGCGAGCGATCCTAAATAGACCTTACAATGGACCCGTTGGAATTTTAACTGAGTAAAAAGCACAAAAATTGAGTTTTTGCAATATAATTGCGTTGAAAAACTCGTAATCAAGTATATGAACTCCAAAAATTTGATTGAAACATGTTTTGCAGCCCTTTTTGTAAAGGTTTCGGACGAGCGGGTCTAAATAGGCCTTACAATGGACCCGTTGGAATTAAAAAGTACAAAAATTTAGTTTTTGCAATATAATCGCATTGAAAAGCTCGTAATCAAGTATACGAACTCCTAAAATTTCATTAAAAACCTGTTTTTCGGACCGTTTTGCAATATAATCGCGTTGAAATGCTCGAATCAAGTATATGATCTCCTAAATTTTGATTAAAACTTGTTTTGTGGTCCGTTTTATAGAGGACTTAAAATTCGTTTTGACATTTTCAATTTAGTCCTTAGGTTTTTAGTTATATCAAAATCAAATATTTGTTTCACAATCTCCCCTTTTTGATATAACAAAACCAAAGTTAGAATTTTTAAGAATTTTGAAAGTTTTGAAAATATTTTAACTCCCCCTTAATTTAAGATAGGTTTTTAAAGTAAAAAAATTGTTTGACTTGAAATCCAAGTTGTAAAGCTTTAAAAACCTTTTAAAAATTTAAAACGAATTTTAGTTTGTAGCACTTAAATTTTCTTCTCCCCCTTTTTGTTAGATCAAAAAGATTAATGAAAGCTCATAGAGAAGACAAAGGATTAGTACCAATAAGCATTAATAAGCAACCAAATATTAATTCATAATATCAAAATATCCAAAACATAAATCAACATTAAGTTCAACATAAAATCCCAAACAAAAGATCAAAAGCATAGGTTCCTAAAACATAATAAAACATTAAGATGCAATCTTAAATCTAAAAAGCATAAATAATATGATATGATATGATATGATCGTCCTAAGCCTCGTCATCATCATCGGAAGTCTCATCGTCGCTCTTGACTTGAGAACGGTGAAACTTCGTCCATTGCCCATAGAGAGTATAGAAGGACAAATCCAAGTTTGAATGGGAAGTCTCAAGAGTATGAAGGCGATCCTCGACATTTTTCAAACGATTGTCCATGGCATTAAAACCCGAAGCAATGCTAGTATCCAAAGCATTGAACCGCTCAGTAATGAGAGTCGTGAGGGCTTCATTGTTTCCAACTTGAACTTGCGGTGGAGGAGCAACGGGAGGAGGAGCAGCTTCTCTATCAACTCTTTCCCAAACATCATTCAAATATCGAAACCCAGATTTGCGAAGGGAGGACTCACCAATCTTGGACTTACGAGGTTCCGGAGAGTCGTAGGTACAATCGATACCAAGATCATTAAAGATGTAGCTCAAGATAGTGCCATAGGTAAAAGACTTCAACTCATTGGTGTCAATAAGCTTAACATTATTGACCATCTCGGCAAAAATAATCTTAGGCACATTAGGGCGCTCACATTTACGGAAACATTCAAGCAAAAAATGATCAGTTTGACGGATATGAGAGTATTTACCTCCGGAAGGTCGAATGAACCATGAAACCATCAAGTGAAGAACGCGATCGTGCACATCCAAAGTAAGTGTCGGACCGGTGAAAGTGCCAAAGTGACGTTCATCCTCAAGACCCTCATCTTTAAGTTTAAAAGTTGACTCCAAGAGAGCAATATTAACAACAAACTTTTTGCCCAGTATGAAAGATTCAATTCCTATAATCTCGGTTTTGGTCTCATCATGAATAAAACGAGCATTAGAGTAAAAAAAGAGTACCATATGTTTGTAGCGAATATCCGGAATGCTCAAGAAAAAGATAAGATTCCACTCACTCAAACGCTCGAGATAACGGAATAGGAATCGCTCGGAATTGAGGAAATCAAGATCAATGACACGTTCTCTACGAACTTCGAAATCCTTGACATAAGTGAAGCGAGCTCGCATCTCCGGAGTTCGAAGGGATTTTTGAAAGAGCTGAGCGAGGTTCGGACGCATGCTCGAATCACCGGTTTGAATGGCCTTACACTTTTTGTTAGCTTGTTCCGCCATCTAAAAACATTAAGCAAGTATGTTTTAAAATTAAGTGTATGCATTGATATTTAAAATCAATCCAATAATAAATCCCACTTAGGTTTTTGAAACAAAATTAAAAACAAACAAAAAACAGTAAAAAAATACGACTGAAAAATTTTATATTCGAATAAAAAAATCTGAGGTTTTGAAATTTTTTTACAAGATATGGAAAACCCGCACATGAAAACACATAATTTATACAAAAATAAAATTTTCTATCCTAAGATTCGAACATAAATTGAAAGAAAAATAAAAAAAATACCTTAGTTAGGGATTTTGGATGATTTGATGAAAATCCTTGCACAATGTTGATGAAACTTGCTTAGACTTGAGTTTTAGAGTAAAACCCCTCACAATTTTGTGAAAAACAATGAGTTTGAGAGGGTATTTATAGAGAGGGAGGCGGTTTAGGGTTTTAGGGTTTTTTAAGAGTTTGAGTTAAAGTAGGATTTTAACATTTCAATTGTATGAACTCCTAAATTTGGATTAAAACTTATTTTGCGGTCCTTTTTGCAGAGGTTTCGGACGAGCGAGTCAAAATGGGCCGAACAAAGGACCTTTTAGAATTTTCACTGAGTAGAAAGTACAAAAGCAAGTTTTTGCAATATAATCTATTTGAAAAGCTCTTAATCAATTGTATGAACTCCTAAGTTTGGATTAAAACTTATTTTGCAACACTTTTGTAGAGGTTTCGGACGAGCGGGTCTAAATGGGCCGAACAATGGACCCGTTAGAATTTTAACTAAGTAAAAAGTACAGAAATCGAGTTTTTGCAATATGATCGTGTTGAAAAGCTTGTAATCAATTATATGAACTCCTAAAATTTGATTATAATTTGTTTTGCGGTGTTTTTTGTAGAGGTTTCGGACGAGCGGGTCTAAATGGGCCGAATAATGGACCCGTTAGAATTTTAACTAAGTAAAAAAGAACAGAAATCGAGTTTTTGCATTATAATCGTGTTGAAAAGCTCGTATTCAATTATATGAACTCCTAAAATTTGATTCTAACTTGTTTTGCAGTCTTTTTTTGTAGAGGTTTCGGACGAGCGGGTCTAAGTGGGCCGAACAATGGACCCGTTAGAATTTTAACTGAGTAAAAAGTACAGAAATCGAGTTTTTGCAATATAATCATGTTGAAAAGCTCGTAATCAATTGTATGAACTCCTAAATTTGGATTAAAACTTATTTTGCAACCCTTTTGTAGAGGTTTCGGAGGAGCGGGTCTAAATGGGCCGAACAATGGACTCGTTAGAATTTTAACTTAGTAAAAAGTACAGTAATCGAGTTTTTGCAATATAATCATGTTGAAAAGCTCGTAATCAATTATATGAACTCCTAAAATTTGATTCTAACTTGTTTTGCAGTCTTTTTTGTAGAGGTTTCGGACGAGCGGGTCTAAGTGGGCCGAACAATGGACCCGTTAGAATTTTAACTGAGTAAAAAGTACAGAAATCGAGTTTTTGCATTATAATCGTGTTGAAACGCTTGTAATAAATTGTATGAACTCCTAAATTTAGATTAAAACTTATTTTGCAACCCTTTTGTAGAAGTTTCGGATGAGCAGGTCCAAATGGGCCGAACAATGGACCCGTTAGAATTTTTACTGAGTAAAGAGTAATGAAATCGAGTTTTTGCAATATATTCGTGTTAAAAAGCTCGTAATCAATTGTATGAATCATAAATTTGTATTAAAACTTATTTTGCAACCCTTTTGTAGAGGTTTCAGACGAGCGGGTCTAAATGGGCCGAATAATGGACCCGTTAGAATTTTAACTGAGTAAAAAGTTGAATAATCGAGTTTTTGCAATATAATCATGTTGAAAAGCTCATAATCTATTATATGAACTCCTAAAATTTGATTCTAACTTGTTTTGCGGTCTTTTTTGTAGAGGTTTCGGACGATCGGGTCTAAATGGGCCGAACAATGGACCCGTTAGAATTTTAACTAAGTAAAAAGTACAAAAATCGAGTTTTTGCTATATAATCATGTTGAAAAACTCTTAATCAATTGTATGAACTCCTAAATTTGGATTAAAACTTATTTTGCTGTCTTTTTGTAGAGGTTTCGGACGAACAGGTCTAAATGGGCTAAACAATGGACCCGTTAGAATTTTAACTGAGTAAAAAGTACAGAAATCGAGTTTTTGCAATATAATCGTGTTGAAAAGCTCGTAATAAATTATATGAACTCCAAAAATTTGATTAAAACTTGTTTTGCGTTCTATTTTGTAGAGGTTTTGGACGAGCGGGTCTAAATGGGCTGAACAATGGACCCGTTAGAATTTTAACTAAGTAAAAAGTACAGAAATCGAGTTTTTGCAATATAATCATGTTGACAAGCTCGTAATCAAATATATGAACTCCTAAATTTGGATTAAAACTTATTTTGCAGCCCTTATTGTAGAGGTTTCGGACGATCGGGTCTTAATGGGCCGAACAATGGACCTGTTAGAATTTTAATGGAGTAAAAAGTACAGAAATCGAGTTTTTGCAATATAATCGTGTTGAAATGCTCGTAATCAATTGTATGAATTCCTAAATTTGGATAAAACTTATTTTGCAACCCTTTTGTAGAGGTTTCAGACGAGCAGGTTTAAATGGGCCGAACAATGGACCTGTTCGAATTTAAACAGAGAAAAAAGCACAAAAATCTAGTTTTTGCAATATAATTGTGTTGAAAAGCTCGTAATCAATTGTATGAATTCTTAAATTTGGATTAAAACTTATATTGCGGTCCTTTTTGTAGTGGTTTCGGACGAGCGGGTCTAAATGGGCCGAACAATGGACCCGTTAGAATTTTAACTGAGTAGAAAGTACAAAAAGCGAGTTTTTGCAATATAATCTATTTGAAAAGCTCTTAATCAATTGTATGACCTCCTAAATTTGGATTAAAACTTATTTTGCAACCCTTTTGTAGAGGTTTCGGATGAGCGGGTCTACAATTATATGAACTCCTAAAATTTGATTATAACTTATTTTGCGGTCCTTTTTGTAGGGGTTTCTGACGAGCGGGTCTAAATGGGCCGAATAATGGACCCGTTAGAACTTTAACTGAGTAAAAAGTACAGAAATCGAGTTTTTGAGATATAATCGTGTTCAAAAAGTTCGTAATCAATTATATGAACTCCTAAAATTTGATTATAACTTATTTTGCGGTCGTTTTTGTAAGGTTTCGGACGAGCGGGTCTAAATGGGCAGAATAATGAACCCGTTAGAACTTTAACTAAGTAAAAAGTACAGAAATCGAGTTTTTACAATATAATCATGTTGAAAAGCTCGTAATAAATTATATGAACTCCTAAAATTTGATTATAACTTATTTTGCGGTCCTTTTTATAGAGGTTTCAGACAAGCGGGACTAAATGGGCCGAATAATGGACCAGTTAGAATTTTAATTGAGTAAAAAGTATAAAAATTGATTTTTTGCAATATAATCGTGTTTAAAAGCTCGTAATGAAATATATGCACTCCTAAACTTTGATTAAAACTTGTTTTGTGATCTTTTTGTAGTGGTTTCGGTCGAGCGGGTCTAAATGGGCCGAACAATGGACCCGTTAGAACTTTAACTGAGTGAAAAGTTTAGAAATTGAGTTTTTGCAATATAATTGTGTTAAAAAACTCGTAATAAATTATATGAACTCCTAAATTTTGATTATAACTTGTTTTGCGGTCTTTTTTGTAGAGGTTTCGGACGAGCGGGTCTAAATGGGCCGAACAACAGACCGTTAGAATTTTAACTGAGTAAAAAGTACATAAATCAAGTTTTTGCAATAAAATCGTGTTGTAAAGCTCGTAATCAATTATATGAACTCCTAAATTTGGATTAAAACTTGTTTTGAGGTCCTTTTGTAGAGGTTTGGGACAAACATGTCTAAATGTGCCGAACAATGGACCCGCTAGAATTTTAACTGAGTAAAAAGTATAGAAATCGAGTTTTTGCAATATAATTGTGTTGAAAAGCTCGTAATCAATTATATGAACTCCAAAATTTTGATTAAAACTTGTTTTGCGGTCCTTTTTGTAGAGGTTTCGGACGAGCGGGACTAAATGGGCCGAATAATGGACCCGTTAGAATTTTAATTGAGTAAAAAGTACAAAAATCGAGTTTTTGAGATATAATCGTGTTGAAAAGCTCGTAATCAATTATATGAACTTCTAAAATTTGATTAAAACTTGTTTTGTGGTCCTTTTGTAGAGGTTTTGGACGAACGGGTCTAAATGTGCCGAAAAATGGACCCGCTAGAATTTTAAATGAGTAAAAATAATAGAAATTGAGTTTTTGCAATATAATCATGTTGAAAAGCTCGTAATCAATTGTATGAACTCCTAAAAATTGATTAAAACTTGTTTTGCGGTCTTTTTTGTAGAGGTTTCGTTCGAGCGGGTCTAAATGGGCCGAACAATGGATCCGTTATAACTTTAATTGAGTCAAAAGTTTAGAAATTGAGTTTTTGCAATATAATTGTGTTGAAAATCTCGTAATCAATTATATGAATTTCTAAAATTTTCTTATAACTTGTTTTGCGGTCTTTTTTGTAGAGGTTTCGGATGAGTGGGTCTAAATGGGCCGAACAATGGATCCGTTAGAACTTTAACTCAGTCAAAAGTTCAAAAATTGAGTTTTTGCAATATAATCGTGTTGAAAAGCTCGTAATCAATTATTTTTGAACTCCTAAAATTTGATTAAAACTTGTTTTGTGGTCTTTTTTGTAGAGGTTTCGGGCGAGCGGGTCTAAATGGGCCGAACAATAGACCCATTAGAATTTTAACTGAGTAAAAAGTACATAAATCAAGTTTTTGCAAAATAATCGTGTTGAAAAGCTCGTAATCAATTATATGAACTCCTAAATTTGGATTAAAACTTGTTTTGTGGTCCTTTTGTAGAGGTTTGGGACGAACGGGTCTAAATGTGCCGAACAATGGACACGCTAGAATTTTAACTGAGTAAAAAGTACAGAAATCGAGTTTTTGCAATATAATCTTTTTGAAAAGTTCGTAATCAGTTATATGAACTCCTAAATTTGGATTAAAACTTATTTTGCAACCCTTTTGTAGATATTTCAGACGAGCGGGTCTAAATGGGCCGAATAATGGACCCGTTAGAATTTTAATTGAGTAAAAAGTACATAAATCGAGTTTTCGAGATATAATCGTGTTGAAAAGCTCGTAATCAAATATATGAACTCCTAAAATTTGATTCTAACTTATTTTGCGGTCCCTATGTAAGGTTTCGGACAAACGGGTCTAAATGTGCCGAATAATGGACCCATTAGTACTTTAACTGAGAAAAAAGTACAGAAATCGATTTTTTGCAATATGATCGTGTTGAAAAGCACGTAATCAATTATATGAACTCCTAAAATATGATTATAACTTATTTTGTGGTTCTTTTTGTTGAGGTTTCTGACGAGCGGGTCTAAATGGGCCGAATAATGGACCCGTTAGAACTTTAATTGAGTAAAAAGTACAGAAATCAAGTTTTTGAGATATAATCGTGTTGAAAAGCTCGTAATCAATTATATGAACTCCTAAATTTGGATTAAAACTTGTTTTGTGGTCCTTTTGTAGAGGTTTAGAACAAACGGGTCTAAATGTGTCGAACAATGGACCCGCTAGAATTTTAACTGAGTAAAAAGTATAGAAATCGAGTTTTTTGCAATATAATCGTGTTGAAATGTTCGTAATCAATTATATGAACTCCTAAATTTTGATTAAAACTTGTTTTGCGGTCCTTTTTGTAGAGGTTTCGGACGAGCGGGACTAAATGGGCCGAATAATGGACCCGTTAGAATTTTAATTGAGTGAAAAGTACAAAAATGGAGTTTTTGAGATGTAATCGTGTTGAATAGATCGTAATCAATTTTATGAACTCCTAAATTTTGATTTTAACTTATTTTGCGGTCCTTTTTGTAAGGTTTCGGACGAGCAGGTCTAAATGGCCCGAACAATGGACCCGTTAGAATTTTAACTAAGTAAAAAGTACAGAAATCAAGTTTTTGCAATATAATCGTGTTGGAAAGCTTGTAATAAATTATATGAACTCCTAAATTTGGATTAAAACTTGTTCTGTGGTCCTTTTGTAAAGGTTTCGGATGAACGGGTCAAAATTTGTCGAACAATGGACCCTCTAGAATTTTAACTGAGTAAAAAATACAGAAATTGAGTTTTTTCAATATAATCGAGTTGAAAAGCTCGTAATCTATTTTATGAACTCCTAAAATTTGATTCTAACTTATTTTGCGGCCCTTTTGTAGAGGTTTTGGACGATCATGTCTAAATTGGCCAAACAATGGAACCGTTATAATTTTAACTAAGTAAAATGAACTGAAATTGAGTTTTTGCAATATAATCGTGTTTAAAAGCTCGTAATCAATTGTATGAACTCATAAAATTTGATTCTAACTTATTTTGCGGCCCTTTTGTTGAGTTTTCGGGCGAGCGGGTCTAAATGGGCCGAACGATGGAATCGTTACAATTTTAATTGAGTAAAAAGAACAAAAATTGAGTTTTTGCAATATAATCGTGTTTAAAAGCTCGTAATCAATTGTATGAACTCCTAAAATTTGATTCTAACTTATTTTGTGGCCCTTTTATAGAGGTTTCGGACGATCGGGTCTAAATGGGCTGAATAATGGACCCGTTAGAATTTTAATTGAGTAAAAAGTACAGAAATCTAGTTTTTTAGATATAATCATGTTGAAAAGCTCGTAATCAATTATATGAAATCATAAAATTTGATTCTAACTTGTTTTGCGATCTAATTTGTCAGGGTGTCGGACGAGCGGGTCTAAATGGGCCGAACAACAGACCGTTAGAATTTTAACTGAATAAAAAGTGCATAAATCAAGTTTTTGCAATAAAATCGTGTTGTAAAGCTCGTAATCAGTTATATGAACTCCTAAATTTGGATTAAAACTTGTTTTGGGGTCCTTTTTTAGAGGTTTGGGACAAACAAGTCTAAATGTGCCGAACAATGGACCCGCTAGAATTTTAACTGAGTAAAAAGTATAGAAATCGAGTTTTTGCAATATAATCGTGTTGAAAAGCTCGTAATCAATTATATGAACTCCAAAATTTTGATTAAAACTTGTTTTGCGGTCCTTTTTGTAGAGGTTTCGGACGAGCGGGACTAAATGGGCCGAATAATGGACCCGTTAGAATTTTAATTGAGTAAAATGTACAAAAATCGAGTTTTTGAGATATAATCGTGTTGAAAAGCTCGTAATCAATTATATGAACTTCTAAAATTTGATTAAAACTTGTTTTGTGGTCCTTTTGTAGAGGTTTCGGACGAACGGGTCTAAATGTGACGAACAATGGACCCGCTAGAATTTTAAATGAGTAAAAACTATAGAAATTGAGTTTTTGCAATATAATCATGTTGAAAAGCTCGTAATCAATTGTATGAACTCCTAAAAATTGATTAAAACTTGTTTTGCGGTCTTTTTTGTAGAGGTTTCGGTCGAGCGGGTCTAAATGGGCCGAACAATGGATCCGTTATAACTTTAATTGAGTCAAAAGTTTAGAAATTGAGTTTTTGCAATATAATTGTGTTGAAAAGCTCGTAATCAATTATATGAATTTCTAAAATTTTCTTATAACTTGTTTTGCGGTCTTTTTTGTAGAGGTTTCGGACGAGTGGGTCTAAATGGGTCGAACAATGGATCCGTTAGAACTTTAACTCAGTCAAAAGTTCAAAAATTGAGTTTTTGCAATATAATCGTGTTGAAAAGCTCGTAATCAATTATTTGTGAACTCCTAAAATTTGATTAAAACTTGTTTTGTGGTCTTTTTTGTAGAGGTTTCGGGCGAGCGGGTCTAAATGGGCCGAACAATAGACCCATTAGAATTTTAACTGAGTAAAAAGTACATAAATCAAGTTTTTGCAAAATAATCGTGTTGAAAAGCTCCTAATCAATTATATGAACTCCTAAATTTGGATTAAAACTTGTTTTGTGGTCCTTTTGTAGAGGTTTGGGACGAACAGGTCTAAATGTGCCGAACAATGGACACGCTAGAATTTTAACTGAGTAAAAAGTACAGAAATCGAGTTTTTGCAATATAATCTTTTTGAAAAGCTCGTAATCAGTTATATGAACTCATAAATTTGGATTAAAACTTATTTTGCAACACTTTTGTAGATATTTCGGACGAGCGAGTCTAAATGGGCCGAATAATGGACCCGTTAGAATTTTAATTGAGTAAAAAGTACAGAAATCGAGTTTTCGAGATATAGTCGTGTTGAAAAGCTCGTAATCAAATATATGAACTCCTAAAATTTGATTCTAACTTATTTTGCGGTCCTTTTGTAAGGTTTCGGACAAACGGGTGTAAATGTGCCGAATAATGGACCCATTAGAACTTTAACTGAGTAAAAGTACAGAAATCGATTTTTTGCAATATGATCGTGTTGAAAAGCTCGTAATCAATTATATGAACTCCTAAAATATGATTATAACTTATTTTGTGGTTCTTTTTGTTGAGGTTTCTGACGAGCGGGTCTAAATGGGCCGAATAATGGACCCGTTAGAACTTTAATTGAGTAAAAAGTACATAAATCAAGTTTTTGAGATATAATCGTGTTGAAAAGCTCGTAATCAATTATATGAACTCCTAAATTTGGATTAAAACTTGTTTTGTGGTCCTTCTGTAGAGGTTTGGAACAAACGGGTCTAAATGTGCCGAACAATGGACCCGCTAGAATTTTAACTGAGTAAAAAGTATAGAAATCGAGTTTTTGCAATATAATCGTGTTGAAAAGTTCGTAATCAATTATATGAACTCCTAAATTTTAATTAAAACTTGTTTTGCGGTCCTTTTTGTAGAGGTTTCGGACGAGCGGGACTAAATGGGCCGAATAATGGACCCGTTAGAATTTTAATTGAGTGAAAAGTACAAAAATGGAGTTTTTGAGATGTAATCGTGTTGAATAGATCATAATCAATTTTATGAACTCCTAAATTTTGATTTTAACTTATTTTGCGGTCCTTTTTGTAAGGTTTCGGATGAGCAGGTCTAAATGGCCCGAACAATGGACCCGTTAGAATTTTAACTAAGTAAAAAGTACAGAAATCGAGTTTTTGCAATATAATCGTGTTGAAAAGCTTGGAATAAATTATATGAACTCCTAAATTTGGATTAAAACTTGTTCTGTGGTCCTTTTGTAAAGGTTTCGGATGAACGGGTCAAAATTTGTCGAACAATGGACCCTCTAGAATTTTAACTGAGTAAAAAATACAGAAATTGAGTTTTTTCAATATAATCGAGTTGAAAAGCTCGTAATCTATTTTATGAACTCCTAAAATTTGATTCTAACTTATTTTGCGGCCCTTTTGTAGAGGTTTTGGACGAGCGTGTCTAAATTGGCCAAACAATGGAACCGTTATAATTTTAACTAAGTAAAATGAACTGAAATTGAGTTTTTGCAATATAATCGTGTTTAAAAGCTCGTAATCAATTGTATGAACTCATAAAATTTGATTCTAACTTATTTTGCGGCCCTTTTGTTGAGTTTTTGGGCGAGCGGGTCTAAATGGGCCGAACGATGGAATCGTTACAATTTTAATTGAGTAAAAAGAACAAAAATTGAGTTTTTGCAATATAATCGTGTTTAAAAGCTCGTAATCAATTGTATGAACTCCTAAAATTTGATTCTAACTTATTTTGTGGCCCTTTTATAGAGGTTTCGGACGAGCGGGTCTAAATGGGCCGAATAATGGACCCGTTAGAATTTTAATTGAGTAAAAAGTACAGAAATCTAGTTTTTTAGATATAATCATGTTGAAAAGCTCGTAATCAATTATATGAACTCCTAAAATTTGATTCTAACTTATTTTGCTATTCTTTTTGTAAGGTTTTGGACGAACAGGTCTAAATGGGCCGAATAATGGACCCGTTAGAACTTTAACTAAGTAAAAAGTACAAAAATCGAGTTTTTGATATATTATCGTGTTGAAAAGCTCGTAATCAATTATATGAACTCCTAAATTTGGATTAAAACTTGTTTTGTGGTCCTTTTGTAGATGTTTCGGACGAACGAGTCTAAATGGGCCGAACAATGGACCTGTTACAATTTTAACTGAGTAAAAAGTATAGAAAACGAGTTTTTGCAATATAATCGTGTTGAAATGCTCGTAATCAATTATATGAAATCATAAAATTTGATTCTAACTTGTTTTGCGATCTAATTTGTCAGGGTTTCGGACGAGCGGGTCTAAATGGGCCGAACAACAGACCGTTAGAATTTTAACTGAGTAAAAAGTACATAAATCAAGTTTTTGCAATAAAATCGTGTTGTAAAGCTCGTAATCAATTATATGAACTCCTAAATTTGGATTAAAACTTTTTTTGGGGTCCTTTTTTAGAGGTTTGGGACAAACAAGTCTAAATGTGCCGAACAATGGACCCGCTAGAATTTTAACTGAGTAAAAAGTATAAAAATCGAGTTTTTGCAATATAATCGTGTTGAAAAGCTCGTAATCAATTATATGAACTCCAAAATTTTGATTAAAACTTGTTTTGCGGTCCTTTTTGTAGAGGTTTCGGACGAGCGGGACTAAATGGGCCGAATAATGGACCCGTTAGAATTTTAATTGAGTAAAAAGTACAAAAATCGAGTTTTTGAGATATAATCGTGTTGAAAAGCTCGTAATCAATTATATGAACTTCTAAAATTTGATTAAAACTTGTTTTGTGGTCCTTTTGTAGAGGTTTCGGACGAACGGGTCTAAATGTGACGAACAATGGACCCGCTAGAATTTTAAATGAGTAAAAACTATAGAAATTGAGTTTTTGCAATATAATCATGTTGAAAAGCTCGTAATCAATTGTATGAACTCCTAAAAATTGATTAAAACTTGTTTTGCGGTCTTTTTTGTAGAGGTTTCGGTCGAGCGGGTCTAAATTGGCCGAACAATGGATCCGTTATAACTTTAATTGAGTCAAAAGTTTAGAAATTGAGTTTTTGCAATATAATTGTGTTGAAAAGCTCGTAATCAATTATATGAATTTCTAAAATTTTCTTATAACTTGTTTTGCGGTCTTTTTTGTAGAGGTTTCGGACGAGTGGGTCTAAATGGGCCGAACAATGGATCCGTTAGAACTTTAACTCAGTCAAAAGTTCAAAAATTGAGTTTTTGCAATATAATCGTGTTGAAAAGCTCGTAATCAATTATTTGTGAACTCCTAAAATTTGATTAAAACTTGTTTTGTGGTCTTTTTTGTAGAGGTTTCGGGCGAGCGGGTCTAAATGGGCCGAACAATAGACCCATTAGAATTTTAACTGAGTAAAAAGTACATAAATCAAGTTTTTGCAAAATAATCGTGTTGAAAAGCTCCTAATCAATTATATGAACTCCTAAATTTGGATTAAAACTTGTTTTGTGGTCCTTTTGTAGAGGTTTGGGACGAACAGGTCTAAATGTGCCGAACAATGGACACGCTAGAATTTTAACTGAGTAAAAAGTACATAAATCGAGTTTTTGCAATATAATCTTTTTGAAAAGCTCGTAATCAGTTATATGAACTCATAAATTTGGATTAAAACTTATTTTGCAACACTTTTGTAGATATTTCGGACGAGCGAGTCTAAATGGGCCGAATAATGGACCCGTTAGAATTTTAATTGAGTAAAAAGTACAGAAATCGAGTTTTCGAGATATAATCGTGTTGAAAAGCTCGTAATCAAATATATGAACTCCTAAAATTTGATTCTAACTTATTTTGCGGTCCTTTTGTAAGGTTTCGGACAAACGAGTCTAAATGTGCCGAATAATGGACCCATTAGAACTTTAACTGAGTAAAAAGTACAGAAATCGATTTTTTGCAATATGATCGTGTTGAAAAGCTCGTAATCAATTATATGAACTCTTAAAATATGATTATAACTTATTTTGTGGTTCTTTTTGTTGAGGTTTCTGACGAGCGGGTCTAAATGGGCCGAATAATGGACCCGTTAGAACTTTAATTGAGTAAAAAGTACATAAATCAAGTTTTTGAGATATAATCGTGTTGAAAAGCTCGTAATCAATTATATGAACTCCTAAATTTGGATTAAAACTTGTTTTGTGGTCCTTTTGTAGAGGTTTGGAACAAACGGGTCTAAATGTGCCGAACAATGGACCCGCTAGAATTTTAACTGAGTAAAAAGTATAGAAATCGAGTTTTTGCAATATAATCGTGTTGAAAAGTTCGTAATCAATTATATGAACTCCTAAATTTTGATTAAAACTTGTTTTGCGGTCCTTTTTGTAGAGGTTTCGGACGAGCGGGACTAAATGGGCCGAATAATGGACCCGTTAGAATTTTAATTGAGTGAAAAGTACAAAAATGGAGTTTTTGAGATGTAATCGTGTTGAATAGATCGTAATCAATTTTATGAACTCCTAAATTTTGATTTTAACTTATTTTGCGGTCCTTTTTGTAAGGTTTCGGACGAGCAGGTCTAAATGGCCCGAACAATGGACCCGTTAGAATTTTAACTAAGTAAAAAGTACAGAAATCGAGTTTTTGCAATATAATCGTGTTGAAAAGCTTGTAATAAATTATATGAACTCCTAAATTTGGATTAAAACTTGTTCTGTGGTCCTTTTGTAAAGGTTTCGGATGAACGGGTCAAAATTTGTCGAACAATGGACCCGCTAGAATTTTAACTGAGTAAAAAATACAGAAATTGAGTTTTTGCAATATAATCGAGTTGAAAAGCTCGTAATCTATTTTATGAACTCCTAAAATTTGATTCTAACTTATTTTGCGGCCCTTTTGTAGAGGTTTTGGACGAGCGTGTCTAAATTGGCCAAACAATGGAA
The DNA here is from genome assembly GCA_030270665.1 of Hibiscus trionum. NCBI lineage: Eukaryota > Viridiplantae > Streptophyta > Magnoliopsida > Malvales > Malvaceae > Hibiscus > Hibiscus trionum. The sequence continues at coordinate 32,619,998 of BSYR01000010.1, read as the reverse complement.
CCGTTATAATTTTAACTAAGTAAAATGAACTGAAATTGAGTTTTTGCAATATAATCGTGTTTAAAAGCTCGTAATCAATGGTATGAACTCATAAAATTTGATTCTAACTTATTTTGCGGCCATTTTGTTGAGTTTTCGGGCGAGCGGGTCTAAATGGGCCGAACGATGGAATCGTTACAATTTTAATTGAGTAAAAAGAACAAAAATTGAGTTTTTGCAATATAATCGTGTTTAAAAGCTCGTAATCAATTGTATGAACTCCTAAAATTTGATTCTAACTTATTTTGTGGCCCTTTTGTAGAGGTTTCGGACGAGCGGGTGTAAATGGGCCGAATAATGGACCCGTTAGAATTTTAATTGAGTAAAAAGTACAGAAATCTAGTTTTTTAGATATAATCATGTTGAAAAGCTCGTAATCAATTATATGAACTCCTAAAATTTGATTCTAACTTATTTTGCGATTCTTTTTGTAAGGTTTTGGACGAACAGGTCTAAATTGGCCGAATAATGGACCCGTTAGAACTTTAACTAAGTAAAAAGTACAGAAATCGAGTTTTTGATATATTATCATGTTGAAAAGCTCGTAATCAATTATATGAACTCCTAAATTTGGATTAAAACTTGTTTTGTGGTCCTTTTGTATATGTTTCGGACGAACGGATCTAAATGGGCCGAACAATGGACCCGCTAGAATTTTAACTGAGTAAAAAGTACAGAAATTGAGTTTTTCAATATAATCGTGTTGAAAAGATTGTAATCTATTGTATGAACTCCTAAAATTTGATTCTAACTTATTTTGCAGCCCATTTGTAGAGGTTTTGGACTACCAGGTCAAAATGGGTCGAACAATGGAACCGTTATAATTTTAACTGAGTAAAAAGAACAGAAATTGTGTTTTTGCAATATAATCATGTTTAAAAGCACGTAATCAATTATATGAACTCCTAAAATTTGATTATAACTTATTTTGCGGTCTTTTTTGTAGAGGTTTCGGACGAGCGAGTCTAAATGGGCCGAATAATGGACCTGTTAGAACTTTAATTGAGTAAAAAAGTACAGAAATTGAGTTTTTGAGATATAATCGTGTTGATAAGCTTGTAATCAATTATATGAACTCCTAAAATTTGATTCTAACTTTTTTGTAGTCCTCTTTGTAGAGGTTTCGGACGAGCGAGCCTAAATGGGCCGAACAATGTACCCGTTAGAATTGTAATTGAGTAAAAAGTACCGAAATCGAGTTTTTGCAATATAATAATGTTGTAAAGCTCGTAATCAATTATATGAACTCCTAAATTTGGATTAAAACTTATTTTGCAGCCCTTTTTGTAGAGGTTTCGGACGAGCGGGTCTAAATGGGCCAAACAATAGACCCGTTAGAATTTTAACTAGGTAAAAAGTTCATATATCTAGTTTTTGCAATATAATCGTGTTGAAAAGCTCGTAATCAAGTATATGAATTCCTAAAATTTGATTCTAACTTGTTTTGCGGTCTTTTTTGTAAAGGTTTCGGACAAGCGGGTCTCAATGGGGCGAACAATGGACCCGTTAGAATTTTAATTGAGTAAAAAGTATAGAAATCGAGTTTTTGCGTTATAATCGTGTTGAAAAGCTTGTAATCAATTGTATGAACTCCTAAATTTTGATTAAAACTTATTTTGCAACCCTTTGTAGAGTTTCGGATGAGCGGGTCCAAATGGGCTGAACAATGGACCCATTAGAATTTTTACTCAGTAAAAAGTAATAAAATCGAGTTTTTGCAATATAATCGTGTTAAAAAGATCGTAATCAATTGTATGAACTCCTAAATTTGTATTAAAACTTATTTGCAACCCTTTTGTAGAGGTTTCGGAGGAGCGGGTCTAAATGAGCCGAACAATGGACCCGTTAGAATTTTAACTTAGTAAAAAGTACAGTAATCGTGTTTTTGCAATATAATCATGTTGAAAAGCTCGTAATCAATTCTATGAACTCCTAAAATTTGATTCTAACTTGTTTTGCGGTCTTTTTTGTAGAGGTTTCGGACGAGCGGGTTTAAATGGGCCGAACAATTGACCCGTTAGAATTTTAACTGAGTAAAAAGTACAGAAATCGAGTTTTTGCAATATTATCAAGTTGAAAAGCTTGTAATCAGTTATATGAACTCCTAAATTTGGATTAAAACTTATTTTACAGGCCTTTTTGTAGAGGTTTTGGACGATAGTGTTTAAATGGGCCGAACAATGGACCCGTTAGAATTTTAATTCAGTAAAAAGTACAAAAATCGATTTTTTTGCAATATAATCGTGTTGAAAAGCTCGTAATCAATTGTATGAACTCCTAAATTTGTATTAAAACTTATTTTCCAACCCTTTTGAAGAGGTTTCGGACGAGCGGGTCTAAATGGGCTGAACAATGGACCCGTTAGAATTTTACTAGAGTAAAAAGCACAAAAATTGAGTTTTGGCATTATAATCGTGTTGAAAAGCTCGTAATCAATTATATGAACTCCTAAAATTTGATTCTAACTTGTTTTGCGGTCTTTTTTGTAGACGTTTCTGACGAGCGGGTCTAAATGGGCCGAACAATGGACCCGTTAGAATTTTAAGCGAGTAAAAAGTACAGAAATCGAGTTTTTGCAATATAATCTTGTTGAAAAGCTCGTAATCAATTATATGAACTCCTAAAATTTGATTAAAACTTGTTTTGCGTTTTATTTTGTAGATGTTTTGGACGAGCGGGTCTAAATGGGCTGAATAATGGACCTGTTAGAATTTTAACTGAGTAAAAAGTACAAAAAACCGAGTTTTTGCAATATAATCGTGTTGACATGCTCGTAATCAATTATATGAACTCTTAAATTTGGATTAAAACTTATTTTGCAGCCCTTTTTGTAGAGGTTTCGGACGATTGTGTCTTAATGGGTAGAACAATGGACCCATTAGAATTTTAACGGAGTAAAAAGTACATAAATCGAGTTTTTGCAATATAATAGTGTTGAAAAGCTCGTAATCAATTGTATGAACTCCTAAATTCTGATTAAAACTTATTTTGCAACCCTTTTGTAGAGGTTTCAGACGAGCGAGTCTAAATAGGCAGAACAATGGACCCGTTCGAATTTAAAAAGAGTAAAAAGCACAAAAATCGAGTTTTTGCAATATAATTGTGTTGAAAAGCTCGAAATCAATTGTATGAACTCCTAAATTTGGATTAAAACTTATTTTGCGATCTTTTTGTAGAGGTTTCGAACGAGCGGGTCTAAATGGTCGAGCAATGGACCCGTTAGAATTATAACTGAGTAGAAAGTATAAAAAGCGAGTTTTTGCAATATAATCTGTTTGAAAAGCTCTTAATCAATTGTATGAACTCCTAAATTTGGATTACAACTTATTTTGCCACCCTTTTGTAGAGGTTTCGGACGAGCGGGTCTAAATGGGCCGAACAATGGACCCGTTAGAATTTTAACAGAGTAAAAAGCACAAAAATCGAGTTTTGCAATATAATTGTGTTGAAAAGTTCATAATAAATTGTATGAACTCCTCAATTTGGATTAAAACTTATTTTGCAACCCTTTTGTAGAGGTTTCGGACGAGCGGGTCTAAATGGGCCGAAAAATGGACCCGTTAGAATTTTAACGGAGTAAAAAGTACAGAAATAGAGTTTTTGCAATATAATCGTGTTGAAAAGCTCGTAATCAATTGTATGAACTTCTAAATTTGGATTAAAACTTATTTTGAAATCCTTTTTTACAGGTTTCGGACGAACGAGTCTAAATGGGCCGAACAATGGACCCATTAGAATTTTAACTAAGTAAAAAGTTCAGAAATCGAGTTTTTGAAATATACTCGTGTTGAAAAGCTAGTAATTAATTATATGAACTCCTAAAATTTGATTCTAATTTATTTTACGGTCTTTTTTGTAGAGGTTTCGGACTAGCGGGTCAAAATGGGCCAAACAATGGACCCGTTAGAATTTTAATTGAGTAAAAAGTACAGAAATAGAGTTTTGAATTATAATCGTGTTGAAAAGCTCGTAATCAATTATAGAACTCCTAAATTTGGATTAAAACTTATTTTGCAGCCCTTTTTGTAGAGTTTTCGGACGAGCGAGTCTAAATGGGTCGAACAATGGACCCGTTAGAATTTTAACAAGGTAAAATGTACATAAATCGAGTTTTTGCAATATAATCATGTTGGAAAGCTCGAAATCAATTATATGAACTCTTTAATTTGATTATTACTTGTTTTGCGGTATTTTTCGTAGAGGTTTCGGACGAGCAGGTTTAAATGGGCCGAACAATGGACCCGTTAGAATTTTAACTGAGTAAAAAGTACAGAAATTGAGTTTTTGCCATATAATCATGTTGAAAAGCTTGTAATCAGTTATATGAACTCCTAAATTTGGATTAAAACTTATTTTGAAGCCCTTTTTGTATAGGTTTCGGACGATCGGGTTTAAATGGGCCGAACAATGGACCCGTTAGAATTTTAACGGAGTAAAAAGTACAGAAATAAAGTTTTTGCAATATAATCATGTTGAAAAGCTCGTAATCAATTGTATGAACTCCAAAATTTGTATTAAAACTTATTTTCCAACCCTTTTGAATAGGTGTCGGACGAGCGGGTCAAAATGGGCCGAACAATGGACCCGTTAGAATTTTAACTAAGTAAAAAGTACAGAAATGGAGGTTTTGCAATATAATCGTGTTGAAAAGCTCGTAATCAATTATATGAACTCCTAAAATATGATTCTAGCTTGTTTTGCGGTCTTTTTTGTAGAGGTTTCTGACGAGCGGGTCTAAATGGGCCGAACAATGGACCCGTTAGAATTTTAACCGAGTAAAAAGTACAGAAATCGAGTTTTTGCAATATAATCTTGTTGAAAAGCTCGTAATCAATTATATGAACTCCTAAAATTTGATTAAAACTTGTTTTGCGTTTTATTTTGTAGATGTTTTGGACGAGCGGGTCTAAATGGGCTGAATAATGGACCTGTTAGAATTTTAACTGAGTAAAAAGTACAAAAACGGAGTTTTTGCAATATAATCGTGTTGACATGCTCGTAATCAATTATATGAACTCTTAAATTTGGATTAAAACTTATTTTGCAGCCCTTTTTGTAGAGGTTTCGGACGATTGAGTCTTAATGGGTAGAACAATGGACCCATTAGAATTTTAACGGAGTAAAAAGTACATAAATCGAGTTTTTGCAATATAATAGTGTTGAAAAGCTCGTAATCAATTGTATGAACTCCTAAATTTTGATTAAAACTTATTTTGCAACCCTTTTGTAGAGGTTTCAGACGAGCGAGTCTAAATAGGCCGAACAATGGACCCGTTCGAATTTAAAAAGAGTAAAAAGCACAAAAATCGAGTTTTTGCAATATAATTGTGTTGAAAAGCTCGAAATCAATTGTATGAACTCCTAAATTTGGATTAAAACTTATTTGCAGTCTTTTTTGTAGAGGTTTCGAACGAGCAGGTCTAAATGGTCGAGCAATGGACCCGTTAGAATTTTAACTGAGTAGAAAGTACAAAAAGCGAGTTTTTGCAATATAATCTGTTTGAAAAGCTCTTAATCAATTGTATGAACTCATAAATTTGGATTACAACTTATTTTGCCACCCTTTTGTAGAGGTTTCGGACGAGCGGGTCTAAATGGGCCGAACAATGGACTCGTTAGAATTTTAACAGAGTAAAAAGCACAAAAATCGAGTTTTGCAATATAATTGTGTTGAAAAGTTCATAATAAATTGTATGAACTCCTCAATTTGGATTAAAACTTATTTTGCAACCCTTTTGTAGAGGTTTCGGACGAGCGGGTCTAAATGGGCCGAACAATGGACCCGTTAGAATTTTAACGGAGTAAAAAATACAGAAATAGAGTTTTTGCAATATAATCGTGTTGAAAAGCTCGTAATCAATTGTTTGAATTTCTAAATTTGGATTAAAACTTATTTTGAAATCCTTTTTTACAGGTTTCGGACGAACGAGTCTAAATGGGCCGAACAATGGACCCATTAGAATTTTAACTGAGTAAAAAGTTCAGAAATCGAGTTTTTGAAATATAATCGTGCTGAAAAGCTAGTAATTAATTATATGAACTCCTAAAATTTGATTCTAACTTATTTTACGGTCTTTTTTGTAGAGGTTTCGGACTAGCGGGTCAAAATGGGCCAAACAATGGACCCGTTAGAATTTTAATTGAGTAAAACGTACAGAAATAGAGTTTTGAATTATAATCGTGTTGAAAAGCTCGTAATCAATTATAGAACTCCTAAATTTGGATTAAAACTTATTTTGCAGCCCTTTTGTAGAGTTTTCGGACGAGCGAGTCTAAATGGGTCGAACAATGGACCCGTTAGAATTTTAACAAGGTAAAATGTACAGAAATCGAGTTTTTGCAATATAATCATGTTGGAAAGCTCGAAATCAATTATATGAACTCTTTAATTTGATTATTACTTGTTTTGCGGTATTTTTCGTAGAGGTTTCGGACGAGCAGGTTTAAATGGGCCGAACAATGGACCCGTTAGAATTTTAACTGAGTAAAAAGTACAGAAATTGAGATTTTGCCATATAATCATGTTGAAAAGCTTATAATCAGTTATATGAACTCCTAAATTTGGATTAAAACTTATTTTGAAGCCCTTTTTGTATAGGTTTCGGACGATCGGGTTTAAATGGGCCGAACAATGGACCCGTTAGAATTTTAACGGAGTAAAAAGTACAGAAATAGAGTTTTTGCAATATAATCATGTTGAAAAGCTCGTAATCAATTGTATGAACTCCAAAATTTGTATTAAAACTTATTTTCCAACCCTTTTGAATAGGTTTCGGACGAGCGGGTCAAAATGGGCCGAACAATGGACCCGTTAGAATTTTAACTAAGTAAAAAGTACAGAAATGGAGGTTTTGCAATATAATCGTGTTGAAAAGCTCGTAATCAATTATATGAACTCCTAAAATTTGTTTCTAACTTGTTTTGCGGTCTTTTTTGTAAAGGTTTCGGACGAACGGGTCTAAATCGGCCGAACAATGGACCCGTTAGAATTTTAACTGAGTAAAAAGTACATAAATCGAGTTTTTGCATTATAATCGTGTTGAAAAGCTTGTAATCAATTGTATGAACTCCAAAATTTGGATTTAAACTTATTTTGCAACCCTTTTGTAGAGGATTCGGACGAGCGGGTCTAAATGGGCCGAACAATGGACCCGTTAGAATTTTAACTGAGTAAAAAGTACAGTAATCGAATTTTTGCAATATAATCATGTTGAAAAGCTCGTAATCAATTATATGAACTCCTAAAATTTGATTCTAACTTGTTTTTCGGTCTTTTTTGTAGAGGTTTCGGACGAGCGGGTCTAAATGGACCGAACATTGGACCCATTAGAATTTTAACCGAGTAAAAAGTACAGAAATCGAGTTTCTGCAATATAATCATGTTTAAAAACTCTTAATAAATTTTATGAACTCCTAAATTTGGATTAAAACTTCTTTTGCAACCCTTTTGTAGAGGTTTCGGACGAGCGGGTCTAAATGGGCCGAACAATGGACCCGTTAGAATTTTAACTGAGTAAAAAGTAAAGAAATGGATTTTTTGCAATTTAATCGTGTTGAAAAGCTCGTAAACAATTATATGAACTCCTAAAATTTGATTAAAACTTGTTTTGCATTCTATTTTGTAGAGGTTTTGGACGAGCGGGTCTAAATGGGCCGAACAATAGAGCCGTTCGAATTTAAAAAGAGTAAAAAGCACAAAATTCGAGTTTTTGAAATAAAATTATGTTGAAAAGCTCGTAATCAATTGTATGAGCTCCTAAATTTGGATTAAAACTAATTTTGCGGTCTTTTTTTAGAGGTTTCGGACGAGCGGGTCTAAATGGGCCGAACAATGGACCCGTTAGAATTTTAACTAAGTACAAAGTACAGAAATCGAGTTTTTGCAATATAATTGGGTTGAAAAGCTTGTAATCAATTGTATGAACTCCTAAATTTGGATTAAAACTTATTTTGCAACCCTTTTGTAGAGGTTTCGGACGAGCGAGTCTCAATGGGTCGAACAATGGACCCGTTAGAATTTTAACTGAGTAAAAAGTACAGAAATCGAGTTTTTGCAATATAATCATGTTGAAAAGTTCGTAATCAATTGTATGAACTCCAAAATTTGGATTAAAACTTATTTTGAAACCCTTTTTTACAGGTTTCGGACGAGCGACTCTAAATGGGTCGAACAATGGACCCATTAGAATTTTAACTGAGTAAAAAGTTCAGAAATCGAGTTTTTCAAATATAATCGTGTTGAAAAGCTCGTAATCAATTATATGAACTCCTAAAATTTGGTTCTAACTTATTTTGCGGTCTTTTTTGTAGAGGTTTCTAACTAGCGGGTCTTATTGGGCCGAACAATGGGCCCGTTAGAATTTTAATTGAGTAAAAAGTACATAAATCGAGTTTTTGCAATATAATAATGTTGAAAACCTCGTAATCAATTATATGAACTCCTAAATTTCGATTAAAACTTGTTTTGCAGCCCCTTTTGTAGAGGTTTCGGACGAGCGAGTCTAAATGGGCCGAACAATGGACCCGTTAGAATTTTAACAGAGTAAAAAGTACAAAAATCGAGTTTTTGCAATATAATCATGCTGGAAAGCTCGAAATCAATTATATGAACTCTTTAATTTGATTATAACTTGTTTTGCGGTCTTTTCTGTAGAGGTTTCGGACGAGCAGGTCTAAATAGGCCGAACAATGGACCCGTTAGAATTTTAACTGAGTAAAAAGTACAGAAATCGAGTTTTTGCAATATAATCATGTTGAAAAGCTTGTAATCAGTTATATGAACTCCTAAATTTGGATTAAAACTTATTTTGCAGCCCTTTTGTAGAGGTTTCGGACGATCGGGTTTAAATGGGCCGAACAATGAACCCGTTAGAATTTTAACGGAGTAAAAAGTACAGAAATCGAGATTTTGCAATATAATCGTGTTGAAAAGCTCGTAATCAATTGTATGAACTCCTAAATTTGTATTAAAACTTATTTTCCACCCCTTTTGTAGAGGTTTCGGACGAGCAGGTCTAAATGGGCCGAACAATGGACCCGTTAGAATTTTACCAGAGTAAAAAGCACAAAAATTGAGTTTTTGCAATATAATTGTGTTGAAAACCTCATAATCAATTGTATGAACTCCTAAGTTTGGATTAAATCTTATTTTGCAACCCTTTTGTAGAGGTTTCGGAAGAGCGGGTCTAAATGGGCCGAACAATGGACCCGTTAGAATTGGAGGTTTTGCAATATAATCGTGTTGAAAAGCTCGTAATCAATTATATGAACTCCTAAAATTTGATTCTAACTTGTTTTGCGGTGTTTTTTGTAGAGGTTTCGGACGAGCGAGTCTAAATGGGCCGAACAATGGACCCGTTAGAATTTTAACTAAGTAAAAAGAACATAAATCGAGTTTTTGCAATATAATCGTGTTGAAAAGCTCGTATTCAATTATATGAACTCCTAAATTTGGATTAAAACTTATTTTGCAGCCTTTTTTGTAGAGTTTTCGGACGAGCGAGTCTAAATGGGCCGAACAATGGACCCGTTAGAATTTTAACAGAGTAAAATGAACAGAAATCGAGTTTTTGCAATATAATCATGTTGGAAAGCTTGAAATCAATTATATGAACTCTTTAATTGGATTATAACTTTTTTTGCGGTCTTTTTTGTAGAGGTTTCGGACGAGCAGGTCTAAATGGGCCGAACAATGGACCTGTTAGAATTTTAACTGAGTAAAAAGTACAGAAATCGATTTTTTGCAATATAATTATGTTGAAACGCATGTAATCAGTTATATGAACTCCTAAATTTGGATTAAAACTTATTTTGCAGCCCTTTTGTAGAAGTTTCGAATGATCGGGTTTAAATGGGCCGAACAATGGACCCGTTAGAATTTTAACGGAGTAAAAAGTATAGAAATAGAGTTTTTGCAATATAATCGTGTTAAAAAGCTCGTAATCAATTGTATGAACTCCTAAATTTGTATTAAAACTTATTTTCCAACCCTTTTGTAGAGTTTTCGGACGAGCGGGTCTAAATGGGCCGAACAATGGACCCATTAGAATTTTAACAGAGTAAAAAGCACAAAAATTGAGTTTTTCAATATAACTGTGTTGAAAAGCTCATAATCAATTGTATGAATTCCTAAGTTTGGATTAAAACTTATTTTGCAACCCTTTTGTAGAGGTTTCGGACGAGCGGGTCTAAATGGCCCAACAATGGACCCGTTAGAATTTTAACTAAGTAAAAAGTACAAAAATTGAGGTTTTGCAATAAAATCGTGTTGAAAAGCTCGTAATCAATTATATGAACTCCTAAAATTTGATTCTAACTTGTTTTGCATTCTTTTTTGTAGAGGTTTCGGACGAGCGGGTCTAAGTGGGCCGAACAATGGACCCGTTAGAATTTTAACTGAGTAAAAAGTACAGAAATCTAGTTTTTGCATTATAATCGTGTTGAAAAGCTTGTAATCAATTGAATGAACTCCTAAATTTAGATTAAAACTTATTTTGCAACCCTTTGTAGAAGTTTCGGATGAGCAGGTCCAAATGGGCCGAACAATGGACCCGTTAGAATTTTTACTGAGTAAAAAGTAATGAAATCGATTTTTTGCATTATATTCGTGTTAAAAAGCTCGTAATCAATTGTATGAACTCATAAATTTGTATTAAAACTTATTTTGCAACCCTTTTGTAGAGGTTTCAGACGAGCGGGTCTAAATGGGCCGAACAATGGACCCGTTAGAATTTTAATGGAGTAAAAAGTACAGAAATCGAGTTTGTGCAATATAATCGTGTTGAAATGCTCGTAATCAATTGTATGAACTCCTAAATTTGGATAAAACTTATTTTGCAACCCTTTTGTAGGGGTTTCAGACGAGCAGGTCTAAATGGGCCGAACAATGGACCAGTTCGAATTTAAACAGAGAAAAAAGCACAAAAATCTAGTTTTTGCAATATAATTGTGTTGAAAAGCTCGTAATCAATTGTACGAACTCCTAAATTTGGATTAAAACTTATTTTGCGGTCCTTTTTGTAGAGGTTCCGGACGAGCGAGTCTAAATGGGCCGAACAATGGACCCGTTAGAATTTTAACTGAGTAAAAAGTACAGATGTCGAGTTTTTGCTATATAATCGTGTTGAAAAGCTCGTAATCAATTGTATGAACTCCTAAATTTGGATTAAAACTTATTTTGCAACCCTTTTGTAGAGGTTTCAGACGAGCGGGTCTAAATGGGCCGAACAATGGACCCGTTAGAATTTTAACTGAGTAAAAAGTACAGAAATCGAGTTTTTGCAATATAATCGTGTTGAAAAGATTGTAATCAATTGTATGAACTCCTAAATTTGGATTAAAACTTATTTTGCAACCCTTTTCTAGAGGTTTCGGGGGAGCGGGTCTAATTGGGCCGAACAATGGACCCGTTAGAATTTTAACTGAGTAAAAAGTACAGTAATCGAGTTTTTGCAATATAATCATGTTGAAAAGCTCTTAATCAATTATATGAACTCCTAAAATTTGATTCTAACTTATTTTGCGGTCTTTTTTGTAAAGGTTTTGGATGAGCGTGTCTAAATGGGCCGAACAATGGATCCGTTAGAATTTTAATTGAGTAAAAAGTACAAAAATCTAGTTTTTGTAATATAATCGTGTTGAAAAGCATGTAATCCATTGTATGAACTCCTAAATTTGGATTAAAACTTATTTTGTTAATCTTTTGGAGAGGTTTCGGACGACCAGGTCTAAATGGGCCGAACAATAGACCCGTTAGAATTTTAACTGAGTAAAAAGTACAGAAATCGAGTTTTTGCAATACAATCGTGTTGAAAAGCTCGTAATCAATTATATGAACTCCTAAAGTTTGATTAAAACTTGTTTTGCGGCCTTTTTGTAGAGGTTTCGGACGAGCGGGTCTAAATGGGCCGAACAATAGACCCGTTAGAATTTTAACAGAGTAAAACGTACAGAAATCGAATTTTGCAATATAATCGTGTTGAAAAGCTCGTAATCATTTATATGAACTCTGAAATTTCGATTAAAACTTATTTTGCGGTCCTTTTTGTAAGGTTTCGGACAAGCGAGTCTAAATGGGAAGAACAATGGACCCGTTAGAATTTTAACCGAGTAAAAAGAAAAAAAATTAAGTTTTTGCAATATAATCGTGTTGAAAAGCTCGTAATCAATTGTATGAACTCCTAAATTTGGATTAAAACTTATTTTGCAACCTTTTTTGTAGAGATTTCGGACGAGCTTGTCTAAATGGGCCGAACAGTGGACCTGTTAGAATTTTAACTGAGTAAAAATTTCAAAAATCGAGTTTTTGCAAAATAATTGTGTTGAAAAGCTCGTAACCAATTGTATGAACTCCTAAATTTGGATTAAAAGTTATTTTGCACCCCTTTTGTAGAGGTTTCAGATGGGCCGGTCTAAATGGGCCGAACAATGGACCCGTTAGAATTTTAACTAAGTAAAAAGTACAGAAATCGAGTTTTTGCAATATAATCGTGTTGAAAAGCTCGTAATCAATTATATGAACTCCTAAAATTTTATTCTAACTTGTTTTGCGGTCTTTTTTGTAGAGGTTTGGGACGCCGGGTCTAAATGGGCCGAACAATGGACTCGTTAGAATTTTAACTGAGTAAAAAGTACAGAAATCGAGTTTTTGCAATATAATCGTGTTGAAAAGCTCGTAATCAATTGGATGAACTCCTAAATTTGGATTAAAACTTATTTTGCAACCCTGTTGTAGTGGTTTCGGACGAGCGAGTCTAAATGGCCCAAACAATGGACCCGTTAGAATTTTAAGTGAGTAAAAAGTACAGAAATCGAGTTTTTGCAATATAATCGTGTTGAAAAGCTCGTAATCATTTATATGAACTCCTAAATTTCGATTAAAACTTATTTTGCGGTCCTTTTTGTAAGGTTTCGGACAAGCAAGTCTAAATGGGCCGAACAATGGACCCGTTAGAATTTTAACCGAGTAAAAAGTACAAATATTAAGTTTTCGCAATATAATCGTGTTGAAAAGCTCGTAATCAATTGTATGAACTCCTAAATTAGGATTAAAACTTATTTTGCAACCTTTTTTGTAGAGGTTTCGGACGAGCAGGTCTAAATGGGCCGAACAATGTACCTGTTAGAATTTTAACTGAGTAAAAAGTACAAAAATCGAGTTTTTGCAAAATAATTGTGTTGAAATGCTCGTAATCAATTGTATGAACACCTAAATTTGGATTAAAATTTATTTTGCACCCCTTTTGTAGAGGTTTCGAACGAGCGGGTCCAATTGGGCCGAACAATGGACCTGTTAGAATTTTAACTAAGTAAAAAACACAGAAATCGAGGTTTTTCAATATAATCGTGTTGAAAAGCTCGTAATCATTTATATGAACTCTGAAATTTCGATTAAAACTTATTTTGCGGTCCTTTTTGTAAGGTTTCGGACAAGCGAGTCTAAATGGGCAGAACAATGGACCCGTTAGAATTTTAACCGAGTAAAAAGAAAAAAAATTAAGTTTTTGCAATATAATCGTGTTGAAATGCTCGTAATCAATTGTATGAACTCCTAAATTTGGATTAAAACTTATTTTGCAACCTTTTTTGTAGAGATTTCGGACGAGCTTGTCTAAATGGGCCGAACAGTGGACCTGTTAGAATTTTAACTGAGTAAAAATTTCAAAAATCGAGTTTTTGCAAAATAATTGTGTTGAAAAGCTCGTAACCAATTGTATGAACTCCTAAATTTGGATTAAAAGTTATTTTGCACCCCTTTTGTAGAGGTTTCGGATGAGCCGGTCTAAATGGGCCGAACAATGGACCCGTTAGAATTTTAACTAAGTAAAAAGTACAGAAATCGAGTTTTTGCAATATAATCGTGTTGAAAAGCTCGTAATCAATTATATGAACTCCTAAAATTTTATTCTAACTTGTTTTGCGGTCTTTTTTGTAGAGGTTTGGGACGCCGGGTCTAAATGGGCCGAACAATGGACTCGTTAGAATTTTAACTGAGTAAAAAGTACAGAAATCGAGTTTTTGCAATATAATCGTGTTGAAAAGCTCGTAATCAATTGGATGAACTCCTAAATTTGGATTAAAACTTATTTTGCAACCCTGTTGTAGTGGTTTCGGACGAGCGAGTCTAAATGGCCCAAACAATGGACCCGTTAGAATTTTAAGTGAGTAAAAAGTACAGAAATCGAGTTTTTGCAATATAATCGTGTTGAAAAGCTCGTAATCATTTATATGAACTCCTAAATTTCGATTAAAACTTATTTTGCGGTCCTTTTTGTAAGGTTTCGGACAAGCAAGTCTAAATGGGCCGAACAATGGACCCGTTAGAATTTTAACCGAGTAAAAAGTACAAATATTATGTTTTCGCAATATAATCGTGTTGAAAAGCTCGTAATCAATTGTATGAACTCCTAAATTAGGATTAAAACTTATTTTGCAACCTTTTTTGTAGAGGTTTCGGACGAGCAGGTCTAAATGGGCCGAACAATGTACCTGTTAGAATTTTAACTGAGTAAAAAGTACAAAAATCGAGTTTTTGCAAAATAATTGTGTTGAAATGCTCGTAATCAATTGTATGAACACCTAAATTTGGATTAAAATTTATTTTGCACCCCTTTTGTAGAGGTTTCGGACGAGCGGGTCCAAATGGGCCGAACAATGGACCTGTTAGAATTTTAACTAAGTAAAAAACACAGAAATCGAGGTTTTTCAATATAATCGTGTTGAAAAGCTCGTAATCAATTATATGAACTCCTAAAATTTGATTCTAACTTGTTTTGCGGTCTTTTTTGTAGAGGTTTCGGACGCCGGGTCTAAATGGGCCGAACAATGGACTCGTTAGAATTTTATCTGAGTAAAAATTATAGAAATCGAGTTTTTGGAATATAATCGTGTAGAAAAGCTCGTAATCAATTGGATGAACTCCTAAATTTGGATTAAAACTTATTTTGCAACCCTTTTGTAGTGGTTTCGGACGAGCGGGTCTAAATGGGCCGAACAATGGACCTGTTAGAATTTTAACTGAGTAAAAAGTACAGAAATTGAGTTTTTGCAATATAGTCATGTTGAAAAGCTCGTAATCAATTATATGAACTCCTAAATTTGGATTAAAACTTATTTTGCAGCCTTTTTGTAGAGGTTTCGGACGAGGTGGTCTAAATGGTCCGAACAATGGACCTGTTAGAATTTTAACTAATTAAAAAGTACAGAAATCGAGTGTTTGCAATATAATTGTGTTGAAAAGCTCGTAATCAATTTTATGAACTTCTAAATTTGGATTAAAACTTATTTTGCAGCCCTTTTTGTACGGGTTTCGGACGAGCGAGTCTAAATGGGCCGAATAATGGACTTGTTAGAATTTTCCTTTGAAGAAAGCCTTTTAGAATTTTTACTGAGTAAAAAGTACAGCAATTGAAATTTTGCAATATAATCGTGTTGAAAAGCTCGTAATCAATTATATGAACTCTTAAATTTTGATTCTAACTTATTGTGCGGTATTTTTTGTTGAGGTTTCCGACGAGCGGGTCTAAATGGGCCGAACAATGGACCCGTTAGAATTTTAACTGAGTAAAAACTACAAAAATCAAGTTTTTGCAATATAATTGTGTTCAAAAGCTCGTAATCAATTGTATGAACTCCTAAATTTGGATTAAAACTTATTTTGCAACCCTTTTGTAGAGGTTTCGGATGAGCGGGTCTAAATGGGCCGAACAATGGACCCGTTAGAATTTTAACCGAGTAAAAAGTTCAACAATTAAGTTTTTGCTAGATAATCGTGTTGAAAAGCTCGTAATCAATTATATGAACTCCTAAATTTGGATTAAAACTTATTTTGCAGCCCTTTTGTAGAGGTTTCGGACGAGCGGGTCTAAATGGGCCGAATAATGGACTTGTTAGAATTTTCCTTTGAAGAAAGCCTTTTAGAATTTTTACTGAGTAAAAAGTACAGCAATTGAAATTTTGCAATATAATCGTGTTGAAAAGCTCGTAATCAATTATATGAACTCTTAAATTTTGATTCTAACTTATTGTGCGGTATTTTTTGTTGAGGTTTCCGACGAGCGGGTCTAAATGGGCCGAACAATGGACCCGTTAGAATTTTAACTGAGTAAAAACTACAAAAATCAAGTTTTTGCAATATAATTGTGTTGAAAAGCTCGTAATCAATTGTATGAACTCCTAAATTTGGATTAAAACTTATTTTGCAACCCTTTTGTAGAGGTTTCGGATGAGAGGGTCTAAATGGGCCGAACAATGGACCCGTTAGAATTTTAACTAATTAAAAAGTACAGAAATCAAGTGTTTGCAATATAATCGTGTTGAAAAGCTCGTAATCAATTATATGAACTCCTAAATTTGGATTAAAACTTATTTTGCAGCCCTTTTGTAGAGGTTTCGGACGAGCGGGTCTAAATGGGCCGAATAATGGACTTGTTAGAATTTTCCTTTGAAGAAAGCCTTTTAGAATTTTTACTGAGTAAAAAGTACAGCAGTTGAAATTTTGCAATATAATCGTGTTGAAAAGCTCGTAATCAATTATATGAACTCTTAAATTTTGATTCTAACTTATTGTGCGGTATTTTTTGTTGAGGTTTCCGACGAGCGGGTCTAAATGGGCCGAACAATGGACCCGTTAGAATTTTAACTGAGTAAAAACTACAAAAATCAAGTTTTTGCAATATAATTGTGTTGAAAAGCTCGTAATCAATTGTATGAACTCCTAAATTTGGATTAAAACTTATTTTGCAACCCTTTTGTAGAGGTTTCGGATGAGCGGGTCTAAATGGGCCGAACAATGGACCCGTTAGAATTTTAACTGAGTAAAAAGTACAGAAATCAAGTGTTTGCAATATAATCGTGTTGAAAAGCTCGTAATCAATTATATGAACTCCTAAATTTGGATTAAAACTTATTTTGCAGCCCTTTTGTAGAGGTTTTGGACGAGCAGGTCTAATTGGGCCGAACAATGGACCCGTTAGAATTTTAACTAATTAAAAAGTACAGAAATCGAGTGTTTGCAATATAATTGTGTTGAAAAGCTCGTAATCAATTTTAGGAACTCCTAAATTTGGATTAAAACTTATTTTGCAGCCCTTTTGTGGAGGTTTCGGACGAGCGAGTCTAAATGGGCCGAACAATGGACCCGTTAGAATTTTTTTTAAGAAAGCCCGTTAGAATTTTAATTGAATATAAATTACAAAAATCGAATGTTTGCAATATAATCGTGTTGAAAAGCTCGTAATCAATTATATGAACTCCTAAAATTTGATTCTAACTTATTTTGTGGTCTTTTATGTTGAGGTTTCGGACGAGCGGGTCTAAATGGGCTGAACAATGGACACGTTAAAATTTTAACTGAGTAAAAAGTAGGAAAATCGAGTTTTCGCAATATAATTGTGTTGAAAAGCTCGTAATCAATTGTATGAACTCCTAAACTTGGATTAAAAGTTATTTTTAAACCCTTTTGTAGAGGTTTCGGACGAGCAGGTCTAAATGGGCCGAACAATGGACCAGTTAAAATTTTAACTGAGTAAAAAGTACAAAAATCGAGTTTTTGCAATATAATCGTGTTGAAAAGTTTGTAATCAATTATATGAACTCCTAAAATTTGATTCTAACTTGTTTTCCGGTGTTTTTTTGTAGAGGTTTCGGACGACCGGGTCTAAATGGGCCGAACAATGGACCCGTTAGAATTTTAACTGAGTAAAAAGTACATAAATCGAGTTTTTGCAATATAATCATGTTGAAAAGCTCGTAATCAATTGGATGAACTCCTAAATTTGGATTAAAACTTATTTTGCAACCCTTTTGTAGTGGTTTCGGACGAGAGGGTCTAAATGGGCTGAACAATGGACCCGTTAGAATATTAACTGAGTAAAAAGTACAGAAATTGAGTTTTTGCAATATAGTCATGTTGAAAAGCTCGTAATCAATTATATTAACTCCTAAATTTGGATTAAAACTTATTTTGCAGCCCATTTGTAGAGGTTTCGGACGTGCGGGTCTAAATGGGCCGAACAATGGACCCGTTAGAATTTTAACTGAGTAAAAAGTACATAAATCAAGTTTTTGCAATATAATCATGTTGAAAAGCTTGTAATCAATTATATGAACTCCTAAATTTTGATTAAAACTTATTTTACAGCCCTTTTTGTAGAGCTTTTGGATGAGCGGGTCTAAATGGGCCGAACAATGGACCCGTTAGAATTTTAACTGAGTAAAAAGTACAGAAATCAAGTGTTTGCAATATAATGTGTTGAAAAGCTCGTAATCAATTACATGAACTCCTAAACTTGGATTAAAACTTATTTTGTAGCCCTTTTTGTAGAGGATTCGGACGAGCGGGTCTTAATGGGCCAAACAATGGACTCGTTAGAATTTTTTTTAGAAAGCCCGTTAGAATTTTAATTGAATAAAAATTACAAAAATCGAATTTTTGCAATATAATCGTGTTGAAAAGCTCGTAATCAATTATATGAACTCCTAAATTTGGATTAAAAGTTATTTTGCAACCCTTTTGTACAGGTTTCGGACGAGCAGGTCTAAATGGGCCGAACAATGGACCCGTTAGAATTTTAACAAAGTAAAAAGTACAGAAATCAAGTGTTTGCAATATAATCGTGTTGAAAAGCTTGTAATCAATTATATGAACTCCTAAAATTTTATTCTAACTTGTTTTGCGTTGTTTTTTTGTAGAGGTTTCGGACGACCGGGTCTAAATGGGCCGAACAATGGACCCGTTAGAATTTTAACTGAGTAAAAAGTACATTAATCGAGTTTTTGCAATATAATCGTGTTGAAAAGCTCATAATCAATTGGATGAACTCCTAAATTTGGATTAAAACTTATTTTGCAACCCTTTTGTAGTGGTTTCGGACGAGAGGGTCTAAATGGGCTGAACAATGGACCCGTTAGAAAATTAACTGAGTAAAAAGTACAGAAATTGAGTTTTTTGAAATATAGTCATGTTGAAAAGCTCGTAATCAATTATATTAACTCCTAAATTTAGATTAAAACTTATTTTGCAGCCCATTTGTAGAGGTTTCGGACGTGCGGGTCTAAATGGGCCCAACAATGGACCCGTTAGAATTTTAATTTGTAAAAAGTACATAAATCAAGTTTTTGCAATATAATCATGTTGAAAAGCTCGTAATCAATTATATGAACTCCTAAGTTTTGATTAAAACTTATTTTACAGCCCTTTTTGTAGAGGTTTTGGATGAGCGGGTCTAAATGGGCCGAACAATGGACCCGTTAGAATTTTAACTGAGTAAAAAGTACAGAAATCAAGTGTTTGCAATATAATCGTGTTGAAAAGCTCGTAATCAATTATATGAACTCCTAAACTTGGATTAAAACTTATTTTGTAGCCCTTTTTGTAGAGGATTCGGACGAGCGGGTCTAAATGGGCCAAACAATGGACTCGTTAGAATTTTTTTTTTGAAGAAAGCCCGTTAGAATTTTAATTGAATAAAAATTCCAAAAATCGAATTTTTGCAATATAATCGTGTTGAAAAGATCGTAATCCATTACATGGACCCGTTAGAATTTTAACTAATTAAAAAGTACAGAAATCGAGTGTTTGCAATATAATTGTGTTGAAAAGCTTGTAATCAATTTTAGGAACTCCTAAATTTGGATTAAAACTTATTTTGCAGCCCTTTTGTAGAGGTTTCGGACGAGCGAGTCTAAATGGGCCGAACAATGGACCCGTTAGAATTTAAACCGAGTAAAAAGTACATCAATTAAGTTTTTGCTATATAATCGTGTTGAAAAGCTCGTAATCAATTATATGAACTCCTAAATTTGGATTAAAACTTATTTTGCAGCCCTTTTATAGAGGTTTCGGTCGAGCGAGTCTAAATGGGCCGAACAATGGACCCGTTAGAATTTTTTTTGAAGAAAGCCCTTTAGAATTTTTACTGAGTAAAAAGTACAGCAATTGAATTTTTGCAATATAATCGTGTTGAAAAGCTCGTAATCAATTTTAAGAACTCCTAAAATTTGATTCTAACTTATTGTACGGTCTTTTTTGTTGAGGTTTCCGACGAGCAGGTCTAAATGGGCCGGACAATGGACCCGTTTGAATTTTAACTGAGTAAAAACTACAAAAATCAAGTTTTTGTAATATAATTGTGTTGAAAAGCTCGTAATCAATTGTATGAACTCCTAAATTTGGATTAAAACTTATTTTGCAACCCTTTTGTAGAGGTTTCGGATGAGCGGGGGTCTAAATGGGCCGAACAATGGAGCCGTTAGAATTTTAACTGAGTAAAAAGTACAGAAATCGAGTTTTTGCAATATAATCGTGTTGAAAAGCTCGTAATCAATTATATGAACACCTAAATTTCGATTAAAACTTATTTTGCGATCCTTTTTGGAAGGTTTCGTACGAGCGAGTCTAAATGGGCCGAACAATGGACCCGTTAGAATTTTAACCGAGTAAAAAGTACAAAAATTAAGTTTTTGCAATATAATCGTGTTAAAAGATCGTAATCAATTATATGAACTCCTAAACTTGGATTAAAACTTATTTTTTAGCCCTTTTTTTAGAGGTTTCGGACGAGCGGGTCTAAATGGGCCGAACAATGGACTCGTTCAAATTTTTTTTTGAAGAAAGCCCGTTAGAATTTTAATTGAATAAAAATTACAAAAATTGAATTTATGCAATATAATCGTGTTGAAAAGCTCGTAATCAATTATATGAACTCCTAAAATTTGATTCTAACTTATTTTGTGGTCTTTTATGTTGAGGTTTCGGACGAGTGGGTCTAAATGGGCCGAACAATGGACCCGTTAGAATTTTAACTGAGTAAAAAGTACAAAAATCGAGTTTTGCAATATAATTGTGTTGAAAAGCTCGTAATCATTTGTATCTAAATTTGGATTAAAAGTTATTTTGCAACCCTTTTGTAGAGGTTTCAGACGAGCAGGTCTAAATGGGCCGAACAATGGACCCATTAGAATTTTAACTGAGTAAAAAGTACAAAAATCGAGTTTTTGCAATATAATCGTGTTGAAAAGTTTGTAATCAATTATATGAAGTCCTAAAATTTGATTCTAACTTGTTTTGCGGTGTTTTTTGTAGAGGTTTCGGACGACCGGGTCTAAATGGGCCGAACAATGGACCCGTTAGAATTTTAACTGAGTAAAAAGTACATAAATCTAGTTTTTGCAATATAATCGTGTTGAAAAGCTCGTAATCAATTGCATGAACTCCTAAATTTGGATTAAAACTTATTTTGCAACCCTTTTGTTGTGGTTTCAGACGAGCGAGTCTAAATGGGCTGAACAATGGACCCGTTAGAATATTAACTGAGAAAAAAGTACTTAAATTGAGATTTTGCAATATAGTCGTCTTAAAAAGCTAGTAATCGATTATATTAACTCCTAAATTTGGATTAAAACTTATGTTGCAGCCCTTTTGTAGAGGTTTCGGACGAGCGGGTCTAAATGGGCCGAACAATGGACTCGTTAGAATTTTTCTTTGAAGAAAGCCTTTTAGAATTTTTACTGAGTAAAAAGTACTGCAATTGAATTTTTGCAATATAATCGTGTTGAAAAACTCGTAATCAATTATATGAACTCCTAAAATTTGATTCTAACTTATTTTGTGGTCTTTTATGTTGAGGTTTCGGATGAGCGGGTCTAAATGGGCCGAACAATGGACCCGTTAGAATTTTAACTGAGTAAAAAGTACAAAAATCGAGTTTTTGCAGTATAATTGTGTTGAAAAGCTCGTAATCATTTGTATGAACTCCTCCTAAAAGTTATTTTGCAACCCTTTTGTAGAGGTTTTGGACGAGCAGGTCTAAATGGGCCGAACAATGGACCCGTTAGAATTTTAACTGTGTAAAAAGTACAAAAATCGAGTTTTTACAATATAATCGTGTTGAAAAGCTTGTAATCAATTATATGAACTCCTAAAATTTGATTCTAACTTGTTTTGTGGTGTTTTTTTGTAAAGGTTTCGGACGACCGGGTCTAAATGGGCCGAACAATGGACCCGCTAGAATTTTAACTGAGTAAAAAGTACATAAATCGAGTTTTTGCAATATAATCGTGTTGAAATGCTCGTAATCAATTGGATGAACTCTTAAATTTGGATTAAAACTTATTTTGCAACCCTTTTGTAGTGGTTTCGGACGAGCGGGTCTAAATGGGCTGAACAATAGACCCGTTAGAATATTAACTGAGAAAAAAGTACATAAATTGAGATTTTGCAATATAGTCGTGTTGAACAGCTAGTAATCGATTATATTAACTCCTAAATTTTTATTAAAACTTATGTTGCAGCCCTTTTGTAGAGGTTTCGGACGAGCGGGTCTCAATGGGTCGAACAATGGACTCGTTAGAATTTTTCTTTGAAGAAAGCCTTTTAGAATTTTTACTGAGTAAAAAGTACAGCAATTGAATTTTTGCAATATAATCGTGTTGAAAACTCGTAATCAATTATATGAACTCCCAAAATTTGATTCTAACTTATTGTGCGGTCCTTTTTGTTGAGGTTTCCGACGAGCGGGTCTTTTTTGGAATATAATTGTGTTGAAAAGCTCGTAATCAATTGTATGAACTCCTAAATTTGGATTGAAAGTTATTTTGCAACCATTTTGTAGAGGTTTCGGACGAGCGGGTCTAAATGGGCCGAACAATGGACCCGTTAGAATTTTAACTGAGTAAAAAGTACAAAAATCGAGTTTTTTCAATATTATCGTGTTGAAAAGCTTGTAATCAATTATATGAACTCCTAAAATTTGATTCTAACTTGTTTTGCGGTGTTTTTTGTAGAGGTTTCAGACGACCGAGTCTAAATGGGCCGAACATTGGACCCGTTAGAATTTTAACTGAGTAAAAAGTACATAAATCGAGTTTTTGCAATATAATCGTGTTGAAAAGCTCGTAATCAATTGGATGAACTCCTAAATTTGGATTAAAACTTATTTTGCAACCCTTTTGTAGTGGTTTCGGATGAGCGGGTCTAAATGGGCTGAACAATGGACCCGTTAGAATATTAACTGAGAAAAAAGTTCATAAATTGAGTTTTTGCAATATAGTCGTGTTGAAAAGCTCGTAATCAATTATATTAACTCCTAAATTTGGATTAAAACTTATTTTGCAGCCCTTTTGTAGAGTTTCGGACGAGTAGGTCTAAATGGGCCGAACAATGGACCCGTTAGAATTTTAACTAATTAAAAAGTACAGAAATCGAGTGTTTGCAATATAATTGTGTTGAAAAGCTCGTAATCAATTTTATGAACTCCTAAATTTGGATTAAAACTTATTTTGCAACCCTTTTTGTAGAGGTTTTGGACGAGCGAGTCTAAATTGGCCGAACAATGGACCCGTTAGAATTTTAACCGAGTAAAAAGTACAACAATTAAGTTTTTGCTATATAATCGTATCTAAAGCTCGTAATCAATTATATGAACTCCTAAATTTGGATCAAAACTTATTTTGCATCCCTTTTGTAGAGGTTTCGGACGAGCAGGTCTAAATGGGCCGAACAATGGACCCGTTAGAATTTTAACTAATTAAAAAGTACAGAAATCGAGTGTTTGCAATATAATTGTGTTGAAAAGCTCGTAATCAATTTTATGAACTTCTAAATTTGGATTAAAACTTATTTTGCAGCCATTTTTTAGAGGTTTCGGACGAGCGAGTCTAATTGGGCCGAACAATGGACCCGTTAGAATTTTAACTGAGTAAAAAGTACCGAAATCGAGTTTTTGCAATATAATCGTGTTGAAAAACTCGTAATCAATTATATGAACTCCTAAAATTTCGATTAAAACTTATTTTACGGTCCTTTTTGTAAGGTTTCGGACGTGCGAGTCTAAATGGGCCTAACAATGGACCTGTTAGAATTTTAACCGAGTAAAAAGTACAACAATTATGTTTTTGCAATATAATCGTGTTGAAAAGCTCGTAATAAATTATATGAACTCCTAAATTTGGATTAAAACTTATTTTGCAGCCCTTTTTGGAGAGTTTTCGGACGAGTGGGTCTAAATGGGCCAAACAATGGACCCGTTAGAATTTTTTTTGAAGAAAGCCCGTTAGAATTTTTACTGAGTAAAAAGTACATAAATTGAATTTTTCCAATATAATCTTGTTGAAAAGCTCGTAATCAATTATATGAACTCCTAAAATTTGATTCTAACTTATTTTGCGGTCTTTTTTGTTGAGGTTTCGGATGAGCGGGTCTAATTGGGCCGAACAATGGACCCGTTAGAATTTTAACTGATTAAAAAGTACAGAAATCGAGTTTTTGCAATATAATCGTGTTGAAAAGCTCGTAATCAATTATATGAACTCTTAAATTTGGATTAAAACTTATTTTGCGATCATTTTTGGAAGGATTCGGACGAGCGAGTCTAAATGGGCCGAACAATGGACCCGTTAGAATTTTAACCGAGTAAAAAGTACAAAAATCGAGTTTTTGCAATAGAATTGTGATGAAAAGCTTGTAATCAATTGTATGAACTCCTAAATTTGGATTAAAAGTTATTTTGCAACCCTTTTGTAGAGGTTTCGGACGAGCGGGTCTAAATGGGCCGAACAATGGACCCGTTAGAATTTTAACTGAGTAAAAAGTATAGAAATCGAGTTTTTGCAATATAATAGTGTTGAAAAGCTCGTAATCAATTATATGAACTCCTAAAATTTGATTCTAACTTGTTTTGCGGTCTTTTTGTAGAGGTTTCGGACGACCATGTCTAAATGGGCCGAACAATGGACCCGTTAGAATTTTAACTGAGTAAAAAGTACAGAAATCGAGTTTTTGCAATATAATCGTGTTGAAAAGCTCGTAATCAATTGGATAAACTCCTAAATTTGGCTTAAAACTTATTTTGCAACCCTGTTGTAGTGGTTTCGGACGAGCGGGTCTAAATGGGCAGAACAATTGACCCGTTAGAATTTTAACTAAGTAAAAAGTAATGAAATTGAGTGTTTGCAATATACTCTTGTTGAAAAGCTCGTAATCAATTATATGAACTCCTAAATTTAGATTAAAACCTATTTTAAATCCCTTTTGTAAAAGTTTCGGACGAGCGGGTCTAAATTGGCCGAACAATGGAGCAATTAGAATTTTAACTGAGTAAAAAGTAAATAAATCAAGTTTTGGCAATATAATCATGTTGAAAAGCTCGTAATCAATTATATGAACTCCTAAATTTGGATTAAAACTTATTTTGCAACCCTTTTTGTAGAGGTTTCGGACGAGCAGATTTAAATGGGCCGAACAATGGACCCGTTAGATTTTTAACTGAGTAAAAAGTACAGAAATCGAGTGTTTGCAATATAATCATGTTGAAAAGCTCATAATCAATTTTATGATCCCCTAAGTTTGAATTAAAACTTATTTTGCAGCCCTTTTTGTAGAGGTTTCGGACGAGCGAGTCTATATGGGCCGAACAATGGAGCCGTTAGAATTTTAACTGAGTAAAAACTACAAAAATCGAGTTTTTGTAATATAATTGTGTTGAAAAGCTCGTAATCAATTGTATGAACAACTAAATTTGGATTAAAACTTATTTTGCAACCCTTTGTAGAGGTTTCGGATGAGCGGGTCTAAATGTGCCGAACAATGGAGCCGTTAGAATTTTAACTGAGTAAAAAGTACAGAAATCGAGTTTTTGCAATATAATTGTGTTGAAAAGCTCGTAATCAATTATATGAACTCCTAAATTTCGATTAAAACTTATTTTGCGATCCTTTTTGGAAGGTTTCGTACGAGCGAGTCTAAATGGGCCGAACAATGGACCCGTTAGAATTTTAACCGATTAAAAAGTACAAAAATTATGTTTTTGCAATATAATTGTGTTAAAAGATCGTAATCAATTATATGAACACCTAAACTTGGATTAAAACTTATTTTGTAGCCCTTTTTTAGAGGTTTCGGACGAGCGGGATAAAATGGGCCGAACAATGGACTCGTTCGAATTTTTTTTGAAGAAAGCCTGTTAGAATTTTAATTGAATAAAAATTACAAAAATCAAATTTTTGCAATATAATCGTGTTGAAAAGCTCGTAAT
The DNA here is from genome assembly GCA_030270665.1 of Hibiscus trionum. Lineage (NCBI taxonomy): Eukaryota > Viridiplantae > Streptophyta > Magnoliopsida > Malvales > Malvaceae > Hibiscus > Hibiscus trionum. The sequence continues at coordinate 32,593,929 of BSYR01000010.1, read as the reverse complement.
CAATTATATGAACTCCTAAAATTTGATTCTAACTTATTTTGTGGTCTTTTATGTTGAGGTTTCGGACGAGCGGGTCTAAATGGGCCGAACAATGGACCCGTTAGAATTTTAACTGAGTAAAAAGTACAAAAATCGAGTTTTTGCAATATAATTGTGTTGAAAAGCTCGTAATCATTTGTATGAACTCATAAATTTGGATTAAAAGTTATTTTGCAACCCTTTTGTAGAGGTTTCGGACGAGCGTGTCTAAATGGGCTGAACAATGGACCCGTTAGAATATTAACTGAGAAAAAAGTACAAAAATCGAGTTTTTGCAATATAATCGAGTTGAAAAGCTAGTAGCCAATTATATTAACTCCTAAATTTGGATTAAAACTTATTTTGCAGCCCTTTTGTAGAGGTTTCGGACTAGCGGGTCTAAATGGGCCGAACAATGGAATCGTTAGAATTTTTCTTTGAAGACAGCCTTTTAGAATTTTTACTGAGTAAAAAGTACATCAATTGAATTTTTGCAATATAATCGTGTTGAAAAGCTCGTAATCAATTATATGAACTCCTAAAATTTGATTCTAACTTATTGTGCGATCTTTTTTGTTGAGGTTTCCGACGAGCTGGTCTAAATGGGCAGAACAATGGACCCGTTAGAATTTTAACTGAATAAAAACTACAAAAATCGAGTTTTTGCAATATAATCATGTTGAAAAGCTCGTAATCGTATGAACTCCTAAATTTGGATTAAAACTTATTTTGCAGCCCTTTTGTAGAGGTTTCGGACGAGCGGGTCTAAATGGGCCGAACAATGGACCCGTTAGAATTTTAACTGAGTAAAAAGTACATAAATCAAGTTTTTGCAATATAATCATGTTGAAAAGCTCGTAATCAATTATATGAACTCCTAAATTTTAATTAAAACTTATTTTGCAGCCCTTTTGTATAGGTTTCGGATGAGCGGGTCTAAATAGGCCGAACAATGGACCCGTTAGAATTTTCACTGAGTAAAAAGTACAGAAATCAAGTGTTTGCAATATAATCATGTTGAAAAGCTCGTAATCAATTATATAAACTCCTAAATTTGGATTAAAACTTATTTTGCAGCCCTTTTGTAGAGGTTTCGGACGAGCTGGTCTAAATGGGCCGAACAATGGACCCGTTAGAATTTTAACTAATTAAAAAGTACAGAAATCGAGTGTTTGCAATATAATTGTGTTGAAAAGCTCGTAATCAATTTTAGGAACTCCTAAATTTGGATTAAAACTTATTTTGCAGCCCTTTTGTTAAGGTTTAGGACGAGCGAGTCTAAATGGGCCGAACAATGGACCCGTTAGAATTTTAACCGAGTAAAAAGTAAAACAATTAAGTTTTTGCTATATAATCGTGTTGAAAAGCTCGTAATCAATTATATGAACTCCTAAATTTGGATTAAAACTTATTTTGCAGCCCTTTTGTAGAGGTTTCGGACGAGCGGGTCTAAATGGGCCGAACAATGGACCCGTTAGAATTTTTTTTGAAGAGAGCCCTTTAGAATTTTTACTGAGTAAAAAGTACATCAATTGAATTTTTGCAATATAATCGTGTTGAAAAGCTCGTAGTCAATTATATGAACTGCTAAAATTTGATTATAACTTATTGTGCGGTCTTTTTTGTTGAGGTTTCTGACGAGCGGGTCTAAATGGGCCGAACAATGGACCCGTTAGAATTTTAAATGAGTAAAAACTACAAAAATCGAGTTTTTGCAATATAATTGTGTTGAAAAGCTCGTAATCGTATGAACTCCTAAATTTGGATTAAAACTTATTTTGCAACCCTTTTGTAGAGGTTTCGGAAGAGCGGGTCTAAATGGGCAGAACAATGGAGCCGTTAGAATTTTAACTGAGTAAAAAGTACTGAAATCGAGTTTTTGCAATATAGTCGTGTTGAAAAGCTCGTAATCAATTATATGAACTCCTAAATTTCGATTAAAACTTATTTTGCGATCCTTTTTCGAAGGTTTCGTACGAGCGAGTCTAAATGGGCCGAACAATGGACCCGTTAGAATTTTAACCGAGTAAAAAGTACAAAAATTAAGTTTTTGCAATATAATCGTGTTAAAAGATTGTAATCAATTATATGAACTCCTAAACTTGGATTAAAACTTATTTTGTAGCCCTTTTTGTAGAGGTTTCGGACGAGCGGGTCTAAATGGGCCGAACAATGGACTCGTTAGAATTTTTTTGAAGAAAGCCCATTAGAATTTTAATTGAATAAAAATTACAAAAATCGATTTTTTGCAATATAATCGAGTTGAAAAGCTCTTAATCAATTATATGAACTCCTAAAATTTGATTCTAACTTATTTTTTGGTCTTTTATGTTGAGGTTTCAGACGAGCGGGTCTAAATGGGCCGAACAATGGACCCGTTAGAATTTTAACTGAGTAAAAAGTACAAAAATCGAGTTTTTGCAATATAATTGTGTTGAAAAGATCGTAATCAATTGTATGAACTCCTAAATTTGGATTAAAAGTTATTTTGCAACCCTTTTGTAGAGGTTTCGGACGAGCAGGTCTAAATGGGCCGAACAATGGACCCGTTAGAATTTTAACTGTGTAAAAAGTACAAAAATCGAGTTTTTGCAATATAATCGTGTTGAAAAGCTTGTAATCAATTATATGAACTCCTAAAATTTGATTCTAACTTGTTTTGCGGTGTTTTTTGTAGAGGTTTCGGACGACCGGGTCTAAATGGGCCGAACATTGGACCCGTTAGAATTTTAACTGAGTAAAAAGTACATAAATCGAGTTTTTGAAATATAATCGTGTTGAAAAGCTCGTAATCAATTGGATGAACTCCTAAATTTGGATTAAAACTTATTTTGCAACCCTTTTGTAGTGGTTTCGGACGAGCGGGTCTAAATGGGCTGAACAATGGACCCGTTTTGAATTTTAACTAATTAAAAAGTACAGAAATCGAGTGTTTGCAATATAATTGTGTTTAAAAGCTCGTAATCAATTTTATGAACTTCTAAATTTGGATTAAAACTTATTTTGCAGCCATTTTTTAGAGGTTTCGGACGAGCGAGTCTAAATGGGCCGAACAATGGACCTGTTAGAATTTTAACTGAGTAAAAAGTACCGAAATCGAGTTTTTGCAATATAATCGTGTTGAAAAACTCCTAATCAATTATATGAACTCCTAAAGTTTGATTAAAACTTTTTTTGCGACCTTTTTTAGAGTTTTCGGACGAGCGGGTCTAAATGGGCCGAACAATAGACCCGTTAGAAATTTAACCGAGTAAAAAGTACAGGAATCGAGTTTTTGCAATATAATCGTGTTGAAAAGCTCGTAATCAATTATATGAACTCCTAAATTTCGATTAAAACTTATTTTACTGTCTTTTTTTAAGGTTTCAGACGTGCGAGTCTAAATGGGCCTAACAATGGACCTGTTAGAATTTTAACCGAGTAAAAAGTACAACAATTAAGTTTTTGCAATATAATCGTGTTGAAAAGCTCGTAATCAATTATATGAACTCCTAAATTTGGATTAAAACTTATTTTGCAGCCCTTTTGTAGAGGTTTCGGACGAGCGGGTCTAAATGGGCCGAACAATGGACCCGTTAGAATTTTAACTGAGTAAAAAGTATAGAAATCGAGTTTTTGCAATATAATCGTGATGAAAAGCTCGTAATCAATTATATGAACTCCTAAAATTTGATTCTAACTTGTTTTGCGGTCTTTTTGTAGAGGTTTCGGACGACCAGGTCTAAATGGGCCGAACAATGGACCCGTTAGAATTTTAACTGAGTAGAAAGTAAAGAAATCGAGTTTTTGCAATATAATCGTGTTGAAAAGCTCGTAATCAATTATATGAACTCCTAAATTTAGATTAAAACTTATTGTAAAGCCCTTTTGTAAAAGTTTCGGACGAGCGGGTCTAAATTGGCCGAACAATGGACCCATTAGAATTTTAACTGAGTAAAAAGTAAAGAAATCAAGTTTTGGCAATATAATCATGTTGAAAAGCTCGTAATCAATTATATGAACTCCTAAATTTGGATTAAAACTTATTTTGCAGCCCTTTTTGTAGAGGTTTCGGACGAGCAGGTCTAAATGGGCCGAACAATGGACCCGTTAGATTTTTAACTTAGTAAAAAGTACAAAAATCGAGTGTTTGCAATATAATCGTGTTGAAACGGTCGTAATCAATTTTATGAACCCCTAAGTTTCAATTAAAACTTATTTTGCAGCCCTTTTTGTAGAGGTTTCGGACGAGCGAGTCTAAATGGGCCGAACAATGGACCGTTAGAATTTTAACTGAGTAAAAAGTACAGAAACCAAGTTTTTGCAATATAATCGTGTTGAAAAGCTCGTAATCAATTATATGAACTTCTAAGTTTTGATTAAAACTTATTTTGCTGTCCTTTTTGTAAGGTTTCGGAGGAGCGCGTCTAAATGGGCCAAACAATGGACCTGTTAGAATTTTAACCTAGGAAAAAGTACAGAAATTGAGTTTTTGCAATATAATTGTGTTGAAAAGCTCGTAATTAATTATATGAACTCCTAAAATTTGATTATAACTTATTTTGCGGTCTTTTTTGTAGAGGTTTCGGACGAGCGGGTCTAATTGGGCCGAACAATGGACCCGATAGAATTTTAATTGAGTAAAAAGTACCGAAGTAAAGTTTTTGCAATATAATCGTGTTGAAAAGCTCGTAATAAATTATATGAACTCCTAAATTTTGATTAAAACTTGTTTTGCGGTACTCTTTGTAGAAATTTCGGACGAGCGGGTCTAAATGGGCCGTAAAATTGACCAGTTAGAATATTAACTGAGTAAAAAGTATAAAAATTGAGTTTTTACAATATAATCGTGTTGAAAATCTCATAATCAATTGTATGAACTCCTAAATTTGGATTAAAACTTATTCTGCAGCCCTTTTGTAGAGGTTTCGGACGAGCGGGTCTAAATGGGCCGAACAATGCAATCGTTAGAATTTTAACTGAGTAAAAAGAACAAAAATCGAGTTTTTGCAATATAATCGTGTTGAAAAGCTCGTAATCAATTATATGAACTCCTAAAATTTGATTAAAACTTGTTTTGTGGTCTTTTTTGTAGAGGTTTCGGACGAGCGGGTCTAAATGGGCCGAACAATGGACCCGTTAGAATTTTAATTGAGTAAAAAGTTCAGAAATTGAGTTTTTGCAATATAATCGTGTTGAAAAGCTCGTAATCAATTATATGAACTCCTAAATTTGAATTAAAACTTATTTTTGCAGCCCTTTTGTAGAGCTTTCGGACGAGCGGGTTTAAATGGGCCGAACAAAGGACCCGTTAAAATTTTAACAGAGTAAAAAGTACAGTAATCTAGTTTTTGCAATATAATCGTGTTGAAAAGCTCGTGATCAATTATATAAACTCATAAAATTTGATTCTAACTTATATTGCGGTCTTTTTTGTTGAGATTTCGGACGAGTAGGTCTAAATTGGCCGAACAATGGATCCGTTAGAATTTTAACTATTTAAAAAGTACAGAAATCTAGTTTTTGCAATATAATCGTGTTGAAAAGCTCGTAATCGATTGAATGAACTCCTAAATTTGGCTTAAAACTTATTTTGCAACACATTTGTAGAGGTTTCGGACGAGCGGGTCTAAATGGGCCAAACAATGGACCCGTTAGAATTTTAACTGAGTAAAAAGTATAGAAATCCAGTTTTTGCAATATAATCGTGATGAAAAGCTCGTAATCAATTATACGAACTCCTAAAATTTGATTCTAACTTGTTTTGCGGTCTTTTTGTAGAGGTTTCGGACGACCAGGTCTAAATGGGCCGAACAATGGACCCGTTAGAATTTTAACTGAGTAGAAAGTAAAGAAATCGAGTTTTTACAATATAATCGTGTTGAAAAGCTCGTAATCAATTATATGAACTCCTAAATTTAGATTAAAACTTATTTTAAAGCCCTTTTGTAAAGGTTTCGGACGAGCGGGTCTAAATTGGCCGAACAATGGACCAATTAGAATTTTAACTGAGTAAAAAGTAAAGAAATCAAGTTTTGGCGATATAATCGTGTTGAAAAGCTTGTAATCAATTATATGAACTCCTAAATTTGGATTAAAACTTATTTTGCAGCCCTTTTTGTAAAGGTTTCGGACGAGCAGGTCTAAATGGGCCGAACAATGGACCCGTTAGATTTTTAACTGAGTAAAAAGTACAGAAATCGAGTGTTTGCAATATAATCGTGTTGAAAAGCTCGTAATCAATTTTATGAACCCCTAAGTTTGAATTAAAACTTATTTCGCAGCCCTTTTTGTAGAGGTTTCGGACGAGCGAGTCTAAATGGGCCGAACAATGGACCCGTTAGAATTTTAACTGAGTAAAAAGTACAGAAATAGAGTTTTTGCAATATAATCGTGTTGAAAATCTAGTAATCAATTATATTAACTTCTAAGTTTTGATTAAAACTTATTTTGCTGTCCTTTTTGTAAGGTTTCGGAGGAGCGCGTCTAAATGGGCCAAACAATGGACCTGTTAGAATTTTAACCTAGGAAAAAGTACAGAAATTGTGTTTTTGCAATATAATCGTGTTGAAAATCTCGTAATTAATTATATGAACTCCTAAAATTTGATTATAACTTATTTTCGGTCTTTTTTGTAGAGGTTTTGAACGAGCGGGTCTAATTGGGCCGAACAATGGACCCGATAGAATTTTAATTGAGTAAAAAGTACAGAAATCAAGTTTTTGCAATATAATCGTGTTGAAAAGCTCGTAATAAATTATATGAACTCCTAAATTTTGATTAAAACTTGTTTTGCGGTACTCTTTGTAGAAATTTCGGACGAGCGGGTCTAAATGAGCCGTAAAATTGACCCGTTAGAATATTAACTGAGTAAAAAGTATAAAAATTGAGTTTTTACAATATAATCGTGTTGAAAAGCTCGTAATCAATTTTATGAACTCCTAAATTTGGATTAAAACTTATTCTGCAGCCCTTTTGTAGAGGTTTCGGACGAGCGGGTCTAAATGGGCCGAACAATGCAATCGTTAGAATTTTAACTGAGTAAAAAGAACAGAAATCGAGTTTTTGCAATATAATCGTGTTGAAAAGCTCGTAATCAATTATATGAACTCCTAAAATTTGATTAAAACTTGTTTTGTGGTCTTTTTTGTAGAGGTTTCGGACGAGCGGGTCTAAATGGGCCGAACAATGGACCCGTTAGAATTTTAACTGAGTAAAAAGTACAGAAATTGAGTTTTTGCAATATAATCGTGTTGAAAAGCTCGTAATCAATTATATGAACTCCTAAATTTGAATTAAAACTTATTTTGCAGCCCTTTTGTAGAGGTTTCGGACGAGCGGGTTTAAATGGGCCGAACAATGGACCCGTTTGAATTTTAACTGAGTAAAAAGTACAGTAATATAGTTTTTGCAATATAATCGTGTTGAAAAGCTCGTAATCAATTGTATGAACTCCTAAATTTGCATTAAAACTTATTTTGCAACCCTTTTGTAGAGGTTTCGGACGAGCGGGTCTAAATGGGCCGAACAATGGACCTGTTAGAATTTTAACTGAGTAAAAAGTACAGAAATCGAGTTTTTGCAATATAATCATGTTGAAAAGCTCGTAATCAATTGTATGAACTCCTAAATTTGGATTAAAACTTATTTTGCAACCCTTTTGTAGAGGTTTCAGATGAGCGGAATGGGCCGAGCAATGAACCCGTTCGAATTTTAACTGAGTAAAAAGTACAGTAATCTAGTTTTTGCAATATAATCATGTTGAAAAGCTCGTAATCAATTATATGAACTCCTAAAATTTGATTCTAACTTATTTTGTAGTCTTTTTTGTAATGGTTTCGGACGAGCGGGTTTAAATGGGCTGAACAATGGACCCGTTAGAATTTTAACTGAGTAAAAAGTACAGAAATCGAGTTTTTTCAATATAATCGTGTTGAAAAGCTCGTAATCAATTATATGAACTCCTAAATTTGGATTAAAACTTATTTTGCGATCCTTTTTGGAAGGTTTCGGACGAGCGAGTCTAATGGGCCCAACAATAGAACCGTTAGAATTTTAACTGAGTAAAAAGTACAGTAATCGAGTTTTTGCAATATAATCATGTTGAAAAGCTCGTAATCAATTATATGAACTCCTAAAATTTGATTCTAACTTATTATGCGGTCTTTTTTGTAATGGTTTCAAACGAGCGGGTCAAAAGGGTTGAACAATGGACCCGTTAGAATTTTAACTAAGTAAGAAGTACAGAAATCGAGTTTTTTGCAATATAATCGTGTTAAAAGCTCGTAATCAGTTGTATGAACTCCTAAATTTTGACTAAAACTTGTTTTGCGGTCTTTTTTGTTGAGATTTCGGACGAGCGGGTCTAAATGGGCCGAACAATGGACCCGTTAGAATTTTAACTGGGTAAAAAGTACAGTAATCGAGTTTTTGCAATATAATCATGTTGAAAAGCTCGTAATCAATTATATGAACTCCTAAAATTTGATTCTAACTTATTTTACGGTCTTTTTTGTAATGGTTTCGGATGAGCGGGTCTAAATGGGTCAAAAAATGGACCCGTTAGAATTGTAATTAAGTAAAAAGTACAGAATTCGAGTTTTTGCAATATAATCGTGTTGAAAAGCTCGTAATCAATTGTATGAACTCCTAAATTTGGATTAAAACTTATTTTGCAAACCTTTTGTATAGGTTTCGGATGGTCTAAATGGGCCGAACAATGGACCCGTTAGAATTTTAACTGAGTAAAAAGTACAAAAATCATGTGTTTGCAATATAATCGTGTTGAAAAGCTCGTAATCAATTATATGAACTCCTAAATTTGGATTAAAACTTATTTTGCAGCCCTTTTTGTAGAGGTTTCGGACGAGCAGGTCTAAATGGGCTGAACAATGGACCCGTTAGAATTTTTTTTGAGAAAAAAAGCCTCGTTAAAAACCCCTACTAATGTCCCCAGGCACAGGCCCGGAGAACCCTAAAAAGGGGAAAAGAGTCCCTATGTTTTATTAATTTGAGAACTTGCCCAGTACAAGGTGTTTAATACAATAGGGAACGTCAGAACCAAAGGACATAGAAGTCATGGTTCTGAGAGCATGAGTGGCCAGAGCATGGGCCACGGAATTAGCCTCACGGCTTACATAAGAAACATGTGCGAAAGGTAAAGAAAAAAGAGCATCACGAGCTTGTAGAAGCAAAGGACCTAAGGTAGATAGATCTGGCCATGGATTGTTGACCCTGTTCGCAAGGGAGGCACAATCTGTCTCAAACATCAGCCTTTGCCAACCCTGGGATTGAGCAGTGGTAACACCCGTAAGGAGGCCCAGACCTTCGCAAGTAGCAGCATCCAAAAACTGCCCAAGGGATAAGCAAGGCCCCCAACAACCATTCCCGAATCATCACGCGCCACAACACCAACAGCCGTTGCACGAGTGGTTGGGTCAAAAGCCCCGTCCACATTAATCTTGAGGTAATTATGGGGGGGCCTCCAACATGGAGGTGAGAGCATAGAAGAATTCGGTTGGGAGTTGCGTGAAAGTGTAGAATTTCAATAATCATTATGTAGGCTAATCGAGTTGATGGCAGTAAGCCAAGAGGGTTACAAATGATGATTGTGAACCCAGCCATTACGTCGATTCCAGATATTCCAGATAGTTGTGATTAAAAGACCAAATTGGTCGGCATATAAAAGGTGAGCACCCTTCTCCAACCATTGGATGCTGGAAGAAGCCAAACTGTTGGAGAGGGCATCAGGGATGCCAGATAGACGTAGGGCCTCAGAGGCCCCAGAACAGTCACGAAGAGCATGAAGAGTGGATTCTGAAGAAAAACCACAAATAGGGCAGGGCCCAGAATTAGGAGAAAAGACCCGAAGTCTCGAGCCGACAGGTAGGGCTTCAGAGGCCATACTCCAGCCAAAAGTTTTGACCTTAGGAAGAGCCTTAACTTTAGCTAGGACCTTCCAAATCCGAGTTGGACGGTTTCGGGGTTCCGTAGACCGTTGGAGAAAGAGGTAACCAGAACGAACCGCGTAGATCCCAAAATCATTAGGAGACCAAAGAATAGAATCTCGGGAATCATTGATTATAGGAATACGAAGGATAGCATCTGCATCAGCAGGGTTGAAGTAGCGTCGAACCTTTATAGGATCCCAAGCAGTCTGATTCTAGATCATAAAGTCCCGACAACGAACGTGTACTTCATCCGAGATCTCATAATCACCGGAGAGGATGATGGGAGAGGAACCTCCCCAATTATCTTTATGGATACGTATATTGCTATTAATACAAGGTCGGTACAGGAACCCACCAAATAGATGCTGTAAGGCATTATAAAGGCCTTGCCAAGCAAACGATCCCCGTTGTGGCCGGGTAGCGTCTAAGATATTGCCAGAAGGGAAATACTTAGCATGGTAAATTTGGCCCAACAATGATTCCGGGTCGTAGATGAGTCGCCAGAGTTGTTTACCAAGGAGAGCAATGTTAAAATCATTAAGATCCCGGAAGCTCATGCCCCCAGCCGATTTTGGTAGACAAACTCGATTCCAAGGAAGCATGTGCCATCCTTTTTTGTTGGACTTTCCAGACCACCAATATTGACGGATAGCTGAAGTCATGTCGTCCACAATATTTTGGGGTAGGAGATAGCAGGACATAACATATTGAGGCAAGGATTGTAGAACCGCTTTGATGAATATTTCTCGACCGCTAAAGGAGAGGAGTTGTTTGTCCCAAGTAGATAATCGATCATGAACTTTATCACGAACGAAACCTAAAGATTCAGTTTTATTTTTTCCGATGAGTAACGGAACACCTAGATAGACACCAGGATTAGTAACATCTCGTACGTGCAGGGTGCTATTAATCGCCTCTCGTGTCGAGTGAGGGGTATGCGGATTATAGAAAATAGTCGATTTCTCAAAGTTGACAGCTTGTCCCGAGGCAGATGCGTAAGTTTGTAGAGCCATTTTGAGATGTATTGCTTCCTCAGGGTTAGTGTTAAGGAAAATCATACAATCATCCACAAAGAGAAGATGGTTAACTTTTGGTCCCAATCTGCTTGCACCAAGGCCAGGCAGGGAATTGAGTTGCTGGGCATCAGATAGATAGGTAGAAAGACCTTGTGTACAGAATAGGAATAGGAAAGGCGACAGAGGGTCTCCTTGCTGCAGTCCCCATTGTGGTCGAAAGAAAGGTGAGAATGAATCGTTAATTTTAATAGAAAAGGAAACCGAAGAAATGCAACGCATAATAAGAGAGACCCAGGTAGGTGCAAAGCCCATACGGTGCATTACATTCGCAAGAAAGGACAATTCAACTCTGTCAAAAGCTTTCTCAATATCTAATTTAAGAGCAGCGCCTTGTGAGGATTTTGTGTTCCCAGAGTTTATAGTATGTATAATTTCATGGGCTATGAGAATGTTGTCCGAGATATTACGACCCTGAACAAAGGCGGCCTGATTAGAACTAATGCATAAAGGAATCGTTTGTTTCATCCTATTAACTAGAACTTTAGCAACAATTTTAAAGATCACAGTGCAAAGACTAATTGGACGAAGGTGTCTCATGGTAGTCGGGTCTTTGATCTTAGGAATAAGCACCAAGATAGTTTTATTGACTGAAGCCATGTTTGTATTACCATTAAGGAGGCTGAGACAGAGCGAGGTGACATCATCACCCAAAGTGTCCCAATGTTGCCGAAAGAATCCGCTAGGGAGACCATCTATACCAGGTGCCTTCCGTGGATCAATGTCACGGAAAGCATGAATGATCTCTTCTGTCGTGAATGCCCTTGAGAGGGATTCATTCATAGCTGGGGTGATGGTGGATGGAATTTTTGATAAGATTTGTTCTGAAAACTACGGATTAGAGGATGTAAATAGGGTATGAAAATAGTCAGAAGCGATATTCATAATGTCATTTGCTTCGGTACACCAATTAGAGTTAGAGTCGAAAAGACCGGTAATTGTATTTTTTTCCTTCTATTATTTGCACGTGCATGAAAAAATCGAGTATTCTTGTCTCCCTGAGAGAGCCATAGGTTTCGAGATCTTTGTGCCCAATAGGTTTCCTGTTCAAGGAGAAGTTTATTAAGTTCGAATCTAGCTCTTAGATAAGATTCTTCAGTTGAGGGTGTTAATGGACGACGAAGGAACTTATTAATTTTATTGGTTAAGGATGCAATTCGCCCTGACGTTTTAAATCGTTGTTGTGATTGCCAAGCTTCCAGACAAGAGCCGATTGCTTGGATTTTGTCTAGTGCAGTGCCATTTGTGTTAGCCCAAGTTCGTTGGACAAGGGAGATATTGTCATCGTGGGATGCCCAACAATTTTCAAAGCGAAATTTGTTGGGAGAAAGTCGAATGGGTGTTTGCAAGTTGGGGGAGGTATCAAGTAATAAAAAGCAATGATCAGATTTAGCAACAAAGTTCGAATAAATCCTATGAGAGGGGTGTAAAGCTTTCCGAGCTGAGTTACCAATGAATCGGTCTAAACGCTCATGAATTGTTGGAGTTTGTGGCCCAATTTTCGACCAAGTGAACCAACCGGAGGTTGGCTTACAATCATAAAGATTATTTCGTGATAAACATTGGCGAAAATTATTTATTTGAGATCTAGCACGATGAATGCCTCCTTGTTTTTCATTATCCGATAGAATTTCGTTAAAGTCTCCACCAAGGAGCCAAGGAATATCATTGTCAGTATTTAAGGAGTCTATAATATCCCAAGTTTTATATTTATGGCTGGTTTCAGAATATCCATGCATACCAGTAAATTTCATTGAAAATGAATCAAGTTGAATTAGAGTGTGTATGAAACGGTCTGAATACGAAAGCAAACTGATATTAATATTATTGGACTTAAAAAGCGCAATGCCAGAACAATTATCGTTTGGAGGAATAGAAATAACTTCAACCATACCAAGGGAAAGACTAAGACGGCTACATGCCTCATTATTTAATTTGGTTTCGCATAGAAATAAGATATCCAGAGAGAAACGTTGGACATAGCGTTGTAGGTGTTGAACTGCCTAGACCTGTCCTAGACCTTGGCAGTTCCAACATAGAACTATCATTTCCCTCGGTGGGGCTGAGATTCAGCCGCCGCCAGAGAGTTTTTTGATCTGCTCATCCCAGCCTTAGGAGTGGAATCGGAGGGCTTTGCTTTCTTGGGTTGGAGGGACACTTGAATAGGGGACCTTCGCTTAGTGCCACAGTTTGTAGGAACAGGAGCAGGAGCAGTAGCTGCATCATTTGGGTAAGTATTTAGTAGCCAACGGTTAAATTCATGAAAAAGGGGGGAATCGATTATAGCAAGAGGCTTACGTAATTCATCATCAAATTTTCTGATCTGTTGGGCAGTGGGACTTGGAATGCTATCATCCTGAGCATCCCAATCATCATTAGTAGCATCCTCCGGGATTGGAAAGATCGTGTTCAAAGGTTGCGGCTCCATAACCCTTGGGGGCAATGTAACTTGCGGGTGGGAGCGAGGAGAGGGGTCTTTCATTTTAGAACTTGAGGCATTGTTTTCCTTCAGCAGAGGGGAGGCTTTGCCCATTTGCACATCATTATTGGGAGCCTCTTCGAGAGGTTGCTCCGAAAAGGAAGCAGCATCACCATCATTAAGATTGCCTATGGTCGGCAAAGGAAATATCGTTAGTTTTAGGTAAACAAATCGAAATGAGAGGAAGAATGGGGGAAGAGAAGGACATGGTACAAGACCTGTGTTATTCGGATCAGAAGGGTCAACATCATTAGTAGTAGGAGCTATAGAAAAAAACGTAGATATTAGCCAAAGGAAAATAAAGCAAAGAGATAAAGTTGAAGTAGGGAAGGAAAGAATAACTATATAGTATCTATAAGAACGGAGTATCATACCAGCAGGGTTTCCTTGGTTGCATTCAGCACCAATGGTTCGTATTCTGCCATGAGGGCCAAGAGGGTGTCGTCTAGGGGGAGGTAGCGAAGCCATTCTCCATATTGTAATTTAGAAAGATCAAGAGAGGGACGGATTGGGCAGTTGTCAAGAGTATGGCTGATAATACCGCAGCCATGGCACAGGGTAGGGAGGCGCTCATATTGCAAACGACACATAGTCTTGTTGGTGCCATTCCCGATGAAGAGGAAGCGGGTGACTGATCGGGTGATATCAACCATGATTTCAACACGCAGAATTTTTTTCATATTTCCTTCGAGTTCGCGTGTATCAGTGCGAAGAACATTACCAACCATTGAGCCCAGAGCATGGCCAACAAGATGGGTGCGATCGATATCTTCGTAAAGGGAGGCTGGCAGGCCAAATATACGAATCCAGATACGCATAAGGGAGAATGAGTATTCATCGGTGTTCTTGGAAGGGTTGTATTCGGTAAAGGCCATCCATTCGTCTTTATATAGCCAAGGTCCACGGTTGAGAACCTCATAGTAGTCTTTGGTTTCCTTGAACTTGATTTTAAAGAAGTTGTCCATGATGATCGAGATTGAGACCAGATTACTGGATTTCCAGATACCTTCGAAAGCGTCGAGGACATCATAGATGTCAATTGGCTTAGAGGAGACGAAACAACCAATGAGAAAAAGCTTAGGGTCTTCTTTAGTGAAATCCCAGCTGAAGTCGGGGGGTGTAAAGAAGCTCAGCCTCTTCATGTGTAAGAGCGAGGGAGCTTAGGTGAGGGAAGGAGGAGGAAGCCATGTAGTAGGAAGATAGGGTAACAGGAGAAATAGGTAGGAGGAACTGGTGGTCGATGTAGGTGTAAGGGTGAGTATGTCCAATATAAATATTAGGGGTGGTCAAAGTCAGAAGTTGGAAAGTGTGAGAAAAGGGAAGGGTAATTGATTAGCTGATTTTTCGATCGGAGAAAAATCCCTATATGTTAAGGAGGAACGATTATAAAATAGGAAAATTAGGATGATTAGAAATGTCATGAGATAGATATATTCAGAAGTATACCAATTAAGTTTTTGCAATATAATCGTGTTGAAAAGCTCGTAATCAATTATATGAAGTCCTAAATTTGGATTAAAACTTATTTTGCAGCCCTTTTTGTAGAGGTTTCGGACAAGCGAGTCTTAATGGGCCGAACAATGGACCCGTTAGAATTTTAACTGAGTAAAAAGTATAATAATTGAGTTTTTTTTCAATATAATCATATTGAAAAGCTCGTAATCAACTATACGAACTCCAAAATTTGGATTAAAACTTATTTTGCAGCACTTTTGTAGAGGTTTCAGACGAGCGGGTCTAAATGGGCCGAACAATGGACCCGTTAGAATTTTAACTGAGTAAAAAGTACAGAAATCAAGTTTTTGCAATATAATCGCCATAAAAAGCTCGTAATCAATTATATGAACTCCTAAATTTGGATTAAAACTTATTTTGTAGCCCTTTTGTAGAGGTTTCGGACGAGCGGATCTAAATGGGCCAAACAATAGACCTATTAGAATTTTAACTGAGTAAAAAGTACAGAAATCAAGTTTTTGCAATATAATCGTGTTGAAAAGCTCGTAATCAATTATATGAACTCCTAAATTTGGATTAAAACTTATTTTGCAGCTATTTTTGTAGAGGTTTTGGACGAGCGGGTCTAAATGGGCCGAACAATAGACTCATTAGAATTTTAACTAAGTAAAAAGTACAGAAATCAAGTTTTTGCAATATAATCGTGTTGAAAAGCTCGTAATCAATTATATGAACTCCTAAATTTTGATTAAAACTTATTTTGCGGTCCTTTTTGTAAGGTTTCGTATGAGCGGGTCTAAATGGGCCAAACAATGGACCTGTTAGAATTTTAACCTAGGAAAAAGTATAGAAATTGAGTTTTTGCAATATAATCGTGTTGAAAAGCTCGTAATTAATTATATGAACTCCTAAAATTTGATTATAATTTATTTTGCGGTCTTTTTTAGAGGTTTCAGATGAGCGGGTCTAATTGGGCAGAACAATGGACCCGTTAGAATTTTAACTAAGTAAAAAGTACAGAAATCGAGTTTTTGCAATATAATCGTGTTGAAAAGCTCGTAATAAATTAGATGAACTCCTAAATATTGATTAAAACTTGTTTTGCGGTCCTCTTTGTAGAGGTTTCGGACGAGCAGGTCTAAATGGGCCGTAAAATGGAACTGTTCGATTTTTATCTAAGTAAAAAGTATAGAAATTGAGTTTTTACAATATAATCGTGTTGAAAAGCAAGTAATCAATTGTATGAACTCCTAAATTTGGATTAAAACATATTCTGCAGCCCTTTTGTAGAGGTTTCGGACGAGTGGGTCTAAATGGGCAGAACAATGCAATCGTTAGAATTTTAACTGAGTAAAAAGAACAGAAATTGTGTTTTTGCAATATAATCATGTTGAAAAGCTTGTAATCAATTATAGAAACTCCTAAAATTAGATTATAACTTATTTTGCGATCTTTTTTTGTAGAGGTTTTGGATGAGCGGGTCTAAATGGGCCGAACAATGGACCCATTTAAATTTTAACTGAGTCAAAAGTTCAGAAATTGAGTTTTTGCAATATAACCGTGTTGGAAAGCTCGTAATAAATTATATGAACACCTAAAATTTGATTAAAACTTATTTTGCGGTCTTTTTTGTAGATGTTTCGGACGAGCGGGTCTAAATGGGCCGAACAATGGACCCGTTAGAATTTTAACTGAGTAAAAAGTACAGAAATTGAGTTTTTGCAATATAATCGTGTTGAAAAGCTCGTAATCAATTATATGAACTCCTAAATTTGGATTAAAACATATTTTGTAGTCCTTTTTGTAGAGGTTTCAGACGAGCGGGTCTAAATGGGCCGAACAAAGGACCCGTTAGAATTTTAACGGAGTAAAAAGTATAGAAATCGAGTTTTTGCAATATAATCGTGTTGAAAAGATCGTAATCAATTGTATGAACTCCTAAATGGGCCGAACAATGGACCCATTAGAATTTTAACTGAGTAAAAAGAATAGAAATTGAGTTTTTGCAATATAATCGTGTTAAAAGCTCGTAATCAATTATGTAAACACCTAAAATTTGATTATAACTTGTTTTACTGTCTTTTTTGTAGAGGTTTCGGACGAGCGTATCCAAATGGGCCGAATAATGGACCCGTTAGAATTTTAACGGAGAAAAAAGTACAGAAATCGAATTTTTGCAATATAATTGTGTTGAAAAGCTCGTAATCAATTGTATGAACTCCTAAATTTTGATTAAAACTTGTTTTGCTGTCTTTTTTGTAGAGGTTTCGGATGAGTGGGTCTAAATGGGCCGAACAATGGACCCATTAGAATTTCAACTGAGTAAAAAGTACAGAAATCGAGTTTTTGCAATATAATCGTGTTTAAAAGCTCGTAATCAATTGTATGAACTCCTAAATTTAGATTAAAAATTATTTTGCAACCCTTTTGTAGAGGTTTCGGACGAGCGGGTCTAAATGGGCCGAACAATGGACTCGTTAGAATTTTAACTGAGTAAAAAGAATAGAAATTGAGTTTTTGCAATATAATAGTGTTGAAAAGCTCGTATTGAATTATATGAACTCCTAAATTTGGATTAAAACTTATTTTGCGGTCTTTTTTGTAGAGGTTTCGGACGAGCGAGTCTCAATGGGCCGAACAATGGACCCATTAGAATTTTAACTAAGTCAAAAGTTCAGAAATTGAGTTTTTGCAATATAATCGTGTTGGAAAGCTCGTATTCAATTCTATGAACTCCTAAAATTTGATTAAAACTTATTTTGCGGTCTTTTTTGTAGAGGTTTCGGACGAGCGGGTCTAAATGGGCCGAACAATGGACCCGTTAGAATTTTAACGAAGTAAAAAGTACAGAAATCGAGTTTTTGCAATATAATCGTGTTGAAAAGCTCGTAATCAATTGTATGAACTCCTAAATTTGGATTAAAACTTATTTTGCAACCCTTTTGTTGAGGCTTCGGACGAGCGGGTCTAAATGGGCCGAACAATGGACCCGTTAGAATATTAACTGAGTAAAAAGAACATAAATTGAGTTTTTGCAATATAATCGTGTTGAAAAGCTCGTCATCAATTATGTAAACTCCTAAAATTTGATTATAACTTGTTTTGCTGTTTTTTTGTAGTGGTTTCGAACAAGCGGGTCTAAATGGGTCGAATAATGGACCCGTTAGAATTTTAACGGAGTAAAAAGTACAAAAATCGTGTTTTTGCAATATAATCGTGTTGAAAAGCTTGTAATAAATTGTATGAACTCCTAAATTTGGATTAAAACTTATTTTGCAACCCTTTTGTTGAGGTTTCGGACGAGAGGGTCTAAATGGGCCGAACAATGGACCCGTTAGAATATTAACTGAGTAAAAAGAACAGAAATTGAGTTTTTACAATATAATCGTGTTGAAAAGCATATCATCAATTATGTAAACACCTAAAATTTGATTATAACTTGTTTTGCTGTCTTTTTGGTAGAGGTTTCGGACGAGCGTATCCAAATGGGCTGAATAATGGACCCGTTAGAATTTTAACGGAGAAAAAAGTATAGAAATCAAGTTTTTGCAATATAATCGTGGTTAAAAGGTCGTAAACAATTGTATGAACTCCTAAATTTGGATTGAAACTTATTTTGCAACCCTTTTATAGAGGTTTCGAACGAGCGGGTCTAAATGGGCCGAACAATGGATCCGTTAGAATTTTAACTGAGTAAAAAGTACAATAATCGAGTTTTTGCAATATAATCGTGTTGAAAAGCTCTTAAACAATTATATGAACTCCTAAAATTTGATTCTAACTTATTTTGCGATCTTTTTTGTAACGGTTTCGGACGAGCGGGTCTAAATGGGCCGAACAATGGACCCGTTAGAATTTTAAAAGAGTAAAAAGTACATAAATCGAGTTTTTGCAATATAATCGTGTTGAAAAGCTCGTAATCAATTATATGAACTCCTAAATTTGGATTAAAACTTATTTTGCATCTATTTTTGAAGAGGTTTTGGACGAGCGGGTCTAAATGGGCCGAACAATAGACCCATTAGAATTTTAACTAAGTAAAAAGTACAGAAATCGAGTTTTTGCAATATAATCGTGTTGAAAAGCTCGTAATCAATTATATGAACTCCTAAATTTTGATTAAAACTTATTTTGCGGTCCTTTTTGTAAGGTTTCGGATGAGCGGGTCTGAATGGGCCAAACAATAGACCTGTTAGAATTTTAACCTAGGAAAAAGTATAGAAATTGAGTTTTTGCAATATAATCGTGTTGAAAAGCTCGTAATTAATTATATAAACTCCTAAAATTTGATTATAACTTATTTTGCGGTCTTTTTTGTAGAGGTTTCAGATAAGCGGGTCTAATTGGGCAGAATAATGGACCCGTTAGAATTTTAACTAAGTAAAAAGTACAGAAATCGAGTTTTTGCAATATAATCGTGTTGAAAAGCTCGTAATAAATTAGATGAACTCCTAAATTTTGATTAAAACTTGTTTTGCGGTCCTCTTTGTAGAGGTTTCGAATGAGCGTGTCTAAATGGGCCGTAAAATGGACCCGTTAGATTTTTATCTGAGTAAAAAGTATAGAAAATGAGGTTTTACAATATAATCGTGTTGAAAAGCTTGTAATCAATTGTATGAACTCCTAAATTTGGATTAAAACATATTCTGCAGCCCTTTTGTAGAGGTTTCGGACGAGCGGGTCTAAATGGGCCGAACAATGTACCCGTTAGAATTTTAACTGAGTAAAAAGTAAAGAAATCATGTTTTTGCAATATAATTGTGTTGAAAAGCTCGTAATCAATTATATGAAATCCTAAAATTTGATTATTACTTGTTTTGCGGTCTTTTTTGTAGAGGTTTCGGACGGGTGAGTCTAAATGGGACGAACAATGGACCCGTTAGAAATTTAACTGAGTAAAAAGTACAGAAATTGAGTTTTTTCAATACAATCGTGTTGAAAAGCTCGAAATAAATTATATAAACTCCGAAATTTTGAGTAAAACTTATTTTGCAGTCCTTTTTGTAAGGTTTCGGACGAGCGAGTCTAAATGGGTTAAACAATGGACCTGTTGAGTTTTACCCAAGTAAAAAGTACAAAAATTGAGTTCTAGCAATATAACCGTGTTGAAAAGCTCATAATTAATTATATGAACTCCTAAAATTTGATTATAACTTATTTTGCGGTCTTTTTTGTAGAGGTTTCGGACGAGCGGGTCTACTTGGTATGAACAATGGACCCGTTAGTATTTTAAATGAGTAAAAAGTACATAATCGAGTTTTTGCAATATAATCATGTTGAAAAGCTCGTAATAAATTATATGAACTCCTAAGTTTTGATGAAAACTTGTTTTGTGGTCCTTTTTGTGGAGGTTTTGGACGAGCGGGTCTAAATGGGCCGTAAAATGGACCAGAAATCGAGTTTTTGCAATATAATCGAGTCGAAAAGTTCGTAAACAAATGTATGAACTCCTAAATTTGGATTAAAACTTATTTTGCAACCCTTTTATAGAGGTTTTGAACGAGCGAGTCTAAATGGGCCGAACAATGGATCCGTTAGAATTTTAACTGAGTAAAAAGTACAGTAATCGAGTTTTTGCAATATAATCGTGTTGAAAAACTCTTAATCAATTATATGAACTCCTAAAATTTGATTCTAACTTATTTTGCGATCTTTTTTGTAAAGGTTTCGGACGAGCGGGTCTAAATGGGCCGAACAATGGACCCGTTAGAATTTTAACTGAGTAAAAAGTACATAAATCGAGTTTTTTGCAATATAATCGTGTTGAAAAGCTCGTAATCAATTATATGAACTCCTAAATTTGGATTAAAACTTATTTTGCAGCTATTTTTGTAGAGGTTTTGGACGAGCGGGTCTAAATGGGCCGAACAATAGACCCATTAGAATTTTAACTAAGTAAAAAGTACAGAAATCGAGTTTTTGCAACATAATCGTGTTGAAAAGCTCGTAATCAATTATATGAACTCCTAAACTTTGATTAAAACTTATTTTGCGGTCCTTTTTGTAAGGTTTCGGATGAGCGGGTCTAAATGGGCCAAACAATGGACCTGTTAGAATTTTAACCTAGAAAAAGGTTAGAAATTGAGTTTTTGCAATATAATCGTGTTGAAAATCTCATAATTAATTATATGAACTCCTAAAATTTGATTATAACTTATTTTGCGGTCCTTTTTGTAAGGTTTCGGATGAGCGGGTCTAAATGGGCCAAACAATGGCCTGTTAGAATTTTAACCTAGGAAAAAATATAGAAATTGAGTTTTTGCAATATAATCGTGTTGAAAATCTCGTAATTAATTATATGAACTCCTAAAATTTGATTATAACTTATTTTGCGGTCTTTTTTGTAGAGGTTTCAGATAAGCGGGTCTAATTGGGCAGAACAATGGACCCGTTAGAATTTTAACTAAGTAAAAAGTACAGAAATCGCGTTTTTGCAATATAATCGTGTTGAAAAGCTCGTAATAAATCAGATGAACTCCTAAATTTTGATTAAAACTTGTTTTGCGGTCCTCTTTGTAGAGGTTTCGGACGAGCGGGTCTAAATGAGCCGTAAAATGGACCCGTTAGATTTTTATCTGTGTAAAAAGTATAGAAATTGAGTTTGTACAATATAATCGTGTTGAAAAGCTTGTAATCAATTGTATGAACTCCTAAATTCGGATTAAAACATATTCTGCAGCCCTTTTGTAGAGGTTTCGGACGAGCGGGTCTAAATGGGACGAACAATAGACCCGTTAGAATTTTAACTGAGTAAAAAGTACATAAATCGAGTTTTTGCAATATAACCGTGTTGAAAAGTTCGTAATCAATTATATGAACTCCTAAATTCGGATTAAAACTTATTTTGCAGCTATTTTTGTAGAGGTTTTGGACGAGCGGGTCTAAATGGGCCGAACAATAGACCCATTAGAATTTTAACTAAGTAAAAAGTACAGGAATCGAGTTTTTGCAACATAATCGTGTTGAAAAGCTCGTAATTAATTATATGAACTCCTAAACTTTGATTAAAACTTATTTTGCGGTCCTTTTTGTAAGGTTTCGGATGAGCGGGTCTAAATGGGCCAAACAATGGACCTGTTAGAATTTTAACCTAGAAAAAAGTATAGAAATGGAGTTTTTGCAATATAATCGTGTTGAAAAGCTCGTAATTAATTATATGAACTCCTAAAATTTGATTATAACTTATTTTGTGGTCTTTTTTGTAGAGGTTTCAGATAAGCGGGTCTAATTGGGCAGAACAATGGACCCGTTAGAATTTTTTTTTGAAGAAAAGGCCTCATTAAAAACCCCTACTACTGTCCTTCAAGCAGAGCTAGAGGACCCTAAAAAGGGGAAAAGAGTGCCTAAAATTTATTATAACATAGAGAAATTTGTTACAAGGTGATTGATACATGTAGGAATGTCAGAATTAAATGACAAGGAAGACATAGTGCTCAACGAATAAGTAGCCAAAGTATGGGCCACATGATTTGCCTCACGACGTACAAAAGAAACAGAAACTGAATCGAAAGCATGAAGGGACTCGCGAATCTGATAAAGAAGAGGTCCCATAGTAGAGAGGTCCAACCCTGGGTTGTTGATCCTGTTTGCAAGAGAAACACAATCGGTTTCAAGCAAGATTCGATTCCATCCTTGAGATCGGGCAAAAGTGATTCCTGCTAGAAGGCCTTCACCTTCACAAGTAACTGCATCCATACGGCTACCAAGCGGAAAAGCAAGGCCGCCCACAACTGCACCTGTGGAATCACGTGCCACGGCGCCAACAGCCGCAGCACGAGTTGAGGGATTAAAAGCCCCATCCACGTTTATTTTAATATGGTTAGGTGGAGGAGGGTTCCAACAAGGAGGAGAAAGGATAGACAGGGTTGGGGTGGAAGAAGAAGAGGCATTACAGAAGTCTTCACGTAAACTGATGGAATTAATGGCAATAAGCCATGGTGGTTGTAGATGATGATTATGAACCCAATCATTGCGTCTATTCCAAACGTTCCATATAGTTGTAAGAAAAAGCCCAAACTTGTCAGAGGATAGGTGATGGGCTGCTTCCTCCAACCATTGTAAGGGGGTAATAGCCAAACTTCTGGAAAGGGATACATGAATACCAGAGAGTTGAAGGGCTTCCGAAGCCCCTGCGCAATCACGTAGCGCATGGAGAATGGACTCCGAGTGTGCTCCACAGATAGGGCAAGGCCCCGAAGTAGGTGAAAAAACTTGCATTTTAGAACCAACTGGCAAAGCATCAGACGCCATACGCCATCCAAAAGTTTTGACCTTAGGTAGGGCCTTGACTTTGGAAAGAAATTTCCAAAAGCGAGTAGGTGACGTATGTGGAGACGTAGAACGTTGTAAGAAGAGGTAACCAGAACGGACCGAGTAAATACCCGAATCGTTAGGAGACCAAAGAATAGTGTCACGATGGCCATTTATGATTGGTACTCGGAGAATGGCACTGGCATCAGCTGAATTGAAATAACGATTGACCTTTTCAGGGTCCCAAGCAGTTTGATTACGAAACATAAAATCGCGGCATCGAACATGGATTTCATCCGAGATTTCGTAATCCCCAGTAAGGGTAATAGGGGAAGGGCCGCCCCAGATGTCTTTGTGTACTCTGATATTGTTATTAATGCCTGGTCGATGTAAGAAGCCTGGGAGGAGACATTGTAGAGCATTATATATACCTTGCCATGCAAAGGAGCCGCGATTGGGACAGGAGGCATCAAGGATGTTTCCTGAAGGAAAGTATTTAGCTCGATATATTTGGCCCAATAAAGAACCTGGTTCGCAGATGAGTCACCATATTTTCTTACCCAAAAGAGCAACATTGAAGTCGTGTAAATCCTTAAACCCCATACCACCAGCGGCCTTAGGTAAACAAACATGATTCCAAGGAAGCATATGCCACCCTTTTTTATTAGATTTGCCAGTCCACCAATATTGCCGAATTGCTGAGGTCATGTCATCAATAATGTTTTGTGGGAGAAGATAACAAGACATAACATATTGAGGCAAAGATTGTAGAACTGCTTTAATGAAAATCTCCCGACCACTAAAAGAAAGGAGCTGTTTATCCCAGCTAGAAAGACGATCATGAACTTTGTCACGCACAAAGCCTAATGATTCAGTTTTGTTTTTCCCTATGAGGAGTGGAACACCTAGGTATACGCCAGGGTTAGATACCTCGCGTACTTGCAAATGATTATTGATCGTAGTTCTTGTTGAGGATGGGGTGCGTGGATTATAAAAAATTGTCGATTTCTCAAAATTGACCGCTTGACCGGAGGCCGCAGAATATGTTTGTAGTGCTCTTTTAAGATGAGTAGCTTCAGTTGGAGTATTATTAATGAAGACCATACAATCATCGGCAAAGAGTAGATGGTTGACTCTGGGCCCGTATTTGTAGGCACCAAGCCCCAGAAGGATGTTTGTTTGTTGGGCAGCAGATAGGTAAGCAGATAGCCCTTGTGTGCAAAAAAGGAAAAGAAAAGGTGATAGGGGGTCACCTTGACGTAATCCACGGTGAGGTTGAAAAAAAGGAGAGAAAGAGTTGTTAACTTTGACTGAAAATGAAATAGTGGTAATACAACGCATTATAAGAGAGATCCAGTCAGATACGAAGCCCATACGTTCCATAACAATAGCAACTATTTTATAGAGAACAGTGCATAGGCTGATAGGTCTTAGATGTTTCATAGTGGTTGGGTCCTGGATTTTAGGGATTAGTACGAGTATAGTTTTGTTAACCAATGACATATCAGCAGTGCCATTTAGTAAGTTAAGGCATAGATTAATAACATATTCGCCAATAGTGTCCCAATGTTGTCGATAAAAACTACTTGGTAATCCCTCAATACCAGGCGCCTTCCTAGGATCAATATCCCGGAAAGCATGGAGAATTTCTTCTTTTGTGAAAGTCCTTAAAAGAGTATCATTCATAGATTGAGTGATAGAGGGCGAAATCTTATCAAGTATATTATCGGAAATTTGGGGGTTGGAGGATGTAAAAAGGTTTTGGAAATAGGTAGAGGCAATAGACATTAGGTCTGAATCATCTGTACACCAATTCGAATTAGAATCAAATAGACCCCTGATCAAGTTTTTTGTCCTTCTATTGTTCGCACGGGCATGGAAGAACCTCGTATTTTTATCCCCTTGGGATAGCCATAATGTACGAGATCTTTGAGCCCAATAAATTTCTTGTTCCATTAGAAGTTTATTAAGTTCAGTTCTATATTTTATATAAATTCCTTCATTTGTGGCAGTTAAGGGGCGGCATAAGAATTTGTTAATTTTTTTGGTAAGGAAATTAATACGACCAGTTGTTTTTAGTCTTTGTTGATTCTGCCATTCCTCCAAACATGTGCCAACCGCTTTTATTTTTTCTATGGCTGTTCTAGGGGTGTTGACCCAAGTGCGTTTGATAGTGGATATATTGTTTGCATTGTTCGCCCAACAGTTTTCAAACCGAAACGTGTTGTTAGGTCGCTGTGCGGGAGTAGCAGCTGCGGGAGATGTATCTAGGACTAGGAAGCAATGATCGGACTTGGCCACATAGTCCGATGTTATGCTATATGAGGGAAAAAGATCTTGCCAGGCCGAATTAGCAATGAACCTATCTAAACGTTCATGTATTGTAGAGGTTAAGGGCCCAACTTTTGTCCAAGTGAACCACCCAGATGTTGGTTTACAATCAAATAGATTGTTGCGTGAAAGACAATGACGGAAGTTATTTATTTGTGATCTAGCCCTACGGCTACCTCCTTGTTTTTCAGAGTCTGATAAAATTTCATTAAAATCCCCTCCTAAAAGCCAGGGTATATTATTATTATTAATTTGTAAGGAATCAATAATTTCCCATGTTTTAAATTTTTGACTTGTTTCGGAGTAACCGTGCATGCCAGTAAAAAACAAAGTGTGGACATTCAATATGATTTGAGAATGTATGTAACGAGGCGAATAAGAAATCAAAGATATATTAATATTGTTTGAGGCGAATAGCGCAATACCAGAACACCCCTCCGTTGGGGGAATAGCAATAATTTCTACCATTCCTAAAGAAAGACAAAGGCGGCTACATGCCGCATTATTAATTTTAGTTTCGCATAAGAAGATAATATCCGGATTGGATTTTTGGACATAGCTACGAAAATGTTGAACTACCGGGGCTTGTCCTAGACCCTGGCAGTTCCAGCAAAGAATCCTCATTTTGCTCGGCGGGGCTGGGAGTCAGCCACCGCCGGAGAGTTTTTTGAGCTGCTCATCCCAGCCTTATGAGTGGATCCGGATGGTTTGGATTTTTTCGGTGGGAGCGAAACTTGGATGGGAGAACGGCGTTTTGTGCCACAGTTCGGTTGGGCTGGAGCAGGGGCAGGAGCTGCATCATTAGGATAAGTTTTCAAAAGCCATTGGTTAAAATCATTGAATTTGGAATCGGTAGAAACAGGGGGCTTACGCAGTTCAGCTTCAATCTTCTTAATTTGCTGAGCGGTTGGGCTGGGAACACCATCATACGTGGCATCCCAATCATCATCGGATTCATCTTCAGGGATAGGGTAGATGGTATTTAAGGGCTGAGGCTCGAGAGGAGCTTTCTATTTCGAATCTGAAGCAGATGGATCTTTGGAAGGGGGCATCACCCATTGCCGTATCAGTATTGGGTACTTCCTCGGTTGGTTGCTTTGAAAAAGACGCAGCATCGCCCTCGTTCAGAGAGCCTGTGGAAAGTTTGAACCAAGAAACCAGTTTAGATATTGAAGACTTATTAAGAAAGTGGTTAATGATAAAAAAAGGGGAGAAATACCCATCGCATTCGGATCAGTGGTGGGAATATTAGTATTGGCAGAGCAGCTGGAACAGGAGGAACTATGAAGAAGGAGAAAGATAATAAATATAGAATTAGAAATAAAGATAGCAGAAAAAATAAAATAAATTTAGATATATATTGTATAATAGATGAAATATTGGAGATAGAGTGAGAAAGAGTACCAGTCGGTGGTGGGTTGTTTTGGTTAAGATTAGGTTCAACATAGCGGATACGCCCTCGGGTACCAACTGGGCGACGTCTTGGAGGGAGGTAGCGGAGCCACTCCCCATATTGCAGCTTGTTTAGATCCAGAGAAGAACGAATAGGACAGTTCTCAATTGTGTGGCTAATTATTCCACAGCCAGGACATAAAGTGGGGAGGCGTTCGTATTGAAGACGACACATGGTTTTGTTGGCCCCGGAACCAATGAAGACAAATCGAGTGACCGGTTTGGTGATATTCAGGAAAATTTCGACCCGCAGGAAGTCTTTCATATTTCCTTCAAATTCTCGAGTATCAGTTCGTATGACATTGCCTACCATAGATCCAAGAGCATGTCCCACAAGGTGCGATCGATCAATGTCCTCAAAGAGTGAGGAAGGAAGGGCGAAAATGCGGATCCAGATCCTCATAATGTTGAATGAATAATCTCCAACAGATTTAGCAGGATCATATTTGGTAAGGGCTAACCATTCGTCCTTGTACAGCCAAGGACCTCGGTTAAGGACTTCGTAACAGAACTTGACTTCCTTGAATTTGATCTTGAGATAGTTGTCTTGGATGACAGAGATAGACACCACTTCGTTTGGCTTCCAAATGCCTTCAAACGCATTAATAACAGCATAAATATCAATAGTTTTAGACGAGATAAAGCATCCTAAGAGGAATAGCTTGGGATCCTCCTTGACAAAATCCCAGCCGAAATCAGGAGTGTAAAGGAGTTCTGCTTCCTCATGAGTGAGGTCGATGGAGCTAAGCTGGGGGATAGAGGAGGATGCCATGGTTGGAGTATAGAAATTAAGGATGATAGGAGGATTGGGAGAGGTTTGTGGCTTAATACGGGTATGTTGTTCATATAAATAAGAAGAGATTATGTAAGCTATTCTATGGTAAGTAGTAAGTAAAGGAAGTTGATGAAGAATTAGTGACCATAAAGATTGGGTTATAATAATGACATAAAGGCAAGATGGAAAGAAACTTTCCCTATTAAAACGAATTAGCTGGGCAAAAGGAGAATTTTCGTTAAATATATTAAATAATGGCAACTTTAAAGCAAAATTTAAGGAAGAATACCTTAAAAGCAAAAAGAATTTTAAAGGAAGGTGTAATAGTAAATAAAGTAAGTGGGTGCGTATATATTTACTGATATTTAGTGATGTATAAGGAAAGAGTGAATTACAACTGAGAATTATAGCTGGCTTTTTAATAAAGGAGAAAGGAAATCGGGGATTTAAAATGTAATTAAAAGCTGTACGATTGGTAATAAGAGAAGAGAAAGGAATAAAAAAATTTAAGGATAATAAATTATATTCCTTAAATGAAATAGGTAGAGGAGCGGAAAATATATTAAAAGTGGGAAAGTAATAAAAATAGATATTAAGTGGGAAGAATGAAGTTAAAGAGGATACCATATATTGTTTTAAAAACGTATAATAAACAAAAATTATGGTGAATAAATTAATTGGTATGTATATATGGAAGGTGAAAAATTTAAGCATAAATAACGGGGATTGAAATTTGTTTTCCATCATAATGATGGTCGTAGTTAATTCCCTAAAATGGGCTGGAATTAATTCGCCTGATGAGGCGTTGAGACTGATATTTTGAAATAAAGAGAGAGAGGAAAGGAGGAAATATGGAGAGTTGAGAGATTGACCGGTTGAATATTTACTAAACAGATTGAGTAACGTAACGTAATCGAACGAATAGTAAGCAACATACATTAAAAACAACCAAAAATAAAATAAGCATAACAGATATGAGCAATCAGGAAAGGAAAGCGAAAAAGAAAAGCAGAAAATATAAATATTACATGCCCAGGGATAGAAGGAAGCGGGGATAAGAAATTATTTACAAACCAAAAGAGCAAAAAATGGGGATAATGAATGGCTAATAAATAATAAATACAAGCTCGATAGATAATAATTAAATATGAATAATACCAGTGCGTGGGCCCAGGATTCCAAATTTCCTTGATTATTGCAATAGTAAGGAAATGAGGTTGACAGGTATTTTGATCTGATAGAGAAAAAAGATAAGATTGATGAATGTTAGAGAATTGTAGAGACCATTTAGAGATGAGGAGGGATCGAAGATAGGGGATAATCAAATATATAGGTAAGGACAAGGAGTACACAGAATATACATGACCAACATTAAATAAACGACTAAAATAAGATGAAAATTGTAAGCAATAATATAAACATGTATTATACCAATTAGATAAGCAAGAAGATACTATTTCGTAATCCAACATCAAAACAGGTAGTGAAATAGATCTATAAGGAACCGGGCAATACCTGAAGGGAAAAAAGGTCAAAGTTAAAAAAAGGAAGGTAATGGAGAAAGGGCCTTAAGAAATACATTATATGGTATACATTAAAAGGAATGTCATAAGTAACAAGGGTCAGAGTCCATATTACTGAGAATAAATGATGCATAAGTAAATAAGTGGGAATATTTATTATGAAATGTGTCTGGATAAAGAAAAAGAAGTTAACAATTGTAAAAATTCCCACTAGGTGGGTTGATAGAGGGTTCCCTATACGGCCTCGAATATTGGTAAAATTTAATTCAAAAGCAATAAAATAGATCCAAAGTTTGAGGTGATATGTAACAGAGTAAAGGACATGAAACAACATATGAGTTGATTTAAAATTATTTAGAGCAGAAACATAATTATACAGATTGTGGAAAATTGAATTAGCAGATGTAATGATTAGGTGAGTAGAGTGATGTAAATTCAAAGATACATAGTAACTATAATGCACATAGTAAATGAAAACATGGTACATAGTTGAATGGGGATTGTGGAAAATCCACATTAATATGTTGAGAAGAAATTTAGACAGATACATAATATAGAGAGGTGTAAGGGGAAAATAAGGTGGACAAAGCCTTGATATAAATGGTGAAGTATGCTTAAGAATGCTGTTGCAGAAGTAAGCTAGAAGTTGAATTTTCCCCAAATACTGGGTTGGTTTAGATTTCCCTAAAAGGGCTTGTGGTAGATTAGAGAAGAACAAACAACATAAAAAATAAATGGAATTAAAGACAGTATTAAAACAATCAAAAATAACCAGGGAACCCAGAAAATGGATAAACAACAAGTAAATAACAAGACAAATTAAATCAGTACTATGAAAGAACTGGAGCAAATGAATTAAGCAACTAAAGGAGTGCTCAAACGAGAAGATAACAAAATACAGATAAATTGGAGAAAGGACAGAATAAGGATCCGTCAGACTACTAGACCACAAAGATAAAACAGATACAAAAAACAAACCAAGATGATAAAGGACAAAAGGAAAAAGTAGCGAAGAAAAACGAATAGTATTACCATCAACCCACAAAGATAACAGGACATAAACGAATAAAGGAAGGATGAAGATAAAGCAATAAGAAATGGGGGACGATAATACCCGATTTGCAACCATTGAAATCAGAAGGGTTAAGTATGAGCCCCATTGAATCTGTACAAAGAGAAACGAAGCATTAGAGAAGATATGATACACAGAGAGTAAAAAAAAAGAAGAAAAGATAACAACAGAGATAGATAAGGGTTAAAGGAAAAAAGAAAGTAATGGGTGAGATGGTTAGAATCCAGAAGATGAACTGTCGTTTCAGATTGAGATGAAGATGGTCGTTTGTCAATAAAAAAAAAACATCATCTGCAAGAGAAAACCGGAAATCAGAAACCTAAAATAAAGGGGTACAAACCCTAAAAAAATATGGGGGAGATTGAAAAAATGCAAAAAAGAAGTAGAAGGGGAAAAACCCCTTTGAAAAAGGAGAAACAAAAAAGGTGAGTTGAACAGAAACAAAGAAAATAAAAAGAAGGGATAGAGAAACAAATCCAATCGGATGGATGTAGGGCAAACGCCGTGAGTCGCAGCAGGGGAAGAAGCCCTCCAAGATAGCAAAAGAGATAGATCCAAAACCAAAGAGAAGAAAAAACCAAGGAATAGATCAGAAAGGGTTAAATAGAAACAAAAAAAACAGAAAAACATAACGAAAAGATAATCGGCGAGACTTACCGTCCAGATCTGGAGTTCACCGGTTGGATCTCGTAGAAAACGCCCAAAGAGGGAAGAAGACGGTGTAAAGGAAGGGGAAAAATAGCCCTTCATCAGATAAAACAGATCTGATAAGGGTTTTGTGTATTGCAAAATTCGGCCAAAACTCGCAGAAGAGAAACATGTTAAGGGTTAAATGCCTGAGAGAAAAAAAAACAGATAAAAAATATAACAAAAGATGTAAATGGGAAAATGGGACGGGGTGGAATGACCCTTGGCCTTCTCTTACCGATTTCCAAGGAAATCAAAATTTTTCGGTTATCTTGATGATATGCTGGCAAATCCGGCGGAAGACAGAGAGGTGCCGTGTGGGGGAAGGGGAATGAAAGAGAGAGAGTGGAAAACACAACCGGAAAAAGAGGAAAAGAAAGAAGAACAAGCCAACACCCACCAAAGACCCCGGAAAAACTTGAGAGAGAATTGAGAGCCATCCCACCCCGTTAGAATTTTAACTAAGTAAAAAGTACAGAAATCGAGTTTTTGCATTATAATCATGTTGAAAAGCTCGTAATAAATTAGATGAACTCCAAAATTTTTATTAAAACTTGTTTTGCGGTCCTCTTTCTAGAGGTTTCGGACGAGCGGGTCTAAATGAGCCGTAAAATGGACCCGTTAGATTTTTATCTAAGTAAAAAGTATAGAAATTGAGTTTTTACAATATAATCGTGTTGAAAAGCTTGTAATCAATTGTATGAACTCCTAAATTTGGATTAAAACGTATTCTGCAGCCCTTTTGTAGAGGTTTCGGAAGAGCGGGTCTAAATGGGCCGAATAATGGACCCGTTAGAATTTTAACTGAGTAAAAAGTACAGAAATCGTGTTTTTGCAATATAATTGTGTTGAAAAGCTCGTAATCAATTATATGAACTCCTAAAATTTGATTATTACTTGTTTTGCGGTCTTTTTTGTAGAGGTTTCGGACGGGTGAGTCTAAATGGGACGAACAATGGACCCGTTAGAATTTTAACTGAGTAAAAAGTACAGAAATCGAGTTTTTTTCAATATAATCCTGTTGAAAAGCTCGTAATAAATTATATGAACTCCGAAATTTTGAGTAAAACTTATTTTGCCGTCCTTTTTGTAAGGTTTCGGACGAGCGAGTCTAAATGGGTTAAACAATGGATCTGTTAGAGTTTTAACCGAGTAAAAAGTACAGAAATTGAGTTTTTGCAATATAACCGTGTTGAAAAGCTCGTAATTAATTATATGAACTCCTAAAATTTGATTATAACTTATTTTGCGGTCTTTTTTGTAGAGGTTTCGGACGAGCGGGTCTAATTGGGCCGAACAATGGACCCGTTAGAATTTTAAATAAATAAAAAGTACATAATCGAGTTTTTGCAATATAATCGTGTTGAAAAGCTCGTAATAAATTATATGAACTCCTAAGTTTTGATGAAAACTTGTTTTGTGGTCCTTTTTGTGGAGGTTTTGGACGAGCGGGTCTAAATGGGCTGTAAAATAGACCAGAAATCGAGTTTTTGCAATATAATCGTGTTGAAAAGCTCGTAAACAATTGTATGAACTCCTAAATTTGGATTAAAACTTATTTGCAACCCTTTTATAGAGGTTTCGAACGAGCGGGTCTAAATGGGCCGAAAAATGGATCCGTTAGAATTTTAACTGAGTAAAAAGTACTGTAATCGAGTTTTTGCAAGATAATTGTGTTGAAAAGCTCTTAATCAATTATATGAACTCCTAAAATTTGATTCTAACTTATTTTGCGATCTTTTTTGTAAAGGTTTCGGACGAGCGGGTCTAAATGGGACGAATAATGGACCCGTTAGAATTTTAACTGAGTAAAAAGTACATAAATCGAGTTTTTGCAATATAATCATGTTGAAAAGCTCGTAATCAATTATATGAACTCCTAAATTTGGATTATAACTTATTTTGCAACTATTTTTGTAGAGGTTTTGGAGGAGCGGGTTTTAATGGGCCGAAAAATAGACCCATTAGAATTTTAACTAAGTAAAAAGTACAGAAATCGAGTTTTTGAAACATAATCATGTTGAAAAGCTCGTAATAAATTATATGAACTCCTAAACTTTGATTAAAACTTATTTTGCGGTCCTTTTTGTAAGGTTTCGGATGAGCGGGTCTAAATGGGCCAAACAATGGACCTGTTAGAATTTTAACCTAGAAAAAAGTATAGAAATTGAGTTTTTGCAATATAATCGTGTTGAAAAGCTCGTAATTAATTATATGAACTCCTAAAATTTGATTATAACTTATTTTGCAGTCTTTTTTGTAGAGGTTTCAGATAAGGGGCTCTAATTGGGCAGAACAATGGACCCGTTAGAATTTTAACTAAGTAAAAAGTACAGAAATCGAGTTTTTGCAATATAATCATGTTGAAAAGCTCGTAATAAATTAGATGAACTCCTAAATTTTGATTAAAACTTGTTTTGCGGTCCTCTTTGTAGAGGTTTCGGACGAGCGGGTCTAAATGAGCCGTAAAATGGACCCGTTAGATTTTTATCTGAGTAAAAAGTATAGAAATTAAGTTTTTACAATATAATCGTGTTGAAAAGCTTGTAATCAATTGTATGAACTCCTAAATTTGGATTAAAACATATTCTGCAGCCCTTTTGTAGAGGTTTCGGACGAGTAGGTCTAAATGGGCCGAATAATGGACCCGTTAGAATTTTAACTGAGTAAAAAGTACAGAAATCGTGTTTTTGCAATATAATTGTGTTGAAAAGCTCGTAATCAATTATATGAACTCTTAAAATTTGATTATTACTTGTTTTGCGATCTTTTTTGTAGAGGTTTCGGACAGGTGAGTCTAAATGGGACGAACAATGGACCCGTTAGAATTTTAACTGAGTAAAAAGTACAGAAATCGAGTTTTTTCAATGTAATCGTGTTGAAAAGCTCGTAATAAATTATATGAACTTCGAAATTTTAAGTAAAACTTATTTTGCAGTCCTTTTTGTAAGGTTTCGGACGAGCGAGTCTAAATGGGTTAAACAATGGACCTGTTAGAGTTTTAACCGCGTAAAAAGTTAAGAAATTGAGTTTTAGCAATATAACCGTGTTGAAAAGCTCGTAATTAATTATATGAACTCCTAAAATTTGATTATAACTTATTTTGCGGTCTTTTTGGTTGAGGTTTCGGACGAGCGGGTCTAATTGGGCCGAACAATGGACCCGTTAGAATTTTAAATGAGTAAAAAGTACATAATCGAGTTTTTGCAATATAATCGTGTTGAAAAGCTCGTAATAAATTATATGAACTCCTATGTTTTGATGAAAACTTGTTTTGTGGTCCTTTTTGTGGAGGTTTTGGACGAGAGGGTCTAAATGGGCCGTAAAATGGAACAGAAATCGAGTTTTTGCAATATAATCGTCTTGAAAAGCTTGTAAACAATTGTATGAACTCCTAAATTTAGTTTAAAACTTATTTTGCAACCCTTTTATAGAGGTTTCGAACAAGCGGGTCTAAATGGGCCGAACAATGGATCCGTTAGAATTTTAACTGGGTAAAAAGTACAGTAATCGAGTTTTTGCAATATAATCGTGTTGAAAAGCTCTTAATCAATTATATGAACTCCTAAAATTTGATTCTAACTTATTTTGCGATCTTTTTTGTAATGGTTTCAGACAAGCAGGTCTAAATGGGCCGAACAATGGACCCGTTAGAATTTTAACTAAGTAAAAAGTACATAAATCGAGTTTTTGCAATATAATCATGTTGAAAAGCTCGTAATCAATTATATGAACTCCTAAATTTGGATTAAAACTTATTTTGCAGCTATTTTTGTAGAGGTTTTGGACGAGCGGGTCTAAATGGGCAAAACAATAGACCCATTAGAATTTTAACTAAGTAAAAAGTACAGAAATCGAGTTTTTGCAATATAATCGTGTTGAAAAGCTCGTAATCAATTATATGAACTCCTAAATTTTGATTAAAACTTATTTTGCGGTCCTTTTTGTAAGGTTTCGGATGAGCGGGTCTAAATGGGCCAAACAATGGCCTGTTAGAATTTTAACCTAGGAAAAAGTATAGAAATTGAGTTTTTGCAATATAATCGTGTTGAAAAGCTCGTAATTAATTATATGAACTCCTAAATTTTGATTATAACTTATCTTGCGGTCTTTTTTGTAGAGGTTTCAGATAAGCGGGTCTAATTGGGCAGGATAATGGACCCGTTAGAATTTTAACTAAGTAAAAAGTACAGAAATTGAGTTTTTGCAATATAATCGTGTTGAAAAGCTCGTAATAAATTAGATGAACTCCTAAATTTTGATTAAAACTTGTTTTGCGGTCCTCTTTGTAGAGGTTTCGGACGAGAGGGTCTAAATGGGTCGTAAAATGGACCCGTTAGATTTTTATATGAGTAAAAAGTATAGAAAATGATTTTTTACAATATAATCGTGTTGAAAAGCTTGTAATCAGTTGTATGAACTCCTAAATTTTGATTAAAACATATTCTGCAGCCCTTTTGTAGAGGTTTCGGACGAGCGGGTCTAAATGGGCCAAACAATGGACCCGTTAGAATTTTAACTGAGTAAAAAGTACAGAAATCATGTTTTTGCAATATAATTGTGTTGAAAAGCTCGTAATCAATTATATGAAATCCTAAAATTTGATTTTTACTTGTTTTGCGGTCTTTTTTGTAGAGGTTTCGGACGGGTGAGTCTAAATGGGACGAACAATGGACCCGTTAGAATTTTAACTGAGTAAAAAGTACAGAAATTGAGTTTTTTCAATATAATCGTGTTGAAAAGCTCGTAATAAATTATATGAACTCCGAAATTTTGAGTAAAACATATTTTGCAGTCCTTTTTGTAAGGTTTCGGACGAGCGAGTCTAAATGGGTTAAACAATGGACTTGTTGAGTTTTAACCGAGTAAAAAGTACAAAAATTGAGTTTTCGCAATATAACCGTGTTGAAAAGCTCGTAATTAATTATATGAACTCCTAAAATTTGATTATAACTTATTTTGCGGTCTTTTTTATAGAGGTTTCAGACGAGCGGGTCTACTTAGGCCGAACAATGGACCCGTTAGAATTTTAAATGAGTAAAAAGTACATAATCGAGTTTTTGCAATATAATCGTGTTGAAAAGCTCGTAATAAATTATATGAACTCCTAAGTTTTGATGAAAACTTGTTTTGTGGTCCTTTTTGTGGAGGTTTTGGACGAGCAGGTCTAAATGGGCCGTAAAATGGACCAGAAATCGAGTTTTTGCAATATAATCGTGTTGAAAAGCTCGTAAACAATTGTATGAACTCCTAAATTTGGATTAAAACTTATTTTGCAACCCTTTTATAGAGGTTTCAAACGAGCGAGTCTAAATGGGCCGAACAATGGATCCGTTAGAATTTTAAGTGAGTAAAAAGTACAGTAA
This sequence comes from Hibiscus trionum, assembly GCA_030270665.1. Taxonomy (NCBI): domain Eukaryota; kingdom Viridiplantae; phylum Streptophyta; class Magnoliopsida; order Malvales; family Malvaceae; genus Hibiscus; species Hibiscus trionum. The sequence goes on along the minus strand of BSYR01000010.1, from coordinate 32,557,519 downwards.
TCGAGTTTTTGCAATATAATCGTGTTGAAAAACTCTTAATCAATTATATGAGCTCCTAAAATTTGATTCTAACTTATTTTGCGATCTTTTTTGTAAAGGTTTCAGACGAGCGGGTCTAAATGGGTCGAACAATGGACCCCTTAGAATTTTAACTGAGTAAAAAGTACATAAATCGCGTTTTTGCAATATAATCGTGTTGAAAAGCTCGTAATCAATTATATGAACTCCTAAATTTGGATTAAAACTTATTTTGCAGCTATTTTTGTAGAGTTTTTGGACGAGCGAGTCTAAATAGGCTGAACAATAGACCCATTAGAATTTTAACTAAGTAAAAAGTATAGAAATTGAGTTTTTGCAATATAATCGTGTTGAAAAGCTCGTAATTAATTATATGAACTCCTAAAATTTGATTATAACTTATTTTGCGGTCTTTTTTGTAGAGGTTTTAGATAAGCGGGTCTAATTGGGCAGAACAATGGACCAGTTAGAATTTTAACTAAGTAAAAATTACAGAAATCGAGTTTTTGTAATATAATCATGTTGAAAATCTCGTAATAAATTAGATGAACACCTAAATTTTGATTAAAACTTGTTTTGCGATCCTCTTTGTAGAGGTTTCGGACAGCGGGTCTAAATGGGCCGTAAAATGGACCCGTTAGATTTTTATCTGAGTAAAAAGAATAGAAATTGAGTTTTTACAATATAATCATGTTGAAAAGCTCGTAATCAATTATATAAACTCCTAAAATTTGATTATTACTTGTTTTGCGGTCTTTTTTTGTAGAGGTTTCAGACGGGTGAGTCTAAATGGGACGAACAATGGACCCGTTAGAATTTTAACTGAGTAAAAAGTACAGAAATCGAGTTTTTGCAATATAATCCTGTTGAAAAGCTCGTAATCAATTATATGAACTCCTAAATTTGGATTAAAACTTATTTTACAGCCCTTTTTTTAGAGGTTTAGAATTAGCGGGTCTAAATGGGCCGAACAATGGACCCGTTAGAATTTTAACGGAGTAAAAAGTACAGAAATCGAGTTTTTGCAATATAATCGTGTTGAAAAGCTCGTAATAAATTAGATGAACTCCTAAATTTTGATTAAAACTTGTTTTGCGGTCCTCTTTGTAGAGGTTTCGGACTAGCAGGTCTAAATGAGCTGTAAAATGGACCCGTTAGATTTTTATCTGAGTAAAAAGAATAAAAATTGAGTTTTTACAATATAATCGTGTTGAAAAGCTTGTAATCAATTGTATGAACTCCTAAATTTGGATTAAAACATATTCTGCGGCCCTTTTGTAGAGATTTCGGACGAGCGGGTCTAAATAGGCCGAATAATGGACCCGTTAGAATTTTAACTGAGTAAAAAGTACAGAAATCGTGTTTTTGCAATATAATTGTGTTGAAAAGCTCGTAATCAATTATATGAACTCCTAAAATTTGATTATTACTTGTTTTGCGGTCTTTTTTGTAGAGGTTTCGGACGGGTGAGTCTAAATGGGACGAACAATGGACCCGTTAGAATTATAACTCAGTAAAAAGTACAGAAATCGAGTTTTTTCAATATAATCCTGTTGAAAAGCTCGTAATAAATTATATGAACTCCGAAATTTTGAGTAAAACTTATTTTGCCGTCCTTTTTGTAAGGTTTCGGACTAGCGAGTCTAAATGGGTTAAACAATGGACCTGTTAGAGTTTTAACCGAGTAAAAAGTACAGAAATTGAGTTTTAGCAATATAACCGTGTTGAAAAGCTCGTAATTAATTATATGAACTCCTAAAATTTGATTATAACTTATTTTGCGGTTTTTTTTGTACAGGTTTCAGACGAGCGTGTCTAATTGGGCCGAACAATGGACCCGTTAGAATTTTAAATGAGTAAAAAGTACATAATCGAGTTTTTGCAATATAATCGTGTTGAAAAGCTCGTAATAAATTATATGAACTCCTAAGTTTTGATGAAAACTTGTTTTGTGGAGGTTTTGGACGAGCGGGTCTAAATGGGCCGTAAAATGGACCAGAAATCGAGTTTTTGCAATATAATCGTGTTGAAAAGCTCGTAAACAATTGTATGAACTCCTAAATTTGGATTAAAACTTATTTGCAACCCTTTTATAAAGGTTTCGAATGAGCGGGTCTAAATGGGCCGAACAATGGATCCGTTAGAATTTTAACTGAGTAAAAAGTACAGTAATCGAGTTTTTGCAAGATAATCGTGTTGAAAAGCTCTTAATTAATTATATGAACTCCTAAAATTTGATTCTAACTTATTTTACGATCTTTTTTGTTTAGGTTTCTGATGAGCGGGTCTAAATGGGCCGAACAATAGACCCGTTAGAATTTTAACTGAGTAAAAAGTACATAAATCGAGTTTTTGCAATATAATCGTGTTGAAAAGCTCGTAATCAATTATATGAAATCCTAAATTTGGATTAAAACTTATTTTGCAGCTATTTTTGTAGAGGTTTTGGACGAGCGGGTCTAAATGGGCCGAACAATAGACCCATTAGAATTTTAACTAAGTAAAAAGTACAGAAATCGAGTTTTTGCAACATAATCGTGTTGAAAAGCTCGTAATCAATTATATGAACTCCTAAACTTTGATTAAAACTTATTTTGCGGTCCTTTTTGTAAGGTTTCGGATGAGCGGGTCTAAATGGGCCAAACAATGGACCTGTTAGAATTTTAACCTAGAAAAAAGTATAGAAATTGAGTTTTTGCAATATAATCGTGTTGAAAAGCTCGTAATTAATTATATGAACTCCTAAAATTTGATTATAACTTATTTTGCGGTCTTTTTTGTAGAGGTTTCAGATAAGCGGGTCTAATTGGGCAGAACAATGGACCCGTTAGAATTTTAACTAAGTAAAAAGTACAGAAATCGAGTTTTTGCAATATAATCGTGTTGAAAAGCTCGTAATAAATTAGATGAACTCCTAAATTTTGATTAAAACTTGTTTTGCGGTCCTCTTTGTAGAGGTTTCGGACGAGCGGGTCTAAATGGGCCGTAAAATGGACCCGTTAGATTTTTATCTGAGTAAAAAGTATAGAAATTGAGTTTTTACAATATAATCGTGTTGAAAAGCTTGTAGTCAATTGTATGAACTCCTAAATTTGGATTAAAACATATTCTGTAGCCCTTTTGTAGAGATTTCGGACGAGCGGGTCTAAATAGGCCGAATAATGGACCCGTTAGAATTTTAACTGAGTAAAAAGTACAGAAATCGTGTTTTTGCAATATAATTGTGTTGAAAAGCTCGTAATCAATTATATGAACTCCTAAAATTTGATTATTACTTGTTTTGCGGTCTTTTTTGTAGAGGTTTCGGACGGGTGAGTCTAAATGGGACGAACAATGGACCCGTTAGAATTTTAACTCAGTAAAAAGTACAGAAATCGAGTTTTTTCAATATAATCCTGTTGAAAAGCTCGTAACAAATTATATGAACTCCGAAATTTTGAGTAAAACTTATTTTGCCGTCTTTTTTGTAAGGTTTCGGACGAGCGAGTCTAAATGGGTTAAACAATGGACCTGTTAGAGTTTTAACCGAGTAAAAAGTACAGAAATTGAGTTTTAGCAATATAACCGTGTTGAAAAGCTCGTAATTAATTATATGAACTCCTAAAATTTGATTATAACTTATTTTGCGGTTTTTTTTGTAGAGGTTTCAGACGAGCGTGTCTAATTGGGCCGAACAATGGACCCGTTAGAATTTTAAATGAGTAAAAATTACATAATAGAGTTTTTGCAATATAATCGTGTTGAAAAGCTCGTAATAAATTATATGAACTCCTAAGTTTTGATGAAAACTTGTTTTGTGGAGGTTTTGGACGAGCGGGTCTAAATGGGCCGTAAAATGGACCAGAAATCGAGTTTTTGCAATATAATCGTGTTGAAAAGCTCGTAAACAATTGTATGAACTCCTAAATTTGGATTAAAACTTATTTGCAACCCTTTTATAAAGGTTTCGAATGAGCGGGTCTAAATGGGCCGAACAATGGATCCGTTAGAATTTTAACTGAGTAAAAAGTACAGTAATCGAGTTTTTGCAAGATAATCGTGTTGAAAAGCTCTTAATTAATTATATGAACTCCTAAAATTTGATTCTAACTTATTTTACGATCTTTTTTGTTTAGGTTTCGGATGAGCGGGTCTAAATGGGCCGAACAATAGACCCGTTAGAATTTTAACTGAGTAAAAAGTACATAAATCGAGTTTTTGCAATATAATCGTGTTGAAAAGCTCGTAATCAATTATATGAAATCCTAAATTTGGATTAAAACTTATTTTGCAGCTATTTTTGTAGAGGTTTTGGACGAGCGGGTCTAAATGGGCCGAACAATAGACCCATTAGAATTTTAACTAAGTAAAAAGTACAGAAATCGAGTTTTTGCAACATAATCGTATTGAAAAGCTCGTAATCAATTATATGAACTCCTAAACTTTGATTAAAACTTATTTTGCGGTCCTTTTTGTAAGGTTTCGGATGAGCGGGTCTAAATGGGCCAAACAATGGACCTGTTAGAATTTTAACCTAGAAAAAAGTATAGAAATTGAGTTTTTGCAATATAATCGTGTTGAAAAGCTCGTAATTAATTATATGAACTCCTAAAATTTGATTATAACTTATTTTGCGGTCTTTTTTGTAGAGGTTTCAGATAAGCGGGTCTAATTGGGCAGAACAATGGACCCGTTAGAATTTTAACTAAGTAAAAAGTACAGAAATCGAGTTTTTGCAATATAATCGTGTTGAAAAGCTCGTAATAAATTAGATGAACTCCTAAATTTTGATTAAAACTTGTTTTGCGGTCCTCTTTGTAGAGGTTTCGGACGAGCGGGTCTAAATGAGCCGTAAAATGGACCCGTTAGATTTTTATCTGAGTAAAAAGTATAGAAATTGAATTTTTACAATATAATCGTGTTGAAAAGCTTGTAATCAATTGTATGAACTCCTAAATTTGGATTAAAACATATTCTGCAGCCCTTTTGTAGAGATTTCGGACGAGCGGGTCTAAATAGGCCGAATAATGGACCCGTTAGAATTTTAACTGAGTAAAAAGTACAGAAATCGTGTTTTTGCAATATAATTGTGTTGAAAAGCTCGTAATCAATTATATGAACTCCTAAAATTTGATTATTACTTGTTTTGCGGTCTTTTTTGTAGAGGTTTCGGACGGGTGAGTCTAAATGGGACGAACAATGGACCCGTTAGAATTTTAACTGAGTAAAAAGTACAGAAATCGAGTTTTTTCAATATAATCCTGCTGAAAATGTAACACCCCAATTTTGAGCTTAGAAGTTTTGGGTTTGGACCGGACCGGTCGTTTCGCGGTTCTAATATAAAAGAGTGAATTTAGGAAAGCCTAGTTCGGGTTGCGTTAAAAATGTGGAAAAATGTCTTAAAATCCTCTTTTATTATGTATAAGAGAAAAGTGAAATCAATTTTACAAAATGAGGTTTGGAAGTGTGACATTTTGGGTTAGTGACCAAAATGTAATTTTCGAAAACTGTGAGACTGTTTTAAAAAGGATTGAAACTTTGAATCTTTAAGGAGCTATTTACCCAATAGGAGTTTCTCCAGATTTTTCCTAAATATTAAAGGTTTAATAAATGGTTTTTAAATAAAAGAAAAAGAGAGGGAAGATATTTTGACATTTTCCAACTAACTTTTCCTAAAATTCTATTTTCATTTTCTCTCATCTTTTCTCTCAAACCAAGCACATTTCTCCAGAGCTTTTTCCTCTGATTTTTGACATCCAAACATGAGATTTTAATTCTCTTTTGATCTCTAATCATCTCTTCAACAAAACCTCACCGTTTGCTACTTGGATCTTCAAGAATTTTGATTTTAAAAAGGGAGAAACTCAAGTTTAGAGGTATGAACGTCCTTCTCCTCTAAATTCTCAGTTCTTTACTGAAATTCCCAAGTTCTCAATCCTTGATGTGTGTTTAATTAAAGGTTTTACAATTGTATTCTTGATTTCGGCTTTAAAATGCAAGATTTGTTTGATTTTGATGAAATTTCGTATAATCTGATTGGGCAGTGTTTTGAGGTGTCAATTTGATGTTAAATGAATGTTTAATTGATGAGAAATTGAGATTTAATCAATGCAATCCCGGATAGGTTGAATTTCCTAAGTTTTACTTGTATTAGTGATGGTTTGTGGAATGATCTTGATGATCTGTTATGGCTGGAGGTATAAGGATGTGTTGAGATCCATTTTGGATGTTAATTAATGTTTAAAGATGTTTAGAGTTGATGAATCTTGGCTGGGTAGTGTTGTGGAGTTGTTTGGTTGTGTTTTCGGTTGTGTTTGGTAGCCGAAAATGGAGTGTGGATGAGAGCAGCGAGTTTAGGTGCTTTCATTGTAGATATTAATGCATGATGATGCATTAATCTACTGTTTTGATGTGTTTAAAACAGGGGAGTCATCTTTGGATCCTAGTGGTGGAGATCCGGAAGCTTGATTGGTGTTTCGGCAATAGGCGAAACGGAATCGGTGAGTGGATTTTGGTTTTCAGCTTTGAAACCAATGTTTTGAAGGTTTGGGAGCTTAATTTAAGTCTAAGCAACTTAGCTAAGCTCAAGAGTAAGTTTTCGGAAAAACTCTCTTGATGATGAACCATGGATTGGTTGTGTGCAATGTGGTTTGTTTGCATGTTTTAAATCCTGTTTTGGAAGCATATTTAGCATGTTTATTTGCTGAGATTATAAGCCATGTGTTGAAGGATGCTCAAGGTAAGAGATCCTTGTTTTTGAACATTGTTTAAATGTGGTTTGATGCCTAAGGATGCATGATGTTTATGGCTTTGTTAAATGCTTAAAAACAGTGGAATATTGTTGTTAATGATGCATATTGGCAAGTGATGGTTAAGGTCACAAAGGTGTTTAAAAGTCCTTGTGTGAGCCTTGTTTATTTAAGAACAACATGGTGGTTAAAAGTCCATGGTTGGTTCTTGGTTAAGATCACAAAGGTGGTTAAAAGTCCTTGTGTGAATCTTGTGTATTTTAAGAACAACATGGTGTTTAAAAGTCCATGGTTGGTTCTTGGTTAAGGTTACAAAGGTGGTTAAAATTCCTTGTGTAAGCCTTGTTATTTAAGAACACCAAGGTGTTTAAAAGTCCTTGGGTGATTCTTGTTAAGGACACAAAGGTGTTTAAAAGTCCTTGTGTGGTCCTTGTCATGGTGTTTAAAAGTCCATGGATGATTCTTGTTAAGGACACAATGGTGTTTAAAAGTCCATGTGTGGTCCTTGGAAATTATAAGATCACAATGGTGTTTAAAAGTCCATGTGTGGATCTTATGTTGAATGTATCACTTGTTGCCAATGTGACATGTTATGAACTTGAAGCATGAATTGCTTGTTCTAAATGCTTTAGTGCATGTGCAAATGATGTATGATTTAAGGTTTTTAAAGGTGTTTCATAAATGCATTATTGTGTGGTTTTAAATGAGCATTCCTCACTAAGCTTTTTGCTTACGCTCTCTCTCTCTTTTCTTAAACCAATAATGCAGAGCATTAAAGTGCATTGAGGGCAGCAAGGAGGTGAAGAATCCAAGTGGTGAACTAAGCTCATGTATGGTGAAGGTTTCTTAAACACTATTAGCTTTTGGCATTTGGAAATGGGGAACCTATGTTGATGTTTTAGGAGATGTTTTGGACTCCTTAAGTTGGTTTTATGTTGTTAATGTTGTTGGAACATGTAAATGGCCTTTATGTGGTTGATTTGGTATTTTGATGCTTGAATGGTTTATGAAATAGGAAGCTTGCCTATAGAATTGGGGATTTGCTTAATTGATGCCATGTTTGAGTATGATTGAAGCAATTATGTTCCTTGATTGTTGAATGACTTGCTGGTATATTTTGGTGGCATTTGGAGCATGTTTGATGGGTCGAATATGTGTTAATTCAGCAAAAATCTGCAAATCTGGGCAGGCCGTATCGGAACGGGTGCTACCGTTTCGGAACAGGGGCCTGAAATGGTCTAGGCGTTCCGAAACGGGAGGAACCGTTCCGGAACGGAAATGCCACTGCCATGCCTCGTTTCGGAACCAGTTTCGGAACGGTCCCGCGTTTCGGAACAGGTCCTCCCTGTTTCGGAACACTCGACCGTTGGTGATGTGAGCACGTCATCACCAGCACATGTTGCTGATCCGGAGGTCTTACCGTTAGGACCAATTACGCGATCTAGGGCGCAACGTTTCAGGGAAGCTCTGTTCCTTATTTGTGCTAATATTTCTGAATCATTCGATAATACTTGTGCCTTAGACAATAAGGCTTTTAATTTGTTACATACTGATGTGTAACATTTTATATGCTATATTAATTTTATTATTGTGTTTACTATGCATATAGTATGTTTCGGTGAGTTTTGAATAAGTTTGATATGCCTTATAATGTTTTTATATTTATTTAAGTTATATTATTTATTATGACTGTTTAAATGATATATATATAAATGTGTGTGTGTTTGGAATAATGTTGTTTTAATTTGTGTGTGCGTGAAATTTGGTAATATGAAATAATATTTTTATGTGTGCAGATTTGCTTTGCCATTCACATGATTGGGAGTGTGAATTAAAAGGAAACCACGTGGATACCAACCTGCCCATTTAATCTTGCCGTCCACTTGCTTATTTAAATATGTTTATTCAGCCCTCCTTTTGCACACATGCCGAATGGTGCATTATACAAAGGTCCATACTCACCATGCCGCCAGCAAAGCATCTCCATGTGCTAATTTCTGCTCAACTTACACGGCAAATTGGAATCAATTGCAGCCTTTTCTTTTTTAAATTGTTTGTGCGGCAGAATTGAACCCAAAAAAACTGCACCAAGCATGTGCTTGGAATTAAAAGAGCTGCTCCCTCCTCAAAGTGCCACACTTGCCATTGCTTTTTATAATCCACTTGCCATCACCACTTGAAGATTAAAATATATAATCCAAATGACAGCCCATTTTTCTTTGCATTGCTGGAATTTAAGTGCTGCACATTCAAGTTGTCAACTACACGTCTAGAGAAGGAATTATGGAAGCCACCCATGCTGCCCACCTACAACCATTGAAGATTTAATATTCAAATGCCCAATTTGCATGTGAATGTTTCACCGAATGCCACCAGCACATACACGGCTGGAAATGGAGTTTGTTTTATTTTATTTTATTTTTTTTATTTTCCTTTTCTTATTTTCATTCACTATAAATATGTAATGAATTTTCATTTGTAAGAGACCAATTCAGATTATAAAGACTTCTTTGTGAGAGTTTCTCTCAATTATGGTTCTTTTTAGAACTATTTCCTTGATACTTCGGGTTCCCAATTGTTAGATAATTGACGGGTCCAAGTACTTATTCGGATAAATTCAAGATAAGGTTCGGGTTCGTTCAACAGATTGTTCGAGTTCTTCCTTGGAGTTTATTCATCTATCGACTACGAAGAATAGATTCGATTCGGGTTTGCATAACAGATTATGCAGGTTCTTTCGAGTTCGTCGTGTCAAGACCAAGAACGCTGCTGCTATTGTTGAATGATTGAAGATATCATCTTCATCTTTAAATTATTTCAGCAATTTTCTTCTTTTCCTCATTTCTGAATTATTTTCTTATTTTCTTTATTTCTGACACCTATATAAAAATCTATGTTTGTTTCTATTGCAGAGAAAATACGTGCTATTATCCTAGATCCGTGAATGAACAAGGAAAGTTGATTTCTTCAACAGCCACCCTTGTATCATATGGTAATCAGAGCTTTGGTCGGATTCTAGCACCTTCTGCACTACCAGACAAAATATATATATATATATATCTATCCAAAAGACAAAAAAAAAAGTCAAAAAAAATTTAGAATTATATATATATATATATATATACGAAAATTCAAAAAAAAAGAAAAGAAAAAGAGTGATGAGTTGTGAAGAATAAAAAAAAACAACAGAAAAAAAAAATTGTTGAAAGGTTTTGATATGTTGAAGGATGTATCTATCTTACCTTGAAATGCTTTGAAATCACCCGAAATCAACTTTTCTTGTTTGTTCCGGAGATAAGATGGTGGTAAGCATTTCTACTGCGTAAGTTGCTAAATTCTTGTTCTTTTAGCATCCTTTCTTTCATTTCATATTGTTATTTTTTTTACCCAAATTCTCAACTTTCATTTTTTTTATTATTTTTTTTCTTTTCTCCTAACCCTTATCAGTGTTCTAACAATATTCACCCGTTACCCGTTATTTCAATTTGATAACACTTGAAGAATCTGAACATCGGAATCAGTTCCTTTAAAGAACTAAATACGAGAGATCGAGGGAAAAGGCAAACAGAGCGTGTGAGAACAGAAGGGGAGACAAAAAGAGCCATTCAAGTATTCTCCCGAGTGATACACGAGTGCTGAGTGTTAATTCCTTATTTTCTTGAGTGTAAAATTCTTTGGAGTGACTAGTGAGGATTTTTGTTGTGTGATTGGTGAGGACTATTTTTTTTAACCTAAAAACCGTTTGTTTGTTTGTTTTATTTGTGTTAACAATGACAGGTTCTGATGAACAACAACTACCGAATCTTCAAATGCAAGCCTTAGAGAGAATGATGCAACGAATAGTGGCTACCGCCTTAGAACCAATACAGTCGAGGATGGATAGGTTTGACGGAGGGTCAAACTCTGTTAATGATGTATTGAACGAAAATGAAATCGAACAGACACTGAGGCAGCATACTCCTAGACAAGGACGTGTGCAACAGGTAGATGATAATTTGACTAACATTAAGGTTGCTATTCCTTCTTTTCAGGGACGTTCAGATCCTGATGCATATTTGGCTTGGGAAAGCAAAGTGGAGCACATTTTCGAGTGTTATAATTACTCGGAACAAAAGAAGGTTCGATTAGCAGCAACAGAATTTGTTGATTATGCCTTGATATGGTGGGACCAATTATTGCTTAGTCGTAGACGTACTGGTGATGACCCAGTTGCGACATGGACCGAGATGAAGCGACTAATGCGTAAAAGGTTTGTTCCTATTCACTATCATCGTGATTTGTTTCAAAAATTGCAAAACCTGAAACAGGGGAGTAGAAGTGTTGAAGATTATTTTAAGGATATGGAAATGGCTATGATGCGTGCGAATATCGAGGAAGATCGAGAAGCTACCATGGCACGTTTTCTAGCAGGGTTGAACACAGAGATTGCCAACGCTGTTGAGTTACAGCCTTATGTCGAGGTTGATGACATGGTACAGATGGCAATAAAGATTGAACGACAACAGCGCAGGAAGTCTTCAAATCGAGGAAACCCTTCCTTTAAATCTTTTTCAAATCCGTTATATACCCCTAACAATTCCAGGAAACAAACACCGCAAACGCCACTTCGGATTCGAGAGCAAGGCGAATCCAGCACACCAAAGCCTCCCGTTGCTAATAAGGGGTATGGCAAGCAGCAAGTGGTTACACAAGAGCGATCGCGAGATATCCAGTGTTTTAAGTGCCTTGGAAGAGGACATGTTGCTAGTCAATGTCCTAATCGGAGGGTTATATTGATGAAAGATGATGGCAAGATTGAGTCAGATTCCGAAGAGGAATTGCATGATGACCTTACTGAAGAGGAAGACGAGACCGACCTAGAGGTTCCTGAATCTGGTAAGGTAATGGAACTTATGGTTATTAAAAGAAGTCTGAATGTGCAACAGGTACCGGATGATCTACAGCGTGAGAATATCTTTCACACACGTTGCAAAGTGCAAGACAAGGTATGTGTTATGATTATTGATAGCGGTAGTTGTACTAACGTCGCCAGTTCAGTAATGGTTGACAGGTTAGATCTGAAAACAACAAAGCACCCCCATCCATATAAGCTACAATGGTTGAATGATAGTGGTGAGCTTAAAGTGACCAAACAGGCTATTGTACCATTTTCAATTGGAAACTACAAGGACGAGGTCCTTTGTGATGTTGTGACAATGGATGCTACCCACCTTCTTTTGGGACGCCCTTGGCAGTATGACAAGAAGGTAATGCATGATGGTTATACAAATCGTTACTCTTTTATGCATGCAGGTAAGAAGATTACTTTGACTCCTTTGGCACCGAGTCAAGTGTTTGAAGATCAAGCAAGCTTGAAAAAGAGTAAAGAGACTGCAAAGGAGAAGAAGAAGATGTCTGTGTATGCAAGCAGTAGCGAAATCAGGAAATGTCTTTCCTCTCAACAATCTGTTCTTATTTTAATGTTTAAAGATTATTGTTTATTGACAGATTTTCCTACTGATCTACCGTCACCAATTTTGACACTTTTGCAGGAGTTTGAAGATGTGTTTCCAGCTGAAACACCGAAGGGATTGCCACCTCTTCGTGGCATTGAGCACCAGATTGATTTCATTCCAGGTGCTACTATTCCGAACCGGCCAGCTTATCGAACCAACCCTGAAGAGACGAAAGAGCTTCAAAGGCAAATTACTGAGTTGATGGACAAGGGTTACATTCGAGAGAGTTTGAGTCCGTGTGCTGTTCCGGTGCTGTTAGTACCGAAGAAAGATGGTTCTTGGAGGATGTGCGTAGATTGTCGAGCTGTGAACCAGATCACTATTAAGTATCGTCATCCCATTCCAAGACTTGATGACATGTTGGACGAGCTTTGCGGAGCCGTCATCTTCTCCAAAATTGACTTGAGGAGCGGCTATCATCAGATTCGCATGCGAGAAGGCGATGAGTGGAAAACAGCCTTCAAGACAAAGCTAGGTTTGTACGAATGGTTAGTAATGCCTTTTGGTTTAACTAATGCACCTAGTACTTTTATGCGTTTGATGAATCATGTTCTGCGATCTTTCATTGGTAAATTCTGTGTTGTATACTTTGACGATATCTTGGTCTATAGCAAGTCTTTACAGGATCATGTAGGACATTTGCGAGTTGTTTTGCAGGTTTTACGAGAAGAAAGATTGTTTGGTAACATGGAGAAGTGTGTATTTTGTACTAACAAACTCACATTTCTTGGTTACATTGTTAGTTCTCAAGGAGTTGAAGTTGATCCTGAGAAGATAAAGGCAATTCAGGAATGGTCACGACCGACATCGATTACTCAAGTTAGATCGTTCCATGGTTTAGCGAGTTTTTATCGACGGTTTGTTCCTAACTTCAGTTCTATTACCGCCCCCTTAACCGGGATTATAAAGAAGAATTCAGTCTTCTCATGGGGTGAAGAACAAGAAGATGCCTTTCTGAAAATTAAAGACTTTCTGACTAGGGCACCTGTATTAGCATTACCTGATTTTGATAAAATGTTTGAAATCGAATGTGATGCTTCTGGAATTGGTATAGGCGCTGTTTTGATGCAGGAAAAGAGGCCCGTTGCTTACTTTAGCGAGAAATTGAGTGGAGCTACATTAAATTATCCTGTCTATGATAAAGAGATGTATGCACTGATTCGGGCATTGGAGACATGGCAACACTATCTGTTGCCTAAGGAGTTTGTGATCCACACCGACCACGAGGCTTTACGTTACATCACAGGTCAGCATAAATTGAATAAACGACATGCTAAGTGGGTTGAATTCTTAGAATCTTTTCCTTATGTCATTCGTTACAAGAAAGGGAAAGAAAATGTTGTTGCTGATGCATTATCACGTAGGTATGCACTTTTGAGTTATCTTGATTCACATCTTATTGGTTTTGCATATATTCGTGATTTATACCCTGATGATCCTGATTTTGGAGATAAGTTTAATGCTTGTTCAAAAGGTGCAGATGGAAAGTTTTACAGGCATGATGGCTATCTTTTCAAAGAAAACAAGATTTGCATTCCACAGGGTTCGATGCGTGATATCCTGATTCGTGAGGCACATGAAGGTGGATTAATGGGTCATTTTGGTGTCACTAAAACGTTACATACACTGAAAGAGCATCTATTCTGGCCAAAGATGCGCAGGGACGTTGAAAGGTATTGTGAACGTTGTGTGACATGTAGGAAGGCAAAATCGAAGGTTTCACCACATGGTATGTACTTACCTCTACCTATTCCTGATTCCCCTTGGACGGATATTTCGATGGATTTTGTTTTGGGATTGCCTCGAACTAGAAATGGTAGAGATAGTGTATTTGTTGTGGTTGACCGGTTCTCAAAAATGGCACATTTTATTGCTTGCCATAAGACTGATGATGCTGTTAATGTGGCTAACTTATTCTTTAGGGATATTGTACGTTTACATGGTATTCCTAGGTCAATTGTTTCTGACAGGGATGTGAAGTTTTTGAGTCACTTCTGGAGGACTCTTTGGAGCAAATTAGGTACGAAACTCATGTTTTCTACTACTTGTCATCCCTAAACTGATGGACAAACTGAGGTTGTTAACAGGGTTTTATCTACTCTACTTCGTTCCATCATTAAAAAGAATATTAAGACTTGGGAGGATTGTTTGCCACATGTTGAATTTGCATATAATCGTGCTATTCATTCTGCTACTAAGGTGTCACCATTTGAGGTTGTTTATGGTTTTAACCCCATTACGCCTCTAGACTTGTTACCTCTGCCACAGGAACAGGTGACGAACAGGGACGGTCAAGCAAAAGCAGAATATGTCAAGAAATTGCATCAGAAAGTGAAGGAAAATCTTGAGCGAAGGACTCAGCAATATGAAAAGCAAGCGAGTAAGGGAAGAAAGCGAGTCACCTTCGAAGTTGGAGACTGGGTTTGGGTTCATTTCCGAAAGGAAAGATTTCCAGCCCAAAGGCGGTCGAAGCTGTTACCGCGAGGAGATGGTCCTTTTCAGGTGTTGGAGAAAGTGAATGACAACGCCTACAAGTTAGATCTACCTGGAGAATACAATGTGAGTGCCACATTTAATGTTTCTGACTTAACCCCTTATGGCGATTTTACAGATTTGAGGACAAATCCTTTTCAAGAAGGGGGGGATGATGTGAGCACGTCATCACCAGCACATGTTGCTGATCCGGAGGTCTTACCGTTAGGACCAATTACGCGATCTAGCGCGCAACGTTTCAGGGAAGCTCTGTTCCTTATTTGTGCTAATATTTCTGAATCATTCGATAATACTTGTGCCTTAGACAATAAGGCTTTTAATTTGTTACATACTGATGTGTAACATTTTATATGCTATATTAATTTTATTATTGTGTTTACTATGCATATAGTATGTTTCGGTGAGTTTTGAATAAGTTTGATATGCCTTATAATGTTTTTATATTTATTTAAGTTATATTATTTATTATGACTGTTTAAATGATATATATATAAATGTGTGTGTGTTTGGAATAATGTTGTTTTAATTTGTGTGTGCGTGAAATTTGGTAATATGAAATAATATTTTTATGTGTGCAGATTTGCTTTGCCATTCACATGATTGGGAGTGTGAATTAAAAGGAAACCACGTGGATACCAACCTGCCCATTTAATCTTGCCGTCCACTTGCTTATTTAAATATGTTTATTCAGCCCTCCTTTTGCACACATGCCGAATGGTGCATTATACAAAGGTCCATACTCACCATGCCGCCAGCAAAGCATCTCCATGTGCTAATTTCTGCTCAACTTACACGGCAAATTGGAATCAATTGCAGCCTTTTCTTTTTTAAATTGTTTGTGCGGCAGAATTGAACCCAAAAAAACTGCACCAAGCATGTGCTTGGAATTAAAAGAGCTGCTCCCTCCTCAAAGTGCCACACTTGCCATTGCTTTTTATAATCCACTTGCCATCACCACTTGAAGATTAAAATATATAATCCAAATGACAGCCCATTTTTCTTTGCATTGCTGGAATTTAAGTGCTGCACATTCAAGTTGTCAACTACACGTCTAGAGAAGGAATTATGGAAGCCACCCATGCTGCCCACCTACAACCATTGAAGATTTAATATTCAAATGCCCAATTTGCATGTGAATGTTTCACCGAATGCCACCAGCACATACACGGCTGGAAATGGAGTTTGTTTTTTTTTATTTTATTTTTTTTATTTTCCTTTTCTTATTTTCATTCACTATAAATATGTAATGAATTTTCATTTGTAAGAGACCAATTCAGATTATAAAGACTTCTTTGTGAGAGTTTCTCTCAATTATGGTTCTTTTTAGAACTATTTCCTTGATACTTCGGGTTCCCAATTGTTAGATAATTGACGGGTCCAAGTACTTATTCGGATAAATTCAAGATAAGGTTCGGGTTCGTTCAACAGATTGTTCGAGTTCTTCCTTGGAGTTTATTCATCTATCGACTACGAAGAATAGATTCGATTCGGGTTTGCATAACAGATTATGCAGGTTCTTTCGAGTTCGTCGTGTCAAGACCAAGAACGCTGCTGCTATTGTTGAATGATTGAAGATATCATCTTCATCTTTAAATTATTTCAGCAATTTTCTTCTTTTCCTCATTTCTGAATTATTTTCTTATTTTCTTTATTTCTGACACCTATATAAAAATCTATGTTTGTTTCTATTGCAGAGAAAATACGTGCTATTATCCTAGATCCGTGAATGAACAAGGAAAGTTGATTTCTTCAACAGCCACCCTTGTATCAGTTGGGCTCTGAAATTGATGGTTATATGTTTTGAAACGCTTGCGTTTTGGTCCCGAAATTTGTTATTGCAATTGAATGAGGTTGGAATGTCCGTTTGAGCTGAAATTTGGCAGAGAAGCATGAACGATGATTAATTTCAAGTTGGTAACTTCTAATTGGGTTAAGTCCTTATAATTTTCAGAATTTACATTTTGTTCATTAAAGTTGTAATTTGTTCAATTGAGTCCCTGAATGTTCTCTGATTGTTTTGATCTTTGAGTATGATTATCTTGTGAACATATCTAGGGTTAATGTGCATTTAGACAAGTTTAAAAAGAAAAAAAAGGGTCGTTAATCAAGGTTGACTTTCGGGTTGACTTTGATTTTCCCGTGTAAACTTCTTAATTCGGGTCAACCGTCTAGGCCGGGTTAAAGGGGTTACAGAAAAGCTCGTAATAAATTATATGAACTCCGAAATTTTTAGTAAAACTTATTTTGCCGTCCTTTTTGTAAGGTTTCAGACGAGCGAGTCTAAATGGGTTAAACAATGGACCTGTTAGAGTTTTAACCGAGTAAAAAGTACAGAAATTGAGTTTTAGCAATATAACCGTGTTGAAAAGCTTGTAATTAATTATATGAACTCCTAAAATTTGATTATAACTTATTTTGCGGTTTTTTTTTTGTAGAGCTTTCGGACGAGCGTGTCTAATTGGGCTGAACAATGGACCCGTTAGAATTTTAAATGAGTAAAAAGTACATAATCGAGTTTTTGCAATATAATCGTGTTGAAAAGCTCGTAATAAATTATATGAACTCCTAAGTTTTGATGAAAACTTGTTTTGTGGAGGTTTTGGACGAGCGGGTCTAAATGGGCCGTAAAATGGACCAGAAATCGAGTTTTTGCAATATAATCGTGTTGAAAAGCTCGTAAACAATTGTATGAACTCCTAAATTTGGATTAAAACTTATTTGCAACCCTTTTATAGAGGTTTCGAATGAGCGGGTCTAAATGGGCCCAACAATGGATCCGTTAGAAATTTAACTGAGTAAAAAGTACAGTAATCGAGTTTTTGCAAGATAATCGTGTTGAAAAGCTCTTAATTAATTATATGAACTCCTAAAATTTGATTCTAACTTATTTTGCAATCTTTTTTGTTTAGGTTTCGGACGAGCGAGTCTAAATGGGCCGAACAATGGACCCGTTAGAACTTTAACTGAGTAAAAAGTACATAAATCGAGTTTTTGCAATATAATCGTGTTGAAAAGCTCGTAATCAATTATATGAAATCCTAAATTTGGATTAAAACTTATTTTGCAGCTATTTTTGTAGAGGTTTTGGACGAGCGGGTCTAAATGGGCCGAACAATAGACCCATTAGAATTTTAACTAAGTAAAAAGTACAAAAATCGAGTTTTTGCAACATAATCATGTTGAAAAGCTCGTAATCAATTATATGAACTCCTAAACTTTGATTAAAACTAATTTTGCGGCCCTTTCTGTAAGGTTTCGGATGAGCGGGTCTAAATGGGCCAAACAATGGACCTGTTAGAATTTTAACCTAGAAAAAAGTATAGAAATTGAGTTTTTGCAATATAATTGTGTTGAAAAGCTCGTAATTAATTATATGAACTCCTAAAATTTGATTATAACTTATTTTGCGGTCTTTTTTGTAGAGGTTTCAGATAAGCGGGTCTAATTGGGCAGAACAATGGACCCGTTAGAATTTTAACTAAGTAAAAAGTAAGAAATCGAGTTTTTGCAATATAATCGTGTTGAAAAGCTCGTAATAAATTAGATGAATGCCTAAATTTTGATTAAAACTTGTTTTGCGGTCCTCTTTGTAGAGGTTTCGTACTAGCGGGTCTAAATGAGCCGTAAAATGGACCCGTTAGATTTTTATCTGAGTAAAAAGTATAGAAATTGAGTTTTTACAATATAATCGTGTTGAAAAGCTTGTAATCAATTGTATGAACTCCTAAATTTGGATTAAAACATATTCTGCTGCCCTTTTGTAGAGATTTTGGACGAGCGGGTCTAAATAGGCCGAATAATGGACCCGTTAGAATTTTAACTGAGTAAAAAGTACAGAAATCGTGTTTTTGCAATATAATTGTGTTGAAAAGCTCGTAATCAATTATATGAACTCCTAAAATTTGATTATTACTTGTTTTGCGGTCTTTTTTGTAAAGGTTTCGGACAGGTGAGTCTAAATGGGACGAACAATGGACCCGTTAGAATTTTAACTGAGTAAAAATTACAGAAATCGAGTTTTTTCAATATAATCCTGTTGAAAAGCTCGTAATAAATTATATGAACTCCGAAATTTTGAGTAAAACTTATTTTGCCGTCCTTTTTGTAAGGTTTCGGACGAGCGAGTCTAAATGGGTTAAACAATGGACCTGTTAGAGTTTTAACCGAGTAAAAAGTACAGAAATTGAGTTTTAGCAATATAACCGTGTTGAAAAGCTCGTAATTAATTATATGAACTCCTAAAATTTGATTATAACTTATTTTGCAGTTTTTTTTGTAGAGCTTTCGGACGAGCGTGTCTAATTGGGCCGAACAATGGACCCGTTAGAATTTTAAATGAGTAAAAAGTACATAATCGAGTTTTTGCAATATAATCGTGTTCAAAAGCTCGTAATAAATTATATGAACTCCTAAGTTTTGATGAAAACTTGTTTTGTGGAGGTTTTGGACGAGCGGGTCTAAATGGGCCGTAAAATGGACCAGAAATCGAGTTTTTGCAATATAATCGTGTTGAAAAGCTCGTAAACAATTGTATGAACTCCTAAATTTGGATTAAAACTTATTTGCAACACTTTTATAGAGGTTTCGAACGAGCGGGTCTAAATGGGCCGAACAATAGATCCGTTAGAATTTTAACTGAGTAAAAAGTACAGTAATCGAGTTTTTGCAAGATAATCGTGTTGAAAAGCTCTTAATTAATTATATGAACTCCTAAAATTTGATTCTAACTTATTTTGCGATCTTTTTTGTCAAGGTTTCGGACGAGCGGGTCTAAATGGGACGAACAATGGACCCGTTAGAATTTTAACTGAGTAAAAAGTACATAAATCGAGTTTTTGCAATATAATCGTGTTGAAAAGCTCGTAATCAATTATATGAACTCCTAAATTTGGATTAAAACTTATTTTGCAGCTATTTTTGTAGTGGTTTTGGACGAGCGGGTCTAAATGGGCCGAACAATAGACCCATTAGAATTTTAACTAAGTAAAAAGTACAGAAATCGAGTTTTTGCAACATAATCGTGTTGAAAAGCTCGTAATCAATTATATGAACTCCTAAACTTTGATTAAAACTTATTTTGCGGTCCTTTTTGTAAGGTTTCAGATGAGCGGGTCTAAATGGGCCAAACAATGGACCTGTTAGAATTTTAACCTAGAAAAAAGTATAGAAATTGAGTTTTTGCAATATAATCGTGTTGAAAATCTCGTAATTAATTATATGAACTCCTAAAATTTGATTATAACTTATTTTGCGGTCTTTTTTGTAGAGGTTTCAGATAAGCGGGTCTAATTGGGCAGAACAATGGACCCATTAGAATTTTAACTAAGTAAAAAGTACATAAATCGAGTTTTTGCATTATAATCGTGTTGAAAAGCTCGTAATCAATTATATGAACTCCTAAATTTGGATTAAAACTTATTTGCAGCTATTTTTGTAGAGGTTTTGGATGAGCGGGTCTAAATGGGCCGAACAATAGACCCATTAGAATTTTAACTAAATAAAAAGTACAGAAATCGAGTTTTTGCAACATAATCGTGTTCAAAAGCTCGTAATCAATTATATGAACTCCTAAACTTTGATTAAAACTTATTTTGCGGTCCTTTTTGTAAGGTTTCGGATGGGCGGGTCAAAATGGGCCAAACAATGGACCTGTTAGAATTTTAACCTAGAAAAAAGTATCGAAATTGGGTTTTTGCAATATATTCGTGTTGAAAAGCACGTAATTAATTATATGAACTCCTAAAATTTGATTATAACTTATTTTGCGGTCTTTTTTGTAGAGGTTTCAGTTAAGCCGGTCTAATTGGGCAGTACAATGGACCCGTTAGAATTTTAACTAAGTAAAAAGTACAGAAATCGAGTTTTTGCAATATAATCGTGTTGAAAAGCTCGTAATAAATTAGATGAACTCCTAAATTTTGATTAAAACTTGTTTTGCGGTCCTCTTTGTAGAGGTTTCGGACGAGCGGGGTCTAAATGAGTCGTAAAATGGACCCGTTAGATTTTTATCTGAGTAAAAAGTATAGAAATTGAGTTTTTACAATATAATCGTGTTGAATAGCTTGTAATCAATTGTATGAACTCCTAAATTTGGATTAAAACATATTCTGCAGCCCTTTTGTAGAGGTTTCGGACGAGCGGGTCTAAATGGGCCGAATAATGGACCCGTTAGAATTTTAACTGAGTAAAAAGTACAGAAATCGTGTTTTTGCAATATAATTGTGTTGAAAAGCTCGTAATCAATTATATGAACTCCTAAAATTTGATTATTACTTGTTTTGCGGTCTTTTTTGTAGAGGTTTCGGACGGGTGAGTCTAAATGGGACGAACAATGGACCCGTTAGAATTTTAACTGAGTAAAAAGTACAGAAATCGAGTTTTTTCAATATAATCGTGTTCAAAAGCTCGTAATCAATTATATGAACTCCTAAACTTTGATTAAAACTTATTTTGCGGTCCTTTTTGTAAGGTTTCGGATGGGCGGGTCAAAATGGGCCAAACAATGGACCTGTTAGAATTTTAACCTAGAAAAAAGTATCGAAATTGGGTTTTTGCAATATATTCGTGTTGAAAAGCACGTAATTAATTATATGAACTCTTAAAATTTGATTATAACTTATTTTGCGGTCTTTTTTGTAGAGGTTTCAGTTAAGCCGGTCTAATTGGGCAGTACAATGGACCCGTTAGAATTTTAACTAAGTAAAAAGTACAGAAATCGAGTTTTTGCAATATAATCGTGTTGAAAAGCTCGTAATAAATTAGATGAACTCCTAAATTTTGATTAAAACTTGTTTTGTGGTCCTCTTTGTAGAGATTTCGGACGAGCGGGGTCTAAATGAGTCGTAAAATGGACCCGTTAGATTTTTATCTGAGTAAAAAGTATAGAAATTGAGTTTTTACAATATAATCGTGTTGAAAAGCTTGTAATCAATTGTATGAACTCCTAAATTTGGATTAAAACATATTCTGCAGCCCTTTTGTAGAGGTTTCGGACGAGCGGGTCTAAATGGGCCGAATAATGGACCCGTTAGAATTTTAACTGAGTAAAAAGTACAGAAATCGTGTTTTTGCAATATAATTGTGTTGAAAAGCTCGTAATCAATTATATGAACTCCTAAAATTTGATTATTACTTGTTTTGCGGTCTTTTTTGTAGAGGTTTCGGACGGGTGAGTCTAAATGGGACGAACAATGGACCCGTTAGAATTTTAACTGAGTAAAAAGTACAGAAATCGAGTTTTTTCAATATAATCGTGTTGAAAAGCTCGTAATAAATTATATTAACTCCGAAATTTTGAGTAAAACTTATTTTGCCGTCCTTTTTGTAAGGTTTCGGACGAGCGAGTCTAAATGGGTTAAACAATGGATATGTTAGAGTTTTAACCGAGTAAAAAGTACAGAAATTGAGTTTTAGCAATATAACCTTGTTGAAAAGCTCGTAAATGGACCCGTTAGAATTTTAACTGAGTAAAAAGTACAGAAATCGTGTTTTTGCAATATAATTGTGTTGAAAAGCTCGTAATCAATTATATGAACTCCTAAAATTTGATTATAACTTTTTTTGCGGTCTTTTTTGTAGAGGTTTCGGACGAGCGGGTCTAATTGGGCCGAACACTGGACCCGTTAGAATTTTAAATGAGTAAAAAGTACATAATCGAGTTTTTGCAATATAATCGTGTTGAAAAGCTCGTAATAAATTATATGAACTCCTAAGTTTTGATGAAAACTTGTTTTGTGGTCCTTTTTGAGGAGGTTTTGGACGAGCGGGTCTAAATGGGCCGTAAAATTGACAAGAAATCGAGTTTTTGTAATATAATCGTGTTAAAAAGCTCGTAAACAATTGTATGAACTCCTAAATTTGGATTAAAACTTATTTGCAACCCTTTTATAGAGGTTTCGAACGAGCGGGTCTAAATGGGCCGAACAATGGATCCGTTAGAATTTTAACTGAGTAAAAAGTACAGTAATCGAGTTTTTGCAAGATAATCGTGTTGAAAAGCTCTTAATCAATTATATGAATTCCTAAAATTTGATTCTAACTTATTTTGCGATCTTTTTTGTAATGGTTTCGGACGAGCGGGTCTAAATGGGCCGAACAATGGACCCGTTAGAATTTTAACTAAGTAAAAAGTACATAAATCGAGTTTTTGCAATATAATCGTGTTAAAAAGCTCGTTATCAATTATATGAACTCCTAAATTTGGATTAAAACTTATTTTGCAGCTATTTTTGTAGAGGTTTTGGACGAGCGGGTCTAAATGGGCCGAACAATAGACCCATTAGAATTTTAACTAAGTAAAAAGTACAGAAATCGAGTTTTTGCAATATAATCGTGTTGAAAAGCTCGTAATCAATTATATGAACTCCTAAATTTTGATTAAAACTTATTTTGTGGTCCTTTTTGTAAGGTTTCGGATGAGCGGGTTTAAATGGGCCAAACAATGGCCTGTTAGAATTTTAACCTAGGAAAAAGTATAGAAATTGAGTTTTTGCAATATAATCGTGTTGAAAAGCTCGTAACTAATTATATGAACTCCTAAAATTTGATTATAACTTATTTTGCGGTGTTTTTTGTAGAGGTTTCAGATAAGTGGGTCTAATTGGGCAGGATAATGGACCCGTTAGAATTTTAACTAAGTAAAAAGTACAGAAATCGAGTTTTTGCAATATAATCGTGTTGAAAAGCTCGTAATAAATTAGATGAACTCCTACATTTTGATTAAAACTTGTTTTGCAGTCCTCTTTGTAGAGGTTTCGGATGAGCTGGTCTAAATGGGCCGTAAAATGGACCCGTTAGATTTTTATCTGAGTAAAAAGTATAGAAATTGATTTTTTACAATATAATCGTGTTGAAAAGCTTGTAATCAATTGTATGAACTCCTAAATTTGGATTAAAACATATTTTGCAGCCCTTTTGTTGAGGTTTCGGACGAGCGGGACTAAATGGGCCAAACAATGGACCCGTTAGAATTTTAACTGAGTAAAAAGTACAGAAATCAAGTTTTTGCAATATAATTGTGTTGAAAAGCTCGTAATCAATTATATGAAATCCTAAAATTTGATTATTACTTGTTTTGTGGTCTTTTTTTAGAGGTTTCGGACGGGTGAGTCTAAATGGGACGAACAATGGAGCCGTTAGAATTTTAACTGAGTAAAAAGTACAGAAATCGAGTTTTTTCAATATAATCGTGTTGAAAAGCTCGTAATAAATTATATGAACTCCGAAATTCTGAGTAAAACTTATTTTGCAGTCCTTTTTGTAAGGTTTCGGACGAGCGAGTCTAAATGGATTAAACAATGGACCTGTTGAGTTTTAACCGAGTAAAAAGTACAGAAATTGAGTTTTAGCAATATAACCGTGTTGAAAAGCTCGTAATTAATTATATGAACTCCTAAAATTTGATTATAACTTATTTTGCAGTTTTTTTTGTAGAGCTTTCGGACGAGCGTGTCTAATTGGGCCGAACAATGGACCCGTTAGAATTTTAAATGAGTAAAAAGTACATAATCGAGTTTTTGCAATATAATCGTGTTGAAAAGCTCGTAATCAATTATATGAATTCCTAAGTTTTGATGAAAACTTGTTCTGTGGTCCTTCTTGTGGAGGTTTTGGACGAGCGGGTCTAAATGGGCCGTAAAATGGACCAGAAATCGAGTTTTTGCAATATAATCGTGTTGAAAAGCTCGTAAACAATTGTATGAACTCCTAAATTTGGATTAAAACTTATTTTGCAACCCCTTTAAAGAGGTTTCGAACGAGCGAGTCTAAATGGGCCGAACAATGGATCCGTTAGAATTTTAAGTGAGTAAAAAGTACAGTAATCGAGTTTTTGCAATATAATCGTGTTGAAAAACTCTTAATCAATTATATGAATTCCTAAAATTTGATTCTAACTTATTTTGCGATCTTTTTTGTAAAGGTTTCAGACGAGCGGGTCTAAATGGGCCGAACAATGGACCCGTTAGAATTTTAACTGAGTAAAAAGTACATAAATCGAGTTTTTGCAATATAATCGTGTTGAAAAGCTCGTAATCAATTATATGAACTCCTAAATTTGGATTAAAACTTATTTTGCAGCTATTTAATAGAGGTTTTGGACGAGCGAGTCTAAATAGGCCGAACAATAGACCCATTAGAATTTTAACTAAGTAAAAAGTACAGAAATCGAGTTTTTGAAATATAATCGTGTTGAAAAGCTCGTAATCAATTATATGAACTCCTAAATTTTGATTAAAACTTGTTTTGCGATCCTTTTTGTAAGGTTTCAGATGAGCGGGTCTAAATGGGCCAAACAATGGACCTGTTAGAATTTTAACCTAAGAAAAAGTATAGAAATTGAGTTTTTGCAATATAATCATGTTGAAAAGCTCGTAATTAATTATATGAACTCCTAAAATTTGATTATAACTTATTTTGCGGTCTTTTTTGTAGAGGTTTCAGATAAGCGGGTCTAATTGGGCAGAACAATGGACCAGTTAGAATTTTAACTAAGTAAAAAGTACAGAAATCGAGTTTTTGTAATATAATCATGTTGAAAAGCTCGTAATAAATTAGATGAACTCCTAAATTTTGATTAAAACTTGATTTGCGGTCCTCTTTGTAGAGGTTTCGGACGAGCGGGTCTAAATGGGCCGTAAAATGGACCCGTTGGATTTTTATCTGAGTAAAAAGTATAGAAATTGAGTTTTTACAATATAATCGTGTTGAAAAGCTTGTAATCAATTGTATGAACTACTAAATTTGGATTAAAACATATTCTGCAGCCCTTTTGTAGAGGTTTCGGACGAGCGGGTCTAAATGGGCCTAACAATGGACCCGTTAGAATTTTAACTGAGTAAAAAGTACAGAAATCGTGTTTTTGCAATATAATTGTGTTGAAAAGCTCGTAATCAATTATATGAACTCCTAAAATTTGATTATTACTTGTTTTGCGGTCTTTTTTTGTAGAGGTTTCAGACGGGTGAGTCTAAATGGGACGAACAATGGACCCGTTAGAATTTTAACTAAGTAAAAAGTACAGAAATCGAGTTTTTGCAATATAATCCTATTGAAAAGCTCGTAATCAATTATACGAACTCCTAAATTTGGATTAAAACTTATTTTACAGCCCTTTTTTAGAGGTTTAGAATTAGCGGGTCTAAATGGGCCGAAAATGGACCCGTTAGAATTTTAACGGAGTAAAAAGTACAAAAATCGAGTTTTTGCATTATAATCATGTTGAAAAGCTCGTAATCAATTGTATGAACTCCTAAATTTGGATTAAAACTTCTTTTGCAACCCTTTTGTTGAGGTTTCGGACGAGCGGGTCTAAATGGGCCGAACAATGAACCCGTTAGAATTTTAACTGAGTAAAAAGAACAGAAATTGAGTTTTTGCAATATAATCGTGTTGAAAAGCTCGTCATCAATTATGTAAACTCCTAAAATTTGATTCTAACTTGTTTTGCGGTCTTTTTTGTAGAGGTTTCGGACGAGCAGGTTTAAATGGGCCGAACAATGGACCCGTTAGAATTTCAACTGAGTAAAAAGTACAGAAATCGAGTTTTTGCAATATAATCATGTTGAAAAGCTCGTAATCAATTGTATGAACTCGTAAATTTAGATTAAAACTTATTTTGAACCCTTTTGTAGAGGTTTCGGACGAGCGGGTCTAAATGGGCCGAACAATGGACCCGTTAGAATTTTAACTGAGTAAAAAGAACAGAAATTGAGTTTTTGCAATATTATTGGGGTGTAAAGCTCGTAATTAATTATCTAAACTCCTAAAATTTGATTATAACTTGTTTTGCGGTTTTTTTGTAGAGGTTTCGTACGAGCTAGTCTAAATGGGCCTAACAAAAGGACCCATTAGAATTTTAACTAAGTCAAAAGTTCAGAAATTGAGTTTTTGCAATATAATCGTGTTGGAAAGCTCGTAATAAATTATATGAACTCCTAAAATTTGATTAAAACTTATTTTGCGGTCTTTTTCGTAGAGGTTTCGGACGAGCGGGTCTAAATGGGCCGAGCAATGGACCCGTTAGAATTTTAACTGAGTAAAAAGTACAGAAATCGAGTTTTTGCAATATAATCGTGTTGAAAAGCTCGTAATCAATTATATGAACTCCTAAATTTGGATTAAAACTTATTTTACAGCCCTTTTTTAGAGGTTTAGAACAAGCGGGTCAAAATGGGCCGAACAATGGACCCGTTAGAATTTTAACTGAGTAAAAAGTACATAAAATGAGTTTTTGCAATATAATCATGTTGAAAAGCTCGTAATCAATTATATGAAATCCTAAAATTTGATTCTAACTTGTTTTGCGGTCTTTTTTGTAGAGGTTCCGGACGAGCGGGTCTAAATGGGCCGAACAATGGACCCGTTAGAATTTTAACTGAGTAAAATGTATAGAAATCGAGTTTTTGCAATGTAATCGTTTTGAAAAGCTCGTAATCAATTGTATGAACTCCTAAATTTGGATTAAAACTTATTTTTCAACTCTTTTGAAAAGCTCGTAATCTTCAGGAGGGTGCTCGCTTTGGAAATAGCCCGCCAAAGGGGAGAAGGACGACCGATAGGTCTGACTGGACGTCGTAAGAATAGGTGTTGAGTGTGTAAAAGTTCTATATTTTACCCCCTATTTAACCCATATTTCTGCTGCATTCAAGCATAATTCATTGCATTTAGGTTAGATTTCAGTTTCACATCACAAATATATTAAATGGCACAGTTTCTACTGAAATTGGTTATTTTTGCAGGTTGTTGTTGTAGCAGATGGAGAAGTAGGAGCTGGGCAGTAATGCAGAAAAGCTGGAACTGGATGAGCAGTCGAGGAGGACGATGCTGCCATGGTTGCCGCCTTGACAGCCAAGGACGACAGCAGTTTTGAGGAGAAGAAGCAAAGTGGCCCTCGACAGAAAGAGAAAATTAAGCCCATCTGTCGTGGAGTACCCCTATATTTTTTCGAGCCCTAGATCGGAATGAAGGCCAAGCCCAAGGTTCAAGGAAGAAATCCCAAGCAAGAAGCAAGGACGAATTAAAGACTGTTGTTCTGAAGATTTAGTCTTTATTAAGAGTTGTACTTTAAATTAAAGTTGTATTCTTGCCATATTAGAAAACTTGAACCCAAGGCCTATATAAAGGCATGTAATTCGACCTAGGAGAGGATATCACCATTCTCTAGCCTTCTTCCCAAAACCCTAGCCGTTTACCTTCCTCACCATGTTCTAAACTTCCCCCTAGGGCTAAGGGTTGATTTGTAAAGTAGTTGCAAGGATTGCTTTGTTTTAGGATTTTCTTTGTTCAATAAAATTACTTCAAGTTCTCTTATTCTGGTTTTCAACATCTTGCAAGAGTTTCGGGAGAGCATTGTGAGATTATCTATTTGCTTAATATCGGGAGAGTTAAGTATACAAAAGGAATAAGTGCGAGTTCTCTAGTTTATAGTTGAACTATCTCGGACCTAGGGATAGGACGAGGTTAAGTGGATAAGGAAGAATTCAACAACATCGGTGTTCATCCTTCGATTCACGCCGGGAGGTATCATCAAAGACGTGTTCATCGACAGACTTGGACCTAGGGATAGGCCAAGGCACAACAGGGATTCTTGCCAAGCTTGAAGTACTGAGTTGAGTAATCGCTGCCGTGATAACCAACGGACTGCTGCCGCGACAGGTGCTGCCGCAGCAGGCGCGACGATAGAACAAAGTTTCCTAGACTTTGCAACACCTACACTACTGAGCAATTCAATACCGGCCCATTCTCTCTATCTTGATTTCAATCCTCTTAATTTTCAAGTACTCTTTATATTTTAGTGACAATAATTTAAACTATTTCTTTTCCTCTCGTGCAGTAAGTCAAGGTGAAGCTATTGGCCCAGTCCATGTGGAGACGATATCCGATACTTCAGTATCACTTTACTACTTGCGTCGTGTACACTTGCACTACATTACAATAGACACTTTTACACGTAACAAGTTTTTGGCGCCATTGTCGGGGACTGGCAACATATCTTTACACTACCTTTTACTGCATTCGTTTTATTTTCTGTTTTACTTGGATTGTTCAACCTATACCTTTCACAAGGTCTCTTTGTTTTCGTATGCGCAGATCTCAGCGGGGGAAGGAACCGGAGTACCAGTTAGATCCTGAACCCGAACGAACGTTCAATCTCAAGAAAAGAGTCTGTTACCTCGTTGAAAGGAACGAATACCTAGAGCAGCAACTCATAGCAATTGAGAACGAAGGACGTGAAGAAAGAAGGGACAGCCAAGGGAATCTCCAGGATAATAACAATCCTATCGGGAATGGAGGGAACGGTCAAGCTGTCGACCCTCCTGCCGCTACCGCACGTCAGTCATGCCGAGACTACATGCTTAATGATCATGTAGAACTAGAAACAACCCTGACGGACGTAGATATTGACAACTTTGAGCTGAAACCTGTCATGTTCAGCATGATCAACAACGCTGGCCAATTTAGTGGTGCTGCTACAGAGGATGCTAGGGAGCATCTGAAAACGTTCCAGGAAATCTGTGGTTCGTTTAGACTACCAGGAGTTAATCCGGAGATACTGAGGCTTCGATTATTTCCTCATTCATTGAGGGACAGAGCAAAGACTTGGTGGAATAAACTAACGTCGGGTTCAATACGAACTTGGGCAGATCTAACTCGTGAATTTTTATCTCGTTTAATCCTTCACACTTATCTGAGCGATTACGTAACGAAATTACTACTTTTCAACAGGAAGAAGACGAGCCGATGCACGGGGCCTGGGACAGATTTACCACTCTCTTGAGGAACTGCCCAATGCATGGATTCCCCGTTTGGAACCAGATAACAAAATTCTATAATGCTGCCAATTTACAAACTCGTATTAGAATTGATTCAGTAGCAAATGGATTACTGCTGGACAAAGACCCAGATGAGGCGATGGCAGTATTGAAAAATCTGGCAAAGAATGAAGAGCAGTTTCCTACGGCAAGAAGAGGGGGTAAAGAGTTCTAGCTGTAAAGGATTATGAGGCCGACAGTACGTTAAAATCACAGGTGGCATACCTCACAAAAGCGATGAAAAAACTCTTAAAAGAAGATTCACAGCCTGTCTATTCTACTGAAGAGGTATGCAAAACTTGCGATGGAAATCACAGTTCGGAGGAGTGCCCCTTACAGTTAGAAGAAGGGATGTATGTTGGAAACTACAACAAGCAGAATTATAACTCCAACAATTACAATCCCAACTGGAGAAAGGATCCCAAGTTCTCTTGGAGCAATCCTAATAATGCCCTGAATCCTCAAGCACAGAACACTCAGAATCAGGGAGGACCTAGATTGCTGACTAGGCAGCAACCGCAGCAGCAGCAGCAACAGCCACCACCTGCCTCGACTAGTATACTGGAGCAAACTCTGGCTACATTTATGTCTCAAACAGAAACCTACATTGAGAACATGAATCATTTTGTCAAGAAGACGGAAACATTCATGGATAAAACAGAGATGCGGATGACTAACTATGAAGCTACTCTGAAATCACTGGAGACACAAATGGGTCAGATTTCCCAGCATGTTAAACCAAGGCAGAATGGCGGATTTCCTAGAAATACTGAAAATGCTAGACAACCCACACATGAGCAGTGTAAAGCCATCACTACTAGGAGTGGGGAGAAATTACCAGGGCCAGAGAAGGAAGCTGAAACAATTAAGAAACCAGCCTTGGAGTCTCCTGCCGAGGAAGCTACCCCAGCAGACGACAAGCAGCCTGCTGCCGATGAACCTGTCACGACAGCAGAAGGGACAGAGGAGAATGATGATGAACCTAAACCTCCTCGGATCTGTATGCAGTGGGAATGACGCATTGCTGATTATCGTCCCCCACCACCTTTCCCTTAGTGGCTACAGAAATTAAAACAGGAATCACAGCTTAAGAAAATTTATGATATTTTTAAGTAGGTTCATATCAACATTCCACTGTTAGATGTTGTAAGGGAAATACCTGGTTATGCCAAATTTCTCAAGGATGCCATGTCGAAGAAGTCCAGACTTGGGGAATTTGAAACGGTTAACATGACACATGGATGCATGAGTATTCTACACAAGTATCCACCCCAGAAGAAGAAGGATCCTGGGAGTTTCATCATACCGTGCATAATCGGAGACAAATTTGTGGGTAAGGCACTTTGTGATCTTGGTGCTAGTATAAATTTAATGCCCAAATCTGTTTTTCAGAAATTAGGTATTGGAAAAGCTCGACCCACAACAGTAGTACTGCAGCTGGCAGACCGCTCTTACGTTCACCCAGAAGGAAAAATTGAAGATATTCTGGTAAGAGTGGATAAGTTTATTTTTCCTGCTGACTTTCTTATCTTAGATTGTGAAGCAGATGAGAACGCACCAATCATCCTGGGGCGACCCTTCTTAGCCACAGGAAGATCACTGATTGATGTGGAAAGAGGAGAACTCATTATGAGAGTGAACAATCAAGAGATCAAGCTGAACTTTCTCCAAGCAATGAAACATGCTGATGCAGGAGAAGAGTGCAAGGCCATCACTGCAATCACCTTTGACCAACCCTGCATCAGGTCGGGCTGCCACAACATAAAAATTGGTCACTGCCTCGGCAGCCATTTAGAAGATTGTCACGACAACACCGACGACAGCAGCTCCTCAGAATCTGATACATATGATACTAAAGATCAAGAGGAGGTAAACTGGATAGGCAATCGTCCAGGTAAGTTGTTCGAGCCCTTAAATTATACCTCGGATAACCATATAATTCAAAAGCCATCAACTGTTGAGCCCCCTAT
This sequence comes from Hibiscus trionum, assembly GCA_030270665.1. Classification (NCBI taxonomy): domain Eukaryota; kingdom Viridiplantae; phylum Streptophyta; class Magnoliopsida; order Malvales; family Malvaceae; genus Hibiscus; species Hibiscus trionum. Next base: position 32,526,005 of record BSYR01000010.1, on the reverse strand, counting down.
TTTAGATCTTAAGCCCCTGCCAGGGCAGTTAAAATATGCTTTCCTTGCTTTAAATGATACGTTGCCCGTAATCATCTCTTCCAAGTTGATGCAGGAACAGGAACAACAGCTGATAGGGATGCTGCAGCAGCATTAAAAGGCGATTGGATGGACGATAGCTGATATCCAAGGCATCAGTCCGGCATTATGCATGCATAAAATCCTCCTTGAGGATGATCATAAGCCGACCATTGATGCACATAGACGACTGAATGATGCTATGCGAGAGGTGGTTCGTAAAGAGATCATAAAGTGGCTAGATGCTGGAACAATCTATGCCATCTCGGATAGCAAGTGGGTGAGCCCGGTGCAGTGCGTTCCCAAGAAAGGAGGAATAATCGTGGTAACCAACGAAGACAACGAGCTAATCCCAACCAGGACTGTGACCGGTTGGAGGGTTTGTATGGACTATCGGAAGCTTAACAAAGCTACCCGAAAGAACCACTTCCCCTTACCCTTTATTGATCAAATGCTTGATAGATTAGCGGGTAAGCCTTACTATTGTTTTCTTGATGGTTACTCAGGTTATAATCAAATAGCCATCGCACCGGAAGATCAAGAAAAGACTACATTCACATGCCCGTACGGCACATATGCTTTTCGGAGGATGCCATTTGGACTTTGTAATGCACCAGCCACCTTTCAAAGGTGCATGATGGCAATATCCTCCGATATGGTGGAGGATTTCCTAGAAATATTCATGGATGACTTTTCAGTTTTTGGCGACAACTTTGAAAGCTGCCTAAGCAACCTACAGAAAGTGCTCGAGAGATGTGAAAAAGCAAACTTGGTATTGAACTGGGAAAAATGTCACTTCATGATGGATGATGGGATAGTCCTTGGCCATAAAATTAGCTGTCGTGGCATAGAAGTCGACAGAGCTAAAATAGAAGTAATCGAAAAGATGCCGCCACCCACCACAGTCAAGGGAATTAGAAGTTTCTTAGGACATGCTGGTTTTTATCGGAGGTTCATTGCGAATTTTTCAAAAATCACCAAGCCCCTATGCCATCTTCTGGAGCAGAACCGACCCTTCGACTTTAACACTGAATGTACTGAGGTATTCAAGGTTCTGAAAGAAAAGCTGGTAACAGCCCCAATAGTACAGTCACCAGACTGGAAACTGCCGTTTGAGATCATGTGTGATGCTAGTGACTATGCTATCGGGGCAGCACTTGGGCAGAGGAAAGACAAGCTTTTTCATGTCATATACTATGCCAGCAAAACACTGAATGACGCCCAAGTGAACTACACCACCACAGAGAAGGAGCTTTTAGCTGTGGTATTCTCTATTGACAAGTTCCGTTCTTATATACTTGGAACGAAGGTCATAGTCCACACAGACCATTCTGCATTGAAGTATCTGTTCACCAAAAAGGATGCAAAGCCTAGACTGATACGTTGGATTCTGCTACTTCAAGAGTTCGACTTGGAAATCAAGGACAAAAAGGGGACAGAGAATCAAGTTGCAGATAACTTGTCAAGGTTAGAGAAGGGAAAGAGTCTACCGGCAGACGAGACACGCATACTGGAGACCTTCCCTGATGAGCAGTTGTTTGCTGCCACAATCACTGCCGCGACAGCCATGGCGGCAGGTAAGATTTCTGAACTCCCCTGGTACGCCGATTTCATTAATTTTTTAGTTAGCGGAATAATTCCTCCTGACCTTAATTATCAAGCTAGGAAGAGGTTCCAAAATGATGTTAAGCATTATTATTGGGACGAACCTCTTCTTTTCAAAATTTGTGCAGATCAGGTTATAAGGAGATGCGTACCACAGGATGAACAGGAAGATATACTTCATCACTGTCATGCTTCACAGTATGGAGGACACTTGGGAGGCAACAAAACTGCTGCCAAGGTTTTGCAGTCAGGATTCTATTGGCCGTCACTGTTTAAAGATGCTCAAATCTTCTATAAGAGTTGTGACAAGTGTCAACGGACTGGAAACATCTCAAGGAGACACGAGATGCCGCTGCAAAATATTCTTGAAGTTGAGATCTTCGACGTTTGGGGGATAGATTTTATGGGACCATTCCCATCTTCATGTGGGAACTTATATATCCTTCTGGCAGTAGATTATGTGTCCAAGTGGGTTGAAGCAATCGCCACTCAGAAAAATGATGCCAAGACGGTTCAAAGGTTTTTGCATAAAAACATTTTTTTGTAGATTTGGCATCCCCAAGGCGATCATCAGTGATGAAGGGAGACATTTCGATAATAGAGTTATAGCTGCTGCCTAAAAAAAGTATGGTGTCAAGCATCGGATTGCAACAGCGTATCACCCTCAAACCAATGGACAGGTTGAGATATCCAACAGAGAGGTTAAGAACATTCTGGAAAAGATGGTAAAGCCAACTAGGAAGGACTGGTCTCTACACCTTAATGATGCATTATGGGCCTACAAGACAACATTTAAAACTCCATTGGGAATGTCTCCCTATCGGCTGATTTATGGGAAAACGTGTCATTTACCTGTCGAGATTGAGCACAAAGCATATTGGGCCATCAAGGCAGTTAATATGGACTTGGAAAAGGCAGGACAGAAAAGGCTGCTCGACTTGAACGAGATCGAAGAAATTCGAACAATGGCCTATGACAACGCAAGAATATACAAAGACAAGACCAAGAAGTGGCATGACAAGAAGTTGCTGCCACGACAGTTCTGCCCAGGGCAGCTTGTGCTGTTGTTCAACTCTAGGTTGAAACTATTCCCAGGGAAGCTGAAATCTAGATGGTCTAGCCCATTCCAAGTGGTACAGGTTTTTCCCCATGGTGCCATCACGATCAGATCTTTAAAAGACGGGCACCAATTCAAAGTGAATGGACAACGATTGAAGCATTATCAGGGGACCGAAGCCCCAAGAATGCAAGAAGTGGTTACCTTAGGAGATGCCCCTCTCGGCATCCCTAATTTAACCTAATTTTATTTTTATTATTTTTATTATTTATATATTTATTAGGTAATTAGAGTTATTTTATTTTTAGGAATTAAAATTTTTATTTTTATTATTTTCAAGAAATAAAGGAAACAAGAAGAAGAGGAGAAGTGAATTCAGCCCACCATTTTCCATCTGCCCAAAAAGCCCAACATTTGGTCGCTGCCGTTACAGCTGCCGCGACAGACGCGGAAAATACAGCCTGTCGACACGCTATCGCAACTGACACGCAAACGCGCAGCAAACACGGAAACACGTGACAGACGCGTCAGAAACCGCGTAACAGCTGGCCCCGTTATTCGCGCCTGCCGTTACAGCTCCAACGGGCAGCAAACTCTTCCCTATATAAACCCTGTTTTACTTTCCATTTTCACTCACTTCTACTTCTTCTACTTGCTTTCTCTAGAGTTTTTCTTACTTTCATTTTATTTACACAATCCTTGCAACCATGTCTTCCAGAAACACCCGTAGAAGTGTTGCTTCAAGCTCTGCCCCAACAGCATCCACCCCACGATCCTTCCAGATTCGCGACATGTGGGAGGAACAAGGCTTCATTTACACTTCCAAGGGGGGAACCTGGGCCTGCAGCCATTCATAGCGAAGAAAATCAGAGCCCTGCAGTGGCAGCTATTCGTAGAACAGCCAGGCGAGATGAATGTGTCGCTGGTCCGAGATTTTTATGCTGCCATCGACAGCAGACACACGACAGCAGTCACGGTGAGAGAAAGAGAGGTGCCATTCGAACCAGAATACATCAACACTTTATATGGCTTCTATGTGGGCATCAATGAAGATGGTCACCAGCAATTTCTAGAGAGCCTCGACCCTGCTGCCTACGAAGTTGTCATGGCAGAGCTTACGGAAGAAGGAACCCAGTGGAATATGGACCCAAAGAATCCGAGAACGGTGAAGAGAGTTCAACTAACATCGGAGGCCAAGCTGTGGAACGCCGTCATTAAAAAGAGAATCATGCCCTCCTCGCACAATACAACCGTAGACCAACCCAGGTTAGCCCTCAATCATTCTATACTACATGAGCGGTCGATTAACGTGGGTAAATACATTCGGGAGAGCATACTAGAATGCGCACACCGGCCGACCGGACCACTCTACTTCCCCTACCTCATCACCGCCCTCTGCCGCGGCCATCATGTACCTGAAGCTGTCACCGATCTACGAGTCCAAGGGAAGAGCTGGACTGAGCGAAATCTCCTTAGCCTGATGGAACTGGCTGTTGCCACCCCGATGTCCTCTTTCGACCCCACTGCCACGGCAGCAGAGACGACAGAACCGACAGACACTGAACCTGCTGCCACGGAAGCCAGGCAGCCCACAGCAGCAGCAGCTCCAGCCGATACCTCCTCCCAGATTCTTGCTGCCATACAGAAGATGGAGGAACGACAGCTCGGCCTTATGAGCTTCATCAGGGATTTCACCACAGCTACGGTACAATTCATTCACACTTCTCTTAATTTCCCTGATGATGTATTTCCTGCCTTCCCTTCCCATTATTTTGCTGCAACCACCCCTGCCCATACCCCGACACCTGCTGCCACACCCAAGACACCGTCTGCAGCATCCACACCGACCCCTGCCACGACAGCTGCAGGCAGCAACCGCGCAGCTGATACCACTGCCCGTGGAACCAAGAGAAGAATGCCATCCTACGAACTTGATGCATTCATAGCAGGCTTCTCCTCTTCTTCAGTTTGGGCAACATCTGATGGCGAACCCTCCGTAAAGAGGAATCTGTCCAAAGAGTTCACACCCGTCAAGAGGCAGAAAACATTGGCAGACAAGAACAAGAAGGATAGCGGCATTAGCAGTGACAGCCACAGCAGCAGCAGTAGCTCCGAGGTACAGGTAGTGGAGAAACCCCCTCACATCTCCCCTACCAGAATTCAACCTCCGAGGGAGGCCAAAACGAAGAACACATCCGCCTCCCCCATCCGCCAGCCAACACCAGTTAAGAAGGCCCCTACCCACCGACAGATCCGTCTCAGCAGCGATGACGACAACAACTAAATTTTAAGTTTCTTATCTTATTATTGTTGTCTGCCTCTTTTATATATTTTGTGATGTACTTTTCATTTTCTTTTTATCTGTCATTTTGCATTGAGGGCAATGCAACCCTCGAGTTTGGGGGTGGCATCCCTCCATTAATAGAGTCTTATTTTAGTTTAAAAATTCGTGTCTTTTACTTAGTTTATTTTTGTCCAAAAAAATGAAAATTTTGGCTTAAGTCTTTTGAACTAAACTTACTTGCCGTGACAGTCTCTGTCGTGGCAGCACTTTTAGGATAGTTTTAGGAATAGTTTAGAGCCTTGCTATAGTTCTGAAACTTAAACACCATTTGTGACTCTTATATTGTCTAGAACTTTACTAGTAAACTAGAATAGGGAAAAGCTTAGTACTTGAATAGCCCCTAGAGGTGCCTAACACTGGCTCTAGGAAAAGAAGTTAAGAAACATAGACTCTTACACCTAGAGGTGCCTGAAATCAGCTTTAGGAAGTTAGCTAGAGGTGCCCAAAACCGGCTCTAGTCAAACTTAAGCTTGAAAAATAAAATCGAGTCTGAACTAAAGGAACCTAAAAATTTCCTCCAAAAAGATGAACTTTGGCATAAAAATTTAAGTTAGAAGTTTCAGCTATTCTAGTAAGCTAAGTGAGTCTAGGCATATAATTGTTCACAAAACATGCACACACTACACGAGAATTTTAGCATGGTTCCGAATAAAATCCTGAATTATCCGACAAAGTGTTGCTTGCAATAGGGAATGAAATGGTAGGTAAGGGAAAGTTCATTGTTTTAAGCCAAATAAAAAAATTTATTTGTTAGGTCTGGTCTAAATGGGCCGAACAATGGACCCGTTAGAATTTTAACTGAGTAAAAAGTACAAAAATTGAGTTTTTGTAATATAATCATGTTGAAAAGCTTGTAATTAGTTATATGAACTCCTAAATTTGGATTAAAACTTATTTTGCAGCCCATTTGTAGAGGTTTCGGACGATCGGGTTTAAATGGGCCGAACAATGGACCCGTTAGAATATTAACAGAGTAAAAAGTACAAAAATCGAGTTTTTACAATATAATCATGTTGAAAAGCTCGTAATCAATTGTATGAACTCATAAATTTGTATTAAAACTTATTTTCCAACCCTTTTGTAGAGGTTTCAGACGAGCGGGTCTAAATGGGCCGAACAATAGACCCGTTAGAATTTTAACTAAGTAAAAAGTACAGAAATCGAGGTTTTGCAATATAATCGTGTTGAAAAGCTCGTAATCAATTATATGAACTCCTAAAATTTGATTCTAACTTGTTTTGTGGTCTTTCTTGTAGAGGTTTCTGACGAGCGGGTCTAAATCGGCCGAACAATGGACCCGTTAGAATTTTAACTAAGTAAAAAGTACAGAAATCTAGTTTTTGCATTATAATCGTGTTGAAAACCTTGTAATCAATTATATGAACTCCTAAATTTGGATTAAAACTTATTTTGCAACCCTTTGTAGAGGTTTCAGATTAGCGAGTCCAAATAGGCCGAACAATGGACCCGTTAGAATTTTTAATGAGTAAAAAATAATAAAATCGAGTTTTTGCAATATAATCGTGTTAAAAAGCACGTAATCAATTGTATGAACTCCTAAATTCGGATTAAAACTTATTTTGCAACCCTTTTGTAGAGGTTTCGGACGAGCGGGTCTAAATGGGCCGAACAATGGACCCGTTAGAATTTTAACTGAGTAAAAAGTACAGTAATCGAATTTTTGCAATATAATCATGTTGAAAAGCTCGTAATCGATTATATGAACTCCTAAAATTTGATTCTAACTTGTTTTGCGGTCTTTTTTTGTAGAGTTTTCGGACGAGCGAGTCTAAATGTGCCGAACAATGGACCCGTTAGAATTTTAACTGAGAAAAAAGTACAGAAATCGAGTTTTTGCAATATAATCGTGTTGAAAAACTCGTAATCAATTGTATGAAATCCTAAATTTGGATTAAAACTTATTTTGCAACCCTTTTGTAGAGGTTTCAGACGAGCGGGTCTAAATGGGCCGAACAATGGACCCGTTAGAATATTAACTGAATAAAAAGTACAGAATTCTAGTTTTTTCAATATAATCGTGTTTAAAAACTCGTAATCAATTTTATGAACTCTTAAATTTGGACTAAAACTTATTTTGCAACCCTCTTATACAGGTTTCGGACGAGCGGGTCTAAATGGGCCGAACAATGGACCCATTGGAATTTTAACTGAGTAAAAAGTTTAGAAATTGAGTTTTTGAAAGTTAATCGTGTTGAAAAGCTCGTAATCAATTATATGAACTCCTAAAATTTGATTTTAGATTATTTTGCGGTCTTTTTTATAGAGGTTTCGGACGAGCGGGTCTAAATGGGCCGAACAATGGACCCGTTAGAATTTTAACTGAGTAAAAAGTACAGAAATCTAGTTTTTTCAATATAATCGTGTTGAAAAGCTCGTAATCAATTATATGAACTCCTAAATTTGGATTAAAACTTATTTTCCAACCCTTTTGTAGAGCTTTCGGAGAGCGGGTCCAAATGGGCCCAACAATGGACCCGTTAGAATTTTAACTGAGTAAAAAGTACAAAAATTGAGTTTTTGCAATATAATCGTTTTGAAAAGCTCTTAAACAATATGAACTCCTAAAATTTGATTCTAAATTATTTTGCGGTCTTTTTTGTAGACATTTCGGACAAGCGGGTCTAAATGGGCCGAACAATGGACCCGTTAGAATTTTAACTGAGTAAAAAGTACAGAAATCGAGTTTTTGCAATATAATCGTGTTGAAAAGCTCGTAATCAATTATATGAACTCCTAAATTTGGATTAAAACTTATTTTGCAACCCTTTTTGTAGAGGTTTCGGACGAACGGGTCTAAATGGGCCGAACAAAGGACCCGTTAGAATTTTAACAGAGTAAAAAGTACATAAATCTAGTTTTTAACTTAGCGAGTCTAAATGGGTCGAACAATGGACCCGTTAGAATTTTAACTGAGTAAAAAGTACAAAAATCGAGTTTTTGTAATATAATCGTGTTGAAAAGCTCGTAATCAATTGTATGAACTCCTAAATTTGGATTAAAACTTATTTTGCAACCCTTATGTAGAGGTTTCGGACGAGCGGGTCCAAATGGGCCGAACAATGGACCCGTTAGAATTTTAACTGAGTAAAAAGTACAAAAATTGAGTTTTTGTAATATAATTGTGTTGAAAAGCTCTTAAACAATATTATGAACTCCTAAATTTGGATTAAAACTTATTTTGTAACACTTTTGTAGAGGTTTCGGATGAGCGGGTCCAAATGGGCCGAACAATGGACCCGTTAGTATTTTAACTAAGTAAAAAGAACAGAAATTGAGTTTTTGCAATATAATCGTGTTGAAAAGCTCGTCATCAATTATGTAAACTCCTAAATTTTGATTCTAACTTGTTTTGCGGTCTTTTTTGTAGAGGTTTCGGACGAGCGGGTCCAAATGGGCCGAACAATGGACCCGTTAGAATTTTTACTCAGTAAAAAGTAATAAAATGGAGTTTTTGCAATATAATCGTGTTGAAAATCTCGTAATCAATTATATGAACTCCTAAAATTTGTTTCTAACTTGTTTTGCGGTCTTTTTTGTAGAGGTTTCGGTCAAGTGGGTCTAAATGGGCAGAACAATGGACCCGTTAGAATTTTAACACAGTAAAATGTACAAAAGTCGAGTTTTTGTAATATAATCGTGTTGAAAAGCTCTTAATCATTTTTTAGAACTCCTAAATTTGGATTAAAACTTATTTTGTACCCCAGTTTTAGAGGTTTCGGACGAGCGGGTCTAAATGGACCGAACAATGGACCCATTAGAATTTTAACAGAGTAAAAAGCGCAAAAATCGAGTTTTTGCAATATAATTGTGTTGAAAATTTCATAATCAATTGTATGAACTCCTAAATTTGGATTAAAACTTATTTTGCAACCCTTTTGTAGAGGTTTCGGACGAGCGGGTTTAAATGGGCCGAACAATGGACCCATTAGAATTTTAACTGAGTAAAAAGTTCATATATCGTGTTTTTGCAATATAATCGTGTTTGAAAGCTCGTAATCAATTATATGAACTCCTAAAATTTTATTCTAACTTGTTTTGCGGTCTTTTTTGTAGAGGTTTCGGACGAGCGGGTCTAAATGGGCCAAACAATGGACTCGTTAGAATTTTTACTCAGTAAAAAGTAATAAAATCGAGTTTTTGCAATATAATCGTGTTGAAAATCTCGTAATCAATTATATGAACTCCTAAAATTTGTTTCTAACTTGTTTTGCGGTCTTTTTTGTAGAGGTTTCGGTCAAGTGGGTCTAAATGGGCCGAACAATGGACCCGTTAGAATTTTAACACAGTAAAATGTACAAAAGTCGAGTTTTTGCAATATAATCGTGTTGAAAAGCTCTTAATCAATTTTATGAACTCCTAAATTTGGATTAAAAATTATTTTGTACCCTAGTTGTAGAGGTTTCGGACGAGCGGGTCTAAATGGGCCGAACAATGGACCCGTTAGAATTTTAACAGAGTAAAAAGCGCAAAAATCGAGTTTTTGCAGTATAATTGTGTTGAAAAGTTCATAATCAATTGTATGAACTCCTAAATTTGGATTAAAACTTATTTTGCAACCCTTTTGTAGAGGTTTTGGACGAGCGGGTTTAAATGGGCTTAACAATGGACCCGTTAGAATTTTAACTGAGTAAAAAGTTCATATATCGTGTTTTTGCAATATAATCGTGTTTGAAAGTTCGTAATCAATTATATGAACTCCTAAAATTTTATTCTAACTTGTTTTGCGGTCTTTTTTGAGGAGGTTTCAGACGAGCGGGTCTCAATGGGCCGAACAATGGACCCGTTAGAATTTTAACTAAGTAAAAATTACAAAAATTGAGTTTTTGCGTTATAATCATGTTGAAAATCTTGTAAATCAGTTATATGAACTCCTAAATTTGGATTAAAACTTATTTTGCAGCCTTTTTTGTAGAGGTTTCGGACGATCGGGTTTAAATGGACCGAACAATGGACCCGTTAGAATTTTAACGGAGTAAAAAGTACAGAAATCGAGCTTTTGTAATATAATCGTGTTGAAAAGCTCTTAATCAATTGCATGAACTCCTAAATTTGTATTAAAACTTATTTTCCAACCCTTTTGTAGAGATTTCGGATGAGCGGGTCCAAATGGGTCGAACAATGGACACGTTAGAATTTTACCAGAGTAAAAGGCACAAAATTGAGTTTTTGCAATATAATCGTGTTGAAAAGCTCGTAATCAATTATATGAACTCCTAAAATTTGATTCTAACTTGTTTTGCGGTCTTTTTGTAGAGGGTTAAGACGAGCGGGTCTAAATGGGCCGAACAATGGACCCGTTAGAATTTTAACTGAGTAAAAAGTACATAAATTGAGTTTTTGCAATATAATCATGTTGAAAAACTCTTAATCAATTGTATGAACTCCTAAATTTGGATTAAAACTTATTTTGCAGCCTTTTTTGTAGAGGTTTCGGACGATCGAGTTTAAATGGGCCGAACAATAGACCTGTTAGAATTGTAACGGAGTAAAAAGTACAAAAATCGAGTTTTTGCAATATAATCGTGTTGAAAAGCTCGTAATCAATTGCATGAACTCCTAAATTTGTATTAAAACTTATTTTCCAACCCCTTTGTAGAGATTTCGGTCGAGCGGGTCTAAATGGGTCGAACAATGGACCCGTTAGAATTTTACCAGAGTAAAAAGCACAATATTGAGTTTTTGCAATATAATCGTGTTGAAAAGCTCGTAATCAATTATATGAACTCCTAAAATTTGATTCTAACTTGTTTTGCGGTATTTTTTGTAGAGGTTTCGGACGAGCGGGTCTAAATGGGCCGAACAATGGACCCGTTAGAATTTTAACTGAGTAAAAAGTACAGAAATCGAGTTTTTGAAATATAATCATGTTGAAAAACTCTTAATCAATTGTATGAAATCCTAAATTTGGATTAAAACTTATTTTGCAGCCGTTTTTGTAGAAGTTTCGGACGATCGGGTTTAAATGGGCCGAACAATGGACCCGTTAGAATTTTAACGGAGTAAAAAGTACAGAAATCGAGTTTTTGCAATATAATCGAGTTGAAAACCTCTTAATCAATTGCATAACTCCTAAATTTGTATTAAAACTTATTTTCCAACCCTTTTGTAGAGATTTCGGACGAGCGGGTCTAAATGGGTCGAACAATGGACCCGTTAGTATTTTACCAGAGTAAAAAGCACAAAATTGAGTTTTTGCAATATAATCGTGTTGAAAAGCTCGTAATCAATTATATGAACTCCTAAAATTTGATTCTAACTTGTTTTGCGGTCTTTTTTGTAGAGGTTTCGGACGAGCAGGTCCAAATGGGCCGAACAATGGACCCGTTAGAATTTTTACTCAGTAAAAAGTAATAAAATCGAGTTTTTGCAATATAATCGTGTTAAAAAGCTCGTAATCAATTGTATGAACTCCTAAATTTGGATTAAAACTTATTTTGCAACCCTTTTGTAGAGGTTTCGGACGATCGGGTTTAAATGGGCCGAACAATGGACCCGTTAGAATTTTAACGGAGTAAAAAGAACAGAAATCGAGTTTTTGCAATATAATCATGTTGAAAAACTCTTAATCAATTGTCTGAACTCCTAAATTTGGATTAAAACTTATTTTGCAACTCTTTTGTAGATGTTTCGGACGAGCGGGTCTAAATGGGCCGAACAATGGATCCGCTAGAATTTTAACTAAATAAAAAGTACAGAAATCTAGTTTTTGCAATATAATCGTGTTGAAAAGCTCGTAATCAATTATATGAACTCCTAAAATTTGATTAAAACTTGTTTTGCGTACTTTTTTGTAGATGTTTTGAACGAGTGGGTCTAAATGGGCTGAACAATGGACCTGTTAGAATTTTAACTAAGTAAAAAGCACAAAAATCGAGTTTTTGCAATATAGTTGTGTTGAAAAGCTCGTAATCAATTGTATGAACTCCTAAATTTGGATTAAAACTTATTTTGCAGCCCTTTTTGTAGAGGTTTCGGACGATCGAGTCTTAATGGGCCGAATATTGGACCCATTAGAATTTTAACGGAGTAAAAAGTACATAAATCGAGTTTTTGCAATATAATCGTGTTGAAAAGCTCGTAATCAATTGTATGAACTCCTAAATTTGGATTAAAACTTATTTTGCAACCCTTTTGTAGAGGTTTCAGACGAGCGGGTCTAAATGGGCCAAACAATGGACCCGTTCGAATTTAAAAAGAGTAAAAAGCACAAATATCGAGTTTTTGCAATATAATTGTGTTGAAAAGCTCGTAATCAATTGTATGAACTCCTATATTTGGATTAAAACTTATTTTGCGGTCTTATTTTGTAGAGGTTATGGACGAGCGTGTCTAAATGGGCCGAACAATGGACCCATTTGAATTTTAACTGAGTAGAAAGTACAAAAAGCGAGTTTTTGCAATATAATATGTTTGAAAAGCTCTTAATCAATTGTATGAACTCCTAAATTTGGATTAAAACTTATTTTGCAACCCTTTTGTAGAGGTTTCGGACGAGCGGGTCTAAATGGGCCGAACAATGGACCCGTTAGAATTTTAACAGAGTAAAAAGCACAAAAATCGAGTTTTTGCAATATAATTGTGTTGAAAAGCTCATAATAAATTGTATGAACTCCTAAATTTTGATTAAAACTTATTTTGCCACCCTTTTGTAGAGGTTTCGGATGAGCGGGTCTAAATGGGCCGAACAATGGACCCGTTAGAATTTTAATGGAGTAAAAAGTACAGAAATAGAGTTTTTGCAATATAATCGTGTTGAAAAGCTCGTAATCAATTGTATGAACTCCTAAATTTGGATTAAAACTTATTTTGAAACCCTTTTTTTAGAGGTTTCGGACGAACGAGTCTAAATGGGCCGAACAATGGACCCATTAGAATTTTAACTAAGTAAAAAGTTTAGAAATCGAGTTTTTGAAATATAATCGTGTTGAAAAGCTCGTAATCAATTATATGAACTCCTAAATGGGCCGAACAATGGACCCGTTAGAACTTTAATTGTGTTAAAAGTACAGAAATCGAGTTTTTGAATTATAATCGTGTTGAAAAGCTCGTAATCAATTATAGAACTCCTAAATTTGGATTAAAACTTATTTTGCAGCCCTTTTGTAGAGGTTTCGGACGAGCGAGTCTAAATGGGTCGAATAATGGACCCGTTAGAATTTTAACAATGTAAAATGTACAGAAATCGAATTTTTGCAATCTAATCATGTTGGAAAGCTTGAAATCAATTATATGAACTCTTTAATTTTATTATAACTTGTTTTACGGTCTTTTTTGTAGAGGTTTCGGACGAGTAGGTCTAAATGGGTCGAACAATGGACCCGTTAGAATTTTAACTGAGTAAAAAGTACAGAAATTGAGTTTTTGCAATATAATCATGTTGAAAAGTTTGTAATCAGTTATATGAACTCTTAAATTTGGATTATAACTTATTTTGCAGCCCTTTTTGTAGAGGTTTCGGACGATCGGGTTTGAATGGGTCGAACAATGGACCCGTTAGAATTTTAACGGAGTAAAATGAACAGAAATCGAGTTTTTGCAATATAATCGTGTTGAAAAGCTCGTAATCAATTGTATTGACTCCTAAATTTGTATTAAAACTTATTTTCCAACCCTTTTGTAGTGGTTTCGGATGAGTGGGTCTAAATAGGCCGAACAATGGACCCGTTAGAATTTTAACTAAGTAAAAAGTACAGAAATCGGGGTTTTGCAATATAATCGTGTTGAAAAGCTCGTAATCAATTATATGAACTCCTAAAATTTGATTCTAACCTGTTTTGTGGTCTTTTTTGTAGAGGTTTCAGACGAGCGGGTCTAAATCGGCCGAACAATGGACCCGTTAGAATTTTAACTAAGTAAAAAGTACATAAATCGAGTTTTTGCATTATAATCATGTCGAAAAGCTTGTAATCAAATGTATGAACTCCTAAATTTGGATTAAAACTTATTTTGCAACCCTTTTGTAGAGGTTTCGGACGAGCGGGTCTAAATGGGCCGAACAATGGACCCGTTAGAATTTTAACTGAGTAAAAAGTACAATAATCGAGTTTTTGCAATATAATCATGTTGAAAACCTTGTAATCAATTATATGAACTCTTAAGATTTGATTCTAACTTGTTTTGCGGTGTTTTTTGTAGAGGATTCGGAAGAGCGGGTCTAAATGGGCCGAACAATGGACCCGTTAGAATTTTAACTAAGTAAAAAGTACAGAAATCGAGGTTTTCCAATATAAACGTGTTGAAAAGCTCGTAATCAATTATATGAACTCCTAAAATTTGATTCTAACTTGTTTTCCGGTCTTGTTTGTAGAGGTTTCGAACGAGCGAGTCTAAATGGGCCTAACAATGGACGCGTTAGAATTTTATCTGAGTAAAAAGTACAGAAATCGAGTTTTTGCAATATAATCGTGTTGAAAAGCTCGTAATCAATTGTATGAACTCCTAAATTTGTACTAAAACTTATTTTCCAACCCTTTTGTAGAGGTTTCGGACGACCGGGTCTAAATGGGCCGAACAATGGACCCGTTAGAATTTTAACGGAGTAAAAGTACAAAAATCGGGTTTTTGCAATATAATCGTGTTGAAAAGCTCGTAATCAATTGTATGAACTCCTAAATTTGGATTAAAACTTATTTTGCAACCCTTTTGTAGAGGTTTCGGACGAACGGATCCAAATGGGCCAAACAATGGACCCGTTAGTATTTCAACTAAGTAAAAAGTACAAAAATCGAGTTTTTGCAATATAATCGTGTTGAAAATCTCGTAATCAATTATATGAACTCCTAAAATTTGTTTCTAACTTGTTTTGTGGTCTTTTTTGTAGAGGTTTCGGACAAGCGGGTGTAAATGGGCCGAACAATGGACCCGTTAGAATTTTAACTGAGAAAAAGGTATAGAAATTGAGTTTTTGCAATATAATCGTGTGGAAAAGCTCGTAATCAATTGTATGAACTCCTAAATTTGGATTAAAACTTATTTTGCAACCCTTTTGTAGAGGTTTCAGACGAGCGGGTCTAAATGGGCCGAACAATGGACCCGTTAGAATATTAACTGAATAAGAAGTACAGAATTCTAGTTTTTTCAATATAATCGTGTTGAAAAGCTCGTAATCAATTTTATGAACTACTAAATTTGGAATAAAACTTATTTTGCAACCCTCTTGTACAGGTTTTGGTCGAGCGGGTCTAAATGGGCCGAACAATGGACCCATTGGAATTTTAACTGAGTAAAAAGTTCAGAAATCGAGTTTATGCAATATAATCATGTTGAAAAGCTCGAAATTAGTTATATGAACTCTTAAATTCGATTAAAACTTGTTTTGCGGTCTTTTTTGTAGAGGTTTCGGACGAGCGGGTCTAAATGGGCCGAACTATGGACTCGTTAGAATTTTAACTGAGTAAAAAGTACAGAAATTGAGTTTATGCAATATAATCATGTTGAAAAGCTCGTAATCAATTTTATGAACTCCTAAATTTGGATTAAAACTTATTTTGCAGCCCTTTTGTAGTGGTTTCAGAAGATCGGGTTTAAATGGGCCGAACAATGGACCCGTTAGAATTTTAACGAAGTAAAAAGTACAGAAATCGAGTTTTTGAAATATAATCGTGTTGAAAAGCTCGTAATCAATTATATGAACTCCTAAATTTGGGTTAAAACTTATTTTCCAACCCTTTTGTAGAGCTTTCAGAGAGTGGGTCTAAATGGGTCGAGCAATGGACCCGTTAGAATTTTTTTGAGGAAAGGGCCTCATTAAAAACCCCACTAATCCTAACTGGGCTGGCCAAGCTAGGGTCCTAAGAGGGGTAAAGAGTGCCCAAATATATTATAAATCATGGTGGTTGGTGAACAACCGGTACAAATGTTCGCAAAGCATCGGGCATGCCCGGTCCGAAATACAAAGAGGATTTAGAATGAAGGGCCCAATTGGCGATATAGTGAGCTAAAACATTAGCTGTGCGCGGTACATAAAGTAAACATAAACCAGGTACAGTATCAAGGAAAGATCTAGCTGTCTGAATCTGCCGCTGAAGGGGGAGGCATCCTCTCCGGTTTGACGCAGCCTATTGACCAACAGGGCCGCGTCCGACTCAAGAAGAAAGCCTTGCCAGCCAGCGTCTGCACCGAGTGTGACTCCGGCGATGATAGCGTGGAGTTCCGCGGATGGAGAATCTGCGGTAGCGTCCAAATATAGAGCCCTTCCTAGCAAGATAGCGCCAGTGGCGTCACGAGCCACAATACCAATGCCAGCGGATCCCGAAGCTGAGTTGAAAGCACCATCGACATTGATTTTGATCGTCCCAGTCGGCGGTTGTCTCCAGACAGGTTGGGAAAGGGCTAGCTCCGTCTGCGATCGCGTCGTGGTATGGTCTGAGTTGGCCGAGATGTAGTCGCGAAGTAGTTCCTGGGAGTTCATCAGAGTAAGCCAAGGGGGCTGTAGACGCTGAGAATGGACCCTGTCATTCCTCCTGTTCCATAGATTCCACAAGGTAGTCAATAGGAGATCGAATTGTGCGCGCGAGAGAAGCATAGCTCCCTGTTCTAGCCAGAGGGGTAACTGAGGTGGCCGTGCTGTCACATAACGCACGGGGGAAGCCAGCAAGGCCTAGCACCTCGGCAGCGCCCGGGCAGTCCCTAAATGCGTGAATCGCAGTTTCAAGAATCGAGGGACAGAACGGGCACATGCCAGTGCCCATCCCAAGAGCCGCAAGACGGTCACCAGTAGGTAATGCACCCCGCCCCACCCGCCATCCAAAGGTGCGAACCTTCGGAAGCGTATTAGATTTAGCAATGATCTTCCAGAGTGGGCACGGGCGCTCAAGGGGCCGTGAGGGCCTACGCAGGAAGAGGTAGCCGGAGCGTACTGTATATATGTTAGTATCGTGAAAGCCCCACAGTAAGGTATCACGGCGTACATCGGATATCTGTACGTGCAATATGTTGGCAGCATCATCCCAGTCAAAGTATTGACGAACTTTATTTTCGTCCCACGAGTTTTGATGGCGAATCATAAAATCACCGCAGCGCAAGGGTATCTCCTCATTATCCTGATAGTTACCAAAAAAGGAGAGACCAGCGGACCCACCCCAGTGTTCTTGATGGATACGTATACGACTGTCAATGCCGGGCCGCCAGAAAAAACCTGGCTGCAAGCGTTGCATGGCTTGCCAGATACCTCGCCAGGCAAATGAGGCGCGCTGGTAAGCTTTCGCATCCAGAATATTGCCGGAGGGGTAATAACGTGACCGCAAGACCCTTGCAAGTAGGGAATCAGACGAGTGAATCAGTCGCCAGATTTGTTTCCCAAGAAGAGCAATGTTAAAGTCCCGTAAGTCACGGAAGCCCATTCCCCCAGCGGCTTTGGGCGTACACATGGTATTCCAGGACAGCATTGGCCATCCTTTCTTGTTACTTCTGCCCGACCACCAGTATCGACGAATTGAGCGTGTCGCATCGTCGACAATGTTTTGGGGAAGCAGATAGCATGACATGACGTACTGAGGTAAAGCTTGTGCTACTGATTTTATTAGAATTTCACGCCCACTGTATGAAAGCAAATTAGTATCCCATTTAGCCATGCGTGAGTTAACCTTGTCACGAATAAACCCAAGACTGGCCGTTCGATTTCGCCCAACGAGAAGAGGGACCCCCAGATAAGTACCAGGGTCGTCAACCAAACGGATGCCAAGAGTATGCTGAAGGGCCTGTGAGAAGTCTGTCGAGCAGGAAGAGCTACAAAAGGCAGTCGATTTAGCAAAGTTGACAGATTGGCCCGAGGATGATTCATACAAACGAAGAATCTCCTTCAATCGCTGGACTTCCGTTGGGCAATTACGGACAAATACAATGCTGTCGTCCGCAAAGAGCAGATGATTAATCCGCGGTCCTCGGCGATTGGTCTGTAAGCCAACGAGTCGTCCCGCTCGCTGTTCGGCCTCAAGAGCCGCGGAAAGCCCTTGGGAGCATATTAAGAAAAGGAAAGGCGAGAGAGGGTCGCCTTGCCGGATTCCCCTAGTCGGAGAGAATTCTTGGGAGAGAGCGCCATTAAGACGGACTGAGAAGGAAACAGTTGATACGCAACGGAGTAACAACTGCACCCAGTCGGGCGCAAATCCCATACGTATCATTACGTCTTTAAGAAAAGACCATTCAACCTTGTCAAAGGCCTTCTCCATGTCTAATTTCAAGGCATCCCCTTGATAGATCGAAGCATTATTTGAATGAAGGGTATGAACAAGTTCATGCGCAATCAGGATATTATCAGTGATGTTCCTGCCACTAACAAAAGCGGCTTGCGCATCACTGATACAAGACGGTAAGATAGGTTTGAGCCGATTCACAAGAACCTTGGCAACAGTTTTGTAAATGACAGTGCATAAACTGATCGGTCGAAATTGACGCATGTTTGAAGCGTCAGGCACTTTCAGGATGAGGACAATAATCGCTTTGTTAACCGTTTCCATGTCCTCTTCCCCTCGTAAAAGACGCAAACAAAGTTGGACGAATTCAGGCCCAATGACATCCCAGTATTGCCTGTAGAAGCTACTAGGGAAGCCATCAAAACCCGAAGCTTTCCTGGGACAGATATCCCGAAAAGCTGTGATTACCTCATCTTCAGTGAAAGGTCGAAGCAACGAATCATTCATTGCAGCATTAACAGCGGGGCTAATGTGTTCCAAAAAAGGGGAGAGGAAGTCGGACTAGATGATGTAAACAAAACCTGGAAGTAATCCGAGGCAATCCGAAGAAGCTCAGGTTTCTCGGTATGCCATGTTTGGTTTACATCAAAGAGACCACGTATAGTGTTCTTTTTCCTTCGTTTAGACGCCCTGGCATGGAAGAAAGACGTGTTCTTGTCACCTTGCGATAGCCAGGTAACACGAGAACGCTGAGCCCAATAGGCTTCTCTTGCATCCAAGAGGCGTCGAAGTTCCAATTTCGCATCTCGTAGATTGAGCAGCATGTCATGTGATAGCTGTCGTCTACACATGTAAGAATTGATCTGACGTTGAAGCTCAGCGATGCGGTTGTTGGATTTGAAACGACGATTCGTTTGCCAATCATGTAAGTGGCTCCCAACAATAGTCAATTTGTCAAGGAGGGTGCTCGACGCATTTGACCAGGCTTGGTGGAAGGCTTTGATACATGATGGGTCATTTGCCCAGCAAGACTCAAAGCGAAAGTGATCGCCATCATGCTGGGAACGATCCTCACGGGGGGCAACACGTTTGGTGTCCATGAGAATGACATAATGATCGGAATCTGGAGAGAAAACGTTCCTGCATTGGATTGTTAGGTGGGCATTGAGCCATGCATTACACGCAAGGAATCGATCGAGACGTTCACAAACGGGTGTGACATTGGGCCCCGTTCGAGACCATGTGAACCATCCCGAACAGGGTTTACAATAAAAAATTCTATTGCGAGCAAGGCAATCTCGAAAGTTGGTGATTTGTAATTGTGGTCTACGACAACCGCCTTGTTTTTCAGAGTCGGATAAAATGTCGTTTAGGTCCCCACCAATTAGCCAAGGCAATGGGGAATTGCTACGAAGAGAGTCTATGAGCTCCCACGTTTTATATTTCATGCTAGTTTCTGCGTACCCATAGACGCCGGTGAATCGAAAGCAATCATCAGTAGTTGTTATAGTTGAATCAATGTGACGATCAGAATACGATAAAAGATCTAGAGACGTCTTATTATTCCACAAAAGTAAAAGACCAGAGCAAGTGGAGCTGCTTTTCACATGGAAGCAGCCCGTCATTTCCAAAGAAAGTTTTAAACGTTCAAAATTAAAATTAAACAATCTAGTTTCAGACAAGAAAATAATTGTAGGTTCCAATTTCCGGACTAGTGAAACAAGCCCTTGAACTGCCTCTGGTGAACCAAGCCCACGACAGTTCCAGCAAAAGAGCCTCATTTCTCTCGGCGGGGTTGAATATCAACCGCCGCCGAAGAGATTTTACTGCTCATCCCAGCTTTAGTGTGTTTGGTAGTTTTTTCAGTTGGTGCTCCGGGTTTTGCCGGCCTTGCTGAAACCTTGGGTGAGGTGCGCGGGCGCTTAGCCGTAGTGGGCGCAGCTAGGGGTGGGCTGCGCTTTGCCTTGCGAGGTTCTGTTGCACCCTTCGGAGGGCTCGATGTGGTAGCAAGCCAATCCTCGAATTCCGGGTTAACATAAACATTACTGCCGTGACTAGCAGTGGTAGATTTGTCAGGCACGGCAGTGGGCACCGGGAAACCTTCACCATCAATCAACACAAACCATTTGTCGGGCGGGGTGGATGATGCATCATCAATCCCTGCAACTTGGGCAGTGTTGGGAGCTCCAGTGTTTGCTAATTCCGCATCAGCAGGTATAACAGCAAGAGGGGCCACATCGAGGGGTTCAACGGAAATGCCATCAGTGGGTGAGTTGTGCTGTCCAGTGGGATCGCCCCCCGCGTCCACCATTGGTGCATCAGGGGCAACTGGGGCCGTCTAGTCCAGCAGTGCGTCTGCACCCGTAGGTGCCACAGCATCGGGGGCATTAGCAGCATCGGCAGCTATGGGCACGGCAGTAGCCTCGTCCTTCGGTTCTGAGGCTGCAGAATTCGACATCATCGTGGCTGAGGCCGCGTCAGCAACAACGACAGTGAGGATAGTGTCGATGAGAAAAGCATAGTAGATAAATATTATAAAATATTTCTACGAATAAAAGTGCATTATAATTATCCAAAGATACCGGCGGTGGCTGGTTTCTTTGTTGTTGGTCCTGCACCTGGGAAAAGGTGAGAAAATTGAGTATGAACTGCATAAAAATGCATGCATCACGCAAGGCATAAAGAATAAGAAAAGAGATGGTCCAATCCCTAAAGGAAAAAATATAGAGATAGGGTAGTGTACCGGTGGCCATCGAGGGCTTGGTTGACAGGCCAGCTGGCCCGAAATAACATACCCGGCCTCTGGTTGTTAGTTTGGACTTTCTCTTCGGAGTAGGGGCACGTAGCCAATCTCCATACTACTTGGGTTCCGTTTTGTCATCCTTAATTTCCGCACAGGTGGCTTTAAGATGGCATAGAATGCCACACCCGTGACAGAAAGTGGGTAGCTTCTCATATTGAAGCGGCAACATTTGAGGACCTTCGTCCTCCTCGATGCGTAATATTATGAACTCCTAAATTTGGATTAAAACTTATTTTGTAACACTTTTGTAGAGGTTTCGGATGAGCGGGTCTAAATAGGCCGAACAATGGACCCGTTAGAATTTTAACTGAGTAAAAAGTATAGAAATTGAGTTTTTGCAATAAAATCATGTTGAAAAACTCTTAATCAATTGTATGAACTCCTAAATTTGGATTAAAACTTATTTTGCGGTCTTTTTTGTAGAGGTTTCGGACGAGCGGGTCTAAATGGGCCGAACAATGGACCCGTTAGAATTTTAACTGAGTAAAAAGTACAGAAATCGAGTTTTTGCAATATAATCATGTTGAAAAACTCTTAATCAATTGTCTGAACTCCTAAATTTGGATTAAAACTTATTTTGCAACTCTTTTGTAGATGTTTCGGACGAGCGGGTCTAAATGGGCCGAACAATGTACCCTTTAGAATTTTAACTAAGTAAAAAGTATAGAAATCGAGTTTTTGCAATATAATCGTGTTGAAAAGCTCGTAATCAATTATATGAAGTCCTAAAATTTAATTAAAACTTGTTTTGCGTACTTTTTTGTAGATGTTTTGGACGAGCGGGTCTAAATGGGCTGAAAAAATGGACCTATTAGAATTTTAACTGAGTAAAAAGCACAAAAATCGAGTTTTTGCAATATAGTTGTGTTGAAATGCTCGTAATCAATTGTATGAACTCCTAAATTTGGATTCAAACTTATTTTGCAACCCTTTTCTAGACGTTTCAGACGAACGGGTCTAAATGGGCCGAACAATGGACCCATTCGAATTTAAAAAGAGTAAAAAGCACAAAAATCGAGTTTTTGCAATATAATTGTGTTGAAAAGCTCGTAGTAATCAATTGTATGAACTCCTAAATTTGGATTAAAACTTATTTTGCGGTCTTTTTTGTAGAGGTTTTGGACGAGCGGGTCTAAATGGGCCGAACAATGGGCTCGTTAGAATTTTAACTGAGTAGAAAGTACAAAAAGCGATTTTTTGCAATATAATATGTTTGAAAAGCTCTTAATCAATTGTATGAACTCCTAAATTTGGATTAAAACTTATTTTGCAAACCTTTTGTAGAGGTTTCGGACGAGCGGGTCTAAATGGGCCGAACAATGGACCCGTTAGAATTTTAACTTAGTAAAATGCACAAAAATCGAGTTTTTGCAATATAATTGTGTTTAAGAGCTCATAATAAATTGTATGAACTCCTAAATTTGGATTAAAACTTATTTTGCAACCCTTTTGTAGAGGTTTCGGACGATCGGGTCTAAATGGGCCGAACAATGATTTCGTTAGAATTTTAACGGAGTAAAAAGTACAGAAATCGAGTTTTTCAATATAATCATGTTGAAAAGCTCGTAATCAATTGTATGAACTCCTAAATTTGGCTTAAAACTAATTTTGAAACCCTTTTTTACAGGTTTCGGACGAACGAGTCTAAATGGGCCGAACAATGGACCCAATAGAATTTTAACTAAGTAAAAAGTTCAAAAATCTAGTTTTTGAAATATAAACGTGTTGAAAAGCTCGTAATCAATTATATGAACTCCTAAAATTTTATTCTAACTTATTTTGCGGTCTTTTTTGTAGAGGTTTCGGACTAACGGGTCGAAATGGGCCGAACAATGGACCCGTTAGAATTTTAATTGAATAAAAGTACAGAAATCGAGTTTTTGAATTATAATCGTGTTGAAAAGCTCGTAATCAATTATAGAACTCCTAAATTTGGATTAAAACTTATTTTGCAGCCCTTTCTGTAGAGGTTTCGAACGAGCGAGTCTAAATGGGTCTAAAAATGGACCCGTTAGAATTTTAACAGAGTAAAATGTACAGAAATCAAGTTTTTGCAATATAATCATGTTGGAAAGCTTGAAATCAATTATATGAACTCTTTAATTTGATTATAACTTGTTTTGCGGTCTTTTTTGTAGATGTTTCGGATGAGCAGGTCTAAATGGGTCGAACAATGGACTCGTTAGAATTTTAACTGAGTAAAAAGTACATAAATTGAGTTTTTGCAATATAATCATGTTGAAAAGCTTGTAATCAGTTATATGAACTCCTAAATTTGGATTAAAAATTATTTTGCAGCCCTTTTTGTAGAGGTTTCGGACGATCGGGTTTAAATGGGTCGAACAATGGACCCGTTAGAATTTTAACGGAGTAAAAATTACAGAAATCGAGTTTTTGCAATATAATCGTGTTGAAAAGCTCGTAATCAATTGTATCAACTCCTAAATTTGTATTAAAACTTATTTTCCAACCCTTTTGTAGAGGTTTCGGACGAGCGGGTCTAAATGGGCCGAACAATGGACCCGTTAGAATTTTAACAGAGTAAAAAGCGCAAAAATCGAGTTTTTGCAATATAATTATGTTGAAAAGTTCATAATCAATTGTATGAACTTCTAAATTTGGATTAAAACTTATTTTGCAGCCTTTTTGTAGAAGTTTCGGACGATCAGGTTTAAATGGGCCGAACAATGGACCCGTTAGAATTTTAACGTAGTAAAAAGTACAGAAATCGAGCTTTTGCAATATAATCGTGTTGAAAAGCTCGTAATCAATTGCATGAACTCCCAAATTTGTATTAAAACTTATTTTCCAACCCTTTTGTAGAGATTTCGGATGAGCAGGTCTAAATGGGTCGAACAATGGACCCGTTAGAATTTTACCAGAGTAAAAAGCACAAAATTGATATTTTGCAATATAATCGTGTTGAAAAGCTCGTAATCAATTATATGAACTCCTAAAATTTGATTCTAACTTGTTTTGCGGTCTTTTTTGTAGAGGTTTCGGACGAGCGGGTCTAAATAGGCCGAACAATGGACCCGTTAGAATTTTAACTGAGTAAAAAGTACAGAAATTGAGTTTTTGCAATAAAATCATGTTGAAAAACTCTTAATCAATTGTATGAACTCCTAAATTTGGATTAAAACTTATTTTGCAGTTTTTTTTGTAGAGGTTTCGGACGATCGGGTTTAAATGGGCCGAACAATGGACCCGTTAGAATTTTAACGGAGTAAAAAGTTCAAAAATCGAGTTTTTGCAATATAATCGTGTTGAAAAGCTCGTAATCAATTGCATGAACTCCTAAATTTGTATTAAAACTTATTTCCAAACCCTTTTGTAGAGATTTCGGACGAGCGGGTCTAAATGGGTCAAACAATGGACCCGTTAGAATTTTACCAGAGTAAAAAGCACAAAATCGAGTTTTTGCAATATAATCGTGTTGAAAACCTCGTAATCAATTATATGAACTCCTAAAATTTGATTCTAACTTGTTTTGCAGTCTTTTTTTTGAGGTTTCGGACGAGCGGGTCCAAATGGGCCGAATAATGGACCCGTTAGAATTTTAACTGAGTAAAAAGTACAAAATAGAGTTTTTGCATTATAATCATGTTGAAAAGCTCGTAATCAATTATATGAACTCCTAAAATTTGATTCTAACTTGTTTTGCTGTATTTTTTAGAGGTTTCGGACGAGCTGGTTTAAATGGGCCGAACAATGGACCCTTTAGAATTTTAAATAAGTAAAAAGTATAGAAATCGAGTTTTTGCAATATAATCATGTTGAAAAGCTTGTAATCAGTTATATGAACTCCTAAATTTGGATTAAAACTTATTTTGTAGCCTTTTTTGTAGAGGTTTCGGACGATCGGGTTTAAATGGGCCGAACAATGGACCCGTTAGAATTTTAACGGAGTAAAAAGTACAGAAATCGAGTTTTTGCAATATAATCGTGTTGAAAAGCTCGTAATCAATTGCATGAACTCCTAAATTTGTATTAAAACTTATTTTCCAACCCTTTTGTAGAGATTTTGGACGAGCAGGTCTAAATGGGTCGAACAATGGACCCGTTAGAATTTTACCAGAGTAAAAAGCACAAAATTGAGTTTTTGCAATATAATCGTGTTGAAAAGCTCGTAATCAATTATATGAACTCCTAAAATTTGATTCTAACTTGTTTTGCGGTCTTTTTTGCAGAGGTTTCGGACGAGCGGGTCTAAATGGGCCGAACAATGGACCCGTTAGAATTTTAACCGAGTAAAAAGTACAGAAATCGAGTTTTTGCAATATAATCATGTTGAAAAACTCTTAATCAATTGTCTGAACTCCTAAATTTGGATTAAAACTTATTTTGCAACTCTTTTGTAGATGTTTCGGACGAGCGGGTCTAAATGGGCCGAACAATGGACCCTTTAGAATTTTAACTAAGTAAAAAGTATAGAAATCGAGTTTTTGCAATATAATCGTGTTGAAAAGCTCGTAATCAATTATATGAAGTCCTAAAATTTAATTAAAACTTGTTTTGCGTACTTTTTTGTAGATGTTTTGGACGAGCGGGTCTAAATGGGCTGAAAAAATGGACCTATTAGAATTTTAATTGAGTAAAAAGCACAAAAATCGAGTTTTTG
The DNA here is from genome assembly GCA_030270665.1 of Hibiscus trionum. Classification (NCBI taxonomy): domain Eukaryota; kingdom Viridiplantae; phylum Streptophyta; class Magnoliopsida; order Malvales; family Malvaceae; genus Hibiscus; species Hibiscus trionum. The sequence goes on along the minus strand of BSYR01000010.1, from coordinate 32,500,364 downwards.
CAATATAGTTGTGTTGAAAAGCTCGTAATCAATTGTATGAACTCCTAAATTTGGATTCAAACTTATTTTGCAACCCTTTTCTAGAGGTTTCAGACGAACGGGTCTAAATGGGCCGAACAATGGACCCGTTCGAATTTAAAAAGAGTAAAAAGCACAAAAATCGAGTTTTTGCAATATAATTGTGTTGAAAAGCTCGTAATCAATTGTATGAACTCCTAAATTTGGATTAAAACTTATTTTGCAGTCTTTTTTGTAGAGGTTTTTGACGAGCGGGTCTAAATGGGCCGAACAATGGACTCGTTAGAATTTTAACTGAGTAGAAAGTACAAAAAGCGATTTTTTGCAATATAATATGTTTGAAAAGCTCTTAATCAATTGTATGAACTCCTAAATTTGGATTAAAACTTATTTTGCAAACCTTTTGTAGAGGTTTCGGACGAGCGGGTCTAAATGGGCCGAACAATGGACCCGTTAGAATTTTAACTGAGTAAAAAGCACAAAAATCGAGTTTTTGCAATATAATTGTGTTTAAAAGCTCATACTAAATTGTATGAACTCCTAAATTTGGATTAAAACTTATTTTGCAACCCTTTTGTAGAGGTTTCGGACGATCGGGTCTAAATGGGCCGAACAATGATTCCGTTAGAATTTTAACGGAGTAAAAATTACAGAAATCGAGTTTTTCAATATAATCGTGTTGAAAAGCTCGTAATCAATTGTATGAACTCCTAAATTTGGCTTAAAACTAATTTTGAAACCCTTTTTTACAGGTTTCAGACGAACGAGTCTAAATGGGCCGAAAAATGGACCCAATAGAATTTTAACTAAGTAAAAAGTTCAAAAATCTAGTTTTTGAAATATAAACGTGTTGAAAAGCTCGTAATCAATTATATGAACTCCTAAAATTTTATTCTAACTTATTTTGCAGTCTTTTTTGTAGAGGTTTCGGACTAACGGGTCGAAATGGGCCGAACAATGGACCCGTTAGAATTTTAATTGATTAAAAAGTACAGAAATCGAGTTTTTGAATTATAATCGTGTTGAAAAGCTCGTAATCAATTATAGAACTCTTAAATTTGTATTAAAACTTATTTTCCAACCCTTTTGTAGAGGTTTCGGACGAGCGGGTCTAAATGGCCCGAACAATGGACCCATTAGAATTTTAACTAAGTAAAAAGTACAGAAATCGAGGTTTTGCAATATATCGTGTTGAAAAGCTCGTAATCACATATATGAACTCCAAAAATTTGATTCTAACTTGTTTTGCGGTCTTTTTTGTAGAAGTTTCGGACGAGCGGGTCTAAATCGGCCGAACAATGGACCCGTTAGAATTTTAACTAAGTAACATTACAGAAATCGAGATATTGCAATATAATCGTGTTGAAAAGCTCGTAATCAACTGTATGAACTCCTAAATTTGGATTAAAACTTATTTTGTAAATCTTTTGTAGAGGTTTCGGACGACCAGGTCTAAATGGGCCGAGCAATGGACCCGTTAGAATTTTAACTGAGTAAAAAGTACAGAAATCGAGTTTTTGCAATATAATCGTGTTGAAAAGCTCGTAATCAATTATATGAACTCCTAAAATTTGATTAAAACTTGTTTTGCGGCCTTTTTGTAGAGGTTTCGGACGAGCGGGTCTAAATGGGCCGAACAATAGACCCGTTAGAATTTTAAATGAGTAAAAAGTACAGAAATCGAGTTTTTGCAATATAATCGTGTTGAAAAGCTCGTAATCATTTATATGAACTCCTAAATTTCGATTAAAACATATTTTGCGGTCCTTTTTGTAAGGTTTCGGACAAGCGATTCTAAATGGGGCGAACAATGGACCCGTTAGAATTTTAACCGAATTAAAATTATAAAAATTAAGTTTTCGCAATATAATCGTGTTGAAATTCTCGTAATAAATTGTATGAACTCCTAAATTTGGATTAAAACTTATTTTGCAACATTTTTTGTAGAGGTTTCGGACGAGCAGGTCTAAATGGGCCGAACAATGATTCCGTTAGAATTTTAACGGAGTAAAAAGTACAGAAATCGAGTTTTTCAATATAATCGTGTTGAAAAGCTCGTAATCAATTGTATGAACTCCTAAATTTGGCTTAAAACTAATTTTGAAACCCTTTTTTACAGGTTTCGGACGAACGGGTCCAAATGGGCCGAACAATGGACCCGTTAGAATTTTAATTGATTAAAAAGTACAGAAATCGAGTTTTTGAATTATAATCGTGTTGAAAAGCTCGTAATCAATTATAGAACTCCTAAATTTGGATTAAAACTTATTTTGCAGCCCTTTTTGTAGAGGTTTCGGACGAGCGAGTCTAAATGGGTCTAAAAATGGACCCGTTAAAATTTTAACAGAGTAAAATGTACAGAAATCAAGTTTTTGCAATATAATCATGTTGGAAAGCTTGAAATCAATTATATGAACTCTTTAATTGGATTATAACTTGTTTTGCGGCCTTTTTTGTAGATGTTTCGGATGAGCAGGTCTAAATGGGTCGAACAATGGACCCGTTAGAATTTTAACTGAGTAAAAAGTATAGAAATTGAGTTTTTGCAATATAATCATGTTGAAAAGCTTGTAATCAGTTATATGAACTTCTAAATTTGGATTAAAAATTATTTTGCAGCCCTTTTTGTAGAGGTTTCAGACGATCGGGATTAAATGGGTCGAACAATGGACCCGTTAGAATTTTAACGGAGTAAAAAGTACAAAAATCGAGTTTGTGCAATATAATCATGTTGAAAAGCTCGTAATCAATTGTATTAACTCCTAAATTTGTATTAAAACTTATTTTCCAACCCTTTTGTAGAGGTTTCGGACGAGTGGGTCTAAATGGCCCGAACAATGGACCCGTTAGAATTTTAACTAAGTAAAAAGTACAGAAATCGAGGTTTTGCAATATATCGTGTTGAAAAGCTCGTAATCACATATATGAACTCCAAAAATTTGATTCTAACTTGTTTTGCGGTCTTTTTTGTAGAAGTTTCGGACGAGCGGGTCTAAATCGGCCGAACAATGGACCCGTTAGAATTTTAACTAAGTAACATTACAGAAATCGAGATATTGCAATATAATCGTGTTGAGAAGCTCGTAATCAATTATATGAACTCCTAAAATTTGATTAAAACTTGTTTTGGGTTCTATTTCGTAGAGGTTTTGGACGAGCGGGTCTAAATGGGCTGAACAATGGACCCGTTAGAATTTTAACTGAGTAAAAGGTACAAAAATCGAGTTTTTGCAATATAATCGTGTTGACAAGCTCGTAATTAATTATATGAACTCCTAAATTTGGATTAAAACTTATTTTGCAGCCCTTATTGTAGAGGTTTCGGACGATCTAGTCTTAATGGGCCGACCAATGTACCGTTAGAATTTTACTGGCGTAAAAAGTACAGAAATCGAGTTTTTGAAATATAATCGTGTTGAAAAGCTCGTAATCAATTCTATGAACTCCGAAATTTGGATAAAAATTATTTTGCAACCCTTTTGTAGAGGTTTCAGACGAGCATGTCTAAATGGGCCGAACAATGGACCAGTTCGAATTTAAACAGAGTAAAAAGCACAAAAATCTAGTTTTTGCAATATAATTGTGTTGAAAAACTCGCAATAAATTTATGAACTCCTAAATTTGGATTAAAACTTATTTTGTGGTCCTTTTTGTAGAGGTTTCAGACGAGCGGTTCTAAATGAGCCGAACAATGGACCCGTTAGAATTTTAACTGAGTAAAAAGTACATATATCGAGTTTTTGCAATATAATCGTGTTGAAAAGATCGTAATAAATTATAAGAACTCCTAAAATTTTATTCTAACTTGTTTTGCGGTCTTCTTTGTAGAGGTTTCGGACGAGCGAGTCTAAATGGGCCGAACAATGGACCCGTTAGAATTTTAATTGAGTAAAAAGTACAGATGTCGAGTTTTTGCAATATAATCATGTTGAAAAGCTCGTAATCAATTGTATGAACTCACAAATTTGGATTAAAACTTATTTTGCAACCCTTTTGTAGAGGTTTCGGACGAGCAGGTCTAAATGGGCCGAACAAAGGACCCGTTAAAATTTTAACTGAGTAAAAAGTACATAAATCAAGATTTTGCAATATAATCGTGTTGAAAAGATCGTAATCAATTGTATGAAATCCTAAATTTGGATTAAAACTTATTTTGCAACCCTTTTCTAGAGGCTTCGGACGAGCGGGTCTAATTGGGCCGAACAATGGACCCGTTAGAATTTTAACTCTGTAAAAAGTACAGAAATTGAGTTTTTGCAATATAATCATGTTGAAAAGCTTGTAATCAGTTATATGAACTTCTAATTTTGGATTAAAACTTATTTTGCAGCCCTTTTTGTAGAGGTTTCGGACGATCGGGTTTAAATGGGTCGAACAATGGACCCGTTAGAATTTTAACGGAGTAAAAAGTACAGAAATCGAGTTTTTGCAATATAATCGTGTTGAAAAGCTCCTAATCAACTGTATTAACTCCTAAATTTGTATTAAATCTTATTTTCCAACCCTTTGTAGAGATTTCGGACGAGCGGGTCTAAATGGGCCGAACAATGGACCCGTTAGAATTTTAACTAAGTAAAAAGTACAGAATTGAGGTTTTGCAATATATCGTGTTGAAAAGCTCGTAATCAATTATATGAACTCCTAAAATTTGATTCTAACTTGTTTTGCGGTCTTTTTTGTAGAGGTTTCGGACGAGCGGGTCTAAATCAGCCGAACAATGGACCCGTTAGAATTTTAACTGAGTAAAATTACAGAAATCGAGTTTCTGCAATATAATCGTGTTGAAAAGTTCGTAATCAATTATATGAACTCCTAAAATTTGATTAAAACTTGTTTTGGTTTTTATTTTGTAGAGGTTTTGGACGAGCGGGTCTAAATGGGCTGAACAATGGACTCGTTAGAATTTTAATTGAGTAAAAAGGACAGAAATCGAGTTTTTGCAATATAATCGTGTTGACAAGCTCGTAATCAATTATATGAACTCCTAAATTTGGATTAAAACTTATTTTGCAGCCCTTATTGTAGAGGTTTCAGACGATCGAGTCTTAAGGGGCCGACCAATGAACTCGTTAGAATTTTACTGGAGTAAAAAGTACAGAAATCGAGTTTTTGCAATATAATCGTGTTGAAAAGCTCGTAACCAATTCTATGAACTCCTAAATTTGGATAAAAATTATTTTGCAACCCTTTTGTAGAGGTTTCAGACGAGCATGTCTAAATGGGCCGAACAATGGACCCGTTCGAATTTAAACAGAGTAAAAAGCACAAAAATCTAGTTTTTGCAATATAATTGTGCTGAAAAGCTCGTAATAAATTGTATGAACTCCTAAATTTGGATTAAAACTTATTTTGCGGTCCTTTTTGTAGAGGTTTCGGACGAGCGGGTCTAAATGGGCAGAACAATGGACCCCTTAGAATTTTAACTGAGTAAAAAGTACATATATCGAGTTTTTGCAATATAATCGTGTTGAAATGATTGTAATAAATTATAAGAACTCCTAAAATTTTATTCTAACTTGTTTTGCGGTCTTTTTGTAGATGTTTCGGACGAGCGAGTCTAAATGGGCTGTACAATGGACCCGTTAGAATTTTAATTGAGTAAAAAGTACAGATGTCGAGTTTTTGCAATATAATCATGTTGAAAAGCTCGTAATCAATTGTATGAACTTCTAAATTTGGATTAAAACTTACTTTGCAACCCTTTTGTAGAGGTTTCGGACGAGCAGGTCTAAATGGGCCGAACAATGGACCCATTAGAATTTTAACTGAGTAAAAAGTACAGAAATCGAGTTTTTGCAATATAATCGTGTTGAAAAGATCGTAATCAATTGTATGAAATCCTAAATTTGGATTAAAACTTATTTTGCAACCCTTTTCTAGAGGTTTCGGACGAGCGAGTCTAATTGGGCCGAACAATGGACCCGTTAGAATTTTAACTGAGTAAAAAGTACAGTAATCGAGTTTTTGCAATATAATCAAGTTGAAAAGCTCTTAATCAATTATATGAACTCCTAAAATTTGATTCTAACTTATTTTGCGGTCTTTTTTGTAACGGTTTTGGACGAGCGTGTCTAAATGGGCCGAACAATGGACCCGTTAGAATTTTAATTGAGAAAAAGTACAAAAATCTAGTTTCTGTAATATAATCGTGTTGAAAAGCTCGTAATCAACTGTATGAACTCCTAAATTTGGATTAAAACTTATTTTGTAAATCTTTTGTAGAGGTTTCGGACGACCAGGTCTAAATGGGCCGAGCAATGGACCCGTTAGAATTTTAACTGAGTAAAAAGTACAGAAATCGAGTTTTTGCAATATAATCGTGTTGAAAAGCTCGTAATCAATTATATGAACTCCTAAAATTTGATTAAAACTTGTTTTGCGGCCTTTTTGTAGAGGTTTCGGACGAGCGGGTCTAAATGGGCCGAACAATAGACCCGTTAGAATTTTAAATGAGTAAAAAGTACAGAAATCGAGTTTTTGCAATATAATCGTGTTGAAAAGCTCGTAATCATTTATATGAACTCCTAAATTTCGATTAAAACATATTTTGCGGTCCTTTTTGTAAGGTTTCCGACAAGCGATTCTAAATGGGGCGAACAATGGACCCGTTAGAATTTTAACCGAGTTAAAAGTATAAAAATTAAGTTTTCGCAATATAATCGTGTTGAAATTCTCGTAATAAATTGTATGAACTCCTAAATTTGGATTAAAACTTATTTTGCAACATTTTTTGTATAGGTTTTGGACGAGCAGGTCTAAATGGGCCGAACAATGATTCCGTTAGAATTTTAACGGAGTAAAAAGTACAGAAATCGAGTTTTTCAATATAATCGTGTTGAAAAGCTCGTAGTCAATTGTATGAACTCCTAAATTTGGCTTAAAACTAATTTTGAAACCCTTTTTTACAGGTTTCGGACGAACGGGTCGAAATGGGCCGAACAATGGACCCGTTAGAATTTTAATTGATTAAAAAGTACAGAAATCGAGTTTTTGAATTATAATCGTGTTGAAAAGCTCGTAATCAATTATAGAACTCCTAAATTTGGATTAAAACTTATTTTGCAGCCCTTTTTGTAGAGGTTTCGGACGAGCGAGTCTAAATGGGTCTAAAAATGGACCCGTTAGAATTTTAACAGAGTAAAATGTACAGAAATCAAGTTTTTGCAATATAATCATGTTGGAAAGCTTGAAATCAATTATATGAACTCTTTAATTGGATTATAACTTGTTTTGCGGCCTTTTTTGTAGATGTTTCGGATGAGCAGGTCTAAATGGGTCGAACAATGGACCCGTTAGAATTTTAACTGAGTAAAAAGTATAGAAATTGAGTTTTTGCAATATAATCATGTTGAAAAGCTTGTAATCAGTTATATGAACTTCTAAATTTGGATTAAAAATTATTTTGCAGCCCTTTTTGTAGAGGTTTCGGACGATCGGGATTAAATGGGTCGAACAATGGACCCGTTAGAATTTTAACGGAGTAAAAAGTACAAAAATCGAGTTTGTGCAATATAATCATGTTGAAAAGCTCGTAATCAATTGTATTAACTCCTAAATTTGTATTAAAACTTATTTTCCAACCCTTTTGTAGAGGTTTCGGACGAGTGGGTCTAAATGGCCCGAACAATGGACCTGTTAGAATTTTAACTAAGTAAAAAGTACAGAAATCGAGGTTTTGCAATATATCGTGTTGAAAAGCTCGTAATCACATATATGAACTCCAAAAATTTGATTCTAACTTGTTTTGCGGTCTTTTTTGTAGAAGTTTCGGACGAGCGGGTCTAAATCGGCCGAACAATGGACCCGTTAGAATTTTAACTAAGTAAAATTACAGAAATCGAGATATTGCAATATAATCGTGTTGAGAAGCTCGTAATCAATTATATGAACTCCTAAAATTTGATTAAAACTTGTTTTGGGTTCTATTTCGTAGAGGTTTTGGACGAGCGGGTCTAAATGGGCTGAACAATGGACCCGTTAGAATTTTAACTGAGTAAAAGGTATAAAAATTGAGTTTTTGCAATATAATCGTGTTGACAAGCTCGTAATTAATTATATGAACTCCTAAATTTGGATTAAAACTTATTTTGCAGCCCTTATTGTAGAGGTTTCGGACGATCTAGTCTTAATGGGCCGACCAATGTACCCGTTAGAATTTTACTGGCGTAAAAAGTACAGAAATCGAGTTTTTGAAATATAATCGTGTTGAAAAGCTCGTAATCAATTCTATGAACTCCGAAATTTGGATAAAAATTATTTTGCAACCCTTTTGTAGAGGTTTCTGACGAACATGTCTAAATGGGCCGAACAATGGACCCGTTCGAATTTAAACAGAGTAAAAAGCACAAAAATCTAGTTTTTGCAATATAATTGTGTTGAAAAGCTCGCAATAAATTTATGAACTCCTAAATTTGGATTAAAACTTATTTTGTGGTCCTTTTTGTAGAGGTTTCGGACGAGCGGTTCTAAATGGGCCGAACAATGGACCCGTTAGAATTTTAACTGAGTAAAAAGTACATATATCGAGTTTTTGCAATATAATCCTGTTGAAAAGATCGTAATAAATTATAAGAACTCCTAAAATTTTATTCTAACTTGTTTTGCGGTCTTCTTTGTAGAGGTTTCGGACGAGCAAGTCTAAATGGGCCGAACAATGGACCCGTTAGAATTTTAATTGAGTAAAAAGTACAGATGTTGAGTTTTTGCAATATAATCATGTTGAAAAGCTCGTAATCAATTGTATGAACTCCTAAATTTGGATTAAAACTTATTTTGCAACCCTTTTGTAGAGGTTTCGGACCAGCAGGTCTAAATGGGCCGAACAAAGGACCCGTTAAAATTTTAACTGAGTAAAAAGTACAGAAATCGAGTTTTTGCAATATAATCGTGTTGAAAAGATCGTAATCAATTGTATGAAATCCTAAATTTGGATTAAAACTTATTTTGCAACCCTTTTCTAGAGGCTTCGGACGAGCGGGTCTAATTTGGCCGAACAATGGACCCGTTAGAATTTTAACTCTGTAAAAAGTACAGTGATCGAGTTTTTGCAATATAATCATGTTGAAAAGCTTGTAATCAGTTATATAACTCCTAAATTTGGATTAAAACTTATTTTGCAGCCCTTTTTGTAGAGGTTTCGGACGATCGGGTTTAAATGGGTCGAACAATGGACCCGTTAGAATTTTAACGGAGTAAAAAGTACAGAAATCGAGTTTTTGCAATATAATCGTGTTGAAAAGCTCCTAATCAATTGTATTAACTCCTAAATTTGTATTAAAACTTATTTTCCAACCCTTTGTAGAGATTTCGGACGAGCGGGTCTAAATGGGCCGAACAATGGACCCGTTAGAATTTTAACTAAGTAAAAAGTACAGAAATCGAGGTTTTGCAATATATCGTGTTGAAAAGTTCGTAATCAATTATATGAACTCCTAAAATTTGATTCTAACTTGTTTTGCGGTCTTTTTTGTAGAGGTTTCGGACGAGCGGGTCTAAATCAGCCGAACAATGGACCCGTTAGAATTTTAACTGAGTAAAATTACAGAAATCGAGTTTTTGCAATATAATCGTGTTGAAAAGTTCGTAATCAATTATATGAACTCCTAAAATTTGATTAAAACTTGTTTTGGTTTCTATTTTGTAGAGGTTTTGGACGAGCGGGTCTAAATGGGCTGAACAATGGACTCGTTAGAATTTTAATTGAGTAAAAAGGACAGAAATCGAGTTTTTGCAATATAATCGTGTTGACAAGCTCGTAATCAATTATATGAACTCCTAAATTTGGATTAAAACTTATTTTGCAGCCCTTATTGTAGAGGTTTCGGACGATCGAGTCTTAATGGGCCGACCAATGAACCCGTTAGAATTTTACTAGAGTAAAAAGTACAGAAATCGAGTTTTTGCAATATAATCGTGTTGAAAAGCTCGTAATCAATTCTATGAACTCCTAAATTTGGATAAAAATTATTTTGCAACCCTTTTGTAGAGGTTTCAGACGAGCATGTCTAAATGGGCCGAACAATGGACCCGTTCGAATTTAAATAGAGTAAAAAGCACAAAAATCTAGTTTTTGAAATATAATTGTGTTGAAAAGCTCGTAATAAATTGTATGAACTCCTAAATTTGGATTAAAACTTATTTTGCGGTCCTTTTTGTAGAGGTTTCGGACGAGCGGGTCTAAATGGGCCGAACAATGGACCCCTTAGAATTTTAACTGAGTAAAAAGTACATATATCGATTTTTTGCAATATAATCGTGTTGAAATGATCGTAATAAATTATAAGAACTCCTAAAATTTTATTCTAACTTGTTTTGCGGTCTTTTTGTAGATGTTTCGGACGAGCGAGTCTAAATGGGCCGTACAATGGACCCGTTAGAATTTTAATTGAGTAAAAAGTACAGATGTCGAGTTTTTGCAATATAATCATGTTGAAAAGATCGTAATCAATTGTATGAACTCCTAAATTTGGATTAAAACTTATTTTGCAACCCTTTTGTAGAGGTTTCGGACGAGCAGGTCTAAATGGGCCGAACAATGGACCCATTAGAATTTTAACTGAGTAAAAAGTACAGAAATCGAGTTTTTGCAATTTAATCGTGTTGAAAAGATCGTAATCAATTGTATGAAATCCTAAATTTGGATTAAAACTTATTTTGCAACCCTTTTCTAGAGGTTTCGGACGAGCGAGTCTAATTGGGCCGAACAATGGACCCGTTAGAATTTTAACTGAGTAAAAAGTATAGTAATCGAGTTTTTGCAATATAATCATGTTGAAAAGCTCTTAATCAATTATATGAACTCCTAAAATTTGATTCTAACTTATTTTGCGGTCTTTTTTGTAACGGTTTTGGACGAGCGTGTCTAAATGGGCCGAACAATGGACCCGTTAGAATTTTAATTGAGTAAAAAGTACAAAAATCTAGTTTCTGTAATATAATCGTGTTGAAAAGCTCGTAATCAACTGTATGAACTCCTAAATTTGGATTAAAACTTATTTTATAAATCTTTTGTAGAGGTTTCGGACGACCAGGTCTAAATGGGCCGAACAATGGACCCGTTAGAATTTTAACTGAGTAAAAAGTACAGAAATCGAGTTTTTGCAATATAATCGTGTTGAAAAGCTCGTAATCAATTATATGAACTCCTAAAATTTGATTAAAACTTGTTTTGCGGCCTTTTTGTAGAGGTTTCGGACGAGCGGGTCTAAATGGGCCGAACAATAGACCCGTTAGAATTTTAAATGAGTAAAAAGTACATAAATCGAGTTTTTGCAATATAATCGTGTTGAAAAGCTCGTAATCATTTATATGAACTCCTAAATTTCGATTAAAACATATTTTGCGGTCCTTTTTGTAAGGTTTCGGACAAGCGAGTCTAAATGGGCCGAACAATGGACCCGTTAGAATTTTAACCGAGTTAAAAGTATAAAAATTAATTTTTCGCAATATAATCGTGTTGAAATTCTCGTAATAAATTGTATGAACTCCTAAATTTGGATTAAAACTTATTTTGCAACATTTTTTGTAGAGGTTTCGGACGAGCAGGTCTAAATGGGCCGAACAATGGACCTGTTAGAATTTTAACTGAGTAAAATGTACAAAAATCGAGTTTTTGCAAAATAATTGTGTTGAAAAGCTCGTAACCAATTGTATGAACTCCTAAATTTGGATTAAAAGTTATTTTGCACCCCTTTTGTAGAGGTTTTGGACGAGCGGGTCTAAATGGGTCGAACAATGGACCCGTTAGAATTTTAACTGAGTAAAAAGTACATATATCTAGTTTTTGCAATATAATCGTGATGAAAAGCTCGTAATCAAATATATGAACTCCTAAAATTTGATTCTAACTTGTTTTGCGGTCTTTTTTGTAGTGGTTTTGGACGCCGGGTCTAAATGGGCTGAACAATGGACTCGTTAGAATTTTAACTGAGTAAGAAGTACAGAAATCGAGTTTTTTGCAATATAATCGCGTTGAAAAGCTTGTAATCAATTGGATGAACTCCTAAATTTGGATTAAAACTTATTTTGCAACCTTTTTGTAGAGGCTTTAGACGAGCGGGTCTAAATGGGCCGAACAATGGACCCGTTAGAATTTTAACTGAGTAAAAAGTACAGAAATCAAGGTTTTGCAATATAATCATGTTGAAAAGCTCGTAATCAATTATATGAACTCCTAAATTTTGATTAAAACTTATTTTGCAGCACTTTTTGTAGAGGTATAGGATGAGCGGGTCTAAATGGGCCGAACAATGGACCCGTTAGAATTTTAACTGAGTAAAAAGTACAGAAATCAAGGTTTTGCAATATAATCATGTTGAAAAGCTCGTAATCAATTATATGAACTCCTAAATTTTGATTAAAACTTATTTTGCAGCCCTTTTTGTAGAGGTTTAGGATGAGCGGGTCTAAATGGGCCGAACAATGGACCCGTTAGAATTTTAACTGAGTAAGAAGTACAGAAATCAAGTGTTTGCTATATAATCGTGTTGAAAAGCTCGTAATCAATTATATGAACTCCTAAATTTGGATTAAAACTTATTTTGCAGCCCTTTTTGTAGAGGTTTCGGACGAGCAGGTCTAAATGGGCCGAACAATGGACCCGTTATAATTTTAACTGAGTAAAAAGTACAGAAATCAAGTGTTTGCAATATAATCGTGTTGAAAAGCTCGTAATAAATTTTATGAACTCCTAAATTTGGATTAAAACTTATTTTGCAGCCCTTTTTGTAGAGGTTTCGGACGGGCAAGTCTAAATAGGCTGAACAATGGACCCGTTAGAATTTTAACTGAGTAAAAAGTACAGAAATCAAGTTTTTGCATTATAATCGTGTTGAAAAGCTCGTAATCAATTATATTAACTCCTAAAGTTTCATTAAAACTTGTTTTATGGCCTTTTTTGTAGAGGTTTCGGACGAGCGGGTCTAAATGGGCCGAACAATAGACCCGTTAGAATTTTAACATAGTAAAAAGTACATAAATCGAGTTATTGCAATATAATCGTGTTGAAAAGCTCGTAATCAATTATATGAACTCCTAAATTTCGATTAAAACTTATTTTACGATCCTTATTGGAAGGTTTCGGACGAGCGGACCTTAGGGATGAGCATCAGTACTGTACGGTTGACCGAGGCCATGTCAGCATCCCCTCGTAAGAGGTCTAGGCAGAGTTGGACAAATTCAGGCTCTATTAGGTCCTAATGTTGCCTGTAAAAGCTGCTAGGGAAGCCATCAATACTAGGGGCTTTTTGAGGGCTAATATCATGGAAAGATGTAATGATCTTTGCCTCGGTAAAAGGCTTGAGTAGAGAGTCATTCATATCTCCCGTGATAGAAGGGAAAATGCTATCCAGAATAGTCGGGGAGGAGACATGATTGGAGGAAGCAAATAAGTTCTGGAAGTAGGCAGATGCCACTTGCAGAAGCTCAGGCTTAGAAGTGTGCCAAACATTTTCGTTATCGAAAAGGCCTTTAATAGTGTTCTTTTTCCGACGACGGGAAGCCCGTGCATAGAAATAAGCCGTGTTTTTGTCACCCTAGGATAGCTAGGTAATTCGCGATTGCTGTGCCCAGTAGGCCTCCCATGCATCTAGAAGACGCCGGAGTTCAGATTTGGCATTTTGCAGAGATGTGAGTGCAGCTTCCGATAGTCGGCACCGTCGGAGATAAGAATTTATTTGACACTGCAGTTCAGCTATTCGGTAAGTGGATTGGCGTCGACAAGTGTCTTTCCAATCCCAAAGGCAGTTCCCAACTGTCTGTAATTTATCCAAAAGGGATCCAGAGGCGAACGCCCATGCTTGCTGGCAAGCAGAAATACACGAGGCATCGGATGCCAGCAGGATTCAAAACGAAAATGATCCTGCTTGTCCCTTTGAGGAGCAATCGGATGACCATTGGGAGAGGTATCCATAAGAATAATGCAGTGGTCCGATTTTGGCAAAAAGGAGTGGACATGAGAATAATGCAGGTGTTCGCGCAACCAACGTGAGCATGCAATAAAATAGTCCAACCGCTCACGGGCATGGGAAATGTTTGGCCCTGTTCGGGACCATGTAAACCAGCCAGAGGATGGCTTACAGTCAAAAAGATCATTACAGACTAAACAGTCATGAAAATTGGATATTTGAGATTGTTGACGTCTACACCCTCCCTGTTTTTCGTTATCATTTAAAATTTCGTTAAGATCACCACCTATTAGCCATGGAAGTGGGGACGTGTGACGTAAAGAGTCAATGATATCCCAAGTTTTTTTTTATTTTTGACTAGTTTCCGCAGATCCGTAAATACCAGTGAATCGAAACAATCATCATTATGTCGTAAAACAACATCGATAAAGCGGGCAGAGTACGAAAGCAAATCAAGATCTAAATTATTATTCTATAAGATAGCTAAGCCAGAACAAGTTTGGCTGCTATCAATAGCAATACATCCATGCATGTTTAAAAGAAGTTTCAAATTATCAAACCTAATACGATTTAAACGACTTTCACAAAAAAATAACGTCCGGATTTAATCTACTAATAGAAAAATGTAAAGCCTAAACAGCCGACAACATACCAAGGCCGTGACAGTTCCAACACACGCGTCTCATTTTTCTCGGCGGGGTTGATGGTCAACCGCCGCCGAAGAGTTTTTGCTGCTCATCCCAGCTTTCAAAGTTTTGGAATCTTTCTCTAACACAAGAGGGGTAGTGTGCTTCGTCGCCTTGGCCACATTCGAGGGGGAGGTGCAGAGTCATTTTGCAATACTACCTGTGATAATAGGTGGACTACGTTTAGCCTTGCGGGGACCAGCATGACCATTTGAACCGTATTTCTTTGCCGTGAGCCATGCCTCAAAGTCAGGATTCATTAAAGCCGCAACGTCGTTATTGCCATCAGCTACAGCAAGTTCACCCACCATGGGATGCGGCAAATCCTCATCATCAATGAGTACGAACCGTTTATCTAGTAGTGGTGTAGTGGAATCAGTAAGCATCCCGGCCGCATCATCGACCCTATCCGACCCGTTAATAACAGATTCTTTGTCGGCAGGAATCATGTCCAACGGGGCAATATCGAGAGGCTCCAGGTGCTTTGCAGAACCAACACTACCCTCGTTCGCATCCTCAGCCATAGCAGATAGTGTTGCAGCCACGACAACGTCAACAGCAGGGGTCTGCTCGCTACCAACCGCAACTGCTTCATCCACGGGGGCCTGATAGTACCATCCGGATTCACCATATGGTCTGCTACAGGCGCAGCTGCAGTAGAAACTGCATCAGTAAGGTTCGCAGCTGCTACTGCTTGTGTGTCCTCCGCAGCCCTTGTATCAACTTCTGTAAATGGACCAACGTAAGGATTAAGACATTGGCACTGATGCGATAAAAAATAGAAGGAGATAAAGACGTAAAAATCCGAACAGTTTCCATGTGAAATGTAAAAAGGAAAATTAAAAATAACAGCGTATCGGAGCAACAGGGGAGAACAGTGATACCCATGTTCGCATCCAGCGTTTTAGATGTGGTTCCGGTTCGAAATAACGCACCCTTCCCCTTATTTTCGGTTTGGCTGTAGTTTTTGGTGACGGAGCACGTAACCAATCACCATATTGTAGAGATGCTGGTGGTGCATCTTTGAAGTCAGCGTAGGTGGCACGAAGGTTACACAGAATTCCACACCCGTGACAGAAGGTGGGAAACTTTTCGTACTGCACAGGCAGCATTTTCGGCTTAGAGCCAGCCTCATCCATGGCCACACCGTGCCGCAATGGCTGTGAGACATCCACCAAGATACAAACACGCAAGAATTTCACCATATTACCATCCTCATCTTTGTGCGAATCGGTGCCTACAACAGTGCCTAAACCACTGCCTAAAGAACGCCCAGTTACGTTAGCAACTGTATCCCCTGCCATCATCACAAGAGGGACACGGTGGATCCTCACCCATATGCGCATATGGTTGAATTGGTATTCATCAATGGTTAGCTGGGGCTGGATCGGTACGAGGGCTAGCCAGTCTCATTTGAAGGTCCATGGACCACGCTTAAGAACCTCCTTCATCCGAGGTACAATATCAAACTTGAAGAGAGGTAGTAGCTAGAGCCAAGAGCAGTGAGAGATGACATTTTGTTGTTTCTCCAAACCGATGTGAAAACACGGATGAGAACAGCATCGTCAAATGTAGAGGTAGTAAATAGTTTTCCTAACAAAGACGACTTGAAGTCATCGAGAGAGAGGGACTTACTTGTTGTCGGGGCAAAGACAACACTTTGTTCTTCAGTTGTGAATTGCAAGTTGTCGAAACGGGAGAGGAAAGAGTCAGTTGATGCCATTGCATGGGTATACTCAGATAAGGAACAAAAGAGATAATCAGAGCAATGCAATGGGCAACGCTCGTTGTTCTTCACAATAATAAAGCAGACTCGTGTCTGTTTAGGGTTGTAATTAACTCTAGACTCCAAGAATTTAGGGAGACTTGGGTTATCAGGAAAGATTTTAGGGACTTTAAATTTTAAAAATAAAAGTTTGAAACTTATGAGATAAAGATGGGAAGGGAATATATTTAAAAATTATGAATCCCGTAAAAAGGGATAAAGTCTTGTGGAATTTTGCTTTTGAGTATCCTTGATTTTAGGAACTGCAGAATCCAACTAAAATTGGTTTGGCAATTGCAGGAGTCCACAAACCACAGGGATCGTGGATTGCCATCGGTGAAATCGTCGGCCAGGCAGTACTGAATCACACTACTGTTGGTTTGGCAGTATCGCACAACAATGCTAAAGGTTTTGCAGCAGTACACAGTGCTGCTATTAGCCTGGCTGTAGTGAGTTGTTCTGTCGCCCCGAGGAAAGATGGGTAAAAGCATGGCAGTTGGTAACAAAATATAGAAACTATCGAAACCATAAATGGAACGATGTACCAAGATAGTCACACGTAATCTCATGATAGCTCTAACGATAATAACTAAAACCTGCAGTAAAATTTGAGAAAAATGATAGCACTATTGGGAACTCCAAACATTGCATTGCATGAGCCTGGGAGTATGTTGCATGTTACTGCACGTGCGTCCTGCGCTAGCCATGCAGCTTGTAAAAAACGACCTGCTTGCAGCAACGTCGTGATGTTGTTAGGAGACACAACTTCCACCTTTGATAATGGACTACTGTCCCAACTAACATTGCAAAGTCTCTCTCTCTCGGTGAAAAGCCCTCAATGCAGCAAAGCCATAGAACCACTGCCAGCAGTGCTTTCACATGTGTAAATGAAACATTACAAGGCTTAGAAAGCCAGGTGTAACCGTGCACCCTAACGGGAGGGGCCGGAGAAAAATAGGGCACCCAAAGGGTTAGCCTATCGTTAAACCAACAAGAGTTGGAAATACACATCAACGAGTGGCGAGCCCTAGGCCAAACACCACTGTGGGAAAGGGAGTGATACTCCATAAAATGAAGAAAAAATATAGGGAGAGTCAAAGATGAACCTAAAAGAATTGTGCTCGCAAATAGATCCCACTGTGGGAAGACATTAAGTCCCGACAGTGGCAAAGGGAGGATCATTGACTAAGGCGATTCGTTAGATGGACGGTGAACAGCCGCAAAAGGTTGTGTTGCAAATGAAAGCCGCCATGGCAGCTGAAGAATAAGCCAAGGGGATGCCAAAATGAGAATCTGCCAAAAGATATTATTGTTTAAAGGTTGTGTGGCTGCTGCTAGGAGGCTACGTAGGCACCATGGAGGAGGCGGCGGTGGCGTCGGAAGTGGAGGAAGGAAGGGGAGGCGGAAGGGGTGGAGGGGGAAAGAGGAAAAGGTGAAGAGATGGAAAAGAGAAGAGAGAGTTTAGAGAATTTCCATCTCACGACACCCGTTAGAATTTTAACTGAGTAAAAAGTACAAAAATCGAGTTTTTGCAATATAATCGTGTTGAAAAGCTCGTAATCAATTATATGAACTCCTAAAATTTGATTATAACATGTTTTGCGGTCTTTTTTGTAGAGGTTTCGGACGAGCGGGTCTAAATGGGCCGAACAATGGACCCGTTCGAATTTTAACTGAGTCAAAAGTTAAAAAATTGAGTTTTTGCAATATAATTGTTCCATTTCGGTGATTGTATATCGTCTTACGAAGTTTGCGCATTTCTTGGCTATGCATACTACGTATACATTAGATAAGTTAGCGAAGCTGTATATTTTTGAGATTGTGCGTTTGCATGGTGTACCTAAATCTATAGTGTCAGATAGAGATCTGAGGTTTACAACGAGGTTTTGGGAGTGTATACACCAAGCGTTGGGTACAAGGCTTAATTTTAGTACCTCGTATTAGGGGTGTTCAAAAATACCCGACCCAAACTACCCGACCCGCCGATCCGCCTACCCGAATAAAATTTACCGGGTATTTCTATTAAAGTACCCGATTTTTTCGGGCTGGGTACCCGACCCGCAATTTTTTCCGGGTAGTTGGGCCGGGTCAAGGCAGAATTTTTTTTATAACCGGGTACCCGACCCGCTAATTTTAATATTTATATTATATTTTAAATTATATTTTCATTTTATGTTTCTTATTATTTTTCCTTAAAATTAATTTTAAATCCCTAACATCTTTTTATACTTGTATTATATACTTTTAAGTTTCAATTTTTTTAAAATATTTATATTAATTTGTCAATATGAGAGTCGAAAGAAAAATCGTGAACGATATTAATATTTCTAATATTTTTTTGTCGATAAACTTTAATATATATATATATATCCAAATATTTTTCTCTTAAAACTAACCTCAAATCAATAATTTGTGTGTTTGAAATATATATTATGAAATTTTATGTGTTTGCTATGTATTTTTTTTAAAAATAGATTTTAAAAAAATATAAAAAAGTAAACCGGGTACCCGGTACCCGATTTTACGGGTACCCGAATTTTGCGGGTACCCGATTTTTATGGGCCGGTTCACGGGCCGACTTTTAGGTACCCGAAATTTAGGGTACCCGAAAGTCCGGGTACCTGGATATGTACACCCCTACCTCGTGTCATCCTCAAACGGATGGACAGTCTGAGCGAGTTATCCAAGTGCTGGAGGATATGTTGAGAGGTTGTGTTATAGATTTCCAAGGTTCTTGGGAAAAACAGTTGCCCTTAGTGGAGTTTGCCTATAATAATAGTTTCCAGGCAAGCATACAAATGGCTCCGTATGGAGCTTTGTATGGAAGAAAGTGTAGAACGCCTCTTTGTTGGGCGGAGGCGGGGCAAAAGTTGGTTTCCTTGCCGGATTTGCTTAAGGGAACAACTGAGAAAGTAAAGCTCATATGTGAGCGGTTGAAGGCTGCATCGGATCGTCAAAAGTTTTACACGGATTTAAAGCGTATGGAGATTGAGTTTACGGTTAGGCTTCGGATGAGCGGGTATAAATAGGTCCAACAATGGACCCGTTAGAATTTTAACAGATTAAAAACTTCAGAAATCGAGTTTTTACAATATAATCGTGTTGAAAAGTTCGTAATCAATTATATGAATTCCCAAAATTTGATTCTAACTTATTTTGCGGTCCTTTTTGTAAAGGTTTCGGACGAGCGTGTCTAAATGGGCCGAACAAAGGACCTGTTAGAATTTTAACATAGTAAAATGTACAGAATTCGAGTTTTTGCAAAATAATCATGTTGAAAAGCTCGTAATCAATTGTATGAACTCCTAAATTTGGATTATAACTTATTTTTCAACCCTTTTGTAGAGGTTTCGGACGAGCAGGTCTAAATGGGCCGAACAATGGACCCGTTAGAATTTTAACGGAGTAAAAAGTACAGAAATCGAGCTTTTGCAATATAATCGTGTTGAAAAGCTCGTAATCAATTGTATGAACTCTTAAATTTGGATTAAAACATATTTTGCAACCCTTTTGTAGTGGTTTCAGACGAGCGGGTCTAAATAAGCTGAACAATACACCCTTTAAAATTTTAACTAAGTAAAAAGTACATTAATCGAGTTTTTGCAATATAATTGTGTTGAAAAGCTCGTAATCAATTGTATGAACTCCTAAATTTGGATTAAAACTTATTTTGCAACCCTTTTGTAGAGGTTTCGGATGAGCGGGTCTAAATGTGCCGAACAATGGACCCGTTAGAATTTTAACTGAGTAAAAAGTACAGTAATCGAGTTTTTGCAATATAATAGTGTTGAAAAGCTCTTAATCAATTATATGAACTCCTAAAATTTGATTCTAACTTATTTTGCGATCTTTTTTGTAAAGGTTTCAAACGAGTAGGTCTAAATGGGCCGAACATAGGACCCGTTAGAATTTTAACTGAGTAAAAAGTACAGAAATCGAGTTTTTGCAATATAATCATGTTGAAATGCTCGTCATCAATTGTATGAACTCCTAAATTTGGATTAAAACTTATTTTGCAACCCTTTTGTAGATGTTTCGGACGAGCGGGTCTAAATGGGTCGAACAATGGACCGTTAGAATTTTAACGGAGTAAAAAGTACAGAAATCGAGTTTTTGCAATATAATCGTGTTGAAAAGCTCGTAATCAATTGTATGAACTCTTAAATTTGGATTAAAACTTATTTTGCAACCCTTTTGTAGTGGTTTCAGACGAGCGGGTCTAAATGCGCCAAACAATAGACCCGTTAAAATTTTAACCAAGTAAAAAGTACAGTAATCGAGTTTTTGCAATATAATTGTGTTGAAAAGCTCGTAATAAATTGTATGAATTCCTAAATTTGGATTAAAACTTATTTTGCAACCCTTTTGTAGAGGTTTCGGACTAGCGGGTCTAAATGGGCCGAACAATGGACAGTTAGAATTTTAACAGAGTAAAAAGTATAGAAATTGAGTTTTTACAATATAATCGTGTTGAAAAGCTCGTAATCAATTGTATGAACTCTTAAATTCGGATTAAAACTTATTTTGCAGCCTTTTTTGTAGAGGTTTTGGACGAGCGGTTCTAAATGGGCCGAACAAAGGACCTGTTAGAATTTTAACGGAGTAAAAAGTGCAGAAATCGAGTTTTTGCAATATAATCGTGTTGAAAAGCTCGTAATCAATTGTATGAACTCCTAAAATTTGATTCTAACTTGTTTTGCGGTCTTTTTTGTAGAGGTTTCGGACGAGCGGGTCTAAATAGGCCGAACAATGGACCCGTTAGAATTTTAACTAAGTAAAAAGTACAGAAATCGAGTTTTTGCAATATAATCATGTTGAAAAACTCTTAATCAATTGTAGAACTCCAAAATTTGGATTAAAACTTATTTTGCAACCCTTTTGTAGAGGTTTCAGACGAGCGGGTCTAAATGGGCCGAACAATGGACCCGTTCGAATTTAAAAAGAGTAAAAAAGCACAAAAATCGAGTTTTTGCAATATAATTGTGTTGAAAAGCTCGTAATCAATTGTATGAACACCTAAATTTGGATTAAAACTTATTTTGCGGTCTTTTTTGTAGAGGTTTTGGACGAGCGAGTCTAAATGGGCCGAACAATGGACCCGTTAGAATTTTAACTGAGTAGAAAGTACAAAAAGCGAGTTTTTGCAATATAATATGTTTGAAAAACTCTTAATCAATTGTATGAACTCCTAAATTTGGATTAAAACTTATTTTGCAACCCTTTTGTAGAGGTTTCGGACAAGCGGGTGTAAATGGGCCGAACAATGGACCCGTTAGAATTTTAACAGAGTAAAAAGCACAAAAATCACGTTTTTGCAATATAATTGTGTGGAAAAGCTCATAATAAATTGTATGAACTCCTAAATTTGGATTAAAACTTATTTTGCAACCCTTTTGTAGAGGTTTCGGACGAGCGGGTCTAAATGGGCCGAACAATGGACCCGTTAGAATTTTAACGGAGTAAAAAGTACAGAAATCGAGTTTTTGCAATATAATCGTGTTGAAAAGCTCGTAATCAATTGTATGAACTCTGAAATTTGGATTAAAACTTATTTTGCAACCCTTTTGTAGTGGTTTCAGACGAGCGGGTCTAAATGCGCCAAACAATAGACCCGTTAAAATTTTAACCAAGTAAAAAGTACAGTAATCGAGTTTTTGCAATATAATTGTGTTGAAAAGCTCGTAATAAATTGTATGAACTCCTAAATTTGGATTAAAACTTATTTTGCAACCCTTTTGTAGAGGTTTCGGATTAGCGGGTCTAAATGGGCCGAACAATGGACAGTTAGAATTTTAACAGCGTAAAAAGTACAGAAATTGAGTTTTTACAATATAATCGTGTTGAAAAGCTCGTAATCAATTGTATGAACTCTTAAATTCGGATTAAAACTTATTTTGCAGCCTTTTTTGTTGAGGTTTCGGACGAGCGGTTCTAAATAGGCCGAACAAAGGACCTGTTAGAATTTTAACAGAGTAAAAAGTCCAGAAATCGAGTTTTTGCAATATAATCTTGTTGAAAAGCTCGTAATCAATTGTATGAACTCCTATAATTTGATTCTAACTTGTTTTGCGGTCTTTTTTGTAGAGGTTTCGGACGAGCGGGTCTAAATAGGCCGAACAATGGACCCGTTAGAATTTTAACTAAGTAAAAAGTACAGAAATCGAGTTTTTGCAATATAATCATGTTGAAAAACTCTTAATCAATTGTAGAACTCCAAAATTTGGATTAAAACTTATTTTGCAACCCTTTTGTAGAGGTTTCAGACGAGCGGGTCTAAATGGGCCGAACAATGGACCCGTTCGAATTTAAAAAGAGTAAAAAAGCACAAAAATCGAGTTTTTGCAATATAATTGTGTTGAAAAGCTCGTAATCAATTGTATGAACACCTAAATTTGGATTAAAACTTATTTTGCGCTCTTTTTTGTAGAGGTTTTGGACGAGCGAGTCTAAATGGGCCCAACAATGGACCCGTTAGAATTTTAACTGAGTAGAAAGTACAAAAAGCGAGTTTTTGCAATATAATATGTTTGAAAAGCTCTTAATCAATTGTATGAACTCCTAAATTTGGATTAAAACTTATTTTGCAACCCTTTTGTAGAGGTTTCGGACAAGCGGGTCTAAATGGGCCGAACAATGGACCCGTTAGAATTTTAACAGAGTAAAAAGCACAAAAATCACGTTTTTGCAATATAATTGTGTTGAAAAGCTCATAATAAATTGTATGAACTCCTAAATTTGGATTAAAACTTATTTTGCAACCCTTTTGTAGAGGTTTCGGACGAGCGGGTCTAAATGGGCCGAACAATGGACCCGTTAGAATTTTAACGGAGTAAAAAGTACAGAAATCGAGTTTTTGCAATATAATCGTGTTGAAAAGCTCGTAATCAATTGTATGAACTCCTACATTTGGATTAAAACTTATTTTGAAACCCTTTTTTACAGGTTTCGGACTAACGAGTCTAAATGGGCCGAACAATGGACCCATTAGAATTTTAACTAAGTAAAAAGTTCAGAAATCGAGTTTTTGAAATATAATCGTGTTGAAAAGCTCGTAATTAATTATATGAACTCCTAAAATTTGATTCTAACTTATTTTGCGGTCTTTTTTGTAGAGGTTTCGGACGAGCGGGTCTAAATGGGCCGAACAATGGACCCGTTAGAATTTTAACAGAGTAAAATGTACTGAAATCGAGTTTTTGCAATATATTCGTGTTGAAAAGCTCGTAATCAATTGTATTGACTCCTAAATTCATATTAAAACTTATTTTCCAACCCTTTTGCAGTGGTTTCGGACGAGCGGGTCTAAATGGGCCGAACAATGGACCCGTAAGAATTTTAACTAAGTAAAAAGTACAGAAATCCAGGTTTTGCAATATAACCGTGTTGAAAAGCTCGTAATGAATTATATGAACACCTAAAATTTGATTATAACCTGTTTTGCGGTCTTTTTTGTAGAGGTTTCGGACGAGCGGGTCTAAATCGGCCGAACAATGGACCCGTTAGAATTTTAACTGAGTAAAAAGTACATAAATCGATTTTTTGCAATATAATCATGTCAAAAAGCTTGTAATCAATTGTATGAACTCCTAAATTTGGATTAAAACTTATTTTGCAACCCTTTTGTAGAGGTTTCGGATGAGCGGGTCTAAATGGGCCGAACAATGGACCCGTTAGAATTTTTACTGAGTAAAAAGTAATAAAATCGATTTTTTGCAATATAATTGCGTTAAAAAGTTCGTAATCAATTGTATGAACTCCTAAATTTGGATTAAAACTTATTTTGCAACCCTTTTGTAGAGGTTTCGAACGAGCGAGTCTAAATGGGCCGAACAATGGACCCGTTAGAATTTTAACTGAGTAAAAAGTACAATAATCGAGTTTTTGCAATATAATCATGTTGAAAAGCTTGTAATCAATTATATGAACTCTTAAAATTTGATTCTAACTTGTTTTGCGGTGTTTTTTGTAGAGGTTTCGGATGAGCGGGTTTAAATGGAACGAACAATGGACCCGTTAGAATTTTAACTAAGTAAAAAGTACAGAAATCGAGGTTTTGCAATATAATCATGTTGAAAAGCTCGTAATCAATTATATGAACTCCTAAAATTTGATTCTAACTTGTTTTGTGGTCTTGTTTGTAGAGGTTTCGAACGAGCGAGTCTAAATGGGCCTAACAATGGACGCGTTAGAATTTTAACTGAGTAAAAATTACAGAAATCAAGTTTTTACATTATAATCGTGTTAAAAAGCTTGTAATGAATTGTATGAACTCCTAAATTTGGATTAAAACTTATTTTGCAACCCTTTTGTAGAGGTTTCGGATGAGTGGGTCCAAATGGGCCGAACAATGGACCCGTTAGAATTTTTACTGAGCAAAAAGTAATAAAATCGAGTTTTTGCAATATAGTAGTGTTAAAAAGCTCGTAATCAATTGTATGAACTCCTACATTTGGATTAAAACTTATTTTGCAACCCTTTTGTAGAGGTTCGGACGAGCGGGTCTAAATGGGCCGAATAATGGTTCCGTTAGGATTTTAACTGAGTAAAAAGTACAGTAATCGAATTTTTGCAATATAATCATGTTGAAAAGTTCGTAATCAATTATATGAACTCCTAAAATTTGATTCTAACTTGTTTTGCAGTCTTTTTTGTAGAGGTTTCGGACGAGCAGGTCTAAATGGGCCGAACAATGGACCCATTAGAATTTTAACTGAGTAAAAAGTACAGAAATCCAGTTTTTGCAATATAATCATGTTGAAAAACTCTTAAACAATTGTATGACTAAATTTGGATTACAACTTATTTTGCAACCCTTTTGTAGAGGTTTCGGACGAGCGGGTCTAAAAGGGCCGAACAATGGACCCGTTAGAATTTTAACTGAGTAAAAAGTACAGAAATTGAGTTTTCGCAATATAATCGTGTTGAAAAGCTCGTAATCAATTGTATGAACTCCTAAATTTGGATTAAAACTTATTTTGCAACCCTTTTGTAGAGGTTTCAACCGAGCGGGTCTAAATGGGCCGAACAATGGACCCGTTCGAATTTAGACAGAGTAAAAAAAGCACAAAAATTGAGTTTTTGCAATATAATTATGTTGAAAAGCTCGTAATCAATTGTATGAACTCCTAAATTTGGATTAAAACTTATTTTGCGTTCTTTTTTTAGAGGTTTCGGACGAGCGGGTCTAAATGGGCAGAACAATGGACCTGTTAGAATTTTAACTAAGTACAAAGTACAGAAATCGAGTTTTTTCAATATAATCAGGGTGAAAAGCTTGTAATCAATTGTATGAACTCCTAAATTTGGATTAAAACTTATTTTGCAACCCTTTTGTAGATGTTTCGGATGAGCGGGTCTCAATGGGCCGAACAATGGACCCGTTAGAATTTTAACTGAGTAAAAAGTACAGAAATCGAGTTTTCGCCATATAATCATGTTGAAAAGCTCGTAATCAATTGTATGAACTCCTAAATTTGGATTAAAACTTATTTTGCAACCCTTTTGTAGAGGTTTCGGACGAGCGGGTCTAAATGGGACGAACAATGGACCCGTTATAATTTTAACTGAGTAAAAAGTACAGAAATCGAGTTCTTACAATATAATCGTATTGAAAAGCTCGTAATCAATTGTGTGAACTCCTAAATTTGGATTAAAACTTATTTTGAAACCCTTTTTTACAGGTTTCGGACGAGCGAGTCTAAATGGGTCGAACAATGGACCCATTAGAATTTTAATTGAGTAAAAAGTTCAGAAATCGAGTTTTTCAAATATAATCTTGTCGAAAAGCTCGTAATAAATTATACGAACTCCTAAAATTTGGTTCTAACTTATTTTGAGGTCTTTTTTGTAGAGGTTTCTGACTAGCGGGTCTAAATGGGCCGAATAATGGACCCGTTAGAATTTTAATTGAGTAAAAAGTACAGAAATCGAGTTTTTGCAATATAATAATGTTGAGAAGCTCATAATCAATTATATGAACTCCTAAATTTGGATTAATTTTTATTTTGCAGCCCTTTTTGTAGAGGTTTCGGAATAGCGAGTCTAAATGGGCCGAACAATGGACCCGTTAGAATTTTAACAGAGTAAAAAGTATAGAAATCGAGTTTTTGCAATATAATCATGTTGGAAAGCTCGAAATCAATTATATGAACTCTTTAATTTGATTATAACTTGTTTTGCGGTCTTTTTTGTAGAGGTTTCGGACGAGTAGGTCTAAATAGGCCGAACAATGGACCCGTTAGAATTTTAACTGAGTAAAAAGTACAGAAATCGAGTTTTTGCAATATAATCATGTTGAAAAGCTTGTAATCAGTTATATGAACTCCTAAATTTGGATTAAAACTTATTTTGCAGCCCTTTTGTAGAGGTTTCAGAAGATCGAGTTTAAATGGGCCGAACAATGGACCCATTAGAATTTTAACGGAGTAAAAAGTACAGAAATCGAGTTTTTGCAATATAATCGTGTTGAAAAGCTCGTAATCAATTGTATGAACTCCTAAATTTGTATTAAAACTTATTTTCCAACCCTTTTGTAGAGGTTTCGGACGAGCGGGTCTAAACGGGTCGAACAATGGACCCGTTAGAATTTTACCAGAGTAAAAAGCACAAAAAATGTGTTTTTGCAATATAATTGTGTTAAAAAGCTCATAATCAATTGTATGAACTCCTAAGTTTGGATTAAAACTTATTTTCGAACCCTTTTGTAGAGGTTTCGGACAAGCGGGTCTAAATGGGCCGAACAATGGACCCGTTAGAATTTTAACTAAGTAAAAAGTACAGAAATCGAGGTTTTGCAATATAATAGTGTTGAAAAGCTCGTAAATATATGAACTCCGAAAATTTGATTCTAACTTGTTTTGCGGTCTTTTTTGTAGAGGTTTCGGAAGAGCGTTTTTAAATGGGCCGAACAATGGAACCGTTGGAATTTTAACTGAGTAAAAAGTACAGAAATCGAGTTTTTGCATTATAATCGTGTTGAAAAGCTTGTAATCAATTGTATGAACTCCTAAATTTGGATTAAAACTTATTTTACAACCCTTTTGTAGAGGTTTCGGATGAGCGGGTCCAAATGGGCCGAACAATGGACCCGTTAGAATTTTTACTCAGTAAAAAGTAATAAAATCGAGTTTTTGCAATATAATCGTGTTAAAAAGCTCATAATCAATTGTATGAACTCCTAAATTTGGATTAAAACTTATTTTGCAACCCTTTTGTAGAGGTTTCGGAGGAGCGGGTTTAAATTGGCCGAACAATGGACCCGTTAGAATTTTAATTGAGTAAAAAGTACAGTAATCGAGTTTTTGCAATATAATCATATTGAAAAGCTCGTAATCAATTATATGAACTCCTAAAATTTGATTCTAACTTGTTTTGCGGTCTTTTTTGTAGAGGTTTCGGACGAGCGGGTCTAAATGGGCCGAACAATGGACCCATTAGAATTTTAACTGGGTAAAAAGTACAAAAATCAAGTTTTTATATTATAATCATGTTGAAAAACTCTAAATCAATTGTATGAACTCCTAAATTTGGATTAAAACTTATTTTGCAACCCTTTTGTAGAGGTTTCGGACGAGCGAGTTTAAATGGGCCGAACAATGGACCCGTTAGAATTTTAACTGAGTAAAAAGTACAGAAATCGAGTTTTTGCAATATAATCGTGTTGAAAAGCTCGTAATCAATTATATGAACTAAATTTGATTAAAACTTGTTTTGCGTTCTATTGTGTAGAGGTTTAGGACGAGCGGGTCTAAATGGGCTGAACAATGGACCCGTTAGAATTTTAACTAAGTAAAGAGTACAGAAATCGAGTTTTTGCAATATAATCGTGTTGACAAGCACGTAATCAATTATATAAACTCCTAAATTTGGATTAAAACTTATTTTGCAGCCCTTTTTGTAGAGGTTTTGGATTAATATACCTAATAAGTACATATACCTAAACATGTCACATATCTGAATGCAACACGTTATACAACCTATGTTCTAAGGCATGAACATGATCAAAGGAATCAGGAATGTTAGCACAAGTAAAGAAAAGGGCTTCCCTGAACTTCTTAGCCTTAGAGCGGGTGATAGGTCCTGTTGGTAAGACTTCCGGATCCGTTGGAGAGTTCCGAATGGATGTGCTCACATCATCCTCCCCCTTCTTGAAAAGAATTTGACCTCAAATCTGCAGAGTCATCAAAAGGGGTTAAGTCACAAACATTAAAAGTGGCACTTACATTATAATCTCCCGGTAAGTCTATCTTGTAGGCATTGTCGTTCACTTTCTCCAACACCTGGAAAGGACCATCTCCTCGCGGTAACAGCTTTGACCGCCGTTGGGCTGGAAAACGTTCTTTTCGGAAATGAACCCAAACCCAATCACCAACCTCGAAGGTGACTCGCTTTCTTCCTTTGTTTGCTTGCTTTTCATACTGTTGAGTCCTTTATTCTAAGTTCTCCTTAACCTGCTGATGTAAACGCTTAACATAATCTGCTCTCGCTTTACCATCCTTGCTAATCACCTGTTCATGTGGCAAAGGCAACAAATCTAGAGGCGTAATAGGATTAAAACCATAAACAACCTCAAATGGTGACATTTTCGTAGCAGAATGAACAGCATGATTATAAGCGAATTCAACATGTGGCAAACAATCTTCCCAAGTCTTAATATTCTTTTTGATGACGGAACGAAGTAAAGTAGATAGTACCCGATTAACAACTTCAGTTTGTCCATCAGTTTGGGGATGGCAAGTAGTAGAAAACATGAGTTTCGTACCTATTTTGCTCTAAAGAGTCCTCCAGAAGTGACTCAAAAACTTTACATCCCTGTCAGAAACAATAGACCTAGGAATACCATGTAATCGCACAATTTCTCTGAAAAATAAGTTAGCCACATTAACAGCATCATCAGTCTTATGGCATGCAATGAAATGTGCCATCTTAGAGAACCTATCAACCACAACAAATACACTATCTCTACCAGTCCTAGTTCGAGGCAATCCCAAAACAAAATCCATAGAAATGTCAGTCCAAGGGGATTCAGGAATAGGTAAAGGTAAGTACATACCATGTGGTGAAACCTTCGATTTTGCTTTCTTACATGTCACACAACGTTCACAGTACCTTTCAACGTCCCTGCGCATCTTTGGCCAAAACAGATGCTCCTTCAATGTGTGCAACGTCTTAGTGACACCAAAATGACCCATCAATCCACCTTCATGAGCCTCACGAATCAAAATATCACGTATGGAACCCTGTGGAATGCATATCCTGTTTTCTTTGAAAAGAAAGTCATCATGCCTGTAAAACTTTCCATCTGCACCTTTCGAACAAGAATTAAACTTATCTCTAAAATCAGGATCATCAGGGTATAAATCACGAATATATGCAAAACCAATCAGATGTGAATCAAGATAACTCAAAAGTGCATACCTACGTGACAATGCATCAGCAACGACATTTTCTTTTCCTTTCTTGTAACGAATGACATAAGGAAAAGACTCTAAGAATTCAACCCACTTAGCATGTCGTTTATTCAATTTATGCTGACCTGTGATGTAACGTAAAGCCTCGTGGTCGGTGTGGATCACAAACTCCTTAGGCAACAAATAATGCTGCCATGTCTCCAATGCCCGAATCAGTGCATACATCTCTTTATCATAAACCGGATAGTTCAATGTAGCACCACTCAATTTCTCACTAAAGTAAGCAACGGGCCTCTTTTCCTGCATCAAAACAGCACCAATACCAATTCCGGAAGCATCACATTCAATCTCAAACATTTTATCAAAATCAGGTAATGCTAAAACAGGTGCTTGAGTTAAAGAGTCTTTAATTCTCATAAAGGCATCTTCTTGTTCCTTACCCCAAAAGAAGCTAGAATTCTTCTTAATAATACCAGTTAAGGGGGCGGTAATGGAACTAAAGTTAGGAACAAATCGTCAATAAAAACTCGCTAAACCATGAAACGATCTAACCTGAGTAATCGATGTCGGTCGTGGCCATTCCTGAATTGCCTTTATCTTCTCAGGATCAACTTCAACTCCCTGAGAACTAACAATGTAACCAAGAAATGTGAGTTTATCAGTACAAAATACACACTTCTCCATATTACCAAATAATCTCTCATCTCGCAAAACCTGCAAAACAGCTCGCAAATGTTCCACATGATCCTGTAAAGACTTGCTATAAATCAAGATATCATCAAAGTATACAACACAAAATCTTCCAATGAAAGGTCGTAGAACATGATTCATCAAACGCATAAAAGTACTAGGTGCATTAGTTAAACCAAAAGGCATTACTAACCATTCGTACAAACCTAGCTTTGTCTTGAAGGCTGTTTTCCACTCATCGCCTTCTCGCTTGCGAATCTGATGATAGTCGCTCCTTAAGTCAATTTTGGAGAAGATGACGGCTCCGCAAAGCTCGTCCAACATGTCATCAAGTCTCGGAATGGGATGACGATACTTAATTGTAATTTGATTCACAGCTCTACAATCTACGCACATCCTCCAAGATCCATCTTTTTTCGGCACCAATAGCACCGGAACAGCACACGGACTCAAGCTCTCTCGAATGTAACCCTTGTCCATCAACTCAGTAACTTGGCGTTGAAGCTCTTTTGTCTCTTCAGGGTTGGTTCGATAAGCTGGCCGGTTCAGAATAGTAGCACCTGGAATGAAATCAATCTGGTGCTCAATGCCACGAAGAGGTGGCAATCCCTTCGGTG
Source organism: Hibiscus trionum (assembly GCA_030270665.1). Lineage (NCBI taxonomy): Eukaryota > Viridiplantae > Streptophyta > Magnoliopsida > Malvales > Malvaceae > Hibiscus > Hibiscus trionum. The sequence goes on along the minus strand of BSYR01000010.1, from coordinate 32,469,275 downwards.
TTTCAGCTGGAAACACGTCCTCAAACTCCTACAAAAGTGTCAAAATCGGTGACGGTAGATCAGTAGGAAAATCTGTCAATAAACAATAATCTTTAAACATCAAAATAAGAACATATTGTTGAGAGGAAAGACATTTCCTGATTTCGCTACTGCTCGCATACAAGGACATCTTCTTCTTCTCTTTTGCAGTCTCTTTACTCTTTTTCAAGCTTGCCTGATCTTCAAACACTTGACTCGGTGTCAAAGGAGCCAAAGGGATCTTCTTACCTGCATGCATAAAAGAGTAACGATTTGTATAACCATCATGTATTACCTTCTTGTCATACTGCCAAGGGCGTCCCAAAAGAAGGTGAGTAGCATCCATCGTCACAACATCACAAAGGACCTCGTCCTTGTAGTTTCCAATTGAAAATGGTACAATAGCCTGTCTGGTCACTTTAAGCTCGCCACCATCATTCAACCATTGTAACTTATATGGATGAGGATGCTTTGTTGTTTTCAGACCTAACCTGTCAACCATCACTGAACTGGCAACATTAGTACAACTACCGCTATCAATAATCACAACACATACCTTGTCTTGCACCTTGCATCGTGTGTGAAAGATATTCTCACGCTGTAGATCATCCGGTACCTGTTGCACATTCAGACTTCTTTTAATAACCAAAAGTTCCATTACCTTACCAGATTCAGGAACCTCTAGGTCAGTCTCATCTTCCTCTTCAGTAGGGACATCATGCACTTCCTCCTCGGAATCTGACTCAATCTCACCATCATCTCGCATCAACATAACCCTCCGGTTAGGACATTGACTAGCAACATGTCCTCTTCCAAGGCACTTGAAACACTGGATATCTCGTGCTCGCTCTTGCGTCACCACTTGTTGTTTGCCACGCCTATTTTCAGGAACGGGGGTCTTTGGCTTGCTGGGTTCGCCTTGCTCACGAATCCGAAGTGGTTGTTGTGGTGCTTGCTTCCTGGAAGCATTAGGAGTATACAAAGGGTTAGAGAAAGACTTAAATGGAGTAGTACCTCGGTTTGAAGACTTTCTTCGCTGTTGTCGCTCTATCTTTATCGCCATATGCATCATGTCATCCAACTCGACATAATGCTGCAATTTAACGACATTAGCAATTTCAAAGTTCAAACCTACAAGGAATCGTGCCATGGTCGCTTCTCTATCTTCAACGATGTTGGCTCGCATAATGGCCATCTCCATTTCCTTGTAGTAGTCTTCCACGCTCCGAGTTCCCTGTTTCAAAGTTTGCAATTTTTGAAACAAATCACGATGATAATGGGAAGGAACAAACCTCCTACGCATGATACGCTTCATTTCGTTCCATGAAGCCACTGGACCTTCGCCGGCACGTCTCCGACTAATCAACAACTGGTCCCACCATATCAATGCATAATCGACAAACTCCATGGCTGCTAGACGAACCTTCTTCTGTTCAGAATAATTGTAACACTCGAACACATGTTCAACCTTGCTTTCCCAAGCAAGATATGCATCCGGATCTGTTCGTCCCTGAAAAGAAGGTATAGCAACTTTGATGTTAGTCATATTATCATCCATTTGCTGATCACGTCTAAGGTTAATCCTCGGGGACTGGTTGACTTCATTTTCGTTGACTTCATCATGGGCAGAATTGGAACCTCCATCAATTCTATCCATTCGGGACTGCAAAGGTTCTAAGGCATTAGTCACTATCCTTTGCATCATTCTTTCCAAGGCTTGCATTTGCAAGTCCGGTGGTGGTGTATCATCAGAACCTGTCATCTTTCACAACAAAGAACACAAACAAACAAACTGATTAAGGTTAGTAGAAAAAAAAAGTAGTCCTCACCAATCACACAGCAAGATCCTCACTAGTCACTCCAAAGAATATGCACTCAAGAAAAGAGGAATCACTCAGCACTCGTGTTTCACTCGGGAGAATACTTGAATGGCTCTTTTTGTCTCCCCTTCTGTTCTCACACGCTCTGTTTGCCTTTTCCCTCAATCTCTCGTACTTAGTTCTTTAAAGGAACTGATTCCGATGTTCAGATTCTGCAAATGTTGTCAAATTGAAAGAAAACAACAAGTGACGGGTGAAATGTTATTAGAAAAAGATAAGAGTTAGGAGAAAAAAGAAAAAAGATGAAAGTTGAGAATTTGGGGCTGAAAAGATGATAAACAAAAAGAAATGAAAGAAAGGATGCTAAAAGGACAAGAAATTAGCAACTTTCGCAGTAGAAATGCTTACCATCATCCTATCTCCGGAATAAACAAGAAAGTTGATTTCGGGTGATTTCAAGGTAAGATAAGTACATTTCTCATCATTTCACGTCCAAACAGCATATAAAAACACAAAATACCCCAAATATTCGACACTGAATTTTTTGAATTTTTTGTATTTTTTCCGAATTTTTTTTACTTTTGACTTTCTGGTCAATCTTTGACTTTGACTTTTTTTTTCTTCAAAATTTTGAATTTTCTTTTTTTTGACTTTGTATATTTTGACTTCTTGTAATGCAGAAAATGCTATAATCCGACCTAAGCTCTGATTACCATATGATACAAGGATGTTGTTGAAGAAAACAACGTTCCTCGTTCATTCACGGATCTAGGATGATAGCAAGTAATTCTCTGCAACAGAAACAAACATTGTTTTGTTTTTAGATGTTTAAATTAAGGAAAAAAGAAGGGTAATGTTCACAAATAGTCCCTTTCGTTTGGTGTTTGTTCTAGTTTGGTCACCAGATTTCAAAACAGCTTTTTGTGGTCCCTTACGTTTATAATCTGTTTTATTTTAGTCACTCTTCCGTCATTCTCCGTTAGAGGAGTAACGGCCGGCTGACTTGGAAATTTTAAAATTAAAAAATTCTACGTGTATAATCACGTCATACTAGAAAACAAAAACAACTTATGTTTGATTTTGGAGATGAACTAACCATCCAAAGCTTCAGAATCCAATTTTCCCTCCTTCTGAACCAAATCCCTAGCTTCTTCCCCCTTTTCTCTTTATCCTTCAATTTTTCCTCCATCATTGTGACAAATGGCTCCTCATTTCGTTTCCCCCCCAAATCTACAAGCCCTGGAAAAGGTTGAAGAACAAGAAGATTGCCAAGACAACCGTCTCTTTGTACAAAGCGCCATCGAAGTCTCTAAGCTTCGTCCTTCAGAACTCGAAGAATTTGTCAAAGGTTCGATTTATTTCTTATGTATTTATGATTCTTTTTTCTTCTTCTAAAATTTGTGTAAATTCGTTTTACTTTTTGTTAAATTATATTAGTTTTAACAGCTTTAAGTAAATAGTGGAAAATGGAGATGAGATCTGCGCTTGTTCTAAAAACTTTCGAACTTATAATCTAATTTATGATTTCTTTTGTCTTTTAAAGTTTGTGTAATTTCGGTTTACTTTTTGCTAAAATGGATTGATTTTAGTTGGCCTAGATTGCTTCAGCTAGAAGGGAATTCTGGAAGATGGAGATGAATTTGTTTAAACTAATGTTTTTGTGTTTTGAGAAATTATTTTTCCCCGCGGTTGAGAAAATTAGTCAATGAAATAAGCTGGTTTGGTTTCGTTGATTTATTTGGGGGAAAATTGATTCGAGTTTCTCCTTTTCCCATTAAAGAGTAGAATGTTTATGTTTAATGTTCTTAGCATTTTCGTAGCGCAGGTTTTATTAATCATACATGATTTCATAGAAATTTAAAGTAAACTTTGTTTCTTCTTTCAATACAGGGGTATCCTTTGATCTCTCTGATAAAGAGCTCTATTGTATCGAAGAGCAAGATGTGTTTGATCGTGTTTACTCGTCAGTTAGAGGCTTTTCCAGCCTTACACCATCCTGCAAGTTTATTCTTGCAGAAAGTCTACGATCCAATCTGAGTGTTTTGCTGCCAAATGTGGATTCACTAGTGCGTGTTTCCCAAGCTCAGGAAGATGATGAAATCCCAATGATTGATCGTGTCACTTCATATAGAAATGCTTTTAAAATTTACTCATTCTTTCTCCTTCATATTATTTTGACCGAGGAGTCTAATACCAGTTCTAGCAACAATGCAAAGGTACTATATCCCCTGCCTATGTTACACAGACTTGTGTGTTAGTGTTGGAAAGGTTAATGTGTCCTACATAGGTATATTCAAAATTTTCTGAGCTTTTTAATGTATTTGGAGGGTGTTATCCCTATACCATGTATGATTTATGAATATCTGTTGAACATGGGTGCTGGACATATTTTAGGAAAAATGAAGAGTAAGATCGATATAGGCCCCTCCCTTCCACCGGTTGTTCTTTCTCTTTATTCAATTGGGTAAAGGGAGGCGGAAGCGGCGGAGAAGCCGTCGGAGAGATCCAAAGTGGGGAGGCTGCGGGTGTTGGTGAAGCAATAGAGAAGAAGTATAAGGAGGAACATAACGAGTATTTGGATCCAAATTAGCCATGGGATTCTGAAGCTTTGGATGGTTAGTTCCCAAATCTGGTGACCAAACTAGAACAAACACCAAACGAAAGGGACTGTTTGTGAACATTACCCAAGTTGTTTTTGTTTTCTAGTATGACGTGTATTATACACGTGGAATTTTTTAATTTTAAAATTGTCATGTCAGCCGGCCGTTACTCCTCTAACGGAGAATGACGGAAGAGTGACTAAAATAAAACAGATTATAAACGTAAGGGACCACAAAAAGCTGTTTTGAAATCTGGTGACCAAAGTAGAACAAACACCAAACGAAAGGGACTATTTGTGAACATTACCCAAAAAAGAAAGAAAAATCAGAAATGAGAAAAGAAGAAGTTGCCGAAATTAATTTAGAGACTAGGTGGAAGGTTGAAGATGATGTCTTCAAGCTTTCAACTATGGCAGCAACATTCTTGGTCTTGACACGATGAACTCGAAAGAACTTGCATAATCTGTTATGCAAACCCGAATCGAAGCCGTTCTTCGTAGTCGAAAAATGAACAAACTCCAAGGAAGAACTTGAACAATCTATTGAACGAACCCGAACCTTATCTTGAATTTGCTCGAATAAGCACTTGGACCCTTCAATTATCTAACAATTGAGAACCCGAAGTATCAAGGAGATAGTTCTAAAAAGAACTGAGTTTGAGAGAAATCTCACAATTATATTTGATTGCATAAAAGGTCTAACCTTGTACAAAGGGAATTTGGCTTATATTTATAGTGTAGGAGGGTGGTTGGACGAAATGGAAATGTGTGGTACAAATTAAATTAAAAAAATAAATAAAGTTTAAATTTTGAACAAAAACTACCCAAGTTGGCAGAAATGAATATGAGCCTTGCGTTTGAATTTTGGGAGCCAAAATCCTTTTAGGCACATGTTAATTGTGCTTTGAGTTTGAAATTCAAAGGCACAACCAACCTTGTGCTTATCCACACAAGAGAAGGGGCTGCACACTTGGCTGGGCACGCTGGGCTGCATGGGGTGCGCACACAAGGCCACCTGCTGGGCTGCTGCTGCGCACACAAGGGCTGGTCACGCTGGGCTGCATGGGGTGCGCACACAAGGCCACCTGCTGGGCTGCTGCTACGCACACAAGGGCTGGGCACGCTGCTCTAGGGCCTTACTAGGCCGAATCATGCATGGCATTGTGCATGGGCCATGCACACACGTCCCTTGCTGCCACACACACTTGTAGGACACTCTCCCACATGTAGGGTATCATTCAGCTGGTTCTGGACTTGTCAACTAGAGTTGAGCTGGTGGAGCTGGAGTTGAGCTGAACGGAGCTGACATGAGCTGAAACGAGCTAGCTCACAGTGTGATGAGCTGAGTTGAGCTAAGCTACACTCTTCTGAGCTGAATAGGAGCTGCATACGCTAGCTTGAGCTTCAACCGAGCTGAGTACACGTCCTTAAGCTATTGTTTTCCATGGTCCCTAATGCACAACATAGCAAACATACTTAGGCAGCAACTTATTCATACAATAAGATAAATAAACACACTAAAACATATGTTAAACACACCAAACTAATATATATACCTATTAATATACCTAATAAGTACATATACCTAAACATGTCACATATCTGAATGCAACACGTTACACAACCTATGTTCTAAGGCATGAACATGATCAAAGGAATCAGGAATGTTAGCACAAGTAAAGAAAAGGGCTTCACTGAACTTCTTAGCCCTAGAACGGGTGATAGGTCCTGTTGGTAAGACTTCCGGATCCGTTGGAGAGTTCCGAATGGATGTGCTCACATCAGAAACGCTCATAATCAATTGTACGAACTCCTAAATTTGGATTAAAGCTTATTTTGCAACTCTTTTGTAGAGGTTTCAGACGAGCGGTCTAAATGGGCCGAAAAATGGACCCGTTAGAATTTTAATTGAGTAAAAAGTACAATAATCGAGTTTTTGCAATATAATCGTGTTGAAAAGCTCGTAATCAATTATATGAACTCCTAAAATTTGATTCTAACTTATTTTGCGATTTTTTTTGCAATGGTTTCAGACGAGCGGGTCTAAATGGACCGAACATAGGACCCATTAGAATTTTAACTGAGTAAAAAGTAGAGAAATCGAATTTTTGCAATATAATCATGTTGAAAAGCTCGTAATCAATTGTATTAACTCCTAAATTTGGATTAAAAAATATTTTGCAACCCTTTTGTAGAGTTTTCGGACGAGCGGGTCTAAATGGGCAGAACAATTGACCCGTTAGAATTTTAACTGAGTAAAAAGTACAGTAATCGAGTTTTTTCAATATAATCTTGTTGAAAAGCTCGTAATCAATTATATAAACTCCTAACATTTGATTCTAAATTATTTATGGTCTTTTTTGTAGAGGTTTCGGACGAGCGGGTCTAAATGGGCCGAACAATGGACCCGTTAGAAATTTAACGGAGTAAAAAGTACAGAAATCGAGTTTTTGCAATATAATCGTGTTGAAAAGCTCGTAATCAATTATATGATCTCCTAAATTTAGATTAAAACTTATTTTGCAGCCCTTTTAGTAGAGGTTTCGGATGAGCGGGTCTAAATGGGCCGAACAATGGCCCCGTTAGAATTTTATCTGAGTAAAAAGTACAGAAATCGAGTTTTTGCAATATAATCCTGTTGAAACGCTCATAATCAATTGTATGAACTCCTAAATTTGGATTAAAACTTATTTTGCAACCCTTTTCTAGAGGTTTCGGACGAGCGGGTCTAATTGGGCCAAAAAATGGACCCGTTACAATTTTAATTGAGTAAAAAGTACAGTAATCGAGTTTTTGCAATATAATTTTGTTGAAAAGCTCGTAATCAATTATATGAACTCCTAAAATTTGATTCTAACTTATTTTGCGGTCTTTTTTGTAGAGGATTCGGACGAGCGGGTCTAAATGGGCCGAAAAATGGACCCGTTAGAATTTTAACTGAGTAAAAAGTACAAAAATCGTGTTTTTGAAATATATAATCGTGTTAAAAAGCTCGTAATCATTTATATGAACTCCCAAATTTGGTTTAAAACTTATTTTGCAGCTCTTTTTTAGAGGTTTCGGACGAGCGGGTCTAAATGGGCCGAACAATGGACCCGTTAGAATTTTTTTTCAAGAAAGCCCGTTAGAATTTTAACTGAGTAAAAAGCTCGTAATAAATTATATGAACTCCTAACATTTGATTCTAAATTATTTATGGTCTTTTTTGTAGAGGTTTCGGACGAGCGACTCTAAATGGGCCGAACAATGGACCCGTTAGAATTTTAAAGGAGTAAAAAGTACAGAAATTGCGTTTTTGCAATATAATTTTGTTGAAAAGTTCGTAATCAATTATATGAACTCCTAAATTTGGATTAAAACTTATTTTGCAGCCCTTTTTATAGAGGTTTCGGACGAGCGGGTCTAAATGGGCCGAACAATGGACCCGTTAGAAATTTAACGGAGTAAAAAGTACAGAAATCAAGTTTTTGCAATATAATCGTGTTGAAAAGCTCGTAATCAATTATATGAACTCCTAAAATTTGATTCTAACTTGTTTTGCTGTCTTTTTTGTAGAGGTTTTGGACGAGCGAGTCTAAATGGCCGAACAATGGACCCGTTAGAATTTTAACGGAGTAAAAAGTACATAAATTGAGTTTTTGCAATATAATCGTGTTGAAGAGCTCGTAATCAATTATATAAACTCCTAAAATTAGATTCTAACTTGTTTTGCGGTCTTTTTTGTTGAGGTTTCGGACGAGCAGGTCTAAATGGGCCGAACAATGGACACGTTAGAATTTTAACTGAGTAAAAATTACAAAAATTAAGTTTTTGCAATATAATCGTGTTAAAAAACTCGTAATCAATTATTTGAACTGCTAAATTTTGATTAAAACTTATTTTGCGGTCCTTTTTGTAAGGTTTCGGACGAGCGAGTCTAAATGGGCAGAACAATGGACCCGTTAGAATTTTAACCGAGTAAAAAGTACATAAATTGAGTTTTTGCAATATAATCGTGTTGAAAAGCTCGTAATCAATTATATGAACTCCTAAATTTGGATTAAAATTTATTTTACAGCCCTTTTATAGAGGTTTCGGACAAGCGGGTCTAAATGGGCCTAACAATGGACCCGTTAGAATTTATTTTTTTTTGAAGAAAGCCCGTTAGAATTTTAACTGAATAAAAAGTACAGAAATCGAATTTTTGCAATATAATCGTGTTCAAAAGCTCGTAATCAATTATATGAACTCCTAAAATTTGATTCTAACTTATTTTGAAGTCTTTTTTGTAGAGGTTTCGGACGAGCGGCTCTAAATGGGCCGAACAATGGACCAGTTAGAATTTTAAACGAGTAAAAAGTACAGAAATTGAGTTTTTGCAATATAATCGTGTTGAAAAGTTCGTAATCAATTATATGAACTCCTAAATTTGGATTAAAACTTATTTTGCAGCCCTTTTTATAGAGGTTTCGGACGAGCGGGTCTAAATGTGCCGAACAATGGACCCGTTAGAATTTTAATAGAGTAAAAAGTATAGAAATAGAATTTTTTCCAATATAATCATGTTAAAAAGCTCGTAATCAATTTTATGAACTCCTAAAATTTGATTCTAACTTATTTTACGATCTTTTTTGTAGAGGTTTCGGACGAGCGGGTCTAAATGGGCCGAACAATGGACCCGTCAGAATTTTAACTGAATAAAGAGTATAGTAATAGTGTTTTTGCAATATAATCATGTTGAAAAGCTCGTAATCAATTGTATGAACTCTTAAATTTGGATTAAAACTTATTTTGCAACCCTTTTGTTGAGGTTTCGGACGAGCGGGTGTAAATGGGCCGAACAATGGACCCGTTAGAATTTTAACTGAGTAAAAAGTACTGTAATCGAGTTTTTGCAAAATAATCGTGTTGAAAAGCTCGTAATCAATTATATGAACTCCTAAATTTTGATTCTAACTTGTTTTGCGGTCTTTTTTTGTGGAGGTTTCGGACGAGCGGGTCTAAATGGGCCGAACGATGGACCCGTTAGAATTTTAACTGAGTAAAAAGTACAGAAATCGAGTTTTTGCAATATAATCCTGTTGAAAAGCTCGTAATCAATTGTATGAACTCCTAAATTTGGATTAAAACTTATTTTGCAACACTTTTGTTGAAGTTTCGGACGAGCGGGTGTAAATGGGCCGAACAATGGACCCGTTAGAATTTTAACTGAGTAAAACGTACAGATATCAAGTTTTTGCAATATAATCGTGTTGAAAAGCTCGTAATCAATTATATGATCTCCTAAATTTAGATTAAAACTTATTTTGCAGCCCTTTTGGAAGAGGTTTCGGACGAGCGGGTCTAAATGGGCCGAACAATGGCCCCGTTAGAATTTTATCTGAGTAAAAAGTACAGAAATCGAGTTTTTGCAATATAATCCTGTTGAAACGCTCATAATCAATTGTATGAACTCCTAAATTTGGATTAAAACTTATTTTGCAACCCTTTTGTAGAGGTTTCGGACGAGCGGGTCTAATTGGGCCAAAAAATGGACCCGTTACAATTTTAATTGAGTAAAAAGTACAGTAATCGAGTTTTTGCAATATAATTTTGTTGGAAAGCTCGTAATCAATTATATGAACTCCTAAATTTAGATTAAAACCTATTTTAAATCCCTTTTGTAAAAGTTTCGGACGAGCGGGTCTAAATTGGCCGAACAATGGAGCAATTAGAATTTTAACTGAGTAAAAAGTAAATAAATCAAGTTTTGGCAATATAATCATGTTGAAAAGCTCGTAATCAATTATATGAACTCCTAAATTTGGATTAAAACTTATTTTGCAGCCCTTTTTATAGAGGTTTCGGACGAGCGGGTCTAAATGGGCCGAACAATGGACCCGTTAGAATTTTAATAGAGTAAAAAGTATAGAAATAGAATTTTTGCAATATAATCATGTTAAAAAGCTCATAATCAATTTTATGAACTCCTAAAATTTGATTCTAACTTATTTTGCGATCTTTTTTGTAGAGGTTTCGGACGAGCGGGTCTAAATGGGCCGAACAATGGACCCGTTAGAATTTTAACTGAGTAAAAAGTATTGTAATAGTGTTTTTGCAATATAATCGTGTTGAAAAGCTCGTAATCAATTGTATGAACTCTTAAATTTGGATTAAAACTTATTTTGCAACCCTTTTGTTGAGGTTTCGGACGAGCGGGTGTAAATGGGCCGAACAATGGACCCGTTAGAATTTTAACTGAGTAAAAAGTACAGAAATCGAATTTTTGCAATATAATCCTGTTGAAAAGCTCGTAATCAATTGTATGAACTCCTAAATTTGGATTAAAACTTATTTTGCAACCCTTTTGTTGAAGTTTCGGACGAGCGGGTGTAAATGGGCCGAACAATGGACCCGTTAGAATTTTATCTGAGTAAAAAGTACAGTAATCGAGTTTTTGCAATATAATCCTGTTGAAACGCTCATAATCAATTGTATGAACTCCTAAATTTGGATTAAAACTTATTTTGCAACTCTTTTGTAGAGGTTTCGGACGAGCGGGTCTAATTGGGCCAAAAAATGGACCCGTTAGAATTTTAATTGAGTAAAAAGTACAGTAATCGAGTTTTTGCAATATAATTGTGTTGGAAAGCTCGTAATCAATTATATGAACTCCTAAAATTTGATTCTAACTTATTTTGCGGTCTTTTTTGTAGAGGATTCAGACGAGCGGGTCTAAATGGGCCGAAAAATGGACCCGTTAGAATTTTAACTGAGTAAAAAGTACAAAAATCGCGTTTTTGAAATATATAATCGTGTTAAAAAGCTCGTAATCAATTATATGAACTCCCAAATTTGGATTAAAACTTATTTTGCAGCCCTTTTTTAGAGGTTTCGGACGAGCGGGTCTAAATGGGCCGAACAATGGACCCGTTAGAATTTTTTCAAGAAAGCCCGTTAGAATTTTAACTGAGTAAAAAGTACAGAAATCTAAATTTTGCAATATAATCGTGTTAAAAAGCTCGTAATAAATTATATGAACTCCTAAAATTTGATTCTAACTTATTTTCGGTCTTTTTTGTTGAGGTTTCGGACGAGCGAGTCTAAATAGGCCGAACAATGGACCCGTTAGAACTTTAAAGGAGTAAAAAGTACAGAAATCGAGTTTTTGCAATATAATCGTGTTGAAAAGCTCATAATCAATTGTATGAACTCGTAAATTTTGATTAAAACTTATTTTGCAATCCTTTTGTAGAGGTTTCGGACGAGCGGGTCTAAATGGGCCAAACAATGGACCCGTTAGAATTTTAACTGAGTAAAAAGTACAATAATCAAGTTTTTGCAATATAATCGTGTTGAAATGCTCGTAATCAATTATATGAACTCCTAAAATTTGATTCTAACTTATTTTGCGGTCTTTTTTGTAGAGGTTTCGGACGAGCGGGTCTAAATGGGCCGAACAATGGACCCGTTAGAATTTTAACTGAGTAAAAAGTACAGAAATCGAGTTTTTGCAATATAATCGTGTTGAAAAGCTCGTAATCAATTATATGAACTCCTAAATTTGATTCTAACTTGTTTTGAGGTCTTTTTTGTAGTGGTTTCGGACGAGCGGGTCAAAATGGCCAAATAATGGGCCCGTTAGAATTTTAACTGAGTACAAAGTACAGAAAATGGGTTTTTATAATATAAATGTGTTGAAAAACTCGTAATCATTTATATGAACTTTTCAATTTTGATTAAAACTTATTTTGCGGTCCTTTTTGTAAGGTTTCGGACGAGCGAGTCTAAATGGGCAAAACAATGGACCCTTAGAATTTTAACCGAGTAAAAAGTACAGAAATCGAGATTTTGGAATATAATCGTGTTGAAAAGTTCGTAATCAACTATATGAAGTCCTAAATTTGGATTAAAACTTATTTTGCAGCCCTTTTTGTAGAGCTTTCGGACGAGCGGGTCTAAATGGGCCGAACAATGGACCCGTTAGAATTTTAACGGAGTAAAAAGTATAGAAATAGAATTTTTGCAATATAATCATGTTAAAAAGCTCGTAATCAATTATATGAACTCCTAAAATTTGATTCTAACTTATTTTGCGATCTTTGTTGTAGAGGTTTCGGACGAGCGGGTCTAAATGGGCCGAACAATGGACCCGTTAGAATTTTAACGGAGTAAAAAGTACAGAAATCGAGTTTTTGCAATATAATCCTGTTGAAAAGCTCTTAATCAATTGTATGAACTCCTAAATTTGGATTAACACTTATTTTGCAACCCTTTTGTAGAGATTTCGGACGAGCGGGTCTAAATGGGCCGAACAATGGAACCGTTAGAATTTTAACTGAGTAAAAAGTACAAAAATCGGGTTTTTGCAATATAATTGTGTTGAAAAGCTCGTAATCAATTGTATGAACTCCTAAATTTGGATTAAAACTTATTTTGCAACCCTTTTGTAGAGGTTTCGGACGAGCGGGTCTAATTGGGCCGAACAATGGAGCCGTTAGAATTTTAACTGAGTAAAAAGTACAAAAATCAAGTTTTTGCAATATAATATTGTTGAAAAGCTTGTAATCAATTATATGAACTCCTAAATTTGATTCTAACTTGTTTTTCGGTCTTTTTTGTAGAGGTTTCGTACGAGCGGGTCTTAATGGGCCGAAAAATGGACCCGTTTGAATTTTAACTGAGTAAAAAGTACAGAAATCGAGTTTTTGCAATATAATCATGTTGAAAAGCTCGTAATCAATTATATGAACTCCTAAATTTGGATTAAAACTTAATTTGCTGCCCTTTTTATAGAGGTTTCGGACGAGCGGGTATAAATGGGCCGAACAATGGACCCGTTAGAATTTTTTTTTGAAGAAAGCCCGTTAAAATTTTAACTGAGTAAAAAGTACAGAAATCGAATTTTTGCAATATAATCGTGTTGAAACGCTCATAATCAATTGTATCAACTCCTAAATTTGGATTAAAGCTTATTTTGCAACCCTTATGTAGAGGTTTCGGACGAGCGGGTCTAAATGAGCCGAACTATGGACCCGTTAGAATTTTAACGGAGTAAAAAGTATAGAAATAGAATTTTTGCAATATAATCATGTTAAAAAGCTCGTAATCAATTATATGAACTCCTAAAATTTGATTCTAACTTATTTTGTGATCTTTTTTGTAGAGGTTTCGGACGAGCGGGTCTAAATGGGCCGAACAATGGACCCGTTAGAATCTTAACGAAGTAAAAAGTACAGAAATCGAGTTTTTGCAATATAATCCTGTTGAAAAGCTCGTAATCAATTGTATGAACTCCTAAATTTGGATTAACACTTATTTTGCAACCCTTTTGTAGAGATTTCGGACGAGCAGGTCTAAATGGGCCGAACAATGGAACCGTTAGAATTTTAACTGAGTAAAAAGTACAAAAATCAGGTTTTTGCAATATAATTGTGTTGAAAAGCTCGTAATCAATTGTATGAACTCCTAAATTTGGATTAAAACTTATTTTGCAACCCTTTTGTAGAGGTTTCGGACGAGCGGGTCTAATTAGGCCGAACAATGGAACCGTTAGAATTTTAACTGAGTAAAAAGTATAGAAATCAAGCTTTTGCAATATAATATTGTTGAAAAGCTCGTAATCAATTATATGAACTCCTAAATTTGATTCTAACTTGTTTTTCGGTCTTTTTTGTAGAGGTTTCGTACGAGCGGGTCTTAATGGGCCGAACAATGGACCCGTTAGAATTTTAAATGAGTAAAAAGTACAGAAATTGAGTTTTTGCAATATAATATTGTTGAAAAACTCGTAATCAATTATATGAACTCCTAAAATTTGATTCTAACTTGTTTTGCGGTCTTTTTTGTAGAGGTTTCGTACGAGCGGGTCTTAATGGGCCGAACAATGGACCCGTTTGAATTTTAACTGAGTAAAAAGTACAGAAATCGAGTTTTTGCAATATAATCATGTTGAAAAGCTCGTAATCAATTATATGAACTCCTAAATTTGGATTAAAACTTAATTTGCTGCCTTTTTTATAGAGGTTTCGGACGAGCGGGTATAAATGGGCCGAACAGTGGACCCGTTAGAATTTTTTTTGAAGAAAGCCCGTTAGAATTTTAACTGAGTAAAAAGTACATAAATCGAATTTTTGCAATATAATCGTGTTGAAACGCTCGTAATCAATTGTATCAACTCCTAAATTTGGATTAAAGCTTATTTTGCAACCCTTATGTAGAGGATTCGGACGAGCGGGTCTAAATGGGCCGAACTATGGACCCGTTAGAATTTTAACCGAGTAAAAAGTACAGAAACAAGTTTTTGCAAAATAATATTGTTGAAAAGCTCGTAATAAATTATATGAACTCCTTAAATTTGATTCTAACTTGTTTTGTGGTCTTTTTTGTAGAGGTTTTGGACGAGCAGGTCTAAGTAAAGGTTTCGGACGAGCGGGTCTAAATGGGCCGAACAATGGACCCGTTAGAATTTTAACTAAGTAAAAAGTACAGAAATCAAATTTTTGCAATATAATCGTGTTGAAACGCTCGTAATCAATTGTATGAACTCCTAAATTTGGATTAAAGCTTATTTTGCAACCCTTTTGTAGAGGTTTCGGACGAGCGGGTCTAAATGTGCCGAACAATGGACCCGTTAGAATTTTAACTAATTAAAAAGTATAGAAATCGAGTTTTCGCAATATAATCATGTTGAAAAGCTTGTAATCACTTATATGAACTCCTAAAATTTGATTCTAACTTGTTTTGCGGTCTTTTTTGTAGAGGATTCGGACGAGCGGGTCTAAATGGGCCGAACAATGGACCCGTTAGAATTTTAGCGAAGTAAAAAGTACAGAAATCGAGTTTTTCCAATATAATTGTGTTGAAAAGCTCGTAATCAATTGTATGAAGTCCTAAATTTGGATTAAAACTTATTTTGCAAACCTTTTGTAGGGGTTTCGGACGAGTGGGTCTAACTAGACCGAACAATGGACCCGTTAGAATTTTAAATAAGTAAAAAGTACAGAAATCGGGTTTTTGCAATATAATCATGTTGAAAAGCTCGTAATCAATTGTATGTACTCCTAAATTTGGATTAAAATTTATTTTGCAACCCCTTTGTAGAGGTTTCGGACGAGAGGGTCTAACTGGGCCGAACAATGGACCCGTTAGAATTTTAACTGAGTAAAAAGTACAGAAACAAGTTTTTGCAATATAATAATGTTGAAAAGCTCGTAATCAATTATATGAACTCCTTAAATTTGATTCTAACTTGTTTTGCAGTCTTTTTTGTAGAGGTTTTGGACGAGCAGGTCTAAGTAGAGGTTTCGGACGAGCGGGTCTAAATGGGCCGAACAATGGACCCGTTAGAATTTTAACTAAGTAAAAAGTACAGAAATTGAATTTTTGCAATATAATAATGTTGAAACGCACGTAATCAATTGTATGAACTCCTAAATTTGGATTAAAGCTTATTTTGCAATCCTTTTGTAGAGGTTTCGGATGAGCGGGTCTAAATGGGCCGAACAATGGACACGTTAGAATTTTAACTGATTAAAAAGTATAGAAATCGAGTTTTTGCAATATAATCATGTTGAAAAGCTTGTAATCAATTATATGAACTCCTAAAATTTGATTCTAACTTGTTTTGCGGTCTTTTTTGTAGAGGTTTCGGACGAGCGGCTCTAAATGGGCCGAACAATGAACCCGTTAGAATTTTAACTGAGTAAAAAGTAAAGAAATCGAGTTTTTGCAATATAATCGTGTTTAAAAGCTCATAATCAATTGTATGAACTCCTAAATTTGGATTAAAACTTATTTTGCAACCTTTTGTAGAGGTTTCGGACGAGCGGGTCTAAATGGGCCGAACAATGGACCCGTTAGAATTTTAACTAAGTAAAAAGTACAGAAATCGAATTTTTGCAATATAATCGTGTTGAAACACTCGAAATCAATTGTATGAACTCCTAAATTTGGATTAAAGCTTATTTTGCAACCCTTTTGTAGAGGTTTCGGACGAGCGGGTCTAAATGGGCCGAACAATGGACCCGTTAGAATTTAATGAGTAAAAAGTACAGAAATCGGGTTTTGCAATACAATCGTGTTGAAAAGCTCGTAATCAATTGTATGAACTCCTAAATTTTGATTACAACGTATTTTGCAACCCTTTTGTAGAGGTTTCGGACGAGTGGGTCTAACTGGGCCGAACAATGGACCCGTTAGAATTTTAACTGAGTAAAAAGTACAGAAACAAGTTTTTGCAATATAATAATGTTGAAAAGCTCGTAATCAATTATATGAACTCCTTAAGTTTTATTCGAACTTGTTTTGCGGTCTTTTTTGTAGAGGTTTCGGACGAGTAGGTCTAAGTAGAGGTTTCGGACGAGCGGGTCTAAATGGGCCGAACAATGGACCCGCTAGAATTTTAACTGAGTAAAAAGCACAAAAATCGAGTTTTTCCAATATAATTGATTTGAAAAGCTCGTAATCAATTGTATGAACACCTAAATTTGGATTAAAACTTATTTTGCAACCCTTTTGTAGAGGTTTCGGACGAGCGGGTCTAAATGGGCCGGACAATGGACCGTTAGAATTTTAACAGAGTAAAAATTACAGAAATCGAGTTTTTGCAATATAACCGTGTTGAAAAGCTCGTAATCAATTGCATGAACACTTAAATTTGGATTAAAATTTATTTTGCAGCCCTTTTTGTAGAGGTTTCGGACGAGCGGTTCTAAATGGGCCGAACAAAGGACCTGTTAGAATTTTAACGGAGTAAAAAGTACAGAAATCGAGTTTTTGCAATATAATCGTGTTGAAAAGCTCGTAATCAATTGTATGAACTCCTAAATTTGGATTAAAACTTATTTTGCAACCCTTTTGTAGAGGTTTTGAACGAGCGGGTCTAAATGGGCCGAACAATGGACCCCTTAGAATTTTAAAAGAGGAAAAAGCACAAAAAGCGAGTTTTTGCAATATAGTTGTGTTGAAAAGCTCGTAATCATTTGTATGAACTCCTAAATTTGGATTAAAACTTATTTTGCAACCCTTTTGTAGAGGTTTCGGATGAGCGAGTCTAAATGTGCCGAACAATGGACCCGTTAGAATTTTAACTGAGTAAAAAGTACAATAATCGAGTTTTTGCAATATAATAGTGTTGAAAAGCTCTTAATCAATTATATGAACACATAAAATTTGGTTCTAACTTATTTTGCGATCTTTTTGTAAAGGTTTCGAACGAGCAGGTCTAAATGGGTGGAACATAGGACCCGTTAGAATATTAACTGAGTAAAAAGTACAGAAATCGAGTTTTTGCAACATAATCGTGTTGAAATGCTCGTCATCAATTGTATGAACTCCTAAATTTGGATTAAAACTTATTTTGCAACCCTTTTGTAGAGGTTTCGGACGAGCTGGTCTAAATGGGCCGAACAATGGACCCGTTAGAATTTTAACTGAGTAAAAAGCACAAAATCAAGTTTTTGCAATATAATTGATTTGAAAAGCTCGTAGTCAATTGTATGAACACCTAAATTTGGATTAAAACTTATTTTGCAACCCTTTTGTAGAGGTTTCGGAAGAGCGGGTGTAAATGGGCCGAACAATGAACCCTTTAGAATTTTAACTGAGTAAAAAGTACTGTAATCGAGTTTTTGCAATATAATCGTGTTGAAAAGCTCGTAATCAATTGTATGAACTCCTAAATTTGGATTAAAAATTATTTTTCAACCTTTTTGTAGAGGTTTCGGACGAGCGGGTCTAAATGGGCCGAACAATGGACCCGTTAGAATTTTAATGGAGTAAAAAGTATAGAAATCGTGTTGAAAAGCTCGTAATCAATTGTATGAACTCTTAAATTTGGATTAAAACTTATTTTTCAACCCTTTTGTAGTGGTTTCGGACGAGCTGGTCTAAATGGGCCGAACAATGGACCCGTTAGAATTTTAACGGAGTAAAAAGTATAGAAATCGAGTTTTTGCAATATAATCGTATTAAAAAGCTCGTAATCAATTGTAAGAACTTTTAAATTTGGATTAAAACTTATTTTGCAACCCTTTTGTAGAGGTTTCAGACGAGCGAGTCTAAATGGGCCGAACAATAGACCCGTTAGAATTTTAACTAAGTAAAAAGTACAGTAATCGAGTTTTTGCAATATAATAGTGTTGAAAAGCTTGTAATCAATTGTATGAACTCTTAAACTTGGATTAAAACGTATTTTTCAACCCTTTTGTAGAGGTTTCGGACGAGCGGGTCTAAATGGGCCGAACATAGGACACGTTAGAATTTTAACTGAGTAAAAAGTACAAATTTCGAGTTTTTGAAATATAATCGTGCTGAAAAGCTTGTAATCAATTGTATGAACTCCTAAATTTGGATTAAAACTTATTTTGCAGCCCTTTTTGTAGAGGTTTCGGACGAGCGGTTCTAAATGGGCCGAATAATGGACCTGTTAGAATTTTAACGGAGTAAAAGGAAAAGAAATCGAATTTTTGCAATATAATCATGTTGAAAAGCTCGTAATCAGTTGTATGAAATCCTAAAATTTGATTCCAACTTGTTTTGCGGTCTTTTTTGTAGAGGTTTCGGACGAGCGGGTCTAACTCGGGCGAACAATGGACCCGTTAGAATTTTAACTGAGTAAAAAGTACAGAAATCGAGTTTTTGCAATAAAATTGTGTTGAAAAGCTCATAATCAATTCTATGAACTCCTAAATTTTGATTAAAACTTATTTTGCAACCCTTTTGTAGAGGTTTCGGACGAGCGGGTCTAAATGGGCCAAACAATGGACCCGTTAGAATTTTATCTGAGTAAAAAGCACAAAAATCTAGTTTTTGCAATATAATCGTGTTGAAAAGCTCGTAATCAATTATATAAACTCCTAAAATTTGATTCTAACTTGTATTGCGGTCTTTTTTGTAAAGGTTTTGGACGAGGGGGTATAAATGGGCCGAACAACGGACCCGTTAGAATTTTAACTGAGTAAAAAGTACAGAAATAGAGTTTTTGCAATATAATCGTGTTGAAAAGCTCATAATCAATTATTTGAACTCCTAAATTTGGATTAAAACTTATTTTGCAGCCCTTTTTGTAGAGGTTTCGAACGAGCGGGTCTAAATGGGCCGAACAATGGACTCGTTAGAATTTTAACTGAGTAAAAAATAAAGTAATCGAGTTTTTGCAATATAATCGTGTTCAAAAGCTCTTAATCAATTATATGACCTCCTAGAATTTGATTCTAACTTATTTTGCGATCTTTTTTGTAACGGTTTCGGACGAGCGGGTCTAAATGGGCCGAACAATGGACCCGTTAGAATTTTAACAGAGTAAAAAGTACAGAAATCGAGTTTTTGAAATATAATCATGTTGAAAAGCTCGTAATCAATTATATTTACTCATAAACTTTGATTTTAACTTGTTTTGCGGTCATTTTTGTATAGGTTTCGGACGAGCGGGTCTAAATGGGCCTAACAATGGACCCGTTAGAATTTTAACTAAGTAAAAAGTACAGAAATCGAGTTTTTGTAATATAATCGTGTTGAAAAGCTCGTCAACAATTGTATGAACTCCTAAATTTGGATTAAAACTTATATTGCAACCATTTTTTATAGGTTTCGGACGAGCTGGTCTAAATGTGCCGAACAATGGACCCGTCAGAATTTTAACTGAGTAAAAAGTACAGTAATCGAGTTTTTGCAATATATACGTGTTGAAAAGCTCGTAATCAATTATATGAACTCCTAAAATTTGATTCTAACTTATTTTGCGATCTTTTTTGTAAAGGTTTAGGACGAGAGGGTCTAAATGGGCCGAACAATGGACCCTTTAGAATTTAAACTGAGTAAAAAGTACAGAAATCGAGTTTTTGCAATATAATCGTGTTGAAAAGCTCGTAATCAATTGTATGAACTCGTAAATTTTGATTAAAACTTATTTTGCAACCCTTTTGTAGAGGTTTCGGACGAGCGGGTCTAAATGGGCCAAACAATGGACCCGTTAGAATTTTATCTGAGTAAAAAGCACAAAAATCGAGTTTTTGCAATATAATTGTGTTGAAAAGTTCGTAATCAATTGTATTAACTCCTAAATTTGGATTAAAACTTTTTTTGCAACCCTTTTGTAGAGGTTTCGGACGACCGGGTCTAAATGGGCCGAACAATGGACCCGTTAGAATTTTAACTGAGTAAAAAGTACAGAAATCGAGTTTTTGCAATATAATCGTGTTGAAAAGCTCGTAATCAATTGTATGAACTCCTGAATTTTGATTAAAACTTATTTTGCAACACTTTTGTAGAGGTTTAGGACGAGCGGGTCTAAATGGGCCAAACAATGGACCCGTTAGAATTTTAACTGAGTAAAAAGTACAAAAATTGAGTTTTTGCAATATAATTGTGTTGAAAAGCTCGTAATCAATTGTATGAACTCCTAAATTTGGATTAAAACTTATTTTGCTTCCCTTTTGTAGAGGTTTCAGACGAGCGGGTCTAAATGGGCCGAACAATGGACCCGTTAGAATTTTTACTGTGTAAAAAGTACAAAAATCGAGTTTTTGCAATATAATCGTGTTGAAAAGCTCGTAATCAATTATATGAACTCCTAAAATTTGATTCTAACTTGTATTGCGGTCTTTTTTGTAGAGGTTTCGGACGAGCGGGTCTAAATGGGACGAACAATGGACCCGTTAGAATTTTAACTAAGTAAAAAGTACGTTGATCTAGTTTTTGCAATATAATCGTGTTGAAAAGCTCGTGATAAATTGTATGAACTCCTAAATTTGGATTAAAACTTATTTTGCAACCCTTTTGTAGAGGTTTCGGACGCGCGGGTCTAAATGGGCCAAACAATAGACCCGTTAGAATTTTAACAGAGTAAAAAGTACAGAAATCGAGTTTTTGCAATATAATCGTGTTGAAAAGCTCGTAATCAATTGTATGAGCTCCTAAATTTGGATTAAAACTTATTTTGCAACCCTTTTGTAGAGGTTTCGGACGAGCGGGTGTAAATGGGCCGAAAAATGGACCCGTTAGATTTTTTTTTTGAAGAAAAGGCCTCATTAAAAACCCCTACTACTGTCCTTCAAGTAGAGCTAGAGGACCCTAAAAAGGGGAAAAGAGTGCCTAAGTTTTATTATAACATAGAGAAATTTGTTACAAGGTGATTGATACATGTAGGAATGTCAGAATTAAATGACATGGAAGACATAGAGCTCAACGAATAAGTAGCCAAAGTATGGGCCACATGATTTGCCTCACGGTGTACAAAAGAAACAGAAACTGAATCGAAAGCATGAAGGGACTCGCGAATCTGATGAAGAAGAGGTCCCATAGTAGAAAGGCCCAGCCCTGGGTTGTTGATCCTGTTTGCAAGAGAAGCACAATCGATTTCAAGCAAGATCCGATACCATCCCTGAGATCGGGCAAAAGTGATTCCTGCTAGAAGGCCTTCACCTTCACAAGTAACTGCATCCCCACAGCTTCCAAGCGGAAATGCAAGGCCGCCCACAACTGCACATGTGGAATCACGTGCCACGGCGCCAACAGCCGCTGCACGAGTTGAGGGATTAAAAGCCCCATCCACATTTATTTTAATATAGTTAGGTGGAGGAGGGTTCCAGCAAGGAGGAGAAAGGATAGACGGGGTTGGGGTGGAAGAAGAAGAGGCATTATAGAAGTCGTCATGTAAACTGATGGAATTAATGGCAATAAGCCATGGTGGTTGTAGATGATGATTATGAACCCAATCATTACGTCTATTCCAAACATTCCATATAGTTGTAAGAAAAAGCCCAAACTTGTCAGAGGATAGTTGATGGGCTGCTTCCTCCAACCATTGTAAGGGGGTAATAGCCAAACTTCTGGAAAGGGTTACGGGAATACCAGAAAGTTGAAGGGCTTCCGAAGCCCCTGCACAATCACGTAGCGCATGGAGAATGGACTCCGAGTGTGCTCCACAGATAGGGCAAGGCCCCGAAGTTGGTGAAAAAACTTGCATTTTGGAACCAACTGGCAAAGCATCAGACGCCATACGCCATCCAAAAGTTTTGACCTTAGGTAGGGCCTTGACTTTGGATAGAAATTTCCAAAAGCGAGTAGGTGACGTATGTGGATACGTAGAACGTTGTAAGAAGAGGTAACCAGAACGGACCGAGTAAATACCCGAATCGTTAGGAGACCAAAGAATAGTGTCACGATGGTCATTTATGATTGGTACTCGGAGAATGGCACTGGCATCAGCTGAGTTAAAATAACGATTGACCTTTTCAGGGTCCCAAGCAGTTTGATTACGAAACATAAAATCGCGGCATCGAACATGGATTTCATCCGGGATTTCGCAATCCCCAGTAAGGGTAATAGGGGAAGGGCCGCCCCAGATGTCTTTGTGCACTTTGATATTGCTATTAATGCCTGGTCGATGTAAGAAGCCTGTGAGGAGACGTTGTAGAGCATTATATATACCTTGCCATGCAAAGGAGCCGCGATTGGGACGGGAGGCATCAAGGATGTTTCCTGAAGGAAAGTATTTAGCTCGATATATTTGGCCCAATAAAGAATCTGGTTCGCAGATGAGTCTCCATATTTGCTTACCCAAGAGAGCAACATTGAAGTCGTGTAAATCCTTAAACCCCATACCACCAGCGGCCTTAGGTAAACAAACATGATTCCAAGGAAGCATATGCCACCCTTTTTTATTGGATTTGCCAGTCCACCAATATTGCCGAATTGCTGAGGTCATGTCATCAATAATGTTTTGTGGGAGAAGATAACAAGACATAACATATTGAGGCAAAGATTGTAGAACTGCTTTAATGAAAATCTCCTGACCACTAAAAGAAAGGAGATGTTTATCCCAGCTAGAAAGACGATCATGAACTTTATCACGCACAAAGCCTAATGATTCAGTTTTGTTCTTCCCTATGAGAAGTGGAACACCTAGGTATACGCCAGGGTTAGATACCTCACGTACTTGCAAAAGATTATTGATCGCAGTTCTTGTTGAGGATGGGGTGCGTGGATTATAAAAAATTGTCGATTTCTCAAAATTAACCGCTTGACCGGAAGCCGCATCATATGTTTGTAGGGCTCTTTTAAGATGAGTAGCTTCAGTTGGAGTATTATTAATGAAGACCATACAATCATCAGCAAAGAGTAGATGGTTGACTTTGGGCCCGTATTTGCATGCACCAAGCCCCGGTAGGATATTTGCTTGTTGGGCAGCAGATAGGTAAGCAGATAGCCCTTGTGTGCAGAAAAGGAAAAGAAAAGGTGATAGGGGGTCACCTTGATGTAATCCACGGTGAGGTTGAAAAAAGGGAGAGAAAGAGTTGTTAATTTTGACTGAAAATGAAACAGTGGTAATGCAACGCATTATAAGAGAGATCCAGTCAAATGCGAAGCCCATGCGTTCCATAACATTTGCTAGAAAAGACCATTCAACTCTATCAAAAGCTTTTTCCTTGTCTAGTTTAAGAGCAGCTCCTTGGGAAGATTTTGTTACCCCTGAATTAATATTGTGAATAATTTCATGGGAAACGAGGATGTTGTTAGAAATATTACGTCCTTGAACGAAGGCTGCTTGGTTAGGGCTAATACAAAAGGGAATTGTTTGTTTCATTTTGTTGACAATGGTTTTAGCAACTATTTTATAGAGAACAATGCAGAGGCTGATAGGTCTTAGGTGTTTCATAGTGGTTGGGTCTTGGATTTTAGGGATTAGTACTAGTATAGTTTTGTTAACCAAGGACATATCAGCAGTGCCATTTAGTAAGTTAAGGCATAGATTAATAACATCTTCTCCAATAGTGTCCCAATGTTGTCGATAAAAACTACTTGGTAATCCATCAATACAAGGCGCTTTCCTAGGATCAATATCCCAGAAAGCATGGAGAATTTCTTCTTTTGTGAAAGTCCTTAAAAGGGTATCATTCATAGATTGAGTGATAGAGGGCGAAATTTTATCAAGTATATTATCGGAAATTTGGGGGTTGGAGGATGTAAAAAGGTTTTGGAAATAATTAGAAGCAATAGACATTAGATCTGAATCATCTGTACACCAATTCGAATTTGAATCAAATAGACTCGTGATCAAGTTTTTTTTCCTTCTATTGTTCGCACGGGCATGGAAGAACCTCGTATTTTTATCCCCTTGGGATAGCCATAGTGTACGAGATCTTTGAGCCCAATAAATTTCTTGTTCCATTAGGAGTTTATTAAGTTCTGTTCTGTATTTTATATAAATTCCTTCATTTGTGGTAGTTAAGGGGCAGCATAAGAATTTGTTAATTTTTTTGGTAAGGAAATTAATACGACCAGTGGTTTTTAGTCTTTGTTGGTTCTGCCATTCCTCCAGGCATGTGCCAACCGCTTTTATTTTTTCTATGGTTGTTCCAGGGGTGTTGACCCAAGTGCGTTTAATAGTAGATATATTGCTTGCATTGTTCGCCCAACAGTTTTCAAACCGAAACGTGTTGTTTGGTCGCTGTGGGGGTGTAGCAGCCGCGGGGGATGTATCTAGGACTAGGAAGCAATGATCGGACTTGGCCACATAGTCTGATGTTATGCTATATGAGGGAAAAAGATCTTGCCAGGCCGAATTAGCAATGAACCTATCTAAACGTTCATGTATAGTAGGGGTTAAGGGCCCAACTTTTGTCCAAGTAAACCACCCAGATGTTAGTTTACAATCAAATAGATTGTTGCGTGAAAGACAATGACGGAAGTTATTTATTTGTGATCTAGCCCTACGGCTACCTCCTTGTTTTTCAGAGTCTGATAAAATTTCATTAAAATCCCCTCCTAAAAGCCAGAGTATATTATTATTATTAATTTGTAAGGAATCAATAATTTCCCATGTTTTAAATTTTTGACTTGTTTCGGAGTAACCGTGCATGCCAGTAAAAAACAAAGTGTGGCCATTCAATATGATTTGAGTATGTATGTAACGAGGCGAATACGAAATCAAAGATATATTAATATTGTTTAAGGCGAATAGCGCAATACCGGAACATCCATCCGTTGGGGGAATAGCAATAATTTCTATCATTCCTAAAGAAAGACAAAGGCGGCTATATGCCGCATTATTAATTTTAGTTTCGCATAAGAAGATAATATCCGGATTGGATTTTTGGACATAGCTATGAAAATGTTGAACTACCGGGGCTTGTCCTAGACCCTGGCAGTTCCAGCAAAGAATCCTCATTTTGCTCGGCGGGGCTGGGAGTCAGCTGCCGCCGGAGAGTTTTTTGAGCTGCTCATCCCAGCCTTAGGAGTGGATCCGGAGGGTTTGGATTTCTTTGGTGGGAGCGAAACTTGGATGGGAGAACGGCGTTTTGTGCCACGGTTCGGTTGGGCTGGAGCAGGGGCAGGAGCTGCATCATTAGGATAAGTTTTCAAAAGCCATTGGTTAAAATCATTGAATTTGGAATCGGTAGAAACTGGGGGCTTACGCAGTTCGGCTTCAATCTTCTTAATTTGCTGAGCAGTTGGGCTGGGAACACCATCATCCGTGGCATCCCAATCATCATCGGATGCATCTTCAGGGATAGGATAGATGGTATTTAAGGGCTGAGGCTCGAGAGGGGCTTTTTGTTTCAAATCTGAAGCAGGTGGATCTTTAGAAGGGGGCATCACCCATTGCTGTAACAGTGTTGGGTACTTCCTCAGTTGGTTGCTCCGAAAAGGACGCAGCATCACCCTCGTTCAGAGAGCCTGTGGATAGTTTGAAGCAAGAAACCAGTTTAGATATTGAAGGCTTATTAAGAAAGTAGTTAATGATAAAAGAGAGAGGGGGAGAAATACCCATCGCATTCGGGTCAGAGGTGGGAATATTAGTATTGGCAGAAGCAGCTGGAACAGGAGGAACTATGAAAAAAGAAAAAATAACAAATATAGAATCAAAAATAAAGATAGCAGAAAAAATAAAATAAATTTAGATCTAAATCGTATAGTAGATGAAATATTGGAGATAGAGGGAGAAAGAGTACCAGTCGGTGGTGGGTTGTTTTGGTTAAGATTAGGTTCAACATAGCGGATACGCCCTCAGGTACCAACTGGGCGACGTCTTGGAGGGAGGTAGCGGAGCCACTCCCGTATTGTAGCTTGTTTAGATCTAGAGAAGAACGAATAGGACAGTTCTCAATTGTGTGGCTAATTATTCCACAGCCAGGGCATAAAGTGGGAAGGCGTTCATATTGAAGACGACACATGGTTTTGTTGGCCCCGGAACCAATGAAGACGAAACGAGTGACCGGTTTGGTGATATTCAGGAAAATTTCGACCCGCAGGAAGTCTTTCATATTTCCTTCAAATTCTCGAGTATCAGTTCGTATGACGTTGCCTACCATAGACCCAAGAGCATGTCCCACAAGGTGCGATCAATCAATGTCCTCAAAGAGAGAGGAAGGAAGGGCGAAAATGCGGATCCAGATCCTCATAATGTTGAATGAATAATCTCCAATAGATTTAGCAGGATCATATTCGGTAATGGCTAACCATTCGTCCTTGTACAGCCAAGGACCTCGGTTAAGGACTTCGTAACAGAACTTGACTTCCTTGAATTTGATATTGAGATAGTTGTCTTGGATGACAGAAATAGACACCACTTCGTTAGGCTTCCAAATGCCTTCAAACGCATTAATAACATCATAAATATCAATAGTTTTAGACGAGATAAAGCATCCTAAGATGAATAGCTTGGGATCCTCCTTGACAAAATCCCAGCCGAAATCAGGAGTGTAAAGGAGTTCTGCTTCCTCATGAGTGAGGTCGATGGAGCTAAGCTGGGGGATAGAGGAGGATGCCATGGGTGGAGTATAGAAGTTAAGGAGGATAGAAGGATTGGGAGAGGTTTGTGGCTTAATACGGGTATGTTGTTCATATAAATAAGAAGAGATTATGTAAGCTATTCTATGGTAAGTAGTAAGTAAAGGAAGTTGAGGAAGAATTAGTGACCATAAAGTTTGGGTTATAATAATGACATAAAGGCAAGATGAAAAGAAACTTTCCCTATTAAAACGAATTAGCTGGGCGAGAGGAGAATTTTCGTTAAATATATTAAATAATGGCAACTTTAAAGCAAAATTTAAGGAAGAATTCCTTAAATGCAAAAAGAATTTTAAAGGTAGGTGTAATAGTAAATAAAGTAAGTGTGTGTGTCTGTATTTACTGATATTTAGGGATGCATAAGGAAAGGATGAATTACAACTGGAAATTATAGCTGGCTTTTTAATGAAGGAGAAAGTAAATCGGGGATTTAAAATGTAATTAAAAGCTGTACGATTGGTAATAAGAGAAGAGAAAGGAATAAAAAATTTAAGGATAATAAATTATATTCCTTAAATAAAATAGGTAGAAGAGCGGAAAAAATATTAAAAGTGGGAAAGTAATAAAAAAAGATATTAAGTGGGAAGAATGAAATTAAGGAGGGTACCATATATTGTTTTAAAACCGTGTAACAAATAATAGTTATGGTGAATAAATTAATTAGTATGTGTATATATGGAAGGTGAAAAATTTAAGCATAAATAACGGGGATTGAAATTTGTTTTCCATCATAATGATGGTCGTAGTTAATTCCCTAAAAAGGGCTGGAATTAATTCGCTCGATGAGGCGTTGAGACTGATTTTTTGAAATAAAGAGAGAGAGGGAAGGAGGATATATGGAGAGTTGAGAGATTGACCGGTTGAATATTTACTAAACAGATTGAGTAACGTATCGTAATCGAACGAATAGAAAGCAACATGCATTAAAAAACCAATAAGTAAATAAGCATAACAGATGTGAGCAATCAGGAAAGGAAAGCGAAAAGGAAGAGCAGAAAATAATAAAGATTACATACCCAGGGATAGAAGGAAGCGGGGATAAGAAATTATTTACAAACCAAAAGAGCAAAAAAGGGGATAATGAATGGCTAATAAATAATAAATACAAGCTCGATTAATAATCATTAAATATGAATAATACCAGTGCGTGGGCCCAGGATTCCAAATTTCCTTGATTACTGCAATAGTGAGGAAAGGAGGTTGATAGGTATTTTGATCTGAAACAGTAAAAAGAGAAGACAGATGAATTTTAGAGAATTGTAAAAACCATTTAGAGGTGAGAAGGGATCGAAGGTAGGGGATAATCAAGTATATAGGTACGGGCAAGGAGTAAACAGAAGATACATGACCAACATTAAATAAACGACTAAAATAAGACGAAAGTTGTAAGCAATAATATAAACATGTATTATACCAATTAGATAAGCATGAAGATACTATTTTGTAGCCCAACATCAAATCAGGTAGTGAAATAGATCTACAAGGAACCGGGCAATACATGAAGGGAAAAAAGGCCAAGGTTAAAGAAGGAAGGTAATGGAAAAAGGGCCTTAAGAAATACATTATATGGTATACATTAAAAGGAATGTCATAAGTAACAAGGGTCAGAGTCCATAAAAATGAGAACAAATGATGCATAAGTAAATAAGTGGGAATATTTATTATGAAATGTGTCTGGATAAGAAAAAATAAGTTAACAATTGTAAAAATTCCCACTAAGTGGGTTGATATAGGGTTCCCTATAAGGGCTCGAATATTGGTAAAATTTAATTCAATAGCAATAAAAGAATTCCAAAGTTGGAGATGATATGTAACAGAGTAAAGTACATAAAACAACATATGAGTCAATTTAAAGTTATTTAGAGCAGAAACATAATTATACAAATTGTGGAAAAATGAATTAGCAGATCTAATGATTAGGTGAGTAGAGTGATGCAAATTCAAAGAGACATAGGAACTATAATGCCCATAGTAAATGAAAACCTGGTACATAGTTGAATGAGGATTGTGGAAAATCCACATTAATATGTTGAGAAGAAATTTAGACAAATACATAATATAGAGAAGTGTAAGGGGAAAATAAGGTGGACAAAGCCTTGATATAACTGGTGAAGTATGCTTAAGAATGATGTCGCAGAAGTATGCTAGAAATTGAATTTTCCCCATATACTGGGTTGATTTAGATTTCCCTAAAAGGGCTTGTGGTAGATTAGAGAAGAACAAGCAACATAAAAAATAAATGGAATTAAATACAGTATTAAAAGGATCGAAAATAACCAGGGAACCCAGAAAATGGATAAACAACAAGTAAATATCAAGACAGATTAAAACAGTACTAAGAAAGAACTGGAGCAGATGAAATAAGCAACTAAAGGAGTGCTCAAACGAGAAGATAACAGAATACAGATAAAATAGAGAAAGGACAAAATAAGGAGCCGTCAGACTACTAGACCACGAAGATAAATCAGATACAAATAACAAGCCAAGATGATAAAGGACAAAAGGAAAATGTAGCGAAGAAAAACGATTAGTATTACCATCAACCCACAAAGATAACAGGACATAAACGAATAAAGGAAGGATGAAGATAATGCAATGAGAAATGAGGGACGATAATACCCGATTTGCAGCCATAGAATTCAGAAGGATTAAGTATGAGCCCCATTGAAGCTGTACAAAGAGAAACAAAGCATTAGAGAAGATATGGTACACAGAAAGTAAAAAAAGAAGAAAAGAAAACAACGGAGATAGATAAGGGTTAAAGGAAAAAAGAAAATAGTGGGAGAGATGGTTAGTATCCAGAAGATGAACCGTCATTTCAGATTGAGATGAAGATGGTTGTTCGTTAATCGAAGGAAAACCCATCATCTACAAGAGAAAAACAGAAATCAAAAACCTAAAAGAAAGGGGTACAAACCCTAAAAAAATATGGGGGAGATTGAAAAAATGCAGAAAAGAAATAGAAGGGGAAAAAACCCTTTGAAAAAAGAGAAACAAAAAAGATGAGTTGAACAGAAACAAAGAAAATAAAAAGAAGGGATAGAGAAACAAATCCAAACGGGTGGATGTAGGACAAACGCCGTGAGTCGCAATAGGGGAAGAAGCCCTCCGGGATAGCAGAAGAGATTGATCCAAAACCAAAGAGAAAAAAACCAAGGCAAAGATCAGAAAGGGTTAAATAGAAACAAAGGAACATAAAAACATAGAGAAAAGATAATCGGCGAGACTTACCGTCCAGATCTGTAGTTCGCCGGTTGGATCTCGTCGAAAATGCCCAAAGAGGGGAAAAGACGGTGAAAAGGAAGGGGAAAAATAGCCCTTCATCAAATAAAACAGATCTAATAGAGGTTTTGTGTATTGCAAAAATCGGCCAAAACTCGCAGAAAAGAAACATGTTAAGTGTTAAATACCACCCGTTAGAATTTTAACTGAGTAAAAAGTACAGAAATCGAGTTTTTGCAATATAATCGTATTAAAAAGCTTGTAATCAATTATATGAACTCCTAAAATTTGATTCTAACTAGTTTTGCGGTCTTTTTTGTAGAGGTTTCGACGAGCGGGTCTAAATTTGCCGAAAAATGGACCCGTTAGAATTTTAACTGAGTAAAAAGTATAGAACTCTAGTTTTTGCAATATAATCGTGTTGAAAAGCTCGTAATCAATTGTATGAACTCCTAAATTTGTTTTAAAACTTATTTTGCAACCCTTTTGTAAAGGTTTCGAACGAGCGGGTCTAAATGGGCCGAACAATGGAACCGTTAGAATTTTAACTGAGTAAAAAGTACAGTAATCGAGTTTTTGCAATATAATCGTGTTGAAAAGCTCGTAAGCAATTGTTTGAACTCCTAAATTTGATTCTAACTTGTTTTGTGATCATTTTTTATAAATGTTTCGGACGAGCGGGTCTAAATGGGTGGAACATAGGACCCATTAGAATTTTAACTGAGTAAAAAGTACAGAAATCGAGTTTTTGCAATATAATCATGTTTAAAAGCTCGTAATCAATTATATAAACTCATAAAATTTGATTCTAACTTGTTTTGCGGTCTTTTTTGAAAAGGTTTCGGACGAGCGAGTCTAAATGGGTGGAACATAGGACCCGTTAGAATTTTAACTGAGTAAAAAGTACAAAAATCGAGTTTTTTTCAATATAATTGTGTTGAAAAGCTCGTAATCAATTGTATGAACTCCTAAATTTGGATTAAAACTTATTTTGCAACCCTTTTGTAGAGGTTTCGGACGAGCGGGTCTAAATGGGCCGAACAATGGACCCGTTAGAATTTTTACTGTGTAAAAAGTACATAATTCTAGTTTTTGCAATATAATCGTGTTGAAAAGCTCGTAATCAATTATATGAACTCCTAAAATTTGATTCTAACTTGTATTGCGGTCTTTTTTGTAGAGGTTTCGGATGAGCGGGTCTAAATGGGCCGAACAATGGACCCGTTAGAATTTTAACAGAGTAAAAAGTACAGAAATCGAGTTTTTGCAATATAATCGTGTTGAAAAGCTCGTAATCAATTGTATGAACTCCTAAATTTGGATTAAAACTTATTTTGCAACCCTTCTGTAGAGGTTTCGGACGAGCGGGTCTAAATGGGCCGAAAAATGGACCCGTCAGAATTTTAACTGAGTAAAAAGTACAGAAATTGAGTTTTTGCAATATAATCGTATTGAAAAGCTTGTAATCAATTATATGAACTCCTAAAATTTGATTGTAAGTTATTTTGTGATCTTTTTCTTAAAGGTTTCGAACGAGCGGGTCTAAATGGGCCGAACATAGGACTCGTTAGAATTTTAACTGAGTAAAATGTACAGAAATCGAGTTTTTGCAATATAATCGTGTTGAAACGCTCGTCATCAATTCTATGAACTCCTAAATTTGGTTTAAAACTTATTTTGCAACCCTTTTGTAGAGTTTCGGCGAGCGGGTCTAAATGGGCCGAACAATGTACCCGTTAGAATTTTAATTGAGTAAAAAGTATAGTAATCGAGTTTTTGCAATATAATCTTGTTGAAAAGATCATAATCAATTATATGAACTCCTAAAATTTGATTCTAACTTATTTTGCGGTCCTTTTTTTAGAGGTTTCGGACGAGCGGGTCTAAATGGGTCGAACAATGGACACTTTAGAATTTTAACTGAGTAAAAAGTATAGAAATCAAGTTTTCGCAATATAATCTGGTTGAAAACCTCGTAATAAAATATATGAACTCCTGAATTTTGATTAAAACTTGTTTTGCGATCCTTTTTTTGGAAGTTTCGAACGAGTAGGTCTAAATGGGCCGAACAATGGACCCGTTAGAATTTTAACTGAGTAAAAAGTACAGAAATCGAGTTTTTGCAATATAATCGTGTTGAAAAGCTCGTAATCAATTGTATGAACCCTTAAATTTGGATTAAAACTTATTTTGCAACCCTTTTCTAGAGGTTTCGGACGAGCGGGTCTAAATGGGCCGAAAAATGGACCCGTTAGAATTTTAACTGAGTAAAAAGTACAGTAATTGAGTTTTTGCAATATAATCATGTTGAAAAGCTCGTAATCAATTATATGAACTCCTAAAATTTGATTCTAACTTATTTTGCGGTCTTTTTTGTAGAGATTTCGGATGAGCGTGTCTAACTGGGCCGAACAATGGACCCGTTAGAATTTTAACTGAGTAAAAAGTACAGAAATCGAGTTTTTGCAATGTAATCGTGTTGAAAATCTCGTAATCAATTGTATGAACTCCTAAATTTGGATTAAAACTTATTTTGCAACCCTTTTGTAGAGGTTTCGAACGAGCGAGTTTAAATGGGCCGAATAATGGACCCGTTAGAATTTTAACTGAGTAAAAAGTACAGAAATCGAGTTTTTGTAATATAATAGTGTTGAAAAGCTCATAATGAATTGTATGAACTCCTAAATTTGGATTCAAACTTATTTTGCAACCTTTTTATAAAGGTTTCGGATGAGCGGGTCTAAATGGCCGAACAATGGACCCGTTAGAATTTTAACTCAGTAAAAAGTACTGAAATCGAGTTTTTGCAATATAATCGTGTCGAAAAGCTCGTAATCAATTATGTGAACTCCTAAAATATGATTAAAACTTGTTTTGCGGTCTTTTTTGTAAATGTTTCGGACGAGCGGATCTAAATGGGTCGAACAATGGACCCGTTAGAATTTTAACTAAGTCAAAAGGTCAAAATTTGAGTTTTTGCAATATAATCGTGTTGGAAAGCTCGTAATCAATTGTATGAACTCCTAAATTTGAATTAAAACTTATTTTTCAACCCTTTTGTAGAGGTTTCGGACGAGCGGGTCTAAGTGGGCCGAAATCTGGACCCGTTGGAATTTTAACTGAGTAAAAAGTACAGTAATCGAGTTTTTGCAATATAATCGTGTTGAAAAGCTCGTAATCAATTATATGAACTCCTAAAATTTGATTCTAACTTATTTTTCGGTCTTTTTTGTAGAGGTTTCAGACGAGCGGGTCTAAATGGGCCGAACAATAGACCCGTTAGAATTTTAACTAAGTAATAAGTACAGTAATCGAGTTTTTGTAATATAATCGTGTTGAAAAGCTCCTAATCAATTATATGAACTCCTAAAATTTGATTAAAACTTATTTTGCGATCTTTTTTATAAAGGTTTCGGACGAGCGGGTCTAAATGGGCCGAACAATGAACCCGTTAGAATTTTAACTAAGTAAAAAGTACATAAATCGAGTTTTTGAAATATAATCTTGTTGAAAAGCTCGTAATCAATTGTATGAACTCCTAAAATTTGATTCTAACTTATTTTGGGTTCTTCTTTGTAAAGGTTTTGGACGAGCGGGTCTAAATGTGCCGAACAATGGACCCGTTAGAATTTTAACTGAGTAAAAAGTACATAAATCGAGTTTTTGCAAAATAATCGGGTTGAAAAGCTCGTAATCAATTGTATGAACTCCTAAATTTGGATTAAAACTTATTTTGCGACCATTTTGTAGAGGTTTCGGATGAGCGGGTCTAAATGGGCCGAACAATGGACCCGTTAGAATTTTAACTGAGTAAAAAGCACAAAAATCGAGTTTTTCAATATAATCATGTTGAAAAGCTCGTAATCAATTGTATGAATTCCTAAATTTGGATTAAAACTTATTTTGCAACCCTTTTTTAGAGGTTTCGGACGAGCGGGTCTAAATGGGCCGCACAATGGACCCGTTAGAATTTTAACTGAGTAAAATGTACAGAAATCGAGTTTTTGCAATATAATCGTGTTTAAACGCTCGTCATCAATTGTATGAACTCCTAAATTTGGATTAAAACTTATTTTGCAACCCTTTTGTAGAGGTTTCGGCGAGCGGGTCTAAATGGGCCGAACAATGGACCTGTTAGAATTTTAATTGAGTAAAAAGTACAGTAATAGAGTTTTTGCAATATAATCTTGTTGAAAAGATCGTAATCAATTATATGAACTCCTAAAATTTGATTCTAACTTATTTTGCGGTCCTTTTTTTAGAGGTTTCGGACGAGCGGGTCTAAATGGGCCGAACAATGGACCCTTTAGAATTTTAACTGAGTAAAAAGTACAGAAATCAAGTTTTCGCAATATAATCTGGTTGAAAACCTCGTAATAAAATATATGAACTCCTAAATTTTGATTAAAACTTGTTTTGCGGTCCTTTTTTGGAAGTTTCGAACGAGCAGGTCTAAATGGGCCGAACAATGGACCCGTTAGAATTTTAACTGAGTAAAGAGTACAAAAATCGAGTTTTTGCAACTCGTAATCAATTGTATGAACCCTTAAATTTGGATTAAAACTTATTTTGCAACCCTTTTCTAGAGGTTTCGGACGAGCGGGTCTAAATGGGCCGAAAAATGGACCCGTTAGAATTTTAACTGAGTAAAAAGTACAGTAATTGAGTTTTTGCAATATAATCATGTTGAAAAGCTCATAATCAATTATATGAACTCCTAAAATTTGATTCTAACTTATTTTGCGGTCTTTTTTGTAGAGATTTCGGACGAGCGTTTCTAACTGGGCCGAACAATGGACCCGTTAGAATTTTAACTGAGTAAAAAGTACAGAAATCGAGTTTTTGCAATGTAATCGTGTTGAAAATCTCGTAATCAATTGTATGAACTCCTAAATTTAGATTAAAACTTATTTTGCAACCCTTTTGTAGAGGTTTCGAACGAGCGAGTTTAAATGGGCCGAATAATGGACCCGTTAGAATTTTAACTGAGTAAAAAGTACAGAAATCGAGTTTTTGTAATATAATAGTGTTGAAAAGCTCATAATGAATTGTATGAACTCCTAAATTTCGATTCAAACTTATTTTGCATCCTTTTTGTAAAGGTTTCGGATGAGCGGGTCTAAATGGCCGAACAATGGACCTGTTAGAATTTTAACTCAATAAAAAGTACTGAAATCGAGTTTTTGCAATATAATCGTGTCGAAAAGCTCGTAATCAATTATGTGAACTCCTAAAATATGATTAAAACTTGTTTTGCGGTCTTTTTTGTAAATGTTTCGGACGAGCGGATCTAAATGGGTCAAACAATGGACCCGTTAGAATTTTAACTAAGTCAAAAGGTCAAAAATTGAGTTTTTGCAATATAATCGTGCTGGAAAGCTCGTAATCAATTGTATGAACTCCTAAATTTGGATTAAAACTTATTTTTAACCCTTTTGTAGAGGTTTCGGACGAGCGGGTCTAAGTGGGCCGAAATCTGGACCCGTTGGAATTTTAACTAAGTAAAAAGTACAGTAATCGAGTTTTTGCAATATAATCGTGTTGAAAAGCTCGTAATCAATTATATGAACTCCTAAAATTTGATTCTAACTTATTTTGCGGTCTTTTTTGTAGAGGTTTAAGACGAGCGGGTCTAAATGGGCCGAACAATAGACCCGTTAGAATTTTAACTAAGTAATAGGTACAGTAATCGAGTTTTTGTAATATAATCGTGTTGAAAAGCTCCTAATCAATTATATGAACTCCTAAAATTTGATTAAAACTTATTTTGCGATCTTTTTTATAAAGGTTTCGGACGAGCGGGTCTAAATGGGCCGAACAATGGACCCGTTAGATTTTTAACTAAGTAAAAAGTATATAAATCGAGTTTTTGCAATATAATCTTGTTGAAAATCTCGTAATCAATTGTATGAACTCCTAAAATTTGATTCTAACTTATTTTGGGTTCTTCTTTGTAATGGTTTCGTACGAGCGGGTCTAAATGGGCCGAACAATGGACCCGTTAGAATTTTAACTGAGTAAAAAGCACAAAAATCGAGTTTTTGCAATATAATCGTGTTGAAAAGCTCGTAATCAATTGTATGAATTCATAAATTTGGATTAAAACTTATTTTGCAACCCTTTTGTAGATGTTTCGAACGAGCGAGTCTAAATGGGTCGCACAATGGACCCGTTAGAATTTTAACTGAGTAAAAAGTACAGAAATCGAGTTTTTGCAATTTAATCGTGTTGAAAAGCTCTTAATCAATTATATGAACTTTTAAAATTTGATTATAACTTATTTTGCGATCTTTTTTGAAAAGGTTTTGGACGAGCAGGTCTAAATGGGCCGAACAATGGACCCGTTAGAATTTTAACTGAGTAAAAAGTATAGAAATTGAGTTTTTGCAATATAATCGTGTTGAAAAGCTCGTAATCAATTATATGAACTCCTAAAATTTGATTAAAACTTATTTTGCGGTCATTTTTGTAAGGATTCAGACGAGCGAGTCTAAATGGGTAGAACAACTGACCCGTTAGAATTTTAACAGAGTAAAAAGTACAGAAATTGAGTTTTTGCAATATAATCGTGTTGAAAAGCTCGTAATCAATTGTATGAACTCCTAAATTTGGATTAAAATTTATTTTGCAACCTTTTTGTAGAGCTTTCGAACGAGCGGGTCTAAATGGGTCGAATAATGGACCCGTTAGAATTTTAACTGAGTAACAAGTACAGAAATCGAGTTTTCGCAATATAATCGTGTTGAAAATCTCGTAATCAATTATATGAACTCCTAAAATTTGATTCTAACTTGTTTTGCGGTCATTTTTGTAGAGGTTTCGGGCGAGCGGGTCTAAATAGGCCTAACAATGGACCTGTTAGAATTTTAACTGAGTAAAAAGTACAAAAATCTAGTTTTTGCAATATAATCGTGTTGAAATGCTTGTAATCAATTCTAAGAACTCCTAAATTTTGATTAAAACTTATTTTGCAACCCTTTTGTCGAGGTTTCGGACGAGCGGGTCTACAGGGGCCGAACAATGAACCCGTTAGAATTTTAACTGAGTAAAAAGCACAAAAATCTAGTTTTTTTCAATATAATTGTGTTGAAAAGCTCATAATCAATTGTATGAACTCCTAAATTTGGATTTAAAACTTATTTTGCAACCCTTTTGTAGAGGTTTCGGACGAGCGGGTCTAAATGGGCTGAACAATAGACCCGTTAGAATATTAACTGAGGAAAAAGAACAGTAATCGCGTTTTTTCAATATAATCGTGTTGAAAAGCTTTTAATCAATTATATGAACTCCTAAAATTTGATTCTAACTTATTTTGCGGTCTTTTTTGTAGAGGTTTCGGACGAGCGTGTCTAAATGGGCCGAACAATGGACCCATTAGAATTTTAACTGAGTAAAAAGTACAGAAATCGAGTTTTTGCAATATAATCGTGTTGAAAAGCTCGTAATCAATTGTATGAACTCCTAAATTTGGATTAAAACTTATTTCGCAACCCTTTTGTAGAGGTTTCAGACGAGCAGGTCTAAATGGGCCGAACAATAGACCCGTTAGAATTTTAACTGAGTAAAAAGAATAGAAATTGAGTTTTTGCAATATAATCGTGTTAAAAGTTCGTAATCAATTATGTAAACACCTAAAATTTGATTATAACTTGTTTTGCTATCTTTTTTGTAGAGGTTTGGGACGAGCATATCCAAATGGGCCGAATAATGGACCCGTTAGAATTTTGACGGAGAAAAAAAATACAGAAATCGAGTTTCTGCAATATAATTGTGTTGAAAAGCTCGTAATCAGTTGTATGAACTCCTAAATTTTGATTAAAACTTGTTTTGCTGTCTTTTTTGTAGAGGTTTCGGATGACTGGGTCTAAATGGGCCGAACAATGGACCCGTTGGAATTTTAACTGAGTAAAAAGTACAGAAATCGAGTTTTTGTAATATAATCGTGTTGAAAAGCTCATAATCAATTGTATGAACCGCTAAATTTGGATTAAAACTTATTTTGGAACCCTTTTCTAGAGGTTTCGGACGAGCGGGTCTAAATGGGCCGAACAATGGACCCATTAGAATTTTAACTGAATAAAAAGTATAGAAATCGAGTTTTTGCAATAAAATCGTGTCGAAAAGCTCGTAATTAATTGTATGAACTCCTAAATTTGGATTAAAACTTATTTTGCAACCCTTTTGTAGAGGTTTCAGACGAGCGGGTCTAAATGGGCCGAACAATGGACCCGTTAGAATTTTAACTGAGTAAAAAGTACAGTAATCGAGTTTTTGCAGTATAATCGTGTTGAAAAGATCGTAATAAATTATATGAACTCTTAAATTTGGATTAAAACTTATTTTGCAGCCTTTTGTAGAGGTTACAGACGATCGGATCTAAATGGGCCGAATAATGGATCCGTTAGAATTTTAACGGAGTAAAAAGTACAGAAATCGAGTTTTTGCAATATAATCGTGTTGACAAGCTCGTAATCAATTATATGAACACCTAAATTTGGATTAAAAATTATTTTGCAACCCTTTTGTAGAGGTTTCCGATGAGCGGGTCTAAATGGGCCAAACAATGGACCCGTTAGAATTTTAACTGAGTAAAAAGAACAAAAATCGAGATTTTGCAATATAATTGTGTTAAAAAGCTCGTAATCAATTGTATGAACTCCTAAATTTGGATTAAAACTTATTTTGCAACACTTTTGTAGAGGTTTCAGACGAGCGGGTCTAAATGGGCCGAACAATGGACCCGTTAGAATATTAACTGTGTAAAAAGAACAAAAATCGAGTTTTTGCAATATAATCGTGTTGAAAAGCTCTTAATCAGTTATATGAACTCCTTAAATTTGATTAAAACTTATTTTGCGATCTTTTTTGTAAAGGTTTCGGACGAGCGGGTCTAAATGGGCCGAACAATAGACCCGTTAGAATTTTAACTGAGTAAAAAGTACATAAATGGAGTTTTTGCAATATATACGTGTTGAAAAGCTCGTAATCAATTGTATGAACTCCTGAATTTTGATTAAAACTTATTTTGCAGCCCTTTTGTAGAGGTTTCGGATGAGCGGGTCTAAATGGGCCGAACAATGGACCCGTTAGAATTTTAACTGAGTAAAAAGCACAAAAATCGCATTTTTTCAATATAATTGTGTTGAAAAGCTCGTAATCAATTCTATGAACTCCTAAATTTGGATTAAAACTTATTTTGCAACCCTTTTGTAGAGGTTTCGGACGAGCGGGTCTAAATGGGCCGAACAATGGACCCGTTAGAATATTAACCGAGTAAAAAGTACAGAAATCGAGTTTTTGCAATATAATCGTGTTGAAAAGCTCTTAATCAATTATATGAACTCCTAAAATTTGATTAAAACTTATTTTGTGATCTTTTTTGTAAAGGTTTCGGACTAGCGGGTCTAAATGGGCCGAACAGTGGACCCGTTAGAATTTTAACTGAGTAAAAAGTACATAAATCGAGTTTTTGCAATATAATCTTGTTGAAAAGCTCGTAATCAATTGTATGAGCTCCTAAATTTTGATTAAAACTTATTTTGCAACCCTTTTGTAGAGCTTTCGGACGAGCGGGTCTAAATAGGCCGAACAATGGACCCGTTAGAATTTTAACGGAGTAAAAAGTACAGAAATCGTGTTTTTGCAATATAATCGTGTTGAAAAGCTCTTAATCAATTATATGAACTCCTAAAATTTGAGTCTAACTTATTTTGCGGTCTTTTTTGTAAAGGTTTCGGACGAGCGTGTCTAAATGGGCCGAACAATGGACCCGTTAGAATTTCAACTGAGTAAAAAGTACATTAATCAAGTTTTTGCAATATAATCAGGTTGAAAAGCTCTTAATCAATTATACGAACTCCTAAAATTTGAGCCTAACTTATTTTGCTGTCTTTTTTGTAATGGTTTCGGACGAGCGTGTCTAAATGGGCCGAACAATGGACCCGTTATAATTTTAACTGAGTAAAAAGTACGTAAATTTAGTTTTTGCATTTTAATCGTGTTGAAAAGCTCGTAATCAATTATATGAACTCCTAAAATTTGATTCTAACATGTTTTGCGGTCTTTTTTTGTAGAGGTTTCGGACGAGCGGGTTTAAATGGGTCGAACAATGGACCGTTAGAATTTTGACTGAGTAAAAGGTACAGAAATCGAGTTTTTGCAATATAATCGTGTTGAAAAGCTCGCAATCAATTGTATGAACTCCTAAATTTGGATTAAAACTTATTTTGTAAACTTTTGTAGAGGTTTTGGACGAGCGGGTCTAAATGGGCCGAACAATGGACCCATTAGAATTTTAACTGAGTAAAAAGTATAGAAATCGAGTTTTTCAATATAATCGTGTTGAAAAGCTCGTAATGAATTGTACGAACTCCTAAATTTGGATTAAAACTTATTTTGCAGCCCTTTTGTACAGGTTTCGGACGAGCGGGTCTAAATGGGCCGAACAACGGACCAGTTAGAATTTTAACGGAGTAAAAAGTACGAAAATCGAGTTTTTGCAATATAATCGTTTTGAAAAGCTCGTAATCAATTGTATGAACTCCTAAATTTGGATTAAAACTTATTTTGCAACCCTTTGTAAAGGTTTCGGACGAGCGGGTCTGAATGGGCCGAACAATGGACCCGTTAAATTTTTAACTGAGTAAAAAGTACAGAAATTGAGTTTTTGCAATATAATCGTGTTGAAAAGCTCGTAATCAATTATATGAACTCCTAAAATTTGATTCTAACTTGTTTTGCGGTCTTTTTCGTAGAGGTTTCGGATGAGCGGGTCTAAATGGGCAGAACAATGGACCCGTTAGAATTTAACTGAGTTAAAAGAACAGAAATCGAGTTTTTGCAATATAATCGTGTTGAAAAGCTCGTAATCAATTATATGAACTCCTAAATTTTGATTAAAACTTATTTTGCGGTCCTTTTTGTAAGGTTTCGGACGAGCGAGTATAAATGGGCAGAACAATGGACCCGTTAGAATTTTAACAAGTAAAAAGTACAGAAATCGAGTTTTTGCAACATAATCGTGTTGAAAAGCTGGTAATCAATTGTATGAACTCCTAAATTTTGATTAAAACTTATTTTGCAACCCTTTTGTAGAGGTTTCGGACGAGCGGGTCTAAATGGGCCGAACAATGGACCCGTTAGAATTTTAACTCAGTAAAAAGCACAAAAATCAAGTTTTTGCAATATAATTGTGTTGAAAAGCTCGTAATCAATTGTATGAACTCCTAAATTTGGATTAAAACTTATTTTGCAGCCCTTTAGTAGAAGTTTCGAATGAGCGGGTCTAAATGGACCGAACAATGGACCCGTTAGAATTTTAACTTAGTAAAAAGTACAGTAATCTAGTTTTTGCAATATAATCGTGTTGAAAAGCTCGTAAATAATTGTATGAACTCCTGAATTTGGGTTAAAACTTAAGTTGCAACCCTTTTGTAGAGGTTTCAGACGAGCGGGTCTAAATGGGTCGAACAATGGACCTGTTTGAATTTTAACTGAGTAAAAAGAACAGAAATCGAGTTTTTGCAATATAATCGTGTTGAAAAGCTCGTAATCAATTATATGAACTCCTAAATTTTGATTAAAACTTATTTTGCGGTCCTTTTTGTAAGGTTTCGGACGAGCGAGTCTAAATGGGCAGAACAATGGACCCGTTAGAACTTTAACCGAGTAAAAAGTACGGAAATTGAGTTTTTGCAATATAATCGTGTTGAAAAGCTCTTAATCAATTATATGAACTCCTAAAATTTGATTCTAACTTATTTTGCGTTCTTTTTTGTAAAGGTTTCGGACGAGCGGGTTTAAATGGGCCGAACAATGGACCCGTTAGAATTTTAACTGAGTAAAGAGTACATAAATCGAGTTTTTGCAATATAATCGTGTTGAAAAGCTCGTAATCAATTGTATGAACTCCTAAATTTTGATTAAAACTTATTTTACGACCTTTTTGTAGAGGTTTCAGATGAGCGGGTCTAAATGGGCCGAACAATGGACCCGTTAGAATTTTAACTGAGTAAAAAGTAAAAAAATCCAGTTTTTGCAATATAATCGTGTTGAAAAGCTCATAATCAATTGTATGAATTCCTAAATTTGGATTAAAACTTATTTTGCAACCCTTTTGTAGATGTTTCGGACGAGCGAGTCTAAATGGGCCGAAC
This sequence comes from Hibiscus trionum, assembly GCA_030270665.1. Lineage (NCBI taxonomy): Eukaryota > Viridiplantae > Streptophyta > Magnoliopsida > Malvales > Malvaceae > Hibiscus > Hibiscus trionum. The sequence goes on along the minus strand of BSYR01000010.1, from coordinate 32,426,709 downwards.
AATGGACCCGTTAGAATTTTAACTGAGTAAAAAGTACATAAATCGAGTTTTTGCAAAATAATCGTGTTGAAAAGCTCGTAATCAATTATATGAACTCCTAAAATTTGATTCTAACTTGTTTTGCGTTCTTTTTTTGTAGAGGTTTCGGACGAGCGGGTCTAAATGGGCTTAACAATGGACACGTTAGAATTTTAACTGAGTAAAAAGTATAGAAATCGAGTTTTTGCAATATATTCATGTTGAAAAGCTCGTAATCAATGGTATGAACTCCTAAATTTGGATTAAAACTTATTTTGCAACCCTTTTGTAGAGGTTTCGGACGAGCGGGTCTAAATGGGCCGAACAATGGGCCCGTTAGAATTTTAACTTAGTAAAAAGTATAGTAATCGAGTTTTTGCAATATAATCGTGTTGAAAAGCTCTTAATCAATTATATGAACTTTTAAAATTTGCTAATAACTTATTTTGCGATCTTTTTTGTAAAGGTTTTGGACGAGCAGGTCTAAATGGGCCGAAAAATGGACCTTTTAGAATTTTAACTGAGAAAAAAGTATAGAAATCGAGTTTTTGCAATATAATCGTGTTGAAGAGCTCGTAATCAGTTATATGAACTCCTAAATTTTGATTAAAACTTATTTTGCGGTCCTTTTTGTAAGGTTTCGGGCGAACGGGTTTAAATGGGCCGAAAAATGGAACCGTTAGAATTTTTTTGAAGAAAGCCCGTTAGAATTTTTTTGAAGAAAGCCCGTTAGAATTTTAACTGAGTAAAAAGTACAGAAATCGAATTTTTGCAATATAATCGTGTTGAAAATCTCGTAATCAATTATATGAACTCCTAAAATTTGATTTTAACTTATTTTGTGGTCTTTTTTGTTGAGGTTTTGGATGAGCGGGTCTAAATGGGCCTAACAATGGACCCGTTAGAATTTTAACTGAGTAAAAAGTAAAAAAATTGAGTTTTTGCAATATAATTGTGTTGAAAAGCTCGTAATAAATTGTATGAACTCCTAAATCTGGATTAAAATTTATTTTGCAACCCTTTTGTAGAGCTTTCGAACGAGCGGGTCTACATGGGCCGAACAATGGACCCGTTAGAATTTTAACTGAGTAACAAGTACAAAAATCGAGTTTTTGCAATATAATCGTGTTGAAAATCTTGTAATGAATTATATGAACTCCTAAAATTTGATTCTAACTTGTTTTGCGGTCATTTTTGTAGAGGTTTCGGACGAGCGGGTCTAAATGGGCCGAACAATGGACCCGTTAGAATTTTAACTGAGTAAAAAGTAGAAAAATCTAGTTTTTGCAATATAATCGTGTTGAAAAGATCGTAATCAATTCTAAGAACTCCTAAATTTTGATTAAAACTTATTTTGCAACCCTTTTGTCGAGGTTTCAGATGAGCGGGTCTAAATGGGCCGAACAATGGACCCGTTAGAATTTTAACTGAGTAAAAAGCACAAAAATCGAGTTTTTGCAATATAATTGTGTTGAAAAGCTCATAATCAATTGTATGAACTCCTAAATTTGGATTAAAACTTATTTTGCAACCCTTTTGTAGAGGTTTCGGACGAACGAGTCTAAATGGGCCGAACAATATACCCATTGGAATTTTAACTGAGTAAAAAGTACTGTAATTGAGTTTTTGCAATATAATCGTGTTGAAAAGCTCGTAAAAAATTGTATTAACTCCTAAATTTGGATTAAAACTTATTTTGCAGCCCTTTTTGTAGAGGTTTCGGACGATCGGATCTAAATGGGCCGAACAATGGATCCGTTAGAATTTTAACGGAGTAAAAAGTACAGAAATCGAGTTTTTGCAATATAATCGTGTTGACAAGCTCGTAATCAATTGTATGAACACCTAAATTTGGATTAAAACTTATTTTGCAACCCTTTTGTAGAGGTTTCAGACGAGCGGGTCTAAATGGGCCGAACAATGGACCTGTTAGAATTTTAACTGAGTAAAAAGTACAGTAATCGAGTTTTTGCAATATAATCGTGTTGAAAAGCTCGTAAAAAATTGTATTAACTCCTAAATTTGGATTAAAACTTATTTTGCAGCCCTTTTTGTAGTGGTTTCGGACGATCGGATCTAAATGGGCCGAACAATGGATCCGTTAGAATTTTAACGGAGTAAAAAGTACAGAAATCGAGTTTTTGCAATATAATCGTGTTGACAAGCTCGTAATCAAGTGTATGAACACCTAAATTTGGATTAAAACTTATTTTGCAACCCTTTTGTAGAGGTTTCGGACGAGCGGGTCTAAATGGGCCAAACAATGGACCCGTTAGAATTTTAACTAGGTAAAAAGAACAAAAATCGAGATTTTGCAATATAATAGTGTTAAAAAGCTCGTAATCAATTGTATGAACTCCTAAATTTGGATTAAAGCTTATTTTGCAACCCTTTTGTAGAGGTTTCGGACGAGCGGGTCTAAATGGGCCGAACAATGGACCCGTTAGAATTTTAACTTAGTAAAATGTACATAAATCAAGTTTTTGCAATATAATCGTGTTGAAAAGCTCGTAATCAATTATATGAACTCCTAAAATTTGATTCTAACTTGTTTTGCGGTCTTTTTTGTAGGGGTTTCGGACGAGCGGGTCTAAATGGGCCGAACAATGGACCCGTTAGAATTTTATCTACTAAAAAGTATAGAAATCGAGTTTTTGCAATATAATCGTGTTGAAACGCTCGTAATCAATTGTATGAACTCCTAAATTTGGGTGAAAACTTATTTTGCAACCCTTTTGTAGAGGTTTCGGACGAGCGGGTCTAAATGGACCGAACAATGGACCCGTTAGAATATTAACTGAGTAAAAAGAACAGAAATCGAATTTTTGCATTATAATCGTGTTGAAAAGCTTGTAATCAATTGTATGGACTCCTAAATTTGGATTAAAAATTATTTTGCAACCCGTTTGTAGAGGTTTTCGGACGAGCGGGTCTAAATGGGCCGAACAATGGACCCGTTAGAATTTTAACTGAGTAAAAAGTACAGAAATGGAGTTTTTGCAATATTATCGTGTTGAAAAGCTTGTAATCAATTGTATGAACTCCTAAATTTGGATTAAAAATTATTTTGCTACCCTTTTGTAGAGGTTTCGGACGAGCTGGTCTAAATGGGACGAACATAGGACCGTTAGAATTTTAACTGAGTAAAAGGTACAGAAATAGAGTTTTTGCAATATAATCGTGTTGAAAAGCTCGTAATCAATTGTATGAACTCCTAAATTTGGATTAAAACTTATTTTGTAGCCCTTTTTGTAGAGGTTTCAGACGAACGAGTCTAAATGGGCGAAACAAAGGACCTGTTAGAATTTTTAAGGAGTAAAAATTACAGAAATCGAGTTTCTGCAATATAATCGTGTTGAAAAGCTCGTAATCAATTGTATAAACTCCTAAATTTAGATTAAAACTTATTTTGCAACCCTTTTGTAGAGGTTTCGGACGAGCGGGTCTAAATGGGCCGAACAGTAGACCCGTTAGAATTTTAACTGAGCAAAAAGTACAGAAATCGAATTTTTGCAATATAATCGTGTTGAAAAGCTCGTAATCAATTATATGAACTCCTAAAATTTGATTCTAACTTATTTTGTGGTCTTTTTGTTTTGGTTTCAGACGAGCGGGTCTAAATGGGCCGAACAATGGACCCGTTAGAATTTTAACTGAGTAAAAAGTAAAATAATCGAGTTTTTGCAATATAATCGACTGCAGGAAGTCAGGTGTACATTTAGCGCTACAGTAGGCAGTGAACTTCTCAAAAATGACAATTTGTCCCGAGGATGATGCATACAGTTGCAAAAACTTCTTTTACGCGTGCAACTTCTGTCGGGCAATTTCTGCGGAACACCAGGCTATCATCAGCAAACAAAAGATGAGTGATTCGAGGTCCACGACAATTTGCATTAAGCCCACGCAGACGTCCCTTACTCTGCTCAATTTTGATGGCAGCAGAAAGTCCTTGTGAGCAAATAAGAAAGAGGAAAGGCGAAGCGTATGCCACGCGATGGATACAATTTAGGAGAGAGAGAACCATTAATCCGTAAAAAAAAGGAGACGAAGGATACACATCGTAGAACGAGATCCACCCATTCTCCTGTAAATCCCATATGTAACATGACATCGCGAAGGAACGACCATTCAACACGGTCGAAAGCCTTTTCCATATCGAGTTTTACTACTTCTCCTTGGGAAGCAGTCGAGCCATTAGAATGGAGAGAATGGATCAGCTCGTGGGCTATAAGAATATTATCAGTGATATTCCTCCCTTTAACAAACGCTGCTTGGGAGTCACTGATGCAGGAAGGTAGCACTGTCTTAAGACGGTTAACAAGGACCTTGGCAACCGTCTTATAGATGATAGAGCACAAGCTAATGGGGCGAAACTGACACATATTGGTGGGGTCTGGCACCTTAGGGATGAGCATCAGTACTATACAGTTGACCGAGGCCATGTCAGCATCCCCTCGTAAGAGGTCTAGGCAGAGTTGGACAAATTCAGGCCCTATTAGGTCCCAATGTTGCCTGTCAAAGCTGTTAGGGAAGCCATCAATACCAGGGGCTTTCTGAGGGCTAATATCATGGAAAGCTGTAATGATCTCTGCCTCGGTAAAAGACTTGAGTAGAGAGTCATTCATATCTCCCGTGATAGAAGGGAAAATGCTATCCAGAATAGTCGGGGAGGAGACAGGATTGGAGGAAGCGAATAAGTTCTGGAAGTAGGCAGATGCCACTTGCAGAAGCTCAGGCTTAGAAGTGTGCCAAACATTTTCGTTATCGAAAAGGCCTTTAATAGTGTTCTTTTTCCGACGACGAGAAGCCCGTGCATAGAAATAAGCCATGTTTTTGTTGCCCTAGGATAGCCAGGTAATCCGCGATTGATGTGCCCAGTAGGCCTCCCATACATCTAGAAGACGCCGGAGTTCAAATTTGGCATTCTGCAGAGATGTAAGTGCAGCTTCCGATAGTCGGCACCGTCAGAGATAAGAATTTATTTGACGCTGCAGTTCAGCTATTCACTTAGTGGATTGGCGTCGACAAGTGTCTTGACTAAGCAGTCATGAAAATTGGATATTTGAGATTGTTGACGTCTACACCCTCCCTGTTTTTCGTTATCATTTAAAATTTCGTTAAGATCACCACCTATTAGCCATGGAAGTGGGGACGTGTGACGTAAAGAGTCAATGATATCCCAAGTTTTTTATTTTTGAATAGTTTCCGCAGATCCGTAAATACCATTGAATCGAAACAATCATCATTATGCCGTAAAACAACATCGATAAAGTGGGCAGAGTACGAAAGCAAATCAAGATCTAAATTATTATTCTATAAGATAGCTAAGCCAGAACAAGTTTGGTTGCTATCAATAGCAATACATCCATGCATGTTTAAAAGAAGTTTCAAATTATCAAACCTAATACGATTTAAACGACTTTCAGAAAGAAAAATAACGTCTGAATTTAATCTACTAATAGAAAAACGTAAAGCCTGAACTGCCGATAACATACCAAGGCCGTGACAGTTCCAACACACGCGTCTCATTTTTCTCAGCGGGGTTGATGGTCAACCGCCGCTGAAGAGTTTTTGCTGCTCATCCCAGCTTTCAAAGTTTTGGAATCTTTCTCTAACACAAGAGGGGTATTGTGCTTCGTCGCCTTGGCCACATTCGAGGGTGAGGTGCGGAGTCGTTTCGCAAACCACCTGTGATAATAGGTGGACTACGTTTAGTCTTGCGGGGACCAGCATGACCCTTTGAACCATCTTTCTTTGCCGTGAGCCATGCCTCAAAGTCAGGATTCATTAAAGCCGCAGCGTCGTTACTGCCATCAGCTACAGGAAGTTCACCCACCATGGGTTGCGGCAAATCCTCATCATCAATGAGTACGAACCGTTTGTCCAGTGGTGTAGTGGAATTAGTAAGCATCCCGGCCGCATCATCGACCCCATCTGACCCGTTAATAACAGATTCTTCATCGGCAGGAATCATGTCCAATGGGGCAATATCGAGAGGCTCCAGGTGCTTTACAGAACCAGCAGTACCCTCGTTCGCATCCTCAGCCATAGCAGATAGTGTTGCAGCCACGACAGCGTCAACAGCAGGGGTCTGCTCGCTATCAACCGCAACTGCTTCATCCACGGGGGCCTGATAGTACCATCCGGATTCACCATAGGGTCTGCTACAGGCGCAGCTGCAGTAGAAACTGCATCAGTAAGGTTCGCAGCTGCTACTGCTTGTGTGTCCTCCGCAACCCTTGTATCAACTTCTGTAAATGGACCAACGTAAGGATTAAGACATTGGCACTTATGCGATAAAAAATAGAAGGAGATAAAGACGTAAAAATCCTAACAGTTTCCATGTGAAATGTAAAAAGGAAAATTAAAAATAACAGCGTATCGGAGCAGCAGGGGAGAACAGTGATACCCATGTTCGCATTCGGCGTTTTAGATGTGGTTCCAGGTTCAAAATAACGCACCCTTCCCCTTATTTTCGGTTTGGCTGTAGTTTTTGGTGACGGAGCACGTAACCAATCACCATATTGTAGAGATACTGGTGGTGCATCTTTGAAGTCAGCGTAGGTGGCACGAAGGTGACACAGAATTCCACACCCGTGACAGAAGGTGGGAAACGTTTCGTACTGCACAAGCAGCATTTTCGGCTTAGAGCCAGCCTCACCCAGGGCCACATCGTGCCGCAACGGCTGTGAGACATCCACCAAGACACAAACACGTAAGAATTTCACCATATTACCATCCTCATCTTTGTGCGAATCAGTGCCTATAACAGTGCCTAAACCACTGCCTAAAGAACGCCCAGTTACGTTAGCAACTGTATCCCCCGTCATCATCGCAAGAGGGACACGGTGGATCCTCACCCATATGCGCATATGGTTGAATTGGTATTTATCAATGGTTAGCTGGGGCTGGATCGGTACGAGGGCTAGCCAGTCTCATTTGAAGGTCCATGGACCACGCTTAAGAACCTCCTTCATCCGAGGTACAATATCAAACTTGAAGAGAGGTAGTAGCCAGAGCCAAGAGCAGTGAGAGATGACATTTTGTTGTTTCTCCAAACTGATGTGAAAACACGGATGAGAGCAACATCGTCAAACGTAGAGGTAGTAAATAGTTTTCCTAACAAAGACGACTTGAAGTCATCAAGAGGGAGGGACTTACTTGTTGTCGGGGCAAAGACAACATTTTGCTCTTCAGCTGTGAATTGCAAGTTGTCGAAACGAGAGAGGAAAGAGTCAGTTGATGCCATTGCATGGGTATGCTCAGATAGGGAACAAAAGAGATAATCAAAACAATGCAATGGGCGACGCTCGTTGTTCTTCATAATAATAAAGCAGACTCGTGTCTGTTTAGGGTTGTAATTAACTCTAGACTCCAAGAATTTAGGGAGACTTGGGTTATCAAGAAAGATTTTAGGGACTTTAAATTTTAAAAATAAAAATTTGAAACTTATGAGATAAAGATGGGAAGGGAATATATTTAAAAAATATGAATCCCGTAAAAAAGGATAAAGTCTTGTGGAATTTTGCTTTTGAGTATCCTTGATTTTAGGAACTGCAGAATCCCACTGAAATTGGTTTGGCAATTGCATGAGTCCACAAACCACAGGGATCGTGGATTGCCATCGGTGAAATCGCCGGCCAGGCAGTATTGAATCACACTACTGTTGGATTGGCAGTATCACACAGCATTGCTAAAGGTTTTGCAGCAGTACACAGTGCTGCTATTAGCCTGGCTGTAGTGAGCTGTTTTGTCGCCCTGAGCAAAGATGGGTAAAAGCATGGCAGTTGGTAACAAAATATAGCAACTATCAAAACCATAAATGGAACGATGTACCAAGATAGTCATACGTAATCTCATGACAGCTCTAACGATAATAACTAAAACCTGCAGTAAAATTTGAGAAAAAACGATAGCACTATTGGGAACTCCAAACATTGCATTGCATGAGCCTGGGAGTATGTTGCATGTTACTGCACGTGCGTCCTGCGCTAGCCATGCAGCTTGTAAAGCGACCTGCTTGCAGCAACGTCGTGATGTTGTTAGGAGACACAACTTCCACCTTTGATAATGGACTACTGTCCCAACTAACATTGCAAAGTCTCTCTCTCTCGGTGAAAAGCCTCAATGCAGCAAAGCCATGGAACCACTACCAGCAGTGCTTTCACATGTGTAAATGAAACATTACAAGGCTTAGAAAGCCAGGTGTAACCGTGCACCCTAACGGGAGGGGCCGGAGAAAAATAGGGCACCCAAAGGGTTAGCCTATCGTTAAACCAACAAGAGTTGGAAATACACATCAACGAGTGGCGAGACCTAGGCCAAACACCACTGTGGGAAAGGGAGTGATACTCCATAAAATGAAGAAAAAAATATAAGGAGAGTCAAAGATGAACCTAAAAGAATTGTGCTCGCAAATAGATCCCACTGTGGGAAGACATTAAGTCCCGACAGTGGCAAAGGGAGGATCATTGACTGAGGCGATTCGTTAGATGGACGGTGAACAACCACAAAAGGTTGTGTTGCAAATGAAAGCCGCCATGGCGGCTGAAGAATAAGCCAAGGGGATGCCAAAATGAGAATCTGCCAAAAGATATTATTGTTTAAAGGTTGTGTGGCCGCTGCCAGGAGGCTACGTAGGCACCATGGAGGAGGCGGCGGTGGCGTCGGAAGTGGAGGAGGGAAGGGGAGGCAGAAGGGGAGGAGGGGGAAAGATGAAAAGGTGAAGAGATGGAAAAGAGAAGAGAGAGTTTAGAGAATTTCCATCTCACGACACCCGTTAGAATTTTAACTGAGTAAAAAGTACAAAAATTGAGTTTTTGCAATATAATCGTGTTGAAAAGCTCGTAATCAATTATATGAACTCCTAAATTTTGATTAAAACTTATTTTGCGGCCCTTTTTGTAATGTTTCGGACGAGCAGGTCTAAATGGGCCGAATAATGGACTTGTTAGTATTTTAACTGAGTAAAAAGTGCAAAAATTGAGCTTTTGCAATATAATCGTGTTGGAAAGCTCGTAATCAAGTATATGAACTCCTAAAATTTGATTATAACTTATTTTGTGGTCTTTTTGTAGAGGTTTCGGACAAGTGGGTCTAAATGGGCCAAACAATGGACCCGTTAGAATTTTAACTAAGTAAAAAGTATAGAAATCGAGTTTTTGCAATATAATCATGTTGAAAAGCTCGTAATAAATTATAAGAACTCTTAAATTTTGATTAAAACTTGTTTTGCGGTCCTTTTGTAGAGGTTTCGGACGAGCGGGTCTAAATGGGCCGTAAAATGGACCTGTTAGAATTTCAACTGATTAAAAAGTACAGAAATTGAGTTTTTGCAATATAATTGTGTTGAAAAGCTCGTAATCAATTATATGAACTCCTAAAATTTGATTATAACTTGTTTTGCGGTCTTTTTTGTAGAGGTTTCGGACGAGCGGGTCTAAATGAGCCGAACAATGGACCCGTTAGAATTTTAACTGAGTCAAAAGTTCAGAAATTGAGTTTTTGCAATATAATTGTTCCATTTCGGTGATTGTAGATCGTCTTACGAAGTGTGCGCATTTCTTGGCTATGCATACTACGTATACATTGGATAAGTTAGCGAAGTTGTATATTTATGAGATTGTGCGTTTGCATGGTGTACCTAAATCTATAGTGTCAGATAGAGATCTGAGGTTTACAACGAGGTTTTAGGAGTGTATACACCAAGCGTTGGGTACAAGGCTTAATTTTAGTACCTCGTATCATCCTCAAATGGATGGACAGTCGGAGCGAGTTATCCAAGTGCTGGAGGATATGTTGAGATGTTGTGTTATAGATTTCCAAGGTTCTTGGGAAAAACAGTTGCCCTTAGTGGAGTTTGCCTATAATAATAGTTTCCAGGCAAGCATACAAATGGCTCCGTATGAAGCTTTGTATGGAAGAAAGTGTAGAACACCTCTTCGTTGGGCGGAGGCGGGGCAAAAGTTGGTTTCCTTGCCGGATTTGCTTAAGGGAACAACTGAGAAAGTAAAGCTCGTATGTGAGCGGTTGAAGGTTGCATCGGATCGTCAAAAGTTTTACGCGGATTTAAAGCATATGGAGATTGAGTTTACGGTTGGAGATCGCATGTTTTTGAAGGTATTGTCTTGGAAGAAGGTGATGAAATTTGGACGTAAGGGTAAGCTTAGTCCACAGTTTATTGGACCTTATGAGGTTGTGGAGCGTGTTGGTCTTGTTGCATATCGGTTGAGGTTGCCTCCCGAATTAGATAAAATCCATGATGTGTTTCATGTTTCTATGTTGTGAAGGTATAGATCGGATCCATCTCATGTTATGCCTGTGAGGAGATTGAGTTGAATCCAGATTTGTCTTATGATGAGGAACCGGTTGGGATTCTTGATTCTAGTAGCAAAGTTCTTCGTGGTAAGACGATTGAACTTGTGAAGGTGTTGTGGCGAAATCGAGGAGTTGAGGAGGCCACATGGGAAAGCAAGGCGGACATGTTGAGGCAGTTTCTGCACCTTTTTCCTTCAGGTAAAATTTCGAGGATGAAATTTCCTAAGTGTGGGAGAGTTGTAACGCCTCTGTTTTGGGCCTAGAGGTTTTAAAAGAGGTTTAGGGATCGCTGAATCTAAATTAGAGATCCGGGTCAATTCAGGGAAATCTTAGTTCGGGATGTGATAAAATCATGTGAAAAATTTCTAAAATCCTAATTAAATATGTAGTGAGGGAAAATGAAATCAATTTTGAAAAATAAATTTTGGAAATTCGACATTTTGGCTTGGTGACTAAAATGTAAAAAAAATTGAAAGTTTTTTTTTAATGGATAAATTAAAGATAGCCAAAACTTAGAATCCTTAGGGAGCTATTACACCAAGTTGGTATCAGCTATTTCCCTTGTTTTGGTGTTTTAAAAGATTTAATTAAAGGTTTTAGTAAAAAAGAGTTTCATTAAATGAGATTTTAATAGTCAAATCATTTTCTCGCGTAAGTTCTTTTCTTCAAACGTTTCTCTCAACTTTTCTAGAAGCCAAACTCTATTTTCATCACTAAAATCTTCAGAGAATTTTCTTATTACATTTACTTTAGATTCCTAAATGATGCCCACAGATTTCTACTTCAACTAGCTAGAGTTTTCTTGAAGGATTTCACCAAAATCATTGCAAATCAAGGGGAAAGATTATGTTAGAGGTTATCTTTCTTTTCTCTCCTCTAATCAAGGTTCTTTATTGAAATTTCCAAGTCCTTGGCTCTCTATTTTTGTTTATTAATAAGATTTTGTAAATGAATTGATGGAATTTGCCAATTAAAGCTTTGAAAGATGGACTTTCAAGATTTTCGTTTGGGCACCGTTTTGATGATTTGTGAATGATTTTAATCATAATTTGGATGTTAAATGATGAGGAAATAATGGTTTTATGAATGTAATCCCGAATTGAGTTGGATCTCTAATTGTTAGATTGATAGGTTTTGAGTTTTGGGGATGTTAATGTGAAATCTGAGTTGCTGGGGGTATAAGGATGATATTAGAATGTTTTTTGATGTTTATTTATGGTTAAAATGTGATGGAAGTGTTTGTTGATGGCTGCGCTGAGTTTAGTGAACAATCAAAGGTGATTTCAGTTATTTTGGATGGGTATTTTGGTACTTTAGGGTAGAGCAACGAGATTGTTTAGGCTGCTGGTGGTTTTAATGCATTATGATGCATTGATCCTTTGTTCTTGTATGGTATAAACAGGGGATAATACTTTGGAAGCAATCGGTGAAGATCCGGGGGGCTTCATACGCTTGATTTTCGCGTCGGCGATTAAGGTTTCATGAGTCGGTGAGTGGAAATGGGATTTCCATCTTTGAAGCACTTTTAAAGTGGTTTTGGGAACTTAATGTAAGCTTGAAACACTTTACTAAGTTCGGAAGTAAGTAAAGTGATTTTCTCCCTCAGATTGTGCTATTATGAGCTTGTTGATGCACTTAATTTTATATGTGTTTACCTACTGTTTAAAGCATGTTTTTAAGTAAGAGATTTACTGTTTATGATGCCATATTGATGAAGGATGCACATGGTAAGTGATCCTTGTATGTACATGTTTAATGAAGCATGATTTAATGCTTGGAATGTGGCTTGTTGGTAATGCTTTGAAAAACAGTGAGGTTGGTGCTAATTGAGAATTATATTGGCAAGTGATGTTGTAAAAAGTGATTTATAAATGAAATCGGATATAGTTAGCCGCCTATAGGATTGAGTGCACTATAAACAAGTTGCATTGGATGTTGAGGGGTTGTGAATGTACCAAAAACTCCATCCAAGTACCCTAACAATTGAGAAATTGAGCTGTGTCTCGTCTCTCGTTAGTGGGGTTATACATCTACCGATGAGTGGTGTTGAGGGGTTGTAAGGTACCAAATACTCCTCCACGGGTGTCACAACGGTGGAGGGTAGCTCCCATATGTGAACCTTGAGATGCCGATGAGAATGTATGAAGTGTTGGGACAACACTTGGGAATCCGTGTATCCGATATGTTTTGAGAAATGAGTATACTGATGATCACTTGTGAGCCAATATAATTGACGAATCGATATGAAATGTATATGGGTGAATAACACAAAAATGCATGTTTTACTATTTAAGCTTTGCATATAGTAGTCATGCATGGAAAGGCTTAAGTTGAGTGTTAGCAAAAGGATTTGTTGTTGAAGTATTTGATACTTGTTGCATGACGTATAACATGCTGATTTTGTTAATGAGGTGCATGGATTTCAAAAAGGGCATGGTGGTTTTCAAATGGTGCAAAATGGTTTTAAGCATTGATGGTGTTTTTGGTTTTGAGCCTTCTTCACTAAGCTTGTATGCTTACGCTCTCTTTTGTCCATCAATGCAGACAACTAAGTGTTTGGAGCCAGCAACTTGCAAGGGGATCGTAAGAGACTTCACTTTGAAAGTATGTTATGGTTATGAACTAGAGTAATAAGGGCGATGGGGGATTCCATGGTTTGTTTGGGTGATGTGTATGAACACCCTTTTTGAGCATGTTTGCTTTATGGTTTTATACTTGTAAAAGGCCTATATTTGGTGTGATAAGGCGTTGCTTGGAAAAACAACGATCCTTGAGTGTTACGGATCTAGGATTATGATAAGCACTTCCGGGTAGATTTTACGAAGGTTGAAGATGAATGCTTCGAGTGTTCATCAATGGCGGCACTTTAAGTATTCAAGAATGGAAGAAACCTCATGCAAACAAACAAAAATCCAAGGAAGAACTCGAACAATATACTGAACGAACCCGAACATTATAATGATCTTGTTCAAACGGACTTGGACCCTTCGATTATGCAACAATCGAGAACCCAAAGTATCAAGGATGATGACATAGCAAACATCGTCTCCATGATCATAATCAATTTCACCATTATCTCGCAATAACATCGTACTCCGGTTCAGACATTGGCTTGCAACATGTCCTCTACCAAGGCATTTAAAGCATTTAAGGTCCCTCGTACGATCTGGTTGCATTGATTGCTTTCCACGACCAACATCTTCAACAGAAGGCTTTGACTTGCTCTATTCTGCCTTCTCTTTTATTTGCAACGATACTTGGTGCCTGAAACCATCAGTTTGATTGAACATGGGATTAGAAAACAACTTGAACAAACTGATAGAGTAGCGCAATTGTGGATTTGGAAGCCTTCAATCAAGTTGTTACAAGAACTAGGAGCTCTAGACTCAATCAAGAAAGCTATGGGCAGATCTGAAAATTCAATAGAAAAGAGAAGGGCTTTTCTTGAAATTTTCAGATTCAAGGCTAGAAATTTAAAGAAAAGAAGAGAATAAGGAAGTTTAGTAGATGAATAATAAGAATATAACAAAAAAGATTAAAAAAAAGATGAAGATAAGGATAGGTAAAACAAATCTGAAATTTTCAGCTTTGTTTATGGAATTATGAGAGATGGTGTGAAGATTGAAGATGAAGATGGCTTGCGATTTGTTGTTGTTGTTTTGTCCTTGGCACCCTCTTAGACGCAATTATCTAAGCAAGCAACCTCAAGCGGCTCTAACCCACCCTCCTAGACGCAATTAACTAGGCAAGCAAGAGTGTGAAGATGATCTCCCTCACAAGAACTCGTCGAACTTATGTTGAAGAAGACTTCTAAGGCACAAGTAATCAGCACTTGCAAAAACGAACTCACTAAATATTTCATTAATCAAAGAAAACCTGAATAATCTTTATTACAATGGTGGAGGCTTCATCCTTTTATAGGTGAAGGATAGACAAAGTAATCTAACTACTACTAAAACAAGGAAACCCTAATTTAATTAAAAAAATAAAAGAAAAACAACCTTTAAACTCCTTGTGCTTGGGCTGCAAGTGATAAGCTGATAAGTGCAGGTAATAAGTTGATAAGAGTTGCTTGGGAGAAGGGTGGCTGGTTCCTAAAGTATATAAAACCCTAAAAACATAATTTAAATGTTAATAATTAATTTGGGCTAAGTTAAATTCGTCCAAAAGCCTTATATAATAGCTTTTGGGCTGAATTTTACAAATTCCCGTAATAATCTCGTATCCAGTTTTCTGCATGCGCAGTCTTCAGTAAAATGAACGTATCTTGAGTTCCCGATGTCCGATTGATGCGTTTCAAGATGTTTTGGAAAGGTAACTGAATGCCGGTCTAATTGTTAGAAAACAACTCTGCCTAGAAATGCCAGGATCCCATCCGAAATGTCGTCTCAAGTTGGCTGACTTTCCAGACTTCACAAACAGATTCAACTTTTTGTTCAATATGCATTGCTTTAGCCCTCCCATGCATGTATCACAAACTATTACCTCGATTAGAAGACATTCGTCGTTGCCGTCGTTCAACCTTGATTGCCATATGCACCATGTCATCCAACTCGACATAATGATGTTACTCAACAATGTTAGCTATTTCAGAATTCAAACCTGCAAGAAAACGTGTCATAGTTGCCTCACGATCTTCAACAATATTTGCAAGCATCATGGACATTTCCATCTCCTTGAAATAATCTTCAACACTCCTACTGCCTTGTTTCAAGTTTTGCAGTTTCTAAAATAAATCACGATGATCGTGAGAAGGAACAAACCTTTTCTGCATTATTCGTTTCATTTCGTCCCATGTAGTCATTGGACCTTCGAATATACGTCTCCGGCTAAGCAGAAATTGATCCCACCATATCAAGGCATAGTCGACAAACTCCATCGCTGCTAAACGGACCTTCTTTTGTTCCGAGTAATTGTAACACTCGAAAACGTGTTCAACTTTGCTTTCCCAATCTAAGTATGCATCGTCAAACAATCTTTTATTTTCAGAAAGGCGTCCTCTTGTTCTTTACCCCATGAGAAGACTGAATTCTTCTTTATAATCTCGATTAAGGGGGCGGTAATAGAACTAAAATGGGGAACAAACCGACGGTAGAAACTAGCTAAACCATGAAATGATCTAACCTGACTTCAACTCCCTGAGAACTATCAATGTAAGCAAGAAATGTAAGTTTGTCAGTACAAAACACACATTTCTCCATGTTACCAAACAATCTATCTTCTCACAAAGTCTGCAAAACAGCTCTCAAATGTTCTACATGATCCTGCAAAGTCTTGCTATAGATCAAAATGTCATCAAAATACACATTACAAAACTTGCCAATAAAATATCGCAGAACATGATTCATCAAATGCATAAAAGTACTTGGTGCATTAGTTAAACCAAAAGGCACCACTAACCATTCATACAAACCTAGCTTCGTCTTGAAGGCTGTCTTCCACTCGTCGCCTTCTCTCATGCGAATATGATGACATCCACTCTTCAAATCAATTTTGGAGAAGATAGTCGCTCCGCACAACTCATCCAGCGTGTCATCTAGTCGAGGAATGGGATGTTGATACTTGATTGTAATCTGGTTCACTGCTCGACAATCAACACACATCCTCCAAGTGTCGTCTTTCTTTGGTACCAACAGCACTGGTACAACACACAGACTCAAACTCTCTCGAATGTACCCCTTGTCCACCAACTCAGAAATCTGTCTTTGAAGTTTCTCCGTCTCTTCGGGGTTACTTCGGTATGCTGGTCTATTCAGAATCGTGGCTCCTGGAATAAAATCAATATGATGTTCAATGCCACGAAGAGAGGGTAAACCCTTTGGTATTTCATCCGAAAACACATCCTCAAATTCCTGCAAAAGGATGAAATTGAAACATGCAAATCACTTGGAATCTCAGCCAATAAACAACTATCTTTAAATAACAAAATAAGCAAAGAATGCTAAGAGGAAATACATTTCCTGATTTCCTTGCTGCTTGCGTACACATTCATCTTCTTTTTCCCTCGAGCTTTTTCGATATTCATTCGCAATCTCACTTGGTCTTCTTGCACTTGACTCGGTGTCAAAGGTGTCAATGTGATCTTCTTACCTGCATGCATAAAAGAATACATGTTCGTAAAGCCATCATGCATCGCCCTCTTGTCAAACTGCCACGGGAGTCCCAACAGTAAATGGCTTGCATCCATTGAGACAACATCGCAAAGTACTTTATCCTTGTACTTCCCAATGGCAAACGGCACTAGAACCTGTTTAGTCACTCTGATCTCTCCTATGTCGTTCAACCACTGTTACTTGTAAGGATTTGGATGCTTTGTCGTCTTCAAACCTAACTTATCAACCATCACAGAACTAGCAACATTAGTGCAACTACCACCATCAATAATTACAACACATACCTTATCATTGATGAGACATCTTGTATGAAAGATGTTCTCTCGTTGCTGGTTCATCTTGGATCGGTTGCGTGTTCAAACTTCTCTTGACAACAAGTGCTTCACCGGTAGCAAATGTCTGCACATTGTCATCATCTTCTTTAACATCCATTGCAGGGGATTCCTGCTCGTCTTTCTCAGACTCAGACTCGATCTCGCCACTCTCTAACAACATCATGGTCCTTCGATTTGGGTACTAGCTGACAACATGTCCTCGTCCTAAGCACTTGAAACACAGAATGTCTCTCAAACGTTCTTGTGTCACCACTTGCTTGTCACGCCTATTTTTAGTAATAGGAGTCTTTAGCTTGCTTGATTCTACTTTCTCGCGTATCTGAAGTGGTGCTTGTGGTGCTTGCTTCTTGGAATTGTTAGGAGCATTAATGGATTTGGATTTAAATGAAGTATGACCTCGATTTGAAGACTTTCTGTGCTGCTAGCGTTCAACTTTAATTGTCATGTGCACCATATCGTCTAATTCGACGTAATGCTGCAATTCAACAACATTGGCAATTTCTTGAATTAACCCAGCAATAAAACGTGCCATGGTTGTTTCTCGATCTTCCTCAAGGTTTGCACGCATCATGGCCATCTCCATCTCCTTGAAATAATCTTCGACGCTCCGATTACCCTGTTTCAAACTTTGTAATTTCTAATATAAATCACGATGGTAATGAGATGGAACAAACGTTTTCACATTATTCGTTTCATTTCGTACCATGTAGTCACTGGACCTTCACTTGTATGTCTCTGGCTAAGTAGTGATTGATCCCACCATATTAGGGCATAGTCGACAAACTCCATTGCTGCTAAACGAACCTTCTTTTGTTCTGAGTAGTTGTGATGTGTGCACGTTTCTACTCACATTCACTATGCTTTCATCTTGTTTATCAAGCATGAAAGAAGAGGGAGTTCTTCCTTCATTATCTATTTATTTATTTATGCATTATATAACATGCTTGGATTATCATATGTTATCATTCATTTGTATATCATATGATATTCATGCATTAGATAAACCACATCTTTGCTATTAAGTTGCATATTAAACCTCATACTTAGTTTGCATTACTAAACAGTCTCTATACTATTTACATATGCTTTAATATTATCATACTTATTATTTTTGGTGTTTTCTTTGTAGGATACAATAACCACAACTCAAGGGAGTAATGGTAAGCTCGGTTTCACCTTAAAGCATCAGAATGAGATCAAAACAGTGTTTGAGTGATTTAAGGATCTACTAGCATCCGATCAGCTCAAAAACACTGATGAGGCATAAGGAGAGCTCAAGAACACTAGAAAACCAGCTCAACCAGCTAGGAGTAGCTCCAAATAGCTCAAACGACTAAAGGATGGATTATGAGTGAAGAAGGATTAGTTTAGCTCCAAAACACTCCAATAGCTAGAGGACAACTCAAGGACACTTAAGGACCAGCTCACCTAGCTAAAGGCAACTCCAATCATCTCAAATCAACTCTTAACCTTTAAGTCAGCTAGCTAGCTCAGCTCAATCTCAGCTCATCCAGCTCAACTTCAGTTCCACTAACTACTACCAGCTCCTTCAATCGGCCAGCTAGTGACACTAGCTACCTAGCTAAGTGTGTGGAGGGACACCACCCAAGCCGAATAGTTATGGAACCTTCCTAAGGCCCCCTTTCATTTTGGCGCCATCCTTGAAGCATCACCATCAGCCGAATAGTTGTGCTAACTTATCAGCACCTATTCATCACTTATCACACCCATTCAGCCACCAAGAGACGGCACAAGCCTAGCCAAATAATTCCCTCCCTTGTATAAGCCTTTTTGGCAACCCCTCTCCTAAAACTATAAATAGGAGTTCATTTGGCATTTTGAAAACAACACTTTGATCAATACAAATTATATTCTGTGAGTTTATCTCTCATTCTTGTTCTTTTAAGAACTTCTTGACTTATCAAATCATTTTATTGATTTGTGGCTTCTCCTATTCCATCTTTTGATACTTTAGATTGTTGAATGTTTATTATTCTTCAGTCTAAGTCCTTCATACCATGTTTGTTTCTGTTGCAGAGAAATACTTACTATTATCCTAGATCCGTGAATGAACGAGGAATGTTGTTTTCACCATCAACACCCTTGTATCAACAAGTAAGAAAAAGAACTTCCCTGAACTTCTTTGCCTTAGAACGGGTAATGGGTCCTAATGGTACGACCTCCGGATCAGCTTGCTTGTCTTGAAATGATGTGCTCAGATCATAACTTGTGCATGTATTATCTATGCTATGATCTTTAGAATAAAGTATGCAAAATATGTGTATAGAATGATATGATGGCAAGTATCTAGATAACTAGAAATGAGTGTAGCAATTGTACTAAGCAATAAAAGAGAAATAAAGAAAACCCCCTGATCTTTGTTGCGTAAAACACAACATAGAAGTGAGCCAAACTTGAGTATGAACGTGCACATATCATCTCCTCCTTTTGAGCGATTTGTCCTCAAATCGAACATCCTTGTGTCTAAATATCCTCTGGCTATGGGAATGATACAATTCTGGTGTGCACTTGCCCCTAAGCTCTTCTTGTGTTGCTACAAAGACAAGGATAACATTTTTGCTTCTTTGGGGTTAGAAAGTCAGATGTGATCATAGGGCGTGTCAAAAGACATTCCCTAATCATTTCAATGCTGCCCAAAGGATTCTCCTCCTTGAGACCCTTCTCCCTGAACTTGGCTTGATTCTTTTCTTGTTTCCATGCATCCACACTTTGTTTCATGAGAATCTGGTCACTTTGCACTTGTTTGGGCGTCATAGGTGTAAGCACTATTTTCTTCCCTTCATGCTTGAATATGAACCGATTTGTATAGTAATCATGCATAGTCCTTCGGTCATATTGTCATGGCATCCAAGTAAGATATGACTTGCATGCATAGGCACAACATCACATAAAACTTCATCTTTGTAAGAATCGATAGAGAAAAGAACAAGAACCTGTTTGGTGACCTTTAGTTCTCCCGAATCATTCAACCATTGAAGCTTGTATGGTGACGGATGCTTTATGGTCTTTAGGCCAAATTTATCCACCATAAGTGTGCTTGCCACGTTCGTGCAACTCCCCTTATCAATAATCATAAAACACACCTTTTCGTTGACATAACATCAGGTGTGAAATATATTTTCTCGATGTTCTTCTTCCGCGGCCATTTGAGTGTTTAAAAGCCTTTTAACTACCATAAGTTGGCCGTCCACAGCAGGAGTGATCTCTTCTACTTCTTCTTGCTTGGAATCTTCTTGGAATTAATCCTCTTGGTCCGAAGTTACTTCTCCATTCTCCATTAGAAGCATAGTGTGTTTATTTGGGCATTGGCTAGCAATGTGGCCATGTCCTAAACACTTGAAGCATTTAATTTCACGGGACCGAGTAGGAACTTCTGCTATCTTTCCATGAACATTCTCCATTATGGTAGGCTTTGTTTTGGAAGATTTGGCTGGGTCTTTGGCTTGAAAAGGAGTACCCTTCTAAGAAGTGTTTGGACTCCATTTAGGGGCAGCACTTGTGACATTTCTAGATGAAGATCTCTTGCGTTGTTGCCTCTCAACTTTGATAGCCATGTGCACCATTTCTTCTATTTCAATGTAATGTTTTAATTCCACTACATCGGCAATCTCTCGGTTCAATCCTGCTAGGAATCTAGCCATGGTGGCCTCTCGGTCTTCCTCCACATTAGCACGGATCATGGCAACTTCCATATTCTTGTAGTAGTCTTCTACTGATCCCACCAGATTAGAGCGTAGTCTGTGAATTCCAGGGCTGCCAATAAAACCTTCTTTTGTTCGGAGTAGTTGTGACATTCAAATATGTGTTCTACTTTACTTTCCCACTCAAAATATGCTTATGGATCAGTTTTTCCTTGGAAAGGAGGAAATGTTAACGTGAATGCTTCTAAGGTTGTCATCTAACTGGCCACGATCTCTTGCATTACTTCTGACCAAAATAACATCTTCTGCATCACTATCTTAATTAACTTCATGTTGCATAAAATGTATTGGTCTATTCTGCCGTCCATGACCCCTAGTGCTTCTGTTGTCACCTTGTGATCCTTCGAGTCGATCTATCTGTTTGTGAATAGGCTCCAATTCAGTGCGTAGAAGCCTTTGCATTTCCCGAATCAATGCTTGAGTCTGAAGGTTTTGGACTGGAAGTTCCTCACCATTACTGTCTCCTGATTGCTGTGACATATTGTTAGTAAAAACAAATAATATGTAATGAAATTTAGGACCTCACCGATTCACACAACAAAAAGCCTCACGGTCACTCCAAGAAAAGAGATATGTCACTCAAATTCACTCGTGTTTACGCTCTGGGAATTCTGGCTTTTATTTCCCCTTCTGTGCTCACCACTCTCTTGCCTTTTCCACTCAAATCTCTCAAAACAAGTTCTTGAAAGAACTAACTTAAAACATGTCCAATATTTTATGATATTATGGTGTTTAGGCTACAAAACAAGGGTTAGGTTTGGGAAATTGAAAGAACGAAGAAGTTTAAAAGAAGAAAAGAAAGTTTAGGGACTGAAATGTAAGAAATGATAAAATAAAGGATAGAAATGAAAAGAAATAAAGAAAAAAGAATCGTTACCACAAAACTTGACTTACAAACTGGCCGTGAGAAATCAAACTTGAGAAACTTCTCGGAGTTGGTTGCTTGGACGTTTGTGCTTTGAATCTTCACTCTTTTGAAATTCTAATTTCTTTTTTTGATAGAATTCAGATTCCTTGTATTTGGAACAATCTGAATTTCTTTTTCTTTTCCCTTTTTTTGAATCAGAAATAAGAAATGACAAAAAGATAGGGCTTACTTGATTTTTTCTTTGCTCTGATTACCACATGATACGCTCCAACTCTCCAATTGGCATTGTTGAGAGAAGCTTTGATTGCTTGGACCTTAGAATGCAAGTAAGCCTTGTTGCACGATCGTCTTCTTGTGGAAATATGTTGAAATGGATGAAAGGAGATAGGTGGCAGAAGGATGGTAGTGTTTGTATGTCAAAAAGGATGCAGGAAGTGAAGATGAAATGAGAAAGGTGATGGTTTCGGATGGTGAAGAAAGGAAGATGAAAGAAGTAGGATGGATAGTATTCAAAGTCTCCAAAAGATGAACTTATGTTAAGAAACATAAACCCGAACTTGAATAAGGCTTTGAGGGTGGTAGGAAGGACTTAGACTGAAGAATAATAAATATTCAACAACCTAAAGTATCAAAAATGGAATAGGAGACGCCACAAATCAATAAAATGATTTGATAAGTCAAAGAAGTTCTTAAAAGAACAACAATGAGAGATAAACTCACAAATATAATTTGTATTGATCAAAGTGTTGTGTTCAAATGCCAAAATGGATTACATATTTATAGTAGGGGAAGGGGTGGCTAAATAGGCATGTACAAAGGCCAGGGATGTTTCGGCAAGGGCTTGTACCCTTTCACAATGGCCGAAAACTCTTGATAAGTGCATGAATAGGCCTTGATAAGCTATAGGCAATGTTTCGGCCACTTGGTGTCTCTCCATAATGGCGCCAAGCATGGGAATGGCGCCAAGCTTTCCCTCCCTTGGCCGAATGGGTGCATGGAAGCTTCCATGGTGTTTCGGCTGGTAGGTGACCCTTGGTGTGTCCATACTCTCGAGCTGGTAGTTGTAGGGAGAGCTGAGATGAGCTGATTGAGCTGAGGTTGAGCTGGTTCGAGCTGAGCTAGCTAGCTGATTTAGCTAGCTAAAGTTGAGTGATGTTTTGAGCTAAACGGAGCTTTCTCTAGCTAAGTGAGTTGGTTCTTTAATGTCTTTGAGCTGCCCTTGAACCATATGAGTGTTTTGGAGCTGAAAATAGCTTGCACGGTCTCGAATCATCAATGAGCTATTTTGAGCTCATAGAAAGCCTTTGAGCTGAAACGGAGCTGGCCACTAGTCCCTTGAGCTATGTTTATCTTGTCCTAAAAAGAAAACACCAATTGCATAAGTAATATTTCATATATAAATAGTATAAGGACCAAAATGCATAATAACATAGAATATGAATGAATATAAAATGCAAACATATAATGAAATGCATAAATGATACGTAAAGATGTGGTTTTAATAACTTGTGCATGTATTATTTATGCTATGATCATTAGAATAAAGTATGCAAAATATAGGTATAGTATGATATGATGGAAAGTATCTAGATAACTAGAAATGAGTGTAGCAATTGCACTAAGTATCAAAAGAGAAGTAAAGAAAACCCTCTGATCTTTGTTGCGTGAAACACAACATGGAAGTGAGTTAAACTTGAGTATGAACGTGCACATATCATTAAGTGTGTCAACTTTCAAGGAAAGTGATAATGTCAAAGGAAACAAATGGTTAAAACAAAGTTATGGGTGAAAAAAAGAACAAGGCTGGAAATTAAAACAAGTGAAATGAAGAAATTAGGATGACAAACGAAAGAAGAATTCAGCAACTTACGCAAAAGAAATGCTTACAACAATCCTATCACCGAACAAACAAGAATAAGTTGTTTCGGTTGATTTCCAAGCATTTCATGGCATAACTTGAGCACCCTTCATCATTTCAACGAACCAGCACACTTTCTTTTTCATTTTATTTTAAAATTTCGAATCTGATTTTTTTTAATTTCAAAATTTGAATTTTTAAAAGTCAAACTTTGACTTTAAAATTTTTCTAGAATTTCGAAATTCTTTTTTTGACTTTTGTTTTATTTTCTTGATTTTTGAGTGCAGAACGTGCTAAAATCCAACCGAGGCTCTGATTACCATATGATAAGGGTGTTGCTTGTCGAAACAACGTTCCTTGAGTGATACGGATCTAGGATTGAAGCAAGCATTTCCCTGCAATTAAACAAAACAAGGAGGCTGTTTTTAGGCTAAGAATTACACGAAAATGAAAAAAGAAAACAAAAGAAACAAGAGAAGAAGTTGCTGGAATTTTTGGGCAGATTTGAAGAAGGAGGAAGATGAATGCTTCAACGTTCATCCATGGCCGTCTTGAGTGCTAAAAAATGGCAGAAACTTGCTGGAAACTTGAACAATGAAGAACTCGAAAGAACTCGCACAATCTGTTATGCAAACCCGAATCAAATACGTTCAACATCAACGGACTTGGACCCTCTAAGTAGAAAGCTAGGAACCCAAAGTATCAAGGAAATTTGATACAACAAAACTAAGTCTGAAATGTCAAAGAAGTTCTAAAAAGAACCAAATTTGAGAGAAAACTCACAAATAAATTTTTCATTCAAAAAGTCTAACCTTTGTTTATTAAAAGGTCACAAATATATAGAAGAACATGGAAGAGAATGGCTCCTAGAGATGTGGCTAATATTGAAGTACATTTTGAGTTTAAAAATTGAATTCAAATCTGCCAAAAAAACTATCTCAAATTGCCGCCCATGTGCCAATTTACTTGGCTTAAATTTGTTGAAAAATAAATACATGTGTGTTTAAAATTCAAACAAAAAAACATGTGCTCTTATCCTTCCAAATCCGCCCAAATGCTTCATCCACATGCTTGGCGTGTGTGGAGCATGTCAAGGCTGCCCAAGCATGCCGTGCACATGTGTGGAGGGTTGCACATGCTTGCCACATGCCTAGGACACCATCCCTTCGTGTAGGATAGGTTTCAGCTACTATAGGTCACTTGAGTTGGAGTTGAGCTGGAGTTGAGCTAGATGGACTTGAGGTGAGCAAAAACGAGCTAGCTGAGAGTGTTAGGAGCTGAATTGATCTGGGAGCTAAGCCACTGAGCTGCCATGAGCTAAGGTGAGATGCGTACACTCCTTTGAGCTTCATCCGAGATAAGATTAAGCCCTTAAGTTGCTGCTCTTTTATTGTACCTATATGAAAACAAAACAAACACATTTAAAACATTGTAACTTATTGAAAACATTCAAGTAAGCTATAAAATAATGCAACATTATTGTAATAACACACAACAAGCTGGCAAACTTATCTAAAACACACTTAACATAATATATACATAACAAACACATACATACAAGTAGTATAGTATAAGTATGTCACATATCAGCATGCAACACATTATGAAGCCTATTGTCTAAGGCACAAACATTATCAAAAGATTCAGAAATGTTAGCACAAGTGAGGGAAAGAACTTCCCTGAATTTCTTTGCCTTAGAACGAGTGATTGGTCCCATTAGCAAGACCTCCGAATCAGTCTCCTTTGCTGGCATGGATGTGCTCACATCATGCAACATGAAGTTATTGAAGATAGTGATGCGGAAGATGTTATTTCGATTAGGAGTAATGCAAGAGATCATGGCCAATTAGATGACAACCTTGGAAGCATTCATGTTAATATTCCTCCTTTCTAAGGCAAAACTGATCCAGAAGCTTATTTGGAGTGGGAAAGCAAAGTAGAACACATATTTGAATGCCTCAACTACTTCAAACAAAAGAAGGTTCGCTTGGCAGCCATGAAATTCACAGACTACGCTCTAGTCTGGTGGGATCAATTGAAGAGATCTAGGAGACGCAACGGTGAAAGGCTAATTAGCACATGGCTTGAAATGAGAGGTATCATGAGAAAAAGATTTGTGCCTAACCATTATCACCGTGATCTTTATTATAAGTTGCAAAATATCAAGCAAGGCAATAGAAGCGTAGAAGATTACTATAAGGATATGGAGATTGCCATGATCCGTGCTAATGTGGAGGAAGACCGAGAGGCCACCATGACTAGATTTCTAGCAAGATTGAACCGAGAGATTGTCGATGTAGTCGAATTGCAACATTACATTGAAGCAGAAGAAATGGTGCACATGGCTATCAAAGTTGAGAGGCAACAATGCAAGAGATCCTCATCCATAAATGTCACAAGTGCTGCCCCTAAATGGAGTCCAAACACTTCTCGGAAGGGCACTCCTTTTCAAGCCAAAGATCTAACCGAATCTCCCAAAACAAAGCCTACTATAGTTGAGAATGCTCGTGGAAAGCAAGCATAAGTTCCTACTCGGTCTCGTGAGATCAAATGCTTCAAGTGTTTAGGACATGGTCACATTGCTAGCCAATGTCCAAATAAACACACTATACATCTAATGGAAAACGGAGAAGTAACGACGGACCAAGAGGATGAATTCCAAGAATATTCCGAGCAAGAAGATGAAGAAGAGAATACCCCTGCCGTTGAAGGCCAACTTATGGTGGTTAAAAAGCTTTTAAACACTCAAATAGCAGCGGAAGAGGAACAACGAGAGAACATATTTCACACTCGGTGTTATGTCAACCAAAAGGTGTGTTTTATGATCATTGATGGGGGGAGTTGCACGAACGTGGCAAGTACACTTATGGTAGATAAATTGGGCCTAAAGACCATAAAACATCCAGCACCATACAAGCTTCAATGGTTGAACAATTCGGGAGAACTAAAGGTCACGAAATAGGTTCTTGTTCCTTTCTCTATCGGTTCTTACAAAGATGAAGTTTTATGTGATGTTGTGCCTATGCACGCAAGTCATATTTTACTTGGGAGGCCATGGCAATATGACCGAAGGACTATGCTTGATTGCTATACAAATCAGTTCAAATTCAAGCATAAGGGGAAGAAGATAGTGCAAACATATAATAAAATGTATAAGTGATGCAATGCATAAATGATACGTAAAGATGTGGTTTTAATAACTTGTGCATGTATTATCTATGCTATGATTATTAGAATAAAGCATGCAAAATATATGTATAGTATGATATGATGGCAAGTATCTAGATAACTAGAAATGAGTATAGCAATTGTACTAAGCACAACATAGGAGTGAGCGAAACTTGAGTATGAACGTGAACATATCAAATATGTATGGGAATAGGCGTGATGCTTAGCACTTGCTTTGCTTGCTGATTGTGTTGTTCTTGTATGTAGAAATTAGGGTTTATTGGAAAGAAAGAACCCTAAAATGCTGAAAACAACCCAGCTTGCAAAGTTGCTGCAGATTGAGATTGGAACCCTCCCAAATTCAACTAAACTTGAATTTCTTGCCCAAAAATCGTTCCCAATCATATACCAACTGATGTAGGGCTTGCTAATACGTTGGAAACTCTCGAAATCACTTGAAAACAAGCCCAGGGTGCTGACTTTATCAAGAAACTTTGAATCTGGAAAAATCTGGAATTTCAAGAGAATATGCAATGGTGTTTCTTGAAAATTCGGAAAATAAGAGCCCAAAGTTAAAGGTTCAAAGGTGAATAAAAACATTAGAAGTAAATAAGAAGGAATTGAACGAAAAAGATAAAGAAAGATAAGTGCGAAGTAAAGAAAAATGAATCTGAAAATTTCAGATGTGTTTGTGGAAGATGGCGCAATGGTGAAGACTTGAACAAGATGGATTTGGAGTTTTGGAATGGTAGAGATGCCTACGGAACCCTTGTACTTGCAATTAACTAGGCAACCTCCGTGATATGGCTTAAAACCGACCCTCCTACCGGTGATTAGATAGGCAACCCGCAGTGTAAAGATTCTCCCTCGCTCAACTCGGTCGAACACGTTGAAGAAAGCTTCGAAGACACAAGTTTCTTGACACTTGCAAACATGTACTCAAAAGAATAACCTCTTTATTTAATAACTCAAAACTGGTTTAGAAAGAAGAAGATCTCATCCTTTTACAGGGGAAGGATGACTAAACTAAAAGAGATTCCTAAATAAAATAAAACTCTCTTTCTAATAAAATAACCTGAAACTAATAAAATAATGTAATTACTTGATGAATGGGAACTCTCCCTTGTTTAAGGAGTCTTGGGCGGCACACTTCCTTGGCTGATAAGGGGGACGGCTTATTAGGGCTGTAGCTTGAATATGAGGCTGATTTGGACAGTTTTAAAGGGAATGACAAGGCCTAAACATAAATGAGTCTGATTTCGGCTGAAAATTCAATAATTAGATCCAAGCTTTTATAATTCAGCTTTGGGTCTAAAAATTACAATTAAAATCCAATTTGAATGGACTTCCAATATGGTTAAGGACTTGTGATGTGAGCACGTTTATGCAACTTCAAACTTTCAAGGAAGTTTGCTCTTTCACTTGTTACATACTGATGTGTAACATTTCTTTACTTATATTATGAGTTTTATAAGTGTTTTCATAGTTTTCTATAAGTATTATGTGATTTGGTTTCGTTTTCTAAGTTATATAAATGTATGCTTTGATATGAGAGCTTGTTGTGTGCTTGTGAATAAGTTTGCTAGCTCATTAGTGTCTTAACATGTTGTTTTCAGCTTGTTTAAATGTTTTCAATAAGTTTACAATACTTTGATGGATGTTTGTTGCTTTTTCATTAAGGGACACTAAAGGACAACAACTAAAGAGCTTCCGCCTAGCTCGATTGAAGCTCACTCAAGTGTATGCAGCTCAACTCAGCTCAAGGCAACTTCTACGCATTGTTTTCAGCGCAACTCAGTTCAACACACTCTAAAGCAGCTCAATTCAGATCAATTCACTTCCACCTAGCTCAACTTCAGCTTCACTAGCTCAACTCCAGCAGACAAGTCCGGAAGTATCTGAAAGGTGACCTACGCATGGGAGAGTGTCCTACAAGGATGTGAGCAGCATATGGGGCGTCCTACACCTCTCCAAGCATGTGCACGGCATGTGTGAGACATTGTGCATGTGTGGGCAAGCATGTGGACAAATTTGAAATTCAAACAATTAACACATGTGGATATATTTCAAATTCAAATAAATCATACAATTAACACATGTAAAATGTGTGAATTAAACTCAGCCACACATTAAGGAAGTTATGTGCAGATTTTCGTTTCAATTTGAACACAAAATACATGTGTTAAATTCGTCCAACTTTCAGCCACACATTTGGGCGGCTTCATCCCTTTCTATGTGCTATTTATATGTAACCTTTAATGTACAATGGTTACACACTTTTGAATAAAAATTTACTTGAGAGAATTTCTCTTGTTCAGTTCTTTTCAAAACTTCTTCTTGACATTTCAACTTGTTTGTTGTGTCAATCCTTGATACTTCGGGTTCCTAGATCGCTATCTAGTGGGTCCAAGTCCTTTGACGTTGAACATATTCGATTCGGGTTTGCATAGGATATTGCACAAGTTCTTTTGAGTTCATCGTTCTTTCAGAATTTCGGAAAATTTCCAGCAACCTTACTGCCATTGATGAATGCTCAAACCTTGCTGCCATTGTTGAACATTGAAGCACTCATCTTCATCCTAATTCTGAAATCCTTCTTGATGTGTGCACATTTCTACTCACATCCACTATGCTTTAATCTTGTTTATCAAGCATGAAAGAAGAGGGAGTTCTTCCTTACTTCATTATCTATTTACTTATTTATGCATTATATAACATACTTGGATTATCATATGTTATCATTCATTTGTATATCATGTGATATTCATGCATTACATAAACCACATATTTACCTTAATTTCAGCTCATTAGTTCATTTTAGCTTCTTTTACTTATATACATTAGAACTTATGTTGAGTTAACATTGTTGAGTTACAACATTATATCGAGTTGGATGACATGGTGCCTATGGCAATCAAGATTGAACGACAGCAACGACGAAAGTCTTCTAATCGAGGTAATAGTTCATTTAAGTCGTTTTCGAACCCCCTATTCAATCAAACAAATGATTTCAAGGAGCAAGCACCGTTGCAAATAAAAGAGAAGGCAGAATCGAGCAAGTCAAAACCTTCTGTTGAAGATGCTGGTCGTGGAAAGCAATCAATGCAACCAGATCGTACGAGGGACATTAAATGCTTTAAATGCCTTGGTAGAGGACATGTTGTGAGCCAATGTCTGAACCGAAGTACGATGTTATTGTGAGATTATGGTGAAATCGATTCTGATCATGGAGACGATGTACATGAACATACGAAAGAAGTTGACGACGATGACCTTGAATTAGTAGCAACTGGTGACATTCTAGTTGTCAAACGAAGTCTGAATGTTCAGCCAACACAGGATAAACCGCAATGAGACAATCTCTTCCATACGAGATGCCACGTGAAAGACAAGGTATATATTGTGATTATTGATAGTGGTAGTTGATACATGCATGAGAGGAGTGAAACTAATCATCTTGGAAAAGAAGTTAAAACTGTTTTGCAAGTCAGAAACGTCAGTCAACTTGTGGCCTCTTTTTGGATGGGATCCAGGCATTTATGGGTCAAAATGTCTTCTTGAAACCTGTCCGGCTGTCAATTATCTTTCCAACGGATCTTGAAACGCCTCAATCGGACATCTGGAACTCAAGATACGTCTATTTTAGCAAAGATAGCGCATGCAGAAATTCCTATACGGGATTAATACGAGATTTTTGGATAATTACGAATTTTCATGATTTTATTTGATTATTTGTAACTTAAATCAATATAGGATTCTGCAATATCTATTAGGATCATATTTATTTAATTAAGATTTTATTTTTAATATTTATTTATTATTAGAAGTTACTTATGTAATTAGGAGATTAGATTTGAACATTTATTTATTGTATTTAATTTCCTAAGTTTACTAGGATTAGAACTTCTTCAAGGCTTATATAAGGAGGCTTCAACCACATTGTAATTTAATATTTGAATGATTAAAAAAGTTCTCTTTTGAGTTCAGACTTGCAAGAAGTATAACTTGTGTTCTTTATTTTAGAAGCGATTCTTCAAGTTCGTCAGAATTTGTTGTTGATCTTCACACTCCTGCTTGCCTAGGTAATTGCGTCTAGGAGGGTGGGTTAGAGCCGTTTGAGGTTGCTTGCTTGGTTAATTGCGATCAAGAGGGTGCCGAGGACAATTTATCCATTTATCTTCCACCTCCATCGTCATCGCCTATCTTCAGCCATCTTTTCACCGATCCAACATTCACGCCAACATCCTTATCCGCTTCCGCAAGTTCAACGTTCGCGTATACGGGGCCGTGTCCGTATCATTTGGTATCAGATTCAGATCGTTCTTGAGGATGTCATTGAGCAACATATTGAATTTTACTCTTTTGGGGACTCGATGTCATTATTGTTGTCGACTAGATCATTCTGGGTATGATTGTCCAGATAAGTCTTATTTTCAAGAAATTTTTTGAGAGATATGTTGTCTGAAATCATGTCTTCTAATGATATTGAAATCTGTGATTCGGAACATGATAAAGAAATTTGTTCTCCTAAAGAACATGAAGAAGGCGATACCATCGAGAGTTTAACCTTGCGTATTGATGAGGAAGAAATTGTAAGTAGCGTGTTTGTTTCCAGTGACAAACCTACTATTCCGATTCAAGATGATCATCAAACGACAAACACCAACGAAGGTACGCTGCAATCAAAAGGTATCATTGATTGTTTTCAAAATTCTATTTATGCTTATTCCTCTTCTAGCATTAATAACAATTTTGAAGATGAGAATGAGACACTTTGCAACCGAAAGAACAATAGTGATGATCTTAATAATAAGGAACTTGTAAATTACATTGCAAAAAAAGACTATGCACAAGGATCCTTCAAGACATCTTCTCTTTCCTGGTACTTTGATGAAATTTCTCCATTAACCGGTTTAGATTCGAGGGTAAATCTTTTTGAGGAGTGGGGGAATGATACATGCATGAGAGGAGTGAAACTAATCATCTTGGAAAAGAAGTTAAAACTGTTTTGCAAGTCAGAAACGTCAGTCAACTTGCGACCCCTTTTTGGATGGGATCCAGGCATTTATGGGTCAACATTTCTTCTTGAAACTTGTCCGGCTGTCAATTAGCTTTCCAACGGATCTTGAAACGCCTCAATCGGACATCTGGAACTCAAGATACGTCTATTTTAGCAAAGACAGCGCATGCAGAAATTCCTATACGGGATTAATACGAGATTTTTGGATAATTACGAATTTTCATGATTTTATTTGATTATTTGTAACTTAAATCAATATAGAATTCTGCAATATCTATTAGGATCAGATTTATTTAATTAAGATTTTTTTAATAGTTATTTATTATTAGAAGTTACTTATGTAATTAGGAGATTAGATTTCAACATTTATTTATTGTATTTAATTTCCTAAGTTTACTAGGATTAGAACTTCTTCAAGGCTTATATAAGGAGGCTTCAACCACATTGTAATTTAATATTTGAATGATTAAAAAAGTTCTCTTTTGAGTTCAGACTTGCAAGAAGTATAACTTGTGTTCTTTATTTTAGAAGCGATTCTTCAAGTTCGTCAGAATTTGTTGTTGATCTTCACACTCCTGCTTGCCTAGGTAATTGCGTCTATGAGGGTGGGTTAGAGCCGTTTGAAGTTGTTTGCTTGGTTAATTGCGATCAAGAGGGTGCCGAGGAAAATTTATCCATTTATCTTCCATCTCCATCGTCATCGCCTATCTTCAGCCATCTTTTCACCGATCCAACATTCACGCTAACATCCTTATCCACTTCCGCAAGTTCAACGTTCGCGTATACGGGGCCGTGTCCGTATCAGTAGTTGTACTGACGTTGCTAGTACTCTCATGGTTGAAAAGCTAGGCTTGACGACAACGAAGCATCATAATCCGTACAAGTTACAATGGTTGAATAATGGTGGTGAAATCAAAGTTACCAAACAAGTTGTACCATTTTCCATTGGTAAGTACAAGGATGAGGTAACTTGTGATGTTTGTTCTATGGATGCTTGTCATTTGTTGTTAGGAAGACCGTGGTAGTATGATAAGAGAGTTTTGCACGATTGTTACACCAATCGATACTCTTTCATCGAATTGTTAATTGTGTCATAAAGACCCTTATGCCCACGCCCCAATCGTCCTTCTGGAGGAATATGTGCTTCTAAATATCTTTTATACTGTGACCAATTCCAAAGTTAGTTCTATACATATGACCAGCAACGAGAAAAAGAAATGCAATAGCTAAATGATGGTGATATTGAGCATGTTTCCCATCTTTTCTCGAGAGGCAAGTGGGCTATTTCTTTGCAAAATTGTGCTCAATTTCATATGTGGCAATTCCGCCAAGATCTCTTCGTTAGTTGGGGGAGAATTCGCACAAATCAGATTTTTGAGGAACATATTGAGAGAGAATTGGATTTGGTTAGACAATGTATGGTTGGTAAACACGAATCAATTTTTTAGCAAGGTACGGAATGTATCGTCAAATATTCAATATGATTCCACAAGATCTAGTTTCATTCAAGTAACGGATTCTGGCCAATTGAAAGGATCTTCTGATCAATCCAGAGATCGTTTCGATTCCATTAGTAATGAGGATTCAGAATATCACACATTGATCAATCAAAGAGAGATTCAACAACTAAAAGAAAGATCGATTCTTTGGGATCCCTTCTTTCTTCAAACGGAACGAACAAAGATAGAATCAGACCGATTCCCTAAATGCCTTTCTGGATATTCCTCAATGTCCTGGCTATTCACGGAACGTGAGAAGCGTATGAATAATCATCTACTTCCAGAAGAAATTGAAGAATTTCTTGGGAATCCTACAAGATCCATTCGTTCTTTTCTCTCTGATAGATGGTTAGAACTTAATCTGGGTTCGAATCCTCATGAGTGCAAAAGGGTAATTTTGGCACCTTTGACTCCAAGTGAAGTATATGAAAACCAAATTCGTTTGAAAGCGAGTATTGCAGCTTGGAAGGTAAGCAAGAGGAGAATGAATGTGAAAAAGAGAAAGCGATTTCAAATGATAAGGTGATGCCATATGAAGTCCCGAAGGTTGCAAACGTTGATATGTCTAGCGCATTTATGTTCTTTTTAGAAATTCAGCAACCTCCTTTATCACGGTTTGACATTCCTTTCCATAGTGCTATTGATTTTTCATCTTTGGTTTATGAGTTCTTTGGTTGTACTTGGATTTGTGGATTTGCATTTGTGAATCTAGTTGATAGTCGAGATTTGCATTGTTCTTTGGAGTTGTATTTGTGTATACGTGTTTGCAGGATTAAGAATGTGCAACGAGCTTTGTTTGCATCTATGATGTGCATTATTCGAAAGGGTACAAGAATGAAGGCACATCTTGCACCTTCAGCATTTGTGTTCTTTGCAAAAGAATTTGTGCTAGGTGGCTGGAATTTGTGCCAAGCATGGAGGTTAAAGAAGTTCCCCGCCAAATGGAAATCGAAGTTGTTCCCTTTTGTCCTGATCATCGATTTGGGGACAAATCGCATTAAAGAAGGGCAGGATGATGTGAGCACGTTTCTGCCACCCAATGGTGCAACTTCAAACTTTCAGGGAAGTTTGCTCTTTCACTTGTTACATACTGATGTGTAATATTTCTTTACTTGTATTATGAGTTTTATAAGTGTTTGCATAGTTTGCTATGTATATATTATGATAAGTGTGTTTTAGATTAGTTTTCCAGCTTATAATGTTGTATGTTAAGCTATGTCAGCTTGTTGTGTGTTTAAACAATAAGGTTGCATTGTTTTACATCTTACTTTAATGTTTTCAATAAGTTTGCTATTTCTTTACTTTATCGAAGACAGTGCAGGCTGGAAAATTAGTTTGGGAAAACCAAAAATCCATTGGATGGAAGCACCAAATTCATTCATTCATCTTCCTAATTCAAGTACGGAAGGAACCTAGAAGGTTCAAGGAGCTTTGGCAATACATTCATCTCCAGATACATGAATGGATGACATTAAAAGGCTTGGAGATCAAGGATTAATGATACATTGATGTATTGGGAAGATTCATGCATGAACCTATTTAATATGGTTCATTGAATCATCCAAAAGCCATTCATTCACCTTGGAGAATGCA
Organism: Hibiscus trionum; assembly: GCA_030270665.1. Classification (NCBI taxonomy): domain Eukaryota; kingdom Viridiplantae; phylum Streptophyta; class Magnoliopsida; order Malvales; family Malvaceae; genus Hibiscus; species Hibiscus trionum. The sequence goes on along the minus strand of BSYR01000010.1, from coordinate 32,392,198 downwards.
TCCTAATATTATACAATTTATATAGCTTTAATTCATGTTATTTTAACTATTCACCTATCTTGTAAAAGCCTATAAATAGTGGCTACATTTGTCATATTGAGACACATCTTGTACACCTTTCTTTGAAGAAATATATTGGGAGTTTATAAACATTAGACTTATCAAGCCTAGCTTGTGGTGTCTTCCTATTGAACTTATCACTTTCTAAGTGTGGTGTTCACCCCTTTGATATCGTTGCTTCCTATCTCATTTATAGATAGTGGGTCGCGATCCTATCCATTCTTATATATCATTGGTTCCTAGTTCTATTATAACTAGTGGGTCACAATCCATTCCTAAACATTCATACATTTTAAATCCGTCAATTATCCACCATCAAACACTTCAGCTATTAATCTACTATTTCTGCATCATTTCAATTGAGTTTGAATTTGAAGTCTACCTAGTTCGGGGCATCCTTAATTCGATCAGGAACATGAGTGCCTCAACTTCAACCTCGAGGGTGAGATCATATCATTTGGTATCGGAGCTAGTTAATTAAGGTACAACATGTCCCGAGACTTTGATTTTCTCAAGAAGCTTTTCTTCGAGAGATGAAAAAGATGATACAACAACAGTTTGCTCCGTTGCGAGAGCAAATGGACATAATTATCTTAAGGGGGAGAAAGTCAGTTCTCAACCAAGGGAACAAGCACCAAAAGAACACAAGAAGAAGATTTCTCCAAGTGAAGAAAAAGTCATTCGTTGTTACGGTGTTTGGGATAAGGACATGTTCCTAGCCAATGTCCTAATTGGAGAACCGTAATACCTAAAGACGATGGCAAAGTTACAACCAAGGAGGATTCAGAAAAAGAGGCCTTAGAAGAAATGAGTAAGTCTGATCAATCCTGATAAGGGCGTTTCTTGTCGAAACAACGTTCCTTGTGTGATACGGATCTAGGATTGAAGCAAGCATTTCCCTGCAATTGAAACAAAACAAGAAGACTGATTTAGACTCTAAAATGTCACGAAATAAAGAAAAGAAAACAAAAAGAAGTAAGGGAGAAAGTTACTGGAAATTCCGGGCAGATTTGAATGGGTTGAAGATGAAGGCTTCAACGTTCATCCATGGCAGCAACTTGAAGGAAAATTCGACTAAAACTCCAAGGAAGAACTCGAACAATAGACTGAACGAACCCGAACCTTATAGTGATTTTTGTTCAACACGCACTTGGAACCATTGATTATATCGAATCAAGAACCTAAAGTATCAAAATATTGACACAACAATTCAGAATTGAAATGTCAAGAAAGAAGTTTTAAAAAGAACCAAATTTGAGAGAAAATCTCACAAAGTATTTTTATTCGAAAGTGTCTAACCTTATTACATTGTTTAGAACACATATTTATAGGAATAAGAGGGGGCGGCCAAATTATTTGTATGGCTGAAAAAAGAGAAAAAAATAAAATTCAAATACATAACTTCTTCTCTTGGTGGCAAGCATTGGCAGCCACTCAATTTGAATGTTGGCGCCCATGTGTATCACATTTTACATGTGATAAATGTTTGAAATTCAAACATTTAACTCCTTGGTCTCATCCTTTGAGTTTGCCGCAAATATGAGAGAGGCAGCTGTTTGGTTCGGCCACTTGCTTCATCCACATGCTTGGTGTGTGTGGAGCATGCCAAGGCTGCCCAAGCATGCTGAGCACATGTGTGGAGGGTTGCACATGCATGTCACATGCCTAGGACACCTTCCCCTCGTGTAGGATAGGTTTCAGCTACTGTAGGTCACTTGAGCTGGAGTTGAGCTAGTTGAGCTGAAGTTGAGCTAGCTGGACTTGAGGTGAGCTGAAATTAGCTAAAGTAGAGTGTAGTGAGTTGAGTTGAGCTGGGAGCTAAGCCTCTGAGCTGCCTCAAGCTAAGGTGAGCTACTTACACTCCTTTGAGCTTCATCCGAGCTGAATATATCTCCTTTGAGCTGCTGTCCTTTCACGTACATGCAACAAATAATTGAAAACACTTATCAAGCTTTGTAAACTTATTGTAACACAAACTAACAAGCTGTAAACATGTGCAAGCTTATTCAATATCACACAAATAAAATAACAACAACATAATCATATCAAACCAAATCCAAAACACACCAAACATAACATATACATAGCGAACGCACTTAAATACGTAGTATAAGCATAGATATGTCACATATCAGCATGCAATACATTATAAAGCCTATTATCTAAGGCACAATCACTATCAAAAGATTCAGAAACTTTAGCACAAGTGAGGGAAAGAACTTGATAAGCTCCAACTCTCCAATTGATGTTGTAGAGAGAAGCTTTGGTTGCCCGAACCTTTGAATGCAAGCAAGCCTTGTATCACGAATGTTTTCTTGTGAAAATATGTTGAAATGGATGAAAGGAGATAAGTTGCAGAAGGATGGTAGTGTTTGTATGTCAAAAGGGTGTAAGGAAAGGAAGATAGATAAGTAGGAAGATGGTTTCGGATGGTGTATGGAAGATGGTGAAGAGAAAGGATGTTGGTAGTATTCAAAGGCTCAAAAAGATGAACATATGCTAAGGAGCATATACCCTAACTTGGATGAGGCCTTGAGGGTGGTAAAAGGACTTAGACTGAGAAACAACGGATGTTTAACAATCTAAAGTATCAAGATGGAAAGAAAAGGGAGACGCCACAAATCAATAAAGATTTGATAAGTCAAGAAGTTCTAAAAAGAACAAGGATGAGAGAAAACCTCACAAAGTAAATTTTATAATCTGAATTGTGTGTTTACAAATGAAAATGCATTACATATTTATAGTAAATGAAAGGGGGTGGCCGAAATGGTGTGTAGGGAGGGAATGATTCGGCAGCCTTGGTGTCTCCCTCCTTTGGCCGAATTGGTGTGATAAGGGCTTGAATAGGTGTTCATAACCTATCAAGCACTATTCGGCAGCCTTGCACCTTTCCGAATTGGCGCCAAGGTGTGTAGAGGTGCCTAGGTTCCCTTCTTTGCTATTCGGCTAGGTAGGTGCCCTTCCATCACTTAGCTAGGTAGCTAGTGTCACTAGCTGGTAGTAGTCAGAGGAGCTGGAGATGAGCTGGACGAGCTAGGCTTGAGCTGACTTGAGCTGAGCTAGCTAGCTGACTTAGGTAGCTAAAGGTAAGTAGCTGATTTGAGCTGATCCGAGCTTCCTTTAGCTGAGTGAGCTCTTGAAGTGCCTTTAAGTTGTCCTCTAGCTACTGGAGTATTTTGGAGCTGAAACAAATCCTCCTTTGCTCATAAATTACTCTTTTGCTATTTGAGCTCTTTGAAGCTGTTTTGAGCTGAGTGAGATGATCCTTTAGTATCCTTGAGCTCTTTTAAGACTTCATAAGTGTTCTCGAACCATTTGGCAGTTTTTAGAGTCTTGAAACGGCCAAACAACGTTTTGAGCTGATTCCGACACTTTGAGCTGGAACCGAGCTGTAGCACACTCTCTTGAGCTGTGTTAATATAACCTATGAAGAAAACAATGAATTATATAAGTAATGTCTCATTTAAATAGTATAGGGACTATAATGCATAAGTATAAAGTAAAGTTTTAAATGATGGAAACTATAATTTAAAGATGCAAAATATATGCTAAGTAAAGATCTGGATTATGTAATGCATGAATATCATATGATATGCAAATGAATGATAACATATGATAATCTAAGCTTATTATATAATGCATAAATAAGTAAATAGATAATGAAGTAAGGAAGAACTCCCTCTTCTTTCATGCTTGATAAACAAGATGAAAGCATAGTGGATTGAGTAGAAACGTGCACACATCATCCCCTCCTTCTTTTGAGCGATTTGTCCTCAAATCGAAGGTTGATGATTTAGGGCCAAACGTGCACATATCATCCTCCCCTTCTTTGAGGTGATTTGTCCTCAAATCGAAGTTGTTTCTCAATGGATAATCTTTTATTGTAGGGTTGGATGAATCCTCACTGTTATTCCCAAATGGAATGATTATTCTTCTCGGTTCTTCTGAATAGGCACATGTCCCTTGGGGTTCTCTTCTGTAATGGTTGGAAACATCATAACTTTTGGAAATGACATGATATTTCATCAAAGTTTCAACACTTCGTTTCTGCCTCCAACCTCCTGGATCAACTAATCCTTCCATGAATAGTTCCACCTTTATCCTTGTACCCCTTCGAATGATAATCTTTGAGTGGATGGAAGATTCTTGCTTCATACCCTTGAAACGGGTAATCTTGGGCAGAATGGTTGTTTGTAGTTTCGCATTGATTCTAGCGCACCAATCAACCTCAAAATAACAAAGGAACTTGTCACCATTGGTTGATAAAATAACTCCATGTATTTGAATCAATTGGCTGCAAAACAAACCATGGTTAGATGAAGAGAAACTTATAATAAGATGGAAAGAAATTGCAAACCATGGTGGATGTTTAATGGGCGTTGGTTGCTGAATTCTCCTCAAGATTGACAATGCACATGGAATGTTAATGCTCATATCTCTTGGAAGCTCAAGTGTCACAACCTTTGAAGAAGTCACGCCTATTGGTTCTTCAAGAGACACCTCCTCGTAATAGTCATCTTTAAGAGACACGTCCCTTGGATCTTTAAGGGACATCACTTTTAATTCGTCAAGGAACACATTTGTTGGTCCTCCAAAAGTCATGCTTCTTGAATAACCTCTTTGAAAAGATGTGTCTCTTGGGTCATCCTGCAAAACAAAAGAAGAAATGGAAGAAAGAGTAGGATTAGATAAAATCTGCCTTATTTCCTCTTCTTTTCCGATCTCATTTTCAACCCTGACTTCTTTTTCTTTTTTGATTTTCACATTTTCAACCCCGTCATTTTTATCAATCATTCTCTTGTTTTCAACTCCCACAATTCTAACATTCATTTCTTTTTCAACTCCAAATGTTGCTGTTTTCACACAATGTTCTTCCTGCATAGCTTCAAAGCTCTTCTTTAAGTGTTGTTGATCTTGAAGCACTTGGTGTGATGGCAATGGTGTTAACGTAACTTTTCTTCTCCCATGGATAAATGAATAATGGTTTAAGAACCCATCATGGGTGGCCCTTTTGTCGAATTGTCATGGTCTTCCAAGAAGTAAATGAGTTGTGCTCATAGGGATTACATCACAAAGAACCTCGTCTTCATACTTGCCAATGGAAAATGGAACTAACACTTGTTGAGTAATGGCAATCTTATCATCATTAAGCCATTGTATTTCGTATGGATTTGAATGTTGCATCATCTTTAGACCCAATTTGTGCACCGTGAGTGTACTTGCAAGATTGGTGCTACTCCCACTATCAACGATCACATGGCATATTTTACCGTTGACATGGCATCTAGTATTGATACGCTCCAACTCTCCAATTGATGTTGTAGAGAGAAGCTTTGATTGCACGGACCTTTGAATGCAAGCAAGCCTTGTATCACAAATGTTTTCTTGTGAAAATATGTTGAAATGGATGAAAGGAGATAGGTTGCGGAAGGATGGTAGTGTTTGTATGTCAAAAGGGTATAAGGAAAGGAAGATAGATAAGTAGGAAGATGGTTTCGGATGGTGTATGGAAGATGGTGAAGAGAAAGGATGTTGGTAGTATTCAAAGGCTCAAAAAGATGAACATATGCTAAGGAGCATATACCCTAACTTGGATGAGGCCTTGAGGGTGGTAAAAGGACTTAGACTGAGAAACAATGGATGTTTAACAATCTAAAGTATCAAGATGGAAAGAAAAGGAAGACGCCACAAATCAATAAAGATTTGATAAGTCAAGAAGTTCTAAAAAGAACAAGGATGAGAGAAAACCTCACAAAGTAATTTTTATAATCTGAATTGTGAGTTTACAAATGAAAATGCATTACATATTTATAGTAAATGAAAGGGGATGGCCGAAATGGTGTGTAGGGGAGAGGGAATGATTCGGCAGCCTTGGTGTCTCCCTCCTTTGGCCGAATTGGTGTGATAAGGGCTTGAATAGTTGTTGTGATACATGCATGAGAGGGGTGAAAATAATCATCTTGGAAAAGAAGTTAAAACTGTTTTGCAAGTCTAGAACGTCAGTCAACTTGCGACCCTTTTTGGATGGGATCCAGGCATATTTGGTTCGACATGTCTTCTTAAACTTGTCCGGCTATCAATTGTCTTTCCAAAGGATTTTGAAACGCCTCAATCGGACATCTGGAACTCAAGATATGTCTATTTTAGCAAAGACAGCGCATGCAGAAATTCCTATACGGGATTAATAAGTGATTTTTGTATAATTACGAAATTTCATGATTTTATTTGATTATTTGTAATTTAAATCAATATAGGATTCTGCAATATCTATTAGGATCAGATTTATTTAATTAGGATTTTATTTTTAATATTTATTTATTATTAGAAGTTACTTATGTAATTAGGAGATTAGATTTTAGCATTTATTTATTGTATTTAATTTCCTAAGTTTACTGATATAGTAGCGCAAATTTGGATTTGGAAGCCTTCAATCAAGTTGTTGCAAGAACTAAGGGCTCTAGACTCAATCAAGAAGATTAGGAGCAGATCTGAAAATTCAAGAGAAAAGAGGAGGGCTTTTCTTGAAAAATTCAGATTCAAGGCTGGAAAATTAAAGAAGCGAAGATAAGAAAGAAGATTAAGGAATAAATAATAAGAATTAAAACAAAAAGATTGAAAAAGATTGAAAGAGAGGTAGATAAAACAAATCTGAAAATTCAGCTTTGTTTATGGCTATGGAGATGGCATGAAGTTGAAGATGGAGATGGCTTGATGGATTTGTGATGGTTTTGTCCTGGGCACCCTCTTAGACGCAATTACCTAAGCAAGCAACCTCAAGCGGCTCTAACCCACCCTCCTAGACGTGATTACCTAGGCAAGCAAGAGTGTGAAGATGATCTCCCTCACAAGAACTCGTCGAACTTATGTTGAAGAAGACTTCTAAGGCACAAGTAATCAACACTTGCAAAAACAAACTCACTAAATATTTCATTAATCAAAGAAAATCTCAATAATCTGAATTACAATGGTGGAGGCTTTATCCTTTTATAGGTGAAGGATAGCCAAAGTAATCTAACTTCTACTAAAACAAGGAAACTCTAATTTAATTAAAAAATAAAAGAAAAACAGTCTTTAAACTCCTTGTGCTTGGGCTGCAAGTGATAAGCTGATAAGTGCAAGTGATAAGTTGATAAGAGTTGCTTGGGAGAAGGGTGGCTGGTTCCTAAAGTATATAAAACCCTAAAAACATAATTTAAATGTTAATAATTAAGTTGGGCTAAGTCTAATTCGTCCAAAAGCCTTATATAATAGCTTTTGGGCTGAATTTTACAAAATCCCGTAATAATCTCGTATCCAGTTTTCTGCATGCGCAGTCTTCAGTAAAATGAGCGTATCTTGAGTTCCCGATGTCCGATTGATGCGTTTCAAGATGCGCTAGAAAGATAACTGAATGACGGTCAATTTGTTAGAAGACAACTCTGCCTAGAAATGCCCGGGTCCCATCTAAAAGGTTGTCGCAAGTTGGCTGACTTTCCAGACTTCTCAAACCGATTTAGCTTCTTGTCCAATATGCATTGCTTTAGCCCTCCCATGCATGTATCATTCCCCCTCTCTCCAAAAGGATTCGTCCTCGAATCATAAACAGTAAAAGAAGGACGTTTAGCAATGGAAATCGAAACAGAATCTTTGTCATAGGTGGAGTGATCTAATTGAGCTCCTCTTAATGGTTCAACAAAATCCTGAACAAAGAACTCAAAGCCACTCGAAACAATAATGTTATGGTTAGGTCGAAAAAAATTTCTCTTTATCTTTTCCTCGCCTTTTTCATTTGGAAATTGTTCGACTTTTACCTCATGTTTCTTTTCACTCACCAAAATTGGCCCATTAATCTGATTTTTATTGCTCTCGACCTCTTGACTCTCGGTCGTTTTCAAATAAGATAACTCACGTACCCAATTCCTCTCACAAATAATATCACCGAAATACAATTTCTGTAGAGGATGAAGTGTTTCTAACATAATGATAGGACGGAAATCAAATAAAGGGTTAGAATCACACTTACTTTCTTGGGAGGTTGTTGATGAATCAAGAGAACTCACTACTAAGCATGAAAGATTGTCTTGATTTATGGGTTCAAGTGTTTCTTCTTCCGAAACGTCATCTTCTGAAAGTATTTGCTCAATATTGGGTATGGTTAAACTCTCAGTAGTGACATCTTCCCCATGTTTTCGAGGATAACAAATTTCTTCGACATCTTGCTTTCCTTGGTCTTCTTCGACATGACTCACCGATGGTTGTTCATTATCCTTTTGGAATAGCGATGATTCTTCTTCCTTCGGCGTCGTACTACTAGAGTCGAATAGTGCATTAGTAGGGCTGTGAAAAGATGAAGGTTGAGATGTACCTTTATCAAAAGAGGAGTATTTCTTATGACAAGTCTTGGATTCTTGTCGTTGGTAATGTTTGGGAACGAATCGCTCTCTCATGACCTTTTTGAGTTCAACCCATGTTCTTATTTTGGCTTCACCATTGAGACGCCTATCTTGTTGTAATAAACGCCACCATAGTACTGCATATTCCTCGAACTTTAGGGCCACTAATGAAGCTTGATCTTCCTCGGGATATCCGTAACAACCAAACAGGAAATCAACCCTATTTTCTCAATCACAATATCCATGAGGATCATACCTTCCTTGAAAAGAAGGTATTCTGAATTTTGGGATGGCCAAAGTGTGTGCGGTTCGCCTTGGTTCAGTTCGCCTTTCTTCACAAAAATTGAACGAATGCCTCGAATTGGTCAATGAAGGCTTTCTTTGATAAGTAGAACCCAAAGTATCATGTTGTTTTGCACGAGTCTTGTCTCTGTGAAACATCCTGGAACACTCAAATTTACAAAGGTGAAAAACAAAAGAAAGAAAACTAGGAATCTCACTAAACACTCCAAGAAAGAAATACTTAGCGAGGCAAGTAAGTTGATCTTGTGCTCTTTAAAGACCTTCCTGCCACAAGTTCAAAAAAGATATAACCGGAGTTCAATACTAACAATGAATCCTAAAGGCTTTAAGAATCCAAAGAAAAGTTTGACACCAATTGAATTAGTTGCAAGGAGAAATAAAAGTATGCAACTTTTAATTTCCTACTAACACAAGAAGTAAGAAAGTGTTAGATAATGTATAGAAGACAATAAAAAGGTAAAACAAATGAAAACAAGTAGTTAAGAATGAAAGAAGATCAGAAAAACCAAAAAAACCCTAAAGTATGCAGCAACTTGATCCACTTTGTTCGAGGTGTTCCCGAAGTCAAAAAATTCTGAAATTTTTTGTGGTGACTCCTACAATAGTGTAGATCTGATCTGGAAATTTTCAGCTCAAAAGTCGTTCGTTTGATTTTTGTGAATTTTCACCTTTTGTTCGAATTTTTCACCCAAAACGCCAAAATTCTTGCCAAGAATCGTCCCAAATCTGATACCAAATGATAGAGTATCGCAAACTTGGATTTGGAAGCCTTCAATCAAGTTGTTGCAAGAACTAAGGGCTCTAGACTCAATCAAGAAGATTAGGAGCAGATCTGAAAATTCAAGAGAAAAGAGAAGGGCTTTTCTTGAAAAAAATTCAGATTCAAGGCTGGAAAATTAAAGAAGCGAAGATAAGAAAGAAGATTAAGGAATAAATAATAAGAATTAAAACAAAAAGATTGAAAAAATGATGTGAGCACGTTTATGCCACCCAACGATGCAACTTCAAACTTTCAGGGAAGTTTGCCTTTTCATTTGTTACATACTGATGTGAAACATTTCTTATACTTATATTATTTATATTAGTGTGTTTACTATGTATATAGTATATTTGGTGTGTTTTAACTTAGTTTGAAATTACTTATGGTGTGTTTACGACTTGTATTATTGTTTCCATTATGTTTATAATGCTTTGATGGAAGCTTGTTGCCTTTTGGCGTAGGTACATAGGAGGACATTAGCTCAAGTGAGCATATGCAGCTCAACTCGAGCATACCAGAGTGTATGCAGCTCGGTCCCAGCTCAGGAGAGTATAACCAGCTCACTTTCAGCTCATCACACGTTCAGCTAATTCGTTTCAGCTCAGCTCATTTCCAATCAGCTCAACTTTAGCTCCACTAGCTCAACTACAGCTGACAAGTCCCGTAACAGCTGAACAAGTGTCCTACAAGTGTGTGGCAACCCGTGCAACAAGTGTCGATCAAATTGACGTTATCTCGAGTATGTCTGTGCATGTGTCATGCACGATCAACCCTTCATCATAGTGCCCAACATCACTCGCTTGTACCATGCAAGGTTCGGTCAGTGGAGAGAGCAAGGTGCAGTAATGGAATTGACATTTCCAAAACAAAAAAAAACCATGCAGCGGAATTCTAACATGTGCGGCTTTGTGGATTTAAAATTCAAACAAAGCACATATACAATTTTGTGGCTTTGAAATTCAAAAGCCATGCACATTTAACATGTGCCTAAATCCACTTGGCGCTCACATCTCCATTTGCACGGCTGAAAACACATACCGCCCCTTTTGAGTAGTTTCTTTTATTTATTTTGAATTTAACTTTCAAATGGGCAAATTTCTGCCACATATTTGCAATTCGGAAAACTACCTTTTGTAATATATATGGCCGAACTATGCTTGTAAAGGGTTACACACTTTAATGAATAAGATTTTTTGTGAGATTTTCTCTCAAATTTGGTTCTTTTTAGAACTTTTTCTTTGATACTTCGGGTTCTCAATTGTTCGATAATTGAAGGGTCCAAGTCCGTATTCGAGCAAATTCAAGATAAGGTTCGGGTTCGTTCAACAGATTGTTCGAGTTCTTCCTTGGAGTTTGTTCACCTTTTCCGACTACGAAGAACAGTTTCGATTCGGGTTTGCATAACAGATTATGCAGGTTCTTTCGAGTTCATCGTGTCAAATTCCAAGAACGTTGCTACCGTTGTTGAATGCTTGAAGAATTTCATCTTCGTCGTTCAAATTATCCTAAAAAAATTTCTGCAACTTTCTTCTCTCCCAATTCTGAATTTTTTTCTTTCATTTTTTTTACTATTTAAAATATCTATCTTCAACATCATGTTTGTTTCTATTGCAGAGAAATACTTGCTAGTATCCTAGATCCGCGAATGAACGAGGAATGTTGTTTTCTTCAACAACACCCCTGTATCCCAAATCTGATACCAAATGATAGAGTATCGCAAACTTGGATTTGGAAGCCTTCAATCAAGTTGTTGCAAGAACTAAGGGCTCTAGACTCAATCAAGAAGATTAGGAGCAGATCTGAAAATTCAAGAGAAAAGAGAAGGGCTTTTCTTGAAAAATTCAGATTCAAGGCTGGAAAACTAAAGAAGCGAAGATAAGAAAGAAAATTAAGGAATAAATAATAATAATTAAAACAAAAAGATTGAAAAAGATTGAAAGAGAGGTAGATAAAACAAATATGAAAATTCAGCTTTGTTTATGGCTATGGAGATGGCATGAAGTTGAAGATGGAGATGGCTTGATGGATTTGTGATGGTTTTGTCCTGGGCACCCTCTTAGACGCAATTACCTAAGCAAGCAACTTCAAGCGGCTCTAACCCACCCTCCTAGACGTGATTACCTAGGCAAGCAAGAGTGTGAAGATGATCTCCCTCACAAGAACTCGTCGAACTTATGTTGAAGAAGACTTCTAAGGCACAAGTAATCAGCACTTGCAAAAACAAACTCACTAAATATTTCATTAATCAAAGAAAATCTCAATAATCTGAATTACAATGGTGGAGGCTTCATCCTTTTATAGGTGAAGGATAGCCAAAGTAATCTAACTTCTACTAAAACAAGGAAACCCTAATTTAATTAAAAAATAAAAGAAAAAGAGCCTTTAAACTCCTTGTGCTTGGGCTGCAAGTGATAAGCTGATAAGTGCAAGTGATAAGTTGATAAGAGTTGCTTGGGAGAAGGGTGGCTGGTTCCTAAAGTATATAAAACCCTAAAAACATAATTTAAATGTTAATAATTAAGTTGGGCTAAGTCTAATTCGTCCAAAAGCCTTATATAATAGCTTTTGGGCTGAATTTTACAAAATCCCGTAATAATCCCGTATCCAGTTTTCTGCATGCGCAGTCTTCAGTAAAATGAGCGTATCTTGAGTTCCCGATGTCCGATTGATTAGTTTCAAGATGCGATAGAAAGATAACTGAATGACGGTCAATTTGTTAGAAGACAACTCTGCCTAGAAATGCCCGGGTCCCATCTAAAAGGTTGTCACAAGTTGGCTGACTTTCCAGACTTCTCAAACCGATTTAGCTTCTTGTCCAATATTCATTGCTTTAGCCCTCCCATGCATGTATCATTTACTAGGATTATAACTTCTTCAAGGCTTATATAAGGAGGCTTCAACCACATTGTAATTTAAGATTTGAATGATTAAAAAAAGTTCTCTTTTGAGTTCAGACTTGCAAGAAGTATAATTTGTGTTCTTTATTTTAGAAGCGATTCTTCAAGTTCGTAAGAATTTGTTGTTGATCTTCACACTCCTGCTTGTCTAGGTAACTGCGTCTAGGAGGGTGGGTTGGAGCCGTTTGAGGTTGCTTGCTTGGTTAATTGCGATCAAGAGGGTGCCGAGGACAATTTATCCATTTATCTTCCATCTCCATCGTCATCGCCTATCTTCAGCCATCTTTTCACCGATCCAACATTCACGCCAACATCCTTATCCGCTTACGCAAGTTCAACGTTCGCGTATACGGGGTCGTGTCCGTATCATGTTGATAACCTATCAAGCACTATTCGGCAGCCTTGCACCTTTCCAAATTGGCGCCAAGGTGTGTAGAGGTGCCTAGGTTCCCTCCTTTGCTATTCGGCTAGGTAGGTTCCCTTCCATCACTTAGCTAGGTAGCTACTGTCACTAGCTGGTCTACTGAAGGAGCTGGTAGTAGTCAGAGGAGCTGGAGATGAGCTGGACGAGCTAGGCTTGAGCTGAGCTGAGCTAGCTAGCTGACTTAGCTAGCTAAAGGTGAGTAGCTGATTTGAGCTGATCCGAGCTTCCTTTGGCTGAGTGAGCTAGTCTTGAAGTGCCTTTAAGTTGTCCTCTAGCTACAGGAGTGTGTTGGAGTTGAAACAAATCCTCTTTTGCTCAGAAATCACCCTTTTCTATTTGAGCTCTTTGAAGCTGTTTTGAGCTGAGTGAGGCTGTCCTTTAGTATCCTTGAGCTCTTTTAAGTCTTCATAAGTGTCCTCGAGCTATTTGGCAGCTTGTAGAGTCTTGAAACGGCCAAACAACGTTTTGAGCTGATTTTGACACTTTGAGCTGGAACCGAGCTGTAGCACACGCCCTTGAGCTTTGTTAATATAACCTATGAAGAAAACAATGAATTATATAAGTAATGTCTCATTTAAATAGTATAGGGACTATAATGCATAAGTATAAAGTAAAGTTCTAAATGATGCAAACTATAATCTAAAGATGCAAACATTTGCTAAGTAAAGATGTGGTTTTAAGCTTAAGTATGGGTATCACATATAACATGCTAAGGTCATGAAAATAAAGTATGCAAAACATATACAGAGTATGATATGATAATATGAATCTAAATAACCAGAAATGAGTGTAGAAAAAGTAAGTAATATGAGAGAAGTAAAGAAAACTCATGTGTCTTTCATGTTTAAAACACAACATGAAAGTGTGCAAAACTTGCTGGTGAACGTGCACACATCATCCCCTCCTTCTTTTGAGCGATTTGTCATGAAATTGAAGGTTGCTGGTTTAGGACCGTCTCTTCTATGAATGATAGAACCTTGGTGTGCTTCCTTTCAAAATTTCTTCTTAGTTTTCTGCAAAGAAAAAGAAAAAGAAACATGTGCTTGATTGGGGTTAGAATAAAATGATTTGATCATAGGGCGTGTCAAAAGACATTCCCTAATCATTTCAATATTGCCGCTCATTTGGTCATCCTTGGCTTTGAGTTTTGCTTGAGCCTTTTCTTGCTTCCATGCCTCCACACTTTGTTTCATCAAATTCTGATAATGCTGCACTTGTTTAGGAGTCATTGGCGTGAGAACAATCTTCTTCCCTCCATGCTTGAATATGAACTGATTTGAGTAGCAATCATGCATGGTTCTTCGATCATATTGCCATGGCCTCCCGAGTAGTATATGGCTAGTGTGCATGGGTACAACATCACACAGAACTTCATCTTTGTAAGAACTAATGGAGAAATGAGTAAGAACTTGTTTGGTAACCTTTAACTCTCCCGAATCGTTCAGCCACTGAAGCTTGAATGGTGCTGGATGTTTGAGGGTTTTAAGGCCCAATTTGTCTACCATAAGTGTGCTGGCAACAATTGTGCAACTTGCTCCGTCGATGATCAGAAAACAAACTTTATCTTGAACATGGCACTGAGTGTGGAAGATGTTTTCTCTTTGTTCTTCTTCTGCTGCCATTTGAGCATTTAGGAGTCTCTTGACCACCATTAATTTGCCATCCACAGCAGGGGTGATCTCCTCTTCTTCAGATTCTAATTTTTCTTCTTGGATTTCTTCTTCTTGATCTGATGCAATTTCCCCATTGTCCATTAGAAGCATAGAATTCTTGTTAGGATATTGGTGCGAATGTTGGATCGGTGAAAAGATGGCTGAAGATATGCGATGACGATGGAGATGGAAGATAAATGGATAAATTGTCCTCGACACCCTCTTGATCGCAATTAACCAAGCAAGCAACCTCAAACGGCTCTAACCCACCCTCCTAGACGCAGTTACCTAGGCAAGTAGGAGTGTGAAGATCAACAACAAATTCTGACGAACTTGAAGAATCGCTTCTAAAATAAAGAACACAAGTTATACTTCTTGCAAGTCTGAACTCAAAAGAGAAATTTTTAATCATTCAAATCTTAAATTACAATGTGGTTGAAGCCTCCTTATATAAGCCTTGAAGAAGTTCTAATCCTAGTAAACTTAGGAAATTAAATACAATAAATAAATGCTGAAATCTAATCTCCTAATTACATAAGTAACTTCTAATAATAAATAAATATTAAAAATAAAATCCTAATTAAATAAATCTGATCCTAATAGATATTGCAGAATCCTATATCGATTTAAATTACAAATAATCAAATAAAATCTTGAAAATTCGTAATTATCCAAAAATCCCGTATTAATCCCGTATAGGAATTTCTGCATGTGCTGTCTTTTCTAAAATAGACGTATCTTGAGTTCCAGATGTCCGATTGAGGCGTTTCAAGATCCGTTGGAAAGCTAACTGACAGCCCAACAAGTTTCAAGAAGACATGTTAACCCATAAATTCCTGGATCCCATCCAAAAAGGGGTCTCAAGTTGACTGACGTTTCTGACCTGTAAAACAGTTTTAACTTTTGATTGTAGCGTACCATCGTCGGTGTTTGTCGTTTGATGGCCATCTTGAATCAGAATAGTAGGTTTGTCATTGGAAACAAACACACTACTTATAATTTCTTCCTCATCAATAGGCAACGTTAAACTCTCGATGGTATCACCTCCCTCATGTTCTTTAGGAGAACAAATTTCTCCATCATGCTCTGAATCACATATTACAATATCATTAGAAGACATGAATTCAGACAACATATCTCTCAAAAAAATTTCTTGAAAATAAGACTTATCTGGACAATCATACCCGAAATGATCTTGTCGACAAAAATAATGACATCAAGTTCCCAAAAGAGTAAAATCCAATACGTTGCTGAATGACATCCTCAAGAACGACCTAAATCTGATACCAAATGATACGGACACGACCCCTTATACGCGAACGTTGAGCTTGCGGAAGGGGATAAGGATATTGGCGCGAATGTTGGATCGGTGAAAAGATGGCTGAAGATAGGCGATGACGATGGAGATGGAAGATAAATGGATAAATTGTCCTCAACACCCTCTTGATCGCAATTAACCAAGCAAGCAACCTCAAACGGCTCTAACCCACCCTCTAGACGCAGTTACCTAGGCAAGCAAGAGTGTGAAGATCAACAACAAATTCTGACGAACTTGAAGAATCGCTTCTAAAATAAAGAACACAAGTTATACTTCTTGCAAGTCTGAACTCAAAAGAGAAATTTTTTAATCATTCAAATCTTAAATTACAATGTGGTTGAAGCCTCCTTATATAAGCCTTGAAGAAGTTCTAATCCTAGTAAACTTAGGAAATTAAATACAATAAATAAATGGTGAAATCTAATCTCCTAATTACATAAGTAACTTCTAATAATAATAAATATTAAAAATAAAATCCTAATTAAATAAATCTGATCCTAATAGATATTGCAGAATCCTATATCGATTTAAATTACAAATAATCAAATAAAATCTTGAAAATTCGTAATTATCCAAAAATCCCGTATTAATCCTGTATAGGAATTTCTGCATGCGCTGTCTTTGCTAAAATAGACGTATCTTGAGTTCCAGATGTCCGATTGAGGCGTTTCAAGATCCGTTGGAAAGCTAATTCACAGCCAAACAAGTTTAAAGAAGACATGTTGACCCATAAATGCCTGGATCCCATCCAAAAAGGGGTCACAAGTTGACTGACGTTTCTAACCTGTAAAACAGTTTTAACTTCTTTTCCAAGATGATTAGTTTCACCCCTCTCATGCATGTATCAATTTGATTTCTCTGGACTGGGTATGTGGTTCTGATTGCTTCCCTCGAGCATTCTCTACAACAGTCTTACTTTTGGAAGATTCGACTGGTTCCTTGGCCTGTAAAGGAGTGGCCTTCTTTGGTGCATTAGGAGTCCATTTTGGTGCAGAGGTGATGACGCTCCTAGAGGAAGTCCTCCTACGTTGCTGCCTTTCAATTTTAATGGCCATGTGCACCATTTCTTCAGTTTCAATGTAGTGTTGTAATTCCACCACATTAGCAATGTCTGGATTTAGCCCTGCTAGAAACCTGGCCATGGTAGCCTCTCGATCTTCCTCCACACTTGCACAAATCATGGCAAATTCCATTTCTTTATAATAATCCTCCACACTTTTGTTGCCTTGTTTGAGGTTCTGCAACTTATAATAGAGATCACGGTGATAATGGTTAGGTACAAATCTTTTCTCATTATACCTTTTATTTGTGTCCAAGTGCTGATTGGTCTTTCACTGTTTCTTCTCCTAGAACTCTTCAACTGATTCCACCATATCAAAGCATAATCAGTGAATTCCATGGCTGCCAATCGAACACTCTTCTTTTCAGAATAGTTGTGACATTAAAAAATGTGTTCGACCTTGCTTTCCCATTCTAAATAAGCTTCTGGATCCGCTTTGCCTTGAAGAGGAGGTATGTTAACTTGAATGCTTCCTAAATTGTCATCAACCTGGCCTCGGTCTCTTGCATGACTTCTGATGGATATGACACCCTCTGCATCACTTTCTTCAACAATCTCATGCTGAAAGATATTTCTAGGCTGGTTTTGCCTCTCATGTCCCCTATTGCTTCGGTTATCTCCTTGGTAACCTTCAAGCCGATCCATCCTCTCATGAATAGGCTCTAATTCTGCACGTAGAAGCCTTCTCATCTCCTGAATTAGTGCTTGAGTCTGGAGGTTTTGAGCAGGGTGTTCTTCTTCATTGTCACCTGCATGTGAGACATTTTAAATTGAAAATATGATAGGAATTTAGGACCTCACCAGTTTATACACACAAAATCCTCACGTTCCCTCCAAGGAATGTAAGATGTCACTCAATTCACTCGTGTTTGCACTCTAGGACTTATTTGGCTTTTACTTGTCCTCTTCTGCTCTCACAAACTCTTTGTGCCTTTCTCAACTCAAATTCTCTCAAAACGAGTTCTTAAGAGAACTAACTCGAACCTGTCAAAACATTTATTGATAATATGGCATTTGGGCTACAAAACAATGGTTAGGGTTGGAAATGGAAAGAAAGAGTTTTAAATGAAAAGGAAAAAGTTTAGGGACTGAAATATAAGAAAAAAATAAAGGATAGAAATGAAAGAAATGAAGAAAACAGAAACGTTACCACAAAACTTGACTTACAAACTGGTCGTGAGCAATCAAACTTGAGGAACTTCTCGGAGTTGGTTGCTTGGACGTTTGTACTTCAATCTTCACCCTTTTGAAATTCTGGGTTTCTTTCTCTCTTTTTTATCTAATTCAGATTCCTTGTATTTGGAACAATATGAATTTTCTTTCTTTTTTTATATCAGAATTGAAATAAGAAGATATATGGCTTACTTGATTCTTCCTTGTTGCTCTGATTACCACATGATATGTTCCAACTCTCCAATTGATGTTGTAGAGAGAAGCTTTGATTGCCCGAACCTTTGAATGCAAGGAAGCCTTGTATCACGAATGTTTTCTTGTGAAAATATGTTGAAATGGATGAAAGGAGATAAGTTGCGGAAGGATGATAGTGTTTGTATGTCAAAAGGGTGTAAGAAAAGGAAGATAGATAAATAGGAAGATGGTTTCGGATGGTGTATGGAAGATGGTGAAGAGAAAGGATGTTGGTAGTATTCAAAGGCTCAAAAATATGAACATATGCTAAGGAGCATATACCCTAACTTGGATGAGGCCTTGAGGGTGGTAAAAGGACTTAGACTGAGAAATAATGGATGTTTAACAATCTAAAGTATCAAGATGGAAAGAAAAGGAAGACGCCACAAATCAATAAAGATTTGATAAGTCAAGAAGTTCTAAAAAGAACAAGGATGAGAGAAAACCTCACAAAGTAATTTTTATAATCTGAATTGTGTGTTTACAAATGAAAATGCATTACATATTTATAGTAAATGAAAGGGGATAACCGAAATGGTGTGTAGGGGAGAGGGAATGATTCGGCAGCTTTGCACCTTTCCAAATTGGAGCCAAGGTGTGTAGAGGTGCCTAGGTTCCCTCCTTTGCTATTCGGCTAGGAAGGTGCCCTTCCATCACTTAGCTAGGTAGTCACTAGCTGGTCCACTAAAGGAGCTGGTAGTAGTCAGAGGAGCTGGACGAGCTAGGCTTGAGCTGAGCTAGGTAGCGACTTTGCTAGCTAAAGGTGAGTAGCTGATTTGAGCTGATCCGAGCTTTCATTGGCTGAGTGAGCTAGTCTTGAAGTGCCTTTAAGTTGTCCTCTAGCTGCTGGAGTGTTTTGGAGCTGAAACGAATCCTCCTTTGCTCAGAAATCATCCTTTTGCTATTTGAGCTCTTTGAAGTTGTTTTGAGCTGAGTGAGCTGGTTCTTTAGTATCCTTGAGCTCTTTTAAGACTTCATAAGTGTCCTCGAATCATTTGGCGGCTTGTAGAGTCTTGAAACGACCAAACAACGTTTTGAGTTGATTCTGACACTTTGAGCTAGAACCGAGCTGTAGCACACTCCCTTGAGCTGTGTTAATATAACCTATGAAGAAAACAATGAATTATATAAGTAATGTCTCAGTTAAATAGTATAGGGACTATAATGATAAGTATAAAGTAAAGTTCTAAATGATGCAAACTATAATCTAAAGATGCAAACATTTGCTAAGTAAAGATGTGGTTTTAAGCTTAAGTATGGGTATCACATATAACATGCTAAGGTCATGAAAATAAAGTATGCAAAAGATATACATAGTATGATGTGATAACATGAATCTAAATAACCAGAAACAAGTGTAGAAAAAGTAAGTAATATGAGAGAAGTAAAGAAAACTCATGTGTCTTTCATGTTTAAAACACAACATGAAAGTGTGCAAAACTTGCCGGTGAACGTGCACACATCATCCCCTCCTTCTTTTGAGCGATTTGTCCTCAAATCGAAGGTTGCTGGTTTAGGACCGTCTCTTCTATGAATGATAGAACCTTGGTGTGCTTCATTTCCAAAGTTCTTCTTAGTTTTCTGCAAAGAAAAATAAAAAGAAACATGTGCTTGATTGGGGTGTCAAAAGACATTCCCTAACCATTTCAATATTGCCGCTCATTTGGTCATCCTTGGCTTTGAGTTTTTCTTGAGCCTTTTCTTGCTTCCATGCCTCCACACTTTGTTTCATCAAATTCTGATCATGCTGCACTTGTTTAGGAGTCACTGGCGTGAGAATAATCTTCTTCCCTCCATGCTTGAATATGAACCGATTTGAGTAGCAATCATGCATGGTTCTTCGATCATATTGCCATGGCCTCCCGAGTAGTATATGGCTAGCGTGCATGGGTATAACATCACACAGAACTTCATCTTTGTAAGAACCAATGGAGAAAGGAGTAAGAACCTGTTTGGTAACCTTTAACTCTCCCGAATCGTTCAGCCACTGAAGCTTGTATGGTGCTGGATGTTTGAGGGTTTTAAGGCCCAATTTGTCTACCATAAGTGTGCTGGCCACATTTGTGCAACTTCCTCCGTTGATGATCAGAAAACAAACTTTATCTTTAACATGGCACCGGGTGTGGAAGATGTTTTCTCTTTGTTCTTCTTCTGCTGCCATTTGAGCATTTAGGAGTCTCTTGACCACCATTAATTTACCATCCACAACAGGGGTGATCTCCTCCTCTTCAGATTCTAATTCTTCTTCTTGGATTTCTTCTTCTTGATCTGATGCAATTTCTCCATTGTCCATTAGAAGCATAGTATTCTTGTTAGGACATTGACTAGCAATATGGCCATGTCCTAAGCACTTGAAGCATTTGATTTCTCTGGATCGGGTATGTGGTTCTGATTGCTTCCCTCGAGCATTCTCTACAACAGCCTTACTCTTGGAAGATTCGGCTGGTTCCTTTGCCTGTAAAGGAGTGGCCTTCTTTGGAGCATTAGGAGTCCATTTTGGTGCAGAGGTGATGACGCTCCTAGAGGAAGTCCTCCTACGTTGCTGCCTTTCAATTTTAATGGCCATGTGCACCATTTCTTCAATTTCAATGTAGTGTTGTAATTCCACCACATTAGCAATGTCTGGATTAAGCCCTGCTAGAAACCTGGCCATGGTAGCCTCTCGATCTTCCTCCACACTTGCACAGATCATGGCAACTTCCATTTCATTATGATAATCCTCCACGCTTCTGTTGCCTTGTTTGAGGTTCTGCAACTTATAATAGAGATCACGGTGATAATGGTTAGGTACAAATCTTTTTCTCATTATACCTTTCATTTGTGTCCAAGTGCTGATTGGTCTTTCACCGTTTCTTCTCCTAGAACTCTTCAACTGATCCCACCATATCAAAGCATAATCATTGAATTCAATGGCTGCCAATCGAACCTTCTTCTGTTCAGAATAGTTGTGACATTCAAAAATGTGTTCGACCTTGCTTTCCCATTCTAAATAAGCTTCTGGATTCGTTTTGCCTTGAAAAGGAGGTATGTTAACCCGAATGCTTCCTAAATTGTCATTAACCTGGCCTCTTTCTCTTGCAAGACTTCTGATGGATATGACATCCTCTGCATCACTTTCTTCAACAATCTCATGCTGAAAGATATTTCTAGGCCAGTTTTGCCTCTCATGTCCCTTATTGCTTCGGTTATCTCCTTGGGAACCTTCAAGCCGATCCATCCTCTCATGAATAAGCTCTAATTCTGCACGTAGAAGCCTTCTCATCTCCTGAATTAGTGCTTGAGTTTGGAGGTTTTGAGTAGGGCGTTCTTCTTCATTGTCACCTGCATGCTGAGACATTTTAAATTGAAAATATGATAGGAATTTAGAACCTCACCAGTTTATACACACAAAATCCTCACGTTCACTCCAAGGAAAGTAAGGCGTCGCTCAATTCACTCGTGTTTGCACTCTAGGTCTTATT
The DNA here is from genome assembly GCA_030270665.1 of Hibiscus trionum. Classification (NCBI taxonomy): domain Eukaryota; kingdom Viridiplantae; phylum Streptophyta; class Magnoliopsida; order Malvales; family Malvaceae; genus Hibiscus; species Hibiscus trionum. Next base: position 32,370,484 of record BSYR01000010.1, on the reverse strand, counting down.
TGGCTTTTACTTATCCTCTTCTGCTCTCACAAACTCTATGTGCCTTTTTCAACTCAAATTCTCTCAAAACGAGTTCTTAAGAGAACTAACTCGAACCTGTCAAGACATTTATTGATAATATGGCATTTGGGCTGCAAAACAATGGTTAGGGTTGGAAAAAGAAAGAAAGAGTTTAAAATGAAAAGGAAAAAGTTTAGGGACTGAAATGTAAGAAAAAAAATAAAGGATAGAAATGAAAGAAATGAAGAAAATAGAAATGTTACCACAAAACTTGACTTACAAACTGGTCGTGAGCAATCAAACTTGAGGAACTTCTCGGAGTTGGTTGCTTGGACGTTTGTACATCAATCTTCACCCTTTTGAAATTCTGGTTTTCTTTCTTTTTTTATCTAATTCAGATTCCTTGTATTTGGAACAATCTGAATTTTATTTCTTTTTTTATATCAGAATTGAAATAAGAAGATATATGGCTTACTTGATTCTTCCTTGTTGCTCTGATTACCACATGATACGCTCCAACTCTCCAATTGATGTTGTAGAGAGAAGCTTTGATTGCCCGGACATTTGAATGCAAGCAAGCCTTGTATCACAAATGTTTTCTTGTGAAAATATGTTGAAATGGATGAAAGGAGATAGGTTGCGGAAGGATGGTAGTGTTTGTATGTCAAAAGGGTGTAAGGAAAGGAATATAGATAAGTAGGAAGATGGTGAAGAGAAAGGATGTTGGTAGTATTCAAAGGCTCAAAAATATGAACATACACTAAGGAGCATATACCCTAACTTGGATGAGGCCTTGAGGGTGGTAAAAGGACTTAGACTGAGAAACAATGGATGTTTAACAATCTAAAGTATCAAGATGGAAAGAAAAGGAAGACGCCACAAATCAATAAAGATTTGATAAGTCAAGAAGTTCTAAAAAGAACAAGGATGAGAGAAAACCTCACAAAGTAATTTTTATAATCTGAATTGTGTGTTTACAAATGAAAATGCATTACATATTTATAGTAAATGAAAGGGGGTGGCCGAAATGGTGTGTAGGGGAGAGGGAATGATTCGGCAGCCTTGGTGTCTCCCTCCTTTGGCCGAATTGGTGTGACAAGGGCTTGAATAGGTGTTGATAACCTATCAAGCACTATTCGGCAGCCTTGCACCTTTCCAAATTGGCGCCAAGGTGTGTAGAGGTGCCTAGGTTCCCTCCTTTGCTATTCGGCTAGGTAGGTGCCCTTCCATCACTTAGCTAGGTAGCTACTGTCACTAGCTGGTCCACTGAAGGAGCTGGTAGTAGTCAGAGGAGCTGGAGATGAGCTGGACGAGCTAGGCTTGAGCTGAGCTAGCTAGCTGACTTAGCTAGCTAAAGGTGAGTAGCTGATTTGAGTAGATCCGAGTTTCCTTTGGCTGAGTGAGCTAGTCTTGAAGTGCCTTTAAGTTGTCCTCTAGCTACTGGAGTGTTTTGGAGCTGAAACGAATCCTCCTTTGCTCAGAAATCACCCTTTTTCTATTTGAGCTCTTTGAAGCTGTTTTGAGCTGAGTGAGCTGGTCCTTTAGTATCCTTGAGCTATTTTAAGACTTCATAAGTGTCCTCGAACCATTTCGCAACTTGTAGAGTCTTGAAACGGCCAAACAACGGTTTGAGCTGATTCTGACACTTTGAGCTGGAAACGAGCTGTAGCACACTCCCTTGAGCTGTGTTAATATAACCTATGAAGAAAACAATGAATTATATAAGTAATGTCTCATTTAAATAGTATAGGGACTATAATGCATAAGTATAAAGTAACGTTCTAAATGATGCAAACATTTGCTAAGTAAAGATGCGGTTTTAAGCTTAGGTATGGGTATCACGTATAACATGCTAAGGTCCTGAAAATAAAGTATGCAAAACATATATAGAGTATGATGTGATAACATGAATCTAAATAACCAGAAATGAGTGTAGAAAAAGTAAGTAATATGAGAGAAGTAAAGAAAACTCCTGTGTCTTTCATGTTTAAAACACAACATGAAAGTGTACAAAACTTGCTGGTGAACGTGCACACATCATCCCCTCCTTCTTTTGAGCGATTTATCCTCAAATCGAAGGTTGCTTGTTTAGGACCGTCTCTTCTATGAATGATAGAACCTTGGTGTGCTTCCTTTCCAAATTTCTTCTTAGTTTTCTGCAAAGAAAAAGAAAAAGAAACATGTGCTTGATTGGGGTTAGAATAAACTGATTTGATCATAAGGCGTGTCAAAAGACATTCCCTAACAATTTCAATATTGCCCCTCATTTGGTCATCCTTGGCTTTGAGTTTTTCTTGAGCCTTTTCTTGCTTCCGTGCCTCCACACTTTGTTTCATCAAATTCTGATCATGCTGCACTAGTTTAGGAGTCATTGGCGTGAGAACAATCTTCTTCCCTCCATGCTTGAATATGAACCGATTTGAGTAGCAATCATGCATGGTTCTTCGATCATATTGCCATGGCCTCCCGAGTAGTATATGGCTAGCGTGCATGGGTACAACATTACACAGAACTTCATCTGTGTAAGAACCAATGGAGAATGGAGTAAGAACCTGTTTGGTAACCTTTAACTCTCCCGAATCGTTCAGCCACTGAAGCTTGTATGGTGTTGGATGTTTGAGGGTTTTAAGGCCCAATTTGTCTACCATAAGTGTGATGGCCACATTTGTGCAACTTCCTCCGTCGATGATCAGAAAACAAACTTTATCTTGAACATGGCACCGGGTGTGGAAGATGTTTTCTCTTTGTTCTTCTTCTGCTGCCATTTGAGCATTTAGGAGTCTCTTGACTACCATTAATTTGCCATCCACAGCAGGGGTGATCTCCTCCTCTTCAGATTCTAATTCTTCTTCTTGGATTTCTTCTTCTTGATCTGATGCAATTTCCCCATTGTCCATTAGAAGCATAGTATTCTTGTTAGGACATTGACTAACAATATGGCCATGTCCTAAGCACTTGAAGCATTTGATTTCTCTGGACCGTGTATGTGGTTCTGATTGCTTCCTTCGAGCATTCTCTACAACAGCCTTACTCTTGGAAGATTCGGCTGGTTCCTTAGCCTGTAAAGGAGTGGCCTTCTTTGGTGCAATAGGAGTCCATTTTGGTGCAGAGGTGATGACGCTCCTAGAGGAAGTCCTCCTACGTTGCTGCCTTTCAATTTTAATGGCCATGTGCACCATTTCTTGAATTTCAATGTATTGTTGTAATTCCACCACATTAGCAATGTCTGGATTAAGCTCTGCTAGAAACCTGGCCATGGTAGCCTCTCAATCTTCCTCCACACTTGCACAGATCATGGAAACTTCCATTTCATTATAATAATCCTCCATGCTTCTGTTGCCTTGTTTGAGGTTCTGCAACTTATAATAGAGATCATGGTGATAATGGTTAGGTACAAATCTTTTTCTCATTATACCTTTCATTTGTGTCCAAGTGCTGATTGGTCTTTCACCGTTTCTTCTCCTAGAACTCTTCAACTGATCCCACCATATCAAAGAATAATCAGTGAATTCCATGGCTGCCAATCGAACCTTCTTCTGTTCAGAATAGTTGTGACATTCAAAAATGTGTTCGACCTTGCTTTCCCATTCTAAATAAGCTTCTGGATCCGTTTTGCCTTGAAAAGGAGGTATGTTAACCCGAATGCTTCCTAAATTGTCATTAACCTGGCCTCTGTCTCTTGCATGACTTCTGATGGATATGACATCCTCTGCATCACTTTCTTCAACAATCTCATACTAAAAGATATTTCTAGGCCGGTTTTGCCTCTCATGTCCCTTATTGCTTCAGTTATCTCCTTGGGAACCTGCAAGCAGATCCATCCTCTCATGAATAGGCTCTAATTCTGCACGTAGAAGCCTTCTCATCTCCTGAATTAGTGCTTGAGTCTGGAGGTTTTGAGTAGGGCGTTCTTCTTCATTGTCACCTGCATGCTGAGACATTTTAAATTGAAAATATGATAGGAATTTAGAACCTCACTAGTTTATACACACAAAATCCTCACGTTCACTCCAAGGAAAGTAAGGCGTCGCTCAATTCACTCGTGTTTGCACTCTAGGACTTATTTGGCTTTTACTTGTCCTCTTCTGCTCTCACAAACTCTCTGTGCCTTTTTCAACTCAAATTCTCTCAAAACGAGTTCTTAAGAGAACTAACTCGAACCTGTCAAAACATTTATTGATAAAATGGCATTTGGGCTGCAAAACAATGGTTAGGGTTGGAAATAGAAAGAAAGAAAGAGTTTAAAATGAAAAGGAAAAAGTTTAGGGACTGAAATGTAAGAAAAAAAATAAAGGATTGAAATGAAAGAAATGAAGAAAACAGAAATGTTACCACAAAACTTGACTTACTAACTGGTCGTGAGCAATCAAACTTGAGGAACTTCTCGGAGTTGGTTGCTTGGACGTTTGTACTTCAATCTTCACCCTTTTGAAATTCTGGTTTTCTTTTTTTTATCTAATTCAGATTCCTTGTATTTGGAACAATCTGAATTTTCTTTCTTTTTTTTATATCAGAATTGAAATAAGAAGATATATGGCTTACTTGATTCTTCCTTGTTGCTCTGATTACCACATGATACGCTCCAACTCTCCAATTGATTTTGTAGAGAGAAGCTTTGATTGCCCGGACATTTGAATGCAAGCAAGCCTTGTATCACGAATGTTTTCTTGTGAAAATATGTTGAAATGGATGAAAGGAGATAGGTTGCGGAAGGATGGTAGTGTTTGTATGTCAAAAGGGTGTAAGGAAAGGAAGATAGATAAGTAGGAAGATGGTTTCGGATGGTGTATGGAAGATGGTGAAGAGAAAGGATGTTGGTAGTATTCAAAGGCTAAAAAATATGAACATATGCTAAGGAGCATATACCCTAACTTGGATGAAGCCTTGAGGGTGGTAAAAGGACTTAGACTGAGAAACAATGGATGTTTAACAATCTAAAGTATCAAGATGGAAAGAAAAGGAAGACTCCACAAATCAATAAAGATTTGATAAGTCAAGAAGTTCTAAAAAGAACAAGGATGAGAGAAAACCTCACAAAGTAATTTTTATAATCTGAATTGTGTGTTTACAAATGAAAATGCATTACACATTTATAGTAAATGAAAGGGGATGGCCGAAATGGTGTGTAGGGGAGAGGGAATGATTCGGCAGCCTTGGTGTCTCCCTCCTTTGGCCGAATTGGTGTGATAAGGGCTTGAATAGGTGTTGATAACCTATCAAGCACTATTCAGCAGCCTTGCACCTTTCCAAATTGGCGCCAAGGTGTGTAGAGGTGCCTAGGTTCCCTCCTTTGCTATTCGGCTAGGTAGGTGCCCTTCCATCACTTAGCTAGGTAGCTAGTGTCACTAGCTGGTCCACTGAAGGAGCTGGTAGTAGTCAGAGGAGCTGGAGATGAGCTGGACGAGCTAGGCTTGAGCTGACTTGAGCTGAGCTAGCTAGCTGACTTAGCTAGCTAAAGGTGAGTAGCTGATTTGAGCTGATCCGAGCTTTCTTTAGCTGAGTGAGCTAGTCTTGAAGTGCCTTTAAGTTGTCCTCTAGCTACTGGAGTATTTTGGAGCTGAAACGAATCCTCCTTTGCTCAGAAATCACTCTTTTGCTATTTGAGCTCTTTGAAGCTATTTTGAGCTGAGTGAGCTGGTCCTTTAGTATCCTTGAGCTCTTTTAAGACTTCATAAGTGTTCTCGAACCATTTGGCAGTTTGTAGAGTCTTGAAACGGCCAAACAACGTTTTGAGCTGATTCCGACACTTTGAGCTGGAACCGAGCTGTAGCACACTCCCTTGAGCTGTGTTAATATAATCTATGAAGAAAACAATGAATTATATAAGTAATGTCTCATTTAAATAGTATAGGGACTATAATGCATACGTATAAAGTAAAGTTTTAAATGATGCAAACTATAATTTAAAGATGCAAAATATATGCTAAGTAAAGATGTGGATTATGTAATGCATGAATATCAAATAATATGCAAATGAATGATAACATATGATAATCTAAGCATATTATATAATGCATAAATAAGTAAATAGATAATGAAGTAAGGAAGAACTCCCTCTTCTTTCATGCTTGATAAACAAGATGAAAGCATAGTGGATGTGAGTAGAAACGTGCACACATCAGAACTTCCCTGAATTGCTTTGCCTTAGAACGAGTGATAGGTCCTATTGTAAGACCTCCGGATCAGCCTCCTTTGCTGGCATGGATGGGCTCACATCAAATCCCAAATTGTTTACACCACAAAAGAAGAATCAAGTGTGAATTTGATGGAAGAAATTGAAGTGCCGTCGAAGAGTCCTCAACCTTTCAAGTTGAAGGGGCTGATTGATTAAGAGAAATTTTTCAAAGGTGTTGTTCCATTTCAAGTTTTTACCGAACCACCACAAGGGACTCAATTGGGTTTCTCAACTCATGGCCAAATTTTTTTGGCTTCATGTTAGCAATCATTCTCTTCATAGCAATTATGATTTGAGGACGAATCGCCTTAAAGAGGGAGGGAATGATGTGAGCACGACTACAACCATTGCTAGATTCTCAAAAACCTTTTCGAGACCATTTGATCGAGGCAAGTTTTCTATGACCGAGAAGCCTCAAGAAGCTCCTGCAAGCTTAATCTGAGATGTTTGCAACAAATTCGGGTATCTGAAGGTTCTGTCTAATTATGTTCGTGGCAAGCAAGGATATGTGAGGTCTTACTTTGACCCCAAGTAAGAGCCTCCACCATTGAAGATGTCACATTAATTTGGAAGGAGTTCTTACTAGCCACATATTTATATTATGTTATAATTTCATATATGTTACATGTTTGAAGAAGCCTCATTTCAAGATCAAGAACATTGTCCAGCTTGTCCTACAATTTTGGATGGCATTCGGGCATATCTGGGCTTTGAAGTCTTCTTAGAACTTGTTCATTTATATCTTAGCTTTCCAGTGCATTTTGAATCACATCAATCCGATATCAGGAGCTTGAGGTATGATCATTTTATCGAAGATAGTGCAAGCTGAAAAATTAGTACGGGAAAACCGAAAATCCGTTAGATGGAAGCATCAAATTCATTCATTCATCTTCCTAATTCAAGTATGGAAGGCACCTAGAAGGTTAAAGGAGCTTTGGCAAAACATTCATCTCCAAATACATGAATGGATGGCATTAAAAGGCTTGGAGATCAAGGATTAATGATACATTGATGTATTGGGTGGATTCATGCATGAACCTATTTAATATGGTTCATTGAAGCATCCAAAAGCCATTCATTCACCTTGAAGAATGCATACTAATATTATACAATTTATTTAGCTTTAATTCATGTTATTTTAACTATTCACCTATCTTGTAAAAGCCTATAAATAGTGGCTACATTCATCATATTGAGACACATCTTGTACACCTTTCTTTAAAGAAATATATTGAGAATTTATACTCTTGTTTATCTTTAGACTTATCAAGCCTAGCTTGTGGCGTCTTCCTATTGAACGTATCACTTTCTAAGTGTGGCGTTCACCCCTTTGATATCGTTGGTTCCTATCTTGTTTATAGTAGTGGGTCACAATCCTATCCATTCTTATATATCGTTGGTTCCTAGTTCTATTATAACTAGTGGGTCACGATCCATTCCTAAACATTCATACATTTCAAAACCGTCAATTATCCACCATCAAACACTTCAGCCATTAATTCACTCTTTCCGCATCATTTCAATTGAGTTTGAATTTGATGTCTACCTAGTTTGGGGCATCCTTAATTCGATCCGAAACACGAGTTTCTCAACATCAACCTCGAGGGTGAGATCATATCACGTTTTGAAAGAGAATTACTCCGAAAGATGCGAGGGAACAAGGAGGAAATTTGAAAATGGGTCTTTTCACCATGGAGCATGACGTTTCAAGTGAAGGGGTACCACATGAGGACATAACCCTTCAAGAAGCAAGGAATTACTCACCAATGAACCTTCTCGATTTGAGGACAAATTGCCTCAAAGAAGGGGGGATGATGCGATCACGTTTGGCCCTAATTGGAAATTCAACATTCTCACATCATTGAAGTTCACCAAGGCTGATTCTAAGGGAGTTCTTCCTTACTTAATTATCTGTTTACTTATTTGTGCATTATATAAGATGCTTGGATTATCATATGCTATCATCCAGTTTTACATCATATGACATTCATGCATTATATGAGCCATATCTTTACTTAAGTTTTCATTATGTTTTTATCATAGATAATCATTTACATTTAGTTGCATTTATTTATGTTATTTATGTTTTTCTTTGTAGGAAATATTAACCACATCACAAGGGATCAATGAATAGCTCACTATTAGCTCGTGATGTTTGGAGTCAGCTCAATTCAGCTAGCAAGTATCACTTGCCAAGGCAACCAACTAGGAGGCAGCTCAAATTGCCAAGGCAACTCAATTCAGCTCAGCTCAAATTGCCAAGGCAGCTCATTCAACTCATAACTAGCTCAAATCAGCTTAGAGAAGAGTCAAGACAAGGATAGCTCCAATTCAGCTCCTAACAACTCCTATAGCATGAGACAAGCTTAAGAATACTCAATGAGGAGTTCACCTAGCTAAGGGCAGCTCGAAATAGCTCAAATCAGCTCCAAAGGATAAGCTAGCTAGCCTAGCTCAAGTAAGATCATGCCCAGCTCGAGGAGCTCAACTAAGCTCAAGCTATCACTCTTAGCTCCACTACCTAGCTTGCTAGCTACACTACCAAGTTAGCTAAGCATGAAGGGTCACCTAGGCAACTATTCGGCCATGGAGGGAAACCATAGTGCCTCTCCACACCTTGGCGCCAAAGTGAAGCAACACCAACCCTTGAAGAGTTAGCCGAATCATCACCAACACTCTACATGCCCATTCGGCCATTATGGAGAGAGACACAAGCCATGCCGAACCATCACATCCCCCTTGATTCATACCCATTTGGCCATCCCTTGTAATCTATAAATAGGCCTTAGATTTTCATTTGTAAAGAACAACTTTCAGAATATATAAAATATCCTTTTGTGAGGTTTTCTCTCAAACTTGTTCTTTTTAGAGCTTCTTGACTTATCAAGCCTATTTTAAGGTCTGTGGCGTCACCTATCTTCCATTCTTGATACTTCAGATTGTTGGTTCTTATAACCATTCAATATAAATCCCTATTACCACCCTCAAAGTCCTTCAACTAGAAACGAGTTTATACTTTAAGCATAAGTTCTTTCTTTGAATACTATCTGATATGTGCACGTTTGGCCCTAAATCAGCAACCTTTGATTTGAGGACAAATCGCTCAAAAGAAGGAGGAGATGATGTGAGCACATCATCAGAAGCACCACAAGAAGTACAGGACCCTGAGGTTATGCCTACAGGACCAATCACCCGTGCCAAAGCTAAGCAATTAAAGGAAGCTTACACTCACAAATGCATCACAGCTTTTGGCGGACAAATGGCTTTGAAAGGGAAGTTATACAATGTATTACATATTGAAGATATGTAACACATTGTACCTACCACATCTTTACTTTTATGCACTTATTAAGTCATTTAAGCCCTAAATTGTAATAAGCATAGAACTAATGTTTCTTTCATTATGTTTTATTCATAGGTTATATTAACACAGCTCAAGGGAGTGTGCTACAGCTCGGTTCCAGCTCAAAATGTCAGAATCAGCTCAAAATGTTGTTTGGCCGTTTCAAGACTCTACAAGCTGCCAAATGGTTCGAGGACACTTATGAAGTCTTAAAAGAGCTCAAGGGTACTAAAGGACCAGCTCACTCAGCTCAAAACAGCTTCAAAGAGCTCAAGTAGCAAAAGGGTGATTTCTGAGCAAAGGAGGATTCGTTTCAGCTCCAAAACACTCCAGTAGCTAGAGGACAACTTAAAGGCACTTCAAGACTAGTTCACTCAGCCAAAGGAAGCTCGGATCAGCTCAAATCAGCTACTCACCTTTAGCTAGCTAAGTCAGCTTGCTAGCTCAGCTCAAGCTTAGCTCGTCCAGCTCATCTCCAACTCCTCTGACTACTACCAGCTCCTTCAGTGGACCAGCTAGTGACACTAGCTACCTAGCTAAGTGATGGAAGGGCACCTACCTAGCCAAATAGCAAAGGAGGGAACCTAGGCACCTCTACACACCTTGGCGCCAATTTGGAAAGGTGCAAGGCTGCTGAATAGTGCTTGATAGGTTATCAACACCTATTCAAGCCCTTATCACACCGATACGGCCAAAGGAGGGAGACACCAAGGCTGCCGAATCATTCCCTCTCCCCTACACACTATTTCGGCCACCCCTTTCATTTACTATAAATATGTAATGCATTTTTATTTGTAAACACACAATTCAGATTATAAAAATTACTTTGTGAGGTTTTCTCTCATCCTTGTTCTTTTTAGAACTTCTTGACTTATCAAATATTTATTGATTTGTGGCGTCTCCCTTTTCCTTCCATCTTGATACTTTAGATTGTTAAACATCCATTGTTTCTCAGTCTAAGTCCTTTTACCACCCTCAAGGCCTCATCCAAGTTAGGGTATATGCTCCTTAGCATATGTTCATCTTTTTGAGCCTTTGAATACTACCAACATCCTTTCTATTCACCATCTTCCATACATCATCTGAAACCATCTTCCTACTTATCTATCTTCCTTTCCTTACACCCTTTTTGACATACAAACACTACCAACCTTCCGCAACCTATCTCCTTTCATCCATTTCAACATATTTTTACAAGAAAACATTCGTGATACAAGGCTTGCTTGCATTCAAAGGTCCGGGCAATCAAAGCTTCTCTCTACAACATCAATTGGAGAGTTGGAGCGTATCACTATCTCTTTCATTTACATCCCATTCTTTTCTTTCCATTCACTTCCATACCCGAAACAATCCTAAACACTTCACCATCCTTCCTTTCATTTCTTATCATTCATACACCACGCTACCATTTTCCGCACCATACTCAACCTTCATCATTCAATCCATCAAAGAAGACGTTTGGAGGCACAAGGTTACTTGCATTCACAGTCGGGGCAATCAAAGCTTCTCTCAACAACTACAATTGGAGAGTTGGAGTGCATCATATTACTTGATCATTTTTGGAGACGTTCATGGGAAGAAGTCGATTCAAGACTGTTTCAAATCAAGGTTATCCCAACGGACATATATTTTTCAAGATGATGATCCAAGAAACATGACTTTTGGAGGACCAACATACGTGTTCCTTGACAATTCAAAAGGTATGTCCCTTAAAGTTCCAAAGGACGTGTTTCTTGAAGATGCCTACCTAAAGGATGTGTCTCCTAAAGATTACTACGAGGAGGTGTCTTTTGAAAGTGGTTATCCATTAGCAAGGGAGAAGGAGGATTTGACTATTCACACATTTACCTACTGCCCCTTTAAATCATTCTTCAATTTGAGGACAAATCGCCTTAAAGAAGGGGTGATACATGCATTAGAGAGGTGAAACTAATCATCTTGGAAAAGAAGTTAAAACTGTTTTGCAAGTCAGAAACGTCAGTCAACTTGCAACTCCTTTTTGGATGGGATCCAAGCATCTATGGGTCGACATGTCTTGTTGAAACTTGTCCGACTGTCAATTAGCTTTCCAACGGATCTTGAAAAGCCTCAATCGGACATCTAGAACTCAAGATACGTCTATTTTAGCGAAGACAACGCATGCAGAAGTTCCTATACGGGATTAATACGAGATTTTTGGATAATTATGAATTTTCAAGATTTTATTTGATTATTTGTAATTTAAATCAATATAGGATTCTACAATATCTATTAGGATCAGATTATGATTTTATTTTCAACATTTATTTATTATTAGAAGTTACTTATGTAATTAGGATTCCTAAGTTTACTAGGATTAGAACTTCTCCAAGGCTTATATAAGGAGGCTTCAACCATATTGTAATTCATATTTGAATGATTAAATAAAGTTCTCTTTTGAGTTCAGACTTGCAAGAAGTATAACTTGTGTTCTTTATTTTAGAAGCGATTCTTCAAGTTTGTCATAATTTGTTGTTGATCTTCACACTCCTGCTTGCCTAGATAATTGCGTCTAGGAGGGTGGGTTAGAGCCGTTTGAGGTTGCTTGCTTGGTTAATTGCGATCAAGATGGTGCCGAGGACAATTTATCTATTTATCTTCCATCTCCATCGTCATCGCCTATCTTCAGCCATCTTTTCACTGATCCAACATTCGCGCCAACATCCTTATCCGCTTTCGCAAGCTCAACGTTCACGTATACGGGGCCGCATCCGTACCAGTCTCTTTTTGCAATGTAATTTACAAGTTCCTTCTCATTGAGATCATCACTATTGTTCTTTTGGTTGCAAAGTGACTCATTCTCATCTTCAAAATTGTTATTAATGCTAGAAGAGGAATAAGCATAAATAGAAATTTGAAAACAATCAATGGTACCTTTTGATTGTAGCGTACCTTCGTCGGTGTTTGTCGTTTGATGATCATCTTGAATCAAAATAGTAGGTTTGTCACTAGAACCAAACACACTACATAGAATTTCTTCCTCATCAATAGGCATGGTATCACCTTCATCGTGTTCTTTAGGAGAACAAATCTCTTTATCATGTTCTGAATCACAGATTTCAATATCATTAGAAGGCATGATTTCAGACAACATGTCTCTCAAAAAATTTTCTTGAAAATAAGACTTATCTAGACAATCATACCCGGATTGATCTAGTCGACAACAATAATGACATCGAGTCCCCAAAAGAGTAAAATTCAATACGTTGCTAAATGACATCCTCAAGAATGATCTGAATCTGATATCAAATGATACAGACACGACCCTGTATACGCGAACGTTGAGCCTGCGGAAGTGGATAAGGATGTTGGCGCAAATGTTGGATCGGTCAAAAGATGGATGAAGATCGGCGATGATGATGGAGATGAAAGATAAATGGTCCTCGGCACCCCCTTGATTGCAATTAACCAAGCAAGCAACCTCAAGCGGCTCTAACCCACCCTCCTAGACGCAATTACCTAGGAAAGCAGGAGTGTGAAGATCAACAACAAATTTTGACGAACTTGAAGAATCGCTTCTAAAATAAAGAACACAAGTTATACTTCTTGCAAGTCTGAACTCAAAAGAGAACTTTATTTAATCGTTCAAATCTGAATTATAATGTGGTTGAAGCCTCCTTATATAAGCCTTGGAGAAGTTCTAATCCTAGTAAACTTAGGAATCCTAATTACATAAGTAACTTCTAATAATAAATAAATGTTGAAAATAAAATCATAATCTGATCCTAATAGATATTGTAGAATCCTATATTGATTTAAATTACAAATAATCAAATAGAATCTTGAAAATTCATAATTATCCAAAAATCTCGTATTAATCCCGTATAGGAACTTCTGCATGCGCTGTCTTCGCTAAAATAGATGTATCTTGAGTTCTAGATGTCCGATTGAGGCCTTTCAAGATTTTTTGGAAAGCTAATTGACATCCGGACAAGTTTCAAGAAGACATGTCGACCCATAAATTCCTAGATGCCATCCAAAAAGGAGTCGCAAGTTGACTGACGTTTCTGACTTGTAAAACAATTTTAACTTCTTTTCCAAGATGATTAGTTTCACCTCTCTCATGCATGTATCAAGGGGGGATGATGCGATCCCAATCAGCACCAATTTTCTCCATGACTTGATCAAAACATGGACGTTCATGAAGGCTAATGCTAAGGGAGTTCTTCCTTGCATTATCCTATATTATCTTATTTATACATCTTATTTTATAATAAGCATGCATTCACATATTAACATATGTTATCATATCATCTTAGTTTACCATGTCATTCATATCACTCATATATGATGTGAGCACGTTTATGCCACCCAACGAATGCAACTTCAAAATTTTAGAGAAGTTTGCTTTTTCAATTGTTACATACTGATGTGTAACATTTTTATGCTATATTTTTTATATTGGTGCGTTTTACTATGTATATAGTATGTTTGGTGTGTTTTGAATAAGTTTGATATGCCTTATAATATTTTTATATTTGTTTACGTGTTATTGAATAAGTTTACAAAGCTGTGATAGGAGTTTCATTGTTTTGTGACAAGTACATAGGAGTACACTAGCTCAAGTGAGCATATACAACTCAACTCCAACTCAAGTAAGTGTGTGCAGCTCATCTCTAGCTCACCAGAGTGTATGCAACTCGGTCCCAGCTTAGGAGAGTGTAACCAGCTCACTTTCAGCACATCACACTTTCAGCTAGTTCGTTTCAGCTCAGCTCATTTCCAGTCAGCTCAACTTTAGCTCCACTAGCTCAACTATAGTTGACAAGTCCCGTAGCAGCTGAACAAGTGTCCTACATGTGTATGGCATCTAGTACAACAAGTGTGGGCCGAAATGATGTTGTTTCGAGTATGTGTGTGCATGTGTCATGCACGAACAACCTTCACCATACGTGACTAGCATCGAACAAGGCATGTGTTTTTTTTATTCTCATCAAACAAGGCATTTCCAGCACCAAAAAAACAAAGCACGTGGATAATTTCAAAGCATGCAGCCGGGTGCAATTTAAAATTCAAAAAAAAGGTCAAGCACAATTACACGGCCAGTGACCTATTGTTTGAATTTCACCATGTGCCGAATTATTTTTCTATCACATTGTGCGAGCAGAGAATGGATAAGTTGAATTGGTTTCTGCCAATTGAATTTCAAACTACAAAGGACATGCACATTTTGCATGTGCCTAAATTCCCATGCCGCCACTTTGATTCCACATGCACGACCAAGGAGCAAAGTTTTTTTGAATTTTAAATGCATGCATATTTTGCATGTGTTTTAATTCACATTTCCACCCACTTTGAATACACGACTGATATTCAATACCGCCCATAGGTAGTTTACTTTAAAAAAATTTAAATGGCTTCATTAACAACCACAAGTGTATAATCGTCAACCATCTTTATGTATTATTTATATTGCCTAACATAATTGTAAAAAGGTTAGACAGTTTATGAAAGTTTTATTTTGTGAGATATTATCTCTCAACTTTGGTTCTTTTTGGAACTACTTGACGTTTCAGACTTTGTTTTGATTTGTCAAAAATTTACTTGATACTTCGGGTTCCTAGATCGCTTTCTAGTGGGTCCAAGTCCTTCGGCGTTAGACAAATTCGATTCGGGTTTGCCCAGTAGACTGTGTAGGTTCTTTCGAGTTTAACGTTATCAAATTTCCGCTAAATTTTCAGCAACGTTTCTGTCATTTTCCGGACACCGAAACAACCATGAACGCCCTTTGAAGCATTCGTCTTCTTCATCGTCTAAAATCTGTCCAGAAATTCCTACACCCTTTTTCTTTATTTCTTTTTATTTTCTTTTTATTTTGATCCTAAAACAATGTCCATATTTGTTTTTATTGCAGATATATGCTTGCTACTATCCCAGATCCGTTACAGACAATGAACATTGTTTCTCAAGAAACACACCTTTATCATATGGTAATTAGAGCTTAGTCGGATTTTAGCATGTTTTGCGCTACAAAACAATAAAAAAGAAAAAAAATTCGAAATTCTGAAAAAATTCAAAGTTTGACCAGAAAAGTCAAAGTACAAAAAAATCGAAAAAAATCAGATTCGAATATTAAGTGTATTTTACATATATAAAGTGTTGTTTGTTCGTTGAAATGCTTGGAAATGATGAAGGATGCTTGCTTATGCCATTAAATGCTTGAAAATCACCTAGAACAACTTGTTCTTGTTTGTTCGGTGATAGGATCGTTGTAAGCATTTCTTTGCAGTTGTAGTAAGTTGTCTTTCTTTTCCTTCATTTTTTTGTGTCAGGCTTATTTTCTTATTTTATTGTTAATTTCCAGCCTTGTTGCTTTTCTTTTTCAGCCTTTTTTTTATTTCACCTAACAACCCCTATTTGTCCTTTAACCATTTGTTTGTTTACCTATTATATTATCTTGTAAGTTTGACACAGTTAACAAGTCCGAAAGATCAAGTTAGTTCCTTAAAGAATTGATTGCAAGAGATCGAGTGGAAAAGGCAATTGAGCATGTGAGAACAGAAGGGGAGACAAAAAGAGCCATTCAAGTATTCTCCTGAGTGAAACATGAGCGTTTGAGTGCAATTATTGAGCGATCTTTCCTTGGAGCGATTTGTGAGATTTTGTTGAGTGTGCAGTGAGGTCCATTTCTTTATTTTTATCACTAATATATATATATATATATATATATATATATTGTGTTTTTGTTTGTTGTTTTGGTTTTTCAACATGCCAGGTTCTGATGATAATTCAGATGAACAACAACCACTGAATCTCCAGATGCAAGCCTTAGAGCGCATGATGCAACGAGTGATTGCAAATGCATTGAAACATATACATTCTCAATTGGATAGATTAGATGGGGGTGGTTCCCATTCTGTCCATGAAGAGATAAATGATGACAATGTGCAAACATTTGCTACTGGTGAAGCACTTGTTGACAAGAGAAGTCTGAATGATCATCCAGCACATGATGAACCGCAACGAAACAACCTCTTCCATACAAGATGCAACGTGAACGGTAAAGTATGTGTTGTGATTATTGATAGTGGTTGTTGTGCTAACGTTGCTAGTACTCTCATGGTTGATAAGTTAGCCCTGAAGATCAAACCATCTCGGCCAAAGCTCATTTCAAGATCAAACCATCTCGGCCAAAGCTTCAAGACAATGCAAGCTCCTAAACAGCTCCTAACAACTCGAGGTAGCTCAGGGACACTTAAAGACAAGCTCACCTAGCTAAGGGCAGCTCTTATTAGCTCAAATCAGATCCAACACTAAGTGAAGCTCATTCAGCTAGTAGCTCAGCTAATTTCAGCTCACCACTAGCTCGGCCAGCTCATCTCAGCTCATCATCTAAAGGGCATGTTCCCTCCCCAAGAGACATGATCGACCAACCTTAGAGGGAAACATGTTTGGGCGCCATTTCTTGGAGGGAAACACATGGAGGGGTCATCAATCAAGCCGAATAACAAGGAAACCATTCAAGAAGGCACCAGCCTTTGCCGAACCAACAAGATGTAGGGCTTGCTAATACGTTGGAAACTCTCAAAATCACTTTGATACGGTAAGGTTTGTCGAAACGGCGTTCCTCGAATGTTAACAGATCTAGGGTTGTCGCAAGCATGTCTCTACAATAAAAACAACAACAAAATAGAGGAATTAAGTTGGTGGTGTTTAACATAGTTTAACAATGAAACAAGAAGAGGAAATGAAGAAGAAAGAAAAAATCGGAGTTGTTGTTTAGAAGGATTTTAGAATTATGATGAAGATGAGTGCTTCAATGTTCAACAATGGCAGCAAGGTTTGAGCATTCATCAATGGCAGTAAGGTTGGTGGAAATTTTCCGGAATTCTGAAAGAACGATGAACCCGAAAGAACCTGCACAATTTCCTATGCAAACCTTAATCGAATATGTTCAACGTCAAAGGACTTGGACCCACTAGATAGCGATCTAAGAACCCGAAGTATCAAGGATTGACACAACAAACAAGTTGAAATGTCAAGAAGAAGTTCTGAAAAGAACTGAACAAGAGAAATTCTCTCAAGTAAATTTTTATTCAAAAGTGTGTAACCATTGTACATTAAAGTTTACAAATATATAGCATATACAAAGGGGTGAAGCCGCCCAAATGTTTGGCTGAAAGTTGGACGAATTTAACACATGTATTTTGTGTTCAAATTCAAACGAAAATCTGCACATAACTTCCTTAATGTGTGGCTGAGTTTAATTCACACATTTTACATGTGTTAATTGTGTGAATTATTTGAATTTGAAATCTGTCCACATGTGTTAATTGTTTGAATTTCAGATCTGTCCACATGCTTGCCCACACATGCCATGCACATTCTTGGAGAGGTGTAGGACGCCCCATATGCTGCTCACATTGATAAAGGCGTTGCATGTCAAAACAACGTTCCTTGAGTGATACGGATCTAGGATTGAAGCAAGCATTTCCCTGCAATTAAACAAAACAAAGAGGCTGCTTTTAGGCTTAGAATTACGTGAAAATGAAGTAAGAAGAAATTGCTGGAATTTTTGGGCATATTTGAGGGAGGAAGATGAATGCTTCAACGTTCATCCATGGCCGTCTTGAGTGCTCAAAAATGGTAGAAACTTGCTGGAAACTTGAACAACGAAGAACTCGCACAATCTATTATGCAAACCCGAATCGAATACGTTCAACGTCAACAGACTTGGACCCTCTAGATAGCAATCTAGGAACCCGAAGTATCAAGGAAATTTGACACAATAAAACAAAGTCTGAAATGTCAAAGAAATTCTAAAAAGAACCGAAATTGAGAGAAAACTCACAAATAAATTTTTCATTCAAAAAGTCTAACCTTTGTAAAGTAAAAGATTACAAATATATAGACATCGTAGAGGGGTTAGGCTCCTATTTGCATGGCTGAAATTTAAACTTAATGTGTGTTTAAATTCAAAACGAATCTGCCAAGGCTGCCACATGCCGTGCACATGCATGGAGGAAGGGTAGGACGCCCATATGCAAGGCACATGCCTCTCGGACACTCTCCCACACGTAGGACAGGTTTCAGCTGCTTTTTGACTCGTCAGCTGGAGTTGAGCTGAAGTGAGCTGAATTCAGCTAACTGAGAGTGTAGTGAGCTGAATTGAGCTGAGATGAGCTGCATACACTCCTTTGAGCTTGAGATGAGCTGCATACACTATTGTGAGCTTCACCCGAGCTAAGATTAAGTTCTTAAGCTGTCGTCCTTCATTGTATCTACAAGGAAACAATACAAACACATATAAGCTTTGCAAACTTAATGTAAACTTATAATAAGCCGAAAGAACAATCCAAACTTATTCTAAATTACACAACAAGCTGGCATAACTTAGTAAACATATCTAAAAACTAGATTAATTATTGAAAACATATCAAACATGCATCAAGGCTGTGCAAACTTATTTATAATCATGCAAACACATAATACATAATATATACAAGGGAAACACTTATAGATACTTAGTAATATAAGTAAAGAAATGTTACACATCAGTATGTAACAAGTGAAAGAGCAAACTTCCCTGAAAGTTTGAAGTTGTACCGTTGGATGGCATAAACGTGTTCACATCATCCCCCTTCTTTAATGCAATTTGTTTCCAAAACGACGATCAGGACAAAAGGGAACAACTTCGATTTTCGTTTGGCGGGGAACTTCTTTAACCTCCGTGCTTGGCACAAATGCTAGCCACCTGGCACAAACTCTTTTGCAAAGAACACAAATGTTGAAGGCGCAAGATGTGCCTTCATTCTTGTACCCTTTCGAATAATGGACAACATAGATGCAAACAAAGCTCGTTGCACATTCTTGATCCTACAAACACGTATACGTAAATACAACTCCAAAGAACAATGCAAATCTCGACTATCAACCAGATTCACAAACGCAGATCCATAAATCCAAGTACAACAAAAGAACTCATAATCCAAAGATGAAAAATCAATAGCACTATGGAAAGGAATGTCAAACTGTGATAAAGAAGGTTGCTAAATTTCTAAAAAGAACATAAATGCGTTAGACATACCAATGTTTGCAACCTTTCGGACTTCATATGGCACCACTTTATCAATTTGAAAATTAGAAGAAGTAGAAGAAAATGTAGAATCAAATAATATCTTTGAATTCACTTTCTCTTTTTCACATTCATTCTCCTCTTTTCTTGCCTTCCAAGCTACAATACTCGCCTTCAAATGAATTTGGTATTCATATACTTCACTTGGAGTCAAAGGTGCCAAAATTACCTTTTTGCCCTCATGAGTAAACTTATTTATAATCATGCAAACACACAATACATAATATATACGAGGAAAACACTTATAGATACTTAGTAAAATAAGTAAAGAAGTGTTACACATTAGTATGTAACAAGTGTGATAAAGGGGTACGTTGCTTCAGAAACAATGTTCCTTGTTTGTAAAGGGATCTAGGATCGTTGCAAACATTTCTCTGCAAAAAACACAAGGGACGTTTTTAGGAGTTAAAATAACAAAGAAAACAAAGGAAAATGAAAAAAAAAGAAAGAAAGAACAAGGTGTAGGAATTTTTGGACGAATTTGGACTTGAACAAAGATGAAGGCGTCAGGGGGCTTTCAAGGCTGTTTTGATGTCCAAAATGAGGCAGAAACATTGCTGAAAATTCTGCGGTTGATTCACGACGACGAACTCGAAAGAACTCGAACAATATGTTGAACGAACCCGAATCGAATATGTTCTTCGTCAAACGGACTTGGACTCAATAGATAGCGATCTAGGAACCCGAAGTATCAAGAACGATGACACAATCAAACAAAGTTTGAAAATGAGAGAAAATCTCACAAGTATAATGTATTTCATAAAATGTCTAACCTTTCTTACATTAATTTCGTACATATATATATGACAAAGGGGAGGGGTGGCCGGCCATAACTTGTGGCTGAGTTTAAATTACAAATTAAAATTTAAACTTTAAATTTTATGTAAAAAAGCTTCCCTTGGGCGGCAACATAAATCAGCCACACATTTTGAAGTTTTGGGCGCCCTTGTGAAACACATTTAACATGTGTTATTTGTTTGAAATTCAAACAAAAACCACATGTTCTTACCCTTTAGTTTTGTGCCGCACAAATGAGAGTAAGGGCCTTGTTTGGTTCGGCCAAATGCTGATCCATATGCTTGGCGCGTGTGTGGCATGCCAATGCTGCCCAAGCATGCCGAGCACATGTGTGGAGGGTGCACATGCATGTCACATGCTTAGGACACCTTTCCCTCGTGTAGGATATGTTTCAACTACAGTAGGTCACTTGAGCTGGAGTTGAGCTAGTTGAGCTAAAGCTGAGCTAGATGGACTTGAGGTGAGCTGAAATGAGCTGAAGGAGAGTGTAGTGAGCTGAGTTGAGCTGGGAGCTAAGCCTTTGAGCTGCCTCGAGCTAAGGTGAGCTGCTTACACTCCTTTGAGCTTCATCCGAGCTGAATATATCTCTCTTGAGCTGATGTCCTTCCTTATACATGCATAAACAATTGAAAAACGCTTATCAAAGCTTCGTACTTAGTGTCATACAAACTAATAAGCTGAAAAGTAAGATGCATACTTATTCAACAACTCTTATCAAATAAAAAACAATATAATGCATATCACACCAATCATAAAAACATACTTAACAGATTATAAACATATTTAACATACCTAATACGTAGTATAACCTAATTATGTCACATATCAGCATGAAACACATTATAAAGCGTATATTCTAAGGCATAAACATGCTCAAATGAATCAGGGATTGTAGAACAAGTAAGAAAAAGAGCTTCCCTGAACTTCTTTGCCTTAGAACGGGTAATAGGTCCTAATGATAAAACCTCCGGATCAGCTTGCTTGTCGTGAAAAGATATGCTCACATCATCCCCCTTCTTGAAAAGAATTTGACCTCAAATCTGCAGAATCGTCATAAGGGGTTAAATCAGAAACATTAAATGTGGCACTTACATTGTAGTCTCCCCATAAGTCTATCTTGTAGGCGTCTTCATTCACTTTTGCCAACACCTGAAAAGGACCATCTTCACGCGGTAACAGCTTGGACCGCCTTTGGGTTGGAAATCTTTCCTTTCGGAGATGAACCCAAACCCAGTCACCAACATCGAAGGTGACTCACTTCCTTCCTTTGTTTTCTTGTTTTTCATACTGCTGAGTCCTTCGTTCAAGATTCTCTCCTTTACCTGTTGATGCAACTTCTTTATGTATTCTACTTTTGCTTGACCGTCCCTGTTCGTCGCCTATTCTTATGGCAAAGGCAACAAATCTAGTGTAATAGGATTAAAACCATAAACAACCTCAAATGTTAACATCTTAGTAGTAGAATGTACAACATGATTATACGCAAACTCAACATGTGGCAAACAATCTTCCCAAGTTTTAATGTTCTTTTTAATGATGAAACGAAGTAAAGTAGATAAAACCCTATTAACAACTTCAGTTTGTCCATCAGTCTGGGGATGGCAAGTAGTAGAAAACATAAGTTTCGTAGCTAATTTGCTCCAAAGAGTCCTCCAGAAGTGACTCAAAAACTTTACATCCCTGTCAGAAACAATTGACCTTGGAATACCATGTAATCGCACAACATCTCTAAAGAACAAGTTAGCCACATTAACAACATCATTAGTTTTATGGCATGCAATGAAATGTGCCATCTTTGAGAATCTATCAACCACAACAAATATACTATCTCTACCTGTCCTAGTTCGAGGCAATCCTGAATTAAAATCTATAGAAAGAAATATCAGTCCAAGGGGAATCAGGAATAGGTAAAGGTAAGTACATACCATGTGGTGAAACCTTCGATTTTGCTTTCCTGCAAGTCACACAACGTTCACAATACCTTTTGACATCTCTGCGCATCTTTGGCCAAAACAAATGCTCCTTCAAGGTATGTAACGTCTTGGTGACTCCAAAATGACCCATCAATCCACCTTCATGTGCCTTACAGATCAGTATGTCACACATCGAACCCTGTGGAATGCATATCTTGTTTTCTTTGAAAAGATAACCATCATGCTTGTAAAATTTTCCATCTGCACCTTTCTCACAAGCATTATACTTATCTCTAAAATCAGGATCATCAGGGTATAACTCACGAATGTATGCAAAACCAATCTAATGTGAATCAAGATAACTCAAAAGTGCATACCTACGTGACAATGCATCAGCAACGACATTATCTTTCCCCTTTTTGTATCGAATGACAAGGAAAAGATTCTAAGAATTCAACCCATTTAGCATGTCGTTTATTTAATTTATGCTGACCTGTGATATAACGAAAAAGATTCTTGGATTTGGAAGCCTTCAATCAAGTTGTTGCAAGAATTAAGAGCTCTAGACTCAATCAAGAAAGCTTTGGGCAGATCTGAAAATTCAATAGAAAAGAGAAGGGCTTTTCTTGAAAATTTCAGATTCAATGCTGGAAATTTAAAGAAAAGAAGACAATAAGGAAGATTAGAAGATGAATAACAAGAATATAACGAAAAAGATTAAAAAAAGATGAAGAGAAGAATAGGTAAAACAAATCTGAAATTTCCAGCTTTGTTTATGGAATTTTGGGAGATGGCGTGAAGATTGAAGATGAAGATGGCTTGCGATTTGTTGTTGTTGTTTTGTCCTCGGCACCCTCTTCGACGCAATTATCTAAGCAAGCAACCTCAAGCGGCTCTAACCCACCCTCCTAAGCGCAATTACCTAGGCAAGCAAGAGTGTGAAGATGATCTCCCTCACAAGAACTTGATGTGTGCACGCTCACCAGCAAGTTTTGCACACTTTCATGTTGTGTTTCACACATGAAAGACCCGGGAGTTTTCCTTACTTCTCTCATATTACTTACTTTTTCTACACTCACTTCTGGTTATTTAAATTCATGTTATCATATCATACTTTGTATATGTCTTGCATACTTTATTTTTATGATCTTAGCATGCTACATGTGATACACATACTTAGGCTTTAAAAACCACATCTTTACTTAGCATATATTTTGCATCTTTAAATTACAAGTTTTCATCATTAAAGCATTACATTCAATTTATGCATTATAGTTCTTATACTATTTAAATGAAGTATTACTTATATAAATCATTTGTTTTCTTCATAGGTTATATTAACATAGCTCAAGAGTGTGTGCTACAGCTCGGTTCTAGCTCAAAACGTTGTTTGGCCGTTTCAAGACTCTACAAGCTGCCAAATGGTTCGAGGACACTTATGAAGTCTTAAAAGAGCTCAAGGATTGATGTGAGCACGTTTATGCCACCCAACGATGCAACTTCAAACTTTCATGGAAGTTTGCTTTTTCATTTGTTACATACTGATGTGTAACATTTCTTATACTTATATTATTTATATCAGTGTGTTTACTATGTATATAGTATGTTTGGTGTGTTTTGAATAAGTTTGATATAACTTATGGTGTGTTTATATTTGTTTGTGTGTTAATAAATAATTGTGCACTTGTTTACGATTTGTATTATTGTTTCCATTAAGTTTACAATGCTTTAATGGAAGTTTGTTGCCTTTTGACATAGGTACGTAGGAGGACACTAGCTCAAGAGAGTATATGCAGCTCCACTCCAGCTCAAGTGAGCATATGCAGCTCAAATCCAGCTCAAGAGAGTGCAACCAGCTCATTTTCAGCTCATCACACTTTCAGCTAGTTCGTTTCAGCTCAGCTCATTTCCAGTCAGCTCAACTTTAGCTCCACTAGCTCAACTTTAACTGACAAGTCCAGAAGTAGCTGAAAAGCATCTTGCATATCGGGGAGTGTGCTAGTGCACATGTGGCAGCCTAGGTGGCATCTGGTCATCTCCAGCACCCACGTGGCAGCTTGACACATGTGTGTGAATGTGCAGCGGAATCAGCCCGTTTTCTCCTTCATTATGCGCCATTTGCAAGAAAGGATAAGCCCGAGTGGTTATGTTTGAATTTCAAACATAAAAATCACATGTTAAATGTGATTTTCATGTGTTTTGGGCGCCTAAACTTGTGGCTGCCAATTGAGTCCGCCCAAAAGGAGTTATTTTCACTCAAATTCAATTTTTAAACTCATTTTAATATCAGCCACACAACTTAAACGAATTTGGCAGCCCTTGTACCTATATATATGTGTTTAAACAATGTAATTTGGTAAGATATTTTGGAAATAAAATTTGTTTGAGAGAGTTTCTCTTGTTCGGTTCTTTTTAGAACTATCTTTTGACATTTCAGACTTTGTTTTGAATTGTCAAATTTCCTTGATATTTCGGGTTCCTAGATCGCTATCTAGTGGGTCCAAGTCTCCGACATAAAGCATATTCGATTCAGGTTTGCTCAGTATATTGTGCAGGTTCTTTCGAGCTTTTCGTCTTTGACGTTAGACAGATTCGATTCGGGTTAGTTCAGCAGACTGTTCGAGTTCTTTCGAGTTTAACGTTGCCAAACTTTCGCTGATTTTCCAGCAACGTTTCTGCCACAATTTGGTCACCGAATCAGCCTTGAAAGCCCATTCAAGCCTTCATCTTTGTTCGATTCCAAATTCGTCTAGAAATTCCTACACCCTTTTTCTTTGTTTCTTTTTATCTCTTTATATTTTTTTTGTTATTTTAACTATCTAAAAACGTCCATTCTTGTGTTTTATTGCAGAGAAATGTTTGCTACGATCCTAGATCCGTTTACGAACAAGGAGCGTTGTTTCTGAAGCAACGTACCCCTGTATCATATGGTATCAGAGCCAGGTTGGATTATAGCACTTTCTGCACTACAAGAAATAAAAAAAATACAAAAGTAAAAAAAATCGAAATTCTGGAGAAAAAAAGTTAAAGTCAAAGTTTGACCAAAAAGTCAAAGTCAACAAAAAAATTCAAAAAAATTCAAAAAATCAGATTCAAATATTTGGTGTATTTTTACGTTCATATGTGCTGTTGGTTCGTGAAAATGATGAAGGATGATCAAATTTGCCTTGGAATGCTTCGAAATCTCCCGAAACAACTTCTTCTTGTTTGTTCGGTGATAGGGTCGCTGCAAGCATTCCTATTGCAGTAAGTTCTTTGTTTTCGTTCCTTCATTTCATTTTCAGCCTTGTTCTTGTTTCATCACCAAAATTCCAGCCACCTTTCTTTTATTTTCTAACCTTTGATTTTTATTTTAACATCCCCAAAATTATTCTTAACCTTTGTTTTCTTCACCTCTTTAAGTTTTCTTGAAAGTTGACACAGTTAACAAGTCTGAAGGATCGAGTTAGTTCTTTAAAGAACTGATTGCGAGAGATCGAGTGGAAAAGGCAATTGAGCGTGTGAGAACAGAAGGGGAGACAAAAAGAGCCATTCAAGTATTCTCCCGAGTGAAACACAAGTGTTTGAGTGCAATTGTTGAGCGATCTGTGAGATTTTGTTGAGTGTGCAGTGAGGTCCCTTTTTTTTCGCTAACATATATATATATATATATATATATATATATACATTGTGTGTGTGTTTTGTTTTTGTTATTTTGGTTATTCAACATGGCAGGTTGTGATGATAATTCAGGTGAACAACAACCACTGAATCTCCAGATGCAAGCCTTAAAGCGGATGATGCAACAAGTGATTGCTAATGCATTGAAACCTATACATTCTCAATTGGATAGATTAGATGGGGGTGGTTCCCATTCTGTCCATGAAGAGATAAATGATGACAATGTGCAGACATTGGCTACCGGTGAAGCACTTGTTGACAAGAGAAGTCTGAATGATCAACCATCAGAGGATGAACCGCAACGAAACAACCTCTTCCATACGAGATACAACGTGAATGACAAGGTATGTATTGTGATTATTGATAGTGACAGTTGTGCTAACGTTGCTAGTACTCTCATGGTTGACAAGTTAGGACTGAAGACGACCACACAACCCAATCCGTACAAGTTACAATGGTTGAATGATGGTGTTGAAATCAAAGTTACCGAACAAGTTGTTGTACCATTTTTCATTGGTAAATACAAGGATGAGGTAACTTGTGATGTTTGTTCTATAGATACTTGTCATTTGTTGTTAGGAAGACCGTGGCAGTATGATAAGAGAGTTTTACACGATTGTTACACAAATCGATACTATGGTGTTGCTGATTAAAACAACATTCCTCGTTCATTCGCGGATCTAGGATTGAAGCAAACATTTCTCTGCAACAGAAACAAATATGGGCTGTTGTTTAGAGGCTAAAGTGTTAAAAAAACGAAAGAAAAGAAGAAATAGGGAGAAAGAATGTTGCTGGAAATTCTGGGCAATTCTGAAGGTTGAAGATTAGCATTCAACAATGGCAGCAACGTTCTTAAAGAATTTGAACAAAAATTCCAAGGAAGAACTCGAACAATCTACTGAACGAACCCGAACCTTATCTTGAATTCTGCTCGAATAGGACTTGGACCCTTCAATTATCGAACAATTGAGAACCCGAAGTATCAAGTGTTTGACAATCAATTCAGAATTGAAAGTCAAGAAAAGTTCTAAAAAGAACTGAATTGAGAGAAATTCTCACAAGTGTAATTTGTTTCATAAAAAGTCTTACCTTGTTCATACAAATTTAACAAATATATATAGGGAAAAACAAGGGAGAGGGCGCCCAAATTAGTGGCTGAGATTGAATTCAAAATAAACACATGTTAAATGTGTTTAAAAATGCAAAAGAAATCTGCCAATAACCTCCCCCAAATTGCAGCACATGTGATGATAATTTGTGGATGTGTTTGAACGAAATTAACACATGTTAAATGTGTTCAAATTTCAAAAAAAAGGTGGCTGATAACTTCTCTTCAAAATGGCGCCCAAATTGCTTCAAATCTGCCACATGCTTGCACACACATGCACATTCTGTCCACACATGCCGTGCACATGCTTGAAGAGATGTAGGACGCCCCACATGCTGCTCACATGCTTGTAGGACACTCTCCCACATGTAGGACACCTTTGAGCTGCTTCTGGACTTGTTAGCTGAAGTTGAGCTAGTGGAGCTAAAGTTGAGCTGACTGGAGCTGAAACGAGCTGAATTCAGCTAGCTGGGAGTGAAGTGAGCTGAGTTGAGCTGCCTATACTCCTTTGAGCTGAAGATGAGCTACGTACACTCAAGTGAGCTTCACCCGAGCTAAGTTTAAGCCTTTGAGCTGCTGCCCTTTTATTGTAACTATATGAAAGCAAAAGAAACACACTCAGAGCATTGTAAACTTATTGAAAACATTCAAGCAAGCTACAAAACAATGCACCCTTATTGTTTTAACACACAACAAGCTAACATAGCTTAACATACAATATTATAAGCTGGCAAACTTATCTAAAACACACTTAACATAATATATACATAGCAAACACACCTATATAAGTAGTATAGTATATGTATGTCACATATCAGCATGCAACACATTATAAAGCCTATGTTCTAAGACATGAACATGCTCGAATGAATCAGGAATTGTAGCACAAGTAAGAAAAAGGGCTTCCCTGAATTTCTTTGCCTTAGAACGAGTGATGGGTCCTGTTGGTAAGACCTCCGGATCAGCTTGTTTGTTCTGAACTGATGTGCTCACATCATCCCCCCCTTCTTGAAAAGGATTTGACCTCAAATCTGTAGAGTCATCAAAAGGGGTTAAGTCACAAACATTAAAAGTGGCACTCACATTATAATCTCCCGGTAAGTCTATCTTGTAGGCATTGTCGTTCACTTTCGCCAACACCTGGAAAGGACCATCTCCGCGCGGTAACAGTTTGGACTGCCTTTGGGCTGGAAATCTTTCCTTTCGGAAATGAACCCAAACCCAGTCTCCAACTTCGAAGGTGACTCGCTTTCTTCCCTTGTTTGCTTGCTTTTCATATTGCTGAGTCCTTCGCTCAAGATTCTCCTTCACTTGCTGATCCAACTTCTTGACATATTCTGCTTTAGCTTGACCGTCCCTGTTGGTCACCTGTTCTTGTGGCAGAGGTAACAAATCTAGAGGCGTAATGGGGTTAAAACCATAAACAACCTCAAATGGTGACATCTTAGTAGCAGAATGAATGTCATGATTATATGCAAATTCAACATGTGGCAAACAATCCTCCCAAGTCCTAATGTTCTTTTTAATGATGGAACGAAGTAAAGTAGATAAAACACGATTAACAACCTCAGTTTGTCCATCAGTTTGGGGATGGCAAGTAGTAGAAAACATAAGTTTCGTACCTAGTTTGCTCCAAAGAGTCCTCCAGAAGTGACTCAAAAACTTTACATCCCTGTCAGAAACAATCGACCTGGGAATACCATGTAAACGAACAATCTCTCTAAAGAACAAGTTAGCCACATTAACAGCATCATCAGTCTTATGGCATGCAATGAAATGTGCCATCTTAGAGAATCTATCAACCACAACAAACACACTATCTCTACCAGTCCTAGTTCGAGGCAATCCCAAAACAAAATCCATAGAAATGTCAGTCCAAGGGGATTCAGGAATAGGTAAAGGTAAGTACATACCGTGTGGTGAAACCTTCGACTTTGCTTTCTTACATGTCACACAACGTTCACAGTACCTTTCAACATCCCTACGCATCTTTAGCCAAAACAGATGCTCCTTCAATGTGTGCAACGTCTTAGTGACACCAAAATGACCCATCAATCCACCTTCATGAGCCTCACGAATCAGAATATCACGTATGGAACCCTGTGGGATGCATATCCTGCTTTCTTTGAAAAGATAGCCTTCATGCCTGTAAAACATTCCATCTGCACCTTTTTCACAAGCATTAAACTTATCCCTAAAATCAGGATCATCAGGGTATAATTCACGAATATATGCAAAACCAATCAGATGTGAATCAAGATAATTCAAAAGCACATATCTACGTGATAAAGCATCAGCAATGACATTCTCCTTTCCCTTTTGTAACGAATAACATAAGGAAATGATTCAGGAAATTCAACCCATTTTGCATGTCGTTTATTCAATTTATGCTGACCTGTAATGTACCGTAAAGACTCGTGGTCAGTGTGGATCACAAACTCCTTAGGCAACAAATAATGCTGCCAAGTCTCCAATGCCCGAACCAATGCATACATCTCCTTGTCATAAACTGGATAATTCAATGTAGCACCACTCAGCTTCTCACTGAAATATGCAACGAGCCTCTTTTCCTGCATTAAAACAGCACCAATACCAACTCCAGAAGCATCACATTCAATTTCAAACATTTTATCAAAATCAGGTAATGCTAACACAGGTGCTCGAGTTAAACAGTCTTTTATTTTCAGAAATGCATCTTCTTGTTCCTTACCCCAAAAGAAGGTGGAATTCTTCTTAATAATCCCAGTTAAGGGAGCGGTAATGGAACTGAAATTAGGAACAAACCATCGATAAAAACTCGCTAAACCATGAAACGATCGAACCTGAGTTATCGAAGTCGGTTGTGGCCATTCCTGAATTGCTTTAATCTTCTCAGGATCAACTTCAACTCCCTGAGAACTAACAATGTATCCAAGAAACGTGAGTTTGTCAGTACAAAATACACATTTCTCCGGAATACCAAACAATCTCTCTTCTCTCAAAACCTGCAAAACAGCTTTCAAGTGCTCTACATGATCCTGCAAAGACTTACTGTAAATCAAGATATCGTCAAAGTAAACCACACAGAATTTGCCAATAAAGGATCGCATAACATGGTTCATCAATCGCATAAAAGTACTAGGTGCATTAGTTAAACCAAAAGGCATTACTAACCATTCGTACAAACCTAGCTTTGTTTTGAAGGCTGTCTTCCATTCATCGCCTTCTCGCATGCGAATCTGATGATAACCACTTTTTAAATCAATTTTGGAGAAGATGACGGCTCCACAAAGCTCGTCCAACATATCATCAAGTCTTGGGATGGGATGACGATACTTAATTGTAATCTGATTCACAGCTCTACAATCTACGCACATCCTCCAAGATCCATCTTTCTTCGGCACTAAAAGCACCGGAACAACACACGGACTCAAACTCTCTCGAATGTAACCCTTGTCCATCAATTCAGCAACTTGTCTCTGAAGCTCCTTCGTCTCTTCAGAGTTAGTTCGATAAGCTGGCCGGTTCGGGATGGTAGCACCTGGAATAAAGTCAATCTGGTGCTCAATGCCACGAAGAGGTGGCAATCCCTTCGGTGTTTCTTCAGGAAACACATCTTTAAATTCCTGCAAAAGTGACAAAATCGATGAAGGTAGATCAGTAGAAAAATCTGTCAATAAACAATAATCTTTAAACATCAAAATAAGAACAGATTGTTGAGAGGAAAGACATTTCCTGATTTCGCTACTGCTCGCATACACAGACATCTTCTTCTTCTCTTTTGCAGTTTCTTTACTCTTTTTCAAGCTTTCCTGATCTTCAAACACTTGACTCGGTGTCAAAGGAGCCAAAGTGATCTTCTTACCTGCATGCATAAAAGAGTAACGATTTGTATAACCATCATGCATTGCCCTTTTATCATACTGCCAAGGGCGTCCCAACAGTAGGTGAGTAGCATCCATGGAAACAACATCACAAAGGACCTCGTCCTTGTAGTTTCCAATCGAAAATGGAACAACAACTTGTCTTGTCACTCTAAGCTCTCCACCATCATTCAACCACTGTAATTTGTATGGATTTGGATGCTTTGTCGTCTTCAGACCTAACCTGTCAACCATCACTGAACTAGCAACATTAGTACAACTACCGCTATCAATAATAACAACACACACCTTATCTTGCACCTTGCATCGTGTGTGAAAGATGTTCTCGCGCTGTTGATCGCCCGGTACCTGTTGTACATTCAAATTGCGTTTAATAACCATTAATTCCATAACCTTACCAGATTCAGCAATTTCTAGGTCAGTCTCATCCTTCTCTTCCTCTGGGACATCATGCAACTCCTCCTCGGAATCTGATTCAATCTCTCCGTCATCTCGCATCATCATAACCCTCCTATTAGGACACTGACTAGCAACGTGTCCTCTGCCAAGACACTTGAAGCACTGGATGTCTCGTGAACGTCCTGGTGTCACC
Organism: Hibiscus trionum; assembly: GCA_030270665.1. Classification (NCBI taxonomy): domain Eukaryota; kingdom Viridiplantae; phylum Streptophyta; class Magnoliopsida; order Malvales; family Malvaceae; genus Hibiscus; species Hibiscus trionum. The sequence continues at coordinate 32,338,939 of BSYR01000010.1, read as the reverse complement.
ACTTTTTGTTTGCCACGCCCATTATCAGTAACGGGAGTCTTTGTTTTGCTGGATTCGCCTGGTTCACGAATCTGAAGTGGCGTCTGTGGTGTTGGCTTCCTGACAGTGTTAGGAGCATATAAAGGGTTAGAAAATGACTTAAATGGAGTAGTACCTCGATTTGAAGACTTCCTGCGTTGTTGTCGCTCAATTTTGATTGCCATATGCACCATATCATCTAATTCAACATAATGCTGCAATTCAACAACATTGGCAATCTCTTGGTTTAAACCTGCAAGAAAACGTGCCATGGTCGCCTCACGATCCTCCTCGATGTTTGCTCGCATCATGGCGACCTCCATTTCCTTGAAATAGTCCTCCACACTCCGACTTCCCTGTTTCAAATTTTGCAGTTTTTGATATAAATCATGATGGTAGTGAGGGGGAACAAACCGTTTTCTCATGATTCGCTTCATTTCAGTCCAAGTAGCCACTGGACCTTCTCCGGTACGTCTCCGACTAATCAGCAACTGATCCCACCAAATCAGTGCATAATCTGTGAATTCCATCGCAGCCAAACGAACCTTTTTTTGTTCTGAATAATTGTAACATTCAAAAACATGCTCAACCTTGCTTTCCCACGCAAGATAAGCATCAGGATCTGTTCGTCCCTGAAATGATGGAATGGCAACTTTAATGTTAGATAAATTATCATCAAGTTGCGTACGACCTCTTAAAGGCTGCCTCAGGGATTGTTCAACTTCATTTTCATCATTATTCTCATGATGGACAGATTGGGAACCACCCCCATCTATCTTGTCCAAACGAGAATGTATAGGCTCTAACGCATCATTTAACAATCGTTGCAAGGTGTTTGTTAAAGCCTGCATTTGCAGGTCTGGTGTCTGACGCCTACCAGAACTATTATCATCTGAACCTGTCATTTTTTTGTACAGCGAAAAACAAAAGAAAAACAGATAATAAGTTAGTTAAAACAAAATATAAATAGGACCTCACATCACACACACAAAATCTCACTGATCGCTCCAAGGGAAAAATTCACACAGCAATTTGCACTCATCACTCGTGTTTCACTCGGGAGAAACTTTGATTGGCTCTTTTTTGGTCTCCCCTTCTGATCTCACGTGCTCAAAATGCCTTTTTTCTCGATCTCTCGTAATCAGTTCTTTAAAGGAACTAATTCGGACGTTTCAAATTCTGTAAATTGTGTCAATTTGCAAGGTACAATAGGGGTTAAGAAAATTGAAGTTAGTACCAAGATAAGGGCTGAAAATTGAAAATTAAGGGCTGGAAGAAAGAAAAGAAAATTCAAATAAGTGAAATGAAATAAAAAGGATGCTAAAAGAAAGAGAATTTAGCAACTTACGCAGTGGAAATGCTTACCACACTCCTGTCACCGGAACAAACAAGAAAAGTTGTTTTCGGGTTGTTTGCAAGCATTTCAAGTCAAATTTGATGCATCCTTGATCATTTTGAACATTTCAGCACTGGTTTTCTCCATTTGCAACAATTCAGTACACCTTTGCTATTTTCTTTTTTTTTCTTTTTTTTTGGTATTTCGAATTTTTGACTTTGACTTCTAAATTTTCCAGAGAAAAAAAATTCCGATTTTTTTTTATTTTGGTTGTTTTGTTGTTGTTTTTGTGTTTTTGGGTGCAGAACTTGCTAAAATCCAACCAAAGCTCTGATTACCATATGATACAAGGGTGTTGCTGATTAAAACAACATTCCTCGTTCATTCGCGGATCTAGGATTGAAGCAAACATTTCTCTGCAACAGAAACAAATATGGGCTGTTGTTTAGAGGCTAAAGTGTTAAAAAAACGAAAGAAAAGAAGAAATAGGGAGAAAGAATGTTGCTGGAAATTCTGGGCAATTCTGAAGGTTGAAGATGATGCTCTTCAAGCATTCAACAATGGCAGCAACGTTCTTGAAGAATTTGAACAAAAATTCCAAGGAAGAACTCGAACAATCTACTGAACGAACCCGAACCTTATCTTGAATTCTGCTCGAATAGGACTTGGACCCTTCAATTATCGAACAATTGAGAACCCGAAGTATCAAGTGTTTGACAATCAATTCAGAATTGAAAGTCAAGAAAAGTTCTAAAAAGAACTGAATTGAGAGAAATTCTCACAAGTGTAATTTGTTTCATAAAAAGTCTTACCTTGTTCATACAAATTTAACAAATATATATAGGGAAAAACAAGGGAGAGGGTGCCCAAATTAGTGGCTGAGTTTGAATTCAAAATAAACACATGTTAAATGTGTTTAAAAATGCAAAAGAAATCTGCCAATAACCTCCCCCAAATTGCAGCACATGTGATGATAATTTGTGGCTGTGTTTGAACGAAATTAACACATGTTAAATGTGTTCAAATTTCAAAAAAAAGGTGGCTGATAACTTCTCTTCAAAATGGCGCCCAAATTGCTTCAAATCTGCCACATGCTTGCACACACATGCACATTCTGTCCACACATGCCGTGCACATGCTTGAAGAGATGTAGGACGCCCCACATGCTGCTCACATGCTTGTAGGACACTCTCCCACATGTAGGACACCTTTGAGCTGCTTCTAGACTTGTTAGCTGAAGTTGAGCTAGTGGAGCTAAAGTTGAGCTGACTGGAGCTGAAACGAGCTGAATTCAGCTAGCTGGGAGTGAAGTGAGCTGAGTTGAGTTGCCTATACTCCTTTGAGCTGAAGATGAGCTACGTACACTCAAGTGAGCTTCACCCGAGCTAAGTTTAAGCCTTTGAGCTGCTGCCCTTTTATTGTAACTATATGAAAGCAAAAGAAACACACTCAGAGCATTGTAAACTTATTGAAAACATTCAAGCAAGCTACAAAACAATGCACCCTTATTGTTTTAACACACAACAAGCTAACATAGCTTAACATACAATATTATAAGCTGGCAAACTTATCTAAAACACACTTAACATAATATATACATAGCAAACACACCTATATAAGTAGTATAGTATATGTATGTCACATATCAGCATGCAACACATGCTCGAATGAATCAGGAATTGTAGCACAAGTAAGAAAAAGGGCTTCCCTGAATTTCTTTGCCTTAGAACGAGTGATGGGTCCTGTTGGTAAGACCTCCGGATCAACTTGTTTGTTCTGAACTGATGTGCTCACATCACTTTTACTCATGAGGGAAAAAAGGTAACTTTGGCACCTATGACTCCAAGTGAAGTATATGAAGACGAAGTTTGTTTGAAAGCAAGTACTGCAGCTTGGAAGGCCAACAAAGAGAAGAATGAATGCGAAAAGAAGAAAGCAAATTCACAGGTATTATCTGATTCGACATTTTCTTCTATTTCTTCTTCTGACTTGCAGGTTAATAAGGTGATGCCATGTGAGCTTCCCAAGGTTGCTGCTGTTGGTATGTCTAGTGCATTTAAATTCTTTCCAGAAATTCAATAATCTTCTTTACCACGGTTTGACGTTCCTTTCCATTGTGCTATTGATTTTTCGTTTTTATATGCTGATTTCTTTGGTTGTACATTGGATTGTGAACAACCTTATGTTGTGATTTTGGATGATCGTCGAGATTCTTGTTGTTCTTTGGAGTTGTCTTTGTATGTCATTGTTTGCAGGATTACGAATATGCAACGAGCATTGTCTGACTTTATGTTGTGCATTATTCGGAAAGGTACGAGAAAGAAGGCATTCACATTTGTGTTCTTTGTAAAAGAACTTGGATCGAAAGGATGGCATATGTGCCGAGCAAGACGAATGAAGAAATTCCCTGCCAAGCGAAAGTCGAAATTGTTCCCTTTTGTAATGAGGGTCGATTTGGGGACAAATCGCATTAAAGAAGGGGGGATGATGTGAGCACGTTTATGCCACCCAACGATGCAACTTCAAACTTTCAGGGAAGTTTGCTTTTTCATTTGTTACATACTGATGTGTAACATTTCTTATACTTATATTATTTATATCAGTGTGTTTACTATGTATATAGTATGTTTGGTGTGTTTTGAATAAGTTTGATATAACTTATGGTGTGTTTATATTTGTTTGTGTGTTAATAAATAATTGTGCACTTGTTTACGATTTGTATTATTGTTTCCATTAAGTTTACAATGCTTTAATGGAAGTTTGTTGCCTTTTGACATAGGTACGTAGGAGGACACTAGCTCAAGAGAGCATATACAGCTCCACTCCAGCTCAAGTGAGCATATGCAGCTCAAATCCAGCTCAAGAGAGTGCAACCAGCTCATTTTCAGATAATCACACTTTCAGCTAGTTCGTTTCAGCTCAGCTCATTTCCAGTCAGCTCAACTTTAGCTCCACTAGCTCAACTTTAGCTGACAAGTCCAGAAGTAGCTGAAAAGCATCTTGCATATCGGGGAGTGTGCTAGTGCACATGTGGCAGCCTAGGTGGCATCCGGTCATCTCCAGCACCCACGTGGCAGCTTGACACATGTGTGTGAATGTGCAGCGGAATCAGCCCGTTTTCTCCTTCATTATGCGCCATTTGCAAGAAAGGATAAGCCCGAGTGGTTATGTTTGAATTTCAAACATAAAAATCACATGTTAAATGTGATTTTTCATGTGTTTTGGGCGCCTAAACTTGTGGCTGCCAATTGAGTCCGCCCAAAAGGAGTTATTTTCACTCAAATTCAATTTTTAAACTCATTTTAATATCAGCCACACAACTTAAACGAATTTGGCAGCCCTTGTACCTATATATATATATGTGTTTAAACAATGTAATTTGGTAAGACATTTTGGAAATAAAATTTGTTTGAGAGAGTTTCTCTTGTTCGGTTCTTTTTAGAACGATCTTTTGACATTTCAGACTTTGTTTTGAATTGTCAAATTTCCTTGATACTTCGGGTTCCTAGATCGCTATCTAGTGGGTCCAAGTCCTCCGACATAAAGCATATTCGATTCGGGTTTGCTCAGTATATTGTGCAGGTTCTTTCGAGCTTTTCGTCTTTGACGTTAGACAGATTCGATTCCGGTTCGTTCAGCAGATTGTTCGAGTTCTTTCGAGTTTAACGTTGCCAAACTTTCGCTGATTTTCCAGCAACGTTTCTGCCACAATTTGGTCACCGAATCAGCCTTGAAAGCCCGTTCAAGCCTTCATCTTTGTTCGATTCCAAATTCGTCTAGAAATTCCTACACCCTTTTTCTTTGTTTCTTTTTATCTCTTTATATATATATTTTTTTGTTATTTTAACTATCTAAAAACGTCCATTCTTGTGTTTTATTGCAGAGAAATGTTTGCTACGATCCTAGATCCGTTTACGAACAAGGAGCGTTGTTTCTGAAGCAACGTACCCCTGTATCAAGGATACTAAAGGACCAGCTCACTCAGCTCAAAACAGCTTCAAAGAGCTCAAATAGCAAAGGGTGATTTCTGAGCAAAGGAGGATTCGTTTCAGATCCAAAACACTCCAGTAGCTAGAGGACAACTTAAAGGCACTTCAAGACTAGCTCACTCAGCTAAAGGAAGCTCGGATCAGCTCAAATCAGCTACTCACCTTTAGCTAGCTAAGTCAGCTTGCTAGCTCAGCTCAAGCCTAGCTCGTCCAGCTCATCTCCAGCTCCTCTAACTACTACTAGCTCCTTCAGTGGACCAGCTAGTGACACTATCTACCTAGCTAAGTGATGGAAGGGCACCTACCTAGCCGAATAGCAAAGGAGGGAACCTAGGCACCTCTACACACCTTGGCGCCAATTTGGAAAGGTGCAAGGCTGCCGAATAGTGCTTGATAGGTTATCAACACCTATTCAAGCCCTTATCACACCAATTCGGCCAAAGGAGGGAGACACCAAGGCTGCTGAATCATTCCCTCTCCCCTACACACCATTTCGGCCACCCCTTTCATTTACTATAAATATGTAATGCATTTTCAATTATAAACACACAATTCAGATTATAAAAATTACTTTGTGAGGTTTTCTCTCATCCTTGTTCTTTTTAGAACTTCTTGACTTATCAAATCTTTATTGATTTTTGGCGTCTCCCTTTTCTTTCCATCTTGATACTTTAGATTGTTAAACATCCATTGTTTCCCAGTCTAAATCCTTTTACCACCCTCAAGGCCTCATCCAAGTTAGGGTATATGCTCCTTAGCATATGTTCATCTTTTTGAGCCTTTAAATACTACCAACATCCTTTCTCTTCACCATCTTCCATACACCATCCGAAACCATCTTCCTACTTATCTATCTTTCTTTTCTTAAACCCTTTTGACATACAAACACTACCATCCTTCCGCAACCTATCTCCTTTCATCCATTTCAACATATTTTCACAAGAAAACATTCGTGATACAAGGCTTGCTTGCATTCAAAGGTCCGGGCAATCAAAGCTTCTCTCTACAACATCAATTGGAGAGTTGGAGCGTATCATGTGGTAATAAGAACAACAAGGAAGAATCAAGTAAGCCCTATATCTTCTTATTTCAATTCTGATATAAAAAAAGAAAGAAAATTCAGATTGTTCCAAATACAAGGAATCTGAATTAGATCAAAAAAAAAAGAAAATCAGAATTTCAAAAGGGTGAAGTCAAAATGCACAAATGATCAAGCAACCAACTCTGAGAAGTTCCTCAAGTTTGATTGCTCACGACCAGTTTGTAAGTCAAGTTTTGTGGTAACGATTCTGTTTTCTTTATTTCCATTCATTTATCCTTTATTTTATCCTTTCTTACATTTTAGTCCCTAAACTTTCTATTCTTCTTTTAAACTCCTCCTTTCTTTCATTTTTCAAGCCTAACCTTTGTTTGCAGCCCAAACTGCATATTTCATAAAATATTTGACAGGTTTTAAGTTAGTTCTTTCAAGAACTTGTTTTGAGAGATTTGAGTGGAAAAAAGCAAGAGAGTGGTGAGCACAGAAGGGGAAGTAAAAGCCAGAATTCCCAGAGTGTAAACACGAGTGAAATTGAGTGACATCTTCTCTTTTCTTTGGAGTGATCGTGAGATTTCTCTCTCTGTGTGTGTGTTGGGTGAGGTCCTTTTATACATTTCTTTCATCTTTCTTTTACTAACCATGTCACGGGATTCCTTCAACAATCCATCAACCCAAGACGTGCCAGATGATCTACAACGTTCAAACATCTTTCAGACACGTTGCCATGTTCAAGGCAAAGTGTGCTCCATTGTCATAGATGGTGGGAGTTGTACCAATATTGCCAGCGCTTTGATGGTCAAGAAACTTGGTTTGACAACAACGAAGCATCCAAATCCATACAAGATTAAGTGGTTTAATGATGATGATGAAATCGAAATCACTGAGAAAGTTATCATTCCATTTTCCATTGGAAGATACAAGGATGAAGCAATTTATGATGTGGCACCCATGCATACCAGCCATCTACTTCTTGGACGACCGTGGCAATACGATAGACGAGCAATTCATGATGGATTCACTAATCGATATTCCTTTTCTTTTGAAGGCAAAAAGATTACCTTGGTACCTCTTACACCAAGCCAAATGAAACCAAATTGCCTTGAGAAAGAGCTTTGAAGCCATAAAGGAAAGTTTGAATGAAGAAAAGCATTTTGAGGTTGAACAGAATGTTGGAGTTGAAAATGAGAGAAATGAATATGGAGAAGAAAAAGAGAGTGAGGAGAAAGTTTTATCTAACCAATATTTTCTTCCTATTCTTTCTTTTTTTTGTTTTGCAGGACTCTTAAAAAGGCATACCTTTTCAAATTGATGAATCAAGCAGCATATCTTTTGAAGAACCAATATGCGTGACCTTTAGTGATCCACAAGACATTCCCCTTGGCGTTCCAAAGGATATGCCACTTGAAGTTCAAAAGGATGTGTCATTTGAAGATTCAAGAGTTGTGTTTGTTGACATCCCATGTGCAATGCCAATCTTAAAGAAGATTCAACAACCAACTCCCATTAAACATCCACCATGGTTTTCTTTGTCCATTCATCTTGTTATTAATTTTTCATTTACTAACCATGGTTTGATTTGCAGCCAATTGATTCAAATACATGGAGTTATTTTATCAACCAATGGTGACAAGTTCCTTTGTTATTTTGAGGTTGATTGGTGCGCTAGAATCAATGCGAAACTACAAACAACCATTCTGCCCAAGATTACCCATTTCAAGGGTATGAAGCAAGCATCTTCCATCCACTCAAAGATTATCATTCGAAGCGGTACAAGGATAAAGGTGGAACTATTCATGGAAGGATTAGTTGATCCAGGAGGTTGGAGGCAAAAACGAAGTGTTGAAACTTTGATGAAAGATTATGTCATTTCCAAAAGTTATGATGTTTCCAACCATTACAGAAGAGAACCCCAAGGGACATGTGCCTATTCAGAAGAACCGAGAAGAATAATCATTCCATTTGGGAAGAGCAGTGAGGATTCATCCACCCCTACAATAAAAGATTATCCGTTGAGAAATAACTTCCTTAATGTGTGGCTGAGTTTAATTCACACATTTTACATGTGTTAATTGTGTGAATTATTTGAATTTGAAATCTGTCCACATGCTTGCCCACACATGCACAAGGTCTCACACATGCCATGCACATTCTTGGAGAGGTGTAGGACGCCCCATATGCTGCTCACATTGATAAAGGCGTTGCATGTCAAAACAACATTCCTTGAGTGATACGGATCTAGGATTGAAGCAAGCATTTCCCTGCAATTAAACAAAACAAAGAGGCTGCTTTTAGGCTTAGAATTACGTGAAAATGAAGTAAGAAGAAATTGCTGGAATTTTTGGGCATATTTGAGGGAGGAAGATGAATGCTTCAACGTTCATCCATGGCCGTCTTGAGTGCTCAAAAATGGTAGAAACTTGCTGGAAACTTGAACAACGAAGAACTCGCACAATCTATTATGCAAACCCGAATCGAATACGTTCAACGTCAACAGACTTGGACCCTCTAGATAGCAATCTAGGAACCCGAAGTATCAAGGAAATTTGACACAATAAAACAAAGTCTGAAATGTCAAAGAAATTCTAAAAAGAACCGAAATTGAGAGAAAACTCACAAATAAATTTTTCATTCAAAAAGTCTAACCTTTGTAAAGTAAAAGATTACAAATATATAGACATCGTAGAGGGGTTAGGCTCCTATTTGCATGGCTGAAATTTAAACTTAATGTGTGTTTAAATTCAAAACGAATCTGCCAAGGCTGCCACATGACGTGCACATGCATGGAGGAAGGGTAGGACGCCCATATGCAAGGCACATGCCTCTCGGACACTCTCCCACACGTAGGACAGGTTTCAGCTGCTTTTGGACTCGTCAGCTGGAGTTGAGCTGAACGGAGCTGAAGTGAGCTGAATTCAGCTAACTGAGAGTGTAGTGAGCTGAATTGAGCTGAGATGAGCTGCATACACTCCTTTGAGCTTGAGATGAGCTGCATACACTCTTGTGAGCTTCACCCGAGCTAAGATTAAGTTCTTAAGCTGTCGTCCTTCATTGTATCTACAAGGAAACAATACAAACACATATAAGCTTTGCAAACTTAATGTAAACTTATAATAAGCTGAAAGAACAATCCAAACTTATTCTAAATTACACAACAAGCTGGCATAACTTAGTAAACATATCTAAAAACTAGATAAATTATTGAAAACATATCAAACATGCATCAAGGCTGTGCAAACTTATTTATAATCATGCAAACACATAATACATAATATATACAAGGGAAACACTTATAGATACTTAGTAATATAAGTAAAGAAATGTTACACATCAGTATGTAACAAGTGAAAGAGAAAACTTCACTGAAAGTTTGAAGTTGCACCGTTGGATGGCATAAACGTGTTCACATCATCCCCCTTCTTTAATGCAATTTGTTTCCAAAACGACAATCAGGACAAAATGGAACAACTTCGATTTTCGTTTGGCGGGGAACTTCTTTAACCTCCGTGCTTGGCACAAATGCCAGCCACCTGGTACAAACTCTTTTGCAAAGAACACAAATGTTGAAGGCGCAAGATGTGCCTTCATTCTTGTACCCTTTCGAATAATGGACAACATAGATGCAAACAAAGCTCGATGCACATTCTTGATCCTACAAACATGTATACGTAAATACAACTCCAAAGAATAATGCAAATCTCGACTATCAACCAGATTCACAAACGCAGATCCATAAATCCAAGTACAACAAAAGAACTCATAATCCAAAGATGAAAAATCAATAGCACTATGGAAAGGAATGTCAAACTGTGATAAAGAACGTTGCTAAATTTCTAAAAAGAACATAAATGCGCTAGACATACCAATGTTTGCAACCTTTCGGACTTCATATGGCACCACTTTATCAATTTGCAAATTAGAAGAAGTAGAAGAAAATGTAGAATCAGATAATATCTTTGAATTCGCTTTCTCTTTTTCACATTCATTCTCCTCTTTTCTTGCCTTCCAAGCTACAATACTCGCCTTCAAATGAATTTGGTATTCATATACTTCACTTGGAGTCAAAGGTGCCAAAATTACCTTTTTGCCCTCATGAGTAAAAGAGTATCGATTGGTGTAACAATCATGCAAAACTCTCTTATCGTCTTCCTAACAACAAATGACAAGCATCCATAGAAAAAACATCACAAGTTACCTCATCCTTGTACTTACCAATGGAAATGGTACAACAACTTGTTTGGTAACTTTGATTTCACCAACATTATTCAACAATTGTAACTTGTACGGATTAGGATGCTTCGTTGTCGTCAAGCCTAGCTTTTCAACCATGAGAGTACTAGCAACGTTAGTACAACTACCACTATCAATAATCACAATACATACCTTGTCTTTCACATGGCATCTCGTGTTGAAAAGAAGTGGTACCCTAAATGGGAGTGATAATTCCGAATGAGCAGGAGAGATTGCAACGAATCGGAGTAAGGATAAAATAAATTTTAAATTTATGTTTATCTTAAATTTGAAATGTATGGTAATCCTAAAGATTGGTAGATTCCCCGAAAAGAGAGGAACAAAATCTTTCCCAGTAAATTCAAAATTCAATTTTAACTTAGATAATATAAGTTTGAAATAGAATTTGAAAGTGTATGGTATCTTAAGATTTGAAGGGATAGCGATAGCTTTCCCAACAACTTCAAAAAATATTCTAAACTTAGATAATGTGAAATTGAAGGTGAATTCGAAGGGAAATGGATTCCTGATATATAGGGAATTATCCGTTAAGAAAATTCGAAATGTGGAATGGGAGGTATTTTTGATTATCTCGATTTTTTGGAACCAAAAATCTCGTAAATAACGGAATAATGGATCCTCATAGTTTTGCCTCGCCTCTGTTGATTGTAAACAGAGCCGTTACTATTCATGGAGATGGTGGCAGCAGGGTAACGGGCCCGGGAAACCGACTTCTGATAATTTGCCATTAACGTCTGCATGGAGGGGAATAGAAAAACCCTAACTGCAACCAACGATGGGCTCAAAATGAGTCCTGACAATTTGCCATTAATCAGCAAGCCAGACTTGAGTAACATCACTAATAAGCATATGATAATAAAATGCCTCAAATATAATATGGCTGTTGCATGGCGTGTTTGGTTGCAGCTATGCGTCCGTTTGCATGCATGCCATCGCCTTGCAATTGGCAAGAAAAACATGGTAGCGAGAGACTTACAAGTCTCATGCCATTTTCAAGAGAAGCAAGAATACAAGGCCTTGACGGCCAGGATGAACCCTGCGCCCTGTTTAAGGGGGCTGGGATGACGAAGGGCACCCATAAGTGTGACCCAGCATAATCAAAACAGTCCATGAAATTATTAAGATTACTGAGAATAATTATGAATGAATTAACGAGGTTAATTATGGATGAAGGAAGAAACCTTTGGCAGAGAGTGGTCATCAGCATTGGAAAGTGAGGTCTCCATGATAGTAATAAAATTAATAAACAAACATGTACATGCCGATGAGGGGTGGCCACGGATAACTCCGGTGGTATTCCTTGGGCCGAAGAGTAGTGTGACACCAACCAGCTTGGAAAGATCGACAGAGAGTCAAGTGAGAGCCATGGCAAAGCCAATGCGAAAGCAAAATTCCATGGGGTGATGGGTCGGTTTCCCACTGTCACCGTTTGGGTGCTAAGCAAGCACTACCGCGATGGAGGTGGGAGGGAGGGGTGGCAGAAGTGGTGGTGGAAGGGTGAAAAGTGGTGGTGGTGGTCGTAGTAGAAGGGAAAAACGAAAGGGAGAATTAGAGAGAAAAAAGTTGAGAGAATATTCATCACCCACCCGTTACCAGCACTAATTTTCCGTTACCCGTTGGAATTTTAACTAAGTTCTCATTGGAATTTTAAATGAGTAAAAAGTACAAAAAATGATTTTTTGCAATATAATCGCGTTGAAAAGCTCGTAATCAAGTATATGAACTCCAAAGATTTGATTAAAACTTGTTTTGCGGTCCGTTTTGTAGTGGTTTCGGACGAGCGGGTCTAAATAGGCCTTACAATGGACCCGTTGGAATTTTAACTGAGTAAAAAGTACATAAATTTAGTTTTTGAAATATAATCGCGTTGAAAAGCTCGTAATCAAGTATATGAACTCCTGAAATTTGATTAAAACTTGTTTTTTGGTCCGTTTTGTAAGGGTTTCGGACGAGCGGGTCTAAATAGGCCTTACAATGGACCCGTTGGAATTTTAACTGAGTAAAAAGTACAAAAATTGAGTTTTTGCAATATAATCGCGTTGAAATGCTCGTAATCAAGTATATGATATCATAAGATTTGATTAAAACTTGTTTTGCGGTCTGTTTTGTATAGGTTTCGGATGAGCGGGTCTAAATAGGCCTTGCAATGGACCCATTGGAATTTTAACTGAGTAAAAAGTACAAAAATTGAGTTTTTGCGATATAATCTTGTTGAAATGCTCGTAATCAGTTATATGATCTCCTAAAATTTGAATAAAACTTGTCTTAAGGTCCGTTTTGTAGAGGTTTCGGACGAGCGATCCTAAATAGGCCTTACAATGGACCCATTGTAATTTTAACTAAGTAAAAAGTAAAAAATTTGAGTTTTTGCAATATAATCGCATTGAAATGCTCGTAATCAGTTATATGATCTCTTAAAATTTGACTAAAACTTGTTTTGAGGTCCGTTTTGTAGAGATTTCGGACGAGCGATCCTAAATAGGCCTTACAATGGACCCGTTGTAATTTTAACTGAGTAAAAAGTACAAAAATTGAGTTTTTGCAATATAATCGCGTTGAAATGCTAGTAATCAAGTATATGATCTCCTGAAATTTGATTAAAACTTGTTTTGCGGTCCGTTTTGTAGAGGTTTCGAACGAGCGGGTCTACAGAGGCCTTGCAATGGACCCGTTGGAATTTTAACTGAGTAAAAAGTACTAAAATTGAGTTTTTGCAAAATAATCGTGTTGAAATGCTCGTAATCAGTTATATGATCTCCTGAAATTTGAAAAAAACTTGTTTTGAGGTCCGTTTTGTAGAGATTTCGGACGAGCGATCCTAAATAGGCCTTACAATAGACCCGTTGTAATTTTAACTGAGTAAAAAGTAAAAAAAATAAGTTTTTGCAATATAATCGCTTTGAAAAGCTCGTAATCAAATATAAGAACTTCTGAAGTTTGATTAAAACCTGTTTTCTGGTCCGTTTTGTAGAGGTTTCGGACGAGCGGGTCTAAATAGGCTTTACAATGGACCCGTTGGAATTTTAACTGAGTAAAAAGTACAAAAATTGAGTTTTTGCAATATAATCACGTTGAAATGCTCGTAATCAAGTATATGAACTCATAAATTTTGATTAAAAGTTGTTTTACCGTCCGTTTTGTAAAGATTTCGGACGAGCGATTCTATATAGGCCTAACAATGGACCCGTTGGAATATTAACTGAGTAAAAAGTACAAAAATTGAGTTTTTGCAATATAATCGCGTTGAAATGCTCGTAATCAAATATATGATCTCCTAAAATTTGATTAAAACTTGTTTTGAGGTCTGTTTTGTAGAGGTTTCGGACGAGCGAGTATAAGTAAGCCTTACAATGAACCCGTTGGAATTTTAACTGTGTAAAAAGTACAAAAATGGAGTTTTTGCAATATAATCGCGTTGAAATGCTCATAATCAGTTATATGATCTCCTAAAATTTGAATAAAACTTGTTTTGCGGTCCGATTTGTAGAGGTTTCGGACAAGCGAGTCTTAATAGGTCTTACAATGGACCCGTTGGAATTTTTCTAAGTAAAAAGTATAAAAATTGATTTTTTGCTATATAATCACGTTGAAAAGCTCGTAATCAAGTATATGAACTCATAGAATTTGATTAAAACTTGATTTGCGGTCCGTTTTGTAGAGGTTTCGGACGAGCGAGTTTAAATAGGCCTTACAATGGACATGTTGGATTTTTAACCGAGTAAAAAGTACAAAAAATGAGTTTTTGTAATATAATCGTGTTAAAATCTTGAAATCAAGTATATGAACTCATAAAATTTGATTAAACTTGTTTTGTGATCCGTTTTCTACAGGTTTCGGACGAGCGGGTTTAAATAGGCCTTACAACGGACCCGTTGGAATTTTAACTGAGTAAAAAGTACAAAAATTGAGTTTTTGCAATATAATCGAGTTGAAATGCTCGTAATCAAGTATATGAACTCATAAAATTTGAATAAAACTTGTTTTGCGGTCCGTTTTGTTGAGATTTCGGACGGGCGGGTCTTAATAGGCCTCACAATGGAGCCGTTGGAATTTTAACTGAGTAAAAAGTAAAAAAAATTGTGCTTTTGCAATATAATCACGTTGAAATGCTCGTAATCAAGTATATGATCTCATAAAGTTTGATTAAAACTTGTTTTGCGGTCCGTTTTGTAGAGGTTTCAGACGAGCGGGTCTAAATATGCCTTACAACGGACCCGTTGGAATTTTAACTGAGTAAAAAGTACAAAAATTGAGTTTTTGCAATATAATTGCGTTTAAATGCTTGTAATCAAGTATAAGTTCTCCTAATATTTGATTAAAACTTGTTTTGCGGTCCGTTTTGTAGAGGTTTCGATCGAGCGGGTCTGAATAGGCCTTCCAATGGACCCGTTGGAATTTTAACTAAGTAAAAAGTACAAAAATTGAGTTTTTGCAATATAATCACGTTGAAATGCTCGTAATAAGATATATGATCTGCTATAGTTTGATTAAAACTTGTTTTGAGATCAGTTTTGTATAGATTTCAGACGAGCGATCCTTAATAGGTTTTACAACGGACCCGTCGGAATTTTAACTGAGTAAAAAGTACAAAAATTGAGTTTCTGCAATATAATCGCGTTGAAATGCTCGTAATCAAGTATATGATATCCTAAAATTTGATTAAAACTTGTTTTGAGGTCCGTTTTGTAGAGGTTTCAGACGAGCGAGTCTAAATAGGCCTTATAATGAACCCGTTGGAATTTTAACTGAGTAAAAAGTACAAAAATTGAGTTTTTGCAATATAATCGCTTTGAAATGCTCGTAATCAGTTATATGATCTCCTAAAATTTGAATAAAACTTGTTTTGAGGTCCGTCTTGTAGAGATTTCGGACGAGCGATCCTAAATAGGCCTTACAATGGACCCGTTGTAATTTTAACTGATTAAAAAGTAACAAAATGAGGTTTTTATATTATAATCACGTTGAAATGGTTGTAATTAAGTATATGATCTCCAAAAATTTGATTAAAACCCGTTTTGAGGTCCGTTTTGCAAAGATTTCGGACGAGCGGGTCTAAATAAGCCTTGCAATGGACCCGTTGGAATTTTTACCGAGTAAAAAGTACAAAAATTAAGTTTTTGCAATATAATCGCGTTGAAATGCTCGTAATCAGTTATATGATCTCCTAAAATTTGAATAAAACTTGTTCTGAGGTCCGTTTTGTAGAGATTTCAGACGAGCGATCCTAAACGGGCTTTACAATGGACCCGTTGGAATTTTAACTGATTAAAAGGTACAAAAATTGAGTTTTTGCAATATAATCACGTTGAAATGCTCGTAATCAAGTATATGAACTCATAAATTTTGATTAAAAGTTGTTTTACCGTCCGTTTTGTAGAGATTTCGGACGAGCGATCCTAAATAGGCCTAAGAAAAAATGAGTTTTTACAATATAATAGTGTTGAAATGCTCGTAATCAAGTATATGATCTCCTAAATTTCGATTAAAACTTGTTTTGAGGTCCGTTTTGTAGAGGTTTCGGACGATCAGATCTAAATAAGCCTTACAATGGACCCGTTGGAATTTTAACTGAGTAAAAAGTACAAAAATTGTGTTTTTGCAATATAATCGCGTTGAAATGCTCATAATCAGTTATATGATCTCCTAAAATTTGAATAAAACTTGTTTTCCGGTCCGATTTGTAGAGGTTTCAGACAAGCGAGTCTTAATAGGCCTTACAATGGACCCGTTGGAATTTTAACCGAGTAAAAAGTAAAAAAAATGAGTTTTTGCAATATAATCGCGTTTAAATGCTCGTAATCAGTTATATGATCTCCTAAATTTTGATTAAAACTTGTTTTGAGGTCCGTTTTGTAGAGATTTCGGACGAGCGGGTCTAAATAGGCCTTACAATGGACCCGTTGGAATTTTAACTGAGTAAAAAATACAAAAATTGTCTTTTTGCAATATAATCACGTTGAAATGCTCATAATCAGTTATATGATCTCCTGAAATTTGAATAAAACTTGTTTTGCTGTCCGATTTGTAGAGGTTTCGAACAAGCGAGTCTTAATAGGCATTACAATGTACCCGTTGGAATTTTAACTGAGTAAAAAGTACAAAAAAATGAGTTTTTGCAATATAATCGCGTTGAAATGCTCGTAATCAAGTATATGAACTCATAAAATTTGAATAAAACTTGTTTTGCGGTCCGTTTTGTTGAGATTTCGGACGGGCGGGTCTTAATAGGCATCACAATGGAGCCGTTGGAATTTTAACTGAGTAAAAAGTAAAAAAATTGTGCTTTTGCAATATAATCACGTTGAAATGCTCGTAATCAAGTATATGATCTCATAAAGTTTGATTAAAACTTGTTTTGCGGTCCGTTTTGTAGAGGTTTCGGACGAGCGGGTCTAAATATGCCTTACAACGGACCCGTTGGAATTTTAACTGAGTAAAAAGTACAAAAATTGAGTTTTTGCAATATAATTGCGTTTAAATGCTTGTAATCAAGTATAAGTTCTCCTAATATTTGATTAAAACTTGTTTTGCGGTCCGTTTTGTAGAGGTTTCGATCGAGCGGGTCTGAATAAGCCTTCCAATGGACCCGTTGGAATTTTAACTAAGTAAAAAGTACAAAAATTGAGTTTTTGCAATATAATCACGTTGAAATGCTCGTAATAAGATATATGATCCGCTATAGTTTGATTAAAACTTGTTTTGAGATCAGTTTTGTATAGATTTCAGACGAGCGATCCTTAATAGGTTTTACAATGGACCCGTCGGAATTTTAACTGAGTAAAAAGTACAAAAATTGAGTTTCTGCAATATAATCACGTTGAAATGCTCGTAATCAAGTATATGATATCCTAAAATTTGATTAAAACTTGTTTTGAGGTCCATTTTGTAGAGGTTTCAGACGAGCGAGTCTAAATAGGCCTTACAATGAACCCGTTGGAAGTTTAACTGAGTAAAAAGTACAAAAATTGAGTTTTTGCAATATAATCGCTTTGAAATGCTCGTAATCAGTTATATGATCTCCTAAAATTTGAATAAAACTTGTTTTGAGGTCCGTCTTGTAGAGATTTCGGACGAGCGATCCTAAATAGGCCTTACAATGGACCCGTTGTAATTTTAACTGATTAAAAAGTAACAAAATTAGGTTTTTATATTATAATCACGTTGAAATGGTTGTAATTAAGTATATGATCTTCAAAAATTTGATTAAAACCCGTTTTGAGGTCCGTTTTGCAGAGATTTCGGACGAGCGGGTCTAAATAAGCCTTGCAATGGACCCGTTGGAATTTTTACCGAGTAAAAAGTACAAAAATTAAGTTTTTGCAATATAATCGCGTTGAAATGCTCGTAATCAGTTATATGATCTCCTAAAATTTGAATAAAACTTGTTCTGAGGTCCGTTTTGTAGAGATTTCGGACGAGCGATCCTAAACAGGCTTTACAATGGACCCGTTGGAATTTTAACTGATTAAAAGGTACAAAAATTGAGTTTTTGCAATATAATCACGTTGAAATGCTCGTAATCAAGTATATGAACTCATAAATTTTGATTAAAAGTTGTTTTACCGTCCGTTTTGTAGAGATTTCGGACGAGCGATCCTAAATAGGCCTAACAAAAAATGAGTTTTTGCAATATAATAGTGTTGAAATGCTAGTAATCAAGTATATGATCTCCTAAATTTTGATTAAAACTTGTTTTGAGGTCCGTTTTGTAGAGGTTTCGGACGATCAGATCTAAATAAGCCTTACAATGGACCCGTTGGAATTTTAACTGAGTAAAAAGTACAAAAATTGTGTTTTTGCAATATAATCGCGTTGAAATGCTCATAATCAGTTATATGATCTCCTAAAATTTGAATAAAACTTGTTTTCCGATCCGATTTGTAGAGGTTTCAGACAAGCGAGTCTTAATAGGCCTTACAATGGACCCGTTGGAATTTTAACCGAGTAAAAAGTAAAAAAAATGAGTTTTTGCAATATAATCGCGTTTAAATGCTCGTAATCAGTTATATGATCTCCTAAATTTTGATTAAAACTTGTTTTGAGGTCCGTTTTGTAGAGGTTTCGGACGAGCGGGTCTAAATAGGCCTTACAATGGACCCGTTGGAATTTTAACTGAGTAAAAATTACAAAAATTGAGTTTTTGCAATATAATCGCGTTGAAAAGCTCGTAATCAAATATATGATCTACTAAAATTAGATTAAAACTTGTTTTGCGGTCCGTTTTGTAGTGGTTTCGGACGAGCGGGTCTAAATAGGCCTTGCAATGGACCCGTTGAAATTTTATCTGAGTAAAAAGTACGAAAATTGAATTATTGAATAATAATCACATTGAAATGCTCGTAATCAGTTATAGGATCTCCTAAAATTTGAATAAAACTTGTTTTGCGGTCCAATTTGTAGAGGTTTCGGACAAGCGAGTCTTAATAGGCCTTACAATGGACCCGTTTAAATTTTAATTGAGTAAAAAGTACAAAAATTAAGTTTTTGCAATATAATCGCGTTGAAAAGCTCGTAATCAGGTATATGAACTCATAAGATTTGAGTAAAACTTGTTTTGAGGTCCGTTTTGTAGAGATTTCGGACGAGCGATCCTAAATAGGCCTTACAATGGACCCGTTGTAATTTTAATTGAGTAAAAAGTACAAAAAATGAGTTTTTGCAATATAATCACGTTGAAATGCTCGTAATCAAATATATGATCTCCTAAAATTTGATTAAAACTTGTTTTGAGGTCTGTTTTGTAGAGGTTTCGGACGAGCGAGTATAAGTAAGCCTTACAATGAACCCGTTGGAATTTTAACTGTGTAAAAAGTACAAAAATGGAGTTTTTGCAATATAATCGCGTTGAAATGCTCATAATCAGTTATATGATCTCCTAAAATTTGAATAAAACTTGTTTTGCGGTCCGATTTGTAGAGGTTTCGGACAAGCGAGTCTTAATAGGTCTTACAATGGACCCGTTGGAATTTTTCTAAGTAAAAAGTATAAAAATTGATTTTTTGCTATATAATCACGTTGAAAAGCTCGTAATCAAGTATATGAACTCATAGAATTTGATTAAAACTTGATTTGCGGTCCGTTTTGTAGAGGTTTCGGACGAGCGAGTTTAAATAGGCCTTACAATGGACATGTTGGATTTTTAACCGAGTAAAAAGTACAAAAAATGAGTTTTTGTAATATAATCGTGTTAAAATCTTGAAATCAAGTATATGAACTCATAAAATTTGATTAAACTTGTTTTGTGATCCGTTTTCTACAGGTTTCGGACGAGCGGGTTTAAATAGGCCTTACAACGGACCCGTTGGAATTTTAACTGAGTAAAAAGTACAAAAATTGAGTTTTTGCAATATAATCGAGTTGAAATGCTCGTAATCAAGTATATGAACTCATAAAATTTGAATAAAACTTGTTTTGCGGTCCGTTTTGTTGAGATTTCGGACGGGCGGGTCTTAATAGGCCTCACAATGGAGCCGTTGGAATTTTAACTGAGTAAAAAGTAAAAAAAATTGTGCTTTTGCAATATAATCACGTTGAAATGCTCGTAATCAAGTATATGATCTCATAAAGTTTGATTAAAACTTGTTTTGCGGTCCGTTTTGTAGAGGTTTCAGACGAGCGGGTCTAAATATGCCTTACAACGGACCCGTTGGAATTTTAACTGAGTAAAAAGTACAAAAATTGAGTTTTTGCAATATAATTGCGTTTAAATGCTTGTAATCAAGTATAAGTTCTCCTAATATTTGATTAAAACTTGTTTTGCGGTCCGTTTTGTAGAGGTTTCGATCGAGCGGGTCTGAATAGGCCTTCCAATGGACCCGTTGGAATTTTAACTAAGTAAAAAGTACAAAAATTGAGTTTTTGCAATATAATCACGTTGAAATGCTCGTAATAAGATATATGATCTGCTATAGTTTGATTAAAACTTGTTTTGAGATCAGTTTTGTATAGATTTCAGACGAGCGATCCTTAATAGGTTTTACAACGGACCCGTCGGAATTTTAACTGAGTAAAAAGTACAAAAATTGAGTTTCTGCAATATAATCGCGTTGAAATGCTCGTAATCAAGTATATGATATCCTAAAATTTGATTAAAACTTGTTTTGAGGTCCGTTTTGTAGAGGTTTCAGACGAGCGAGTCTAAATAGGCCTTATAATGAACCCGTTGGAATTTTAACTGAGTAAAAAGTACAAAAATTGAGTTTTTGCAATATAATCGCTTTGAAATGCTCGTAATCAGTTATATGATCTCCTAAAATTTGAATAAAACTTGTTTTGAGGTCCGTCTTGTAGAGATTTCGGACGAGCGATCCTAAATAGGCCTTACAATGGACCCGTTGTAATTTTAACTGATTAAAAAGTAACAAAATGAGGTTTTTATATTATAATCACGTTGAAATGGTTGTAATTAAGTATATGATCTCCAAAAATTTGATTAAAACCCGTTTTGCAAAGATTTCGGACGAGCGGGTCTAAATAAGCCTTGCAATGGACCCGTTGGAATTTTTACCGAGTAAAAAGTACAAAAATTAAGTTTTTGCAATATAATCGCGTTGAAATGCTCGTAATCAGTTATATGATCTCCTAAAATTTGAATAAAACTTGTTCTGAGGTCCGTTTTGTAGAGATTTCAGACGAGCGATCCTAAACGGGCTTTACAATGGACCCGTTGGAATTTTAACTGATTAAAAGGTACAAAAATTGAGTTTTTGCAATATAATCACGTTGAAATGCTCGTAATCAAGTATATGAACTCATAAATTTTGATTAAAAGTTGTTTTACCGTCCGTTTTGTAGAGATTTCGGACGAGCGATCCTAAATAGGCCTAAGAAAAAATGAGTTTTTACAATATAATAGTGTTGAAATGCTCGTAATCAAGTATATGATCTCCTAAATTTCGATTAAAACTTGTTTTGAGGTCCGTTTTGTAGAGGTTTCGGACGATCAGATCTAAATAAGCCTTACAATGGACCCGTTGGAATTTTAACTGAGTAAAAAGTACAAAAATTGTGTTTTTGCAATATAATCGCGTTGAAATGCTCATAATCATTTATATGATATCCTAAAATTTGAATAAAACTTGTTTTCCGGTCCGATTTGTAGAGGTTTCAGACAAGCGAGTCTTAATAGGCCTTACAATGGACCCGTTGGAATTTTAACCGAGTAAAAAGTAAAAAAAAATGAGTTTTTGCAATATAATCGCGTTTAAATGCTCGTAATCAGTTATATGATCTCCTAAATTTTGATTAAAACTTGTTTTGAGGTCCGTTTTGTAGAGATTTCGGACGAGCGGGTCTAAATAGGCCTTACAATGGACCCGTTGGAATTTTAACTGAGTAAAAAATACAAAAATTGTCTTTTTGCAATATAATCACGTTGAAATGCTCATAATCAGTTATATGATCTCCTGAAATTTGAATAAAACTTGTTTTGCTGTCCGATTTGTAGAGGTTTCGAACAAGCGAGTCTTAATAGGCATTACAATGTACCCGTTGGAATTTTAACTGAGTAAAAAGTACAAAAAAATGAGTTTTTGCAATATAATCGCGTTGAAATGCTCGTAATCAAGTATATGAACTCATAAAATTTGAATAAAACTTGTTTTGCGGTCCGTTTTGTTGAGATTTCGGACGGGCGGGTCTTAATAGGCATCACAATGGAGCCGTTGGAATTTTAACTAAGTAAAAAGTAAAAAAAATGTGCTTTTGCAATATAATCACGTTGAAATGCTCGTAATCAAGTATATGATCTCATAAAGTTTGATTAAAACTTGTTTTGCGGTCCGTTTTGTAGAGGTTTCGGACGAGCGGGTCTAAATATGCCTTACAACGGACCCGTTGGAATTTTAACTGAGTAAAAAGTACAAAAATTGAGTTTTTGCAATATAATTGCGTTTAAATGCTTGTAATCAAGTATAAGTTCTCCTAATATTTGATTAAAACTTGTTTTGCGGTCCGTTTTGTAGAGGTTTCGATCGAGCGGGTCTGAATAAGCCTTCCAATGGACCCGTTGGAATTTTAACTAAGTAAAAAGTACAAAAATTGAGTTTTTGCAATATAATCACGTTGAAATGCTCGTAATAAGATATATGATCCGCTATAGTTTGATTAAAACTTGTTTTGAGATCAGTTTTGTATAGATTTCAGACGAGCGATCCTTAATAGGTTTTACAATGGACCCGTCGGAATTTTAACTGAGTAAAAAGTACAAAAATTGAGTTTCTGCAATATAATCACGTTGAAATGCTCGTAATCAAGTATATGATATCCTAAAATTTGATTAAAACTTGTTTTGAGGTCCATTTTGTAGAGGTTTCAGACGAGCGAGTCTAAATAGGCCTTACAATGAACCCGTTGGAAGTTTAACTGAGTAAAAAGTACAAAAATTGAGTTTTTGCAATATAATCGCTTTGAAATGCTCGTAATCAGTTATATGATCTCCTAAAATTTGAATAAAACTTGTTTTGAGGTCCGTCTTGTAGAGATTTCGGACGAGCGATCCTAAATAGGCCTTACAATGGACCCGTTGTAATTTTAACTGATTAAAAAGTAACAAAATTAGGTTTTTATATTATAATCACGTTGAAATGGTTGTAATTAAGTATATGATCTTCAAAAATTTGACTAAAACCCGTTTTGAGGTCCGTTTTGCAGAGATTTCGGACGAGCGGGTCTAAATAAGCCTTGCAATGGACCCGTTGGAATTTTTACCGAGTAAAAAGTACAAAAATTAAGTTTTTGCAATATAATCGCGTTGAAATGCTCGTAATCAGTTATATGATCTCCTAAAATTTGAATAAAACTTGTTCTGAGGTCCGTTTTGTAGAGATTTCGGACGAGCGATCCTAAACAGGCTTTACAATGGACCCGTTGGAATTTTAACTGATTAAAAGGTACAAAAATTGAGTTTTTGCAATATAATCACGTTGAAATGCTCGTAATCAAGTATATGAACTCATAAATTTTGATTAAAAGTTGTTTTACCGTCCGTTTTGTAGAGATTTCGGACGAGCGATCCTAAATAGGCCTAACAAAAAATGAGTTTTTGCAATATAATAGTGTTGAAATGCTAGTAATCAAGTATATGATCTCCTAAATTTTGATTAAAACTTGTTTTGAGGTCCGTTTTGTAGAGGTTTCGGACGATCAGATCTAAATAAGCCTTACAATGGACCCGTTGGAATTTTAACTGAGTAAAAAGTACAAAAATTGTGTTTTTGCAATATAATCGCGTTGAAATGCTCATAATCAGTTATATGATCTCCTAAAATTTGAATAAAACTTGTTTTCCGGTCCGATTTGTAGAGGTTTCAGACAAGCGAGTCTTAATAGGCCTTACAATGGACCCGTTGGAATTTTAACCGAGTAAAAAGTAAAAAAAATGAGTTTTTGCAATATAATCGCGTTTAAATGCTCGTAATCAGTTATATGATCTCCTAAATTTTGATTAAAACTTGTTTTGAGGTCCGTTTTGTAGAGGTTTCGGACGAGCGGGTCTAAATAGGCCTTACAATGGACCCGTTGGAATTTTAACTGAGTAAAAATTACAAAAATTGAGTTTTTGCAATATAATCGCGTTGAAAAGCTCGTAATCAAATATATGATCTACTAAAATTAGATTAAAACTTGTTTTGCGGTCCGTTTTGTAGTGGTTTCGGACGAGCGGGTCTAAATAGGCCTTGCAATGGACCCGTTGAAATTTTATCTGAGTAAAAAGTACGAAAATTGAATTATTGAATAATAATCACATTGAAATGCTCGTAATCAGTTATAGGATCTCCTAAAATTTGAATAAAACTTGTTTTGCGGTCCAATTTGTAGAGGTTTCGGACAAGCGAGTCTTAATAGGCCTTACAATGGACCCGTTTAAATTTTAATTGAGTAAAAAGTACAAAAATTAAGTTTTTGCAATATAATCGCGTTGAAAAGCTCGTAATCAGGTATATGAACTCATAAGATTTGAGTAAAACTTGTTTTGAGGTCCGTTTTGTAGAGATTTCGGACGAGCGATCCTAAATAGGCCTTACAATGGACCCGTTGTAATTTTAATTGAGTAAAAAGTACAAAAAATGAGTTTTTGCAATATAATCACGTTGAAATGCTCGTAATCAAGTATATGATCTCCTAAAATTTGAATAAAACTTGTTTTGAAGTTCGTTTTGTAGAGATTTCGTAAGAGCAATCCTAAATAGACCTTACAATGGACCCGTTGGAATTTTAACTGAGTAAAAAGCACAAAAATTGAGTTTTTGCAATATAATTGCATTGAAAAACTCGTAATCAAGTATATGAACTCCAAAAATTTAATTAAAACTTGTTTTGCGTCGTTTTGTAGAGGTTTCGGACGATGGGTCTAAATAGGCCTTACAATGCACCCGTTCGAATTTTAACTGAGTAAAAAATACAAAAAATTAGTTTTTGCAATATAATCGCATTGAAAAGCTTGTAATCAAGTATATGATCTCCTAAAGTTTGATTAAAACTTGTTTTGTGGTCCGTTTTGTAGAGGTTTCGGGCAAGAATTTTAACAAAGTAAAAATTGAGTTACAATGGACCCGTTGGAATTTTAACTGAGTAAAAAGTACAAAAATTGAGTTTTTGCAATATAATCGAGTTGAAATGCTCGTAATCAGTTATATGATCTCCTAAAATTTGAATAAAACATGTTTTGTGGTCCGATTTGTAGAGGTTTTGACGAGCGGGTCTAAATAGGCCTTACAATGGACCCGTTGGAATTTTAACTGAGTAAAAAGTACATAAATTTAGTTTTTGAAATATAATCGCGTTGAAAATCTCGAAATCAAGTATATGAACTCCTAAAATTTGATTAAAACTTGTTTTTTGGTCTGTTTTGTAAGTGTTTCGGACGAGCGGGTCTAAATAGGCCATACAATGGACCCGTTGGAATTTTAACTGAGTAAAAAGTACAAAAATTGTGTTTTTGCAATATAATCGCGTTGAAATGCTCATAATCAGTTTTACGATCTCCTAAGATTTGATTAAAACTTGTTTTCCGGTCCGATTTGTAGAGGTTTCAGAGAAGCGAGTCTTAATAGGCCTTACAATGGACCCGTTGGAATTTTAACCGAGTAAAAAGTAAAAAAAATTGAGTTTTTGCAATATAATCGCGTTTAAATGCTCGTAATCAGTTATATGATCTCCTAAATTTTGATTAAAACTTGTTTTGAGGTCCGTTTTGTAGAGGTTTTGGACGAGCGGGTCTAAATAGGCCTTACAATGGACCCGTTGGAATTTTAACTGAGTAAAAAATACAAAAATTGTCTTTTTGCAATATAATCGCGTTGAAATGCTCATAATCAGTTATATGATCTCCTGAAATTTGAATAAAACTTGTTTTGCTGTCCGATTTGTAGAGGTTTCGAACAAGCGAGTCTTAATAGGCATTACAATGTACCCGTTGGAATTTTAACTGAGTAAAAAGTACAAAAAATTGAGTTTTTGCAATATAATCGCGTTGAAATTCTCGTAATCAAGTACATGAACTCATAAATTTTGATTAAAAGTTGTTTTGTCCTCCGTTTTGTAGAGATTTCGGACGAGCGATCCTAATAGGCCTTACAATAAACCCGTTGGAATTTTAACTAAGTAAAAAGTACAAAAATTGAGTTTTTGCATTATAATCGCGTTGAAAAGCTCGTAATCAAATACTTGAACTCCAAAAAATTGATTAAAACTTGTTTTGCCGTCCGTTTTGTAGAGGTTTCGGACGAGCGGGTCTAAATAGGCCTTACAATGGACCTGTTAGAATCTTAACTGAGTAAAAAGTACAAAAATTTAGTTTTTGCAATATAATCACGTTGAAAAGCTCGTAATCAAGTATATGAACTCCTAAAATTTGATTAAAACTTGTTTTTTCGGTCCGTTTTGTAGAGGCTTCGGACGAGCGGGTCTAAATATTCCTTACAACGGACTCGTTTGAATTTTAACTAAGTAAAAAGTACAAAAATTGAGTTTTTGCAACATAATCGCGATGAAATGCTCGTAATCAAGTATATGATCTCCTAAATTTTGATTGAAACTTGTTTTGCGGTCCGTTTTGTAGAGGTTTCGGTCGAACGGGTCTAAATTGGCCTTGCAATGGACCCGTTGGAATTTTAACTGAGTAAAAATTACAAAAATTGAGTTTTTGCAATATAATCGCGTTGAAAAGCTCGTAATCAAATATATGATCTACTAAAATTAGATTAAAACTTGTTTTGCGGTCCGTTTTGTAGTGGTTTCGGACGAGCGGGTCTAAATAGGCCTTGCAATGGACCCGTTGAAATTTTATCTAAGTAAAAAGTACGAAAATTGAATTATTGAATAATAATCACATTGAAATGCTCGTAATCAGTTATAGGATCTCCTAAAATTTGAATAAAACTTGTTTTGCGGTCCAATTTGTAGAGGTTTCGGACAAGCGAGTCTTAATAGGCCTTACAATGGACCCGTTTAAATTTTAATTGAGTAAAAAGTACAAAAATTAAGTTTTTGCAATATAATCGCGTTGAAAAGCTCGTAATCAGGTATATGAACTCATAAGATTTGAGTAAAACTTGTTTTGAGGTCCGTTTTGTAGAGATTTCGGACGAGCGATCCTAAATAGGCCTTACAATGGACCCGTTGTAATTTTAATTGAGTAAAAAGTACAAAAAATGAGTTTTTGCAATATAATCACGTTGAAATGCTCGTAATCAAGTATATGATCTCCTAAAATTTGAATAAAACTTGTTTTGAAGTTCGTTTTGTAGAGATTTCGTAAGAGCAATCCTAAATAGGCCTTACAATGGACCCGTTGGAATTTTAACTGAGTAAAAAGCACAAAAATTGAGTTTTTGCAATATAATTGCATTGAAAAACTCGTAATCAAGTATATGAACTCCAAAAATTTAATTAAAACTTGTTTTGCGTCGTTTTGTAGAGGTTTCGGACGATGGGTCTAAATAGGCCTTACAATGCACCCGTTCGAATTTTAACTGAGTAAAAAATACAAAAAATTAGTTTTTGCAATATAATCGCATTGAAAAGCTTGTAATCAAGTATATGATCTCCTAAAGTTTGATTAAAACTTGTTTTGTGGTCCGTTTTGTAGAGGTTTCGGGCAAGAATTTTAACAAAGTAAAAATTGAGTTACAATGGACCCGTTGGAATTTTAACTGAGTAAAAAGTACAAAAATTGAGTTTTTGCAATATAATCGAGTTGAAATGCTCGTAATCAGTTATATGATCTCCTAAAATTTGAATAAAACATGTTTTGTGGTCCGATTTGTAGAGGTTTTGACGAGCGGGTCTAAATAGGCCTTACAATGGACCCGTTGGAATTTTAACTGAGTAAAAAGTACATAAATTTAGTTTTTGAAATATAATCGCGTTGAAAATCTCGAAATCAAGTATATGAACTCCTAAAATTTGATTAAAACTTGTTTTTTGGTCTGTTTTGTAAGTGTTTCGGACGAGCGGGTCTAAATAGGCCATACAATGGACCCGTTGGAATTTTAACTGAGTAAAAAGTACAAAAATTGTGTTTTTGCAATATAATCGCGTTGAAATGCTCATAATCAGTTTTACGATCTCCTAAAATTTGAATAAAACTTGTTTTCCGGTCCGATTTGTAGAGGTTTCAGAGAAGCGAGTCTTAATAGGCCTTACAATGGACCCGTTGGAATTTTAACCGAGTAAAAAGTAAAAAAAATTGAGTTTTTGCAATATAATCGCGTTTAAATGCTCGTAATCAGTTATATGATCTCCTAAATTTTGATTAAAACTTGTTTTGAGGTCCGTTTTGTAGAGGTTTCGGACGAGCGGGTCTAAATAGGCCTTACAATGGACCCGTTGGAATTTTAACTGAGTAAAAAATACAAAAATTGTCTTTTTGCAATATAATCGCGTTGAAATGCTCATAATCAGTTATATGATCTCCTGAAATTTGAATAAAACTTGTTTTGCTGTCCGATTTGTAGAGGTTTCGAACAAGCGAGTCTTAATAGGCATTACAATGTACCCGTTGGAATTTTAACTGAGTAAAAAGTACAAAAAAATTGAGTTTTTGCAATATAATCGCGTTGAAATGCTCGTAATCAAGTACATGAACTCATAAATTTTGATTAAAAGTTGTTTTGTCCTCCGTTTTGTAGAGATTTCGGACGAGCGATCCTAATAGGCCTTACAATAAACCCGTTGGAATTTTAACTAAGTAAAAAGTACAAAAATTGAGTTTTTGCATTATAATCGCGTTGAAAAGCTCGTAATCAAATACTTGAACTCCAAAAAATTGATTAAAACTTGTTTTGTCGTCCGTTTTGTAGAGGTTTCGGACGAGCGGGTCTAAATAGGCCTTACAATGGACCTGTTAGAATCTTAACTGAGTAAAAAGTACAAAAATTTAGTTTTTGCAATATAATCACGTTGAAAAGCTCGTAATCAAGTATATGAACTCCTAAAATTTGATTAAAACTTGTTTTTTCGGTCCGTTTTGTAGAGGCTTCGGACGAGCGGGTCTAAATATTCCTTACAACGGACTCGTTTGAATTTTAACTATGTAAAAAGTACAAAAATTGAGTTTTTGCAACATAATCGCGATGAAATGCTCGTAATCAAGTATATGATCTCCTAAATTTTGATTGAAACTTGTTTTGCGGTCCGTTTTGTAGAGGTTTCGGTCGAACGGGTCTAAATTGGCCTTGCAATGGACCCGTTGGAATTTTAACTGAGTAAAAATTACAAAAATTGAGTTTTTGCAATATAATCGCGTTGAAAAGCTCGTAATCAAATATATGATCTACTAAAATTAGATTAAAACTTGTTTTGCGGTCCGTTTTGTAGTGGTTTCGGACGAGCGGGTCTAAATAGGCCTTGCAATGGACCCGTTGAAATTTTATCTAAGTAAAAAGTACGAAAATTGAATTATTGAATAATAATCACATTGAAATGCTCGTAATCAGTTATATGATCTCCTAAAATTTGAATAAAACTTGTTTTGCAGTCCAATTTGTAGAGGTTTCGGACAAGCGAGTCTTAATAGGCCTTACAATGGACCCGTTTAAATTTTAATTGAGTAAAAAGTACAAAAATTGAGTTTTTGCAATATAATCGCGTTGAAAAGCTCGTAATCAGGTATATGAACTCATAAGATTTGAGTAAAACTTGTTTTGAGGTCCGTTTTGTAGAGATTTCGTAAGAGCGATCCTAAATAGGCCTTACAATGGACCCGTTGGAATTTTAACTGAGTAAAAAGCACAAAAATTGAGTTTTTGCAATATAATTGCATTGAAAAACTCGTAATCAAGTATATGAACTCCAAAAATTTAATTAAAACTTGTTTTGCGTCGTTTTGTAGAGGTTTCGGACGATGGGTCTAAATAGGCCTTACAATGCACCCGTTCGAATTTTAACTGAGTAAAAAATACAAAAAATTAGTTTTTGCAATATAATCGCATTGAAAAGCTTGTAATCAAGTATATGATCTCCTAAAGTTTGATTAAAACTTGTTTTGTGGTCCGTTTTGTAGAGGTTTCGGGCAAGAATTTTAACAAAGTAAAAATTGAGTTACAATGGACCCGTTGGAATTTTAACTGAGTAAAAAGTACAAAAATTGAGTTTTTGCAATATAATCGAGTTGAAATGCTCGTAATCAGTTATATGATCTCCTAAAATTTGAATAAAACATGTTTTGTGGTCCGATTTGTAGAGGTTTTGACGAGCGGGTCTAAATAGGCCTTACAATGGACCCGTTGGAATTTTAACTGAGTAAAAAGTACATAAATTTAGTTTTTGAAATATAATCGCGTTGAAAATCTCGAAATCAAGTATATGAACTCCTAAAATTTGATTAAAACTTGTTTTTTGGTCTGTTTTGTAAGTGTTTCGGACGAGCGGGTCTAAATAGGCCATACAATGGACCCGTTGGAATTTTAACTGAGTAAAAAGTACAAAAATTGTGTTTTTGCAATATAATCGCGTTGAAATGCTCATAATCAGTTTTACGATCTCCTAAGATTTGATTAAAACTTGTTTTCCGGTCCGATTTGTAGAGGTTTCAGAGAAGCGAGTCTTAATAGGCCTTACAATGGACCCGTTGGAATTTTAACCGAGTAAAAAGTAAAAAAAATTGAGTTTTTGCAATATAATCGCGTTTAAATGCTCGTAATCAGTTATATGATCTCCTAAATTTTGATTAAAACTTGTTTTGAGGTCCGTTTTGTAGAGGTTTCGGACGAGCGGGTCTAAATAGGCCTTACAATGGACCCGTTTGAATTTTAACTGAGTAAAAAATACAAAAATTGTCTTTTTGCAATATAATCGCGTTGAAATGCTCATAATCAGTTATATGATCTCCTGAAATTTGAATAAAACTTGTTTTGCTGTCCGATTTGTAGAGGTTTCGAACAAGCGAGTCTTAATAGGCATTACAATGTACCCGTTGGAATTTTAACTGAGTAAAAAGTACAAAAAAATAGAGTTTTTGCAATATAATCGCGTTGAAATGCTCGTAATCAAGTACATGAACTCATAAATTTTGATTAAAAGTTGTTTTGTCCTCCGTTTTGTAGAGATTTCGGACGAGCGATCCTAATAGGCCTTACAATAAACCTGTTGGAATTTTAACTAAGTAAAAAGTACAAAAATTGAGTTTTTGCATTATAATCGCGTTGAAAAGCTCGTAATCAAATACTTGAACTCCAAAAAATTGATTAAAACTTGTTTTGTCGTCCGTTTTGTAGAGGTTTCGGACGAGCGGGTCTAAATAGGCCTTACAATGGACCTGTTAGAATCTTAACTGAGTAAAAAGTACAAAAATTTAGTTTTTGCAATATAATCACGTTGAAAAGCTCGTAATCAAGTATATGAACTCCTAAAATTTGATTAAAACTTGTTTTTTCGGTCCGTTTTGTAGAGGCTTCGGACGAGCGGGTCTAAATATTCCTTACAACGGACTCGTTTGAATTTTAACTATGTAAAAAGTACAAAAATTGAGTTTTTGCAACATAATCGCGATGAAATGCTCGTAATCAAGTATATGATCTCCTAAATTTTGATTGAAACTTGTTTTGCGGTCCGTTTTGTAGAGGTTTCGGTCGAACGGGTCTAAATTGGCCTTGCAATGGACCCGTTGGAATTTTAACTGAGTAAAAATTACAAAAATTGAGTTTTTGCAATATAATCGCGTTGAAAAGCTCGTAATCAAATATATGATCTACTAAAATTAGATTAAAACTTGTTTTGCGGTCCGTTTTGTAGTGGTTTCGGACGAGCGGGTCTAAATAGGCCTTGCAATGGACCCGTTGAAATTTTATCTAAGTAAAAAGTACGAAAATTGAATTATTGAATAATAATCACATTGAAATGCTCGTAATCAGTTATATGATCTCCTAAAATTTGAATAAAACTTGTTTTGCAGTCCAATTTGTAGAGGTTTCGGACAAGCGATTCTTAATAGGCCTTACAATGGACCCGTTTAAATTTTAATTGAGTAAAAAGTACAAAAATTGAGTTTTTGCAATATAATCGCGTTGAAAAGCTCGTAATCAGGTATATGAACTCATAAGATTTGAGTAAAACTTGTTTTGAGGTCCGTTTTGTAGAGATTTCGGACGAGCGATCCTAAATAGGCCTTACAATGGACCCGTTGTAATTTTAATTGAGTAAAAAGTACAAAAAATGAGTTTTTGCAATATAATCACGTTGAAATGCTCGTAATCAAGTATATGATCTCCTAAAATTTGAATAAAACTTGTTTTGAAGTTCGTTTTGTAGAGATTTCGTAAGAGCGATCCTAAATAGGCCTTACAATGGACCCGTTGGAATTTTAACTGAGTAAAAAGCACAAAAATTGAGTTTTTGCAATATAATTGCATTGAAAAACTCGTAATCAAGTATATGAACTCCAAAAATTTAATTAAAACTTGTTTTGCGTCGTTTTGTAGAGGTTTCGGACGATGGGTCTAAATAGGCCTTACAATGCACCCGTTCGAATTTTAACTGAGTAAAAAATACAAAAAATTAGTTTTTGCAATATAATCGCATTGAAAAGCTTGTAATCAAGTATATGATCTCCTAAAGTTTGATTAAAACTTATTTTGTGGTCCGTTTTGTAGAGGTTTCGGGCAAGAATTTTAACAGAGTAAAAATTGAGTTACAATGGACCCGCTGGAATTTTAACTGAGTAAAAAGTACAAAAATTGAGTTTTTGCAATATAATCGAGTTGAAATGCTCGTAATCAGTTATATGATCTCCTAAAATTTGAATAAAACATGTTTTGTGGTCCGATTTGTAGAGGTTTTGACGAGCGGGTCTAAATAGGCCTTACAATGGACCCGTTGGAATTTTAACTGAGTAAAAAGTACATAAATTTAGTTTTTGAAATATAATCGCGTTGAAAATCTCGAAATCAAGTATATGAACTCCTAAAATTTGATTAAAACTTGTTTTTTGGTCTGTTTTGTAAGTGTTTCGGACGAGCGGGTCTAAATAGGCCATACAATGGACCCGTTGGAATTTTAACTGAGTAAAAAGTACAAAAATTGAGTTTTTGCAATATAATCGCTTTGAAATGCTCGTAATCAAGTATATGATATCCTAAGATTTGATTAAAACTTGTTTTGCGGTCTGTTTTGTATAGGTTTCGGATGAGCGGGTCTAAATAGGCCTTGCAATGGACCCATTGGCATTTTAACTGAGTAAAAAGTACAAAAATTGAGTTTTTGCGATATAATCGTGTTGAAATGCTCGTAATCAGTTATATGATCTCCTAAAATTTGAATAAAACTTGTCTTGAGGTCCGTTTTGTAGAGGTTTCGGACGAGCGATCCTAAATAGGCCTTACAATGGACCCATTGTAATTTTAACTGAGTAAAAAGTAAAAAATTTGAGTTTTTGCAATATAATCGCATTGAAATGCTCGTAATCAGTTATATGATCTCTTAAAATTTGGCTAAAACTTGTTTTGAGGTCCGTTTTGTAGAGATTTCGGACGAGCGATCCTAAATAGGCCTTACAATGGACCCGTTGGAATTTTAACGAGTAAAAAGCACAAAAATTTAGTTTTTGAAATATAATTGCGTTGAAAAACTCGTAATCAAGTATATGAACTCCAGAAATTTGATTAAAACTTGTTTTGCGGCCCGTTTTGTAGAGGTTTCGGACGAGCGGGTCTAAATAGGCCTTACCATGGACCCGTTGGAATTTTAAGTAAGTAAAAAGTACAAAAATTTAATTTTTGCAATATAATCGCATTGAAAAGCTCGTAATCAAGTATATGAACTCCTAAAATTTGATTAAAACCTATTTTTCGGTCCGTTTTGTAGAGGTTTCGGACGAGCGGGTCTAAATAGGCCTTACAATGGACCCGTGGGAATTTTAACTGAGTAAAAAGTACAAAAAATTGAGTTTTTACAATATAATCACGTTTAAATGCTCGTAATCAGTTATATGATCTCCTAAAATTTGAATAAAACTTGTTTTGCGGTCTGATTTGTAGAGGTTTCGGACAAGCGAGTCTTAATAGGCCTTACAATGGACCCGTTGGAATTTTAACTGAGTAAAAAGTACAAAAAATTGAGTTTTTGCAATATAATCGCGTTGAAATGCTCGTAATCAAGTATATGAACTCATTGATTTTGATTAAAACTTGTTTTGAGGTCCGTTTTGTAGAGATTTCAGACTAGCGATCCTAAATAAGCCTTACAATTGACCCATTGGAATTTTAACTGAGTAAAAAGTACAAAAATTGAGTTTTTGCAATATAATCGCGTTGAAAAGCTCGTAATCAAGTATATGAACTCTAAAGATTTGATTAAAACTTGTTTTGCGGTCCGTTTTGTAGAGGTTTCGGACGAGCGGGTCTAAATAAGCCTTACAACGGACCCGTTGGAATTTTAACTAAGTAAAAGGTAGAAAATTTTAGTTTTTGCAATATAATCGCGTTGAAAAGCTCGTAATCAAGTATATGAACTCCTGAAATTTGATTAAAACTTATTTTTCGGTCCGTTTTGTAGAGGTTTCGGACGAGCGGGTCTAAATAGGCCTTACAATGGACCCATTGGAATTTTAACTGAGTAAAAAGTACAAAAGTTGAGTTTTTTCAATATAATCGCGATGAAATGCTCGTAATCAAGTATATGGTCTCCTAAATTTTGATTGAAACTTGTTTTGCGGTCTGTTTTGTAGAGGTTTCGGTCGAGCGGGTCTAAATAGGCCTCGCAATGGACCCGTTGGAATATTAACTGAGTAAAAAGTACTAAAATTGAGCTTTTGCAATATAATCGCGTTGAAATGCTCGTAATCAATTATATGATCTCCTAAAATTTGAATAAAACTTGTTTTGAGGTCCGTTTTGTAGAGATTTCGGACGAGCGATCTTAAATAGGCCTTACAATAGACCCGTTGTAATTTTCACTGAGTAAAAAGTACAAAAATTGAGTTTTTGCAATATAATCGCGTTGAAATGCTCGTAACCAGTTACATGATCTCCTAAAATTTGAATAAAACTTGTTTTTAGGGTCCGATTTGTAGAGCTTTCGGGCAAGCGATTTGTACAAAAATTGAGTTTATGCAACATAATGGCGTTGAAATTCTCGTAATCAAGTATATGAACTCATAAGCTTTGATTAAAACTTGTTTTGAGGTTCATTTTGTAGAGATTTCGGACGAGGGATCCTAAATTTGCCTTACAATGGACCCGTTTGAATTTTAACTGAGTAAAAAGTACAAAAATTGAGTTTTTACAGTATAATCGCGTTGAAACGCTCGTAATCAAGTATATGAACTACAAAAATTTGATTAAACCTTGTTTTGTGGTTCGTTTTGCAGAGGTTTCGGACGAGTGGGTCTAAATAGGCCTTGCAATGGACCCATTGGAATTTTTTTTGAAGAAAAGGCCTCATTAAAAACCCCTACTACTATCCTTCAAGCAGAGCTAGAGGACCCTAAAAAGGGGAAAAGAGTGCCCAAATATTATTAATCAAAAATGATTTGTTACAAATTATTGTATACAATGTGGGATATCCGAATTAAATGACGTAGAAGTCATAGAATTCAGCGAAAAGGAAGCCAAAGTATGGGCTATAATATTTGCCTCACGGCGTACAAAAGAAATAGAAGTAAAGTCAAAGTCATGAAGAGCAGCTTGTATCTGAAGAATAGTTGGTCCCATAGTAGAGAGGTCCTAAGCAGGATTGTTGATCCTATTCGCGAGAGAAGCACAGTCAGTTTCGATCAAGATACGAGACCAACCTTGAGATCGGGCAAAGGTGAGCCCAGCTAGGATGCTTTCCTCTTCACTGGTGATAGCATCCTGACAGCTACCGAGAGGGAAAGCAAGACCACCCACGACTGCTCCTGCAGAATCACGAGCAACAACGCCAACGGCTGCTGCACGAGTAGATGGGTTAAAGGCTCCGTCCACATTTATTTTGATAGGAATAGGTGGAGGAGGCGTTCGGGAAGGAGTAGAAAATGTAGATGGAGCTAGGTCAATCGAATTTAATGATTTATAAAATTCGTCATGTAAGCTAATTGAATTAACAGCAATTAGCCATGGAGGTTGTAGATGGTGGTTGTGAACCCAGTCATTTCGTCTGTTCCATATATTCCATAAAACAGTAAGAAAGAGACCAAATTTATCAGAGGAAATTTTAGAGGCTGCTTCCTCTAACCATTGCATGGGCGTAGGAGCTAAACTCTTATAGAGAGAGATAAGGATACCACTAATTTGGAGAGCTTCAGATGCCCCAGGGCAGTCACGAAACGCATGAAGGATCGATTCTGAGTGGCTACCACAGATAGAGCAAGGCCCCGAGCTGGGGGAAAAGGCTTGCATTTTAGATCCAACTGGTAGAGCATCAGAAGCCATACGCCAGCCGAAAGTTTTAACTTTGGGTAAAGCTTTGATTTTGGATAAAAACTTCCAAAAGCGAGTTGGTGGTGAAGGTTGGGTTATGGAACGTTGTAAGAAAATATATCCAGAACGGACTGAGTAAATACCCGAGTCGTTGGGAGACCAGAGTATTGAGTCACGTTGATCATTTATGATGGGAATATGGAGAATGGCATCGGCATCAATTGGATTGAAATAATTGTTTATCTTAACCGTATCCCAGGCAGTTTGGTTACGTATCATAAAATCACGACATCGAATGTGAAATTCATCAGAGATTTCGTAATCCCCAGTAAGCTCAATCGAGGAAGACCCTCCCCATATATCTTTGTGTATTCTAATATTACTGTTTATACCAGGGCGGTGAAGAAAGTCAGGGAAAAGACGCTGAAGAGCGTTATAAATACCTTGCCAAGCAAAGGAGCCCCTGTTGGGTTTTGTTGCATCCAAAATGTTGCCTGAAGGAAAGTATTTAGACCGGTATATTTGTCCTAATAAGGAATCTGGTTCACAGATGAGTTTCCAAATTTGCTTGCCCAATAGAGCAATGTTAAAGTCGTGTAAATCCTTAAAACCCATGCCGCCAACAGATTTAGGTAAGCATATACGATTCCAAGGTAACATATGCCAACCTTTTTTGTTGGATTTACCCGTCCACCAGTATTGACGGATTGATGTAGTCATGTCGTCAATGATATTTTGTGGTAGTAGATAGCAAGACATAACATATTGTGGGAGAGATTGTAAGACAGCTTTGATGAAAATCTCACGGCCACTAAAGGATAGTAAATGTTTGTCCCAACTAGAGAGACGATCATGTACTTTATCACGTACAAAACCTAATGATTCAGTTTTATTTTTCCCAATTAGGAGCGGGATGCCTAGGTATACTCCAGGGTTAGTAACCTCACGTACCTGTAAAAGGCTGTTAATAGCATTTCTTGTTGCAGATGGTGTACGCGGGTTATAGAAAATTGTTGACTTCTCAAAATTGACTGCTTGACCGGATGCATTGGCATACGTTTGAAGAGCATTTTTCAGAAGAGACGCTTCAGACCGATTAGTATTAATAAATACCATACAATCATCAGCAAAGAGAAGGTGGTTGACTTTGGGCCCATGTTTACTTGCGCCTAGTCCTGGAAGTAGTTTAGTTTGTTGAGCAGCTGCTAAGAAAGCCGAGAGGCCTTGAGTACAGAAGAGAAAGAGGAAAGGGGATAGAGGATCCCCCTGTCGAAGACCACGTTGAGGTTGAAAGGTGGGTGAAAACGAATTATTAATTTTAACCGAAAAAGAGACTGTAGTAATACAACGCATTATAAGCTCGATCCATTCGGATGCAAAGCCCATGCGTTCCATTACATTTGCGAGAAAAGACCATTCTACTCTATCGAAGGCTTTTTCCATATCTAGCTTGAGAGCAGCTCCTTGAGAGGATTTAGTAGCTCCTGAGTTAATATTATGAATAATTTCATGAGCAACAAGGATGTTGTCAGATATGTTGCGTCCCTGGACAAAGGCTGCTTGATTAGGGCTAATGCATAGAGGTATGGCCTGTTTCATTCTGTTGACTATTGTTTTGGCAACTATTTTATAGAGTACAGTGCAGAGACTAATTAGTCTAAGTTGTTTCATGGAGGTTGGGTTTTGTACCTTGGGTATTAGTACTAATATAGTTTTGTTTACTGAGGCCATATTAGCGTTGCCGTTTAATAGGTTAAAACAAAGGTTAATAACATCGTCTCGCACTGTATCCCAGTGTTGTCTAAAGAAGCTACTGGGTAGACCATCGGAACCAGGAGCTTTCCTAGGGTCAATATCTTTAAAAGCATGAAGAATTTCCTCTCTAGTGAACGCCTTTAGTAGGTTTTCATTCATTGAAGAATTGATAGAAGGGTGAATTTTGTCAAGAATGATGTTTGAGATTTGGGGGTTAGATGTTGTGAACAAGTTTTGGAAATAATCAGAAGCGATATTCATAATGTCCGATTCAGAAGTGCACCAAATGGAATTGGCATCGTAAAGGCATATGATTGAATTTTTCTTGTTCCTATTAGAAGCACGGGCATGGAAGAACTTGGTGTTTTTGTCCCCTTGGGAGAGCCAAAGAGTTCGGGATCTTTGAGCCCAATAAACTTCTTGTTCTGTTAAAAGTGTATTTAATTCAGTTCTATAATTTAAGTAGACTTGTTCATTTGTGACTGTTAAGGGATGGTATAGTAATTTATTTATTTATTTAGTGAGGAACTTAATTCTTCCGGTTGATTTAAAGCGTTGTTGGTTTTGCCATTCTTCTAGGTAAAGTACCTACCGCTTCAATTTTGTTTATGGCTGTTCTGGGAGTATCGGCCCATGCCCTTTTGATTGTTTGGATATTATCTATATTATTAGCCCAGCAACTTTCGAATCTGAAATTCTTGGGAGGTTGTGTTTTGAGTGTAGTAGTCGAAGTATCTAATTCGAGAAGAAGGAAACAATGGTCAGATTTAGCAACGTATTCTGTGGTGATTCGATGAGAAGGGTAGAGATCTTGCCATGCGGAATTAGCGATAAATCGATCTAGTCTTTCATGTATTACCGGGGTTAAGGGTCCCACTTTTGTCCATGTGAACCAACCCGAAGTTGGTTTACAATCAAAGAGGTTGTTTCGAGTTAAACAATTATGAAAGTTTTTAATTTGGGATCTAGCTCTACGGGGGCCCCCTTGTTTTTCCGAATCCGTTAAAATTTCATTGAAATCTCCGCCGAGAAGCCAAGGGATATCTTTAGTAGAAGGGTATAAAGAATCAATTAGCTCCCATGTTTTATATTTTTGGCTAGTTTCCGGATAACCGTGCATACCAGTGAAAAACATTGTGGAGTTATTCTTTATAATTTGAATATGAATGTAACGCGACGAATAGGAAATTAAACTTATATTAATGTTGTTTGCAGCAAATAATGAAATTCTGGAACACCCTTCCGTAGGGGAAATAGAAATAATGTCTAACATACCTAATGAAAGACATAGGCGGTTACATTCCGCATTATTTATTTTAGTCTCGCATAAGAAAATGATATCGGGGTTGGTGCGTTGGACATAGGACCGGAGATGTTGAACCGTCGGGGCTTGTCCAAGACCCTGACAGTTCCAGCATAGGATCCTCATTTTGCTTGGCGGGGCTGGGAATCAGCCGCCGCCGGAGAGTTTTTAGAGCTGCTCATCCCAGCTTTTGGAGTAGATCCTGACTGTTTGGATTTTTTCGGCGGGAGCGATACTTGTATTGGAGAGCGGCGTTTCATGCCTCGGTTTGTTTGGGTTGGTGCAGGTGCAGGTGCAGGTGCAATTATAGGAACAGGTGCAGCGGCTGCATCATTCAGGTAAGTTTTGAGTAACCACTGATTAAAGTCATTGAATATTGTGTCAGTGGGTTTAGAAGGCTTACTCGATTCAGAGTCAAACTTCTTAATCTGCTCGACAGTAGGGCTAGGGACACCATAATCATCCGTGGTGTCCCAATCATCATCAGAACCATCTTCCGGAATGGGATAGACGGTGTTCATGGGTTGGGCCTCAAGAGGAGCTTTTTGCTTCAAATCAGCTGTAGGGGGGCCATCATCCATGGTCATGTCGACGTTTTGGCCTTCATTAAGAGAGCCTATGTATTGGAGAGTAGTTGTGATTAGGAACTTATAACTATTTGAATAAAGTATGTGGAGGAAGGAAAATAATTTACCCATATTATTCTGTTCGTTAGGAGGAGCTATTGGATTGACCGGAGCTGCTGGGATATTCATTGGAGCCACTACGATAAAAATAGTAGTTAAGTATTTTGATAGAAAAATTGGGGTGAGAAGACAATTAAAAAAATAGGTTATTGTAAATGTTAATATAAATTTACCATTCACTGGAGGGATGTTTGGGTTCAGATTCGGTTCCAAATTGCAGATACGTCCCCGAATACCAGCTGGGCGACGTCTAGGTGGAAGGTAGCGGAGCCATTCTCCGTACTGTAACTTGTTGAGATCGAGTGAAGAACGGATAGGACAGTTTTCTAAGGTGTGGCTGATAATACCACAACCAGGACAGAGAGTCGGGAGTCTTTCATACTGAAGTCGGCGCATAATTTTGTTTTCACCAGATCCAATAAACACAAATCGGGTGACAGGTCTTGTAATGTTGAGCAGAATTTCAACTCGAAGGAATTTATTCATATTCCCATCGATTTGGCGGGTATCCGTTCGGAGGACATTACCAACCATTGATCCTAGAGCATGTCCCACCAGATGGGATCAGTCAGCATCAGCAAAAAGTGAATCAGGGAGGGAGAAAATACGGATCCAGATTCTCATGATGTTGAAGTTGTAGTCGTTTACGGATTTGGCTGGATCATATTCGGTGACTGCTAGCCATTCATCCTTGTACAACCAAGGTCCACGGTTGA
Organism: Hibiscus trionum; assembly: GCA_030270665.1. Classification (NCBI taxonomy): domain Eukaryota; kingdom Viridiplantae; phylum Streptophyta; class Magnoliopsida; order Malvales; family Malvaceae; genus Hibiscus; species Hibiscus trionum. Next base: position 32,298,014 of record BSYR01000010.1, on the reverse strand, counting down.
TAATCTCATAGCAATTCTTGATTTCCTTGAACTTGATTTTGAGGAAATTATCTTGTATCACTGAGATGGATACTACTTCATTAGGTTTCCAGATGCCTTCGAAAGCATTGATAACAGCATAAATGTCTAAAGCCGTGGACGAAATAAAGCGACCAATTACAATGAGCTTGGGATCTTCCTTGATGAAGTCGAAATCAGGTGTGTAAAGCAGTTCTGATTCTTCATTGGTGAGATTGATCGAGTTGAGTTGGGGGATGGAAGAGGATGAAGCCATTGAGAGATATAGAGGGTATGAGGAGTACGAATGAGATGGGAGTTGTAGCGGGTTGGTGTAATTGTAATGCAAGTATATAAAGAAAACGAAAATAGCTAAGGGGGATGAGATATGGAAAGAGGGATGAGAAAGATTCAGAGGAATAATTAACGATTGTAAAAAATAGGAACTACTAATATCAAAAAGTAATTTATCTAAGGTACTTTCCTTAAATGAAATAGGAGTCCTAGAAAAGGAAGAAACTCTATGAGTTATTAAAGGGAAGTAACTTAAATATCTATAAAAGTTTTGGTTAAGCTTTAATGGTAATATTAAAAAGATTTGATTGAGATATTGGCTGTAAAGAAGGGTTAAAAAGAGAAAGATCAGAGTGGCTTTGGTAATATAAGGGAATCTTGTAATAATCAAGTATTTAAAGCGGAGAATAAATTTTGAAGGCGCAAATAAAGGAAAATAAGTTATGTAACTGCTGAAAATTAATTTCGTTATAGGTATTAATGTTGCAGAATAAAAGGTATAGTTTGATGAGGATAATTTTAGTAATAAAGATGATTGTAGTAAGTAGAGTAAAAACGGGAGAATAAAATTACTGTTGACTGTATTTAAAACTTTACTAAAGGGAAATTTATGAGGAATTGGATATACATAAAGACGTAAGGAGGAAAATTTGAATATAAATGATAGGGTTTGACTTTTAAGTAAGGCTGGTTTTTTGGATATAATTATATACCGGCGAATTAAGTGGAAGGTATAAATGAAATAAAAATTTAGAGAGCTTTGAACAGTAGAATACATTAAAAGATAGCTAATAAAGTTTGAAAAAAGCTGAGGAAATAGGATGTGGCTGAATTTTGAATTTGTTTTGGAAAAGGTAGGACTAAAGATTATTAAAAAGTTTGAAGAATAATTATAAGATATAAGAGAAAGACTCCTATTAAATAGGATTTGATCAGGATCCCAGAAGTGGGCTTGTGAGATTTCACCTAGAAAGGTGTAGTGGAAAGGGATGTCTAGCGAGCATATCAATGAGTAATGTTCGTTAATAGGAACACATACATCTAGTGAGGAATATAGAACATTCATGGCAGTATTAATATAAGCTATAATGCAGATAAGAGCATAATAAAAATAAAAAGAGAGCATAAAAGAAAAAAAGCAAGAAAAAATAATTACAGACCCAGGGGAATGAAGAAGCGGGGATAAGAAAATAAATACAGACCAAAAGAGCAAAAAAATATAGGGGGAATGCTATGAAATTTAAATAAAGTAAATATGAATCTTAACCCAGGAGGAGTATTGAAGTTCCAGTATTCCTTGAGCAGTTGCTTGGTAACTTGTGTCATGGCATCCATTGTTGGTACATAAAGAGAGGCATCAAATAAAATGGAAAAAAGAAAACACATGCAGTGAGTTAAATGAGAACATTTGAAAATACGATAATTACAATGGAAAAGAGAAGACAAGGAAATAGAGTAAAGATTCAATATGAGCAAGTGATAAACATACAAAAACATAAACTCGGACATTTCTGAATTTGATGGATAGTTAGGTATAATAATGAGGTAGATGGCAAGAATGCAAGAAACAATGATTTTAGTGTGCAAGAAGTACAAAGAGAACAGAGTAAACATGAAAGTGACAATGAGACTGATAAACATAGAGTGTAAATACAACATATGAATGTGAAGCTTGAAAGATGAGACTGATAAAAAGGTGAATGTTGCTAAACTAAGCGGATGAGGTAGATAGAGCTTGACCAGAATGAAAGGAACTTTGTATAGTTGTGCATTTCTCATATTATTCCAAGAGTTAATTAATATAGGATTGTCATTAGAGAAAAGCTTAGTATATGTATGCATAAATGTGATCTGAAAGGTGTTTAAAATCAAAATGATAAAGCTTACAATAATATTTTTAACAGGTAAAGTTTCAACGTACATCATGGAGAGAGGGAAAAGCAAGTTTTTGATAGTGAGGGGTTTAACTAAGCCAAAGTTAATGGTAAAACTCCCTTGGCAGCAATGCGAAATATATTTGAAATGTAAGAACAAATACAGAATAGTATGAATACAGTGATTATTAGAGGTGATGAGAGTATAACATGTAGATGACCATGTGACAGCATTATAAACTGTTAAGTTCCAATTCACACATTGATGGTCATATAAAGGAGAGTACAGGAAAATGAAAGGAGAAAATTGTATAAAGCAAATGTAGTATATAAGGGAGGATCCCATCAGTTGGGCTTGAAGTTGATTCCTTGAAAGGGTTTGATATCGTGGTAAGATAATGTAAAATTTAAATATCAATATGTCTATCAGAATATATGTCATAACAACAGGTGTGAAATTGTTTGGATCCATGGCATAAGAAGCACAGAAGATACATAATAGCAATTCATAATTCAGGTACCAACAGTTTAATAAAGGTAAATTAAACCCTAGCATATGTAGATGGTAAGATCTTAGAATCATATACAGGAAATAGAAAAACATGATAATAAAGAAGAAATAAGAGAATATGAAGACAAGGAACAGAAAGAAAGCGTACGGCGAATTCTGTCCATTGGTAGCAGCAATAGCAGGCCTTCTGAAGAGGAATTTAATGTTTATCTGAAAAAAAGGAAGTAAAAAAAGGATTAAAAGAGTATTATGCCATAAAGATGAATTAAAACATAAAGGGGAAGATAACCCTAGCCGTCGTTGAGGAAAGGTCACCGATGAGAACCACCACCAGACCTCACGGAGGGAGATACCTAGACCGCTTCGCAATCTAAGGAAACCCTTATAGAGGCGGTGGAAAACGGCCGCCATAAGTAACCATAAGGTTCTCAACACATGTTCCAGGGACGATGAGAGAGGGTTAGACCCAGCGTGGAAGGAGAAAAGATTCGTAACGGACTCCGATCTAGATGCATGTAAAAAGATGGTTCTGCAAAACAAAAAGTAAAATGTTTTCAAAATTAAATCAGATAAAAAGGTTAGATCTATAAGAAAAAGGAGAAGAGACAAAAAAGGATCCATGGTTGCGAAGAAACTGAAGAGCCCTTCTGATATAAGCAAGGCTAAAATAAAGGGGGCGGATCCAGTGAAGGGGACCGTCTGAAAAAAAGATCTAAACTTAGAGCGTTCCTTGCCGCGCCGTGTAGGTGACGGAGATTTGCCATCGAAAGTGATCGTGAAAGGAAACCCATGAAAAAAAGGGAAAAAAGAGTTAGAAAAACACTGAAAAATGACGAAAAAAGCAAAGGATGAAAGAAATGAAAAAACTTACCATCCAGATCTGGAAAATTCCGGTGAGTTTTACCCGTAACAAAACCAAACAGAATGAAGAGGATGGAGATAATATGGAGAGATGCAAAACTCAACCTGTTAACATAAAAAAGAAATGACTAGAAAGTTAATAGAAATAGATGAAAATAGGATATAAAAGATAAACCATAAAAAATGATGGGTTGGAGTGGGATGACTCCCTGACAACTCTTCCCGAATTCCAAGGGACGATCTATTTGATTGTTGGCTTGCGTAATCGGCAGAAACTGAAGCGCCGTGAGGGGAAGGAGAACCGGTGGAAGAAAGAGAAAATCCACCGGATAAATCGGAGCAAGCAAAAACCAAAAAACCCCTGAAATTTTTGAGAGAGAATTGAGAGCCATCACCCATTGGAATTTTAACTAAGTAAAAAGTACAAAAAAATGAGTTTTTGCAATTTAATCACGTTGAAATGCTCGTAATCAGTTATATGATCTCCTAATATTTGAATAAAACTTGTTTTGAGGTCCGTTTTGTAGAGATTTCGGACGAGCGATCCTAAATAGGCCTTACAATGGATCCGTTGCAATTTTAACTGAGTAAAAAGTACAAAAATTGAGTTTTTGCAATATAATCGCGTTGAAATGCTCGTAATCAAGTATATGAACTCATAGATTTTGATTAAAACTTGTTTTGAGGTCCGTTTTGTAGAGATTTCAGACGAGCGATCCTAAATAGGCCTTACAATTGACCCGTTGGAATTTTAACCGAGTAAAAAGTACAAAAATTGAGTTTTTGCAATATAATTGCGTTGAAAAGCTCGTAATCAAGTATATGAACTCTAAAGATTTGATTAAAACTTGTTTTGCGGTCCGTTTTGTAGAGGTTTTGGACGAGCGGGTCTAAATAGGCCTTACAAAGGACCCGTTGGAATTTTAACTGAGTAAAAAGTAGAAAATTTTAGTTTTTGCAATATAATCGCGTTGAAAAGCTTGTAATCAAGTATATGAACTCATGAAATTTGATTAAAACTTATTTTTCGATCCGTTTTGTAGAGGTTTCGGACGAGCGGGTCTAAATAGGCCTTACAATGGACCCCTTGAAATTTTAACTGAGTAAAAAGTACAAAAGTTGAGTTTTTGCAATATAATCGCGATGAAATGCTCGTAATCAAGTATATGGTCTCCTAAATTTTGATTGAAACTTGTTTTGCGGTCCGTTTTGTAGAGGTTTCGGTCGAGCGGGTCTAAATAGGCCTCGCAATGGACCCGTTGGAATTTTAACTAAATAAAAAGTACTAAAATTGAGCTTTTGCAATATAATCGCGTTGAAATGCTCATAATCAGTTATATGATCTCCTAAAATTTGAATAAAACTTGTTTTTAGGTCCGTTTTGTAGAGATTTCGGACGAGCGATCCTAAATAGGCCTTACAATAGACCCGTTGTAATTTTAACTGAGTAAAAAGTACAAAAATTGAGTTTTTGCAATATAATCACGTTGAAATGCTCGTAATCATTTATATGATCTCCCAAAATTTGAATAAAACTTGTTTTTAGGGTCCGATTTGTAGAGGTTTCGGACAAGCGAGGCTTAATAGGCCTTACAATGGACCCTTTGGAATTTTAACTGGGTAAAGAGTACAAAAATTGAGTTTTTGCAATATAATCGCATTGAAATTCTCGTAATCAAGTATATGAACTCATAAACTTTGATTAAAACTTGTTTTGAGGTCCGTTTTGTAGAGATTTCGGACGAGGGATCCTAAATTTGCCTTACAATGGACCCGTTGGAATTTTAACTGAGTAAAAATTACAAAAATTGAGTTTTTGTAGTATAATCGCGTTGAAAAGCTCGTAATCAAGTATATGAACTACAAAAATTTGATTAAAACTTGTTATGTGGTCCGTTTTGCAGAGGTTTCGGACGAGTGGGTCTAAATAGGCCTTGCAATGGACCCGTTGGAATTTTAACTAAGTAAAAAGTACAAAAAATGAGTTTTTGCAATTTAATCGCGTTGAAATGCTTGTAATCAGTTATATGATCTCCTAATATTTGAATAAAACTTGTTTTGAGGTCCGTTTTGTAGAGATTTCGGACGAGCGATCCTAAATAGGCCTTACAATGGACCCGTTGCAATTTTAACTGAGTAAAAAGTACAAAAATTGAGTTTTTGCAATATAATCGCGTTGAAATGCTCGTAATCAAGTATATGAACTCATAGATTTTGATTAAAACTTGTTTTGAGGTCCGTTTTGAAGAGATTTCAGATGAGCGATCCTAAATAGGCCTTACAATTGACCCGTTGGAATTTTAACTGAGTAAAAAGTACAAAAATTGAGTTTTTGCAATATAATCACGTTGAAATGCTCGTAATCAAGTATAGGAACTCTAAAGATTTGATTAAAACTTGTTTTACGGTCCGTTTTGTAGAGGTTTCGGACGAGCGGGTCTAAATAGGCCTTACAAAGGACCCGTGGAATTTTTTTTTTGAAGAAAAGGCCTCATTAAAAACCCCTACTACTGTCCTTCAAGCAAAGCTAGAGGACCCTAAAAGGGGAAAAGAGTGCCCAATAATTTTATTAATCAATGAATATTTGGTACAAGATGTTGAATACAATGGGGAATATCCAATTCAAATGACAAAGACGTCATAGAATTTAGAGAAAAGGAAGCCAGCGTATGGGCTATAACATTTGCCTCACGGCGTACAAAGGAAATCGAATTAAAGTCGAAATCAAGAAGAGCAGCTTGAATCTGAAGAATAGTTGGTCCCATAGTAGATAGATCCTGAGCAGGATTGTTGATCCTATTCGCGAGAGAGGCGCAGTCCGTTTCGATCTTGATGTGATTCCATCCTCGAGATCGGGCAAGGGTAAAACATGTAAAAAGTAAAAAGTAGAAAAATTTAGTTTTTGCAATATAATCGCGTTGAAAAGCTTGTAATCAAGTATATGAACTCATAATATTTGAGTAAAACATGTTTTGCCGTCCGTTTTGTAGAGATTTCGGACGAGCGATCCTAAATAGGCCTAATATGGACCCGTTGGAATTTTAACTAAGTAAAAAGTACAAAAATTGAGTTTTTGCAATATAATCGCGTTGAAAAGCTCGTAATCAAGTATATTAACTCCTGCAATTTGATTAAAACTTGTTTTTCGGTCCGTTTTGTAGAGGTTTCGGACGAGCGGGTCTAAATAGGCCTTACAATGGACCCCTTGGAATTTTAACTAAGTAAAAAGTACAAAAGTTGAGTTTTTGCAATATAATCGCGATGAAATGCTCGTAATCAAGTATATGGTCTCCTAAATTTTGATTGAAACTTGTTTTGCGGTCCGTTTTGTAGTGGTTTCGGTCGAGCGGGTCTAAATAGGCCTCGCAATGGACCCGTTGGAATTTTAACTAAATAAAAAGTACTAAAATTGAGCTATTGCAATATAATCGCGTTGAAATGCTCGTAATCAGTTATATAATCTCCTAAAATTTGAATAAAACTTGTTTTTAGGTCCGTTTTATAGAGATTTCGGACGAGCGATCCTAAATACGCCTTACAATAGACCCGTTGTAATTTTAACTGAGTAAAAAGTACAAAAATTGAGTTTTTGCAATATAATCGCGTTGAAATGCTCGTAATCAGTTATATGATCTCCCAAAATTTTAATAAAACTTGTTTTTAGGGTCCGATTTGTAGAGGTTTCGGACAAGCGAGGCTTAATAGGCCTTACAATGGACCCTTTGGAATTTTAACTGGGTAAAGAGTACAAAAATTGAGTTTTTGCAATATAATCGCGTTGAAATTCTCGTAATCAAGTATATGAACTCATAAAATTTGATTAAAACTTGTTTTGAGGTCCGTTTTGTAGAGATTTTGGACGAGGGATCCTAAATTTGCCTTACAATGGACCCGTTGGAATTTTAACTGAGTAAAAATTACAAAAATTGAGTTTTTGCAGTATAATCGCGTTGAAAAGCTCGTAATCAAGTATATGAACTACAATAATTTGATTAAAACTTGTTATGTGGTCCGTTTTGCAGAGGTTTCGGACGAGTGGGTCTAAATAGGCCTTGCAATGGACCCGTTGGAATTTTAACTAAGTAAAAAGTACAAAAAATGAGTTTTTGCAATTTAATCGCGTTGAAATGCTCGTAATCAGTTATATGATCTCCTATTATTTGAATAAAACTTGTTTTGAGGTCCGTTTTGTAGAGATTTCGGACGAGCCATCCTAAATAGGCCTTACAATGGACCCGTTGCAATTTTAATTGAGTAAAAAGTACAAAAATTTAGTTTTTGCAATATAATCGCGTTGAAATGCTCGTAATCAAGTATATGATCTCCTAAGATATTATTAAAACTTGGTTTGCGGTCCGTTTTGTAGAGGTTTCGGACGAGCAGGTTTAAATAGGCCTTGCAATGGACCCTTTGGAATTTTAACTGAGTAAAAAGTACAAAAATTGAGTTTTTGCAATATAATCGCGTTGAAATGCTCGTAATTAGTTATATGATCTCCTAAAATTTGAATAAAACTTGTTTTGAGGTCCGTTTTGTAGAGATTTCGGACGAGCGATCCTAAATAGGCCTTACAATGGACCCGTTGGAATTTTAACTGAGTAAAAAGTACAAAAATTGAGTTTTTGCAATATAATCGCGTTGAAAAGCTCGTAATCAAGTATATGAATTCCAAAAATTTGATTAAAACTTGTTTTGTGGTCCGTTTTGCAGAGGTTTCGGACGAGTGGGTATAAATAGGCCTTGCAATGGACCCGTTAGAATTTTAACTGAGTAAAAAGTACAAAAATTGAGTTTTTGCAATATAATCGCGTTGAAATGCTCGTAATCAAGTATATGATCTCCTAAATTTTGATTGAAACTTGTTTTGCGGTCCGTTTTGTAGAGGTTTCGGACGAGCGGGTCTAAATAGGCCTTGCAATGGACCCGTTGGAATTTTAACTGAGTAAAAAGAACAAAAATTGGGTTTTTGCAATATAATCGTGTTGAAATGCTCGAAATCAGTTATATGATCTCCTAAAATTTGAATAAAACTTGTTTTGAGGTCCGTTTTGGATAAATTTTGGACGAGCGATCCTAAATAGGTCTTACAATGGACCTATTGTAATTTTAACTGAGTAAAAAGTAAAAAAATGAGTTTTTGCAATATAATTGCGTTGAAAAGCTCGTAATCAAGTATATGATCTCCTAGAATTTTATTAAAACTTGTTTTGCGGTCCGTTTTGTAGAGGTTTCGGACGAGTGGGTCTAAATAGGCCTTGCAATGGACCCGTTGGAATTTTAACTGAGTAAAAAGTACAAAAATTTAGTTTTTGCAATATAATCACGTTGAAAAGCTCGTAATCAAATATATGAACTCCTGATGTTTGATTAAAACTTGTTTTTCGGTCCGTTTTGTAGAGGTTTCAGACGAACGGGTCTAAATATGCCTTACAACGGAATCGTTGGAATTTTAACTATGTAAAAAGTACAAAAATTGAGTTTTTGCAATATAATCGCGATGAAATGCTCGTAATCAAGTATATGATCTCCTAAATTTTGATTGAAACTTGTTTTGCGGTCCGTTTTGTAGAGGTTTCGGTCGAACGGGTCTAAATAGGCCTTGCAATGGACCCGTTGGAATTTTAACTGAGTAAAAAGTACAAAAATTGAGTTTTTGCAATATAATCGCGTTGAAAAGCTCGTAATCAAGTATATGATCTACTAAAATTAGATTAAAACTTGTTTTGCCGTCCGTTTTGTATTGGTTTCGGACGAGCGGGTCTAAATAGGCCTTGCAATGGACCCGTTGGAATTTTAACTGAGTAAAAAGTACAAAATTTGAATTTTTGAATAATAATCACATTGAAATGCTCATAATCAGTTATATGATCTCCTAAAATTTGAATAAAACTTGTTTTGCGGTCCAATTTGTAGAGGTTTTGGACAAGCGAGTCTTAGTAGGCCTTATAATGGACCCGTTTAAATTTTAACTGAGTAAAAAGTACAAAAATTGAGTTTTTGCAATATAATCGCATTGAAAAGCTCGTAATCAAGTATATGAACTCATAAGATTTGAGTAAAACTTGTTTTGAGGTCCGTTTTGTAGAGATTTCGGACGAGCGATCCTAAATAGGCCTTACAATGGACCCGTTGTAATTTTAACTAAGTAAAGAGTACAAAAAATGAGTTTTTGCAATATAATCTCGTTGAAATGCTCGTAATCAAGTATATGATCTCCTAAAATTTGAATAAAACTTGTTTTGAGGTCTGTTTTGTAGAGATTTCGTACGAGCGATCCTAAATAGGCCTTACAATGGACCCGTTGGAATTTTAACTGAGTAAAAAACACAAAAATTGAGTTTTTGCAATATAATTGCATTGAAAAACTTGTAATCAAGTATATGTACTCCAAAAATTTAATTAAAACTTGTTTTGCATCGTTTTGTGGAGGTTTCGAACGATGGATCTAAATAGGCCTTACAATGGACCCGTTGGAATTTTAACTGAGTAAAAAATACAAAAAATTAGTTTTTGCAATATAATCGCATTGAAAAGCTTGTAATCAAGTATATGATCTCCTAGAGTTTGATTAAAACTTGTTTTGTTGTCCGTTTTGTAGAGGTTTCGGACGAGTGGGTCTAAATAAGTGTTACAATGGACCCGTTGGAATTTTAACTAAGTACAAAGTACAAAAAATTAAGTTTTTGCAATATAATCGAGTTGAAATGCTCGTAATCAGTTATATGATCTCCTAAAATTTGAATAAAACATGTTTTGCGGTCCGATTTGTAGAGGTTTCGGACAAGCGAGTCTTAATAGGCCTTACAATGGACCCGTTGGAATTTTAACAGAGTAAAAAGTACAAAAAATGAGTTTTTGCAATATAATTGCGTTGAAATGCTCGTAATCAAGATTATGAACTCATAAGATTTGATTAAAATTTGTTTTGAGGTCCGTTTTGTAGAGATTTCGGACGAGCGATCCTAAATAGGCCTTACAATGGACCCGTTGGAATTTTAAGTGAGTAAAAAGTACAAAAATTTAGTTTTTGCAATATAATCACGTTGAAATGCTTGTAATCAGTTATATTATCTCCAAAAACTTGAATAAAACTTGTTTTATGATCCGATTTGTAGAGGTTTCGAACGAGCGAGTCTTAATAGGCCTTACAATGGACCCGTTTAAATTTTAACTAAGTAAAAAGTACAAAAATTGAGTTTTTGCAATATAATCGAATTGAAAAGCTCGAAATCAAGTATATGAACTCATAAGATTTGATTAAAACATGTTTTGAGGCCCGTTTTGTAGGGATTTCGGACAAGCGATCCTAAATAGGCCTTACAATGGACCCGTTGGAATTTTAACTGAGTAAAAAGCACAAAAATTGAGTTTTTGAAATATAATTGCGTTGAAAAACTCGTAATCAAGTATATGAACTCCAGAGTTTGATTAAAACTTGTTTTGCGGCCCGTTTTGTAGAGGTTTCGGACGAGCGGGTCTAAATAGGCCTTACAATGGACCCGTTGGAATTTTAACTAAGTAAAAAGTACAAATATTTAGTTTTTGCAATATAATCGCATTGAAAAGCTCGTAATCAAGTATATGAACTCCTAAAATTTGATTAAAACCTGTTTTTCGGTCCGTTTTGTAGAGGTTTCGGACGAGCGGGTCTAAATAGGCCTTACAATGGACCCGTGGGAATTTTAACTGAGTAAAAAGTACAAGAATTGAGTTTTTGCAATATAATCACGTTTAAATGCTCGTAATCAGTTATATGATCTCCTAAAATTTGAATAAAACTTGTTTTGCGGTCTGATTTGTAGAGGTTTCGGACAAGCGATTCTTAATAGGCCTTACAATGGACCCGTTGGAATTTTAACTAAGTAAAAAGTACCAAAAATTGAGTTTTTGCAATATAATCGCGTTGAAATGCTCGAAATCAAGTATATGAACTCATAGATTTCAGACTAGCGATCCTAAATAGGCCTAACAATTGACCCGTTGGAATTTTAACTGAGTAAAAAGTACAAAAATTAAGTTTTTGCAATATAATCGCGTTGAAAAGCTCGTAATCAAGTATATGAACTCTAAAGATTTGATTAAAACTTGTTTTGCGGTCCGTTTTGTAGAGGTTTCGACGAGCGGGTCTAAATAGGCCTTACAAAGGACCCGTTGGAATTTTAACTGAGTAAAAACTAGAAAAATTTAGTTTTTGCAATATAATCGCGTTGAAAAGCTCGTAATCAAGTATATGAACTCATGAAATTTGATTAAAACTTGTTTTTCGGTCCGTTTTGTAGAGGTTTCGGACGAGCGGGTCTAAATAGGCCTTACAATGGACTCGTTAGAATTTTAACTGAGTAAAAAGTACAAAAGTTGAGTTTTTGCAATATAATCGCGATGAAATGCTCGTAATCAAGTATATGGTCTCCTAAACTTTGATTGAAACTTGTTTTGCGGTTTGTTTTGTAGAGGTTTCGGTCGAGCGGGTCTAAATAGGCCTCGCAATGGACCCGTTGGAATATTAACTGAGTAAAAAGTACTAAAATTGAGCTTTTGCAATATAATCGCGTTGAAATGCTCGTAATCAGTTATATGATCTCGTAAAATTTGAATAAACTTGTTTTGAGGTCCGTTTTGTAGAGATTTCGGACGAGCGATCTTAAATAGGCCTTACAATAGACCCGTTGTAATTTTAACTGAGTAAAAAGTACAAAAATTAAGTTTTTGCAATATAATCGAGTTGAAATGCTAGTAATCAGTTATATGATCTCCTAAAATTTGAATAAAACATGTTTTGCGGTCCGATTTGTAGAGGTTTCGGACAAGCGAGTCTTAATAGGCCTTACAATGGACCCGTTGGAATTTTAACAGAGTAAAAAGTACAAAAATGAGTTTTTGCAATATAATTGCGTTGAAATGCTCGTAATCAAGATTATGAACTCATAAGATTTGATTAAAATTTGTTTTGAGGTCCGTTTTGTAGAGATTTCGGACGAGCGATCCTAAATAGGCCTTACAATGGACCCGTTGGAATTTTAAGTGAGTAAAAAGTACAAAAATTTAGTTTTTGCAATATAATCACGTTGAAATGCTTGTAATCAGTTATATTATCTCCAAAAATTTGAATAAAACTTGTTTTATGATCCGATTTGTAGAGGTTTCGGACGAGCGAGTCTTAATAGGCCTTACAATGGACCCGTTTAAATTTTAACTAAGTAAAAAGTACAAAAATTGAGTTTTTGCAATATAATCGAATTGAAAAGCTCGAAATCAAGTATATGAACTCATAAGATTTGATTAAAACATGTTTTGAGGCCCGTTTTGTAGGGATTTCGGACAAGCGATCCTAAATAGGCCTTACAATGGACCCGTTGGAATTTTAACTGAGTAAAAAGCACAAAAATTGAGTTTTTGAAATATAATTGCGTTGAAAAACTCGTAATCAAGTATATGAACTCCAGAGTTTGATTAAAACTTGTTTTGCGGCCCGTTTTGTAGAGGTTTCGGACGAGCGGGTCTAAATAGGCCTTACAATGGACCCGTTGGAATATTAACTGAGTAAAAACTACTAAAATTGAGCTTTTGCAATATAATCGCGTTGAAATGCTCGTAATCAGTTATATGATCTCGTAAAATTTGAATAAACTTGTTTTGAGGTCCGTTTTGTAGAGATTTCGGACGAGCGATCTTAAATAGGCCTTACAATAGACCCGTTGTAATTTTAACTGAGTAAAAAGTACAAAAATTGAGTTTTTGCAATATAATCGCGTTGAAATGCTCGTAATCAGTTATATGATCTCCTAAAATTTGAATAAAACTTGTTTTTAGGGTCCGATTTGTAGAGGTTTCGGACAAGCGAGTCTTAATAGGCCATACAATGGACCCGTTGGAATTTTAACTGGGTAAAAAGTACAAAAATTGAGTTTATGCAACATAATCGCGTTGAAATCCTCGTAATCAAGTATATGAACTCATAAACTTTGATTAAAACTTGTTTTGAGGTCCATTTTGTAGAGATTTCGGACGAGGGATCCTAAATTTGCCTTACAATGGACCCATTTGAATTTTAACTGAGTAAAAAGTACAAAAAATGAGTTTTTACAGTATAATCACGTTGAAAAGCTCGTAATCAAGTATATGAACTACAAAAATTTGATTAAAACTTGTTTTGTGGTCCGTTTTGCAGAGGTTTCGGACGAGTGGGTCTAAATAGGCCTTGCAATGGACCCGTTGGAATTTTAACTAAGTAAAAAGTACAAAAAATGAGTTTTTGCAATTTAATCGTGTTGAAATGCTCGTAATCAGTTATATGATCTCCTAATATTTGAATAAAACTTGTTTTGAGGTCCGTTTTGTAGAGATTTCGGACGAGCGATCCTAAATAGGCCTTACAATAGACCCGTTGTAATTTTAACTGAGTAAAAAGTACAAAAATTGAGTTTTTGCAATATAATCGCATTGAAATGCTCGTAATCAGTTATATGATCTCCTAAAATTTGAATAAAACTTGTTTTTAGGGTCCGATTTGTAGAGGTTTCGGACAAGCGAGTCTTAATAGGCCTTACAATGGACCCTTTGGAATTTTAACTGGGTAAAAAGTACAAAAAATGAGTTTTTGCAATATAATCGCGTTGAAATTCTCGTAATCAAGTATATGAACTCATAAACCTTGATTAAAACTTGTTTTGAGGTCCGTTTTGTAGAGATTTCGGACGAGGGATCCTAAATTTACCTTACAATGGACCCGTTGGAATTTTAACTGCGTAAAAAGTACAAAATATGAGTTTTTGCAGTATAATCGCGTTGAAAAGCTCGTAATCAAGTATATGAACTACAAAAATTTGATTAAAACTTGTTATGTGGTCCGTTTTGCAGAGGTTTCGGACGAGTGGGTCTAAATAGGCCTTGCAATGGACCCGTTGGAATTTTAACTGAGTAAAAAGTACAAAAATTGAGTTTTTGCAATATAATCCCGTTGAAATACTCGTAATCAGTTATATGATCTCCTAAAATTTGAATAAAAGTTGTTTTGAGGTCCGTTTTGTAGAGATATCGGACGAGCGATCCTAAATAGGCCTTACAATGGACCCGTTGGAATTTTAACTGAGTAAAAGGTACAAAAATTGAGTTTTTGCAATATAATCGCGTTGAAAAGCTTGTAATCAAGTATATGAACTCCAAAAATTTGATTAAAACTTGTTGTGTTGTCCGTTTTGCAGAGGTTTCGGACGAGCGGGTCTAAGTAGTCCTTGCAATGGACCCGTTGGAATTTTAACTGAGTAAAAAGTACAAAAATTGAGTTTTTGCAATATAATCGCGTTGAAATGCTCGTAATCAAGTATATGATCTCCTAAATTTTGATTAAAACTTGTTTTGCGGTCCGATTTGTAGAGGTTTCGGACGAGCGGGTCTAAATAGGCCTTGCAATGGACCCGTTGGAATTTTTTTGAAGAAAAGGCCTCATTAAAAACCCCTACTACTGTCCTTCAAGCGTAGCTAGAGGACCCTAAAAAGGGGAAAAGAGTGCCTAAGTTTTATTATAATATAGAGAAATTTGTTACAAGGTGATTGATACATGTAGGTATGTCAGAATTAAATGACAAGGAAGACATAGAGCTCAACGTAAAAGTAGCCGAAGTATGGGCCACGTGATTTGCCTCACGGCGTACAAAAGAAACAGAAACTGAATCAAAAGCATGAAGGGACTCGCGAATCTGATGAAGAAGAGGTCCCATAGTAGAAAGGTCCAACCCTGGGTTGTTGATCCTATTTGCGAGAGAAGCACAGTCGGTTTCAAGCAAGATCCGATTCCATCCTTGAGATCGGGCAAATGTGATTCCTGCTAGAAGGCCTTCACCTTCACAAGTAACTGCATCCACACAGCTACCAAGCGGAAATGCAAGGCCGCCCACAATTGCACCTGTGGAATCACGTGCCACGGCGCCAACAGCCGCTGCACGAGTTGAGGGATTGAAAGCCCCATCCACATTTATTTTAATATGGTTAGGTGGAGGAGGGTGCCAGCACGGAGGAGAAAGGATAGACGGGGTTGGGGTGGAAGAAGAAGAAGCATTACAGAAGTCGTCATGTAAACTGATTGAATTGACGGCAATAAGCCATGGTGGTTGTATATGATGATTATGAACCCAATCATTACGTCTATTCCAAACATTCCAAATAGTTGTAAGAAAAAGCCCAAACTTGTCAGAGGATAGTTGATGGGCTGCTTCCTCCAACCATTGTAAGGGGGTAATAGCCAAACTTCTGGAAAGGGTTACAGGAATACCAGAGAGTTGAAGGGCTTCCGAAGCCCCTGCACAATCACGTAGCGCATGGAGAATGGACTCCGAATGTGCGCCACAGATAGGGCAAGACCCCGAAGTTGGTGAAAAAACTTGCATTTTGGAACCAACTGGTAAAGCATCAGACGCCATACGCCATCCAAAAGTTTTGACCTTAGGTAGGGCCTTGACTTTGGATAGAAATTTCCAAAAGCGAGTAGGTGACGTATGTGGATACGTAGAACATTGTAAGAAAAGGTAACCAGAACGGACCGAGTAAATACCCGAATCATTAGGAGACCAAAGAATAGAGTCATGATGGTCATTTATGATTGGTACTCGGAGAACGGCACTGGCATCAGCTGGGTTAAAATAACGATTGACCTTTTCCGGGTCCCAAGCAGTTTGATTACGAAACATAAAATCGCGGCAGCAAAAATGGATTTCATCCGAGATTTCGTAATCCCCAGTAAGGGTAATAGGGGAGGCGCCGCCCCAGATGTCTTTGTGCACTCTGATATTGCTATTGATACCTGGACGATGTAGGAAGCCTGGGAGAAGACGTTGTAGAGCAGTATATATACCTTGCCATGCAAAGGAGCCGCGATTGGGATGGGAGGCATCAAGGATGTTTCCTTAAGGAAAGTATTTAGCTCAATATATTTGGCCCAATAAAGAATCTGGTTCACAGATGATTCTCCATATTTGCTTCCCCAAGAGAGCAACATTGAAGTCGTGTAAATCCTTAAACCCCATACCACCAGCGGCTTTAGGTAAACAAACATGATTCCAAGGAAGCATATGCCACCCTTTTTTATTGGATTTGCCAGTCCACCAATATTGTCAAATTGCTGAGGTCATATCGTCAATAATGTTTTGTGGAAGAAGATAACAAGACATAACATATTGAGGTAAAGATTGTATAACTGCTTTAATGAAAATCTCCTGACCACTAAAAGAAAGGAGCTGTTTATCCCAGCTAGAAAGACGGTCATGAACTTTATCACGCACAAAGCCTAATGATTCAGTTTTGTTTTTCCCTATGAGAAGTGGAACACCTAGGTATACGCCAGGGTTAGATACCTCACGTACTTGCAATAGGTTATTGATCGCGGTTCTTGTTGAGGATGGGGTACATGGATTATAAAAAATTGCCGATTTCTCAAAATTAACCGCTTGACCGGAGGCCGCAGCATATGTTTGTAGGGCTCTTTTAAGATGAGTAGCTTCAGTTGGGGTATTATTAATGAAGACCATACAATCATCAACAAAGAGTAGATGGTTGACTCTGGGCCCGTATTTGCATGCACCAAGCCCCGGTAGGATGTTTGTTTGTTGGGCAGCAGATAGGTAAGCAGAGAGCCCTTGTGTACAAAAAAGGAAAAGAAAAGGTGATAGGGGATCACCTTGACGTAATCCACGGTGAGGTTGAAAAAAGGGGGAGAAAGAGTTGTTAATTTTGATTGAAAATGAAACAGTGGTAATGCAACGCATTATAAGAGAGATCCAGTCAGATGCGAAGCCCATACGTTCCATAACATTTGCTAGAAAAGACCATTCGACTCTATCAAAAGCTTTTTCCATGTCTAGTTTAAGAGCAGCTCCTTGGGAGGATTTTGTTGCCCCTGAATTAATATTGTGAATAATTTCATGGGCAACGAGGATGTTGTCAGAGATATTATGTCCTTTAACGAAGGCTGCTTGATTGGGGCTAATACAAAAGGGAATTGTTTGTTTCATTCTTTTGACAATGGTTTTAGCCACTATTTTATAGAGAACAGTGCATAGGCTGATAGGTCTTAGGTGTTTCATAGTGGTTGGGTCCTGGATTTTAGGGATTATCACTAGTATAGTTTTGTTAACCAAGGACATATCAGCAGTGCCATTTAGTAAGTTAAGGCATAGATTAATAACATCTTCTCCAATAGTGTCCCAGTGTTGTCGATAAAAACTACTTGGTAATCCATCAATACCCGGCGCTTTCCTAGGATCAATGTCCCGGAAAGCATGGAGAATTTGTTCTTTTGTGAAGGTCCTTAAAAGAGTATCATTCATAGATTGAGTGATAGAGGGTGAAATTTTATCAAGTATATTATCGGAAATTTGGGGGTTGGAGGATGTAAAGAGGTTTTGGAAATAATTAGAAGCAATAGACATTAGATCGGAATCATCTGTACACCAATTCGAAGAATCAAATAGACCCGTAATCGAGTTTTTTTTCCTTCTATTGTTCGCACGGGCATGGAAGAACCTCGTATTTTTATCCCCTTGGGAGAGCCATAGTGTACGAGATCTTTGGGCCCAATAAATTTCTTGTTCCATTAGGAGTTTATTAAGTTCAGTTCTGTATTTTATATAAATTCCTTCGGTTGTGGCAGTTAAGGGGCGGCATAAAAATTTGTTAATTTTTTTGGTAAGGAAATTAATACGACCGGTGGTTTATAGTCTTTGTTGATTCTGCCATTCCTCCAGGCATGTGCCAACCGCTTTTATTTTTTCTATGGCTGTTCCAGGGGTGTTGACCCAAGTGCGTTTAATAGTAGAAATATTGTTTGCATTGTTCGCCCAACAGTTTTCAAACCGAAACGTGTTGTTTGGTCGCTGAGGGGGGGTAGCAGTCGCGGGGGATGTGTCTAGAACTAGGAAGCAATGATCGGATTTGGCCACATAGTCCGTTGTTATTCTATATGAGGGAAAAAGATCTTGCCAGGCCGAATTAGCAATGAACCTATCTAAACGTTCATGTATAGTAGGGGTTAAGGGCCCAACTTTTGTCCAAGTAAACCACCCAGATGTTGGTTTACAATCAAATAGATTGTTGCGTGAAAGATAATGACGAAAGTTATTTATTTGTGATCTAGCCCTCCGGCTACCTCCTTGTTTATCAGAGTCGGATAAAATTTCATTAAAACCCCCTCCTAAAAGCCAGGGTATATTATTATTATTAATATGTAAGGAATCAATAATTTCCCATGTTTTATATTTTTGACTTGTTTCGGAATAACTGTGCATGCCAGTAAAAAACAAAGTGTGGTCATTCAATATGATTTGAGTATGTATATAACGAGGCGAATACGAAATCAAAGATATATTAATATTGTTTGAGGCGAATAGCGCAATACCGGAACACCCATCCGTTGGGGGAATAGCAAAAACTTCTAACATACCTAAAGAAAGACAAAGGCGGCTACATGCCGCATTATTTATTTTAGTTTCGCATAAGAAGACAATATCTGGATTGTATTTTTGGACATAGCTACGAAAATGTTGAACTACCGTGGCTTGTCCTAGACCCTGGCAGTTCCAGCAAAGGATCCTCATTTTGCTCGGCGGGGCTGGGAGTCAGCCGTCGCCGGAGAGTTTTTTGAGCTGCTCATCCCAGCCTTAGGAGTGGATCCGGAGGGTTTGGATTTCTTTGGTGGGAGCGAAACTTGGATGGGAGAACGACGCTTTGTGCCACGGTTCGGTTGGGCAGGAGCAGGGGCAGGAGCTTCATCATTAGGATAAGTTTTCAAAAGCCATTGGTTAAAATCATTGAATTTGGAATCGGTAGAGACAAGGGGCTTACGTAGTTCGGCTTCAATCTTCTTAATTTGCTGAGCAGTTGGGCTGGGAACACCATCATCCGTGGCATCCCAATCATCATCTGATGCATCTTCAGGGATAGGATAGATGGTATTTAAGGGTTGAAGCTCGAGAGGGGCTTTCTGTTTCGAATCTGAAGCAGATGGATCTTTGGAAGGGGGGCTTCACCCATTGTAGTATCAGTGTTGGGTACTTCCTCAGTAGGCTGCTCCGAGAAGGACACAGCATCGCCCTCATTTAGAGAGCCTGTGGATAGTTGGAAGCAAGAAGTCAGTTTAGATATTGAAAGCTTATTAAACAAGTGGTTAAAGATAAAAGAGAGAGAGGGAGATATACCAATAGCATTCGGATCAGTTGTGGGAATATTAGTATTGGCAGAAGCAGCTGGAACAGGAGGAACTATGAAGAAGGAGAATAATAAATATAGAATCAGAAATAAAGATAGCAGAAAAGATAATATAAGTTTAGAATTAAACCGTATAGAAAAGATAATATTGGAGATAAAAGGAGAAAGAGTACCAGTCGGTGGTGGGTTGTTTTGGTTAAGATTAGGTTCAACATAACGGATACGCCCACGGGTACCAACTGGGCGACGTCTTGGAGGGAGGTAGCGGAGCCATTCCCCGTATTGCAGCTTGTTTAGATCTAGAGAAGAACGAATGGGGCTGTTTTCAACTGTGTGGCTAATTATTCCACAGCCAGGACATAAAGTTGGAAGGCGTTCGTATTGGAGATGACACATGGTTTTGTTGGCCCCGTATCCAATGAAAACGAAACGGGTGATCGGTCTGGTGATATCCAGAAAAATTTCTACCCTCAGGAAGTCTTTCATATTTCCTTCAAGTTCTCGAGTATCAGTTCGAATGACGTTTCCCACCATAGATCCAAGAGCATGTCCCACTAGGTGCGATCGATCAATGTCCTCAAAGAGTGAGGAAGGCAGGGCGAAAATACGGATCCAGATTCTCATAATGTTGAAGGAATAATCTCCAATGGATTTAGCAGGGTCGTACTCGGTAATGGCTAACCATTCGTCCTTATACAGCCAAGGACCGCGGTTAAGGACTTCATAGCATGACTTGACTTCCTTGAACTTGATCTTGAGGAAATTGTCTTGGATGACAGAAATAGATACCACATCGTTAGGCTTCCAGATGCCTTCGAATGCGCTAATGACGGAATAAATATCAATGGTTTTGGACGAGATAAAACATCCTAAGAGGAATAGCTTGGGATCCTCCTTGACAAAATCCCAGCCGAAATCTGGGGTGTAAAGGAGTTCTGCTTCCTCATGAGTGAGGTCGATGGAACTGAGCTGGGGGATAGAGGAGGATGCCATAGATGATGTATAGAGATTAAGGAGAATAGGAGGGTTGGGAGAGGTTTGTGGCTTAATACGATTATGTTGTCCATATAAATAAGAAGAGATTGTGTAAGCTATTCTATGGTAAGTAATCAGTAAAGGAAATTGAGATAGAATTAGTGACCTTAAAATTTGTATTATTATTATGACATAAAGGAAAGTTGGAAAGAAACTTTCTCTTTTAAAACGAAGTAGATGAGTTAAAGGGGAAAATTCATTAAATAGATTAAATAATGCCAACTTTAAAACAAGATTTAAGGAAGTATTCCTTAAATACAAAAAGAATTGTAAGGGAAGGTGTAATAGGAAATAAAGTAGGTGTTTGCGGATGTATTTACTGATATTTAGGGATGTATAAGGAAAGGATGAATTACAACTGGCAATTATAGCTGACATTTTAATAAGGGAGAAAGTAAAACGGGAATTTAAAATATAATTTAATGCTAGACGATTGATAATAAGAAGGGAAATAGGACATCTAAGATAAAAGGTAAATGGGTAAGTAATTGGAAAGATTTTAATAAATAATTGCATTAAAAAGTTTGGAGTAAATATGTAGGAAAACGGATGTAATAAATTCGAGATTAATTTCGGCCAAACGTTTTGTAAAATCATTTTAGAAAAGAAAAGTGATTTTGAAAAATTGTAAGTATGAATAGAATTTAGCAAAAAGGGGGCCCTACTTAGCAGGGTGTTGGTAGAATCCCACAAATGGGCTTGTGAATGTTCACCTAAGAAGGCGTAGTAGGAATAAAGTTCCTTTGTGTTCGTCAAATAAGAGGATATATATGCGTTATAACATACATCATAGATATTGTAAGTAACATGCAAAGCAATATCATGGCATGAAGGCATACATCTAATGGCAGAATAAAAGCAAATAAAAGGCAGAGAAGAAAGAAAGCAACCATAAAAAATTACAAACCCAGGGAAAGGAGGAGGTGGGGTAAAGAAAATTATTACAGACCAAATGAGCAAATAAAGATGGGGGGAAAGGCGATTAAAACCTACTGCTAGCAAATAGATACAGAACCAAATAGGAGAGGATAAATAAAAGGTACATAGTATCCTGTAACGTTGCATGATAAAGTTGGCAGAATGTTCCATTGTCTGCAAATCGTACAAAGCAAACAGGAAAGGAAAAATGAATAAAAAGTAACATAAAATTTTAATTACAGGATATATAGTCAAAAATAAATGCGTATGAGTGTTGGGAGATTCAATTGGAAAAGAGATAGATGTAATGGACCATGCAGTAAAGAGTATAGATGGTTTGGCTGGAGTCATGGTATAATAATATATAATTAAGTATAGAGAAAAACCTACGAAGGGGGTTGTTGTTAAATTCCCAAAGAGGGATTGAGATGTATTAAAGTAAATAAAACAGACATTGGAATTAAAGGAATGTTTCGTATTGTGTAGATACGATAGCTGATGAACAAAATTTTGGATGAAGGGGTAGATAGAAGTTTTACCTTTTCGAATGGAATCCGGATTAATTCTGTGCATTTGGGTAAAAAAGTATGAGTACTTCCTGGAATATAATTTGTCACATATTGCTTGCAACCAATGATCCATAAACATAAAAGGAAGTAGGATTAGAATCAAAGAAGGTAGAATATGAGAAGAATTAATATAGTTACTTAAATAGTAAAGAAGGTAAGTAATGCATAAAAATCCCAGAAAGTGGGCTAGCAGATGGTTCCCTGGTCGGGATTGATAAAAGTGTGAGATATTTGACCACAAAAACAGAAAAACGGAAAAATCAGAATGAAACAGACAAACCCAGATAGATATAAGGATCACAGAAGAGAAAATAATGCTGATTATATAAAGAATATGAATAAGATGTGGTAGATATAAAAGGCTATCTAAACAGGGTATAAAGAGAAAACTATTAACACAACAATGGTGAAAATATAGAATAGGAAAATATACGATTGGAAAAAGAGTCACAGCACTAAAGGGATACAACAGATAAAAAGGTTTGGATTTAAAAATTGGTAGAAATATAGACAGTTTTAAGAAACATATAATAATAAGGACAGAAAAAGACCAGGGATCATAATGAAGAAATTTAGATTTCATAATCATATACAATAAGCTAGGTAAAACATTGTGCGTAGGGGAAAAGTAAAGAAACAGATAATAGAGAAAGTACCTACGAATTGGTGGACTTCCAGATCTTCTGATACGAGAGGAAATGGAAAACCGCATAAGCTGAAAAAGGAAGATCAGAGAAAAGTTAAGGAAAAATATCAGTATTAAATAAAAAAGAAAATTAAGGGGAAAATGAAAAGGCAAAACAACCCTAGCCGAATCAACGGCCGGAAAAGAGATATTTCCATCGATGAGTTCCAAAGCAAAGAGATATTGGGAGAAATTATAAGAAAAGAAGAAATTAAGTAATGTAAATAAGGAGAAATGTTGCATATATAGATGTTATTACAAGTAATGTATGAGAATCCCAGAAGGTGGGCTGGTGGATAGTTCCCTATAAGGGATTGATAAAAATTTGAATAAGTAGTACTTGTAGTTTTAAATACAGAGAAAATAGCATGAAATATGAGGAAAATGCTAATGGTGATGAAATGCAGCAAACTAGCAAAGGAGCCAAACAGACGATTTTTAAAGATTAATACATGAACTAGATTACAAAAGAGTCTACTGACATAGCAAGAAAAAAGAACAAAACGAATTAAGAGATATGCATAAAAATCAACATAAAGAGCCCAGCAGACATAAGAGAAAAAATCAACCATTGAATACATAAGTATGAATTTAAGGATGAAGGAAATCAATGAATAACTAAAGAAAAAAAGACAAATTATGAACAAAATAGAAAATAAAGAAAAAAAAAGAGAGAGGAAATTGTACCTCCGATGCGAAGAGTGAACAGATCTACAAAATCTATTTTGGGTAGCAGAGGCCCGAATCTGGAAAGATATAGACAAAATGAGTGGGGAAACCCAGAAAACGAAGAGAGAAATAAACAAGGTAGATGAGTAGGGGATAAGAAACCCTAGCCGATCTGACGGCCAGGGGATACCCAAAATGGAGATCGATGTAGGAGGGTGAAAGTCCGCCGCGAGGGTCCTCCACCAGAGGAAAAAGGAATTTATTATCCTTTGTGATAGAAATATGTAAAGAAAAAAATGTGAAAAAACCTTAAAGCATAATATTAAAAAGATCAGAAGAAGGTGAAGGGAGAAAAAATCCAGAAGGTTAAGGGGGCGATTCATATTCTAAAGGAGAAGCGGATGGAGGTTTTGAGATCTTGCATGCATCCAGAAATAAAGAAGCAGGTTGAGATAGAGCCAAAATCCAAAAGGGGAAAAACCCTCGATCAGCCCAAATCTGGAAATCGGAGGGCAAAACGGAGTCGATTGAAACGATTTAATAAATCTGCAACAAAAACTAAAAGAAATTAATTGACAGATCTGTAAGGCTTGAGAAAATAAATTAAAAATGAGGCGGGAGAGGAAAACGAGATGAGAACTTATCTTTAGGGGACGAGGCATACTCCGATGAAAATGGTTACAAACCACCGTCTCAAGCCAGATCAGTGTGCAAATAATGAAGAAAAGGGGGATTTGGGGGGAAAAAAGAAACATATCAGTGAATAAAAACCAGAAAAAAAGTAGTAATAAGATTATGAGAAAAGAAAATACAAAACGATAGGAGGAAAAAAAAAGACGGGTGGGAAGACCCTTGACTTACTCTTACCCAAAATCCTTTGTTCTGCTGAATGAATATTGCCTTGGAACTGAATCGGCTGAAGAGGGAGTGACGTATGGGGGAGGGGGAGTGTAGAGAGTGAGAGGGGGGAGAGGGAAGCCGTGAAAAGGGGGAGATGGAAACCGAAAAGACAAAAGGCAAAAACAGAGAAACTTGGAAAGAGGGAGAGAGAAACGAGAGCCATTCCCATTCGTTACCAGTTGGAATTTTAACTGAGTAAAAAGTACAAAAATTGAGTTTTTGCAATATAATCATGTTGAAATGCTCGTAATCAGTTATATGATCTCCTAAAATTTGAATAAAACTTGTTTTGAGGTCCGTTTTGGATAAATTTTGGATTAGCGATCCTAAATAGGCCTTACAATGGACCCGTTGTAATTTTAACTGAGTAAAAAGTAAAAAAATGAGTTTTGCAATATAATTGCGTTGAAAAGCTCGTAATCAAGTATATGATCTCCTAGAATTTTATTAAAACTTGTTTTGCGGTCCGTTTTGTAGAGGTTTCGGACGAGTGGGTCTAAATAGGCCTTGCAATGGACCCGTTGGAATTTTAACTGAGTAAAAAGTACAAAAATTGAATTTTTGCAATATAATCACATTGAAATGCTCGTAATCACTTATATGATCTTCTAAATTTTGAATAAAACTTGTTTTGCGGTCCAATTTGTAGAGGTTTCGGACAAGCGAGTCTTAATAGGCCTTACAATGGACTCGTTTAAATTTTAACTAAGTAAAAAGTACAAAAATTGAGTTTTTGCAATATAATTACATTGAAAAGCTCGTAATCAAGTATATGAACTCATAAGATTTGAGTAAAGCTTGTTTTGATGTCCGTTTTGTAGAGATTTCAGAAAGCGATCCTAAATAGGCCTTTTGGTAGAGGTTTCGGACGAGCGGGTCTAAATAGGCCTTACAATGGACCCGTTGGAATTTTAACTGAGTAAAAAGTACAAAAAATGAGTTTTTGCAATATAATCACATTGAAATGCTCATAATCAAGTATATGATTTCCTAAAATTTGAATAAAACTTGTTTTGAGGTCCTTTTTGTAGAGATTTCGGACGAGCGATCCTAAATAGGCCTTACAATGGACCCGTTGTAATTTTAACTGAGTAAAAAGTAAAAGAATTGAGTTTTTGCAATATAATCGCGTTGAAATGCTCGTAATGAAGAATATGATCACCTAAAGTTTGATTAAAACTTGTTTTGAGGTTCGTTTTGCAGAGATTTCGGACGAGCGATCCTAAATAGGCTTTACAATGGACCCTTTGGAATTTTAACTGATTAAAAAGTACAAAAATATAGTTTGTGCAATATAATTGCGTTGAAATGCTCGTAATCAAGTATATGAACTCATAAGATTTGATTAAAACTTGTTTTGAAGTCCGTTTTGTAGAGATTTCGGACGAGCGATCGTAAATAGGCCTTACAATGGACCCGTTGTAATTTTAACTGAGTAAAAAGTACAAAAATTGTCTTTTTGCATTATAATCGCGTTGAAATGCTCATAATCAGTTATATGATCTCCTGAAATTTGAATAAAACTTGTTTTGCTATCCGATTTGTAGAGGTTTCGAGCAAGCGATCCAAAATATGCTTTACAATGGCCCCGTTGGAATTTTAACTGAGTAAAAAGTACAAAAATTGAGTTTTTGCAATATAATCGCGTTGAAAAGCTCGTCATCAAGTATATGAACACCTAAAATTTGATTAAAACCTGTTTTTCGATCCGTTTTTGAAGGTTTCGGACGAGCGGGTCTAAATAGGCCTTACAATGGACCCGTGGGAATTTTAACTGAGTAAAAAGTACAAAAATTGAGTTTTTGCAATATAATCGCGTTTAAATGCTCGTAATCAGTTATATGATCTCCTAAAATTTGAATAAAACTTGTTTTGCGGTCCGATTTGTAGAGGTTTCGGACCAGCGTGTCTTAATAGGCCTTACAATGGACCCGTTGGAATTTTAACTGAGTAAAAAGTACAAAAAATTGAGTTTTTGCAATATAATCGCTTTGAAATGCTCCTAATCAAGTATATGAACTCATAGATTTTGATTAAAACTTGTTTTGAGGTCCGTTTTGTAGAGATTTCAGACGAGCGATCCTAAATAGGCCTTATAATTGACCCGTTGGAATTTTAACTGAGTAAAAAGTACAAAAATTTAGCTATTGCAATATAATCGCGTTGAAATGCTCGTAATCAAGTATATGAACTCCAAATATTTGATTAAAACTTGTTTTGCGGTACGTTTTGTAGAGGTTTCGGACGAGCGGGTCTAAATAGGCCTTACAATGGACCCGTGGGAATTTTAACTGACTAAAAATTACAAAAATTGAGTTTTTGCAATATAATCGCGTTGAAATGCTCGTAATCAGTGATATGATCTCCTAAATTTTGAATAAAACTTGTTTTGCGGTTCGATTTGTAGAGGTTTCGGAAAAGCGAGTCTTAATAGGCCTTACAATGGACCCGTTGGAATTTTAATTGACTAAAAAGTACAAAAATTGAGATTTTGCAATATAATCGCGTTGAAAAGCTCGTAGTCAACTATATGAACTTATGCAATTTGATTAAAACTTGTTTTTCGGTCCGTTTTGTAAAGGTTTCGGACGAGCGGGTCTAAATAGGCCTTACAATGGACCCGTTGGAATTCTAACTGAGTAAAAAGTACAAAAGTTGAGTTTTAGCAATATAATCGCGATGAAATGCTCGTAATCAAGTATATGGTCTCCTAAATTTTGATTGAAACTTGTTTTGCGGTCCATTTTGTAGAGGTTTCGGTCGAGCGGGTCTAAATAGACCTTGCAATGGACCCGTTGGAATTTTAACTAAGTAAAAAGTAAAAAAATTGAGTTTTTGCAATATAACCGCATTGAAATGCTCGTAGTGAAGTATATGATCACCTAAAGTTTGTTTAAAACTTGTTTTGAGGTCCGTTTTGCAGAGATTTCGGACGAGCGATCCTAAATAGGCTTTACAATGGACCTTTTGGAATTTTAATTGATTAAAAAGTACAAAAATAAAGTTTTTGCAATATAATTGCGTTGAAATGCTTGTAATCAAGGATATGATCTCCTAAGGTTTCATTAAAACTTGTTTTGCGGTCCGTTTTGTAGAGGTTTCGGACGAGCGGGTCTAAATAAGCCTTACAATGGTCCCGTTGGAATTTTAACTGAGTAAAAAGTACAAAAATTGAGTTTTTGCAATATAATCGCGTTGAAATGCTCGTAAACAAGTATTTGAACTCATAATATTTTATTAAAACTTGTTTTGAGGTCCGTTTTGTTGAGATTTTGGACGAGCGATCCTAAATAGGCCTTACAATGGACCCGTTAGAATTTTAACTGAGTGAAAAGTACAAAAATTGAGTTTTTGCAATATAATCACGTTGAAATGCTCGTAATCAGTTATATGATCTCCTAAAATTTGAATAAAACATGTTTTGTGGTACGATTTGTAGAGGTTTCGGACAAGCGAGTCTTAATAGGCCTTACAATTGACCCGTTTAAATTTTAACTGAGTAAATAGTAAAAAAATTGAGTTTTTGCAATATAATCGCATTGAAAAGCTCGTAATCAAGTATATGAACTCATAATATTTTATTAAAACTTGTTTTGAGGTCCGTTTTGTAGAGATTTCGGACGAGCAATCTTAAATAGGCCTTACAATGGACCCGTTGTAATTTTAACTGAGTAAAAAGTACAAAAATTGAGTTTTTGCAATATAATCGCATTGAAAAGCTCGTAATCAAGTATATGAACTCCAAAAATTTGATTAAAACTTGTTTTGCGGCCCGTTTTTTAGAGGTTTCGGGCGAGCGGGTCTAAATAGGCCTTACAATGGACCCGTTGGAATTTTAACTGAGTAAAAAGTATAAAAATTTAGTTTTTGCAATATAATCGCATTGAAAAGCTCGTAATCAAGTATATGAACTCCAAAAATTTGATTAAAACTTGTTTTGTGGCCCGTTTTTTAGAGGTTTCGGAAGAGCGGGTCTAAATAGGCCTTACAATGGACCCGTTGGAATTTTAACTGAGTAAAAAGTACAAAAATTTAGTTTTTGCAATATAATCGCATTGAAAAGCTCGTAATCAAGTATATGAACTCCTAAAATTTGATTAAAACTTGTTTTTCGGTCCGTTTTGTAGAGGTTTCGGACGAGCGGGTCTAAATAGTCCTTACAATGGACCCGTGGGAATTTTAACTGAGTAAAAAGTACAAAAATTGAGTTTTTGCAATATAATCGCGTTAAAATGCTCGTAATCAGTTATATGATCTCCTAAAATTTGAATAAAACTTGTTTTGCGGTCCGATTTCTAGAGGTTTTGGACAAGCGAGTCTTAATAGGCCTTACAATGGACCCGTTGGAATTTTAACCGAGTAAAAAGTACAAAAATTGAGTTTTTGCAATATAATCACGTTGAAATGCTCGTAATCAGTTATATGATCTCCTAAAATTTGAATAAAACATGTTTTGCGGTCCGATTTGTAGAGGTTTCGGACAAGCGAGTCTTAATAGGCCTTACAATGGACCCGTTTAAATTTTAACTGAGTAAAAAGTACAAAAATTTAATTTTTGTAATATAATCGCATTAAAAAGCTCGTAATCAAGTATATGAACTCCTAAAATTTGATTAAAACTTGTTTTTCGGTCAGTTTTGTGGAGGTTTCAGACGAGCAGGTCTAAATAGGCCTTACAATGGACCCGAAGGAATTTTAATTGAGTAAAAAGTACAAAAATTGAGTTTTTGCAATATAATCGCGTTTAAACGCTCGTAATCAGTTATATGATCTCCTAAAATTTGAATAAAACTTGTTTTGCGGTCTGATTTGTAGAGGTTTCGGACAAGCGAGTCTTAATAGGCCTTACAGTGGACCCAATGGAATTTTAACTGACTAAAAATTTTAAAAATTGAGTTTTTGCAATATAATCGCGTTGAAATGCTCGTAATCAAGTATATGAACTCCTAAAATTTGTTTAAGACTTGTTTTGCGGTTCGTTTTGTAAAGGTTTCGGACGAGCGGGTCTAAATAGGCCTTACAATGGACCCGTGGGAATTTTAACTGAGTAAAAAGCACAAAATTTGAGTTTTTGCAATATAATCGCGTTGAAATGCTCGTAATCAGTTATATGATCTCCTAAAATTTGAATAAAATTTGTTTTGCGGTCCGATTTGTAGAGGTTTCGGACAAGCGAGTCTTAATAGGCCTTACAATGGACTCGTTGGAATTTTAACTGAGTAAAAAGTACAAAAAATTGTGTTTTTGCGAAATAACCGCGTTGAATGCTCTTAATCAAGTATATGAACTCAAAGATTTTGATTAAAACTTGTTTTGAGGTCTGTTTTGTAGAGATTTCGGACGAGCGATCCTAAATAGGCCTTACAATTGACCCGTTCGAATTTTAACTGAGTAAAAAGTATAAAAATTGAGTTTTTGCAATATAATCGCGTTGAAAAGCTCGTAATCAAGTATATGAACTCCAAAAATTTGATTAAAACTTGTTTTGCGGTCCGTTTTGTAGAGGTTCCAGACGAGCGGGTCTAAATAGGCCTTACAATGGACCCGTTGGAATTTTAACTGAGTAAAAAGTACAAAAATTTAGTTTTTGCAATATAATCGCGTTGAAAAGCTCGTAATCAAGTATATGAACTCCTGAAATTTGATTAAAACTTGTTTTTCGGTCCGTTTTGTAGAGGTTTCGGACGAGCGATCCTAAATAGGCCTTACAATGGACCCGTTGTAATTTTAATCGTGTAAAAAGTAAAAAAATGAGTTTTTGTAATTTAATCACGTTGAAATGCTCGTAATCAGTTATATTATCTCCTAAAATTGGAATAAAACTTGTTTTGCGGTTCGATTTGTAGAGGTTTCGGACATGCGAGTCTTAATAGGCCTTACAATGGACCCATTTAAATTTTAACTGAGTAAAAAGTACAAAAATTGAGTTTTTGGAATATAATCGCATTGAAAAGCTCGTAATCAAGTATATGAACTCATAAGTTTTGATTAAAACTTGTTTTGAGGTCCGTTTTGTAGAGATTTCAGACGAGCGATCCTAAATAGGCCTTAGAATGGACCCGTTGGAATTTTAACTTAGTAAAAAGCACAGAAATTGAGTTTTTGCAATATAATTGCGTTGAAAAACTCGTAATCAAGTATATGAACTCCTATAATTTTATTAAAAACCTGTTTTTCGGTCCGTTTTGTAGAGGTTTCGGACTAGCGGGTCTAAATAGGCCTTATAATGGACCCGTGGAAATTTTAACTGAGTAAAAAGTTAAAAAATTGTGTTTTTGCAATATAATCACGTTGAAATGCTTGTAATCAAGTATATGATCACCTAAAATTTGGTTAAAACTTTTTTTGAGGTCCGTTTTGCAGAGATTTCGGACGAGTGATCCTAAATAGGCTTTACAATGGATCCGTTGGAATTTGAACGGATTAAAAAGTACAAAAAATGAGTTTTTGCAATATAATCACGTTGAAATGCTCGTAATCAAGTATATGATCTCCTAAAATTTGAATAAAAGTCATTTTGAGGTCCGTTTTGTAAAGATTTTGGACGAGCGATCCTAAATAGGCCTTACAATGGACCCGTTGTAATTTAAACTAAGTAAAAAGTATAAAAAAATGAGTTTTTGAAATATAATCGCGTTGAAATGCTCGTAATCAAGTATATGATCACCTAAAATTTGGTTAAAACTTGTTTTGAGGTCCGTTTTGCTGAGATTTCGGACGAGCGATCCTAAATAGGCTTTACCATGGACCCGTTGGAATTTTAACGGATTAAAAAGTACAAAAATTTAGTATTTGCAATATAATTGCGTTGAAATGCTTGTAATCAAGTATATGATCTCCTAAAGTTTGATTAAAACTTGTTTTTCGGTCCGTTTTGTAGAGGTTTCGGACGAGCAGGTCTAAATAAGCCTTACAATAGACCCGTTGGAATTTTAACTGAGTAAAAAGTAAAAAAAATTGAGTTTTTGCAATATAATCGAGTTGAAATGCTCGTAATCAGTTATATGATCTCTTAAAATTTGAATAAAACTTGTTTTGCGGTCTGATTTGTAGAGGTTTCGGACAAGCGAGTCTTAATAGGCCTTACAATGGACCCGTTAGAATTTTACCTGGGTAAAAAGTACAAAATTTGAGTTTTTGCAATATAATCGCGTTGAAATTCTCGTAATCAAGTATATGAACTCATGAACCTTGATTAAAACTTTTTTTGAGCCCCGTTTTGTAGAGATTTCGGACGAGCGATCCTAAATTTGCCTTACAATGGACCCGTTGGAATTTTAACTGAGTAAAAAGTACAAAAATAAAGTTTTTACAGTATAATCACGTTGAAAAGCTCGTAATCAAGTATATGAACTCCAAAAATTTGATTAAACCTTGTTTTGTGGTCCGTTTTACAGAGGTTTCGGACAAGCGAGGCTAAATAGGCCTTGTAATGGACTCGTTGGAATTTTAACTGAGTAAAAAGTACAAAAATTAAGTTTTTGTTATATAATCGCGTTGAAATGCTCGTAATCAGTTATATGTTCTCCGAAAATTTGAATAAAACTTGTTTTTAGGCCCGTTTTGTATAGATTTCGGACGAGCGATCCTAACTAGGCCTTACAATGGACCCGTTGTAATTTTAACTGAGTAAAAAGTAAAAAAAAATGAGTTTTTGCATTATAATCGCATTGAAAAGATCGTAATCAAGTATATGATCTCCTAAAATTTAATTAAAACTTGTTTTGTTGTCCGTTTTATAGAGGTTTCGGACGAGCGGGTCTAAATAGGCCTTTAAAAGGACCCGTTGGAATTTTAACTGAGTAAAAAGTACAATAATTGAATTTTTGCAATATAATCACATTGAAATGCTTGTAATCAGTTATATGATCTCCTAAAATTTGAATAAAACTTGTTTTGCAGTCCAATTTGTAGAGGTTTCGGACAAGAGAGTCTTAATATGCCTTACAATGGACCCGTTTAAATTTTAAATTAGTAAAAAGTACAAAAATTAAGTTTTTGCAATGTAATCGCATTGAAAAGCTCGTAATCAAGTATATGATTTCCTAAAATTTGAATAAAACTTGTTTTGAGGTCCGTTTTGTAGAGATTTCGGATGAGCGATCCTAAATAGGCCTTACAATGGACCTGTTGTAATTTTAATTGAGTAAAAAGTAAAAAAAATTGAGTTTTTGCAATATAATCGCGTTGAAATGCTTGTAATCAAGTATATGATCACTTAAAATTTGGTTAAAACATGTTTTGAGGTCCGTTTTGCAGAGATTTCGGACGAGCGATACTAAATAGGCTTTACAATGGATTAAAAAGTACAAAAATATAGTTTTTGCAATATAATTGCATTGAAATTCTTGTAATCAAGTATATGATCTCCTAGAGTTTGATTAAAACTTGTTTTTCGGTCCGTTTTGTAAAGGTTTTGGACGAGCGGGTCTAAATAAGCCTTACAATGGACCCGTTGGAATTTTAACTTAGTAAAAAGTAAAAAAAATGAGTTTTTGCAATATAATCGAGTTGAAATGCTCGTAATCAGTTATAAGATCTACTAAATTTTGAATAAAACTTGTTTTGCGGTCCGATTTGTAGAGGTTTCGGACAAGCGAGTCTTAATATGCCTTACAATAGACCCCTTGTAATTTTAACTGAGTAAAAAGTACAAAATTTGAGTTTTTGCAATATATTCGCGTTGAAATGCTCGTAATCAAGTATATGAACTCATAAAATTTAATTAAAACTTGTTTTGAGGTCCGTTTTGTAGAGGTTTAGGACGAGCGATCCTAAATAGGCCTTACAATGGACCCGCTGGAATTTTAACTGAGTAAAAAGTACAAAAATTGAGTTTTTACAATTTAATCACGTTGAAATGCTCGTAATCGGTTAACTGAGTAAAAAGTAAAAAAATTAGTTTTTGCAATATAATCGTATTGAAAAGCTCGTAATCAAGTATATGAACTCCAAAAATTTGATTAAAACCCTTTTTTCGGTCCGTTTTGTAGAGGTTTCGGACGAACGTGTCTAAATAGGCCTTATAATGACCCGTGGGAATTTTAACTGAGTAAAAAGTACAAAAATTGAGTTTTTGCAATATAATCACGTTGAAATGCTCGTAATCAGTTATATGATCTCCTAAAATTTGAATAAAACTTGTTTTGAGGTCCATTTTGTAGAGATTTCAGACGAGCGATCCTAAATAGGCCTTACAATGGACCCGTTGGAATTTTAATTGAGTATAAAGTACAAAAATTTACTTTTTGCAATATAATCGCATTGAAAAGCTCGTAATCAAGTATATGAACTCCAAAAATTTGATTAAAAACCTTTTTTCGGTCCGTTTTGTAGAGGTTTCGGACGAGCGGGTCTAAATAGGCCTTATAATGGACCCGTGGGAATTTTAACTTAGTAAAAAGTACAAAAATTTCGTTTTTGCAATATAATTGCATTGAAATGCTCGTAATCAAGTATATGATCTTCTAAAATTTGATTAAAATTTGTTTTGCGGTCAGTTTTGTAGAGGTTTCGGACAAGCGGATCTAAATAGGCCTTGCAATGGACCCGTTGGAATTTTAACTGAGTAAAAAGTACAAAATTGAGTTTTTGCAATATAATAGCGTTGAAATGCTCGTAATAAGTTATATGATCACGTAAAATTTGAATAAAACTTGTTTTGCGGTCCGATTTGTAGAGGTTTCGGACAAGCGAGTCTTAGTAGGCCTTACAATGGACCCAATGGAATTTTAACTAAGTAAAAAGTAAAAAAAATTGAGTTTTTGCAATGTAATCGCGTTGAAATGCTCGTAATCATGTATATGAACTCATAAAGTTTGATCAAAACTTGTTTTGAGGTCCATTTTGTAGAGATTTCGGACGAGCGATCCTAAATAGGCCTTACAATGGACCAGTTGGAATTTTAACCGAGTAAAAAGTACAAAAATTGAGTTTTTGCAATATAATCGCGTTGAAAAGCTCGTAATCAAGTATATGATGTCCTAATATTTGATTAAAACTTGTTCTGCGGTCCGTTTTGTAGAGGTTTCGGACGAGCGGCCCTAAATAGGCCTTACAATGGACCAGTTGGAATTTTAACCGAGTAAAAAGTACAAAATTGAGCTTTTGCAATATAATCGCGTTGAAAAGCTTGTAATCAAGTATATGAACTCCAAAAATTTGTTTAAGACTTGTTTTGCGGTCCGTTTTGTAGAGGTTTCGGACGAGCGGGTCTAAATAGGCCTCACAATGGACCCGTTGGAATTTTAACTGAGTTAAAAGTACAAAATTTGAGTTTTTGCAATATAATCCTGTTGAAATGCTCATAATCAAGTATATGATCTCCTAAATTTTGATTAAAACTTGTTTTGCGGTCCGTTTTGTAGAGGTTTCGGACGAGCTGGTCTAAATAGGCCTTGCAATGGACCCGTTGGAATTTTAACTGAGTAAAAAGTACAAAAACTGAGTTTTTTGCAATATAATCGCGTTGAAATGCTCGTAGAAAGTTATATGATAACCTAAAATTTGAATAAAACTTGTTTTGCGGTCCGATTTGTAGAGGTTTCGGACAAGCG
Organism: Hibiscus trionum; assembly: GCA_030270665.1. Taxonomy (NCBI): domain Eukaryota; kingdom Viridiplantae; phylum Streptophyta; class Magnoliopsida; order Malvales; family Malvaceae; genus Hibiscus; species Hibiscus trionum. The sequence continues at coordinate 32,262,951 of BSYR01000010.1, read as the reverse complement.
AGTCTTAGTAGGCCTTACAATGGACCCAATGGAATTTTAACTGAGTAAAAAGTAAAAAAAATGAGTTTTTGCAATGTAATCGCGTTGAAATGCTCGTAATCATGTATATGTACTCATAAAGTTTGATTAAAACTTATTTTGAGGTCCGTTTTGTAGAGATTTCGGACGAGCGATCCTAATAGGCCTTACAATGGACCCGTTGGAATTTTAACCGAGTAAAAAGTACAATAATTGAGTTTTGCAATATAGTCGCGTTGAAAAGCTCGTAATCAAGTATAAGAACTCCAAAAATTTGATTAAAACTTGATTTGCGGTCCGATTTGTAGAGGTTTCGGACGAGCGATCCTAAATAAGCCTTACAATGGACCCGTTGGAATTTTAACCGAGTAAAAAGTAAAAAAATTGAGTTTTTGCAATATAATCGCGTTGAAGAGCTCGTAATCAAGTATATGATCTCCAAAAAATTGTTTAAAACTTATTTTGCGGTCCGTTTTTGTAGAGATTTCAGACGAGCGGATCTAAATAGGCCTTACAATGGACCCGTTGTAATTTTAACTGAGAAAATAGTATAAAAATTGAGTTTTTGCAATATAATCTTGTTGAAATGCTCCTAATCAAGTATGTGATCTCCTAAATTTTGATTAAAACTTGTTTTGTGGTCCGTTTTTTAGAGGTTTCGGACGAGCGGGTCTAAATAGGCCTTACAATGGACCCGTTGTAATTTTAACTGAGTAAAAAGTACAAAAATTGAGTTTTTGCAATATAATCGCGATGAAATGCTCGTAATCAATTATATGATCTCCTAAAATTTGAATAAAACTTGTTTTGAGGTCCATTTTGTAGAGATTTCGGACGTGCGATCCTAAATAGGCCTTACAATGGACCCGTTGTAATTTTAACTAAGTAAAAATTAAAAAACTGAGTTTTTGCAATATAATCGCATTGAAATGCTCGTAATCAAGTATATGATCTCCTAAAGTTTGATTAAAACTTGTTTTGCGGTCCGTTTTGTAGAGGTTTCGGATGAACGAGTCTAAATTGGCCTTACAATGGACCCGTTGAAATTTTAACAGAGTAAAAAGTAATAAAAATGAGTTTTTGCAATATAATCGCGTTGAAATGCTCGTAATCAGTTATATGATCTCCTAAAATTTGAATAAAACTTGTTTTGAGGTCCGTTTTGTAGAGATTTCAGACGAGCGATCCTAAATAGGCTTTACAATGGCCCCGTTGGAATTTTAACTGAGTAAAAAGTAAAAAAAAATAGTTTTTGAAATAAAACTTGAATAAAACTTGTTTTGAGGTTCGTTTTGTAGAGATTTCGGACGAGCGATCCTAAATAAACCTTGCAGTGGACCCGTTGGAATTTTAACCGAGTAAAAAGTACAAAAATTAAGTTTTTGCAATATAATCGTGTTGAAATGCTCGTAATCAAGTATATGATCTCCTAAATTTTGATTAAAACTTGTTTTGCGGTCTGTTTTGTAGAGGTTTCGGATGAGCGGGTCTAAATAGGCCTTGCAATGGACTCGTTGGAATTTTAACCGAGTAAAAAGTACAAAAATTGAGTTTTTGCAATATAATCGCGTTGAAATGCTCGTAATCATTTATATGATCTCCTAAAATTCGAATAAAACTTGTTTTACGGTCCTATTTGTAGAGGTTTCGGACAAGCGAGTCTTAATAGGCCTTACAATGGACCCAAATGAATTTTAACTAAGTAAAAAGTACAAAAATTGAGTTTTTGCAATATAATCGCATTGAAATGCTCGTAATCAAGTATATGAACTCATAAAGTTTGATTAAAACTTGTTTTGAGGTCCGTTTTGTAGAGATTTCGGACGAGCGATCCTAAATAGGCCTTAAAATAGACCCGTTGGAATTTTAACTGAGTAAAAAGAACAAAAATTTAGTTTTTGGAATATAATCGGGTTGAAATGCTCGTAATCATGAATATGAACTCCTAAATTTTGATTAAAACTTTTTTTTCGGTCCGTTTTGTAGAGGTTTCGGTCGAGCGGGTCTAAATAGGCCTTACAATGGACCCGTTGGAATTTTAAATGAGTAAAAACTACAAAAATTGAGTTTTTGCAATATAATCGCGTTGTAATGCTCGTAATCAAGTATATAATCTCCTAGAATTTGATTAAAACTTGTTTTGCGGTCCTATTTGTAGAGGTTAGGGACGAGCGAGTCTAAATAGGCCTTTCAATGGACCCGTTGGAATTTTAACTGATTAAAAAGTACAAAAATTGAGTTTTTGCAATATAATCGCGTTGAAATGCTCGTAATCAGTTATATGATCTCCTAAGATTTGATTAAAACTTGTTTTGAGGTCTGTTTTGTAGAGATTTTGGACGAGCGATCCTAAATAGGCCTTACAATGGACCAGTTGTAATTTTAACTGAGTAAAAATTACAAAAATTGAGTTTTTGTAATATAATCGCGTTGAAATGCTCGTAATCAAGTATATGATCTCCTAAAATTGGATTAAAAATTGTTTTGCGGTCCGTTTTGTAGAGGCTTCGGACGAGCGGGTCTAAATAGGCCTTGCAATTGACCCGTTGGAATTTTAACTGAGTAAAAAGTACAAAATTGAGTTTTTGCAATATAATCCCGTTGAAATGCTCGTAATCAGTTATATGATCTCCTAAAATTTGAATAAAACTTGTTTTGAGGTCTGTTTCGTAGAGGTTACGGACGAGCGGGTCTAAATAGGCCTTACAATGGAACCGTTGGAATTTTAACTGAGTAAAAAGTACAAAAATTGAGTTTTTGCAATATAATCGAGTTGAAATGCTCGTAATCAAGTATATGATGTCCTAATATATGATTAAAACTTGTTCTGAGGTCCGTTATGTAGAGATTTCGGACGAGCGATCCTAAATAGGCCTTACAATAGACCCCTTGTAATTTTAACTGAGTAAAAAATACAAAAATTGAGTTTTTGCAATATAATCATGTTGAAATGCTCGTAATCAAGTATATGATGTCCTACTATTTGATTAAAACTTGTTTTGAGGTCCGTTTTGTAGAGATTTCGGACGAGTGATCCTAAATAGGCCTTACAATAGACCCGTTGTAATTTTAACTGATTAAAAAGTACAAAAATTGAGTTTTTGCAATATAATCGCGTTTAAATGCTCGTAATCAAGTATATGATCTCCTAAGATTTGATTAAAACTTGTTTTGCAGCCCGTTTTGTAGAGGTTTCGGACGACCGGGTCTAAATAGGCCTTACAATGGACCCGTTGGAATTTTAATTGAGTAAAAAGTACAAAAATTTAGTTTTTGCAATATAATCGTATTAAAAAGCTCGTAATCAAGTATATGAACTCCTAAAATTTGATTAAAAACCTATTTTTCGGTCCGTTTTGTTGAGGTTTCGGACGAGCGGGTCTAAATAGGCCTTATAATGGACCTGTGGGAATTTTAACTGAGTAAAAAATACAAAAATTGAGTTTATGAAATATAATGGCGTTGAAATGCTTGTAATCAGTTATATGATCTCCTAAAACTAGAATAAAACTTGTTTTGCGGTCCGATTTGTAGAGATTTCGGACAAGCGATCCTAAATAGGCTTTACAATGGACCCGTTGGAATTTTAATTGATTAAAAAGTACAAAAATATAGTTTTTGCAAAATAATCGCGTTGAAATGCTCGTAATCAAGTATATGATCTCCTAAATTTTGATTAAAACTTGTTTTGCGTTCCGTTTTATAGAGGTTTCAGACGAGCAGGTCTAAATAAGCCTTACAATGGACCAGTTGGAATTTTAACTGAGTAAAAAGTACAAAAATTTAGTTTTTGCAATATAATCGCGTTGAAATGCTCGTAATCAGTTATATAATCTACTAAAATTTGAATAAAATATGTTTTGCGGTCCTATTTGTAGAGGTTTCGGACAAGCGAGTCTTAATAGGCCTTATAATAGACCCCTTGTAATTTTAACTGAGTAAAAAGTACAAAAATTGAGTTTTTGCAATATAATCGCGTTGAAAAGCTCGTAATCAAGTATATGAACTCCAAAAATTTGATTAAAACTTGTTTTGCGGTCCATTTTGTAGAGGTTTCGGACGAGCGGGTCTATATAGGCGTTACAATGGACCCGTTGGAATTTTAACTGAGTAAAAAGTACAAAATTTTAGTTTTTGCAATATAATAGTGTTGAAATACTCGTAATCAGTTATATGATCTCCTAAAATTGTAATAAAACTTATTTTGAGGTCCGTTTTGTAGAGATTTCGGACGAGCGATCCTAAATAGGACTTACAATGGACCCGTTGTAATTTTAACTGAGTAAAAAGTACAAAATTTGAGTTTTTGCAATATAATCGCGTTGAAATGCTCGTAATCAGTTATATGATCTCCTAAAATTGTAATAAAACTTGTTTTGAGGTCCGTTTTGTAGAGATTTCGGACGAGCTATCCTAAATAGGTTTTACAATGGACCCGTTGGAATTTTAACTGAGTAAAAAGTACAAAAAATGAGTTTTTACAATATAATCGCGTTGAAATGCTCGTAATCAAGTATATGATGTCCTAATATATGATTAAAACTTGTTTTGTGGTCTGTTTTGTAGAGATTTCGGACGAGTGATCCTAAATAGGCCTTACAATAGACCCGTTGTAATTTTAACTAAGTAAAAAGTAAAAAATTGAGTTTTTGTAATATAATCGCGTTGAAATGCTCGTAATCAAGTATATGATCTCCTGAATTTTGATTAAAACTTGTTTTGTGGTCCGTTTTGTAGAGGTTTCGGACGAGCGGGTCTAAATAGGCCTTGCAATGGACCCGTTGTAATTTTTTTTTTGATGAAAAGGCCTCATTAAAAACCCCTACTACTGTCCTTCAAGCAGAGCTAGAGGACCCTAAAAAGGGGAAAAGAGTGCCCAAATATTATTAATCAATGAATATTTGTTACAAGATGTTGAATACAATGTGGGATGTCCGATTCAAATGACGAAGAGGTCATAGAATGCAGAGAAAAAGTAGCCAAGGTATGGGCTAATACATTTGCCTCACGGCGTACAAAGGAAATAGAAATAAAGTCAAAGTCATGAAGAGAAGCTTGTATCTGAAGAATGGTTGGTCCCATAGTAGATAGGTCCTGAGCAGGATTGTTGATCCTATTCGCGAGAGAGGCGCAGTCAGTTTCGATCAAGATACGACTCCATCCTTGAGAACGGGCAAAGGTGAGACCAGCAAGGATGCTTTCCCCCTCACTGGTGATAGCGTCCTGGCGGCTACCAAGAGGGAAAGCAAGACCACCCACGACTGCTCCTGCAGGGTCACGAGCAACAACGCCTACGGCTGCTGCACGAGTTGATGGGTTAAAAGCTCCGTCCACATTAATTTTGATATAATTAGATGGAGGAGGAGTACAGGTTGGTTTAGACAATGTAGATGGAGATGGGTTAGATGAAATTAAAGATTTACAAAATTCATCATGTAAGCTAATTGAGTTGACAGCAATTAGCCATGGAGGTTGTAGATGGTGGTTGTGAACCCAATCATTTCGTCTGTTCCAAATATTCCATAAAACGGTAAGGAAGAGACCAAATTTTTCAGAGGAAACTGTAGAGGCTGCTTCCTCTAACCATTGTAAGGGCGTAGGAGTTAGACTCTTATAAAGAGAGATAGGGATACCACTAATTTGGAGGGCTTCAGAAGCCCCAGGGCAGTCACGAAGCGTATGAAGAATCGATTCCGAATGACTACCACAGATTGAGTAGGGCCCCGAGTTAGGGGAAAAAGCTTGCATTTTAGAACCAACTGGTAGAGCATCAGACGCCATACGCCAGCCAAAAGTTTTAACTTTGGGTAGAGCTTTGATTTTGGATAAAAACTTCCAGAAACGAGTTGGTGGCGAAGGTTGGGTTATTGAACGTTGTAAGAAAATATATCCAGAACGGACTGAGTAAATACCCGAGTCATTGTGAGACCATAGAATTGAATCCTGTTGATCATTTATGATAGGAATACGGAGGATGGTATCGGCATCAATTGTGTTGAAGTAATTATTTAACTTTACCGTATCCCAGGCAGTTTGGTTACAGATCATAAAATCACGACATCTAATCTGAAATTCATCAGAAATTTCATAAACCCCAGTCGGGGAAGATCCTCCCCATATATCTTTGTGTATTCTAATATTACTGTTTATACCAGGGCGGTGAAGAAAACCAGGGAAAAGACGCTGAAGAGCGTTATATATACCTTGCCAAGCAAAGGAGACCCTACTAGGTTTTGGTGCATCCAGGATGTTGCCTGCAGGAAAGTATTTAGATCGGTATATTTGTCCTAATAAGGAGTCTGGTTCACAGATTAGTTTCCAAATTTGTTTACCCAAGAGAGCGATATTGAAATCATGTAAGTCCTTAAAACCCATGCCGCCAGCAGATTTGGGTAAACATATACGATTCCATGGTAACATATGCCAACCTTTTTTGTTGGATTTGCCAGTCCACCAGTATTGGCGGATTGATGTAGTCATGTCGTCGATAATATTATGTGGAAGGAGATAGCAAGACATAACATATTGTGGAAGAGATTGTAAGACAGCTTTGATGAAGATCTCTCGACCACTAAAGGATAGAAGATGTTTGTCCCAGCTAGAGAGACGATCATGTACTTTATCTCGTACAAATCCTAGGGATTCAGTTTTATTTTTCCCAATTAGAAGCGGGATGCCTAGGTAAACACCAGGGTTAGAAACCTCGCGTACTTGTAGAAGGCTGTTAATTGCATTTCTTGTTGCAGTTGGTGTACGCGGATTATAAAAAATTGTTGATTTCTCAAAATTGACTGCTTGACCGGAAGCATTAGCATAAGTTTGAAGGGCATTTTTCAGAAGGGACGCTTCAGATCGGTTGGTATTGATAAATACCATGCAATCGTCAGCAAAAAGCAGGTGGTTGACTTTTGGCCCATGCTTACTTGCGCCTAGACCTGGGAGAATTTTAGTTTGTTGAGCGGCTGCTAAGTAAGCTGAGAGGCCTTGAGTACAGAATAGAAAGAGAAAAGGTGATAGAGGATCCCCCTGGCGAAGACCACGTTGGGGTTGAAAGGTGGGCGGGAAAGAATTATTAATTTTGACTGAGAAAGATACTGTAGTAATACAACGCATTATAAGCTTGATCCATTCGGAATCAAAGCCCATGCGTTCCATTACATTAGCGAGAAAAGACCATTCTACTCTGTCGAATGCTTTCTCCATGTCTAGTTTAAGTGCAGCTCCTTGAGAGGATTTAGTAGCTCCTGTATTGATATTGTGGATGATTTCATGAGCAATAAGGATGTTGTCCGATATATTGCGACCCTGGACAAAGGCTGCTTGATTAGGGCTAATGCAAAGGGGTATAGCCTGTTTCATTCTATTGACTATTGTTTTGGCTATTATTTTATAAAGGACAGTGCAGAGACTAATTGGTCTGAGTTGTCTCATGGAGGTTGGGTTTTGTACTTTAGGAATTAGTACCAAAATAGTTTTGTTGACTGACGCCATATCGGTATTGCCGTTTAAAAGGTCACTACAAAGAGTAATAACATCGTCTCCCACTGTATCCCAGTGTTGTCTGAAAAAGCTACTGGGTAGACCATCGCAACCAGGAGCTTTCCTAGGGTCAATGTCTTTGAAAGCATGAATAATTTCCTCTCTGGTGAATGCCTTTGTAAGATGTTCGTTCATTGAAGGATTAATGGAAGGGTGAATTTTATCCAGAATGGCGTTCGAAATTTACGGGTTAGAAGTTGTGAACAAATTTTTGAAATAATCTGAAGCAATGTTCATAATGTCCGATTCCGAAGTGCACCAATTGGAATTGGCATCGTAAAGGCCTACGATTGAGTTTTCCTTGTACCTTTGAGAAGCGCGGGCATGGAAGAATTTGGTATTTTTGTCCCCTTGGGAGAGCCAAAGGGTTCGAGATCGTTGAGCCCAATAAACTTCTTGCTCTGTTAAGAGTTTATTTAATTCAGTTCTATAGTTTAAGTAAACATGTTCATTAGTTGCCGTTAAGGGACGGTATAGTAATCTGTTTATTTTTTTAGTGAGAAACTTAATTCTACCGGTTGATTTAAAACGTTGCTGATTTTGCCATTCTTCTAGGTAATTGCCTACCGCTTCAATTTTATTTATGGTTGTTCCGGGAGTGTCAGCCCAAGCCCTTTTAATTGTTCGGATATTATCAATATTATTAGACCAGCAACTTTCGAATCTGAAATTCTTAGATGATTGTGTTTTGACTTTGGTGGACGAAATGTCTAATTCGAGAAAAAGGAAGCAATGGTCAGATTTGGCAACATATTCTGTGGTGATTCGATGAGAAGGATAGAGTTCTTTCCATTCGGAATTAGCAATAAAGCGGTCTAATCTTTCATGTATTACCGGGGTTAATGGTCCAACTTTAGACCATGTGAACCATCCCGAGGATGGCTTACAGTCATAGAGGTTGTTTCGAGTTAAACAATTACGAAAGTTTTTAATTTGAGATCTAGCTCTACGAGAGCCACCTTGTTTTTCCGAATCTGTTAAAATTTCATTAAAATCGCCACCTAGTAGCCAAGGTTTATTTTTAGTGGATGGATATAAAGAGTCAATTAGCTCCCATGTTTTATATTTTTGGCTAGTTTCCGAAAAGTCGTGTATACCAGTAAAAAACATTGTGGAATTATTCTTAAAAATTTGAGTATGGATAAAACGCGAGGAATAAGAAAGAAGATTTATATTAATTTCATTTGTAGCGAATAATGAGATTCCGGAACACCCTTCCGTAGGGGGAATAGAAATGATGTCTAACATACCTAATGAAAGACATAAGCGGTTACAATCCGCATTATTTAGCTTAGTTTCGCATAAAAAGATAATATCAGGGTTGGTGCGTTGGACATAGGACCGGAAATGTTGAACCGTCGGGGCTTGTCCAAGGCCCTGGCAGTTCCAGCAGAGGATCTTCATTTGTAATTTTAATTGAGTAAAAAGTACAAAAATTGAGTTTTTGCAATATAATCACGTTGAAATGCTCGTAATCAATTATATGATCTCCTAAAATTTGAATAAAACTTGTTTTAGGTCCGTAGTGTAGAGATTTCGGACGAGCGATCCTAAATAAGCCTTACAATGGACCTGTTGAAATTTTAACTGAGTAAAAAGTAAAAAAAAATTGAGTTTTTGCAATGTAATCGCGTTGAAATGCTCGTAATCAAGTATATGAACTCATAAGATTTGATTAAAACTTATTTTGAGGTCTGTTTTGTAGAGATTTCAGACGAGCGATCCAAAATAGGCCTTACAATGGACCCGTTGTAATTTTAACTGAGTAAAAAGTACAAAAATTGAGTTTTTGCAATATAATCACGTTGAAAAGCTCGTAATCAAGTATATGAACTCCAAAAATTTGATTAAAACTTGTTTTGCGGTCCGTTTTGTTGAGGTTTCTGACGAGCGATCCTAAATAGGCCTTACAATGGACCTGTTGGAATTTTAACTGAGTAAAAAGTACAAAAATTGAGTTTTTGCAATATAATCGCGTTGAAATGCTCGTAATCAAGTATATGAACTCATAAGATTTGATTAAAACTTGTTTTGAGGTCTGTTTTGTAGAGATTTCGGACGAGCAATCCTAAATAGGCCTTACAGCGGACCCGTTGGAATTTTAACTGAGTAAAAAGTACAAAAATTAAGGTTTTGCAATATAATCGCGTTGAAATGCTCGTAATCAAATATATGAACTCCTAAAATTTGATTAAGACTTGTTTTTCGGTCCGTTTTGCAGAGGTTTCGGACGAGCGGGTCTAAATAGGCCTTACAATGGACCCATTGGAATTTTAACTAGGTAAAAAGTACAAAAATTGAGTTTTTGCAATATAATCGCGATGAAATGCTCGTAATCAAGTATATGATCTCCTAAATTTTGATTAAAACTTTTTTTGCGGTCCGTTTTGTAGAGGTTTTGGACGAACGAGTCTAAATAGGCCTTAAACAGGACCCGTTGGAATTTTAACTGATTAAAAAGTACAAAAATTTAGATTTTACAATATAATCGCGTTGAAATGCTCGTAATCAAGTATATAATCTCCTAAAATTTGAATAAAACTCGTTTTGCGATCCGTTTTGTAGAGATTTTGGACGAGCGGGTCTAAATAAGCCTTACAATGGACCCAATGGAATTTTATCTGAGTAAAAAGTACAAAAATTGAGTTTTTGCAATATAATCGCGTTGAAATTCTCGTAATCAAATATACGATCTCCTAGAATTTGGTTAAAACTTGTTTTGCGGTCCGTTTTGCAGAGATTTCGGACGAGCGATCCTAAATAGGCTTTACAATGGACCCGTTGGAATTTTAACTGAGTAAAAAGTACAAAAATTGAGTTTTTGCAATATAATCGCGTTGAAAAGCTCTTAATCAAGTATATGAACTCCAAAAATTTGATTAAAACTTGTTTTGTTGTCCGTTTTGCAAAGGTTTCGGACGAGCGGGTCTAAATAGGCCTTACAATGGAACCGTTGGAATTTTAACTGAGTAAAAAGTACAAAAATTTAGTTTTTGCAAGATAATAGCGTTGAAATGCTCGTAATCAGTTATATGATCTCCTAAAATTTGAATAAAACTTGTTTTGAGGTCCGTTTTGTAGAGATTTCGGACGAGCGATCCTAAATAGGCTTTACAATGGACCCGTTGGAATTTTAACTGAGTAAAGAGTACAAAAATTGAGTTTGTGCAATATAATCGTGTTGAAATTCTCGTAATCAAGTATATGAACTCAAAAAATTTATTTAAAAATTGTTTTGAGGTCCGTTTTGTAGAGATTTCGGACGAGCGATCCTAAATAGGCCTTACAATGGACCCGTTGGAATTTTAACTGATTAAAAAGTACAAAAATTGAGTTTTTGCAATATATTCGCGTTGAAATGCTCGTAATCAGTAATATGATCTCCTAAAATTTCAATAAAACTTGTTTTGAGGTCTGTTTTGTAGAGATTTCGGATAAGCGATCCTAAATATGCCTTAGAATGGACCCGTTGTAATTTTAAATGAGTAAAAAGTACACAAATTGAGTTTTTGCAATATAATCACGTTGAAATACTCGTAATCAAATATATGATCTTCTAAAATTTGAATAAAACTTGTTTTGCGGTCCGATTTGTAGAGGTTTCGGACAAGCGAGTCTTAATAGGCCTTACAGTGGACCCGTTGGATTTTAACTGAGTAAAAAGTACAAAAATTGAGTTTTTGCAATACAATCGCGTTGATATTTTCGTAATCAAGTATATGAACTCATAAAGTTTGATTAAAACTTGTTTTGAGGTCCGTTTTTTTGAGATTTCGGACGAGCGGTCCTAAATAGACCTTACAATGGAACCGTTGGAATTTTAACTGAGTAAAAAGTACCAAATTTGAGTTTTTGCAATATAATCGCGTTGAAATGCTCGTAATCAAGTATATGAAATCCTAAGATTTGATTAAAACTTGTTTTTCGGTCCGTTTTGTAGAGGTTTCGGACGAGCGGGTCTAAATAGGCCTTACAATGGGCCCGTTGGAATTTTAACTGAGTAAAAAGTACCAAATTTGAGTTTTTGCAATATAATCGCATTGAAATGCTCGTAATCAGTTATATGATCTCCTAAAATTTGAATAAAACTTGTTTTGCAGTCCGATTTGTAGAGGTTTCGGACAAGCGAGTCTTAAAAGGCCTTACAATGGACCTGTTGGAATTTTAACTGAGTAAAAAGTACAAAAATTGATTTTTTGCAGTATAATCGCGTTGAAATGCTCGTAATCAAGTATATTAACTAATAAGATTTGTTTAAAACTTGTTTTGAGGTTTGTTTTGTAGAGATTTCAGACGAGCGATCCTAAATAGCCCTTATAACGGACCCGTTGGAATTTTAACTAGGTAAAAAGTACAAAAATTCAGTTTTCGCAATATAATCGCGTTGAAATGCTCGTAATCAAGTATATGAGCTCATAAATTTTGATTAAAACTTGTTTTGAGGTCCGTTTTGTAGAGATTTCGGACGAGCGGTCCTAAATTGGCCTTACAATGCAACCGTTGGAATTTTAACTGAGTAAAAAGTACAAAAATTCAGTTTTTGCAATATAATCGCGTTGAAATGCTTGTAATCAAGTATATGAACTCCTAAGATTTGATTAAATTTTTTTTCGGTCTGTTTCGTAGAGGTTACGGACGAGCGGGTCTAAATAGGCCTTGCAATGGACCCGTTGGAATTTTACCTGAGTAAAAAGCACAAAATTTGAGTTTTTGCAATATAATCGCGTTGAAATGCTCGTAATCAGTTATATGATCTCCTAAAATTTGAATAAAACTTGTTTTGCGGTCCGATTTGTAGAGGTTTCGGCCAAGCGAGTCTTAATAGGCCTTACAATGGACCTGTTAGAATTTTAACTGAGTAAAAAGTACAAAAATTGAGTTTTTGCAATATAATCGCGTTGAAATGCTCGTAATCAAGCATATGAACTCATAAGATTTGATTAAAACTTGTTTTGAGGTCTGTTTTGTAGAGATTTCGGACGAGCGATCGTAAATAGGCCTTACAGCGGACCCGTTGGAATTTTAACTTAGTAAAAAGTACAAAAATTCAGGTTTTGCAATATAATCGCGTTGAAATGCTCGTAATCAAGTATATGAAATCCTAAAATTTGATTTAAAACATGTTTTTCGGTCCATTTTGTAGTGGTTTTAGACGAGCGGGTCTAAATAGGTCTTACAATGGACCCGTTGGAATTTGAACTAAGTAAAAAGTACAAAAATTGAGTTTTTGCAATATAATCGCGTTGAAATGCCCGTAATCAGTTATATGATCTCCTAAAATTTGAATAAGACTTGTTTTGCGGTCCGATTTGTAAAGGTTTCAGACAAACGAGTCTTAATAGGCCTTACAATGGACCTGTTGGAATTTTAATTGATTAAAAAGTACAAAAATTGAATTTTTGCAATATTAGCGCATTGAAATGCTCGAAATCAAGTATATGATCTCCTAAAGTTTGATAAAAACTTGTTTTGCGATCCGTTTTGTAGAGGTTTCGGACGAGCGGGTCTAAATAAGCCTTACCTTAGACCCGTTGGAATTTTAACTGAGTAAAAAGTACAAAAATTTAGTTTTTGCAATATAATCAGGTTTAAAATCTCATAATCAAGTATATGAACTGCTAAAATTTGGTTAAAACCCTTTTTCGGTCCGTTTTGTAGAGGTTTCGGACGAGCGGGTCTAAATAGGCCTTACAATGGACCCGTTGGAATTTAAACTGAGTAAAAAGTACAAAAATTGAGTTTTTGCAATATAATCGCATTGAAATGCTCGTAATCAAGTATATGATCTCCTAAATTTTGATTAAAACTTGTTTTGCGGTCCGTTTTTTAAAGGCTTCGGACGAGCGGATTTAAATAGGCCTTGCAATGGACCCGTTGGAATTTTAACTGAGTAAAAAGTACAAAATTGAGTTTTTGCTATATATTCGCGTTGAAATGCTCGTAATCAGATATATAATCTCCTAAAATTTGAATAAAACTTGTTTTGAGGTCCGTTTTGTAGAGGTTTCAGACGAGCGATCCTAAATAGACCTTACAATGGACCCGTTGTAATTTTAACTGAGTAAAAAGTAAAAAATTGAGTTTTTGCAATATAATCATGTTGATATGCTCGTAATCAAGTATATGATCTCCTAAAATTTTATTAAAACTTGTTTTGCGGCCCGTTTTGTAGAGGTTTTGGACGAGCGGGTCTAAATAAGCCTTACAATGGACCCAATGGAATTTTAACTGATTAAAAAGTACAAAAATTGAGATTTTGCAATATAATCGCGTTGAAATGCTCGTAATCAAGTATAAAATCTTCCAAAATATGAATAAAACTTGTTTTGCGATCCGTTTTGTAGAGATTTCGGACGAGCGAGTCTAAATAAGCCTTACAATGGACCCAATGTAATTTTAACTTATTAAAAAGTAAAAAAAATTGAGTTTTTGCAATATAATCGCGTTGAAATGCTCGTAATCATTTATATGATCTCCTAAAGTTTGATTAAAACTTGTTTTAAGGTCCGTTTTGTAGAGATTTCGGACGAGCGGTCCTAAATAGGCCTTACAATGCAACCGTTGAAATTTTAACTGAGTAAAAAGTACAAAATTTTAGTTTTTGCAATATAATCGCGTTGAAATGCTCGTAATCAGTTATATGATCTCCTAAAACTGTAATAAAACTTGTTTTGAGGTCCGTTTTGCAGAGATTTCGGACGAGCGATCCTAAATAGGCTTTACAATGGACCCGTGGGAATTTTAACCGGGTAAAAAGTACAAAAATTGAGTTTTTGCAATATAATCGCATTGAAATGCTCGTAACCATTTATATGATCTCCTAGAGTTTGATTAAAACTTGTTTTGAGATCCGTTTTGCAGAGATTTCGGACGAGCGATCCTAAATAGGCCTTACAATGGACCCGTTGTAATTTTAACTCGGTAAAAAGTACACAAATTAAGTTTTTGCAATATAATCGCGTTGAAATGCTCGTAATCAAGTATATTATCTCCTAAAATTTGGTTAAAACTTGTTTTGAGGTTCGTTTTGTAGAGATTTCTGACGAGCGATCCTAAATAGGCTTTACAATGGTCCCGTTGTAATTTTAACTCAGTAAAAAGTGTAAAAACTGAGTTTTTGCAATATAATCGCGTTGAAATGCTCGTAATCAAGTATATGATCTCCTAATATTTGATTAAAACTTGTTTTGAGGTCCGTTTGGTAGATATTTCGGACGAGCGATCCTAAATAGGCCTTACAATAAACCCGTTGTAATTTTAACGGAGTAAAAATTATAAAAATTTAGTTTTTGCAATATAATCGCGTTGAAATGCTCGTAATCATTTATATGATCTCCTAAAATTTGAATAAAACTTATTTTGCGGTCTGATTTGTAGAGATTTCAGACGAGCGAAACTAAATAGGCCTTACAATGGACCCGTTGGAATTTTAACTGAGTAAAAAGTACAAAAATTGAGTTTTTGCAATATAATCGTGTTGAAATGCTCGTAATCAAATATATGATCTCCTAAAATTTGAATAAAACTTGTTTTGCGGTCCGATTTGTAGAGGTTTCGGACACGCGAGTCTTAATAGGCCTTACAATGGACCCGTTGGATTTTAACTGAGTAAAAAGTACAAAAATTGAGTTTTTGCAATATAATCGCGTTGAAATTTTTGTAATCAAGTATATGAACTCATAATATTTGATTAAAACTTGTTTTGAGGACCGTTTAGTGGAGATTTCGGACGAGCGGTCCTAAATAGGCCTTACAATGGAACCGTTGGAATTTTAACTGAGTAAAAAGAACAAAAATTCAGTTTTTGCAATATAATCGCGTTGAAATGCTCGTCATCAAGTATATGAACTCCTAATATTTGATTAAAACTTGTTTTTCGGTCCGTTTTGTAGAGGTTTCGGACGAGCGGGTCTAAATAGGTCTTACAATGGACCCGTTGGAATTTTAACTGAGTAAAAAGCACAAAATTTGAGTTTTTGCAATATAATCGCATTGAAATGCTCGTAATCAGTTATAAGATCTCCTAAAATTTTTATAAAACTTGTTTTGCGGCCCGATTTGTAGAGGTTTCGGACAAGCGAGTCTTAATAGGCCTTACAATGGACATGTTGGAATTTTAACTGAGTAAAAAGTACAAAATTTGAGTTTTTGCAATATAATCGCGTTGAAATGCTCGTAATCAAGTATATGAACTCATAAGATTTGACTAAAACTTGTTTTCAGATCTGTTTTGTAGAGATTTCGGACGAGCGATCCTAAATAGCCCTTACAACGGACCCGTTGGAATTTTAACTAGGTAAAAAGTACAAAAATTCAGTTTTTGAAATATAACGCGTTGAAATGCTCGTAATCAAGTATATGAACTCGTAAATTTCGATTCAAACTTGTTTTGAGGTCCGTTTTGTAGTGATTTGGGACGAGCGGTCCTAAATAGGCCTTACAATGGAACCGTTGGAATTTTAACTGAGTAAAAAGTACAAAAATTGAGTTTTTGGAATATAATCGCATTAAAATGCTCGTAATCAAGTATACGATCACCTAAATTTTGATTAAAACTTGTTTTGTGGTCCGTTTTGTAGAGGTTTTGGAAGAGCGAGTCTAAATAGGCCTTGAAATGGACCCGTTGGAATTTTAACTGAGTAAAAAGTACAAAAATTGAGTTTTTGCAATATAATCGTGCTGAAATGCTTGTAATCAAGTATATGATCTCCTAAAATTTGATTAAAACTTGTTTTGTAGTCCGTTTTGTAGAGGTTTTGGACAAGCGGGTCTAAATAAGCCTTAGAATGGACCCAATGGAATTTTAACTGATTAAAAAGTACAAAAATTGAGATTTTGCAATATAATCCCGTTGAAATGCTCGTAATCAAGTATATAATCTCCTAAAATTTGAATAAAACTTTTTTGCGGTCCGTTTTGTAGAGATTTCGGACGAGCGGGTCTGAATAAGCCTTACAATGGACCCAATGGAATAATAACTGAGTAAAAAGTACAAAAAATGAGTTTTTGCAATATAATCGCGTTGAAATTCTCGTAATCAAATATACGATCTCCTAGAATTCTGTTAAAACCTTTTTTGCGGTCCGTTTTGCAGAGATTTCGGACGAGCGATCCTAAATAGGCTTTACAATGGACATGTTGGAATTTTAACCGAGTAAAAAGTGCAAAAATTGAGATTTTGCAATATAATTGCATTGAAATGCTCGTAATTAAGTATATGATCTCCTAAAATTTGATTAAAACCTGTTTTGCGGTCCATTTTGTAGAGGTTTTGGACGAGCGGGTCTAAATAAGCCTTAGAATGGACCCAATGGAATTTTAACTGATATAAAAGTACAAAAATTGAGATTTTGCAATATAATCCCGTTGAAATGCTCGTAATCAAGTATATAATCTCCTAAAATTTGAATAAAACATGTTTTGCGGTCCGTTTTGTAGAGATTTCGGACGAGCGGGTCTAAATAAGCCTTACAATGGACCCAATGGAATTTTAACTGAGTAAAAAGTACAAAAAATGAGTTCTTGCAATATAATCACGTTGAAATTCTGGTAATCAAATATACGATCTCCTAGAATTTGTTTAAAACTTGTTTTGCGGTCCGTTTTGCAGAGATTTCTGACGAGCGATCCTAAATAGGCTTTACAATGGACCCGTTGGAATTTTAACTGAATAAAAAGTACAAAAATTGAGGTTTTGCAATATAATTGCATTGAAATGCTCGTAATCTAGTATATGATCTCCTAAAATTTGATTAAAACCTGTTTTGAGATCCATTTTGTAGAGGTTTTGGACGAGCGGGTCTAAATAAGACTTAGAATGGACCCAATGGAATTTTAACTGATTAAAAAGTACAAAAATTGAGATTTTGCAATATAATCCCATTGAAATGCTCGTAATCAAGTATATAATCTCCTAAAATTTGAATAAAACTTGTTTTGCGGTCCGTTTTGTAGAGATTTCGGACGAGCGGGTCTAAATAAGCCTTACAATGGACCATATGGAATTTTAACTGAGTAAAAAGTACAAAAATTGAGTTTTTGCAATATAATCGCGTTGAAATTCTCGTAATCAAATATGCGATCTCCTAGAATTTGGTTAAAACTTGATTTGCGGTCCGTTTTGCAGAGATTTCGGACGAGCGATCCTAAATAGGCTTTACAATGGACCCGTTGGAATTTTAACTGAGTAAAAAGTACAAAAATTGAGTTTTTGCAATATAATTGCATTGAAATGCTCGTAATCAAGTATATGATCTCCTAAAATTTGATTAAAACCTGTTTTGCGGTCCTTTTTGTAGAGGTTTTGGACGAGCGGGTCTAAATAAGCCTTACAATGGACATAATGGAATTTTAACTGAGTAAAAAGTACAAAAATTGAGATTTTGCAAAATAATCGCGTTGAAATGCTCGTAATCAGTATATGAACTCGAAAATTTTGATTAAAACTTGTTTAGCGGTCCGTTTTGTAGAGGTTTCGGACGAGCGGGTCTAAATAGGCCTTACAATGGACCCGTTGGAATTTTAACTGAGTAAAAAGTACAAAAATTTAGTTTTTGCAATATAATAGCGTTGAAATGCTCGTAATCAGTTATATGATCTCCTAAAATTTGAATAAAACTTGTTTTGAGGTCCGTTTTGTAGAGATTTCGGACGAGCGATCCTAAATAGGCTTTACAATGGACCCGTTGGAATTTTAACTGATTAAAAAGTACAAAAATTGAGATTTTGCAATATAATCGCATTGAAATGCTCGTAATCAGTTATATGATCTCCTAAAATTTGAATAAAACTTGTTTTACGGTCCGTTTTGTAGAGCTTTCGGACGAGCGGGTCTAAATAGGCCTTACAATGGACCCGTTGGAATTTTAACTGAGTAAAAAGTACAAAAATTGAGTTTTTGCAATATAATCGCGTTGAAATGCTCGTAATCATTTATATGATCTCCTAAGGTTTGATTAAAACTTTTTTGAGATCCGTTTTGCATAGATTTCGGACGAGCGATCCTAAATAGGCTTTACAATGGACCCGTTGGAATTTTAACTGATTAAAAAGTTCAAAAATTGAGTTTTTGCAATATAATTGCGTTGAAATGCTTGTAATCAAGTATATGATCTCCTAAAGTTTGATTAAAACTTGTTTTGCGGTCCGTTTGGTAGAGGTTTCGGACGAGCGATCCTAAATAGGCTTTACAATGGACCCGTGGGAATTTTAACCGAGTAAAAAGTACAAAAATTGAGTTTTTTGCAATATAATCGTGTTGAAATGCTCGTAATCAGTTATATGATCTCCTAAAATTTGAATAAAACTTGTTTTGCGGTCCGATTTGTAGAGGTTTCGGACAAGCGAGTCTTAATAGGCTTTACAATAGACCCAATGGAATTTTAACTGAGTAAAAAGTACAAAAAAATGAGTTTTTGCAATGTAATCGCGTTGAAATGCTCGTAATCAAGTATATGAACTCATAAATTTTGATTAAAACTTGTTTTTAGGTCCTTTTTGTAGAGATTTCGGACGAGCGATCCTAAATAGGCCTTACAATAGACCCCTTGGAATTTTAACCGAGTAAAAAGTACAAAAATTGTGTTTTTGCAATATAATCGCGTTGAAAAGCTCGTAATCAAGTATATGAACTCCAAAAATTTGATCAAAACTTGTTTTGCGGTCCGTTTTGTAGTGGATTCGGACGAGCGATCCTAAATAAGCCTTACAATGGACCCGTTGAAATTTTAACCGAGTAAAAAGTACAAAAATTGAGTTTTTGCAATATAATCGCGTTGAAAAGCTCGTAATCAAGTATATGAACTCCAAAAATTTGTTTAAAACTTGTTTTGCGGTCTGTTTTATAGTGGTTTCGGACGAGCGGGTCTAAATAGGCCTTGCAATGGACCTGTTGGAATTTTAACTGAGTAAAAAGTACAAAAATTGAGTTTTTGCAATATAATCGCGTTGAAATGCTCATAATAAGTTATATGATCTCCTAAAATTGTAATAAAACTTGTTTTGAGGTCCGTTTTGTAGAGATTTCGGACGAGCGATCCTAAATAGGCCTTACAATGGACCTGTTGTAATTTTAACTCAGTAAAAAGTACACAAATTAAGTTTTTGCAATATAATCGCGTTGAAATGCTCGTAATCAAGTATAATAACTCCTAAAATTTGGTTAAAACTTGTTTTGAGGTTCGTTTTGTAGAGATTTCTAACGAGCGATCCTAAATAGGCTTTACAATGGATCCGTTGTAATTTTAACTCAGTAAAAAGTGCGAAAATTGAGTTTTTGCAACATAATTGCATTGAAATGCTCGTAATCAAGTATATGATCTTCTAAAGTTTGATTAAAACTTGTTTTGCGGTCCGTTTTGTAGAGGTTTCGGAAGAGCGGGTCTAAATAAGCCTTACAATGAACCCAATGGAATTTTAACTAAGTAAAAAGTACAAAAATTGAGATTTTGCAATATAATCGCGTTGAATTGCTCGTAATAAGTTATATGATCACCTAAAATTTGAATAAAACTTGTTTTGCGGTCCGATTTGTAGAGGTTTCGGACAAGCGAATCTTAATAGGCCTTACAATGGACCCAATGGAATTTTAACTGAGTAAAAAGTAAAAAAATTGAGTTTTTGCAATGTAATCGCGTTGAAATGCTCGTAATCATGTATATGAACTCATAATGCTTAATTAAAGCTCTTTTTGAGGTCCGTTTTGTAGAGATTTCGGACGAGCGATCCGAAATAGGCCTTACAATGGACTCGTTGGAATTTTAACCGAGTAAAAAGTACAAAAATTGAGTTTTTGCAATATAATCGCGTTGAAAAGCTCGTAATCAAGTATATGAACTCCAAAAAAAATTTAAAAATTGTTTTGCGGTCCGTTTTATAGAGGTTTCGGACGAGCGGGTCTAAATAGGCCTTGCAATGGACCCGTTAGAATTTTAACTGAGTAAAAAGCACAAAAATTGAGTTTTTGCAATATAATCGCGTTGAAATGCTCGTAATAATTTATATGATCTCCTAAAATTGTAATAAAACTTGTTTTGAGGTCCGTTTTGTAGAGATTTCGGACGAGCGATCCTAAATAGGACTTACAATGGACCTGTTGTAATTTTAACTCAGTAAAAAGTACACAAAATAAGTTTTTGCAATATAATCGCGTTGAAATGCTCGTAATCAGTTATATGATCTCCTAAAATTTGAATAAACTTGTTTTGCGGTCCGATTTGTAGAGGTTTCGGACAAGTGAGTCTTAATAGGCCTTACAATGGACCCTTGGAATTTTAACTGAGTAAAAAGTACAAAAATTGAGTTTTTGCAATATAATCGCGTTGAAAAATTCGTAATCAAGTATATGAACTCCAAAATTTTGATTAAAACTTGTTTAGCGGTCCGTTTTGCAGAGGTTTCGGACGAGCGGGTCTAAATAGGCCTTACAATGGACCCGTTGGAATTTTAACTGAGTAAAAAGTACAAAAATTTAGTTTTTGCAATATAATAGCGTTGAAATGCTCGTAATCAGTTATATGATCTCCTAAAATTTGAGTAAAACTTGTTTTGAGGTCCGTTTTGTAGAGATTTCGGACGAGCGATCCTAAATAGGCTTTGCAATGGACCCGTGGGAATTTTAACCGGGTAAAAAGTACAAAAATTGAGTTTTTGCAATATAATCGCATTGAAATGCTCGTAATCATTTAAATGATCTCCTAAGGTTTGATTAAAACTTGATTTGAGATCCGTTTTGCAGAGATTTCGGACGAGCGATCCTAAATAAGCCTTACAATGGACCCGTTGAAATTTTAACCGAGTAAAAAGTACAAAAATTGAGTTTTTGCAATATAATCGCGTTGAAAAGCTCGTAATCAAGTATATGAACTCCAAATTTTTTTTAAAACTTGTTTTGCGGTCCGTTTTATAGAGGTTTCGGACGAGCGGGTCTAAATAGGCCTTGCAATGGACCCGTTGGAAGTTTAACTGAGTAAAAAGTACAAAAATTGAGTTTTTGCAATATAATCGCGTTGAAATGCTCGTAATCAGTTATATGATCTCCTAAGATTTGATTAAAACTTGTTTTGAGGTACGTTTTTTAGATATTTCGGACGAGCGATCCTAAATAGGCCTTACAATGGACCTGTTGTAATTTTAACTCAGTAAAAAGTACAGAAATTAAGTTTTTGCAATATAATCGCGTTGAAATGTTCGTAATCAAGTATAATATCTCCTAAATTTTGGTTAAAACTTGTTTGAGGTTCGTTTTGTAGAGATTTCTGACGAGCGATCCTAAATAGGCTTTACAATGGACCCGTTGTAATTTTAACTCAGTAAAAAGTGCAAAAGTTGAGTTTTTGCAATATAATTGCATTGAAATGCTCGTAATCAAGTATATGATCTTCTAAAATTTGATTAAAACTTGTTTTGCGGTCCGTTTTGTAGAGGTTTCGGACGAGCGGGTCTAAATAAGCCTTGCAATGAACCCAATGGAATTTTAACTAAGTAAAAAGTACAAAAACTGAGATTTTGCAATATAATCGCGTTGAATTGCTCGTAATAAGTTATATGATCACCTAAAATTTGAATAAAACTTGTTTTGCGGTCCGATTTGTAGAGGTTTCGGACAAGCGAATCTTAGTAGGCCTTACAATGGACCCAATGGAATTTTAACTGAGTAAAAAGTAAAAAAACAAATTGAGTTTTTGCAATGTAATCGCGTTGAAATGCTCGTAATCATGTATATGAACTCATAATGCTTGATTAAAGCTCTTTTTGAGGTCCGTTTTGTAGAGATTTCGGACGAGCGATCCGAAATAGGCCTTACAATGGACCCGTTGGAATTTTAACCGAGTAAAAAGTACACAAATTGAGTTTTTGCAATATAATCGCGTTGAAAAGCTCGTAATCAAGTATATGAACTCCAAAAATTTGATTAAAACTTGTTTTGCGGTCCGTTTTGTAGAGGATTCGGACGAGCGATCCTAAATAAGCCTTATAATGGACCCGTTGGAATTTTAACCGAGTAAAAGTACAAAAATTGAGTTTTTGCAATATAATCGCGTTTAAAAGCTCGTAATCAAGTATATGAACTCCAAAAATTTGTTTAAAACATGTTTTGCGGTACGTTTTATAGAGGTTTCGGACGAGCGGGTCTAAATAGGCCTTGCAATGGACCCGTTGGAATTTTAACTGAGTAAAAAGTACAAAAATTGAGTTTTTGAAATATAATCGCGTTGAAATGCTCGTAATAAGTTATATGATCTCCTAAAATTGTAATAAAACTTGTTTTGAGGTCCGTTTTGTAGAGATTTCGGACGAGCGATCTTAAATAGGCCTTACAATGGACCTGTTGTAATTTTAACTCAGTAAAAAGTACACAAATTAAGTTTTTGCAATATAATCGTGTTGAAATGCTCTTAATCAAGTATAATATCTCATAAAATTTGGTTAAAACTTGTTTTGAGGTTCGTTTTGTAGAGATTTCTGACGAGCGATCCTAAATAGGCTTTACAATGGACCCGTTGTAATTTTAACTCAGTAAAAAGTGCAAAAATTGAGTTTTTGCAATATAATCGCGTTGAAATGCTCGTAATCAAGTATATGATCTCCTAATATTTGATTAAAACTTGTTTTGAGGTCCGTTTTGTAGATATTTCGGACGAGCGATCCTAAATAGGCCTTACAATAGACCCGTTGTAATTTTAACTGAGTAAAAAGTACAAAAATTTAGTTTTTGCAATATAATCGCGTTGAAATGCTCGTAATCAGTTATATGATCTCCGAAAATTCTAATAAAACTTGTTTTGAGGTCCGTTTTGTAGAGATTTCAGACGAGCGATCCTAAATAGGCTTTACAATGGACCCGTGGGAATTTTAACTGGGTAAAAAGTACAAAAATTGAGTTTTTGCAATATAGTCGCGTTGAAATGCTCGTAATCATTTATATGATCTCCCAGGGTTTGATTAAAACATTTTTGAGATCCGTTTTGCAGAGATTTCGGACGAGTGATCCTAAATAGGCCTTACAATGGACCCGTTGTAATTTTAACTCAGTAAAAGTACACAAATTAAGTTTTTGCAATATAATCGCGTAGAAATGCTCGTAATCAAGTATAATATCTCCTAAAATTTGGTTAAAACTTGTTTTGAGGTTCGTTTTGTAGAGATTTCTGACGAGCGATCCTAAATAGGCTTTACAATGGACCCGTTGTAATTTTAACTCAGTAAAAAGTGCAAAATTGAATTTTTGCAATATAATCGCGTTGAAATGCTCGTAATCAAGTATATGATCTCCTAATATTTGATTAAAACTTGTTTTGAGGTCTGTTTTGTAGATATTTCGGACGAGCGATCCTAAATAGGCCTTACAATGCAACCGTTGAAATTTTAACTAGGTAAAAAGTACAAAAACTTAGTTTTTGCAATATAATCACGTTGAAATGCTCGTAATCAGTTATATGATCTCCTAATATTGTAATAAAACTTGTTTTGAGGTCCGTTTTGTGGAGATTTCGGACGAGCGATCCTAAATAGGCTTTACAATGGACCCATGGGAATTTTAACCGGGTAAAAAGAACAAAAATTGAGTTTTTGCAATATAATCGCGTTGAAATGCTCGTAATCAATAATATGAACTCCTAGAGTTTGATTAAAACTTGTTTTGAGATCCGTTTTGCAGAGATTTCGGACGAGCGATCCTAATTAGGCCTTACAATGGACCCGTTGTAATTTTAACTCAGTAAAAAGTATAGAAATTTAGTTTTTGCAATATAATCGCGTTGAAATGCTCGTAATCAAGTATATTATCTCCTAAAATTTGGTTAAAACTTGTTTTGAGGTTCGTTTTGTAGAGATTTCTGACGAGCGATCCTAAATAGGCTTTACAATGGACCCGTTGTAATTTTAACTCAGTAAAAAGTGCAAAAACTGAGTTTTTTCAATATAATCGCGTTGAAATGCTCGTAATCAAGTATATGATCTCCTAATATTTGATTAAAACTTGTTTTGAGGTCCGTTTTGTAGATATTTTGGACGAGCGATCCTAAATAGGCCTTACAATAAACCCGTTGTAATTTTAACGGAGTAAAAGTACAAAAATTTAGTTTTTGCAATATAATCACGTTGAAATGCTCGTAATCAGTTATATGATCTCCTAAAATTTGAATAAAACTTATTTTGCGGTCCGATTTGTAGAGATTTCAGACGAGCGAAACTAAATAGGCCTTACAATGGACCCGTTGGAATTTTAACTGAGTAAAAAGTAAAAAAATTGAGTTTTTGCAATATAATCGTGTTGAAATGCTCGTAATCAAATATATGATCTCCTAAAATTTGAATAAAACTTGTTTTGCGGTCCGATTTGTAGAGGTTTCGGACACGCGAGTCTTAATAGGCCTTACAATGGACCCGTTGGGTTTTAACTGAGTAAAAAGTACAAAAATTGAGTTTTTGCAATATAATCGCGTTGAAATTTTTGTAATCAAGTATATGAACTCATAATATTTGATTAAAACTTGTTTTGAGGTCCGTTTAGTGGAGATTTCGGACGAGCGGTCCTAAATAGGCCTTGCAATGGAACCGTTGGAATTTTAACTGAGTAAAAAGTACAAAAATTCAGTTTTTGCAATATAATCGCGTTGAAATGCTCGTCATCAAGTATATGAACTCCTAAGATTTGATTAAAACTTGTTTTTCGGTCCGTTTTGTAGAGGTTTCGGACGAGCGGGTCTAAATAGGTCTTACAATGGACCCGTTGGAATTTTAACTGCGTAAAAAGCATAAAATTTGAGTGTTTGCAATATAATCGCATTGAAATGCTCGTAATCAGTTATATGATCTCCTAAAATTTTAATAAAACTTGTTTTACGGCCCGATTTGTAGAGGTTTCGGACAAGCGAGTCTTAATAGGCCTTACAATGGACCTGTTGGAATTTTAACTGAGTAAAAAGTACAAAATTTGAGTTTTTGCAATATAATCGCGTTGAAATGCTCGTAATCAAGTATATGAACTCATAAGATTTGACTAAAACTTGTTTTCAGGTCTGTTTTGTAGAGATTTCGGACGAGCGATCCTAAATAGCCCTTATAACGGACCCGTTGGAATTTTAACTAGGTAAAAAGTACAAAAATTCAGTTTTTGAAATATAATCGCGTTGAAATGCTCGTAATTAAGTATATGAACTCGTAAATATCGATTAAAACTTGTTTTGAGGTCCGTTTTGTAGTGATTTCGAACGAGCGGTCCTAAATAGGCCTTACAATGGAACCGTTGGAATTTTAACTGAGTAAAAAGTACAAAAATTGAGTTTTTGGAATATAATCGCGTTAAAATGCTCGTAATCAAGTATACGATCACCTAAATTTTGATTAAAACTTGTTTTGTGGTCCGTTTTGTAGAGGTTTTGGAAGAGCGAGTCTAAATAGGCCTTGAAATGGACCCGTTGGAATTTTAACTGAGTAAAAAGTACAAAAATTGAGTTTTTGCAATATAATCGTGTTGAAATGCTTGTAATCAAGTATATGATCTCCTAAAATTTGATTAAAACTTGTTTTGCAGTCCGTTTTGTAGAGGTTTTGGACAAGCGGGTCTAAATAAGCCTTAGAATGGACCCAATGGAATTTTAATTGATTAAAAAGTACAAAAATTGAGATTTTGCAATATAATCCCGTTGAAATGCTCGTAATCAAGTATATAATCTCCTAAAATTTTAATAAAACTTTTTTGCGGTCCGTTTTGTAGAGATTTTGGAAGAGCGGGTCTAAATAAGCCTTACAATGCACCCAATGGAATTTTAACTGAGTAAAAAGTACAAAAAATGAGTTTTTGCAATATAATCGCGTTGAAATTCTCGTAATCAAATATACGATCTCCGAGAATTCTGTTAAAACTTGTTTTGCGGTCCGTTTTTCATAGATTTCGGACGAGCGATCCTAAATAGGCTTTACAATGGACCTGTTGGAATTTTAACCGAGTAAAAAGTGCAAAAATTGAGATTTTGCAATATAATTGCATTGAAATGCTCGTAATTAAGTATATGATCTCCTAAAATTTGATTAAAACCTGTTTTGCGGTCCATTTTGTAGAGGTTTTGGACGAGCGGGTCTAAATAAGCCTTAGAATGGACCCAATGAAATTTTAACTGATATAAAAGTACAAAAATTGAGATTTTGCAATATAATCCCATTGAAATGCTCGTAATCAAGTATATAATCTCCTAAAATTTGAATAAAACATGTTTTGCGGTCTGTTTTGTAGAGATTTCGGACGAGCGGGTCTAAATATGCCTTACAATGGTCCCAATGGAATTTTAACTGAGTAAAAAGTACAAAAATTGAGTTTTTGCAATATAATCACGTTGAAATTCTCGTAATCAAATATACGATCTCCTAGAATTTGGTTAAAACTTGTTTTGCGGTCTGTTTTGCAGATATTTCTGACGAGCGATCCTAAATAGGCTTTACAATGGACCCGTTGGAATTTTAACTGAGTAAAAAGTACAAAAATTGAGTTTTTGCAATATAATTGCATTGAAATGCTCGTAATCTAGTATATGATCTCCTAAAATTTGATTAAAACCTGTTTTGCGATCCATTTTGTAGAGGTTTTGGACGAGCGGGTCTAAATAAGCCTTAGAATGGACCCAATGGAATTTTAACTGATTAAAAAGTACAAAAATTGAGATTTTGCAATATAATCCCATTGAAATGCTCGTAATCAAGTATATAATCTCCTAAAATTTGAATAAAACTTGTTTTGCGGTCCGTTTTGTAGAGATTTCGGACGAGCGGGTCTAAATAAGCCTTACAATGGACCACATGGAATTTTAACCGAGTAAAAAGTACAAAAATTGAGTTTTTGCAATATAATCGCGTTGAAATTCTCGTAATCAAATATGCGATCTCCTAGAATTTGGTTAAAACTTGATTTGCGGTCCGTTTTGCAGAGATTTCGGACGAGCGATCCTAAATAGGCTTTACAATGGACCCGTTGGAATTTTAACTGAGTAAAAAGTACAAAAATTGAGTTTTTGCAATATAATTTCATTGAAATGCTCGTAATCAAGTATATGATCTCCTAAAATTTGATTCAAACCTGTTTTGCGGTCCGTTTTGTAGAGGTTTTGGACGAGCGGGTCTAAATAAGCCTCACAATGGACCCAATGGAATTTTAACTGAGGAAAAAGTACAAAAATTGAGATTTTGCAATATAATCGCGTTGAAATGCTCGTAATCAGTTATATGATCTCCTAAAATTTGAATAAAACTTGTTTTGCGGTCCAATTTGTAGAGGTTTTGGACAAGCGAGTCTTAAGAGGCCTTACAATAGACCCAATGGAATTTTAACTGAGTAAAAAGTACAAAAAATGAGTTTTTGCAATGTAATCGCGTTGAAATGCTCGTAATCAAGTATATGAACTCATAATTTTTTATTAAAACTTGTTTTGAGGTCCTTTTTGTAGAGATTTCGGACGAGCGATCCTAAATAGGCCTTACAATAGACCCCTTGGAATTTTAACCGAGTAAAAAGTACAAAAATTGAGTTTTTGCAATATAATCGCGTTGAAAAGCTCGTAATCAAGTATATGAACTCCAAAAATTTGATCAAAACTTGTTTTGCGGTCCGTTTTGTAGAGGATTCGGACGAGCGATCCTAAATAAGCCTTACAATGGACCCGTTGAAATTTTAACCGAGTAAAAAGTACAAAAATTGTGTTTTTGCAATATAATCGCGTTGAAAAGCTCGTAATCAAGTATATGAACTCCAAAATTTTGTTTCAAACTTGTTTTGCGGTCTGTTTTATAGAGGTTTCGGACGAGCG
This sequence comes from Hibiscus trionum, assembly GCA_030270665.1. Taxonomy (NCBI): domain Eukaryota; kingdom Viridiplantae; phylum Streptophyta; class Magnoliopsida; order Malvales; family Malvaceae; genus Hibiscus; species Hibiscus trionum. The sequence goes on along the minus strand of BSYR01000010.1, from coordinate 32,234,596 downwards.
GGTCTAAATAGGCCTTGCAATGGACCCGTTGGAATTTTAACTGAGTAAAAAGTACAAAAATTGAGTTTTTGCAATATAATCGCGTTGAAATACTCGTTATAAGTTATATGATCTCCTAAAATTGTAGTAAAACTTGTTTTGAGGTCCGTTTTGTAGAGATTTCGGACGAGCGATCCTAAATAGGCCTTACAATGGACCTGTTGTAATTTTAACTCAGTAAAAAGTAAACAAATTAAGATTTTGCAATATAATCGCGTTGAAATGCTCGTAATCAAGTATAATATCTCCTAAAATTTGGTTAAAACTTGTTTTGAGGTTCGTTTTGTAGAGATTTCTAACGAGCGATCCTAAATAGGCTTTGCAATGGATCCGTTGTAATTTTAACTCAGTAAAAAGTGCAAAAATTGAGTTTTTGCAACATAATTGCATTGAAATGCTCGTAATCAAGTATATGATCTTCTAAAATTTGATTAAAACTTGTTTTGCGGTCCGTTTTGTAGAGGCTTCGGACGAGCGGGTCTAAATAAGCCTTACAATGAACCCAATGGAATTTTAACTGAGTAGAAAGTAAAAAAAATGAAATTTTGCAATATAATCGCGTTGAAATGCTCCTAATAAGTTATATGATACCTAAAATTTGAATAAAACTAGTTTTGCGGTCCGATTTGTAGAGGTTTCGGACAAGCGAGTCTTAGTAGGCCTTTCAATGGACCCAATGGAATTTTAACTGAGTAAAAAGTAAAAAAAAAATTGAGTTTTTGCAATGTAATCGCGTTGAAATGCTCGTAATCATGTATATGAACTCATAAAGTTTGATTAAAACTTGTTTTGAGGTCCGTTTTGTAGAGATTTCGGACGAGCGATCCTAAATAGGCCTTACAATGGACCTGTTGGAATTTTAACCGAGTAAAAAGTACAAAAATTGAGTTTTTGCAATATAATCGCGTTGAAAAGCTCGTAATCAAGTATATGAACTCCAGAAATTTGATTTAAACTTGTTTTGCGGTCCGTTTTGTAGAGGATTCGGACGAGCGATCCTAAATAAGCCTTACAATGGACCCGTTGGAATTTTAACCGAGTAAAAAGTACAAAATTGAGTTTTTTCAATATAATCGCATTGAAAAGCTCGTAATCAAGTATATGAACTCTAAAAATTTGTTTAAAACTTGTTTTGCAGTCCGTTTTATAGAGGTTTCGGACGAGCGGGTCTAAATAGGCCTTGCAATGGACCCGTTGGAATTTTAACTGAGTAAAAAGTACAAAAATTGAGTTTTTGCAATATAATCGCGTTGAAATGCTCGTAATAAGTTATATGATCTCCTAAAATTGTAATAAAACTTGTTTTGAGGTCCGTTTTGTAGAGATTTCGGACGAGCGATCCTAAATAGGACTTACAATGGACCTATTGTAATTTTAACTCAGTAAAAAGTACACAAAATAAGTTTTTGCAATATAATAGCGTTGAAATGCTCGTAATCAGTTATATGATCTCCTAAAATTTGAATAAAACTTGTTTTGCGGTCCGATTTGTAGAGGTTTCGGACAAGCGAGTCTTAATAGGCCTTACAATGGACCCTTGGAATTTTAACTGAGTAAAAAGTACAAAAATTGAGTTTTTGCAATATAATCGCGTTGAAAAACTCGTAATCAAGTATATGAACTCCAAAATTTTGATTAAAACTTGATTAGCGGTCCGTTTTGCAGAGGTTTCGGACGAGCGGGTCTAAATAGGCCTTACAATGGAATCTTTGGAATTTTAACTGAGTAAAAAGTACAAAAATTTAGTTTTTGCAATATAATAGCGTTGAAATGCTCGTAATCAGATATATGATCTCCTAAAATTTGAGTAAAACTTGTTTTGAGGTCCGTTTTGTAGAGATTTCGGACGAGCGATCCTAAATAGGCTTTACAATGGACCCGTGGGAATTTTAACCGTGTAAAAAGTACAAAAATTGAGTTTTTGCAATATAATCGCATTGAAATGCTCGTAATCATTTATATGATCTTCTAAGGTTTGATTAAAACTTGTTTTGAGATCCGTATTGCAGAGATTTCGGACGAGCGATCCTAAATAGGCTTTATAATGGACCCGTTGGAATTTTAACTGATTAAAAAGTGCAAAAATTGAGTTTTTGCAATATAATCGCGTTGAAAAGCTCGTAATCAAGTATATGAACTCCAAATTTTTTTTAAAACTTGTTATGCGGTCCGTTTTATAGAGGTTTCGGAGGAGCGGGTCTAAATAGGCCTTGCAATGGACTCGTTGGAAGTTTAACTGAGTAAAAAGTACAAAAATTGAGTTTTTGCAATATAATCGTGTTGAAATGCTCGTAATCAGTTATATGATCTCCTAAGATTTGATTAAAACTTGTTTTGAGGTACGTTTTGTAGATATTTCGGACGAGCGATCCTAAATAGGCCTTACAATGGACCTGTTGTAATTTTAACTCAGTAAAAAGTATAGAAATTAAGTTTTTGCAATATAATCGCGTTGAAATGCTCGTAATCAAGTATAATATCTCCTAAAATTTGGTTAAAACTTGTTTTGAGGTTCGTTTTGTAGAGATTTCTGACTAGCGATCCTAAATAGGCTTTACAATGGACCCGTTGTAATTTTAACTCAGTAAAAAGTGCAAAAATTGAGTTTGTGCAATATAATTGCATTGAAATGCTCGTAATCAAGTATATGATCTTCTAAAATTTGATTAAAACTTGTTTTGCGGTCCGTTTTGTAGAGGTTTCGGACGAGCGGGTCTAAATAAGCCTTACAATGAACCCAATGGAATTTTAACTAAGTAAAAAGTACAAAAATTGAGATTTTGCAATATAATCGCGTTGAAATGCTCGTAATAAGTTATATGATCACCTAAAATTTGAATAAAACTTGTTTTGCGGTCCGATTTGTGGAGGTTTCGGACAAGCGAGTCTTAGAAGGCCTTACAATGGACCCAATTGAATTTTAACTGAGTAAAAAGTAAAAAAAAAATTGAGTTTTTGCAATGTAATCGCGTTGAAATGCTCGTAATCATGTATATGAACTCATAAAGTTTGATTAAAGCTTGTTTTGAGGTATGTTTTGTAGAGATTTCGGACGAGCGATCCGAAATAGGCCTTACAATGGACCCGTTGGAATTTTAACCGAGTAAAAAGTACAAAAATTGAGTTTTTGCAATATAATCGCGTTGAAAAGCTCGTAATCAAGTATATGAACTCGAAAATTTTGATTAAAACTTGTTTTGCGGTCCGTTTTGTAGAGGATTCGGACGAGCGATCCTAAATAAGCCTTATAATGGACCCGTTGGAATTTTAACCGAGTAAAAAGTACAAAAATTGAGTTTTTGCAATATAATCGCGTTGAAAAGCTCGTAATCAAGTATACGAACTCCAAAAATTTGTTTAAAACTTGTTTTGCGGTCCGTTTTATAGAGGTTTCGGACGAGCGGGTCTAAATAGGCCTTGCAATGGACCCGTTGGAATTTTAACTGAGTAAAAAGTACAAAAATTGAGTTTTTGCAATATAATCGCGTTAAAATGCTCGTAATAAGTTATATGATCTCCTAAAATTGTAATAAAACTTGTTTTGAGGTCCGTTTTGTAGAGATTTAGGACGAGCGATCCTAAATAGGCCTTACAATGGACCTATTGTAATTTTAACTGAGTAAAAAGTACACAAATTAAGATTTTGCAATATAATCGCGTTGAAATGCTCGTAATCAAGTATAATATCTCCTAAAATTTGGTTAAAACTTGTTTTGAGGTTCGTTTTGTAGAGATTTCTAACGAGCGATCCTAAATAGGCTTTACAATGGACCCGTTGTAATTTTAACTCAGTAAAAAGTGCAAAAATTGAGTTTTTGCAACATAATTGCATTGAAATGCTCGTAATCAAGTATATGATCTTCTAAAATTTGATTAAAACTTGTTTTGCGGTCCGTTTTGTAGAGGCTTCGGACGAGCGGTTCTAAATAAGCCTTACAATGAACCCAATGGAATTTTAACTAAGTAGAAAGTACAAAAATTGAAATTTTGCAATATAATCGCGTTGAAATGCTCCTAATAAGTTATATGATACCTAAAATTTGAATAAAACTAGTTTTGCGGTCCGATTTGTAGAGGTTTCGGACAAGCGAGTCTTAGTAGGCCTTTCAATGGACCCAATGGAATTTTAACTGAGTAAAAAGTAAAAAAAAAAATTGAGTTTTTGCAATGTAATCGCGTTGAAATGCTCGTAATCATGTATATGAACTCATAAAGTTTGATTAAAACTTGTTTTGAGGTCCGTTTTGTAGAGATTTCGGACGAGCGATCCTAAATAGGCCTTACAATGGACCTGTTGGAATTTTAACCGAGTAAAAAGTACAAAAATTGAGTTTTTGCAATATAATCGCGTTGAAAAGCTCGTAATCAAGTATATGAACTCCTGAAATTTGATTTAAACTTGTTTTGCGGTCCGTTTTGTAGAGGATTCGGACGAGCGATCCTAAATAAGCCTTACAATGGACCCGTTGGAATTTTAACCGAGTAAAAAGTACAAAATTGAGTTTTTTCAATATAATCGCATTGAAAAGCTCGTAATCAAGTATATGAACTCTAAAAATTTGTTTAAAACTTGTTTTGCAGTCCGTTTTATAGAGGTTTCGGACGAGCGGGTCTAAATAGGCCTTGCAATGGACCCGTTGGAATTTTAACTGAGTAAAAAGTACAAAAATTGAGTTTTTGCAATATAATCGCGTTGAAATGCTCGTAATAAGTTATATGATCTCCTCAAATTGTAATAAAACTTGTTTTGAGGTCCGTTTTGTAGAGATTTCGGACGAGCGATCCTAAATAGGACTTACAATGGACCTGTTGTAATTTTAACTCAGTAAAAAGTACACAAAATAAGTTTTTGCAATATAATAGCGTTGAAATGCTCGTAATCAGTTATATGATCTCCTAAAATTTGAATAAAACTTGTTTTGCGGTCCGATTTGTAGAGGTTTCGGACAAGCGAGTCTTAATAGGCCTTACAATGGACCCTTGGAATTTTAACTGAGTAAAAAGTACAAAAATTGAGTTTTTGCAATATAATCGCGTTGAAAAACTCGTAATCAAGTATATGAACTCCAAAATTTTGATTAAAACTTGATTAGCGGTCCGTTTTGCAGAGGTTTCGGACGAGCGGGTCTAAATAGGCCTTACAATGGACCCGTTGGAATTTTAACTGAGTAAAAAGTACAAAAATTTAGTTTTTGCAATATAATAGCGTTGAAATGCTCGTAATCAGATATATGATCTCCTAAAATTTGAGTAAAACTTGTTTTGAGGTCCGTTTTGTAGAGATTTCGGACGAGCGATCCTAAATAGGCTTTACAATGGACCCGTGGGAATTTTAACCGGGTAAAAAGTACAAAAATTGAGTTTTTGCAATATAATCGCATTGAAATGCTCGTAATCATTTATATGATCTTCTAAGGTTTGATTAAAACTTGTTTTGAGATCCGTTTTGCAGAGATTTCAGACGAGCGATCCTAAATAGGCTTTACAATGGACCCGTTGGAATTTTAACTGATTAAAAAGTGCAAAAATTGAGTTTTTGCAATATAATCGCGTTGAAAAGCTCGTAATCAAGTATATGAACTCCAAATTTTTTTTAAAACTTGTTTTGCGGTCCGTTTTATAGAGGTTTCGGACGAGCGGGTCTAAATAGGCCTTGCAATGGACCCGTTGGAATTTTAACTGAGTAAAAAGTACAAAAATTGAGTTTTTGCAATATAATCGCGTTAAAATGCTCGTAATAAGTTATATGATCTCCTAAAATTGTAATAAAACTTGTTTTGAGGTCCGTTTTGTAGAGATTTCGGACGAGCGATCCTAAATAGGACTTACAATGGACCTGTTGTAATTTTAACTCAGTAAAAAGTACACAAAATAAGTTTTTGCAATATAATCGTGTTGAAATGCTCGTAATCAGTTATATGATCTCCTAATATTTGATTAAAACTTGTTTTGAGGTACGTTTTGTAGATATTTCGGACGAGCGATCCTAAATAGGCCTTACAATGGACCTGTTGTAATTTTAACTCAGTAAAAAGTATAGAAATTAAGTTTTTGCAATATAATCGCGTTGAAATGCTCGTAATCAAGTATAATATCTCCTAAAATTTGGTTAAAACTTGTTTTGAGGTTCGTTTTGTAGAGATTTCTGACGAGCGATCCTAAATAGGCTTTACAATGGACCCGTTGTAATTTTAACTCAGTAAAAAGTGCAAAAATTGAGTTTGTGCAATATAATTGCATTGAAATGCTCGTAATCAAGTATATGATCTTCTAAAATTTGATTAAAACTTGTTTTGCGGTCCGTTTTGTAGAGGTTTCGGACGAGCGGGTCTAAATAAGCCTTACAATGAACCCAATGGAATTTTAACTAAGTAAAAAGTACAAAAATTGAGATTTTGCAATATAATCGCGTTGAAATGCTCGTAATAAGTTATATGATCACCTAAAATTTGAATAAAACTTGTTTTGCGGTCCGATTTGTGGAGGTTTCGGACAAGCGAGTCTTAGAAGGCCTTACAATGGACCCAATTGAATTTTAACTGAGTAAAAAGTAAAAAAAAAATTGAGTTTTTGCAATGTAATCGCGTTGAAATGCTCGTAATCATGTATATGAACTCATAATGTTTGATTAAAGCTTGTTTTGAGGTATGTTTTGTAGAGATTTCGGACGAGCGATCCGAAATAGGCCTTACAATGGACCCGTTGGAATTTTAACCGAGTAAAAAGTACAAAAATTGAGTTTTTGCAATATAATCGCGTTGAAAAGCTCGTAATCAAGTATATGAACTCGAAAATTTTGATTAAAACTTGTTTTGCGGTCCGTTTTGTAGAGGATTCGGACGAGCGATCCTAAAAAAGCCTTATAATGGACCCGTTGGAATTTTAACCGAGTAAAAAGTACAAAAATTGAGTTTTTGCAATATAATCGCGTTGAAAAGCTCGTAATCAAGTATATGAACTCCAAAAATTTGTTTAAAACTTGTTTTGCGGTCCGTTTTATAGAGGTTTCGGACGAGCGGGTCTAAATAGGCCTTGCAATGGACCCGTTGGAATTTTAACTGAGTAAAAAGTACAAAAATTGAGTTTTTGCAATATAATCGCGTTAAAATGCTCGTAATAAGTTATATGATCTCCTAAAATTGTAATAAAACTTGTTTTGAGGTCCGTTTTGTAGAGATTTCGGACGAGCGATCCTAAATAGGACTTACAATGGACCTGTTGTAATTTTAACTGAGTAAAAAGTACACAAATTAAGATTTTGCAATATAATCGCGTTGAAATGCTCGTAATCAAGTATAATATCTCCTAAAATTTGGTTAAAACTTGTTTTGAGGTTCGTTTTGTAGAGATTTCTAACGAGCGATCCTAAATAGGCTCTACAATGGACCCGTTGTAATTTTAACTCAGTAAAAAGTGCAAAAATTGAGTTTTTGCAACATAATTGCATTGAAATGCTCGTAATCAAGTATATGATCTTCTAAAATTTGATTAAAACTTGTTTTGCGGTCCGTTTTGTAGAGGCTTCGGACGAGCGGTTCTAAATAAGCCTTACAATGAACCCAATGGAATTTTAACTAAGTAGAAAGTACAAAAATTGAAATTTTGCAATATAATCGCGTTGAAATGCTCCTAATAAGTTATATGATACCTAAAATTTGAATAAAACTAGTTTTGCGGTCCGATTTGTAGAGGTTTCGGACAAGCGAGTCTTAGTAGGCCTTTCAATGGACCCAATGGAATTTTAACTGAGTAAAAAGTAAAAAAAAATCGAGTTTTTGCAATGTAATCGCGTTGAAATGCTCGTAATCTTGTATATGAACTCATAAGGTTTGATTAAAACTTGTTTTGAGGTCCGTTTTGTAGAGATTTCGGACGAGCGATCCTAAATAGGCCTTACAATGGACTTGTTGGAATTTTAACCGAGTAAAAAGTACAAAAATTGAGTTTTTGCAATATAATCGCGTTGAAAAGCTCGTAATCAAGTATATGAACTCCTGAAATTTGATTTAAACTTGTTTTGCGGTCCGTTTTGTAGAGGATTCGGACGAGCGATCCTAAATAAGCCTTACAATGGACCCGTTGGAATTTTAACCGAGTAAAAAGTACAAAATTGAGTTTTTTCAATATAATCGCATTGAAAAGCTCGTAATCAAGTATATAAACTCTAAAAATTTGTTTAAAACTTGTTTTGCAGTCCGTTTTATAGAGGTTTCGGACGAGCGGGTCTAAATAGGCCTTGCAATGGACCCGTTGGAATTTTAACTGAGTAAAAAGTACAAAAATTGAGTTTTTGCAATATAATCGCGTTGAAATGCTCGTAATAAGTTATATGATCTCCTAAAATTGTAATAAAACTTGTTTTGAGGTCCGTTTTGTAGAGATTTCGGACGAGCGATCCTAAATAGGACTTACAATGGACCTGTTGTAATTTTAACTCAGTAAAAAGTACACAAAATAAGTTTTTGCAATATAATAGCGTTGAAATGCTCGTAATCAGTTATATGATCTCCTAAAATTTGAATAAAACTTGTTTTGCGGTCCGATTTGTAGAGGTTTCGGACAAGCGAGTCTTAATAGGCCTTACAATGGACCCTTGGAATTTTAACTGAGTAAAAAGTACAAAAATTGAGCTTTTGCAATATAATCGCGTTGAAAAACTCGTAATCAAGTATATGAACTCCAAAATTTTGATTAAAACTTGATTAGCGGTCCGTTTTGCAGAGGTTTCGGACGAGCGGGTCTAAATAGGCCTTACAATGGACCCGTTGGAATTTTAACTGAGTAAAAAGTACAAAAATTTAGTTTTTGCAATATAATAGCGTTGAAATGCTCGTAATCAGATATATGATCTCCTAAAATTTGAGTAAAACTTGTTTTGAGGTCCGTTTTGTAGAGATTTCGGACGAGCGATCCTAAATAGGCTTTACAATGGACCCGTGGGAATTTTAACCGGGTAAAAAGTACAAAAATTGAGTTTTTGCAATATAATCGCATTGAAATGCTCGTAATCATTTATATGATCTTCTAAGGTTTGATTAAAACTTGTTTTGAGATCCGTTTTGCAGAGATTTCAGACGAGCGATCCTAAATAGGCTTTACAATGGACCCGTTGGAATTTTAACTGATTAAAAAGTGCAAAAATTGAGTTTTTGCAATATAATCGCGTTGAAAAGCTCGTAATCAAGTATATGAACTCCAAATTTTTTTTAAAACTTGTTTTGCGGTCCGTTTTATAGAGGTTTCGGACGAGCGGGTCTAAATAGGCCTTGCAATGGACCCGTTGGAATTTTAACTGAGTAAAAAGTACAAAAATTGAGTTTTTGCAATATAATCGCGTTAAAATGCTCGTAATAAGTTATATGATCTCCTAAAATTGTAATAAAACTTGTTTTGAGGTCCGTTTTGTAGAGATTTCGGACGAGCGATCCTAAATAGGACTTACAATGGACCTGTTGTAATTTTAACTCAGTAAAAAGTACACAAAATAAGTTTTTGCAATATAATAGCGTTGAAATGCTCGTAATCAGTTATATGATCTCCTAAAATTTGAATAAAACTTGTTTTGCGGTCCGATTTGTAGAGGTTTCGGACAAGCGAGTCTTAATAGGCCTTACAATGGACCCTTGGAATTTTAACTGAGTAAAAAGTACAAAAATTGAGTTTTTGCAATATAATCGCGTTGAAAAACTCGTAATCAAGTATATGAACTCCAAAATTTTGATTAAAACTTGATTAGCGGTCCGTTTTGCAGAGGTTTCGGACGAGCGGGTCTAAATAGGCCTTACAATGGAATCTTTGGAATTTTAACTGAGTAAAAAGTACAAAAATTTAGTTTTTGCAATATAATAGCGTTGAAATGCTCGTAATCAGATATACGATCTCCTAAAATTTGAGTAAAACTTGTTTTGAGGTCCGTTTTTTAGAGATTTCGGACGAGCGATCCTAAATAGGCTTTACAATGGACCTGTGGGAATTTTAACCGTGTAAAAAGTACAAAAATTGAGTTTTTGCAATATAATCGCATTGAAATGCTCGTAATCATTTATATGATCTTCTAAGGTTTGATTAAAACTTGTTTTGAGATCCGTTTTGCAGAGATTTCGGACGAGCGATCCTAAATAGGCTTTACAATGGACCCGTTGGAATTTTAACTGATTAAAAAGTGCAAAAATTGAGTTTTTGCAATATAATCACGTTGAAAAGCTCGTAATCAAGTATATGAACTCCAAAATTTTTTTAAAACTTGTTATGCGGTCCGTTTTATAGAGGTTTCGGACGAGCAGGTCTAAATAGGCCTTGCAATGGACTCGTTGGAAGTTTAACTGAGTAAAAAGTACAAAAATTGAGTTTTTGCAATATAATCGTGTTGAAATGCTCGTAATCAGTTATATGATCTCCTAATATTTGATTAAAACTTGTTTTGAGGTACGTTTTGTAGATATTTCGGACGAGCGATCCTAAATAGGCCTTACAATGGACCTGTTGTAATTTTAACTCAGTAAAAAGTATAGAAATTAAGTTTTTGCAATATAATCGCGTTGAAATGCTCGTAATCAAGTATAATATCTCCTAAAATTTGGTTAAAACTTGTTTTGAGGTTCGTTTTGTAGAGATTTCTGACGAGCGATCCTAAATAGGCTTTACAATGGACCCGTTGTAATTTTAACTCAGTAAAAAGTGCAAAAATTGAGTTTGTGCAATATAATTGCATTGAAATGCTCGTAATCAAGTATATGATCTTCTAAAATTTGATTAAAACTTGTTTTGCGGTCCGTTTTGTAGAGGTTTCGGACGAGCAGGTCTAAATAAGCCTTACAATGAACCCAATGGAATTTTAACTAAGTAAAAAGTACAAAAATTGAGATTTTGCAATATAATCGCGTTGAAATGCTCGTAATAAGTTATATGATCACCTAAAATTTGAATAAAACTTGTTTTGCGGTCCGATTTGTGGAGGTTTCGGACAAGCGAGTCTTAGAAGGCCTTACAATGGACCCAATTGAATTTTAACTGAGTAAAAAGTAAAAAAAAATTGAGTTTTTGCAATGTAATCGCGTTGAAATGCTCGTAATCATGTATATGAACTCATAAAGTTTGATTAAAGCTTGTTTTGAGGTATGTTTTGTAGAGATTTCGGACGAGCGATCCGGAATAGGCCTTACAATGGACCCGTTGGAATTTTAACCGAGTAAAAAGTACAAAAATTGAGTTTTTGCAATATAATCGCGTTGAAAAGCTTGTAATCAAGTATATGAACTCGAAAATTTTGATTAAAACTTGTTTTGCGGTCCGTTTTGTAGAGGATTCGGACGAGCGATCCTAAATAAGCCTTATAATGGACCCGTTGGAATTTTAACCGAGTAAAAAGTACAAATATTGAGTTTTTGCAATATAATCGCGTTGAAAAGCTCGTAATCAAGTATATGAACTCCAAAAATTTGTTTAAAACTTGTTTTGCGGTCCGTTTTATAGAGGTTTCGGACGAGCGGGTCTAAATAGGCCTTGCAATGGACCCGTTGGAATTTTAACTGAGTAAAAAGTACAAAAATTGAGTTTTTGCAATATAATCGCGTTAAAATGCTCGTAATAAGTTATATGATCTCCTAAAATTGTAATAAAACTTGTTTTGAGGTCCGTTTTGTAGAGATTTAGGACGAGCGATCCTAAATAGGCCTTACAATGGACCTGTTGTAATTTTAACTGAGTAAAAAGTACACAAATTAAGATTTTGCAATATAATCGCGTTGAAATGCTCGTAATCAAGTATAATATCTCCTAAAATTTGGTTAAAACTTGTTTTGAGGTTCGTTTTGTAGAGATTTCTAACGAGCGATCCTAAATAGGCTTTACAATGGACCCGTTGTAATTTTAACTCAGTAAAAAGTGCAAAAATTGAGTTTTTGCAACATAATTGCATTGAAATGCTCGTAATCAAGTATATGATCTTCTAAAATTTGATTAAAACTTGTTTTGCGGTCCGTTTTGTAGAGGCTTCGGACGAGCGGTTCTAAATAAGCCTTACAATGAACCCAATGGAATTTTAACTAAGTAGAAAGTACAAAAATTGAAATTTTGCAATATAATCGCGTTGAAATGCTCCTAATAAGTTATATGATACCTAAAATTTGAATAAAACTAGTTTTGCGGTCCGATTTGTAGAGGTTTCGAACAACCGAGTCTTAGTAGGCCTTTCAATGGACCCAATGGAATTTTAACTGAGTAAAAAGTAAAAAAAAAAATTGAGTTTTTGCAATGTAATCGCGTTGAAATGCTCGTAATCATGTATATGAACTCATAAAGTTTGATTAAAACTTGTTTTGAGGTCCGTTTTGTAGAGATTTCGGACGAGCGATCCTAAATAGGCCTTACAATGGACCTGTTGGAATTTTAACCGAGTAAAAAGTACAAAAATTGAGTTTTTGCAATATAATCGCGTTGAAAAGCTCGTAATCAAGTATATGAACTCCTGAAATTTGATTTAAACTTGTTTTGTGGTCCGTTTTGTAGAGGATTCGGACGAGCGATCCTAAATAAGCCTTACAATGGACCCGTTGGAATTTTAACCGAGTAAAAAGTACAAAATTGAGTTTTTTCAATATAATCGCATTGAAAAGCTCGTAATCAAGTATATGAACTCTAAAAATTTGTTTAAAACTTGTTTTGCAGTCCGTTTTATAGAGGTTTTGGACGAGCGGGTCTAACTAGGCCTTGCAATGGACCCGTTGGAATTTTAACTGAGTAAAAAGTACAAAAATTGAGTTTTTGCAATATAATCGCGTTGAAATGCTCGTAATAAGTTATATGATCTCCTCAAATTGTAATAAAACTTGTTTTGAGGTCCGTTTTGTAGAGATTTCGGACGAGCGATCCTAAATAGGACTTACAATGGACCTGTTGTAATTTTAACTCAGTAAAAAGTACACAAAATAAGTTTTTGCAATATAACAGCGTTGAAATGCTCGTAATCAGTTATATGATCTCCTAAAATTTGAATAAAACTTGTTTTGCGGTCCGATTTGTAGAGGTTTCGGACAAGCGAGTCTTAATAGGCCTTACAATGGACCCTTGGAATTTTAACTGAGTAAAAAGTACAAAAATTGAGTTTTTGCAATATAATCGCGTTGAAAAACTCGTAATCAAGTATATGAACTCCAAAATTTTGATTAAAACTTGATTAGCGGTCCGTTTTGCAGAGGTTTCAGACGAGCGGGTCTAAATAGGCCTTACAATGGACCCGTTGGAATTTTAACTGAGTAAAAAGTACAAAAATTTAGTTTTTGCAATATAATAGCGTTGAAATGCTCGTAATCAGATATATGATCTCCTAAAATTTGAGTAAAACTTGTTTTGAGGTCCGTTTTGTAGAGATTTCGGACGAGCGATCCTAAATAGGCTTTACAATGGACCCGTGGGAATTTTAACCGGGTAAAAAGTACAAAAATTGAGTTTTTGCAATATAATCGCATTGAAATGCTCGTAATCATTTATATGATCTTCTAAGGTTTGATTAAAACTTGTTTTGAGATCCGTTTTGCAGAGATTTCGGACGAGCGATCCTAAATAGGCTTTACAATGGACCCGTTGGAATTTTAACTGATTAAAAAGTGCAAAAATTGAGTTTTTGCAATATAATCGCGTTGAAAAGCTCGTAATCAAGTATATGAACTCCAAATTTTTTTTAAAACTTGTTTTGCGGTCCGTTTTATAGAGGTTTCGGACGAGCGGGTCTAAATAGGCCTGGCAATGGACCCGTTGGAATTTTAACTGAGTAAAAAGTACAAAAATTGAGTTTTTGCAAGATAATCGCGTTAAAATGCTCGTAATAAGTTATATGATCTCCTAAAATTGTAATAAAACTTGTTTTGAGGTCCGTTTTGTAGAGATTTCGTACGAGCGATCCTAAATAGGACTTACAATGGACCTGTTGTAATTTTAACTTAGTAAAAAGTACACAAAATAAGTTTTTGCAATATAATAGCGTTGAAATGCTCGTAATCAGTTATATGATCTCCTAAAATTTGAATAAAACTTGTTTTGCGGTCCGATTTGTAGAGGTTTCGGACAAGCGAGTCTTAATAGGCCTTACAATGGACCCTTGGAATTTTAACTGAGTAAAAAGTACAAAAATTGAGTTTTTGCAATATAATCGCGTTGAAAAACTCGTAATCAAGTATATGAACTCCAAAATTTTGATTAAAACTTGATTAGCGGTCCGTTTTGCAGAGGTTTCGGACGAGCGGGTCTAAATAGGCCTTACAATGGAATCTTTGGAATTTTAACTGAGTAAAAAGTACAAAAATTTAGTTTTTGCAATATAATAGCGTTGAAATGCTCGTAATCAGATATACGATCTCCTAAAATTTGAGTAAAACTTGTTTTGAGGTCCGTTTTTTAGAGATTTCGGACGAGCGATCCTAAATAGGCTTTACAATGGACCCGTGGGAATTTTAACCGTGTAAAAAGTACAAAAATTGAGTTTTTGCAATATAATCGCATTGAAATGCTCGTAATCATTTATATGATCTTCTAAGGTTTGATTAAAACTTGTTTTGAGATCCGTTTTGCAGAGATTTCGGACGAGCGATCCTAAATAGGCTTTACAATGGACCCGTTGGAATTTTAACTGATTAAAAAGTGCAAAAATTGAGTTTTTGCAATATAATCACGTTGAAAAGCTCGTAATCAAGTATATGAACTCCAAAATTTTTTTAAAACTTGTTATGCGGTCCGTTTTATAGAGGTTTCGGACGAGCAGGTCTAAATAGGCCTTGCAATGGACTCGTTGGAAGTTTAACTGAGTAAAAAGTACAAAAATTGAGTTTTTGCAATATAATCGTGTTGAAATGCTCGTAATCAGTTATATGATCTCCTAATATTTGATTAAAACTTGTTTTGAGGTACGTTTTGTAGATATTTCGGACGAGCGATCCTAAATAGGCCTTACAATGGACCTGTTGTAATTTTAACTCAGTAAAAAGTATAGAAATTAAGTTTTTGCAATATAATCGCGTTGAAATGCTCGTAATCAAGTATAATATCTCCTAAAATTTGGTTAAAACTTGTTTTGAGGTTCGTTTTGTAGAGATTTCTGACGAGCGATCCTAAATAGGCTTTACAATGGACCCGTTGTAATTTTAACTCAGTAAAAAGTGCAAAAATTGAGTTTGTGCAATATAATTGCATTGAAATGCTCGTAATCAAGTATATGATCTTCTAAAATTTGATTAAAACTTGTTTTGCGGTCCGTTTTGTAGAGGTTTCGGACGAGCAGGTCTAAATAAGCCTTACAATGAACCCAATGGAATTTTAACTAAGTAAAAAGTACAAAAATTGAGATTTTGCAATATAATCGCGTTGAAATGCTCGTAATAAGTTATATGATCACCTAAAATTTGAATAAAACTTGTTTTGCGGTCCGATTTGTGGAGGTTTCGGACAAGCGAGTCTTAGAAGGCCTTACAATGGACCCAATTGAATTTTAACTGAGTAAAAAGTAAAAAAAAATTGAGTTTTTGCAATGTAATCGCGTTGAAATGCTCGTAATCATGTATATGAACTCATAAAGTTTGATTAAAGCTTGTTTTGAGGTATGTTTTGTAGAGATTTCGGACGAGCGATCCGGAATAGGCCTTACAATGGACCCGTTGGAATTTTAACCGAGTAAAAAGTACAAAAATTGAGTTTTTGCAATATAATCGCGTTGAAAAGCTTGTAATCAAGTATATGAACTCGAAAATTTTGATTAAAACTTGTTTTGCGGTCCGTTTTGTAGAGGATTCGGACGAGCGATCCTAAATAAGCCTTATAATGGACCCGTTGGAATTTTAACCGAGTAAAAAGTACAAATATTGAGTTTTTGCAATATAATCGCGTTGAAAAGCTCGTAATCAAGTATATGAACTCCAAAAATTTGTTTAAAACTTGTTTTGCGGTCCGTTTTATAGAGGTTTCGGACGAGCGGGTCTAAATAGGCCTTGCAATGGACCCGTTGGAATTTTAACTGAGTAAAAAGTACAAAAATTGAGTTTTTGCAATATAATCGCGTTAAAATGCTCGTAATAAGTTATATGATCTCCTAAAATTGTAATAAAACTTGTTTTGAGGTCCGTTTTGTAGAGATTTAGGACGAGCGATCCTAAATAGGCCTTACAATGGACCTGTTGTAATTTTAACTGAGTAAAAAGTACACAAATTAAGATTTTGCAATATAATCGCGTTGAAATGCTCGTAATCAAGTATAATATCTCCTAAAATTTGGTTAAAACTTGTTTTGAGGTTCGTTTTGTAGAGATTTCTAACGAGCGATCCTAAATAGGCTTTACAATGGACCCGTTGTAATTTTAACTCAGTAAAAAGTGCAAAAATTGAGTTTTTGCAACATAATTGCATTGAAATGCTCGTAATCAAGTATATGATCTTCTAAAATTTGATTAAAACTTGTTTTGCGGTCCGTTTTGTAGAGGCTTCGGACGAGCGGTTCTAAATAAGCCTTACAATGAACCCAATGGAATTTTAACTAAGTAGAAAGTACAAAAATTGAAATTTTGCAATATAATCGCGTTGAAATGCTCCTAATAAGTTATATGATACCTAAAATTTGAATAAAACTAGTTTTGCGGTCCGATTTGTAGAGGTTTCGAACAACCGAGTCTTAGTAGGCCTTTCAATGGACCCAATGGAATTTTAACTGAGTAAAAAGTAAAAAAAAAAATTGAGTTTTTGCAATGTAATCGCGTTGAAATGCTCGTAATCATGTATATGAACTCATAAAGTTTGATTAAAACTTGTTTTGAGGTCCGTTTTGTAGAGATTTCGGACGAGCGATCCTAAATAGGCCTTACAATGGACCTGTTGGAATTTTAACCGAGTAAAAAGTACAAAAATTGAGTTTTTGCAATATAATCGCGTTGAAAAGCTCGTAATCAAGTATATGAACTCCTGAAATTTGATTTAAACTTGTTTTGTGGTCCGTTTTGTAGAGGATTCGGACGAGCGATCCTAAATAAGCCTTACAATGGACCCGTTGGAATTTTAACCGAGTAAAAAGTACAAAATTGAGTTTTTTCAATATAATCGCATTGAAAAGCTCGTAATCAAGTATATGAACTCTAAAAATTTGTTTAAAACTTGTTTTGCAGTCCGTTTTATAGAGGTTTCGGACGAGCGGGTCTAAATAGGCCTTGCAATGGACCCGTTGGAATTTTAACTGAGTAAAAAGTACAAAAATTGAGTTTTTGCAATATAATCGCGTTAAAATGCTCGTAATAAGTTATATGATCTCCTAAAATTGTAATAAAACTTGTTTTGAGGTCCGTTTTGTAGAGATTTCGGACGAGCGATCCTAAATAGGACTTACAATGGACCTGTTGTAATTTTAACTGAGTAAAAAGTACACAAATTAAGATTTTGCAATATAATCGCGTTGAAATGCTTGTAATCAAGTATAATATCTCCTAAAATTTGGTTAAAACTTGTTTTGAGGTTCGTTTTGTAGAGATTTCTAACGAGCGATCCTAAATAGGCTTTACAATGGACCCGTTGTAATTTTAACTCAGTAAAAAGTGCAAAAATTGAGTTTTTGCAACATAATTGCATTGAAATGCTCGTAATCAAGTATATGATCTTCTAAAATTTGATTAAAACTTGTTTTGCGGTCCGTTTTGTAGAGGCTTCGGACGAGCGGTTCTAAATAAGCCTTACAATGAACCCAATGGAATTTTAACTAAGTAGAAAGTACAAAAATTGAAATTTTGCAATATAATCGCGTTGAAATGCTCCTAATAAGTTATATGATACCTAAAATTTGAATAAAACTAGTTTTGCGGTCCGATTTGTAGAGGTTTCGGACAAGCGAGTCTTAGTAGGCCTTTCAATGGACCCAATGGAATTTTAACTGAGTAAAAAGTAAAAAAAAATTGAGTTTTTGCAATGTAATCGCGTTGAAATGCTCGTAATCATGTATATGAACTCATAAAGTTTGATTAAAACTTGTTTTGAGGTCCGTTTTGTAGAGATTTCGGACGAGCGATCCTAAATAGGCCTTACAATGGACCTGTTGGAATTTTAACCGAGTAAAAAGTACAAAAATTGAGTTTTTGCAATATAATCGCGTTGAAAAGCTCGTAATCAAGTATATGAACTCCTGAAATTTGATTTAAACTTGTTTTGCGGTCCGTTTTGTAGAGGATTCGGACGAGCGATCCTAAATAAGCCTTACAATGGACCCGTTGGAATTTTAACCGAGTAAAAAGTACAAAATTGAGTTTTTTCAATATAATCGCATTGAAAAGCTCGTAATCAAGTATATGAACTCTAAAAATTTGTTTAAAACTTGTTTTGCAGTCCGTTTTATAGAGGTTTCGGACGAGTGGGTCTAAATAGGCCTTGCAATGGACCCGTTGGAATTTTAACTGAGTAAAAAGTACAAAAATTGAGTTTTTGCAATATAATCGCGTTGAAATGCTCGTAATAAGTTATATGATCTCCTCAAATTGTAATAAAACTTGTTTTGAGGTCCGTTTTGTAGAGATTTCGGACGAGCGATCCTAAATAGGACTTACAATGGACCTGTTGTAATTTTAACTCAGTAAAAAGTACACAAAATAAGTTTTTGCAATATAATAGCGTTGAAATGCTCGTAATCAGTTATATGATCTCCTAAAATTTGAATAAAACTTGTTTTGCGGTCCGATTTGTAGAGGTTTCGGACAAGCGAGTCTTAATAGGCCTTACAATGGACCCTTGGAATTTTAACTGAGTAAAAAGTACAAAAATTGAGTTTTTCCAATATAATCGCGTTGAAAAACTCGTAATCAAGTATATGAACTCCAAAATTTTGATTAAAACTTGATTAGCGGTCCGTTTTGCAGAGGTTTCGGACGAGCGGGTCTAAATAGGCCTTACAATGGACCCGTTGGAATTTTAACTGAGTAAAAAGTACAAAAATTTAGTTTTTGCAATATAATAGCGTTGAAATGCTCGTAATCAGATATATGATCTCCTAAAATTTGAGTAAAACTTGTTTTGAGGTCCGTTTTGTAGAGATTTCGGACGAGCGATCCTAAATAGGCTTTACAATGGACCCGTGGGAATTTTAACCGGGTAAAAAGTACAAAAATTGAGTTTTTGCAATATAATCGCATTGAAATGCTCGTAATCATTTATACGATCTTCTAAGGTTTGATTAAAACTTGTTTTGAGATCCGTTTTGCAGAGATTTCGGACGAGCGATCCTAAATAGGCTTTACAATGGACCCGTTGGAATTTTAACTGATTAAAAAGTGCAAAAATTGAGTTTTTGCAATATAATCGCGTTGAAAAGCTCGTAATCAAGTATATGAACTCCAAATTTTTTTTAAAACTTGTTTTGCGGTCCGTTTTATAGAGGTTTCGGACGAGCGGGTCTAAATAGGCCTTGCAATGGACCCATTGGAAGTTTAACTGAGTAAAAAGTACAAAAATTGAGTTTTTGCAATATAATCGCGTTGAAATGCTCGTAATCAGTTATATGATCTCCTAAGATTTGATTAAAACTTGTTTTGAGGTACGTTTTGTAGATATTTCGGACTAGCGATCCTAAATAGGCCTTACAATGGACCTATTGTAATTTTAACTCAGTAAAAAGTATAGAAATTAAGTTTTTGCAATATAATCGCGTTGAAATGCTCGTAATCAAGTATAATATCTCCTAAAATTTGGTTAAAACTTGTTTTGAGGTTCGTTTTATAGAGATTTCTGACGAGCGATCCTAAATAGGCTTTACAATGGACCCGTGGGAATTTTAACTGGGTAAAAAGTACAAAAATTGAGTTTTTGCAATATAATCGTGTTGAAATGCTCGTAATCATTTATATGATCTCCCAGGGTTTGATTAAAACTTGTTTTGAGATCCGTTTTGCAGAGATTTCGGACGAGTGATCCTAAATAGGCCTTACAATGGACCCATTGTAATTTTAACTCAGTAAAAAGTACACAAATTAAGTTTTTGCAATATAATCGTGTTGAAATGCTCGTAATCAAGTATAATATCTCATAAAATTTGGTTAAAACTTGTTTTGAGGTTCGTTTTGTAGAGATTTCTGACGAGCGATCCTAAATAGGCCTTACAATAGACCCGTTGTAATTTTAACTGAGTAAAAAGTACAAAATTTAGTTTTTGCAATATAATCGCGTTGAAATGCTCGTAATCAGTTATATGATCTCCTAAAATTGTAATAAAACTTGTTTTGAGGTCCGTTTTGTAGAGATTTCAAACGAGCGATCCTAAATAGGCTTTACAATGGACCCGTGGGAATTTTAACTGGGTAAAAAGTACAAAAATTGAGTTTTTGCAATATAATCGCGTTGAAATGCTCGTAATCATTTAAATGATCTCCCAGGGTTTGATTAAAACTTGTTTTGAGATCCGTTTTGCAGAGATTTCGGACGAGTGATCCTAAATAGGCCTTACAATGGACCCGTTGTAATTTTAACTCAGTAAAAAGTACACAAATTAAGTTTTTGCAATATAATCGCATTGAAATGCTCGTAATCAAGTATAATATCTCCTAAAATTTGGTTAAAACTTGTTTTGAGGTTCGTTTTGTAGAGATTTCTGACGAGCGATCCTAAATAGGCTTTACAATGGACCCGTTGTAATTTTAACTCAGTAAAAAGTGCAAAAATTGAGTTTTTGCAATATAATCGCGTTGAAATGCTCGTAATCAAGTATATGATCTCCTAATATTTGATTAAAACTTGTTTTGAGGTCCGTTTTCTAGATATTTCGGACAAGCGATCCTAAATAGGCCTTACAATAGACCCTTTGTAATTTTAACTGAGTAAAAAGTACAATAATTTAGTTTTTGCAATATAATCACGTTGAAATGCTCGTAATCAATTATACTATCTCCTAAAATTTGTATAAAACTTGTTTTGCGGTCCGATTTGTAGAGGTTTCGGACAAGCGAGTCTTAATAGTCCTTACAATGGACGCATTTAAATTTTAACTGAATAAAAAGTACAAAAATTGAGTTTTTGCAATATAATCGCATTGAAAAGCTCGTAATCAAGTGTATGAACTCATAAGATTTTTTTAAAACTTGTTTTGAGGTCCGTTTTGTTGAGATTTCAGACGAGCGATCCTAAATAGGCCTTACAATGGACCCGTTGGAATTTTAATTGAGTAAAAAGCACAAAAATTGAGTTTTTGCAATATAATTGCATTGAAAAACTCGTAATCAAGTATATGAACTCCAAAAATTTGATTAAAACATGTTTTGCGGCCCGTTTTGTAGAGGTTTCGGACGAGCGGGTCTAAATAGGCCTTACAATGGACCCGTTGGAATTAAAAAGTACAAAATTTTAGTTTTTGCAATATAATCGCATTGAAAAGCTCGTAATCAAGTATACGAACTCCTAAAATTTCATTAAAAACCTGTTTTTCGGACCGTTTTGCAATATAATCGCGTTGAATGCTCGAATCAAGTATATGATCTCCTAAATTTTGATTAAAACTTGTTTTGCGGTCCGTTTTATAGAGGTTTCGGACGAGCAGGTCTAAATAAGCCTTACAATGGACCCGTTGGAATTTTAACTGAGTAAAAAGTATAAAAATTAAGTTTTTGCAATATAATCGCGTGGAAATGCTCGTAATCAAATATATGATCTCCTAAAATTTGAATAAAACTTGTTTTGCGGTCCGATTTATAGAGGTTTCGGACAAGCGAGTCTTAATAGGCCTTACATTGTTCCTGTTGGATTTTAACTGAGTAAAAAGTACAAAAAATGAGTTTTTGCAATATAATCGCGTTGAAATGCTCGTAATCAAGTATATGAACTCATAAATATCGATTAAAACTTGTATTGAGGTCCGTTTTGTAGAGATTTCGGACGAGCGGTCCTAAATAGGCCTTACAATGGAACCGTTGGAATTTTAACTGAGTAAAAAGTACAAAAATTGAGTTTTTGGAATATAATCGCGTTGAAATGCTCATAATCAAGTATACAATCACCTAAATTTTGATTAAAACTTGTTTTGCGGTCCATTTTGTAGAGGTTTTGGACGAGCGAGTCTAAATAGGCCTTGAAAAGGACCCGTTGGAATTTTAATTGAGTAAAAAGTACAAAAATTGAGTTTTTGCAATATAATCATGTTGAAATGCTCGTAATCAAGTATATGATCTCATAAGATTTGATTAAAACTTGTTTTGCAGTTTGTTTTGTAGAGGTTTTGGACAAGCGGGTCTAAATAAGCCTTGGAATGGACCCAATGGAATTTTAACTGATTAAAAAGTATAAAAATTGAGATTTTGCAATATAATCCCGTTGAAATGCTCGTAATCAAGTATATAATCTCCTAAAATTTGAATAAAACTTGTTTTACGGTCCGTTTTGTAGAGATTTCGGACGAGCGGGTCTAAATAAGCCTTACAATGGACCCTATGGAATTTTAACTGAGTAAAACATACAAAAATTAAGTTTTTGCTATATAATCGCGTTGAAATTCTCGTAATCAAATATACGATCTCCTAGAATTTGGTTAAAACTTGATTTGCGGTCCGTTTTGCAGAGATTTCGGACGAGCGATCCTAAATAGGCTTTACAATGGACCCGTTGGAATTTTAACTAAGTAAAAAGTACAAAAATTGAGTTTTTGCAATATAATTGCATTGAAATGCTCGTAATAAAGTATATGATCTCCTAAAATTTGATTAAAACCTATTTTGCGGTACGTTTTGTAGAGGTTTTGGACGAGCGGGTCTAAATAAGCCTTACAATGGACCCAATGGAATTTTAACCGAGTAAAATGTACAAAAATTGAGATTTTGCAATATAATCGCGTTGAAATGCTCGTAATCAGTTATATGATCTCCTAAAATTTGAATAAAACATGTTTTGCGGTCCGATTTGTAGAGGTTTCGGATAAGCGAGTCTTAATAGGCCTTACAATAGACCCTTGGATATTTAACTGAGTAAAAAGTACAAAAATTGAGTTTTGGCAATATAATCGCGTTGAAAAGCTCGTAATCAAGTATATGAACTCCAAAAATTTGATTAAAACTTGTTTAGCGGTCCGTTTTGCAGAGGTTTCGGACGAGCGGGTCTAAATAGGCCTTACAATGGACCCGTTGGAATTTTAACTGAGTAAAAAGTACAAACATTTAGTTTTTGCAATATAATAGCATTGAAATGCTTGTAATCAGTTATATGATCTCCTAAAATTTGACTAAAACTTGTTTTGAGGTCCGTTTTGTAGAGATTTCGGACGAGCGATCATAAATAGGCTTCACAATGGACCCGCGGGAATTTTAACCGAGTAAAAAGTACAAAAATTGAGTTTTTGCAATATAATCGCGTTGAAATGCTCGTAATCATTTATATGATCTCCTAAAGTTTTAATTAAAACTTGTTTTGAGATCTGTTTTGCAGAGAATTCGGACGAGCGATCCTAAATAGGCTTTACAATGGACCCGTTGGAATTTTAACTGATTAAAAAGTACAAAAATTGAGTTTTTGCAATATAATTGCGTTGAAATGCTTGTAATCAAGTATATGATCTCCTAAAGTTTGATTAAAACTTGTTTTGCGGTCCGTTTGGTAGAGGTTTCGGACGAGCGATCCTAAATAGGCTTTACAATGGACCCGTGGGAATTTTAACCGAGTAAAAAGTACAAAAATTGAGTTTTTGCAATACAATCGCGTTGAAATGCTCGTAATCAGTTATATGATATCCTAAAATTTGAATAAAACTTGTTTTGCGGTCTGATTTGTAGAGGTTTCAGACAAGCGAGTCTTAATAAGCCTTACAATGGACCCAATGGAATTTTAACTAAGTAAAAAGTACAAAAAAATGAGTTTTTGCAATGTAATCGCGTTGAAATGCTCGTAATCAAGTATATGAACTCGTAAAATTTGATTAAAACTTGTTTTGAGGTCCGTTTTGTAGAGATTTCGAACGAGCGATCCTAAATAGGCCTTACAATAGACCCCTTGGAATTTTAACTGAGTAAAAAGAAAAAAAATTTAGTTTTTGCAATATAATCGCGTTGAAATGCTCGTAATCAAGTATATGAACTACTAAATTTTGATTAAAACTTGTTTTGAGGTCCGTTTTGTAGAGGTTTCGGACGAGCGATCCTAAATAGGTTTTACAATGGACCCGTTGGAATTTTAACTGAGTAAAAAGTACAAAAATTGAGTTTTTGCAATATAATTGCATTGAAATGCTCGTAATCAAGTATATGATCTTCTAAAATTTGATTAAAACTTGTTTTGCGGTCCGTTTTGTAGAGGTTTCGGACGAGCGGGTCTAAATAAGCCTTACAATGAACCCAATGGAATTTTAACTAAGTAAAAAGTAAAAAAATTGAGATTTTGCAATATAATCGCGTTGAAATGCTCGTAATAAGTTATATGATCACCTAAAATTTGAATAAAACTTGTTTTGCGGTCCGATTTGTAGAGGTTTCGGACAAGCGAGTCTTAGTAGGTCTTACAATAGACCCAATGGAATTTTAACTGAGTAAAAAGTAAAAAAAAATTGAGTTTTTGCAGTGTACATGAACACATAAAGTTTGATTAAAACTTGTTTTGAGGTCCGTTTTGTAGAGATTTCGGACGAGCGATCCTAAGTAGGCCTTACAATGGACCCGTTGGAATTTTAACCGAGTAAAAAGTACAAAAATTGAGTTTTTGCAATATAATCGCGTTGAAAAGCTTGTAATCAAGTATATGAACTCCAAAAATTTGATTAAAACTTGTTCTGCGGTCCGTTTTGTAGAGGATTCGGACGAGCGATCCTAAATAAGCCTTACAATGGACCCGTTGGAATTTTAACCGAGTAAAAAGTACAATAATTGAGTTTTTGCAATATAATCGCGTTGAAAAGCTCGTAATCAAGTACATGAACTCCAAAAATTTGTTTAAAACTTGTTTTGCGGTCCGTTTGTATAGGTTTCAGACGAGCGGGTCTAAATAGGCCTTACAATGGACCCGTTGGAATTTTTACTGAGTAAAAAGTACAAAAATTGAGTTTTTGCAATATAATCGTGTTGAAATGCTCGTAATCAAGTATATGATCTACTAAATTTTGATTAAAACTTGTTTTGCGTTCCGTTTTGTAGAGGTTTCGGACGAGCGGGTCTAAATAGGCCTTGCAATGGACCCGTTGGAATTTTAACCGAGTAAAAAGTACACAAATTGAGTTTTTGCAATATAATCGCGTTGAAATTCTCGTAATCAGTTATATGATCTCCTAAAATTTGAATAAAACTTGTTTTGAGGTCCGTTTTGTAGAGATTTCGGACGTGCGATCCTAAATAGGCCTTACAATGGACACATTGTAATTTTAACTAACTAAAAAGTAAAAAATTGAGTTTTTGCAATATAATCGCGTTGAAATGCTCGTAATCAAGTATATGATCTCCTAGAGTTTGATTAAAACTTGTTTTGCGGTCCGATTTGTAGAGGTTTCGGACAAGCGAGTCTCAATAGGCCTTACAATGGACCCTTGGAATTTTATCTGAGTAAAAAGTACAAAAATTGAGTTTTTGCAATATAATCGCGTTGAAATGCTCGTAATAAGTTATATGATCTCCTAAAATTGTAATAAAACTTGTTTTGAGGTCCGTTTTGTAGAGATTTCTGACGAGCGATCCTAAATAGGCTTTACAATGGACCCGTGGGAATTTTAACTGGGTAAAAAGTACAAAAATTGAGTTTTTGCAATATAATCGCGTTGAAATGCTCGTAATCATTTATATGATCTCCCAGGGTTTGATTAAAACTTGTTTTGAGATCCGTTTTGCAGAGATTTCGGACGACTGATCCTAAATAGGCCTTACAATGGACCCGTTGTAATTTTAACTCAGTAAAAAGTACACAAATTAAGTTTTTGCAATATAATCGCGTTGAAATGCTCGTAATCAAGTATAATATCTCCTAAAATTTGGTTAAAACTTGTTTTGAGGTTCGTTTTGTAGAGATTTCTGACGAGCGATCCTAAATAGGCTTTACAATGGACCCGTTGTAATTTTAACTCAGTAAAAAGTGCAAAAATTGAGTTTTTGCAATATAATCGCGTTGAAATGCTCGTAATCAAGTATATGATCTCCTAATATTTGATTAAAACTTGTTTTGAGGTCCGTTTTGTAGATATTTCGGACGAGCGATCCTAAATAGGCCTTACAATAGACCCTTTGTTATTTTAACTGAGTAAAAAGTACAATAATTTAGTTTTTGCAATATAATCGCGTTGAAATGCTCGTAATCAGTTATATGATCTCCTAAAATTTGAATAAAACTTGTTTTGCGGTCTGATTTGTAGAGATTTCAGACGAGCGATCCTAAATAGTCCTTACAATGGACCCGTTGGAATTTTAACCGAGTAAAAAGTACAAAAATTGAGTTTTTGCAATATAATCACGTTGAAATGCTCGTAATCAATTATACTATCTCCTAAAATTTGTATAAAACTTGTTTTGCGGTCCGATTTGTAGAGGTATCGGACAAGCGAGTCTTAATAGGCCTTACAATGGACGCATTTAAATTTTAACTGAGTAAAAAGTACAAAAATTGAGTTTTTGCAATATAATCGCATTGAAAAGCTCGTAATCAAGTGTATGAACTCATAAGATTTGTTTAAAACTTGTTTTGAGGTCCGTTTTGTAGAGATTTCAGGCGAGCGATCCTAAATAGACCTTACAATGGACCCGTTGGAATTTTAACTGAGTAAAAAGCACAAAAATTGAGTTTTTGCAATATAATTGCGTTGAAAAACTCGTAATCAAGTATATGAACTCCAAAAATTTGATTGAAACATGTTTTGCAGCCCTTTTTGTAAAGGTTTCGGACGAGCGGGTCTAAATAGGCCTTACAATGGACCCGTTGGAATTAAAAAGTACAAAAATTTAGTTTTTGCAATATAATCGCATTGAAAAGCTCGTAATCAAGTATACGAACTCCTAAAATTTCATTAAAAACCTGTTTTTCGGACCGTTTTGCAATATAATCGCGTTGAAATGCTCGAATCAAGTATATGATCTCCTAAATTTTGATTAAAACTTGTTTTGTGGTCCGTTTTTTAGAGGACTTAAAATTCGTTTTGACATTTTCAATTTAGTCCTTAGGTTTTTAGTTATATCAAAATCAAATATTTGTTTCACAATCTCCCCTTTTTGATATAACAAAACCAAAGTTAGAATTTTTAAGAATTTTGAAAGTTTTGAAAATATTTTAACTCCCCCTTAATTTAAGATAGGTTTTTAAAGTAAAAAAATTGTTTGACTTGAAATCCAAGTTGTAAAGCTTTAAAAACCTTTTAAAAATTTAAAACGAATTTTAGTTTGTAGCACTTAAATTTTCTTCTCCCCCTTTTTGTTAGATCAAAAAGATTAATGAAAGCTCATAGAGAAGACAAAGGATTAGTACCAATAAGCATTAATAAGCAACCAAATATTAATTCATAATATCAAAATATCCAAAACATAAATCAACATTAAGTTCAACATAAAATCCCAAACAAAAGATCAAAAGCATAGGTTCCTAAAACATAATAAAACATTAAGATGCAATCTTAAATCTAAAAAGCATAAATAATATGATATGATATGATATGATCGTCCTAAGCCTCGTCATCATCATCGGAAGTCTCATCGTCGCTCTTGACTTGAGAACGGTGAAACTTCGTCCATTGCCCATAGAGAGTATAGAAGGACAAATCCAAGTTTGAATGGGAAGTCTCAAGAGTATGAAGGCGATCCTCGACATTTTTCAAACGATTGTCCATGGCATTAAAACCCGAAGCAATGCTAGTATCCAAAGCATTGAACCGCTCAGTAATGAGAGTCGTGAGGGCTTCATTGTTTCCAACTTGAACTTGCGGTGGAGGAGCAACGGGAGGAGGAGCAGCTTCTCTATCAACTCTTTCCCAAACATCATTCAAATATCGAAACCCAGATTTGCGAAGGGAGGACTCACCAATCTTGGACTTACGAGGTTCCGGAGAGTCGTAGGTACAATCGATACCAAGATCATTAAAGATGTAGCTCAAGATAGTGCCATAGGTAAAAGACTTCAACTCATTGGTGTCAGTAAGCTTAACATTATTGACCATCTCGGCAAAAATAATCTTAGGCACATTAGGGCGCTCACATTTACGGAAACATTCAAGCAAAAAATGATCAGTTTGACGGATATGAGAGTATTTACCTCCGGAAGGTCGAATGAACCATGAAACCATCAAGTGAAGAACGCGATCGTGCACATCCAAAGTAAGTGTCGGACCGGTGAAAGTGCCAAAGTGACGTTCATCCTCAAGACCCTCATCTTTAAGTTTAAAAGTTGACTCCAAGAGAGCAATATTAACAACAAACTTTTTGCCCAGTATGAAAGATTCAATTCCTATAATCTCGGTTTTGGTCTCATCATGAATAAAACGAGCATTAGAGTAAAAAAAGAGTACCATATGTTTGTAGCGAATATCCGGAATGCTCAAGAAAAAGATAAGATTCCACTCACTCAAACGCTCGAGATAACGGAATAGGAATCGCTCGGAATTGAGGAAATCAAGATCAATGACACGTTCTCTACGAACTTCGAAATCCTTGACATAAGTGAAGCGAGCTCGCATCTCCGGAGTTCGAAGGGATTTTTGAAAGAGCTGAGCGAGGTTCGGACGCATGCTCGAATCACCGGTTTGAATGGCCTTACACTTTTTGTTAGCTTGTTCCGCCATCTAAAAACATTAAGCAAGTATGTTTTAAAATTAAGTGTATGCATTGATATTTAAAATCAATCCAATAATAAATCCCACTTAGGTTTTTGAAACAAAATTAAAAACAAACAAAAAACAGTAAAAAAATACGACTGAAAAATTTTATATTCGAATAAAAAAATCTGAGGTTTTGAAATTTTTTTACAAGATATGGAAAACCCGCACATGAAAACACATAATTTATACAAAAATAAAATTTTCTATCCTAAGATTCGAACATAAATTGAAAGAAAAATAAAAAAAATACCTTAGTTAGGGATTTTGGATGATTTGATGAAAATCCTTGCACAATGTTGATGAAACTTGCTTAGACTTGAGTTTTAGAGTAAAACCCCTCACAATTTTGTGAAAAACAATGAGTTTGAGAGGGTATTTATAGAGAGGGAGGCGGTTTAGGGTTTTAGGGTTTTTTAAGAGTTTGAGTTAAAGTAGGATTTTAACATTTCAATTGTATGAACTCCTAAATTTGGATTAAAACTTATTTTGCGGTCCTTTTTGCAGAGGTTTCGGACGAGCGAGTCAAAATGGGCCGAACAAAGGACCTTTTAGAATTTTCACTGAGTAGAAAGTACAAAAGCAAGTTTTTGCAATATAATCTATTTGAAAAGCTCTTAATCAATTGTATGAACTCCTAAGTTTGGATTAAAACTTATTTTGCAACACTTTTGTAGAGGTTTCGGACGAGCGGGTCTAAATGGGCCGAACAATGGACCCGTTAGAATTTTAACTAAGTAAAAAGTACAGAAATCGAGTTTTTGCAATATGATCGTGTTGAAAAGCTTGTAATCAATTATATGAACTCCTAAAATTTGATTATAATTTGTTTTGCGGTGTTTTTTGTAGAGGTTTCGGACGAGCGGGTCTAAATGGGCCGAATAATGGACCCGTTAGAATTTTAACTAAGTAAAAAAGAACAGAAATCGAGTTTTTGCATTATAATCGTGTTGAAAAGCTCGTATTCAATTATATGAACTCCTAAAATTTGATTCTAACTTGTTTTGCAGTCTTTTTTTGTAGAGGTTTCGGACGAGCGGGTCTAAGTGGGCCGAACAATGGACCCGTTAGAATTTTAACTGAGTAAAAAGTACAGAAATCGAGTTTTTGCAATATAATCATGTTGAAAAGCTCGTAATCAATTGTATGAACTCCTAAATTTGGATTAAAACTTATTTTGCAACCCTTTTGTAGAGGTTTCGGAGGAGCGGGTCTAAATGGGCCGAACAATGGACTCGTTAGAATTTTAACTTAGTAAAAAGTACAGTAATCGAGTTTTTGCAATATAATCATGTTGAAAAGCTCGTAATCAATTATATGAACTCCTAAAATTTGATTCTAACTTGTTTTGCAGTCTTTTTTGTAGAGGTTTCGGACGAGCGGGTCTAAGTGGGCCGAACAATGGACCCGTTAGAATTTTAACTGAGTAAAAAGTACAGAAATCGAGTTTTTGCATTATAATCGTGTTGAAACGCTTGTAATAAATTGTATGAACTCCTAAATTTAGATTAAAACTTATTTTGCAACCCTTTTGTAGAAGTTTCGGATGAGCAGGTCCAAATGGGCCGAACAATGGACCCGTTAGAATTTTTACTGAGTAAAGAGTAATGAAATCGAGTTTTTGCAATATATTCGTGTTAAAAAGCTCGTAATCAATTGTATGAATCATAAATTTGTATTAAAACTTATTTTGCAACCCTTTTGTAGAGGTTTCAGACGAGCGGGTCTAAATGGGCCGAATAATGGACCCGTTAGAATTTTAACTGAGTAAAAAGTTGAATAATCGAGTTTTTGCAATATAATCATGTTGAAAAGCTCATAATCTATTATATGAACTCCTAAAATTTGATTCTAACTTGTTTTGCGGTCTTTTTTGTAGAGGTTTCGGACGATCGGGTCTAAATGGGCCGAACAATGGACCCGTTAGAATTTTAACTAAGTAAAAAGTACAAAAATCGAGTTTTTGCTATATAATCATGTTGAAAAACTCTTAATCAATTGTATGAACTCCTAAATTTGGATTAAAACTTATTTTGCTGTCTTTTTGTAGAGGTTTCGGACGAACAGGTCTAAATGGGCTAAACAATGGACCCGTTAGAATTTTAACTGAGTAAAAAGTACAGAAATCGAGTTTTTGCAATATAATCGTGTTGAAAAGCTCGTAATAAATTATATGAACTCCAAAAATTTGATTAAAACTTGTTTTGCGTTCTATTTTGTAGAGGTTTTGGACGAGCGGGTCTAAATGGGCTGAACAATGGACCCGTTAGAATTTTAACTAAGTAAAAAGTACAGAAATCGAGTTTTTGCAATATAATCATGTTGACAAGCTCGTAATCAAATATATGAACTCCTAAATTTGGATTAAAACTTATTTTGCAGCCCTTATTGTAGAGGTTTCGGACGATCGGGTCTTAATGGGCCGAACAATGGACCTGTTAGAATTTTAATGGAGTAAAAAGTACAGAAATCGAGTTTTTGCAATATAATCGTGTTGAAATGCTCGTAATCAATTGTATGAATTCCTAAATTTGGATAAAACTTATTTTGCAACCCTTTTGTAGAGGTTTCAGACGAGCAGGTTTAAATGGGCCGAACAATGGACCTGTTCGAATTTAAACAGAGAAAAAAGCACAAAAATCTAGTTTTTGCAATATAATTGTGTTGAAAAGCTCGTAATCAATTGTATGAATTCTTAAATTTGGATTAAAACTTATATTGCGGTCCTTTTTGTAGTGGTTTCGGACGAGCGGGTCTAAATGGGCCGAACAATGGACCCGTTAGAATTTTAACTGAGTAGAAAGTACAAAAAGCGAGTTTTTGCAATATAATCTATTTGAAAAGCTCTTAATCAATTGTATGACCTCCTAAATTTGGATTAAAACTTATTTTGCAACCCTTTTGTAGAGGTTTCGGATGAGCGGGTCTACAATTATATGAACTCCTAAAATTTGATTATAACTTATTTTGCGGTCCTTTTTGTAGGGGTTTCTGACGAGCGGGTCTAAATGGGCCGAATAATGGACCCGTTAGAACTTTAACTGAGTAAAAAGTACAGAAATCGAGTTTTTGAGATATAATCGTGTTCAAAAAGTTCGTAATCAATTATATGAACTCCTAAAATTTGATTATAACTTATTTTGCGGTCGTTTTTGTAAGGTTTCGGACGAGCGGGTCTAAATGGGCAGAATAATGAACCCGTTAGAACTTTAACTAAGTAAAAAGTACAGAAATCGAGTTTTTACAATATAATCATGTTGAAAAGCTCGTAATAAATTATATGAACTCCTAAAATTTGATTATAACTTATTTTGCGGTCCTTTTTATAGAGGTTTCAGACAAGCGGGACTAAATGGGCCGAATAATGGACCAGTTAGAATTTTAATTGAGTAAAAAGTATAAAAATTGATTTTTTGCAATATAATCGTGTTTAAAAGCTCGTAATGAAATATATGCACTCCTAAACTTTGATTAAAACTTGTTTTGTGATCTTTTTGTAGTGGTTTCGGTCGAGCGGGTCTAAATGGGCCGAACAATGGACCCGTTAGAACTTTAACTGAGTGAAAAGTTTAGAAATTGAGTTTTTGCAATATAATTGTGTTAAAAAACTCGTAATAAATTATATGAACTCCTAAATTTTGATTATAACTTGTTTTGCGGTCTTTTTTGTAGAGGTTTCGGACGAGCGGGTCTAAATGGGCCGAACAACAGACCGTTAGAATTTTAACTGAGTAAAAAGTACATAAATCAAGTTTTTGCAATAAAATCGTGTTGTAAAGCTCGTAATCAATTATATGAACTCCTAAATTTGGATTAAAACTTGTTTTGAGGTCCTTTTGTAGAGGTTTGGGACAAACATGTCTAAATGTGCCGAACAATGGACCCGCTAGAATTTTAACTGAGTAAAAAGTATAGAAATCGAGTTTTTGCAATATAATTGTGTTGAAAAGCTCGTAATCAATTATATGAACTCCAAAATTTTGATTAAAACTTGTTTTGCGGTCCTTTTTGTAGAGGTTTCGGACGAGCGGGACTAAATGGGCCGAATAATGGACCCGTTAGAATTTTAATTGAGTAAAAAGTACAAAAATCGAGTTTTTGAGATATAATCGTGTTGAAAAGCTCGTAATCAATTATATGAACTTCTAAAATTTGATTAAAACTTGTTTTGTGGTCCTTTTGTAGAGGTTTTGGACGAACGGGTCTAAATGTGCCGAAAAATGGACCCGCTAGAATTTTAAATGAGTAAAAATAATAGAAATTGAGTTTTTGCAATATAATCATGTTGAAAAGCTCGTAATCAATTGTATGAACTCCTAAAAATTGATTAAAACTTGTTTTGCGGTCTTTTTTGTAGAGGTTTCGTTCGAGCGGGTCTAAATGGGCCGAACAATGGATCCGTTATAACTTTAATTGAGTCAAAAGTTTAGAAATTGAGTTTTTGCAATATAATTGTGTTGAAAATCTCGTAATCAATTATATGAATTTCTAAAATTTTCTTATAACTTGTTTTGCGGTCTTTTTTGTAGAGGTTTCGGATGAGTGGGTCTAAATGGGCCGAACAATGGATCCGTTAGAACTTTAACTCAGTCAAAAGTTCAAAAATTGAGTTTTTGCAATATAATCGTGTTGAAAAGCTCGTAATCAATTATTTTTGAACTCCTAAAATTTGATTAAAACTTGTTTTGTGGTCTTTTTTGTAGAGGTTTCGGGCGAGCGGGTCTAAATGGGCCGAACAATAGACCCATTAGAATTTTAACTGAGTAAAAAGTACATAAATCAAGTTTTTGCAAAATAATCGTGTTGAAAAGCTCGTAATCAATTATATGAACTCCTAAATTTGGATTAAAACTTGTTTTGTGGTCCTTTTGTAGAGGTTTGGGACGAACGGGTCTAAATGTGCCGAACAATGGACACGCTAGAATTTTAACTGAGTAAAAAGTACAGAAATCGAGTTTTTGCAATATAATCTTTTTGAAAAGTTCGTAATCAGTTATATGAACTCCTAAATTTGGATTAAAACTTATTTTGCAACCCTTTTGTAGATATTTCAGACGAGCGGGTCTAAATGGGCCGAATAATGGACCCGTTAGAATTTTAATTGAGTAAAAAGTACATAAATCGAGTTTTCGAGATATAATCGTGTTGAAAAGCTCGTAATCAAATATATGAACTCCTAAAATTTGATTCTAACTTATTTTGCGGTCCCTATGTAAGGTTTCGGACAAACGGGTCTAAATGTGCCGAATAATGGACCCATTAGTACTTTAACTGAGAAAAAAGTACAGAAATCGATTTTTTGCAATATGATCGTGTTGAAAAGCACGTAATCAATTATATGAACTCCTAAAATATGATTATAACTTATTTTGTGGTTCTTTTTGTTGAGGTTTCTGACGAGCGGGTCTAAATGGGCCGAATAATGGACCCGTTAGAACTTTAATTGAGTAAAAAGTATAGAAATCAAGTTTTTGAGATATAATCGTGTTGAAAAGCTCGTAATCAATTATATGAACTCCTAAATTTGGATTAAAACTTGTTTTGTGGTCCTTTTGTAGAGGTTTAGAACAAACGGGTCTAAATGTGTCGAACAATGGACCCGCTAGAATTTTAACTGAGTAAAAAGTATAGAAATCGAGTTTTTTGCAATATAATCGTGTTGAAATGTTCGTAATCAATTATATGAACTCTTAAATTTTGATTAAAACTTGTTTTGCGGTCCTTTTTGTAGAGGTTTCGGACGAGCGGGACTAAATGGGCCGAATAATGGACCCGTTAGAATTTTAATTGAGTGAAAAGTACAAAAATGGAGTTTTTGAGATGTAATCGTGTTGAATAGATCGTAATCAATTTTATGAACTCCTAAATTTTGATTTTAACTTATTTTGCGGTCCTTTTTGTAAGGTTTCGGACGAGCAGGTCTAAATGGCCCGAACAATGGACCCGTTAGAATTTTAACTAAGTAAAAAGTACAGAAATCAAGTTTTTGCAATATAATCGTGTTGGAAAGCTTGTAATAAATTATATGAACTCCTAAATTTGGATTAAAACTTGTTCTGTGGTCCTTTTGTAAAGGTTTCGGATGAACGGGTCAAAATTTGTCGAACAATGGACCCTCTAGAATTTTAACTGAGTAAAAAATACAGAAATTGAGTTTTTTCAATATAATCGAGTTGAAAAGCTCGTAATCTATTTTATGAACTCCTAAAATTTGATTCTAACTTATTTTGCGGCCCTTTTGTAGAGGTTTTGGACGATCATGTCTAAATTGGCCAAACAATGGAACCGTTATAATTTTAACTAAGTAAAATGAACTGAAATTGAGTTTTTGCAATATAATCGTGTTTAAAAGCTCGTAATCAATTGTATGAACTCATAAAATTTGATTCTAACTTATTTTGCGGCCCTTTTGTTGAGTTTTCGGGCGAGCGGGTCTAAATGGGCCGAACGATGGAATCGTTACAATTTTAATTGAGTAAAAAGAACAAAAATTGAGTTTTTGCAATATAATCGTGTTTAAAAGCTCGTAATCAATTGTATGAACTCCTAAAATTTGATTCTAACTTATTTTGTGGCCCTTTTATAGAGGTTTCGGACGATCGGGTCTAAATGGGCTGAATAATGGACCCGTTAGAATTTTAATTGAGTAAAAAGTACAGAAATCTAGTTTTTTAGATATAATCATGTTGAAAAGCTCGTAATCAATTATATGAAATCATAAAATTTGATTCTAACTTGTTTTGCGATCTAATTTGTCAGGGTGTCGGACGAGCGGGTCTAAATGGGCCGAACAACAGACCGTTAGAATTTTAACTGAATAAAAAGTGCATAAATCAAGTTTTTGCAATAAAATCGTGTTGTAAAGCTCGTAATCAGTTATATGAACTCCTAAATTTGGATTAAAACTTGTTTTGGGGTCCTTTTTTAGAGGTTTGGGACAAACAAGTCTAAATGTGCCGAACAATGGACCCGCTAGAATTTTAACTGAGTAAAAAGTATAGAAATCGAGTTTTTGCAATATAATCGTGTTGAAAAGCTCGTAATCAATTATATGAACTCCAAAATTTTGATTAAAACTTGTTTTGCGGTCCTTTTTGTAGAGGTTTCGGACGAGCGGGACTAAATGGGCCGAATAATGGACCCGTTAGAATTTTAATTGAGTAAAATGTACAAAAATCGAGTTTTTGAGATATAATCGTGTTGAAAAGCTCGTAATCAATTATATGAACTTCTAAAATTTGATTAAAACTTGTTTTGTGGTCCTTTTGTAGAGGTTTCGGACGAACGGGTCTAAATGTGACGAACAATGGACCCGCTAGAATTTTAAATGAGTAAAAACTATAGAAATTGAGTTTTTGCAATATAATCATGTTGAAAAGCTCGTAATCAATTGTATGAACTCCTAAAAATTGATTAAAACTTGTTTTGCGGTCTTTTTTGTAGAGGTTTCGGTCGAGCGGGTCTAAATGGGCCGAACAATGGATCCGTTATAACTTTAATTGAGTCAAAAGTTTAGAAATTGAGTTTTTGCAATATAATTGTGTTGAAAAGCTCGTAATCAATTATATGAATTTCTAAAATTTTCTTATAACTTGTTTTGCGGTCTTTTTTGTAGAGGTTTCGGACGAGTGGGTCTAAATGGGTCGAACAATGGATCCGTTAGAACTTTAACTCAGTCAAAAGTTCAAAAATTGAGTTTTTGCAATATAAAAGTGTTGAAAAGCTCGTAATCAATTATTTGTGAACTCCTAAAATTTGATTAAAACTTGTTTTGTGGTCTTTTTTGTAGAGGTTTCGGGCGAGCGGGTCTAAATGGGCCGAACAATAGACCCATTAGAATTTTAACTGAGTAAAAAGTACATAAATCAAGTTTTTGCAAAATAATCGTGTTGAAAAGCTCCTAATCAATTATATGAACTCCTAAATTTGGATTAAAACTTGTTTTGTGGTCCTTTTGTAGAGGTTTGGGACGAACAGGTCTAAATGTGCCGAACAATGGACACGCTAGAATTTTAACTGAGTAAAAAGTACAGAAATCGAGTTTTTGCAATATAATCTTTTTGAAAAGCTCGTAATCAGTTATATGAACTCATAAATTTGGATTAAAACTTATTTTGCAACACTTTTGTAGATATTTCGGACGAGCGAGTCTAAATGGGCCGAATAATGGACCCGTTAGAATTTTAATTGAGTAAAAAGTACAGAAATCGAGTTTTCGAGATATAGTCGTGTTGAAAAGCTCGTAATCAAATATATGAACTCCTAAAATTTGATTCTAACTTATTTTGCGGTCCTTTTGTAAGGTTTCGGACAAACGGGTGTAAATGTGCCGAATAATGGACCCATTAGAACTTTAACTGAGTAAAAGTACAGAAATCGATTTTTTGCAATATGATCGTGTTGAAAAGCTCGTAATCAATTATATGAACTCCTAAAATATGATTATAACTTATTTTGTGGTTCTTTTTGTTGAGGTTTCTGACGAGCGGGTCTAAATGGGCCGAATAATGGACCCGTTAGAACTTTAATTGAGTAAAAAGTACATAAATCAAGTTTTTGAGATATAATCGTGTTGAAAAGCTCGTAATCAATTATATGAACTCCTAAATTTGGATTAAAACTTGTTTTGTGGTCCTTCTGTAGAGGTTTGGAACAAACGGGTCTAAATGTGCCGAACAATGGACCCGCTAGAATTTTAACTGAGTAAAAAGTATAGAAATCGAGTTTTTGCAATATAATCGTGTTGAAAAGTTCGTAATCAATTATATGAACTCCTAAATTTTAATTAAAACTTGTTTTGCGGTCCTTTTTGTAGAGGTTTCGGACGAGCGGGACTAAATGGGCCGAATAATGGACCCGTTAGAATTTTAATTGAGTGAAAAGTACAAAAATGGAGTTTTTGAGATGTAATCGTGTTGAATAGATCATAATCAATTTTATGAACTCCTAAATTTTGATTTTAACTTATTTTGCGGTCCTTTTTGTAAGGTTTCGGATGAGCAGGTCTAAATGGCCCGAACAATGGACCCGTTAGAATTTTAACTAAGTAAAAAGTACAGAAATCGAGTTTTTGCAATATAATCGTGTTGAAAAGCTTGGAATAAATTATATGAACTCCTAAATTTGGATTAAAACTTGTTCTGTGGTCCTTTTGTAAAGGTTTCGGATGAACGGGTCAAAATTTGTCGAACAATGGACCCTCTAGAATTTTAACTGAGTAAAAAATACAGAAATTGAGTTTTTTCAATATAATCGAGTTGAAAAGCTCGTAATCTATTTTATGAACTCCTAAAATTTGATTCTAACTTATTTTGCGGCCCTTTTGTAGAGGTTTTGGACGAGCGTGTCTAAATTGGCCAAACAATGGAACCGTTATAATTTTAACTAAGTAAAATGAACTGAAATTGAGTTTTTGCAATATAATCGTGTTTAAAAGCTCGTAATCAATTGTATGAACTCATAAAATTTGATTCTAACTTATTTTGCGGCCCTTTTGTTGAGTTTTTGGGCGAGCGGGTCTAAATGGGCCGAACGATGGAATCGTTACAATTTTAATTGAGTAAAAAGAACAAAAATTGAGTTTTTGCAATATAATCGTGTTTAAAAGCTCGTAATCAATTGTATGAACTCCTAAAATTTGATTCTAACTTATTTTGTGGCCCTTTTATAGAGGTTTCGGACGAGCGGGTCTAAATGGGCCGAATAATGGACCCGTTAGAATTTTAATTGAGTAAAAAGTACAGAAATCTAGTTTTTTAGATATAATCATGTTGAAAAGCTCGTAATCAATTATATGAACTCCTAAAATTTGATTCTAACTTATTTTGCTATTCTTTTTGTAAGGTTTTGGACGAACAGGTCTAAATGGGCCGAATAATGGACCCGTTAGAACTTTAACTAAGTAAAAAGTACAAAAATCGAGTTTTTGATATATTATCGTGTTGAAAAGCTCGTAATCAATTATATGAACTCCTAAATTTGGATTAAAACTTGTTTTGTGGTCCTTTTGTAGATGTTTCGGACGAACGAGTCTAAATGGGCCGAACAATGGACCTGTTACAATTTTAACTGAGTAAAAAGTATAGAAAACGAGTTTTTGCAATATAATCGTGTTGAAATGCTCGTAATCAATTATATGAAATCATAAAATTTGATTCTAACTTGTTTTGCGATCTAATTTGTCAGGGTTTCGGACGAGCGGGTCTAAATGGGCCGAACAACAGACCGTTAGAATTTTAACTGAGTAAAAAGTACATAAATCAAGTTTTTGCAATAAAATCGTGTTGTAAAGCTCGTAATCAATTATATGAACTCCTAAATTTGGATTAAAACTTTTTTTGGGGTCCTTTTTTAGAGGTTTGGGACAAACAAGTCTAAATGTGCCGAACAATGGACCCGCTAGAATTTTAACTGAGTAAAAAGTATAAAAATCGAGTTTTTGCAATATAATCGTGTTGAAAAGCTCGTAATCAATTATATGAACTCCAAAATTTTGATTAAAACTTGTTTTGCGGTCCTTTTTGTAGAGGTTTCGGACGAGCGGGACTAAATGGGCCGAATAATGGACCCGTTAGAATTTTAATTGAGTAAAAAGTACAAAAATCGAGTTTTTGAGATATAATCGTGTTGAAAAGCTCGTAATCAATTATATGAACTTCTAAAATTTGATTAAAACTTGTTTTGTGGTCCTTTTGTAGAGGTTTCGGACGAACGGGTCTAAATGTGACGAACAATGGACCCGCTAGAATTTTAAATGAGTAAAAACTATAGAAATTGAGTTTTTGCAATATAATCATGTTGAAAAGCTCGTAATCAATTGTATGAACTCCTAAAAATTGATTAAAACTTGTTTTGCGGTCTTTTTTGTAGAGGTTTCGGTCGAGCGGGTCTAAATTGGCCGAACAATGGATCCGTTATAACTTTAATTGAGTCAAAAGTTTAGAAATTGAGTTTTTGCAATATAATTGTGTTGAAAAGCTCGTAATCAATTATATGAATTTCTAAAATTTTCTTATAACTTGTTTTGCGGTCTTTTTTGTAGAGGTTTCGGACGAGTGGGTCTAAATGGGCCGAACAATGGATCCGTTAGAACTTTAACTCAGTCAAAAGTTCAAAAATTGAGTTTTTGCAATATAATCGTGTTGAAAAGCTCGTAATCAATTATTTGTGAACTCCTAAAATTTGATTAAAACTTGTTTTGTGGTCTTTTTTGTAGAGGTTTCGGGCGAGCGGGTCTAAATGGGCCGAACAATAGACCCATTAGAATTTTAACTGAGTAAAAAGTACATAAATCAAGTTTTTGCAAAATAATCGTGTTGAAAAGCTCCTAATCAATTATATGAACTCCTAAATTTGGATTAAAACTTGTTTTGTGGTCCTTTTGTAGAGGTTT
This sequence comes from Hibiscus trionum, assembly GCA_030270665.1. Lineage (NCBI taxonomy): Eukaryota > Viridiplantae > Streptophyta > Magnoliopsida > Malvales > Malvaceae > Hibiscus > Hibiscus trionum. The sequence continues at coordinate 32,194,418 of BSYR01000010.1, read as the reverse complement.
GGGACGAACAGGTCTAAATGTGCCGAACAATGGACACGCTAGAATTTTAACTGAGTAAAAAGTACATAAATCGAGTTTTTGCAATATAATCTTTTTGAAAAGCTCGTAATCAGTTATATGAACTCATAAATTTGGATTAAAACTTATTTTGCAACACTTTTGTAGATATTTCGGACGAGCGAGTCTAAATGGGCCGAATAATGGACCCGTTAGAATTTTAATTGAGTAAAAAGTACAGAAATCGAGTTTTCGAGATATAATCGTGTTGAAAAGCTCGTAATCAAATATATGAACTCCTAAAATTTGATTCTAACTTATTTTGCGGTCCTTTTGTAAGGTTTCGGACAAACGAGTCTAAATGTGCCGAATAATGGACCCATTAGAACTTTAACTGAGTAAAAAGTACAGAAATCGATTTTTTGCAATATGATCGTGTTGAAAAGCTCGTAATCAATTATATGAACTCTTAAAATATGATTATAACTTATTTTGTGGTTCTTTTTGTTGAGGTTTCTGACGAGCGGGTCTAAATGGGCCGAATAATGGACCCGTTAGAACTTTAATTGAGTAAAAAGTACATAAATCAAGTTTTTGAGATATAATCGTGTTGAAAAGCTCGTAATCAATTATATGAACTCCTAAATTTGGATTAAAACTTGTTTTGTGGTCCTTTTGTAGAGGTTTGGAACAAACGGGTCTAAATGTGCCGAACAATGGACCCGCTAGAATTTTAACTGAGTAAAAAGTATAGAAATCGAGTTTTTGCAATATAATCGTGTTGAAAAGTTCGTAATCAATTATATGAACTCCTAAATTTTGATTAAAACTTGTTTTGCGGTCCTTTTTGTAGAGGTTTCGGACGAGCGGGACTAAATGGGCCGAATAATGGACCCGTTAGAATTTTAATTGAGTGAAAAGTACAAAAATGGAGTTTTTGAGATGTAATCGTGTTGAATAGATCGTAATCAATTTTATGAACTCCTAAATTTTGATTTTAACTTATTTTGCGGTCCTTTTTGTAAGGTTTCGGACGAGCAGGTCTAAATGGCCCGAACAATGGACCCGTTAGAATTTTAACTAAGTAAAAAGTACAGAAATCGAGTTTTTGCAATATAATCGTGTTGAAAAGCTTGTAATAAATTATATGAACTCCTAAATTTGGATTAAAACTTGTTCTGTGGTCCTTTTGTAAAGGTTTCGGATGAACGGGTCAAAATTTGTCGAACAATGGACCCGCTAGAATTTTAACTGAGTAAAAAATACAGAAATTGAGTTTTTGCAATATAATCGAGTTGAAAAGCTCGTAATCTATTTTATGAACTCCTAAAATTTGATTCTAACTTATTTTGCGGCCCTTTTGTAGAGGTTTTGGACGAGCGTGTCTAAATTGGCCAAACAATGGAACCGTTATAATTTTAACTAAGTAAAATGAACTGAAATTGAGTTTTTGCAATATAATCGTGTTTAAAAGCTCGTAATCAATGATATGAACTCATAAAATTTGATTCTAACTTATTTTGCGGCCATTTTGTTGAGTTTTCGGGCGAGCGGGTCTAAATGGGCCGAACGATGGAATCGTTACAATTTTAATTGAGTAAAAAGAACAAAAATTGAGTTTTTGCAATATAATCGTGTTTAAAAGCTCGTAATCAATTGTATGAACTCCTAAAATTTGATTCTAACTTATTTTGTGGCCCTTTTGTAGAGGTTTCGGACGAGCGGGTGTAAATGGGCCGAATAATGGACCCGTTAGAATTTTAATTGAGTAAAAAGTACAGAAATCTAGTTTTTTAGATATAATCATGTTGAAAAGCTCGTAATCAATTATATGAACTCCTAAAATTTGATTCTAACTTATTTTGCGATTCTTTTTGTAAGGTTTTGGACGAACAGGTCTAAATTGGCCGAATAATGGACCCGTTAGAACTTTAACTAAGTAAAAAGTACAGAAATCGAGTTTTTGATATATTATCATGTTGAAAAGCTCGTAATCAATTATATGAACTCCTAAATTTGGATTAAAACTTGTTTTGTGGTCCTTTTGTATATGTTTCGGACGAACGGATCTAAATGGGCCGAACAATGGACCCGCTAGAATTTTAACTGAGTAAAAAGTACAGAAATTGAGTTTTTCAATATAATCGTGTTGAAAAGATTGTAATCTATTGTATGAACTCCTAAAATTTGATTCTAACTTATTTTGCAGCCCATTTGTAGAGGTTTTGGACTACCAGGTCAAAATGGGTCGAACAATGGAACCGTTATAATTTTAACTGAGTAAAAAGAACAGAAATTGTGTTTTTGCAATATAATCATGTTTAAAAGCACGTAATCAATTATATGAACTCCTAAAATTTGATTATAACTTATTTTGCGGTCTTTTTTGTAGAGGTTTCGGACGAGCGAGTCTAAATGGGCCGAATAATGGACCTGTTAGAACTTTAATTGAGTAAAAAAGTACAGAAATTGAGTTTTTGAGATATAATCGTGTTGATAAGCTTGTAATCAATTATATGAACTCCTAAAATTTGATTCTAACTTTTTTGTAGTCCTCTTAGTAGAGGTTTCGGACGAGCGAGCCTAAATGGGCCGAACAATGTACCCGTTAGAATTTTAATTGAGTAAAAAGTACCGAAATCGAGTTTTTGCAATATAATAATGTTGTAAAGCTCGTAATCAATTATATGAACTCCTAAATTTGGATTAAAACTTATTTTGCAGCCCTTTTTGTAGAGGTTTCGGACGAGCGGGTCTAAATGGGCCAAACAATAGACCCGTTAGAATTTTAACTAGGTAAAAAGTTCATATATCTAGTTTTTGCAATATAATCGTGTTGAAAAGCTCGTAATCAAGTATATGAATTCCTAAAATTTGATTCTAACTTGTTTTGCGGTCTTTTTTGTAAAGGTTTCGGACAAGCGGGTCTCAATGGGGCGAACAATGGACCCGTTAGAATTTTAATTGAGTAAAAAGTATAGAAATCGAGTTTTTGCGTTATAATCGTGTTGAAAAGCTTGTAATCAATTGTATGAACTCCTAAATTTTGATTAAAACTTATTTTGCAACCCTTTGTAGAGTTTCGGATGAGCGGGTCCAAATGGGCTGAACAATGGACCCATTAGAATTTTTACTCAGTAAAAAGTAATAAAATCGAGTTTTTGCAATATAATCGTGTTAAAAAGATCGTAATCAATTGTATGAACTCCTAAATTTGTATTAAAACTTATTTGCAACCCTTTTGTAGAGGTTTCGGAGGAGCGGGTCTAAATGAGCCGAACAATGGACCCGTTAGAATTTTAACTTAGTAAAAAGTACAGTAATCGTGTTTTTGCAATATAATCATGTTGAAAAGCTCGTAATCAATTCTATGAACTCCTAAAATTTGATTCTAACTTGTTTTGCGGTCTTTTTTGTAGAGGTTTCGGACGAGCGGGTTTAAATGGGCCGAACAATTGACCCGTTAGAATTTTAACTGAGTAAAAAGTACAGAAATCGAGTTTTTGCAATATTATCAAGTTGAAAAGCTTGTAATCAGTTATATGAACTCCTAAATTTGGATTAAAACTTATTTTACAGGCCTTTTTGTAGAGGTTTTGGACGATAGTGTTTAAATGGGCCGAACAATGGACCCGTTAGAATTTTAATTCAGTAAAAAGTACAGAAATCGATTTTTTTGCAATATAATCGTGTTGAAAAGCTCGTAATCAATTGTATGAACTCCTAAATTTGTATTAAAACTTATTTTCCAACCCTTTTGAAGAGGTTTCGGACGAGCGGGTCTAAATGGGCTGAACAATGGACCCGTTAGAATTTTACTAGAGTAAAAAGCACAAAAATTGAGTTTTGGCATTATAATCGTGTTGAAAAGCTCGTAATCAATTATATGAACTCCTAAAATTTGATTCTAACTTGTTTTGCGGTCTTTTTTGTAGACGTTTCTGACGAGCGGGTCTAAATGGGCCGAACAATGGACCCGTTAGAATTTTAAGCGAGTAAAAAGTACAGAAATCGAGTTTTTGCAATATAATCTTGTTGAAAAGCTCGTAATCAATTATATGAACTCCTAAAATTTGATTAAAACTTGTTTTGCGTTTTATTTTGTAGATGTTTTGGACGAGCGGGTCTAAATGGGCTGAATAATGGACCTGTTAGAATTTTAACTGAGTAAAAAGTACAAAAAACCGAGTTTTTGCAATATAATCGTGTTGACATGCTCGTAATCAATTATATGAACTCTTAAATTTGGATTAAAACTTATTTTGCAGCCCTTTTTGTAGAGGTTTCGGACGATTGTGTCTTAATGGGTAGAACAATGGACCCATTAGAATTTTAACGGAGTAAAAAGTACATAAATCGAGTTTTTGCAATATAATAGTGTTGAAAAGCTCGTAATCAATTGTATGAACTCCTAAATTCTGATTAAAACTTATTTTGCAACCCTTTTGTAGAGGTTTCAGACGAGCGAGTCTAAATAGGCCGAACAATGGACCCGTTCGAATTTAAAAAGAGTAAAAAGCACAAAAATCGAGTTTTTGCAATATAATTGTGTTGAAAAGCTCGAAATCAATTGTATGAACTCCTAAATTTGGATTAAAACTTATTTTGCGATCTTTTTGTAGAGGTTTCGAACGAGCGGGTCTAAATGGTCGAGCAATGGACCCGTTAGAATTATAACTGAGTAGAAAGTATAAAAAGCGAGTTTTTGCAATATAATCTGTTTGAAAAGCTCTTAATCAATTGTATGAACTCCTAAATTTGGATTACAACTTATTTTGCCACCCTTTTGTAGAGGTTTCGGACGAGCGGGTCTAAATGGGCCGAACAATGGACCCGTTAGAATTTTAACAGAGTAAAAAGCACAAAAATCGAGTTTTGCAATATAATTGTGTTGAAAAGTTCATAATAAATTGTATGAACTCCTCAATTTGGATTAAAACTTATTTTGCAACCCTTTTGTAGAGGTTTCGGACGAGCGGGTCTAAATGGGCCGAAAAATGGACCCGTTAGAATTTTAACGGAGTAAAAAGTACAGAAATAGAGTTTTTGCAATATAATCGTGTTGAAAAGCTCGTAATCAATTGTATGAACTTCTAAATTTGGATTAAAACTTATTTTGAAATCCTTTTTTACAGGTTTCGGACGAACGAGTCTAAATGGGCCGAACAATGGACCCATTAGAATTTTAACTAAGTAAAAAGTTCAGAAATCGAGTTTTTGAAATATACTCGTGTTGAAAAGCTAGTAATTAATTATATGAACTCCTAAAATTTGATTCTAATTTATTTTACGGTCTTTTTTGTAGAGGTTTCGGACTAGCGGGTCAAAATGGGCCAAACAATGGACCCGTTAGAATTTTAATTGAGTAAAAAGTACAGAAATAGAGTTTTGAATTATAATCGTGTTGAAAAGCTCGTAATCAATTATAGAACTCCTAAATTTGGATTAAAACTTATTTTGCAGCCCTTTTTGTAGAGTTTTCGGACGAGCGAGTCTAAATGGGTCGAACAATGGACCCGTTAGAATTTTAACAAGGTAAAATGTACATAAATCGAGTTTTTGCAATATAATCATGTTGGAAAGCTCGAAATCAATTATATGAACTCTTTAATTTGATTATTACTTGTTTTGCGGTATTTTTCGTAGAGGTTTCGGACGAGCAGGTTTAAATGGGCCGAACAATGGACCCGTTAGAATTTTAACTGAGTAAAAAGTACAGAAATTGAGTTTTTGCCATATAATCATGTTGAAAAGCTTGTAATCAGTTATATGAACTCCTAAATTTGGATTAAAACTTATTTTGAAGCCCTTTTTGTATAGGTTTCGGACGATCGAGTTTAAATGGGCCGAACAATGGACCCGTTAGAATTTTAACGGAGTAAAAAGTACAGAAATAGAGTTTTTGCAATATAATCATGTTGAAAAGCTCGTAATCAATTGTATGAACTCCAAAATTTGTATTAAAACTTATTTTCCAACCCTTTTGAATAGGTGTCGGACGAGCGGGTCAAAATGGGCCGAACAATGGACCCGTTAGAATTTTAACTAAGTAAAAAGTACAGAAATGGAGGTTTTGCAATATAATCGTGTTGAAAAGCTCGTAATCAATTATATGAACTCCTAAAATATGATTCTAGCTTGTTTTGCGGTCTTTTTTGTAGAGGTTTCTGACGAGCGGGTCTAAATGGGCCGAACAATGGACCCGTTAGAATTTTAACCGAGTAAAAAGTACAGAAATCGAGTTTTTGCAATATAATCTTGTTGAAAAGCTCGTAATCAATTATATGAACTCCTAAAATTTGATTAAAACTTGTTTTGCGTTTTATTTTGTAGATGTTTTGGACGAGCGGGTCTAAATGGGCTGAATAATGGACCTGTTAGAATTTTAACTGAGTAAAAAGTACAAAAACGGAGTTTTTGCAATATAATCGTGTTGACATGCTCGTAATCAATTATATGAACTCTTAAATTTGGATTAAAACTTATTTTGCAGCCCTTTTTGTAGAGGTTTCGGACGATTGAGTCTTAATGGGTAGAACAATGGACCCATTAGAATTTTAACGGAGTAAAAAGTACATAAATCGAGTTTTTGCAATATAATAGTGTTGAAAAGCTCGTAATCAATTGTATGAACTCCTAAATTTTGATTAAAACTTATTTTGCAACCCTTTTGTAGAGGTTTCAGACGAGCGAGTCTAAATAGGCCGAACAATGGACCCGTTCGAATTTAAAAAGAGTAAAAAGCACAAAAATCGAGTTTTTGCAATATAATTGTGTTGAAAAGCTCGAAATCAATTGTATGAACTCCTAAATTTGGATTAAAACTTATTTGCAGTCTTTTTTGTAGAGGTTTCGAACGAGCAGGTCTAAATGGTCGAGCAATGGACCCGTTAGAATTTTAACTGAGTAGAAAGTACAAAAAGCGAGTTTTTGCAATATAATCTGTTTGAAAAGCTCTTAATCAATTGTATGAACTCATAAATTTGGATTACAACTTATTTTGCCACCCTTTTGTAGAGGTTTCGGACGAGCGGGTCTAAATGGGCCGAACAATGGACCCGTTAGAATTTTAACAGAGTAAAAAGCACAAAAATCGAGTTTTGCAATATAATTGTGTTGAAAAGTTCATAATAAATTGTATGAACTCCTCAATTTGGATTAAAACTTATTTTGCAACCCTTTTGTAGAGGTTTCGGACGAGCGGGTCTAAATGGGCCGAACAATGGACCCGTTAGAATTTTAACGGAGTAAAAAATACAGAAATAGAGTTTTTGCAATATAATCGTGTTGAAAAGCTCGTAATCAATTGTTTGAATTTCTAAATTTGGATTAAAACTTATTTTGAAATCCTTTTTTACAGGTTTCGGACGAACGAGTCTAAATGGGCCGAACAATGGACCCATTAGAATTTTAACTGAGTAAAAAGTTCAGAAATCGAGTTTTTGAAATATAATCGTGCTGAAAAGCTAGTAATTAATTATATGAACTCCTAAAATTTGATTCTAACTTATTTTACGGTCTTTTTTGTAGAGGTTTCGGACTAGCGGGTCAAAATGGGCCAAACAATGGACCCGTTAGAATTTTAATTGAGTAAAACGTACAGAAATAGAGTTTTGAATTATAATCGTGTTGAAAAGCTCGTAATCAATTATAGAACTCCTAAATTTGGATTAAAACTTATTTTGCAGCCCTTTTGTAGAGTTTTCGGACGAGCGAGTCTAAATGGGTCGAACAATGGACCCGTTAGAATTTTAACAAGGTAAAATGTACAGAAATCGAGTTTTTGCAATATAATCATGTTGGAAAGCTCGAAATCAATTATATGAACTCTTTAATTTGATTATTACTTGTTTTGCGGTATTTTTCGTAGAGGTTTCGGACGAGCAGGTTTAAATGGGCCGAACAATGGACCCGTTAGAATTTTAACTGAGTAAAAAGTACAGAAATTGAGATTTTGCCATATAATCATGTTGAAAAGCTTATAATCAGTTATATGAACTCCTAAATTTGGATTAAAACTTATTTTGAAGCCCTTTTTGTATAGGTTTCGGACGATCGGGTTTAAATGGGCCGAACAATGGACCCGTTAGAATTTTAACGGAGTAAAAAGTACAGAAATAGAGTTTTTGCAATATAATCATGTTGAAAAGCTCGTAATCAATTGTATGAACTCCAAAATTTGTATTAAAACTTATTTTCCAACCCTTTTGAATAGGTTTCGGACGAGCGGGTCAAAATGGGCCGAACAATGGACCCGTTAGAATTTTAACTAAGTAAAAAGTACAGAAATGGAGGTTTTGCAATATAATCGTGTTGAAAAGCTCGTAATCAATTATATGAACTCCTAAAATTTGTTTCTAACTTGTTTTGCGGTCTTTTTTGTAAAGGTTTCGGACGAACGGGTCTAAATCGGCCGAACAATGGACCCGTTTGAATTTTAACTGAGTAAAAAGTACATAAATCGAGTTTTTGCATTATAATCGTGTTGAAAAGCTTGTAATCAATTGTATGAACTCCAAAATTTGGATTTAAACTTATTTTGCAACCCTTTTGTAGAGGATTCGGACGAGCGGGTCTAAATGGGCCGAACAATGGACCCGTTAGAATTTTAACTGAGTAAAAAGTACAGTAATCGAATTTTTGCAATATAATCATGTTGAAAAGCTCGTAATCAATTATATGAACTCCTAAAATTTGATTCTAACTTGTTTTTCGGTCTTTTTTGTAGAGGTTTCGGACGAGCGGGTCTAAATGGACCGAACATTGGACCCATTAGAATTTTAACCGAGTAAAAAGTACAGAAATCGAGTTTCTGCAATATAATCATGTTTAAAAACTCTTAATAAATTTTATGAACTCCTAAATTTGGATTAAAACTTCTTTTGCAACCCTTTTGTAGAGGTTTCGGACGAGCGGGTCTAAATGGGCCGAACAATGGACCCGTTAGAATTTTAACTGAGTAAAAAGTAAAGAAATGGATTTTTTGCAATTTAATCGTGTTGAAAAGCTCGTAAACAATTATATGAACTCCTAAAATTTGATTAAAACTTGTTTTGCATTCTATTTTGTAGAGGTTTTGGACGAGCGGGTCTAAATGGGCCGAACAATAGAGCCATTCGAATTTAAAAAGAGTAAAAAGCACAAAATTCGAGTTTTTGAAATAAAATTATGTTGAAAAGCTCGTAATCAATTGTATGAGCTCCTAAATTTGGATTAAAACTAATTTTGCGGTCTTTTTTTAGAGGTTTCGGACGAGCGGGTCTAAATGGGCCGAACAATGGACCCGTTAGAATTTTAACTAAGTACAAAGTACAGAAATCGAGTTTTTGCAATATAATTGGGTTGAAAAGCTTGTAATCAATTGTATGAACTCCTAAATTTGGATTAAAACTTATTTTGCAACCCTTTTGTAGAGGTTTCGGACGAGCGAGTCTCAATGGGTCGAACAATGGACCCGTTAGAATTTTAACTGAGTAAAAAGTACAGAAATCGAGTTTTTGCAATATAATCATGTTGAAAAGTTCGTAATCAATTGTATGAACTCCAAAATTTGGATTAAAACTTATTTTGAAACCCTTTTTTACAGGTTTCGGACGAGCGACTCTAAATGGGTCGAACAATGGACCCATTAGAATTTTAACTGAGTAAAAAGTTCAGAAATCGAGTTTTTCAAATATAATCGTGTTGAAAAGCTCGTAATCAATTATATGAACTCCTAAAATTTGGTTCTAACTTATTTTGCGGTCTTTTTTGTAGAGGTTTCTAACTAGCGGGTCTTATTGGGCCGAACAATGGGCCCGTTAGAATTTTAATTGAGTAAAAAGTACATAAATCGAGTTTTTGCAATATAATAATGTTGAAAACCTCGTAATCAATTATATGAACTCCTAAATTTCGATTAAAACTTATTTTGCAGCCCCTTTTGTAGAGGTTTCGGACGAGCGAGTCTAAATGGGCCGAACAATGGACCCGTTAGAATTTTAACAGAGTAAAAAGTACAAAAATCGAGTTTTTGCAATATAATCATGCTGGAAAGCTCGAAATCAATTATATGAACTCTTTAATTTGATTATAACTTGTTTTGCGGTCTTTTCTGTAGAGGTTTCGGACGAGCAGGTCTAAATAGGCCGAACAATGGACCCGTTAGAATTTTAACTGAGTAAAAAGTACAGAAATCGAGTTTTTGCAATATAATCATGTTGAAAAGCTTGTAATCAGTTATATGAACTCCTAAATTTGGATTAAAACTTATTTTGCAGCCCTTTTGTAGAGGTTTCGGACGATCGGGTTTAAATGGGCCGAACAATGAACCCGTTAGAATTTTAACAGAGTAAAAAGTACAGAAATCGAGATTTTGCAATATAATCGTGTTGAAAAGCTCGTAATCAATTGTATGAACTCCTAAATTTGTATTAAAACTTATTTTCCACCCCTTTTGTAGAGGTTTCGGACGAGCAGGTCTAAATGGGCCGAACAATGGACCCGTTAGAATTTTACCAGAGTAAAAAGCACAAAAATTGAGTTTTTGCAATATAATTGTGTTGAAAACCTCATAATCAATTGTATGAACTCCTAAGTTTGGATTAAATCTTATTTTGCAACCCTTTTGTAGAGGTTTCGGAAGAGCGGGTCTAAATGGGCCGAACAATGGACCCGTTAGAATTTTAACTAAGTAAAAAGTACAGAAATGGAGGTTTTGCAATATAATCGTGTTGAAAAGCTCGTAATCAATTATATGAACTCCTAAAATTTGATTCTAACTTGTTTTGCGGTGTTTTTTGTAGAGGTTTCGGACGAGCGAGTCTAAATGGGCCGAACAATGGACCCGTTAGAATTTTAACTAAGTAAAAAGAACATAAATCGAGTTTTTGCAATATAATCGTGTTGAAAAGCTCGTATTCAATTATATGAACTCCTAAATTTGGATTAAAACTTATTTTGCAGCCTTTTTTGTAGAGTTTTCGGACGAGCGAGTCTAAATGGGCCGAACAATGGACCCGTTAGAATTTTAACAGAGTAAAATGAACAGAAATCGAGTTTTTGCAATATAATCATGTTGGAAAGCTTGAAATCAATTATATGAACTCTTTAATTGGATTATAACTTTTTTTGCGGTCTTTTTTGTAGAGGTTTCGGACGAGCAGGTCTAAATGGGCCGAACAATGGACCTGTTAGAATTTTAACTGAGTAAAAAGTACAGAAATCGATTTTTTGCAATATAATTATGTTGAAACGCATGTAATCAGTTATATGAACTCCTAAATTTGGATTAAAACTTATTTTGCAGCCCTTTTGTAGAAGTTTCGAATGATCGGGTTTAAATGGGCCGAACAATGGACCCGTTAGAATTTTAACGGAGTAAAAAGTATAGAAATAGAGTTTTTGCAATATAATCGTGTTAAAAAGCTCGTAATCAATTGTATGAACTCCTAAATTTGTATTAAAACTTATTTTCCAACCCTTTTGTAGAGTTTTCGGACGAGCGGGTCTAAATGGGCCGAACAATGGACCCATTAGAATTTTAACAGAGTAAAAAGCACAAAAATTGAGTTTTTCAATATAACTGTGTTGAAAAGCTCATAATCAATTGTATGAATTCCTAAGTTTGGATTAAAACTTATTTTGCAACCCTTTTGTAGAGGTTTCGGACGAGCGGGTCTAAATGGCCCAACAATGGACCCGTTAGAATTTTAACTAAGTAAAAAGTACAAAAATTGAGGTTTTGCAATAAAATCGTGTTGAAAAGCTCGTAATCAATTATATGAACTCCTAAAATTTGATTCTAACTTGTTTTGCATTCTTTTTTGTAGAGGTTTCGGACGAGCGGGTCTAAGTGGGCCGAACAATGGACCCGTTAGAATTTTAACTGAGTAAAAAGTACAGAAATCTAGTTTTTGCATTATAATCGTGTTGAAAAGCTTGTAATCAATTGAATGAACTCCTAAATTTAGATTAAAACTTATTTTGCAACCCTTTGTAGAAGTTTCGGATGAGCAGGTCCAAATGGGCCGAACAATGGACCCGTTAGAATTTTTACTGAGTAAAAAGTAATGAAATCGATTTTTTGCATTATATTCGTGTTAAAAAGCTCGTAATCAATTGTATGAACTCATAAATTTGTATTAAAACTTATTTTGCAACCCTTTTGTAGAGGTTTCAGACGAGCGGGTCTAAATGGGCCGAACAATGGACCCGTTAGAATTTTAATGGAGTAAAAAGTACAGAAATCGAGTTTGTGCAATATAATCGTGTTGAAATGCTCGTAATCAATTGTATGAACTCCTAAATTTGGATAAAACTTATTTTGCAACCCTTTTGTAGGGGTTTCAGACGAGCAGGTCTAAATGGGCCGAACAATGGACCAGTTCGAATTTAAACAGAGAAAAAAGCACAAAAATCTAGTTTTTGCAATATAATTGTGTTGAAAAGCTCGTAATCAATTGTACGAACTCCTAAATTTGGATTAAAACTTATTTTGCGGTCCTTTTTGTAGAGGTTCCGGACGAGCGAGTCTAAATGGGCCGAACAATGGACCCGTTAGAATTTTAACTGAGTAAAAAGTACAGATGTCGAGTTTTTGCTATATAATCGTGTTGAAAAGCTCGTAATCAATTGTATGAACTCCTAAATTTGGATTAAAACTTATTTTGCAACCCTTTTGTAGAGGTTTCAGACGAGCGGGTCTAAATGGGCCGAACAATGGACCCGTTAGAATTTTAACTGAGTAAAAAGTACAGAAATCGAGTTTTTGCAATATAATCGTGTTGAAAAGATTGTAATCAATTGTATGAACTCCTAAATTTGGATTAAAACTTATTTTGCAACCCTTTTCTAGAGGTTTCGGGGGAGCGGGTCTAATTGGGCCGAACAATGGACCCGTTAGAATTTTAACTGAGTAAAAAGTACAGTAATCGAGTTTTTGCAATATAATCATGTTGAAAAGCTCTTAATCAATTATATGAACTCCTAAAATTTGATTCTAACTTATTTTGCGGTCTTTTTTGTAAAGGTTTTGGATGAGCGTGTCTAAATGGGCCGAACAATGGATCCGTTAGAATTTTAATTGAGTAAAAAGTACAAAAATCTAGTTTTTGTAATATAATCGTGTTGAAAAGCATGTAATCCATTGTATGAACTCCTAAATTTGGATTAAAACTTATTTTGTTAATCTTTTGGAGAGGTTTCGGACGACCAGGTCTAAATGGGCCGAACAATAGACCCGTTAGAATTTTAACTGAGTAAAAAGTACAGAAATCGAGTTTTTGCAATACAATCGTGTTGAAAAGCTCGTAATCAATTATATGAACTCCTAAAGTTTGATTAAAACTTGTTTTGCGGCCTTTTTGTAGAGGTTTCGGACGAGCGGGTCTAAATGGGCCGAACAATAGACCCGTTAGAATTTTAACAGAGTAAAACGTACAGAAATCGAATTTTGCAATATAATCGTGTTGAAAAGCTCGTAATCATTTATATGAACTCTGAAATTTCGATTAAAACTTATTTTGCGGTCCTTTTTGTAAGGTTTCGGACAAGCGAGTCTAAATGGGAAGAACAATGGACCCGTTAGAATTTTAACCGAGTAAAAAGAAAAAAAATTAAGTTTTTGCAATATAATCGTGTTGAAAAGCTCGTAATCAATTGTATGAACTCCTAAATTTGGATTAAAACTTATTTTGCAACCTTTTTTGTAGAGATTTCGGACGAGCTTGTCTAAATGGGCCGAACAGTGGACCTGTTAGAATTTTAACTGAGTAAAAATTTCAAAAATCGAGTTTTTGCAAAATAATTGTGTTGAAAAGCTCGTAACCAATTGTATGAACTCCTAAATTTGGATTAAAAGTTATTTTGCACCCCTTTTGTAGAGGTTTCAGATGGGCCGGTCTAAATGGGCCGAACAATGGACCCGTTAGAATTTTAACTAAGTAAAAAGTACAGAAATCGAGTTTTTGCAATATAATCGTGTTGAAAAGCTCGTAATCAATTATATGAACTCCTAAAATTTTATTCTAACTTGTTTTGCGGTCTTTTTTGTAGAGGTTTGGGACGCCGGGTCTAAATGGGCCGAACAATGGACTCGTTAGAATTTTAACTGAGTAAAAAGTACAGAAATCGAGTTTTTGCAATATAATCGTGTTGAAAAGCTCGTAATCAATTGGATGAACTCCTAAATTTGGATTAAAACTTATTTTGCAACCCTGTTGTAGTGGTTTCGGACGAGCGAGTCTAAATGGCCCAAACAATGGACCCGTTAGAATTTTAAGTGAGTAAAAAGTACAGAAATCGAGTTTTTGCAATATAATCGTGTTGAAAAGCTCGTAATCATTTATATGAACTCCTAAATTTCGATTAAAACTTATTTTGCGGTCCTTTTTGTAAGGTTTCGGACAAGCAAGTCTAAATGGGCCGAACAATGGACCCGTTAGAATTTTAACCGAGTAAAAAGTACAAATATTAAGTTTTCGCAATATAATCGTGTTGAAAAGCTCGTAATCAATTGTATGAACTCCTAAATTAGGATTAAAACTTATTTTGCAACCTTTTTTGTAGAGGTTTCGGACGAGCAGGTCTAAATGGGCCGAACAATGTACCTGTTAGAATTTTAACTGAGTAAAAAGTACAAAAATCGAGTTTTTGCAAAATAATTGTGTTGAAATGCTCGTAATCAATTGTATGAACACCTAAATTTGGATTAAAATTTATTTTGCACCCTTTTGTAGAGGTTTCGAACGAGCGGGTCCAATTGGGCCGAACAATGGACCTGTTAGAATTTTAACTAAGTAAAAAACACAGAAATCGAGGTTTTTCAATATAATCGTGTTGAAAAGCTCGTAATCATTTATATGAACTCTGAAATTTCGATTAAAACTTATTTTGCGGTCCTTTTTGTAAGGTTTCGGACAAGCGAGTCTAAATGGGCAGAACAATGGACCCGTTAGAATTTTAACCGAGTAAAAAGAAAAAAAATTAAGTTTTTGCAATATAATCGTGTTGAAATGCTCGTAATCAATTGTATGAACTCCTAAATTTGGATTAAAACTTATTTTGCAACCTTTTTTGTAGAGATTTCGGACGAGCTTGTCTAAATGGGCCGAACAGTGGACCTGTTAGAATTTTAACTGAGTAAAAATTTCAAAAATCGAGTTTTTGCAAAATAATTGTGTTGAAAAGCTCGTAACCAATTGTATGAACTCCTAAATTTGGATTAAAAGTTATTTTGCACCCCTTTTGTAGAGGTTTCGGATGAGCCGGTCTAAATGGGCCGAACAATGGACCCGTTAGAATTTTAACTAAGTAAAAAGTACAGAAATCGAGTTTTTGCAATATAATCGTGTTGAAAAGCTCGTAATCAATTATATGAACTCCTAAAATTTTATTCTAACTTGTTTTGCGGTCTTTTTTGTAGAGGTTTGGGACGCCGGGTCTAAATGGGCCGAACAATGGACTCGTTAGAATTTTAACTGAGTAAAAAGTACAGAAATCGAGTTTTTGCAATATAATCGTGTTGAAAAGCTCGTAATCAATTGGATGAACTCCTAAATTTGGATTAAAACTTATTTTGCAACCCTGTTGTAGTGGTTTCGGACGAGCGAGTCTAAATGGCCCAAACAATGGACCCGTTAGAATTTTAAGTGAGTAAAAAGTACAGAAATCGAGTTTTTGCAATATAATCGTGTTGAAAAGCTCGTAATCATTTATATGAACTCCTAAATTTCGATTAAAACTTATTTTGCGGTCCTTTTTGTAAGGTTTCGGACAAGCAAGTCTAAATGGGCCGAACAATGGACCCGTTAGAATTTTAACCGAGTAAAAAGTACAAATATTAAGTTTTCGCAATATAATCGTGTTGAAAAGCTCGTAATCAATTGTATGAACTCCTAAATTAGGATTAAAACTTATTTTGCAACCTTTTTTGTAGAGGTTTCGGACGAGCAGGTCTAAATGGGCCGAACAATGTACCTGTTAGAATTTTAACTGAGTAAAAAGTACAAAAATCGAGTTTTTGCAAAATAATTGTGTTGAAATGCTCGTAATCAATTGTATGAACACCTAAATTTGGATTAAAATTTATTTTGCACCCCTTTTGTAGAGGTTTCGAACGAGCGGGTCCAATTGGGCCGAACAATGGACCTGTTAGAATTTTAACTAAGTAAAAAACACAGAAATCGAGGTTTTTCAATATAATCGTGTTGAAAAGCTCGTAATCATTTATATGAACTCTGAAATTTCGATTAAAACTTATTTTGCGGTCCTTTTTGTAAGGTTTCGGACAAGCGAGTCTAAATGGGCAGAACAATGGACCCGTTAGAATTTTAACCGAGTAAAAAGAAAAAAAATTAAGTTTTTGCAATATAATCGTGTTGAAATGCTCGTAATCAATTGTATGAACTCCTAAATTTGGATTAAAACTTATTTTGCAACCTTTTTTGTAGAGATTTCGGACGAGCTTGTCTAAATGGGCCGAACAGTGGACCTGTTAGAATTTTAACTGAGTAAAAATTTCAAAAATCGAGTTTTTGCAAAATAATTGTGTTGAAAAGCTCGTAACCAATTGTATGAACTCCTAAATTTGGATTAAAAGTTATTTTGCACCCCTTTTGTAGAGGTTTCGGATGAGCCGGTCTAAATGGGCCGAACAATGGACCCGTTAGAATTTTAACTAAGTAAAAAGTACAGAAATCGAGTTTTTGCAATATAATCGTGTTGAAAAGCTCGTAATCAATTATATGAACTCCTAAAATTTTATTCTAACTTGTTTTGCGGTCTTTTTTGTAGAGGTTTGGGACGCCGGGTCTAAATGGGCCGAACAATGGACTCGTTAGAATTTTAACTGAGTAAAAAGTACAGAAATCGAGTTTTTGCAATATAATCGTGTTGAAAAGCTCGTAATCAATTGGATGAACTCCTAAATTTGGATTAAAACTTATTTTGCAACCCTGTTGTAGTGGTTTCGGACGAGCGAGTCTAAATGGCCCAAACAATGGACCCGTTAGAATTTTAAGTGAGTAAAAAGTACAGAAATCGAGTTTTTGCAATATAATCGTGTTGAAAAGCTCGTAATCATTTATATGAACTCCTAAATTTCGATTAAAACTTATTTTGCGGTCCTTTTTGTAAGGTTTCGGACAAGCAAGTCTAAATGGGCCGAACAATGGACCCGTTAGAATTTTAACCGAGTAAAAAGTACAAATATTAAGTTTTCGCAATATAATCGTGTTGAAAAGCTCGTAATCAATTGTATGAACTCCTAAATTAGGATTAAAACTTATTTTGCAACCTTTTTTGTAGAGGTTTCGGACGAGCAGGTCTAAATGGGCCGAACAATGTACCTGTTAGAATTTTAACTGAGTAAAAAGTACAAAAATCGAGTTTTTGCAAAATAATTGTGTTGAAATGCTCGTAATCAATTGTATGAACACCTAAATTTGGATTAAAATTTATTTTGCACCCCTTTTGTAGAGGTTTCGGACGAGCGGGTCCAAATGGGCCGAACAATGGACCTGTTAGAATTTTAACTAAGTAAAAAACACAGAAATCGAGGTTTTTCAATATAATCGTGTTGAAAAGCTCGTAATCAATTATATGAACTCCTAAAATTTGATTCTAACTTGTTTTGCGGTCTTTTTTGTAGAGGTTTCGGACGCCGGGTCTAAATGGGCCGAACAATGGACTCGTTAGAATTTTATCTGAGTAAAAATTATTGAAATCGAGTTTTTGGAATATAATCGTGTAGAAAAGCTCGTAATCAATTGGATGAACTCCTAAATTTGGATTAAAACTTATTTTGCAACCCTTTTGTAGTGGTTTCGGACGAGCGGGTCTAAATGGGCCGAACAATGGACCCGTTAGAATTTTAACTGAGTAAAAAGTACAGAAATTGAGTTTTTGCAATATAGTCATGTTGAAAAGCTCGTAATCAATTATATGAACTCCTAAATTTGGATTAAAACTTATTTTGCAGCCTTTTTGTAGAGGTTTCGGACGAGGTGGTCTAAATGGTCCGAACAATGGACCTGTTAGAATTTTAACTAATTAAAAAGTACAGAAATCGAGTGTTTGCAATATAATTGTGTTGAAAAGCTCGTAATCAATTTTATGAACTTCTAAATTTGGATTAAAACTTATTTTGCAGCCCTTTTTGTACGGGTTTCGGACGAGCGAGTCTAAATGGGCCGAATAATGGACTTGTTAGAATTTTCCTTTGAAGAAAGCCTTTTAGAATTTTTACTGAGTAAAAAGTACAGCAATTGAAATTTTGCAATATAATCGTGTTGAAAAGCTCGTAATCAATTATATGAACTCTTAAATTTTGATTCTAACTTATTGTGCGGTATTTTTTGTTGAGGTTTCCGACGAGCGGGTCTAAATGGGCCGAACAATGGACCCGTTAGAATTTTAACTGAGTAAAAACTACAAAAATCAAGTTTTTGCAATATAATTGTGTTCAAAAGCTCGTAATCAATTGTATGAACTCCTAAATTTGGATTAAAACTTATTTTGCAACCCTTTTGTAGAGGTTTCGGATGAGCGGGTCTAAATGGGCCGAACAATGGACCCGTTAGAATTTTAACCGAGTAAAAAGTTCAACAATTAAGTTTTTGCTAGATAATCGTGTTGAAAAGCTCGTAATCAATTATATGAACTCCTAAATTTGGATTAAAACTTATTTCGCAGCCCTTTTGTAGAGGTTTCGGACGAGCGGGTCTAAATGGGCCGAATAATGGACTTGTTAGAATTTTCCTTTGAAGAAAGCCTTTTAGAATTTTTACTGAGTAAAAAGTACAGCAATTGAAATTTTGCAATATAATCGTGTTGAAAAGCTCGTAATCAATTATATGAACTCTTAAATTTTGATTCTAACTTATTGTGCGGTATTTTTTGTTGAGGTTTCCGACGAGCGGGTCTAAATGGGCCGAACAATGGACCCGTTAGAATTTTAACTGAGTAAAAACTACAAAAATCAAGTTTTTGCAATATAATTGTGTTGAAAAGCTCGTAATCAATTGTATGAACTCCTAAATTTGGATTAAAACTTATTTTGCAACCCTTTTGTAGAGGTTTCGGATGAGAGGGTCTAAATGGGCCGAACAATGGACCCGTTAGAATTTTAACTGAGTAAAAAGTACAGAAATCAAGTGTTTGCAATATAATCGTGTTGAAAAGCTCGTAATCAATTATATGAACTCCTAAATTTGGATTAAAACTTATTTTGCAGCCCTTTTGTAGAGGTTTCGGACGAGCGGGTCTAAATGGGCCGAATAATGGACTTGTTAGAATTTTCCTTTGAAGAAAGCCTTTTAGAATTTTTACTGAGTAAAAAGTACAGCAGTTGAAATTTTGCAATATAATCGTGTTGAAAAGCTCGTAATCAATTATATGAACTCTTAAATTTTGATTCTAACTTATTGTGCGGTATTTTTTGTTGAGGTTTCCGACGAGCGGGTCTAAATGGGCCGAACAATGGACCCGTTAGAATTTTAACTGAGTAAAAACTACAAAAATCAAGTTTTTGCAATATAATTGTGTTGAAAAGCTCGTAATCAATTGTATGAACTCCTAAATTTGGATTAAAACTTATTTTGCAACCCTTTTGTAGAGGTTTCGGATGAGCGGGTCTAAATGGGCCGAACAATGGACCCGTTAGAATTTTAACTGAGTAAAAAGTACAGAAATCAAGTGTTTGCAATATAATCGTGTTGAAAAGCTCGTAATCAATTATATGAACTCCTAAATTTGGATTAAAACTTATTTTGCAGCCCTTTTGTAGAGGTTTTGGACGAGCAGGTCTAATTGGGCCGAACAATGGACCCGTTAGAATTTTAACTAATTAAAAAGTACAGAAATCGAGTGTTTGCAATATAATTGTGTTGAAAAGCTCGTAATCAATTTTAGGAACTCCTAAATTTGGATTAAAACTTATTTTGCAGCCCTTTTGTGGAGGTTTCGGACGAGCGAGTCTAAATGGGCCGAACAATGGACCCGTTAGAATTTTTTTTAAGAAAGCCCGTTAGAATTTTAATTGAATATAAATTACAAAAATCGAATGTTTGCAATATAATCGTGTTGAAAAGCTCGTAATCAATTATATGAACTCCTAAAATTTGATTCTAACTTATTTTGTGGTCTTTTATGTTGAGGTTTTGGACGAGCGGGTCTAAATGGGCTGAACAATGGACACGTTAAAATTTTAACTGAGTAAAAAGTAGGAAAATCGAGTTTTCGCAATATAATTGTGTTGAAAAGCTCGTAATCAATTGTATGAACTCCTAAACTTGGATTAAAAGTTATTTTTAAACCCTTTTGTAGAGGTTTCGGACGAGCAGGTCTAAATGGGCCGAACAATGGACCAGTTAAAATTTTAACTGAGTAAAAAGTACAAAAATCGAGTTTTTGCAATATAATCGTGTTGAAAAGTTTGTAATCAATTATATGAACTCCTAAAATTTGATTCTAACTTGTTTTCCGGTGTTTTTTTGTAGAGGTTTCGGACGACCGGGTCTAAATGGGCCGAACAATGGACCCGTTAGAATTTTAACTGAGTAAAAAGTACATAAATCGAGTTTTTGCAATATAATCATGTTGAAAAGCTCGTAATCAATTGGATGAACTCCTAAATTTGGATTAAAACTTATTTTGCAACCCTTTTGTAGTGGTTTCGGACGAGAGGGTCTAAATGGGCTGAACAATGGACCCGTTAGAATATTAACTGAGTAAAAAGTACAGAAATTGAGTTTTTGCAATATAGTCATGTTGAAAAGCTCGTAATCAATTATATTAACTCCTAAATTTGGATTAAAACTTATTTTGCAGCCCATTTGTAGAGGTTTCGGACGTGCGGGTCTAAATGGGCCGAACAATGGACCCGTTAGAATTTTAACTGAGTAAAAAGTACATAAATCAAGTTTTTGCAATATAATCATGTTGAAAAGCTTGTAATCAATTATATGAACTCCTAAATTTTGATTAAAACTTATTTTACAGCCCTTTTTGTAGAGCTTTTGGATGAGCGGGTCTAAATGGGCCGAACAATGGACCCGTTAGAATTTTAACTGAGTAAAAAGTACAGAAATCAAGTGTTTGCAATATAATGTGTTGAAAAGCTCGTAATCAATTACATGAACTCCTAAACTTGGATTAAAACTTATTTTGTAGCCCTTTTTGTAGAGGATTCGGACGAGCGGGTCTTAATGGGCCAAACAATGGACTCGTTAGAATTTTTTTTAGAAAGCCCGTTAGAATTTTAATTGAATAAAAATTACAAAAATCGAATTTTTGCAATATAATCGTGTTGAAAAGCTCGTAATCAATTATATGAACTCCTAAATTTGGATTAAAAGTTATTTTGCAACCCTTTTGTACAGGTTTCGGACGAGCAGGTCTAAATGGGCCGAACAATGGACCCGTTAGAATTTTAACAAAGTAAAAAGTACAGAAATCAAGTGTTTGCAATATAATCGTGTTGAAAAGCTTGTAATCAATTATATGAACTCCTAAAATTTTATTCTAACTTGTTTTGCGTTGTTTTTTTGTAGAGGTTTCGGACGACCGGGTCTAAATGGGCCGAACAATGGACCCGTTAGAATTTTAACTGAGTAAAAAGTACATTAATCGAGTTTTTGCAATATAATCGTGTTGAAAAGCTCATAATCAATTGGATGAACTCCTAAATTTGGATTAAAACTTATTTTGCAACCCTTTTGTAGTGGTTTCGGACGAGAGGGTCTAAATGGGCTGAACAATGGACCCGTTAGAAAATTAACTGAGTAAAAAGTACAGAAATTGAGTTTTTTGAAATATAGTCATGTTGAAAAGCTCGTAATCAATTATATTAACTCCTAAATTTAGATTAAAACTTATTTTGCAGCCCATTTGTAGAGGTTTCGGACGTGCGGGTCTAAATGGGCCCAACAATGGACCCGTTAGAATTTTAATTTGTAAAAAGTACATAAATCAAGTTTTTGCAATATAATCATGTTGAAAAGCTCGTAATCAATTATATGAACTCCTAAGTTTTGATTAAAACTTATTTTACAGCCCTTTTTGTAGAGGTTTTGGATGAGCGGGTCTAAATGGGCCGAACAATGGACCCGTTAGAATTTTAACTGAGTAAAAAGTACAGAAATCAAGTGTTTGCAATATAATCGTGTTGAAAAGCTCGTAATCAATTATATGAACTCCTAAACTTGGATTAAAACTTATTTTGTAGCCCTTTTTGTAGAGGATTCGGACGAGCGGGTCTAAATGGGCCAAACAATGGACTCGTTAGAATTTTTTTTTTGAAGAAAGCCCGTTAGAATTTTAATTGAATAAAAATTACAAAAATCGAATTTTTGCAATATAATCGTGTTGAAAAGATCGTAATCCATTACATGGACCCGTTAGAATTTTAACTAATTAAAAAGTACAGAAATCGAGTGTTTGCAATATAATTGTGTTGAAAAGCTTGTAATCAATTTTAGGAACTCCTAAATTTGGATTAAAACTTATTTTGCAGCCCTTTTGTAGAGGTTTCGGACGAGCGAGTCTAAATGGGCCGAACAATGGACCCGTTAGAATTTAAACCGAGTAAAAAGTACATCAATTAAGTTTTTGCTATATAATCGTGTTGAAAAGCTCGTAATCAATTATATGAACTCCTAAATTTGGATTAAAACTTATTTTGCAGCCCTTTTATAGAGGTTTCGGTCGAGCGAGTCTAAATGGGCCGAACAATGGACCCGTTAGAATTTTTTTTGAAGAAAGCCCTTTAGAATTTTTACTGAGTAAAAAGTACAGCAATTGAATTTTTGCAATATAATCGTGTTGAAAAGCTCGTAATCAATTTTAAGAACTCCTAAAATTTGATTCTAACTTATTGTACGGTCTTTTTTGTTGAGGTTTCCGACGAGCAGGTCTAAATGGGCCGGACAATGGACCCGTTTGAATTTTAACTGAGTAAAAACTACAAAAATCAAGTTTTTGTAATATAATTGTGTTGAAAAGCTCGTAATCAATTGTATGAACTCCTAAATTTGGATTAAAACTTATTTTGCAACCCTTTTGTAGAGGTTTCGGATGAGCGGGTCTAAATGGGCCGAACAATGGAGCCGTTAGAATTTTAACTGAGTAAAAAGTACAGAAATCGAGTTTTTGCAATATAATCGTGTTGAAAAGCTCGTAATCAATTATATGAACTCCTAAATTTCGATTAAAACTTATTTTGCGATCCTTTTTGGAAGGTTTCGTACGAGCGAGTCTAAATGGGCCGAACAATGGACCCGTTAGAATTTTAACCGAGTAAAAAGTACAAAAATTAAGTTTTTGCAATATAATCGTGTTAAAAGATCGTAATCAATTATATGAACTCCTAAACTTGGATTAAAACTTATTTTTTAGCCCTTTTTTTAGAGGTTTCGGACGAGCGGGTCTAAATGGGCCGAACAATGGACTCGTTCAAATTTTTTTTTGAAGAAAGCCCGTTAGAATTTTAATTGAATAAAAATTACAAAAATTGAATTTATGCAATATAATCGTGTTGAAAAGCTCGTAATCAATTATATGAACTCCTAAAATTTGATTCTAACTTATTTTGTGGTCTTTTATGTTGAGGTTTCGGACGAGTGGGTCTAAATGGGCCGAACAATGGACCCGTTAGAATTTTAACTGAGTAAAAAGTACAAAAATCGAGTTTTGCAATATAATTGTGTTGAAAAGCTCGTAATCATTTGTATCTAAATTTGGATTAAAAGTTATTTTGCAACCCTTTTGTAGAGGTTTCAGACGAGCAGGTCTAAATGGGCCGAACAATGGACCCATTAGAATTTTAACTGAGTAAAAAGTACAAAAATCGAGTTTTTGCAATATAATCGTGTTGAAAAGTTTGTAATCAATTATATGAAGTCCTAAAATTTGATTCTAACTTGTTTTGCGGTGTTTTTTGTAGAGGTTTCGGACGACCGGGTCTAAATGGGCCGAACAATGGACCCGTTAGAATTTTAACTGAGTAAAAAGTACATAAATCTAGTTTTTGCAATATAATCGTGTTGAAAAGCTCGTAATCAATTGCATGAACTCCTAAATTTGGATTAAAACTTATTTTACAACCCTTTTGTTGTGGTTTCAGACGAGCGAGTCTAAATGGGCTGAACAATGGACCCGTTAGAATATTAACTGAGAAAAAAGTACTTAAATTGAGATTTTGCAATATAGTCGTCTTAAAAAGCTAGTAATCGATTATATTAACTCCTAAATTTGGATTAAAACTTATGTTGCAGCCCTTTTGTAGAGGTTTCGGACGAGCGGGTCTAAATGGGCCGAACAATGGACTCGTTAGAATTTTTCTTTGAAGAAAGCCTTTTAGAATTTTTACTGAGTAAAAAGTACTGCAATTGAATTTTTGCAATATAATCGTGTTGAAAAACTCGTAATCAATTATATGAACTCCTAAAATTTGATTCTAACTTATTTTGTGGTCTTTTATGTTGAGGTTTCGGATGAGCGGGTCTAAATGGGCCGAACAATGGACCCGTTAGAATTTTAACTGAGTAAAAAGTACAAAAATCGAGTTTTTGCAGTATAATTGTGTTGAAAAGCTCGTAATCATTTGTATGAACTCCTCCTAAAAGTTATTTTGCAACCCTTTTGTAGAGGTTTTGGACGAGCAGGTCTAAATGGGCCGAACAATGGACCCGTTAGAATTTTAACTGTGTAAAAAGTACAAAAATCGAGTTTTTACAATATAATCGTGTTGAAAAGCTTGTAATCAATTATATGAACTCCTAAAATTTGATTCTAACTTGTTTTGTGGTGTTTTTTTGTAAAGGTTTCGGACGACCGGGTCTAAATGGGCCGAACAATGGACCCGCTAGAATTTTAACTGAGTAAAAAGTACATAAATCGAGTTTTTGCAATATAATCGTGTTGAAATGCTCGTAATCAATTGGATGAACTCTTAAATTTGGATTAAAACTTATTTTGCAACCCTTTTGTAGTGGTTTCGGACGAGCGGGTCTAAATGGGCTGAACAATAGACCCGTTAGAATATTAACTGAGAAAAAAGTACATAAATTGAGATTTTGCAATATAGTCGTGTTGAACAGCTAGTAATCGATTATATTAACTCCTAAATTTTTATTAAAACTTATGTTGCAGCCCTTTTGTAGAGGTTTCGGACGAGCGGGTCTCAATGGGTCGAACAATGGACTCGTTAGAATTTTTCTTTGAAGAAAGCCTTTTAGAATTTTTACTGAGTAAAAAGTACAGCAATTGAATTTTTGCAATATAATCGTGTTGAAAACTCGTAATCAATTATATGAACTCCCAAAATTTGATTCTAACTTATTGTGCGGTCCTTTTTGTTGAGGTTTCCGACGAGCGGGTCTTTTTTGGAATATAATTGTGTTGAAAAGCTCGTAATCAATTGTATGAACTCCTAAATTTGGATTGAAAGTTATTTTGCAACCATTTTGTAGAGGTTTCGGACGAGCGGGTCTAAATGGGCCGAACAATGGACCCGTTAGAATTTTAACTGAGTAAAAAGTACAAAAATCGAGTTTTTTCAATATTATCGTGTTGAAAAGCTTGTAATCAATTATATGAACTCCTAAAATTTGATTCTAACTTGTTTTGCGGTGTTTTTTGTAGAGGTTTCAGACGACCGAGTCTAAATGGGCCGAACATTGGACCCGTTAGAATTTTAACTGAGTAAAAAGTACATAAATCGAGTTTTTGCAATATAATCGTGTTGAAAAGCTCGTAATCAATTGGATGAACTCCTAAATTTGGATTAAAACTTATTTTGCAACCCTTTTGTAGTGGTTTCGGATGAGCGGGTCTAAATGGGCTGAACAATGGACCCGTTAGAATATTAACTGAGAAAAAAGTTCATAAATTGAGTTTTTGCAATATAGTCGTGTTGAAAAGCTCGTAATCAATTATATTAACTCCTAAATTTGGATTAAAACTTATTTTGCAGCCCTTTTGTAGAGTTTCGGACGAGTAGGTCTAAATGGGCCGAACAATGGACCCGTTAGAATTTTAACTAATTAAAAAGTACAGAAATCGAGTGTTTGCAATATAATTGTGTTGAAAAGCTCGTAATCAATTTTATGAACTCCTAAATTTGGATTAAAACTTATTTTGCAACCCTTTTTGTAGAGGTTTTGGACGAGCGAGTCTAAATTGGCCGAACAATGGACCCGTTAGAATTTTAACCGAGTAAAAAGTACAACAATTAAGTTTTTGCTATATAATCGTATCTAAAGCTCGTAATCAATTATATGAACTCCTAAATTTGGATCAAAACTTATTTTGCATCCCTTTTGTAGAGGTTTCGGACGAGCAGGTCTAAATGGGCCGAACAATGGACCCGTTAGAATTTTAACTAATTAAAAAGTACAGAAATCGAGTGTTTGCAATATAATTGTGTTGAAAAGCTCGTAATCAATTTTATGAACTTCTAAATTTGGATTAAAACTTATTTTGCAGCCATTTTTTAGAGGTTTCGGACGAGCGAGTCTAATTGGGCCGAACAATGGACCCGTTAGAATTTTAACTGAGTAAAAAGTACCGAAATCGAGTTTTTGCAATATAATCGTGTTGAAAAACTCGTAATCAATTATATGAACTCCTAAAATTTCGATTAAAACTTATTTTACGGTCCTTTTTGTAAGGTTTCGGACGTGCGAGTCTAAATGGGCCTAACAATGGACCTGTTAGAATTTTAACCGAGTAAAAAGTACAACAATTATGTTTTTGCAATATAATCGTGTTGAAAAGCTCGTAATAAATTATATGAACTCCTAAATTTGGATTAAAACTTATTTTGCAGCCCTTTTTGGAGAGTTTTCGGACGAGTGGGTCTAAATGGGCCAAACAATGGACCCGTTAGAATTTTTTTTGAAGAAAGCCCGTTAGAATTTTTACTGAGTAAAAAGTACATAAATTGAATTTTTCCAATATAATCTTGTTGAAAAGCTCGTAATCAATTATATGAACTCCTAAAATTTGATTCTAACTTATTTTGCGGTCTTTTTTGTTGAGGTTTCGGATGAGCGGGTCTAATTGGGCCGAACAATGGACCCGTTAGAATTTTAACTGATTAAAAAGTACAGAAATCGAGTTTTTGCAATATAATCGTGTTGAAAAGCTCGTAATCAATTATATGAACTCTTAAATTTGGATTAAAACTTATTTTGCGATCATTTTTGGAAGGATTCGGACGAGCGAGTCTAAATGGGCCGAACAATGGACCCGTTAGAATTTTAACCGAGTAAAAAGTACAAAAATCGAGTTTTTGCAATAGAATTGTGATGAAAAGCTTGTAATCAATTGTATGAACTCCTAAATTTGGATTAAAAGTTATTTTGCAACCCTTTTGTAGAGGTTTCGGACGAGCGGGTCTAAATGGGCCGAACAATGGACCCGTTAGAATTTTAACTGAGTAAAAAGTATAGAAATCGAGTTTTTGCAATATAATAGTGTTGAAAAGCTCGTAATCAATTATATGAACTCCTAAAATTTGATTCTAACTTGTTTTGCGGTCTTTTTGTAGAGGTTTCGGACGACCATGTCTAAATGGGCCGAACAATGGACCCGTTAGAATTTTAACTGAGTAAAAAGTACAGAAATCGAGTTTTTGCAATATAATCGTGTTGAAAAGCTCGTAATCAATTGGATAAACTCCTAAATTTGGCTTAAAACTTATTTTGCAACCCTGTTGTAGTGGTTTCGGACGAGCGGGTCTAAATGGGCAGAACAATTGACCCGTTAGAATTTTAACTAAGTAAAAAGTAATGAAATTGAGTTTTTGCAATATACTCTTGTTGAAAAGCTCGTAATCAATTATATGAACTCCTAAATTTAGATTAAAACCTATTTTAAATCCCTTTTGTAAAAGTTTCGGACGAGCGGGTCTAAATTGGCCGAACAATGGAGCAATTAGAATTTTAACTGAGTAAAAAGTAAATAAATCAAGTTTTGGCAATATAATCATGTTGAAAAGCTCGTAATCAATTATATGAACTCCTAAATTTGGATTAAAACTTATTTTGCAACCCTTTTTGTAGAGGTTTCGGACGAGCAGGTTTAAATGGGCCGAACAATGGACCCGTTAGATTTTTAACTGAGTAAAAAGTACAGAAATCGAGTGTTTGCAATATAATCATGTTGAAAAGCTCATAATCAATTTTATGATCCCCTAAGTTTGAATTAAAACTTATTTTGCAGCCCTTTTTGTAGAGGTTTCGGACGAGCGAGTCTATATGGGCCGAACAATGGAGCCGTTAGAATTTTAACTGAGTAAAAACTACAAAAATCGAGTTTTTGTAATATAATTGTGTTGAAAAGCTCGTAATCAATTGTATGAACAACTAAATTTGGATTAAAACTTATTTTGCAACCCTTTGTAGAGGTTTCGGATGAGCGGGTCTAAATGTGCCGAACAATGGAGCCGTTAGAATTTTAACTGAGTAAAAAGTACAGAAATCGAGTTTTTGCAATATAATTGTGTTGAAAAGCTCGTAATCAATTATATGAACTCCTAAATTTCGATTAAAACTTATTTTGCGATCCTTTTTGGAAGGTTTCGTACGAGCGAGTCTAAATGGGCCGAACAATGGACCCGTTAGAATTTTAACCGATTAAAAAGTACAAAAATTATGTTTTTGCAATATAATTGTGTTAAAAGATCGTAATCAATTATATGAACATCTAAACTTGGATTAAAACTTATTTTGTAGCCCTTTTTTAGAGGTTTCGGACGAGCGGGATAAAATGGGCCGAACAATGGACTCGTTCGAATTTTTTTTGAAGAAAGCCTGTTAGAATTTTAATTGAATAAAAATTACAAAAATCAAATTTTTGCAATATAATCGTGTTGAAAAGCTCGTAATCAATTATATGAACTCCTAAAATTTGATTCTAACTTATTTTGTGGTCTTTTATGTTGAGGTTTCGGACGAGCGGGTCTAAATGGGCCGAACAATGGACCCGTTAGAATTTTAACTGAGTAAAAAGTACAAAAATCGAGTTTTTGCAATATAATTGTGTTGAAAAGCTCGTAATCATTTGTATGAACTCATAAATTTGGATTAAAAGTTATTTTGCAACCCTTTTGTAGAGGTTTCGGACGAGCGTGTCTAAATGGGCTGAACAATGGACCCGTTAGAATATTAACTGAGAAAAAAGTACAAAAATCGAGTTTTTGCAATATAATCGAGTTGAAAAGCTAGTAGCCAATTATATTAACTCCTAAATTTGGATTAAAACTTATTTTGCAGCCCTTTTGTAGAGGTTTCGGACTAGCGGGTCTAAATGGGCCGAACAATGGAATCGTTAGAATTTTTCTTTGAAGACAGCCTTTTAGAATTTTTACTGAGTAAAAAGTACATCAATTGAATTTTTGCAATATAATCGTGTTGAAAAGCTCGTAATCAATTATATGAACTCCTAAAATTTGATTCTAACTTATTGTGCGATCTTTTTTGTTGAGGTTTCCGACGAGCTGGTCTAAATGGGCAGAACAATGGACCCGTTAGAATTTTAACTGAATAAAAACTACAAAAATCGAGTTTTTGCAATATAATCATGTTGAAAAGCTCGTAATCGTATGAACTCCTAAATTTGGATTAAAACTTATTTTGCAGCCCTTTTGTAGAGGTTTCGGACGAGCGGGTCTAAATGGGCCGAACAATGGACCCGTTAGAATTTTAACTGAGTAAAAAGTACATAAATCAAGTTTTTGCAATATAATCATGTTGAAAAGCTCGTAATCAATTATATGAACTCCTAAATTTTAATTAAAACTTATTTTGCAGCCCTTTTTGTATAGGTTTCGGATGAGCGGGTCTAAATAGGCCGAACAATGGACCCGTTAGAATTTTCACTGAGTAAAAAGTACAGAAATCAAGTGTTTGCAATATAATCATGTTGAAAAGCTCGTAATCAATTATATAAACTCCTAAATTTGGATTAAAACTTATTTTGCAGCCCTTTTGTAGAGGTTTCGGACGAGCTGGTCTAAATGGGCCGAACAATGGACCCGTTAGAATTTTAACTAATTAAAAAGTACAGAAATCGAGTGTTTGCAATATAATTGTGTTGAAAAGCTCGTAATCAATTTTAGGAACTCCTAAATTTGGAATAAAACTTATTTTGCAGCCCTTTTGTTAAGGTTTAGGACGAGCGAGTCTAAATGGGCCGAACAATGGACCCGTTAGAATTTTAACCGAGTAAAAAGTAAAACAATTAAGTTTTTGCTATATAATCGTGTTGAAAAGCTCGTAATCAATTATATGAACTCCTAAATTTGGATTAAAACTTATTTTGCAGCCCTTTTGTAGAGGTTTCGGACGAGCGGGTCTAAATGGGCCGAACAATGGACCCGTTAGAATTTTTTTTGAAGAGAGCCCTTTAGAATTTTTACTGAGTAAAAAGTACATCAATTGAATTTTTGCAATATAATCGTGTTGAAAAGCTCGTAGTCAATTATATGAACTGCTAAAATTTGATTATAACTTATTGTGCGGTCTTTTTTGTTGAGGTTTCTGACGAGCGGGTCTAAATGGGCCGAACAATGGACCCGTTAGAATTTTAAATGAGTAAAAACTACAAAAATCGAGTTTTTGCAATATAATTGTGTTGAAAAGCTCGTAATCGTATGAACTCCTAAATTTGGATTAAAACTTATTTTGCAACCCTTTTGTAGAGGTTTCGGAAGAGCGGGTCTAAATGGGCAGAACAATGGAGCCGTTAGAATTTTAACTGAGTAAAAAGTACTGAAATCGAGTTTTTGCAATATAGTCGTGTTGAAAAGCTCGTAATCAATTATATGAACTCCTAAATTTCGATTAAAACTTATTTTGCGATCCTTTTTGGAAGGTTTCGTACGAGCGAGTCTAAATGGGCCGAACAATGGACCCGTTAGAATTTTAACCGAGTAAAAAGTACAAAAATTAAGTTTTTGCAATATAATCGTGTTAAAAGATTGTAATCAATTATATGAACTCCTAAACTTGGATTAAAACTTATTTTGTAGCCCTTTTTGTAGAGGTTTCGGACGAGCGGGTCTAAATGGGCCGAACAATGGACTCGTTAGAATTTTTTTGAAGAAAGCCCATTAGAATTTTAATTGAATAAAAATTACAAAAATCGATTTTTTGCAATATAATCGAGTTGAAAAGCTCTTAATCAATTATATGAACTCCTAAAATTTGATTCTAACTTATTTTTTGGTCTTTTATGTTGAGGTTTCAGACGAGCGGGTCTAAATGGGCCGAACAATGGACCCGTTAGAATTTTAACTGAGTAAAAAGTACAAAAATCGAGTTTTTGCAATATAATTGTGTTGAAAAGATCGTAATC
Organism: Hibiscus trionum; assembly: GCA_030270665.1. Classification (NCBI taxonomy): domain Eukaryota; kingdom Viridiplantae; phylum Streptophyta; class Magnoliopsida; order Malvales; family Malvaceae; genus Hibiscus; species Hibiscus trionum. The sequence continues at coordinate 32,163,083 of BSYR01000010.1, read as the reverse complement.
AATTGTATGAACTCCTAAATTTGGATTAAAAGTTATTTTGCAACCCTTTTGTAGAGGTTTCGGACGAGCAGGTCTAAATGGGCCGAACAATGGACCCGTTAGAATTTTAACTGTGTAAAAAGTACAAAAATCGAGTTTTTGCAATATAATCGTGTTGAAAAGCTTGTAATCAATTATATGAACTCCTAAAATTTGATTCTAACTTGTTTTGCGGTGTTTTTTGTAGAGGTTTCGGACGACCGGGTCTAAATGGGCCGAACATTGGACCCGTTAGAATTTTAACTGAGTAAAAAGTACATAAATCGAGTTTTTGAAATATAATCGTGTTGAAAAGCTCGTAATCAATTGGATGAACTCCTAAATTTGGATTAAAACTTATTTTGCAACCCTTTTGTAGTGGTTTCGGACGAGCGGGTCTAAATGGGCTGAACAATGGACCCGTTTTGAATTTTAACTAATTAAAAAGTACAGAAATCGAGTGTTTGCAATATAATTGTGTTTAAAAGCTCGTAATCAATTTTATGAACTTCTAAATTTGGATTAAAACTTATTTTGCAGCCATTTTTTAGAGGTTTCGGACGAGCGAGTCTAAATGGGCCGAACAATGGACCTGTTAGAATTTTAACTGAGTAAAAAGTACCGAAATCGAGTTTTTGCAATATAATCGTGTTGAAAAACTCCTAATCAATTATATGAACTCCTAAAGTTTGATTAAAACTTTTTTTGCGACCTTTTTTAGAGTTTTCGGACGAGCGGGTCTAAATGGGCCGAACAATAGACCCGTTAGAAATTTAACCGAGTAAAAAGTACAGGAATCGAGTTTTTGCAATATAATCGTGTTGAAAAGCTCGTAATCAATTATATGAACTCCTAAATTTCGATTAAAACTTATTTTACTGTCTTTTTTTAAGGTTTCAGACGTGCGAGTCTAAATGGGCCTAACAATGGACCTGTTAGAATTTTAACCGAGTAAAAAGTACAACAATTAAGTTTTTGCAATATAATCGTGTTGAAAAGCTCGTAATCAATTATATGAACTCCTAAATTTGGATTAAAACTTATTTTGCAGCCCTTTTGTAGAGGTTTCGGACGAGCGGGTCTAAATGGGCCGAACAATGGACCCGTTAGAATTTTAACTGAGTAAAAAGTATAGAAATCGAGTTTTTGCAATATAATCGTGATGAAAAGCTCGTAATCAATTATATGAACTCCTAAAATTTGATTCTAACTTGTTTTGCGGTCTTTTTGTAGAGGTTTCGGACGACCAGGTCTAAATGGGCCGAACAATGGACCCGTTAGAATTTTAACTGAGTAGAAAGTAAAGAAATCGAGTTTTTGCAATATAATCGTGTTGAAAAGCTCGTAATCAATTATATGAACTCCTAAATTTAGATTAAAACTTATTGTAAAGCCCTTTTGTAAAAGTTTCGGACGAGCGGGTCTAAATTGGCCGAACAATGGACCCATTAGAATTTTAACTGAGTAAAAAGTAAAGAAATCAAGTTTTGGCAATATAATCGTGTTGAAAAGCTCGTAATCAATTATATGAACTCCTAAATTTGGATTAAAACTTATTTTGCAGCCCTTTTTGTAGAGGTTTCGGACGAGCAGGTCTAAATGGGCCGAACAATGGACCCGTTAGATTTTTAACTTAGTAAAAAGTACAAAAATCGAGTGTTTGCAATATAATCGTGTTGAAACGGTCGTAATCAATTTTATGAACCCCTAAGTTTCAATTAAAACTTATTTTGCAGCCCTTTTTGTAGAGGTTTCGGACGAGCGAGTCTAAATGGGCCGAACAATGGACCGTTAGAATTTTAACTGAGTAAAAAGTACAGAAATCAAGTTTTTGCAATATAATCGTGTTGAAAAGCTCGTAATCAATTATATGAACTTCTAAGTTTTGATTAAAACTTATTTTGCTGTCCTTTTTGTAAGGTTTCGGAGGAGCGCGTCTAAATGGGCCAAACAATGGACCTGTTAGAATTTTAACCTAGGAAAAAGTACAGAAATTGAGTTTTTGCAATATAATTGTGTTGAAAAGCTCGTAATTAATTATATGAACTCCTAAAATTTGATTATAACTTATTTTGCGGTCTTTTTTGTAGAGGTTTCGGACGAGCGGGTCTAATTGGGCCGAACAATGGACCCGATAGAATTTTAATTGAGTAAAAAGTACCGAAGTAAAGTTTTTGCAATATAATCGTGTTGAAAAGCTCGTAATAAATTATATGAACTCCTAAATTTTGATTAAAACTTGTTTTGCGGTACTCTTTGTAGAAATTTCGGACGAGCGGGTCTAAATGGGCCGTAAAATTGACCAGTTAGAATATTAACTGAGTAAAAAGTATAAAAATTGAGTTTTTACAATATAATCGTGTTGAAAATCTCATAATCAATTGTATGAACTCCTAAATTTGGATTAAAACTTATTCTGCAGCCCTTTTGTAGAGGTTTCGGACGAGCGGGTCTAAATGGGCCGAACAATGCAATCGTTAGAATTTTAACTGAGTAAAAAGAACAAAAATCGAGTTTTTGCAATATAATCGTGTTGAAAAGCTCGTAATCAATTATATGAACTCCTAAAATTTGATTAAAACTTGTTTTGTGGTCTTTTTTGTAGAGGTTTCGGACGAGCGGGTCTAAATGGGCCGAACAATGGACCCGTTAGAATTTTAATTGAGTAAAAAGTTCAGAAATTGAGTTTTTGCAATATAATCGTGTTGAAAAGCTCGTAATCAATTATATGAACTCCTAAATTTGAATTAAAACTTATTTTTGCAGCCCTTTTGTAGAGCTTTCGGACGAGCGGGTTTAAATGGGCCGAACAAAGGACCCGTTAAAATTTTAACTGAGTAAAAAGTACAGTAATCTAGTTTTTGCAATATAATCGTGTTGAAAAGCTCGTGATCAATTATATAAACTCATAAAATTTGATTCTAACTTATATTGCGGTCTTTTTTGTTGAGATTTCGGACGAGTAGGTCTAAATGGGCCGAACAATGGATCCGTTAGAATTTTAACTATTTAAAAAGTACAGAAATCTAGTTTTTGCAATATAATCGTGTTGAAAAGCTCGTAATCGATTGAATGAACTCCTAAATTTGGCTTAAAACTTATTTTGCAACACATTTGTAGAGGTTTCGGACGAGCGGGTCTAAATGGGCCAAACAATGGACCCGTTAGAATTTTAACTGAGTAAAAAGTATAGAAATCCAGTTTTTGCAATATAATCGTGATGAAAAGCTCGTAATCAATTATACGAACTCCTAAAATTTGATTCTAACTTGTTTTGCGGTCTTTTTGTAGAGGTTTCGGACGACCAGGTCTAAATGGGCCGAACAATGGACCCGTTAGAATTTTAACTGAGTAGAAAGTAAAGAAATCGAGTTTTTGCAATATAATCGTGTTGAAAAGCTCGTAATCAATTATATGAACTCCTAAATTTAGATTAAAACTTATTTTAAAGCCCTTTTGTAAAGGTTTCGGACGAGCGGGTCTAAATTGGCCGAACAATGGACCAATTAGAATTTTAACTGAGTAAAAAGTAAAGAAATCAAGTTTTGGCGATATAATCGTGTTGAAAAGCTTGTAATCAATTATATGAACTCCTAAATTTGGATTAAAACTTATTTTGCAGCCCTTTTTGTAAAGGTTTCGGACGAGCAGGTCTAAATGGGCCGAACAATGGACCCGTTAGATTTTTAACTGAGTAAAAAGTACAGAAATCGAGTGTTTGCAATATAATCGTGTTGAAAAGCTCGTAATCAATTTTATGAACCCCTAAGTTTGAATTAAAACTTATTTCGCAGCCCTTTTTGTAGAGGTTTCGGACGAGCGAGTCTAAATGGGCCGAACAATGGACCCGTTAGAATTTTAACTGAGTAAAAAGTACAGAAATAGAGTTTTTGCAATATAATCGTGTTGAAAATCTCGTAATCAATTATATTAACTTCTAAGTTTTGATTAAAACTTATTTTGCTGTCCTTTTTGTAAGGTTTCGGAGGAGCGCGTCTAAATGGGCCAAACAATGGACCTGTTAGAATTTTAACCTAGGAAAAAGTACAGAAATTGTGTTTTTGCAATATAATCGTGTTGAAAATCTCGTAATTAATTATATGAACTCCTAAAATTTGATTATAACTTATTTTCGGTCTTTTTTGTAGAGGTTTTGAACGAGCGGGTCTAATTGGGCCGAACAATGGACCCGATAGAATTTTAATTGAGTAAAAAGTACAGAAATCAAGTTTTTGCAATATAATCGTGTTGAAAAGCTCGTAATAAATTATATGAACTCCTAAATTTTGATTAAAACTTGTTTTGCGGTACTCTTTGTAGAAATTTCGGACGAGCGGGTCTAAATGAGCCGTAAAATTGACCCGTTAGAATATTAACTGAGTAAAAAGTATAAAAATTGAGTTTTTACAATATAATCGTGTTGAAAAGCTCGTAATCAATTTTATGAACTCCTAAATTTGGATTAAAACTTATTCTGCAGCCCTTTTGTAGAGGTTTCGGACGAGCGGGTCTAAATGGGCCGAACAATGCAATCGTTAGAATTTTAACTGAGTAAAAAGAACAGAAATCGAGTTTTTGCAATATAATCGTGTTGAAAAGCTCGTAATCAATTATATGAACTCCTAAAATTTGATTAAAACTTGTTTTGTGGTCTTTTTTGTAGAGGTTTCGGACGAGCGGGTCTAAATGGGCCGAACAATGGACCCGTTAGAATTTTAACTGAGTAAAAAGTACAGAAATTGAGTTTTTGCAATATAATCGTGTTGAAAAGCTCGTAATCAATTATATGAACTCCTAAATTTGAATTAAAACTTATTTTGCAGCCCTTTTGTAGAGGTTTCGGACGAGCGGGTTTAAATGGGCCGAACAATGGACCCGTTTGAATTTTAACTGAGTAAAAAGTACAGTAATATAGTTTTTGCAATATAATCGTGTTGAAAAGCTCGTAATCAATTGTATGAACTCCTAAATTTGCATTAAAACTTATTTTGCAACCCTTTTGTAGAGGTTTCGGACGAGCGGGTCTAAATGGGCCGAACAATGGACCTGTTAGAATTTTAACTGAGTAAAAAGTACAGAAATCGAGTTTTTGCAATATAATCATGTTGAAAAGCTCGTAATCAATTGTATGAACTCCTAAATTTGGATTAAAACTTATTTTGCAACCCTTTTGTAGAGGTTTCAGATGAGCGGAATGGGCCGAGCAATGAACCCGTTCGAATTTTAACTGAGTAAAAAGTACAGTAATCTAGTTTTTGCAATATAATCATGTTGAAAAGCTCGTAATCAATTATATGAACTCCTAAAATTTGATTCTAACTTATTTTGTAGTCTTTTTTGTAATGGTTTCGGACGAGCGGGTTTAAATGGGCTGAACAATGGACCCGTTAGAATTTTAACTGAGTAAAAAGTACAGAAATCGAGTTTTTTCAATATAATCGTGTTGAAAAGCTCGTAATCAATTATATGAACTCCTAAATTTGGATTAAAACTTATTTTGCGATCCTTTTTGGAAGGTTTCGGACGAGCGAGTCTAATGGGCCCAACAATAGAACCGTTAGAATTTTAACTGAGTAAAAAGTACAGTAATCGAGTTTTTGCAATATAATCATGTTGAAAAGCTCGTAATCAATTATATGAACTCCTAAAATTTGATTCTAACTTATTATGCGGTCTTTTTTGTAATGGTTTCAAACGAGCGGGTCAAAAGGGTTGAACAATGGACCCGTTAGAATTTTAACTAAGTAAGAAGTACAGAAATCGAGTTTTTTGCAATATAATCGTGTTAAAAGCTCGTAATCAGTTGTATGAACTCCTAAATTTTGACTAAAACTTGTTTTGCGGTCTTTTTTGTTGAGATTTCGGACGAGCGGGTCTAAATGGGCCGAACAATGGACCCGTTAGAATTTTAACTGGGTAAAAAGTACAGTAATCGAGTTTTTGCAATATAATCATGTTGAAAAGCTCGTAATCAATTATATGAACTCCTAAAATTTGATTCTAACTTATTTTACGGTCTTTTTTGTAATGGTTTCGGATGAGCGGGTCTAAATGGGTCAAAAAATGGACCCGTTAGAATTGTAATTAAGTAAAAAGTACAGAATTCGAGTTTTTGCAATATAATCGTGTTGAAAAGCTCGTAATCAATTGTATGAACTCCTAAATTTGGATTAAAACTTATTTTGCAAACCTTTTGTATAGGTTTCGGATGGTCTAAATGGGCCGAACAATGGACCCGTTAGAATTTTAACTGAGTAAAAAGTACAAAAATCATGTGTTTGCAATATAATCGTGTTGAAAAGCTCGTAATCAATTATATGAACTCCTAAATTTGGATTAAAACTTATTTTGCAGCCCTTTTTGTAGAGGTTTCGGACGAGCAGGTCTAAATGGGCTGAACAATGGACCCGTTAGAATTTTTTTTGAGAAAAAAAGCCTCGTTAAAAACCCCTACTAATGTCCCCAGGCACAGGCCCGGAGAACCCTAAAAAGGGGAAAAGAGTCCCTATGTTTTATTAATTTGAGAACTTGCCCAGTACAAGGTGTTTAATACAATAGGGAACGTCAGAACCAAAGGACATAGAAGTCATGGTTCTGAGAGCATGAGTGGCCAGAGCATGGGCCACGGAATTAGCCTCACGGCTTACATAAGAAACATGTGCGAAAGGTAAAGAAAAAAGAGCATCACGAGCTTGTAGAAGCAAAGGACCTAAGGTAGATAGATCTGGCCATGGATTGTTGACCCTGTTCGCAAGGGAGGCACAATCTGTCTCAAACATCAGCCTTTGCCAACCCTGGGATTGAGCAGTGGTAACACCCGTAAGGAGGCCCAGACCTTCGCAAGTAGCAGCATCCAAAAACTGCCCAAGGGATAAGCAAGGCCCCCAACAACCATTCCCGAATCATCACGCGCCACAACACCAACAGCCGTTGCACGAGTGGTTGGGTCAAAAGCCCCGTCCACATTAATCTTGAGGTAATTATGGGGGGGCCTCCAACATGGAGGTGAGAGCATAGAAGAATTCGGTTGGGAGTTGCGTGAAAGTGTAGAATTTCAATAATCATTATGTAGGCTAATCGAGTTGATGGCAGTAAGCCAAGAGGGTTACAAATGATGATTGTGAACCCAGCCATTACGTCGATTCCAGATATTCCAGATAGTTGTGATTAAAAGACCAAATTGGTCGGCAGATAAAAGGTGAGCACCCTTCTCCAACCATTGGATGCTGGAAGAAGCCAAACTGTTGGAGAGGGCATCAGGGATGCCAGATAGACGTAGGGCCTCAGAGGCCCCAGAACAGTCACGAAGAGCATGAAGAGTGGATTCTGAAGAAAAACCACAAATAGGGCAGGGCCCAGAATTAGGAGAAAAGACCCGAAGTCTCGAGCCGACAGGTAGGGCTTCAGAGGCCATACTCCAGCCAAAAGTTTTGACCTTAGGAAGAGCCTTAACTTTAGCTAGGACCTTCCAAATCCGAGTTGGACGGTTTCGGGGTTCCGTAGACTGTTGGAGAAAGAGGTAACCAGAACGAACCGCGTAGATCCCAAAATCATTAGGAGACCAAAGAATAGAATCTCGGGAATCATTGATTATAGGAATACGAAGGATAGCATCTGCATCAGCAGGGTTGAAGTAGCGTCGAACCTTTATAGGATCCCAAGCAGTCTGATTCTAGATCATAAAGTCCCGACAACGAACGTGTACTTCATCCGAGATCTCATAATCACCGGAGAGGATGATGGGAGAGGAACCTCCCCAATTATCTTTATGGATACGTATATTGCTATTAATACAAGGTCGGTACAGGAACCCACCAAATAGATGCTGTAAGGCATTATAAAGGCCTTGCCAAGCAAACGATCCCCGTTGTGGCCGGGTAGCGTCTAAGATATTGCCAGAAGGGAAATACTTAGCATGGTAAATTTGGCCCAACAATGATTCCGGGTCGTAGATGAGTCGCCAGAGTTGTTTACCAAGGAGAGCAATGTTAAAATCATTAAGATCCCGGAAGCTCATGCCCCCAGCCGATTTTGGTAGACAAACTCGATTCCAAGGAAGCATGTGCCATCCTTTTTTGTTGGACTTTCCAGACCACCAATATTGACGGATAGCTGAAGTCATGTCGTCCACAATATTTTGGGGTAGGAGATAGCAGGACATAACATATTGAGGCAAGGATTGTAGAACCGCTTTGATGAATATTTCTCGACCGCTAAAGGAGAGGAGTTGTTTGTCCCAAGTAGATAATCGATCATGAACTTTATCACGAACGAAACCTAAAGATTCAGTTTTATTTTTTCCGATGAGTAACGGAACACCTAGATAGACACCAGGATTAGTAACATCTCGTACGTGCAGGGTGCTATTAATCGCCTCTCGTGTCGAGTGAGGGGTATGCGGATTATAGAAAATAGTCGATTTCTCAAAGTTGACAGCTTGTCCCGAGGCAGATGCGTAAGTTTGTAGAGCCATTTTGAGATGTATTGCTTCCTCAGGGTTAGTGTTAAGGAAAATCATACAATCATCCACAAAGAGAAGATGGTTAACTTTTGGTCCCAATCTGCTTGCACCAAGGCCAGGCAGGGAATTGAGTTGCTGGGCATCAGATAGATAGGTAGAAAGACCTTGTGTACAGAATAGGAATAGGAAAGGCGACAGAGGGTCTCCTTGCTGCAGTCCCCATTGTGGTCGAAAGAAAGGTGAGAATGAATCGTTAATTTTAATAGAAAAGGAAACCGAAGAAATGCAACGCATAATAAGAGAGACCCAGGTAGGTGCAAAGCCCATACGGTGCATTACATTCGCAAGAAAGGACAATTCAACTCTGTCAAAAGCTTTCTCAATATCTAATTTAAGAGCAGCGCCTTGTGAGGATTTTGTGTTCCCAGAGTTTATAGTATGTATAATTTCATGGGCTATGAGAATGTTGTCCGAGATATTACGACCCTGAACAAAGGCGGCCTGATTAGAACTAATGCATAAAGGAATCGTTTGTTTCATCCTATTAACTAGAACTTTAGCAACAATTTTAAAGATCACAGTGCAAAGACTAATTGGACGAAGGTGTCTCATGGTAGTCGGGTCTTTGATCTTAGGAATAAGCACCAAGATAGTTTTATTGACTGAAGCCATGTTTGTATTACCATTAAGGAGGCTGAGACAGAGCGAGGTGACATCATCACCCAAAGTGTCCCAATGTTGCCGAAAGAATCCGCTAGGGAGACCATCTATACCAGGTGCCTTCCGTGGATCAATGTCACGGAAAGCATGAATGATCTCTTCTGTCGTGAATGCCCTTGAGAGGGATTCATTCATAGCTGGGGTGATGGTGGATGGAATTTTTGATAAGATTTGTTCTGAAAACTACGGATTAGAGGATGTAAATAGGGTATGAAAATAGTCAGAAGCGATATTCATAATGTCATTTGCTTCGGTACACCAATTAGAGTTAGAGTCGAAAAGACCGGTAATTGTATTTTTTTCCTTCTATTATTTGCACGTGCATGAAAAAATCGAGTATTCTTGTCTCCCTGAGAGAGCCATAGGTTTCGAGATCTTTGTGCCCAATAGGTTTCCTGTTCAAGGAGAAGTTTATTAAGTTCGAATCTAGCTCTTAGATAAGATTCTTCAGTTGAGGGTGTTAATGGACGACGAAGGAACTTATTAATTTTATTGGTTAAGGATGCAATTCGCCCTGACGTTTTAAATCGTTGTTGTGATTGCCAAGCTTCCAGACAAGAGCCGATTGCTTGGATTTTGTCTAGTGCAGTGCCATTTGTGTTAGCCCAAGTTCGTTGGACAAGGGAGATATTGTCATCGTGGGATGCCCAACAATTTTCAAAGCGAAATTTGTTGGGAGAAAGTCGAATGGGTGTTTGCAAGTTGGGGGAGGTATCAAGTAATAAAAAGCAATGATCAGATTTAGCAACAAAGTTCGAATAAATCCTATGAGAGGGGTGTAAAGCTTTCCGAGCTGAGTTACCAATGAATCGGTCTAAACGCTCATGAATTGTTGGAGTTTGTGGCCCAATTTTCGACCAAGTGAACCAACCGGAGGTTGGCTTACAATCATAAAGATTATTTCGTGATAAACATTGGCGAAAATTATTTATTTGAGATCTAGCACGATGAATGCCTCCTTGTTTTTCATTATCCGATAGAATTTCGTTAAAGTCTCCACCAAGGAGCCAAGGAATATCATTGTCAGTATTTAAGGAGTCTATAATATCCCAAGTTTTATATTTATGGCTGGTTTCAGAATATCCATGCATACCAGTAAATTTCATTGAAAATGAATCAAGTTGAATTAGAGTGTGTATGAAACGGTCTGAATACGAAAGCAAACTGATATTAATATTATTGGACTTAAAAAGCGCAATGCCAGAACAATTATCGTTTGGAGGAATAGAAATAACTTCAACCATACCAAGGGAAAGACTAAGACGGCTACATGCCTCATTATTTAATTTGGTTTCGCATAGAAATAAGATATCCAGAGAGAAACGTTGGACATAGCGTTGTAGGTGTTGAACTGCCTAGACCTGTCCTAGACCTTGGCAGTTCCAACATAGAACTATCATTTCCCTCGGTGGGGCTGAGATTCAGCCGCCGCCAGAGAGTTTTTTGATCTGCTCATCCCAGCCTTAGGAGTGGAATCGGAGGGCTTTGCTTTCTTGGGTTGGAGGGACACTTGAATAGGGGACCTTCGCTTAGTGCCACAGTTTGTAGGAACAGGAGCAGGAGCAGTAGCTGCATCATTTGGGTAAGTATTTAGTAGCCAACGGTTAAATTCATGAAAAAGGGGGGAATCGATTATAGCAAGAGGCTTACGTAATTCATCATCAAATTTTCTGATCTGTTGGGCAGTGGGACTTGGAATGCTATCATCCTGAGCATCCCAATCATCATTAGTAGCATCCTCCGGGATTGGAAAGATCGTGTTCAAAGGTTGCGGCTCCATAACCCTTGGGGGCAATGTAACTTGCGGGTGGGAGCGAGGAGAGGGGTCTTTCATTTTAGAACTTGAGGCATTGTTTTCCTTCAGCAGAGGGGAGGCTTTGCCCATTTGCACATCATTATTGGGAGCCTCTTCGAGAGGTTGCTCCGAAAAGGAAGCAGCATCACCATCATTAAGATTGCCTATGGTCGGCAAAGGAAATATCGTTAGTTTTAGGTAAACAAATCGAAATGAGAGGAAGAATGGGGGAAGAGAAGGACATGGTACAAGACCTGTGTTATTCGGATCAGAAGGGTCAACATCATTAGTAGTAGGAGCTATAGAAAAAAACGTAGATATTAGCCAAAGGAAAATAAAGCAAAGAGATAAAGTTGAAGTAGGGAAGGAAAGAATAACTATATAGTATCTATAAGAACGGAGTATCATACCAGCAGGGTTTCCTTGGTTGCATTCAGCACCAATGGTTCGTATTCTGCCATGAGGGCCAAGAGGGTGTCGTCTAGGGGGAGGTAGCGAAGCCATTCTCCATATTGTAATTTAGAAAGATCAAGAGAGGGACGGATTGGGCAGTTGTCAAGAGTATGGCTGATAATACCGCAGCCATGGCACAGGGTAGGGAGGCGCTCATATTGCAAACGACACATAGTCTTGTTGGTGCCATTCCCGATGAAGAGGAAGCGGGTGACTGATCGGGTGATATCAACCATGATTTCAACACGCAGAATTTTTTTCATATTTCCTTCGAGTTCGCGTGTATCAGTGCGAAGAACATTACCAACCATTGAGCCCAGAGCATGGCCAACAAGATGGGTGCGATCGATATCTTCGTAAAGGGAGGCTGGCAGGCCAAATATACGAATCCAGATACGCATAAGGGAGAATGAGTATTCATCGGTGTTCTTGGAAGGGTTGTATTCGGTAAAGGCCATCCATTCGTCTTTATATAGCCAAGGTCCACGGTTGAGAACCTCATAGTAGTCTTTGGTTTCCTTGAACTTGATTTTAAAGAAGTTGTCCATGATGATCGAGATTGAGACCAGATTACTGGATTTCCAGATACCTTCGAAAGCGTCGAGGACATCATAGATGTCAATTGGCTTAGAGGAGACGAAACAACCAATGAGAAAAAGCTTAGGGTCTTCTTTAGTGAAATCCCAGCTGAAGTCGGGGGGTGTAAAGAAGCTCAGCCTCTTCATGTGTAAGAGCGAGGGAGCTTAGGTGAGGGAAGGAGGAGGAAGCCATGTAGTAGGAAGATAGGGTAACAGGAGAAATAGGTAGGAGGAACTGGTGGTCGATGTAGGTGTAAGGGTGAGTATGTCCAATATAAATATTAGGGGTGGTCAAAGTCAGAAGTTGGAAAGTGTGAGAAAAGGGAAGGGTAATTGATTAGCTGATTTTTCGATCGGAGAAAAATCCCTATATGTTAAGGAGGAACGATTATAAAATAGGAAAATTAGGATGATTAGAAATGTCATGAGATAGATATATTCAGAAGTATACCAATTAAGTTTTTGCAATATAATCGTGTTGAAAAGCTCGTAATCAATTATATGAAGTCCTAAATTTGGATTAAAACTTATTTTGCAGCCCTTTTTGTAGAGGTTTCGGACAAGCGAGTCTTAATGGGCCGAACAATGGACCCGTTAGAATTTTAACTGAGTAAAAAGTATAATAATTGAGTTTTTTTTCAATATAATCATATTGAAAAGCTCGTAATCAACTATACGAACTCCAAAATTTGGATTAAAACTTATTTTGCAGCACTTTTGTAGAGGTTTCAGACGAGCGGGTCTAAATGGGCCGAACAATGGACCCGTTAGAATTTTAACTGAGTAAAAAGTACAGAAATCAAGTTTTTGCAATATAATCGCCATAAAAAGCTCGTAATCAATTATATGAACTCCTAAATTTGGATTAAAACTTATTTTGTAGCCCTTTTGTAGAGGTTTCGGACGAGCGGATCTAAATGGGCCAAACAATAGACCTATTAGAATTTTAACTGAGTAAAAAGTACAGAAATCAAGTTTTTGCAATATAATCGTGTTGAAAAGCTCGTAATCAATTATATGAACTCCTAAATTTGGATTAAAACTTATTTTGCAGCTATTTTTGTAGAGGTTTTGGACGAGCGGGTCTAAATGGGCCGAACAATAGACTCATTAGAATTTTAACTAAGTAAAAAGTACAGAAATCAAGTTTTTGCAATATAATCGTGTTGAAAAGCTCGTAATCAATTATATGAACTCCTAAATTTTGATTAAAACTTATTTTGCGGTCCTTTTTGTAAGGTTTCGTATGAGCGGGTCTAAATGGGCCAAACAATGGACCTGTTAGAATTTTAACCTAGGAAAAAGTATAGAAATTGAGTTTTTGCAATATAATCGTGTTGAAAAGCTCGTAATTAATTATATGAACTCCTAAAATTTGATTATAATTTATTTTGCGGTCTTTTTTAGAGGTTTCAGATGAGCGGGTCTAATTGGGCAGAACAATGGACCCGTTAGAATTTTAACTAAGTAAAAAGTACAGAAATCGAGTTTTTGCAATATAATCGTGTTGAAAAGCTCGTAATAAATTAGATGAACTCCTAAATATTGATTAAAACTTGTTTTGCGGTCCTCTTTGTAGAGGTTTCGGACGAGCAGGTCTAAATGGGCCGTAAAATGGAACTGTTCGATTTTTATCTAAGTAAAAAGTATAGAAATTGAGTTTTTACAATATAATCGTGTTGAAAAGCAAGTAATCAATTGTATGAACTCCTAAATTTGGATTAAAACATATTCTGCAGCCCTTTTGTAGAGGTTTCGGACGAGTGGGTCTAAATGGGCAGAACAATGCAATCGTTAGAATTTTAACTGAGTAAAAAGAACAGAAATTGTGTTTTTGCAATATAATCATGTTGAAAAGCTTGTAATCAATTATAGAAACTCCTAAAATTAGATTATAACTTATTTTGCGATCTTTTTTTGTAGAGGTTTTGGATGAGCGGGTCTAAATGGGCCGAACAATGGACCCATTTAAATTTTAACTGAGTCAAAAGTTCAGAAATTGAGTTTTTGCAATATAACCGTGTTGGAAAGCTCGTAATAAATTATATGAACACCTAAAATTTGATTAAAACTTATTTTGCGGTCTTTTTTGTAGATGTTTCGGACGAGCGGGTCTAAATGGGCCGAACAATGGACCCGTTAGAATTTTAACTGAGTAAAAAGTACAGAAATTGAGTTTTTGCAATATAATCGTGTTGAAAAGCTCGTAATCAATTATATGAACTCCTAAATTTGGATTAAAACATATTTTGTAGTCCTTTTTGTAGAGGTTTCAGACGAGCGGGTCTAAATGGGCCGAACAAAGGACCCGTTAGAATTTTAACGGAGTAAAAAGTATAGAAATCGAGTTTTTGCAATATAATCGTGTTGAAAAGATCGTAATCAATTGTATGAACTCCTAAATGGGCCGAACAATGGACCCATTAGAATTTTAACTGAGTAAAAAGAATAGAAATTGAATTTTTGCAATATAATCGTGTTAAAAGCTCGTAATCAATTATGTAAACACCTAAAATTTGATTATAACTTGTTTTACTGTCTTTTTTGTAGAGGTTTCGGACGAGCGTATCCAAATGGGCCGAATAATGGACCCGTTAGAATTTTAACGGAGAAAAAAGTACAGAAATCGAATTTTTGCAATATAATTGTGTTGAAAAGCTCGTAATCAATTGTATGAACTCCTAAATTTTGATTAAAACTTGTTTTGCTGTCTTTTTTGTAGAGGTTTCGGATGAGTGGGTCTAAATGGGCCGAACAATGGACCCATTAGAATTTCAACTGAGTAAAAAGTACAGAAATCGAGTTTTTGCAATATAATCGTGTTTAAAAGCTCGTAATCAATTGTATGAACTCCTAAATTTAGATTAAAAATTATTTTGCAACCCTTTTGTAGAGGTTTCGGACGAGCGGGTCTAAATGGGCCGAACAATGGACTCGTTAGAATTTTAACTGAGTAAAAAGAATAGAAATTGAGTTTTTGCAATATAATAGTGTTGAAAAGCTCGTATTGAATTATATGAACTCCTAAATTTGGATTAAAACTTATTTTGCGGTCTTTTTTGTAGAGGTTTCGGACGAGCGAGTCTCAATGGGCCGAACAATGGACCCATTAGAATTTTAACTAAGTCAAAAGTTCAGAAATTGAGTTTTTGCAATATAATCGTGTTGGAAAGCTCGTATTCAATTCTATGAACTCCTAAAATTTGATTAAAACTTATTTTGCGGTCTTTTTTGTAGAGGTTTCGGACGAGCGGGTCTAAATGGGCCGAACAATGGACCCGTTAGAATTTTAACGAAGTAAAAAGTACAGAAATCGAGTTTTTGCAATATAATCGTGTTGAAAAGCTCGTAATCAATTGTATGAACTCCTAAATTTGGATTAAAACTTATTTTGCAACCCTTTTGTTGAGGCTTCGGACGAGCGGGTCTAAATGGGCCGAACAATGGACCCGTTAGAATATTAACTGAGTAAAAAGAACATAAATTGAGTTTTTGCAATATAATCGTGTTGAAAAGCTCGTCATCAATTATGTAAACTCCTAAAATTTGATTATAACTTGTTTTGCTGTTTTTTGTAGTGGTTTCGAACAAGCGGGTCTAAATGGGTCGAATAATGGACCCGTTAGAATTTTAACGGAGTAAAAAGTACAAAAATCGTGTTTTTGCAATATAATCGTGTTGAAAAGCTTGTAATAAATTGTATGAACTCCTAAATTTGGATTAAAACTTATTTTGCAACCCTTTTGTTGAGGTTTCGGACGAGAGGGTCTAAATGGGCCGAACAATGGACCCGTTAGAATATTAACTGAGTAAAAAGAACAGAAATTGAGTTTTTACAATATAATCGTGTTGAAAAGCATATCATCAATTATGTAAACACCTAAAATTTGATTATAACTTGTTTTGCTGTCTTTTTGGTAGAGGTTTCGGACGAGCGTATCCAAATGGGCTGAATAATGGACCCGTTAGAATTTTAACGGAGAAAAAAGTATAGAAATCAAGTTTTTGCAATATAATCGTGGTTAAAAGGTCGTAAACAATTGTATGAACTCCTAAATTTGGATTGAAACTTATTTTGCAACCCTTTTATAGAGGTTTCGAACGAGCGGGTCTAAATGGGCCGAACAATGGATCCGTTAGAATTTTAACTGAGTAAAAAGTACAATAATCGAGTTTTTGCAATATAATCGTGTTGAAAAGCTCTTAAACAATTATATGAACTCCTAAAATTTGATTCTAACTTATTTTGCGATCTTTTTTGTAACGGTTTCGGACGAGCGGGTCTAAATGGGCCGAACAATGGACCCGTTAGAATTTTAAAAGAGTAAAAAGTACATAAATCGAGTTTTTGCAATATAATCGTGTTGAAAAGCTCGTAATCAATTATATGAACTCCTAAATTTGGATTAAAACTTATTTTGCATCTATTTTTGAAGAGGTTTTGGACGAGCGGGTCTAAATGGGCCGAACAATAGACCCATTAGAATTTTAACTAAGTAAAAAGTACAGAAATCGAGTTTTTGCAATATAATCGTGTTGAAAAGCTCGTAATCAATTATATGAACTCCTAAATTTTGATTAAAACTTATTTTGCGGTCCTTTTTGTAAGGTTTCGGATGAGCGGGTCTGAATGGGCCAAACAATAGACCTGTTAGAATTTTAACCTAGGAAAAAGTATAGAAATTGAGTTTTTGCAATATAATCGTGTTGAAAAGCTCGTAATTAATTATATAAACTCCTAAAATTTGATTATAACTTATTTTGCGGTCTTTTTTGTAGAGGTTTCAGATAAGCGGGTCTAATTGGGCAGAATAATGGACCCGTTAGAATTTTAACTAAGTAAAAAGTACAGAAATCGAGTTTTTGCAATATAATCGTGTTGAAAAGCTCGTAATAAATTAGATGAACTCCTAAATTTTGATTAAAACTTGTTTTGCGGTCCTCTTTGTAGAGGTTTCGAATGAGCGTGTCTAAATGGGCCGTAAAATGGACCCGTTAGATTTTTATCTGAGTAAAAAGTATAGAAAATGAGTTTTTACAATATAATCGTGTTGAAAAGCTTGTAATCAATTGTATGAACTCCTAAATTTGGATTAAAACATATTCTGCAGCCCTTTTGTAGAGGTTTCGGACGAGCGGGTCTAAATGGGCCGAACAATGTACCCGTTAGAATTTTAACTGAGTAAAAAGTAAAGAAATCATGTTTTTGCAATATAATTGTGTTGAAAAGCTCGTAATCAATTATATGAAATCCTAAAATTTGATTATTACTTGTTTTGCGGTCTTTTTTGTAGAGGTTTCGGACGGGTGAGTCTAAATGGGACGAACAATGGACCCGTTAGAAATTTAACTGAGTAAAAAGTACAGAAATTGAGTTTTTTCAATACAATCGTGTTGAAAAGCTCGAAATAAATTATATAAACTCCGAAATTTTGAGTAAAACTTATTTTGCAGTCCTTTTTGTAAGGTTTCGGACGAGCGAGTCTAAATGGGTTAAACAATGGACCTGTTGAGTTTTACCCAAGTAAAAAGTACAAAAATTGAGTTCTAGCAATATAACCGTGTTGAAAAGCTCGTAATTAATTATATGAACTCCTAAAATTTGATTATAACTTATTTTGCGGTCTTTTTTGTAGAGGTTTCGGACGAGCGGGTCTACTTGGTATGAACAATGGACCCGTTAGTATTTTAAATGAGTAAAAAGTACATAATCGAGTTTTTGCAATATAATCATGTTGAAAAGCTCGTAATAAATTATATGAACTCCTAAGTTTTGATGAAAACTTGTTTTGTGGTCCTTTTTGTGGAGGTTTTGGACGAGCGGGTCTAAATGGGCCGTAAAATGGACCAGAAATCGAGTTTTTGCAATATAATCGAGTCGAAAAGTTCGTAAACAAATGTATGAACTCCTAAATTTGGATTAAAACTTATTTTGCAACCCTTTTATAGAGGTTTTGAACGAGCGAGTCTAAATGGGCCGAACAATGGATCCGTTAGAATTTTAACTGAGTAAAAAGTACAGTAATCGAGTTTTTGCAATATAATCGTGTTGAAAAACTCTTAATCAATTATATGAACTCCTAAAATTTGATTCTAACTTATTTTGCGATCTTTTTTGTAAAGGTTTCGGACGAGCGGGTCTAAATGGGCCGAACAATGGACCCGTTAGAATTTTAACTGAGTAAAAAGTACATAAATCGAGTTTTTTGCAATATAATCGTGTTGAAAAGCTCGTAATCAATTATATGAACTCCTAAATTTGGATTAAAACTTATTTTGCAGCTATTTTTGTAGAGGTTTTGGACGAGCGGGTCTAAATGGGCCGAACAATAGACCCATTAGAATTTTAACTAAGTAAAAAGTACAGAAATCGAGTTTTTGCAACATAATCGTGTTGAAAAGCTCGTAATCAATTATATGAACTCCTAAACTTTGATTAAAACTTATTTTGCGGTCCTTTTTGTAAGGTTTCGGATGAGCGGGTCTAAATGGGCCAAACAATGGACCTGTTAGAATTTTAACCTAGAAAAAGGTTAGAAATTGAGTTTTTGCAATATAATCGTGTTGAAAATCTCATAATTAATTATATGAACTCCTAAAATTTGATTATAACTTATTTTGCGGTCCTTTTTGTAAGGTTTCGGATGAGCGGGTCTAAATGGGCCAAACAATGGCCTGTTAGAATTTTAACCTAGGAAAAAATATAGAAATTGAGTTTTTGCAATATAATCGTGTTGAAAATCTCGTAATTAATTATATGAACTCCTAAAATTTGATTATAACTTATTTTGCGGTCTTTTTTGTAGAGGTTTCAGATAAGCGGGTCTAATTGGGCAGAACAATGGACCCGTTAGAATTTTAACTAAGTAAAAAGTACAGAAATCGCGTTTTTGCAATATAATCGTGTTGAAAAGCTCGTAATAAATCAGATGAACTCCTAAATTTTGATTAAAACTTGTTTTGCGGTCCTCTTTGTAGAGGTTTCGGACGAGCGGGTCTAAATGAGCCGTAAAATGGACCCGTTAGATTTTTATCTGTGTAAAAAGTATAGAAATTGAGTTTGTACAATATAATCGTGTTGAAAAGCTTGTAATCAATTGTATGAACTCCTAAATTCGGATTAAAACATATTCTGCAGCCCTTTTGTAGAGGTTTCGGACGAGCGGGTCTAAATGGGACGAACAATAGACCCGTTAGAATTTTAACTGAGTAAAAAGTACATAAATCGAGTTTTTGCAATATAACCGTGTTGAAAAGTTCGTAATCAATTATATGAACTCCTAAATTCGGATTAAAACTTATTTTGCAGCTATTTTTGTAGAGGTTTTGGACGAGCGGGTCTAAATGGGCCGAACAATAGACCCATTAGAATTTTAACTAAGTAAAAAGTACAAGAATCGAGTTTTTGCAACATAATCGTGTTGAAAAGCTCGTAATTAATTATATGAACTCCTAAACTTTGATTAAAACTTATTTTGCGGTCCTTTTTGTAAGGTTTCGGATGAGCGGGTCTAAATGGGCCAAACAATGGACCTGTTAGAATTTTAACCTAGAAAAAAGTATAGAAATGGAGTTTTTGCAATATAATCGTGTTGAAAAGCTCGTAATTAATTATATGAACTCCTAAAATTTGATTATAACTTATTTTGTGGTCTTTTTTGTAGAGGTTTCAGATAAGCGGGTCTAATTGGGCAGAACAATGGACCCGTTAGAATTTTTTTTTGAAGAAAAGGCCTCATTAAAAACCCCTACTACTGTCCTTCAAGCAGAGCTAGAGGACCCTAAAAAGGGGAAAAGAGTGCCTAAAATTTATTATAACATAGAGAAATTTGTTACAAGGTGATTGATACATGTAGGAATGTCAGAATTAAATGACAAGGAAGACATAGTGCTCAACGAATAAGTAGCCAAAGTATGGGCCACATGATTTGCCTCACGACGTACAAAAGAAACAGAAACTGAATCGAAAGCATGAAGGGACTCGCGAATCTGATAAAGAAGAGGTCCCATAGTAGAGAGGTCCAACCCTGGGTTGTTGATCCTGTTTGCAAGAGAAACACAATCGGTTTCAAGCAAGATTCGATTCCATCCTTGAGATCGGGCAAAAGTGATTCCTGCTAGAAGGCCTTCACCTTCACAAGTAACTGCATCCATACGGCTACCAAGCGGAAAAGCAAGGCCGCCCACAACTGCACCTGTGGAATCACGTGCCACGGCGCCAACAGCCGCAGCACGAGTTGAGGGATTAAAAGCCCCATCCACGTTTATTTTAATATGGTTAGGTGGAGGAGGGTTCCAACAAGGAGGAGAAAGGATAGACAGGGTTGGGGTGGAAGAAGAAGAGGCATTACAGAAGTCTTCACGTAAACTGATGGAATTAATGGCAATAAGCCATGGTGGTTGTAGATGATGATTATGAACCCAATCATTGCGTCTATTCCAAACGTTCCATATAGTTGTAAGAAAAAGCCCAAACTTGTCAGAGGATAGGTGATGGGCTGCTTCCTCCAACCATTGTAAGGGGGTAATAGCCAAACTTCTGGAAAGGGATACATGAATACCAGAGAGTTGAAGGGCTTCCGAAGCCCCTGCGCAATCACGTAGCGCATGGAGAATGGACTCCGAGTGTGCTCCACAGATAGGGCAAGGCCCCGAAGTAGGTGAAAAAACTTGCATTTTAGAACCAACTGGCAAAGCATCAGACGCCATACGCCATCCAAAAGTTTTGACCTTAGGTAGGGCCTTGACTTTGGAAAGAAATTTCCAAAAGCGAGTAGGTGACGTATGTGGAGACGTAGAACGTTGTAAGAAGAGGTAACCAGAACGGACCGAGTAAATACCCGAATCGTTAGGAGACCAAAGAATAGTGTCACGATGGCCATTTATGATTGGTACTCGGAGAATGGCACTGGCATCAGCTGAATTGAAATAACGATTGACCTTTTCAGGGTCCCAAGCAGTTTGATTACGAAACATAAAATCGCGGCATCGAACATGGATTTCATCCGAGATTTCGTAATCCCCAGTAAGGGTAATAGGGGAAGGGCCGCCCCAGATGTCTTTGTGTACTCTGATATTGTTATTAATGCCTGGTCGATGTAAGAAGCCTGGGAGGAGACATTGTAGAGCATTATATATACCTTGCCATGCAAAGGAGCCGCGATTGGGACAGGAGGCATCAAGGATGTTTCCTGAAGGAAAGTATTTAGCTCGATATATTTGGCCCAATAAAGAACCTGGTTCGCAGATGAGTCACCATATTTTCTTACCCAAAAGAGCAACATTGAAGTCGTGTAAATCCTTAAACCCCATACCACCAGCGGCCTTAGGTAAACAAACATGATTCCAAGGAAGCATATGCCACCCTTTTTTATTAGATTTGCCAGTCCACCAATATTGCCGAATTGCTGAGGTCATGTCATCAATAATGTTTTGTGGGAGAAGATAACAAGACATAACATATTGAGGCAAAGATTGTAGAACTGCTTTAATGAAAATCTCCCGACCACTAAAAGAAAGGAGCTGTTTATCCCAGCTAGAAAGACGATCATGAACTTTGTCACGCACAAAGCCTAATGATTCAGTTTTGTTTTTCCCTATGAGGAGTGGAACACCTAGGTATACGCCAGGGTTAGATACCTCGCGTACTTGCAAATGATTATTGATCGTAGTTCTTGTTGAGGATGGGGTGCGTGGATTATAAAAAATTGTCGATTTCTCAAAATTGACCGCTTGACCGGAGGCCGCAGAATATGTTTGTAGTGCTCTTTTAAGATGAGTAGCTTCAGTTGGAGTATTATTAATGAAGACCATACAATCATCGGCAAAGAGTAGATGGTTGACTCTGGGCCCGTATTTGTAGGCACCAAGCCCCAGAAGGATGTTTGTTTGTTGGGCAGCAGATAGGTAAGCAGATAGCCCTTGTGTGCAAAAAAGGAAAAGAAAAGGTGATAGGGGGTCACCTTGACGTAATCCACGGTGAGGTTGAAAAAAAGGAGAGAAAGAGTTGTTAACTTTGACTGAAAATGAAATAGTGGTAATACAACGCATTATAAGAGAGATCCAGTCAGATACGAAGCCCATACGTTCCATAACAATAGCAACTATTTTATAGAGAACAGTGCATAGGCTGATAGGTCTTAGATGTTTCATAGTGGTTGGGTCCTGGATTTTAGGGATTAGTACGAGTATAGTTTTGTTAACCAATGACATATCAGCAGTGCCATTTAGTAAGTTAAGGCATAGATTAATAACATATTCGCCAATAGTGTCCCAATGTTGTCGATAAAAACTACTTGGTAATCCCTCAATACCAGGCGCCTTCCTAGGATCAATATCCCGGAAAGCATGGAGAATTTCTTCTTTTGTGAAAGTCCTTAAAAGAGTATCATTCATAGATTGAGTGATAGAGGGCGAAATCTTATCAAGTATATTATCGGAAATTTGGGGGTTGGAGGATGTAAAAAGGTTTTGGAAATAGGTAGAGGCAATAGACATTAGGTCTGAATCATCTGTACACCAATTCGAATTAGAATCAAATAGACCCCTGATCAAGTTTTTTGTCCTTCTATTGTTCGCACGGGCATGGAAGAACCTCGTATTTTTATCCCCTTGGGATAGCCATAATGTACGAGATCTTTGAGCCCAATAAATTTCTTGTTCCATTAGAAGTTTATTAAGTTCAGTTCTATATTTTATATAAATTCCTTCATTTGTGGCAGTTAAGGGGCGGCATAAGAATTTGTTAATTTTTTTGGTAAGGAAATTAATACGACCAGTTGTTTTTAGTCTTTGTTGATTCTGCCATTCCTCCAAACATGTGCCAACCGCTTTTATTTTTTCTATGGCTGTTCTAGGGGTGTTGACCCAAGTGCGTTTGATAGTGGATATATTGTTTGCATTGTTCGCCCAACAGTTTTCAAACCGAAACGTGTTGTTAGGTCGCTGTGCGGGAGTAGCAGCTGCGGGAGATGTATCTAGGACTAGGAAGCAATGATCGGACTTGGCCACATAGTCCGATGTTATGCTATATGAGGGAAAAAGATCTTGCCAGGCCGAATTAGCAATGAACCTATCTAAACGTTCATGTATTGTAGAGGTTAAGGGCCCAACTTTTGTCCAAGTGAACCACCCAGATGTTGGTTTACAATCAAATAGATTGTTGCGTGAAAGACAATGACGGAAGTTATTTATTTGTGATCTAGCCCTACGGCTACCTCCTTGTTTTTCAGAGTCTGATAAAATTTCATTAAAATCCCCTCCTAAAAGCCAGGGTATATTATTATTATTAATTTGTAAGGAATCAATAATTTCCCATGTTTTAAATTTTTGACTTGTTTCGGAGTAACCGTGCATGCCAGTAAAAAACAAAGTGTGGACATTCAATATGATTTGAGAATGTATGTAACGAGGCGAATAAGAAATCAAAGATATATTAATATTGTTTGAGGCGAATAGCGCAATACCAGAACACCCCTCCGTTGGGGGAATAGCAATAATTTCTACCATTCCTAAAGAAAGACAAAGGCGGCTACATGCCGCATTATTAATTTTAGTTTCGCATAAGAAGATAATATCCGGATTGGATTTTTGGACATAGCTACGAAAATGTTGAACTACCGGGGCTTGTCCTAGACCCTGGCAGTTCCAGCAAAGAATCCTCATTTTGCTCGGCGGGGCTGGGAGTCAGCCACCGCCGGAGAGTTTTTTGAGCTGCTCATCCCAGCCTTATGAGTGGATCCGGATGGTTTGGATTTTTTCGGTGGGAGCGAAACTTGGATGGGAGAACGGCGTTTTGTGCCACAGTTCGGTTGGGCTGGAGCAGGGGCAGGAGCTGCATCATTAGGATAAGTTTTCAAAAGCCATTGGTTAAAATCATTGAATTTGGAATCGGTAGAAACAGGGGGCTTACGCAGTTCAGCTTCAATCTTCTTAATTTGCTGAGCGGTTGGGCTGGGAACACCATCATACGTGGCATCCCAATCATCATCGGATTCATCTTCAGGGATAGGGTAGATGGTATTTAAGGGCTGAGGCTCGAGAGGAGCTTTCTATTTCGAATCTGAAGCAGATGGATCTTTGGAAGGGGGCATCACCCATTGCCGTATCAGTATTGGGTACTTCCTCGGTTGGTTGCTTTGAAAAAGACGCAGCATCGCCCTCGTTCAGAGAGCCTGTGGAAAGTTTGAACCAAGAAACCAGTTTAGATATTGAAGACTTATTAAGAAAGTGGTTAATGATAAAAAAAGGGGAGAAATACCCATCGCATTCGGATCAGTGGTGGGAATATTAGTATTGGCAGAGCAGCTGGAACAGGAGGAACTATGAAGAAGGAGAAAGATAATAAATATAGAATTAGAAATAAAGATAGCAGAAAAAATAAAATAAATTTAGATATATATTGTATAATAGATGAAATATTGGAGATAGAGTGAGAAAGAGTACCAGTCGGTGGTGGGTTGTTTTGGTTAAGATTAGGTTCAACATAGCGGATACGCCCTCGGGTACCAACTGGGCGACGTCTTGGAGGGAGGTAGCGGAGCCACTCCCCATATTGCAGCTTGTTTAGATCCAGAGAAGAACGAATAGGACAGTTCTCAATTGTGTGGCTAATTATTCCACAGCCAGGACATAAAGTGGGGAGGCGTTCGTATTGAAGACGACACATGGTTTTGTTGGCCCCGGAACCAATGAAGACAAATCGAGTGACCGGTTTGGTGATATTCAGGAAAATTTCGACCCGCAGGAAGTCTTTCATATTTCCTTCAAATTCTCGAGTATCAGTTCGTATGACATTGCCTACCATAGATCCAAGAGCATGTCCCACAAGGTGCGATCGATCAATGTCCTCAAAGAGTGAGGAAGGAAGGGCGAAAATGCGGATCCAGATCCTCATAATGTTGAATGAATAATCTCCAACAGATTTAGCAGGATCATATTTGGTAAGGGCTAACCATTCGTCCTTGTACAGCCAAGGACCTCGGTTAAGGACTTCGTAACAGAACTTGACTTCCTTGAATTTGATCTTGAGATAGTTGTCTTGGATGACAGAGATAGACACCACTTCGTTTGGCTTCCAAATGCCTTCAAACGCATTAATAACAGCATAAATATCAATAGTTTTAGACGAGATAAAGCATCCTAAGAGGAATAGCTTGGGATCCTCCTTGACAAAATCCCAGCCGAAATCAGGAGTGTAAAGGAGTTCTGCTTCCTCATGAGTGAGGTCGATGGAGCTAAGCTGGGGGATAGAGGAGGATGCCATGGTTGGAGTATAGAAATTAAGGATGATAGGAGGATTGGGAGAGGTTTGTGGCTTAATACGGGTATGTTGTTCATATAAATAAGAAGAGATTATGTAAGCTATTCTATGGTAAGTAGTAAGTAAAGGAAGTTGATGAAGAATTAGTGACCATAAAGATTGGGTTATAATAATGACATAAAGGCAAGATGGAAAGAAACTTTCCCTATTAAAACGAATTAGCTGGGCAAAAGGAGAATTTTCGTTAAATATATTAAATAATGGCAACTTTAAAGCAAAATTTAAGGAAGAATACCTTAAAAGCAAAAAGAATTTTAAAGGAAGGTGTAATAGTAAATAAAGTAAGTGGGTGCGTATATATTTACTGATATTTAGTGATGTATAAGGAAAGAGTGAATTACAACTGAGAATTATAGCTGGCTTTTTAATAAAGGAGAAAGGAAATCGGGGATTTAAAATGTAATTAAAAGCTGTACGATTGGTAATAAGAGAAGAGAAAGGAATAAAAAAATTTAAGGATAATAAATTATATTCCTTAAATGAAATAGGTAGAGGAGCGGAAAATATATTAAAAGTGGGAAAGTAATAAAAATAGATATTAAGTGGGAAGAATGAAGTTAAAGAGGATACCATATATTGTTTTAAAAACGTATAATAAACAAAAATTATGGTGAATAAATTAATTGGTATGTATATATGGAAGGTGAAAAATTTAAGCATAAATAACGGGGATTGAAATTTGTTTTCCATCATAATGATGGTCGTAGTTAATTCCCTAAAATGGGCTGGAATTAATTCGCCTGATGAGGCGTTGAGACTGATATTTTGAAATAAAGAGAGAGAGGAAAGGAGGAAATATGGAGAGTTGAGAGATTGACCGGTTGAATATTTACTAAACAGATTGAGTAACGTAACGTAATCGAACGAATAGTAAGCAACATACATTAAAAACAACCAAAAATAAAATAAGCATAACAGATATGAGCAATCAGGAAAGGAAAGCGAAAAAGAAAAGCAGAAAATATAAATATTACATGCCCAGGGATAGAAGGAAGCGGGGATAAGAAATTATTTACAAACCAAAAGAGCAAAAAATGGGGATAATGAATGGCTAATAAATAATAAATACAAGCTCGATAGATAATAATTAAATATGAATAATACCAGTGCGTGGGCCCAGGATTCCAAATTTCCTTGATTATTGCAATAGTAAGGAAATGAGGTTGACAGGTATTTTGATCTGATAGAGAAAAAAGATAAGATTGATGAATGTTAGAGAATTGTAGAGACCATTTAGAGATGAGGAGGGATCGAAGATAGGGGATAATCAAATATATAGGTAAGGACAAGGAGTACACAGAATATACATGACCAACATTAAATAAACGACTAAAATAAGATGAAAATTGTAAGCAATAATATAAACATGTATTATACCAATTAGATAAGCAAGAAGATACTATTTCGTAATCCAACATCAAAACAGGTAGTGAAATAGATCTATAAGGAACCGGGCAATACCTGAAGGGAAAAAAGGTCAAAGTTAAAAAAAGGAAGGTAATGGAGAAAGGGCCTTAAGAAATACATTATATGGTATACATTAAAAGGAATGTCATAAGTAACAAGGGTCAGAGTCCATATTACTGAGAATAAATGATGCATAAGTAAATAAGTGGGAATATTTATTATGAAATGTGTCTGGATAAAGAAAAAGAAGTTAACAATTGTAAAAATTCCCACTAGGTGGGTTGATAGAGGGTTCCCTATACGGCCTCGAATATTGGTAAAATTTAATTCAAAAGCAATAAAATAGATCCAAAGTTTGAGGTGATATGTAACAGAGTAAAGGACATGAAACAACATATGAGTTGATTTAAAATTATTTAGAGCAGAAACATAATTATACAGATTGTGGAAAATTGAATTAGCAGATGTAATGATTAGGTGAGTAGAGTGATGTAAATTCAAAGATACATAGTAACTATAATGCACATAGTAAATGAAAACATGGTACATAGTTGAATGGGGATTGTGGAAAATCCACATTAATATGTTGAGAAGAAATTTAGACAGATACATAATATAGAGAGGTGTAAGGGGAAAATAAGGTGGACAAAGCCTTGATATAAATGGTGAAGTATGCTTAAGAATGCTGTTGCAGAAGTAAGCTAGAAGTTGAATTTTCCCCAAATACTGGGTTGGTTTAGATTTCCCTAAAAGGGCTTGTGGTAGATTAGAGAAGAACAAACAACATAAAAAATAAATGGAATTAAAGACAGTATTAAAACAATCAAAAATAACCAGGGAACCCAGAAAATGGATAAACAACAAGTAAATAACAAGACAAATTAAATCAGTACTATGAAAGAACTGGAGCAAATGAATTAAGCAACTAAAGGAGTGCTCAAACGAGAAGATAACAAAATACAGATAAATTGGAGAAAGGACAGAATAAGGATCCGTCAGACTACTAGACCACAAAGATAAAACAGATACAAAAAACAAACCAAGATGATAAAGGACAAAAGGAAAAAGTAGCGAAGAAAAACGAATAGTATTACCATCAACCCACAAAGATAACAGGACATAAACGAATAAAGGAAGGATGAAGATAAAGCAATAAGAAATGGGGGACGATAATACCCGATTTGCAACCATTGAAATCAGAAGGGTTAAGTATGAGCCCCATTGAATCTGTACAAAGAGAAACGAAGCATTAGAGAAGATATGATACACAGAGAGTAAAAAAAAAGAAGAAAAGATAACAACAGAGATAGATAAGGGTTAAAGGAAAAAAGAAAGTAATGGGTGAGATGGTTAGAATCCAGAAGATGAACTGTCGTTTCAGATTGAGATGAAGATGGTCGTTTGTCAATCAAAAAAAAACATCATCTGCAAGAGAAAACCGGAAATCAGAAACCTAAAATAAAGGGGTACAAACCCTAAAAAAATATGGGGGAGATTGAAAAAATGCAAAAAAGAAGTAGAAGGGGAAAAACCCCTTTGAAAAAGGAGAAACAAAAAAGGTGAGTTGAACAGAAACAAAGAAAATAAAAAGAAGGGATAGAGAAACAAATCCAATCGGATGGATGTAGGGCAAACGCCGTGAGTCGCAGCAGGGGAAGAAGCCCTCCAAGATAGCAAAAGAGATAGATCCAAAACCAAAGAGAAGAAAAAACCAAGGAATAGATCAGAAAGGGTTAAATAGAAACAAAAAAAACAGAAAAACATAACGAAAAGATAATCGGCGAGACTTACCGTCCAGATCTGGAGTTCACCGGTTGGATCTCGTAGAAAACGCCCAAAGAGGGAAGAAGACGGTGTAAAGGAAGGGGAAAAATAGCCCTTCATCAGATAAAACAGATCTGATAAGGGTTTTGTGTATTGCAAAATTCGGCCAAAACTCGCAGAAGAGAAACATGTTAAGGGTTAAATGCCTGAGAGAAAAAAAAACAGATAAAAAATATAACAAAAGATGTAAATGGGAAAATGGGACGGGGTGGAATGACCCTTGGCCTTCTCTTACCGATTTCCAAGGAAATCAAAATTTTTCGGTTATCTTGATGATATGCTGGCAAATCCGGCGGAAGACAGAGAGGTGCCGTGTGGGGGAAGGGGAATGAAAGAGAGAGAGTGGAAAACACAACCGGAAAAAGAGGAAAAGAAAGAAGAACAAGCCAACACCCACCAAAGACCCCGGAAAAACTTGAGAGAGAATTGAGAGCCATCCCACCCCGTTAGAATTTTAACTAAGTAAAAAGTACAGAAATCGAGTTTTTGCATTATAATCATGTTGAAAAGCTCGTAATAAATTAGATGAACTCCAAAATTTTTATTAAAACTTGTTTTGCGGTCCTCTTTCTAGAGGTTTCGGACGAGCGGGTCTAAATGAGCCGTAAAATGGACCCGTTAGATTTTTATCTAAGTAAAAAGTATAGAAATTGAGTTTTTACAATATAATCGTGTTGAAAAGCTTGTAATCAATTGTATGAACTCCTAAATTTGGATTAAAACGTATTCTGCAGCCCTTTTGTAGAGGTTTCGGAAGAGCGGGTCTAAATGGGCCGAATAATGGACCCGTTAGAATTTTAACTGAGTAAAAAGTACAGAAATCGTGTTTTTGCAATATAATTGTGTTGAAAAGCTCGTAATCAATTATATGAACTCCTAAAATTTGATTATTACTTGTTTTGCGGTCTTTTTTGTAGAGGTTTCGGACGGGTGAGTCTAAATGGGACGAACAATGGACCCGTTAGAATTTTAACTGAGTAAAAAGTACAGAAATCGAGTTTTTTTCAATATAATCCTGTTGAAAAGCTCGTAATAAATTATATGAACTCCGAAATTTTGAGTAAAACTTATTTTGCCGTCCTTTTTGTAAGGTTTCGGACGAGCGAGTCTAAATGGGTTAAACAATGGATCTGTTAGAGTTTTAACCGAGTAAAAAGTACAGAAATTGAGTTTTTGCAATATAACCGTGTTGAAAAGCTCGTAATTAATTATATGAACTCCTAAAATTTGATTATAACTTATTTTGCGGTCTTTTTTGTAGAGGTTTCGGACGAGCGGGTCTAATTGGGCCGAACAATGGACCCGTTAGAATTTTAAATAAATAAAAAGTACATAATCGAGTTTTTGCAATATAATCGTGTTGAAAAGCTCGTAATAAATTATATGAACTCCTAAGTTTTGATGAAAACTTGTTTTGTGGTCCTTTTTGTGGAGGTTTTGGACGAGCGGGTCTAAATGGGCTGTAAAATAGACCAGAAATCGAGTTTTTGCAATATAATCGTGTTGAAAAGCTCGTAAACAATTGTATGAACTCCTAAATTTGGATTAAAACTTATTTGCAACCCTTTTATAGAGGTTTCGAACGAGCGGGTCTAAATGGGCCGAAAAATGGATCCGTTAGAATTTTAACTGAGTAAAAAGTACTGTAATCGAGTTTTTGCAAGATAATTGTGTTGAAAAGCTCTTAATCAATTATATGAACTCCTAAAATTTGATTCTAACTTATTTTGCGATCTTTTTTGTAAAGGTTTCGGACGAGCGGGTCTAAATGGGACGAATAATGGACCCGTTAGAATTTTAACTGAGTAAAAAGTACATAAATCGAGTTTTTGCAATATAATCATGTTGAAAAGCTCGTAATCAATTATATGAACTCCTAAATTTGGATTATAACTTATTTTGCAACTATTTTTGTAGAGGTTTTGGAGGAGTGGGTTTTAATGGGCCGAAAAATAGACCCATTAGAATTTTAACTAAGTAAAAAGTACAGAAATCGAGTTTTTGAAACATAATCATGTTGAAAAGCTCGTAATAAATTATATGAACTCCTAAACTTTGATTAAAACTTATTTTGCGGTCCTTTTTGTAAGGTTTCGGATGAGCGGGTCTAAATGGGCCAAACAATGGACCTGTTAGAATTTTAACCTAGAAAAAAGTATAGAAATTGAGTTTTTGCAATATAATCGTGTTGAAAAGCTCGTAATTAATTATATGAACTCCTAAAATTTGATTATAACTTATTTTGCAGTCTTTTTTGTAGAGGTTTCAGATAAGGGGCTCTAATTGGGCAGAACAATGGACCCGTTAGAATTTTAACTAAGTAAAAAGTACAGAAATCGAGTTTTTGCAATATAATCATGTTGAAAAGCTCGTAATAAATTAGATGAACTCCTAAATTTTGATTAAAACTTGTTTTGCGGTCCTCTTTGTAGAGGTTTCGGACGAGCGGGTCTAAATGAGCCGTAAAATGGACCCGTTAGATTTTTATCTGAGTAAAAAGTATAGAAATTAAGTTTTTACAATATAATCGTGTTGAAAAGCTTGTAATCAATTGTATGAACTCCTAAATTTGGATTAAAACATATTCTGCAGCCCTTTTGTAGAGGTTTCGGACGAGTAGGTCTAAATGGGCCGAATAATGGACCCGTTAGAATTTTAACTGAGTAAAAAGTACAGAAATCGTGTTTTTGCAATATAATTGTGTTGAAAAGCTCGTAATCAATTATATGAACTCTTAAAATTTGATTATTACTTGTTTTGCGATCTTTTTTGTAGAGGTTTCGGACAGGTGAGTCTAAATGGGACGAACAATGGACCCGTTAGAATTTTAACTGAGTAAAAAGTACAGAAATCGAGTTTTTTCAATGTAATCGTGTTGAAAAGCTCGTAATAAATTATATGAACTTCGAAATTTTAAGTAAAACTTATTTTGCAGTCCTTTTTGTAAGGTTTCGGACGAGCGAGTCTAAATGGGTTAAACAATGGACCTGTTAGAGTTTTAACCGCGTAAAAAGTTAAGAAATTGAGTTTTAGCAATATAACCGTGTTGAAAAGCTCGTAATTAATTATATGAACTCCTAAAATTTGATTATAACTTATTTTGCGGTCTTTTTGGTTGAGGTTTCGGACGAGCGGGTCTAATTGGGCCGAACAATGGACCCGTTAGAATTTTAAATGAGTAAAAAGTACATAATCGAGTTTTTGCAATATAATCGTGTTGAAAAGCTCGTAATAAATTATATGAACTCCTATGTTTTGATGAAAACTTGTTTTGTGGTCCTTTTTGTGGAGGTTTTGGACGAGAGGGTCTAAATGGGCCGTAAAATGGAACAGAAATCGAGTTTTTGCAATATAATCGTCTTGAAAAGCTTGTAAACAATTGTATGAACTCCTAAATTTAGTTTAAAACTTATTTTGCAACCCTTTTATAGAGGTTTCGAACAAGCGGGTCTAAATGGGCCGAACAATGGATCCGTTAGAATTTTAACTGGGTAAAAAGTACAGTAATCGAGTTTTTGCAATATAATCGTGTTGAAAAGCTCTTAATCAATTATATGAACTCCTAAAATTTGATTCTAACTTATTTTGCGATCTTTTTTGTAATGGTTTCAGACAAGCAGGTCTAAATGGGCCGAACAATGGACCCGTTAGAATTTTAACTAAGTAAAAAGTACATAAATCGAGTTTTTGCAATATAATCATGTTGAAAAGCTCGTAATCAATTATATGAATTCCTAAATTTGGATTAAAACTTATTTTGCAGCTATTTTTGTAGAGGTTTTGGACGAGCGGGTCTAAATGGGCAAAACAATAGACCCATTAGAATTTTAACTAAGTAAAAAGTACAGAAATCGAGTTTTTGCAATATAATCGTGTTGAAAAGCTCGTAATCAATTATATGAACTCCTAAATTTTGATTAAAACTTATTTTGCGGTCCTTTTTGTAAGGTTTCGGATGAGCGGGTCTAAATGGGCCAAACAATGGCCTGTTAGAATTTTAACCTAGGAAAAAGTATAGAAATTGAGTTTTTGCAATATAATCGTGTTGAAAAGCTCGTAATTAATTATATGAACTCCTAAATTTTGATTATAACTTATTTTGCGGTCTTTTTTGTAGAGGTTTCAGATAAGCGGGTCTAATTGGGCAGGATAATGGACCCGTTAGAATTTTAACTAAGTAAAAAGTACAGAAATTGAGTTTTTGCAATATAATCGTGTTGAAAAGCTAGTAATAAATTAGATGAACTCCTAAATTTTGATTAAAACTTGTTTTGCGGTCCTCTTTGTAGAGGTTTCGGACGAGAGGGTCTAAATGGGTCGTAAAATGGACCCGTTAGATTTTTATATGAGTAAAAAGTATAGAAAATGATTTTTTACAATATAATCGTGTTGAAAAGCTTGTAATCAGTTGTATGAACTCCTAAATTTTGATTAAAACATATTCTGCAGCCCTTTTGTAGAGGTTTCGGACGAGCGGGTCTAAATGGGCCAAACAATGGACCCGTTAGAATTTTAACTGAGTAAAAAGTACAGAAATCATGTTTTTGCAATATAATTGTGTTGAAAAGCTCGTAATCAATTATATGAAATCCTAAAATTTGATTTTTACTTGTTTTGCGGTCTTTTTTGTAGAGGTTTCGGACGGGTGAGTCTAAATGGGACGAACAATGGACCCGTTAGAATTTTAACTGAGTAAAAAGTACAGAAATTGAGTTTTTTCAATATAATCGTGTTGAAAAGCTCGTAATAAATTATATGAACTCCGAAATTTTGAGTAAAACATATTTTGCAGTCCTTTTTGTAAGGTTTCGGACGAGCGAGTCTAAATGGGTTAAACAATGGACTTGTTGAGTTTTAACCGAGTAAAAAGTACAAAAATTGAGTTTTCGCAATATAACCGTGTTGAAAAGCTCGTAATTAATTATATGAACTCCTAAAATTTGATTATAACTTATTTTGCGGTCTTTTTTATAGAGGTTTCAGACGAGCGGGTCTACTTAGGCCGAACAATGGACCCGTTAGAATTTTAAATGAGTAAAAAGTACATAATCGAGTTTTTGCAATATAATCGTGTTGAAAAGCTCGTAATAAATTATATGAACTCCTAAGTTTTGATGAAAACTTGTTTTGTGGTCCTTTTTGTGGAGGTTTTGGACGAGCATGTCTAAATGGGCCGTAAAATGGACCAGAAATCGAGTTTTTGCAATATAATCGTGTTGAAAAGCTCGTAAACAATTGTATGAACTCCTAAATTTGGATTAAAACTTATTTTGCAACCCTTTTATAGAGGTTTCAAACGAGCGAGTCTAAATGGGCCGAACAATGGATCCGTTAGAATTTTAAGTGAGTAAAAAGTACAGTAATCGAGTTTTTGCAATATAATCGTGTTGAAAAACTCTTAATCAATTATATGAGCTCCTAAAATTTGATTCTAACTTATTTTGCGATCTTTTTTGTAAAGGTTTCAGACGAGCGGGTCTAAATGGGTCGAACAATGGACCCCTTAGAATTTTAACTGAGTAAAAAGTACATAAATCGCGTTTTTGCAATATAATCGTGTTGAAAAGCTCGTAATCAATTATATGAACTCCTAAATTTGGATTAAAACTTATTTTGCAGCTATTTTTGTAGAGGTTTTGGACGAGCGAGTCTAAATAGGCTGAACAATAGACCCATTAGAATTTTAACTAAGTAAAAAGTATAGAAATTGAGTTTTTGCAATATAATCGTGTTGAAAAGCTCGTAATTAATTATATGAACTCCTAAAATTTGATTATAACTTATTTTGCGGTCTTTTTTGTAGAGGTTTTAGATAAGCGGGTCTAATTGGGCAGAACAATGGACCAGTTAGAATTTTAACTAAGTAAAAATTACAGAAATCGAGTTTTTGTAATATAATCATGTTGAAAATCTCGTAATAAATTAGATGAACACCTAAATTTTGATTAAAACTTGTTTTGCGATCCTCTTTGTAGAGGTTTCGGACAGCGGGTCTAAATGGGCCGTAAAATGGACCCGTTAGATTTTTATCTGAGTAAAAAGAATAGAAATTGAGTTTTTACAATATAATCATGTTGAAAAGCTCGTAATCAATTATATAGACTCCTAAAATTTGATTATTACTTGTTTTGCGGTCTTTTTTTGTAGAGGTTTCAGACGGGTGAGTCTAAATGGGACGAACAATGGACCCGTTAGAATTTTAACTGAGTAAAAAGTACAGAAATCGAGTTTTTGCAATATAATCCTGTTGAAAAGCTCGTAATCAATTATATGAACTCCTAAATTTGGATTAAAACTTATTTTACAGCCCTTTTTTTAGAGGTTTAGAATTAGCGGGTCTAAATGGGCCGAACAATGGACCCGTTAGAATTTTAACGGAGTAAAAAGTACAGAAATCGAGTTTTTGCAATATAATCGTGTTGAAAAGCTCGTAATAAATTAGATGAACTCCTAAATTTTGATTAAAACTTGTTTTGCGGTCCTCTTTGTAGAGGTTTCGGACTAGCAGGTCTAAATGAGCTGTAAAATGGACCCGTTAGATTTTTATCTGAGTAAAAAGAATAAAAATTGAGTTTTTACAATATAATCGTGTTGAAAAGCTTGTAATCAATTGTATGAACTCCTAAATTTGGATTAAAACATATTCTGCGGCCCTTTTGTAGAGATTTCGGACGAGCGGGTCTAAATAGGCCGAATAATGGACCCGTTAGAATTTTAACTGAGTAAAAAGTACAGAAATCGTGTTTTTGCAATATAATTGTGTTGAAAAGCTCGTAATCAATTATATGAACTCCTAAAATTTGATTATTACTTGTTTTGCGGTCTTTTTTGTAGAGGTTTCGGACGGGTGAGTCTAAATGGGACGAACAATGGACCCGTTAGAATTATAACTCAGTAAAAAGTACAGAAATCGAGTTTTTTCAATATAATCCTGTTGAAAAGCTCGTAATAAATTATATGAACTCCGAAATTTTGAGTAAAACTTATTTTGCCGTCCTTTTTGTAAGGTTTCGGACTAGCGAGTCTAAATGGGTTAAACAATGGACCTGTTAGAGTTTTAACCGAGTAAAAAGTACAGAAATTGAGTTTTAGCAATATAACCGTGTTGAAAAGCTCGTAATTAATTATATGAACTCCTAAAATTTGATTATAACTTATTTTGCGGTTTTTTTTGTACAGGTTTCAGACGAGCGTGTCTAATTGGGCCGAACAATGGACCCGTTAGAATTTTAAATGAGTAAAAAGTACATAATCGAGTTTTTGCAATATAATCGTGTTGAAAAGCTCGTAATAAATTATATGAACTCCTAAGTTTTGATGAAAACTTGTTTTGTGGAGGTTTTGGACGAGCGGGTCTAAATGGGCCGTAAAATGGACCAGAAATCGAGTTTTTGCAATATAATCGTGTTGAAAAGCTCGTAAACAATTGTATGAACTCCTAAATTTGGATTAAAACTTATTTGCAACCCTTTTATAAAGGTTTCGAATGAGCGGGTCTAAATGGGCCGAACAATGGATCCGTTAGAATTTTAACTGAGTAAAAAGTACAGTAATCGAGTTTTTGCAAGATAATCGTGTTGAAAAGCTCTTAATTAATTATATGAACTCCTAAAATTTGATTCTAACTTATTTTACGATCTTTTTTGTTTAGGTTTCTGATGAGCGGGTCTAAATGGGCCGAACAATAGACCCGTTAGAATTTTAACTGAGTAAAAAGTACATAAATCGAGTTTTTGCAATATAATCGTGTTGAAAAGCTCGTAATCAATTATATGAAATCCTAAATTTGGATTAAAACTTATTTTGCAGCTATTTTTGTAGAGGTTTTGGACGAGCGGGTCTAAATGGGCCGAACAATAGACCCATTAGAATTTTAACTAAGTAAAAAGTACAGAAATCGAGTTTTTGCAACATAATCGTGTTGAAAAGCTCGTAATCAATTATATGAACTCCTAAACTTTGATTAAAACTTATTTTGCGGTCCTTTTTGTAAGGTTTCGGATGAGCGGGTCTAAATGGGCCAAACAATGGACCTGTTAGAATTTTAACCTAGAAAAAAGTAAAGAAATTGAGTTTTTGCAATATAATCGTGTTGAAAAGCTCGTAATTAATTATATGAACTCCTAAAATTTGATTATAACTTATTTTGCGGTCTTTTTTGTAGAGGTTTCAGATAAGCGGGTCTAATTGGGCAGAACAATGGACCCGTTAGAATTTTAACTAAGTAAAAAGTACAGAAATCGAGTTTTTGCAATATAATCGTGTTGAAAAGCTCGTAATAAATTAGATGAACTCCTAAATTTTGATTAAAACTTGTTTTGCGGTCCTCTTTGTAGAGGTTTCGGACGAGCGGGTCTAAATGGGCCGTAAAATGGACCCGTTAGATTTTTATCTGAGTAAAAAGTATAGAAATTGAGTTTTTACAATATAATCGTGTTGAAAAGCTTGTAGTCAATTGTATGAACTCCTAAATTTGGATTAAAACATATTCTGTAGCCCTTTTGTAGAGATTTCGGACGAGCGGGTCTAAATAGGCCGAATAATGGACCCGTTAGAATTTTAACTGAGTAAAAAGTACAGAAATCGTGTTTTTGCAATATAATTGTGTTGAAAAGCTCGTAATCAATTATATGAACTCCTAAAATTTGATTATTACTTGTTTTGCGGTCTTTTTTGTAGAGGTTTCGGACGGGTGAGTCTAAATGGGACGAACAATGGACCCGTTAGAATTTTAACTCAGTAAAAAGTACAGAAATCGAGTTTTTTCAATATAATCCTGTTGAAAAGCTCGTAACAAATTATATGAACTCCGAAATTTTGAGTAAAACTTATTTTGCCGTCTTTTTTGTAAGGTTTCGGACGAGCGAGTCTAAATGGGTTAAACAATGGACCTGTTAGAGTTTTAACCGAGTAAAAAGTACAGAAATTGAGTTTTAGCAATATAACCGTGTTGAAAAGCTCGTAATTAATTATATGAACTCCTAAAATTTGATTATAACTTATTTTGCGGTTTTTTTTGTAGAGGTTTCAGACGAGCGTGTCTAATTG
Source organism: Hibiscus trionum (assembly GCA_030270665.1). Classification (NCBI taxonomy): domain Eukaryota; kingdom Viridiplantae; phylum Streptophyta; class Magnoliopsida; order Malvales; family Malvaceae; genus Hibiscus; species Hibiscus trionum. Next base: position 32,125,458 of record BSYR01000010.1, on the reverse strand, counting down.
GGCCGAACAATGGACCCGTTAGAATTTTAAATGAGTAAAAATTACATAATAGAGTTTTTTCAATATAATCGTGTTGAAAAGCTCGTAATAAATTATATGAACTCCTAAGTTTTGATGAAAACTTGTTTTGTGGAGGTTTTGGACGAGCGGGTCTAAATGGGCCGTAAAATGGACCAGAAATCGAGTTTTTGCAATATAATCGTGTTGAAAAGCTCGTAAACAATTGTATGAACTCCTAAATTTGGATTAAAACTTATTTGCAACCCTTTTATAAAGGTTTCGAATGAGCGGGTCTAAATGGGCCGAACAATGGATCCGTTAGAATTTTAACTGAGTAAAAAGTACAGTAATCGAGTTTTTGCAAGATAATCGTGTTGAAAAGCTCTTAATTAATTATATGAACTCCTAAAATTTGATTCTAACTTATTTTACGATCTTTTTTGTTTAGGTTTCGGATGAGCGGGTCTAAATGGGCCGAACAATAGACCCGTTAGAATTTTAACTGAGTAAAAAGTACATAAATCGAGTTTTTGCAATATAATCGTGTTGAAAAGCTCGTAATCAATTATATGAAATCCTAAATTTGGATTAAAACTTATTTTGCAGCTATTTTTGTAGAGGTTTTGGACGAGCGGGTCTAAATGGGCCGAACAATAGACCCATTAGAATTTTAACTAAGTAAAAAGTACAGAAATCGAGTTTTTGCAACATAATCGTATTGAAAAGCTCGTAATCAATTATATGAACTCCTAAACTTTGATTAAAACTTATTTTGCGGTCCTTTTTGTAAGGTTTCGGATGAGCGGGTCTAAATGGGCCAAACAATGGACCTGTTAGAATTTTAACCTAGAAAAAAGTATAGAAATTGAGTTTTTGCAATATAATCGTGTTGAAAAGCTCGTAATTAATTATATGAACTCCTAAAATTTGATTATAACTTATTTTGCGGTCTTTTTTGTAGAGGTTTCAGATAAGCGGGTCTAATTGGGCAGAACAATGGACCCGTTAGAATTTTAACTAAGTAAAAAGTACAGAAATCGAGTTTTTGCAATATAATCGTGTTGAAAAGCTCGTAATAAATTAGATGAACTCCTAAATTTTGATTAAAACTTGTTTTGCGGTCCTCTTTGTAGAGGTTTCGGACGAGCGGGTCTAAATGAGCCGTAAAATGGACCCGTTAGATTTTTATCTGAGTAAAAAGTATAGAAATTGAATTTTTACAATATAATCGTGTTGAAAAGCTTGTAATCAATTGTATGAACTCCTAAATTTGGATTAAAACATATTCTGCAGCCCTTTTGTAGAGATTTCGGACGAGCGGGTCTAAATAGGCCGAATAATGGACCCGTTAGAATTTTAACTGAGTAAAAAGTACAGAAATCGTGTTTTTGCAATATAATTGTGTTGAAAAGCTCGTAATCAATTATATGAACTCCTAAAATTTGATTATTACTTGTTTTGCGGTCTTTTTTGTAGAGGTTTCGGACGGGTGAGTCTAAATGGGACGAACAATGGACCCGTTAGAATTTTAACTGAGTAAAAAGTACAGAAATCGAGTTTTTTCAATATAATCCTGCTGAAAATGTAACACCCCAATTTTGAGCTTAGAAGTTTTGGGTTTGGACCGGACCGGTCGTTTCGCGGTTCTAATATAAAAGAGTGAATTTAGGAAAGCCTAGTTCGGGTTGCGTTAAAAATGTGGAAAAATGTCTTAAAATCCTCTTTTATTATGTATAAGAGAAAAGTGAAATCAATTTTACAAAATGAGGTTTGGAAGTGTGACATTTTGGGTTAGTGACCAAAATGTAATTTTCGAAAACTGTGAGACTGTTTTAAAAAGGATTGAAACTTTGAATCTTTAAGGAGCTATTTACCCAATAGGAGTTTCTCCAGATTTTTCCTAAATATTAAAGGTTTAATAAATGGTTTTTAAATAAAAGAAAAAGAGAGGGAAGATATTTTGACATTTTCCAACTAACTTTTCCTAAAATTCTATTTTCATTTTCTCTCATCTTTTCTCTCAAACCAAACACATTTCTCCAGAGCTTTTTCCTCTGATTTTTGACATCCAAACATGAGATTTTAATTCTCTTTTGATCTCTAATCATCTCTTCAACAAAACCTCACCGTTTGCTACTTGGATCTTCAAGAATTTTGATTTTAAAAAGGGAGAAACTCAAGTTTAGAGGTATGAACGTCCTTCTCCTCTAAATTCTCAGTTCTTTACTGAAATTCCCAAGTTCTCAATCCTTGATGTGTGTTTAATTAAAGGTTTTACAATTGTATTCTTGATTTCGGCTTTAAAATGCAAGATTTGTTTGATTTTGATGAAATTTCGTATAATCTGATTGGGCAGTGTTTTGAGGTGTCAATTTGATGTTAAATGAATGTTTAATTGATGAGAAATTGAGATTTAATCAATGCAATCCCGGATAGGTTGAATTTCCTAAGTTTTACTTGTATTAGTGATGGTTTGTGGAATGATCTTGATGATCTGTTATGGCTGGAGGTATAAGGATGTGTTGAGATCCATTTTGGATGTTAATTAATGTTTAAAGATGTTTAGAGTTGATGAATCTTGGCTGGGTAGTGTTGTGGAGTTGTTTGGTTGTGTTTTCGGTTGTGTTTGGTAGCCGAAAATGGAGTGTGGATGAGAGCAGCGAGTTTAGGTGCTTTCATTGTAGATATTAATGCATGATGATGCATTAATCTACTGTTTTGATGTGTTTAAAACAGGGGAGTCATCTTTGGATCCTAGTGGTGGAGATCCGGAAGCTTGATTGGTGTTTCGGCAATAGGCGAAACGGAATCGGTGAGTGGATTTTGGTTTTCAGCTTTGAAACCAATGTTTTGAAGGTTTGGGAGCTTAATTTAAGTCTAAGCAACTTAGCTAAGCTCAAGAGTAAGTTTTCGGAAAAACTCTCTTGATGATGAACCATGGATTGGTTGTGTGCAATGTGGTTTGTTTGCATGTTTTAAATCCTGTTTTGGAAGCATATTTAGCATGTTTATTTGCTGAGATTATAAGCCATGTGTTGAAGGATGCTCAAGGTAAGAGATCCTTGTTTTTGAACATTGTTTAAATGTGGTTTGATGCCTAAGGATGCATGATGTTTATGGCTTTGTTAAATGCTTAAAAACAGTGGAATATTGTTGTTAATGATGCATATTGGCAAGTGATGGTTAAGGTCACAAAGGTGTTTAAAAGTCCTTGTGTGAGCCTTGTTTATTTAAGAACAACATGGTGGTTAAAAGTCCATGGTTGGTTCTTGGTTAAGATCACAAAGGTGGTTAAAAGTCCTTGTGTGAATCTTGTGTATTTTAAGAACAACATGGTGTTTAAAAGTCCATGGTTGGTTCTTGGTTAAGGTTACAAAGGTGGTTAAAATTCCTTGTGTAAGCCTTGTTATTTAAGAACACCAAGGTGTTTAAAAGTCCTTGGGTGATTCTTGTTAAGGACACAAAGGTGTTTAAAAGTCCTTGTGTGGTCCTTGTCATGGTGTTTAAAAGTCCATGGATGATTCTTGTTAAGGACACAATGGTGTTTAAAAGTCCATGTGTGGTCCTTGGAAATTATAAGATCACAATGGTGTTTAAAAGTCCATGTGTGGATCTTATGTTGAATGTATCACTTGTTGCCAATGTGACATGTTATGAACTTGAAGCATGAATTGCTTGTTCTAAATGCTTTAGTGCATGTGCAAATGATGTATGATTTAAGGTTTTTAAAGGTGTTTCATAAATGCATTATTGTGTGGTTTTAAATGAGCATTCCTCACTAAGCTTTTTGCTTACGCTCTCTCTCTCTTTTCTTAAACCAATAATGCAGAGCATTAAAGTGCATTGAGGGCAGCAAGGAGGTGAAGAATCCAAGTGGTGAACTAAGCTCATGTATGGTGAAGGTTTCTTAAACACTATTAGCTTTTGGCATTTGGAAATGGGGAACCTATGTTGATGTTTTAGGAGATGTTTTGGACTCCTTAAGTTGGTTTTATGTTGTTAATGTTGTTGGAACATGTAAATGGCCTTTATGTGGTTGATTTGGTATTTTGATGCTTGAATGGTTTATGAAATAGGAAGCTTGCCTATAGAATTGGGGATTTGCTTAATTGATGCCATGTTTGAGTATGATTGAAGCAATTATGTTCCTTGATTGTTGAATGACTTGCTGGTATATTTTGGTGGCATTTGGAGCATGTTTGATGGGTCGAATATGTGTTAATTCAGCAAAAATCTGCAAATCTGGGCAGGCCGTATCGGAACGGGTGCTACCGTTTCGGAACAGGGGCCTGAAATGGTCTAGGCGTTCCGAAACGGGAGGAACCGTTCCGGAACGGAAATGCCACTGCCATGCCTCGTTTCGGAACCAGTTTCGGAACGGTCCCGCGTTTCGGAACAGGTCCTCCCTGTTTCGGAACACTCGACCGTTGGTGATGTGAGCACGTCATCACCAGCACATGTTGCTGATCCGGAGGTCTTACCGTTAGGACCAATTACGCGATCTAGGGCGCAACGTTTCAGGGAAGCTCTGTTCCTTATTTGTGCTAATATTTCTGAATCATTCGATAATACTTGTGCCTTAGACAATAAGGCTTTTAATTTGTTACATACTGATGTGTAACATTTTATATGCTATATTAATTTTATTATTGTGTTTACTATGCATATAGTATGTTTCGGTGAGTTTTGAATAAGTTTGATATGCCTTATAATGTTTTTATATTTATTTAAGTTATATTATTTATTATGACTGTTTAAATGATATATATATAAATGTGTGTGTGTTTGGAATAATGTTGTTTTAATTTGTGTGTGCGTGAAATTTGGTAATATGAAATAATATTTTTATGTGTGCAGATTTGCTTTGCCATTCACATGATTGGGAGTGTGAATTAAAAGGAAACCACGTGGATACCAACCTGCCCATTTAATCTTGCCGTCCACTTGCTTATTTAAATATGTTTATTCAGCCCTCCTTTTGCACACATGCCGAATGGTGCATTATACAAAGGTCCATACTCACCATGCCGCCAGCAAAGCATCTCCATGTGCTAATTTCTGCTCAACTTACACGGCAAATTGGAATCAATTGCAGCCTTTTCTTTTTTAAATTGTTTGTGCGGCAGAATTGAACCCAAAAAAACTGCACCAAGCATGTGCTTGGAATTAAAAGAGCTGCTCCCTCCTCAAAGTGCCACACTTGCCATTGCTTTTTATAATCCACTTGCCATCACCACTTGAAGATTAAAATATATAATCCAAATGACAGCCCATTTTTCTTTGCATTGCTGGAATTTAAGTGCTGCACATTCAAGTTGTCAACTACACGTCTAGAGAAGGAATTATGGAAGCCACCCATGCTGCCCACCTACAACCATTGAAGATTTAATATTCAAATGCCCAATTTGCATGTGAATGTTTCACCGAATGCCACCAGCACATACACGGCTGGAAATGGAGTTTGTTTTATTTTATTTTATTTTTTTTATTTTCCTTTTCTTATTTTCATTCACTATAAATATGTAATGAATTTTCATTTGTAAGAGACCAATTCAGATTATAAAGACTTCTTTGTGAGAGTTTCTCTCAATTATGGTTCTTTTTAGAACTATTTCCTTGATACTTCGGGTTCCCAATTGTTAGATAATTGACGGGTCCAAGTACTTATTCGGATAAATTCAAGATAAGGTTCGGGTTCGTTCAACAGATTGTTCGAGTTCTTCCTTGGAGTTTATTCATCTATCGACTACGAAGAATAGATTCGATTCGGGTTTGCATAACAGATTATGCAGGTTCTTTCGAGTTCGTCGTGTCAAGACCAAGAACGCTGCTGCTATTGTTGAATGATTGAAGATATCATCTTCATCTTTAAATTATTTCAGCAATTTTCTTCTTTTCCTCATTTCTGAATTATTTTCTTATTTTCTTTATTTCTGACACCTATATAAAAATCTATGTTTGTTTCTATTGCAGAGAAAATACGTGCTATTATCCTAGATCCGTGAATGAACAAGGAAAGTTGATTTCTTCAACAGCCACCCTTGTATCATATGGTAATCAGAGCTTTGGTCGGATTCTAGCACCTTCTGCACTACCAGACAAAATATATATATATATATATATATCTATCCAAAAGACAAAAAAAAAAGTCAAAAAAAATTTAGAATTATATATATATATATATATATACGAAAATTCAAAAAAAAAGAAAAGAAAAAGAGTGATGAGTTGTGAAGAATAAAAAAAACAACAGAAAAAAAAAATTGTTGAAAGGTTTTGATATGTTGAAGGATGTATCTATCTTACCTTGAAATGCTTTGAAATCACCCGAAATCAACTTTTCTTGTTTGTTCCGGAGATAAGATGGTGGTAAGCATTTCTACTGCGTAAGTTGCTAAATTCTTGTTCTTTTAGCATCCTTTCTTTCATTTCATATTGTTATTTTTTTTACCCAAATTCTCAACTTTCATTTTTTTTATTATTTTTTTTCTTTTCTCCTAACCCTTATCAGTGTTCTAACAATATTCACCCGTTACCCGTTATTTCAATTTGATAACACTTGAAGAATCTGAACATCGGAATCAGTTCCTTTAAAGAACTAAATACGAGAGATCGAGGGAAAAGGCAAACAGAGCGTGTGAGAACAGAAGGGGAGACAAAAAGAGCCATTCAAGTATTCTCCCGAGTGATACACGAGTGCTGAGTGTTAATTCCTTATTTTCTTGAGTGTAAAATTCTTTGGAGTGACTAGTGAGGATTTTTGTTGTGTGATTGGTGAGGACTATTTTTTTTAACCTAAAAACCGTTTGTTTGTTTGTTTTATTTGTGTTAACAATGACAGGTTCTGATGAACAACAACTACCGAATCTTCAAATGCAAGCCTTAGAGAGAATGATGCAACGAATAGTGGCTACCGCCTTAGAACCAATACAGTCGAGGATGGATAGGTTTGACGGAGGGTCAAACTCTGTTAATGATGTATTGAACGAAAATGAAATCGAACAGACACTGAGGCAGCATACTCCTAGACAAGGACGTGTGCAACAGGTAGATGATAATTTGACTAACATTAAGGTTGCTATTCCTTCTTTTCAGGGACGTTCAGATCCTGATGCATATTTGGCTTGGGAAAGCAAAGTGGAGCACATTTTCGAGTGTTATAATTACTCGGAACAAAAGAAGGTTCGATTAGCAGCAACAGAATTTGTTGATTATGCCTTGATATGGTGGGACCAATTATTGCTTAGTCGTAGACGTACTGGTGATGACCCAGTTGCGACATGGACCGAGATGAAGCGACTAATGCGTAAAAGGTTTGTTCCTATTCACTATCATCGTGATTTGTTTCAAAAATTGCAAAACCTGAAACAGGGGAGTAGAAGTGTTGAAGATTATTTTAAGGATATGGAAATGGCTATGATGCGTGCGAATATCGAGGAAGATCGAGAAGCTACCATGGCACGTTTTCTAGCAGGGTTGAACACAGAGATTGCCAACGCTGTTGAGTTACAGCCTTATGTCGAGGTTGATGACATGGTACAGATGGCAATAAAGATTGAACGACAACAGCGCAGGAAGTCTTCAAATCGAGGAAACCCTTCCTTTAAATCTTTTTCAAATCCGTTATATACCCCTAACAATTCCAGGAAACAAACACCGCAAACGCCACTTCGGATTCGAGAGCAAGGCGAATCCAGCACACCAAAGCCTCCCGTTGCTAATAAGGGGTATGGCAAGCAGCAAGTGGTTACACAAGAGCGATCGCGAGATATCCAGTGTTTTAAGTGCCTTGGAAGAGGACATGTTGCTAGTCAATGTCCTAATCGGAGGGTTATATTGATGAAAGATGATGGCAAGATTGAGTCAGATTCCGAAGAGGAATTGCATGATGACCTTACTGAAGAGGAAGACGAGACCGACCTAGAGGTTCCTGAATCTGGTAAGGTAATGGAACTTATGGTTATTAAAAGAAGTCTGAATGTGCAACAGGTACCGGATGATCTACAGCGTGAGAATATCTTTCACACACGTTGCAAAGTGCAAGACAAGGTATGTGTTATGATTATTGATAGCGGTAGTTGTACTAACGTCGCCAGTTCAGTAATGGTTGACAGGTTAGATCTGAAAACAACAAAGCACCCCCATCCATATAAGCTACAATGGTTGAATGATAGTGGTGAGCTTAAAGTGACCAAACAGGCTATTGTACCATTTTCAATTGGAAACTACAAGGACGAGGTCCTTTGTGATGTTGTGACAATGGATGCTACCCACCTTCTTTTGGGACGCCCTTGGCAGTATGACAAGAAGGTAATGCATGATGGTTATACAAATCGTTACTCTTTTATGCATGCAGGTAAGAAGATTACTTTGACTCCTTTGGCACCGAGTCAAGTGTTTGAAGATCAAGCAAGCTTGAAAAAGAGTAAAGAGACTGCAAAGGAGAAGAAGAAGATGTCTGTGTATGCAAGCAGTAGCGAAATCAGGAAATGTCTTTCCTCTCAACAATCTGTTCTTATTTTAATGTTTAAAGATTATTGTTTATTGACAGATTTTCCTACTGATCTACCGTCACCAATTTTGACACTTTTGCAGGAGTTTGAAGATGTGTTTCCAGCTGAAACACCGAAGGGATTGCCACCTCTTCGTGGCATTGAGCACCAGATTGATTTCATTCCAGGTGCTACTATTCCGAACCGGCCAGCTTATCGAACCAACCCTGAAGAGACGAAAGAGCTTCAAAGGCAAATTACTGAGTTGATGGACAAGGGTTACATTCGAGAGAGTTTGAGTCCGTGTGCTGTTCCGGTGCTGTTAGTACCGAAGAAAGATGGTTCTTGGAGGATGTGCGTAGATTGTCGAGCTGTGAACCAGATCACTATTAAGTATCGTCATCCCATTCCAAGACTTGATGACATGTTGGACGAGCTTTGCGGAGCCGTCATCTTCTCCAAAATTGACTTGAGGAGCGGCTATCATCAGATTCGCATGCGAGAAGGCGATGAGTGGAAAACAGCCTTCAAGACAAAGCTAGGTTTGTACGAATGGTTAGTAATGCCTTTTGGTTTAACTAATGCACCTAGTACTTTTATGCGTTTGATGAATCATGTTCTGCGATCTTTCATTGGTAAATTCTGTGTTGTATACTTTGACGATATCTTGGTCTATAGCAAGTCTTTACAGGATCATGTAGGACATTTGCGAGTTGTTTTGCAGGTTTTACGAGAAGAAAGATTGTTTGGTAACATGGAGAAGTGTGTATTTTGTACTAACAAACTCACATTTCTTGGTTACATTGTTAGTTCTCAAGGAGTTGAAGTTGATCCTGAGAAGATAAAGGCAATTCAGGAATGGTCACGACCGACATCGATTACTCAAGTTAGATCGTTCCATGGTTTAGCGAGTTTTTATCGACGGTTTGTTCCTAACTTCAGTTCTATTACCGCCCCCTTAACCGGGATTATAAAGAAGAATTCAGTCTTCTCATGGGGTGAAGAACAAGAAGATGCCTTTCTGAAAATTAAAGACTTTCTGACTAGGGCACCTGTATTAGCATTACCTGATTTTGATAAAATGTTTGAAATCGAATGTGATGCTTCTGGAATTGGTATAGGCGCTGTTTTGATGCAGGAAAAGAGGCCCGTTGCTTACTTTAGCGAGAAATTGAGTGGAGCTACATTAAATTATCCTGTCTATGATAAAGAGATGTATGCACTGATTCGGGCATTGGAGACATGGCAACACTATCTGTTGCCTAAGGAGTTTGTGATCCACACCGACCACGAGGCTTTACGTTACATCACAGGTCAGCATAAATTGAATAAACGACATGCTAAGTGGGTTGAATTCTTAGAATCTTTTCCTTATGTCATTCGTTACAAGAAAGGGAAAGAAAATGTTGTTGCTGATGCATTATCACGTAGGTATGCACTTTTGAGTTATCTTGATTCACATCTTATTGGTTTTGCATATATTCGTGATTTATACCCTGATGATCCTGATTTTGGAGATAAGTTTAATGCTTGTTCAAAAGGTGCAGATGGAAAGTTTTACAGGCATGATGGCTATCTTTTCAAAGAAAACAGGATTTGCATTCCACAGGGTTCGATGCGTGATATCCTGATTCGTGAGGCACATGAAGGTGGATTAATGGGTCATTTTGGTGTCACTAAAACGTTACATACACTGAAAGAGCATCTATTCTGGCCAAAGATGCGCAGGGACGTTGAAAGGTATTGTGAACGTTGTGTGACATGTAGGAAGGCAAAATCGAAGGTTTCACCACATGGTATGTACTTACCTCTACCTATTCCTGATTCCCCTTGGACGGATATTTCGATGGATTTTGTTTTGGGATTGCCTCGAACTAGAAATGGTAGAGATAGTGTATTTGTTGTGGTTGACCGGTTCTCAAAAATGGCACATTTTATTGCTTGCCATAAGACTGATGATGCTGTTAATGTGGCTAACTTATTCTTTAGGGATATTGTACGTTTACATGGTATTCCTAGGTCAATTGTTTCTGACAAGGATGTGAAGTTTTTGAGTCACTTCTGGAGGACTCTTTGGAGCAAATTAGGTACGAAACTCATGTTTTCTACTACTTGTCATCCCCAAACTGATGGACAAACTGAGGTTGTTAACAGGGTTTTATCTACTCTACTTCGTTCCATCATTAAAAAGAATATTAAGACTTGGGAGGATTGTTTGCCACATGTTGAATTTGCATATAATCGTGCTATTCATTCTGCTACTAAGGTGTCACCATTTGAGGTTGTTTATGGTTTTAACCCCATTACGCCTCTAGACTTGTTACCTCTGCCACAGGAACAGGTGACGAACAGGGACGGTCAAGCAAAAGCAGAATATGTCAAGAAATTGCATCAGAAAGTGAAGGAAAATCTTGAGCGAAGGACTCAGCAATATGAAAAGCAAGCGAGTAAGGGAAGAAAGCGAGTCACCTTCGAAGTTGGAGACTGGGTTTGGGTTCATTTCCGAAAGGAAAGATTTCCAGCCCAAAGGCGGTCGAAGCTGTTACCGCGAGGAGATGGTCCTTTTCAGGTGTTGGAGAAAGTGAATGACAACGCCTACAAGTTAGATCTACCTGGAGAATACAATGTGAGTGCCACATTTAATGTTTCTGACTTAACCCCTTATGGCGATTTTACAGATTTGAGGACAAATCCTTTTCAAGAAGGGGGGGATGATGTGAGCACGTCATCACCAGCACATGTTGCTGATCCGGAGGTCTTACCGTTAGGACCAATTACGCGATCTAGGGCGCAACGTTTCAGGGAAGCTCTGTTCCTTATTTGTGCTAATATTTCTGAATCATTCGATAATACTTGTGCCTTAGACAATAAGGCTTTTAATTTGTTACATACTGATGTGTAACATTTTATATGCTATATTAATTTTATTATTGTGTTTACTATGCATATAGTATGTTTCGGTGAGTTTTGAATAAGTTTGATATGCCTTATAATGTTTTTATATTTATTTAAGTTATATTATTTATTATGACTGTTTAAATGATATATATATAAATGTGTGTGTGTTTGGAATAATGTTGTTTTAATTTGTGTGTGCGTGAAATTTGGTAATATGAAATAATATTTTTATGTGTGCAGATTTGCTTTGCCATTCACATGATTGGGAGTGTGAATTAAAAGGAAACCACGTGGATACCAACCTGCCCATTTAATCTTGCCGTCCACTTGCTTATTTAAATATGTTTATTCAGCCCTCCTTTTGCACACATGCCGAATGGTGCATTATACAAAGGTCCATACTCACCATGCCGCCAGCAAAGCATCTCCATGTGCTAATTTCTGCTCAACTTACACGGCAAATTGGAATCAATTGCAGCCTTTTCTTTTTTAAATTGTTTGTGCGGCAGAATTGAACCCAAAAAAACTGCACCAAGCATGTGCTTGGAATTAAAAGAGCTGCTCCCTCCTCAAAGTGCCACACTTGCCATTGCTTTTTATAATCCACTTGTCATCACCACTTGAAGATTAAAATATATAATCCAAATGACAGCCCATTTTTCTTTGCATTGCTGGAATTTAAGTGCTGCACATTCAAGTTGTCAACTACACGTCTAGAGAAGGAATTATGGAAGCCACCCATGCTGCCCACCTACAACCATTGAAGATTTAATATTCAAATGCCCAATTTGCATGTGAATGTTTCACCGAATGCCACCAGCACATACACGGCTGGAAATGGAGTTTGTTTTATTTTATTTTATTTTTTTTATTTTCCTTTTCTTATTTTCATTCACTATAAATATGTAATGAATTTTCATTTGTAAGAGACCAATTCAGATTATAAAGACTTCTTTGTGAGAGTTTCTCTCAATTATGGTTCTTTTTAGAACTATTTCCTTGATATTTCGGGTTCCCAATTGTTAGATAATTGACGGGTCCAAGTACTTATTCGGATAAATTCAAGATAAGGTTCGGGTTCGTTCAACAGATTGTTCGAGTTCTTCCTTGGAGTTTATTCATCTATCGACTACGAAGAATAGATTCGATTCGGGTTTGCATAACAGATTATGCAGGTTCTTTCGAGTTCGTCGTGTCAAGACCAAGAACGCTGCTGCTATTGTTGAATGATTGAAGATATCATCTTCATCTTTAAATTATTTCAGCAATTTTCTTCTTTTCCTCATTTCTGAATTATTTTCTTATTTTCTTTATTTCTGACACCTATATAAAAATCTATGTTTGTTTCTATTGCAGAGAAAATACGTGCTATTATCCTAGATCCGTGAATGAACAAGGAAAGTTGATTTCTTCAACAGCCACCCTTGTATCAGTTGGGCTCTGAAATTGATGGTTATATGTTTTGAAACGCTTGCGTTTTGGTCCCGAAATTTGTTATTGCAATTGAATGAGGTTGGAATGTCCGTTTGAGCTGAAATTTGGCAGAGAAGCATGAACGATGATTAATTTCAAGTTGGTAACTTCTAATTGGGTTAAGTCCTTATAATTTTCAGAATTTACATTTTGTTCATTAAAGTTGTAATTTGTTCAATTGAGTCCCTGAATGTTCTCTGATTGTTTTGATCTTTGAGTATGATTATCTTGTGAACATATCTAGGGTTAATGTGCATTTAGACAAGTTTAAAAAGAAAAAAAAGGGTCGTTAATCAAGGTTGACTTTCGGGTTGACTTTGATTTTCCCGTGTAAACTTCTTAATTCGGGTCAACCGTCTAGGCCGGGTTAAAGGGGTTACAGAAAAGCTCGTAATAAATTATATGAACTCCGAAATTTTTAGTAAAACTTATTTTGCCGTCCTTTTTGTAAGGTTTCAGACGAGCGAGTCTAAATGGGTTAAACAATGGACCTGTTAGAGTTTTAATCGAGTAAAAAGTACAGAAATTGAGTTTTAGCAATATAACCGTGTTGAAAAGCTTGTAATTAATTATATGAACTCCTAAAATTTGATTATAACTTATTTTGCGGTTTTTTTTTTGTAGAGCTTTCGGACGAGCGTGTCTAATTGGGCTGAACAATGGACCCGTTAGAATTTTAAATGAGTAAAAAGTACATAATCGAGTTTTTGCAATATAATCGTGTTGAAAAGCTCGTAATAAATTATATGAACTCCTAAGTTTTGATGAAAACTTGTTTTGTGGAGGTTTTGGACGAGCGGGTCTAAATGGGCCGTAAAATGGACCAGAAATCGAGTTTTTGCAATATAATCGTGTTGAAAAGCTCGTAAACAATTGTATGAACTCCTAAATTTGGATTAAAACTTATTTGCAACCCTTTTATAGAGGTTTCGAATGAGCGGGTCTAAATGGGCCCAACAATGGATCCGTTAGAAATTTAACTGAGTAAAAAGTACAGTAATCGAGTTTTTGCAAGATAATCGTGTTGAAAAGCTCTTAATTAATTATATGAACTCCTAAAATTTGATTCTAACTTATTTTGCAATCTTTTTTGTTTAGGTTTCGGACGAGCGAGTCTAAATGGGCCGAACAATGGACCCGTTAGAACTTTAACTGAGTAAAAAGTACATAAATCGAGTTTTTGCAATATAATCGTGTTGAAAAGCTCGTAATCAATTATATGAAATCCTAAATTTGGATTAAAACTTATTTTGCAGCTATTTTTGTAGAGGTTTTGGACGAGCGGGTCTAAATGGGCCGAACAATAGACCCATTAGAATTTTAACTAAGTAAAAAGTACAAAAATCGAGTTTTTGCAACATAATCATGTTGAAAAGCTCGTAATCAATTATATGAACTCCTAAACTTTGATTAAAACTAATTTTGCGGCCCTTTCTGTAAGGTTTCGGATGAGCGGGTCTAAATGGGCCAAACAATGGACCTGTTAGAATTTTAACCTAGAAAAAAGTATAGAAATTGAGTTTTTGCAATATAATTGTGTTGAAAAGCTCGTAATTAATTATATGAACTCCTAAAATTTGATTATAACTTATTTTGCGGTCTTTTTTGTAGAGGTTTCAGATAAGCGGGTCTAATTGGGCAGAACAATGGACCCGTTAGAATTTTAACTAAGTAAAAAGTAAGAAATCGAGTTTTTGCAATATAATCGTGTTGAAAAGCTCGTAATAAATTAGATGAATGCCTAAATTTTGATTAAAACTTGTTTTGCGGTCCTCTTTGTAGAGGTTTCGTACTAGCGGGTCTAAATGAGCCGTAAAATGGACCCGTTAGATTTTTATCTGAGTAAAAAGTATAGAAATTGAGTTTTTACAATATAATCGTGTTGAAAAGCTTGTAATCAATTGTATGAACTCCTAAATTTGGATTAAAACATATTCTGCTGCCCTTTTGTAGAGATTTTGGACGAGCGGGTCTAAATAGGCCGAATAATGGACCCGTTAGAATTTTAACTGAGTAAAAAGTACAGAAATCGTGTTTTTGCAATATAATTGTGTTGAAAAGCTCGTAATCAATTATATGAACTCCTAAAATTTGATTATTACTTGTTTTGCGGTCTTTTTTGTAAAGGTTTCGGACAGGTGAGTCTAAATGGGACGAACAATGGACCCGTTAGAATTTTAACTGAGTAAAAATTACAGAAATCGAGTTTTTTCAATATAATCCTGTTGAAAAGCTCGTAATAAATTATATGAACTCCGAAATTTTGAGTAAAACTTATTTTGCCGTCCTTTTTGTAAGGTTTCGGACGAGCGAGTCTAAATGGGTTAAACAATGGACCTGTTAGAGTTTTAACCGAGTAAAAAGTACAGAAATTGAGTTTTAGCAATATAACCGTGTTGAAAAGCTCGTAATTAATTATATGAACTCCTAAAATTTGATTATAACTTATTTTGCAGTTTTTTTTGTAGAGCTTTCGGACGAGCGTGTCTAATTGGGCCGAACAATGGACCCGTTAGAATTTTAAATGAGTAAAAAGTACATAATCGAGTTTTTGCAATATAATCGTGTTCAAAAGCTCGTAATAAATTATATGAACTCCTAAGTTTTGATGAAAACTTGTTTTGTGGAGGTTTTGGACGAGCGGGTCTAAATGGGCCGTAAAATGGACCAGAAATCGAGTTTTTGCAATATAATCGTGTTGAAAAGCTCGTAAACAATTGTATGAACTCCTAAATTTGGATTAAAACTTATTTGCAACACTTTTATAGAGGTTTCGAACGAGCGGGTCTAAATGGGCCGAACAATAGATCCGTTAGAATTTTAACTGAGTAAAAAGTACAGTAATCGAGTTTTTGCAAGATAATCGTGTTGAAAAGCTCTTAATTAATTATATGAACTCCTAAAATTTGATTCTAACTTATTTTGCGATCTTTTTTGTCAAGGTTTCGGACGAGCGGGTCTAAATGGGACGAACAATGGACCCGTTAGAATTTTAACTGAGTAAAAAGTACATAAATCGAGTTTTTGCAATATAATCGTGTTGAAAAGCTCGTAATCAATTATATGAACTCCTAAATTTGGATTAAAACTTATTTTGCAGCTATTTTTGTAGTGGTTTTGGACGAGCGGGTCTAAATGGGCCGAACAATAGACCCATTAGAATTTTAACTAAGTAAAAAGTACAGAAATCGAGTTTTTGCAACATAATCGTGTTGAAAAGCTCGTAATCAATTATATGAACTCCTAAACTTTGATTAAAACTTATTTTGCGGTCCTTTTTGTAAGGTTTCAGATGAGCGGGTCTAAATGGGCCAAACAATGGACCTGTTAGAATTTTAACCTAGAAAAAAGTATAGAAATTGAGTTTTTGCAATATAATCGTGTTGAAAATCTCGTAATTAATTATATGAACTCCTAAAATTTGATTATAACTTATTTTGCGGTCTTTTTTGTAGAGGTTTCAGATAAGCGGGTCTAATTGGGCAGAACAATGGACCCATTAGAATTTTAACTAAGTAAAAAGTACATAAATCGAGTTTTTGCATTATAATCGTGTTGAAAAGCTCGTAATCAATTATATGAACTCCTAAATTTGGATTAAAACTTATTTGCAGCTATTTTTGTAGAGGTTTTGGATGAGCGGGTCTAAATGGGCCGAACAATAGACCCATTAGAATTTTAACTAAATAAAAAGTACAGAAATCGAGTTTTTGCAACATAATCGTGTTCAAAAGCTCGTAATCAATTATATGAACTCCTAAACTTTGATTAAAACTTATTTTGCGGTCCTTTTTGTAAGGTTTCGGATGGGCGGGTCAAAATGGGCCAAACAATGGACCTGTTAGAATTTTAACCTAGAAAAAAGTATCGAAATTGGGTTTTTGCAATATATTCGTGTTGAAAAGCACGTAATTAATTATATGAACTCCTAAAATTTGATTATAACTTATTTTGCGGTCTTTTTTGTAGAGGTTTCAGTTAAGCCGGTCTAATTGGGCAGTACAATGGACCCGTTAGAATTTTAACTAAGTAAAAAGTACAGAAATCGAGTTTTTGCAATATAATCGTGTTGAAAAGCTCGTAATAAATTAGATGAACTCCTAAATTTTGATTAAAACTTGTTTTGCGGTCCTCTTTGTAGAGGTTTCGGACGAGCGGGGTCTAAATGAGTCGTAAAATGGACCCGTTAGATTTTTATCTGAGTAAAAAGTATAGAAATTGAGTTTTTACAATATAATCGTGTTGAATAGCTTGTAATCAATTGTATGAACTCCTAAATTTGGATTAAAACATATTCTGCAGCCCTTTTGTAGAGGTTTCGGACGAGCGGGTCTAAATGGGCCGAATAATGGACCCGTTAGAATTTTAACTGAGTAAAAAGTACAGAAATCGTGTTTTTGCAATATAATTGTGTTGAAAAGCTCGTAATCAATTATATGAACTCCTAAAATTTGATTATTACTTGTTTTGCGGTCTTTTTTGTAGAGGTTTCGGACGGGTGAGTCTAAATGGGACGAACAATGGACCCGTTAGAATTTTAACTGAGTAAAAAGTACAGAAATCGAGTTTTTTCAATATAATCGTGTTCAAAAGCTCGTAATCAATTATATGAACTCCTAAACTTTGATTAAAACTTATTTTGCGGTCCTTTTTGTAAGGTTTCGGATGGGCGGGTCAAAATGGGCCAAACAATGGACCTGTTAGAATTTTAACCTAGAAAAAAGTATCGAAATTGGGTTTTTGCAATATATTCGTGTTGAAAAGCACGTAATTAATTATATGAACTCTTAAAATTTGATTATAACTTATTTTGCGGTCTTTTTTGTAGAGGTTTCAGTTAAGCCGGTCTAATTGGGCAGTACAATGGACCCGTTAGAATTTTAACTAAGTAAAAAGTACAGAAATCGAGTTTTTGCAATATAATCGTGTTGAAAAGCTCGTAATAAATTAGATGAACTCCTAAATTTTGATTAAAACTTGTTTTGCGGTCCTCTTTGTAGAGATTTCGGACGAGCGGGGTCTAAATGAGTCGTAAAATGGACCCGTTAGATTTTTATCTGAGTAAAAAGTATAGAAATTGAGTTTTTACAATATAATCGTGTTGAAAAGCTTGTAATCAATTGTATGAACTCCTAAATTTGGATTAAAACATATTCTGCAGCCCTTTTGTAGAGGTTTCGGACGAGCGGGTCTAAATGGGCCGAATAATGGACCCGTTAGAATTTTAACTGAGTAAAAAGTACAGAAATCGTGTTTTTGCAATATAATTGTGTTGAAAAGCTCGTAATCAATTATATGAACTCCTAAAATTTGATTATTACTTGTTTTGCGGTCTTTTTTGTAGAGGTTTCGGACGGGTGAGTCTAAATGGGACGAACAATGGACCCGTTAGAATTTTAACTGAGTAAAAAGTACAGAAATCGAGTTTTTTCAATATAATCGTGTTGAAAAGCTCGTAATAAATTATATTAACTCCGAAATTTTGAGTAAAACTTATTTTGCCGTCCTTTTTGTAAGGTTTCGGACGAGCGAGTCTAAATGGGTTAAACAATGGATATGTTAGAGTTTTAACCGAGTAAAAAGTACAGAAATTGAGTTTTAGCAATATAACCTTGTTGAAAAGCTCGTAAATGGACCCGTTAGAATTTTAACTGAGTAAAAAGTACAGAAATCGTGTTTTTGCAATATAATTGTGTTGAAAAGCTCGTAATCAATTATATGAACTCCTAAAATTTGATTATAACTTTTTTTGCGGTCTTTTTTGTAGAGGTTTCGGACGAGCGGGTCTAATTGGGCCGAACACTGGACCCGTTAGAATTTTAAATGAGTAAAAAGTACATAATCGAGTTTTTGCAATATAATCGTGTTGAAAAGCTCGTAATAAATTATATGAACTCCTAAGTTTTGATGAAAACTTGTTTTGTGGTCCTTTTTGAGGAGGTTTTGGACGAGCGGGTCTAAATGGGCCGTAAAATTGACAAGAAATCGAGTTTTTGTAATATAATCGTGTTAAAAAGCTCGTAAACAATTGTATGAACTCCTAAATTTGGATTAAAACTTATTTGCAACCCTTTTATAGAGGTTTCGAACGAGCGGGTCTAAATGGGCCGAACAATGGATCCGTTAGAATTTTAACTGAGTAAAAAGTACAGTAATCGAGTTTTTGCAAGATAATCGTGTTGAAAAGCTCTTAATCAATTATATGAATTCCTAAAATTTGATTCTAACTTATTTTGCGATCTTTTTTGTAATGGTTTCGGACGAGCGGGTCTAAATGGGCCGAACAATGGACCCGTTAGAATTTTAACTAAGTAAAAAGTACATAAATCGAGTTTTTGCAATATAATCGTGTTAAAAAGCTCGTTATCAATTATATGAACTCCTAAATTTGGATTAAAACTTATTTTGCAGCTATTTTTGTAGAGGTTTTGGACGAGCGGGTCTAAATGGGCCGAACAATAGACCCATTAGAATTTTAACTAAGTAAAAAGTACAGAAATCGAGTTTTTGCAATATAATCGTGTTGAAAAGCTCGTAATCAATTATATGAACTCCTAAATTTTGATTAAAACTTATTTTGTGGTCCTTTTTGTAAGGTTTCGGATGAGCGGGTCTAAATGGGCCAAACAATGGCCTGTTAGAATTTTAACCTAGGAAAAAGTATAGAAATTGAGTTTTTGCAATATAATCGTGTTGAAAAGCTCGTAACTAATTATATGAACTCCTAAAATTTGATTATAACTTATTTTGCGGTGTTTTTTGTAGAGGTTTCAGATAAGTGGGTCTAATTGGGCAGGATAATGGACCCGTTAGAATTTTAACTAAGTAAAAAGTACAGAAATCGAGTTTTTGCAATATAATCGTGTTGAAAAGCTCGTAATAAATTAGATGAACTCCTACATTTTGATTAAAACTTGTTTTGCAGTCCTCTTTGTAGAGGTTTCGGATGAGCTGGTCTAAATGGGCCGTAAAATGGACCCGTTAGATTTTTATCTGAGTAAAAAGTATAGAAATTGATTTTTTACAATATAATTGTGTTGAAAAGCTTGTAATCAATTGTATGAACTCCTAAATTTGGATTAAAACATATTTTGCAGCCCTTTTGTTGAGGTTTCGGACGAGCGGGACTAAATGGGCCAAACAATGGACCCGTTAGAATTTTAACTGAGTAAAAAGTACAGAAATCAAGTTTTTGCAATATAATTGTGTTGAAAAGCTCGTAATCAATTATATGAAATCCTAAAATTTGATTATTACTTGTTTTGTGGTCTTTTTTTAGAGGTTTCGGACGGGTGAGTCTAAATGGGACGAACAATGGAGCCGTTAGAATTTTAACTGAGTAAAAAGTACAGAAATCGAGTTTTTTCAATATAATCGTGTTGAAAAGCTCGTAATAAATTATATGAACTCCGAAATTCTGAGTAAAACTTATTTTGCAGTCCTTTTTGTAAGGTTTCGGACGAGCGAGTCTAAATGGATTAAACAATGGACCTGTTGAGTTTTAACCGAGTAAAAAGTACAGAAATTGAGTTTTAGCAATATAACCGTGTTGAAAAGCTCGTAATTAATTATATGAACTCCTAAAATTTGATTATAACTTATTTTGCAGTTTTTTTTGTAGAGCTTTCGGACGAGCGTGTCTAATTGGGCCGAACAATGGACCCGTTAGAATTTTAAATGAGTAAAAAGTACATAATCGAGTTTTTGCAATATAATCGTGTTGAAAAGCTCGTAATCAATTATATGAATTCCTAAGTTTTGATGAAAACTTGTTCTGTGGTCCTTCTTGTGGAGGTTTTGGACGAGCGGGTCTAAATGGGCCGTAAAATGGACCAGAAATCGAGTTTTTGCAATATAATCGTGTTGAAAAGCTCGTAAACAATTGTATGAACTCCTAAATTTGGATTAAAACTTATTTTGCAACCCCTTTAAAGAGGTTTCGAACGAGCGAGTCTAAATGGGCCGAACAATGGATCCGTTAGAATTTTAAGTGAGTAAAAAGTACAGTAATCGAGTTTTTGCAATATAATCGTGTTGAAAAACTCTTAATCAATTATATGAATTCCTAAAATTTGATTCTAACTTATTTTGCGATCTTTTTTGTAAAGGTTTCAGACGAGCGGGTCTAAATGGGCCGAACAATGGACCCGTTAGAATTTTAACTGAGTAAAAAGTACATAAATCGAGTTTTTGCAATATAATCGTGTTGAAAAGCTCGTAATCAATTATATGAACTCCTAAATTTGGATTAAAACTTATTTTGCAGCTATTTAATAGAGGTTTTGGACGAGCGAGTCTAAATAGGCCGAACAATAGACCCATTAGAATTTTAACTAAGTAAAAAGTACAGAAATCGAGTTTTTGAAATATAATCGTGTTGAAAAGCTCGTAATCAATTATATGAACTCCTAAATTTTGATTAAAACTTGTTTTGCGATCCTTTTTGTAAGGTTTCAGATGAGCGGGTCTAAATGGGCCAAACAATGGACCTGTTAGAATTTTAACCTAAGAAAAAGTATAGAAATTGAGTTTTTGCAATATAATCATGTTGAAAAGCTCGTAATTAATTATATGAACTCCTAAAATTTGATTATAACTTATTTTGCGGTCTTTTTTGTAGAGGTTTCAGATAAGCGGGTCTAATTGGGCAGAACAATGGACCAGTTAGAATTTTAACTAAGTAAAAAGTACAGAAATCGAGTTTTTGTAATATAATCATGTTGAAAAGCTCGTAATAAATTAGATGAACTCCTAAATTTTGATTAAAACTTGATTTGCGGTCCTCTTTGTAGAGGTTTCGGACGAGCGGGTCTAAATGGGCCGTAAAATGGACCCGTTGGATTTTTATCTGAGTAAAAAGTATAGAAATTGAGTTTTTACAATATAATCGTGTTGAAAAGCTTGTAATCAATTGTATGAACTACTAAATTTGGATTAAAACATATTCTGCAGCCCTTTTGTAGAGGTTTCGGACGAGCGGGTCTAAATGGGCCTAACAATGGACCCGTTAGAATTTTAACTGAGTAAAAAGTACAGAAATCGTGTTTTTGCAATATAATTGTGTTGAAAAGCTCGTAATCAATTATATGAACTCCTAAAATTTGATTATTACTTGTTTTGCGGTCTTTTTTTGTAGAGGTTTCAGACGGGTGAGTCTAAATGGGACGAACAATGGACCCGTTAGAATTTTAACTAAGTAAAAAGTACAGAAATCGAGTTTTTGCAATATAATCCTATTGAAAAGCTCGTAATCAATTATACGAACTCCTAAATTTGGATTAAAACTTATTTTACAGCCCTTTTTTAGAGGTTTAGAATTAGCGGGTCTAAATGGGCCGAAAATGGACCCGTTAGAATTTTAACGGAGTAAAAAGTACAAAAATCGAGTTTTTGCATTATAATCATGTTGAAAAGCTCGTAATCAATTGTATGAACTCCTAAATTTGGATTAAAACTTCTTTTGCAACCCTTTTGTTGAGGTTTCGGACGAGCGGGTCTAAATGGGCCGAACAATGAACCCGTTAGAATTTTAACTGAGTAAAAAGAACAGAAATTGAGTTTTTGCAATATAATCGTGTTGAAAAGCTCGTCATCAATTATGTAAACTCCTAAAATTTGATTCTAACTTGTTTTGCGGTCTTTTTTGTAGAGGTTTCGGACGAGCAGGTTTAAATGGGCCGAACAATGGACCCGTTAGAATTTCAACTGAGTAAAAAGTACAGAAATCGAGTTTTTGCAATATAATCATGTTGAAAAGCTCGTAATCAATTGTATGAACTCGTAAATTTAGATTAAAACTTATTTTGAACCCTTTTGTAGAGGTTTCGGACGAGCGGGTCTAAATGGGCCGAACAATGGACCCGTTAGAATTTTAACTGAGTAAAAAGAACAGAAATTGAGTTTTTGCAATATTATTGGGGTGTAAAGCTCGTAATTAATTATCTAAACTCCTAAAATTTGATTATAACTTGTTTTGCGGTTTTTTTGTAGAGGTTTCGTACGAGCTAGTCTAAATGGGCCTAACAAAAGGACCCATTAGAATTTTAACTAAGTCAAAAGTTCAGAAATTGAGTTTTTGCAATATAATCGTGTTGGAAAGCTCGTAATAAATTATATGAACTCCTAAAATTTGATTAAAACTTATTTTGCGGTCTTTTTCGTAGAGGTTTCGGACGAGCGGGTCTAAATGGGCCGAGCAATGGACCCGTTAGAATTTTAACTGAGTAAAAAGTACAGAAATCGAGTTTTTGCAATATAATCGTGTTGAAAAGCTCGTAATCAATTATATGAACTCCTAAATTTGGATTAAAACTTATTTTACAGCCCTTTTTTAGAGGTTTAGAACAAGCGGGTCAAAATGGGCCGAACAATGGACCCGTTAGAATTTTAACTGAGTAAAAAGTACATAAAATGAGTTTTTGCAATATAATCATGTTGAAAAGCTCGTAATCAATTATATGAAATCCTAAAATTTGATTCTAACTTGTTTTGCGGTCTTTTTTGTAGAGGTTCCGGACGAGCGGGTCTAAATGGGCCGAACAATGGACCCGTTAGAATTTTAACTGAGTAAAATGTATAGAAATCGAGTTTTTGCAATGTAATCGTTTTGAAAAGCTCGTAATCAATTGTATGAACTCCTAAATTTGGATTAAAACTTATTTTTCAACTCTTTTGAAAAGCTCGTAATCTTCAGGAGGGTGCTCGCTTTGGAAATAGCCCGCCAAAGGGGAGAAGGACGACCGATAGGTCTGACTGGACGTCGTAAGAATAGGTGTTGAGTGTGTAAAAGTTCTATATTTTACCCCCTATTTAACCCATATTTCTGCTGCATTCAAGCATAATTCATTGCATTTAGGTTAGATTTCAGTTTCACATCACAAATATATTAAATGGCACAGTTTCTACTGAAATTGGTTATTTTTGCAGGTTGTTGTTGTAGCAGATGGAGAAGTAGGAGCTGGGCAGTAATGCAGAAAAGCTGGAACTGGATGAGCAGTCGAGGAGGACGATGCTGCCATGGTTGCCGCCTTGACAGCCAAGGACGACAGCAGTTTTGAGGAGAAGAAGCAAAGTGGCCCTCGACAGAAAGAGAAAATTAAGCCCATCTGTCGTGGAGTACCCCTATATTTTTTCGAGCCCTAGATCGGAATGAAGGCCAAGCCCAAGGTTCAAGGAAGAAATCCCAAGCAAGAAGCAAGGACGAATTAAAGACTGTTGTTCTGAAGATTTAGTCTTTATTAAGAGTTGTACTTTAAATTAAAGTTGTATTCTTGCCATATTAGAAAACTTGAACCCAAGGCCTATATAAAGGCATGTAATTCGACCTAGGAGAGGATATCACCATTCTCTAGCCTTCTTCCCAAAACCCTAGCCGTTTACCTTCCTCACCATGTTCTAAACTTCCCCCTAGGGCTAAGGGTTGATTTGTAAAGTAGTTGCAAGGATTGCTTTGTTTTAGGATTTTCTTTGTTCAATAAAATTACTTCAAGTTCTCTTATTCTGGTTTTCAACATCTTGCAAGAGTTTCGGGAGAGCATTGTGAGATTATCTATTTGCTTAATATCGGGAGAGTTAAGTATACAAAAGGAATAAGTGCGAGTTCTCTAGTTTATAGTTGAACTATCTCGGACCTAGGGATAGGACGAGGTTAAGTGGATAAGGAAGAATTCAACAACATCGGTGTTCATCCTTCGATTCACGCCGGGAGGTATCATCAAAGACGTGTTCATCGACAGACTTGGACCTAGGGATAGGCCAAGGCACAACAGGGATTCTTGCCAAGCTTGAAGTACTGAGTTGAGTAATCGCTGCCGTGATAACCAACGGACTGCTGCCGCGACAGGTGCTGCCGCAGCAGGCGCGACGATAGAACAAAGTTTCCTAGACTTTGCAACACCTACACTACTGAGCAATTCAATACCGGCCCATTCTCTCTATCTTGATTTCAATCCTCTTAATTTTCAAGTACTCTTTATATTTTAGTGACAATAATTTAAACTATTTCTTTTCCTCTCGTGCAGTAAGTCAAGGTGAAGCTATTGGCCCAGTCCATGTGGAGACGATATCCGATACTTCAGTATCACTTTACTACTTGCGTCGTGTACACTTGCACTACATTACAATAGACACTTTTACACGTAACAAGTTTTTGGCGCCATTGTCGGGGACTGGCAACATATCTTTACACTACCTTTTACTGCATTCGTTTTATTTTCTGTTTTACTTGGATTGTTCAACCTATACCTTTCACAAGGTCTCTTTGTTTTCGTATGCGCAGATCTCAGCGGGGGAAGGAACCGGAGTACCAGTTAGATCCTGAACCCGAACGAACGTTCAATCTCAAGAAAAGAGTCGGTTACCTCGTTGAAAGGAACGAATACCTAGAGCAGCAACTCATAGCAATTGAGAACGAAGGACGTGAAGAAAGAAGGGACAGCCAAGGGAATCTCCAGGATAATAACAATCCTATCGGGAATGGAGGGAACGGTCAAGCTGTCGACCCTCCTGCCGCTACCGCACGTCAGTCATGCCGAGACTACATGCTTAATGATCATGTAGAACTAGAAACAACCCTGACGGACGTAGATATTGACAACTTTGAGCTGAAACCTGTCATGTTCAGCATGATCAACAACGCTGGCCAATTTAGTGGTGCTGCTACAGAGGATGCTAGGGAGCATCTGAAAACGTTCCAGGAAATCTGTGGTTCGTTTAGACTACCAGGAGTTAATCCGGAGATACTGAGGCTTCGATTATTTCCTCATTCATTGAGGGACAGAGCAAAGACTTGGTGGAATAAACTAACGTCGGGTTCAATACGAACTTGGGCAGATCTAACTCGTGAATTTTTATCTCGTTTAATCCTTCACACTTATCTGAGCGATTACGTAACGAAATTACTACTTTTCAACAGGAAGAAGACGAGCCGATGCACGGGGCCTGGGACAGATTTACCACTCTCTTGAGGAACTGCCCAATGCATGGATTCCCCGATTGGAACCAGATAACAAAATTCTATAATGCTGCCAATTTACAAACTCGTATTAGAATTGATTCAGTAGCAAATGGATTACTGCTGGACAAAGACCCAGATGAGGCGATGGCAGTATTGAAAAATCTGGCAAAGAATGAAGAGCAGTTTCCTACGGCAAGAAGAGGGGGTAAAGAGTTCTAGCTGTAAAGGATTATGAGGCCGACAGTACGTTAAAATCACAGGTGGCATACCTCACAAAAGCGATGAAAAAACTCTTAAAAGAAGATTCACAGCCTGTCTATTCTACTGAAGAGGTATGCAAAACTTGCGATGGAAATCACAGTTCGGAGGAGTGCCCCTTACAGTTAGAAGAAGGGATGTATGTTGGAAACTACAACAAGCAGAATTATAACTCCAACAATTACAATCCCAACTGGAGAAAGGATCCCAAGTTCTCTTGGAGCAATCCTAATAATGCCCTGAATCCTCAAGCACAGAACACTCAGAATCAGGGAGGACCTAGATTGCTGACTAGGCAGCAACCGCAGCAGCAGCAGCAACAGCCACCACCTGCCTCGACTAGTATACTGGAGCAAACTCTGGCTACATTTATGTCTCAAACAGAAACCTACATTGAGAACATGAATCATTTTGTCAAGAAGACGGAAACATTCATGGATAAAACAGAGATGCGGATGACTAACTATGAAGCTACTCTGAAATCACTGGAGACACAAATGGGTCAGATTTCCCAGCATGTTAAACCAAGGCAGAATGGCGGATTTCCTAGAAATACTGAAAATGCTAGACAACCCACACATGAGCAGTGTAAAGCCATCACTACTAGGAGTGGGGAGAAATTACCAGGGCCAGAGAAGGAAGCTGAAACAATTAAGAAACCAGCCTTGGAGTCTCCTGCCGAGGAAGCTACCCCAGCAGACGACAAGCAGCCTGCTGCCGATGAACCTGTCACGACAGCAGAAGGGACAGAGGAGAATGATGATGAACCTAAACCTCCTCGGATCTGTATGCAGTGGGAATGACGCATTGCTGATTATCGTCCCCCACCACCTTTCCCTTAGTGGCTACAGAAATTAAAACAGGAATCACAGCTTAAGAAAATTTATGATATTTTTAAGTAGGTTCATATCAACATTCCACTGTTAGATGTTGTAAGGGAAATACCTGGTTATGCCAAATTTCTCAAGGATGCCATGTCGAAGAAGTCCAGACTTGGGGAATTTGAAACGGTTAACTTGACACATGGATGCATGAGTATTCTACACAAGTATCCACCCCAGAAGAAGAAGGATCCTGGGAGTTTCATCATACCGTGCATAATCGGAGACAAATTTGTGGGTAAGGCACTTTGTGATCTTGGTGCTAGTATAAATTTAATGCCCAAATCTGTTTTTCAGAAATTAGGTATTGGAAAAGCTCGACCCACAACAGTAGTACTGCAGCTGGCAGACCGCTCTTACGTTCACCCAGAAGGAAAAATTGAAGATATTCTGGTAAGAGTGGATAAGTTTATTTTTCCTGCTGACTTTCTTATCTTAGATTGTGAAGCAGATGAGAACGCACCAATCATCCTGGGGCGACCCTTCTTAGCCACAGGAAGATCACTGATTGATGTGGAAAGAGGAGAACTCATTATGAGAGTGAACGATCAAGAGATCAAGCTGAACTTTCTCCAAGCAATGAAACATGCTGATGCAGGAGAAGAGTGCAAGGCCATCACTGCAATCACCTTTGACCAACCCTGCATCAGGTCGGGCTGCCACAACATAAAAATTGGTCACTGCCTCGGCAGCCATTTAGAAGATTGTCACGACAACACCGACGACAGCAGCTCCTCAGAATCTGATACATATGATACTAAAGATCAAGAGGAGGTAAACTGGATAGGCAATCGTCCAGGTAAGTTGTTCGAGCCCTTAAATTATACCTCGGATAACCATATAATTCAAAAGCCATCAACTGTTGAGCCCCCTATTTTAGATCTTAAGCCCCTGCCAGGGCAGTTAAAATATGCTTTCCTTGCTTTAAATGATACGTTGCCCGTAATCATCTCTTCCAAGTTGATGCAGGAACAGGAACAACAGCTGATAGGGATGCTGCAGCAGCATTAAAAGGCGATTGGATGGACGATAGCTGATATCCAAGGCATCAGTCCGGCATTATGCATGCATAAAATCCTCCTTGAGGATGATCATAAGCCGACCATTGATGCACATAGACGACTGAATGATGCTATGCGAGAGGTGGTTCGTAAAGAGATCATAAAGTGGCTAGATGCTGGAACAATCTATGCCATCTCGGATAGCAAGTGGGTGAGCCCGGTGCAGTGCGTTCCCAAGAAAGGAGGAATAATCGTGGTAACCAACGAAGACAACGAGCTAATCCCAACCAGGACTGTGACCGGTTGGAGGGTTTGTATGGACTATCGGAAGCTTAACAAAGCTACCCGAAAGAACCACTTCCCCTTACCCTTTATTGATCAAATGCTTGATAGATTAGCGGGTAAGCCTTACTATTGTTTTCTTGATGGTTACTCAGGTTATAATCAAATAGCCATCGCACCGGAAGATCAAGAAAAGACTACATTCACATGCCCGTACGGCACATATGCTTTTCGGAGGATGCCATTTGGACTTTGTAATGCACCAGCCACCTTTCAAAGGTGCATGATGGCAATATCCTCCGATATGGTGGAGGATTTCCTAGAAATATTCATGGATGACTTTTCAGTTTTTGGCGACAACTTTGAAAGCTGCCTAAGCAACCTACAGAAAGTGCTCGAGAGATGTGAAAAAGCAAACTTGGTATTGAACTGGGAAAAATGTCACTTCATGATGGATGATGGGATAGTCCTTGGCCATAAAATTAGCTGTCGTGGCATAGAAGTCGACAGAGCTAAAATAGAAGTAATCGAAAAGATGCCGCCACCCACCACAGTCAAGGGAATTAGAAGTTTCTTAGGACATGCTGGTTTTTATCGGAGGTTCATTGCGAATTTTTCAAAAATCACCAAGCCCCTATGCCATCTTCTGGAGCAGAACCGACCCTTCGACTTTAACACTGAATGTACTGAGGTATTCAAGGTTCTGAAAGAAAAGCTGGTAACAGCCCCAATAGTACAGTCACCAGACTGGAAACTGCCGTTTGAGATCATGTGTGATGCTAGTGACTATGCTATCGGGGCAGCACTTGGGCAGAGGAAAGACAAGCTTTTTCATGTCATATACTATGCCAGCAAAACACTGAATGACGCCCAAGTGAACTACACCACCACAGAGAAGGAGCTTTTAGCTGTGGTATTCTCTATTGACAAGTTCCGTTCTTATATACTTGGAACGAAGGTCATAGTCCACACAGACCATTCTGCATTGAAGTATCTGTTCACCAAAAAGGATGCAAAGCCTAGACTGATACGTTGGATTCTGCTACTTCAAGAGTTCGACTTGGAAATCAAGGACAAAAAGGGGACAGAGAATCAAGTTGCAGATAACTTGTCAAGGTTAGAGAAGGGAAAGAGTCTACCGGCAGACGAGACACGCATACTGGAGACCTTCCCTGATGAGCAGTTGTTTGCTGCCACAATCACTGCCGCGACAGCCATGGCGGCAGGTAAGATTTCTGAACTCCCCTGGTACGCCGATTTCATTAATTTTTTAGTTAGCGGAATAATTCCTCCTGACCTTAATTATCAAGCTAGGAAGAGGTTCCAAAATGATGTTAAGCATTATTATTGGGACGAACCTCTTCTTTTCAAAATTTGTGCAGATCAGGTTATAAGGAGATGCGTACCACAGGATGAACAGGAAGATATACTTCATCACTGTCATGCTTCACAGTATGGAGGACACTTGGGAGGCAACAAAACTGCTGCCAAGGTTTTGCAGTCAGGATTCTATTGGCCGTCACTGTTTAAAGATGCTCAAATCTTCTATAAGAGTTGTGACAAGTGTCAACGGACTGGAAACATCTCAAGGAGACACGAGATGCCGCTGCAAAATATTCTTGAAGTTGAGATCTTCGACGTTTGGGGGATAGATTTTATGGGACCATTCCCATCTTCATGTGGGAACTTATATATCCTTCTGGCAGTAGATTATGTGTCCAAGTGGGTTGAAGCAATCGCCACTCAGAAAAATGATGCCAAGACGGTTCAAAGGTTTTTGCATAAAAACATTTTTTTGTAGATTTGGCATCCCCAAGGCGATCATCAGTGATGAAGGGAGACATTTCGATAATAGAGTTATAGCTGCTGCCTAAAAAAAGTATGGTGTCAAGCATCGGATTGCAACAGCGTATCACCCTCAAACCAATGGACAGGTTGAGATATCCAACATAGAGGTTAAGAACATTCTGGAAAAGATGGTAAAGCCAACTAGGAAGGACTGGTCTCTACACCTTAATGATGCATTATGGGCCTACAAGACAACATTTAAAACTCCATTGGGAATGTCTCCCTATCGGCTGATTTATGGGAAAACGTGTCATTTACCTGTCGAGATTGAGCACAAAGCATATTGGGCCATCAAGGCAGTTAATATGGACTTGGAAAAGGCAGGACAGAAAAGGCTGCTCGACTTGAACGAGATCGAAGAAATTCGAACAATGGCCTATGACAACGCAAGAATATACAAAGACAAGACCAAGAAGTGGCATGACAAGAAGTTGCTGCCACGACAGTTCTGCCCAGGGCAGCTTGTGCTGTTGTTCAACTCTAGGTTGAAACTATTCCCAGGGAAGCTGAAATCTAGATGGTCTAGCCCATTCCAAGTGGTACAGGTTTTTCCCCATGGTGCCATCACGATCAGATCTTTAAAAGACGGGCACCAATTCAAAGTGAATGGACAACGATTGAAGCATTATCAGGGGACCGAAGCCCCAAGAATGCAAGAAGTGGTTACCTTAGGAGATGCCCCTCTCGGCATCCCTAATTTAACCTAATTTTATTTTTATTATTTTTATTATTTATATATTTATTAGGTAATTAGAGTTATTTTATTTTTAGGAATTAAAATTTTTATTTTTATTATTTTCAAGAAATAAAGGAAACAAGAAGAAGAGGAGAAGTGAATTCAGCCCACCATTTTCCATCTGCCCAAAAAGCCCAACATTTGGTCGCTGCCGTTACAGCTGCCGCGACAGACGCGGAAAATACAGCCTGTCGACACGCTATCGCAACTGACACGCAAACGCGCAGCAAACACGGAAACACGTGACAGACGCGTCAGAAACCGCGTAACAGCTGGCCCCGTTATTCGCGCCTGCCGTTACAGCTCCAACGGGCAGCAAACTCTTCCCTATATAAACCCTGTTTTACTTTCCATTTTTCACTCACTTCTACTTCTTCTACTTGCTTTCTCTAGAGTTTTTCTTACTTTCATTTTATTTACACAATCCTTGCAACCATGTCTTCCAGAAACACCCGTAGAAGTGTTGCTTCAAGCTCTGCCCCAACAGCATCCACCCCACGATCCTTCCAGATTCGCGACATGTGGGAGGAACAAGGCTTCATTTACACTTCCAAGGGGGGAACCTGGGCCTGCAGCCATTCATAGCGAAGAAAATCAGAGCCCTGCAGTGGCAGCTATTCGTAGAACAGCCAGGCGAGATGAATGTGTCGCTGGTCCGAGATTTTTATGCTGCCATCGACAGCAGACACACGACAGCAGTCACGGTGAGAGAAAGAGAGGTGCCATTCGAACCAGAATACATCAACACTTTATATGGCTTCTATGTGGGCATCAATGAAGATGGTCACCAGCAATTTCTAGAGAGCCTCGACCCTGCTGCCTACGAAGTTGTCATGGCAGAGCTTACGGAAGAAGGAACCCAGTGGAATATGGACCCAAAGAATCCGAGAACGGTGAAGAGAGTTCAACTAACATCGGAGGCCAAGCTGTGGAACGCCGTCATTAAAAAGAGAATCATGCCCTCCTCGCACAATACAACCGTAGACCAACCCAGGTTAGCCCTCAATCATTCTATACTACATGAGCGGTCGATTAACGTGGGTAAATACATTCGGGAGAGCATACTAGAATGCGCACACCGGCCGACCGGACCACTCTACTTCCCCTACCTCATCACCGCCCTCTGCCGCGGCCATCATGTACCTGAAGCTGTCACCGATCTACGAGTCCAAGGGAAGAGCTGGACTGAGCGAAATCTCCTTAGCCTGATGGAACTGGCTGTTGCCACCCCGATGTCCTCTTTCGACCCCACTGCCACGGCAGCAGAGACGACAGAACCGACAGACACTGAACCTGCTGCCACGGAAGCCAGGCAGCCCACAGCAGCAGCAGCTCCAGCCGATACCTCCTCCCAGATTCTTGCTGCCATACAGAAGATGGAGGAACGACAGCTCGGCCTTATGAGCTTCATCAGGGATTTCACCACAGCTACGGTACAATTCATTCACACTTCTCTTAATTTCCCTGATGATGTATTTCCTGCCTTCCCTTCCCATTATTTTGCTGCAACCACCCCTGCCCATACCCCGACACCTGCTGCCACACCCAAGACACCGTCTGCAGCATCCACACCGACCCCTGCCACGACAGCTGCAGGCAGCAACCGCGCAGCTGATACCACTGCCCGTGGAACCAAGAGAAGAATGCCATCCTACGAACTTGATGCATTCATAGCAGGCTTCTCCTCTTCTTCAGTTTGGGCAACATCTGATGGCGAACCCTCCGTAAAGAGGAATCTGTCCAAAGAGTTCACACCCGTCAAGAGGCAGAAAACATTGGCAGACAAGAACAAGAAGGATAGCGGCATTAGCAGTGACAGCCACAGCAGCAGCAGTAGCTCCGAGGTACAGGTAGTGGAGAAACCCCCTCACATCTCCCCTACCAGAATTCAACCTCCGAGGGAGGCCAAAACGAAGAACACATCCGCCTCCCCCATCCGCCAGCCAACACCAGTTAAGAAGGCCCCTACCCACCGACAGATCCGTCTCAGCAGCGATGACGACAACAACTAAATTTTAAGTTTCTTATCTTATTATTGTTGTCTGCCTCTTTTATATATTTTGTGATGTACTTTTCATTTTCTTTTTATCTGTCATTTTGCATTGAGGGCAATGCAACCCTCGAGTTTGGGGGTGGCATCCCTCCATTAATAGAGTCTTATTTTAGTTTAAAAATTCGTGTCTTTTACTTAGTTTATTTTTGTCCAAAAAAATGAAAATTTTGGCTTAAGTCTTTTGAACTAAACTTACTTGCCGTGACAGTCTCTGTCGTGGCAGCACTTTTAGGATAGTTTTAGGAATAGTTTAGAGCCTTGCTATAGTTCTGAAACTTAAACACCATTTGTGACTCTTATATTGTCTAGAACTTTACTAGTAAACTAGAATAGGGAAAAGCTTAGTACTTGAATAGCCCCTAGAGGTGCCTAACACTGGCTCTAGGAAAAGAAGTTAAGAAACATAGACTCTTACACCTAGAGGTGCCTGAAATCAGCTTTAGGAAGTTAGCTAGAGGTGCCCAAAACCGGCTCTAGTCAAACTTAAGCTTGAAAAATAAAATCGAGTCTGAACTAAAGGAACCTAAAAATTTCCTCCAAAAAGATGAACTTTGGCATAAAAATTTAAGTTAGAAGTTTCAGCTATTCTAGTAAGCTAAGTGAGTCTAGGCATATAATTGTTCACAAAACATGCACACACTACACGAGAATTTTAGC
This sequence comes from Hibiscus trionum, assembly GCA_030270665.1. NCBI lineage: Eukaryota > Viridiplantae > Streptophyta > Magnoliopsida > Malvales > Malvaceae > Hibiscus > Hibiscus trionum. Next base: position 32,091,924 of record BSYR01000010.1, on the reverse strand, counting down.
ATGGTTCCGAATAAAATCCTGAATTATCCGACAAAGTGTTGCTTGCAATAGGGAATGAAATGGTAGGTAAGGGAAAGTTCATTGTTTTAAGCCAAATAAAAAAATTTATTTGTTAGGTCTGGTCTAAATGGGCCGAACAATGGACCCGTTAGAATTTTAACTGAGTAAAAAGTACAAAAATTGAGTTTTTGTAATATAATCATGTTGAAAAGCTTGTAATTAGTTATATGAACTCCTAAATTTGGATTAAAACTTATTTTGCAGCCCATTTGTAGAGGTTTCGGACGATCGGGTTTAAATGGGCCGAACAATGGACCCGTTAGAATATTAACAGAGTAAAAAGTACAAAAATCGAGTTTTTACAATATAATCATGTTGAAAAGCTCGTAATCAATTGTATGAACTCATAAATTTGTATTAAAACTTATTTTCCAACCCTTTTGTAGAGGTTTCAGACGAGCGGGTCTAAATGGGCCGAACAATAGACCCGTTAGAATTTTAACTAAGTAAAAAGTACAGAAATCGAGGTTTTGCAATATAATCGTGTTGAAAAGCTCGTAATCAATTATATGAACTCCTAAAATTTGATTCTAACTTGTTTTGTGGTCTTTCTTGTAGAGGTTTCTGACGAGCGGGTCTAAATCGGCCGAACAATGGACCCGTTAGAATTTTAACTAAGTAAAAAGTACAGAAATCTAGTTTTTGCATTATAATCGTGTTGAAAACCTTGTAATCAATTATATGAACTCCTAAATTTGGATTAAAACTTATTTTGCAACCCTTTGTAGAGGTTTCAGATTAGCGAGTCCAAATAGGCCGAACAATGGACCCGTTAGAATTTTTAATGAGTAAAAAATAATAAAATCGAGTTTTTGCAATATAATCGTGTTAAAAAGCACGTAATCAATTGTATGAACTCCTAAATTCGGATTAAAACTTATTTTGCAACCCTTTTGTAGAGGTTTCGGACGAGCGGGTCTAAATGGGCCGAACAATGGACCCGTTAGAATTTTAACTGAGTAAAAAGTACAGTAATCGAATTTTTGCAATATAATCATGTTGAAAAGCTCGTAATCGATTATATGAACTCCTAAAATTTGATTCTAACTTGTTTTGCGGTCTTTTTTTGTAGAGTTTTCGGACGAGCGAGTCTAAATGTGCCGAACAATGGACCCGTTAGAATTTTAACTGAGAAAAAAGTACAGAAATCGAGTTTTTGCAATATAATCGTGTTGAAAAACTCGTAATCAATTGTATGAAATCCTAAATTTGGATTAAAACTTATTTTGCAACCCTTTTGTAGAGGTTTCAGACGAGCGGGTCTAAATGGGCCGAACAATGGACCCGTTAGAATATTAACTGAATAAAAAGTACAGAATTCTAGTTTTTTCAATATAATCGTGTTTAAAAACTCGTAATCAATTTTATGAACTCTTAAATTTGGACTAAAACTTATTTTGCAACCCTCTTATACAGGTTTCGGACGAGCGGGTCTAAATGGGCCGAACAATGGACCCATTGGAATTTTAACTGAGTAAAAAGTTTAGAAATTGAGTTTTTGAAAGTTAATCGTGTTGAAAAGCTCGTAATCAATTATATGAACTCCTAAAATTTGATTTTAGATTATTTTGCGGTCTTTTTTATAGAGGTTTCGGACGAGCGGGTCTAAATGGGCCGAACAATGGACCCGTTAGAATTTTAACTGAGTAAAAAGTACAGAAATCTAGTTTTTTCAATATAATCGTGTTGAAAAGCTCGTAATCAATTATATGAACTCCTAAATTTGGATTAAAACTTATTTTCCAACCCTTTTGTAGAGCTTTCGGAGAGCGGGTCCAAATGGGCCCAACAATGGACCCGTTAGAATTTTAACTGAGTAAAAAGTACAAAAATTGAGTTTTTGCAATATAATCGTTTTGAAAAGCTCTTAAACAATATGAACTCCTAAAATTTGATTCTAAATTATTTTGCGGTCTTTTTTGTAGACATTTCGGACAAGCGGGTCTAAATGGGCCGAACAATGGACCCGTTAGAATTTTAACTGAGTAAAAAGTACAGAAATCGAGTTTTTGCAATATAATCGTGTTGAAAAGCTCGTAATCAATTATATGAACTCCTAAATTTGGATTAAAACTTATTTTGCAACCCTTTTTGTAGAGGTTTCGGACGAACGGGTCTAAATGGGCCGAACAAAGGACCCGTTAGAATTTTAACAGAGTAAAAAGTACATAAATCTAGTTTTTAACTTAGCGAGTCTAAATGGGTCGAACAATGGACCCGTTAGAATTTTAACTGAGTAAAAAGTACAAAAATCGAGTTTTTGTAATATAATCGTGTTGAAAAGCTCGTAATCAATTGTATGAACTCCTAAATTTGGATTAAAACTTATTTTGCAACCCTTATGTAGAGGTTTCGGACGAGCGGGTCCAAATGGGCCGAACAATGGACCCGTTAGAATTTTAACTGAGTAAAAAGTACAAAAATTGAGTTTTTGTAATATAATTGTGTTGAAAAGCTCTTAAACAATATTATGAACTCCTAAATTTGGATTAAAACTTATTTTGTAACACTTTTGTAGAGGTTTCGGATGAGCGGGTCCAAATGGGCCGAACAATGGACCCGTTAGTATTTTAACTAAGTAAAAAGAACAGAAATTGAGTTTTTGCAATATAATCGTGTTGAAAAGCTCGTCATCAATTATGTAAACTCCTAAATTTTGATTCTAACTTGTTTTGCGGTCTTTTTTGTAGAGGTTTCGGACGAGCGGGTCCAAATGGGCCGAACAATGGACCCGTTAGAATTTTTACTCAGTAAAAAGTAATAAAATGGAGTTTTTGCAATATAATCGTGTTGAAAATCTCGTAATCAATTATATGAACTCCTAAAATTTGTTTCTAACTTGTTTTGCGGTCTTTTTTGTAGAGGTTTCGGTCAAGTGGGTCTAAATGGGCCGAACAATGGACCCGTTAGAATTTTAACACAGTAAAATGTACAAAAGTCGAGTTTTTGCAATATAATCGTGTTGAAAAGCTCTTAATCAATTTTATGAACTCCTAAATTTGGATTAAAAATTATTTTGTACCCTAGTTGTAGAGGTTTCGGACGAGCGGGTCTAAATGGGCCGAACAATGGACCCGTTAGAATTTTAACAGAGTAAAAAGCGCAAAAATCGAGTTTTTGCAGTATAATTGTGTTGAAAAGTTCATAATCAATTGTATGAACTCCTAAATTTGGATTAAAACTTATTTTGCAACCCTTTTGTAGAGGTTTTGGACGAGCGGGTTTAAATGGGCTTAACAATGGACCCGTTAGAATTTTAACTGAGTAAAAAGTTCATATATCGTGTTTTTGCAATATAATCGTGTTTGAAAGTTCGTAATCAATTATATGAACTCCTAAAATTTTATTCTAACTTGTTTTGCGGTCTTTTTTGAGGAGGTTTCAGACGAGCGGGTCTCAATGGGCCGAACAATGGACCCGTTAGAATTTTAACTAAGTAAAAATTACAAAAATTGAGTTTTTGCGTTATAATCATGTTGAAAATCTTGTAAATCAGTTATATGAACTCCTAAATTTGGATTAAAACTTATTTTGCAGCCTTTTTTGTAGAGGTTTCGGACGATCGGGTTTAAATGGACCGAACAATGGACCCGTTAGAATTTTAACGGAGTAAAAAGTACAGAAATCGAGCTTTTGTAATATAATCGTGTTGAAAAGCTCTTAATCAATTGCATGAACTCCTAAATTTGTATTAAAACTTATTTTCCAACCCTTTTGTAGAGATTTCGGATGAGCGGGTCCAAATGGGTCGAACAATGGACACGTTAGAATTTTACCAGAGTAAAAGGCACAAAATTGAGTTTTTGCAATATAATCGTGTTGAAAAGCTCGTAATCAATTATATGAACTCCTAAAATTTGATTCTAACTTGTTTTGCGGTCTTTTTGTAGAGGGTTAAGACGAGCGGGTCTAAATGGGCCGAACAATGGACCCGTTAGAATTTTAACTGAGTAAAAAGTACATAAATTGAGTTTTTGCAATATAATCATGTTGAAAAACTCTTAATCAATTGTATGAACTCCTAAATTTGGATTAAAACTTATTTTGCAGCCTTTTTTGTAGAGGTTTCGGACGATCGAGTTTAAATGGGCCGAACAATAGACCTGTTAGAATTGTAACGGAGTAAAAAGTACAAAAATCGAGTTTTTGCAATATAATCGTGTTGAAAAGCTCGTAATCAATTGCATGAACTCCTAAATTTGTATTAAAACTTATTTTCCAACCCCTTTGTAGAGATTTCGGTCGAGCGGGTCTAAATGGGTCGAACAATGGACCCGTTAGAATTTTACCAGAGTAAAAAGCACAATATTGAGTTTTTGCAATATAATCGTGTTGAAAAGCTCGTAATCAATTATATGAACTCCTAAAATTTGATTCTAACTTGTTTTGCGGTATTTTTTGTAGAGGTTTCGGACGAGCGGGTCTAAATGGGCCGAACAATGGACCCGTTAGAATTTTAACTGAGTAAAAAGTACAGAAATCGAGTTTTTGAAATATAATCATGTTGAAAAACTCTTAATCAATTGTATGAAATCCTAAATTTGGATTAAAACTTATTTTGCAGCCGTTTTTGTAGAAGTTTCGGACGATCGGGTTTAAATGGGCCGAACAATGGACCCGTTAGAATTTTAACGGAGTAAAAAGTACAGAAATCGAGTTTTTGCAATATAATCGAGTTGAAAACCTCTTAATCAATTGCATAACTCCTAAATTTGTATTAAAACTTATTTTCCAACCCTTTTGTAGAGATTTCGGACGAGCGGGTCTAAATGGGTCGAACAATGGACCCGTTAGTATTTTACCAGAGTAAAAAGCACAAAATTGAGTTTTTGCAATATAATCGTGTTGAAAAGCTCGTAATCAATTATATGAACTCCTAAAATTTGATTCTAACTTGTTTTGCGGTCTTTTTTGTAGAGGTTTCGGACGAGCAGGTCCAAATGGGCCGAACAATGGACCCGTTAGAATTTTTACTCAGTAAAAAGTAATAAAATCGAGTTTTTGCAATATAATCGTGTTAAAAAGCTCGTAATCAATTTTATGAACTCCTAAATTTGGATTAAAACTTATTTTGCAACCCTTTTGTAGAGGTTTCGGACGATCGGGTTTAAATGGGCCGAACAATGGACCCGTTAGAATTTTAACGGAGTAAAAAGAACAGAAATCGAGTTTTTGCAATATAATCATGTTGAAAAACTCTTAATCAATTGTCTGAACTCCTAAATTTGGATTAAAACTTATTTTGCAACTCTTTTGTAGATGTTTCGGACGAGCGGGTCTAAATGGGCCGAACAATGGATCCGCTAGAATTTTAACTAAATAAAAAGTACAGAAATCTAGTTTTTGCAATATAATCGTGTTGAAAAGCTCGTAATCAATTATATGAACTCCTAAAATTTGATTAAAACTTGTTTTGCGTACTTTTTTGTAGATGTTTTGAACGAGTGGGTCTAAATGGGCTGAACAATGGACCTGTTAGAATTTTAACTAAGTAAAAAGCACAAAAATCGAGTTTTTGCAATATAGTTGTGTTGAAAAGCTCGTAATCAATTGTATGAACTCCTAAATTTGGATTAAAACTTATTTTGCAGCCCTTTTTGTAGAGGTTTCGGACGATCGAGTCTTAATGGGCCGAATATTGGACCCATTAGAATTTTAACGGAGTAAAAAGTACATAAATCGAGTTTTTGCAATATAATCGTGTTGAAAAGCTCGTAATCAATTGTATGAACTCCTAAATTTGGATTAAAACTTATTTTGCAACCCTTTTGTAGAGGTTTCAGACGAGCGGGTCTAAATGGGCCAAACAATGGACCCGTTCGAATTTAAAAAGAGTAAAAAGCACAAATATCGAGTTTTTGCAATATAATTGTGTTGAAAAGCTCGTAATCAATTGTATGAACTCCTATATTTGGATTAAAACTTATTTTGCGGTCTTATTTTGTAGAGGTTATGGACGAGCGTGTCTAAATGGGCCGAACAATGGACCCATTTGAATTTTAACTGAGTAGAAAGTACAAAAAGTGAGTTTTTGCAATATAATATGTTTGAAAAGCTCTTAATCAATTGTATGAACTCCTAAATTTGGATTAAAACTTATTTTGCAACCCTTTTGTAGAGGTTTCGGACGAGCGGGTCTAAATGGGCCGAACAATGGACCCGTTAGAATTTTAACAGAGTAAAAAGCACAAAAATCGAGTTTTTGCAATATAATTGTGTTGAAAAGCTCATAATAAATTGTATGAACTCCTAAATTTTGATTAAAACTTATTTTGCCACCCTTTTGTAGAGGTTTCGGATGAGCGGGTCTAAATGGGCCGAACAATGGACCCGTTAGAATTTTAATGGAGTAAAAAGTACAGAAATAGAGTTTTTGCAATATAATCGTGTTGAAAAGCTCGTAATCAATTGTATGAACTCCTAAATTTGGATTAAAACTTATTTTGAAACCCTTTTTTTAGAGGTTTCGGACGAACGAGTCTAAATGGGCCGAACAATGGACCCATTAGAATTTTAACTAAGTAAAAAGTTTAGAAATCGAGTTTTTGAAATATAATCGTGTTGAAAAGCTCGTAATCAATTATATGAACTCCTAAATGGGCCGAACAATGGACCCGTTAGAACTTTAATTGTGTTAAAAGTACAGAAATCGAGTTTTTGAATTATAATCGTGTTGAAAAGCTCGTAATCAATTATAGAACTCCTAAATTTGGATTAAAACTTATTTTGCAGCCCTTTTGTAGAGGTTTCGGACGAGCGAGTCTAAATGGGTCGAATAATGGACCCGTTAGAATTTTAACAATGTAAAATGTACAGAAATCGAATTTTTGCAATCTAATCATGTTGGAAAGCTTGAAATCAATTATATGAACTCTTTAATTTTATTATAACTTGTTTTACGGTCTTTTTTGTAGAGGTTTCGGACGAGTAGGTCTAAATGGGTCGAACAATGGACCCGTTAGAATTTTAACTGAGTAAAAAGTACAGAAATTGAGTTTTTGCAATATAATCATGTTGAAAAGTTTGTAATCAGTTATATGAACTCTTAAATTTGGATTATAACTTATTTTGCAGCCCTTTTTGTAGAGGTTTCGGACGATCGGGTTTGAATGGGTCGAACAATGGACCCGTTAGAATTTTAACGGAGTAAAATGAACAGAAATCGAGTTTTTGCAATATAATCGTGTTGAAAAGCTCGTAATCAATTGTATTGACTCCTAAATTTGTATTAAAACTTATTTTCCAACCCTTTTGTAGTGGTTTCGGATGAGTGGGTCTAAATAGGCCGAACAATGGACCCGTTAGAATTTTAACTAAGTAAAAAGTACAGAAATCGGGGTTTTGCAATATAATCGTGTTGAAAAGCTCGTAATCAATTATATGAACTCCTAAAATTTGATTCTAACCTGTTTTGCGGTCTTTTTTGTAGAGGTTTCAGACGAGCGGGTCTAAATCGGCCGAACAATGGACCCGTTAGAATTTTAACTAAGTAAAAAGTACATAAATCGAGTTTTTGCATTATAATCATGTCGAAAAGCTTGTAATCAAATGTATGAACTCCTAAATTTGGATTAAAACTTATTTTGCAACCCTTTTGTAGAGGTTTCGGACGAGCGGGTCTAAATGGGCCGAACAATGGACCCGTTAGAATTTTAACTGAGTAAAAAGTACAATAATCGAGTTTTTGCAATATAATCATGTTGAAAACCTTGTAATCAATTATATGAACTCTTAAGATTTGATTCTAACTTGTTTTGCGGTGTTTTTTGTAGAGGATTCGGAAGAGCGGGTCTAAATGGGCCGAACAATGGACCCGTTAGAATTTTAACTAAGTAAAAAGTACAGAAATCGAGGTTTTCCAATATAAACGTGTTGAAAAGCTCGTAATCAATTATATGAACTCCTAAAATTTGATTCTAACTTGTTTTCCGGTCTTGTTTGTAGAGGTTTCGAACGAGCGAGTCTAAATGGGCCTAACAATGGACGCGTTAGAATTTTATCTGAGTAAAAAGTACAGAAATCGAGTTTTTGCAATATAATCGTGTTGAAAAGCTCGTAATCAATTGTATGAACTCCTAAATTTGTACTAAAACTTATTTTCCAACCCTTTTGTAGAGGTTTCGGACGACCGGGTCTAAATGGGCCGAACAATGGACCCGTTAGAATTTTAACGGAGTAAAAGTACAAAAATCGGGTTTTTGCAATATAATCGTGTTGAAAAGCTCGTAATCAATTGTATGAACTCCTAAATTTGGATTAAAACTTATTTTGCAACCCTTTTGTAGAGGTTTCGGACGAACGGATCCAAATGGGCCAAACAATGGACCCGTTAGTATTTCAACTAAGTAAAAAGTACAAAAATCGAGTTTTTGCAATATAATCGTGTTGAAAATCTCGTAATCAATTATATGAACTCCTAAAATTTGTTTCTAACTTGTTTTGTGGTCTTTTTTGTAGAGGTTTCGGACAAGCGGGTGTAAATGGGCCGAACAATGGACCCGTTAGAATTTTAACTGAGAAAAAGGTATAGAAATTGAGTTTTTGCAATATAATCGTGTGGAAAAGCTCGTAATCAATTGTATGAACTCCTAAATTTGGATTAAAACTTATTTTGCAACCCTTTTGTAGAGGTTTCAGACGAGCGGGTCTAAATGGGCCGAACAATGGACCCGTTAGAATATTAACTGAATAAGAAGTACAGAATTCTAGTTTTTTCAATATAATCGTGTTGAAAAGCTCGTAATCAATTTTATGAACTACTAAATTTGGAATAAAACTTATTTTGCAACCCTCTTGTACAGGTTTTGGTCGAGCGGGTCTAAATGGGCCGAACAATGGACCCATTGGAATTTTAACTGAGTAAAAAGTTCAGAAATCGAGTTTATGCAATATAATCATGTTGAAAAGCTCGAAATTAGTTATATGAACTCTTAAATTCGATTAAAACTTGTTTTGCGGTCTTTTTTGTAGAGGTTTCGGACGAGCGGGTCTAAATGGGCCGAACTATGGACTCGTTAGAATTTTAACTGAGTAAAAAGTACAGAAATTGAGTTTATGCAATATAATCATGTTGAAAAGCTCGTAATCAATTTTATGAACTCCTAAATTTGGATTAAAACTTATTTTGCAGCCCTTTTGTAGTGGTTTCAGAAGATCGGGTTTAAATGGGCCGAACAATGGACCCGTTAGAATTTTAACGAAGTAAAAAGTACAGAAATCGAGTTTTTGAAATATAATCGTGTTGAAAAGCTCGTAATCAATTATATGAACTCCTAAATTTGGGTTAAAACTTATTTTCCAACCCTTTTGTAGAGCTTTCAGAGAGTGGGTCTAAATGGGTCGAGCAATGGACCCGTTAGAATTTTTTTGAGGAAAGGGCCTCATTAAAAACCCCACTAATCCTAACTGGGCTGGCCAAGCTAGGGTCCTAAGAGGGGTAAAGAGTGCCCAAATATATTATAAATCATGGTGGTTGGTGAACAACCGGTACAAATGTTCGCAAAGCATCGGGCATGCCCGGTCCGAAATACAAAGAGGATTTAGAATGAAGGGCCCAATTGGCGATATAGTGAGCTAAAACATTAGCTGTGCGCGGTACATAAAGTAAACATAAACCAGGTACAGTATCAAGGAAAGATCTAGCTGTCTGAATCTGCCGCTGAAGGGGGAGGCATCCTCTCCGGTTTGACGCAGCCTATTGACCAACAGGGCCGCGTCCGACTCAAGAAGAAAGCCTTGCCAGCCAGCGTCTGCACCGAGTGTGACTCCGGCGATGATAGCGTGGAGTTCCGCGGATGGAGAATCTGCGGTAGCGTCCAAATATAGAGCCCTTCCTAGCAAGATAGCGCCAGTGGCGTCACGAGCCACAATACCAATGCCAGCGGATCCCGAAGCTGAGTTGAAAGCACCATCGACATTGATTTTGATCGTCCCAGTCGGCGGTTGTCTCCAGACAGGTTGGGAAAGGGCTAGCTCCGTCTGCGATCGCGTCGTGGTATGGTCTGAGTTGGCCGAGATGTAGTCGCGAAGTAGTTCCTGGGAGTTCATCAGAGTAAGCCAAGGGGGCTGTAGACGCTGAGAATGGACCCTGTCATTCCTCCTGTTCCATAGATTCCACAAGGTAGTCAATAGGAGATCGAATTGTGCGCGCGAGAGAAGCATAGCTCCCTGTTCTAGCCAGAGGGGTAACTGAGGTGGCCGTGCTGTCACATAACGCACGAGGGAAGCCAGCAAGGCCTAGCACCTCGGCAGCGCCCGGGCAGTCCCTAAATGCGTGAATCGCAGTTTCAAGAATCGAGGGACAGAACGGGCACATGCCAGTGCCCATCCCAAGAGCCGCAAGACGGTCACCAGTAGGTAATGCACCCCGCCCCGCCCGCCATCCAAAGGTGCGAACCTTCGGAAGCGTATTAGATTTAGCAATGATCTTCCAGAGTGGGCACGGGCGCTCAAGGGGCCGTGAGGGCCTACGCAGGAAGAGGTAGCCGGAGCGTACTGTATATATGTTAGTATCGTGAAAGCCCCACAGTAAGGTATCACGGCGTACATCGGATATCTGTACGTGCAATATGTTGGCAGCATCATCCCAGTCAAAGTATTGACGAACTTTATTTTCGTCCCACGAGTTTTGATGGCGAATCATAAAATCACCGCAGCGCAAGGGTATCTCCTCATTATCCTGATAGTTACCAAAAAAGGAGAGACCAGCGGACCCACCCCAGTGTTCTTGATGGATACGTATACGACTGTCAATGCCGGGCCGCCAGAAAAAACCTGGCTGCAAGCGTTGCATGGCTTGCCAGATACCTCGCCAGGCAAATGAGGCGCGCTGGTAAGCTTTCGCATCCAGAATATTGCCGGAGGGGTAATAACGTGACCGCAAGACCCTTGCAAGTAGGGAATCAGACGAGTGAATCAGTCGCCAGATTTGTTTCCCAAGAAGAGCAATGTTAAAGTCCCGTAAGTCACGGAAGCCCATTCCCCCAGCGGCTTTGGGCGTACACATGGTATTCCAGGACAGCATTGGCCATCCTTTCTTGTTACTTCTGCCCGACCACCAGTATCGACGAATTGAGCGTGTCGCATCGTCGACAATGTTTTGGGGAAGCAGATAGCATGACATGACGTACTGAGGTAAAGCTTGTGCTACTGATTTTATTAGAATTTCACGCCCACTGTATGAAAGCAAATTAGTATCCCATTTAGCCATGCGTGAGTTAACCTTGTCACGAATAAACCCAAGACTGGCCGTTCGATTTCGCCCAACGAGAAGAGGGACCCCCAGATAAGTACCAGGGTCGTCAACCAAACGGATGCCAAGAGTATGCTGAAGGGCCTGTGAGAAGTCTGTCGAGCAGGAAGAGCTACAAAAGGCAGTCGATTTAGCAAAGTTGACAGATTGGCCCGAGGATGATTCATACAAACGAAGAATCTCCTTCAATCGCTGGACTTCCGTTGGGCAATTACGGACAAATACAATGCTGTCGTCCGCAAAGAGCAGATGATTAATCCGCGGTCCTCGGCGATTGGTCTGTAAGCCAACGAGTCGTCCCGCTCGCTGTTCGGCCTCAAGAGCCGCGGAAAGCCCTTGGGAGCATATTAAGAAAAGGAAAGGCGAGAGAGGGTCGCCTTGCCGGATTCCCCTAGTCGGAGAGAATTCTTGGGAGAGAGCGCCATTAAGACGGACTGAGAAGGAAACAGTTGATACGCAACGGAGTAACAACTGCACCCAGTCGGGCGCAAATCCCATACGTATCATTACGTCTTTAAGAAAAGACCATTCAACCTTGTCAAAGGCCTTCTCCATGTCTAATTTCAAGGCATCCCCTTGATAGATCGAAGCATTATTTGAATGAAGGGTATGAACAAGTTCATGCGCAATCAGGATATTATCAGTGATGTTCCTGCCACTAACAAAAGCGGCTTGCGCATCACTGATACAAGACGGTAAGATAGGTTTGAGCCGATTCACAAGAACCTTGGCAACAGTTTTGTAAATGACAGTGCATAAACTGATCGGTCGAAATTGACGCATGTTTGAAGCGTCAGGCACTTTCAGGATGAGGACAATAATCGCTTTGTTAACCGTTTCCATGTCCTCTTCCCCTCGTAAAAGACGCAAACAAAGTTGGACGAATTCAGGCCCAATGACATCCCAGTATTGCCTGTAGAAGCTACTAGGGAAGCCATCAAAACCCGAAGCTTTCCTGGGACAGATATCCCGAAAAGCTGTGATTACCTCATCTTCAGTGAAAGGTCGAAGCAACGAATCATTCATTGCAGCATTAACAGCGGGGCTAATGTGTTCCAAAAAAGGGGAGAGGAAGTCGGACTAGATGATGTAAACAAAACCTGGAAGTAATCCGAGGCAATCCGAAGAAGCTCAGGTTTCTCGGTATGCCATGTTTGGTTTACATCAAAGAGACCACGTATAGTGTTCTTTTTCCTTCGTTTAGACGCCCTGGCATGGAAGAAAGACGTGTTCTTGTCACCTTGCGATAGCCAGGTAACACGAGAACGCTGAGCCCAATAGGCTTCTCTTGCATCCAAGAGGCGTCGAAGTTCCAATTTCGCATCTCGTAGATTGAGCAGCATGTCATGTGATAGCTGTCGTCTACACATGTAAGAATTGATCTGACGTTGAAGCTCAGCGATGCGGTTGTTGGATTTGAAACGACGATTCGTTTGCCAATCATGTAAGTGGCTCCCAACAATAGTCAATTTGTCAAGGAGGGTGCTCGACGCATTTGACCAGGCTTGGTGGAAGGCTTTGATACATGATGGGTCATTTGCCCAGCAAGACTCAAAGCGAAAGTGATCGCCATCATGCTGGGAACGATCCTCACGGGGGGCAACACGTTTGGTGTCCATGAGAATGACATAATGATCGGAATCTGGAGAGAAAACGTTCCTGCATTGGATTGTTAGGTGGGCATTGAGCCATGCATTACACGCAAGGAATCGATCGAGACGTTCACAAACGGGTGTGACATTGGGCCCCGTTCGAGACCATGTAAACCATCCCGAACAGGGTTTACAATAAAAAATTCTATTGCGAGCAAGGCAATCTCGAAAGTTGGTGATTTGTAATTGTGGTCTACGACAACCGCCTTGTTTTTCAGAGTCGGATAAAATGTCGTTTAGGTCCCCACCAATTAGCCAAGGCAATGGGGAATTGCTACGAAGAGAGTCTATGAGCTCCCACGTTTTATATTTCATGCTAGTTTCTGCGTACCCATAGACGCCGGTGAATCGAAAGCAATCATCAGTAGTTGTTATAGTTGAATCAATGTGACGATCAGAATACGATAAAAGATCTAGAGACGTCTTATTATTCCACAAAAGTAAAAGACCAGAGCAAGTGGAGCTGCTTTTCACATGGAAGCAGCCCGTCATTTCCAAAGAAAGTTTTAAACGTTCAAAATTAAAATTAAACAATCTAGTTTCAGACAAGAAAATAATTGTAGGTTCCAATTTCCGGACTAGTGAAACAAGCCCTTGAACTGCCTCTGGTGAACCAAGCCCACGACAGTTCCAGCAAAAGAGCCTCATTTCTCTCGGCGGGGTTGAATATCAACCGCCGCCGAAGAGATTTTACTGCTCATCCCAGCTTTAGTGTGTTTGGTAGTTTTTTCAGTTGGTGCTCCGGGTTTTGCCGGCCTTGCTGAAACCTTGGGTGAGGTGCGCGGGCGCTTAGCCGTAGTGGGCGCAGCTAGGGGTGGGCTGCGCTTTGCCTTGCGAGGTTCTGTTGCACCCTTCGGAGGGCTCGATGTGGTAGCAAGCCAATCCTCGAATTCCGGGTTAACATAAACATTACTGCCGTGACTAGCAGTGGTAGATTTGTCAGGCACGGCAGTGGGCACCGGGAAACCTTCACCATCAATCAACACAAACCATTTGTCGGGCGGGGTGGATGATGCATCATCAATCCCTGCAACTTGGGCAGTGTTGGGAGCTCCAGTGTTTGATAATTCCGCATCAGCAGGTATAACAGCAAGAGGGGCCACATCGAGGGGTTCAACGGAAATGCCATCAGTGGGTGAGTTGTGCTGTCCAGTGGGATCGCCCCCCGCGTCCACCATTGGTGCATCAGGGGCAACTGGGGCCGTCTAGTCCAGCAGTGCGTCTGCACCCGTAGGTGCCACAGCATCGGGGGCATTAGCAGCATCGGCAGCTATGGGCACGGCAGTAGCCTCGTCCTTCGGTTCTGAGGCTGCAGAATTCGACATCATCGTGGCTGAGGCCGCGTCAGCAACAACGACAGTGAGGATAGTGTCGATGAGAAAAGCATAGTAGATAAATATTATAAAATATTTCTACGAATAAAAGTGCATTATAATTATCCAAAGATACCGGCGGTGGCTGGTTTCTTTGTTGTTGGTCCTGCACCTGGGAAAAGGTGAGAAAATTGAGTATGAACTGCATAAAAATGCATGCATCACGCAAGGCATAAAGAATAAGAAAAGAGATGGTCCAATCCCTAAAGGAAAAAATATAGAGATAGGGTAGTGTACCGGTGGCCATCGAGGGCTTGGTTGACAGGCCAGCTGGCCCGAAATAACATACCCGGCCTCTGGTTGTTAGTTTGGACTTTCTCTTCGGAGTAGGGGCACGTAGCCAATCTCCATACTACTTGGGTTCCGTTTTGTCATCCTTAATTTCCGCACAGGTGGCTTTAAGATGGCATAGAATGCCACACCCGTGACAGAAAGTGGGTAGCTTCTCATATTGAAGCGGCAACATTTGAGGACCTTCGTCCTCCTCGATGCGTAATATTATGAACTCCTAAATTTGGATTAAAACTTATTTTGTAACACTTTTGTAGAGGTTTCGGATGAGCGGGTCTAAATAGGCCGAACAATGGACCCGTTAGAATTTTAACTGAGTAAAAAGTATAGAAATTGAGTTTTTGCAATAAAATCATGTTGAAAAACTCTTAATCAATTGTATGAACTCCTAAATTTGGATTAAAACTTATTTTGCGGTCTTTTTTGTAGAGGTTTCGGACGAGCGGGTCTAAATGGGCCGAACAATGGACCCGTTAGAATTTTAACTGAGTAAAAAGTACAGAAATCGAGTTTTTGCAATATAATCATGTTGAAAAACTCTTAATCAATTGTCTGAACTCCTAAATTTGGATTAAAACTTATTTTGCAACTCTTTTGTAGATGTTTCGGACGAGCGGGTCTAAATGGGCCGAACAATGTACCCTTTAGAATTTTAACTAAGTAAAAAGTATAGAAATCGAGTTTTTGCAATATAATCGTGTTGAAAAGCTCGTAATCAATTATATGAAGTCCTAAAATTTAATTAAAACTTGTTTTGCGTACTTTTTTGTAGATGTTTTGGACGAGCGGGTCTAAATGGGCTGAAAAAATGGACCTATTAGAATTTTAACTGAGTAAAAAGCACAAAAATCGAGTTTTTGCAATATAGTTGTGTTGAAATGCTCGTAATCAATTGTATGAACTCCTAAATTTGGATTCAAACTTATTTTGCAACCCTTTTCTAGACGTTTCAGACGAACGGGTCTAAATGGGCCGAACAATGGACCCATTCGAATTTAAAAAGAGTAAAAAGCACAAAAATCGAGTTTTTGCAATATAATTGTGTTGAAAAGCTCGTAGTAATCAATTGTATGAACTCCTAAATTTGGATTAAAACTTATTTTGCGGTCTTTTTTGTAGAGGTTTTGGACGAGCGGGTCTAAATGGGCCGAACAATGGGCTCGTTAGAATTTTAACTGAGTAGAAAGTACAAAAAGCGATTTTTTGCAATATAATATGTTTGAAAAGCTCTTAATCAATTGTATGAACTCCTAAATTTGGATTAAAACTTATTTTGCAAACCTTTTGTAGAGGTTTCGGACGAGCGGGTCTAAATGGGCCGAACAATGGACCCGTTAGAATTTTAACTTAGTAAAATGCACAAAAATCGAGTTTTTGCAATATAATTGTGTTTAAGAGCTCATAATAAATTGTATGAACTCCTAAATTTGGATTAAAACTTATTTTGCAACCCTTTTGTAGAGGTTTCGGACGATCGGGTCTAAATGGGCCGAACAATGATTTCGTTAGAATTTTAACGGAGTAAAAAGTACAGAAATCGAGTTTTTCAATATAATCATGTTGAAAAGCTCGTAATCAATTGTATGAACTCCTAAATTTGGCTTAAAACTAATTTTGAAACCCTTTTTTACAGGTTTCGGACGAACGAGTCTAAATGGGCCGAACAATGGACCCAATAGAATTTTAACTAAGTAAAAAGTTCAAAAATCTAGTTTTTGAAATATAAACGTGTTGAAAAGCTCGTAATCAATTATATGAACTCCTAAAATTTTATTCTAACTTATTTTGCGGTCTTTTTTGTAGAGGTTTCGGACTAACGGGTCGAAATGGGCCGAACAATGGACCCGTTAGAATTTTAATTGAATAAAAGTACAGAAATCGAGTTTTTGAATTATAATCGTGTTGAAAAGCTCGTAATCAATTATAGAACTCCTAAATTTGGATTAAAACTTATTTTGCAGCCCTTTCTGTAGAGGTTTCGAACGAGCGAGTCTAAATGGGTCTAAAAATGGACCCGTTAGAATTTTAACAGAGTAAAATGTACAGAAATCAAGTTTTTGCAATATAATCATGTTGGAAAGCTTGAAATCAATTATATGAACTCTTTAATTTGATTATAACTTGTTTTGCGGTCTTTTTTGTAGATGTTTCGGATGAGCAGGTCTAAATGGGTCGAACAATGGACTCGTTAGAATTTTAACTGAGTAAAAAGTACATAAATTGAGTTTTTGCAATATAATCATGTTGAAAAGCTTGTAATCAGTTATATGAACTCCTAAATTTGGATTAAAAATTATTTTGCAGCCCTTTTTGTAGAGGTTTCGGACGATCGGGTTTAAATGGGTCGAACAATGGACCCGTTAGAATTTTAACGGAGTAAAAATTACAGAAATCGAGTTTTTGCAATATAATCGTGTTGAAAAGCTCGTAATCAATTGTATCAACTCCTAAATTTGTATTAAAACTTATTTTCCAACCCTTTTGTAGAGGTTTCGGACGAGCGGGTCTAAATGGGCCGAACAATGGACCCGTTAGAATTTTAACAGAGTAAAAAGCGCAAAAATCGAGTTTTTGCAATATAATTATGTTGAAAAGTTCATAATCAATTGTATGAACTTCTAAATTTGGATTAAAACTTATTTTGCAGCCTTTTTGTAGAAGTTTCGGACGATCAGGTTTAAATGGGCCGAACAATGGACCCGTTAGAATTTTAACGTAGTAAAAAGTACAGAAATCGAGCTTTTGCAATATAATCGTGTTGAAAAGCTCGTAATCAATTGCATGAACTCCCAAATTTGTATTAAAACTTATTTTCCAACCCTTTTGTAGAGATTTCGGATGAGCAGGTCTAAATGGGTCGAACAATGGACCCGTTAGAATTTTACCAGAGTAAAAAGCACAAAATTGATATTTTGCAATATAATCGTGTTGAAAAGCTCGTAATCAATTATATGAACTCCTAAAATTTGATTCTAACTTGTTTTGCGGTCTTTTTTGTAGAGGTTTCGGACGAGCGGGTCTAAATAGGCCGAACAATGGACCCGTTAGAATTTTAACTGAGTAAAAAGTACAGAAATTGAGTTTTTGCAATAAAATCATGTTGAAAAACTCTTAATCAATTGTATGAACTCCTAAATTTGGATTAAAACTTATTTTGCAGTTTTTTTTGTAGAGGTTTCGGACGATCGGGTTTAAATGGGCCGAACAATGGACCCGTTAGAATTTTAACGGAGTAAAAAGTTCAAAAATCGAGTTTTTGCAATATAATCGTGTTGAAAAGCTCGTAATCAATTGCATGAACTCCTAAATTTGTATTAAAACTTATTTCCAAACCCTTTTGTAGAGATTTCGGACGAGCGGGTCTAAATGGGTCAAACAATGGACCCGTTAGAATTTTACCAGAGTAAAAAGCACAAAATCGAGTTTTTGCAATATAATCGTGTTGAAAACCTCGTAATCAATTATATGAACTCCTAAAATTTGATTCTAACTTGTTTTGCAGTCTTTTTTTTGAGGTTTCGGACGAGCGGGTCCAAATGGGCCGAATAATGGACCCGTTAGAATTTTAACTGAGTAAAAAGTACAAAATAGAGTTTTTGCATTATAATCATGTTGAAAAGCTCGTAATCAATTATATGAACTCCTAAAATTTGATTCTAACTTGTTTTGCTGTATTTTTTAGAGGTTTCGGACGAGCTGGTTTAAATGGGCCGAACAATGGACCCTTTAGAATTTTAAATAAGTAAAAAGTATAGAAATCGAGTTTTTGCAATATAATCATGTTGAAAAGCTTGTAATCAGTTATATGAACTCCTAAATTTGGATTAAAACTTATTTTGTAGCCTTTTTTGTAGAGGTTTCGGACGATCGGGTTTAAATGGGCCGAACAATGGACCCGTTAGAATTTTAACGGAGTAAAAAGTACAGAAATCGAGTTTTTGCAATATAATCGTGTTGAAAAGCTCGTAATCAATTGCATGAACTCCTAAATTTGTATTAAAACTTATTTTCCAACCCTTTTGTAGAGATTTTGGACGAGCAGGTCTAAATGGGTCGAACAATGGACCCGTTAGAATTTTACCAGAGTAAAAAGCACAAAATTGAGTTTTTGCAATATAATCGTGTTGAAAAGCTCGTAATCAATTATATGAACTCCTAAAATTTGATTCTAACTTGTTTTGCGGTCTTTTTTGCAGAGGTTTCGGACGAGCGGGTCTAAATGGGCCGAACAATGGACCCGTTAGAATTTTAACCGAGTAAAAAGTACAGAAATCGAGTTTTTGCAATATAATCATGTTGAAAAACTCTTAATCAATTGTCTGAACTCCTAAATTTGGATTAAAACTTATTTTGCAACTCTTTTGTAGATGTTTCGGACGAGCGGGTCTAAATGGGCCGAACAATGGACCCTTTAGAATTTTAACTAAGTAAAAAGTATAGAAATCGAGTTTTTGCAATATAATCGTGTTGAAAAGCTCGTAATCAATTATATGAAGTCCTAAAATTTAATTAAAACTTGTTTTGCGTACTTTTTTGTAGATGTTTTGGACGAGCGGGTCTAAATGGGCTGAAAAAATGGACCTATTAGAATTTTAATTGAGTAAAAAGCACAAAAATCGAGTTTTTGCAATATAGTTGTGTTGAAAAGCTCGTAATCAATTGTATGAACTCCTAAATTTGGATTCAAACTTATTTTGCAACCCTTTTCTAGAGGTTTCAGACGAACGGGTCTAAATGGGCCGAACAATGGACCCGTTCGAATTTAAAAAGAGTAAAAAGCACAAAAATCGAGTTTTTGCAATATAATTGTGTTGAAAAGCTCGTAATCAATTGTATGAACTCCTAAATTTGGATTAAAACTTATTTTGCAGTCTTTTTTGTAGAGGTTTTTGACGAGCGGGTCTAAATGGGCCGAACAATGGACTCGTTAGAATTTTAACTGAGTAGAAAGTACAAAAAGCGATTTTTTGCAATATAATATGTTTGAAAAGCTCTTAATCAATTGTATGAACTCCTAAATTTGGATTAAAACTTATTTTGCAAACCTTTTGTAGAGGTTTCGGACGAGCGGGTCTAAATGGGCCGAACAATGGACCCGTTAGAATTTTAACTGAGTAAAAAGCACAAAAATCGAGTTTTTGCAATATAATTGTGTTTAAAAGCTCATACTAAATTGTATGAACTCCTAAATTTGGATTAAAACTTATTTTGCAACCCTTTTGTAGAGGTTTCGGACGATCGGGTCTAAATGGGCCGAACAATGATTCCGTTAGAATTTTAACGGAGTAAAAATTACAGAAATCGAGTTTTTCAATATAATCGTGTTGAAAAGCTCGTAATCAATTGTATGAACTCCTAAATTTGGCTTAAAACTAATTTTGAAACCCTTTTTTACAGGTTTCAGACGAACGAGTCTAAATGGGCCGAAAAATGGACCCAATAGAATTTTAACTAAGTAAAAAGTTCAAAAATCTAGTTTTTGAAATATAAACGTGTTGAAAAGCTCGTAATCAATTATATGAACTCCTAAAATTTTATTCTAACTTATTTTGCAGTCTTTTTTGTAGAGGTTTCGGACTAACGGGTCGAAATGGGCCGAACAATGGACCCGTTAGAATTTTAATTGATTAAAAAGTACAGAAATCGAGTTTTTGAATTATAATCGTGTTGAAAAGCTCGTAATCAATTATAGAACTCTTAAATTTGTATTAAAACTTATTTTCCAACCCTTTTGTAGAGGTTTCGGACGAGCGGGTCTAAATGGCCCGAACAATGGACCCATTAGAATTTTAACTAAGTAAAAAGTACAGAAATCGAGGTTTTGCAATATATCGTGTTGAAAAGCTCGTAATCACATATATGAACTCCAAAAATTTGATTCTAACTTGTTTTGCGGTCTTTTTTGTAGAAGTTTCGGACGAGCGGGTCTAAATCGGCCGAAAAATGGACCCGTTAGAATTTTAACTAAGTAACATTACAGAAATCGAGATATTGCAATATAATCGTGTTGAAAAGCTCGTAATCAACTGTATGAACTCCTAAATTTGGATTAAAACTTATTTTGTAAATCTTTTGTAGAGGTTTCGGACGACCAGGTCTAAATGGGCCGAGCAATGGACCCGTTAGAATTTTAACTGAGTAAAAAGTACAGAAATCGAGTTTTTGCAATATAATCGTGTTGAAAAGCTCGTAATCAATTATATGAACTCCTAAAATTTGATTAAAACTTGTTTTGCGGCCTTTTTGTAGAGGTTTCGGACGAGCGGGTCTAAATGGGCCGAACAATAGACCCGTTAGAATTTTAAATGAGTAAAAAGTACAGAAATCGAGTTTTTGCAATATAATCGTGTTGAAAAGCTCGTAATCATTTATATGAACTCCTAAATTTCGATTAAAACATATTTTGCGGTCCTTTTTGTAAGGTTTCGGACAAGCGATTCTAAATGGGGCGAACAATGGACCCGTTAGAATTTTAACCGAATTAAAATTATAAAAATTAAGTTTTCGCAATATAATCGTGTTGAAATTCTCGTAATAAATTGTATGAACTCCTAAATTTGGATTAAAACTTATTTTGCAACATTTTTTGTAGAGGTTTCGGACGAGCAGGTCTAAATGGGCCGAACAATGATTCCGTTAGAATTTTAACGGAGTAAAAAGTACAGAAATCGAGTTTTTCAATATAATCGTGTTGAAAAGCTCGTAATCAATTGTATGAACTCCTAAATTTGGCTTAAAACTAATTTTGAAACCCTTTTTTACAGGTTTCGGACGAACGGGTCGAAATGGGCCGAACAATGGACCCGTTAGAATTTTAATTGATTAAAAAGTACAGAAATCGAGTTTTTGAATTATAATCGTGTTGAAAAGCTCGTAATCAATTATAGAACTCCTAAATTTGGATTAAAACTTATTTTGCAGCCCTTTTTGTAGAGGTTTCGGACGAGCGAGTCTAAATGGGTCTAAAAATGGACCCGTTAAAATTTTAACAGAGTAAAATGTACAGAAATCAAGTTTTTGCAATATAATCATGTTGGAAAGCTTGAAATCAATTATATGAACTCTTTAATTGGATTATAACTTGTTTTGCGGCCTTTTTTGTAGATGTTTCGGATGAGCAGGTCTAAATGGGTCGAACAATGGACCCGTTAGAATTTTAACTGAGTAAAAAGTATAGAAATTGAGTTTTTGCAATATAATCATGTTGAAAAGCTTGTAATCAGTTATATGAACTTCTAAATTTGGATTAAAAATTATTTTGCAGCCCTTTTTGTAGAGGTTTCAGACGATCGGGATTAAATGGGTCGAACAATGGACCCGTTAGAATTTTAACGGAGTAAAAAGTACAAAAATCGAGTTTGTGCAATATAATCATGTTGAAAAGCTCGTAATCAATTGTATTAACTCCTAAATTTGTATTAAAACTTATTTTCCAACCCTTTTGTAGAGGTTTCGGACGAGTGGGTCTAAATGGCCCGAACAATGGACCCGTTAGAATTTTAACTAAGTAAAAAGTACAGAAATCGAGGTTTTGCAATATATCGTGTTGAAAAGCTCGTAATCACATATATGAACTCCAAAAATTTGATTCTAACTTGTTTTGCGGTCTTTTTTGTAGAAGTTTCGGACGAGCGGGTCTAAATCGGCCGAACAATGGACCCGTTAGAATTTTAACTAAGTAACATTACAGAAATCGAGATATTGCAATATAATCGTGTTGAGAAGCTCGTAATCAATTATATGAACTCCTAAAATTTGATTAAAACTTGTTTTGGGTTCTATTTCGTAGAGGTTTTGGACGAGCGGGTCTAAATGGGCTGAACAATGGACCCGTTAGAATTTTAACTGAGTAAAAGGTACAAAAATCGAGTTTTTGCAATATAATCGTGTTGACAAGCTCGTAATTAATTATATGAACTCCTAAATTTGGATTAAAACTTATTTTGCAGCCCTTATTGTAGAGGTTTCGGACGATCTAGTCTTAATGGGCCGACCAATGTACCGTTAGAATTTTACTGGCGTAAAAAGTACAGAAATCGAGTTTTTGAAATATAATCGTGTTGAAAAGCTCGTAATCAATTCTATGAACTCCGAAATTTGGATAAAAATTATTTTGCAACCCTTTTGTAGAGGTTTCAGACGAGCATGTCTAAATGGGCCGAACAATGGACCAGTTCGAATTTAAACAGAGTAAAAAGCACAAAAATCTAGTTTTTGCAATATAATTGTGTTGAAAAACTCGCAATAAATTTATGAACTCCTAAATTTGGATTAAAACTTATTTTGTGGTCCTTTTTGTAGAGGTTTCAGACGAGCGGTTCTAAATGAGCCGAACAATGGACCCGTTAGAATTTTAACTGAGTAAAAAGTACATATATCGAGTTTTTGCAATATAATCGTGTTGAAAAGATCGTAATAAATTATAAGAACTCCTAAAATTTTATTCTAACTTGTTTTGCGGTCTTCTTTGTAGAGGTTTCGGACGAGCGAGTCTAAATGGGCCGAACAATGGACCCGTTAGAATTTTAATTGAGTAAAAAGTACAGATGTCGAGTTTTTGCAATATAATCATGTTGAAAAGCTCGTAATCAATTGTATGAACTCACAAATTTGGATTAAAACTTATTTTGCAACCCTTTTGTAGAGGTTTCGGACGAGCAGGTCTAAATGGGCCGAACAAAGGACCCGTTAAAATTTTAACTGAGTAAAAAGTACATAAATCAAGATTTTGCAATATAATCGTGTTGAAAAGATCGTAATCAATTGTATGAAATCCTAAATTTGGATTAAAACTTATTTTGCAACCCTTTTCTAGAGGCTTCGGACGAGCGGGTCTAATTGGGCCGAACAATGGACCCGTTAGAATTTTAACTCTGTAAAAAGTACAGAAATTGAGTTTTTGCAATATAATCATGTTGAAAAGCTTGTAATCAGTTATATGAACTTCTAATTTTGGATTAAAACTTATTTTGCAGCCCTTTTTGTAGAGGTTTCGGACGATCGGGTTTAAATGGGTCGAACAATGGACCCGTTAGAATTTTAACGGAGTAAAAAGTACAGAAATCGAGTTTTTGCAATATAATCGTGTTGAAAAGCTCCTAATCAACTGTATTAACTCCTAAATTTGTATTAAAACTTATTTTCCAACCCTTTGTAGAGATTTCGGACGAGCGGGTCTAAATGGGCCGAACAATGGACCCGTTAGAATTTTAACTAAGTAAAAAGTACAGAATTGAGGTTTTGCAATATATCGTGTTGAAAAGCTCGTAATCAATTATATGAACTCCTAAAATTTGATTCTAACTTGTTTTGCGGTCTTTTTTGTAGAGGTTTCGGACGAGCGGGTCTAAATCAGCCGAACAATGGACCCGTTAGAATTTTAACTGAGTAAAATTACAGAAATCGAGTTTCTGCAATATAATCGTGTTGAAAAGTTCGTAATCAATTATATGAACTCCTAAAATTTGATTAAAACTTGTTTTGGTTTTTATTTTGTAGAGGTTTTGGACGAGCGGGTCTAAATGGGCTGAACAATGGACTCGTTAGAATTTTAATTGAGTAAAAAGGACAGAAATCGAGTTTTTGCAATATAATCGTGTTGACAAGCTCGTAATCAATTATATGAACTCCTAAATTTGGATTAAAACTTATTTTGCAGCCCTTATTGTAGAGGTTTCAGACGATCGAGTCTTAAGGGGCCGACCAATGAACTCGTTAGAATTTTACTGGAGTAAAAAGTACAGAAATCGAGTTTTTGCAATATAATCGTGTTGAAAAGCTCGTAACCAATTCTATGAACTCCTAAATTTGGATAAAAATTATTTTGCAACCCTTTTGTAGAGGTTTCAGACGAGCATGTCTAAATGGGCCGAACAATGGACCCGTTCGAATTTAAACAGAGTAAAAAGCACAAAAATCTAGTTTTTGCAATATAATTGTGCTGAAAAGCTCGTAATAAATTGTATGAACTCCTAAATTTGGATTAAAACTTATTTTGCGGTCCTTTTTGTAGAGGTTTCGGACGAGCGGGTCTAAATGGGCAGAACAATGGACCCCTTAGAATTTTAACTGAGTAAAAAGTACATATATCGAGTTTTTGCAATATAATCGTGTTGAAATGATTGTAATAAATTATAAGAACTCCTAAAATTTTATTCTAACTTGTTTTGCGGTCTTTTTGTAGATGTTTCGGACGAGCGAGTCTAAATGGGCTGTACAATGGACCCGTTAGAATTTTAATTGAGTAAAAAGTACAGATGTCGAGTTTTTGCAATATAATCATGTTGAAAAGCTCGTAATCAATTGTATGAACTTCTAAATTTGGATTAAAACTTACTTTGCAACCCTTTTGTAGAGGTTTCGGACGAGCAGGTCTAAATGGGCCGAACAATGGACCCATTAGAATTTTAACTGAGTAAAAAGTACAGAAATCGAGTTTTTGCAATATAATCGTGTTGAAAAGATCGTAATCAATTGTATGAAATCCTAAATTTGGATTAAAACTTATTTTGCAACCCTTTTCTAGAGGTTTCGGACGAGCGAGTCTAATTGGGCCGAACAATGGACCCGTTAGAATTTTAACTGAGTAAAAAGTACAGTAATCGAGTTTTTGCAATATAATCAAGTTGAAAAGCTCTTAATCAATTATATGAACTCCTAAAATTTGATTCTAACTTATTTTGCGGTCTTTTTTGTAACGGTTTTGGACGAGCGTGTCTAAATGGGCCGAACAATGGACCCGTTAGAATTTTAATTGAGAAAAAGTACAAAAATCTAGTTTCTGTAATATAATCGTGTTGAAAAGCTCGTAATCAACTGTATGAACTCCTAAATTTGGATTAAAACTTATTTTGTAAATCTTTTGTAGAGGTTTCGGACGACCAGGTCTAAATGGGCCGAGCAATGGACCCGTTAGAATTTTAACTGAGTAAAAAGTACAGAAATCGAGTTTTTGCAATATAATCGTGTTGAAAAGCTCGTAATCAATTATATGAACTCCTAAAATTTGATTAAAACTTGTTTTGCGGCCTTTTTGTAGAGGTTTCGGACGAGCGGGTCTAAATGGGCCGAACAATAGACCCGTTAGAATTTTAAATGAGTAAAAAGTACAGAAATCGAGTTTTTGCAATATAATCGTGTTGAAAAGCTCGTAATCATTTATATGAACTCCTAAATTTCGATTAAAACATATTTTGCGGTCCTTTTTGTAAGGTTTCCGACAAGCGATTCTAAATGGGGCGAACAATGGACCAGTTAGAATTTTAACCGAGTTAAAAGTATAAAAATTAAGTTTTCGCAATATAATCGTGTTGAAATTCTCGTAATAAATTGTATGAACTCCTAAATTTGGATTAAAACTTATTTTGCAACATTTTTTGTATAGGTTTTGGACGAGCAGGTCTAAATGGGCCGAACAATGATTCCGTTAGAATTTTAACGGAGTAAAAAGTACAGAAATCGAGTTTTTCAATATAATCGTGTTGAAAAGCTCGTAGTCAATTGTATGAACTCCTAAATTTGGCTTAAAACTAATTTTGAAACCCTTTTTTACAGGTTTCGGACGAACGGGTCGAAATGGGCCGAACAATGGACCCGTTAGAATTTTAATTGATTAAAAAGTACAGAAATCGAGTTTTTGAATTATAATCGTGTTGAAAAGCTCGTAATCAATTATAGAACTCCTAAATTTGGATTAAAACTTATTTTGCAGCCCTTTTTGTAGAGGTTTCGGACGAGCGAGTCTAAATGGGTCTAAAAATGGACCCGTTAGAATTTTAACAGAGTAAAATGTACAGAAATCAAGTTTTTGCAATATAATCATGTTGGAAAGCTTGAAATCAATTATATGAACTCTTTAATTGGATTATAACTTGTTTTGCGGCCTTTTTTGTAGATGTTTCGGATGAGCAGGTCTAAATGGGTCGAACAATGGACCCGTTAGAATTTTAACTGAGTAAAAAGTATAGAAATTGAGTTTTTGCAATATAATCATGTTGAAAAGCTTGTAATCAGTTATATGAACTTCTAAATTTGGATTAAAAATTATTTTGCAGCCCTTTTTGTAGAGGTTTCGGACGATCGGGATTAAATGGGTCGAACAATGGACCCGTTAGAATTTTAACGGAGTAAAAAGTACAAAAATCGAGTTTGTGCAATATAATCATGTTGAAAAGCTCGTAATCAATTGTATTAACTCCTAAATTTGTATTAAAACTTATTTTCCAACCCTTTTGTAGAGGTTTCGGACGAGTGGGTCTAAATGGCCCGAACAATGGACCTGTTAGAATTTTAACTAAGTAAAAAGTACAGAAATCGAGGTTTTGCAATATATCGTGTTGAAAAGCTCGTAATCACATATATGAACTCCAAAAATTTGATTCTAACTTGTTTTGCGGTCTTTTTTGTAGAAGTTTCGGACGAGCGGGTCTAAATCGGCCGAACAATGGACCCGTTAGAATTTTAACTAAGTAAAATTACAGAAATCGAGATATTGCAATATAATCGTGTTGAGAAGCTCGTAATCAATTATATGAACTCCTAAAATTTGATTAAAACTTGTTTTGGGTTCTATTTCGTATAGGTTTTGGACGAGCGGGTCTAAATGGGCTGAACAATGGACCCGTTAGAATTTTAACTGAGTAAAAGGTATAAAAATTGAGTTTTTGCAATATAATCGTGTTGACAAGCTCGTAATTAATTATATGAACTCCTAAATTTGGATTAAAACTTATTTTGCAGCCCTTATTGTAGAGGTTTCGGACGATCTAGTCTTAATGGGCCGACCAATGTACCCGTTAGAATTTTACTGGCGTAAAAAGTACAGAAATCGAGTTTTTGAAATATAATCGTGTTGAAAAGCTCGTAATCAATTCTATGAACTCCGAAATTTGGATAAAAATTATTTTGCAACCCTTTTGTAGAGGTTTCTGACGAACATGTCTAAATGGGCCGAACAATGGACCCGTTCGAATTTAAACAGAGTAAAAAGCACAAAAATCTAGTTTTTGCAATATAATTGTGTTGAAAAGCTCGCAATAAATTTATGAACTCCTAAATTTGGATTAAAACTTATTTTGTGGTCCTTTTTGTAGAGGTTTCGGACGAGAGGTTCTAAATGGGCCGAACAATGGACCCGTTAGAATTTTAACTGAGTAAAAAGTACATATATCGAGTTTTTGCAATATAATCCTGTTGAAAAGATCGTAATAAATTATAAGAACTCCTAAAATTTTATTCTAACTTGTTTTGCGGTCTTCTTTGTAGAGGTTTCGGACGAGCAAGTCTAAATGGGCCGAACAATGGACCCGTTAGAATTTTAATTGAGTAAAAAGTACAGATGTTGAGTTTTTGCAATATAATCATGTTGAAAAGCTCGTAATCAATTGTATGAACTCCTAAATTTGGATTAAAACTTATTTTGCAACCCTTTTGTAGAGGTTTCGGACCAGCAGGTCTAAATGGGCCGAACAAAGGACCCGTTAAAATTTTAACTGAGTAAAAAGTACAGAAATCGAGTTTTTGCAATATAATCGTGTTGAAAAGATCGTAATCAATTGTATGAAATCCTAAATTTGGATTAAAACTTATTTTGCAACCCTTTTCTAGAGGCTTCGGACGAGCGGGTCTAATTTGGCCGAACAATGGACCCGTTAGAATTTTAACTCTGTAAAAAGTACAGTGATCGAGTTTTTGCAATATAATCATGTTGAAAAGCTTGTAATCAGTTATATAACTCCTAAATTTGGATTAAAACTTATTTTGCAGCCCTTTTTGTAGAGGTTTCGGACGATCGGGTTTAAATGGGTCGAACAATGGACCCGTTAGAATTTTAACGGAGTAAAAAGTACAGAAATCGAGTTTTTGCAATATAATCGTGTTGAAAAGCTCCTAATCAATTGTATTAACTCCTAAATTTGTATTAAAACTTATTTTCCAACCCTTTGTAGAGATTTCGGACGAGCGGGTCTAAATGGGCCGAACAATGGACCCGTTAGAATTTTAACTAAGTAAAAAGTACAGAAATCGAGGTTTTGCAATATATCGTGTTGAAAAGTTCGTAATCAATTATATGAACTCCTAAAATTTGATTCTAACTTGTTTTGCGGTCTTTTTTGTAGAGGTTTCGGACGAGCGGGTCTAAATCAGCCGAACAATGGACCCGTTAGAATTTTAACTGAGTAAAATTACAGAAATCGAGTTTTTGCAATATAATCGTGTTGAAAAGTTCGTAATCAATTATATGAACTCCTAAAATTTGATTAAAACTTGTTTTGGTTTCTATTTTGTAGAGGTTTTGGACGAGCGGGTCTAAATGGGCTGAACAATGGACTCGTTAGAATTTTAATTGAGTAAAAAGGACAGAAATCGAGTTTTTGCAATATAATCGTGTTGACAAGCTCGTAATCAATTATATGAACTCCTAAATTTGGATTAAAACTTATTTTGCAGCCCTTATTGTAGAGGTTTCGGACGATCGAGTCTTAATGGGCCGACCAATGAACCCGTTAGAATTTTACTAGAGTAAAAAGTACAGAAATCGAGTTTTTGCAATATAATCGTGTTGAAAAGCTCGTAATCAATTCTATGAACTCCTAAATTTGGATAAAAATTATTTTGCAACCCTTTTGTAGAGGTTTCAGACGAGCATGTCTAAATGGGCCGAACAATGGACCCGTTCGAATTTAAATAGAGTAAAAAGCACAAAAATCTAGTTTTTGAAATATAATTGTGTTGAAAAGCTCGTAATAAATTGTATGAACTCCTAAATTTGGATTAAAACTTATTTTGCGGTCCTTTTTGTAGAGGTTTCGGACGAGCGGGTCTAAATGGGCCGAACAATGGACCCCTTAGAATTTTAACTGAGTAAAAAGTACATATATCGATTTTTTGCAATATAATCGTGTTGAAATGATCGTAATAAATTATAAGAACTCCTAAAATTTTATTCTAACTTGTTTTGCGGTCTTTTTGTAGATGTTTCGGACGAGCGAGTCTAAATGGGCCGTACAATGGACCCGTTAGAATTTTAATTGAGTAAAAAGTACAGATGTCGAGTTTTTGCAATATAATCATGTTGAAAAGATCGTAATCAATTGTATGAACTCCTAAATTTGGATTAAAACTTATTTTGCAACCCTTTTGTAGAGGTTTCGGACGAGCAGGTCTAAATGGGCCGAACAATGGACCCATTAGAATTTTAACTGAGTAAAAAGTACAGAAATCGAGTTTTTGCAATTTAATCGTGTTGAAAAGATCGTAATCAATTGTATGAAATCCTAAATTTGGATTAAAACTTATTTTGCAACCCTTTTCTAGAGGTTTCGGACGAGCGAGTCTAATTGGGCCGAACAATGGACCCGTTAGAATTTTAACTGAGTAAAAAGTATAGTAATCGAGTTTTTGCAATATAATCATGTTGAAAAGCTCTTAATCAATTATATGAACTCCTAAAATTTGATTCTAACTTATTTTGCGGTCTTTTTTGTAACGGTTTTGGACGAGCGTGTCTAAATGGGCCGAACAATGGACCCGTTAGAATTTTAATTGAGTAAAAAGTACAAAAATCTAGTTTCTGTAATATAATCGTGTTGAAAAGCTCGTAATCAACTGTATGAACTCCTAAATTTGGATTAAAACTTATTTTATAAATCTTTTGTAGAGGTTTCGGACGACCAGGTCTAAATGGGCCGAACAATGGACCCGTTAGAATTTTAACTGAGTAAAAAGTACAGAAATCGAGTTTTTGCAATATAATCGTGTTGAAAAGCTCGTAATCAATTATATGAACTCCTAAAATTTGATTAAAACTTGTTTTGCGGCCTTTTTGTAGAGGTTTCGGACGAGCGGGTCTAAATGGGCCGAACAATAGACCCGTTAGAATTTTAAATGAGTAAAAAGTACATAAATCGAGTTTTTGCAATATAATCGTGTTGAAAAGCTCGTAATCATTTATATGAACTCCTAAATTTCGATTAAAACATATTTTGCGGTCCTTTTTGTAAGGTTTCGGACAAGCGAGTCTAAATGGGCCGAACAATGGACCCGTTAGAATTTTAACCGAGTTAAAAGTATAAAAATTAATTTTTCGCAATATAATCGAGTTGAAATTCTCGTAATAAATTGTATGAACTCCTAAATTTGGATTAAAACTTATTTTGCAACATTTTTTGTAGAGGTTTCGGACGAGCAGGTCTAAATGGGCCGAACAATGGACCTGTTAGAATTTTAACTGAGTAAAATGTACAAAAATCGAGTTTTTGCAAAATAATTGTGTTGAAAAGCTCGTAACCAATTGTATGAACTCCTAAATTTGGATTAAAAGTTATTTTGCACCCCTTTTGTAGAGGTTTTGGACGAGCGGGTCTAAATGGGTCGAACAATGGACCCGTTAGAATTTTAACTGAGTAAAAAGTACATATATCTAGTTTTTGCAATATAATCGTGATGAAAAGCTCGTAATCAAATATATGAACTCCTAAAATTTGATTCTAACTTGTTTTGCGGTCTTTTTTGTAGTGGTTTTGGACGCCGGGTCTAAATGGGCTGAACAATGGACTCGTTAGAATTTTAACTGAGTAAGAAGTACAGAAATCGAGTTTTTTGCAATATAATCGCGTTGAAAAGCTTGTAATCAATTGGATGAACTCCTAAATTTGGATTAAAACTTATTTTGCAACCTTTTTGTAGAGGCTTTAGACGAGCGGGTCTAAATGGGCCGAACAATGGACCCGTTAGAATTTTAACTGAGTAAAAAGTACAGAAATCAAGGTTTTGCAATATAATCATGTTGAAAAGCTCGTAATCAATTATATGAACTCCTAAATTTTGATTAAAACTTATTTTGCAGCACTTTTTGTAGAGGTATAGGATGAGCGGGTCTAAATGGGCCGAACAATGGACCCGTTAGAATTTTAACTGAGTAAAAAGTACAGAAATCAAGGTTTTGCAATATAATCATGTTGAAAAGCTCGTAATCAATTATATGAACTCCTAAATTTTGATTAAAACTTATTTTGCAGCCCTTTTTGTAGAGGTTTAGGATGAGCGGGTCTAAATGGGCCGAACAATGGACCCGTTAGAATTTTAACTGAGTAAGAAGTACAGAAATCAAGTGTTTGCTATATAATCGTGTTGAAAAGCTCGTAATCAATTATATGAACTCCTAAATTTGGATTAAAACTTATTTTGCAGCCCTTTTTGTAGAGGTTTCGGACGAGCAGGTCTAAATGGGCCGAACAATGGACCCGTTATAATTTTAACTGAGTAAAAAGTACAGAAATCAAGTGTTTGCAATATAATCGTGTTGAAAAGCTCGTAATAAATTTTATGAACTCCTAAATTTGGATTAAAACTTATTTTGCAGCCCTTTTTGTAGAGGTTTCGGACGGGCAAGTCTAAATAGGCTGAACAATGGACCCGTTAGAATTTTAACTGAGTAAAAAGTACAGAAATCAAGTTTTTGCATTATAATCGTGTTGAAAAGCTCGTAATCAATTATATTAACTCCTAAAGTTTCATTAAAACTTGTTTTATGGCCTTTTTTGTAGAGGTTTCGGACGAGCGGGTCTAAATGGGCCGAACAATAGACCCGTTAGAATTTTAACATAGTAAAAAGTACATAAATCGAGTTATTGCAATATAATCGTGTTGAAAAGCTCGTAATCATTTATATGAACTCCTAAATTTCGATTAAAACTTATTTTACGATCCTTATTGGAAGGTTTCGGACGAGCGGACCTTAGGGATGAGCATCAGTACTGTACGGTTGACCGAGGCCATGTCAGCATCCCCTCGTAAGAGGTCTAGGCAGAGTTGGACAAATTCAGGCTCTATTAGGTCCTAATGTTGCCTGTAAAAGCTGCTAGGGAAGCCATCAATACTAGGGGCTTTTTGAGGGCTAATATCATGGAAAGATGTAATGATCTTTGCCTCGGTAAAAGGCTTGAGTAGAGAGTCATTCATATCTCCCGTGATAGAAGGGAAAATGCTATCCAGAATAGTCGGGGAGGAGACATGATTGGAGGAAGCAAATAAGTTCTGGAAGTAGGCAGATGCCACTTGCAGAAGCTCAGGCTTAGAAGTGTGCCAAACATTTTCGTTATCGAAAAGGCCTTTAATAGTGTTCTTTTTCCGACGACGGGAAGCCCGTGCATAGAAATAAGCCGTGTTTTTGTCACCCTAGGATAGCTAGGTAATTCGCGATTGCTGTGCCCAGTAGGCCTCCCATGCATCTAGAAGACGCCGGAGTTCAGATTTGGCATTTTGCAGAGATGTGAGTGCAGCTTCCGATAGTCGGCACCGTCGGAGATAAGAATTTATTTGACACTGCAGTTCAGCTATTCGGTAAGTGGATTGGCGTCGACAAGTGTCTTTCCAATCCCAAAGGCAGTTCCCAACTGTCTGTAATTTATCCAAAAGGGATCCAGAGGCGAACGCCCATGCTTGCTGGCAAGCAGAAATACACGAGGCATCGGATGCCAGCAGGATTCAAAACGAAAATGATCCTGCTTGTCCCTTTGAGGAGCAATCGGATGACCATTGGGAGAGGTATCCATAAGAATAATGCAGTGGTCCGATTTTGGCAAAAAGGAGTGGACATGAGAATAATGCAGGTGTTCGCGCAACCAACGTGAGCATGCAATAAAATAGTCCAACCGCTCACGGGCATGGGAAATGTTTGGCCCTGTTCGGGACCATGTAAACCAGCCAGAGGATGGCTTACAGTCAAAAAGATCATTACAGACTAAGCAGTCATGAAAATTGGATATTTGAGATTGTTGACGTCTACACCCTCCCTGTTTTTCGTTATCATTTAAAATTTCGTTAAGATCACCACCTATTAGCCATGGAAGTGGGGACGTGTGACGTAAAGAGTCAATGATATCCCAAGTTTTTTTTTATTTTTGACTAGTTTCCGCAGATCCGTAAATACCAGTGAATCGAAACAATCATCATTATGTCGTAAAACAACATCGATAAAGCGGGCAGAGTACGAAAGCAAATCAAGATCTAAATTATTATTCTATAAGATAGCTAAGCCAGAACAAGTTTGGCTGCTATCAATAGCAATACATCCATGCATGTTTAAAAGAAGTTTCAAATTATCAAACCTAATACGATTTAAACGACTTTCACAAAAAAATAACGTCCGGATTTAATCTACTAATAGAAAAATGTAAAGCCTAAACAGCCGACAACATACCAAGGCCGTGACAGTTCCAACACACGCGTCTCATTTTTCTCGGCGGGGTTGATGGTCAACCGCCGCCGAAGAGTTTTTGCTGCTCATCCCAGCTTTCAAAGTTTTGGAATCTTTCTCTAACACAAGAGGGGTAGTGTGCTTCGTCGCCTTGGCCACATTCGAGGGGGAGGTGCAGAGTCATTTTGCAATACTACCTGTGATAATAGGTGGACTACGTTTAGCCTTGCGGGGACCAGCATGACCATTTGAACCGTATTTCTTTGCCGTGAGCCATGCCTCAAAGTCAGGATTCATTAAAGCCGCAACGTCGTTATTGCCATCAGCTACAGCAAGTTCACCCACCATGGGATGCGGCAAATCCTCATCATCAATGAGTACGAACCGTTTATCTAGTAGTGGTGTAGTGGAATCAGTAAGCATCCCGGCCGCATCATCGACCCTATCCGACCCGTTAATAACAGATTCTTTGTCGGCAGGAATCATGTCCAACGGGGCAATATCGAGAGGCTCCAGGTGCTTTGCAGAACCAACACTACCCTCGTTCGCATCCTCAGCCATAGCAGATAGTGTTGCAGCCACGACAACGTCAACAGCAGGGGTCTGCTCGCTACCAACCGCAACTGCTTCATCCACGGGGGCCTGATAGTACCATCCGGATTCACCATATGGTCTGCTACAGGCGCAGCTGCAGTAGAAACTGCATCAGTAAGGTTCGCAGCTGCTACTGCTTGTGTGTCCTCCGCAGCCCTTGTATCAACTTCTGTAAATGGACCAACGTAAGGATTAAGACATTGGCACTGATGCGATAAAAAATAGAAGGAGATAAAGACGTAAAAATCCGAACAGTTTCCATGTGAAATGTAAAAAGGAAAATTAAAAATAACAGCGTATCGGAGCAACAGGGGAGAACAGTGATACCCATGTTCGCATCCGGCGTTTTAGATGTGGTTCCGGTTCGAAATAACGCACCCTTCCCCTTATTTTCGGTTTGGCTGTAGTTTTTGGTGACGGAGCACGTAACCAATCACCATATTGTAGAGATGCTGGTGGTGCATCTTTGAAGTCAGCGTAGGTGGCACGAAGGTTACACAGAATTCCACACCCGTGACAGAAGGTGGGAAACTTTTCGTACTGCACAGGCAGCATTTTCGGCTTAGAGCCAGCCTCATCCATGGCCACACCGTGCCGCAATGGCTGTGAGACATCCACCAAGATACAAACACGCAAGAATTTCACCATATTACCATCCTCATCTTTGTGCGAATCGGTGCCTACAACAGTGCCTAAACCACTGCCTAAAGAACGCCCAGTTACGTTAGCAACTGTATCCCCTGCCATCATCACAAGAGGGACACGGTGGATCCTCACCCATATGCGCATATGGTTGAATTGGTATTCATCAATGGTTAGCTGGGGCTGGATCGGTACGAGGGCTAGCCAGTCTCATTTGAAGGTCCATGGACCACGCTTAAGAACCTCCTTCATCCGAGGTACAATATCAAACTTGAAGAGAGGTAGTAGCTAGAGCCAAGAGCAGTGAGAGATGACATTTTGTTGTTTCTCCAAACCGATGTGAAAACACGGATGAGAACAGCATCGTCAAATGTAGAGGTAGTAAATAGTTTTCCTAACAAAGACGACTTGAAGTCATCGAGAGAGAGGGACTTACTTGTTGTCGGGGCAAAGACAACACTTTGTTCTTCAGTTGTGAATTGCAAGTTGTCGAAACGGGAGAGGAAAGAGTCAGTTGATGCCATTGCATGGGTATACTCAGATAAGGAACAAAAGAGATAATCAGAGCAATGCAATGGGCAACGCTCGTTGTTCTTCACAATAATAAAGCAGACTCGTGTCTGTTTAGGGTTGTAATTAACTCTAGACTCCAAGAATTTAGGGAGACTTGGGTTATCAGGAAAGATTTTAGGGACTTTAAATTTTAAAAATAAAAGTTTGAAACTTATGAGATAAAGATGGGAAGGGAATATATTTAAAAATTATGAATCCCGTAAAAAGGGATAAAGTCTTGTGGAATTTTGCTTTTGAGTATCCTTGATTTTAGGAACTGCAGAATCCAACTAAAATTGGTTTGGCAATTGCAGGAGTCCACAAACCACAGGGATCGTGGATTGCCATCGGTGAAATCGTCGGCCAGGCAGTACTGAATCACACTACTGTTGGTTTGGCAGTATCGCACAACAATGCTAAAGGTTTTGCAGCAGTACACAGTGCTGCTATTAGCCTGGCTGTAGTGAGTTGTTCTGTCGCCCCGAGGAAAGATGGGTAAAAGCATGGCAGTTGGTAACAAAATATAGAAACTATCGAAACCATAAATGGAACGATGTACCAAGATAGTCACACGTAATCTCATGATAGCTCTAACGATAATAACTAAAACCTGCAGTAAAATTTGAGAAAAATGATAGCACTATTGGGAACTCCAAACATTGCATTGCATGAGCCTGGGAGTATGTTGCATGTTACTGCACGTGCGTCCTGCGCTAGCCATGCAGCTTGTAAAAAACGACCTGCTTGCAGCAACGTCGTGATGTTGTTAGGAGACACAACTTCCACCTTTGATAATGGACTACTGTCCCAACTAACATTGCAAAGTCTCTCTCTCTCGGTGAAAAGCCCTCAATGCAGCAAAGCCATAGAACCACTGCCAGCAGTGCTTTCACATGTGTAAATGAAACATTACAAGGCTTAGAAAGCCAGGTGTAACCGTGCACCCTAACGGGAGGGGCCGGAGAAAAATAGGGCACCCAAAGGGTTAGCCTATCGTTAAACCAACAAGAGTTGGAAATACACATCAACGAGTGGCGAGCCCTAGGCCAAACACCACTGTGGGAAAGGGAGTGATACTCCATAAAATGAAGAAAAAATATAGGGAGAGTCAAAGATGAACCTAAAAGAATTGTGCTCGCAAATAGATCCCACTGTGGGAAGACATTAAGTCCCGACAGTGGCAAAGGGAGGATCATTGACTAAGGCGATTCGTTAGATGGACGGTGAACAGCCGCAAAAGGTTGTGTTGCAAATGAAAGCCGCCATGGCAGCTGAAGAATAAGCCAAGGGGATGCCAAAATGAGAATCTGCCAAAAGATATTATTGTTTAAAGGTTGTGTGGCTGCTGCTAGGAGGCTACGTAGGCACCATGGAGGAGGCGGCGGTGGCGTCGGAAGTGGAGGAAGGAAGGGGAGGCGGAAGGGGTGGAGGGGGAAAGAGGAAAAGGTGAAGAGATGGAAAAGAGAAGAGAGAGTTTAGAGAATTTCCATCTCACGACACCCGTTAGAATTTTAACTGAGTAAAAAGTACAAAAATCGAGTTTTTGCAATATAATCGTGTTGAAAAGCTCGTAATCAATTATATGAACTCCTAAAATTTGATTATAACATGTTTTGCGGTCTTTTTTGTAGAGGTTTCGGACGAGCGGGTCTAAATGGGCCGAACAATGGACCCGTTCGAATTTTAACTGAGTCAAAAGTTAAAAAATTGAGTTTTTGCAATATAATTGTTCCATTTCGGTGATTGTATATCGTCTTACGAAGTTTGCGCATTTCTTGGCTATGCATACTACGTATACATTAGATAAGTTAGCGAAGCTGTATATTTTTGAGATTGTGCGTTTGCATGGTGTACCTAAATCTATAGTGTCAGATAGAGATCTGAGGTTTACAACGAGGTTTTGGGAGTGTATACACCAAGCGTTGGGTACAAGGCTTAATTTTAGTACCTCGTATTAGGGGTGTTCAAAAATACCCGACCCAAACTACCCGACCCGCCGATCCGCCTACCCGAATAAAATTTACCGGGTATTTCTATTAAAGTACCCGATTTTTTCGGGCTGGGTACCCGACCCGCAATTTTTTCCGGGTAGTTGGGCCGGGTCAAGGCAGAATTTTTTTTATAACCGGGTACCCGACCCGCTAATTTTAATATTTATATTATATTTTAAATTATATTTTCATTTTATGTTTCTTATTATTTTTCCTTAAAATTAATTTTAAATCCCTAACATCTTTTTATACTTGTATTATATACTTTTAAGTTTCAATTTTTTTAAAATATTTATATTAATTTGTCAATATGAGAGTCGAAATAAAAATCGTGAACGATATTAATATTTCTAATATTTTTTTGTCGATAAACTTTAATATATATATATATATCCAAATATTTTTCTCTTAAAACTAACCTCAAATCAATAATTTGTGTGTTTGAAATATATATTATGAAATTTTATGTGTTTGCTATGTATTTTTTTAAAAAATAGATTTTTAAAAAATATAAAAAAGTAAACCGGGTACCCGGTACCCGATTTTACGGGTACCCGAATTTTGCGGGTACCCGATTTTTATGGGCCGGTTCACGGGCCGACTTTTAGGTACCCGAAATTTAGGGTACCCGAAAGTCCGGGTACCTGGATATGTACACCCCTACCTCGTGTCATCCTCAAACGGATGGACAGTCTGAGCGAGTTATCCAAGTGCTGGAGGATATGTTGAGAGGTTGTGTTATAGATTTCCAAGGTTCTTGGGAAAAACAGTTGCCCTTAGTGGAGTTTGCCTATAATAATAGTTTCCAGGCAAGCATACAAATGGCTCCGTATGGAGCTTTGTATGGAAGAAAGTGTAGAACGCCTCTTTGTTGGGCGGAGGCGGGGCAAAAGTTGGTTTCCTTGCCGGATTTGCTTAAGGGAACAACTGAGAAAGTAAAGCTCATATGTGAGCGGTTGAAGGCTGCATCGGATCGTCAAAAGTTTTACACGGATTTAAAGCATATGGAGATTGAGTTTACGGTTAGGCTTCGGATGAGCGGGTATAAATAGGTCCAACAATGGACCCGTTAGAATTTTAACAGATTAAAAACTTCAGAAATCGAGTTTTTACAATATAATCGTGTTGAAAAGTTCGTAATCAATTATATGAATTCCCAAAATTTGATTCTAACTTATTTTGCGGTCCTTTTTGTAAAGGTTTCGGACGAGCGTGTCTAAATGGGCCGAACAAAGGACCTGTTAGAATTTTAACATAGTAAAATGTACAGAATTCGAGTTTTTGCAAAATAATCATGTTGAAAAGCTCGTAATCAATTGTATGAACTCCTAAATTTGGATTATAACTTATTTTTCAACCCTTTTGTAGAGGTTTCGGACGAGCAGGTCTAAATGGGCCGAACAATGGACCCGTTAGAATTTTAACGGAGTAAAAAGTACAGAAATCGAGCTTTTGCAATATAATCGTGTTGAAAAGCTCGTAATCAATTGTATGAACTCTTAAATTTGGATTAAAACATATTTTGCAACCCTTTTGTAGTGGTTTCAGACGAGCGGGTCTAAATAAGCTGAACAATACACCCTTTAAAATTTTAACTAAGTAAAAAGTACATTAATCGAGTTTTTGCAATATAATTGTGTTGAAAAGCTCGTAATCAATTGTATGAACTCCTAAATTTGGATTAAAACTTATTTTGCAACCCTTTTGTAGAGGTTTCGGATGAGCGGGTCTAAATGTGCCGAACAATGGACCCGTTAGAATTTTAACTGAGTAAAAAGTACAGTAATCGAGTTTTTGCAATATAATAGTGTTGAAAAGCTCTTAATCAATTATATGAACTCCTAAAATTTGATTCTAACTTATTTTGCGATCTTTTTTGTAAAGGTTTCAAACGAGTAGGTCTAAATGGGCCGAACATAGGACCCGTTAGAATTTTAACTGAGTAAAAAGTACAGAAATCGAGTTTTTGCAATATAATCATGTTGAAATGCTCGTCATCAATTGTATGAACTCCTAAATTTGGATTAAAACTTATTTTGCAACCCTTTTGTAGATGTTTCGGACGAGCGGGTCTAAATGGGTCAAACAATGGACCGTTAGAATTTTAACGGAGTAAAAAGTACAGAAATCGAGTTTTTGCAATATAATCGTGTTGAAAAGCTCGTAATCAATTGTATGAACTCTTAAATTTGGATTAAAACTTATTTTGCAACCCTTTTGTAGTGGTTTCAGACGAGCGGGTCTAAATGCGCCAAACAATAGACCCGTTAAAATTTTAACCAAGTAAAAAGTACAGTAATCGAGTTTTTGCAATATAATTGTGTTGAAAAGCTCGTAATAAATTGTATGAATTCCTAAATTTGGATTAAAACTTATTTTGCAACCCTTTTGTAGAGGTTTCGGACTAGCGGGTCTAAATGGGCCGAACAATGGACAGTTAGAATTTTAACAGAGTAAAAAGTATAGAAATTGAGTTTTTACAATATAATCGTGTTGAAAAGCTCGTAATCAATTGTATGAACTCTTAAATTCGGATTAAAACTTATTTTGCAGCCTTTTTTGTAGAGGTTTTGGACGAGCGGTTCTAAATGGGCCGAACAAAGGACCTGTTAGAATTTTAACGGAGTAAAAAGTGCAGAAATCGAGTTTTTGCAATATAATCGTGTTGAAAAGCTCGTAATCAATTGTATGAACTCCTAAAATTTGATTCTAACTTGTTTTGCGGTCTTTTTTGTAGAGGTTTCGGACGAGCGGGTCTAAATAGGCCGAACAATGGACCCGTTAGAATTTTAACTAAGTAAAAAGTACAGAAATCGAGTTTTTGCAATATAATCATGTTGAAAAACTCTTAATCAATTGTAGAACTCCAAAATTTGGATTAAAACTTATTTTGCAACCCTTTTGTAGAGGTTTCAGACGAGCGGGTCTAAATGGGCCGAACAATGGACCCGTTCGAATTTAAAAAGAGTAAAAAAGCACAAAAATCGAGTTTTTGCAATATAATTGTGTTGAAAAGCTCGTAATCAATTGTATGAACACCTAAATTTGGATTAAAACTTATTTTGCGGTCTTTTTTGTAGAGGTTTTGGACGAGCGAGTCTAAATGGGCCGAACAATGGACCCGTTAGAATTTTAACTGAGTAGAAAGTACAAAAAGCGAGTTTTTGCAATATAATATGTTTGAAAAACTCTTAATCAATTGTATGAACTCCTAAATTTGGATTAAAACTTATTTTGCAACCCTTTTGTAGAGGTTTCGGACAAGCGGGTGTAAATGGGCCGAACAATGGACCCGTTAGAATTTTAACAGAGTAAAAAGCACAAAAATCACGTTTTTGCAATATAATTGTGTGGAAAAGCTCATAATAAATTGTATGAACTCCTAAATTTGGATTAAAACTTATTTTGCAACCCTTTTGTAGAGGTTTCGGACGAGCGGGTCTAAATGGGCCGAACAATGGACCCGTTAGAATTTTAACGGAGTAAAAAGTACAGAAATCGAGTTTTTGCAATATAATCGTGTTGAAAAGCTCGTAATCAATTGTATGAACTCTGAAATTTGGATTAAAACTTATTTTGCAACCCTTTTGTAGTGGTTTCAGACGAGCGGGTCTAAATGCGCCAAACAATAGACCCGTTAAAATTTTAACCAAGTAAAAAGTACAGTAATCGAGTTTTTGCAATATAATTGTGTTGAAAAGCTCGTAATAAATTGTATGAACTCCTAAATTTGGATTAAAACTTATTTTGCAACCCTTTTGTAGAGGTTTCGGATTAGCGGGTCTAAATGGGCCGAACAATGGACAGTTAGAATTTTAACAGCGTAAAAAGTACAGAAATTGAGTTTTTACAATATAATCGTGTTGAAAAGCTCGTAATCAATTGTATGAACTCTTAAATTCGGATTAAAACTTATTTTGCAGCCTTTTTTGTTGAGGTTTCGGACGAGCGGTTCTAAATAGGCCGAACAAAGGACCTGTTAGAATTTTAACAGAGTAAAAAGTCCAGAAATCGAGTTTTTGCAATATAATCTTGTTGAAAAGCTCGTAATCAATTGTATGAACTCCTATAATTTGATTCTAACTTGTTTTGCGGTCTTTTTTGTAGAGGTTTCGGACGAGCGGGTCTAAATAGGCCGAACAATGGACCCGTTAGAATTTTAACTAAGTAAAAAGTACAGAAATCGAGTTTTTGCAATATAATCATGTTGAAAAACTCTTAATCAATTGTAGAACTCCAAAATTTGGATTAAAACTTATTTTGCAACCCTTTTGTAGAGGTTTCAGACGAGCGGGTCTAAATGGGCCGAACAATGGACCCGTTCGAATTTAAAAAGAGTAAAAAAGCACAAAAATCGAGTTTTTGCAATATAATTGTGTTGAAAAGCTCGTAATCAATTGTATGAACACCTAAATTTGGATTAAAACTTATTTTGCGCTCTTTTTTGTAGAGGTTTTGGACGAGCGAGTCTAAATGGGCCGAACAATGGACCCGTTAGAATTTTAACTGAGTAGAAAGTACAAAAAGCGAGTTTTTGCAATATAATATGTTTGAAAAGCTCTTAATCAATTGTATGAACTCCTAAATTTGGATTAAAACTTATTTTGCAACCCTTTTGTAGAGGTTTCGGACAAGCGGGTCTAAATGGGCCGAACAATGGACCCGTTAGAATTTTAACAGAGTAAAAAGCACAAAAATCACGTTTTTGCAATATAATTGTGTTGAAAAGCTCATAATAAATTGTATGAACTCCTAAATTTGGATTAAAACTTATTTTGCAACCCTTTTGTAGAGGTTTCGGACGAGCGGGTCTAAATGGGCCGAACAATGGACCCGTTAGAATTTTAACGGAGTAAAAAGTACAGAAATCGAGTTTTTGCAATATAATCGTGTTGAAAAGCTCGTAATCAATTGTATGAACTCCTAAATTTGGATTAAAACTTATTTTGAAACCCTTTTTTACAGGTTTCGGACTAACGAGTCTAAATGGGCCGAACAATGGACCCATTAGAATTTTAACTAAGTAAAAAGTTCAGAAATCGAGTTTTTGAAATATAATCGTGTTGAAAAGCTCGTAATTAATTATATGAACTCCTAAAATTTGATTCTAACTTATTTTGCGGTCTTTTTTGTAGAGGTTTCGGACGAGCGGGTCTAAATGGGCCGAACAATGGACCCGTTAGAATTTTAACAGAGTAAAATGTACTGAAATCGAGTTTTTGCAATATATTCGTGTTGAAAAGCTCGTAATCAATTGTATTGACTCCTAAATTCATATTAAAACTTATTTTCCAACCCTTTTGCAGTGGTTTCGGACGAGCGGGTCTAAATGGGCCGAACAATGGACCCGTAAGAATTTTAACTAAGTAAAAAGTACAGAAATCCAGGTTTTGCAATATAACCGTGTTGAAAAGCTCGTAATGAATTATATGAACACCTAAAATTTGATTATAACCTGTTTTGCGGTCTTTTTTGTAGAGGTTTCGGACGAGCGGGTCTAAATCGGCCGAACAATGGACCCGTTAGAATTTTAACTAAGTAAAAAGTACATAAATCGATTTTTTGCAATATAATCATGTCAAAAAGCTTGTAATCAATTGTATGAACTCCTAAATTTGGATTAAAACTTATTTTGCAACCCTTTTGTAGAGGTTTCGGATGAGCGGGTCTAAATGGGCCGAACAATGGACCCGTTAGAATTTTTACTGAGTAAAAAGTAATAAAATCGATTTTTTGCAATATAATTGCGTTAAAAAGTTCGTAATCAATTGTATGAACTCCTAAATTTGGATTAAAACTTATTTTGCAACCCTTTTGTAGAGGTTTCGAACGAGCGAGTCTAAATGGGCCGAACAATGGACCCGTTAGAATTTTAACTGAGTAAAAAGTACAATAATCGAGTTTTTGCAATATAATCATGTTGAAAAGCTTGTAATCAATTATATGAACTCTTAAAATTTGATTCTAACTTGTTTTGCGGTGTTTTTTGTAGAGGTTTCGGATGAGCGGGTTTAAATGGAACGAACAATGGACCCGTTAGAATTTTAACTAAGTAAAAAGTACAGAAATCGAGGTTTTGCAATATAATCATGTTGAAAAGCTCGTAATCAATTATATGAACTCCTAAAATTTGATTCTAACTTGTTTTGTGGTCTTGTTTGTAGAGGTTTCGAACGAGCGAGTCTAAATGGGCCTAACAATGG
This sequence comes from Hibiscus trionum, assembly GCA_030270665.1. Classification (NCBI taxonomy): domain Eukaryota; kingdom Viridiplantae; phylum Streptophyta; class Magnoliopsida; order Malvales; family Malvaceae; genus Hibiscus; species Hibiscus trionum. Next base: position 32,048,117 of record BSYR01000010.1, on the reverse strand, counting down.
ACGCGTTAGAATTTTAACTGAGTAAAAATTACAGAAATCAAGTTTTTACATTATAATCGTGTTAAAAAGCTTGTAATGAATTGTATGAACTCCTAAATTTGGATTAAAACTTATTTTGCAACCCTTTTGTAGAGGTTTCGGATGAGTGGGTCCAAATGGGCCGAACAATGGACCCGTTAGAATTTTTACTGAGCAAAAAGTAATAAAATCGAGTTTTTGCAATATAGTAGTGTTAAAAAGCTCGTAATCAATTGTATGAACTCCTACATTTGGATTAAAACTTATTTTGCAACCCTTTTGTAGAGGTTCGGACGAGCGGGTCTAAATGGGCCGAATAATGGTTCCGTTAGGATTTTAACTGAGTAAAAAGTACAGTAATCGAATTTTTGCAATATAATCATGTTGAAAAGTTCGTAATCAATTATATGAACTCCTAAAATTTGATTCTAACTTGTTTTGCAGTCTTTTTTGTAGAGGTTTCGGACGAGCAGGTCTAAATGGGCCGAACAATGGACCCATTAGAATTTTAACTGAGTAAAAAGTACAGAAATCCAGTTTTTGCAATATAATCATGTTGAAAAACTCTTAAACAATTGTATGACTAAATTTGGATTACAACTTATTTTGCAACCCTTTTGTAGAGGTTTCGGACGAGCGGGTCTAAAAGGGCCGAACAATGGACCCGTTAGAATTTTAACTGAGTAAAAAGTACAGAAATTGAGTTTTCGCAATATAATCGTGTTGAAAAGCTCGTAATCAATTGTATGAACTCCTAAATTTGGATTAAAACTTATTTTGCAACCCTTTTGTAGAGGTTTCAACCGAGCGGGTCTAAATGGGCCGAACAATGGACCCGTTCGAATTTAGACAGAGTAAAAAAAGCACAAAAATTGAGTTTTTGCAATATAATTATGTTGAAAAGCTCGTAATCAATTGTATGAACTCCTAAATTTGGATTAAAACTTATTTTGCGTTCTTTTTTTAGAGGTTTCGGACGAGCGGGTCTAAATGGGCAGAACAATGGACCTGTTAGAATTTTAACTAAGTACAAAGTACAGAAATCGAGTTTTTTCAATATAATCAGGGTGAAAAGCTTGTAATCAATTGTATGAACTCCTAAATTTGGATTAAAACTTATTTTGCAACCCTTTTGTAGATGTTTCGGATGAGCGGGTCTCAATGGGCCGAACAATGGACCCGTTAGAATTTTAACTGAGTAAAAAGTACAGAAATCGAGTTTTCGCCATATAATCATGTTGAAAAGCTCGTAATCAATTGTATGAACTCCTAAATTTGGATTAAAACTTATTTTGCAACCCTTTTGTAGAGGTTTCGGACGAGCGGGTCTAAATGGGACGAACAATGGACCCGTTATAATTTTAACTGAGTAAAAAGTACAGAAATCGAGTTCTTACAATATAATCGTATTGAAAAGCTCGTAATCAATTGTGTGAACTCCTAAATTTGGATTAAAACTTATTTTGAAACCCTTTTTTACAGGTTTCGGACGAGCGAGTCTAAATGGGTCGAACAATGGACCCATTAGAATTTTAATTGAGTAAAAAGTTCAGAAATCGAGTTTTTCAAATATAATCTTGTCGAAAAGCTCGTAATAAATTATACGAACTCCTAAAATTTGGTTCTAACTTATTTTGAGGTCTTTTTTGTAGAGGTTTCTGACTAGCGGGTCTAAATGGGCCGAATAATGGACCCGTTAGAATTTTAATTGAGTAAAAAGTACAGAAATCGAGTTTTTGCAATATAATAATGTTGAGAAGCTCATAATCAATTATATGAACTCCTAAATTTGGATTAATTTTTATTTTGCAGCCCTTTTTGTAGAGGTTTCGGAATAGCGAGTCTAAATGGGCCGAACAATGGACCCGTTAGAATTTTAACAGAGTAAAAAGTATAGAAATCGAGTTTTTGCAATATAATCATGTTGGAAAGCTCGAAATCAATTATATGAACTCTTTAATTTGATTATAACTTGTTTTGCGGTCTTTTTTGTAGAGGTTTCGGACGAGTAGGTCTAAATAGGCCGAACAATGGACCCGTTAGAATTTTAACTGAGTAAAAAGTACAGAAATCGAGTTTTTGCAATATAATCATGTTGAAAAGCTTGTAATCAGTTATATGAACTCCTAAATTTGGATTAAAACTTATTTTGCAGCCCTTTTGTAGAGGTTTCAGAAGATCGAGTTTAAATGGGCCGAACAATGGACCCATTAGAATTTTAACGGAGTAAAAAGTACATAAATCGAGTTTTTGCAATATAATCGTGTTGAAAAGCTCGTAATCAATTGTATGAACTCCTAAATTTGTATTAAAACTTATTTTCCAACCCTTTTGTAGAGGTTTCGGACGAGCGGGTCTAAACGGGTCGAACAATGGACCCGTTAGAATTTTACCAGAGTAAAAAGCACAAAAAATGTGTTTTTGCAATATAATTGTGTTAAAAAGCTCATAATCAATTGTATGAACTCCTAAGTTTGGATTAAAACTTATTTTCGAACCCTTTTGTAGAGGTTTCGGACAAGCGGGTCTAAATGGGCCGAACAATGGACCCGTTAGAATTTTAACTAAGTAAAAAGTACAGAAATCGAGGTTTTGCAATATAATAGTGTTGAAAAGCTCGTAAATATATGAACTCCGAAAATTTGATTCTAACTTGTTTTGCGGTCTTTTTTGTAGAGGTTTCGGAAGAGCGTTTTTAAATGGGCCGAACAATGGAACCGTTGGAATTTTAACTGAGTAAAAAGTACAGAAATCGAGTTTTTGCATTATAATCGTGTTGAAAAGCTTGTAATCAATTGTATGAACTCCTAAATTTGGATTAAAACTTATTTTACAACCCTTTTGTAGAGGTTTCGGATGAGCGGGTCCAAATGGGCCGAACAATGGACCCGTTAGAATTTTTACTCAGTAAAAAGTAATAAAATCGAGTTTTTGCAATATAATCGTGTTAAAAAGCTCATAATCAATTGTATGAACTCCTAAATTTGGATTAAAACTTATTTTGCAACCCTTTTGTAGAGGTTTCGGAGGAGCGGGTTTAAATTGGCCGAACAATGGACCCGTTAGAATTTTAATTGAGTAAAAAGTACAGTAATCGAGTTTTTGCAATATAATCATATTGAAAAGCTCGTAATCAATTATATGAACTCCTAAAATTTGATTCTAACTTGTTTTGCGGTCTTTTTTGTAGAGGTTTCGGACGAGCGGGTCTAAATGGGCCGAACAATGGACCCATTAGAATTTTAACTGGGTAAAAAGTACAAAAATCAAGTTTTTATATTATAATCATGTTGAAAAACTCTAAATCAATTGTATGAACTCCTAAATTTGGATTAAAACTTATTTTGCAACCCTTTTGTAGAGGTTTCGGACGAGCGAGTTTAAATGGGCCGAACAATGGACCCGTTAGAATTTTAACTGAGTAAAAAGTACAGAAATCGAGTTTTTGCAATATAATCGTGTTGAAAAGCTCGTAATCAATTATATGAACTAAATTTGATTAAAACTTGTTTTGCGTTCTATTGTGTAGAGGTTTAGGACGAGCGGGTCTAAATGGGCTGAACAATGGACCCGTTAGAATTTTAACTAAGTAAAGAGTACAGAAATCGAGTTTTTGCAATATAATCGTGTTGACAAGCACGTAATCAATTATATAAACTCCTAAATTTGGATTAAAACTTATTTTGCAGCCCTTTTTGTAGAGGTTTTGGATTAATATACCTAATAAGTACATATACCTAAACATGTCACATATCTGAATGCAACACGTTATACAACCTATGTTCTAAGGCATGAACATGATCAAAGGAATCAGGAATGTTAGCACAAGTAAAGAAAAGGGCTTCCCTGAACTTCTTAGCCTTAGAGCGGGTGATAGGTCCTGTTGGTAAGACTTCCGGATCCGTTGGAGAGTTCCGAATGGATGTGCTCACATCATCCTCCCCCTTCTTGAAAAGAATTTGACCTCAAATCTGCAGAGTCATCAAAAGGGGTTAAGTCACAAACATTAAAAGTGGCACTTACATTATAATCTCCCGGTAAGTCTATCTTGTAGGCATTGTCGTTCACTTTCTCCAACACCTGGAAAGGACCATCTCCTCGCGGTAACAGCTTTGACCGCCGTTGGGCTGGAAAACGTTCTTTTCGGAAATGAACCCAAACCCAATCACCAACCTCGAAGGTGACTCGCTTTCTTCCTTTGTTTGCTTGCTTTTCATACTGTTGAGTCCTTTATTCTAAGTTCTCCTTAACCTGCTGATGTAAACGCTTAACATAATCTGCTCTCGCTTTACCATCCTTGCTAATCACCTGTTCATGTGGCAAAGGCAACAAATCTAGAGGCGTAATAGGATTAAAACCATAAACAACCTCAAATGGTGACATTTTCGTAGCAGAATGAACAGCATGATTATAAGCGAATTCAACATGTGGCAAACAATCTTCCCAAGTCTTAATATTCTTTTTGATGACGGAACGAAGTAAAGTAGATAGTACCCGATTAACAACTTCAGTTTGTCCATCAGTTTGGGGATGGCAAGTAGTAGAAAACATGAGTTTCGTACCTATTTTGCTCTAAAGAGTCCTCCAGAAGTGACTCAAAAACTTTACATCCCTGTCAGAAACAATAGACCTAGGAATACCATGTAATCGCACAATTTCTCTGAAAAATAAGTTAGCCACATTAACAGCATCATCAGTCTTATGGCATGCAATGAAATGTGCCATCTTAGAGAACCTATCAACCACAACAAATACACTATCTCTACCAGTCCTAGTTCGAGGCAATCCCAAAACAAAATCCATAGAAATGTCAGTCCAAGGGGATTCAGGAATAGGTAAAGGTAAGTACATACCATGTGGTGAAACCTTCGATTTTGCTTTCTTACATGTCACACAACGTTCACAGTACCTTTCAACGTCCCTGCGCATCTTTGGCCAAAACAGATGCTCCTTCAATGTGTGCAACGTCTTAGTGACACCAAAATGACCCATCAATCCACCTTCATGAGCCTCACGAATCAAAATATCACGTATGGAACCCTGTGGAATGCATATCCTGTTTTCTTTGAAAAGAAAGTCATCATGCCTGTAAAACTTTCCATCTGCACCTTTCGAACAAGAATTAAACTTATCTCTAAAATCAGGATCATCAGGGTATAAATCACGAATATATGCAAAACCAATCAGATGTGAATCAAGATAACTCAAAAGTGCATACCTACGTGACAATGCATCAGCAACGACATTTTCTTTTCCTTTCTTGTAACGAATGACATAAGGAAAAGACTCTAAGAATTCAACCCACTTAGCATGTCGTTTATTCAATTTATGCTGACCTGTGATGTAACGTAAAGCCTCGTGGTCGGTGTGGATCACAAACTCCTTAGGCAACAAATAATGCTGCCATGTCTCCAATGCCCGAATCAGTGCATACATCTCTTTATCATAAACCGGATAGTTCAATGTAGCACCACTCAATTTCTCACTAAAGTAAGCAACGGGCCTCTTTTCCTGCATCAAAACAGCACCAATACCAATTCCGGAAGCATCACATTCAATCTCAAACATTTTATCAAAATCAGGTAATGCTAAAACAGGTGCTTGAGTTAAAGAGTCTTTAATTCTCATAAAGGCATCTTCTTGTTCCTTACCCCAAAAGAAGCTAGAATTCTTCTTAATAATACCAGTTAAGGGGGCGGTAATGGAACTAAAGTTAGGAACAAATCGTCAATAAAAACTCGCTAAACCATGAAACGATCTAACCTGAGTAATCGATGTCGGTCGTGGCCATTCCTGAATTGCCTTTATCTTCTCAGGATCAACTTCAACTCCCTGAGAACTAACAATGTAACCAAGAAATGTGAGTTTATCAGTACAAAATACACACTTCTCCATGTTACCAAATAATCTCTCATCTCGCAAAACCTGCAAAACAGCTCGCAAATGTTCCACATGATCCTGTAAAGACTTGCTATAAATCAAGATATCATCAAAGTATACAACACAAAATCTTCCAATGAAAGGTCGTAGAACATGATTCATCAAACGCATAAAAGTACTAGGTGCATTAGTTAAACCAAAAGGCATTACTAACCATTCGTACAAACCTAGCTTTGTCTTGAAGGCTGTTTTCCACTCATCGCCTTCTCGCTTGCGAATCTGATGATAGTCGCTCCTTAAGTCAATTTTGGAGAAGATGACGGCTCCGCAAAGCTCGTCCAACATGTCATCAAGTCTCGGAATGGGATGACGATACTTAATTGTAATTTGATTCACAGCTCTACAATCTACGCACATCCTCCAAGATCCATCTTTTTTCGGCACCAATAGCACCGGAACAGCACACGGACTCAAGCTCTCTCGAATGTAACCCTTGTCCATCAACTCAGTAACTTGGCGTTGAAGCTCTTTTGTCTCTTCAGGGTTGGTTCGATAAGCTGGCCGGTTCAGAATAGTAGCACCTGGAATGAAATCAATCTGGTGCTCAATGCCACGAAGAGGTGGCAATCCCTTCGGTGTTTCAGCTGGAAACACGTCCTCAAACTCCTACAAAAGTGTCAAAATCGGTGACGGTAGATCAGTAGGAAAATCTGTCAATAAACAATAATCTTTAAACATCAAAATAAGAACATATTGTTGAGAGGAAAGACATTTCCTGATTTCGCTACTGCTCGCATACAAGGACATCTTCTTCTTCTCTTTTGCAGTCTCTTTACTCTTTTTCAAGCTTGCCTGATCTTCAAACACTTGACTCGGTGTCAAAGGAGCCAAAGGGATCTTCTTACCTGCATGCATAAAAGAGTAACGATTTGTATAACCATCATGTATTACCTTCTTGTCATACTGCCAAGGGCGTCCCAAAAGAAGGTGAGTAGCATCCATCGTCACAACATCACAAAGGACCTCGTCCTTGTAGTTTCCAATTGAAAATGGTACAATAGCCTGTCTGGTCACTTTAAGCTCGCCACCATCATTCAACCATTGTAACTTATATGGATGAGGATGCTTTGTTGTTTTCAGACCTAACCTGTCAACCATCACTGAACTGGCAACATTAGTACAACTACCGCTATCAATAATCACAACACATACCTTGTCTTGCACCTTGCATCGTGTGTGAAAGATATTCTCACGCTGTAGATCATCCGGTACCTGTTGCACATTCAGACTTCTTTTAATAACCAAAAGTTCCATTACCTTACCAGATTCAGGAACCTCTAGGTCAGTCTCATCTTCCTCTTCAGTAGGGACATCATGCACTTCCTCCTCGGAATCTGACTCAATCTCACCATCATCTCGCATCAACATAACCCTCCGGTTAGGACATTGACTAGCAACATGTCCTCTTCCAAGGCACTTGAAACACTGGATATCTCGTGCTCGCTCTTGCGTCACCACTTGTTGTTTGCCACGCCTATTTTCAGGAACGGGGGTCTTTGGCTTGCTGGGTTCGCCTTGCTCACGAATCCGAAGTGGTTGTTGTGGTGCTTGCTTCCTGGAAGCATTAGGAGTATACAAAGGGTTAGAGAAAGACTTAAATGGAGTAGTACCTCGGTTTGAAGACTTTCTTCGCTGTTGTCGCTCTATCTTTATCGCCATATGCATCATGTCATCCAACTCGACATAATGCTGCAATTTAACGACATTAGCAATTTCAAAGTTCAAACCTACAAGGAATCGTGCCATGGTCGCTTCTCTATCTTCAACGATGTTGGCTCGCATAATGGCCATCTCCATTTCCTTGTAGTAGTCTTCCACGCTCCGAGTTCCCTGTTTCAAAGTTTGCAATTTTTGAAACAAATCACGATGATAATGGGAAGGAACAAACCTCCTACGCATGATACGCTTCATTTCGTTCCATGAAGCCACTGGACCTTCGCCGGCACGTCTCCGACTAATCAACAACTGGTCCCACCATATCAATGCATAATCGACAAACTCCATGGCTGCTAGACGAACCTTCTTCTGTTCAGAATAATTGTAACACTCGAACACATGTTCAACCTTGCTTTCCCAAGCAAGATATGCATCCGGATCTGTTCGTCCCTGAAAAGAAGGTATAGCAACTTTGATGTTAGTCATATTATCATCCATTTGCTGATCACGTCTAAGGTTAATCCTCGGGGACTGGTTGACTTCATTTTCGTTGACTTCATCATGGGCAGAATTGGAACCTCCATCAATTCTATCCATTCGGGACTGCAAAGGTTCTAAGGCATTAGTCACTATCCTTTGCATCATTCTTTCCAAGGCTTGCATTTGCAAGTCCGGTGGTGGTGTATCATCAGAACCTGTCATCTTTCACAACAAAGAACACAAACAAACAAACTGATTAAGGTTAGTAGAAAAAAAAAGTAGTCCTCACCAATCACACAGCAAGATCCTCACTAGTCACTCCAAAGAATATGCACTCAAGAAAAGAGGAATCACTCAGCACTCGTGTTTCACTCGGGAGAATACTTGAATGGCTCTTTTTGTCTCCCCTTCTGTTCTCACACGCTCTGTTTGCCTTTTCCCTCAATCTCTCGTACTTAGTTCTTTAAAGGAACTGATTCCGATGTTCAGATTCTGCAAATGTTGTCAAATTGAAAGAAAACAACAAGTGACGGGTGAAATGTTATTAGAAAAAGATAAGAGTTAGGAGAAAAAAGAAAAAAGATGAAAGTTGAGAATTTGGGGCTGAAAAGATGATAAACAAAAAGAAATGAAAGAAAGGATGCTAAAAGGACAAGAAATTAGCAACTTTCGCAGTAGAAATGCTTACCATCATCCTATCTCCGGAATAAACAAGAAAGTTGATTTCGGGTGATTTCAAGGTAAGATAAGTACATTTCTCATCATTTCACGTCCAAACAGCATATAAAAACACAAAATACCCCAAATATTCGACACTGAATTTTTTGAATTTTTTGTATTTTTTCCGAATTTTTTTTACTTTTGACTTTCTGGTCAATCTTTGACTTTGACTTTTTTTTTCTTCAAAATTTTGAATTTTCTTTTTTTTGACTTTGTATATTTTGACTTCTTGTAATGCAGAAAATGCTATAATCCGACCTAAGCTCTGATTACCATATGATACAAGGATGTTGTTGAAGAAAACAACGTTCCTCGTTCATTCACGGATCTAGGATGATAGCAAGTAATTCTCTGCAACAGAAACAAACATTGTTTTGTTTTTAGATGTTTAAATTAAGGAAAAAAGAAGGGTAATGTTCACAAATAGTCCCTTTCGTTTGGTGTTTGTTCTAGTTTGGTCACCAGATTTCAAAACAGCTTTTTGTGGTCCCTTACGTTTATAATCTGTTTTATTTTAGTCACTCTTCCGTCATTCTCCGTTAGAGGAGTAATGGCCGGCTGACTTGGAAATTTTAAAATTAAAAAATTCTACGTGTATAATCACGTCATACTAGAAAACAAAAACAACTTATGTTTGATTTTGGAGATGAACTAACCATCCAAAGCTTCAGAATCCAATTTTCCCTCCTTCTGAACCAAATCCCTAGCTTCTTCCCCCTTTTCTCTTTATCCTTCAATTTTTCCTCCATCATTGTGACAAATGGCTCCTCATTTCGTTTCCCCCCCAAATCTACAAGCCCTGGAAAAGGTTGAAGAACAAGAAGATTGCCAAGACAACCGTCTCTTTGTACAAAGCGCCATCGAAGTCTCTAAGCTTCGTCCTTCAGAACTCGAAGAATTTGTCAAAGGTTCGATTTATTTCTTATGTATTTATGATTCTTTTTTCTTCTTCTAAAATTTGTGTAAATTCGTTTTACTTTTTGTTAAATTATATTAGTTTTAACAGCTTTAAGTAAATAGTGGAAAATGGAGATGAGATCTGCGCTTGTTCTAAAAACTTTCGAACTTATAATCTAATTTATGATTTCTTTTGTCTTTTAAAGTTTGTGTAATTTCGGTTTACTTTTTGCTAAAATGGATTGATTTTAGTTGGCCTAGATTGCTTCAGCTAGAAGGGAATTCTGGAAGATGGAGATGAATTTGTTTAAACTAATGTTTTTGTGTTTTGAGAAATTATTTTTCCCCGCGGTTGAGAAAATTAGTCAATGAAATAAGCTGGTTTGGTTTCGTTGATTTATTTGGGGGAAAATTGATTCGAGTTTCTCCTTTTCCCATTAAAGAGTAGAATGTTTATGTTTAATGTTCTTAGCATTTTCGTAGCGCAGGTTTTATTAATCATACATGATTTCATAGAAATTTAAAGTAAACTTTGTTTCTTCTTTCAATACAGGGGTATCCTTTGATCTCTCTGATAAAGAGCTCTATTGTATCGAAGAGCAAGATGTGTTTGATCGTGTTTACTCGTCAGTTAGAGGCTTTTCCAGCCTTACACCATCCTGCAAGTTTATTCTTGCAGAAAGTCTACGATCCAATCTGAGTGTTTTGCTGCCAAATGTGGATTCACTAGTGCGTGTTTCCCAAGCTCAGGAAGATGATGAAATCCCAATGATTGATCGTGTCACTTCATATAGAAATGCTTTTAAAATTTACTCATTCTTTCTCCTTCATATTATTTTGACCGAGGAGTCTAATACCAGTTCTAGCAACAATGCAAAGGTACTATATCCCCTGCCTATGTTACACAGACTTGTGTGTTAGTGTTGGAAAGGTTAATGTGTCCTACATAGGTATATTCAAAATTTTCTGAGCTTTTTAATGTATTTGGAGGGTGTTATCCCTATACCATGTATGATTTATGAATATCTGTTGAACATGGGTGCTGGACATATTTTAGGAAAAATGAAGAGTAAGATCGATATAGGCCCCTCCCTTCCACCGGTTGTTCTTTCTCTTTATTCAATTGGGTAAAGGGAGGCGGAAGCGGCGGAGAAGCCGTCGGAGAGATCCAAAGTGGGGAGGCTGCGGGTGTTGGTGAAGCAATAGAGAAGAAGTATAAGGAGGAACATAACGAGTATTTGGATCCAAATTAGCCATGGGATTCTGAAGCTTTGGATGGTTAGTTCCCAAATCTGGTGACCAAACTAGAACAAACACCAAACGAAAGGGACTGTTTGTGAACATTACCCAAGTTGTTTTTGTTTTCTAGTATGACGTGTATTATACACGTGGAATTTTTTAATTTTAAAATTGTCATGTCAGCCGGCCGTTACTCCTCTAACGGAGAATGACGGAAGAGTGACTAAAATAAAACAGATTATAAACGTAAGGGACCACAAAAAGCTGTTTTGAAATCTGGTGACCAAAGTAGAACAAACACCAAACGAAAGGGACTATTTGTGAACATTACCCAAAAAAGAAAGAAAAATCAGAAATGAGAAAAGAAGAAGTTGCCGAAATTAATTTAGAGACTAGGTGGAAGGTTGAAGATGATGTCTTCAAGCTTTCAACTATGGCAGCAACATTCTTGGTCTTGACACGATGAACTCGAAAGAACTTGCATAATCTGTTATGCAAACCCGAATCGAAGCCGTTCTTCGTAGTCGAAAAATGAACAAACTCCAAGGAAGAACTTGAACAATCTGTTGAACGAACCCGAACCTTATCTTGAATTTGCTCGAATAAGCACTTGGACCCTTCAATTATCTAACAATTGAGAACCCGAAGTATCAAGGAGATAGTTCTAAAAAGAACTGAGTTTGAGAGAAATCTCACAATTATATTTGATTGCATAAAAGGTCTAACCTTGTACAAAGGGAATTTGGCTTATATTTATAGTGTAGGAGGGTGGTTGGACGAAATGGAAATGTGTGGTACAAATTAAATTAAAAAAATAAATAAAGTTTAAATTTTGAACAAAAACTACCCAAGTTGGCAGAAATGAATATGAGCCTTGCGTTTGAATTTTGGGAGCCAAAATCCTTTTAGGCACATGTTAATTGTGCTTTGAGTTTGAAATTCAAAGGCACAACCAACCTTGTGCTTATCCACACAAGAGAAGGGGCTGCACACTTGGCTGGGCGCGCTGGGCTGCATGGGGTGCGCACACAAGGCCACCTGCTGGGCTGCTGCTGCGCACACAAGGGCTGGTCACGCTGGGCTGCATGGGGTGCGCACACAAGGCCACCTGCTGGGCTGCTGCTACGCACACAAGGGCTGGGCACGCTGCTCTAGGGCCTTACTAGGCCGAATCATGCATGGCATTGTGCATGGGCCATGCACACACGTCCCTTGCTGCCACACACACTTGTAGGACACTCTCCCACATGTAGGGTATCATTCAGCTGGTTCTGGACTTGTCAACTAGAGTTGAGCTGGTGGAGCTGGAGTTGAGCTGAACGGAGCTGACATGAGCTGAAACGAGCTAGCTCACAGTGTGATGAGCTGAGTTGAGCTAAGCTACACTCTTCTGAGCTGAATAGGAGCTGCATACGCTAGCTTGAGCTTCAACCGAGCTGAGTACACGTCCTTAAGCTATTGTTTTCCATGGTCCCTAATGCACAACATAGCAAACATACTTAGGCAGCAACTTATTCATACAATAAGATAAATAAACACACTAAAACATATGTTAAACACACCAAACTAATATATATACCTATTAATATACCTAATAAGTACATATACCTAAACATGTCACATATCTGAATGCAACACGTTACACAACCTATGTTCTAAGGCATGAACATGATCAAAGGAATCAGGAATGTTAGCACAAGTAAAGAAAAGGGCTTCACTGAACTTCTTAGCCTTAGAACGGGTGATAGGTCCTGTTGGTAAGACTTCCAGATCCGTTGGAGAGTTCCGAATGGATGTGCTCACATCAGAAACGCTCATAATCAATTGTACGAACTCCTAAATTTGGATTAAAGCTTATTTTGCAACTCTTTTGTAGAGGTTTCAGACGAGCGGTCTAAATGGGCCGAAAAATGGACCCGTTAGAATTTTAATTGAGTAAAAAGTACAATAATCGAGTTTTTGCAATATAATCGTGTTGAAAAGCTCGTAATCAATTATATGAACTCCTAAAATTTGATTCTAACTTATTTTGCGATTTTTTTTGCAATGGTTTCAGACGAGCGGGTCTAAATGGACCGAACATAGGACCCATTAGAATTTTAACTGAGTAAAAAGTAGAGAAATCGAATTTTTGCAATATAATCATGTTGAAAAGCTCGTAATCAATTGTATTAACTCCTAAATTTGGATTAAAAAATATTTTGCAACCCTTTTGTAGAGTTTTCGGACGAGCGGGTCTAAATGGGCAGAACAATTGACCCGTTAGAATTTTAACTGAGTAAAAAGTACAGTAATCGAGTTTTTTCAATATAATCTTGTTGAAAAGCTCGTAATCAATTATATAAACTCCTAACATTTGATTCTAAATTATTTATGGTCTTTTTTGTAGAGGTTTCGGACGAGCGGGTCTAAATGGGCCGAACAATGGACCCGTTAGAAATTTAACGGAGTAAAAAGTACAGAAATCGAGTTTTTGCAATATAATCGTGTTGAAAAGCTCGTAATCAATTATATGATCTCCTAAATTTAGATTAAAACTTATTTTGCAGCCCTTTTAGTAGAGGTTTCGGATGAGCGGGTCTAAATGGGCCGAACAATGGCCCCGTTAGAATTTTATCTGAGTAAAAAGTACAGAAATCGAGTTTTTGCAATATAATCCTGTTGAAACGCTCATAATCAATTGTATGAACTCCTAAATTTGGATTAAAACTTATTTTGCAACCCTTTTCTAGAGGTTTCGGACGAGCGGGTCTAATTGGGCCAAAAAATGGACCCGTTACAATTTTAATTGAGTAAAAAGTACAGTAATCGAGTTTTTGCAATATAATTTTGTTGAAAAGCTCGTAATCAATTATATGAACTCCTAAAATTTGATTCTAACTTATTTTGCGGTCTTTTTTGTAGAGGATTCGGACGAGCGGGTCTAAATGGGCCGAAAAATGGACCCGTTAGAATTTTAACTGAGTAAAAAGTACAAAAATCGTGTTTTTGAAATATATAATCGTGTTAAAAAGCTCGTAATCATTTATATGAACTCCCAAATTTGGTTTAAAACTTATTTTGCAGCTCTTTTTTAGAGGTTTCGGACGAGCGGGTCTAAATGGGCCGAACAATGGACCCGTTAGAATTTTTTTTCAAGAAAGCCCGTTAGAATTTTAACTGAGTAAAAAGCTCGTAATAAATTATATGAACTCCTAACATTTGATTCTAAATTATTTATGGTCTTTTTTGTAGAGGTTTCGGACGAGCGACTCTAAATGGGCCGAACAATGGACCCGTTAGAATTTTAAAGGAGTAAAAAGTACAGAAATTGCGTTTTTGCAATATAATTTTGTTGAAAAGTTCGTAATCAATTATATGAACTCCTAAATTTGGATTAAAACTTATTTTGCAGCCCTTTTTATAGAGGTTTCGGACGAGCGGGTCTAAATGGGCCGAACAATGGACCCGTTAGAAATTTAACGGAGTAAAAAGTACAGAAATCAAGTTTTTGCAATATAATCGTGTTGAAAAGCTCGTAATCAATTATATGAACTCCTAAAATTTGATTCTAACTTGTTTTGCTGTCTTTTTTGTAGAGGTTTTGGACGAGCGAGTCTAAATGGCCGAACAATGGACCCGTTAGAATTTTAACGGAGTAAAAAGTACATAAATTGAGTTTTTGCAATATAATCGTGTTGAAGAGCTCGTAATCAATTATATAAACTCCTAAAATTAGATTCTAACTTGTTTTGCGGTCTTTTTTGTTGAGGTTTCGGACGAGCAGGTCTAAATGGGCCGAACAATGGACACGTTAGAATTTTAACTGAGTAAAAATTACAAAAATTAAGTTTTTGCAATATAATCGTGTTAAAAAACTCGTAATCAATTATTTGAACTGCTAAATTTTGATTAAAACTTATTTTGCGGTCCTTTTTGTAAGGTTTCGGACGAGCGAGTCTAAATGGGCAGAACAATGGACCCGTTAGAATTTTAACCGAGTAAAAAGTACATAAATTGAGTTTTTGCAATATAATCGTGTTGAAAAGCTCGTAATCAATTATATGAACTCCTAAATTTGGATTAAAATTTATTTTACAGCCCTTTTATAGAGGTTTCGGACAAGCGGGTCTAAATGGGCCTAACAATGGACCCGTTAGAATTTATTTTTTTTTGAAGAAAGCCCGTTAGAATTTTAACTGAATAAAAAGTACAGAAATCGAATTTTTGCAATATAATCGTGTTCAAAAGCTCGTAATCAATTATATGAACTCCTAAAATTTGATTCTAACTTATTTTGAAGTCTTTTTTGTAGAGGTTTCGGACGAGCGGCTCTAAATGGGCCGAACAATGGACCAGTTAGAATTTTAAACGAGTAAAAAGTACAGAAATTGAGTTTTTGCAATATAATCGTGTTGAAAAGTTCGTAATCAATTATATGAACTCCTAAATTTGGATTAAAACTTATTTTGCAGCCCTTTTTATAGAGGTTTCGGACGAGCGGGTCTAAATGTGCCGAACAATGGACCCGTTAGAATTTTAATAGAGTAAAAAGTATAGAAATAGAATTTTTTCCAATATAATCATGTTAAAAAGCTCGTAATCAATTTTATGAACTCCTAAAATTTGATTCTAACTTATTTTACGATCTTTTTTGTAGAGGTTTCGGACGAGCGGGTCTAAATGGGCCGAACAATGGACCCGTCAGAATTTTAACTGAATAAAGAGTATAGTAATAGTGTTTTTGCAATATAATCATGTTGAAAAGCTCGTAATCAATTGTATGAACTCTTAAATTTGGATTAAAACTTATTTTGCAACCCTTTTGTTGAGGTTTCGGACGAGCGGGTGTAAATGGGCCGAACAATGGACCCGTTAGAATTTTAACTGAGTAAAAAGTACTGTAATCGAGTTTTTGCAAAATAATCGTGTTGAAAAGCTCGTAATCAATTATATGAACTCCTAAATTTTGATTCTAACTTGTTTTGCGGTCTTTTTTTGTGGAGGTTTCGGATGAGCGGGTCTAAATGGGCCGAACGATGGACCCGTTAGAATTTTAACTGAGTAAAAAGTACAGAAATCGAGTTTTTGCAATATAATCCTGTTGAAAAGCTCGTAATCAATTGTATGAACTCCTAAATTTGGATTAAAACTTATTTTGCAACACTTTTGTTGAAGTTTCGGACGAGCGGGTGTAAATGGGCCGAACAATGGACCCGTTAGAATTTTAACTGAGTAAAACGTACAGATATCAAGTTTTTGCAATATAATCGTGTTGAAAAGCTCGTAATCAATTATATGATCTCCTAAATTTAGATTAAAACTTATTTTGCAGCCCTTTTGGAAGAGGTTTCGGACGAGCGGGTCTAAATGGGCCGAACAATGGCCCCGTTAGAATTTTATCTGAGTAAAAAGTACAGAAATCGAGTTTTTGCAATATAATCCTGTTGAAACGCTCATAATCAATTGTATGAACTCCTAAATTTGGATTAAAACTTATTTTGCAACCCTTTTGTAGAGGTTTCGGACGAGCGGGTCTAATTGGGCCAAAAAATGGACCCGTTACAATTTTAATTGAGTAAAAAGTACAGTAATCGAGTTTTTGCAATATAATTTTGTTGGAAAGCTCGTAATCAATTATATGAACTCCTAAATTTAGATTAAAACCTATTTTAAATCCCTTTTGTAAAAGTTTCGGACGAGCGGGTCTAAATTGGCCGAACAATGGAGCAATTAGAATTTTAACTGAGTAAAAAGTAAATAAATCAAGTTTTGGCAATATAATCATGTTGAAAAGCTCGTAATCAATTATATGAACTCCTAAATTTGGATTAAAACTTATTTTGCAGCCCTTTTTATAGAGGTTTCGGACGAGCGGGTCTAAATGGGCCGAACAATGGACCCGTTAGAATTTTAATAGAGTAAAAAGTATAGAAATAGAATTTTTGCAATATAATCATGTTAAAAAGCTCATAATCAATTTTATGAACTCCTAAAATTTGATTCTAACTTATTTTGCGATCTTTTTTGTAGAGGTTTCGGACGAGCGGGTCTAAATGGGCCGAACAATGGACCCGTTAGAATTTTAACTGAGTAAAAAGTATTGTAATAGTGTTTTTGCAATATAATCGTGTTGAAAAGCTCGTAATCAATTGTATGAACTCTTAAATTTGGATTAAAACTTATTTTGCAACCCTTTTGTTGAGGTTTCGGACGAGCGGGTGTAAATGGGCCGAACAATGGACCCGTTAGAATTTTAACTGAGTAAAAAGTACAGAAATCGAATTTTTGCAATATAATCCTGTTGAAAAGCTCGTAATCAATTGTATGAACTCCTAAATTTGGATTAAAACTTATTTTGCAACCCTTTTGTTGAAGTTTCGGACGAGCGGGTGTAAATGGGCCGAACAATGGACCCGTTAGAATTTTATCTGAGTAAAAAGTACAGTAATCGAGTTTTTGCAATATAATCCTGTTGAAACGCTCATAATCAATTGTATGAACTCCTAAATTTGGATTAAAACTTATTTTGCAACTCTTTTGTAGAGGTTTCGGACGAGCGGGTCTAATTGGGCCAAAAAATGGACCCGTTAGAATTTTAATTGAGTAAAAAGTACAGTAATCGAGTTTTTGCAATATAATTGTGTTGGAAAGCTCGTAATCAATTATATGAACTCCTAAAATTTGATTCTAACTTATTTTGCGGTCTTTTTTGTAGAGGATTCAGACGAGCGGGTCTAAATGGGCCGAAAAATGGACCCGTTAGAATTTTAACTGAGTAAAAAGTACAAAAATCGCGTTTTTGAAATATATAATCGTGTTAAAAAGCTTGTAATCAATTATATGAACTCCCAAATTTGGATTAAAACTTATTTTGCAGCCCTTTTTTAGAGGTTTCGGACGAGCGGGTCTAAATGGGCCGAACAATGGACCCGTTAGAATTTTTTCAAGAAAGCCCGTTAGAATTTTAACTGAGTAAAAAGTACAGAAATCTAAATTTTGCAATATAATCGTGTTAAAAAGCTCGTAATAAATTATATGAACTCCTAAAATTTGATTCTAACGTATTTTCGGTCTTTTTTGTTGAGGTTTCGGACGAGCGAGTCTAAATAGGCCGAACAATGGACCCGTTAGAACTTTAAAGGAGTAAAAAGTACAGAAATCGAGTTTTTGCAATATAATCGTGTTGAAAAGCTCATAATCAATTGTATGAACTCGTAAATTTTGATTAAAACTTATTTTGCAATCCTTTTGTAGAGGTTTCGGACGAGCGGGTCTAAATGGGCCAAACAATGGACCCGTTAGAATTTTAACTGAGTAAAAAGTACAATAATCAAGTTTTTGCAATATAATCGTGTTGAAATGCTCGTAATCAATTATATGAACTCCTAAAATTTGATTCTAACTTATTTTGCGGTCTTTTTTGTAGAGGTTTCGGACGAGCGGGTCTAAATGGGCCGAACAATGGACCCGTTAGAATTTTAACTGAGTAAAAAGTACAGAAATCGAGTTTTTGCAATATAATCGTGTTGAAAAGCTCGTAATCAATTATATGAACTCCTAAATTTGATTCTAACTTGTTTTGAGGTCTTTTTTGTAGTGGTTTCGGACGAGCGGGTCAAAATGGCCAAATAATGGGCCCGTTAGAATTTTAACTGAGTACAAAGTACAGAAAATGGGTTTTTATAATATAAATGTGTTGAAAAACTCGTAATCATTTATATGAACTTTTCAATTTTGATTAAAACTTATTTTGCGGTCCTTTTTGTAAGGTTTCGGACGAGCGAGTCTAAATGGGCAAAACAATGGACCCTTAGAATTTTAACCGAGTAAAAAGTACAGAAATCGAGTTTTTGGAATATAATCGTGTTGAAAAGTTCGTAATCAACTATATGAAGTCCTAAATTTGGATTAAAACTTATTTTGCAGCCCTTTTTGTAGAGCTTTCGGACGAGCGGGTCTAAATGGGCCGAACAATGGACCCGTTAGAATTTTAACGGAGTAAAAAGTATAGAAATAGAATTTTTGCAATATAATCATGTTAAAAAGCTCGTAATCAATTATATGAACTCCTAAAATTTGATTCTAACTTATTTTGCGATCTTTGTTGTAGAGGTTTCGGACGAGCGGGTCTAAATGGGCCGAACAATGGACCCGTTAGAATTTTAACGGAGTAAAAAGTACAGAAATCGAGTTTTTGCAATATAATCATTTTGAAAAGCTCTTAATCAATTGTATGAACTCCTAAATTTGGATTAACACTTATTTTGCAACCCTTTTGTAGAGATTTCGGACGAGCGGGTCTAAATGGGCCGAACAATGGAACCGTTAGAATTTTAACTGAGTAAAAAGTACAAAAATCGGGTTTTTGCAATATAATTGTGTTGAAAAGCTCGTAATCAATTGTATGAACTCCTAAATTTGGATTAAAACTTATTTTGCAACCCTTTTGTAGAGGTTTCGGACGAGCGGGTCTAATTGGGCCGAACAATGGAGCCGTTAGAATTTTAACTGAGTAAAAAGTACAAAAATCAAGTTTTTGCAATATAATATTGTTGAAAAGCTTGTAATCAATTATATGAACTCCTAAATTTGATTCTAACTTGTTTTTCGGTCTTTTTTGTAGAGGTTTCGTACGAGCGGGTCTTAATGGGCCGAAAAATGGACCCGTTTGAATTTTAACTGAGTAAAAAGTACAGAAATCGAGTTTTTGCAATATAATCATGTTGAAAAGCTCGTAATCAATTATATGAACTCCTAAATTTGGATTAAAACTTAATTTGCTGCCCTTTTTATAGAGGTTTCGGACGAGCGGGTATAAATGGGCCGAACAATGGACCCGTTAGAATTTTTTTTTGAAGAAAGCCCGTTAAAATTTTAACTGAGTAAAAAGTACAGAAATCGAATTTTTGCAATATAATCGTGTTGAAACGCTCATAATCAATTGTATCAACTCCTAAATTTGGATTAAAGCTTATTTTGCAACCCTTATGTAGAGGTTTCGGACGAGCGGGTCTAAATGAGCCGAACTATGGACCCGTTAGAATTTTAACGGAGTAAAAAGTATAGAAATAGAATTTTTGCAATATAATCATGTTAAAAAGCTCGTAATCAATTATATGAACTCCTAAAATTTGATTCTAACTTATTTTGTGATCTTTTTTGTAGAGGTTTCGGACGAGCGGGTCTAAATGGGCCGAACAATGGACCCGTTAGAATTTTAACGAAGTAAAAAGTACAGAAATCGAGTTTTTGCAATATAATCCTGTTGAAAAGCTCGTAATCAATTGTATGAACTCCTAAATTTGGATTAACACTTATTTTGCAACCCTTTTGTAGAGATTTCGGACGAGCAGGTCTAAATGGGCCGAACAATGGAACCGTTAGAATTTTAACTGAGTAAAAAGTACAAAAATCAGGTTTTTGCAATATAATTGTGTTGAAAAGCTCGTAATCAATTGTATGAACTCCTAAATTTGGATTAAAACTTATTTTGCAACCCTTTTGTAGAGGTTTCGGACGAGCGGGTCTAATTAGGCCGAACAATGGAACCGTTAGAATTTTAACTGAGTAAAAAGTATAGAAATCAAGCTTTTGCAATATAATATTGTTGAAAAGCTCGTAATCAATTATATGAACTCCTAAATTTGATTCTAACTTGTTTTTCGGTCTTTTTTGTAGAGGTTTCGTACGAGCGGGTCTTAATGGGCCGAACAATGGACCCGTTAGAATTTTAACTGAGTAAAAAGTACAGAAATTGAGTTTTTGCAATATAATATTGTTGAAAAACTCGTAATCAATTATATGAACTCCTAAAATTTGATTCTAACTTGTTTTGCGGTCTTTTTTGTAGAGGTTTCGTACGAGCGGGTCTTAATGGGCCGAACAATGGACCCGTTTGAATTTTAACTGAGTAAAAAGTACAGAAATCGAGTTTTTGCAATATAATCATGTTGAAAAGCTCGTAATCAATTATATGAACTCCTAAATTTGGATTAAAACTTAATTTGCTGCCTTTTTTATAGAGGTTTCGGACGAGCGGGTATAAATGGGCCGAACAGTGGACCCGTTAGAATTTTTTTTGAAGAAAGCCCGTTAGAATTTTAACTGAGTAAAAAGTACATAAATCGAATTTTTGCAATATAATCGTGTTGAAACGCTCGTAATCAATTGTATCAACTCCTAAATTTGGATTAAAGCTTATTTTGCAACCCTTATGTAGAGGATTCGGACGAGCGGGTCTAAATGGGCCGAACTATGGACCCGTTAGAATTTTAACCGAGTAAAAAGTACAGAAACAAGTTTTTGCAAAATAATATTGTTGAAAAGCTCGTAATAAATTATATGAACTCCTTAAATTTGATTCTAACTTGTTTTGTGGTCTTTTTTGTAGAGGTTTTGGACGAGCAGGTCTAAGTAAAGGTTTCGGACGAGCGGGTCTAAATGGGCCGAACAATGGACCCGTTAGAATTTTAACTAAGTAAAAAGTACAGAAATCAAATTTTTGCAATATAATCGTGTTGAAACGCTCGTAATCAATTGTATGAACTCCTAAATTTGGATTAAAGCTTATTTTGCAACCCTTTTGTAGAGGTTTCGGACGAGCGGGTCTAAATGTGCCGAACAATGGACCCGTTAGAATTTTAACTAATTAAAAAGTATAGAAATCGAGTTTTCGCAATATAATCATGTTGAAAAGCTTGTAATCACTTATATGAACTCCTAAAATTTGATTCTAACTTGTTTTGCGGTCTTTTTTGTAGAGGATTCGGACGAGCGGGTCTAAATGGGCCGAACAATGGACCCGTTAGAATTTTAGCGAAGTAAAAAGTACAGAAATCGAGTTTTTCCAATATAATTGTGTTGAAAAGCTCGTAATCAATTGTATGAAGTCCTAAATTTGGATTAAAACTTATTTTGCAAACCTTTTGTAGGGGTTTCGGACGAGTGGGTCTAACTAGACCGAACAATGGACCCGTTAGAATTTTAAATAAGTAAAAAGTACAGAAATCGGGTTTTTGCAATATAATCATGTTGAAAAGCTCGTAATCAATTGTATGTACTCCTAAATTTGGATTAAAATTTATTTTGCAACCCCTTTGTAGAGGTTTCGGACGAGAGGGTCTAACTGGGCCGAACAATGGACCCGTTAGAATTTTAACTGAGTAAAAAGTACAGAAACAAGTTTTTGCAATATAATAATGTTGAAAAGCTCGTAATCAATTATATGAACTCCTTAAATTTGATTCTAACTTGTTTTGCAGTCTTTTTTGTAGAGGTTTTGGATGAGCAGGTCTAAGTAGAGGTTTCGGACGAGCGGGTCTAAATGGGCCGAACAATGGACCCGTTAGAATTTTAACTAAGTAAAAAGTACAGAAATTGAATTTTTGCAATATAATAATGTTGAAACGCACGTAATCAATTGCATGAACTCCTAAATTTGGATTAAAGCTTATTTTGCAATCCTTTTGTAGAGGTTTCGGATGAGCGGGTCTAAATGGGCCGAACAATGGACACGTTAGAATTTTAACTGATTAAAAAGTATAGAAATCGAGTTTTTGCAATATAATCATGTTGAAAAGCTTGTAATCAATTATATGAACTCCTAAAATTTGATTCTAACTTGTTTTGCGGTCTTTTTTGTAGAGGTTTCGGACGAGCGGCTCTAAATGGGCCGAACAATGAACCCGTTAGAATTTTAACTGAGTAAAAAGTAAAGAAATCGAGTTTTTGCAATATAATCGTGTTTAAAAGCTCATAATCAATTGTATGAACTCCTAAATTTGGATTAAAACTTATTTTGCAACCTTTTGTAGAGGTTTCGGACGAGCGGGTCTAAATGGGCCGAACAATGGACCCGTTAGAATTTTAACTAAGTAAAAAGTACAGAAATCGAATTTTTGCAATATAATCGTGTTGAAACACTCGAAATCAATTGTATGAACTCCTAAATTTGGATTAAAGCTTATTTTGCAACCCTTTTGTAGAGGTTTCGGACGAGCGGGTCTAAATGGGCCGAACAATGGACCCGTTAGAATTTAATGAGTAAAAAGTACAGAAATCGGGTTTTGCAATACAATCGTGTTGAAAAGCTCGTAATCAATTGTATGAACTCCTAAATTTTGATTACAACGTATTTTGCAACCCTTTTGTAGAGGTTTCGGACGAGTGGGTCTAACTGGGCCGAACAATGGACCCGTTAGAATTTTAACTGAGTAAAAAGTACAGAAACAAGTTTTTGCAATATAATAATGTTGAAAAGCTCGTAATCAATTATATGAACTCCTTAAGTTTTATTCGAACTTGTTTTGCGGTCTTTTTTGTAGAGGTTTCGGACGAGTAGGTCTAAGTAGAGGTTTCGGACGAGCGGGTCTAAATGGGCCGAACAATGGACCCGCTAGAATTTTAACTGAGTAAAAAGCACAAAAATCGAGTTTTTCCAATATAATTGATTTGAAAAGCTCGTAATCAATTGTATGAACACCTAAATTTGGATTAAAACTTATTTTGCAACCCTTTTGTAGAGGTTTCGGACGAGCGGGTCTAAATGGGCCGGACAATGGACCGTTAGAATTTTAACAGAGTAAAAATTACAGAAATCGAGTTTTTGCAATATAACCGTGTTGAAAAGCTCGTAATCAATTGCATGAACACTTAAATTTGGATTAAAATTTATTTTGCAGCCCTTTTTGTAGAGGTTTCGGACGAGCGGTTCTAAATGGGCCGAACAAAGGACCTGTTAGAATTTTAACGGAGTAAAAAGTACAGAAATCGAGTTTTTGCAATATAATCGTGTTGAAAAGCTCGTAATCAATTGTATGAACTCCTAAATTTGGATTAAAACTTATTTTGCAACCCTTTTGTAGAGGTTTTGAACGAGCGGGTCTAAATGGGCCGAACAATGGACCCCTTAGAATTTTAAAAGAGGAAAAAGCACAAAAAGCGAGTTTTTGCAATATAGTTGTGTTGAAAAGCTCGTAATCATTTGTATGAACTCCTAAATTTGGATTAAAACTTATTTTGCAACCCTTTTGTAGAGGTTTCGGATGAGCGAGTCTAAATGTGCCGAACAATGGACCCGTTAGAATTTTAACTGAGTAAAAAGTACAATAATCGAGTTTTTGCAATATAATAGTGTTGAAAAGCTCTTAATCAATTATATGAACACATAAAATTTGGTTCTAACTTATTTTGCGATCTTTTTGTAAAGGTTTCGAACGAGCAGGTCTAAATGGGTGGAACATAGGACCCGTTAGAATATTAACTGAGTAAAAAGTACAGAAATCGAGTTTTTGCAACATAATCGTGTTGAAATGCTCGTCATCAATTGTATGAACTCCTAAATTTGGATTAAAACTTATTTTGCAACCCTTTTGTAGAGGTTTCGGACGAGCTGGTCTAAATGGGCCGAACAATGGACCCGTTAGAATTTTAACTGAGTAAAAAGCACAAAATCAAGTTTTTGCAATATAATTGATTTGAAAAGCTCGTAGTCAATTGTATGAACACCTAAATTTGGATTAAAACTTATTTTGCAACCCTTTTGTAGAGGTTTCGGAAGAGCGGGTGTAAATGGGCCGAACAATGAACCCTTTAGAATTTTAACTGAGTAAAAAGTACTGTAATCGAGTTTTTGCAATATAATCGTGTTGAAAAGCTCGTAATCAATTGTATGAACTCCTAAATTTGGATTAAAAATTATTTTTCAACCTTTTTGTAGAGGTTTCGGACGAGCGGGTCTAAATGGGCCGAACAATGGACCCGTTAGAATTTTAATGGAGTAAAAAGTATAGAAATCGTGTTGAAAAGCTCGTAATCAATTGTATGAACTCTTAAATTGGGATTAAAACTTATTTTTCAACCCTTTTGTAGTGGTTTCGGACGAGCTGGTCTAAATGGGCCGAACAATGGACCCGGTAGAATTTTAACGGAGTAAAAAGTATAGAAATCGAGTTTTTGCAATATAATCGTATTAAAAAGCTCGTAATCAATTGTAAGAACTTTTAAATTTGGATTAAAACTTATTTTGCAACCCTTTTGTAGAGGTTTCAGACGAGCGAGTCTAAATGGGCCGAACAATAGACCCGTTAGAATTTTAACTAAGTAAAAAGTACAGTAATCGAGTTTTTGCAATATAATAGTGTTGAAAAGCTTGTAATCAATTGTATGAACTCTTAAACTTGGATTAAAACGTATTTTTCAACCCTTTTGTAGAGGTTTCGGACGAGCGGGTCTAAATGGGCCGAACATAGGACACGTTAGAATTTTAACTGAGTAAAAAGTACAAATTTCGAGTTTTTGAAATATAATCGTGCTGAAAAGCTTGTAATCAATTGTATGAACTCCTAAATTTGGATTAAAACTTATTTTGCAGCCCTTTTTGTAGAGGTTTCGGACGAGCGGTTCTAAATGGGCCGAATAATGGACCTGTTAGAATTTTAACGGAGTAAAAGGAAAAGAAATCGAATTTTTGCAATATAATCATGTTGAAAAGCTCGTAATCAGTTGTATGAAATCCTAAAATTTGATTCCAACTTGTTTTGCGGTCTTTTTTGTAGAGGTTTCGGACGAGCGGGTCTAACTCGGGCGAACAATGGACCCGTTAGAATTTTAACTGAGTAAAAAGTACAGAAATCGAGTTTTTGCAATAAAATTGTGTTGAAAAGCTCATAATCAATTCTATGAACTCCTAAATTTTGATTAAAACTTATTTTGCAACCCTTTTGTAGAGGTTTCGGACGAGCGGGTCTAAATGGGCCAAACAATGGACCCGTTAGAATTTTATCTGAGTAAAAAGCACAAAAATCTAGTTTTTGCAATATAATCGTGTTGAAAAGCTCGTAATCAATTATATAAACTCCTAAAATTTGATTCTAACTTGTATTGCGGTCTTTTTTGTAAAGGTTTTGGACGAGGGGGTATAAATGGGCCGAACAACGGACCCGTTAGAATTTTAACTGAGTAAAAAGTACAGAAATAGAGTTTTTGCAATATAATCGTGTTGAAAAGCTCATAATCAATTATTTGAACTCCTAAATTTGGATTAAAACTTATTTTGCAGCCCTTTTTGTAGAGGTTTCGAACGAGCGGGTCTAAATGGGCCGAACAATGGACTCGTTAGAATTTTAACTGAGTAAAAAATAAAGTAATCGAGTTTTTGCAATATAATCGTGTTCAAAAGCTCTTAATCAATTATATGACCTCCTAGAATTTGATTCTAACTTATTTTGCGATCTTTTTTGTAACGGTTTCGGACGAGCGGGTCTAAATGGGCCGAACAATGGACCCGTTAGAATTTTAACAGAGTAAAAAGTACAGAAATCGAGTTTTTGAAATATAATCATGTTGAAAAGCTCGTAATCAATTATATTTACTCCTAAACTTTGATTTTAACTTGTTTTGCGGTCATTTTTGTATAGGTTTCGGACGAGCGGGTCTAAATGGGCCTAACAATGGACCCGTTAGAATTTTAACTAAGTAAAAAGTACAGAAATCGAGTTTTTGTAATATAATCGTGTTGAAAAGCTCGTCAACAATTGTATGAACTCCTAAATTTGGATTAAAACTTATATTGCAACCATTTTTTATAGGTTTCGGACGAGCTGGTCTAAATGTGCCGAACAATGGACCCGTCAGAATTTTAACTGAGTAAAAAGTACAGTAATCGAGTTTTTGCAATATATACGTGTTGAAAAGCTCGTAATCAATTATATGAACTCCTAAAATTTGATTCTAACTTATTTTGCGATCTTTTTTGTAAAGGTTTAGGACGAGAGGGTCTAAATGGGCCGAACAATGGACCCTTTAGAATTTAAACTGAGTAAAAAGTACAGAAATCGAGTTTTTGCAATATAATCGTGTTGAAAAGCTCGTAATCAATTGTATGAACTCGTAAATTTTGATTAAAACTTATTTTGCAACCCTTTTGTAGAGGTTTCGGACGAGCGAGTCTAAATGGGCCAAACAATGGACCCGTTAGAATTTTATCTGAGTAAAAAGCACAAAAATCGAGTTTTTGCAATATAATTGTGTTGAAAAGTTCGTAATCAATTGTATTAACTCCTAAATTTGGATTAAAACTTTTTTTGCAACCCTTTTGTAGAGGTTTCGGACGACCGGGTCTAAATGGGCCGAACAATGGACCCGTTAGAATTTTAACTGAGTAAAAAGTACAGAAATCGAGTTTTTGCAATATAATCGTGTTGAAAAGCTCGTAATCAATTGTATGAACTCCTGAATTTTGATTAAAACTTATTTTGCAACACTTTTGTAGAGGTTTAGGACGAGCGGGTCTAAATGGGCCAAACAATGGACCCGTTAGAATTTTAACTGAGTAAAAAGTACAAAAATTGAGTTTTTGCAATATAATTGTGTTGAAAAGCTCGTAATCAATTGTATGAACTCCTAAATTTGGATTAAAACTTATTTTGCTTCCCTTTTGTAGAGGTTTCAGACGAGCGGGTCTAAATGGGCCGAACAATGGACCCGTTAGAATTTTTACTGTGTAAAAAGTACAAAAATCGAGTTTTTGCAATATAATCGTGTTGAAAAGCTCGTAATCAATTATATGAACTCCTAAAATTTGATTCTAACTTGTATTGCGGTCTTTTTTGTAGAGGTTTCGGACGAGCGGGTCTAAATGGGACGAACAATGGACCCGTTAGAATTTTAACTAAGTAAAAAGTACGTTGATCTAGTTTTTGCAATATAATCGTGTTGAAAAGCTCGTGATAAATTGTATGAACTCCTAAATTTGGATTAAAACTTATTTTGCAACCCTTTTGTAGAGGTTTCGGACGCGAGGGTCTAAATGGGCCAAACAATAGACCCGTTAGAATTTTAACAGAGTAAAAAGTACAGAAATCGAGTTTTTGCAATATAATCGTGTTGAAAAGCTCGTAATCAATTGTATGAGCTCCTAAATTTGGATTAAAACTTATTTTGCAACCCTTTTGTAGAGGTTTCGGACGAGCGGGTGTAAATGGGCCGAAAAATGGACCCGTTAGATTTTTTTTTTGAAGAAAAGGCCTCATTAAAAACCCCTACTACTGTCCTTCAAGTAGAGCTAGAGGACCCTAAAAAGGGGAAAAGAGTGCCTAAGTTTTATTATAACATAGAGAAATTTGTTACAAGGTGATTGATACATGTAGGAATGTCAGAATTAAATGACATGGAAGACATAGAGCTCAACGAATAAGTAGCCAAAGTATGGGCCACATGATTTGCCTCACGGTGTACAAAAGAAACAGAAACTGAATCGAAAGCATGAAGGGACTCGCGAATCTGATGAAGAAGAGGTCCCATAGTAGAAAGGCCCAGCCCTGGGTTGTTGATCCTGTTTGCAAGAGAAGCACAATCGATTTCAAGCAAGATCCGATACCATCCCTGAGATCGGGCAAAAGTGATTCCTGCTAGAAGGCCTTCACCTTCACAAGTAACTGCATCCCCACAGCTTCCAAGCGGAAATGCAAGGCCGCCCACAACTGCACATGTGGAATCACGTGCCACGGCGCCAACAGCCGCTGCACGAGTTGAGGGATTAAAAGCCCCATCCACATTTATTTTAATATAGTTAGGTGGAGGAGGGTTCCAGCAAGGAGGAGAAAGGATAGACGGGGTTGGGGTGGAAGAAGAAGAGGCATTATAGAAGTCGTCATGTAAACTGATGGAATTAATGGCAATAAGCCATGGTGGTTGTAGATGATGATTATGAACCCAATCATTACGTCTATTCCAAACATTCCATATAGTTGTAAGAAAAAGCCCAAACTTGTCAGAGGATAGTTGATGGGCTGCTTCCTCCAACCATTGTAAGGGGGTAATAGCCAAACTTCTGGAAAGGGTTACGGGAATACCAGAAAGTTGAAGGGCTTCCGAAGCCCCTGCACAATCACGTAGCGCATGGAGAATGGACTCCGAGTGTGCTCCACAGATAGGGCAAGGCCCCGAAGTTGGTGAAAAAACTTGCATTTTGGAACCAACTGGCAAAGCATCAGACGCCATACGCCATCCAAAAGTTTTGACCTTAGGTAGGGCCTTGACTTTGGATAGAAATTTCCAAAAGCGAGTAGGTGACGTATGTGGATACGTAGAACGTTGTAAGAAGAGGTAACCAGAACGGACCGAGTAAATACCCGAATCGTTAGGAGACCAAAGAATAGTGTCACGATGGTCATTTATGATTGGTACTCGGAGAATGGCACTGGCATCAGCTGAGTTAAAATAACGATTGACCTTTTCAGGGTCCCAAGCAGTTTGATTACGAAACATAAAATCGCGGCATCGAACATGGATTTCATCCGGGATTTCGCAATCCCCAGTAAGGGTAATAGGGGAAGGGCCGCCCCAGATGTCTTTGTGCACTTTGATATTGCTATTAATGCCTGGTCGATGTAAGAAGCCTGTGAGGAGACGTTGTAGAGCATTATATATACCTTGCCATGCAAAGGAGCCGCGATTGGGACGGGAGGCATCAAGGATGTTTCCTGAAGGAAAGTATTTAGCTCGATATATTTGGCCCAATAAAGAATCTGGTTCGCAGATGAGTCTCCATATTTGCTTACCCAAGAGAGCAACATTGAAGTCGTGTAAATCCTTAAACCCCATACCACCAGCGGCCTTAGGTAAACAAACATGATTCCAAGGAAGCATATGCCACCCTTTTTTATTGGATTTGCCAGTCCACCAATATTGCCGAATTGCTGAGGTCATGTCATCAATAATGTTTTGTGGGAGAAGATAACAAGACATAACATATTGAGGCAAAGATTGTAGAACTGCTTTAATGAAAATCTCCTGACCACTAAAAGAAAGGAGATGTTTATCCCAGCTAGAAAGACGATCATGAACTTTATCACGCACAAAGCCTAATGATTCAGTTTTGTTCTTCCCTATGAGAAGTGGAACACCTAGGTATACGCCAGGGTTAGATACCTCACGTACTTGCAAAAGATTATTGATCGCAGTTCTTGTTGAGGATGGGGTGCGTGGATTATAAAAAATTGTCGATTTCTCAAAATTAACCGCTTGACCGGAAGCCGCATCATATGTTTGTAGGGCTCTTTTAAGATGAGTAGCTTCAGTTGGAGTATTATTAATGAAGACCATACAATCATCAGCAAAGAGTAGATGGTTGACTTTGGGCCCGTATTTGCATGCACCAAGCCCCGGTAGGATATTTGCTTGTTGGGCAGCAGATAGGTAAGCAGATAGCCCTTGTGTGCAGAAAAGGAAAAGAAAAGGTGATAGGGGGTCACCTTGATGTAATCCACGGTGAGGTTGAAAAAAGGGAGAGAAAGAGTTGTTAATTTTGACTGAAAATGAAACAGTGGTAATGCAACGCATTATAAGAGAGATCCAGTCAAATGCGAAGCCCATGCGTTCCATAACATTTGCTAGAAAAGACCATTCAACTCTATCAAAAGCTTTTTCCTTGTCTAGTTTAAGAGCAGCTCCTTGGGAAGATTTTGTTACCCCTGAATTAATATTGTGAATAATTTCATGGGAAACGAGGATGTTGTTAGAAATATTACGTCCTTGAACGAAGGCTGCTTGGTTAGGGCTAATACAAAAGGGAATTGTTTGTTTCATTTTGTTGACAATGGTTTTAGCAACTATTTTATAGAGAACAATGCAGAGGCTGATAGGTCTTAGGTGTTTCATAGTGGTTGGGTCTTGGATTTTAGGGATTAGTACTAGTATAGTTTTGTTAACCAAGGACATATCAGCAGTGCCATTTAGTAAGTTAAGGCATAGATTAATAACATCTTCTCCAATAGTGTCCCAATGTTGTCGATAAAAACTACTTGGTAATCCATCAATACAAGGCGCTTTCCTAGGATCAATATCCCAGAAAGCATGGAGAATTTCTTCTTTTGTGAAAGTCCTTAAAAGGGTATCATTCATAGATTGAGTGATAGAGGGCGAAATTTTATCAAGTATATTATCGGAAATTTGGGGGTTGGAGGATGTAAAAAGGTTTTGGAAATAATTAGAAGCAATAGACATTAGATCTGAATCATCTGTACACCAATTCGAATTTGAATCAAATAGACTCGTGATCAAGTTTTTTTTCCTTCTATTGTTCGCACGGGCATGGAAGAACCTCGTATTTTTATCCCCTTGGGATAGCCATAGTGTACGAGATCTTTGAGCCCAATAAATTTCTTGTTCCATTAGGAGTTTATTAAGTTCTGTTCTGTATTTTATATAAATTCCTTCATTTGTGGTAGTTAAGGGGCAGCATAAGAATTTGTTAATTTTTTTGGTAAGGAAATTAATACGACCAGTGGTTTTTAGTCTTTGTTGGTTCTGCCATTCCTCCAGGCATGTGCCAACCGCTTTTATTTTTTCTATGGTTGTTCCAGGGGTGTTGACCCAAGTGCGTTTAATAGTAGATATATTGTTTGCATTGTTCGCCCAACAGTTTTCAAACCGAAACGTGTTGTTTGGTCGCTGTGGGGGTGTAGCAGCCGCGGGGGATGTATCTAGGACTAGGAAGCAATGATCGGACTTGGCCACATAGTCTGATGTTATGCTATATGAGGGAAAAAGATCTTGCCAGGCCGAATTAGCAATGAACCTATCTAAACGTTCATGTATAGTAGGGGTTAAGGGCCCAACTTTTGTCCAAGTAAACCACCCAGATGTTAGTTTACAATCAAATAGATTGTTGCGTGAAAGACAATGACGGAAGTTATTTATTTGTGATCTAGCCCTACGGCTACCTCCTTGTTTTTCAGAGTCTGATAAAATTTCATTAAAATCCCCTCCTAAAAGCCAGGGTATATTATTATTATTAATTTGTAAGGAATCAATAATTTCCCATGTTTTAAATTTTTGACTTGTTTCGGAGTAACCGTGCATGCCAGTAAAAAACAAAGTGTGGCCATTCAATATGATTTGAGTATGTATGTAACGAGGCGAATACGAAATCAAAGATATATTAATATTGTTTAAGGCGAATAGCGCAATACCGGAACATCCATCCGTTGGGGGAATAGCAATAATTTCTATCATTCCTAAAGAAAGACAAAGGCGGCTATATGCCGCATTATTAATTTTAGTTTCGCATAAGAAGATAATATCCGGATTGGATTTTTGGACATAGCTATGAAAATGTTGAACTACCGGGGCTTGTCCTAGACCCTGGCAGTTCCAGCAAAGAATCCTCATTTTGCTCGGCGGGGCTGGGAGTCAGCTGCCGCCGGAGAGTTTTTTGAGCTGCTCATCCCAGCCTTAGGAGTGGATCCGGAGGGTTTGGATTTCTTTGGTGGGAGCGAAACTTGGATGGGAGAACGGCGTTTTGTGCCACGGTTCGGTTGGGCTGGAGCAGGGGCAGGAGCTGCATCATTAGGATAAGTTTTCAAAAGCCATTGGTTAAAATCATTGAATTTGGAATCGGTAGAAACTGGGGGCTTACGCAGTTCGGCTTCAATCTTCTTAATTTGCTGAGCAGTTGGGCTGGGAACACCATCATCCGTGGCATCCCAATCATCATCGGATGCATCTTCAGGGATAGGATAGATGGTATTTAAGGGCTGAGGCTCGAGAGGGGCTTTTTGTTTCAAATCTGAAGCAGGTGGATCTTTAGAAGGGGGCATCACCCATTGCTGTAACAGTGTTGGGTACTTCCTCAGTTGGTTGCTCCGAAAAGGACGCAGCATCACCCTCGTTCAGAGAGCCTGTGGATAGTTTGAAGCAAGAAACCAGTTTAGATATTGAAGGCTTATTAAGAAAGTAGTTAATGATAAAAGAGAGAGGGGGAGAAATACCCATCGCATTCGGGTCAGAGGTGGGAATATTAGTATTGGCAGAAGCAGCTGGAACAGGAGGAACTATGAAAAAAGAAAAAATAACAAATATAGAATCAAAAATAAAGATAGCAGAAAAAATAAAATAAATTTAGATCTAAATCGTATAGTAGATGAAATATTGGAGATAGAGGGAGAAAGAGTACCAGTCGGTGGTGGGTTGTTTTGGTTAAGATTAGGTTCAACATAGCGGATACGCCCTCAGGTACCAACTGGGCGACGTCTTGGAGGGAGGTAGCGGAGCCACTCCCGTATTGTAGCTTGTTTAGATCTAGAGAAGAACGAATAGGACAGTTCTCAATTGTGTGGCTAATTATTCCACAGCCAGGGCATAAAGTGGGAAGGCGTTCATATTGAAGACGACACATGGTTTTGTTGGCCCCGGAACCAATGAAGACGAAACGAGTGACCGGTTTGGTGATATTCAGGAAAATTTCGACCCGCAGGAAGTCTTTCATATTTCCTTCAAATTCTCGAGTATCAGTTCGTATGACGTTGCCTACCATAGACCCAAGAGCATGTCCCACAAGGTGCGATCAATCAATGTCCTCAAAGAGAGAGGAAGGAAGGGCGAAAATGCGGATCCAGATCCTCATAATGTTGAATGAATAATCTCCAATAGATTTAGCAGGATCATATTCGGTAATGGCTAACCATTCGTCCTTGTACAGCCAAGGACCTCGGTTAAGGACTTCGTAACAGAACTTGACTTCCTTGAATTTGATATTGAGATAGTTGTCTTGGATGACAGAAATAGACACCACTTCGTTAGGCTTCCAAATGCCTTCAAACGCATTAATAACATCATAAATATCAATAGTTTTAGACGAGATAAAGCATCCTAAGATGAATAGCTTGGGATCCTCCTTGACAAAATCCCAGCCGAAATCAGGAGTGTAAAGGAGTTCTGCTTCCTCATGAGTGAGGTCGATGGAGCTAAGCTGGGGGATAGAGGAGGATGCCATGGGTGGAGTATAGAAGTTAAGGAGGATAGAAGGATTGGGAGAGGTTTGTGGCTTAATACGGGTATGTTGTTCATATAAATAAGAAGAGATTATGTAAGCTATTCTATGGTAAGTAGTAAGTAAAGGAAGTTGAGGAAGAATTAGTGACCATAAAGTTTGGGTTATAATAATGACATAAAGGCAAGATGAAAAGAAACTTTCCCTATTAAAACGAATTAGCTGGGCGAGAGGAGAATTTTCGTTAAATATATTAAATAATGGCAACTTTAAAGCAAAATTTAAGGAAGAATTCCTTAAATGCAAAAAGAATTTTAAAGGTAGGTGTAATAGTAAATAAAGTAAGTGTGTGTGTCTGTATTTACTGATATTTAGGGATGCATAAGGAAAGGATGAATTACAACTGGAAATTATAGCTGGCTTTTTAATGAAGGAGAAAGTAAATCGGGGATTTAAAATGTAATTAAAAGCTGTACGATTGGTAATAAGAGAAGAGAAAGGAATAAAAAATTTAAGGATAATAAATTATATTCCTTAAATAAAATAGGTAGAAGAGCGGAAAAAATATTAAAAGTGGGAAAGTAATAAAAAAAGATATTAAGTGGGAAGAATGAAATTAAGGAGGGTACCATATATTGTTTTAAAACCGTGTAACAAATAATAGTTATGGTGAATAAATTAATTAGTATGTGTATATATGGAAGGTGAAAAATTTAAGCATAAATAACGGGGATTGAAATTTGTTTTCCATCATAATGATGGTCGTAGTTAATTCCCTAAAAAGGGCTGGAATTAATTCGCTCGATGAGGCGTTGAGACTGATTTTTTGAAATAAAGAGAGAGAGGGAAGGAGGATATATGGAGAGTTGAGAGATTGACCGGTTGAATATTTACTAAACAGATTGAGTAACGTATCGTAATCGAACGAATAGAAAGCAACATGCATTAAAAAACCAATAAGTAAATAAGCATAACAGATGTGAGCAATCAGGAAAGGAAAGCGAAAAGGAAGAGCAGAAAATAATAAAGATTACATACCCAGGGATAGAAGGAAGCGGGGATAAGAAATTATTTACAAACCAAAAGAGCAAAAAAGGGGATAATGAATGGCTAATAAATAATAAATACAAGCTCGATTAATAATCATTAAATATGAATAATACCAGTGCGTGGGCCCAGGATTCCAAATTTCCTTGATTACTGCAATAGTGAGGAAAGGAGGTTGATAGGTATTTTGATCTGAAACAGTAAAAAGAGAAGACAGATGAATTTTAGAGAATTGTAAAAACCATTTAGAGGTGAGAAGGGATCGAAGGTAGGGGATAATCAAGTATATAGGTACGGGCAAGGAGTAAACAGAAGATACATGACCAACATTAAATAAACGACTAAAATAAGACGAAAGTTGTAAGCAATAATATAAACATGTATTATACCAATTAGATAAGCATGAAGATACTATTTTGTAGCCCAACATCAAATCAGGTAGTGAAATAGATCTACAAGGAACCGGGCAATACATGAAGGGAAAAAAGGCCAAGGTTAAAGAAGGAAGGTAATGGAAAAAGGGCCTTAAGAAATACATTATATGGTATACATTAAAAGGAATGTCATAAGTAACAAGGGTCAGAGTCCATAAAAATGAGAACAAATGATGCATAAGTAAATAAGTGGGAATATTTATTATGAAATGTGTCTGGATAAGAAAAAATAAGTTAACAATTGTAAAAATTCCCACTAAGTGGGTTGATATAGGGTTCCCTATAAGGGCTCGAATATTGGTAAAATTTAATTCAATAGCAATAAAAGAATTCCAAAGTTGGAGATGATATGTAACAGAGTAAAGTACATAAAACAACATATGAGTCAATTTAAAGTTATTTAGAGCAGAAACATAATTATACAAATTGTGGAAAAATGAATTAGCAGATCTAATGATTAGGTGAGTAGAGTGATGCAAATTCAAAGAGACATAGGAACTATAATGCCCATAGTAAATGAAAACCTGGTACATAGTTGAATGAGGATTGTGGAAAATCCACATTAATATGTTGAGAAGAAATTTAGACAAATACATAATATAGAGAAGTGTAAGGGGAAAATAAGGTGGACAAAGCCTTGATATAACTGGTGAAGTATGCTTAAGAATGATGTCGCAGAAGTATGCTAGAAATTGAATTTTCCCCATATACTGGGTTGATTTAGATTTCCCTAAAAGGGCTTGTGGTAGATTAGAGAAGAACAAGCAACATAAAAAATAAATGGAATTAAATACAGTATTAAAAGGATCGAAAATAACCAGGGAACCCAGAAAATGGATAAACAACAAGTAAATATCAAGACAGATTAAAACAGTACTAAGAAAGAACTGGAGCAGATGAAATAAGCAACTAAAGGAGTGCTCAAACGAGAAGATAACAGAATACAGATAAAATAGAGAAAGGACAAAATAAGGAGCCGTCAGACTACTAGACCACGAAGATAAATCAGATACAAATAACAAGCCAAGATGATAAAGGACAAAAGGAAAATGTAGCGAAGAAAAACGATTAGTATTACCATCAACCCACAAAGATAACAGGACATAAACGAATAAAGGAAGGATGAAGATAATGCAATGAGAAATGAGGGACGATAATACCCGATTTGCAGCCATAGAATTCAGAAGGATTAAGTATGAGCCCCATTGAAGCTGTACAAAGAGAAACAAAGCATTAGAGAAGATATGGTACACAGAAAGTAAAAAAAGAAGAAAAGAAAACAACGGAGATAGATAAGGGTTAAAGGAAAAAAGAAAATAGTGGGAGAGATGGTTAGTATCCAGAAGATGAACCGTCATTTCAGATTGAGATGAAGATGGTTGTTCGTTAATCGAAGG
The DNA here is from genome assembly GCA_030270665.1 of Hibiscus trionum. Classification (NCBI taxonomy): domain Eukaryota; kingdom Viridiplantae; phylum Streptophyta; class Magnoliopsida; order Malvales; family Malvaceae; genus Hibiscus; species Hibiscus trionum. The sequence continues at coordinate 32,011,536 of BSYR01000010.1, read as the reverse complement.
AAAACCCATCATCTACAAGAGAAAAACAGAAATCAAAAACCTAAAAGAAAGGGGTACAAACCCTAAAAAAATATGGGGGAGATTGAAAAAATGCAGAAAAGAAATAGAAGGGGAAAAAACCCTTTGAAAAAAGAGAAACAAAAAAGATGAGTTGAACAGAAACAAAGAAAATAAAAAGAAGGGATAGAGAAACAAATCCAAACGGGTGGATGTAGGACAAACGCCGTGAGTCGCAATAGGGGAAGAAGCCCTCCGGGATAGCAGAAGAGATTGATCCAAAACCAAAGAGAAAAAAACCAAGGCAAAGATCAGAAAGGGTTAAATAGAAACAAAGGAACATAAAAACATAGAGAAAAGATAATCGGCGAGACTTACCGTCCAGATCTGTAGTTCGCCGGTTGGATCTCGTCGAAAATGCCCAAAGAGGGGAAAAGACGGTGAAAAGGAAGGGGAAAAATAGCCCTTCATCAAATAAAACAGATCTAATAGAGGTTTTGTGTATTGCAAAAATCGGCCAAAACTCGCAGAAAAGAAACATGTTAAGTGTTAAATACCACCCGTTAGAATTTTAACTGAGTAAAAAGTACAGAAATCGAGTTTTTGCAATATAATCGTATTAAAAAGCTTGTAATCAATTATATGAACTCCTAAAATTTGATTCTAACTAGTTTTGCGGTCTTTTTTGTAGAGGTTTCGACGAGCGGGTCTAAATTTGCCGAAAAATGGACCCGTTAGAATTTTAACTGAGTAAAAAGTATAGAAATCTAGTTTTTGCAATATAATCGTGTTGAAAAGCTCGTAATCAATTGTATGAACTCCTAAATTTGTTTTAAAACTTATTTTGCAACCCTTTTGTAAAGGTTTCGAACGAGCGGGTCTAAATGGGCCGAACAATGGAACCGTTAGAATTTTAACTGAGTAAAAAGTACAGTAATCGAGTTTTTGCAATATAATCGTGTTGAAAAGCTCGTAAGCAATTGTTTGAACTCCTAAATTTGATTCTAACTTGTTTTGTGATCATTTTTTATAAATGTTTCGGACGAGCGGGTCTAAATGGGTGGAACATAGGACCCATTAGAATTTTAACTGAGTAAAAAGTACAGAAATCGAGTTTTTGCAATATAATCATGTTTAAAAGCTCGTAATCAATTATATAAACTCATAAAATTTGATTCTAACTTGTTTTGCGGTCTTTTTTGAAAAGGTTTCGGACGAGCGAGTCTAAATGGGTGGAACATAGGACCCGTTAGAATTTTAACTGAGTAAAAAGTACAAAAATCGAGTTTTTTTCAATATAATTGTGTTGAAAAGCTCGTAATCAATTGTATGAACTCCTAAATTTGGATTAAAACTTATTTTGCAACCCTTTTGTAGAGGTTTCGGACGAGCGGGTCTAAATGGGCCGAACAATGGACCCGTTAGAATTTTTACTGTGTAAAAAGTACATAATTCTAGTTTTTGCAATATAATCGTGTTGAAAAGCTCGTAATCAATTATATGAACTCCTAAAATTTGATTCTAACTTGTATTGCGGTCTTTTTTGTAGAGGTTTCGGATGAGCGGGTCTAAATGGGCCGAACAATGGACCCGTTAGAATTTTAACAGAGTAAAAAGTACAGAAATCGAGTTTTTGCAATATAATCGTGTTGAAAAGCTCGTAATCAATTGTATGAACTCCTAAATTTGGATTAAAACTTATTTTGCAACCCTTCTGTAGAGGTTTCGGACGAGCGGGTCTAAATGGGCCGAAAAATGGACCCGTCAGAATTTTAACTGAGTAAAAAGTACAGAAATTGAGTTTTTGCAATATAATCGTATTGAAAAGCTTGTAATCAATTATATGAACTCCTAAAATTTGATTGTAAGTTATTTTGTGATCTTTTTCTTAAAGGTTTCGAACGAGCGGGTCTAAATGGGCCGAACATAGGACTCGTTAGAATTTTAACTGAGTAAAATGTACAGAAATCGAGTTTTTGCAATATAATCGTGTTGAAACGCTCGTCATCAATTCTATGAACTCCTAAATTTGGTTTAAAACTTATTTTGCAACCCTTTTGTAGAGTTTCGGCGAGCGGGTCTAAATGGGCCGAACAATGTACCCGTTAGAATTTTAATTGAGTAAAAAGTATAGTAATCGAGTTTTTGCAATATAATCTTGTTGAAAAGATCATAATCAATTATATGAACTCCTAAAATTTGATTCTAACTTATTTTGCGGTCCTTTTTTTAGAGGTTTCGGACGAGCGGGTCTAAATGGGTCGAACAATGGACACTTTAGAATTTTAACTGAGTAAAAAGTATAGAAATCAAGTTTTCGCAATATAATCTGGTTGAAAACCTCGTAATAAAATATATGAACTCCTGAATTTTGATTAAAACTTGTTTTGCGGTCCTTTTTTTGGAAGTTTCGAACGAGTAGGTCTAAATGGGCCGAACAATGGACCCGTTAGAATTTTAACTGAGTAAAAAGTACAGAAATCGAGTTTTTGCAATATAATCGTGTTGAAAAGCTCGTAATCAATTGTATGAACCCTTAAATTTGGATTAAAACTTATTTTGCAACCCTTTTCTAGAGGTTTCGGACGAGCGGGTCTAAATGGGCCGAAAAATGGACCCGTTAGAATTTTAACTGAGTAAAAAGTACAGTAATTGAGTTTTTGCAATATAATCATGTTGAAAAGCTCGTAATCAATTATATGAACTCCTAAAATTTGATTCTAACTTATTTTGCGGTCTTTTTTGTAGAGATTTCGGATGAGCGTGTCTAACTGGGCCGAACAATGGACCCGTTAGAATTTTAACTGAGTAAAAAGTACAGAAATCGAGTTTTTGCAATGTAATCGTGTTGAAAATCTCGTAATCAATTGTATGAACTCCTAAATTTGGATTAAAACTTATTTTGCAACCCTTTTGTAGAGGTTTCGAACGAGCGAGTTTAAATGGGCCGAATAATGGACCCGTTAGAATTTTAACTGAGTAAAAAGTACAGAAATCGAGTTTTTGTAATATAATAGTGTTGAAAAGCTCATAATGAATTGTATGAACTCCTAAATTTGGATTCAAACTTATTTTGCAACCTTTTTGTAAAGGTTTCGGATGAGCGGGTCTAAATGGCCGAACAATGGACCCGTTAGAATTTTAACTCAGTAAAAAGTACTGAAATCGAGTTTTTGCAATATAATCGTGTCGAAAAGCTCGTAATCAATTATGTGAACTCCTAAAATATGATTAAAACTTGTTTTGCGGTCTTTTTTGTAAATGTTTCGGACGAGCGGATCTAAATGGGTCGAACAATGGACCCGTTAGAATTTTAACTAAGTCAAAAGGTCAAAATTTGAGTTTTTGCAATATAATCGTGTTGGAAAGCTCGTAATCAATTGTATGAACTCCTAAATTTGAATTAAAACTTATTTTTCAACCCTTTTGTAGAGGTTTCGGACGAGCGGGTCTAAGTGGGCCGAAATCTGGACCCGTTGGAATTTTAACTGAGTAAAAAGTACAGTAATCGAGTTTTTGCAATATAATCGTGTTGAAAAGCTCGTAATCAATTATATGAACTCCTAAAATTTGATTCTAACTTATTTTGCGGTCTTTTTTGTAGAGGTTTCAGACGAGCGGGTCTAAATGGGCCGAACAATAGACCCGTTAGAATTTTAACTAAGTAATAAGTACAGTAATCGAGTTTTTGTAATATAATCGTGTTGAAAAGCTCCTAATCAATTATATGAACTCCTAAAATTTGATTAAAACTTATTTTGCGATCTTTTTTATAAAGGTTTCGGACGAGCGGGTCTAAATGGGCCGAACAATGAACCCGTTAGAATTTTAACTAAGTAAAAAGTACATAAATCGAGTTTTTGAAATATAATCTTGTTGAAAAGCTCGTAATCAATTGTATGAACTCCTAAAATTTGATTCTAACTTATTTTGGGTTCTTCTTTGTAAAGGTTTTGGACGAGCGGGTCTAAATGTGCCGAACAATGGACCCGTTAGAATTTTAACTGAGTAAAAAGTACATAAATCGAGTTTTTGCAAAATAATCGGGTTGAAAAGCTCGTAATCAATTGTATGAACTCCTAAATTTGGATTAAAACTTATTTTGCGACCATTTTGTAGAGGTTTCGGATGAGCGGGTCTAAATGGGCCGAACAATGGACCCGTTAGAATTTTAACTGAGTAAAAAGCACAAAAATCGAGTTTTTCAATATAATCATGTTGAAAAGCTCGTAATCAATTGTATGAATTCCTAAATTTGGATTAAAACTTATTTTGCAACCCTTTTTTAGAGGTTTCGGACGAGCGGGTCTAAATGGGCCGCACAATGGACCCGTTAGAATTTTAACTGAGTAAAATGTACAGAAATCGAGTTTTTGCAATATAATCGTGTTTAAACGCTCGTCATCAATTGTATGAACTCCTAAATTTGGATTAAAACTTATTTTGCAACCCTTTTGTAGAGGTTTCGGCGAGCGGGTCTAAATGGGCCGAACAATGGACCTGTTAGAATTTTAATTGAGTAAAAAGTACAGTAATAGAGTTTTTGCAATATAATCTTGTTGAAAAGATCGTAATCAATTATATGAACTCCTAAAATTTGATTCTAACTTATTTTGCGGTCCTTTTTTTAGAGGTTTCGGACGAGCGGGTCTAAATGGGCCGAACAATGGACCCTTTAGAATTTTAACTGAGTAAAAAGTACAGAAATCAAGTTTTCGCAATATAATCTGGTTGAAAACCTCGTAATAAAATATATGAACTCCTAAATTTTGATTAAAACTTGTTTTGCGGTCCTTTTTTTGGAAGTTTCGAACGAGCAGGTCTAAATGGGCCGAACAATGGACCCGTTAGAATTTTAACTGAGTAAAGAGTACAAAAATCGAGTTTTTGCAACTCGTAATCAATTGTATGAACCCTTAAATTTGGATTAAAACTTATTTTGCAACCCTTTTCTAGAGGTTTCGGACGAGCGGGTCTAAATGGGCCGAAAAATGGACCCGTTAGAATTTTAACTGAGTAAAAAGTACAGTAATTGAGTTTTTGCAATATAATCATGTTGAAAAGCTCATAATCAATTATATGAACTCCTAAAATTTGATTCTAACTTATTTTGCGGTCTTTTTTGTAGAGATTTCGGACGAGCGTGTCTAACTGGGCCGAACAATGGACCCGTTAGAATTTTAACTGAGTAAAAAGTACAGAAATCGAGTTTTTGCAATGTAATCGTGTTGAAAATCTCGTAATCAATTGTATGAACTCCTAAATTTAGATTAAAACTTATTTTGCAACCCTTTTGTAGAGGTTTCGAACGAGCGAGTTTAAATGGGCCGAATAATGGACCCGTTAGAATTTTAACTGAGTAAAAAGTACAGAAATCGAGTTTTTGTAATATAATAGTGTTGAAAAGCTCATAATGAATTGTATGAACTCCTAAATTTCGATTAAATCTTATTTTGCATCCTTTTTGTAAAGGTTTCGGATGAGCGGGTCTAAATGGCCGAACAATGGACCTGTTAGAATTTTAACTCAATAAAAAGTACTGAAATCGAGTTTTTGCAATATAATCGTGTCGAAAAGCTCGTAATCAATTATGTGAACTCCTAAAATATGATTAAAACTTGTTTTGCGGTCTTTTTTGTAAATGTTTCGGACGAGCGGATCTAAATGGGTCAAACAATGGACCCGTTAGAATTTTAACTAAGTCAAAAGGTCAAAAATTGAGTTTTTGCAATATAATCGTGCTGGAAAGCTCGTAATCAATTGTATGAACTCCTAAATTTGGATTAAAACTTATTTTTAACCCTTTTGTAGAGGTTTCGGACGAGCGGGTCTAAGTGGGCCGAAATCTGGACCCGTTGGAATTTTAACTAAGTAAAAAGTACAGTAATCGAGTTTTTGCAATATAATCGTGTTGAAAAGCTCGTAATCAATTATATGAACTCCTAAAATTTGATTCTAACTTATTTTGCGGTCTTTTTTGTAGAGGTTTAAGACGAGCGGGTCTAAATGGGCCGAACAATAGACCCGTTAGAATTTTAACTAAGTAATAGGTACAGTAATCGAGTTTTTGTAATATAATCGTGTTGAAAAGCTCCTAATCAATTATATGAACTCCTAAAATTTGATTAAAACTTATTTTGCGATCTTTTTTATAAAGGTTTCGGACGAGCGGGTCTAAATGGGCCGAACAATGGACCCGTTAGATTTTTAACTAAGTAAAAAGTATATAAATCGAGTTTTTGCAATATAATCTTGTTGAAAATCTCGTAATCAATTGTATGAACTCCTAAAATTTGATTCTAACTTATTTTGGGTTCTTCTTTGTAATGGTTTCGAACGAGCGGGTCTAAATGGGCCGAACAATGGACCCGTTAGAATTTTAACTGAGTAAAAAGCACAAAAATCGAGTTTTTGCAATATAATCGTGTTGAAAAGCTCGTAATCAATTGTATGAATTCATAAATTTGGATTAAAACTTATTTTGCAACCCTTTTGTAGATGTTTCGAACGAGCGAGTCTAAATGGGTCGCACAATGGACCCGTTAAAATTTTAACTGAGTAAAAAGTACAGAAATCGAGTTTTTGCAATTTAATCGTGTTGAAAAGCTCTTAATCAATTATATGAACTTTTAAAATTTGATTATAACTTATTTTGCGATCTTTTTTGAAAAGGTTTTGGACGAGCAGGTCTAAATGGGCCGAACAATGGACCCGTTAGAATTTTAACTGAGTAAAAAGTATAGAAATTGAGTTTTTGCAATATAATCGTGTTGAAAAGCTCGTAATCAATTATATGAACTCCTAAAATTTGATTAAAACTTATTTTGCGGTCATTTTTGTAAGGATTCAGACGAGCGAGTCTAAATGGGTAGAACAACTGACCCGTTAGAATTTTAACAGAGTAAAAAGTACAGAAATTGAGTTTTTGCAATATAATCGTGTTGAAAAGCTCGTAATCAATTGTATGAACTCCTAAATTTGGATTAAAATTTATTTTGCAACCTTTTTGTAGAGCTTTCGAACGAGCGGGTCTAAATGGGTCGAATAATGGACCCGTTAGAATTTTAACTGAGTAACAAGTACAGAAATCGAGTTTTCGCAATATAATCGTGTTGAAAATCTCGTAATCAATTATATGAACTCCTAAAATTTGATTCTAACTTGTTTTGCGGTCATTTTTGTAGAGGTTTCGGGCGAGCGGGTCTAAATAGGCCTAACAATGGACCTGTTAGAATTTTAACTGAGTAAAAAGTACAAAAATCTAGTTTTTGCAATATAATCGTGTTGAAATGCTTGTAATCAATTCTAAGAACTCCTAAATTTTGATTAAAACTTATTTTGCAACCCTTTTGTCGAGGTTTCGGACGAGCGGGTCTACAGGGGCCGAACAATGAACCCGTTAGAATTTTAACTGAGTAAAAAGCACAAAAATCTAGTTTTTTTCAATATAATTGTGTTGAAAAGCTCATAATCAATTGTATGAACTCCTAAATTTGGATTTAAAACTTATTTTGCAACCCTTTTGTAGAGGTTTCGGACGAGCGGGTCTAAATGGGCTGAACAATAGACCCGTTAGAATATTAACTGAGGAAAAAGAACAGTAATCGCGTTTTTTCAATATAATCGTGTTGAAAAGCTTTTAATCAATTATATGAACTCCTAAAATTTGATTCTAACTTATTTTGCGGTCTTTTTTGTAGAGGTTTCGGACGAGCGTGTCTAAATGGGCCGAACAATGGACCCATTAGAATTTTAACTGAGTAAAAAGTACAGAAATCGAGTTTTTGCAATATAATCGTGTTGAAAAGCTCGTAATCAATTGTATGAACTCCTAAATTTGGATTAAAACTTATTTCGCAACCCTTTTGTAGAGGTTTCAGACGAGCAGGTCTAAATGGGCCGAACAATAGACCCGTTAGAATTTTAACTGAGTAAAAAGAATAGAAATTGAGTTTTTGCAATATAATCGTGTTAAAAGTTCGTAATCAATTATGTAAACACCTAAAATTTGATTATAACTTGTTTTGCTATCTTTTTTGTAGAGGTTTGGGACGAGCATATCCAAATGGGCCGAATAATGGACCCGTTAGAATTTTGACGGAGAAAAAAAATACAGAAATCGAGTTTCTGCAATATAATTGTGTTGAAAAGCTCGTAATCAGTTGTATGAACTCCTAAATTTTGATTAAAACTTGTTTTGCTGTCTTTTTTGTAGAGGTTTCGGATGACTGGGTCTAAATGGGCCGAACAATGGACCCGTTGGAATTTTAACTGAGTAAAAAGTACAGAAATCGAGTTTTTGTAATATAATCGTGTTGAAAAGCTCATAATCAATTGTATGAACCGCTAAATTTGGATTAAAACTTATTTTGGAACCCTTTTCTAGAGGTTTCGGACGAGCGGGTCTAAATGGGCCGAACAATGGACCCATTAGAATTTTAACTGAATAAAAAGTATAGAAATCGAGTTTTTGCAATAAAATCGTGTCGAAAAGCTCGTAATTAATTGTATGAACTCCTAAATTTGGATTAAAACTTATTTTGCAACCCTTTTGTAGAGGTTTCAGACGAGCGGGTCTAAATGGGCCGAACAATGGACCCGTTAGAATTTTAACTGAGTAAAAAGTACAGTAATCGAGTTTTTGCAGTATAATCGTGTTGAAAAGATCGTAATAAATTATATGAACTCTTAAATTTGGATTAAAACTTATTTTGCAGCCTTTTGTAGAGGTTACAGACGATCGGATCTAAATGGGCCGAATAATGGATCCGTTAGAATTTTAACGGAGTAAAAAGTACAGAAATCGAGTTTTTGCAATATAATCGTGTTGACAAGCTCGTAATCAATTATATGAACACCTAAATTTGGATTAAAAATTATTTTGCAACCCTTTTGTAGAGGTTTCCGATGAGCGGGTCTAAATGGGCCAAACAATGGACCCGTTAGAATTTTAACTGAGTAAAAAGAACAAAAATCGAGATTTTGCAATATAATTGTGTTAAAAAGCTCGTAATCAATTGTATGAACTCCTAAATTTGGATTAAAACTTATTTTGCAACACTTTTGTAGAGGTTTCAGACGAGCGGGTCTAAATGGGCCGAACAATGGACCCGTTAGAATATTAACTGTGTAAAAAGAACAAAAATCGAGTTTTTGCAATATAATCGTGTTGAAAAGCTCTTAATCAGTTATATGAACTCCTTAAATTTGATTAAAACTTATTTTGCGATCTTTTTTGTAAAGGTTTCGGACGAGCGGGTCTAAATGGGCCGAACAATAGACCCGTTAGAATTTTAACTGAGTAAAAAGTACATAAATGGAGTTTTTGCAATATATACGTGTTGAAAAGCTCGTAATCAATTGTATGAACTCCTGAATTTTGATTAAAACTTATTTTGCAGCCCTTTTGTAGAGGTTTCGGATGAGCGGGTCTAAATGGGCCGAACAATGGACCCGTTAGAATTTTAACTGAGTAAAAAGCACAAAAATCGCATTTTTTCAATATAATTGTGTTGAAAAGCTCGTAATCAATTCTATGAACTCCTAAATTTGGATTAAAACTTATTTTGCAACCCTTTTGTAGAGGTTTCGGACGAGCGGGTCTAAATGGGCCGAACAATGGACCCGTTAGAATATTAACCGAGTAAAAAGTACAGAAATCGAGTTTTTGCAATATAATCGTGTTGAAAAGCTCTTAATCAATTATATGAACTCCTAAAATTTGATTAAAACTTATTTTGTGATCTTTTTTGTAAAGGTTTCGGACGAGCGGGTCTAAATGGGCCGAACAGTGGACCCGTTAGAATTTTAACTGAGTAAAAAGTACATAAATCGAGTTTTTGCAATATAATCTTGTTGAAAAGCTCGTAATCAATTGTATGAGCTCCTAAATTTTGATTAAAACTTATTTTGCAACCCTTTTGTAGAGCTTTCGGACGAGCGGGTCTAAATAGGCCGAACAATGGACCCGTTAGAATTTTAACGGAGTAAAAAGTACAGAAATCGTGTTTTTGCAATATAATCGTGTTGAAAAGCTCTTAATCAATTATATGAACTCCTAAAATTTGAGTCTAACTTATTTTGCGGTCTTTTTTGTAAAGGTTTCGGACGAGCGTGTCTAAATGGGCCGAACAATGGACCCGTTAGAATTTCAACTGAGTAAAAAGTACATTAATCAAGTTTTTGCAATATAATCAGGTTGAAAAGCTCTTAATCAATTATACGAACTCCTAAAATTTGAGCCTAACTTATTTTGCTGTCTTTTTTGTAATGGTTTCGGACGAGCGTGTCTAAATGGGCCGAACAATGGACCCGTTATAATTTTAACTGAGTAAAAAGTACGTAAATTTAGTTTTTGCATTTTAATCGTGTTGAAAAGCTCGTAATCAATTATATGAACTCCTAAAATTTGATTCTAACATGTTTTGCGGTCTTTTTTTGTAGAGGTTTCGGACGAGCGGGTTTAAATGGGTCGAACAATGGACCGTTAGAATTTTGACTGAGTAAAAGGTACAGAAATCGAGTTTTTGCAATATAATCGTGTTGAAAAGCTCGCAATCAATTGTATGAACTCCTAAATTTGGATTAAAACTTATTTTGTAAACTTTTGTAGAGGTTTTGGACGAGCGGGTCTAAATGGGCCGAACAATGGACCCATTAGAATTTTAACTGAGTAAAAAGTATAGAAATCGAGTTTTTCAATATAATCGTGTTGAAAAGCTCGTAATGAATTGTACGAACTCCTAAATTTGGATTAAAACTTATTTTGCAGCCCTTTTGTACAGGTTTCGGACGAGCGGGTCTAAATGGGCCGAACAACGGACCAGTTAGAATTTTAACGGAGTAAAAAGTACGAAAATCGAGTTTTTGCAATATAATCGTTTTGAAAAGCTCGTAATCAATTGTATGAACTCCTAAATTTGGATTAAAACTTATTTTGCAACCCTTTGTAAAGGTTTCGGACGAGCGGGTCTGAATGGCCCGAACAATGGACCCGTTAAATTTTTAACTGAGTAAAAAGTACAGAAATTGAGTTTTTGCAATATAATCGTGTTGAAAAGCTCGTAATCAATTATATGAACTCCTAAAATTTGATTCTAACTTGTTTTGCGGTCTTTTTCGTAGAGGTTTCGGATGAGCGGGTCTAAATGGGCAGAACAATGGACCCGTTAGAATTTAACTGAGTTAAAAGAACAGAAATCGAGTTTTTGCAATATAATCGTGTTGAAAAGCTCGTAATCAATTATATGAACTCCTAAATTTTGATTAAAACTTATTTTGCGGTCCTTTTTGTAAGGTTTCGGACGAGCGAGTATAAATGGGCAGAACAATGGACCCGTTAGAATTTTAACAAGTAAAAAGTACAGAAATCGAGTTTTTGCAACATAATCGTGTTGAAAAGCTCGTAATCAATTGTATGAACTCCTAAATTTTGATTAAAACTTATTTTGCAACCCTTTTGTAGAGGTTTCGGACGAGCGGGTCTAAATGGGCCGAACAATGGACCCGTTAGAATTTTAACTCAGTAAAAAGCACAAAAATCAAGTTTTTGCAATATAATTGTGTTGAAAAGCTCGTAATCAATTGTATGAACTCCTAAATTTGGATTAAAACTTATTTTGCAGCCCTTTAGTAGAAGTTTCGAATGAGCGGGTCTAAATGGACCGAACAATGGACCCGTTAGAATTTTAACTTAGTAAAAAGTACAGTAATCTAGTTTTTGCAATATAATCGTGTTGAAAAGCTCGTAAATAATTGTATGAACTCCTGAATTTGGGTTAAAACTTAAGTTGCAACCCTTTTGTAGAGGTTTCAGACGAGCGGGTCTAAATGGGTCGAACAATGGACCTGTTTGAATTTTAACTGAGTAAAAAGAACAGAAATCGAGTTTTTGCAATATAATCGTGTTGAAAAGCTCGTAATCAATTATATGAACTCCTAAATTTTGATTAAAACTTATTTTGCGGTCCTTTTTGTAAGGTTTCGGACGAGCGAGTCTAAATGGGCAGAACAATGGACCCGTTAGAACTTTAACCGAGTAAAAAGTACGGAAATTGAGTTTTTGCAATATAATCGTGTTGAAAAGCTCTTAATCAATTATATGAACTCCTAAAATTTGATTCTAACTTATTTTGCGTTCTTTTTTGTAAAGGTTTCGGACGAGCGGGTTTAAATGGGCCGAACAATGGACCCGTTAGAATTTTAACTGAGTAAAGAGTACATAAATCGAGTTTTTGCAATATAATCGTGTTGAAAAGCTCGTAATCAATTGTATGAACTCCTAAATTTTGATTAAAACTTATTTTACGACCTTTTTGTAGAGGTTTCAGATGAGCGGGTCTAAATGGGCCGAACAATGGACCCGTTAGAATTTTAACTGAGTAAAAAGTAAAAAAATCCAGTTTTTGCAATATAATCGTGTTGAAAAGCTCATAATCAATTGTATGAATTCCTAAATTTGGATTAAAACTTATTTTGCAACCCTTTTGTAGATGTTTCGGACGAGCGAGTCTAAATGGGCCGAACAATGGACCCGTTAGAATTTTAACTGAGTAAAAAGTACATAAATCGAGTTTTTGCAAAATAATCGTGTTGAAAAGCTCGTAATCAATTATATGAACTCCTAAAATTTGATTCTAACTTGTTTTGCGTTCTTTTTTTGTAGAGGTTTCGGACGAGCGGGTCTAAATGGGCTTAACAATGGACACGTTAGAATTTTAACTGAGTAAAAAGTATAGAAATCGAGTTTTTGCAATATATTCATGTTGAAAAGCTCGTAATCAATGGTATGAACTCCTAAATTTGGATTAAAACTTATTTTGCAACCCTTTTGTAGAGGTTTCGGACGAGCGGGTCTAAATGGGCCGAACAATGGGCCCGTTAGAATTTTAACTTAGTAAAAAGTATAGTAATCGAGTTTTTGCAATATAATCGTGTTGAAAAGCTCTTAATCAATTATATGAACTTTTAAAATTTGCTAATAACTTATTTTGCGATCTTTTTTGTAAAGGTTTTGGACGAGCAGGTCTAAATGGGCCGAAAAATGGACCTTTTAGAATTTTAACTGAGAAAAAAGTATAGAAATCGAGTTTTTGCAATATAATCGTGTTGAAGAGCTCGTAATCAGTTATATGAACTCCTAAATTTTGATTAAAACTTATTTTGCGGTCCTTTTTGTAAGGTTTCGGGCGAACGGGTTTAAATGGGCCGAAAAATGGAACCGTTAGAATTTTTTTGAAGAAAGCCCGTTAGAATTTTTTTGAAGAAAGCCCGTTAGAATTTTAACTGAGTAAAAAGTACAGAAATCGAATTTTTGCAATATAATCGTGTTGAAAATCTCGTAATCAATTATATGAACTCCTAAAATTTGATTTTAACTTATTTTGTGGTCTTTTTTGTTGAGGTTTTGGATGAGCGGGTCTAAATGGGCCTAACAATGGACCCGTTAGAATTTTAACTGAGTAAAAAGTAAAAAAATTGAGTTTTTGCAATATAATTGTGTTGAAAAGCTCGTAATAAATTGTATGAACTCCTAAATCTGGATTAAAATTTATTTTGCAACCCTTTTGTAGAGCTTTCGAACGAGCGGGTCTACATGGGCCGAACAATGGACCCGTTAGAATTTTAACTGAGTAACAAGTACAAAAATCGAGTTTTTGCAATATAATCGTGTTGAAAATCTTGTAATGAATTATATGAACTCCTAAAATTTGATTCTAACTTGTTTTGCGGTCATTTTTGTAGAGGTTTCGGACGAGCGGGTCTAAATGGGCCGAACAATGGACCCGTTAGAATTTTAACTGAGTAAAAAGTACAAAAATCTAGTTTTTGCAATATAATCGTGTTGAAAAGATCGTAATCAATTCTAAGAACTCCTAAATTTTGATTAAAACTTATTTTGCAACCCTTTTGTCGAGGTTTCAGATGAGCGGGTCTAAATGGGCCGAACAATGGACCCGTTAGAATTTTAACTGAGTAAAAAGCACAAAAATCGAGTTTTTGCAATATAATTGTGTTGAAAAGCTCATAATCAATTGTATGAACTCCTAAATTTGGATTAAAACTTATTTTGCAACCCTTTTGTAGAGGTTTCGGACGAACGAGTCTAAATGGGCCGAACAATATACCCATTGGAATTTTAACTGAGTAAAAAGTACTATAATTGAGTTTTTGCAATATAATCGTGTTGAAAAGCTTGTAAAAAATTGTATTAACTCCTAAATTTGGATTAAAACTTATTTTGCAGCCCTTTTTGTAGAGGTTTCGGACGATCGGATCTAAATGGGCCGAACAATGGATCCGTTAGAATTTTAACGGAGTAAAAAGTACAGAAATCGAGTTTTTGCAATATAATCGTGTTGACAAGCTCGTAATCAATTGTATGAACACCTAAATTTGGATTAAAACTTATTTTGCAACCCTTTTGTAGAGGTTTCAGACGAGCGGGTCTAAATGGGCCGAACAATGGACCTGTTAGAATTTTAACTGAGTAAAAAGTACAGTAATCGAGTTTTTGCAATATAATCGTGTTGAAAAGCTCGTAAAAAATTGTATTAACTCCTAAATTTGGATTAAAACTTATTTTGCAGCCCTTTTTGTAGTGGTTTCGGACGATCGGATCTAAATGGGCCGAACAATGGATCCGTTAGAATTTTAACGGAGTAAAAAGTACAGAAATCGAGTTTTTGCAATATAATCGTGTTAACAAGCTCGTAATCAAGTGTATGAACACCTAAATTTGGATTAAAACTTATTTTGCAACCCTTTTGTAGAGGTTTCGGACGAGCGGGTCTAAATGGGCCAAACAATGGACCCGTTAGAATTTTAACTAGGTAAAAAGAACAAAAATCGAGATTTTGCAATATAATAGTGTTAAAAAGCTCGTAATCAATTGTATGAACTCCTAAATTTGGATTAAAGCTTATTTTGCAACCCTTTTGTAGAGGTTTCGGACGAGCGGGTCTAAATGGGCCGAACAATGGACCCGTTAGAATTTTAACTTAGTAAAATGTACATAAATCAAGTTTTTGCAATATAATCGTGTTGAAAAGCTCGTAATCAATTATATGAACTCCTAAAATTTGATTCTAACTTGTTTTGCGGTCTTTTTTGTAGGGGTTTCGGACGAGCGGGTCTAAATGGGCCGAACAATGGACCCGTTAGAATTTTATCTACTAAAAAGTATAGAAATCGAGTTTTTGCAATATAATCGTGTTGAAACGCTCGTAATCAATTGTATGAACTCCTAAATTTGGGTGAAAACTTATTTTGCAACCCTTTTGTAGAGGTTTCGGACGAGCGGGTCTAAATGGACCGAACAATGGACCCGTTAGAATATTAACTGAGTAAAAAGAACAGAAATCGAATTTTTGCATTATAATCGTGTTGAAAAGCTTGTAATCAATTGTATGGACTCCTAAATTTGGATTAAAAATTATTTTGCAACCCGTTTGTAGAGGTTTTCGGACGAGCGGGTCTAAATGGGCCGAACAATGGACCCGTTAGAATTTTAACTGAGTAAAAAGTACAGAAATGGAGTTTTTGCAATATTATCGTGTTGAAAAGCTTGTAATCAATTGTATGAACTCCTAAATTTGGATTAAAAATTATTTTGCTACCCTTTTGTAGAGGTTTCGGACGAGCTGGTCTAAATGGGACGAACATAGGACCGTTAGAATTTTAACTGAGTAAAAGGTACAGAAATAGAGTTTTTGCAATATAATCGTGTTGAAAAGCTCGTAATCAATTGTATGAACTCCTAAATTTGGATTAAAACTTATTTTGTAGCCCTTTTTGTAGAGGTTTCAGACGAACGAGTCTAAATGGGCGAAACAAAGGACCTGTTAGAATTTTTAAGGAGTAAAAATTACAGAAATCGAGTTTCTGCAATATAATCGTGTTGAAAAGCTCGTAATCAATTGTATAAACTCCTAAATTTAGATTAAAACTTATTTTGCAACCCTTTTGTAGAGGTTTCGGACGAGCGGGTCTAAATGGGCCGAACAGTAGACCCGTTAGAATTTTAACTGAGTAAAAAGTACAGAAATCGAATTTTTGCAATATAATCGTGTTGAAAAGCTCGTAATCAATTATATGAACTCCTAAAATTTGATTCTAACTTATTTTGTGGTCTTTTTGTTTTGGTTTCAGACGAGCGGGTCTAAATGGGCCGAACAATGGACCCGTTAGAATTTTAACTGAGTAAAAAGTAAAATAATCGAGTTTTTGCAATATAATCGACTGCAGGAAGTCAGGTGTACATTTAGCGCTACAGTAGGCAGTGAACTTCTCAAAAATGACAATTTGTCCCGAGGATGATGCATACAGTTGCAAAAACTTCTTTTACGCGTGCAACTTCTGTCGGGCAATTTCTGCGGAACACCAGGCTATCATCAGCAAACAAAAGATGAGTGATTCGAGGTCCACGACAATTTGCATTAAGCCCACGCAGACGTCCCTTACTCTGCTCAATTTTGATGGCAGCAGAAAGTCCTTGTGAGCAAATAAGAAAGAGGAAAGGCGAAGCGTATGCCACGCGATGGATACAATTTAGGAGAGAGAGAACCATTAATCCGTAAAAAAAAGGAGACGAAGGATACACATCGTAGAACGAGATCCACCCATTCTCCTGTAAATCCCATATGTAACATGACATCGCGAAGGAACGACCATTCAACACGGTCGAAAGCCTTTTCCATATCGAGTTTTACTACTTCTCCTTGGGAAGCAGTCGAGCCATTAGAATGGAGAGAATGGATCAGCTCGTGGGCTATAAGAATATTATCAGTGATATTCCTCCCTTTAACAAACGCTGCTTGGGAGTCACTGATGCAGGAAGGTAGCACTGTCTTAAGACGGTTAACAAGGACCTTGGCAACCGTCTTATAGATGATAGAGCACAAGCTAATGGGGCGAAACTGACACATATTGGTGGGGTCTGGCACCTTAGGGATGAGCATCAGTACTATACAGTTGACCGAGGCCATGTCAGCATCCCCTCGTAAGAGGTCTAGGCAGAGTTGGACAAATTCAGGCCCTATTAGGTCCCAATGTTGCCTGTCAAAGCTGTTAGGGAAGCCATCAATACCAGGGGCTTTCTGAGGGCTAATATCATGGAAAGCTGTAATGATCTCTGCCTCGGTAAAAGACTTGAGTAGAGAGTCATTCATATCTCCCGTGATAGAAGGGAAAATGCTATCCAGAATAGTCGGGGAGGAGACAGGATTGGAGGAAGCGAATAAGTTCTGGAAGTAGGCAGATGCCACTTGCAGAAGCTCAGGCTTAGAAGTGTGCCAAACATTTTCGTTATCGAAAAGGCCTTTAATAGTGTTCTTTTTCCGACGACGAGAAGCCCGTGCATAGAAATAAGCCATGTTTTTGTTGCCCTAGGATAGCCAGGTAATCCGCGATTGATGTGCCCAGTAGGCCTCCCATACATCTAGAAGACGCCGGAGTTCAAATTTGGCATTCTGCAGAGATGTAAGTGCAGCTTCCGATAGTCGGCACCGTCAGAGATAAGAATTTATTTGACGCTGCAGTTCAGCTATTCACTTAGTGGATTGGCGTCGACAAGTGTCTTGACTAAGCAGTCATGAAAATTGGATATTTGAGATTGTTGACGTCTACACCCTCCCTGTTTTTCGTTATCATTTAAAATTTCGTTAAGATCACCACCTATTAGCCATGGAAGTGGGGACGTGTGACGTAAAGAGTCAATGATATCCCAAGTTTTTTATTTTTGAATAGTTTCCGCAGATCCGTAAATACCATTGAATCGAAACAATCATCATTATGCCGTAAAACAACATCGATAAAGTGGGCAGAGTACGAAAGCAAATCAAGATCTAAATTATTATTCTATAAGATAGCTAAGCCAGAACAAGTTTGGCTGCTATCAATAGCAATACATCCATGCATGTTTAAAAGAAGTTTCAAATTATCAAACCTAATACGATTTAAACGACTTTCAGAAAGAAAAATAACGTCTGAATTTAATCTACTAATAGAAAAACGTAAAGCCTGAACTGCCGATAACATACCAAGGCCGTGACAGTTCCAACACACGCGTCTCATTTTTCTCAGCGGGGTTGATGGTCAACCGCCGCTGAAGAGTTTTTGCTGCTCATCCCAGCTTTCAAAGTTTTGGAATCTTTCTCTAACACAAGAGGGGTATTGTGCTTCGTCGCCTTGGCCACATTCGAGGGTGAGGTGCGGAGTCGTTTCGCAAACCACCTGTGATAATAGGTGGACTACGTTTAGTCTTGCGGGGACCAGCATGACCCTTTGAACCATCTTTCTTTGCCGTGAGCCATGCCTCAAAGTCAGGATTCATTAAAGCCGCAGCGTCGTTACTGCCATCAGCTACAGGAAGTTCACCCACCATGGGTTGCGGCAAATCCTCATCATCAATGAGTACGAACCGTTTGTCCAGTGGTGTAGTGGAATTAGTAAGCATCCCGGCCGCATCATCGACCCCATCTGACCCGTTAATAACAGATTCTTCATCGGCAGGAATCATGTCCAATGGGGCAATATCGAGAGGCTCCAGGTGCTTTACAGAACCAGCAGTACCCTCGTTCGCATCCTCAGCCATAGCAGATAGTGTTGCAGCCACGACAGCGTCAACAGCAGGGGTCTGCTCGCTATCAACCGCAACTGCTTCATCCACGGGGGCCTGATAGTACCATCCGGATTCACCATAGGGTCTGCTACAGGCGCAGCTGCAGTAGAAACTGCATCAGTAAGGTTCGCAGCTGCTACTGCTTGTGTGTCCTCCGCAACCCTTGTATCAACTTCTGTAAATGGACCAACGTAAGGATTAAGACATTGGCACTTATGCGATAAAAAATAGAAGGAGATAAAGACGTAAAAATCCTAACAGTTTCCATGTGAAATGTAAAAAGGAAAATTAAAAATAACAGCGTATCGGAGCAGCAGGGGAGAACAGTGATACCCATGTTCGCATTCGGCGTTTTAGATGTGGTTCCAGGTTCAAAATAACGCACCCTTCCCCTTATTTTCGGTTTGGCTGTAGTTTTTGGTGACGGAGCACGTAACCAATCACCATATTGTAGAGATACTGGTGGTGCATCTTTGAAGTCAGCGTAGGTGGCACGAAGGTGACACAGAATTCCACACCCGTGACAGAAGGTGGGAAACGTTTCGTACTGCACAAGCAGCATTTTCGGCTTAGAGCCAGCCTCACCCAGGGCCACATCGTGCCGCAACGGCTGTGAGACATCCACCAAGACACAAACACGTAAGAATTTCACCATATTACCATCCTCATCTTTGTGCGAATCAGTGCCTATAACAGTGCCTAAACCACTGCCTAAAGAACGCCCAGTTACGTTAGCAACTGTATCCCCCGTCATCATCGCAAGAGGGACACGGTGGATCCTCACCCATATGCGCATATGGTTGAATTGGTATTTATCAATGGTTAGCTGGGGCTGGATCGGTACGAGGGCTAGCCAGTCTCATTTGAAGGTCCATGGACCACGCTTAAGAACCTCCTTCATCCGAGGTACAATATCAAACTTGAAGAGAGGTAGTAGCCAGAGCCAAGAGCAGTGAGAGATGACATTTTGTTGTTTCTCCAAACTGATGTGAAAACACGGATGAGAGCAACATCGTCAAACGTAGAGGTAGTAAATAGTTTTCCTAACAAAGACGACTTGAAGTCATCAAGAGGGAGGGACTTACTTGTTGTCGGGGCAAAGACAACATTTTGCTCTTCAGCTGTGAATTGCAAGTTGTCGAAACGAGAGAGGAAAGAGTCAGTTGATGCCATTGCATGGGTATGCTCAGATAGGGAACAAAAGAGATAATCAAAACAATGCAATGGGCGACGCTCGTTGTTCTTCATAATAATAAAGCAGACTCGTGTCTGTTTAGGGTTGTAATTAACTCTAGACTCCAAGAATTTAGGGAGACTTGGGTTATCAAGAAAGATTTTAGGGACTTTAAATTTTAAAAATAAAAATTTGAAACTTATGAGATAAAGATGGGAAGGGAATATATTTAAAAAATATGAATCCCGTAAAAAAGGATAAAGTCTTGTGGAATTTTGCTTTTGAGTATCCTTGATTTTAGGAACTGCAGAATCCCACTGAAATTGGTTTGGCAATTGCATGAGTCCACAAACCACAGGGATCGTGGATTGCCATCGGTGAAATCGCCGGCCAGGCAGTATTGAATCACACTACTGTTGGATTGGCAGTATCACACAGCATTGCTAAAGGTTTTGCAGCAGTACACAGTGCTGCTATTAGCCTGGCTGTAGTGAGCTGTTTTGTCGCCCTGAGCAAAGATGGGTAAAAGCATGGCAGTTGGTAACAAAATATAGCAACTATCAAAACCATAAATGGAACGATGTACCAAGATAGTCATACGTAATCTCATGACAGCTCTAACGATAATAACTAAAACCTGCAGTAAAATTTGAGAAAAAACGATAGCACTATTGGGAACTCCAAACATTGCATTGCATGAGCCTGGGAGTATGTTGCATGTTACTGCACGTGCGTCCTGCGCTAGCCATGCAGCTTGTAAAGCGACCTGCTTGCAGCAACGTCGTGATGTTGTTAGGAGACACAACTTCCACCTTTGATAATGGACTACTGTCCCAACTAACATTGCAAAGTCTCTCTCTCTCGGTGAAAAGCCTCAATGCAGCAAAGCCATGGAACCACTACCAGCAGTGCTTTCACATGTGTAAATGAAACATTACAAGGCTTAGAAAGCCAGGTGTAACCGTGCACCCTAACGGGAGGGGCCGGAGAAAAATAGGGCACCCAAAGGGTTAGCCTATCGTTAAACCAACAAGAGTTGGAAATACACATCAACGAGTGGCGAGACCTAGGCCAAACACCACTGTGGGAAAGGGAGTGATACTCCATAAAATGAAGAAAAAAATATAAGGAGAGTCAAAGATGAACCTAAAAGAATTGTGCTCGCAAATAGATCCCACTGTGGGAAGACATTAAGTCCCGACAGTGGCAAAGGGAGGATCATTGACTGAGGCGATTCGTTAGATGGACGGTGAACAACCACAAAAGGTTGTGTTGCAAATGAAAGCCGCCATGGCGGCTGAAGAATAAGCCAAGGGGATGCCAAAATGAGAATCTGCCAAAAGATATTATTGTTTAAAGGTTGTGTGGCCGCTGCCAGGAGGCTACGTAGGCACCATGGAGGAGGCGGCGGTGGCGTCGGAAGTGGAGGAGGGAAGGGGAGGCAGAAGGGGAGGAGGGGGAAAGATGAAAAGGTGAAGAGATGGAAAAGAGAAGAGAGAGTTTAGAGAATTTCCATCTCACGACACCCGTTAGAATTTTAACTGAGTAAAAAGTACAAAAATTGAGTTTTTGCAATATAATCGTGTTGAAAAGCTCGTAATCAATTATATGAACTCCTAAATTTTGATTAAAACTTATTTTGCGGCCCTTTTTGTAATGTTTCGGACGAGCAGGTCTAAATGGGCCGAATAATGGACTTGTTAGTATTTTAACTGAGTAAAAAGTGCAAAAATTGAGCTTTTGCAATATAATCGTGTT
Source organism: Hibiscus trionum (assembly GCA_030270665.1). Taxonomy (NCBI): domain Eukaryota; kingdom Viridiplantae; phylum Streptophyta; class Magnoliopsida; order Malvales; family Malvaceae; genus Hibiscus; species Hibiscus trionum. The sequence goes on along the minus strand of BSYR01000010.1, from coordinate 31,989,988 downwards.
GGAAAGCTCGTAATCAAGTATATGAACTCCTAAAATTTGATTATAACTTATTTTGTGGTCTTTTTGTAGAGGTTTCGGACAAGTGGGTCTAAATGGGCCAAACAATGGACCCGTTAGAATTTTAACTAAGTAAAAAGTATAGAAATCGAGTTTTTGCAATATAATCATGTTGAAAAGCTCGTAATAAATTATAAGAACTCTTAAATTTTGATTAAAACTTGTTTTGCGGTCCTTTTGTAGAGGTTTCGGACGAGCGGGTCTAAATGGGCCGTAAAATGGACCTGTTAGAATTTCAACTGATTAAAAAGTACAGAAATTGAGTTTTTGCAATATAATTGTGTTGAAAAGCTCGTAATCAATTATATGAACTCCTAAAATTTGATTATAACTTGTTTTGCGGTCTTTTTTGTAGAGGTTTCGGACGAGCGGGTCTAAATGAGCCGAACAATGGACCCGTTAGAATTTTAACTGAGTCAAAAGTTCAGAAATTGAGTTTTTGCAATATAATTGTTCCATTTCGGTGATTGTAGATCGTCTTACGAAGTGTGCGCATTTCTTGGCTATGCATACTACGTATACATTGGATAAGTTAGCGAAGTTGTATATTTATGAGATTGTGCGTTTGCATGGTGTACCTAAATCTATAGTGTCAGATAGAGATCTGAGGTTTACAACGAGGTTTTAGGAGTGTATACACCAAGCGTTGGGTACAAGGCTTAATTTTAGTACCTCGTATCATCCTCAAATGGATGGACAGTCGGAGCAAGTTATCCAAGTGCTGGAGGATATGTTGAGATGTTGTGTTATAGATTTCCAAGGTTCTTGGGAAAAACAGTTGCCCTTAGTGGAGTTTGCCTATAATAATAGTTTCCAGGCAAGCATACAAATGGCTCCGTATGAAGCTTTGTATGGAAGAAAGTGTAGAACACCTCTTCGTTGGGCGGAGGCGGGGCAAAAGTTGGTTTCCTTGCCGGATTTGCTTAAGGGAACAACTGAGAAAGTAAAGCTCGTATGTGAGCGGTTGAAGGTTGCATCGGATCGTCAAAAGTTTTACGCGGATTTAAAGCATATGGAGATTGAGTTTACGGTTGGAGATCGCATGTTTTTGAAGGTATTGTCTTGGAAGAAGGTGATGAAATTTGGACGTAAGGGTAAGCTTAGTCCACAGTTTATTGGACCTTATGAGGTTGTGGAGCGTGTTGGTCTTGTTGCATATCGGTTGAGGTTGCCTCCCGAATTAGATAAAATCCATGATGTGTTTCATGTTTCTATGTTGTGAAGGTATAGATCGGATCCATCTCATGTTATGCCTGTGAGGAGATTGAGTTGAATCCAGATTTGTCTTATGATGAGGAACCGGTTGGGATTCTTGATTCTAGTAGCAAAGTTCTTCGTGGTAAGACGATTGAACTTGTGAAGGTGTTGTGGCGAAATCGAGGAGTTGAGGAGGCCACATGGGAAAGCAAGGCGGACATGTTGAGGCAGTTTCTGCACCTTTTTCCTTCAGGTAAAATTTCGAGGATGAAATTTCCTAAGTGTGGGAGAGTTGTAACGCCTCTGTTTTGGGCCTAGAGGTTTTAAAAGAGGTTTAGGGATCGCTGAATCTAAATTAGAGATCCGGGTCAATTCAGGGAAATCTTAGTTCGGGATGTGATAAAATCATGTGAAAAATTTCTAAAATCCTAATTAAATATGTAGTGAGGGAAAATGAAATCAATTTTGAAAAATAAATTTTGGAAATTCGACATTTTGGCTTGGTGACTAAAATGTAAAAAAAATTGAAAGTTTTTTTTTAATGGATAAATTAAAGATAGCCAAAACTTAGAATCCTTAGGGAGCTATTACACCAAGTTGGTATCAGCTATTTCCCTTGTTTTGGTGTTTTAAAAGATTTAATTAAAGGTTTTAGTAAAAAAGAGTTTCATTAAATGAGATTTTAATAGTCAAATCATTTTCTCGCGTAAGTTCTTTTCTTCAAACGTTTCTCTCAACTTTTCTAGAAGCCAAACTCTATTTTCATCACTAAAATCTTCAGAGAATTTTCTTATTACATTTACTTTAGATTCCTAAATGATGCCCACAGATTTCTACTTCAACTAGCTAGAGTTTTCTTGAAGGATTTCACCAAAATCATTGCAAATCAAGGGGAAAGATTATGTTAGAGGTTATCTTTCTTTTCTCTCCTCTAATCAAGGTTCTTTATTGAAATTTCCAAGTCCTTGGCTCTCTATTTTTGTTTATTAATAAGATTTTGTAAATGAATTGATGGAATTTGCCAATTAAAGCTTTGAAAGATGGACTTTCAAGATTTTCGTTTGGGCACCGTTTTGATGATTTGTGAATGATTTTAATCATAATTTGGATGTTAAATGATGAGGAAATAATGGTTTTATGAATGTAATCCCGAATTGAGTTGGATCTCTAATTGTTAGATTGATAGGTTTTGAGTTTTGGGGATGTTAATGTGAAATCTGAGTTGCTGGGGGTATAAGGATGATATTAGAATGTTTTTTGATGTTTATTTATGGTTAAAATGTGATGGAAGTGTTTGTTGATGGCTGCGCTGAGTTTAGTGAACAATCAAAGGTGATTTCAGTTATTTTGGATGGGTATTTTGGTACTTTAGGGTAGAGCAACGAGATTGTTTAGGCTGCTGGTGGTTTTAATGCATTATGATGCATTGATCCTTTGTTCTTGTATGGTATAAACAGGGGATAATACTTTGGAAGCAATCGGTGAAGATCCGGGGGGCTTCATACGCTTGATTTTCGCGTCGGCGATTAAGGTTTCATGAGTCGGTGAGTGGAAATGGGATTTCCATCTTTGAAGCACTTTTAAAGTGGTTTTGGGAACTTAATGTAAGCTTGAAACACTTTACTAAGTTCGGAAGTAAGTAAAGTGATTTTCTCCCTCAGATTGTGCTATTATGAGCTTGTTGATGCACTTAATTTTATATGTGTTTACCTACTGTTTAAAGCATGTTTTTAAGTAAGAGATTTACTGTTTATGATGCCATATTGATGAAGGATGCACATGGTAAGTGATCCTTGTATGTACATGTTTAATGAAGCATGATTTAATGCTTGGAATGTGGCTTGTTGGTAATGCTTTGAAAAACAGTGAGGTTGGTGCTAATTGAGAATTATATTGGCAAGTGATGTTGTAAAAAGTGATTTATAAATGAAATCGGATATAGTTAGCCGCCTATAGGATTGAGTGCACTATAAACAAGTTGCATTGGATGTTGAGGGGTTGTGAATGTACCAAAAACTCCATCCAAGTACCCTAACAATTGAGAAATTGAGCTGTGTCTCGTCTCTCGTTAGTGGGGTTATACATCTACCGATGAGTGGTGTTGAGGGGTTGTAAGGTACCAAATACTCCTCCACGGGTGTCACAACGGTGGAGGGTAGCTCCCATATGTGAACCTTGAGATGCCGATGAGAATGTATGAAGTGTTGGGACAACACTTGGGAATCCGTGTATCCGATATGTTTTGAGAAATGAGTATACTGATGATCACTTGTGAGCCAATATAATTGACGAATCGATATGAAATGTATATGGGTGAATAACACAAAAATGCATGTTTTACTATTTAAGCTTTGCATATAGTAGTCATGCATGGAAAGGCTTAAGTTGAGTGTTAGCAAAAGGATTTGTTGTTGAAGTATTTGATACTTGTTGCATGACGTATAACATGCTGATTTTGTTAATGAGGTGCATGGATTTCAAAAAGGGCATGGTGGTTTTCAAATGGTGCAAAATGGTTTTAAGCATTGATGGTGTTTTTGGTTTTGAGCCTTCTTCACTAAGCTTGTATGCTTACGCTCTCTTTTGTCCATCAATGCAGACAACTAAGTGTTTGGAGCCAGCAACTTGCAAGGGGATCGTAAGAGACTTCACTTTGAAAGTATGTTATGGTTATGAACTAGAGTAATAAGGGCGATGGGGGATTCCATGGTTTGTTTGGGTGATGTGTATGAACACCCTTTTTGAGCATGTTTGCTTTATGGTTTTATACTTGTAAAAGGCCTATATTTGGTGTGATAAGGCGTTGCTTGGAAAAACAACGATCCTTGAGTGTTACGGATCTAGGATTATGATAAGCACTTCCGGGTAGATTTTACGAAGGTTGAAGATGAATGCTTCGAGTGTTCATCAATGGCGGCACTTTAAGTATTCAAGAATGGAAGAAACCTCATGCAAACAAACAAAAATCCAAGGAAGAACTCGAACAATATACTGAACGAACCCGAACATTATAATGATCTTGTTCAAACGGACTTGGACCCTTCGATTATGCAACAATCGAGAACCCAAAGTATCAAGGATGATGACATAGCAAACATCGTCTCCATGATCATAATCAATTTCACCATTATCTCGCAATAACATCGTACTCCGGTTCAGACATTGGCTTGCAACATGTCCTCTACCAAGGCATTTAAAGCATTTAAGGTCCCTCGTACGATCTGGTTGCATTGATTGCTTTCCACGACCAACATCTTCAACAGAAGGCTTTGACTTGCTCTATTCTGCCTTCTCTTTTATTTGCAACGATACTTGGTGCCTGAAACCATCAGTTTGATTGAACATGGGATTAGAAAACAACTTGAACAAACTGATAGAGTAGCGCAATTGTGGATTTGGAAGCCTTCAATCAAGTTGTTACAAGAACTAGGAGCTCTAGACTCAATCAAGAAAGCTATGGGCAGATCTGAAAATTCAATAGAAAAGAGAAGGGCTTTTCTTGAAATTTTCAGATTCAAGGCTAGAAATTTAAAGAAAAGAAGAGAATAAGGAAGTTTAGTAGATGAATAATAAGAATATAACAAAAAAGATTAAAAAAAAGATGAAGATAAGGATAGGTAAAACAAATCTGAAATTTTCAGCTTTGTTTATGGAATTATGAGAGATGGTGTGAAGATTGAAGATGAAGATGGCTTGCGATTTGTTGTTGTTGTTTTGTCCTTGGCACCCTCTTAGACGCAATTATCTAAGCAAGCAACCTCAAGCGGCTCTAACCCACCCTCCTAGACGCAATTAACTAGGCAAGCAAGAGTGTGAAGATGATCTCCCTCACAAGAACTCGTCGAACTTATGTTGAAGAAGACTTCTAAGGCACAAGTAATCAGCACTTGCAAAAACGAACTCACTAAATATTTCATTAATCAAAGAAAACCTGAATAATCTTTATTACAATGGTGGAGGCTTCATCCTTTTATAGGTGAAGGATAGACAAAGTAATCTAACTACTACTAAAACAAGGAAACCCTAATTTAATTAAAAAAATAAAAGAAAAACAACCTTTAAACTCCTTGTGCTTGGGCTGCAAGTGATAAGCTGATAAGTGCAGGTAATAAGTTGATAAGAGTTGCTTGGGAGAAGGGTGGCTGGTTCCTAAAGTATATAAAACCCTAAAAACATAATTTAAATGTTAATAATTAATTTGGGCTAAGTTAAATTCGTCCAAAAGCCTTATATAATAGCTTTTGGGCTGAATTTTACAAATTCCCGTAATAATCTCGTATCCAGTTTTCTGCATGCGCAGTCTTCAGTAAAATGAACGTATCTTGAGTTCCCGATGTCCGATTGATGCGTTTCAAGATGTTTTGGAAAGGTAACTGAATGCCGGTCTAATTGTTAGAAAACAACTCTGCCTAGAAATGCCAGGATCCCATCCGAAATGTCGTCTCAAGTTGGCTGACTTTCCAGACTTCACAAACAGATTCAACTTTTTGTTCAATATGCATTGCTTTAGCCCTCCCATGCATGTATCACAAACTATTACCTCGATTAGAAGACATTCGTCGTTGCCGTCGTTCAACCTTGATTGCCATATGCACCATGTCATCCAACTCGACATAATGATGTTACTCAACAATGTTAGCTATTTCAGAATTCAAACCTGCAAGAAAACGTGTCATAGTTGCCTCACGATCTTCAACAATATTTGCAAGCATCATGGACATTTCCATCTCCTTGAAATAATCTTCAACACTCCTACTGCCTTGTTTCAAGTTTTGCAGTTTCTAAAATAAATCACGATGATCGTGAGAAGGAACAAACCTTTTCTGCATTATTCGTTTCATTTCGTCCCATGTAGTCATTGGACCTTCGAATATACGTCTCCGGCTAAGCAGAAATTGATCCCACCATATCAAGGCATAGTCGACAAACTCCATCGCTGCTAAACGGACCTTCTTTTGTTCCGAGTAATTGTAACACTCGAAAACGTGTTCAACTTTGCTTTCCCAATCTAAGTATGCATCGTCAAACAATCTTTTATTTTCAGAAAGGCGTCCTCTTGTTCTTTACCCCATGAGAAGACTGAATTCTTCTTTATAATCTCGATTAAGGGGGCGGTAATAGAACTAAAATGGGGAACAAACCGACGGTAGAAACTAGCTAAACCATGAAATGATCTAACCTGACTTCAACTCCCTGAGAACTATCAATGTAAGCAAGAAATGTAAGTTTGTCAGTACAAAACACACATTTCTCCATGTTACCAAACAATCTATCTTCTCACAAAGTCTGCAAAACAGCTCTCAAATGTTCTACATGATCCTGCAAAGTCTTGCTATAGATCAAAATGTCATCAAAATACACATTACAAAACTTGCCAATAAAATATCGCAGAACATGATTCATCAAATGCATAAAAGTACTTGGTGCATTAGTTAAACCAAAAGGCACCACTAACCATTCATACAAACCTAGCTTCGTCTTGAAGGCTGTCTTCCACTCGTCGCCTTCTCTCATGCGAATATGATGACATCCACTCTTCAAATCAATTTTGGAGAAGATAGTCGCTCCGCACAACTCATCCAGCGTGTCATCTAGTCGAGGAATGGGATGTTGATACTTGATTGTAATCTGGTTCACTGCTCGACAATCAACACACATCCTCCAAGTGTCGTCTTTCTTTGGTACCAACAGCACTGGTACAACACACAGACTCAAACTCTCTCGAATGTACCCCTTGTCCACCAACTCAGAAATCTGTCTTTGAAGTTTCTCCGTCTCTTCGGGGTTACTTCGGTATGCTGGTCTATTCAGAATCGTGGCTCCTGGAATAAAATCAATATGATGTTCAATGCCACGAAGAGAGGGTAAACCCTTTGGTATTTCATCCGAAAACACATCCTCAAATTCCTGCAAAAGGATGAAATTGAAACATGCAAATCACTTGGAATCTCAGCCAATAAACAACTATCTTTAAATAACAAAATAAGCAAAGAATGCTAAGAGGAAATACATTTCCTGATTTCCTTGCTGCTTGCGTACACATTCATCTTCTTTTTCCCTCGAGCTTTTTCGATATTCATTCGCAATCTCACTTGGTCTTCTTGCACTTGACTCGGTGTCAAAGGTGTCAATGTGATCTTCTTACCTGCATGCATAAAAGAATACATGTTCGTAAAGCCATCATGCATCGCCCTCTTGTCAAACTGCCACGGGAGTCCCAACAGTAAATGGCTTGCATCCATTGAGACAACATCGCAAAGTACTTTATCCTTGTACTTTCCAATGGCAAACGGCACTAGAACCTGTTTAGTCACTCTGATCTCTCCTATGTCGTTCAACCACTGTTACTTGTAAGGATTTGGATGCTTTGTCGTCTTCAAACCTAACTTATCAACCATCACAGAACTAGCAACATTAGTGCAACTACCACCATCAATAATTACAACACATACCTTATCATTGATGAGACATCTTGTATGAAAGATGTTCTCTCGTTGCTGGTTCATCTTGGATCGGTTGCGTGTTCAAACTTCTCTTGACAACAAGTGCTTCACCGGTAGCAAATGTCTGCACATTGTCATCATCTTCTTTAACATCCATTGCAGGGGATTCCTGCTCGTCTTTCTCAGACTCAGACTCGATCTCGCCACTCTCTAACAACATCATGGTCCTTCGATTTGGGTACTAGCTGACAACATGTCCTCGTCCTAAGCACTTGAAACACAGAATGTCTCTCAAACGTTCTTGTGTCACCACTTGCTTGTCACGCCTATTTTTAGTAATAGGAGTCTTTAGCTTGCTTGATTCTACTTTCTCGCGTATCTGAAGTGGTGCTTGTGGTGCTTGCTTCTTGGAATTGTTAGGAGCATTAATGGATTTGGATTTAAATGAAGTATGACCTCGATTTGAAGACTTTCTGTGCTGCTAGCGTTCAACTTTAATTGTCATGTGCACCATATCGTCTAATTCGACGTAATGCTGCAATTCAACAACATTGGCAATTTCTTGAATTAACCCAGCAATAAAACGTGCCATGGTTGTTTCTCGATCTTCCTCAAGGTTTGCACGCATCATGGCCATCTCCATCTCCTTGAAATAATCTTCGACGCTCCGATTACCCTGTTTCAAACTTTGTAATTTCTAATATAAATCACGATGGTAATGAGATGGAACAAACGTTTTCACATTATTCGTTTCATTTCGTACCATGTAGTCACTGGACCTTCACTTGTATGTCTCTGGCTAAGTAGTGATTGATCCCACCATATTAGGGCATAGTCGACAAACTCCATTGCTGCTAAACGAACCTTCTTTTGTTCTGAGTAGTTGTGATGTGTGCACGTTTCTACTCACATTCACTATGCTTTCATCTTGTTTATCAAGCATGAAAGAAGAGGGAGTTCTTCCTTCATTATCTATTTATTTATTTATGCATTATATAACATGCTTGGATTATCATATGTTATCATTCATTTGTATATCATATGATATTCATGCATTAGATAAACCACATCTTTGCTATTAAGTTGCATATTAAACCTCATACTTAGTTTGCATTACTAAACAGTCTCTATACTATTTACATATGCTTTAATATTATCATACTTATTATTTTTGGTGTTTTCTTTGTAGGATACAATAACCACAACTCAAGGGAGTAATGGTAAGCTCGGTTTCACCTTAAAGCATCAGAATGAGATCAAAACAGTGTTTGAGTGATTTAAGGATCTACTAGCATCCGATCAGCTCAAAAACACTGATGAGGCATAAGGAGAGCTCAAGAACACTAGAAAACCAGCTCAACCAGCTAGGAGTAGCTCCAAATAGCTCAAACGACTAAAGGATGGATTATGAGTGAAGAAGGATTAGTTTAGCTCCAAAACACTCCAATAGCTAGAGGACAACTCAAGGACACTTAAGGACCAGCTCACCTAGCTAAAGGCAACTCCAATCATCTCAAATCAACTCTTAACCTTTAAGTCAGCTAGCTAGCTCAGCTCAATCTCAGCTCATCCAGCTCAACTTCAGTTCCACTAACTACTACCAGCTCCTTCAATCGGCCAGCTAGTGACACTAGCTACCTAGCTAAGTGTGTGGAGGGACACCACCCAAGCCGAATAGTTATGGAACCTTCCTAAGGCCCCCTTTCATTTTGGCGCCATCCTTGAAGCATCACCATCAGCCGAATAGTTGTGCTAACTTATCAGCACCTATTCATCACTTATCACACCCATTCAGCCACCAAGAGACGGCACAAGCCTAGCCAAATAATTCCCTCCCTTGTATAAGCCTTTTTGGCAACCCCTCTCCTAAAACTATAAATAGGAGTTCATTTGGCATTTTGAAAACAACACTTTGATCAATACAAATTATATTCTGTGAGTTTATCTCTCATTCTTGTTCTTTTAAGAACTTCTTGACTTATCAAATCATTTTATTGATTTGTGGCTTCTCCTATTCCATCTTTTGATACTTTAGATTGTTGAATGTTTATTATTCTTCAGTCTAAGTCCTTCATACCATGTTTGTTTCTGTTGCAGAGAAATACTTACTATTATCCTAGATCCGTGAATGAACGAGGAATGTTGTTTTCACCATCAACACCCTTGTATCAACAAGTAAGAAAAAGAACTTCCCTGAACTTCTTTGCCTTAGAACGGGTAATGGGTCCTAATGGTACGACCTCCGGATCAGCTTGCTTGTCTTGAAATGATGTGCTCAGATCATAACTTGTGCATGTATTATCTATGCTATGATCTTTAGAATAAAGTATGCAAAATATGTGTATAGAATGATATGATGGCAAGTATCTAGATAACTAGAAATGAGTGTAGCAATTGTACTAAGCAATAAAAGAGAAATAAAGAAAACCCCCTGATCTTTGTTGCGTAAAACACAACATAGAAGTGAGCCAAACTTGAGTATGAACGTGCACATATCATCTCCTCCTTTTGAGCGATTTGTCCTCAAATCGAACATCCTTGTGTCTAAATATCCTCTGGCTATGGGAATGATACAATTCTGGTGTGCACTTGCCCCTAAGCTCTTCTTGTGTTGCTACAAAGACAAGGATAACATTTTTGCTTCTTTGGGGTTAGAAAGTCAGATGTGATCATAGGGCGTGTCAAAAGACATTCCCTAATCATTTCAATGCTGCCCAAAGGATTCTCCTCCTTGAGACCCTTCTCCCTGAACTTGGCTTGATTCTTTTCTTGTTTCCATGCATCCACACTTTGTTTCATGAGAATCTGGTCACTTTGCACTTGTTTGGGCGTCATAGGTGTAAGCACTATTTTCTTCCCTTCATGCTTGAATATGAACCGATTTGTATAGTAATCATGCATAGTCCTTCGGTCATATTGTCATGGCATCCAAGTAAGATATGACTTGCATGCATAGGCACAACATCACATAAAACTTCATCTTTGTAAGAATCGATAGAGAAAAGAACAAGAACCTGTTTGGTGACCTTTAGTTCTCCCGAATCATTCAACCATTGAAGCTTGTATGGTGACGGATGCTTTATGGTCTTTAGGCCAAATTTATCCACCATAAGTGTGCTTGCCACGTTCGTGCAACTCCCCTTATCAATAATCATAAAACACACCTTTTCGTTGACATAACATCAGGTGTGAAATATATTTTCTCGATGTTCTTCTTCCGCGGCCATTTGAGTGTTTAAAAGCCTTTTAACTACCATAAGTTGGCCGTCCACAGCAGGAGTGATCTCTTCTACTTCTTCTTGCTTGGAATCTTCTTGGAATTAATCCTCTTGGTCCGAAGTTACTTCTCCATTCTCCATTAGAAGCATAGTGTGTTTATTTGGGCATTGGCTAGCAATGTGGCCATGTCCTAAACACTTGAAGCATTTAATTTCACGGGACCGAGTAGGAACTTCTGCTATCTTTCCATGAACATTCTCCATTATGGTAGGCTTTGTTTTGGAAGATTTGGCTGGGTCTTTGGCTTGAAAAGGAGTACCCTTCTAAGAAGTGTTTGGACTCCATTTAGGGGCAGCACTTGTGACATTTCTAGATGAAGATCTCTTGCGTTGTTGCCTCTCAACTTTGATAGCCATGTGCACCATTTCTTCTATTTCAATGTAATGTTTTAATTCCACTACATCGGCAATCTCTCGGTTCAATCCTGCTAGGAATCTAGCCATGGTGGCCTCTCGGTCTTCCTCCACATTAGCACGGATCATGGCAACTTCCATATTCTTGTAGTAGTCTTCTACTGATCCCACCAGATTAGAGCGTAGTCTGTGAATTCCAGGGCTGCCAATAAAACCTTCTTTTGTTCGGAGTAGTTGTGACATTCAAATATGTGTTCTACTTTACTTTCCCACTCAAAATATGCTTATGGATCAGTTTTTCCTTGGAAAGGAGGAAATGTTAACGTGAATGCTTCTAAGGTTGTCATCTAACTGGCCACGATCTCTTGCATTACTTCTGACCAAAATAACATCTTCTGCATCACTATCTTAATTAACTTCATGTTGCATAAAATGTATTGGTCTATTCTGCCGTCCATGACCCCTAGTGCTTCTGTTGTCACCTTGTGATCCTTCGAGTCGATCTATCTGTTTGTGAATAGGCTCCAATTCAGTGCGTAGAAGCCTTTGCATTTCCCGAATCAATGCTTGAGTCTGAAGGTTTTGGACTGGAAGTTCCTCACCATTACTGTCTCCTGATTGCTGTGACATATTGTTAGTAAAAACAAATAATATGTAATGAAATTTAGGACCTCACCGATTCACACAACAAAAAGCCTCACGGTCACTCCAAGAAAAGAGATATGTCACTCAAATTCACTCGTGTTTACGCTCTGGGAATTCTGGCTTTTATTTCCCCTTCTGTGCTCACCACTCTCTTGCCTTTTCCACTCAAATCTCTCAAAACAAGTTCTTGAAAGAACTAACTTAAAACATGTCCAATATTTTATGATATTATGGTGTTTAGGCTACAAAACAAGGGTTAGGTTTGGGAAATTGAAAGAACGAAGAAGTTTAAAAGAAGAAAAGAAAGTTTAGGGACTGAAATGTAAGAAATGATAAAATAAAGGATAGAAATGAAAAGAAATAAAGAAAAAAGAATCGTTACCACAAAACTTGACTTACAAACTGGCCGTGAGAAATCAAACTTGAGAAACTTCTCGGAGTTGGTTGCTTGGACGTTTGTGCTTTGAATCTTCACTCTTTTGAAATTCTAATTTCTTTTTTTGATAGAATTCAGATTCCTTGTATTTGGAACAATCTGAATTTCTTTTTCTTTTCCCTTTTTTTGAATCAGAAATAAGAAATGACAAAAAGATAGGGCTTACTTGATTTTTTCTTTGCTCTGATTACCACATGATACGCTCCAACTCTCCAATTGGCATTGTTGAGAGAAGCTTTGATTGCTTGGACCTTAGAATGCAAGTAAGCCTTGTTGCACGATCGTCTTCTTGTGGAAATATGTTGAAATGGATGAAAGGAGATAGGTGGCAGAAGGATGGTAGTGTTTGTATGTCAAAAAGGATGCAGGAAGTGAAGATGAAATGAGAAAGGTGATGGTTTCGGATGGTGAAGAAAGGAAGATGAAAGAAGTAGGATGGATAGTATTCAAAGTCTCCAAAAGATGAACTTATGTTAAGAAACATAAACCCGAACTTGAATAAGGCTTTGAGGGTGGTAGGAAGGACTTAGACTGAAGAATAATAAATATTCAACAACCTAAAGTATCAAAAATGGAATAGGAGACGCCACAAATCAATAAAATGATTTGATAAGTCAAAGAAGTTCTTAAAAGAACAACAATGAGAGATAAACTCACAAATATAATTTGTATTGATCAAAGTGTTGTGTTCAAATGCCAAAATGGATTACATATTTATAGTAGGGGAAGGGGTGGCTAAATAGGCATGTACAAAGGCCAGGGATGTTTCGGCAAGGGCTTGTACCCTTTCACAATGGCCGAAAACTCTTGATAAGTGCATGAATAGGCCTTGATAAGCTATAGGCAATGTTTCGGCCACTTGGTGTCTCTCCATAATGGCGCCAAGCATGGGAATGGCGCCAAGCTTTCCCTCCCTTGGCCGAATGGGTGCATGGAAGCTTCCATGGTGTTTCGGCTGGTAGGTGACCCTTGGTGTGTCCATACTCTCGAGCTGGTAGTTGTAGGGAGAGCTGAGATGAGCTGATTGAGCTGAGGTTGAGCTGGTTCGAGCTGAGCTAGCTAGCTGATTTAGCTAGCTAAAGTTGAGTGATGTTTTGAGCTAAACGGAGCTTTCTCTAGCTAAGTGAGTTGGTTCTTTAATGTCTTTGAGCTGCCCTTGAACCATATGAGTGTTTTGGAGCTGAAAATAGCTTGCACGGTCTCGAATCATCAATGAGCTATTTTGAGCTCATAGAAAGCCTTTGAGCTGAAACGGAGCTGGCCACTAGTCCCTTGAGCTATGTTTATCTTGTCCTAAAAAGAAAACACCAATTGCATAAGTAATATTTCATATATAAATAGTATAAGGACCAAAATGCATAATAACATAGAATATGAATGAATATAAAATGCAAACATATAATGAAATGCATAAATGATACGTAAAGATGTGGTTTTAATAACTTGTGCATGTATTATTTATGCTATGATCATTAGAATAAAGTATGCAAAATATAGGTATAGTATGATATGATGGAAAGTATCTAGATAACTAGAAATGAGTGTAGCAATTGCACTAAGTATCAAAAGAGAAGTAAAGAAAACCCTCTGATCTTTGTTGCGTGAAACACAACATGGAAGTGAGTTAAACTTGAGTATGAACGTGCACATATCATTAAGTGTGTCAACTTTCAAGGAAAGTGATAATGTCAAAGGAAACAAATGGTTAAAACAAAGTTATGGGTGAAAAAAAGAACAAGGCTGGAAATTAAAACAAGTGAAATGAAGAAATTAGGATGACAAACGAAAGAAGAATTCAGCAACTTACGCAAAAGAAATGCTTACAACAATCCTATCACCGAACAAACAAGAATAAGTTGTTTCGGTTGATTTCCAAGCATTTCATGGCATAACTTGAGCACCCTTCATCATTTCAACGAACCAGCACACTTTCTTTTTCATTTTATTTTAAAATTTCGAATCTGATTTTTTTTAATTTCAAAATTTGAATTTTTAAAAGTCAAACTTTGACTTTAAAATTTTTCTAGAATTTCGAAATTCTTTTTTTGACTTTTGTTTTATTTTCTTGATTTTTGAGTGCAGAACGTGCTAAAATCCAACCGAGGCTCTGATTACCATATGATAAGGGTGTTGCTTGTCGAAACAACGTTCCTTGAGTGATACGGATCTAGGATTGAAGCAAGCATTTCCCTGCAATTAAACAAAACAAGGAGGCTGTTTTTAGGCTAAGAATTACACGAAAATGAAAAAAGAAAACAAAAGAAACAAGAGAAGAAGTTGCTGGAATTTTTGGGCAGATTTGAAGAAGGAGGAAGATGAATGCTTCAACGTTCATCCATGGCCGTCTTGAGTGCTAAAAAATGGCAGAAACTTGCTGGAAACTTGAACAATGAAGAACTCGAAAGAACTCGCACAATCTGTTATGCAAACCCGAATCAAATACGTTCAACATCAACGGACTTGGACCCTCTAAGTAGAAAGCTAGGAACCCAAAGTATCAAGGAAATTTGATACAACAAAACTAAGTCTGAAATGTCAAAGAAGTTCTAAAAAGAACCAAATTTGAGAGAAAACTCACAAATAAATTTTTCATTCAAAAAGTCTAACCTTTGTTTATTAAAAGGTCACAAATATATAGAAGAACATGGAAGAGAATGGCTCCTAGAGATGTGGCTAATATTGAAGTACATTTTGAGTTTAAAAATTGAATTCAAATCTGCCAAAAAAACTATCTCAAATTGCCGCCCATGTGCCAATTTACTTGGCTTAAATTTGTTGAAAAATAAATACATGTGTGTTTAAAATTCAAACAAAAAAACATGTGCTCTTATCCTTCCAAATCCGCCCAAATGCTTCATCCACATGCTTGGCGTGTGTGGAGCATGTCAAGGCTGCCCAAGCATGCCGTGCACATGTGTGGAGGGTTGCACATGCTTGCCACATGCCTAGGACACCATCCCTTCGTGTAGGATAGGTTTCAGCTGCTATAGGTCACTTGAGTTGGAGTTGAGCTGGAGTTGAGCTAGATGGACTTGAGGTGAGCAAAAACGAGCTAGCTGAGAGTGTTAGGAGCTGAATTGATCTGGGAGCTAAGCCACTGAGCTGCCATGAGCTAAGGTGAGATGCGTACACTCCTTTGAGCTTCATCCGAGATAAGATTAAGCCCTTAAGTTGCTGCTCTTTTATTGTACCTATATGAAAACAAAACAAACACATTTAAAACATTGTAACTTATTGAAAACATTCAAGTAAGCTATAAAATAATGCAACATTATTGTAATAACACACAACAAGCTGGCAAACTTATCTAAAACACACTTAACATAATATATACATAACAAACACATACATACAAGTAGTATAGTATAAGTATGTCACATATCAGCATGCAACACATTATGAAGCCTATTGTCTAAGGCACAAACATTATCAAAAGATTCAGAAATGTTAGCACAAGTGAGGGAAAGAACTTCCCTGAATTTCTTTGCCTTAGAACGAGTGATTGGTCCCATTAGCAAGACCTCCGAATCAGTCTCCTTTGCTGGCATGGATGTGCTCACATCATGCAACATGAAGTTATTGAAGATAGTGATGCGGAAGATGTTATTTCGATTAGGAGTAATGCAAGAGATCATGGCCAATTAGATGACAACCTTGGAAGCATTCATGTTAATATTCCTCCTTTCTAAGGCAAAACTGATCCAGAAGCTTATTTGGAGTGGGAAAGCAAAGTAGAACACATATTTGAATGCCTCAACTACTTCAAACAAAAGAAGGTTCGCTTGGCAGCCATGAAATTCACAGACTACGCTCTAGTCTGGTGGGATCAATTGAAGAGATCTAGGAGACGCAACGGTGAAAGGCTAATTAGCACATGGCTTGAAATGAGAGGTATCATGAGAAAAAGATTTGTGCCTAACCATTATCACCGTGATCTTTATTATAAGTTGCAAAATATCAAGCAAGGCAATAGAAGCGTAGAAGATTACTATAAGGATATGGAGATTGCCATGATCCGTGCTAATGTGGAGGAAGACCGAGAGGCCACCATGACTAGATTTCTAGCAAGATTGAACCGAGAGATTGTCGATGTAGTCGAATTGCAACATTACATTGAAGCAGAAGAAATGGTGCACATGGCTATCAAAGTTGAGAGGCAACAATGCAAGAGATCCTCATCCATAAATGTCACAAGTGCTGCCCCTAAATGGAGTCCAAACACTTCTCGGAAGGGCACTCCTTTTCAAGCCAAAGATCTAACCGAATCTCCCAAAACAAAGCCTACTATAGTTGAGAATGCTCGTGGAAAGCAAGCATAAGTTCCTACTCGGTCTCGTGAGATCAAATGCTTCAAGTGTTTAGGACATGGTCACATTGCTAGCCAATGTCCAAATAAACACACTATACATCTAATGGAAAACGGAGAAGTAACGACGGACCAAGAGGATGAATTCCAAGAATATTCCGAGCAAGAAGATGAAGAAGAGAATACCCCTGCCGTTGAAGGCCAACTTATGGTGGTTAAAAAGCTTTTAAACACTCAAATAGCAGCGGAAGAGGAACAACGAGAGAACATATTTCACACTCGGTGTTATGTCAACCAAAAGGTGTGTTTTATGATCATTGATGGGGGGAGTTGCACGAACGTGGCAAGTACACTTATGGTAGATAAATTGGGCCTAAAGACCATAAAACATCCAGCACCATACAAGCTTCAATGGTTGAACAATTCGGGAGAACTAAAGGTCACGAAATAGGTTCTTGTTCCTTTCTCTATCGGTTCTTACAAAGATGAAGTTTTATGTGATGTTGTGCCTATGCACGCAAGTCATATTTTACTTGGGAGGCCATGGCAATATGACCGAAGGACTATGCTTGATTGCTATACAAATCAGTTCAAATTCAAGCATAAGGGGAAGAAGATAGTGCAAACATATAATAAAATGTATAAGTGATGCAATGCATAAATGATACGTAAAGATGTGGTTTTAATAACTTGTGCATGTATTATCTATGCTATGATTATTAGAATAAAGCATGCAAAATATATGTATAGTATGATATGATGGCAAGTATCTAGATAACTAGAAATGAGTATAGCAATTGTACTAAGCACAACATAGGAGTGAGCGAAACTTGAGTATGAACGTGAACATATCAAATATGTATGGGAATAGGCGTGATGCTTAGCACTTGCTTTGCTTGCTGATTGTGTTGTTCTTGTATGTAGAAATTAGGGTTTATTGGAAAGAAAGAACCCTAAAATGCTGAAAACAACCCAGCTTGCAAAGTTGCTGCAGATTGAGATTGGAACCCTCCCAAATTCAACTAAACTTGAATTTCTTGCCCAAAAATCGTTCCCAATCATATACCAACTGATGTAGGGCTTGCTAATACGTTGGAAACTCTCGAAATCACTTGAAAACAAGCCCAGGGTGCTGACTTTATCAAGAAACTTTGAATCTGGAAAAATCTGGAATTTCAAGAGAATATGCAATGGTGTTTCTTGAAAATTCGGAAAATAAGAGCCCAAAGTTAAAGGTTCAAAGGTGAATAAAAACATTAGAAGTAAATAAGAAGGAATTGAACGAAAAAGATAAAGAAAGATAAGTGCGAAGTAAAGAAAAATGAATCTGAAAATTTCAGATGTGTTTGTGGAAGATGGCGCAATGGTGAAGACTTGAACAAGATGGATTTGGAGTTTTGGAATGGTAGAGATGCCTACGGAACCCTTGTACTTGCAATTAACTAGGCAACCTCCGTGATATGGCTTAAAACCGACCCTCCTACCGGTGATTAGATAGGCAACCCGCAGTGTAAAGATTCTCCCTCGCTCAACTCGGTCGAACACGTTGAAGAAAGCTTCGAAGACACAAGTTTCTTGACACTTGCAAACATGTACTCAAAAGAATAACCTCTTTATTTAATAACTCAAAACTGGTTTAGAAAGAAGAAGATCTCATCCTTTTACAGGGGAAGGATGACTAAACTAAAAGAGATTCCTAAATAAAATAAAACTCTCTTTCTAATAAAATAACCTGAAACTAATAAAATAATGTAATTACTTGATGAATGGGAACTCTCCCTTGTTTAAGGAGTCTTGGGCGGCACACTTCCTTGGCTGATAAGGGGGACGGCTTATTAGGGCTGTAGCTTGAATATGAGGCTGATTTGGACAGTTTTAAAGGGAATGACAAGGCCTAAACATAAATGAGTCTGATTTCGGCTGAAAATTCAATAATTAGATCCAAGCTTTTATAATTCAGCTTTGGGTCTAAAAATTACAATTAAAATCCAATTTGAATGGACTTCCAATATGGTTAAGGACTTGTGATGTGAGCACGTTTATGCAACTTCAAACTTTCAAGGAAGTTTGCTCTTTCACTTGTTACATACTGATGTGTAACATTTCTTTACTTATATTATGAGTTTTATAAGTGTTTTCATAGTTTTCTATAAGTATTATGTGATTTGGTTTCGTTTTCTAAGTTATATAAATGTATGCTTTGATATGAGAGCTTGTTGTGTGCTTGTGAATAAGTTTGCTAGCTCATTAGTGTCTTAACATGTTGTTTTCAGCTTGTTTAAATGTTTTCAATAAGTTTACAATACTTTGATGGATGTTTGTTGCTTTTTCATTAAGGGACACTAAAGGACAACAACTAAAGAGCTTCCGCCTAGCTCGATTGAAGCTCACTCAAGTGTATGCAGCTCAACTCAGCTCAAGGCAACTTCTACGCATTGTTTTCAGCGCAACTCAGTTCAACACACTCTAAAGCAGCTCAATTCAGATCAATTCACTTCCACCTAGCTCAACTTCAGCTCCACTAGCTCAACTCCAGCAGACAAGTCCGGAAGTATCTGAAAGGTGACCTACGCATGGGAGAGTGTCCTACAAGGATGTGAGCAGCATATGGGGCGTCCTACACCTCTCCAAGCATGTGCACGGCATGTGTGAGACATTGTGCATGTGTGGGCAAGCATGTGGACAAATTTGAAATTCAAACAATTAACACATGTGGATATATTTCAAATTCAAATAAATCATACAATTAACACATGTAAAATGTGTGAATTAAACTCAGCCACACATTAAGGAAGTTATGTGCAGATTTTCGTTTCAATTTGAACACAAAATACATGTGTTAAATTCGTCCAACTTTCAGCCACACATTTGGGCGGCTTCATCCCTTTCTATGTGCTATTTATATGTAACCTTTAATGTACAATGGTTACACACTTTTGAATAAAAATTTACTTGAGAGAATTTCTCTTGTTCAGTTCTTTTCAAAACTTCTTCTTGACATTTCAACTTGTTTGTTGTGTCAATCCTTGATACTTCGGGTTCCTAGATCGCTATCTAGTGGGTCCAAGTCCTTTGACGTTGAACATATTCGATTCGGGTTTGCATAGGATATTGCACAAGTTCTTTTGAGTTCATCGTTCTTTCAGAATTTCGGAAAATTTCCAGCAACCTTACTGCCATTGATGAATGCTCAAACCTTGCTGCCATTGTTGAACATTGAAGCACTCATCTTCATCCTAATTCTGAAATCCTTCTTGATGTGTGCACATTTCTACTCACATCCACTATGCTTTAATCTTGTTTATCAAGCATGAAAGAAGAGGGAGTTCTTCCTTACTTCATTATCTATTTACTTATTTATGCATTATATAACATACTTGGATTATCATATGTTATCATTCATTTGTATATCATGTGATATTCATGCATTACATAAACCACATATTTACCTTAATTTCAGCTCATTAGTTCATTTTAGCTTCTTTTACTTATATACATTAGAACTTATGTTGAGTTAACATTGTTGAGTTACAACATTATATCGAGTTGGATGACATGGTGCCTATGGCAATCAAGATTGAACGACAGCAACGACGAAAGTCTTCTAATCGAGGTAATAGTTCATTTAAGTCGTTTTCGAACCCCCTATTCAATCAAACAAATGATTTCAAGGAGCAAGCACCGTTGCAAATAAAAGAGAAGGCAGAATCGAGCAAGTCAAAACCTTCTGTTGAAGATGCTGGTCGTGGAAAGCAATCAATGCAACCAGATCGTACGAGGGACATTAAATGCTTTAAATGCCTTGGTAGAGGACATGTTGTGAGCCAATGTCTGAACCGAAGTACGATGTTATTGTGAGATTATGGTGAAATCGATTCTGATCATGGAGACGATGTACATGAACATACGAAAGAAGTTGACGACGATGACCTTGAATTAGTAGCAACTGGTGACATTCTAGTTGTCAAACGAAGTCTGAATGTTCAGCCAACACAGGATAAACCGCAATGAGACAATCTCTTCCATACGAGATGCCACGTGAAAGACAAGGTATATATTGTGATTATTGATAGTGGTAGTTGATACATGCATGAGAGGAGTGAAACTAATCATCTTGGAAAAGAAGTTAAAACTGTTTTGCAAGTCAGAAACGTCAGTCAACTTGTGGCCTCTTTTTGGATGGGATCCAGGCATTTATGGGTCAAAATGTCTTCTTGAAACCTGTCCGGCTGTCAATTATCTTTCCAACGGATCTTGAAACGCCTCAATCGGACATCTGGAACTCAAGATACGTCTATTTTAGCAAAGATAGCGCATGCAGAAATTCCTATACGGGATTAATACGAGATTTTTGGATAATTACGAATTTTCATGATTTTATTTGATTATTTGTAACTTAAATCAATATAGGATTCTGCAATATCTATTAGGATCATATTTATTTAATTAAGATTTTATTTTTAATATTTATTTATTATTAGAAGTTACTTATGTAATTAGGAGATTAGATTTGAACATTTATTTATTGTATTTAATTTCCTAAGTTTACTAGGATTAGAACTTCTTCAAGGCTTATATAAGGAGGCTTCAACCACATTGTAATTTAATATTTGAATGATTAAAAAAGTTCTCTTTTGAGTTCAGACTTGCAAGAAGTATAACTTGTGTTCTTTATTTTAGAAGCGATTCTTCAAGTTCGTCAGAATTTGTTGTTGATCTTCACACTCCTGCTTGCCTAGGTAATTGCGTCTAGGAGGGTGGGTTAGAGCCGTTTGAGGTTGCTTGCTTGGTTAATTGCGATCAAGAGGGTGCCGAGGACAATTTATCCATTTATCTTCCACCTCCATCGTCATCGCCTATCTTCAGCCATCTTTTCACCGATCCAACATTCACGCCAACATCCTTATCCGCTTCCGCAAGTTCAACGTTCGCGTATACGGGGCCGTGTCCGTATCATTTGGTATCAGATTCAGATCGTTCTTGAGGATGTCATTGAGCAACATATTGAATTTTACTCTTTTGGGGACTCGATGTCATTATTGTTGTCGACTAGATCATTCTGGGTATGATTGTCCAGATAAGTCTTATTTTCAAGAAATTTTTTGAGAGATATGTTGTCTGAAATCATGTCTTCTAATGATATTGAAATCTGTGATTCGGAACATGATAAAGAAATTTGTTCTCCTAAAGAACATGAAGAAGGCGATACCATCGAGAGTTTAACCTTGCGTATTGATGAGGAAGAAATTGTAAGTAGCGTGTTTGTTTCCAGTGACAAACCTACTATTCCGATTCAAGATGATCATCAAACGACAAACACCAACGAAGGTACGCTGCAATCAAAAGGTATCATTGATTGTTTTCAAAATTCTATTTATGCTTATTCCTCTTCTAGCATTAATAACAATTTTGAAGATGAGAATGAGACACTTTGCAACCGAAAGAACAATAGTGATGATCTTAATAATAAGGAACTTGTAAATTACATTGCAAAAAAAGACTATGCACAAGGATCCTTCAAGACATCTTCTCTTTCCTGGTACTTTGATGAAATTTCTCCATTAACCGGTTTAGATTCGAGGGTAAATCTTTTTGAGGAGTGGGGGAATGATACATGCATGAGAGGAGTGAAACTAATCATCTTGGAAAAGAAGTTAAAACTGTTTTGCAAGTCAGAAACGTCAGTCAACTTGCGACCCCTTTTTGGATGGGATCCAGGCATTTATGGGTCAACATTTCTTCTTGAAACTTGTCCGGCTGTCAATTAGCTTTCCAACGGATCTTGAAACGCCTCAATCGGACATCTGGAACTCAAGATACGTCTATTTTAGCAAAGACAGCGCATGCAGAAATTCCTATACGGGATTAATACGAGATTTTTGGATAATTACGAATTTTCATGATTTTATTTGATTATTTGTAACTTAAATCAATATAGAATTCTGCAATATCTATTAGGATCAGATTTATTTAATTAAGATTTTTTTAATAGTTATTTATTATTAGAAGTTACTTATGTAATTAGGAGATTAGATTTCAACATTTATTTATTGTATTTAATTTCCTAAGTTTACTAGGATTAGAACTTCTTCAAGGCTTATATAAGGAGGCTTCAACCACATTGTAATTTAATATTTGAATGATTAAAAAAGTTCTCTTTTGAGTTCAGACTTGCAAGAAGTATAACTTGTGTTCTTTATTTTAGAAGCGATTCTTCAAGTTCGTCAGAATTTGTTGTTGATCTTCACACTCCTGCTTGCCTAGGTAATTGCGTCTATGAGGGTGGGTTAGAGCCGTTTGAAGTTGTTTGCTTGGTTAATTGCGATCAAGAGGGTGCCGAGGAAAATTTATCCATTTATCTTCCATCTCCATCGTCATCGCCTATCTTCAGCCATCTTTTCACCGATCCAACATTCACGCTAACATCCTTATCCACTTCCGCAAGTTCAACGTTCGCGTATACGGGGCCGTGTCCGTATCAGTAGTTGTACTGACGTTGCTAGTACTCTCATGGTTGAAAAGCTAGGCTTGACGACAACGAAGCATCATAATCCGTACAAGTTACAATGGTTGAATAATGGTGGTGAAATCAAAGTTACCAAACAAGTTGTACCATTTTCCATTGGTAAGTACAAGGATGAGGTAACTTGTGATGTTTGTTCTATGGATGCTTGTCATTTGTTGTTAGGAAGACCGTGGTAGTATGATAAGAGAGTTTTGCACGATTGTTACACCAATCGATACTCTTTCATCGAATTGTTAATTGTGTCATAAAGACCCTTATGCCCACGCCCCAATCGTCCTTCTGGAGGAATATGTGCTTCTAAATATCTTTTATACTGTGACCAATTCCAAAGTTAGTTCTATACATATGACCAGCAACGAGAAAAAGAAATGCAATAGCTAAATGATGGTGATATTGAGCATGTTTCCCATCTTTTCTCGAGAGGCAAGTGGGCTATTTCTTTGCAAAATTGTGCTCAATTTCATATGTGGCAATTCCGCCAAGATCTCTTCGTTAGTTGGGGGAGAATTCGCACAAATCAGATTTTTGAGGAACATATTGAGAGAGAATTGGATTTGGTTAGACAATGTATGGTTGGTAAACACGAATCAATTTTTTAGCAAGGTACGGAATGTATCGTCAAATATTCAATATGATTCCACAAGATCTAGTTTCATTCAAGTAACGGATTCTGGCCAATTGAAAGGATCTTCTGATCAATCCAGAGATCGTTTCGATTCCATTAGTAATGAGGATTCAGAATATCACACATTGATCAATCAAAGAGAGATTCAACAACTAAAAGAAAGATCGATTCTTTGGGATCCCTTCTTTCTTCAAACGGAACGAACAAAGATAGAATCAGACCGATTCCCTAAATGCCTTTCTGGATATTCCTCAATGTCCTGGCTATTCACGGAACGTGAGAAGCGTATGAATAATCATCTACTTCCAGAAGAAATTGAAGAATTTCTTGGGAATCCTACAAGATCCATTCGTTCTTTTCTCTCTGATAGATGGTTAGAACTTAATCTGGGTTCGAATCCTCATGAGTGCAAAAGGGTAATTTTGGCACCTTTGACTCCAAGTGAAGTATATGAAAACCAAATTCGTTTGAAAGCGAGTATTGCAGCTTGGAAGGTAAGCAAGAGGAGAATGAATGTGAAAAAGAGAAAGCGATTTCAAATGATAAGGTGATGCCATATGAAGTCCCGAAGGTTGCAAACGTTGATATGTCTAGCGCATTTATGTTCTTTTTAGAAATTCAGCAACCTCCTTTATCACGGTTTGACATTCCTTTCCATAGTGCTATTGATTTTTCATCTTTGGTTTATGAGTTCTTTGGTTGTACTTGGATTTGTGGATTTGCATTTGTGAATCTAGTTGATAGTCGAGATTTGCATTGTTCTTTGGAGTTGTATTTGTGTATACGTGTTTGCAGGATTAAGAATGTGCAACGAGCTTTGTTTGCATCTATGATGTGCATTATTCGAAAGGGTACAAGAATGAAGGCACATCTTGCACCTTCAGCATTTGTGTTCTTTGCAAAAGAATTTGTGCTAGGTGGCTGGAATTTGTGCCAAGCATGGAGGTTAAAGAAGTTCCCCGCCAAATGGAAATCGAAGTTGTTCCCTTTTGTCCTGATCATCGATTTGGGGACAAATCGCATTAAAGAAGGGCAGGATGATGTGAGCACGTTTCTGCCACCCAATGGTGCAACTTCAAACTTTCAGGGAAGTTTGCTCTTTCACTTGTTACATACTGATGTGTAATATTTCTTTACTTGTATTATGAGTTTTATAAGTGTTTGCATAGTTTGCTATGTATATATTATGATAAGTGTGTTTTAGATTAGTTTTCCAGCTTATAATGTTGTATGTTAAGCTATGTCAGCTTGTTGTGTGTTTAAACAATAAGGTTGCATTGTTTTACATCTTACTTTAATGTTTTCAATAAGTTTGCTATTTCTTTACTTTATCGAAGACAGTGCAGGCTGGAAAATTAGTTTGGGAAAACCAAAAATCCATTGGATGGAAGCACCAAATTCATTCATTCATCTTCCTAATTCAAGTACGGAAGGAACCTAGAAGGTTCAAGGAGCTTTGGCAATACATTCATCTCCAGATACATGAATGGATGACATTAAAAGGCTTGGAGATCAAGGATTAATGATACATTGATGTATTGGGAAGATTC
Source organism: Hibiscus trionum (assembly GCA_030270665.1). Lineage (NCBI taxonomy): Eukaryota > Viridiplantae > Streptophyta > Magnoliopsida > Malvales > Malvaceae > Hibiscus > Hibiscus trionum. Next base: position 31,964,571 of record BSYR01000010.1, on the reverse strand, counting down.
ATGCATGAACCTATTTAATATGGTTCATTGAATCATCCAAAAGCCATTCATTCACCTTGGAGAATGCATCCTAATATTATACAATTTATATAGCTTTAATTCATGTTATTTTAACTATTCACCTATCTTGTAAAAGCCTATAAATAGTGGCTACATTTGTCATATTGAGACACATCTTGTACACCTTTCTTTGAAGAAATATATTGGGAGTTTATAAACATTAGACTTATCAAGCCTAGCTTGTGGTGTCTTCCTATTGAACTTATCACTTTCTAAGTGTGGTGTTCACCCCTTTGATATCGTTGCTTCCTATCTCATTTATAGATAGTGGGTCGCGATCCTATCCATTCTTATATATCATTGGTTCCTAGTTCTATTATAACTAGTGGGTCACAATCCATTCCTAAACATTCATACATTTTAAATCCGTCAATTATCCACCATCAAACACTTCAGCTATTAATCTACTATTTCTGCATCATTTCAATTGAGTTTGAATTTGAAGTCTACCTAGTTCGGGGCATCCTTAATTCGATCAGGAACATGAGTGCCTCAACTTCAACCTCGAGGGTGAGATCATATCATTTGGTATCGGAGCTAGTTAATTAAGGTACAACATGTCCCGAGACTTTGATTTTCTCAAGAAGCTTTTCTTCGAGAGATGAAAAAGATGATACAACAACAGTTTGCTCCGTTGCGAGAGCAAATGGACATAATTATCTTAAGGGGGAGAAAGTCAGTTCTCAACCAAGGGAACAAGCACCAAAAGAACACAAGAAGAAGATTTCTCCAAGTGAAGAAAAAGTCATTCGTTGTTACGGTGTTTGGGATAAGGACATGTTCCTAGCCAATGTCCTAATTGGAGAACCGTAATACCTAAAGACGATGGCAAAGTTACAACCAAGGAGGATTCAGAAAAAGAGGCCTTAGAAGAAATGAGTAAGTCTGATCAATCCTGATAAGGGCGTTTCTTGTCGAAACAACGTTCCTTGTGTGATACGGATCTAGGATTGAAGCAAGCATTTCCCTGCAATTGAAACAAAACAAGAAGACTGATTTAGACTCTAAAATGTCACGAAATAAAGAAAAGAAAACAAAAAGAAGTAAGGGAGAAAGTTACTGGAAATTCCGGGCAGATTTGAATGGGTTGAAGATGAAGGCTTCAACGTTCATCCATGGCAGCAACTTGAAGGAAAATTCGACTAAAACTCCAAGGAAGAACTCGAACAATAGACTGAACGAACCCGAACCTTATAGTGATTTTTGTTCAACACGCACTTGGAACCATTGATTATATCGAATCAAGAACCTAAAGTATCAAAATATTGACACAACAATTCAGAATTGAAATGTCAAGAAAGAAGTTTTAAAAAGAACCAAATTTGAGAGAAAATCTCACAAAGTATTTTTATTCGAAAGTGTCTAACCTTATTACATTGTTTAGAACACATATTTATAGGAATAAGAGGGGGCGGCCAAATTATTTGTATGGCTGAAAAAAGAGAAAAAAATAAAATTCAAATACATAACTTCTTCTCTTGGTGGCAAGCATTGGCAGCCACTCAATTTGAATGTTGGCGCCCATGTGTATCACATTTTACATGTGATAAATGTTTGAAATTCAAACATTTAACTCCTTGGTCTCATCCTTTGAGTTTGCCGCAAATATGAGAGAGGCAGCTGTTTGGTTCGGCCACTTGCTTCATCCACATGCTTGGTGTGTGTGGAGCATGCCAAGGCTGCCCAAGCATGCTGAGCACATGTGTGGAGGGTTGCACATGCATGTCACATGCCTAGGACACCTTCCCCTCGTGTAGGATAGGTTTCAGCTACTGTAGGTCACTTGAGCTGGAGTTGAGCTAGTTGAGCTGAAGTTGAGCTAGCTGGACTTGAGGTGAGCTGAAATTAGCTAAAGTAGAGTGTAGTGAGTTGAGTTGAGCTGGGAGCTAAGCCTCTGAGCTGCCTCAAGCTAAGGTGAGCTACTTACACTCCTTTGAGCTTCATCCGAGCTGAATATATCTCCTTTGAGCTGCTGTCCTTTCACGTACATGCAACAAATAATTGAAAACACTTATCAAGCTTTGTAAACTTATTGTAACACAAACTAACAAGCTGTAAACATGTGCAAGCTTATTCAATATCACACAAATAAAATAACAACAACATAATCATATCAAACCAAATCCAAAACACACCAAACATAACATATACATAGCGAACGCACTTAAATACGTAGTATAAGCATAGATATGTCACATATCAGCATGCAATACATTATAAAGCCTATTATCTAAGGCACAATCACTATCAAAAGATTCAGAAACTTTAGCACAAGTGAGGGAAAGAACTTGATAAGCTCCAACTCTCCAATTGATGTTGTAGAGAGAAGCTTTGGTTGCCCGAACCTTTGAATGCAAGCAAGCCTTGTATCACGAATGTTTTCTTGTGAAAATATGTTGAAATGGATGAAAGGAGATAAGTTGCAGAAGGATGGTAGTGTTTGTATGTCAAAAGGGTGTAAGGAAAGGAAGATAGATAAGTAGGAAGATGGTTTCGGATGGTGTATGGAAGATGGTGAAGAGAAAGGATGTTGGTAGTATTCAAAGGCTCAAAAAGATGAACATATGCTAAGGAGCATATACCCTAACTTGGATGAGGCCTTGAGGGTGGTAAAAGGACTTAGACTGAGAAACAACGGATGTTTAACAATCTAAAGTATCAAGATGGAAAGAAAAGGGAGACGCCACAAATCAATAAAGATTTGATAAGTCAAGAAGTTCTAAAAAGAACAAGGATGAGAGAAAACCTCACAAAGTAAATTTTATAATCTGAATTGTGTGTTTACAAATGAAAATGCATTACATATTTATAGTAAATGAAAGGGGGTGGCCGAAATGGTGTGTAGGGAGGGAATGATTCGGCAGCCTTGGTGTCTCCCTCCTTTGGCCGAATTGGTGTGATAAGGGCTTGAATAGGTGTTCATAACCTATCAAGCACTATTCGGCAGCCTTGCACCTTTCCGAATTGGCGCCAAGGTGTGTAGAGGTGCCTAGGTTCCCTTCTTTGCTATTCGGCTAGGTAGGTGCCCTTCCATCACTTAGCTAGGTAGCTAGTGTCACTAGCTGGTAGTAGTCAGAGGAGCTGGAGATGAGCTGGACGAGCTAGGCTTGAGCTGACTTGAGCTGAGCTAGCTAGCTGACTTAGGTAGCTAAAGGTAAGTAGCTGATTTGAGCTGATCCGAGCTTCCTTTAGCTGAGTGAGCTCTTGAAGTGCCTTTAAGTTGTCCTCTAGCTACTGGAGTATTTTGGAGCTGAAACAAATCCTCCTTTGCTCATAAATTACTCTTTTGCTATTTGAGCTCTTTGAAGCTGTTTTGAGCTGAGTGAGATGATCCTTTAGTATCCTTGAGCTCTTTTAAGACTTCATAAGTGTTCTCGAACCATTTGGCAGTTTTTAGAGTCTTGAAACGGCCAAACAACGTTTTGAGCTGATTCCGACACTTTGAGCTGGAACCGAGCTGTAGCACACTCTCTTGAGCTGTGTTAATATAACCTATGAAGAAAACAATGAATTATATAAGTAATGTCTCATTTAAATAGTATAGGGACTATAATGCATAAGTATAAAGTAAAGTTTTAAATGATGGAAACTATAATTTAAAGATGCAAAATATATGCTAAGTAAAGATCTGGATTATGTAATGCATGAATATCATATGATATGCAAATGAATGATAACATATGATAATCTAAGCTTATTATATAATGCATAAATAAGTAAATAGATAATGAAGTAAGGAAGAACTCCCTCTTCTTTCATGCTTGATAAACAAGATGAAAGCATAGTGGATTGAGTAGAAACGTGCACACATCATCCCCTCCTTCTTTTGAGCGATTTGTCCTCAAATCGAAGGTTGATGATTTAGGGCCAAACGTGCACATATCATCCTCCCCTTCTTTGAGGTGATTTGTCCTCAAATCGAAGTTGTTTCTCAATGGATAATCTTTTATTGTAGGGTTGGATGAATCCTCACTGTTATTCCCAAATGGAATGATTATTCTTCTCGGTTCTTCTGAATAGGCACATGTCCCTTGGGGTTCTCTTCTGTAATGGTTGGAAACATCATAACTTTTGGAAATGACATGATATTTCATCAAAGTTTCAACACTTCGTTTCTGCCTCCAACCTCCTGGATCAACTAATCCTTCCATGAATAGTTCCACCTTTATCCTTGTACCCCTTCGAATGATAATCTTTGAGTGGATGGAAGATTCTTGCTTCATACCCTTGAAACGGGTAATCTTGGGCAGAATGGTTGTTTGTAGTTTCGCATTGATTCTAGCGCACCAATCAACCTCAAAATAACAAAGGAACTTGTCACCATTGGTTGATAAAATAACTCCATGTATTTGAATCAATTGGCTGCAAAACAAACCATGGTTAGATGAAGAGAAACTTATAATAAGATGGAAAGAAATTGCAAACCATGGTGGATGTTTAATGGGCGTTGGTTGCTGAATTCTCCTCAAGATTGACAATGCACATGGAATGTTAATGCTCATATCTCTTGGAAGCTCAAGTGTCACAACCTTTGAAGAAGTCACGCCTATTGGTTCTTCAAGAGACACCTCCTCGTAATAGTCATCTTTAAGAGACACGTCCCTTGGATCTTTAAGGGACATCACTTTTAATTCGTCAAGGAACACATTTGTTGGTCCTCCAAAAGTCATGCTTCTTGAATAACCTCTTTGAAAAGATGTGTCTCTTGGGTCATCCTGCAAAACAAAAGAAGAAATGGAAGAAAGAGTAGGATTAGATAAAATCTGCCTTATTTCCTCTTCTTTTCCGATCTCATTTTCAACCCTGACTTCTTTTTCTTTTTTGATTTTCACATTTTCAACCCCGTCATTTTTATCAATCATTCTCTTGTTTTCAACTCCCACAATTCTAACATTCATTTCTTTTTCAACTCCAAATGTTGCTGTTTTCACACAATGTTCTTCCTGCATAGCTTCAAAGCTCTTCTTTAAGTGTTGTTGATCTTGAAGCACTTGGTGTGATGGCAATGGTGTTAACGTAACTTTTCTTCTCCCATGGATAAATGAATAATGGTTTAAGAACCCATCATGGGTGGCCCTTTTGTCGAATTGTCATGGTCTTCCAAGAAGTAAATGAGTTGTGCTCATAGGGATTACATCACAAAGAACCTCGTCTTCATACTTGCCAATGGAAAATGGAACTAACACTTGTTGAGTAATGGCAATCTTATCATCATTAAGCCATTGTATTTCGTATGGATTTGAATGTTGCATCATCTTTAGACCCAATTTGTGCACCGTGAGTGTACTTGCAAGATTGGTGCTACTCCCACTATCAACGATCACATGGCATATTTTACCGTTGACATGGCATCTAGTATTGATACGCTCCAACTCTCCAATTGATGTTGTAGAGTGAAGCTTTGATTGCACGGACCTTTGAATGCAAGCAAGCCTTGTATCACAAATGTTTTCTTGTGAAAATATGTTGAAATGGATGAAAGGAGATAGGTTGCGGAAGGATGGTAGTGTTTGTATGTCAAAAGGGTATAAGGAAAGGAAGATAGATAAGTAGGAAGATGGTTTCGGATGGTGTATGGAAGATGGTGAAGAGAAAGGATGTTGGTAGTATTCAAAGGCTCAAAAAGATGAACATATGCTAAGGAGCATATACCCTAACTTGGATGAGGCCTTGAGGGTGGTAAAAGGACTTAGACTGAGAAACAATGGATGTTTAACAATCTAAAGTATCAAGATGGAAAGAAAAGGAAGACGCCACAAATCAATAAAGATTTGATAAGTCAAGAAGTTCTAAAAAGAACAAGGATGAGAGAAAACCTCACAAAGTAATTTTTATAATCTGAATTGTGAGTTTACAAATGAAAATGCATTACATATTTATAGTAAATGAAAGGGGATGGCCGAAATGGTGTGTAGGGGAGAGGGAATGATTCGGCAGCCTTGGTGTCTCCCTCCTTTGGCCGAATTGGTGTGATAAGGGCTTGAATAGTTGTTGTGATACATGCATGAGAGGGGTGAAAATAATCATCTTGGAAAAGAAGTTAAAACTGTTTTGCAAGTCTAGAACGTCAGTCAACTTGCGACCCTTTTTGGATGGGATCCAGGCATATTTGGTTCGACATGTCTTCTTAAACTTGTCCGGCTATCAATTGTCTTTCCAAAGGATTTTGAAACGCCTCAATCGGACATCTGGAACTCAAGATATGTCTATTTTAGCAAAGACAGCGCATGCAGAAATTCCTATACGGGATTAATAAGTGATTTTTGTATAATTACGAAATTTCATGATTTTATTTGATTATTTGTAATTTAAATCAATATAGGATTCTGCAATATCTATTAGGATCAGATTTATTTAATTAGGATTTTATTTTTAATATTTATTTATTATTAGAAGTTACTTATGTAATTAGGAGATTAGATTTTAGCATTTATTTATTGTATTTAATTTCCTAAGTTTACTGATATAGTAGCGCAAATTTGGATTTGGAAGCCTTCAATCAAGTTGTTGCAAGAACTAAGGGCTCTAGACTCAATCAAGAAGATTAGGAGCAGATCTGAAAATTCAAGAGAAAAGAGGAGGGCTTTTCTTGAAAAATTCAGATTCAAGGCTGGAAAATTAAAGAAGCGAAGATAAGAAAGAAGATTAAGGAATAAATAATAAGAATTAAAACAAAAAGATTGAAAAAGATTGAAAGAGAGGTAGATAAAACAAATCTGAAAATTCAGCTTTGTTTATGGCTATGGAGATGGCATGAAGTTGAAGATGGAGATGGCTTGATGGATTTGTGATGGTTTTGTCCTGGGCACCCTCTTAGACGCAATTACCTAAGCAAGCAACCTCAAGCGGCTCTAACCCACCCTCCTAGACGTGATTACCTAGGCAAGCAAGAGTGTGAAGATGATCTCCCTCACAAGAACTCGTCGAACTTATGTTGAAGAAGACTTCTAAGGCACAAGTAATCAACACTTGCAAAAACAAACTCACTAAATATTTCATTAATCAAAGAAAATCTCAATAATCTGAATTACAATGGTGGAGGCTTTATCCTTTTATAGGTGAAGGATAGCCAAAGTAATCTAACTTCTACTAAAACAAGGAAACTCTAATTTAATTAAAAAATAAAAGAAAAACAGTCTTTAAACTCCTTGTGCTTGGGCTGCAAGTGATAAGCTGATAAGTGCAAGTGATAAGTTGATAAGAGTTGCTTGGGAGAAGGGTGGCTGGTTCCTAAAGTATATAAAACCCTAAAAACATAATTTAAATGTTAATAATTAAGTTGGGCTAAGTCTAATTCGTCCAAAAGCCTTATATAATAGCTTTTGGGCTGAATTTTACAAAATCCCGTAATAATCTCGTATCCAGTTTTCTGCATGCGCAGTCTTCAGTAAAATGAGCGTATCTTGAGTTCCCGATGTCCGATTGATGCGTTTCAAGATGCGCTAGAAAGATAACTGAATGACGGTCAATTTGTTAGAAGACAACTCTGCCTAGAAATGCCCGGGTCCCATCTAAAAGGTTGTCGCAAGTTGGCTGACTTTCCAGACTTCTCAAACCGATTTAGCTTCTTGTCCAATATGCATTGCTTTAGCCCTCCCATGCATGTATCATTCCCCCTCTCTCCAAAAGGATTCGTCCTCGAATCATAAACAGTAAAAGAAGGACGTTTAGCAATGGAAATCGAAACAGAATCTTTGTCATAGGTGGAGTGATCTAATTGAGCTCCTCTTAATGGTTCAACAAAATCCTGAACAAAGAACTCAAAGCCACTCGAAACAATAATGTTATGGTTAGGTCGAAAAAAATTTCTCTTTATCTTTTCCTCGCCTTTTTCATTTGGAAATTGTTCGACTTTTACCTCATGTTTCTTTTCACTCACCAAAATTGGCCCATTAATCTGATTTTTATTGCTCTCGACCTCTTGACTCTCGGTCGTTTTCAAATAAGATAACTCACGTACCCAATTCCTCTCACAAATAATATCACCGAAATACAATTTCTGTAGAGGATGAAGTGTTTCTAACATAATGATAGGACGGAAATCAAATAAAGGGTTAGAATCACACTTACTTTCTTGGGAGGTTGTTGATGAATCAAGAGAACTCACTACTAAGCATGAAAGATTGTCTTGATTTATGGGTTCAAGTGTTTCTTCTTCCGAAACGTCATCTTCTGAAAGTATTTGCTCAATATTGGGTATGGTTAAACTCTCAGTAGTGACATCTTCCCCATGTTTTCGAGGATAACAAATTTCTTCGACATCTTGCTTTCCTTGGTCTTCTTCGACATGACTCACCGATGGTTGTTCATTATCCTTTTGGAATAGCGATGATTCTTCTTCCTTCGGCGTCGTACTACTAGAGTCGAATAGTGCATTAGTAGGGCTGTGAAAAGATGAAGGTTGAGATGTACCTTTATCAAAAGAGGAGTATTTCTTATGACAAGTCTTGGATTCTTGTCGTTGGTAATGTTTGGGAACGAATCGCTCTCTCATGACCTTTTTGAGTTCAACCCATGTTCTTATTTTGGCTTCACCATTGAGACGCCTATCTTGTTGTAATAAACGCCACCATAGTACTGCATATTCCTCGAACTTTAGGGCCACTAATGAAGCTTGATCTTCCTCGGGATATCCGTAACAACCAAACAGGAAATCAACCCTATTTTCTCAATCACAATATCCATGAGGATCATACCTTCCTTGAAAAGAAGGTATTCTGAATTTTGGGATGGCCAAAGTGTGTGCGGTTCGCCTTGGTTCAGTTCGCCTTTCTTCACAAAAATTGAACGAATGCCTCGAATTGGTCAATGAAGGCTTTCTTTGATAAGTAGAACCCAAAGTATCATGTTGTTTTGCACGAGTCTTGTCTCTGTGAAACATCCTGGAACACTCAAATTTACAAAGGTGAAAAACAAAAGAAAGAAAACTAGGAATCTCACTAAACACTCCAAGAAAGAAATACTTAGCGAGGCAAGTAAGTTGATCTTGTGCTCTTTAAAGACCTTCCTGCCACAAGTTCAAAAAAGATATAACCGGAGTTCAATACTAACAATGAATCCTAAAGGCTTTAAGAATCCAAAGAAAAGTTTGACACCAATTGAATTAGTTGCAAGGAGAAATAAAAGTATGCAACTTTTAATTTCCTACTAACACAAGAAGTAAGAAAGTGTTAGATAATGTATAGAAGACAATAAAAAGGTAAAACAAATGAAAACAAGTAGTTAAGAATGAAAGAAGATCAGAAAAACCAAAAAAACCCTAAAGTATGCAGCAACTTGATCCACTTTGTTCGAGGTGTTCCCGAAGTCAAAAAATTCTGAAATTTTTTGTGGTGACTCCTACAATAGTGTAGATCTGATCTGGAAATTTTCAGCTCAAAAGTCGTTCGTTTGATTTTTGTGAATTTTCACCTTTTGTTCGAATTTTTCACCCAAAACGCCAAAATTCTTGCCAAGAATCGTCCCAAATCTGATACCAAATGATAGAGTATCGCAAACTTGGATTTGGAAGCCTTCAATCAAGTTGTTGCAAGAACTAAGGGCTCTAGACTCAATCAAGAAGATTAGGAGCAGATCTGAAAATTCAAGAGAAAAGAGAAGGGCTTTTCTTGAAAAAAATTCAGATTCAAGGCTGGAAAATTAAAGAAGCGAAGATAAGAAAGAAGATTAAGGAATAAATAATAAGAATTAAAACAAAAAGATTGAAAAAATGATGTGAGCACGTTTATGCCACCCAACGATGCAACTTCAAACTTTCAGGGAAGTTTGCCTTTTCATTTGTTACATACTGATGTGAAACATTTCTTATACTTATATTATTTATATTAGTGTGTTTACTATGTATATAGTATATTTGGTGTGTTTTAACTTAGTTTGAAATTACTTATGGTGTGTTTACGACTTGTATTATTGTTTCCATTATGTTTATAATGCTTTGATGGAAGCTTGTTGCCTTTTGGCGTAGGTACATAGGAGGACATTAGCTCAAGTGAGCATATGCAGCTCAACTCGAGCATACCAGAGTGTATGCAGCTCGGTCCCAGCTCAGGAGAGTATAACCAGCTCACTTTCAGCTCATCACACGTTCAGCTAATTCGTTTCAGCTCAGCTCATTTCCAATCAGCTCAACTTTAGCTCCACTAGCTCAACTACAGCTGACAAGTCCCGTAACAGCTGAACAAGTGTCCTACAAGTGTGTGGCAACCCGTGCAACAAGTGTCGATCAAATTGACGTTATCTCGAGTATGTCTGTGCATGTGTCATGCACGATCAACCCTTCATCATAGTGCCCAACATCACTCGCTTGTACCATGCAAGGTTCGGTCAGTGGAGAGAGCAAGGTGCAGTAATGGAATTGACATTTCCAAAACAAAAAAAAACCATGCAGCGGAATTCTAACATGTGCGGCTTTGTGGATTTAAAATTCAAACAAAGCACATATACAATTTTGTGGCTTTGAAATTCAAAAGCCATGCACATTTAACATGTGCCTAAATCCACTTGGCGCTCACATCTCCATTTGCACGGCTGAAAACACATACCGCCCCTTTTGAGTAGTTTCTTTTATTTATTTTGAATTTAACTTTCAAATGGGCAAATTTCTGCCACATATTTGCAATTCGGAAAACTACCTTTTGTAATATATATGGCCGAACTATGCTTGTAAAGGGTTACACACTTTAATGAATAAGATTTTTTGTGAGATTTTCTCTCAAATTTGGTTCTTTTTAGAACTTTTTCTTTGATACTTCGGGTTCTCAATTGTTCGATAATTGAAGGGTCCAAGTCCGTATTCGAGCAAATTCAAGATAAGGTTCGGGTTCGTTCAACAGATTGTTCGAGTTCTTCCTTGGAGTTTGTTCACCTTTTCCGACTACGAAGAACAGTTTCGATTCGGGTTTGCATAACAGATTATGCAGGTTCTTTCGAGTTCATCGTGTCAAATTCCAAGAACGTTGCTACCGTTGTTGAATGCTTGAAGAATTTCATCTTCGTCGTTCAAATTATCCTAAAAAAATTTCTGCAACTTTCTTCTCTCCCAATTCTGAATTTTTTTCTTTCATTTTTTTTACTATTTAAAATATCTATCTTCAACATCATGTTTGTTTCTATTGCAGAGAAATACTTGCTAGTATCCTAGATCCGCGAATGAACGAGGAATGTTGTTTTCTTCAACAACACCCCTGTATCCCAAATCTGATACCAAATGATAGAGTATCGCAAACTTGGATTTGGAAGCCTTCAATCAAGTTGTTGCAAGAACTAAGGGCTCTAGACTCAATCAAGAAGATTAGGAGCAGATCTGAAAATTCAAGAGAAAAGAGAAGGGCTTTTCTTGAAAAATTCAGATTCAAGGCTGGAAAACTAAAGAAGCGAAGATAAGAAAGAAAATTAAGGAATAAATAATAATAATTAAAACAAAAAGATTGAAAAAGATTGAAAGAGAGGTAGATAAAACAAATATGAAAATTCAGCTTTGTTTATGGCTATGGAGATGGCATGAAGTTGAAGATGGAGATGGCTTGATGGATTTGTGATGGTTTTGTCCTCGGCACCCTCTTAGACGCAATTACCTAAGCAAGCAACTTCAAGCGGCTCTAACCCACCCTCCTAGACGTGATTACCTAGGCAAGCAAGAGTGTGAAGATGATCTCCCTCACAAGAACTCGTCGAACTTATGTTGAAGAAGACTTCTAAGGCACAAGTAATCAGCACTTGCAAAAACAAACTCACTAAATATTTCATTAATCAAAGAAAATCTCAATAATCTGAATTACAATGGTGGAGGCTTCATCCTTTTATAGGTGAAGGATAGCCAAAGTAATCTAACTTCTACTAAAACAAGGAAACCCTAATTTAATTAAAAAATAAAAGAAAAAGAGCCTTTAAACTCCTTGTGCTTGGGCTGCAAGTGATAAGCTGATAAGTGCAAGTGATAAGTTGATAAGAGTTGCTTGGGAGAAGGGTGGCTGGTTCCTAAAGTATATAAAACCCTAAAAACATAATTTAAATGTTAATAATTAAGTTGGGCTAAGTCTAATTCGTCCAAAAGCCTTATATAATAGCTTTTGGGCTGAATTTTACAAAATCCCGTAATAATCCCGTATCCAGTTTTCTGCATGCGCAGTCTTCAGTAAAATGAGCGTATCTTGAGTTCCCGATGTCCGATTGATTAGTTTCAAGATGCGATAGAAAGATAACTGAATGACGGTCAATTTGTTAGAAGACAACTCTGCCTAGAAATGCCCGGGTCCCATCTAAAAGGTTGTCACAAGTTGGCTGACTTTCCAGACTTCTCAAACCGATTTAGCTTCTTGTCCAATATTCATTGCTTTAGCCCTCCCATGCATGTATCATTTACTAGGATTATAACTTCTTCAAGGCTTATATAAGGAGGCTTCAACCACATTGTAATTTAAGATTTGAATGATTAAAAAAAGTTCTCTTTTGAGTTCAGACTTGCAAGAAGTATAATTTGTGTTCTTTATTTTAGAAGCGATTCTTCAAGTTCGTAAGAATTTGTTGTTGATCTTCACACTCCTGCTTGTCTAGGTAACTGCGTCTAGGAGGGTGGGTTGGAGCCGTTTGAGGTTGCTTGCTTGGTTAATTGCGATCAAGAGGGTGCCGAGGACAATTTATCCATTTATCTTCCATCTCCATCGTCATCGCCTATCTTCAGCCATCTTTTCACCGATCCAACATTCACGCCAACATCCTTATCCGCTTACGCAAGTTCAACGTTCGCGTATACGGGGTCGTGTCCGTATCATGTTGATAACCTATCAAGCACTATTCGGCAGCCTTGCACCTTTCCAAATTGGCGCCAAGGTGTGTAGAGGTGCCTAGGTTCCCTCCTTTGCTATTCGGCTAGGTAGGTTCCCTTCCATCACTTAGCTAGGTAGCTACTGTCACTAGCTGGTCTACTGAAGGAGCTGGTAGTAGTCAGAGGAGCTGGAGATGAGCTGGACGAGCTAGGCTTGAGCTGAGCTGAGCTAGCTAGCTGACTTAGCTAGCTAAAGGTGAGTAGCTGATTTGAGCTGATCCGAGCTTCCTTTGGCTGAGTGAGCTAGTCTTGAAGTGCCTTTAAGTTGTCCTCTAGCTACAGGAGTGTGTTGGAGTTGAAACAAATCCTCTTTTGCTCAGAAATCACCCTTTTCTATTTGAGCTCTTTGAAGCTGTTTTGAGCTGAGTGAGGCTGTCCTTTAGTATCCTTGAGCTCTTTTAAGACTTCATAAGTGTCCTCGAGCTATTTGGCAGCTTGTAGAGTCTTGAAACGGCCAAACAACGTTTTGAGCTGATTTTGACACTTTGAGCTGGAACCGAGCTGTAGCACACGCCCTTGAGCTTTGTTAATATAACCTATGAAGAAAACAATGAATTATATAAGTAATGTCTCATTTAAATAGTATAGGGACTATAATGCATAAGTATAAAGTAAAGTTCTAAATGATGCAAACTATAATCTAAAGATGCAAACATTTGCTAAGTAAAGATGTGGTTTTAAGCTTAAGTATGGGTATCACATATAACATGCTAAGGTCATGAAAATAAAGTATGCAAAACATATACAGAGTATGATATGATAATATGAATCTAAATAACCAGAAATGAGTGTAGAAAAAGTAAGTAATATGAGAGAAGTAAAGAAAACTCATGTGTCTTTCATGTTTAAAACACAACATGAAAGTGTGCAAAACTTGCTGGTGAACGTGCACACATCATCCCCTCCTTCTTTTGAGCGATTTGTCATGAAATTGAAGGTTGCTGGTTTAGGACCGTCTCTTCTATGAATGATAGAACCTTGGTGTGCTTCCTTTCAAAATTTCTTCTTAGTTTTCTGCAAAGAAAAAGAAAAAGAAACATGTGCTTGATTGGGGTTAGAATAAAATGATTTGATCATAGGGCGTGTCAAAAGACATTCCCTAATCATTTCAATATTGCCGCTCATTTGGTCATCCTTGGCTTTGAGTTTTGCTTGAGCCTTTTCTTGCTTCCATGCCTCCACACTTTGTTTCATCAAATTCTGATAATGCTGCACTTGTTTAGGAGTCATTGGCGTGAGAACAATCTTCTTCCCTCCATGCTTGAATATGAACTGATTTGAGTAGCAATCATGCATGGTTCTTCGATCATATTGCCATGGCCTCCCGAGTAGTATATGGCTAGTGTGCATGGGTACAACATCACACAGAACTTCATCTTTGTAAGAACTAATGGAGAAATGAGTAAGAACTTGTTTGGTAACCTTTAACTCTCCCGAATCGTTCAGCCACTGAAGCTTGAATGGTGCTGGATGTTTGAGGGTTTTAAGGCCCAATTTGTCTACCATAAGTGTGCTGGCAACAATTGTGCAACTTGCTCCGTCGATGATCAGAAAACAAACTTTATCTTGAACATGGCACTGAGTGTGGAAGATGTTTTCTCTTTGTTCTTCTTCTGCTGCCATTTGAGCATTTAGGAGTCTCTTGACCACCATTAATTTGCCATCCACAGCAGGGGTGATCTCCTCTTCTTCAGATTCTAATTTTTCTTCTTGGATTTCTTCTTCTTGATCTGATGCAATTTCCCCATTGTCCATTAGAAGCATAGAATTCTTGTTAGGATATTGGTGCGAATGTTGGATCGGTGAAAAGATGGCTGAAGATATGCGATGACGATGGAGATGGAAGATAAATGGATAAATTGTCCTCGACACCCTCTTGATCGCAATTAACCAAGCAAGCAACCTCAAACGGCTCTAACCCACCCTCCTAGACGCAGTTACCTAGGCAAGTAGGAGTGTGAAGATCAACAACAAATTCTGACGAACTTGAAGAATCGCTTCTAAAATAAAGAACACAAGTTATACTTCTTGCAAGTCTGAACTCAAAAGAGAAATTTTTAATCATTCAAATCTTAAATTACAATGTGGTTGAAGCCTCCTTATATAAGCCTTGAAGAAGTTCTAATCCTAGTAAACTTAGGAAATTAAATACAATAAATAAATGCTGAAATCTAATCTCCTAATTACATAAGTAACTTCTAATAATAAATAAATATTAAAAATAAAATCCTAATTAAATAAATCTGATCCTAATAGATATTGCAGAATCCTATATCGATTTAAATTACAAATAATCAAATAAAATCTTGAAAATTCGTAATTATCCAAAAATCCCGTATTAATCCCGTATAGGAATTTCTGCATGTGCTGTCTTTTCTAAAATAGACGTATCTTGAGTTCCAGATGTCCGATTGAGGCGTTTCAAGATCCGTTGGAAAGCTAACTGACAGCCCAACAAGTTTCAAGAAGACATGTTAACCCATAAATTCCTGGATCCCATCCAAAAAGGGGTCTCAAGTTGACTGACGTTTCTGACCTGTAAAACAGTTTTAACTTTTGATTGTAGCGTACCATCGTCGGTGTTTGTCGTTTGATGGCCATCTTGAATCAGAATAGTAGGTTTGTCATTGGAAACAAACACACTACTTACAATTTCTTCCTCATCAATAGGCAACGTTAAACTCTCGATGGTATCACCTCCCTCATGTTCTTTAGGAGAACAAATTTCTCCATCATGCTCTGAATCACATATTACAATATCATTAGAAGACATGAATTCAGACAACATATCTCTCAAAAAAATTTCTTGAAAATAAGACTTATCTGGACAATCATACCCGAAATGATCTTGTCGACAAAAATAATGACATCGAGTTCCCAAAAGAGTAAAATCCAATACGTTGCTGAATGACATCCTCAAGAACGACCTAAATCTGATACCAAATGATACGGACACGACCCCTTATACGCGAACGTTGAGCTTGCGGAAGGGGATAAGGATATTGGCGCGAATGTTGGATCGGTGAAAAGATGGCTGAAGATAGGCGATGACGATGGAGATGGAAGATAAATGGATAAATTGTCCTCAACACCCTCTTGATCGCAATTAACCAAGCAAGCAACCTCAAACGGCTCTAACCCACCCTCTAGACGCAGTTACCTAGGCAAGCAAGAGTGTGAAGATCAACAACAAATTCTGACGAACTTGAAGAATCGCTTCTAAAATAAAGAACACAAGTTATACTTCTTGCAAGTCTGAACTCAAAAGAGAAATTTTTTAATCATTCAAATCTTAAATTACAATGTGGTTGAAGCCTCCTTATATAAGCCTTGAAGAAGTTCTAATCCTAGTAAACTTAGGAAATTAAATACAATAAATAAATGGTGAAATCTAATCTCCTAATTACATAAGTAACTTCTAATAATAATAAATATTAAAAATAAAATCCTAATTAAATAAATCTGATCCTAATAGATATTGCAGAATCCTATATCGATTTAAATTACAAATAATCAAATAAAATCTTGAAAATTCGTAATTATCCAAAAATCCCGTATTAATCCTGTATAGGAATTTCTGCATGCGCTGTCTTTGCTAAAATAGATGTATCTTGAGTTCCAGATGTCCGATTGAGGCGTTTCAAGATCCGTTGGAAAGCTAATTCACATCCAAACAAGTTTAAAGAAGACATGTTGACCCATAAATGCCT
Source organism: Hibiscus trionum (assembly GCA_030270665.1). NCBI lineage: Eukaryota > Viridiplantae > Streptophyta > Magnoliopsida > Malvales > Malvaceae > Hibiscus > Hibiscus trionum. The sequence goes on along the minus strand of BSYR01000010.1, from coordinate 31,947,978 downwards.
GGATCCCATCCAAAAAGGGGTCACAAGTTGACTGACGTTTCTAACCTGTAAAACAGTTTTAACTTCTTTTCCAAGATGATTAGTTTCACCCCTCTCATGCATGTATCAATTTGATTTCTCTGGACTGGGTATGTGGTTCTGATTGCTTCCCTCGAGCATTCTCTACAACAGTCTTACTTTTGGAAGATTCGACTGGTTCCTTGGCCTGTAAAGGAGTGGCCTTCTTTGGTGCATTAGGAGTCCATTTTGGTGCAGAGGTGATGACGCTCCTAGAGGAAGTCCTCCTACGTTGCTGCCTTTCAATTTTAATGGCCATGTGCACCATTTCTTCAGTTTCAATGTAGTGTTGTAATTCCACCACATTAGCAATGTCTGGATTTAGCCCTGCTAGAAACCTGGCCATGGTAGCCTCTCGATCTTCCTCCACACTTGCACAAATCATGGCAAATTCCATTTCTTTATAATAATCCTCCACACTTTTGTTGCCTTGTTTGAGGTTCTGCAACTTATAATAGAGATCACGGTGATAATGGTTAGGTACAAATCTTTTCTCATTATACCTTTTATTTGTGTCCAAGTGCTGATTGGTCTTTCACTGTTTCTTCTCCTAGAACTCTTCAACTGATTCCACCATATCAAAGCATAATCAGTGAATTCCATGGCTGCCAATCGAACACTCTTCTTTTCAGAATAGTTGTGACATTAAAAAATGTGTTCGACCTTGCTTTCCCATTCTAAATAAGCTTCTGGATCCGCTTTGCCTTGAAGAGGAGGTATGTTAACTTGAATGCTTCCTAAATTGTCATCAACCTGGCCTCGGTCTCTTGCATGACTTCTGATGGATATGACACCCTCTGCATCACTTTCTTCAACAATCTCATGCTGAAAGATATTTCTAGGCTGGTTTTGCCTCTCATGTCCCCTATTGCTTCGGTTATCTCCTTGGTAACCTTCAAGCCGATCCATCCTCTCATGAATAGGCTCTAATTCTGCACGTAGAAGCCTTCTCATCTCCTGAATTAGTGCTTGAGTCTGGAGGTTTTGAGCAGGGTGTTCTTCTTCATTGTCACCTGCATGTGAGACATTTTAAATTGAAAATATGATAGGAATTTAGGACCTCACCAGTTTATACACACAAAATCCTCACGTTCCCTCCAAGGAATGTAAGATGTCACTCAATTCACTCGTGTTTGCACTCTAGGACTTATTTGGCTTTTACTTGTCCTCTTCTGCTCTCACAAACTCTTTGTGCCTTTCTCAACTCAAATTCTCTCAAAACGAGTTCTTAAGAGAACTAACTCGAACCTGTCAAAACATTTATTGATAATATGGCATTTGGGCTACAAAACAATGGTTAGGGTTGGAAATGGAAAGAAAGAGTTTTAAATGAAAAGGAAAAAGTTTAGGGACTGAAATATAAGAAAAAAATAAAGGATAGAAATGAAAGAAATGAAGAAAACAGAAACGTTACCACAAAACTTGACTTACAAACTGGTCGTGAGCAATCAAACTTGAGGAACTTCTCGGAGTTGGTTGCTTGGACGTTTGTACTTCAATCTTCACCCTTTTGAAATTCTGGGTTTCTTTCTCTCTTTTTTATCTAATTCAGATTCCTTGTATTTGGAACAATATGAATTTTCTTTCTTTTTTTATATCAGAATTGAAATAAGAAGATATATGGCTTACTTGATTCTTCCTTGTTGCTCTGATTACCACATGATATGTTCCAACTCTCCAATTGATGTTGTAGAGAGAAGCTTTGATTGCCCGAACCTTTGAATGCAAGGAAGCCTTGTATCACGAATGTTTTCTTGTGAAAATATGTTGAAATGGATGAAAGGAGATAAGTTGCGGAAGGATGATAGTGTTTGTATGTCAAAAGGGTGTAAGAAAAGGAAGATAGATAAATAGGAAGATGGTTTCGGATGGTGTATGGAAGATGGTGAAGAGAAAGGATGTTGGTAGTATTCAAAGGCTCAAAAATATGAACATATGCTAAGGAGCATATACCCTAACTTGGATGAGGCCTTGAGGGTGGTAAAAGGACTTAGACTGAGAAATAATGGATGTTTAACAATCTAAAGTATCAAGATGGAAAGAAAAGGAAGACGCCACAAATCAATAAAGATTTGATAAGTCAAGAAGTTCTAAAAAGAACAAGGATGAGAGAAAACCTCACAAAGTAATTTTTATAATCTGAATTGTGTGTTTACAAATGAAAATGCATTACATATTTATAGTAAATGAAAGGGGATAACCGAAATGGTGTGTAGGGGAGAGGGAATGATTCGGCAGCTTTGCACCTTTCCAAATTGGAGCCAAGGTGTGTAGAGGTGCCTAGGTTCCCTCCTTTGCTATTCGGCTAGGAAGGTGCCCTTCCATCACTTAGCTAGGTAGTCACTAGCTGGTCCACTAAAGGAGCTGGTAGTAGTCAGAGGAGCTGGACGAGCTAGGCTTGAGCTGAGCTAGGTAGCGACTTTGCTAGCTAAAGGTGAGTAGCTGATTTGAGCTGATCCGAGCTTTCATTGGCTGAGTGAGCTAGTCTTGAAGTGCCTTTAAGTTGTCCTCTAGCTGCTGGAGTGTTTTGGAGCTGAAACGAATCCTCCTTTGCTCAGAAATCATCCTTTTGCTATTTGAGCTCTTTGAAGTTGTTTTGAGCTGAGTGAGCTGGTTCTTTAGTATCCTTGAGCTCTTTTAAGACTTCATAAGTGTCCTCGAATCATTTGGCGGCTTGTAGAGTCTTGAAACGACCAAACAACGTTTTGAGTTGATTCTGACACTTTGAGCTAGAACCGAGCTGTAGCACACTCCCTTGAGCTGTGTTAATATAACCTATGAAGAAAACAATGAATTATATAAGTAATGTCTCAGTTAAATAGTATAGGGACTATAATGATAAGTATAAAGTAAAGTTCTAAATGATGCAAACTATAATCTAAAGATGCAAACATTTGCTAAGTAAAGATGTGGTTTTAAGCTTAAGTATGGGTATCACATATAACATGCTAAGGTCATGAAAATAAAGTATGCAAAAGATATACATAGTATGATGTGATAACATGAATCTAAATAACCAGAAACAAGTGTAGAAAAAGTAAGTAATATGAGAGAAGTAAAGAAAACTCATGTGTCTTTCATGTTTAAAACACAACATGAAAGTGTGCAAAACTTGCCGGTGAACGTGCACACATCATCCCCTCCTTCTTTTGAGCGATTTGTCCTCAAATCGAAGGTTGCTGGTTTAGGACCGTCTCTTCTATGAATGATAGAACCTTGGTGTGCTTCATTTCCAAAGTTCTTCTTAGTTTTCTGCAAAGAAAAATAAAAAGAAACATGTGCTTGATTGGGGTGTCAAAAGACATTCCCTAACCATTTCAATATTGCCGCTCATTTGGTCATCCTTGGCTTTGAGTTTTTCTTGAGCCTTTTCTTGCTTCCATGCCTCCACACTTTGTTTCATCAAATTCTGATCATGCTGCACTTGTTTAGGAGTCACTGGCGTGAGAATAATCTTCTTCCCTCCATGCTTGAATATGAACCGATTTGAGTAGCAATCATGCATGGTTCTTCGATCATATTGCCATGGCCTCCCGAGTAGTATATGGCTAGCGTGCATGGGTATAACATCACACAGAACTTCATCTTTGTAAGAACCAATGGAGAAAGGAGTAAGAACCTGTTTGGTAACCTTTAACTCTCCCGAATCGTTCAGCCACTGAAGCTTGTATGGTGCTGGATGTTTGAGGGTTTTAAGGCCCAATTTGTCTACCATAAGTGTGCTGGCCACATTTGTGCAACTTCCTCCGTTGATGATCAGAAAACAAACTTTATCTTTAACATGGCACCGGGTGTGGAAGATGTTTTCTCTTTGTTCTTCTTCTGCTGCCATTTGAGCATTTAGGAGTCTCTTGACCACCATTAATTTACCATCCACAACAGGGGTGATCTCCTCCTCTTCAGATTCTAATTCTTCTTCTTGGATTTCTTCTTCTTGATCTGATGCAATTTCTCCATTGTCCATTAGAAGCATAGTATTCTTGTTAGGACATTGACTAGCAATATGGCCATGTCCTAAGCACTTGAAGCATTTGATTTCTCTGGATCGGGTATGTGGTTCTGATTGCTTCCCTCGAGCATTCTCTACAACAGCCTTACTCTTGGAAGATTCGGCTGGTTCCTTTGCCTGTAAAGGAGTGGCCTTCTTTGGAGCATTAGGAGTCCATTTTGGTGCAGAGGTGATGACGCTCCTAGAGGAAGTCCTCCTACGTTGCTGCCTTTCAATTTTAATGGCCATGTGCACCATTTCTTCAATTTCAATGTAGTGTTGTAATTCCACCACATTAGCAATGTCTGGATTAAGCCCTGCTAGAAACCTGGCCATGGTAGCCTCTCGATCTTCCTCCACACTTGCACAGATCATGGCAACTTCCATTTCATTATGATAATCCTCCACGCTTCTGTTGCCTTGTTTGAGGTTCTGCAACTTATAATAGAGATCACGGTGATAATGGTTAGGTACAAATCTTTTTCTCATTATACCTTTCATTTGTGTCCAAGTGCTGATTGGTCTTTCACCGTTTCTTCTCCTAGAACTCTTCAACTGATCCCACCATATCAAAGCATAATCATTGAATTCAATGGCTGCCAATCGAACCTTCTTCTGTTCAGAATAGTTGTGACATTCAAAAATGTGTTCGACCTTGCTTTCCCATTCTAAATAAGCTTCTGGATTCGTTTTGCCTTGAAAAGGAGGTATGTTAACCCGAATGCTTCCTAAATTGTCATTAACCTGGCCTCTTTCTCTTGCAAGACTTCTGATGGATATGACATCCTCTGCATCACTTTCTTCAACAATCTCATGCTGAAAGATATTTCTAGGCCAGTTTTGCCTCTCATGTCCCTTATTGCTTCGGTTATCTCCTTGGGAACCTTCAAGCCGATCCATCCTCTCATGAATAAGCTCTAATTCTGCACGTAGAAGCCTTCTCATCTCCTGAATTAGTGCTTGAGTTTGGAGGTTTTGAGTAGGGCGTTCTTCTTCATTGTCACCTGCATGCTGAGACATTTTAAATTGAAAATATGATAGGAATTTAGAACCTCACCAGTTTATACACACAAAATCCTCACGTTCACTCCAAGGAAAGTAAGGCGTCGCTCAATTCACTCGTGTTTGCACTCTAGGTCTTATTTGGCTTTTACTTATCCTCTTCTGCTCTCACAAACTCTATGTGCCTTTTTCAACTCAAATTCTCTCAAAACGAGTTCTTAAGAGAACTAACTCGAACCTGTCAAGACATTTATTGATAATATGGCATTTGGGCTGCAAAACAATGGTTAGGGTTGGAAAAAGAAAGAAAGAGTTTAAAATGAAAAGGAAAAAGTTTAGGGACTGAAATGTAAGAAAAAAAATAAAGGATAGAAATGAAAGAAATGAAGAAAATAGAAATGTTACCACAAAACTTGACTTACAAACTGGTCGTGAGCAATCAAACTTGAGGAACTTCTCGGAGTTGGTTGCTTGGACGTTTGTACATCAATCTTCACCCTTTTGAAATTCTGGTTTTCTTTCTTTTTTTATCTAATTCAGATTCCTTGTATTTGGAACAATCTGAATTTTATTTCTTTTTTTATATCAGAATTGAAATAAGAAGATATATGGCTTACTTGATTCTTCCTTGTTGCTCTGATTACCACATGATACGCTCCAACTCTCCAATTGATGTTGTAGAGAGAAGCTTTGATTGCCCGGACATTTGAATGCAAGCAAGCCTTGTATCACAAATGTTTTCTTGTGAAAATATGTTGAAATGGATGAAAGGAGATAGGTTGCGGAAGGATGGTAGTGTTTGTATGTCAAAAGGGTGTAAGGAAAGGAATATAGATAAGTAGGAAGATGGTGAAGAGAAAGGATGTTGGTAGTATTCAAAGGCTCAAAAATATGAACATACACTAAGGAGCATATACCCTAACTTGGATGAGGCCTTGAGGGTGGTAAAAGGACTTAGACTGAGAAACAATGGATGTTTAACAATCTAAAGTATCAAGATGGAAAGAAAAGGAAGACGCCACAAATCAATAAAGATTTGATAAGTCAAGAAGTTCTAAAAAGAACAAGGATGAGAGAAAACCTCACAAAGTAATTTTTATAATCTGAATTGTGTGTTTACAAATGAAAATGCATTACATATTTATAGTAAATGAAAGGGGGTGGCCGAAATGGTGTGTAGGGGAGAGGGAATGATTCGGCAGCCTTGGTGTCTCCCTCCTTTGGCCGAATTGGTGTGACAAGGGCTTGAATAGGTGTTGATAACCTATCAAGCACTATTCGGCAGCCTTGCACCTTTCCAAATTGGCGCCAAGGTGTGTAGAGGTGCCTAGGTTCCCTCCTTTGCTATTCGGCTAGGTAGGTGCCCTTCCATCACTTAGCTAGGTAGCTACTGTCACTAGCTGGTCCACTGAAGGAGCTGGTAGTAGTCAGAGGAGCTGGAGATGAGCTGGACGAGCTAGGCTTGAGCTGAGCTAGCTAGCTGACTTAGCTAGCTAAAGGTGAGTAGCTGATTTGAGCTGATCCGAGTTTCCTTTGGCTGAGTGAGCTAGTCTTGAAGTGCCTTTAAGTTGTCCTCTAGCTACTGGAGTGTTTTGGAGCTGAAACGAATCCTCCTTTGCTCAGAAATCACCCTTTTTCTATTTGAGCTCTTTGAAGCTGTTTTGAGCTGAGTGAGCTGGTCCTTTAGTATCCTTGAGCTATTTTAAGACTTCATAAGTGTCCTCGAACCATTTCGCAACTTGTAGAGTCTTGAAACGGCCAAACAACGGTTTGAGCTGATTCTGACACTTTGAGCTGGAAACGAGCTGTAGCACACTCCCTTGAGCTGTGTTAATATAACCTATGAAGAAAACAATGAATTATATAAGTAATGTCTCATTTAAATAGTATAGGGACTATAATGCATAAGTATAAAGTAACGTTCTAAATGATGCAAACATTTGCTAAGTAAAGATGCGGTTTTAAGCTTAAGTATGGGTATCACGTATAACATGCTAAGGTCATGAAAATAAAGTATGCAAAACATATATAGAGTATGATGTGATAACATGAATCTAAATAACCAGAAATGAGTGTAGAAAAAGTAAGTAATATGAGAGAAGTAAAGAAAACTCCTGTGTCTTTCATGTTTAAAACACAACATGAAAGTGTACAAAACTTGCTGGTGAACGTGCACACATCATCCCCTCCTTCTTTTGAGCGATTTATCCTCAAATCGAAGGTTGCTTGTTTAGGACCGTCTCTTCTATGAATGATAGAACCTTGGTGTGCTTCCTTTCCAAATTTCTTCTTAGTTTTCTGCAAAGAAAAAGAAAAAGAAACATGTGCTTGATTGGGGTTAGAATAAACTGATTTGATCATAAGGCGTGTCAAAAGACATTCCCTAACAATTTCAATATTGCCCCTCATTTGGTCATCCTTGGCTTTGAGTTTTTCTTGAGCCTTTTCTTGCTTCCGTGCCTCCACACTTTGTTTCATCAAATTCTGATCATGCTGCACTAGTTTAGGAGTCATTGGCGTGAGAACAATCTTCTTCCCTCCATGCTTGAATATGAACCGATTTGAGTAGCAATCATGCATGGTTCTTCGATCATATTGCCATGGCCTCCCGAGTAGTATATGGCTAGCGTGCATGGGTACAACATTACACAGAACTTCATCTGTGTAAGAACCAATGGAGAATGGAGTAAGAACCTGTTTGGTAACCTTTAACTCTCCCGAATCGTTCAGCCACTGAAGCTTGTATGGTGTTGGATGTTTGAGGGTTTTAAGGCCCAATTTGTCTACCATAAGTGTGATGGCCACATTTGTGCAACTTCCTCCGTCGATGATCAGAAAACAAACTTTATCTTGAACATGGCACCGGGTGTGGAAGATGTTTTCTCTTTGTTCTTCTTCTGCTGCCATTTGAGCATTTAGGAGTCTCTTGACTACCATTAATTTGCCATCCACAGCAGGGGTGATCTCCTCCTCTTCAGATTCTAATTCTTCTTCTTGGATTTCTTCTTCTTGATCTGATGCAATTTCCCCATTGTCCATTAGAAGCATAGTATTCTTGTTAGGACATTGACTAACAATATGGCCATGTCCTAAGCACTTGAAGCATTTGATTTCTCTGGACCGTGTATGTGGTTCTGATTGCTTCCTTCGAGCATTCTCTACAACAGCCTTACTCTTGGAAGATTCGGCTGGTTCCTTAGCCTGTAAAGGAGTGGCCTTCTTTGGTGCAATAGGAGTCCATTTTGGTGCAGAGGTGATGACGCTCCTAGAGGAAGTCCTCCTACGTTGCTGCCTTTCAATTTTAATGGCCATGTGCACCATTTCTTGAATTTCAATGTATTGTTGTAATTCCACCACATTAGCAATGTCTGGATTAAGCTCTGCTAGAAACCTGGCCATGGTAGCCTCTCAATCTTCCTCCACACTTGCACAGATCATGGAAACTTCCATTTCATTATAATAATCCTCCATGCTTCTGTTGCCTTGTTTGAGGTTCTGCAACTTATAATAGAGATCATGGTGATAATGGTTAGGTACAAATCTTTTTCTCATTATACCTTTCATTTGTGTCCAAGTGCTGATTGGTCTTTCACCGTTTCTTCTCCTAGAACTCTTCAACTGATCCCACCATATCAAAGAATAATCAGTGAATTCCATGGCTGCCAATCGAACCTTCTTCTGTTCAGAATAGTTGTGACATTCAAAAATGTGTTCGACCTTGCTTTCCCATTCTAAATAAGCTTCTGGATCCGTTTTGCCTTGAAAAGGAGGTATGTTAACCCGAATGCTTCCTAAATTGTCATTAACCTGGCCTCTGTCTCTTGCATGACTTCTGATGGATATGACATCCTCTGCATCACTTTCTTCAACAATCTCATACTAAAAGATATTTCTAGGCCGGTTTTGCCTCTCATGTCCCTTATTGCTTCAGTTATCTCCTTGGGAACCTGCAAGCAGATCCATCCTCTCATGAATAGGCTCTAATTCTGCACGTAGAAGCCTTCTCATCTCCTGAATTAGTGCTTGAGTCTGGAGGTTTTGAGTAGGGCGTTCTTCTTCATTGTCACCTGCATGCTGAGACATTTTAAATTGAAAATATGATAGGAATTTAGAACCTCACTAGTTTATACACACAAAATCCTCACGTTCACTCCAAGGAAAGTAAGGCGTCGCTCAATTCACTCGTGTTTGCACTCTAGGACTTATTTGGCTTTTACTTGTCCTCTTCTGCTCTCACAAACTCTCTGTGCCTTTTTCAACTCAAATTCTCTCAAAACGAGTTCTTAAGAGAACTAACTCGAACCTGTCAAAACATTTATTGATAAAATGGCATTTGGGCTGCAAAACAATGGTTAGGGTTGGAAATAGAAAGAAAGAAAGAGTTTAAAATGAAAAGGAAAAAGTTTAGGGACTGAAATGTAAGAAAAAAAATAAAGGATTGAAATGAAAGAAATGAAGAAAACAGAAATGTTACCACAAAACTTGACTTACTAACTGGTCGTGAGCAATCAAACTTGAGGAACTTCTCGGAGTTGGTTGCTTGGACGTTTGTACTTCAATCTTCACCCTTTTGAAATTCTGGTTTTCTTTTTTTTATCTAATTCAGATTCCTTGTATTTGGAACAATCTGAATTTTCTTTCTTTTTTTTATATCAGAATTGAAATAAGAAGATATATGGCTTACTTGATTCTTCCTTGTTGCTCTGATTACCACATGATACGCTCCAACTCTCCAATTGATTTTGTAGAGAGAAGCTTTGATTGCCCGGACATTTGAATGCAAGCAAGCCTTGTATCACGAATGTTTTCTTGTGAAAATATGTTGAAATGGATGAAAGGAGATAGGTTGCGGAAGGATGGTAGTGTTTGTATGTCAAAAGGGTGTAAGGAAAGGAAGATAGATAAGTAGGAAGATGGTTTCGGATGGTGTATGGAAGATGGTGAAGAGAAAGGATGTTGGTAGTATTCAAAGGCTAAAAAATATGAACATATGCTAAGGAGCATATACCCTAACTTGGATGAAGCCTTGAGGGTGGTAAAAGGACTTAGACTGAGAAACAATGGATGTTTAACAATCTAAAGTATCAAGATGGAAAGAAAAGGAAGACTCCACAAATCAATAAAGATTTGATAAGTCAAGAAGTTCTAAAAAGAACAAGGATGAGAGAAAACCTCACAAAGTAATTTTTATAATCTGAATTGTGTGTTTACAAATGAAAATGCATTACACATTTATAGTAAATGAAAGGGGATGGCCGAAATGGTGTGTAGGGGAGAGGGAATGATTCGGCAGCCTTGGTGTCTCCCTCCTTTGGCCGAATTGGTGTGATAAGGGCTTGAATAGGTGTTGATAACCTATCAAGCACTATTCAGCAGCCTTGCACCTTTCCAAATTGGCGCCAAGGTGTGTAGAGGTGCCTAGGTTCCCTCCTTTGCTATTCGGCTAGGTAGGTGCCCTTCCATCACTTAGCTAGGTAGCTAGTGTCACTAGCTGGTCCACTGAAGGAGCTGGTAGTAGTCAGAGGAGCTGGAGATGAGCTGGACGAGCTAGGCTTGAGCTGACTTGAGCTGAGCTAGCTAGCTGACTTAGCTAGCTAAAGGTGAGTAGCTGATTTGAGCTGATCCGAGCTTTCTTTAGCTGAGTGAGCTAGTCTTGAAGTGCCTTTAAGTTGTCCTCTAGCTACTGGAGTATTTTGGAGCTGAAACGAATCCTCCTTTGCTCAGAAATCACTCTTTTGCTATTTGAGCTCTTTGAAGCTATTTTGAGCTGAGTGAGCTGGTCCTTTAGTATCCTTGAGCTCTTTTAAGACTTCATAAGTGTTCTCGAACCATTTGGCAGTTTGTAGAGTCTTGAAACGGCCAAACAACGTTTTGAGCTGATTCCGACACTTTGAGCTGGAACCGAGCTGTAGCACACTCCCTTGAGCTGTGTTAATATAATCTATGAAGAAAACAATGAATTATATAAGTAATGTCTCATTTAAATAGTATAGGGACTATAATGCATACGTATAAAGTAAAGTTTTAAATGATGCAAACTATAATTTAAAGATGCAAAATATATGCTAAGTAAAGATGTGGATTATGTAATGCATGAATATCAAATAATATGCAAATGAATGATAACATATGATAATCTAAGCATATTATATAATGCATAAATAAGTAAATAGATAATGAAGTAAGGAAGAACTCCCTCTTCTTTCATGCTTGATAAACAAGATGAAAGCATAGTGGATGTGAGTAGAAACGTGCACACATCAGAACTTCCCTGAATTGCTTTGCCTTAGAACGAGTGATAGGTCCTATTGTAAGACCTCCGGATCAGCCTCCTTTGCTGGCATGGATGGGCTCACATCAAATCCCAAATTGTTTACACCACAAAAGAAGAATCAAGTGTGAATTTGATGGAAGAAATTGAAGTGCCGTCGAAGAGTCCTCAACCTTTCAAGTTGAAGGGGCTGATTGATTAAGAGAAATTTTTCAAAGGTGTTGTTCCATTTCAAGTTTTTACCGAACCACCACAAGGGACTCAATTGGGTTTCTCAACTCATGGCCAAATTTTTTTGGCTTCATGTTAGCAATCATTCTCTTCATAGCAATTATGATTTGAGGACGAATCGCCTTAAAGAGGGAGGGAATGATGTGAGCACGACTACAACCATTGCTAGATTCTCAAAAACCTTTTCGAGACCATTTGATCGAGGCAAGTTTTCTATGACCGAGAAGCCTCAAGAAGCTCCTGCAAGCTTAATCTGAGATGTTTGCAACAAATTCGGGTATCTGAAGGTTCTGTCTAATTATGTTCGTGGCAAGCAAGGATATGTGAGGTCTTACTTTGACCCCAAGTAAGAGCCTCCACCATTGAAGATGTCACATTAATTTGGAAGGAGTTCTTACTAGCCACATATTTATATTATGTTATAATTTCATATATGTTACATGTTTGAAGAAGCCTCATTTCAAGATCAAGAACATTGTCCAGCTTGTCCTACAATTTTGGATGGCATTCGGGCATATCTGGGCTTTGAAGTCTTCTTAGAACTTGTTCATTTATATCTTAGCTTTCCAGTGCATTTTGAATCACATCAATCCGATATCAGGAGCTTGAGGTATGATCATTTTATCGAAGATAGTGCAAGCTGAAAAATTAGTACGGGAAAACCGAAAATCCGTTAGATGGAAGCATCAAATTCATTCATTCATCTTCCTAATTCAAGTATGGAAGGCACCTAGAAGGTTAAAGGAGCTTTGGCAAAACATTCATCTCCAAATACATGAATGGATGGCATTAAAAGGCTTGGAGATCAAGGATTAATGATACATTGATGTATTGGGTGGATTCATGCATGAACCTATTTAATATGGTTCATTGAAGCATCCAAAAGCCATTCATTCACCTTGAAGAATGCATACTAATATTATACAATTTATTTAGCTTTAATTCATGTTATTTTAACTATTCACCTATCTTGTAAAAGCCTATAAATAGTGGCTACATTCATCATATTGAGACACATCTTGTACACCTTTCTTTAAAGAAATATATTGAGAATTTATACTCTTGTTTATCTTTTGACTTATCAAGCCTAGCTTGTGGCGTCTTCCTATTGAACGTATCACTTTCTAAGTGTGGCGTTCACCCCTTTGATATCGTTGGTTCCTATCTTGTTTATAGTAGTGGGTCACAATCCTATCCATTCTTATATATCGTTGGTTCCTAGTTCTATTATAACTAGTGGGTCACGATCCATTCCTAAACATTCATACATTTCAAAACCGTCAATTATCCACCATCAAACACTTCAGCCATTAATTCACTCTTTCCGCATCATTTCAATTGAGTTTGAATTTGATGTCTACCTAGTTTGGGGCATCCTTAATTCGATCCGAAACACGAGTTTCTCAACATCAACCTCGAGGGTGAGATCATATCACGTTTTGAAAGAGAATTACTCCGAAAGATGCGAGGGAACAAGGAGGAAATTTGAAAATGGGTCTTTTCACCATGGAGCATGACGTTTCAAGTGAAGGGGTACCACATGAGGACATAACCCTTCAAGAAGCAAGGAATTACTCACCAATGAACCTTCTCGATTTGAGGACAAATTGCCTCAAAGAAGGGGGGATGATGCGATCACGTTTGGCCCTAATTGGAAATTCAACATTCTCACATCATTGAAGTTCACCAAGGCTGATTCTAAGGGAGTTCTTCCTTACTTAATTATCTGTTTACTTATTTGTGCATTATATAAGATGCTTGGATTATCATATGCTATCATCCAGTTTTACATCATATGACATTCATGCATTATATGAGCCATATCTTTACTTAAGTTTTCATTATGTTTTTATCATAGATAATCATTTACATTTAGTTGCATTTATTTATGTTATTTATGTTTTTCTTTGTAGGAAATATTAACCACATCACAAGGGATCAATGAATAGCTCACTATTAGCTCGTGATGTTTGGAGTCAGCTCAATTCAGCTAGCAAGTATCACTTGCCAAGGCAACCAACTAGGAGGCAGCTCAAATTGCCAAGGCAACTCAATTCAGCTCAGCTCAAATTGCCAAGGCAGCTCATTCAACTCATAACTAGCTCAAATCAGCTTAGAGAAGAGTCAAGACAAGGATAGCTCCAATTCAGCTCCTAACAACTCCTATAGCATGAGACAAGCTTAAGAATACTCAATGAGGAGTTCACCTAGCTAAGGGCAGCTCGAAATAGCTCAAATCAGCTCCAAAGGATAAGCTAGCTAGCCTAGCTCAAGTAAGATCATGCCCAGCTCGAGGAGCTCAACTAAGCTCAAGCTATCACTCTTAGCTCCACTACCTAGCTTGCTAGCTACACTACCAAGTTAGCTAAGCATGAAGGGTCACCTAGGCAACTATTCGGCCATGGAGGGAAACCATAGTGCCTCTCCACACCTTGGCGCCAAAGTGAAGCAACACCAACCCTTGAAGAGTTAGCCGAATCATCACCAACACTCTACATGCCCATTCGGCCATTATGGAGAGAGACACAAGCCATGCCGAACCATCACATCCCCCTTGATTCATACCCATTTGGCCATCCCTTGTAATCTATAAATAGGCCTTAGATTTTCATTTGTAAAGAACAACTTTCAGAATATATAAAATATCCTTTTGTGAGGTTTTCTCTCAAACTTGTTCTTTTTAGAGCTTCTTGACTTATCAAGCCTATTTTAAGGTCTGTGGCGTCACCTATCTTCCATTCTTGATACTTCAGATTGTTGGTTCTTATAACCATTCAATATAAATCCCTATTACCACCCTCAAAGTCCTTCAACTAGAAACGAGTTTATACTTTAAGCATAAGTTCTTTCTTTGAATACTATCTGATATGTGCACGTTTGGCCCTAAATCAGCAACCTTTGATTTGAGGACAAATCGCTCAAAAGAAGGAGGAGATGATGTGAGCACATCATCAGAAGCACCACAAGAAGTACAGGACCCTGAGGTTATGCCTACAGGACCAATCACCCGTGCCAAAGCTAAGCAATTAAAGGAAGCTTACACTCACAAATGCATCACAGCTTTTGGCGGACAAATGGCTTTGAAAGGGAAGTTATACAATGTATTACATATTGAAGATATGTAACACATTGTACCTACCACATCTTTACTTTTATGCACTTATTAAGTCATTTAAGCCCTAAATTGTAATAAGCATAGAACTAATGTTTCTTTCATTATGTTTTATTCATAGGTTATATTAACACAGCTCAAGGGAGTGTGCTACAGCTCGGTTCCAGCTCAAAATGTCAGAATCAGCTCAAAATGTTGTTTGGCCGTTTCAAGACTCTACAAGCTGCCAAATGGTTCGAGGACACTTATGAAGTCTTAAAAGAGCTCAAGGGTACTAAAGGACCAGCTCACTCAGCTCAAAACAGCTTCAAAGAGCTCAAGTAGCAAAAGGGTGATTTCTGAGCAAAGGAGGATTCGTTTCAGCTCCAAAACACTCCAGTAGCTAGAGGACAACTTAAAGGCACTTCAAGACTAGTTCACTCAGCCAAAGGAAGCTCGGATCAGCTCAAATCAGCTACTCACCTTTAGCTAGCTAAGTCAGCTTGCTAGCTCAGCTCAAGCTTAGCTCGTCCAGCTCATCTCCAACTCCTCTGACTACTACCAGCTCCTTCAGTGGACCAGCTAGTGACACTAGCTACCTAGCTAAGTGATGGAAGGGCACCTACCTAGCCAAATAGCAAAGGAGGGAACCTAGGCACCTCTACACACCTTGGCGCCAATTTGGAAAGGTGCAAGGCTGCTGAATAGTGCTTGATAGGTTATCAACACCTATTCAAGCCCTTATCACACCGATACGGCCAAAGGAGGGAGACACCAAGGCTGCCGAATCATTCCCTCTCCCCTACACACTATTTCGGCCACCCCTTTCATTTACTATAAATATGTAATGCATTTTTATTTGTAAACACACAATTCAGATTATAAAAATTACTTTGTGAGGTTTTCTCTCATCCTTGTTCTTTTTAGAACTTCTTGACTTATCAAATATTTATTGATTTGTGGCGTCTCCCTTTTCCTTCCATCTTGATACTTTAGATTGTTAAACATCCATTGTTTCTCAGTCTAAGTCCTTTTACCACCCTCAAGGCCTCATCCAAGTTAGGGTATATGCTCCTTAGCATATGTTCATCTTTTTGAGCCTTTGAATACTACCAACATCCTTTCTATTCACCATCTTCCATACATCATCTGAAACCATCTTCCTACTTATCTATCTTCCTTTCCTTACACCCTTTTTGACATACAAACACTACCAACCTTCCGCAACCTATCTCCTTTCATCCATTTCAACATATTTTTACAAGAAAACATTCGTGATACAAGGCTTGCTTGCATTCAAAGGTCCGGGCAATCAAAGCTTCTCTCTACAACATCAATTGGAGAGTTGGAGCGTATCACTATCTCTTTCATTTACATCCCATTCTTTTCTTTCCATTCACTTCCATACCCGAAACAATCCTAAACACTTCACCATCCTTCCTTTCATTTCTTATCATTCATACACCACGCTACCATTTTCCGCACCATACTCAACCTTCATCATTCAATCCATCAAAGAAGACGTTTGGAGGCACAAGGTTACTTGCATTCACAGTCGGGGCAATCAAAGCTTCTCTCAACAACTACAATTGGAGAGTTGGAGTGCATCATATTACTTGATCATTTTTGGAGACGTTCATGGGAAGAAGTCGATTCAAGACTGTTTCAAATCAAGGTTATCCCAACGGACATATATTTTTCAAGATGATGATCCAAGAAACATGACTTTTGGAGGACCAACATACGTGTTCCTTGACAATTCAAAAGGTATGTCCCTTAAAGTTCCAAAGGACGTGTTTCTTGAAGATGCCTACCTAAAGGATGTGTCTCCTAAAGATTACTACGAGGAGGTGTCTTTTGAAAGTGGTTATCCATTAGCAAGGGAGAAGGAGGATTTGACTATTCACACATTTACCTACTGCCCCTTTAAATCATTCTTCAATTTGAGGACAAATCGCCTTAAAGAAGGGGTGATACATGCATTCGAGAGGTGAAACTAATCATCTTGGAAAAGAAGTTAAAACTGTTTTGCAAGTCAGAAACGTCAGTCAACTTGCAACTCCTTTTTGGATGGGATCCAAGCATCTATGGGTCGACATGTCTTGTTGAAACTTGTCCGACTGTCAATTAGCTTTCCAACGGATCTTGAAAAGCCTCAATCGGACATCTAGAACTCAAGATACGTCTATTTTAGCGAAGACAACGCATGCAGAAGTTCCTATACGGGATTAATACGAGATTTTTGGATAATTATGAATTTTCAAGATTTTATTTGATTATTTGTAATTTAAATCAATATAGGATTCTACAATATCTATTAGGATCAGATTATGATTTTATTTTCAACATTTATTTATTATTAGAAGTTACTTATGTAATTAGGATTCCTAAGTTTACTAGGATTAGAACTTCTCCAAGGCTTATATAAGGAGGCTTCAACCATATTGTAATTCATATTTGAATGATTAAATAAAGTTCTCTTTTGAGTTCAGACTTGCAAGAAGTATAACTTGTGTTCTTTATTTTAGAAGCGATTCTTCAAGTTTGTCATAATTTGTTGTTGATCTTCACACTCCTGCTTGCCTAGATAATTGCGTCTAGGAGGGTGGGTTAGAGCCGTTTGAGGTTGCTTGCTTGGTTAATTGCGATCAAGATGGTGCCGAGGACAATTTATCTATTTATCTTCCATCTCCATCGTCATCGCCTATCTTCAGCCATCTTTTCACTGATCCAACATTCGCGCCAACATCCTTATCCGCTTTCGCAAGCTCAACGTTCACGTATACGGGGCCGCATCCGTACCAGTCTCTTTTTGCAATGTAATTTACAAGTTCCTTCTCATTGAGATCATCACTATTGTTCTTTTGGTTGCAAAGTGACTCATTCTCATCTTCAAAATTGTTATTAATGCTAGAAGAGGAATAAGCATAAATAGAAATTTGAAAACAATCAATGGTACCTTTTGATTGTAGCGTACCTTCGTCGGTGTTTGTCGTTTGATGATCATCTTGAATCAAAATAGTAGGTTTGTCACTAGAACCAAACACACTACATAGAATTTCTTCCTCATCAATAGGCATGGTATCACCTTCATCGTGTTCTTTAGGAGAACAAATCTCTTTATCATGTTCTGAATCACAGATTTCAATATCATTAGAAGGCATGATTTCAGACAACATGTCTCTCAAAAAATTTTCTTGAAAATAAGACTTATCTAGACAATCATACCCGGATTGATCTAGTCGACAACAATAATGACATCGAGTCCCCAAAAGAGTAAAATTCAATACGTTGCTAAATGACATCCTCAAGAATGATCTGAATCTGATATCAAATGATACAGACACGACCCTGTATACGCGAACGTTGAGCCTGCGGAAGTGGATAAGGATGTTGGCGCAAATGTTGGATCGGTCAAAAGATGGATGAAGATCGGCGATGATGATGGAGATGAAAGATAAATGGTCCTCGGCACCCCCTTGATTGCAATTAACCAAGCAAGCAACCTCAAGCGGCTCTAACCCACCCTCCTAGACGCAATTACCTAGGAAAGCAGGAGTGTGAAGATCAACAACAAATTTTGACGAACTTGAAGAATCGCTTCTAAAATAAAGAACACAAGTTATACTTCTTGCAAGTCTGAACTCAAAAGAGAACTTTATTTAATCGTTCAAATCTGAATTATAATGTGGTTGAAGCCTCCTTATATAAGCCTTGGAGAAGTTCTAATCCTAGTAAACTTAGGAATCCTAATTACATAAGTAACTTCTAATAATAAATAAATGTTGAAAATAAAATCATAATCTGATCCTAATAGATATTGTAGAATCCTATATTGATTTAAATTACAAATAATCAAATAGAATCTTGAAAATTCATAATTATCCAAAAATCTCGTATTAATCCCGTATAGGAACTTCTGCATGCGCTGTCTTCGCTAAAATAGATGTATCTTGAGTTCTAGATGTCCGATTGAGGCCTTTCAAGATTTTTTGGAAAGCTAATTGACATCCGGACAAGTTTCAAGAAGACATGTCGACCCATAAATTCCTAGATGCCATCCAAAAAGGAGTCGCAAGTTGACTGACGTTTCTGACTTGTAAAACAATTTTAACTTCTTTTCCAAGATGATTAGTTTCACCTCTCTCATGCATGTATCAAGGGGGGATGATGCGATCCCAATCAGCACCAATTTTCTCCATGACTTGATCAAAACATGGACGTTCATGAAGGCTAATGCTAAGGGAGTTCTTCCTTGCATTATCCTATATTATCTTATTTATACATCTTATTTTATAATAAGCATGCATTCACATATTAACATATGTTATCATATCATCTTAGTTTACCATGTCATTCATATCACTCATATATGATGTGAGCACGTTTATGCCACCCAACGAATGCAACTTCAAAATTTTAGAGAAGTTTGCTTTTTCAATTGTTACATACTGATGTGTAACATTTTTATGCTATATTTTTTATATTGGTGCGTTTTACTATGTATATAGTATGTTTGGTGTGTTTTGAATAAGTTTGATATGCCTTATAATATTTTTATATTTGTTTACGTGTTATTGAATAAGTTTACAAAGCTGTGATAGGAGTTTCATTGTTTTGTGACAAGTACATAGGAGTACACTAGCTCAAGTGAGCATATACAACTCAACTCCAACTCAAGTAAGTGTGTGCAGCTCATCTCTAGCTCACCAGAGTGTATGCAACTCGGTCCCAGCTTAGGAGAGTGTAACCAGCTCACTTTCAGCACATCACACTTTCAGCTAGTTCGTTTCAGCTCAGCTCATTTCCAGTCAGCTCAACTTTAGCTCCACTAGCTCAACTATAGTTGACAAGTCCCGTAGCAGCTGAACAAGTGTCCTACATGTGTATGGCATCTAGTACAACAAGTGTGGGCCGAAATGATGTTGTTTCGAGTATGTGTGTGCATGTGTCATGCACGAACAACCTTCACCATACGTGACTAGCATCGAACAAGGCATGTGTTTTTTTTATTCTCATCAAACAAGGCATTTCCAGCACCAAAAAAACAAAGCACGTGGATAATTTCAAAGCATGCAGCCGGGTGCAATTTAAAATTCAAAAAAAAGGTCAAGCACAATTACACGGCCAGTGACCTATTGTTTGAATTTCACCATGTGCCGAATTATTTTTCTATCACATTGTGCGAGCAGAGAATGGATAAGTTGAATTGGTTTCTGCCAATTGAATTTCAAACTACAAAGGACATGCACATTTTGCATGTGCCTAAATTCCCATGCCGCCACTTTGATTCCACATGCACGACCAAGGAGCAAAGTTTTTTTGAATTTTAAATGCATGCATATTTTGCATGTGTTTTAATTCACATTTCCACCCACTTTGAATACACGACTGATATTCAATACCGCCCATAGGTAGTTTACTTTAAAAAAATTTAAATGGCTTCATTAACAACCACAAGTGTATAATCGTCAACCATCTTTATGTATTATTTATATTGCCTAACATAATTGTAAAAAGGTTAGACAGTTTATGAAAGTTTTATTTTGTGAGATATTATCTCTCAACTTTGGTTCTTTTTGGAACTACTTGACGTTTCAGACTTTGTTTTGATTTGTCAAAAATTTACTTGATACTTCGGGTTCCTAGATCGCTTTCTAGTGGGTCCAAGTCCTTCGGCGTTAGACAAATTCGATTCGGGTTTGCCCAGTAGACTGTGTAGGTTCTTTCGAGTTTAACGTTATCAAATTTCCGCTAAATTTTCAGCAACGTTTCTGTCATTTTCCGGACACCGAAACAACCATGAACGCCCTTTGAAGCATTCGTCTTCTTCATCGTCTAAAATCTGTCCAGAAATTCCTACACCCTTTTTCTTTATTTCTTTTTATTTTCTTTTTATTTTGATCCTAAAACAATGTCCATATTTGTTTTTATTGCAGATATATGCTTGCTACTATCCCAGATCCGTTACAGACAATGAACATTGTTTCTCAAGAAACACACCTTTATCATATGGTAATTAGAGCTTAGTCGGATTTTAGCATGTTTTGCGCTACAAAACAATAAAAAAGAAAAAAAATTCGAAATTCTGAAAAAATTCAAAGTTTGACCAGAAAAGTCAAAGTACAAAAAAATCGAAAAAAATCAGATTCGAATATTAAGTGTATTTTACATATATAAAGTGTTGTTTGTTCGTTGAAATGCTTGGAAATGATGAAGGATGCTTGCTTATGCCATTAAATGCTTGAAAATCACCTAGAACAACTTGTTCTTGTTTGTTCGGTGATAGGATCGTTGTAAGCATTTCTTTGCAGTTGTAGTAAGTTGTCTTTCTTTTCCTTCATTTTTTTGTGTCAGGCTTATTTTCTTATTTTATTGTTAATTTCCAGCCTTGTTGCTTTTCTTTTTCAGCCTTTTTTTTATTTCACCTAACAACCCCTATTTGTCCTTTAACCATTTGTTTGTTTACCTATTATATTATCTTGTAAGTTTGACACAGTTAACAAGTCCGAAAGATCAAGTTAGTTCCTTAAAGAATTGATTGCAAGAGATCGAGTGGAAAAGGCAATTGAGCATGTGAGAACAGAAGGGGAGACAAAAAGAGCCATTCAAGTATTCTCCTGAGTGAAACATGAGCGTTTGAGTGCAATTATTGAGCGATCTTTCCTTGGAGCGATTTGTGAGATTTTGTTGAGTGTGCAGTGAGGTCCATTTCTTTATTTTTATCACTAATATATATATATATATATATATATATATATATATTGTGTTTTTGTTTGTTGTTTTGGTTTTTCAACATGCCAGGTTCTGATGATAATTCAGATGAACAACAACCACTGAATCTCCAGATGCAAGCCTTAGAGCGCATGATGCAACGAGTGATTGCAAATGCATTGAAACATATACATTCTCAATTGGATAGATTAGATGGGGGTGGTTCCCATTCTGTCCATGAAGAGATAAATGATGACAATGTGCAAACATTTGCTACTGGTGAAGCACTTGTTGACAAGAGAAGTCTGAATGATCATCCAGCACATGATGAACCGCAACGAAACAACCTCTTCCATACAAGATGCAACGTGAACGGTAAAGTATGTGTTGTGATTATTGATAGTGGTTGTTGTGCTAACGTTGCTAGTACTCTCATGGTTGATAAGTTAGCCCTGAAGATCAAACCATCTCGGCCAAAGCTCATTTCAAGATCAAACCATCTCGGCCAAAGCTTCAAGACAATGCAAGCTCCTAAACAGCTCCTAACAACTCGAGGTAGCTCAGGGACACTTAAAGACAAGCTCACCTAGCTAAGGGCAGCTCTTATTAGCTCAAATCAGATCCAACACTAAGTGAAGCTCATTCAGCTAGTAGCTCAGCTAATTTCAGCTCACCACTAGCTCGGCCAGCTCATCTCAGCTCATCATCTAAAGGGCATGTTCCCTCCCCAAGAGACATGATCGACCAACCTTAGAGGGAAACATGTTTGGGCGCCATTTCTTGGAGGGAAACACATGGAGGGGTCATCAATCAAGCCGAATAACAAGGAAACCATTCAAGAAGGCACCAGCCTTTGCCGAACCAACAAGATGTAGGGCTTGCTAATACGTTGGAAACTCTCAAAATCACTTTGATACGGTAAGGTTTGTCGAAACGGCGTTCCTCGAATGTTAACAGATCTAGGGTTGTCGCAAGCATGTCTCTACAATAAAAACAACAACAAAATAGAGGAATTAAGTTGGTGGTGTTTAACATAGTTTAACAATGAAACAAGAAGAGGAAATGAAGAAGAAAGAAAAAATCGGAGTTGTTGTTTAGAAGGATTTTAGAATTATGATGAAGATGAGTGCTTCAATGTTCAACAATGGCAGCAAGGTTTGAGCATTCATCAATGGCAGTAAGGTTGGTGGAAATTTTCCGGAATTCTGAAAGAACGATGAACCCGAAAGAACCTGCACAATTTCCTATGCAAACCTTAATCGAATATGTTCAACGTCAAAGGACTTGGACCCACTAGATAGCGATCTAAGAACCCGAAGTATCAAGGATTGACACAACAAACAAGTTGAAATGTCAAGAAGAAGTTCTGAAAAGAACTGAACAAGAGAAATTCTCTCAAGTAAATTTTTATTCAAAAGTGTGTAACCATTGTACATTAAAGTTTACAAATATATAGCATATACAAAGGGGTGAAGCCGCCCAAATGTTTGGCTGAAAGTTGGACGAATTTAACACATGTATTTTGTGTTCAAATTCAAACGAAAATCTGCACATAACTTCCTTAATGTGTGGCTGAGTTTAATTCACACATTTTACATGTGTTAATTGTGTGAATTATTTGAATTTGAAATCTGTCCACATGTGTTAATTGTTTGAATTTCAGATCTGTCCACATGCTTGCCCACACATGCCATGCACATTCTTGGAGAGGTGTAGGACGCCCCATATGCTGCTCACATTGATAAAGGCGTTGCATGTCAAAACAACGTTCCTTGAGTGATACGGATCTAGGATTGAAGCAAGCATTTCCCTGCAATTAAACAAAACAAAGAGGCTGCTTTTAGGCTTAGAATTACGTGAAAATGAAGTAAGAAGAAATTGCTGGAATTTTTGGGCATATTTGAGGGAGGAAGATGAATGCTTCAACGTTCATCCATGGCCGTCTTGAGTGCTCAAAAATGGTAGAAACTTGCTGGAAACTTGAACAACGAAGAACTCGCACAATCTATTATGCAAACCCGAATCGAATACGTTCAACGTCAACAGACTTGGACCCTCTAGATAGCAATCTAGGAACCCGAAGTATCAAGGAAATTTGACACAATAAAACAAAGTCTGAAATGTCAAAGAAATTCTAAAAAGAACCGAAATTGAGAGAAAACTCACAAATAAATTTTTCATTCAAAAAGTCTAACCTTTGTAAAGTAAAAGATTACAAATATATAGACATCGTAGAGGGGTTAGGCTCCTATTTGCATGGCTGAAATTTAAACTTAATGTGTGTTTAAATTCAAAACGAATCTGCCAAGGCTGCCACATGCCGTGCACATGCATGGAGGAAGGGTAGGACGCCCATATGCAAGGCACATGCCTCTCGGACACTCTCCCACACGTAGGACAGGTTTCAGCTGCTTTTTGACTCGTCAGCTGGAGTTGAGCTGAAGTGAGCTGAATTCAGCTAACTGAGAGTGTAGTGAGCTGAATTGAGCTGAGATGAGCTGCATACACTCCTTTGAGCTTGAGATGAGCTGCATACACTATTGTGAGCTTCACCCGAGCTAAGATTAAGTTCTTAAGCTGTCGTCCTTCATTGTATCTACAAGGAAACAATACAAACACATATAAGCTTTGCAAACTTAATGTAAACTTATAATAAGCCGAAAGAACAATCCAAACTTATTCTAAATTACACAACAAGCTGGCATAACTTAGTAAACATATCTAAAAACTAGATTAATTATTGAAAACATATCAAACATGCATCAAGGCTGTGCAAACTTATTTATAATCATGCAAACACATAATACATAATATATACAAGGGAAACACTTATAGATACTTAGTAATATAAGTAAAGAAATGTTACACATCAGTATGTAACAAGTGAAAGAGCAAACTTCCCTGAAAGTTTGAAGTTGTACCGTTGGATGGCATAAACGTGTTCACATCATCCCCCTTCTTTAATGCAATTTGTTTCCAAAACGACGATCAGGACAAAAGGGAACAACTTCGATTTTCGTTTGGCGGGGAACTTCTTTAACCTCCGTGCTTGGCACAAATGCTAGCCACCTGGCACAAACTCTTTTGCAAAGAACACAAATGTTGAAGGCGCAAGATGTGCCTTCATTCTTGTACCCTTTCGAATAATGGACAACATAGATGCAAACAAAGCTCGTTGCACATTCTTGATCCTACAAACACGTATACGTAAATACAACTCCAAAGAACAATGCAAATCTCGACTATCAACCAGATTCACAAACGCAGATCCATAAATCCAAGTACAACAAAAGAACTCATAATCCAAAGATGAAAAATCAATAGCACTATGGAAAGGAATGTCAAACTGTGATAAAGAAGGTTGCTAAATTTCTAAAAAGAACATAAATGCGTTAGACATACCAATGTTTGCAACCTTTCGGACTTCATATGGCACCACTTTATCAATTTGAAAATTAGAAGAAGTAGAAGAAAATGTAGAATCAGATAATATCTTTGAATTCACTTTCTCTTTTTCACATTCATTCTCCTCTTTTCTTGCCTTCCAAGCTACAATACTCGCCTTCAAATGAATTTGGTATTCATATACTTCACTTGGAGTCAAAGGTGCCAAAATTACCTTTTTGCCCTCATGAGTAAACTTATTTATAATCATGCAAACACACAATACATAATATATACGAGGAAAACACTTATAGATACTTAGTAAAATAAGTAAAGAAGTGTTACACATTAGTATGTAACAAGTGTGATAAAGGGGTACGTTGCTTCAGAAACAATGTTCCTTGTTTGTAAAGGGATCTAGGATCGTTGCAAACATTTCTCTGCAAAAAACACAAGGGACGTTTTTAGGAGTTAAAATAACAAAGAAAACAAAGGAAAATGAAAAAAAAAGAAAGAAAGAACAAGGTGTAGGAATTTTTGGACGAATTTGGACTTGAACAAAGATGAAGGCGTCAGGGGGCTTTCAAGGCTGTTTTGATGTCCAAAATGAGGCAGAAACATTGCTGAAAATTCTGCGGTTGATTCACGACGACGAACTCGAAAGAACTCGAACAATATGTTGAACGAACCCGAATCGAATATGTTCTTCGTCAAACGGACTTGGACTCAATAGATAGCGATCTAGGAACCCGAAGTATCAAGAACGATGACACAATCAAACAAAGTTTGAAAATGAGAGAAAATCTCACAAGTATAATGTATTTCATAAAATGTCTAACCTTTCTTACATTAATTTCGTACATATATATATGACAAAGGGGAGGGGTGGCCGGCCATAACTTGTGGCTGAGTTTAAATTACAAATTAAAATTTAAACTTTAAATTTTATGTAAAAAAGCTTCCCTTGGGCGGCAACATAAATCAGCCACACATTTTGAAGTTTTGGGCGCCCTTGTGAAACACATTTAACATGTGTTATTTGTTTGAAATTCAAACAAAAACCACATGTTCTTACCCTTTAGTTTTGTGCCGCACAAATGAGAGTAAGGGCCTTGTTTGGTTCGGCCAAATGCTGATCCATATGCTTGGCGCGTGTGTGGCATGCCAATGCTGCCCAAGCATGCCGAGCACATGTGTGGAGGGTGCACATGCATGTCACATGCTTAGGACACCTTTCCCTCGTGTAGGATATGTTTCAACTACAGTAGGTCACTTGAGCTGGAGTTGAGCTAGTTGAGCTAAAGCTGAGCTAGATGGACTTGAGGTGAGCTGAAATGAGCTGAAGGAGAGTGTAGTGAGCTGAGTTGAGCTGGGAGCTAAGCCTTTGAGCTGCCTCGAGCTAAGGTGAGCTGCTTACACTCCTTTGAGCTTCATCCGAGCTGAATATATCTCTCTTGAGCTGATGTCCTTCCTTATACATGCATAAACAATTGAAAAACGCTTATCAAAGCTTCGTACTTAGTGTCATACAAACTAATAAGCTGAAAAGTAAGATGCATACTTATTCAACAACTCTTATCAAATAAAAAACAATATAATGCATATCACACCAATCATAAAAACATACTTAACAGATTATAAACATATTTAACATACCTAATACGTAGTATAACCTAATTATGTCACATATCAGCATGAAACACATTATAAAGCGTATATTCTAAGGCATAAACATGCTCAAATGAATCAGGGATTGTAGAACAAGTAAGAAAAAGAGCTTCCCTGAACTTCTTTGCCTTAGAACGGGTAATAGGTCCTAATGATAAAACCTCCGGATCAGCTTGCTTGTCGTGAAAAGATATGCTCACATCATCCCCCTTCTTGAAAAGAATTTGACCTCAAATCTGCAGAATCGTCATAAGGGGTTAAATCAGAAACATTAAATGTGGCACTTACATTGTAGTCTCCCCATAAGTCTATCTTGTAGGCGTCTTCATTCACTTTTGCCAACACCTGAAAAGGACCATCTTCACGCGGTAACAGCTTGGACCGCCTTTGGGTTGGAAATCTTTCCTTTCGGAGATGAACCCAAACCCAGTCACCAACATCGAAGGTGACTCACTTCCTTCCTTTGTTTTCTTGTTTTTCATACTGCTGAGTCCTTCGTTCAAGATTCTCTCCTTTACCTGTTGATGCAACTTCTTTATGTATTCTACTTTTGCTTGACCGTCCCTGTTCGTCGCCTATTCTTATGGCAAAGGCAACAAATCTAGTGTAATAGGATTAAAACCATAAACAACCTCAAATGTTAACATCTTAGTAGTAGAATGTACAACATGATTATACGCAAACTCAACATGTGGCAAACAATCTTCCCAAGTTTTAATGTTCTTTTTAATGATGAAACGAAGTAAAGTAGATAAAACCCTATTAACAACTTCAGTTTGTCCATCAGTCTGGGGATGGCAAGTAGTAGAAAACATAAGTTTCGTAGCTAATTTGCTCCAAAGAGTCCTCCAGAAGTGACTCAAAAACTTTACATCCCTGTCAGAAACAATTGACCTTGGAATACCATGTAATCGCACAACATCTCTAAAGAACAAGTTAGCCACATTAACAACATCATTAGTTTTATGGCATGCAATGAAATGTGCCATCTTTGAGAATCTATCAACCACAACAAATATACTATCTCTACCTGTCCTAGTTCGAGGCAATCCTGAATTAAAATCTATAGAAAGAAATATCAGTCCAAGGGGAATCAGGAATAGGTAAAGGTAAGTACATACCATGTGGTGAAACCTTCGATTTTGCTTTCCTGCAAGTCACACAACGTTCACAATACCTTTTGACATCTCTGCGCATCTTTGGCCAAAACAAATGCTCCTTCAAGGTATGTAACGTCTTGGTGACTCCAAAATGACCCATCAATCCACCTTCATGTGCCTTACAGATCAGTATGTCACACATCGAACCCTGTGGAATGCATATCTTGTTTTCTTTGAAAAGATAACCATCATGCTTGTAAAATTTTCCATCTGCACCTTTCTCACAAGCATTATACTTATCTCTAAAATCAGGATCATCAGGGTATAACTCACGAATGTATGCAAAACCAATCTAATGTGAATCAAGATAACTCAAAAGTGCATACCTACGTGACAATGCATCAGCAACGACATTATCTTTCCCCTTTTTGTATCGAATGACAAGGAAAATATTCTAAGAATTCAACCCATTTAGCATGTCGTTTATTTAATTTATGCTGACCTGTGATATAACGAAAAAGATTCTTGGATTTGGAAGCCTTCAATCAAGTTGTTGCAAGAATTAAGAGCTCTAGACTCAATCAAGAAAGCTTTGGGCAGATCTGAAAATTCAATAGAAAAGAGAAGGGCTTTTCTTGAAAATTTCAGATTCAATGCTGGAAATTTAAAGAAAAGAAGACAATAAGGAAGATTAGAAGATGAATAACAAGAATATAACGAAAAAGATTAAAAAAAGATGAAGAGAAGAATAGGTAAAACAAATCTGAAATTTCCAGCTTTGTTTATGGAATTTTGGGAGATGGCGTGAAGATTGAAGATGAAGATGGCTTGCGATTTGTTGTTGTTGTTTTGTCCTCGGCACCCTCTTCGACGCAATTATCTAAGCAAGCAACCTCAAGCGGCTCTAACCCACCCTCCTAAGCGCAATTACCTAGGCAAGCAAGAGTGTGAAGATGATCTCCCTCACAAGAACTTGATGTGTGCACGCTCACCAGCAAGTTTTGCACACTTTCATGTTGTGTTTCACACATGAAAGACCCGGGAGTTTTCCTTACTTCTCTCATATTACTTACTTTTTCTACACTCACTTCTGGTTATTTAAATTCATGTTATCATATCATACTTTGTATATGTCTTGCATACTTTATTTTTATGATCTTAGCATGCTACATGTGATACACATACTTAGGCTTTAAAAACCACATCTTTACTTAGCATATATTTTGCATCTTTAAATTACAAGTTTTCATCATTAAAGCATTACATTCAATTTATGCATTATAGTTCTTATACTATTTAAATGAAGTATTACTTATATAAATCATTTGTTTTCTTCATAGGTTATATTAACATAGCTCAAGAGTGTGTGCTACAGCTCGGTTCTAGCTCAAAACGTTGTTTGGCCGTTTCAAGACTCTACAAGCTGCCAAATGGTTCGAGGACACTTATGAAGTCTTAAAAGAGCTCAAGGATTGATGTGAGCACGTTTATGCCACCCAACGATGCAACTTCAAACTTTCATGGAAGTTTGCTTTTTCATTTGTTACATACTGATGTGTAACATTTCTTATACTTATATTATTTATATCAGTGTGTTTACTATGTATATAGTATGTTTGGTGTGTTTTGAATAAGTTTGATATAACTTATGGTGTGTTTATATTTGTTTGTGTGTTAATAAATAATTGTGCACTTGTTTACGATTTGTATTATTGTTTCCATTAAGTTTACAATGCTTTAATGGAAGTTTGTTGCCTTTTGACATAGGTACGTAGGAGGACACTAGCTCAAGAGAGTATATGCAGCTCCACTCCAGCTCAAGTGAGCATATGCAGCTCAAATCCAGCTCAAGAGAGTGCAACCAGCTCATTTTCAGCTCATCACACTTTCAGCTAGTTCGTTTCAGCTCAGCTCATTTCCAGTCAGCTCAACTTTAGCTCCACTAGCTCAACTTTAACTGACAAGTCCAGAAGTAGCTGAAAAGCATCTTGCATATCGGGGAGTGTGCTAGTGCACATGTGGCAGCCTAGGTGGCATCTGGTCATCTCCAGCACCCACGTGGCAGCTTGACACATGTGTGTGAATGTGCAGCGGAATCAGCCCGTTTTCTCCTTCATTATGCGCCATTTGCAAGAAAGGATAAGCCCGAGTGGTTATGTTTGAATTTCAAACATAAAAATCACATGTTAAATGTGATTTTCATGTGTTTTGGGCGCCTAAACTTGTGGCTGCCAATTGAGTCCGCCCAAAAGGAGTTATTTTCACTCAAATTCAATTTTTAAACTCATTTTAATATCAGCCACACAACTTAAACGAATTTGGCAGCCCTTGTACCTATATATATGTGTTTAAACAATGTAATTTGGTAAGATATTTTGGAAATAAAATTTGTTTGAGAGAGTTTCTCTTGTTCGGTTCTTTTTAGAACTATCTTTTGACATTTCAGACTTTGTTTTGAATTGTCAAATTTCCTTGATATTTCGGGTTCCTAGATCGCTATCTAGTGGGTCCAAGTCTCCGACATAAAGCATATTCGATTCAGGTTTGCTCAGTATATTGTGCAGGTTCTTTCGAGCTTTTCGTCTTTGACGTTAGACAGATTCGATTCGGGTTAGTTCAGCAGACTGTTCGAGTTCTTTCGAGTTTAACGTTGCCAAACTTTCGCTGATTTTCCAGCAACGTTTCTGCCACAATTTGGTCACCGAATCAGCCTTGAAAGCCCATTCAAGCCTTCATCTTTGTTCGATTCCAAATTCGTCTAGAAATTCCTACACCCTTTTTCTTTGTTTCTTTTTATCTCTTTATATTTTTTTTTGTTATTTTAACTATCTAAAAACGTCCATTCTTGTGTTTTATTGCAGAGAAATGTTTGCTACGATCCTAGATCCGTTTACGAACAAGGAGCGTTGTTTCTGAAGCAACGTACCCCTGTATCATATGGTATCAGAGCCAGGTTGGATTATAGCACTTTCTGCACTACAAGAAATAAAAAAAATACAAAAGTAAAAAAAATCGAAATTCTGGAGAAAAAAAGTTAAAGTCAAAGTTTGACCAAAAAGTCAAAGTCAACAAAAAAATTCAAAAAAATTCAAAAAATCAGATTCAAATATTTGGTGTATTTTTACGTTCATATGTGCTGTTGGTTCGTGAAAATGATGAAGGATGATCAAATTTGCCTTGGAATGCTTCGAAATCTCCCGAAACAACTTCTTCTTGTTTGTTCGGTGATAGGGTCGCTGCAAGCATTCCTATTGCAGTAAGTTCTTTGTTTTCGTTCCTTCATTTCATTTTCAGCCTTGTTCTTGTTTCATCACCAAAATTCCAGCCACCTTTCTTTTATTTTCTAACCTTTGATTTTTATTTTAACATCCCCAAAATTATTCTTAACCTTTGTTTTCTTCACCTCTTTAAGTTTTCTTGAAAGTTGACACAGTTAACAAGTCTGAAGGATCGAGTTAGTTCTTTAAAGAACTGATTGCGAGAGATCGAGTGGAAAAGGCAATTGAGCGTGTGAGAACAGAAGGGGAGACAAAAAGAGCCATTCAAGTATTCTCCCGAGTGAAACACAAGTGTTTGAGTGCAATTGTTGAGCGATCTGTGAGATTTTGTTGAGTGTGCAGTGAGGTCCCTTTTTTTTCGCTAACATATATATATATATATATATATATATATATACATTGTGTGTGTGTTTTGTTTTTGTTATTTTGGTTATTCAACATGGCAGGTTGTGATGATAATTCAGGTGAACAACAACCACTGAATCTCCAGATGCAAGCCTTAAAGCGGATGATGCAACAAGTGATTGCTAATGCATTGAAACCTATACATTCTCAATTGGATAGATTAGATGGGGGTGGTTCCCATTCTGTCCATGAAGAGATAAATGATGACAATGTGCAGACATTGGCTACCGGTGAAGCACTTGTTGACAAGAGAAGTCTGAATGATCAACCATCAGAGGATGAACCGCAACGAAACAACCTCTTCCATACGAGATACAACGTGAATGACAAGGTATGTATTGTGATTATTGATAGTGACAGTTGTGCTAACGTTGCTAGTACTCTCATGGTTGACAAGTTAGGACTGAAGACGACCACACAACCCAATCCGTACAAGTTACAATGGTTGAATGATGGTGTTGAAATCAAAGTTACCGAACAAGTTGTTGTACCATTTTTCATTGGTAAATACAAGGATGAGGTAACTTGTGATGTTTGTTCTATAGATACTTGTCATTTGTTGTTAGGAAGACCGTGGCAGTATGATAAGAGAGTTTTACACGATTGTTACACAAATCGATACTATGGTGTTGCTGATTAAAACAACATTCCTCGTTCATTCGCGGATCTAGGATTGAAGCAAACATTTCTCTGCAACAGAAACAAATATGGGCTGTTGTTTAGAGGCTAAAGTGTTAAAAAAACGAAAGAAAAGAAGAAATAGGGAGAAAGAATGTTGCTGGAAATTCTGGGCAATTCTGAAGGTTGAAGATTAGCATTCAACAATGGCAGCAACGTTCTTAAAGAATTTGAACAAAAATTCCAAGGAAGAACTCGAACAATCTACTGAACGAACCCGAACCTTATCTTGAATTCTGCTCGAATAGGACTTGGACCCTTCAATTATCGAACAATTGAGAACCCGAAGTATCAAGTGTTTGACAATCAATTCAGAATTGAAAGTCAAGAAAAGTTCTAAAAAGAACTGAATTGAGAGAAATTCTCACAAGTGTAATTTGTTTCATAAAAAGTCTTACCTTGTTCATACAAATTTAACAAATATATATAGGGAAAAACAAGGGAGAGGGCGCCCAAATTAGTGGCTGAGTTTGAATTCAAAATAAACACATGTTAAATGTGTTTAAAAATGCAAAAGAAATCTGCCAATAACCTCCCCCAAATTGCAGCACATGTGATGATAATTTGTGGCTGTGTTTGAACGAAATTAACACATGTTAAATGTGTTCAAATTTCAAAAAAAAGGTGGCTGATAACTTCTCTTCAAAATGGCGCCCAAATTGCTTCAAATCTGCCACATGCTTGCACACACATGCACATTCTGTCCACACATGCCGTGCACATGCTTGAAGAGATGTAGGACGCCCCACATGCTGCTCACATGCTTGTAGGACACTCTCCCACATGTAGGACACCTTTGAGCTGCTTCTGGACTTGTTAGCTGAAGTTGAGCTAGTGGAGCTAAAGTTGAGCTGACTGGAGCTGAAACGAGCTGAATTCAGCTAGCTGGGAGTGAAGTGAGCTGAGTTGAGCTGCCTATACTCCTTTGAGCTGAAGATGAGCTACGTACACTCAAGTGAGCTTCACCCGAGCTAAGTTTAAGCCTTTGAGCTGCTGCCCTTTTATTGTAACTATATGAAAGCAAAAGAAACACACTCAGAGCATTGTAAACTTATTGAAAACATTCAAGCAAGCTACAAAACAATGCACCCTTATTGTTTTAACACACAACAAGCTAACATAGCTTAACATACAATATTATAAGCTGGCAAACTTATCTAAAACACACTTAACATAATATATACATAGCAAACACACCTATATAAGTAGTATAGTATATGTATGTCACATATCAGCATGCAACACATTATAAAGCCTATGTTCTAAGACATGAACATGCTCGAATGAATCAGGAATTGTAGCACAAGTAAGAAAAAGGGCTTCCCTGAATTTCTTTGCCTTAGAACGAGTGATGGGTCCTGTTGGTAAGACCTCCGGATCAGCTTGTTTGTTCTGAACTGATGTGCTCACATCATCCCCCCCTTCTTGAAAAGGATTTGACCTCAAATCTGTAGAGTCATCAAAAGGGGTTAAGTCACAAACATTAAAAGTGGCACTCACATTATAATCTCCCGGTAAGTCTATCTTGTAGGCATTGTCGTTCACTTTCGCCAACACCTGGAAAGGACCATCTCCGCGCGGTAACAGTTTGGACTGCCTTTGGGCTGGAAATCTTTCCTTTCGGAAATGAACCCAAACCCAGTCTCCAACTTCGAAGGTGACTCGCTTTCTTCCCTTGTTTGCTTGCTTTTCATATTGCTGAGTCCTTCGCTCAAGATTCTCCTTCACTTGCTGATCCAACTTCTTGACATATTCTGCTTTAGCTTGACCGTCCCTGTTGGTCACCTGTTCTTGTGGCAGAGGTAACAAATCTAGAGGCGTAATGGGGTTAAAACCATAAACAACCTCAAATGGTGACATCTTAGTAGCAGAATGAATGTCATGATTATATGCAAATTCAACATGTGGCAAACAATCCTCCCAAGTCCTAATGTTCTTTTTAATGATGGAACGAAGTAAAGTAGATAAAACACGATTAACAACCTCAGTTTGTCCATCAGTTTGGGGATGGCAAGTAGTAGAAAACATAAGTTTCGTACCTAGTTTGCTCCAAAGAGTCCTCCAGAAGTGACTCAAAAACTTTACATCCCTGTCAGAAACAATCGACCTGGGAATACCATGTAAACGAACAATCTCTCTAAAGAACAAGTTAGCCACATTAACAGCATCATCAGTCTTATGGCATGCAATGAAATGTGCCATCTTAGAGAATCTATCAACCACAACAAACACACTATCTCTACCAGTCCTAGTTCGAGGCAATCCCAAAACAAAATCCATAGAAATGTCAGTCCAAGGGGATTCAGGAATAGGTAAAGGTAAGTACATACCGTGTGGTGAAACCTTCGACTTTGCTTTCTTACATGTCACACAACGTTCACAGTACCTTTCAACATCCCTACGCATCTTTAGCCAAAACAGATGCTCCTTCAATGTGTGCAACGTCTTAGTGACACCAAAATGACCCATCAATCCACCTTCATGAGCCTCACGAATCAGAATATCACGTATGGAACCCTGTGGGATGCATATCCTGCTTTCTTTGAAAAGATAGCCTTCATGCCTGTAAAACATTCCATCTGCACCTTTTTCACAAGCATTAAACTTATCCCTAAAATCAGGATCATCAGGGTATAATTCACGAATATATGCAAAACCAATCAGATGTGAATCAAGATAATTCAAAAGCACATATCTACGTGATAAAGCATCAGCAATGACATTCTCCTTTCCCTTTTGTAACGAATAACATAAGGAAATGATTCAGGAAATTCAACCCATTTTGCATGTCGTTTATTCAATTTATGCTGACCTGTAATGTACCGTAAAGACTCGTGGTCAGTGTGGATCACAAACTCCTTAGGCAACAAATAATGCTGCCAAGTCTCCAATGCCCGAACCAATGCATACATCTCCTTGTCATAAACTGGATAATTCAATGTAGCACCACTCAGCTTCTCACTGAAATATGCAACGAGCCTCTTTTCCTGCATTAAAACAGCACCAATACCAACTCCAGAAGCATCACATTCAATTTCAAACATTTTATCAAAATCAGGTAATGCTAACACAGGTGCTCGAGTTAAACAGTCTTTTATTTTCAGAAATGCATCTTCTTGTTCCTTACCCCAAAAGAAGGTGGAATTCTTCTTAATAATCCCAGTTAAGGGAGCGGTAATGGAACTGAAATTAGGAACAAACCATCGATAAAAACTCGCTAAACCATGAAACGATCGAACCTGAGTTATCGAAGTCGGTTGTGGCCATTCCTGAATTGCTTTAATCTTCTCAGGATCAACTTCAACTCCCTGAGAACTAACAATGTATCCAAGAAACGTGAGTTTGTCAGTACAAAATACACATTTCTCCGGAATACCAAACAATCTCTCTTCTCTCAAAACCTGCAAAACAGCTTTCAAGTGCTCTACATGATCCTGCAAAGACTTACTGTAAATCAAGATATCGTCAAAGTAAACCACACAGAATTTGCCAATAAAGGATCGCATAACATGGTTCATCAATCGCATAAAAGTACTAGGTGCATTAGTTAAACCAAAAGGCATTACTAACCATTCGTACAAACCTAGCTTTGTTTTGAAGGCTGTCTTCCATTCATCGCCTTCTCGCATGCGAATCTGATGATAACCACTTTTTAAATCAATTTTGGAGAAGATGACGGCTCCACAAAGCTCGTCCAACATATCATCAAGTCTTGGGATGGGATGACGATACTTAATTGTAATCTGATTCACAGCTCTACAATCTACGCACATCCTCCAAGATCCATCTTTCTTCGGCACTAAAAGCACCGGAACAACACACGGACTCAAACTCTCTCGAATGTAACCCTTGTCCATCAATTCAGCAACTTGTCTCTGAAGCTCCTTCGTCTCTTCAGAGTTAGTTCGATAAGCTGGCCGGTTCGGGATGGTAGCACCTGGAATAAAGTCAATCTGGTGCTCAATGCCACGAAGAGGTGGCAATCCCTTCGGTGTTTCTTCAGGAAACACATCTTTAAATTCCTGCAAAAGTGACAAAATCGATGAAGGTAGATCAGTAGAAAAATCTGTCAATAAACAATAATCTTTAAACATCAAAATAAGAACAGATTGTTGAGAGGAAAGACATTTCCTGATTTCGCTACTGCTCGCATACACAGACATCTTCTTCTTCTCTTTTGCAGTTTCTTTACTCTTTTTCAAGCTTTCCTGATCTTCAAACACTTGACTCGGTGTCAAAGGAGCCAAAGTGATCTTCTTACCTGCATGCATAAAAGAGTAACGATTTGTATAACCATCATGCATTGCCCTTTTATCATACTGCCAAGGGCGTCCCAACAGTAGGTGAGTAGCATCCATGGAAACAACATCACAAAGGACCTCGTCCTTGTAGTTTCCAATCGAAAATGGAACAACAACTTGTCTTGTCACTCTAAGCTCTCCACCATCATTCAACCACTGTAATTTGTATGGATTTGGATGCTTTGTCGTCTTCAGACCTAACCTGTCAACCATCACTGAACTAGCAACATTAGTACAACTACCGCTATCAATAATAACAACACACACCTTATCTTGCACCTTGCATCGTGTGTGAAAGATGTTCTCGCGCTGTTGATCGCCCGGTACCTGTTGTACATTCAAATTGCGTTTAATAACCATTAATTCCATAACCTTACCAGATTCAGCAATTTCTAGGTCAGTCTCATCCTTCTCTTCCTCTGGGACATCATGCAACTCCTCCTCGGAATCTGATTCAATCTCTCCGTCATCTCGCATCATCATAACCCTCCTATTAGGACACTGACTAGCAACGTGTCCTCTGCCAAGACACTTGAAGCACTGGATGTCTCGTGAACGTCCTGGTGTCACCACTTTTTGTTTGCCACGCCCATTATCAGTAACGGGAGTCTTTGTTTTGCTGGATTCGCCTGGTTCACGAATCTGAAGTGGCGTCTGTGGTGTTGGCTTCCTGACAGTGTTAGGAGCATATAAAGGGTTAGAAAATGACTTAAATGGAGTAGTACCTCGATTTGAAGACTTCCTGCGTTGTTGTCGCTCAATTTTGATTGCCATATGCACCATATCATCTAATTCAACATAATGCTGCAATTCAACAACATTGGCAATCTCTTGGTTTAAACCTGCAAGAAAACGTGCCATGGTCGCCTCACGATCCTCCTCGATGTTTGCTCGCATCATGGCGACCTCCATTTCCTTGAAATAGTCCTCCACACTCCGACTTCCCTGTTTCAAATTTTGCAGTTTTTGATATAAATCATGATGGTAGTGAGGGGGAACAAACCGTTTTCTCATGATTCGCTTCATTTCAGTCCAAGTAGCCACTGGACCTTCTCCGGTACGTCTCCGACTAATCAGCAACTGATCCCACCAAATCAGTGCATAATCTGTGAATTCCATCGCAGCCAAACGAACCTTTTTTTGTTCTGAATAATTGTAACATTCAAAAACATGCTCAACCTTGCTTTCCCACGCAAGATAAGCATCAGGATCTGTTCGTCCCTGAAATGATGGAATGGCAACTTTAATGTTAGATAAATTATCATCAAGTTGCGTACGACCTCTTAAAGGCTGCCTCAGGGATTGTTCAACTTCATTTTCATCATTATTCTCATGATGGACAGATTGGGAACCACCCCCATCTATCTTGTCCAAACGAGAATGTATAGGCTCTAACGCATCATTTAACAATCGTTGCAAGGTGTTTGTTAAAGCCTGCATTTGCAGGTCTGGTGTCTGACGCCTACCAGAACTATTATCATCTGAACCTGTCATTTTTTTGTACAGCGAAAAACAAAAGAAAAACAGATAATAAGTTAGTTAAAACAAAATATAAATAGGACCTCACATCACACACACAAAATCTCACTGATCGCTCCAAGGGAAAAATTCACACAGCAATTTGCACTCATCACTCGTGTTTCACTCGGGAGAAACTTTGATTGGCTCTTTTTTGGTCTCCCCTTCTGATCTCACATGCTCAAAATGCCTTTTTTCTCGATCTCTCGTAATCAGTTCTTTAAAGGAACTAATTCGGACGTTTCAAATTCTGTAAATTGTGTCAATTTGCAAGGTACAATAGGGGTTAAGAAAATTGAAGTTAGTACCAAGATAAG
This sequence comes from Hibiscus trionum, assembly GCA_030270665.1. Lineage (NCBI taxonomy): Eukaryota > Viridiplantae > Streptophyta > Magnoliopsida > Malvales > Malvaceae > Hibiscus > Hibiscus trionum. Next base: position 31,909,975 of record BSYR01000010.1, on the reverse strand, counting down.
GGCTGAAAATTGAAAATTAAGGGCTGGAAGAAAGAAAAGAAAATTAAAATAAGTGAAATGAAATAAAAAGGATGCTAAAAGAAAGAGAATTTAGCAACTTACGCAGTGGAAATGCTTACCACACTCCTGTCACCGGAACAAACAAGAAAAGTTGTTTTCGGGTTGTTTGCAAGCATTTCAAGTCAAATTTGATGCATCCTTGATCATTTTGAACATTTCAGCACTGTTTTTCTCCATTTGCAACAATTCAGTACACCTTTGCTATTTTTTTTTTCTTTTTTTTTGGTATTTCGAATTTTTGACTTTGACTTCTAAATTTTCCAGAGAAAAAAAATTCCGATTTTTTTTTATTTTGGTTGTTTTGTTGTTGTTTTTGTGTTTTTGGGTGCAGAACTTGCTAAAATCCAACCAAAGCTCTGATTACCATATGATACAAGGGTGTTGCTGATTAAAACAACATTCCTCGTTCATTCGCGGATCTAGGATTGAAGCAAACATTTCTCTGCAACAGAAACAAATATGGGCTGTTGTTTAGAGGCTAAAGTGTTAAAAAAACGAAAGAAAAGAAGAAATAGGGAGAAAGAATGTTGCTGGAAATTCTGGGCAATTCTGAAGGTTGAAGATGATGCTCTTCAAGCATTCAACAATGGCAGCAACGTTCTTGAAGAATTTGAACAAAAATTCCAAGGAAGAACTCGAACAATCTACTGAACGAACCCGAACCTTATCTTGAATTCTGCTCGAATAGGACTTGGACCCTTCAATTATCGAACAATTGAGAACCCGAAGTATCAAGTGTTTGACAATCAATTCAGAATTGAAAGTCAAGAAAAGTTCTAAAAAGAACTGAATTGAGAGAAATTCTCACAAGTGTAATTTGTTTCATAAAAAGTCTTACCTTGTTCATACAAATTTAACAAATATATATAGGGAAAAACAAGGGAGAGGGTGCCCAAATTAGTGGCTGAGTTTGAATTCAAAATAAACACATGTTAAATGTGTTTAAAAATGCAAAAGAAATCTGCCAATAACCTCCCCCAAATTGCAGCACATGTGATGATAATTTGTGGCTGTGTTTGAACGAAATTAACACATGTTAAATGTGTTCAAATTTCAAAAAAAAGGTGGCTGATAACTTCTCTTCAAAATGGCGCCCAAATTGCTTCAAATCTGCCACATGCTTGCACACACATGCACATTCTGTCCACACATGCCGTGCACATGCTTGAAGAGATGTAGGACGCCCCACATGCTGCTCACATGCTTGTAGGACACTCTCCCACATGTAGGACACCTTTGAGCTGCTTCTAGACTTGTTAGCTGAAGTTGAGCTAGTGGAGCTAAAGTTGAGCTGACTGGAGCTGAAACGAGCTGAATTCAGCTAGCTGGGAGTGAAGTGAGCTGAGTTGAGTTGCCTATACTCCTTTGAGCTGAAGATGAGCTACGTACACTCAAGTGAGCTTCACCCGAGCTAAGTTTAAGCCTTTGAGCTGCTGCCCTTTTATTGTAACTATATGAAAGCAAAAGAAACACACTCAGAGCATTGTAAACTTATTGAAAACATTCAAGCAAGCTACAAAACAATGCACCCTTATTGTTTTAACACACAACAAGCTAACATAGCTTAACATACAATATTATAAGCTGGCAAACTTATCTAAAACACACTTAACATAATATATACATAGCAAACACACCTATATAAGTAGTATAGTATATGTATGTCACATATCAGCATGCAACACATGCTCGAATGAATCAGGAATTGTAGCACAAGTAAGAAAAAGGGCTTCCCTGAATTTCTTTGCCTTAGAACGAGTGATGGGTCCTGTTGGTAAGACCTCCGGATCAACTTGTTTGTTCTGAACTGATGTGCTCACATCACTTTTACTCATGAGGGAAAAAAGGTAACTTTGGCACCTATGACTCCAAGTGAAGTATATGAAGACGAAGTTTGTTTGAAAGCAAGTACTGCAGCTTGGAAGGCCAACAAAGAGAAGAATGAATGCGAAAAGAAGAAAGCAAATTCACAGGTATTATCTGATTCGACATTTTCTTCTATTTCTTCTTCTGACTTGCAGGTTAATAAGGTGATGCCATGTGAGCTTCCCAAGGTTGCTGCTGTTGGTATGTCTAGTGCATTTAAATTCTTTCCAGAAATTCAATAATCTTCTTTACCACGGTTTGACGTTCCTTTCCATTGTGCTATTGATTTTTCGTTTTTATATGCTGATTTCTTTGGTTGTACATTGGATTGTGAACAACCTTATGTTGTGATTTTGGATGATCGTCGAGATTCTTGTTGTTCTTTGGAGTTGTCTTTGTATGTCATTGTTTGCAGGATTACGAATGTGCAACGAGCATTGTCTGACTTTATGTTGTGCATTATTCGGAAAGGTACGAGAAAGAAGGCATTCACATTTGTGTTCTTTGTAAAAGAACTTGGATCGAAAGGATGGCATATGTGCCGAGCAAGACGAATGAAGAAATTCCCTGCCAAGCGAAAGTCGAAATTGTTCCCTTTTGTAATGAGGGTCGATTTGGGGACAAATCGCATTAAAGAAGGGGGGATGATGTGAGCACGTTTATGCCACCCAACGATGCAACTTCAAACTTTCAGGGAAGTTTGCTTTTTCATTTGTTACATACTGATGTGTAACATTTCTTATACTTATATTATTTATATCAGTGTGTTTACTATGTATATAGTATGTTTGGTGTGTTTTGAATAAGTTTGATATAACTTATGGTGTGTTTATATTTGTTTGTGTGTTAATAAATAATTGTGCACTTGTTTACGATTTGTATTATTGTTTCCATTAAGTTTACAATGCTTTAATGGAAGTTTGTTGCCTTTTGACATAGGTACGTAGGAGGACACTAGCTCAAGAGAGCATATACAGCTCCACTCCAGCTCAAGTGAGCATATGCAGCTCAAATCCAGCTCAAGAGAGTGCAACCAGCTCATTTTCAGATAATCACACTTTCAGCTAGTTCGTTTCAGCTCAGCTCATTTCCAGTCAGCTCAACTTTAGCTCCACTAGCTCAACTTTAGCTGACAAGTCCAGAAGTAGCTGAAAAGCATCTTGCATATCGGGGAGTGTGCTAGTGCACATGTGGCAGCCTAGGTGGCATCCGGTCATCTCCAGCACCCACGTGGCAGCTTGACACATGTGTGTGAATGTGCAGCGGAATCAGCCCGTTTTCTCCTTCATTATGCGCCATTTGCAAGAAAGGATAAGCCCGAGTGGTTATGTTTGAATTTCAAACATAAAAATCACATGTTAAATGTGATTTTTCATGTGTTTTGGGCGCCTAAACTTGTGGCTGCCAATTGAGTCCGCCCAAAAGGAGTTATTTTCACTCAAATTCAATTTTTAAACTCATTTTAATATCAGCCACACAACTTAAACGAATTTGGCAGCCCTTGTACCTATATATATATATGTGTTTAAACAATGTAATTTGGTAAGACATTTTGGAAATAAAATTTGTTTGAGAGAGTTTCTCTTGTTCGGTTCTTTTTAGAACGATCTTTTGACATTTCAGACTTTGTTTTGAATTGTCAAATTTCCTTGATACTTCGGGTTCCTAGATCGCTATCTAGTGGGTCCAAGTCCTCCGACATAAAGCATATTCGATTCGGGTTTGCTCAGTATATTGTGCAGGTTCTTTCGAGCTTTTCGTCTTTGACGTTAGACAGATTCGATTCCGGTTCGTTCAGCAGATTGTTCAAGTTCTTTCGAGTTTAACGTTGCCAAACTTTCGCTGATTTTCCAGCAACGTTTCTGCCACAATTTGGTCACCGAATCAGCCTTGAAAGCCCGTTCAAGCCTTCATCTTTGTTCGATTCCAAATTCGTCTAGAAATTCCTACACCCTTTTTCTTTGTTTCTTTTTATCTCTTTATATATATATTTTTTTGTTATTTTAACTATCTAAAAACGTCCATTCTTGTGTTTTATTGCAGAGAAATGTTTGCTACGATCCTAGATCCGTTTACGAACAAGGAGCGTTGTTTCTGAAGCAACGTACCCCTGTATCAAGGATACTAAAGGACCAGCTCACTCAGCTCAAAACAGCTTCAAAGAGCTCAAATAGCAAAGGGTGATTTCTGAGCAAAGGAGGATTCGTTTCAGATCCAAAACACTCCAGTAGCTAGAGGACAACTTAAAGGCACTTCAAGACTAGCTCACTCAGCTAAAGGAAGCTCGGATCAGCTCAAATCAGCTACTCACCTTTAGCTAGCTAAGTCAGCTTGCTAGCTCAGCTCAAGCCTAGCTCGTCCAGCTCATCTCCAGCTCCTCTAACTACTACTAGCTCCTTCAGTGGACCAGCTAGTGACACTATCTACCTAGCTAAGTGATGGAAGGGCACCTACCTAGCCGAATAGCAAAGGAGGGAACCTAGGCACCTCTACACACCTTGGCGCCAATTTGGAAAGGTGCAAGGCTGCCGAATAGTGCTTGATAGGTTATCAACACCTATTCAAGCCCTTATCACACCAATTCGGCCAAAGGAGGGAGACACCAAGGCTGCTGAATCATTCCCTCTCCCCTACACACCATTTCGGCCACCCCTTTCATTTACTATAAATATGTAATGCATTTTCAATTATAAACACACAATTCAGATTATAAAAATTACTTTGTGAGGTTTTCTCTCATCCTTGTTCTTTTTAGAACTTCTTGACTTATCAAATCTTTATTGATTTTTGGCGTCTCCCTTTTCTTTCCATCTTGATACTTTAGATTGTTAAACATCCATTGTTTCCCAGTCTAAATCCTTTTACCACCCTCAAGGCCTCATCCAAGTTAGGGTATATGCTCCTTAGCATATGTTCATCTTTTTGAGCCTTTAAATACTACCAACATCCTTTCTCTTCACCATCTTCCATACACCATCCGAAACCATCTTCCTACTTATCTATCTTTCTTTTCTTAAACCCTTTTGACATACAAACACTACCATCCTTCCGCAACCTATCTCCTTTCATCCATTTCAACATATTTTCACAAGAAAACATTCGTGATACAAGGCTTGCTTGCATTCAAAGGTCCGGGCAATCAAAGCTTCTCTCTACAACATCAATTGGAGAGTTGGAGCGTATCATGTGGTAATAAGAACAACAAGGAAGAATCAAGTAAGCCCTATATCTTCTTATTTCAATTCTGATATAAAAAAAGAAAGAAAATTCAGATTGTTCCAAATACAAGGAATCTGAATTAGATCAAAAAAAAAATTAAATCAGAATTTCAAAAGGGTGAAGTCAAAATGCACAAATGATCAAGCAACCAACTCTGAGAAGTTCCTCAAGTTTGATTGCTCACGACCAGTTTGTAAGTCAAGTTTTGTGGTAACGATTCTGTTTTCTTTATTTCCATTCATTTATCCTTTATTTTATCCTTTCTTACATTTTAGTCCCTAAACTTTCTATTCTTCTTTTAAACTCCTCCTTTCTTTCATTTTTCAAGCCTAACCTTTGTTTGCAGCCCAAACTGCATATTTCATAAAATATTTGACAGGTTTTAAGTTAGTTCTTTCAAGAACTTGTTTTGAGAGATTTGAGTGGAAAAAAGCAAGAGAGTGGTGAGCACAGAAGGGGAAGTAAAAGCCAGAATTCCCAGAGTGTAAACACGAGTGAAATTGAGTGACATCTTCTCTTTTCTTTGGAGTGACCGTGAGATTTCTCTCTCTGTGTGTGTGTTGGGTGAGGTCCTTTTATACATTTCTTTCATCTTTCTTTTACTAACCATGTCACGGGATTCCTTCAACAATCCATCAACCCAAGACGTGCCAGATGATCTACAACGTTCAAACATCTTTCAGACACGTTGCCATGTTCAAGGCAAAGTGTGCTCCATTGTCATAGATGGTGGGAGTTGTACCAATATTGCCAGCGCTTTGATGGTCAAGAAACTTGGTTTGACAACAACGAAGCATCCAAATCCATACAAGATTAAGTGGTTTAATGATGATGATGAAATCGAAATCACTGAGAAAGTTATCATTCCATTTTCCATTGGAAGATACAAGGATGAAGCAATTTATGATGTGGCACCCATGCATACCAGCCATCTACTTCTTGGACGACCGTGGCAATACGATAGACGAGCAATTCATGATGGATTCACTAATCGATATTCCTTTTCTTTTGAAGGCAAAAAGATTACCTTGGTACCTCTTACACCAAGCCAAATGAAACCAAATTGCCTTGAGAAAGAGCTTTGAAGCCATAAAGGAAAGTTTGAATGAAGAAAAGCATTTTGAGGTTGAACAGAATGTTGGAGTTGAAAATGAGAGAAATGAATATGGAGAAGAAAAAGAGAGTGAGGAGAAAGTTTTATCTAACCAATATTTTCTTCCTATTCTTTCTTTTTTTTGTTTTGCAGGACTCTTAAAAAGGCATACCTTTTCAAATTGATGAATCAAGCAGCATATCTTTTGAAGAACCAATATGCGTGACCTTTAGTGATCCACAAGACATTCCCCTTGGCGTTCCAAAGGATATGCCACTTGAAGTTCAAAAGGATGTGTCATTTGAAGATTCAAGAGTTGTGTTTGTTGACATCCCATGTGCAATGCCAATCTTAAAGAAGATTCAACAACCAACTCCCATTAAACATCCACCATGGTTTTCTTTGTCCATTCATCTTGTTATTAATTTTTCATTTACTAACCATGGTTTGATTTGCAGCCAATTGATTCAAATACATGGAGTTATTTTATCAACCAATGGTGACAAGTTCCTTTGTTATTTTGAGGTTGATTGGTGCGCTAGAATCAATGCGAAACTACAAACAACCATTCTGCCCAAGATTACCCATTTCAAGGGTATGAAGCAAGCATCTTCCATCCACTCAAAGATTATCATTCGAAGCGGTACAAGGATAAAGGTGGAACTATTCATGGAAGGATTAGTTGATCCAGGAGGTTGGAGGCAAAAACGAAGTGTTGAAACTTTGATGAAAGATTATGTCATTTCCAAAAGTTATGATGTTTCCAACCATTACAGAAGAGAACCCCAAGGGACATGTGCCTATTCAGAAGAACCGAGAAGAATAATCATTCCATTTGGGAAGAGCAGTGAGGATTCATCCACCCCTACAATAAAAGATTATCCGTTGAGAAATAACTTCCTTAATGTGTGGCTGAGTTTAATTCACACATTTTACATGTGTTAATTGTGTGAATTATTTGAATTTGAAATCTGTCCACATGCTTGCCCACACATGCACAAGGTCTCACACATGCCATGCACATTCTTGGAGAGGTGTAGGACGCCCCATATGCTGCTCACATTGATAAAGGCGTTGCATGTCAAAACAACGTTCCTTGAGTGATACGGATCTAGGATTGAAGCAAGCATTTCCCTGCAATTAAACAAAACAAAGAGGCTGCTTTTAGGCTTAGAATTACGTGAAAATGAAGTAAGAAGAAATTGCTGGAATTTTTGGGCATATTTGAGGGAGGAAGATGAATGCTTCAACGTTCATCCATGGCCGTCTTGAGTGCTCAAAAATGGTAGAAACTTGCTGGAAACTTGAACAACGAAGAACTCGCACAATCTATTATGCAAACCCGAATCGAATACGTTCAACGTCAACAGACTTGGACCCTCTAGATAGCAATCTAGGAACCCGAAGTATCAAGGAAATTTGACACAATAAAACAAAGTCTGAAATGTCAAAGAAATTCTAAAAAGAACCGAAATTGAGAGAAAACTCACAAATAAATTTTTCATTCAAAAAGTCTAACCTTTGTAAAGTAAAAGATTACAAATATATAGACATCGTAGAGGGGTTAGGCTCCTATTTGCATGGCTGAAATTTAAACTTAATGTGTGTTTAAATTCAAAACGAATCTGCCAAGGCTGCCACATGACGTGCACATGCATGGAGGAAGGGTAGGACGCCCATATGCAAGGCACATGCCTCTCGGACACTCTCCCACACGTAGGACAGGTTTCAGCTGCTTTTGGACTCGTCAGCTGGAGTTGAGCTGAACGGAGCTGAAGTGAGCTGAATTCAGCTAACTGAGAGTGTAGTGAGCTGAATTGAGCTGAGATGAGCTGCATACACTCCTTTGAGCTTGAGATGAGCTGCATACACTCTTGTGAGCTTCACCCGAGCTAAGATTAAGTTCTTAAGCTGTCGTCCTTCATTGTATCTACAAGGAAACAATACAAACACATATAAGCTTTGCAAACTTAATGTAAACTTATAATAAGCTGAAAGAACAATCCAAACTTATTCTAAATTACACAACAAGCTGGCATAACTTAGTAAACATATCTAAAAACTAGATAAATTATTGAAAACATATCAAACATGCATCAAGGCTGTGCAAACTTATTTATAATCATGCAAACACATAATACATAATATATACAAGGGAAACACTTATAGATACTTAGTAATATAAGTAAAGAAATGTTACACATCAGTATGTAACAAGTGAAAGAGAAAACTTCACTGAAAGTTTGAAGTTGCACCGTTGGATGGCATAAACGTGTTCACATCATCCCCCTTCTTTAATGCAATTTGTTTCCAAAACGACAATCAGGACAAAAGGGAACAACTTCGATTTTCGTTTGGCGGGGAACTTCTTTAACCTCCGTGCTTGGCACAAATGCCAGCCACCTGGTACAAACTCTTTTGCAAAGAACACAAATGTTGAAGGCGCAAGATGTGCCTTCATTCTTGTACCCTTTCGAATAATGGACAACATAGATGCAAACAAAGCTCGTTGCACATTCTTGATCCTACAAACATGTATACGTAAATACAACTCCAAAGAATAATGCAAATCTCGACTATCAACCAGATTCACAAACGCAGATCCATAAATCCAAGTACAACAAAAGAACTCATAATCCAAAGATGAAAAATCAATAGCACTATGGAAAGGAATGTCAAACTGTGATAAAGAACGTTGCTAAATTTCTAAAAAGAACATAAATGCGCTAGACATACCAATGTTTGCAAGCTTTCGGACTTCATATGGCACCACTTTATCAATTTGCAAATTAGAAGAAGTAGAAGAAAATGTAGAATCAGATAATATCTTTGAATTCGCTTTCTCTTTTTCACATTCATTCTCCTCTTTTCTTGCCTTCCAAGCTACAATACTCGCCTTCAAATGAATTTGGTATTCATATACTTCACTTGGAGTCAAAGGTGCCAAAATTACCTTTTTGCCCTCATGAGTAAAAGAGTATCGATTGGTGTAACAATCATGCAAAACTCTCTTATCGTCTTCCTAACAACAAATGACAAGCATCCATAGAAAAAACATCACAAGTTACCTCATCCTTGTACTTACCAATGGAAATGGTACAACAACTTGTTTGGTAACTTTGATTTCACCAACATTATTCAACAATTGTAACTTGTACGGATTAGGATGCTTCGTTGTCGTCAAGCCTAGCTTTTCAACCATGAGAGTACTAGCAACGTTAGTACAACTACCACTATCAATAATCACAATACATACCTTGTCTTTCACATGGCATCTCGTATGGAAGAGATTGTCTCGTTGCAGTTTATCCTATGCTGGCTGAACATTCAGACTTCATTCGACAACTAGAATGTCACCAGTTGCTGCTAATTCAAGGTCATCATCGTCATCTTCTTTCGGAGGTTCATGTACATCGTCTCCATGATCATAATCGATTTCACCATTATCTCGCAATAACATCGTACTCCGGTTCGGACATTGGCTCGCAACATGTCCTCTACCAAGGCATTTAAAGCCTTTAATGTCCCTCGTACGATCTGGTTGCAATGATTTCTTTCCACGACCAGCATCTTCAAAAGAAGGTTTTGACTTGCTCGATTCTGCCTTCTCTTTTATTGGCAACGGTGCTTGCTGCCTGGAATCATCAGTTTGATTGAATAGGGGGTTAGTAAATGACTTAAACGAACTATTACCTCGATGAGCTGCATACACTTTTGTGAGCTTCACCCAAGCTATGGTTAAGTCCTTAAGCTCATGTCCTTCATTGTATCTACAAGGAAACAATACAAACACATATAAAAGCTTTGCAAACTTAATGTAAACTTATAATAAGCTGAAAGAACAATCCAATCTTATTCTAAATTACACAACAAGCTGGCATAACTTAGTAAACATGTCTAAAAACTAGATAAATTATTGAAAACATATCAAACATGCATCAAGGCTGTGCAAACTTATTTATAATCATGCAAACACATAATACATAATATATACGAGGGAAACACTTATAGATACTTAGTAAAATAAGTAAAGAAGTGTTACACATTAGTATGTAACAAGTGTGATAAAGGGGTACGTTGCTTCAGAAACAATGTTCCTTGTTTGTAAACGGATCTAGGATCGTTGCAAACATTTCTCTGCAAAAAAAACACAAGGGACGTTTTTAGGAGTTAAAATAACAAAGAAAACAAAAGAAAATGAAAAAAAAGAAAGAAAGAACAAGGTGTAGGAATTTCTGGACGAATTTGGACTTGAACAAAGATGAAGACGTCAGGGGGCTTTCAAGGCTGTTTTGATGTCCAAAATGAGGCAGAAACATTGCTGAAAATTCTGCGGTTGATTCATGACGACGAACTCGAAAGAACTCGAACAATATGTTGAACGAACCCGAATCGAATATGTTCTTCGTCAAACGGACTTGGACTCAATAGATAGCGATCTAGGAACCCGAAGTATCAAGAAAGATGACACAATCAAACAAAGTTTGAAAATGAGAGAAAATCTCACAAGTATAATGTATTTCATAAAATGTCTAACCTTTCTTACATTAATTTCGTACATATATATATGACAAAGGGGAGGGGTGGCCGGCCATAACTTGTGGCTGAGTTTAAATTACAAATTAAAATTTAAACTTTAAATTTTATGTAAAAAAGCTTCCCTTGGGCGGCAACATAAATCAGCCACACATTTTGAAGTTTTGGGCACCCTTGTGAAACACATTTAACATGTGTTATTTGTTTGAAATTCAAACAAAAATCACATGTTCTTACCCTTTAGTTTTGTGCCGCACAAATGAGAGTAAGGGCCTTGTTTGGTTCGGCCAAATGCTGATCCATATGCTTGGTGCGTGTGTGGCATGCCAAGGCTGCCCAAGCATGCCGAGCACATGTGTGGAGGGTGCACATGCATGTCACATGCTTAGGACACCTTTCCCTCGTGTAGGATATGTTTCAACTACAGTAGGTCACTTGAGCTGGAGTTGAGCTAGTTGAGCTAAAGCTGAGCTAGATGGACTTGAGGTGAGCTGAAATGAGCTGAAGGAGAGTGTAGTGAGCTGAGTTGAGCTGGGAGCTAAGCCTTTGAGCTGCCTCGAGCTAAGGTGAGCTGCTTACACTCCTTTGAGCTTCATCCGAGATGAATATATCTCTCTTGAGCTGATGTCCTTCCTTATACATGCATAAACAATTGAAAAATGCTTATCAAAGCTTCGTACTTAGTGTCATACAAACTAATAAGCTGAAAAGAAAGATGCATACTTATTCAACAACTCTTATCAAATAAAAAACAATATAATGCATATCACACCAATCATAAAAACATACTTAACAGATTATAAACATATTTAACATACCTAATACATAGTATAACCTAATTATGTCACATATCAGCATGAAACACATTATAAATCGTATATTCTAAGGCATAAACATGCTCAAATGAACCAGGGATTGTAGAACAAGTAAGAAAAAGAGCTTCCATGAACTTCTTTGCCTTAGAACGGGTAATATGTCCTAATGATAAGACCTCCGGATCAGCTTGCTTGTCGTGAACAGATATGCTCACATCACCCCCCCTTCTTGAAAAGAATTTGACCTCAAATCTGTAGAATCGTCATAAGGGGTTAAATCAGAAACATTAAATGTGGCACTTACATTGTAGTCTCCCCGTAAGTCTATCTTGTAGGCGTCTTCATTCACTTTTGCCAACACCTGAAAAGGACCATCTTCACGCGGTAACAGCTTGGACCGCCTTTGGGCTGGAAATCTTTCCTTTCGGAGATGAACCCAAACCCAGTCACCAACATCGAAGGTGACTCACTTCCTTCCTTTGTTTTCTTTTTTTTCATACTGCTGAGTCCTTCGTTCAAGATTCTCCCCTTTACCTGTTGATGCAACTTCTTTATGTATTCTACTTTTGCTTGACCGTCCCTATTCGTCGCCTATTCTTATGGCAAAGGCAACAAATCTAGTGTAATAGGATTAAAACCATAAACAACCTCAAATGTTAACATCTTAGTAGTAGAATGTACAACATGATTATACGCAAACTCAACATGTGGCAAACAATCTTCCCAAGTTTTAATGTTCTCTTTAATGATGAAACGAAGTAAAGTAGATAAAACCCTATTAACAACTTCAGTTTGTCCATCAGTCTGGGGATGGCAAGTAGTAGAAAACATAAGTTTCGTAGCTAATTTGCTCCAAAGAGTCCTCCAGAAGTGACTCAAAAACTTTACATCACCGTCAGAAACAATTGACCTAGGAATACCATGTAATCGCACAACATCTCTAAAGAACAAGTTAGCCACATTAACAACATCATCAGTTTTATGGCATGCAATGAAATGTGCCATCTTTGAGAATCTATCAACCACAACAAATATACTATCTCTACCTGTCCTAGTTCGAGGCAATCCCAAAATAAAATCTATAGAAAGAAATATCAGTCAAAGGGGAATCAGGAATAGGTAAAGGTAAGTACATACCATGTGGTGAAACCTTCGATTTTGCTTTCCTGCAAGTCACACAACGTTCACAATATCTTTCGACATCTCTGCGCATCTTTGGCCAAAACAAATGCTCCTTCAAGATATGTAACGTCTTGGTGACTCCAAAATGACCCATCAATCCACCTTCATGTGCCTTACAGATCAGTATGTCACACATCGAACCCTGTGGAATGCATATCTTGTTTTCTTTGAAAAGATAACCATCATGCTTGTAAAATTTTCCATCTGCACCTTTCTCACAAGCATTATACTTATCTCTAAAATCAGGATTATCAGGGTATAACTCACGAATGTATGCAAAACCAATCAAATGTGAATCAAGATAACTCAAAAGTGCATACCTACGTGACAATGCATCAGCAACAACATTATCTTTCCCCTTTTTGTATCGAATGACAAGGAAAAGATTCTAAGAATTCAACCCATTTAGCATGTCGTTTATTTAATTTATGCTGACCTGTGATATAACGCAAAGCCTCATGGTCAGTGTGAATCACAAACTCCTTAGGCTACAAGTAATGCTACCACGTCTCCAATGCTCGAATCAGTGCATACATCTCTTTGTCATAAACTGGATAGTTCAATGTCGCTCCACTCAGTTTCTCACTAAAATATGCAACAGGCCTCTTTTCCTACATTAAAACTGCACCTATACCAACTCCAGAAGCATCACATTCAATTTCAAAAGTTTTATCAAAGTCAGGTGATAAAGGGGGTACGTTGCTTCAGAAACAACGGTCCTTTGTTTGTAACGGATCTAGGATTGTAGCAAGAATGTTTCTGCAATAACACAATGTTATGGATGTTAGAATGATGTTAAAACAACAAGAACAAAAAAAAACGAAAATAAAGAAGGAAATGAGAAGAAGGAATTTTCTGGCAGTTTCGGAATTCAAATGTTGATGAATGCTTCAAAGGGCTTTCATGGCAGCAAATGAACGACTAAAATGGCAGAAAATTGGTGTTGAAGTTGCTGGAAATTAACAAGACGTTGAACTCGAAAGAACCCGCACAATATACTGAGCGGACCCGAATCGAATACGTTCTTCGCCAACGGACTTGGACCCTCTAAATAGCGATCTAGTAACCCGAAGTATCAAGGAGGATGACACAATCAAACAAAGTCTGAAAATGCCAAAGAAGTTCAATGAAGAACTGAAATTGAGAGAAAAACTCACAATAATTTTGTTTCATAAAAATTGTCTAACCTTGTTCATACAAATTTAACAAATATATATAGGGAAAAACAAGGGAGAGGGCGCCCAAATTAGTGTCTGAGTTTGAATTGAAAATAAACACATGTTAAATGTGTTTAAAATGTAAAAGAAATATGCCAATAACCTCCCCAAATTGCAGCACATGTGATGATAATTTGTGGCTGAGTTTGAACGAAATTAACACATGTTAAATGTGTTCAAATTAAAAAAAAAGGTGGCTGATAACTTCTCTTCAAAATGGCGCCCAAATTGCTTCAAATCTGTCACATGCTTGCACACACATGCACATTCTGTCCACACATGCCGTGCACATGCTTGAAGAGATGTAGGACGCCCCACATGCTGCTCACATGCTTGTAGGACACTCTCCCATATGTAGGACACCTTTGAGCTGCTTCTGGACTTGTTAGCTGGAGTTGAGCTAGTGGAGCTAAAGTTGAGCTGACTGGAGCTGAAACGAGCTGAATTCAGCTAGTTGGGAGTGAAGTGAGCTGCCTATACTCCTTTGAGCTAAAGATGAGCTACGTACACTCCCGTGAGCTTCATCCGAGCTAAGTTTAAGCCTTTGAGCTGCTGCCCTTTTATTGTAACTATATGAAAACAAAAGAAACACACTCAGAGCATTGTAAACTTATTGAAAACATTCAAGCAAGCTACAAAACAATGCACCCTTATTGTTTTAACACACAACAAGCTAACATAGCTTAACATAAAATATTATAAGCTGGCAAACTTATCTAAAACACACTTAACATAATATATACATAGCAAACACACTTATATAAGTAGTATAGTATATGTATGTCACATATCATCATGCAACACATTATAAAGCCTATGTTCTAAGGCATTAACATGCTCGAATGAATCAGGAATTGTAGCACAAGTAAGAAAAAGGGCTTCCCTGAATTTCATTGCCTTAGAACGAGTGATGGGTCCTGTTGGTAAGACCTCCGGATCAGCTTGTTTGTTCTAAACTGATGTGCTCACATCATCCCCCTTCTTGAAAAGGATTTGACCTCAAATCTGTTGAGTCATCAAAAGGGGTTAAGTCACAAACATTAAAAGTGGCACTCACATTATAATCTCCCGGTAAGTCTATCTTGTAGGCATTGTCGTTCACTTTTGCCAACACCTGAAAAGGACCATCTCCGCGCGGTAACAGTTTGGACCGCCTTTGGGCTGGAAATCTTTCCTTTCGGAAATGAACCCAAACCCAGTCTCCAACTTCGAAGGTGACTCGCTTTCTTCCCTTGTTTGCTTGCTTTTCATATTGTTGAGTCCTTCGCTCAAGATTCTCCTTCACTTGCTGATGCAACTTCTTGACATATTCTGCTTTCGCTTGACCATCCCTGTTCGTCACCTGTTCCTGTGGCAGAGGTAACAAATCTAGAGGCGTAATGGGGTTAAAACCATAAACAACCTCAAATGGTGACATCTTAGTAGCAGAATGAATGGCATGATTATATGCAAATTCAACATGTGGCAAACAATCCTCCCAAGTCCTAATGTTCTTTTTAATGATGGAACGAAGTAAAGTAGATAAAACACGATTAACAACCTCAGTTTGTCCATCAGTTTGGGGATGGCAAGTAGTAGAAAACATAAGTTTCGTACCTAGTTTGCTCCAAAGAGTCCTCCAGAAGTGACTCAAAAACTTTACATCCCTGTCAGAAACAATCGACCTAGGAATACCATGTAAACGAACAATCTCTCTAAAGAACAAGTTAGCCTCATTAACAGCATCATCAGTCTTATGGCATGCAATGAAATGTGCCATCTTAGAGAATCTATCAACCACAACAAACACATTATCTCTACCAGTCCTAGTTCGAGGCAATCCCAAAACAAAATCCATAGAAATGTCAGTCCAAGGGGATTCAGGAATAGGTAAAGGTAAGTACATACCGTGTGGTGAAACCTTCGACTTTGCTTTCTTGCAAGCCACACAACGATCACAGTACCTTTCAACATCGTGACGCATCTTGGGCCAAAATAGATGCTCCTTCAAGGTATGTAATGTCTTGGTGACTCCAAAGTGACCCATCAAACCACCTTCATGTGCCTCGCATATCAGAATGTCACGCATCGAACCCTGTGGAATGCATATCCTGTTTTCTTTGAAAAGATAACCATCATGCCTGTAAAATTTTCCATCTGCACCTTTTTCACAAGCAACATACTTATCACGAAAATCAGGATCATCAGAATACAACTCTCTAATATATGCAAACCCAATCAGATGTGAATCTAAATAACTCAACAAGGCATACCTACATGATAACGCATCAGCAACAACATTTTCTTTCCCTTTCTTGTAACGAATGACATAAGGAAAAGACTCTAAAAATTCAATCCATTTTGCATGTCTTTTGTTCAATTTATGCTGTCTCGTTATGTATCTCAAAGCCTCATGATTGGTGTGAATGACAAATTCCTTAGGCAACAAGTAATGCTGCCAAGTCTCTAAAGACCTAATCAATGCATACATCTCTTTGTCATAAATAGGATAATTCAATGTAGCTCCACTTAGTTTCTCACTAAAGTATGCTATAGGTCTCTTTTCCTGCATTAAAACAGCGCCAGATGCATCACATTCAATCTCAAAAGTTTTATCAAAATTAGGCAAGGCTAACACTGGTGCTCTAGTCAAACAATCCTTAATTTTCAGAAACGCATCTTCATGTTCTTTACCCCACAAGAAGCTCGAATTCTTCTTAATGATCCCGGTTAAGGGGGCGGTAATAGAACTTAAGTTAGGGACAAACCGACGGTAAAAACTCGATAAACCATGAAAAGATCTGACCTGAGTAATTGATGTCGGTCGTGGCCATTCCTGAATTGCTCGAATTTTCTCAGGATCGACTTCCACACCCTGTTCACAAACAATGTAACCAAGAAATGTAAGTTTTTTAGTGCAAAACACACACTTCTCTAGGTTACCAAACAAACGTTCTTCTCGTAAAACCTGCAAAACAGCTTTCAAATGCTCTACATGATCTGGTAAAGTTTTACTGTAAATCAAAATGTCATCGAAGTAAACAACACAAAACCTACCAATGAAAGGTCGTAGAACATGATTCATCAAACGCATGAAAGTACTAGGTGCATTAGTTAACCCAAAAGACATTACTAACCATTCGTACAAACCTAACTTCGTTTTGAAGGCTGTCTTCCACTCATCGCCTTCTCGCATGCGAATCTGATGATAGCCGCTCTGATAAAGGGGTACGTTGCTTCAAAAACAACGCTCCTTGTTCGTAAACAGATCTAGGATCGTAGCAAATATTTCTCTGCAATAAAAACAAAAGTGGACATTGTTTAAGGATCAAAGAACAAGAAAATATAAAAAGGAAATAAAAAGAAAAATAGAAAAAGGGTGTAGGAATTTCTAGACAGATTTGGACGACGAAAAGGACGAATGCTTCAAAGGGCGTTCATGGCTGTTTCGGTGTCCAAAAAAATGACAGAAATGTTGCTGAAAATTCAGCGGAAATTTGGTAACGTTAAACTCGAAAGAACCTGCACAATCTACTGAGCAAACCCGAATCGAAGCTGTCTAACGTCAAAGACGGAAAGCTCGAAAGAACCTGCACAATCTACTGAGCAAACCCGAATCGAATATGCTTTACGTCGGAGGACTTGGACCCACTAGATAGCGATCTAGGAACCCGAAGTATCAAATAAATTTGACACAACAAACAACGTCTGAAATGCCAAAGAAAGTTCGGTGAAAAACCGAAATTGAGAGAATAATCTCACAAAAATTTTATTCATCAAATGTTTATTTTATACAATCACGTTCGGCCATAATATATAGAGTTACAAGGGTGGTTTGCTGAAATCAAACATGTGGCTGATATTTAGCCATTTGAATATTAAAATTCAAAGTAAAAAAACAAACTAAGGGCTGCATGTGTTTTTCAGCCGTGAATTCAATTTGGTGCGCCAAATATGTTAAGCACATGTAAAATGTGCATGGTTTGAATTTCAAACCCACAAAGCCGCATGCTTATCCATTTCTGGTCGTGTATGGCATGTAGGCGGCAATGTGAATTAATTCACATGTGATGAATGAAAGGTAATAAACCAACGTGCTCATATGTAATTCCATTTGCCCGCACATGTGATGAATGAAAAAAGATGGCTCTCGGCTGCACCTAGCTGCATATTAGGACTTGATCGTTCATGGTACATGCAACGTCATCCTACGTACCTATGTCAAAAGACAACAAACATTCCATAAAAGCATTGTAAACTTAATGGAAACAATAATACAAGTCATAAACACTTGCAACCTTATGTATTAACTCACAAACAAATATAGATACACCATAATTTATATCAAACTAAGTTAAAACACACCAAACATACTAATATAAATAATATAAGTATAAGAAATGTTACACATCAGTATGTAACAAATGAAAATGCAAACTTCCCTGAAATTTTGAAGTTGCATCGCTGGGTGGCATAAACGTGCTCACATCATCCCCCTTCTTTAATGCGATTTGTCCCCAAATCGACCCTCATTACAAAAGGGAACAATTTCGACTTTCGCTTGGCAGGGAACTTCTTCCTTCGTCTTGCTCGGCACATATGCCATCCTCTCGAATCAAGTTCTTTTACAAAGAACACAAATGGAAATGCCTTCTTTCTTGTACCTTTCCGAATAATGCACAACATAAAGTTAGACAATGCTCGTTGCACATTCGTAATCCTGCAAACAATGACATACAAAGGCAAATCCAAAGAACAACAAGAATCTCGACGATCATCCAGAATCACAACACAAGGTTGTTCACAATCCAATATACAACCAAAAGAATCAGCATATAAAAATGAAAAATCAATAGTGCAATGGAAAGGAACGTCAAACTGTGGTAAAGAAGGTTGCTGAATTTCTGGAAAGGACATAGATGCACTAGACATACCAACAGTAGCAACCTTGGGAACTTCACATGGCATCACCTTATTAACCTGCAAGTTAGAAGAAGAAATAGAAGAAAATGTCGAATCAGATAATACCCGTGAATTTGCTTTCTTCTTTTCGCATTCATTCTTCTCTTTGTTAGCCTTTCAAGCTGCAATACTCGCTTTCAAACGAACTTCGTCTTCATATACTTCACTTGGAGTCATAGGTGCTAAAGTTACCTTTTTTCCCTCATGAGTAAAAGAGTATCGATTGGTGTAACAATCGTGCAAAACTCTCTTATCAAACTGCCACGGTCTTCCTAACAACAAATGAAAAGTATCCATAGAACAAACATCACAAGTTACCTCATCCTTTTATTTGCCAATGAAAAATGGTATAACAACTTGTTTGGTAACTTTGATTTCAACACCATCATTCAACCATTGTAACTTGTACGGATTGGGATGCGTGGTCGTCTTCAGTCCTAACTTGTCAACCATGAGAGTACTAGCAACGTTAGCACAACTACCATTATCAATAATCACAATACATACCTTGCCGTTCACGTTGCATCTCGTATGGAAGAGGTTGTTTCGTTGCGGTTCATCCTGTGATGGTTGATCATTCAGACTTCTCTTGTCAACAAGTGCTTCATCGGTAGCCAATGTCTGTACATTGTCATCATTTATCTCTTCATGGACAGAATGAGAACCACCCCCATCAAGTCTATCCATTCGAGAATGTATAGGCTTCAATGCATTAGCAATCACTCGTTGCATCATGCGCTCTAAGGCTTGCATATGGAGATTCAGTGGTTGTTGTTCACCCGAATTATCATCAGAACCTGCCATGTTGAAAAACCAAAACAACAAACAAAAACACACAATATATATATATATATGTTAGTGAAATAAATAATAAAAAAATGGACCTCACAGCACACTCAACAAAAATCTCACAGATCGCTCCAAGGAAAGATCGCTCAACAATTGCACTCAAACGCTCGTGTTTCACTCGGGAGAATACTTGAATGACTCTTTTTGTCTCCCCTTCTGTTCTCACACGCTCAATTGCCTTTTCCACTCGATCTCTCGCAATCAGTTCTTTAAGGAACTAACTCGATCTTTCAGACTTGTTAACTGTGTCAACTTTCAAGAAAACTTAAAGAGGTGAAAAAAAAACAAAGGTTAGGAATAATTTAGGGGCTGTTAAAATAAAAATAAAAGGTTAGAAAATAAAAGAAAGGTGGCTGGAATTTTGGTGATGAAACAAAGAACAAGGCTGAAAAAATGAAATGAAGGAACGAAAACAAAGAACTTACTGCAATAGGAATGCTTGCAGCGACCCTATCACCGAACAAACAAGAAGAAGTTGTTTCGGGTGATTTCGAAGCATTCCATGGCAAATTTGATCATCCTTCATCATTTTCACGAACCAACAATACATATGAACGTAAAAATACACCAAATATTCGAATCTGATTTTTTTTTGAATTTTTTGTTGACTTTGACTTTTTGGTCAAACTTTGACTTTGACTTTTTTTTCAGAATTTCGAAATTTTCTTTTTTTTTGTTTTGACTTTTGTATTTTATTTTTTGATGTCTGGTAGTGCAAAAATTGCTAAAATCCGACCAAAACTCTGATACCATATGATAACAGGGTACGTTGCTTCAGAAACAACGCTCCTTGTTCGTAAACGGATCTAGGATCGTAGCAAACATTTCTCTGCAATAAAAACAAAAGTGGACATTGTTTAAGGATCAAAGAACAAGAAAATATAAAAAGGAAATAAAAAGAAAAATAGAAAAAGGGTGTAGGAATTTCTGGACAGATTTGGACGACGAAAAGGAAGAATGCTTCAAAGGGCGTTCATGGCTGTTTCGGTGTCCAAAAAAAATGACAGAAATGTTGCTGAAAATTCAGCGGAAATTTGGTAACGTTAAACTCGAAAGAACCTGCACAATCTACTGAGCAAACCCGAATCGAAGCTGTCTAACGTCAAAGACGGAAAGCTCGAAAAAACCTGCACAATCTACTGAGCAAACCCGAATCGAATATGCTTTACGTCGGAGGACTTGGACCCACTAGATAGCGATCTAGGAACCCGAAGTATCAAATAAATTTGACACAACAAACAACGTCTGAAATGCCAAACAAAGTTCGGTGAAAAACCGAAATTGAGAGAATAATCTCACAAAATTTTTATTCATCAAATGTCTATTTTATACAATCACGTTCAGCCATAATATATAGAGTTACAAGGGTGGTTTGCTGAAATCAAACATGTGGCTGATATTTAGCCATTTGAATATTAAAATTCAAAGTAAAAAAACAAACTAAGGGCTGCATGTGTTTTTCAGCCGTGAATTCAATTTGGTGCGCCAAATATTTTCAGCACATGTAAAATGTGCATGGTTTGAATTTCAAACCCACAAAGCCGCATGCTTATCCATTTCTGGCCGTGTATGGCATGTAGGTGGCAATGTGAATTAATTCACATGTGATGAATGAAAGGTAATAAACCAACGTGCTCATATGTAATTCCATTTGCCCGCACATGTGATGAATGAAAAAAGATGGCTCTCGGCTGCACCTAGCTGCATATTAGGACTTGATCGTTCATGGTACATGCAACGTCCTCCTACGTACCTATGTCAAAAGACAACAAACATTCCATCAAAGCATTGGAAACTTAATGGAAACAATAATACAAGTCGTAAACACTTGCAACCTTATTTATTAACTCACAAACAAATATAGATACACCATAATTTATATCAAACTAAGTTAAAACACACCAAACATACTAATATAAATAATATAAGTATAAGAAATGTTACACATCAGTATGTAACAAATGAAAATGCAAACTTCCCTGAAATTTTGAAGTTGCATCGCTGGGTGGCATAAACGTGCTCACATCATCCGCTCCTTAAGTCAATTTTGGAGAAGATGACGGCTCCGCAAAGCTCGTCCAACATATCATCAAGTCTTGGAATGGGATGCCGATACTTAATTGTGATCTGATTCACAGCTCGACAATCTATGCACATCCTCCAAGAAACATCTTTCTTCGGCACCAACAGTACCGGAACAACACACGGACTCAAGCTCTCTCGAATGTAACCCTTGTCCATCAACTCTGTAATCTGTCTTTGAAGTTCTTTCGTCTCTTCGGGGTTGGTTCGATAAGCTGGCCGGTTCGGAATAGTAGCACCTGGAATGAAATCAATCCGGTGCTCAATGCCACGAAGGGGTGGCAATCCTTTCGGTGTTTCATCCGGAAACACATCATTAAATTCCTGCAAAAGAGATGACACAGAAGCTGGCAAATCACTCGGAAACTCAGACAGTAAACAATAATCCTTAAACAATAAAATATAAACAAACTGCTGAGAGGAAAGACATTTCCTGATTTCTTTGCTGCTTGCATACACGTTCATCTTCTTTTTCCCACGAACTTCTTCAACATTCTTTCGCAATCTCGCTTGATCCTCCTGAACTTGACTCGGTGTCAAAGGAGCCAAAGTTATCTTTTTACCTGCATGCATAAAAGAATACATGTTCGTGAAACCATCATGAGTCGTCTTTTTATCAAACTGCCACGGACGACCCAACAGCAAATGACTTGCATCCATTGCAACTACGTCACAAAGTACTTCATCCTTGTACTTCCCAATGTCAAATGGCACCAAAACCTGCTTGGTCACTCGAATCTCTCCACCGTCATTCAGCCACTGAAGCTTGTAAGGATTGGGATGCTTCGTCGTCGGTAAACCTAACTTTTCAACCATCACAGTACTAGCAACATTAGTGCAACTACCACCATCGATAATTACAACACATACCTTATTATTCACAAGACATCTCGTGTGAAAGATGTTCTCTCGCTGCTGCTCGTTCTGGATCGGTTGTGTCTGCAAACTTCTCTTGACAACAAGTGCTTCTCCGGTGGCAAACAATTGCACCTCCTCGTCATCATCATCTGCAACCTCCATAGGGGGGTCCTGGGTGTCTTCCTCAGACTCAGACTCGATCTCGCCATTCTCTAACATCAACATGGTCCTCCGGTTGGGGCACTGACTGGCAATGTGTCCTCGTCCTAAACACTTGAAGCACAGGATGTCTCTCGAACGCTCCTGTGACACCACCTGCTTGTCACGCCTACCCTCAGTAGTAGGTGCCTTCAGTTTGCTAGATTCGGCTTTATCTCGATTCTGAAATGGTGGTGGTGGTGGTGCTTGTTTCCTGAAATTGTTAGGGGCATTTAAATTATTTGAAAATGACTTAAAAGGAGTATTACCTCGGTTTGAAGACTTCCTTCGTTGTTGTCTTTCAACTTTAATTGCCATGTGCACCATGTCATCCAACTCAACATAATGCTGTAATTCAACAACGTTAGAAATTTCAGAATTCAAACCTGCAAGGAAACATGCCATCATCGCCTCTCGATCCTCGATGATGTTGGATCGCATCATGGCCATCTCCATCTCCTTGTAGTAATCTTCAACACTTCGATTCCCATGTTTCAAAGTTTGCAATTTCTGAAACAAATCACGATGATAATGGGAAGGAACAAACCTCTTACGCATGATACGCTTCATTTCAGTCCATGAAGCCACGGGACCCTCGTCGGCACGTCTCCGACTGATCAACAACTGATCCCACCATATCAAGGCATAATCAGTGAATTCCATCGCAGCCAAACAGACCTTCTTTTGTTCGGAATAATTGTAACACTCGAACACATGTTCAACCTTGCTTTCCCAAGCAAGATATGCATCCGGATTTGTCCGTCCCTGAAAAGAAGGGATAGCAACCTTAATGTTACTCAAATTGTCATCAATAACTTGTCTTGCATGATGGTTCACTCTAGGTGAATGTTCGACGTCATTCTCATCATTATTCTCATTTTGGACAGATTGGGAACCACCCCCATCTATTCTATCCAAACGAGACTGAATAGGCTCCAACGCTCGATCTAACAATTGTTGCAAAGTTCTAGTAAGAGCCTGCATTTGCAAATCTGGTGGATTACCTCCACCGGGAC
Source organism: Hibiscus trionum (assembly GCA_030270665.1). Taxonomy (NCBI): domain Eukaryota; kingdom Viridiplantae; phylum Streptophyta; class Magnoliopsida; order Malvales; family Malvaceae; genus Hibiscus; species Hibiscus trionum. The sequence goes on along the minus strand of BSYR01000010.1, from coordinate 31,886,043 downwards.
TACGATCATCACTTCCTGTCATTATAACACAAAACACAAGAAAATAAAACAATAGGTTAGTAAAAACGAAAATTAAAGTCCCTCACTGCACACACAATCAAATTCTCACGGATCACTCAAAAGAATAGTGCACTCAAAAGATAACACTCAGCGCTCGTGTTTCACTCGGGAGAATGCTCTTGAATGGCTTTTTTTGTCTCCCCTTCTGTTCTCACAACGCTCAAATGCCTTTTCCACTCGTTCTCTCGCAAACAGTTCTTTAAGAAATTAATCTGACCCTTCAAACTTGTTATCTGTGTCAACTCCAAGATATAAATGCACAAATGATAGAACAAAGGTTAAATGGAGTTTAGGGGCTGTTTAATTGAACAAAAACAAAGGCTGGAAACAAAATAAGAACATGGCTGGAATTAAAGCTTAAAATGAAGTGAAAGGAAGGAAAAACAAAGTACTTATTGCAAAAGAAATGCTGACCACAACCCTATCACCGAACAAACAAGAACATGTTGTTTCGGGTGATTTTGAAGCATTCCACAGTAAACAAAGACATTTTCATTATTTTTTGATCCAAACAACAGTATAAGATGTAAACAACACTAATTTGTCGAATCTGATTTTTTTCAAAATTTTTTTGAATTTTTTTTTCGTTTTTTTTTACTTTGACTTTTCTGGTCAAACTTTGACTTTGATTTTTTTTTAGAATTCCGAATTTTTTTTTGACTTTTGTATTATATTTTTTTTTGATTTCTTGTAGTGCAGCAAGTGCTATAATCCGACCAAAGCTCTGATTACCATATGATAAAGGGGGTACGTTGCTTCAGAAACAACGGTCCTTTGTTTGTAACGGATCTAGGATTGTAGCAAGCATGTTTCTGCAATAACACAATGTTATGGATGTTAGAGTGATGTTAAAACAACAAGAACAAAAAAAACGAAAATAAAGAAGGAAATGAGAAGAAGGAATTTTCTGGCAGTTTCGGAATTCAAATGTTGATGAATGCTTCAAAGGGCTTTCATGGCAGCAAATGAACGACTAAAATGGCAGAAAATTGGTGTTGAAGTTGCTGGAAATGAACAAGACGTTGAACTCGAAAGAACCCGAACAATATACTGAGCGGATCCGAATCGAATACGTTCTTCGCCAACGGACTTGGACCCTCTAGATAGCGATCTAGGAACCCGAAGTATCAAGGAGGATGACACAATCAAACAAAGTCTGAAAATGCCAAAGAAGTTCAATGAAGAACTGAAATTGAGAGAAAAACTCACAATAATTTTGTTTCATAAAAATTGTCTAACCTTGTTCATACAAATTTAACAAATATATATAGGGAAAAACAAGGGAGAGGGCGCCCAAATTAGTGGCTGAGTTTGAATTGAAAATAAACACATGTTAAATGTGTTTAAAATGCAAAAGAAATCTGCCAATAACCTCCCCCAAATTGCAGCACATGTGATGATAATTTGTGGCTGAGTTTGAACGAAATTAACACATGTTAAATGTGTTCAAATTAAAAAAAAGGTGGCTCATAACTTCTCTTCAAAATGGCGCCCAAATTGCTTCAAATCTGCCACATGCTTGCACACACATGCACATTCTGTCCACACATGCCGTGCACATGCTTGAAGAGATGTAGGACGCCCCACATGCTGCTCACATGCTTGTAGGACACTCTCCCATATGTAGGACACCTTTGAGCTACTTCTAGACTTGTTAGCTGGAGTTGAGCTAGTGGAGCTAAAGTTGAGCTGACTGGAGCTGAAACGAGCTGAATTCAGCTAGTTGGGAGTGAAGTGAGCTGAGTTGAGCTGCCTATACTCCTTTGAGCTGAAGATGAGCTACGTACACTCCCGTGAGCTTCATCCGAGCTAAGTTTAAGCCTTTGAGCTGCTGCCCTTTTATTGTAACTATATGAAAACAAAAGAAACACACTCAGAGCATTGTAAACTTATTGAAAACATTCAAGCAAGCTACAAAACAATGCACCCTTATTGTTTTAACACACAACAAGCTAACATAGCTTAACATAAAATATTATAAGCTGGCAAACTTATCTAAAACACACTTAACATAATATATACATAGCAAACACCCTTATATAAGTAGTATAGTATATGTATGTCACATATCATCATGCAACACATTATAAAGCCTATGTTCTAAGGCATGAACATGCTCGAATGAATCAGGAATTGTAGCACAAGTAAGAAAAGGGCTTCCCTGAATTTCTTTGCCTTAGAACGAGTGATGGGTCCTGTTGGTAAGACCTCCGGATCAGCTTGTTTGTTCTGAACTGATGTGCTCACATCATCAGGTAAGGCTAACACTGGTGCACTAGTCAAACTGATACATGCATGGGAGGGCTAAAGCAATGCATATTGGACAAGAAGTTGAATCTGTTTGTGAAGTCTGGAAAGTCAGCCAACTTGAGACGACATTTCAGATGGGATCCTGGAATTTCTAGGCAGAGTTGTCTTCTAACAATTTGACCGGCATTCAGTTACCTTTCTAACGCATCTTGAAACGCATCAATCGAACATCGGAAACTCAAGATACGTTCATTTTATTGAAGACTGCGCATGCAGAAAACTGGATACGGGATTATTACGGGAATTTGTAAAATTCAGCCCAAAAGCTATTATATAAGGCTTTTGGACGAATTAGACTTAGCTCAACTTAATTATTAACATTTAAATTATGTTTTTAGGGTTTTACATACTTTAGGAACCAGCCACCCTTCTCCCAAGCAACTCTTATCAACTTATCACCTGCACTTATCAGCTTATCACTTGCAGCCCAAGCACAAGGAGTTTAAAGGCTGTTTTTCTTTTATTTTTTTAATTAAATTAGGGTTTCCTTGTTTTAGTAGAAATTAGATTACTTTGGCTATCCTTCACCTATAAAAGGATGAAGCTTCCACCATTGTAATAAAGATTATTCAGATTTTCTTTGATTAATGAAATATTTAGTGAGTTTGTTTTTGCAAGTGCTGATTACTTGTGCCTTAGAAGTCTTCTTCAACATAAGTTCGACGGGTTCTTGTGAGGGAGATCATCTTCACACTCCTGCTTGCCTAGGTAATCATGTCTAGGAGGGTGGGTTAGAGCCGCTTGAGGTTGCTTGCTTAGGTAATTGCGTCTAAGAGGGTGCCGAGGACAAAACCATCACAAACCCATCAAGCCATCTCCATCTTCAACTTCATGCCATCTCCATAGCCATAAACAAAGCTGAATTTTCAGATTTGTTTTATCTACCTTTCTTTCAATCTTTTTCAATCTTTTTGTTTCAATTCTTATTATTTATTCCTTAATCTTCTTTCTTATCCTCGTTTCTTTCATTTTCCAGCCTTGAATCTGAAATTTTCAAGAAAAGCCCTTCTCTTTTCTATTGAATTTTCAGATCTGCCCATAGATTTTTTGATTGAGTCTAGAGTTCCTAGTTCTTGTAACAACTTGATTGAAGGCTTCCAAATCCAAAATTGCGCTACTCTATCATTTGGTATCAGATTTGGGACGATTCTTGGCAAGAATTTTGGTGTTTTGGGTGAAAAATTCGAACAAAAGGAGAAAATTCGCAAAAATCAAACAAACGAATTTTGAGCTGAAAATTTTCATATCAGATCTACACTATTGTAGGAGTCACCACAAAAAATTTCAGAATTTTTTTACTTCGGGAACACCTCGAACAAAGTGGATCAAGTTGCTGCATATTTCAGGGTTTTTTCGGGTTTTCTGATCTTCTTTCATTCTTAACTATTTGTTTTCATTTGTTTTACCTTTTTATTGTCTTATATACATTATCTAACACTTTTTTGCTTCTTATGTTAGTAGGAAATTAAAAGTTGCATACCTTTCTTTCTCCTTGCAACTAGAATTCAATTGGTGTCACACCTTTTATTGGACTCCTAGTACAAATAGGACTCATTGTTAGGATTAAACTCCTATTATAACTTGTTGACTTGTGGTAGGAAGGTCTTTAAAGAGTACAAGATCAGCTTACTTGCCTCGCTAAGTATTTCTTTTTTGGAGTGTTTAGTGAGATTTCTAGTTTTCTTTCTTTTGTTTTTCACCTTTGTAATTTTGAGTGTTCCAGGATGTTTCACAGAGACAAGCCTCGTGCAAAACAACATGATACTTTGGGTTCTACTTATCGAGGAAAGCCTTCATTGACCAAGCCGAGGCATTCGTTCAATTTTTGTGAAGAAAGGCGAACTGAACCAAGGCAAACTGCACACACTTTGGCCATCCCAAAATTTAGAATACCTTCTTTTCAAGGAAGGTATGATCCTGATGGTTATTGTGATTGGGAAAATAGGGTTGATTTCCTGTTTGGTTGTTATGGATATCCCGAGGAAGATCAAGCTTCATTAGTGGCCCTAAAGTTCGAGGAATATGCAGTACTATGGTGGCGTTTATTACAAAGAGATAGGCGTCTCAATGGTGAAGCCAAAATAAGAACATAGGCTAAACTTAAAAAGGTCATGAGAGAGCGATTCATTCCCAAACATTACCAACGACAAGAATCCAAGACTTGTCATAAGAAATACTCCTCTTTTGATAAAGGTACATCTCAACCTTCATCTTTTCACAGCCCTACCAATGCACTATTCGTCTCTAGTAGTACGACGCTGAAGGAAGAAGAATCATTGCTAGTCCAAAAGGATAATGAACAACCATCGGTGAGTCATGTCGAAGAAGACCAAGGAAAACAAGATGACGAAGAAATTTGTTATCCTCGAGAACATGCGAAAGATGTCACTACTGAGAGTTTAACCTTACCCAATAATGAGCAAATACTTTCAGAAGATGACGTTTCGGAAGAAGAAACACTTGAACCCATAAATCAAGACAATCTTTCATGCTTAGTAGTGAGTTCTCTTGATTCATCAACAACCTCTCAAGAAAGTAAGTGTGATTCTAACCCTTTATTTGATTCTCGTCCTATCATTCTGTTAGAAACACTTCATCCTCTACATAAATTGTATTTCGATGATATTTTTTTGCGAGAGGAATTGGGTATGTGAGTTATCTTATTTGAAAAAGACCGAGAGCAATAAAAGTCAAATTAATGGCCCAATTTTGGTGAGTGAAAAGAAACATGAGGTAAAAGTTGAACAATGTCCAAATGAAAAAGGCGATAAAAAGATAAAGAGAGATTTTTTTCGACCTAACCATAACATCATTGTTTCGAGTGGCTTTGAGATCTTTTTTCAGGATTTTGTTGAACCATTAAGAGGAGCTCAATTGGATCACTCCACCTATGACAAAGATTCTGTTTCGATTACCATTGTTAAACGTACTTCTTTTACTGTTTTTGATTCGAGGACGAATCCTTTTGAGGAGAAGGGGAATGATACATGCATGGGAGTGCTAAAGCAATGCATATTGGACAAGAAGTTGAATCTGTTTGTGAAGTCTAGAAAGTCAGCCAACTTGAGACGACATTTCGGATGGGATCCTGGCATTTCTAGGCAGAGTTGTCTTCTAAATATTTGACCGGCATTCAGTTACCTTTCCAACGCATCTTGAAACGCATCAATCGGACATCGGGAACTCAAGATACGTTCATTTTACTGAAGTCTTTGGCTTTAAAGTCTCGGCCGACTCTCTAATCTGGAGTGGGGTGTTCTTTCAGGCATTGTTTTGTGTCCATTTAGAAGTGGTGGAATTGTTACTTCGGTTCACACTCCTCCTTCTTTGTTGCCTTTCAACCTTTATCACCATTTCGTCAATCTCAACATAGTGCTGAAGCTTTACAACATCGAAAATGTCTTTATTGAGCCTGGTGAGGAATCTGGCCATGGTTGCCTCACGATATTCTTCTATAATGGCACGGATCATTACAATCTCCATCTCTTGGTAGTACTCCTCAACACTCCAGTTTCCTTGTTTCAAAGTTTGTAACTTGTGAAAAAGATCCCGGTGGTAATGAGTTGGTATGAATCTCCAGTGCATAATACTCTTCATACCGTGCCATGTGTTAATTGGCCTTTCTCCATTGCGTCTCCTGGATAGAACTAGTTGATCCCACCAGATTAGGTGCATAATCAATGAATTCCATTACGGCCAATCGTACCTTTTTCTGTTCCAAATAATTATGGCACTCGAATATATGTTCCACTTTACTCTCCCAATCTAGATATGCTTCTGGATCGGTCTTTCCTTGGAATGGTGCGATGGTAACTCGGATGTTGCTGAGGTTGTTATCAATTTCCTCATCTTCATTCTCATCCACAATCTCTTCATTTCGATGTCTTGGTTGTTGCCTACGTACATTGCCTTATGAAGCCTCTAATTGGTCCATTTTATCATGAATAGGCTCCAATTCTACTCGTAGTATTCTTTCCAACTCTCGGATCATTGCTTCCGTCTGGAGATTTGGGGCTTGTCGTATTTCTTCCGGATTTGAATTATGAGACATTTTGTTAGTGAAAATAAAAGAATATGAAAAAGGATATTAGGACCTTACCAAAATTCTTTCCAAAAGCCTCACTAATTCACTCCAAGAAAGTCACTTTGATATGTGCACGTTCATACTCAAGTTTGACTCACTTCCATGCTGTGTTTCACGCAACAAAGATCAAGGGGTTTTCTTTATTTCTCTTTTGTTGCTTAGTACAATTGCTACAATCATTTCTAGTTATCTAGATACTTGTCATCATATCATACTATACATATATTTTGATACGAGGTAGCCTGTCGAAACAGATTTTCTTCGTATGTTACGTGATGTGAGCACATCTACACCAACACCTAATGCTGATCCGGAGGTCTTGCCAATAGGAAACATCACTTGTTCTAAGGCAAAGAAATTAAGGGAAGCTTTTTTTCTTACTTGTGCTACAATTCCAGATTCATTCAATAATGTTTCTACCTTAGAACATAGGGTTTACAATGTGTTGCATGCTGATATGTTATATATTTAGGTTATATTACTTACTATGTGTGTTTGAGTATGTATATATTATGATAAGTGTGTTTTAGATTGATTTGCTATGACTTATAATGTTTCTACATTTGTTTGAGTGTTTTTAAATAAATTTACAAAGCTTTGATAGGAGTTTCAATGTTTTGTAACATGTACATAGGAGGACACCAGCTCAAGTGAGTACATGCAGCTCACCTCCAGCTCAGGAGAGTGTAACCAGCTCATCGTCAGCTCAGGAGAGTGTAACCAGCTCAACATCAGCTCAGGAGAGTGTTACCAATCCATCTCCAGCTCAAGACAGCTCAGAGGCTTAGCTCCCAGCCCAGTTCAGCTCATATCACCATCAGCTAGCTCATTTTTTTAGCTCAACTCATTTCCAGTCAGCTCACGTTCACTTCACCAACTCAACTACAGCTGACAAGTCCAGTGGCAGCTGAATAAGTAAGTGTCCAACAAGTGAGTGGCAGCTAATACAACATATGTGATACATGTACCACAAGGCAATTCCAAGGACGAGATGGACTTACTTTTCCACTCGGCCCAATAACTCGAGCCAAGTCCAAGAAGATCAAGACTGAGCTGAATTCAACCGTTCAAGGATTTGTGAGCAAAGGATTGCAAGCTGCCATGAAGAAAGAAGAATTTATTGAAGGAAGCCCACACTTAAAATCCTTCGAGCAAATTGGGTAACAAAAACCCAACTTGCTGCACCTTTGGAGATAGATATCCATGAGCCTTTAGATGTCCATTAATTATCCCCTTTATTGTATTTAGACCCAATACTCCTTATTATGAAAGGATTGGGTCAGACTTTTATTTTTAGCCCAAGTTAGGATTTACAAGTGTTATTTAGGCCTAGTTTGCATTAAAACAGCCCATACATGCTTCCTACCCAAAACCAAAGTACTTGCCAGCCAAATAAGCTCAAATCCCTTCAAAATTTCGTCCAAAAAGAAGCCCTAACAACCCATTACTTTCTGCCCAAGCAACAAGCCCCAAACAAGCCATTACTTGCCTCCCAAGCAACCAAGCTTATTTGCAGCCCAAGAAATCAGCACATATCAGCTTATCACTTGCCTTATCACCTTATTCCTTGCTGGCCAAGTACAAGGAGTTTGTAGGCTGTTTTTCTTTTATTTTTTAATTAAATTAGGGTTTCCTTGTTTTAGTAGAAGTTAGATTACTTTGGCTATCCTTCACCTATAAAAGGATGAAGCCTCCACCATTGTAATTCAGATTATTGAGATTTTCTTTGATTAATGAAATATTTAGTGAGTTTGTTTTTGCAAGTGCTGATTACTTGTGCCTTAGAAGTCTTCTTCAACATAAGTTCGACGAGTTCTTGTGAGGGAGATCATCTTCACACTCTTGCTTGCCTAGGTAATTGTGTCTAGGAGGGTGGGTTAGAGCTGCTTGAGGTTGTTTGCTTAGATAATTGCGTCTAAGAGGGTGCCGAGGACAAAACAACAACAAAAAATCGCAAGCCATCTTCATCTTCAATCTTCACGCCATCTCCCAAAATTCCATAAACAAAGTTGCAAATTTCAGATTTGTTTTACCTATTCTTCTCTTCATCTTTTTTTTTTAATCTTTTTCGTTATATTCTTGTTATTCATCTTCTAATCTTCCTTATTGTCTTCTTTTCTTTAAATTTCCAGCATTGAATCTGAAATTTTCAAGAAAAGCCCTTCTCTTTTCTATTGAATTTTCAGATCTGCCCAAAGCTTTCTTGATTGAGTCTAGAGCTCTTAGTTCTTGCAACAACTTGAGTGAAGGCTTCCAAATCCAAGATTGCGCTACTCTATCATTTGGTATCAGATTTGGGACAATTCTTGGCAAGAATTTTGGCGTTTTGGGTGAAAAATTCGGAAAAAAAATGAGAAAATTCGCAAAAATAAAACGAACGAATTTTGAGCTGAAAATTTCCAGATCAGATCTAAACTATTGTAGGAGTCACCACAAAAAATTTCAGAATTTTTTGACTTCGGGAACACCTCGAACAAAGTGGATCAAATTGCTGCATATTTCAGGGTTTTTTTCGGGTTTCTGATCTTCTTTCATTCTTAACTATTTGTTTTCATTTGTTTTACCTTTTTAATGAAGTGCAATCTTGGATTTGGAAGCCTTCAATCAAGTTGTTGCAAGAACTAAGAGCTCTAGACTCAATCAAGAAAGCTTTGGGCAGATCTGAAAATTCAATAGAAAAGAGAAGGGCTTTTCTTGAAAATTTCAGATTCAATGCTGGAAATTTAAAGAAAAGAAGACAATAAGGAAGATTAGAAGATGAACAACAAGAATATAACGAAAAAGATTAAAAAAGATGAAGAGAAGAATAGGTAAAACAAATCTGAAATTTCCAGCTTTGTTTATGGAATTTTGGGAGATGGCGTGAAGATTGAAGATGAAGATGGCTTGCGATTTGTTGTTGTTGTTTTGTCCTCGGCACCCTCTTCGACGCAATTATCTAAGCAAGCAACCTCAAGCGGCTCTAACCCACCCTCCTAGACGCAATTACCTAGGCAAGCAAGAGTGTGAAGATGATCTCCCTCACAAGAACTTGATGTGTGCACGCTCACCAGCAAGTTTTGCACACTTTCATGTTGTGTTTCACACATGAAAGACCCGGGAGTTTTCCTTACTTCTCTCACATTACTTACTTTTTCTACACTCACTTCTGGTTATTGAAATTCATGTTATCATATCATACTTTGTATATGTCTTGCATACTTTATTTTTATGATCTTAGCATGCTACATGTGATACACATACTTAGGCTTTAAAAACCACATCTTTACTTAGCATATATTTTGCATCTTTAAATTACAAGTTTTCATCATTAAAGCATTACATTCAATTTATGCATTATAGTCCTTATACTATTTAAATGAAGTATTACTTATATAAATCATTTGTTTTCTTCATAGGTTATATTAACATAGCTCAAGAGTGTGTGCTACAGCTCGGTTCCAGCTCAAAACGTTGTTTGGCCGTTTCAAGACTCTACAAGCTGCCAAATGGTTCGAGGACACTTATGAAGTCTTAAAAGAGCTCAAGGATACTAAAGGACCAGCTCAAAACAGCTTCAAAGAGCTCAAATAGCAAAGGGTGATTTCTGAGCAAAGGAGGATTCGTTTCAGCTCCAAAACACTCCAGTAGCTAGAGGACAACTTAAAGGCACTTCAAGACTAGCTCACTCAGCTAAAGGAAGCTCGGATCAGCTCAAATCAGCTACTCACCTTTAGCTAGCTAAGTCAGCTAGCTAGCTCAGCTCAAGCCTAGCTCGTCCAGCTCATCTCCAGCTCCTCTGACTACTACTAGCTCCTTCAGTGGACCAGCTAGTGACACTATCGACCTAGCTAAGTGATGGAAGGGCACCTACCTAGCCGAATAGCAAAGGAGGGAACCTAGGCACCTCTACACACCTTGGCGCCAATTTGGAAAGGTGCAAGGCTGCCGAATAGTGCTTGATAGGTTATCAACACCTATTCAAGCCCTTATCACACCAATTCGGCCAAAGGAGGGAGACACCAAGACTGCCGAATCATTCCCTCTCCCCTACACACCATTTCGGCCACCCCTTTCATTTACTATAAATATGTAATGCATTTTCAATTGTAAACACACAATTCAGATTATAAAAATTACTTTGTGAGGTTTTCTCTCATCCTTGTTCTTTTTAGAACTTCTTGACTTATCAAATCTTTATTGATTTTTGGCGTCTCCCTTTTCTTTCCATCTTGATACTTTAGATTGTTAAACATCCATTGTTTCTCAGTCTAAATCCTTTTACCACCCTCAAGGCCTCATCCAAGTTAGGGTATATGCTCCTTAGCATATGTTCATCTTTTTGAGCCTTTAAATACTACCAACATCCTTTCTCTTCACCATCTTCCATACACCATCCGAAACCATCTTCCTACTTATCTATCTTTCTTTTCTTAAACCCTTTTCACATACAAACACTACCATCCTTCCGCAACCTATCTCCTTTCATCCATTTCAACATATTTTCATAAGAAAACATTCGTGATACAAGGCTTGCTTGCATTCAAAGGCCCGAGCAATCAAAGCTTCTCTCTACAACATCAATTGGAGAGTTGGAGCGTATCATGTGGTAATCAGAACAACAAGGAAGAATCAAGTAAGCCATATATCTTCTTATTTCAATTCTGATATAAAAAAAGAAAGAAAACTCAGATTGTTCCAAATACAAGGAATCTGAATTAGATCAAAAAAAAAAGAAAATCAGAATTTCAAAATGGTGAAGTCAAAATGCACAAACGATCAAGCAACCAACTCCGAGAAGTTCCTCAAGTTTGATTGCTCACGACCAGTTTGTAAGTCAAGTTTTGTGGTAACGATTCTGTTTTCTTTATTTCCATTCATTTATCCTTTATTTTATCCTTTCTTACATTTCAGTCCCTAAACTTTCTATTCTTCTTTTAAACTCCTCCTTTCTTTCATTTTTCAAGCCTAACCTTTGTTTGCAGCCCAAACTGCATATTTCATAAAATATTTGACAGATTTTAAGTTAGTTCTTTCAAGAACTTGTTTTGAGAGATTTGAGTGGAAAAAGGCAAGAGAGTGGTGAGCACAGAAGGGGAAGTAAAAGCCAGAATTCCCAGAGTGTAAACACGAGTGAAATTGAGTGACATCTTCTCTTTTCTTTGGAGTGACCGTGAGATTTCTCTCTGTGTGTGTGTTGGGTGAGGTCCTTTTATACATTTCTTTCATCTTTCTTTTACTAACCATGTCACGGGATTCCTTCAACAATCCATCAACCCAAGACGTGCCAGATGATCTACAATGTTCAAACATCTTTCAGACACGTTGCCATGTTCAAGGCAAAGTGTGCTCCATTGTCATAGATGGTGGGAGTTGTACCAATATTGCCAGCGCTTTGATGGTCAAGAAACTTGGTTTGACAACAACGAAGCATCCAAATCCATACAAGATTAAGTGGTTTAATGATGATGATGAAATCGAAATCACCGGGCAAGTTATCATTCCATTTTCCATTGGAAGATACAAGGATGAAGCAATTTATGATGTGACACCCATGCATACCAGCCATCTACTTCTTGGACGACCGTGGCAATACGATAGACGAGCAATTCATGATGGATTCACTAATCGATATTCCTTTTCTTTTGAAGGCAAAAAGATTACCTTGGTACCTCTTACACCAAGCCAAATGAATGAAGACCAAATTGCCTTGAGAAAGAGCTTTGAAGCCATAAAGGAAAGTTTGAATGAAGAAAAGCATTTTGAGGTTGAACAGAATGTTGGAGTTGAAAATGAGAGAAATGAATATGGAGAAGAAAAAGAGAGTGAGGAGAAAGTTTTATCTAACCAATCTTGATACATGCATGGGAGGGCTAAAGCAATGCATATTGGACAAGAAGTTGAATCTGTTTGTGAAGTCTGGAAAGTCAGCTAAGTTGAGACGACATTTCGGATGAGATCCTGGCATTTCTGGGCAGAGTTGTCTTCTAACAAATTGACCGGCATTCAGTTACCTTTCCAACGCATCTTGAAACGCATCAATCGGACATCGGGAACTCAAGATACGTTCATTTTACTGAAGACTGCGCATGCAGAAAACTGGATACGGGATTATTACGGGAATTTGTAAAATTCAGCCCAAAAGCTATTATATAAGGCTTTTGGACGAATTAGACTTAGCCCAACTTAATGATTAACATTTAAATTATGTTTTTAGGGTTTTATATACTTTAGAAACCAGCCACCCTTCTCCCAAGCAACTCTTATCAACTTATCACCTGCACATATCAGCTTATCACTTGCAGCCCAAGCACAAGGAGTTTAAAGGTTGTTTTCTTTTATTTTTTTAATTAAATTAGGGTTTCCTTGTTTTAGTAGAAGTTAGATTACTTTGGCTATCCTTCACCTATAAAAGGATGAAGCCTCCACCATTGTAATGGAGATTATTGAGATTTTCTTGGATTAATAAAATATTTAGTGAGTTTGTTTTTGCAAGTGCTGATTGCTTGTGCCTTCGAAGTCTTCTTCAACATAAGTCCGACAAGTTCTTGTGAGGGAGATCATCTTCACACTCCTGCTTGCCTAGGTAATCACGTCTAGGAGGGTGGGTTAGAGCCGCTTGAGGTTGCTTGCTTAGATAATTGGGTCTAAGAGGGTGCCGAGGACAAAACAACAACAACAAATCGCAAGTCATCTTCATCTTCAATCTTGACACCATCTCTCATAATTCCATAAACAAAGCTGGAAATTTCAGATTTGTTTTACATATCCTTATCTTCATCTTTTTTAATCTTTTTTGTTACATTCTTATTGTTCATCTACTAATCTTCTTTATTGTCTTCTTTTCTTTAAATTTCTAGCCTTGAATCTGAAATTTTCAAGAAAAGACCTTCTCTTTTCTATTGAATTTTCAGATCTGCCCATAGCTTTCTTGATTGAGTCTAGAGCTCCTAGTTCTTGTAACAACTTGATTGAAGGCTTCCAAGTCCACAATTGTGCTACTCTATCAAATCTTTTCTTCCTATTCTTTCTTTTTTTTTTGTTTTGCAGGACTCTCAAAAAGGCATACCTTTTCAAATTGATGAATCAAGCAGCATATCTTTTGAAGAACCAATAGGCGTGACCTTTAGTGATCCACAAGACATGCCCCTTGGCGTTCCAAAGGATATGCCACTTGAAGTTCAAAAGGATGTGTCATTTGAAGATTCAAGAGTTGTGTTTGTTGACATCCCATGTGCAATTCCAATCTTAAAGAAGATTCAACAACCAACTCCCATTAAACATCCACCATGGTTTGCTTTGTCCATTCATCTTGTTATTAATTTTTCATTTACTAACCATGGTTTGATTTGCAGCCAATTGATTCAAATACATGGAGTTATTTTATCAACCAATGGTGACAAGTTCCTTTGTTATTTTGAGGTTGATTGGTGCGCTAGAATCAATGCGAAACTACAAACAACCATTCTGCCCAAGATTACCCATTTCAAGGGTATGAAGCAAGCATCTTCCATCCACTCAAAGATTATCATTCGAAGCGGTACAAGGATAAAGGTGGAACTATTCATGGAAGGATTAGTTGATCCAGGAGGTTGGAGGCAAAAACGAAGTGTTGAAACTTTGATGAAAGATTATGTCATTTCCAAAAGTTATGATGTTTCCAACCATTACAGAAGAGAGCCCCAAGGGACATGTGCCTATTCAGAAGAACCGAGAAGAATAATCATTCCATTTGGGAAGAGCAGTGAGGATTCATCCACCCCTACAATAAAAGATTATCCGTTGAGAAATAACTTCGATTTGAGGACAAATCGCCTCAAAGAAGGGGAGGATGATATGTGCACGTTTGGACCTAAATCAGCAACCTTCGATTTGAGGACAAATCGCTCAAAAGAAGGAGGGGATGATGTGTGCACACTCACCAGCAAGTTTTGCACACTTTCATGTTGTGTTTCAGATATGAAAGACCCGAGAGTTTTCCTTACTTCTCTCATATTACTTACTTTTTCTACACTCACTTCTGATTATTTAAATTCATGTTATCATATCATACTTTGTATATGTCTTGCATACTTTATTTTTATGATTTTAGCATGCTACATGTAATACACATACTTAGGCTTTAAAAACCACATCTTTACTTAGCATAACATAATACAGGAAAGGAAATATAGACATAAAGAAGAAGCATGGGAATATAGAAGCACTAACATGAGAGTGCAAAAATAAAGCTACAAGGATGGAAGGTAGACAATGAGCAAGATACAAAATGCAAGAGAGAATGTAGGTTAGGATCAGAAGATATGAAGGAGAGGTGCATACTATTAAATCTATTAGATGGAAGAAAACCTAAGGGCATATTATAAGGATAGAAAAAACCAAGCGTATAGAAGATAACACTTAAAGATATGCAAGTAGAAAGATAAAGGTGTAAACACATAAAAGAACTAAACAGATGTAACAAGCCTTAAAAAACAATAAAAAAAAAGAGAGGCAAACCATAACAGAATAAAGAGTTAAGGAGTAGCTAATATAGAGCAGCAAATGAAAGAAACTGTGATGAAGTGGAATGGTATATGCATAATTGAGAGGTAAAATAGAAAGCAAGAAGGGAATCGATCGAGCATACATATAGATGGACTGATATGGCATAAAGCAGTGTAAGTGCAGTAGGTAGATCATAAAAACCATACATATGGTCAAGGGGACATTCTTTAGTAAGTATCTAGTAGGAGGATCTGACATAGCTATGTTAGGGTTAAAGGTCTCGCAAAAGGGCCATTCAGACCATGTGGTTATGCATAAAAAGGGGAATGTTATGTGAATAGAGATAAAAAGGATAATGGTCCATGGCCTCAGATTGAAAATCTTGTGAGAACCACCTACACTACAAAACCAAGTTTTCAAAGAGTAGGCCGAGAAGCAATACAAAAATATAAAAGACACCATAAAGGGATGCGAGATGTTGATAGTACTCACAATAATTGATACAAAAACAGTATGTATAAAACTGGGCATATATGTAATCAAAGAATAAGGAACAGTCAACATGAGAGGAAGTAATGAGTGTAACAGCAGATGTACAAGCATGTAAGTATAACCCACAAAGTGGTTCGTTGAAAATTTCCCTTGGAGGGATCGATAAGAGAAGATAGTTGACGTTTCCTTAGGTAACAAAATACTAAAGAAACTAGAATGTAACAGAGACATTAGCATATAAAAGGAAAATAAAAGAAGGGAACTATGATGCAACAAGAACCAGGTGCAAGAAAGATAGCATAATAATAAATGAGCATTGCATATAGATACGAAAAGGGAATTCAGAATGGTATGAGAATCGTTAATGAAAAAAAATTATACATACAAAGAAAGTAAAAGGGCCACGAAATAGCGTTACCTAGCAGTGATGAGAGGATCGTCGTTTCCTTGACTCTCCGGAACAGTCGAGAGTCACAGGGGCCAATCGGTAATGCATATCAGAAAAGAAAAACAAAAGCACCAAAATTAATAGATGGATGAAATAAAACATAATCAAGGAAAGAGAAATAAAAGGGAATGTTTTAAAATAGGACCCTGACAGTAAAGGCAAAAACGCCAACCGGAAAATCCATCCCAACACCAGCTCGATTGTGCACTGGAGAAACCTCCAAGAGCAATTATTAGGCGGATAGATCCGCCACACCATCGCCCTAAACGGGAACAAAAATTGCCAACCGTTCTTGTAAGGATGAGATGGTCGTCGCGTTCTTGATGCTCCAACGCAACAATGAGTCACAAAGGACAAAAGATAACACAAATCGGAAACGAAAACTAGGGGCACCAAAGTTAGAAAAGAAATGAAGTAAAAGATAATGAAGGAAATAGGATTAAAGGGAGATGCGTTATAGTGGGAAGACCCTGTCGATGTTAACAGAGACTCCCACCGGAGAGAGGGCTGACAATGATGCTGGGAGAGGAAAATCCGTACCGTCTCCATCCCGAGAGAGCACCAACTAAGCCACCAATAACAAATCTGAATCGGTAAAAGAGACAAGATAAATATAGTTAAAACACAAACGCCTCCAAACCCTAGATTTACATAACGAAAAAATATGGGAAAACGAGACCGTAGCCAAAAAATATGAAACCCAGGCAGATCTGAATCGAGAGTGAACCGCCAAGGGACAGAAGGCCCGGCTAGAGATCTATTATGAAAATGAGAATGCCAACAATTAGAAAAGCAAAAAACAAAAGAGAATAAAAGGATTAAAGAGGGAAAAAGACTTATCCGATTGAGAACCGGAGTAATTCTTGCTCGAAGGGTTTTCCTATGGCGATTGGCTCTCAAAATGTCTCGGCGGTTAGGCGCGTGGGATCTCCATAGTGGATGGTCACCGGTCGGTTTAGCAAAGCACTCAACAAAGCACAGTGTGGTGTCGGTCGCGGCGAAAGGGGGGAAGGGAGGGAAAGAGACGGCCGTGAAAAAGAAAGGAAAGGGAGAGAGTCTGGTAGGTGAAGCGGCGGATGAAGGAAAAAAAGAAAAGGGTAAATGAAAAGTTAAGGTGAAATCGAGAGAGAATCCCCAAAAGAGAGAGAGCATTTCGAGAGCCACCCGTTGGAACTGAGTACCCGTTGGAATTTTAACTGAGTAAAAAGTACAAAAATTGAGGTTTTGCAATATAATTGGGTTGAAATCCTCGTAATCAATTACATGATCTCCTAATATTTGATAAAAACGTTTTTGCAGTCCCTTTTCTAGAGGTTTCGGACGAGTAGGTCTAAATGGGCCTTTTAATGGACCCGTTGGAATTTTGACTGAGTAAAAAGTACAGAAATTGAGGTTTTGCAATATAATTGTGTTGAAAAGCTCCTAACCAATTAGACGAACTCCTAATATTTGATGAAAACCTTTTTTGTGGTCCTTTTTCTAGAGGTTTCGGACGAGCAGGTCTAAATGGATCTTTCAATGGACTCGTTGGAATTTTAACAGAGTAAAAAGTACAGAAATTGAGGTTTTGCAATATAATTGTGTTGAAAAGCTCGTAATCAATTACATAACCTCTTAATATTTTATTAAAACTTTTTTGTGGTCCTTTTTGTAGAGGTTTTGGACGAGCAGGTCTAAATGGGCCTTTCAATGGACCCGTTAGAATTTTAACTGGGTAAAAAGTACAGAAATTGAGGTTTTGCAATATAAGTGTGTTGAAAAGCTCCTAAACAATTCGACGAACTACTATATTTGATTATAACTTATTTTCTGGTCCTTTTTCTAGAGGTTTCGGACGAGCAGGTCTAAATGGGCCTTTCAATGGACCTGTTGGAATTTTAACTGAGTAAAAAGTACATAAATTGAGGTTTTGTAATATAATTGTGTTGAAAAGCTCCTAACCAATTATACGAACTCCGAGTATTTGATTAAAACTTATTTTCCGGTCCTTTTTCTAGAGGTTTCGGACGAGCAGGTCTAAATTCAGAATTTGTTGTTGATCTTCACACTCCTGCTTGCCTAGGTAACTGCGTCTAGGAGGGTGGGTTAGAGCCGCTTGAGGTTGCTTGCTTGGTTAATTGTGATCAAGAGGGTGTCGAGGACAATTTATCCATTTATCTTCCATCTCCATCGTCATCGACTATCTTCAACCATCTTTTCACCGATCCAACATTCGCGCCAATATCCTTATCCGCTTCCGCAAGCTCAACGTTCGTGTATACAGGGCAATGTTCGTATCATTAGCTCAAGGAGTTTAAGGACAACTTGAAGCAGCTCAAGGACATCTTTAAAATCTCGGTTCAGCTCAAGATAGCTCAAATTAGCTCAAGGAGTTTAAAGAACAGTTTGAGGAAGCTCAAATCAGCTTGCAAATTATCACTTACCAAGATAACCAACTAGAAGGCAACTCAAGATTACCACGACATCTCAACCAACTTGGAGGCAGCTCAAGATTGCCACGACAGCTCAACCAGCTAGTAGCTCAAATTGTCGGGGCAACTCAGCCAGCTAGCTAGCTCAACTCAATTCAGCTCATCATCCCAAGGGTCATGTCCTCTCCCGAGGAACATGTCCCTAGCATTTGGAGGGAAACTTGAAAGTGGTGGCAATTGCAAGTGGAGGGAGATACAAGAGAGGCCGAATCATCACCAGCCTTTTGGAGGGAGACACATGCTTATTCGACCCCTATTCACCCATGTAATGCCTTTTCGGAAACACCCCTAAAAAACTATAAATAGGAAGCCTCATTTCATTTCTAAACATCTCATCTCATTTTACATTAATCAAATTACTTTGTGAGAATTGTCTCCCTTCTAGTTCTTCATTGAACTTTATCGACTTATCAAGTGATGCGATCATGTTCCTACTCACTTTCACAGTGCTTTCAACTTGTTTTATAAGTTTGAAAGAAGAGGGAGTTTTTGTTTACTTTCCTTGTATCTATTCTTTTTACTTATTTATACTTTTCATAGTTAAGCATGCACGATTAATCATCCATGATACTTATGCTAGGGATATATATTCAGTTTCTTGCATCACATACTTATCTATCACTATGCATTTTGTTTCATGCTATTTATATTACATATTAAGTAAGAACATGCATGCCTTAGCTATTAAATACACATCTTTCTTTAAGTTCATATAGTCTTATACTTTGCATTATTTAGTATACATAAAGTTTAGTCCTTACACTTTATTTTCAATTAGTATAAATACTTTTACTTATGTAATTGGTGTTTTCTTTGTAGGATACATCAACCACAAGCTCAAGGATCAAAGGACATCTCAAAAGCAGCTCGTGATGTATGGTTTCAGCTCAAAATTAGCTTGGAAACAATGCAAGGCAAAGCAAGCTACAATTCAGCTCCAATTCACTCCATTAGCTCAAGATAAGCTTAAGGGCACTTAAGAGGAAGCTCACCTAGCTAGAGGCATCTCAGAATTAGCTCAAAACAACTCCTCAGTTCAGATAGCCAATTCAGCTAGTTAGCTCAACTCAAGCCAGCTCACTCTCAGCTCGATCAACTCATCTCAGCTCACCCTACAACCTTCAGCTCAACCATGGAAAGACATGTTCCCTCCCCAAGGGACACAACCGACCAGCCTTGGAGGAAAATCATGTTGGCGCCTAAAAATTGAAGGGAAAAGCGAGGACGGTGGCATCATTTAGCTGAATGGTTGCCTTATGCATGGAGGAAGCCTTTCGGTCATTTGGAGGGAGGCACAAGCCCAACCGAACAGCCACAACACCCTTGAACATGCCATTTCGACCAACCCTTGTAATCCTATAAATAGGAGTCATTTTGTCATTTGTAAACACACAATTCTCATAAATTAAAATACCTTTATGAGTTATTCTCTCAAACTTGTTCTTTTTAGAACTTTCTTGACTTATCAAGCCTATATAAGGTTTGTGGCGTCTCCTTTCCTCCATTTCTATACTCCAGATTGTTGGTTCTTATAACCAATCGGTCTAAGTCACCATACCACCCTCAAAGCCTTTCTTTAAGAACGAGTTTGTGCTTTCATAGAATAAGTTCTTCTTTTAAATCTCTGAATACTATCTCTATCATTTCCATCCAAACCACCATCCTAAACACTTAACCATTTCCATCTTTTCAACCCTTTCATACAAACATCACGCTACCATCTTTCGTACCAAACTCTATCCTTCATCATTTCAACCATTTCTTATCCAAGAAGACGTTCGGAGGCACATGCTTGCTTACATTCACGGTCGAAACAATCAAAGCTTCTCTCAACAACTACAATTGGAGAGTTGGAGCGTATCATCAAGTCTTTGACTTGTGGCGCCAACCTCTATTTCCATCTTGATACTTTTGGTTCTTGGTTCTCTATAACCAACGGGTCAAAGTCCTTTCTACCACACCTTAAAGATATCATATAAGGTTCGAGGTTAGGCTTTCTATAACCTAGTTTCGTCCTTGATTCTTTAAGATACTATCACCATCTTTCACCCTATCCATCACCATTCTTTTCTTACCATCTTCACGTCCTAAATACCCTACACAACAGCCCACTTCCTTAACCAAATCTGCCCATCATTTTATCATTCCTCCGCAACCCATTTACCCTACAAAACAATCCCTTAACTGTCCATACCATCATCTTCCATTCTTTCTTTCTTTCCATCATTTTAACCCTTTTCTTTAAGGATTGCTTGTTACTTTTTTAGATCCTACAATCAAAGTAGATGTCTCCTACAACAACAAGAAGGGCCTACATCATATGGTAATCGAAGCTATTGGTGGAAGAAGTAAGTGCGCATCAAGTGAAGCCCGATTCAAGCAAAACAAAAACAAATTGTAAGTGACTATCCTTTGTCATTCATTTTGTGAAAAAAATTAGTTTCAAATCAAAAAAGAAGAAAAAACAAAAAAAGTTTCAGATAGCACAAGAACGACATCATCTTCAAGACTTTGATTTTTGGTGAAGTAAGATGATAGAGTAGCGCAAACTTGGGTTTGGAAGCCTTCAATCAAGTTGTTGCAAGAACTAGGGGCTCTAGACTCAATCAAGAAGATTAGGAGCAAATCTGAAAATTCAAGAGAAAAGAGAAGGGCTTTTCTTGAAAAATTCAGATTCAAGGCTGGAAAATTAAAGAAACGAAGATAAGAAAGAAGATTAAGGATTAAATAATAAGAATTAAAGCAAAAAGATTGAAAAAGATTGAAAGAGAGGTATGAAGTTGAAGATAGAGATGGCTTGATGGATTTGTGATGGTTTTGTCCTCGGCACCCTCTTAGATGCAATTACCTAAGTAAGCAACCTCAAGCGGCTCTAACCCACCCTCCTAGACGTGATTACCTAGGCAACCAGGAGTGTGAAGATGATCTCCCTCACAAGAACTCGTCGAACTTATGTTGAAGAAGACTTCTAAGGCACAAGTAATCAGCACTTGCAAAAACAAACTCACTAAATATTTCATTAATCAAAGAAAATCTCCATTACAATGGTGGAGGCTTCATCCTTTTATAGATGAAGGATAGCCAAAGTAATTTAACTTCTACTAAAACAAGGAAATCCTAATTTAATTAAAAAAATAAAATATAAACAGCCTACAAACTCCTTGTACTTGGCCAGCAAGGAATAAGGTGATAAGGCAAGTGATAAGCTGATATGTGCTGATTTCTTGGGCTGCAAATAAGCTTGGTTGCTTGGGCGGCAAGTAATGGCTTGTTAGGGGCTGGTTGCTTGGGCAGCAAGTAATGGGTTGTTAGGGCTTCTTTTTGGACGAAAATTTGAAGGGATTTGGGCTTATTTGGCTGGCAAGTACTTTGGTTTTGGGTAGGAAGCATGTATGGGCTGTTTTAATGCAAACTAGGCCTAAATAACACTTGTAAATCCTAACTTGGGCTAAAAATAAAAGTCTGACCCAATCCTTTCATAATAAGGAGTATTGGGCTAAATACAATAAAAGGGATAATTAATGGACATCTAAAGGCTCATGGATATCTATCTCCAAAGGAGCAGCAAGTTGGGTTTTTGTTACCCAATTATGCTCGAAGGATTTTAAGTGTGGGTTTCCTTCAATAAATTCTTCTTTCTTCATGGCAGCTTGCAATCCTTTGCTCACAAATCCTTGAACGGTTGAATTCAGCTCACTCTTGATCATCTTCGACTTGGCTCAAGTTATTAGGCCAAGTGGAAAAGTAAGTCCATCTCGTCCTTGGAATTGCCTTGTGTTACATGTATCATCCCCTCCCTCCTCAAAAGGATTCGTCCACGAATCTGAAATGTCAAAGGGAGAAAGATCAGCAACATTAAAAGTTGTACTCACATTATACCCACCGGGTAGATCAATTCGGTATGCATTATTGTTGATTCTTTCAAGGACTTGGAATGGTCCATCTCCTCTTGGATCCAACTTGAATTTCCTATGGTTTGGAAATCTCTCTTTACGCGTGTGCAACCAAACCCAATCTCCTGGTTCAAAGACAACTTGGTGTCGGCCTTTGTTGACTTTAGCAGCAACGTTTTCATATGTTTTCTCCATTCTTTTCTTTGCCGCTAGTATGGATTTAACCAATTCTGCTTTCTTTGCACCATCTAAGCTGCAAATATTATCAGTAGGCAAAGGGACAAGGTCTAAAGCAGTTAAGGGGTTAAAACCATAAACTACTTCAAATGGGGAATAACCGGTGGATGAATGAATAGAACGGTTGTAGGCGAACTCTACGAAAGGTAAATATTCTTCCCAAGTCTTAGTGTTCTTACCGACAACTGTTCTGAGTAACACACCTAATATCCGGTTTATTACCTCGGTTTATCCGTCCGTCTGTGGGTGACAAGTTGTAGAATAGAGTAGTTTGGTACCTATTTTCCCCCACAAAACTTTCCAAAAATGGCTTATGAACTTGACATCTCTATCGGAAACAATGGTGCGTGGAATTCCATGAAGTCGTACTACTTCTCTAAAGAAGAGATCAACGACATGTGTTGCATCGTCCGTTTTATGGCAAGGTATAAAGTGAGCCATCTTTGAAAACCTGTCGACCACAACAAAAATACTATCTCGACCCCTCTTGGTACGAGGTAATCCAAGAATAAAGTCCATAGATAAATCGACCCAAGGGAGAGAAGGAATAGGAAGGGGGGTATATAAACCATTAGGACTAACCTTGGATTTGGCTTGTTTACATACTATGCAAGATGCACATACTTTCTCCACAGTTTTCCTCATATGTGGCCAAAAGAAGTGCTCCATTACCATGTCCAAAGTTTTGGAGATGCCAAAGTGTCCCATTAAGCCTCTAGAGTGTGATTCATGCACTAGAAGTTCTCTAATGGATCCTTATGGTATACACAACCTGTTCATTCGGAAAAGAAACCCATCTACAAGATAAAACTTGTTAAAAGCACCTTTTAAACAATGAGTATAAACTTCCTTAAAATATGGGTCATTAGGATATAATTCCTTTATATGCTCAAATCCCAATATAGTAGCACGCATTTGAGTAATTAGGGTATACCTTCGAGATAGTGCATCTGCTGCTACATTATCCTTACCTTTCTTGTATTTGATGATATAAGGGAATGTTTCAATGAATTCCACCCAACGAGCATGTATTTTGCTCAAATTACCTTGGCCGTTGAGCCACTTCAAGGATTCATGGTCGGTAGGTATGACAAACTCCTTTGGAAGAAGATAGTTGCCAAACTTCAAGTGCACGAACTAATGCAAGGAGCTCTTTATCAGTTGAGTAGTTCAAATGTGCTCCTTTTAACTTCTCACTAAAGTAAGTGATTGGTTGTTTTTCCTGCAAAAGAACTGCACCTATGCCTATACCGGAGGCACCACATTCTAACTCGAAAGTGTTAGAGAAATCGGGAAGGCGAAGAATTGGGGCAGTACAAAGTTTACCTTTTAGGGTTTGGAAAGCTGTTTCTTGTGCCTCACCCTAATGGAAACCTACCATTTTTTTGATAATATCCGTTAATGGTGTGGCGATGGTAGAGAAATCCTTGACAAAACGGCGGTAGAAGCTTGCTAGGCCATGGAAGGATCTCACCTCGGTTATGGAAGATGGTGTGGGCCATTCTTTAATTGCTCTGACCTTTTCATCATCAACATGGATACCCTGTGCACTTACTATAAAGCCTAGAAAATTAAGACTTGCACTACAAAACACGCACTTTTCCATGTTAGCATATAATCGTTCCCATCGGAGAACTTCAAAGACTGATTTCACATGAAAGAGGTGTGAATCAAAAGGAAGAAGAGTAGATAAGAATATCATCGAAATAAACAACAGCAAACTTACCTCGAAATTCCCGTAAGATGTGGTTCATCAACCTCATGAACGTGCTAGGGGCATTGGTCAAACCAAAAGGCATGACTGTCCACTCATATAGACCGAACTTGGTCTTGAAAGCGGTTTTCCATTCATCTCCTTCATCCGAATTTGATGATAACCACTCTTCAAGTCAATCTTGGTGAAGATGCATGCGCCGTAGAGTTCATCAAGCATGTCATCTAATCGTGGGATAGGATGTCGATATTTGATGGTGATTCGGTTTATTGGTCTACAATCTACACACATTCGATATGAACCATCTTTCTTTGGCACCAAAAGCACTGGCACGGCAAAAGGGCTTAAACTCTCACGAATGTAGCCTTTGTGGAGTAGTTCTTCCACTTGCCTTTCTAACTCCTTGGTTTCTTCAGGATTGCATCTATATGCTGGTCTATTTGGGATAGAAGAACCCGAAATTAGGTCAATTTGATGTTCAATTCCTCTTAAGGGCGGCAAACCATCGGGTGGATCACCTAAAACATCATTAAAGTCTTGCAAAAGAGAAACAAAAACACTAGGCAAACGGTCGTTATTGTCAGTGATAGAAATAAAATTTTCCTTAAATCGGACGAGAATGCAAGGTTGCTTAAGAAAAGGGGCTTGTCTCACTTCTTTTTCTCTCGCATAAATATTTTGAGATACTTTTTTTTTTCTCACAGTGAGGATCACTCACCACCCCTGGGCCTTTGTTCATTTGGCTTTTATTACTACTGGCCTCTTTCATCGTTTCCTTTTGTTCCTTGTTTCCATCTTTTAGAATTCCCACTCCCTCACAAAACTTCTTCATTCGCATCTGGTCTTTGTACACCTCTTTTGGATCGAGTGGGGCCAAGGTATACTTCTTGCCATGGTATACAAAGGAATATTTATTTAATTTACCATGGTGAGTCACATCACGGTCATACTGCCAAGGTCTCCCTAAAAGCAAGTGAGATGCTTGCATAGGAATAACATCACACCAAACGTCATCACAATATTTACCCATAGTAAAAGTGACTAATGCACGTTTGGTTACCTTTAACTCTGATCCTTCATGAAGCCATTGGAGATAATATGGCTTTGGATGGCGTTGACAAGGTAGGTCAAGTGCATCAACTAGATAGCTGCTCACCACATTCGCACAACTTCCGCTATCAATGATGACAGAATAAAGTTTACCTTTGATCAAACATCGTGTGTGGAAAATATTTGTTCTTTGCACTTCTGTATCGTCGATTGCTTGGATATTAAGTGAACGTTGAATCACCAAGCTTCTAGGATCATGTTCATCACTAGAGTAATTATCGGCGATGAATTCATTATCGGACAATTCTGAATCGGATGTGCATGTCCCATCTTCTCGAACAAGAAAAAGTCTTGTATTTGGGCAGTCCCTTTGATAGTGTCCATGTCCTTTGCACTTGAAGCATACAATATCCCGGGTTTTCTTAGCTGTTTGTGTACTTTCCATCGTCATGGGAATTTTGGCCTTGGTTTTTTTCCAATGGCTTGGATGCTTCAGTTTTCTGTTTTGTTCTACTAGAGTCGGCCAAAGGATTAGAAGTATTAGAATTAGACAAGGGTTGAATGGTACCTCTATCATATGGATAACTCTTTTGGCGATATCGTTGTCTATCTTTGATGCGTTTTTCAATTGTCATGGCAAATTGGAATGCCTCTTCAAGAGTGTCGTAGGTTTTGAGTTCAAGCACCTCAAGAATGTTGTCATTGAGTCCGACAATAAACCTAGTCAATGTATCTTCTTCGTCCTCTTGTATATCGGCTCTTTGCATCAAGGATTCCATCTCTTTGAGATATTCATCAACAGTTCTGTAGCCTTGTCTGATCTTTTGCATCTTTTGTTTGAGCTCTCGTCGATATAATGGGGGAACGAATCGTTCTCGCATGACTTCTTTAAGTTCTCCCCATGATGTTATCTTGGCTTCTCCATTGAGACGCCGATTTCGGACCAATTGGGACCACCAAATGGATGCATATTCAGTGAATTCGAGAGTCAACAATGGGACTTGATCCTCTTCGGGACATTGATAATACTCGAACAAAAGATCAACTCGATTTTCCCAGTCACAGTAAGCATCAGGGTCATACCTTCCTTGAAAAGGCGGCACAGTGATCTTTGGTTTCGCCAAGGAGTTTTGTGCTCGTTTTGGTTCTGTGCGAGGGTTGTGCCTATGTAGGGGATTTTGGAGTCTATTCTGAATGTTAAAAAGAGGTGGACGCTTAGGCTCTTCTGTTTCGTCTTCAACCTCATTGGTTTCGATTCCTCCAATGGTTTGAGTTATTGCGGTCACGACTGTATCGGTGTGATCAAGCTTGGTTGCCAATGAGGTTACAGTCCGTGTAAGTTTATTTAGAGTATCCGCAACCTCTTGAAGAGTCACCTTGTGTGGTTTGTCGTCGTCACTAGTTTGTGACATCCTGAAAACACTCAAATTTAAAAAGGTGAAAAAAAAGAAAGAAAAGCTAGAAATCTCACTAAACACTCCAAGAAAGAAATACTTAGCGAGGCAAGTAAGCTAATCTTGTACTCTCTAAAGACCTTCCTGCCACAAGTCGACAAGTTACAATCGGAGTTTAATCCTAACAATGATTCCTAATTGTACTAGGAGTCCAAGGAAAGGCTTGACACCAATTGAAATATAGTCGCAAGAAGGAAGAATTACAATGCAACTTGTTTAATCCTACTCACACCAGAATAGAGAAGGTGTTAATGGCATAAGAGAAGAAAGAAAAGAAAAACAAACGAACTTAAATAACTAAAGAGTAGAAAAGAAAAAACTAGAAAGATGGAAACCCAAAACCCAGAAACAACTTGAAGAAAGAAATCCAAAGTTGAACCCACTTCAATGTGATGCTTGCAGCGATGGATGATGTTGATCTTGATGATTCTTGATGGTAGTTGGCGGCTAGGTATGATCTTTCTCACTTTTCTTCAGTTTCAGTTTTTGTTTTTTTCTTTTCTTTTCTCTTTTTTTTAATTTTTTTTATAAGATAAATAAACTAAAAAGAATGAAAATTGATAGAGAGAAACTAAACTAGGGTGAAAATAGAGGAAAACAACCTAATTCTGCTCAATTTTGATCCACTTTGTTCGAGGTGTTCCCGATGTCAAAAAATTCTGAAATTTTATGTGGCGACTCCTCCAATGGTGTAGATATGATCTGGAAATTTTCAGCTCAAAATTCGTTCATTTGAATTTTGCGAATTTTCCCCTTTTATTCGAATTTTTCACCCAAAACGCCAAAATTCTTGCCAAGAATCGTCCCAAATCTGATACCAAATGATAGAGTAGCGCAAACTTGGGTTTGGAAGCCTTCAATCAAGTTGTTGCAAGAACTAGGGGCTCTAGACTCAATCAAGAAGATTAGGAGCAGATCTGAAAATTCAAGAGAAAAGAGAAGGGCTTTTCTTGAAAAATTCAGATTCAAGGCTGGAAAATTAAAGAAACGAAGATAAGAAAGAAGATTAAGGATTAAATAATAAGAATTAAAGCAAAAAGATTGAAAGAGAAGTAGATAAAACAAATCTGAAAATTCAGCTTTGTTTATGGCTATGGAGATGGCATGAAGTTGAAGATGGAGATGGCTTGATGGATTTGTGATGGTTTTGTCCTCGGCACCCTCTTACACGCAATTACCTAAGCAAGCAACCTCAAGCGGCTCTAACCCACCCTCCTAGACGTGATTACCTAGGCAAGCAGGAGTGTGAAGATGATCTCCCTCACAAGAACTCGTCGAACTTATGTTGAAGAAGACTTCTAAGGCACAAGTAATCAGCACTTGCAAAAACAAACTCACTAAATATTTCATTAATCAAAGAAAATCTCCATTACAATGGTGGAGGCTTCATCCTTTTATAGATGAAGGATAGCCAAAGTAATTTAACTTCTACTAAAACAAGGAAATCCTAATTTAATTAAAAAAATAAAATATAAACAGCCTACAAACTCCTTGTACTTGGCCAGCAAGGAATAAGGTGATAAGGCAAGTGATAAGCTGATATGTGCTGATTTCTTGGGCTGCAAATAAGCTTGGTTGCTTGGGCGGCAAGTAATGGCTTGTTAGGGGCTGGTTGCTTGGGCAGCAAGTAATGGGTTGTTAGGGCTTCTTTTGGACGAAAATTTGAAGGGATTTGGGCTTATTTGGCTGGCAAGTACTTTGGTTTTGGGTAGGAAGCATGTATGGGCTGTTTTAATGCAAACTAGGCCTAAATAACACTTGTAAATCCTAACTTGGCCTAAAAATAAAAGTCTAACCCAATCCTTTCATAATAAGGAGTATTGGGCTAAATACAATAAAAGGGATAATTAATGGACATCTAAAGGCTCATGGATATCTATCTCCAACGGTGCAGCAAGTTGGGTTTTTGTTACCCAATTATTGATGTGAGCACGTTTATGCCACCCAACGATGCAACTTCAAACTTTCAGGGAAGTTTGCTTTTTCATTTGTTACATACTGATGTGTAACATTTCTTATACTTATATTATATATATAAGTATAAGAAATCATGTATATAGTATGTTTGGTGTATTTTGAATAAGTTTGATATAACTTATGGTGTGTTTATATTTGTTTGTGTGTTAATAAATAATTGTGCACTTGTTTACGATTTGTATTATTGTTTCCATTAAGTTTACAATGCTTTGATGGAAGATTGTTGCCTTTTGACATAGGTACGTAGGAGGACACTAGCTCAAGTGAGTATATGCAGCTCCACTCCAGCTCAAGTGAGCATATGCAGCTCAAATCCAGCTCAGGAGAGTGCAACCAGCTCATTTTCAGCTCATCACACTTTCAGCTAGTTCGTTTTAGCTCAGCTCATTTCCAGTCAGCTCAACTTTAGCTCCACTAGCTCAACTTCAGCTGACAAGTCCAGAAATAGCTGAAAAGCGTCTTGCATATCGGGGAGTGTGCTAGTGCACATGTGGCAGCCTAGGTGGCATCCGGTCATCTCCAGCATCCACGTGGCAGCTTGACACATGTGTGTGAATGTGCAGCCGAATCAGCCCATTTTCTCCTTCATTATGCGCCATTTGCAAGAAAGGATAAGCCCGAGTGGTTATGTTTGAATTTCAAACATAAAAATCACATGTTAAATGTGATTTTCATGTGTTTTGGGCGCCTAAACTTGTGGCTGCCAATTGAGTCCGCCCAAAAGGAGTTATTTTCACTCAAATTCAATTTTTAAACTCCTTTTAATATCAGCCACACAACTTAAACGAATTTGGCAGCCCTTGTAACTATATATATGTGTTTAAACAATGTAATTTAAAAAGACATTTTGGAAATAAAATTTGTTTGAGAGAGTTTCTCTTGTTCGGTTCTTTTTAGAACTATCTTTTGACATTTCAGACTTTGTTTTGAATTGTCAAATTTACTTGATACTTCGGGTTCCTAGATCGCTATCTAGTGGGTCCAAGTCCTCCGACGTGAAGCATATTCGATTCGGGTTTGCTCAGTAGATTGTGCAGGTTCTTTCGAGCTTTCCGTCTTTGACGTTAGACAGATTCGATTCGGGTTCGTTCAGCAGATTGTTCGAGTTCTGAAACAACGTACCCTCCTTCTAGCGCCATCCATATGATACTGGGGTACGTTGCTTCAGAAACAACGCTCCTTGTTCGTAAACGGATCTAGGATCGTAGCAAACATTTCTCTGCAATAAAACACAAGAATAGACGCTTTTAGATAGTTAAAATAATAAAAAGAAAAAAAACAAACAACAAAAAAAAGATAGAATAAAGGTGTAGGAATTTCTGGACAGATTTGGACTTGAACAAGATGAAGGCTTCAACGTGATTTCATGACTGTTACGGAGACCAAAATATGGCAGAAACGTTGCTGGAAAATCAGCGAAAGTTTGGCAACGTTAAACTCGAAAGAACTCGAACAATCTGCTGAACGAACCCGAATCGAATCTGTCTAACGTCAAAGACGGAAAGCTCGAAAGAACCTGCACAATCTACTGAGCAAACCCGAATCGAATATGCTTCACGTCGGAGGACTTGGACCCACTAGATAGTGATCTAGGAACCCGAAGTATCAAGTAAATTTGACAATTCAAAACAAAGTCTGAAATGTCAAAAGATAGTTCTAAAAAGAACCGAACAAGAGAAACTCTCTCAAACAAATTTTATTTCCAAAATGTCTTTTTAAATTACATTGTTTAAACACATATATATAGGTACAAGGGCTGCCAAATTCGTTTAAGTTGTGTGGCTGATATTAAAAGGAGTTTAAAAATTGAATTTGAGTGAAAATAACTCCTTTTGGGCGGACTCAATTGGCAGCCACAAGTTTAGGCGCCCAAAACACATGAAAATCACATTTAACATGTGATTTTTATGTTTGAAATTCAAACATAACCACTCGGGCTTATCCTTTCTTGCAAATGGCGCATAATGAAGGAGAAAACGGGCTGATTCGGCTGCACATTCACACACATGTGTCAAGCTGCCACGTGGATGCTGGAGATGACCGGATGCCACCTAGGCTGCCACATGTGCACTAGCACACTCCCCGATATGCAAGACACTTTTCAGCTACTTCTGGACTTGTCAGCTGAAGTTGAGCTAGTGGAGCTAAAGTTGAGCTGACTGGAAATGAGCTGAGCTGAAACGAACTAGCTGAAAGTGTGATGAGCTGAAAATGAGTTGGTTGCACTCTCCTGAGCTGGATTTGAGCTACATATGCTCACTTGAGCTGGAGTGGAGCTGCATATACTCACTTGAGCTAGTGTCCTCCTACGTACCTATGTCAAAAGGCAACAATCTTCCATCAAAGCATTGTAAACTTAATGGAAACAATAATACAAATCGTAAACAAGTGCACAATTATTTATTAACACACAAACAAATATAAACACACCATAAGTTATATAAAACTTATTCAAAATACACCAAACATACTATATACATGATTTCTTATACTTAAATATATAATATAAGTATAAGAAATGTTACACATCAGTATGTAACAAATGAAAAAGCAAACTTCCCTGAAAGTTTGAAGTTGCATCGTTGGGTGGCATAAACGTGCTCACATCAATTATGCTCGAAGGATTTTAAGTGTGGGTTTCCTTCAATAAATTCTTCTTTCTTCATGGCAGCTTGCAATCCTTTGCTCACAAATCCTTGAACGGTTGAATTCAGCTCACTCTTGATCATCTTGGACTTGGCTCGAGTTACTGGGCCAAGTGGAAAAGTAAGTCCATCTCGTTCTTGGAATTGCCTTGTGGTACATGTATCAGAAGAGTTGTGAGTTTTCTTGTTTAGCAAGTAACCATTTCCTTATTTTTTTCATTTCTATTCTTAAGACTACTTTTCAATATCTATTTCCTTTGTTTTCCTTTGCCCTACACTAATATTTCAGTCGATGCACAAGATTCAAGAGCTTGCCTAAGTCTTGAGTAAGTTCCTTAAAGAACTTTACAAGAGAGAAAGGAGTGGAAAAAAGCAAATTGAGTGTGTGAGATCAGAAGGGGATAATAAAAGCCAAATAATATCCCAGAGTGCAAAGACGAGCGTTGAGTGGAGTGCAATTTTCTTTGGAGTGATCGTGAGGTTTTGTTGAGTGAATCTGGTGAGGTTTTCATTTTCATTTCTTATTTTATCACTAACAATGACACAAGATTCTTTTCCATCTACTTCCAACATGATTTTTGTAGTTAAAAGAACATTGAACTTACATTCTGTTGAAGATGATAAGCAACGGGAGAACATCTTCTACACCCAATGCAATGTAAATGATAAAGTGTGTTCCATGATCGTTGATAGAGGCAATTGCACCAACATGGTAAGCACCCTAATGGTGGACAAACTTGGGTTGAAAACTTCCAAACATCCAAGCCCGTACAAGTTGCAATGGCTAAACAAGGGAGGCAAGTTAAAGGTCACAAAGCAAGTACTCATTCCGTTTTCCATGGAAAATTACAAAGATGAAGTTTTATGTGACGTGCTTCTTATGAACACAAGTCATATGTTGTTGGGGCGACATTGGCAGTTCAACAAACGAGCTACCCATGATGGATACACCAATGAGTACTCATTCTCTCACAAAGGAAAGAAGTTCATCTTGGCCCCTCTAACTCTGAGCCAAGTACATCTTATACGCTCCAACTCTCCAATTGTTGTTGTAAAGAGAAGCTTTGATTGCCCGAACCTTGAATGCAAGTAAGCATTATTGTCACAATCATCTTCTTGTGGGAATATGATGAAACGGATGAAAGAAGATAGGTGGTAGAAGAATGATATTGTTTGTATAATGAAAGGGGTGAAGGAAGTGAAGATGGAATGTGAAGGATGATGGTTTCAGGTAGTGAAAGAAGGCATGTACAAGGGTAAGGATGATATGTGCACGTTCATACTCAAGTTTGGCTCACTTCCATGTTGTGTTTTACACAACAAAGATCAGGGGGTTTTCTTTATTTCTCTTTTATTTCCTAGTGCAATTGCTACACTTATTTCTAGTTATATAGATACTTGCCATCATATCATACTATACATATATTTTGCATACTTTATGATACAAGGGTGCGTTGCTTGAGAAACGACGTTCCTTTTCTGTTAACGGATCTAGGATAGTAGCAAGCATATCTCTGCAACAAAAATAAATATGGGTGACATTTTAGGTTCAAAATATCAAGAAAATAAAAAGAAAAAAGAAAAAGGGTGTAGGAATTTCTGGACAGATTTGAACGACGAAGAAGACGAATGCTTCAAGCTATGGTTGTTCTGGTGTCCTAAAATGGCAAAAACGTTGCTGGAAATTCAGCGAAAGTTTGGTGACGAAAAGCTCGAAAGAACCTGCACAATATCCTATGCAAAACCCGAATCGAATATGCTCCACATCGAAGGACTTGGACCCTCTAGATAGCAATCTAGGAACACGAAGTATCAGGTAAAATTTGACACAACAAAACTCAGTTTGAAATGTCAAAAGATAGTTCTAAAAAGAACCGAACAAGAGAAACTCTCTCAAATAATTTTTATTCCAAAATGTCTAACCTTTTTAAATTGTTTAAAGTACATATATAGAGAGAAATGAAGAGGGGGGGCGCCCAAATGTGTGGCTGAAATTTAAACTTAATGTGTGTTTAAAATTCAAAACAAAACTGCCAAAAACTACCCCTCAAATGGTGCCCAAATGCATGGCTGATATTTGAACGAATTAAACACATGTTTAATGTGTTAATTTCGTTTGGATTTCAAATGAAATCAGCCAAAAACTTCCTGTACATGTGCTTTGTGCACACATGCTCAAATCTGCCCGCACATGCACATGCACATGCTAAGGCTGCCACATGTCGTGCACATGCATGGAGGAAGGGTAGGAGGCCCATATGTAAGGCACATGCCTCTCAGACACTCTCCCACACGTAGGACATGTTTCAGCTGCTTCTGGACTCGTCAGTTGGAATTGAGCTAGTGGAGCTGAAGTTGAGCTGAACGGAGCTAAAGTGAGCTGAATTCAGCTAACTGAGAGTGTAGTGAGCTGAGTTGAGCTGAGATGAGCTGCATACACTCCTTTGAGTTGCAACCGAGCTAAGATTACCTACAAGGAAACAATTCAAACACGTATAAAAAGCTTTGCAAACTTATTGTAAACTTATAATAAGCTAAAATAACATTCCAAGCTTATTTTAAATTACACAACAAGATGACATAACTTAGTAAACATATTTATAAACTAGATAAGTTATTGAAAACATATCAAACAAACAACAAAGCTTGTGCAAACTTATTTATAAACAACATATACTTAGCAAACCAAACCCAAAACACACAATACGTAGTATATACAATGCAAACACTTATAAAACTCGTAATATAAGTAAAGAAATGTTACACATCAGTATGTAACAAGTGAAAAAGCAAACTCCCCTAGAAGTTTTAAGTTGCATTCCTTGGGTGGCATAAACGTGCTCACATCATCCCCCCTTCTTTAATGTGATTTGTCCCCAAATCGACCCTCATTACAAAAGGGAACAATTTTGACTTTCGCTTGGCAGGGAACTTCTTCAGCCGTCTTGCTCGGCACATATGCCATCCTCTCGAATCAAGTTCTTTTACAAAGAACACAAATGGAAATGCCTTCTTTCTTGTACCTTTCCGAATAATGCACAACATAAAGTTAGACAATGCTCGTTGCACATTCGTAATCCTGCAAACAATGACATAAAAAGGAAACTCCAAGGAATAACAAGAATCTCGACGATCATCCAGAATCACAACACAAGGTTGTTCACAATCCAATGTACAACCAAAGAAATCAACATATAAAAATGAAAAATCAATAATACAATGGTACGGAACGTCAAACCGTGGTAAAGAAGGTTGCTAAATTTTTGGAAAGAATTTAAATGCACTAGACATACCAACAGTAGCAACCTTGGGAACTTCACATGGCACCTTCTTATCCTGCAATTCAGAAGAAGAAGTAGAAGAAAATGTCGAATAAAATAATACCTATGAATTTGCTTTCTTCGTTTCGCATTCATTCTTCTCTTTGTTGGCCTTCCAAGCTGTAGTACTCGCTTTCGGCACGTTTTCTTGCAGGTTTGAATTCTGAAATTGCTAACGTTGATAGTTGCAGCATTATGTTGAGTTGGATGACATGGTGCATATGGTGATAAAAGTTGAAAGACAGCAACGTAGATAGTCTTTAAATCGAGGTAATACTCCATTTAAATCATTTTCAAATCCATTGAATGCTCCTAACAATTTCAGGAAACAAGCACCACTTCAGATACGCGAGAAAGCAGAACCAAGCAAGCTAAAGACTCATATTATTGAAAATAGGCGTGATAAGCATGTGGTGACACAAGAACGTTCGAGAGACATTCTGTGTTTTAAGTGCTTAGAACAAGGACATGTTGCCAGTCAGTGCCCAAATCGAACGACCATGATGTTGTTAGAGAGTGGCGAGATCGAGTCTGAGTCTGAGGAAGACGAGCAGGAGCCCCCTACAGTGGACGTTGAAGAAGATGATGACAACGTGCAGACATTTGCTACCGGTGAAACACTTGTTGTCAAGAGAAGCTTGAACACGCAACCGATCCAGGATGAACAACAACGAGAGAACATCTTTCATACAAGATGTCTCATCAATGATAAGGTATATGTTGTAATTATCGATGGTGGTAGTTGTACAACTGTTGCTAGTTCTGTAATGGTTGATAAGCTAGGCTTGAAGACGACAAAGCATCCAAATCCTTACAAGTTACACTGGCTGAACGACGGAGGAGTGATTAGAGTGACTAAGCAGGTTCTAGTGTCGTTTGCCATTGGGAAGTAAAAGGATGAAGTAGTTTGCGATGTTGTCTCAATGGATGCAAGCCATTTACTGTTGGGACACCCGTGGCAGTTTGACAAGAGGGCGATGCATGATGGTTTTACAAAGAGGTATTCTTTTATGCATGCAGGTAAGAAGATCACCTTTGACATCGAGTCAAGTGCAGGAGGACCAAGTGAGATTGCGAAAGAATATCGAAGAAGCTCGAGGGAAAAGAAGTTGAATGTGCACGCGAGCAGCAAGGAAATCTGGAAATGTCTTTCCTCACAGCAATCTTTGCTTATCTTGTTGTTTAAAGATCATTGTTTATTGTCTGAGATTCCTAGTGATTTGTCTGCTTCTATTTCATCTCTTTTGCAGGAATTTAAAGATGTGTTTCCGGATGAAACACCAAGGGGTTTGCCCCCTCTTTGTGACATTGAACATCATATTGATTTTATTCCAGGAGCCACGATTTCGAATAGACCAGCATACCGAAGTAACCCCGAAGAGACAAAGGAACTTCAAAGATAGATTTTTGAGTTGTTGAACAAGGGGTACATTCGAGAGAGTTTGAGTCCGTGTGTTGTACCGGTGCTGTTGGTACCAAAGAAAGACGGAACTTAGAGGATGTGTGTTGATTGTCGAGCAGTGAACCAGATTACAATCATGTATCAACATCCCATTCCTCGACTTGATGACATGCTGGACGAGTTGTGCGGAGCGACTATCTTCTCCAAAATTGATTTAAAAAGAGGATATCATCAGATTCGCATGAGAGAAGGCGACGAGTGGAAAACAACCTTCAAAACAAAGCTAGGTCTGTATGAATGGTTAGTGATTCCTTTTGGTTTAACTAATGCACCTAGTACTTTTATGCGTTTGATGAATCATGTCTTGAGATCTTTTATTGGCAAATTTTGTGTTGTGTATTTTGATGACATTTTGATCTATAGTAAGACTTTGCAGGATCATGTAGAGCATTTGAAAGATGTTTTGCAGACTTTGCGAGAAGAAAGGTTGTTTGGTAATATGGAGAAATGTGTGTTTTGTACTGACAAACTTACATTTCTTGGTTACATTGTTAGTTCTCAGGGAGTTGAAGTTGATCCTGAGAAGATAAAGGCGATTCAAGAATGGCCACGACCGACTTCAGTTAGTCAAGTTAGATCATTTCATGGTTTAGCCAATTTTTACCGTCGGTTTGTTCTCCATTTCAATTCTATTACCGCCCCCTTAACAAGGATTATAAAGAAGAATCCAGTCTTCTCTTGGGGTAAAGAACAAGAAGACGCCTTTCTGAAAATAAAAGATTGTTTGACAAAAGCACATGTTTTAGCATTACATGATTTTGATAAAATATTTGAAATTGAATGTGATGCTTTTGGAGTTGGTATAGGTGTTGTTTTGATGCAGGAAAAATGGCTCGTTGCATATTTCAGTGAGAAGCTTAGCGAAGCAACGTTGAATTATCATGTCTATGGCAAGGAGATGTATGCACCGATCTGGGCTTTAGAGACGTGGCAGCATTATTTGTTGCCTAAGGAGTTTGTGATCCACATTGACCACGAGGCTTTACGATATATCATAGGTCAGCATAAATTGAACAAACGACATGCTAAATGGATTGAATTTTTAGAATCTTTCCCTTATGTCATTTGTTACAAAAAGGGTAAAGACAATGTCGTTGCTGATGCTTTATCACGCATATATGCACTTTTGAATTATCTTGATTCACATTTGATTGGTTTTGCATATATTTTTGAGTTATACTCTGATGATCATTGATACATGCATGAGAGGGGTGAAACTAATCATCTTGGAAAAGAAGTTAAAACTGTTTTACAAGTCAGAAACGTCAGTCAACTTGCGACCACTTTTTGGATGGGATCTAGGCATTTATGGGTCAATATATCTTCTTGAAACTTGCCCGGTTGTCAATTATCTTTCCAACGGATCTTGAAACGCCTCAATCGGACTTCTAAAACTCAAGATACGTCTATTTTAGCAAAGACAGCGCATGCAGAAATTCCTCCTATACGGGATTAATACGAGCTTTTTGGATAATTACAAATTTTCAAGATTTTATTTGATTATTTGTAATTTAAATCTATATAGCGATTCTTCAAGTTCGTCAGAATTTGTTGTTGATCTTCACACTCATGCTTGCCTAGATAACTGCGTCTAGGAGGGTGGGTTAGAGCCGTTTGAGGTTGCTTGCTTGGTTAATTGCGATCAAGAGGGTGCCGAGGACAAATTATCAATTTATCTTTCATCTCCATCGTCATCGCCTATCTTCAGCCATCTATTCAACGACCCAACATTCACCATCAACATTTGCACCAACATCCTTATCCGCTTCCGCAAGCTCAACGTTAGCGTATACGGGACTGTGTCCGTATTATTTTTTAATCTTTTTTGTTATATTCTTATTATTCATCTTCTAATCTTTCTTATTGTATTCTTTTCTTTAAATTTCTAGCCTTGAATCTAAAATTTTCAAGAAAAGCCCTTCTCTTTTCTATTGAATTTTCAGATCTACCCTGATGTGAGCACATCAGTTCAGAACAAACAAGCTGATCCGGAGGTCTTACCAACAGGACCCATAACTCATTCTAAGGCGAAGAAATTCAGGGAAGCCCTTTTTCTTACTTGTGCTACAATTCTTGATTCATTCGAACATGTTCATGCCTTAGAACATAGGCTTTATAATGTTTGGGTCCGCTCAATATATTGTTCGGGTTCTTTCGAGTTCAACGTCTTGTTAATTTCCAGCAACTTCAACACCATTTTCTGCCATTTTAGATGTTCATTTGCTGCCATGAAAGCCCTTTGAAGCATTCATCAACATTTGAATTCCGAAACTGCCAGAAAATTCCTTCCTCTCATTTCTTTTCTTTATTTTTTTTATTATTGTTGTTTTAACATCAATAACATCCATAACATTGTGTTATTGCAGAAACATGCTTGCTACAATCCTAGATCCGTTACAAACCAAGGACCGTTGTTTCTGAAGCAACGTACCCTTTATCATATGGTAATCGGAGCTTTGGTCGGATTATAGCACTTTTTGCACTACAAGAAATCAAAAAAATAATACAAAAGTAAAAAAATCGAAATTCTGAAGAAAAAAAAGTCAAAGTCAAAGTTTGACAAGAAAAGTCAAAGTAAAAAAATTCGAAAAAAATCAGATTCGACAAATTAGTGTTGTTTACATCTTATACTGTTGTTTGGATCAAAAATGATGAAAATGTCTTTGTTTACCGTGGAATGCTTCAAAATCACCCGAAACAACTTGTTCTTGTTTGTTCGGTGATAGGGTTGTGGTAAGCATTTCTTTTGCAGAAAGTACTTTGTTTTTTCCTTTCTTTCACTTCATTTTAAGCTTTAATTCCAGCCATGTTCTTATTTTGTTTCCAGCCTTTGTTTGTGTTCAATTAAACAGCCCCTAAACTCCGTTTAACCTCTGTTCTATCATTTGTGCATTTATATCTTGGAGTTGACAAAGATAACAAGTTTGAAGGGTCAGATTAGTTTCTTAAAGAACTGTTTGCGAGAGAACGAGTGGAAAAGGCATTTGAGCGTTGTGAGAACAGAAGGGGAGACAAAAAAAGCCATTCAAGAGCATTCTCCCGAGTGAAACACGAGCGTTGAGTGTTATCTTTTGAGTGCACTGTTCTTTTGAGTGATCCGTGAGAATTTGATTGTGTGTGCAGTGAGGGACTTTAATTTTCGTTTTTACTAACCTATTGATTTATTTTCTTGTGTTTTGTGTTATAATGACAGGAAGTGATGATTGTAGTCCCGGTGGAGGTAATCCACCAGATTTGCAAATGCAAGCTCTTACTAGAACTTTGCAACAATTGTTAGATCGAGCATTGGAGCCTATTCAGTCTCGTTTGGATAGAATAGATGGGGTGGTTCCCAATATGTCCAAAATGAGAATAATGATGAGAATGACGTCGAACATTCACCTAGAGTGAACCATCGTGCAAGACAAGTTATTGATGACAATTTGACTAACATTAAGGTTGCTATCCCTTCTTTTCAGGGACGGACAGATCCGGATGCATATCTTGCTTGGGAAAGCAAGGTTGAACATGTGTTCGAGTGTTACAATTATTCCGAACAAAAGAAGGTCCGTTTGGCTGCGATGGAATTCACTGATTATGCCTTGATATGGTGGGATCAGTTGTTGATCAGTCGGAGACGTGCCGACGAGGGTCCCGTAGCTTCATGGACTGAAATGAAGCGTATCATGCGTAAGAGGTTTGTTCCTTCCCATTATCATCGTGATTTGTTTCAGAAATTGCAAACTTTGAAACAGTGGAATCGGAGTGTTGAAGATTACTACAATGAGATGGAGATGGCCATGATGCGAGCCAACATCATTGAGGATCGTGAGGCGATGATGGCACGTTTCCTTGCAGGTTTGAATTCTGAAATTTCTAACGTTGTTGAATTACAGCATTATGTTGATTTGGATGACATGGTGCACATGGCAATTAAAGTTGAAAGACAACAACGAAGGAAGTCTTCAAACCGAGGTAATACTCCTTTTAAGTCATTTTCAAATAATTTAAATGCCCCTAACAATTTCAGGAAACAAGCACCACCACCACCAGCACCACTTCAGAGTCGTGATAAAGCCGAATCTAGCAAACCAAAGGCACCTACTACTGAGGGTAGGTGTGACAAGCAGGTGGTGTCACAGGAGCATTCGAGAGACATCCTGTGCTTCAAGTGTTTAGGACGAGGACACATTGCCAGTCAGTGTCCCAACCGGAGGACCATGATGATGTTAGAGAATGGCGAGATCGAGTCCGAGTCTGAGGAAGACACCCAGGACCCCTCTATGGAGGTTGCAGATGATGATGAAGAGGAGGTGCAGTTGTTTGCCACCGGAGAAGCACTTGTTGTCAAGAGAAGCCTGCAGACACAACCGATCCAGGACGAGCAGCAGCGAGAGAACATCTTTCACACGAGATGTCTTGTGAATAATAAGGTATGTGTTGTAATTATCGATGGTGGTAGTTGCACTAATGTTGCTAGTACTGTGATGGTTGAAAAGCTAGGTTTACCGACGACGAAGCATCCCAATCCTTACAAGCTTCAGTGGCTGAATGACGGTGGAGAGATTCGAGTGACCAAGCAGGTTTTGGTGCCATTTTCCATTGGGAAGTACAAGGACGAAGTACTTTGCGACGTAGTTGCAATGGATGCGAGTCATTTGCTGATGGGTCGTCCGTGGCAGTTTGATAAAAAGACGACTCATGATGGTTTCACGAACATGTATTCTTTTATGCATGCAGGTAAAAAGATAAATTTGGCTCCTTTGACACCGAGTCAAGTTCAGGAGGATCAAGCGAGATTGCGAAAGAATGTTGAAGAAGTTCGTGGGAAAAAGAAGATGAACGTGTATGCAAGCAGCAAAGAAATCAGGAAATGTCTTGGTTACATTGTTAGTGAACAGGGTGTGGAAGTCGATCCTGAGAAAATCTGAGCAATTCAGGAATGGCCACGACCGACATCGATTACTCAGGTCAGATCTTTTCATGGTTTAGCGAGTTTTTACCGTCAGTTTGTCCCTAACTTCAGTTCTATTACCGCCCCTTAACCGGGATCATTAAGAAGAATTCGAGCTTCTTGTGGGGTAAAGAACAAGAAGATGCGTTTCTGAAAATTAAGGATTGTTTGACTAGAGCACCAGTGTTAGCCTTGTCTAATTTTGATAAAACTTTTGAGATTGAATGTGATGCATCTGGCATAGGTATAGGCGCTGTTTTAATGCAGGAAAAGAGACCTATAGCATACTTTAGTGAGAAACTAAGTGGAGCTACATTGAATTATCCTATTTATGACAAAGAGATGTATGCTTTGATTAGGTCTTTAGAGACTTGGCAGCATTACTTGTTGCCTAAGGAGTTTGTCATTCACACCGATCATGAGGCTTTGAGATACATAACGAGACAGCATAAATTGAACAAAAGACATGCAAAATGGATTGAATTTTTAGAGTCTTTTCCTTATGTCATTCGTTACAAGAAAGGGAAAGAAAATGTTGTTGCTGATGCGTTATCACGTAGGTATGCCCTGTTGAGTTATTTAGATTCACATATGATTGGGTTTGCATATATTAGAGAGTTGTATTATGATGATCCTGATTTTCGTGATAAGTATGTTGCTTGTGAAAAAGGTGCAGATGGAGAATTTTACAGGTATGATGGTTATCTTTTCAAAGAAAACAGGATATGCATTCCACAGGGCTCGATGCATGACATTCTGATATGCGAGGCACATGAAGGTGGTTTGATGGTTCACTTTGGAGTCACCAAGACATTACATACCTTGAAGGAGCATCTGTTTTGGCCCAAGATGTGTCGTGATGTTGAAAGGTACTGTGATCGTTGTGTGACTTGCAAGAAAGCAAAGTCGAAGGTTTCACCACACGGTATGTACTTACCTTTACCTATTCCTGAATCCCCTTGGACTGACATTTCTATGGATTTTGTTTTGGGATTGCCTCGACCTAGGACTGGTAGAGATAGTGTGTTTGTTGTGGTTGATAGATTCTCTAAGATGGCACATTTCATTGCATGCCATAAGACTGATGATGATGTTAATGTGGCTAACTTGTTCTTTAGAGAGATTGTTCGTTTACATGGTATTCCTAGGTCGATTGTTTCTGACAGGGATGTAAAGTTTTTGAGTCACTTCTGGAGGACTCTTTGGAGCAAACTAGGTACGAAACTTATGTTTTCTACTACTTGTCATCCCCAAACTGATGGACAAACTGAGGTTGTTAATCGTGTTTTATCTACTTTACTTCGTTCCATCATTAAAAAGAACATTAGGACTTGGGAGGATTGTTTGCCACATGTTGAATTTGCATATAATCATGCCATTCATTCTGCTACTAAGATGTCACCATTTGAGGTTGTTTATGGTTTTAACCCCATTACGCCTCTAGATTTGTTACCTTTGCCACAGGAACAAGTGACGAACAGGGACGGTCAAGCGAAAGCAGAATATGTCAAGAAGTTGCATCAGCAAGTGAAGGAGAATCTTGAGCGAAGGGCTCAGCAATATGAAAAGCAAGCAAACAAGGGAAGAAAGCGAGTCACCTTCGAAGTTGGAGACTGGGTTTGGGTTCATTTCCGAAAGGAAAGATTTCTAGCCCAAAGGCGGTCCAAGCTGTTACCGTGCGGAGATGGTCCTTTCCAGGTGTTGGCGAAAGTGAACGACAATGCCTACAAGATAGACTTACCGGGAGATTACCATGTAAGTGCCACATTTAATGTTTCTGATTTAACCCCTTATGGTGATTCTGCAGATTTGAGGTCAAATCCTTTTCAAGAAGGGGGGGTGATGATGTGAGCACATCA
Organism: Hibiscus trionum; assembly: GCA_030270665.1. Taxonomy (NCBI): domain Eukaryota; kingdom Viridiplantae; phylum Streptophyta; class Magnoliopsida; order Malvales; family Malvaceae; genus Hibiscus; species Hibiscus trionum. Next base: position 31,843,168 of record BSYR01000010.1, on the reverse strand, counting down.
GTTCAGAACAAACAAGCTGATCCGGAGGTCTTACCAACAGGACCCATCACTCGTTCTAAGGCGAAGAAATTCAGGGAAGCCCTTTTTCTTACTTGTGCTACAATTCTTGATTCATTCGAACATGTTCATGCCTTAGAACATAGGCTTTATAATGTGTTGCATGCTGATATGTGACATACTTATACTATACTACTTATATAGATGTGTTTGCTATGTATATATTATGTTAAGTGTGTTTTAGATAAGTTTTCCAACTTATAATATTGTGTGTTAAGCTATGTTAGCTTGTTGTGTGTTAAAACAATAAGGATGCATTGTTTTGTAGCTTGCTTGAATGTTTTCAATAAGTTTACAATGCTCTGAGTGTGTTTCTTTTGTTTTCATATAGTTACAATAAAAGGGCAGCATCTCAAGGGCTTAAACTTAGCTCGGATGAAGCTCACGGGAGCGTACATATATATATGACAAAGGGGAGGGGTGGCCGGCCATAACTTGTGGCTGAGTTTAAATTACAAATTAAAATTTAAACTTTAAATTTTATGTAAAAAAGCTTCCCTTGGGCGGCAACATAAATCAGCCACACATTTTGAAGTTTTGGGCGCCCTTGTGAAACACATTTAACATGTATTATTTGTTTGAAATTCAAACAAAAACCACATGTTCTTACCCTTTAGTTTTGTGCCGCACAAATGAGAGTAAGGGCCTTGTTTGGTTCGGCCAAATGCTGATCCATATGCTTGGCGCGTGTGTGGCATGCCAAGGCTGCCCAAGCATGCCGAGCACATGTGTGGAGGGTGCACATACATGTCACATGCTTAGGACACCTTTCCCTCGTGTAGGATATGTTTCAACTACAGTAGGTCACTTGAGATGGAGTTGAGCTAGTTGAGCTAAAGCTGAGCTAGATGGACTTGAGGTGAGCTGAAATGAGCTGAAGGAGAGTGTAGTGAGCTGAGTTGAGCTGGGAGCTAAGCCTTTGAGCTGCCTCGAGCTAAGGTGAGCTGCTTACACTCCTTTGAGCTTCATCCGAGCTGAATATATCTCTCTTGAGCTGATGTCCTTCCTTATACATGCATAAACAATTGAAAAACGCTTATCAAAGCTTCGTACTTAGTGTCATACAAACTAATAAGCTGAAAAGAAAGATGCATACTTATTCAACAACTCTTATCAAATAAAAAACAATATAATGCATATCACACCAATCATAAAAACATACTTAACAGATTATAAACATATTTAACATACCTAATACGTAGTATAACCTAATTATGTCACATATCAGCATGAAACACATTATAAAGCGTATATTCTAAGGCATAAACATGCTCAAATGAATCAGGGATTGTAGAACAAGTAAGAAAAAGAGCTTCCCTGAACTTCTTTGCCTTAGAACGGGTAATAGGTCCTAATGATAAAACCTCTGGATCAGCTTGCTTTTCGTGAAAAGATATGCTCACATCATCCCCCTTCTTGAAAAGAATTTGACCTCAAATCTGCAGAATCGTCATAAGGGGTTAAATCGGAAACATTAAATGTGGCACTTACATTGTAGTCTCCCCATAAGTCTATCTTGTAGGCGTCTTCATTCTCTTTTGCCAACACCTGAAAAGGACTATCTTCACGCGGTAACAGCTTGGACCGCCTTTGGGCTGGAAATCTTTCCTTTCAGAGATGAACCCAAACCCAGTCACCAACATCGAAGGTGACTCACTTCCTTCCTTTGTTTTCTTGTTTTTCATACTGCTGAGTCCTTCGTTCAAGATTCTCTCTTTTACCTGTTGATGCAACTTCTTTATGTATTCTACTTTTGCTTGACCGTCCCTGTTCGTCGCCTATTCTTATGGCAAAGGCAACAAATCTAGTGTAATAGGATTAAAACCATAAACAACCTCAAATGTTAACATCTTAGTAGTAGAATGTACAACATGATTATACGCAAACTCAACATGTGGCAAACAATCTTCCCAAGTTTTAATGTTCTTTTTAATGATGAAACGAAGTAAAGTAGATAAAACCCTATTAACAACTTCAGTTTGTCCATCAGTCTGGGGATGGCAAGTAGTAGAAAACATAAGTTTCGTAGCTAATTTGCTCCAAAGAGTCCTCCAGAAGTGACTCAAAAACTTTACATCCCTGTCAGAAACAATTGACCTAGGAATACCATGTAATCGCACAACATCTCTAAAGAACAAGTTAGCCACATTAACAACATCATTAGTTTTATGGCATGCAATGAAATGTGCCATCTTTGAGAATCTATCAACCACAACAAATATACTATCTCTACCTGTCCTAGTTCGAGGCAATCCTGAAATAAAATCTATAGAAAGATATATCAGTCCAAGGGGAATCAGGAATAAGTAAAGGTAAGTACATACCATGTGGTGAAACCTTCGATTTTGCTTTCCTGCAAGTCACACAACGTTCACAATACCTTTTGACATCTCTGCGCATCTTTGGCCAAAACAAATGCTCCTTCAAGGTATGTAACGTCTTGGTGACTCCAAAATGACCCATCAATCCACCTTCATGTGCCTTACAGATCAGTATGTCACACATCGAACCCTGTGGAATGCATATCTTGTTTTCTTTGAAAAGATAACCATCATGCTTGTAAAATTTTCCATCTGCACCTTTCTCACAAGCATTATACTTATCTCTAAAATCAGGATCATCAGGGTATAACTCACGAATGTATGCAAAACCAATCAAATGTGAATCAAGATAACTCAAAAGTGCATACCTACGTGACAATGCATCAGCAACGACATTATCTTTCCCCTTTTTGTATCGAATGACAAGGAAAAGATTCTAAGAATTCAACCCATTTAGCATGTCGTTTATTTAATTTATGCTGACCTGTGATATAACGAAAAAGATTCTTGGATTTGGAAGCCTTCAATCAAGTTGTTGCAAGAATTAAGAGCTCTAGACTCAATCAAGAAAGCTTTGGGCAGATCTGAAAATTCAATAGAAAAGAGAAGGGCTTTTCTTGAAAATTTCAGATTCAATGCTGGAAATTTAAAGAAAAGAAGACAATAAGGAAGATTAGAAGATGAATAACAAGAATATAACGAAAAAGATTAAAAAAAGATGAAGAGAAGAATAGGTAAAACAAATCTGAAATTTCCAGCTTTGTTTATGGAATTTTGGGAGATGGCGTGAAGATTGAAGATGAAGATGGCTTGCGATTTGTTGTTGTTGTTTTGTCCTCGGCACCCTCTTCGACGCAATTATCTAAGCAAGAAACCTCAAGCGGCTCTAACCCACCCTCCTAGACGCAATTACCTAGGCAAGCAAGAGTGTGAAGATGATCTCCCTCACAAGAACTTGATGTGTGCACGCTCACCAGCAAGTTTTGCACACTTTCATGTTGTGTTTCACACATGAAAGACCCGGGAGTTTTCCTTACTTCTCTCATATTACTTACTTTTTCTACACTCACTTCTGGTTATTGAAATTCATGTTATCATATCATACTTTGTATATGTCTTGCATACTTTATTTTTATGATCTTAGCATGCTACATGTGATACACATACTTAGGCTTTAAAAACCACATCTTTACTTAGCATATATTTTGCATCTTTAAATTACAAGTTTTCATCATTAAAGCATTACATTTAAATGAAGTATTACTTATATAAATCATTTGTTTTCTTCATAGGTTATATTAACATAGCTCAAGAGTGTGTGCTACAGCTCGGTTCCAGCTCAAAACGTTGTTTGGCCGTTTCAAGACTCTACAAGCTGCCAAATGGTTCGAGGACACTTATGAAGTCTTAAAAGAGCTCAAGGATACTAAAGGACCAGCTCAAAACAGCTTCAAAGAGCTCAAATAGCAAAGGGTGATTTCTGAGCAAAGGAGGATTCGTTTCAGCTCCAAAACACTCCAGTAGCTAGAGGACAACTTAAAGGCACTTCAAGACTAGCTCACTCAGCTAAAGGAAGCTCGGATCAGCTCAAATCAGCTACTCACCTTTAGCTAGCTAAGTCAGCTAGCTAGCTCAGCTCAAGCCTAGCTCGTCCAGCTCATCTCCAGCTCCTCTGACTACTACTAGCTCCTTCAGTGGACCAGCTAGTGACACTATCGACCTAGCTAAGTGATGGAAGGGCACCTACCTAGCCGAATAGCAAAGGAGGGAACCTAGGCACCTCTACACACCTTGGCGCCAATTTGGAAAGGTGCAAGGCTGCCGAATAGTGCTTGATAGGTTATCAACACCTATTCAAGCCCTTATCACACCAATTCGGCCAAAGGAGGGAGACACCAAGGCTGCCGAATCATTCCCTCTCCCCTACACACCATTTCGGCCACCCCTTTCATTTACTATAAATATGTAATGCATTTTCAATTGTAAACACACAATTCAGATTATAAAAATTACTTTGTGAGGTTTTCTCTCATCCTTGTTCTTTTTAGAACTTCTTGACTTATCAAATCTTTATTGATTTTTGGCGTCTCCCTTTTCTTTCCATCTTGATACTTTAGATTGTTAAACATCCATTGTTTCTCAGTCTAAATCCTTTTACCACCCTCAAGGCCTCATCCAAGTTAGGGTATATGCTCCTTAGCATATGTTCATCTTTTTGAGCCTTTAAATACTACCAACATCCTTTCTCTTCACCATCTTCCATACACCATCCGAAACCATCTTCCTACTTATCTATCTTTCTTTTCTTAAACCCTTTTGACATACAAACACTACCATCCTTCCGCAACCTATCTCCTTTCATCCATTTCAACATATTTTCATAAGAAAACATTCGTGATACAAGGCTTGCTTGCATTCAAAGGCCCGGGCAATCAAAGCTTCTCTCTACAACATCAATTGGAGAGTTGGAGCGTATCATGTGGTAATCAGAACAACAAGGAAGAATCAAGTAAGCCATATATCTTCTTATTTAAATTCAAATATAAAAAAAGAAAGAAAATTCAGATTGTTCCAAATACAAGGAATCTGAATTAGATCAAAAAAAAAAAGAAAATCAGAATTTCAAAAGGGTGAAGTCAAAATGCACAAACGATCAAGCAACCAACTCCGAGAAGTTCCTCAAGTTTGATTGCTCACGACCAGTTTGTAAGTCAAGTTTTGTGGTAACGATTCTGTTTTCTTTATTTCCATTCATTTATCCTTTATTTTATCCTTTCTTACATTTCAGTCCCTAAACTTTCTATTCTTCTTTTAAACTCCTCCTTTCTTTCATTTTTCAAGCCTAACCTTTGTTTGCAGCCCAAACTGCATATTTCATAAAATATTTGACAGATTTTAAGTTAGTTCTTTCAAGAACTTGTTTTGAGAGATTTGAGTGGAAAAAGGCAAGAGAGTGGTGAGCACAGAAGGGGAAGTAAAAGCCAGAATTCCCAGAGTGTAAACACGAGTGAAATTGAGTGACATCTTCTCTTTTCTTTGGAGTGACCGTGAGATTTCTCTCTGTGTGTGTGTTGGGTGAGGTCCTTTTATACATTTCTTTCATCTTTCTTTTACTAACCATGTCACGGGATTCCTTCAACAATCCATCAACCCAAGACGTGCCAGATGATCTACAATGTTCAAACATCTTTCAGACACGTTGCCATGTTCGTTTCAGCTCAGCTCATTTCCAGTCAGCTCAACTTTAGCTCCACTAGCTCAACTTTAACTGACAAGTCCAGAAGTAGCTGAAAAGCATCTTGCATATCGGGGAGTGTGCTAGTGCACATGTGGCAGCCTAGGTGGCATCCGGTCATCTCCAGCACCCACGTGGCAGCTTGACACATGTGTGTGAATGTGCAGCGGAATCAGCCCGTTTTCTCCTTCATTATGCGCCGTTTGCAAGAAAGGATAAGCCCGAGTGGTTATGTTTGAATTTCAAACATAAAAATCACATGTTAAATGTGATTTTCATGTGTTTTGGGCGCCTAAACTTGTGGCTGCCAATTGAGTCCGCCCAAAAGGAGTTATTTTCACTCAAATTCAATTTTTAAACTCATTTTAATATCAGCCACACAACTTAAACGAATTTGGCAGCCCTTGTACCTATATATATGTGTTTAAACAATGTAATTTGGTAAGACATTTTGGAAATAAAATTTGTTTGAGAGAGTTTCTCTTGTTCGGTTCTTTTTAGAACTATCTTTTGACATTTCAGACTTTGTTTTGAATTGTCAAATTTCCTTGATACTTCGGGTTCCTAGATCGCTATCTAGTGGGTCCAAGTCCTCCGACATAAAGCATATTCGATTCAGGTTTGCTCAGTATATTGTGCAGGTTCTTTCGAGCTTTTCGTCTTTGACGTTAGACAGATTCGATTCGGGTTAGTTCAGCAGACTGTTCGAGTTCTTTCGAGTTTAACGTTGCCAAACTTTCGCTAATTTTCCAGCAACGTTTCTGCCACAATTTGGTCACCGAATCAGCCTTGAAAGCCCGTTCAAGCCTTCATCTTTGTTCGATTCCAAATTCGTCTAGAAATTCCTACACCCTCTTTCTTTGTTTCTTTTTATCTCTTTATATATTTTTTTGTTATTTTAACTATCTAAAAACGTCCATTCTTGTGTTTTATTGCAGAGAAATGTTTGCTACGATCCTAGATTCGTTTACGAACAAGGAGCGTTGTTTCTGAAGCAACGTACCCCTGTATCATATGGTATCAGAGCCAGGTTGGATTATAGCACTTTCTGCACTACAAGAAATAAAAAAAAATACAAAAGTAAAAAAAATTGAAATTCTGGAGAAAAAAGTCAAAGTCAAAGTTTGACCAAAAAGTCAAAGTCAACAAAAAATTCGAAAAAAAAATCAAAAAAATTCAAAAAATCAGATTCAAATATTTGGTGTATTTTTACGTTCATATGTGCTGTTGGTTCGTGAAAATGATGAAGGATGATCAAATTTGCCTTGGAATGCTTCGAAATCTCCCGAAACAACTTCTTCTTGTTTGTTCGGTGATAGGGTCGCTGCAAGCATTCCTATTGCAGTAAGTTCTTTGCTTTCGTTCCTTCATTTCATTTTCAGCCTTGTTCTTGTTTCATCACCAAAATTCCAGCCACCTTTCGTTTATTTTCTAACCTTTGATTTTTATTTTAACATCCCCAAAATTATTCTTAACCTTTGTTTTCTTCACCTCTTTAAGTTTTCTTGAAAGTTGACACAGTTAACAAGTCTGAAGGATCGAGTTAGTTCTTTAAAGAACTGATTGCGAGAGATCGAGTGGAAAAGGCAATTGAGCGTGTGAGAACAGAAGGGGAGACAAAAAGAGCCATTCAAGTATTCTCCCGAGTGAAACACAAGTGTTTGAGTGCAATTGTTGAGCGATCTTTCCTTGGAGCGATCTGTGAGATTTTGTTGAGTGTGCAGTGAGGTCCCTTTTTTTCGCTAACATATATATATATATATATATATATATATATATATATATATATTGTGTGTGTGTGTTTTGTTTTTGTTATTTTGGTTATTCAACATGGCAGGTTGTGATGATAATTCAGGTGAACAACAACCACTGAATCTCCAGATGCAAGCCTTAAAGCGGATGATGCAACAAGTGATTGCTAATGCATTGAAACCTATACATTCTCAATTGGATAGATTAGATGGGGGTGGTTCCCATTCAGTCCATGAAGAGATAAATGATGACAATGTGCAGACATTGGCTACCGGTGAAGCACTTGTTGACAAGAGAAGTCTGAATGATCAACCATCAGAGGATGAACCGCAACGAAACAACCTCTTCCATACGAGATACAACGTGAACGACAAGGTATGTATTGTGATTATTGATAGTGGTAGTTGTGCTAACGTTGCTAGTACTCTCATGGTTGACAAGTTAGGACTGAAGACGACCACGCAACCCAATCCGTACAAGTTACAATGGTTGAATGATGGTGTTGAAATCAAAGTTACCGAACAAGTTGTTGTACATTTTTCATTGGTAAATACAAGGATGAGGTAACTTGTGATGTTTGTTCTATAGATACTTGTCATTTGTTGTTAGGAAGACCGTGGCAGTATGATAAGAGAGTTTTACACGATTGTTACACAAATCGATACTAGGGTGTTGCTGATTAAAACAACATTCCTCGTTCATTCGCGGATCTAGGATTGAAGCAAACATTTCTCTGCAACAGAAACAAATATGGGCTGTTGTTTAGAGGCTAAAGTGTTAAAAAAACGAAAGAAAAGAAGAAATAGGGAGAAAGAATGTTGCTGGAAATTCTGGGCAATTCTGAAGGTTGAAGATGATGCTCTTCAAGCATTCAACAATGGCAGCAACGTTCTTGAAGAATTTGAACAAAAATTCCAAGGAAGAACTCGAACAATCTACTAAACGAACCCGAACCTTATCTTGAATTCTGCTCGAATAGGACTTGGACCCTTCAATTATCGAACAATTGAGAACCCGAAGTATCAAGTGTTTGACAATCAATTCAGAATTGAAAGTCAAGAAAAGTTCTAAAAAGAACTGAATTGAGAGAAATTCTCACAAGTGTAATTTGTTTCATAAAAAGTCTTACCTTGTTCATACAAATTTAACAAATATATATAGGGGAAAACAAGGGAGAGGGCGCCCAAATTAGTGGCTGAGTTTGAATTCAAAATAAACACATGTTAAATGTGTTTAAAAATGCAAAAGAAATCTGCCAATAACCTCCCCCAAATTGAAGCACATGTGATGATAATTTGTGGCAGTGTTTGAACGAAATTAACACATGTTAAATGTGTTCAAATTTAAAAAAAAAAGGTGGCTGATAACTTCTCTTCAAAATGGCGCCCAAATTGCTTCAAATCTGCCACATGCTTGCACACACATGCACATTCTGTCCACACATGCCGTGCACATGCTTGAAGAGATGTAGGACGCCCCACATGCTGCTCACATGCTTGTAGGACACTCTCCCACATGTAGGACACCTTTGAGCTGCTTCTGGACTTGTTAGCTGAAGTTGAGCTAGTGGAGCTAAAGTTGAGCTGACTGGAGCTGAAACGAGCTGAATTCAGCTAGCTGGGAGTGAAGTGAGCTGAGTTGAGCTGCCTATACTCCTTTGAGCTGAAGATGAGCTACGTACACTCAAGTGAGCTTCACCCGAGCTAAGTTTAAGCCTTTGAGCTGCTGCCCTTTTATTGTAACTATATGAAAGCAAAAGAACACACTCAGAGCATTGTAAACTTATTGAAAACATTCAAGCAAGCTACAAAACAATGCACCCTTATTGTTTTAACACACAACAAGCTAACATAGCTTAACATACAATATTATAAGCTGGCAAACTTATCTAAAACACACTTAACATAATATATACATAGCAAACACACCTATATAAGTAGTATAGTATATGTATGTCACATATCAGCATGCAACACATTATAAAGCCTATGTTCTAAGACATGAACATGCTCGAATGAATCAGGAATTGTAGCACAAGTAAGAAAAAGGGCTTTCCTGAATTTCTTTGCCTTAGAACGAGTGATGGGTCCTGTTGGTAAGACCTCCGGATCAGCTTGTTTGTTCTGAACTGATGTGCTCACATCATCCCCCCTTCTTGAAAAGGATTTGACCTCAAATCTGTAGAGTCATCAAAAGGGGTTAAGTCACAAACATTAAAAGTGGCACTCACATTATAATCTCCCGGTAAGTCTATCTTGTAGGCATTGTCGTTCACTTTCGCCAACACCTGGAAAGGACCATCTCCGCGCGGTAACAGTTTGGACCGCCTTTGGGCTGGAAATCTTTCCTTTCGGAAATGAACCCAAACCCAGTCTCCAACTTCGAAGGTGACTCGCTTTCTTCCCTTGTTTGCTTGCTTTTCATAATGCTGAGTCCTTCGCTCAAGATTCTCCTTCACTTGCTGATCCAACTTCTTGACATATTCTGCTTTAGCTTGACCGTCCCTGTTGGTCACATGTTCTTGTGGCAGAGGTAACAAATCTAGAGGCGTAATGGGGTTAAAACCATAAACAACCTCAAATGGTGACATCTTAGTAGCAGAATGAATGGCATGATTATATGCAAATTCAACATGTGGCAAACAATCCTCCCAAGTCCTAATGTTCTTTTTAATGATGGAACGAAGTAAAGTAGATAAAACACGATTAACAACCTCAGTTTGTCCATCAGTTTGGGGATGGCAAGTAGTAGAAAACATAAGTTTCGTACCTAGTTTGCTCCAAAGAGTCCTCCAGAAGTGACTCAAAAACTTTACATCCCTGTCAGAAACAATCGACCTGGGAATACCATGTAAACGAACAATCTCTCTAAAGAACAAGTTAGCCACATTAACAGCATCATCAGTCTTATGGCATGCAATGAAATGTGCCATCTTAGAGAATCTATCAACCACAACAAACACACTATCTCTACCAGTCCTAGTTCGAGGCAATCCCAAAACAAAATCCATAGAAATGTCAGTCCAAGGGGATTCAGGAATAGGTAAAGGTAAGTACATACCGTGTGGTGAAACCTTCGACTTTGCTTTCTTACATGTCACACAACGTTCACAGTACCTTTCAACATCCCTACGCATCTTTAGCCAAAACAGATGCTCCTTCAATGTGTGCAACGTCTTAGTGACACCAAAATGACCCATCAATCCACCTTCATGAGCCTCACGAATCAGAATATCACGTATGGAACCCTGTGGGATGCATATCCTTCTTTCTTTGAAAAGATAGCCTTCATGCCTGTAAAACATTCCATCTGCACCTTTTTCACAAGCATTAAACTTATCCCTAAAATCAGGATCATCAGGGTATAATTCACGAATATATGCAAAACCAATCAGATGTGAATCAAGATAATTCAAAAGCACATATCTACGTGATAAAGCATCAGCAATGACATTCTCCTTTCCCTTTTATAATGAATAACATAAGGAAATGATTCAAGAAATTCAACCCATTTTGCATGTCGTTTATTCAATTTATGCTGACCTGTAATGTACCGTAAAGACTCGTGGTCAGTGTGGATCACAAACTCCTTAGGCAACAAATAATGCTGCCAAGTCTCCAATGCCCGAACCAATGCATACATCTCCTTGTCATAAACTGGATAATTCAATGTAGCACCACTCAGCTTCTCACTGAAATATGCAACGGGCCTCTTTTCCTGCATTAAAACAGCACCAATACCAACTCCAGAAGCATCACATTCAATTTCAAACATTTTATCAAAATTAGGTAATGCTAACACAGGTGCTCGAGTTAAACAGTCTTTTATTTTCAGAAATGCATCTTCTTGTTCCTTACCCCAAAAGAAGGTGGAATTCTTCTTAATAATCCCAGTTAAGGGAGCGGTAATGGAACTGAAATTAGGAACAAACCATCGATAAAAACTCGCTAAACCATGAAACGATCGAACCTGAGTTATCGAAGTCGGTTGTGGCCATTCCTGAATTGCTTTAATCTTCTCAGGATCAACTTCAACTCCCTGAGAACTAACAATGTATCCAAGAAACGTGAGTTTGTCAGTACAAAATACACATTTCTCCGGAATACCAAACAATCTCTCTTCTCTCAAAACCTGCAAAACAGCTTTCAAGTGCTCTACATGATCCTGCAAAGACTTACTGTAAATCAAGATATCGTCAAAGTAAACCACACAGAATTTGCCAATAAAGGATCGCAGAACATGGTTCATCAATCGCATAAAAGTACTAGGTGCATTAGTTAAACCAAAAGGCATTACTAACCATTCGTACAAACCTAGCTTTGTTTTGAAGGTTGTCTTCCATTCATCGCCTTCTCGCATGCGAATCTGATGATAACCACTTTTTAAATCAATTTTGGAGAAGATGACGGCTCCACAAAGCTCGTCCAACATATCATCAAGTCTTGGGATGGGATGACGATACTTAATTGTAATCTGATTCACAGCTCTACAATCTACGCACATCCTCCAAGATCCATCTTTCTTCGGCACTAAAAGCACCGGAACAACACACGGACTCAAACTCTCTCGAATGTAACCCTTGTCCATCAATTCAGCAACTTGTCTCTGAAGCTCCTTCGTCTCTTCAGAGTTAGTTCGATAAGCTGGCCGGTTCGGGATGGTAGCACCTGGAATAAAGTCAATCTGGTGCTCAATGCCACGAAGAGGTGGCAATCCCTTCGGTGTTTCTTCAGGAAACACATCTTTAAATTCCTGCAAAAGTGACAAAATCGATGAAGGTAGATCAGTAGGAAAATCTGTCAATAAACAATAATCTTTAAACATCAAAATAAGAACAGATTGTTGAGAGGAAAGACATTTCCTGATTTCGCTATTGCTCGCATACACAGACATCTTCTTCTTCTCTTTTGCAGTTTCTTTACTCTTTTTCAAGCTTGCCTGATCTTCAAACACTTGACTCGGTGTCAAAGGAGCCAAAGTGATCTTCTTACCTGCATGCATAAAAGAGTAACGATTTGTATAACCATCATGCATTGCCCTTTTATCATACTGCCAAGGGCGTCCCAACAGTAGGTGAGTAGCATCCATGGAAACAACATCACAAAGGACCTCGTCCTTGTAGTTTCCAATCGAAAATGGAACAACAGCTTGTCTTGTCACTCTAAGCTCTCCACCATCATTCAACCACTGTAATTTGTATGGATTTGGATGCTTTGTCGTCTTCAGACCTAACCTGTCAACCATCACTGAACTAGCAACATTAGTACAACTACCGCTATCAATAATAACAACACACACCTTATCTTGCACCTTGCATCGTGTGTGAAAGATGTTCTCGCGCTGTTGATCGCCCGGTACCTGTTGTACATTCAAATTGCGTTTAATAACCATTAATTCCATAACCTTACCAGATTCAGCAATTTCTAGGTCAGTCTCATCCTTCTCTTCCTCTGGGACATCATGCAACTCCTCCTCGGAATCTGATTCAATCTCTCCGTCATCTCGCATCATCATAACCCTCCTATTAGGACACTGACTAGCAACGTGTCCTCTGCCAAGACACTTGAAGCACTGGATGTCTCGTGAACGTCCTGGTGTCACCACTTGTTGTTTGCCACGCCCATTATCAGTAACGAGAGTCTTTGTTTTGCTGGATTCGCCTGGTTCACGAATCTGAAGTGGCGTCTGTGGTGTTGGCTTCCTGACAGTGTTAGGAGCATATAAAGGGTTAGAAAATGACTTAAATGGAGTAGTACCTCGATTTGAAGACTTCCTGCGTTGTTGTCGCTCAATTTTGATTGCCATATGCACCATATCATCTAATTCAACATAATGCTGCAATTCAACAACATTGGCAATCTCTTGGTTTAAACCTGCAAGAAAACGTGCCATGGTCGCCTCACGATCCTTCTCGATGTTTGCTCGCATCATGGCGACCTCCATTTCCTTGAAATAGTCCTCCACACTCCGACTTCCATGTTTCAAATTTTGCAGTTTTTGATATAAATCATGATGGTAGTGAGGGGGAACAAACCGTTTTCTCATGATTCGCTTCATTTCAGTCCAAGTAGCCACTGGACCTTCTCCGGTACGTCTCCGACTAATCAGCAACTGATCCCACCAAATCAGTGCATAATCTGTGAATTCCATCGCAGCCAAACGAACCTTTTTCTGTTTTGAATAATTGTAACATTCAAAAACATGCTCAACCTTGCTTTCCCACGCAAGATAAGCATCAGGATCTGTTCGTCCCTGAAATGATGGAATGGCAACTTTAATGTTAGATAAATTATCATCAAGTTGCGTACGACCTCTTAAAGGCTGCCTCGGGGATTGTTCAACTTCATTTTCATCATTATTCTCATGATGGACAGATTGGGAACCACCCCCATCTATCTTGTCCAAACGAGAATGTATAGGCTCTAACGCATCATTTAACAATCGTTGCAAGGTGTTTGTTAAAGCCTGCATTTGCAGGTCTGGTGTCTGACGCCTACCAGAACTATTATCATCTGAACCTGTCATTTTTTTGTACAACGAAAAACAAAAGAAAAACAGATAATAAGTTAGTTAAAACAAAATATAAATAGGACCTCACATCACACACACAAAATCTCACTGATCGCTCCAAGGGAAAAATTCACACAGCAATTTGCACTCATCACTCGTGTTTCACTCGGGAGAAACTTTGATTGGCTCTTTTTTGGTCTCCCCTTCTGATCTCACATGCTCAAAATGCCTTTTCCCTCGATCTCTCGTAATCAGTTCTTTAAAGGAACTAATTCGGACGTTTCAAATTCTGTAAATTGTGTCAATTTGCAAGGTACAATAGGGGTTAAGAAAATTGAAGTTAGTACCAAGATAAGGGCTGAAAATTGAAAATTAAGGGCTGGAAGAAAGAAAAGAAAATTAAAATAAGTGAAATGAAATAAAAAGGATGCTAAAAGAAAGAGAATTTAGCAACTTACGCAGTGGAAATGCTTACCACACTCCTGTCACCGGAACAAACAAGAAAAGTTGTTTTCGGGCTGTTTGCAAGCATTTCAAGTCAAATTTGATGCATCCTTGATCATTTTGAACATTTCAGCATTGTTTTTCTCCATTTGCAACAATTCAGTACACCTTTGCTATTTTCTTTTTTTTTCTTTTTTTTTTTGGTATTTCGAATTTTTGACTTTGACTTCTAAATTTTCCAGAGAAAAAAAAATTCCGATTTTTTTTTATTTTGGTTGTTTTGTTGTTGTTTTTGTGTTTTTGGGTGCAGAACTTGCTAAAATCAAACCAAAGCTCTGATTACCATATGATACAAGGGTGTTGCTGATTAAAACAACATTCCTCGTTCATTCGCGGATCTAGGATTGAAGCAAACATTTCTCTGCAACAGAAACAAATATGGGCTGTTGTTTAGAGGCTAAAGTGTTAAAAAAATGAAAGAAAAGAAGAAATAGGGAGAAAGAATGTTGCTGGAAATTCTGGGCAATTCTGAAGGTTGAAGATGATGCTCTTCAAGCATTCAACAATGGCAGCAACGTTCTTGAAGAATTTGAACAAAAATTCCAAGGAAGAACTCGAACAATCTACTGAACGAACCCGAACCTTATCTTGAATTCTGCTCGAATAGGACTTGGACCCTTCAATTATCGAACAATTGAGAACCCGAAGTATCAAGTGTTTGACAATCAATTCAGAATTGAAAGTCAAGAAAAGTTCTAAAAAGAACTGAATTGAGAGAAATTCTCACAAGTGTAATTTGTTTCATAAAAAGTCTTACCTTGTTCATACAAATTTAACAAATATATATAGGGAAAAACAAGGGAGAGGGTGCCCAAATTAGTGGCTGAGTTTGAATTCAAAATAAACACATGTTAAATGTGTTTAAAAATGCAAAAGAAATCTGCCAATAACCTCCCCCAAATTGCAGCACATGTGATGATAATTTGTGGCTGTGTTTGAACGAAATTAACACATGTTAAATGTGTTCAAATTTCAAAAAAAAAAGGTGGCTGATAACTTCTCTTCAAAATGGCGCCCAAATTGCTTCAAATCTGCCACATGCTTGCACACACATGCACATTCTGTCCACACATGCCGTGCACATGCTTGAAGAGATGTAGGACGCCCCACATGCTGCTCACATGCTTGTAGGACACTCTCCCACATGTAGGACACCTTTGAGCTGCTTCTAGACTTGTTAGCTGAAGTTGAGCTAGTGGAGCTAAAGTTGAGCTGACTGGAGCTGAAACGAGCTGAATTCAGCTAGCTGGGAGTGAAGTGAGCTGAGTTGAGCTGCCTATACTCCTTTGAGCTGAAGATGAGCTACGTACACTCAAGTGAGCTTCACCCGAGCTAAGTTTAAGCCTTTGAGCTGCTGCCCTTTTATTGTAACTATATGAAAGCAAAAGAAACACACTCAGAGCATTGTAAACTTATTGAAAACATTCAAGCAAGCTACAAAACAATGCACCCTTATTGTTTTAACACACAACAAGCTAACATAGCTTAACATACAATATTATAAGCTGGCAAACTTATCTAAAACACACTTAACATAATATATACATAGCAAACACACCTATATAAGTAGTATAGTATATGTATGTCACATATCAGCATGCAACACATTATAAAGCCTATGTTCTAAGACATGAACATGCTCGAATGAATCAGGAATTGTAGCACAAGTAAGAAAAAGGGCTTCCCTGAATTTCTTTGCCTTAGAACGAGTGATGGGTCCTGTTGGTAAGACCTCCGGATCAGCTTGTTTGTTCTGAACTGATGTGCTCACATCACTTTTACTCATGAGGGAAAAAAGGTAACTTTGGCACCTATGACTCCAAGTGAAGTATATGAAGACGAAGTTTGTTTGAAAGCAAGTACTGCAGCTTGGAAGGCCAACAAAGAGAAGAATGAATGCGAAAAGAAGAAAGCAAATTCACAGGTATTATCTGATTCGACATTTTCTTCTATTTCTTCTTCTGACTTGCAGGTTAATAAGGTGATGCCATGTGAGGTTCCCAAGGTTGCTACTGTTGGTATGTCTAGTGCATTTAAATTCTTTCCAGAAATTCAACAATCTTCTTTACCACGGTTTGACGTTCCTTTCCATTGTGCTATTGATTTTTCGTTTTTATATGCTGATTTCTTTGGTTGTACATTGGATTGTGAACAACCTTATGTTGTGATTTTGGATGATCGTCGAGATTCTTGTTGTTCTTTGGAGTTGTCTTTGTATGTCATTGTTTGCAGGATTACGAATGTGCAACGAGCATTGTCTGACTTTATGTTGTGCATTATTCGGAAAGGTACGAGAAAGAAGGCATTCACATTTGTGTTCTTTGTAAAAGAACTTGGATCGAAAGGATGGCATATGTGCCGAGCAAGACGAATGAAGAAATTCCCTGCCAAGCGAAAGTGGAAATTGTTCCCTTTTGTAATGAGGGTCGATTTGGGGACAAATCGCATTAAAGAAGGGGGGATGATGTGAGCACGTTTATGCCACCCAACGATGCAACTTCAAACTTTCAGGGAAGTTTGCTTTTTCATTTGTTACATACTGATGTGTAACATTTCTTATACTTATATTATTTATATCAGTGTGTTTACTATGTATATAGTATGTTTGGTGTGTTTTGAATAAGTTTGATATAACTTATGGTGTGTTTATATTTGTTTGTGTGTTAATAAATAATTGTGCACTTGTTTACGATTTGTATTATTGTTTCCATTAAGTTTACAATGCTTTAATGGAAGTTTGTTGCCTTTTGACATAGGTACGTAGGAGGACACTAGCTCAAGAGAGCATATGCAGCTCCACTCCAGCTCAAGTGAGCATATGCAGCTCAAATCCAGCTCAAGAGAGTGCAACCAGCTCATTTTCAGATCATCACACTTTCAGCTAGTTCGTTTCAGCTCAGCTCATTTCCAGTCAGCTCAACTTTAGCTCCACTAGCTCAACTTTAGCTGACAAGTCCAGAAGTAGCTGAAAAGCATCTTGCATATCGGGGAGTGTGCTAGTGCACATGTGGCAGCCTAGGTGGCATCCGGTCATCTCCAGCACCCACGTGGCAGCTTGACACATGTGTGTGAATGTGCAGCGGAATCAGCCCGTTTTCTCCTTCATTATGCGCCATTTGCAAGAAAGGATAAGCCCGAGTGGTTATGTTTGAATTTCAAACATAAAAATCACATGTTAAATGTGATTTTTCATGTGTTTTGGGCGCCTAAACTTGTGGCTGCCAATTGAGTCCGCCCAAAAGGAGTTATTTTCACTCAAATTCAATTTTTAAACTCATTTTAATATCAGCCACACAACTTAAACGAATTTGGCAGCCCTTGTACCTATATATATATATATATATTTATGTGTTTAAACAATGTAATTTGGTAAGACATTTTGGAAATAAAATTTGTTTGAGAGAGTTTCTCTTGTTCGGTTCTTTTTAGAACTATCTTTTGACATTTCAGACTTTGTTTTGAATTGTCAAATTTCCTTGATACTTCGGGTTCCTAGATCGCTATCTAGTGGGTCCAAGTCCTCCGACATAAAGCATATTCGATTCGGGTTTGCTCAGTATATTGTGCAGGTTCTTTCGAGCTTTTCGTCTTTGACGTTAGACAGATTCGATTCGGGTTCGTTCAGCAGATTGTTCGAGTTCTTTCGAGTTTAACGTTGCCAAACTTTCGCTGATTTTCCAGCAACGTTTCTGCCACAATTTGGTCACCGAATCAGCCTTGAAAGCCCGTTCAAGCCTTCATCTTTGTTTGATTCCAAATTCGTCTAGAAATTCCTACACCCTTTTTCTTTGTTTCTTTTTATCTCTTTATATATATATTTTTTGTTATTTTAACTATCTAAAAACGTCCATTCTTGTGTTTTATTGCAGAGAAATGTTTGCTACGATCCTAGATCCGTTTACGAACAAGGAGCGTTGTTTCTGAAGCAACGTACCCCTGTATCAAGGATACTAAAGGACCAGCTCACTCAGCTCAAAACAGCTTCAAAGAGCTCAAATAGCAAAGGGTGATTTCTGAGCAAAGGAGGATTCATTTCAGATCCAAAACACTCCAGTAGCTAGAGGACAACTTAAAGGCACTTCAAGACTAGCTCACTCAGCTAAAGGAAGCTCGGATCAGCTCAAATCAGCTACTCACCTTTAGCTAGCTAAGTCAGCTTGCTAGCTCAGCTCAAGCCTAGCTCGTCCAGCTCATCTCCAGCTCCTCTAACTACTACTAGCTCCTTCAGTGGACCAGCTAGTGACACTATCTACCTAGCTAAGTGATGGAAGGGCACCTACCTAGCCGAATAGCAAAGGAGGGAACCTAGGCACCTCTACACACCTTGGCGCCAATTTGGAAAGGTGCAAGGCTGCCGAATAGTGCTTGATAGGTTATCAACACCTATTCAAGCCCTTATCACACCAATTCGGCCAAAGGAGGGAGACACCAAGGCTGCTGAATCATTCCCTCTCCCCTACACACCATTTCGGCCACCCCTTTCATTTACTATAAATATGTAATGCATTTTCAATTGTAAACACACAATTCAGATTATAAAAATTACTTTGTGAGGTTTTCTCTCATCCTTGTTCTTTTTAGAACTTCTTGACTTATCAAATCTTTATTGATTTTTGGCGTCTCCCTTTTCTTTCCATCTTGATACTTTAGATTGTTAAACATCCATTGTTTCTCAGTCTAAATCCTTTTACCACCCTCAAGGCCTCATCCAAGTTAGGGTATATGCTCCTTAGCATATGTTCATCTTTTTTAGCCTTTAAATACTACCAACATCCTTTCTCTTCACCATCTTCCATACACCATCCGAAACCATCTTCCTACTTATCTATCTTTCTTTTCTTAAACCCTTTTGACATAAAAACACTACCATCCTTCCGCAACCTATCTCCTTTCATCCATTTCAACATATTTTCACAAGAAAACATTCGTGATACAAGGCTTGCTTGCATTCAAAGGTCCGGGCAATCAAAGCTTCTCTCTACAACATCAATTGGAGAGTTGGAGCGTATCATGTGGTAATAAGAACAACAAGGAAGAATCAAGTAAGCTCTATATCTTCTTATTTCAATTCTGATATAAAAAAGGAAAGAAAATTCAGATTGTTCCAAATACAAGGAATCTGAATTAGATCAAAAAAAAAAGAAAATCAGAATTTCAAAAGGGTGAAGTCAAAATGCACAAATGATCAAGCAACCAACTCCGAGAAGTTCCTCAAGTTTGATTGCTCACGACCAGTTTGTAAGTCAAGTTTTGTGGTAACGATTCTGTTTTCTTTATTTCCATTCATTTATCCTTTATTTTATCCTTTCTTACATTTTAGTCCCTAAACTTTCTATTCTTCTTTTAAACTCCTCCTTTCTTTCATTTTTCAAGCCTAACCTTTGTTTGCAGCCCAAATTGCATATTTCATAAAATATTTGACAGGTTTTAAGTTAGTTCTTTCAAGAACTTGTTTTGAGAGATTTGAGTGGAAAAAGGCAAGAGAGTGGTGAGCACAGAAGGGGAAGTAAAAGCCAGAATTCCCAGAGTGTAAACACGAGTGAAATTGAGTGACATCTTCTCTTTTCTTTGGAGTGACCGTGAGATTTCTCTCTCTGTGTGTGTGTTGGGTGAGGTCCTTTTATACATTTCTTTCATCTTTCTTTTACTAACCATGTCACGGGATTCCTTCAACAATCCATCAACCCAAGACGTGCCAGATGATCTACAACGTTCAAACGTCTTTCAGACACGTTGCCATGTTCAAGGCAAAGTGTGCTCCATTGTCATAGATGGTGGGAGTTGTACCAATATTGCCAGCGCTTTGATGGTCAAGAAACTTGGTTTGACAACAACGAAGCATCCAAATCCATACAAGATTAAGTGGTTTAATGATGATGATGAAATCGAAATCACTGAGAAAGTTATCATTCCATTTTCCATTGGAAGATACAAGGATGAAGCAATTTATGATGTGGCACCCATGCATACCAGCCATCTACTTCTTGGACGACCGTGGCAATACGATAGACGAGTAATTCATGATGGATTCACTAATCGATATTCCTTTTCTTTTGAAGGCAAAAAGATTACCTTGGTACCTCTTACACCAAGCCAAATGAATGAAGACCAAATTGCCTTGAGAAAGAGCTTTGAAGCCATAAAGGAAAGTTTGAATGAAGAAAATCATTTTGAGGTTGAACAGAATGTTGGAGTTGAAAATGAGAGAAATGAATATGGAGAAGAAAAAGAGAGTGAGGAGAAAGTTTTATCTAACCAATCTTTTCTTCCTATTCTTTTTTTTGTAGGACTCTCAAAAAGGCATACCTTTTCAAATTGATGAATCAAGCAGCATATCTTTTGAAGAACCAATATGCGTGACCTTTAGTGATCCACAAGACATGCCCCTTGGCGTTCCAAAGGATATGCCACTTGAAGTTCAAAAGGATGTGTCATTTGAAGATTCAAGAGTTGTGTTTGTTGACATCCCATGTGCAATGCCAATCTTAAAGAAGATTCAACAACCAACTCCCATTAAACATCCACCATGGTTTTCTTTGTCCATTCATCTTGTTATTATTTTTTCATTTACTAACCATGGTTTGATTTGCAGCCAATTGATTCAAATACATGGAGTTATTTTATCAACCAATGGTGACAAGTTCCTTTGTTATTTTGAGGTTGATTGGTGCGCTAGAATCAATGCGAAACTACAAACAACCATTCTGCCCAAGATTACCCATTTCAAGGGTATGAAGCAAGCATCTTCCATCCACTCAAAGATTATCATTCGAAGCGGTACAAGGATAAAGGTGGAACTATTCATGGAAGGATTAGTTGATCCAGGAGGTTGGAGGCAAAAACGAAGTGTTGAAACTTTGATGAAAGATTATGTCATTTCCAAAAGTTATGATGTTTCCAACCATTACAGAAGAGAACCCCAAGGGACATGTGCCTATTCAGAAGAACCGAGAAGAATAATCATTCCATTTGGGAAGAGCAGTGAGGATTCATCCACCCCTACAATAAAAGATTATCCGTTGAGAAATAACTTCCTTAATGTGTGGCTGAGTTTAATTCACACATTTTACATGTGTTAATTGTGTGAATTATTTGAATTTGAAATCTGTCCACATGTGTTAATTGTTTGAATTTCAAATCTGTCCACATGCTTGCCCACACATGCACAAGGTCTCACACATGCCATGCACATTCTTGGAGAGGTGTAGGACGCCCCATATGCTGCTCACATTGATAAAGGTGTTGCATGTCAAAACAACGTTCCTTGAGTGATACGGATCTAGGATTGAAGCAAGCATTTCCCTGCAATTAAACAAAACAAAGAGGCTGCTTTTAGGCTTAGAATTACGTGAAAATGAAGTAAGAAGAAATTGCTGGAATTTTTGGGCATATTTGAGGGAGGAAGATGAATGCTTCAACGTTCATCCATGGCCGTCTTGAGTGCTCAAAAATGGTAGAAACTTGCTGGAAACTTGAACAATGAAGAACTCGCACAATCTATTATGCAAACCCGAATCGAATACGTTCAACGTCAACAGACTTGGACCCTCTAGATAGCAATCTAGGAACCCGAAGTATCAAGGAAATTTGACACAATAAAACAAAGTCTGAAATGTCAAAGAAATTCTAAAAAGAACCGAAATTGAGAGAAAACTCACAAATAAATTTTTCATTCAAAAAGTCTAACCTTTGTAAAGTAAAAGATTACAAATATATAGACATCGTAGAGGGGTTAGGCTCCTATTTGCATGGCTGAAATTTAAACTTAATGTGTGTTTAAATTCAAAAAAAATCTTCCAAGGCTGCCACATGTCGTGCACATGCATGGAGGAAGGGTAGGACGCCCATATGCAAGGCACATGCCTCTCGGACACTCTCCCACACGTAGGATAGGTTTCAGCTGCTTTTGGACTCGTCAGCTGGAGTTGAGCTGAACGGAGCTGAAGTGAGCTGAATTCAGCTAACTGAGAGTGTAGTGAGCTGAATTGAGCTGAGATGAGCTGCATACACTCCTTTGAGCTTGAGATGAGCTGCATACACTCTTGTGAGCTTCACCCGAGCTAAGATTAAGTTCTTAAGCTGCCGTCCTTCATTGTATCTACAAGGAAACAATACAAACACATATAAGCTTTGCAAACTTAATGTAAACTTATAATAAGCTGAAAGAACAATCCAAACTTATTCTAAATTACACAACAAGCTGGCATAACTTAGTAAACATATCTAAAAACTAGATAAATTATTGAAAACATATCAAACATGCATCAAGGCTGTGCAAACTTATTTATAATCATGCAAACACATAATACATAATATATACAAGGGAAACACTTATAGATACTTAGTAATATAAGTAAAGAAATGTTACACATCAGTATGTAACAAGTGAAAGAGAAAACTTCACTGAAAGTTTGAAGTTGCACCGTTGGATGGCATAAACGTGTTCACATCATCCCCCTTCTTTAATGCAATTTGTTTCCAAAACGACAATCAGGACAAAAGGGAACAACTTCGATTTTCGTTTGGCGGGGAACTTCTTTAACCTCCGTGCTTGGCACAAATGCCAGCCACCTGGCACAAACTCTTTTGCAAAGAACACAAATGTTGAAGGCGCAAGATGTGCCTTCATTCTTGTACCCTTTCGAATAATGGACAACATAGATGCAAACAAAGCTCGTTGCACATTCTTGATCCTACAAACACGTATACGTAAATACAACTCCAAAGAACAATGCAATTCTCGACTATCAACCAGATTCACAAACGCAGATCCATAAATCCAAGTACAACAAAAGAACTCATAATCCAAAGATGAAAAATCAATAGCACTATGGAAAGGAATGTCAAACTGTGATAAAGAACGTTGCTAAATTTCTAAAAAGAACATAAATGCGCTAGACATACCAATGTTTGCAACCTTTCGGACTTCATATGGCACCACTTTATCAATTTGCAAATTAGAAGAAGTAGAAGAAAATGTAGAATCAGATAATATCTTTGAATTCGCTTTCTCTTTTTCACATTCATTCTCCTCTTTTCTTGCCTTCCAAGCTACAATACTCACCTTCAAATGAATTTGGTATTCATATACTTCACTTGGAGTCAAAGGTGCCAAAATTACCTTTTTGCCCTCATGAGTAAAAGAGTATCGATTGGTGTAACAATCGTGCAAAACTCTCTTATCGTCTTCCTAACAACAAATGACAAGCATCCATAGAAAAAACATCACAAGTTACCTCATCCTTGTACTTACCAATGGAAATGGTACAACAACTTGTTTGGTAACTTTGATTTCACCAACATTATTCAACAATTGTAACTTGTACGGATTAGGATGCTTCGTTGTCGTCAAGCCTAGCTTTTCAACCATGAGAGTACTAGCAACGTTAGTACAACTACCACTATCAATAATCACAATACATACCTTGTCTTTCACATGGCATCTCGTATGGAAGAGATTGTCTCGTTGCAGTTTATCCTATGCTGGCTGAACATTCAGACTTCATTCGACAACTAGAATGTCACCAGTTGCTGCTAATTCAAGGTCATCATCGTCATCTTCTTTCGGAGGTTCATGTACATCGTCTCCATGATCATAATCGATTTCACCATTATCTCGCAATAACATCGTACTCCGGTTCGGACATTGGCTCGCAACATGTCCTCTACCAAGGCATTTAAAGCCTTTAATGTCCCTCGTACGATCTGGTTGCAATGATTTCTTTCCACGACCAGCATCTTCAAAAGAAGGTTTTGACTTGCTCGATTCTGCCTTCTCTTTTATTGGCAACGGTGCTTGCTGCCTGGAATCATCAGTTTGATTGAATAGGGGGTTAGTAAATGACTTAAACGAACTATTACCTCGATGAGCTGCATACACTTTTGTGAGCTTCACCCAAGCTAAGGTTAAGTCCTTAAGCTCATGTCCTTCATTGTATCTACAAGGAAACAATACAAACACATATAAAAGCTTTGCAAACTTAATGTAAACTTATAATAAGCTGAAAGAACAATCCAATCTTATTCTAAATTACACAACAAGCTGGCATAACTTAGTAAACATGTCTAAAAACTAGATAAATTATTGAAAACATATCAAACATGCTTCAAGGCTGTGCAAACTTATTTATAATCATGCAAACACATAATACATAATATATACGAGGGAAACACTTATAGATACTTAGTAAAATAAGTAAAGAAGTGTTACACATTAGTATGTAACAAGTGTGATAAAGGGGTACGTTGCTTCAAAAACAATGTTCCTTGTTTGTAAACGGATCTAGGATCGTTGCAAACATTTCTCTGCAAAAAAACACAAGGGACGTTTTTAGGAGTTAAAATAACAAAGAAAACAAAAGAAAATGAAAAAAGAAAGAAAGAAAGAACAAGGTGTAGGAATTTCTGGACGAATTTGGACTTGAACAAAGATGAAGACGTCAGGGGGCTTTCAAGGCTGTTTTGATGTCCAAAATGAGGCAGAAACATTGCTGAAAATTCTGCGGTTGATTCACGACGACGAACTCGAAAGAACTCGAACAATATGTTGAACGAACCCGAATCGAATATGTTCTTCGTCAAACGGACTTGGACTCAATAGATAGCGATCTAGGAACCCGAAGTATCAAGAAAGATGACACAATCAAACAAAGTTTGAAAATGAGAGAAAATCTCACAAGTATAATGTATTTCATAAAATGTCTAACCTTTCTTACATTAATTTCGTACATATATATATGACAAAGGGGAGGGGTGGCCGGCCATAACTTGTGGCTGAGTTTAAATTACAAATTAAAATTTAAACTTTAAATTTTATGTAAAAAAGCTTCCCTTGGGCAGCAACATAAATCAGCCACACATTTTGAAGTTTTGGGCGCCCTTGTGAAACACATTTAACATGTGTTATTTGTTTGAAATTCAAACAAAAACCACATGTTCTTACCCTTTAGTTTTGTGCCGCACAAATGAGAGTAAGGGCCTTGTTTGGTTCGGCCAAATGCTGATCCATATGCTTGGTGCGTGTGTGGCATGCCAAGGCTGCCCAAGCATGCCGAGCACATGTGTGGAGGGTGCACATGCATGTCACATGCTTAGGACACCTTTCCCTCGTGTAGGATATGTTTCAACTACAGTAGGTCACTTGAGCTGGAGTTGAGCTAGTTGAGCTAAAGCTGAGCTAGATGGACTTGAGGTGAGCTGAAATGAGCTGAAGGAGAGTGTAGTGAGCTGAGTTGAGCTGGGAGCTAAGCCTTTGAGCTGCCTCGAGCTAAGGTGAGCTGCTTACACTCCTTTGAGCTTCATCCGAGCTGAATATATCTCTCTTGAGCTGATGTCCTTCCTTATACATGCATAAACAATTGAAAAACGCTTATCAAAGCTTCGTACTTAGTGTCATACAAACTAATAAGCTGAAAAGAAAGATGCATACTTATTCAACAACTCTTATCAAATAAAAAACAATATAATGCATATCACACCAATCATAAAAACATACTTAACAGATTATAAACATATTTAACATACCTAATACGTAGTATAACCTAATTATGTCACATATCAGCATGAAACACATTATAAAGCGTATATTCTAAAGCATAAACATGCTCAAATGAACCAGGGATTGTAGAACAAGTGAGAAAAAGAGCTTCCATGAACTTCTTTGCCTTAGAACGGGTAATATGTCCTAATGATAAGACCTCCGGATCAGCTTGCTTGTCGTGAAAAGATATGCTCACATCACCCCCCCCTTCTTGAAAAGAATTTGACCTCAAATCTGTAGAATCGTCATAAGGGGTTAAATCAGAAACATTAAATGTGGCACTTACATTGTAGTCTCCCCGTAAGTCTATCTTGTAGGCGTCTTCATTCACTTTTGCCAACACCTGAAAAGGACCATCTTCACGCGGTAACAGCTTGGACCGCCTTTGGGCTAGAAATCTTTCCTTTCGGAGATGAACCCAAACCCAGTCACCAACATCGAAGGTGACTCACTTCCTTCCTTTGTTTTCTTTTTTTTCATACTGCTGAGTCCTTCGTTCAAGATTCTCTCCTTTACCTGTTGATGCAACTTCTTTATGTATTCTACTTTTGCTTGACCGTCCCTGTTCGTCGCCTATTCTTATGGCAAAGGCAACAAATCTAGTGTAATAGGATTAAAACCATAAACAACCTCAAATGTTAACATCTTAGTAGTAGAATGTACAACATGATTATACGCAAACTCAACATGTGGCAAACAATCTTCCCAAGTTTTAATGTTCTTTTTAATGATGAAACGAAGTAAAGTAGATAAAACCCTATTAACAACTTCAGTTTGTCCATCAGTCTGGGGATGGCAAGTAGTAGAAAACATAAGTTTCGTAGCTAATTTGCTCCAAAGAGTCCTCCAGAAGTGACTCAAAAACTTTACATCACTGTCAGAAACAATTGACCTAGGAATACCATGTAATCGCACAACATCTCTAAAGAACAAGTTAGCCACATTAACAACATCATCAGTTTTATGGCATGCAATGAAATGTGCCATCTTTGAGAATCTATCAACCACAACAAATATACTATCTCTACCTGTCCTAGTTCGAGGCAATCCCAAAATAAAATCTATAGAAAGAAATATCAGTCAAAGGGGAATCAGGAATAGGTAAAGGTAAGTACATACCATGTGGTGAAACCTTCGATTTTGCTTTCCTGCAAGTCACACAACGTTCACAATATCTTTCGACATCTCTGCGCATCTTTGGCCAAAACAAATGCTCCTTCAAGATATGTAACGTCTTGGTGACTCCAAAATGACCCATCAATCCACCTTCATGTGCCTTACAGATCAGTATGTCACACATCGAACCCTGTGGAATGCATATCTTGTTTTCTTTGAAAAGATAACCATCATGCTTGTAAAATTTTCCATCTGCACCTTTCTCACAAGCATTATACTTATCTCTAAAATCAGGATTATCAGGGTATAACTCACGAATGTATGCAAAACCAATCAAATGTGAATCAAGATAACTCAAAAGTGCATACCTACGTGACAATGCATCAGCAACGACATTATCTTTCCCCTTTTTGTATCGAATGACAAGGAAAAGATTCTAAGAATTCAACCCATTTAGCATGTCGTTTATTTAATTTATGCTGACCTGTGATATAACGCAAAGCCTCGTGGTCAGTGTGAATCACAAACTCCTTAGGCTACAAGTAATGCTGCCACGTCTCCAATGCTCGAATCAGTGCATACATCTCTTTGTCATAAACTGGATAGTTCAATGTCGCTCCACTCAGTTTCTCACTAAAATATGCAACAGGCCTCTTTTCCTACATTAAAACTGCACCTATACCAACTCCAGAAGCATCACATTCAATTTCAAAAGTTTTATCAAAGTCAGGTGATAAAGGGGGTACGTTGCTTCAGAAACAACGGTCCTTTGTTTGTAACGGATCTAGGATTGTAGCAAGCATGTTTCTGCAATAACACAATGTTATGGATGTTAGAATGATGTTAAAACAACAAGAACAAAAAAAACGAAAATAAAGAAGGAAATGAGAAGAAGGAATTTTCTGGCAGTTTCGGAATTCAAATGTTGATGAATGCTTCAAAGGGCTTTCATGCAAATGAACGACTAAAATGGCAGAAAATTGGTGTTGAAGTTGCTGGAAATTAACAAGACGTTGAACTCGAAAGAACCCGAACAATATACTGAGCGGATCCGAATCGAATACGTTCTTCGCCAACGGACTTGGACCCTCTAGATAGCGATCTAGGAACCCGAAGTATCAAGGAGGATGACACAATCAAACAAAGTCTGAAAATGCCAAAGAAGTTCAATGAAGAACTGAAATTGAGAGAAAAACTCACAATAATTTTGTTTCATAAAAATTGTCTAACCTTGTTCATACAAATTTAACAAATATATATAGGGAAAAACAAGGGAGAGGGCGCCCAAATTAGTGGCTGAGTTTCAATTGAAAATAAACACATGTTAAATGTGTTTAAAATGCAAAAGAAATATGCCAATAACCTCCCCAAATTGCAGCACATGTGATGATAATTTGTGGCTGAGTTTGAACGAAATTAACACATGTTAAATGTGTTCAAATTAAAAAAAAAGGTGGCTGATAACTTCTCTTCAAAATGGCGCCCAAATTGCTTCAAATCTGTCACATGCTTGCACACACATGCACATTCTGTCCACACATGCCGTGCACATGCTTGAAGAGATGTAGGACGCCCCACATGCTGTTCACATGCTTGTAGGACACTCTCCCATATGTAGGACACCTTTGAGCTGCTTCTGGACTTGTTAGCTGGAGTTGAGCTAGTGGAGCTAAAGTTGAGCTGACTGGAGCTGAAACGAGCTGAATTCAGCTAGTTGGGAGTGAAGTGAGCTGAGTTGAGCTACCTATACTCCTTTGAGCTAAAGATGAGCTACGTACACTCCCGTGAGCTTCATCCGAGCTAAGTTTAAGCCTTTGAGCTGCTGCCCTTTTATTGTAACTATATGAAAACAAAAGAAACACACTCAGAGCATTGTAAACTTATTGAAAACATTGCAGCAAGCTACAAAACAATGCACCCTTATTGTTTTAACACACAACAAGCTAACATAGCTTAACATAAAATATTATAAGCTGGCAAACTTATCTAAAACACACTTAACATAATATATACATAGCAAACACACTTATATAAGTAGTATAGTATATGTATGTCACATATCATCATGCAACACATTATAAAGCCTATGTTCTAAGGCATTAACATGCTCGAATGAATCAGGAATTGTAGCACAAGTAAGAAAAAGGGCTTCCCTGAATTTCTTTGCCTTAGAACGAGTGATGGGTCCTGTTGGTAAGACCTCCGGATCAGCTTGTTTGTTCTAAACTGATGTGCTCACATCATCCCCCTTCTTGAAAAGGATTTGACCTCAAATCTGTTGAGTAATCAAAAGGGGTTAAGTCACAAACATTAAAAGTGGCACTCACATTATAATCTCCCGGTAAGTCTATCTTGTAGGCATTGTCGTTCACTTTTGCCAACACCTAAAAAGGACCATCTCCGCGCGGTAACAGTTTGGACCGCCTTTGGGCTGGAAATCTTTCCTTTCGGAAATGAACCCAAACCCAGTCTCCAACTTCGAAGGTGACTCGCTTTCTTCCCTTGTTTGCTTGCTTTTCATATTGTTGAGTCCTTCGCTCAAGATTCTCCTTCACTTGCTGATGCAACTTCTTGAAATATTCTGCTTTCGCTTGACCATCCCTGTTCGTCACCTGTTCCTGTGGCAGACGTAACAAATCTAGAGGCGTAATGGGGTTAAAACCATAAACAACCTCAAATGGTGACATCTTAGTAGCAGAATGAATGGCATGATTATATGCAAATTCAACATGTGGCAAACAATCCTCCCAAGTCCTAATGTTCTTTTTAATGATGGAACGAAGTAAAGTAGATAAAACACGATTAACAACCTCAGTTTGTCCATCAGTTTGGGGATGGCAAGTAGTAGAAAACATAAGTTTCGTACCTAGTTTGCTCCAAAGAGTCCTCCAGAAGTGACTCAAAAACTTTACATCCCTGTCAGAAACAATCGACCTAGGAATACCATGTAAACGAACAATCTCTCTAAAGAACAAGTTAGCCTCATTAACAGCATCATCAGTCTTATGGCATGCAATGAAATGTGCCATCTTAGAGAATCTATCAACCACAACAAACACATTATCTCTACCAGTCCTAGTTCGAGGCAATCCCAAAACAAAATCCATAGAAATGTCAGTCCAAGGGGATTCAGGAATAGGTAAAGGTAAGTACATACCGTGTGGTGAAACCTTCGACTTTGCTTTCTTGCAAGCCACACAACGATCACAGTACCTTTCAACATCGTGACGCATCTTGGGCCAAAATAGATGCTCCTTCAAGGTATGTAATGTCTTGGTGACTCCAAAGTGACCCATCAAACCACCTTCATGTGCCTCGCATATCAGAATGTCACGCATCGAACCCTGTGGAATGCATATCCTGTTTTCTTTGAAAAGATAACCATCATGCCTGTAAAATTTTCCATCTGCACCTTTTTCACAAGCAACATACTTATCACGAAAATCAGGATCATCAGAATACAACTCTCTAATATATGCAAACCCAATCAGATGTGAATCTAAATAACTCAACAAGGCATACCTACATGATAACGCATCAGCAACAACATTTTCTTTCCCTTTCTTGTAACGAATGACATAAGGAAAAGACTCTAAAAATTCAATCCATTTTGCATGTCTTTTGTTCAATTTATGCTGACTCGTTATGTATCTCAAAGCCTCATGATTGGTGTGAATGACAAATTCCTTAGGCAACAAGTAATGCTGCCAAGTCTCTAAAGACCTAATCAATGCATACATCTCTTTGTCATAAATAGGATAATTCAATGTAGCTCCACTTAGTTTCTCACTAAAGTATGCTATAGGTCTCTTTTCCTGCATTAAAACAGCGCCAGATGCATCACATTCAATCTCAAAAGTTTTATCAAAATTAGGCAAGGCTAACACTGGTGCTCTAGTCAAACAATCCTTAATTTTCAGAAACGCATCTTCCTATTCTTTACCCCACAAGAAGCTCGAATTCTTCTTAATGATCCCGGTTAAGGGGGCGGTAATAGAACTTAAGTTAGGGACAAACCGACGGTAAAAACTCGATAAACCATGAAAATATCTGACCTGAGTAATTGATGTCGGTCGTGGCCATTCCTGAATTGCTCGAATTTTCTCAGGATCGACTTCCACACCCTGTTCACAAACAATGTAACCAAGAAATGTAAGTTTGTTAGTGCAAAACACACACTTCTCTAGGTTACCAAACAAACGTTCTTCTCGTAAAACCTGCAAAACAGCTTTCAAATGCTCTACATGATCTGGTAAAGTTTTACTGTAAATCAAAATGTCATCGAAGTAAACAACACAAAACCTACCAATGAAAGGTCGTAGAACATGATTCATCAAACGCATGAAAGTACTAGGTGCATTAGTTAACCCAAAAGGCATTACTAACCATTCGTACAAACCTAACTTCGTTTTGAAGGCTGTCTTCCACTCATCGCCTTCTCGCATGCGAATCTGATGATAGCCGCTCTGATAAAGGGGTACGTTGCTTCAAAAACAACGCTCCTTGTTCGTAAACAGATCTAGGATCTTAGCAAATATTTCTCTGCAATAAAAACAAAAGTGGACATTGTTTAAGGATCAAAGAACAAGAAAATATAAAAAGGAAATAAAAAGAAAAATAGAAAAAGGGTGTAGGAATTTCTAGACAGATTTGGACGACGAAAAGGACGAATGCTTCAAAGGGCGTTCATGGCTGTTTCGGTGTCCAAAAAAAATGACAGAAATGTTGCTGAAAATTCAGCGGAAATTTGGTAACGTTAAACTCGAAAGAACCTGCACAATCTACTGAGCAAACCCGAATCGAAGCTGTCTAACGTCAAAGACGGAAAGCTCGAAAGAACCTGTACAATCTACTGAGCAAACCCGAATCGAATATGCTTTACGTCGGAGGACTTGGACCCACTAGATAGCGATCTAGGAACCCGAAGTATCAAATAAATTTGACACAACAAACAACGTCTGAAATGCCAAAGAAAGTTCGGTGAAAAACCGAAATTGAGAGAATAATCTCACAAAATTTTTATTCATCAAATGTCTATTTTATACAATCACGTTCGGCCATAATATATAGAGTTACAAGGGTGGTTTGCTGAAATCAAACATGTGGCTGATATTTAGCCATTTGAATATTAAAATTCAAAGTAAAAAAACAAACTAAGGGCTGTATGTGTTTTTCAGCCGTGAATTCAATTTGGTGCGCCAAATATGTTAAGCACATGTAAAATGTGCATGGTTTGAATTTCAAACCCACAAAGCCGCATGCTTATCCATTTCTGGCCGTGTATGGCATGTAGGCGGCAATGTGAATTAATTCACATGTGATGAATGAAAGGTAATAAACCAACGTGCTCATATGTAATTCCATTTGCCCGCACATGTGATGAATGAAAAAAGATGGCTCTCGGCTGCACCTAGCTGCATATTAGGACTTGATCGTTCATGGTACATGCAACGTCATCCTACGTACCTATGTCAAAAGACAACAAACATTCCATCAAAGCATTGTAAACTTAATGGAAACAATAATACAAGTCATAAACACTTGCAACCTTATGTATTAACTCACAAACAAATATAGATACACCATAATTTATATCAAACTAAGTTAAAACACACCAAACATACTAATATAAATAATATAAGTATAAGAAATGTTACACATCAGTATGTAACAAATGAAAATGCAAACTTCCCTGAAATTTTGAAGTTGCATCGCTGGGTGGCATAAACGTGCTCACATCATCCCCCCTTCTTTAATGCGATTTGTCCCCAAATCGACCCTCATTACAAAAGGGAACAATTTCGACTTTCGCTTGGCAGGGAACTTCTTCCTTCGTCTTGCTCGGCACATATGCCATCCTCTCGAATCAAGTTCTTTTACAAAGAACACAAATGGAAATGCCTTCTTTCTTGTACCTTTCCGAATAATGCACAACATAAAGTTAGACAATGCTCGTTGCACATTCGTAATCCTGCAAACAATGACATACAAAGGCAAATCCAAAGAACAACAAGAATCTCGACGATCATCCAGAATCACAACACAAGGTTGTTCACAATCCAATATACAACCAAAAGAATCAGCATATAAAAATGAAAAATCAATAGTGCAATGGAAAGGAACGTCAAACTGTGGTAAAGAAGGTTGCTGAATTTCTGGAAAGGACATAGATGCACTAGACATACCAACAGTAGCAACCTTGGGAACTTCACATGGCATCACCTTATTAACCTGCAAGTTAGAAGAAGAAATAGAAGAAAATGTCGAATCAGATAATACCCGTGAATTTGCTTTCTTCTTTTCGCATTCATTCTTCTCTTTGTTAGCCTTTCAAGCTGCAATACTCGCTTTCAAACGAACTTCGTCTTCATATACTTCACTTGGAGTCATAGGTGCTAAAGTTACCTTTTTTCCCTCATGAGTAAAAGAGTATCGATTGGTGTAACAATCGTGCAAAACTCTCTTATCAAACTCCCACGGTCTTCCTAACAACAAATGAAAAGTATCCATAGAACAAACATCACAAGTTACCTCATCCTTGTATTTGCCAATGAAAAATGGTATAACAACTTGTTTGGTAACTTTGATTTCAACACCATCATTCAACCATTGTAACTTGTACGGATTGGGATGCGTGGTCATCTTCAGTCCTAACTTGTCAACCATGAGAGTACTAGCAACGTTAGCACAACTACCATTATCAATAATCACAATACATACCTTGCCGTTCACGTTGCATCTCGTACGGAAGAGGTTGTTTCGTTGCGGTTCATCCTGTGATGGTTGATCATTCAGACTTCTCTTGTCAACAAGTGCTTCATCGGTAGCCAATGTCTGTACATTGTCATCATTTATCTCTTCATGGACAGAATGAGAACCACCCCCATCAAGTCTATCCATTCGAGAATGTATAGGCTTCAATGCATTAGCAATCACTCGTTGCATCATGCGCTCTAAGGCTTGCATATGGAGATTCAGTGGTTGTTGTTCACCCGAATTATCATCAGAACCTGCCATGTTGAAAAACCAAAACAACAAACAAAAACACACAATATATATATATATATATGTTAGTGAAATAAATAATAAAAAAATGGACCTCACAGCACACTCAACAAAAATCTCACAGATCGCTCCAAGGAAAGATCGCTCAACAATTGCACTCAAACGCTCGTGTTTCACTCGGGAGAATACTTGAATGACTCTTTTTGTCTCCCCTTCTGTTCTCACACGCTCAATTTCCTTTTCCGCTCGATCTCTCGCAATCAGTTCTTTAAGGAACTAACTCGATCTTTCAGACTTGTTAACTGTGTCAACTTTCAAGAAAACTTAAAGAGGTGAAAAAAAAAACAAAGGTTAGGAATAATTTAGGGGCTGTTAAAATAAAAATAAAAGGTTAGAAAATAAAAGAAAGGTGGCTGGAATTTTGGTGATGAAACAAAGAACAAGGCTGAAAAAATGAAATGAAGGAACGAAAACAAAGAACTTACTGCAATAGGAATGCTTGCAGCGACCCTATCACCGAACAAACAAGAAGAAGTTGTTTCGGGTGATTTCGAAGCATTCCATGGCAAATTTGATCATCCTTCATCATTTTCACGAACCAACAATACATATGAACGTAAAAATACACCAAATATTCGAATCTGATTTTTTTTTTTGAATTTTTTGTTGACTTTGACTTTTTGGTCAAACTTTGACTTTGACTTTTTTTTTCAGAATTTCGAAATTTTCTTTTTTTTTTGTTTTGACTTTTGTATTTTATTTTTTGATGTCTGGTAGTGCAAAAATTGCTAAAATCCGACCAAAACTCTGATACCATATGATAACAGGGTACGTTGCTTCAGAAACAACGCTCCTTGTTCGTAAACGGATCTAGGATCGTAGCAAACATTTCTCTGCAATAAAAACAAAAGTGGGCATTGTTTAAGGATCAAAGAACAAGAAAATATAAAAAGGAAATAAAAAGAAAAATAGAAAAAGGGTGTAGGAATTTCTGGACAGATTTGGACGACGAAAAGGAAGAATGCTTCAAAGGGCGTTCATGGTTGTTTCGGTGTCCAAAAAAAATGACAGAAATGTTGCTGAAAATTCAGCGGAAATTTGGTAACGTTAAACTCGAAAGAACCTGCACAATCTACTGAGCAAACCCGAATCGAAGCTGTCTAACGTCAAAGACTGAAAGCTCGAAAAAACCTGCACAATCTACTGAGCAAACCCGAATCGAATATGCTTTACGTCGGAGGACTTGGACCCACTAGATAGCGATCTAGGAACCCGAAGTATCAAATAAATTTGACACAACAAACAACGTCTGAAATGCCAAACAAAGTTCGGTGAAAAACCGAAATTGAGAGAATAATCTCACAAAATTTTTATTCATCAAATGTCTATTTTATACAATCACGTTCAGCCATAATATATAGAGTTACAAGGGTGGTTTGCTGAAATCAAACATGTGGATGATATTTAGCCATTTGAATATTAAAATTCAAAGTAAAAAAACAAACTAAGGGCTGCATGTGTTTTTCAGCCGTGAATTCAATTTGGTGCGCCAAATATGTTAAGCACATGTAAAATGTGCATGGTTTGAATTTCAAACCCACAAAGCCGCATGCTTATCCATTTCTTGCCGTGTATGGCATGTAGGCGGCAATGTGAATTAATTCACATGTGATGAATGAAAGGTAATAAACCAACGTGCTCATATGTAATTCCATTTGCCCGCACATGTGATGAATGAAAAAAGATGGCTCTCGGCTGCACCTAGCTGCATATTAGGACTTGATCGTTCATGGTACATGCAACGTCCTCCTACGTACCTATGTCAAAAGACAACAAACATTCCATCAAAGCATTGGAAACTTAATGGAAACAATAATACAAGTCGTAAACACTTGCAACCTTATTTATTAACTCACAAACAAATATAGATACACCATAATTTATATCAAACTAAGTTAAAACACACCAAACATACTAATATAAATAATATAAGTATAAGAAATGTTACACATCAGTATGTAACAAATGAAAATGCAAACTTCCCTGAAATTTTGAAGTTGCATCGCTGGGTGGCATAAACGTGCTCACATCATCCGCTCCTTAAGTCAATTTTGGAGAAGATGACGGCTCCGCAAAGCTCGTCCAACATATCATCAAGTCTTGGAATGGGATGCCGATACTTAATTGTGATCTGATTCACAGCTCGACAATCTATGCACATCCTCCAAGAAACATCTTTCTTCGGCACCAACAGTACCGGAACAACACACGGACTCAAGCTCTCTCGAATGTAACCCTTGTCCATCAACTCTGTAATCTGTCTTTGAAGTTCTTTCGTCTCTTCGGGGTTGGTTCGATAAGCTGGCCGGTTCGGAATAGTAGCACCTGGAATGAAATCAATCCGGTGCTCAATGCCACGAAGGGGTGGCAATCCTTTCGGTGTTTCATCCGGAAACACATCATTAAATTCCTGCAAAAGAGATGACACAGAAGCTGGCAAATCACTCGGAAACTCAGACAGTAAACAATAATCCTTAAACAATAAAATATAAACAAACTGCTGAGAGGAAAGACATTTCCTGATTTCTTTGCTGCTTGCATACACGTTCATCTTCTTTTTCCCACGAACTTCTTCAACATTCTTTCGCAATCTCGCTTGATCCTCCTGAACTTGACTCGGTGTCAAAGGAGCCAAAGTTATCTTTTTACCTGCATGCATAAAAGAATACATGTTCGTGAAACCATCATGAGTCGTCTTTTTATCAAACTGCCACGGACGACCCAACAGCAAATGACTCGCATCCATTGCAACTACGTCACAAAGTACTTCATCCTTGTACTTCCCAATGTCAAATGGCACCAAAACCTGCTTGGTCACTCGAATCTCTCCACCGTCATTCAGCCACTGAAGCTTGTAAGGATTGGGATGCTTCGTCGTCGGTAAACCTAACTTTTCAACCATCACAGTACTAGCAACATTAGTGCAACTACCACCATCGATAATTACAACACATACCTTATTATTCACAAGACATCTCGTGTGAAAGATGTTCTCTCGCTGCTGCTCGTTCTGGATCGGTTGTGTCTGCAAACTTCTCTTGACAACAAGTGCTTCTCCGGTGGCAAACAATTGCACCTCCTCGTCATCATCATCTGCAACCTCCATAGGGGGGTCCTGGGTGTCTTCCTCAGACTCAGACTCGATCTCGCCATTCTCTAACATCAACATGGTCCTCCGGTTGGGGCACTGACTGGCAATGTGTCCTCGTCCTAAACACTTGAAGCACAGGATGTCTCTCGAACGCTCCTGTGACACCACCTGCTTGTCACGCCTACCCTCAGTAGTAGGTGCCTTCAGTTTGCTAGATTCGGCTTTATCTCGATTCTGAAATGGTGGTGGTGGTGGTGCTTGTTTCCTGAAATTGTTAGGGGCATTTAAATTATTTGAAAATGACTTAAAAGGAGTATTACCTCGGTTTGAAGACTTCCTTCGTTGTTGTCTTTCAACTTTAATTGCCATGTGCACCATGTCATCCAACTCAACATAATGCTGTAATTCAACAACGTTAGAAATTTCAGAATTCAAACCTGCAAGGAAACATGCCATCATCGCCTCTCGATCCTCGATGATGTTGGATCGCATCATGGCCATCTCCATCTCCTTGTAGTAATCTTCAACACTTCGATTCCCATGTTTCAAAGTTTGCAATTTCTGAAACAAATCACGATGATAATGGGAAGGAACAAACCTCTTACGCATGATACGCTTCATTTCAGTCCATGAAGCCACGGGACCCTCGTCGGCACGTCTCCGACTGATCAACAACTGATCCCACCATATCAAGGCATAATCAGTGAATTCCATCGCAGCCAAACAGACCTTCTTTTGTTCGGAATAATTGTAACACTCGAACACATGTTCAACCTTGCTTTCCCAAGCAAGATATGCATCCGGATTTGTCCGTCCCTGAAAAGAAGGGATAGCAACCTTAATGTTACTCAAATTGTCATCAATAACTTGTCTTGCATGATGGTTCACTCTAGGTGAATGTTCGACGTCATTCTCATCATTATTCTCATTTTGGACAGATTGGGAACCACCCCCATCTATTCTATCCAAACGAGACTGAATAGGCTCCAACGCTCGATCTAACAATTGTTGCAAAGTTCTAGTAAGAGCCTGCATTTGCAAATCTGGTGGATTACCTCCACCGGGACTACGATCATCACTTCCTGTCATTATAACACAAAACACAAGAAAATAAAACAATAGGTTAGTAAAAACGAAAATTAAAGTCCCTCACTGCACACACAATCAAATTCTCACGGATCACTCAAAAGAATAGTGCACTCAAAAGATAACACTCAGCGCTCGTGTTTCACTCGGGAGAATGCTCTTGAATGGCTTTTTTTGTCTCCCCTTCTGTTCTCACAACGCTCAAATGCCTTTTCCACTCGTTCTCTCGCAAACAGTTCTTTAAGAAATTAATCTGACCCTTCAAACTTGTTATCTGTGTCAACTCCAAGATATAAATGCACAAATGATAGAACAAAGGTTAAATGGAGTTTAGGGGCTGTTTAATTGAACAAAAACAAAGGCTGGAAACAAAATAAGAACATGGCTGGAATTAAAGCTTAAAATGAAGTGAAAGGAAGGAAAAACAAAGTACTTATTGCAAAAGAAATGCTGACCACAACCCTATCACCGAACAAACAAGAACATGTTGTTTCGGGTGATTTTGAAGCATTCCACAGTAAACAAAGACATTTTCATTATTTTTTGATCCAAACAACAGTATAAGATGTAAACAACACTAATTTGTCGAATCTGATTTTTTTCAAAATTTTTTTGAATTTTTTTTTCGTTTTTTTTTACTTTGACTTTTCTGGTCAAACTTTGACTTTGATTTTTTTTTTAGAAATCCGAATTTTTTTTGACTTTTGTATTATATTTTTTTTTGATTTCTTGTAGTGCAGCAAGTGCTATAATCCGACCAAAGCTCTGATTACCATATGATAAAGGGGGTACGTTGCTTCAGAAACAACGGTCCTTTGTTTGTAACGGATCTAGGATTGTAGCAAGCATGTTTCTGCAATAACACAATGTTATGGATGTTAGAGTGATGTTAAAACAACAAGAACAAAAAAAACGAAAATAAAGAAGGAAATGAGAAGAAGGAATTTTCTGGCAGTTTCGGAATTCAAATGTTGATGAATGCTTCAAAGGGCTTTCATGGCAGCAAATGAACGACTAAAATGGCAGAAAATTGGTGTTGAAGTTGCTGGAAATGAACAAGACGTTGAACTCGAAAGAACCCGAACAATATACTGAGCGGATCCGAATCGAATACGTTCTTCGCCAACGGACTTGGACCCTCTAGATAGCGATCTAGGAACCCGAAGTATCAAGGAGGATGACACAATCAAACAAAGTCTGAAAATGCCAAAGAAGTTCAATGAAGAACTGAAATTGAGAGAAAAACTCACAATAATTTTGTTTCATAAAAATTGTCTAACCTTGTTCATACAAATTTAACAAATATATATAGGGAAAAACAAGGGAGAGGGCGCCCAAATTAGTGGCTGAGTTTGAATTGAAAATAAACACATGTTAAATGTGTTTAAAATGCAAAAGAAACCTGCCAATAACCTCCCCCAAATTGCAGCACATGTGATGATAATTTGTGGCTGAGTTTGAACGAAATTAACACATGTTAAATGTGTTCAAATTAAAAAAAAGGTGGCTGATAACTTCTCTTCAAAATGGCGCCCAAATTGCTTCAAATCTGCCACATGCTTGCACACACATGCACATTCTGTCCACACATGCCGTGCACATGCTTGAAGAGATGTAGGACGCCCCACATGCTGCTCACATGCTTGTAGGACACTCTCCCATATGTAGGACACCTTTGAGCTACTTCTAGACTTGTTAGCTGGAGTTGAGCTAGTGGAGCTAAAGTTGAGCTGACTGGAGCTGAAACGAGCTGAATTCAGCTAGTTGGGAGTGAAGTGAGCTGAGTTGAGCTGCCTATACTCCTTTGAGCTGAAGATGAGCTACGTACACTCCCGTGAGCTTCATCCGAGCTAAGTTTAAGCCTTTGAGCTGCTGCCCTTTTATTGTAACTATATGAAAACAAAAGAAACACACTCAGAGCATTGTAAACTTATTGAAAACATTCAAGCAAGCTACAAAACAATGCACCCTTATTGTTTTAACACACAACAAGCTAACATAGCTTAACATAAAATATTATAAGCTGGCAAACTTATCTAAAACACACTTAACATAATATATACATAGCAAACACCCTTATATAAGTAGTATAGTATATGTATGTCACATATCATCATGCAACACATTATAAAGCCTATGTTCTAAGGCATGAACATGCTCGAATGAATCAGGAATTGTAGCACAAGTAAGAAAAAGGGCTTCCCTGAATTTCTTTGCCTTAGAACGAGTGATGGGTCCTGTTGGTAAGACCTCCGGATCAGCTTGTTTGTTCTGAACTGATGTGCTCACATCATCAGGTAAGGCTAACACTGGTGCACTAGTCAAACTGATACATGCATGGGAGGGCTAAAGCAATGCATATTGGACAAGAAGTTGAATCTGTTTGTGAAGTCTGGAAAGTCAGCCAACTTTAGACGACATTTCAGATGGGATCCTGGAATTTCTAGGCAGAGTTGTCTTCTAACAATTTGACCGGCATTCAGTTACCTTTCTAACGCATCTTGAAACGCATCAATCGAACATCGGAAAATCAAGATACGTTCATTTTATTGAAGACTGCGCATGCAAAAAACTGGATACGGGATTATTACGGGAATTTGTAAAATTCAGCCCAAAAGCTATTATATAAGGCTTTTGGACGAATTAGACTTAGCCCAACTTAATTATTAACATTTAAATTATGTTTTTAGGGTTTTACATACTTTAGGAACCAGCCACCCTTCTCCCAAGCAACTCTTATCAACTTATCACCTGCACTTATCAGCTTATCACTTGCAGCCCAAGCACAAGGAGTTTAAAGGCTGTTTTTCTTTTATTTTTTTAATTAAATTAGGGTTTCCTTGTTTTAGTGGAAATTAGATTACTTTGGCTATCCTTCACCTATAAAAGGATGAAGCTTCCACCATTGTAATAAAGATTATTCAGATTTTCTTTGATTAATGAAATATTTAGTGAGTTTGTTTTTGCAAGTGCTGATTACTTGTGCCTTAGAAGTCTTCTTCAGCATAAGTTCGACGGGTTCTTGTGAGGGAGATCATCTTCACACTCCTGCTTGCCTAGGTAATCATGTCTAGGAGGGTGGGTTAGAGCCGCTTGAGGTTGCTTGCTTAGGTAATTGCGTCTAAGAGGGTGCCGAGGACAAAACCATCACAAACCCATCAAGCCATCTCCATCTTCAACTTCATGCCATCTCCATAGCCATAAACAAAGCTGAATTTTCAGATTTGTTTTATCTACCTCTCTTTCAATCTTTTTCAATCTTTTTGTTTCAATTCTTATTATTTATTCCTTAATCTTCTTTCTTATCCTCGTTTCTTTCATTTTCCAGCCTTGAATCTGAAATTTTCAAGAAAAGCCCTTCTCTTTTCTATTGAATTTTCAGATCTGCCCATAGATTTTTTGATTGAGTCTAGAGTTCCTAGTTCTTGTAACAACTTGATTGAAGGCTTCCAAATCCACAATTGCGCTACTCTATCATTTGGTATCAGATTTGGGACGATTCTTGGCAAGAATTTTGGCGTTTTGGGTGAAAAATTCGAACAAAAGGAGAAAATTCGCAAAAATCAAACAAACGAATTTTGAGCTGAAAATTTTCATATCAGATCTACACTATTGTAGGAGTCACCAAAAAAAATTTCAGAATTTTTTTTACTTCGGGAACACCTCGAACAAAGTGGATCAAGTTGCTGCATATTTCAGGGTTTTTTCGGGTTTTCTGATCTTCTTTCATTCTTAACTATTTGTTTTCATTTGTTTTACCTTTTTATTGTCTTATATACATTATCTAACACTTTTTTGCTTCTTATGTTAGTAGGAAATTAAAAGTTGCATACCTTTCTTTCTCCTTGCAACTAGAATTCAATTGGTGTCACACCTTTTATTGGACTCCTAGTACAAATAGGACTCATTGTTAGGATTAAACTCCTATTATAACTTGTTGACTTGTGGTAGGAAGGTCTTTAAAGAGTACAAGATCGGCTTACTTGCCTCGCTAAGTATTTCTTTTTTGGAGTGTTTAGTGAGATTTCTAGTTTTCTTTCTTTTGTTTTTCACCTTTGTAATTTTGAGTGTTCCAGGATGTTTCACAGAGACAAGCCTCGTGCAAAACAACATGATACTTTGGGTTCTACTTATCGAGGAAAGCCTTCATTGACCAAGCCGAGGCATCCGTTCAATTTTTGTGAAGAAAGGCGAACTGAACCAAGGCAAACTGCACACACTTTGGCCATCCCAAAATTTAGAATACCTTCTTTTCAAGGAAGGTATGATCCTGATGGTTATTGTGATTGGGAAAATAGGGTTGATTTCCTGTTTGGTTGTTATGGATATCCCGAGGAAGATCAAGCTTCATTAGTGGCCCTAAAGTTCGAGGAATATGCAGTACTATGGTGGCGTTTATTACAAAGAGATAGGCGTCTCAATGGTGAAGCCAAAATAAGAACATAGGCTAAACTTAAAAAGGTCATGAGAGAGCGATTCATTCCCAAACATTACCAACGACAAGAATCCAAGACTTGTCATAAGAAATACTCCTCTTTTGATAAAGGTACATCTCAACCTTCATCTTTTCACAGCCCTACCAATGCACTATTCGTCTCTAGTAGTACGACGCTGAAGGAAGAAGAATCATTGCTAGTCCAAAAGGATAATGAACAACCATCGGTGAGTCATGTCGAAGAAGACCAAGGAAAACAAGATGACGAAGAAATTTGTTATCCTCGAGAACATGCGAAAGATGTCACTACTGAGAGTTTAACCTTACCCAATAATGAGCAAATACTTTCAGAAGATGACGTTTCGGAAGAAGAAACACTTGAACCCATAAATCAAGACAATCTTTCATGCTTAGTAGTGAGTTCTCTTGATTCATCAACAACCTCTCAAGAAAGTAAGTGTGATTCTAACCCTTTATTTGATTCTCGTCCTATCATTCTGTTAGAAACACTTCATCCTCTACATAAATTGTATTTCGATGATATTTTTTGTGAGAGGAATTGGGTACGTGATACATGCATGGGAGGGCTAAAGCAATGCATATTGGACAAGAAGTTGAATCTGTTTGTGAAGTCTGGAAAGTCAGCCAACTTGAGACGACATTTCGGATGGGATCCTGGCATTTCTAGGCAGAGTTGTCTTCTAACATTTTGACCGTCATTCAGTTACCTTTCCAACGGATCTTGAAAAGCATCAATCGGACATCTGGAACTCAAGATACATTCATTTTACTGAAGACTGTGCATGCAGAAAACTGGATACGGGATTATTACGGGAATTTGTAAAATTCAGCCCAAAAGCTATTATATAAGGCTTTTGGACGAATTAGACTTAGCCCAACTTAATTATTAACATTTAAATTATGTTTTTAGGGTTTTATATACTTTAGGAACCAGCCACCCTTCTCCCAAGCAACTCTTATCAACTTATCACCTGCACTTATCAACTTATCACTTGCAGCCCAAGCACAAGGAGTTTAAAGGCTGTTTTTCTTTTATTTTTTTAATTAAATTAGGATTTCCTTGTTTTAGTAGTAGTTAGATTACTTTGGCTATCCTTCACCTATAAAAGGATGCGCCTCCACCATTGTAATGTAGATTATTGAGATTTTCTTGGATTAATAAAATATTTAGTGAGTTTATTTTTGCATGTGCTGATTACTTGTGCCTTCGAAGTCTTCTTCAACATAAGTCCGACGAGTTCTTGTGAGGGAGATCATCTTCACACTCTTGCTTGCCTAGGTAATCACGTCTAGGAGGGTGGGTTAGAGCCGCTTGAGGTTACTTGCTTAGGTAATTGCGTCTAAGAGGGTGTCGAGGACAAAACCATCACAAATCCACCAAGCCATCTCCATCTTCAACTTCATGCCATCTCCATAGCCATAAACAAAGCTGAATTTTCAGATTTGTTTTATCTACCTCTTCTTCAATCTTTTTCAATATTTTTGTTTTAATTCTTATTATTCATCCCCTAATCTTCCTTCTTATCTTTGTTTCTTTGATTTTTCAGCCTTGAATCTGAATTTTTTCAAGAAAAGCCCTTCTCTTTTCTCTTGAATTTTCAGATCTGCTCCTAATATTCTTGATTGAGTCTAGAGCCCCTAGTTCT
The DNA here is from genome assembly GCA_030270665.1 of Hibiscus trionum. Classification (NCBI taxonomy): domain Eukaryota; kingdom Viridiplantae; phylum Streptophyta; class Magnoliopsida; order Malvales; family Malvaceae; genus Hibiscus; species Hibiscus trionum. The sequence continues at coordinate 31,798,790 of BSYR01000010.1, read as the reverse complement.
TGCAACAACTTGATTGAAGGCTTCCAAACCCAATTTTGCGCTACTATATCATTTGGTATCAGATTTGGGACGATTCTTGGCAAGAATTTTGGCGTTTTGGGTGAAAAATTCGAACAAAAGGGGGAAAATCGCAAAAATTAAACGAACGAATTTTGAGATGAAAATTTCCAGATCAGATCTACACTATTGTAGGAGTCACCAAAAAAAATTTCAGAATTTTTTGACTTCGGGAACACCTCGAACAAAGTGGATCAAGTTGCTGCATATTTCAGGGTTTTTTCGGTTTTTCTGATCTTCTTTCATTCTTAACTACTTGTTTTCATTTGTTTTACCTTTTTATTGTCTTCTATACATTATCTAACACTTTTTTGCTTCTTGTGTTAGTAGGAAATTAAAAGTTGCATACCTTTCTTTCTCCTTGCAACTAGAATTCAATTGGTGTCACACCTCTCATTGGACTCCTAGTACAAATAGGACTCATTGTTAGGATTAAACTCCTATTATAACTTGTTGACTTGTGGCAGGAAGGTCTTTAAAGAGTACAAGATCAGCTTACTTGCCTCGCTAAGTATTTCTTTCTTGGAGTGTTTAGTGAGACTTCTACTTATCTTTCTTTTGTTTTTCAGCTTTGTAAATTTGAGTGTTCCAGGATGTTTCACATAGACAAGACTCGTGCAAAACAACATGATACTTTGGGTTCTACTTATCGAAGAAAGCCTTCATTGACCAATCCGAGGCATTCGTTCAATTTTTGTGAAGAAAGGCGAACTGAACCAAGGCGAACCGCACACACTTTGGCCATCCCAAAATTCAGAATACCTTCTTTTCAAGGAAGATATGATCCGGATGGTTATTGTGATTGGGAAAATAGGGTTGATTTCCTGTTTGGTTGTTACGGATATCCCGAGGAAGATCAAGCTTCATTAGTGGCCCTAAAGTTCGAGGAATATGCAGTACTATGGTGGCGTTTATTACAACGAGATAGGCGTCTCAATGGTGAAGCCAAAATAAGAACATGGGCTGAACTTAAAAAGGTCATGCGAGAGCGATTCGTTCCCAAACATTATCAACGACAAGAATCCAAGACTTGTCATAAGAAATACTCCTCTTGTGATAAAGGTACATCTCAACCTTCATCTTTTCACAACCATACTAATGCACTATTCGACTCTAGCAGTACGGCACCGAAGGAAGAAGAATCATCACTATTCCAAAAGGATAATGAACAACCATTGGTGAGTCATGTCGAAGAAGACCAAGGAAAACAAGATGACGAAGAAATTTGTTATCCTCGAGAACATGCGGTAGATGTCACTACTGAGAGTTTAACCTTACCCAATAATGAGCAAATACTTTTAGAAGATGACGTTTCGGAAGAAGAAACACTTGAACCCATAAATCAAGACAATCTTTCATGCTTAGTAGTGAGTTCTCTTGATTCATCAACAACCTCCCAAGAAAGTAAGTGTGATTCTAACCCTTTATTTGATTCTCGTCCTATCATTCTGTTAGAAACACTTCATCCTCTACATCAATTGTATTTCGATGATATTTTTTGTGAGAGGAATTGGGTACGTGAGTTATCTTATTTGAAAAAGACCGAGAGTCAAGAGGCTGAGAGCAATAAAAGTCAAATTAATGGCCCAATTTCGGTGAGTGAAAAGAAACATGAGGTAAAAGTCGAACAATGTCCAAATGAAAAAGGCGATAAAAAGATAAAGAGAGATTTTTTTCGACCTAACCATAACATCATTGTTTCGAGTGGCTTTGAGATCTTTTTTCAGGATTTTGTTGAACCATTAAGAGGAGCTCAATTGGATCACTCCACCTATGACAAAGATTTCGTTTCGATTGCCATTGTTAAACGTTCTTCTTTTACTGTTTTTGATTCGAGGACGAATCCTTTTGAGGAGAGGGGGAATGATACATGCATGGGAGGGCTAAAGCAATGCATATTGGACAAGAAGTTGAATCTGTTTGTGAAGTCTGGAAAGTCAGCCAACTTGAGACGACATTTCGGATGGGATCCTGGCATTTCTAGGCAGAGTTGTCTTCTAACATTTTGACCGGCATTCAGTTACCTTTCCAACGGATCTTGAAAAGCATCAATCGGACATCGGGAACTCAAGATACATTCATTTTACTGAAGACTGTGCATGCAGAAAACTGGATACGGGATTATTACGGGAATTTGTAAAATTCAGCCCAAAAGCTATTATATAAGGCTTTTGGACGAATTAGACTTAGCCCAACTTAATTATTAACATTTAAATTATGTTTTTAGGGTTTTATATACTTTAGGAACCAGCCACCCTTCTCCCAAGCAACTCTTATCAACTTATCACCTGCACTTATCAGCTTATCACTTGCAGCCCAAGCACAAGGAGTTTAAAGGCTGTTTTTCTTTTATTTTTTTAATTAAATTAGGGTTTCCTTGTTTTAGTAGTAGTTAGATTACTTTGGCTATCCTTCACCTATAAAAGGATGCGCCTCCACCATTGTAATGTAGATTATTGAGATTTTCTTGGATTAATAAAATATTTAGTGAGTTTATTTTTGCATGTGCTGATTACTTGTGCCTTCGAAGTCTTCTTCAACATAAGTCCGACGAGTTCTTGTGAGGGAGATCATCTTCACACTCTTGCTTGCCTAGGTAATCGCGTCTAGGAGGGTGGGTTAGAGCCGCTTGAGGTTACTTGCTTAGGTAATTGCGTCTAAGAGGGTGCCGAGGACAAAACCATCACAAATCCACCAAGCCATCTCCATCTTCAACTTCATGCCATCTCCATAGCCATAAACAAAGCTGAATTTTCAGATTTGTTTTATCTACCTCTTCTTCAATCTTTTTCAATATTTTTGTTTTAATTCTTATTATTCATCCCCTAATCTTCCTTCTTATCTTTGTTTCTTTGATTTTTCAGCCTTGAATCTGAATTTTTCAAGAAAAGCCCTTCTCTTTTCTCTTGAATTTTCAGATCTGCTCCTAATATTCTTGATTGAGTCTAGAGCCCCTAGTTCTTGCAACAACTTGATTGAAGGCTTCCAAACCCAATTTTGCGCTACTATATCAATAAGTATCATGGATGATTAATCGTGCATGCTTAACTATGAAAAGTATAAATAAGTAAAAAGAATAGATACAAGGAAAGTAAACAAAAACTCCCTCTTCTTTCAAACTTATAAAACAAGTTGAAAGCACTGTGAAAGTGAGTAGGAACATGATCGCATCACTTGATAAGTCGATAAAGTTCAATGAAGAACTAGAAGGGAGACAATTCTCACAAAGTAATTTGATTAATGTAAAATGAGATGAGATGTTTAGAAATGAAATGAGGCTGCCTATTTATAGTTTTTTAGGGGTGTTTCCGAAAAGGCATTACATGGGTGAATAGGGGTCGAATAAGCATGTGTCTCCCTCCAAAAGGCTGGTGATGATTCGACCTCTCTTGTATCTCCCTCCACTTGCAATTGCCACCACTTTCAAGTTTCCCTCCAAATGCTAGGGACATGTTCCTCGGGAGAGGACATGACCCTTGGGATGATGAGCTGAATTGAGTTGAGCTAGCTAGCTGGCTGAGTTGCCCCGACAATTTGAGCTACTAGCTGGTTGAGCTGTCGTGGCAATCTTGAGCTGCCTCCAAGTTGGTTGAGATGTCGTGGTAATCTTGAGTTGCCTTCTAGTTGGTTATCTTGGTAAGTGATAATTTGCAAGCTGATTTGAGCTTCCTCAAACTGTTCTTTAAACTCCTTGAGCTAATTTGAGCTATCTTGAGCTGAACCGAGATTTTAAAGATGTCCTTGAGCTGCTTCAAGTTGTCCTTAAACTCCTTGAGCTAATGATACGAACATTGCCCTGTATACACGAACGTTGAGCTTGCGGAAGCGGATAAGGATATTGGCGCGAATGTTGGATCGGTGAAAAGATGGCTGAAGATAGTCGATGACGATGGAGATGGAAGATAAATGGATAAATTGTCCTCGACACCCTCTTGATCACAATTAACCAAGCAAGCAACCTCAAGCGGCTCTAACCCACCCTCCTAGACGCAGTTACCTAGGCAAGCAGGAGTGTGAAGATCAACAACAAATTCTGAATTTAGACCTGCTCGTCCGAAACCTCTAGAAAAAGGACCGGAAAATAAGTTTTAATCAAATACTCGGAGTTCGTATAATTGGTTAGGAGCTTTTCAACACAATTATATTACAAAACCTCAATTTATGTACTTTTTACTCAGTTAAAATTCCAACAGGTCCATTGAAAGGCCCATTTAGACCTGCTCGTCCGAAACCTCTAGAAAAAGGACCAGAAAATAGGTTATAATCAAATATAGGAGTTCGTCGAATTGTTTAGGAGCTTTTCAACACACTTATATTGCAAAACCTCAATTTCTGTACTTTTTACCCAGTTAAAATTCTAACGGGTCCATTGAAAGGCCCATTTAGACCTGCTCGTCCAAAACCTCTACAAAAAGGACCACAAAAAAGTTTTAATCAAATATTAAGAGGTTATGTAATTGATTACGAGCTTTTCAACACAATTATATTGCAAAACCTCAATTTCTGTACTTTTTACTCTGTTAAAATTCCAACGAGTCCATTGAAAGATCCATTTAGACCTGCTCGTCCGAAACCTCTAGAAAAAGGACCACAAAAAAGGTTTTCATCAAATATTAGGAGTTCGTCTAATTGGTTAGGAGCTTTTCAACACAATTATATTGCAAAACCTCAATTTCTGTACTTTTTACTTAGTCAAAATTCCAACGGGTCCATTAAAAGGCCCATTTAGACCTACTCGTCCGAAACCTCTAGAAAAGGGACTGCAAAAACGTTTTTATCAAATATTAGGAGATCATGTAATTGATTACGAGGATTTCAACCCAATTATATTGCAAAACCTCAATTTTTGTACTTTTTACTCAGTTAAAATTCCAACGGGTACTCAGTTCCAACGGGTGGCTCTCGAAATGCTCTCTCTCTTTTGGGGATTCTCTCTCGATTTCACCTTAACTTTTCATTTACCCTTTTCTTTTTTTCCTTCATCCGCCGCTTCACCTACCAGACTCTCTCCCTTTCCTTTCTTTTTCACGGCCGTCTCTTTACCTCCCTTCCCCCCTTTCGCCGCGACCGACACCACACTGTGCTTTGTTGAGTGCTTTGCTAAACCGACCGGTGACCATCCACTATGGAGATCCCACGCGCCTAACCGCCGAGACATTTTGAGAGCCAATCGCCATAGGAAAACCCTTCGAGCAAGAATTACTCCAGTTCTCAATCGGATAAGTCTTTTTCCCTCTTTAATCCTTTTATTCTCTTTTGTTTTTTGCTTTTCTAATTGTTGGCATTCTCATTTTCATAATAGATCTCTAGCCGGGCCTTCTGTCCCTTGGCGGTTCACTCTCGATTCAGATCTGCCTGGGTTTCATATTTTTTGGCTACGGTCTCGTTTTCCCCTATTTTTTCGTTATGTAAATCTAGGGTTTGGAGGCGTTTGTGTTTTAACTATATTTATCTTGTCTCTTTTACCGATTCAGATTTGTTATTGGTGGCTTAGTTGGTGCTCTCTCGGGATGGAGACGGTACGGATTTTCCTCTCCCAGCATCATTGTCAGCCCTCTCTCCGGTGGGAGTCTCTGTTAACATCGACAGGGTCTTCCCACTATAACGCATCTCCCTTTAATCCTATTTCCTTCATTATCTTTTACTTCATTTCTTTTCTAACTTTGGTGCCCCTAGTTTTCGTTTCCGATTTGTGTTATCTTTTGTCCTTTGTGACTCATTGTTGCGTTGGAGCATCAAGAACGCGACGACCATCTCATCCTTACAAGAACGGTTGGCAATTTTTGTTCCCGTTTAGGGCGATGGTGTGGCGGATCTATCCGCCTAATAATTGCTCTTGGAGGTTTCTCCAGTGCACAATCGAGCTGGTGTTGGGATGGATTTTCCGGTTGGCGTTTTCGCCTTTACTGTCAGGGTCCTATTTTAAAACATTCCCTTTTATTTCTCTTTCCTTGATTATGTTTTATTTCATCCATCTATTAATTTTGGTGCTTTTGTTTTTCTTTTCTGATATGCATTACCGATTGGCCCCTGTGACTCTCGACTGTTCCGGAGAGTCAAGGAAACGACGATCCTCTCATCACTGCTAGGTAACGCTATTTCGTGGCCCTTTTACTTTCTTTGTATGTATAATTTTTTTTCATTAACGATTCTCATACCATTCTGAATTCCCTTTTCGTATCTATATGCAATTCTCATTTATTATTATGCTATCTTTCTTGCACCTGGTTCTTGTTGCATCATAGTTCCCTTCTTTTATTTTCCTTTTATATGCTAATGTCTCTGTTACATTCTAGTTTCTTTAGTATTTTGTTACCTAAGGAAACGTCAACTATCTTCTCTTATCGATCCCTCCAAGGGAAATTTTCAACGAACCACTTTGTGGGTTATACTTACATGCTTGTACATCTGCTGTTACACTCATTACTTCCTCTCATGTTGACTGTTCCTTATTCTTTGATTACATATATGCCCAGTTTTATACATACTATTTTTGTATCAATTATTGTGAGTACTATCAACATCTCGCATCCCTTTATGGTGTCTTTTATATTTTTGTATTGCTTCTCGGCCTACTCTTTGAAAACTTGGTTTTGTAGTGTAGGTGGTTCTCACAAGATTTTCAGTCTGAGGCCATGGACCATTATCCTTTTTATCTCTATTCACATAACATTCCCCTTTTTATGCATAACCACATGGTCTGAATGGCCCTTTTGCGAGACCTTTAACCCTAACATAGCTATGTCAGATCCTCCTACTAGATACTTACTAAAGAATGTCCCCTTGACCATATGTATGGTTTTTATGATCTACCTACTGCACTTACACTGCTTTATGCCATATCAGTCCATCTATATGTATGCTCGATCGATTCCCTTCTTGCTTTCTATTTTACCTCTCAATTATGCATATACCATTCCACTTCATCACAGTTTCTTTCATTTGCTGCTCTATATTAGCTACTCCTTAACTCTTTATTCTGTTATGGTTTGCCTCTCTTTTTTTTATTGTTTTTTAAGGCTTGTTACATCTGTTTAGTTCTTTTATGTGTTTACACCTTTATCTTTCTGCTTGCATATCTTTAAGTGTTATCTTCTATACGCTTGGTTTTTTCTATCCTTATAATATGCCCTTAGGTTTTCTTCCATCTAATAGATTTAATAGTATGCACCTCTCCTTCATATCTTCTGATCCTAACCTACATTCTCTCTTGCATTTTGTATCTTGCTCATTGTCTACATTCCATCCTTGTAGCTTTATTTTTGCACTCTCATGTTAGTGCTTCTATATTCCCATGCTTCTTCTTTATGTCTATATTTCCTTTCCTGTATTATGTTATGCTAAGTAAAGATGTGGTTTTTAAAGCCTAAGTATGTGTATTACATGTAGCATGCTAAAATCATAAAAATAAAGTATGCAAGACATATACAAAGTATGATATGATAACATGAATTTAAATAATCAGAAGTGAGTGTAGAAAAAGTAAGTAATATGAGAGAAGTAAGGAAAACTCTCGGGTCTTTCATATCTGAAACACAACATGAAAGTGTGCAAAACTTGCTGGTGAGTGTGCACACATCATCCCCTCCTTCTTTTGAGCGATTTGTCCTCAAATCGAAGGTTGCTGATTTAGGGCCAAACGTGCACATATCATCCTCCCCTTCTTTGAGGCGATTTGTCCTCAAATCGAAGTTATTTCTCAACGGATAATCTTTTATTGTAGGGGTGGATGAATCCTCACTGCTCTTCCCAAATGGAATGATTATTCTTCTCGGTTCTTCTGAATAGGCACATGTCCCTTGGGGCTCTCTTCTGTAATGGTTGGAAACATCATAACTTTTGGAAATGACATAATCTTTCATCAAAGTTTCAACACTTCGTTTTTGCCTCCAACCTCCTGGATCAACTAATCCTTCCATGAATAGTTCCACCTTTATCCTTGTACCGCTTCGAATGATAATCTTTGAGTGGATGGAAGATGCTTGCTTCATACCCTTGAAATGGGTAATCTTGGGCAGAATGGTTGTTTGTAGTTTCGCATTGATTCTAGCGCACCAATCAACCTCAAAATAACAAAGGAACTTGTCACCATTGGTTGATAAAATAACTCCATGTATTTGAATCAATTGGCTGCAAATCAAACCATGGTTAGTAAATGAAAAATTAATAACAAGATGAATGGACAAAGCAAACCATGGTGGATGTTTAATGGGAGTTGGTTGTTGAATCTTCTTTAAGATTGGAATTGCACATGGGATGTCAACAAACACAACTCTTGAATCTTCAAATGACACATCCTTTTGAACTTCAAGTGGCATATCCTTTGGAACGCCAAGGGGCATGTCTTGTGGATCACTAAAGGTCACGCCTATTGGTTCTTCAAAAGATATGCTGCTTGATTCATCAATTTGAAAAGGTATGCCTTTTTGAGAGTCCTGCAAAACAAAAAAAAGAAAGAATAGGAAGAAAAGATTTGATAGAGTAGCACAATTGTGGACTTGGAAGCCTTCAATCAAGTTGTTACAAGAACTAGGAGCTCTAGACTCAATCAAGAAAGCTATGGGCAGATCTGAAAATTCAATAGAAAAGAGAAGGTCTTTTCTTGAAAATTTCAGATTCAAGGCTAGAAATTTAAAGAAAAGAAGACAATAAAGAAGATTAGTAGATGAACAATAAGAATGTAACAAAAAAGATTAAAAAAGATGAAGATAAGGATATGTAAAACAAATCTGAAATTTCCAGCTTTGTTTATGGAATTATGAGAGATGGTGTGAAGATTGAAGATGAAGATGACTTGCGATTTGTTGTTGTTGTTTTGTCCTCGGCACCCTCTTAGACCCAATTATCTAAGCAAGCAACCTCAAGCGGCTCTAACCCACCCTCCTAGACGTGATTACCTAGGCAAGAAGGAGTGTGAACACAAGAACTTGTCGGACTTATGTTGAAGAAGACTTCGAAGGCACAAGCAATCAGCACTTGCAAAAAAAAACTCACTAAATATTTTATTAATCCAAGAAAATCTCAATAATCTCCATTACAATGGTGGAGGCTTCATCCTTTTATAGGTGAAGGATAGCAAAAGTAATCTAACTTCTACTAAAACAAGGAAACCCTAATTTAATTAAAAAAATAAAAGAAAACAGCCTTTAAACTCCTTGTGCTTGGGCTGCAAGTGATAAGCTGATATGTGCAGGTGATAAGTTGATAAGAGTTGCTTGGGAGAAGGGTGGCTGGTTTCTAAAGTATATAAAACCCTAAAAACATAATTTAAATGTTAATCATTAAGTTGGGCTAAGTCTAATTCGTCCAAAAGCCTTATATAATAGCTTTTGGGCTGAATTTTACAAATTCCCGTAATAATCCCGTATCCAGTTTTCTGCATGCGCAGTCTTCAGTAAAATGAACGTATCTTGAGTTCCCGATGTCCGATTGATGCGTTTCAAGATGCGTTGGAAAGGTAACTGAATTCCGGTCAATTTGTTAGAAGACAACTCTGCCCAGAAATGCCAGGATCCCATCCGAAATGTCGTCTCAAGTTAGCTGACTTTCCAGACTTCACAAACAGATTCAACTTCTTGTCCAATATGCATTGCTTTAGCCCTCCCATGCATGTATCAAGATTGGTTAGATAAAACTTTCTCCTCACTCTCTTTTTCTTCTCCATATTCATTTCTCTCATTTTCAACTCCAACATTCTGTTCAACCTCAAAATGCTTTTCTTCATTCAAACTTTCCTTTATGGCTTCAAAGCTCTTTCTCAAGGCAATTTGGTCTTCATTCATTTGGTTTGGTGTAAGAGGTACCAAGGTAATCTTTTTGCCTTCAAAAGAAAAGGAATATCGATTAGTGAATCCATCATGAATTGCTCGTCTATCGTATTGCCACGGTCGTCCAAGAAGTAGATGGCTGGTATGCATGGGTGTCACATCATAAATTGCTTCATCCTTGTATCTTCCAATGGAAAATGGAATGATAACTTGCCCGGTGATTTCGATTTCATCATCATCACTAAACCACTTAATCTTGTATGGATTTGGATGCTTCGTTGTTGTCAAACCAAGTTTCTTGACCATCAAAGCGCTGGCAATATTGGTACAACTCCCACCATCTATGACAATGGAGCACACTTTGCCTTGAACATGGCAACGTGTCTGAAAGATGTTTGAACATTGTAGATCATCTGGCACGTCTTGGGTTGATGGATTGTTGAAGGAATCCCGTGACATGGTTAGTAAAAGAAAGATGAAAGAAATGTATAAAAGGACCTCACCCAACACACACACACAGAGAAATCTCACGGTCACTCCAAAGAAAAGAGAAGATGTCACTCAATTTCACTCGTGTTTACACTCTGGGAATTCTGGCTTTTACTTCCCCTTCTGTGCTCACCACTCTCTTGCCTTTTTCCACTCAAATCTCTCAAAACAAGTTCTTGAAAGAACTAACTTAAAATCTGTCAAATATTTTATGAAATATGCAGTTTGGGCTGCAAACAAAGGTTAGGCTTGAAAAATGAAAGAAAGGAGGAGTTTAAAAGAAGAATAGAAAGTTTAGGGACTGAAATGTAAGAAAGGATAAAATAAAGGATAAATGAATGGAAATAAAGAAAACAGAATCGTTACCACAAAACTTGACTTACAAACTGGTCGTGAGCAATCAAACTTGAGGAACTTCTCGGAGTTGGTTGCTTGATCGTTTGTGCATTTTGACTTCACCCTTTTGAAATTCTGATTTTCTTTTTTTTGATCTAATTCAGATTCCTTGTATTTGGAACAATCTGAATTTTCTTTCTTTTTTTATATCAGAATTGAAATAAGAAGATATATGGCTTACTTGATTCTTCCTTGTTGTTCTGATTACCACATGATACGCTCCAACTCTCCAATTGATGTTGTAGAGAGAAGCTTTGATTGCCCGGGCCTTTGAATGCAAGCAAGCCTTGTATCACGAATGTTTTCTTATGAAAATATGTTGAAATGGATGAAAGGAGATAGGTTGCGGAAGGATGGTAGTGTTTGTATGTCAAAAGGGTTTAAGAAAAGAAAGATAGATAAGTAGGAAGATGGTTTCGGATGGTGTATGGAAGATGGTGAAGAGAAAGGATGTTGGTAGTATTTAAAGGCTCAAAAAGATGAACATATGCTAAGGAGCATATACCCTAACTTGGATGAGGCCTTGAGGGTGGTAAAAGGATTTAGACTGAGAAACAATGGATGTTTAACAATCTAAAGTATCAAGATGGAAAGAAAAGGGAGACGCCAAAAATCAATAAAGATTTGATAAGTCAAGAAGTTCTAAAAAGAACAAGGATGAGAGAAAACCTCACAAAGTAATTTTTATAATCTGAATTGTGTGTTTACAATTGAAAATGCATTACATATTTATAGTAAATGAAAGGGGTGGCCGAAATGGTGTGTAGGGGAGAGGGAATGATTCGGCAGCCTTGGTGTCTCCCTCCTTTGGCCGAATTGGTGTGATAAGGGCTTGAATATATGTTGATAACCTATCAAGCACTATTCGGCAGCCTTGCACCTTTCCAAATTGGCGCCAAGGTGTGTAGAGGTGCCTAGGTAGGTGCCCTTCCATCACTTAGCTAGGTCGATAGTGTCACTAGCTGGTCCACTGAAGGAGCTAGTAGTAGTCAGAGGAGCTGGAGATGAGCTGGACGAGCTAGGCTTGAGCTGACTTGAGCTGAGCTAGCTAGCTGACTTAGCTAGCTAAAGGTGAGTAGCTGATTTGAGCTGATCCGAGCTTCCTTTAGCTAAGTGAGCTTGAAGTGCCTTTAAGTTGTCCTCTAGCTACTGGAGTGTTTTGGAGCTGAAACGAATCCCCCTTTGCTCAGAAATCACCCTTTGCTATTTGAGCTCTTTGAAGCTGTTTTGAGCTGGTCCTTTAGTATCCTTGAGCTCTTTTAAGACTTCATAAGTGTCCTCGAACCATTTGGCAGCTTGTAGAGTCTTGAAACGGCCAAACAACGTTTTGAGCTGGAACCGAGCTGTAGCACACACTCTTGAGCTATGTTAATATAACCTATGAAGAAAACAAATGATTTATATAAGTAATACTTCATTTAAATAGTATAAGGACTATAATGCATAAATTGAATGTAATGCTTTAATGATGAAAACTTGTAATTTAAAGATGCAAAATATATGCTAAGTAAAGATGTGGTTTTTAAAGCCTAAGTATGTGTATCACATGTAGCATGCTAAGATCATAAAAATAAAGTATGCAAGACATATACAAAGTATGATATGATAACATGAATTTCAATAACCAGAAGTGAGTGTAGAAAAAGTAAGTAATATGAGAGAAGTAAGGAAAACTCCCGGGTCTTTCATGTGTGAAACACAACATGAAAGTGTGCAAAACTTGCTGGTGAGCGTGCACACATCAAGTTCTTGTGAGGGAGATCATCTTCACACTCTTGCTTGCCTAGGTAATTGCGTCTAGGAGGGTGGGTTAGAGCCGCTTGAGGTTGCTTGCTTAGATAATTGCGTCGAAGAGGGTGCCGAGGACAAAACAACAACAACAAATCGCAAGCCATCTTCATCTTCAATCTTCACGCCATCTCCCAAAATTCCATAAACAAAGCTGGAAATTTCAGATTTGTTTTACCTATTCTTCTCTTCATCTTTTTTTAATCTTTTTCGTTATATTCTTGTTATTCATCTTCTAATCTTCCTTATTGTCTTATTTTCTTTAAATTTCCAGCATTGAATCTGAAATTTTCAAGAAAAGCCCTTCTCTTTTCTATTGAATTTTCAGATCTGCCCAAAGCTTTCTTGATTGAGTCTAGAGCTCTTAGTTTTTGCAACAACTTGATTGAAGGCTTCCAAATCCAAGATTGCACTTCATTAAAAAGGTAAAACAAATGAAAACAAATAGTTAAGAATGAAAGAAGATCAGAAACCCGAAAAAAACCCTGAAATATGCAGCAATTTGATCCACTTTGTTCGAGGTGTTCCCGAAGTCAAAAAATTCTGAAATTTTTTGTGGTGACTCCTACAATAGTTTAGATCTGATCTGGAAATTTTCAGCTCAAAATTCGTTCGTTTGATTTTTGCGAATTTTCTCATTTTTTTTCGAATTTTTCACCCAAAACGCCAAAATTCTTGCCAAGAATTGTCCCAAATCTGATACCAAATGATAGAGTAGCGCAATCTTGGATTTGGAAGCCTTCACTCAAGTTGTTGCAAGAACTAAGAGCTCTAGACTCAATCAAGAAAGCTTTGGGCAGATCTGAAAATTCAATAGAAAAGAGAAGGGCTTTTCTTGAAAATTTCAGATTCAATGCTGGAAATTTAAAGAAAAGAAGACAATAAGGAAGATTAGAAGATGAATAACAAGAATATAACGAAAAAGATTAAAAAAAAGATGAAGAGAAGAATAGGTGAAACAAATCTGAAATTTGCAACTTTGTTTATGGAATTTTGGGAGATGGCGTGAAGATTGAAGATGAAGATGGCTTGCGATTTGTTGTTGTTGTTTTGTCCTCGGCACCCTCTTAGACGCAATTATCTAAGCAAACAACCTCAAGCGGCTCTAACCCACCCTCCTAGACACAATTACCTAGGCAAGCAAGAGTGTGAAGATGATCTCCCTCACAAGAACTCGTCGAACTTATGTTGAAGAAGACTTCTAAGGCACAAGTAACAGCACTTGCAAAAACAAACTCACTAAATATTTCATTAATCAAAGAAAATCTCAATAATCTGAATTACAATGGTGGAGGCTTCATCCTTTTATAGGTGAAGGATAGCCAAAGTAATCTAACTTCTACTAAAACAAGGAAACCCTAATTTAATTAAAAAATAAAAGAAAAACAGCCTACAAACTCCTTGTACTTGGCCAGCAAGGAATAAGGTGATAAGGCAAGTGATAAGCTGATATGTGCTGATTTCTTGGGCTGCAAATAAGCTTGGTTGCTTGGGAGGCAAGTAATGGCTTGTTTGGGGCTGGTTGCTTGGGCAGAAAGTAATGGGTTGTTAGGGCTTCTTTTTGGACGAAATTTTGAAGGGATTTGAGCTTATTTGGCTGGCAAGTACTTTGGTTTTGGGTAGGAAGCATGTATGGGCTGTTTTAATGCAAACTAGGCCTAAATAACACTTGTAAATCCTAACTTGGGCTAAAAATAAAAGTCTGACCCAATCCTTTCATAATAAGGAGTATTGGGTCTAAATACAATAAAGGGGATAATTAATGGACATCTAAAGGCTCATGGATATCTATCTCCAAAGGTGCAGCAAGTTGGGTTTTTGTTACCCAATTTGCTCGAAGGATTTTAAGTGTGGGCTTCCTTCAATAAATTCTTCTTTCTTCATGGCAGCTTGCAATCCTTTGCTCACAAATCCTTGAACGGTTGAATTCAGCTCAGTCTTGATCTTCTTGGACCTGGCTCGAGTTATTGGGCCGAGTGGAAAAGTAAGTCCATATCGTCCTTGGAATTGCCTTGTGGTACATGTATCACATATGTTGTATTAGCTGCCACTCACTTGTTGGACACTTACTTATTCAGCTGCCACTGGACTTGTCAGCTGTAGTTGAGTTGGTGAAGTGAACGTGAGCTGACTGGAAATGAGTTGAGCTAAAAAAATGAGCTAGCTGATGGTGATATGAGCTGAACTGGGCTGGGAGCTAAGCCTCTGAGCTGTCTTGAGCTGGAGATGGATTGGTAACACTCTCCTGAGTTGAGGATGAGCTAGTCACACTCTCCTGAGCTGATGTTGAGCTGGTTACACTCTCCTGAGCTGACGATGAGCTGGTTACACTCTCCTGAGCTGGAGGTGAGCTGCATGTACTCACTTGAGCTGGTGTCCTCCTATGTACATGTTACAAAACATTGAAACTCCTATCAAAGCTTTGTAAATTTATTTAAAAACACTCAAACAAATGTAGAAACATTATAAGTCATAGCAAATCAATCTAAAACACACTTATCATAATATATACATACTCAAACAGACATAGTAAGTAATATAACCTAAATATATAACATATCAGCATGCAACACATTGTAAACCCTATGTTCTAAGGTAGAAACATTATTGAATGAATCTGGAATTGTAGCACAAGTAAGAAAAAAAGCTTCCCTTAATTTCTTTGCCTTAGAACAAGTGATGTTTCCTATTGGCAAGACCTCCGGATCAGCATTAGGTGTTGGTGCAGATGTGCTCACATCACGTAACATACGAAGAAAATCTGTTTCGACAGGCTACCTCGTATCAAAATATATGTATAGTATGATATGATGACAAGTATCTAGATAACTAGAAATGATTGTAGCAATTGTACTAAGCAACAAAAGAGAAATAAAGAAAACCCCTTGATCTTTGTTGCGTGAAACACAGCATGGAAGTGAGTCAAACTTGAGTATGAACGTGCACATATCAAAGTGACTTTCTTGGAGTGAATTAGTGAGGCTTTTGGAAAGAATTTTGGTAAGGTCCTAATATCCTTTTTCATATTCTTTTATTTTCACTAACAAAATGTCTCATAATTCAAATCCGGAAGAAATACGACAAGCCCCAAATCTCTAGACGGAAGCAATGATCCGAGAGCTGGAAAGAATACTACGAGTAGAATTGGAGCCTATTCATGATAAAATGGACCAATTAGAGGCTTCATAAGGCAATGTACGTAGGCAACAACCAAGACATCGAAATGAAGAGATTGTGGATGAGAATGAAGATGAGGAAATTGATAACAACCTCAGCAACATCCGAGTTACCATCGCACCATTCCAAGGAAAGACCGATCCAGAAGCATATCTAGATTGGGAGAGTAAAGTGGAACATATATTCGAGTGCCATAATTATTTGGAACAGAAAAAGGTACGATTGGCCGTAATGGAATTCATTGATTATGCACCTAATCTGGTGGGATCAACTAGTTCTATCCAGGAGACGCAATGGAGAAAGGCCAATTAACACATGGCACGGTATGAAGAGTATTATGCACTGGAGATTCATACCAACTCATTACCACCGGGATCTTTTTCACAAGTTACAAACTTTGAAACAAGGAAACTGGAGTGTTGAGGAGTACTACCAAGAGATGGAGATTGTAATGATCCGTGCCATTATAGAAGAATATCGTGAGGCAACCATGGCCAGATTCCTCACCAGGCTCAATAAAGACATTTTCGATGTTGTAAAGCTTCAGCACTATGTTGAGATTGACGAAATGGTGATAAAGATTGAAAGGCAACAAAGAAGGAGGAGTGTGAACCGAAGTAACAATTCCACCACTTCTAAATGGACACAAAACAATGCCTGAAAGAACACCCCACTCCAGATTAGAGAGTCGGCCGAGACTTTAAAGCCAAAGACTTCAGTAAAATGAACGTATCTTGAGTTCCCGATGTCCGATTGATGCGTTTCAAGATGCGTTGGAAAGGTAACTGAATGCCGGTCAAATATTTAGAAGACAACTCTGCCTAGAAATGCCAGGATCCCATCCGAAATGTCGTCTCAAGTTGGCTGACTTTCTAGACTTCACAAACAGATTCAACTTGATACATGCATGGGAGGGCTAAAGCAATGCATATTGGAAAAGAAGTTGAATCTGTTTGTGAAGTCTGGAAAGTCAGCCTTCAATCAAGTTGTTGCAAGAACTAGGGGCTCTAGACTCAATCAAGAATATTAGGAGCAGATCTGAAAATTCAAGAGAAAAGAGAAGGGCTTTTCTTGAAAAATTCAGATTCAAGGCTGGAAAATCAAAGAAACAAAGTTAAGAAGGAAGATTAGGGGATGAATAATAAGAATTAAAACAAAAAGATTGAAGAAGAGGTAGATAAAACAAATCTGAAAATTCAGCTTTGTTTATGGCTATGGAGATGGCATGAAGTTGAAGATGGAGATGGCTTGATGGATTTGTGATGGTTTTGTCCTCGGCACCCTCTTAGACGCAATTACCTAAGCAAGTAACCTCAAGCGGCTCTAACCCACCCTCCTAGACGCGATTACCTAGGCAAGCAGGAGTGTGAAGATGATCTCCCTCACAAGAACTCGTCGGACTTATGTTGAAGAAGACTTCGAAGGCACAAGTAATCAGCACTTGCAAAAATAAACTCACTAAATATTTTATTAATCCAAGAAAATCTGAATAATCTTCATTACAATGGTTGAGGCTTCATCCTTTTATAGGTGAAGGATAGCCAAAGTAATCTAACTTATACTAAAACAAGGAAACCCTAATTTAATTAAAAAATAAAAGAAAAACAGCCTTTAAACTCCTTGTGCTTGGGCTGCAAGTGATAAGCTGATAAGTGCAAGTGATAAGTTGATAAGAGTTGCTTGGGAGAAGGGTGGCTGGTTCCTAAAGTATATAAAACCCATAAAACATAATTTAAATGCTAATAATTAAGTTGGGTTAAGTCTAATTCGTCCAAAAGCCTTATATAATAGCTTTTGGGCTGAATTTTACAAAATCCCGTAATAATTCCGTATCCAGTTTTCTGCATGCGCAGTCTTCAGTAAATTGGACATATCTTGAGTTCCCGATGTCCGATTGATCCGTTTCAAGATGCGTTGGAAAGATAACTGAATGACGGTCAATTTTCTAGAAGACAACTCTGCCCAGAAATTCCCGGATCCCATCCAAAAAGTCGTTGCAAGTTGGCTGACTTTCCAGACTTCACAAACAGATTCAACTTCTTGTCCAATATGCATTGCTTTAGCCCTCCCATGCATGTATCACAACTTCTTGTCCAATATGCATTGCTTTAGCACTCCCATGCATGTATCATTCCCCTTCTCCTCAAAAGGATTCGTCCTCGAATCAAAAACAGTAAAAGAAGTACGTTTAACAATGGCAATCGAGACAGAATCTTTGTCATAGGTGGAGTGATCCAATTGAGCTCCTCTTAATGGTTCAACAAAATCCTGAAAAAAGATCTCAAAGCCACTCGAAACAATGATGTTATGGTTAGGTCGAAAAAAATCTCTCTTTATCTTTTTATCGCCTTTTTCATTTGGACATTGTTCAACTTTTACCTCATGTTTCTTTTCACTCACCAAAATTGGGCCATTAATTTGACTTTTATTGCTCTCGGTCTTTTTCAAATAAGATAACTCACGTACTGATATAGTAGCGCAAAATTGGGTTTGGAAGCCTTCAATCAAGTTGTTGCAAGAACTAGGGGCTCTAGACTCAATCAAGAATATTAGGAGCAGATCTGAAAATTCAAGAGAAAAGAGAAGGGCTTTTCTTGAAAAATTCAGATTCAAGGCTGAAAAATCAAAGAAACAAAGATAAGAAGGAAGATTAGGGGATGAATAATAGGAATTAAAACAAAAATATTGAAAAAGATTGAAGAAGAGGTAGATAAAACAAATCTGAAAATTCAGCTTTGTTTATGGCTATGGAGATGGCATGAAGTTGAAGATGGAGATGGCTTGGTGGATTTGTGATGGTTTTGTCCTCGGCACCCTCTTAGACGCAATTACCTAAGCAAGTAACCTCAAGCGGCTCTAACCCACCCTCCTAGACGCGATTACCTAGGCAAGCAAGAGTGTGAAGATGATCTCCCTCACAAGAACTCGTCGGACTTATGTTGAAGAAGACTTCGAAGGCACAAGTAATCAGCACATGCAAAAATAAACTCACTAAATATTTTATTAATCCAAGAAAATCTCAATAATCTACATTACAATGGTGGAGGCGGCACCCTCTTAGACGCAATTACCTAAGCAAGCAACCTCAAGCGGCTCTAACCCACCCTCCTAGACGCGATTACCTAGGCAAGCAGGAGTGTGAAGATGATCCCCCTCACAAGAACTCGTCGGACTTATGTTGAAGAAGACTTCGAAGGCACAAGTAATCAGCACATGCAAAAATAAACTCACTAAATATTTTATTAATCCAAGAAAATCTCAATAATCTACATTACAATGGTGGAGGCGCATCCTTTTATAGGTGAAGGATAGCCAAAGTAATCTAACTACTACTAAAACAAGGAAACCCTAATTTAATTAAAAAAATAAAAGAAAAACAGCCTTTAAACTCCTTGTGCTTGGGCTGCAAGTGATAAGCTGATAAGTGCAGGTGATAAGTTGATAAGAGTTGCTTGGGAGAAGGGTGGCTGGTTCCTAAAGTATATAAAACCCTAAAAACATAATTTAAATGTTAATAATTAAGTTGGGCTAAGTCTAATTCGTCCAAAAGCCTTATATAATAGCTTTTGGGCTGAATTTTACAAATTCCCGTAATAATCCCGTATCCAGTTTTCTGCATGCACAGTCTTCAGTAAAATGAATGTATCTTGAGTTCCCGATGTCCGATTGATGCTTTTCAAGATCCGTTGGAAAGGTAACTGAATGCCGGTCAAAATGTTAGAAGACAACTCTGCCTAGAAATGCCAGGATCCCATCCGAAATGTCGTCTCAAGTTGGCTGACTTTCCAGACTTCACAAACAGATTCAACTTCTTGTCCAATATGCATTGCTTTAGCCCTCCCATGCATGTATCACTTATGCTAGGGATATATATTCAGTTTCTTGCATCACATACTTATCTATCACTATGCATTTTGTTTCATGCTATTTATATTACATATTAAGTAAGAACATGCATGCCTTAGCTATTAAATACACATCTTTCTTTAAGTTCATATAGTCTTATACTTTGCATTATTTAGTATACATAAAGTTTAGTCCTTACACTTTATTTTCAATTAGTATAAATACTTTTACTTATGTAATTGGTGTTTTCTTTGTAGGATACATCAACCACAAGCTCAAGGATCAAAGGACATCTCAAAAGCAGCTCGTGATGTATGGTTTCAGCTCAAAATTAGCTTGGAAACAATGCAAGGCAAAGCAAGCTACAATTCAGCTCCAATTCACTCCATTAGCTCAAGATAAGCTTAAGGGCACTTAAGAGGAAGCTCACCTAGCTAGAGGCATCTCAGAATTAGCTCAAAACAACTCCTCAGTTCAGATAGCCAATTCAGCTAGTTAGCTCAACTCAAGCCAGCTCACTCTCAGCTCGATCAACTCATCTCAGCTCACCCTACAACCTTCAGCTCAACCATGGAAAGACATGTTCCCTCCCCAAGGGACACAACCGACCAGCCTTGGAGGAAAATCATGTTGGCGCCTAAAAATTGAAGGGAAAAGCGAGGACGGTGGCATCATTTAGCTGAATGGTTGCCTTATGCATGGAGGAAGCCTTTCGGTCATTTGGAGGGAGGCACAAGCCCAACCGAACAGCCACAACACCCTTGAACATGCCATTTCGACCAACCCTTGTAATCCTATAAATAGGAGTCATTTTGTCATTTGTAAACACACAATTCTCATAAATTAAAATACCTTTATGAGTTATTCTCTCAAACTTGTTCTTTTTAGAACTTTCTTGACTTATCAAGCCTATATAAGGTTTGTGGCGTCTCCTTTCCTCCATTTCTATACTCCAGATTGTTGGTTCTTATAACCAATCGGTCTAAGTCACCATACCACCCTCAAAGCCTTTCTTTAAGAACGAGTTTGTGCTTTCATAGAATAAGTTCTTCTTTTAAATCTCTGAATACTATCTCTATCATTTCCATCCAAACCACCATCCTAAACACTTAACCATTTCCATCTTTTCAACCCTTTCATACAAACATCACGCTACCATCTTTCGTACCAAACTCTATCCTTCATCATTTCAACCATTTCTTATCCAAGAAGACGTTCGGAGGCACATGCTTGCTTACATTCACGGTCGAAACAATCAAAGCTTCTCTCAACAACTACAATTGGAGAGTTGGAGCGTATCATCAAGTCTTTGACTTGTGGCGCCAACCTCTATTTCCATCTTGATACTTTTGGTTCTTGGTTCTCTATAACCAACGGGTCAAAGTCCTTTCTACCACACCTTAAAGATATCATATAAGGTTCGAGGTTAGGCTTTCTATAACCTAGTTTCTTCCTTGATTCTTTAAGATACTATCACCATCTTTCACCCTATCCATCACCATTCTTTTCTTACCATCTTCACGTCCTAAATACCCTACACAACAGCCCACTTCCTTAACCAAATCTGCCCATCATTTTATCATTCCTCCGCAACCCATTTACCCTACAAAACAATCCCTTAACTGTCCATACCATCATCTTCCATTCTTTCTTTCTTTCCATCATTTTAACCCTTTTCTTTAAGGATTGCTTGCTACTTTTTTAGATCCTACAATCAAAGTAGATGTCTCCTACAACAACAAGAAGGGCCTACATCATATGGTAATCAAAGCTATTGGTGGAAGAAGTAAGTGCGCATCAAGTGAAGCCCGATTCAAGCAAAACAAAAACAAATTGTAAGTGACTATCCTTTGTCATTCATTTTGTGAAAAAAATTAGTTTCAAATCAAAAAAGAAGAAAAAACAAAAAAAGTTTCAGATAGCACAAGAACGACATCATCTTCAAGACTTTGATTTTTGGTGAAGGAAGATGATAGAGTAGCGCAAACTTGGGTTTGGAAGCCTTCAATCAAGTTGTTGCAAGAACTAGGGGCTCTAGACTCAATCAAGAAGATTAGGAGCAAATCTGAAAATTCAAGAGAAAAGAGAAGGGCTTTTCTTGAAAAATTCAGATTCAAGGCTGGAAAATTAAAGAAACGAAGATAAGAAAGAAGATTAAGGATTAAATAATAAGAATTAAAGCAAAAAGATTGAAAAATATTGAAAGAGAGGTATGAGGTTGAAGATAGAGATGGCTTGATGGATTTGTGATGGTTTTGTCCTCGGCACCCTCTTAGACGCAATTACCTAAGTAAGCAACCTCAAGCGGCTCTAACCCACCCTCCTAGACGTGATTACCCAGGCAACCAGGAGTGTGAAGATGATCTCCCTCACAAGAACTCGTCGAACTTATGTTGAAGAAGACTTCTAAGGCACAAGTAATCAGCACTTGCAAAAACAAACTCACTAAATATTTCATTAATCAAAGAAAATCTCCATTACAATGGTGGAGGCTTCATCCTTTTATAGATGAAGGATAGCCAAAGTAATTTAACTTCTACTAAAACAAGGAAATCCTAATTTAATTAAAAAAATAAAATATAAACAGCCTACAAACTCCTTGTACTTGGCCAGCAAGGAATAAGGTGATAAGGCAAGTGATAAGCTGATATGTGCTGATTTCTTGGGCTGCAAATAAGCTTGGTTGCTTGGGCGGCAAGTAATGGCTTGTTAGGGGCTGGTTGCTTGGGCAGCAAGTAATGGGTTGTTAGGGCTTCTTTTTGGACGAAAATTTGAAGGGATTTGGGCTTATTTGGCTGGCAAGTACTTTGGTTTTGGGTAGGAAGCATGTATGGGCTGTTTTAATGCAAACTAGGCCTAAATAACACTTGTAAATCCTAACTTGGGCTAAAAATAAAAGTCTGACCCAATCCTTTCATAATAAGGAGTATTGGGCTAAATACAATAAAAGGGATAATTAATGGACATCTAAAGGCTCATGGATATCTATCTCCAAAGGAGCAGCAAGTTGGGTTTTTGTTACCCAATTATGCTCGAAGGATTTTAAGTGTGGGTTTCCTTCAATAAATTCTTCTTTCTTCATGGCAGCTTGCAATCCTTTGCTCACAAATCCTTGAACGGTTGAATTCAGCTCACTCTTGATCATCTTCGACTTGGCTCAAGTTATTAGGCCAAGTGGAAAAGTAAGTCCATCTCGTCCTTGGAATTGCCTTGTGTTACATGTATCATCCCCTCCCTCCTCAAAAGGATTCGTCCACGAATCTGAAATGTCAAAGGGAGAAAGATCAGCAACATTAAAAGTTGTACTCACATTATACCCACCGGGTAGATCAATTCGGTATGCATTATTGTTGATTCTTTCAAGGACTTGGAATGGTCCATCTCCTCTTGGATCCAACTTGAATTTCATATGGTTTGGAAATCTCTCTTTACGCATGTGCAACCAAACCCAATCTCCTGGTTCAAAGACAACTTGGTGTCGGCCTTTGTTGACTTTAGCAGCAACGTTTTCATATGTTTTCTCCATTCTTTTCTTTGCCGCTAGTATGGATTTAACCAATTCTGCTTTCTTTGCACCATCTAAGCTGCAAATATTATCAGTAGGCAAAGGGACAAGGTCTAAAGCAGTTAAGGGGTTAAAACCATAAACTACTTCAAATGGGGAATAACCGGTGGATGAATGAATAGAACGGTTGTAGGCGAACTCTACGAAAGGTAAATATTCTTCCCAAGTCTTAGTGTTCTTACCGACAACTGTTCTGAGTAACACACCTAATATCCGGTTTATTACCTCGGTTTATCCGTCCGTCTGTGGGTGACAAGTTGTAGAATAGAGTAGTTTGGTACCTGTTTTCCCCCACAAAACTTTCCAAAAATGGCTTATGAACTTGACATCTCTATCGGAAACAATGGTGCGTGGAATTCCATGAAGTCGTACTACTTCTCTAAAGAAGAGATCAACGACATGTGTTGCATCGTCCGTTTTATGGCAAGGTATAAAGTGAGCCATCTTTGAAAACCTGTCGACCACAACAAAAATACTATCTCGACCCCTCTTGGTACGAGGTAATCCAAGAATAAAGTCCATAGATAAATCGACCCAAGGGAGAGAAGGAATAGGAAGGGGGTATATAAACCATTAGGACTAACCTTGGATTTGGCTTGTTTACATACTATGCAAGATGCACATACTTTCTCCACAGTTTTCCTCATATGTGGCCAAAAGAAGTGCTCCATTACCATGTCCAAAGTTTTGGAGATGCCAAAGTGTCCCATTAAGCCTCCAGAGTGTGATTCATGGACTAGAAGTTCTCTAATGGATCCTTATGGTATACACAACCTGTTCATTCGGAAAAGAAACCCATCTACAAGATAAAACTTGTTAAAAGCACCTTTTAAACAATGAGTATAAATTTCCTTAAAATATGGGTCATTAGGATATAATTCCTTTATATGCTCAAATCCCAATATAGTAGCATGCATTTGAGTAATTAGGGTATACCTTCGAGATAGTGCATCTGCTGCTACATTATCCTTACCTTTCTTGTATTTGATGATATAAGGGAATGTTTCAATGAATTCCACCCAACGAGCATGTATCTTGCTCAAATTACCTTGGTCGTTGAGCCACTTCAAGGATTCATGGTCGGTATGTATGACAAACTCCTTTGGAAGAAGATAGTGTTGCCAAACTTCAAGTGCACGAACTAATGCAAGGAGCTCTTTATCAGTTGAGTAGTTCAAATGTGCTCCTTTTAACTTCTCACTAAAGTAAGTGATTGGTTGTTTTTCCTGCAAAAGAACTGCACCTATGCCTATACCGGAGGCACCACATTCTAACTCGAAAGTGTTAGAGAAATCGGGAAGGCGAAGAATTGGGGCAGTACAAAGTTTACCTTTTAGGGTTTGGAAAGTTGTTTCTTGTGCCTCACCCTAATGGAAACCTACCATTTTTTTGATAATATCCGTTAATGGTGTGGCGATGGTAGAGAAATCCTTGACAAAACAACGGTAGAAGCTTGCTAGGCCATGGAAGGATCTCACCTCGGTTATGGAAGATGGTGTGGGCCATTCTTTAATTGCTCTGACCTTTTCATCATCAACATGGATACCCTGTGCACTTACTATAAAGCCTAGAAAATTAAGACTTGCAATACAAAACACGCACTTTTCCATGTTAGCATATAATCGTTCCCATCGGAGAACTTCAAAGACTGATTTCACATGAAAGAGGTGTGAATCAAAAGGAAGAAGAGTAGATAAGAATATCATCGAAATAAACAACAGCAAACTTACCTCGAAATTCCCGTAAGATGTGGTTCATCAACCTCATGAACGTGCTAGGGGCATTGGTCAAACCAAAAGGCATGACTGTCCACTCATATAGACCGAACTTGGTCTTGAAAGCGGTTTTCCATTCATCTCCTTCATCCGAATTTGATGATAACCACTCTTCAAGTCAATCTTGGTGAAGATGCATGCGCCGTAGAGTTCATCAAGCATGTCATCTAATCGTGGGATAGGATGTCGATATTTGATGGTGATTCGGTTTATTGGTCTACAATCTACACACATTCGATATGAACCATCTTTCTTTGGCACCAAAAGCACTGGCACGGCAAAAGGGCTTAAACTCTCACGAATGTAGCCTTTGTGGAGTAGTTCTTCCACTTGCCTTTCTAACTCCTTGGTTTCTTCAGGATTGCATCTATATGCTGGTCTATTTGGGATAGAAGAACCCGAAATTAGGTCAATTTGATGTTCAATTCCTCTTAAGGGCGGCAAACCATCGGGTGGATCACCTAAAACATCATTAAAGTCTTGCAAAAGAGAAACAAAAACACTAGGCAAACGGTCGTTATTGTCAGTGATAGAAATAAAATTTTCCTTAAATCGGACGAGAATGCAAGGTTGCTTAAGAAAAGGGGCTTGTCTCACTTCTTTTTCTCTCGCATAAATATTTTGAGATACTTTTTTTTTTCTCACAGTGAGGATCACTCACCACCCCTGGGCCTTTGTTCATTTGGCTTTTATTACTACTGGCCTCTTTCATCGTTTCCTTTTGTTCCTTGTTTCCATCTTTTAGAATTCCCACTCCCTCACAAAACTTCTTCATTCGCATCTGGTCTTTGTACACCTCTTTTGGATCGAGTGGGGCCAAGGTATACTTCTTGCCATGGTATACAAAGGAATATTTATTTAATTTACCATGGTGAGTCACATCACGGTCATACTGCCAAGGTCTCCCTAAAAGCAAGTGAGATGCTTGCATAGGAATAACATCACACCAAACGTCATCACAATATTTACCCATAGTAAAAGTGACTAATGCACGTTTGGTTACCTTTAACTCTGATCCTTCATGAAGCCATTGGAGATAATATGGCTTTGGATGGCGTTGACAAGGTAGGTCAAGTGCATCAACTAGATAGCTGCTCACCACATTCGCACAACTTCCGCTATCAATGATGACAGAATAAAGTTTACCTTTGATCAAACATCGTGTGTGGAAAATATTTGTTCTTTGCACTTCTGTATCGTCGATTGCTTGGATATTAAGTGAACGTTGAATCACCAAGCTTCTAGGATCAGGTTCATCACTAGAGTAATTATCGGCGATGAATTCATTATCGGACAATTCTGAATCGGATGTGCATGTCCCATCTTCTCGAACAAGAAAAAGTCTTGTATTTGGGCAGTCCCTTTGATAGTGTCCATGTCCTTTGCACTTGAAGCATACAATATCCCGGGTTTTCTTAGCTCTTTGTGTATTTTCCATCGTCATGGGAATTTTGGCCTTGGTTTTTTTTCCAATGGCTTGGATGCTTCAGTTTTCTGTTTTGTTCTACTAGAGTCGGCCAAAGGATTAGAAGTATTAGAATTAGACAAGGGTTGAATGGTACCTCTATCATATGGATAACTCTTTTGGCGATATCGTTGTCTATCTTTGATGCGTTTTTCAATTGTCATGGCAAATTGGAATGCCTCTTCAAGAGTGTCGTAGGTTTTGAGTTCAAGCACCTCAAGAATGTTGTCATTGAGTCCGACAATAAACCTAGTCAATGTATCTTCTTCGTCCTCTTGTATATCGGCTCTTTGCATCAAGGATTCCATCTCTTTGAGATATTCATCAACAGTTCTGTAGCCTTGTCTGATCTTTTGCATCTTTTGTTTGAGCTCTCGTCGATATAATGGGGGAACGAATCATTCTCGCATGACTTCTTTAAGTTCTCCCCATGATGTTATCTTGGCTTCTCCATTGAGACGCCGATTTCGGACCAATTGGGACCACCAAATGGATGCATATTCAGTGAATTCGAGAGTCAACAATGGGACTTGATCCTCTTCGGGACATTGGTAATACTCGAACAAAAGATCAACTCGATTTTCCCAGTCACAATAAGCATCAGGGTCATACCTTCCTTGAAAAGGCGGCACAGTGATCTTTGGTTTCGCCAAGGAGTTTTGTGCTCGTTTTGGTTCTGTGCGAGGGTTGTGCCTATGTAGGGGATTTTGGAGTCTATTCTGATTCGTCTTCAACCTCATTGGTTCCGATTCCTCCAATGGTTTGAGTTATTGCGGTCACGACTGTATCGGTGTGATCAAGCTTGGTTGCCAATGAGGTTACAGTCCGTGTAAGTTTATTTAGAGTATCCGCAACCTCTTGAAGAGTCACCTTGTGTGGTTTGTCGTCGTCACTAGTTTGTGACATCCTGAAAACACTCAAATTTAAAAAGGTGAAAAAAAAGAAAGAAAAGCTAGAAATCTCACTAAACACTCCAAGAAAGAAATACTTAGCGAGGCAAGTAAGCTAATCTTGTACTCTCTAAAGACCTTCCTGCCACAAGTCGACAAGTTACAATCGGAGTTTAATCCTAACAATGATTCCTAATTGTACTAGGAGTCCAAGGAAAGGCTTGACACCAATTGAAATATAGTCGCAAGAAGGAAGAATTACAATGCAACTTGTTTAATCCTACTCACACCAGAATAGAGAAGGTGTTAATGGCATAAGAGAAGAAAGAAAAGAAAAACAAACGAACTTAAATAACTAAAGAGTAGAAAAGAAAAAAACTAGAAAGATGGAAACCCAAAACCCAGAAACAACTTGAAGAAAGAAATCCAAAGTTGAACCCACTTCAATGTGATGCTTGCAGCGATGGATGATGTTGATCTTGATGATTCTTGATGGTAGTTGGCGGCTAGGTATGATCTTTCTCACTTTTCTTCAGTTTCAGTTTTTGTTTTTTCTTTTCTTTTCTCTTTTTTTTTGATTTTTTTTATAAGATAAATAAACTAAAAAGAATGAAAATTGATAGAGAGAAACTAAACTAGGGTGAAAATAGAGGAAAACAACCTAATTCTGCTCAATTTTGATCCACTTTGTTCGAGGTGTTCCCGATGTCTAAAAATTCTGAAATTTTATGTGGCGACTCCTCCAATGGTGTAGATCTGATCTGGAAATTTTCAGCTCAAAATTCGTTCATTTGAATTTTGCGAATTTTCCCCTTTTATTCGAATTTTTCACCCAAAACGCCAAAATTCTTGCCAAGAATCGTCCCAAATCTGATACCAAATGATAGAGTAGCGCAAACTTGGGTTTGGAAGCCTTCAATCAAGTTGTTGCAAGAACTAGGGGCTCTAGACTCAATCAAGAAGATTAGGAGCAGATCTGAAAATTCAAGAGAAAAGAGAAGGGCTTTTCTTGAAAAATTCAGATTCAAGGCTGGAAAATTAAAGAAACGAAGATAAGAAAGAAGATTAAGGATTAAATAATAAGAATTAAAGCAAAAAGATTGAAAAAGATTGAAAGAGAAGTAGATAAAACAAATCTGAAAATTCAGCTTTGTTTATGGCTATGGAGATGGCATGAAGTTGAAGATGGAGATGGCTTGATGGATTTGTGATGGTTTTGTCCTCGGCACCCTCTTAGACGCAATTACCTAAGCAAGCAACCTCAAGCGGCTCTAACCCACCCTCCTAGACGTGATTACCTAGGCAAGCAGGAGTGTGAAGATGATCTCCCTCACAAGAACTCGTCGAACTTATGTTGAAGAAGCCTTCTAAGGCACAAGTAATCAGCACTTGCAAAAACAAACTCACTAATTATTTCATTAATCAAAGAAAATCTCCATTACAATGGTGGAGGCTTCATCCTTTTATAGATGAAGGATAGCCAAAGTAATTTAACTTCTACTAAAACAAGGAAATCCTAATTTAATTAAAAAAATAAAATATAAACAGCCTACAAACTCCTTGTACTTGGCCAGCAAGGAATAAGGTGATAAGGCAAGTGATAAGCTGATATGTGCTGATTTCTTGGGCTGCAAATAAGCTTGGTTGCTTGGGCGGCAAGTAATGGCTTGTTAGGGGCTGGTTGCTTGGGCAGCAAGTAATGGGTTGTTAGGGCTTCTTTTGGACGAAAATTTGAAGGGATTTGGGCTTATTTGGCTGGCAAGTACTTTGGTTTTGGGTAGGAAGCATGTATGGGATGTTTTAATGCAAACTAGGCCTAAATAACACTTGTAAATCCTAACTTGGCCTAAAAATAAAAGTCTAACCCAATCCTTTCATAATAAGGAGTATTGGGCTAAATACAATAAAAGGGATAATTAATGGACATCTAAAGGCTCATGGATATCTATCTCCAACGGTGCAGCAAGTTGGGTTTTTGTTACCCAATTATTGATGTGAGCACGTTTATGCCACCCAACGATGCAACTTCAAACTTTCAGGGAAGTTTGCTTTTTCATTTGTTACATACTGATGTGTAACATTTCTTATACTTATATTATATATATAAGTATAAGAAATCATGTATATAGTATGTTTTGTGTATTTTGAATAAGTTTGATATAACTTATGGTGTGTTTATATTTGTTTGTGTGTTAATAAATAATTGTGCACTTGTTTACGATTTGTATTATTGTTTCCATTAAGTTTACAATGCTTTGATGGAAGATTGTTGCCTTTTGACATAGGTACGTAGGAGGACACTAGCTCAAGTGAGTATATGCAGCTCCACTCCAGCTCAAGTGAGCATATGCAGCTCAAATCCAGCTCAGGAGAGTGCAACCAGCTCATTTTCAGCTCATCACACTTTCAGCTAGTTCGTTTTAGCTCAGCTCATTTCCAGTCAGCTCAACTTTAGCTCCACTAGCTCAACTTCAGCTGACAAGTCCAGAAATAGCTGAAAAGCGTCTTGCATATCGGGGAGTGTGCTAGTGCACATGTGGCAGCCTAGGTGGCATCCGGTCATCTCCAGCATCCACATGGCAGCTTGACACATGTGTGTGAATGTGCAGCCGAATCAGCCCGTTTTCTCCTTCATTATGCGCCATTTGCAAGAAAGGATAAGCCCGAGTGGTTATGTTTGAATTTCAAACATAAAAATCACACGTTAAATGTGATTTTCATGTGTTTTGGGCGCCTAAACTTGTGGCTGCCAATTGAGTCCGCCTAAACTTAAATTACATTGTTTAAACATAACCACTCGGGCTGATCCTTTCTTGCAAATGGCGCATAATGAAGGAGAAAACGGGCTGATTCGGCTGCACATTCACACACATGTGTCAAGCTGCCACGTGGATGCCGGAGATGATCGGATGCCACCTAGGCTGCCACATGTGCACTAGCACACTCCCCGATATGCAAGACGCTTTTCAGCTACTTCTGGACTTGTCAGCTGAAGTTGAGCTAGTGGAGCTAAAGTTGAGCTGACTGGAAATGAGCTGAGCTGAAACGAACTAGCTGAAAGTGTGATGAGCTGAAAATGAGCTGGTTGCACTCTCCTGAGCTGGATTTGAGCTGCATATGCTCACTTGAGCTGGAGTGGAGCTGCATATACTCACTTGAGCTAGTGTCCTCCTACGTACCTATGTCAAAAGGCAACAATCTTCCATCAAAGCATTGTAAACTTAATGGAAACAATAATACAAATCGTAAACAAGTGCACAATTATTTATTAACACACAAACAAATATAAACACACCATAAGTTATATAAAACTTATTCAAAATACACCAAACATACTATATACATGATTTCTTATACTTATATATATAATATAAGTATAAGAAATGTTACACATCAGTATGTAACAAATGAAAAAGCAAACTTCCCTGAAAGTTTGAAGTTGCATCGTTGGGTGGCATAAACGTGCTCACATCAATTATGCTCGAAGGATTTTAAGTGTGGGTTTCCTTCAATAAATTCTTCTTTCTTCATGGCAGCTTGCAATCCTTTGCTCACAAATCCTTGAACGGTTGAATTCAGCTCACTCTTGATCATCTTGGACTTGGCTCGAGTTATTGGGCCAAGTGGAAAAGTAAGTCCATCTCGTTCTTGGAATTGCCTTGTGGTACATGTATCAGAAGAGTTGTGAGTTTTCTTGTTTAGCAAGTAACCATTTCCTTATTTTTTTCATTTCTATTCTTAAGACTACTTTTCAATATCTATTTCCTTTGTTTTCCTTTGCCCTACACTAATATTTCAGTCGATGCACAAGATTCAAGAACTTGCCTAAGTCTTGAGTAAGTTCCTTAAAGAACTTTACAAGAGAGAAAGGAGTGGAAAAAAGCAAATTGAGTGTGTGAGATCAGAAGGGGATAATAAAAGCCAAATAATATCCCAGAGTGCAAAGACGAGCGTTGAGTGGAGTGCAATTTTCTTTGGAGTGATCGTGAGGTTTTGTTGAGTGAATCTGGTGAGGTTTTCATTTTCATTTCTTATTTTATCACTAACAATGACACAAGATTCTTTTCCATCTACTTCCAACATGATTTTTGTAGTTAAAAGAACATTGAACTTACATTCTGTTGAAGATGATAAGCAACGGGAGAACATCTTCTACACCCAATGCAATGTAAATGATAAAGTGTGTTCCATGATCATTGATAGAGGCAATTGCACCAACATGGTAAGCACCCTAATGGTGGACAAACTTGGGTTGAAAACTTCCAAACATCCAAGCCCGTACAAGTTGCAATGGCTAAACAAGGGAGGCGAGTTAAAGGTCACAAAGCAAGTACTCATTCCGTTTTCCATGGAAAATTACAAAGATGAAGTTTTATGTGACGTGCTTCTTATGAACACAAGTCATATGTTGTTGGGGCGACATTGGCAGTTCAACAAACGAGCTACCCATGATGGATACACCAATTAGTACTCATTCTCTCACAAAGGAAAGAAGTTCATCTTGGCCCCTCTAACTCTGAGCCAAGTACATCTTATACGCTCCAACTCTCCAATTGTTGTTGTAAAGAGAAGCTTTGATTGCCCGAACCTTGAATGCAAGTAAGCCTTATTGTCACAATCATCTTCTTGTGGGAATATGATGAAACGGATGAAAGAAGATAGGTGGTAGAAGAATGGTATTGTTTGTATAATGAAAGGGGTGAAGGAAGTGAAGATGGAATGTGAAGGATGATGGTTTCAGGTAGTGAAAGAAGGCATGTACAAGGGTAAGGATGATATGTGCACGTTCATACTCAAGTTTGGCTCACTTCCATGTTGTGTTTTACACAACAAAGATCAGGGGGTTTTCTTTATTTCTCTTTTATTTCCTAGTGCAATTGCTACACTTATTTCTAGTTATATAGATACTTGCCATCATATCATACTATACATATATTTTGCATACTTTATGATACAAGGGTGCGTTGCTTGAGAAACGACGTTCCTTGTCTGTTAACGGATCTAGGATAGTAGCAAGCATATCTCTGCAATAAAAATAAATATGGGTGACATTTTAGGTTCAAAATATCAAGAAAATAAAAAGAAAAAAGAAAAAGGGTGTAGGAATTTCTGGACAGATTTGAACGACGAAGAAGACGAATGCTTCAAGCTATGGTTGTTCTGGTGTCCTAAAATGGCAAAAACGTTGCTGGAAATTCAGCGAAAGTTTGGTGACGAAAAGCTCGAAAGAACCTGCACAATATCCTATGCAAAACCCGAATCGAATATGCTCCACATCGAAGGACTTGGACCCTCTAGATAGCAATCTAGGAACACGAAGTATCAGGTAAAATTTGACACAACAAAACTCAGTTTGAAATGTCAAAAGATAGTTCTAAAAAGAACCGAACAAGAGAAACTCTCTCAAATAATTTTTATTCCAAAATGTCTAACCTTTTTAAATTGTTTAAAGTACATATATAGAGAGAAATGAAGAGGGGGGGGGGGCGCCCAAATGTGTGGCTGAAATTTAAACTTAATGTGTGTTTAAAATTCAAAACAAAACTACCAAAAACTACCCCTCAAATGGTGCCCAAATGCATGGCTGATATTTGAACGAATTAAACACATGTTTAATGTGTTAATTTCGTTTGGATTTCAAATGAAATCAGCCAAAAACTTCCTGTACATGTGCTTTGTGCACACATGCTCAAATCTGCCCGCACATGCACATGCACATGCTAAGGCTGCCACATGTCGTGCACATGCATGGAGGAAGGGTAGGAGGCCCATATGTAAGGCACATGCCTCTCAGACACTCTCCCACACGTAGGACATGTTTCAGCTGCTTCTGGACTCGTCAGTTGGAATTGAGCTAGTGGAGCTGAAGTTGAGCTGAACGGAGCTAAAGTGAGCTGAATTCAGCTAACTGAGAGTGTAGTGAGCTGAGTTGAGCTGAGATGAGCTGCATACACTCCTTTGAGTTGCAACCGAGCTAAGATTAAGTTCTTAAGCTGCTGTCCTTCAATGTACCTACAAGGAAACAATTCAAACACGTATAAAAAGCTTTGCAAACTTATTGTAAACTTATAATAAGCTGAAATAACATTCCAAGCTTATTTTAAATTACACAACAAGATGACATAACTTAGTAAACATATTTATAAACTAGATAAGTTATTGAAAACATA
Source organism: Hibiscus trionum (assembly GCA_030270665.1). Classification (NCBI taxonomy): domain Eukaryota; kingdom Viridiplantae; phylum Streptophyta; class Magnoliopsida; order Malvales; family Malvaceae; genus Hibiscus; species Hibiscus trionum. Next base: position 31,765,405 of record BSYR01000010.1, on the reverse strand, counting down.
TCAAACAAGCAACAAAGCTTGTGCAAACTTATTTATAAACAACATATACTTAGCAAACCAAACCCAAAACACACAATACGTAGTATATACAATGCAAACACTTATAAAACTCGTAATATAAGTAAAGAAATGTTACACATCAGTATGTAACAAGTGAAAAAGCAAACTCCCCTAGAAGTTTGAAGTTGCATTCCTTGGGTGGCATAAACATGCTCACATCATCCCCCCTTCTTTAATGTGATTTGTCCCCAAATCGACCCTCATTACAAAAGGGAACAATTTTGACTTTCGCTTGGCAGGGAACTTCTTCAGCCGTCTTGCTCGGCACATATGCCATCCTCTCGAATCAAGTTCTTTTACAAAGAACACAAATGGAAATGCCTTCTTTCTTGTACCTTTCCGAATAATGCACAACATAAAGTTAGACAATGCTCGTTGCACATTCGTAATCCTGCAAACAATGACATAAAAAGGAAACTCCAAGGAATAACAAGAATCTCGACGATCATCCAGAATCACAACACAAGGTTGTTCACAATCCAATGTACAACCAAAGAAATCAACATATAAAAATGAAAAATCAATAATACAATGGTACGGAACGTCAAACCGTGGTAAAGAAGGTTGCTAAATTTTTGGAAAGAATTTAAATGCACTAGACATACCAACAGTAGCAACCTTGGGAACTTCACATGGCACCTTCTTATCCTGCAATTCAGAAGAAGAAGTAGAAGAAAATGTCGAATAAAATAATACCTATGAATTTGCTTTCTTCGTTTCGCATTCATTCTTCTCTTTGTTGGCCTTCCAAGCTGTAGTACTCGCTTTCGGCACGTTTTCTTGCAGGTTTGAATTCTGAAATTGCTAACATTGATAGTTGCAGCATTATGTTGAGTTGGATGACATGGTGCATATGGTGATAAAAGTTGAAAGACAGCAACGTAGATAGTCTTTAAATCGAGGTAATACTCCATTTAAATCATTTTCAAATCCATTGAATGCTCCTAACAATTTCAGGAAACAAGCACCACTTCAGATACGCGAGAAAGCAGAACCAAGCAAGCTAAAGACTCATATTATTGAAAATAGGCGTGATAAGCATGTGGTGACACAAGAACGTTCGAGAGACATTCTGTGTTTTAAGTGCTTAGAACAAGGACATGTTGCCAGTCAGTGCCCAAATCGAACGACCATGATGTTGTTAGAGAGTGGCGAGATCGAGTCTGAGTCTGAGGAAGACGAGCAGGAGCCCCCTACAGTGGACGTTGAAGAAGATGATGACAACGTGCAGACATTTGCTACCGGTGAAACACTTGTTGTCAAGAGAAGCTTGAACACGCAACCGATCCAGGATGAACAACAACGAGAGAACATCTTTCATACAAGATGTCTCATCAATGATAAGGTATATGTTGTAATTATCGATGGTGGTAGTTGTACAACTATTGCTAGTTCTGTAATGGTTGATAAGCTAGGCTTGAAGACGACAAAGCATCCAAATCCTTACAAGTTACAGTGGCTGAACGACGGAGGAGTGATTAGAGTGACTAAGCAGGTTCTAGTGTCGTTTGCCATTGGGAAGTAAAAGGATGAAGTAGTTTGCGATGTTGTCTCAATGGATGCAAGCCATTTACTGTTGGGACACCCGTGGCAGTTTGACAAGAGGGCGATGCATGATGGTTTTACAAAGAGGTATTCTTTTATGCATGCAGGTAAGAAGATCACCTTAGCACCTTTGACATCGAGTCAAGTGCAGGAGGACCAAGTGAGATTGCGAAAGAATATCGAAGAAGCTCGAGGGAAAAGAAGTTGAATGTGCACGCGAGCAGCAAGGAAATCTGGAAATGTCTTTCCTCACAGCAATCTTTGCTTATCTTGTTGTTTAAAGATCATTGTTTATTGTCTGAGATTCCTAGTGATTTGTCTGCTTCTATTTCATCTCTTTTGCAGGAATTTAAAGATGTGTTTCCGGATGAAACACCAAGGGGTTTGCCCCCTCTTTGTGACATTGAACATCATATTGATTTTATTCCAGGAGCCACGATTCCGAATAGACCAGCATACCGAAGTAACCCCGAAGAGACGAAGGAACTTCAAAGATAGATTTTTGAGTTGTTGAACAAGGGGTACATTCGAGAGAGTTTGACTCCGTGTGTTGTACCGGTGCTGTTGGTACCAAAGAAAGACGGAACTTGGAGGATGTGTGTTGATTGTCGAGCAGTGAACCAGATTACAATCAAGTATCAACATCCCATTCCTCGACTTGATGACATGCTGGACGAGTTGTGCGGAGCGACTATCTTCTCCAAAATTGATTTAAAGAGAGGATATCATCAGATTCGCATGAGAGAAGGCGACGAGTGGAAAACAACCTTCAAAACAAAGCTAGGTCTGTATGAATGGTTAGTGATTCCTTTTGGTTTAACTAATGCACCTAGTACTTTTATGCGTTTGATGAATCATGTCCTGCGATCTTTTATTGGCAAATTTTGTGTTGTGTATTTTGATGACATTTTGATCTATAGTAAGACTTTGCAGGATCATGTAGAGCATTTGAAAGCTGTTTTGCAGACTTTGCGAGAAGAAAGGTTGTTTGGTAATATGGAGAAATGTGTGTTTTGTACTGACAAACTTACATTTCTTGGTTACATTGTTAGTTCTCAGGGAGTTGAAGTTGATCCTGAGAAGATAAAGGCGATTCAAGAATGGCCACGACCGACTTCAGTTAGTCAAGTTAGATCATTTCATGGTTTAGCCAATTTTTACCGTCGGTTTGTTCTCCATTTCAATTCTATTACCGCCCCCTTAACAAGGATTATAAAGAAGAATCCAGTCTTCTCTTGGGGTAAAGAACAAGAAGACGCCTTTCTGAAAATAAAAGATTGTTTGACAAAAGCACATGTTTTAGCATTACATGATTTTGATAAAATATTTGAAATTGAATGTGATGCTTTTGGAGTTGGTATAGGTGTTGTTTTGATGCAGGAAAAATGGCTCGTTGCATATTTCAGTGAGAAGCTTAGCGAAGCAACGTTGAATTATCATGTCTATGGCAAGGAGATGTATGCACCGATCTGGGCTTTGGAGACGTGGCAGCATTATTTGTTGCCTAAGGAGTTTGTGATCCACATTGACCACGAGGCTTTACGATATATCATAGGTCAGCATAAATTGAACAAACGACATGCTAAATGGATTGAATTTTTAGAATCTTTCCCTTATGTCATTTGTTACAAAAAGGGTAAAGACAATGTCGTTGTTGATGCTTTATCACGCATATATGCACTTTTGAATTATCTTGATTCACATTTGATTGGTTTTGCATATATTTTTGAGTTATACTCTGATGATCATTGATACATGCATGAGAGGGGTGAAACTAATCATCTTGGAAAAGAAGTTAAAACTGTTTTACAAGTCAGAAACGTCAGTCAACTTGCGACCACTTTTTGGATGGGATCTAGGCATTTATGGGTCAATATATCTTCTTGAAACTTGCCCGGTTGTCAATTATCTTTCCAACGGATCTTGAAACGCCTCAATCGGACATCTGAAACTCAAGATACGTCTATTTTAGCAAAGACAGCGCATGCAGAAATTCCTCCTATACGGGATTAATACGAGCTTTTTGGATAATTACAAATTTTCAAGATTTTATTTGATTATTTGTAATTTAAATCTATATAGCGATTCTTCAAGTTCGTCAGAATTTGTTGTTGATCTTCACACTCATGCTTGCCTAGATAACTGCGTCTAAGAGGGTGGGTTAGAGCCGTTTGAGGTTGCTTGCTTGGTTAATTGCGATCAAGAGGGTGCCGAGGACAAATTATCAATTTATCTTTCATCTCCATCGTCATCGCCTATCTTCAGCCATCTATTCAACGACCCAACATTCACCATCAACATTTGCACCAACATCCTTATCCGCTTCCGCAAGCTCAACGTTAGCGTATACGGGACTGTGTCCGTATTATTTTTTAATCTTTTTTGTTATATTCTTATTATTCATCTTCTAATCTTTCTTATTGTATTCTTTTCTTTAAATTTCTAGCCTTGAATCTAAAATTTTCAAGAAAAGCCCTTCTCTTTTCTATTGAATTTTCAGATCTACCCTGATGTGAGCACATCAGTTCAGAACAAACAAGCTGATCCGGAGGTCTTACCAACAGGACCCATAACTCATTCTAAGGCGAAGAAATTCAGGGAAGCCCTTTTTCTTACTTGTGCTACAATTCTTGATTCATTCGAACATGTTCATGCCTTAGAACATAGGCTTTATAATGTTCGGGTCCGCTCAATATATTGTTCGGGTTCTTTCGAGTTCAACGTCTTGTTAATTTCCAGCAACTTCAACACCATTTTCTGCCATTTTAGATGTTCATTTGCTGCCATGAAAGCCCTTTGAAGCATTCATCAACATTTGAATTCCGAAACTGCCAGAAAATTCCTTCCTCTCATTTCTTTTCTTTATTTTTTTTATTATTGTTGTTTTAACATCAATAACATCCATAACATTGTGTTATTGCAGAAACATGCTTGCTACAATCCTAGATCCGTTACAAACCAAGGACCGTTGTTTCTGAAGCAACGTACCCTTTATCATATGGTAATCGGAGCTTTGGTCGGATTATAGCACTTTTTGCACTACAAGAAATCAAAAAAATAATACAAAAGTAAAAAAAATCGAAATTCTGAAGAAAAAAAAGTCAAAGTCAAAGTTTGACAAGAAAAGTCAAAGTAAAAAAATTCGAAAAAAATCAGATTCGACAAATTAGTGTTGTTTACATCTTATACTGTTGTTTGGATCAAAAATGATGAAAATGTCTTTGTTTACCGTGGAATGCTTCAAAATCACCCGAAACAACCTGTTCTTGTTTGTTCGGTGATAGGGTTGTGGTAAGCATTTCTTTTGCAGAAAGTACTTTGTTTTTTCCTTTCTTTCACTTCATTTTAAGCTTTAATTCCAGCCATGTTCTTATTTTGTTTCCAGCCTTTGTTTTTGTTCAATTAAACAGCCCCTAAACTCCGTTTAACCTCTGTTCTATCATTTGTGCATTTATATCTTGGAGTTGACAAAGATAACAAGTTTGAAGGTCAGATTAGTTTCTTAAAGAACTGTTTGCGAGAGAACGAGTGGAAAAGGCATTTGAGCGTTGTGAGAACAGAAGGGGAGACAAAAAAAGCCATTCAAGAGCATTCTCCCGAGTGAAACACGAGCGTTGAGTGTTATCTTTTGAGTGCACTGTTCTTTTGAGTGATCTGTGAGAATTTGATTGTGTGTGCAGTGAGGGACTTTAATTTTCGTTTTTACTAACCTATTGATTTATTTTCTTGTGTTTTGTGTTATAATGACAGGAAGTAATGATTGTAGTCCCGGTGGAGGTAATCCACCAGATTTGCAAATGCAAGCTCTTACTAGAACTTTGCAACAATTGTTAGATCGAGCATTGGAGCCTATTCAGTCTCGTTTGGATAGAATAGATGGGGTGGTTCCCAATCTGTCCAAAATGAGAATAATGATGAGAATGACGTCGAACATTCACCTAGAGTGAACCATCGTGCAAGACAAGTTATTGATGACAATTTGAATAACATTAAGGTTGCTATCCCTTCTTTTCAGGGACGGACAGATCCGGATGCATATCTTGCTTGGGAAAGCAAGGTTGAACATGTGTTCGAGTGTTACAATTATTCCGAACAAAAGAAGGTCCGTTTGGCTGCGATGGAATTCACTGATTATGCCTTGATATGGTGGGATCAGTTGTTGATCAGTCGGAGACGTGCCGACGAGGGTCCCGTAGCTTCATGGACTGAAATGAAGCGTATCATGCGTAAGAGGTTTGTTCCTTCCCATTATCATCGTGATTTGTTTCAGAAATTGCAAACTTTGAAACAGTGGAATCGGAGTGTTGAAGATTACTACAAGGAGATGGAGATGGCCATGATGCGAGCCAACATCATTGAGGATCGTGAGGCGATGATGGCACGTTTCCTTGCAGGTTTGAATTCTGAAATATCTAACGTTGTTGAATTATAGCATTATGTTGATTTGGATGACATGGTGCACATGGCAATTAAAGTTGAAAGACAACAACGAAGGAAGTCTTCAAACCGAGGTAATACTCCTTTTAAGTCATTTTCAAATAATTTAAATGCCCCTAACAATTTCAGGAAACAAGCACCACCACCACCAGCACCACTTCAGAGTCGTGATAAAGCCGAATCTAGCAAACCAAAGGCACCTACTACTGAGGGTAGGCGTGACAAGCAGGTGGTGTCACAGGAGCATTCGAGAGACATCCTGTGCTTCAAGTGTTTAGGACGAGGACACATTGCCAGTCAGTGCCCCAACCGGAGGACCATGATGATGTTAGAGAATGGCGAGATCGAGTCCGAGTCTGAGGAAGACACCCAGGACCCCTCTATGGAGGTTGCAGATGATGATGACGAGGAGGTGCAGTTGTTTGCCACCGGAGAAGCACTTGTTGTCAAGAGAAGCCTGCAGACACAACCGATCCAGGACGAGCAGCAGCGAGAGAACATCTTTCACACGAGATGTCTTGTGAATAATAAGGTATGTGTTGTAATTATCGATGGTGGTAGTTGCACTAATGTTGCTAGTACTGTGATGGTTGAAAAGCTAGGTTTACCGACGACGAAGCATCCCAATCCTTACAAGCTTCAGTGGCTGAATGACGGTGGAGAGATTCGAGTGACCAAGCAGGTTTTGGTGCCATTTTCCATTGGGAAGTACAAGGACGAAGTACTTTGCGACGTAGTTGCAATGGATGCGAGTCATTTGCTGATGGGTCGTCCGTGGCAGTTTGATAAAAAGACGACTCATGATGGTTTCACGAACATGTATTCTTTTATGCATGCAGGTAAAAAGATAAATTTGGCTCCTTTGACACCGAGTCAAGTTCAGGAGGATCAAGCGAGATTGCGAAAGAATGTTGAAGAAGTTCGTGGGAAAAAGAAGATGAACGTGTATGCAAGCAACAAAGAAATCAGGAAATGTCTTGGTTACATTGTTAGTGAACAGGGTGTGGAAGTCGATCCTGAGAAAATCCGAGCAATTCTGGAATGGCCACGACCGACATCGATTACTCAGGTCTGATCTTTTCATGGTTTAGCGAGTTTTTACCGTCAGTTTGTCCCTAACTTCAGTTCTATTACCGCCCCCTTAACCGGGATCATTAAGAAGAATTCGAGCTTCTTGTGGGGTAAAGAACAGGAAGATGCATTTCTGAAAATTAAGGATTGTTTGACTAGAGCACCAGTGTTAGCCTTGTCTAATTTTGATAAAACTTTTGAGATTGAATGTGATGCATCTGGCATAGGTATAGGCGCTGTTTTAATGCAGGAAAAGAGACCTATAGCATACTTTAGTGAGAAACTAAGTGGAGCTACATTGAATTATCCTATTTATGACAAAGAGATGTATGCTTTGATTAGGTCTTTAGAGACTTGGCAGCATTACTTGTTGCCTAAGGAGTTTGTCATTCACACCGATCATGAGGCTTTGAGATACATAACGAGACAGCATAAATTGAACAAAAGACATGCAAAATGGATTGAATTTTTAGAGTCTTTTCCTTATGTCATTCGTTACAAGAAAGGGAAAGAAAATGTTGTTGCTGATGCGTTATCACGTAGGTATGCCCTGTTGAGTTATTTAGATTCACATATGATTGGGTTTGCATATATTAGAGAGTTGTATTCTGATGATCCTGATTTTCGTGATAAGTATGTTGCTTGTGAAAAAGGTGCAGATGGAAAATTTTACAGGTATGATGGTTATCTTTTCAAAGAAAACAGGATATGCATTCCACAGGGCTCGATGCATGACATTCTGATATGCGAGGCACATGAAGGTGGTTTGATGGTTCACTTTGGAGTCACCAAGACATTACATACCTTGAAGGAGCATCTGTTTTGGCCCAAGATGTGTCGTGATGTTGAAAGGTGATAGATTCTCTAAGATGGCACATTTCATTGCATGCCATAAGACTGATGATGATGTTAATGTGGCTAACTTGTTCTTTAGAGAGATTGTTTGTTTACATGGTATTCCTAGGTCGATTGTTTCTGACAGGGATGTAAAGTTTTTGAGTCACTTCTGGAGGACTCTTTGGAGCAAACTAGGTACGAAACTTATGTTTTCTACTACTTGTCATCCCCAAACTGATGGACAAACTGAGGTTGTTAATCGTGTTTTATCTACTTTACTTCGTTCCATCATTAAAAAGAACATTAGGACTTGGGAGGATTGTTTGCCACATGTTGAATTTGCATATAATCATGCCATTCATCCTGCTACTAAGATGTCACCATTTGAGGTTGTTTATGGTTTTAACCCCATTACGCCTCTAGATTTGTTACCTTTGCCACAGGAACAAGTGACGAACAGGGACGGTCAAGCGAAAACAGAATATGTCAAGAAGTTGCATCAGCAAGTGAAGGAGAATCTTGAGCGAAGGGCTCAGCAGTATGAAAAGCAAGCAAACAAGGGAAGAAAGCGAGTCACCTTCGAAGTTGGAGACTGGGTTTGGGTTCATTTCCGAAAGGAAAGATTTCTAGCCCAAAGGCGGTCCAAGCTGTTACCGCGCGGAGATGGTCCTTTCCAGGTGTTGGCGAAAGTGAACGACAATGCCTACAAGATAGACTTACCGGGAGATTACCATGTAAGTGCCACATTTAATGTTTCTGATTTAACCCCTTATGGTGATTCTGCAGATTTGAGGTCAAATCCTTTTCAAGAAGGGGGGGGGGATGATGTGAGCACATCAGTTCAGAACAAACAAGCTGATCCGGAGGTCTTACCAACAGGACCCATCACTCGTTCTAAGGCGAAGAAATTCAGGGAAGCCCTTTTTCTTACTTGTGCTACAATTCTTGATTCATTCGAACATGTTCATGCCTTAGAACATAGGCTTTATAATGTGTTGCATGCTGATATGTGACATACTTATACTATACTACTTATATAGATGTGTTTGCTATGTATATATTATGTTAAGTGTGTTTTAGATAAGTTTTCCAACTTATAATATTGTGTGTTAAGCTATGTTAGCTTGTTGTGTGTTAAAACAATAAGGATGCATTGTTTTGTAGCTTGCTTGAATGTTTTCAATAAGTTTACAATGCTCTGAGTGTGTTTCTTTTGTTTTCATATAGTTACAATAAAAGGGCAGCAGCTCAAGGGCTTAAACTTAGCTCGGATGAAGCTCACGGGAGTGTACGTAGCTCATCTTCAGCTCAAAGGAGTATAGACAGCTCACTTCACTCCCAGCTAGCTGAATTCAGCTCGTTCCAGCTCCAGTCAGCTCAACTTCAGCTCCACTAGCTCAATTCCAGCTAACGAGTCCAGAACCAGCTGAAAGCTATCCTACACGTGGGGGAGTGTCCTACACATGCGCGATCAGCCTTGTATGGCCCATACGTGACCAGCCTTGTGCGCACCATGCAGCAACCAGCCGGTGGTGTAATTCACAAATAATTTCACATGCGCAGCAACTCATTTGGAGTATGGAATTTAAAGGCACGTGGAGACACATGCAGCAGATGAAGGTGTATATCACAAGAGGGGATAAGGACAAAGTCACTTTTTGTTTCCCATGTGCTGATTATTTAAATTTAAAACAGCAGCACCTTTTTTTGCATTAGCTTGCATGTGTGACGTGTGTGAAGGCCATGTGCATGTGGTGGCTGAAAGCATGCAGCCTTGTCTTGCATTTTTTTTTGATGCGGCAAGAGCATAGATAATATCACATGTTTTTTTTTGTTTGAATTTCAAACAAAAACACATGTTAAATGTGTCTCACATGTGGCGCCTTGTATTTCAAATGTGTGGCTGGTTTTAAGTGCCGCCCAAGGGTGGTTTATATTAGTTTATAATTTAAGTTTTGAATTTAAAATGTAATCTAAATTCAGCCACATGTTTGGCCGGCCACCCCTCCCCCCTTTGTCCTATATATATGTATGAAATCCTTTGTAAAAGGGTTAGACAATTTTTATGAAACAAAATTATTGTGAGTTTTTCTCTCAATTTCAGTTCTTCATTGAACTTCTTTGGCATTTTCAGACTTTGTTTGATTGTGTCATCCTCCTTGATACTTCGGGTTCCTAGATCACTATCTAGAGGGTCCAAGTCCGTTGGCGAAGAACGTATTCGATTCGGGTCCGCTCAGTATATTGTTCGGGTTCTTTCGAGTTCAACGTCTTGTTAATTTCCAGCAACTTCAACACCATTTTCTGCCATTTTAGACGTTCATTTGCTGCCATGAAAGCCCTTTGAAGCATTCATCAACATTTGAATTCCGAAACTGCCAGAAAATTCCTTCCTCTCATTTCTTTTCTTTATTTTCGTTTTTTTATTCTTTTTGTTTTAACATCATTCTAACATCCATAACATTGTGTTATTGCAGAAACATGCTTGCTACAATCCTAGATCCGTTACAAACCAAGGACCGTTGTTTCTGAAGCAACGTACCCTTTATCATGCCCATAACTTTCTTGATTGAGTCTAGAGCTCTTAGTTCTTACAACAACTTGATTAAAGGCTTCCAAATCCACAATTGCGCTACTCTAGCACTTTATCTCAGCCTTCACTATCACCCACAACGTCCAAACACCCCTTACACCCTTTCCAAACATCATACATTCCTTCATCTCCAAACCAGTCCCTAAACTATTCTTTTTCGTCCCTTATCTTTATTTCTTCATTTTACAGCCACTTCTTGCGATATACTTGCTTCCTTCCTAGGTCCTACAATCAAAGTGTGTCTTTAGCATCATCAACAAGATCGGCCTACATGATATGGTAATCAGAGCTTTGGTGGAAGAAGCAAAGTGCAACAAGAAGCCAGTTTCGAGCAAAATTCAGATTGTAAGTGACTAATCTTTGTCATTTTCAATTATTCTGCCAAAAAAAAAAGAAAGAGAGCGAGAGAAAAATTAGATTCAAAATTTACAAATTCAAGGGTGAGAAAGCACAACAACAACATCTTCAACATCAAGCCGAGAAGCTGAATCTTTTGATACATCTTCAACATCTTCAAAAGTAACCCCGTTTTTTATTCTTTTCATTCTAAACCTATCTTTTCATCCTATTTCCTCTCCTTTTCTTTTGTTTTTAAACTAACCTTTTGATACATGCATGGGAGGGCTAAAGCAATGCATATTGGACAAGAAACTAAATCTGTTTGTGAAGTCTGGAAAGTCAGCCAACTTGCGACGACTTTCCGGATTGGATCCGGGAATTTCTGGGCAGAGTTTTCTTCTAACAAATTGACCGTCATTCAGTTACCTTTCCAACGCATCTTGAAACGCATCAATCGGATATCGGGAACTCAAGATACATCTATTTTACTGAAGACTGCGCATGCAGAAAACTGGATACGGGATTTTGTAAAAATCAGCCCAAAAGCTATTATATAAAGCTTTTGGACGAATTAGACTTAGCCCAACTTAATTTAACATTTAAATTATGTTTTTAGGGTTTTATATACTTTAGAAACCAACCACCCTTCTCCCAAGCAGCTCTTATCAGCTTATCACTTGCAGCCCAACCACAAGGCTGTTTTTATTTTATTTTTTAAAATTAAATTAGGGTTTCCTAGTTTTAGTATAAGTTAAATTAATTTGGCTATCCTTCACATATAAAAGGATGAAGCCTCCATCATTGTAAGGAGATTATTAAGATTTTCTCTGATTAATGAAATATTTAGTGAGTTTGTTTTTGCAAGTTTTGATTACTTGTGCCTTAGAAGTCTTCTTCAACATAAGTTCGACGAGTTCTTGTGAAGGAGATCATCTTCACACTCTTGCTTACCTAGATAATTGCATCTAGGAGGGTGGGTTAGAGCCGCTTGAGGTTGCTTGCTTAGATAATTGCGTCTAAGAGGGTGCAAGGATAAAACAACAACAACAAATCGCAAGCCATCTTCATCTTCAATCTTCACGCCATCTCCCATGATTCCATAAACAAAGCTGGAAATTTCACATTTGTTTTACCTATTCTTCTCTTCATCTTTTCAATCTTTTTTGTTATATTCTTATTCTTCTTCTTCTAATTTTCCTTATTGTCTTCTTTTCTTTAAATTTCCAGACATGAATTTGAATTTTTCAAGAAAAGTCTCTCTTTTCTCTTGAATTTCCAGATCTGCTCCTAATCTTCTTGGTTAAGTCTAGAGCCCCTAGTTCTTGCAACAACTTGATTGAAGGCTTCCAAATCCATAATTGCGCTACTCTATCACCTTTTCAGCATTGCACAAGTACATTTACTTGCCTAAGTCTCAAGTAAGTTCTTCTAAGAACTATACAAGAGAGAAAGGAGTGAGAAAAGGCTATTTTGAGTGTGTGAGAGCAGAAGAGGACACGAAAAAGCCGTATAAGTCCTAGAGTGCAAACACAGAGAGAGAATAGAGAGTGACTTTCTTGGAGTGAATTAGTGAGGCTTTTGGGAAAGGATTTGGGTAAGACCCTAATATCCTTTTTCAGATTTTTTTTTATTTTCACTAACTAAATATCTCAGAATTCAAATCCGGAAGAAGTACGACAAGCCCCAAATCTCCAGACGGAAGCAATGATCCGAGAGTTGCAACGGATATTACGAGTAGAATTGGAGCCTATTCATGATAGAATGGACCAATTAGAGGCTTCACAAGGCAATGTACGTAGGCAACAACCAAGACATCGAAATGAAGAGATTGTTGATGAGAATGAAGATGAGGAAGTTGAGCAGTTATCTGTTCCAAGTGCTCAACGGTATCAAGGAGGGGTGATCAAATTGATAACAACCTCAGCAGCATCCGACTTACCATTCCACCATTCCAAGGAAAGACCGATCCGGAATCATATCTAGATTGGTAGAGTAAAGTGGAACATATATTCGAGTGCCATAATTATTCGGAACAGAAAAAGGTACGAGTAGCCGCAATGGAATTCATTGATTATGCACTAATATAGTGGGATCAACTAGTTCTATCCAGGAGACGCAATGGAGAAAGGCCAATTAAAACATGGCACGATATGAAGAGTATTATGCGCAGGAGATTCATACAAACTCATTACGACTGGGATCTTTTTCACAAGTTAAAAACTTTGAAACAATGAAACCGAAGTGTTGAGGAGTACTACCAAGAGATGAAGATTGCAATGATCCGTGCCAATATAGAAGTAGATCGTGAGGCAACCATGGCCAGATTCCTCACCAGGCTCAATAAAGACATTGCCGATGTTGTAGAGGTTCAGCACTATGTTGAGATTGACGAAATGATGCATATGGCGATAAAGGTTGAAAGGCAACAAAGAAGGAGGAGTGTGAACCGAAGTAACAATTTCACCACTTCTAAGTGGACACAAAACAATGCCCGACCCTGCTCCAGATTAGAGAGCCGGCTAAAACTTCAAAGCCAAAGCCTGTCGTGGTAGAGAACAATTGAGGCAAGCAAGTGGAGAGCAAGGTTCGATCCAGTGAGATTAAATGCTCAAGGAACCGCAATGCGAAAACATCTTAATACTCAAGGATAAGGATGATGCACCAGAATATGCTGATTTTGCACCATAATATGCGAAAAAATCAAGGCAATCAATGTTCAAATTGAAACACTATGTTGATTTTGGACAACGGAGAAGTCGTTTCTGATCATGAAGATGAAAAGAAAGAAGAAGAGATTGAGGATAAGGATGATGCACCAAAATATGCTAACATCGCTGATGGAGAACTATTCATGGTCAAAAGACTACTTAATGCTCAAGTCTCCAATGAGGAACCGCAATGCGAAAACATCTTCCACACCAAGTGCAACATTAATGGAAAGGTATGTTTCATGATCATAGATGGTGGAAGTTGCACAAATGTGGCTAGTAATATTCCTGTGGACAGATTGGGATTAAGGACTCAAAAACATCTTGAGCCTTACAAACTACAATGGCTAAACGATGGAGGAGAGTTGAACGTGACTAGACAAGCATTGGTGCCGTTTATAATTGGAAACTACAAGGATGAAGTACTATGCGACGTGGTACCTATGTATGCAGGCCATATCCTAATTGGGAGACCTTGGTAGTATGATAAGAAGACTATTCAAGATTGTTACACCAACCAATACACCTTTAAGCATGAAGGGAAGAAGTTCATGCTGGTACCTTTGTCCCCCACGGAGGTTAGAAAGGGACAAATGCAAATGACGAAAGTGTTGGAGCAATTAAGCCAAGAACATTCCAAACCACCCGAAGGAACTCCTAGTCATGTTTCGGCAAGTACCAATGAAGGTCGTCGAACCAGCCTTGTGCAAGGGCAAATTGCAAGAGAAACTCCAAAAACTAATGCCTTTTCAGCAAAAGAAGTAAATTGGGAGTTTCCTCTTATCCTTCCGATAGATTACACTAACCTCTTCTCTTTATATTTCCATTTTGTTTTGTAGCCATCATACAATTTGGAGAATACCTCGAGGAAGGAAAACATCACCTTCAGCACTACCAGAAAGCAATTGAGGAAAGACCCTTCCGATTTGAGGACAAATCGCTCAAAAGAAAGGGGAGGATGATACAATCCAGCTTGGGAGCTCAATTATCTTCCTTCTTATGTTAATCTTACTAAGGATGAAGAAACATGGAGTTTTCATTAAACTCTATCTTTTCATATTATTTCTTTTAGTTTATTACTTATATAGCATGATTAGATATCATATTTTATGCATCCTACCTTATGCTCATATATTTATCATATGCATTATCTATGATATACTTAGGATTATATAAACTATATTAATTATATTAACTAAGATAAGCATATCACCACATCTTTATATTCATTCTAAGTTAGTTTATATTTAAAATTAGCTAAAGTACATGAGATTGTTGAAGAAAGTGATGCAGAGAATGTCATATCCATCAGAAGTCATGCAAGAGACCAAGGCCAGCTTGATGACAACTTGGGAAGCATTCGGGTTAATATTCCTTCTTTTCAAGGCAAAACAGACCCAGAAGCTTATTTGGAGTGGGAAAGCAAGGTCGAGCACATTTTTGAATGTCACAACTACTCCGAACAAAAGAAGGTTCACCTGGCAGCCATGGAATTCACTGATTATGCCTTAGTGTGGTGGGATCAGTTGAAGAATTCTAGGAGAAGAAGCGGTGAAAGACCAATAAGCACTTGGACACAAATGAAAGGTATAATGAGAAAGATATTTATACCTAACCATTATCACCGTGATCTCTATTATAAGTTGCAGAACCTCAAGCAAGGCAACATGAGTGTAGAAGATTATTATAAAGAAATGGAAGTTGCCATGATCCGTGCAAGTGTGGAGGAAGACCGAGAGGCTACTATGGCCAGATTTCTAGCAGGACTTAACCCAGACATTGCTAACGTGGTGGAATTGCAACACTACATTGAGATTGAAGAAATGGTGCACATGGCCATTAAGGTTGAAAGGCACCAATGCAGGAAGAATACCTCTAGAAGCGTCATCACTTCTGCCCCAAAATGGACTCCAAATGCACCTAAGAAGACCACTCCTTTCCAGGCCAAGGATCCAGCCGAATCTTCCAAGAGTAAGGCCGTTGTAGAGAATATTCGAGGGAAGCAATCAGAACCACCTACTCGTTCCAGAGAAATCAAATGCTTCAAGTGCTTAGGACATGGCCACATTGCTAGTCAATGTCCTAACAAGAATACTATGCTCCTAATGGACAACAGGGAAATTGCAACAGATCAAGAAGAAGAGGAGATTACCCCTGCGGTAGATGGCAAATTAATGGTGGTTAAAAGACTCATAAATGATCAAATGGCAGTATAAGAAGAACAAAGAGAAAACACCTTTCACACCAGGTGCCATGTTCAAGATAAAGTTTGTTTTCTGATCATAGACGGAGGGAGTTGCACAAATGTGGCCAGCACACTTATGGTAGACAAATTGGGCCTTAAAACCCTCAAACATCCAGCACCATACAAGCTTCAATGGCTAAACGATTCAGGAGAGTTGAAGGTTACCAAACAGGTTCTTATTCCTTTCTCCATTGGATCCTACAAAGATGAAGTTCTGTGTGATGTTGTACCTATTCATGCTAGCCATATACTACTCGGGAAGCCATGGCAATATGACCGAAGAACTATGCATGATTGCTACACAAATCGGTTCATATTCAAGCATGGAGGAAATAAGATTATTCTCACACCAATGACTCCTAAACAGGTGCAGCATGATCAGAATTTGATGAAACAAATTGTGGAGGTATGGAAGCAAGAGAAGACTCAAGCAAAACTTAAAGCCAAGGATGACCAAATTGCCAGGAATACTGAAATGATTAGGGAATGCCTTTTGACACCCCCTATGATCAAGTCAGTTTATTCTAACCCCAATCCATAACATGTTTCTTTTTCTTTGCAAAAAAACTAAGGAGAAATTCGGGGAGAAAGCACACCAAGGTTCTATCATTCATAGGAGAGAAGGCCCTAAATCAGCAACCTTCGATTTGAGGACAAATTGCTCAAAAGAAGGAGGGGATGATGTGTGCACGCTTGCCAGCAAGTTTTGCACACTTTCATGTTGTGTTTCACACATGAAAGACCCAGGAGTTTTCCTTACTTCTCTCATATTACTTACTTTTTCTACACTCATTTCTGGTTATTTAGATTCATGTTATCATATCCTACTATGTATATGTTTTGCATACTTTATTTTTATGATCTTAGCATGCTATATGTGATACACATACTTAGGCTTTAAAACCACATCTTTACTTAGCATATATTTTGCATCTTTAAATTACAAGTTTGCATCATTAAAAGCATTACATTCAATTTATGCATTATAGTCCTTATACTATTTAAATGAAATATTACTTATATAAATCATTTGTTTTCTTCATAGGTTATATTAACACAGCTCAAGGGAGTGTGCTACAGCTCAGTTCCAGCTCAAAGTGTCAGAATCAGCTCAAAACATTGTTTTACCGTTTCAAGACTCTACAAGCTGCTAAATGATTCAAGGACACTCATGAAGTCTTAATGGAGCTCAAGGACACTAAAGAACCAGCTCATTCGGCTCAAAACAGCTTCAAAGTGCTCAAATAGCAAAAGGGTGATTTCTGAGCAAAGAAGGATTCGTTTTAGCTCCAAAACACTCCAGTAGCTAGAGGACAACTCAAGGACACTTCAAGACTAGCTCACTCAGCTAAAAGCAGCTCGAAATAGCTCAAATCAACTGCTCATCTTCAACTAGCTAAGTCAGCTAGCTAGCTCAGCTCAAGTCAGCTCAAGCTTAGCTCGTCCAGCTCAACTCTAGCTCCTCTGACTACTACCAGCTCCTTCAGTCGGCCAGCTAGTGACCCAGCTAAGGTGCCAAGGGACTCCACCAAGCCGGATAGACATGGAGGGAACACTAGGCGCCCTTACAAGCCTTGGCGCCAACTTGGAAAGGCTCTTATAGCCAAATAGTGCTTGTTAGGCTATCAACACCTCTTCAAGCCTTATCACACCATTTCGGCAAGCATGAATGGGCACAAGGCCTAGCCGAAACATCCCCACCCCTTTGTACATGCCCATTCGGCCACCCCCTTGAAATCTATATATAGGGAGTTCATTTTCATTTGTAAACACACAATTTTCAGAATATATAATATACTTTGTGAGGTTTTGATACAAGGGTGTTGTTGAAGAAATCAACTTTCCTCGTTCATTCACGGATCTAGGATAATAGCACGTATTTTCTCTGCAATAGAAACAAACATAGATTTTTATATAGGTGGCAAAAATAAAGAAAATAAGAAAATAAATCAGAAATGAGAAAAAAAGAAGAAAATTGCTGAAATAATTTAAGGATGAAAATGATATCTTCAAACATTCAACAATAGCAGCAACGTTCTTGGACTTGATACGTTGAACTCGAAAGAACCTGCATAATCTGTTATGCAAACCCGAATCGAATATGTTCTTCGTAGTCGATAGATGAATAAACTCCAAGGAAGAACTCGAACAATCTATTGAACAAACCCGAACCTTATCTTGAATTTATTCGAATAAGTACTTGGACCCGTCAATTATCTAACAATTGGGAACCCGAAGTATCAAGGAAAATAGTTCTAAAAAGAACCATAATTGAGAGAAACTCTCACAAAGAAGTTTTTTTTTAATCTGAAATGTGTCTACAAATGAAAATACATTACATATTTATAGTGAATGAAAATAAGAAGAAAAAATAATAATAAAACAAGCAAAACCCTATTTTCCAGCCGTGTGTTAAGCACCAATCAGCAAGTGCACATTGAGTTGCCATTTTGAATATATATAATTCAATCTTCAAGTGAAACATGTGGGCAGCAATGGACGGTATGGGCTGTAATTGTTTTCTCCTTTCCAGCCGAGTAGGAATCAGCCATGAGTGGGACATTTTTAATGCAAGAAAATGAGCTGATATGGGCAGCCATTTTAAATTCCACGCACATGTGTTGTCTTCTTAAATATTCCCCCAAATGCAAGTGGTTGGTGAGTGGGCAGCATTATTGGACTCCATTTCTCCTCACCGTGTATGTTACACTTCAACTTGAGTGGACAGCAGCTTCAAATTAGTTATTGCACATTTGGCCAATTTATATAATAATGGAAAGGTGGGTGGCTGGTTAGTGGAAACATGGCAGCATGCTGGCAGCATGCGGTACTTGTTTATTTTATAAGCACATGGATTGTTTCTGCCGTGTAAGTCATTCCCCACATGAATCATTCGGCCACTTCATTTAGCAATAAAAAAAAACATGTGCTATTATCATCATTACGAGCTGTTGCTTGGTGGATGAATTTTAAATTCCATGTGTTGCAATGCCATCATGCATTCGGCTGCACTCATATAATTTGAAGGGATTTTCAAACCTCACTTGAAAATTCGGCTGCCATATTTGCATTGCTGCACTTGTTACATATTTGTGCTGATCGTACATGCAACGTCCTCCTATTTACCTATCACAAAACAATGAAACTCCTATCAAAGTTTTATCAAACTTATTCAAAACTCACCAAAACATACTATATGCATAGTAAACACAATAATAAAAATAATATAGCATATAAAATGTTACACATCAGTATGTAACAAATTAAAAGTCTTATTGTCTAAGGCACAAGTATTATCGAATGATTCAAAAATATTAGCACAAATAAGGAACAGAGCTTCCCTGAAATGTTGCGCCCTAGATCGTGTAATTGGTCCTAACGGTAAGAACTCCGGATCAGCAACATGTGCTGGTGATGACGTGCTCACATCATCCCCCCCTTCTTGAAAAGGATTTGTCCTCAAATCTGTAAAATCACCATAAGGGGTTAAATCAGAAACATTAAAGGTGGCACTCACATTGTATTCTCCAGCTAGATCTAACTTATAGGCGTTGTCATTCACTTTCTCCAACACCTGAAAAGGACCATCTCCTCGCGGTAACAGCTTAGACCGCCTTTGGGCTGGAAATCTCTCCTTTCGGAAATGAACCCAAACCCAGTCCCCAACTTTGAAGGTGACTCGCTTTCTTCCCTTATTCGCTTGCTTTTCATATTGCTGAGTCCTTCGTTCAAGATTCTCCTTCACTTGCTGATGCAATTTCTTGACATATTCTGCTTTTGCTTGACCGTCCCTGCTTGTCACCTGTTCCTGTGGCAGAGGTAACAAGTCTAGAGGCGTAATGGGGTTAAAACCATAAACAACCTCAAATGGTGACACCTTAGTAGCAGAATGAATAGCACGGTTATATGCAAATTCAACATGTGGCAAACAATCCTCCCAAGTCTTAATATTCTTTTTAATGATGGAACGAAGTAGAGTAGATAAAACCCTGTTAACAACCTTAGTTTGTCCATCAGTTTGGGGATGACAAGTAGTAGAAAACATGAGTTTCGTACCTAATTTGTTCCAAAGAGTCCTCCAGAAGTGACTCAAAAACTTCACATCCCTGTCAGAAACAATTGACCTAGGAATACCATGTAAACGTACAATATCCCTAAAGAATAAGTTAGCCACATTAACAGCATCATCAGTCTTATGGCAAGCAATAAAATGTGCCATTTTTTAGAACCTGTCAACCACAACAAATACACTATCTTTACCATTTCTAGTTCGAGGCAACCCCAAAACAATATCCATTGAAATATCAGTCCAAGGGGAATCAGGAATAGGTAGAGGTAAGTACATACCATGTGGTGAAACCTTCGACTTTGCCTTCCTACATGTCACACAACGTTCACAATACCTTTCAACGTCCCTGCGCATCTTTGGCCAGAACAGATGCTCTTTTAGTGTATGTAACGTTTTAGTGACACCAAAATGACCCATTAAACCACCTTCATGTGCCTCACGAATCAGAATATCACGCATCGAACCCTGTGGAATGCAAATCCTGTTTTCCTTGAAAAGATAACCATCATGCCTGTAAAACTTTCCATCTGCACCTTTTGAACAAGCATTAAACTTATCTCCAAAATCAGGATCATCAGGGTATAAATCACGAATATATGCAAAACCAATAAGATGTGAATCAAGATAACTCAAAAGTGCATACCTACGTGATAATGCATCAGCAACAACATTTTCTTTCCCTTTCTTGTAACGAATGACATAAGGAAAAGATTCTAAGAATTCAACCCACTTAGCATGTCGTTTATTCAATTTATGCTGACCTGTGATGTAACGTAAAGCCTCGTGGTCGGTGTGGATCACAAACTCCTTAGGCAACAGATAGTGTTGCCATGTCTCCAATGCCCGAATCAGTGCATACATCTCTTTATCATAGACAGGATAATTTAATGTAGCTCCACTCAATTTCTCGCTAAAGTAAGCAACGGGCCTCTTTTCCTGCATCAAAACAGCGCCTATACCAATTCCAGAAGCATCACATTCGATTTCAAACATTTTATCAAAATCAGGTAATGCTAATACAGGTGCCCTAGTCAGAAAATCTTTAATTTTCAGAAAGGCATCTTCTTGTTCTTCACCCCATGAGAAGTCTGAATTCTTCTTTATAATCCCGGTTAAGGGGGCGGTAATAGAACTGAAGTTAGGAACAAAACGTCGATAAAAACTCGCTAAACCATGGAACGATCTAACTTGAGTAATCGATGTCGGTCGTGGCCATTCCTGAATTGCCTTTATCTTCTCAGGATCAACTTCAACTCCCTGAGAACTAACAATGTAACCAAGAAATGTGAGTTTGTTAGTACAAAATACACACTTCTCCATGTTACCAAACAATCTTTCTTCTCGTAAAACCTGCAAAACAGCTCGCAAATGTCCTACATGATCCTGTAAAGACTTGCTATAGACCAAGATATCATCAAAGTATACAACACAGAATTTACCAATGAAAGATCGCAGAACATGATTCATCAAACGCATAAAAGTACTAGGTGCATTAGTTAAACCAAAAGGCATTACTAACCATTCGTACAAACCTAGCTTTGTTTTGAAGGCTGTTTTCCATTCATCGCCTTCTCGCATGCGAATCTGATGATAGCCGCTCCTTAGGTCAATTTTGGAGAAGATGACGGCTCCGCAAAGCTCGTCCAACATGTCATCAAGTCTTGGAATGGGATGACGATACTTAATAGTGATCTGGTTCACAGCTCGACAATCTACGCACATCCTCCAAGAACCATCTTTCTTTGGTACTAACAGCACCGGAACAGCACACGGACTCAAACTTTCTCGAATGTAACCCTTGTCCATCAACTCAGTAATTTGCTTTTGAAGCTCTTTCGTCTCTTCAGGGTTGGTGCGATAAGCTGGCCGGTTCAGAATAGTAGCACCTGGAATGAAATCAATTTGGTGCTCAATGCCACGAAGAGGTGGCAATCCCTTCGGTGTTTCAGCTGGAAACATATCTTCAAACTCCTGCAAAAGTGTCAAAATTGGTGACGGTAGATCAATAGGAAAATCTGTTAATAAACAATAATCTTTAAACATCAAAATAAGAACAGATTGTTGAGAGGAAAGACATTTCCTGATTTCGCTACTGCTCGCATAAACGGACATCTTCTTTTTCTCTTTTGCAGTCTCTCTACTCTTTTTCAAGCTTGCTTGATCTTCAAACACTTGACTCGGTGCCAAAGGAGCCAAAGTAATCTTCTTACCTGCATGCATGAAAGAGTAACGATTTGTATAACCATCATGCATTACCTTCTTGTCATACTGCCAAGGGCGTCCCAAAAGAAGGTGGGTAGCATCCATTGTCACAACATCACAAAGGACCTCGTCTTTGTAGTTTCCAATTGAAAATGGTACAATAGCCTGTTTGGTCACCTTAAGCTCACCACTATCATTCAACCATTGTAACTTATATGGATGAGGGTGCTTTGTTGTTTTTAGATCTAACCTGTCAACCATCACTGAACTGGCGACGTTAGTACAACTACCGCTATCAATAATCACAACACATACCTTGTCTTGCACTTTGCAACGTGTGTGAAAGATATTCTCACGCTGTAGATCATCCGGTACATGCTGTACATTCAGGCTTCTTTTAATAACTAAAAGTTCCATTACCTTACCAGATTCAGGAACCTCTAGGTCGGTCTCGTCTTCCTCTTCAGTAATGTCATCATGCAATTCCTCTTCGGAATCTGACTCAATCTTGCCATCATCTTTTATCAATATAACCCTCCGGTTAGGACACTGACTAGCAACATGTCCTCTTCCAAGGCACTTAAAACACTGGATATCTCGCGATCGCTCTTGTGTCACCACTTGCTGCTTGCCACGCCCATTATCAGCAACGGGAGGCTTTGGTGTGCTGGATTCGCCTTGCTCTCGAATCTGAAGTGGTGCTTGTTTCCTGGAATTGTTAGGGGTATATAACGGATTTGAAAAAGATTTAAAGGAAGGGTTTCCTCGATTTGAAGACTTCCTGCGCTGCTGTCGTTCAATCTTTATTGCCATCTGTACCATGTCATCAACCTCGACATAAGGTTGTAACTCAACAGCATTGGCAATCTCGGTATTCAACCCTGCTAGAAAACGTGCCATGATAGCTTCTCGATCTTCCTCGATATTCGCACGCATCATAGCCATTTCCATATCCTTAAAATAATCTTCAACACTCCTACTTCCCTGTTTCAAGTTTTGTAGTTTTTGAAACAAATCACGATGATAGTGAATAGGGACAAACCTTTTACGCATTAGTCACTTCATCTCAGTCCATGTCGTAACTGGGTCATCACCAGTACGTCTACGGCTAAGCAATAACTGGTCCCACCATATCAAGGCATAATCAACAAATTCTGTTGCTGCTAATCGAACCTTCTTTTGTTCTGAGTAATTATAACACTCAAAAATGTGCTCCACTTTGCTTTCCCAAGCCAAATATGCATCAGGATCTGAACGTCCCTGAAAAGAAGGAATAGCAACCTTAATGTTAGTCAAATTATCGTCTACCTGTTGCACACGTCCTTGTCTAGGAGTATGTTGCCTCGGTGTCTGTTCGACTTCATTTTCGTTCAATACATCATTAACAGAGTTTGATCCTCCGTCAAACCTATCCATTCTTGATTGTATTGGTTCTAAGGCGGTAACCACTATTCGTTGCATCATTCTCTCTAAGGCTTGCATTTGAAGATTCGGTAGTTGTTGTTCATCAGAACCTGTCATTGTTAACACAAATAAAACAAACAAACAAACGGTTTATAGGTTAAAAAAAAAATAGTCCTCACCAATCACACAACAAAAATCCTCACTAGTCACTCCAAAGAATTTACACTCAAGAAAATAAGGAATTAACACTCAGCACTCGTGTATCACTCGGGAGAATACTTGAATGGCTCTTTTTGTCTCCCCTTCTGTTCTTACACGCTCTGTTTGCCTTTTCCCTCGATCTCTCGTATTTAGTTCTTTAAAGGAAACTAATTCCGATGTTCAGATTCTTCAAGTGTTGTCAAATTGAAAAACAACGGGTGACGGGTGAACATTGTTAGAACAAAGATAAGGGTTAGGAGAAAAAAATTAATAATAACAAACGAAAAAAAAATGAAAGTTGAGAATTGGGCTGAGAAAAAAAAATTATCAATATGAAATGAAAGAAGGATGCTAAAAGAACAGGAATTTAGCAACTTACGCAGTAGAAATGCTTACCACCATCCTATCTCCGGAATAAACAGAAAAGTTGATTTCGGGTGATCTCAAAGCATTTCAAGGTAAGATAGATACATCCTTCAACATATCAAAGCTTTTCAACAATGTTATTTTCTTTTTCTTTTTTTTTCTTTTTTTTTCTTTTTTTATTCTTCACAACTCATCACTCTTTTTCTTTTTCTTTTTTTGAATTTTCGTATATATATATATATAATTCTGAATTTTTTTTTACCTCTTTTTTTTTTACTTTTGGATAGATATATATATATATATATATATATATATATATATATATTTTGTCTGGTAGTGCAGAAGGTGCTAGAATCCGACCAAAGCTCTGATTACCATATGATACAAGGGTGTTGTTGAAGAAATCAACTTTCCTCGTTCATTCACGGATCTAGGATAATAGCACGTATTTTCTCTGCAATAGAAACAAACATAGATTTTTATATAGGTGGCAAAAATAAAGAAAATAAGAAAATAAATCAGAAATGAGAAAAAAAGAAGAAAATTGCTGAAATAATTTAAGGATGAAAATGATATCTTCAAACATTCAACAATAGCAGCAACGTTCTTGGACTTGATACGTTGAACTCGAAAGAACCTGCATAATCTGTTATGCAAACCCGAATCGAATATGTTCTTCGTAGTCGATAGATGAATAAACTCCAAGGAAGAACTCGAACAATCTATTGAACGAACCCGAACCTTATCTTGAATTTATTCGAATAAGTACTTGGACCCGTCAATTATCTAACAATTGGGAACCCGAAGTATCAAGGAAAATAGTTCTAAAAAGAACCATAATTGAGAGAAACTCTCACAAAGAAGTTTTTTTTTTTAATCTGAAATGTGTCTACAAATGAAAATACATTACATATTTATAGTGAATGAAAATAAGAAGAAAAAATAATAATAAAACAAGCAAAACCCTATTTTCCAGCCGTGTGTTAAGCACCAATCAGCAAGTGCACATTGAGTTGCCATTTTGAATATATATAATTCAATCTTCAAGTGAAACATGTGGGCAGCAATGGACGGTATGGGCTGTAATTGTTTTCTCCTTTCCAGCCGAGTAGGAATCAGCCATGAGTGGGACATTTTTAATGCAAGAAAATGAGCTGATATGGGCAGCCATTTTAAATTCCACGCACATGTGTTGTCTTCTTAAATATTCCCCCAAATGCAAGTGGTTGGTGAGTGGGCAGCATTATTGGACTCATGGACTCCATTTCTCCTCACCGTGTATGTTACACTTCAACTTGAGTGGACAGCAGCTTCAAATTAGTTATTGCACATTTGGCCAATTTATATAATAATGGAAAGGTGGGTGGCTGGTTAGTGGAAACATGGCAGCATGCTGGCAGCATGCGGTACTTGTTTATTTTATAAGCACATGGATTGTTTCTGCCGTGTAAGTCATTCCCCACATGAATCATTCGGCCACTTCATTTAGCAATAAAAAAAAACATGTGCTATTATCATCATTACGAGCTGTTGCTTGGTGGATGAATTTTAAATTCCATGTGTTGCAATGCCATCATGCATTCGGCTGCACTCATATAATTTGAAGGGATTTTCAAACCTCACTTGAAAATTCGGCTGCCATATTTGCATTGCTGCACTTGTTACATATTTGTGCTGATCGTACATGCAACGTCCTCCTATTTACCTATCACAAAACAATGAAACTCCTATCAAAGTTTTATCAAACTTATTCAAAACTCACCAAAACATACTATATGCATAGTAAACACAATAATAAAAATAATATAGCATATAAAATGTTACACATCAGTATGTAACAAATTAAAAGTCTTATTGTCTAAGGCACAAGTATTATCGAATGATTCAGAAATATTAGCACAAATAAGGAACAGAGCTTCCCTGAAATGTTGCGCCCTAGATCGTGTAATTGGTCCTAACGGTAAGAACTCCGGATCAGCAACATGTGCTGGTGATGACGTGCTCACATCAGGTTTTCTCTCATGCTTGTTCTTTTTAGAACTTCTTGACTTATCAAATCTTTATTGATTTGTGGCGTCTCCCTTTCCTTTCCATCTGTACTTCAGATTACTTGGTTATATAACCATTTGGTCTAAGTTTATCTACCACCCTCAAGGTTTATTCTTTAAGAAACGGGATTATACTTTTGTATAGTTTCCTTCTTGAATTCCTTGAATACTATCCATTTTCATCCTTTTCCTTCCATTTCCATCACTTAAACTCCCTTAAACACTTCACCAAAATTCCAGCCTTCATTCTTCCATTATCACCTTACTTCCGCATCCATTCCATCATCATTTCTTCAAGAAGGCGTTCGTGATACAAGGCGTGCTTGCATTCAAAGGTCTGGGCAATCAAAGCTTCTCTCAACAAAGTCATTTGGAGAGTTGGAGCGTATCACCCTTGCTGCTCTAGGTCGAACATGCATGGGACATGCAAGGCTGGTCACGCATGAGTCATGGATGGTCATGCATGCTCACACACGTACACTTGGCTGCCACACACGCTTGTAGGACACTTTCCCACACATAGGATAGCTTTCAGTTGGTTCTGGACTCGTCAGCTGGAGTTGAGCTAGTGTAGCTAAAGTTGAGCTGACTAGAGTTGAGTTGAGCTGAAACGAGCTGGGTACGAGTGAAGTGAGCTGAGTTGAGTTGCCCACTCTTCCCTGAGCTGAAGATGAGCTGCATACACTCACTTGAGTTGAAGTTGAGCTGTGTATGCTCACTTGAGCTAGCAACCTCCTAAGCACCTATGCCAAACACAATGAACATGCATAAAAAGCCTTGTATTCTTATTTAAAACTTATATACACACTATAATCATAATGTAAACACACTTAACATATTATAAACATACTATAATCATAATGCAAACATACTTAGCATATTATATACATACTTAGCATACTTAATACATAGTATAACCTAACTATGTCACATATCAGTATGCAACACATTATAAAGCTTATGTTCTAAGGCATAAACATGCTCAAATGAATCAGGAATTGTAGCACAAGTAAGGAACATAGCTTCCCTGAATTTCTTCGCCTTAGAACGGATAATGGGTTCTAATGGTAAGACCTCCGGATCAACTTGCTTTTCTTGAAATTATGTGCTCACATCAGCACCAAAGGCTTATCACCACTATCCATCACTTATCACACCATTTCAGCAATATTGGAGGGAGACACCATGCTTAGCCGAATCATTCACCCGTGTATGATGCCTATTCAGCCACCCCTTTCCCTTACTATAAATATGTAAGCCCTTTGTGCATTTAAACAACAATTCAAAATACAATTCATCCTTTGTGAGAATTTTCTCTCTTTTAGTTCTTTTTAGAACTTTATCGATTTATCAAGTATTTTGTATTTGTGGCGTCAACCCTCTATCCACCTTGATACTTCTGGTTCTTTTAGTTTAATATACTAAATGGGTCAAAGTCCTTACTACCATCCTTTAAAGATCAATATAAGGTTCGGGGTTAGGTTTTCTATAGCCTAGTTTCTTCCTTAAGTATCTTTAAGATACTATCTCTTTTTCCATCCTCTCTTACCACCATCAAACACCATTTGAATTCCTTTCTTTAAACCTATCACTTTATGTCAGCCTTCACTATCACCCAAAACGTCCAAACATCCCTTACACCCTTTCCAAACACCACGCATTTCTTCATCTCCAAATCAGTCCCTAAACTATTCATTTCCACCCTTTATCTTTATTTCTTCATTTTACAGCCACTTCTTGCGAGATACTTGCTTTCTTCCTAGGTCCTACAATCAAAGTGTGCCATTTAGCATCATCAACAAGATCAGCCTGCATCACTCTCAACATTGGCGCCAAGCATGGGAATGGTGCCATGCTTTCCCTCCCCTGGCCGAATGGGTGCTTGGAATCTTCCATGATGATTCGGCTGGTAGGCGACCCTTGAGGTGTCCACACACTCGAGCTAGTAGTTGTAGGGTGAGCTGAAATGAGCTGATTGTGCTGAGGTTGAGCTGGTTCGAGCTGAGCGAGCTAGCTGATTTAGCTAGCTAAAGTTGAGTGATGATTTGAGCTGAAAGTAGCTTCCTCTAGCTAAGTGAGTTGATCCATTAGTGTCTTTGAGCTGCCCTTGAACCATAAGAGTGTTTTGGAGCTGAAATAAAGCTTTGCAAGGTCTCGAATCAACAATGAGCTGTTTTGAGCTCATAGGAAGCTTTTGAGCTGAAACTGAGCTGGCCACTAGTCTCTTGAATTGTGTCTAACATGTCCTACAAAGAAAATCAAATAAAATAACATAAGTTTAAATGTATTTAAGTAAAATAAGCTAAAATGAACTAATGAGATGAAATTAAGGTAAAGATGTGGTTTATGTAATGCATGAATATCGTATGATATACAAATGAATGATAACATATAATAATCCAAGCATATTATATAATGCATAATAAATAAGTAAATAGATAATGAAGTAAGGAAGAACTCCCTCTTCTTTCATGATTGATAAACAAGATGAAAGCATAGTGAATGTGAGTAGAAACGTACACACATCATCCCCTCCTTTTGAGCGATTTGTCCTCAAATCGAAAGGTCTTGTTTTTTTTGACATTCTCTTACTGTTGGGGTGTCTGAATTTTCATCTTCTCCCTTTAACGGAATGCTTTCCTTAGGATCAATTTGCAAAACAAAGAAAGAACATCTTTTGGCCTTTGGTTAGCAAAAACAACATCGATCATAGGTAGTGTCAAGGGACACTTCCTAATCATTGATCCTTTGGGGTTCTTCTTTGCAATGATTGGAATCATCGCACCCTTTGGTAAGGGCATTAATCCATTCAACCTCCTAGTGGTGTTGGTTGGTAACATCATGACTATTTGTGAAGGTACACGATTCTTCAAATTCTACCTTTGGTAATGTCATGTCCTTTGGTGTAGGGATGTGTCTTTTGGAAACATCATGATCTTTCATCAAGGTTTCAGCTCTTTGTTTCCGATTCCTACCTCCTGGATCAATAGATTCTTTCACGAATAGTTCCTTATAGTTCACGCTAACTTCTCTTTTGATAAGGGCGTTCTTGTCGAAACAACATTCCTTGAGTTATACGGATCTAGGATTGAAGCAAGCATTTCCCTGCAATTAAACAAAACAAAGAGGCTGTTTTTAGGCTTAGAATTACACGAAAATGAAGAAAGAAAACAAAAGAAACAAGAGAAGAAGTTACTGGAATTTTTGGGCAGATTTGAAGGAGGAAGATGAATGCTTCAACGTTCATCCATGGCCATCTTGAGTGCTCAAAAATGGCAGAAACTTGCTGGAAACTTGAACAACGAAGAACTCGAAAGAACTCGCACAATCTGTTATGCAAACCTGAATCGAATACGTTCAACGTCAACAGACTTGGACCCTCTAGATAGCAATCTAGGAACCCGAAGTATCAAGGAAATTTGACACAACAAAACTAAGTCTAAAATGTCAAAGAAGTTCTAAAAGAACCGAATTTGAGAGAAAACTCAAATAAATTTTTCAATCAAAAAGTCTAACCCTTTTACATTGTTTAGAACACATATATATAGGAGAAAGAGGAGGGTGGCCGAATTTGATTATGTGGCTGAAATTAATTAAAAAAATTAAATTCAAACACATAAACTCCTCCTTCGGGCGGCATGCATTCCTAGCCATGCATTTGAAAAGATGGCACCATGTTTAACACATTTAACATGTGTTAATTTGTTTGAAATTCAAACAATTAACTTCTCCTTCTTATCATCACTTCTGGACTTGTCAGCTGAAGTTGAGCTGACTGGAACTGAGCTGAGCTAGAATAAGCTAGCTACAAGTGAAGTGAGTTGAGGTGAGCTGGGATCAAAGCCTTCCAGCTATCTTGAGCTGAAGGTGAGCTGGATACACTCTCCTAAGCTAGAGCTGAGCTGCATACACTCTCTTAAGCTGGTGATGAGCTGCATACACTCTCTTAAGCTGGTGATGAGCTGCATACACACACTTGAGCTTCCTCCGAGCTAAATATAACTCTCTTGAGCTGTTGTCCTTTCATGTATGTGTTACAAAACAATGAAACACTTATCAAAGCTTTGTAATCATATTCAACAACACAACAAAATACAAAAACATTATAAGTCATATCAAACAAATCCAAAACACACCAAACATAATATATACATAGTAAACACACTTAGATACATAGTATAAGAATAGATATGTCACATATCAGCATGCAACACATTATAAATCCTATTTTCTAAGGCACCATCACTATCAAAAGATTTAGAAACTTTAGCACAAGTGAGGGAAAGAACTTCCCTGAATTTCTTTGCCATAGAATGAGTAATAGGTCCTATGGGCAAGACCTCCATATCAGCCTCCTTTGCTGGCATGGATGTGCTCACATCATCCCCCCTTCTTGAAAAGGATTTGTCCTCAAATCTGCAGAATTGTCATAAGGGGTTAAATCAAAAACATTAAATGTGGCACTTACATTGTATTCACCCAGTAAATCCAACTTGTAGGTGTTGTTATTCACTTTCGCCAACACCTGAAAAGGACCATCTCCTCGAGGCAACATCTTAGACCGTCTTTGGGCTGGAAATCATTTCTTTCGGAAATGAACCCAAACCCAATCACCAACATCGAAGGTGACTCGTTGATGTGAGCACGTTTATGCCACCGAACGATGCAACTTCAAACTTTCAGGGAAGTTTGCCTTTTCATTTGTTACATATTGATGTGTAACATTTCTTATACTTATATTATTTATATTAGTGTGTTTACTATGCCTATAGTATGTTTGGTGTGTTTTGAATAAGTTTTATATGCCTTATAATGTTTTTATACTTGTTTAAGTGTTATTGAATAATTTTACAAAACTTTGATAGGAGTTTTATTGTTTTGTACGTAGGAGGACACTAGCTCAAGTGAGCATATGCAGCTCAACTCTAGCTCAAGTGAGCATATGCAGCTCAACTCCAACTCAAGTGAGTGTATGCAGCTCATCTCTAGCTCATCAGAGTGTATGCAGCTCGGTCTCAACTCAGGAGAGTGTAACCAGCTCACTTTCAGCTCATCTCACTGTCAGCTAGTTCGTTTCATCTCAGCTTTAGCTTCACTAGCTTAACTACAACTGACAAGTCCAGTAGAAGCTGAACAAGCATTCTACAAGTGTGCGGCAGCCACTACAACAAGTGTGAGCCGAATTGACGGTGCCATGTGTTCGTGTGAGCATGTACCGTGCGTAAATAGGAGGACGTTGCATGTTCCATGCAAATCGGTTAAGAGAGAGAGCAAGCACGTGGAAAAGTACATGCAGCCGAGACATCCTAATTGTCACAAAGTGCGGCACATTGGTGTGAAGCTTTGAATTTTACCATGTGCGTATATTGGGCTTTCATTATCCACACATGTGCGGGCAGAGAAGATTTGGATAAGAACAAATCCCGTAGCAGGCATTAATTTGGAGGGTGGGGCTCAAGGGAAAAAGGCACGTGGGATTGTTCTCTATTTCGCATTGCGCGGCAGGAAGGGATAAGAACAAATGGATTTCATTTGATATTCAATTTGTTTTTCTCACATGTTAAATGTGAAACATATGTGGCGCCCCATTTCAAACAGAAGGCTGCTATTCATTGCAGCCTATTGGAGGAGTTATTTGTGTAATTTAAATTCAAATTACACTTTCAAATTCAGCCACAAACAACGGCCGACCACCCTTTCCTATATATTTGTAACTTTTTTTACTAAAGAAAGACAGTTTATGAAATATTATTTTGTGAGATATTATCTCTCAATTTCGGTTCTTTACCGAACTTTCTTAGCATTTCAGACTTTGTTTTGATTTGTCAAATTTACTTGATACTTCGGGTTCCTAGATCGCTATCTAGTGGGTCCAAGTCCTTCGACGTGAAACATATTCGATTTGGGTTTGCTCAGTAGATTGTGCAGGTTCTTTCGAGCTTTCCGTCTTTGACGTTAGACATATTCGATTCGGGTTCGTTCAGCAGATTGTTCGAGTTCTTTCGAGTTTAACATTGCCAAACTTTAGCTGATTTTCCAGCAATGTTTCTGTCATTTTTAGGACACCGAAACAGCCATGAACGCTACTTGAAGTATTCGTCCTTTTCGTCGTCCAAATCTGTCCAGAAATTCCTACACCCTTTTTCTTTGTTTCTTTTTGTTTTTTTATTTTCTTTGTTATTTAACTACCTAAAACGTCCATACTTGTGTTTTATTGCAGACGAATGTTTGCTACGATCCTAGATCCGTTACAGACAAGGAACGTTGTTTCTGAAGCAACGTACCCCTTTATCACTTGCTTCCTTTCTTTGTTTGCTTGCTTTTCATACTGCTAAGTCCTTCGTTCTAGGTTCTCCTTAACCTGTTGATGCAACTTCTTCACATATTTTGCTTTGCTTTGACCATCCTTGTTCATCACATGTTATTATGGAAAAGGCAACATATCAAGAGGAGTGATAGGATTAAACCCATAAACAAACACAAATGGTGGCATCTTAGTAGCAGAATGTACAACATGATTATAAGAAAACTCAACATGTGGCAAACAATCTTCCCAGGTTTTAATGTTCTTTTTAATGATGGAACGAAGTAAAGTAGATAAAACTCCGTTAACAACCTCAATTTGTCCATCAGTCTGGGGATGGCAAGTAATATAAAACATAAGTTTCGTACCTAGTTTGCTCCAAAGAGTCCTCCAGAAGTGATTCAAAAACTTTACATCCCTGTCAGAAACAATTGACCTAAGAATACAATGCAAACGAACAACATCTCTAAAGAACAAGTTAGCCACATTCACAGCATCATCAGTCTTATGGCATGCAAAAAATGTGCCATCTTCCAGAACATATCAACCACAACAAATATACTATCTCTACATGTCCTAGTTCTAGGCAGTCCCAAAACAAAATCCATCGAAATATAAGTCCAAGGGGAATCAGGAATAGGTAAAGGTAAGTACATACCTTGTGGGGAAACCTTCGATTTTGCTTTAACAAGTCACACAACGTCTTGGTGACTCCAAAGTGACCCATTAGTCCACCTTCATGTGCTTCATGGATCAGAATATCACGCATAGATCCTTGTGGAATGCATATCCTGTTTTCTTTGAAAAGATAGCCATCATGCCTGTAAAACTTTCCATCTACACCTTTTTCACAAGCATTAAACTTATCTCTAAAATCAGGATC
Organism: Hibiscus trionum; assembly: GCA_030270665.1. Lineage (NCBI taxonomy): Eukaryota > Viridiplantae > Streptophyta > Magnoliopsida > Malvales > Malvaceae > Hibiscus > Hibiscus trionum. The sequence goes on along the minus strand of BSYR01000010.1, from coordinate 31,732,093 downwards.
ATTAGTGTATAACTCAAGAATATATGCAAATCCAATCAAATGAGAATCAAGGTAATTTACAAGTGCATATCTACGTGATAAAGCATCAGTAATGACATTGTCTTTACCCTTTTTATAACGAATGACATAAGGAAAAGACTCAAGAAATTAAACCCATTTAGCATGTCATTTATTAATTTTATGATGACATGTAATGTATCGTAAAGCCTCATGATCAGTGTGAATTACAAACTCCTTAGGCAACAAATAATGCTGCCAAGTCTCTAATGCCCGAATTATTGCATACATCTCTTTGTCGTAGACTGGATAGTTCAACGTTGCTCCACTCATTTTCTCACTGAAGTATGCAATGGGCCTCTTTTCCTGCATCAAAACAGCGCCTATACCTACACCTGAAGCATCACACTCAATCTCGAAAGTTTTATCAAAGTTAGGTAAGGCTAACACGTGCGCTTTTGTCAAACAATCCTTAATGTTCAGAAAGGCTTTTTCATGTTCATTACCCCACGAGAAGATTGAATTCTTCTTTATAATCCCGGTTAAGGGTGTGGTAATAGAACTAAAATTGGGAACAAACTGACGATAAAAACTAGCTAAACTAAGAAAAGATCTAACCTGACTTATTGATGTCGGTCGTGGCCATTCCTGAATCGCTTTAATCTTCTCAGGATCAACTTCAACACCCTGTGAACTAACAATGTAACCAAGAAATGTAAGTTTGTCAGTATAAAATACACATTTCTCCATGTTACCAAACAACTTTTCTTCTCGCAAAGTCTGCAAAATAGCTCTCAAATGTTCTACATGATCCTGCAAAGTCTTGCTATAGATCAAAATGTCGTCAAAGTACATAACACAAAACTTTCCAATAAAATATTGCAGAACATGATTCATCAAACGCAGAAAAGTACTAGGTGCATTAGTTAAACCAAAAGGCATCAGTAACCATTCATACAGACCTAGCTTCTTCTTGAAGGTTGCCTTCCACTCGTCACCTTCTCTCATGCAAATCTGATGGTATCCACTCTTCAAATCAATTTTGGAGAAGATAGTCGCTTCGCACAACTCATCCAGCATGTCACTGAGTCGAGGAATGGGATGTCGATACTTGATTGTAATATAGTTCACTGTGCGACAATCAACACACATTCTCCAAGTCCCGTCTTTCTTTGGTACCAACATCACTGGTACAACACACGGACTCAAACTCTCTCGAATGCACCCCTTGTCCAACAACTCAGAAATATGTCTTTGAAGTTCCTTCGTCTCTTCGAGGTTACTTCAGTATGCCGGTCTATTCAGAATCGTGGCTCCTGGAATAAAATCAATCTAATGTTCAATGCCACGAAGAGGGGGCAAACCCTTTGGTGTTTCATCTGGAATCACATTCTCAAATTCCTGTAAAAGAGATGAAATTGAAGTAGGAAAATCACTTGGAATCTCAGCAAATAAACAATTATCTTTAAACAATAAAATAAGCAAAGAATGCTGAGAGGAAAGACATTTCTTGATTTTCTTGCTGCTTGCGTACACATTCATCTTATTTTTCCCTCAAGCTTCTTCGATATTCTTTCGTAATCTCACTTGGTCTTCTTGCACTTGACTTGGTGTCAAAGGTGCGAAGGTGATCTCCTTACCTGCATGCATAAAAGAATACATGTTCGTTAAGCCATCATGCATCGCCCTCTTGTCAAACTGCCACAAGTGTCCCAAAAGCAAATGACTTGCATCCATCAAAACGACATCGCAAAGTACTTCATCCTTGTACTTTCCAATGGCAAACGACACTAGAATCTACTTAGTCACTCTGATCTCTCCTCCATCGTTCAACCACTATTACTTGTAAGGATTTGGATGCTTTGTCGTCTTCAAACCTAACTTAGCAACCATCACAGAACTAGTAACATTAGTGCAACTACCACCATCAATAATTACAACACAGACCTTATCATTGATGAGACATCTTGTATGAAAGATGTTCTCTCGTTGTTGTTCATCTTGGATCGGTTGCGTGTTCAAACTTCTCTTGACAACAAGTGCTTCACCGGTAGCAAATGTTTGCACGTTGTCATCATCTTCTTCAACGTCCACTGCAGGGGGTTCCTGCTCGTCTTCCTCAGGCTCAGACTCGATCTCGCCACTCTCTAACAACATCATGGTCCTTTGATTTGGGCACTAACTGGCAACATGTCCTCGTCCTAAGCACTTGAAACACAGAATGTCTCTCGAACGTTCTTGTGTCACCACCTGCCTGTCACACCTATTTTCAGTAATAGGAGTCTTTAACTTGCTTGATTATGCTTTCTCGCGTATCTGAAGTGGTGCTTGTGGTGCTTGCTTCCTGAAAATGTTAGTAGCATTTAATGTATTTGAAAATGATTTAAATGAAGCATCACCTCGATTTGAAGACTTTCCGCGCTGCTGGCATTCAACTTTAATTGCCATGTGCACCAAATCGTCTAATTCGACGTAATGCTACAATTCAACAACATTGGCAATTTCTTGATTCAATCATGCAAGAAAATGTGCCATGGTTGCTTCTCGATCTTCGTTTGCACGCATCATGGCCATCTTCATCTCTTGAAATAATCTTCGACGCTACGATTACCCTGTTTTGTAGTTTCTTATATAAATCACGATGGTAATGAGATGGAACAAACCGTTTTCGCATTATTCGTTTCATTTCTTCCCATGTAGTCGCTAGACCTTCACCTGTACGTCTCCTGCTAAGCAGTAACTGATCCCACCATATCAGGGCATAGTCGACAAACTCCATTGCTGCTAAATGAACCATCTTTTGTTCTGAGTAGTTGTAACACTCGAAAACGTGTTCAACTTTGCTTTCCCAAGCTAAGTACGCATCAGGATTTGTTCTTCCCTGAAAAGAAGGAATAACAACCTTAATGTTAGTCAAATTGTCATCTACATGTTGCACACGTCCTTGTCTAAGAGTATGCTATCTCAGTGACCGTTCGACTTCATTGTCGTTTAGCCCTTCATGGGCAGAATTGGATCCTCCATTAATTCTATCCATTCTAGACTGTAATGGCTCCAATGCATTAGCCACCACTCGTTGCATCATGCGTTCCAAGGCTTGCATCTGGAGATTCGGTGGCTGTTGTTGACCCGAATTATCATCAGAACCTACAATTTTTAATAACAAAAACAAACAAACAAAACAACACAATATATATAGGTTAGTGAAAAATAAAGAAACAGACCTCACTTCACACACAATATATTCTCACAGATCACTCCAAGGAAAGATGATACATGCATGAGAGGGGTGAAACTAATCATCTTAGAAAAGAAGTTAAAATTGTTTTGCAAGTCAGAAACGTCGGTCAACTTGTGACCCCTTTTTGGATGGGATCCAGGCATATTTGGGTCGACATGTCTGCTTAAAACTTGTCCGGCTATCAATTATCTTCCCAACGGATCTTGAAACGCCTCAATCGGATATCTGGAACTCAAGATATGACTATTTTAGCAAAGACAATGCATGCAGAAATTCCTATACGGGATTAATAAGAGATTTTTGGATAATTACAAATTTTCATGATTTTATTTGATTATTTGTAATTTAAATCAATATAGGATTCTGCAATATCTATTAGGATCAGATTTATTTAATTAGGATTTATTTTTAATATTTGTTTATTATTAGAAGTTACTTATGTAATTAGGAGATTATATTTCAGCATTTATTTATTGTATTTAATTTCCTAAGTTTACTAGGATTAGAACTTCTCCAAGGCTTATATAAGGAGGCTTCAACCACATTGTAATTAAGATTTGAATGATTAAATAAAGTTCTCTTTTGAGTTCAGACTTGCAAGAAGTATAACTTGTGTTCTTTATTTTAGAAGCGATTCTTCAAGTTCGTCAGAATTTGTTGTTGATCTTCACACTCCTGCTTGCCTAGGTAACTGCGTCTAGGAGGGTGGGTTAGAGCCGCTTGAGGTTGCTTGCTTGGTTAATTGCGATCAAGAGGGTGCCGGGGACAATTTATCCATTTATCTTCCATCTCCATCGTCATCGCCTATCTTCAGCCATATTTTCACCGATCCAACATTCACGCCAATATCCTTATCCGCTTCCGCAAGCTCAACGTTCGCGTATACGGGGCCGTGTCCGTATCATTTGGTATTAGAGCCCCGTATACGCGAACGTTGAGCTTGCGGAAGCAGATAGGTAAAACAAATCTGAAATTTCCAGCTTTGTTTATGGAATTATGGGAGATGGCGTGAAGATTGAAGATGAAGATGACTTGCGATTTGTTGTTGTTTTTTGTCCTCAGCACCCTCTTAGACGTAATTATCTAAGCAAGCAACCTCAAGCGGCTCTAACCCACCCTCCTAGACGCAATTACCTAGGTAAGCAGGAGTGTGAAGATGATCTCCCTCACAAGAACTCGTCGAACTTATGTTGAAGAAGACTTCGAAGGCACAAGCAATCAGCACTTGCAAAAAAAAACTCACTAAATATTTTATTAATCCAAGAAAATCTGAATTACAATGATGGAGGCTTCATCCTTTTATAGATGAAGGATAGCCAAAGTAATTTAACTTCTACTAAAACAAGGAAATCCTAATTTAATTAAAAAAATAAAATATAAACAGCCTTTAAACTCCTTGTGCTTGGGCTGGAAGTGATAAGCTGATAAGTGCAGGTGATAAGTTGATAAGAGTTGCTTGGGAGAAGGGTGGTTGGTTCCTAAAGCATATAAAACCCTAAAAACATAATTTAAATGTTAATAATTAAGTTGGGCTAAGTCTAATTCGTCCAAAAGCCTTATATAATAGCTTTTGGGCTGAATTTTACAAATTCCCGTAATAATCCCGTATCCAGTTTTATGCATGCGCAGTCTTCAGTAAAATGGACGTATCTTGAGTTCCCGATGTCCGATTGATGCGTTTCAAGATGCGTTAGAAAGGTAACTGAATGCCGGTCAATTTGTTAGAAGACAAATCTGCCCAGAAATGCCAGGATACCATCCGAAATGTCGTCCCAAGTTGGCTGACTTTCCAGACTTCACAAACAGATTCAACTTCTTGTCCAATATGCATTGCTTTAGCCCTCCCATGCATGTATCAAGTTCCTTCTCATTGAGATCATCACTATTGTTCTTTTGGTTGCAAAGTGACTAATTCGCATCTTCAAAATTGTTATTAATGCTAGAAGAGGAATAAGCATAAATAGAAATTTGAAAACAATCAATGGTACCTTTTGATTGTAGCGTACCTTCGTCGGTGTTTGTCATTTGATGATCATCTTGAATCAAAATAGTAGGTTTGTCACTGGAACCAAACACAGTACATAGAATTTCTTCCTCATCAATAGGCAAGGTTAAACTCTCGATGGTATCGCCTTCTTCATGTTCTTTAGGAGAACAAATTTCTTTATCATGTTTCGAATCACAGATTTCAATATCATTAGAAGACATGATTTCAGACAACATCTCTCAAAAATTTTCTTGAAAATAAGACTTATCTGGACAATCATACCCGGAATGATCTAGTCGACCATAATAATGGCATCGAGTCCCCAAAAGAGTAAAATTCAATATGTTGCTCAATGACATCCTCAAGAACGATCTGAATCTGATACCAAGTGATACAGACACGGCCTCGTATACGCGAACGTTGAGCTTGCAGAAGCAGATAAGGATGTTGGCGCGAATGTTGGATCGGTGAAAAGATGGATGAAGATAGGCGATGACGATGAAGATGGAAGATAAATGGATAAATTGTCCTTGGCACCCTCTTGATCGCAATTAACCAAGCAAGCAACCTCAAACGACTCTAACCCAAATAATCAAATAAAATCTTGAAAATTCATTATTATCCAAAAATCTCGTATTAATCTCGTATAGGAACTTCTGCATGCGCTGTCTTCGCTAAAATAGACGTATCTTGAGTTTTAGATGCCCGATTGAGGCGTTTCAAGATCCGTTGGAAAGCTAATTGACAGGCGGACAAGTTTCAAGAAGACATGTTGGCCCATAAATGCCTGAATCCCATCCAAAAAGGAGTCGCAAGTTGATTGACATTTTTGACTCACAAAACAGTTTTAACTTCTTTTCCAAGATGATTAGTTTCACCTCTCTCATGCATGTATCAAGTTATTTTTTTGCCTTCTTTTTTTTCTCCTTTACTTTATCTAACACCTTTTCGTTTTCTTGTGTTAGTAGGATTCTAAAAGTTGCATGATGATACATGTACGGGACAAGCCCAAGTCAATGATGGACTCACATTCTCTCTTGTACCAACCACACGAACCAAGTCCAAGATCCTTAAGGATAAACTATACACCACCATGCAAGGAATGGTGACCAAAGGCTTACAATCTTTCACGCAAGAGCAAGAATTTCGGGAAAAGACTCACTCTCCAAGTTTGAAGAATTGGGTCACACAAACCCATGTTGAGGAAGCACACGCCCAAGAATGTAAGGACAAGTCCTTAACCATATTTGAAGTCCATTAAAATTGGGGTTTAATTGTAATTTTTAGACCCAAAGCTGAATTATAAAGCTTGGGTGTAATTAGTTAATTTCCAGCCCAAATCAGACTCATTTAAGTTTAGGCCTTGTCATTCCCTTTAAAATAGCCCAAATCAACCTCATATTCAAGCTACAACCCTAATAAACTGTCCCCCTTACCAGCCATGGAAGAGTGCCGCCCAAGACTCCCTAAACAAGGAAGAGTTCCCATTCAGCATGTAATTACATTATTTTATTAGTTTATGGTTATTTTATTATTTCATTTAGTATTATTTTATTTGGAAGAGAGTTTTATTCTACTTAGGACTTTCTTTTAGTTTAGTCATCCTTCCCCTATAAAAGGATGGGATCTCTTTTGTAAATCAGATTTGAGTTATTAAATAAATAGGGTATTCTTTTAAGTACGTGTTTGAAAGTATCGAGAAACTCATGTCTTCGAAGCTTTCTTCAATGTGTTCGACCGAGTTGAGCGAGAGAGAATCTTCACACTCCGGGTTTCCTATCTAATCGCGGGTAGGAGGGTCGGTTTTAAGCCATATCACAGAGGTTGCCTAGTTAATTGCAACTAGGAGGGTTCGGTGGGCATCACTACCATTCCACAACTCCAAATCCATCTTGTCCAAGTCTAAAACATTGCACCATCTTCCACAAACAGATTTGAACTTTCCAGATTCGATTTTCTTTACTTTGCACTTATCTTTCTTTATCTTTTTCGTTCAATTCCTTCTTATTTTCTTCTAATCTTCTTATTCACCTTTGAATCTTTAACTTTGGGCTCTTATTTTCAGAATTTTCAAGAAACACCATTGTATATTCTCTTGAAATTCTAGATTTTTTCAAATTCAAAGTTTCTTGATAGTCAGTGCCCTAGGCTTGTTTCCAACTGTGATGTGAGCATGTTTATGCCACCCAACGATGCAACTTCGAACTTTCAGGGAAGTTTGCTCTTTCACTTGTTACATACTGATGTGTAACATTTCTTTACTTATATTACGAGTTTTATATGTGTTTGCATAGTTTCTATAAGTATTATGTGATTTGGTTTGGTTTTCTAAGTTATATAAGTATATGCTTTGATATGAGAGCTTGTTGTGTGCTTCTGAATAAGTTTTGATACGGACACGGCCCCGTATACGCGAACGTTGAGCTTGCGGAAGCGAATAAGGATGTTGGCGTGAATGTTGGATCGGTGAAAAGATGGTTGAAGATAGGCGATGACGATGGAGATGGAAGATAAATGAGTAAATTGTCCTCGGCACCCTCTTGATCGCAATTAACCAAGCAAGCAACCTCAAGCGGCTCTAACCCACCCTCCTAGATGCAGTTACCTAGGCAAGCAGGAGTGTGAAGATCAACAACAAATTCTGACGAACTTGAAGAATCGCTTCTAAAATAACGAACACAAGTTATACTTCTTGCAAGTCTGAACTCAAAAGAGAACTTTATTTAATCATTCAAATCTTAATTACAATGTGGTTGAAGCCTCCTTATATAAGCCTTGGAGAAGTTCTAATCCTAGTAAACTTAAGAAATTAAATACAATAAATAAATGCTAAAATCTAATCTCCTAATTACATAAGTAACTTCTAATAATAAATAAATATTGAAAATAAAATCCTAATTAAATAAATCTGATCCTAATAGATATTGTAGAATCCTATATTGATTTAAATTACAAATAATCAAATAAAATTATGAAAATTCGTAATTATCCAAAAAAACTCGTATTAATCCCGTGTAGGAATTTCTGCATGCGCTGTCTTTGCCAAAATAGACGTATCTTGAGTTCCAGATGTCCGATTGAGGCGTTTCAAGATCCGTTAGAAAGCTAATTGACAGCCGGACAAGTTTCAAGAAGACATGTTGACCTATAAATGCCTGGATCCCATCCAAAGAGGGGTCTCAAGTTGACCGACGTTTCTGACCTGTAAAACAATTTTAACTTCTTTTCCAAGATGATTAGTTTCACCCCTCTCATGCATGTATCAAGTTTGCTAGCTCATTAGTGTGTTAACATGTTATTTTTAGCTTGTTGAAATGTTTTCAATAAGTTTACAATACTTTGATGGATGTTTGTTGTTTTTTCATTAAGGGACACTAAAGGACAACAACTAAGGAGCTTCCGCCTAGCTCGACTGATCTCACTCAAGTGTATCTCAACTCAGCTCAAGGCAACTTCTACGCATTATTTTCAGCTCAACTCAATTCAGCACACTCTAAAGCAGCTCAATTCACTTCCAGCTAGCTCAACTTCAGCTCCACTAGCTCAACTCCAGCTGACAAGTTCAGAAGTAGCTGAAAGGTGATGTACGCATTGGAGAGTGTCCTACAAGCATGTGTGATGTGAGCACGTTTATGCCACCCAACGGTGCAACTTCAAACTTTCAGGGAAGTTTGCTCTTTCACTTTGATGTGAGCACATCTTTTCACGACAAGCAAGATGATCCGGAGGTCTTACCATTAGGACCTTGATATGTGCATGTTTGGCCCTAAATCAGCAACCTTCGATTTGAGGACAAATCGCTCAAAAGAAGGAGGGGATGATGTGTGCACGCTCACCAGCAAGTTTTGCACACTTTCATGTTGTGTTTCACACATGAAAGACCAGAGAGTTTTCTTTACTTCTCTCATATTACTTACTTTTTCTACACTCATTTCTGGTTATTTAGATTCATGTTATCACATCATACTATGTATATGTTTTGCATACTTTATTTTCATGAACTTAGCATGTTATATGTGATACCCATACTTAAGCTTAAAACCACATCTTTACTTAGCAAATGTTTGCAGCTTTAGATTATAGTTTGCATCATTTAAAACTTTACTTTATACTTATGCATTATAGTCCCTATACTATTTAAATGGCACATTAGTTATATAATTCATTGTTTTCTTCATAGGTTATATTAACACAACTCAAGGGAGTGTGCTACAGCTCGGTTCCAGTTCAAAGTGTCAGAATCAGCTCAAAACGTTGTTTGGCCGTTTCAAGACTCTACAAGTTGCCAAATGGTTCAAGAACACTTATGAAGTCTTAAAAGAGCTCAAGGATACTAAAGGACCAGCTCACTCAGCTCAAAACAGCTTCAAAGAGCTCAAATAGCAAAAGGGTGATTTCTGAGCAAAAGAGGATTCGTTTCAGCTCCAAAACACTCCAATAGCTAGAGGACTACTTAAAGGCACTTCAAGACTAGCTCACTCAGCCAAAGAAAGCTCGGATCAGCTCAAATCAGCTACTCACCTTTAGCTAGCTAAGTCAGCTAGCTAGCTCAGCTCAAGTCAAGTCAGCTCAAGCCTAGCTTGTCCAGCTCATCTCCAGCTCCTCTGACTACTACCAGCTCCTTCAGTGGACCAGCTAGTGACACTAGCTACCTAGCTAAGTGATGGAAGGGCACCTACCTAGCCGAATAGCAAAGGAGGGAACCTAGGCACCTCTACACACCTTGGCGCCAATTTGGAAAGGTGCAAGGCTGCCGAATAGTGCTTGGTAGGTTATCAACACCTATTCAAGCCCTTATCACACCAATTCGGCCAAAGGAGGGAGACACCAAGGCTGCCGAATCATTCCCTCTCCCCTACACACCATTTCGGCCACCCCTTTCATTTACTATAAATATGTAATGTATTTTCATTTGTAAGACACAATTCAGATTATAAAAATTACTTTGTGAGGTTTTCTCTCATCTTTGTTCTTTTTAGAACTTCTTGACTTATCAAATCTTTTTTGATTTGTGGCGTCTCCCTTTTCTTTCCATCTTGATACTTTAGATTGTTAAACATCCATTGTTTCTCAGTCTAAGTCCTTTTACCACCCTCAAGGCCTCATCCAAGTTAGGGTATATGCTCCTCAGCATATGTTCAGCTTTTTTGAGCCTTTAAATACTACCAACATCCTTTCTCTTCACCATCTTCCATACACCATCCGAAACCATCTTCCTACTTATCTATCTTCCTTTCCTTACACCCTTTTGACATACAAACACTACCATCCTTCCGCAACCTATCTCCTTTCATCCATTTCAACATATTTTCACAAGAAAACATTCGTGATACAAGGCTTGCTTGCATTCAAAGGTCCAGGAAATCAAAGCTTCTCTCTACAACATCAATTGGAGAGTTTGGAGCGTATCATGTGGTAATCAGAGCAACAAGGAAGAATCAAGTACGCCCTATATCTTCTTATTTCAATTCTGATATAAAAAAGAAAAGAAAGAAAATTCAGATTGTTCCAAATACAAGGAATCTGAATTAAATAAAAAATATAGAAAATCAGAATTTCAAAAGGGTGAAGATTGAAGTACAAACGTCCAAGCAACCAACTCCGAGAAGTTCCTCAAGTTTGATTGCTCACGACCAGTTTGTAAGTCAAGTTTTGTGGTAACGTTTATGTTTTCTTCATTTCTTTCATTTCTATCCTTTATTTTTTTCTTACATTTCAGTCCCTAAACTTTTTCCTTTTCATTTTAAACTCTTTCTTTCTTCCTATTTCCAACCCTAACCATTGTTTTACAGCCCAAACGCCATATTATCAATAAAAGTTTTGACAGGTTCGAGTTAGTTCTCTTAAGAACTCGTTTTGAGAGAATTTGAGTGGAAAAAGGCACATAGAGTGTGAGAGCAGAAGAGGACAAGTAAAAGCCAAAAATAAGTCCTAGAGTGCAAACACGAGTGATTGAGTGGAGTGTCATCTTATTTTCTTGGAATAAACGTGAGGCTTTGTGAGTGAATTTTGGTGAGGTCCATTTTTTTCTAACCATGTTGCAGGAACAACAAAGGGAATATGCATTTCATACTAGATGCCATGTCAATGGTAAAATATGCCATGTGATTGTTGATCGTGAGAGTAGCACCAATCTTGCAAGTACACTCATGGTGCACAAATTGGGTATAAAGATGATGCAACATTCAAATCCATATGAAATACAATGGCTTAATGATGATAAGGTTGCCATTACTCAGCAAGTGTTAGTTCCATTTTCCATTGGCAAGTATGAAGACGAGGTTCTTTGTGATGAGCACAACTCATTTACTTCTTGGAAGACCATGGCAATTCGACAAAAGGGCCACCCATGATGGGTTCTTAAACCATTATTCATTTATCCATGGGAGAAGAAAAGTTACGTTAACACCATTGCCATCAACCAAGTGCTTCAAGATCAACAACAATTAAAGAAGAGCTTTTAAGCTATGCAAGAAGAACATTGTGTGAAAACAGCAGCATTTGGAGTTGAAAAAGAAATGGATGTTAGAATTGTGGGAGTTGAAAACAAGAGAAATGGTTGATAAAAATGACGGGGTTGAAAATGAGAAAATCAAAAAAGAAAAAGAAGTCGGAGTTGAAAATGAGATCGGAAAAGATGAGAAAACAAGGCATATTTTATCTAATCCTACTCTTTCTTCCATTTCTTCTTTTGTTTTGCAGGATGACCCAAGAGACACGTCTTTTCAAAGAGGATATTCAAGAAGCATGACTTTTGGAGGACCAACAAATGTGTTCCTTGACGAATTGAAAGTTATGTCCCTTAAAGATCCAAGGGACGTGTCTCTTAAAGATGACTATTACGAGGAGGTGTCTCTTGAAGAACCAATAGGCGTGACTTCTTCAAAGGTTGTGACACTTGAACTTCCAAGAGATATTAGCATTAACATTCCATGTGCATTGTCAATCTTGAGGAGAATTCAGCAACCAACGCCCATTAAACATCCACCATGGTTTGCAATTTTTTTTCCATCTTATTATAAGTTTCTCTTCATCTAACCATGGTTTGTTTTGCAGCCAATTGATTCAAATACATGGAGTTATTTTATCAACCAATGGTGACAAGTTCCTTTGTTATTTTGAGGTTGATTGGTGCACTAGAATCAATGCGAAACTACAAACAACCATTCTGCCCAAGATTACCCGTTTCAAGGGTATGAAGCAAGCATCTGCCATCCACTCAAAGATTATCATTCAAAGCAGTACAAGGATAAAGGTGGAACTATTCATGGAAGGATTAGTTGATCCAGGAGGTTGGAGGCAGAAATGAAGTGTTGAAACTTTGATGAAAGATCATGTCATTTCCAAAAGTTATGATGTTTCCAACCATTACAGAAGAGAACCCCAAGGGACATGTGCCTATTCAGAAGAACCGAGAAGAATGGTCATTCCATTTGGGAAGAGCAGTGAGGATTCATCCACCCCTACAATAAAAGATTATCCGTTGAGAAACAACTTCGATTTGAGGACAAATCGCCTCAAAGAAGGGGAGGACGATATGTGCACGTTTGGCCCTAAATCAGCAACCTTCGATTTGAGGACAAATCGCTCAATAGAAGGAGGGGATGATGTGTGCACGCTCACCAGCAAGTTTTGCACACTTTCATGTTGTGTTTCACACATGAAAGACCCGGGAGTTTTCTTTACTTCTCTCATATTACTTACTTTTTCTACACTCATTTTTGGTTATTTAGATTCATGTTATCATATCATACTCTGTATATGATTTGCATACTTTATTTTCAGGACCTTAGCATGTTATATGTGATACTCATACTTAAGCTTAAAACCACATCTTTACTTAGCAAATGTTTGCATCTTTAAATTATAGTTTACATCATTTAAAACTTTACTTTATACTTAAGCATTATAGTCCCTATACTATTTAAATGATACATTACTTATATAATTCACTGTTTTCTTCATATGTTATATTAACACAGCTCAAGGGAGTGTGCTACAACTCGGTTCCAGCTCAAAGTGTCAGAATCAGCACAAAACGTTGTTTGGCCGTTTCAAGACTCTACAAGCTTCCAAATGGTTCGAGGACACTTATGAAGTCTTAAAAGAGCTCAAGGATACTAAAGGACCAGCTCACTCGGCTCAAAAACAGCTTCAAAGAGCTCAAATAGCAAACAGGTGATTTCTAAGCAAAAGAGGATTCGTTTCAGCTCCAAAACACTCCAGTAGCTAGAGGACAACTTAAAGGCACTTCAAGACTAGCTCACTCAGCCAAAGAAAGCTCGGATCAGCTACTCACCTTTAGCTAGCTGAGTCAGCTAGCTGAGTCAGCTAGCTGAGTCAGCTAGCTAGCTCAGCTCAAGTCAGCTCAAGCCTAGCTCGTCCAGCTCCTCTGACTACTACCAGCTCCTTCAGTGGACCAACTATTGACACTAGCTACCTAGCTAAGTGATGGAAGGGCGCCTACCTAGCTGAATAGCAAAGGAGGGAACCTAGGCACCTCTACACACCTTGGCGCCAATTTGGAAAGGTGCAAGGCTGCCGAATAGTGCTTGATAGGTTATCAACACCTATTCAAGCCCTTATCACACCAATTCGGCCAAAGGAGGGAGATACCAAGGCTGCCGAATCATTCCCTCTCCCCTACACACCATTTCGGCCACCCCCTTTCATTTACTATAAATATGTAATGCATTTTCATTTGTAAGACACAATTCATATTATAAAAATTACTTTATGAGGTTTTCTCTCATCCTTGTTCTTTTTAGAACTTCTTGACTTATCAAATCATTATTGATTTGTGGCGTCTCCCTTTTTCTTTCCATCTTGATACTTTAGATTGTTAAACATCCTTTGTTTCTCAGTCTAAGTCCTTTTACCACCCTCAAGGCCTCATCGAAGTTAGGGTATATGCTCCTTAGCATATGTTCATCTTTTTTTAGCCTTTGAATACTACCAACATCCTTTCTCTTCACCATCTTCCATACACCATCTGAAACCATCTTCCTACTTATCTATCTTCCTTTCCTTACACCCTTTTGACATACAAACACTACCATCCTTCCGCAACCTATCTTCTTTCATCCATTTCAACATATTTCCACAAGAAAACATTCGTGATACAAGGCTTGCTTGCATTCAAAATGTGTGGCTTATTTGTGTTGCCGCCCAAGGGAAGTTTTTTTTAAATAAAATTTGAAGTTTAAATTTTAATTTGTAATTTAAACTCAGCCACAAGTTATGGCCGGCCACCCCTCCCCTTTGTCCTATATATATGTACGAAATTAATGTAAGAAATGTTAGACGTTTTATGAAATACATTATACTTGTGATATTCTCTCATTTTCGGTTCTTCATTGAACTACTTGGCATTTTCAGACTTTGTTTGATTGTGTCGTCTTTCTTGATACTTCGGGTTCCTAGATCGCTATCTAGTGGGTCCAAGTCCGTTTGGCGAAGAACATATTTGATTCGGGTTCGTTTAACATGTCGTTTGAGTTCTTTCGAGTTCGTCATCGTGAATCAACCGCTGAATTTTCAGCAATGTTTTTGCCACATATTGGTCACCGAATTAGCCTTGAAAGCCCCTTGACGCCTTCATCTTTGTTCGAGTCCAAATTCGTCCAGAAATTCCTACACCTTGTTCTTTCTTTCTTTCTTTCTTTCTTTTGTTTTTTTTGTTTTTCTTTTTTATTTTAACTCCTAAAAAACGTCCCTTACTTGTGTTTTTTGTAGAGAAATGTTTGCTACGATCCTAGATCCGTTTACAAACAAGGAGCGTTGTTTTTGAAGCAGCGTACCCCTTTATCATTTGGTATCAGAGCTTTGGTCGGATTTTAGCACTTTCTGCACTACAAGACATCAAAAATATATATATAAAAAGTCAAAAAATCGAAAAAATTCTGCTAAAAAATTCAACGTTGAGCAAAAAAGTCAAAGTCAACTCAAATAAAAAATATAAAAAAATAAAAATTCGAAAATTGTGTTTTTTTTCATACATATGTGTTGTTTGTTTGTGAAAATGATGAAGGATGCTTAAATTTGCCATGGAATGCTTCAAAATCACCCGAAACGACGTGTTCTTGTTTGTTCGGTGATAGGGTTGTTGTAAGCATTTCTGTTGCAGTAAGTCATTGTTTTCTTTTCCTTCATTTTATTTTCAGCCTTAGTTCGTTATTTTCATCATTAATTTCAGCCGTGTCTTGTCTTTTTCTTTCAGCCTTATTTCGTTGTTTTTCTTCATTTATTTCCACTCGTATACTTGTTTTTATTTTTTTCAGCCTTTTTGTGTCATTTAAACAGCCCCTAAATGCCTTCAACTTTGTTTTCTATCACCGTTACATATATCTTGAAGTTTGACACAGTTAACAAGTTTGAAGGATCGAGTTGGTTCCTTAAAGAACTGTTTGCGAGAGAACGAGTGGAAAAGTCATTTGAGTGTGTGAGTACAGCAAGGGAGACAAAAAAAAGGCCATTCAATTATTCTCCCGAGTGAAACACGAGCGCTGGGTGTTATTTTCTGAGTGCACTGTTCTTTGGAGTGATCCGTGAGACTTTGTTGAGCGTGTTATTGTGATGTTCTTTTTCTTTATTTTATTAACATATAACATCTTTTCTTTTGTTTGTTTTAGTGTTTGAAAATAGCAGGTTCTGATGATAATTCAGGTGAACAACCATCGGATCTTCAGATGCAAGCCTTGGAGCGCATGATGCAATGAGTTGTTGCTAATGCATTGGATCCGTTATTGCTTAGCCGGAGACGTACTGATACATGCATGGGAGGGGTGAAACTAATCATCTTGGAAAAGAAGTTAAAACTGTTTTGCAAGTTAGAAACGTCAGTCAACTTGCGACCCCTTTTTGGATGGGATCCAGACATTTATGGGTCGACATGTCTTCTTGAAACTTGTCCAGCTGTCAGTTAGCTTTCCAACGGATCTTGAAACGCCTGAATCGGACATCTGGAACTCAAGATACGTCTATTTTAGCAAAGACAGCGCATGCAGAAATTCCTATACGAGATTAATACGAGATTTTTGGATAATTACGAATTTTAAAGAATTTATTTGATTATTTGTAATTTAAATCAATATAGGATTCTACAATATCTATTAGGATCAGATTTATTTAATTAGGATTTTATTTTTAATATTTATTTATTATTAGAAGTTACTTATGTAATCAGGAGATTAGATTTCAGCATTTATTTATTGTATTTAATTTCCTAAGTTTACTAGGATTAGAACTTCTCCAAGGCTTATATAAGGAGGCTTCAACCACATTGTAATTGGAAGATTTGAATGATTAAATAAAGTTCGCTTTTGAGTTCAGACTTGCAAGAAGTATAACTTGTGTTCTTTATTTTAGAAGCGATTCTTCAAGTTCGTCAGAATTTGTTGTTGATCTTCACACTCCTGCTTGCCTAGGTAACTGCGTCTAGGAGGGTGGGTTAGAGCCGCTTGAGGTTGCTTGCTTGGTTAATTGCGATCAAGAGGGTGCCGAGGACAATTTACCCATTTATCTTCCATCTCCATTGTCATCGCCTATCTTCAACCATCTTTTCACCGATCCAACATTCGCGCCAACATCCTTATCCGCTTCCGCAAGCTCAACGTTCGCGTATACGGGGCCGCGTCCGTATCATTTGGTATCAGATTCAGATCGTTCTTGAGGATGTCATTGAGCAACGTATTGAATTTTACTCTTTTGGGGACTCGATGTCATTATTGTTGTCGACTAGATCATTCCGAGTATGATTGTCCAGATAAGTCTTATTTTCAAGAAAAAAATTTGAGAGATATGTTGTCTGAAATCATGCCTTCTAATGATATTAAAATCTGTGATTCGGAATATGATAAAGAAATTTGTTCTCCTAAAGAACATGAAGAAGGCGATACCATCGAGAGTTTAACCTTGCCTATTGATGAGGAAGAAATTCTATGTAGTGTGTTTGGTTCCAGTGACAAACCTACTGTTTTGATTCAAGATGATCATCAAACGATAAAAACCGACGAAGGTATGCTACAATCAAAAGGTACCATTGATTGTTTTCGAATTTCTATTTATGCTTATTCCTCTTCTAGCATTAGTAACAATTTTGAAGATGAGAATGAGTCACTTTGCAACCAAAAGAACAATAGTGATGATCTCAATGAGAAGGAACTTGTAAATTACATTGCAAAAAGAGACTATGCACAAGGATCCTTCAAGACATCTTCTCTTTCCTGGTACTTTGATGAACTTCCTACATTTACTGGTTTAGATTCGAGGGCGAATCTTTTTGAGGAGTGGGGGAATGATACATGCATGAGAAAGGTGAAACTAATCATCTTGGAAAAGAAGTTAAAACTGTTTTGCAAGTCAGAAACGTCAGTCAACTTGCGACTCCTTTTTGGATGGGATCCAGGCATTTATGAGTCGACATGTCTTCTTGAAACTTGTCCGGCTGTCAATTATCTTTCCAACGGATCTTGAAACGCCTCAATCGGACATCTAGAACTCAAGATACGTCTATTTTAGTGAAGACAGCGCATGCAGAAATTCCTATACGGGATTAATACGAGATTTTTGGATAATTACGAATTTTCATGATTTTATTTGATTATTTGTAATTTAAATCAATATAGGATTCTGCAATATCTATTAGGATCAGATTTATTTAATTAGGATTTTATTTTTAATATTTATTTATTATTAGAAGTTACTTATGCAATTAGGAGATTAGATTTCAACATTTATTTATTGTATTTAATTTCCTAAGTTTACTAGGATTAGAACTTCTCCAAGGCTTATATAAGGAGGCTTCAACCACATTGTAATTAAGATTTGAAGGATTAAATAAAGTTCTCTTTTGAGTTCAGACTTGCAAGAAGTATAACTTGTGTTCTTTATTTTAGAAGCGATTCTTCAAGTTCGTCAGAATTTGTTGTTGATCTTCACACTCCTGCTTGCCTAGGTAACTGCGTCTAGGAGGGTGGGTTAGAGCCGCTTGAGGTTGCTTGCTTGGTTAATTGCGATCAAGAGGGTGCCGAGGACAATTTACCCATTTATCTTCCATCTCCATTGTCATCGCCTATCTTCAACCATCTTTTCACCGATCCAACATTCGCGCCAACATCCTTATCCGCTTCCGCAAGCTCAACGTTCGCGTATACGGGGCCGCGTCCGTATCATTTGGTATCAGATTCAGATCGTTCTTGAGGATGTCATTGAGCAACGTATTGAATTTTACTCTTTTGGGGACTCGATGTCATTATTGTTGTCGACTAGATCATTCCGAGTATGATTGTCCAGATAAGTCTTATTTTCAAGAAAAAAATTTGAGAGATATGTTGTCTGAAATCATGCCTTCTAATGATATTAAAATCTGTGATTCGGAATATGATAAAGAAATTTGTTCTCCTAAAGAACATGAAGAAGGCGATACCATCGAGAGTTTAACCTTGCCTATTGATGAGGAAGAAATTCTATGTAGTGTGTTTGGTTCCAGTGACAAACCTACTGTTTTGATTCAAGATGATCATCAAACGATAAAAACCGACGAAGGTATGCTACAATCAAAAGGTACCATTGATTGTTTTCGAATTTCTATTTATGCTTATTCCTCTTCTAGCATTAGTAACAATTTTGAAGATGAGAATGAGTCACTTTGCAACCAAAAGAACAATAGTGATGATCTCAATGAGAAGGAACTTGTAAATTACATTGCAAAAAGAGACTATGCACAAGGATCCTTCAAGACATCTTCTCTTTCCTGGTACTTTGATGAACTTCCTACATTTACTGGTTTAGATTCGAGGGCGAATCTTTTTGAGGAGTGGGGGAATGATACATGCATGAGAAAGGTGAAACTAATCATCTTGGAAAAGAAGTTAAAACTGTTTTGCAAGTCAGAAACGTCAGTCAACTTGCGACTCCTTTTTGGATGGGATCCAGGCATTTATGAGTCGACATGTCTTCTTGAAACTTGTCCGGCTGTCAATTATCTTTCCAACGGATCTTGAAACGCCTCAATCGGACATCTAGAACTCAAGATACGTCTATTTTAGTGAAGACAGCGCATGCAGAAATTCCTATACGGGATTAATACGAGATTTTTGGATAATTACGAATTTTCATGATTTTATTTGATTATTTGTAATTTAAATCAATATAGGATTCTGCAATATCTATTAGGATCAGATTTATTTAATTAGGATTTTATTTTTAATATTTATTTATTATTAGAAGTTACTTATGCAATTAGGAGATTAGATTTCAACATTTATTTATTGTATTTAATTTCCTAAGTTTACTAGGATTAGAACTTCTCCAAGGCTTATATAAGGAGGCTTCAACCACATTGTAATTAAGATTTGAAGGATTAAATAAAGTTCTCTTTTGAGTTCAGACTTGCAAGAAGTATAACTTGTGTTCTTTATTTTAGAAGCGATTCTTCAAGTTCGTCAGAATTTGTTGTTGATCTTCACACTCCTGCTTGCCTAGGTAACTGCGTCTAGGAGGGTGGGTTAGAGCCGCTTGAGGTTGCTTGCTTGGTTAATTGCGATCAAGAGGGTGCCGAGGACAATTTATCAATGTATCTTCCATCTCCATCGTCATCGCCTATCTTCAGCCATCTTTTCACCAATCCAACATTCGCACCAATATCCTTATCCGCTTCCGCAAGCTCAACATTCACGTATACGGGGTCGTGTCCGTATCACGTACAAGTGAAGATCCAGTGACTACATGGGACGAAATGAAGCGAATAATGCGCAAACGGTTTGTTCCATCCCATTATCATCGTGATTTATATCAGAAATTACAATCTTTGAGACATGGTAACCGGAGTGTTAAAGACTACTTCAAGGAGATAGAGATGGCCATGATGCGTGCGAACATCGAGGAGGATCGAGAGGCAACTCTGGCACGTTTTCTTGCAGGTTTGAATTCCGAAATTTCTAATATTGTTGAGTTGCAGCATTATGTCGAATTGGATGACATGGTGCATATGGCAATCAAAATTGAGCGACAACAACGCTGAAAGTCTTCAAATCGAGGTAATACTCCATTTAAGTTATTTTCCAATTCTTTGAATACCTCTAACAATTTCAGGAAGCCTGCACCACTTCAGATTCGCGAAAAGGTAGAACCAAGCAAGCCAAAGACCCCTATTGCTGAGAATAGGCGTGACAAGCAGGTGGTGACACATGAACGTTTGAGAGACATTCTGTGTTTCAAATGTCTAGGACGAGGACATATCACCAGTCAGTGCCCCAATTGGAGGACCATGTTGATGTTAGAAAGTGGCGAGATCGAGTCTGTGTTTGAGGAAGACGAGCAGGACCCCCTACAGTGGACGCAGAAGAAGATGATGACAATGTGTAGTTGTTTTCCACGAGTGAGGCACTTGTTGTCAAAAGGAGTCTGAATACTCAACCGAATTAGGATGAATAACAACGAGAGAACATCTTTCACACCAGTTGTCTCGTGAATAATAAGGTATGTGTTGTGATTATCGATGGTGGTAGTTGCACTAATGTTGCTAGTTCTGTGATGGTTGAAAAATAAGGTTTGAAGACGACAAAGCATCCCAAACCTTACAAACTACAGTGGCTGAATGACGGTGGAGAGATTAGAGTGACGAAACAAGTTTTAGTGTCGTTTTCCATTGGAAAGTATGAGGATGAAGTACTTTGTGATGTCGTTGCAATGGATGCAAGCCATTTGCTATTGGGTCGTCCTTGGCAGTTCGACAAGAAGACGACACATGATGGCTTTACGAACATGTATTCTTTTATGCATGCAGGAAAGAAGATAACCTTGGCACCTTTGACGCCCAGTCAAGTGCAAGAAGATCAAGCAAGATTGCAAAAGAATGCTGAGGAAGTTCGTGGGAAAAAGAAGATGAACGTGTATGCCAACAGCAAGGAAATTAGGAAATGTCTTTCCTCTCAGTCATTTGTGTTTATTTTGTTATTTAAAGATCATTGTTTATTGTCTGAGATTCCTTGTGATTTACCTGCTTCTATTTTATCTCTTTTACAGGAATTTGAGGACGTGTTTCCATATGAAACACTGAAGAGATTGTCACCTCTTCGTGGCATTGAGCACCAGATTGATTTCATTCCAGGTGCTACTATTCCGAATCAGCCAGCTTATCGAACTAACCCTGAAGAAATGAAAGAGTTTCAAAGGCAAGTTACAGAGTTGATGGACAAGGGTTACATTCGAGAGAGTTTGAGTCCGTGTGTTGTTCCGGTACTGTTAGTATCGAAGAAAGATGGTTCTCGGAGGATGTGCGTAGACTGTAGAGCTGTGAACCAGATTACAATTAAGTATCGTCATCCCATTCCGAGACTTGATGATATGTTGGACGAGCTTTGCGGATCCGTCATCTTCTCCAAAATTGACTTGAAGAGCGGCTATCATCAGATTCGCATGCGAGAAGGCGATGAGTGAAGACAACCTTCAAAACAAAGCTAGGTTTGTACGGATGGTTAGTGATGCCTTTTGGTTTAACTAATGCACCTAGTACTTTCATGCGATTAATGAATCATGTTTTGTGATCCTTTATTGGTAAATTCTGTGTTGTGTACTTTGACAATATTTTAATTTAAAGTAAGACCTTGCAGGATCATGCAGAATATTTGAGAGCCGTTTTGCAAACTTTGAGAAAGGAGTAGTTATTTTGTAACATGGAGAATTGTGTGTTTTGTACTAACAAACTTACATTTCTTGGTTATATTGTGAGTGAACAGGGTGTTGAAGTCGATCCTGAGAAGATTAAAGCAATTCAGGAATGGCCACGACCGACATCAATTACTCAGGTTAGATCATTTCATGGTTTAGCGAGTTTTTATCAATGGTTTGTTCCTAACTTCAGTTCTATTATCGCCCCCTTAACCGAGATTATAAAGAAGAATTCAGTCTTCTCATGGGGTAAAGAACAAGAAGATGCTTTTTTTAAAATTAAGGATTGTTTGACTAGTGCACCAGTGTTAGCCTTACCTGACTTTGATAAAACTTTTGAAATTGAATGTGATGCTTCTGGAGTTGGTATAGGCGCAATTTTAATGTAGGAAAAGAGGCTCGTTGCATATTTCAGTGAGAAACTGAGTGGAGCGACATTGAACTATCCAGTTTATGACAAAGAGATGTATGCACTGATTCGGGCATTGGAGACGTGGCAACATTACTTGTAGCCTAAGGAGTTTGTGATCCACACTGACCACGAGGCTTTGCGTTATATCACAGGTCAGCATAAATTAAATAAACGACATGTTAAATGGGTTGAATTCTTAGAATCTTTTCCTTATGTCATTCGATACAAAAAGGGGAAAGATAATGTCGTTGCTGATGCATTGTCACGTAGGTATGCACTTTTGAGTTATCTTGATTCACATTTGATTGGTTTTGCATACATTCATGAGTTATACCTTGATGATCCTGATTTTAGAGATAAGTATAATGCTTGTGAGAAAGGTGCAGATGGAAAATTTTACAAGCATGATGGTTATCTTTTCAAAGAAAATAGGATATGCATTCCACAGGGTTCGATGTGTGACATACTGATCCGTGAGGCACATGAAGGTGGATTGATAGGTCATTTTGGAGTCACCAAGACGTTACATACCTTGAAGGAGCATTTGTTTTGGCCAAAGATGCGCAGAGATGTCGAAAGGTATTGTGAAAGTTGTGTGACTTGCAGGAAAGCAAAATCGAAGGTTTCACCACATCGTATGTACTTACCTTTACCTATTCCTGATTCCCCTTGGACTGATATTTCTATGGATTTTTTTTCGGGATTGCCTCGAACTAGGACAGGTAGAGATAGTATATTTGTTGTGGTTGATAGATTCTCAAAGATGGCACATTTCATTGCATGCCATAAAACTGATGTTGTTGTTAATGTGGCTAACTTGTTCTTTAGAGATGTTGTGCGATTACATGGTATTCCTAGGTCAATTGTTTCTGACAGGGATGTAAAGTTTTTGAGTCACTTCTGGAGGACTCTTTGGAGCAAATTAGCTACGAAACTTATGTTTTCTACTACTTGCCATCCCCAGACTGATGGACAAACTGAAGTTGTTAACAGGGTTTTATCTACTTTACTTTGTTTCATCATTAAAAAGAACATTAAAACTTGGGAAGATTGTTTGCCACATGTTGAGTTTGCGTATAATCATGTTGTACATTCTACTACTAAGATGTTAACATTTGAGGTTGTTTATGGTTTTAATCCTATTACACTAGATTTGTTACCTTTGCCATAAGAATAGGTGACGAACAGGGACGATCAAGCGAAATTAGAATACATAAAGAAGTTGCATCAACATGTAAAGGAGAGAATCTTGAACGAAGGACTCAGCAGTATGAAAAGCAAGAAAACAAAGGAAGGAAGCGAGTCACCTTCGATGTTGGTGATTGGGTTTGGGTTCATCTCCGAAAGGAAAGATTTCCAGCCCAAAGGCGGTCCAAGTTGTTACCGCGTGAAGATGGTCCTTTTCAGGTGTTGGCAAAAGTGAATGAAGACGCCTACAAGATAGACTTATGGGGAGACTACAATGTAAGTGCCACATTTAATGTTTCTGATTTAACCCCTTATAACGATTCTGCAGATTTGAGGTCGAATCCTTTTCAAGAAGGGGGATGATGTGAGCATATCTTTTCATGACAAACAAGCTGATCCGGAGGTCTTATCATTAGGACCTATTACCCGTTCTAAGGCAAAGAAGTTCAGGGAAGCTCTTTTTCTTACTTGTTCTACAATCCTTGATTCATTTGAGCATGTTTATGCCTTAGAATATACGCTTTATAATGTGTTTCATGCTGATATGTGACATAATTAGGTTATACTACGTATTAGGTATGTTAAATATGTTTATAATCTGTTAAGTGTGTTTTAATGATTGGTGTGATATGCATTATACTGTTTTTTATTTGATAAGAGTTGTTGAATAAGTATGCACCTTTGTTTTCAGCTTATTAGTTTGTATGACACTAAGTACGAAGCTTTGATAAGCGTTTTTCAATTGTTTATGCATGTATAAGGAAGGACATCAGCTCAAGAGAGATATATTCAGCTCGGATGAAGCTCAAAGGAGTGTAAGCAGCTCACCTTAGCTCGAGGCAGCTCAGAGGCTTAGCTCCCAGCTCAACTCAGCTCACTACACTCTCCTTTAGCTCATTTCAGCTCACCTCAAGTCCATCTAGCTCAGCTTCAGCTCAAGTAGCTCAACTCCAGCTCAAGTGACCTACAGTAGTTGAAACATATCCTACACGAGGGAAAGGTGTCCTAGGCATGTGACATGCATGTGCACCCTCCACACATGTGCTCGGCATGCTTGGGCAGCCTTGGCATGCCACACACACGCCAAGCATATGGATCAGCATTTGGCCGAACCAAACAAGGCCCTTACTCTCATTTGTGCGGCACAAAACTAAAGGGTAAGAACATGTGGTTTTTGTTTGAATTTCAAACAAATAACACATGTTAAATGTGTTTCACAAGGGCGCCCAAAACTTCAAATGTGTGGCTGATTTGTGTTGCCGCCCAAGGGAAGCTTTTTTACATAAAATTTAAAGTTTAAATTTTAATTTGTAATTTAAACTCAGCCACAAGTTATGGCTGGCCACCCCTCCCCTTTGTCATATATATATGTACGAAATTAATGTAAGAAAGGTTAGACATTTTATGAAATATATTATACTTGTGAGATTTTCTCTCATTTTCAGACTTTGTTTGATTGTGTCATCTTTCTTGATACTTCGGGTTCCTAGATCGCTATCTAGTGAGTCCAAGTCCGTTTGATGAAGAACATATTCGATTCGGGTTCGTTCAACATATTGTTCGAGTTCTTTCGAGTTCGTCGTCGTGAACCAACCGCAGAATTTTCAGCAACGTTTCTGCCTCATTTTGGACATCAAAACAGCCTTGAAAGCCCCCTGACGCCTTCATCTTTGTTCAAGTCCAAATTCGTCCAGAAATTCCTACACCTTGTTCTTTCTTTCTTTTTTTTTCATTTTCTTTTGTTTTCTTTGTTATTTTAACTCCTAAAAACGTCTCTTGTGTTTTTTGCAGAGAAATGTTTGCTACGATCCTAGATCCGTTTACAAACAAGGAGCATTGTTTCTGAAGCAACGTACCCCTTTATCACACTTGTTACATACTAATGTGTAACATTTCTTTACTTATTTTACTAAGTATCTATAAGTGTTTCCCTCGTATATATTATGTATTATGTGTTTGCATGATTATAAATAAGTTTGCACAGCCTTGATGCATGTTTGATATGTTTTCAATAATTTATCTAGTTTTTAGATATGTTTACTAAGTTATGCCAGCTTGTTGTGTAATTTAGAATAAGATTGGATTGTTCTTTCAGCTTATTATAAGTTTACATTAAGTTTGCAAAGCTTTTATATGTGTTTGTATTGTTTCCTTGTAGATACAATGAAGGACAGGAGCTTAAGGACTTAATCTTAGCTTGGGTGAAGCTCACAAGAGTGTATGCAGCTCATCCAGGTAATAGTTCATTTAACTCATTTACTAACCCCCTATTCAATCAAACTGATGATTTCAGGCAGCAAGCACTGTTTCCAATAAAAGAGAAGGCAGAATCGAGCAAGTCAGAACCTTCTGTTGAAGATGCTGGTCGTGGAAAGCAATCATTGCAACCAGATCGTACGAGGGACATTAAATGCTTTAAATGTCTTGGTAGAGGACATGTTGCGAGCCAATGTCTGAACCGGAGTACGATGTTATTGCGAGATAATGGTGAAATCGATTTTGATCATGGAGACGATGTACATGAACTGATGTGAGCACATCAATTCAGAACAAACAAGCTGATCCGGAGGTCTTACCAACAGGACCCATCACTCGTTCTAAGGCAAAGAAATTCAGGGAAGCCCTTTTCCTTACTTGTGCTAACATTCCAGAATCATTTGATACTGTTCATGCCTTAGAATATAGAGTTTATAATGTGTTACATACTGATATGTGACATACTTATTATATATATACTTATAGTTGTGTTTACATATGTATATATATTGTTCAGTACGTTTACATTATGTTTTAAGTATGCTTATGTATTTAAATAAGACTACAAGGCTGTTTATGTGTGTTTGCTTTGTTTTCATGTAGGTACTTAGGAGGACATTAGCTCAGGAGTATGTAGCTAGCTCAACTCTAGCTCAAGTGAGTGTAGGCAGCTCAATTCCAGCTCACCAGAGTGTATGCAGCTCATCTTCAGTTCAGGAGAGTGTAACCAGCTCATCTCCAGCTCAAGGCAGCTCAGTTCAGCTCCTGACACTTTCAGTTAACTCATTTCAGCTCAACTTTAGCTCCACTAGCTCAACTTCAGCTAACAAGTCCAGAAGTAGCTGAAAAGCGTCTTGCATATCGGGGAGTGTGCTAGTGCACATGTGGCAGCCTAGGTGGTATCCGGTCATCTCCAGCACCCACGTGGCAGCTTGACACATGTGTATGAATGTGCAGCCGAATCAGCCCGTTTTCTCCTTCATTATGCGCCATTTGCAAGAAAGGATAAGCCCGAGTGGTTATGTTTGAATTTCAAACATAAAAATCACATGTTAAATGTGATTTTCATGTGTTTTGGGCGCCTAAACTTGTGGCTGCCAATTGAGTCCGCCCAAAAGGAGTTATTTTCACTCAAATTCAATTTTTAAACTCCTTTTAATATCAGCATCACAACTTAAACGAATTTGGCAGCCCTTGTACCTATATATATGTGTTTAAACAATGTAATTTGGTTAGACAATTTTTATGAAATAAAATTATTGTGAGTTTTTCTCTCAATTTCGGTTCTTCATTGAACTTCTTTGGCATTTTCAGACTTTGTTTGATTGTGTCATCCTCCTTGATACTTTGGGTTCCTAGATCGCTATCTAGAGGGTCCAAGTCCGTTGGCGAAGAACGTATTCGATTCGGGTCCGCTCAGTATATTGTTCGGGTTCTTTCGAGTTCAACGTCTTGTTAATTTCCAGCAACTTCAACACCAATTTTCTGCCATTTTAGTCGTTCATTTGCTGCCATGAAAGCCCTTTGAAGCATTCATCAACATTTGAATTCCGAAACTGCCAGAAAATTCCTTCCTCTCATTTCTTTTCTTTATTTTCATTTTTTTGTTATTGTTTTAACATCATTCTAACATCCATAACATTGTGTTATTGCAGAAACATGCTTGCTACAATCCTAGATCCGTTACAAACAAAGGACCGTTGTTTCTGAAGCAACGTACCCTTTTATCATATGGTAATCAGAGCTTTGGTCGGATTATAGCACTTGCTGCACTACAAGAAATCAAAAAAAATATAATACAAAAGTAAAAAAAATTCAAAATTCTGAAAAAAAAAGTCAAAGTCAAAGTCAAAGTTTGACCAGAAAAGTCAAAGTAAAAAAATCGAATTTTTTTTTCAAAAAAATCGTAAAAAATCAGATTCGACAAATTAGTGTTGTTTACATCTTATACTGTTGTTTGGATAAAAAAAATGATGAAAAATGTCTTTGTTTACCGTGGAATGCTTCAAAATCACCCGAAACAACATGTTCTTGTTTGTTCGGTGATAGGGTTGTGGTAAGCATTTCTTTTGCAGTAAGTACTTTGTTTTTCCTTTCTTTCACTTCATTTTAAGCTTTAATTCCAGCCATGTTCTTATTTTGTTTCCAGCCTTTGTTTTTGTTCAATTAAACAGCCCCTAAACTCCGTTTAACCTTTGTTCTATCATTTGTGCATTTATATCTTGGAGTTGACACAGATAACAAGTTTGAAGGGTCAGATTAGTTTCTTAAAGAACTGTTTGCGAGAGAACGAGTGGAAAAGGCATTTGAGCGTTGTGAGAACAGAAGGGGAGACAAAAAAAGCCATTCAAGAGCATTCTCCCGAGTGAAACACGAGCGCTGAGTGTTATCTTTTGAGTGCACTGTTCTTTTGAGTGATCCGTGAGAGTTTGATTGTGTGTGCAGTGAGGGACTTTAATTTTCGTTTTTTACTAAACTATTGTTTTATTTTCTTGTGTTTTGTGTTATAATGACAGGAAGTGATGATCGTAGTCCCGGTGGAGGTAATCCACCAGATTTGCAAATGCAGGCTCTTACTAGAACTTTGCAACAATTGTTAGATCGAGCATTGGAGCCTATTCAGTCTCGTTTTGATAGAATAGATGGGGGTGGTTCCCAATCTGTCCAAAATGAGAATAATGATGAGAATGACGTCGAACATTCACCTACAGTGAACCATCGTGCAAGACAAGTTATTGATGACAATTTGATTAACATTAAGGTTGCTATCCCTTCTTTTCAGGGACGGACAGATCCGGATGCATATCTTGCTTGGGAAAGCAAGGTTGAACATGTGTTCGAGTGTTACAATTATTCCGAACAAAAGAAGGTTCGTTTGTCTGCGATGGAATTCACTGATTATGCCTTGATACGGTGGGATCAGTTGCTGATCAGTCGGAGACGTGCCGACGAAGGTCCCGTGGCTTCATGGATTGAAATGAAGCGTATCATGCATAAGAGGTTTGTTCCTTCCCATTATCATCGTGATTTGTTTCAGAAATTGCAAACTTTGAAACAGGGGAATCGGAGTGTTGAAGATTACTACAAGGAGATGGAGATGGCCATGATGCGAGCCAACATCGTCGAGGATCGTGAGGCGACGATGGCACGTTTCCTTGCAGGTTTGAATTCTAAAATTTCTAACGTTGTTGAATTACAACATTATGTTGAGTTGGATGACATGGTGCACATGGCAATTAAAGTTGAAAGACAACAACGAAGGAAGTCTTCAAACCGAGGTAATACTCCTTTTAAGTCATTTTCAAATAATTTAAATGCCCCTAACAATTTCAGGAAACAAGCACCACCACCACCACCACCACTTCAGAGTCGTGATAAAGCCGAATCTAGCAAACCGAAGGCACCTACTACTGAGGGTAGGCGTGACAAGCAGGTGGTGTCACGGGAGCATTCGAGAGACATCCTGTGCTTTAAGTGTTTAGGACGAGGACACATTGCCAGTCAGTGCCCCAACCGGAGGACCATGTTGATGTTAGAGAATGGCGAGATCGAGTCCGAGTCTGAGGAAGACACCCAGGACCCCCTATGGAGGTTGCAGATGATGATGACGAGGAGGTGCAGTTGTTTGCCACCGAAAAAGCACTTGTTGTCAAGAGAAGTCTGCAGACACAACCGATCCAGAACGAGCAGCAGCGAGAGAACATCTTTCACACGAGATGTCTTGTGAATAATAAGGTATGTGCTGTAATTATCGATGGTGGTAGTTGCACTAATGTTGCTAGTACTGTGATGGTTGAAAAGCTAGGTTTACCGACGACGAAGCATCCCAATCCTTACAAGCTTCAGTGGCTGAATGATGGTGGAGAGATTCGAGTGACCAAGCAGGTTTTGGTGCCATTTGCCATTGGGAAGTACAAGGACGAAGTACTTTGTGACGTAGTTGCAATGGATGCGAGTCATTTGCTGTTGGGTCGTCCGTGGCAGTTTGATAAAAAGACGACTCATGATGGTTTCACGAACAAGTATTCTTTTATGCATG
Source organism: Hibiscus trionum (assembly GCA_030270665.1). Taxonomy (NCBI): domain Eukaryota; kingdom Viridiplantae; phylum Streptophyta; class Magnoliopsida; order Malvales; family Malvaceae; genus Hibiscus; species Hibiscus trionum. Next base: position 31,702,302 of record BSYR01000010.1, on the reverse strand, counting down.
CAGGTAAAAAGATAACTTTGGCTCCTTTGACACCGAGTCAAGTTCAGGAGGATCAAGCGAGATTGCGAAAGAATGCTGAAGAAGTTCGTGGGAAAAAGAAGATGAACGTGTATGCAAGCAGCAAAGAAATCAGGAAATGTCTTTCCTCTCAGCAATTTGTTTATATTTTATTGTTTAAGGATTATTGTTTACTGTTTGACTTTCCGAGTGATTTGCCTGCTTCTGTGTCATCTCTTTTGTAGGAATTTAAGGATGTGTTTCCAGATGAAACACCGAAAGGATTGCCACCCCTTCGTGGCATTGAGCACCAGATTGATTTCATTCCAGATGCTACTATTCCGAACCGGCCAGCTTATCGAACCAATTCCGAAAAGACGAAAGAACTTCAAAGACAGATTACAGAGTTGATGGACAAGGGTTACATTCGAGAGAGCTTGAGTCCGTGTGCTGTTCTGGTACTGTTGGTGCTGAAGAAAGATGGTTCTTAGAGGATGTGCGTAGATTGTCTAGCTGTGAATCAAATCACAATTAAGTATCGGCATCCCATTCCAAGACTTGATGATATGTTGGACGAGCTTTGCGGAGCCGTCATCTTCTCCAAAATTGACTTAAGGAGCGGCTATCATCAGATTCGCATGCAAGAAGGCGATGAGTGGAAGACAACCTTCAAAACGAAGCTAGGTTTGTACGAATGGTTAGTAATGCCTTTTGGGTTAACTAATGCACCTAGTACTTTCATGCGTTTGATGAATCATGTTCTACGACCTTTCATTGGTAGGTTTTGTGTTGTTTACTTCGATGACATTTTGATTTACAGTAAAACTTTACCAGATCATGCAGAGCATTTGAAAGCGGTTTTGCAGGTTTTACGAGAAGAACGTTTGTTTGGTAACCTAGAGAAGTGTGTGTTTTGTACTAACAAACTTACATTTCTTGGTTACATTGTTAGTGAACAGGGTGTGGAAGTCGATCCTGAGAAAATCCGAGCAATTCAGGAATGGCCACGACCGACATCGATTACTCAGGTCAGATCTTTTCATGGTTTAGCAAGTTTTTACCGTCGGTTTGTCCCTAACTTCAGTTCTATTACCGCCCCTTAACCGGGATCATTAAGAAGAATTCGAGCTTCTTGTGGGGTAAAGAACAGGAAGATGCGTTCCTGAAAATTAAGGATTGTTTGACTAGAGCACCAGTGTTAGCCTTACCTAATTTTGATAAAACTTTTGAGATTGAATGTGATGCATCTAGCATAGGTATAGGCGCTGTTTTAAAGCAGGAAAAGAGACCTATAGCATACTTTAGTGAGAAACTAAGTGGAGCTACATTGAATTATCATATTTATGACAAAGAGATGTATGCATTGATTAGGTCTTTAGAGACTTGGCAGCATTACTTGTTGCCTAAGAAGTTTGTCATTCACACCGATCATGAGGCTTTGAGATACATAACGAGTCAACATAAATTGAACAAAAGACATGCAAAATGGATTGAATTTTTAGAGTCTTTTCCTTATGTCATTCGTTACATGAAAGGGAAAGAAAATGTTGTTGCTGATGCGTTATCACGTTGGTATGCCCTGTTGAGTTATTTAGATTCACATTTGATTGGGTTTGCATATATTAGAGAGTTGTATTCTGATGATCCTGATTTTCGTGATAAGTATGTTGCTTGTGAAAAAGGTGCAGATGGAAAATTTTACAGGCATAATGGTTATCTTTTCAAAGAAAACAGGATATGCATTCCACAGGGTTCGATGCATGACATTCTGATATGCGAGGCACGTGAAGGTGGTTTGATGGGTCACTTTGGAGTCACCAAGACATTACATACCTTGAAGGAGCATCTGTTTTGGCCCAAGATGCGTCGCGATGTTGAAAGGTACTGTGATCGTTGTGTGACTTGCAAGAAAGCAAAGTCGAAGGTTTCACCACACGGTATGTACTTACCTTTACCTATTCCTGAATCCCCTTGGACTGACATTTCTATGGATTTTGTTTTGGGATTGCCTCGAACTAGGACTAGTAGAGATAGTGTGTTTGTTGTGGTTGATAGATTCTCTAAGATGGCACATTTCATTGCATGCCATAAGACTGATGATGCTGTTAATGTGGCTAACTTGTTCTTTAGAGAGATTGTTCGTTTACATGGTATTCCTAGGTCGATTGTTTCTGACAGGGATGTAAAGTTTTTGAGTCACTTCTGGAGGACTCTTTGGAACAAACTAGGTACGAAACTTATGTTTTCTACTACTTGCCATCCCCAAACTGATGGACAAACTGAGGTTGTTAACCGTGTTTTATCTACTTTACTTCGTTCCATCATTAAAAAGAACATTAGTAAGACTTGGGAGGATTGTTTGCCACATGTTGAATTTGCATATAATCATGCCATTCATTCTGCTACTAAGATGTCACCATTTGAGGTTGTTTATGGTTTTAACCCCATTACGCTTCTAGATTTGTTACCTCTGCCACAGGAACAAGTGACGAATAGGGACGGGCAAGCGAAAGCAGAATATGTCAAGAAGTTGCATCAGCAAGTGAAGGAGAATCTTGAGCGAAGGACTCAGCAATATGAAAAGCAAGCAAATAAGGGAAGAAAGCGAGTCACCTTCGAAGTTGGAGACTGGGTTTGGGTTCATTTCCGAAAGGAAAGATTTCCAGCCCAAAGGCGGTCCAAGCTGTTACCGCGCGGAGATGGTCCTTTCCAGGTGTTGGCGAAAGTGAACGACAATGCCTACAAGATAGACTAACCGGGAGATTATAATGTGAGTGCCACTTTTAATGTTTGTGACTTAGCCCCTTTTGATGACTCTACAGATTTGAGGTCAAATCCTTTTCAAGAAGGGGGGGATGATGTGAACACATCAATTCATAACAAACAAGCTGATCCGGAGGTCTTACCAACAGGACCCATCACTCGTTCTAAGGCAAAGAAATTCAGGGAAGCCCTTTTCCTTACTTGTGCTAACATTCCAGAATCATTTGATACTGTTCATGCCTTAGAATATAGAGTTTATAATGTGTTACATACTGATATGTGACATACTTATTATATATATACTTATAGTTGTGTTTACATATGTATATATATTGTTCAGTACGTTTACATTATGTTTTAAGTATGCTTATGTGTTTAAATAAGACTACAAGGCTGTTTATGTGTGTTTGCTTTGTTTTCATGTAGGTACTTAGGAGGACATTAGCTCAGGAGTGTGTAGCTAGCTCAACTCTAGCTCAAGTGAGTGTAGGCAGCTCAATTCCAGCTCACCAGAGTGTATGCAGCTCATCTTCAGTTCAGGAGAGTGTAACCAGCTCATCTCCAGCTCAAGGCAGCTCAGTTCAGCTCCTGACACTTTCAGTTAACTCATTTCAGCTCAACTTTAGCTCCACTAGCTCAACTTCAGCTAACAAGTCCAGAAGTAGTTGAAAAGCGTCTTGCATATCGGGGAGTGTGCTAGTGCACATGTGGCAGCCTAGGTGGCATCCGGTCATCTCCAGCACCCACGTGGCAGCTTGACACGTGTGTGTGAATGTGCAGCCGAATCAGCCGTTTTCTCCTTCATTATGCGCCATTTGCAAGAAAGGATAAGCCCGAGTGGTTATGTTTGAATTTCAAACATAAAAATCACATGTTAAATGTGATTTTCATGTGTTTTGGGCGCCTAAACTTGTGGCTGCCAATTGAGTCCGCCCAAAAGGAGTTATTTTCACTCAAATTCAATTTTTAAACTCCTTTTAATATCAGCCACACAACTTAAACGAATTTGGCAGCCCTTGTACCTATATATATGTGTTTAAACAATGTAATTTGGTTAGACAATTTTTATGAAACAAAATTATTGTGAGTTTTTCTCTCAATTTCGGTTCTTCATTGAACTTCTTTGGCATTTTCAGACTTTGTTTGATTGTGTCATCCTCCTTGATACTTTGGGTTCCTAGATCGCTATCTAGAGGGTCCAAGTCCGTTGGCGAAGAACGTATTCGATTCGGGTCCGCTCAGTATATTGTTCGGGTTCTTTCGAGTTCAACGTCTTGTTAATTCCCAGCAACTTCAACACCAATTTTCTGCCATTTTAGTCGTTCATTTGCTGCCATGAAATCCCTTTGAAGCATTCATCAACATTTGAATTCCGAAACTGCCAGAAAATTCCTTCCTCTCATTTCTTTTCTTTATTTTCATTTTTTTTGTTCTTGTTGTTTTAACATCATTCTAACATCCATAACATTGTGTTATTGCAGAAACATGCTTGCTACAATCCTAGATCCGTTACAAACAAAGGACCGCTGTTTCTGAAGCAACGTACCCTTTATCATGAACCTCCGAAAGAAGATGACGATGATGACCTTGAATTAGCAGCAACTGGTGACATTCTAGTTGTCGAATGAAGTCTGAATGTTCAGCCAGCATAGGATAAACTGCAACGAGACAATCTCTTCCATACGAGATGCCATGTGAAAGACAAGGTATGTATTGTGATTATTGATAGTGGTAGTTGTACTAACGTTGCTAGTACTCTCATGGTTGAAAAGCTAGGCTTGACGAAAACGAAGCATCCTAATCCGTACAAGTTACAATAGTTGAATAATGTTGGTGAAATCAAAGTTACCAAACAAGTTGTTGTACCATTTCCATTGGTAAGTACAAGGATGAGGTAACTTGTGATGTTTTTTCTATGGATGCTTGTCATTTGTTGTTAGGAAGACGATAAGAGAGTTTTGCACGATTGTTACACCAATCGATACTCTTTTACTCATGAGGGAAAAAAGGTAATTTTGGCACCTTTGACTCCAAGTGAAGTATATGAAGACCAAATTCATTTGAAGGCGAGTATTGTAGCTTGGAAGGCAAGAAAAGAGGAGAATGAATGTGAAAAAGAGAAAGCGAATTCAAAGATATTATCTGATTCTACATTTTCTTCTACTTCTTCTAATTTACAAATTGATAAAGTGGTGCCATATGAAGTCCCAAAGGTTGCAAAAATTGGTATGTCTAGCACATTTATGTTCTTTTTAGAAATTCAGCAACATTCTTTATCACGGTTTGACATTCCTTTCCATAGTGCTATTGATTTTTCATCTTTGGATTATGAGTTCTTTTGTTGTACTTGGATTTATGAATCTGCGTTTGTGAATCTGGTTGATAGTCGAGAATTGCATTGTTCTTTGGAGTTGTATTTGCGTATACGTGTTTGTAGGATCAAGAATGTGCAACGAGCTTTGTTTGCATCTATGTTGTCCATTATTTGAAAGGGTACAAGAATGAAGGCACATCTTGCGCCTTCAACATTTGTGTTCTTTGCAAAAGAGTTTGTGCCAGGTGGCTGGCATTTATGCCAAGCACGGAGGTTAAAGAAGTTCCTCGCCAAATGAAAATCGAAGTTGTTCCCTTTTGTCCTGATCGTCGTTTTGGAAACAAATTGCATTAAAGAAGGGGGGGTGATGTGAGCACGTTTATGCCATCCAACGGTGCAACTTCAAACTTTCAGGGAAGTTTGCTCTTTCACTTGTTACATACTGATGTGTAACATTTCTTTACTTATATTACTAAGTATCTATAAGTGTTTCCCTTGTATATATTATGTATTATGTGTTTGCATGATTATAAATAAGTTTGGACAGCCTTGATGCATGTTTGATATGTTTTCAATAATTTATCTAGTTTTTAGATATGTTTACTAAGTTATGCCAGCTTGTTGTGTAATTTAGAATAAGTTTGGATTGTTCTTTCAGCTTATTATAAGTTTACATTAAGTTTGCAAAGCTTTTATATGTGTTTGTATTGTTTCCTTGTAGATACAATGAAGGACGGCAGCTTAAGGACTTAATCTTAGCTCGGGTGAAGCTCACAAGAGTGTATGCAGCTCATCTCAAGCTCAAAGGAGTGTATGCAGCTCATCTCAGCTCAATTCAGCTCACTACACTCTCAGTTAGCTAAATTCAGCTCCGTTCAGCTCAACTTCAGCTCAACTCCAGCTGACGAGTCCAAAAGCAGCTGAAACCTTTCCTACGTGTGGGAGAGTGTCCGAGAGGCATGTGCCTTGCATATGGGCGTCCTACCCTTCCTCCATGCATGTGCACGACATGTGGCAGCCTTGGCAGATTTGTTTTGAATTTAAACACACATTAAGTTTAAATTTCAGCCATGCAAATAGGAGCCTAACCCCTCTACGATGTCTATATATTTGTAATCTTTTACTTTACAAAGGTTAGAGTTTTTGAATGAAAAATTTATTTGTGAGTTTTCTCTCAAATTCGGTTCTTTTTAGAATTTCTTTGACATTTCAGACTTTATTTTATTGTGTCAAATTTCCTTGATACTTCGGGTTCCTAGATTGCTATCTAGAGGTCCAAGTCTGTTGACGTTGAACGTATTCGATTCGGGTTTGCATAACAGATTGTGCGAGATCTTCGTTGTTCAAGCTTCCAGCAAGTTTCTGCCATTTTTGAGCACACAAGACGGCCATGGATGAACGTTGAAGCATTCATCTTCCTCCTTCAAATCTGCCCAAAAATTCCAGCAACTTCTTCTTTCTTCATTTTTGCGTAATTCTAAGCCTAAAAGCAGCCTCTTTGTTTTGTTTAATTGCAGGGAAATGCTTGCTTCAATCCTAGATCCGTATCACTCAAGGAACGTTGTTTTGACATGCAACGCCCTTATCAATGTGAGCAAAATATGGGGCGTCCTACACCTCTCCAAGAATGTGCACGGCATGTGTGAGACCTTGTGCATGTGTGGGCAAGCATGTGGACAGATTTGAAATTCAAACAATTAACACATGTTGATAAAGGGTACGTTGCATCAGAAACAACGGTCCTTTGTTTGTAACGGATCTAGGATTGTAGAAAGCATGTTTCTGCAATAACACAATGTTATGGATGTTAGAATGATGTTAAAACAACAAGAACAAAAAAAAAACCGAAAATAAAGAAGGAAATGAGAAGAAGGAATTTTCTGGCAGTTTCGGAATTCAAATGTTGATGAATGCTTCAAAGGGCTTTCATGGCAGTAAATGAACGACTAAAATGGCAGAAAATTGGTGTTGAAATTGCTGGAAATTAACAAGATGTTGAACTCGAAAGAACCCGAACAATATACTGAGCGGACCCGAATCGAATACGTTCTTCGCCAACGGACTTGGACCCTCTAGATAGCGATCTAGGAACCCGAAGTATCAAGGAGGATGACACAATCAAACGAAGTCTGAAAATGCCAAAGAAGTTCAATGAAGAACTGAAATTGAGAGAAAAACTCACAATAATTTTGTTTCATAAAAATTGTCTAACCTTGTTCATACAAATTTAACAAATATATATAGGGAAAAACAAGGGAGAGGGTGCCCAAATTAGTGGCTGAGTTTGAATTGAAAATAAACACATGTTAAATGTGTTTAAAAATGCAAAAGAAATCTGCCAATAACCTCCCCCAAATTGCAGCACATGTGATGATAATTTGTGGCTGAGTTTGAACGAAATTAACACATGTTAAATGTGTTCAAATTTCAAAAAAAAGGTGGCTGATAACTTCTCTTCAAAATGGCGCCCAAATTGCTTCAAATCTGCCACATGCTTGCACACACATGCACATTCTGTCCACACATGCCGTGCACATGCTTGAAGAGATGTAGGACGCCCCACATGCTGCTCACATGCTTGTAGGACACTCTCCCACATGTAGGACACCTTTGAGCTGCTTCTGGACTTGTTAGCTGGAGTTGAGGTAGTGGAGCTAAAGTTGAGCTGACTGGAGCTGAAACGAGCTGAATTCAGCTAGCTGGGAGTGAAGTGAGCTGAGTTGACCTGCCTATACTCCTTTGAGCTGAAGATGAGCTACGTACACTCCCGTGAGCTTCATCCGAGCTAAGTTTAAGCCTTTGAGCTGCTGCCCTTTTATTGTAACTATATGAAAACAAAAGAAACACACTCAGAGCATTGTAAACTTATTGAAAACATTCAAGCAAGCTACAAAACAATGCACCCTTATTGTTTTAACACACAACAAGCTAACATAGCTTATCATAAAATATTATAAGCTGGCAAACTTATCTAAAACACACTTAACATAATATATACATAGCAAACACACCTATATAAGTAGTATAATATATGTATGTCACATATCAGCATGCAACACATTATAAAGCCTATGTTCTAAGGCATGAACATGCTCGAATGAATCAGGAATTGTAGCACAAGTAAGAAAAAGGGCTTCCCTGAATTTCTTTGCCTTAGAACGAGTGACGGGTCCTGTTGGTAAGACCTCCGGATCAGCTTGTTTGTTCTGAACTGATGTGCTCACATCACATGTGGACAGATTTCAAATTCAAATAATTCACACAATTAACACATGTAAAATGTGTGAATTAAACTCAGCCACACATTAAGGAAGTTATGTGCAGATTTTCGTTTGAATTTGAACACAAAATACATGTGTTAAATTCGTCCAACTTTCAGCCACACATTTGGGCGGCTTCATCCCTTTGTATGTGCTATATATTTGTAAACTTTAATGTACAATGGTTACACACTTTTGAATAAAAATTTACTTGAGAGAATTTCTCTTGTTCAGTTCTTTTCAGAACTTCTTCTTGACATTTCAACTTGTTTGTTGTGTCAATCCTTGATACTTCGGGTTCTTAGATCGCTATCTAGTGGGTCCAAGTCCTTTGACGTTGAACATATTCGATTCAAGTTTGCATAGGAAATTGTGAAGGTTCTTTCGAGTTCATCGTTCTTTCAGAATTCCAGAAAATTTCCACCAACCTTACTGCCATTGATGAATGCTCAAACCTTGCTGCCATTGTTGAACATTGAAGCACTCATCTTCATCATAATTCTAAAATCCTTCTAAACAACAACTCCGATTTTTTCTTTCTTCTTCATTTCCTCTTCTTGTTTCACCGTTAAACTATGTTAAACACCACCAACTTAATTCCTCTGTTTTGTTGTTGTTTTTATTGTAGAGACATGCTTGCGACAACCCTAGATCTGTTAACATTCGAGGAACGCCATTTCGACAAGCCTTGCCGTATCAAAGTGATTTTGAGAGTTTCCAACGTATTAGCAAGCCCTACATCTTGTTGGTTCGGCAAAGGCTGGTGCCTTCTTGAATGATTTCCTTGTTATTCGGCTTGATTGATGACCCCTCCATGTGTTTCCCTCCAAGAAATGGCGCCCAAACATGTTTCCCTCTAAGGCTGGTCGGTCATGTCTCTTGGGGAGGGAACATGCCCTTTAGATGATGAGCTGAGTATGGTAGCTTGAGCTGAGATGAGCTGGCCGAGCTAGTGGTGAGCTGAAATGAGCTGAGCTACTAGCTGAATGAGCTTCACTTAGTGTTGGATCTGATTTGAGCTAATAAGAGCTGCCCTTAGCTAGGTGAGCTTGTCTTTAAGTGTCCCTGAGCTACCTCGAGTTGTTAGGAGCTGTTTAGGAGCTTGCATTGTCTTGAAGCTTTGGCCGAGATGGTTTGATCTTGAAATGAGCTAAACGAGCATATGATGAGCTACCTTTCCATCCCCTTGCTTATTTGGATTATATGTCCTACAAAGAAAATATAAATAATATAAGTAAATGCAACTAAATGTAAAATGATTAATTACCTGAGATAAAAAACAAAATGAAAACTTAAGTAAAGATGTGGTTATTATATGCATGAATAGAATAATTCATATGATATGCATTTCATAGTATATGATGAATGGGAACATATAATAATAACCTAAGAAATCATATGCAAGGCATATATATTGATAAAGGTGTGTTGCTTGAGAAACAATGTTCCTTGTCTGTAACGGATCTAGGATAGTAGCAAGCATATCTTTGCAATAAAAACAAATATGGACATTGTTTTAGGATCAAAATAACAAGAAAAATAAAAAGAAACAAAAAAAAGGGTGTAGGAATTTCTAAACAGATTTTGGACGACGAAGAAGACGAATGCTTCAAAGGGCATTCATGGCTGTTTCGGTGTCCAAAAAATGACAGAAACGTTGCTGGAAATTCAGCGGAAATTTGGTAACGTTAAACTCGAAAGAACCTGCACAATCTACTGAGCAAACCCGAATCGAATCTGTCTAACGCCGAAGGACTTAGACCCACTAGATAGCGATCTAGGAACCCGAAGTATCAAGTAAATTTTTGACAAATCAAAACAAAGTCTGAAATGTCAAGTAGTTCTAAAAAGAACCGAAGTTGAGAGATAATATCTCACAAAATAAAATTTTCATAAATTGTCTAACCTTTTTACAATTATGTTCGGCAATATAAATAATACATAAAGATGGTTGTCGATTATACACTTGTGGCTGTTAATGAAGCCATTTAAAAAATTAAAAGTAAACTACCTATGGGCGGTATTGAATATCATCCGTGTATTCAAAGGGGTGGGAATGTGAATTAAAACACATGCAAAATATGCATGCATTTAAAATTCAAAAAAAAACTTTGTAGTTTGAAATTCAATTGGCATAAACCAATTCACCTTATCCATTCTCTACCCGCACAATGTGATAGAAAAATAATTCGGCACGTGATGAAATTCAAACAATATAGGTCTCTGGCCATGTAATTGTGCTTGACCTTTTTTTTGAATTTTAAATTGCACCCAGCTGCATGCTTTGAAATTACCCACGTGCTTTGTTTTTTTTTGGTGCTGGAAATACCTTGTTCGATGCTGGTCACGTATGGTGAAGGTTGTTCGTGCATGACACATGCACACACATACTCGAAACTATGTCATTTCGGCCCACACTTGTTGTACTGGCTGCCACACACCTGTAGGACACTTGTTCAGCTGCTACGGGACTTGTCAGTTGTAGTTGAGCTAGTGGAGCTGACTGGAAATGAGCTGAGCTGAAACAAACTAGCTGAAAGTGAGCTGGTTACCCTCTCCTGAGCTAGGACCGAGCTGCATACACTTATGTGAGCTGGAGATGAGTTGCACACACTCACTTGAGCTGGAGTTGAGCTGCGTATGCTCACTTGAACTAGTGTCCTCCAACGTACCTGTCACAAAACAATGAAACTTCTATCAAAGTTTTGTAAACTTATTCAATAACACGTAAACAAATATAAAAACATTATAAGGCATATCAAACTTATTCAAAACACACCAAACATACTATATACATAGTAAAACGCACCAATATAAATAATATAGCATAAAAATATTACACATCAGTATGTAACAAGTGTAAAAGCAAACTTCCCTGAAATTTTGAAGTTGCATTCGTTGGGTGGCATAAACCTGCTCACATCATACCCCCTTCTTTAATGCGATTTGTCCCCAAATCGACCCTCATTACAAAAGGGAACAATTTTTACTTTCGCTTGGCAGGGAACTTCCTCAGCCGTCTTGCTCGGCACATATACCATCCTCTCGAGTCAAGTTCTTTTACAAAGAACACAAATGGAAATGCCTTCTTTCTTGTACCTTTCCGAATAATGCACAACATAAAGTTGGACAATGCTCGTTGCACATTCGTAATCCTGCAAACAATGACATACAAAGGTAACTCCAAGGAACAACTAGAATTTCAACGATCATCTAGAATCACAACACAAGGTTGTTCGCAATTCAATGTACAACCAAAGAAATCAGCATATAAAACTGAAAAATCAATAGTACAATGGAAAGGAACGTCAAACTGTGGTAAAGAAGGTTGTTGAATTTCTGGAAAGAATTTAAATGCACTAGACATACCAACAGTAGCAACCTTGGGAACTTCACATGACATCACCTTCTTATCCTGCAATTAAGAAGAAGAAGTAGAACAAAATGTCGAATCAAATAATACATGTGAATTTGCTTTCTTCTTTTCGCATTCATTCTTCTCTTTGTTGGCCTTCCAAGCTGCGTTACTCGCTTTCAAATGAACTTCGTCTTCATATACTTCACTTGGAGTCATAGGTGCCAAAGTTACCTTTTTGCCCTCATGAGTAAAAGAGTATCGATTGGTGTAACAATCGTGCAAAAATCTCTTATCATACTGCCACGGTCTTCCTAACAACAAATGACAAGTATCCATAGAACAAACTTCACAAATTACCTCATCCTTGTATTTACCAATGAAAAATGGTATAACAACTTGTTCGGTAACTTTGATTTCACCACCATTATTCAACCATTGTAACTTGTACGGATTGGGATGCTTTGTCGTCTTCAGGCCTAACTTATCAACCATGAGAGTACTAGCAACGTTAGCACAACTACCACTATCAATAATCACAACACATACCTTACTGTTCACGTTGCATCTCGTATGGAAGAGGTTGTTTCCTTGCGGTTCATCCTGTGCTGGCTGATCATTCAGACTTCTCTTGTCAACAAGTGCTTCACCGGCAGCAAATGTTTGCACATTGTCATCATTTATCTCTTCATGGACAGAATGGGAACCACCCCCATCTAATCTATCCAATTGAGAATGTATATGTTTCAATGCATTTGCAATCACTCGTTGCATCATGCGCTCTAAGGCTTGCATCTGGAGATTCGGTGGTTGTTGCTCATCTGAATTATCATCAGAACCTGGCATGTTGAAAAACCAAAACAACAAACAAAAACACACAATATATATATATATATATATATATATTAGTGATAAAAAATAAAGAAATGGACCTCACTGCACACTCAACAAAATCTCACAAATCGCTCCAAGGAAAGATCGCTCAATAATTGCACTCAAACGCTCATGTTTCACTCAGGAGAATACTTGAATGGCTCTTTTTGTCTCCCATTATGTTCTCACATGCTCAATTGCCTTTTCCACTCGATCTCTTGCAATTAGTTCTTTAAGGAACTAACTTGAACTTTCGGACTTGTTAACTGTGTCAAACTTACAAGATAATATAATAGGTAAACAAACAAATGGTTAAAGGACAAATAGGGGCTGTTAGGTGAAATAAAAAAAGGCTAAAAAAGAAAAGCAACAAGGCTTGAAATTAACAATAAAATAAGAAAATAAGCCTGACACAAAAAAAATGAAGGAAAAGAAAGACAACTTACTGCAACTGCAAAGAAATGCTTACAACGATCCTATCACCGAAAAAACAAGAACAAGTTGTTCTAGGTGATTTTCAAGCATTTAATGGCATAAGCAAGCATCCTTCATCATTTCCAAGCATTTCAACGAACAAACAGCACTTTATATATGTAAAATACACTTAATATTCGAATCTGATTTTTTTCAATTTTTTGTACTTTGACTTTTCTGGTCAAACTTTGATTTTTTTTTAGAATTTCGAATTTTTTTTCTTTTTTATTGTTTTGTAGTGCAGAACGTGCTAAAATCCGACGAAGCTCTAATTACCATATGATAAAGGTGTGTTTCTTGAGAAACAACGTTCCTTGTCTGTAACGGATCTAGGATAGTAGCAAGCATATCTCTGCAATAAAAACAAATATGGACATTGTTTTAGGATCAAAATAAAAAAAAACAAAGAAAAAGGGTGTAGGAATTTCTGGACAGATTTTGGACGATGAAGAAGACGAATGCTTCAAAGGGCGTTCATGGTTGTTTCGGTGTCCGAAAAATGACAGAAACGTTGCTGGAAATTTAGCGGAAATTTGGTAACGTTAAACTCAAAAGAACCTACACAGTCTACTGAGCAAACCCGAATCTTATCTGTCTAACGCCGAAGGACTTGAACCCACTAGAAAGCGATCTAGGAACCCGAAGTATCAAGTAAATTTTTGACAAATCAAAACAAAGTCTGAAATGTCAAGTAGTTCTAAAAAGAACCAAAGTTGAGAGATAATATCTCACAAAATAAATTTTTCATAATCTGTCTAACCTTTTTAGAATTATGTTAGGCAATATAAATAATACATAAAGATGGTTGACGGTTATACACTTGTGGTTGTTAATGAAGCCATTTAAATTTTTTTTAAAGTAAACTACCCATGGGCGGTATTGAATATTAGTCGTGTATTCAAAGTGGGTGGAAATGTGAATTAAAACACATGCAAAATATGCATGCATTTAAAATTCAAAAAAACTTTGCTCCTTGGTCATGCATGTGGAATCAAAGTGGCGACATGGGAATTTAGGCACATGCAAAATGTGCATGTCCTTTGTAGTTTGAAATTCAATTGGCAGAAACCAATTCATCTTATCCATTCTCTGCCCGCACAATGTGATAGAAAAATAATTCGGCACATGGTGAAATTCAAACAATAGGTCTCTAGCCGTGTAATTGTGCTTGACCTTTTTTTGAATTTTAAATTGCACCCGGCTGCATGCTTTGAAATTATCCACGTGCTTTGTTTTTTTTGGTGCTGGAAATGCCTTGTTCGATGAGAATAAAAAAAACACATGCCTTGTTCGATGCTAGTCACGTATGGTGAAGGTTGTTCGTGCATGACACATGCACACACATACTCGAAACAACATCATTTCGGCCCACACTTGTTGTACTAGCTGCCATACACCTGTAGGACACTTGTTCAGCTGCTACGGGACTTGTCAACTGTAGTTGAGCTAGTGGAGCTAAAGTTGAGCTGACTGGAAATGAGCTGAGCTGAAACGAACTAGCTGAAAGTGAGCTGGTTACACTCTCCTAAGCTGGGACTGAGTTGCATACACTCTGGTGAGCTGGAGATGAGCTGCACACATTCACTTGAGTTGGAGTTGAGCTGTATATGCTCACTTGAGCTAGTGTACTCCTATGTACTTGTCACAAAACAATGAAACTCATATCACAGCTTTGTAAACTTATTCAATAACACGTAAACAAATATAAAAACATTATAAGGCATATCAAACTTATTCAAAACACACCAAACATACTATATACATAGTAAAACGCACCAATATAAATAATATAGCATAAAAATGTTACACATCAGTATGTAACAATTGAAAAAACAAAGTTCTCTGAAATTTTGAAGTTGCATTCGTTGGGTGGCATAAACGTGCTCACATCATATATGAGTGATATGAATGACATGGTAAACTAAGATGATATGATAACATATGCTAATATGTGAATGCATGCTTATTATAAAATAGGATGTATATATAAGATAATATAGGATAAAGCAAGGAAGAAATCCCTTAGCATTAGCCTTCATGAACGTCCATGTTTTGATCAAGTCATGGAGAAAATTGGTGCTGATTGGGATCGCATCATCCCCCCTTCATACATGCATGAGAGAGGTGAAACTAATCATCTTGGAAAAGAAGTTAAAATTGTTTTACAAGTCAGAAACGTCAGTCAACTTGCGACTCCTTTTTGGATGGGATCCATGAATTTATGGGTCGACATGTCTTCTTGAAACTTGTCCGGCTGTCAATTAGCTTTCCAAAAAATCTTGAAAGGCCTCAATCGGACATCTAGAACTCATGATACATCTATTTTAGCGAAGACAACGCTTGCAGAAGTTCCTATACGGGATTAATACGAGATTTTTGGATAATTATAAATTTTCAAGATTTTATTTGATTATTTGTAATTTTTTTTGAAAGGTAATCGGTATGATTAATGTAGGGAAATCATACAGAAGGCATAGAAATAGGCCTCGTTAAAAAACCTCCCTAAACCTAGGTGGAGGAAAAAGAGTGCACCAAATCTAGCCATAAAATTACAATCAGAAGTCCATATATTTAACAACTCTCAGTGATATGCCACTGACTTACAAAACCAATGGAAATGAAACTCCTGACTATTTCACAATCCAACTGTTCGATAATGAAAAGAACGAGTCATACCCAAATTTTCTCTCAAAGAATAAAGCGTTTATCAAGCCCATGACTTAGATATTGCCAGCAACTTATTTCACCGATCCAGGACCCTCCCAATCCACTTGGGATTGCTAGAGACATAGGAGCCTTGCAAGTCTAAAAAAAGAACTTCCAAGGCATGTTAATAATATGGGCACAACAAATTCTCAAACACCCAATCTGGCAACACCCACTCTCCCGAGATAGTTCTAGAGGCCACCAAAACTCAATCCCTATCATAAGCAACCCAAAATAACTACCAGGGACTATCACAAGAAACTGCAACGGTCAAGATCATTCGCACCGCATTGAAGACAAAGTGGTACCTTCTTTGGCTAAGGTATCTGCTGCTATATTGCAGCAACGAGGGATCCAGCGAACCACGAGGCCTGAAGATTTAGAAAAATCTTGAATCATCCTGACTTTCCAGCGAACCAGTGGAGGGGCCACTTTCTCATTTCGACACCCTTCCACAACTGTCCTACAATCCGATTCAGCTATCAGTCTGTTATTTTTAGCCCATTTCGACTCGTAAAAAAAGGAAACGCCATGAAACAAAGCTTCTAATTCTATAAATTTAGGGGGATCAGGACCCATAGGAGCAGAGAACTTAAACAAGGGGAGACCTTCCTCGTTGCGAAGTAAACCACCTATACCCCCCATCGAATCCGAAGATAAGGCTCCATCAATATTTAACTTAAGAAAACCAGGAGGAGGGGGGATCCGTTTGGATTCATTGTCTGACTTCTTTAGTAAGCTATATGAAGGAGCAGCTAAGGAGAAGTCAGAAGACAGAGAATCCAAGGAGATAAGACAGTCCGGATATTTTGCTTTATGCCAGTAAGCCAATCTCATTCGGATCAGAAGTTCCAATTGCAACGGATCAAACTCTTTGCCATTGAAGATAATATCATTTCTAAGGATCCAAATCGACCAACAAATCGCAAAAGGGACCAGAGCTAGCATTGTTTTAGATTTAGTTCACTGAATACAGACCACAATTCGAAGAAAGATTTAGGGTCCGAAGGGAGGACCGTGGATGTATTCGCCTTTAAGCAAAAGCTGGTCCATATCTTCCAAACATCCCGATAGTGAAAAAATAAGTGAGATACAGTTTCTGGGGAGGAATTACACAGCGGGCAGGCAGTGTCATCAAATCTGATAATACCTCTCTTGGCAAGTTCTATTTTAACAGGAATTCTACCCCAAATGATCCTCCATATGAATATCTCCACTTTGGGCGGAGCGATACCCAGCCAAACACTTCTGTTCCATAGAGAGTTATTGTCCGTAATACCCACCGAGAGGGCCCAAAAAGATTTGACCGAGAAAGTGCCTTCACTCGATCCCAACCATCTCACCCAATCCTTATCCGATGTGCTGGATCTAAAATTCGACAGCAAAAGTAAAAGGGATTTCCACTGCTGAATTTCCCAGTCGAAAATTACCCTTCTAAGCTGTAAGTCCACGTCCAAGTGACGCCACACTTGGTTCCAAATTCTTTTACACTCCCACATTTGTTCACTGCCAAGGCAAAAATGCGAGGGAATTTATCTTTTAGAGAGAAATTCCCCAACCAATGATCTTGCCAAAAAATGATCGAGGAGCCATCCCCCACTTGAAGAGCCAAATTTTGTCTGAAGGACAGTCCGGACTGATCTTCCTCAAAAAAATTCTTCGAAACGCCTTGCCAAATCCAAGAGAAGTTTCTTGGTTTAGAGGGAATCGGCAGAATACTAGAGCTGGAGCCCGGAATTTTGGTCTTTAGCACTCTTCTCCACAACACATCAGTCTCATTTCCATATCGAATTCCCCATTTATATAATAGGGCCATGTTAAGCAAATTCAAATTATTTACCCCTAGACCACCTTGAGCCTTCGGTTTACATACTTGATTCCAGTTCATCCAGTGTATCTTGGATTTTTCCTCATTTCCGCCCCAAAGAAAGGAAGCCATTAAATGATTGAGACGAGAGCTTACCCCGGACGGCAACTTGAAGAGCGATAAATAGTAAATTGGCAAACTACTTAAAACCGATTTAATCAAGGTTAATCTCCCACCAATAGAGAGAAATTTTGCTGACCAGCCACCGAGGTGATGTGAAATTTTTTTAAAAACAGGTTCCCAAAGCGCGGTGCTATTCCTTCTGGCTCCCAAGGGGAGACCAAGATACTCAGTCGGGAAAGTGCCATGTTGGCATCCAATGCAAGTAGCCCAATGTTTTATCGAATCTTCAGGGATATTTATACCATAGACATGGCTTTTATTGAGATTAAGCTTGAGTCCGGAGGCCAATTCAAATACTCTTAAAACTCTTTTAATGTTTTGTAATTGACTGGCCTCTCCTTCACAAAAAATCAACAGATCATCAGCAAATTGAAGGTGGGATACTTCAACCGACTCCTCCTTATTCGTAACTGCCAGGCCCGAGAACAATTTTAAAGACGTAGACTTCTTGAGCATCAGACTAAGTGCTTCTCCCACTAAATTGAACAAGAGGGGAGAGAGAGAGCAACCTTGTCTTAGTCCTTTAGAAGTCTTGAAGGCCTCCGTTGGGGAGCCATTAACCAGAACAGAGATAGATGTCGTAGAGATGCATCGAGAAATCCATTCACTCCACTGGGAACCAAAACCACATTCTTTGAGCACCAACTTTAGAAACGACCAACTAACAATATCATATGCTTTTTGAAAGTCGGTCTTAAAAGCAATACCACTTCTACCCGATTTCGATACAAAATCAATAACCTCATTGGCCACGAGAGAACAATCTAAATCTGTCGGCCCTGTATAAAAGCAAATTGGTTTTCACCCACAATAGTATCCAGCACCGGACTCAATCTTTTGGCTAGGACTTTAGAAAGCAGCTTATACATACCACTAACAAGGCTTATAGGTCTATACTCGTTCAAAGAAACTGGATTCTTCGTCTTTGGAATCAAGGTAATAAAAGTATGGTTTGTGCCAGCATCCCATTCCTTCCCATAAAAGAAATCATCGAAGAACTTCATGATGTCGCCTTTCAACTGCTGCCAATATTGCTTAAAAAAGTTCAAATTAAAAACCATCCGGCCCGGGGGCACGGTTGCCATCGCAAGAAAAGAGCACACTTCGAACTTCCTCTTCCCGGAAAGCACTCTGCAAAAAATCAGCTTGGGATGTTGAGATTTTCCTGAATCCCAACTTCATCTTATCAACTTCTAATGCCGGTGCCGAATTATAAACTTCTTGAAAATGGTTTTTAATAGCTTCTTTGATTAAGAGCGGATCGGTGATGACTTTGTTATCGATCTTCAAACACTGAATTGCGTTGACCTTACGTCTTGCCTGAATGGACTGGTGAAAAAATTCAGAGTTCCAATCACCCTCGGAGAACCATCGGAGTCTTGACTTTTGGAGGGCCTCACTCTCCTCTCTTCGATACTGGGACCAGAGTTCCGATCTAAGCCTCTTTAATTCATCTATGATATCCAACCGAGAAACATCGTTTTGAAGTTTTAGTTCTAACTCAGTAATCTTCTTCTCTATTAAAAAAGAACTAGCTGCCTGTTTAGATTTCAAGTCAGTAGCCCAGGACTTCACTACCAGTTTCATATTCTTGAGCAACCCTCCTATTCGAATGCCTGGATTTTTAACTCTAGTATCTTCGATGGCCATATAGACCAAGGAGTCGAAACCCTCTTCAAATAACCAGTAATTGAATACCTTAAACGGTTTATGTCCCCAATTTGCAGCCTCAATAGTCAAAGTGATGGGGTTGTGATCCGATATAGATTTATCAAGAACCTTTTGGGAAAGACCTGGGAAAGCCAATTCGAATTCAGGTGATAACAGAAAACGATCCAACTTGACGAAAGTAGGAGGGTCCCGATGATTACTCCAAGTGTACTTCCCACCAACAAGAGGAAGATCTCTTATACCCGAATCACTTATAAAACTTCTAAAAGACGAAATAAGAGATTGATTTAAAGAGAAACTCTATTTTTCTTCTGGATCCAAAAGTAGATTAAAGTCCCCCCCTAAACACCATGGAGTCCGTCGAGAATTTAAGAATAGTTTTAAATCTTCAAGGAATTCAACTTTCTCTGAGTCAGTAGAGGGACCGTAAACATTGATGAAACCACAATCAGCTCCAGATTGTTTATGAACACCTATTAATGCAATGAATCTTTGACAAGAGCGTCTCTCTGTAATATGAAGGATATCTGGATACCAAATACATAGAATTCCACCCGATGACCCCACTGCAGGAGAATATTCGAAGTCCATGTTTGAGCCAACCCACAATTTACTCACATCAAATTTCGAAAGCTTTTCTAACTTACATTCTTGGATGAACACTAGACAGGGGCGAATTTTGTAAATCAAATTTTTCAAAGCCCGTTTTTTTTTCCTTTCTTCTTACACCTCTAATGTTCTACGATAGAATGCTTAAATCCATAGATGACGATAAAAGAAAGAGGTCGATTAAAAGCAATCAAGGGAGTTAACATTCATTACTAACCTCCACCTCTAATTCACATACCCTCTTAACTACCGCTTCACGACCCCTGTGAAATTAATTTCTAAGAGATTGCTAATCTCCCACACTGACTCTGCTTCTAATCCTTTCACAGACGTGAGACTTTCTGAAAGCACTTCGGCACCCTTGATCCTGTTACTTGAGGAAAGCTCTTCTAGAGAATCCTGTACCCTTCTTCTCAACATTCTCCTAGAGCTTGCTCGAAAGAAATTCCTGGGAATAGGAATTTGCGATAAGATTAACTGATTCTGGGTAAGATCTCTAGTGGAAGAAGAGATAAACAGGGGAAAATTTGAGTTCACTCCGTCAAAACTGTCAGGAATGAATTCACTGGATTTATGCAGATCCAAATTAGGAATTAAAACTGAAGCACTGTTATTATCGCAACAAAAGGTTTCTGGGGGAATCAAAACGGGCTCAGCATCCAGAGGAACACCAAGCCTCAACACAGGCCTACCCATCAATCCATCTGGTGAACTATCACGGGCTGATAAATTTGAGTGGGCCGCCTGCTCAATATTCCCCATCGAGGCTGAATGCACTGGAGAGTCAGTCCAGGATTTGACCCGCACCGCCTCCACGACCCGACCCTTGTCACCAATAGGCACGTTCCTATCCTCGCAATCAGTGTCGACATTCCCTGACTTGTGGATATCGAAGAGATGGTTCTGACTCCTAAAAATAGGTTCATGTGCCACGTCATCTCTTCCGCTACCCTGTTGGAAAGAAATGTCGATTCTCCTTCCCAAACTATCATCTTCAGAGGAGCCTGAGCAGGAATCATCCCATGGATCGGAAAAATTCCGATAAGCTTCCCCAATTGCCGACCCAGATTTTCCTTCCTTTGATTGCCCAAGACGGATTTTGACTGTATAAGAAAACCCGAGTGATGAGAGATTTACTGTCTTCGGTATGTTAGAGGGGCTGGCAGTACGGATGATCAGCGATGCTATATCTAACCTTTCTTTCTTCAAAGTCTCCTCACAGACTTCCACAAAAATGCCCCATCTTCTACTAATATTTTCAAAAAACTCTCGTGCCAGCAAACCAAAGGTAGTCCCTCTAGTTCGATTCGCACGTAATAATGGGGGACACCATTAACAAGCAGCGGACCAAGGTGGTCGAACCAATATGATAATTCCTCCTTTTTACTTGTGCGAATCAAATCCATATCAGCCACCGTTTTGAAATTAATTACCGAAGAAGCATTATTCGAGCCCCATTTGATAACTCTAACCTCAATTCCATCGTTCGCTAGAGCACGTTGAACAAAATCATGATCAAAACCAGATCTAATAACACCCACCATGCAACAATTTAACCACTCAGTATCCTTTTTCGGTAGGAAAAAGTTATTTGTGCCGCGATTATCACTCGCATTTTTTGCTTCGGAATCCTTGTTCAAACAGTCGGCCTCCTTATTACCCAAAAGAGCATCACAGTATGTGTGTTGAGGGTTCTTTGCTGAAGTATTTAGGGGAACTGTGATACAGGGGTACGTTACTTCAGAAACAACGCTCCTTGTTCGTAAACGGATCTAGGATCGTAGCAAACATTTCTCTGCAGTAAAACACAAGAATGGACGTTTTTAGATAGTTAAAATAACAAAAAAAAAATATAAAGAGATAAAAAGAAACAAAGAAAAAGGGTGTAGGAATTTCTAGACGAATTTGGAATCGAACAAAGATGAAGGCTTGAACGGGCTTTCAAGGCTGATTCGGTGACCAAATTGTGGCAGAAACGTTGCTGAAAAATCAGCGAAAGTTTGGCAACGTTAAACTCGAAAGAACTCGAACAATCTGCTGAACGAACCCGAATCGAATCTGTCTAACGTCAAAGACGAAAAGCTCGAAAGAACCTGCACAATATACTGAGCAAACCCGAATCGAATATGCTTTACATCGGAGGACTTGGACCCACTAGATAGCGATCTAGGAACCCGAAGTATCAAGGAAATTTGACAATTCAAAACAAAGTCTGAAATGTCAAAAGATAGTTCTAAAAAGAACCGAACAAGAGAAACTCTCTCAAACAAATTTTATTTCCAAAATGTCTTACCAAATTACATTGTTTAAACACATATATATAGGTACAAGGGCTGCCAAATTCGTTTAAGTTGTGTGGCTGATATTAAAAGGAGTTTAAAAATTGAATTTGAGTGAAAATAACTCCTTTTGGGCGGACTCAATTGGCAGCCACAAGTTTAGGCGCCCAAAACACATGAAAATCACATTTAACATGTGATTTTTATGTTTGAAATTCAAACATAACCACTTGGGCTTATCCTTTCTTGCAAATGGCGCATAATGAAGGAGAAAACGGGCTGATTCTGCTGCACATTCACACACATGTGTCAAGCTGCCACGTGGGTGCTGGAGATGACCGGATGCCACCTAGGCTGCCACATGTGCACTAGCACACTCCCCGATATGCAAGACGCTTTTCAGCTATTTCTGGACTTGTCAGCTAAAGTTGAACTAGTGGAGCTAAAGTTGAGCTGACTGGAAATGAGCTGAGCTGAAACGAACTAGCTGAAAGTGTGATGAGCTGAAAATGAGCTGGTTGCACTCTCTTGAGCTGGATTTGAGCTGCATATGCTCACTTGAGCTGGAGTGGAGCTGCATATACTCTCTTGAGCTAGTGTCCTCCTACGTACCTATGTCAAAAGGCAACAAACTTCCATTAAAGCATTGTAAACTTAATGGAAACAATAATACAAATCGTAAACAAGTGCACAATTATTTATTAACACACAAACAAATATAAACACACCATAAGTTATATCAAACTTATTCAAAACACACCAAAAGTTATATCAAACTTATTCAAAACACACCAAACATACTATATACATAGTAAACACACTGATATAAATAATATAAGTATAAGAAATGTTACACATCAGTATGTAACAAATGAAAAAGCAAACTTCCCTGAAAGTTTGAAGTTGCATCGTTGGGTGGCATAAACGTGCTCACATCAAACTGCACCGTAGACTGCTTCGTCTCTGGGGTTATTACCCGAAGGAATCGTCCCCCCTCTAGGGTTGGGACCAGATATTTTCTCCATGTATTGACGAGAAGACCTGGCTTGTGACACCTTAACGAAACGGCCATCCACTTTAGAATTATCTAATTTCAGGATAACATTCAGTAAATCCTTCTTGGATTCTAACAATACAAAAGCAAAAGTGGATTGCTTATCTTTTAACTTCTGATTCCTGATCAGAATATACACTCTGCAAACTTTTCCATAATTGCTGCACAGTTCAAATAGAGCCGACCGGGAGACCCTTTTGCTTAGGTTGCCCACAAAAACAGTCCACTCATGAAAGCGATTGACGTACCTCTTCTCATTCAAATTTCTACCCGAGTTTTGGCGTTTCCTGGTGACTTCTGTCCAACCTTCATAATCCTGGTTGAGCGGATCATCTTCCCTAGCTTCCTTGGGCTGTCCGGCGGTCTCCTGACTGCTCGATGACTTGCTACTGTTGCCGACGAACCCATGTCTTCCGAAAACCTCTGAGCTTCTCCTCTCCATCGTAAAAGAAAAGTTTGTCGATGGATAACGACAAATATGTGATTGCACAATGATTATTTGTAATTTAAATCAATATAGGATTCTACAATATCTATTAGGATCAGATTATGATTTTATTTTCAACATTTATTTCTTATTAGAAGTTACTTATGTAATTAAGATTCCTAAGTTTACTAGGATTAGAACTTCTCCAAGGCTTATATAAGGAGGCTTCAACCACATTGTAATTCAGATTTGAATGATTAAATAAAGTTCTCTTTTGAGTTCAGACTTGCAAGAAGTATAACTTGTGTTATTTATTTTAGAAGCGATTCTTCAAGTTCGTCAAAATTTGTTGTTGATCTTCACACTCCTGCTTTCCTAAGTAATTGCGTCTAGGAGGGTGGGTTAGAGCCGCTTGAGGTTGCTTGCTTGGTTAATTGCAATCAAGAGGGTGCCGAGGACCATTTATCTTTCATCTCCATCGTCATCGCCTATCTTCAGCCATCTTTTCATCGATCCAACATTCGCGCCAACATCCTTATCCGCTTCCGCAAGTTCAACGTTCGCGTATACGGGGTCGTGTCCGTATCATTTGATATCAGATTCAGATCGTTCTTGAGGATGTCATTGAGCAACATATTGAATTTTACTCTTTTGGGGACTCGATGTCATTATTGTTGTCGACTAGATCATTCCGGGTATGATTGTCCAGATAAGTCTTATTTTCAAGAAAAAATTTGAGAGATATGTTGTCTGAAATCATACCTTCTAATGATATTGAAATTTGTGATTCGGAACATGATAAAGAAATTTGTTCTCCTAAAGAACATGAAGAAGGCGATATCATCGAGAGTTTAACCTTGCCTATTGATGAGGAAGAAATTCTATGTAGTGTGTTTGGTTCTAGTGACAAACCTACTATTTTGATTCAAGATGATCATCAAATGACAAACACCGAGGAAGATACGCTACAATCAAAAGGTACCATTGATTGTTTTCAAATTTCTATTTATGCTTATTCCTCTTCTAGCATTAATAACAATTTCAAAGATGAGAATGAGTCACTTTGCAACGAAAAGAACAATAGTGATGATCTCAATGAGAAGGAACTTGTAAATTACATTGCAAAAAGAGACTATGCACGAGGATCCTTCAAGACATCTTCTCTTTCCTGGTACTTTGATGAACCTCCTCCATTTACCGGTTTAGATTCGAGGACGAATCTTTTTGAGGAGTGGGGGAATGATACATGCATGAGAGGGGTGAATCTAATCATCTTGGAAAAGAAGTTAAAACTGTTTTGCAAGTCAGAAACGTTAGTCAACTTGCGACCTCGTTTTGGATGGGATCCAGGCATTTACAGGTCGACATGTCTTCTTGAAACCTGTCCAGCTGTCAATTAGCTTTCCAACGGATCTTGAAACGCCTCAATCGGACATCTGGAACTCAAGATACGTCTATTTTAGCAAAGACAGCGCATGCAGAAATTCCTATACGGGATTAATACGAGATTTTTGGATAATTACGAATTTTCAAGAATTTATTTGATTATTTGTAATTTAAATCAATATAGGATTCTGCAATATCTATTAGGATCAGATTTATTTAATTAGGATTTTATTTTTAATATTTATTTATTATTAGAAGTTACTTATGTTATTAGGAGAATAGATTTCAGCATTTATTTATTGTATTTAATTTCCTAAGTTTACTAGGATTAGAACTTCTCCAAGGCTTATATAAGGAGGCTTCAACCACATTGTAATGAATTTTTGAAGGATTAAAAAAGTTCTCTTTTGAGTTCAGACTTGCAAGAAGTATAACTTGTGTTCTTTATTTTAGAAGCGATTCTTCAAGTTCGTCAGAATTTGTTGTTGATCTTCACACTCCTGCTTGCCTAGGTAACTGCGTCTAGGAGGGTGGGTTAGAGCCGCTTGAGGTTGCTTGCTTGGTTAATTGCGATCAAGAGGGTGCCGAGGACAATTTACCCATTTATCTTCCATCTCCATTGTCATCGCCTATCTTCAGCCATCTTTTCATCGATCCAACATTCGCGCCAATATTCTTATCCGCTTCCGCAAGTTCAACGTTCGCGTATACGGGGTCGTGTCCGTATCATTTGATATCAGATTCAGATCGTTCTTGAGGATGTCATTGAGCAACATATTGAATTTTACTCTTTTGGGGACTCGATGTCATTATTGTTGTCGACTAGATCATTCCGGGTATGATTGTCCAGATAAGTCTTATTTTCAAGAAAAAAATTGAGAGATATGTTGTCTGAAATCATACCTTCTAATGATATTGAAATTTGTGATTCGGAACATGATAAAGAAATTTGTTCTCCTAAAGAACATGAAGAAGGCGATATCATCGAGAGTTTAACCTTGCCTATTGATGAGGAAGAAATTCTATGTAGTGTGTTTGGTTCTAGTGACAAAACCTACTATTTTGATTCAAGATGATCATCAAATGACAAACACCGAGGAAGATACGCTACAATCAAAAGGTACCATTGATTGTTTTCAAATTTCTATTTATGCTTATTCCTCTTCTAGCATTAATAACAATTTCAAAGATGAGAATGAGTCACTTTGCAACGAAAAGAACAATAGTGATGATCTCAATGAGAAGGAACTTGTAAATTACATTGCAAAAAGAGACTATGCACGAGGATCCTTCAAGACATCTTCTCTTTCCTAGTACTTTGATGAACCTCCTCCATTTACCGGTTTAGATTCGAGGACGAATCTTTTTGAGGAGTGGGGGAATGATACATGCATGAGAGGGGTGAATCTAATCATCTTGGAAAAGAAGTTAAAACTGTTTTGCAAGTCAGAAACGTTAGTCAACTTGCGACCTCATTTTGGATGGGATCCAGGCATTTACAGGTCGACATGTCTTCTTGAAACTTGTCCGGCTGTCAATTAGCTTTCCAACGGATCTTGAAACGCCTCAATCGAACATCTGGAACTCAAGATACGTCTATTTTAGCAAAGACAGCGCATGCAGAAATTCCTATACGGGATTAATACGAGATTTTTGGATAATTACGAATTTTCAAGAATTTATTTGATTATTTGTAATTTAAATCAATATAGGATTTTGCAATATCTATTAGGATCAGATTTATTTAATTAGGATTTTATTTTTAATATTTATTTATTATTAGAAGTTACTTATGTTATTAGGAGAATAGATTTCAGCATTTATTTATTGTATTTAATTTCCTAAGTTTACTAGGATTAGAACTTCTCCAAGGCTTATATAAGGAGGCTTCAACCACATTGTAATGAATTTTTGAAGGATTAAAAAAATTCTCTTTTGAGTTTAGACTTGCAAGAAGTATAACTTGTGTTCTTTATTTTAGAAGCGATTCTTCAAGTTCGTCAGAATTTGTTGTTGATCTTCACACTCCTGCTTGCCTAGGTAACTGCGTCTAGGAGGGTGGGTTAGAGCCGCTTGAGGTTGCTTGCTTGGTTAATTGCGATCAAGAGGGTGCCGAGGACAATTTACTCATTTATCTTCCATCTCCATCGTCATCGCCTATCTTCAGCCATCTTTTCATCGATCCAACATTAGCGCCAATATCCTTATCCGCTTCCGCAAGTTCAACGTTCGCGTACACGGGGTCGTGTCCGTATCATTCTCTTTCCTGGTACTTTGATGAACTTCCTCCATTTACCGGTTTAGATTCGAGGGCGAATCTTTTTGAGGAGTGAGGGAATGATACATGCATGAGAGGGGTGAAACTAATCATCTTGGAAAAGAAGTTAAAATTGTCCCGTATACGCGAACTTTGAGCCTGCGGATAAGGATGTTGGTGCGAATGTTGGATCGGAGAAAAGATGGATGAATATAGGCGATGATGATGGAGATGAATGATAAATGGATAAATTGTCCTCAGCACCCTCTTGATTGCAATTAACCAAGCAAGCAACCTCAAGTGGCTCTAACGCACCCTCCTAGACGCAATTACCTAGGCAAGAAGGAGTGTGAAGATCAATAGAAAATTCTGACGAACTTGAAGAATCGCTTCTAAAATAAAGAACACAAGTTATACTTCTTGCAAGTCTGAACTCAAAAGAGAACTTTAATTAATCATTCAAATCTGAATTACAATGTGGTTGAAGCCTCCTTATATAAGCCTTGGAGAAGTTCTAATCCTAGTAAACTTAGGAATCCTAATTACATAAGTAACTTCTAATAATAAATAAATGTTGAAAATAAAATCCTAATCTGATCCTAATAGATATTGTAGAATCCTATATTGATTTAAATTACAAATAATCAAATAAAATCTTGAAAATTCATAATTATCCAAAAATCTCGTATTAATCCCGTATAGGAACTTCTGCATGCGTTGTCTTCGCTAAAATAGACGTATCTTAAGTTCTAGATGTCCGATTGAGGCTTTTCAAGATCCGTTGGAAAGCTAATTGACAGTCGGACAAGTTTCAAGAAGACATGTCGACCCATAGATGCTTGGATCCCATCCAAAAAGGAGTCACAAGTTGACTGACGTTTCTGACTTGCAAAACAGTTTTAACTTCTTTTCCAAGATGATTAGTTTCACCTCTCTCATGCATGTATCACCCCTTCTTTAAGGATATTTGTCCTCAAATTGAAGAATGATTTAAAGGGGCAGTAGGTAAATGTGTGAATAATCAAATCCTCCTTCTCCCTTGCTAATGGATAGGCACTTTCAAAAGACACCTCCTCGCAGTAATCTTTAGGAGACACATCCCTTAGGTAGGCATCTTCAAGAAACACGTCCTTTGGAACTTTGAGGGACATAACTTTTGAATCGTCAAGGAACACGTATGTTGGTCCTCCAAAAGTCATGTTTCTTGGATCATCATCTTGAAAAATGTATGTCCGTTGGGATAACCTTGATTTGAAACAGTCTTGAATCGACTTCTTCCCATGAACGTCTCCAAAAATGATCAAGTAATATGATGCACTCCAACTCTCCAATTGTAGTTGTTGAGAGAAGCTTTGATTGCCCCGACTGTGAATGCAAGTAACCTTGTGCCTCCAAACGTCTTCTTTGATGGATTGAATGATGAAGGTTGAGTATGGTGTGGAAAATGGTAGCGTGGTGTATGAATGATAAGAAATGAAAGGAAGGATGGTGAAGTGTTTAGGGCTGTTTCGGGTATGGAAGTGAATGGAAAGAAAAGAATGGGATGGAAATGAAAGAGATAGTGATACGCTCCAACTCTCCAATTGATGTTGTAGAGAGAAGCTTTGATTGCCCGGACCTTTGAATGCAAGCAAGCCTTGTATCACGAATGTTTTCTTGTGAAAATATGTTGAAATGGATGAAAGGAGATAGGTTGCGGAAGGATGGTAGTGTTTGTATGTCAAAAGGGTGTAAGGAAAGGAAGATAGATAAGTAGGAAGATGGTTTCGGATTGTGTATGGAAGATGGTGAAGAGAAAGGATGTTGGTAGTATTCAAAGGCTCAAAAAGATGAACATATGCTAAGGAGCATATACCCTAACTTGGATGAGGCCTTGAGGGTGGTAAAAGGACTTAGACTGAGAAACAATGGATGTTTAACAATCTAAAGTATCAAGATAGAAAGAAAAGGGAGATACCACAAATCAATAAAGATTTGATAAGTCAAGAAGTTCTAAAAAGAACAAGGATGAGAGAAAACCTCACAAAGTAATTTTTATAATCTGAATTGTGCGTTTACAAATGAAAATGCATTACATATTTATAGTAAATGAAAGGGGGAGGTCGAAATGGTGTGTAGGGGAGAGGGAATGATTCGACAGCCTTGGTGTCTCCCTCCTTTGGCCGAATTGGTGTGATAAGGGCTTGAATAGGTGTTGATAACCTATCAAGCACTATTCGGCATCCTTGCACCTTTCCAAATTGGCACCAAGGTGTGTAGAGGTGCCTAGGTTCCCTCCTTTGCTATTTGGCTAGGTAGGTGCCCTTCCATCACTTAGCTAGGTAGCTAGTGTCACTAGCTGGTCCACTGAAGGAGCTGGACGAGCTAGGCTTGAGCTGAGCTAGCTAGCTGACTTAGCTAGCTAATGTTGAGTAGCTGATTTGAGCTGATCCGAGCTTCCTTTGGCTGAGTGAGCTAGTCTTGAAGTGCCTTTAAGTTGTCCTCTAGCTACTGGAGTGTTTTGGAGCTGAAATGAATCCTCCTTTGCTCAGAAATCACCCTTTTGTTATTTGAGCTATTTGAATCTGTTTTGAGCTGAGTTAGCTGGTTCTTTAGTACCCTTGAGCTCTTTTAAGACTTCATAAGTGTCCTCGAACCATTTGGCAGCTTGTAGAGTCTTGAAACGGCCAAACAACGTTTTGAGTTGATTCTGACATTTTGAGCTGGAACCGAGCTGTAGCACACTCCCTTGAGCTGTGTTAATATAACCTATGAATAAAACATAATGAAAGAAACATTAGTTCTATGCTTATTACAATTTAGGGCTTAAATGACTTAATAAGTGCATAAAAGTAAAGATGTGGTAGGTACAATGTGTTACATATCTTCAATATGTAATACATTGTATAACTTCCCTTTCAAAGCCATTTGTCCACCAAAAGCTGTGATGCATTTGTGAGTGTAAGCTTCCTTTAATTGCTTAGCTTTGGCACGGGTGATTGGTCCTGTAGGCATAACCTCAGGGTCCTGTGCTTCTTGTGGTGCTTCTGATGATGTGCTCACATCATCTCCTTCTTTTGAGCAATTTGTCCTCAAATCGAAGGTTGCTGATTTAGGGCCAAACGTGCACATATCATCCTCCCCTTCTTTGAGGCAATTTGTCCTCAAATCAAAGTTGTTTCTCAATGGATAATCTTTTATTGTAGGGGTGGATGAATCCTTGCTTCTCTTCCCAAATGGAATGATTATTCTTCTTGGTTCTTCTGAATAGGCACATGTCCCTTGGGGTTCTCTTCTATAATGGTTGGAAACATCACACCATTTGGTGAAGGTATTAGTCCATTGACCCTCTCCGAGGTGTTGGTTGGTAACATCATAACTTTTGGAAATGACATGATCTTTCATCAAAGTTTCAACACTTCCTTTCTGCCTCCAACCTCCTGGATCAACTAATCCTTCCATGAATAGTTCCACCTTTGTCCTCTTACCCCTTCGAATGATAATCTTTGAGTGGATGGAAGATGCTTGCTTCATACCCTTGAAACGGGTAATCTTGGGCAAAATGGTTGTTTGTAGTTTCGCATTAATTCTAGCGCACCAATCAACCTAAAATTAATAAAGGAACCTTTCACCATTGGTTGATAAAATAACTCCATGTATTTGAATTAATTTGCTGCAAAACAAGCCATGGTTAGATGAAGAGAAACTTGTAATAAGATGGAAAGAAATTGCAAACCATGGTGATGTTTAATGGGCGATGGTTGCTGAATTCTCCTCAAGATTGACAATGCACATGGAATGTTAGTGCTCGTATCTCTTGGAAGTTCAAGTTTCACAACCTTTGAAGAAGTCACGCTCATTGGTTCTTCAAGAGACACCTCGTCGTAATAGTCATCTTTAAGAGACACGTCCCTTAGATCTTTAAGGGACATAACTTTCAATTCGTCAAGGAACACATTTTTTGGTCCTCAAAAAGTCATGCTTCTTGAATAACCTCTTTGAAAAGACGTGTCTCTTGGATCATCCTGCAAAACAAAAGAAGAAATGGAAGAAAGAGTAGGATTAGATAAAATATGCCTTATTTTCTCTTTTTTTCCGATCTCATTTTCAACTCTAACTTCTTTTTCTTTTTCGATTTTCTCATTTTCAACGCCATCATTTTTATCAATCATTCTCTTGTTTTCAACTCCCATAATTCTAACATCCACTTCTTTTTCAACTCCAAATGCTGTTGTTTTCACACAATGTTCTTCTTGCATGGTTTCAAAGCTCTTCTTTAAGTATTGTTGATCTTGAAGCACTTGGTGTTAACGTAACTTTTCTTCTCCCATGGATAAATGAATAATGGTTTAAGAACCCATCATGGGTGGCCCTTTTGTCGAATTGCCATGGTCTTCCAAGAAGTAAATGAGTTGTGCTTAGAGGGATTACATCACAAAGAACCTCGTCTTCATACTTGCCAATGGAAAATGGAACTAACACTTGTTGAGTAATGGCAATCTTATCATCATTAAGCCATTGTATTTCGTATGGATTTGAATGTTGCATCATCTTTAGACCCAATTTGTGCACCATGAGTGTACTTGCAAGATTGGTGCTACTCCCACTATCAACGATCACATGGCATATTTTACCATTGACATGGCATCTAGTATGAAATACACATTCCCTTTGTTGTTCCTGCAACATGGTTAGAAATAAAATGGACCTCACCAAAATTCACTCACAAAGCCTCACGTTTATTCCAAGAAAATTCACTCGTGTTTGCACTCTAGGACTGATTTTTTGGCTTTTACTTGACCTCTTCTGCTCTCACACACTCTCGTTGCCTTTTTCCACTCAAATTCTCTCAAAACGAGTTCTTAAGAGAACTAACTCAAACCTGTCAAAATTTTTATTGATAATATGGCGTTCGGGTTGCAAAACAAGGGTTAGGGTTGGAAATAGAAAGAAAGAAAGGATTTAAAAGAACAAGCAAAAAGTTTAGGGATTGAAATGTAAGAGAAAAAATAAAGGATGGAAATGAAAGAAATGAAGAAAACATAAACGTTACCACAAAACTTGACTTACGAACTGGTCGTGAGCAATCAAACTTGAGGAACTTCTCGGAGTTGGTTGCTTGGACGTTTGTACTTCAATCTTCACCCTTTTGAAATTCTGATTTTCTTTTTTTTGATCTAATTCAGATTCCTTGTATTTGGAACAATCTGAATTTTTTTATATATATGAGAATTGAAATAAGAAGATATAGGGCTTACTTGATTCTTCCGTGTTGCTATGATTACCACATGATACGCTTCAACTCTCCAATTGATGTTGTAGAGAGAAGCTTTGATTGCCCGGACCTTTGAATGCAAGAAAGCCTTGCATCACGAATGTTTTCTTGTGAAAATATGTTGAAATGGATGAAAGGAGATAGGTTGCAGAAGGATGGTAGTGTTTGTATGTCAAAAGGGTGTAAGGAAAGGAAGATAGATAAGTAGGAAGATGGTTCTGATGGTGTATGGAAGATGGTAAAGAGAAAGGATGTTGGTAGTATTCAAAGGCTCAAAAAGATGAACATATGCTAAGGAGCATATACCCTAACTTGGATGAGGCCTTGAGGGTGGTAAAATGACTTAGGCTGAGAAACAATGGATGTTTAACAATCTAAAGTATCAAGATGGAAAGAAAAGGGAGACGCCACAAATCAATAAAGATTTTATAAGTAAAGAAGTTCTAAACAGAACAAGGATGAGAGAAAACCTCACAAAGTAATTTTTATAATCTGAATTGTGTGTTTACAAATGAAAATGCATTACATATTTATAGTAAATGAAAGGGGGTGACCGAAATGGTGTGTAGGGGAGAGGGAATGATTCAGCAGCCTTGGTGTCTCCCTCCTTTGGTCGAATTGGTGTGACAAGGGCTTGAATAGGTGTTTATAACCTATCCAGCACTATTCGGCAGCCTTGCACCTTTCCAAATTGGCGCCAAGGTGTGTAGAGGTGCCTAGGTTCCCTCCTTTGCTATTTGGCTAGGTAGGTGCCCTTCCATCACTTAGCTAGGTAGCTAGTGTCACTAGCTGGTCCACTGAAGGAGCTGGAGATGAGCTAGACGAGCTAGGCTTGAGCTGACTTGAGCTGAGCTAGCTAGCTGACTTAGCTAGCTAAAGTGAGTAGCTTATTTGAGCTGATCCGAGCTTTTTTGGCTAAGTGAGCTAGTCTTGAACTGCCTTTAAGTTGTCCTCTAGCTACTGGAGTGTTTTGGAGCTGAAACGAATCCTCCTTTGCTCAGAAATCACCCTTTTGCTATTTGAGCTCTTTGAAGCTGTTTTGAGCTGAGTGAGCTGGTCCTTTAGTACACTTGAGCTCTTTTAAGACTTCATAAGTGTTCTCGAACCATTTGGCAGCTTGTAGAGTCTTGAAACGGCCAAACAACATTTTGAGCTGATTCTGACATTTTGAGCTGGAACCGAGCTGTAGCACACTCCCTTGAGCTGTGTTAATATAACCTATGAATAAAACATAATGAAAGAAACATTAGTTCTATGCTTATTACAATTTAGGGCTTAAATGACTTAATAAGTGCATAAAAGTAAAGATGTGGTAGGTACAATGTGTTACATTTCTTCAATATGTAATACATTGTATAACTTCCCTTTCAAATCCATTTGTCCGCCAAAAGCTGTGATGCATTTGTGAGTGTAAGCTTCCTTTAATTGCTTAGCTTTGGCACGGGTGATTGGTCCTGTAGGCATAACCTCAGGGTTCTGTGCTTCTTGTGGTGCTTCTGATGATGTGCTCACATCATCTCCTCCTTCTTTTGAGCGATTTGTCCTCAAATCAAAGGTTGTTGATTTAGGGCCAAACGTGCACATATCAGATAGTATTCAAAGTATCAAAGAAAGAACTTATACTTAAAGTATAAACTCGTTTCTAGTTGAAGGACTTTGAGGGTGGTAATAGGGACTTATATTGAATGGTTATAAGAACCAACAATCTGAAGTATCAAGAATGGAAGATAGGTGACGCCACAAACCTTAAAATAGGCTTGATAAGTCAATAAGTTCTAAAAGGAACAAGTTTGAGAGAAAACCTCACAAAAGGATATTTTATATATTCTGAAAGTTATTCTTTACAAATGAAAATCTAAGGCCTATTTATAGATTACAATGGATGGCCAAATGGGTATGAATCAAGGGGGGTGATGGTTCGGCATGGCTTGTGTCTCTCTCCATAATGGCCGAATGGGCATGTAGAGTGTTGGTGATGATTCGGCTAACTCTTCAAGGGTTGGTGTTGCTTCACTTTGGCGCCAAGGTGTGGAGAGGCACTATGGTTTCCCTCCATGGCCGAATAGTTGCCTAGGTGACCCTTCATGCTTAGCTAACTTGGTAGTGTAGCTAGCAAGCTAGGTAGTGGAGCTAAGAGTGATAGCTTGAGCTGAGTTGAGCTCCTCGAGCTGGGCATGATCTTACTTGAGCTAGGCTAGCTAGCTGATTTAGCTAGCTTATCCTTTGGAGCTGATTTGAGCTATTTCGAGCTGCCCTTAGCTAGGTGAACTCCTCATTGAGTATTCTTAAGCTTGTCTCATGCTATAGGAGTTCTTAGGAGCTGAATTGGAGCTATCCTTGTCTTGATTCTTCTCTAAGCTGATTTGAGCTAGTTATGAGTTGAATGAGCTGCCTCGACAATTTGAGCTGAGCTGAATTGAGCTGCCTTGGCATTTTGAGCTGCCTCCTAGTTGGTTGCCTTGGCAAGTGATACTTGCAAGCTGAATTGAGTTGACTCCAAACATCACGAGCTAATAGTGAGCTATTCATTGATCCCTTGTGATGTGGTTAATATTTCCTACAAAGAAAAACATAAATAACATAAATAAATGCAACTAAATGTAAATGATTACCTATGATAAAAACATAATGAAAACTTGAGTAAAGATGTGGCTCATATAATGCATGAATGTCATATGATGTAAAACTGGATGATAGCATATGATAATCCAAGCATCTTATATAATGCACAAATAAGTAAACAGATAATTAAGTAAGGAAGAACTCCCTTAGGATCAGCCTTGGTGAACTTCAATGATGTGAGAATGTTGAATTTCCAATTAGGGCCAAACGTGATCGCATCATCCCCCCTTCTTTGAGGCGATTTGTCCTCAAATCGAGAAGGTTCATTGGTGAGTAATTCCTTGCTTCTTGAAGGGTTATGTCCTCATGTGGTACCCCTTCACTTGAAACGTCATGCTCCATGGTGAAAGGATCCATTTTCAAATTTCCTCCTTGTTCCCTCGCATCTTTCGGTGTAATTCTCTTTCAAAACGTGATATGATCTCACCCTCGAGGTTGATGTTGAGACACTCGTGTTTCGGATTGAATTAAGGATGCCCCGAACTAGGTAGACATCAAATTCAAACTCAATTGAAATGATGCGGAAAGTGTGAATTAATGGCTGAAGTGTTTGATGGTGGATAATTGACGGTTTTGAAATGTATGAATGTTTAGGAATGGATCGTGACCCACTAGTTATAATAGAACTAGGAACCAACGATATATAAGAATGGATAGGATTGCGACCCACTATCTATAAACAAGATAGGAACCAACGATATCAAAGGGGTGAACGCCACACTTAGAAAGTGATACGTTCAATAGGAAGACGCCACAAGCTAGGCTTTATAAGTCTAAAGATAAACAAGAGTATAAATTCTCAATATATTTCTTCAAAGAAAGGTGTACAAGATGTGTCTCAATATGATGAATGTATCCACTATTTATAGGCTTTTACAAGATAGGTGAATAGTTAAAATAACATGAATTAAAGCTAAATAAATTGTATAATATTAGGATGCATTCTTCAAGGTGAATGAATGGCTTTTGGATGCTTCAATGAACCATATTAAATAGGTTCATGCATGAATCCACCCAATACATCAATGTATCATTAATCCTTGATCTCCAAGCCTTTTAATGCCATCCATTCATGTATTTGGAGATGAATGTTTTGCCAAAGCTCCTTTAACCTTCTAGGTGCCTTCTATACTTGAATTTGGAAGATGAATGAATGAATTTGATGCTTCCATCTAACGGAATTTCGGTTTTCCCGTACTAATTTTTCAGCTTGCACTGTCTTCGATTAAATGATCATATTTCGAGCTCCTGATATCGGATTGATGTGATTCAAATTGCACTGGAAAGATAAGATATAAATGAACAAGTTCTAAGAAGACTTCAAAGCCCAGATATGCCCGAATGCCATCCAAAATTGTAGGACAAGCTGGCCAATGTTCTTGATCTTGAAATGAGGCTTCTTCAAACATGTAACATATATGAAATTATAACATAATATAAATATGTGGCTATTAAGAACTCCTTCCAAATTAATGTGACATCTTCAATGGTGGAGGCTCTTCCTTGGGGTCAAAGTAAGACCTCACATATCCTTGCTTGCCACGAACATAATTAGACAGAACCTTCAGATATCCGAATTTAGTGCAAACATCTCGGATTAAGCTTGCAGGAGCTTCTTGAGGCTTCTCGGTTATAGAACACTTGCCTCGATCAAATGGTCTCGAAAAGGTTTTTGAGAATCTAGCAATGGTTGTAGTCGTGCTCACATCATTCCCTCACTCTTTAAGGCGATTCGTCCTCAAATCATAATTGCTATGAAGAGAACGATTGCTAACATGAAGCCAAAAAAAATTTGGCCATGAGTTGAGAAACCCAATTGAGTCCCTTGTGGTGGTTCGGTAAAAACTTGAAATGGAACAACACCTTTGAAAAATTGCTCTTAATCAATCAACCCCTTCAACTTGAAAGATTGAGGACTCATTGACGGCACTTCAATTTCTTCCACCAAATTCACACTTGATTCTTCTTTTGTGGTGTAAACAATTTGGGATTTGATGTGAGCACATCCATGCCAGCAAAGGAGGCTGATCCGGAGGTCTTGCCAATAGGACCTATCACTCGTTCTAAGGCAAAGCAATTCAGGGAAGTTCTGATGTGTGCACGTTTCTACTCACATCCACTATGCTTTCATCTTGTTTATCAAGCATGAAAGAAGAGGGAGTTCTTCCTTACTTCATTATCTATTTACTTTTTTATGCATTATATAATATGCTTAGATTATCATATGTTATCATTCATTTGCATATCATATGATATTCATGCATTACATAATCCACATCTTTACTTAGCATATATTTTGCATCTTTAAATTATAGTTTGCATCATTTAAAACTTTACTTTATACTTATGCATTGTAGTCCCTATACTATTTAAATGAGACATTACTTATACAATTCATTGTTTTCTTCATATGTTATATTAACACATCTCAAGGGAGTGTGCTGCTCGGTTCCAGCTCAAAGTGTAGGAATCAGCTCAAAACGTTATTTGGCCGTTTCAAGACTCTACAAACTGCCAAATGGTTCGAGAACACTTATGAAGTCTTAAAAGAGCTCAAGGATACTAAAGGACCAGCACACTCAGCTCAAAACAGCTTCAAAGAGCTCAAATAGCAAAAGGGTGATTTCTGAGCAAAGAAGGATTCGTTTCAGCTACAAAACACTCCAGTAGCTAGAGGACAACTTAAAGGAACTTCAAGACTAGCTCATTCAGCTAAAGAAAGCTCGGATCAGCTCAAATCAGCTACTCACATTTAGCTAGCTAAATCAGCTAGCTAGCTCAGCTCAAACCTAGCTCGTCCAGCTCATCTCCAGCTCCTCTGACTACTAACAGCTCCTTCGGTGGACCAGCTAGTGACACTAGCTACCTAGCTAAGTGATGGAACGGCACCTACCTAGCCGAATAGCAAAGGAGGGAACCTAGGCACCTCTACACACCTTGGCGCCAATTTGGAAAGGTGCAAGGCTGCCGAATAGTGCTTGATAGGTTATCAACATCTATTCAAGCCCTTATCACACCAATTCAGCCAAAGGAGGGAGACACCAAGGCTGCCGAATCATTCCCTCTCCCCTACACACCATTTCGGCCAGCCCCTTTCATTTACTATAAATATGTAATGCATTTTCATTTGTAAACACACAATTCAGATTATAAAAATTACTTTGTGAGGTTTTCTCTCATCCTTGTTCTTTTTAGAACTTCTTGACTCATCAAATCTTTATTGATTTGTGGCGTCTCCCTTTTCTTTCCATCTTGATACTTTAGATTGTTAAACATCCATTGTTTCTCAGTCTAAGTCCTTTTACCACCCTCAAGGCCTCATCCAAGTTAGGGTATATGCTCCTTAGCATATGTTCATCTTTTTGAGCCTTTGAATACTACCAACACCCTTTCTCTTCACCATCTTCCATACACCATCCGAAACCATCTTCCTACTTATCTATCTTCCTTTCCTTACACCCTTTTGACATACAAACACTACCATCCTTCCGCAACCTATCTCCTTTCTTCCATTTCAACATATTTTCCCAAGAAAACATTCGTGATACAAGGCTTGCTTGCATTCAAAGGTCCGGGCAATCAAAGTGATACATGCATGAGAGGGGTGAAACTAATCATCTTGGAAAAGAAGTTAAAACTGTTTTGCAAGTCAGAAACGTTAGTCAACTTGCGACCCCTTTTTGGATGGGATACAGGCATATTTGGGTCGACATGTCTTCTTAAAACTTGTACAGCTATCAATTATCTTTCCAACGGATCTTGAAACGCCTCAATCGGACATCTGGAACTCAAGATATGTCTATTTTAGCAAAGACAGCGCATGCAAAAATTCCTATACGGGATTAATACGAGATTTTTGGATAATTACGAATTTTCATGATTTTATTTGATTATTTGTAATTTAAATCAATATAGGATTCTGCAATATCTATTAGGATCAGATTTATTTAATTAGGATTTATTTTTAATATTTATTTATTATTAGAAGTTACTTATGTAATTAGGAGATTAGATTTCAACATTTATTCATTGTATTTAATTTCCTAAGTTTACTAGGATTAGAACTTCTCCAAGGCTTATATAAGGAGGCTTCAACCACATTGTAATTAAAAGATTTGAATGAATAAAAAAGTTCTCTTTTGAGTTCAGACTTGCAAGAAGTATAACTTGTGTTCTTTATTTTAGAAGCGATTCTTCAAGTTCTTCGAAATTTGTTGTTGATCTTCACACTCCTGCTTGCCTAGGTAACCGCGTCTAGGAGGGTGGGTTAGAGCCGCTTGAGGTTGCTTGCTTGGTTAATTGCGATCAAGAGGGTGCCGAGGACAATTTATCTATTTATCTTCCATCTCCATCGTCATCGCCTATCTTCAGCCATCTTTTCACCGATCCAACATTCGCGCCAATATCCTTATCCGCTTCCGCAAGCTCAACGTTCGCGTATACGGGGCCGTGTCCGTATCATTTGGTATTAGATTGAGGTCGTTCTTGAGGATGTCATTGAGCAACGTATTGAATTTTACTCTTTTGGGGACTCGATGTCATTATTGTTGTCGACTAGATCATTCAGGGTATAATTGTCCAGATAAGTCCTATTTTCAAGAAAAAATTATGAGAGATATGTTGTCTGAATTCATGTCTTCTAATGATATTGAAATTTGTGATTCAAAGCATGATGGAGAAATTTGTTCTCCTAAAGAACATGAGGAAGGCGATACCATCGAGTGTTTAACTTTGCCTATTGATGAAGAAGAAATTCTAAGTAGCGTGTTTGTTTCTAGTGACAAATCTACTATTCTGATTCAAGATGACCATCAAACGACAAACACCGACGAAGGTACGCTACAATCAAAAGGTACCATTGATTGTTTTCAAAATTCTATTTATGCTTATTTCTCTTCTAGCATTGATAACAATTTTGAAGATGAGAATGAGTCACTTTGCAACCAAAAGAACAATAGTGATGATCTCAATGAGAAGGAAATTGTAAATTACATTGCAAAAAGAGACTATGCACAACGATTCTTCAAGACATCTTCTCTTTCCTGGTACTTTGATGAACTTCTTCCATTGACCGGTTTAGATTCGAGGGTGAATCTTTTTGAGGAGTGGGGGAATGATACATGCATGAGAGGGGTGAAACTAATCATCTTGGAAAAGAAGTTAAAACTGTTTTGCAAGTCAGAAACGTTAGTCAACTTGCGACCCCTTTTTGGATGGGATCCAGGCATATTTGGGTCGACATGTCTTCTTAAAACTTGTCCGGCTATCAATTATCTTTCCAACGGATCTTGAACCGCCTCAATCGGACATCTGGAACTCAAGATATGTCTATTTTAGCAAAGACAGCGCATGCAGAAATTCCTATACGAGATTAATACGAGATTTTTGGATAATTACGAATTTTCATGATTTTATTTGATTATTTGTAATTTAAATCAATATAGGATTCTGCAATATCTATTAGGATCAGATTTATTTAATTAGGATTTATTGTTAATATTTATTTATTATTAGAAGTTACTTATGTAATTAGGAGATTAGATTTCAACATTTATTTATTGTATTTAATTTCCTAAGTTTACTAGGATTAGAACTTCTCCAAGGCTTATATAAGGAGGCTTCAACCACATTGTAATTAAAAGATTTGAATGATTAAAAAAGTTCTCTTTTGAGTTCAGACTTGCAAGAAGTATAACTTGTGTTCTTTATTTTAGAAGCGATTCTTCAAGTTCGTCGAAATTTGTTGTTGATCTTCACACTCCTGCTTGCCTAGGTAACCGTGTCTAGGAGGGTGGGTTAGAGCCGCTTGAGGTTGCTTGCTTGGTTAATTGCGATCAAGAGGGTGCCGAGGACAATTTATCTATTTATCTTCCATCTCCATCGTCATCGCCTATCTTCAGCCATCTTTTCACCGATCCAACATTCGCGCCAATATCCTTATCCGCTTCCGCAAGCTCAACATTCGCGTATACGGGGCCGTGTCCGTATCACAAAGCTTCTCTCTAAAACAGCAATTGGAGAGTTGGAGCTTATCATGTGTTATCAGAGCAACAAGGAAGAATCAAATAAGCCCTATATCTTCTTATTTCAATTCTGATATATATATAAAAAGAAAATTCAGATTGTTCCAAATACAAGGAATCTGAATTAGATAAAAAATCAGAATTTCAAAAGGGTGAAGATTGAAGTACAAACGTCCAAGCAACCAACTCTGAGAAGTTCCTCAAGTTTGATTGCTCACGACCAGTTTGTAAGTCATGTTTTGTGGTAACGTTTCTGTTTTCTTCATTTCTTTCATTTCTATCCTTTATTTTTTTCTTTTCTTACTTTTCAGTCCATAAACTTTTTCCTTTTCATTTTAAACTCGTTCTTTCTTTCTTTCTATTTCCAACCCTAACCATTGTTTGCAGCCCAAACGCCATATCATCTATAAAAGTTTTGACAGGTTCGAGTTAGTTCTCTTAAGAACTTGTTTTGAGAGAATTTGAGTGGAAAAAGGCAAAGAGAGTGTGTGAGACCAGAAGAGGACAAGTAAAAGCCAAAAATAAGTCCTAGAGTGCAAACACGAGTGATTGAGTGGAGTTTCATCTTATTTCTTGGAATAAACGTGAGGCTTTGTGAGTGAATTTTGGTGAGGTCCATTTTTTTTTCTAACCATGTTGCAGGAACCACAAAAGGAATGTGCATTTCATACTTGATGTGTGCACGTTCACCAGCAAGTTTTGCACACTTTCATGTTGTGTTTTAAACATGAAAGACACATGAGTTTTCTTTACTTCTCTCATATTACTTACTTTTTCTACACTCATTTCTGGTTATTTAGATTCATGTTATCACATTATACTCTGTATATGTTTTGCATACTTTATTTTCATGACCTTAGCATGTTATATGTGATACCCATACTTAAGCTTAAAACCACATCTTTACTTAGCAAATGTTTGCATCTTTAGATTATAGTTTGCATCATTTAGAACTTTACTTTATACTTATGCATTATAGTCCCTATACTATTTAAATGAGACATTACTTATATAATTCATTGTTTTCTTCATAGTTTATATTAACACAGCTCAAGGGAGTGTGCTACAGCTCGGTTCCAGCTCAAAGTGTCAGAATCAGCTCAAAACGTTGTTTGGCCGTTTCAAGACTCTACAAGCTGCCAAATGGTTCGAGGACACAGCAAAAGGGTGATTTCTGAGCAAAAGATGATTCGTTTCAGCTCCAAAACACTCCAGTAGCTAGAGGACAACTTAAAGGCACTTCAAGACTAGCTCACTCAGCCAAAGGAAGCTCGGATCAGCTCAAATCAGCTACTCACCTTTAGCTAGCTAAGTCAGCTAGCTAGCTCAGCTCAAGTCAGCTCAAGCCTAGCTCGTCCAGCTCATCTCCAGCTCCTCTAACTACTACCAGCTCCTTCAGTAGACCAGCTAGTGACACTAGCTACCTAGCTAAGCGATGGAAGGGCACCTACCTAGCCGAATAGCAAAGGAGGGAACCTAGGCACCTCTACACACCTTGGCACCAATTTGGAAAGGTGCAAGGTTGCCGAATAGTGCTTGATAGGTTATCAACATGATACGGACACGGCCCCGTATACGCGAACGTTGAACTTGCGGAAGCGGATAAGGATGTTGGCGTGAATATTGGATCGGTGAAAAGATGGCTGAAGATAGGCGATGACGATGGAGATGGAAGATAAATGGATAAATTGTCCTCGGCACCCTCTTGATCGCAATTAACCAAGCAAGCAACCTCAAACGGCTCTAACCCACCCTTCTAGACGCAGTTACCTAGACAAGCATGAGTGTGAAGATCAACAACAAATTCTTACGAACTTGAAGAATTGCTTCTAAAATAAAAAAACACAAGTTATACTTCTTGCAAATCTGAACTCAAAAGAGAATTTTTTTTAATCATTCAAATCTTAAATTACAATGTGGTTGAAGCCTCCTTATATAAGCCTTGAAGAAGTTCTAATCCTAGTAAACTTAGGAAATTAAATACAATAAATAAATGTTGAAATCTAATCTCCTAATTAAATAAATCTGGTCCTAATAGATATTGCAGAATCCTATATTAATTTAAATTACAAATAATCAAATAAAATCATGAAAATTCGTAATTATCCAAAAATCTCGTATTAATCCCGTATAGGAATTTCTGCATTCGCTGTCTTTGCTAAAATAGACATATTCTAGATGTTCGTTTGAGGCGTTTCAAAAAACTGTTGGAAAGATAATTGATAGCCGGACAAGTTTTAAGAAGACATGTCGAACCTATTATGCCTGGATCTCATCCAAATAAGGGTCGCAAGTTGACTGACGTTTCTGACTTGCAAAACAGTTTTAACTTCTTTTCCAAGATGATTAGTTTCACCCCTCTCATGCATGTATCACAACACCTATTCAAGCCCTTATCACACCAATTCGGCCAAAGGAGGGAGACACCAAGGCTGCCGAATCATTCCCTCTCCCCTGCACACCATTTCGGCCATCCTTTTCATTTACTATAAATATGTAATGCATTTTCATTTGTAAACACACAATTCAGATTATAAAATTACTTTGTGAGGTTTTCTCTCATCCTTGTTCTTTTTATAACTTCATGACTTATCAAATCTCTATTGATTTGTGGCGTCTTCCTTTTCTTTCCATCTTGATACTTTAGATTGTTAAACATCCATTGTTTCTCAGTCTAAGTTCTTTTACCACCCTCAAGGTCTCATCCAAGTTAGGGTATATGCTACTTAGCATATGTTCATCTTTTTGAGCCTTTGAATACTGCCAACATCCTTTCTCTTCACCATCTTCCATACACCATCCGAAATCATCTTCCTACTTATCTATCTTCCTTTCCTTACACCCTTTTGACATACAAACACTACCATCCTTCCGCAACCTATCTCTTTTCATCCATTTCAACATATTTTTACAAGAAAACTTTCGTGATACAAGGCTTGCTTGCATTCAAAGGTCCGGACAATCAAAGCTTCTCTCTACAACATCAATTGGAGAGTTGGAGCGTATCAATACTAGATGCCATGTCAATGGTAAAATATGCCATGTGATCGTTGATAGTGGGAGTAGCACCAATCTTGCAAGTACACTCATGGTGCACAAATTGGGTCTAAAGATGATACAACATTCAAATCCATACGAAATACAATGGCTTAATGATGATAAGATTGCCATTACTCAGCAAGTGTTAGTTTCATTTTCCATTGGCAAGTATTAAGACGAGGTTCTTTGTGATGTAATCCCTATGAGCACAACTCATTTACTTCTTGGAAGACCATGGCAATTCGACAAAAGGGCC
The DNA here is from genome assembly GCA_030270665.1 of Hibiscus trionum. Classification (NCBI taxonomy): domain Eukaryota; kingdom Viridiplantae; phylum Streptophyta; class Magnoliopsida; order Malvales; family Malvaceae; genus Hibiscus; species Hibiscus trionum. The sequence goes on along the minus strand of BSYR01000010.1, from coordinate 31,657,693 downwards.
ACCCATGATGGGTTCTTAAACCATTATTCATTTATCCATGGGAGAAGAAAAGTTACGTTAACACCAAGTGCTTCAAGATCAACAATACTTAAAGAAGAGCTTTGAAACCATGCAAGAAGAACATTGTGTGAAAACAACAGCATTTGGAGTTGAAAAAGAAGTGGATGTTAGAATTGTGGGAGTTGAAAACAAGAGAATGATTGATAAAAATGACGGGGTTGAAAATGAGAAAATCAAAAAAGAAAAAGAAGTCAGGGTTGAAAATGAGATCGGAAAAGAAGAGGAAATAAGGCAGATTTTATCTAATCCTATTCTTTCTTCCATTTCTTCTTTTGTTTTGCAGGATGACCCAAGAGACACGTCTTTTCAAAGAGGTTATTCAAGAAGCATGACTTTTGGAGGACCAACAAATGTGTTCCTTGACGAATTGAAAGTTATGTCCCTTAAAGATCCAAGGGATGTGTCTCTTAAAGATGACTATTACGAGGAGGTGTCTCTTGAAGAACCAATTGGTGTGACTTCTTCAAAGGTTGTGGCACTTGAACTTCCAAGAGATATGAGCATTAACATTCCATGTGCATTGTCAATCTTGAGGAGAATTAAGCAACCAACGCCCATTAAACATCCACCATGGTTTGCAATTTCTTTCCATCTTATTATAAGTTTCTCTTCATCTAACCATGGTTTATTTTTCAGCCAATTGATTCAAATACATGGAGTTATTTTATCAACCAATGGTGACAAGTTCCTTTGTTATTTTGAGGTTGATTGGTGCTCTAAAATCAATGCGAAACTACAAACAACCATTCTGCCCAAGATTACCCGTTTCAAGGGTATGAAGCAAGCATCTTCCATCCACTCAAAGATTATCATTCGAAGGGGTACAAGGATAAAGGTGGAACTATTCATGGAAGGATTAGTTGATCCAGGATGTTGGAGGTAGAAACAAAGTGTTGAAACTTTGATGAAAGATCATGTCATTTTCAAAAGTTATGATGTTTCCAACCATTACAGAAGAGAACCCCAAGGGACATGTGACTATTCAGAAGAACCGAGAAGAATAATCATTCCATTTGGGAAGAGCAGTGAGGATTCCTCCAACCCTACAATAAAAGATTATCCATTGAGAAACAACTTCGATTTGAGGACAAATCACCTCAAAGAAGGGGAGGATGATATGTGCACGTTTGGCCCTAAATCATCAACCTTCGATTTGAGGACAAATCGCTCAAAAGAATGAGGGGATGATGTGTGCACGTTTCTACTCACATCCACTATGCTTTCATCTTGTTTATCAAGCATGAAAGAAGAGGGAGTTCTTCCTTACTTCATTATCTATTTACTTATTTATGCATTATATAATAAGCTTAGATTATCATATGTTATCATTCATTTGCATATCATATGATATTCATGCATTACATAATCCACATCTTTACTTAGCATATATTTTGCATCTTTAAATTATAGTTTGCATCATTTAAAACTTTACTTTATACTTATGCATTATAGTCCCTATACTATTTAAATGAGACATTACTTGTATAATTCATTGTTTTCTTCATAGGTTATATTAACACAGCTCAAGGGAGTGTGCTACAGCTCGGTTCCAGCTCAAAGTGTCGGAATCAACTCAAAACGTTGTTTGGCCGTTTCAAGACTCTACAAAGCAAATGGTTCGAGAACACTTATGAAGTCTTAAAAGAGCTCAAGGATACTAAAGGACCAGCTCACTCAGCTCAAAACAGCTTCAAAGAGCTTAAATAGCAAAAGGGTGATTTCTGAGCAAAAGATGACTCGTTTCAGCTCCAAAATACTCCAGTAGCTAGAGGACAACTTAAAGGAACTTCAAGACTAGATCACTCAGCTAAAGGAAGGTCGGATCAGCTACTCACCTTTAGCTAGCTAAGTCAGCTAGCTAGCTCAGCTCAAGTCAGCTCAAGCCTAGCTCGTCCAGCTCCTCTGACTACTACCAGCTCCTTCAGTGGACCAGCTAGTGACACTAGCTACCTAGCTAAGTGATGGAAGGGCACCTACCTAGCCGAATAGCAAAGAAGGGAACCTAGGCACCTCTACACACCTTGGCGCCAGTTTGGAAAGGTGCAAGGCTGCCGAATAGTGCTTGATAGGTTATCAAAACCTATTCAAGCCCTTATCACACTAATTCGGCCAAAGGAGGGAGACACCAAGGCTGCCGAATCATTCCCTCTCCCCTACACACCATTTCGGCCACCCCCTTTCATTTACTATAAATATGTAATGCATTTTCATTTGTAAACACACAATTCAGATTATAAAAATTACTTTGTGAGGTTTTCTCTCATCCTTGTTCTTTTTAGAACTTCTTGACTTATCAAATCTTTATTGATTTGTGGTATCTCCCTTTTCTTTCCATATTGATACTTTAGATTGTTAAACATCCATTGTTTCTCAGTCTAAGTCCTTTTACCACCCTCAAGGCCTCATCCAAGTTAGGGTATATGCTCCTTAGCATATGTTCATCTTTTTGAGCCTTTGAATACTACCAACATCCTTTCTCTTCACCATCTTCCATACACCATCTGAAACCATCTTCCTACTTATCTATCTTCCTTTCCTTACACCCTTTTGACATACAAACACTACCATCCTTCCGCAACCTATCTCCTTTCATCCATTTCAACATATTTTCACAAGAAAACATTCGTGATACAAGGCTTGCTTGCATTCAAAGGTCCGGGAAATCAAAGCTTCTCTCTACAACATCAATTGGAGAGTTGGAGCTTATCAAGTTCTTTCCCTCACTTGTGCTAAAGTTTCTAAATCTTTTGATAGTGATTGTGCCTTAGATAATAGGCTTTATAATGTGTTGCATGCTGATATATGACATATCTATGCTTATACTACGTATTTAAGTGCGTTCGCTATGTATGTATTATGTTTGGTGTGTTTTGTATTTGGTTTGATATGATTATGTTGTTGTTATTTTATTTGTGTGATATTGAATAAGCTTGCACATGCTTACAGCTTGTTAGTTTGTGTTACAATAAGTTTACAAAGCTTGATAAGTGTTTTCAATTATCTGTTGCATGTACTTGAAAGGACAACAGCTCAAGGGAGATATATTCAGCTCGGATGAAGCTCAAAGGAGTGTAAGTAGCTCACCTTAGCTTGAGCCAGCTCAGAGGCTTAGCTCCCAGCTCAACTCAACTCAACTCACTACACTCTACTTTAGCTAATTTCAGCTCACCTCAAGTCCAGCTAGCTCAACTTCAGCTCAACTAGCTCAACTCCAGCTCAAGTGACCTACAGTAGCTGAAACCTATCCTACACGAGGGGAAGGTGTCCTAGGCATGTGACATGCATGTGAAACCCTCCACACATGTGCTCAGCATGCTTGGGCAGCCTTGGCATGCTCCACACACACCAAGCATGTGGATGAAGCAAGTGGCCGAACCAAATAGCCGCCTCTCTCATATTTGCGGCAAACTCAAAGGATGAGACCAAGGAGTTAAATGTTTGAATTTCAAACATTTATCACATGTAAAATGTGATACACATGGGCGCCAACATTCAAATTGAGTGGCTGCCAATGCTTGCCACCAAGAGAAGAAGTTATGTATTTGAATTTAATTTTTTTTCTTTTTTTTTTCAGCCATACAAATAATTCGGCCACCCCCTCTTATTCCTATAAATATGTGTTCTAAACAATGTAATAAGGTTAGACACTTTCGAATAAAAATACTTTGTGAGATTTTCTCTCAAATTTGGTTCTTTTTAAAACTTCTTTCTTGACATTTCAATTCTGAATTGTTGTGTCAATATTTTGATAATTTGGGTTCTTGATTCGATATAATCAATGGGTCCAAGTGCGTGTTGAACAAAAATCAATATAAGGTTCAAGTTCGTTCAATCTATTGTTCGAGTTCTTCCTTGGAGTTTTGTTCAAATTTTCGTTCAAGTTGTTGCCATGGATGAACGTTGAAGCCTTCATCTTCAACACATTAAAATCTGCCCGGAATTTCCAGCAACTTTCTCCCTTACTTCCTTTTGTTTTCTTTTCTTTATTTCGTGACATTTTAGAGTCTAAATCAGCCTTCTTGTTTTGTTTCAATTGCAGGGTAATGCTTGCTTCAATCCTAGATCCGTATCACACAAGGAACGTTGTTTCGACAAGCAACGCCCTTATCAGGATTGATCACACTTACTCATTTCTTCTAAGGCCTCTTTTTCTGAATCCTCCTTGGTTGTAACTTTGCCATCGTCTTTAGGTATTACGGTTCTCCAATTAGGACATTGGCTAGGAACATGTCCTTATCCCAAACACCATAACAACGAATGACTTTTTCTTCACTTGGAGAAATCTTCTTCTTGTGTTCTTTTGGTGCTTGTTCCCTTGGTTGAGAACTGACTTTCTCCCCCTTAAGATAATCATGTCCATTTGCTCTCACAACAGAGCAAACTATTGTTGTATCATCTTTTTCATCTCTCGAAGAAAAGCTTCTTGGGAAAATCAAAGTCTCAGGACATGTTGTACCTTAATTAACTAGCTCTAATACCAAATGATATGATCTCACCCTCGAGGTTGAAGTTGAGGCACTCGTGTTCCTGATCGAATTAAGGATGCCCCGAACTAGGTAGACTTCAAATTCAAACTCAATTGAAATGATGCAGAAATAGTAGATTAATGGCTGAAGTGTTTGATGGTGGATAATTGACATATTTGAAATGTATGAATGTTTAGGAATGGATCGTGACCCACTAGTTATAATAGAACTAGGAACCAATGATATATAAGAATTGATAGGATCGCGACCCACTATCTATAAATGAGATAGGAAGCAACGATATCAAAGGGGTGAACACCACACTTAGAAAGTGATAAGTTCAATAGGAAGACACCACAAGCTAGGCTTGATAAGTCTAATGATAAACAAGAGTATAAACTCCCAATATATTTCTTCAAAGAAAGGTGTACAAGATGTGTCTCAATATGAAAAATGTAGCCACTATTTATAGGCTTTTACAAGATAGGTGAATAGTTAAAATAACATGAATTAAAGCTAAATAAATTGTATAATATTAGGATGCATTCTCCAAGGTGAATGAAAGGCTTTTGGATGATTCACTAAACCATATTAAATAGGTTCATGCATGAATCTGCCCAATACATCAATGTATCATTAATCCTTGATCTCCAAGCCTTTTAATGTCATCCATTCATGTATCTAGAGATGAATGTATTGCCAAAGCTCCTTGAACCTTCTAGGTTCCTTCCGTACTTGAATTAGGAAGATGAATGAATGAATTTGGTGCTTCCATCCAATGGATTTTCGGTTTTCCCGAACTAATTTTCCAGCCTGCACTGTCTTCGATAAAGTAAAGAAATAGCAAACTTATTGAAAACATTAAAGTAAAATGTAAAACAATGCAACATTATTGTTTAAACACACAACAAGCTGACATAGCTTAACATACAGCATTATAAGCTGGAAAACTAATCTAAAACACACTTATTATAATATATACATAGCAAACTATGCAAACACTTATAAAACTCATAATACAAGTAAAGGAATGTTACGCATCAGTATGTAACAAGTGAAAGAGCAAACTTCCCTGAAAGTTTGAAGTTGCACCATTGGGTGGCAGAAACGTGCTCACATCATCCCGCCCTTCTTTAATGCGATTTGTCCCCAAATTGACGATCAGGACAAAAGGGAACAACTTCGATTTCCGTTTGGCGGGGAACTTCTTTAACCTCCATGCTTGGCACAAATTCCAGCCACCTGGCACAAATTCTTTTACAAAGAACACAAATGCTGAAGGTGCAGGATGTGCCTTCATTCTTGTACCCTTTCGAATAATGCACATCATAGATGCAAACAAAGCTCGCTGCACATTCTTGATCCTGCAAACACGTATACACAAATACAACTCCAAAGAACAATGCAAATCTCGACTATCAACTAGATTCACAAACGCAAATCCACAAATCCAAGTACAACCAAAGAACTCATAAACCAAAGATGAAAAATCAATAGAACTATGGAAAGGAATGTCAAACTGTGATAAAGGAGGTTGCTGAATTTCTAAAAAGAACATAAATGCGCTAGACATACCAACGTTTGCAACCTTCGGGACTTCATATGGAATCACTTTATCATTTTGCAAATTAGAAGAAGAAGAAGAAGAAGAAGAAGAAGAAGAAAATGTAGAATCAGATAATGTCTTTGAAATCACTTTCTCTTTTTCACATTCATTCTCCTCTTGCTTGCATTCCAAGCTGCAATACTCGCTTTCAAACGAATTTGGTCTTCATATACTTCACTTGGAGTCAAAGGTGCCAAAATTACCCTTTTTCCCTCATGAGGATTCGAACCCAGATTAAGTTCTGACCATCTATCAGAGAAAAAAGAACGAATGGATCTTGTAGGATTTCCAAGAAATTCTTCAATTTCTTCTGGAAGCAGATGATTATTCATACGCTTCTCACGTTCCGTGAATAGCCGGGACATTGAGGAATATCCAGAAAGGAATTTAGGGAATCGGTCTGATTCTATCTTTGTTCGTTCCGTTTGAAGAAAGGAAGGATCCCAAAGAATCGATCTTTCTTTTAGTTGTTGAATCTCTTTTTGATTGATCAATGTGTGATATTCCGAATCCTCATTACTAATGGAATCGAAACGATCTCTGGATTGATCAGAAGATCCTTTCAATTGGCCAGAATCCGTTACTTGAACGAAACTAGATCTTGTGGAATCATATTGAATATTTGAGGATACATTTCGTACCTTGCTAAAAAATTGATATGTGTTTACCAACCATACATTGTCTAACCAAATCCAATTCTCTCTCGATATGTTCCTCAAAAATCTGATTTGTGCGAATTCTCCCCCAACTAACGAAGAGATCTTGGCGGAATTGCCACATATGAAATTGAGCACAATTTTGCAAAGAAATAGCCCACTTGCCTCTCGAGAAGAGATGGGAAACATGCTCAATATCACCATCATTTAGCTATTGCATTTCTTTTTCTCGTTGCTGGTCAAATGTATAGAACTAACTTTGGAATTGGTCACAGTATAAAAGATATTTTAGAAGCACATATTCCTCCAGGAGGACGATTGGGGCGTGGGCATAAGGGTCTTTATGACACAATTAAGAATTCGATAAAAGAGTATCGATTGGTGTAACAATCGTGCAAAACTCTCTTATCATACTGCCACGGTCTTCCTAACAACAAATGACAAGCATCCATAGAACAAACATCACAAGTTACCTCATCCTTGTACTTACCAATGGAAAATGGTACAACAACTTGTTTGGTAACTTTGATTTCACCACCATTATTCAACCATTGTAACTTGTATGGATTATGATGCTTCGTTGTCGTCAAGCCTAGCTTTTCAACCATGAGAGTAATAGCAACGTTAGTACAACTACCACTATCAATAATCACAATATATACCTTGTCTTTCACGTGGCATCTCGTATGGAAGAGATTGTCTCATTGTGGTTTATCATGTGTTGGCTGAACATTCAGACTTCGTTTGACAACTAGAATGTCACCAGTTGCTGCTAATTCAAGGTTATCGTCGTCAACTTCTTTTGGAGGTTCATGTACATCGTCTCCATGATCAGAATCGATTTCACCATAATCTCACAATAACATCGTACTTCGGTTCAGACATTGGCTCACAACATGTCCTCTACCAAGGCATTTAAAGCATTTAATGTCCCTCGTACGATCTGGTTGCATTGATTACTTTCCACGACCAGCATCTTCAACAGAAGGTTTTGACTTGCTCGATTATGCCTTCTCTTTTATTTGCAACGGTGCTTGCTGCTTGAAATCATTTGTTTGATTGAATAGGGGGTTCGAAAATGACTTAAATGAACTATTACCTCGATTAGAAGACTTTCGTCGTTGCTTTCGTTCAATCTTGATTGCCATAGGCACCATGTCATCCAACTCAATATAATGTTGTAACTCAACAATGTTAACTCAACATAAGTTCTAATGTATTTAAGTAAAAGAAGCTAAAATGAACTAATGAGCTGAAATTAAGGTAAAGATGTGGTTTATGTAATGCATGAATATCACATGATATACAAATGAATGATAACATATGATAATCCAAGTATGTTATATAATGCATAAATAAGTAAATAGATAATGAAGTAAGGAAGAACTCCCTCTTCTTTCATGCTTGATAAACAAGATGAAAGCATAGTGGATGTGAGTAGAAATGTGCACACATCAAGAAGGATTTCAGAATTAGGATGAAGATGAGTGCTTCAATGTTCAACAATGGCAGCAAGGTTTGAGCATTCATCAATGGCAGTAAGGTTGCTGGAAATTTTCCAAAATTCTGAAAGAACGATGAACTCGAAAGAACTTGTGCAATATCCTATGCAAACCCGAATCGAATATGTTCAACGTCAAAGGACTTGGACCCACTAGATAGCGATCTAGGAACCCGAAGTATCAAGGATTGACACAACAAACAAGTTGAAATGTCAAGAAGAAGTTCTGAAAAGAACTGAACAAGAGAAATTCTCTCAAGTAAATTTTTATTCAAAAGTGTGTAACCATTGTACATTAAAGTTTACATATATATAGCACATACAAAGGGATGAAGCCGCCCAAATGTGTGGCTGAAAGTTGGACGAATTTAACACATGTATTTTGTGTTCAAATTCAAACGAAAATCTGCACATAACTTCCTTAATGTGTGGCTGAGTTTAATTCACACATTTTACATGTGTTAATTGTGTGAATTATTTGAATTTGAAATCTGTCCACATGTGTTAATTGTTTGAATTTCAAATTTGTCCACATGCTTGCCCACACATGCACAATGTCTCACACATGCCGTGCACATGCTTGGAGAGGGTCATGGATGAACGTTGAAGCATTCATCTTCCTGCTTCTTCAAATCTGCCCAAAAATTCCAGCAACTTCTTCTCTTGTTTCTTTTGTTTTCTTTTTTCATTTTCGTGTAATTCTAAGCCTAAAAACAGCCTCTTTGTTTTGTTTAATTGCAGGGAAATGCTTGCTTCATTCCTAGATCCGTATCACTCAAGGAACGTTGTTTCGACAAGCAGCACCCTTATCATATGGTAATCAGAGCCTCGGTTGGATTTTAGCACGTTCTGCACTCAAAAATCAAGAAAACAAAACAAAAGTCAAAAAAAGAATTTCGAAATTCTTGAAAAATGTTAAAGTCAAAGTTTGACTTTTAAAAATTCAAATTTAGAAATTAAAAAAATCAGATTCGAAATTTTAAAATAAAATGAAAAAGAAAGTGTGATGGTTCGTTGAAATGATGAAGGGTGCTCAAGTTATGCCATGAAATGCTTGGAAATCAACCGAAACAACTTATTCTTGTTTGTTCGGTGATAGGATTGTTGTAAGCATTTCTTTTGCGTAAGTTGCTAAATTCTTCTTTCATTTGTCATCCTAATTTCTTCATTTCACTTGTTTTAATTTCCACCCTTGTTCTTTTTTTTCAGCCTTGTTCTTTTTTCACCCATAACTTTGTTTTAACCATTTGTTTCCTTTGACATTATTACTTTCCTTGAAAGTTGACACACTTAATGATATGTGCACGTTCATACTCAAGTTTAACTCACTTCCATGTTGTGTTTCACGCAACAAAGATCAGGGGGTTTTCTTTACTTCTCTTTTGATACTTAGTGCAATTGCTACACTCATTTCTAGTTATCTAGATACTTGCCATCATATCATACTATACCTATATTTTGCATACTTTATTCTAATGATCATAGCATAAATAATACATGCACAAGTTATGAAAACCACATCTTTACGTATCATTTATGCATTTCATTATATGTTTGCATTTTATATTCATTCATATTCTATGTTATTATGCATTTTGGTCCTTATACTATTTATATATGAAATATTACTTATGCAATTGGTGTTTTCTTTTTAGGACAAGATAAACATAGCTCAAGGGACTAGTGGCCAGCTCCGTTTCAGCTCAAAGGCTTTCTATGAGCTCAAAACAGCTCATTGATGATTCGAGACCGTGCAAGCTATTTTCAGCTCCAAAACACTCATATGGTTCAAGGGCAGCTCAAGGACATTAAAGAACCAAGTCACTTAGCTAGAGAAAGCTCCGTTTAGCTCAAAACATCACTCAACTTTAGCTAGCTAAATCAGCTAGCTAGCTCAGCTCGAACCAGCTCAACCTCAGCTCAATCAGCTCGAGAGTATGGACACACCAAGGGTCACCTACCAGCCGAAACACCATGGAAGCTTCCATGCACCCATTCGACCAAGGGAGGGAAAGCTTGGCGCCATTCCCATGCTTGGCGCCATTATGGAGAGACACCAAGGGGCTGAAACATTGCCTATAGCTTATCAAGGCCTATTCATGCACTTATCAAGACTTTTCGGCCATTGTGAAAGGGTACAAACCCTTGCCGAAACATCCCTGGCCTTTGTACATGCCTATTTGGCCACCCCTTCCCCTACTATAAATATGTAAATCCTTTTGGCATTTGAACACAACACTTTGATCAATACAAATTATATCTGTGAGTTTATCTCTCATTGTTGTTCTTTTAAGAACTTCTTTGACTTATCAAATCATTTTATTGATTTGTGGCGTCTCCTATTCAATTTTTGATACTTTAGGTTGTTGAATATTTATTATTCTTCAGTCTAAGTCCTTCCTACCACCCTCAAAGCCTTATTCAAGTTCGGGTTTATGTTTCTTAACATAAGTTCATCTTTTTGAGACTTTGAATACTATCCATCCTACTTCTTTCATCTTCCTTTCTTCACCATCCGAAACAATCACCTTTCTCATTTCATCTTCACTTCCTGCATCCCTTTTGACATACAAACACTACCATCCTTCTGCCACCTATCTCCTTTCATCCATTTCAACATATTTCCACAAGAAGACAATTGTGCAACAAGGCTTACTTGCATTCTAAGGTCCAGGCAATCAAAGCTTCTCTCAACAATGCCAATTGGAGAGTTGGAGGGTATCATGTGGTAATCAGAGCAAAGGAAGAATCAAGTAAGCCATATCTTTTTGTCATTTCTTATTTCTGATTCAAAAAAAGAGAAAAGAAAAAGAAATTCAGATTGTTCAAAATACAAGGAATCTGAATTAGATCAAAAAAAGAAATTAGAATTTCAAAAGAGTGAAGATTCAAAGCACAAACGTCCAAGCAACCAACTCCAAGAAGTTTCTCAAGTTTGATTGCTCACGGCCAGTTTGTAAGTCAAGTTTTGTGGTAACGATTCTATTTTCTTTATTTCTTTTCATTTCTATCCTTTATTTTATCAGTTCTTACATTTCAGTCCCTAAACTTTCTTTTCTTCTTTTAAACTTCTTCGTTCTTTCAATTTCCCAAACCTAACCCATGTTTTGTAGCATAAACGCCATAATATCATAAAATATTGGACAGGTTTTAAGTTAGTTCTTTCAAGAACTTGTTTTGAGAGATTTGAGTGGAAAAGGCAAGAGAGTGGTGAGCACAGAAGGGCAAATAAAAGCCAGAATTCCCAGAGCGTAAACATGAGTGAATTTGAGTGACATATCTCTTTTCTTGGAGTGACCGTGAGGCTTTTTGTTGTGTGAATCGGCGAGGTCCTAAATTTCATTACATATTATTTGTTTTTACTAACAATATGTCACAGCAATCAGGAGACAGTAATGGTGAGGAACTTCTAGTCCAAAACCTTCAGACTCAAGCATTGATCCGGGAAATGCAAAGGCTTCTACGTACTATTCACAAACAGATAGATCGACTCGAAGGATCACAAGGCGACAACAGAAGCACTAGGGGTCATGGACAGTAGAATAGACCAAGACATTTTATGCAACATGAAGTTAATTAAGATAGTGATGCAGAAGATGTTATTTTGGTCAGAAGTAATGCAAGAGATCGTGGCCAGTTAGATGACAACCTTAGAAGCATTCACGTTAATATTCCTCCTTTCCAAGGAAAAACTGATCCAGAAGCATATTTTGAGTGGGAAAGTAAAGTAGAACACATATTTGAATGTCACAACTACTCCGAACAAAAGAAGGTTCTATTGGCAGCCCTGGAATTCACAGACTACGCTCTAATCTAGTGGGATCAATAGAAGACTACTACAAGAATACGGAAGTTGCCATGATCCGTGCTAATGTGGAGGAAGACCGAGAGGCCACCATGGCTAGATTCCTAGCAGGATTGAACCGAGAGATTGCCGATGTAGTGGAATTAAAACATTACATTGAAATAGAAGAAATGGTGCACATGGCTATCAAAGTTGAGAGGCAACAACGCAAGAGATCTTCATCTAGAAATGTCACAAGTGCTGCCCCTAAATGGAGTCCAAACACTTCTTGGAAGGGCACTCCTTTTCAAGCCAAAGACCCAGCCAAATCTTACAAAACAAAGCCTACCATAATGGAGAATGTTCATGGAAAGATAGCAGAAGTTCCTACTCGGTCCCGTGAAATTAAATGCTTCAAGTGTTTAGGACATGGCCACATTGCTAGCCAATGCCCAAATAAACACACTATGCTTCTAATGGAGAATGGAGAAGTAACTTCGGACCAAGAGGATTAATTCCAAGAAGATTCCAAGCAAGAAGAAGTATAAGAGATCACTCCTGCTGTGGACGGCCAACTTATGGTAGTTAAAAGGCTTTTAAACACTCAAATGGCCGCGGAAGAAGAACAACAAGAGAATATATTTCACACCCGATGTTATGTCAACGAAAAGGTGTGTTTTATGATTATTGATAGGGGAGTTGCACGAATGTGGCAAGCACACTTATGGTGGATAAATTTGGCCTAAAGACCATAAATCATCCGTCACCATACAAGCTTCAATGGTTGAATGATTCGGGAGAACTAAAGGTCACCAAACAGGTTCTTGTTCTTTTCTCTATCGATTCTTACAAAGATGAAGTTTTATGTGATGTTGTGCCTATGCATGCAAGTCATATCTTACTTGGATGCCATGACAATATGACCGAAGGACTATGCATGATTGCTATACAAACCGGTTCATATTCAAGCATGAAGGGAAGAAAATAGTGCTTACACCTATGACGCCCAAACAAGTACAAAGTGACCATATTCTCATGAAACAAAGTGTGGATGCATGGAAACAAGAAAAGAATCAAGCCAAGTTCAGGGAGAAGGGTCTCAAGGAGGAGAATCCTTTGGGCAGCATTGAAATGATTAGGGAATGCCTTTTGACACGCCTTATGATCACATCTGATTTTCTAACCCCAAAGAAGCAAAAATGTTATCCTTGTCTTTGTAGCAACACAAGAAGAGCTTAGGGGCAAGTGCACACCAGAATTGTATCATTCCCATAGCCACAGGATATTTAGACACAAGGATGTTCGATTTGAGGACAAATCGCTCAAAAGAAGGAGGGGATGATATGTGCACGTTCATACTCAAGTTTGGCTCACTTCTATGTTTTGTTTTACGCAACAAAGATCAGGGGGTTTTCTTTATTTCTCTTTTATTGCTTAGTACAATTGATACACTCATTTCTAGTTATCTAGATACTTGCCATCATATCATTCTATACATATATTTTGCATACTTTATTCTAAAGATCATAGCATAGATAATACATACACAAGTTATGATCTGAGCACATCATTTCAAGACAATCAAGCTGATCCGGAGGTCTTACCATTAGGACCCATTACCCGTTCTAAGGCAAAGAAGTTCAGGGAAGTTCTTTTTCTTACTTGTTGATACAAGGGTGTTGATGGTGGAAAAAAAACATTCCTCGTTCATTCACGGATCTAGGATAATAGCAAGTATTTCTCTGCAACAGAAACAAACATGGTATGAAGGACTTAGACTGAAGAATAATAAACATTCAACAATCTAAAGTATCAAAAGATGGAATAGGAGAAGCCACAAATCAATAAAATGATTTGATAAGTCAAGAAGTTCTTAAAAGAACAAGAATGAGAGATAAACTCACAAAATATAATTTGTATTGATCAAAGTGTTGTTTTCAAAATGCCAATTGAACTCCTATTTATAGTTGTAGGAGAGGGGTTGCCAAAAAGGCTTATACAAGGGAGGCAATTATTTGGCTAGGCTTGTGTCCTCTCTTGGTGGCTGAATGGGTGTGATAAGTGATGAATAGGTGCTGATAAGTTATGCACAACTATTCGGCTGATGGTGATGTGATACGGACACGGCCTCGTATACGCGAATGTTGAGCTTGCGGAAACGGATAAGGATATTGGCGTGAATGTTGGATCGGTGAAAAGATGACTGAAGATAGGTGATGACGATGGAGATGGAAGATAAATGGATAAATTGTCCTCGGCACCTTCTTGATCGCAATTAACCAAGAAAGCAACCTCAAACGGCTCTAACCCACCCTCCTAGACGCAGTTACCTAGGCAAGCAGGAGTGTGAAGATCAACAACAAATTCTGACGAACTTGAAGAATCGCTTCTAAAATAAAGAACACAAGTTATACTTCTTGCAAGTCTAAACTCAAAAGAGAACTTTTTTTTAACCATTCAAATCTTAATTACAATGTGGTTGAAGCCTCCTTATATAAGCCTTGGAGAAGTTCTAATCCTAGTTAACTTAGGAAATTAAATACAATAAATAAATGTTGAAATCTAATCTCCTAATTACATAAGTAACTTCTAATAATAAATAAATATTAAAAATAAAATCCTAATTAAATAAATCTGATCCTAATAGATATTGCAGAATCCTATATTGATTTAAATTACAAATAATCAAATAAAATCATGAAAATTCGTAATTATCCAAAAATCTCGTATTAATCCCGTATAGGAATTTCTGTATGTGCTGTCTTTGCTAAAATAGACATATCTTGAGTTTCAGATGTCCGATTGAGGCGTTTCAAGATCCGTTGGAAAGATAATTGATAGTCGAACAAGTTTTAAGAAGACATGTCGACCCAAATATGCCTGGATCCCATCCAAAAAGGGGTCGCAAGTTGACCAACGTTTCTGACTTGCAAAACAGTTTTAACTTCTTTTCCAAGATGATTAGTTTCACCCCTCTCATGCATGTATCATGATGCTTCAAGGATGGCGCCAAAATGAAAGGGGGCCTTAGGAAGGTTCCATAACTATTCGGCTTGGGTGGTGTCCCTCCACACACTTAGCTAGGTAGCTAGTGTCACTAGCTGGCCGATTGAAGGGGCTGGTAGTAGTTAGTGGAACTGAAGTTGAGCTAGATGAGCTGAGATTGAGCTGAGCTAGCTAGCTGACTTAGCTAGCTAAAGGTTAAGAGTTGATTTGAGATGATTGGAGCTACCTTTAGCTAGGTGAGCTGGTCCTTAAGTGTCCTTGAGTTGTCCTCTAGCTACTAGAGTGTTTTGGAGCTAAACTAATCCTTCTTCACTCAGAATCCATCCTTTAGTCGTTTGAGCTATTTGGAGCTACTCCTAGCTGGTTGAGCTGGTTTTCTAGTGTTCTTGAGCTCTCCTTATGCCTCATCAGTGTTTTTGAGCTGATCAGATGCTAGTAGATCCTTAAATCACTCAAACACTGTTTTGATCTCATTCTGATGCTTTAAGGTGAAACCGAGCTGACCATTACTCCCTTGAGTTGTGGTTATTGTATCCTACAAAGAAAACACAAAAAATAATAAGTATGATAATATTAAAGCATATGTAAATAGTATAGAGACTGTTTAGTAATGCAAACTATGTATGAGGTTTAATATGCAACTTAATAGCAAAGATGTGGTTTATCTAATGCATGAATATCATATGATATACAAATGAATGATAACATACGATAATCCAAGCATGTTATATAATGCATAAATAAATAAATAGATAATGAAGGAAGAACTCTCCCTCTTCTTTCTTGCTTGATAAACAAGATGAAAGCATAGTGAATGTGAGTAGAAACGTGCACACATCACAACTACTCAGAACAAAAGAAGGTTCGTTTAGCAGCAATGGAGTTTGTCGACTATGCCCTAATATGGTGGGATCAGTCACTATTTAGCCAGAGACGTACAGGTGAAGGTCCAGGGACTACATGGTACGAAATGAAACGAATAATGCAAAAACGTTTGTTCCATCTCATTACCATCGTGATTTATATTAGAAATTACAAAGTTTGAAACAGGGTAATCGGAGCGTCGAAGATTATTTCAAGGAGATGGAGATGGCCATGATGCGTGCAAACCTCGAGGAAGATCGAGAAACAACCATGGCACGTTTTCTTGCTGGGTTAAATCAAGAAATTGCCAATGTTATTGAATTGCAGCATTACGTCGAATTAGACGATATGGTGCACATGACAATTAAAGTTGAACACCAGCAGCGCGGAAAGTCTTCAAATCGAGGTTATACTTCATTTAAATCCAAATCCATTGAATGCTCCTAACAATTCTAGGAAGCAAGCACCACAAGCACCACTTCAGATACGCGAGAAAGTAGAATCAAGCAAGCTAAAGACTCCTATTATTGAAAATAGGCGTGACAAGCAAGTGGTGACACAAGAACGTTCGAGAGACATTCTATGTTTCAAGTGCTTAGGACGAGGACATGTTGTCAGTCAGGGCCCAAATCGAAGGACCATGATGTTGTTAGAGAGTGGCGAGATCGAGTCTGAGTCTGAGGAAGACGAGCAGGAATCCCCTGCAGTGGATGTTAAAGAAGATGATGACAACGTGCAGACATTTGCTACCGGTGAAGCACTTGTTGTCAAGAGAAGTTTGAACACGCAACCGATCCAAGATGAACCAGCAACGAGAGAACATTTTTCATACAAGATGTCTCATCAATGATAAGGTATGTGTTGTAATTATTGATGGTGGTAGTTGCACTAATGTTGCTAGTTCTGTGATGGTTGATAAGTTAGGTTTGAAGACGACAAAGCATCCAAATCCTTACAAGTAACAGTGGTTGAACGACAGAGGAGAGATCAGAGTGACTAAGCAAGTTCTAGTGCCGTTTGCCATTGGAAAGTACAAGGATGAAGTACTTTGCGATGTTGTCTCAATGGATGCAAGCCATTTACTGTTGGGACGCCCATGGCAGTTTGACAAGAGGGCGATGCATGATGGCTTTACGAACATGTATTCTTTTATGCATGCAGGTAAGAAGATCACATTGACACCTTTGACACCGAGTCAAGTGCAAGAAGACCAAGTGAGATTGCGAATGAATATCGAAGAAGCTCGAGGGAAAAAGAAGATGAATGTGTACGCAAGCAGCAAGGAAATCAGGAAATGTATTTCCTCTTAGCATTCTTTGCTTATTTTGTTATTTAAAGATAGTTGTTTATTGGCTGAGATTCCAAGTGATTTGCCTGTTTCTATTTCATCATTTTACAGGAATTTGAGGATGTGTTTTCGGATGAAACACCAAAGGGTTTACCCCCTCTTCGTGGCATTGAACATCATATTGATTTTATTCCAGGAGCCACGATTCCGAATAGACCAGCATACCGAAGTAACCCCGAAGAGACGGAGAAACTTCAAAGACAGATTTTTGAGTTGGTGGACAAGGGGTACATTCGAGAGAGTTTGAGTCTGTGTGTTGTACCAGTGCTGTTGGTACCAAAGAAAGACGAAACTTGGAGGATGTGTGTTGATTGTCGAGCAGTGAACCAGATTACAATCAAGTATCAACATCCCATTCCTCGACTAGATGACACGCTGGATGAGTTGTGCGGAGTGACTATCTTCTCCAAAATTGATTTGAAGAGTGGATATCATCATATTTGCATGAGAGAAGGCGACGAGTGGAAGACAGCCTTCAAGACGAAGCTAGGTTTGTATGAATGGTTAGTGATGCCTTTTGGTTTAACTAATACACCAAGTACTTTTATACGTTTGATGAATCATGTTCTGCAATATTTTATTGGCAAGTTTTGTAATGTGTATTTTGATGACATTTTGATCTATAGCAAGACTTTGCAGGATCATGTAGAACATTTGAGAGCTGTTTTGCAGACTTTGCGAGAAGATAGATTGTTTGGTAACATGGAGAAATGTGTGTTTTGTACTGACAAACTTACATTTCTTGCTTACATTGATAGTTCTCAGGGAGTTGAAGTCAGGTTAGATCGTTTCATGGTTTAGCTAGTTTCTACAGTTGGTTTGTTCCCCATTTTAGTTCTATTACCGCCCCCTTAATCGAGATTATAAAGAAGAATTCAGTCTTCTCATGGGGTAAAGAACAAGAGGACGCCTTTCTGAAAATAAAAGATTGTTTGACAAAAGCGCATGTTTTAGCATTACCTAACTTTGATAAAATGTTTGAAGTTGATGTGATGCTTTTGGAGTTGGTATAGGTGTTGTTTTGTCATAGGAAAAGAGGCCCGTTGCATATTTCAGTGAGAATCTTAGTGGAGCAACATTGAACTATCCTGTCTACGACAAGGAGATGTATGCATTGATTCGGGCATTGGAGACTTGGCAGCATTATTTGTTGCCTAAGGAGTTTGTGATTCACACTGATCATGAGGCTTTACAATACATTACATGTCAACATAAATTGAATAAGCGACATGTTAAATGGGTTGAATTTCTTGAGTCTTTTCCTTATGTCATTCGTTACAAAAAGGGTAAAGACAATGTCGTTGCTGATACTTTATCACGCAGATATGCACTTTTAAATTGCCTTGATTCTCATTTGATTGGATTTGCATATATTCGTGAGTTATACACTAATGATCCTGATTTTAGGGATAAGTTTAATAATTGTGAAAAAGGTGTAAATGGGAAGTTTTACAAGCATGATGGCTGATACATGCATGGGAGGGGTGAAACTAATCATCTTGGAAAAGAAGTTAAAACTGTTTTGCAAGTCAGAAACGTCAGTCAACTTGCAACCCCTTTTTGGATGGGATCCAGGCATTTATGGGTCGGCATGTCTTCTTGAAACTTGTCCTGCTGTCAATTAGCTTTCCAACGGATCTTGAAACGCCTGAATCGGACATCTGGAACTCAAGATACGTCTATTTTATCAAAGACAGCGCATGTAGAAATTTCTATACGGGATTAATACGAGATTTTTGGATAATTACGAATTTTCAAGAATTTATTTGATTACTTGTAATTTAAATCAATATAGGATTCTGCAATATCTATTAGGATCAGATTTATTTAATTAGGATTTTATTTTTAATATTTATTTATTATTAGAAGTTACTTATGTAATTAGGAGATTAGATTTCAGCATTTATTTATTGTATTTAATTTCCTAAGTTTACTAGGATTAGAACTTCTTCAAGGCTTATATAAGGAGGCTTCAACCACATTGTAATTGAAAGATTTGAATAATTAAAAATAAAGTTCTCTTTTGAGTTAAGACTTGCAAGAAGTATAACTTGTGTTCTTTATTTTAGAAGCGATTCTTCAAGTTCGTCAGAATTTGTTGTTGATCTTCACACTCCTGCTTGCCTAGGTAACTGCGTCTAGGAGGGTGGGTTAGAGCCGCTTGAGGTTGCTTGCTTGGTTAATTGCGATCAAGAGGGTGCCGAGGACAACTTATCCATTTACCTTACATCTCCATCGTCATTGCCTATCTTCAACCATCTTTTCACCGATCCAACATTCGCGCCAATATCCTTATCCGCTTCCGCAAGCTCAACGTTCGCGTATACGGGGCTATGTCCGTATCAATGGCTATCTTTTCAAAGAAAACATGATATGCAATCCACAAGGATCTATGCGTGATATGCTAATCCGTGAAGCATATGAAGGTGGACTAATGGGTCACTTTGGAGTCACATAGACATTGCAGACATTGAAAGGCACTTTGAACGTTGTGTGACTTGTAGGGAAGCAAAATCGAAGGTTTCCCCACATGGTATGTACTTACCTTTACCTATTCCTGATTCCCCTTGGACTGATATTTCGATGGATTTTGTTTTGGGACTGCCTAGAACTAGGACAGGTAGAGATAGTATATTTGTAGTGGTTGATAGGTTCTCGAAGATGGCACATTTTATTGCATGCCATAAGATTGATGATGTTGTGAATGTGGCTAACTTGTTCTTTAGAGATGTTGTTCGTTTGCATGGTATTCCTAGGTCAATTGTTTCTGACAGGGATGTAAAGTTTTTTAGTCACTTCTGGAGGACTCTTTGGAGCAAACTAGGTACGGAACTTATGCTTTCTACTACTTGCCATCCCAAGACTGATGGACAAACTGAGGTTGTTAATAGAGTTTTATCTACTTTACTTCGTTCCATCATTAAAAAGAATATTAAAACTTGGGAAGATTGTTTGCCACATGTTGAATTTGCTTTTAATCATGTTGTACATTCTGCTACTAAGATGTCACCGTTTGAGGTTGTTTATGGATTTAATCCTATCACTCCTCTAGATATGTTTCCTTTGCCACAGGAACAAGTGATGAATAGGGATGGTCAAAGCAAAGCAGAATATGTGAAGAAATTGCATCAACATGTTAAGGAGAACCTAGAACGAAGGACTTAACAGTATTAAAAGCAAGCAAACAAGGGAAGGAAGCGAGTCACCTACGATGTTGGTGATTGGGTTTGGGTTCATTTCTGAAAGGAACGATTTCCAGCCCAAATACGGTCTATGTTGTTAGCACGAGGAGATGGTCCTTTCCAGGTGTTGGAGAAGTGAATGACAACGCCTACAAGTTGGACTTACCAAGTGAATACAATGTAAGTGCCATAGTTAATGTTTCTGATTTAACCCCTTATGACGATTCTATAGATTTGAGGACAAATCCTTTTCAAGAAGGGGGATGATGTGAGCACATTCATGCCAGCAAAGGAGACTGATCCGGAGGTCTTGCCCATAGGACCTATTACTCGTTTTAAGGCAAAGAAATTCAGGGAAGTTCTTTCCCTCACTTGTGCTAAAGTTTCTGAATTTTTTGATAGTGATTGTGCCTTAGAAAATAGGCTTTATAATGTGTTGCATGTTGATATGTGACACATCTATGCTTATTCTATGTATCTAAGTGTGTTTACTATGTATGTATTATGTTTGGTGTGTTTTGGATTTGTTTCATATGGCTTATAATGTTTTTGTATTTGTTTGTGTTGTTGAATAAGATTACAAAGCTTTGATAAAAGTTTCATTGTTTTGTGACAAGTACATGAAAGGACAACATCTCAAGAGAGTTATATTCAGCTCGGGGGAAGCTCAAGTGTGTGTATGCAGCTCAGGTCCAACTCGGGAGAGTGTATGCAGCTCAGGTCCAACTCAGGAGAGTGTATCCAGCTCACCTTCAACTCAAGATAGTTGGAAGGATTTGATCCCAGCTCACCTCAGCTCACTTCACTTGTAGCTAGCTCATTCTAGCTCAGCTCAGTTCCAGTCAATTCAACTTCAGCTGATATGTCCAGAAGTAGCTGAAAAGTGTCCTACATGTCACGGAGTGTACCAGTGCACAAGTGGCAGCCTAGGTGGCATCCAGTCATACGAAGCATCCACGTGGTAGCTTGGATGATGTGTGTGCATGTGTGAGGCCGAAACCAGTCTTCTTCATGTGTGTATCCGTGGCAAAGTAAAGATAAGGAGAAGTTAATTGTTTGAATTTCAAACAAATTAACACATGTTAAATGTGTTAAACAAATCCAAAACACTCCAAACATAATAGATACATAGTAAACACACTAATATAAGTAATATAGCATAAAGATGTTACATATCAGCATGTAACACGTTATAAACCCTATTGTCTAAGGCACAAACATTATTTAATGATTCTGAAATGTTAGAACAAGTTAGGGATAGAACTTCCCTGGATTGTTTAACCTTAGATCATGTGATGGGTCCTATTGGAAGAACTTCAGGGTCAGATTCTTTTGGTGGCAAAGATGTGCTCACATCATCCCCCTTCTTGAAAAGGATTTGTCCTCAAATCTACAGAATTGTCATAAGGGGTTAAATCAAAAACATTAAATGTAGCACTTACAGTGTATTCACCCGGTAAATCCAACTTGTAGGCGTTGTCATTCACTTTCTCCAACACCTGAAAAGGACCATCTCCTCGAGGTAACAACTTAGATTGTCTTTGGGCTGGAAATCGTTCCTTTCGGAAATAAACCCAAACCCAATCACCAACATCGAAGGTGACTCGCTTCCTTCCTTTATTTGTGTGCTTTTCATACTGTTGAGACCTTCGTTCTAGGTTCTCCTTAACATGTTGATGCAACTTGATAGAGTAGCACAAACTTGGATTTGGAAGCCTTCAATCAAGTTGTTGCAAGAACTAGGGGCTCTAGACTCAATCAAGAAGATTAGGAGCAGATCTGAAAATTTAAGAGAAAAGAGGACTTTTCTTGAAAAATTCAGATTCAAGGCTGGAAAATTAAAGAAACGAAGATAAGAAAAAAGATTAAGGATTAAATAATAATAATTAAAACAAAAATATTGAAAAGGATTGAAAGAGAGGTAGATAAAACAAATATGAAAATTCAACTTTGTTTATGGCTATGGAGATGGCATGAAGTTGAAGATGGAGATGGCTTGATGGATTTGTGATGGTTTTGTCCTCGGTACCCTCTTAGACGCAATTACCTAAGCAAGCAACCTCAAGCGGCTCTAACCCACCCTCCTAGACGTGATTACCTAGGCAAGCAGGAGTGTGAAGATGATCTCCCTCACAAGAACTCGTCGAACTTATGTTGAAGAAGACTTCTAAGGCACAAGTAATCAGCACTTGCAAAAACAAACTCATTAAATATTTTATTAACCAAAGAAAATTTGAATAATCTCCATTACAATGGTGGAGGCTTCATCCTTTTATAGGTGAAGGATAGCCAAAGTAATCTAACTTCTACTAAAACTAGGAAACGCTAATTTAATTAAAAAATAAAAGAAAAACAGCCTTTAAACTTCTTGTGCTTGGGCTGCAAGTGATAAGCTGATAAGTGTAGGTGATAAGTTGATAAGAGTTGCTTGGGAGAAGGGTGGCTGGTTCCTAAAGTATATAAAACCCTAAAAACATAATTTAAATGTTAATAATTAAGTTGGGCTAAGTCTAATTCGTCCAAAAGCCTTATATAATAGCTTTTGGGCTGAATTTTACAAATTCCCGTAATAATCCCGTATCCAGTTTTCTGCATGCGCAGTCTTCAGTAAAATGGACGTATCTTGAGTTCCCGATGTCCGATTGATGCGTTTCAAGATGCGTTGGAAAGGTAAATGAATGCCGGTCAATTTGTTAGAAGACAAATCTGCCCAGAAATTCCAGGATCCCATCCGAAATGTCATCTCAAGTTGGATGACTTTCCAGACTTCACAAACAGATTCAACTTCTTGTCCAATATGCATTGCTTTAGCCCTCCCATGCATGTATCATTCCCCTCTCCTCAAAAGGATTCGTCCTCGAATCAAAAATAGTAAAAGAAGGACGTTTAACAATGGCAATCGAAACGGAATCTTTGTCATAGGTGGAGTGATCCAATTGAGCTCCTCTTAATGGTTCAACAAAATCTTGAAAAAAGAACTCAAAGCCACTCGAAACAATGATGTTATGGTTAGGTCGAAAAAAATCTCTCATTATCTTTTTCTCGCCTTTTTCATTTGGACATTGTTCGACTTTTACCTCATGTTTCTTTTCACTCACCAAAATTGGGCCAATAATTTGACTTTTATTGCTCTCGGCCTCTTGACTCTTGGTCTTTTTCAAATAAGATAACTCACATACCCAATTCCTCTCGCAAAAAATATCATCGAAATACAATTTCTGTAGAGGATGAAGTGTTTCTAACAGAATGATGGGACGAGAATTAAATAAAGGGTTAAAATCATGCTTACTTTCTTGGGATGTTGTTGATGAATCAAGAGAACTCATTACTAAGCATAAAAGATTGTCTTGATTTATGGGTTCAAATCTTTCTTCTTCCGAAACGTCATCTTCTGAAAGTATTTGCTCATTATTGGGTATGGTTAAACTCTCAGTAGTGACATCTTCCTCATGTTCTCGAGGATAATAAATTTCTTCGACATCTTGCTTTCCTTGGTCTTCTTCGACATGACTCACCAATGGTTGTTCATTATCCTTTTGGAATAGCGATGATTCTTCTTCCTTCAGTGTCGTACTACTAGAGTCGAATAGTGCATTAGTAGGGTTGTGAAAAGATGAAGGTTGAGATGTACCTTTATCAAAAGAGGAGTATTTCTTATGAAAAGTCTTGGATTCTTGTCGTTTGTAATGTTTGAGAACGAATCGCTCTCTCATGACCTTTTTAAGTTCAGCCCATGTTCTTATTTTGGCTTCACCATTGAGACGTCTATCTCGTTGTAATAAATGCCACCATAGTACTGCATATTCCTCGAACTTTAGGGCCACTAATGAAGCTTGATCTTCCTCGGGATATCCGTAACAATTAAACAGGAAATCAACCATATTTTCCCAATCACAATAACCACCAGGATCATACCTTCCTTGAAAAGAAGGTATTCTGAATTTTGGGATGACCAAAGTGTGTGTGGTTCGCCTTGGTTCAGTTCGCCTTTCTTCACAAAAATTGAACGAATGCCTCGATTTGGTCAATGAAGGCTTTCCTCGATAAGTAGAACCCAAAGTATCATGTTGTTTTGCACGATTCTTGTCTCTGTGAAACATCCTGGAACACTCAAATTTACAAAGGTGAAAAACAAAAGAAAGAAAACTAGAAATCTCACTAAACACTCCAAGAAATAAATACTTAGCGAGGCAAGTAAGCCGATCTTGTACTCTTTAAAGACCTTCCTGCCACAAGTCAACAAGTTATAATAGGAGTTTAATCTTAACAATGAGTCCTATTTGTACTAGGAGTCCAATGAAAGGTGTGACACCAATTGAATTCTAGTTGCAAGGAGAAAGAAAGGTATGCAACTTTGAATTTCCTACTACACAAGAAGAAAAAAAGTGTTAGATAATGTATAGAAGACAATAAAAAGGTAAAACAAATGAAAACAAATAGTTAAGAATGAAAGAAGATCAGAAAACCCGAAAAAACCTTGAAATATGCAGCAAATTGATCCACTTTGTTCGATGTGTTCCCGAAGTCAAAAAATTCTGAAATTTTTTGTGGTGACTCCTACAATAGTGTAGTTCTGATCTGGAAATTTTCAGCTCAAAATTCGTTCGTTTGATTTTTGCGAATTTTCGCCTTTTGTTCGAATTTTTCACCCAAAACGCCAAAATTCTTGCCAAGAATCGACCCAAATCTGATACCAAATGATAGAGTAGCGCAAACTTGGATTTGGAAGCCTTCAATCAAGTTGTTGCAAGAACTAGGGGCTCTAGACTCAATCAAGAAGATTAGGAGCAGATCTGAAAATTTAAGAGAAAAGAGGACTTTTCTTGAAAAATTCAGATTCAAGGCTGGAAAATTAAAGAAACGAAGATAAGAAAGAAGATTAAGGATTAAATAATAATAATTAAAACAAAAATATTGAAAAAGATTGAAAGAGAGGTAGATAAAACAAATCTGAAAATTCAACTTTGTTTATGGCTATGGAGATGGCATGAAGTTGAAGATGGAGATGGCTTGATGGATTTGTGATGGTTTTGTCCTCGGTACCCTCTTAGACGTAATTACCTAAGCAAGCAACCTCAAGCGGCTCTAACCCACCCTCCTAGACGTGATTACCTAGGCAAGCAGGAGTGTGAAGATGATCTCCCTCATAAGAACTCGTCGAACTTATGTTGAAGAAGACTTCTAAGGCACAAGTAATCAGCACTTGCAAAAAAACAAACTCACTAAATATTTTATTAACCAAAGAAAATCTGAATAATCTCCATTACAATGGTGGAGGCTTCATCCTTTTATAGGTGAAGGATAGCCAAAGTAATCTAACTTCTACTAAAACTAGGAAACCCTAATTTAATTAAAAAATAAAAGAAAAACAGCCTTTAAACTTCTTGTGCTTGGGCTGCAAGTGATATGCTGATAATTGCAGGTGATAAGTTGATAAGAGGTTCTTGGGAGAAGGGTGGCTGGTTCCTAAAGTATATAAAACCCTAAAAACATAATTTAAATGTTAATAATTAAGTTGGGCTAAGTCTAATTCGTCCAAAAGCCTTATATAATAGCTTTTGGGCTGAATTTTACAAATTCCCGTAATAATCCCGTATCCAGTTTTCTGTATGCGCAGTCTTTAGTAAAATGGACGTATCTTGAGTTCCCGATGTCCGATTGATGCGTTTCAAGATGCGTTGGAAAGGTAACTGAATGCCAATCAATTTGTTATAAGACAAATCTGCCCAGAAATGCCAGGATCCCATCCAAAATGTCGTCTCAAGTTGGCTGACTTTCCAGACTTCACAAACAGATTCAACTTCTTGTCCAATATGCATTGCTTTAGCCCTCCCATGCATGTATCAATATCAGTCCAAGGGGAATCAGGGATAGGTAAAGGTAAGTACATACCATGTGGTGAAACCTTCAATTTCGCTTTTCGACAAGCCACACAACGCTCACAGTACCTTTCAACGTCCCTGCGCATCTTAGGCCAAAATAGATGCTTCTTCAAGGTATGTAACGTCTTGGTGACCCTAAAATGACCCATCAATCCACCTTCATGTGCTTCACGAATCAATATATCACGCATTGAACCCTGTGGAATGCATATCATGTTTTCTTTAAAAAGATAACCATCATGCACGTAGAACTTTCCATCTGCACCTTTCCCAAAATTACCCATCAATCCACCTTCATGTGCTTCACGGATCATCAGAGTATAACTCACGAATATATGCAAAACCAATCAAATGTGAATCAAGATAACTCAAAAGTGCATATCTGCGTGATAAAGCATAAGTAACAACATTGTCTTTACCCTTTTTGTAACAAATGACATAAGGGAAAGATTCTAAAAATTCACCCATTTAGCACGTCGTTTGTTAAATTTATGCTGACCTGTGATATATCGTAAAGCCTCGTGGTCAGTGTGGGTCACAAACTCCTTAGGCAACATATAATGCTACCACGTCTCCAAAGCCCGAATCAGTGCATACATCTCCTTGTCATAGACAAGATAATTCAACGCTGCTCCGCTAAGCTTCTCACTGAAATATGCAACGGGCCACTTTTCCTGCGTCAAAACAGCACCTATACCAACTCCAGAAGCATCAAATTGAAATTCAAACATTTTATCAAAATCAAGTAATGCAAAAATAGGCGCTTTTGTCAAACAATCTTTTATTTTCAAAAAGGTGTCTTCCTGTTCTTTACCCCAATAGAAGATTGAATTCTTCTTTATTATCCATGTTAAAGGGCTGTAAAAGAACTGAAATGGGGAACAAACTGACAGTAAAAACTAGTTAAACCATGAAACGATCTAACCTGACTAACTGAAGTCGGTCGTGGTTATTCTTGAATCGCCTTTATCTTCTCAGAATCAACTTCAACTCCCTGAGAACTTACAATGTAACCAAGAAATGTAAGTTTGTCAGTACAAAACACACATTTCTCCATGGTACCAAACAACCTTTCTTCTCGCAAAATCTGCAAAACAGCTTTCAAATGCTCTACTTAATCCTGCAAAGTCTTGCTATAGATCAAAATGTCATCAAAATACACAGCACAAAACTTGCCAATAAAAGATCACATAACATGATTCATCAAACACATAAAAGTACTAGGTGCATTAGTTAAACCAAAAGGCATCACCAACCATTCATACTGGCCTAGCTTTGTTTTGAAGGCTATTTTCCACTCGTCGCCTTCTCTCATGTGAATATGATGATATCCACTCTTTAAATCAATTTTGGAGAAGATAGTCTGATGTGAGCACATTTATGCAACCCAACGAAATCAACTTCAAACTTTCAGGGAAGTTTGCTTTTTCATTTGTTACATACTGATGTGTAACATTTCTTATACTTATATTATTTATATTAGTGTGTTTACTATGTAGATAGTATATTTGATGTGTTTTGACTCAGTTTAATATAACTTATTGTGTGTTTATATTTGTTTGTGAGCTAATGAATAAGGTTGCAAGTGTTTACAACTTGTATTCGTGTTTCCATTAAGTTTACAATACCTTGATGGAAGTTTGTTGTGTTACGACATAGGTGCGAAGGGGGAAACTAGCTCAAGTAAGCATATGTAGCTCATCTCCAGCTCACCAGAGCGTATACAGCTCATCTCCAGCTCAAAAGAGTATATGCAGCTCAGTCCCAGCTCAAAAGAGTATATGCAACTAACCTTCAGCTCAGCGTACTCTATATCAGCTCATGTCGGCCTAAGGAGACAGGACCAGCTTTGTTTGAGAAAGGGTGATGATACATGCATGAGAGAGGTGAAACTAATAATTTTGGAAAAGAAGTTAAAACTGTTTTACAAGTCAGAAACGTCAGTCAACTTGCGACTCCTTTTTGGATGGGATCCAGGCATTTATGGGTCAACATGTCTTCTTAAAACTTTTCCGGATGTCAATTATCTTTCCAACAGATCCTGAAACGCCTCAATCGGACATCTAGAACTCAAGATACGTCTATTCTAGTGAAGACAGCGCATGCAGAAATTCCTATACGGGATTAATACGAGATTTTTGGATAATTACGAATTTTCATGATTTTATTTGATTATTTGTAATTTAAATCAATATAGGATTCTGCAATATCTATTAGGATCAGATTTATTTAATTAGGATTTTATTTTTAATATTTATTTATTATTAGAAGTTACTTATGTAATTAGGAGATTAGATTTCAGCATTTATTTATTGTATTTAATTTCCTAAGTTTACTAGGATTAGAACTTCTCCAAGGCTTATATAAGGAGGCTTCAACCATATTGTAATGAAGATTTGAATAATAAAATAAAGTTCTCTTTTGAGTTCAGACTTGCAAGAAGTATAACATGTGTTCTTTATTTTAGAAGCGATTCTTCAAGTTCGTCAGAATTTGTTGTTGATCTTCACACTCCTGCTTGCCTAGGTAACTGCGTCTAGGAGGGTGGGTTAGAGCCGTTTGAGGTTGCTTGCTTGGTTAATTGCGATCAAGAGGGTGCCGAGGAAAATTTATCCATTTATCTTCCATCTCCATCGTCATCGCCTATCTTCAGCCATCTTTTCACCGATCCAACATTCGCGCTAACATCCTTATCCGCTTCCGCAAGTTCAACGTTCGCGTATACGGGGCTGAGTCCGTATCATTTGGTATCAGAGCCAGATCGTTCTTGAGGATGTCATTGAGAAACGTATTGAATTTTACTCTTTTGGGGACTCGATGTCATTATTGTTGTCGACTAGATCATTCCGGGTATGATTGTCCAGATAAGTCTTATTTTCAAGAAAATATTTTGAGAGATATGTTGTCTGAAATCATGCCTTCTAATGATATTGAAATCTGTGATTCGGAACATGATAAAGAAATTTGTTCTCCTAAAGAACATGAAAAAGGCGATACCATCGAGAGTTTAACCTTGCCTATTGATGAGGAAGAAATTCTATGTAGTGTGTTTGGTTCCAGTGACAAACCAACTATTTTGATTCAAGATGATCATCAAACGACAAAGGTACACTACAATCAAAAGGTACCATTGATTGTTTTCAAATTTCTATTTATGCTTATTCCTCTTCTAGCATTAGTAACAATTTTGAAGATGAGAATGAGTCACTTTGCAACCAAAAGAACAATAGTGATGATCTCAATGAGAAGGAACTTGTAAATTACATTGCAAAAAGAGACTATGCACAAGGATCCTTCAAGACATCTTCTCTTTCCTGGTACTTTGATGAACTTCCTACATTTACCGGTTTAGATTCGAGGGTGAATATTTTTGAGGAGTGGGGGAATGATACATGCATGAGAGAGGTGAAACTAATAATTTTGGAAAAGAAGTTAAAACTGTTTTGCAAGTCAGAAACGTCAGTCAACTTGCGACTCCTTTTTGGATGGGATCCAGGCATTTATGGGTCGACATGTCTTCTTAAAACTTGTCCGTCTGTCAATTATCTTTCCAACGGATCTTGAAACGCCTGAATCGGACATCTAGAACTCAAGATACGTCTATTTTAGTGAAGACAGCGCATGCAGAAATTCCTATACGGGATTAATACGAGATTTTTGGATAATTACGAATTTTCATGATTTTATTTGATTATTTTTAATTTAAATCAATATAGGATTCTGCAATATCTATTAGGATCAGATTTATTTAATTAGGATTTTATTTTTAATATTTATTTATTATTAGAAGTTACTTATGTAATTAGGAGATTAGATTTCAGCATTTATTTATTGTATTTAATTTCCTAAGTTTACTAGGATTAGAACTTCTCCAAGGCTTATATAAGGAGGCTTCAACCATATTGTAATGAAGATTTGAATAATAAAATAAAGTTCTCTTTTGAGTTCAGACTTGCAAGAAGTATAACTTGTGTTCTTTATTTTAGAAGCGATTCTTCAAGTTCGTCAGAATTTGTTGTTGATCTTCACACTCCTGCTTGCCTAGGTAACTGCGTCTAGGAGGGTGGGTTAGAGCCGTTTAAGGTTGCTTGCTTGGTTAATTGCGATCAAGAGGGTGCCGAGGAAAATTTATCCATTTATCTTCCATCTCCATCGTCATCGCCTATCTTCAGCCATCTTTTCACCGATCCAACATTCGCGCTAACATCCTTATCCGCTTCCGCAAGTTCAACGTTCGCGTATACGGGGCTGAGTCCGTATCAGGTGACGCACATGCAGCCACAATCTCCATGCAGTTTACCCATGTGTGACAACTTGAGGAAATGCAAAACTTGAGCAGCCGAATGAATTGGGCCATTCTCCACGTGTTTTCACCATGGAATAATTCCTTACTTATGCAGCAGAATGGATAAGATGAAGAAGTTTGATGTTTGAATTTCAAAGACAAAACAATCACATGTTAAATGTGATTCAACATTCCCGCCCAAGATTTTCCAAATGCACGACTGGAATAGGATTTCAAAAGGGGTTTCACAATTCTGCATGTGATGAAATGCAACTTGCCGCCCACTTTCATCTCTCCATGCACGACCAGCAAATCTTTTTTTGTTTGAATTTTAAAGCACCACACATTTAACATGTGTAATTTTGAGATGGCACACCAAATTCAATTGCACGGCTGGGACACTTCCTAATCATCTCTTGTTTCGAATAGGCACATATACTTTTGGGTTCTTCTTTGCAATGACTGGAATAATCACGCCCTTTGGTAAGGGCATTAATCCCTTTAACCTCCTCGTGGTGTTGGTTGGTAACATCATG
This sequence comes from Hibiscus trionum, assembly GCA_030270665.1. Classification (NCBI taxonomy): domain Eukaryota; kingdom Viridiplantae; phylum Streptophyta; class Magnoliopsida; order Malvales; family Malvaceae; genus Hibiscus; species Hibiscus trionum. The sequence goes on along the minus strand of BSYR01000010.1, from coordinate 31,626,517 downwards.
ACTGTTTGTGAAGGTACACGATTCTTCAGATTCCACCTTTGGTAATGTCATGTCCTTTGGTGTAGTGTGTCTTTTGGAAACATCATGATCTTTCATTAATGTTTCAGCTCTTTGTTTCTGATTCCCACCTCCTGGATCAATAAATCCTTCCATGAACAATTCCTTATGTTCACGCCAACTTCTCTTTCCCTTATGTCCTTTCGAATGATTATCTTGGTTCTGGCATACCATTTAAAACGACAATGAAACTTATCATTGGTATAGGCGCAGTTTTAATGTAGGAAAAGAGGCCCGTTGCATATTTCAGTGAGAAACTGAGTGGAGCGACATTGAACTATCCAGTTTATGACAAAGAGATGTATGCACTGATTCGGGCATTGGAGACGTGGCAACATTACTTGTAGCCTAAGAAGTTTGTGATCCACACTGACCACGAGGCTTTGCGTTATATCACAGGTCAGCATAAATTAAATAAACGACATGCTAAATGGGTTGAATTCTTAGAATCTTTTCCTTATGTCATTCGATACAAAAAGGGGAAAGATAATGTCGTTGCTGATGCATTGTCACGTAGGTATGCACTTTTGAGTTATCTTGATTCACATTTGATTGGTTTTGCATACATTCGTGAGTTATACCTTGATGATCCTGATTTTAGAGATAAGTATAATGCTTGTGAGAAAGGTGCAGATGGAAAATTTTACAAGCATGATGGTTATCTTTTCAAATAAAACAGGATATGCATTCCACAGGATTCGATGTGTGACATACTGATCCGTGAGGCACATGAAGGTGGATTGATAGGTCATTTTGGAGTCACCAAGACGTTACATACCTTGAAGGAGCATTTGTTTTGGCCAAAGATGCGCAGAGATGTCGAAAGGTATTGTGAACATTGTGTGACTTGCAGGAAAGCAAAATCGAAGGTTTCACCACATGGTATGTACTTACCTTTACCTATCCCTGATTCCCCTTGTACTGATATTTCTATGGATTTTATTTCGGGATTGCCTCGAACTAGGACAGGTAGAGATAGTATATTTGTTGTGGTTGATAGATTCTCAAAGATGGCACATTTCAATGCATGCCATAAAACTGATGATGTTGTTAATGTGGCTAACTTGTTCTTTAGAGATGTGCGATTACATGGTATTCCTAGGTCAATTGTTTCTGACAGGGATGTAAAGTTTTTGAGTCACTTCTAGAGGACTCTTTGGAGCAAATTAGCTACGAAACTTATGTTTTCTACAACTTGCTATCCCCAGACTGATGGACAAACTGAAGTTGTTAACATGGTTTTAGCTACTTTACTTTGTTTCATCATTAAAAAGAACATTAAAACTTGGGAAGATTGTTTGCCACATGTTGAGTTTGCGTATAATCATGTTGTACATTCTACTACTAAGATATTAACATTTGAGGTTGTTTATGGTTTTAATCCTATTACACTAGATTTGTTACCTTTGCCATAAGAATAGGTGACGAACAGGGACGGTCAAGCGAAATTAGAATACATAAAGAAGTTGCATCAACAGGTAAAGGAGAGAATCTTGAACGAAGGACTCAGCAGTATGAAAAGCAAGAAAACAAAGGAAGGAAGCGAGTCACCTTCAATGTTGGTGACTGGGTTTGGGTTCATCTCCGAAAGGAAAGATTTCCAGCCCAAAGGCGGTCCAAGCTGTTACCGCGTGAAGATGGTCCTTTTCAGGTGTTGGCAAAAGTGGATGAAGACGCCTACAAGATAGACTTACGGAGAGACTACAATGTAAGTGCCACATTTAATGTTTCTGATTTAACCCCTTATGACGATTCTGCAGATTTGAGGTTGAATCCTTTTCAAGAAGGGGGTGATGTGAGCATATCTTTTCACGACAAGCAAGCTGATCCGGAGGTCTTATCATTAGGACCTATTACCCGTTCTAAGGCAAAGAAGTTCAGGAAGCTCTTTTTCTTACTTGTTCTACAATCCTTGATTCATTTGAGCATGTTTATGCCTTAGAATATACGCTTTATAATGCGTTTCATGCTGATATGTGACATAATTAGGTTATACTACGTATTAGGTATGTTAAATATGTTTATAATCTGTTAAGTATGTTTTAATGATTGGTGTGATATGCATTATACTGTTTTTTATTTGATAAGAGTTGTTGAATAAGTATGCACCTTTGTTTTCAGCTTATTAGTTTGTATGACACTAAGTACGAAGCTTTGATAAGCGTTTTCAATTGTTTATGCATGTATAAGGAAGGACATCAGCTCAAGAGAGATATATTCAGCTCGGATGAAGCTCAAAGGAGTGTGTAAGCAGCTCACCTTAGCTCGAGGTAGCTCAGAGGCTTAGCTCCCAGCTCAACTCAGCTCACTACACTCTCCTTCAGCTCATTTCAGCTCACCTCGAGTCCATCTAGCTCAGCTTCAGCTCAACTAGCTCAACTCCAGCTCAAGTGACCTACAATAGTTGAAACATATCCTACACGAGGGAAAGGTGTCCTAGGCATGTGACATGCATGTGCACCCTCCACACATGTGCTCGGCATGCTTGGGCAGCCTTGGCATGCCACACACACGCCAAGCATATGGATCAGCATTTGGCCGAACCAAACAAGCCCCTTACTCTCATTTGTGCGGCACAAAACTAAAGGGTAAGAACATGTGGTTTTTGTTTGAATTTCAAACAAATAACACATGTTAAATGTGTTTCACAAGGGCGCCCAAAACTTCAAATGTGTGGCTGATTTGTGTTGCCGCCCAAGGGAAGCTTTTTTACATAAAATTTAAAGTTTAAATTTTAATTTGTAATTTAAACTCAGCCACAAGTTATGGCCGGCCACCCCTCCCCTTTGTCATATATATATGTACGAAATTAATGTAAGAAAGGTTAGACATTTTATGAAATACATTATACTTGTGAGATTTTCTCTCATTTTCAGACTTTGTTTGATTGTGTCATCTTTCTTGATACTTCGGGTTCCTAGATCGCTATCTAGTGAGTCCAAGTCCGTTTGATGAAGAACATATTCGATTCGGGTTCGTTCAACATATTGTTCGAGTTCTTTCGAGTTCGTCGTCGTGAATCAACCGCAAAATTTTCAGCAACGTTTCTGCCTCATTTTGGACATCAAAACAGCCTTGAAAGCCCCCTGACGCCTTCATCTTTGTTCAAGTCCAAATTCGTCCAGAAATTCCTACACCTTGTTCTTTCTTTCTTTCTTTTTTTTCATTTTCTTTTGTTTTCTTTGTTATTTTAACTCCTAAAACGTCTCTTGTGTTTTTTGCAGAGAAATGTTTGCTACGATCCTAGATCCGTTTACAAACAAGGAGCATTGTTTCTGAAGCAACGTACCCCTTTATCACACTTGTTACATACTAATGTGTAACATTTCTTTACTTATTTTACTAAGTATCTATAAGTGTTTCCCTCGTATATATTATGTATTATGTGTTTGCATCATTATAAATAAGTTTGCACAGCCTTGATGCATGTTTGATATGTTTTCAATAATTTATCTAGTTTTTAGATATGTTTACTAAGTTATGCCAGCTTGTTGTGTAATTTAGAATAAGATTGGATTGTTCTTTCAGCTTATTATAAGTTTACATTAAGTTTGCAAAGCTTTTATATGTGTTTGTATTGTTTCCTTGTAGATACAATGAAGGACAGGGGCTTAAGGACTTAATCTTAGCTTGGGTGAAGCTCAGAAGAGTGTATGCAGCTCATCGAGGTAATAGTTCGTTTAAGTCATTTACTAACCCCCTATTCAATCAAACTGATGATTTCAGGCAGTAAGCACCGTTGCCAATAAAAGAGAAGGCAGAATCGAGCAAGTCAAAACCTTCTGTTGAAGATGCTGGTCGTGGAAAGCAATCATTGCAACCAGATCGTACGAGGGACATTAAATGCTTTAAATGCCTTGGTAGAGGACATGTTGCGAGCCAATGTCCGAACCGGAGTACGATGTTATTGCGAGATAATGGTGAAATCGATTCTGATCATGGAGACGATGTACATGAACTGATGTGAGCACATCAATTCAGAACAAACAAGCTGATCCGGAGGTCTTACCAACAGGACCCATCACTCGTTCTAAGGCAAAGAAATTCAGGGAAGCCCTTTTCCTTACTTGTGCTAACATTCTAGAATCATTTGATACTGTTCATGCCTTAGAATATAGAGTTTATAATGTGTTACATACTGATATGTGACATACTTATTATATATATACTTATAGTTGTGTTTACATATGTATATATATTGTTCAGTACGTTTACATTATGTTTTAAGTATGCTTATGTATTTAAATAAGACTACAAGGCTGTTTATGTGTGTTTGCTTTGTTTTCATGTAGGTACTTAGGAGGACATTAGCTCAGGAGTGTGTAGCTAGCTCAACTCTAGCTCAAGTGAGTGTAGGCAGCTCAATTCCAGCACACCAGAGTGTATGCAGCTCATCTCCTGCTCAAGGCAGCTCAGTTCAGCTCCTGACACTTTCAGTTAACTCATTTCAACTCAACTTTAGCTCCACTAGCTCAACTTCAGCTAACAAGTCCAGAAGTAGCTGAAAAGCGTCTTGCATATCGGGTAGTGTGCTAGTGCACATGTGGCAGCCTAGGTGGCATCCGGTCATATCCAGCACCTACGTGGCAGCTTGGCACATGTGTGTGAATGTGCAGCCGAATCAGCCCGTTTTCTCCTTCATTATGCGCCATTTGCAAGAAAGGATAAGCCCGAGTGGTTATGTTTGAATTTCAAACATAAAAATCACATGTTAAATGTGATTTTCATGTGTTTTGGGCGCCTAAACTTGTGGCTGCCAATTGAGTCCGCCCAAAAGTAGTTATTTTCACTCAAATTCAATTTTTAAACTCCTTTTAATATCAACCACACAACTTAAACGAATTTGGCAGCCCTTGTACCTATATATATGTGTTTAAACAATGTAATTTGGTTAGACAATTTTTATGAAACAAAATTATTGTGAGTTTTTCTCTCAATTTCGGTTCTTCATTATCTTCTTTGGCATTTTCAGACTTTGTTTGATTGTGTCATCCTCCTTGATACTTTGGGTTCCTAGATCGCTATCTAGAGGGTCCAAGTCCGTTGGCGAAGAACGTATTCGATTCGGGTCCGCTCAGTATATTGTTCGGGTTCTTTCGAGTTCAACGTCTTGTTAATTTCTAGCAACTTCAACACCAATTTTCTGCCATTTTAGTCGTTCATTTGCTGCCATGAAAGCCCTTTGAAGCATTCATCAACATTTGAATTCCAAAACTGCCAGAAAATTCCTTCCTCTCATTTCTTTTATTTATTTTCGTTTTTTTTTGTTCATGTTGTTTTAACATCATTCTAACATCCATAACATTGTGTTATTGCAGAAACATGCTTGCTACAATCCTAGATCCGTTACAAACAAAGGACCGTTGTTTCTGAAGCAACGTACCCTTTTATCATATGGTAATCAGAGCTTTGGTCGGATTATAGCACTTGCTGCACTACAAGAAATCAAAAAAAATATAATACAAAAGTAAAAAAAAATCGAAATTCTGAAGAAAAAAAGAGTCAAAGTCAAAGTTTGACCAGAAAAGTCAAAGTAAAAAAATCGAAAAAGAAATTCAAAAAAATCGTAAAAAATCAGATTCGACAAATTAGTGTTGTTTACATCTTATACTGTTGTTTGGATTAAAAAATGATGAAAAATGTCTTTGTTTACCGTGGAATGCTTCAAAATCACCCGAAACAACCTGTTCTTCTTTGTTCGGTGATAGGGTTGTGGTAAGCATTTATTTTGCAGTAAGTACTTTGTTTTTCCTTTCTTTCACTTCATTTTAAGCTTTAATTCCAGCCATGTTCTTATTTTGTTTCCAGCCTTTGTTTTTGTTCAATTAAACACCCCGTAAACTCCGTTTAACCTTTGTTCTATCATTTGTGCATTTATATCTTGGACTTGACACAGATAACAAGTTTGAAGGGTCAGATTAGTTTCTTAAAGAACTGTTTGTGAGAGAACGAGTGGAAAAGGCATTTGAGCATTGTGAGAACTGAAGGGGAGACAAAAAAAAGCCATTCAAGAGCATTCTCCCGAGTGAAACACGAGCGCTGAGTGTTATCTTTTGAGTGCACTGTTCTTTTGAGTGATCCGTGAGAATTTGATTGTGTGTGCAGTGAGGGACTTTAATTTTCGTTTTTTACTAACCTATTGTTTTATTTTCTTGTGTTTTGTGTTATAATGACAGGAAGTGATGATCGTAGTCCCGGTGGAGGTAATCCACCAGATTTGCAAATGCAGGCTCTTACTAGAACTTTGCAACAATTGTTAGATCGAGCATTGGAGCCTATTCAGTCTCGTTTGGATAGAATAGATGGGGGTGGTTCCCAATCTATCCAAAATGAGAATAATGATGAGAATGACGTCGAACATTCACCTAGAGTGAACCATCGTGCAAGACAAGTTATTGATGACAATTTGACTAACATTAAGGTTGCTATCCCTTCTTTTCAGGGACGGACAGATCCGGATGCATATCTTGCTTGGGAAAGCAAGGTTGAACATGTGTTCGAGTGTTACAATTATTCCGAACAAAAGAAGGTTCGTTTGGTTGCGATGGAATTCACTGATTATGCCTTGATATGGTGGGATCAGTTGCTGATCAGTCGGAGACGTGCCGACGAAGGTCCCGTGGCTTCATGGACTAAAATGAATCGTATCATGCGTAAGAGGTTTGTTCCTTCCCATTATCATCGTGATTTGTTTCAGAAATTGCAAACTTTGAAACAGGGGAATCGGAGTGTTGAAGATTACTACAAGGAGATGGAGATGGCCATGATGTGAGCCAACATCGTCGAGGATCGTGAGGCGACGATGGCACGTTTCCTTGCAGGTTTGAATTCTGAAATTTCTAACGTTGTTGAATTACAACATTATGTTGAGTTGGATGACATGGTGCACATGGCAATTAAAGTTGAAAGACAACATGTTGGAAGGAAGTCTTCAAACCGAGGTAATACTCCTTTTAAGTCATTTTCAAATAATTTAAATGCCCCTAACAATTTCAGGAAACAAGCACCACCACCACTTCAGAGTCGTGATAAAGCCGAATCTAGCAAACTGAAGGCACCTACTACTGAGGGTAGGCGTGACAAGCAGGTGGTGTCACGGGAGCGTTCGAGAGACATCTTGTGCTTCAAGTGTTTAGGACGAGGACACATTGCCAGTCAGTGCCCCAACCGGAGGACCATGTTGATGTTAGAGAATGGCGAGATCGAGTCCGAGTCTGAGGAAGACACCCAGGACCCCCCTATGGAGGTTGCAGATGATGATGACGAGGAGGTGCAGTTGTTTGCCACCGGAGAAGCACTTGTTGTCAAGAGAAGTCTGCAGACACAACCGATCCAGAACGAGCAGCAGCGAGAGAACATCTTTCACACGAGATGTCTTGTGAATAATAAGGTATGTGTTGTAATTATCGATGGTGGTAGTTGCACTAATGTTGCTAGTGCTGTGATGGTTGAAAAGCTAGGTTTACCGACGACGAAGCATCCCAATCCTTACAAGCTTCAGTGGATGAATGATGGTGGAGAGATTCGAGTGACCAAGCAGGTTTTGGTGCCATTTGCCATTGGGAAGTACAAGGACGAAGTACTTTGTGACGTAGTTGCAATGGATGCGAGTCATTTGCTGTTGGGTCGTCCGTGGCAGTTTGATAAAAAGACGACTCATGATGGTTTCACGAACAGGTATTCTTTTATGCATGCAGGTAAAAAGATAACTTTGGCTCCTTTGACACCGAGTCAAGTTCAAGAGGATCAAGCGAGATTGCGAAAGAATGCTGAAGAAGTTCGTGGGAAAAAGAAGATGAACGTGTATGCAAGCAGCAAAGAAATCAGGAAATGTCTTTCCTCTCAGCAGTTTGTTTATATTTTATTATTTAAGGATTATTGTTTACTGTCTGAGTTTCCGAGTGATTTGTCTGCTTCTATGTCATCTCTTTTGCAGGAATTTAAGGATGTGTTTCCGGATGAAACATCGAAAGGATTGCCACCCCTTCGTGGCATTGAGCACCAGATTGATTTCATTCCAGGTGCTACTATTCCGAACCGGCCAGCTTATCGAACCAACCCCGAAGAGATGAAAGAACTTCAAAGACAGATTACAAAGTTGATGGACAAGGGTTACATTCGAGAGAGCTTGAGTCCGTGTGCTGTTCCGGTACTGTTGGTGCCGAAGAAAGATGGTTCTTGGCGGATGTGCGTAGATTGTCGAGCTGTGAATTAGATCACAATTAAGTATCGGCATCCCATTCCAAGACTTGATGATATGTTGGACGAGCTTTGCGGAGCCGTCATCTTCTCCAAAATTGACTTAAGGAGCGGCTATCATCAGATTCGCATGCGAGAAGGCGATGAGTGGAAGACAGCCTTCAAAACGAAGCTAGGTTTGTACGAATGGTTAGTAATGCCTTTTGGGTTAACTAATACACCTAGTACTTTCACGATTTTGATGAATCATGTTCTACGACCTTTCATTGGTAGGTTTTGTGTTGTTTACTTCGATGACATTTTGATTTACAGTAAAACTTTACCAGATCATGCAGAGCATTTGAAAGCGGTTTTGCAGGTTTTACGAGAAGAACGTTTGTTTGGTAACCTAGAGAAGTGTGTGTTTTGCACTAACAAACTTACATTTCTTGGTTACATTGTTAGTGAACAGGGTGTGGAAGTCGATCCTGAGAAAATCCGAGTAATTCAGGAATGGCCACGACCGACATCGATTACTCAGGTCAGATCTTTTCATGGTTTAGCAAGTTTTACCGTCGGTTTGTCCCTAACTTCAGTTCTATTACCGCCCCCTTAACCGGGATCATTAAGAAGAATTCGAGCTTCTTGTGGGGTAAAGAACAGGAAGATGCGTTCCTAAAAATTAAGGATTGTTTGACTAGAGCACCAGTGTTAGCCTTACCTAATTTTGATAAAACTTTTGAGATTGAATGTGATGCATCTGGCATAGGTATAGGCGCTGTTTTAATGCAGGAAAAGAGACCTATAGCATACTTTAGTGAGAAATTAAGTGGAGCTACATTGAATTATCCTATTTATGACAAAGAGATGTATGCATTGATTAGGTCTTTAGAGACTTGGCAGCATTACTTGTTGCCTAAGGAGTTTGTCATTCACACCGATCATGAGGCTTTGAGATACATAACGAGTCAGCATAAATTGAACAAAAGACATGCAAAATGGATTGAATTTTTAGAGTCTTTTCCTTATGTCATTCGTTACATGAAAGGGAAAGAAAATGTTGTTGCTGATGCGTTATCACGTTGGTATGCCCTGTTGAGTTATTTAGATTCACATTTGATTGGGTTTGCATATATTAGAGAGTTGTATTCTGATGATCCTGATTTTCGTGATAAGTATGTTGCTTGTGAAAAAGGTGCAAATGGAAAATTTTACAGGCATGATGGTTATCTTTTCAAAGAAAACAGGATATGCATTCCACAGGGTTCGATGCATGACATTCTGATATGCGAGGCACGTGAAGGTGGTTTGATGGGTCACTTTGGAGTCACCAAGACATTACATACCTTGAAGGAGCATCTGTTTTGGCCCAAGATGCGTCGCGATGTTGAAAGGTACTGTGATCGTTGTGTGACTTGCAAGAAAGCAAAGTCGAAGGTTTCACCACACGGTATGTACTTACCTTTACCTATTCCTGAATCCCCTTGGACTGACATTTCTATGGATTTTGTTTTGGGATTGCCTCGAACTAGGACTAGTAGAGATAGTGTGTTTGTTGTGGTTGATAGATTCTCTAAGATGGCACATTTCATTGCATGCCATAAGACTGATGATGCTGTTAATGTGGCTAACTTGTTCTTTAGAGAGATTGTTCGTTTACATGGTATTCCTAGGTCGATTGTTTCTGACAGGGATGTAAAGTTTTTGAGTCACTTCTAGAGGACTCTTTGGAACAAACTAGGTACGAAACTTATGTTTTCTACTACTTGCCATCCCCAAACTGATGGACAAACTGAGGTTGTTAACCGTGTTTTATCTACTTTACTTCGTTCCATCATTAAAAAGAACATTAGGACTTGGGAGGATTGTTTGCCACATGTTGAATTTGCATATAATCATGCCATTCATTCTGCTACTAAGATGTCACCATTTGAGGTTGTTTATGGTTTTAACCCCATTACGCTTCTAGATTTGTTACCTCTGCCACAGGAACAAGTGACGAATAGGGACGGTCAAGCGAAAGCAGAATATGTCAAGAAGTTGCATCAGCAAGTGAAGGAGAATCTTGAGCGAAGGACTCAGCAATATGAAAACCAAGCAAATAAGGGAAGAAAGCGAGTCACCTTCGAAGTTGGAGACTGGGTTTGGGTTCATTTCCGAAAGGAAAGATTTCCAGCCCAAAGGCGGTCCAAGCTGTTACCGCGCGGAGATGGTCCTTTCCAGGTGTTGGCGAAAGTGAACGACAATGCCTACAAGATAGACTAACCGGGAGATTATAATGTGAGTGCCACTTTTAATGTTTGTGACTTAGCCCCTTTTGATGACTCTACAGATTTGAGGTCAAATCCTTTTCAAGAAGGGGGGGACGATGTGAGCACATCAATTCATAACAAACAAGCTGATCCGGAGGTCTTACCAACAGGACCCATCACTCGTTCTAAGGCAAAGAAATTCAGGGAAGCCCTTTTCCTTACTTGTGCTAACATTCCAGAATCATTTGATACTGTTCATGCCTTAGAATATAGAGTTTATAATGTGTTACATACTGATATGTGACATACTTATTATATATATACTTATAGTTGTGTTTACATATGTATATATATTGTTCAGTACGTTTACATTATGTTTTAAGTATGCTTATGTGTTTAAATAAGACTACAAGGCTGTTTATGTGTGTTTGCTTTGTTTTCATGTAGGTACTTAGGAGGACATTAGCTCAGGAGTGTGTAGCTAGCTCAACTCTAGCTCAAGTGAGTGTAGGCAGCTCAATTCCAGCTCACCAGAGTGTATGCAGCTCATCTTCAGTTCAGGAGAGTGTAACCAGCTCATCTCCAGCTCAAGGCAACTCAGTTCAGCTCCTGACACTTTCAGTTAACTCATTTCAGCTCAACTTTAGCTCCACTAGCTCAACTTCAGCTAACAAGTCCAGAAGTAGCTGAAAAGCGTCTTGCATATCGGGGAGTGTGCTAGTGCACATGTGGCAGCCTAGGTGGCATCCGGTCATCTCCAGCACCCACGTGGCAGCTTGACACATGTGTGTGAATGTGCAGCCGAATCAGCCCGTTTTCTCCTTCATTATGTGCCATTTGCAAGAAAGGATAAGCCCGAGTGGTTATGTTTGAATGTCAAACATAAAAATCACATGTTAAATGTGATTTTCATGTGTTTTGGGCGCCTAAACTTGTGGCTGCCAATTGAGTCCGCCCAAAAGGAGTTATTTTCACTCAAATTCAATTTTTAAACTCCTTTTAATATCGGCCACACAACTTAAACGAATTTGGCAGCCCTTGTACCTATATATATGTGTTTAAACAATGTAATTTGGTTAGACAATTTTTATGAAACAAAATTATTGTGAGTTTTTCTCTCAATTTCGGTTCTCCATTGAACTTCTTTGGCATTTTCAGACTTTGTTTGATTGTGTCATCCTCCTTGATACTTTGGGTTCCTATATCGCTATCTAGAGGGTCCAAGTCCGTTGGCGAAGAACGTATTCGATTCGGGTCCGCTCAGTATATTGTTCGGGTTCTTTCGAGTTCAACGTCTTGTTAATTTCCAGCAACTTCAACACCAATTTTCTGCCATTTTAGTCGTTCATTTGCTGCCATGAAAGCCCTTTGAAGCATTCATCAACATTTGAATTCCGAAACTGCCAGAAAATTCCTTCCTCTCATTTCTTTTCTTTCTTTTCTTTATTTTCGTTTTTTTTTGTTCTTGTTGTTTTAACATCATTCTAACATCCATAACATTGTGTTATTGCAGAAACATGCTTGCTACAATCCTAGATCCGTTACAAACAAAGGACCGTTGTTTCTGAAGCAACGCACCCTTTATCATGAACCTCCGAAAGAAGATGACGATGATGACCTTGAATTAGCAGCAACTGGTGACATTCTAGTTGTCGAATGAAGTCTGAATGTTCAGCCAGCATAGGATAAACTGCAACGAGACAATCTCTTCCATACGAGATGCCATGTGAAAGACAAGGTATGTATTGTGATTATTGATAGTGGTAGTTGTACTAACGTTGCTAGTACTCTCATGGTTGAAAAGCTAGGCTTGACGACAACGAAGCATCCTAATCCGTACAAGTTACAATAGTTGAATAATGTTGGTGAAATCAAAGTTACCAAACAAGTTGTTGTACCATTTCCATTGGTAAGTACAAGGATGAGGTAACTTGTGATGTTTTTTCTATGGATGCTTGTCATTTGTTGTTAGGAAGACGATAAGAGAGTTTTGCACGATTGTTACACCAATCGATACTCTTTTACTCATGAGGGAAAAAAGGTAATTTTGGCACCTTTGACTCCAAGTGAAGTATATGAAGACCAAATTCATTTGAAGGCGAGTATTGTAGCTTGGAAGGCAAGAAAAGAGGAGAATGAATGTGAAAAAGAGAAAGCGAATTCAAAGATATTATCTGATTCTACATTTTCTTCTACTTCTTCTAATTTGCAAATTGATAAAGTGGTGCCATATGAAGTCCCAAAGGTTGCAAAAATTGGTATGTCTAGCGCATTTATGTTCTTTTTAGAAATTCAGCAACCTTCTTTATCACGGTTTGACATTCCTTTCCACAGTGCTATTGATTTTTCATCTTTGGATTATGAGTTCTTTTGTTGTACTTGGATTTATGGATCTGCGTTTGTGAATCTGGTTGATAGTCGAGAATTGCATTGTTCTTTGGAGTTGTATTTGCGTATACGTGTTTGTAGGATCAAGAATGTGCAACGAGCTTTGTTTGCATCTATGTTGTCCATTATTCGAAAGGGTACAAGAATGAAGGCACATCTTGCGCCTTCAACATTTGTGTTCTTTGCAAAAGAGTTTGTGCCAGGTGGCTGGCATTTGTGCCAAGCACGGAGGTTAAAGAAGTTCCCCGCCAAATGAAAATCGAAGTTGTTCCCTTTTGTCCTGATCGTCGTTTTGGAAACAAATTGCATTAAAGAAGGGGGATGATGTGAGCACGTTTATGCCATCCAACGGTGCAACTTCAAACTTTCAGGGAAGTTTGCTCTTTCACTTGTTACATACTGATGTGTAACATTTCTTTACTTATATTACTAAGTATCTATAAGTGTTTCCCTTGTATATATTATGTATTATGTGTTTGCATGATTATAAATAAGTTTGCACAGCCTTGATGCATGTTTGATATGTTTTCAATAATTTATCTAGTTTTTAGATATGTTTACTAAGTTATGCCAGCTTGTTGTGTAATTTAGAATAAGTTTGGATTGTTCTTTCAGCTTATTATAAGTTTACATTAAGTTTGCAAAGCTTTTATATGTGTTTGTATTGTTTCCTTGTAGATACAATGAAGGATGGCAGCTTAAGGACTTAATCTTAGCTCGGGTGAAGCTCACAAGAGTGTATGCAGCTCATCTCAGCTCAATTCAGCTCACTACACTCTCAGTTAGCTGAATTCAGCTCCGTTCAGCTCAACTCCAGCTGACGAGTCCAAAAGCAGCTGAAACCTGTCCTACGTGTGGGAGAGTGTCCGAGAGGCATGTGCCTTGCATATGGGCGTCCTACCCTTCCTCCATGCATGTGCACGACATGTGGCAGCCTTGGCAGATTTTTTTTGAATTTAAACACACATTAAGTTTAAATTTCAGCCATGCAAATAGGAGCCTAACCCCTCTACGATGTCTATATATTTGTAATCTTTTACTTTACAAAGGTTAGAGTTTTTGAATGAAAAATTTATTTGTGAGTTTTCTCTCAAATTCGGTTCTTTTTAGAATTTCTTTGACATTTCAGACTTTATTTTATTGTGTCAAATTTCCTTGATACTTCGGGTTCCTAGATTGCTATCTAGAGGGTCCAAGTCTGTTGACGTTGAACGTATTCGATTCGGGTTTGCATAACAGATTGTGCGAGTTCTTCGTTGTTCAAGCTTCCAGCAAGTTTCTGCCATTTTTGAGCACTCAAGACGGCCATGGATGAACGTTGAAGCATTCATCTTCCTCCTTCAAATCTGCCCAAAAATTCCAGCAACTTCTTCTTTCTTCATTTTCGCGTAATTCTAAGCCTAAAAGCAGCCTCTTTGTTTTGTTTAATTGCAGGGAAATGCTTGCTTCAATCCTAGATCCGTATCACTCAAGGAACGTTGTTTTGACATGCAACGCCCTTATCAATGTGAGCACAATATGGGGCCATCCTACACCTCTCCAAGAATGTGCACGGCATGTGTGAGACCTTGTGCATGTGTGGGCAAGCATGTGGACAGATTTGAAATTCAAACAATTAACACATGTGGACAGATTTCAAATTCAAATAATTCACACAATTAACACATGTAAAATGTGTGAATTAAACTCAGCCACACATTAAGGAAGTTATGTGCAGATTTTCGTTTGAATTTGAACACAAAATACATGTGTTAAATTCGTCCAACTTTCAGCCACACATTTGGGCGGCTTCATCCCTTTGTATGTGCTATATATTTGTAAACTTTAATGTACAATGGTTACACACTTTTGAATAAAAATTTACTTGAGAGAATTTCTCTTGTTCAGTTCTTTTCAGAACTTCTTCTTGACATTTTAACTTGTTTGTTGTGTCAATCCTTGATACTTCGGGTTCTTAGATCGCTATCTAGTGGGTCCAAGTCCTTTGACGTTGAACATATTCGATTCAAGTTTGCATAGGAAATTGTGAAGGTTCTTTCGAGTTCATCGTTCTTTCAGAATTCCAGAAAATTTCCACCAACCTTACTGCCATTGATGAATGCTCAAACCTTGCTGCCATTGTTGAACATTGAAGCACTCATCTTCATCATAATTCTAAAATCCTTCTAAACAGCAACTCCGATTTTTTCTTTCTTCTTCATTTCCTCTTCTTGTTTCACCGTTAAACTATGTTAAACACCACCAACTTAATTCCTCTGTTTTGTTGTTGTTTTTATTGTAGAGACATGCTTGCGACAACCCTAGATCTGTTAACATTCGAGGAACGCCATTTCGACAAGCCTTGCCGTATCAAAGTGATTTTGAGAGTTTCCAACGTATTAGCAAGCCCTACATCTTGTTGGTTCGGCAAAGGCTGGTGCCTTCTTGAATGATTTCCTTGTTATTCGGCTTGATTGATGACCCCTCCATGTGTTTCCCTCCAAGAAATGGCGCCCAAACATGTTTCCCTCTAAGGCTGGTCGGTCATGTCTCTTGGGGAGGGAACATGCCCTTTAGATGATGAGCTGAGTATGGTAGCTTGAGCTGAGATGAGCTGGCCGAGCTAGTGGTGAGCTGAAATGAGCTGAGCTACTAGCTGAATGAGCTTCACTTAGTGTTGGATCTGATTTGAGCTAATAAGAGCTGCCCTTAGCTAGGTGAGCTTGTCTTTAAGTGTCCCTGAGCTACCTCGAGTTGTTAGGAGCTGTTTAGGAGCTTGCATTGTCTTGAAGCTTTGGCCGAGATGGTTTGATCTTGAAATGAGCTAAACGAGCATATGATGAGCTACCTTTCCATCCCCTTGCTTATTTGGATTATATGTCCTACAAAGAAAATATAAATAATATAAGTAAATGCAACTAAATGTAAAATGATTAATTACCTGAGATAAAAAACAAAATGAAAACTTAAGTAAAGATGTGGTTATTATATGCATGAATAGAATAATTCATATGATATGCATTTCATAGTATATGATGAATGGGAACATATAATAATAACCTAAGAAATCATATGCAAGGCATATAATTGATAAAGGTGTGTTGCTTGAGAAACAATGTTCCTTGTCTGTAACGGATCTAGGATAGTAGCAAGCATATCTTTGCAATAAAAACAAATATGGACATTGTTTTAGGATCAAAATAACAAGAAAAATAAAAAGAAACAAAAAAAAGGGTGTAGGAATTTCTAAACAGATTTTGGACGACGAAGAAGACGAATGCTTCAAAGGGCATTCATGGCTGTTTCGGTGTCCAAAAAATGACAGAAACGTTGCTGGAAATTCAGCGGAAATTTGGTAACGTTAAACTCGAAAGAACCTGCACAATCTACTGAGCAAACCCGAATCGAATCTGTCTAACGCCGAAGGACTTAGACCCACTAGATAGCGATCTAGGAACCCGAAGTATCAAGTAAATTTTTGACAAATCAAAACAAAGTCTGAAATGTCAAGTAGTTCTAAAAAGAACCGAAGTTGAGAGATAATATCTCACAAAATAAAATTTTCATAAATTGTCTAACCTTTTTACAATTATGTTCGGCAATATAAATAATACATAAAGATGGTTGTCGATTATACACTTGTGGCTGTTAATGAAGCCATTTAAAAAATTAAAAGTAAACTACCTATGGGCGGTATTGAATATCATCCGTGTATTCAAAGGGGTGGGAATGTGAATTAAAACACATGCAAAATATGCATGCATTTAAAATTCAAAAAAAAACTTTGTAGTTTGAAATTCAATTGGCATAAACCAATTCACCTTATCCATTCTCTGCCCGCACAATGTGATAGAAAAATAATTCGGCACGTGGTGAAATTCAAACAATATAGGTCTCTGGCCATGTAATTGTGCTTGACCTTTTTTTTGAATTTTAAATTGCACCCAGCTGCATGCTTTGAAATTACCCACGTGCTTTGTTTTTTTTTTGGTGCTGGAAATACCTTGTTCGATGCTGGTCACGTATGGTGAAGGTTGTTCGTGCATGACACATGCACACACATACTCGAAACTATGTCATTTCGGCCCACACTTGTTGTACTGGCTGCCACACACCTGTAGGATACTTGTTCAGCTGCTACGGGACTTGTCAGTTGTAGTTGAGCTAGTGGAGCTGACTGGAAATGAGCTGAGCTGAAACAAACTAGCTGAAAGTGAGCTGGTTACCCTCTCCTGAGCTAGGACCGAGCTGCATACACTTATGTGAGCTGGAGATGAGTTGCACACACTCACTTGAGCTGGAGTTGAGCTGCGTATGCTCACTTGAACTAGTGTCCTCCAACGTACCTGTCACAAAACAATGAAACTTCTATCAAAGTTTTGTAAACTTATTCAATAACACGTAAACAAATATAAAAACATTATAAGGCATATCAAACTTATTCAAAACACACCAAACATACTATATACATAGTAAAACGCACCAATATAAATAATATAGCATAAAAATATTACACATCAGTATGTAACAAGTGTAAAAGCAAACTTCCCTGAAATTTTGAAGTTGCATTCGTTGGGTGGCATAAACCTGCTCACATCATACCCCCTTCTTTAATGCGATTTGTCCCCAAATCGACCCTCATTACAAAAGGGAACAATTTTTACTTTCGCTTGGCAGGGAACTTCCTCAGCCGTCTTGCTCGGCACATATACCATCCTCTCGAGTCAAGTTCTTTTACAAAGAACACAAATGGAAATGCCTTCTTTCTTGTACCTTTCCGAATAATGCACAACATAAAGTTGGACAATGCTCGTTGCACATTCGTAATCCTGCAAACAATGACATACAAAGGTAACTCCAAGGAACAACTAGAATTTCAACGATCATCTAGAATCACAACACAAGGTTGTTCGCAATTCAATGTACAACCAAAGAAATCAGCATATAAAACTGAAAAATCAATAGTACAATGGAAAGGAACGTCAAACT
This sequence comes from Hibiscus trionum, assembly GCA_030270665.1. NCBI lineage: Eukaryota > Viridiplantae > Streptophyta > Magnoliopsida > Malvales > Malvaceae > Hibiscus > Hibiscus trionum. The sequence continues at coordinate 31,608,674 of BSYR01000010.1, read as the reverse complement.
GTGGTAAAGAAGGTTGTTGAATTTCTGGAAAGAATTTAAATGCACTAGACATACCAACAGTAGCAACCTTGGGAACTTCACATGACATCACCTTCTTATCCTGCAATTAAGAAGAAGAAGTAGAACAAAATGTTGAATCAAATAATACATGTGAATTTGCTTTCTTCTTTTCGCATTCATTCTTCTCTTTGTTGGCCTTCCAAGCTGCGTTACTCGCTTTCAAATGAACTTCGTCTTCATATACTTCACTTGGAGTCATAGGTGCCAAAGTTACCTTTTTGCCCTCATGAGTAAAAGAGTATCGATTGGTGTAACAATCGTGCAAAACTCTCTTATCATACTGCCACGGTCTTCCTAACAACAAATGACAAGTATCCATAGAACAAACTTCACAAATTACCTCATCCTTGTATTTACCAATGAAAAATGATATAACAACTTGTTCGGTAACTTTGATTTCACCACCATTATTCAACCATTGTAACTTGTACGGATTGGGATGCTTTGTCGTCTTCAGGCCTAACTTATCAACCATGAGAGTACTAGCAACGTTAGCACAACTACCACTATCAATAATCACAACACATACCTTACCGTTCACGTTGCATCTCGTATGGAAGAGGTTGTTTCCTTGCGGTTCATCCTGTGCTGGCTGATCATTCAGACTTCTCTTGTCAACAAGTGCTTCACCGGTAGCAAATGTTTGCACATTGTCATCATTTATCTCTTCATGGACAGAATGGGAACCACCCCCATCTAATCTATCCAATTGAGAATGTATATGTTTCAATGCATTTGCAATCACTCGTTGCATCATGCGCTCTAAGGCTTGCATCTGGAGATTCGGTGGTTGTTGCTCATCTGAATTATCATCAGAACCTGGCATGTTGAAAAACCAAAACAACAAACAAAAACACACAATATATATATATATATATATATATATATATATATATATTAGTGATAAAAATAAAGAAATGGACCTCACTGCACACTCAACAAAATCTCACAAATCGCTCCAAGGAAAGATCGCTCAATAATTGCACTCAAACGCTCATGTTTCACTCAGGAGAATACTTGAATGGCTCTTTTTGTCTCCCCTTCTGTTCTCACATGCTCAATTTCCTTTTCCACTCGATCTCTTGCAATTAATTCTTTAAGGAACTAACTTGAACTTTCGGACTTGTTAACTGTGTCAAACTTACAAGATAATATAATAGGTAAACAAACAAATGGTTAAAGGACAAATTGGGGCTGTTAGGTGAAATAAAAAAAGGCTGAAAAAGAAAAGCAACAAGGCTTGAAATTAACAATAAAATAAGAAAATAAGCATGACACAAAAAAATGAAGGAAAAGAAAGACAACTTACTGCAACTTCAAAGAAATGCTTACAACGATCCTATCACTGAAAAAACAAGAACAAGTTGTTCTAGGTGATTTTCAAGCATTTAATGGCATAAGCAAGCATCCTTCATCATTTCCAAGCATTTCAACGAACAAACATCACTTTATATATGTAAATTACACTTAATATTCGAATCTGATTTTTTCGATTTTTTTGTACTTTGACTTTTCTGGTCAAACTTTGAATTTTTTTCAGAATTTCGAATTTTTTCTTTTTTATTGTTTTGTAGTGCAGAACGTGCTAAAATCTGACGAAGCTCTAATTACCATATGATAAAGGTGTGTTTCTTGAGAAACAACGTTCCTTGTCTGTAACGAATCTAGGATAGTAGCAAACATATCTCTGCAATAAAAACAAATATGGACATTGTTTTAGGATCAAAATAAAAAGAAACAAAGAAAAAGGGTGTAGGAATTTCTGGACAGATTTTGGACGATGAAGAAGACGAATGCTTCAAAGGGCGTTCATGGTTGTTTCGGTGTCCGAAAAATGACAGAAACGTTGCTGGAAATTTAGCGGAAATTTGGTAACGTTAAACTCAAAAGAACCTACACAGTCTACTGAGCAAACCCGAATCGAATCTGTCTAACGCCGAAGGACTTGAACCCACTAGAAAGCGATCTAGGAACCCGAAGTATCAAGTAAATTTTTGAAAAATCAAAACAAAGTCTGAAATGTCAAGTAGTTCTAAAAAGAACCAAAGTTGAGAGATAATATCTCACAAAATAAATTTTTCATAAACTGTCTAACCTTTTTAGAATTATGTTAGGCAATATAAATAATACATAAAGATGGTTGACGGTTATACACTTGTGGTTGTTAATGAAGCCATTTAAATTTTTTTAAAGTAAACTACCCATGGGCGGTATTGAATATCAGTCGTGTATTCAAAGTGGGTGGAAATGTGAATTAAAAGACAAGCAAAATATGCATGCATTTAAAATTCAAAAAAACTTTGCTCCTTGGTCATGCATGTGGAATCAAAGTGGCGACATGGGAATTTAGGCACATGCAAAATGTGCATGTCCTTTGTAGTTTGAAATTCAATTGGCAGAAACCAATTCATCTTATCCATTCTCTGCCCGCACAATGTGATAGAAAAATAATTCGGCACATGGTGAAATTCAAACAATAGGTTTCTAGCCGTGTAATTGTGCTTGACCTTTTTTTGAATTTTAAATTGCACCCGGCTGCATGCTTTGAAATTATCCACGTGCTTTGTTTTTTTTTGTGCTGGAAATGCCTTGTTCGATGAGAATAAAAAAAACACATGCCTTGTTCGATGCTAGTCACGTATGGTGAAGGTTGTTCGTGCATGACACATGCACACACATACTCGAAACAACATCATTTCGGCCCACACTTGTTGTACTAGCTGCCATACACCTGTAGGACACTTGTTCAGCTGCTAGGGGACTTGTCAACTGTAGTTGAGCTAGTGGAGCTAAAGTTGAGCTGACTGGAAATGAGCTGAGCTGAAACGAACTAGCTGAAAGTGAGCTGGTTACACTCTCCTGAGCTGGGACCGAGTTGCATACACTCTGGTGAGCTGGAGATGAGCTGCACACATTCACTTGAGTTGGAGTTGAGCTGTATATGCTCACTTGAGCTAGTGTACTCCTATGTACTTGTCACAAAACAATGAAACTCCTATCACAGCTTTGTAAACTTATTCAATAACACGAAAACAAATATAAAAACATTATAAGGCATATCAAACTTATTCAAAACACACCAAACATACTATATACATAGTAAAACGCACCAATATAAATAATATAGCATAAAAATGTTACACATCAGTATGTAACAATTGAAAAAACAAACTTCTCTGAAATTTTGAAGTTGCATTCGTTGGGTGGCCTAAACGTGCTCACATCATATATGAGTGATATGAATGACATGGTAAACTAAGATGATATGATAACATATGCTAATATGTGAATGCATGCTTATTATAAAATATGATGTATATATAAGATAATATAGGATAAAGCAAGGAAGAAATCCCTTAGCATTAGACTTCATGAACATCCATGTTTTGATCAAGTCATGGAGAAAATTGGTGCTGATTGGGATCGCATCATCCCCCCTTCATACATGCGTGAGAGAGGTGAAACTAATCATCTTGGAAAAGAAGTTAAAACTATTTTACAAGTTTGAAACGTCAGTCAACTTGCGACTCCTTTTTGGATGGGATCCAGGAATTTATGGGTCGACATGTCTTCTTGAAACTTGTCCGTCTGTCAATTAGCTTTCCAAAAAATCTTGAAAGGCCTCAATCGGACATCTAGAACTCAAGATACATCTATTTTAGCGAAGACAACGCTTGCAGAAGTTCCTATACGGGATTAATACGAGATTTTTGGATAATTATGAATTTTCAAGATTTTATTTGATTATTTGTAAAAAAAAAATTTGAAAGGTAATCGGTATGATTAATGTAGGGAAATCATACATAAGGCATAGAAATGGGCCTCGTTAAAAAACCTCCCTAAACCTAGGTGGAGGAAAAGGAGTGCACCAAATCTAGCCATAAAATTACAATCAGAAGTCCATATATTTAACAACTCTCAGTGATATGCCACTGACTTACAAAACCAATGGAAATGAAACTCCTGACTATTTCACAATCCAAATGTTCGATAATGAAAAGAACGAGTCATACCCAAATTTTCTCCCAAAGAATAAAGCGTTTATCAAGCCCATGACTTAGATATTGCCAGCAACTTATTTCACCGATCCAGGACCCTCCCAATCCACTTGGGATTGCTAGAGACATAGGAGCCCTGCAAGTCTAAAAAAAGAACTTCCAAGGCATGTTAATAAAATGGGCACAACAAATTCTCAAACACCCAATCTGGCAACACTTCATCCCACTCTCCCGAGATAGTTCTAGAGGCCACCAAAACTCAATGCCTATCATAAACAACCCAAAATAACTACCAGGGACTATCACAAGAAACTGCAACGGTCGAGATCATTCGCACCGCATTGAAGACAAAGTGGTACCTTCTTTGGCTAAGGTATCTGCTGCTATATTGCAGCAACAAGGGATCCAGCGAACCACGAGGCCTGGAGATTTAGAAAAATCTTGAATCATCCTGACTTTCCAGCGAACCAGTGGAGGGGCCACTTTCTCATTTCGACACCATTCCACAACTATCCTACAATCCGATTCAGCTATCAGTCTGTTATTTTTAGCCCATTTCGACTCGTAAAAAAGGAAACGCCATGAAACAAAGCTTCTAATTCTATAAATGCAAGGGGATCAGGACCCATAGGAGCAGAGAACTTAAACAAGGGGAGACCTTCCTCGTTGTGAAGTAAACCACCTATACCCCCATCGAATCCGAAGATAAGGCTCCATCAATATTTAACTTAAGAAAACCAGGAGGAGGGGGGATCCGTTTGGATTCATTGTCTGACTTCTTTAGTAAGCTATATGAAGGAGCAGCTAAGGAGAAGTCAGAAGACAGAGAATCCAAGGAGATAAGACAGTCCGGATATTTTGCTTTATGCCAGTAAGCCAATCTCATTCGGATCAAAAGTTCCAATTGCAACGGATCAAACTCTTTGCCATTGAAGATAATATCATTTCTAAGGATCCAAATTGACCAACAAATCGCAAAAGGGACCAGAGCTAGCCATTGTTTTAGATTTAGTTCACTGAATACAGACCACAATTCGAAGAAAGATTTAGGGTCCGAAGGGAGAACCGTGGATATATTCGCCTTTAAGCAAAAGCTGGTCCATATCTTCCAAACATCCCGACAGTGGAAAAATAAGTGAGATACAGTTTCTGGGGAGGAATTGCACAGCGGGCAGGTAGTGTCATCAAATCTGATAATACCTCTCTTGGCAAGTTCTATTTTAACAGGAATTCTACCCCAAATGATCCTCCATATGAATATCTCCACTTTGGGCGGAGCGATACCCAGCCAAACACTTCTGTTCCATAGAGAGTTACTGTCCGTAATACCCACCGAGAGGGCCCAAAAAGATTTGACCGAGAAAGTGCCTTCACTCGATCCTAACCATCTCACCCAATCCTTATCCGATGTGCTGGATCTAAAATTTGACAGCAAAAGTAAAAGGGAATTCCACTGCTGAATTTCCCAGTCGAAAATTACCCTTCTAAGCTGTATAGTCCACGTCCAAGTGACACCGCACTTGGTTCCAAATTCTTTTACACTCCCACATTTGTTCACTGCCAAGGCAAAAATGCGAGGGAATTTATCTTTTAGAGAGAAATTCCCCAACCAATGATCTTGCCAAAAAATGATCGAGGAGCCATCCCCCACTTGAAGAGCCAAATTTTGTCTGAAGAAAAGTCCGGACTGATCTTCCTCGAAAAGATTCTTCGAAACGCCTTGCCAAATCCAAGAGGAGTTTCTTGGTTTAGAGGGAATCGGCAGAATACTAGAGTTGGAGCCCGGAATTTTGGTCTTTAGCACTCTTCTCCACAACACATCAGTCTCATTTCCATATCGAATTCCCCATTTATATAATAGGGCCATGTTAAGCAAATTCAGATTATTTACCCCTAGACCACCTTGAGCCTTCGGTTTACATACTTGATTCCAGTTCATCCAGTGTATCTTGGATTTTTCCTCATTTCCGCCCCAAAGAAAGGAAGCCATTAAATGATTGAGACGAGAGCTTACCCCGGACGGCAACTTGAAGAGCGATAAATAGTAAATTGGAAAACTACTTAAAACTGATTTAATCAAGGTTAATCTCCCACCAATAGAGAGAAATTTTGCTGACCAGCCATCGAGGTGATGTGAATTTTTTTTAAAAACAGGTTCCCAAAGCGCGGTGCTATTCCTTCTGGCTCCCAAGGGGAGACCAAGATACTCAGTCGGGAAAGTGCCATGTTGGCATCCAATGCAAGTAGCCCACTGTTTTATCGAATCTTCAGGGATATTTATACCATAGACATGGCTTTTATTGAGATTAAGCTTGAGTCCGGAGGCCAATTCAAATACTCTTAAAACTCTTTTAAAGTTTTGTAATTGACTGGCCTCTCCTTCACAAAAAATCAACAAATCATCAGCAAATTGAAGGTGGGATACTTCAACCGACTCCTCCTTATTCGTAACTGCTAGGCCCGAGAACAATTTTAAAGACGTAGACTTCTTGAGCATCAGACTAAGTGCTTCTCCCACTAAATTGAACAAGAGGGGAGAGAGAGAGCAACCTTGTCTTAGTCCTTTAGAAGTCTTGAAGGCCTCCGTTGGGGAGCCATTAACCAGAACAGAGATAGATGTCGTAGAGATGCATCGAGAAATCCATTCACTCCACCGGGAACCAAAACCACATTCTTTGAGCACCAACTTTAGAAACGACCAACTAACAATATCATATGCTTTTTGAAAGTCGATCTTAAAAGCAATACCACTTCTACCCGATTTCGATACAAAATCAATAACCTCATTGGCCACGAGAGAACAATCTAATATCTGTCGGCCCTGTATAAAAGCAAATTGGTTTTCACCCACAATAGTATCCAGCACCGGACTCAATCTTTTGGCTAGGACTTTAGAAAGCAGCTTATACATACCACTAACAAGGCTTATAGGTCTATACTCGTTCAAAGAAACTGGATTCTTCGTCTTTGGAATTAAGGTAATAAAAGTATGGTTTGTGCCAGCATCCCATTCCTTCCCATAAAAGAAATCATCGAAGAACTTCATGATGTCGCCTTTCAACTGCTGCCAATATTGCTTAAAAAATTTCAAATTAAAAACCATCCGGCCCGGGGGCACGGTTGCCATCGCAAGAAAAGAGCACACTTCGAACTTCCTCTTCCCGGAAAGCACTCCGCAAAAAATCAGCTTGGGATGTCGAGATTTTCCTGAATCCCAACTTCATCTTATCAACTTCTAATGCCGGTGCCGAATTATAAACTTCCTGAAAATGGTTTTTAATAGCTTCTTTGATTAAGAGCGGATCGGTGATGACTTTGTTATCGATCTTCAAACACTGAATTGCGTTGACCTTACGTCTTGCCTGAATGGACTGGTGAAAAAATTTAGAGTTCCAATCACCCTCGAAGAACCATCGGAGTCTTGACTTTTGGAGGGCCTCACTCTCCTCTCTTCGATACTGGGACCAGAGTTCCGATCTAAGCCTCTTTAATTCATCTATGATATCCGGCCGAGAAACATCGTTTTGAAGTTTCAGTTCTAACTCAGTAATCTTCTTCTCTATTAAAAAAGAACTAGATGCCTGTTTAGATTTCAAGTCAGTAGCCCAGGACTTCACTACCAGTTTCGTATTCTTGAGCAACCCTCCTACTCGAATGCCTGGATTTTTAACTCTAGTATCTTCGATGGCCATACAGACCAAGGAGTCGAAACCCTCTTCAAATAACCAGTAATTGAATACCTTAAACGGTTTATGTCCCCAATTTGCAGCCTTAATAGTCAAAGTGATGGGGTTGTGATCCGATATAGATTTATCAAGAACCTTTTGGGAAAGACCTGGGAAAGCCAATTCGAATTCAGGTGATAATAGAAAACGATCCAACTTGACGAAAGTAGGAGGGTCCCGATGATTACTCCAAGTGTACTTCCCACCAACAAGAGGAAGATCTCTTATACCCGAATCACTTATAAAACTTTTGAAAGACGAAATAAGAGATTGATTTAAAGAGAAACTCTGTTTTTCTTCTGGATCCAAAATTAGATTAAAGCCCCCCCTAAACACCATGGAGTCCGTCGAGAATTTAAGAATAGTTTTAAATCTTCAAGGAATTCAACTTTCTCTGAGTCAGTAGAGGGACCGTAAACATTGATGAAACCACAATCAGCTCCAGATTGTTTATGAACACCTATTAATGCAATGAATCTTTGACAAGAGCGTCTCTCTGTAATATGAAGGATATCTTGATACCAAATATACAGAATTCCACCCGATGACCCCACTGCAGGAGAATATTCGAAGTCCATGTTTGAGCCAACCCACAATTTACTCACATCAAATTTCGAAAGCTTTTCTAACTTACATTCTTGGATGAACACTAGACATGGGCGAATTTTGTAAATCAAAATTTTCAAAGCCTTTTTTCCCTTTCTTCTTACACCTCTAATGTTCCACGATAGAATGCTTAAATCCATAGATGACGATAAAAGAAAGAGGTCGATTAAAAGCAATCAGGGGAGTTAACATTCATTACTAACCTCCACCTCTAATTCACATACCCTCTTAACTACCGCTTCACGCCCCCTGTGAAATTAATTTCTAAGAGATTGCTAATCTCCCACACTGACTCTGCTTCTAATCCTTTCACAGACGTGAGACTTTCCGAAAGCACTCTGGCACCCTTGATCCTGTTACCTGAGGAAAGTTCTTCCAGAGAATCTCGTACCCTTCTTCTCAACATTCTCCTAGAGCTTGCTCGAAAGAAATTCCTGAGAATAGGAATTTGCGATAAGATTAACTGATTCTGGGTAAGATCTCTAGTGGAAGAAGAGATAAACAGGGGAAAATTCGAGTTCACTCCGTCAAAACTGTCAGGAACGAATTCACTGGATTTATGCAGATCCAAATTAGGAATTAAAACTGAAGCACTGTTATTATCGCAACAAAAGGTTTCTGGGGGAATCAAAATGGGCTCAGCATCCAGAGGAACACCAGGCCTCGACACAGGCCTACCCATCAATCCATCTGGTGAACTATCACGGGCCGATAAATTTGAGTGGGCCGCCTGCTCAGTATTCCCCATCGAGGCCGAATGCACTGGAGAGTCAGTCCAGGATTCGACCCGCACCACCTCCACGACCCGACCCTTGTAACCAATAGGCACGTTCCTATCCTCGCAATCAGTGCCGACATTCCCTGACTTGTGGATATCGAAGAGATGGTTCTGACTCCTAAAAATAGGTTCATGTGCCACGTCATCTCTTCTGCTACCCTGTTGGAAAGAAACGTCGATTCTCCTTCCCAAACTATCATCTTCAGAGGAGCCTGAGCAGGAATCATCCCATGGATCGGAAAAATTCCGATAAGCTTCCCCAATTGCCGACCCAGATTTTCCTTCCTTTGATTGCCCAAGACGGATTTTGACTGTATAAGAAAACCCGAGTGATGAGAGATTTACTGTCTTCGGTATGTTAGAGGGGCTGGCAGTACGGATGATCAGAGATGCTATATCTAACCTTTCTTTCTTCAAATTCTCCTCACAAACTTCCACAAAAATGCCCCATCTTCTACTAATATTTTCAAAAAATCTCTCGTGCCAGCAAACCAAAGGTAGTCCCTCTAGTTCGATTCGCACGTAATAATGGGGGACACCATTAACAAGCAGCGGACCAAGGTGGTCGAACCAATATGATAATTCCTCCTTTTTACTTGTGCGAATCAAATCCATATCAGCCACCGTTTTGAAATTAATTACCGAAGAAGCATTATTCGAGCCCCATTTGATAACTCTAACCTCAATTCCATCGTTCGCTAGAGCACGTTGAACAAAATCATGATCAAAACCAGATCTAATAACACCCACCATGCAACAATTTAACCACTCAGTATCCTTTTTCAGTAGGAAAAAGTTATTTGTGCCGCGATTATCACTCGCTTTTTTTGCTTCGGAATCCTTGTTCAAACAGTCGGCCTCCTTATTACCCAAAAGAGCATCACGGTATGTGTGTTGAGGGTTCTTTGCTGAAGTATTCAGGGGAACTGCACCGTAGACTGCTTCGTCTCTGGGGTTATTACCCGAAGGGATCGTCCCCCCTCTAGGGTTGGGACCAGATATTTTCTCCATGTATTGACAAGAAGACCTAGCTTGTGACACCTTAACGAAACGGCCATCCACTTTAGAATTATCTAATTTTAGAATAACATTCAGTAAATCCTTCTTGGATTCTAACAATACAAAAGCAAAAGTGGATTGCTTATCTTTTAACTTTTGATTCCTAATCGGAATATACACTCTGCAAACTTTTCCATAATTGCTGCACAATTCAAATAGAGCCGACTGGGAGACCCTTTTGCTTAGGTTGCCCACAAAAACAGTCCACTCATGAAAGCGATTGACGTACCTCTTCCCATTCAAATTTCAACCCGAGTTTTGGCATTTCCTGGTGACTTCTGTCCAACCTTCATAATCCCGGTTGAGTGGATCATCTTCCCTAGCTTTCTTGTGTTGTCCGGCGGTCTCCTGACTGCTCGATGACTTGCTACTGTTGCCGACGGACCCATGTCTTCCGAAAACCTCTGAGCTTCTCCTCTCCATCGTAAAAGAAAAGGTTGTCGATGGATAACGACAAATATGTGATTGCACAATGATTATTTGTAATTTAAATCAATATAGGATTCTACAATATCTATTAGGATCAGATTATGATTTTATTTTCAACATTTATTTATTATTAGAAGTTACTTATGTAATTAGGATTCCTAAGTTTACTAGGATTAGAACTTCTCCAAGGCTTATATAAGGAGGCTTCAACCACATTGTAATTCAGATTTGAATGATTAAATAAAGTTCTCTTTTGAGTTCAGACTTGCAAGAAGTATAACTTGTGTTCTTTATTTTAGAAGTGATTCTTCAAGTTCGTCAAAATTTGTTGTTGATCTTCACACTCCTGCTTTCCTAGGTAATTGCGTCTAGGAGGGTGGGTTAGAGCCGCTTGAGGTTGCTTGCTTGGTTAATTGCAATCAAGAGGGTGCCGAGGACCATTTATCTTTCATCTCCATCGTCATCGCCTATCTTCATCCATCTTTTGACCAATCCAACATTTGCACCAACATCCTTATCCACTTCCGCAGGCTCAATGTTCGCGTATACAGGGTCGTGTCTGTATCATTTGATATAAGATTCAGATCATTCTTGAGGATGTCATTGAGCAATGTATTGAATTTTACTCTTTTTGGGACTCGATGTCATTATTGTTGTCGACTAGATCATTCCGGGTATGATTGTCCAGATAAGTCTTATTTTCAAGAAAATATTTTGAGAGATATGTTGTCTAAAATCATGCCTTCTAATGATATTGAAATCTGTGATTCAGAACATGATAAAGAAATTTGTTCTTCTAAAGAACATGAAGAAGGTGATACCATCGAGAGTTTAACCTTGCCTATTGATGAGGAAGAAATTCTATGTAGTGTGTTTGGTTCTAGTGACAAACCTACTATTTTGATTCAAGATGATCATCAAACGACAAACACCGACGAAGGTACGCTACAATCAAAAGGTACCATTGATTGTTTTCAAATTTCTATTTATGCTTATTCCTCTTCTAGCATTAATAACAATTTTGAAGATGAGAATGAGTCACTTTGCAACCAAAATAACAATAGTGATGATCTCAATGAGAAGGAACTTGTAAATTACATTGCAAAAAGAGACTGATACGGATGCGGCCCCGTATACGTGAACGTTGAGCTTGCGAAAGCGGATATGGATGTTGGCGCGAATGTTGGATTGGTGAAAAGATGGCTGAAGATAGGCGATGACGATGGAGATGGAAGATAAATAGATAAATTGTCCTCGGCACCCTCTTGATCGCAATTAACAAAGCAAGCAACCTCAAACGGCTCTAACCCACCCTCCTAGACGCAGTTATCTAGGCAAGCAGGAGTGTGAAGATCAACAAAAAATTCTTACGAACTTGAAGAATCGCTTCTAAAATAAAGAACACAAGTTATACTTCTTGCAAGTCTGAACTCAAAAGAGAACTTTTTTTAACCATTCAAATCTGAATTACAATGTGGTTGAAGCCTCCTTATATAAGCCTTGGAGAAGTTCTAATCCTAGTAAACTTAAGAAATTAAATACAATAAATAAATGCTGAAATATAATCTCCTAATTATATAAGTAACTTCTAATAATAAATAAATATTGAAAATAAAATCCTAATTAAATAAATCTGATCCTAATAGATATTGCAGAATTCTATATTGATTTAAATTACACCAATTCGGCCAAAGGAGGGAGACACCAAGACTGCCGAATCATTCCCTCTCACCTACACACCATTTCGGCCACCCCCTTTCATTTACTATAAATATGTAATGCATTTTCATTTGTAAACACACAATTCAGATTATAAAAATTACTTTGTGAGGTTTTCTCTCATCCTTGTTCTTTTTAGAACTTCTTGACTTATCAAATCTTTATTGATTTGTGGTGTCTCCCTTTTCTTTCCATCTTGATACTTTAGATTGTTAAACATCCATTGTTTCTCAGTCTAAGTCCTTTTACCACCCTCAAGGCCTCATCCAAGTTAGGGTATATGGTCCTTAGCATATGTTCATATTTTTGAGCCTTTGAATACTACCAACATCCTTTCTCTTCACCATCTTCAATACACCATCCGAAACCATCTTCCTACTTATCTATCTTCATTTCCTTTCACCCTTTTGATATACAAACGCTACCATCCTTCTGCAACCTTTTCATCCATTTCAACATATTTTCCCAAGAAAACATTTGTGATACAAGGCTTGCTTGCATTCAAAGGTCCAGGAAATCAAAGCTTCTCTCTATAACATCAATATGAGAGTTGGAGCTTATCATGTGGTATCAGAGCAACAAGGAAGAATCAAGTAAGCCATATATCTTCTTATTTCAATTCCGATATAAAAAAAGAAAATTCAAATTGTTCCAAATACAAGGAATCTGAATTAGATCAAAAAAAAGAGAAAGAAAACCAGAATTTCAAAATGGTGAAGATTGAAGTACAAAAGTCCAAGCAACCAACTCCGAGAAGTTCCTCAAGTTTGATTGCTCACGACCAGTTTGTAAGTCAAGTTTTGTGGTAACGTTTCTGTTTTCTTCCATTTCTATCCTTTATTTTTTTTCTTTTCTTACATTTCAGTCCATAAACTTTTTCCTTTTCATTTTAAACTCTTTCTATCTTTCTATTTCCAACCCTAACCATTGTTTGCATCCCAAACGCCATATTATCAATAAAAGTTTTGACAGGTTCGAGTTAGTTCTCTTAAGAACTCGTTTTGAGAGAATTTGAGTGGAAAAGGCAAAGAGAGTGTGTGAGACCAGAAGAGGACAAGTAAAAGCCAAAAATAAGTCCTAGAGTGCAAACACGAGTGATTGGGTGGAGTTTCATATTATTTTCTTGGAATAAACGTGAGGCTTTGTGAGTGAATTTTGGTGAGGTTCATTTTTTTCTAACCATGTTGCAGGAACAACAAAGGGAATGTGCATTTCATACTTGATGTGTGCACGTTCACCAGCAAATTTTGCACACTTTCATGTTGTGTTTTAAACATGAAAGACACGGGAGTTTTCTTTACTTCTCTCATATTACTTACTTTTTCTACACTCATTTCAGCTTATTTAGATTCATGTTATCACATAATACTTTGTATATGTTTTGCATACTTTATTTTCATGACCTTAGCATGTTATATGTGATACCCATACTTAAGCTTAAAACCACATCTTTACTTAGCAAATGTTTGCATCTTTAGATTATAGTTTGCATCATTTAGAACTTTACTTTATACTTATGCATTATAGTACCTATACGATTTAAATGAGACATTACTTATATAATTCGTTGTTTTCTTCATAGGTTATATTAACATAGCTCAGGGATTGTGCTACAGCTAAGTTCCAGCTCAAAGTGTCAGAATCAGCTCAAAACGTTGTTTGGCCGTTTCAAGACTCTACAAGCTGCCAAATGGTTCGAGGACACTTATGAAGTCTTAAAAGAGCTCAAGGATACTAAAGGACCAGCTCACTCAGCTCAAATAGCAAAAGGGTGATTTCTGAGCAAAGGAGGATTCGTTTCAGCTCCAAAACACTCCAGTAGCTAGAGGACAACTTAAAGGCACTTCAAGACTAGCTCACTCAGCCAAAGGAAGCTCAGATCAGCTCAAATCAGCTACTCACCTTTAGCTAGCTAAGTCAGCTAGCTAGCTCAGCTCAAGCCTAGCTTGTCCAGCTCATCTCCAGCTCCTCTGACTACTACCAGCTCCTTCAGTGGACCAGCTAGTGACACTAGCTACCTAGCTAAGTGATGGAAGGGCACCTACCTAGCCGAATAGCAAAGGAGGGAACCTAGGCACCTCTACACACCTTGGCGCCAATTTGGAAAGGTGCAAGGCTGCCGAATAGTGCTTGATAGGTTATCAACACCTATTCAAGCCCTTATCACACCAATTCGGCCAAAGGAGGGAGACACCAAGGCTGCCGAATCATTCCCTCTCCCCTACACACCATTTCGGCCATCCCCTTTCATTTACTATAAATATGTAATGCATTTTCATTTGTAAACACACAATTCAGATTATAAAAATTACTTTGTGAGGTTTTCTCTCATCCTTGTTCTTTTTAGAACTTCTTGACTTATCAAATCTTTATTGATTTGTGGCGTCTTCCTTTTCTTTCCATCTTGATACTTTAGATTGTTAAACATCCATTGTTTCTCAGTGTAAGTCCTTTTACCACCCTCAAGGCCTCATCCAAGTTAGGGTATATGGTCCTTAGCATATGTTCATATTTTTGAGCCTTTGAATACTACCAACATCCTTTCTCTTCACCATCTTCAATACACCATCTGAAACCATCTTCCTATTTATCTATCTTCCTTTTCTTACACCCTTTTGACATACAAACACTACCATCCTTCCGCAACCTATCTCCTTTCATCCATTTCAACATATTTTCACAAGAAAACATTCGTGATACAAGGCTTGCTTGCATTCAAAGGTCCGGGCAATCAAAGCTTCTCTCTACAACATCAATTGGAGAGTTGGAGCGTATCATGTGGTAATCAGAGCAACAAGGAAGAATCAAGTAAGGCATATATCTTCTTATTTCAATTCTGATATAAAAAAAAGAAAGAAAATTCATATTGTTCCAAATACAAGGAATCTGAATTAGATCAAAAAAAAAAAAAAAAGAAAGAAAACCAGAATTTCAAAAGGGTGAAGATTGAAGTACAAACGTCCAAGCAATCAACTCCGAGAAGTTCCTCAAGTTTGATTGCTCACGACCAGTTTGTAAGTCAAGTTTTGTGGTAACGTTTCTGTTTTCTTCATTTCTTTCATTTCTATCCTTTATTTTTTTTCTTACATTTCAGTCCCTAAACTTTTTCCTTTTCATTTTAAACTCTTTCTTTCTTTCTTTCTATTTCCAACCCTAACCATTGTTTTGCAGCACAAATGTCATATTATCAATAAAAGTTTTGACAGGTTCGAGTTAGTTCTCTTAAGAACTCGTTTTGAGAGAATTTGAGTTGAAAAAGGCACAGAGAGTTTGTGAGAGCAAAAGAGGACAAGTAAAAGCCAAATAAGTCCTAGAGTGCAAACACGAGTGAATTGAGCGACATCTTACAATGAAGAAGAATGCCCTACTCAAAACCTCCAGACTCAAGAACTAATTCAGGAGATGAGAAGGCTTCTACGTGCAGAATTAGAGCCTATTCATGAGAGGATGGATCGGCTTGAAGGTTCCCAAGGAGATAACCGAAGCAATAGGGGACATGAGAGGAAAAATCGGCCTAGAAATATCTTTCAGCATGAGATTGTTGAAGAAAGTGATGCAGAGGATGTCATATCCATCAGAAGTCATGGAAGAGACCGAGGCCAGGTTGATGACAATTTAGGAAGCATCGGGTTAACATACCTCCTTTTCAAGGCAAAACGGATCCAGAAGCTTATTTAGAATGGGAAAGCAAGGTCGAACACATTTTTGAATGTCACAACTATTCTGAACAGAAGAAGGTTCGATTGGCAGCCATGGAATTCACTAATTATGCTTTGATATGGTGGGATCAGTTGAAGAGTTCTAGGAGAAGAAACGGTGAAAGACCAATCAGCACTTGGACACAAATGAAAGGTATAATGAGAAAAAGATTTGTACCTAACCATTATCACTGTGATCTCTATTATAAGTTGCAGAACCTCAAACAAGGCAACAGAAGCGTGGAGGATTATTATAAAGAAATGGAAGTTGCCATGATCTGTGCAAGTGTGGAGGAAGATCGAGAGGCTACCATGGCCAGGTTTCTAGCAGGGCTTAATCCAGACATTGCTAATGTGGTGGAATTACAACACTACATTGAAATTGAAGAAATGGTGCACATGGCCATTAAAATTGAAAGGCAACAACGTAGGAGGACTTCCTCTAGGAGCGTCATCACCTCTGCACCAAAATGGAATCCTAATGCACCAAAGAAGGCCACTCCTTTACAGGCCAAGGAACCAGCCGAATCTTCCAAGAGTAAGGCTGTTGTAGAGAATGCTCGAGGGAAGCAATCATAACCACATACCCGGTCCAGAGAAATCAAATGCTTCAAGTGCTTAGGACATGGCCATATTGCTAGTCAATGTCCTAACAAGAATACTATGCTTCTAATGGACAATGGGGAAATTGCATCAGATCAAGAAGAAGAAATCCAAGAAGAAGAATTAGAATCTGAGGAAGAGGAGATCACCCCTGCTGTGGATGGCAAATTAATGGTGGTCAAGAGACTCCTAAATGCTCAAATGGCAACAGAAGAAGAACAAAGAGAAAACATCTTCCACACCCGGTGCCATGTTCAAGATAAAGTTTGTTTTCTGATCATCGACGGAGGAAGTTGCACAAATGTGGCCAGCACACTTATGGTAGACAAATTGGGCCTTAAAACCCTCAAACATCCAGCACCATACAAGCTTCAGTGGCTGAACGATTCGGGAGAGTTAAAGGTTACCAAACAGGTTCTTACTCCTTTCTCCATTGGTTCTTACAAAGATGAAGATCTGTGTGATGTTGTACCCATGCACGCTAGCCATATACTACTCGGGAGGCCATGGCAATATGATCGAAGAACCATGCATGATTGCTACTCAAATCGGTTCATATTCAAGCATGGAGGGAAGAAGATTGTTCTCACGCCAATGACTCCTAAACAAGTGCAGCATGATCAGAATTTGATGAAACAAAGTGTGGAGGCATGGAAGCAAGAAAAGGCTCAAGCAAAACTCAAAGCCAAGGGTGACCAAATGAGCGGCAATATTGAAATGATTGGGGAATGTCTTTTGACACGCCGTATGATCAAATCAGTTTATTCTAACCCCAATCAAGCACATGTTTCTTTTTCTTTGCAGAAAACTAAGAAGAAATTTGGAAAGGAAGCACACCAAGGTTCTATCATTCATAGAAGAGACGGTCCTAAACCAGTAACCTTCTTCGATTTGAGGACAAATCGCTCAAAAGAAGGAGGGGATGATGTGTGCACGTTACCAGCAAGTTTTGCACACTTTCATGTTGTGTTTTAAACATGAAAGACACGGGAGTTTTCTTTACTTCTCTCATATTACTTACTTTTTCTACACTCATTTCTGGTTATTTAGATTCATGTTATCACATCATACTCTGCATATGTTTTGCATACTTTATTTTCATGACCTTAGCATGTTATATGTGATACCCATACTTAAGCTTAAAACCACATCTTTACTTAGCAAATGTATGCATCTTTAGATTATAGTTTGCATCATTTAGAACTTTACTTTATACTTATGCATTATAGTCCCTATACTATTTAAATGAGACATTACTTATATAATTCATTGTTTTCTTCATAGGTTATATTAACAAAGCTCAAGGGAGTGTGCTACAGCTCGGTTCCAGCTCAAAGTGTCAAAATCAGCTCAAAACGTTGTTTGGCCGTTTCGAGACTCTACAAGCTGCCAAATGATTCGAGGACACTTATGAAGTCTTAAAAGAGCTCAAGGATACTAAAGGACCAGCTCACTCAGCTCAAAACAACTTCAAAGAGCTAAAATAGCAAAATGGTGATTTCTGAGCAAAGGAGGATTCGTTTCAGCTCCAAAACACTCCAGTAGCTAGAGGACAACTTAAAGGCACTTCAAGACTAGCTCACTCAGCCAAAGGAAGCTCGGATCAGCTCAAATCAGCTACTCACCTTTAGCTAGCTAAGTCAGCTAGCTAGCTCAGCTCAAGCCTAGCTCGTCCAACTCATCTCCAACTCCTCTGACTACTACCAGCTCCTTCAGTAGGCCAGCTAGTGACACTAGCTACCTAGCTAAGTGATGGAAGGGCACCTACCTAGCCGAATAGCAAAGGAGGGAACCTAGGCACCTCTACACACCTTGGAGCCAATTTGGAAAGGTGCAAGGCTGCCGAATAGTGCTTGATAGGTTATCAACATGATATGGACACGGCCCCGTATACGCGAACGTTGAACTTGCGGAAGCGGATAAGGATGTTGGAGATGGAAGATGGAAGATAAATGGATAAATTATCCTCGGCACCCACTTGATCGCAATTAACCAAGCAAGCAACCTCAAACGGCTCTAACCCACCCTCCTAAACGCAGTTACCTAGACAAGCAAGAGTGTGAAGATCAACAACAAATTCTTACGAACTTGAAGAATCGCTTCTAAAATAAAGAACACAAGTTATACTTCTTGCAAATCTGAACTCCTAATTACATAAGTAACTTCTAATAATAAATAAATATTAAAAATAAATTCCTAATTAAATAAATCTGATCCTAATAGATACTGCAGAATCCTATATTGATTTAAATTACAAATAATCAAATAAAATCATGCAAATTCGTAATTATCCAAAAATCTCGTATTAATCCCGTATAGGAATTTCTGCATGCGCTGTCTTTGCTAAAATAGACATATCTTGAGTTCCAGATGTTCGATTGAGGCGTTTCAAAATCCGTTGGAAAGATAATTGATAACCGGACAAGTTTTAAGAAGACATGTGGAACCAAATATGCCCGGATCAAATCCAAAAAAGGGTTGCAAGTTGACTGACGTTTCTGACTTGCAAAACAGTTTTAACTTCTTTTCCAAGATGATTAGTTTCACCCCTCTCATGCATGTATCATTCCCCCACTCCTCAAAAAGATTCGCCCTCGAATCTAAACCGGTTAATGGAGGAATTTCATCAAAGTACCAGGAAAGAGAAGATGTCTTGAAGGATCCTTGTGCATAGTCTCTTTTTGCAATGTAATTTACAAGTTCCTTCTCATTGAGATCATCGCTATTGTTCTTTCGGTTGCAAAGTGTCTCATTCTCATCTTCAAAATTGTTATTAATGCTAGAAGAGGAATAAGCATAAATAGAATTTTGAAAACAATCAATGATACCTTTTGATTGCAGCGTACCTTCGTTGGTGTTTGTCGTTTGATGATCATCTTGAATCGGAATAGTGGGTTTGTCACTAGAAACAAACACACTACTTACAATTTCTTCCTCATCAATACGCAAGGTTAAACTCTCGATGGTATCGCCTTCCTCATGTTCTTTAGGAGAACAATTTCTCCCTCATGCTCCGAATCACATACTTCAATATCATTAGAAGACATGAATTCAGACAACATATCTCTCAAAAAAATTTCTTGAAAATAAGACTTATCTGGACAATCATACCTGGAATGATCTAGTCGACAACAATAATGACATCGAGTTCCCAAAAGAGTAAAATCCAATACGTTGCTCAATGACATCCTCAAGAACGACCTAAATTTGATACCAAAGGATACTTACATGGCCCCGTATACGCGAACGTTGAACTTGCGGAAGCGGATAAGGATGTTGGCGTGAATGTTGGATCGGTGAAAAGATGGCTGAAGATAGGCGATGACGATGGAGATGGAAGATAAATGAATAAATTGTCCTCGGCACCCTCTTGATCACAATTAACCAAGCAATCAACCTCAAACGGCTCCAACCCACCCTCCTAGACGCAGTTACCTAGACAAGCAGGAGTGTGAAGATCAACAACAAATTCTTACGAACTTGAAGAATCGCTTCTAAAATTAAGAACACAAGTTATACTTCTTGCAAGTCTGAACTCAAAAGAGAATTTTTTTAATCATTCAAATCTTAAATTACAATGTGGTTGAAGCCTCCTTATATAAGCCTTGAAGAAGTTCTAATCCTAGTAAACTTAGGAAATTAAATACAATAAATAAATGCTGAAATCTAATCTCCTAATTACATAAGTAACTTCTAATAATAAGTAAATATTAAAAATAAAATCCTAATTAAATAAATCCGATCCTAATAGATATTGCAGAATCCTATATTGATTTAAATTACAAATAATCAAATAAAATCATGAAAATTCGTAATTATCCAAAAATCTCGTATTAATCCCGTATAGGAATTTCTGCATGCGCTGTCTTTGCTAAAATAGACATATCTTGAGTTCCAGATGTCCGATTGAGGCGTTTCAAAATCCTTTGGAAAGATACTTGATATCCGGACAAGTTTTAAGAAGACATGTCGAACCAAATATGCATGGATCCCATCCGAAAAAGGGTCGCAAGTTGACTGACATTTCTGACTTGCAAAACAGTTTTAACTTCTTTTCCAAGATGAATAGTTTCACCCCTCTCATGCATGTATCACAACACCTATTCAAGCCCTTATCACACCAATTCGGCCAAAGGAGGGAGACACCAAGGCTACCGAATCATTCCCTCTCCCCTACACACCATTTCGGTCATTCCCTTTCATTTACTATAAATATGTAATGCATTTTCATTTGTAAACACACAATTCAGATTATAAAAATTACTTTGTGAGGTTTCCTCTCATCCTTGTTCTTTTTAGAACTTCTTGACTTATCAAATCTTTATTGATTTGTGGCGTCTTCCTTTTCTTTCCATCTTGATACTTTAGATTGTTAAACATCCATTGTTTCTCATTCTAAGTCCTTTTACCACCCTCAAGGCCTCATCCAAGTTAGGGTATATGCTCCTTAGCATATGTTCATCTTTTTGAGCCTTTGAATACTACCAACATCCTTTCTCTTCACCATCTTCCATACACCACCCAAAACCATCTTCCTACTTATCTATCTTCCTTTCCTTACATCCTTTTGACATACAAACACTACCATCCTTCCGCAACCTATCTCCTTTCATCCATTTCAACATATTTTCACAAGAAAACATTCGTGATACAAGGCTTGCTTGCATTCAATGGTCCGGGCAATCAAAGCTTCTCTCTACAACATCAATTGGAGAGTTGGAGTGTATCAATACTAGATGCCATGTCAATGGTAAAATATGCCATGTGATCGTTGATAGTTGGAGTAGCACCAATCTTGCAAGTACACTCATGGTGCACAAATTGGGTCTAAAGATGTTGCAACATTCAAATCCATACGAAATACAATGGCTTAACGATGATAAGATTGCCATTACTCAACAAGTGTTAGTTCCATTTTCCATTGGCAAGTATGAGGACGAGGTTCTTTGTAATGTAATCCCTATGAGCACAACTCATTTACTTCTTGGAAAACCATGGCAATTCGACAAAAGGGCCACCCATGATGGGTTCTTAAACCATTATTCATTTATTCATGGGAGAAGAAAAGTTACGTTAACACCATTGCCATCACACCAAGTGCTTCAAGATTAACAACACTTAAAGAAGAGCTTTGAAGCTATGCAGGAAGAACATTGTGTGAAAACAACATCATTTGGAGTTGAAAAAGAAATGAATGTTAGAATTGTGGGAGTTGAAAACAAGAGAATGATTGATAAAAATGACGGGGTTGAAAATGAGAAAATCAAAAAAGAAAAAGAAGTCAGGGTTGAAAATGAGATCGGAAAAGAAGAGGAAATAAGGCAGATTTTATCTAACCCTACTCTTTCTTCCATTTCTTCTTTTGTTTTGCAGGATGACCCAAGAGACACGTCTTTTCAAAGAGGTTATTCAAGAAGCATGACTTTTGGAGGACCAACAAATGTGTTCCTTGACGAATTGAAAGTTATGTCCCTTAAAGATCCAAGGGACGTGTCTCTTAAAGATGACTATTACGAGGAGGTGTCTCTTGAAGAACCAATAGTCGTTTCTTCAAAGGCTGTGACACTTGAACTTCCAAGAGATATGAGCATTAACATTACATGTGCATTGTCAATCTTGAGGAG
The DNA here is from genome assembly GCA_030270665.1 of Hibiscus trionum. Taxonomy (NCBI): domain Eukaryota; kingdom Viridiplantae; phylum Streptophyta; class Magnoliopsida; order Malvales; family Malvaceae; genus Hibiscus; species Hibiscus trionum. The sequence continues at coordinate 31,586,375 of BSYR01000010.1, read as the reverse complement.
AATTCAGCAACCAACGCCCATTAAACATCCACCATGGTTTGTAATTTCTTTCCATCTTATTATAAGTTTCTCTTCATCTAACCATGGTTTGTTTTGCAGCCAATTGATTCAAATACATGAAGTTATTTTATCAACCAATGGTGACAAGTTCCTTTGTTATTTTGAGGTTGATTGGTGCGCTAGAATCAATGCGAAACTACAAACAACAATTCTGCCCAAGATTACCCGTTTCAAGGGTATGAAGCAAGCATCTTCCATCCACTCAAAGATTATCATTCGAAGGGGTACAAGGATAAAGGTGGAACTATTCATGGAAGGATTAGTTGATCCAGGAGGTTGGAGGCAGAAACGAAGTGTTGAAACTTTGATGAAAGATCATGTCATTTCCAAAAGTTATGATGTTTCCAACCATTACAGAAGAGAACCCCAAGGGACATATGCCTATTCAGAAGAACCGAGAAGAATAATCATTCCATTTGGGAAGAGCAGTGAGGATTCATCCAACCCTACAATAAAAGATTATCCATTGAGAAACAACTTCGATTTGAGGAAAAATCACCTCAAAGAAGGGGAGGATGATATGTGCACGTTTGGCCCTAAATCATCAACCTTCGATTTGAGGACAAATCGCTCAAAAGAAGGAGGGGATGATGTGTGCACGTTTCTACTCACATCCACTATGCTTTCATCTTGTTTATCAAGCATGAAAGAAGAGGGAGTTCTTCCTTACTTCATTATCTATTTACTTATTTATGCATTATATAATAAGCTTAGATTATCATATGTTATCATTCATTTGCATATCATATGATATTCATGCATTACATAATCCACATCTTTACTTAGCATATATTTTGCATCTTTAAATTATAGTTTGCATCATTTAAAACTTTACTTTATACTTATGCATTATAGTCCCTATACTATTTAAATGAGACATTACTTATAAAATTCATTGTTTTCTTCATAGGTTATATTAACACAGCTCAAGGGAGTGTGCTACAGCTCGGTTCCAGCTCAAAGTGTCGGAATCAACTCAAAACGTTGTTTGGCTGTTTCAAGACTCTACAAACTGCCAAATGGTTCGAGAACACTTATGAAGTCTTAAAAGAGCTCAAGGATACTAAAGGACCAGCTCACTCAGCTCAAAACAGCTTCAAAGAGCTCAAATAGCAAAAGGGTGATTTCTGAGCAAAGGAGGATTCGTTTCAGCTCCAAAATACTCAAGTAGCTAGAGGACAACTTAAAGGCACTTCAAGACTAGCTCACTCAGCTAAAGGAAGCTCGGATCAGCTCAAATCAGCTACTCACCTTTAGCTAGCTAAGTCAGCTAGCTAGCTCAGCTCAAGTCAGCTCAAGCCTAGCTCGTCCAGCTCATCTCCAGCTCCTCTGACTACTACCAGTTCCTTCAGTGGACCAGCTAGTGACACTAGCTACCTAGCTAAGTGATGGAAGGGCACCTACCTAGCCAAATAGCAAAGGAGGGAACATAGGCACCTCTACACACCTTGGCGCCAATTTGGAAAGGTGCAAGGCTGCCGAATAGTGCTTGATAGGTTATCAACACCTATTCAAGCCCTTATCACACCAATTCGGCCAAAGGAGGGAGACACCAAGGCTGCCGAATCATTCCCTCTCCCCTACACACCATTTCGGCCACCCCCTTTCATTTACTATAAATATGTAATGCATTTTCATTTGTAAACACACAATTCAGATTATAAAAATTACTTTGTGAGGTTTTCTCTCATCCTTGTTCTTTTTAGAACTTCTTGACTTATCAAATCTTTATTGATTTGTGGCGTCTCCCTTTTCTTTCCATCTTGATACTTTAGATTGTTAAACATCCATTGTTTCTCAGTCTAAGTCCTTTTACCACCCTTAAGGCCTCATCCAAGTTAGGGTATATGCTCCTTAGCATATGTTCATCTTTTTGAGCCTTTGAATACTACCAACATCCTTTCTCTTCACCATCTTCCATACACCATCCGAAACCATCTTCCTACATATCTATCTTCCTTTCCTTACACCCTTTTGACATACAAACACTACCATCCTTCCGCAACCTATCTCCTTTCATCCATTTCAACATATTTTCACAAGAAAACATTCGTGATACAAGGCTTGCTTGCATTCAAAGGTTCGGGCAATCAAAGCTTCTCTCTACAACATCAATTGGAGAGTTGGAGCTTATCAAGTTCTTTCCCTCACTTGTGCTAAAGTTTCTGAATCTTTTGATAGTGATTGTGCCTTAGATAATAGGCTTTATAATGTGTTGCATGCTGATATGTGACATATCTATGCTTATACTACGTATTTAAGTGCGTTCGCTATGTATATATTATGTTTGGTGTGTTTTGGATTTGGTTTGATATGATTATGTTGTTGTTATTTTATTTGTGTGATATTGAATAAGCTTGCATATGTTTACAGCTTGTTAGTTTGTGTTACAATAAGTTTACAAAGCTTGATAAGTGTTTTCAATTATTTGTTGCATGTACGTGAAAGGACAGCAGCTCAAGGGAGATATATTCAGCTCGGATGAAGCTCAAAGGAGTGTAAGTAGCTCACCTTAGCTCGAGGCAGCTCAGAGGCTTAGCTCCCAACTCAACTCAACTCAACTCACTACACTCTACTTTAGCTAATTTCAGCTCACCTCAAGTCCAGCTAGCTCAACTTCAGCTCAACTAGCTCAACTCCAGCTCAAGTGACCTACAGTAGCTTAAACCTATCCTACACGAGGGGAAGGTGTCCTAGGCATGTGACATGCATGTGCAACTGATAAAGGGGTACGTTGCTTCAGAAACAACGGTCCTTTGTTTGTAACGGATCTAGGATTGTAGCAATCATGTTTATGCAATAAACACAATGTTATGGATGTTAGAATGATGTTAAAACAACAAGAACAAAGGAAAAAAACGAAAATAAAGAAAGAAATGAGAAGAAGGAATTTTCTGGCAGTTTCGGAATTCAAATGTTGATGAATGCTTCAAAGGGCTTTCATGGCAGCAAATGAACGACTAAAATGGCAGAAAATTGGTGTTGAAGTTGCTGGAAATTAACTAGACGTTGAACTCGAAAGAACCCGAACAATATACTGAGCGGACTCGAATCGAATACATTCTTCGCCAACGGACTTGGACCCTCTAGATAGCGATCTAGGAACCCGAAGTATCAAGGAGGATGACACAATTAAACAAAGTCTGAAAATGCTAAAGAAGTTCAATGAATAACTGAAATTGAGAGAAAAACTCACAATAATTTTGTTTCATGAAAATTGTCTAACCAAATTACATTGTTTAAACACATATATATAGGTACAAGGGCTGCCAAATTCGTTTAAGTTGTGTGGCTGATATTAAAAGGAGTTTAAAAATTGAATTTGAGTGAAAATAACTCCTTTTGGGCGGACTCAATTGGCAGCCACAAGTTTAGGCGCCCAAAACACATGAAAATCACATTTAACATGTGATTTTTATGTTTAAAATTCAAACATAACCACTCGGGCTTATCCTTTCTTGCAAATGGCGCATAATGAAGGAGAAAACGGGCTGATTCGGCTGCACATTCACACACATGTGTCAAGCTGCCACGTGGGTGCTGGAGTGACCGGATGCCACCTAGGCTGCCACATGTGCACTAGCACACTCCCCGATATGCAAGACACTTTTCAGCTACTTCTGGACTTGTTAGCTGAAGTTGAGCTAGTGGAGCTAAAGTTGAGCTGAAATGAGTTAACTGAAAGTGTCAGGAGCTGAACTGAGCTGCCTTGAGCTGGAGATGAGCTGGTTACACTCTCCTGAACTGAAGATGAGCTGCATACACTCTGGTGAGCTGGAATTGAGCTGCCTACACTCACTTGAGCTAGAGTTGAGCTAGCTACACACTCCTGAGCTAATGTCCTCCTAAGTACCTACATGAAAACAAAGCAAACACACATAAACAGCCTTGTAGTCTTATTTAAACACATAAGCATACTTAAAACATAATGTAAACGTACTGAACAATATGTATACATATGTAAACACAACTATAAGTATATATATACTAAGTATGTCACATATCAGTATGTAACACATTATAAACTCTATATTCTAAGGCATGAACAGTATCAAATGATTCTGGAATGTTAGCACAAGTAAGGAAAAGGGCTTCCCTGAATTTCTTTGCCTTAGAACGAGTGATGGGTCCTGTTGGTAAGACCTCCGGATCAGCTTGTTTGTTCTGAATTGATGTGCTCACATCATCCCCCCTTCTTGAAAAGGATTTGACCTCAAATCTGTAGAGTCATCAAAAGGGGTTAAGTCACAAACATTAAAAGTGGCACTCACATTATAATCTCCCAGTAAGTCTATCTTGTAGGCATTGTCGTTCACTTTCGCCAACACCTGGAAAGGACCATCTCTGCGCAGTAACAGCTTGGACCGCCTTTGGGCTGGAAATCTTTCCTTTCGGAAATGAACCCAAACCCAGTCTCCAACTTCGAAGGTGACTCGCTTTCTTCCCTTGTTTTCTTGCTTTTCATATTGCTGAGTCCTTCGCTCAAGATTCTCCTTCACTTGCTGATGCAACTTCTTGACATATTCTGCTTTCGCTTGACCGTCCCTGTTCGTCACTTGTTCCTGTGGCAGAGGTAACAAATCTAGAGGCGTAATGGGGTTAAAACCATAAACAACCTCAAATGGTGACATCTTAGTAGCAGAATGAATGGCATGATTATATGCAAATTCAACATGTGGCAAACAATCCTCCCAAGTCCTAATGTTCTTTTTAATGATGGAACGAAGTAAAGTAGATAAAACACGATTAACAACCTCAGTTTGTCCATCAGTTTGGGGATGACAAGTAGTAGAAAACATAAGTTTCGTACCTAGTTTGTTCCAAAGAGTCCTCCAGAAGTGACTCAAAAACTTTACATCCCTGTCAGAAATAATCGACCTAGGAATACCATGTAAACGAACAATCTCTCTAAAGAACAAGTTAGCCACATTAACAGCATCATCAGTCTTATGGCATGCAATGAAATGTGCCATCTTAGAGAATCTATCAACCACAACAAACACACTATCTCTACCAGTTCTAGTTCGAGGCAATCCCAAAACAAAATCCATAGAAATGTCAGTCCAAGGGGATTCAGGAATAGGTAAAGGTAAGTACATACCGTGTGGTGAAACCTTCGACTTTGCTTTCTTGCAAGTCACACAACGATCACAATACCTTTCAACATTGCGACGCATCTTGGGCCAAAACAGATGCTCCTTCAAGGTATGTAATGTCTTGGTGACTCCAAAGTGACCCATCAAACCACCTTCATGTGCCTCGCATATCAGAATGTCACGCATCGAACCTTGTGGAATGCATATCCTGTTTTCTTTGAAAAGATAACCATCATGCTTGTAAAATTTTCCATCTGCACCTTTTTCACAAGCAACATGCTTATCACGAAAATCAGGGTCATCAGAATTCAACTCTCTAATATATGCAAACCCAATCAAATGTGAATCTAAATAAGTCAACAGGGCATACCTACGGGATAACGCATCAGCAACAACATTTTCTTTCTCTTTCTTGTAACTAATGACATAAGGAAAAGACTCTAAAAATTCAATCCATTTTGCATGTCTTTTGTTCAATTTATGCTGACTCGTTATGTATCTCAAAGCCTCATGATCGGTGTGAATGACAAACTCCTTAGGCAACAAGTAATGCTGCCAAGTCTCTAAAGACCTAATCAATGCATACATCTCTTTGTCATAAATAGGATAATTCAATGTAGCTCCACTTAGTTTCTCACTAAAGTATGCTATAGGTCTCTTTTCCTGCATTAAAACAGCGCCTATACCTATGCCAGATGCATCACATTCAATCTCAAAAGTTTTATCAAAATTAGGCAAGGCTAACACTCGTGCTCTAGTCAAACAATCCTTAATTTTCAGAAACGCATCTTCCTGTTCTTTACCCCACAAGAAGCTCGAATTCTTCTTAATGATCCCGGTTAAGGGGGCGGTAATAGAACTCAAGTTAGGGACAAACCGACGGTAAAAACTCGCTAAACCATGAAAAGATCTGACCTGAGTAATCGATGTCGGTCGTGGCCATTCCTGAATTGCTCGGATTTTCTCAGGATCGACTTCCACACCCTGTTCACTAACAATGTAACCAAGAAATGTAAGTTTGTTAGTGCAAAACACACACTTCTCTAGTTTACCAAACAAACGTTCTTCTCGTAAAACCTGCAAAACAGCTTTCAAATGCTCTGCATGATCTGGTAAAGTTTTACTGTAAATCAAAATGTCATCGAAGTAAACAACACAAAACCTATCAATGAAAGGTCGTAGAACATGATTCATCAAACACATAAAAGTACTAGGTGCATTAGTTAACCCAAAAGGCATTACTAACCATTCGTACAAACCTAGCTTCGTTTTGAAGGCTGTCTTCCACTCATCGCCTTCTCGCATGCGAATCTGATGATAACCGCTCTTTAGGTCAATTTTGGAGAAGATGACGGCTCCGTAAAGCTCGTCCAACATATCATCAAGTCTTGGAATGGGATGCCGATACTTAATTGTGATCTGATTCACAGCTCGACAATCTACGCACATCCTCCAAGAACCATCTTTCTTCGGCACCAACAGTACCGAAACAGCACACGGACTCAAGCTCTCTCGAATGTAACCCTTGTCCATCAACTCTGTAATTTGTCTTTGAAGTTATTTCGTCTCTTCGGGGTTGGTTCGATAAGCTGGCCGGTTCGGAATAGTAGCACCTGGAATGAAATCAATCTGGTGCTCAATGCCACGAAGGGGTGGCAATCCTTTTGGTGTTTCATCCGGAAACACATCCTTAAATTCCTGCAAAAGAGATGACACAGAAGCAGGCAAATCATTCGGAAACTCAGACAGTAAACAATAATCCTTAAACAATAAAATATAAACAAACTGCTGAGAGGAAAGACATTTCCTGATTTCTTTGCTGCTTGCATACACGTTCATCTTCTTTTTCCCACGAACTTCTTCAGAATTCTTTCGCAATCTCGCTTGATCCTCTTGAACTTGACTCGGTGTCAAAGGAGCCAAAGTTATCTTTTTACCTGCATGCATAAAAGAATACCTGTTCGTGAAAGCATCATGAGTCGTCTTTTTATCAAACTGCCACGGACGACCCAACAGCAAATGACTCGCATCCATTGCAACTACGTCACAAAGTACTTCGTCCTTGTACTTCCCAATGGAAAATGGCACCAAAACCTGCTTGGTCACTCAAATCTCTCCACCGTCATTCAGCCATTGAAGCTTGTAAGAATGGGATGCTTCGTCGTCGGTAAACCTAGCTTTTCAACCATCACAGTACTAGCAACATTAGTGCAACTACCACCATCGATAATTACAACACATACCTTATTATTCACAAGACATCTCGTGTGAAAGATGTTCTCTCGCTACTGCTCGTTCTGGATCGGTTGTGTCTGCAGACTTCTCTTGACAACAAGGGCTTCTCCGGTGGCAAACAACTGCACCTCCTCGTCATCATCATCTGCAACCTCCATAGGGGGGTCCTGGGTGTCTTCCTTAGACTCGGACTCGATCTCGCCATTCTCTAACATCAACATGGTCCTCCGGTTGGGGCACTGACTGGCAATGTGTCCTCGTCCTAAACACTTGAAGCACAGGATGTCTCTCGAACGCTCCCGTGACACCACCTGCTTGTCACGCCTACCCTCAGTAGTAGGTGCCTTCGGTTTGCTAGATTCGGCTTTATCACGACTCTGAAGTGGTGGTGGTCGTGGTGGTGCTTGTTTCCTAAAATTGTTAGGGGCATTTAAATTATTTGAAAATGACTTAAAAGGAGTATTACCTCGGTTTGAAGACTTCCTTCGTTGTTGTCTTTCAACTTTAATTGCCATGTGCACCATGTCATCCAACTCAACATAATGTTGTAATTCAACAACGTTAGAAATTTCAGAATTCAAACCTGCAAGGAAACGTGCCATCGTCGCCTCATGATCCTCGACGATGTTGGCTCGCATCATGGTCATCTCCATCTCCTTGTAGTAATCTTCAACACTCCGATTCCCCTGTTTCAAAGTTTGCAATTTCTGAAACAAATCACGATGATAATGGGAAGGAACAAACCTCTTACGCATGATACGCTTCATTTCAGTCCATGAAGCCACGAGACCCTCGTCGGCACGTCTCCGACTGATCAGCAACTGATCCCACCATATCAAGGCATAATCAGTGAATTCCATCGCAGCCAAATGGACCTTCTTTTGTTCGGAATAATTGTAACACTCGAACACATGTTCAACCTTGCTTTTCCAAGCAAGATATGCATCCGGATCTGTCCGTCCCTGAAAAGAAGGGATAGCAACCTTAATGTTAGTCAAATTGTCATCAATAACTTGTCTTGCATGATGGTTCACTCTAGGTGAATGTTCGACGTCATTCTCATCATTATTCTCATTTTGGACAGATTGGGAACCACCCCCATCTATTCTATCCAAACGAGACTGAATAGGCTCCAATGCTCGATCTAATAATTGTTGCAAAGTTCTAGTAAGAGCCTGCATTTGCAAATCTGGTGGATTACCTCCACCGGGACTACGATCATCACTTCTTGTCATTATAACACAAAACACAAGAAAATAAAACAATAGGTTAGTAAAAATGAAAATTAAAGTCCCTCACTGCACACACAATCAAATTCTCACGGATCACTCAAAAGAACAGTGCACTCAAAAGATAACACTCAGCGCTCGTGTTTCACTCGGGAGAATGCTCTTGAATGGCTTTTTTTTGTCTCCCCTTCTGTTCTCACAACGCTCAAATGTCTTTTCCACTCGTTCTCTCGCAAACAGTTCTTTAAGAAACTAATCTGACCCTTCAAACTTGTTATCTGTGTCAACTCCAAGATATAAATGCACAAATGATAGAACAAAGGTTAAACGGAGTTTAGGGGCTGTTTAATTGAACAAAAACAAAGGCTGGAAATAAAATAAGAACATGGCTGGAATTAAAGCTTAAAATGAAGTGAAAGAAAGGAAAAAACAAAGTACTTACTGCAAAAAAAATGCTTACCACAACCCTATCACCGAACAAACAAGAACAGGTTGTTTCGGGTGATTTTGAAGCATTCCACGGTAAACAAAGACATTTTTCATCATTTTTTGATTCAAACAACAGTATAAGATGTAAACAACACTAATTTGTCGAATCTGATTTTTTTTTTTTTTTTTCGATTTTTTTTACTTTGACTTTCCTGGTCAAACTTTGACTTTGACTCTTTTTTTTCAGAATTTCGAATTTTTTTATTTTTGTATTATTATTTTTTGATTTCTTGTAGTGCAGAAAGTGCTATAATCCGACCAAAGCTCTGATTACCATATGATAAAGGGGTACGTTGCTTCAGAAACAACGGTCCTTTGTTTGCAACGGATCTAGGATTGTAGCAAGCATGTTTCTGCAATAAACACAATGTTATGGATGTTAGAATGATGTTAAAACAACAAGAACAAAGGAAAAAAACGAAAATAAAGAAAGAAATGAGAAGAAGGAATTTTCTGGCAGTTTCGGAATTCAAATGTTGATGAATGCTTCAAAGGGCTTTCATGGCAGCAAATGAACGACTAAAATGGCAGAAAATTGGTGTTGAAGTTGCTGGAAATTAATAAGACGTTGAACTCGAAAGAACCCGAACAATATACTGAGCGGACCCGAATCGAATACGTTCTTCGCCAACGGACTTGGACCCTCTAGATAGCGATCTAGGAACCCGTAGTATCAAGGAGGATGACACAATCAAACAAAGTCTGAAAATGCCAAAGAAGTTCAATGAAGAACTGAAATTGAGAGAAAAACTCACAATAATTTTGTTTCATGAAAATTGTCTAACCAAATTACATTGTTTAAACACATATATATAGGTACAAGGGCTGCCAAATTCGTTTAAGTTGTGTGGCTGATATTAAAAGGAGTTTAAAAATTGAATTTGAGTGAAAATAACTCCTTTTGGGCGGACTCAATTGGCAGCCACAAGTTTAGGCGCCCAAAACACATGAAAATCACATTTAACATGTGATTTTTATGTTTGAAATTCAAACATAACCACTCGGGCTTATCCTTTCTTGCAAATGGCGCATAATGAAGGAGAAAACGGGCTGATTCGGCTGCACATTCACACACATGTGTCAAGCTGCCACGTGGGTGCTGGAGATGACCGGATGCCACCTAGGCTGCCACATGTGCACTAGCACACTCCCCGATATGCAAGACGCTTTTCAGCTACTTCTGGACTTGTTAGCTGAAGTTGAGCTAGTGGAGCTAAAGTTGAGCTGAAATGAGTTAACTGAAAGTGTCAAGAGCTGAACTGAGCTGCCTTGAGCTGGAGATGAGCTGGTTACACTCTCCTGAACTGAAGATGAGCTGCATACACTCTGGTGAGCTGGAATTGAGCTGCCTACACTCACTTGAGCTAGAGTTGAGCTAGCTACACACTCCTGAGCTAATGTCCTCCTAAGTACCTACATGAAAACAAAGCAAACACACATAAACAACCTTTTAGTCTTATTTAAACACATAAGCATACTTAAAACATAATGTAAACGTACTGAACAATATGTATACATATGTAAACACAACTATAAGTATATATATACTAAGTATGTCACATATCAGTATGTAACACATTATAAACTCTATATTCTAAGGCATGAACAGTATCAAATGATTCTGGAATGTTAGCACAAGTAAGGAAAAGGGCTTCCCTGAATTTCTTTGCCTTAGAATGAGTGATGGGTCCAGTTGGTAAGACCTCCGGATCAGCTTGTTTGTTCTGAATTGATGTGCTCACATCAGCAACCCTCCACACATGTGCTCAGCATGCTTGGGCAGCCTTGGCATGCTCCACACACACCAAGCATGTGGATGAAGCAAGTGGCCGAACCAAACAACCGCCTCTCTCATATTTGCGGCAAACTCAAAGGATGAGACCAAGGAGTTAAATGTTTGAATTTCAAACATTTATCACATGTAAAATGTGATACACATGGGCGCCAACATTCAAATTGAGTGGCTGCCAATGCTTGCCACCAAGAGAAGAAGTTATGTATTTGAATTTAATTTTTTTTTCAGCCATACAAATAATTCGGCCACCCCCTCTTATTCCTATAAATATGTGTTCTAAACAATGTAATAAGGTTAGATACTTTCGAATAAAAATACTTTGTGAGATTTTCTCTCAAATTTGGTTCTTTTTAAAACTTCTTTCTTGACATTTCAATTCTGAATTGTTGTGTCAATATTTTGATACTTTGGGTTCTTGATTCGATATAATCAATGGGTCCAAGTGCGTGTTGAACAAAAATCAATATAAGGTTCGGGTTCGTTCAGTCTATTGTTCGAGTTATTCCTTGGAGTTTTGTTTGAATTTTCCTTCAAGTTGCTGCCATGGATGAACGTTGAAGCCTTCATCTTCAACCCATTCAAATCTGCCCGGAATTTCCAGCAACTTTCTCCCTTACTTCTTTTTGTTTTCTTTTCTTTATTTCGTGACATTTTAGAGTCTAAATCAGCCTTCTTGTTTTGTTTCAATTGCAGGGAAATGCTTGCTTCAATCCTAGATCCGTATCACACAAGGAACGTTGTTTCGACAAGCAACGCCCTTATCAGGATTGATCAGACTTACTCATTTCTTCTAAGGCCTCTTTTTCTGAATCCTCCTTGGTTGTAACTTTGCCATTGTCTTTAGGTATTACGGTTCTCCAATTAGGAAATTGGCTAGGAACATGTCCTTATCCCAAACACCGTAACAACGAATGACTTTTTCTTCACTTGGAGAAATCTTCTTCTTGTGTTCTTTTGGTGCTTGTTCCCTTGGTTGAGAACTGACTTTCTCCCCCTTAAGATAATTATGTCCATTTGCTCTCGCAACAGAAAAAACTGTTGTTGTATCATCTTTTTCATCTCTCGAAGAAAAGCTTCTTGGGAAAATCAAAGTCTCGGGACATGTTGTACCTTAATTAACTAGCTCTGATACCAAATGATATGATCTCACCCTCGATATTGAAGTTGAGGCACTCGTGTTCCTGATCGAATTAAGGATGCCCCGAACTAGGTAGACTTCAAATTCAAACTCAATTGAAATGATGCAGAAATAATAGATTAATGGCTGAAGTGTTTGATGGTGGATAAATGACGGATTTAAAATGTATGAATGTTTAGGAATGGATCGTGACCCACTAGTTATAATAAAACTAGGAACCAATGATATATAAGAATGGATAGGATCGCGACCCACTATCTATAAATGAGATAGGAAGCAACGATATCAAATGGGTGAACACCACACTTAGAAAGTGATAAGTTCAATAGGAAGACACCACAAGCTAGGCTTGATAAGTCTAATGATAAACAAGAGTATAAACTCCCAATATATTTCTTCAAAGAAAGGTGTACAAGATGTGTCTCAATATGACAAATGTAGCCACTATTTATAGGCTTTTAAAAGATAGGTGAATAGTTAAAATAACATGAATTAAAGCTATATAAATTGTATAATATTAGGATGCATTCTCCAAGGTGAATTAATGGCTTTTGGATGATTCAATGAACCATATTAAATAGGTTAATGCATGAATCTGCCCAATACATCAATGTATCATTAATCCTTGATCTCCAAGCCTTTTAATGTCATCCATTCATGTATCTGGAGATGAATGTATTTCCAAAGCTCCTTGAACCTTCTAGGTTCCTTCCGTACTTGAATTAGGAAGATGAATGAATGAATTTGGTGCTTCCATCCAATGGATTTTCGGTTTTCCTGAACTAATTTTCCAGCCTGCACTGTCTACGATAAAGTAAAGAAATAGCAAACTTATTGAAAACATTAAAGTAAGATGTAAAACAATGCAACCTTATTGTTTAAACACACAACAAGCTGGCATAGCTTAACATACAACATTATAAGCTGGCAAACTAATCTGAAACACACTTATCATAATATATACATAGCAAACTATGCAAACACTTATAAAACTCATAATACAAGTAAAGAAATGTTACACATCAGTATGTAACAAGTGAAAGAGAAAACTTCCCTGAAAGTTTAAAGTTGCACCGTTGGGTGGCAGAAACGTGCTCACATCATCATACCCTTCTTTAATGCGATTTGTCCCCAAATCGACGATCAGGACAAAAGGGAACAACTTCGATTTCCGTTTGGCGGGGAACTTCTTTAACCTCCATGCTTGGCACAAATTCCAGCCACCTTGCACAAATGCTGAAGGTGCAAGATGTGCCTTCATTCTTGTACCCTTTCGAATAATGCACATCATAGATGCAAACAAAGCTCACTTCACATTCTTGATCCTGCAAACACGTATACACAAATACAACTCCAAAGAACAATGCAAATCTCGACTATCAACTAGATTCACAAACGCAAATCCACAAATCCAAGTACAACCAAAGAACTCATAAACCAAAGATGAAAAATCAATAGCACTATGGAAAGGAATGTCAAACCGTGATAAAGGAGGTTGCTGAATTTCTGAAAAGAACATAAATGCGCTAGACATACCAATGTTTGCAACCTTCGGGACTTCATAAGGCATCACTTTATCATTTTGCAAATTAGAAGAAGAAGAAGAAAATGTAGAATCAGATAATGTCTTTGAAATCGCTTTCTCCTTTTCACATTCATTCTCCTCTTTGCTTGCCTTACAAGCTACAATACTCGCTTTCAAACGAATTTGGTCTTCATATACTTCACTTGGAGTCAAAGGTGCCAAAATTACCCTTTTGCCCTCATGAGGATTCGAACCCAGATTAAGTTCTGACCATCTATCAGAGAAAAAAGAACGAATGGATCTTGTAGGATTCCCAAGAAATTCTTCAATTTCTTCTGGAAGTAGATGATTATTCATACGCTTCTCACGTTCCGTGAATAGACGGGACATTGAGGAATATCCAGAAAGGCATTTAGGGAATCGGTCTGATTCTATCTTTGTTCGTTCCGTTTGAAGAAAGGAAGGATCCCAAAGAATCGATCTTTCTTTTAGTTGTTGAATCTCTCTTTGATTGATCAATGTGTGATATTCCGAATCCTCATTACTAATGGAATCAAAACGATCTCTGGATTGATCAGAAGATCCTTTCAATTGGCCAAAATCTGTTACTTGAACGAAACTAGATCTTGTGGAATCATATTGAATATTTGACGATACATTCCGTATCTTGCTAAAAAATTGATCCGTGTTTACCAACCATACATTGTCTAACCAAATCCAATTCTCTCTCGATATGTTCCTCAAAAATCTGATTTGTGCGAATTCTCCCCCAACTAACGAAGAGATCTTGGCGGAATTGCCACATATGAAATTGAGCACAATTTTGCAAAGAAATAGCCCACTTGCCTCTCGAGAAGAGATGGGAAACATGCTCAATATCACCATCATTTAGCTATTGCATTTCTTTTTCTCGTTGTTGGTCATATGTATAGAACTAACTTTGGAATTGGTCACAGTATAAAAGATATTTTAGAAGCACATATTCCTCCAGGAGGACGATTGGGGCGTGGGCATAAGGGTCTTTATGACACAATAAACAATTCGATAAAAGAGTATCGATTGGTGTAACAATCGTGCAAAACTCTCTTATCATACTGCCACGGTCTTCCTAACAACAAATGACAAGCATCCATAGAACAAACATCACAAGTTACCTCATCCTTGTACTTACCAATGGAAAATGGTACAACAACTTGTTTGGTAACTTTGATTTCACCACCATTATTCAACCATTGTAACTTGTACGGATTATGATGCTTCGTTGTCGTCAAACCTAGCTTTTCAACCATGAGAGTACTAGCAACGTCAGTACAACTACCACTATCAATAATCACAATATATACCTTGTCTTTCACGTGGCATATCGTATGGAAGAGATTGTCTCATTGCGGTTTATCCTGTGTTGGCTGAACATTCAGACTTCGTTTGACAACTAGAATGTCACCAGTTGCTGCTAATTCAAGGTCATCGTCGTCAAACTTCTTTCGGAGGTTCATGTACATCGTCTCCATGATCAGAATCGATTTCACCATAATCTCACAATAACATCGTACTTCGGTTCAGACATTGGCTCACAACATGTCCTCTACCAAGGCATTTAAAGCATTTAATGTCCCTCGTGCGATCTGGTTGCATTGATTGCTTTCCACGACCAGCATCTTCAACAGAAGGTTTTGACTTGCTCGATTCTTCCTTCTCTTTTATTTGCAACGGTGCTTGCTGCTTGAAATCATTTGTTTGATTGAATAGGGGGTTCGAAAACGACTTAAATGAACTATTACCTCGATTAGAAGACTTTCGTCGTTGCTGTCGTTCAATCTTGATTGCCATAGGCACCATGTCATCCAACTCGATATAATGTTGTAACTCAACAATGTTAACTCAACATAAGTTCTAATGTATTTAAGTAAAAGAAGCTAAAATGAACTAATGAGCTAAAATTAAGGTAAAGATGTGGTTTATGTAATGCATGAATATCATATGATATACAAATGAATGATAACATATGATAATCCAAGTATGTTATATAATGCATAAATAAGTAAATAGATAATGAAGTAAGGAAGAACTCCCTCTTCTTTCATGCTTGATAAACAAGATGAAATCATAGTGGATGTGAGTAGAAATGTGCACACATCAAGAAGGATTTCAGAATTAGGATGAAGATGAGTGCTTCAATTTTCAACAATGGCAGCAAGGTTTGAGTATTCATCAATGGCAGTAAGGTTGCTGGAAATTTTACGAAATTCCGAAAGAACGATGAACTCGAAAGAACTTGCGCAATATCCTATGCAAACCCGAATCGAATATGTTCAACGTCAAAGGACTTGGACCCACTAGATAGCGATCTAGGAACCCGAAGTATCAAGGATTGACACAACAAACAAGTTGAAATGTCAAGAAGAAGTTCTGAAAAGAACTGAACAAGAGAAATTCTCTCAAGTAAATTTTTATTCAAAAGTGTGTAACCATTGTACATTAAAGTTTACAAATATATAGCACATACAAAGGGATGAAGCCGCCCAAATGTGTGGCTGAAAGTTGGACGAATTTAACACATGTATTTTGTGTTCAAATTCAAACGAAAATCTGCCCATAACTTCCTTAATGTGTGGCTGAGTTTAATTCACACATTTTACATGTGTTAATTGTGTGAATTATTTGAATTTGAAATCTGTCCACATGTGTTAATTGTTTGAATTTCAAATTTGTCCCACATGCTTGCCCACACATGCACAATGTCTCACACATGCCGTGCACATGCTTGGAGAGGTGTAGGACGCCCCATATGCTGCTCACATTCTTGTAGGACACTCTCCCATGCGTAGGTCACCTTTCAGCTACTTCCGAGCTTGTCTGCTGGAGTTGAGCTAGGTGGAAGTGAATTGAGCTGCTTTAGAGTGTGCTGAACTGAGTTGCGCTGAAAACAATGCGTAGAAGTTGCCTTGAGCTGAGTTGAGCTGCATACACTTGAGTGAGCTTCAATCGAGCTAGGCGGAAGCTCTTTAGTTGTTGTCCTTTAGTGTCCCTTAATGAAAAAGCAACAAACATCCATCAAAGTATTGTAAACTTATTGAAAACATTTAAACAAGCTGAAAACAACATGTTAAGACACTAATGAGCTAGCAAACTTATTCACAAGCACACAACAAGCTCTCATATCAAAGCATAATACTTATAGAAAACTATGAAAACACTTATGAAACTCATAATATAAGTAAAGAAATGTTACACATCAGTATGTAACAAGTGAAAGAGCAAACTTCCTTGAAAGTTTGAAGTTGCATAAACGTGCTCACATCACAAGTCCTTAACCATATTGGAAGTCCATTAAAATTGGATTTTAATTGTAATTTTTAGACCCAAAGCTGAATTATAAAAGCTTGGGTCTAATTATTGAATTTTCAGCCGAAATCAGACTCATTTATGTTTAGGCCTTGTCATTCCCTTTAAAACTGCCCAAATCAGCCTCATATTCAAGCTACAGCACTAATAAGCTGATACATGCATGGGAGGGGTGAAACTAATCATCTTGGAAAAGAAGTTAAAACTGTTTTGCAAGTCAGAAACGTCAGTCAACTTGCGACCCCTTTTTGGATGGGATCCAGGCATTTATGGGTCGACATGTCTTCTTGAAACTTGTCCGGCTGTCAATTAGCTTTCCAACGGATCTTGAAACGCCTGAATCGGACATCTGTAACTCAAGATACGTCTATTTTAGAAAAGACAGCGCATGCAGAAATTCCTATACGGGATTAATACGAGATTTTTGGATAATTACGAATTTTCAAGAATTTATTTGATTATTTTTAATTTAAATCAATATAGGATTCTGCAATATCTATTAGGATCAGATTTATTTAATTATGATTTTATTTTTAATATTTATTTATTATTAGAAGTTACTTATGTAATTAGGAGATTAGATTTCAGCATTTATTTATTGTATTTAATTTCCTAAGTTTACTAGGATTAGAACTTCTTCAAGGCTTATATAAGGAGGCTTCAACCACATTGTAATTGAAGATTTGAATGATTAAAAAAAGTTCTCTTTTGAGTTCAGACTTCCAAGAAGTATAACTTGTGTTCTTTATTTTAGAAGCGATTCTTCAAGTTCGTAAGAATTTGTTGTTGATCTTCACACTCCTGCTTACCTAGGTAACTGCGTCTAGGAGGGTGGGTTAGAGCCGCTTGAGGTTGCTTGCTTGGTTAATTGCGATCAAGAGGGTGCCGAGGACAATTTATCCATTTATCTTCCATCTCCATCGTCATCCCCTATCTTCAACCATCTTTTCACCGATCCAACATTCACGCCAACATCCTTATCCGCTTCCGCAAGTTCAACGTTCGCGTATACGAGGCCGTGTCCGTATCATTTGGTATCAGAGTCAGATCGTTCTTGAGGATGTCATTGAGAAACGTATTGAATTTTACTCTTTTGGGGACTCGATGTCATTATTGTTGTCGACTAGATCATTTCGGGTATGATTGTCCAGATAAGTCTTATTTTCAAGAAATTTTTTTGAGAGATATGTTGTCTGAAATCATTCCTTCTAATGATATTGAAATATGTGATTCAAAGCATGATGGAGAAATTTGTTCTCCTAAAGAACATGAGGAAGGCGATAACATCGAGTGTTTAACCTTGCCTATTGATGAAGAAGAAATTGTTAGTAGCGTGTTTGTTTCTAGTGACAAATCTACTATTCTGATTCAAGATGACCATCAAACGACAAACACCGACGAAGGTACGCTACAATCAAAAGGTACCATTGGTTGTTTTCAAAATTATATTTATGCTTATTTCTCTTCTAGCATTGAAAACAATTTTGAAGATGAGAACGAGTCACTTTGCAACCAAAAGAACAATAGTGATGATCTCAATGAGAAGGAAATTGTAAATTACATTGCAAAAAGAGACTATGCACAAGGATTCTTCAAGACATCTTCTCTTTCCTGGTACTTTGATGAACTTCTTCCATTGACCGGTCTAGATTCGAGGGCGAATCTTTTTGAGGAGTGGGGGAATGATACATGCATGGGAGGGGTGAAACTAATCATCTTGGAAAAGAAGTTAAAACTGTTTTGCAAGTCAAAAACGTCAGTAAACTTGCGACCCCTTTTTGGATGGGATCCAGGCATTTATGGGTCGACATGTCTTCTTGAAACTTGTCCGGCTGTCAATTAGCTTTCCAACGGATCTTGAAACGCCTGAATCGGACATCTGTAACTCAAGATACGTCTATTTTAGCAAAGACAGCGCATGCAGAAATTCCTATACGGGATTAATACGAGATTTTTGGATAAGGGTAAACTATATGGTTGACCACCAATCTTTAGGTAAAGTTTTAAAATGACCAACCTAAAAAAAATGCGTCAATTGACTACCCAAACTATTAAAATGGGATCAATTTGACCACCAGCCGTTAATGGGCTAACGGAAGGTGACGTGGCAGTTAAAAAATTAAAGGTATAATCACACATTTGGTCCTTATTATTTACACATTCTTTCAATTTAGTCCTAATTTTAAACTAATAAAATAAATTAATTATTTATTTAGATAGTGACACGTGTCAACACCTTATTGGAGGACTTTAATTATTTATATTTAATTTAATAAATTTATTTCCCTCCTCCAATCAGGTGGTGACACGTGTCACCACCTGTTTAAAGGAGAAAAATCAATTTCAAGCAACTTGCTTGCCAAGAGAGTCGAACCCAGGCAGCCAAGAGTAGTGGGCAGCAGCATAGCCACTGAGCCAAACCCAATCTTGTGTCTAAAATTACTCTATCAAATATATATTGCTTTTTTGTTTTTTACATTTATTCTTTTAATTCAACATATATAATCATCAAATCTTTCTCCATTCCTTCACCACTCTTCACTGCCGGTAGCTGCTTTGCTTGCTGGCTACTAGTTTTCACGGCTCCCCCACTGCAGCAAAAAGCTTATAAAAGCGCCATTATTATCATTCAAGAGAAACCAAAGCAAAAAACTGATATTATCAAAATGTTATAGCTAAACAACATCAAGAAGGAGATGATGATGATGATGATGATGAAACGAGCGGTGGCGTGCAGTGCTGTTCTCTAGTAGCTTAAAGTGTTGATTTTTTTATACAAAGCGGCCAAGCAACAAACATTATCAGAACAAAGGGGGGGGAAGTAAAGTAGAAAAAGGGCATCGACCCAAAGACAAAAAAAGAAGAGAACTTTACGTGTGTGGTTGTGTTCTTGTAATTTTTCACAATGAGGGGAAGAACAGAGATTCTGGCGTTGTTTTTTTGTTTGGTTACTGCAACGACGACGTTTGCGTCCACCGTCACGTACGATCACCGAGCGATTGTCATCGACGGGAAACGCCGCGTTTTGGTCTCTGGCTCCATTCACTATCCTCGCAGCACCCCTTATGTAAGCTTCAGTTTTCTGTCATTTTTCCTTTCCCTATTTTTGGAACAGGGAAAAAAGTTTATACAATTGTGATTTCATGTTTTTAATGTTGTCAGATGTGGCCAGACCTTATATAGAAATCCAAAGATGGAGGATTAGATGTGATAGAAATTTACGTTTTCTGGGATTTACACGAACCATTTAGAAACCAGGTTCTGTCTTCTTCTTTTTTCTTTTCAGTTGATGTACTAAAACTGTTATGAAGTTATGAACTAAAACTAAACACAAGATTGGGTTTGGCTCAGTGGCTATGCTGCTGCCTACTACCCTTGGCTGCCTGGGTTCGACTCTCTTGGCAAGCAAGTTGCTTGAAATTGATTTTTCTCCTTTAAACAGGTGGTGACACGTGTCACCACCTGATTGGAGGAGGGAAATAAATTTATTAAATTAAATATAAATAATTAAAATCCTCCAATAAGGTGTTGACACGTGTCACTATCTAAATAAATAATTTATTTATTTTATTAGTTTAAAATTAGGACTAAATTGAAAGAATGTGTAAATAATAAGGACCAAATGTGTGATTATACCTTTAATTTTTTAACTGCCACGTCACCTTCCGTTAGCCCATTAACGGCTGGTGGTCAAATTGATCCCATTTTAATAGTTTGGGCAGTCAATTGACGCGTTTTTTTAAGGTGGTCATTTTAAAACTTTACCTAAAGATTGGTGGTCAACCAGATAGTTTACCCTTTGGATAATTACGAATTTTCAAGAATTTATTTGATTATTTGTAATTTAAATCAATATAGGATTCTGCAATATCTATTAGGATCAGATTTATTTAATTAGGATTTTATTTTTAATATTTATTTATTATTAGAAGTTACTTATGTACTTAGGAGATTAGATTTCAGCATTTATTTATTGTATTTAATTTCCTAAGTTTACTAGGATTAGAACTTCTTCAAGGCTTATATAAGGAGGCTTCAACCACATTGTAATTGAAGATTTGAATGATTAAAAAAAGTTCTCTTTTGAGTTCAGACTTCCAAGAAGTATAACTTGTGTTCTTTATTTTAGAAGCGATTCTTCAAGTTCGTAAGAATTTGTTGTTGATCTTCACACTCCTGCTTGCCTAGGTAATTGCGTCTAGGAGGGTGGGTTAGAGCCGCTTGAGGTTGCTTGCTTGGTTAATTGTGATCAAGAGGGTGCCGAGGACAATTTATCCATTTATCTTCCATCTCCATCGGCATCGCCTATCTTCAGCCATCTTTTCACCGATCCAACATTCACGCCAACATCCTTATCCACTTCCGCAAGTTCAACGTTCGCATATACGGGGCCGTGTCCGTATCATAAGCCGTCCCCCTTATCAGCCAAGGAAGTGTGCCGCCCAAGACTCCTTAAACAAGGGAGAGTTCCCATTCATCAAGTAATTACATTATGTTATTAGTTTCAGGTTATTTTATTAGAAAGAGAGTTTTATTTTATTTAGGAATCTCTTTTAGTTTAGTCATCCTTCCCCTATAAAAGGATGAGATCTTCTTCTTTCTAAATCAGTTTTGAGTTATTAAATAAAGAGGTTATTCTTTTGAGTACATGTTTGCAAGTGTCAAGAAACTTGTGTCTTCGAAGCTTTCTTCAACGTGTTCGACCGAGTTGAGCGAGGGAGAATCTTTACACTGTGGGATGCCTATCTAATCACGGGTAGGAGGGTCGGTTTTAAGCCATATCACGGAGGTTGCCTAGTTAATTGCAAGTACGAGGGTTCTGTAGGCATCTCTACCATTCCAAAACTCAAAATCCATCTTGTTCAAGTCTTCACCATTGCGCCATCTTCCACAAACATATCTGAAATTTTCATATTCATTTTTCTTTACTTTGCACTTATCTTTCTTTATCTTTTTCGTTTAATTCCTTCTTATTTACTTCTAATGTTTTTATTCACCTTTGAACCCTTAACTTTGGGCTCTTATTTTCCGAATTTTCAAGAAACACCATTGCATATTCTCTTGAAATTCCAGATTTTTCCAGATTCAAAGTTTCTTGATAAAGTCAGCACCCTGGGCTTGTTTTCAAGTGATTTCGAGAGTTTCCAACGTATTAGCAAGCCCTACATCAGTTGGTATATGATTGGGCACGATTTTTGGGTAAGAAATTCAAGTTTGGTTGAATTTGGGAGGGTTCCAATCTCAATCTGCAGCAACTTTGCAAGATGGGTTGTTTTCAGCATTTTAGGGTTCTTTCTTTCCAATAAACCCTAATTTTCATTTTCTTGCAGTTTTAATTCGTTTTTTACCACAAAAAAAAGAAAAAGAAAAAAAATAAAAGGTAAAAAGAAACAAAAAGAGAGAGACAAGAACAACACAATCAGCAAGCAAAGCAAGTGCTAAGCATCACGCCTATTCCCATACATATTTGATATGTGCACGTTCATACTCAAGTTTGGCTCACTCCTATGTTGTGCTTAGTACAATTGCTACACTCATTTCTAGTTATCTAGATACTTGCCATCATATCATACTATACATATATTTTGCATACTTTATTCTAATAATCATAGCATAGATAATACATGCACAAGTTATTAAAACCACACCTTTACGTATCATTTATGCATTGCATCACTTATACATTTTATTATATGTTTGCACTATCTTCTTCCCCATATGCTTGAATTTGAACTGATTTGTATAGCAATCAAGTGATGTGAGCACGTCATCACCAGCACATGTTGCTGATCCGGAGGTCTTACCGTTAGGACCAATTACGCGATCTAGGGCGCAACGTTTCAGGGAAGCTCTGTTCCTTATTTGTGCTAATATTTCTGAATCATTCGATAATACTTGTGCCTTAGACAATAAGGCTTTTAATTTGTTACATACTGATGTGTAACATTTTATATGCTATATTAATTTTATTATTGTGATTACTATGCATATAGTATGTTTCGGTGAGTTTTGAATAAGTTTGATATGCCTTATAATGTTTTTATATTTATTTAAGTTATATTTTTTATTATGACTGTTTAAATGATATATATATATAAATGTGTGTGTGTTTGGAATAATGTTGTTTTTATTTGTGTGTGCGTGAAATTTGGTAATATGTAATAATATTTTTATGTGTGCAGATTTGCTTTGCCATTCACATGATTGGGAGTGTGAATTAAAAGGAAACCACGTGGATAACAACCTGCCCATTTAATCTTGCCGTCCACTTGCTTATTTAAATATGTTTATTCAGCCCTCCTTTTGCACACATGCCGAATGGTGCATTATACAAAGGTCCATACTCACCATGCCGCCAGCAAAGCATCTCCATGTGCTAATTTCTGCTCAACTTACACGGCAAATTGGAATCAATTGCAGCCTTTTCTTTTTTAAATTGTTTGTGCGGCAGAATTGAACCCAAAAAAAAACTGCACCAAGCATGTGCTTGGAATTAAAAGAGCTGCTCCCTCCTCAAAGTGCCACACTTGCCATTGCTTTTTATAATCCACTTGCCATCACCACTTGAAGATTAAAATATATAATCCAAATGACAGCCCATTTTTCTTTGCATTGCTGGAATTTAAGTGCTGCACATTCAAGTTGTCAACTACACGTCTAGAGAAGGAATTATGGAAGCCACCCATGCTGCCCACCTACAACCATTGAAGATTTAATATTCAAATGCCCAATTTGCATGTGAATGTTTCACCGAATGCCACCAGCACATACACGGCTGGAAATGGAGTTTGTTTTTTTTATTTTATTTTTTTTATTTTCCTTTTCTTATTTTCATTCACTATAAATATGTAATGAATTTTCATTTGTAAGGACAGACCAATTCAGATTATAAAGACTTCTTTGTGAGAGTTTCTCTCAATTATGGTTCTTTTTAGAACTATTTCCTTGATACTTCGGGTTCCCAATTGTTAGATAATTGACGGGTCCAAGTACTTATTCGGATAAATTCAAGATAAGGTTCGGGTTCGTTCAACAGATTGTTCGAGTTCTTCCTTGGAGTTTATTCATCTATCGACTACGAAGAACAGATTCGATTCGGGTTTGCATAACAGATTATGCAGGTTCTTTCGAGTTCGTCGTGTCAAGACCAAGAACGCTGCTGCTATTGTTGAATGTTTGAAGATATCATCTTCATCTTTAAATTATTTCAGCAATTTTCTTCTTTTCCTCATTTCTGAATTATTTTCTTATTTTCTTTATTTCTGACACCTATATAAAAATCTATGTTTGTTTCTATTGCAGAGAAAATACGTGCTATTATCCTAGATCCGTGAATGAACAAGGAAAGTTGATTTCTTCAACAGCCACCCTTGTATCATCAAGCATAGTCCTTCGGTCATATTGCCATGGCCTCCCAAGTAAAATATGACTTGCGTGCATAGGCACAACATCACATAAAACTTCATCTTTGTAAGAACCGATAGAGAAATGAACAAGAACCTATTTGGTGACCTTTAGTTCTCCCGAATTGTTCAACCATTGAAGCTTGTATGGTGCTGGATGTTTTATGGTCTTTAGGCCCAATTTATCTACCATAAGTGTACTTGCCACGTTCGTGCAACTCCCCTCATCAATGATCATAAAACACACCTTTTGGTTGACATAACACCTCTTCCGCTGCTATTTGAGTGTTTAAAAGCTTTTTAACCACCATAAGTTGGCCTTCAACGGCAGAGGTATTCTCTTCTTCATCTTCTTGCTCGGAATCTTCTTAGAATTCATCCTCTTGGTCCGTCGTTACTTCTCCGTTTTCCATTAGATGTATAGTGTGTTTATTTGGACATTGGCTAGCAATGTGACCATGTCCTAAACACTTGAAGCATTTGATCTCACGGGACCAAGCAGGAACTTATGCTTGCTTTCCACGAGCATTCTCCACTATAGTAGGCTTTTTTTGGGAGATTCGGCTGGATCTTTGGCTTGAAAAGGAGTGCCCTTCCGAGAAGTGTTTGGACTCCATTTAGGGGCAACACTTGTGACATTTATGGATGAGGATCTCTTGCATTGTTGCCTCTCAACTTTGATAGCCATGTGTACCATTTCTTCTACTTCAATGTAATGTTGCAATTCGACTACATCGACAATCTCTCGGTTCAATCTTGCTAGAAATCTAGACATGGTGGCCTCTCGGTCTTCCTCCACATTAGCACGGATCATGGCAATCTCCATATCCTTATAGTAATCTTCTACGCTTCTATTGCCTTGCTTGATATTTTGCAACTTATAATAAAGATCACGGTGATAATGGTTAGGCACAAATCTTTTTCTCATGATACCTCTCATTTCAAGCCATGTGCTAATTGGCCTTTCACCGTTGCGTCTCCTAGAACTCTTCAATTGATCCCACCAGACTAGAGCGTAGTCTGTGAATTTCATGGCTGCCAAGCGAACCTTCTTTTGTTCGAAGTAGTTGAGGCATTCAAATATGTGTTCTACTTTGCTTTCCCACTCCAAATAAGCTTCCGGATCAGTTTTGCCTTAGAAAGGAGGAATATTAACCCGAATGCTTCCGAGGTTGTCATCTAATTGGCCATGATCTCTTGCATTACTCCTAATCGAAATAACATCTTCCGCATCACTATCTTCAATAACTTCATGTTGCATGATGTGAGCACATCCATGCCATCAAAGGAGACTGATTCAGAGGTCTTGCTAATGGGACCAATCACTCATTCTAAGGCAAAGAAATTCAGGGAAGTTCTTTCCCTCACTTGTGCTAACATTTTTGAATCTTTTGATAATGTTTGTGCCTTAGACAATAGGCTTTATAATGTGTTGCATGCTGATACGTGACATACTTATACTATACTACTTGTATGTATGTGTTTGTTATGTATATATTATGTTAAGTGTGTTTTAGATAAGTTTGCCATCTTATAATATTGTATGTCAAGCTATGTCAGCTTGTTGTGTGTTATTACAATAATGTTGCATTATTTTATAGCTTACTTGAATGTTTTCAATAAGTTTATAATGTTTTGAATGTGTTTGTTTTGTTTTCATATAGGTACAATAAAAGAGCAGCAACTTAAGGGCTTAATCTTAGCTCAGATGAAGCTCAAAGGAGTGTACGCAGCTCACCTGAGCTCATGGCAGCTCAGTGGCTTAGCTCCCAGATCAATTCAGCTCCTAACACTCTCAGCTAGCTCGTTTCAGCTCACCTCAAGTCCATCTAGCTCAGCTTCAGCTCAACTCCAACTCAAGTGACCTATAGCAGCTGGAACCTATCCTACACAAAGGGATGGTGTCCTAGGCATGTGGCAAGCATGTGCAACCCTCCATACATGTGCACGGCATTCTTGGGCAGCCTTGACATGCTCCACACACGCCAAGCATGTGGATGAAGCATTTGGGCGGTTTTGGAAGGATAAGAGCACATGTTTTTTTGTTTGAATTTTAAACACACATGTGTTTTGATGTGAGCACGTTTATGCCACCCAACGATGCAACTTCAAACTTTCAGGGAAGTTTGCTTTTTCATTTGTTACATACTGATGTGTAACATTTCTTATACTTATATTATTTATATCAGTGTGTTTATTATGTATATAGTATGTTTGGTGTGTTTTGAATAAGTTTGATATAACTTATGGTGTGTTTATATTTGTTTGTGTGTTAATAAATAATTGTGCACTTGTTTACGATTTGTATTATTGTTTCCATTAAGTTTACAATGCTTTAATGGAAGTTTGTTGCCTTTTGACATAGGTACGTAGGAGGACACTAGCTCAAGAGAGTATATGCAGCTCCACTCCAGCTCAAGTGAGCATATGCAGCTCAAATCCAGCTCAAGAGAGTGCAACCAGCTCATTTTCAGCTCATCACACTTTCAGCTAGTTCGTTTCAGCTCAGCTCATTTCCAGTCAGCTCAACTTTAGCTCCACTAGCTCAACTTTAGCTGACAAGTCCAGAAGTAGCTGAAAAGCGTCTTGCATATCGGGGAGTGTGCTAGTGCACATGTGGCAGCCTAGGTGGCATCCGGTCATCTCCAGCACCCACGTGGCAGCTTGACACATGTGTCTGAATGTGCAGCGAAATCAGCCCGTTTTCTCCTTCATTATGCGCCATTTGCAAGAAAGGATAAGCCCAAGTGGTTATGTTTGAATTTCAAACATAAAAATCACATGTTAAATGTGATTTTCATGTGTTTTGGGCGCCTAAACTTGTGGCTGCCAATTGAGTCCGCCCAAAAGGAGTTATTTTCACTCAAATTCAATTTTTAAACTCCTTTTAATATCAGTCACACAACTTAAACGAATTTGGCAGCCCTTGTACCTATATATATGTGTTTAAACAATGTAATTTGGTAAGACATTTTGGAAATAAAATTTGTTTGAGAGAGTTTCTCTTGTTCGGTTCTTTTTAGAACTATCTTTTGACATTTCAGACTTTGTTTTGAATTGTCAAATTTCCTTGATACTTCGGGTTCCTAGATCGCTATCTAGTGGGTCCAAGTCCTCCGACGTAAAGCATATTCGATTCGGGTTTGCTCAGTATATTGTGCAGGTTCTTTCGAGCTTTTCGTCTTTGACGTTAGACAGATTCGATTCGGGTTCGTTCAGCAGATTGTTCGAGTTCTTTCGAGTTTAACGTTGCCAAACTTTCGCTGATTTTCTAGCAACGTTTCTGCCACAATTTGGTCACCGAATCAGCCTTGAAAGCCCGTTCAAGCCTTCATCTTTGTTCGATTCCAAATTCGTCTAGAAATTCCTACACCCTTTTTCTTTGTTTCTTTTTTATCTCTTTATATATATATTTTGTTATTTTAACTATCTAAAAACGTCCATTTTTGTGTTTTATTGCAGAGAAATGTTTGCTACGATCCTAGATCCGTTTACGAACAAGGAGCGTTGTTGATGATGTGAGCACGTTTATGCCACCCAACGATGCAACTTCAAACTTTCAGGGAAGTTTGCTTTTTCATTTGTTACATACTGATGTGTAACATTTCTTATACTTATATTATTTATATCAGTGTGTTTACTATGTATATAGTATGTTTGGTGTGTTTTGAATAAGTTTGATATAACTTATGGTGTGTTTATATTTGTTTGTGTGTTAATAAATAATTGTGCACTTGTTTACGATTTGTATTATTGTTTCCATTAAGTTTACAATGCTTTAATGGAAGTTTGTTGCCTTTTGACATAGGTACGTAGGAGGACACTAGCTCAAGAGAGTATATGCAGCTCCACTCCAGCTCAAGTGAGCATATGCAGCTCAAATCCAGCTCAAGAGAGTGCAACCAGCTCATTTTCAGCTCATCACACTTTCAGCTAGTTCGTTTCAGCTCAGCTCATTTCCAGTCAGCTCAACTTTAGCTCCACTAGCTCAACTTTAGCTGACAAGTCCAGAAGTAGCTGAAAAGCGTCTTGCATATCGGGGAGTGTGCTACTGCACATGTGGCAGCCTAGGTGGCATTCGGTCATCTCCAGCACCCACGTGGCAGTTTGACACATGTGTGTGAATGTGCAGCGGAATCAGCCCGTTTCCTCCTTCATTATGCGCCATTTGCAAGAAAGGATAAGCCCGAGTGGTTATGTTTGAATTTCAAACATAAAAATCACATGTTAAATGTGATTTTCATGTGTTTTGGGCGCCTAAACTTGTGGCTGCCAATTGAGTCCGCCCAAAAGGAGTTATTTTCACTCAAATTCAATTTTTAAACTCCTTTTAATACCAGCCACACAACTTAAACGAATTTGGCAGCCCTTGTACCTATATATATGTGTTTAAACAATGTAATTTGGTAAGACGTTTTGGAAATAAAATTTGTTTGAGAGAGTTTCTCTTGTTCGGTTCTTTTTAGAACTATCTTTTGACATTTCAGACTTTGTTTTGAATTGTCAAATTTCCTTGATACTTCGGGTTCCTAGATCGCTATCTAGTGGGTCCAAGTCTTCCGACGTAAAGCATATTCGATTCTGGTTTGCTCAGTATATTGTGCAGGTTCTTTCGAGCTTTTCGTCTTTGACGTTAGACAGATTCGATTCGGGTTCGTTCAGCAGATTGTTCGAGTTCTTTCGAGTTTAACGTTGCCAAACTTTCGCTGATTTTCCAGCAACGTTTCTGCCACAATTTGGTCACCGAATCAGCTTTGAAAGCCCGTTCAAGCCTTCATCTATGTTCGATTCAAAATTCGTCTAGAAATTCCTACACCCTTTTTCTTTGTTTCTTTTTATCTCTTTATATTTTTTTTTTGTTATTTTAACTATCTAAAAACGTCCATTTTTGTGTTTTATTGCAGAGAAATGTTTGCTACGATCCTAGATCCGTTTACGAACAAGGAGCGTTGTTTTTGAAGCAACGTACCCCTGTATCATGTTTAGTTTTCAACAAATTTCAGCCAAGTAAATTGGCACATGGGCGGCAATTTGAGATAGTTTTTTTGGCAGATTTGAATTCAATTTTTAAACTCAAAATGTACTCCAATATTAGCCACATCTCTAGGAGCCATTCTCTTCCATGTTCTTCTATATATTTGTGACTTTTTAATAAACAAAGGTTAGACTTTTTGAATGAAAAATTTATTTGTGAGTTTTCTCTCAAATTTGGTTCTTTTTAGAACTTCTTTGACATTTCAGACTTAGTTTTGTTGTGTCAAATTTATTTGTAGAAGGAGCTTTCTACCTAGAGGGTCCAAGTCTGTTGATGTTGAACGTATTTGATTCGGGTTTGAATAACAGATTGTGTGAGTTCTTTCGAGTTCTTCGTTGTTCAAGTTTCCAGCAAGTTTCTGCCATTTTTGAGCACTCAAGACGGCCATGGATGAACGTTGAAGCATTCATCTTCCTCCTTCTACAAATCTGCCCAAAAATTCCAACAACTTCTCTTGTTTCTTTTGTTTTCATTTTTTCATTTTCGTGTAATTCTAAGCCTAAAAACAGCCTCTTTGTTTTGTTTAATTGCAGGGAAATGCTTGCTTCAATCCTAGATCCGTATCACTCAAGGAACGTTGTTTCGACAAGCAACACCCTTATCATATGGTAATCAGAGCCTCGGTTGGATTTTAGCACGTTCTGCACTCAAAAATCAAGAAAACAAAACAAAAGTCAAAAAAAGAATTTCAAAATTCTAGAAAAATGTTAAAGTCAAAGTTTGACTTTTAAAAATTCAAATTTCGAAATTAAAAAAATCAGATTTGAAATTTTAAAATAAAATGAAAAAGAAAGTGTGCTGGTTCGTTGAAATGATGAAGGGTGCTCAAGTTATGCCATGAAATTCTTGGAAATCAACCGAAACAACTTATTCTTGTTTGTTCGGTGATAGGATTGTTGTAAGCATTTCTTTTGCGTAAGTTGCTGAATTCTTCTTTCGTTTGTCATCCTAATTTCTTCATTTCACTTGTTTTAATTTCCAGCCTTGTTCTTTTTTTTCAGCCTTGTTCTTTTTTTCACCCATAACTTTGTTTTAACCATTTGTTTCCTTTGACATTATCACTTTCCTTGAAAGTTGACACACTTAATGATATGTGCACGTTCATACTCAGGTTTAACTCACTTCCATGTTGTGTTTCACGCAACAAAGATCAGGGGGTTTTCTGTACTTCTCTTTTGATACTTAGTGCAATTGCTACAATCATTTCTAGTTATCTAGATACTTGCCATCATATCATACTATACCTATATTTTGCATACTTTATTCTAATGATCATAGCTTAAATAATACATGCACAAGTTATTAAAACCACATCTTTACGTATCATTTATGCATTTCATTATATGTTTGCATTTTATATTCATTCATATTCTATGTTATTATGCATTTTGGTCCTTATACTATTTATATATGAAATATTACTTATGCAATTGGTGTTTTCTTTTTAGGACAAGATAAACATAGCTCAAGGGACTAGTGGCCAGCTCCGTTTCAGCTCAAAGGCTTTCTATGAGCTCAAAACAGCTCATTGATGATTCGAGACCGTGCAAGCTATTTTCAGCTCCAAAACACTCATATGGTTCAAGGGCAGCTCAAGGACATTAAAGAACCAACTCACTTAGCTAGAGAAAGCTCCGTTTAGCTCAAAACATCACTCAACTTTAGCTAGCTAAATCAGCTAGCTAGCTCAACTCGAACCAGCTCAACCTCAGCTCATCTCAGCTCACCCTACAACTACCAGCTCGAGAGTATGGACACACCAAGGGTCACCTACCAGCTGAAACACCATGGAAGCTTCCGTGCACCCATTCGGCCAAGGGAGGGAAAGCTTGGCGCCATTCCCATGCTTGGCGCCATTACGGAGAGACACCAAGGGGCCGAAACATTGCCTATAGCTTATCAAGGCCTATTCATGCACTTATCAAGACTTTTCGGCCATTGTGAAAGGGTACAAGCCCTTGCCGAAACATCTCTGGCCTTTGTACATGCCTATTTGGCCACCCCTTCCCCTACTATAAATATGTAATCCATTTTGGCATTTGAACACAACACTTTGATCAATAAAAGTTATATTTGTGAGTTTATCTCTCATTGTTGTTCTTTTAAGAACTTCTTTGACTTATCAAATCATTTTATTGATTTGTGGCGTCTCCTATTCCATTTTTGATACTTTAGGTTGTTGAATATTTATTATTCTTCAGTCTAAGTCCTTCCTACCACCCTCAAAGCCTTATTCAAGTTCGGGTTTATGTTTCTTAACATAAGTTCATCTTTTGAGACTTTGAATACTATCCATCCTACTTCTTTCATCTTCTTTACTTCACCATCCGAAACCATCACCTTTCTCATTTCATCTTCACTTCCTGCATCCCTTTTGACATACAAACACTACCATCCTTCTGCCACCTATCTCCTTTCATCCATTTCAACATATTTCCACAAGAAGACGGTCGTGCAACAAGGCTTACTTGCATTCTAAGGTCCAAGCAATCAAAAATTCTCTCAACAATGCCAATTGGAGAGTTGGAGCGTATCATGTGGTAATCAGAGCAAAGGAAGAATCAAGTAAGCCCTATCTTTTTGTCATTTCTTATTTCTGATTCAAAAAAGAGAAAAGAAAAAGAAATTCAGATTGTTCCAAATACAAGGAATCTGAATTAGATCAAAAAAAAAGAAATTAGAATTTCAAAAGAGTGAAGATTCAAAGCACGTCCAAGCAACCAACTCAGAGAAGTTTCTCAAGTTTGATTGCTCACGGCCAGTTTGTAAGTCAAGTTTTGTGGTAACGATTCTGTTTTCTTTATTTCTTTTCATTTCTTACATTTCAGTCCCTAAACTTTCTTTTCTTCTTTTAAACTTCTTCGTTCTTTCAATTTCCCAAACCTAACCCTTGTTTTGTAGCCTAAACGCCATAATATCATAAAATATTGGACAGGTTTTAAGTTAGTTCTTTCAAGAACTTGTTTTGAGAGATTTGAGTGGAAAAGGTAAGAGAGTGGTGAGCACAAAAGGGGAAATAAAAGCCAGAATTCCCAGAGCGTAAACACGAGTGAATTTGAGTGACATATCTCTTTTCTTGGAGTGACCGTGAGGCTTTTTGTTGTGTGAATCGGTGAGGTCCTAAATTTCATTACATATTATTTGTTTTTACTAACAATATGTCACAGCAATCAGGAGACAGTAATGGTGAGGAACTTCCAGCCAAAACCTTCAGACTCAAGCATTGATCCGGGAAATGCAAAGGCTTCTACGTACTGAATTGGAGCCTATTCACAAACAGATAGATCGACTCGAAGGATCACAAGGTGACAACAGAAGCACTAGGGGTCATGGACGGCAGAATAGACCAAGACATTTTATGCAACATGAAGTTAATTAAGATAGTGATGCAGAAGATGTTATTTTGGTCAGAAGTAATGCAAGAGATCGTGGCCAGTTAGATGACAACCTTAGAAGCATTCACGTTAATATTCCTCCTTTCCAAGGAAAAACTTATCCAAAAGCATATTTTGAGTGGGAAAGTAAAGTAGAACACATATTTGAATGTCACAACGACTCCGAACAAAAGAAGGTTCTATTGGCAGCCCTGGAATTCACAGACTACGCTCTAATCTGGTGGGATCAGTAGAAGACTACTACAAGAATATGGAAGTTGCCATGATCCGTGCTAATGTGGAGGAAGACCGAGAGGCCACCATGGCTAGATTCCTAGCAGGATTGAACCGAGATATTTCCGATGTAGTGGAATTAAAACATTACATTGAAATAGAAGAAATGGTGCACATGGCTATCAAAGTTGAGAGGCAACAACACAAGAGATCTTCATCTAGAAATGTCACAAGTGCTGCCCCTAAATGGAGTCCAAACACTTCTTGGAAGGGCACTCCTTTTCAAGCCAAAGACCCAGCCAAATCTTCCAAAACAAAGCCTACCATAATGGAGAATGTTCATGGAAAGATAGCAGAAGTTCCTACTCGGTCCCATGAAATTAAATGCTTCAAGTGTTTAGGACATGGCCACATTGCTAGCCAATGCCCAAATAAACACACTATGCTTCTAATGGAGAATGGAGAAGTAACTTCGGACCAAGAGGATTAATTCCAAGAAGATTCCAAGCAAGAAGAAGTAGAAGAGATCACTCCTGCCGTGGACGGCCAACTTATGGTAGTTAAAAGGCTTTTAAACACTCAAATGGCCGCGGAAGAAGAACATCAAGAGAATATATTTCACACCCGATGTTATGTCAACGAAAAGGTGTGTTTTATGATTATTGATAGGGGAGTTGCACGAACGTGGCAAGCACACTTATGGTGGATAAATTTGGCCTAAAGACCATAAAGCATCCGTCACCATACAAGCTTCAATGGTTGAATGATTTGGGAGAACTAAAGGTCACCAAACAAGTTCTTGTTCTTTTCTCTATCGATTCTTACAAAGATGAAGTTTTATGTGATGTTGTGCCTATGCATGCAAGTCATATCTTACTTGGATGCCATGACAATATGACTGAAGGACTATGCATGATTGCTATACAAACCGGTTCATATTCAAGCATGAAGGGAAGAAAATAGTGCTTACACCTATGACGCCCAAACAAGTGCAAAGTGACCAGATTCTCATGAAACAAAGTGTGGATGCATGGAAACAAGAAAAGAATCAAGCCAAGTTCAGGGAGAAGGGTCTCAAGGAGGAGAATCCTTTGGGCAGCATTGAAATGATTAGGGAATGTCTTTTGACACGCCCTATGATCACATCTGATTTTCTAACCCCAAAGAAGCAAAAATGTTATCCTTGTCTTTGTAGGAACACAAGAAGAGCTTAGGGGCAAGTGCACACCAGAATTGTATCATTCCCATAGCCAGAGGATATTTAGACACAAGGATGTTCGATTTGAGGACAAATCGCTCAAAAGAAGGAGGAGATGATATGTGCACGTTCATACTCAAGTTTGGCTCACTTCTATGTTGTGTTTTACGCAACAAAGATCATGGGGTTTTCTTTATTTCTCTTTTATTGCTTAGTACAATTGCTACACTCATTTCTAGTTATCTAGATACTTGCCATCATAGCATAGATAATACATGCACAAGTTATGATCTGAGCACATCATTTCAAGACAAGCAAGCTGATCCGGAGGTCTTACCATTAGGACCCATTACCCGTTCTAAGGCAAAGAAGTTCAGGGAAGTTCTTTTTCTTACTTGTTGATACAAGGGTGTTGATGGTGAAAACAACATTCCTCGTTCATTCATGGATCTAGGATAATAGCAAGTTTCTCTGCAACAGAAACAAACATGGTATGAAGGACTTAGACTGAAGAATAATAAACATTCAACAATCTAAATGGAATAGGAGAAGCCACAAATCAATAAAATGATTTGATAAGTCAAGAAGTTCTTAAAAGAACAAGAATGAGAGATAAACTCACAAAATATAATTTGTATTGATCAAAGTGTTGTTTTCAAAATGCCAAATGAACTCCTATTTATAGTTGTAGGAGAGGGGTTGCCAAAAAGGCTTATACAAGGGAGGGAATTATTTGGCTAGGCTTGTGTCGTCTCTTGGTGGCTGAATGGGTGTGATAAGTGATGGATAGGTGCTGATAAGTTATGCACAACTATTCGGCTGATGGTGATGCTTCAAGGATGGCGCCAAAATGAAAGGGGGCCTTAGGAAGGTTCCATAACTATTCGGCTTGGGTGGTGTCCCTCCACACACTTAGCTAGGTAGCTAGTGTCACTAGCTGGCCGATTGAAGGAGATGGTAGTAGTTAGTGGAACTGAAGTTGAGCTGGATGAGCTGAGATTGAGCTGAGCTAGCTAGCTGACTTAGCTAGCTAAAGGTTAAGAGTTGATTTGAGATGATTGGAGCTGCCTTTAGCTAGGTGAGCTGGTCCTTAAGTGTCCTTGAGTTGTCCTCTAGCTACTGGAGTGTTTTGGAGCTAAACTAATCCTTCTTCACTCAGAATCCATCCTTTAGTCGTTTGAGCTATTTGGAGCTACTCCTAGCTGGTTGAGCTGGTTTTCTAGTGTTCTTGAGCTCTCCTTATGCCTCATCAGTGTTTTGAGCTGATCGGATGCTAGTAGATCCTTAAATCACTCAAACACTGTTTTGATCTCATTCTGATGCTTTAAGGTGAAACCGAGCTGACCATTACTCCCTTGAGTTGTGGTTATTGTATCCTACAAAGAAAACACCAAAAATAATAAGTATGATAATATTAAAGCATATGTAAATAGTATAGAGACTGTTTAGTAATGCAAACTAAGTATGAGGTTTAATATGCAACTTAATAGCAAAGATGTGGTTTATCTAATGCATGAATATCATATGATATACAAATGAATGATAACATATGATAATCCAAGCATGTAATATACTGCATAAATAAATAAATAGATAATGAAGGAAGAACTCCCTCTTCTTTCATGTTTGATAAACAAGATGAAAGCATAGTGAATGTGAGTAGAAACGTGCACACATCACAACTACTCAGAACAAAAGAAGGTTCGTTTAGCAGCAATGGAGTTTGTCGACTATGCCCTAATATGGTGGGATCAATCACTACTTAGCCAGAGACGTACAGGTGAAGGTCCAGTGACTACATGGTATGAAATGAAACGAATAATGCAAAAATGTTTGTTCCATCTCATTACCATCGTGATTTATATTATAAATTACAAAGTTTGAAACAGGGTAATCGGAGCGTCGAAGATTATTTCAAGGAGATGGAGATGGTCATGATGCGTGCAAACCTCGAGGAAGATCGAGAAACAACCATGGCACGTTTTCTTGTTGGGTTAAATCAAGAAATTGCCAATGTTGTTGAATTGCAGCATTACGTCGAATTAGACGATATGGTGCACATGACAATTAAAGTTGAACGCCAGCAGCGCAGAAAGTCTTCAAATCGATGTCATACTTCCTTTAAATCCAAATCCATTGAATGCTCCTAACAATTCCAGGAAGCAAGCACCACTTCAGATACGCGAGAAAGTAGAATCAAGCAAGCTAAAGACTCCTATTACTGAAAATAGGCGTGACAAGCAAGTGGTGACACAAGAACGTTCGAGAGACATTCTGTGTTTCAAGTGCTTAGGACGATGACAAGTTGTCAGTCAGTGCCCAAATCGAAGGACCATGATGTTGTTAGAGAGTGGCGAGATCAAGTCTTAGTCTGAGGAAGACGAGAAGGAATCCCTTGCAGTGGATGTTAAAGAAGATGATGACAACGTGCAGACATTTGCTACCGGTGAAGCACTTGTTGTCAAGAGAAGTTTGAACACGCAACTGATCCAAGATGAACCAGCAACGAGAGAACATCTTTCATACAAGATGTCTCATCAATGATAAGGTATGTGTTGTAATTATTGATGGTGGTAGTTGCACTAATGTTTCCAGTTCTGTGATGGTTGATAAGTTAGGTTTGAAGACGACAAAGCATCCAAATCCTTACAAGTAACAGTGGCTGAACGACAGAGGAGAGATCAGAGTGACTAAGCAGGTTCTAGTGTCGTTTGCCATTGGAAAGTACAAGGATGAAGTACTTTGCGATGTTTTCTCAATGGATGCAAGCCATTTACTGTTGGGACGCCCGTGGCAGTTTGACAAGAGGGCGATGCATGATGGCTTTACGAACATGTATTCTTTTATGCATGCAGGTAAGAAGATCACATTGACACCTTTGACACCGAGTCAAGTGCAAGAAGACCAAGTGAGATTGCGAATGAATATCGAAGAAGCTCGAGGGAAAAAGAAGATGAATGTGTACGCAAGCAGCAAGGAAATCATGAAATGTATTTCCTCTTAGCATTCTTTGCTTATTTTGTTATTTAAAGATAGTTGTTTATTGGCTGAGATTCCAAGTGATTTGCCTGTTTCAATTTCATCCTTTTGCAGGAATTTGAGGATGTGTTTTCGGATGAAACACCAAAGGGTTTACCCCCTCTTCGTGGCATTGAACATCATATTGATTTTATTCCAGGAGCCAGGATTCTGAATAGACCGACATACCGAAGTAACCCCGAAGAGACGGAGAAACTTCAAAGACAGATTTCTGAGTTGGTGGACAAGGGGTACATTTGAGAGAGTTTGAGTTTGTGTGTTGTACCAGTGCTGTTGGTACCAAAGAAAGACGAAACTTGGAGGATGTGTGTTGATTGTCGAGCAGTGAACCAGATTACAATCAAGTATCAACATCCCATTCCTCGGCTAGATGACACGCTGGATGAGTTGTAAGGAGCGACTATCTTCTCCAAAATTGATTTGAAGAGTGGATATCATCATATTCGCATGAGAGAAGGCGACGAGTGGAAGACAACCTTCAAGACGAAGCTAGGTTTGTATGAATGGTTAGTGGTGCCTTTTGGTTTAACTAATGCACCAAGTACTTTTATGCGTTTGATGAATCATGTTCTGCGATATTTTACTGGCAAGTTTTGTAATGTGTATTTTGATGACATTTTGATCTATAGCAAGACTTTGCAGGATCATGTAGAACATTTGAGAGCTGTTTTGCAGACTTTGCGAGAAGATAGATTGTTTGGTAACATGGAGAAATGTGTGTTTTGTACTGACAAACTTACATTTCTTGCTTACATTGATAGTTCTCATGGAGTTGAAGTCAGGTTAGATTGTTTCATGGTTTAGCTAGTTTCTACCGTCGGTTTGTTCCCCATTTTAGTTCTATTACCGCCCCTTAATCGAGATTATAAAGAAGAATTTAGTCTTCTCATGAGGTAAAGAACAAGAGGACGCCTTTCTGAAAATAAAAGATTGTTTGACGATGCATACTTAGATTGGGAAAGCAAAGTTGAACACGTTTTCGAGTGTTACAATTACTCGGAACAAAAGAAGGTCCGTTTAGCAACGATGGAGTTTGTCGACTATGCCTTGATATGGTGGGATCAGTTTCTGCTTAGCCGGAGACATATATTCGAAGGTCCAATGACTACATGGGACGAAATGAAACGAATAATGCGGAAAAGGTTTGTTCCTTCTCACTATCATCGTGATTTATTTTAGAAACTGCAAAACTTGAAACAAGGCAGTAGGAGTGTTGAAGATTATTTCAAGGAGATGGAAATGTCCATGATGCTTGCAAATATTGTTGAAGATCGTGAGGCAACTATGACACGTTTTCTTGCAGGTTTGAATTTTGAAATAGCTAACGTTGTTGAGTAACATCATTATGTCGAGTTGGATGACACGGTGCATATGGCAATCAAGGTTGAACGACGGTAACGACGAATGTCTTCTAATCGAGGTAATAGTTTGTTCAAGTTGTTTTCTAATCCCATGTTCAATCAAACTGATGGTTTCAGGCAACAAGTATCGTTGCAAATAAAAGAGAAGGCAGAATAGAGCAAGTCAAAACCTTTTGTTGAAGATGTTGGTCGTGGAAAGCAATCAATGCAACCAGATCGTACGAGGGACCTTAAATGCTTTAAATGCCTTGGTAGAGGACATGTTGCAAGCCAATGTCCGAACCAGAGTACGATTTTATTGCGAGATAATGGTGAAATTGATTATGATCATGGAGACGATGTTTGTTGTGTCATCATCCTTGATACTTTGGGTTCTCGATTGTTGCATAATCGAAGGGTCCAAGTCTGTTTGAACAAGATCATTATAATGTCCGGGTTCGTTTAGTATATTGTTCGAGTTCTTCCTTGGATTTTTGTTCGTTTGCATGAGGTTTCTTCCATTCTTGAATACTTAAAGTGCTGCCATTGATGAACACTCGAAGCCTTCATCTTCAACCTTCGTAAAATCTACCCGGAAGTGCTTATCATAATCCTAGATCCGTAACACTCAAGGATTGTTGTTTTTCCAAGCAACGCCTTATCACACCAAATATAGGCCTTTTACAAGTATAAAACCATAAAGCAAACATGCTCAAAAAGGTGTTCATACACATCACCCAAACAAACCATGGAATCCCCCATCGCCCTTATTTCTCTAGTTCATAACCATAACATACTTTCAAAGTGAAGTCTCTTACGATCCCCTTGCAAGTTGCTGGCTCCAAACACTTAGTTGTTTGCATTGATGGACAAAAGAGAGCGTAAGCATACAAGCTTAGTGAAGAGTGCTCAAAACCAAAAACACCATCAATGCTTAAAAACCATTTTGCACCATTTGAAAACCACCATTCCCTTTTTGAAATCCATGCACCTCATTAACAAAATCAGCATGTTATACGTTATGCAACAAGTATCAAATACTTCAACAGCAAATCCATTTGCTAACACTCAACTTAAGCCTTTCCATGCATGGCTACTATATGCAAAGCTTAAATAGTAAAACATGCATTTTCGTGTTATTCACCCATATACATTTCATATCGATTCATCAATTATATTGGCTCACAAGTGATGATCAGTATACTCATTTCTCAAAACATATCGGATAGACGGATTCCCAAGTGTTGTCCCAACACTTCATACATTCTCACCGGCATCTCAAGGTTCACATATGGGAGCTACCCTCCACCGTTGTGACACCCGTGGAGGAGTATTTGGTACCTTACAACCCCTCAACACCACTCATCGGTAGATGTATAACCCCACTAACGAGAGACGGGACACATCTCAATTTCTCAATCGTTAGGGTACTTGGATGGAGTTTTTGGTACATTCACAACCCCTCAACATCCAATGCAACTTGTTTATAGTGCACTCAATCCTATAGTCGACTAACTATATCCGATTTCATTTATAAATCACTTTTTACAACATCACTTGCCAATATAATTCTCAATTAGCACCAACCTCACTGTTTTTCAAAGCATTACCAATAAGCCACATTCCAAGCATTAAATTATGCTTCATTAAACATGTATAAGCATATACATACAAGGATCACTTATCATGTGCATCCTTCATCAATATGACATCATAAACAGTAAATCTCTTACTTAAAAACATGCTTTAAACAGTAGGTAAACACATATAAAATCAAGTGCATCAACAAGCTCATAATAGCACAATCTGAGGGAGAAAATCACTTTACTTACTTCCGAACTTAGTAAAGTGTTTCAAGCTTACACTAAGTTCCCAAAACCACTTTAAAAGTGCTTCAAAGATGGAAATCCCATTTCCACTCACTGACTCGCGAAACCTCAATCGCCGACGCGAAAATCAAGCGTCTGAAGCCCCCCGGATCTTCATCGATTTCTTACAAAGTATTATCCCCTGTTTATACCACACAAGAACAAAGGATCAATGCATCATAATGCATTAAAACCACCAGCAACCTAAACAATCTCGTTGCTCTGCCCTAAAGTACCAAAATACCCATCCAAAACAACTGAAATCACCTTTGATTGTTCACTAAACTCAGCGCAGCCATCAACAAACACTTCCATCACATTTTAACCATAAATCAACATCAAAAAAACATTCTAATATCATCCTTATACCCCCAGCAACTCAGATTTCACATTAACATCCCCAAAACTCAAAACCTATCAATCTAACAATTAGAGATCCAACTCAATTCGGGATTACATTCATAAAACCATTATTTCCTCATCATTTAACATCCAAATTATGATTAAAATCATTCACAAATCATCAAAATGGTGCCCAAATGAAAATCTTCAAAGTCCATCTTTCAAAGCTTTAATTGGCAAATTCCATCAATTCATTTACAAAATCTTATTAATAAACAAAAATAGAGAGCCAAGGACTTGGAAATTTCAATAAAGAACCTTGATTAGAGGAGAGAAAAGAAAGATAACCTCTAACACAATCTTTCCCCTTGATTTGCAATGATTTTGGTGAAATCCTTAAAGAAAACTCTAGCTAGTTGAAGTAGAAATCCGTGGGCATCATTTAGTAATCTAAAGTAAATGTAATAAGAAAATTTTCTGAAGATTTTAGTGATGAAAATAGAGTTTGGCTTCTAGAAAAGTTGAGAGAAATGTTTGAAGAAAAGAACTTACGCGAGAAAATGATTTGACTATTAAAATCTCATTTAATGAAACTCTTTTTTACTAAAACCTTTAATTAAATCTTTTAAAACACCAAAACAAGGGAAATAGCTGATACCAAATGATACGGACACGGCCCCGTATACGCGAACGTTGAGCTTGCGGAAGCGGATAAGGATATTGGCGCGAATGTTGGATCGGTGAAAAGATGGCTGAAGATAGGCGATGACGATGGAGGTGGAAGATAAATGGATAAATTGTCCTCGGCACCCTCTTGATCGCAATTAACCAAGCAAGCAACCTCAAGCGGCTCTAACCCACCCTCCTAGACGCAGTTACCTAGGCAAGCAGGAGTGTGAAGATCAACAACAAATTCTGACGAACTTGAAGAATCGCTTCTAAAATAAAGAACACAAGTTATACTTCTTGCAAGTCTGAACTCAAAAGAGAACTTTATTTAATCATTCAAATCTTAAATTACAATGTGGTTGAACCCTCCTTATATAAGCCTTGAAGAAGTTCTAATCCTAGTAAACTTAGGAAATTAAATACAATAAATAAATGTTGAAATCTAATCTCCTAATTACATAAGTAACTTCTAATAATAAATAAATATTAAAAATAAAATCCTAATTAAATAAATCTGATCCTAATAGATATTGCATAATCCTATATTTATTTAAATTACAAATAATCAAATAAATTCTTGAAAATTCGTAATTATCCAAAAATCTCGTATTAATCCCGTATAGGAATTTCTACATGCGCTGTCTTTTCTAAAATAGACGTATCTTGAGTTCCAGATGTCCGATTCAGGCGTTTCAAGATCCTTTGGAAAGATAATTGACAGCCGGACAAGTTTCAAGAAGACATGTTGACCGATAAATGCCTGGATCCCATCCAAAAAGAGGTCGCAAGTTGACTGACGTTTCTGACTTGCAAAACAGTTTTAACTTCTTTTCCAAGATGATTAGTTTCACCCCTCCCATGCATGTATCATAATAGCTCCCTAAGGATTCTAAGTTTTGGCTCTCTTTAATTTATCCATTAAAACAAAACTTTCAATTTTTTACATTTTAGTCACCAAGCCAAAATGTCGAATTTCCAAAATTTATTTTTCAAAATTGATTTCATTTTCCCTCACTACATATTTAATTAGGATTTTAGAAAATTTTCACATGATTTTATCACATCTGGAACTAAGATTTCCCTAAACTGACCCGAATCTCTAATCTAGATTCAGCGATCCCTAAACCTCTTTTAAAACCTCTAGGCCCAAAACAGAGGCGTTACAACTCTCCGACACTTAGGAAATTTCATCCTCAAAATTTTACCTGAAGGAAAAAGGTGCAGAAACTGCCTCAACATGTCCGCCTTGCTTTCCCATGTGGCCTCCTCATCTCCTCGATTTCGCCACAACACCTTCACAAGTTCAATCATCTTACCACGAAGAACTTTGCTACTAGAATCAAGAATCCCAACCGGTTCCTCATCATAAGACAAATCTGGATTCAACTCAATCTCCTCAACAGGCATAACATGAGATGGGTCTGATCTATACCTTCACAACATAGAAACATTAAACACATCATGGATTTTATCTAATTCGGGAGGCAACCTGAACCGATATGCAACAAGACCAACACGCTCCACAACCTCATAAGGTCCAATAAACTGTGGACTAAGCTTACCCTTACGTCCAAATCTCATCACCTTCTTCCAAGGCGATACCTTCAAAAACATGCGATCTCCAACCGTAAACTCAATCTCCATACGCTTTAAATCTGCGTAAAACTTTTAACGATCCGATGCAGCCTTCAACCGCTCACATATGAGCTTTACTTTCTCAGTTGTTCCCTTAAGCAAATCCGGCAAGGAAACCAACTCTTGCCCCGCCTCCGCCCAACAAAGAGGTGTTCTACACTTTCTTCCATACAAAGCTTCATACGGAGCCATTTGTATGCTTGCCTGGAAACTATTATTATAGGCAAACTCCACTAAGGGCAACTGTTTTTCCCAAGAACCTTGGAAATCTATAACACAACATCTCAACATATCCTCCAGCACTTGGATAACTCGCTCCGACTGTCCATCCGTTTGAGAATGATACGAGGTACTAAAATTAAGCCTTGTACCCAACGCTTGGTGTATACACTCCCAAAACCTCGTTGTAAACCTTAGATCTCTATCTGACACTATAGATTTAGGTACACCATGCAAACGCACAATCTCAGAAATATACAGCTTCGCTAACTTATCCAATGTATACGTAGTATGCATAGCCAAGAAATGCGCACACTTCGTAAGATGATCTACAATCACCGAAATGGAATAATTCTATTACAAAAACTCAATTTCTGAACTTTTGACTCAGTTAAAATTCTAACGGGTCCATTGTTCGGCCCATTTAGACCCGCTCGTCCAAAACCTCTACAAAAAAAGACCGCAAAACAAGTTATAATCAAATTTTAGGAGTTCATATAATTGATTACGAGCTTTTCAACACGATTATATTGCAAAAACTCAATTTATGTACTTTTTACTCAGTTAAAATTCTAACGGGTCCATTTTACGGCCCATTTAGACCCGCTCGTCCGAAACCTCTACAAAAGGACCGCAAAACAAGTTTTAATCAAAATTTAGGAGTTCTTATAATTTATTACGAGCTTTCAACACGATTATATTGCAAAAACTCGATTTTTGTACTTTTTACTTAGTTAAAATTCTAACAGTTTTCATCAAAAAAAATTCTAACGGTTCCATTGTTCGGCCCATTTAGACCCGTTCGTCCGAAACCTCTACAAAAAGGGCTGCAAAATAAGTTTCGATTGTTCGACCCACTTTATCGATGTTGTTTTACTACATAATGATGATTGTTTCGATTCACTGGTATTTACGGATCTGCGGAAACTATTCAAAAATAAAAAACTTGGGATATCATTGACTCTTTACGTCACACATCCCCACTTCCATGGCTAATAGGTGGTGATCTTAACGAAATTTTAAATGATACCGAAAAACAGGGAGGGTGTAGACGTCAACAATCTCAAATATCCAATTTTCATGACTGCTTGGTCCGTAATGATCTTTTTGACTGTAAGCCATCCTCTGGCTGGTTTACATGGTCCCGAACAGGGCTAAACATTTCCCCTGTCTGTGAGCGGTTGGACTATTTTATTGCATGCTCACGTTGGTTGCGTGAACACCTGCATTATTCTCACGTCCACTCCTTTTTTGCCAAAATCGGACCACTGCATTATTCTTATGGATACCTCTCCCAATGGTCATCCGATTG
The DNA here is from genome assembly GCA_030270665.1 of Hibiscus trionum. Lineage (NCBI taxonomy): Eukaryota > Viridiplantae > Streptophyta > Magnoliopsida > Malvales > Malvaceae > Hibiscus > Hibiscus trionum. The sequence goes on along the minus strand of BSYR01000010.1, from coordinate 31,541,795 downwards.
CTCCTCAAAGGGACAAGCAGGATCATTTTCGTTTTGAATCCTACTGGGCATCCGATGCCTCGTGTATTTTTGCTTGCCAGCAAGCATGGTCGTCCGCCTCTGGATCCCTTTTGGATAAATTACAGACAGTTGGGAACTGCCTTTGGGATTGGCAAGACACTTGTCGAAGCCAATCCACTAAGCGAATAGTTGAACTGCAGCGTCAAATAAATTCTTATCTCCGACGGTGCCGACTATCGGAAGCTGCACTTACATCTTTGCAGAATGCCAAATCTGAACTCCGGCGTCTTCTAGATGCATGGGAGGCCTACTGGGCACAGCAATCGCGGATTACCTGGCTATCTTAGGGCGACAAAAACACGACTTATTTCTATGCACGGGCTTCCCGTCGTCGAAAAAAAAAACACTATTAAAGGCCTTTTCGTTAACGAAAATGTTTGGCACACTTCTAATCCTGAGCTTCTGCAAGTGGCATCTGCCTACTTCCAGAACTTATTCGCTTTCTCCAATCCTGTCTCCTCCCCGACTATTCTGGATAGCATTTTCCCTTCTATCACGGGAGATATGAATGACTCTCTACTCAAGCCTTTTACCGAGGCAGAGATCATTATAGCTTTCCATGATATTAGCCCTCAGAAAGCCCCTAGTATTGATGGTTCCCTAGCAACTTTTACAGGCAACATTGGGACCTAATAGGGCCTGAATTTGTCCAACTCTGCCTAGACCTCTTACGAGGGGATGCTGACATGGCCTCGGTCAACCGTACAATACTAATGCTCATCCCCAAGGTGCCAGATCCCACCAATATGTGACAGTTTCGCCCCATCAGCTTGTGCTCTATCATCTATAAGACGGTTGCCAAGGTCCTTGTTAACCGTCTTAAGACAGTGCTACCTTCGTGCATCAGTGACTCCCAAGCAGCGTTTGTCAAAGGGAGAAATATCACTGATAATATTCTTATAGCTCATGAGCTGATCCATTCTCTCCATTCGAATGGCTCGACTGCTTCCCAAGGAGAAGTAGTAAAACTCGATATGGAAAAGGCTTTCGACCGTGTTGAATGGTCGTTCCTTCGCGATGTCATGTTACATATGGGATTTACGGGAGAATGGGTTGATCTCGTTCTACGATGTGTATCCTCCGTCTCCTTTTTTTTACGGATTAATGGCTCCCTCTCTCCTAAATTCTATCCATCGCGTGGCATACGCTTCGCCTTTCCTCTTTCTTATTTGCTCACAAGGACTTTCTGCTGCCATCAAAACTGAGCAGAGTAAGGGACGTCTGCGTGGGCTTAATGCAAATTGTCGTGGACCTCGAATCACTCATCTTTTGTTTGCTGATGATAGCCTGGTGTTCCGCAAAAATTGCCCGACAGAAGTTGCACATGTAAAAGAAGTTTTGAAACTGTATGCATCATCCTCGGGACAAATTGTCAATTTTGAGAAGTCCACTGCCTACTGTAGCGCTAAATGTACACCTGACTTCATGCAGTCGGTTATATTGCAAAAACTCGATTATTTTACTTTTTACTCAATTAAAATTCTAGCGGGTCCATTGTTCGGCCCATTTAGGCCCGCTCGTCCGAAACCTCAACAAAAAAGACCGCAAAATAAGTTAGAATCAAATTTTAGGAGTTCATATAATTGATTACGAGCTTTTCAACACGATTATATTGCAAAATTCGATTTTTGTACTTTTTACTCAGTTAAAATTCTAACGGGCTTTCTTCAAAAAAAAAATTCTAACGGGTCCACTGTTCGGCCCATTTAGACCCGCTCGTCCGAAACCTCTACAAAAGGGTTGCAAAATAAGTTTTAATCTAAATTTAGGAGTTCATACAATTGATTACGAGCTTTTCAACACGATTATATTGCAAAAACTCAATTTCTGTAATTTTTACTCCTTTAAAATTCTAACAGGTCCTTTGTTCGGCCCATTTAGACTCGTTCGTCCGAAACCTCTACAAAAAGGGCTGCAAAATAAGTTTTAATCCAAATTTAAGAGTTCATACAATTGATTACGAGCTTTTCAACACAATTATATTGCAAAAACTCGATTTCTGTACCTTTTATAGTTAAAATTCTAACGGTCCTATGTTCGTCCCATTTAGACCAACTCGTTCGAAACCTCTACAAAAGGGTTGCAAAATAAGTTTTAATCCAAATTTAGGAGTTCATACAATTGATTACGAGCTTTCCAACACGATTATATTGCAAAAATTTGATTTCTGTACTTTTTACTCAGTTAAAATTCTAACGGGTCCATTGTTCGGCCCATTTAGACCCGCTCGTCCGAAACCTCTACAAAAGGGTTGCAAAATAAGTTTTAATCCAAATTTAGGAGTTCATACAATTGATTACGAGCTTTTCAACACAATTATATTGCAAAAACTCGATTTGTGTACTTTTTACTCAGTTAAAATTCTAACGGGTCCATTGTTCGGCCCATTTAGACCCGCTCGTCCGAAACCTCTACAAACGAGTTGCAAAATAATTTTTAATCCAAATTTAGGAGTTCATACAATTGATTACAAGCTTTTCAACACGATTATATTGCAAAAACTCGATTTCTATACTTTTTACTTAGTTAAAATTCTAACGGGTCCATTGTTCGGCCCATTTAAACCCGCTCGTCCGAAACCTCTACAAAAGGGTTGTAAAATAAGTTTTAATCCAAATTTAGTAGTTCATACAATTGATTACGAGCTTTTCAACACGATTATATTGCAAAAACTCGATTTCCATACTTTTTACTTAGTTAAAATTCTAACGGGTCCATTGTTCGGACCAATTACACCGATAGTCCGAAACCTATACAAAAAGGGTTGCAAAATAAGTTTTAATCCAAATTTAGGAGTTCACAAAATTGATTACGAGCTTTTCAACACAATTATATTGCAAAAACTCGATTTTTGTGCTTTTTACTCAGTTAAAATTCTAACGGGTCCATTGTTCGGCCCATTTAGAGTCGCTCGTCCGAAACCTCTACAAAAGGGTTGCAAAATAAGTTTTAATCAAAATTTAGGAGTTCGTACAATTGATTACGAGCTTTTCAACACGATTATATTGCAAAAACTCGATTTATGTACTTTTTACTCAGTTAAAATTCTAACGGGTCCATTGTTCGGCCCATTTAGACTCGCTCGTCCGAAACCTCTACAAAAGGGTTGCAAAATAAGTTTTAATCAAAATTTAGGAGTTCATACAATTGATTACGAGCTTTTCAACACGATTATATTGCAAAAACTCGATTTCTGTACTTTTTACTTAGTTAAAATTCTAACGGGTCCATTGTTCGGCCCATTTAGACCCGATCGTCCGAAATCTATACAAAAAGTGTTGCAAAATAAGTTTTAATCCAAATTTAGGAGTTTATACAATTGATTACGAGCTTTTCAACACAATTATATTGCAAAAACTCGATTTTTGTGCTTTTACTAAGTTAAAATTCTAACGGATCCATTGTTCGGCCCATTTAGACTCGCTCGTCCGAAACCTCTACAAAAGGGTTGCAAAATAAGTTTTAATCAAAATTTAGGAGTTCATACAATTGATTACGAGCTTTTCAACACGATTATATTGCAAAAACTTGATTTTTTGTACTTTTTACTTAGTTAAAATTCTAACGGGTCCATTGTTCGGCCCATTTAAACCCGCTCGTCCAAAACCTCTACAAAAGGGTTGCAAAATAAGTTTTAATCCAAATTTAGGAGTTCATACAATTGATTACGAGCTTTTCAACATGATTATATTACAAAAACTCGATTACAGTACTTTATACTTAGTTAAAATTCTAACGGATCCATTGTTCGGCCAATTTAGACTCGCTCGTTCGAAACCTCTACAAAGGGTTGCAAAATAAGTTTTAATCCAAATTTAGGAGTTCATACAATTGATTGAGAGCTTTTCAACACAATTATATTGCAAAAACTCGATTTCTATACTTTTTACTCAGTTAAAATTCTAATGGGTCCATTGTTCGGCTCATTTAGACCCGATCGTCCGAAACCTATACAAAAAAGGTTGCAAAATAAGTTTTAATCCAAATTTAGGAGTTCATACAATTGATTACGAGCTTTTCAACACAATTATATTGCAAAAACTAGATTTTTTTGCTTTTACTAAGTTAAAATTCTAACGGATCCATTGTTCGACCCATTTAGACCCGCTCGTCCGAAACATCTACAAAAGGGTTGCAAAATAAGTTTTAATCAAAATTTAGGAGTTCATACAATTGATTACGAGCTTTTCAACACGATTATATTGCAAAAACTCGATTTATGTACATTTTACTCATTTAAAATTCTAACGGGTCCATTTTTCGGCCCATTTAGACCCGCTCGTCCGAAACCTCTACAAAAGGGTTGCAAAATAAGTTTTAATCAAAATTTAGGAGTTCATACAATTGATTACGAGCTTTTCAACACATTTATATTGCAAAAACCCAATTTTTGTACTTTTTACTCGGTTAAAATTCTAACGGGTCCATTGTTCGGCCCATTTAGACCCGATCGTCTGAAACCTATACAAAAGGGTTGCAAAATAAGTTTTAATCCAAATTTAGGAGTTCATACAATTGATTACGAGCTTTTCAACACAATTATATTGCAAAAAATCGATTTTTGTGCTTATTACTCAGTTAAAATTCTAACGGGTTCATTGTTCGTCCCATTTAGACCCGCTCGTCCGAAACCTCTACAAAAGGGTTGAAAAATAAGTGTTAATCCAAATTTAGGAGTTCATACAATTGATTACGAGCGACACGATTATATTGCAAAAACTCGATTTATGTACTTTTTACTCAGTTAAAATTATAACGGGTCCATTGTTCGGCCTATTTAGACCCGATCGTCCGAAACCTATACAAAAAGGTTGCAAAATAAGTTTTAATCCAAATATAGGAACGCATATAATTGATTACGAGCTTTTCAACATGATTATATTGCAAAAACTTGATTTCTATACTTTTTACTCAGTTAAAATTCTAACGGGTCCATTGTTCGGCCCATTTAGACTCGCTCGTCCGAAACCTCTACAAAAAAGGCTGCAAAATAAGTTTTAATCCAAATTTAGGAATGCATATAATTGATTACATGCTTTTCAACATGATTATATTGCAAAAACTCGATTTCTATACTTTTTAGTCAGTTAAAATTCTAACGGGTTCACTGTTTGGCCCATTAGGACCTGCTCGTCCGAAACCTCTACAAAGGGTTGCAAAATAAGTTTTAATCCAAATTTAGGAGTTCATACAATTGATTACGAGCTTTTCAATACGATTATATTGCGAAAACTCGATTTCTGTACTTTTTACTCAGTTAAAATTCTAACGGGTCCATTGTTCGGCCCATTTAGACTCGCTCGTCCAAAACCTTTACAAAAACACCGCAAAATAAGTTAGAATCAAATTTTGAGAGTTCATATAATTGATTACGAGCTTTTCAACACGATTATATTGCAAATTCTCGATTAAAGTTCTTTTAACTCAGTTAAAATTCTCATAGGTCCATTGTTCGGCCCATTTAGACCCGCTCGTCCGAAACCTCTACAAAAGAGTTGCAAAATAAGTTTTAATCCAAATTTAGGAGTTCATATAATTGTTTACGAGCTTTTCAACATGATTATATTACAAAAACTCGATTTCTGTTCTTTTTACTCATTTAAAATTCAAACGGGTCCATTGTTCGCCCCATTTAGACCCGCTCGTCCGAAACTTGTACAAAAAAGACCGCAAAACATGTTAGAATCAAATTTTAGGATTTCATATCATTGATTACGAGCTTTTCAACACGACTATATTGCAAAATTTTGATTTCTGTACTTTTTACTCAGTTAAAATTCTAACGGGTCCATTGTTCGGCCCATTTAGAACCGCTCGTCCGAAACCTCTACAAAAGGGTTGCAAAATAAGTTTTAATTCAAATTTAGTAGTTCATACAATTGTTTACGAACTTTTCAACACGATTATATTGCAAAAACTCGATTTCTGTTCTTTTTACCTAGTTAAAATTCTAACGGATCCATTTTCACCCCATTTAGACCCGCTTGTCCGAAACCTCTACAAAAAAGACTGCAAAACAAGTTAGAGTCAAATTTTAGGATTTCATATAATTGATTACGAGCTTTTCAACACGATTATATTGCAAAAACTTGATTTTTGTAATTTTTACTCAGTTAATATTCTAACGGGTCCATTGTTCGGCCCATTTAGAACTGCTCGTCCGAAACCTCTACAAAAGGGTTGCAAAATAAGTTTTAATCCAAATTTACGAGTTCATATAATTGATTACGAACTTTTCAATACCATTATATTGCAAAAACTCAATTTCTATACTTTTTACCCAGTTAAAATTCTAACGGGTCCATTGTTCGGCCAATTTAGACACGCTCATCCGAAACCTTTACAAAAAAGACCGCAAAATAAGTTAGAATCAAATTTTAGGAGTTCATACAACTGATTATGAGCTTTTCAACACAATTATATTGCAACAACTCGATTTTTGTACTTTTTACTCAATTAAAATTCTAACGGGTCCATTGTTCGGCCCATTTAGACTCGCTCGTCTGAAACCTCGACAAAAGGGTTGCAAAATAAGTTTTAATCCAAATTTAGGAGTTCATACAGTTGACTACGTGCTTTTAAACACAATTATATTGCAAAAAGTTGATTTTTGTGCTTTCTACTCAGTTAAAATTCTAACGGGTCCATTGTTCGGCCCATTTAGAACCGCTCGTCCGAAACCTCTACAAAAGGGTTGCAAAATAAGTTTTAATTCAAATTTAGTAGTTCATACAATTGTTTACGAGCTTTTCAACACGATTATATTGCAAAAACTCGATTTCTGTTCTTTTTACCTAGTTAAAATTCTAACGGATCCATTTTCACCCCATTTAGACCCGCTTGTCCGAAACCTCTACAAAAAAGACTGCAAAACAAGTTAGAGTCAAATTTTAGGATTTCATATAATTGATTACGAGCTTTTCAACACGATTATATTGCAAAAACTTGATTTCTGTAATTTTTACTCAGTTAATATTCTAACGGGTCCATTGTTCGGCCCATTTAGACCCGCTCGTCCGAAACCTCTACAAAAGGGTTGCAAAATAAGTTTTAATCCAAATTTAGGAGTTCATACAATTGATTACGAGCTTTTCATCACAATTATATTGCAAAAACTCGACTTTTGTGCTTTTTACTCTGTTAAAATTCTAACGGGTCCATTGTTCCGCCCATTTAGACCAGCTCGTCCGAAACCTCTACAAAAGGGTTGCAAAATAAGTGTTAATCCAAATTTAGGAGTTCATGCAATTGATTACGAGCGTTTCAACACGATTATATTGCAAAAACTAGATTTCTGTTCTTTTTACTCAGTTAAAATTCTAACGGGTCCATTGTTCGGCCCATTTAGACCCGCTCGTCCGAAACCTCTACAAAAAAGGCTGCAAAATAAGTTTTAATCGAAATTTAGGAATGCATATAATTGATTACGTGCTTTTCAACACGATTATATTGTGAAAACTCGATTTCTGTACTTTTTACTCAGTTAAAATTCTAACGGGTCCATTGTTCGGCCCATTTAGACTCGCTCGTCCGAAACCTTTACAAAAAAGACCGCAAAACAAGTTAGAATCAAATTTTGGGAGTTCATATAATTGATTACGAGCTTTTCAACACGACTATATTGCAAAAACTTGATTTCTGTACTTTTTACTCAGTTAAAATTCTAATGGGTCCAGTGTTCGGCCCATTTAGACCCGCTCGTCCGAAACCTCTACAAAAAGGTTGCAAAATAAGTTTTAATCCAAATTTAGGAGTTCATACAATTGTTTACGAGCTTTTCAACACGATTATATTGCAAAAACTCGATTTATGTACTTTTTACTCAGTTAAAATTCTAACGGGTCCATTGCTCGGCCCATTTAGACTCGCTCGTCCGAAACCTTTACAAAAAAGATCGCAAAATAAGTTTTAATCAAATTTTAGGAGTTCATATAATTGATTAAGGGCTTTTCAACACGATTATATTGCAAAAACTCGATTTCTGTTCTTTTTACTCGTTAATATTCTAACGGGTCCATTGTTCGGCCCATTTAGACCCGCTCGTCCGAAACCTCTACAAAAGGGTTGCAAAACAAGTTTTAATCCAAATTTAGGAGTTCATACGATTGATTACGAGCTTTTCAATACGATTATATTGCAAAAACTCGATTTCTATACTTTTTACTCAGTTAAAATTCTAACGGGTCCATTGTTCGGCCCATTTAGACACGCTCGTACGAAACCTCTACAAAAGGGTTGCAAAATAAGTTTTAATCAAAATTTAGGAGTTCATATAATTGATTACGAACTTTTCAATACGATTATATTGCAAAAACTCAATTTCTATACTTTTTACCCAGTTAAAATTCTAACGGGTACATTGTTCGGCCCATTTAGACACGCTCGTCCGAAACCTTTACAAAAAAGACCGCAAAATAAGTTAGAATCAAATTTTAGGAGTTCATACAACTGATTACGAGCTTTTCAACACAATTATATTGCAAAAACTCGATTTTTGTACTTTTTACTCAATTAAAATTCTAACGAGTCCATTGTTCGGCCCATTTATACTCGCTCGTCCGAAACCTTTACAAAAAAGATCGCAAAATAAGTTTTAATCAAATTTTAGGAGTTCATATAATTGATTAAGAGCTTTTCAACACGATTATATTGCAAAAACTTGATTTCTGTTCTTTTTACTCGTTAATATTCTAACAGGTCCATTGTTCAGCCCATTTAGAACCGCTCGTCCGAAACCTCTACAAAAGGGTTGCAAAATAAGTTTTAATCCAAATTTAGTAGTTCATACAATTGATTACGAGCTTTTCAATACGATTATATTGCAAAAACTCGATTTCTATACTTTTTACTCAGTTAAAATTCTAACGGGTCCATTGTTCGGCCCATTTAGACACGCTCGTCCGAAACCTTTACAAAAAACACCGCAAAATAAGTTAGAATCAAATTTTAGGAGTTCATATAATTGATTACGAGCTTTTCAACATGATTATATTGCAAAATCTCGATTACAGTTCTTTTTACTCAGTTAAAATTCTAACGGGTCCATTGTTCGGCCCATTTAGACCCGCTCATTCGAAACCTTACACAAAAGACCGCAAAATAAGTTAGAATCAAATTTTAGGAGTTCATACAATTGATTACGAGCTTTTCAACACGATTATATTGCAAAAACTCGACTTTTGTGCTTTTTACTCAGTTAAAATTCTAACGGGTCCATTGTTCGTCCCATTTAGACCCGATCGTCCGAAACCTATACAAAAAGGGTTGCAAAATAAGTTTTAATCCAAATTTAGGAATGCATATAATTGATTACGAGCTTTTCAACACGAGTATATTGCAAAAACTCGATTTCTATACTTTTTACTCAGTTAAAATTCTAACGGGTCCATTGTTCGGCCCATTTAGACCCGCTCGTCCGAAACCTCTACAAAAAAGGCTGCAAAATAAGTTTTAATCCAAATTTAGGAATGCATATAATTGATTACGTGCTTTTCAACACGATTATATTGCGAAAACTCGATTTCTGTACTTTTTACTCAGTTAAAATTCTAACGGGTCCATTGTTCGGCCCATTTAGACTCGCTCGTCCGAAACCTTTACAAAAAAGATCGCAAAACAAGTTAGAATCAAATTTTGGATAATGACGAACTGCCTGTACGATGTCGTGACTACATGACACGTGACTTTGATAGTTGGGACGAAACCAAGTTTTGTCAGTCTTTTGACAAGGATGATGTCGAGTGCATCCTACAGGTTCCAATCATCCGAAGCCAGAGTGATACCCTAATTTGGGGCCATCATGACTCTGGGATCCACACTGTTCGATCTGGCTACTTCTTTCTACATAGACCTCCACGGCCCTTGGAAAGACCCAACAGACTTTGGAAGGTTATTGTCAAGGCCCCGACGCTACCCAAAATTCGCTCCTTTAGCTGGCGTGCAGGACGGGACGCGTTACCCACAGGGGATAGATTACGGCTTATTCATCCTACGGATGGTCAGTGCTCGTTTTGTCCTACCATCACGGAAACAACCATTCATGCTCTTCGAGATTGTCTAGAGGCTATTGAGGTCCTTCGCCTTGTTGGGCTTCCCCCTGGCATCTATGATAGTCACTCCACTTCCATGGCAGGCTGGTTATCTGAGGGCACTAAACGACTGGATGATGCAGGGTTTGCTCTGCTCTTAACAGCTCTTTGGAACATATGGAATCGCCGGAATGACTGGATCCACTCACAGCGGCTTCAGCCACCTTGGCTCACTGCCATGAATGCTCAGGGTCTTGTACAGGAGTATGCTGCTGCCAACGCTCTCCCCGCCCAACATCAGCCGACCGCCGTGCCAGCAGACGCCCCACCACGATGGAAACCACCGAGGATGGAGGTTGTCATGATTAATGTGGACGGTGCCTTCAACCATGATTCCGGTTCTGCAGCTATCGGGGTTGTCGCTCGTGATGCTCAGAGTTCTATACTGGGAGGATGTGCCGTTCACGAAGCCGGCTGTCGGGATGCCACCATGGTCGAGCTCCATTCCATTATTGTGGGTATCATGATGGTCAGAGATAGAGGCTGGGGTGAGGTGCTCATCGAGTCAGACTCTGCCATAGTTGTCAATAAGCTCTCTCGGCCCATTGCTGATGCTTCCTTGTTGGGCCCGTAGATCACTAATACGAAGGCTTTACTTGAGGCTTCTCCCTTGATTAGATTATCTTTTGTACCTAGATCAACCAATTTTATGGCTCATAACTTAGCCTCTTGGGCTCTACGTTCTGCTTCCTCTGTTTTCTTTGATTCCGTCATTCCGGATTGTATTAACTCTGATGTACTGGCTAATTCTCAGCCTTTTCGTTATAATATATCTCAGGGCACTCTTTTCCCCTTAGGTTCACCTTGCGCCTTGGCACAGGGTGGTTAGAGGGGTTTTTAATGAGGCTCATTTTCTTCAAAAAAAAAAATTCTAACGGGTCCATTGTTCGGCCCATTTAGACCCGCTCGTCCGAAACCTCTACATAAGGGTTGCAAAATAAGTTTTAATCCAAATTTAGGAGTTCATACAATTGATTACGAGCTTTTCGACACAATTATATTGCAAAAACTCGATTTTTGTGCTTTTTACTCAATTAAAATTCTAACGGGTCCATTGTTCGGCCCATTTAGACCCGCTCGTACGAAACCTCTACAAAAGGGTTGCAAAATAAGTTTTAATCCAAATCAAGGAGTTCATACAATGGATTACAAGCTTTTCAACACGATTATATTGCAAAAAATCGATTTCAGTACTTTTTATACTTTTAAAATTCTAACAGGTCCTTTGTACGGCCCATTTAGACCCGCTCGTCCGAAACCTCTACAAAAAGAGCTGAAAATAAGTTTTAATCCAAATTTAGGAGTTCATACAATTGATTACGAGCTTTTCAATACGATTATATTGCAAAAACTCGATTTCTATAATTTTTACTCAGTTAAAATTCTAACGGCTCTTATGTTCCACCCATTTAGACCCGCTCGTCCGAAACCTTTACAAAAAAGATCGCAAAATAAGTTAGAATCAAATTTTAGAAGTTCATATAATTGATTAAAAGCTTTTCAACACGATTATATTGCAAAAACTCGATTACTGTACTTTTTACTCAGTTAAAATTCTAACGGGTCCATTGTTCGGCCCATTTAGACCCGCTCATCCAAAACCTCTACAAAAGGGTTGCAAAATAAGTTTTAATCCAAATTTAGGAGTTCATACAATTTATTATGAGCTTTTCAACATGATTATATTGCAAAAACTCGATTTCTATACTTTTTACTCAGTTAAAATTCTAACGGATCCATTGTTCGACCCATTTAGACCCGCTCGTCCGAAACCTCTACAAAAAAGACCATAAAACATGTTAGAATCAAATTTTAGGAGTTTATATAATTGATTACGAGCTTTTCAACACGATTATATTGCAAAAACTCGATTTCTGTACTTTTTACTCAGTTAAAATTCTAACGGGTCCATTGTTCGGCCCATTTAGATCTGCTCGTCCAAAACCTCTACAAAAGGGTTGCAAAATAAGTTTTAATCCAAATTTAGGAGTTCATACAATTGATTACGAGCTTTTCAACACAATTATATTGCAAAAACTCGATTTTTGTTCTTTTTACTCAGTTAAAATTCTAATGGGTCCATTGTTCGCCCCATTTAGACCCGCTCGTCCGAAACCTCTACAAAAAAGACCGCAAAACAAGTTAGAGTCAAATTTTAGGATTTCATATAATTGATTACGAGCTTTTCAACACGACTATATTGCAAAAACTTGATTTCTTTACTTTTTACTCAGTTAAAATTCTAACGGGTCCATTGTTCGGCCCATTAAACCCGCTCGTCCGAAACCTCTACAAAAGGGTTGCAAAATAAGTTTTAATCCAAATTTAGGAGTTCATACAATTGATTACGAGCTTTTCAATACGATTATATTGCAAAAACTCGATTTTCTATACTTTTTACTCAGTTAAAATTCTAACGGGTCCATTGTTCGGCCCATTTAGACCCGCTCGTCTGAAACCTTTACAAAAAAGACCGCAAAAGAAGTTAGAATCAAATTTTAGGAGTTCATATAATTGATTATGAGCTTTTCAACACGATTATATTGCAAAATCTCGATAACAGTTCTTTTTACTCAGTTAAAATTCTAACGGGTCCATTGTTCGACCCATTTAGACCCGCTCGTCCGAAACCTCTACAAAAGGGTTGCAAAATAAGTTTTAATCCAAATTTAGGAGTTCATACAATTGTTTACGAGGTTTTCAACACGATTATATTGCAAAAACTCAATTTCTTCTTGTTGAGTGTGTAAAAGTTCTATTATTTACACCTTTTTTAACCCATATTTCTGCTGCATTCAAGCATCATTGCATTGCATTTAGGTTAGTTTACAGTAAAACATCACAAATGGATTAAAGGCACGGATTCTACTAAAAGATGGTTTATTTTGCAGGTTGCTGCCATCGTAGACGGTGAAGGCGGGCGTAGGGCAGAGTAGCAGAAGAGTTAAACTGGACAAGCAGATGACAAGGAAGAAGCTGCCATGGATCTGTCGTGACAGCAAGGTGACAGCAGCCTTATGAAGAGGAAAAGTAAAATGGACCTCGATAGATAGAGAAAAATCTGCTCGTCTGTCATGTGAAAGCCAAATATTTTTCCAAGCCCCGGATCAAAAGATATGTCAAGCCAAAGCTCAAGGAGAGGAATTCCCATGAAACAAGGAGGCGGCTGAAAAGTAGGAATCCTTAGAGATTAAGCATTTATAAGAATCTTACTTTTCATTAAAGTTGTAATCCTTGTTAACTTAGAATACTTGAGCCCAAAGCTTATATAAGGGCATAGATTTAACCTAGGAGGTATAATAACCCATAACCGATAACCTAAACCCCTCTGCCGTTTACCCGTCGTCGACATGTTCTAAATTCCCCCTAGGGCCACGAGTTGTTTTGTAAAGTAGTTGCAAGGGTTGTTTTGTTTTAGGATTTTCCAAGTTCAATAAAATAAACTTCAAGTTCTCTTATTTTGGTTTTAATATCTTGCAAGAGCATCGGGAGAGCATTGTGAGGTTATCTATTTACTTAGCATCGGGAGAGTTAAGTATACGAAAGAAATAAGAGCGAGTTCTCTAGTTTATAGTTGAACTATCTTGTGCCTAGGGATAGGGCAAGGTTAAGTGGCTAAGGAAGAATTCATACACATCGGTGTTCATCCTTCGATTCACGCCGGGAGGTATCGTCAAAGACGTGATCATCGACAGACTTGGACCTAGGGATAGGCCAAGGCAGATCTGGGATTCTTGCCAAACTTGAACGTACTGAGTTGGTGTGTTTGCTGCCGCGACGACCAACGGACAGCTGCCGCGACAGGTGCTGCCAGCGACAGGCGCGACGACAGAACTCGAGTTCCTAAGCAATACAATACCTGCACTACTGAGCAATTCAATACCAGCCCATTCTCTCTATCTTGATTATTCTACTCTTTTATTTAAGTTTACTTTATTATTCTCGTGACAACTCTCAATTATTTCCTTTACTTCGTGCAGTGAAATTAGGTGAAGCTATTAGCCCAATCCCTGTGGAGACGATATCCGATACTTCGTATCACTTTACTACTTGCGTCGTGTACACTTGCACTACAATTGCGATAGACTCTTTTACACGCAACACTTCTCTTTTTACTAAGTTAAAATTCTAAAGGGTCCATTGTTCGCCCCATTTAGACCCGCTCGTCCGAAACCTCTAAAAAAAACTGCAAAACAAGTTAGAGTCAAATTTTAGGATTTCATATAATTGATTACGAGCTTTTCAACACGACTATATTGCAAAAACTTGATTTCTTTACTTTTTACTCAGTTAAAATTCTAACGGGTCCATTGTTCGGCCCATTAAACCCGCTCGTCCAAAACCTCTACAAAAGCGTTGCAAAATAAGTTCTAATCCAAATTTAGGAGTTCATACAATTGATTACGAGCTTCTCAACACAATTATATTGCAAAAACTCGACTTTTGTTCTTTTTACTTAGGTAAAATTCTAACGGGTCCATTGTTAGGCCCATTTAGACCCGCTCGTCTGAAACCTCTACAAAAGGGTTGCAAAATAAGTTTTAATCAAAATTTAGAAGTTCATACAATTGATTACGAGCTTTTCAACAGGATTACATTGCAAAATCTCAATTACAGTTCTTTTTGCTCAGTTAAAATTCTAACGGGTCCATTGTTCGGCCCATTTAGACCCGCTCATCCGAAACCTTTACAAAAAAGATTGCAAAATAAGTTTTAATCAAATTTTAGGAGTTCATATAATTGATTAAGAGCTTTTCAACACGATTATATTGCTAAAACTCGATTTCTGTTCTTTTTACTCAGTTAATATTCTAACGGGTCCATTGTTCGGCCAATTTAGACCCGCTCGTCCGAAACCTCTACAAAAGGGTTGCAAAATAAGTTTTAATCCAAATTTAGGAGTTCATACAATTGATTACGAGCTTTTCAACACAATTATATTGCAAAAACTCGATTTTTTTGCTTTTTACTCAGTTCAAATTCCAACGGGTCCATTGTTCGGCCCATTTAGACCCGCTCGTCCGAAACCTCTACAAAAGGTTTGCAAAATAAGTTTTAATCAAAATTTAGGAGTTCATACAATTGATTACGAACTTTTCAACACGATTATATTGCAAAAACTCGATTTATGTACTTTTTACTCAGTTAAAATTCTAATGGGTCCATTGTTCGGCCCATTTAGACCCGCTCGTCCGAAACCTTTACAAAAAAGATCGCAAAATAAGTTCTAATCAAATTTTACGAGTTCATATAATTGATTAAGAGCTTTTCAACATGATTATATTGCAAAAACTTGATTTATGTACTTTTTACTCAGTTAAAATTCTAACGGGTTCATTGTTCGGCCCATTTAGACCCGCTCGTCCGAAACCTCTACAAAAGGGTTGCAAAATAAGTTTTAATCCAAATTTAGGAGTTCATATAATTGATTACGAGCTTTTCAACACAATTATATTGCAAAAACTTGATTTTTGTGATTTTTACTCAGTTAAAATTCTAACGGGTCCATTGTTCGGCCCATTTAGACCTGCTCGTCCGAAACCTCTACAAAAGGTTTGCAAAATAAGTTTTAATCCAAATTTAGGAGTTCATACAATTGATTACGAGCTTTTCAACACGATTATATTGCAAAAACTCGATTTCTGTACTTTTTACTCAGTTAAAATTCTAACGGGTCCATTGTTCGTCCCATTTAGACCTGCTCGTCCGAAACCTTTACAAAAAAGATCGCAAAATAAATTTTAATCAAATTTTATGATTTCATATAATTGATTAAGAGCTTTTCAACACGACTATATTGCAAAAACTTGATTTCTGTTCTTTTTACTCAGTTAATATTCTAAAGGGTCCATTGTTCGTCCCATTTAGACCCGCTCGTCCGAAACCTCTACAAAAGGGTTGCAAAATAAGTTTTAATCAAAATTTAGGAGTTCATACAATTGATTACGAGCTTTTCAACACAATTATATTGCAAAAACTCGATTTCTGTTCTTTTTACTTAGTTAATATTCTAAAGGGTCCATTGTTCGCCCCATTTAGACCCGCTCGTCCGAAACCTCTACAAAAAAACTGCAAAACAAGTTAGAGTCAAATTTTAGGATTTCAAAAACTTGATTTCTTTACTTTTTACTCAGTTAAAAATTCTAACGGGTCCATTGTTCGGCCCATTAAACCCGCTCGTCCAAAACCTCTACAAAAGGGTTGCAAAATAAGTTCTAATCCAAATTTAAGAGTTCATACAATTGATTACGAGCTTTTCAACACGACTATATTGCAAAAACACGATTTTTTTGCTTTTTACTCAGTTAAAATTCCAACGGGTCCATTGTTCGGCCCATTTAGACCCGCTCGTCCGAAACCTCTACAAAAGGTTTGCAAAATAAGTTTTAATCCAAATTTAGGAGTTCATACAATTGATTACGAGCTTTTCAACACGATTATATTGCAAAAACTCGATTTCTGTACTTTTTACTCAGTTAAAATTCTAACGGGTCCATTGTTCGTCCCATTTAGACCCGCTCGTCCGAAGCCTTTACAAAAAAGATCGCAAAATAAATTTTAATCAAATTTTACGATTTCATATAATTGATTAAGAGCTTTTCAACACGATTATATTGCAAAAACTTGATTTCTGTACTTTTTACTCAGTTAAAATTCTAACGGGTCCATTGTTCGGCCCATTTAGACCCGCTCGTCCGAAACCTCTACAAAAGGGTTGCAAAATAAGTTTTAATCCAAATTTAGGAGTTCATACAATTGATTACGAGCTTTTCAACACAATTATATTGCAAAAACTTGATTTTTGTGATTTTTACTCAGTTAAAATTCTAACGGGTCCATTGTTCGGCCTATTTAGACCTGCTCATCCGAAACCTCTACAAAAGGGTTGCAAAATAAGTTTTAATCCAAATTTAGTAGTTCATACAATTGATTACGAGCTTTTCAACACGATTATATTGCAAAAACTCAACTTCTGTACTTTTTACTCATTTAAAATTCTAACGGGTCCATTGTTCGTCCCATTTAGACCCGCTCGTCCGAAACCTTTACAGAAAAGATCGCAAAATAAATTTTAATCAAATTTTACGATTTCATATAATTGATTAAGAGCTTTTCAACACGACTATATTGCAAACACTTGATTTCTGTTCTTTTTACTCAGTTAATATTCTAACGGGTCCATTGTTCGTCCCATTTAGACCCGCTCGTCCGAAACCTCTACAAAAGGTTGCAAAATAAGTTTTAATCCAAATTTAGGAGTTCATACAATTGATTATGAGCTCTTCAACACAATTATATTGTAAAAACTCGATTTTTGTGCTTTTTACTCAATGAAAATTCTAACGGGTCCATTGTTCGGCCCATTTAGACTCGATCGTCCGAAACCTATACAAAAGGGGTTGCAAAATAAGTTTTAATCCAAATTTAGGAATGCATATAATTGATTATGAGCTTTTCAACATGATTATATTTCAAAAACTCGATTACTGTTCTTTTTACTCAGTTAAAATTCTAACGGGTCCATTGTTCCGCCCATTTAGACCCGCTCGTCCGAAACCTTTACAAAAAAGATCGCAAAATAAATTTTAGTCAAATTTTAGGAGTTCATATAATTGATTAAGAGCTTTTCAACACGATTATATTGCAAAAACTTCTTTACTGTTCTTTTTACTCAGTTAATATTCTAACGGGTCCATTGTTCGGCCCATTTAGACTCGCTCGTCCGAAACCTCTACAAAAGGGCTGCAAAATAAGTTTTAATCCAAATTTAGGAGTTCATACAATTGATTACGAGCTTTTCAACACAATTATAATGGAAAAACTCGATTTCTTTTCTTTTTACTTAGTTAATATTCTAAAGGGTCCATTGTTCGCCCCATTTAGACCCGCTCGTCTGAAATCTCTACAAAAGGGTTGCAAAAGAAGTTTTAATCCAAATTTAGGAGTTCATACAATTGATTACGAGCTTTTCAACACTATTATATTGCAAAAACTCGATTTTTGTTCTTTTTACTCAGTTAAAATTCTAAAGGGTCCATTGTTCGCCCCATTTAGACCCGCTCGTCCGAAACCTCTACAAAAAAACCGCAAAACAAGTTAGAGTCAAATTTTAGGATTTCATATAATTGATTACGAGCTTTTCAACACGACTATATTGCAAAAACTTGATTTCTGTACTTTTTACTCATTTAAAATTCTAACGGGTCCATTGTTCGGCCCATTTAGACCCGCTCGTCCGAAACCTCTACAAAAAGGGTTGCAAAATAAGTTTTAATCCAAATTTAGGAGTTCATACAATTGATTACGAGCTTTTCAACACAATTATATTGTAAAAACTCAATTTTTGTGCTTTTTACTCAGGTAAAATTCTATCGGGTCCATTGTTCGGCCCATTTAGACTCGCTTGTCCGAAACCTCTACAAAAGGGTTGCAAAATAAGTTTTAATAAAAATTTAGGAGTTCATACAATTGATTACGAGATTTTCAACACGATTATATTGCAAAAACTCGATTTATGTAGTTTTTACTCAGTTAAAATTCTAACGGGTGGTGGGTGTGATGAAAACTCTCTCAACTTTTTTCTCTCTAACTCTCCCTCTCCTTTTCCCCTTCCACTCCAGCCACCACCACCACCACCACTTTCCACCCTTCCACCACAACTTCTACCACCTCTCCCCTTCACCTCCACCGCCGTGGTGCTTGCTTAGCACCCAAACAGTGACTGTGGTAATCCGAACCCTCACCCCGCAGAATTTTACTTTCCCGCTGGCATTGCCATGGCTCTCCTCTAACCATCTACCGATCTTTCCATGCTGGTTGGTGTCACACCACCCTCTGGCCAAAGGGATACCACCAGAGTTCTCCATGGCTACCCCTCATTGGCACGTACATGTTTGTTTATCCATTTTATTATTGTCATGGAAATCTTACTTTCTGCCATCATCCATAATTTTCAATGTTAATCTCATCATAATAATTTTTCGTAATCTTAATAATCTTTCGGATTGTTTTGATTCTGCTGGGTCACACTTATGGGTGCCCTTCGTCACCCCAGCCCTCATAAACATGGCACAGGGGTTATCCTGGCCGTCACGGCCTTGTACTCTTGCTTCTCTTGGACAATGGTACGAGAATTGCAAGTCTATTATTATCGTATTTGGCCAACCTACTGCATGGCGAGGGCTTGCATGCAAACGGATGCATAGATGCAACCATTTACACCATGCAACATCTATATTATTATATCCGGGGAATTTTATTCTCTTATATTTATTAGTGATACTCCTCAGTATGGATTGCTGGTTGCTGGCAATCTGCCAGGATACATTCTGAGACCATCGCTCACTGCAGCTAAGGTTTCTCCATTCCCCTCCATGCAGACAATAATGGCAATTTGTGTAGCGATGGTATTCCGGGCCAGGTACGTTGCTACCACGGTCTCCATGCAGGGTTACAGTGTTGTTCACTCTCATTGGAGGAGAGGCAACGCTTTGAGAATCCATTACCCCGTTCTTTGCGATATTTTTTTGTTCCAACAAAGCGGGATAATTCGAATGTTCTTAACGGATAAGTTCCGATATATCAGGAATCCATTTCCTTTTGATTTCACCTTCAATTTCACATTATCTAAATCTAAAATATTGTTTGAAATTGTTGGGACAGCTATCACTATCTCTTCAAATCTAAAAATACCATGCATTTTCAAATTCTATTTCAAACTTAAATTATCTAAGTTAAAATTGAATTTTGAATTTGTTGAGAGAGATTTGATATCTCTTTTTACGGTGAACCTAAAGCTCTTTAGGATTCCCATGCATTTCAAATTGCAGGTAAAATTACATTTAAATGTTATTTTATCCTCTGCAATTCGAATTTTCTCTAAATTATCTAAATTTAGAATATTTTTTGAAGTTGGTGGGGAATCTATCACTATCTCTACTAATCTAAAAATACCATACATTTTCAAATTCTATTTCAAACTTAATTTATCTAAGTTAAAATTGAATTTTGAATTTGTTGAGAGAGATTTGATCAAATTGCGGATAAGATTACATTTAAACGTTATTTTATCCTCTGCAATTCGAATTTTCTCCAAATTAACTAAATTTAGAATATTTTTTGAAGTTGGTAGGGAATCTATCTCTACTGATCTAAAAATACCATACATTTTCAAATTCTATTTCAAACTTAAATTATCTAAGTTAAAATTGAATTTTGAATTTGTTGGAAGAGATTTGATATCTCCTTTTTCGGTGAACCTAAGGCTCTATAGGATTCCCATGCATTTCAAATTGCATATAAAATTACATTTAAATGATTTTTTATCCTCTGCAATTCGAATTTTCTCCAAATTATCTAAATTTAGAATATTTTTTGAAGTTGGTGGGGAATCTATCACTATCTCTACTAATCTAAAAATACCATACATTCTCAAATTCTATTTCAAACTTAAATTATCTAAGTTAAAATTGAATTTTGAATTTGTTGAGAGAGATTTGTTCAAATTGCAGATAAAATTACATTTAAACGTTATTCTATCCTCTGCAATTCGAATTTTCTCCAAATTATCTAAATTTAGAATATTTTTTGAAGTTGGTAGGGAATCTATCACTATCTCTACTGATCCAAAAATACCTTACATTTTCAAATTCTATTTCAAACTTAAATTATCTAAGTTAAATTTGAATTTTGAGGACTGGTTGGCTGCAACGTCAAGAACTACCAAAGGAGAAAATGGCTCGCGCAAAACCAAACGTAGCCCTTCGATGGTTGCTGCTGGTGTTACCAAGAGGCCGAGAACTTCCCCCTCCACTCAAGCTAAGCCGGTGAAACCCGGAATGCCCTCTGACAAACCTTTCAAACTATCTAAAGCTGGGATGAGCAGCAAAATCTCTTCGGCGGCGGTTGACGTTCAACCCCGCCGAGAGAAATGAGGATCTTTTGTTGGAACTGCCGCGGTCTTGGTTCCCCGACGGCAGTTCAAGGGTTGAGCACCATTGCTCACAGGTTGCAACCGGATGTTATCTTCTTGTCTGAAACTCGCTTATGTCGTTACTATTATGATCGTTTAAGAATTTTATTAGATATGCATGGCTGCATCCATGTTGATAGCAGCCCCACATGTTCCGGTCTCATCATTTTTTGGAATAATAAAATTCAACTTGATTTGCTTTCGTATTCTGATCGATCCATTGATGTTATTTTAAATTCGAATGATGAATGTTTTCATTTTACGGGCATTTATGGTTACGCTGACACAAATATGAAGTCTAAAACATGGGATTTGATTGATTCTTTGCGTCACGCTTCACCAATGCCGTGGTTAATTGGCGGTGACCTTAATGATATTTTATCAGATTCAGAAAAATAGGGTGGCTGTCGCCGACCGCAATCACAAATCACTAGCTTTCGCGAATGTTTATCTCGCAATAGTCTTTTTGATTGCAAGCCAGCATCGGGTTGGTTCACTTGGTCCCGCATCGGGCCTAATGTCTCAACTGTTTGTGAACGACTTGACCGTTTTGTAGCATGCAATGCATGGCTTAGTGAACATTCCACATTTGAATGCCGGAATATTTTTTTCCCCAGATTCTGACCATTATGTCATAGTCATGGATACCAAATATGTTCCCCAACGCAACACTACTCCTCGTGAGACCTTTGACCATTTCCGTTTTGAATCTTGTTGGGAAAATGATCCATCATGCATCACGACCGTCCAACAGGCATGGGCGAATGCATCTGGTAACTTGCCTGATAAATTACATACAGTCGGTAACCATCTGCGCGATTGGCAATCGCATCGCCGATACCAGTCGCACAACCGCATTGCAGAATTACAACGCAAAATTAATTCATATATGCGACGTCGTCATCTACCGCCTGCGATGCTAAATGACCTGCGCGACGCAAAACTAGAGCTTCGACGTCTTCTAGATGTCCGTGAAGCATACTGGGCACAATGATCGCGGGTCACATGGTTGTCCCAAGGGGACAAAAACACGTCTTTTTTCCACGCTAGAGCCTCTAAGCGCAGGAAAAAGAATACTATTCGTGGCCTTCACGATGGTAACCATGTTTGGCATACAGCTACGCCAAGGCTCCTTCAAATAGCATCGGATTATTTTTGGACGCTGTCTATATCGTCCAACCCTAGTTCTTCGCCACGTCTGTTGGAACAAATTTCTTCGGTTATCACTCCATCAATGAATGCCTCTCTTTTGAGACCATTCACAGAGGGTGAAGTGCTTGCCGCCTTTCAGGATATTAGTCCTAAGAAAGCTCCGGGCATCGATGGTTTTCCTAGTGGTTTTTTCCGGCAACACTGGAACATCATTGGGCCTAAATTTATCCAGCTCTGTCTTCGTCTATTGCGTGGGGAAGCCGACATGTCGACTGTTAATAAAACGGTCATCGTGCTTATCCCGAAGGTTGCGGACCCCACCAATATGCACCAGTTTCGACCAATTAGCTTATGCACGGTTATATACAAAACAGTTGCTAAGGTTCTTGTTAACCGTCTTAAGCCTGTTCTACCTGATTGTATTAGTGATGCACGGGCAGCCTTTATTCGTGGCAGGAACATAACCGACAACATTTTAATCACCCATGAGCTTGTGCATACCCTCCACTCGAATAGCGTTGCCATTTACCAAGGGGCGGCGTTGAAACTAGATATGGACAAGGCGTTCGACAAAGTCGAATGGTCATTCCTTCGGGATGTGATGTCACGTATGGGCTTTGCACCTGAATGGGTGCACCTCATACTTCGCTGTGTCTCCTCGGTCTCCTTTTCTGTTAGAATTAACGGGACCCTATCCGATGAGTTTGTGCCTGCTCGAGGCATCCGACAGGGCGACCCCCTCTTCCCTTTCCTCTTTCTGATTTGTTCCCAAGGGTTACCGGCGGCCCTTGAATCCGAACAACGGGAAGGACGCCTTCTCGGCCTACAGGCTAATCGACATGGACCTAGGATTACACATCTGCTATTTGCCGATGATAGCATTGTTTTCCTTCGTAATTGCCCAGATGAGGTTGATAGGTTGAAAGAGATTCTACGCCTATATGAATCCTCCTCAGGACAAACTGTTAATTTCGATAAGTCCACAGCTTACTGCAGTTCACGCTGCTCTGAGACCTTCATTCAGGCAGTTCGATTGACTCTCGGAGTACGCATTGTCTAGGACCCGGGTATCTATCTCGGAGTTCCCCTCATGATAGGACGGAACCGAACGGAATGCTTAGGTTTTGTCCGCGACAAAGTCAGTTCTCAAATAACTAAATGGGACACCAACTTACTTTCATTCAGTGGACGCGAAACACTGATCAAGTCGGTCGCACAAGCCATACCTCAGTATGTTATGTCTTGTTACTTGCTTCCGCAGAACATCATAGATGATATGACTAGCTCGATCCGTCGTTATTGGTGGTCTGGCCGTAGTAACAATCGAGGCTGGCCTCTGCTATCTTGGGAGTCTATTTGTGATCCCAAGGCAGCAGGGGGAAGGGGCTTTAGGAATCTACACGATTTTAACATTGCTCTCTTAGGTAAACAATTGTGGAGGCTGATCTATTTGCCTGAATCCCTCCTTGCGCGTGTCTTACGCTCACGTTACTTTCCTTCTGGGAAATTATTGGATGCTAAGCTCGATCGACGCGCGTCCTTCGCTTGGCGAGGACTTTGGCAGGCCATGCAACGATTGCAGCCAGGGTTCTTTTGGCGACCTGGAATTCAAAGTCAGATCTGTATCCACCGCGACCCTTGGGGTGGTACCTCTAGTTTATCCTTATTTGGAAATTATCAAGACGAGGAGGAACTCCCCTTACGTTGTCGTGACTTTATGATCGGCAATCAAGCGTCTTGGGACGAACCCAAAGTTCGCCAGCATTTTGACTGGGATGATGCTGATGCCATACTGCGTGTGCCAATCTCCAATGAGCGGCGCGATGCATTGCTTTGGGGATATCATGACACGGGTATGTATTCGGTGCGTTCCGGATATCTATTCTTACGGCATCCAATCAGACCTATCAGTCGTCCTTCTCCCCTTTGGCGGGTTATCTCCAAATCGAGCACCCTTCCGAAGATTCGGTCATTTAGCTGGAGAGCAGGACGAGATGCTCTACCCACAGGAGACCGTCTTGCAACTGTGGGGTTAGGCACTGGCATGTGCCCTTTTTGCCCGACTCTAGTGGAAACCCCACTCCATGCTCTCCGAGATTGTGTTGGAGCAGCTGAGGTTCTACAACTAGCTGGGTTCCCCCTCCCTTTACGTACTAGCACGCTCTTCCCCACTCACTTATGGTTGGAACAAGGGGCCTCGTTACTTTCTCGCTCTAAATTTAGTTTGTTCCTCACTATCCTTTGGAACATTTGGAACCGGAGGAACGACTGGGTTCACTCCAAGCGTTTGCAGCCGTCATGGCTTACTCTTATGAACTCTAAGGAACTGTTACAGGACTACGACTCGGCCAACTCTCTTCACGCCTCGACGCATCTACAGACAGAGCCAGCCCTTTCTCAACCAACATGGTGGCCGCCACCAGAAGGGAAGGTTAAAATCAATGTGGATGGTGCTTTCAACCCCGCCAAAGGCGAAGCAGGTTTTGGTGTTGTGGCTCGTGATGCTAGCGGCGCTATTCTCCGTGGCTGTGCCATTCATTGCGTAGGATGCCTAGACGCCTCCACTGCGGAGCTTCGCGCCATTGTCACGGGGGCTACACTTGGTAGGGATGCCGACTGGTACAGCATCATTATCGAGTCTGACGCTGCTTTGGTCATCAACAAAATACGTTGCTTCGGCCCGGACGCCTCTCCTTTACGGCCACATATTGATGCGGCTCGCCCTCTTTTTGTATCTATTCCAGATTTACATTTTCTTTATGTACCACGAGTTGCTAATGTTCTAGCTCATACTATTGCCAATTGGGCCTTGCACTCTAGGACCTCATTGTTTTTTGGGTCGGGCTTGCCCGATGTCTTACGCTCTATTGTACTGGTTGGTTTTCAACCCCCTTGATTATATATATATATATTTGGGCACTCTTTTCCCCTTTAGGACCCCCTCTGGGCCAGCCCAGTTGGGATTAGTGGGGTTTTTAATGAGGCATTTTTCTCAAAATTCTAACGGGTCCATTGTTCGGCCCATTTAGACCCGCTCATCTGAAACCTTTACAAAAAATATTGCAAAATAAGTTTTAATCAAATTTTAGGAGTTCATATAATTGATTAAGAGCTTTTCAACACTATTATATTGCAAAAACTCGATTTCTGTTCTTTTTACTCAGTTAAGATTCTAACGGGTCCATTGTTTGTCCCATTTAGACCCGCTCGTCCGAACCCTTTACAAAAGGGTTGCAAAATAAGTTTTAATCCAAATTTAGGAGTTCATACAATTGATTACGAGCTTTTCAACACTATTATATTGAAAAAACTCGATTTTTGTTCTTTTTACTTAGTTAAAATTCTAAAGGGTCCATTGTTCGCCCCATTTAGACCCGCTCGTCCGAAACCTCTACAAAAAAGACCGCAAAACAAGTTAGAGTCAAATTTTAGGATTTCATATAATTGATTACGAGCTTTTCAACATGACTATATTGCAAAAACTCGATTTTTGTGCTTTTTACTCAGTTAAAATTCTAACGGGTCCATTGTTCGGCCCATTTAAAACCGCTCGTCCGAAACCTCTACAAAAGGGGTGCAAAATAAGTTTTAATCCAAATTTAGGACTTCATACATTTGATTACGAGCTTTTCAACACAATTATATTGCAAAAACTCGATTTTTGTGCTTTTTACTCAGTTAAAATTCTAAGGGGTCCATTGTTCGGCCCATTTAGACCCGCTAGTCCGAAACCTTTACAAAAAAGACCGCAAATAAGTTAGTATCAAATTTTCGGAGTT
Organism: Hibiscus trionum; assembly: GCA_030270665.1. Taxonomy (NCBI): domain Eukaryota; kingdom Viridiplantae; phylum Streptophyta; class Magnoliopsida; order Malvales; family Malvaceae; genus Hibiscus; species Hibiscus trionum. The sequence goes on along the minus strand of BSYR01000010.1, from coordinate 31,515,744 downwards.
CATATAATTGATTACGAGCTTTTCAACATGATTATATTGCAAAATCTCGATTACAGTTCTTTTTACTCAGTTAAAATTCTAACGGGTCCATTGTTCGTCCCCATTTAGACCCGCTCGTCCGAAACCTCTACAAAAGGGTTGCAAAATAAGTTTTAATCCAAATTTAGGAGTTCATACAATTGATTAGGAGATTTTCAATACGATTATATTGCAAAAACTCGATTTCTGTACTTTTTACTCAGTTAAGATTCTAACGGGTCCATTGTTTGGCCCATTTAGACCCGCTCGTCCGAAACCTTTACAAAAAAGATCGCAAAATATGTTTTAATCAAATTTTAGGAGATCATATAATTGATTAAAAGCTTTTCAACACGATTATATTGAAAAAAACTCAATTTCTGTTCTTTTTACTCAGTTAATATTCTAACGGGTCCATTGTTCGACCCATTTAGACAAGCTCGTCCGAAACCTCTACAAAAGGGTTGCAAAATAAGTTTTAATCCAAATTTAGGAGTTCATACAATTAATTACGAGCTTTTCAATACGATTATATTGAAAAAACTCGATTTCTGTACTTTTTACTCAGTTAAAATTCTAACGGGTCCATTGTTCGGCCCATTTAGACCCGCTCGTCCGAAACCTTTACAAAAAGACCGCAAAATAAGTTAGAATCAAATTTTCGGAGTTCATATAATTGATTACGAGCTTTTCAACATGATTATATTGCAAAATCTCGGTTACAGTTCTTTTTACTCAGTTAAAAATTCTAACGGGTCCATTGTTCGGCCCATTTAGACCCGCTCGTCCGAAACCTCTACAAAAGGGTTGCAAATTAAGTTTTAATCAAAATTTAGGAGTTCATAAAATTGATTACGAGCTTTTCAACACGATTATATTGCAAAAACTCGATTTATGTAATTTTTACTCAGTTAAAATTCTATCGGGTCCATTTTTCGGCCCATTTAGACCCGCTCGTCCGAAACCTTTACAAAAAAGATCACAAAATATGTTTTAATCAAATTTTAGGAGATCATATAATTGATTAAGAGCTTTTCAAAACGATTATATTGCAAAAACTCAATTTCTGTTCTTTTTACTCAGTTAATATTCTAACGGGTCCATTGTTCGGCCCATTTCGACCCGCTCGTCCGAAACCTCTACGAAAGGGTTGCAAAATAAGTTTTAATCCAAATTTAAGAGTTCATACAATTGATCACGAGCTTTTCTGCACAATTATATTGCAAAAACTCGATTTTTGTGTTTTTTACTCAGTTAAAATTCTAACGAGTCCATTGTTCGGCCCATTTAGAACCGCTCGTCCGAAACCTCTACAAAAGGGTTGCAAAATAAGTTTTAATCCAAATTTAGGAGTTCATACAATTGATTACGAGCTTTTCTATACGATTATATTGCAAAACTCATTTTCTGTACTTTTTACTCAGTTAAGATTCTAACGGGTCCATTGTTTGGCCCATTCAGATCCGCTCGTCCGAACCCTTTACAAAAAAGATCGCAAAATAAATTTTAATCAAATTTTAGGAGTTCATATAATTGATTAAGAGCTTTTCAACACGATTATATTGCAAAAACTTGATTTCTGTTCTTTTTACTCAGTTAATATTCTAACGGGTCCATTGTTCGGCCCATTTAGACCGGCTCGTCCGAAACCTGTACAAAAGGGTTGCAAAATAAGTTTTAATCCAAATTTAGGAGTTCATACAATTGATTACGAGATTTTCAACACGATTATATTGCAAAAACCCGATTTCTGTACTTTTTACTCAGTTAAAATTCTAACGGGTCCATTGTTCGGCCCATTTAAGACCGCTCGTCCGAAACCTCTACAAAAGGGTTGCAAAATAAGTTTTAATCCAAATTTAGGAGTTCATACAATTAATTACGAGCTTTCCAATACGATTATATTGAAAAAACTCGATTTCTGTACTTTTTACTCAGTTAAAATTCTAACGGGTCCATTGTTCGGCCCATTTAGACCCGCTCGTCCGAAACCTTTACAAAAAAAGACCGCAAAATAAGTTAGAATCAAATTTTCGGAGTTCATATAATTGATTACGAGCTTTTCAACATGATTATATTGCAAAATCTCGATTACATTTCTTTTTACTCAGTTTAAATTCTAACGGGTCCATTGTTTGGCCCATTTAGATCCGCTCGTCCGAAACCTCTACAAAAGGGTTGCAAAATAAGTTTTAATCAAAATTTAGGAGTTCATACAATTGATTACGAGCTTTTCAACACGATTATATTGCAAAAACTCGATTTCTGTACTTTTTACTCAGTTAAAATTCTATCGGGTCCATTTTTCGCCCCATTTAGACCCGCTCGTCCGAAACCTTTACAAAAAAGATCACAAAATATGTTTTAATCAAATTTTAGGAGATCATATAATTGATTAAGAGCTTTTCAACACGATTATTTTGCAAAACTCGATTTCTGTTCTTTTTACTCAGTTAATATTCTAACGGGTCCATTGTTCGGCCCATATCGACCCGCTCGTCCGAAACATCTACGAAAGGGTTGCAAAATAAGTTTAATCCAAATTTAGGAGTTCATACAATTGATCACGAGCTTTTCTGCACAATTATATTGCAAAAACTCGACTTTTGTGCTTTTTAATCAGTTAAAATTCTAACGAGTCCATTGTTCGGCCCATTTAGAACCGCTCGTCCGAAACCTCTACAAAAGGGTTGCAAAATAAGTTTTAATCCAAATTTAGGAGTTCATACAATTGATTACGAACTTTTCTATACGATTATATTGCAAAACTCATTTTCTGTACTTTTTACTCAGTTAAGATTCTAACGGGTCCATTGTTTGGCCCATTCAGATCCGCTCGTCCGAACCCTTTACAAAAAATATTGCAAAATAAATTTTAATCAAATTTTAGGAGTTCATATAATTGATTAAGAGCTTTTCAACACGATTATATTGCAAAAACTTGATTTCTGTTCTTTTTACTCAGTTAATATTCTAACGGGTCCATTGTTCGGCCCATTTAGACCGGCTCATCTGAAACCTCTACAAAAGGGTTGCAAAATAAGTTTTAATCCAAATTTAGGAGTTCATACAATTGATTACGAGATTTTCAACACGATTATATTGCAAAAACCCGATTTCTGTACTTTTTACTCAGTTAAAATTCTAACGGGTCCATTGTTCGGCCCATTTAAGACCGCTCGTCCGAAACCTTTACAAAAGGGTTGCAAAATAAGTTTTAATCCAAATTTAGGAGTTCATACAATTAATTACGAGCTTTCCAATACGATTATATTGAAAAAACTAGATTTCTGTACTTTTTACTCAATTAAAATTCTAACAGGTCCATTGTTCGGCCCATTTAAACCCGCTCGTCCGAAACCTTTACAAAAAAAGACCGCAAAATAAGTTAGAATCAAATTTTCGGAGTTCATATAATTGATTACGAGCTTTTCAACATTATTATATTGCAAACTCTCGATTACAGTTCTTTTTACTCAGTTAAAATTCTAACGGGTCCATTGTTCGGCCCATTTAGACCCGCTCGTCCGAAACCTCTACAAAAGGGTTGCAAAATAAGTTTTAATCAAAATTTAGGAGTTCATACAATTGATTACGAGCTTTTCAACATGATTATATTGTAAAAACTCGATTTCTGTACTTTTTACTCTGTTAAAATTTTAACGGGTCCATTGTTCGCCCCATTTAGACCCGCTCGTCCGAAACCTTTACAAAAAAGATCGCAAAATATGTTTTAATCAAATTTTAGGAGATCATATAATTGATTAAGAGCTTTTCAACACGATTATTTTGCAAAATCTCGATTTCTGTTCTTTTTACTCAGTTAATATTCTAACGGGTCCATTGTTCGGCCCATTTAGACCCGCTCGTCCGAAACCTCTACAAAAGGGTTGCAAAATAAGTTTTAATCAAAATTTAGGAGTTCATACAATTGATCACGAGCTTTTCTGCACAATTATATTGCAAAAACTCGACTTTTGTGCTTTTTAATCAGTTAAAATTCTAACGCGTCCATTGTTCGACCCATTTAGAACCGCTCGTCCGAAACCTCTACAAAAGGGTTGCAAAATAAGTTTTAATCCAAATTTAGGAGTTTATACAATTGATTGCGAGCTTTTCAACTCAATTATATTTCAAAAACTCGATTAATATACTTTTTACTTAGTTAAAATTCTAACGAGTCTATTTTTCGGCCCATTGGGACCCGCTGGTCTGAAACCTCTACAAAAGTGTTGCAAAATAAGTTTTAATCCAAATTTAGGAGTTCATACAATTGTTTACAAGCTTTTCAACACGATTATATTGCAAAAACTCGATTTCTATACTTTTTACTCAATTAAAATTCTAACGGGTCCATTGTTCGGCCCATTTAGACCCGCTCGTCCGAAACCTCTACAAAAAAGATCGCAAAATAAGATAGAAACAAATTTTCGGAGTTCATATAATTGATTAAGAGCTTTTCAACACGATTATATTGCAAAAACTTGATTTCTGTTCTTTTTACTCAGTTAATATTCTAACGGGTCCATTGTTCGGCCCGTTTAGACCCGCTCGTCCGAAACCTCTACAAAAGGGTTGCAAAATAAGTTTTAATCCAAATTTAGGAGTTCATACAATTTATTACGAGCTTTTCACCATTATTATATTGCAAAAACTCGATTTTTGTTCTTTTTACTCAGTTAAAATTCTAAAGGGTCCATTGTTCCCCCCATTTAGACCCGCTCGTCCGAAACCTCTACAAAAAGATCGCAAAACAAGTTAGAGTCAAATTTTAGGATTTCATATAATTGATTACGAGCTTTTCAAGACGACTATATTGCAAAAACCCGATTTTTGTGCTTTTTACTCAGTTAAAATTCTAACGGGTCCATTGTTCGGCCCATTTAAAACCGCTCGTCCGAAACCCCTACAAAAGGGTTGCAAAATAAGTTTTAATCCAAATTTAGGAGTTCATACAATTAATTACGAGCTTTCCAACACGATTATATTGAAAAAACTCAATTTCTATACTTTTTACTCAGTTAAAATTCTAACGGGTCCACTGTTCGGCCCATTTAGACCCGCTCGTCCGAAACCTTTACAAAAAGACCGCAAAATAAGTTAGAATCAAATTTTCAGAGTTCATATAATTGATTACGAGCTTTTCAACACGATTATATTGAAAAATCTCGATTACAGTTCTTTTTACTCAGTTAAAATTCTAACGGGTCCATTGTTCGGCCCATTTAGACCCGCTCGTCTGAAACCTCTACATAAGGGTTGCAAAATAAGTTTTAATCAAAATTTAGTAGTTCATACAATTGATTACGAGCTTTTCAACACGATTATATTGCAAAAACTCGATTTCTGTTCTTTTTACTCAGTTAATATTCTAACGGGTCCATTGTTCGGCCCATTTAGACCCGCTCGTCCGAAACCTCTACAAAAGGGTTGCAAAATAAGTTTTAATCCAAATTTAGGAGTTCATACAATTGATTACGAGCTTTTCTGCACAATTATTTTGCAAAAACTCGATTTTTGTGCTTTTTACTCAGTTAAAATTCTAACGGGTCCATTGTTCGGCCCATTTAGAACCGCTCGTCCTAAACCTCTACAAAAGGTTTGCAAAATAAGTTTTAATCCAAATTTAGGAGTTCTACAATTGATTACCAGCTTTTCTATACGATTATATTGCAAAACTCATTTTCTGTACTTTTTACTCAGATAAGATTCTAACGGGTCCATTGTTTGGCCCATTTAGATCTGCTCGTCCGAACCCTTTACAAAAAACATCGCAAAATAAATTTTAATCAAATTTTAGGAGTTCATATAATTGATTAAGAGCTTTTCAACACGATTATATTGCAAAAACTTGATTTCTGTTCTTTTTACTCAGTTAATATTCTAACGGGTCCATTGTTCGGCCCGTTTAGACCCGCTCGTCCGAAACCTCTACAAAAGGGTTGCAAAATAAGTTTTAATCCAAATTTAGGAGTTCATACAATTTATTACGAGCTTTTCACCATTATTATATTGCAAAAACTCGATTTTTGTTCTTTTTACTCAGTTAAAATTCTAAAGGGTCCATTGTTCCCCCCATTTAGACCCGCTCGTCCGAAACCTTTACAAAAAGACCGCAAAATAAGTTAGAATCAAATTTTCGGAGTTCATATAATTGATTACGAGCTTTTCAACACGATTATATTGAAAAATATCGATTACAGTTCTTTTTACTCAGTTAAAATTCTAACGGGTCCATTGTTCGGCCCATTTAGACCCGCTCGTCTGAAACCTCTACATAAGGGTTGCAAAATAAGTTTTAATCAAAATTTAGTAGTTCATACAATTGATTACGAGCTTTTCAACACGATTATATTGCAAAAACTCGATTTCTGTTCTTTTTACTCAGTTAATATTCTAACGGGTCCATTGTTCGGCCCATTTAGACCCGCTCGTCCGAAACCTCTACAAAAGGGTTGCAAAATAAGTTTTAATCCAAATTTAGGAGTTCATACAATTGATTACGAGCTTTTCTGCACAATTATTTTGCAAAAACTCGATTTTTGTGCTTTTTACTCAGTTAAAATTCTAACGGGTCCATTGTTCGGCCCATTTAGAACCGCTCGTCCGAAACCTCTACAAAAGGTTTGCAAAATAAGTTTTAATCCAAATTTAGGAGTTCTACAATTGATTACCAGCTTTTCTATACGATTATATTGCAAAACTCATTTTCTGTACTTTTTACTCAGATAAGATTCTAACGGGTCCATTGTTTGGCCCATTTAGATCTGCTCGTCTGAACCCTTTACAAAAAAGATCGCAAAATAAATTTTAATCAAATTTTAGGAGTTCATATAATTGATTAAGAGCTTTTCAACACGATTATATTGCAAAAACTTGATTTCTGTTCTTTTTACTCAGTTAATATTCTAACGGGTCCATTGTTCGGCCCGTTTAGACCCGCTCGTCCGAAACCTCTACAAAAGGGTTGCAAAATAAGTTTTAATCCAAATTTAGGAGTTCATACAATTTATTACGAGCTTTTCACCATTATTATATTGCAAAAACTCGATTTTTGTTCTTTTTACTCAGTTAAAATTCTAAAGGGTCCATTGTTCCCCTCATTTAGACCCGCTCGTCCGAAACCTCTACAAAAAGATCGCAAAACAAGTTAGAGTCAAATTTTAGGATTTCATATAATTGATTACGAGCTTTTCAACACGACTATATTGCAAAAACCCGATTTTTGTGCTTTTTACTCAGTTAAAATTCTAACGGGTCCATTGTTCGGCCCATTTAAAACCGCTCGTCCGAAACCCCTACAAAAGGGTTGCAAAATAAGTTTTAATCCAAATTTAGGAGTTCATACAATTGTTTACGAGCTTTTCAACACGATTATATTGCAAAAACTTGATTTCTATACTTTTTACTCAATTAAAATTCTAACGGGTCCATTGTTCGGCCCATTTAGACCCGCTCGTCCGAAACCTTTACAAAAAAGATCGCAAAATAAATTTTAATCAAATTTTAGGAGTTCATATAATTGATTAAGAGCTTTTCAACACGATTATATTGCAAAAACAAGATTTCTGTTCTTTTTACTCAGTTAATATTCTAACGGGTCCAATGTTCGGCCCATTTAGACCCGCTCGTCCGAAACTTCTATAAAAAAGTCCGCAAAACAAGTTAGAATAAAATTTTAGGAGTTCATATAATTGATTACGAGCTTTTCAACATTACTATATTGCAAAAACTTGATTTATGTACTTTTTACTTAGTAAAAATTCTAACGGGTCCATTGTTCGGCCCATTTAGACCCGCTCGTCCGAATCCTTTACAAAAAAGATCGCAAAATAAATTTTAATCAAATTTTAGGAGTTCAAATAATTGATTAAGAGCTTTTCAACACGATTATATTGCAAAAACTTGATTATTGTTCTTTTCACTCAGTTATTATTTTAACCAGTCCATTGTTCGGCCCATTTAGACCCGCTCGTCCGAAACCTCTACAAAAGGGTTGCAAAATAAGTTTTAATCCAAATTTAGGAATTCATACAATTGATTACGAGCTTTTCAATACAATTATATTGCAAAAACTCAATTTTTGTTCTTTTTACTCAGTTAAAATTCTAAAGGGTCCATTGTTCGCCCCATTTAGACCCGCTCGTCCGAAACCTCTACAAAAAATATCGCAAAACAAGTTAGAGTCAAATTTTAGGATTTCATATAATTGATTACGAGCTTTTCAACACGACTATATTGCAAAAACTTGATTTCTGTACTTTTTACTCAGTTAAAATTCTAACGGGTCCATTGTTCGGCCTATTAAACCCGCTCGTCCGAAACCTCTACAAAAGGGTTGGAAAATAAGTTTTAATCCAAATTTAGGAGTTCATACAATTGATTACGAGCTTTTCAATACGATTATTTTGCAAAAACTCGATTTTCTGTACTTTTTACTTAGTTAAAATTCTAACGGGTCCATTGTTCGACCCATTTAGACCCGCTCATCCGAAACCTTTACAAAAAAGACCGCAAAATAAATTTTAATCAAATTTTAGGAGTTCATATAATTGATTAAGAGCTTTTCAACACTATTATATTGCAAAAACTTGATTTTTGTTCTTTTTACTCAGTTAATATTCTAACGGGTCCATTGTTCGGCCCGTTTAGACCCGCTCGTCCGAAACCTCTACAAAAGGGTTGCAAAATAAGTTTTAATCCAAATTTAGGAGTTCATACAATTGATTACGAGCTTTTCAACACTATTATATTGCAAAAACTCAATTTTTGTTCTTTTTATTCAGTTAAAAATCTAAAGGGTCCATTGTTCGCCCCATTTAGACCCGCTCGTCCGAAACCTCTACAAAAAGACCGCAAAACAAGTTAGAGTCAAATTTTAGGATTTCATATAATTGATTACGAGCTTTTCAACACGACTATATTGCAAAAACTCGATTTTTGTGCTTTTTACTCAGTTAAAATTCTAACGGGTCCATTATTCGGCCCATTTAAAACCGCTCGTCCGAAACCTTTACAAAAGGGTTGCACAATAAGTTTTAATCCAAATTTAGGAGTTCATACAATTAATTACGAGCTTTCCAATACGATTATATTGAAAAAACTCAATTTCTGTACTTTTTACTCAGTTAAAATTCTAACGGGTCCATTGTTTGGCCCATTTAGACCCGCTCGTCCGAAACCTTTACAAAAAAAGACCGCAAAATAAGTTAGAATCAAATTTTCGGAGTTCATATAATTGATTACGAGCTTTTCAACATGATTATATTGCAAACTCTAGATTACAGTTCTTTTTACTCAGTTAAAATTCTAACGGGTCCATTGTTCGGCCCATTTAGACCCGCTCGTCCGAAACCTCTACAAAAGGGTTGCAAAATAAGTTTTAATCAAAATTTAGGAGTTCATACAATTGATTACGAGCTTTTCAACACGATTATATTGCAAAAACTCGATTTATGTACTTTTTACACAGTTAAAATTTTAACGGGTCCATTGTTCGCCCCATTTAGACCCGCTCGTCCAAAACCTTTACAAAAAAGATCGCAAAAAATGTTTTAATCAAATTTTAGGAGATCATATAATTGATTAAGAGCTTTTCAACATGATTATTTTGCAAAAACTCGATTTCTGTTCTTTTTACTCAATTAATATTCTAACGGGTCCATTGTTCGGCACATTTAGACCCGCTCGTCCGAAACCTCTAGAAAAGGGTTGCAAAATAAGTTTTAATAAAAATTTAGGAGTTCATACAATTGATCATGAGCTTTTCTGCAAAATTATATTGCAAAAACTCGATTTTTGTGCTTCTTACTCAGTTAAAATTCTAACGAGTCCATTGTTCGGCCCATTTAGAACCGCTCGTCTGAAACCTCTACAAAAGGGTTGCAAAATAAGTTTTAATCCAAATTTAGGTGTTCATACAATTGATTACGAGCTTTTCTATACGATTATATTGCAAAACTCGTTTTCTGTACTTTTTACTCAGTTAAGATTCTAACGGGTCCATTGTTTGGCCCATTTAGACCCGCTCGTCCGAACCCTTTACAAAAAAGATCGCAAAATAAATTTTAATCAAATTTTAGGAGTTCATATAATTGATTAAGAGCTTTTCAACACGATTATATTGCAAAAACTTGATTTCTGTTCTTTTTACTAAGTTAATATTCTAACGGGTCCATTGTTCGGCCCGTTTAGACCCGCTCGTCCGAAACCTCTACAAAAGGGTTGCAAAATAAGTTTTAATCCAAATTTAGGAGTTCATACAATTTATTACGAGCTTTTTAACACTATTATATTGCAAAAACTCGATTTTTGTTCTTTTTACTCAGTTAAAATTCTAAAGGGTCCATTATTCGCCCCATTTAGACCCGCTCGTCCGAAACCTCTACAAAAAAGACCGCAAAACAATTTAGATTCAAATTTTAGGATTTCATATAATTGATTACGAGCTTTTCAACACGACTATATTGCAAAAACTCGATTTTTGTGCTTTTTACTCAGTTAAAATTCTAACGGGTCCATTGTTCGGCCCATTTAAAACCGCTCGTCCGAAACCCCTACAAAAGGGTTGCAAAATAAGTTTTAATCCAAATTTAGGAGTTCATACAATTAATTACGAGCTTTCCAACACGATTATATTGAAAAAACTCAATTTCTATACTTTTTACTCAGTTAAAATTCTAACGGGTCCACTGTTCGGCCCATTTAGACCCGCTCGTCCGAAACCTTTACAAAAAGACCGCAAAATAAGTTAGAATCAAATTTTCAGAGTTCATATAATTGATTACGAGCTTTTCAACACGATTATATTGAAAAATCTCGATTACAGTTCTTTTTACTCAGTTAAAATTCTAACGGGTCCATTGTTCGGCCCATTTAGACCCGCTCGTCTGAAACCTCTACATAAGGGTTGCAAAATAAGTTTTAATCAAAATTTAGTAGTTCATACAATTGATTACGAGCTTTTCAACACGATTATATTGCAAAAACTCGATTTCTGTTCTTTTTACTCAGTTAATATTCTAACGGGTCCATTGTTCGGCCCATTTAGACCCGCTCGTCCGAAACCTCTACAAAAGGGTTGCAAAATAAGTTTTAATCCAAATTTAGGAGTTCATACAATTGATTACGAGCTTTTCTGCACAATTATTTTGCAAAAACTCGATTTTTGTGCTTTTTACTCAGTTAAAATTCTAACGGGTCCATTGTTCGGCCCATTTAGAACCGCTCGTCCTAAACCTCTACAAAAGGTTTGCAAAATAAGTTTTAATCCAAATTTAGGAGTTCTACAATTGATTACCAGCTTTTCTATACGATTATATTGCAAAACTCATTTTCTGTACTTTTTACTCAGATAAGATTCTAACGGGTCCATTGTTTGGCCCATTTAGATCTGCTCGTCCGAACCCTTTACAAAAAACATCGCAAAATAAATTTTAATCAAATTTTAGGAGTTCATATAATTGATTAAGAGCTTTTCAACACGATTATATTGCAAAAACTTGATTTCTGTTCTTTTTACTCAGTTAATATTCTAACGGGTCCATTGTTCGGCCCGTTTAGACCCGCTCGTCCGAAACCTCTACAAAAGGGTTGCAAAATAAGTTTTAATCCAAATTTAGGAGTTCATACAATTTATTACGAGCTTTTCACCATTATTATATTGCAAAAACTCGATTTTTGTTCTTTTTACTCAGTTAAAATTCTAAAGGGTCCATTGTTCCCCCCATTTAGACCCGCTCGTCCGAAACCTTTACAAAAAGACCGCAAAATAAGTTAGAATCAAATTTTCGGAGTTCATATAATTGATTACGAGCTTTTCAACACGATTATATTGAAAAATATCGATTACAGTTCTTTTTACTCAGTTAAAATTCTAACGGGTCCATTGTTCGGCCCATTTAGACCCGCTCGTCTGAAACCTCTACATAAGGGTTGCAAAATAAGTTTTAATCAAAATTTAGTAGTTCATACAATTGATTACGAGCTTTTCAACACGATTATATTGCAAAAACTCGATTTCTGTTCTTTTTACTCAGTTAATATTCTAACGGGTCCATTGTTCGGCCCATTTAGACCCGCTCGTCCGAAACCTCTACAAAAGGGTTGCAAAATAAGTTTTAATCCAAATTTAGGAGTTCATACAATTGATTACGAGCTTTTCTGCACAATTATTTTGCAAAAACTCGATTTTTGTGCTTTTTACTCAGTTAAAATTCTAACGGGTCCATTGTTCGGCCCATTTAGAACCGCTCGTCCGAAACCTCTACAAAAGGTTTGCAAAATAAGTTTTAATCCAAATTTAGGAGTTCTACAATTGATTACCAGCTTTTCTATACGATTATATTGCAAAACTCATTTTCTGTACTTTTTACTCAGATAAGATTCTAACGGGTCCATTGTTTGGCCCATTTAGATCTGCTCGTCTGAACCCTTTACAAAAAAGATCGCAAAATAAATTTTAATCAAATTTTAGGAGTTCATATAATTGATTAAGAGCTTTTCAACACGATTATATTGCAAAAACTTGATTTCTGTTCTTTTTACTCAGTTAATATTCTAACGGGTCCATTGTTCGGCCCGTTTAGACCCGCTCGTCCGAAACCTCTACAAAAGGGTTGCAAAATAAGTTTTAATCCAAATTTAGGAGTTCATACAATTTATTACGAGCTTTTCACCATTATTATATTGCAAAAACTCGATTTTTGTTCTTTTTACTCAGTTAAAATTCTAAAGGGTCCATTGTTCCCCTCATTTAGACCCGCTCGTCCGAAACCTCTACAAAAAGATCGCAAAACAAGTTAGAGTCAAATTTTAGGATTTCATATAATTGATTACGAGCTTTTCAACACGACTATATTGCAAAAACCCGATTTTTGTGCTTTTTACTCAGTTAAAATTCTAACGGGTCCATTGTTCGGCCCATTTAAAACCGCTCGTCCGAAACCCCTACAAAAGGGTTGCAAAATAAGTTTTAATCCAAATTTAGGAGTTCATACAATTGTTTACGAGCTTTTCAACACGATTATATTGCAAAAACTTGATTTCTATACTTTTTACTCAATTAAAATTCTAACGGGTCCATTGTTCGGCCCATTTAGACCCGCTCGTCCGAAACCTTTACAAAAAAGATCGCAAAATAAATTTTAATCAAATTTTAGGAGTTCATATAATTGATTAAGAGCTTTTCAACACGATTATATTGCAAAAACAAGATTTCTGTTCTTTTTACTCAGTTAATATTCTAACGGGTCCAATGTTCGGCCCATTTAGACCCGCTCGTCCGAAACTTCTATAAAAAAGTCCGCAAAACAAGTTAGAATAAAATTTTAGGAGTTCATATAATTGATTACGAGCTTTTCAACATTACTATATTGCAAAAACTTGATTTATGTACTTTTTACTTAGTAAAAATTCTAACGGGTCCATTGTTCGGCCCATTTAGACCCGCTCGTCCGAATCCTTTACAAAAAAGATCGCAAAATAAATTTTAATCAAATTTTAGGAGTTCAAATAATTGATTAAGAGCTTTTCAACACGATTATATTGCAAAAACTTGATTATTGTTCTTTTCACTCAGTTATTATTTTAACCAGTCCATTGTTCGGCCCATTTAGACCCGCTCGTCCGAAACCTCTACAAAAGGGTTGCAAAATAAGTTTTAATCCAAATTTAGGAATTCATACAATTGATTACGAGCTTTTCAATACAATTATATTGCAAAAACTCAATTTTTGTTCTTTTTACTCAGTTAAAATTCTAAAGGGTCCATTGTTCGCCCCATTTAGACCCGCTCGTCCGAAACCTCTACAAAAAATATCGCAAAACAAGTTAGAGTCAAATTTTAGGATTTCATATAATTGATTACGAGCTTTTCAACACGACTATATTGCAAAAACTTGATTTCTGTACTTTTTACTCAGTTAAAATTCTAACGGGTCCATTGTTCGGCCTATTAAACCCGCTCGTCCGAAACCTCTACAAAAGGGTTGGAAAATAAGTTTTAATCCAAATTTAGGAGTTCATACAATTGATTACGAGCTTTTCAATACGATTATTTTGCAAAAACTCGATTTTCTGTACTTTTTACTTAGTTAAAATTCTAACGGGTCCATTGTTCGACCCATTTAGACCCGCTCATCCGAAACCTTTACAAAAAAGACCGCAAAATAAATTTTAATCAAATTTTAGGAGTTCATATAATTGATTAAGAGCTTTTCAACACTATTATATTGCAAAAACTTGATTTTTGTTCTTTTTACTCAGTTAATATTCTAACGGGTCCATTGTTCGGCCCGTTTAGACCCGCTCGTCCGAAACCTCTACAAAAGGGTTGCAAAATAAGTTTTAATCCAAATTTAGGAGTTCATACAATTGATTACGAGCTTTTCAACACTATTATATTGCAAAAACTCAATTTTTGTTCTTTTTATTCAGTTAAAAATCTAAAGGGTCCATTGTTCGCCCCATTTAGACCCGCTCGTCCGAAACCTCTACAAAAAGACCGCAAAACAAGTTAGAGTCAAATTTTAGGATTTCATATAATTGATTACGAGCTTTTCAACACGACTATATTGCAAAAACTCGATTTTTGTGCTTTTTACTCAGTTAAAATTCTAACGGGTCCATTATTCGGCCCATTTAAAACCGCTCGTCCGAAACCTTTACAAAAGGGTTGCACAATAAGTTTTAATCCAAATTTAGGAGTTCATACAATTAATTACGAGCTTTCCAATACGATTATATTGAAAAAACTCAATTTCTGTACTTTTTACTCAGTTAAAATTCTAACGGGTCCATTGTTTGGCCCATTTAGACCCGCTCGTCCGAAACCTTTACAAAAAAAGACCGCAAAATAAGTTAGAATCAAATTTTCGGAGTTCATATAATTGATTACGAGCTTTTCAACATGATTATATTGCAAACTCTAGATTACAGTTCTTTTTACTCAGTTAAAATTCTAACGGGTCCATTGTTCGGCCCATTTAGACCCGCTCGTCCGAAACCTCTACAAAAGGGTTGCAAAATAAGTTTTAATCAAAATTTAGGAGTTCATACAATTGATTACGAGCTTTTCAACACGATTATATTGCAAAAACTCGATTTATGTACTTTTTACACAGTTAAAATTTTAACGGGTCCATTGTTCGCCCCATTTAGACCCGCTCGTCCAAAACCTTTACAAAAAAGATCGCAAAAAATGTTTTAATCAAATTTTAGGAGATCATATAATTGATTAAGAGCTTTTCAACATGATTATTTTGCAAAAACTCGATTTCTGTTCTTTTTACTCAATTAATATTCTAACGGGTCCATTGTTCGGCACATTTAGACCCGCTCGTCCGAAACCTCTAGAAAAGGGTTGCAAAATAAGTTTTAATAAAAATTTAGGAGTTCATACAATTGATCATGAGCTTTTCTGCAAAATTATATTGCAAAAACTCGATTTTTGTGCTTCTTACTCAGTTAAAATTCTAACGAGTCCATTGTTCGGCCCATTTAGAACCGCTCGTCTGAAACCTCTACAAAAGGGTTGCAAAATAAGTTTTAATCCAAATTTAGGTGTTCATACAATTGATTACGAGCTTTTCTATACGATTATATTGCAAAACTCGTTTTCTGTACTTTTTACTCAGTTAAGATTCTAACGGGTCCATTGTTTGGCCCATTTAGACCCGCTCGTCCGAACCCTTTACAAAAAAGATCGCAAAATAAATTTTAATCAAATTTTAGGAGTTCATATAATTGATTAAGAGCTTTTCAACACGATTATATTGCAAAAACTTGATTTCTGTTCTTTTTACTAAGTTAATATTCTAACGGGTCCATTGTTCGGCCCGTTTAGACCCGCTCGTCCGAAACCTCTACAAAAGGGTTGCAAAATAAGTTTTAATCCAAATTTAGGAGTTCATACAATTTATTACGAGCTTTTTAACACTATTATATTGCAAAAACTCGATTTTTGTTCTTTTTACTCAGTTAAAATTCTAAAGGGTCCATTATTCGCCCCATTTAGACCCGCTCGTCCGAAACCTCTACAAAAAAGACCGCAAAACAATTTAGATTCAAATTTTAGGATTTCATATAATTGATTACGAGCTTTTCAACACGACTATATTGCAAAAACTCGATTTTTGTGCTTTTTACTCAGTTAAAATTCTAACGGGTCCATTGTTAGGCCCATTTAAAACCGCTCGTCCGAAACCTCTACAAAAGGGTTGCAAAATAAGTTTTAATCCAAATTTTGGAGTTCATACAATTAATTACGAGCTTTCCAATACGATTATATTGAAAAAACTCGGTTTCTGTACTTTTTACTCAGTTAAAATTCTATCGGGTCCATTGTTCGGCCCATTTAGACCCGCTCGTCCGAAACCTTTACAAAAAAAGACCGCAAAATAAGTTAGAATCAAATTTTCGGAGTTCATATAATTGATTACGAGCTTTTCAACATGATTATATTGCAAAATCTCGATTACATTTCTTTTTACTCAGTTTAAATTCTAACGGGTCCATTGTTCGGCCCATTTAGATCCGCTCGTCCGAAACCTCTACAAAAGGGTTGCAAAATAAGTTTTAATCAAAATTTAGGAGTTCATACAATTGATTACGAGCTTTTCAACACGATTATATTGCAAAAACTCGATTTCTGTACTTTTTACTCAGTTAAAATTCTATCGGGTCCATTGTTCGCTCCATTTAGACCCGCTCGTCCGAAACCTTTACAAAAAAGATCACAAAATATGTTTTAATCAAATTTTAGGAGATCATATAATTGATTAAGAGCTTTTCAACACGATTATTTTGCAAAACTCGATTTCTATTCTTTTTACTCAGTTAATATTCTAACGGGTCCATTGTTCGGCCCATTTCGACCCGCTCGTCCGAAACCTCTACGAAAGGGTTGCAAAATAAGTATTAATCCAAATTTAAGAGTTCATACAATTGATCACGAGCTTTTCTGCACAATTATATTGCAAAAACTCGATTTTTGCGCTTTTTACTCAGTTAAAATTCTAACGAGTCCATTGTTCGGCCCATTTAGAACCGCTCGTCCGAAACCTCTACAAAAGGGTTGCAAAATAAGTTTTAATCCAAATTTAGGAGTTCATACAATTGATTACGAGCTTTTCTATACGATTATATTGCAAAACTCATTTTCTGTACTTTTTACTCAGTTAAGATTCTAACGGGTCCATTGTTTGGCCCATTCAGATCCGCTCGTCCGAACCCTTTACAAAAAAGATTGCAAAATAAATTTTAATCAAATTTTAGGAGTTCATATAATTGATTAAGAGCTTTTCAACACGATTATATTGCAAAAACTTGATTTCTGTTCTTTTTACTCAGTTAATATTCTAACGGGTCCATTGTTCGGCCCATTTAAGACCGCTCGTCCGAAACCTTTACAAAAGGGTTGCAAAATAAGTTTTAATCCAAATTTAGGAGTTCATACAATTAATTACGAGCTTTCCAATACGATTATATTGAAAAAACTCGATTTCTGTACTTTTTACTCAATTAAAATTCTAACAGGTCCATTGTTCGGCCCATTTAGACCCGCTCGTCCGAAACCTTTACAAAAAAAGACCGCAAAATAAGTTAGAATCAAATTTTCGGAGTTCATATAATTGATTACGAGCTTTTCAACATGATTATATTGCAAACTCTCGATTACAGTTCTTTTTACTCAGTTAAAATTCTGACGGGTCCATTGTTCGGCCCATTTAGACCCGCTCGTCCGAAACCTATACAAAAGGGTTGCAAAATAAGTTTTAATCAAAATTTAGGAGTTCATACAATTGATTACGAGCTTTTCAACACGATTATATTGCAAAAACTCGATTTCTGTACTTTTTACTCAGTTAAAATTTTAACGGGTCCATTGTTCGCCCCATTTAGACCCGCTCGTCCAAAACCTTTACAAAAAAGATCGCAAAATATGTTTTAATCAAATTTTAGGAGATCATATAATTGATTAAGAGCTTTTCAACACGATTATTTTAAAAAAACTCGATTTCTGTTCTTTTTACTCAGTTAACATTCTAACGGGTCCATTGTTCGGCCCATTTAGACCCGCTCGTCTGAAACCTCTACAAAAGGGTTGCAAAATAAGTTTTAATCAAAATTTAGGAGTTCATACAATTGATCACGAGCTTTTCTGCAAAATTATATTGCAAAAACTCGATTTTTGTGCTTTTTACTCAGTTAAAATTCTAACGAGTACATTGTTCGGCCCATTTAGAACCGCTCGTTTGAAACCTCTACAAAAGGGTTGCAAAATAAGTTTTAATCCAAATTTAGGTGTTCATACAATTGATTACGAGCTTTTCTATACGATTATATTGCAAAACTCGTTTTCTGTACTTTTTACTCAGTTAAGATTCTAACGGGTCCATTGTTTGGCCCATTTAGACCCGCTCGTCCGAACCCTTTACAAAAAAGATCGCAAAATAAATTTTAATCAAATTTTAGGAGTTCATATAATTGATTAAGAGCTTTTCAACACGATTATATTGCAAAAACTTGTTTTCTGTTCTTTTTACTCAGTTAATATTCTAACGGGTCCATTGTTCGGCCCGTTTAGACTCGCTCGTCCGAAACCTCTACAAAAGGGTTACAAAATAAGTTTTAATCCAAATTTAGGAGTTCATACAATTTATTACGAGCTTTTTAACACTATTATATTGCAAAAACTCGATTTTTGTTCTTTTTACTCAGTTAAAATTCTAAAGGGTCCATTGTTTACCCCATTTAGACCCGCTCGTCTGAAACCTCTACAAAAAAGACCGCAAAACAAGTTAGAGTCAAAATTTAGGATTTCATATAATTGATTACGAGCTTTTCAACACGACTATATTGCAAAAACTCGATTTTTGTGCTTTTTACTCAGTTAAAATTCTAACGGGTCCATTGTTCGGCCCATTTAAAACCACTAGTCCGAAACCTCTACAAAAGGGTTGCAAAATAAGTTTTAATCCAAATTTAGGACTTCATACAATTAATTACGAGCTTTCCCATATGATTATATTGAAAAAACTCGATTTCTGTACTTTTTACTCAGTTAAAATTCTAACGGGTCCATTGTTCGGCCCATTTAGACCCGCTCGTCCGAAACCTTTACAAAAAAAGACCGCAAAATAAGTTAGAATCAAATTTTCGGAGTTCATATAATTGATTACGAGCTTTTCAACATGATTATATTGCAAAATCTCGATTACAGTTCTTTTTACTCAGTTTAAATTCTAACGGGTCCATTGTTCGGCCCATTTAGACCCGCTCGTCCGAAACCTCTACAAAAGGGTTGCAAAATAAGTTTTAATCAAAATTTAGGAGTTCATACAATTTATTTCGAGCTTTTCAACATGATTGTATTGCAAAAACTCGATTTCTGTACTTTTTACTCAGTTAAAATTCTAACGGGTCCATTGTTCGCCCATTTAGACCCGCTCGTCCGAAACCTTTACAAAAAAGATCACAAAATATGTTTTAATCAAATTTTAGGAGATCATATAATTGATTAAGAGCTTTTCAACACGATTATTTTGCAAAAACTCGATTTCTGTTCTTTTTACTCAGTTAATATTCTAACGGGTCCATTGTTCGGCCCATTTAGACCCTCTCGTCCGAAACCTCTACAAAAGGGTTGCAAAATAAGTTTTAATCCAAATTTAGGAGTTCATACAATTGATCACGAGCTTTTCTGCACAATTATATTGCAAAAACTCGACTTTTGTGCTTTTTAATCAGTTAAAATTCTAACGAGTCCATTGTTCGACCCATTTAGAACCGCTCGTCCGAAACCTCTACAAAAGGGTTGCAAAATAAGTTTTAATCCAAATTTAGGAGTTCATACAATTGATTACGAACTTTTCTATACGACTATATTGCAAAACTCGTTTTCTGTACTTTTTACTCAGTTAAGATTCTAACGGGTCCATTGTTTGGCCCATTTAGACCCGCTCGTCCGAACCCTTTACAAAAAAGATCGCAAAATAAATTTTAATCAAATTTTAGGAGTTCATATAATTGATTAAGAGCTTTTCAACACGATTATATTGCAAAAACTTGATTTCTATTCTTTTTACTCAGTTAATATTCTAACGGGTCCATTGTTCGGCCCGTTTAGACCCGCTCGTCCGAAACCTCTACAAAAGGGTTGCAAAATAAGTTTTAATCCAAATTTAGGAGTTCATACAATTTATTACGAGCTTTTCACCATTATTATATTGCAAAAACTCGATTTTTGTTCTTTTTACTCAGTTAAAATTCTAAAGGGTCCATTGTTCCCCCCATTTAGACCCGCTCGTCCGAAACCTCTACAAAAAGATCGCAAAACTAGTTATAGTCAAATTTTAGGATTTCATATAATTGATTACGAGCTTTTCAACACGACTATATTGCAAAAACCCGATTTTTGTGCTTTTTACTCAGTTAAAATTCTAACGGGTCCATTGTTCGGCCCATTTAAAACCGCTCGTCCGAAACCCCTACAAAAGGGTTGCAAAATAAGTTTTAATCCAAATTTAGGAGTTCATAAAATTAATTACGAGCTTCCCAATACGATTATATTGAAAAAACTCGATTTCTATACTTTTTACTCAGTTAAAATTCTAACGGGTCCATTGTTCGGCCCATTTAGACCCGCTCGTCCGAAACCTTTATAAAAAAGACCGCAAAATAAGTTAGAATCAAATTTTCGGAGTTCATATAATTGATTACGAGCTTTTCAACACGATTATATTGAAAAATCTCGATTACAGTTCTTTTTACTCAGTTAAAATTCTAACGGGTCCATTGTTCGGCCCATTTAGACCCGCTCGTCTGAAACCTCTACATAAGGGTTGCAAAATAAGTTTTAATCAAAATTTAGGAGTTCATACAATTGATTACGAGCTTTTCAACACGATTATATTGCAAAAACTCGATTTCTGTTCTTTTTACTCAGTTAATATTCTAACTGGTCCATTGTTCGGCCCATTTAGACCCGCTCGTCCGAAACCTCTACAAAAGGGTTGCAAAATAAGTTTTAATCCAAATTTAGGAGTTCATACAATTGATTACGAGCTTTTCTGCACAATTATTTTGCAAAAACTCAATTTTTGTGCTTTTTACTCAGTTAAAATTCTAACGGGTCCATTGTTCGGCCCATTTAGAACCGCTCGTCCGAAACCTCTACAAAAGGTTTGCAAAATAAGTTTTAATCCAAATTTAGGAGTTCTACAATTGATTACCAGCTTTTCTATACGATTATATTGTAAAACTCATTTTCTGTACTTTTTACTCAGATAAGATTCTAACGGGTCCATTGTTTGGCCCATTTAGACCTGCTCGTCCGAACCCTTTACAAAAAAGATCGCAAAATAAATTTTAATCAAATTTTAGGAGTTCATATAATTGATTAAGAGCTTTTCAACACGATTATATTGCAAAAACTTGATTTCTGTTCTTTTTACTCAGTTAATATTCTAACGGGTCCATTGTTCGGCCCGTTTAGACCCGCTCGTCCGAAACCTCTACAAAAGGGTTGCAAAATAAGTTTTAATCCAAATTTAGGACATCATACAATTGATTACGAGCTTTTCAACACTATTATATTGCAAAAACTCGATTTTTGTTCTTTTTACTCAGTTAAAATTCTAAAGGGTCCATTGTTCGCCCCATTTAGACCCGCTCGTCCGAAACCTCTACAAAAAAGACCGCAAAACAAGTTAGAGTCAAATTTTGGGATTTCATATAATTGATTACGAGCTTTTCAACACGACTATATTGCAAAAACTTGATTTTTGTGCTTTTTACTCAGTTAAAATTCTAACGGGTACATTGTTCGGCCCATTTAAAACCGCTCGTCCGAAACCTCTACAAAAGGGTTGAAAAATAAGTTTTAATCCAAATTTAGGAGTTCATACAATTAATTGCGAGCTTTCCAATACGATTATATTGAAAAAACTCGATTTCTGTACTTTTTACTAGGTTAAAATTCTAACGGGTCCATTGTTCGGCCCATTTAGACCCGCTCGTCCGAAACCTTTACAAAAAAGACCGCAAAAGAAGTTAGAATCAAATTTTAGGAGTTCATATAATTGATTACGAGCTTTTCAACACGATTATATTGTAAAATCTCGATTACTGTCTTTTTACTCAGTTAAAATTCTAACGGGTCCATTGTTCCACCCATTTAGACCCGCTCGTCCGAAACCTCTACAAAATGGTTGGAAAATAAGTTTTAATCCAAATTTAGGAGTTCATACAATTGTTTACGAGCTTTTCAACACGATTATATTGCAAAAACTCGATTTCTGTTCTTTTTACTCATTTAAAATTCTAACGGGTCCATTGTTCGGCCCATTTAGACCCGCTCGTCTGAAACCTCTACAAAAGGGTTGCAAAATAAGTTTTAATCCAAATTTAGGAGTTCATACAATTGTTTACGAGCTTTTCAACATGATTATATTGCAAAAACTTGATTTCTATACTTTTTACTCAATTAAAATTCTAACGGGTCCATTGTTCGGCCCATTTAGACCCGCTCGTCCGAAACCTTTACAAAAAAGATCGCAAAATAAATTTTAATCAAATTTTAGGAGTTCATATAATTGATTAAGAGCTTTTCAACACGATTATATTGCAAAAACAGGATTTCTGTTCTTTTTACTCAGTTAATATTCATACGGGTCCAATGTTCGGCCCATTTAGACCCGCTCGTCCGAAACTTCTATAAAAAAGACCGCAAAACAAGTTAGAATAAAATTTTAGGAGTTCATATAATTGATTACGAGCTTTTCAACATGACTATATTGCAAAAACTTGATTTATGTACTTTTTACTCAGTAAAAATTCTAACGGGTCCATTGTTAGGCCCATTTAGACCCGCTCGTCCGAATCCTTTACAAAAAAGATCGCTTAATCAAATTTTAGGAGTTCAAATAATTGATTAAGAGCTTTTCAACACGATTATATTGCAAAAACTTGATTATTGTTCTTTTCACTCAGTTATTATTTTAACTAGTCCATTGTTCGGCCCATTTAGACCCGCTCGTCCAAAACCTCTACAAAAGGGTTGCAAAATAAGTTTTAATCCAAATTTAGGAGTTCATACAATTGATTACAAGCTTTTCAATACAATTATATTGCAAAAACTCAATTTTTGTTCTTTTTACTCAGTTAAAATTCTAAAGGGTCCATTGTTCGCCCCATTTAGACCCGCTCGTCTGAAACCTCTACAAAAAATACCGTAAAACAAGTTAGAGTCAAATTTTAGGATTTCATATAATTGATTACGAGCTTTTCAACACGACTATATTGCAAAAACTTGATTTTTGTACTTTTTACTCAGTTAAAATTCTAACGGGTCCATTGTTCGGCCTATTAAACCCGCTCGTCCGAAACCTCTACAAAAGGGTTGGAAAATAAGTTTTAATCCAAATTTAGTAGTTCATACAATTGATTATGAGCTTTTCAATACGATTATATTGCAAAAACTCGATTTTTTGTACTTTTTACTTAGTTAAAATTCTAACGGGTCCATTGTTCGACCCATTTAGACCCGCTCATCCGAAACCTTTACAAAAAAGACCGCAAAAGAAGTTAGAATAAAATTTTAGGAGTTCATATATTTGATTACGAGCTTTTCAACATGACTATATTGCAAAAACTTGATTTCTGTACTTTTTACTCAGTTAAAATTCTAACGGGTCCATTGTTCGG
This sequence comes from Hibiscus trionum, assembly GCA_030270665.1. Taxonomy (NCBI): domain Eukaryota; kingdom Viridiplantae; phylum Streptophyta; class Magnoliopsida; order Malvales; family Malvaceae; genus Hibiscus; species Hibiscus trionum. The sequence goes on along the minus strand of BSYR01000010.1, from coordinate 31,492,020 downwards.
CCCATTTAGACCCGCTCGTCCGAAACCTCTACAAAAGGGTTGCAAAATAAGTTTTAATCCAAATTTAGGAGTTCATACAATTGATAACGAGCTTTTCAACACAATTATATTGCAAAAACTCTATTTTTGTGCATTTTACTCAGTGAAAATTCTAACGGGTCCATTGTTCGGCCCATTTAGACTCGCTCGTCCTAAACCTCTACAAAAGGGTTGCAAAATAAGTTTTAATCCAAATTTAGGAGTTCATACAATTGATTACGAGCTTTTCAACCCGATTATATTGCAAAAACTCGATTTTTGTGCTTTTTACTCAGTTAATATTCTAACGGGTCCATTGTTCGGCCCATTTAGACCCGCTCGTCCGAAACCTCTACAAAAGGGTTGCAAAATAAGTTTTAATGAAAATTTAGGAGTTCATACAATTGATTACGAGCTTTTCAACACGATTATATTGCAAAAACTCGATTTATGTATTTTTTTACTTAGTTAAAATTCTAACGGGTCCAATGTTCGGCCCATTTAGACCCTCTCGTCCGAAACCTTTACAAGAAAGATCGCAAAATAAATTTTAATCAAATTTTAGGAGTTCATATAATTGATTAAGAGCTTTTCAACACGATTGTATTGCAAAAACATGATTTCTGTTCTTTTTACTCAGTTAATATTCTAACGGGTCCATTGTTCGGCCCATTTAGACCCGCTCGTCCGAAACCTCTACAAAAGGGTTGCAAAATAAGTTTTAAATCAAATTTAGGAGTTCATACAATTGATTACGATCTTTTCAACACAATTATATTGCAAAAACTCGAATTTTGCGCAGGATGCCTAGACGCCTCCACTGCGGAGCTTCGCACCATTGTCACGGGGGCTACACTTGGTAGGGATGTCGGCTGGTGCAGCATCATTATCGAGTCCGACGCTGCTTTGGTCATCAACAAAATACGGTGCCTCGGCCCGGACGCCTCTCCTTTACGGCCACATATTGATGCGGCTCGCCCTCTTTTTGTATCTATTCCAGATTTACATTTTCTTTATGTACAACGAGTTGCTAATGTTCTAGCTCATACTATTGCCAATTGGGCCTTGCACTCTACGTCCTCATTGTTTTTTGGGCCAGGCTTGCCCGATGTCTTGCACTCTATTGTACCGGTTGGTTTTCAACCCCTTTGATTATATATATATATATATATATATATATTTGGGCACTCTTTTTCCCTTTAGGATCCCCTCTGGGCCAGCCCAGTTGGAATTAGTGGGGTTTTTAATGAAGCCTTTTTCTCAAAAAAAAAATTCTAACGGGTCCATTGTTTGGCCCATTTAAAATCACTCGTCCGAAACCTCTACAAAAGGGTTGCAAAATAAGTTTTAATCCAAATTTATGAGTCCATACAATTAATTACGAGCTTTTCAACACGATTATATTGAAAAAACTCGATTTCTATACTTTTTACTCAGTTAAAATTCTAACGGGTCCATTGTTCGGCCCATTTAGACCCGCTCGTCCGAAACCTTTACAAAAAAATCGCAAAATATGTTTTAATCAAATTTTAGGAGTTCATATAATTGATTAAGAGCTTTTCAACACGATAATATTGCAAAAACTTGATTTCTGTTCTTTTTACTCAGTTAATATTCTAATGGGACCATTGTTCGGCCCATTTAGACCCGCTCGTCCGAAACCTCTACAAAAGGACTGCAAAATAAGTTTTAATCCAAATTTAGGAGTTCATACAATTGATTACGAGTTTTTCAACACAATTATATTGCAAAAACTCGATTTTTGTGCTTTTTACTCAGTTAAAATTCTAACGGGTCCATTGTTCGGCCCATTTAGAACCGCTCATCCGAAACCTCTACAAAATGGTTACAAAATAAGTTTTAATCCAAATTTAGGAGTTCATACAATTGATTACGAGCTTTTCAATACGATTATATTGCAAAAACTCGATTTCTGTACTTTTTACTCAGTTAAGATTCTAACGGGTCCATTGTTTGGCCCATTTAGACCCGCTCGTCCGAACCCTTTACAAAAAAGATCGCAAAATAAATTTTAATCAAATTTTAGGAGTTCATATAATTGATTAAGAGCTTTTCAACACGATTATATTGCAAAAACATGATTTCTGTTCTTTTTACTAAGTTAATATTCTAACGGATCCATTGTTCGGCCCATTTAGACCCGCTCGTCCGAAACCTCTAAAAAGGGTTGAAAAATAAGTGTTAATCCAAATTTAGGAGTTCATACAATTGATCACGAGCGTTTCAACACGATTATATTGCAAAAACTCGATTTCTGTACTTTTTACTCAGTTAAAATTCTATCGGGTCCATTGTTCGGCCCATTTAGACTCGATCGTCCGAAACCTATACAAAAGGGGTTGCAAAATAAGTTTTAATCCAAATTTAGGAATGCATATAATTGATTACGAGCATTTCAGCATGATTATATTGCAAAAACTCGATTACAGTTCTTTTTACTCAGTTAAAATTCTAACGGGTCCATTGTTCGGCCCATTTAGACCCGATTTTTCGAAACCTCTACAAAAAAGATCGCAAAATAAGTTTTAATCAAACTTTAGGAGTTCATATAATTGATTATGAGCTTTTCAACATGACTATATTGCAAAAACTTGATATATGTACTTTTTACTCAGTAAAAATTCTAATGGGTCCATTGTTCGGCCCATTTAGACCCGCTCGTCCGAAACCTCTACAAAAGGGTTGCAAAATAAGTTTTAATCCAAATTTAGGAGTTCATACAATTGATTGCAAGCTTTTCAACACAATTATATTGCAAAAACTCGATTTTTGTGCTTTTTACTCAGGGAAAGTTCTAACGGGTCCATTGTTCGGCCCATTTAGACTCGCTCGTCCGAAACCTCTACAAAAAAGATCGCAAAATAAGTTTTAATCAAACTTTAGGAGTTCATATAATTGATTAAGAGCTTTTCAACATGATTATATTGCAAAAACTCGATTTCTGTTCTTTTTACTCAGTTAATATTCTAACGGGTCCATTGTTCGGCCCATTAATACCCGCTCGTCTGAAACCTCTACAAAAGGGTTGCAAAATAAGTTTTAATCGAAATTTAGGAGTTCATACAATTGTTTACGAGCTTTTCAACACAATTATATTGCAAAAACTCGATTTCTATACTTTTTACTCAATTAAAATTCTAACGGGTCCATTGTTCGGCCCATTTAGACCCGCTCGTCTGAAACCTTTACAAAAAAGATCGCAAAATAAATTTTAATCAAATTTTAGGAGTTCATATAATTGATTAAGAGCTTTTCAACACGATTATATTGCAAAAACAGGATTTCTGTTCTTTTTACTCAGTTAATATTCTAACGGGTCCAATGTTCGGCCCATTTAGACTCGCTCGTCCGAAACCTTTACGAAAAATATCGCAAAATAAGTTAGAATCAAATTTAGGAGTTCATATAATTGATTAGGAGCTTTTCAACACGATTATATTGCAAAAACACGATTTCTGTTCTTTTTCCTTAGTTAATACTCTAACGGGTCTATTGTTCGGCCCATTTAGACCCGCTCGTCCGAAACCTCTACAAAAGGGTTGCAAAATAAGTTTTAATCCAAATTTGGGAGTTCATACAATTCATTACGAGCTTTTCAACACAATTATATTGCAAAAACTCAATTTTTGTGGTTTTTACTCAATTAAAATCCTAATGGGTCCATTGTTCGGCCCATTTACACCCGCTCGTCTGAAACCTTTACAAAAAAGATTGCAAAATAAGTTAGAATCAAATTTTAGGAGTTCATATAATTGATTAAGAGCTTTTCAACACGATTATATTGCAAAAACTCAATTTCTATACTTTTACTCGGTTAAAATTCTAACGGGTCCATTGTTCTGCCTATTTAGACTCGCTCGTCCAAAACCTTACAAAAAGGACCGCAAAATAAGTTTTAATCAAAATCTAGGAGTTCATATAATTGATTACGAGCTTTTCAACACGATTATATTGCAAAAACTCGATTTCTGTTCTTTTTACTCGGTTAATATTCTAACGGGTCCATTGTTCGGCCCATTTCGACCCGCTCGTCCGAAACCTCTACAAAAGGGCTGAAAATAAGTTTTAATCCAAATTTAGGAGTTCATACAATTGATTACGAGCTTTTCAACACAATTATATTGAAAAAACTCGATATTTGTGCTTTTTACTCAGTTAAAATTCTAACGGGTCCATTGTTCGGCCCATTTAGACCCGCTCGTCCGAAACCTCTACAAAAGGGTTTTAAAATAAGTTTTAATCCAAATTTAGGAGTTCATACAATTGATTACGAGCTTTTCAACACAATTATATTGCAAAAACTCGATTTGTGTGCTTTTTACTCAGTTAAAATTCTAACGTGTCCATTGTTCGGCCCATTTAGAACCGCTCATCCGAAACCTCTACAAAAGGGTTGCAAAATAAGTTTTAATCCAAATTTAGGAGTTCATACAATTGATTACGAGCTTTTCAACATGATTATATTGCAAAATCTCGATTACAGTTCTTTTTACTCGGTTAAAATTCTAACGGGTCCATTGTTCTACCTATTTAGAGTCGCTCGTACGAAAACATACAAAAAGGACCGCAAAAGAAGTTTTAATCAAAATTTAGGAGTTCATATAATTGATTACGAGCTTTTCAACACGATTATATTGCAAAAATTCGATTTCTGTTCTTTTACCTCAGTTAATATTCTAACGGGTCCATTGTTCGTCCCATTTAGACCCGCTCGTCCGAAACATCTACAAAAGCGCTGCAAAATAAGTTTTAATCCAAATTTAGGAGTTCATAAAATTGTTTACGAGCTTTTCAACACGATTATATTGCAAAAACTCGATTTATGTACTTTTTACTCAGTTAAAATTCTAACGGGTCAATTGTTTGGCCCATTTAGACCCGCTCGTCCTTTACAAAAAAGATAGCAAAATTAATTTTAATCAAATTTTAGGAGTTCATATAATTGATTAAGAGCTTTTCAGCAAGATTATATTGCAAAAACTTGATTTCTGTTCTTTTTACTCAGTTTATATTCTAACGGGTCCATTGTTCGGCCCATTTAGACCCGCTCGTCCGAAACCTCTACAAAAGGGTTGCAAAATAAGTTTTAATCCAAATTTAGGAGTTCATGCAATTGATTACGAGCTTTTCAACACAATTATATTGCAAAAACTCGATTTTTGTGCTTTTTACTCAGTTAAAATTCTAACGGGTCCATTGTTCGGCCCATTTAGACCCGCTCGTCCGAAACCTTTACAAAAAAGATCGCAAAATAAGTAGAATCAAATTTTAGGAGTTTATATAAATGATTAAGAGCTTTTCAACACGATTATATTGCAAAAACGCGATTTCTGTTCTTTTTCCTCAGTTAATATTCTAGCGGGTCTATTGTTCGGCCCATTTAGACTCGCTCGTCCGAAACCTCTACAAAAGGGTTGCAAAATAAGTTTTAATCCAAATTTAGGAGTTTATATAATTGATTACGAGCATTTCAACACAATTATATTGCAAAAACTCGATTTCTGTTCTTTTTACTCAGTTAATATTCTAACGGGTCCATTGTTCGGCCCATTTAGTCCCGCTCGTCCGAAACCGTTACAAAAAAGATCGCAAAATAAGTTAGAATCAAATTTTAGGAGTTCATATAATTGATTAAGAGCTTTTCAACACGATTATATTGCAAAAACTCAATTTCTATACTTTTTACTCGGTTAAAATTCTAACGGGTCCATTGTTCTGCCTATTTAGACTCGCTCGTCTGAAACCTTACAAAAAGGACCGCAAAATAAGTTTTAATCAAAATTTAGGAGTTCATATAATTGATTACAAGATTTTCAACACGATTATATTGCAAAAACTTGATTTTTGTTCTTTTTACTCAGTTAATATTCTAACGGGTCCATTGTTCGGCCCATTTAGACCCGCTCGTCCGAAACCTCTACAAAAGGCTGCAAAATAAGTTTTAATCTAAATTTAGGAGTTCATACAATTGATTACGAGCTTTTCAACACAATTATATTGCAAAAACTCGATTTTTGTGCTTTTTACTCAGTTAAAATTCTAACGGGTCCATTGTTCGGCCCATTTAGACCCGCTCGTCCGAAACCTCTACAAAAGGGTTGCAAAATAAGTGTTAATCCAAATTTAGGAGTTTATACAATTGATCACGAGCGTTTCAACACGATTATATTGCAAAAACTCGATTTCTGTACTTTTTACTCAGTTAAAATTCTAACGGGTCTATTGTTCGTCCTATTTAGACCCGATCGTCCGAAACCTATACAAAAAGGGTTGCACAATAAGTTTTAATCCAAATTTAGGAATTTATATAATTGATTACGAGCATTTCAACATGATTATATTGCAAAAACTCGATTTCTATACTTTTTACTCAGTTAAAATTCTAACGGGTCCAATGTTCGGCCCATTTTGACCCGCTCGTCCGAAACCTCTACAAAAGGGTTGCAAAATAAGTTTTAATCCAAATTTAGGAGTTCATGCAATTGATTACGAGATTTTCAACACAATTATATTGCAAAAACTCGATTACTATACTTTTTACTTAGTTAAAATTCTAATGGGTCTTATTTTCGGCCCATTAGGACCCGCTCGTTTGAAACCTCTAAAAAAGAGTTGCAAAATAAGTTTTAATCCAAATTTAAGAGTTCATACAGATGATTACGAGCTTTTCAAAACGATTATATTGCAAAAACTAGATTTCTGTACTTTTTACTTCGTTAAAATTCTAACGGGTCCATTGTTCGGCTCATTTAGACCCGCTCGTCCGAAACCTCAACAAAAGGGTTGCAAAATAAGTTTTAATCCAAATTTAGGAGTTCATACAATTGATTACGAGCTTTTCAACACAATTATATTGCAAAAACTCGATTTTTGTGCTTTTTACTCAGTTAAAATTCTAACGGGTCCATTGTTCGGCCCACTTAGACCCGCTAGTCCGAAACCTCTACAAAAGGGTTGCAAAATAAGTTTTAATCCAAATTTAGGAGTTCATACAATTGATTACGAGCTTTTCAATACGATTATATTGTAAAATCTCGATTTCTGTACTTTTTACTCAGTTAAAATTCAAACGGGTCCATTGTTCGGCCCATTTAGACACGCTCGTCCGAAACCTTTACAAAAAAAGACCGCAAAAGAAGTTAGAATCAAATTTTAAGAGTTCATATAATTGATTACGAGCTTTTCAACACGATTATATTGAAAAATCTCGATTACAGTTCTTTTTACTTAGTTAAAATTCTAACGGGTCCATTGTTCGACCCATTTAGACCCGCTCGTCCGAAACCTCTACAAAAGGGTTGCAAAATAAGTTTTAATCCAAGTTTAGGAGTTCATACAAATGCTTACGAGCTTTTCAACACGATTATATTGCAAAAACTCATTTTTTGTGCTTTTTACTAAGTTAAAATTCTAATGGGTCCATTGTTCGGCCCATTTAGACCCGATCGTCCGAAACCTATACAAAAAGGGTTGCAAAATAAGTTTTAATCCAAGTTTAGGAATGCATATAATTGATTACGAGTTTTTCAACATGATTATATTGTAAAAACTCGATTACAGTTCTTTTTACTCAGTTAAAATTTTAACGGGTCCATTGTTCGGCCCATTTAGACTCGATCGTCCGAAACCTATAGATAAAGGGGTTGCAAAAAAGTTTTAACCCAAATTTAGGAATACATATAGTTGATTACGAGCTTTTCAACATGATTATATTGTAAAAACTCGATTACAGATCTTTTTACTCAGTTAAAATTCTAACGGGTCCATTGTTCGGCCAATTTAGACCCGCTCATCCGAAACCTCTACAAAAGGGCTGCAAAATAAGCTTTAAACCAAATTTAGGAGTTCATATAATTGATTACAAGCTTTTCAACACAATTATATTGCAAAAACTCGATTTTTGTGCTTTTTACTCTGTTAAAATTCTAACGGGTCCATTGTTCGGCCCATTTAGACCCGCTCGTCCGAAACCTCTACAAAAAAGACCGCAAAACATGTTTTAATCAAATCTTAGGAGTTCATATAATTGATTACGAGGTTTCCAACACGATTATATTGCTAAAACACAATTTCTGAACTTTTGACTTAGCTAAAATTCTAATGGGTACATTGTTCGGCCCATTTAGACCCGCTCGTCCGAAACCTCTACAAAAAAGACCGATAAACAAGTTATAATCAAATTTTAGGAGTTTATATATTTGATTACGAGCTTATCAACACGATTATATTGTAAAAACTCAATTTTTGATCTTTTTACTCAGTTAAAATTCTAACGGGTCCATTGTTCGGCCCATTTAGACCAGCTCGTCTGAAACCTCTACAAAAGGGTTGCAATATAAGTTTTAATCGAAATTTAGGAGTTCATACAATTGATTACGAGCTTTTCAACACGATTATATTGCAAAAACTCAATTTCTGTACTTTTTACTCAGTTAAAATTCTAAAGGCTCCATTGTTCGGCCCATTTAGACCCGCTCGTCCGAAACCTCTACAAAAAGGGATGCAAAATAAGTTTTAATCCAAATTTAGGAGTTCATCCAATTGATTACGAGCTTTTCACTACGATTATATTGTAAAATCTCGATTTTTGTACTTTTTACTCAGTTAAAATTCTAACGGGTCCATTGTTCGGCCCATTTAGACACGCTCGTCCGAAACCTTTACAAAAAAAGACCGCAAAAGCAGTTAGAATCAAATTTTAGGAGTTCATATAATTGATTACGAGCTTTTCAACACGATTATATTGAAAATTCTCGATTACAGTTCTTTTTACTCAGTTAAAATTCTAACGGGTCCATTGTTCGACCCATTTAGACCCGCTCGTCCGAAACCTCTACAAAAGGGTTGCAAAATAAGTTTTAATCCAAATTTAGGAGTTCATACAATTTTTTACGAGCTTTTCAACACGATTATATTGCAAAAACTCTATTTTTGTGCTTTTTACTCAGTTAAAATTCTAATGGGTCCATTGTTCGGCCCATTTAGACCCGATCGTCTGAAACCTATATAAAAGGGGTTGCAAAATAAGTTTTAATCCAAATTTAGGAATGCATATAATTGATTACGTGCTTTTCAACATGATTATATTGTAAAAACTCGATTACAGTTCTTTTTACTCAGTTAAAATTTTAACAGGTCCATTGTTCGGCCCATTTAGACCCGATCGTCCGAAACCTATACAAAAGGGGTTGCAAAATAAGTTTTAATCCAAATTTAGGAATGCATATAATTGATTACGAGCTTTTCAACATGATTATATTGTAAAAACTCGATTACAGTTCTTTTTACTCAGTTAAAATTCTAACGGGTCCATTGTTCGGCCCATTTAGACCCGCTCGTCCGAAACCTCTACAAAAGGGTTGCAAAATTAGTTTTAATCCAAATTTAGGAGTTCATACAATTGATTACGAGCTTTTCAACAGAATTATATTGCAAAAACTCGATTTTTGCGCAGGATGCCTAGACGCCTCCACTGCGGAGCTTCGCGCCATTGTCACGGGGGCTACACTTGGTAGGGATGCCGGCTGGTGCAGCATCATTATCGAGTCCGACGCTGCTTTGGTCATCAAAAAAATACGTTGCCTCGGCCCGGACGCCTCTCCTTTACGGCCACATATTGATGCGGCTCGCCCTCTTTTTGTATCTATTCCTGATTTACATTTTCTTTATGTACCACGAGTTGCTAATGTTCTAGCTCATACTATTGCCAATTGGGCCTTGCACTCTAGGTCCTCATTGTTTTTTGGGTCGGGCTTGCCCGATATCTTACGCTCTATGGTACCGGTTGGTTTTCAACCCCATTGATTATATATATATATTTGGGCACTCTTTTCCCCTTTAGGACCCCCTCTGGGCCAGCCCAGTTGGGATTAGTGGGGTTTTTAATGAGGCATTTTTCTCAAAAAAAAATTCTAACGGGTCCATTGTTCGGCCCATTTAAAACCGCTCGTCCGAAACCTCTACAAAAGGGTTGCAAAATAAGTATTAATCCAAATTTATGAGTCCATACAATTAATTACGAGCTTTTCAATACGATTATATTGAAAAAACTCGATTTCTGTACTTTTTACTCTGTTAAAATTCTAACGGGTCCATTATTCGGCCCATTTAGACCCGCTCATCCGAAACCTTTACAAAAAAGACCGCAAAATAACTTAGAATCAAATTTTCGGAGTTCATATAATTGATATTGAGCTTTTCAACATGATTATATTGCAAAATCTCGATTACAGTTCTTTTTACTCAGTTAAAATTCTAACGGGTCCATTGTTCGGCCCATTTAGACCCGCTCGTCCGAAACCTCTACAAAAGGGTTGCAAAATAAGTTTTAATCCAAATTTAGGAATGCATATAATTGATTACGAGCTTTTCAACACGATTATATTGTAAAAACTCGATTTATGTACTTTTTACTCAGTTAAAATTCTAACGGGTCCATTGTTCGGCCCATTTAGACCCGCTCGTCCGAAACCTTTACAAAAAAGATCGCAAAATATGTTTTAATCAAATTTTAGGAGTTCATATAATTGATTAAGAGCTTCTCAACACGATTATATTGCAAAAACTCGATTTATGTTCTTTTTACTCAGTTAATATTCTAACGGGTCCATTGTTCGGCCAATTTAGACCCGCTCGTCCGAAACCTCTACAAAAGGGTTGAAATAAGTTTTAATCCAAATTTAGGAGTTCATACAATTGATTAAGAGTTTTTCAGCACAATTATATTGCAAAAACTCGATTTTTGTGATTTTTACTCAGTTAAATTTCTAACGGGTCCATTGTTCGACCCATTTAGAACCGCTCGTCTGAAACCTCTACAAATAGGTTGCAAAATAAGTTTTAATCCAAGTTTAGGACTTCATACAATTGATTACGAGCTTTTCAATACGATTATATTGCAAAAACTCGATTTCTGTACTTTTTACTCAGTTAAGATTCTAACGGGTCCATTGTTTGGCCCATTTAGACCCGCTCGTCCGAACCCTTTACAAAAAAGATCGCAAAATAAATTTTAATCAAATTTTAGGAGTTCATATAATTGATTAAGAGCTTTTCAACACGATTATATTGCAAAAACATGATTTATGTTCTTTTTACTAAGTTAATATTCTAACGGATCCATTGTTCGGCCCATTTAGACCCGCTCGTCCAAAACCTCTAAAAAGGGTTGCAAAACAAGTGTTAATCGAAATTTAGGAGTTCATACAATTGATAACGAGTGTTTCAACACGATTATATTGATAAAACTCGATTTCTGTACTTTTTACTCAGTTAAAATTCTATCGGGTCCATTGTTCGGCCCATTTAGACCCTATCGTCCGAAACCTATACAAAAGGGGTTGCAAAATAAGTTTTAATCCAAATTTAGGAATGCATATAACTAATTACGAGCATTTCAGCATGATTATATTGCAAAAACTCGATTACAGTTCTTTTTACTCAGTTAAAATTCTAACGGGTCCATTGTTCGGCCCATTTAAACCCGATTTTTCGAAACCTATACAAAAAGGGTTGCAAAATAAGTTTTAATCCAAATTTAGGAATGCATATAATTGATTACGAGCTTTTCAACACGATTATATTGCAAAAACTCGATTTCTGTTCTTTTTACTCAGTTAATATTCTAACGGGTCCATTGTTCGGCCCATTTAGACCCGCTCGTCCGAAACCTCTACAAAAGGGTTGCAAAATAAGTTTTAATCCAAATTTAGGAGATCATACAATTGATTACAAGCTTTTCAACACAATTATATTGCAAAAACTCGATTTTTGTGCTTTTTACTGAGTTAAAATTCTAAAGGGTCCATTGTTCCGCCCATTTAGACCCGCTCGTCTGAAACCTCTACAAAAGGGTTGCAAAATAAGTTTTAATCCAAATTTAGGAGTTCATACAAATGTTTACGAGCTTTTCAACACGATTATATTGCAAAAAATCGATTTCTATACTTTTACTCAATTAAAATTCTAACGGTTCCATTGTTCGGCCCAGTTAGACCCGCTCGTCCGAAACCTTTACAAAAAATGGCAAAATAAATTTTAATCAAATTTTAGGAGTTCATATAATTGATTAAGAGCTTTTCAACACGAATATATTGCAAAAACTTGATTTCTGTTCTTTTTACTCAGTTAATATCCTAATGGGCCCATTGTTCGGCCCATTTAGACCCGCTTGTCTGAAACCTCTACAAAAGGGTTGCAAAATAAGTTTTAATCCAAATTTAGGAGTTCATACAATTGATTACGAGCTTTTCAACACGATTATATTGCAAAAACTCGATTTCTATACTTTTTACTCAATTAAAATTCTAACGGGTCCATTGTTCGACCCATTTAGACCCGCTCGTCCGAAACCTTTACAAAAAAGATCGCAAAATAAATTTTAATCAAATTTTAGGAGTTCATATAATTGATTAAGAGCTTTTCAACACGATTATATTGCAAAAACTTGATTTCTGTTCTTTTTACTCAGTTAATATTCTAACGGGTCCACTGTTCGGCACATTTAAACCCGCTCGTCCGAAACCTCTACAAAAGGGTTGCAAAATAAGTTTTAATCCAAATTTAGGAGTTTATACAATTGATTACGAGCTTTTCAACACAATTATATTGTAAAAACTCGATTTTTTTGCTTTTTACTAAGTTAAAATTCTAAAGGGTCCATTGTTCGGCCCATTTAGACCCGATCGTCCGAAACCTATACAAAAGGGGTTGCAAAATAAGTTTTAATCCAAATTTAGGAATGCATATAATTGATTACGAGCTTTTCAACACGATTATATTGCTCAAACTTGATTTCTATACTTTTTACTCAGTTATAATACTAACGGGTCCATTGTTCGGCCCATTTAGACCCGTTCGTCTTAAACCTCTACAAAAGGGTTGCAAAATAAGTTTTAATCCAAATTTAGGAGTACATACAATTGTTTACGAGACTTTCAAAACGATTATATTGCAAAAACTCGATTTCTATAATTTTTTCTCAATTAAAATTCTAACGGGTCCATTGTTCGGCCCATTTAGACCCGCTCGTCTGAAACCTCTTCAAAAGGGTTGCAAAATAAGTATTAATCCAAATTTAGGAGTTCATACAATTGTTTACGAGCTTTTCAACACGATTATATTGCAAAAACTCGAATTCTATACTTTTTACTCAATTAAAATTCTAACGGGTCCATTGTTCGGCCCATTTAGACCCGCTCGTCCGAAACCTCTACAAAAAAGATCGCAAAATAAGTTTTAATCAAATTTTAGGAGTTCATATAATTGATTAAGAGCTTTTCAACACGATTATATTGTAAAAACTCGATTTCTGTTCTTTTTACTCAGTTAATATTCTAACGGGTCCATTGTTCAGCCCATTTAGACCCGCTCGTCTGAAACCTATACAAAAGGGTTGCAAAATAAGTTTTAATCCAAATTTAGGAGTTCATGCAATTGTTTACGAGCTTTTCAACACAATTATATTGCAAAAACTCGATTTTTGTGCTTTTTACTGAGTTAAAATTCTAAAGGGTCCATTGTTCCGCCCATTTAGACTCGCTCGTCTGAAACCTCTACAAAAGGGTTGCAAAATAAGTTTTAATCCAAATTTAGGAGTTCATACAATTGTTTACAAGCTTTTCAAAACGATTATATTGCAAAAACTCGATTTCTATACCTTTTACTCAATTAAAATTCTAACGGGTCCATTGTTCGGCCCATTTAGACCCGCTCGTCTGAAACCTCTACAAAAGGTTTGCAAAATAAGTTTTAATCCAAATTTAGGAGTTCATATAATTGTTTACGAGCTTTTCAACACAATTATATTGCAAAAACTCGATTTCTGTTCTTTTTACTCAGTTAATATTCTAACGGGTCCATTGTTCGGCCCATTTAGACCCGCTCGTCTGAAACCTCTACAAAAGGGTTGCAAAATAAGTTTTAATCCAAATTTAGGAGTTCATACAATTGTTTACGAGCTTTTCAACACGATTATATTGCAAAAACTCGATTTCTATACTTTTTACTCAATTAAAATTCTAACAGGTCCATTGTTCGGCCCATTTAGACCCGCTCGTCCGAAACCTTTACAAAAAAGATCGCAAAATATATTTTAATCAAATTTTAGGAGTTCATATAATTGATTAAGAGCTTTTCAACACGATAATATTGCAAAAACTTGATTTCTGTTCTTTTTACTCAGTTAATATTCTAACGGGTCCATTGTTCGGCCCATTTAGACCCGCTCGTCCGAAACCTCTACAAAAGGGTTGCAAAATAAGTTTTAATCCAAATTTAGGAGTTCATACTATTGATTACGAGCTTTTCAACACAATTATATTGCAAAAACTCGATTTTTGTGCATTTTACTCAGTTAAAATTCTAACGGGTCCATTGTTCGACCTATTTAGACCCGTTCGTCCGAAACCTTTACAAAAAAGACCGCAAAATAAGTTAGAATCAAATTTTAGGAGTTCATATAATTGATTACGAGCTTTTCAACATGATTATATTGCAAAATCTCGATTATAGTTCTTTTTACTTAGTTAAAATTCTAACGGGTAACATGCGGGTGGGATGGCTCTCAATTCTCTCTCAAACTTTTCTGGGTTCCTTGTTTGGTTTTGGCTCTCTCTTCCATTTTTTCCGGTGATTTTTCTCACCAAACCCCTCTCCCCTCACGGCAACCTTTCCCCTTCTGCCGGTCTTGCCATTAACTTTTCAAGTTACACGGTTATCCTGATTTCCTTGGGAAGCGGGATGAGAATCCCAAGAGCCATCCCACTCTGCCAACAACAACAAATATCAGGTTATTTCTATCCTTTTATCTTTTTTTATTATTTTATATTATCTTTTCGGCCTTTTTACTTGTTTTTCGAGATTTGGGCGTCTCTAGAATTCCATAATCACTTCACTAGATTTATTTCCCTTTTTACAAGGTTTTTCTGCTCCTGGTTTTGTTTTCACCAGCTGGTACCGATGAGACTCTCTCAGCGTTCCAAAGATCGAGGTTGTAAAGATAGATCTATGCAGAGTCTTCTTCACCATCTCAGATCTGGGTTTCAAGGCTTAATCGGTGGTTCTTCTCCGCTACATTTTTTTTGCTTATTTTCATTTCTAGATCTAATCTTTGGTTTTTGGGTTTCTCTTCATTTGTGTCGCTTCTGTTTGCTTTACCGGAAATTTCTCTTTCCGGAGATGGGTCTTGTTATTTCTATTTCCTTCATCCTTTCGGTTCTGGTGATCTCTCTTCTCCAATATCCGAATGGCTTTAGCGGTAAGTTCGGCCGACATCTTTCTTTTTCCGTTTTTTATTTCATTTCTCATCTCTTTTTTAGCTATAATCTAATCGATTGGTTTTGGCTCTCTCTTTACATATTCTGTCTTTGCCGTTTTATCGGTGTTATCTCCTTCCAGCGGTGGGCCGCGGCGGCGGCAGTTTACATTAAACTTTGGTCCCCTCTATCCTTTATCCCTCCCTTTTTAATATATGTTTTTTATCTTTTCTGCCTCTCCTCCTTTTTGCATAATATTTATTTAGGGTTTCTCTTTTGCTTATTCTTTACATCTAATTTTCATTTTGTTGTCTTCTGTTATCAGACTTTTGCTAATGATCTGGATCTGAGGATTATCCGTAGGGCCTCCTCGAAGGATCTGATTCATCATTTAGATTTTCATGCTATCTCTGACTGTCTTTTTTCCATTCTCTTCCTCTCCTTTTCTTTTTTCTTTTTTAATAAGCTTCATCTGCATTGCCTTACTAATTTTTTTCTATTTTGTTTCAGTTCTCTCTTTCTTTTATGCTATTCCTCAATCGATCGGCTAATCGGTTATACCATGACTGTTACCTCTCCCCTCTTCTTTTCTCATTCCTTTCTGCCTATCATTTTATTTATTTTTCCTTTGTCTCTTCAACAGATCGAACATGCTTTCTCTTCCCTCTGGGTAGCTTGTATTGTATGGCTTTTATTTCGAAGGTATGTTCTGTCACACTTTTGTCTTTTATTTCTCTCTTCATGCAAGCACTGGCTTGTGTTATCTCCTAACTATTATATTATGCATCTTAACCATATCCTTTATCTGTCCCATTTCATCATATGGCTCAACCTTTGCTTGCACATCTCTTTATCTTTCTGTTCTCTGCAAAATGTTTATGCTTATCTAAGTCTATTTAGATTATCTACTATCTATTACAAACAACCAGCCCTTTCATGGAAACAATTACCAGCCCATTTATTGGGATATTTCTCAGTTATACATATAATACAAAAATTGCATCATCTAAAAGCTAATTTGAATCCTGATCTACTTCATATATCAAAATATGATTATTCAATTACTATTAATTTTATTTTACCATATACCATCAACCTTCTTCGAGGGGCAAACCTTTTATACATAAATGGTTTATACTATGCTACCCATATTGTCGCTATCTGTAATATTCTTTATTACTTATCTATTCTATTATATTTTAAAACAATTCTAAAATATATATATCCTCTCCACCACAATGATGTCTCTCTGTTAACTGTCACTAATATAATATTAATTCAAACAAAAATGTCTGCTATCCCTCTGTTAACTATCATGTTACATGCATCCAAATTACCTTTTAAAAGTAATTTTTATAATCGTTCTAAAACGGATACTGTAATCTCTCTTTCTATATTCTTTATTATAGTCTTCATATTTTCAGTCATGCATACATACTTGGTCACAATTCTGAAAACTTATTCTAATATAATTTACATATTTTACTGCTGGATATCTCCTGTATATAATCATGTAATTTTTACCTCTTGGACTAATCTGTGTAATGAACTACTGTACAAAGTCTATTTCATCTTTGCCAATCACCTTAATATTATTACTGTCTACCCATCATTTGACACCATCACATCCATGTCTCTTTATCATTTGACTATATTAAACTTTAACTTTACTTTTTTATCTTCTCTTTCATTATGTACCTATTGTACTATAAATTGCTGCCCTTTAACTCTCTGCATTTGTACTTTCTTTGCTTCTTTCTTTGGGTTTTCTCGTTATGCAACAATAATGGCAACCATTACGCAAGTTACTAGGCAAATGCTAAAGGAAAGATGTGACATCTATTCTCCTACTGGATTACGGTTTAATTTAATTATAGTTAAATTCAATTGCATTCCCCCCTATATTTTTTTGCTCTTTTGGACTGTAATAATCTTCTTATCCCCGCTTCCTCTGTCCCCTGGGTCTGTAATTTTTTATTGCCTTCTTTCTTTCCTGCTTTTCTTTTATTTTTACTATGCTTTTATATGCTTTCTATTTTACGTTAAAACTGCCATGCATGCTTTATTTTCCTCTTTAGATGAATGTTATTATATTAACTTACATTACCTGCTGATACACTCGAAAAAACTCTATCCCCACTACACCTTTCTAGGTGAAATCTTACAAGCCCACATTTGGGATCTTTTTCATTTACTATTAAATAGGAGCTTTTCAATCAAAAAATATATTAATTTTTCAAATTTATTAATAATCTTTAGCTCTATTTTCTCAATAATACGGTCAAACTTTCCCTCAATCTATTTCTTCTGTTTTTTTTTCACCATTTATTACCTATCTCTTAATGTGTCCAACTTTTCAAATCCCTTTAAATTATTTTATTATTATTACTTTCCTCTTATATTGTCTGTCTATAATTATATTCCAAAAGCCAATTTTACTTTCCTTTTTGTCAGAAAATAAAAACAAATTCCCGTCATTTATTCTCAAGCCTTCCTCTTTCCGTTTTTATATATATTTAAAATTCCATGAATATATCTTTCCGTTTCTATTCTATTTATTACAATTAACTATATTTCTAAGATCACTTTCATTAAACCTTGCCACTTATTTTGCAATATCAATTCAATTAATGAATTTAATTTTCGTTATTTATACAATTTATTTCCAATTGTTTGTACAACCTAAAATTATTCTCTGTATTAACTATTCAATTGTTAAAATATTTCCTTTTGTTGCCAAAGCCACACAGATCTTTCTTTTTTTATCCTCTCTTACCAGCCAATTTTTCTATAAAATCTTTTTAATCTTACCATTAAACCTCAATTTAAACTTATATAGGCATTTAAGATACACACCACTAATATCTTCTAGAATTTCCTCCTTTACTAAGTTTTCTAGTTCATTTAAGGAAAGTACTTTTTATAATTTATTTTATGTTTTTAATAGATTCTATCTCTTCCAATCGCTAATTATTTTACCAAATTCTCCTCAATCTTCTTTCCATATCCCATCCTCTTCAACCGTCTTCTTTATATACGTACATCACAACGATACCAACCCACAAAATTCTTCCTATCATTCAAATTTCTCATACCTACCAACTCTCTCAATGGTTTCATCCTCTTCTATCCCCCAACTCAGCTCCATCAACCTCACCAACGAAGAAGCAGAACTGCTCTACACACCTGACTTTGGTTGGGATATTGTCAAGGAAGACCCCAAGCTGATTGTAATCGGTCGCTTCATATCGTCTAAGCCGTTAGACATATACGCTGTTATCAATGCATTCGAAGGAATCTGGAAACCTAATGAGGTAGTTTCCATTTCAGTTATACAAGATAATTTCGTCAAAATCAAGTTCAAGGATATCAAGAATTGCTATGAGATCATCAATCGCGGTCCTTGGCTATATAAGGATGAATGGTTAGCAGTTACTGAATATGATCCAGCCAAATCCCTAAACGACTACAACTTCAATACCATGAGAATCTGGATCTGAATTTTCTCCCTCCCTGATTCTCTTTATGCTGATGTTGACCGATCCCACCTGGTGGGACATGCTCTAGGATCAATGGTAGGAATTGTCCTCCGTACGGATACCCGTGACGTTGAGGGGAATATGAAGGACTTCCTTCGGGTTGAAATTCTACTTAACATCTCCAGACCTGTCACCCGCTTTGTGTTTATTGGATCAGGCGAAAACAAAATCATTTGCCGTATACAGTATGAAAGACTCCCTACTCTCTGTCCTGGTTGTGGTATTATCAGCCACACATTAGAGAACTGTCCTATCCGTTCTTCACTCGATCTCAACAAATTACAGTACGGAGAATGGCTCCGTTACCTTCCCCCAAGACGTCGCCCAGTTGGTTTTCGTGGGCGTATCCGCAATGTGGAACCAAATCTGAATCCAAACATCCCTCCAGTGAATGGTAATTTTACTTCATCATTTACAATAGTCTCTTTTTTCACTAGATCTTTTACCCCAATTATTATGTCTAAATATTTACCTCATGGTCTTCTCGTAGTGGCCCCAACAAACATTCTAGCAGCTTCGGCCAGCCCTACTGCTCCTCCAACCGATCAGAACAATTTGGGTAAAATAATTTACATCCTCATCATCCTTTATATAAATGACTATAAGTATCTAATTACAAGCAATCTCCAATACATAGGTTCTCTAAATGAAGGCGATGCCGCCTCCTTTACGGAACAAGCAACCGAGGAAGCCCAAAACGTTGACATGGCCATGGATGAAGGCCCCAATTCTGTTAAAGATCCCCCTGCAGCTGATTTGAAGCAAAAAGCTCCTCTCGAGCCCCAACCCCTGAACACCATCTATCCCATTCCAGAAGATGGTTCTGATGATGATTGGGACACCACGGATGATTATGGTGTCCCTAGCCCTACTGCCCAGCAGATTAAAAAATTTGACTCTGAATCGAGTAAGCCTTCTAAACCCACTGATACAATATTCAATGACTTTAATCAGTGGTTACTTAAAACTTACCCCAATGATGCAGCCCCTGCACCGCACCTGCACCTGCTCCTGCACCTGCACCAGCCCAAACGAACCGAGGCATGAAACGCCACTCTCCAATACAAGTATCGCTCCCACCGAAAAAATCCAAACCGTCAGGATCCACTCCAAAAGCTGGGATGAGCAGCTCTAAAAACTCTCCGGCGGCGGCTGATTCCCAGCCCCGCCGAGCAAAATGAGGATCCTATGCTGGAACTGTCAGGGTCTTGGACAAGCCCCGACGGTTCAACATTTCCGGTCCTATGTCCAACGCACCAACCCTGATATCATTTTCTTATGCGAAACTAAAATAAATAACGCAGAATGTAACCGCATATGTCTTTCATTAGGTATGTTAGACATTATTTCTATTTCCCCTACGGAAGGGTGTTCCGGTATTTCCCTATTTGCAGTTAACAATATCAATATAAGTTTAATTTCTTATTCGTCGCGTTATATTCACACTCAAATAACAAAAAACAACTCTACAATGTTTTTTACTGGAATGCACGGTTTTCCGGAAACTAGCCAAAAATATAAAACATATGAACTTATAGATTCATTATACCCTTCTACTAAAAATAACCCATGGCTCCTCGGTGGGGATTTTAATGAAATATTAACTGATTCTGAAAAACAAGGAGGCCCCAGAAGGGCTAGATCACAAATTAAAAATTTTCGAAACTGTCTAATACGAAACAACCTCTTTGATTGCAAGCCAACTTCTGGATGGTTCACATGGACTAAAGTCGGACCCTTAACCCCGGTAATACATGAAAGATTGGATCGATTTATAGCTAATTCTGAGTGGCAAGACCTTTACCCTTCCTACCGAATTACCACTGAGTATGTTGCCAAATCTGATCATTGCTTCCTTCTCCTTGAATTAGAACCTTCGGTTTCTAAACCCATAACACAACCTTCCAATAATTTCCGATTCGAAAGCTGCTGGGCCAACAATGTAGATAATATTCAAACAATCAAAAGGACCTGGGCTGATACTCCCGGAACAGTAATTAATAAAATCAATGATGTTGGCACACACTTAGAAGAATGGCAAAACCAACAACGTTTTAAATCAACTGGAAGAATTAAATTCCTCACTAAAAAAATTAATAAATTACTATATCGTCCCTTAAATGCCACTAATGAACAAATTTACTTAAATTATAGAACTGAACTAAATAAACTCTTAACAGAACAAGAAATATATTGGGCTCAAAGATCTCGCACTCTCTGGCTTTCCCAAGGGGACAAAAATACCAAGTTCTTCCATGCCCGAGCAACTAATAGGAATAAGAAAAATTTGATTACAGGCCTTTACGACGCCAACTCGAATTGGCATACGTCTGAATCAGACCTTATGAATATCGCCTCTGCATATTTCCAAAATTTGTTTACAACATCCAACCCCCAAATATCGAACAATATTCTTGATAAAATTCACCCTTCCATCAATCATTCAATGAATGAAACCCTTCTAAAGTCTTTCACTAAAGAGGAAATTCTCCATGCCTTTAAAGATATTGACCCTAGGAAGGCTCCTGGTATCGATGGCCTACCCAGTAGCTTTTTTAGACAACACTGGGATATAGTGGGTGATGATGTTATTAATCTCTGTTCCAATCTTCTAAACGGCAATGCCGACATGGCATCAGTCAACAAAACTATATTAGTACTAATTCCCAAAGTACATGATCCAACCTCTATGAAACAACTCAGACCAATTAGCCTCTGCACTGTCCTTTATAAAATAGTTGCCAAAACAATAGTCAACAGAATGAAACGGGCTATACCTCTATGCATAAGCCCTAATCAAGCAGCCTTTGTCCAGGGACGCAATATATCAGACAATATCCTTGTTGCTCATGAAATTATTCATAATATTAACTCAGGAGCTACTAAGTCCTCTCAAGGAGCTGCTCTTAAGCTAGACATGGAGAAAGCTTTTAATAGAGTAGAATGGTCTTTTCTTGCAAAAGTTATGGAACGTATGGGCTTCGCATCCGAATGAATCGATCTTATAATGCGTTGCATTACTACAGTCTCCTTCTCAGTTAGAATTAATAATTCTTTCTCACCACCCTTTCAACCTCAACGTGGTCTTCGCCAGGGGGATCCCCTATCCCCTTTCCTCTTTCTCTTTTTCACTCAAGGCCTCTCGGCTTATTTAGATGCTGCTCAACAAACTAAAATACTTCCAGGACTAGGTGCATGTAAATATGGGCCTAAAGTCAACCACCAGCTTTTCGCCGATGATTGTATGGTTTTCATCAATACTAATCAATCCGAAGCGTCCCTTCTTAAAAATGCTCTTCAAACGTATGCTAATGCATCCGATCAAGCGGTTAATTTCGAAAAATCAACGATTTTTTATAACCCGCGTACACCATCAGCAACAAGAAATGCAATCAACAACATTTTGCAAGTACGTGAGGTTACTAATCCTGGAGTATATCTAGGCATTCCACTTCTAATTGGGAAAAATAAAACTGAATCACTAGGGTTTGTACGCGATAAAGTACATGATCGTCTCTCTAGTTGGGACAAACATCTACTCTATTTCAGTGGGCGAGAAATATTCATCAAAGCTGTCTTACAATCTCTCCCACAATATGTCATGTCCTGCTATCTTCTACCACAAAATATCATCGATGACATGACTACATCAATCCGTCAATACTGGTGGACTGGCAAATCCAACAAAAAAGGATGGCATATGATCCCCTGGAACCGTGTATGCTTACCTAAATCTGCTGGTGGCATGGGTTTTAAGGATTTGCACGACTTTAACATTGCTCTCTTGGGCAAGCAAATTTGGAAACTCATCTGTGAACCAAACTCTTTATTAGGACAAATATATCGTTCAAAATACTTTCCCTCAGGCAACATACTAGATGCACCAAAACCCAACAGGGGCTCTTTTGCTTGGCAAGGAATGTATAACGCGCTTCAGCGTCTTTTCCCCGGATTTCTTCATCGCCCTGGCATAAACAGTAATATTAGAATACACAAAGATACATGGGGAGGGTCTTCCCCGATTGAGCTCACTGGGGATTACGAAATCTCAGATGAATTTTATATTCGATGTCGCGATTTTATGATTCGTAACCAAATTGCTTGGGATCCGGATAAGGTAAGAAATTACTTCAATCCAATTGATGCCGATGCTATTCTTCGCATCCCCATCATTAATGATCAACGGGATTCAATACTCTGGTCTCGTAACGACTCGGGTATTTACTCAGTTCGTTCTAGATATATTTTCCTACAACGCTCCATAATCCCACCTTTGTCACCAACTCGTTTCTGGAAGTTTTTATCCAAAATCAAAGCTTTGCCCAAGGTTAAAACTTTTGGTTGGCGTATGGCATCTGACGCTCTACCAGTTGGATCTAAAATGCAAGCCTTTTCTCCTAACTCGGGACCTTGTCCTATTTGTGGTAGCCACTCGGAATCGATTCTTCATGCGTTTTGTGACTACCCTGGGGCATCTGAAGCCCTCCAAATTAGTGGTATCCCTATCACTCTATATAAGAGTATAGCCCCCACGCCTCTGCAATGGTTGGAGGAAGCAGCCACTACAATTCCCCCTGATAAATTTGGTCTCTTCCTTACTACTTTATGGAATATATGGAACAGACGTAACGACTGGGTACATAACCAACATCTACAACCACCCTGGCTAATTGCTGTTAATTCCATTAGCTTACATGATGAATTTTGTAATGCCTTAAAGACATCTGATCCAGCTCCAACTACCTTTTCTAATCCTTCCTGGACCCCTCCCCCACTTCATCATATCAAAATAAATGTGGATGGAGCCTTTAATCCATCAACTCGTGCAGCAGCCGTTGGCACTGTTGCTCGTGATTCTGCAGGTAAAGTTGTGGGTGGCATTGCATTTCCCCTTGGCAGCTGTCAGGACGCTATCACCAGTGAAGGGGAAAGCATCCTCGCTGGTCTCACCTTTGCCCGATCTCAAGGCTGGAACCGTATTTTGATTGAAACTGACTGCGCCTCCCTCGCGAATAGGATCAACAACCCTGCTCAGGACCTTTCTACCATGGGACCTACTATTCTCCAGATTCAAGCTTTTCTTCATGATTTTGACTTTGTAACTATTTCTTTTGTACGCCGTGAGGAAAATATTATAGCCCATACGTTGGCTAATTCCGCTCTGAATTCTATGACTTCTATGTCATTCAATTCGGATATTCGATCTTGTATCCAACACTTTGTAACAGATTCTTGATTAATAAAATGTGGGCACTCTTTTCCCCTTTTTAGGGTCCTCTAGCTCTGCTTGAAGGACAGTAGTAAGGGTTTTTAATGAGGCCTTTTCTTCAAAAAAAAATTCTAACGGGTCCATTGTTCGGCCCATTTAGACTCGCTCGTCCGAAACCTCTACAAAAGGGTTGCAAAATAAGTTTTAATCAAAATTTAGGAGTTCATACAATTGTTTATGAGCTTTTCAACACGATTATATTGCAAAAACACGATTTCTGTTCTTTTTACTCAGTTAAAATTCTAACGGGTCCATTGTTCCCACCATTTAGACCCCCTCGTCCGAAACTTCTACAAAAAAGACCGACAAACAAGTTAGAATCAAATTTTAGGATTTCATATAATTGATTACGAGCTTTCAACATGACTATATTGCAAAAACTTGATTTCTGTACTTTTTACTCAGTTAAAATTCTAACGGGTCCATTGTTCGGCCCATTTAGACCCTCTCGTCCGAAACCTTTACAAAAAAGATCGCAAAATAAGTTTTAATCAAATTTTAGGAGTTCATATAATTGATTAAGAACTTTTCAACATGATTATATTGCAAAAACTCGATTTCTGTTCTTTTTACTCAGTTAATATTCTAACGGGTCCATTGTTCGGCCCAATTAGACCCGCTCGTCCGAAACCTCTACAAAAGGGTTGCAAAATAAGTTTTAATCCAAATTTAGGATTTCATACAATTGATTACGAGCTTTTCAACACAATTATATTGCAAAAACTCGATTTTTGTGCTTTTTACTCAGTTAAAATTCTAATGGGTCCATTGTTCGGCCCATTTAGACTCGCTCGTCCGAAACCTCTACAAAATGGTTCCAAAATAAGTTTTAATCAAAATTTAGGAGTTCATGCAATTGATTACGAGCTTTTCAACACGATTATATTGCAAAAACTCGATTTCTGTACTTTTTACTCAGTTAAAATTCTAACGGGTCCATTGTTCGGCCCATTTAGACCCGCTCGTCCGAAACCTTTACAAAAAAAGATCGCAAAATAAATTTTAATCAAATTTTAGGAGTTCATATAATTGATTAAGAGCTTTTCAACACGATTATATTGAAAAAACTTGATTTCTGTTTTTTTTACTCAGTTAATATTCTAACGGGTCCATTGTTCGGCCCATTTAGACCTGCTCGTCCGAAACCTCTACAAAAGGGTTTTCAAAATAAGTTTTAATCCAAATTTAGGTGTTCATACAATAGATTATGAGCTTTTCAACACAATTACATTGCAAAAACTCGATTTTTGTGCTTTTTACTCAGTTAAAATTCTAATGTGTCCATTGTTCGGCCCATTTAGACCCGCTCGTCCGAAACTTTTACAAAAAAGATTGCAAAATAAGTTAGAATCAAATTTTAGGTGTTCATATAATTGATTAAGAGCTTTTCAACACGATTATATTGCAAAAACTCAATTTCTATACTTTTTACTCGGTTAAAATTCTAACGGGTCCATTGTTCTGCACATTTAGACTCGCTCGTCCGAAACCTTCCAAAAAGGACCGCAAAATAAGTTTTAATTAAAATTTAGGAGTTCATATAATTGATTACGAGCTTTTCAACACGATTATATAGCAAAAACTCGATTTTTGTGCTTTTTACTCAGTTAATATTCTAACGGGTCCATTGTTCGGCCCATTTAGACCCGCTCGTCCGAAACCTCTACAAAAGGGCTGCAAAATAAGTTTTAATCCAAATTTAGGAGTTCATACAATTGATTAAGAGCTTTTCAACACAATTATATTGCAAAAACTCGATTTTTGTGCTTTTTACTAAGTTAAAATTCTAACGGGTCCATTGTTCGGCCCATTTAGACCCGCTCGTCCGAAACCTCTACAAAAGGGTTGCAAAATAAGTTTTAATCCAAATTTAGGAGTTCATACAATTGATCACGAGCGTTGCAACACGATTATATTGCAAAAACTCGATTTCTGTACTTTTTACTCAGTTAAAATTCTAACGGGTCCATTGTTCGGCCTATTTAGACCCGATCGTCCGAAACCTATACAAAAAGGGTTGCAAAATAAGTTTTAATCCAAATTTAGGAATGCATATAATTGATTACGAGGTTTTCAACACGATTATATTGCAAAAACTCGATTTCTATACTTTTTACTCATTTAAAATTCTAACGGGTCCACTGTTTGGCCCATTTAGACCCGCTCGTCCGAAACCTTTACGAAAAAGATCGCAAAATAAGTTAGAATCAAATTTTAGGAGTTCATATAATTGATTAAGAACTTTTCAACAGATTATATTTAAAAACGCTTTTTCTGTTCTTTTTCCCCAGTTAATATTCTAACGGGTCTATTGTTCGGCCCATTTAGACCCGATCGTTTGGAACCTCTACAAAAGGGTTGAAAAATAAGTTTTAATCCAAATTTAGGAGTTCATACAATTGATTACGAGCTTTTCAATACGATTATATTGCAAAAACTCGATTTCTGTACTTTTTACTCAGTTAAAATTCTAACGGGTCCATTGTTCGGCCCATTTAGACTCGCTCGTCCGAAACCTCTACTAAAGGGTTGCAAAATAAGTTTTAATCTAAATTTAGGAGTTCATACAATTGTTTATGAGCTTTTCAACACGATTATATTGCAAAAACACGTTTTCTGTTCTTTTTACTCAGTTAAAATTCTAACGGGTCCATTGTTCGGCCCATTTAGACCCGCTCGTCCGAAACCTTTACAAAAAATATCGCAAAATAATTTAGAATCAAATTTGAGGAGTTCATATAATTGATTAAGAGCTTTTCAACACGATTATATTGCAAAAACTCAATTTCTATACTTTTTACTCGGTTAAAATTCTAACGGGTCCATTGTTCTGCCTATTTAGACTCGCTCGTCCGAAACCTTACAAAAAGGACCGCAAAATAAGTTTTAATCAAAATTTAGGAGTTCATATAATTGATTACGAGCTTTTCAACACGATTATATTGCAAAAACTCGATTTCTGTTCTTTTTACTCAATTAATATTCTAACGGGTCCATTGTTCGGCCCATTTAGACCCGCTCGTCCGAAACCTCTACAAAAGGGCTGCAAAATAAGTTTTAATCCAAATTTAGGAGTTCATACAATTGATTACGAGCTTTTCAACGTAATTATATTGCAAAAACTCGATTTTTGTGCTTTTTACTCATTTAAAATTCTAACGGGTCCATTGTTCGGCCTATTTAGACCCGCTCGTCCGAAACCTCTACAAAAAGGTTTTAAAATAAGTTTTAATCCAAATTTAGGAGTTCATACAATTGATTACGAGCTTTTCAACACAATTATATTGCAAACACTCGATTTGTGTGCTTTTTACTCAGTTAAAATTCTAACGGGTCCATTGTTCGGCCCATTTAGAACCGCTCATCCGAAACCTCTACCAAAGGGTTGCAAAATAAGTTTTAATCCAAATTTAGGAGTTCATACAATTGATTACAAGCTTTTGAATACGATTATATTGCAAAAACTCGATTTCTGTACTTTTTACTCAGTTAAAATTCTAACGGGTCCGTTGTTCGGCCCATTTAGACCCGCTCTTCCGAAACCTTTACAAAAAAGCGCAAAATATGTTAGAATCAAATTTTATGAGTTCATATAATTGATTACGAGCTTTTCAACATGATTATATTGCAAAATCTCGATTACAGTACTTTTTACTCAGTTAAAATTCTAACGGGTCCATTGTTCGGCCCATTTAGACCCGCTCGTCCGAAACCTCTACAAAAGGGTTGCAAAATAAGTTTTTATCCAAATTTAGGAGTTCATACAATTGTTTACGAGCTTTTCAACATGATTATATTGCAAAAACTCGATTTCTGTACTTTTTACTTAGTTAAAATTCTAACGCGTCCATTGTTCGGCCCATTTAGACCCGCTCGTCCGAAACCTTTACAGAAAAGATCGCAAAATAAATTTTAATCAAATTTTAGGAGTTCATATAATTGATTAAGAGCTTTTCAACACGATTATATTGCAAAAACTTGATTTCTGTTCTTTTTACTCAGTTAATATTCTAACGGGTCCATTGTTCGGCCCATTTAGACCCGCTCGTCCGAAACCTTTACAAAAAAGATTGCAAAATAAGTTAGAATCAAATTTTAGGAGTTCATATAATTGATTAAGAGCTTTTTAACACGATTATATTGCAAAAACTCAATTTCTATACTTTTTACTCGGTTAAAATTCTAACGGGTCCATTGTTCTACCTATTTAGACTCGCTCGTCCGAAACCTTACAAAAAGGACCGCAAAATAAGTTTTAATCAAAATTTAGGAGTTCATATAATTGATTACGAGCTTTTCAACACGATTATATTGCAAAAACTCGATTTCTGTTCTTTTTACTCAGTTAATATTCTAACGGGTCCATTGTTCTGCCCATTTAGACCCGCTCGACCGAAACCTCTACAAAAGGGCTGCAAAATAAGTTTTAATCTAAATTTAGGAGTTCATACAATTGATTACGAGCTTTTCAACACAATTATATTGCAAAAACTCGATTTTTGTGCTTTTTACTCAGTTAAAATTCTAACGGGTCCATTGTTCAGCCCATTTAGACCCGCTCGTCCGAAACCTCTACAAAAGGGTTGCAAAAGAAGTGTTAATCCAAATTTAGGAGTTCATACAATTGATCACGAGCGTTTCAACACGATTATATTGCAAAAACTCGATTTCTGTACTTTTTACTCAGTTAAAATTCTAATGGGTCCTTTGTTCGGCC
Organism: Hibiscus trionum; assembly: GCA_030270665.1. Taxonomy (NCBI): domain Eukaryota; kingdom Viridiplantae; phylum Streptophyta; class Magnoliopsida; order Malvales; family Malvaceae; genus Hibiscus; species Hibiscus trionum. The sequence goes on along the minus strand of BSYR01000010.1, from coordinate 31,463,202 downwards.
TATTTAGTCTAGATCGTCCGAAACCTATACAAAAAGGGTTGCACAATAAGTTTTAATCCAAATTTAGTAATGTATATAATTGATTACGAGCATTTCAACATGATTACATTGCAAAAAACACGATTTCTATACTTTTTACTCAGTTAAAATTCTAACGGGTCCACTGTTCGGCCTATTTAGACCCGCTCGTCTGAAACCTCTACAAAAGGGTTGCAAAATAAGTTTTAATCCAAATTTAGGAGTTCATACAATTTATTATGAGCTTTTCAACACAATTATATTGCAAAAACTCGATTACTATACTTTCTATTTAGTTAAAATTTTAACGGGTCTATTTTTCGGCCCAGTAGGACCCGCTCGTCTGAAACCCCTAAAAAAGAGTTGCAAAATAAGTTTTAATCCAAATTTAAGAGTTCATACATATGATTACGAGCTTTTCAAAACGATTATATTGCAAAAACTAGATTTATGTACTTTTTACTCTGTTAAAATTCTAACGGGTCCATTGTTCGGCTCATTTAGACTCGCTCGTCCGAAACCTCAACAAAAGGGTTGCAAAATAAGTTTTAATCCAAATTTAGGAGTTCATACAATTGATTACGAGCTTCTCAACACAATTATATTGCAAAAACTCGATTTTTGTGCTTTTTACTCAGTTAAAATTCTAACGGGTCCATTGTTCGGCCCATTTAGACCCGCTCGTCCGAAACCTCTACAAAAAGGTTGCAAAATAAGTGTTAATCCAAATTTAGGATTTCATACAATTGATTATGAGCGTTTCAATACGATTATATTGCAAAAACTCGATTTTTGTACTTTTTACTCAGTTAAAATTCTAACGGGTCCATTGTTCGGCCCATTTAGACCCGACCGTCCGAAACCTATACAAAAAGGGCTGCAAAATAAGTTTTAATCCAAATTTAGGAATGCATATAATTGATTACGTGCTTTTTAACACGATTATATTACAAAAACTCGATTTCTATATATTTTACTCAGTTAAAATTCTAACGGGTCCACTATTCGGCCCATTTAGACCCGCTCGTCCGAAACCTCTACAAAGGGTTGCAAAATAAGTTTTAAAACAAATTTAGGAGTTCATATAATTGATTACGAGCTTTTCAACACGATTATATTGCAAAAACTCGATTTCTGTTCTTTTTACTCAGTTAATATTCTAACGGGTCCATTGTTCGGCCCATTTAGACCCGCTCCTCCGAAACCTCTACAAAAGGGTTGCAAAATAAGTGTTAATCCAAATTTAGGAGTTCATACAATAGATCACGAGCGTTTCAACACGATTATATTGCAAAAACTCGATTTCTGTGCTTTTTACTCAGTTAAAATTCTAACGGGTCCTTTGTTCGGCCTATTTAGTCCCGATCGTCCGAAACCTATACAAAAAGGGTTGCACAATAAGTTTTAATCCAAATTTAGGAATGTATATAATTGATTACGAGCATTTCAACATGATTACATTGCAAAAACTCGATTTCTATACTTTTTACTCAGTTAAAATTCTAACGAGTCCACTGTTCGGCCCATTTAGACCCGCTCGTCCGAAACCTCTACAAAAGGGTTGCAAAATAAGTTTTAATCCAAATTTAGGAGTTCATACAATTTATTATGAGCTTTTCAACACAATTATATTGCAAAAACTTGATTACTATACTTTCTACTTAGTTAAAATTCTAACGGGTCTATTTTTCGGCCCATTAGGACCCGCTCGTCTGAAACCCCTAAAAAAGAGTTGCAAAATAAGTTTTAATCCAAATTTAAGAGTTCATACACATGATTACGAGCTTTTCAAAACGATTATATTGCAAAAACTAGATTTATGTACTTTTTACTCCGTTAAAATTTCAACGGGTCCATTGTTCGGCTCATTTAGACCCGCTCTTCCGAAACCTCAACAAAGGGTTGCAAAATAAGTTTTAATCCAAATTTAGGAGTTCATACAATTGATTACGAGTTTCTCAACACAATTATATTGCAAAAACTCGATTTTTGTGCTTTTTACTCAGTTAAAATTCTAACGGGTCCATTGTTCGGCCCATTTAGACCCGCTCGTCCGAAACCTCTACAAAAAGGTTGCAAAATAAGTGTTAATCCAAATTTAGGATTTAATACAATTGATTATGAGCGTTTCAATACGATTATATTGCAAAAACTCGATTTTTGTACTTTTTACTCAGTTAAAATTCTAACGGGTCCATTGTTCGGCCCATTTAGACCCGACCGTCCGAAACCTATACAAAAAGGGCTGCAAAATAAGTTTTAATCCAAATTTAGGAATGCATATAATTGATTACGTGCTTTTTAACACGATTATATTACAAAAACTCGATTTCTATACATTTTACTCAGTTAAAATTCTAACGGGTCCACTATTCGGCCCATTTAGACCCGCTCGTCCGAAACCTCTACAAAGGGTTGCAAAATAAGTTTTAAAACAAATTTAGGAGTTCATATAATTGATTACGAGCTTTTCAACACGATTATATTGCAAAAACTCGATTTCTGTTCTTTTTACTCAGTTAATATTCTAACGGGTCCATTTTTCGGCCCATTTAGACCCGCTCGTCCGAAACCTCTACAAAAGGGTTGCAAAATAAGTGTTAATCCAAATTTAGGAGTTCATACAATTGATCACGAGCGTTTCAACACGATTATATTGCAAAAACTCGATTTCTGTACTTTTTACTCAGTTAAAATTCTAACGGGTCCTTTGTTCGGCCTATTTAGTCCCAATCGTCCGAAACCTATAAAAAAGGGTTGCACAATAAGTTTTAATCCAAATTTAGGAATGTATATAATTGATTACGAGCATTTCAACATGATTACATTGCAAAAACTCGATTTCTATACTTTTTACTCAGTTAAAATTCTAACGAGTCCACTGTTCGGCCCATTTAGACCCGCTCGTCCGAAACCTCTACAAAAGGGTTGCAAAATAAATTTTAATCCAAATTTAGGAGTTCATACAATTTATTATGAGCTTTTCAACACAATTATATTGTAAAAACTTGATTACTATACTTTCTACTTAGTTAAAATTCTAACGGGTCTATTTTTCGGCCCATTAGGACCCGCTCGTCTGAAACCCCAAAAAAAGAGTTGCAAAATAAGTTTTAATCCAAATTTAAGAGTTCATACATATGATTACGAGCTTTTCAAAACGATTATATTGCAAAAACTAGATTTATGTACTTTTTACTCAGTTAAAATTCTAACGGGACCATTGTTCGGCCCATTTAGACCCGCTCGTCCGAAACCTCTACAAAAAGGTTGCAAAATAAGTGTTAATCCAAATTTAGGGTTTCATACAATTGATTATGAGCGTTTCAATACGATTATATTGCAAAAACTCGATTTTTGTACTTTTTCCTCAGTTAAAATTCTAACGGGTCCATTGTTCGGCCCATTTAGACCCGACCGTCCGAATCCTATATAAAAAGGGCTGCAAAATAAGTTTTAATCCAAATTTAGGAATGCATATAATTGATTACGTGCTTTTTAACATGATTATATTACAAAAACTCGATTTCTATATATTTTACTCAGTTAAAATTCTAACGGGTCCACTATTCGGCCCATTTAGACCCGCTCGTCCGAAACCTCTACAAAGGGTTGCAAAATAAGTTTTAAACCAAATTTAGGAGTTCATACAATTGATTACGAGCTTTTCAAAACGATTATATTGCAAAAACTCGATTTCTATACTTTTTACTCAGTTAAAATTCTAACGGGTCCGTTGTTCGGCCCATTTAGACTCGCTCGTCCGAAACCTTTACAAAAAAGACTGCAAAATAAGTTAGAATCAAATTTTGGGAGTTCATATAATTAATTACGAGCTTTTCAAAAATATTATATTGCAAAATCTAGATTTCTGTTCTTTTTACTCAGTTAAAATTCTAACGGGTCCATTGTTCGGCCCATTTAGACCCGCTCGTCCGAAACTTCTAAAAATGAGATGCAAAATAAGTTTTAATCCAAATTTAGGAGTTCATACAATTGTTTACGAGCTTTTCAACACGATTATATTGCAAAAACTTTATTTATGTTCTTTTTACTCAGTTAAAATTCTAACGGGTCCACTGTTCGCCCCATTTAGACCCGCTCGTCCGAAACCTCTACAAAAGACCGCAAAACAAGTTAGAATCAAAATTTAGGATTTCATATAATTGATTACGAGCTTTTCAACATGACTATATTGGAAAAACTTGATTTCTGTACTTTTTACTCAGTTAAAATTCTAACGGGTCCATTGTTCGGCCCATTTAGACCCGCTCGTCCGAAACCTCTACAAAAGGGTTGCAAAATAAGTTTTAATCCAAATTTAGGAGTTCATACAATTGATTACAAGCTTTTAAATACGATTATATTGTAAAATTTCGATTTCTGTACGTTTTACTCAGTTAAAATTCTAACGGGTCCATTTTTCGGCCCATTTAGACACGCTCGTCCGAAACCTTTACAAAAAAAGACCGTAAAAGAAGTTAGAATCAAATTTTAGGAGTTCATATTATTGATTACGAGCTTTTCAACACGATTATATTGAAAAATCTCGATTACAGTTCTTTTTACTCAGTTAAAATTCTAACGGGTCCATTGTTCGACCCATTTAGACCCGCTTGTCCGAAACCTCTACAAAAGGGTTGCAAAATAAGTTTTAATCCAAATTTAGGAGTTCATACAATTGATTACTAGATTTTCAACACGATTATATTGCAAAAACTCGATTTTTGTGCTTTTTACACAGTTAAAATTCTAACGGGTACATTGTTCGGCCCATTTAGACTCGATCGTCCGAAACCTATACAAATGGGGTTGCAAAATAAGTTTTAATCCAAATTTAGGAATGCATATAATTGATTACGAGCTTTTCAACATGATTATATTGTAAAAACTCGATTACTGTTCTTTTTACTCAGTTAAAATTCAAACGGGTCCATTGTTCGGCCTATTTAGACCCGATCATCCGAAACCTATACAAAAAGGGTTGCAAAATAAGTTTTAATCCAAATTTAGGAATGCATGTAATTGATTACGAGCTTTTCCACACGATTATATTGCTAAAACTCGATATCTATACTTTTTACTCAGTTAAAATTCTAACAGGTCCATTGTTCGGACCATTTAGACTCGCTCGTCCGAAACCTCTACAAAAAGGGCTGCAAAATAAGTTTTAATCCAAATTCAGGAATGCATATAATTGATTACGTGCTTTTCAACACGATTATATTGCAAAAACTCGATTTCTATACTTTTCACTCAGTTAAAATTCTAACGGGTCAACAGTTCGGCCCATTTAGACCCGCTCGTCCGAAACCTCTACAAAGGGTTACAGAATAAGTTTTAATCCAAATTTAGGAGTTCATACAATTGATTACGAGCTTTTCAACACGATTATATTGCAAAAACTCGATTTCTGTTCTTTTTACTCAGTTAAAATTCTAACGGATCCATTTTTCGGCCCATTTAGACCCGCTCGTCCGAAACCTCTACAAAAGGGTTGCAAAATAAGTTTTAATCCAAATTTAGGAGTTCATACAATTGATTACGAGGTTTTCAACACAATTATTTTACAAAAACTCGATTTGTGTGCTTTTTAGTCAGTTAAAATTCTAACGGGTCCATTGAAAGGCCCATTTAGAACCGCTCATCCGAAACCTCTACAAAAGGGTTGCAAAATAAGTTTTAATCCAAATTTAGGAGTTCATACAATTGATTACGAGCTTTTCAATACGATTATATTGCAAAAACTCGATTTCTGTACTTTTTACTCAGTTAAAATTCTAACGGGTCCATCATTCGGCCCATTTAGACCCGCTCGTCCGAAACCTTTACAAAAAAGACCGCAAAATAAGTTAGAATCAAATTTTAGGAGTTCATATAATTTATTACAAACTTTTCAACATGATTTTATTGCAAAATGTCGATTACAGTTCTTTTTTCTCAGTTAAAATTCTAAAGGGTCCAGTGTTCGGCCCATTTAGACCCGCTCGTCCGAAACCTCTACAAAAGGGTTGCAAAATAAGTTTTAATCCAAATTTAGGAGTTCATACAATGGTTTATGAGCTTTTCAACACGATTATATTGCAAAAACATGATTTCTGTTCTTTTTACTCAGTTAAAATTCTAACGGGTCCATTGTTCGCCCCATTTAGACCCGCTCGTCCGAAACTTCTACAAAAAAGAGCGCAAAACAAGTTAGAATCAAATTTTAGGATTTCATATAATTGATTGCGAGCTTTCAACATGACTATATTGCAAAAACTTGATTTCTGTACTTTTTAATCAGTTAAAATTCTAACGGGTCCATTGTTCGGCCCATTTAGACCCGCTCGTCCGAAACCTTTACAAAAAAGATCGCAAAATAAGTTTTAATCAAATTTTAGGAGTTCATATAATTGATTAAGTGCTTTTCAACATAATTATATTGCAAAAACTCGATTTCTGTTCTTTTTACTCAGTTAATATTCTAACGGGTCCATTGTTCGGCCTATTTAGACCCGCTCGTCCGAAACCTCTACAAAAGGGTTGCAAAATAGGTTTTAATCCAAATTTAGGAGTTCATACAATTGATTACGAGCTTTTCAACACAATTATATTGCAAAAACTCGATTTTTGTGCTTTTTACTTAGTTAAAATTCTAACGGGTCCATTGTTCGACCCATTTAGACTCGCTCGTCCGAAACCTTTACAAAAAAAGATCGCAAAATAAATTTTAATCAAATTTTAGGAGTTCATATAATTGTTTAAGAGCTTTTCAACACGATTATATTGAAAAAACTTGATTTCTGTTCTTTTTACTAAGGTAATATTCTAACGGGTCCATTGTTCGGCCCATTTAGACCCGCTCGTCCGAAACCTCTACAAAAGGGTTGCAAAATAAGTTTTAATCCAAATTTAGAAGTTCATACAATAGATTACGAGCTTTTCAACACAATTATATTGCAAAAACTCGATTTTTGTGCTTTTTACTCAGTTAAAATTCTAACGGGTCCATTGTTCGGCCCATTTAGACCCGCTCGTCCGAAACCTTTACAAAAAAGATCGCAAAATAAGATAGAATCAAATTTTAGGAGTTCATATAATTAATTACTCGTAATCAATTATTTGAACTCCTAAATTTGATTCTAACTTGTTTTGCGGTCTTTTTTGTAGAGGTTTCGGACGAGCGGGTTTAAATGGGCCGAAAATGGACCCGTTAGAATTTTAACTAAGTTAAAAGTACAGAAATCGAATCGAGTTTTTGCAATATAATAGTGTTGAAAAGCTCGTAATCAATTATATGAACTCCTAAATTTCGATTAAAACTTACTTTGCGGTCCTTCTCGTAAGGTTTCGGATGAGCGAGTCTAAATGGGCCGAACAATGGACCCGTTAGAATTTTAACCGAGTAAAAAGTATAAAAATTAAAATTTTCTAATATAATAGTGCTGAAAAGCTCGTAATCAATTGTATGAACTCCTAAATTTGGATTAAAACTTATTTTCCAACCCTTTTGTAGAGGTTTCGGACGAGAGGGTCTGAATGGGCCGAACAATGGACCCGTTAGAATTTTAACTGAGTAAAAAGTACAGAAATCGAGTTTTGGCAATATAATAGTGTTGAAAAGATCGTAATCAATTATATGAACTCCTAAATTTGATTCTAACTTGTTTTGCGGTGTTTTTTGTAGAGGTTTCGGACAAGCGGGTCTAAATGGGCCGAACAATGGACCCGTTAGAATTTTAACTGGGTCAAAAGTACAGAAATTGAGTTTTTGCAATTATAATAGTGTTGAAAAGCTCGTAATCAATTATATGAACTCCTAAATTTCGATTAAAACTTACTTTGCGGTCCTTTTCGTAAGGTTTCGGACTAGCGAGTCTAAATGGGTCGAACAATGGACCCGTTAGAATTTTAACCGAGTAAAAGTATAAAAATTAAGTTTTCGTAAGGTATCGGACGATCGAGTCTAAATGGGCCGAACAATGGACCCGTAATCAATTATATGAACTCCTAAATTTGGATTAAAACTTATTTTGCAGCCCTTTTTTGTAGAGGTTTCGGACGAGCGGGTCTAAATGGGCCGAATAATGGACACATTAGAATTTTTTTTTAAGAAAGCTCATTAGAATTTTAACTAAGTAAAAAGTACATAAATTGAATTTTTGCAATATAATCGTGTTGAAAAGCTCGTTATCAATTATATGAACTCCTAAAATTTGATTCTAACTTGTTTTGCGGTCTTTTTTGTAGAGGTTTCAGACGAGCGGGTCTAAATGGGCCGAACAATGGACTCGTTAGAATTTTAACTGTGTAAAAAGTACAGAAATCGAGTTTTTGCAATTTAATCGTGTTGAAAAGCTCGTAATCAATTTTATTAACTCCTAAATTTGGATTAAAACTTATTTTGCAACCCTTTTGTAGAGGTTTCGGACGAGCGGGTCTAAATGGGCCAAACAATGGACCCGTTAGAATTTTAACTGAGTCAAAAGTACAGAAATCGAGTTTTTGCAATATAATAGTGTTGAAAAGCTCGTAATCAATTATATGAACTCCTAAAATTTGATTCTAACTTCTTTTGCGGTCTCTTTTGTAGAGGTTTCGGACGAGCGGGTCTAAATGGGCCGAATAGTGGACCCGTTAGAATTTTAACTGAGTAAAATATATAGAAATCGAGTTTTTGTAATATAATCGTGTTAAAAAGCACGTAATCAATTATATGCATTCCTAAATTTGGATTAAAACTTATTTTGCAGCCCTTTTTGTATAGGTTTCGGACGGTCGGGTCTAAATGGGCCGAACAATGGACCCGTTAGAATTTTAACTGAGTAAAAAGTACAAAAATCGAGTTTTTGCAATATAATCGTATTGAAACGCTCAAAATCAATTGTATGAAATCCTAAATTTGGATTAACACTTATTTTGCAACCTTTTTGTAGAGGTTTCGGACGAGCGGGTCTAAATGGGCCGAACAATGGACCCGTTAGAATTTTAACTGAGTAAAAAGCACAAAAATCGAGTTTTTGCAATATAATTGTGTTGAGAAGCTCGTAATCAATTGTATGAACTCCTAAATTTGGATTAAAACTTATTTTGCAACCCTTTTGTTGAGGTTTCAGACGAGCGAGTCTAAATGAGCCGAACAATGGACCCGTTAGAATTTTAACGGAGTAAAAAGTACATAAATCTAGTTTTTGCAATATAATCGTTTTGAAAAGCTCGTAATCATATGTATGAACTCTTAAATTTGGATTAAAACTTATTTTGCAACTCTTTTTTAGGGGTTTCAGACGAGCGGGTCCTACTGGGCCGAAAAATAGACCCGTTAGAATTTTAACTAAATAGAAAGTATAGTAATCGAGTTTTTGCAATATAATTGTGTTGAAAAGCTCATAATAAATTGAATGGACACATTAGAATTTTTTAAGAAAGCTCATTAGAATTTTAACTAAGTAAAAAGTACAGAAATTGAATTTTTGCAATATAATCGTGTTGAAAAGCTCGTTATCAATTATATGAACTCCTAAAATTTGATTCTAACTTATTTTGTGATCTTTTTTGTTGAGGTTTCAGACGAGCGGGTCTAAATGGGTCGAACAATGGACCCGTTAGAATTTTAACTGAGTAAAAAGTACAAAAATCGAGTTTTTGCAATCTAATTATGTTGAAAAGCTCGTAATCAATTGTATGAACTCCTAAATTTGGATTAAAACTTATTTTGCAACCCTTTTGTAGAGGTTTGGGATGAGCGAGTCTAAATGGGCCGAACAAGGGACCCGTTAGAATTTTAACCGAGTACAAAGTTCAGAAATCAAGTTTTTGCAATATAATCGTGTTGAAAAGCTCGTAATCAATTATATGAACTCCTAAAATTTGATTCTAACTTCTTTTGCGGTCTATTTTGTAGAGGTTTCGGACGAGCGGGTCTAAATGGGCCGAACAATGGATCCGTTAGAATTTTAACTGAGTAGAAAGTACAAAAAGTGAGTTTTTGCAATATAATCTGTTTGAAAATCTCTTAATCAATTGTATGAACTCCTAAATTTGGATTAAAACTTATTTTGCAACCTTTTTGTAGAGGTTTCGGACGAGCGGGTCTAAATTGGCCTAACAATGGACCCGTTAGAATTTTAAGAGAGTAAAAAGCAGAAAAATCGAGTTTTTGCAATATAATTGAGTTGAAAAGCTCATAATCAATTGTATGAACTCCTAAATTTGGATTAAAACTTATTTTGCAACCCTTTTGTAGAGGTTTCGGACGAGCGGGTGTAAATGGGCCGAACAATGGACCCGTTAGAATTTTAACGGAGTAAAAAGTATAGAAATCGAGTTTTTGCAATATAATCGTGTTGAAAAGCTCGTAATCAATTGTATGAACTCCTAAATTTGGATTAACACTAAAGTTTGCAATCCTTTTGTAGAGGTTTCGGACGAGGGGGTCTAAATGGGCCGAACAATGGACCCGTTAGAATTTTAACTGAGTAAAAAGTACAGAAATCGGGTTTTTGCAATATAATCGTGTTGAAAATCTCGTAATCAATTGTATGAACTCCTAAATTTGGATTAAAACTTATTTTGCAACCCTTTTATAGAGGTTTCGGATGAGCGGGTCCAAATGGGCCGAACAATGGACCCGTTAGAATTTTTACTTAGTAAAAAGTAATAAAATCGAGTTTTTGCAATATAATCGTGTTAAAAAGCTCGTAATCAATTGTATGAACTCCTAAATTTGGATTAAAAATTATTTTGCAAACCTTTTGTAGAGGTTTCGGACGAGCGGGTCTAAATGGGCCGAACAATGGACACGTTAGAATTATTTAAGAAAGCTCATTGGAATTTTAACAAAGTAAAAAGTACAGAAATTGAATTTTTGCAATATAATCGTGTTGAAAAGCTCGTAATCAATTGTATGAACTCCTAAATTTGGATTAAAACTTATTTTGCAGCCCTTTTTTGTAAAGGTTTCGGACGAGCGGGTCTAAATGGGCCGAACAATGGACACATTAGAATTTTTTTTAAGAAAGCTCATTAGAATATTGTCTAAGTAAAAAGTACAGAAATTGAATTTTTGCAATATAATCGTGTTGAAAAGCTCGTTATCAATTATATGAACTCCTAAAATTTGATTCTAACTTATTTTGTGATCTTTTTTGTTGAGGTTTCAGACGAGCGGGTCTAAATGGGCCAAACAATGGACCCGTTAGAATTTTAACTGAGTAAAAAGTACAAAAATCGAGTTTTTGCAATCTAATTGTGTTGAAAAGCTCGTAATCAATTGTATGAACTCCTAAATTTGGATTTAAACTTATTTTGGAACCCTTTTGTAGAGGTTTGGGATGAGCGACTCTAAATGGGCCGAACAATGGACCCGTTAGAATTTTAACTAAGTACAAAGTACAGAAATCAAGTTTTTGCAATATAATCGTGTTGAAAATCTCGTAATCAATTATATGAACTGCTAAAATTTGATTCTAATTTGTTTTGCGGTCTCTTTTGTAGAGGTTTCGGACGAGCGGGTCTAAATGGGCCGAACAATGGATCCGTTAGAATTTTAACTGAGTAGAAAGTACAAAAAGTGAGTTTTTGCAATATAAACTCTTTGAAAATCTCTTAATCAATTGTATGAGCTCCTAAATTTGGATTAAAACTTATTTTGCAACCTTTTTGTAGAGGTTTCGGACGAGCGGGTCTAAATGGGCCTAACAATGCACCCGTTAGAATTTTAAGAGAGTAAAAAGCAGAAAACTCGAGTTTTTGCAATATAATTGTGTTGAAAAGCTCATAATCAATTGTATGAACTCCAAAATTTGGATTAAAACTTATTTTGCAACCCTTTTGTAGAGGTTTCGGACGAGCGGGTCTAAATGGGCCGAACAATGGACCCGTTAGAATTTTAACAGAGTAAAAAGTATAGAAATCGAAATTTTGCAATAAAATCGTGTTGAAAAGCTCGTAATCAATTGTATGAACTCCTAAATTTGGATTAACACTAAAGTTTGCAATCCTTTTGTAGAGGTTTCGGACGAGGGGGTCTAAATGGGCCGAACAATGGACCCGTTAGAATTTTAACTGAGTAAAAAGTACAGAAATCGGGTTTTTGCAATATAATCGTGTTGAAAATCTCGTAATCAATTGTATGAACTCCTAAATTTGGATTAAAACTTATTTTGCAACCCTTTTGTAGAGGTTTCGGATGAGCGGGTCTAAATGGGCCGAACAATGGACCCGTTAGAATTTTAACTGAGTAAAAAGTACAGAAATCGAGTTTTTGCAATATAATCGTGTTGAAAAGCTCGTAATCAATTGTATGAACTCCTAAATTTGGATTAAAACTTATTTTGCAACCCTTTTGTAGAGGTTTCAGACGAGCGGGTCTAAATGGGACGAACAATGGACCCGTTAGAATATTAACTGAAATAAAAAGTACATAATTCTTGTTTTTTCAATATAATCGTGTTGAAAAGCTCGTAATTTAATTTTATGAACTACTAAATTTGGATTAAAACTTATTTTGCAACCCTTTTGTAGAGGTTTCGGACGAGCGGGTCTAAAGGGGCCGAACAATGGACCCGTTAGAATTTTAACTGAGTAAAAAGTACAGTAATCGAGTTTTTGCAATATAATCATGTTGAACAGATCGGAATCAATTATATGAACTCCAAAAATTTGATTCTAACTTGTTTTGCGGTCTTTTTTGTAAAGGTTTCGGACGAGCGGGTCTAAATGGGCCGAACAATGGACCCGTTAGAATTTTAACTGAGAAAAAAGTACAGAAATCGAGTTTTTGCAATATAATCGTGTTGAAAAGCTCGTAATCAATTGTATAAACTCCTAAATTTGGATTAAAACATATTTTGCAACCCTTTGTAGAGGTTTCAGACGAGCGGGTCTAATTGGGACGAACAGTAGACCCGTTATAATATTAACTGAATAAAAAGTACAAAATTCTAGTTTTTTCAATATTATCATGTTGAAAAGCTCGTAATTTAATTTTATGAACTCCTAAATTTATATTAAAACTTATTTTGCAACCCTCTTGTACAGGTTTCAGACGAGCGGGTCTAAATGGGCCGAACAATGGACCCATTGGAATTTTAACTGAGTAAAAAGTTCAGAAATCGAGTTTTTGAAATATAATCATGTTGAAATGCTCGTAGTCAATTATATTTGCAGCCTTTTTGTAGAAGTTTCGGACGAACGGGTCTAAATAGGCCGAACAAAGGACCCGTTAGAATTTTAACGGAGTAAAAAGTACAGAAATCGAATTTTTGCAATATAATCATGTTGGAAAGCTCGAAATTAATTATATGAACTCTTAAATTTGATTAAAACTTGTTTTGCGGTCTTTTTTGTAGAGGTTTCGGACGAACGGGTCTAAATGGGCCGAACAAAGGACCCGTTAAAATTTTAACAGAGTAAAAAGTACATAAATCGAATTTTTGCAATATAATCATGTTGGAAAGCTCGAAATTAATTATATGAACTCTTAAATTTGATTAAAACTTGTTTTGCGGTCTTTTTTGTAGAGGTTTCGGAGGAGCGGGTCTAAATGGTCCGAACAATGGACTCGTTAGAATTTTAACTGAGTAAAAAGTACAGAAATCGAGTTTTTGCAATATAATCGTGTTAAAAAGCTCGTAATCAGTTGTATTAAACCTTAAATTTGGATTAAAACTTATTTTGCAACCCTTTTGTAGAGGTTTCGGACGAGCGGGTCTAAATGAGCCGAACAATGGACCTGTTAGAATTTTAACTGAGTAAAAAGTACAGAAATCGAGTACTTGCAATATAATCGTGTTGAAAAGCTCGTAATCAATTGTATTAACTCCTAAATTTGGATTAAAACTTATTTTCCAACCCTTTTGTAGAGGTTTCGGACGAGCGGGTCTAAATGGGCAGAACAATGGACCCGTTAGAATTTTAACTGAGTAAAAAGTACAGAAATCGAGTTTTTGCAATATAATCGTGTTGAAAAGCTTGTAATCAATTATATGAACTCCTAAAATTTGATTCTAACTTGTTTTGAGGTCTTTTTTGTAGAGGTTTCGGACGAGCGGGTCTAAATGGGCCGAACAATGGACCCGTTAGAATTTTAACTGAGTCAAAAGTACAGAAATCGAGTTTTTGCAATATAATAGTGTTGTAAAGCTCGTAATAAATTATACGAACTCCTAAATTTCGATTAAAACTTACTTTGCGGTCCTTTTCGTAAGGTTTCGGACGAGCGAGTCTAAATAGGCCGAACAATGGACCCGTTAGAATTTTAACCGTGTAAAAAGTATAAAAATTAAGTTTTTGCAATATAATAGTGTTGAAAAGCTCGTAATCAATTATATGAACTCCTGAATTTGGATTAAAACTTATTTTACAGCCCTTTTTATAGAGGTTTCGGGCGAGCGGGTCTAAATGGGCCGAACAATGGACACGTTAGAATTTATTTAAGAAAGCTCATTAGAATTTTAACAAAGTAAAAAGTACAGAAATTGAATTTTTGCAATATAATCGTGTTGAAAAGCTCGTTATCAATTATATGAACTCCTAAAATTTGATTCTAACATATTTTGTGATCTTTTTTGTTGAGGTTTCGGATGAGCGAGTCTAAATGGGCCGAACAATGGACCCGTTAGAATTTTAACAGAGTAAAAATTACAAAAATCGAGTTTTTGCAATATAATTGTGTTTAAAAGCTCATAATCAATTGTATGAACTCCTAAATTTGGATTAAAACTTATTTTGCAACCCTTTTGTAGAGGTTTCGGACGAGCGGGTCTAAATGGGCCGAACAATGGACTCGTTAGAATTTTAACGGAGTAAAAAGTACAGAAATCGAGTTTTTGCAATATTATCGTGTTCAAAAGCTCACAATCAATTGTATGAACTCCTAAATTTGGATTAACACTTGTTTTGCAACCCTTTTGTAGAGGTTTCGGACAAGGGGGTCTAAATGGGCCGAACAATGGACCCGTTAGAATTTTAACTAAGTAAAAAGTACAAAAATCGGGTTTTTGCAATATAATCGCGTTGAAAAGCTCGTAATCAATTGTATGAACTCCTAAATTTGTATTAAAACTAATTTTCCAACCCTTTTGTAGAGGTTTAGAACAAGCGGGTCTAAATGGGCCGAACAATGGACCCATTAGAATTTTAACGGAGTAAAAGTACAAAAATCGGGTTTTTGCAATAAAATCGTGTTGAAAAGCTCGTAGTCAATTGTATGAACTCCTAAATTTGTATTAAAACTTATTTTCCAACCTTTTTGTAGAGGTTTAGAACAAGCGGGTCTAAATGGGTTGAACAATGGACCCGTTAGAATTTTAATAGAGTAAAAAGTACAAAAATCGAGTTTTTGCAATATAATCATGTTGGAAAGCTCGATATCAATTATATGAACTCTTTAATTTGATTATAACTTGTTTGCGGTCTATTTTGTAGAGGTTTCGGACGAGCAGGTCTAAATGGGCCGAACAATGGACCCGTTAGAATTTTAACTGAGTAAAAAGTACAGAAATTGAGTTTTTGCAATATAATCATGTTGAAAAATTTGTAATCAGTTATATGAACTCCTAAATTTGGATTAAAACTTATTTTGCAGCCCTTTTTGTAGAGGTTTCGGACGATCGGGTTTAAATGGGCCGAACAATGGACCCGTTAGAATTTTAACGGAGCAAAAAGTATAGAAATAGAGTTTTTGCAATATAATCGTGTTGAAAAGCTCGTAATCAATTGTATGAACTCCTAAATTTGTATTAAAACTTATTTTCCAACCCTTTTGTAGAGGTTTCGGACGAGCGGGTCTAAATGGGCCGAACAATGGACCCGTTAGAATTTTAACTAAGTAAAAAGTATAGAAATCGAGGTTTTGCAATATAATCGTTTTGAAAAGCTCGTAATCAATTATATGAACTCCTAAAATTTGATTCTAACTTGTTTTGCGGTCTTTTTTGTAGAGGTTTCAGACGAGCGGGTCTAAATGGGCCGAACAATGGACCCGTTAGAATTCTAACTAAGTAAAAAGTACAGAAATCGAGTTTTTGCATTATAATCGTGTTGAAAAGCTTGTAATCAATTGTATGAACTCCTAAATTTGGATTAAAACTTATTTTGCAACCCTTTTGTAGAGGTTTCAGATGGGCGGGTCCAAATGGGCCGAACAATGGACTCGTTAGAATTTTTACTCAGTAAAAAGTAATAAAATCGAGTTTTTGCAATATAATCGTGTTAAAAAGCTCGAAATCAATTGTATGAACTCCTAAATTTGGATTAAAACTTATTTTGCAACCCTTTTGTAGAGGTTTCGGAGGAGCGGGTCTAAATGGGCTGAACAATGGACCCGTTAGAATTTTAATTGAGTAAAAAGTACAGTAATCGAGTTTTTTGCAATATAATCATGTTGAAAAGCTCGTAATCAATTATATGAACTCCTAAAATTTGATTCTAACTTGTTTTGCGGTCTTTTTTGTAGAGGTTTCGGACGAGCGGGTCTAAATGGGCCGAACAATGGATCCGTTAGAATTTTAACTGAGTAGAAAGTACAAAAACGAGTTTTTGCAATATAATCTGTTTGAAAATCTCTTAATCAATTGTATGAACTCCTAAATTTGGATTAAAACTTATTTTGCAACCCTTTTGTAAAGGTTTCGGACGAGCGGGTCTAAATGGGCCGATCAATGGACCCGTTAGAATTTTAACAGAGTTAAAAGCAGAAAAATCGAGTTTTTGCAATATAATTGTGTTGAAAAGCTCATTATCAATTGTATAAACTCCTAAATTTTGATTAAAACATATTTTGCAACCCTTTTGTAGAGGTTTCGAACGAGCGGGTCTAAATGGGCCGAACAATAGACCCGTTAGAATTTTAACTAAGTAAAAAGTACAGAAATCGAGGTTTTGCAATATAATCGTGTTGAAAAGCTCGTAATCAATTTTATGAACTCCTAAATTTGGATTCTAACTTGTTTTGCGGTCTATTTTGTAGAGGTTTCGGACGAGCGGGTCTAAATCGGCCGAACAATGGACCCAATAGAATTTTAACTGAGTAAAAAGTACAGAAATCGAGTTTTTGAATTATAATCGTGTTGAAAAGCTTGTAATCAATTTTTTGAACTCCTAAATTTGGATTAAAACTTTTTTTTCAACCCTTTTGTAGAAGGTTCGGATGAGCGGGTCCAAATGGGCCTAACAATGGACCCGTTAGAATTTTAACGGAGTAAAAAGTAATAAAATCGAGTTTTTGCAATATAATCGTGTTAAAAAGCTCGTAATCAATTGTATGAAGTCCTAAATTTGGATTAAAACTTATTTTGCAACCCTTTTGTAGAGGTTTCGGACAAGCGGGTTTAAATGGGCCAAACAATGGACCAGTTAGAATTTTAATTGAGTAAAAATTACAGTAATCGAGTTTTTGCAATATAATCATGTTTAAAAGCTCGTAATCAATTATATGAACTCCTAAAATTTGATTCTAACTTGTTTTGCGGTCTTTTTTGTAGAGGTTTCGGACGATCGGGTCTAAATGGGCCGAACAATGGACCCGTTAGAATTTTAACTGAGAAAAAAGTACAAAAATCGAGTTTTGCAATATAATCGTGTTGAAAAGCTCGTAATCAATTGTATGAACTCCTAAATTTGGATTAAAACTTATTTTGCAACCCTTTTGTAGAGGTTTCAGACGAGCGGGTCTAAATGGGCCGAACAATGGACCCGTTAGAATATTAACTGAATAAAAAGTACATAATTCTAGTTTTTGCAATATAATCGTGTTGAAAAGCTTGTAATCAATTGTATGAACTCCTAAATTTGGATTAAAACTTATTTTGCAACCCTTATGTAGAGGTTTCGGACGAGCGAGTCCAAATGGGCCTAACAATGGACCCGTTAGAATTTTAACTGAGTAAAAAGTACAAAAATCGAGTTTTTGCAATATAATCGTGTTGAAAAGCTCATAATCAATTGTATGAACTCATAAATTTGGATTATAACTTATTTTGCAACTCTTTTGTAGAGGTTTCGGCGAGCGGGTCCAAATGGGCCGAACAATGGACCCGTTAGAATATTAACTGAATAAAAAGTACAGAATTATAGTCCATTCAATATAATCATGTTGAAAAGCTCGTAATCAATTTTATGAACTCCTAAATTTGGATAAAAACTTATTTTGCAACCCTCTTGTACAAGTTTCGGACGAGCGGGTCTAAATGGGCCGAACAATGGACCCATTGGAATTTTAACTGAGTAAAAAGTTCAGAAATCGAGTTTTTGAAATATAGTCGTGTTGAAAAGCTCGTAATCAATTGTATGAAATCCTAAATTTGGATTAAAAACTTATTTTGCAACCCTTTTGTAGAGGTTTCAGACGAGCGGGTCTAAATGGGCCGAATAATGGACCCGTTAGAATATTAATTAAATAAAAAGTACAGATTTCTATTTTTTCAATATAATCGTGTTGAAATGCTCGTCATCAATTTTATGAACTCCTAAATTTGGATTAAAACTTATTTTGCAACCCTCTTGTACATGTTTCGGACGAGCGGGTCTAAATGGGCCGAACAATGGACCCATTGGAATTTTAACTCAGTAAAAAGTTCAGAAATCGAGTTTTTGAAATATAATCCTGTTGAAAAGTTCGTAATCAATTATATGAACTCCTAAAATTTGATTCTAAATTATTTTGCGGTTTTTTTTGTAGAGGTTTCGGACGAGCGGGTCTAAATGGGCCGAACAATGGACCCGTTAGAATTTTAACTGAGTAAAAATTACATAAATCGAGTTTTTTCAATATAATCGTGTTGAAAAGCTCGTAATCAATTATATGAACTCCTAAATTTGGATTAAAACTTATTTTGCAGCCCTTTTTTGTAGAGGTTTCGGACGAACGGGTCTAAATGGGCCGAACAAAGGACCCGTTAGAATTTTAACAGAGTAAAAAGTACAGAAATCGAGTTTTTGCAATATAATCATGTTGGAATGCTCGAAATTAATTATATGAACTATTAAATTTGAATAAAACTTGTTTTGCGGTTTTTTTTTGTAGAGGTTTCGGACGAGCGGGTCTAAATGGGCCGAACAATGAACTCGTTAGAATTTTAACTGAGTAAAAAGTACAGAAATCGAGTTTTTGCAATATAATCGTGTTGAAAAGCTGGTAATCAATTATATGAACTCCTAAATTTGGATTAAAACTTATTTTGCAGCCCTTTTTGTAGAGGTTTCGGACGAACGAGTCTAAATGGGCCGAACAAAGGACCCGTTAAAATTTTAACAGAGTAAAAAGTACAAAAATCAAGTTTTAGCAATATAATCATGTTGGAAAGCTTGTAATTAATTATATGAACTCTTTAATTTGATTAAAACTTGTTTTGCGGTCTTTATTGTAGAGGTTTCGGACGAGCGGGTCTAAATGGGCCGAACAATGGACTCGTTAGAATCTTAACTGAGTAAAAAGTACAAAAATCGAGTTTATGCAATATAATCATGTTGAAAAGCTCGTAATCAATTTTATGAACTCCTAAATTTGGATTAAAACTTATTTTGCAGCCTTTTGTAGTGGTTTCAGACGATCGGGTTTATATAGGCCGAACAATGGACCCGTTAGAATTTTAACGGAGTAAAAAGTACAGAAATCGAGTTTTTGCAATATAATCGTGTTGAAAAGCTCGTAATCAATTATATGAACTCCTAAACTTGGATTAAAACTTATTTTCCAACCCTTTTGTAGAGCTTTCGGAGAGCGGGTCTAAATGGGTCGAGCAATGGACCCGTTAGAATTTTAACTGAGTAAAAAGTACAGAAATCGAGTTTTTGCATTATAATCGTGTTGAAAAGCACGTAATCAAATATATGAACTTCTAAAATTTGATTCTAACTTGTTTTGCGGTCTTTTTTGTAGAGGTTTCGGACGAACGAGTCTAAATCGACCGAACAATGGACCCGTTAGAATTTTAACTGAGTAAAAAGTACATAAATCTAGTTTTTGCATTATAATCGTGTTGGAAAGCTTGTAATCAATTGTATGAACTCCTGAATTTGGATTAAAACTTATTTTGCAACCCTTTTGTAGAGGTTTCGGATGAGCGGGTCCAAATGGGCCGAACAATGGACCCGTTAGAATTTTTACTGAGTAAAAAATAATAAAATCGAGTTTTTGCAATATAATCGTGTTAAAAAGCTCGTAATCAATTGTATGAACTCCTAAATTTGGATTAAAACTTATTTTGCAACCCTTTTGTAGAGGTTTCGGACGAGCGGGTCTAAATGGGCTAACGATGGACCCGTTAGATTTTTAACGGAGTAAAAAGTACAGAAATCGAGGTTTTGCAATATAATCGTGTTGAATACCTCGTAATAAATTATATGAACTCCTAAAATTTGATTCTAACTTGTTTTGCGATATTTTTTGTAGAGGTATCGGACGAGCGGGTCTAAATCGGCCGAACAATGGACCCGTTAGAATTTTAACTGATTAAAAAGTACAGAAATCTAGTTTTTGCATTAAATAGTGTTGAAAAGCTTGTAATCAATTGTATGAACTCCTAAATTTGGATTAAAATCTATTTTGCAACCCTTTTGTATAGGTTTCGGATGAGCGGGTCCAAATGGCCCGAACAATGGACCCGTTAGAATTTTTATTGAGTAAAAAGTAATAAAATCGAGTTTTTGCAATATAATCGTCTTAAAAAGCTCGTAATCTATTGTATGAACTCTTAAATTTGGATTAAAACTTATTTTGTAACCCTTTTGTAGAGGTTTCGGACGAGCGGGTCCAAATGGGCCGAACAATGGACCCGTTAGTATTTTAACTAAGTAAAAAGTACAAAAATCGAGTTTTTGCAATATAATCGTGTTGAAAATCTGATAATCAATTATATGAACTTCTAAAATTTGTTTCTAACTTGTTTTGCGGTCTTTTTTGTAGAGGTTTCGGACGAGCGAGTCTAAATGGGCCGAACAATGGACCCGTTAGAATTTTAACTCAGTAAAAAGTACAAAAGTCGAGTTTTTGCAATATAATCGTGTTGAAAAGCTCTTAATCAATTTTATGAACTCCTAAATTTGGATTAAAACTTATTTTGTACCCTAGTTGTAGAGGTTTCGGACGAGCGAGTCTAAATGGGCCGAACAATGGACCCATTAGAATTTTAACAGAGTAAAAAGCGCAAAAATCGAGTTTTTGCAATATAATTGTGTTGAAAAGTTCATAATCAATTGTATGAACTCCTAAATTTGGATTAAAACTTATTTTGCAACCCTTTTGTAGAGGTTTCGGACGAGCGGGTTTAAATGGGCCGAACAATGGACCCGTTAGAATTTTAACTGAGTAAAAAGTACAGTAATCGAGTTTTTGCAATATAATCATGTTGAACAGATCGTAACCAATTATATGAACTCCAAAAATTTGATTCTAACTTGTTTTGCGGTCTTTTTTGTAAAGGTTTCGGACGAGCGGGTCTAAATGGGCCGAACAATGGACTCGTTAGAATTTTAACTGAGAAAAAAGTATAGAAATCGAGTTTTTGCAATATAATCGTGTTGAAAAGCTCGTAATGAATTGTATGAACTCCTAAATTTGGATTAAAACTTATTTTGCAACCCGTTTGTAGAGGTTTCAGACGAGCGGGTCTAAATGGGCCGAACAATGGACCCGTTAGAATATTAACTGAATAAAAAGTAAAGAATTCTAGTTTTTTCAATATAATCGTGTTAAAAAGCTCGTAATCAATTTTATGAACTCCTAAATTTGGATTAAAACTTATTTTGCAACCCTCCTGTACATGTTTCGGACGAGCGGGTCTAAATGAGCCGAACAATAGACCCATTGGAATTTTAACTGAGTAAAAAGTTCAGAAATCGAGTGTTTGAAATATAATCCTGTTGAAAAGCTCGTAATCAATTATATGAACTCCTAAAATTTAATTCTAAATTATTTTGCGGTATTTTTTGTAGAGGTTTCGGACGAGCGGGTCTAAATGGGCCGAACAATGGACCCGTTAGAATTTTAACAGAGTAAAAAGTACAGAAATCGAGTTTTTGCAATATAATCGTGTTGAAAAGCTCGTAATCAATTATATGAACTCCTAAATTTGGATTAAAACTTATTTTGCAGCCCTTTTTGTAGAGGTTTCGGACGAACGGGTCTAAATGGGCCGAACAAAGGACCCGTTAGAATTTTAACATAGTAAAAAGTACAGAAATCAAGTTTTCACTATATAATCATGTTGGAAAGCTCAAAATTAATTATATGAACTCTTAAATTTCATTAAAACTTGTTTTGCGGTCTTTTTTGTAGAGGTTTCGGACGAGCGGGTATAAATGGGCCAAACAATAGATACGTTAGAATTTTAACTGAGTAAAAAGTACAAAAATCGAGTTTATGCAATATAATCATATTGAAAAGCTCGTAATCAATTTTATGAACTCCTAAATTTAGATTAAAACTTATTTTGCAGCCTTTTTTGTAGTGGTTTCAGACGATCGGGTTTAAATGGGCCGAACAATGGACCCGTTAGAATTTTAATGGAGTAAAAAGTACATAAATCGAGTTTTTGCAATATAATCGTGTTGAAAAGATCGTAATCAATTATATGTACTCCTAAATTTGGATTAAAACTTATTTTCCAACCCTTTTGTAGAGCTTTCGGAGAGCGGGTCTAAATGGGTCGAGCAATGGACCCGTTAGAATTTTAACTGTGTAAAAAGTACAGAAATTGAGTTTTTGCATTATAATCGTGTTGAAAAGCTCGTAATCATTTGTATGAACTCCTAAATTTGGATTAAAACTTATTTTGCAACCTTATGTAGAGATTTCAGACGAGCGGGTCCAAATGGGCCGAACAATGGACCCGTTAGAATTTTAAGAGTAAAAAGTAGAAAAATCGAGTTTTTGCAATATAATTGTGTTGAAAAGCTCATAATCAATATATTGAACTCCTAAATTTGGATTAAAACTTATTTTGCAACCCTTTTGTATAGGTTTCGAACGAGCGAGTCTAAATGGGCCGAACAATGGACCCGTTAGAATTTTAACGGAGTAAAAAGTACAGAAATCGAGTTTTTGCAATATAATCGTGTTGAAAAGCTCGTAATCAATTGTATGAACTCCTAAATTTGGATTAACACTTATTTTGCAACCCTTTTGTAGAGGTTTCGGA
Source organism: Hibiscus trionum (assembly GCA_030270665.1). Lineage (NCBI taxonomy): Eukaryota > Viridiplantae > Streptophyta > Magnoliopsida > Malvales > Malvaceae > Hibiscus > Hibiscus trionum. The sequence continues at coordinate 31,440,061 of BSYR01000010.1, read as the reverse complement.
CGAGGGGGTCTAAATGGGCCGAACAATGGACTCGTTAGAATTTTAATTGAGTAAAAAGTACAGAAATCGAGTTTTTGCAATATAATCGTGTTGAAAAGCTCGTAATCAATTCTATGAACTCCTAAATTTGGATTAAAACTTATTTTGTAGCCTTTTTTGTAGTGGTTTCAGATGATCGGGTTTAAATGGGCCGAACAATGGACCCGTTAGAATTTTAACGGAGTAAAAATAGAGAAATCGAGTTTTTGCAATATAATCGTATTGAAAAGCTCGTAATCAATTATATGAACTCCTAAATTTGGATTAAAACTTATATTCCAACCCTTTTGTAGAGCTTTCGGAGAGCGGGTCTAAATGGGTCGAGTAATGGACCCGTTAGAATTTTAATTGAGTAAAAAGTACATAAATCGAGTTTGTGCATTATAATCGTGTTGAAAACCTCTACAAAAGGGTTGCAAAATAAGTTTTAATCTAAATTTAGGAGTTCATAAAATTGATTACGAGCTTTTCAACACGATTATATTGCAAAACCTCGATTTCTGTTCTTTTTACTCAGTTAAAATTCTAACGGGTCCATTGTTCGCCCCATTTAGACTCGCTCGTCCGAAACCTCTACAAAAAAGACCGCAAAACAAGTTAGAGTCAAATTTTAGGATTTCATATAATTGATTACGAGCTTTTCAACACCACTATATTGCAAAAACTTGATTTCTGTACTTTTTACTCAGTTAAAATTCTAACGGGTCCATTGTTCGGCCCATTTAGACACGCTCGTCCGAAACCTGGACAAAAGGGTTGCAAAATAACTTTTAATCCAAATTTAGGAGTTCATACAGTTGATTACGAGCTTTTTAACACAATTATATTGCAAAAACTCGATTTTTGTGCTTTTTACTTAGTTAAAATTTTAACGGGTCCATTGTTCGGCCCATTTAGACCCGCTCGTCCGAAACCTCTACAAAGGGTTGCAAAATAAGTTTTAATCAAAATTTAGGAGTTCATACAATTGATTACGAGCTTTTCAACACAATTATATTGCAAAAACTCGATTATTATACTTTTTACTTAGTTAAAATTCTAATGGGTCTTATTTTCGGCCCATTAGGACCCGCTCGTCTGAAACCTATAAAAAAGGGTTGCAAAATAAGTTTTAATCCAAATTTAAGAGTTCATACAGATGATTACGAGCTTTTCAAAACGATTATATTGCAAAAACTAGATTTCTGTACTTTTTACTCCGTTAATATTCTAACGGGTCCATTGTTCGGCCCATTTAGACCCGCTCGTCCGAAACCTCTACAAAAGAGTTGCAAAATAAGTTTTAATCCAAATTTAGGAGTTCATACAATTGTTTACGAGCTTTTCAACACGATTATATTGCAAAAACTCGATTTCTGTTATATTTACTCAGTTAAAATTCTAACGGGTCCACTGTTCGCCCTATTTAGACCCGCTCGTCCGAAAGCTTTACAAAAAAGACCGCAAAACAAGATAGAATCAACTTTTAGGATTCCATATAATTGATTACGAGCTTTTCAACACCACTATATTGCAAAAACTTGATTTCTGTACTTTTTACTCAGTTAAAATTTTCCATTGTTCGGCCCATTTAGACCCGCTCGTCCGAAACCTCTACAAAAGGGTTGCAAAATAAGTTTTAATCCAAATTTAGGAGTTCGTACAATTAATTACGAGCTTTTCAATACGATTATATTGTAAAATCTCGATTTCTGTACTTTTTACTTAGTTAAAATTCTAACGGTTCCATTGTTCGGCACATTTAGACACGCTCGTCCGAAACCTTTACAAAAAAGACCGCAAAAGAGGTTAGAATCAAATTTTAGGAGTTCATATAATTGATTACGAGCTTTTCAACACGATTATATTGAAAAATCTCGATTACAATTCTTTTTACTTAGTTAAAATTCTACCGGGTCCATTGTTCGACCCATTTAGACCCGCTCGTCCGAATCCTCTACAAAAGGGTTGCAAAATAAGTTTTAATCCAAATTTAGGAGTTCATACAATTGTTTACGAGCTTTTCAACACGATTATATTGCAAAAACTCAATTTTGTGCTTTTTACTCAGTTAAAATTCTAACGGGTCCATTGTTCGGCCCATTTAGACCCGATCGTCCGAAACCTATACAAAAGGGGTTGCAAAATAAGTTTTAATCCAAATGTAGGAATGCATATAATTGATTACGAGCTTTTCAACATGATTATATTGTAAAAACTCGATTAGAGTTCTTTTTACTCAGTTAAAATTTTAACGGGTCCATTGTTCGGCCCATTTAGACCCGATCGTCCGAAACCTATACAAAACGGGTTGCAAAATAAGTTTTAATCCAAATTTAGGAATGCATATAATTGATTACGAGCTTTTAAACATGATTATATTGTAAAAACTAGATTACAGTTCTTTTTACTCAGTTAAAATTCTAACGGGTCCATTGTTCGGCCCATTTAGACTCGCTCGTCCGAAACCTCTACAAAAGGGTTGCAAAATAAGTTTTAATCCAAATTTAGGAGTTCATACAATTGTTTATGAGCTTTTCAACACGATTTCTGTTCTTTTTACTCAGTTAAAATTCTAACGGGTCCATTGTTCGCCCCATTTAGACCCGCTCGTCCTAAACTTCTACAAAAAAGACCGACAAACAAGTTAGAATCAAATTTTAGGATTTCATATAATTGATACCGAGCTTTCAACATGATTAAGAGCTTTTCAATATGATTATATTGCAAAAACCTTTACAAAATTCTAACGGGTACATTGTTCGGCCCGTTTAGACCCGCTCGTCCAAAACCTTTACAAAAAAGATCGCAAAATAAGTTTTAATCAAATCTTAGGAGTTCATAGAATTGATTAAGAGCTTTTCAATATGATTATATTGCAAAAACTCGATTTCTGTTCTTTTTACTCAGTTAATATTCTAACGGGTCCATTGTTCGGCCCATTTAGACCCGCTCGTTCGAAACCTCTACAAAAGGGTTGCAAAATAAGTTTTAATCCAAATTTAGGAGTTCATACAATTGATTACGAGCTTTTCAACACAATTATATTGCAAAAACTCGATTTTTGTGCTTTTTACTCAGTTAAAATTCTAATGGGTCCATTGTTCGGCCCATTTAGACTCGCTCGTCCGAAACCTCTACAAAAGGGTTGCAAAATAAGTTTTAATCAAAATTTAGGAGTTCATGCAATTGATTACGAGCTTTTCAACACGATTATATTGCAAAAACTCGATTTCTGTACTTTTTACTTAGTTAAAATTCTAACGGGTCCATTGTTCGGCCCATTTAGACCCGCTCGTCTGAAACCTTTACAAAAAAAGATCGCAAAATAAATTTTAATCAAATTTTAGGAGTTCATATAATTGATTAAGAGCTTTTCAACACGATTATATTGAAAAAACTTGATTTCTGTGCTTTTTACTCAGTTAATATTCTAACGGGTCCATTGTTCGTCCCATTTAGACCCGCTCGTCCGAAACCTCCACAAAAGGGTTGCAAAATAAGTTTTAATCCAAATTTAGGAGTTCATACAATTGTTTATGAGCTTTTCAACACGATTATATTGCAAAAACTCGATTTCTATACTTTTTACTCAATTAAAATTCTAACGGGTCCATTGTTCGGCCCGTTTAGACCCGCTCGTCCGAAACCTTTACAAAAAAGATCGCAAAATAAGTTTTAATCAAATCTTAGGAGTTCATATAATTGATTAAGAGCTTTTCAATATGATTATATTGCAAAAACTCGATTTCTTTTCTTTTTACTCAGTTAATATTCTAACGGGTCCATTGTTCGGCCCATTTAGACCCGCTCGTCCGAAACCTGTACAAAAGGGTTGCAAAATAAGTTTTAATCCAAATTTAGGAGTTCATACAATTGATTACGAGCTTTCAAACACAATTATATTGCAAAAACTCGATTTTTGTGCTTTTTACTCAGTTAAAATTCTAACGGGTCCATTGTTCGGCCCATTTAGACTCGCTCGTCCGAAACCTCTACAAAAGGGTTGCAAAATAAGTTTTAATCAAAATTTAGGAGTTCATGCAATTGATTACGACGTTTTCAACACGATTATATTGCAAAAACTCGATTTCTGTACTTTTTACTTAGTTAAAATTCTAACGAGTCCATTGTTCGGCCCATTTAGACTCGCTCGTCTGAAACCTTTACAAAAAAAGATCGCAAAATAAATTTTAATCAAATTTTAGGAGTTCATATAATTGATTAAGAGCGTTTCAACACGATTATATTGAAAAAAACTTGATTTCTGTACTTTTTACTCAGTTAATATTCTAGCGGGTCCATTGTTCGGCCCATTTAGACCCGCTTGTCCGAAACCTCTACAAAAGGATTGCAAAATAAGTTTTAATCCAAATTTAGGAGTTCATACAATATATTACGAGCTTTTCAACACAATTATATTGCAAAAACTCGATTATTTTGCTTTTTACTCAGTTAAAATTCTAACGGGTCCATTGTTCGGCCCATTTAGCACACTCGTCCGAAACCTTTACAAAAAAGATCTCAAAATAAGTTAGAATCAAATTTTAGGAGTTCATATAATTGATTAAGAGCTTTTCGACACGATTATATTGCAAAAACTCAATTTCTATACTTTTTACTCGGTTAAAATTCTAACGGGTCCATTGTTCTACCCATTTAGATTCGCTCGTCCGAAACCTTATAAAAAGGACCGCAAAATAAGTTTTAATCAAAATTTAGGAGTTCATATAATTGATTACGAGCTTTTCAACACGATTATATTGCAAAAACTCGATTTCTGTTCTTTTTACTCAGTTAATATTCTTAAGGGTCCATTGTTCGGCCCATTTAGACCCGCTCGCCCGAAACCTCTACAAAAGGGCTGCAAAATAAGTTTTAATCCAAATTTAGGAGTTCAAACAATTGATTACGAGCTTTTCAACACAATTATATTTCAAAAACTCGATTTTTGTGCTTTTTACTTAGTTAAAATTCTAACGTGTCCATTGTTCGGCCCATTTAGACCCGCTAGTCCGAAACCTCTACAAAAGGGTTGCAAAATAAGTGTTAATCTAAATTTTGGAGTTCATACAATTGATCACGAGAGTTTCAACACGATTATATTGCAAAAACTCGATTTCTGTACTTTTTACTCAGTTAAAATTCTAACGGGTCCGTTGTTCGGCCCATTTAGAATCGCTCGTCCGAAACCTTTACAAATGGGTTGCAAAATAAGTTTTAATCAAAATTTAGGAGTTCATGCAATTGATTACGAGCTTTTCAACATGATTATATTGCAAAAACTCAATTTCTGTACTTTTTACGCAGTTAAAATTCTAACGGGTCCATTGTTCGGCCCATTTAGACCCGCTCGTCCGAAACCTTTACAAAAAAAGATCGCAAAATAAATTTTAATCAAAATTTAGGACTTCATATAATTGATTAAGAGCTTTTCAACACGATTATATTGAAAAAACTAGATTTCTGTACTTTTTACTCAGTTAATATTCTAACAGGTCCATTGTTCGGCCCATTTAGACCCGCTCGTCCGAAACCTCTACAAAAGGGTTGCAAAATAAGTTTTAATCCAAATTTAGGAGTTCGTACAATAGATTACGAGCTTTTCAACACAATTATATTGCAAAAACTCGATTTTTTTGCTTTTTACTTAGTTAAAATTCTAACGGGTCCATTGTTCGGCCCATTTAGACCCGCTCGTCCGAAACCTCTACAAAAAGATCGCAAAATAAGTTAGAATCAAATTTTAGGAGTTCATATAATTGATTAAGAGCTTTTCAACACGATTATATTGCAAAAACTCAATTTCTATACTTTTTACTCGGTTAAAATTCTAACGGGTCCATTGTTCTGCCCATTTAGACTCGCTCGTCCGAAACCTTACAAAAAGGACCGCAAAATAAGTTTTAATCAAAATTTAGGAGTTCATATAATTGATTACGAGCTTTTCAACAAGATTATATTGCAAAAACTCGATTTCTGTTCTTTTTACTCAGTTAATATTCTAACGGGTCCATTGTTCGGCCCATTTAGACTCGCTCGTCCGAAACCTATACAAAAGGGCTGCAAAATAAGTTCTAATCCAAATTTAGGAGTTCATACAATTGATTACGAGCTTTTCAACACTATTATATTGCAAAAACTCGATTTTTGTGCTTTTTACTTAGTTAAAATTCTAACGGGTCCATTGTTCGGCCCATTTAGACCCGCTCGTCCGAAACCTCTACAAAAGGGTTGCAAAATAAGTGTTAATCCTAATTTAGGAGTTCATACAATTGATCACGAGCGTTTCAACGCGATTATATTGCAAAAACTCGATTTCTGTACTTTTTACTCAGTTAAAATTCTAACGGGTCCATTGTTCGGCCTATTTAGACCCGATCGTCCGAAACCTATACAAAAAGGGTTGCAAAAAAAGTTTTAATCCAAATTTAGGAATGCATATAATTGATTACGAGCTTTTCAACACAATTATATTTCAAAAACTCGATTTCTATACATTTTATTCAGTTAAAATTCTAACGGGTCCATTGTTCTGCCCATTTAGACTCGCTCGTCCGAAACCTCTACAAAAGGGCTGCAAAATAAGTTTTAATCAAAATTTAGGAGTTCATATAATTCATTACGAGCTTTTCAACACGATTATATTGCAAAAACTCGATTTCTGTTCTTTTTACTCAGTTAATATTCTAACGGGTCCATTGTTCGGCCCATTTAGACCCCCTCGTCCGAAACCTCTACAAAAGGGCTGCAAAATAAGTTTTAATCCAAATTTAGGAGTTCATACAATTGATTACGAGCTTTTCAACACTATTATATTGCAAAAACTCGATTTTTGTGCTTTTTACTTAGTTAAAATTCTAACGGGTCCATTGTTCGGCCCATTTAGACCCGCTCGTCCGAAACCTCTACAAAAGGGTTGCAAAATAAGTGTTAATCCTAATTTAGGAGTTCATACAATTGATCACGAGCGTTTCAACGCGATTATATTGCAAAAACTCGATTTCTGTACTTTTTACTCAGTTAAAATTCTAACGGGTCCATTGTTCGGCCTATTTAGACCCGATCGTCCGAAACCTATACAAAAAGGGTTGCAAAAAAAGTTTTAATCCAAATTTAGGAATGCATATAATTGATTACGAGCTTTTCAACACAATTATATTTCAAAAACTCGATTTCTATACATTTTATTCAGTTAAAATTCTAACGGGTCCATTGTTCTGCCCATTTAGACTCGCTCGTCCGAAACCTCTACAAAAGGGCTGCAAAATAAGTTTTAATCAAAATTTAGGAGTTCATATAATTCATTACGAGCTTTTCAACACGATTATATTGCAAAAACTCGATTTCTGTTCTTTTTACTCAGTTAATATTCTAACGGGTCCATTGTTCGGCCCATTTAGACCCCCTCGTCCGAAACCTCTACAAAAGGGCTGCAAAATAAGTTTTAATCCAAATTTAGGAGTTCATACAATTGATTACGAGCTTTTCAACACAATTATATTGCAAAAACTCGATTTTTGTGCTTTTTACTTAGTTAAAATTCTAACGGGTCCATTGTTCGGCCCATTTAGACCCGCTCGTTTGAAACCTCTACACAAGGGTTGCACAATAAGTGTTAATCCAAATTTAGGAGTTCATACAATTGATCACGAGCGTTTCAACACGATTATATTGCAAAAACTTGATTTCTGTACTTTTTACTCAGTTAAAATTCTAACGGGTCCATTGTTCGGCCCATTTAGACTCGCTCGTCCGAAACCTCTACAAAAGGGTTGCAGAATAAGTTTTAATCAAAATTTAGGAGTTCATGCAATTGATTACGAGCTTTTCAACACGATTATATTGCAAAAACTCGATTTCTGTACTTTTTACTCAGTTAAAATTCTAACGGGTCCATTGCTTGGCCTATTTAGACCCGATCGTCCGAAACCTATACAAAAAGGGTTGCACAATAAGTTTTAATCCAAATTTAGGAATGTATATAATTGATTACGAGCATTTCAACATGATTATATTGCAAAAACTCGATTTCTATACTTTTTATTCAGTTAAAATTCTAACGGGTCCACTGTTCGGCCCATTTAGACCCGCTCGTCCGAAACCTCTACAAAAGGGTTGCAAAATAAGTTTTAATCCAAATTTAGGAGTTCATACAATTGATTACGAGCTTTTCAACACAATTATATTGCAAAAACTCGATTACTAAACTTTTTACTTAGTTAAAATTCTAATGGGTCTTATTTTCGACCCATTAGGACCCGCTCGTCTGAAACCTCTAAAAAAGGGTTGCAAAATCAGTTTTAATCCAAATTTAAGAGTTCATACAGTTGATTACGAGCTTTTCAAAACGATTATATTGCAAAAACTAGATTTCTGTACTTTTTACTCCGTTAAAATTCTAACGGGTCCATTGTTCGGCTCATTTAGACCCGCTCGTCCGAAACCTCAACAAAAGGGTTGCAAAATAAGTTTTAATCAAAATTTAGGAGTTCATACAATTGATTACAAGATTTTCAACACAATTATATTGCAAAAACTCGATTTTTGTGCTTTTTACTTAGTTAAAATTCTAACGGGTCCATTGTTCGGCCCATTTAGACCCGCTAGTCCGAAACCTCTACAAAAGGGTTGCAAAATAAGTGTTAATCTAAATTTTGGAGTTCATACAATTGATCACGAGAGTTTCAACACGATTATATTGCAAAAACTCGATTTCTGTACTTTTTACTCAGTTAAAATTCTAACGGGTCCGTTGTTCGGCCCATTTAGAATCGCTCGTCCGAAACCTTTACAAATGGGTTGCAAAATAAGTTTTAATCAAAATTTAGGAGTTCATGCAATTGATTACGAGCTTTTCAACATGATTATATTGCAAAAACTCAATTTCTGTACTTTTTACGCAGTTAAAATTCTAACGGGTCCATTGTTCGGCCCATTTAGACCCGCTCGTCCGAAACCTTTACAAAAAAAGATCGCAAAATAAATTTTAATCAAAATTTAGGAGTTCATATAATTGATTAAGAGCTTTTCAACACGATTATATTGAAAAAACTAGATTTCTGTACTTTTTACTCAGTTAATATTCTAACGGGTCCATTGTTCGGCCCATTTAGACTCGCTCGTCCGAAACCTTTACAAAAAAGACCGCAAAATAAGTTAGAATCAAATTTTGGGAGTTCATATAATTGATTACGAGCTTTTCAAAAACATTTTATTGTAAAATCTCGATTTCTGTTCTTTTTACTCATTTAAAATTCTAACGGGTCCATTGTTCGGCCCATTTAGACCCGCTCGTTCGAAACCTCTACAAAAGAGTTGCAAAATTAGTTTTAATCCAAATTTAGGAGTTAATACAATTGTTTACGAACTTTTCAACACGATTATATTGCAAAAACTCGATTTCTGTTCTTTTTACTAAGTTAATATTCTAACGGGTCCACTATTCGCCCTATTTAGACCCGCTCGTCCGAAACCTTTACAAAAAAGACCGCAAAACAAGTTAGAATCAAATTTTAGGATTTCATATAATTGATTACGAGCTTTTCAACACGACTATATTGCAAAAACTTGATTTCAGTACTTTTTACTAAGTTAAAATTCTAACGGGTCCATTGTTCGGCCCATTTAGACCCGCTCGTCCGAAACCTCTACAAAAGGGTTGCAAAATAAGTTTTAATCCAAATTTAGGAGTTTGTACAATTGATTACGAGCTTTTAAATACGATTGTATTGTAAAATCTCGATTTCTGTACTTTTTACTCAGTTAAAATTCTAACGGTTCCATTGTTCGGCCCATTTAGAAACGCTCGTCCGAAACCTTTACAAAAAAAGACCGCAAAAGAATTTAGAATCAAATTTTAGGAGTTCATATAATTGATTACGAGCTTTTCAACACGATTATATTGAAAAATCTCGATTACAGTTCTTTTTACTCAGTTAAAATTCTAACGGGTCCATTGTTCGACCCGTTTAGACCCGCTCGTCCGAAACCTCTACAAAAGGGTTGGAAAATAAGTTTTAATCCAAATTTAGGAGTTCATACAATTGTTTACGAGCTTTTCAACACAATTATATTGCAAAACTCTATTTTTGTGCTTTTTACTCAGTTAAAATTCTAACGGGTCCATTGTTCGGCCCATTTAGACCCGATCGTCCGAAACCTATACAAAAGGGGTTGCAAAATAAGTTTTAATCCAAATTTAGGAATGCATGTAATTGATACGAGCTTTTCAACATGATTATATTATAAAAACTCGATTACAGTTCTTTTTACTCAGTTAAAATTTTAACGGGTCCATTGTTCCGCCCATTTAGACCCGATCGTCCGAAACCTATACAAAAAGGGTTGCAAAATAAGTTTTAATCCAAATTTAGGAATGCATATAATTGATTAAGAGCTTTTCAACATGATTATATTGTAAAAACTAGATTACAGTTCTTTTTACTCAGTTAAAATTCTAACAGGTCCATTGTTCGGCCCATTTAGACTCGCTCGTCCAAAACCTCTACAAAAGGGTTGCAAAATAAGTTTTAAACCAAATTTAGGAGTTCATACAATTGTTTACGAGCTTTTCAACACGATTATATTGCAAAAACACGATTTCTGTTCTTTTCACTCAGTTAAAATTCTAACGGGTCCATTGTTCGCCCCATTTAGACCCGCTCGTCCGAAACTTCTACAAAAAAGGCCGACAAACAAGTTAGAATCAAATTTTAGGATTTCATATAATTGATTACGAGCTTTCAACATGACTATATTGCAAAAACATGATTTCTGTACTTTTTACACAATTAAAATTCTAACGGGTCCATTGTTCGGCCCGTTTAGACCCGCTCGTCCGAAACCTTTACAAAAAAGATCACAAAATAAGTTTTAATCAAATCTTAGGAGTTCATATAATTGATTAAGAGCTTTTCAATATGATTATATTGCAAAAACTCGATTTCTGTTCTTTTTACTTAGTTAATATTCTAACAGGTCCATTATTCGGCCCATTTAGACCCGCTCGTCCGAAACCTCTACAAAAGGGTTGCAAAATAAGTTTTAATCCAAATTTAGGAGTTCATATAATTGATTACGAGCTTTTCAACACAATTATATTGCAAAAACTCGATTTTTGTACTTTTTACTCAGTTAAAATTCTAACGGGTCCATTGTTCGGCCCATTTAGACTCGCTCGTCCGAAACCTCTACAAAAGGGTTGCAAAATAAGTTTTAATCAAAATTTAAGAGTTCATGCAATTGATTACGAGCTTTTCAACACGATTATATTGCAAAAACTCAATTTCTGTACTTTTTACTCAGTTAAAATTCTAACGGGTCCATTGTTCGGCCCATTTAGACCCGCTCGTCTGAAACCTTTACAAAAAAGATCGTAAAATAAATTTTAATCAAATTTTAGGAGTTCATATAATTGATTAAGAGCTTTTCAACACGATTATATTGCAAAAACTTGATTTATGTACTTTTTACTCGGTTAATATTCTAGCGGGTCCATTGTTATGCCCATTTAGACCCGCTCGTCCGAAACCTCTACAAAAGGGTTGCAAAATAAGTTTTAATCCAAATTTAGGAGTTCATATAATAGATTACGAGCTTTTCAACACGATTATATTGCAAAAACACGATTTCTGTTCTTTTTACTCAGTTAAGATTCTAACGGGTCCATTGTTATGCCCATTTAGACTCGCTCGTCCGAAACCTTACAAAAAGGACCGCAAAATAAGTTTTAATCAAAATTTAGGAGTTCATATAATTGATTACGAGCTTTTCAACACGATTATATTGCAAAAACTCGATTTCTGTTCTTTTTACTCAGTTAATATTCTAACGGGTCCATTGTTCGGCCCATTTAGACTCGCTCGTCCGAAACATCTACAAAAGGGCTGCAAAATAAGTTTTAATCCAAATTTAGGAGTTCATACAATTGATTACGAGCTTTTCAACACAATTATATTGCAAAAACTCGATTTTTGTGCTTTTTACTCAGTTAAAATTCTAACGGGTCCATTGTTCGGCCCATTTAGATCCGCTCGTCCGGAACCTCTACAAAAGGGTTGCATAATAAGTGTTAATCCAAATTTAGGAGTTCATACAATTGATCACGAGCGTTTCAACACGATTATATTGCAAAAACTCGATTTCTGTACTTTTTACTCTGTTAAAATTCTAACGGGTCCATTGTTCGGCCTATTTATACCCGATCGTCCGAAACCTATACAAAAAGGGTTGCAAAAAAAGTTTTAATCCAAATTTAGGAATGCTTATAATTGATTAATGGCTTTTCAACACGATTATATTTCAAAAACTCGATTTCTATACTTTTTACTTAGTTAGAATTCTAACGGGTCCACTGTTCGGCCCATTTAGACCCGCTCGTCCGAAACCTTTACGAAAAAGATCGCAAAATAAGTTAGAATCAAATTTTAGGAGTTCATATAATTGATTAGGAGCTTTTCAACACGATTATATTGCAAAAACGTGATTTCTGTTCTTTTTCCTCAGTTAATATTCTAACGGGTCCATTGTTCGGCCCATTTAGACCCGCTCGTCCGAAACCTCTACAAAAGGGTTGCAAAATAAGTTTTAATCCAAATTTAGGAGTTCATACAATAGATTACGAGCTTTTCAACACAATTATATTGCAAAAACTCAATTTTTGTGCTTTTTACTCAGTTAAAATTCTAATGGGTCCATTGTTCGGCCCATTTAGACCCGCTCGTCTGAAACCTTTACAAAAAAGATCACAAAATAAGTTAGAATCAAATTTTAGGAGTTCATATAATTGATTAAGAGCTTTTCAACACGATTATATTGCAAAAACGCGATTTCTGTTCTTTTTACTCAGTTAATATTCTAACGGGTCCATTGTTCGGCCCATTTAGACCCGCTCTTCCGAAACCTCTACAAAAGGGTTGCAAAATAATTTTTAATCCAAATTTAGGAGTTCATACAATAGATTACGAGCTTTTCAACACAATTATATTGCAAAAACTCGATTTTTTTGCTTTTTACTCAGTTAAAATTCTAACGGGTCCATTGTTCGGCCCATTTAGACACGCTCGTCCGAAACCTCTACAAAAGGGTTGCAAAGTAAGTGTTAATCCAAATTTAAGAGTTCATACAATTGATCACGAGCGTTTCAACACGATTATATTGCAAAAACTCAATTTCTGTAGTTTTTACTCAGTTAAAATTCTAACGGGTCCATTGTTCGGCCCATTTAGACTCGCTCGTCCGAAACCTCTACAAAAGGGTTGCAAAATAAGTTTTAATCAAAATTTAGGAGTTCATGCAATTGATTACGAGCTTTTCAACACGATTATATTGCAAAAACTTGATTTCTGTACTTTTTACTCAGTTAAAATTCTAACGGGTCCATTGTTCGGCCCATTTAGACCCGCTCGTCCGAAACCTTTACAATAAAAGATCGCAAAATAAATTTTAATCAAATTTTAGTAGTTCATATAATTGATTAAGAGCTTTTCAACACGATTATATTGAAAAAACTTGATTTCTGTACTTTTTACTCAGTTAATATTCTAACGGGTCCATTGTTCGGCCCATTTAGACCCGCTCGTCCGAAACCTCTACAAAAGGGTTGCAAAATAAGTTTTAATCCAAATTTAGGAGTTCATACAATAGATTACGAGCTTTTCAAAGCAATTATATTGCAAAAACTCAATTTTTTTGCTTTTTACTCAGTTAAAATTCTAACGGGTCCATTGTTCGGCCCATTTAGACTCGCTCGTCCGAAACCTTTACAAAAAACATCGCAAAATAAGTTAGAATCAAATTTTAGGAGTTCATATAATTGATTAAAAGCTTTTCAACACGATTATATTGCAAAAACTCAATTCTATACTTTTTACTCGGTTATAATTCTAACGGGTCCATTGTTATGCCCATTTAGACTCGCTCGTCCGAAACCTTACAAAAAGGACCGCAAAATAAGTTTTAATCAAAATTTAGGAGTTCATATAATTGATTACGAACTTTTCAACACGATTATATTGCAAAAACTCGATTTCTGTTCTTTTTACTCAGTTAAGATTCTAACGGGTCCATTGTTATGCTCATTTAGACTCGCTCGTCCAAAACCTTACAAAAAGGACCGCAAAATAAGTTTTAATCAAAATTTAGGAGTTCATATAATTGATTACGAACTTTTCAACACGATTATATTGCAAAAACTTGATTTCTGTTCTTTTTACTCATTTAATATTCTAACGGGTCCATTGTTCGGCCCATTTACACCCGCTCGTCCGAAACCTCTACAAAAGGGCTGCAAAATAAGTTTTAATCCAAATTTAGGAGTTCATACAATTGATTACGAGCTTTTCAACACAATTATATTGCAAAAACTCAATTTTTGTGCCTTTTACTCAGTTAAAATTCTAACGGGTCCATTGTTCGGCCCATTTAGACCCGCTCGTCTGAATCCTATACAAAAGGGTTGCAAAATAAGTGTTAATCCAAATTTAGGAGTTCATACAATTGATCACGAGCGTTTCAGCACGATTATATTGCAAAAACTCGATTTCTGTACTTTTTACTCAGTTAAAATTCTAACGGGTTCATTGTTCGGCCTATTTAGACCCGATCGTCCGAAACCTATACAAAAAGGGTTGCAAAAAAGTTTTAATCCAAATTTAGGAATGCATATAATTGATTACTGGCTTTTCAACACGATTATATTTCCAAAACTCGATTTCTATACTTTTTACTCAGTTAGAATTCTAACGGGTCCACTGTTCGGCCCATTTAGACCCGCTCGTCCGAAACCATTAGGAAAAAGATCGCAAAATAAGTTAGAATCAAATTTTATGAGTTCATATAATTGATTAGGAGCTTTTCAACACGATTATATTGCAAAAACGCGATTTTTGTTCTTTTTCCTCAGTTAATATTCTAACGGGTCTATTGTTCGGCCCAATTAGACCCGCTCGTCCGAAACCTCTACAAAAGGGTTGCAAAATAAGTTTTAATCCAAATTTAGGAGTTCATACAATTGATTACAACCTTTTCAACACAATTATATTGCAAAAACTCAATTTTTGTGCTTTTTACTCAGTTAAAATTCTAATGGGTCCATTGTTCGGCCCATTTAGACCCGCTCGTCCGAAACCTTTACAAAAAAGATCGCAAAATAAGTTAGAATAGAATTTTAGGAGTTCATATAATTGATTAAGAGCTTTTCAACACGATTATATTGCAAAAACGCGATTTTTGCTCTTTTTCCTCAGTTAATATTGCAAAAACTCGATTTTTGTGCTTTTTACTCAGTTAAAATTCTAACGGGTCCATTGTTCGGCCCATTTAAAACCGCTCATCCGAAACCTCTACAAAAAGGTTGCAAAATAAGTTTTAATCCAAATTTAGGAGTTCATACAATTGATTACGAGCTTTTCAATACGATTATATTGCAAAAACTCGATTTCTGTACTTTTTACTCAGTTAAAATTCTAACGGGTCCGTTGTTCGGCCCTTTTAGACCCGCTCGTCCGAAACAATTACAAAAAAGACCGCAAAATATGTTAGAATCAAATTTTAGGAGTTAATATAATTGAATAAAAGCTTTTCAACATGATTATATTGCAAAATCTCGATTACAGTTCTTTTTACTCAGTTAAAATTCTAACGGGTCCATTGTTCGGCCCATTTAGACCCGCTCGTCCGAAACCTCTACAAAAGGGTTGCAAAGTAAGTTTTAATCCAAATTTAGGAGTTCATACAATTGTTTACGAGCTTTTCAACACGATTATATTGCAAAAACTCAATTTATGTACTTTTTACTCAGTTAAAATTCTAATGGGTCCATTGTTCGGCCCATTTAGACCCGCTCGTCCGAAACCTTTACAAAAAAGATTGCAAAATAAATTTTAATCAAATTTTAGTATTTCATATAATTGATTAAGAGCTTTTCAGCACGATTATATTGCAAAAACTTGATTTCTGTTCTTTTTACTCAGTTAATATTCTAACGGGTCCATTGTTCGGCCCATTTAGACCCGCTCGTCCGAAACCTCTACAAAAGGGTTGCCAAATAAGTTTTAATCCAAATTTAGGAGTTCATACAATTGATTACGAGCTTTTCAACACAATTATGTTGCAAAAACTCGATTTTTGTGCTTTTTACTCAGTTAAAATTCTAACGGGCCCATTGTTCGGCCCATTTAGACCCGCTCGTCCGAAACCTTTACAAAAAAGATCGCAAAATAAGTTAGAATAAAATTTTAGGAGTTCATATAAATGATTAAGAGCTTTTCAACACGATTATATTGCAAAAACGCGATTTCTGTTCTTTTTCCTCAGTTAATATTCTAACGGGTCTATTGTTCGGCCCATTTAGACCCGCTCGTCTGAAACCTCTACAAAAGGGTTGCAAAATAAGTTTTAATCCAAATTTAGGAGTTCATAAAATTGATTACGAGCTTTTCAACACAATTATATTGCAAAAACTCGATTTCTGTTCTTTTTACTCAGTTAATATTCTAACGGGTCCATTGTTCGGCTCATTTAGACCTGCTCGTCCGAAACCTTTACAAAAAAGATCGCAAAATAAGTTAGAATCAAATTTTAGGAGTTCATATAATTGATTAAGAGCTTTTCAACACGATTATATTGCAAAAACTCAATTTCTATACTTTTTACTCGGTTAAAATTCTAACGGGTCCATTGTTCTGCCTATTTAGACTCGCTCGTCCGAAACCTTACAAAAAGGACCGCAAAATAAGTTTTAATCAAAATTTAGGAGTTCATATAATTGATTACGAGCTTTTCAACATGATTATATTGCAAAAACTCGATTTCTGTTCTTTTTACTCAGTTAATATTCTAACGGGTCCATTGTTCGGCCCATTTAGACCCGCTCGTCCGAAACCTCTACAAAAGGGCTGCAAAATAAGTTTTAATTTAGGAGATCATACAATTGATTACGAGCTTTTCAGCACAATTATATTGCAAAAACTCGATTTTTGTGTTTTTTACTCAGTTAAAATTCTAACGGGTCCATTGTTCGGCCCATTTAGACCCGCTCGTCCGAAACCTCTACAAAAGGGTTGCAAAATAAGTGTTAATCCAAATTTAGGAGTTCATACAATTGATCACGAGCGTTTCAACACGATTATAATGCAAAAACTCGATTTCTGTGCTTTTTACTCAGTTAAAATTCTAACGGGTCCATTGTTCGGCCTATTTAGACCCGATCGTCCGAAACCTATACAAAAAGGGTTGCACAATAAGTTTTAATCCAAATTTAGGAATGTATATAATTGATTACGAGCATTTCAACATGATTATATTGCAAAAACTCGATTTCTATACTTTTTACTCAGTTAAAATTCTAACGGGTCCACTGTTCGGCCCATTTAGACCCGCTCGTCCGAAACCTCTACAAAAGGGTTGCAAAATAAGTTTTAATCCAAATTTAGGAGTTCATACAATTTATTACGAGCTTTTCAACACAATTATATTGCAAAAACTCGATTACTATACTTTTTACTTAGTTAAAATTCTAATGGGTTTTATTTTCGGCCCATTAGGACCCGCTCGTCTGAAACCTCTAAAAAAGGGTTGCAAAATAAGTTTTAATCCAAATTTAAGAGTTCATACAAATGATTACGAGCTTTTCAAAACGATTATATTGCAAAAACTAGATTTATGTACTTTTTACTTCGTTAAAATTCTAACGGGTCCATTGTTCGGCTCATTTAGACCCGCTCGTCCGAAACCTCAACAAAAGGGTTGCAAAATAAGTTTTAATCCAAATTTAGGAGTTCATACAATTGATTACAAGCTTTTCAACACAATTATATTGCAAAAACTCCATTTTTGTGCTTTTTACTCAGTTAAAATTCTAACGGGTCCATTATTCGGCTCATTTAGACCGGCTCGTCCGAAACCTCTACAAAAAGGTTGCAAAATAAGTGTTAATCTAAATTTAGGAGTTCATACAATTGATTACGAGCATTTCAATACGATTATATTGCAAAAACTCGATTTCTGTACTTTTTACTCAGTTAAAATTCTAACGGGTCCATTGTTCGGCCCATTTAGACCCGATCGTCCGAAACCTATACAAAAAGGGCTGCAAAATAAGTTTTAATCCAAATTTAAGAATGCATATAATTGATTACGTGCTTTTCAACACGATTATATTACAAAAACTCGATTTCTATACGTTTTACTCAGTTAAAATTCTAACGGGTCCACTGTTCGGCCCATTTAGACCCGCTCGTCCGAAACCTTTACAAAGGGTTGCAAAATATGTTTTAAACCAAATTTAGGAGTTCATACAATTGATTACGAGCTTTTCAATACGATTATATTGCAAAAACTCGATTTCTATACTTTTTACTCAGTTAAAATTCTAACGGGTCCATTGTTCGGCCCATTTAGACTCGCTCGTCCGAAACCTTTACAAAAAAGACCGCAAGATAAGTTAGAATCAAATTTTAGGAGTTCATATAATTGATTACGAGCTTTTCAAAAATATTATATTGCAAAATCTCGATTTCTGTTCTTTTTACTCAGTTAAAATTCTAACGGGTCTAATGTTTGGCCCATTTAGACCCGCTCGTCCGAAACCTCTACAAAAGAGTTACAAAATAAGTTTTAATCCAAATTTAGGAGTTCATACAATTGTTTACGAGCTTTTTAACACGATTATATTGCAAAAACTCGATTTCTGTTCTTTTTACTCAGTTAAAATTCTAACGGGTCCACTGTTCGCCCCATTTAGACCCGCTCGTCCGAAACCTCTACAAAAAAGACCGCAAAACAAGTTAGAATCAAATTTTAGGATTTCATATAATTGATTACGAGCTTTTCAACACGACTATATTGCAAGAACTTGATTTCTGTACTTTTTACTCAGTTAAAATTCTAACGGGTCCATTGTTCGGCCCATTTAGACCCGCTCGTCCGAAACCTCTACAAAAGGGTTGCAAAATAAGTTTTAATTCAAATTTAGGAGTTCATACAATTGATTACGAGCTTTTCAATACGATTATATTGTAAAATCTCGATTTCTGTACTTTTTACTCAGTTAAAATTCTAACGGGTCCATTGTTCGGCCCATTTAGACACGCTCGTCCGAAACCTTTACAAAAAAAGACCGCAAAAGAAGTTAGAATCAAATTTTAGCAGTTCATATAATTGATTACGAGCTTTTCAACACGATTATATTGAAAAATCGCTCTATTTGCTACCAACAATATCAATATTAATTTACTTTCATACTCTCAGCGTTATATACATACTCAAATAACATCAAACAATATTAATATTTTTTCACGGGTATACACGGCCATTCTGAAACAAGCCAAAAATATAAAACTTGGGAAATTATTGACTCCTTAAATACAAATAATAATAATGTTCCTTGGCTTTTAGGAGGGGATTTTAACGAAATCCTATCCGACTCCGAAAAGCAAGGTGGAAGTCGTAGGGCTAGATCCCAAATAACCAACTTTCGTCAATGTCTTTCACACAACAACCTTTTTGACTGCAAACCAACATCGGGTTGGTTCACTTGGACGAAAGTTGGGCCTTTAACCCCAACTATTCATGAAAGATTAGACCGGTTCGTTGCTAACTCGGCTTGGCAGAATCTGTTTCCTTCATTTCGTATCACAACGGACTATGTGGCCAAGTTTGACCACTGTTTCCTGTCTCTCGACACTTCCCCTGCGATTACCCCTCTTCATCGCTCACCCAGTACTTTCCGTTTTGAGAACTGCTGGGCTAATAATGAAGACAATATCTCAACTATTAAACGTACCTGGACAAATACCTCTGGAACAACTATTGATAAAATACATGCTGTCGGTAATAGTCTAGAGGAATGGCAGAACCAACAGAGACTTAAATCCTCCGGGCGTATTAATTTCCTGACCAAGAAAATTAACAAATTCCTTTGTCGCCCCCTAACTGCTGCAACTGAAGGCATTTATTTAAAATACCGAACTGAACTCAACAAACTGCTAACGGAACAAGAAACTTATTGGGCTCAAAGATCTCGCACACTTTGGCTTTCTCAAGGTGATAAAAATACGAGATTTTTCATGCTCGGGCAAACAATAGAAGGAAAACAAATTCGATTAATGGTTTATTTGACTCCAATTCGAACTGGTGTACGACTGAATCAGATCTCATGTCTATTGCTTCTAGTTACTTCCAAAATCTCTTTACGTCTTCCAACCCTCAAATCTTCGATAACATTCTTGATAAAATTACCCCGTCCATTACTCAATCTATGAATGATAACTTACAACGATCCTTCACTAAGGAAGAAATACTCCACGCCTTCCGAGACATTGATCCTAGGAAAGCTCCTGGTATTGATGGACTACCTAGTAGTTTTTTCCGTCAGCACTAGGACACTGTTGGAGAAGACGTTATTAATCTATGCCTTAACTTATTAAATGGCACTATTGATATGTCTTTGGTCAATAAAACTATTTTGGTTCTAATTCCCAAAATAAATGACCCGACTACCATGAGACACCTTAGACCGATCAGTCTTTGTACTGTTCTTTACAAAATAGTTGCTAAAACCATTGTTAACAGAATGAAGCAAACAATTCCCATTTGTATTAGCACTAATCAAGCAGCCTTCGTCCAGGGGCGCAACATCTCTAATAATATTCTTGTAGCTCATGAAATAATTCACAATATCAACTCAGGGGCAACCAAATCATCTCAAGGAGTCGCTCTTAAACTAGATATGGAAAAGGCTTTTGATCGAGTCGAATGGTCCTTCTTAGCAAATGTTATGGAACGCATGGGTTTCGCATCTGACTGGATTTCCCTCATAATGCGATGTATTACCACCGTTTCTTTCTCAGTTAAAATTAATAACTCTTACTCCCCCTTTTTTCAACCTCAACGTGGGTTACGACAAGGTGATCCTCTTTCAACTTTCCTTTTTCTATTCTGCACACAAGGGCTCTCTGCCTACCTATCTGCTGCTCAACAAACAAACATTCTTCCGGGGCTTGGTGCATGCAAATATGGTCCTAAAGTCAATCATCTTCTTTTTGCTGATGATTGTATGGTTTTCATTAATAACTCTGTATCTGAAGCTTCTCATCTCAAAAGAGCTCTGCACACTTATGCTGCTGCCTCTGGTCAAGCGGTAAACTTTGAGAAATCAACAATTTTTTATAACCCCCGTACACCATCCTCTACTAGATCTGCGATAAATAGCCTCTTGCAAGTACGTGAGGTGTCCAACCCTGGTGTTTATCTAGGTGTTCTTCTTCTCATAGGAAAGAATAAAACTGAATCTCTAGGATTTGTACGTGATAAAGTCCACGATCGTCTCTCTAGCTGGGATAAACATCTTCTATCTTTCAGTGGCCGAGAGATTTTCATTAAAGCAGTCCTATAATCCCTACCTCAATATGTTATGTCCTGTTATCTCCTGCCCCAAAACATTATTGATGATATGACTTCAGCTATCAGGCAATATTGGTGGACAGGAAAGTCCAATAAAAAAGGATGGCATATGCTTCCATGGAACCATGTCTGTTTACCTAAGGCTGCTGGAGGAATGGGGTTTAAAGACTTACATGACTTCAATGTTGCTCTCTTGGGTAAACAAATATGGCGTCTCATTTGTGAACCAGATTCTCTACTAGGCCAAATTTATCGTGCTAAATATTTCCCTTCTGGGAATATCCTCGATTCCTCCAGGCCTATTCGTGGCTCCTTCGCCTGGCAAGGTATGTACAATGCTATACACCGCCTTCTCCAGGGTTCCTATACCGTCCAGGAATTAATAGTAATATTAGAGTACATAAAGACATCTGGGGCGGTCCTTCCCCTATTACCCTTACTGGGGATTATGAACTCTCGGATGAGGTTCATATTCGTTGTCGTGATTTCATGGTCCGTAACCAAACCGCTTGGGATCCCATCAAAGTACATCGTTATTTTAATCCAATGGACGCGTCCACCATTCTTAGTATACCAATTATAAATGATCATCGTGACTCTATTCATTGGTCTTCTAACGACTCGGGCATTTACTCGGTTCGTTCTGGTTATCTTTTCTTACAACGTTCTATGCCTCCACTAACACCACCCACTCGTTTTTGGAAATATCTATCCAAAGTCAAGGCTTTGCCTAAAGTCAAAACTTTTGGATGGCGTATGGCGTCTGGTGCGTTACCAGTTGGTTCTAAAATGCAAGTTTTCTCACCAGACTCGGGGCCTTGCCCCATTTGTGGTGGTCACTCAGAGACTATTCTCCATGCTCTTCGAGATTGCAAAGGGGCCACTGAAGCTCTACAGCTATCTGGTATTCCCATTGGCCTTTACAGGAGTTCGGCTACTACACCTTTACAATGGTTGGAAGAGGCCGCCCATCTTCTTCCCTCTGATAAATTTGGTCTTTTCCTTACTACTTTCTGAAATGTTTGGAATAGGCGTAATGACTGGATTCATAACCATCATTTGCAACCATCCTGGCTTATTGCCGTCAATTCCATTAGTTTACATAACGACTTTTACAACGCATCTGCGCCTTCTACTCCAGTGCCTTCATTTTTTTCCTCTCCAAGTTTGATTCCTCCTCCATCTAACCACATTAAAATTAATGTAGATGGGGCTTTCAATCCTTCTACACGTTCTGCGGCTGTTGGCGCTGTTGCACGTGACTCTACAGAAGCAGTTGTAGGGGGCCTCGCTTTTCCGCTAGGCAGCCGCCCTGATGCAGTTACTTGTGAAGGTGAAAGCCTTCTTGCCAGAGTCACTTTCGCTCGCTCTCAAGGTTGGACCCAAATTCTTCTTGAAACTGATTGCGCTTCCATTGCAAATAGAATCAACAATCCAGGATTAGACCTCTCTACATCGGGACCTCACATTCATCAGATTCGGGAGTCTCTTCATGACTTTGTATCAGCTTCTGTTTCCTTTGTACGCCATGAGGCAAATCATGTAGCACATTCTTTGGCTGCTTTTTCGCTTGGCAATATGTCTGCCTTATCTTTTGATTCTGTTATTCATCCTTGTATCAATCACCTTGTAACAAATTCTTCTTGAATTAATAAAACATAGGACCTCTTTTCCCCTTTTTAGGGTCCTCTAGCTTTGCTTGAAGGACAGTAGTAGGGGATTTTAACGAGGCCTTTATTTCAAAAAAAAAATTCTAACGGGTCTATTGTTCGACCCATTTAGACCCGCTCGTCCGAAACCTCTACAAAAGGGTTGCAAAATAAGTTTTAATCCAAATTTAAGAGTTCATACAATTGTTTACGAGCTTTTCAACACGATTATATTGCAAAAACTCGATTTTTGTTCTTTTTACTCAGTTAAAATTCTAACGGGTCCATTGTTCGGCCCATTTAGACCCGATCGTCCGAAACCTATACAAAAGGGGTTGCAAAATAAGTTTTAATCCAAATTTAGGAATGCATATAATTGATTACGAGCTTTTCAACATGATTATATTGTAAAAACTCGATTACAGTTATTTTTACTCAGTTAAAATTTTAACGGGTCCATTGTTCGGCCCATTTAGACCCGATCGTCCGAAACCTATACAAAAGGGGTTGCAAAATAAGTTTTAATCCAAATTTAGGAATGCATATAATTGATTACGAGCTTTTCAACAAGATTATATAGTAAAAACTCGATTACAGTTCTTTTTACTCAGTTAAAATTCTAACGGGTCCATTGTTCGGCCAATTTAGACCCGCTCATCCAAAACCTCTACAAAAGGGCCGCAAAATAAGCTTTAAATCAAATTTAGGAGTTCATATAATTGATTACAAGCTTTTCAACACAATTATATTGCAAAAACTCGATTTTTGTGCTTTTTACTCAGTTAAAATTCTAACGGGTCCATTGTTCGGCCCATTTAGACCCGCTCGTCCGAAACCTCTACAAAAAAGACCGCAAGACATGTTTTAATCAAATCTTAGGAGTTCATATAATTGATTACGAGGTTTCCAACACGATTATATTGCAAAAACACAATTTCTGAACTTTTGACTTAGCTAAAATTCTAATGGGTAC
Organism: Hibiscus trionum; assembly: GCA_030270665.1. Classification (NCBI taxonomy): domain Eukaryota; kingdom Viridiplantae; phylum Streptophyta; class Magnoliopsida; order Malvales; family Malvaceae; genus Hibiscus; species Hibiscus trionum. Next base: position 31,416,016 of record BSYR01000010.1, on the reverse strand, counting down.
ATTGTTCGGCCCATTTAGACCCGCTCGTCCAAAACCTCTACAAAAAAGACCGATAAACAAGTTATAATCAAATTTTAGGAGTTTATATAATTGATTACGAGCTTATCAACACGATTATATTGTAAAAACTCAATTTTTGATCTTTTTACTCAGTTAAAATTCTAACGGGTCCATTGTTCGGCCCATTTAGACCAGCTCGTCTGAAACCTATACAAAAGGGTTGCAATATAAGTTTTAATCCAAATTTAGGAGTTCATACAATTGATTACGAGCTTTTCAACACGATTATATTGCAAAAACTCAATTTCTGTATTTTTTACTCAGTTAAAATTCTAACGGCTCCATTGTTCGGCCCATTTAGACCCGCTCGTCCGAAACCTCTACAAAAAGGGCTGTAAAATAAGTTTTAATCCAAATTTAGGAGGTCATACAATTGATTACGAGCTTTTCAATACGATTATATTGTAAAATCTCGATTTCTGTGCTTTTTACTCAGTTAAAATTCTAATGGGTCCATTGTTCGAACCATTTAGACCCGCTCGTCCGAAACCTCTACAAAAGGGTTGCAAAATAAGTTTTAATCCAAATTTAGGAGTTCATACAATTGTTTACGAGCTTTTCAACACGATTATATTGCAAAAACTCGATTTTTGTGCTTTTTACTCAGTTAAAATTCTAACGGGTCCATTGTTCGGCCCATTTAGACCCGATCGTCCGAAACCTATACAAAAGGGGTTGCAAAATAAGTTTTAATCCAAATTTAGGAATGCATATAATTGATTACGAGCTTTTCAACATGATTATTTGTAATAACTCGATTACAGTTCTTTTTACTCCGTTAAAATTTTAACGGGTCCATTGTTCGGCCCATTTAGACCCGATAGTCCGAAACCTATACAAAAGGGGTTGCAAAATAAGTTTTAATCCAAATTTAGGAATGCATATAATTGATTACGAGCTTTTCAACATGATTATATTGTAAAAACTCGATTATAGTTCATTTTACTCAGTTAAAATTCTAACGGGTCCATTGTTCGGCCAATTTAGACCCGCTCATCCAAAACCTCTACAAAAGGGCTGCAAAATAAGCTTTAAACCAAATTTAGGAGATCATATAATTGATTACAAGCTTTTCAACACAATTATATTGCAAAAACTCGATTTTTGTGCTTTTTACTAGGTTAAAATTCGAACGGGTCCATTGTTCAGCCCATTTAGACCCGCTCGTCCGAAACCTTTACAAAAAAGACCGCAAAACATATTTTAATCAAATCTTAGGAGTTCATATAATTGATTACGAGGTTTCCAACACGATTATATTGCAAAAACACAATTTCTAAACTTTTGACTTAGCTAAAATTCTAATGGGTACATTGTTCGGCCCATTTAGACCCGCTCGTCCGAAACCTCTACAAAAAAGACCGATAAACAAGTTATAATCAAATTTTAGGAGTTTATATAATTGATTACGAGCTTATCAACACGATTATATTGTAAAAACTCAATTTTTGATCTTTTTACTCAGTTAAAATTCTAACGGGTCCATTGTTCGGCCCATTTAGACCAGCTCGTCTGAAACCTCTACCAAAGGGTTGCAATATAAGTTTTAATCCAAATTTAGGAGTTCATACAATTGATTACGAGCTTTTCAACACGATTATATTGCAAAAACTCGATCTCTGTACTTTTTACTCAGTTAAAATTCTAACGGCTCCATTGTTCGGCCCATTTAGACCTGCTCGTCCGAAACCTCTACAAAAAGGGCTGCAAAATAAGTTTTAATCCAAATTTAGGAATTCATACAATTGATTACGAGCTTTTCAATACGATTATATGAACTCCTAAAATTTGATTATAACTTATTTTGCGGTCTTTTTTTGTAGAGGTTTCGGACAAGCGGGTCTAAATGGGCCGAACAATGTACCCGTAAGAACTTTAACTGAGTCAAAAGTTCAGAAATTGAGTTTTTGCAATATAATCGTGTTGAAAAGCTCATAATCAATTACATGAACTCCTAAAATTTGATTAAACTTATTTTTCGGTCTTTTTTGTAGAGGTTTCGGACGAGCAGGTCTAAATATGCCGAACAATGGACCCGTTAGAATTTTAACTGAGTAAAAAGTACAGAAATTGAGTTTTTGCGAAATAATCGTGTTGAAAAGATCGTATTCAATTATATGAACTCCTAAAATTTGATTAAAACTTGTTTTGCGGTCTTATTTATTGAGGATTGGGACGAGCGGGTCCAATTGGGCCGAACAATGGAACCGTTATAATTTTAACTGAGTGCAAAGAACATAAATTGAGTTTTTGCAATAAAATCTTGTTTAAAAGCTCGTAATCAATTATATGAACTCCTAAAATGTGATTATAACTTGTTTTACGGTTTTTTTGTAGAGGTTTCGGACGAGCGGGTCTAAATGGGCCGAACAATGGACCCGTTAGAACTTTAACTGAGTCAAAAGTTCATAAATTGAGTTTTTGCACTATAATCGTGTTCAAAAGCTCGTAATCAATTATATGGGTCGAACAATGGGTCTAAATGGGTCGAACAATGGAATCGTTAGAACTTTAACTGAGTAAAAAGTATAGAAATCGAGTTTTTTCAATATAATCGTGTTGAAAAGCTCATAATCAATTATATGAACTTCTAAATTTGGATTAAAACTTATTTTGCATCCCTTTTTGTAGAGGTTTCGGACGAGCGGGTCTAAATGGGCCGAACAATGTACCCGTTAGAATTTTAATGCAGTAAAAAGTACAGAAATCGAGTTTTTGCAATATAATCATGTTGAAAAGCACGTAATCAATTATATGAACACCTAAGATTTGATTAAAACTTGTTTTGCGGTCATTTTTGTAAAGGTTTCGGACGAGTGGGACTAAATGGGCCGAAAAATGGACCGTTAGAATTTTAACTGAGTAAAAATTACAGAAATCGAGTTTTTGCAATATAATCATGTTGAAAAGCTCGTAATCAATTGAATGAACTCCTAAATTTAGATTAAAACTTATTTTGCAATCCTTTTGTAGAGGTTTCGGACGAGCGGGTCTAAATGGGCCGAACAGTGGACCCATTAGAATTTTAACTGAGTAAAAAGAATAGAAATTGAGTTTTTGCAATATAATCGTGTTGAAAAGCTCGTAATGAATTATATGAACTCCTAAATATGGATTAAAACTTATTTTGCCATCTTTTTTGTAGAGGTTTCGGACGAGCGGGTCTCAATTGGCCGAACAATGGACCCATTAGAATTTTAACTAAGTCAAAAGTTCAGAAATTGACTTTTTGCAATATAATCGTGTTGGAAAGCTCGTAATCAATTGTATGAACTCATAAAATTTGATTAAAACTTGTTTTGCGGTCTTTTTTGTAGAGGTTTCGGATGAGTGGGTCTAAATGGGCAGAACAATGGACCCATTAGAATTTCAACTGAGTAAAAAGTACAGAAATCGAGTTTTTGCAATATAATCATGTTGAAAAGCTCGTAATAAATTGTATGAACTCCTAAATTCAGATTAAAACTTATTTTGCAACCCTTTTGTAGAGGTTTCGGACGAGCGGGTTTAAATGGGCCGAACAATGGACACGTTAGAATTTTAACTGAGTAAAAAGAACAAAAATTTAGTTTTTGCAATATTATTGGGGCGTAAAGCTCGTAATTAATTATCTAAACTCCTAAAATTTGATTATAACTTGTTTTGCGGTTTTTTTTGTAGAGGTTTCGGACAAGCTAGTCTAAATGGGCCGAACAATGGACCCATTAGAATTTTAACTAAGTCAAAAGTTCAGAAATTGAGTTTTTGCAATATAATCATGTTGGAAAGCTCGTAATCAATTATATGAACTCCTAAAATTTGATTAAAACTTATTTTGCGGTCTTTTTTGTAGAGGTTTCGGACGAGCGGGTCTAAATGGGCTGAGCAATGGACCCGTTAGAATTTTAACTGATTAAAAAGTACAATAATCGAGTTTTTGCAATATAATCGTGTTGAAAAGCTCGTAATCAATTATATGAACTCCTAAATTTGGATTAAAACTTATTTTACAGCCCTTTTTTAGAGGTTTAGAACAAGCGGGTCTAAATGGGCCGAACAATGGACCCGTTAGAATTTTAACGGAGTAAAAAGTACAAAAATCGAGTTTTTGCAATATAATTGCATTGAAAAGCTCGTAATCAATTGTATGAACTCCTAAATTTGGATTAAAACTTATTTTGCAACCATTTTGTTGAGTCTTCGGAAGAGCGGGTCTAAATGGGCCGAACAATGGACCCGTTAGAATATTAACTAAGTAAAAAGAACAAAAATTGAGTTTTTGCAATATAATCGTGTTGAAAAGCTCGTCATCAATTATGTAAACTCCAAAAATTTGATTATAACTTGTTTTGCTGTCTTTTTTTGTAGAGGTTTCGAACAAGCGGGTCTAAATGGGCCGAACAATGGACCCGTTAGAATTTTAACGGAGTAAAAAGTACAAAAATCGTGTTTTTGCAATATAATCTTGTTGAAAAGCTCGTAATCAATTGTATGAACTCCTAAATTTGGATTAAAACTTATTTTGCAACCCTTTTGTTGAGGTTTCAGACGAGCGGGTCTAAATGGGCCGAACAATGGACCCGTTAGAATTTTAACTGAGTAAAAAGAACAGAAATTGAGTTTTTACAATATAATAGTGTTGAAAAGCTCATCATCAAATATGTAAACTCCTAAAATTTGATTATAACTTGTTTTGTTGTCTTTTTGTAGAGGTTTCGGACGAGCGTATCCAAATGGGCCGGATAATGGACCCGTTAGAATTTTAACGAAGAAAAAAGTACAGAAATCGAGTTTTTGCAATATAATCGTGTTGAAAAGCTCGTAATCAATTGTATGAACTCCTAAATTTGGATTGAAACTTATTTTGCAACCCTTTTGTAGATGTTTCGGACGAGTGGTTCTAAATGGGCCGAACAATGGACCCGTTAGAATTTTAACTGAGTAAAAAGTACAGAAATTGAGTTTTTGCAATTTAATCGTGTTGAAAAGCTTGTAATCAAATGTATGAACTCCTAAATTTGGATTAAAACTTATTTTGCAACCCTTTTGTAGAGGTTTCGGACCAGCTGGTCTAAATGGGTCGAACAATGGACTCGTTAGAATTTTAACCGAGTAAAAAGAACAAAAATTGAGTTTTTGCAATATAATCGTGTTGATAAGCTCGTAATTAATTATATAAACTCATAAAATTTGATTATAACGTGTTTATCGGTCTTTTTTTAGAGGTTTCGGACGAGCGGGTCTAAATAAGCCGAACAATGGACCCATTAGAATTTTAGCTAAGTCAAAAGTTCAGAAATTGTTTTTTGCAATATAATCGTGTTGGAAACCTCGTAATCAATTATATGAACTCCTAAGATTTGATTAAACCTTGTTTTGCAGTCATTTTTGTAAGGTTTCGGACGAGCAGGTCTAAATGGGCCGAACAATGGACCCGTTAGAATTTTAACTGAGTAAAAAGTACAGAAATTGAGTTTTTGCAATATAATCATGTTGAAAAACTCGTAATTAATTATATGAACTCATAAATTTGGATTAAAACTTATTTTGCAGCCCTTTTTCTAGAGGTTTCGGCCGAGCGCGTCTAAATGGGCCGAACAATGGACCCGTTAGAATTTTAACGGAGTAAAAAGTACAGAAATCGTGTTTTTGCAATATAATCTTGTTGAAAAGCTCGTAATCAATTATATAAACTCCTAAATTTTGATTATAACTTGTTATGCAGTCTTTTTTGTAGAGGTTTCGGACGAGCGAGTCTAAATGGGCCGAACAATGGACCCATTAGAATTTTAACAAAGTCAAAAGTTCAGAAATCGAGTTTTTGAAATATAATCGTGTTGGAAAGCTCGTTATCAATTATATGAACTCCTAAAATTTGATTCTAACTTATTTTGCGGTCTTTTTGAAGAGGTTTCGGACGAGCGGGTCTAAATGGGCCGAACAATGGACCCGTTAAAATTTTAACTGAGTAAAAAGTACATAAATTGAGTTTTTGCAATATAATCGAGTTGAAAAGCTTGTAATCATTTATATAATCTCCTAAAATATGATTATAACTTGTTTTGCGGTCATTTTTGTAGAGGTTTTGTACGAGCGGGTCTAAATGGGCCGAACAGTGGACCCATTAGAATTTTAATGGAGAAAAAAGTACAGAAATCGAGTTTTTGCAATATAATCGTGTTGAAAAGCTCGTAATCAATTATATGAACTCCTAAATTTGGATTAAAACTTATTTTGCAACCCTTTTGTAGAGGTTTCGGACGAGCGGGTCTAAATGGGCCGAACATTGAACCCGTTAGAATTTTAAAAGAGTAAAAAGCACAGAAATCGAGTTTTTGCAATATAATCGTGTTTAAAAGCTCGTAACAATTATATGAACTCCTAAATTTTGATTAAAACTTATTTTGCAGTACTTTTTGTAAGGTTTCGGACGAGCGGGTCTAAATGGGCCAAACCATGGACATGTTAGAATTTTAACTGAGTAAAAAGTACATAAATAGAGTTTTTGCATTATAATCGTGTTGAAAAGCTCGTAATCAATTATATGAACTCCTAAAATTTGATTATAACTTATTTTGCGGTCTTTTTTGTAGAGGTTTCGGTCGAACGGGTCTAATTGAGCCGAACAATGGACACATTAGAATTTTAACTGAGTAAAAAGTACAAAAATCGAGTTTATGCAATATAATCGTGTTGAAAAGCTTGTAATAAATTATATGAACTCCTAAATTTTGATTAAAATTTGTTTTGCGGTCCTTTTTTTAGATGTTTCGGACGAGCGGGTCTAAATGGGCCGAACAAACGAACCGTTAGAATTTTAACTGAGTAAAAAGTACAGTAATCGATTTTTGCAATATAATCGTGTTGAAAAGCTCGTAATCAATTGTATGAACTCCTAAAATTTGATTCTAACTTATTTTGCGGTCTTTTTTGTAGAGGTTTCGGACGAGCGGGTCTAAATGGTCCTAAAAATGGACCCGTTAGAGTTTTAACTGAGTAAAATGTACATAAATTGAGTTTTTGCAATATAATCGTGTTGAAAAGCTCGTAAGCAAATCTATGAACTCCTAAATTTGGATTAAAACTTATTTTGCAACCCTTTTGTAGAGGTTTCGGACGAGCGGGTCCAAATGGGTCGAACAATGGAATCGTTAGAATTTTAACTGACTAAAAAGTACAGAAATCGAGTTTTTGCAATATTATCGTGTTGAAAAGCTCGTAATGAATTATATGAACTCCCAGAATTTGATTCTAACTTGTTTTGCGGTCTTTTTTGTAGAGGTTTCGGACGAGCGGGTCTAAATGGGCCGAACAATGGACCCTTAGTATTTTAACTGAGTAAAAAGTACAAAAATCGAGTTTTTGCAAAATAATCATGTTGAAAAGCTCGTAATCAATTATATGAACTTCTAACTTTGGATTAAAAATTATTTTGTAGTCCTTTTTGTAGAGGTTTCGGACGAGCGGGTCTAAATGGGCAGAACAATGGACCCGTTAGAATTTTAACTGAGTAAAAAGTACAAAAATCGAGTTTTTGCAATATAATCGTGTTGAAAAGCTCTTAATAAATTTTATGAACTCCTAAATTTGGTTTAAAACTTATTTTGCAACCCTTTTGTAGTGGTTTCGGACGAGCGGGTCTAAATGGGCCGAACAATGGACCCGTTAGAATTTTAACTGAGTAAAAAGAATATAAATTGAGTTTTTGCAATAGAATCGTGTTGAAAAGCTCGTAATCAATTATATAAACTCCTAAAATTTGATTATAACTTGTTTTGTGGTCATTTTTGTATAGGCTTCGGACGAGCGGGTCTAAATGGGTCGAACAATGGACCCATTAGAATTTTAATGGAGTAAAAAGTACAGAAATCGAGTTTTTGCAATATAATCTTGTTGGATAGCTTGTAATCAATTATATGAACTCCTAAATTCGGATTAAAACTTATTTTGCAGCCCTTTTTGTAGAGGTTTCGGACGAGCGGATTTAAATGGGCCGAACAATGGACCCGTTAGAATTTTAATTGAGTAAAAATTTACAGTAATCAATTTTTTGCAATATAATCGTGTTGAAAAGCTCATAATCAATTATATGAACTCATAAAATTTGATTCTAACTTATTTTGCGTTCTTTTTTGTAGAGGTTTCAACCGAGCGGGTCTAAATGGGCCGAACAATGGACCCATTAGAATTTTAACTAAGTAAAAAGTACAGAAATCGAGTTTTTGCAATATAATCATGTTAAAAAGCTAGTAATCAATTGTATGAACTCCTAAATTTGGATTAAAACTTATTTTGAAACCCTTTTGTAGAGGTTTCGGACGAGCGGGTCTAAATGGGCCGAACAATAGAACCGTTAGAATTTTAACAGAGTAAAAAGTACAGAAATCGAGTTTATGCAATATTATCGTGTTGAAAAGCTCGTAATCAATTCTATGAAATCCTAAATTTGGATTAAAACTTATTTTGCAACCCTTTTGTAGAGGTTTCGGACGAGCGGGTCCAAATGGGCCGAACAATGGAATCGTTAGAATTTTAACTGACTAAAAAGTACAGAAATCGAGTTTTTGCAATATAATCGTGTTGAAAAGCTTGTAGTCAATTATATGAACTCCTAAATTTGGATTAAAAATTATTTTACAGTCCTTTTTGTAGAGGTTTCGGACGAGCGGGTCTAAATGGGCCGAACAAAGGACCCGTTAGAATTTTAAATGAGTAAAAAGTACAGAAAACGAGTTTTTGCAATATAATCGTGTTGAAAAGCTCGTAATCAATTGTATGAACTCCTACATTTGGATTAAAACTTATTTTGCAACCCTTTTGTAGAGGTTTCGGACGAGTGGGTCTAAATGGGCCGAACAATGGACCTTTTAGAATTTTAACTAAGTCAAAAGTTCAGAAATTGAGGTTTTGCAATAGATTAGTGTTGGAAGGCTCGTAATCAACTATATGAACTCCTATAATTTGATTAAAACTTGTTTTGTGGTCATTTTTGTAGAGGTTCCGGACGAGCGAGTCTAAATGGTCTGAACAATGGACCCGTTAGAATTTTAACAGAGTAAAAAGTACAGAAATCGAGTTTTTGCAATATAATCGTGTTGAGAAGTTCGTAATCAATTATATGAACTACTAAAATTTGATTATAACTTATTTTGTAGCCCTTTTGTAGAGGTTTCAGACGAGCGGGTCTAAATGGGCCGAATAATGGAACCGTTTTTTAACTGATTAAAAAGTACAGAAATCGAGTTTTTGCAATATAAACGTGTTAAAAAGCTCGTAATCAATTATATGAACTCCTAAAATTTGATTATAACTTATTTTTCGGTCTGTTTTTGTAAAGGTTTCGGACGAGCGGGTCTAAATGGGCCGAACAATGGACCCATTAGAACTTTAACTGAGTCAAAAGTTCAGAAATTTAGTTTTTGCTATATAATCGTGTTGAAAAGCTCATAATCAATTACATGAACTCCTAAAATTTGATTAAACTTATTTTGCGGTCTTTTTTGTAGAGGTTTCAGACGAGCGGGTCTAAATATGCCGAACAATGGACCCGTTAGAATTTTAACTGAGTAAAAAGTACATAAATTGAGTTTTTGCGATATAATCATGTTGAAAAGATCGTATTTAATTATATGAACTCCTAAAATTTGATTAAAACTTGTTTTGCGGTCTTATTTATTGAGGATTGGGACGAGCGGGTCCAAATGGGCCAAACAATGGAACCGTTATAATTTTAACTGAGTGCAAAGAACATAAATTGAGTTTTTGCAATAAAATCTTGTTTAAAAGCTCGTAATCAATTATATGAACTCCTAAAATGTGATTATAACTTGTTTTACGGTTTTTTTTGTAGAGGTTTCGGACGAGCGGGTCAAAATGGGCCGAACAATGGACCCATTAGAACTTTAACTGAGTCAAAAGTTGTAGAACTAATGTTTTGATATAATAATTGAAAAATATTTTGGACTGATTTAAAAAGTATTTAAAACATTTACAAAGTCCAAACAACTTGAAATTGTGTTTAGGAAGTTTTCAAAAGGATTTTTAATGTGTTTCAAAGGCCAATTTATACAAACCAGTCCAGGTGTTTCGAAACACCTTAGGGCGTTTCGAAACAGGGGATTCTAGTAGCATATTCGTTTCGAAACGGGCTTTCCCTGGACTTGATTTTTGCCCAGCGTTTCGAAATGGGCTAGGCCGTTTCGATACGACCACGTGGCAATGACCACAACGGTCATAAACCCCAACGGCTATCTTCCCAACTAACTTTTAAATGTAGGCGTTTCGGTACGGGCTTATAGCGTTTCGATACGCGTTCCGAAACGGCAAGGGGGTGTTCCGAAACGGGTACCCTGACAGACTGCAACGACCCTTTCTACATTGAGCGTGTTTCGAAACGGCCTCGAGCGTTTCGAAACGGGGAGCAGCAGAACTGCATTTATGGTGGGAATAAAGTCCTCAACGGCTCCAATTTGATCCCAACGGCTAGTAACGGCTACAAACTCATTTGGGAGTATAAAAGGGACCTCCAAGCATCAAGAGAAGGCTAATGCTCAGATTGTCAAACATCAAATGATCAAGAAATTGTCTTAGCACTTAAATTGTCAATTCTTGTATAGACAAACACTAGTGAGCCAAAATTGTCAAATTTGCTCAAGTGTTTTAGGATTGGGTGAGTGCAAAATTGTGCAAACAAACTCCTATTAGAGGATTACAAGTTTGCTTTGTTTATCTCTTGTAAAGAGGGTTTCAATCAAGGCTTTGGGTAGAAAGCTTGATTGGTTGTAAGGGTTTCCTCCTAAGCCTAGAAAAGGGGACGAATCAATTAGTGGATTGATTGTGAAATCCTTAGTGGGGAGCTAAGGTAGTGGATGTAGGTGCTTGTTAGAAGACCGAACCACTATAAATCATTGTGTCTTTATTCTTTCTAGCTTCCTAAACCCTTCCACATAAAAATCCACCTCTCCACCACTTGGTGAGCATAATCGGTTGAACGAATCGAGCCCCACACAACTCAAAAAAAGTTCATAAATTGAGTTTTTTTCACTATAATCGTGTTCAAAAGCTCGTAATCAAATATATGAACTCCTAAAATTTGATTAAAACTTGTTTTGCGGTCTTTTTTGTAGAGGTTTCGGATGAGCGGGTCTAAATGGGTCGAACAATGGACCCGTTAGAACTTTAACTGAGTAAAAAGTTCAGAAATTGAGTTTTTGCAATATAATCATGTTGAAAAGTACGTAATCAATTATATGAACACCTAAAATTTGATTAAAACTTGTTTTGCGGTCATTTTTGTAGAGGTTTCGAATGATGGGGTCTAAATGGGCCGAACAATGGACCCGTTAGAATTTTAACGGAGTAAAAAGTACAGAAATTGAGTTTTTGCAATATAATCATGTTGAAAAGCTCGTAATCAATTGTATGAACTCCTAAATTTGGATTAAAACTTATTTTGCAGCCCTTTTTGTAGAGGTTTCGGACGAGTGGGTCTAAATGGGCCGAACAATGGAGCCGTTAGAATTTTAACTAAGTAAAAAGTACAGAAATCGAGTTTTTGCAATATAATCGTGTTGAAAAGCTCGTAATCAATTGTATGAACTCCTAAATTTGGATTAAAACTTATATTGCAACCCTTTTGTAGAGGTTTCAGACGAGCTGTTGTAAATGGGCCGAACAATGGACCCGTTAGAATTTTAACGGAGTAAAAAGATCAAAAATTGAGTTTTTACAATATAATCGTGTTGATAAGCTCGTAATCAATTATATAAACTCCTAAAATTTGATTATAACTTGTTTATCGGTCTTTTTTGTAGAGGTTTCGGACGAGCGGGTCTAAATGGGCCGAACAATGGACCCATTAGAATTTTAGCTAAGTCAAAAGTTCAGAAATTGTGTTTTTGCAATATAATCGTGTTGGAAACCTCGTAATCAATTATATGAACTCCTAAGATTTGATTAAAACATGTTTTGCGGTCTTTTTGTAGAGGTTTCGGACGAGCGGGTCTAAATGGGCTGAACAATGGACACGTTAGAATTTTAACTGAGTAAAAAGTACAGAAATCAAGTTTTTGCAATATAATCGTGTTGAAAAGCTTGTAATCAATTATATGAACTCCTAAATTTGGTTTAAAGCTTCTTTTGCAGCCCTTTTGTAGAGGTTTCGGATGAGCAGGTCTAAATTGGCCGAACAATGGACCCGTTAGAATTTCAACGGAGTAAAAAGTATAGAAATCGAGTTTTTGCAATATAATCGTGTTGAAAAGCTCTTAATCAATTGAATGAACTCCTAAATTTGGATTAAAACTTATTTTGCAGCCCTTTTTGTAAGGGTTTCAGATGAGCGGGTCTAAACGGGCCGAACAATGGACCCGTTAGAATTTTAACGAAGTAAAAAGTACATAAATCATGTTTTTGCAATATAATCATGTTGGAAAGCTCGTAATCACTTATATGAACTCCTAAAATTAATTAAAACTTGTTTTGTGGTCATTTTTGTAAGGTTTCGGACGAGCGGGTCTAAATGGGCTGAACAATGGACCCGTTAGAATTTTAACTGAGTAAAAAGTACAGAAATCGAGTTTTTGCAATATAATCGTGTTGAAAAGGTCTTAATAAATTTTATGAACTCTTAAATTTGGATTAAAACTTATTTTGCAACCCTTTTGTAGTGGTTTCGGACGAGCGGGTCTAAATGGGCCGAACTATGGAACCGTTAGAATTTTAACTGAGTAAAAAGTACAGTAATCAAGTTTTTGAAGTATAATCATGCTTAAAAGCTCGTAACCAATTATATGAACTCCTAAATTTGGATTAAAACTTATTTTGCAGCCCTTTTTGTAGAGGTTTCGGACGAGGAGGTCAAAATGGGCCGAACAATGGACCCGTTAGAATTTTAACTGAGTAAAAAGTACAAAAATCGAGTTTTTGCAATATAATCGTGTTGAAAAGCTCATAGTCAATTATATGAATTTCTAATTTGGATTAAAACTTATTTTGTAGCCCTTTTTGTAGAGGTTTCGGACGAGCGGGTCTAAATGGGCCGAACAATGGACCCGTTAGAATTTTAACTGCGTAAGAAGGACATAAATTGAGTTTTTGCAATATAATCGTGTTGAAAAGCTTGTAATCAATTATATAAACTCCTAAAATTTGATTATAACTTGTTTTGCGGTCATTTTTGTAGAGGTTTCGGACGAGCGGGTCTAAATGGACCGAACAATGGACCCATTAGAATTTTAATGGTGTAAAAAGTACAGAAATCGAGTTTTTTCAATATAATCGTGTTGGATAGCTCGTAATCAATTATATGAACTCCTAAATTTGGATTAAAACTTATTTTGCAACCCTTTTTGTAGAGGTTTCGGACGAGCCGATTTAAATGGGCCGAACAATGGACCCGTTAGAATTTTAACTGAGTAAAAATTATAGTAATCGAGATTTTGCAATATAATCATGCTGAAAAGCTCGTAATCAATTCTATGAACTCCTAAATTTGGATTAAAACTTATTTTGCAACCCTTTTATAGAGGTTTTGGACAAGCGGGTCTAAATAGGCCGAGCATTGGACCCATTAGAATTTTAACTGAGTAAAAAGTACAGAAATCGAGTTTTTGCAATATAATCGTGTTGAAAAGCTCGTAATCAATTATATGAACTACTAAAATTTGATTAAAACTTGTTTTGCGGTCTTTTTTGTAGAGGTTTCTGACGAGCGGGTCTAAATCGGCCGAACAATGGACCCGTTAGAATTTTAACTGTGTAAAAATTACAGAAATCGAGATTTTGCAATATAATCGTGTTGAAAAGCTCATAATCAATTATATGAACTCCTACATATTGATTAAAACTGATTTTGCAGCCATTTTGTAGTGTTGTCGGACGAGCGGGTCTAAATGGGCCGAAAAATGGACCTGTTAGAATTTTTTTTTTGAAGAAAGGGCCTCATTAAAAACCCCACTAATCCTTACTGGGCTAGCCCAGCAAGTCCCTAGGAGGGGAAAAGAGTGCCCAAAATATATTATAAATCATGGTGGTTGGTTAACAACCGGTACAAAAGTTCGTAGAGCATCGGGCAAGCCCAGCCTAAAATACATAGAGGAATTAAAATGAAGGGCCCAAGTGGCTACAGAATTAGCTAAAGCGTTAGCTGCACGCGGTACATAATGTAAGCTAAGACCAGACATAATGTCAATGAAAGATCTAGTGGCCTGTAACTGTTGCTGAAGAGTGGAGGCATCCTCGCCTGCGTGACACAGCCGATTGATCAGCAGGGCCGCATCTGATTCAAGAAGAAACCCTTGCCATCCAGCATCCACACCGAGTTGGACACCATCCGAGATAGCTCGTAGTTCCGCCGATGTAGAATCTGCAATAGCGTCCAAGTAAACAGCTCGTCCGAGCAAGATAGCACCATTAGCATCACGAGCCACAATGCCAAGCCCCGCGGATCCTGTAGTTGGGTGAAAAGCACCATCAACATTGATTTTATTGATCCAGCCGGCGGCGGCCTCCATACAGGTGGGGAAAGTGCTGTCGTCGTCTGCTGCCTTGTCGTGGGGATGTCTGATTTGGCCGATAGGTAGTCGCGAAGTAGATCCTGTGAGTTCATCAAGGTGAGCCAAGGGGGCTATAATCGCTGAGAATGGACCCACTCATTCCTCCTATTCCAAAGATCCCATAAGGTAGTCAGGAGGAGATCAAATTGTACGCAAGAGAGGAGCCTAGCTCCTTGTTCTAGCCAAAGTGATATCGAGGTTGCAACGCTATCATGAAATTCACTAGGGAAGCCTGCAAGGCTGAGCACCTCAGCAGCGCCTGGGCAGTCCCTGAATGCATGAAGTGCAGATTCGAGAGTCGAGGGGCAGAACGGACACATGACGTCGCCCAATCCAATAGTCGCAAGTCTTTCACCTGTGGGCAGTGCACCCCATCCTACCCTCCATCCAAAGGTGCGAACCTTCGGGAGTGTGTTGGATTTAGCAATAATCTTCCATAGAGGGCTCGGACGCTCAAGGGGCCGTGGGGGTCTACGTAAGAATAGGTAGCCGGAGCGTACTGAATATATATTAGTATCATGAAAACCCCATAGCAAGGTATCGCGATGGACATCAGATATCGGTACGCGTAGTATGTTGGCCGCGTCATCTTCGTCAAAATATTGACGTACTTTATTTTCATCCCATGCATTATGATGACGAATCATAAAATCGCCGCATCGCAAGGGTATCTCCTCATTATCTGGATAACTACCAAAGAAGAAGAGACCATCGGACCCACCCCAGTTATCACGATGGATGCGGAGACGACTATCAACTCCAGGTCTCCAGAAGAAACCCGACTGTAAGTGTTGCAAAGCTTGCCATATACCTCGCCAAGCAAAGGAGGCACCGAGCGAGCAGGGAGTCGGGCGAATGAATTAGTCGCCAGATTTGCTTCCCCAGAAGAGCAATATTAAAGTCCCGTAAGTCACGGAAGCCCATGCCCCCTGCGGCTTTGGGTGTGCACATAGTATCCCAGGACAGCATTGGCCATTCTTTTTTGTTACTCCTGCCCGTCCACCAGTAGCGGCGAATTGATCGTGTCGCGTCATCCACAATGTTTTGTGGGAGCAGATAACATGACATAACGTATTGAGGCAATGCTTGCGCCACTGATTTTATGAGAACTTCACGCCATTTATACGATAGCAAGTTAGTATCCCATTTAGTCATGCGTGAATTGACTTTGTCTCTAATGAAACCAAGACTAGCCGTTCGATTCCTCCCAATGAGAAGAGGGACTCCTAGATAGGTTCCAGGGTCATCAACCAAACGGATGCCAAGATTATGTTGTAGAGCATGTGTGAAGTCCGTCGAACATAAAGAGCTACAAAAGGCAGTTGACTTAGAGAAGTTGACAGACTGTCCTGAGGATGATTCATACAGACGGAGAATCTCCTTCAACCGGTCTATTTCCATGGGGCAATTATGGACAAAGACAATACTATCATCCGCAAAGAGCAGGTGATTAATTCTTGGGCCACGCCTATTGGCCTGTAATCCAACTAGACGTCCCAGTTGCTGTTCAGCCTCAAGGGCCGCTGAAAGCCCTTGGGAGCATATTAAAAAGAGGAAAGGCGAAAGAGGGTCCCCTTGCCGGATTCCCCTAGTCAGAAAGACCTCGTTGGACAGAGCGCCATTAAGACGGACAAAGAATGACACAGTGGATACACACCAGAGTAGTAATTGTACCCAATCAGACGCAAAACCCATACGTAACATCACGTCTTTTTTTTAAAGGTATTTTATTGATTAAATAGTTTCAACCTTACATAGAGCACAGATATGAGCCTCGTTAAAAAACCTCCCTAAACCTAGATGGAGGAAAAAGAGTGCATCATATCTGGCTGAGTACAAACACTGGAGTAGAAGTAAGCCAAGGCCATAAAAGAAAGTTCCCCCCAATGCATTACATTTACCCCTCACACTACAACAGCGCTCCTGCCGAGAAAATAGTCACTCCACAGTGCTAGAAGACCCCCACCAGGACAGCACTCCTCTGCTTCGATAGAGCCGTTGCAAGAGACATCAAGGGACTGCAAAAAAACCTGCACACAACTACTAGACAAAAAACGGGTGATCATAAACCATAAAAAAATAAACATTAACCGATACCACCGGCCCCATCCCGATCTCCAAGCCAGCTAACCTATACCATTTTTGGCTAACTTGTCAGCCTCGATATTTCACGATCTCGGAATCCAACGGAAGCACATTCCTCTGGACCGAGCTAAGGCCACAAGGTTCAGCATCCTATCTCTGAAAAGAGTGGGGGGGGGGGGGCGCTTTCTCGATGCACCAATTGACCACTAATTGGCAATCCGATTCAATAATTAATCTATGATTGATTGACCATTGCGACGCAAGGAATAAGCTGATACCCCTATTCATCGCTTCAAATTCCAGAATTGCTGGTGGTGCACAATTAGAGGATTCAGAGAACTCAAATAGAGTCTCGCCAAGCGAATTCCTGACAAGGCCTCCGATCCCACCAATCCCCCTAGATCCGATGGCAGCGTCCGAGTTCAGTTTCAAGAACCCAGAAGGGGGTGGGCTCCAACTGCCAGGGGGGTCGGGATTTAGGAACGGGCAAAGGAAGATTCCACCAAGGAGAAGTCCATCAGAAGGTCGGCCAGGGCCACAGAGCACTCTGGAAATTTCGCCTTGAACCACGAGGCGAGCCGGAATTTGACCAGGAAATCCAATTGGAGCCAGTCCACCTCCTTTTTCTGAAAAACTATCTCATTTCGGAATAACCAAATGGACCATACCATAGCGAAGGGGACCAGCTTTAGCCAGGTTCGTTTTCCAACCTTCCCCAAACCTTCTCATGCTTCGAAGAATCTGGGAATATCGTCCGGCATGGCAGACAACAATCCGGCCATATTACAGAACCGCATCCAAGTGCGCCAAACCCCTGGACACGAAACAAAGAGGTGTGCACACGATTCCGGGAAGGCCTTACAGAGAGGGCACAAATTGTTGTCCAAGTTCCTCACACCCCGCTTAATGAGTTCCACTTTCACAGGAATGCGACCCCAAAGGAGTCTCCAGAAAAGAATTTCAACTTTAGGGGGAGCGAAGCCAATCCAGACTTGATTTTTCCAGATGGGGTTAGAGGTGTCACAGGGAGCCATAAGCTCCCTGAATGACTTAGATGAGAAGGAGCCATCACTCGAGCCCCCCCCCCAACACACCCCGTCCCTTTCCAGGGAGGAAGGTCTAAGAGCACCAAGGCAATTCAGGAATAGGTTCCAAATGGATACTTCCCAGTCAAGACAAGGGCGTCTCAGGGGGATAGACCAACACCACCCCGAATCCGATTTGACTCCAAACTCCGAGATGGTGCCAGATTTCTGGACAGAGAGAGCAAAAATGCGAGGAAACTTTTGCTTAAGGGAAAAGTCCCCAATCCAACGATCGGACCAAAAAAGATAGCCCTACCGTCCCCTACCTGTAGGGAGATGTTTTCCTTGATCCGGGGACACAAGGGGTCATTTCCCAACGAGGAGTTCGCTATCCCTCTCCAAATCCACGAAGCTTGTTTAGGCTTCGGAATCGGTGGTAGGAGAGGGGAAGACGGGTTTGGAACTTTTGCATTTATCACCCGCCTCCAAAGACTATCCGATTCGTTACCGAATCTGATAATCCACTTACAAAGCAGCCTTCTATTTAGCAACTCCAGGTTCGCTACTCCCAAACCACCCGCAAATTTTGGCTTACAGATCTGGGCCCAGTTGACCCAATGAATGCATGATTTATCCTTGTTACCCCCCAAAGGAAACGATCAAACAAACTATTAAGCCTGTTGCTTACTGAGGACGGTAAGCGGAACAAGGATAGAAAATAAGTAGGAAGGCTACACAGGATGGATTTCAGCAAGGTAAGGCGGCCACCTATAGATAAGGATTTGGATTTCCAATTATTTAGCTTAGACGTGACTTTGCTAAGGATCGGGTCCCACAGCGCAGCGGAATTACGACTTGATCCGAGGGGTAAGCCCAGGTATTCCGTAGGGAGTTTGTCGAAGGAGCACCCTATATCCAGAGCCCAGTTCCTGATCGTATCCTCACATATGTTAATTCCAAAGACACGACTTTTCTTCAGATTGAGTTTAAGACCCGAAGCTAATTCGAATATTCGCAGGATCCGTTTGACACTACGGATTTGGTTCTCCTCTCCCTCACAGAAGATTAGAAGGTCATCCGCAAACTGAAGGTGAGATATTTCTATAAGAGAACTGACACGACCAACCCTGCACCCTGTAAATAGATTTTGTCGCACCGCCTTCCTAAATAACAGGCTAAGAGCTTCCCCAACTAGATTGAACATGAGAGGGGATAGTGAACAGCCCTGCCTAAGGCCACGCGAGATCTTAAAAGCTTCGGTAGGTGAGCCGTTGACCAGAACTGATATAGAGGCTGATGAGATACATTTAAGGATCCATCTGTACCATCTTTCACCAAAATTACACTCCCTCATAACTCGGGTTAAGAACTCCCAACTAACAGTGTCGTATGCTTTCTGGAAATCGATTTTGAAAGCGATACCCTTACCACCCGATTTAGACATTGAGTCAATAACCTCATTTGCAATCAGCGAACAATCTAGGATTTGGCGGCCCGGGATGAAAGCGAATTGTTGCTCACCAATGAGGTCACCCAGAACCGCACTTAGACGTTTGGCCAGAACCTTAGATAGAAGTTTGTACATACCACCAACCAAACTTATAGGCCTGAACTCATCTAGTGAGTTTGGGTTTTTTACCTTGGGAATTAGGGTGATAAACGAGTGATTAGTTCCTACGTCCCAAGGGCAACCCCAGTAAAAATCATCGAAAAATCGCATTATATCACCCTTTAGGTTAATCCAGAATTTTTTAAAGAAACCCAGGTTAAAACCATCCGGGCCAGGGGCACGATTGCTATCAGAAGAGAATAAGACCGCCCAAACTTCATCTTCTCTGAACCTATCTTCAAGGGCGGAGGATTGAACATCGTTCAGCTTGCAGAAGTCCAACTTTAGGTCCTCCACCTCAAGGGCAGTAATGGTATTGTAAGAATCAAAGAAATGATCTCTAACCATCTTTTTTACTGACGGCGGATCGCTGATTTCCACCCCGTCCTTCATCAGTTGGGTTAACTGATTAGCTTTTCTTCTTTCCATGGCTGTTAGATGAAAGAATCGGGTGTTACGGTCACCCTCCGAGAACCAACGCAGACAAGACTTTTGAAGCCACTCGCTCTCTTCTTTTCGGAAGGCCGCCCACAGTTGAGATCTTAGGGTCCGGAGAGTGTCGTACAAGCCAGGAATCGAAAGGCCTTGCTGTAATTGGGATTCCAGAAGGCCAATTTCCTTTGCAATAGCTGCTGAATTCCGGTCGTTTTTCATTCTAACATCCCCAGACCACGCCTTCACAGCCAGTTTCGTAGCTTTTAGTAAACCCCCGATTCTGGGAATGGTGCTTTGATTCCTCTGATCCTCTAATGTTTTCGTCACCACATCCTCAAAACCCTTCATCTCCAGCCAATAGTTGAAGCATCTGAAGGGTTTCGGACCCCAGTTGGATTGTTCGGACGCTAGCTGAATCGCATTATGATCCGATATGGATCTCGGGAGGAGTTTCTGAATTAAACCCGGCAACGCCAAACTAAGTTCTGAAGAGATAAGAAACCTATCTAGGCGTATAAAAGTCGGTGGATCACGGTTATTACACCAGGTAAATTTACCACCCGCCAAAGGTAAATCCATAAGCTCAGCTTCAGAGACAAAGTTCCTGAAGGCATCAATGAGCTGGATATTCATTGTCAGCCCCACTTTCTCCTCTTAGTCCAGAAAGAGGTTAAAATCACCACCCAAGCACCAAGGAACATCCTTCGATTTTAAGAAGCCCAGTAACTCGGCGAGGAATGTGGCTTTTTCCGAATCGACGGAGGGGCCGTATACGTTGACCAAGCCACATCGAACGCCTGTGCTCTTAATTGCCCCAACTAGGACCGAGAACCTTTGGAAGCTAAGTTTTTCGTCAATTTGGAAAAATTCAGTATCCCATACACAAAGAAGCCCACCAGCTGAACCCGAAGCGGGGGAGAAGGAATAATCTATTTCCCCTAGATTCCAAATAGCTTTGATATCCCTAATGGATATGTCTTCTAATTTAGTCTCTTGGAGGAAAACCAGGTTAGGTCGGATCCTACTAATAACCTCTCTAAGGGCTCTTTTTTCTCCCTACGTCTAAAACCCCTAATGTTCCAAGTTATGGCATTAAAATTCATATTAAATTATTGAAAATGAAAACGAAAGAAAAACATACCTTAGCCTGGCCGAATTACACCCTGCTCCTCGAATCCATCTCCAAGCTATAAACCTTCCAGATAACCGCCTCTCTACCACCCTTAAAAGAAATCTCTAATAAGTTGCACATTTCCCAAACAGATTCAGCTTCAAGACCGGTAGCGGAGTCTTCGAACTCCAAGTTATCAAAGTGGTCATCAGTGGGGGTCAACGGAGGGATATCCTCTATGGAATCTCTAACCAGACGTCTAATTAATCTCCTGGTTTTGGCCCGGAAAAAGCTTCTGTGGCCAAACACGGGGGATGAGTCATACTGGTTTTGACCATTCGGAAGAGACACACCGGGAAGAATTTTATCCCCCGCTTCAAAACTGTCTGGGACAATTTCCCCAGACCAGGAGTGGGAATTCGGCACTGAATTCGGAACTGGATTAGGAATCAAGGTGGGCCAATTAATCGAATTTGAGGAAAGTTGATTCCCCAATCTTGGGCTACCCACACGAGCAGACCCATTATTTAGGCCCGGGATGAGAGCATTAATCAAAGGAATACTGGGATTAGAGGATGAGGGTCCCACATAGTCATCAAATAATTGCCGCCTAGGGGGAGAATCCACCCAATTCTCCACGTGCACTATATCAGAATTGGAAACCACCCTGGGAACATTCTCTGACAGCCCATTATTACGTGAACCGACATTCAATGATAATCCCACATTCGAGGGCCTCTGTTCACGAGGCGGCGGCGCATTAACATTCTCCTACTCACGAGGCGACGCCGCAAAATTTCCCCCCTGCACACGAGGCGACGCTCCGTTGCTTTCGCCATGGCTACTCCGGCCGCCACCCACCAGAGACAAAGGATGCCCAGCCGTTTCATTTGCACCCAAGTCTGAAGCATCTTCTTCGTCTAAAAGGTTCCAATCCTCGTCGGAACCCTCCCCATCCAACCCCGGATCCATGTCGGACGACTTCCAACTACAATCACCGATTGAAATCTTTATTCGGAACGGGAAACCCATGGAGGAAACAACGATATGCTTTGGAATCACGGCTGTGCTAACCACCCTGATGCAAATCTTTGCCACGTCCAGCCTCTCCTTGTTTTGGGTGGCACTATCAACATCCACAAAAATGCCCCATCGGTTTCCCAGATCTTCAAAAAACTTTGAGTGCCAGCAGCATAACGGCACACCATGCAGCCCCAGGTCTACGAAATAATGAGGGGAACCATGGATCATCAGAGGACCGATCCGGGAGAACCAAAAAGAGAGCTCATCACGCTTGTCGTTCCATATGGCTGTCATGTATTCCGACGAGCTAAACATCAAAATATGAGAACCATTATCGACTCCCCACTTGGATACCATAACATCAATATCATCATTACCCAACGCTCGTTGAATAAAATCTAGATCAAATCCGTCTTTCAAAACACCGACCAAGCATCGATTTAGCCACTCCAAGTCCTTCGCCGGTACATGAAAATTAATTTTTTCCGGGTCAGAACATCCCATAGCACCGCCCGAAGTCCCCGGGACATTTGTATTGGCATTCTCAGTCGCCTTACCACGAGAGGCCCTCTGCTCCTGCCCGCCGGGCTGAAACTCAGCACCACCAGAATTATTCTGGGCGTGCGCCATATTTTCCTTGCTACCTGTATCAGTCTCCTTCAATAAAGTATCTCGATACGAGCGAGGAGGGACACTCGGGCGTACCTCCGAGGGTTGCTGCATAGGCTTTTTCTTCTCCGGAGGATTTGCCCGGGTTCTGGCAACCGAGACCCTGATGAGACGCCCATCAATTTTGAAACCATCCCAATGTCCGATAGCTCTCTGTTGTTCCTCTTTCGAACCAAAAGCGATGAAAGCAAATGTAGACTCAGAGAACCTCAGTCTGGGATTTCGGAGGGGGATATAAAGTCTCCTAACCTTCCCATATGCTTCAAATAATTCCTTAACAGTCGATCGGGGAACCCTTTTACTCAAGTTATAAACAAAAATTGTCCACTCCGGCGGTTTCGGATACACCCTCATCGGTGAAGCACGCCTGTCGAAGCGGTTCTTTCTTCTGTTAACCACCGTCCAAGTTCCTGTCTTTCAGGAATGGTTTGGCTGCCGGAAGGGTCAAGTCTGACGGGAACACTGCGGCCGCCGGGGAACGCCATTGAGAGCGTTTTGTATGTTTATTAAATTATTGTGTAATAGTTATTGTAACATCACGTCTTTAAGAAAAGACCATTCAACCTTATCAAATGCCTTCTCCATATCGAGCTTCAAGGCAGCCCCTTGATATATTGAAGCGTTATTAGTATGGAGGGTATGCACAAGTTCATGCGCAATCAGAATATTGTCAGTAATGTTCCTGCCACTAACAAAAGCAGCTTGCGCATCACTGATACAAGATGGTAATATAGGCTTAAGTCGATTCACAAGAACCTTGGCAATGGTCTTGTAAATGACAGTCCATAAGCTGATCGGCCGGAATTGACGCATGGTTGAAGCGTCAGGCACCTTTGGAATGAGGACAATGATGGCTTTGTTCACCGTTGCCATATCCTCCTCACCTCGTAACAGACGCAAACAAAGTTGGACAAATTCAGGCCCAATGACATCCCAGTATTGTCTGTAGAAACTACTAGGGAAGCCGTCAAAACCCGGAGCTTTCCTGGGGCCTATATCCCTGAAAGCTGTGGTTACCTCGTCTTCAGTGAAGGGTCGTAGCAATGAGTCATTCATTTCAGCGCTAACAACCGGGGTAATATGTTCTAAAAGCACCGGAGAGGAACTCGGATTAGAAGATGTGAACAAATCCTAGAAATACTCGGATGCAATCCGAAGAAGCTCATAATCAATTATATGAACTCCTAAAATTTGATTCTAACTTATTTTGCGGTCTTTTTTGTAGAGGTTTCGGACGAGCGGGTCTAAATGGGCCGAACAATGGACCTGTTAGAATTTTAACTAAGTAAAAAGTACAGAAATCTAGTTTTTGCAATATAATCGTGTTGAAAAGCTCATAATCAATTATATGAACTCCTAAAATTTGATTCTAACTTATTTTGCGGTCTTTTTTGTAGAGGTTTCGGACGAGAGGGTCTAAATGGGCCGAACAATGGACCCGTTAGAATTTTAACTAAGTAAAAAGTATAGAAATCGAGTTTTTGCAATATAATCCTGTTGAAAAGCTCGTAATCAACTGTATGAACTCCTAAATTTGGATTAAAACTTATTTTGCAACCCTTTTGTAGAGATTTCGGACGAGCGGGTCTAAATGGGCGAACAATGGACCCGTTAGAATTTTAACTGAGTAAAAATTACAGAAATCAAGTTTTTGCAATATAATCGTGTTGAAAAGCTCGTAATAAATTATATGAACTCCTAAGATTTGATTAAAACTTGTTTTGCGGTCTTTTTTGTAGAGGTTTCGGACGAGCGGGTCTAAATGGGCCGAACAATGGACCCGTTAGAATTTTAACTGGGTAAAAAGTACAGAAATTGAGTTTTTTCAATATAATCGTGTTGAAAAGCTTATAATCAATTGTATAAACTCCAAAATTTGGATTAAAACTTATTTTGCAACCCTTTTGTAGAGGTTTCGGACGAGCGGGTCTAAATGGGCCGAACAATGGACCCGTTAGAATTTTAATTGAGTAAAAAGTACAGAAATCGAGTTTTTGCAATATAATCGTGTTGAAAAGCTCGTAATCAATTATACGAACTCCTAAAATTTGATTAAAACTTGTTTTTCGGTCATTTTTGTAGAGGTTTCGGACGAGCGAGTCTAAATGGGACGAAAAATGGACCTGTTAGAATTTCACCTGAGTAAAAAGTACAGAAATTGAGTTTTTTCAATATAATCATGTTGAAAAGCTCGTAATCAATTATATGAAGTCCTTAATTTTGATTAAAACTAACTTTACGATCCTTTTTGTAAGGTTTGGGACGAGCGGGTCTAAATGGGTCAAACAATGGAGCTGTTAGAGTTTTAACAGAGTAAAAAGTACAAAAATTGAGTTTTAGCAAAATAACCGTGTTGAAAAGCTCGTAATCAATTATATGAACTCCTAAAATTTGATTATAACTTATTTTGCGGTCTTTTTTGTAGAAGTTTCGGACGAGCGAGTCTAATTGGGCCGAATAATGGACCCGTTAGAATTTTAAATGAGTAAAAAGTACAGAATCGAGTTTTTGCAATATAATCGTGTTGAAAAGCTCGTAATAAATTGTATGAACTCCTAAATTTTGATTAAAACTTGTTTTGTGGTCCTTTTTGTGGAGGTTTTGGAGGAGCGGGTTTAAATGGGCCGTAAAATAGACCTGTTAGAATTTTAACTGAGTAAAAAGTACAGAATTTGAATTTTTACAATATAATCGTGTTGAAAAGCTCGTAATCAATTGTATGAACTCCTAAATTTGTATTAAAACTTGTTTTATGCTCATTTTTGTAGAGGTTTCGGATGAGCGGGTCTAAATGGGCCGAACAACGGACCCGTTAGAACTTTAACTGAGTAAAAAGTACAGAAATCGAGTTTTTGCAATATAATCGTGTTGAAAACCTCATAATCAATTATATGAAATCCTAAATTTGGATTAAAACTTATTTTGCAGCCCTTTTGTAGAGTTTTCGGACGAGCGGGTCTAAATGGGCCGAACAATGGACCGTTAGAATTTGGATTAAAATCGTGGAGGTCACGAAAGCCGAGTCCCCCTGCTTATTTGGGGGTATAGAGGGAGTCCCAAGAAAGCAGCGGCCATCCTCGCCTATTGCTACGTCCTGACCACCAATAACGGCGGATAGAGACAATCATGTCATCTATGATATTTTGTGGCAGTAGGTAGCATGACATGATATATTGTGGCATTGCATGTGCCACTTCAGTTAATATTCTAACGGGTCCATTGTTCGGCCCATTTAGACCCGCTCGTCCGAAACCTCTACAAAAGGGTTGCAAAATAAGTTTTAATCATATTTAGGAGTTCATACAATTGATTACGAGCTTTTCAACACGATTATATTGCAAAAACTCGATTTCTGTACTTTTTACTCAGTTAAAATTCTAACGGGTCCATTGTTCGGCCCATTTAGACCCGCTCGTCCGAAACCCTTACAAAAAAGATCGCAAAATAAATTTTAATCAAATTTTAGGAGTTCATATAATTGATTAAGAGCTTTTCAACACGATTATATTGCAAAAACATGATTACTGTTCTTTTTACTCAGTTAATATTCTAACGGGTCCATTGTTCGGCCCATTTAGACCCGCTCGTCCGAAACCTCTACAAAAGGGTTGCAAAATAAGTTTTAATCCAAATTTAGGAGTTCATACAATTGATTACGAGCTTTTCAACACAATTATATTGCAAAAACTCGATTTTTGTTCTTTTTACTCAGTTAAAATCCTAATGGGTCCATTGTTCGCCCCATTTAGACCCGCTCGTCCGAAACCTCTACAAAAAAGACCGCAAAACAAGTTAGAGTCAAATTTTAGGATTTCATATAATTGATTACGAGCTTTTCAACACGACTATATTGCAAAAACTTGATTTCTTTACTTTTTACTCAGTTAAAATTCTAACGGGTCCATTGTTCGGCCCATTAAACCCGCTCGTCCGAAACCTCTACAAAAGGGTTAAAAAATAAGTTTTAATCCAAATTTAGGAGTTCATACAATTGATTACGAGCTTTTCAATACGATTATATTGCAAAAACTCGATTTTCTGTACTTTTTACTCAGTTAAAATTCTAACGAGTCCATTGTTCGGCCCATTTAGACCCGCTCGTCCGAAACCTTTACAAAAAAGACCGCAAAAGAAGTTAGAATCAAATTTTAGGAGTTCATATAATTGATTACGAGCTTTTCAACACGATTATATTGCAAAATCTCGATTACGGTTCTTTTTACTCAGTTAAAATTCTAACGGGTCCATTGTTCGACCCATTTAGACCTGCTCGTCCGAAACCTCTACAAAAGGGTTGCAAAATAAGTTTTAATCCAAATTTAGGAGTTCATACAATTGTTTACGAGGTTTTCAACAGGATTATATTGCAAAAACTCGATTTCTTCTCTTTTTACTCAGTTAAAATTCTAAAGGGTCCATTGTTCGCCCCATTTAGACCCGCTCGTCCGAAACCTCTACCAAAAAACTGCAAAACAAGTTAGAGTCAAATTTTAGGATTTCATATAATTGATTACGAGCTTTTCAACACGACTATATTGCAAAAACGTGATTTCTTCACTTTTTACTCAGTTAAAATTCTAACGGGTCCATTGTTCGGCCCATTAAACCCGCTCATCCGAAACCTTTACAAAAAAGATCGCAAAATAAGTTTTAATCAAATTTTAGGAGTTCATATAATTGATTAAGAGATTTTCAACACGATTATATGGCAAAAACTCGATTTCTGTTCTTTTTACTCAGTTAATATTCTAACGGGTCCGATGTTCGGCCAATTTAGACCCGCTCGTCCGAAACCTCTACAAAAGGGTTGCAAAATAAGTTTTAATCCAAATTTAGGAGTTCATACAATTGATTTCGAGCTTTTCAACACAATTATATTGCAAAAACACGATTTTTTTGCTTTTTACTCAGTTAAAATTCCAACGGGTCCTTTGTTCGGCCCATTTAGACTCGCTCGTCCGAAACCTCTACAAAAGGTTTGCAAAATAAGTTTTAATCAAAATTTAGGAGTTCATACAATTGATTACGAACTTTTCAACACGATTATATTGCAAAAACTCAATTTATGTACTTTTTACTCAGTTAAAATTCTAACGGGTCTATTGTTCGGCCCATTTAGACCCGCTCGTCCGAAACCTTTACAAAAAAGATCGCAAAATAAGTTCTAATCAAAATTTAGGAGTTCATATAATTGATTAAGAGCTTTTCAACACGATTATATTGCAAAAACTTGATTTCTGTACTTTTTACTCAGTTAAAATTCTAACGGGTCCATTGTTCGGCGCATTTAGACCCGCTCGTTCGAAACCTCTACAAAAGGGTTGCAAAATAAGTTTTAATCCAAATTTAGGAGTTCATACAATTGATTACGAGCTTTTCAACACAATTATATTGCAAAAACTTGATTTCTGTTCTTTTTACTCAGTTAATATTTTAACGGGTCCATTGTTCGACCAATTTAGACCCGCTCGTCTGAAACCTGTACAAAAGGGTTGCAAAATAAGTTTTAATCCAAATTTAGGAGTTCATACAATTGTTTACGAGGTTTTCAACAGGATTATATTGCAAAAACTCGATTTCTTCTCTTTTTACTCAGTTAAAATTCTAAAGGGTCCATTGTTCGCCCCATTTAGACCCGCTCGTCCGAAACCTCTACCAAAAAACTGCAAAACAAGTTAGAGTCAAATTTTAGGATTTCATATAATTGATTACGAGCTTTTCAACACGACTATATTGCAAAAACTTGATTTCTTTACTTTTTACTCAGTTAAAATTCTAACGGGTCCATTGTTCGGCCTATTAAACCCGCTTGTCCAAAACCTCTACAAAAGGGTTGCAAAATAAGTTCTAATCCAAATTTAGGAGTTCATACAATTGATTACGAGCTTTTCAACACAATTATATTGCAAAAACTCGACTTTTGTTCTTTTTACTTAGGTAAAATTCTAACGGGTCCATTGTTAGGCCCATTTAGACCCGCTCGTCCGAAACCTCTACAAAAGGGTTGCAAAATAAGTTTTAATCAAAATTTAGAAGTTCATACAATTGATTACGAGCTTTTCAACAAGATTATATTGTAAAATCTCGATTACAGTTCTTTTTACTTAGTTAAAATTCTAACGGGCCCATTGTTCGGCCCATTTAGACCCGCTCATCCGAAACCTTTACAAAAAAGATGGCAAAATAAGTTTTAATCAAATTTTAGGATTTCATATAATTGATTAAGAGCTTTTCAACACGATTATATGGCAAAAACTCGATTTCTGTTCTTTTTACTCAGTTAATATTCTAACGGGTCCGATGTTCGGCCAATTTAGACCCGCTCGTCCGAAACCTCTACAAAAGGGTTGCAAAATAAGTTTTAATCCAAATTTAGGAGTTCATACAATTGATTTCGAGCTTTTCAACACAATTATATTGCAAAAACACGATTTTTTTGCTTTTTACTCAGTTCAAATTCCAACGGGTCCTTTGTTCGGCCCATTTAGACTCGCTCGTCCGAAACCTCTACAAAAGGTTTGCAAAATAAGTTTAAATCAAAATTTAGGAGTTCATACAATTGATTACGAACTTTTCAACACGATTATATTGCAAAAACTCGATTTATGTACTTTTTACTCAGTTAAAATTCTAACGGGTCTATTGTTCGGCCCATTTAGACCCGCTCGTCCGAAACCTTTACAAAAAAGATCGCAAAATAAGTTCTAATCAAATTTTAGGAGTTCATATAATTGATTAAGAGCTTTTCAACACGATTATATTGCAAAAACTTGATTTCTGTACTTTTTACTCAGTTAAAATTCTAACGGGTCCATTGTTCGGCCCATTTAGACCCGCTCGTCCGAAACGTCTACAAAAGGGTTGCAAAATAAGTTTTAATCCAAATTTAGGAGTTCATACAATTGATTACGAGCTTTTCAACACAATTATATTGCAAAAACTTGATTTTTGTGATTTTTACTAAGTTAAAATTCTAACGGGTCCATTGTTCGGCCCATTTAGACCTGCTCGTCCGAAACCTCTACAAAAGGGTTGCAAAATAAGTTTTAATCCAAATTTAGGAGTTCATACAATTGATTACGAGCTTTTCAACACGATTATATTGCAAAAACTCGACTTCTGTACTTTTTACTCAGTTAAAATTCTAACGGGTCCATTGTTAGTCCCATTTAGACCCGCTCGTCCGAAACCTTTACAAAAAAGATCGCAAAATAAATTTTAATCAAATTTTACGATTTCATATAATTGATTAAGAGCTTTTCAACACTACTATATTGCAAAAACTTGATTTCTGTTCTTTTTACTCAGTTAATATTCTAACGGGTCCATTGCTCGTCCCATTTAGACCCGCTCGTCCGAAACCTCTTCAAAAGGGTTGCAAAATAAGTTTTAATCCAAATTTAGGAGTTCATACAATTGATTATGAGCTTTTCAACACAATTATATTGTAAAAACTCGATTTTTGTGCTTTTTACTCAATGAAAATTCTAACGGGTCCATTGTTCGGCCCATTTAGACTCGATCGTCTGAAACCTATACAAAAGGGGTTGCAAAATAAGTTTTAATCGAAATTTAGGAATTCATATAATTGATTACGAGCTTTTCAACATGATTATATTTCAAAAACTCGATTACTGTTCTTTTTACTCAGTTAGAATTCTAACGGGTCCATTGTTCGGCCCATTTAGACCCGCTCGTCCGAAACCTTTACAAAAAAGATCGCAAAATAAATTTTAGTCAAATTTTAGGAGTTCATATAATTGATTAAGAGCTTTTCAACACGATTATATTGCAAAAACTTGATTACTGTTCTTTTTACTCAGTTAATATTCTAACGGGTCCATTGTTCGGCCCATTTAGACCCGCTCGTCCGAAACCTCTACAAAAGGGTTGCAAAATAAGTTTTAATCCAAATTTAGGAGTTCATACAATTGATTACGAGCTTTTCAACACAATTATATTGTAAAAACTCGATTTCTGTTCTTTTTACTTAGTTAATATTATAAAGGGTCCATTGTTCGCCCCATTTAGACCCGCTCGTCCGAAACCTCTACAAAAGTGTTTCAAAATAAGTTTTAATCCAAATTTAGGAGTTCATACAATTGATTACGAGCTTTTCAACACTATTATATTGCAAAAACTCGATTTTTGTTCTTTTTACTCAGTTAAAATTCTAAAGGGTCCATTGTTCACCCCATTTAGACCCGCTCGTCCGAAACCTCTACAAAAAACCCGCAAAACAAGTTAGAGTAAAATTTTAGGATTTCATATAATTGATTACGAGCATTTCAACACGACTATATTGCAAAAACTTGATTTCTGTACTTTTTACTCATTTAAAATTCTAACGGGTCCATTGTTCGGCCCATTTAGACCCGCTCGTCCGATACCTCTACAAAAAGGGTTGCAAAATAAGTTTTAATCCAAATTTAGGAGTTCATACAATTGATTACGAGCTTTTCAACACAATTATATTGCAAAAACTCAATTTTTGTGCTTTTTAGTCAGGTAAAATTCTATCGGGTCCATTGTTCGGCCCATTTAGACCCGCTTGTCCAAAACCTCTACAAAAGGGTTGCAAAATAAGTTTTAATGAAAATTTAGGAGTTCATACAATTGATTACGAGCTTTTCAACATGATTATATTGCAAAAACTCGATTTATGTAGTTTTTACTCAGTTAAAATTCGAACGGGTGGTGGGTGTGATGAAAACTCTCTCAACTTTTTTCTCTCTAACTCTCCCTCTCCTTTTCCCCTTCCACTCCAGCCACCACCACCACCACCACCACCACCACTTTCCACCCTTCCACCACCACTTCTACCACCTCTCCCCTTCACCTCCACCGCCGTGGTGCTTGCTTAGCACCCAAACGGTGACTGTGGTAATCCGAACCCTCACCCCGCAGAATTTTACTTTCCCGTTGGCATTGCCATGGCTCTCCTCTAACCATCTACCGATCTTTCCATGCTGGTTGGTGTCACACCACCCTCTGGCCAAAGGGATACCACCGGAGTTCTCCATGGCTACCCCTCATTGGCACGTACAGGTTTGTTTATCCATTTTATTATTGTCATGGAAATCTTAATTTCTGCCATCATCCATAATTTTCCATGTTAATCTCATCATAATAATTTTTCGTAATCTTAATAATCTTTCGGATTGTTTTGATTCTGCTGGGTCACACTTATGGGTGCCCTTCGTCACCCCAGCCCTCATAAACATGGCACAGGGGTTATCCTGGCCGTCACGGCCTTGTACTCTTGCTTCTCTTGGACAATGGTACGAGAATTGCAAGTCTATTATTATCGTATTTGGCCAACCTACTGCATGGCGAGGGCTTGCATGCAAACGGATGCATAGATGAAACCATTTACACCATGCAACATCTATATTATTATATCTGGGGAATTTTATTCTCTTATATTTATTAGTGATACTCCTCACGTGTGGATTGTTGGTTGCTAGCAATCTGCCAGGATACATTCTGAGACCATCGCTCACTGCAGCTAAGGTTTCTCCATTCCCCTCCATGCAGACAATAATGGCAATTTGTGTAGCGATGGTATTCCGGGCCAGGTACGTTGCTACCACGGTCTCCATGCAGGGTTACAGTGTTGTTCACTCTCATTGGAGGAGAGACAACGCTTTGAGAATCCATTACCCCGTTCTTTGCGAGATTTTTTTGTTCCAACAAAGCGGGATAATTCGAATGTTCTTAACGGATAAGTTCCGATATATCAGGAATCCATTTCCTTTTGATTTCACCTTCAATTTCACATTATCTAAATCTAAAATATTGTTTGAAACTGTTGGGACAACTATCACTATCTCTTCAAATCTAAAAATACCATGCATTTTCAAATTCTATTTCAAACTTAAATTATCTAAGTTAAAATTGAATTTTGAATTTGTTGAGAGAGATTTGATATCTCTTTTTACGGTGAACCTAAAGCTCTTTAGGATTCCCATGCATTTCAAATTGCAGGTAAAATTACATTTAAATGTTATTTTATCCTCTGCAATTCGAATTTTCTCTAAATTATCTAAATTTAGAATATCTTTTGAAGTTGGTGGGGAATCTATCACTATCTCTACTAATCTAAAAATACCATACATTTTCAAATTCTATTTCAAACTTAATTTATCTAAGTTGAAATTGAATTTTGAATTTGTTGAGAGAGATTTGATCAAATTGCAGATAAAATTACATTTAAACGTTATTTTATCCTCTGCAATTCGAATTTTCTCCAAATTATCTAAATTTAGAATATTTTTTGAAGTTGGTAGGGAATCTATCTCTACTGATCTAAAAATACCATACATTTTCAAATTTTATTTCAAACTTAAATTATCTAAGTTAAAATTGAATTTTGAATTTGTTGGAAGAGATTTGATATCTCCTTTTTTGGTGAATCTAAGGATCTTTAGGATTCCCATGCATTTCAAATTGCATATAAAATTACATTTAAATGTTATTTTATCCTCTGCAATACGAATTTTCTCCAAATTATCTAAATTTAGAATATTTTTTGAAGTTGGTGGGGAATCTATCACTATCTCTACTAATCTAAAAATACCATACATTTTCAAATTCTATTTCAAACTTAAATTATCTAAGTTAAAATTGAATTTTGAATTTGTTGAGAGAGATTTGATCAAATTGCGGATAAGATTACATTTAAACGTTATTTTATCCTCTGCAATTCGAATTTTCTCCAAATTATCTAAATTTAGAATATTTTTTGAAGTTGGTAGGGAATCTATCTCTACTGATCTAAAAATACCATACATTTTCAAATTCTATTTCAAACTTAAATTATCTAAGTTAAAATTGAATTTTGAATTTGTTGGAAGAGATTTGATATCTCCTTTTTCGGTGAACCTAAGACTCTATAGGATTCCCATGCATTTCAAATTGCAGATAAAATTACATTTAAATGATTTTTTATCCTCTGCAATTCGAATTTTCTCCAAATTATCTAAATTTAGAATATTTTTTGAAGTTGGTGGGGAATCTATCACTATCTCTACTAATCTAAAAATACCATACATTTTCAAATTCTATTTCAAACTTAAATTATCTAAGTTAAAATTGAATTTTGAATTTGTTGAGAGAGATTTGATCAAATTGCAGATAAAATTACATTTAAACGTTATTCAATCCTCTGCAATTCGAATTTTCTCCAAATTATCTAAATTTAGAATATTTTTTGAAGGTTGTAGGGAATCTATCACTATCTCTACTGATCCAAAAATACCTTACATTTTCAAATTCTATTTCAAACTTAAATTATCCAAGTTAAAATTGAATTTTGAGGACTAGTTGGCTGCAACGTCAAGAACTACCAAAGGAGCAAATGGCTCGCGCAAAACCAAACATAGCCCTCCGATGGTTGCTGCTGGTGTTACCAAGAGGCCGAGAACTTCCCCCTCCACTCAAGCTAAGCCGGTGAAACCCGGAATGCCCTATGACAAACCTTTCAAACTATCTAAAGCTGGGATGATCAGCAAAATCTCTTCGGCGGCGGTTGACGTTCAACCCCGCCGAGAGAAATGAGTATCTTTTGTTGGAACTGCCGCGGTCTTGGTTCCCCGACGGCAGTTCAAGGGTTGAGCACCATTGCTCACAGGTTGCAACCGGATGTTATCTTCTTGTCTGAAACTCGCTTATGTCGTTACTATTATGATCGTTTAAGAATTTTATTAGATATGCATGGCTGCATCCATGTTGATAGTAGCCCCACATGTTCCGGTCTCATCATTTTTTGGAATAATAAAATTCAACTTGATTTGCTTTCGTATTCTGATCGATCCATTGATGTTATTTTAAATTCGAATGATGAATGTTTTCGTTTTACGGGCATTTATGGTTACGCTGACACAAATATGAAGTCTAAAACATGGGATTTGATTGATTCTTTGCGTCACGCTTCACCAATGCCGTGGTTAATTGGCGGTGACCTTAATGATATTTTATCAGATTCAGAAAAATAGGGAGGCTGTCGCCGACCGCAATCACAAATCACTAGCTTTCGCGAATGTTTATCTCGCAATAGTCTTTTTGATTGCAAGCCAGCATCGGGTTGGTTCACTTGGTCCCGCATCGGGCCTAATGTCTCAACTGTTTGTGAACGACTTGACCGTTTTGTAGCATGCAATGCATGGCTTAGTGAACATTCCACATTCGAATGCCGGAATATTTTTTCCCCGGATTCTGACCATTATGTCATAGTCATGGATACCAAATATGTTCCCCAACGCAACACCACTCCTCGTGAGACCTTTGACCATTTCCGTTTTGAATCTTGTTGGGCAAATGATCCATCATGCATCACGACCGTCCAACAGGCATGGGCGAATGCATCTGGTAACTTGCCTGATAAATTACGTACAGTCGGTAACCATCTGCGTGATTGGCAATCGCATCGCCGATACCAGTCGCACAACCGCATTGCAGAATTACAACGCAAAAGCAATTCATATATGCGACGTCGTCATCTACCGCCTGCGATGCTAAATGACCTGCGCGACGCAAAACTAGAGCTTCGACGTCTTCTAGATGTCCGTGAAGCATACTGGGCACAATGACCGCGGGTCACATGGTTGTCCCAAGGGGCCAAAAACACGTCTTTTTTCCATGCTAGAGCCTCTAAGCGCAGGAAAAAGAATACTATTCGTGGCCTTCACGATGGTAACCATGTTTGGCATACAGCTACGCCAAGGCTCCTTCAAATAGCATCGAATTATTTTCGGACGCTGTTTACATCGTCCAACCCTAGTTCTTCGCCACGTCTGTTGGAACAAATTTCTTCGGTTATCACTCCATCAATGAATGCCTCTCTTTTGAGACCATTCACAGAGGGTGAAGTGCTTGCCGCCTTTCAAGATATTAGTCCTAAGAAAGCTCCGGGCATCAGTTGTTTTCTTAGTGGTTTTTTCCGGCAACACTGGAACATCATTGGGCCTGAATTTATCCAGCTCTGTCTTCGTCTATTGCGTGGGGAAGCCGACATGTCGACTGTTAATAAAACGGTCATCGTGCTTATCCCGAAGGTTGCGGACCCCACCAATATGCGCCAGTTTCGACCAATTAGCTTATGCACGGTTATATACAAAACAGTTGCTAAGGTTCTTGTTAACCGTCTTAAGCCTGTTCTACCTGATTGTATCAGTGATGCACAGACAGCCTTTGTTCGTGACAGGAACATAACCGACAACATTTTAATCGCCCATGAGCTTGTGCATACCCTCCACTCGAATAGCGCTGCCATTTACCAAGGGGCGGCGTTGAAACTAGATATGGAGAAGGCGTTCGACAAAGTCGAATGGTCATTCCTTCGGGATGTGATGTCACGTATGGGCTTTGCACCTGAATGGGTGCACCTCATACTTCGTTGTGTCTCCTCGGTCTCTTTTTCTGTTAGAATTAACGGGACCCTATCCGATGAGTTTGTGCCTGCTCGAGGCATCCGACAGGGCAACCCCCTCTCCCCTTTCCTCTTTCTGATTTGTTCCCAAGGGTTATCGGCGGAACTTGAATCCGAACAACGGGAAGGACGCCTTCTCGGCCTACAGGCTAATCGACATGGACCTAGGATTACACATCTGCTATTTGCCGATGATAGCATTGTTTTCCTTCGTAATTGCCCAGATGAGGTTGATAGGTTGAAAGAGATTCTACGCCTATATGAATCCTCCTCAGGACAAACTATTAATTTCGATAAGTCCACAGCTTACTGCAGTTCACGCTGCTCTGAGACCTTCATTCAGGCAGTTCGATTGACTCTCGGAGTACGCATTGTCGAGGACCCGGGTATCTATCTCGGAGTTCCCCTCATGATAGGGCGGAACCAAACGGAATGCTTAGGTTTTGTCCGCGACAAAGTCAGTTCTCGAATAACTAAATGGGACACCAACTTACTTTCATTCAGTGGACGCGAAACACTGATAAAGTCGGTCGCACAAGCCATACCTCAGTATGTTATGTCTTGTTACTTGCTTCTGCAGAACATCATAGATGATATGACTAGCTCGATCCGTCGTTATTGGTGGTCTGGCCGCAGTAACAATCGAGGCTGGCCTCTGCTATCTTGGGAGTCTATTTGTGATCCCAAGGCAGCAGGGGGAAGGGGCTTTAGGAATCTACACGATTTTAACATTGCTCTCTTAGGTAAACAATTGTGGAGGCTAATCCATTCGCCTGAATCCCTCCTTACGCGTGTCTTACGCTCACGTTACTTTCCTTCTGGGAAATTATTGGATGCTAAGCTCGATCGACGCGCGTCCTTCGCTTGGCGAGGACTTTGGCAGGCCATGCAACGATTGCAGCCAGGGTTCTTTTGGCGACCTGGAATTCAGAGTCAGATCCGTATCCACCGCGACCCTTGGGGTGGTACCTCTAGTTTATCCTTATTTGGAAATTATCAAGACGAGGAGGAACTCCCCTTACGTTGTCGTGACTTTATGATCGGCAATCAAGCGTCTTGGGACGAACCCAAAGTTCGCCAGCATTTTGACTGGGATGATGTTGATGCCATACTGCGTGTGCCAATCTCCAATGAGCGGCGCGATGCATTACTTTGGGGATATCATGACACGAGTATGTATTCGGCGCGTTCCGGATATCTATTCTTACGGCGTCCAATTAGACCTATCAGTCGTCCTTCTCCCCTTTGGCGGGTTATCTCCAAAGCGAGCACCCTTCCGAAGATTCGGTCATTTAGCTGGAGAGCAGGACGAGATGCTCTACCCACAGGAGACCGTCTTGCAACTGTGGGGTTAGGCACTGGCATGTGCCCTTTTTGCCCGACTCTAGTGGAAACCCCACTCCATGCTCTCCGAGATTGTGTTGGAGCAGCTGAGGTTCTACAACTAGCTGGGTTCCCCCTCCCTTTACGTACTAGCACGCTCTTCCCCACTCACTTATGGTTGGAACAAGGGGCCTCGTTACTTTCTCGCTCTAAATTTAGTTTGTTCCTCACTATCCTTTGGAACATTTGGAACCGGAGGAACGACTGGGTTCACTCCAAGCGTTTGCAGCCGCCATGGCTTACTCTTATGAACTCTAAGGAACTGTTACAGGACTACAACTCGGCCAACTCTCTTCACGCCTCGACGCATCTACAGACAGAGCCAGCCCTTTCTCAACCAACATGGAGGCCGCCACCAGAAGGGAAGGTTAAAATCAATGTGGATGGTGCTTTCAACCCCGCCACAGGCGAAGCAGGTGTGGGTGTTATGACTCGTGACGCTAGCGGCGCTATTCTCCGTGGCTGTGCCATTCATTGCGCAGGATGCCTAGACGCCTCCACTGCGGAGCTTCGCGCCATTGTCACGGGGGCTACACTTGGTAGGGATGCCAGCTGGTGCAGCATCATTATCGAGTCTGACGCTGCTTTGGTCATCAACAAAATACGTTGCCTCGGCCCGGACACCTCTCCTTTACGCCCATTTAGACCCGCTCGTCCGAACCCTTTACAAAAGGGTTGCAAAATAAGTTTTAATCCAAATTTAGGAGTTCATACAATTGATTACGAGCTTTTCAACACAATTATATTGCAAAAACTCGATTTTTGTGCTTTTTACTCAGTTAAAATTCTAACGGGTCCATTGTTTGGCCCAGTTAGACCCGCTCGTCCGAAACCTTTACAAAAAAGACCGCAAAATAAGTTAGAATCAAATTTTCGGAGTTCATATAATTGATTAAGAGCTTTTCAACATGATTATATTGCAAAATCTCGATTACAGTTCTTTTTACTCAGTTAAAATTCTAACGGGTCCATTGTTCGTCCCCATTTAGACCCGCTCGTCCGAAACCTCTACAAAAGGGTTGCAAAATAAGTTTTAATCCAAATTTAGGAGTTCATACAATTGATTACGAGCTTTTCAACACGATTATATTGCAAAAACTCGATTTTTGTTCTTTTTACTCAGTTAAAATTCTAAAGGGTCCATTGTTCCCCCCATTTAGACCCGCTCGTCCGAAACCTCTACAAAAAGACCGCAAAACAAGTTAGAGTCAAATTTTAGGATTTCATATAATTGATTACGAGCTTTTCAACACGACTATATTGCAAAACCTCGATTTTTGCGCTTTTTACTCAGTTAAAATACTAACGGGTCCATTGTTCGGCCCATTTAAAACCGCTCGTCCGAAACCTCTACAAAAGGGTTGCAAAATAAGTTTTAATCCAAATTTAGGAGTTCATACAATTGATTACGAGCTTTTCAGCACAATTATATTGCAAAAACTCGATTTTTGTGCTTTTTACTCATTTAAAATTCTAACGGGTCCATTTTTCGGCCCATTTAGAACCGCTCGTCCGAAACCTCTACAAAAGGGTTGCAAAATAAGTTTTAATCCAAATTTAGGAGTTCATACAATTGATTAGGAGCTTTTCAATACGATTATATTGCAAAAACTCGATTTCTGTACTTTTTACTCAGTTAAGATTCTAACGGGTCCATTGTTTGGCCCAATCAGACCCGCTCGTCCGAACCCTTTACAAAAAAGATCGCAAAATAAGTTTTAATCAAATTTTAGGAGTTCATATAATTGATTAAGAGCTTTTAAACACTATTATATTGCAAAAACTTGATTTTTGTTCTTTTTACTCAGTTAATATTCTAACGGGTCCATTGTTCGGCCCGTTTAGACCCGCTCGTCCGAAACCTCTACAAAAGGGTTGCAAAATAAGTTTTAATCCAAATTTAGGAGTTCATACAATTGATTACGAGCTTTTCAACACTATTATATTGCAAAAACTCGATTTTTGTTCTTTTTACTCAGTTA
This sequence comes from Hibiscus trionum, assembly GCA_030270665.1. Taxonomy (NCBI): domain Eukaryota; kingdom Viridiplantae; phylum Streptophyta; class Magnoliopsida; order Malvales; family Malvaceae; genus Hibiscus; species Hibiscus trionum. The sequence continues at coordinate 31,376,671 of BSYR01000010.1, read as the reverse complement.
AAATTCTAAAGGGTCCATTGTTCGCCCCATTTAGACCCGCTCGTCCGAAACCTCTACAAAAAAGACCGCAAAACAAGTTATAGTCAAATTTTAGGATTTCATATAATTGATTACGAGCTTTTCAACACGACTATATTGCAAAAACTCGATTTTTGTGCTTTTTACTCAGTTAAAATTCTAACGGGTCCATTGTTCGGCCCATTTAAAACCGCTCGTCCGAAACCTCTACAAAAGGTTTGCAAAATAAGTTTTAATCCAAATTTAGGTGTTCATACAATTAATTACGAGCTTTCCAATACGATTATATTGAAAAAACTTGATTTCTGTACTTTTTACTCAGTTAAAATTCTAACGGGTCCATTGTTCGGCCCATTTAGACCCGCTCGTCCGAAACCATTACAAAAAAGACCGCAAAATAAGTTAGAATCAAATTTTCGGAGTTCATATAATTGATTACGAGCTTTTCAACATGATTATATTGCAAAATCTCGATTATAGTTCTTTTTACTCAGTTTAAATTCTAACGGGTCCATTGTTCGGCCCATTTAGACCCGCTCGTCCGAAACCTCTACAAAAGGGTTGCAAAATAAGTTTTAATCAAAATTTAGGAGTTTATACAATTGATTACGAGCTTTTCAACACGATTATATTGCAAAAACTCGATTTCTGTACTTTTTACTCAGTTAAAATTCTAACGGGTCCATTGTTCGCCCCATTTAGACCCTCTCGTCTGAAACCTTTATAAAAAATATCGCAAAATATGTTTTAATCAAATTTTAGGAGATCATATAATTGATTAAGAGCTTTTCAACACGATTATTTTGCAAAAACTCGATTTTTGTTCTTTTTACTCAGTTAATATTCTAACAGGTCCATTGTTCGGCCCATTTAGACCCGCTCGTACGAAACCTCTACAAAAGGGTTGCAAAATAAGTTTTAATCCAGATTTAGGAGTTCATACAATTGATCACGAGCTTTTCTGCACAATTATATTGCAAAAACACGATTTTTGTGCTTTTTACTCAGTTAAAATTCTAACGAGTCCATTGTTCGGCCCATTTAGAACCGCTCGTCCGAAACCTCTACAAAAGGGTTGCAAAATAAGTTTTAATCCAAATTTAGGAGTTCATACAAATGATTACGAGCTTTTCTATACGATTATATTGCAAAACTTGTTTTCTGTACTTTTTACTCAGTTAAGATTCTAACGGGTCCATTGTTTGGCCCATTTAGACCCGCTCGTCCGAACCCTTTACAAAAAATATCGCAAAATAAATTTTAATCAAATTTTATGAGTTCATATAATTGATTAAGAGCTTTTCAACACGATTATATTGCAAAAACTTGATTTCTGTTCTTTTTACTCAGTTAATATTCTAACGGGTCCATTGTTCGGCCCGTTTAGACCCGCTCGTCCGAAACCTCTACAAAAGGGTTGCAAAATAAGTTTTAATCCAAATTTCGGAGTTCATACAATTCATTACGAGCTTTTCAACTCTATTATATTGCAAAAACTCGATTTTTGTTCTTTTTACTCAGTTAAAATTCTAAAGGGTCCAATGTTCCCCCCATTTAGACCTGCTCGTCCGAAACCTCTACAAAAAGACCGCAAAACAAGTTAGAGTCAAATTTTAGGATTTCATATAATTGATTACGAGCTTTTCAACACGACTATATTGCAAAAACTCGATTTTTGTGCTTTTTACTCAGTTAAAATTCTAACGGGTCCATTGTTCAGCCCATTTAAAACCGCTAGTCCGAAACCTCTACAAAAGGGTTGCAAAATAAGTTTTAATCCAAATTTAGGAGTTCATACAATTAATTACGAGCTTTCCAATACGATTATATTGAAAAAAAACTCGATTTCTGTACTTTTTACACAGTTAAAATTCTAACGGGTCCATTGTTCGGCCCATTTAGACCCGCTCGTCCGAAACCTTTACAAAAAAGACCGCAAAATAAGTTAGAATCAAATTTTCGGAGTTCATATAATTGATTACGAGCTTTTCAACACGATTATATTGCAAAATCTCGATTACAGTTCTTTTTACTCAGTTAAAATTCTAACGGGTCCCTTGTTCGGCCAGTTTAGACCCGCTCGTCCGAAACCTCTACAAAAGGGTTGCAAAATAAGTTTTAATCAAAATTTAGGAGTTCATACAATTGATTATGAGCTTTTCAACACGATTATATTGCAACAACTCGATTTTTGTTCTTTTTACTCAGTTAAAATTCTAACGGGTCCATTGTTCTCCCCATTTAGACCCGTTCGTCCGAAACCTCTACAAAAGGGTTGCAAAATAAGTTTTAATCCAAATTTAGGAGTTCATACAATTGATTACGAGCTTTTCTGCACAATTATTTTGCAAAAACTCGATTTTTGTGCTTTTTACTCAGTTAAAATTCTAATGGGTCCATTGTTCGGCCCATTTAGAACCGCTCATCCGAAACCTCTATAAAAGGGTTGCAAATTAAGTTTTAATCCAAATTTAGGAGTTCTACAATTGATTACTAGCTTTTCTATACAATTATATTGCAAAACTCATTTTCTGTACTTTTTACTCAGATAAGATTCTAACGGGTCCATTGTTTGGCCCATATAGACCTGTTCGTCCGAATCCTTTACAAAAAAGATCACAAAATAAATTTTAATCAAATTTTAGGAGTTCATATAATTGATTAAGAGCTTTTCAACATGATTATATTGCAAAAACTTGATTTCTGTTCTTTTTACTCAGTTAATATTCTAACGGGTCCATTGTTTGGCCCGTTTAGACCCGCTCGTCCGAAACCTCTACAAATGGGTTGCAAAATAAGTTTTAATCCAAATTTAGGAGTTCATACAATTGATTACGAGCTTTTCAACACTATTATATTGCAAAAACTCGATTTTTGTTCTTTTTACTTAGTAAAAATTCTAAAGGGTCCATTGTTCGCCCCATTTAGACCCGCTCGTCCGAAACCTCTACAAAAAAGACCGCAAAACAAGTTAGAGTCAAATTTTGGGATTTCATATAATTGATTACGAGCTTTTCAACACGACTATATTGCAAAAACTTGATTTTTGTGCTTTTTACTCAGTTAAAATTCTAACGGGTCCATTGTTCGGCCCATTAAACCCGCTCGTCCGAAACTTCTACAAAAGGGTTGGAAAATAAGTTTTAATCAAAATTTAGGAGTTCATACAATTGATTACGAGCTTTTCAATACGATTATATTGCAAAAACTCGATTTTCTGTACTTTTTACTTAGTTAAAATTCTAACAGGTCCATTGTTCGGCCCATTTAGACCCGCTCGTCCGAAACCTTTACAAAAAAGACCACAAAAGAAGTTAGAATAAAATTTTAGGAGTTCATATAATTGATTACGAGCTTTTCAACATGACTATATTGCAAAAACTTGATTTCTGTACTTTTTACTCAGTTAAAATTCTAACGGGTCCATTGTTTGGCCCATTTAGACCCGCTCGTCTGAAACCTCTACAAAAGGGTTGCAAAATAAGTTTTAATCCAAATTTAGGAGTTCATACAATTGATAACGAGCTTTTCAACACAATTATATTGCAAAAACTCGATTTTTGTGCATTTTACTCGGTAAAAATTCTAACGGGTCCATTGTTCGGGTCATTTAGACTCGCTCGTCCGAAACCTCTACAAAAGGGTTGCAAAATAAGTTTTAATCCAAATTTAGGAGTTCATACAATTGATTACGAGCTTTTCAACACGATTATATTGCAAAAACTCGATTTTTGTGCTTTTTACTCAGTTAAAATTCTAACGGGTCCATTGTTCGGCCCATTTAGACCCTCTCGTCCGAAACCTTTACAAGAAAGATCGCAAAATAAATTTTAATCAAATTTTAGGAGTTCATATAATTGATTAAGAGCTTTTCAACACGATTGTATTGCAAAAACATGATTTCTGTTCTTTTTACTCAGTTAATATTCTAACGGGTCCATTGTTCGGCCCATTTAGACCCGCTCATCCGAAACCTCTACAAAAGGGTTGCAAAATAAGTTTTAAATCAAATTTAGGAGTTCATACAATTGATTACGAGCTTTTGAACACAATTATATTGCAAAAACTCGATTTTTGCGCAGGATGCCTAGACGCCTCCACTGCGGAGCTTCGCGCCATTGTCACGGGGGCTACACTTGGTAGGGATACCGGCTGGTGCAGCATCATTATCGAGTCCGACGCTGCTTTGGTCATCAACAAAATACGGTGCCTCGGCCCGGACGCCTCTTCTTTACGGCCACATATTGATGCGGCTCGCCCTCTTTTTGTGCCTATTCCATATTTACATTTTCTTTATGTACCACGAGTTGCTAATGTTCTAGCTCATACTATTGCCAATTGGGCCTTGCACTCTAGGTCCTCATTGTTTTTTGGGCCGGGCTTGCCCGATGTCTTACGCTCTATTGTACCGGTTGGTTTTCAACCCCTTTGATTATATATATATATATTTGGGCACTCTTTTTCCCTTTAGGACCCCCTCTGGGCCAGCCCAGTTGGGATTAGTGGGGTTTTTAATGAGGCATTTTTCTCAAAAAAAAATTCTAACGGGTCCATTGTTCGGCCCATTTAAAATAGCTCGTCTGAAACCTCTACAAAAGGGTTGCAAAATAAGTTTTATTCCAAATTTATGAGTCCATACAATTAATTACGAGCTTTTCAACATGATTATATTGAAAAAACTCGATTTCTGTACTTTTTACTCTCTTAAAATTCTAACGGGTCCATTGTTCGGCCCATTTAGACCCGCTCGTCCGAAACCTTTACAAAAAAGACCGCAAAATAACTTAGAATCAAATTTTCGGAGTTCATATAATTGATTACGAGCTTTTCAACATGATTATATTGCAAAATCTCGATTACAATTCTTTTTACTCAGTTAAAATTCTAACAGGTCCATTGTTCGGCCCATTTAGACCCGCTCGTCCGAAACCTCTACAAAAGGGTTGCAAAATAAGTTTTAATCAACATTTAGGAGTTCATACAATTGATTACGAGCTTTTCAACACGATTATATTGCAAAAACTCTATTTTTGTACTTTTTACTCAGTTAAAATTCTAACGGGTCCATTGTTCGGCCCATTTAGAACCGCTCGTCCGAAATCTCTACAAAATGGTTACAAAATAAGTGTTAATCCAAATTTAGGAGTTCATACAATTGATCATGAGCGTTTCAACATGATTATATTGCAAAAACTCGATTTCTGTACTTTTTACTCAGTTAAAATTCTATCGGGTCCATTGTTCGGCCCATTTAGACCCGATCGTCCGAAACCTATACAAAAGGGGTTGCAAAATAAGTTTTAATCCAAATTTAGGAATGCATATAATTGATTACGAGCATTTCAGCATGATTATATTGCAAAAACTCGATTACAGTTCTTTTTACTCAGTTAAAATTCTAACGGGTCCATTGTTCGACCCATTTAGACCCGATTTTTCGAAACCTCTACAAAAAAGATCGCAAAATAAGTTTTAATCAAACTTTAGGAGTTCATATAATTGATTATGAGATTTTCAACATGACTATATTGCAAAAACTTGATTTATGTACTTTTTACTCAGTAAAAATTCTAACGGGTCCATTGTTCGGCCCATTTAGACCCGCTCGTCCGAAACCTCTACAAAAGGGTTGCAAAATAAGTTTTAATCCAAATTTAGGAGTTCATACAATTGATTACAAGCTTTTCAACACAATTATATTGCAAAAACTCAATTTTTGTGCTTTTTACTCAGTGAAAGTTCTAACGGGTCCATTGTTCGGCCCATTTAGACTCGCTCGTCCGAAACCTCTACAAAAAAGATCGCAAAAATAAGTTTTAATCAAACTTTAGGAGTTCATATAATTGATTAAGAGCTTTTCAACATGATTATATTGCAAAAACTCGATTTCTGTTCTTTTTACTCAGTTAATATTCTAACGGGTCCATTGTTCGGCCCATTTAGACCCGCTCGTCTGAAACCTCTACAAAAGGGTTGCAAAATAAGTTTTAATCCAAATTTAGGAGTTCATACAATTGTTTACGACTTTTCAACACGATTATATTGCAAAAACTCGATTTCTATACTTTTTACTCAATTAAAATTCTAACGGGTCCATTGTTCGGCCCATTTATACCTGCTCGTCCGAAACCTTTACAAAAAAGATCGCAAAATAAATTTTAATCAAATATTAGGAGTTCATATAATTGATTAAGAGCTTTTCAACACGATTATATTGAAAAAACAGGATTTCTGTTCTTTTTACTCAGTTAATATTCTAACGGGTCCAATGTTCGGCCCATTTAGACCCGCTCGTCCGAAACCTTTACGAAAAAGATCGCAAAATAAGTTAGAATCAAATTTAGGAGTTCATATAATTGATTAGGATCTTTTCAACACGATTATATTGCATAAACGCGATTTCTGTTCTTTTTCCTCAGTTAATATTGTAACGGGTCTATTGTTCGGCCCATTTAGACCCGCTCGTCCGAAACCTCTACAAAAGGGTTGCAAAATAAGTTTTAATCCAAATTTGGGAGTTCATACAATTGATTACGAGCTTTTCAACACAATTATATTGCAAAAACTCAATTTTTGTGCTTTTTACTCAGTTAAAATTCTAATGGGTCCATTGTTCGGCCCATTTAGACGCGCTCGTCTGAAACCTTTACAAAAAAGATCGCAAAATAAGTTAGAATCAAATTTTAGGAGTTCATATAATTGATTAAGAGATTTTCAACACGATTATATTGCAAAAACTCAATTTTTATACTTTTACTCGGTTAAAATTCTAACGGGTCCATTGTTCTGCCTATTTAGACTCGCTCGTCCGAAACCTTATAAAAAGGACCGCAAAATAAGTTTTAATCAAAATCTAGGAGTTCATATAATTGATTACGAGATTTTAAACACGAATATATTGCAAAAACTCGATTTCTGTTCTTTTTACTCAGTTAATATTCTAACGGGTCCATTGTTCGGCCCATTTAGACCCGCTCGTCCGAAACCTCTACAAAAGTGCTGCAAAATAAGTTTTAATCCAAATTTAGGAGTTCATACAATTGATTACGAGCTATTCAACACAATTATATTGCAAAAACTCGATTTTTGTGCTTTTTACTCTGTTAAAATTCTAACGGGTCCATTGTTCGGCCCATTTAGTCCCGCTCGTCCGAAACCTCTTCAAAAGGGTTTTAAAATAACTTTTAATCCAAATTTAGGAGTTCATACAATTGATTACGAACTTTTCAACACAATTATATTGCAAAAACTCGATTTGTGTGCTTTTTACTCAGTTAAAATTCTAACGGGTCCATTGTTCGGCCCATTTAGAACCGCTCCTCCGAAACCTCTTCAAAAGGGTTGCAAAATAAGTTTTAATCCAAATTTAGGAGTTCATACAATTGATTACGAGCTTTTCAATACGATTATATTGCAAAAACTCGATTTCTGTACTTTTTACTCAGTTAAAATTCTAACGGGTCCGTTGTTCGGCCCATTTAGACCCGCTCGTCCGAAACCTCTACAAAAGGGTTACAAAATAAGTTTTAATCCAAATTTAGGAGTTCATGCAATTGATTACGAGCTTTTCAACATGATTATATTGCAAAATCTCGATTATAGTTCTTTTTACTCGTTAAAATTCTAACGGGTCCATTGTTCTGCCTATTTAGACTCGCTCGTCCGAAACCTTACAAAAAGGACCGCAAAATAAGTTTTAATCAAAATTTAGGAGTTCATATAATTGATTACGAGCTTTTCAACACGATTATATTGCAAAAACTCGATTTCTGTTCTTTTTACTCAGTTAATATTCTAACGGGTCCATTGTTCGGCCCATTTAGACCCGCTCGTCCGAAACCTCTACAAAAGGGCTGCAAAATAAGTTTTAATCCAAATTTAGGAGTTCATACAATTGATTACGAGCTTTTCAACAAAATTAGATTGCAAAAACTCGATTTTTGTACTTTTTACTCAGTTAAAATTTTAACGGGTCAATTGTTTGACCCATTTAGACCCGCTCGTCCGAAACCTTTACAAAAAAGATAGCAAAATAAATTTTAATCAAATTTTAGGAGTTCATATAATTGATTAAGAGCTTTTCAGCAAGATTATATTGCAAAAACTTGATTTCTGTTCTTTTTACTCAGTTAATATTCTAACGGGTCCATTGTTCGGCCCATTTAGACCTGCTGGTCCGAAACCTCTACAAAAGGGTTGCAAAATAAGTTTTAATCCAAATTTAGGAGTTCATGCAATTGATTACGAGCTTTTCAACACAATTATATTGCAAAAACTCGATTTTTGTGCTTTTTACTCAGTTAAAATTCTAACGGGTCCATTGTTCGGCCCATTTAGACCCGCTCGTCTGAAACCTTTACAAAAAAGATCACAAAATAAGTTAGAATCAAATTTTAGGAGTTTATATAAATGATGAAGAGCTTTTCAACACGATTATATTGCAAAAACGTGATTTCTGTTCTTTTTCCTCAGTTAATATTCTAGCGGGTCTATCGTTCGGCCCATTTAGACTCGCTCGTCCGAAACCTCTACAAAAGGGTTGCAAAATAAGTTTTAATCCAAATTTAGGAGTTTATATAATTGATTACGAGCTTTTCAACACAATTATATTGCAAAAACTCAAATTCTGTTCTTTTTACTCAGTTAATATTCTAACGGGTCCATTGTTCGTCCCATTTAGACCCGCTCGTCCGAAACCGTTACAAAAAAGATCGCAAAATAAGTTAGAATCAAATTTTAGTAGTTCATATAATTGATTAAGAGCTTTTCAACACAATTATATTGCAAAAACTCAATTTCTATACTTTTTACTCGGTTAAAATTCTAATGGATCCATTGTTCTGCCTATTTAGACTCGCTCGTCCGAAACCTTACAAAAAGGACCGCAAAATAAGTTTTAATCAAAATTTAGGAGTTCATATAATTGATTACGAGATTTTCAACACGATTATATTGCAAAAACTCGATTTTTGTTCTTTTTAGTCAGTTAATATTCTAACGGGTCCATTGTTCGGCCCATTTAGACCCGCTCGTCCGAAACCTCTACAAAAGGCTGCAAAATAAGTTTTAATCTAAATTTAGGAGTTCATACAATTGATTACGAGCTTTTCAACACAATTATATTGCAAAAACTCGAGTTTTGTGCTTTTTACTCAGTTAAAATTCTAACGGGTCCATTGTTCGGCCCATTTAGACCCGCTCGTCCGAAACCTCTACAAAAGGGTTGCAAAATAAGTGTTAATCCAAATTTAGGAGTTTATACAATTGATCACGAGCGTTTCAACACGATTATATTGCAAAAACTCGATTTCTGTACTTTTTACTCAGTTAAAATTCTAACGGGTCTATTGTTCGGCCTATTTAGACCCGATCGTCCGAAACCTATACAAAAAGGGTTGCACAATAAGTTTTAATCCAAATTTAGGAATTTATATAATTGATTACGAGCATTTCAACATGATTATATTACAAAAACTCGATTTCTATACTTTTTACTCAGTTAAAATTCTAACGGGTCCAATGTTCGGCCCATTTAGACCCGCTCGTCTGAAACCTCTACAAAAGGGTTGCAAAATAAGTTTTAATCCAAATTTAGCAGTTCATACATTTGATTACGAGCTTTTCAACACAATTATATTTCAAAAACTCGATTACTATACTTTTTACTTAGTTAAAATTCTAATGTGTCTTATTTTCGGCCCATTAGGACCCGCTCGTCTGAAACCTCTAAAAAAGGGTTGCAAAATAAGTTTTAATCCAAATTTAAGAGTTCATACAGATGATTATGAGCTTTTCAAAACGATTATATTGCAAAAACTAGATTTATGTACTTTTTACTTCGTTAAAATTCTAACGGGTCCAATGTTCGGCCCATTTAGACCCGCTCGTCTGAAACCTCTACAAAAGGGTTGCAAAATAAGTTTTAATCCAAATTTAGGAGTTCATACAATTGATTACGAGCTTTTCAACACAATTATATTGCAAAAACTCGATTACGATACTTTTTACTTAGTTAAAATTCTAATGTGTCTTATTTTCGGCCCATTAGGACCCGCTCGTCTGAAACCTCTAAAAAAGGGTTGCAAAATAAGTTTTAATCCAAATTTAAGAGTTCATACAGATGATTACGAGCTTTTCAAAATGATTATATTGCAAAAACTAGATTTCTGTACTTTTTACTTCGTTAAAATTCTAACGGGTCCATTGTTCGGCTCATTTAGACCCGCTCGTCCGAAACCTCAACAAAAGGGTTGCAAAATAAGTTTTAATCCAAATTTAGGAGTTCATACAATTGATTATGAGCATTTCAACACAATTATATTGCATAAACTCGATTTTTGTGCTTTTTACTCAGTTAAAATTCTAACGGGTCCATTGTTCGGCCCATTTAGACCGGCTCGTCCGAAACCTCTACAAAAAGGTTGCAAAATAAGTGTTAATCTAAATTTAGGATTTCATACGATTGATTACGAGCGTTTCAATACGATTATATTTCAAAAACTCGATTTTTGTACTTTTTACTCAGTTAAAATTCTAACGGGTCCATTGTTCGGCCCATTTAGACCCGATCGTCCGAAACCTAAACAAAAAGGGCTGCAAAATAAGTTTTAATCCAAGTTTAGGAATGCATATAATTGATTACGTGCTTTTCAACACGATTATATTACCAAAACTCGATTTCTATACATCTTACTCAGTTAAAATTCTAACGGGTCCACTGTTCGGCCCATTTAGACCCGCTCGTCCGAAAACTCTACAAAAGGGTTGCAAAATAAGTTTTAATCAAAATTTAGGAGTTCATACATTTGATTACGAGCTTTCCAACACGATTATATTGCAAAAACTCAATTTATGTACATTTTACAAAGTTAAAATTCTAACGGGTCCATTGTTCGGCCCATTTAGACTCGCTCGTCCGAAACCTTTACAAAAAAGACCGCAAAATAAGTTAGAATCAAATTTTGGAAGTTCATATAATTGATTACGAGCTTTTCAACACGACTATATTGCAAAAACTTGATTTCTGTACTTTTTACTCAGTTAAAATTCTAACGGGTCCATTGTTCGGCCCATTTAGACCCGCTAGTCCGAAACCTCTACAAAAGGGTTGCAAAATAAGTTTTAATCCAAATTTAGGAGTTCATACAATTGATTACGAGCTTTTCAATACGATTATATTGTAAAATCTCGATTTCTGTACTTTTTACTCTGTTAAAATTCTAACGGGTCCATTGTTCGGCCCATTTAGACACGCTCGTCCGAAACCTTTACAAAAAAAGACCGCAAAAGAAATTAGAATCAAATTTTAGGAGTTCATATAATTGATTACGAGCTTTTAAACACTATTATATTGAAAAATTTCGATTACAGTTCTTTTTACTCAGTTAAAATTCTAACGGGTCCATTGTTCGACCCATTTAGACCCGCTCGTCCGAAACCTCTACAAAAGGGTTGCAAAATAAGTTTTAATCCAAATTTAGGAGTTCATACAATTGTTTACGAGCTTTTCAACACGATTATATTGCAAAAACTCAATTTTTGTGCTTTTTACTCAGTTAAAATTCTAATGGGTCCATTGTTCGGCCCATTTAGACCCGATCGTCTGAAACCTATACAAAAAGGGTTGCAAAACAAGTTTTAATCCAAATTTAGGAATTCATATAATTGATTACGAGCTTTTCAACATGATTATATTGTAAAAACTCGATTACAGTTCTTTTTACTCAGTTAAAATTTTAACGGGTCCATTGTTCGGCCCATTTAGACCCGATCATCCGAAACCTATAGAAAAAGGGGTTGCAAAATAAGTTTTAATCCAAATTTAGGAATACATATAATTGATTACGAGCTTTTCAACATGATTATATTGTAAAAACTCGATTACAGTTCTTTTTACTCAGTTAAAATTCTAACGGGTCCATTGTTCGGCCAATTTAGACCCGCTCAACCGAAACCTCTACAAAAGGGCTGCAAAAAATAAGCTTTAAACCAAATTTAGGAGTTCATATAATCGATTAATAGCTTTTCAACACAATTATATTGTAAAAACTCGATTTTTGTGCTTTTTACTCAGTTAAAATTCTAACGGGTCCATTGTTCGGCCCATTTAGACCCGCTCGTCCGAAACCTCTACAAAAAGACCGCAAAACATGTTTTAATCAAATCTTAGGAGTTCATATAATTGATTACGAGGTTTCCAACACGATTATATTGCAAAAACACAATTTTTGAACTTTTGACTTAGCTAAAATTCTAAAGGGTACATTGTTCGGCCCATTTAGACCCGCTCGTCCGAAACCTCTACAAAAAAGACCGATAAAGAAGTTATAATCAAATTTTAGGAGTTTATATAATTGATTACGAGCTTATCAACACGATTATATTGTAAAAACTCCAATTTTGATCTTTTTACTCAGTTAAAATTCTAACGGGTCCATTGTTCGGCCCATTTAGACCAGCTCGTCTGAAACCTCTACAAAAGGGTTGCAATATAAGTTTTAATCGAAATTTAGGAGTTCATACAATTGATTACGAGCTTTTCAACACGATTATATTGCAAAAACTCAATTTCTGTACTTTTTACTCAGTTAAAATTCTAAGGGCTCCATTGTTCGGCCCATTTAGACCCGCTCGTCCGAAACCTCTACTAAAAGGGATGCAAAATAAGTTTTAATCCAAATTTAGGAGTTTATACAATTGATTACGAGCTTTTCACTACGATTATATTGTAAAATCTCGATTTTTGTACTTTTTACTCAGTTAAAATTCTAACGGGTCCATTGTTCGGCCCATTTAGACACGCTCGTCCGAAACCTTTACAAAAAAAGACCGCAAAAGAAGTTAGAATCAAATTTTAGGAGTTCATATAATTGATTACGAGCTTTTCAACACGATTATATTGAAAATTCTCGATTACAGTTCTTTTTACTCAGTTAAAATTCTAACGGGTCCATTGTTCGACCCATTTAGACCCGCTCGTCCGAAACCTCTACAAAAGGGTTGCAAAATAAGTTTTAATCCAAATTTAGGAGTTCATACAAATTTTTACGAGCTTTTCAACACGATTATATTGCAAAAACTCGATTTTTGTGCTTTTTACTCAGTTAAAATTCTAATGGGTCCATTGTTCGGCCCATTTAGACCCGATCGTTCGAAACCTATATAAAAGGGGTTGCAAAATAAGTTTTAATCCAAATTTAGGAATGCATATAATAAATTACGAGCTTTTAAACATGATTATATTGTAAAAACTCGATTACAGTTCTTTTTACTCAGTTAAAATTTTAACGGGTCCATTGTTCGGCCCATTTAGACCCGATCGTCCGAAACCTATACAAAAGGGGTTGCAAAATAAGTTTTAATCCAAATTTAGGAATGCATATAATTGATTACGAGCTTTTCAACATGATTATATTTTAAAAACTCGATTACAGTTCTTTTTACTCAGTTAAAATTCTAACTGGTCCATTGAACGGCCCATTTAGACCCGCTCGTCCGAAACCTCTACAAAAGGGTTGCAAAATTAGTTTTAATCCAAATTTAGGAGTTCATACAATTGATTACGAGCTTTTCAACACAATTATATTGCAAAAACTCGATTTTTGCGCAGGATGCCTAGACGCCTCCACTGCGGAGCTTCGCGCCATTGTCACGGGGGCTACACTTGGTAGGGATGCCGGCTGGTGCAGCATCATTATCGAGTCCGACGCTGCTTTGGTCATCAAAAAAATAGGGTGCCTCGGCCCAGACGCCTCTCCTTTACTGCCACATATTGATGCGGCTCGCCCTCTTTTTGTATCTATTCCAGATTTACAATTTCTTTATGTACCACGAGTTGCAAATGTTCTAGCTCATACTATTGCCAATTGGGCCTTGTACTCTAGGTCCTCATTGTTTCTTGGGCCGGGCTTGCCCGATGTCTTACGCTCTATTGTACCGGTTGGTTTTCAACCCCTTTGATTATATATATATATTTGGGCACTCTTTTTCCCTTTAGGACCCCCTCTGGGCCAGCCCAGTTGGGATTAGTGGGGTTTTTAATGAGGCCTTTTTCTCAAAAAAAATTCTAACGGGTCCATTGTTCGGCCCATTTAAAATCGCTCGTCCGGAACCTCTACAAAAGGGTTGCAAAATAAGTTTTAATCCAAATTTATGAGTCCATACAATTAATTACGAGCTTTTCAACATGATTATATTGAAAAAACTCGATTTCTGTACTTTTTACTCTCTTAAAATTCTAACGGGTCCATTGTTCGGCCCATTTAGACCCGCTCGTCCGAAACCTTTACAAAAAAGACCGCAAAATAACTTAGAATCAAATTTTTGGAGTTCATATAATTGATTACGAGCTTTTCAACATGATTATATTGCAAAATCTCGATTACATTTCTTTTTACTCAGTTAAAATTCTAACAGGTCCATTGTTCGGCCCATTTAGACCCGCTCGTCCGAAACCTCTACAAAAGGGTTGCAAAATAAGTTTTAATCAAAATTTAGGAGTTCATACAATTGATTACGAGCTTTTCAACACGATTATATTGCAAAAACTCTATTTATGTACTTTTTACTCAGTTAAAATTCTAACGAGTCCATTGTTCGGCCCATTTAGACCCGCTCGTCCGAAACCTTTACAAAAAAGATCGCAAAATATGTTTTAATCAAATTTTAGGAGTTCATATAATTGATTAAGAGCTTTTCAACACGATAATATTGCAAAAACTTGATTTCTGTTCTTTTTACTCAGTTAATATTCTAATGGGACCATTGTTCGGCCCATTTAGACCCGCTCGTCCGAAACCTCTACAAAAGGGTTGCAAAATAAGTTTTAATCCAAATTTAGGAGTTCATACAATTGATTACGAGTTTTTCAGCACAATTATATTGCAAAAACTCGATTTTTGTTCTTTTTACTCAGTTAAAATTCTAACGGGTCCATTGTTTAGCCCATTTAGAACCGCTCGTCCGAAATCTCTACAAAATGGTTACAAAATAAGTTTTAATCCAAATTTAGGAGTTCATTCAATTGATTACGAGCTTTTCAATACGATTATATTGCAAAAACATGATTCCTGTTCTTTTTACTAAGTTAATATTCTAACGGATCCATTGCTCGGCCCATTTAGACCCGCTCGTCCGAAACCTCTAAAAAAGGTTGCAAAATAAGTGTTAATCCAAATTTAGGAGTTCATACAATTGATCACGAGCGTTTCAACATGATTATATTGCAAAAACTCGATTTCTGTACTTTTTACTCAGTTAAATTCTATCGGGTCCATTGTTCGGCCCATTTAGACCCGATCGTCCGAAACCTATACAAAAGGGGTTGCAAAATAAGTTTTAATCCAAATTTAGGAATGCATATAATTGATTACGAGCATTTCAGCAATATTATATTGCAAAAACTCGATTACAGTTCTTTTTACTCAGTTAAAATTCTACCGGGTCCATTGTTCGGCCCATTTAGACCCGATTTTTCGAAACCTCTACAAAAAAGATCGCAAAATAAGTTTTAAACAAACTTTAGGAGTTCATATAATTGATTATGAGCTTTTCAACATGACTATATTACAAAAACTTGATTTATGTACTTTTTACTCAGAAAAAATTCTAACGGGTCCATTGTTCGGCCCATTTAGACCCGCTCGTCCGAAACCTCTACAAAAGGGTTGCAAAATAAGTTTTAATCCAAATTTAGGAGTTCATACAATTGATTACAAGCTTTTCAACATAATTATATTGCAAAAACTCGATTTTTGTGCTTTTTACTCAGTGAAAGTTCTAACGGGTCCATTGTTCGGCCCATTTAGACTCGCTCGTCCGAAACCTCTACAAAAAGATCGCAAAATAAGTTTTAATCAAACTTTAGGAGTTCATATAATTGATTAAGAGCTTTTCAACACGATTATATTGCAAAAACTCGATTTCTGTTCTTTTTACTCAGTTAATATTCTAACGGGTGTAAAATTCCAACGGGTAGGGAACCTTGGGAAATGAAAATTCTCTCTGAAATCTCTCATTTCCTCATTTTGCTTTTTCTCTCTCTCTCTCATCTCCTCCACACCAACCACCATCCTTTCCGCCACAATCTTGACACACCCCCCCACGGCCACCACATCTCTACCACCTAAACTGCCACCCCCTGCCAGCATGTAACCACTGTTCTTGGTTTCATGCTCCCGACAACCACCTTGCCATCCTAAGCAACCACTTTCACAACCATAGGCATTGGTTGCATGCCACAATCAGAGCTGATTTAGCACAAGTACGTTCTCTTTCCCTTATTAGTTTTATTTTCCTTTTTCAATGGTGTAATTATTTTATAATTACCTTTTTAAGGATCCAACCTTGGTTCGATCCCATTGGCCACATTTCCTATGATGACTATGCATTAGGGATGTGGATTCAGCACCGGCCGGGTTATGCCTTATTTCTAAGGCCCCCGACAGTGATGCAACAGTCCTGGCTCTTGAAGCCTTGCAACCAATTACTCCATTCTTATGAATAGGACCTTTCCTGGCCCTCCGGGCCTTGTAATCCTACTGGATTATTCGACAGTTTTAGGACAGTGGGTCCACCGAAACGGTGGCAATCGAGGCCCTCGTGGCTAGCCCCTGGGCATAGTACGCCTAACACTCATGCTGCAGGCATTCCCATGCATGCAGGACATGGCTTACGCATATGCGTCCCTACTATTGTAAATTTCACGCAGTTTGCATGGCACAAGCAGACAGAGTGCATGGCAGTCACTGCACACACATGCCACCATATACGATGGCAGCAGTGGCCCTGGCAGCTGCCGGTGGCTGGCACCCTCCGACCACCGTCAATCCTATCGTTCTCCAAGTCCTGAAATATCGGGAATATCCAAGTCCACGATAAAGGCCTAATTTTTCGGGATTTATCTTATTTTAAAATTATATCAATACTCCCTTGGAGTTTTCGACTAAATCTCAAACTCTACCCAACTTTGAACTCCCTATTATCTGGGAATACTGTTGGGATCCAGATTTGTGATTGGTGGTCCCTACCATTTGAATTACAAACCGAATTATCCTCTTTTATTATAATGATTTTATGCAAGTTGGATACTCTCCCTAAAGTTAGGAATTCTTCTCGAATCCTACTCTTCTACTACTCCCACTGGATTATATTCTATCCAAACCAACCCTATCTCCTAAATTTGAAATTGATTCAAATTGTACGGGTGAAGTATCTCACATTATCTTTTCATGCGCAATATTTTTGGAGCAGCATCCCATACGATTATTCCATCCTAGGTTGTTGCTTCACTCGAATTTCTTATTCCAAACCTCCACAAACAATGGCTTCCTCGGACTCGTTCCTGGATCACTTTGACAATCTTCAATTCACTGCTGAAGAACAGGCAGTGGTTTACGCCCCAAAGGCCACCAAGGCCATTCCTTTGGACGACCAACGTTGTTCCTTATTAGGGAAACTCTTTCCCACAACGACACCGGACGACACAACTCTGGTGAAGGTCTTTACAGCTGTTTGGAAGGAGGACAAGCTTCTCTCCACCACCATACTTGGCTCCGGATATTACCTTTTCAAGTTCGAGACCGTTGCAAAAGTCAGGGATATCCTCAAAAGGGGGCCATGGACGTTTAAGAGGGATTGGCTAGCTCTCACTCCCATCCAACCCCAGTTGACACTGGAGGAATACAAGTTTACCCACATGAGGATATGGGTCCGTATCCTACGTGTTCCATTAGCTATGATGATTGGCGACACTGTGGCTAATGCATCCGGGCGTGCTTTAGGCTGTGGTCTAGGTACTGTGATAAGCACCGACACTCGAAAAGATGATGAGGGGAACCGTGTACACTTCCTACGCGTTGGAGTGCTTATAGACGTTAATCGACCCCTCAGGCGAGGCGTCGCTCTTGCTGATGAGGAGAATCTGGATAAACCCAAGATGCTCCCGGTTAGATATGAGAAGCTACCTAATTTTTGCCTTGGCTGTGGAATGTTGTTTCACCTACGTGAAACCTGTGCTACATTCAAGGATAAGCCAAGTGAAGGATTGCCATACAGTGAATGGCTACGTGCACCTGCTCCTAAACCAAAGGTGAAAACAAATGTTAGAGGACGAATCCGATATTTCGAGCCAGGTTCCTCTTCTACCCGGCGTGAACAATACACAGGTTCCTCCTTCTTTTTTTATGAGCACCTAGGAAATTGGATTAGGCCAGCAAAATTCTATTCCAACATTATGTATATTTGTGGTGTTATACGCGTTTTGATTGTTGGGTCCACCTTCAAATTTTCCCACAATTTTAATACATATATATGGCATATCATATTCCTGTTGTGCATGCTTTTTCAATTTCATGGTTGGATAATCAGCATGCCTTCTTGTTTTTTACGATGGCCATATAGTGCCTATTCCTGGAACGTATCATTGTTATATCGTGTTATATACAGTGAATATATATGGACTGCATATGTATATTTTTTGGCCAGCTTTATATATGGACAGTGCAATGAATCTATATGGGATGTAATTTTGCTATACTTTGTTTCATCCTTATTTGGCTTATCCTTACAATTGTCTATTTCCGTTGCTGTCCTTCCAGGGAACAAGGGGAAGGATAAAGCTGCTGCCACCCCAATGGCCTCTCCGGACGTGGCAACAGGTTCACCCTCGGTGCAGCCGGGAGATGGTTCATTGAATCTAGAGGAGGAGGATTTATTGGGCGAGGAAATTGCCACCCCTCCTACGGACGCTGCAGCACCGCTGTTGGCAGAAGGGACAGCTGCTGCTGTCAATGTTGAAGCCGCTGTAGATGTTGTCGCTGCACAGTAGGAGCCGCTAGACATTACACCTCTGGCCATGATACCAGCTGATGCTGAATCCGTGATCAACGACTCAAGGGATGCAGACGTTGAGATGGAACAGGACCTGCAGCTTCACAAGTCCGACACTCCGCCGGACAAACGTTTTCTCTTGATCGATAAGGATTCTTTTCCTGTGCCAATCACGGATGATACGGCCACCGGGGAAAGCTCGAACAAAGGGAAAGGTCCGAGGGAAAAAGGGAAAGAACCGGTCAACCCGGAATTTGAAGTTTGGTTGGCTGCCACAACTGACAAGGGTCCGGACGCTGCAGTCCTAAAGAAGGCTAAACGCACATCGCCCATTATCACTGGTGGGATAGCCAAACGCCCGAGATCTTCCCCATTGGCGGCCGGAAAAGCAGTGAAACAAGTTGAGAAAAATCAAAGGAAAGCTGGGATGAGCAGCAAAAACTCTTCGGCGGTGGTTGACGGTCAACCCCGCCGAGAGAAATGAGAGCCATATGTTGGAACTGTCGGGGACTTGGTATGCCTTCGGCAGTTCACGAGCTTCGCTCTATTGTTTCACGTTTAGGTCCAGATTTTATTTTCCTGTCTGAAACTCGTTTAAACGCCTTTAAATTTGATTCCATTAAACATTCTCTTGATATGGAGGTTTTTTTTGCTGTGGATAGCAGCCCTACTTGTGCAGGTTTATGCCTGCTTTTTAATAAAAACATTTCTCTAGATTTTCTCTCGTCCTCGACGAGATACATTGATGTTATTGTGAATAGCTCCAACTGTCGATTTCGTTTTACGGGTACGCAGCCACTAACATGAAAAAAATATACGTGGGACCTAATCGATTCCCTTAAAACAAAGTCATCTCTTCCTTGGCTAATCGGAGGTGACTTAAATGATATCTTAGATGACTCGGAAAAACAAGGTGGCAATCGTAGGCCTCGTTCACAAATTCAAAACTTTCGCGATTGTTTAATGAGAAATAACTTGTTCGATTGTAAACCAAACACGGGTTAGTTTACTTGGACCCGCACGGGGCCTAATGTCGATCCGGTTTGCGAACGGCTTGACCGTTTCTTGGCATGCTCGCAATGGATGCACAAATTTCCCAACTACGGTCATTTTCACTCCTTTTCTCTCGAGTCGGATCATAGTGTCATAATATTGGACACCGAAAATGCCCCATTAACGAACCCATATACCCAGCATGCAATGGATCACTTTCGATTTGAAACATGTTGGGCTCATGACCCAGCAGGCATCCAAGTTTGTAAAAAAACATGGGCTGCCACGCAGGGGTCCATTTTGGACAAACTTTCCGCGATGGGCCATTCTCTCCAAGAGTGGCAACACGCTCAACGTAAGTTATCCACTCTTCGCATGAAACAGTTGCAACGATCTATCAACAATCTTCTGCGACGTAGACACCTATCCCGGAAAGCTCTTTCCACATTGCACAGTGCCAAATTAGAACTACGGAAATTGTCAGTGGCTAAAGAGGCTTACTGGGCCCAACGCTCTCGCATCTCCTGGTTAACCAATGGGGATAAAAATACCACCTACTTCCATGCGAGGGCCACTAAACGACGTAGGAAAAACGCAATCAAGGGATTAATGGATAATACCGGAGCTTGGCAGTCCTCCACTGCTGACATTTTACAAGTTGCGTCGTCGTACTTTAAAGATATTTTTTCATCAGCATATCCGGTGTCCTCACCGGAACTGCTGAACAATATTCGCCCCACGGTGACCACAGCTATGAATGATACTCTTCTACGGCCCTTCATGGTAGAAGAAATCCGTGCCGCTTTTCTGGATATCAATCCTAAGAAAGCACCTGGTATTGATGGTTTCCCAGGTAGTTTCTACAGACAGCACTGGGATATGATTGGTCCAGATTTCATCTCTCTATGTATGGACCTCCTTCAAGGGAAAGCCGATATGGCATCGGTTAACCGATCGGTCATAGTGCTAATACCCAAGATTTCTGACCCCACCACCATGAAGCACTTTCGTCCAATCAGTCTGTGCACGGTCATTTACAAGACGGTCTCTAAGGTTCTGGTGAATCGCCTGAAGATATCCCTATCTTCTTGTATCAGCGAGTCGCAAGCGGCGTTTATCAGCGGACGCAATATTACCGACAATATTTTGATTGCACATGAGCTGGTACATACCCTTCACTCTAGTGGCACACTCTCCTCTCAAGAAGCGGCTGTTAAGCTCGATATGGAAAAGGCCTTTGACAGGGTAGAATGGTCCTTTCTAAGGGATGTTATGCTCCGTATGGGATTTGCACGGGACTGGGTCAACCTTATCCTACGATGCGTATCCTCGGTCTCCTTTTCGGTAAGAATTAATGGCACGATATCGGAGGAATTTTTCCCTACCCGGGGTATCCGTCAAGGTGACCCTTTATCACCTTTCTTATTCCTAATTTGTTCCCAAGGACTATCAGCAGCTTTGGAAACGGAGCAAAGAGAAGGACGCCTTTCCGGTCTTAGTGCTAGTCGCTATGGGCCCAGGGTTACACATCTCCTATTCGCAGATGATAGTTTGGTGTTCCTTCGCAATGAACCAGCGGAGGTGGATAGATTGCGATACGTCCTTTCCCAGTATGCCTCGTCTTCCGGTCAAACAGTAAACTTCGACAAGTCTACCGCTTACTGCAGTCGTGGGTGCTCCTCCGCCTTTCTCCATACTATGCGTTCAACTTTGGGTGTCCGCCTAGTGGATGATCCAGGCATATATTTGGGTGTTCCCCTCTTAATAAAAAGGAATCGTACTGCATCCTTAGGCTTTATGCGAGATAAAGTCCAATCCCGTATGAGCAAATGGGATAACAGTTTCCTTTCATATAGCGGAAGAGAAATCCTCATTAAGGCTGTCGCACAAGCAATGCCACAGTATGTGATGTCCTGCTACCTCTTACCACAAAACATAATTGACGATATTACTATGTCCATACGGCGCTACTGGTGGTCCGGGCGTAGTAATAAGCGTGGCTGGCCACTTTTGTCGTGGGATACCCTCTGCACGCCTAAAAATGTGGGAGGCCTAGGTTTCCGCGACCTACGATCTTTTAATATTGCTCTGTTAGGGAAGCAAATTTGGCACTTGCTGTCACACCTGGACTCTTTGTTGGCAAGGGTCCTCGGTGCTAAATACTACCCCTCAGGTGACCTCCTGCACGCCTCGGCGGACAAGCGGGCTTCTTTTGCATGGAAAGGTCTGCACCAAGCCATCCGGCTCCTAGGGCCTGGTTATTTTTGGAGACCGGGGACTAAGAGCTCGATACGTCTGCTCAGTGATACATGGGGAGGGGATAACCCTATAACTCTTTTTGGACAATATGAGGATAATGACGAACTTCCAGTGCGCTGCCGGGATTACATGTTGCGTGACGGTGCATCTTGGGATGAGCCCAAACTCCGCAATGCCTTCGATAAGGATGATGCTGAGAGTATCCTTCGGGTGCCGATTTATCAGGATAGACCGGACAAGCTGGTTTGGGGACGCCATGACTCCGGGACCTATACCGTCAGGTCGGGGTACTTTTTTCTCCACCAACCGGCGAGACCGGTATTGCGTCCCACACGTCTATGGAAAGTAATTTCCAAATCTCCGACTTTACCTAAAATTCGCTCCTTCAGCTGGCGAGCGGGCCGTGATGCCCTACCCACTGGGGAAAAGCTCCGTACAATACATCAAACGGATGGATATTGTCCTTTTTGCCCAACGGTGCTGGAATCCGCCATACATGCCCTTTGGGATTGCCCAACTGCTCAGGATGTTCTTCGCCTTGTGGGGCTTCCGTTGAGCGTCTATACCAGTCATACCAACTCCATAGTGGCTTGGCTATCAGAAGGAACTTATTGCTTGGACACTTCAGGGTTTGCCCTGCTTCTCACCACAATTTGGAATATCTGGAACCGTCGTAACGACTGGATTCATTCCCAGAGGCTTCAGCCAACATGGCTGACCGCTATGAATGCTACAGGTCTTCTACAGGAATACGCAGCCGCTAACGCACTCCCCGCCGTGTCAGCCGCCATGCCAGCAGCAGCCCCCCCCCCCCCCCCCGCGATGGACGACGCCTAGACCGGGCTGTATCAAGATAAACGTCGACGGAGCCTTCCATCCAGGATCTGGTGCTGCAGCCATCAGAGTCGTTGCTAGGGATGCAAATGGCTCAGTTGTTGGAGGATGCGCTGTCCATGAGGCAGGCTGTCATGATGCCACCATGGTCGAGCTTCATTCCATTGTTGCGGGTATCATGTTGACCCGAGATAGAGGGTGGGGCGAGGTGATCATTGAATCCGACTCGGCTACGGTGATCAACAAGCTCTCACGCACCGCTGCGGACAATTCCCTTCTGGGACCACAGATTGCAGATACCCAAGCTTTGCTTAGGACTTCTCCTTTAATCACTTTATCTTTTGTACCTAGAACGACCAATTTTATGGCCCACAACTTAGCCGCTTGGGCTTTACGCTTTACCTCTTCGGTGTATTTTGATTCAGTTATTCCTGATTGTGTAAACGTTGATGTAATGGCTGACTCTCAGCCTCTTTCTTGTTATAATAATAACAATACTCAGGGTACTCTTTTCCCCTTAGGTTTACTTTGTGCTTCGGCACAAGGTGGTTAGAGGGGTTTTTAATGAGGCCCTTTTTCTTCAAAAAAAAAATATTCTAACGGGTCCATTGTTCGGCCCATTTAGACCCGCTCGTCCGAAACCTCTACAAAAGGGTTGCAAAATAAGTTTTAATCCAAATTTAGGAGTTCATACAATTGATCACGAGCTTTTCTGCACAATTATATTGCAAAAACTCGATTTTTGTGCTTTTTACTCAGTTAGAATTCTAACGAGTCCATTGTTCGGCCCATTTAGAACCGCTCGTCCGAAACCTCTACAATAGGGTTGCAAAATAAGTTTTAATCCAAATTTAGGAGTTCATACAAATGATTACGAGCTTTTCTATACGATTATATTGCAAAACTCGTTTTATGTACTTTTTACTCAGTTAAGATTCTAACGGGTCCATTGTTTGGCCCATTTAGACCCGCTCGTCCGAACCCTTTACAAAAAAGATCGCAAAATAAATTTTAATCAAAATTTAGGAGTTCATATAATTGATTAAGAGCTTTTCAACACGATTATATTGCAAAAACTTGATTTCTGTTCTTTTTACTCAGTTAATATTCTAACGGGTCCATTGTTCGGCCCGTTTACACCCGCTCGTCCGAAACCTCTACAAAAGGGTTGCAAAATAAGTTTTAATCCAAATTTAGGAGTTCATACAATTTATTACGAGCTTTTCAACACTATTATATTGCAAAAACTCGATTTTTGTTCTTTTTACTCAGTTAAAATTCTAAAGGGTCCATTGTTCCCCCCATTTAGACCCGCTCGTCCGAAACCTCTACAAAAAGACCGCAAAACAAGTTAGAGTCAAATTTTAGGATTTCATATAATTGATTACGAGCTTTTCAACACGACTATATTGCAAAAACTCGATTTTTGTGCTTTTTACTCAGTTAAAATTCTAACGGGTCCATTGTTCGGCCCATTTAAAACCGCTCGTCCGAAACCTTTACAAAAGGGTTGCAAAATAAGTTTTAATCCAAATTTAGGAGTTCATACAATTAATTACGAGCTTTCCAATACGATTATATTGAAAAAACTCGATTTCTGTACTTTTTACTCAGTTAAAATTCTAACGGGTCCATTGTTCGGCCCATTTAGACCCGCTCGTCCGAAACCTTTACAAAAAAAGACCGCAAGATAAGTTAGAATCAAATTTCGGAGTTCATATAATTGAGTACGAGCTTTTCAACATGATTATATTGCAAACTCTCGATTACAGTTCTTTTTAGGAGTTCATACAATTGATCACGAGCTTTTCTGCATAATTATATTGCAAAAACTCGATTTTTGTGCTTTTTACTCAGTTAGAATTCTAACGAGTCCATTGTTCGGTCCATTTAGACCCGCTCGTCCGAAACCTCTACAAAAGGGTTGCAAAATAAGTTTTAATCAAAATTTAGGAGTTCATACAATTGATTACGAGCTTTTCAACACGATTATATTGCAAAAACTCGATTTCTGTACTTTTTACACAGTTAAAATTTTAACGGGTCCATTGTTCGCCCCATTTAGACCCTCTCGTTCGAAACCTTTACAAAATAGATCGCAAAATATGTTTTAATCAAATTTTAGGAGATCATATAATTGATTACGAGCTTTTCAACACGATTATTTTGCAAAAACTCGATTTCTGTTCTTTTTACTCAGTTAATATTCTAACGGGTCCATTGTTCGCCCCATTTAGACCCGCTCGTCCGAAACCTCTACAAAAGGGTTGCAAAATAAGTTTTAATCCAAATTTAGGAGTTCATACAATTGATCACGAGCTTTTCTGAAAAATTATATTGCAAAACTCGATTTTTGTGCTTTTTACTTAGTTAAAATTCTAACGAGTCCATTGTTCGGCCCATTTAGAACCGTTCGTCCGAAACCTCTACAAAAGGGTTGCAAAATAAGTTTTAATCCAAATTTAGGTGTTCATACAATTGATTACGAGCTTTTCTATACGATTATATTGCAAAACTCATTTTCTATACTTTTTAATCAGTTAAGATTCTAACGGGTCCATTGTTTGGCCCATTTAGACACGCTCGTCCGAACCCTTTACAAAAAAGATCGCAAAATAAATTTTAATCAAATTTTAGGAGTTCATATAATTGATTAAGAGCTTTTCAACACGATTATATTGCAAAAACTTCATTTCTGTTCTTTTTACTCAGTTAATATTCTAACGGGTCCATTGTTCGGCCCGTTTAGACCCGCTTGTCCGAAACCTCTACAAAAGGGTTGCAAAATAAGTTTTAATCCAAATTTAGGAGTTTATACAATTTATTACGATCTTTTTAACACTATTATATTGCAAAAACTCGATTTTTGTTCTTTTTACTCAGTTAAAATTCTAAAGGGTCCATTGTTCGCCCCATTTAGACCCGCTCGTCCGAAACCTCTACAAAAAAGACCGCAAAACAAGTTAGAGTCAAATTTTAGGATTTCATATAATTGATTACGAGCTTTTCAACACGACTATATTGCAAAAACTCAATTTTTGTGCTTTTTACTCAGTTAAAATTCTAACGGGTCCATTGTTCGGCCCATTTAAAACCGCTCGTCCGAAACCTCTACAAAAGGGTTGCAAAATAAGTTTTAATCCAAATTTAGGAGTTCATACAATTAATTACGAGCTTTCCAATACGATTATATTAAAAAAACTTGATTTCTGTACTTTTTACTCAGTTAAAATTCTAACGGGTCCATTGTTCGGCCCATTTAGACCCGCTCGTCCGAAACCTTTACAAAAAAAGACCGCAAAATAAGTTAGAATCAAAATTTCGGAGTTCATATAATTGATTACGAGCTTTTCAACATGATTATATTGCAAAATCTCGATTACAATTCTTTTTACTCAGTTTAAATTCTAACGGGTCCATTGTTCGGCCCATTTAGACCCGCTCGTCCGAAACCTCTACAAAAGGGTTGCAAAATAAGTTTTAATCAAAATTTAGGAGTTCATACAATTGATTACGAGCTTTTCAACACGATTATATTGCAAAAACTCGATTTCTGTACTTTTTACTCAGTTAAAATTCTAACGGGTCCATTGTTTGGCCCATTTAGACCCGCTCGTCAGAAACCTTTACAAAAAAGATCGCAAAATATGTTTTAATCAAATTTTAGGAGATCATATAATTGATTAAGAGCTTTTCAACACGATTATTTTGCAAAAACTCGATTTCTATTCTTTTTACTCAGTTAATATTCTAACGGGTCCATTGTTCGGCCCATTTAGACCCGCTCGTCCGAAACCTCTACAAAAGGGTTGCAAAATAAGTTTTAATCCAAATTTAGGAGTTCATACAATTGATCACGAGCTTTTCTGCACAATTATATTGCAAAAACTCGATTTTTGTGCTTTTTACTCAGTTAAAATTCTAACGAGTCCATTGTTCGGCCCATTTAGAACCGCTCGTCCGAAAACTCTATAAAAGGGTTGCAAAATAAGTTTTAATCCAAATTTAGGAGTTCATACAAATGATTACGAGCTTTTCTATACGATTATATTGCAAAACTCGTTTTCTGTACTTTTTACTCAGTTAAGATTCTAACGGGTCCATTGTTTGGCCCATTTAGACCCGCTCGTCCGAACCCTTTACAAAAAAGATCGCAAAATAAATTTTAATCAAATTTTAGGAGTTCATATAATTGATTAAGAGCTTTTCAACACGATTATATTGCAAAAACTTGATTTCTGTTCTTTTTACTCAGTTAATATTCTAACGGGTCCATTGTTCGGCCCGTTTAGACCCGCTCGTCCGAAACCTCTACAAAAGGGTTGCAAAATAAGTTTTACTCCAAATTTAGGAGTTCATACAATTGATTACGAGCTTTTCAATACAATTATATTGCAAAAACTCGATTTTTGTTCTTTTTACTCAGTTAAAATTCTAAGGGGTCCATTGTTCGCCCCATTTAGACCCGCTCGTCCGAAACCTCTACAAAATAGACCGCAAAACAAGTTAGAGTCAAATTTTAGGATTTCATATAATTGATTACGAGCTTTTCAACACGACTATATTGCAAAAACTTGATTTCTGTACTTTTTACTCAGTTAAAATTCTAACGGGTACATTGTTCGCCCCATTTAGACCCGCTCGTCAGAAACCTTTACAAAAAATATCGCAAAATAAATTTTAATCAAATTTTAGGAGTTCATATAATTGATTAAGAGCTTTTCAACACGATTATATTGCAAAAACTTGATTTCTGATCTTTTTACTCAGTTGAAATTCTAACGGGTCCATTGTTCGCCCCATTCAGACCCGCTCGTCAGAAACCTTTACAAAAAAGATCGCAAAATATGTTTTAATCAAATTTTAGGAGATCATATAATTGATTAAGAGCTTTTCAACACGATTAATTTGCAAAAACTCGATTTCTGTTCTTTTTACTCAGTTAATATTCTAACGGGTCCATTGTTCGCCCTATTTAGACCCGCTCGTCCGAAACCTCTACAAAAGGGTTGCAAAATAAGTTTTAATCCAAATTTAGGAGTTCATACAATTGATCACGAGCTTTTCTGCAAAATTATATTGCAAAACTCGATTTTTGTGCTTTTTACTTAGTTAAAATTCTAACGAGTCCATTGTTCGGCCCATTTAGAACCGTTCGTCCGAAACCTCTACAAAAGGGTTGCAAAATAAGTTTTAATCCAAATTTAGGTGTTCATACAATTGATTACGAGCTTTTCTATACGATTATATTGCAAAACTCGTTTTCTGTACTTTTTACTCAGTTAAGATTCTAACGGGTCCATTGTTTGGCCCATTTAGACCCGCTCGTCCGAACCCTTTACAAAAAAGATCGCAAAATAAATTTTAATCAAATTTTAGGAGTTCATATAATTGATTAAGAGCTTTTCAACACGATTATATTGCAAAAACTTGATTTCTGTTCTTTTTACTCAGTTAATATTCTAACGGGTCCATTGTTCGGCCGTTTAGACCCGCTTGTCCGAAACCTCTATAAAAGGGTTGCAAAATAAGTTTTAATCCAAATTTAGGAGTTCATACAATTTATTACGATCTTTTTAACACTATTATATTGCAAAAACTCGATTTTTGTTCTTTTTACTCAGTTAAAATTCTAAAGGGTCCATTGTTCGCCCCATTTAGACCCGCTCGTCCGAAACCTCTACAAAAAAGACCGCAAAACAAGTTAGAGTCAAATTTTAGGATTTCATATAATTGATTACGAGCTTTTCAACACGACTATATTGCAAAAACTCAATTTTTGTGCTTTTTACTTAGTTAAAATTCTAACGGGTCCATTGTTCGGCCCATTTAAAACCGCTCGTCCGAAACCTCTACAAAAGGGTTGCAAAATAAGTTTTAATCCAAATTTAGGAGTTCATAAAATTAATTACGAGCTTTCCAATACGATTATATTGAAAAAACTCGATTTCTGTACTTTTTACTCAGTTAAAATTCTAACGGGTCCATTGTTCGGCCCATTTAGACCCGCTCGTCCGAAACCTTTACAAAAAAAGACCGCAAAATAAGTTAGAATCAAATTTTCGGAGTTCATATAATTGATTACGAGCTTTTCAACATGATTATATTGCAAAAACTCGATTTTTGTGCTTTTTACTCAGTTAAAATTCTAACGAGTCCATTGTTCGGCCCATTTAGACCCGCTCGTCCGAAACCTCTACAAAAGGGTTGCAAAATAAGTTTTAATCAAAATTTAGGAGTTCATACAATTGATTACGAGCTTTTCAACACGATTATATTGCAAAAACTCGATTTCAGTACTTTTTACTCAGTTAAAATTCTAACGGGTCCATTGTTCGCCCCATTTAGACCCGCTCGTCAGAAAACTTTACAAAAAAGATCGCAAAATATGTTTTAATCAAATTTTAGGAGATCATATAATTGATTAAGAGCTTTTCAACACGATTATTTTGCAAAAACTCGATTTCTGTTCTTTTTACTCAGTTAATATTCTAACGGGTCCATTGTTCGGCCCATTTAGACCCGCTCGTCCGAAACCTCTACAAAAGGGTTGCAAAATAAGTTTTAATCCAAATTTAGGAGTTCATACAATTGATCACGAGCTTTTCTGCACAATTATATTGCAAAAACTCGATTTTTGTGCTTTTTACTCAGTTAAAATTCTAACGAGTCCATTGTTCGGCCCATTTAGAACCGCTCGTCCGAAACCTCTATAAAAGGGTTGCAAAATAAGTTTTAATCCAAATTTAGGAGTTCATACAAATGATTACGAGCTTTTCTATACGATTATATTGCAAAACTCGTTTTCTGTACTTTTTACTCAGTTAAGATTCTAACGGGTCCATTGTTTGGCCCATTTAGACCCGCTCGTCCGAACCCTTTACAAAAAAGATCGCAAAATAAATTTTAATCAAATTTTAGGAGTTCATATAATTGATTAAGAGCTTTTCAACACGATTATATTGCAAAAACTTGATTTCTGTTCTTTTTACTCAGTTAATATTCTAACGGGTCCATTGTTCGGCCCGTTTAGACCCGCTCGTCCGAAACCTCTACAAAAGGGTTGCAAAATAAGTTTTACTCCAAATTTAGGAGTTCATACAATTGATTACGAGCTTTTCAATACAATTATATTACAAAAACTCGATTTTTGTTCTTTTTACTCAGTTAAAATTCTAAAGGGTCCATTGTTCGCCCCATTTAGACCCGCTCGTCCGAAACCTCTACAAAATAGACCGCAAAACAAGTTAGAGTCAAATTTTAGGATTTCATATAATTGATTACGAGCTTTTCAACACGACTATATTGCAAAAACTTGATTTCTGTACTTTTTACTCAGTTAAAATTCTAACGGGTACATTGTTCGCCCCATTTAGACCCGCTCGTCAGAAACCTTTACAAAAGAGATCACAAAATAAATTTTAATCAAATTTTAGGAGTTCATATAATTGATTAAGAGCTTTTCAACACGATTATATTGCAAAAACTTGATTTCTGTTCTTTTTACTCAGTTAAAATTCTAACGGTTCCATTGTTCACCCCATTTAGACCCGCTCGTCAGAAACCTTTACAAAAAAGATCGCAAAATATGTTTTAATCAAATTTTAGGAGATCATATAATTGATTAAGAGCTTTTCAACACGATTATTTTGCAAAAACTCGATTTCTGTTCTTTTTACTCAGTTAATATTCTAACGGGTCCATTGTTCGGCCCATTTAGACCCGCTCGTCCGAAACCTCTACAAAAGGGTTGCAAAATAAGTTTTAATCCAAATTTAGGAGTTCATACAATTGATCACGAGCTTTTTTGCACAATTATATTGCAAAAACTCGATTTTTGTGCTTTTTACTCAGTTAAAATTCTAACGAGTCCATTGTTCGGCCCATTTAGAACCGCTCGTCCGAAACCTCTATAAAAGGGTTGCAAAATAAGTTTTAATCCAAATTTAGGAGTTCATACAAATGATTACGAGCTTTTCTATACGATTATATTGCAAAACTCGTTTTCTGTACTTTTTACTCAGTTAAGATTCTAACGGGTCCATTGTTTGGCCCATTTAGACCCGCTCGTCCGAACCCTTTACAAAAAAGATCGCAAAATAAATTTTAATCAAATTTTAGGAGTTCATATAATTGATTAAGAGCTTTTCAACACGATTATATTGCAAAAACTTGATTTCTATTCTTTTTACTTAGTTAATATTCTAACGGGTCCATTGTTCGGCCCATTTAGACCCGCTCGTCCGAAACCTCTACAAAAGGGTTGCAAAATAAGTTTTACTCCAAATTTAGGAGTTCATACAATTGATTACGAGCTTTTCAATACAATTATATTGCAAAAACTCGATTTTTGTTCTTTTTACTCAGTTAAAATTCTAAAGGGTCCATTGTTCGCCCCATTTAGACCCGCTCGTCCGAAACCTCTACAAAATAGACCGCAAAACAAGTTAGAGTCAAATTTTAGGATTTCATATAATTGATTACGAGCTTTTCAACACGACTATATTGCAAAAACTTGATTTCTGTACTTTTTACTCAGTTAAAATTCTAACGGGTCCATTGTTCGGCCAATTAAACCCGCTCGTCCGAAACCTCTACAAAAGGGTTGGAAAATAAGTTTTAATCCAAATTTAGGAGTTCATACAATTGATTACGAGCTTTTCAATACGATTATATTGCAAAAACTCGATTTTCTGTACTTTTTACTTAATTAAAATTCTAACGGGTCCATTATTCGGCCCATTTAGACCCGCTCGTCCGAAACCTTTACAAAAAAGATCGCAAAATAAATTTTAATCAAATTTTAGGAGTTCATATAATCGATTAAGAGCTTTTCAACACGATTATATTGCAAAAACAGGATTTTTTTTCTTTTTACTCAGTTAATATTCTAACGGGTCCATTGTTCGGCCCATTTAGACCCGCTCGTCTGAAACCTCTACAAAAGGGTTGCAAAATAAGTTTTAATCCAAATTTAGGAATTCATACAATTGATAACGAGCTTTTCAACACAATTATATTGCAAAAACTCGATTTTTGTGCATTTTACTCAGTGAAATTCTAACGGGTCCATTGTTCGGGCCATTTAGACTCGCTCGTCCGAAACCTCTACAAAAGGGTTGCAAAATAAGTTTTAATCCAAATTTAGGAGTTCATGCAATTGATTACGAGCTTTTCAACATGATTATATTGCAAAAACTCGATTTTTGTGCTTTTTACTAAGTTAAAATTCTAACGGGTCCATTGTTCAGCCCATTTAGACTCGCTCGTCCGAAACCTCTACAAAAGGGTTGCAAATTAAGTTTTAATGAAAATTTAGGAGTTCATACAATTGATTTCGAGCTTTTCAACACGATTATATTGCAAAAACTCGATTTATGTATTTTTTACTCAGTTAAAATTCTAACGGGTCCATTGTTCGGCCCATTTAGACCCTCTCCTCCGAAACCTTTACAAGAAAGATCGCAAAATAAATTTTAATCAAAGTTTAGGAGTTCATATAATTGATTAAGAGCTTTTCAACACGATTGTATTGCAAAAACATGATTTCTGTTCTTTTTACTCAGTTAATATTCTAACGGGTCCATTGTTCGGCCCATTTAGACCCGCTCGTCCGAAACCTCTACAAAAGGGTTGCAAAATAAGTTTTAAATTAAATTTAGGAGTTCATACAATTGATTACGAGCTTTTCAACAGGATTATATTGCAAAAACTCGATTTATGTACTTTTTACTCAGTTGAAATTCTAACGGGTCCATTGTTCGGCCCATTTAGACCCGCTCGTCCGAAACCTTTACAAAAAAAGATCGCAAAATATGTTTTAATCAAATTGTAGGAGTTCATATAGTTGATTAAGAGCTTTTCAACACGATAATATTGCAAAAACTTGATTTCTGTTCTTTTTACTCTGTTAATATTCTAATGGGACCATTGTTCGGCCCATTTAGACCCGCTCGTCCGAAACCTCTACAAAAGGGTTGCAAAATAAGTTTTAATCCAAATTTAGGAGTTCATACAATTGATTACGAGTTTTTCAGCACAATTATATTGCAAAAACTCGATTTTTGTGCTTTTTACTCAGTTAAATTTCTAACGGGTCCATTGTTCGGCCCATTTAGAACCTCTCGTCTGAAACCTCTACAAAAGGGTTGCAAAATAAGTTTTAATCCAAATTTAGGACTTCATACAATTGATTACGAGCTTTTCAATACGATTATATTGCAAAAACTCGATTTCTATACTTTTTACTCATTTAAAATTCTAACAGGTCCACTGTTCGGCCCATTTAGACCCGCTCGTCCGAAACCTTTACGAAAAAGATCGCAAAATAAATTTTAATCAAATTTTAAGAGTTCATATAATTGATTAAGAGCTTTTCAACACGATTATATTGCAAAAACATGATTTCTATTCTTTTTACTAAGTTAATATTCTAACGGATCCATTGTTCGTCCCATTTAGACCCACTCGTCCAAAACCTCTAAAAAGGGTTGCAAAACAAGTGTTAATCCAAATTTAGGAGTTCATACAATTGATAACGAGTGTTTCAACACGATTATATTGCAAAAACTCGATTTCTGTACTTTTTACTCAGTTAAAATTCAATCGGGTCCATTGTTCGGCCCATTTAGACCCTATCGTCCGAAACCTATACAAAAGGGTGCAAATAAGTTTTAATCCACATTTAGGAATGCATATAATTGATTACGAGCATTTCAGCATGATTATATTGCAAAAACTCGATTACAGTTCTTTTTACTTAGTTAAAATTCTAACGGGTCCATTGTTCGGCCCATTTAGACCCGATTTTTCGAAACCTATACAAAAAGGGTTGCAAAATAAGTTTTAATCCAAATTTAGGAATGCATATAATTGATTACGAGCTTTTCAACACGATTATATTGCAAAAACTCGATTTCTGTTCTTTTTACTCAGTTGATATTCTAACGGGTCCATTGTTCGGCCCATTTAGACCCGCTCGTCCGAAACATCTACAAAAGGGTTGCAAAATAAGTTTTAATCCAAATTTAGGAGTTCATACAATTGATTACAAGCTTTTCAACACAATTATATTGCAAAAAATCGATTTTTGTGCTTTTTACTGAGTTAAAATTCTAAAGGGTCCATTGTTCCGCCCATTTAGACCCGCTCGTCTGAAACCTCTACAAAAGGGTTGCAAAATAAGTTTTAATCCAAATTTAGGAGTTCCTACAAATGTTTACGAGCTTTTCAACTCGATTATATTGCAAAGAATCGATTTCTATACTTTTACTCAATTAAAATTCTAATGGGTCCATTGTTCGGCCCATTTAGACCCGCTCGTCCGAAACCTTTACAAAATAGATGGAAAAATAAATTTTAATCAAATTTTAGGATTTCATATAATTGATTAAGAGCTCTTCAACACGAATATATTGAAAAAAACTCGATTTTTGTACATTTTACTCAGTTAATATCCTAACGGGTCCATTGTTCGGCCCATTTAGACCCGCTTGTCTGAAACCTCTACAAAAGGGTTGCAAAATAAGTTTTAATCCAAATTTAGGAGTTCATATAATTGATTACGAGCTTTTCAACATGATTATATTGTAAAAACTCGATTAAAGTTCTTTTTACTAAGTTAAAATTTTAATGGGTCCATTTTTCAGCCCATTTAGACCCGATCGTCCGAAACCTATACAAAAGGGGTTGCAAAATAAGTTTTAATCCAAATTTAGGAATGCATATAATTGATTACGAGCTTTTCAACACAATTATATTGCAAAAACTCGATTACTATACTTTTTACTCGGTTAAAATTCTAACGAGTCCATTGTTCGGCCCATTTAGACCCGCTCGTATGAAACCTCTACAAAAGGGTTGCAAAATAAATTTTAATCCAAATTTAAGAGTTCATACAGATGATTACGAGCTTTTCAAAACGATTATATTTCAAAAACTAGATTTCTGTACTTTTTACTCCGTTAAAATTCTAAGGGGTCAATTGTTCGGCCCATTAATACCCGCTCGTCCGAAACCTCTACAAAAAAGATCGCAAAATTAGTTTTAATCAAACTTTAGGAGTTCATATAATTGATTAAGAGCTTTTCAACATGATTATATTGCAAAAACTCGATTTCTGTTCTTTTTACTCAGTTAATATTCTAATGGGTCCATTGTTCGGCCCATTTAGACCCGCTTGTCTGAAACCTCTACAAAAGGGTTGCAAAATAAGTTTTAATCCAAATTTAGGAGTTCATACTATTGTTTACGAGCTTTTCAACACGATTATATTGCAAAAACTCGATTTCTATACTTTTTACTCAATTAAAATTCTAACGGGTCCATTATTCGGCCCATTTAGACCCGCTCGTCCGAAACCTTTACAAAAAAGATCGCAAAATAAATTTTAATCAAATTTTAGGAGTTCATATAATCGATTAAGAGCTTTTCAACACGATTATATTGCAAAAACATGATTTTTTTTCTTTTTACTCAGTTAATATTCTAACGGGTCCATTGTTCGGCCCATTTAGACCCGCTCGTCCGAAACCTCTACAAAAGGGTTGCAAAATAAGTTTTAATCCAAATTTAGGAGTTCATACAATTGATTACGAGCTTTTCAACACGATTATATTGCAAAAACTCGATTTCTGTTCTTTTTACTCAGTTAATATAATAACGGGTCCATTGTTCGGCCCATTTAGACCCGCTTGTCTGAAACCTCTACAAAAGGGTTGCAAAATAAGTTTTAATCCAAATATAGGAGTTCATACAATTGTTTACGAGCTTTTCAACACGATTATATTGCAAAAACACGATTTCTATACTTTTTACTCAATTAAAATTCTAACGGGTCCATTGTTCGGCCCATTTAGACACGCTCGTCCGAAACCTCTACAAAAAAGATCGCAAAATAAGTTTTAATCAAATTTTAGGAGTTCATATAATTGATTAAGAGCTTTTCAACACGATTATATTGTAAAAACTCGATTTCTGTTCTTTTTACTCAGTTAAAATTCTAACGGGTCCATTGTTCGGCCCATTTAGACCCGTTCGTCTGAAACCTCTACAAAAGGGTTGCAAAATAAGTTTTAATCCAAATTTAGGAGTTCATACAATTGTTTACGAGCTTTTCAACACAATTATATTGAAAAAACTCGATTTCTGTTCTTTTTACTCAGTTAATATTCTAACGGGTCCATTGTTCGGCCCATTTAGACCCGCTCGTCTGAAACCTCAACAAAAGGGTTGCAAAATAAGTTTTAATCCAAATTTAGGAATTCATACAATTCTTTACGAGCTTTTCAACACGATTATATTGCAAAAACTTGATTTCTATACTTTTTACTCAATTAAAATTCTAACGGGTCCATTGTTCGGCCCATTTAGTCCCGCTCGTCCGAAACCTCTACAAAAAAGATCGCAAAATAAGTTTTAATCAAATTTTAGGAGTTCATATAATTGATTAAGAGCTTTTCAACATGATTATATTGTAAAAACTTGATTTCTGTTCTTTTTACTCAGTTAATATTCTAACGGGTCCATTGTTCGGCCCATTTAGACCCGCTCGTCTGAAACCTCTACAAAAGGGTTGCAAAATAAGTTTTAATCCAAATTTAGGAGTTCATACAATTGTTTACAAGCTTTTCAACACAATTATATTGCAAAAACTCGATTTCTGTTCTTTTTACTCAGTTAATATTCTAACGGGTCCATTGTTCAGCCCATTTAGACCCGCTCGTCTGAAACCTCTACAAAAGGGTTGTAAAATAAGTTTTAATCCAAATTAAGGAGTTCATACAATTGTTTACGAGCTTTTCAACACAATTATATTGAAAAAACTCGATTTTTGTGCTTTTTACTCAGTTAAAATTGTAACGGGTCCATTGTTCGACCAATTTAGTCCCGCTCGTCCGAAACCTCAACAAAAAAGATCGCAAAATAAGTTTTAATCAAATTTTAGGAGTTCATATAATTGATTAAGAGCTTTTCAACATGATTATATTGTAAAAACTTGATTTCTGTTCTTTTTACTCAGTTAATATTCTAACGGGTCCATTGTTCGGCCCATTTAGACCCGCTCGTCTGAAACCTCTACAAAAGGGTTGCAAAATAAGTTTTAATCCAAATTTAGGAGTTCATACAATTGTTTACAAGCTTTTCAACACAATTATATTGCAAAAACTCGATTTCTGTTCTTTTTACTCAGTTAATATTCTAACGGGTCCATTGTTCAGCCCATTTAGACCCGCTCGTCTGAAACCTCTACAAAAGGGTTGCAAAATAAGTTTTAATCCAAATTTAGGAGTTCATACAATTGTTTACGAGCTTTTCAACACATTTATATTGAAAAAACTCGATTTTTGTGCTTTTTACTCAGTTAAAATTCTAACGGGTCCATTGTTCGACCAATTTAGACCCGCTCGTCTGAAACCTCTAGAAAAGGGTTGCAAAATAAGTTTTAATCCAAATTTAGGAGTTCATACAATTGTTTACGAGCTTTTCAACACGATTATATTGCAAAAACTCGATTTCTATACTTTTTACTCAATTAAAATTCTAACAAGTCCATTGTTCGGCCCATTTAGACCCGCTCGTCTGAAATCTTTACAAAAAAGATCGCAAAATAAATTTTAATCAAATTTTAGGAGTTCATATAATTGATTAAGAGCTTTTCAACACGATAATATTGCAAAAACTTGATTTCTGTTCTTTTTACTCAGTTAATAATCTAACGGGTCCATTGTTCGGCCCATTTAGACCCGCTCGTCCGAAACCTCTACAAAAGGGTTGCAAAATAAGTTTTAATCCAAATTTAGGAGTTTATACAATTGATTACGAGCTTTTCAACACAATTATATTTCAAAAACTCGATTATTATACTTTTTACTTAGTTAAAATTCTAACGAGTCTATTTTTCGGCCAATTAGGACCCGCTCGTCTGAAACCTCTACAAAAGGGTTGCAAAATAAGTTTTAATCCAAATTTAGGAGTTCATACAATTGTTTACAAGCTTTTCAACACGATTATTTTGCAAAAACTCGATTTCTATACTTTTTACTCAATTAAAATTCTAACGGGTCCCTTGTTCGGCCCATTTAGACCCGCTCGTCCGAAACTTCTACAAAAAAGATTGCAAAATAAGTTTTTAACAAATTTTAGGAGTTCATATATTTGATTAAGAGCTTTTCAACACGATTATATTGCAAAAACTCGATTTCTGTACATTTTACTCAGTTAAAATTCTAACGGGTCCATTGTTCGGCCCGTTTAGACCCGCTCGTCCGAAACCACTACAAAAGGGTTGCAAAATAAGTTTTAATCCAAATTTAGGAGTTTATACAATTGATTGCGAGCTTTTCAACACGATTATATTGCAA
The DNA here is from genome assembly GCA_030270665.1 of Hibiscus trionum. Lineage (NCBI taxonomy): Eukaryota > Viridiplantae > Streptophyta > Magnoliopsida > Malvales > Malvaceae > Hibiscus > Hibiscus trionum. The sequence goes on along the minus strand of BSYR01000010.1, from coordinate 31,338,377 downwards.
AAACTCGATTTCTGTTCTTTTTACTCAGTTAATATTCTAACGGGTCCATTGTTCGGCCCATTTAGACCCGCTCGTCTGAAAACCTCTACAAAAGGGTTGCAAAATAAGTTTTAATCCAAATTTTAGAGTTCATACAATTGATTGCGAGCTTTTCAACACGATTATATTGTAAAAAATCGATTTCTGTTCTTTTTACACAGTTAATATTCTAACGGGTCCATTGTTCGGCCCATTTAGACCCGCTTGTCTGAAACCTCTACAAAAGGGTTGCAAAATAAGTTTTAATCCATATTTAGGAGTTCATACAATTGTTTACGAGATTTTCAACACGATTATATTGCAAAAACTCGATTTCTATACTTTTTACTCAATTAAAATTCTACCGGGTCCATTGTTCGGCCCATTTAGATCCGCTCATCTGAAACCTCTACAAAAGGGTTGCAAAATAAGTTTTAATCCAAATTTAGGAGTTCATACAATTGTTTACGAGCTTTTCAACACGATTATATTGCAAAAACTTGATTTCTATACTTTTCACTCAAATAAAATTCTAACGGGTCCATTGTTCGGCCCATTTAGACTCGCACGTCCGAAACCTTTACAAAAAAGATCGCAAAATAAATTTTAATCAAATTTTAGGAGTTCATATAATTGATTAAGAGCTTCTCAACATGATAATATTGCAAAAACTTGATTTCTGTTCTTTTTACTTAGTTAATATTCTAACGGGTCCATTGTTCGGCCCATTTAGACCCGCTCGTCCAAAACCTCTACAAAAGGGTTGCAAAATAAATTTTAATCCAAATTTAGGAATTTATACAATTGATTGCGAGCTTTTCAACACGATTATATTGCAGAAACTCGATTTCTAATCTTTTTACTCAGTTAATATTCTAACGGGTCCATTGTTCGGCCCATTTAGACCCGCTCGTCTGAAACCTCTACAAAAGGGTTGCAAAATAAGTTTTAATCCAAATTTTGGAGTTCATACAATTGATTGCGAGCTTTTCAACACGATTATATTGTAAAAACTCGATTTCTATACTTTTTACACAATTAAAATTCTAACGGGTCCATTGTTCGGCCCATTTAGACCCGCTCGTCCGAAACCTCTACAAAAAAGCGCAAAATAAGTTTTAATCAAATTTTAGGAGTTCATATAATTGATTAAGAGCTTTTCAACACGATTATATTGTAAAAACTCGATTTCTGTTATTTTTACTCAGTTACTATTCTAAAGGGTCCATTGTTCGGCCCATTTAGACCCGCTCGTCTGAAACTTCTACAAAAGGGTTGCAAAATAAGTTTTAATCCAAATTTAGGAGTTCATACAAATGTTTACGAGCTTTTCAACACAATTATATTGCAAAAACTCGATTTCTGTTCTTTTTACTTAGTTAATATTCTAACGGGTCCATTGTTCAGCCCATTTAGACCCGCTCGTCCGAAACCTCTACAAAAGGGTTGCAAAATAAGTTTTAATCTAAATTTAGGAGTTCATACAATTGTTTACGAGCTTTTCAACACAATTATATTCCAAAAATTCGATTTTTGTGCTTTTACTCAGTTAAAATTCTAAAGGGTCCATTGTTCGGCCCATTTAGACCCGCTCGTCTGAAACCTCTACAAAAGGGTTGCAAAATAAGTTTTAATCCAAATTTAGGAGTTCATACAATTGTTTACGAGATTTTCAACACGATTATATTGCAAAAACTCGATTTCTATACTTTTTACTCAATTAAAATTCTACCGGGTCCATTGTTCGGCCCATTTAGACCCGCTCGTCCGAAACCTTTACAAAAAAGATCGCAAAATAATTTTTAATCAAATTTTAGGAGTTCATATAATTTATTAAGAGCTTTTCAACACGATAATATTGCAAAAACTCGATTTCTGTTCTTTTTACTCAGTTAATATTCTAACGGGTCCATTGTTCGGCCCATTTAGACTCGCTCGTCCGAAACCTCTACAAAAGGGTTGCAAAACAAGTTTTAATCCAAATTTAGGAGTTTACACAATTGATTGCGAGCTTTTCAATACAATTATATTTCAAAAACTCGATTAATATACTTTTTACTTAGTTAAAATTCTAACGAGTCTATTTTTCGGCCCATTAGGACCCGCTGGTCTGAAACCTCTACAAAAGGGTTGCAAAATATGTTTTAATCCAAATTTAGGAGTTCATACAATTGTTTAAAAGCTTTTCAACACGATTATATTGCAAAAACTCGATTTCTATACTTTTTACTCAATTAAAATTCTAACGGGTCCATTGTTCGGCCCATTTAGACCCGCTCGTCCGAAACCTCTACAAAAAAGATCGCAAAATAAGTTTTAATCAAATTTTAGGAGTTCATATAATTGATTAAGAGCTTTTCAACACGATTATATTGCAAAAACTCAATTTTTCTACATTTTACTCAGTTAAAATTCTAACGGGTCCATTGTTCGGCCCATTTAGACCCGCTCGTCCGAAACCTCTACAAAAGGGTTGCAAAATAAGTTTTAATTAAAATTTAGGAGTTCATACAATTGATTACGAGCTTTTCAACACGATTATATTGCAAAAACTTGATTTTTGTTCTTTTTACTCAGTTAATATTCTAACGGGTCCATTGTTCGGCCCATTTACACCTACTCGTCTGAAACCTCTACAAAAGTGTTGCAAAATAAGTTTTAATCCAAATTTAGGAGTTCATACAATTGTTTACGAGCTTTTCAACACGATTATATTGCAAAAACTCGATTTCTATACTTTTTACTCAATTAAAATTCTAACGGGTCCATTGTTCGGCCCATTTAGACCCGCTCGTCCGAAACCTCTACAAAAAAGATCGCAAAATAAGTTTTAATCAAATTTTAGGAGTTCATATAATTGATTAAGAGCTTTTCAACATGATTATATTGTAAAAACTCGATTTCTGTTCTTTTTACTCAGTTAATATTCTAACGGGTCCATTGTTCGGCCCATTTAGACCCGCTCGTTTGAAACCTCTACAAAAGGGTTGCAAAATAAGTTTTAATCCAAATTTAGGAGTTCATACAATTGTTTAGGAGCTTTTCAACACGATTATATTGCAAAAACTCGATTTCTATACTTTTTACTCAATTAAAATTCTAACGGGTCCATTGTTCGGCCCATTTAGACCCGCTCGTCTGAAACCTTTACAAAAAAAGATCGTAAAATAAATTTTAATCAAATTTTAGGAGTTCATATAATTGATTAACAGCTTTTCAACACGATTATATTGCAAAAACTTGATTTCTGTTCTTTTTACTCATTTAATATTCTAACGGGTCCATTGTTCGGCCCATTTAGACCCGCTCGTCCGAAACCTCTACAAAAGGGTTGCAAAATAAGTTTTAATCCAAATTTAGGAGTTCATACAATTGATTACGAGCTTTTCAACACAATTATATTGCAAAAACTCGATTTTTGTGCTTTTTTACTCAGTTAAAATTCTAACGGGCCCATTGTTCGGCCCATTTAGACCCGATCGTCTGAAACCTATACAAAGGGGTTGCAAAATAAGTTTTAATCCAAATTTAGGAGTTCATACAATTGATCACGAGCATTTGAACACGATTATATTGCAAAAACTTGATTTTTGTGCTTTTTACTCAGTTAAAATTCTAATGGGTCCATTGTTCGGCCCATTTAGACCCGCCCGTCCGAAACCTTTACAAAAAAATATCGCAAAATAAATTTTAATCAAATTTTAGGAGTTCATATAATTTATTAAGAGCTTTTCAACACGATTATATTGCCAAAACAGGATTTCCCATCTTTTTACTCATTTAATATTCTAACGGGTCCATTGTTCAGCCCATTTAGACCCGCTCGTCTGAAACCTCTACAAAAGGGTTGCAAAATAAGTTTTAAACAAAATTTAGGAGTTCATACAATTGTTTACGAGCTTTTCAACACGATTATATTGCAAAAACTCGATTTCTGTACATTTTACACAGTTAAAATTCTAACGGGTCCATTGTTCGGCCCATTTAAACCCGCTGGTCCGAAACCTCTACAAAAGGGTTGCAAAATAAGTTTTAATACAAATTTAGGAGTTTATACAATTGATTACGAGCTTTTCAACACAATTATATTTCAAAAACTCAATTATTATACTTTTTACTTAGTTAAAATTCTAACGGGTCTATTTTTCGGCCCATTAGGACCCGCTCGTCTGAAACCTCTACAAAAGAGTTGCAAAATAAGTTTTAATCCAAATTTAGGAATGTATAAAATTGATTACGAGGTTTTCAACACGATTATATTGCAAAAACTTGATTTCTATATTTTTTACTCAGTTAAAATTCTAACGGGTCCACTGTTCGGCCCATTTAGACCCGCTCGTCCGAAACCTCTACAAAATGGTTGCAAAATAAGTATTAATCCAAATTTAGGAGTTCATACAATTGATCACGAGCGTTTCAACACGATTATATTGCAAAAACTAGATTTTTGTGCTTTTTACTCAGTTAAATTTCTAATAGGTCCATTGTTCGGCCCATTTAAACCCGCTTGTCCGAAACCTCAACAAAAGGGTTGCAAAATAAGTTTTAATCAAAATTTAGGAGTTCATACAATTGATTACGAGCTTTTCAACACAATTATATTGCAAAAACTCGATTTCTATACATTTTACTCAGTTAAAATTCTAACGGGTCCATTGTTCGGCCCATTTAGACCCGGTTGTCTGAAACCTCTACAAAAGGGTTGCAAAATAAGTTTTAATCCAAATTTAGGAGTTTATACAATTGATTACGAGCTTTTCAACACAATTATATTTCAAAAACACGATTACTATACTTTTTACTTAGTTAAAATTCTAACGGGTCTATTTTTCGACCCATTAGGACCCGCTCGTCTGAAACCTCTACAAAAGGGTTGCAAAATAAGTTTTAATCCAAATTTAAGAGTTCATACAGATGATTACGAGCTTTTCAAAATGATTATATTGCAAAAACTAGATTTTTGTACTTTTTACTCTGTTTAAATTCTAACGGGTCCATTGTTCGGCCCATTTAGACTCGTTCGTCCGAAACCTCTACAAAAAAGATCGCAAAATAAGTTTTAATCAAAGTTTAGGAGTTCATATAATTGATTAAGAGCTTTTCAACACGATTATATTGCAAAAATTTGATTTCTGTTCTTTTTACTCAGTTAATATTCTAACGGGTCCATTGTTCGGCCCATTTAGACCCGCTCGTCTGAAACCTCTACAAAAGGGTTGCAAAATAAGTTTAATCCATATTTAGGAGTCCATACAATTGATTACGAGATTTTCAACACAATTATATTGCAAAAACTCGATTTTTGTGCTTTTTACTCTGTTAAAATTCTAACGGGTCCATTGTTCGGCCCATTTAGACCCGATCGTCCGAAACCTATACAAAAGGGGTTGCAAAATAAGTTTTAATCCAACTTTAGGAATGCATATAATTGATTACGAGCTTTTCAACATGATTATATTGTAAAAACTTGATTACAGTTCTTTTTACTCAGTTAAAATTCTAACATGTCCATTGTTCGGCCCATTTAGACCCGATCGTCCGAAACATAGACAAAAAGGGTTGCAAAATAAGTTTTAATCCAAATTTAGGAATACATATAATTGATTACGAGCTTTTCAAAATGATTATATTGTAAAAACTCGATTACAGTTCTTTTTACTCAGTTAAAATTCTAACGGGTCCATTGTTCGGCCCATTTAGACCCGATCGTCCGAAACCTCTACAAAAGGTTTGAAAAATAAGTTTTAATCCAAATTTAGGAGTTCATACAATTGATTACGAGCTTTTCAATACGATTATATTGCAAAAACTCGATTTCTGTACATTTTACTCAGTTAGAATTCTAACGGGTCCATTGTTCGGCCCATTTAGACCAGCTCGTCCGAAACCTTTACAAAGAAGACCGCAAAATAAGTTAGAATCAAATTTTAGGAGTTCATATAATTGATTAAGAGCTTTTCAACATGATTATATTGCAAAATCTCGATTACAGTTCTTTTTACTCAGTTAAAATTCTAACGGGTCCATTGTTCTGCCCATTTATACTCGCTCATCCGAAACCTCTACAAAAGGGTTGCAAAATAAGTTTTAATCCAAATTTAGGAGTTCATACAATTGTTTATGAGCTTTTCAACACGATTATATTGCAAAAACACGATTTCTGTTCTTTTTACTTAGTTAAAATTCTAACGGGTCCATTGTTCGCCCCATTTAGACCCGCTCGTCCGAAACTTCTACAAAAAAGACCGACAAACAAGTTAGAATCAAATTTTAGGATTTCATATAATTGATTACAAGCTTTCAACATGACTATATTGCAAAAACTTGATTTCTATACTTTTTACTCAATTAAAATTCTAACGGGTCCATTGTTCGGCCCATTTAGACCCGCTCGTCCGAAACCTTTACAAAAAAGATCGCAAAATAAGTTTTAATCAAATCTTAGGAGTTCATATAATTGATTAAGAGCTTTTCAATATAATTATATTACAAAAACTCGATTTCTGTTCTTTTTACTCAGTTAATATTCTAACGGGTCCATTGTTCGGCCCATTTAGACCCGCTCGTCCGAAACCTCTACAAAAGGGTTGCAAAATAAGTTTTAATCCAAATTTAGGAGTTCATACAATTGATTACGAACTTTTCAACACAATTATATTGCAAAACTCGATTTTTGTGCTTTTTACTCAGTTAAAATTCTAACAGGTCCATTGTTCGGCCCATTTAGACTCGCTCGTCCGAAACCTCTACAAAAGGGTTGCAAAATAAGTGTTAATCAAAATTTAGGAGTTCATGCAATTGATTACGAGCTTTTCAACATGATTATATTGCAAAAACTCGATTTCTATACTTTTTACTCAGTTAAAATTCTAATGTGTCCATTGTTCGGCCCATTTAGACCCGCCCGTCCGAAACCTTTACAAAAAAATATCGCAAAATAAATTTTAATCAAATTTTAGGAGTTCATATAATTTATTAAGAGCTTTTCAACACGATTATATTGCCAAAACAGGATTTCCCATCTTTTTACTCATTTAATATTCTAACGGGTCCATTGTTCAGCCCATTTAGACCCGCTCGTCTGAAACCTCTACAAAAGGGTTGCAAAATAAGTTTTAATCCAAATTTAGGAGTTCATACAATTGTTTACGAGCTTTTCAACACGATTATATTGCAAAAACTCGATTTCTATACTTTTTACTCAATTAAAATTCTAACGGGTCCATTGTTCGGCCCATTTAGACCCGCTCGTCCGAAACCTTTACAAAAAAGATCGCAAAATAAATTTTAATCAAATTTTAGGAGTACATATAATTGATTAAGGGCTTTTCAACACGATTATATTGCAAAAACAGGATTTCTGTTCTTTTTACTCAGTTAATATTCTAACGGGTCCATTGTTCGGCCCATTTAGACCCGCTCGTCCGAAACCTCTACAAAAGGGTTGCAAAATAAGTTTTAATCCAAATTTAGGAGTTCATACAATTGATTAAGATCTTTTCAACACAATTATATTGCAAAAACTCAATTTTTGTGCTTTTTACTCAGTTAAAATTCTAACGGGTCCATTGTTCGGCCCATTTAGACCCGCTCGTCCGAAACCTCTACAAAAGGGTTGCAAAATAAGTGTTAATCCAAATTTAGGAGTTCATACAATTGATCACGAGCGTTTCAACACGATTATATTGCAAAAACTCGATTTCTGTTCTTTTTACTCAGTTAAAATTCTAACGGGTCCATTGTTCGGCCTATTTAGACCCGATCATCCGAAACCTATACAAAAAGGGTTGTACAATAAGTTTTAATCCAAATTTAGGAAAGTATATAGCATTTCAACATGATTATATTGCAAAAACTCGATTTCTCTACTTTTTTACTCAGTTAAAATTCTAATGGGTCAACTGTTCGACCCATTTAGACCTGCTCGTCCGAAATCTCTACAAAAGGGTTGCAAAATAAGTTTTAATCCAAATTTAGGAGTTCATACAATTGATTACAAGCTTTTCAACACAATTATATTGCAAAAACTCGATTACTATACTTTTTACTTAGTTAAAATTCTAATGGGTCTTATTTTCGGCCCATTAGGACCCGCTCGTCTGAAACCTCTAAAAAAGGGTTGCAAAATAAGTTTTAATCCAAATGTAAGAGTTCATACAAATGATTACGAGCTTTTCAAAATGATTATATTGCAAAAACTAGATTTCTGTACTTTTTACTCAGTTAAAATTCTAACGGGTCCATTGTTCGGCTCATTTAGACCCGCTCGTCCGAAACCTCAAGAAAAGGGTTGCAAAATAAGTTTTAATCCAAATTTAGGAGTTCATACAATTGATTACGAGCTTTTCAATACGATTATATTGCAAAAACTTAATTTCTGTACTTTGTACTCAGTTAAAATTCTGACGGGTCCATTGTTCGTCCCATTTAGACCCGCTCGTCCGAAACCTCTACAAAAAGGTTGCAAAATAAGTGTTAATCCAAATTTAGGAGTTCATACAATTGATTACGAGCGTTTCAAAATGATTATATTGCAAAAACTCGATTTCTGTACTTTTTACTCAGTTAAAATTCTAACGGGTCCATTGTTCGGCCCATTTAGACCCGATCGTCCGAAACCTATACAAAAAGGGCTGCAAAATAAGTTTTAATCCAATTTAGGAATGCATATAATTGATTACGTGCTTTTCAACACGATTATATTACAAAAACTCGATTTCAATACATTTTACTCAGTTAAAATTCTAACGGGTCCACTGTTCGGCCCATTTAGACCCGCTCGTCTAAAACCTCTACAAAGGATTGCAAAATAAGTTTTAAACCAAATTTAGGAGTTCATACAATTGATTACGAGCTTTTCAATACTATTATATTGCAAAAACTCGATTTCTGTACTTTTTACTCAGTTAAAATTCTAACGGGTCCATTGTTCGGCCCATTTAGACTCGCTCGTCCGAAACCTTTACAAAAAAGACCGCAAAATAAGTTAGAATCAAATTTTGAGAGTTCATATAATTGATTACGAGCTTTTCAAAAACATTATATTGCAAAATCTCGATTTCTGTTCTTTTTACTCAGTTAAAATTCTAACGGGTCCATTGTTCAGCCCATTTAGACCCGCTCGTCCGAAACCTCTACAAAAGAGTTGCAAAATAAGTTTTAATCAAAATTTAGGAGTTCATACAATTGTTTACGAGCTTTTCAACACGATTATATTGCAAAAACTCGATTTCTGTTCTTTTTACTCAGTTAAAATTCTAACGGGTCCACTGTTCGCTCTATTTAGACCCGCTCGTCCGAAACCTTTACAAAAAAGACCGCAAAACAAGTTAGAATAAAATTTTAGGATTTCATATAATTGATTATGAGCTTTTCAACACGACTATATTGCAAAAACTTGATTTCTGTACTTTTTACTCAGTTAAAATTCTAACGGGTCCATTATTCGGCCCATTTAGACCTGCTCGTCCGAAACCTCTACAAAAGGGTTGCAAAATAAGTTTTAATCCAAATTTAGGAGTTCGTACAATTGATTACGAGCTTTTCAATACGATTATATTGTAAAATCTCGATTTCTGTACTTTTTACTCAGTTAAAATTCTAACGGTTCCATTGTTCGGCCCATTTAGACACGCTCGTCCGAAACCTTTACAAAAAAGACCGCAAAAGAAGTTAGAATCAAATTTTAGGAGTTCATATAATTACCCCGATTCAAGGCCAAAGAATTTCCTGCCGCTACCATATAATATTCATCTCGACTTGGGGATAAATAAAGCATCTGTGCTTTTTTTGATCTCTCAAAGATTTTATAAAATGGACTTTCTAGAGACCCCCAATGACCAATCCTGGCATGAATTGCTAAGGATCCAATAAGTCCAACATTGATCCCTTCAGACGTGTCAATTGGGCAAATGCGTCCATTGATTACGAGCTTTTCAACACGATTATATTGAAAAATCTCGATTACAGTTCTTTTTACTCAGTTAAAATTCTAACGGGTCCATTGTTCGACCCATTTAGACCCGCTCGTCCGAAACCTCTACAAAAGGGTTGCAAAATAAGTTTTAATCCAAATTTAGGAGTTCATACAATTGTTTACGAGCTTTTCAACACGATTATATTGCAAAAACTCGATTTTTGTGCTTTTTACTCAGTTAAAATTCTAACGGGTCCATTGTTCGGCCCATTTAGACCCGATCGTCCGAAACCTATACAAAAGGGGTTGCAAAATAAGTTTTAATCCAAATTTAGGAATGCATATAATTGATTACGAGCTTTTCAACATGATTATATTGTAAAAACTCGATTACAGTTCTTTTTACTCAGTTAAAATTTTAACGGGTCCATTGTTCGGCCCATTTTGACCCGATCGTCCGAAACCTATACAAAAGGGGTTGCAAAATAAGTTTTAATCCAAATTTAGGAATGCATATAATTGATTACGAGCTTTTCAACATGATTATATTGTAAAAACTCGATTACAGTTCTTTTTACTCAGTTAAAATTCTAACGGGTCCATTGTTCGGCCCATTTAGACCCGATCGTCCGAAACCTATACAAAAAGGGTTGCAAAATAAGATTTAATCAAAATTTAGGAATGCATATAATTGATTACGAGCTTTTCAACACGATTATATTGCTAAAACTCGATTTCTATACTTTTTACTCAGTTATAATTCTAACGGGTCCATTGTTCGGCCCATTTAGACCCGTTCGTCTGAAACCTCTACAAAAGGGTTGCAAAATAAGTTTTAATCCAAATTTAGGAGTACATACAATTGTTTACGAGACTTTCAACACGATTATATTGCAAAAACTCGATTTCTATACTTTTTACTCAATTAAAATTCTAACGGGTCCATTGTTCGGCCCATTTAGACCCGCTCGTCTGAAACCTCTTCAAAAGGGTTGCAAAATAAGTTTTAATCCAAATTTAGGAGTTCATACAATTGTTTACGAGCTTTTCAACACGATTATATTGCAAAAACTCGATTTCTATACTTTTTACTGAATTAAAATTCTAACGGGTCCATTGTTCGGCCCATTTAGACCCGATCGTCCGAAACCTATACAAAAGGGGTTGCAAAATAAGTTTTAATCCAAATTTAGGAATGCATATAATTGATTACGAGCTTTTCAACATGATTATATTGTAAAAACTCGATTACAGTTCTTTTTACTCAGTTAAAATTTTAACGGGTCCATTGTTCGGCCCATTTTGACCTGATCGTCCGAAACCTATACAAAAGGGGTTGCAAAATAAGTTTTAATCCAAATTTAGGAATGCATATAATTGATTACGAGCTTTTCAACATGATTATATTGTAAAAACTCGATTACAGTTCTTTTTACTCAGTTAAAATTCTAACGGGTCCATTGTTCGGCCCATTTAGACCCGATCGTCCGAAACCTATACAAAAAGGGTTGCAAAATAAGATTTAATCAAAATTTAGGAATGCATATAATTGATTACGAGCTTTTCAACACGATTATATTGCTAAAACTCGATTTCTATACTTTTTACTCAGTTATAATTCTAACGGGTCCATTGTTCGGCCCATTTAGACCCGTTCGTCTGAAACCTCTACAAAAGGGTTGCAAAATAAGTTTTAATCCAAATTTAGGAGTACATACAATTGTTTACGAGACTTTCAACACGATTATATTGCAAAAACTCGATTTCTATACTTTTTACTCAATTAAAATTCTAACGGGTCCATTGTTCGGCCCATTTAGACCCGCTCGTCTGAAACCTCTTCAAAAGGGTTGCAAAATAAGTTTTAATCCAAATTTAGGAGTTCATACAATTGTTTACGAGCTTTTCAACACGATTATATTGCAAAAACTCGATTTCTATACTTTTTACTGAATTAAAATTATAACGGGTCCATTGTTCGGCCCATTTAGACCCGCTCGTCCGAAACCTCTACAAAAAAGATCGCAACATAAGTTTTAATCAAATTTTAGAATTTCATATAATTGATTAAGAGCTTTTCAACATGATTATATTGTAAAAACTCGATTTCTGTTCTTTTTACTCAGTTAATATTCTAACAGGTCCATTGTTCGGCCCATTTAGACCCGCTCATCTGAAACCTATACAAAAGGGTTGCAAAATAAGTTTTAATCCAAATTTAGGAGTTCATACAATTGTTTACGAGCTTTTCAACACAATTATATTGCAAAAACTCGATTTTTGTGCTTTTTACTCATTTAAAATTCTAACGGGTCCATTGTTCGGCCCATTTAGACCCGCTCGTCCGAAACATTTACAAAAAAGATCGCAAAATAAAGTTTAATCAAATCTTAGGAGTTCATATAATTGATTAAGAGCTTTTCAATATGATTATATTGCAAAAACTCGATTTCTGTTCTTTTTACTCAGTTAATATTCTAACGGGTCCATTGTTCGGCCCATTTAGATCCGCTCGTCCGAAACCTCTACAAAAGGGTTGCAAAATAAGTTTTAATCCAAATTTAGGAGTTCATACAATTGTTTACGAGCTTTTCAACACGATTATATTGAAAAAAATCGATTTCTATACTTTTTACTCAATTAAAATTCTAACGGGTCCATTGTTCGGCCCATTTAGACCTGCTCGTCCGAAACCTCTACAAAAAAGATAGCAAAATATGTTTTAATCAAATTTTAGGAGTTCATATAATTGATTAAGAGCTTTTCAAAACGATTATATTGTAAAACTCGATTTCTGTTCTTTTTACTCAGTTAATATTCTAACGGGTCCATTGTTCAGCCCATTTAGACCCGCTCGTCTGAAACCTCTACAAAAGGGTTGCAAAATAAGTTTTAATCCAAATTTAGGAGTTCATACAATTGTTTACGAGCTTTTCAACACAATTATATTGCAAAAACTCGATTTGTGTGCTTTTTACTCAGTTAAAATTCTAACGGGTCCATTGTTCGGCCCATTTAGAACCGCTCATCCGAAACATCTACAAAAGGGTTGCAAAATAAGTTTTTATCCAAATTTAGGAGTTCATACAATTGTTTACGAGCTTTTCAACATGATTATATTGCAAAAACTCGATTTCTGTACTTTTTACTCAGTTAAAATTCTAACGGGTCCATTGTTCGGCCCATTTAGACCCGCTCGTCTGAAACCTCTACAAAATGGTTGCAAAATAAGTTTTAATCCAAATTTAGGAGTTCATACAATTGATTACGAGCTTTTCAACACAATTATATTGCAAAAATTCGATTTTTGTGCTTTTTACTCAGTTATAATTCAAACGGGTCCATTGTTCGGCCCTTTTAGACCCGCTCGTCCGAAACCTCTACAAAAGGGTTGCAAAATAAGTTTTTATCCAAATTTAGGAGTTCATACAATTGATTACGAGCTTTTCAACACAATTATATTGCAAAAACTCGATTTTTGTGCTTTTTACTCAGTTAAAATTCTAACGGGTCCATTGTTCGGCCCATTTAGACCCGCTCGTCCGAAACCTCTACAAAAGGGTTGCAAAATAAGTTTTTATCCAAATTTAGGAGTTCATACAATTGTTTACGAGCTTTTCAACACGATTATATTGCAAAAATTCGATTTCTGTACTTTTTACTCAGTTAAAATTCTAACGGGTCCATTGTTCGGCCTATTTAGACCCGATCGTCCGAAACCTATACAAAAAGGGTTGCAAAATAAGTTTTAATCCAAATTTAGGAATGCATATAATTGATTACGAGCTTTTCAACACGATTATATTGCAAAAACTCGATTTCTATACTTTTTACTCATTTAAAATTCTAACGGGTCCACTGTTCGGCCCATTTAGACCCGCTCGTCCGAAACCTTTACGAAAAAGATCACAAAATAAGTTAGAATCAAATTTTAGGAGTTCATATAATTGATTAAGAGCTTTTCAACACGATTATATTGCAAAAACGCGATTTTTGTTCTTTTTCCCCAGTTATTATTCTAACGGGTCTATTGTTCGGCCCATTTAGACCCGATCGTTTGAAACCTCTACAAAAGGGTTGAAAAATAAATTTTAATCCAAATTTAGGAGTTCATACAATTGATTACGAGCTCTTCAATACGATTATATTGCAAAAACTCGATTTCTGTTCTTTTTACTCAGTTAAAATTCAAACGGGTCCATTGTTCGGCCCATTTAGACCCGCTCGTCCGAAACCTTTACAAACAAGACCGCAAAATAAGTTAGAATCAAATTTTAGGTGTTCATATAATTGATTACGAGCTTTTCAACATGATTATATTGCAAAATCTCGATTACAGTTCTTTTTACTCAGTTAAAATTCTAACGGGTCCATTGTTCGACCCATTTAGACCCGCTCGTCCGAAACCTCTACAAAAGGGTTGCAAAATAAGTTTTAATCCAAATTTAGAAGTTCATACAATTGTTTAAGAGCTTTTCAACACGATTATATTGCAAAAACTCGATTTCTATACTTTTTACTCAATTAAAATTCTAACGGGTCCATTGTTCGGCCCATTTAGACCCGCTCGTCCGAAACCTCTACAAAAAAAATCGCAAAATATGTTTTAATCAAATTTTAGGAGTTCATATAATTGATTAAGAGCTTTTCAAAACGATTATATTGTAAAAACTCGATTTCTGTTCTTTTTACTCAGTTAATATTCAAACGGGTCCATTGTTCGGCCCATTTAGACCCGCTCGTCCGAAACCTTTACAAACAAGACTGCAAAATAAGTTAGAATCAAATTTTAGGTGTTCATATAATTGATTACGAGCTTTTCAACATGATTATATTGCAAAATCTCGATTACAGTTCTTTTTACTCAGTTAAAATTCTAACGGGTCCATTGTTCGACCCATTTAGACCCGCTCGTCCTAAACCTCTACAAAAGGGTTGCAAAATAAGTTTTAATCCAAATTTAGAAGTTCATACAATTGTTTACGAGCTTTTCAACACGATTATATTGCAAAAACTCGATTTCTATACTTTTTACTCAATTAAAATTCTAACGGGTCCATTGTTCGGCCCATTTAGACCCGCTCGTCCGAAACCTCTACAAAAAAGATCGCAAAATATGTTTTAATCAAATTTTAGGAGTTCATATAATTGATTAAGAGCTTTTCAAAACGATTATATTGTAAAAACTCGATTTCTGTTCTTTTTACTCAGTTAATATTCTAACGGGTCCATTGTTCGGCCCATTTAGACCCGCTCGTCTGAAACCTCTACAAAAGGGTTGCAAAATAAGTTTTAATCCAAATTTAGGAGTTCATACAATTGTTTACGAGCTTTTCAACACAATTATATTGCAAAAACTCGATTTCTGTTCTTTTTACTCAGTTAATATTCTAACGGGTCCATTGTTCGGCCCATTTAGACCCGCTCGTCTGAAACCTCTACAAAAGGGTTGCAAAATAAGTTTTAATCCAAATTTAGGAGTTCATACAATTGTTTACGAGCTTTACAGCACGATTATATTGCAAAAACTCGATTTCTATACTTTTTACTCAATTAAAATTCTAACGGGTCCATTGTTCGGCCCATTTAGACCCGCTCGTCTGAAACCTTTACAAAAAAGATCGCAAAATATATTTTAATCAAATTTTAGGAGTTCATATAATTATTTAGAGCTTTTCAACACGATAATATTGCAAAAACTTGATTTCTGTTCCTTTTACTCGGTTAATATTCTAACGGGTCCATTGTTCGGCCCATTTAGACCCGCTCGTCCGAAACCTCTACAAAAGGGTTTTAAAATAAGTTTTAATCCAAATTTAGGAGTTCATACAATTGATTACGAGCTTTTCAACACAATTATATTGCAAAAACTCGATTTATGTACTTTTTACTCAGTTAAAATTCTAACGGGTCCATTGTTCGGCCCATTTAGAACCGCTCATCCGAAACATCTACAAAAGGGTTGCAAAATAAGTTTTAATCCAAATTTAGGAGTTCATACAATTGATTACGAGCTTTTCAAAAACATTATATTGCAAAATCTCGATATCTGTACTTTTTACTCAGTTAAAATTCTAACGGGTCCGTTGTTCGGCCCATTTAGACCCGCTCTTCCGAAACCTTTACAAAAAAGACCGCAAAATATGTTAGAATCAAATTTTAGGAGTTCATATAATTGAATACGAGCTTTTCAACATGATTATATTGCAAAATCTCGATTACAGTTCTTTTTACTCAGTTAAAATTCTAACGGGTCCATTGTTCGGCCCATTTATACCCGCTCGTCTGAAACCTCTACAAAAGGGTTGCAAAATAAGTTTTTATCCAAATTTAGAAGTTCATACAATTGTTTACGAGCTTTTCAACACGATTATATTGCAAAAACTCGATTTCTGTACTTTTTACTCAGTTAAAATTCTAACGGGTCCATTGTTCGGCCAATTTGGACCCGATCGTCCGAAACCTATACAAAAAGGGTTGCAAAATAAGTTTTAATCCAAATTTAGGAATGCATATAATTGGTTACGAGCTTTTCAACATGATTATATTGCAAAAACTCGATTTCTATACTTTTTACTCATTTAAAATTCTAACAGGTCCACTGTTCGGCCCATTTAGACCCGCTCGTCTGAAACCTTTACGAAAAAGATCGCAAAATAAGTTAGAATCAAATTTTAGGAGTTCATATAATTGATTAAAAGCTTTTCAACACGATTATATTGCAAAAACGCGATTTCCGTTCTTTTCCCCCAGTTATTATTCTAATAGGTCTATTGTTCGGCCCATTTAGACCCGATCGTTTGAAACCTCTACAAAAGGGTTGAAAAATAAGTTTTAATCCAAATTTAGGAGTTCATACAATTGATTACGAGCTCTTCAATACGATTATATTGCAAAAACTCGATTTCTGTACTTTTTACTCAGTTAAAATTCAAACGGATTTTGCGGTCTTTTTTGTAAAGGTTTCGGACGAGCGGGTCTAAATGGGCCGAACAATGGACCCGTTTGAATTTTTTTTATATTCAAAAAAATTCAAACGGGTCCATTGTTCGGCCCATTTAGACCCGCTCGTCCGAAACCTTTACAAAAAAGACCGCAAAATAAGTTAGAATCAAATTTTAGGAGTTCATATAATTGTTTACGAGCTTTTCAACACAATTATATTGCAAAAACTCGATTACAGTTCTCTTAACTTAGTTAAAATTCTAACGGGTCCATTGTTCGGCCTATTTAGACCCGATCGTCCGAAACCTCTACAAAAAGGGTTGCAAAATAAGTTTTAATCCAAATTTAGGAATGCATATAATTGATTACGAGCTTTTCAACACGATTATATTGCAAAAACTCGATTTCTATACTTTTTACTCATTTAAAATTCTAACAGGTCCACTGTTCGGCCCATTTAGACCCGCTCGTCCGAAACCTTTACGAAAAAGATCGCAAAATAAGTTAGAATCAAATTTTAGGAGTTCATATAATTGATTAAGAGCTTTTCAACACGATTATATTGCAAAAACGCGATTTCCGTTCTTTTTCCCCAGTTATTATTCTAACAGGTCTATTGTTCGGCCCATTTAGACCCGATCGTTTGAAACCTCTACAAAAGGGTTGAAAAATAAGTTTTAATCCAAATTTAGGAGTTCATACAATTGATTACGAGCTCTTCAATACGATTATATTGCAAAAACTTGATTTATGTACTTTTTTGTCAGTTAAAATTCAAACGGGTCCATTGTTCGGCCCATTTAGACTCGCTCGTCCGAAACCTCTACAAAAAAGACCGCAAAACAAGTTAGAATCAAATTTTAGGAGTTCATATAATTGATTACGAGCTTTTCAACATGATTATATTGCAAAAAGTCGATTTCTGTACTTTTTACTCAGTTAAAATTCTAACGGGTCCATTGTTCGGCCCATTTAGACTCGCTTGTCCGAAACCTCTACAAAAGGGTTGCAAAATAAGTTTTAATCCAAATTGAGGAGTTCATACAATTGTTTATGAGCTTTTCAACACGATTATATTGAAAAAACACGATTTCTGTTCTTTTTACTCAGTTAAAATTCTAACGGGTCTATTGTTCGGCCCATTTAGACCCGCTCGTCCGAAACCATTACAAAAAATATCGCAAAATAAATTAGAATCAAATTTTAGGAGTTCATATAATTGATTAAGAGCTTTTCAACACGATTATATTGCAAAAACTCAATTTCTATACTTTTTACTCGGTTAAAATTCTAACGGGTCCATTGTTCTGTCTATTTTGACTCGCTCGTCCGAACCCTTACAAAAAGGACCACAAAAATAAGATTTAATCAAAATTTAGGAGTTCATATAATTGATTACGAGCTTTTCAACACGATTATATTGCAAAAACTCGATTTCTGTTCTTTTTACCCAGTCAATATTCTAACGGGTCCATTGTTCGGCCCATTTAGATCCGCTCGTCCGAAACCTCTACAAAAGGGCTGCAAAATAAGTTTTAATCCAAATTTAGGAGTTCATACAATTTATTACGAGCTTTTCAACACAATTATATTACAAAAACTCGATTTTTGTGCTTTTTACTCAGTTAAAATTCTAACTGGTCCATTGTTCGGCCCATTTAGACCCGCTCGTCCGAAACCTCTACAAAAGGGTTTTAAAATAAGTTTTAATCCAAATTTAGGAGTTCATACAATTGATTACGAGCTTTTCAACACAATTATATTGCAAAAACTCGATTTGTGTGCTTTTTACTCAGTTAAAATTCTAACGGGTCCATTGTTCGGCATTGTTCGGCCCATTTAGACCCGCTCGTCCGAAACCTCTACAAAAAAGACCGCAAAATAATTTAGAATCAAATTTTAGGAGTTCATATAATTGATTACGAGCTTTTCAACACGATTATATTTCAAAAACTCGATTTCTGAACTTTTTACTCAGTTAAAATTCCAATGGGTCTATTGTTCGGCTCATTTAAACCCGCTCGTCTAAAACCTGTACAAGAGGGTTGCAAAATAAGTTTTAATCCAAATTTAGGAGTTCATAAAATTGATTACGAGCTTTTCAACACGATTATATTGAAAAAAATAGAATTCTGTACTTTTTATTCAGTTAATATTCTAACGGGTCCATTGTTCGACCCATTTAGACCCGCTTGTCTGAAACCTCTACAAAAAAGATCGCAAAATATGTTTTAATCAAATTTTAGGAGTTCATATAATTGATTAAGAGCTTTTCAAAACGATTATATTGTAAAACTCGATTTCTGTTCTTTTTACTCAGTTAATATTCTAACGGGTCCATTGTTCAGCCCATTTAGACCCGCTCGTCTGAAACCTCTACAAAAGGGTTGCAAAATAAGTTTTAATCCAAATTTAGGAGTTCATACAATTGTTTACGAGCTTTTCAACACAATTATATTGCAAAAACTCGATTTGTGTGCTTTTTACTCAGTTAAAATTCTAACGGGTCCATTGTTCGGCCCATTTAGAACCGCTCATCCGAAACATCTACAAAAGGGTTGCAAAATAAGTTTTTATCCAAATTTAGGAGTTCATACAATTGTTTACGAGCTTTTCAACATGATTATATTGCAAAAACTCGATTTCTGTACTTTTTACTCAGTTAAAATTCTAACGGGTCCATTGTTCGGCCCATTTAGACCCGCTCGTCTGAAACCTCTACAAAATGGTTGCAAAATAAGTTTTAATCCAAATTTAGGAGTTCATAAAATTGATTACGAGCTTTTCAACACAATTATATTGCAAAAATTCGATTTTTGTGCTTTTTACTCAGTTATAATTCAAACGGGTCCATTGTTCGGCCCTTTTAGACCCGCTCGTCCGAAACCTCTACAAAAGGGTTGCAAAATAAGTTTTTATCCAAATTTAGGAGTTCATACAATTGATTACGAGCTTTTCAACACAATTATATTGCAAAAACTCGATTTTTGTGCTTTTTACTCAGTTAAAATTCTAACGGGTCCATTGTTCGGCCCATTTAGACCCGCTCGTCCGAAACCTCTACAAAAGGGTTGCAAAATAAGTTTTTATCCAAATTTAGGAGTTCATACAATTGTTTACGAGCTTTTCAACACGATTATATTGCAAAAATTCGATTTCTGTACTTTTTACTCAGTTAAAATTCTAACGGGTCCATTGTTCGGCCTATTTAGACCCGATCGTCCGAAACCTATACAAAAAGGGTTGCAAAATAAGTTTTAATCCAAATTTAGGAATGCATATAATTGATTACGAGCTTTTCAACACGATTATATTGCAAAAACTCGATTTCTATACTTTTTACTCATTTAAAATTCTAACGGGTCCACTGTTCGGCCCATTTAGACCCGCTCGTCCGAAACCTTTACGAAAAAGATCGCAAAATAAGTTAGAATCAAATTTTAGGAGTTCATATAATTGTTTAAGAGCTTTTCAACACGATTATATTGCAAAAACGCGATTTTTGTTCTTTTTCCCCAGTTATTATTCTAACGGGTCTATTGTTCGGCCCATTTAGACCCGATCGTTTGAAACCTCTACAAAAGGGTTGAAAAATAAATTTTAATCCAAATTTAGGAGTTCATACAATTGATTACGAGCTCTTCAATACGATTATATTGCAAAAACTCGATTTTTGTTCTTTTTACTCAGTTAAAATTCAAACGGGTCCATTGTTCGGCCCATTTAGACCCGCTCGTCCGAAACCTTTACAAACAAGACCGCAAAATAAGTTAGAATCAAATTTTAGGTGTTCATATAATTGATTACGAGCTTTTCAACATGATTATATTGCAAAATCTCGATTACAGTTCTTTTTACTCAGTTAAAATTCTAACGGGTCCATTGTTCGACCCATTTAGACCCGCTCGTCCGAAACCTCTACAAAAGGGTTGCAAAATAAGTTTTAATCCAAATTTAGAAGTTCATACAATTGTTTAAGAGCTTTTCAACACGATTATATTGCAAAAACTCGATTTCTATACTTTTTACTCAATTAAAATTCTAACGGGTCCATTGTTCGGCCCATTTAGACCCGCTCGTCCGAAACCTCTACAAAAAAAATCGCAAAATATGTTTTAATCAAATTTTAGGAGTTCATATAATTGATTAAGAGCTTTTCAAAACGATTATATTGTAAAAACTCGATTTCTGTTCTTTTTACTCAGTTAATATTCAAACGGGTCCATTGTTCGGCCCATTTAGACCCGCTCGTCCGAAACCTTTACAAACAAGACCGCAAAATAAGTTAGAATCAAATTTTAGGTGTTCATATAATTGATTACGAGCTTTTCAACATGATTATATTGCAAAATCTCGATTACAGTTCTTTTTACTCAGTTAAAATTCTAACGGGTCCATTGTTCGACCCATTTAGACCCGCTCGTCCGAAACCTCTACAAAAGGGTTGCAAAATAAGTTTTAATCCAAATTTAGAAGTTCATACAATTGTTTACGAGCTTTTCAACACGATTATATTGCAAAAACTCGATTTCTATACTTTTTACTCAATTAAAATTCTAACGGGTCCATTGTTCGGCCCATTTAGACCCGCTCGTCCGAAACCTCTACAAAAAAGATCGCAAAATATGTTTTAATCAAATTTTAGGAGTTCATATAATTGATTAAGAGCTTTTCAAAACGATTATATTGTAAAAACTCGATTTCTGTTCTTTTTACTCAGTTAATATTCTAACGGGTCCATTGTTCGGCCCATTTAGACCCGCTCGTCTGAAACCTCTACAAAAGGGTTGCAAAATAAGTTTTAATCCAAATTTAGGAGTTCATACAATTGTTTACGAGCTTTTCAACACAATTATATTGCAAAAACTCGATTTCTGTTCTTTTTACTCAGTTAATATTCTAACGGGTCCATTGTTCGGCCCATTTAGACCCGCTCGTCTGAAACCTCTACAAAAGGGTTGCAAAATAAGTTTTAATCCAAATTTAGGAGTTCATACAATTGTTTACGAGCTTTACAGCACGATTATATTGCAAAAACTCGATTTCTATACTTTTTACTCAATTAAAATTCTAACGGGTCCATTGTTCGGCCCATTTAGACCCGCTCGTCTGAAACCTTTACAAAAAAGATCGCAAAATATATTTTAATCAAATTTTAGGAGTTCATATAATTATTTAGAGCTTTTCAACACGATAATATTGCAAAAACTTGATTTCTGTTCCTTTTACTCGGTTAATATTCTAACGGGTCCATTGTTCGGCCCATTTAGACCCGCTCGTCCGAAACCTCTACAAAAGGGTTTTAAAATAAGTTTTAATCCAAATTTAGGAGTTCATACAATTGATTACGAGCTTTTCAACACAATTATATTGCAAAAACTCGATTTATGTACTTTTTACTCAGTTAAAATTCTAACGGGTCCATTGTTCGGCCCATTTAGAACCGCTCATCCGAAACATCTACAAAAGGGTTGCAAAATAAGTTTTAATCCAAATTTAGGAGTTCATACAATTGATTACGAGCTTTTCAAAAACATTATATTGCAAAATCTCGATATCTGTACTTTTTACTCAGTTAAAATTCTAACGGGTCCGTTGTTCGGCCCATTTAGACCCGCTCTTCCGAAACCTTTACAAAAAAGACCGCAAAATATGTTAGAATCAAATTTTAGGAGTTCATATAATTGAATACGAGCTTTTCAACATGATTATATTGCAAAATCTCGATTACAGTTCTTTTTACTCAGTTAAAATTCTAACGGGTCCATTGTTCGGCCCATTTATACCCGCTCGTCTGAAACCTCTACAAAAGGGTTGCAAAATAAGTTTTTATCCAAATTTAGAAGTTCATACAATTGTTTACGAGCTTTTCAACACGATTATATTGCAAAAACTCGATTTCTGTACTTTTTACTCAGTTAAAATTCTAACGGGTCCATTGTTCGGCCAATTTGGACCCGATCGTCCGAAACCTATACAAAAAGGGTTGCAAAATAAGTTTTAATCCAAATTTAGGAATGCATATAATTGGTTACGAGCTTTTCAACACGATTATATTGCAAAAACTCGATTTCTATACTTTTTACTCATTTAAAATTCTAACAGGTCCACTGTTCGGCCCATTTAGACCCGCTCGTCTGAAACCTTTACGAAAAAGATCGCAAAATAAGTTAGAATCAAATTTTAGGAGTTCATATAATTGATTAAAAGCTTTTCAACACGATTATATTGCAAAAACGCGATTTCCGTTCTTTTCCCCCAGTTATTATTCTAATAGGTCTATTGTTCGGCCCATTTAGACCCGATCGTTTGAAACCTCTACAAAAGGGTTGAAAAATAAGTTTTAATCCAAATTTAGGAGTTCATACAATTGATTACGAGCTCTTCAATACGATTATATTGCAAAAACTCGATTTCTGTACTTTTTACTCAGTTAAAATTCAAACGGATTTTGCGGTCTTTTTTGTAAAGGTTTCGGACGAGCGGGTCTAAATGGGCCGAACAATGGACCCGTTTGAATTTTTTTTATATTCAAAAAAATTCAAACGGGTCCATTGTTCGGCCCATTTACACCCGCTCGTCCGAAACCTTTACAAAAAAGACCGCAAAATAAGTTAGAATCAAATTTTAGGAGTTCATATAATTGATTACGAGCTTTTCAACATGATTATATTGTAAAAACTCGATTACAGTTCTCTTAACTTAGTTAAAATTCTAACGGGTCCATTGTTCGGCCTATTTAGACCCGATCGTCCGAAACCTCTACAAAAAGGGTTGCAAAATAAGTTTTAATCCAAATTTAGGAATGCATATAATTGATTACGAGCTTTTCAACACGATTATATTGCAAAAACTCGATTTCTATACTTTTTACTCATTTAAAATTCTAACAGGTCCACTGTTCGGCCCATTTAGACCCGCTCGTCCGAAACCTTTACGAAAAAGATCGCAAAATAAGTTAGAATCAAATTTTAGGAGTTCATATAATTGATTAAGAGCTTTTCAACACGATTATATTGCAAAAACGCGATTTCCGTTCTTTTTCCCCAGTTATTATTCTAACAGGTCTATTGTTCGGCCCATTTAGACCCGATCGTTTGAAACCTCTACAAAAGGGTTGAAAAATAAGTTTTAATCCAAATTTAGGAGTTCATACAATTGATTACGAGCTCTTCAATACGATTATATTGCAAAAACTTGATTTATGTACTTTTTTGTCAGTTAAAATTCAAACGGGTCCATTGTTCGGCCCATTTAGACTCGCTCGTCCGAAACCTCTACAAAAAAGACCGCAAAACAAGTTAGAATCAAATTTTAGGAGTTCATATAATTGATTACGAGCTTTTCAACATGATTATATTGCAAAAAGTCGATTTCTGTACTTTTTACTCAGTTAAAATTCTAACGGGTCCATTGTTCGGCCCATTTAGACTCGCTTGTCCGAAACCTCTACAAAAGGGTTGCAAAATAAGTTTTAATCCAAATTGAGGAGTTCATACAATTGTTTATGAGCTTTTCAACACGATTATATTGAAAAAACACGATTTCTGTTCTTTTTACTCAGTTAAAATTCTAACGGGTCTATTGTTCGGCCCATTTAGACCCGCTCGTCCGAAACCATTACAAAAAATATCGCAAAATAAATTAGAATCAAATTTTAGGAGTTCATATAATTGATTAAGAGCTTTTCAACACGATTATATTGCAAAAACTCAATTTCTATACTTTTTACTCGGTTAAAATTCTAACGGGTCCATTGTTCTGTCTATTTTGACTCGCTCGTCCGAACCCTTACAAAAAGGACCACAAAAATAAGATTTAATCAAAATTTAGGAATTCATATAATTGATTACGAGCTTTTCAACACGATTATATTGCAAAAACTCGATTTCTGTTCTTTTTACCCAGTCAATATTCTAACGGGTCCATTGTTCGGCCCATTTAGATCCGCTCGTCCGAAACCTCTACAAAAGGGCTGCAAAATAAGTTTTAATCCAAATTTAGGAGTTCATACAATTTATTACGAGCTTTTCAACACAATTATATTACAAAAACTCGATTTTTGTGCTTTTTACTCAGTTAAAATTCTAACTGGTCCATTGTTCGGCCCATTTAGACCCGCTCGTCCGAAACCTCTACAAAAGGGTTTTAAAATAAGTTTTAATCCAAATTTAGGAGTTCATACAATTGATTACGAGCTTTTCAACACAATTATATTGCAAAAACTCGATTTGTGTGCTTTTTACTCAGTTAAAATTCTAACGGGTCCATTGTTCGGCATTGTTCGGCCCATTTAGACCCGCTCGTCCGAAACCTCTACAAAAAAGACCGCAAAATAATTTAGAATCAAATTTTAGGAGTTCATATAATTGATTACGAGCTTTTCAACACGATTATATTTCAAAAACTCGATTTCTGAACTTTTTACTCAGTTAAAATTCCAATGGGTCTATTGTTCGGCTCATTTAAACCCGCTCGTCTAAAACCTGTACAAGAGGGTTGCAAAATAAGTTTTAATCCAAATTTAGGAGTTCATAAAATTGATTACGAGCTTTTCAACACGATTATATTGAAAAAAATAGAATTCTGTACTTTTTATTCAGTTAATATTCTAACGGGTCCATTGTTCGACCCATTTAGACCCGCTTGTCTGAAACCTCTACAAAAGGGTTGCAAAATAAGTTTTAATCCAAATTTAAGAGTTTATACAAATTATTACGAGCTTTTCAAAACGATTATATTGCAAAAACTCGATTTCTGTAATTTTTCTCAGTTAAAATTCTAACGGGTCCATTGTTCGGCCCATTTAGGCCCGCTCGTCCGAAACCTCTACAAAAAAGACCGCAAAACAAGTTAGAATCAAATTTTAGGAGGTCATATAATTGATTACGAGCTTTTCAACATGATTATATTGCAAAAACTCGATTACTGCACTTTTTACTCAGTTAAAATTCTAACGGGTCCATTGTTCGGCACATTTAGACCCGCTCGTCCGAAACCTCTGCAAAAGGGTTGCAAAATAAGATTTAATCCAAATTTAGGAGTTCATACAATTGATTACGAGTTTTTTAACATGATTATATTGCAAAAACTCCATTTCAATACATTTTACTCAGTAATTATTCTAACGGGTCCATTGTTCGACCTATTTGGACCCGCTCATCCGAAACCTCTACAAAAGGGTTGCAAAATAAGTTTTAATCCAAATTTAGGAGTTCATACAATTGATTACAAGCTTTCCAACACGATTATAATGCAAAAACTAGATTTCTGTACTTTTTACTCAGTTAAAATTCTAACGGGTCCATTGTTCGGCCGATTTAGACTCGTTCGTCCGAAACCTCTACAAAAAAGACCGCAAAACAAGTTAGAATCAAATTTTAGGAGTTCATATAATTGATTACGTTCTTTTCAACATGATTATAATGCAAAAACTCGATTTCTGTACTTTTTACTCAGTTAAAATTCTAATGGGTCCATTGTTCGGCCCATTTAGACCCGCTCGTCCGAAACCTCTACAAAAGGGTTGCAAAATAAGTTTTAATCCAAATTTAATAGTTCATACAATTGTTTACGAGCTTTTCAACACGATTATATTGCAAAACTCGATTTCTTTACTTTTTACTCAGTTAAAATTCTAACGGGTCCATTGTTCGGCCCATTTAGACCCGCTCGTCCGAAACCGTTACAAAAAAGATCGCAAAATAGGTTAGAATCAAGTTCTAGGAGTTCATATAATTGATTAAGAGATTTTGAACATGATTACATTGCAAAAACTCGATTTCTGTATTTTTTACTCAGTTAAAATTCTAACGGTTCCATTGTTCACGCCATTTAGACCCGCTCGTCCGAAAGCTCTACAAAAAGGGTTGCAAAATAAGTTTTAATCCAAATTTAGGAGTTCATATAATTGATTATGAGCTTTTCAACACGATTATATTGCAAAAACTCGATTTCTGTACTTTTTACTCAGTTAAAATTCTAACAGGTCCATTGTTCACGCCATTTAGACCCGCTCGTCCGAAAGCTCTACAAAAAGGGTTGCAAAATAAGTTTTAATCCAAATTTAGGAGTTCATATAATTGATTATGAGCTTTTCAACACGATTATATTGCAAAAACTCGATTTCTGTACTTTTTACTCAGTTAAAATTCTAACAGGTCCATTGTTCGGCCCATTTAAACCGGCTCGTCCGAAACCTTTACAAAAGGGTTGCAAAATAAGTTTTAATCCAAATTTAGGAGTTCATACAATTTATTTTGGGCTTTTCAACATGATTATATTGCAAAAACTCGATTTCTATACTTTTTACTTAGTTAAAATTCTAACGGGTCCATTGTTCGGCCCATTTAGACCCGCTCTTCCGAAACCTCTACAAAAGGGTTGCAAAATAAGTTTTAATCCAAATTTTGGAGTTCATACAATTGTTTACGAGCTTTTCAACACGATTATATTGCAAAAACTCGATTTCTTTACTTTTTACTCAGTTAAAATTCTAACGGGTCCATTGTTCGGCCCATTTAGACCCGCTCGTCCGAAACCGTTATAAAAAAGATTGCAAAATAAGTTAGAATCAAATTCTAGGAGTTCATATAATTGATTAAGAGCTTTTGAACACGATTATTATGCAAAAACTTGTTTTCTGTTCTTTTTACTCAGTTAAAATTCTAACGGGTCCATTGTTCGCCCCATTTAGACCCGCTCGTCCGAAACCTCTACAAAAAAGACCGCAAAACAAGTTTCACTCAAATTTTAGGAGTTCATATATTGATTACGAGCTTTTCAACACGATTATATTGCAAAAACGCGATTACCGTACTTTTTACTCAGTTAAAATTCTAAAGGGTCCATTGTTCGGCCCATTTAGACCCGCTCGTCCGAATCCTCTACAAAAAGGGTTGCAAAATAAGTTTTAATCAAAATTTAATAGTTCATACAATTGTTTACGAGCTTTTCAACATGATTATATTGCAAAACTCGATTTCTTTACTTTTTACTCAGTTAAAATTCTAACGGGTCCATTGTTCGGCCCATTTAGACCCGCTCGTCCAAAACCGTTACGAAAAAGATCGCAAAATAAGTTAGAATCAAGTTCTAGGAGTTCATATAATTGATTAAGAGCTTTTGAACACGATTATATTGCAAAAACTCGATTATTGTATTTTTTACTCAGTTAAAATTCTAACGGGTCCATTGTTCGCCCCATTTAGACCCGCTCGTCCGAAACCTCTAAAAAAAGGACCGCAAAACAAGTTAGAATCAAATTTTAGGAGGTCATATAATTGATTACGAGCCTTTCAACATGATTATATTGCAAAAATTCTATTACTGCACTTTTTACTCAGTTAAAATTCTAACGGGTCCATTGTTCGGCCCATTTAGACCCGCTCGTTCGAAACCTCTACAAAAAAGACCGCAAAACAAGTTAGAATCAAATTTAGGAGTTCATATAATTGATTACGAGCTTTTCAACACGATTATATTGCCAAAACTCGATTTCTTTCTTTTTACTCAGTTAAAATTCTAACGGGTCCATTGTTCGGCCCAATTAGACCCGCCCGTCCGAAACCTCTGCAAAAAAAGACCGCAAAACAAGTTAGAATCAAATTTAGGAGTTCATATAATTGATTACGAGCTTTTCAACACGATTATATTGCCAAAACTCGATTTCTGTACTTTTTACTCAGTTAAAATTCTAACGGGTCCATTATTCGGCCCATTTAGACCCGCTCGTCCGAAACCTCTACAAAAGGGTTGCAAAATAAGTTTTAATCCAAATTTAGGAGTTCATACAATTGATTACGAGCTCTTCAACATGATTATATTGCAAAAACTCGATTTCTGTACTTTTTACTCCGTTAAAATTCTAACGGGTCCATTGTTCGGCCCATTTAGACCCGCTCGTCCGAAACCTCTACAAAAAAGACCACAAAACAAGTTAGAATCAAATTTAGGAGGTCATTCCTTCAGGATGTGATGTCACGTATGGGCTTTGCACCTGAATGGGTGCACCTCATACTTCGTTGTGTCTCCTCAGTCTCTTTTTCTGTTAGACTTAACGGGACCCTATCCGACGAGTTTGTGCCTGCTCGAGGCATCCGGCAGGGCGATCCCCTCTCCCCCTTCCTCTTTCTGATTTGTTCCCAAGGGTTATCAGCGGCCCTTGAATCCGAGCAACGGGAAGGGCGCCTTCTCGGTCTACAGGCCAATCGACATGGACCTAGAATTACACATCTGCTATTTGCCGATGATAGCATTGTTTTCCTTCGTAATTGCCCAGATGAGGTTGAAAGGTTGAAAGAAATTCTACGCCTATATGAATCCTCTTCAGGACAAACTGTTAATTTCGATAAGTCCACAGCTTACTGCAGTTCACGCTGTTCTGAGACCTTCATTCAGGCAGTTCGATTGACTCTCGGAGTACGCATTGTCGAGGACCCGGGTATCTATCTCGGAGTTCCCCTCATGATAGGGCGGAACCGAATGGAATGCTTAGGTTTTGTCCGTGACAAAGTCAGTTCTCGAATAACTAAATGGGACACCAACTTACTCTCATTTAGTGGACGCGAAACACTGATCAAGTCGGTCGCACAAGCCATACCTCAGTATGTTATGTCTTGTTACCTACTTCCGCAGAACATCATAGATGATATGACTAGCTCGATCCGTCGTTATTGGTGGTCTGGCCGCAGTAACAAGCGAGGTTGGCCTCTGCTATCTTGGGAGTCTATTTGTGATCCCAAGGCAGCAGGGGGAATAGGCTTTAGGAATCTACACGATTTTAACATTGCTCTCTTAGGTAAACAATTATGGAGGCTGATCCATTCGCCTGAATCCCTCCTTGCGCGTGTCCTACGTTCACGTTACTTTCCTTCTGGGAAATTGTTGGATGCTAAGCTTGATCGACGCGCGTCCTTCGCATGGCGAGGTTTTTGGCAGGCCATGCAACGACTGCAACCAGGGTTCTTTTGGCAACCCGGAATTCAAAGTCAGATCCGTATCCACCGCGACCCTTGGGGTGGTACCTCTAGTTTATCCTTCTTTGGAAATTATCAAGACGAGGAGGAACTCCCCTTACGATGTCGTGACTTCATGATCGGCAATCAAGCGTCTTGGGATGAACCCAAAGTCCGCCAGCATTTTGATTGGGATGATGCTGATGCCATACTGCATGTGCCAATCTCCAATGAGCGGCGCGATGCATTACTTTGGGGATATCATGACACGGGGATGTATTCGGTGCGTTCCGGATATCTATTCTTACGACGTCCAATCAGACCTATCAGTCGTCCTTCTCCCCTTTGGCGAGTTATCTCCAAAGCGAACACCCTTCCGAAGATTCGGTCCTTTAGCTGGAGAGCAGGACGATATGCTCTACCCACAGGAGAGCGTCTTGCAACTGTGGGGTTAGGCACTGGCATGTGCCCTTTTTGTCCGACTATAGTAGAAACCCCACTCCATGCTCTCCGAGATTGTGTTGGAGCAGCTGAGGTTCTACAACTAGTTGGGTTTCCCCTCCCTTTACGTACTAGCACGCTCTTCCCTACTCACTTATGGTTAGAACAAGGGGCCTCGTTACTTTCTCGCTCTGAATTTGGTTTGTTCCTCACTATCCTTTGGAACATTTGGAACCGGAGGAATGACTGGGTTCACTCCAAGCGTTTGCAGCCGCCATGGCTTACTCTTATGAACTCTAAGGAACTGTTACAGGACTACGACTCGGCCAACTCTCTTCACGCCTCGACGCATCTACGGACGGAGCCAGCCCTTTCTCAACCAACATGGAGGCCGCCACCGGAAAGGAAGGTTAAAATCAATGTGGACGGTGCTTTCAACCCCGCTACAGGTGAAGCAGGTTTTGGTGTTGTGGCTCGTGATGCTAGCGGCGCTATTCTCCGTGGTTGTGCTGTTCACTGCGCAGGATGCCTTGACGCCTCCACTACGGAGCTTCGTGCCATTGTCACGGGGGCTACACTTGGTAGGGATGCCGGCTGGTGCAGCATCATTATCGAGTCCGACGCTGCTTTGGTCATCAATAAAATATGTTGCCTCGGCTCGGACGCTTCTCCTTTACGGCCACATATTGATGCGGCTCGCCCTCTCTTTGTATCTATTCCAGATTTAAATTTTCTTTATGTACCGCGAGTTGCTAATGTTCTAGCTCATACTATTGTCAATTGGGCCTTGCACTCTAGGTCCTCCTTGTTTTTTGGGCCGGGCTTGCCCGATGTCTTACGCTCTATTGTACCGGTTGGTTTTCAACCCCATTGATTTTATATATATATTTGGGCACTCTTTTCCCCTTTAGGACCCCCTCTGGGCTGGGCCCAGTTGGGATTAGTGGGGTTTTTAATGAGGCCTTTTTCTCAAAAAAAATTATAACGGGTCCATTGTTCGGCCCATTTAGACCCGCTCGTCCGAAACCTCTACAAAAAAGACCCCAAAACAAGTTAGAATCAAATTTTAGGAGTTCATATAATTGATTACGAGCTTTTCAACATGATTATATTGCAAAAACTCGATTTCTGTACTTTGTACTCAGTTAAAATTCTAACGGGTCATTGTTCGGCCCATTTAGACTCTCTCATCCGAAACCTCTACAAAAGGGTTGCAAAATAAGTTTTAATCCAAATTTAGAAGTTCATACAATTGATTATGAGCTTTTCAACACAATTAGATTGCTAAAACTTGATTTTTGTACTTTTTACTCAGTTAAAATTCTAACGGGTCCATTGTTCGGCCCATTTAGACTCGCTCGTCCGAAACCTCAACATTAAAGATCACAAAATAAGTTAGAATCAAATTTTAGGAGTTCATATAATTGATAACGAGCTTTTCAACACGATTATATTACAAAAATTCAATTTATGTACTTTTTACTTAGTTCAAATTCTAATGAGCTTTCTTAAAAAAAATTCTAAGGTGTCCATTGTTCGGCCCATTTAGACACGCTCGTCTGAAACCTCTACAAAAAAGGGCTGCAAAATAAGTTTTAATCCAAATTTAGGAGTTCATATAATTGATTACGAGCTTTTCAACACTATTATATTGCAAAAACTTAATTTTTATACTTTTTACTCGGTTAAAATTCTAACGGGTCCATTGTTCGGCCCATTTAAACTCGCTCGTCCGAAACCTTACGAAAAGGACCGCAAAGTAAGTTTTAATCGAAATTTAGGAGTTCATATAATTTATTACGAGCTTTTCAACACTATGATATTGCAAAAACTCGATTTCTGTACTTTTGACTCAGTTAAAATTCTAACGGGTCCATTGTTCGGCCCATTTAGACTCGCTCATCCGAAACCTTACGAAAAGGACCGCAAAGTAAGTTTTAATCGAAATTTTGGAGTTCATATAATTGATTACGAGCTTTTCAACACTTTTATATTGCAAAAACTCGATTTCTGTACTTTTGACTCAGTTAAAATTCTAATGGGTCACTCAGTTAAAATTCCAACGGGGCACTCAGTTAAAATTCCAACGGGTGTTGGGAAATGAAAATTCTCTCTGAACTCTCTCATTTCCTCCCTTTGCTTTTTCTCTCTCTTTCTCTCCTCCTAACCCTCAGCCACCGTCTCCTCCGCCCCAAATTTGAACCTTCACCCTCACGACCACCACCTCTCCACCACTTTACTTTCTCCATTCCGCCAGCATGCAATCAATTTTATTGGTTTCATGCCTCCCAACAGCCACCTTTCCACCACCTTTTCCTATCCACACCGCTACCATGCAACCAATCATACAACCAAACATTTTGGTTGCACGCTACTTTCAGAGCAGATCTGGCAAAGGTAAGTACATCTCCTCTCTTTGGTTTTTTAATTTTTTCTCCGTTTATTTACTCTTTTAGTATTTTAATCTCCACCACCGGTGGGATTTCATTAACAGATTATTGGATCAAGCTTTGGTTCGGTCACTTTGCTCCCATTCTTTATGTCATTAGAACATTTTGGATGTGGTTCAAGCACTTGCTGGGCCTTGCATTATTCTTGATGCCCCCGGCAGAGGCGCAATTATCCTGGCCCTCGAGGCCTTGTAGCCAATTATTCCATTCCTTCGAATGGAAACATTCCTGGCCCTCTGGGCCTTGTAAAATGATTGACTTATTCTCACGAATAAAGCCAGACGGGCCATTGATTCGGTGGCAAATGGAGCCCTCGTGGCTGGTTCCCGGGTATGGAATGCGCGTTCATAAAGCTGGGGCCTTTATGTTGCATGCATGGCATATGCAGATAGTGTTCGCGGTGGCTGCTGCACCACGGAATTATTTAGTTCATTGGAGACAGTGGCTTCTGCCGAAAATGGTGGTCGACGTTCTCCGGCCACCACCACTGCCGATCAGAGCTATCAAACCGATATATCAATCCCAAAATAATAGGGATACACTACTTATCATAAAGCTCCTATTTTCAAGGGATTTGGATACACTAAAATTCAAATCCAAATTAACTTTGGGTCTTCTACGGAGACTCCAACACTTCTCAACAACAACTTGCTTCCTAAAATCTAGGACATTTGCTGGACTCAATATTATTGGTTGGTGGATTATATTCAATTCAACAGTCTTTTACCCCATGCGTCTTGAATTATTATCTTTGAATATAATTCAAGATTTCATATCGGTTACACTCCTAAAAGCAAGGCAAATCATTGGATTCGAAATTAGCTACCTCCCTAGGTGGGTTATCTTCAATCCATCAAATTTTAAACCATTGAATTTTGAATCCCTATCTATCGAATTAATTCAAAATTTTTTGGTGGCTTATCTCAACTTACCGAATAGAGAGGGTTTTTATTGGATCTACACTCCCTACTGTATTTCCATTCTAGCACTTCACTGCATTCAATCTTTCTGCTTTAGGTTTTCACAACCCCGAACAATGGCTTCTTCTGATTCTTTCTTGGAACATTTTGACAACCTACAGTTTACTGCAGAGGAGCAGGCTGTGGTTTACGCTCCTAAGGCTACGAAAGCCATACCGTTGGAGGATCAATGATGCTCACTGTTAGGGAAGCTTTTTCCCACGACCAAACCTGATGACACTGCCCTGGTAAAGGTCTTCAAGGCTGTATGGCAGGAGGATAAACTTATCTCCACCACGATTCTTGGCTCGGGTTACTTCCTGTTCAAGTTTGAATCCGCTGCAAAGGTCAAGGACATTCTTAAAAGAGGTCCATGGACATTCAAGCGTGATTGGCTAGCCCTCACTCCCATTCAACCTCAGCTGACGCTGGAGGAATATAAATTTATGCACATGAGGATATGGGTTCGCATCCTGCGTGTGCCCTTAGCGATGATGATAGGCGACACTGTGGCCAATGCATCCGGACGTGCCTTAGGCAGTGGCCTAGGAGCAGTGATAAGCACCGACACGCGTAAGGACGATGAAGGGAACATGGTGCAGTTCTTACGGGTTGGTGTGATTATTGATGTTACCCAGCCTCTCCGGCGTGGTGTAGCACTAGCAGATGAAGAGAATCCGGAAAAGCCTAAGATGCTTCCGGTGAGATACGAGAAACTTCCTACTTTTTGTCACGGTTGTGGGATGTTGTTCCACCTTCGTGCAACATGTGCTGCTTTTAAGGACAAACCAAGTGCAGGACTGCCATACAGTGACTGGCTTCGTGCACCTGCCCCTAAACCAAAGGTTAAAACCAATGTCAGAGGCCGGGTCCGTTACTTCGAACCAGGGTCCTCTTCTCATCCGCAGGACCACTCCACAGGTTTCTCCTATTTTTTTCATGGTTATTGCAGGATATGTATATGGATTATAGGGTTATTTTCCTATTTTTTTCCTGGTTATTACAGTATATGTCTTTGGATTATAGGGTTGTTTTCCTATTTTTTTCACGATTATTGCAGTACATGTATATGGCTTATAGGGTTATTTTCCTATTCTCTTCATGGGCATTACAGTATATGTATATGGCATATAGGGTTACATTCTAAGTTTAAATCATATATTGCTATATACTTACAAAACCATGCCTCTTCCCTTGTTTCCATTTCAGCGAACAATGGAAAGGACAAGGCTACCACCACGGCGGGCACCCCGGAAACGGTAAAGGGAACACCCCCGGTGCAACCGGAAGGTGTTAACATGAATATAGAGGAGGACGACCTGCTGGGCGAGGAGCTTGCCACCTCACCTGCTGCTGCAGCATCGCCTCTGCCTTTCGAAGGGTCGGAGTCTGCCCTCGCTGCTAAAGGTGCTGAAGCTGCTGTCGATGCAGCTGCTAACCACCTGGAGCCCCTGGATGTTGCACCGCTGGATATGATCCCAGCGGATGAAGAGTCCGTGGTTAACGGCTCGAAGGAGGCTGAAGTTGATGATGATCGCGCTGTGCAGCCCTACAAGTCTGACACCCCACCGGACAAAAGATTCATCTTGATTGATGAGGATGCTTTTCCAGTGCCTATCGTGGATGACACGACCACGGGGGAAAGTTCAAACAAAGGTAAAGGACCGAGGGACAAAGGCAAGGAACCGGTTAATCCGGAGTTCGAAGTGTGGTTAGCTGCCAGGACGGATAAGGGGCCAGATGTTGTTGTCCCTAAAAAGGCTAAACGAACTTCACCTATTATTACCGGAGGTATAGCCAAACGGCCACGGACGTCACCTTTGGTTGCTGGTAAATCAGGGAAACAGAAAAAAATCCAAAGAAGGCTGGGATGAGCAGCAAAAACTCTTCGGCGGTGGTTGACGGTCAACCCCGCCGAGAGAAATGAGGGCCATATGTTGGAACTGTCGGGGACTTGGTATGCCCTCGGCAGTTCACGAGCTTCGTTCTATTATTTTTCGCTTATGTCCAGATTTTATTTTTTTATCAAAAACTCGTTTAAACTCGGTTAAGTTTGATTCTCTTAAACTTTATTTTGATATGGAGGGTTTTTTTTGCTGTGGATAACAGCCCTTCTTGTGCAGGTTTATGCATGCTTTATAATAAAAATATTACAGTAGATTTTCTCTCGTCGTCGACGAGATATATCGATGTTATTGTGAATGGTTTGGATTGTCGTTTTCATTTTACTGGCATTTACGGTTACGCGGCAACGAACATGAAAAAACACACATGGGAGCTCATTGACTCCCTTAAAACAAACTCAACTCTTCCGTGGCTCATCGGAGGTGACTTAAATGACATCCTTGATGACTCGAAAAAGCAAGGTGGTAATTCTAGGCCTCGTTCACAAATCCTCAACTTTCGTGAATGTCTCACACGTAATAACTTGTTTGATTGTAAACCCAAAACGGGTTGGTTCACTTGGACCCGCACGGGGCCTAATGTCAACCCGGTATGCGAAAGACTTGACCGATTTGTGGCCTGTTCCCAATGGTTACACGAATTCCCCAATTTCACCCATTTCCATTCTTTTTCCCTTGAATCGGACCATAGCATTATCATTTTGGACACGGACAATGACACCACAACGAACCAGCATATTGCGCCGTCCATGGATCACTTCCGATTTGAAGCTTGTTGGGCCCACGACCCAGCAGGCATTCAAGTTTGTAAGCAAACATGGGCTGCCACGCCCGGGTCCCTCTTGGATAAAATATCCGCATTGGGCCAAAACCTCCAAGAGTGGCAGAGTGCTCAACGTAAACTTTCCACTCTCCGCATGCAAACGCTGCAACGTTCTATAAATGCTCTTCTACGCCGTCGTCATCTTTCCCGGAAAGCCCTTTCCACGCTTCACAGCGCCAAATTGGAACTCCGGAAGTTGGCAGCGGCTAAAGAAGCGTACTGGGCTCAACGCTCTCGCATTTCTTGGTTAACCAATGGTGACAAGAATACCAACTATTTCCATGCGAGGGCCACAAAGCGGCGTAGGAAAAACGCAATCTGAGGGCTGATGGATGCAAACGGGGTCTGGCAGACTTCCACTGCTGACACGTTACGAATTGCGTCGTCCTACTTTCACGATATTTTTTCTTCATCTTGTCTGGTGTCTTCACCGGAATTGATGAACAATATTCGCCCTACTGTTACCACGGATATGAACGCCACTCTACTACGACCCTTCACTGTAGAGGAAATCTCTGCCGCTTTTCTGGATATCAATCCTAAAAAAGCGCCAGGAATTGATGGCTTCCCCAGTAGCTTCTATCGCCAGCACTGGGATATGATTGGTCCTGATTTCTTATCCCTTTGCATGGATCTTCTACAAGGGAAAGCCGATATGGCATCGGTTAATCGATCGGTCATTGTGCTTATTCCTAAGATTTCTGACCCCACCACCATGAAGCACTTTAGACCAATCAGTTTATGTACTGTCATCTACAAGACGGTTTCTAAGGTTCTGGTTAATCGCCTTAAATCTACCTTGTCTTCTTGTATCAGCGATTCTCAGGCCGCGTTCATCAGCGGACGCAATATCACTGACAACATTCTAATTGCACACGAATTGGTGCACACCCTTCACTCTAGTGGAACATTGTCATCCCAAGGGGCTGCTGTCAAGCTCGATATGGAGAAGGCCTTTGATAGGGTCGAATGGTCCTTCTTAAGGGATGTCATGCTCCGTATGGGGTTTGCCAGGGAATGGGTAAACCTCATCCTACGGTGTGTCTCTTCGGTCTCCTTTTCGTTACGTGTTAATGGCACACTCTCCGAGGAGTTCTTCCCCACCAGGGGTATTCGTCAAGGAGACCCTTTGTCACCTTTCCTTTTCCTCATTTGCTCCCAGGGTCTCTCTGCGGCTCTGGAAACGGAGCAAAGGGAAGGACGACTATCGGGCCTTAGCGCCAGTCGCCATGGGCCCCGGGTTACCCATCTGCTCTTTGCGGATGACAGCATGGTGTTCCTATGTAATGAGCCGGAGGAGGTGGTTAGGTTACGCTACGTCCTATCTCAGTATGCCTCTTCCTCAAGACAAACGGTAAATTTTGATAAGTCTACCGCCTATTGTAGTCAAAGGTGTTCCACCGATTTTCTCCGCGCTATGCGTTCAACACTGGGTGTACGCTTAGTGGATGACCCAAGAATATATTTGGGGGTCCCACTTTTAATCAAAAGGAATAGGACTGCCTCATTAGGATTTGTGAGGGACAAAGTTCAATCCCGGATGAGTAAATGGGACAGCAGCTTCCTTTCCTATAGTGGGAGAGAAATTCTCATTAAGTCTGTTGCGCAAGCAATGCCACAATACGTAATGTCATGCTACCTATTACAACAAAACATCATTGATGACATTACTATGTCTATACGGTGTTACTGGTGGTCCGGGCGCAGTAATAAGCGAGGCTGGCCGCTTTTATCGTGGGATTCTCTTTGCACACCTAAAAATGTGGGAGGCCTAGGTTTCCGCGATCTGCACGCCTTTAATATCGCCCTTTTGGGAAAGCAAATTTGGCACCTGCTATCCCACCCGGATTCTCTCTTGGCAAGAGTCCTTCGCGCGAAATACTACCCTTCGGGTGACCTACTGAATGCCTCTGCGGATAAACGGGCATCTTTTGCATGGAAAGGTATAAACCAAGCAATTCACTCCCTTGGACTTGGTTATTTTTGGCGGCCAGGAGTCAAGAGTTCGATACGACTGCTCAGAGATACTTGGGAGGGGATAAACCGATTACGCTTTTTGGGCAATATATGGATAATGATGAGTTACCGTTGCGGTGTCGGGATTACATGACACGTGACTATGCGTCCTGGGATGAGTCCAAACTTCGAAGGGACCTTGACAAGGATGATTTCGAATGCATCCTTCGGGTTCCGATTTATCGCAATAGGCCGGATAAGCTTGTTTGGGGACAACATGACTCTGGCAACTACACTATTAGATCAGGGTACATTTTTCTTCACCAGCCCACGCGGCCGGTGGCACGCCCTAACCGTCTCTGGAAAATAATATCTAAAGCTCCGACTCTTCCAAAGATCCGCTCTTTCAGCTGGCGAGCGGGCCGTGATGCATTACCTACTGGGGACAAGCTACGAGCAATACATCACACAGATGGGCAATGCCCTTTTTGTCCAGCAGTGCTAGAATCTGCTATCCATGCCCTTCGTGATTGCCCAGGTGCTCAGGATGTTCTCCGCCTAGTTGGGCTTCCCTCGGGCGTCTATGCCAGCCATACCAGCACAATGGCGGCCTGGTTATCGGAAGGAACTTACTGTTTGGACAGTACAGGGTTTGCTCTGCTCCTAATAGCAATTTGGAATGTTTGGAACCGTCGTAATGACTGGGTTCATTCACAGAGACTTCAACCAACTTGGCTCACGGCCATGAACGCTACAGGTCATCTACAGGAATACGCCGCCGCAAACGCTCTCCCCACCGTGTCAGCAGCCGTACCAGTCGCAGCCCCACCACGTTGGACGCCACCAAGACCGGAGAGTATAAAGATAAATGTTGACGGAGCCTTCCACCCCGGATCCGGTTCTGCAGCCATCGGAGTAATTGCTAGGGATGCACATGGTTCGATTATTGGAGGCTGTGCTGTCCATGAGGCAGGTTGTCATGATGCCACCATGGTCGAGTTACATGCCACCGTTGCGGGTATCATGTTGACCCGAGATAGAGGATGGGGCGAGGTGCTCATCGAGTCCGACTCGGCTACGGAGGTCAATAAGCTCTCGCGCACTACTGATGATAACTCCCTGTTGGGTCCGCAAATTGCGGATACGAAGGCTTTGCTTAGGGCTTTCCCTTTGATCAGATTATCTTTTGTACCTAGATCAGCCAATTTTGTGGCACATAACTTAGCCTCTTGGGCTTTACATTCTACTTCCCCTGTGTATTTTGATTCAGTTGTTCCTGACTGTATTAACACTGATGTATTGGCTGATTCCCAGCCTTTTTATTGTTATAATAATAACATACCTCAGGGCACTCTTTTCCCCTTAGGTTCACCTTGTGCCTCGGCGCAAGGTGGTTAGAGGGGTTTTTAATGAGGCCCATTTTCTTCAAAAAAAAAAAATCTAATGGGTCCATTGTTCGACCTATTTAGACCCGTTCGTCCGAAACCTCTACAAAAAAGACCGCAAAACAAGTTTTAATCAAATTTTAGGGGTTCATAAAATTGATTACGTTCTTTTCAACACTATTATATTGCAAAAACTCGATTTCTGTACTTTTTACTCGGTTAAAATTCTAATGGGTCCATTGTTCGGCCCATTTAGACCAGCTCGTCCGAAACCTCTACAAAAGGGTTGGAAAATAAGTTTTAATCCGAATTTAGGAGTTCATACAATTGATTACGAGCTTTTCAACACGATTATATTGCAAAAACTCGATTTCTGTACTTTTTACTCAGTTAAAATTCTAACAGGTCCATTTTTTGGCCCATTTAGACCCGCTCGTCCGAAACCTCTACAAAAGGGTTGCAAAATAAGTTTTAATCCAAATTTAGGAGTTCATACAATTGATTACGAGCTTTTCAACACGATTATATTGCAAAAACTCGATTTCTGTACTTTTTACTCAGTTAAAATTTTAACGGGTCCATTGTTCGGCCCATTTACACCCGCTCATCCGAAACCTCTACAAAAGGGTTGGAAAATAAGTTTTAATCCAAATTTAGGAGTTTATACAATTGATTACGAGCTTTTCAACATGATTATATTGCAAAAAACTCAATTTCTGTACTTTTTACTCAGTTAAAATTCTAACAGGTCCATTGTTCGGCCCATTTAGACCCGCTCGTCTGAAACCTCTACAAAAGGGTTGCAAAATAATTTTTAATCCAAATTTAGGAGTTCATACAATTGATTACGAGCTTTTCAACACAACTATATTGCAAAAACTCGATTTCTGTACTTTTTACTCAGTTAAAATTCTAACGGGTCCATTGTTCGGCCCATTTAGACCCGCTCGTACGAAACCTTTACAAAAAAGATAGCAAAATAAGTTAGAATCAAATTTTAGGAGTTCATATAATTGATTAAGAGCTTTTCAAATCAATTATATTGCAAAAATTCGATTTTTGTGCTTTTTACTCAGTTAAAATTCTAACGGGTCCATTGTTCGGCCCATTTAGACCCGCTCGTCCGAAACCTCTACAAAAGGGTTACAAAATAAGTTTTAATCCAAATTTAGGAGTTCATACAATTGTTTACGAGCTTTTCAACACGATTATATTGCAAAAAACTCGATTTCTGTACTTTTTACTCAGTTAAGATTCTAACTGGTCCATTGTTCGGCCCATTTAGACCCGCTCGTCTGAAACCTTTACAAAAAAGACCGCAAAATAAGTTAGAATCAAATTTTAGGAATTCATATAATTGATTACGAGCTTTTCAACACGATTATATTGCAAAAACTCGATTATAGTACTTTTTACACGGTTAAAATTCTAACGGGTCCATTGTTCGGCCCATTTAGACCCGGTCGTCCGAAACCTCTACAAAAGGGTTGCAAAATAAGTCTTAATCTAAATTAAGGAGTTCATACAATTGATTACAAGCTTTTCAACACGATTATATTGCAAAAACTCGATTTCTGTACTTTTTACTCAGTTAAAATTCTAACGGGTCAATTGTTCGGCCCATTTAGACCCGCTCGTCCGAAACCTTTCAAAAAAGATCGCAAAATAAGTTAGAATCAAATTTTAGGAGTTCATATAATTGATTAAGAGCTTTTCAACATGATTATATTGCAAAAACTCGATTACTGTACTTTTTACTCAGTTAAAATTCTAACGGGTCCATTGTTCGGCCTATTTAGACCCGCTCGTCCGATACATCTACAAAAAAGATTGCAAAACAAGTTTTAATCAAATTTTAGGAGTTGATTTTATTGATTACGAGATTTTCAACACGATTATATTGCAAAAACTCGATTTCTTTACTTTGTATTCAGTTAAAATTCTAACGGGTCAATTGTTCGGCCCATTTAGACTCGCTCATCCGAAACCTCTACAAAAGGGTTGCAAAATAAGTTTTAATCCAAATTTAGGAGTTCATACAATTGATTATGAGCTTTTCAACACAATTAGATTGCTAAAACTTGATTTTTGTACTTTTTACTCAGTTAAAATTCTAACGGGTCCATTGTTCGGCCCATTTAGACCCGCTCGTCTGAAACCTCAACAAAAAAGATTAGAAAATCAGTTAGAATCAAATTTTAGGAGTTCATATAATTGATAACGAGCTTTTCAACACGATTATATTGCAAAAATTCAATTTCTGTACTTTTTACTCAGTTAAAATTCTACCGGGCTTTCTTAAAAAAAATACTAGCGGGTCCATTGTTCGGCCCATTTAGACCCGCTCGTCCGAAACCTCTACAAAAAAAGGGCTGCAAAATAAGTTTTAATCCAAATTTAGGAGTTCATATAATTGATTACGAGCTTTTCAACACAATTATTTTGCAAAAACTCGATTTCTGTACTTTTTACTTAGTTAAAATTCTAACGGGTCCATTGTTCGGCCCATTTAGACCCGCTCGTCCGAAACCTCTACAAAAGGGTTGCAAAATAAGTTTTAATCCAAATTTAGGAGTTCATACAATTGATTAGGAGCTTTTCAACACGATTATATTGCAAAAACTCGACTTCTGTACTTTTTACTCATTTAAAATTCTAACGAGTCCATTGTTCGGCCCATTTAGACCCGCTCGTCCGAAACCTCTACGAAAAAGACCGCAAAACAAGTTTTAATCAAATTTAAGAGTTCAAATAATTAATTTTGAGCTTTCCAACATGATTATATTGCAAAAAATCGATTTCTGTACTTTTTACTCTGTTAAAATTCTAACGGGTTCTTTGTTCGGCCCATTTAGACCCGTTCGTCCGAAACGTCTACAAAAGGGCTGCAAAATAAGTTTTAATCCAAATTTAGGACTTCATATAATTGATTACGAGCTTTTCAACACGATTATGTTTTCAAAACTCGATTTCTGTACTTTTTACTCAGTTAAAATTCTAACGGGTCCATTGTTCGGCCATTTAGACCCGCTCGTCCGAAACCTCTACAAAAAAGACCGTAAAACAAGTTTTAATCAAATTTTAGGAGTTCATAAAATTGATTATGTGCTTTTCAACACGATTATATTGCAAAAACTCGATTTCTGTACTTTTTACTCAGTTAAAATTCTAACGGGTCCATTGTTCAGCCCATTTAGACCAGCTCGTCCGAAACCTCTACAAAAGGGTTGGAAAATAAGTTTTAATCCAAATTTAGGAGTTCATACAATTGATTACGAGCTTTTCAACACGATTATATTGCAAAAACTCGATTTCTGTACTTTTTACTCAGTTAAAATTCTAACATGGTCATTGTTCGGCCCATTTAGACCCGCTCGTCCGAAACCTCTACAAAAGGGTTGCAAAATAAGTTTTAATCTAAATTTAGGAGTTCATACAATTGATTACGAGCTATTCAACACGATTATATTGCAAAAACTCGATTTCTGTACTTTTTACTCAGTTAAAATTTTAACGGGTCCATTGTTCGGCCCATTTAGACCCACTCGTCCGAAACCTCTACAAAAGGGTTGGAAAATAAGTTTTAATCCAAATTTAGGAGTTCATACAATTGATTACGAGCTTTTCAACACGATTATATTGCAAAAACTCGATTTCTGTACTTTTTACTGAGTTAAAATTCTAACAGGTCCATTGTTCGGCCCATTTAGACCCGCTCGTCTGAAACCTCTACAAAAGGGTTGCAAAATAAGTTTTAATCCAAATTTAGGAGTTCATACAATTGATTATGAGCTTTTCAACACGATTATATTGCAAAAACTCGATTTCTGTACTTTTTACTCAGTTAAAATT
Source organism: Hibiscus trionum (assembly GCA_030270665.1). Lineage (NCBI taxonomy): Eukaryota > Viridiplantae > Streptophyta > Magnoliopsida > Malvales > Malvaceae > Hibiscus > Hibiscus trionum. The sequence continues at coordinate 31,294,772 of BSYR01000010.1, read as the reverse complement.
CTAACAGGTCCATTGTTCGGCCCATTTAGACCCGCTCGTCCGAAACCTCTACAAAAGGGTATCAAAATAAGTTTTAATCCAAATTTAGGAGTTCATACAATTGATTACGAGCTTTTCAACACGATTATATTGCAAAAACTCGATTTCTGTACTTTTTACTCAGTTAAAATTCTAACGGGTCCATTGTTCGGCCCATTTAGACCCGCTCGTCCGAAACCTTTACAAAAAAAGATAGCAAAATAAGTTAGAATCAAATTTTAGGAGTTCATATAATTGATTAAGAGCTTTTCAAATCAATTATATTGCAAAAATTCGATTTTTGTGCTTTTTACTCAGTTAAAATTCTAACGGGTCCATTGTTCGGCCCATTTAGACCCGGTCGTCCGAAACCTCTACAAAAGGGTTGCAAAATTAGTTTTAATCTAAATTTAGGAGTTCATACAATTGATTAGGAGCTTTTCAACACGATCATATTGCAAAAACTCAATTTTTGTACTTTTTACTCAGTTAAAATTCTAACGGGTCCATTGTTCGGCCCATTTAGACCCGCTCGTCCGAAACCTTTCAAAAAAGATCGCAAAATAAGTTAGAATCAAATTTTAGGAGTTCATATAATTGATTAAGAGCTTTTTAACACGATAATATTGCAAAAACTCGATTAATGTACTTTTTACTCAGTTAAAATTCTAACGGTTCCATTGTTCGGCCTATTTAGACCCGCTCGTCCGAAACCACTACAAAAAAGACTGCAAAACAAGTTTTAATCAAATTTTAGGAGTTCATATTATTGATTACGAGCTTTTCAACACGATTATATTGCAAAAACTCGATTTCTGTACTTTTTACTCAGTTAAAATTCTAATGGGTCCATTGTTCGGCCCAATTAGACCCGCTCGTCCAAAACCTTTACGAAAAAGATCGCAAAATAAGTTAGAATCAAATTTTAGGAGTTCATATAATTGATTAAGAGCTTTTCAACATGATTATATTGCAAAAACTCGATTACTGTACTTTTTACTCAGTTAAAATTCTAACGGGTAAAAATTCCAACGGGTAACGGGTGATGAAATCTCTCTCAATTTTTTTCTCTCTAATTCTCCCTTTCCTTTTTCCCTTCTACCCCGACCAGCACCACCACCACCTTTCACCTTTCCACCACCACTTCTACCACCTCTCTCTCTCACCTCCGCCGTGGTGGTGCTTGTTTAGCACCCAAACGGTGACAGTGGGAAACCGACCCATCACCCCATGGAACTTTGCTTTCCCATTGGCTTTGCCATGGCTCTCATCTAGCCCTCTGTCGATCTTTCCAAGCTGGTTGGTGTCACACTACTCTCCGGCAAAGGAATACCACTGGAGTTATCCGTATCCATCCCTCACCAACATGTACAGATTTGCTTATTATTTTTATTACTGTCATGGAGACCTCACTCTCCAATGTTGACGACCACTCTCTACCAAAGATTTCTACCGTCATCCACAATTATCCTAGTTAATTCATTCATAACTATTCTCAGTAATCTTAATAATTTTGTAGAATGTTTTGATTATGCTGGGTCACACTCATGGGTGCTATTCGTCATCCCAGCCCCCTTAATCAGGGCACAGGGTTCATCCTGGCCGTCAAGGCCTTGTATTTTTGCTTCTCTTGAAAAATGGTACGAGACTTGTAAGTCTCTCGTTATCACGTTTTTCTTACCAATTGCATGGCGATGGCATGCATGCAAACGGACGCATAGCTGCAACCAAATACGACATGCAACACCTATATTATATTTGAGACATTTTATCATCATATGTTTATTAGTGATGTTACTCAAGTCTGGCTTGCTGATTGCTGGCAGTTTGTCAGGACTCATCTCGAGCCCATCGTTGGATGCAGTTAGGGTTTTTCTATTCCCCTCCATGCATACGTTGATGGCAGATTGTGAGACGTTGATTTCCCGGGCCCGTTACCCTGCTGCCACCGTCTCCATGAATGGTAACGGCCCTGTTTACTCTCAACGGAGGCGAGGCAAAACTTTCAGGTTCCATTGTTCCATTATTTCCGAGATTTTTTTGTTCCAAAAAATTGGGATAACCAAAAATACCTCCCATTCCACATTTCAAATTTTCTTAACGGATAATTCCCTATATATCAGGAATCCATTTCCTTTTGAACTCACTTTCAATTTCACATTATCTAAGTTTAGAATATTTTTTGAAGTTGTTGGGAAAGCTATCACTATCTCTTCTAATCTTCATATACCATACACTTTCAAATTCTATTTCAAACTTATTTTATCTAAGTTAAAATTGAACTTTGAATTTGCTGGGAAAGATTTTGTTCATCTCTTTTCGGGGAGTCTACAAATCTTTAGGATTACCATACATTTCAAATTTAAGATAAACATAAATTTAAAATTTATTTTATCTTTTGAAATCTCTCCTACTCATTCGGAATTATCAATCCCATCTAAGGTATTACTTCTCTTCAACACATATATTTCACCTTGGCCGCCAGCTTCAGCTTTTGTATGTTGGCTGCACCATTCTTCTCTCTACCACTACAACAGCTTTAACTGGTGACCTCCTCAGATTTTTTTCTATCACGCTTTGACAACCTCCAGTTTACTGCTGAGGAACAACATTTGGTTTTTGCACCAGCTTCGACCAAAGCCATCCCCCTCGATGATTACAAATCATCTCTGATAGGGAAGTTTTTTCCAACGAAAACTTTCGATGAAGCTGCGTTGGTACGCATTTTTTCGACAGTTTGGAAAGGTGATAAGCTATCAACGATAACGGCCCTAGGATCAGGATTCTTCATGTTTAAATTTGAGACAACGGCTTGCAGAGATGATGTCCTTAAGCGAGGCCCATGGACGTTCAAAAAGGACTGGCTTGCTCTACTGCCAATCCAACCAAAACTCACCATTGATGGTTATGCTTTCACTCATATGCGAATCTGGGTTCGGATTCACAAAGTTCCCCTAGCTATGATGACCGGGGACACGGTTTCCAACATCACTGGGCGGGCACTTGGTAGCGGCCTTGGAGCCGTCATGGGAACTGATTCCCGAAAATCGGAAGATGGGAACATGGTCAAGATCCTCCGCGTTTGGATCCAAGTAGATGTTGCTCGACCATTGCACCGTTTTGTGGCAATGGGAATAGCTGATTAGGAACCACAAATACTCCCCGTCCAATATGAGAAGTTTTCCACATTCTGCCATGTGTGTGGAATCCTCTGTCATCTATGTGCTTCTTGCGCTGACTTTAAGGATGCCAAACCAGAAGCACTACAATACGGTGATTGGTTACGTGCCCCTACTCCGAAAGGCAAATCTAAGGTTGCAAGCAAAGGACGAGTTCGATATTTCGAACCAGCAGGCCCTTCGACAACACCAGTTGTTACTAAGGGTATTTTCATTTCATTTTATTTCGATCTCTTTTGTAATTTTACACACTCCATCATTTTCTACTGTTTATTAATTTCCCCGTTCATTTACATTTGTCCAGATGTAAACGGTAAAGGGAAAAAGGTGGTAGGGATTGCGAAAACATCCTAGCAGCAGCCTCATGTTGCAACGGATACAGTGCCTGATGCTTCTCCAACAACAGTGGCACACGAGGACCCTGCGGATACTATGGCTGATGTTGCAGCCAATCCATCGCTGGGCATATCGGACCCGCCCACAGCTGCTGATGTGGTTGTTCCAATTGAGGATGATGCTGCCAGCGAACAACATGCATCCCCTTCAGCAGCACAAACAATTGAGCCACTAAATGTGGCACCTCTGGACATTATATCGGCAGATGCAGAATCTATCACAAATGGTTCCCCCAAGGTCACTCCAGCCACGAATGATGCTGCTGCCTCCTCCACTCCGCCGGAGAAGCGGTTTGTACTGATCGATGACGATGGTATACCGGTGCCTGCAGATGCTCCTCCCATTTCCACTACTGTGGGGGTTGGAAGTAATGTGTATACCAACCCAGAATTTGAGGATTGGTTGGCTGCAACGTCGAGAGCTACTAATGGAGCAACTGGCTCCCGCAAGACAAAATGTAGCTCTCCGGTGGTTGTTGTTGATGTTACCAAGAGGCCGAGAACCTCCCCCTCCGCTCAGGCTAAGCCGGTGAAACCCGGAGTGACCTCTGACAAACCTTCCAAACTATCTAAAGCTGGGATGAGCAGCAAAATCTCTTCGGCGGCGGTTGACGTTCAACCCCGCCGAGAGAAATGAGGATCTTTTGTTGGAACTGCCGCGGTCTTGGTTCCCCGTCGGCAGTTCAAGGGTTGAGCACCATTGCTCGTAGGTTGCAACCGGATGTTATATTTTTGTCTGAAACTCGCTTATATCGTTATTATTATGATCGTTTAAGGATTTTATTAGATATGCATGGCTGCATCCATGTTGATAGCAGCCCCACATGCTCCGGACTCATTATATTTTGGAATAATAAAATTGAAATTGATTTGCTCTCGTATTCTGATCGATCCATCGATGTTATTTTAAATTCGCATGATGAATGTTTTCGTTTTACGGGCATATATGGTTACGCTGACACAAATATGAAGTCTAAAACGTGGGATTTGATTGATTCTTTGCGTCACGCTTCACCAATGCCTTGGTTAATTGGCGGTGACCTTAATGGTATTTTATCAGATTCAGAAAAACAAGGAGGCTGTCACCGACCGCAGTCGCAAATCACTAGCTTTCGCGAATGTTTATCTCGCAATAGTCTTTTTTATTGCAAGCCAACATCGGGTTGGTTCACTTGGTCCCGAACAGGGCCTAACGTCTCAACTGTTTGTGAACGACTTGATCGTTTTCTAGCATGCAATGCATGGCTTAGTGAAAATTCCACATTCCAATGCCGTAATATTTTTCCCCGGACTCTGGCCATTATGTCATAGTCATGGACACAAAACATGCTCTCCAGCGCGACACTGCTCCTCGAGAGACCTTTGACCATTTCCTTTTTGAATCTTATTGGGAAAATTATCCATCATGCATCTCGACCTTCCAACAGGCATGGGCGAATGCATCGGGCAATTTGCCTGATAAATTACGTACGGTTGGCAACCAGCTTCGCGATTGGCAATCGCATCGCCGATACCAATCACACAACTGCATTGCGGAACTACAACGCAAAATCAATTCATACATGCGACGTCGTCAACTACCGACTACGATGCTAAATGACCTACGAGACGCAAAACTAGAGCTTCGACGTCTTCTGGACGTACGTGAAGCCTACTGGGCACAACAATCGCGGGTCACATGGTTTTCCCAAGGGGACAAAAACACGTCTTTTTTCCATGCTAGAGCCTCTAAGCGAAGGAAAAAGAACACTATTCGTGGCCTTCACGATGGGAACCGTGTTTGGCATACAGCTACGCCTAGGCTCCTTCAAATTGCCTCGGATTATTTTCGGACGCTATTTACATCGTCCAACCCTAGTTCTTCGCCATGTCTGCTGGAACAAATCCCTCCGGTCGTCACTCCATCAATGAATACTTCTCTGTTGCGACCATTCACAGAGAGTGAAGTGCTTGCCGCCTTCCAGGATATTAGTCCAAGGAAAGCTCCTGGCATCGATGGATTTCCTAGTGGTTTCTTCAAGCAACACTAGAACATCATTGGGCCTGAATTTATTCAGCTTGGCGTGGTCTTTAGCAGGCCCTGCAACGATTGCAGCCGGGTTTCTTTTGGCGACCCGGAATCCAGAGTAAGATCCGTATCCACCGCGACCCTTGGGGCGGAGCCTCCAGTTTATCCTTCTTTGGAAATTATCAAGACGAGGATGAACTCCCCTTACGGTGTCGTGACTTCATGATCCGCAATCAAGCATCTTGGGACGAACTCAAAGTCTGCCAGCATTTTGACTGGGATGATGCTGATGCCATATTGCGTGTGCCAATCTCCAATGAGCGGCGCGATGTATTACTTTGGGGCTATCATGACACAGGGATATATTCGGTGCGCTCCGGATACCTATTCTTACGACGTCCAGTCAGACCTATCGGCCGTCCTTCTCCCCTTTGGCGGGCTATTTCCAAAGCGAGCACCCTCCCGAAGATTCGATCCTTTGGATGGAGAGCAGGACGAGATGCTCTACCCACAGGTGACCGTCTTGCAACTGTGGGGTTAGGCTCTGGCGTGTGCCTTTTTTTCCCGACGGTAGTCGAAACACCACTCCACGCTCTCCGAGATTGTGTTGGTGCAGCTGAAGTACTGCAACTAGCTGGGCTTCCCCTTCCTTTACGCACTAGCGCTCTCTCCCCTACTCCCTTATGGTTGGAACAAGGGGCCTCGCTACTTTCTCGCTCTGAATTTAGTTTGTTCCTCACTATCCTTTGGAACATCTGGAACCGGATGAACGACTGGGTTCACTCTAAGCGTTTGTAGCCGCCATGGCTTACTCTTATGAATTCTAGGGAACTGCTACAGGACTACGCCTCGGCCAACTCTCTTCACGCCACGACGCAACTACGGACGGAGCCAGCTCTTTCTCAACCAACATGGAGGCCGCCACCGGATGGGAAGGTTAAAATCAATGTCGACGGTGCTTTCAACCCCGCTACAGGCGAAGCAAGGTTTGGTGTTGTGGCTCAGGATGCTAGTGGAGCTATTCTTCATGGTTGTGCCATTCATTGCGCAGGATGCGTCGACGCCCCCACTGCGGAACTTCGCGCCATCATCAATGGGGCTACACTTGGTAGGGATGTCAGTTGGAGCGGCATCATTATCGATTCTGACGCTGCTTTGGTCATCAACAAAATATGTTGCCTCGGCCCGGACGCCTCTATTTTACGGCCACAAATTGATGCGACTCGTCCTCTTTTTGTATCTATTCCGGATTTACATTTTCTTTATGTACCTCGAGTTGCTAATGTTCTAGCACATTCTATTGCCAATTGGGCCTTGCACTCTAGGTCCTCTTTGTATTTTGGGCCGGGCTTGCCCGATTTCTTACGCTCTATTGTACAGGTTGGTTTTCAACCCCCTTGATTTAAAATATATATATATTTGGGCAATCTTTTCCCCTTCAGGACCCCTCTGGGCTATCCCAGTTGAGATTAGTGGGGTTTTTAATGAGGCCTTTTTCTCAAAAATAAATTCTAACGGGTCCATTGTTCGGCCCATTTAGACCCGCTCGTCCGAAACCTCTACAAAATGGTTGCAAAATAAGTTTTAATCCAAATTTAGGAGTTCATACAATTGATTACGAGCTTTTCAAAACGATTATATTGCAAAAACTCGATTTCTATACTTTTTACTCAGTTAAAATTCTAACGGGTCCATTTTTCAGCCCATTTAGACCCGCTCGTCCGAAACCTCTACAAAAAAGACCGCAAAACAAGTTAGAATCAAATTTTAGGATTTCATATAATTGATTACGAGCTTTTCAACACGATTATATTGCAAAAACTCGTTTTCTATACTTTTTACTCAGTTAAAATTCTAAGGGGTCCAATGTTCGGCCCATTTTGACCCGCTCGTCCGAAACCTCTACAAAAATGGCTGCAAAATAAGTTTTAATCCAAATTCTAGGAGTTCATATAATTGATTATGAGCTTTTCAACACGATTATATTGCAAAAACTCGATTACTGTACTTTTTACTAAGTCTAAATTGTAACGGGTCCATTGTTCGGCCCATTTAGACCCGCTCGTCCGAAACCTCTACAAAAGGGCTGCAAATAAGTTTTAATCCAAATTTAGGAGTTCATATAATTGATTATGAACTTTTCAACACGATTATATTGCAAAAACTCGATTTCTGTACTTTTTACTCCGTTAAAATTCTAACGGGTACATTGTTCGGCCCATTTAGACCCGCTAGTCTGAAACCTTTACAAAAAAGATAGCAAAATAAGTTAGAATCAAATTTTAGGAGTTCATATAATTGATTAAGAGCTTTTCAAATCAATTATATTGCAAAAACTCGGTTTTTGTGCTTTTTACTCAGTTAAAATTCTAACGGGTCCATTGTTCGGCCCATTTAGACCCGCTCGTCCGAAACCTCTACAAAAGGGTTGCAAAATAAGTTTTAATCTAAATTTAAGAGTTCATACAATTGATTAGGAGCTTTTCAACACGATTATATTGCAAAAACTCGATTTCTGTACTTTTTACTCAGTTAAAATTCTAACGGGTCCATTGTTCGGCCCATTTAGACCCGCTCGTCCGAAACCTTTCAAAAAAGATCGCAAAATAAGTTAGAATCAAATTTTAGGAGTTCATATAATTGATTAAGAGCATTTCAACACGATTATATTGCAAAAACTCGATTACTGTACTTTTTACTCAAATTTAGGAGTTCATACAATTTTTACGAGCTTTTCAACACGATTATATTTGAAAAACTCGATTTCTATACTTTTTACTCAGTTAAAATTCTAACGGGTCCATTGTTCGGCCCATTTAGACCCGCTCGTCCGAAACCTTTAGAAAAAAAGACATCAAAATAAGTTAGAATCAAATTTTAGGAGTTCCTATAATTGATTACGAGCTTTTCAACACGATTATATTGCAAAAACTTGATTACAGTACTTCCTACTCGGTTAAAATTCTAACGGGTCCATTGTTCGGCCCATTTAGACCCGGTCGTCTGAAACCTCTACAAAAGGATTGCAAAATAAGTTTTAATCCAAATTTAGGAGTTCATACAATTGATTACGAGCTTTTCAACACGATTATATTGCAAAAACTTGATTTCTGTACTTTTTACTCAGTTAAAATTCTAACGGGTCCATTGTTCGGCCCATTTAGACCCGCTCGTCCGAAACCTCTATAAAAGGGTTGCAAAATAAGTTTTAATCCAAATTTAGGAGTTCATACAATTTATTACGAGCTTTTAAACACGATTATATTGCAAAAACTCGATTTCTGTACTTTTTACTTAGTTAAAATTCTAACGGGTCCATTGTTCGGCCCATTTAGACCCGCTCGTCCGAAACCTCTACCAAAAGGGCTGCAAAATAAGTTTTAATCCAAATTTAGGTGTTCACATAATTGATTATGAGCTTTTCAACATGATTATATTGCAAAAACTCGATTTCTGTAGTTTTTACTCTGTTAAAATTCTAAAGGGTCCATTGTTCGGCCCATTTAGACCCGCTCGTCCGAAACCTCTACAAAAAGGGCTGCAAAATAAGTTTTAATCCAAATTTAGGAGTTCATATATTTGATTATGAGCTTTTCAAAATGATTATATTGCAAAAACTCGATTTCTGTACTTTTTACTCAGTTAAAATTCAAAGGGGTCCCTTGTTCGGCCCATTTAGACCTGCTCGTCAGAAACATCTTCAATAAGGGCTGCAAAATAAATTTTAATCCAAATTTAGGAGTTCATATAATTGATTATGAGCTTTTCAACACGATTATATTGCAAAAACTCGATTTCTGTACTTTTTACTCGGTTAAAATTCTAACGGGTCCATTGTTCGGCCCATTTAGACCCGGTCGTCCGAAACCTCTACAAAAGCGTTGCAAAATAAGTTTTAATCCAAATTTAGGAGTTCATACAATTGATTACGAGCTTTTCAACACGATTATATTGCAAAAACTCGATTTCTGTACTTTTTACTCAGTTAAAATTGTAACGGGTCCATTGCTCGGCCCATGTAGACCTGCTCATCCGAAACCTCTACAAAAACGGCTGCAAAATAAGTTTTAATCCAAATTTAGGAGTTCATATAATTGATTATGAGCTTTTCAACATGATTATATTGCAAAAACTCGATTTCTATACTTTTTACTCTGTTAGATTCTAATGGGTCCATTGTTTGGCCCATTTAGACCCGCTCGTCCGAAACCTCTACAAAAAGGGCTACAAAATAAATTTTAATCCAAATTTAGGAGTTCATATAATTGATTATGAACTTTTCAACACGATTATATTGCAAAAACTCGATTTCTGTACTTTTAACTCAATTAAAATTCTAACGGATCAATTGTTTGGCCGATTTAGACCCGCTCGTCCGAAACCTTTACAAAAAGACCGCAAAATAAGTTAGAATCAAATTTTAGGAGTTCATATAATTGATTACGAGCTTTTCAACACGATTATATTGCAAAAACTCGATTTCTATACTTTTTACTCAGTTAAAATTCTAACGGGTCCATTGTTCGGCTCATTTAGACCCGCTCGTCTGAAACCTCAACAAAAGCGTTGCAAAATAAGTTTTAATCCTAATTTATGAGTTCATACAATTGTTTACGAGCTTCTCAACACGATTATATTGCAAAAACTAGATTTCTGTACTTTTTACTCAGTTAAATTTTAACGGGTCCATTGTTTGGTCCATTTAGACCCTCTCGTCCGAAACCTCTACAAAAGGGCTGCAAAATAAGTTTTAATCCAAATTCTAGGAGTTCATATAATTGATTAAGAACTTTTCAACACGATTATATTGCAAAAACTCGATTACTGTACTTTTTACTAAGTCTAAATTGTAACGGGTCCATTGTTCGGCCCATTTAGACCCGCTCGTCCGAAACCTCTACAAAAGGGCTGCAAATAAGTTTTAATCCAAATTTAGGAGTTCATATAATTGATTATGAACTTTTCAACACGATTATATTGCAAAAACTCGATTTCTGTACTTTTTACTCCGTTAAAATTCTAACGGGTCCATTGTTCGGCCCATTTAGACCCGCTAGTCTGAAACCTTTACAAAAAAGATAGCAAAATAAGTTAGAATCAAATTTTAGGAGTTCATATAATTGATTAAGAGCTTTTCAAATCAATTTTATTGCAAAACTCGATTTTTGTGCTTTTTACTCAGTTAAAATTCTAACGGGTCCATTGTTCGGCCCATTTAGACCCGCTCGTCCGAAACCTCTACAAAAGGGTTGCAAAATAAGTTTTAATCTAAATTTAAGAGTTCATACAATTGATTAGGAGCTTTTCAACACGATTATATTGCAAAAACTCGATTTCTGTACTTTTTACTCAGTTAAAATTCTAACGGGTCCATTGTTCGGCCCATTTAGACCCGCTCGTCCGAAACCTTTCAAAAAAGATCGCAAAAGAAGTTAGAATCAAATTTTAGGAGTTCATATAATTGATTACGAGCTTTTCAACACGATTATATTGAAAAATCTCGATTACAGTTCTTTTTACTCAGTTAAAATTCTAACGGGTCCATTTATTTGCCCATTTAGACCCGTTCGTCCGAAACCTCTACAAAAAGGGTTGCAAAATAAGTTTTAATCCAAATTTAGGAGTTCATGTAATTGATTATGAGCTTTTCAACACGATTATATTGCAAAAACTCGATTTCTGTACTTTTTACTTTGTTAAAATTCTAACGGGTCCATTGTTCGGCCCATTTAGACCCGCTTGTCCGAAACCTCTACAAAAACGGCTGCAAAATAAGTTTTAATCCAAATTTAGGAGTTCATATAATTGATTATGAGCTTTTCAACTTTATTATATTTCAAAAACCCGATTTCTGTACTTTTTACTCTGTTAAAATTCTAACGGGTCCATTGTTTGGCCCATTTAGACCCGTTCGTCCGAAACCTCTACCAAAAGGGCTGCAAAATAAGTTTTAATCCAAATTTAGGAGTTCATATAATTGATTATGAACTTTTCAACACGATTATATTGCAAAAACTTGATTTCTATACTTTTTACTCAGTTAAAATTCTAACGGGTCCATTGTTCGGCCCATTTAGACCCGTTCGTCCGAAACCTCTACAAAAAGGGCAGCAAAATAAGTTTTAATCCAAATTTAGGAGTTCATATAATTAATAATGAACTTTTCAACACGATAATATAGCAAAAACTCGATTTCTGTACTTTTTACTCTGTTAAAATTCTAACGGGTCCATTGTTCGGCCCATTTAGACCCGCTCGTCCGAAACCTCTACAAAAAGGGCAGCAAGAATAAGTTTTAATCCAAATTTAGGAGTTCATAAATCGAGTTTTTTCAATGGACCCGTTAGAATTTTAACTGACTAAAAAGTACATAAATCGAGTTTTTGCAATATAATCGTGTTGAAAAGTTCGTAATCAATTGTATGAACTCCTAAATTTTGATTAAAACTTATTTTGCAACCCATTTGTAGAGGTTTTGGACGAGCGGGTCTAAATGGGGTGAACAATGGACCCTTTAGAATTTTAACTGAGTAAAAAGCACAAAAATCGAGTTTTTGCAATATAATCGTGTTGAAAAGCTCGTAAACAATTGAATGAACTCCTAAATTTGGATTAAAACTTATTTTGAAACCCTTTTGTAGAGGTTTCAGACGAGCGGGTCTAAATGGGTCGAACAATGGACCCGTTAGAATTTTTACTGAGTAAAAAGAACTGTAATCGAGATTTTTCAATATAATCGTGTTGAAAAGCTCGTAATCAATTATATGAACTCCTAAAATTTGATTCTGACTTCTTTTGCGGTCTTTTTTGTAAAGGTTTCAGACGAGAGGGTCTAAATGGGCCGAACAATGGACCCATTAGAATTTTAACTGAGTAAAAAGTACAGAAATCGAGTTTTTGCAACATAATCGTGTTGAAAAGCTCGTAACCAATTGTATGAACTCCTAAATTTGGATTAAAACTTATTTTGCAACCCTTTTGTAGAGGTTTCGGACGAGCGAGTCTAAATGGGCCGAACAATGGACCCGTTAGAATTTTAACTGAGTAAAAAGTACAGAAATCAAGTTTTTGCAATATAATCGTGTTGAAAAGCTCTTAATCAATTATATGAACTCCTAAAATTTGATTAAAACTTATTTTAGGATCTTTTTTGTAAAGGTTTCGGACGAGCGGGTCTAAATAGGCCGAACAATTGACCCGTTAGAATTTTAACTTTGTAAAAGTACATAAATCGAGTTTTTGCAATATAATCGTGTTGAAAAGCTCGTAATCAATTGTATGAACTCCTAAATTTTGATTAAAACTTATTTTGCAACCCTTTTGTATAGGTTTCGGACGAGCGGGTCTAAATGGGCCGAACAGTGGACCCGTTAAAATTTTAACTGAGTAAAATGTATAGAAATCGAGTTTTTCTAATATAATCATGTTGAAAAGCACGTAATCAATTATATGCATTCCTAAATTTGGATTAAAACTTATTTTGCAGCCCTTTTTGTATAGGTTTCGGACGATCGGGTCTAAATGGGCCGAACAATGGACCCGTTAGAATTTTAACTGAGTAAAAAGTATAGAAATCGAGTTTTTGCAATATAATCGTTTTGAAACGCACGTAATCAATTGTATGAACTCCTAAATTTGGATTAACACTTATTTTGCAACCTTTTTTGTAGAGGTTTCGGACGAGCGGGTCTAAATGGGTCGAACAATGGACCCGTTAGAATTTTAACTAAGTAAAAAGCACAAAAATCGAGTTTTTGCAATATAATTGTGTTGAAAAGCTCGTAATCAATTGTATGAACTCTTAAATTTGGATTAAAACTTATTTTGCAACCCTTTTGTTAAGGTTTCGGACGAGCGGGTCTAAATGGGCTGAACAATGGACCCGTTAGAATTTTAACTGAGTAAAAAGTACAGAAATCAAGTTTTTGCAATATAGTCGTGTTGAAAAGCTCGTAATCAATTATATAAATCCTAAAATTTGACTCTAACTTGTTTTGTCGTCTTTTTTGTAGAGGTTTCGGACGAGCGAGTCTAAATGGGGCGAAGAATGGACCCGTTAAATTTTAATTGAGTAAAAAGAACAGAAATCGAGTTTTTGCAATATAATCGTATTGAAAAGCTCGTAAACAATTTTATGAACTCCTAAATTTGGATTAAAACTTATTTTGCAACCCTTTTGTAGAGGTTTCGGACGAGCGGGTCTAAATGGGTCGAACAATGGACCCCATTAGAATTTTAACTGAGTAAAAAGAACTGTAATCGAGATTTTTCAATATAATCGTGTTGAAAAGCTCGTAATCAATTATATGAACTCCTAAAATTTGATTCTAACTTCTTTTGCGGTCTTTTTTGTAAAGGTTTCAGACGAGCGGGTCTAAATGGGCCGAACAATGGACCCATTAGAATTTTAACTGAGTAAAAAGTACAGAAATCGAGTTTTTGCAATATAATCGTGTTGAAAAGCTCGTAAACAATTGTATGAACTCCTAAATTTGGATTAAAACTTATTTTGCAACCCTTTTGTAGAGGTTTCGGACGAGCGGGTCTAAATGGGCCGAACAATGGACCCGTTAGAATTTTAACTGAGTTAAAAGTACAGAAATCAAGTTTTTGCAATATAATCGTGTTGAAAAGCTCTTAATCAATTATATGAACTCCTAAAATTTTATTAAAACTTATTTTGGGATCTTTTTTGTAGAGGTTTCGGACGAGCGGGTCTAAATGAGGCGAACAATGGACCCGTTAGAATTTTAACTGAGTAAAAAGAACAGAAATCGAGTTTTTGCAATATAATCGTTTTGAAAAGCTCGTAAACAATTGTATGAACTCCTAAATTTGGATTAAAACTTATTTTGCAACCCTTTTGTAGAGGTTTCGGACGAGCGGGTCTAAATGGGTCGAACAATGGACTCGTTAGAATTTTAATTGAGTAAAAACAAGAGAAATCGAGTTTTTGCAATATAATATTTTTGAAAAGCTCGTAATCAATTATATGAACTTTCAAAATTTGATTCTAACTTATTTTACGGTCTTTTTTGTAAAGGTTTCGGACGAGCAAGTCTAAATGGGCCGAAAAATGGACCCGTTAGAATTTTAACTGAGTAAAAAGTACAGAAATCGAGTTTTTGCAATATAATCATATTGAAAAGCTCGTAATCAATTGTATGAACTCCTAAATTTGGATTAAAACTTATTTTGCAACCCTTTGTAGAGGTTTCGGACGAGCGGGTCTAAATGGGCCGAATAATGGACCCGTTAGAATTTTAACTAAGTAAAATGTATAGAAATCGAGTTTTGTAATATAATCGTGTTGAAAAGCACGTAATTAATTATATGCATTCCTAAATTTGGATTAAAACTTATTTTGCAGCCCTTTTTGTATAGGTTTCGGACGAGCAAGTCTAAATGGGCCGAAAAATGGACCCGTTAGAATTTTAACTGAGTAAAAAGTACAGAAATCGAGTTTTTGCAATATAATCATATTGAAAAGCTCGTAATCAATTGTATGAACTCCTAAATTTGGATTAAAACTTATTTTGCAACCCTTTGTAGAGGTTTCGGACGAGCGGGTCTAAATGGGCCGAATAATGGACCCGTTAGAATTTTAACTAAGTAAAATGTATAGAAATCGAGTTTTGTAATATAATCGTGTTGAAAAGCACGTAATTAATTATATGCATTCCTAAATTTGGATTAAAACTTATTTTGTAGCCCTTTTTGTATAGGTTTCGGACGATCGGGTCTAAATGGGCCGAAGAATGGACCCGTTAGAATTTTTTTTGAAGAAAGCGGGCCTCGTTAAAAACCCCTACTAAAATCCCCAAGCACAAGGCTTGGAGAAACCTAAAAGGGGAAAAGAGTACCCATAATATATTATTAAGATGAGGTTAAACCTCGCTAAGTACAGCATTTTTAATACAGTCAGGATACATAGATCCAAAAGACATAGAAGACATGGATCTAAGGGCATGGGTAGCCAATGTATGAGCTACGAAATTAGCCTCACGGCAAACGTACTTTACATGTGCTACAGAAAAATCCTCCAAAGCAGTATGAGCCTGCAAAATCGTCGGACCCATAGTAGAAAGATCTGGCCCAAGAGAGTTGATCCTGTTCGCTAGAGATGCACAGTCTGTCTCGAAGATCAAATGGCTCCAACCTTTGGATAGGGCAAAAGTTATACCGGCAAGAAGACCTCTTCCTTCAGATGAAATAGCATCGGAGCAACTGCCTAGCGGAAAAGCCAGGCCACCAACAACCGTCCCTGTGTCATCACGAGCGACAACTCCAACCGCCGCTGCACGAGTGGAAGGGTCAAAAGCCCCATCCACATTAACTTTAATAAAGCCACGAGGGGGATGCCTCCAGCGAGAAGGAGGAGTCGATGATAAGGGGATGGAAGATGTAGGTGAGGATATAGAGTTAGAGTATTCACGATGAAGACTAATAGAGTTGACGGCAATTAGCCAAGGGGGTTGAAGATGTTTATTATGGATCCAGTCGTTACGCATGTTCCAGATGTTCCAAAGGGTAGTCAAGAAAAGCCCAAATAGATCAGGAGAAAGAAGGGAAGCACCTTCCTCAAGCCATTGGAGGCCAGTGGAGGCAGAGCTATTAATAAGAGAAGA
Source organism: Hibiscus trionum (assembly GCA_030270665.1). NCBI lineage: Eukaryota > Viridiplantae > Streptophyta > Magnoliopsida > Malvales > Malvaceae > Hibiscus > Hibiscus trionum. The sequence goes on along the minus strand of BSYR01000010.1, from coordinate 31,278,544 downwards.
GGGTAGACCAATCAATTTAAGGGACTCCGAAGCACCAGAGCAATCACGGAGAGCATGGAGAATCGACTCTGTACCAGAATTACAAACAGGGCAGGGACCGGAGTCTGGAGCAAAAGTCTGAAGACGAGTCCCAACAGGTAGGGCCTCAGACCCCAGACGCCAACCAAAAGTTTTGACCTTAGGTAAAACCTTAAGCTTGGAAAGAAATTTCCATATACGTGGGGGACGAAGTCTTGGCTCGGGGGGCGTTGCAGGAAAAGGTAACCAGATCTGACAGAATAAATACCAGAATCGTTAGGCCTCCAAAGGATGGAGTCCCGAGTGTCATTGATGATAGGAACAGAAAGAATGGAATCGGCATCAGCCGTAGTAAAGTATGCACGAACTTTGATAGGATCCCAAGATGCTTTGTTTCGCACCATAAAGTCACGACAACGAACGTGGACTTCCTCAGATAGCTCATAGTCTCCGTATAGATGAATAGATGAAGAGCCTCCCCAGTTATCATGATGGATACGTATGTTACTATTAATACCAGGCCGATAGAGGAAACCACCAAGAAGGTGTTGCATAGCATTATAAAGACCTTGCCAAGCAAACGATCCTCGAGAGGGTCGGGAGGCATTAATGATGTTTCCTGAGGGAAAGTATTTGAATTTATAGATTTGTCCCAAGAGGGAGTCAGGTTCACAAATAAGGCGCCATAATTGTTTACCGAGAAGTGCAATGTTAAAGTTGTTGAGGTCCCGGAAACCCAATCCTCCAACAGATTTAGGCAAGCACACCTGGTCCCATGGGAGCATATGCCATCCTTTCTTATTGGTTTTCCCAGACCACCAATATCGGCGAATGGCAGATGTCATATCATCAATAATATTTTGGGGTAATAAGTAACAGGACATAACGTATTGGGGTAGAGATTGTAAAACGGCTTTAATAAAAATTTCCCTACCACTGAAGGAAAGAAGTTGTTTGTCCCATGTGGATAATCTGTCATGAACTTTATCGCGTATAAAACCTAAGGTGAGGGTCTTATTTTTACCAATAAGGAGAGGTACTCCAAGATAGATTCCAGGGTTGGAGACTTCACGTACTTGAAGATAGGAGTTAATAGTTTGACGAGTAGAAGTAGGAGTACGGGGATTGTAAAAGATAGTAGATTTATCAAAGTTGACTGCTTGCCCAGAGGCAGAGGCATAAGTCAGGAGGGCTAACTTAAGGTGTTTAGCTTCATCGGATTTTGAATTAATGAAAACTATGCAATCATCCGCAAACAAAAAATGGTTGACCTTGGGACCATGCTTACATGCCCCTAGGCCTGGGAGTAGGCCTTGATGTTTAACATCGGCCAAAAAAGCTGAAAGCCCTTGGGTACAAAATAGGAAGAGGAAAGGAGATAAAGGGTCTCCTTGGCGGAGACCCCTTTGAGGTCGAAATAATGGGGAAAAGGAATTGTTGACCTTAACCGTAAAGGAAACTGAAGAAATACATATCATGATAAGAGAAACCCATGATGAGGCGAAACCCATAAGCTTCATAACATTTTCAAGGAATGACCACTCGACCCTGTCAAAGGCCTTTTCCATATCAAGTTTAAGGGCAGCTCCATGAGAGGATTTAGAGGTACCAGTATTAATTGAGTGAATTATTTCGTGAGCAATAAGAATATTATCTGTGATGTTACGTCCCTGAACAAAGGCAGCTTGATTGGAACTGATACAGAAGGGAATAGTATGTTTCATTCGATTAACTAAAACTTTAGCAATGATTTTATAAATTACAGTACAGAGACTGATAGGCCGGAGATGCCTCATAGTAGTGGGGTCTTTGATTTTAGGTATGAGTACCAAAATAGTTTGGTTAACTGAAGCCATATCAGCTGACCCTTTAAGTAGATTGAGGCAGAGTGATATGATGTCTGGTCCTACAGTATCCCAATGTTGACGAAAGAATCCGCTTGGTAGACCATCGATACCCGGGGCTCTCCTAGGATCGATGTCTCGAAAAGCGGTGATGATTTCTTCTGAAGTGAATTCCTTAGAAAGGGACTCATTCATAGCAGTCGTAATAGTAGGAGTGATCTTTGATAGGATTTGTTCATAAAAGCATGGGTTGGAGGAAGTAAAGAGGTTGTGGAAGTATGAAGAAGCTATTTCCATTAGATCGGTGTCGTTAGTACACCAAACATTATTGGAGTCGAAAAGACCAGAGATTGTGTTCTTCTTCTTTCTGCTAGAAGCTCGGGCATGAAAAAACCGAGTGTTTTTATCTCCTTGGGAGAGCCATAGATTGCGAGAACGCTGTGCCCAATATGCTTCTTGTACCTCAAGAAGTTTGTAAAGTTCAGATTTGGCAGAGATATATCTTTTTTCAGCCGAATTTGAAAGAGGTCGTTGTAGAAGTTTATTAATTTTTGTGGTAAGAAAGTTGATGCGACCATTGGTCTTAAATCTTTGTTGTGATTGCCAGTCTCCTAGACAGGATCCAATGGCTTTAATTTTATCCAAAGTGTTACCCTTGGTGGATGACCAAGTTTGTTTTACGACAGAAATACCTTCTTCATTGGAAGCCCAACAATTTTCAAATATGAACTTGGATGATGGGGGGCGATGATTTGTTAGAGAAGGAGGTTCCGTATTCAAGAGAAGAAAACAGTGATCTGATTTAGCGTCAAAGTCGGAAGTGATGCTATAATTGGGATAGGTGGTTTTCCATGCCATATTCCCTACGAAGCGATCTAATCTCTCAAATAAAGTTGGAGTTTTAGGCCCCGTTTTGGTCCAAGTAAACCAACCCGTTGTAGGTTTGCAATCAAAAAGGTAATTTCGTGAAAGACAATGGCGAAAGTTATTAATTTGAGATCTAGGCCGACGGCAGCCACCTTGTTTTTCATTATCAGCTAGGATTTCGTTAAAGTCGCCGCCAAGAAGCCAAGGTTGACCATCATTATTATTGAGTGAATTAATTAATTCCCAAGTTTTAGGTTTGTTACATGTTTCTGAGAAACCATGAATACCGGTGAAGTAAAATGAAGATGAATTACAACTAACATAAGTATGGATAAAGCGATCCGAATAAGCAAGCAAATCAATCTTATTAGTTTTTAAAGAAAATAAAGCGAGTCCAGAACATGCGTCCGAAAAATCAACCGAAAAAACTAGGTTCATTCCTAACAAAGTAGCAAGACGACTATAAGCCGTATTTTTAAGTTTAGTTTCGCATAAAAAAAGTAAATCTGGATTATAAATTTGAATGTATTGCTGGAGATGTTGAACTGCCTGGACCTTCCCGAGACCCTGGCAGTTCCAACATAAAATGATCATTTCCCTCGGCGGGGCTGTACATCAGCCGCCGCCGGAGAGTTTTTTCCGCTGCTCATCCCAGCTTTCAAATTAGTTGGGTCAAGATTAATTCTTAATTTATTTTTAAAATAGGATAGTAGAGACAGAAATAAGAAAAGGACGTGACTGGGAGTTGATAAAAATGGCAATAATTGTATAATGTAGCTGGAAAGTTTTGTCTCTAGCAAATAGAGAAGAGTGAAATGTGGAAAACAATTATTAAGCAAAGTGGCAGGATTAGTGTAATAAAATAGTGTGTTTGTTGAAATTATAATAATATTGAGGTTAGTTGAGATTTTTAGGGCTTTTAGAAAATTATAAAATTTAATAGTAGAATAGGGATAGGTTGCGTGGAGAGATTTAAAGGTGTATGAACAATTGTTTAATAACTGAAAAGGTATTAAAATCCTTGACATAGAAAATACCATAAAATTGACGATGTAATAAAATAAACGAGTGGAGGTAACATTGGTGTTACTTGAAAAAATAATTAAATTAAAGAATTGAAATTGTGAATAATTTAAAATTATATAAAACAGATTTATGTAGGTAATAATTGGATTGTTGATTATTTGCGGATAAGGATTGTGGTTTAGAATAGAATAAAATTTTCCGGACATATGTCCTTGAACATTTAATTTCACCATGAAGGTGATCGTGGTAATTTCCCCAAAAGGGGATAGTAGAGAACCACCTAAGAAGGTGTTGGTGATTGAAATAGAATGGAAAGAGTTACATAGACATAAAATAATATGAAAGATTAAAATAAAAGGAAAAGAAAAAGTAATAGCTAGAGATAAGACAATTGCAAAATAATAATAATAATAATAATAGAAAAAGATACATGTAAAAAAATAGCTAAAAAGATTAAAGGAAAAAGTAAAGACAAAGTGAAAGTAACGATTAGGACAATAATTTCCTTGAATTGGGAAACATGAGTGCACGTGGGCCTCACTAGAATAATTGATATGCAAAGAGAAAAAAAATACAAAAGTTAGAGTAGGTATATGCAAGTAAGAATAGAACCATAAAAGAAATAAAAGAATATTAAAAAATATTAAAAGGATCCAAAAAAGGATATAATAAAGAATTATAATGACAAGATTAATGATTAATTTATATTTAGAATAGGATAGTAAGACAATAAATAAGATAAGGATGTGACAGGGAGTAGGTAAATGTAAAAATAATTGTATATTATATCTGGGAAGTTTTGTCTTCCGCAAAAAGAAAACAGTAAAAAGGAGGTGGGTGGGAGTTGATAAATGTGGCAATAATTGTATATTATAACTGGAAAGATTTGTCCCTAGCAAATAGAGAATAGTGAAATGTGAAAAACAATTATTAAGCAAGATGGCAGGGTTAGTGTAATAGAATAGTGAGTTTGTTGAAATTATAATAATATTGAGGTTAGTTGAGCTTTTTAGGTTTTTTAGAAAATTATAAAATTTCATAGTAGAATAGGAATAGGTTGCGTGGAGAGATTTAAGGGAGTATGAAAAATTGTTTAATAACTGAAAAGGTATGAAAATTCTTGACATAGAAAATATCATAAAAATGACGATGTAATAAAATAAACGAGTGGAGGTAACATTGGTGTTACTTGAAAAAATAATTAAGTTAAAGACTTGAAAAAATGAATTTTTGTAGGTAATAATTAAGTTTTTAATTATTTGCGGATAAAGAGTGTAGTTCAGAGTAAAATGAAATTTTGCGGATAGGTGTCCTTGAACATTTAATTTCACCATGAAGGTGATTGTGGTAATTTCCCCAAAGGGGGATAGTAGAGAACCACCTAAGAAGGTGTTGGTGATTGAAGTATAATGGAAAGAATTCAATAGACATAAATTAATATGGAAGGATATAATAAAAGGAAAAAAATTAATAGCTTGGAATGGACACCATGAGCACGCGTGGGGCTCACCCAAAAGATTAATGTGCAAGGAGCAAAAAGAAACAAAATTTAGAGTAAGTAGATGTAAGCAATAATAGAACCATAAAACAAACAAAGCAATAATAGATGCAAGCAATAAATGAAGCATGAAAAGATGATTAATTATTAAAAAACTTATAATGGAAAGATAATATAATATAGAAAATTTAGAGAAAAAATAATAATATCCCACATGATGGGTCATAGGCAAAATCTCTAAAATGGATCGTGATTGTAAAGAGAAAAAGAAGGCCAACACCAAATAATTGAAAAAAATTACCCATAAGTTTAAACGCCAGGTAGTAAATTTTTTTTCAACTTTTGATAACCAATTTTGTAAAAAGATGAAATGAAAGCTTAAATGATGAGAACAACATTTTCTTTGGAATGGACACCATGAGCATGCGTGGGGCTCACCCAAAAGATTAATGTGCAAGGAGTAGAAAGAAACAAAATTTAGAGTAAGTAGAAATAAGCAATAATAGAACCATAAAAGAAACAAAGCAATAATAGATGCAAGCAATAATTGAAGCATAAAAAGATAATTATTAAAAAACTTATAATGGAAAGATAATATAATATAGAAAAGTTAGATAAAAAATAATAATATCCCACATGATAGCAGTAGATATTAGAAATGAACAGGAAAAAGGAATACAATGTAAATACAAAATTTTGGATATGGTAATGAAAGGGATAGAGAAATTTGCAAAGAGACTGATGAATTAAAATAAATATAAATATAATAAAAGTGACCACAAGGTGGTTCGTTGAAATTTCCCTACAGGGGGCTCGATTAATCCTCAAATGGAGGATGGTTGACAACAAAGAAATAAAAATTATTCTATTCAAATTTCGGCAATTGCAAGAAAAAACCTCAACAGGGAAAATTAATGAATAAAAAAACAAGGGAAACAATAATACATGCAAGCAAAAATATGAAGAATTTTGGAAAATAAAAGTCCAATAACAAATCTGAAATTTCGAAATGATTTTACCTTTATGTTGGTGAAAGACTCCAATAATCTGAGGTAGAATAAACAAGGATCTGTATAGACCAAGGGGAGAAAAAAAAACAATTGAGTATAATATATATGAAAAATATAATTAAATTTAATAATACAAATAAAGAAGCAAAGGAACAATAGGCTTGGGCAGTGGGGCAGATCCATTTCCACTTCTTTGTGGTTCTGAGAATGAGTCCAGCTATAATTGTGGAGGAAGGGGAGGCCGATAGAGACCATCGGTGCTGGGGAATGGTTGGATCCGTTTGAGGATTGACCGGAAATGAACAGAAGAGGGGGATGAGGGTAAAAGACATAAAAACAACATCGCTCATGAGTTGTAAAAAACCGGATCTGAAAGATCCATATGAAGATCTGAAAAAAGATGATACAATATCGTTGATTAAAAAACAAATCTGGAAATCTAAAGAGAAATGAAAAAATAATAATAACCAAAATTATTAAGGGGGGAAGAAGATATTCAAATATATGAAGATCTGAAAAAAGATGATAAAATACCTTAAGAAAGATTTTGACTAAAAAATAAAAACATATTAAATTGATAAGAATAATAGAAAATAAAACAAAAAAGAAAGAAAACGAGATACAGGATGTAAAAAAATCTTGTCGAACTGTTGATGGAGAAGAGGAGAGCCGTCCATATTTTCCAAATTGGATGAGAGAAACCAGGGGGCCTGGACGAGGAAGAGCCCCGTCGGAGGAGAGCCGGCTCCAAATAGAAAAAAACTTTAAAACCCATCGGGAGGGACAGCCGATGAAGGTGATATTTCTCGCAAAAAATAAAGAGAATATTAGATCAGACAAAAAATATAGATCAAAGACAGATTTGAAAAGCTGTGAATAAACAAAAAGTAGATCTGACAGAAAAATAGAAAAAGTAAAAAAATTAGGGGTTAGCAAAATGGAGCTGGGATGGGGTCTCCGAAAAACATAACCTTGATGCAAGTTGGTCTCTTGAAGCGATTTAGCGCCGGTTGGTGAGGGAGAAGAAGCGGTGGCGGACGGCGTAAAAGCTGCAGATGCGGCGGCGGAAAGGAGAGGGGAGAAGGAAAAATAACGGGAATGGGGAAAAGGGGGGATAAACACGGTGCAAAAGAGGGAAACAAGATACCCGTTAGAATTTTAACTAGGTAAAAAGTACAGAAATCGAGTTTTTGCAATATAATCGTATTGAAACGCTCGTAATCAAATGTATGAACTACTAAATTTGGATTAACACTTATTTTGCAACCTTTTTGTAGAGGTTTCGGACGAGCGGGTCTAAATGGGCCGAACAATGGACCCGTTAGAATTTTAACTGAGTAAAAAGCACAAAAAATGAGTTTTTGAAATATAATTGTGTTGAAAAGCTCGTAATCAATTGTATGAACTCCTAAATTTGGATTAAAACTTATTTTGCAACCCTTTTGTTGAGGTTTCGGACGATCGGGTCTAAATGAGCCGAACAATGGACCCGTTAGAAATTTAACGGAGTAAAAAGTACAGAAATCTAGTTTTTGCAATATAATCATTTTGAAAAGCTCGTAATCATCTGTATGAACTCTTAAATTTGGATTAAAACTTTTGTGCAACCCTTTTGTAGAGGTTTCGGACGATCTGGTCTAAATAGGTCGAACAATGGACCCATTAGAATTTTAACTAAGTAAAAAGTATAGTAATCGAGTTTTTGCAATATAATCGTGTTGAAAAGCTCGTAATCAATTGTATGAACTCCTAAATTTGGATTAAAACTTATTTTGCAACCCTTTTGTAGAGGTTTCAGACGAGCGGGTCTAAATGGGCCGAACAATGGACCCGTTAGAATTTTAAGTGAGTAAAAAGCACAAAAATCGAGTTTTTGCAATATAATTGTGTTGAAAAGCTCGTAATCAATTGTATGAACTCCTAAATTTGGATTAAAACTCATTTTGCAGCCCTTTTGTAGAGGTGTCGGACGAGCGGGTCTAAATGGGCCGAACAATGGACCCGTTAGAATATTAACTGAGTAAAAAGAACAGAAATCGAGTTTTTGCAATATAATCGTGTTGAAAAGCTCGTAATCAATTATATGAACTCCTAAATTTTGATTAAAACTTATTTTGCGGTCCTTTTTGTAAGGTTTCGGACGAGCAATTCTAAATAGGCAGAACAATGGACCCGTTAGAATTTTAACCGAGTAAAAAGTATAGAAATTAAGTTTTTGCAATATAATCATGTTGAAAAGCTCTTAATCAATTATATGAACTCCTAAAATGTGATTCTAACTTATTTTGCGATCTTTTTTGTAAAGGTTTCGGACGAGAGGGTCTAAATGGGCCGAACAATGGACTCGTTAGAATATTAATTGAGTAAAAAGAATAGAAATCGAGTTTTTGCAATATAATTGTGTTGAAAAGCTCGTAATCAATTGTATGAACTCCTAAATTTGGATTAAAACTTATTTTGCAACTCTTTTGTAGAGGTTTCGGACGAGCGGGTCTAAATGGGCCGAACAATAGACCCGTTAGAATATTAACTGAGGAAAAAGAATAGAAATCGCATTTTTGCAATATAATCGTGTTGAAAAGATCTTAATCATTTATATGAACTCCTAAAATTTGATTCTAACTTATTTTGCGATCTTTTTTGTAAAGGTTTCGGACGAGCGGGTCTAATTGGGCCGAACAATAGACCCGTTAGAATTTTAACTGAGTAAAAAAGCACAAAAATCGAGATAATTGTGTTGAAAAGCTCGTAATCAATTGTATGAACTCCTAAATTTGGATTAAAACTTATTTTGCAACCCTTTTGTAGAGGTTTCGGACGAGCGGGTCTAAATGGGCCGAACAGTGGACCCGTTAGAATTTTAACTGAGTAAAAAGAACTGTAATCGAGATTTTTCAATACAATCGTGTTGAAAAGCTCGTAATCAATTATATGAACTCCTAAAATTTGATTCTAACTTCTTTTGCGGTCTTTTTTGTAAAGGTTTCAGAGGGGGGGCTAAATGGGCCGAAAATTGGACCCATTAGAATTTTAACCGAGTAAAAAGTACAGAAATCGAGTTTTTGCAATATAATCGTGTTGAAAAGCTCGTAAACAATTTTATGAACTCCTAAATTTGGATTAAAACTTATTTTGCAACCCTTTTGTAGAGGTTTCGGACGAGCGGGTCTAAATGGGCCGAACAATGGACACGCTAGAATTTTAACTGAGTAAAAAGTACATAAATGAAGTTTTTGCAATATAATCGTGTTGAAAAGCTCTTAATCAATTATATGAACTGCTAAAATTTGATTAAAACTTATTTTGGGATCTTTTTTGTAAAGGTTTCGGACGAGCGGGTCTAAATAGGCCGAACAACGGACCCGTTAGAATTTTAACTGACTAAAAAGTACATAAATCGAGTTTTTGAATATAATCATGTTGAAAAGCTCGTAATCAATTGTATGAACTCCTAAATTTTTATTAAACCTTATTTTGCAACCCTTTTGTAGAGGTTTCGGACGAGCGGGTCTAAATGGGCCGAACAATGGACCCGTTGGAATTTTAACTGAGTAAAAAGCACAAAAATCGAGTTTTTGCAATATAATTGGGTTGAAAAGCTCGTAATCAATTGTATGAACTCCTAAATTTGGATTAAAAGTTATTTTGCAACCCTTTTGTCAAGGTTTCGGACGAGCGGGTCTAAATGGGCCGAACAATGGACCCGTTAGAATTTTAACTGAGTAAAAAGTACAGAAATCAAGTTTTTGCAATATAGTCGTGTTGAAAAGCTCGTAATCAATTATATGAAATCCTAAAATTTGACTCTAACTTGTTTTGCGGTCTTTTTTTAGAGGTTTCGGACGAGCGGGTCAAAATGGGGCGAACAATGGACCCGTTAGAATTTTAACTGAGTAAGAAGAACAGAAATTGAGTTTTTGCAGTATAATCGTTTTGAAAAGCTCGTAAACAATTGTATGAACTCCTAAATTGGATTAAAACTTATTTTGCTACCCTTTTGTAGAGGTTTCGGACGAGCGAGTCTAAATGGGCCGAACAATGGACTCGTTAGAATTTTAATTGAGTAAAAACAAGAGAAATCGAGTTTTTGCAATATAATCATATTGAAAAGCTCGTAATCAATTGTATGAACTCCTAAATTTGGATTAAAACTTATTTTGCAACCCTTTTGTAGAGGTTTCGGACGAGCGGGTCTAAATGGGCCGAACAATGGACCCGTTAGAATTTTAACTGAGTAAAAAGAACAGAAATCGAGTTTTTGCAATATAATCGTGTTGAAAAGCTCGTAAACATTTGTATGAACTCCTAAATTTGGATTAAAACTTATTTTGCAACTCTTTTGAAGAGGTTTCGGACGAGCGGGTCTAAATGGGCCTAACAATGGACTCGTTAGAATTTTAATTGAGTAAAAACAACAGAAATCGAGTTTTTGCAATATAATATTTTTGAAAAGCTCGTAATCAATTATATGAACTTTCAAAATTTGATTCTAACTTATTTTGCGATCTTTTTTGTAAAGGTTTCAGACGAGCGGGTCTAAATGGGCCGAACAATGGACCCATTAGAATTTTAACTGAGTAAAAAGTACAGAAATCGAGTTTTTGCAATATAATCGTGTTGAAAAGCTCGTAAACAATTGTATGAACTCCTAAATTTGGATTAAAACTTATTTTGCAACCCTTTTGTAGAGGTTTCGGACGAGCGAGTCTAAATGGGCCGAACAATGGACCCGTTAGAATTTTAACTGAGTAAAAGAAACTGTAATCGAGATTTTTCAATATAATCGTGTTGAAAAGCTCCTAATCAATTATATGAACTCCTAAAATTTGATTCTAACTTCTTTTGCGGTCTTTTTTTTTAAGGTTTCAGACGAGCGGGTCTAAATGGGCCGAACAATGGACCCATTAGAATTTTAACTGAGTAAAAAGTACAGAAATCGAGTTGTTGCAATATAATCTTGTTGAAAAGCTCGTAAACAATTGTATGAACTCCTAAATTTGGATTAAAACTTATTTTGCAACCCTTTTGTAGAGGTTTCGGACGAGCGAGTCTAAATGGGCCGAACAATGGACCCGTTAGAATTTTAACTGAGTAAAAAGTACAGAAATCAAGTTTTTGCAATATAATCGTGTTGAAAAGCTCTTAATCAATTATATGAACTCCTAAAATTTGATTAAAACTTATTTTAGGATCTTTTTTGTAAAGGTTTCGGACGAGCGGGTCTAAATAGGCCGAACAATTGACCCGTTAGAATTTTAACTTTGTAAAAAGTACATAAATCGAGTTTTTGCAATATAATCGTGTTGAAAAGCTCGTAATCAATTGTATGAACTCCTAAATTTGGATTAAAACTTATTTTGCAACCCTTTTGTAGAGGTTTCGGACGAGCGAGTCTAAATGGGCCGAACAATGGACCCGTTAGAATTTTAACTGAGTAAAAAAGCACAAAAATCGAGTTTTTGCAATATAATTGTGTTGAAAAGCTCGTAATCAATTATATGAACTCCTAAAATTTGATTCTAACTTCTTTTGCGCTCTTTTTTGTAAAGGTTTCAGACGAGCGAGTCTAAATGGGCCGAACAATGGACCCATTAGAATTTTAACCGAGTAAAAAGTACAGAAATCGAGTTTTTGCAATATAATCGTGTTGAAAAGCTCGTAAACAATTTTATGAACTCCTAAATTTGGATTAAAACTTATTTTGCAACCCTTTTGTAGAGGTTTCGGACGAGCGGGTCTAAATGGGCCGAACAATGGACCCGTTAGAATTTTAACTGAGTAAAAAGTACATAAATCAAGTTTTTGCAATATAATCGTGTTGAAAAGCTCTAAATCAATTATATGAACTCCTAAAGTTTGATTAAAACTTATTTTGGGATCTTTTTTGTAAAGGTTTCGGACGAGCGGGTCTAAATGCGCCGAACAACGGACCCGTTAGAATTTTAACTGAGTAAAAAGAACAGAAATCGAGTTTTTGCAATATAATCGTTTGGAAAAGCTCATAAACAATTGTATGAACTCCTAAATTTGGATTAAAACTTATTTTGCAACCCTTTTGTAGAGGTTTCGGACGAGCGGGTGTAAATGGGTCGAACAATGGACCCGTTAGAATTTTAACTGAGTAAAAAGAACTCTAATCGAGATTTTTCAATATAATCGTTTTGAAAAGCCCGTAATCAAATATATGAACTCCTAAAATTTGATTCTAACTTCTTTTGCGGTCTTTTTTTGTAAAGGTTTCGGACAAGGGTGTCTAAATGGGCCGAACAATGGACCCGTTAGAATTTTAACTGAGTAAAAAGTACAGAAATCGAGATTTTACAATATAATCGTATTGAAAAGCTCGTAATCAATTGTATGAACTCCTAAATTTGGATTAAAACTTATTTTGCAACCCTTTTGTAGAGGTTTCGGACGAGCGAGTCTAAATGGGCCGAACAATGGACCCGTTAGAATTTTAACTGAGTAAAAAGTACAGAAACCAAGTTTTTGCAATACATTCGTGTTGAAAAGCTCGTAATCAATTATATGAAATCCTAAAATTTGATTCTAACTTGTTTTGCGTTCTTTTTTGTAGAGGTTTCGGACGAGCGGGTCTAAATAGGGTGAACAGTGGACCCGTTAGAATTTTAACTGAGTAAAAAAACAGAAATCGAGTTTTTGCAATATAATCGTGCTGAAAAGCTCGTAAACAATTGTATGAACTCCTAAATTTGGATTAAAACTTATTTTGCAACTCTTTTGTAGAGGTTTCGGACGAGCGGGTCTAAATGGGCCGAACAATGGACTCGTTAGAATTTTAATTGAGTAAAAACAACAGAAATGGAGTTTTTGCAATATAATATTTTTGAAAAGCTCGTAATCAATTATATGAACTTTCAAAATTTGATTCTAACTTATTTTGCGGTCTTTTTTGTAAAGGTTTCGGACGAGCGAGTCTAAATGGGCCGAAAAATGGACTCGTTAGAATTTTAACTGAGTAAAAAGTACAGAAATCGAGTTTTTGCAATATAATCGTATTGAAAAGCTCGTAATCAATTGTATGAACTCCTAAATTTGGATTAAAACTTATTTTGCAACCCTTTGTAGAGGTTTCGGACGAGCGGGTCTAAATGGGCCGAACAATGGACCCGTTAGAATTTTAACTAAGTAAAATGTATAGAAATCGAGTTTTGTAATATAATCGTGTTGAAAAGCACGTAATTAATTATATGCATTCCTAAATTTGGATTAAAACTTGTTTTGCAGCCCTTTTTGTATAGGTTTCGGACGATCGGGTCTAAATGGGCCGAAGAATGGACCCGTTAGAATTTTAACTGAGTAAAAAGTACAGAAATCGAGTTTTTGCAATATAATTGTATTGAAACGCTCGTAATCAATTGTATGAACTCCTAAATTTGAATTAACACTTATTTTGCAACCTTTTTGTAGAGGTTTCGGACGAGCGGGTCTAAATGGGCCGAACAATGGACCCGTTAGAATTTTAACTGAGTAAAAAGCACAAAAAAGGAGTTTTTGAAATATAATTGTGTTGAAAAGCTCGTAATAAATTGTATGAACTCCTAAATTTGGATTAAAACTTATTTTGCAACCCTTTTGTTGAGGTTTCGGACGATCGGGTCTAAATGAGCCGAACAATGGACCCGTTAGAATTTTAACGGAGTAAAAAGTACATAAATCTAGTTTTTGCAATATAATCGTTTTGAAAAGCTCGTAATCATCTGTATGAACTCTTAAATTTGGATTAAAACTTTTGTGCAACCCTTTTGTAGAGGTTTCGGACGATCTGGTCTAAATAGGCCGAACAATGGACCCATTAGAATTTTAACTAAGTAAGAAGTATAGTAATCGAGTTTTTGCAATATAATCGTGTTGAAAAGCTCGTAATCAATTGTATGAACTCCTAAATTTGGATTAAAACTTATTTTGCAACCCTTTTGTAGAGGTTTCTGACTAGCGGGTCTAAATGGGCCAAACAGTAGACCCGTTAGAATTTTGAGTAAAAAGCACAAAAATCGAGTTTTTGCAATATAATTGTGTTGAAAAGCTCGTAATCAATTGTATGAACTCCTAAATTTGGATTAAAACATATTTTGCAGCCTTTTTGTAGAGGTTTCGGACGAGCGGGTCTAAATGGGCCGAACAATGGACCCGTTAGAATATTAACTGGGTAAAAAGAACAGAAATCGAGTTTTTGCAATATAATCGTGTTGAAAAGCTCGTAATGAATTATATGAACTCCTAAATTTTGATTAAAACTTATATTGCGGTCCTTTTGTAAGGTTTCGGACGAGCGATTCTAAATAGACAGAACAATGGACCCGTTAGAATTTTAACCGAGTAAAAAGTATAGAAATTGAGTTTTTGCAATATAATCGTGTTGAAAAGCTCTTAATCAATTATATGACTCCTAAAATTTGATTCTAACTTATTTTGCGATCTTTTTTGTAAAGGTTTCGGACGAGAGGGTCTAAATGGGCCGAACAAAGGACCCGTTAGAATATTAATTGAGTAAAAAGAACAGAAATCGAGTTTTTGCAATATAATTGTGTTGAAAAGCTCGTAATCAATTGTATGAACTCCTAAATTTGGATTAAAACTTATTTTGCAACTCTTTTGTAGAGGTTTCGGACGAGCGGGTCTAAATGGGCCGAACAATAGACCCGTTAGAATATTAACTGAGGAAAAAGAACAGAAATCGCGTTTTTGCAATATAATCGTGTTGAAAAGATCTTAATCATTTATATGAACTCCTAAAATTTGATTCTAACTTATTTTGCGATCTTTTTTGTAAAGGTTTCGGACGAGCGGGTTTAAATGGGCCGAACAATAGACCTGTTAGAATTTTATCTGAGTAAAAAAGCACAAAAATCTAGTTTTTGCAATATAATTGTGTGGAAAAGCTCGTAATCAATTGTATGAACTCCTAAATTTGGATTAAAACTTATTTTGCAACCCTTTTGTAGAGGTTTCGGACGAGCGGGTCTAAATGGGCTGAACAATGGACCCGTTAGAATATTAACTGAGTAAAAAGAATAGAAATTAAGTTTTTGCAATATAATCGTTTTGAAAAGCTCTTAATCAATTATATGAACTCCTAAAATTTGATTAAAATATATTTTGCGATCTTTTTTGTAATGGTTTCGGACGAGCGGGTCTAAATGGGCCGAACAATGGACCCGTTAGAATTTTAACTAAGTAAAAAGTACAGAAATCGAGTTTTTGCAATATAATCGTTATGAATAGCTCGTAAACAATTGTATGAACTCCTAAATTTGGATTAAAACTTATTTTGCAACCTTGTTGTAGAGGTTTCGGACGAGCGGGTCTAAATGGGCCGAACAATGGATCCGTTAGAATTTTAACTGAGTAAAAAGAACTGTAATCGAGATTTTGCAATATAATCATGTTGAAATGCTCGTAATCAATTATATGAACTCCTAAAATTTGATTCTAACATATTTTCCGGTCTTTTTTGTAAAGGTTTCGGACGAGCTGGTCTAAATGGGCCGAACAATGGACCCGTTAGAATTTTAATTGAGTAAAAAGTACAAAAATCGATTTTTTGCAATATAATCGTATTGAAAAGCTCGTAATCAATTGTATGCACTCCTAAATTTGGATTAAAACTTATTTTGCAACCCTTTTGTAGAGGTTTCGGATGAGCGGTTCTAAATGGGCCGAACAATGGACCCGTTAGAATTTTAACTGAGTAAAAAGCACACAAATTGAGTTTTTGCAATATAATTGTGTTGAAAAGCTCGTAATCAATTGTATGAACTCCTAAATTTGGATTAAAACTTATTTCAAAACCCTTTTGTAGAGGTTTCGGACGAGCGGGTCTAAATGGGCCAAACAATGAACCCGTTAGAATTTTAACTGAGTAAAAAGCACAAAAATCGAGTTTTTGCAATATAATTGTGTTGAAAAGCTCGTAATCAATTTTATGAACTCCTAAATTTGGATTAAAACTTATTTTGCATCCCTTTTGTAGAGGTTTCGGACGAGCGGGTCTAAATGGGCCGAACAGTGGACCCGTTAGAATTTTAACTGAGTAAAAGGTACAAAAAAGGAGTTTTTGAAATATAATTGTGTTGAAAAGCTCGTAATAAATTGTATGAACTCCTAAATTTGGATTAAAACTTATTTTGCAACCCTTTTGTTGAGGTTTCGGACGAGCGGGTCTAAATGGGCCGAACAATGGACCCGTTAGAATTTTAACTGAGTAAAAAGAACTGTAATCGAGATTTTGCAATAAAATCATGTGAAAAGCTCGTAATCAATTATATGAACTCCTAAAATTTGATTCTAACTTATTTTGCGGTCTTTTTTGTAAAGGTTTCGGACGAGCGGGTCTAAATGGGCCGAACAATGGACCCGTTAGAATTTTAACTGAGTAAAAAGTACAGAAATCTAGTTTTTGCAATATAATCGTATTGAAAAGCTCGTAATCAATTGTATGAACTCCTAAATTTGGATTAAAACTTATTTTGCAACCCTTTTGTAGAGGTTTCGGACGAGCGAGTCTAAATGGGCCGAACAATGGACCCGTTAGAATTTTAACTGAGTAAAAAGCACAAAAATCGAGTTTTTGCAATATAATTGTCTTGAAAAGCTCGTAATAAATTGTATGAACTTCTAAATTTGGATTAAAACTTATTTTGCAACCCTTTTGTAGAGGTTTCGGACGAGCGGGTCTAAATGGGCCGAACAATGGACCTGTTAGAATTTTAACTGAGTAAAAAGTACAGAAATCAAGTTTTTGCAATATAGTCGTGTTGAAAAGCTCGTAATCAATTATATGAAATCCTAAAATTTGACTCTAACTTGTTTTGCCGTCTTTTTTGTAGAGGTTTCGGACGAGCGGGTCTAAATGGGGCGAAGAATGGACCCGTTAAATTTTAACTGAGTAAAAAGAACAGAAATCGAGTTTTTGCAATATAATCGTATTGAAAAGCTCGTAAACAATTGTATGAACTCCTAAATTTGGATTAAAACTTATTTTGCAACCCTTTTGTAGAGGTTTCAGACGAGCGGGTCTAAATGGGTCGAACAATGGACCCGTTAGAATTTTAACTGAGTAAAAAGAACTGTAATCGAGATTTTTCAATATAATCGTGTTGAAAAGCTCGTAATCAATTATATGAACTCCTAAAATTTGATTCTAACTTCTTTTGCGGTCTTTTTTGTAAAGGTTTCAGACGAGCGAGTCTAAATGGGCCGAACAATGGACCCATTAGAATTTTAACCGAGTAAAAAGTACAGAAATCGAGTTTTTGCAATATAATCGTGTTGAAAAGCTCGTAAACAATTTTATGAACTCCTAAATTTGGATTAAAACTTATTTTGCAACCCTTTTGTAGAGGTTTCGGACGAGCGGGTCTAAATGGGCCGAACAATGGACCCGTTAGAATTTTAACTGAGTAAAAAGTACATAAATCAAGTTTTTGCAATATAATCGTGTTGAAAAGCTCTAAATCAATTATATGAACTCCTAAAATTTGATTAAAACTTATTTTGGGATCTTTTTTGTAAAGGTTTCGGACGAGCGGGTCTAAATGGGCCGAACAACGGACCCGTTAGAATTTTAACTGAGTAAAAAGAACAAAAAACGAGTTTTTGCAATATAATCGTTTGGAAAAGCTCATAAACAATTGTATGAACTCCTAAATTTGGATTAAAACTTATTTTGCAACCCTTTTGTAGAGGTTTCGGACGAGCGGGTGTAAATGGGTCGAACAATGGACCCGTTAGAATTTTAACTGAGTAAAAAGCACAAAAAAGGAGTTTTTGAAATATAATTGTGTTGAAAAGCTCGTAATAAATTGTATGAACTCCTAAATTTGGATTAAAACTTATTTTGCAACCCTTTTGTTGAGGTTTCGGACGATCGGGTCTAAATGAGCCGAACAATGGACCCGTTAGAATTTTAACGGAGTAAAAAGTACATAAATCTAGTTTTTGCAATATAATCGTTTTGAAAAGCTCGTAATCATCTGTATGAACTCTTAAATTTGGATTAAAACTTTTGTGCAACCCTTTTGTAGAGGTTTCGGACGATCTGGTCTAAATAGGCCGAACAATGGACCCATTAGAATTTTAACTAAGTAAAAAGTATAGTAATCGAGTTTTTGCAATATACTCGTGTTGAAAAGCTCGTAATCAATTGTATGAACTCCTAAATTTGGATTAAAACTTATTTTGCAACCCTTTTGTAGAGGTTTCGGACGAGCGGGTCTAAATGGGCCAAATAGTGGACCCGTTAGAATTTTAACTAAGTAAAAAGCACAAAAATCGAGTTTTTTGCAATATAATTGTGTTGAAAAGCACGTAATCAATTGTATGAACTCCTAAATTTGGATTAAAACATATTTTGCAGCCCTTTTGTAGAGGTTTCGGACGAGCGGGTCTAAATGGGCCGAACAATGGACCCGTTAGAATATTAACTGAGTAAAAAGAAAAGAAATCGATTTTTTGCAATATAATCGTGTTGAAAAGCTCGTAATCAATTATACGAACTCCTAAATTTTGATTAAAACTTATTTTGCGGTCCTTTTGTAAGGTTTCGGACGAGCGATTCTAAATAGGCAGAACAATGGACCCGTTAGAATTTTAACCGAGTAAAAAGTATAGAAATTGAGTTTTTGCAATATAATCGTGTTGAAAAGCTCTTAATCAATTATATGAACTCCTAAAATTTGATTCTAACTTATTTTACGATCTTTTTTGTAAAGGTTTCGGACGAGAGGGTCTAAATGGGCCGAACAAAGGACCCGTTAGAATATTAATTGAGTAAAAAGAACAGAAATCAAGTTTTTGCAATATAATTGTGTTGAAAAGCTCGTAATCAATTGTATGAACTCCTAAATTTGGATTAAAACTTATTTTGCAACTCTTTTGTAGAGGTTTCGGACGAGCGGGTCTAAATGGGCCGAACAATAGACCCGTGAGAATATTAACTGAGGAAAAAGAACAGAAATCGCGTTTTTGCAATATAATCGTGTTGAAAAGATCTTAATCATTTATATGAACTCCTAAAATTTGATTCTAACTTATTTTGCGATCTTTTTTGTAAATGTTTCGGACGAGCGGGTTTAAATGGGCCGAACAATAGACCCGTTAGAATTTTATCTGAGTAAAAAAGCTCAAAAATCTAGTTTTTGCAATATAATTGTGTGGAAAAGCTCGTAATCAATTGTATGAACTCCTAAATTTGGATTAAAACTTATTTTGCAACCCTTTTGTAGAGGTTTCGGACGAGCGGGTCTAAATGGGCCGAACAATGGACCCGTTAGAATATTAACTGAGTAAAAAGAACAGAAATTAAGTTTTTGCAATATAATCGTTTTGAAAAGCTCTTAATCAATTATATGAACTCCTAAAATTTGATTAAAATATATTTTGCGATCTTTTTTGTAAAGGTTTCGGACGAGCGGGTCTAAATGGGCCGAACAATGGACCCGTTAGAATTTTAACTAAGTAAAAAGTACAGAAATCGAGTTTTTGCAATATAATCGTTATGAATAGCTCGTAAACAATTGTATGAACTCCTAAATTTGGATTAAAACTTATTTTGCAACCTTGTTGTAGTGGTGTCGGACGAGCGGGTCTAAATGGGCCGAACAATGGATCCGTTAGAATTTTAACTAGGTCAAAAGAACTGTAATCGAGATTTTGCAATATAATCATGTTGAAAAGCTCGTAATCAATTATATTAACTCCTAAATTTGGATTAAAACTTATTTTGCAACCCTTTTGTAGAGGTTTCGGATGAGCGGTTCTAAATGGGCCGAACAATGGACCCGTTAGAATTTTAACTGAGTAAAAAGCACACAAATTGAGTTTTTGCAATATAATTGTGTTGAAAAGCTCATAATCAATTGTATGAACTCCTAAATTTGGATTAAAACTTATTTTAAAACCCTTTTGTAGAGGTTTCGGACGAGCGGGTCTAAATGGACCAAACAATGAACCCGTTAGAATTTTAACTGAGTAAAAAGCACAAAAATCGAGTTTTTGCAATATAATTGTGTTGAAAAGCTCGTAATCAATTTTATGAACTCCTAAATTTGGATTAAAACTTATTTTGCATCCCTTTTGTAGAGGTTTTGGACGAGCGGGTCTAAATGGGCCGAACAGTGGACCCGTTAGAATATTAACTGAGTAAAAAGAACAGAAATCGAGTTTTTGCAATATAATCGTGTTGAAAAGCTCGTAATCATTTATATAAACTCCTAAATTTTGATTGAAACTTATTTTACGGTCCTTTTTGTAAGGTTTCGGACGAGCGAGTCTAAATAGGTAGAACAATGGACCCGTTAGAATTTTAACCGAGTAAAAAGTATAGAAATTGAGTTTTTGCAATATAATCGTGTTGAAAAGCTCTTAATCAATTATATGAACTCCTAAAATTTGATTCTAACTTATTTTGCGATCTTTTTTGTAAAGGTTTCGGACGAGCGGGTCTAAATGGGCCGAACAATGGACCCGTTAGAATTTTAACTGAGTAAAAAGCACAAAAATTGAGTTTTTGCAATATAATTGTGTTGAAAAGCTCGTAATCAATTGTATGAACTCCTAAATTTGGATTAAAACTTATTTTGCAACCCTTTTGTAGAGGTTTCGGACGAGCGGGTCTAAATGGGCCGAACAATAGACCCGTTAGAATATTAACTGAGGAAAAAGAACAGAAATCGCGTTTTTGCAATATAATCGTGTTGATAAGCTCATAATCAATTATATGAACTCTTAAAATCTGATTCTAACTTATTTTGCGATCTTTTTCGTAAAGGTTTCGGATGAGCGGGTCTAAATGGGCCGAACAGTGGACCCGTTAGAATTTTAACTTAGTAAAAAGTATAGAAATCGAGTTTTTGCAATATAATCGTGTTGAAAAGCTCGTAATCAATTATATGCATTCCTAAATTTGGATTAAAACTTATTTTGCAAC
The DNA here is from genome assembly GCA_030270665.1 of Hibiscus trionum. Classification (NCBI taxonomy): domain Eukaryota; kingdom Viridiplantae; phylum Streptophyta; class Magnoliopsida; order Malvales; family Malvaceae; genus Hibiscus; species Hibiscus trionum. The sequence goes on along the minus strand of BSYR01000010.1, from coordinate 31,257,331 downwards.
CCTTTTTGTATAGGTTTCGGACGATCGGGTCTAAATAGGCCGAACAATGGACCCGTTAGAATTTTAACTCAGTAAAAAGTACAGAAATCGAGTTTTTACAATATAATCGTGTTGAAACGCTCGTGATCAATGGTACGAACTCCTAAATTTTGATTAACACTTATTTTGCAACCCTTTTGTAGAGGTTTCGGACGAGCGGGAATAAATGGGCCGAACAATGGACCCGTTAGAATTTTAACTGAGTAAAAAGCACAAAAATCGAGTTTTTGCAATATAATTGTGTTGAAAAGCTCTTAATCAATTGTATGAACTCCTAAATTTGGATTAAAACTTATTTTGCAGCCCTTTTGTAGAGGTTTCTGACGAGCGGGTCTAAATGGGCCGAACAATGGACCCGTTAGAATATTAACTGAGTAAAAAGAACAGAAATCAAGTTTTTTCAATATAATCCTGTTGAAAAGCTCTTAAACAATTATATGAACTCCTAAAATTTGATTAAAATTTATTTTGCGATCTTTTTTTGTAAAGGTTTCGGACGAGCGGGTCTAAATGGGCCGAACAATGGACCCGTTAAAATTTTAACTGAGTAAAAAGTACAGAAATCGAGTTTTTGCAATATAATCGTGTTGAAAAGCTCGTAATCAATTGCATGAACTCCTAAATTTTGATTAAAACTTATTTTGCAACCCTTTTGTAGAGGTTTTGGACGAGCGAGTCTAAATGGGCCGAACAACGGACCCGTTAGAATTTTAACTGAGTAAAAAGCACAAAAATCGAGTTTTTGCAATATAATCATGTTGAAAAGCACTTAATCAATTATACGAACTCCTAAAATTTGATTAAAACTTAGTTTGCGATCTTTATGTAACGGTTTCGGACGAGCGGGTCTAAATGGGCCGAACAATGGACCCGTTAGAATTTTAACTGAGTAAAAAGTACAGAAATCGAGTTTTTGCAATATAATCGTATTGAAAAGCTCGTAATCAATTGTATGAACTCCTAAATTTGGATTAAAACTTATTTTGCAACCCTTTTGTAGAGGTTTCGGATGAGCGGTTCTAAATGGGACGAACAATGGACCCGTTAGAATTTTAACTGACTAAAAAGCACACAAATCGAGTTTTTATAATATAATTGTGTTGAAAAGCTCGTAATCAATTGTATGAACTCCTAAATTTGGATTAAAACTTATTTTGCAACCCTTTTGTAGAGGTTTCGGACGAGCGGGTCTAAATGGGCCGAACAATGGATCCGTTAGAATTTTAACTGAGTAAAAAGAACAGAAATCGAGTTTTTGCAATATAATCGTGTTGAAAAGCTCGTAATCAATTGTACGAACTCCTAAATTTGGATTAAAACTTATTTTGCAACCCTTTTGTAGAGGTTTCGGACGAGCGGGTCTAAATGGGCCGAACAATGGACCCGTTAGAATTTTAACTGAGTAAAAAGAACTGTAATCGAGATTTTGCAATAAAATCATGTGAAAAGCTCGTAATCAATTATATGAACTCCTAAAATTTGATTCTAACTTATTTTGTGGTCTTTTTTGTAAAGGTTTCGGACGAGCGGGTCTAAATGGGCCGAACAATGGACCCGTTAGAATTTTAACTGAGTAAAAAGTACAGAAATCGAGTTTTTGCAATATAATCGTATTGAAAAGCTCGTAATCAATTGTATGAACTCCTAAATTTGGATTAAAACTTATTTTGCAACCCTTTTGTAGAGGTTTCGGATGAGCGGTTCTAAATGGGACGAACAATGGACCCGTTAGAATTTTAACTGACTAAAAAGCACACAAATCGAGTTTTTGTAATATAATTGTGTTGAAAAGCTCGTAATCAATTGTATGAACTCCTAAATTTGGATTAAAACTTATTTTGCAACCCTTTTGTAGAGGTTTCGGACGAGCGGGTCTAAATGGGCCGAACAATGGATCCGTTAGAATTTTAACTGAGTAAAAAGAACAGAAATCGAGTTTTAGCAATATAATCATGTTGAAAAGCTCGTAATCAATTATATGCATTCCTAAATTTGGATTAAAACTTATTTTGCAACCCTTTTTGTATAGGTTTCGGACGATCGGGTCTAAATGGGCCGAACAATGGACCCGTTTGAATTTTAACTGAGTAAAAAGAACTGTAATCGAGTTTTTACAATATAATCATGTTGAAAAGCTCGTAATCAATTATATGCATTCCTAAATTTGGATTAAAACTTATTTTGCAGCCCTTTTTGTAGAGGTTTCGGAGGAGTGGGTCTAAACGGGCCGAACAATGGACCCGTTAGAATTATAACTGAGTAAAAAGAATAGAAATCGAGTTTTAGCAATATAATCATGTTGAAAAGCTCGTAATCAATTATATGCATTCCTAAATTTGGATTAAAACTTATTTTGCAACCCTTTTTGTATAGGTTTCGGACGATCGGGTCTAAATGGGCCGAACAATGGACCCGTTTGAATTTTAACTGAGTAAAAAGAACTGTAATCGAGTTTTTACAATATAATCATGTTGAAAAGCTCGTAATCAATTATATGCATTCCTAAATTTGGATTAAAACTTATTTTGCAACCCCTTTGTATAGGTTTCGGACGATCGGGTCTAAAAGGGCCGAACAATGGACCCGTTAGAATTTTAACTGAGTAAAAAGAACTGTAATCGAGTTTTTACAATATAATCATGTTGAAAAGCTCGTAATCAATTATATGCATTCCTAAATTTGGATTAAAACTTATTTTGCAACCCCTTTTGTATAGGTTTCGGACGATCGGGTCTAAAAGGGCCGAACAATGGACCCGTTAGAATTTTAACTGAGTAAAAAGCACAAAAATCGAGTTTTTGCAATATAATCGTGTTGAAAAGCTCGTAAACAATTGTTTGAACTCCTAAATTTGGATTAAAACTTATTTTGCAACCCTTTTGTAGAGGTTTCGGACGAGCGGGTCTAAATGGGTCGAACAATGGACCCGTTAGAAATTTAACTGAGTAAAAAGAACTGTAATCGAGATTTTTCAATATATTCATGTTGAAAAGCTCGTAATCAATTATATGAACTCCTAAAATTTGATTCTAACTTCTTTTGCGGTCTTTTTTTGTAAAGGTTTCGGACGAGCGGGTCTAAATGGGCCGAAGAATGGACTCGTTAGAATTTTAACTGAGTAAAAAGTACAGAAATCGAGTTTTTGCAATATAATCGTGTTGAAAAGCTCGTAAAAAATTGTATGAACTCCTAAATTTGGATTAAAACTTATTTTGCAACTCTTTTGTAGAGGTTTCGGACGAGCGGGTCTAAGTGGGCCGAACAATGGACCCGTTAGAATTTTAACTGAGTAAAAAGCACAAAAATCGAGTTTTTGCAATATAATTGTGTTGAAAAGCTCGTAATCAATTGTATGAACTCCTAAATTTGGATTAAAACTTATTTTGCAACTCTTTTGTAGAGGTTTCGGACGAGCGGGTCTAAATGGGCCGAACAATAGACCCGTTAGAATATTAACTGAGGAAAAAGAACAGAAATCGCGTTTTTGCAATATAATCGTGTTGAAAAGATCTTAATCATTTATATGAACTCCTAAAATTTGATTCTAACTTATTTTGCGATCTTTTTTGTAAATGTTTCGGACGAGCGGGTTTAAATGGGCCGAACAATAGACCCGTTAGAATTTTATCTGAGTAAAAAAGCTCAAAAATCTAGTTTTTGCAATATAATTGTGTGGAAAAGCTCGTAATCAATTGTATGAACTCCTAAATTTGGATTAAAACTTATTTTGCAACCCTTTTGTAGAGGTTTCGGACGAGCGGGTCTAAATGGGCCGAACAATGGACCCGTTAGAATATTAACTGAGTAAAAAGAACAGAAATTAAGTTTTTGCAATATAATCGTTTTGAAAAGCTCTTAATCAATTATATGAACTCCTAAAATTTGATTAAAATATATTTTGCGATCTTTTTTGTAAAGGTTTCGGACGAGCGGGTCTAAATGGGCCGAACAATGGACCCGTTAGAATTTTAACTAAGTAAAAAGTACAGAAATCGAGTTTTTGCAATATAATTGTTATGAATAGCTCGTAAACAATTGTATGAACTCCTAAATTTGGATTAAAACTTATTTTGCAACCTTGTTGTAGAGGTTTCGGACGAGCGGGTCTAAATGGGCCGAACAATGGATCCGTTAGAATTTTAACTAGGTCAAAAGAACTGTAATCGAGATTTTGCAATATAATCATGTTGAAAAGCTCGTAATCAATTATATGAACTCCTAAAATTTGATTCTAACATATTTTCCGGTCTTTTTTGTAAAGGTTTCGGACGAGCGGGTCTAAATGGGCCGAACAATGGACCCGTTAGAATTTTAACTGAGTAAAAAGTACAGAAATCGAGTTTTTGCAATATAATCGTATTGAAAAGCACGTAATCAATTGTATGAACTCCTAAATTTGGATTAAAACTTATTTTGCAACCCTTTTGTAGAGGTTTCGGATGAGCGGTTCTAAATTGGACGAAAAATGGACCCGTTAGAATTTTAACTGACTAAAAAGCACACAAATCGAGTTTTTGTAATATAATTGTGTTGAAAAGCTCGTAATCAATTGTATGAACTCCTAAATTTGGATTAAAACTTATTTTGCAACCCTTTTGTAGAGGTTTCGGACGAGCGGGTCTAAATGGGCAGAACAATGGATCCGTTAGAATTTTAACTGAGTAAAAAGAACAGAAATCGAGTTTTTGCAATATAATCGTGTTGAAAAGCTCGTAATCAATTGTATGAACTCCTAAATTTGGATTAAAACTTATTCTGCAACCCTTTGTAGAGGTTTCGGACGAGCGGGTCTAAATGGGCCGAACAGTGGACCCGTTAGAATTTTAACTGAGTGAAAAGTATAGAAATCGAGTTTTTGCAATATAATCGTGTTGAAAAGCACGTAATCAATTATATGCATTCCTGAATTTGGATTAAAACTTATTTTGCAGCCCTTTTTGTAGAGGTTTCGGAGGAGTGGGTCTAAACGGGCCGAACAATGGACCCGTTAGAATTTTAACTGAGTAAAAAGAATAGAAATCGAGTTTTAGCAATATAATCATGTTGAAAAGCTCGTAATCAATTATATGCATTCCTAAATTTGGATTAAAACTTATTTTGCAACCCTTTTTGTATAGGTTTCGGACGATCGGGTCTAAATGGGCCGAACAATGGACCCGTTTGAATTTTAACTAAGTAAAAAGAACTGTAATCGAGTTTTTACAATATAATCATGTTGAAAAGCTCGTAATCAATTATATGCATTCCTAAATTTGGATTAAAACTTATTTTGAAACCCCTTTTGTATAGGTTTCGGACGATCGGGTCTAAAAGGGCCGAACAATGGACCCGTTAGAATTTTAACTGAGTAAAAAGAACTGTAATCGAGTTTTTACAATATAATCATGTTGAAAAGCTCGTAATCAATTATATGCATTCCTAAATTTGGATTAAAACTTATTTTGCAACCCCTTTTGTATAGGTTTCGGACGATCGGGTCTAAAAGGGCCGAACAATGGACCCGTTAGAATTTTAACTGAGTAAAAAGAACTGCAATCGAGTTTTTACAATATAATCATGTTGAAAAGCTCTTAATCAATTATATGCATTCCTAAATTTGGATTAAAACTTATTTTGCAACCCCTTTTGTATAGGTTTCGGACGATCGGGTCTAAAAGGGCCGAACAATGGACCCGTTAGAATTTTAACTGAGTAAAAAGCACAAAAATCGAGTTTTTGCAATATAATCGTGTTGAAAAGCTCGTAAACAATTGTTTGAACTCCTAAATTTGGATTAAAACTTATTTTGCAACCCTTTTGTAGAGGTTTCGGACGAGCGGGTCTAAATGGGTCGAACAATGGACCCGTTAGAATTTTAACTGAGTAAAAAGAACTGTAATCGAGATTTTGCAATATAATCCTGTTGAAAAGCTCGTAATCAATTGTATGAACTCCTAAAATTTGATTCTAACTTCTTTTGCGGTCTTTTTTTGTAAAGGTTTCGGACGAGCGGGTCTAAATGGGCCGAAGAATGGACTCGTTAGAATTTTAACTGAGTAAAAAGTACAGAAATCGAGTTTTTGCAATATAATCGTGTTGAAAAGCTCGTAAACAATTGTATGAACTCCTAAATTTGGATTAAAACTTATTTTGCAACTCTTTTGTAGAGGTTTCGGACGAGCGGGTCTAAGTGGGCCGAACAATGGACCCGTTAGAATTTTAACTGAGTAAAAAGCACAAAAATCGAGTTTTTGCAATATAATTGTGTTGAAAAGCTCGTAATCAATTGTATGAACTCCTAAATTTGGATTAAAACTTATTTTGCAACTCTTTTGTAGAGGTTTCGGACGAGCGGGTCTAAATGGGCCGAACAATAGACCCGTTAGAATATTAACTGAGGAAAAAGAACAGAAATCGCGTTTTTGCAATATAATCGTGTTGAAAAGATCTTAATCATTTATATGAACTCCTAAAATTTGATTCTAACTTATTTTGCGATCTTTTTTGTAAATGTTTCGGACGAGCGGGTTTAAATGGGCCGAACAATAGACCCGTTAGAATTTTATCTGAGTAAAAAAGCTCAAAAATCTAGTTTTTGCAATATAATTGTGTGGAAAAGCTCGTAATCAATTGTATGAACTCCTAAATTTGGATTAAAACTTATTTTGCAACCCTTTTGTAGAGGTTTCGGACGAGCGGGTCTAAATGGGCCGAACAATGGACCCGTTAGAATATTAACTGAGTAAAAGGAACAGAAATTAAGTTTTTGCAATATAATCGTTTTGAAAAGCTCTTAATCAATTATATGAACTCCTAAAATTTGATTAAAATATATTTTGCGATCTTTTTTGTAAAGGTTTCGGACGAGCAGGTCTAAATGGGCCGAACAATGGACCCGTTAGAATTTTAACTAAGTAAAAAGTACAGAAATCGAGTTTTTGCAATATAATCGTTATGAATAGCTTGTAAACAATTGTATGAACTCCTAAATTTGGATTAAAACTTATTTTGCAACCTTGTTGTAGAGGTTTCGGACGAGCGGGTCTAAATGGGCCGAACAATGGATCCGTTAGAATTTTAACTAGGTCAAAAGAACTGTAATCGAGATTTTGCAATATAATCATGTTGAAAAGCTCGTAATCAATTATATGAACTCCTAAAATTTGATTCTAACATATTTTCCGGTCTTTTTTGTAAAGGTTTCGGACGAGCGGGTCTAAATGGGCCGAACAATGGACCCGTTAGAATTTTAACTGAGTAAAAAGTACAGAAATCGAGTTTTTGCAATATAATCGTATTGAAAAGCTCGTAATCAATTGTATAAACTCCTAAATTTGGATTAAAACTTATTTTGCAACCCTTTTGTAGAGGTTTCGGATGAGCGGTTCTAAATTGGACGAACAATGGACCCGTTAGAATTTTAACTGACTAAAAAGCACACAAATCGAGTTTTTGTAATATAATTGTGTTGAAAAGCTCGTAATCAATTGTATGAACTCCTAAATTTGGATTAAAACTTATTTTGCAACCCTTTTGTAGAGGTTTCGGACGAGCGGGTCTAAATGGGCCGAACAATAGATCCGTTAGAATTTTAACTGAGTAAAAAGAACAGAAATCGAGTTTTTTGCAATATAATCGTGTTGAAAAGCTCGTAATCAAATGTATGAACTCCTAAATTTGGATTAAAACTTATTCTGCAACCCTTTGTAGAGGTTTCAGACGAGCGGGTCTAAATGGGCCGAACAGTGGACCCGTTAGAATTTTAACTGAGTGAAAAGTATAGAAATCGAGTTTTTGCAATATAATCGTGTTGAAAAGCACGTAATCAATTATATGCATTCCTGAATTTGGATTAAAACTTATTTTGCAGCCCTTTTTGTAGAGGTTTCGGAGGAGTGGGTCTAAACGGGCCGAACAATGGACCCGTTAGAATTTTAACTGAGTAAAACGAATAGAAATTGAGTTTTAGCAATATAATCATGTTGAAAAGCTCGTAATCAATTATATGCATTCCTAAATTTGGATTAAAACTTATTTTGCAACCCTTTTTGTATAAGTTTCGGACGATCGGGTCTAAATGGGCCGAACAATGGACCCGTTTGAATTTTAACTGAGTAAAAAGAACTGTAATCGAGTTTTTACAATATAATCATGTTGAAAAGCTCGTAATCAATTATATGCATTCCTAAATTTGGATTAAAACTTATTTTGCAACCCATTTTGTATAGGTTTCGGACGAACGGGTCTAAAAGGGCCGAACAATGGACCCGTTAGAATTTTAACTGAGTAAAAAGAACTGTAATCGAGTTTTTACAATATAATCATGTTGAAAAGCTCGTAATCAATTATATGCATTCCTAAATTTGGATTAAAACTTATTTTGCAACCCCTTTTGTATAGGTTTCGGACGATCGGGTCTAAAAGGGCCGAACAATGGACCCGTTAGAATTTTAACTGAGTAAAAAGCACAAAAATCGAGTTTTTGCAATATAATCGTGTTGAAAAGCTCGTAAACAATTGTTTGAACTCCTAAATTTGGATTAAAACTTATTTTGCAACCCCTTTTGTATAGGTTTCGGACGATCGGGTCTAAAAGGGCCGAACAATGGACCCGTTAGAATTTTAACTGAGTAAAAAGAACTGTAATCGAGTTTTTACAATATAATCATGTTGAAAAGCTCGTAATCAATTATATGCATTCCTAAATTTGGATTAAAACTTATTTTGCAACCCCTTTTGTATAGGTTTCGGACGATCGGGTCTAAAAGGGCGGAACAATGGACCCGTTAGAATTTTAACTGAGTAAAAAGCACAAAAATCGAGTTTTTGCAATATAATCGTGTTGAAAAGCTCGTAAACAATTGTTTGAACTCCTAAATTTGGATTAAAACTTATTTTGCAACCCTTTTGTAGAGGTTTCGGACGAGCGAGTCCAAATAGGCAGAACAATGGACCCGTTAGAATTTTAACCGAGTAAAAAGTATAGAAATTGAGTTTTTGCAATATAATCCTGTTGAAAAGCTCGTAATCAATTGTATGAACTCCTAAAATTTGATTCTAACTTATTTTGCGGTCTTTTTTGTAAAGGTTTCGGATGAGCGGGTCTAAATGGGCCGAACAATGGACCCGTTAGAATTTTAACTGAGTAAAAAGTACAGAAATCGAGTTTTTGCAATATAATCGTATTGAAAAGCTCGTAATCAATTTTATGAACTCCTAAATTTGGATTAAAACTTATTTTGCAACCCTTTTGTAGAGGTTTCGGATGAGCGGTTCTAAATGGGACGAATAATGGACCCGTTAGAATTTTAACTGACTAAAAAGCACACAAATCGAGTTTTTGTAATATAATTGTGTTGAAAAGCTCGTAATCAATTGTATGAACTCCTAAATTTGGATTAAAACTTATTTTGCAACCCTTTTGTAGAGGTTTCGGACGAGCGGGTCTAAATGGGCCGAACAATGGATCCGTTAGAATTTTAACTGAGTAAAAAGAACAGAAATCGAGTTTTTGCAATATAATCGTGTTGAAAAGCTCGTAATCAATTGTATGAACTCCTAAATTTGGATTAAAACTTATTCTGCAACCATTTGTAGAGGTTTCGGACGAGCGGGTCTAAATGGGCCGAACAGTGGACCCGTTAGAATTTCAACTGAGTGAAAAGTATAGAAATCGAGTTTTTGCAATATAATCGTGTTGAAAAGCACGTAATCAATTATATGCATTCCTGAATTTGGATTAAAACTTATTTTGCAGCCCTTTTTGTAGAGGTTTCGGAGGAGTGGGTCTAAACGGGCCGAACAATGGACCCGTTATAATTTTAACTGAGTAAAAAGAATAGAAATCGAGTTTTAGCAATATAATCATGTTGAAAAGCTCATAATCAATTATATGCATTCCTAAATTTGGATTAAAACTTATTTTACAACCCTTTTTGTATAGGTTTCGGACGATCGGGTCTAAATGGGCCGAACAATGGACCCGTTTGAATTTTAACTGAGTAAAAAGAACTGTATTCAAGTTTTTACAATATAATCGTGTTGAAAAGCTCGTAATCAATTATATGCATTCCTAAATTTGGATTAAAACTTATTTTGCAACCCCTTTTGTATAGGTTTCGGACGATCGGGTCTAAAAGGGCCGAACAATGGACCCGTTAGAATTTTAACTGAGTAAAAAGCACAAAAATCGAGTTTTTGCAATATAATCGTGTTGAAAAGCTCGTAAACAATTGTTTGAACTCCTAAATTTGGATTAAAACTTATTTTGCAACCCTTTTGTAGAGGTTTCGGACGAGCGGGTCTAAATGGGTCGAACAATGGACCCGTTAGAATTTTAACTGAGTAAAAAGAACTGTAATCGAGATTTTTCAATATATTCATGTTGAAAAGCTCGTAATCAATTATATGAACTCCTAAAATTTGATTCTAACTTCTTTTGCGGTCTTTTTTTTGTAAAGGTTTCGGACGAGCGGGTCTAAATGGGCCGAACAATGGACTCGTTAGAATTTTAACTGAGTAAAAAGTACAGAAATCGAGTTTTTGCAATATAATCGTGTTGAAAAGCTCGTAAACAATGTTATGAACTCCTAAATTTGGATTAAAACTTATTTTGCAACCCTTTTGTAGAGGTTTCGGACGAGCGGGTCTAAATGGGCCGAAAATGGATCCGTTAGAATTTTAACTGAGTAAAAAGTACATAAATCAAGTTTTTGCAATATAATCGTGTTGAAAAGCTCTTAATCAATTATATGAACTCCTAAAATTTGATTAAAACTTATTTTGGGATCTTTTTTGTAAAGGTTTCGGACGAGCGGGTCTAAATAGGCCGAACAACGGACCCGTTAGAATTTTAACTGACTAAAAAGTACATAAATCGAGTTTTTGCAATATAATCATGTTGAAAAGCTCGTAATCAATTGTATGAACTCCTAAATTTTGATTAAACCTTATTTTGCAACCCTTTTGTAGAGATTTCGGACGAGCGGGTCTAAATGGGCCGAACAATGGACCCGTTAGAATTTTAACTGAGTAAAAAGCACAAAAATCGAGTTTTTGCAATATAATTGGGTTGAAAAGCTCGTAATCAATTGTATGAACTCCTAAATTTGGATTAAAAGTTATTTTGCAACCCTTTTGTCAAGATTTCGGACGAGCGGGTCTAAATGGGCCGAACAATGGACCCGTTAGTATTTTAACTGAGTAAAAAGTACAGAAATCAAGTTTTTGCAATATAGTCGTGTTGAAAAGCTCGTAATCAATTGTATGAACTCCTAAATTTGGATTAAAACTTATTTTGCAACCCTTTTGTAGAGGTTTCGGACGAGCGGGTCTAAATGAGCCGAACAATGGACCCGTTAGAATTTTAATTGAGTAAAAACAATAGAAATCGAGTTTTTGCAATATAATATTTTTGAAAAGCTCGTAATCAATTATATGAACTTTCAAAATTTGATTCTAACTTATTTTGCGGTCTTTTTTGTAAAGGTTTCAGACGAGCGGGTCTACATGGGCCGAACAATGGACCCATTAGAATTTTAACTGAGTAAAAAGTACAGAAATCGAGTTTTTGCAATATAATCCTGTTGAAAAGCTCGTAAACAATTGTATGAACTCCTAAATTTGGATTAAAACTTATTTTGCAACCCTTTTGTAGAGGTTTCGGACGAGCGAGTCTAAATGGGCCGAACAATGGACCCGTTAGAATTTTAACTGAGTAAAAGAAACTGTAATCGAGATTTTTCAATATAATCGTGTTGAAAAGCTCCTAATCAATTATATGAACTCCTAAAATTTGATTCTAACTTCTTTTGCGGTCTTTTTTTTAAAGGTTTCAGACGAGCGGGTCTAAATGGGCCGAACAATGGACCCATTAGAATTTTAACTGAGTAAAAAGTACAGAAATCGAGTTGTTGCAATATAATCATGTTGAAAAGCTCGTAATCAATTGTATGAACTCCTAAATTTTGATTAAACCTTATTTTGCAACCCTTTTGTAGAGGTTTCGGACGAGCGGGTCTAAATGGGCCGAACAATGGACCCGTTAGAATTTTAACTGAGTAAAAAGCACAAAAATCGAGTTTTTGCAATATAATTGAGTTGAAAAGCTCGTAATCAATTGTATGAACTCCTAAATTTGGATTAAAAGTTATTTTGCAACCCTTTTGTCAAGGTTTCGGACGAGCGGGTCTAAATGGGCCGAACAATGGACCCGTTAGTATTTTAACTGAGTAAAAAGTACAGAAATCAAGTTTTTGCAATATAGTCGTGTTGAAAAGCTCGTAATCAATTGTATGAACTCCTAAATTTGGATTAAAACTTATTTTGTAACCCTTTTGTAGAGGTTTCGGACGAGCGGGTCTAAATGAGCCGAACAATGGACCCGTTAGAATTTTAATTGAGTAAAAACAACAGAAATCGAGTTTTTGCAATATAATATTTATGAAAAGCTCGTAATCAATTATATGAACTTTCAAAATTTGATTCTAACTTATTTTGCGGTCTTTTTTGTAAAGGTTTCAGACGAGCGGGTCTAAATGGGCCGAACAATGGACCCATTAGAATTTTAACTGAGTAAAAAGTACAGAAATCGAGTTTTTGCAATATAATCGTGTTGAAAAGCTCGTAAACAATTGTATGAACTCCTAAATTTGGATTAAAACTTATTTTGCAACCCTTTTGTAGAGGTTTCGGACGAGCGAGTCTAAATGGGCCGAACAATGGACCCGTTAGAATTTTAACTGAGTAAAAGAAACTGTAATCGAGATTTTTCAATATAATCGTGTTGAAAAGCTCCTAATCAATTATATGAACTCCTAAAATTTGATTCTAACTTCTTTTGCGGTCTTTTTTTTAAAGGTTTCAGACGAGCGGGTCTAAATGGGCCGAACAATGGACCCATTAGAATTTTAACTGAGTAAAAAGTACAGAAATCGAGTTGTTGCAATATAATCTTGTTGAAAAGCTCGTAAACAATTGTATGAACTCCTAAATTTGGATTAAAACTTATTTTGCAACCCTTTTGTAGAGGTTTCGGACGAGCGGGTCTAAATGGGTCGAACAATGGACCCATTAGAATTTTAACTGAGTAAAAAGAACTGTAATCGAGATTTTTCAATATATTCATGTTGAAAAGCTTGTAATCAATTATATGAACTCCTAAAATTTGATTCTAACTTCTTTTGCGGTCTTTTTTGTAAAGGTTTCGGACGAGCGTGTCTAAATGGGCCGAAAAATGGACCCGTTAGAATTTTAACTGAGTAAAAAGTACAGAAATTGAGATTTTACAATATAATCGTATTGAAAAGCTCGTAATCAATTGTTTGAACTCCTAAATTTGGATTAAAACTTATTTTGCAACCATTTTGTAGAGGTTTCGGACGAGCGGGTCTAAACGGGCCGAACAATGGACCCGTTAGAATTTTAATTGAGTAAAAAGTACAGAAATCAAGTTTTTGCAATATAGTCATGTTGAAAGCTCTTAATCAATTATATGAAATCCTAAAATTTGATTCTAACTTGTTTGTCGATCTTTTTTATAGATGTTTCGGACGAGCGGGTCAAAATGGGGCGAACAATGGACCCGTTAGAATTTTAACAGAGTAAAAAGAACATAAATCGTGTTTTTGCAATATAATCGTGTTGAAAAGCACATAAACAATTGTATGAACTCCTAAATTTGGATTAAAACTTATTTTGCAACCCTTTTGTAGAGGTTTCGGACGAGCGAGTCTAAATGGGCCGAACAATGGACCCGTTAGAATTTTAACTGAGTAAAAAGAACTGTAATCGAGTTTTTACAATATAATCTTGTTGAAAAGCTCGTAATCAATTATATGCATTCCTAAAGTTGGATTAAAACTTATTTTGCAACCCCTTTTGTATAGGTTTCGGACTATCGGGTCTAAATGGGCCGAACAATCGACCCGTTAGAATTTTAACTGAGTAAAAAGCACAAAAATCGAGTTTTTGCAATATAATCGTGTTGAAAAGCTCGTAAACAATTGTATGAACTCCTAAATTTGGATTAAAACTTATTTTGCAACCCTTTTGTAGAGGTTTCGGACGAGCGGGTCTAAATGGGTCGAACAATGGACCCGTTAGAATTTTAACTGAATAAAAAGAACTGTAATCGAGAATTTTCAATATAATCGTGTTGAAAAGCTCGTAATCAATTATATGAACCCCTAAAATTTGATTCCAACCTCTTTTGCGGTCTTTTTTTGTAAAGGTTTCGGACGAGCGTGTCTAAATGGGCCGAACAATGGAACCGTTAGAATTTTAACTGAGTAAAAAGTACAGAAATCGAGATTTTACAATTTAATCGTATTGAAAAGCTCGTAATCATTTGTACGAACTCCTAAATTTGGATTAAAACTTATTTTGCAACCGTTTTGTAGAGGTTTCGGACGAGCGGGTTTAAATGGGCCGAACAATGGACCCGTTAGAATTTTAACTGAGTAAAAAGTACAGAAATCAAGTTTTTGCAATATAGTCGTGTTGAAAAGCTCGTAATCAATTATATGAAATTCTAAAATTTGATTCTAACTTGTTTTGCGGTCTTTTTTGTAAAGGTTTCGGACGAGCGGGTCTAAATAGGGCGAACAGTGGACCCGTTAGAATTTTATCTGAGTAAAAAGAACAGAAATCGAGTTTTTGCAATATAATCGTGTTGAAAAGCTCGTAAGCAATTTTATGAACTCCTAAATTTGGATTAAAACTTATTTTGCAACTCTTTTGTAGAGGTTTCGGACGAGCGGGTCTAAATGGGCCGAACAATGGACCCGTTAGAATTTTAACTGAGTAAAAAGAACAGAAATCGAGATTTTGCAATATAATGTTTTTGAAAAGCTCGTAATCAATTATATGAACTCCCAAAATTTGATTCTAACTTATTTTGAGGTCTTTTTTGTAAAGGTTTCGGACGAGCGAGTCTAAATGGGCCGAACAATGGACCCGTTAGAATTTTAACTGAGTAAAAAGTACAGAAATGGAGTTTTTGCAATATAATCGTATGTAAAAGCTCGTAATCAATTGTATGAACTCCTAAATTTGGTTTAAAACTTATTTTGCAATCCTTTGTAGAGGTTTCGGACGAGCTGGTCTAAATGGGCCGAACAGTGGACCAGTTAGAATTTTAACTAAGTAAAATGTATAGAACTCGAGTTTTTGTAATATAATCGTGTTGAAAAGCACGTAATCAATTATATGCATTCCTAAATTTGGATTAAAACTTATTTTGTAGCCCTTTTTGTATAGGTTTCGGACGATCGAGTCTAAATGGGCCGAACAATGGACCCGTTAGAATTTTAACTGAGTAAAAAGTACAGAAATCGAGTTTTTGCAATATAATCGTTTGAAACGCTCGTAATCAATTGTATGAACTCCTAAATTTGGATTAAAACTTATTTTGTAACCCTTTTGTTGAGGTTTCGGATGAGCGGGTCTAAATGAGCCGAACAATGGACCCGTTAGAATTTTAACGGAGTAAAAAGTACAGAAATCTAGTTTTTGCAATATAATTGTGTTGAAAAGCTCGTAATCAATTGTATGAACTCCTAAATTTGGATTAAAACTTATTTTGCAACCCTTTTGTTGAGGTTTCGGACGAGCGGGTCTAAATGAGCCGAACAATGGACCCGTTAGAATTTTAACGGAGTATAAAGTACAGAAATCTAGTTTTTGCAATATAATCGTTTTGAAAAGCTCGTAATCATCTGTATGAACTCTTAAATTTGGATTAAAACTTATTTTGTAACCCTTTTTTAGAGGTTTCAGACGAGCGGGTCCTAATGGGCCGAAAATAAGACCCATTAGAATTTTAACTAAGTAAAAAGTATAGTAATCGAGTTTTTGCAATATAATTGTGTTGAAAAGCTCGTAATCAATTATAAACATTCCTAAATTTGGATTAAAACTTATTGTGCAACCCTTTTTGTATAGGTTTCGGACAATCGGGTCTAAATAGGCCGAACAATGGACCCGCTAGAATTTTAACTAAGTAAAAAGTACAGAAATCGAGTTTTTGCATTATAATCGTGTTGAAACGCTCGTGATCAATTGTATGAACTCCTAAATTTGGATTAACACTTATTTTGCAACCCTTTTGTAGAGGTTTCGGACGAGCGGGTCTAAGTGGGCCGAACAATGGACCCGTTAGAATTTTAACTGAGTAAAAAGCACAAAAATCGAGTTTTTGCAATATAATTGTGTTGAAAAGCTCGTAATCAATTGTATGAACTCCTAAATTTGGATTAAAACTTATTTTGCAACCCTTTTGTAGAGGTTTCGGACGAGCGGGTCTAAATGGGCCAAACAATGGACCCGTTAGAATATTAACTGAGTAAAAAGAATAGAAATCAAGTTTTTGCAATATAATCGTGCTGAAAAGCTCTTAATCAATTATATGAACTACTAAAATTTGATTAAAATTTATTTTGCTATCTTTTTTGAAAAGGTTTCGGACGAGCGGGTCTAAATGGGCCGAACAATGGACCCGTTAGAATTTTAACTGAGTAACAAAGTACATAAATCTAGTTTTTGCAATATAATCGAGTTGAAAAGCTCGTAAACAATTGTATGAACTCCTAAATTTGTATTAAAACTTATTTTGCAACCCTTTTGTAGAGGTTTCGGACGAGCGGGTCTAAATGGGCCGAACAATGGACCCGTAAGAATATTAACAGAGTAAAAAGAATAGAAATCGAGTTTTTGCAAAATAATCGTGTTGAAAAGCTCGTAATCAATTATATGAACTCCTAAATTTTGATTAAAACTTATTTTGCGGTCCTTTTTGTAAGGTTTCGGACGAGCGAGTCTAAATAGGCAGAACAATGGACCCGTTAGAATTTTAACCGAGTAAAAAGTATAGAAATTGAGTTTTTGCAATATAATCGTGTTGAAAAGCTCTTAATCAATTATATGAACTCCTAAAATTTGATTCTAACTTATTTTGCGATCCTTTTTGTAAAGGTTTCGGACGAGCGGGTCTAAATGAGCCGAACAATGGACCCGTTAGAATATTAACTGAGTAAAAACAACAGAAATCGAGTTTTTGCAATATAATTTTGTTGAAAAGCTCGTAATCAATTGTATGAACTCCTAAATTTGGATTAAAACTTATTTTGCAACCCTTTTGTAGAGGTTTCGGACGAGCGGGTCTAAATGGGCCGAACAATAGACCCGTTAGAATATTAACTGAGGAAAAAGAACAGAAATCGTGTTTTTGCAATATAATAGTGTTGAGAAGCTCTTAATCAATTATATGAACTCCTAAAATTTGATTCTAACTTATTTTGCGATCTTTTTTGTAAAGGTTTCGGACGAGCGGGTCTAAATGGGCCGAACAATGGACCCGTTAGAATTTTAACTGAGTAAAAAGCACAAAAATCGAGTTTTTGCAATATAATTGTGTTGAAAAGCTCGTAATCAATTGTATGAACTCCTAAATTTGGATTAAAATTTATTTTGCAACGCTTTTATAGAGGTTTCGGACGAGCGGGTCTAAATGGGCCAAACAATGGACCCGTTAGAATATTAACTGAGTAAAAAGAATAGAAATCAAGTTTTTGCAATATAATCGTGCTGAAAAGCTCTTAATCAATTATATGAACTCCTAAATTTGGATTAAAACTTTTTTTGCAACCCTTTTGTAGAGGTTTCGGACGAGCGAATCTAAATGGGCCGAACAATGGACCCGTTAGAATATTAACTGTGTAAAAAGTACAGAAATCAAGTTTTTTCAACATAATCGTGTTGGAAAGCTCTTAATCAATTATATGAACTCCTAAAATTTGATTAAAATTTATTTTGCGATCTTTTTTTGTAAAGGTTTCGGACGAGCGGGTCTAAATGGGCCGAACAATGGACCCGTTAGAATTTTAAATGAGTAAAAAGTACAAAAATCGAGTTTTTGCAATATAATCGTGTTGAAAAGCTCGTAATCAATTGCATGAACTCCTAAATTTTGATTAAAACTTATTTTGCAACCCTTTTGTAGAGGTTTCGGACGAGCGAGTCTAAATGGGCCGAACAATGGACCCGTTAGAATTTTAACTGAGTAAAAAGCACAAAAATCGAGTTTTTGCAATATAATTGTGTTGAAAAGCTCGTAATCAATTGTATGAATTCCTAAATTTGGATTAAAACTTATTTTGCAACCCTTTTATAGAGGTTTCGGACGAGCGGGTCTAAATGGACCGAACAATGGACCCGTTAGAATATTAACTAAGTAAAAAGAACAGAAATCGAGTTTTTGCAATATAATCATATTGAAAAGCTCTTAATCAATTATATGAACTCCTAAGATTTGATTAAAACTTATTTTGCGATCTTTTTTGTAAAGGTTTCGGACGAGCGGGTCTAAATGGGCCGAACAATGGACCTGTTAGAATTTTAATTGAGTAAAAAGTACAGAAATCAAGTTTTTGCAATATAGTCATGTTGAAAGCTCGCAATCAATTATATGAAATCCTAAAATTTGATTCTAACTTGTTTGTCGGTCTTTTTTGTAGAAGTTTCGGACGAGCGGGTCAAAATGGGGCGAACAATGGACCCGTTAGAATTTTAACTGAGTAAAAAGAACATAAATCGATTTTTTGCAATATAATCGTGTTGAAAAGCTCATAATAAATTGTATGAACTCCTAAATTTGGATTAAAACTTATTTTGCAACCCTTTTGTAGAGGTTTCGGACGAGCGAGTCTAAATGGGCCGAACAATGGAACCGTTAGAATTTTAACTGAGTAAAAAGAACTGTAATCGAGTTTTTACAATATAATCTTGTTGAAAAGCTCGTAATCAATTTTATGCATTCCTAAATATGGATTAAAACTTATTTTGCAACCCCTTTTGTATAGGTTTCGGACGATCGGGTCTAAATGGGTCGAACAATGGACCCGTTAGAATTTTAACTGAGTAAAAAGCACAAAAATCGAGTTTTTGCAATATAATCGTGTTGAAAAGCTCGTAAAAAATTGTATGAACTCCTAAATTTGGATTAAAACTTATTTTGCAACCCTTTTGTAGATGTTTCAGACGAGCGGGTCTAAATGGGTCGAACAATGGACCCGTTAGAATTTTAACCGAGTAAAAAGAACTGTAATCGAGATTTTTCAATATAATCGTGTTGAAAAGCTCGTAATCAATTATATGAACTCCTAAAATTTGATTCTAACTTCTTTTGCGGTCTTTTTTGTAAAGGTTTCGGACGAGCGTGTCTAAATGGGCCGAACAATGGACCCGTTAGAATTTTAACTGAGTAAAAAGTACAGAAATCAAGTTTTTGCAATATAGTCGTGATGAAAAGCTCGTAATCAATTATATGAAATTCTAAAATTTGATTCTAACTTGTTTTGCGGTCTTTTTTGTAAAGGTTTCGGACGAGCAGGTCTAAATAGGGCGAACAGTAGACCCGTTAGAATTTTATCTGAGTAAAAAGAACAGAAATCGAGTTTTTGCAATATAATCGTGTTGAAAAGCTCGTAAGCAATTGTATGAACTCCTAAATTTGGATTAAAACTTATTTTGCAACTCTTTTGTAGAGGTTTCGGACGAGCGGGTCTAAATGGGCCGAACAATGGACCCGTTAGAATTTTAACTGAGTAAAAAGAACAGAAATCGAGATTTTGCAATATAATGTTTTTGAAAAGCTCGTAATCAATTATATGAACTCCCAAAATTTGATTCTAACTTATTTTGAGGTCTTTTTTGTAAAGGTTTCAGACGAGCGAGACTAAATGGGCCGAACAATGGACCCGTTAGAATTTTAACTGAGTTAAAAGTACAGAAATCGAGTTTTTGCAATATAATCGTATTGAAAAGCTCTTAATCAATTGTATGAACTCCTAAATTTGGTTTAAAACTTATTTTGCAATCCTTTGTAGAGGTTTCGGACGAGCTGGTCTAAATGGGCCGAACAGTGGACCCGTTAGAATTTTTACTAAGTAAAATGTATAGAAATCGAGTTTTTGTAAAATAATCGTGTTGAAAAGCACGTAATCAATTATATGCATTCCTAAATTTGGATTAAAACTTATTTTGCAGCCCTTTTTGTATAGGTTTCGGACGATCGAGTCTAAATGGGCCGAACAATGGACCCGTTAGAATTTTAACTGAGTAAAAAGTACAGAAATCGAGTTTTTGCAATATAATCGTATGGAAACGCTCGTAATCAATTGTATGAACTCCTAAATTTGGATTAACACTTATTTTGCAACCTTTTTTTAGAGGTTTCGGATGAGCGGGTCTTAATGGGCCGAACAATGGACCCGTTAGAATTTTAACTGAGTAAAAAGCACAAAAATCGAGTTTTTGCAATATAATTGTGTTGAAAAGCTCGTAATCAATTGTATGAACTCCTAAATTTGGATTAAAACTTATTTTGTAACCCTTTTGTTGAGGTTTCGGACGAGCGGGTCTAAATGAGCCGAACAATGGACCCGTTAGAATTTTAACGGAGTAAAAAGTACAGAAATCTAGTTTTTGCAATATAATCATTTTGAAAAGCTCGTAATCATCTGTATGAACTCTTAAATTTGGATTAAAACTTATTTTGCAACCCTTTTTTAGAGGTTTCAGACGAGCGGGTCCTAATGGGCCGAAAATAAGACCCATTAGAATTTTAACTAAGTAAAAAGTATAGTAATCTAGTTTTTGCAATATAATTGTGTTGAAAAGCTCGTAATCAATTATAAACATTCCTAAATTTGGATTAAAACTTATTGTGCAACCCTTTTTGTATAGGTTTCGGACGATCGGGTCTAAATATGCCGAACAATGGACCCGTTAGATTTTTTTTTGACAAAGCTAAGGTGATTACAAGTAGTATCTGTTCTGAATATACTCTTAACCATTTGACAATGAACGCTCAATCACCCTGATGCAGCTGCTGGTGCTCGAACCCGTGATCTCTAGGAACAACAACCGTTCCTTAACCACGGAGGCAAGTTGGTTCGTGCACCCGTTAGAATTTTAACTAAGTAAAAAGTACAGAAATCGAGTTTTTGCATTATAATCGTGTTGAAACGCTCGTGATCAATTGTATGAACTCCTAAATTTGGATTAACACTTATTTTGCAACCCTTTTGTAGAGGTTTCGGACGAGCCGGTCTAAATGGGCCGAACAATGGACCCGTTAGAATTTTAACTGAGTAAAAAGCACAAAAATCGAGTTTTTGCAATATAATTGTGTTGAAAAGCTCGTAATCAATTGTATGAACTCCTAAATTTAGATTAAAACTTATTTTGCTGCCCTTTTGTAGAGGTTTCGGACGAGCGGGTCTAAATGGGCCGAACAATGGACCCGTAAGAATATTAACAGAGTAAAAAGAATAGAAATCGAGTTTTTGCAATATAATCGTGTTGAAAAGCTTGTAATCGATTATATGAACTCCTAAATTTTGATTAAAACTTATTTTGCGGTCCTTTTTGTAAGGTTTCGGACGAGCGAGTCTAAATAGGCAGAACAATGGACCCGTTAGAATTTTAACCGAGTAAAAAGTATAGAAATTGAGTTTTTGCAATATAATCGTGTTGAAAAGCTCTTAATCAATTATATGAACTCCTAAAATTTGATTCTAACTTATTTTGCGATCCTTTTTGTAAAGGTTTCAGACGAGCGGGTCTAAATGGGCCGAACAATGGACCCGTTAGAATATTAACTGAGTAAAAAGAACAGAAATCGAGTTTTTGCAATATAATTGTGTTGAAAAGCTCGTAATCAATTGTATGAACTCCTAAATTTGGATTAAAACTTATTTTGCAACCCTTTTGTAGAGGTTTCGGACGAGCGGGTCTAAATGGGCCGA
Organism: Hibiscus trionum; assembly: GCA_030270665.1. NCBI lineage: Eukaryota > Viridiplantae > Streptophyta > Magnoliopsida > Malvales > Malvaceae > Hibiscus > Hibiscus trionum. The sequence continues at coordinate 31,235,507 of BSYR01000010.1, read as the reverse complement.
ACAATAGACCCGTTAGAATATTAACTGAGGAAAAAGAACAGAAATCGCGTTTTTGCAATATAATAGTGTTGAAAAGCTCTTAATCATTTATATGAACTCCTAAAATTTGATTCTAACTTATTTTGCGATCTTTTTCGTAAAGGTTTAGGACGAGCGGGTCTAAATGGGCCGAACAATGGACCCGTTAGAATTTTAACTGAGTAAAAAGCACAAAAATCGAGTTTTTGCAATATAATTGTGTTGAAAAGCTCGTAATCAATTGTATGAACTCCTAAATTTGGATTAAAACTTATTTTGCAACCCTTTTGTAGAAGTTTCGGACGAGCGGGTCTATTTGGGCCGAACAATGGACCCGTTAGAATATTAACTGAGTAAAAAGAATAGAAATCAAGTTTTTGCAATATAATCGTGCTGAAAAGATCTTAATCAATTATATGAACTACTAAAATTTGATTAAAACTTATTTTACTATTTTTTTTGAAAAGGTTTCGGACGAGCGGGTCTAAATGGGCCGAACAATGGACCCGTTAGAATTTTAACTGAGTAACAAAGTACATAAATCTAGTTTTTGCAATATAATCGTGTTGAAAAGCTCGTAAACAATTGTATGAACTCCTAAATTTGGATTAAAACTTATTTTGCAACCATTTTGTAGAGGTTTCGGACGAGCGGGTCTAAATGGGCCGAACAATGGACCCGTTAGAATTTTAACTGAGCAAAAAGAACAGAAATCGCGTTTTTACAATATAATCGTGTTGAAAAGCTCGTAATCAATTATATGAACTCCTAAAATTTGATTCTAACATATTTTACGATCTTTTTTGTAAAGGTTTCGGACGAGCGGGTTTAAATGGGCCGAACAACGGAACCGTTAGAATTTTAATTGAGTAAAAAGTACAGAAATAGAGTTTTTGCAATATAATCGAATTGAAAAGCTCGTAATCAATTGTATGAACTCCTAAATTTGGATTAAAACTTATTTTGCAACCCTTTTGTAGAGGTTTCGGAAGAGCGGTTCTAAATGGGCCGAACAATGGACCCGTTAGAATTTTAACTGAGTAAAAAGAACAGAAATCGAGTTTTTGCAATATAATTGTGTTGAAAAGCTCGTAATCAATTGTATGAACTCCTAAATTTAGATTAAAACTTATTTTGCAACCCTTTTGTAGAGGTTTCGGACGAGCGGGTCTAAATGGGCCGAACAATAGACCCGTTAGAAGATTAACTGAGGAAAAAGTACAGAAATCGCGTTTTTGCAATATAATAGTGTTGAAAAGCTCTTAATCATTTATATGAACTCCTAAAATTTGATTCTAACTTATTTTGCGATCTTTTTCGTAAAGGTTTTGGACGAGCGGGTCTAAATGGGCCGAACAATGGACCCGTTAGAATTTTAACTGAGTAAAAAGCACAAAAATCGAGTTTTTGCAATATAATTGTGTTGAAAAGCTCGTAATCAATTGTATGAACTCCTAAATTTGGATTAAAACTTATTTTGCAACCCTTTTGTAGAGGTTTCGGACGAGCGGGTCTAAATGGGCCGAACAATGGACCCGTTAGAATATTAACTGAGTAAAAAGAATAGAAATCAAGTTTTTGCAATATAATCATGCTGAAAAGTTCTTAATCAATTATATGAACTACTAAAATTTGATTAAAATTTATTTTGCTATCTTTTTTGAAAAGGTTTCGGACGAGCGGGTCTAAATGGGCCGAACAATGGACCCGTTAGAATTTTAACTGAGTAACAAAGTACATAAATCTAGTTTTTGCAATATAATCGTGTTGAAAAGCTCGTAAACAATTGTATGAACTCCTAAATTTGGATTAAAACTTATTTTGCAACCCTTTTGTAGAGGTTTCAGACGAGCGGGTCTAAATGGGCCGAACAATGGACCCGTTAGAATTTTAACTGAGCAAAAAGAACAGAAATCGCGTTTTTGCAATATAATCGTGTTGAAAAGCTCGTAATCAATTATATGAACTCCTAAAATTTGATTCTAACATATTTTACGATCTTTTTTGTAAAGGTTTCGGACGAGAAGGTTTAAATGGGCCGAACAACGGAACCGTTAGAATTTTAATTGAGTAAAAAGTACAGAAATAGAGTTTTTGCAATATAATCGAATTGAAAAGCTCGTAATCAATTGTATGAACTCCTAAATTTGGATTAAAACTTATTTTGCAACCCTTTTGTAGAGGTTTCGGAAGAGCGGGTCTAAATGGGCCGAACAATGGACCCGTTAGAATTTTAACTGAGTAAAAAGAACAGAAATCGAGTTTTTGCAATATAATTGTGTTGAAAAGCTCGTAATCAATTGTATGAACTCCTAAATTTGGATTAAAACTTATTTTGCAACCCTTTTGTAGAGGTTTCGGACGAGCGGGTCTAAATGGGCCGAACAATAGACCCGTTAGAATATTAACTGAGGAAAAAGAACAGAAATCGCGTTTTTGCAATATAATAGTGTTGAAAAGCTCTTGATCATTTATATGAACTCCTAAAATTTGATTCTAACTTATTTTGCGATCTTTTTCGTAAAGGTTTTGGACGAGCGGGTCTAAATTGGCCGAACAATGGACCCGTTAGAATTTTAACTGAGTAAAAAGCACAAAAATCGAGTTTTTGCAATATAATTGTGTTGAAAAGCTCGTAATCAATTGTATGAACTCCTAAATTTGGATTAAAACTTATTTTGCAACCCTTTTGTAGAGGTTTCGGACGAGCGGGTCTAAATGGGCCAAACAATGGACCCGTTAGAATATTAACTGAGTAAAAAGAATAGAAATCAAGTTTTTGCAATATAATCGTGCTGAAAAGCTCTTAATCAATTATATGAACTACTAAAATTTGATTAAAATTTATTTTGCTATCTTTTTTGAAAAGGTTTCGGACGAGCGGGTCTAAATGGGCCGAACAATGGACCCGTTAGAATTTTAACTGAGTAACAAAGTACATAAATCTAGTTTTTGCAATATAATCGAGTTGAAAAGCTCGTAAACAATTGTATGAACTCCTAAATTTGTATTAAAACTTATTTTGCAACCCTTTTGTAGAAGTTTCGGACGAGCGGGTCTAAATGGGCCGAACAATGGACCCGTTAGAATTTTAACTGAGCAAAAAGAACAGAAATCGCGTTTTTGCAATATAATCGTGTTGAAAAGCTCGTAATCAATTATATGAACTCCTAAAATTTGATTCTAACATATTTTACGATCTTTTTTGTAAAGGTTTCGGACGAGCGGGTTTAAATGGGCCGAACAACGGAACCGTTAGAATTTTAATTGAGTAAAAAGTACAGAAATAGAGTTTTTGCAATATAATCGAATTGAAAAGCTCGTAATCAATTGTATGAACTCCTAAATTTGGATTAAAACTTATTTTGCAACCCTTTTGTAGAGGTTTTGGAAGAGCGTATCTAAATGGGCCGAACAATGGACCCGTTAGAATTTTAACTGAGTAAAAAGCACAAAAATCGAGTTTTTGCAATATAATTGTGTTGAAAAGCTCGCAATCAATTGTATAACTCCTAAATTTAGATTAAAACTTATTTTGAAACCCTTTTGTAGAGGTTTCGGACGAGCGGGTCTAAACGGTCCGAACAATGGACCCGTTAGAATATTAACTGAGTAAAAAGAACAGAGATCGAGTTTTTGCAATATAATCGTGTTGAAAAGCTCGTAATCAATTATATGAACTCCTAAATTTTGAATTAAACTTATTTTGCGGTCCTTTTTGTAAGGTTTCGGACGAGCGAGTCTAAATAGGCAGAACAATGGACCCGTTAGAATTTTAACCGAGTAAAAAGTATAGAAATATAGTTTTTGCAATATAATCGTGTTGAAAAGCTCTTAATCAATTATATGAACTCCTAAAATTTGATTCTAACTTATTTTGCGATCTTTTTTGTAAAGGTTTCGGACGAGCGGGTCTAAATGGGCCGAACAATGGACCCATTAGAATTTTAACTGAGTCAAAAGCACAAAAAATGAGTTTTTGCAATATAATTGTGTTGAAAAGCTCGTAATCAATTGTATGAACTCCTAAATTTGGATTAAAACTTATTTTGCAACCCTTTTGTAGAGGTTTCGGACGAGCGGGTCTAAATGGTCCGAGCAATGGACCCATTAGAATTTTAACTGAGTAAAAAGCACAAAAATTGAGTTTTTGTAATATAATTGTGTTGAAAAGCTCGTAATCAATTGTATGAACTCCTAAATTTGGATTAAAACGTATTTTGCAACCCTTTTGTAGAGGCTTCGGACGAGCAGGTCTAAATGGGAAGAACAATAGACCTGTTAGAATATTAACTGAGGAAAAAGAACAGAAATCGCGTTTTTGCAATATAATCGTGTTGAAAAGCTCCTAATCAATTATATGAACTCCTAAAATTTGATTCTAACTTATTTTGCGATCTTTTTCGTAAAGGTATCGGACGAGCGGGTCTAAATGGGCCGAACAGTGGACCCGTTAGAATTTTAACTTAGTAAAAAGTATAGAAATCAAGTTTTTGCAATATAATCATGTTGAAAAGCTCGTAATCAATTATATGCATTCCTAAATTTGGATTAAAACTTATTTTGCAACCCTTTTTGTATAGGTTTCGGACGATCGGGTCTAAATAGGCCGAACAATGGACCCGTTAGAATTTTAACTGAGTAAAAAGTACAGAAATCGAGTTTTTGCAATATAATCGTGTTGAAACGCTCGTGATCAATTGTATGAACTCCTAAATTTGGATTAAAACTTATTTTGCAACCCTTTTGTAGAGGTTTCGGACGAGCGGGTCTAAATGGGCCGAACAATAGACCCGTTAGAATATTAACTGAGGAAAAAGAACAGAAATCGCGTTTTTGCAATATAATAGTGTTGAAAAGCTCTTAATCATTTATATGAACTCCTAAAATTTGATTCTAACTTATTTTGCGATCTTTTTCGTAAAGGTTTTGGACGAGCGGGTCTAAATAGGCCGAACAATGGACCCGTTAGAATTTTAACTGAGTAAAAAGCACAAAAATCGAGTTTTTGCAATATAATTGTGTTGAAAAGCTCGTAATCAATTGTATGAACTCCTAAATTTGGATTAAAACTTATTTTGCAGCCCTTTTGTAGAGGTTTCGGACGAGCGGGTCTAAATGGGCCAAACAATGGACCCGTTAGAATATTAACTGAGTAAAAAGAATAGAAATCAAGTTTTTGCAATATAATCGTGCTGAAAAGCTCTTAATCAATTATATGAACTACTAAAATTTGATTAAAATTTATTTTGCTATCTTTTTTGAAAAGGTTTCAGACGAGCGGGTCTAAATGGGCCGAACAATGGACCCGTTAGAATTTTAACTGAGTAACAAAGTACATAAATCTAGTTTTTGCAATATAATCGAGTTGAAAAGCTCGTAAACAATTGTATGAACTCCTAAATTTGGATTAAAACTTATTTTGCAACCCTTTTGTAGAGGTTTCGGACGAGCGGGTCTAAATGGGCCGAACAATGGACCCGTTAGAATTTTAACTGAGCAAAAAGAACAGAAATCGCGTTTTTGCAATATAATCGTGTTGAAAAGCTCGTAATCAATTATATGAACTCCTAAATTTTGATTCTAACATATTTTACGATCTTTTTTGTAAAGGTTTCGGACGAGCGGGTTTAAATGGGCCGAACAACGGAACCGTTAGAATTTTAATTGAGTAAAAAGTACAGAAATAGAGTTTTTGCAATATAATCGAATTGAAAAGCTCGTAATCAATTGTATGAACTCCTAAATTTGGATTAAAACTTATTTTGCAACCCTTTTGTAGAGGTTTCGGAAGAGCGGTTCTAAATGGGCCGAACAATGGACCCGTTAGAATTTTAACTGAGTAAAAAGCACAAAAATCGAGTTTTTGCAATATAATTGTGTTGAAAAGCTCGCAATCAATTGTATGAACTCCTAAATTTGGATTAAAACTTATTTTGAAACCCTTTTGTAGAGGTTTCGGACGAGCGGGTCTAAACGGTCTGAACAATGGACCCGTTAGAATATTAACTGAGTAAAAAGAACAGAGATCGAGTTTTTCTAATATAATCGTGTTGAAAAGCTCGTAATCAATTATATGAACTCCTAAATTTTGAATTAAACTTATTTTGCGGTCCTTTTTGTAAGGTTTCGGACGAGCGAGTCTAAATAGGCAGAACAATGGACCCGTTAGAATTTTAACCGAGTAAAAAGTATAGAAATATAGTTTTTGCAATATAATCGTGTTGAAAAGCTCTTAATCAATTATATGAACTCCTAAAATTTGATTCTAACTTATTTTGCGATCTTTTTTGTAAAGGTTTCGGACGAGCGGGTCTAAATGGGCCGAACAATGGACCCATTAGAATTTTAACTGAGTCAAAAGCACAAAAATTGAGTTTTTGCAATATAATTGTGTTGAAAAGCTCGTAATCAATTGTATGAACTCCTAAATTTGGATTAAAACTTATTTTGCAACCCTTTTGTAGAGGTTTCGGACGAGCGGGTCTAAATGGTCCGAGCAATGGACCCATTAGAATTTTAACTGAGTAAAAAGTATAGAAATCGAGTTTTTGCAATATAATCATGTTGAAAAGCTCGTAATCAATTATATGCATTCCTAAATTTGGATTAAAACTTATTTTGCAACCCTTTTTGTATAGGTTTCGGACGATCGGGTCTAAATAGGCCGAACAATGGACCCTTTAGAATTTTAACTGAGTAAAAAGTACAGAAATCGAGTTTTTGCAATATAATCGTGTTGAAACGCTCGTGATCAATTGTATGAACTCCTAAATTTGGATTAACACTTATTTTGCAACCCTTTTGTAGAGGTTTCGGACGAGCGGGTCTAAATGGGCCGAACAATGGACCCGTTAGAATTTTAATTGAGTAAAAAGCACAAAAATCGAGTTTTTGCAATATAATCGTGTTGAAAAGCTCGTAAACAATTGTATGAACTCCTAAATTTGGATTAAAACCGTTAGAATTTTAACTGAGTAAAAAGTACATAAATCAAGTTTTTGCAATATAATCGTGTTGAAAAGCTCTAAATCAATTATATGAACTCCTAAAATTTGATTAAAACTTATTTTGGGATCTTTTTTGTAAAGGTTTCGGACGAGCAGGTCTAAATGGGCCGAACAACGGACCCATTAGAATTTTAACTGAGTAAAAAGAACAAAAATCGAGTTTTTGCAATATAATCGTTTGGAAAAGCTCATAAACAATTGTATGAACTCCTAAATTTGGATTAAAACTTATTTTGCAACCCTTTTGTAGAGGTTTCGGACGAGCGGGTGTAAAAGGGTCGAACAATGGACCCGTTAGAATTTTAACTGAGTAAAAAGAACTCTAATCGATATTTTTCAATATAATCGTTTTGAAAAGCTCGTAATCAATTATATGAACTCCTAAAATTTGATTCTAACTTCTTTTGCGTTCTTTTTTTGTAAAGGTTTCGGACGAGGGTGTCTAAATGGGCCGAACAATGGACCCGTTAGAATTTTAACTGAGTAAAAAGTACAGAAATCGAAATTTTACAATATAATCGTATTGAAAAGCTCGTAATCAATTGTATGAACTCCTAAATTTGGATTAAAACTTATTTTGCAACCCTTTTGTAGAGGTTTCGGACGAGCGGGTCTAAATGGGCCGAATAATGGACCCGTTAGAATTTTAACTGAGTAAAAAGTACAGAAACCAAGTTTTTGCAATACATTCGTGTTGAAAAGCTCGTAATCAATTATATGAAATCCTAAAATTTGATTCTAACTTGTTTTGCGTTCTTTTTTGTAGAGGTTTCGGACGAGCGGGTCTAAATAGGGTGAACAGTGGACCCATTAGAATTTTAACTGAGTAAAAAGAACAGAAATCGAGTTTTTGCAATATAATCGTGTTGAAAAGCTCGTAAACAATTGTATGAACTCCTAAATTTGGATTAAAACTTATTTTGCAACTCTTTTGTAGAGGTTTCAGACGAGCGGGTCTAAATGGGCCGAACAATGGACTCGTTAGAATTTTAATTGAGTAAAAACAACAGAAATGGAGTTTTTGCAATATAATATTTTTGAAAAGCTCGTAATCAATTATATGAGCTTTCAAATTTTGATTCTAACTTATTTTGCGGTCTTTTTTTTAAAGGTTTCGGACGAGCGAGTCTAAATGGGCCGAAAAATGGACCCGTTAGAATTTTAACTGAGTAAAAAGTACAGAAATCGAGTTTTTGCAATATAATCGTATTGAAAAGCTCGTAATCAATTGTATGAACTCCTAAATTTGGATTAAAACTTATCTTGCAACCCTTTGTAGAGGTTTCGGACGAGCGGGTCTAAATGGGCCGAACAATGGACCCGTTAGAATTTTAACTAAGTAAAATGTATAGAAATCGAGTTTTGTAATATAATCGTGTTGAAAAGCACGTAATTAATTATATGCATTCCTAAATTTGGATTAAAACTTGTTTTGCAGCCCTTTTTGTATAGGTTTCGGACGATCGGGTCTAAATGGGCCGAAGAATGGACCCGTTAGAATTTTAACTGAGTAAAAAGTACAGAAATCGAGTTTTTGCAATATAATCGTATTGAAATGCTCATAATAAATTGTATGAACTCCTAAATTTGAATTAACACTTATTTTGCAACCTTTTTGTAGAGGTTTCGGACGAGCGGGTCTAAATGGGCCGAACAATGGACCCGTTAGAATTTTAACTGAGTAAAAAGCATAAAAAAGGAGTTTTTGAAATATAATTGTGTTGAAAAGCTCGTAATAAATTGTATGAACTCCTAAATTTGGATTAAAACTTATTTTGCAACCCTTTTGTTGAGGTTTCGGACGATCGGGTCTAAATGAGCCGAACAATGGACCCGTTAGAATTTTAACGGAGTAAAAAGTACATAAATCTAGTTTTTGCAATATAATCGTTTTGAAAAGCTCGTAATCATCTGTATGAACTCTTAAATTTGGATTAAAACTTTTGTGCAACCCTTTTGTAGAGGTTTCGGACGATCTGGTCTAAATAGGCCGAACAATGGACCCATTAGAATTTTAACTAAGTAAGAAGTATAGTAATCGAGTTTTTGCAATATAATCGTGTTGAAAAGCTCGTAATCAATTGTATGAACTCCTAAATTTGGATTAAAACTTATTTTGCAACCCTTTTGTAGAGGTTTCTGACTAGCGGGTCTAAATGGGCCAAACAGTAGACCCGTTAGAATTTTGAGTAAAAAGCACAAAAATCGAGTTTTTGCAATATAATTGTGTTGAAAAGCTCGTAATCAATTGTATGAACTCCTAAATTTGGATTAAAACATATTTTGCAGCCTTTTTGTAGAGGTTTCGGACGAGCGGGTCTAAATGGGCCGAACAATGGACCCATTAGAATTTTAACTAAGTAAGAAGTATAGTAATCGAGTTTTTGCAATATACTCGTGTTGAAAAGCTCGTAATCAATTGTATGAACTCCTAAATTTGGATTAAAACTTATTTTGCAGCCCTTTTGTAGAGGTTTCGGACGAGCGGGTCTAAATGGGCCAAATAGTGGACCCGTTAGAATTTTACCTAAGTAAAAAGCACAAAAATCGAGTTTTTTGCAATATAATTGTGTTGAAAAGCTCGTAATCAATTGTATGAACTCCTAAATTTGGATTAAAACATATTTTGCAGCCCTTTTGTAGAGGTTTCGGACGAGCGGGTCTAAATGGGCCGAACAATGGACCCGTTAGAATATTAACTAGGTAAAAAGAACAGAAATCGATTTTTTGCAATATAATCGTGTTGAAAAGCTCGTAATCAATTATATGAACTCCTAAATTTTGATTAAAACTTATTTTGCGGTCCTTTTGTAAGGTTTCGGACGAGCGATTCTAAATAGGCAGAACAATGGACCCGTTAGAATTTTAACCGAGTAAAAAGTATAGAAATTGAGTTTTTGCAATATAATCGTGTTGAAAAGCTCTTAATCAATTATATGAACTCCTAAAATTTGATTCTAACTTATTTTACGATCTTTTTTGTAAAGGTTTCGGACGAGAGGGTCTAAATGGGCCGAACAAAGGACCCGTTAGAATATTAATTGAGTAAAAAGAACAGAAATCAAGTTTTTGCAATATAATTGTGTTGAAAAGCTCGTAATCAATTGTATGAACTCCTAAATTTGGATTAAAACTTATTTTGCAACTCTTTTGTAGAGGTTTCGGACGAGCGGGTCTAAATGGGCCGAACAATAGACTCGTGAGAATATTAACTGAGGAAAAAGAATAGAAATCGCGTTTTTGCAATATAATCGTGTTGAAAAGATCTTAATCATTTATATGAACTCCTAAAATTTGATTCTAACTTATTTTGCGATCTTTTTTGTAAATGTTTCGTACGAGCGGGTTTAAATGGGCCGAACAATAGACCCGTTAGAATTTTATCTGAGTAAAAAAGCTCAAAAATCTAGTTTTTGCAATATAATTGTGTGGAAAAGCTCGTAATCAATTGTATGAACTCCTAAATTTGGATTAAAACTTATTTTGCAACCCTTTTGTAGAGGTTTCGGACGAGCGGGTCTAAATGGGCCGAACAATGGACCCGTTAGAATATTAATTGAGTAAAAAGAACAGAAATTAAGTTTTTGCAATATAATCGTTTTGAAAAGCTCTTAATCAATTATATGAACTCCTAAAATTTGATTAAAATATATTTTGCGATCTTTTTTGTAAAGGTTTCGGACGAGCGGGTCTAAATAGGCCGAACAATGGACCCGTTAGAATTTTAACTAAGTAAAAAGTACAGAAATCGAGTTTTTGCAATATAATCGTTATGAATAGCTCGTAAACAATTGTATGAACTCCTAAATTTGGATTAAAACTTATTTTGCAACCTTGTTGTAGTGGTTTCGGACGAGCGGGTCTAAATGGGCCGAACAATGGATCCGTTAGAATTTTAACTAGGTCAAAAGAACTGTAATCGAGATTTTGCAATATAATCATGTTGAAAAGCTCGTAATCAATTATATGAACTCCTAAAATTTGATTCTAACATATTTTTCGGTCTTTTTTGTAAAGGTTTCGTACGAGCTGGTCTAAATGGGCCGAACAATGGACCCGTTAGAATTTTAACTGAGTAAAAAGTACAAAAATCGATTTTTTGCAATATAATCGTATTGAAAAGCTCGTAATCAATTGTATGAACTCCTAAATTTGGATTAAAACTTATTTTGCAACCCTTTTGTAGAGATTTCGGATGAGCGGTTCTAAATGGGCCGAACAATGGACCCATTAGAATTTTAACTGAGTAAAAAGCACACAAATTGAGTTTTTGCAATATAATTGTGTTGAAAAGCTCGTAATCAATTGTATGAACTCCTAAATTTGGATTAAAACTTATTTTAAAACCCTTTTGTAGAGGTTTCGGACGAGCGGGTCTAAATGGACCAAACAATGAACCCGTTAGAATTTTAACTGAGTAAAAAGCACAAAAATCGAGTTTTTGCAATATAATTGTGTTGAAAAGCTCGTAATCAATTTTATGAACTCCTAAATTTGGATTAAAACTTATTTTGCATCCCTTTTGTAGAGGTTTTGGACGAGCGGGTCTAAATGGGCCGAACAGTGGACCCGTTAGAATATTAACTGAGTAAAAAGAACAGAAATCGAGTTTTTGCAATATAATCGTGTTGAAAAGCTCGTAATCATTTATATAAACTCCTAAATTTTGATTAAAACTTATTTTGCGGTCCTTTTTGTAAGGTTTCGGACGAGCGAGTCTAAATAGGTAGAACAATGGACCCGTTAGAATTTTAACCGAGTAAAAAGTATAGAAATTGAGTTTTTGCAATATAATCGTGTTGAAAAGCTCTTAATCAATTATATGAACTCCTAAAATTTGATTCTAACTTATTTTGCGATCTTTTTTGTAAAGGTTTCGGACGAGCGGGTCTAAATGGGCCGAACAATGGACCCGTTAGAATTTTAACTGAGTAAAAAGCACAAAAATTGAGTTTTTGCAATATAATTGTGTTGAAAAGCTCGTAATCAATTGTATGAACTCCTAAATTTGGATTAAAACTTATTTTGCAACCCTTTTGTAGAGGTTTCGGACGAGCGGGTCTAAATGGGCCGAAAAATAGACCCGTTAGAATATTAACTGAGGAAAAAGAACAGAAATCACGTTTTTGCAATATAATCGTGTTGATAAGCTCATAATCAATTATATGAACTCTTAAAATCTGATTCTAACTTATTTTGCGATCTTTTTCGTAAAGGTTTCGGATGAGCGGGTCTAAATGGGCCGAACAGTGGACCCGTTAGAATTTTAACTTAGTAAAAAGTATAGAAATCGAGTTTTTGCAATATAATCGTGTTGAAAAGCTCGTAATCAATTATATGCATTCCTAAATTTGGATTAAAACTTATTTTGCAACCCTTTTTGTATAGGTTTCGGACGATCGGGTCTAAATAGGCTGAACAATGGACCCGTTAGAATTTTAACTCAGTAAAAAGTACAGAAATCGAGTTTTTACAATATAATCATGTTGAAACGCTCGTGATCAGTGGTACGAACTCCTAAATTTTGATTAACACTTATTTTGCAACCCTTTTGTAGAGGTTTCGGACGAGCGGGAATAAATGGGCCGAACAATGGACCCGTTAGAATTTTAACTGAGTAAAAAGCACAAAAATCGAGTTTTTGCAATATAATTGTGTTGAAAAGCTCTTAATCAATTGTATGAACTCCTAAATTTGGATTAAAACTTATTTTGCAGCCCTTTTGTAGAGGTTTCTGACGAGCGGGTCTAAATGGGCCGAACAATGGACCCGTTAGAATATTAACTGAGTAAAAAGAACAGAAATCAAGTTTTTTCAATATAATCCTGTTGAAAAGCTCTTAAACAATTATATGAACTCCTAAAATTTGATTAAAATTTATTTTGCGATCTTTTTTTGTAAAGGTTTCGGACGAGCGGGTCTAAATGGGCCGAACAATGGACCCGTTAGAATTTTAACTGAGTAAAAAGTACAGAAATCGAGTTATTGCAATATAATCGTGTTGAAAAGCTCGTAACCAATTGCATGAACTCCTAAATTTTGATTAAAACTTATTTTGCAACCCTTTTGTAGAGGTTTCGGACGAGCGAGTCTAAATGGGCCGAACAATGGACCCGTTAGAATTTTAACTGAGTAAAAAGCACAAAAATTGAGTTTTTGCAATATAATCATGTTGAAAAGCACTTAATCAATTATACGAACTCCTAAAATTTGATTAAAACTTAGTTTGCGATCTTTATGTAACGGTTTCGGACGAGCGGGTCTAAATGGGCCGAACAATGGACCCGTTAGAATTTTAACTGAGTAAAAAGTACAGAAATCGAGTTTTTGCAATATAATCGTATTGAAAAGCTCGTAATCAATTGTATGAACTCCTAAATTTGGATTAAAACTTATTTTGCAACCCTTTTGTAGAGGTTTCGGATGAGCGGTTCTAAATGGGACGAACAATGGACCCGTTAGAATTTTAACTGACTAAAAAGCACACAAATCGAGTTTTTATAATATAATTGTGTTGAAAAGCTCGTAATCAATTGTATGAACTCCTAAATTTGGATTAAAACTTATTTTGCAACCCTTTTGTAGAGGTTTCGGACGAGCGGGTCTAAATGGGCCGAACAATGGATCCGTTAGAATTTTAACTGAGTAAAAAGAACCGAAATCGAGTTTTTGCAATATAATCGTGTTGAAAAGCTCGTAATCAATTGTACGAACTCCTAAATTTGGATTAAAACTTATTTTGCAACCCTTTTGTAGAGGTTTCGGACGAGCGGGTCTAAATGGGCCGAACAATGGACCCGTTAGAATTTTAACTGAGTAAAAAGAACTGTAATCGAGATTTTGCAATAAAATCATGTGAAAAGCTCGTAATCAATTATATGAACTCCTAAAATTTGATTCTAACTTATTTTGCGGTCTTTTTTGTAAAGGTTTCGGACGAGCGGGTCTAAATGGGCCGAACAATGGACCCGTTAGAATTTTAACTGAGTAAAAAGTACAGAAATCGAGTTTTTGCAATATAATCGTATTGAAAAGCTCGTAATCAATTGTATGAACTCCTAAATTTGGATTAAAACTTATTTTGCAACCCTTTTGTAGAGGTTTCGGATGAGCGGTTCTAAATGGGACGAACAATGGACCCGTTAGAATTTTAACTGACTAAAAAGCACACAAATCGAGTTTTTGTAATATAATTGTGTTGAAAAGCTCGTAATCAATTGTATGAACTCCTAAATTTGGATTAAAACTTATTTTGCAACCCTTTTGTAGAGGTTTCGGACGAGCGGGTCTAAATGGGCCGAACAATGGATCCGTTAGAATTTTAACTGAGTAAAAAGAACAGAAATCGAGTTTTAGCAATATAATCATGTTGAAAAGCTCGTAATCAATTATATGCATTCCTAAATTTGGATTAAAACTTATTTTGCAACCCTTTTGTAGAGGTTTCGGACGAGCGGGTCTAAATGGACCGAACAATGGACCCGTTAGAATAGACCCGTTAGAATTTTATCTGAGTAAAAAAGCTCAAAAATCTAGTTTTTGCAATATAATTGTGTGGAAAAGCTCGTAATCAATTGTATGAACTCCTAAATTTGGATTAAAACTTATTTTGCAACCCTTTTGTAGAGGTTTCGGACGAGCGGGTCTAAATGGGCCGAACAATGGACCCGTTAGAATATTAACTGAGTAAAAAGAAAAGAAATTAAGTTTTTGCAATATAATCGTTTTGAAAAGCTCTTAATCAATTATATGAACTCCTAAAATTTGATTAAAATATATTTTGCGATCTTTTTTGTAAAGGTTTCGGACGAGCGGGTCTAAATGGGCCGAACAATGGACCCGTTAGAATTTTAACTAAGTACAAAGTACAGAAATCGAGTTTTTGCAATATAATTGTTATGAATAGCTCGTAAACAATTGTATGAACTCCTAAATTTGGATTAAAACTTATTTTGCAACCTTGTTGTAAAGGTTTCGGACGAGCGGGTCTAAATGGGCCGAACAATGGATCCGTTAGAATTTTAACTAGGTCAAAAGAACTGTAATCGAGATTTTGCAATATAGTCATGTTGAAAAGCTCGTAATTAATTATATGAACTCCTAAAATTTGATTCTAACATATTTTCCGGTCTTTTTTGTAAAGGTTTCGGACGAGCGGGTCTAAATGGGCCGAACAATGGACCCGTTAGAATTTTAACTGAGTAAAAAGTACAGAAATCGAGTTTTTGCAATATAATCGTATTGAAAAGCACGTAATAAATTGTATGAACTCCTAAATTTGGATTAAAACTTATTTTGCAACCCTTTTGTAGAGGTTTCGGATGAGCGGTTCTAAATTGGACGAACAATGGACCCGTTAGAATTTTAACTGACTAAAAAGCACAGAAATCGAGTTTTTGCAATATAATCGTGTTGAAAAGCTCGTAATCAATTGTATGAACTCCTAAATTTGGATTAAAACTTATTCTGCAACCCTTTGTAGAGGTTTCGGACGAGCGGGTCTAAATGGGCCGAACAGTGGACCCGTTAGAATTTTAACTGAGTGAAAAGTATAGAAATCGAGTTTTTGCAATATAATCGTGTTGAAAAGCACGTAATCAATTATATGCATTCCTGAATTTGGATTAAAACTTATTTTGCAGCCCTTTTTGTAGTGGTTTCGGAGGAGTGGGTCTAAACGGGCCGAACAATGGACCCGTTAGAATTTTAACTGAGTAAAAAGAATAGAAATCGAGTTTTAGCAATATAATCATGTTGAAAAGCTCGTAATCAATTATATGCATTCCTAAATTTGGATTAAAACTTATTTTGCAACCCTTTTTGTATAGGTTTCGGACGATCGGGTCTAAATGGGCCGAACAATGGACCCGTTTGAATTTTAACTAAGTAAAAAGAACTGTAATCGAGTTTTTACAATATAATCATGTTGAAAGGCTCGTAATCAATTATATGCATTCCTAAATTTGGATTAAAACTTATTTTGAAACCCCTTTTGTATAGGTTTCGGACGATCGGGTCTAAAAGGGCCGAACAATGGACCCGTTAGAATTTTAACTGAGTAAAAAGAACTGTAATCGAGTTTTTACAATATAATCATGTTGAAAAGCTCGTAATCAATTATATGCATTCCTAAATTTGGATTAAAACTTATTTTGCAACCCCTTTTGTATAGGTTTCGGACGATCGGGTCTAAAAGGGTCGAACAATGGACCCGTTAGAATTTTAACTGAGTAAAAAGAACTGTAATCGAGTTTTTACAATATAATCATGTTGAAAAGCTCGTAATCAATTATATGCATTCCTAAATTTGGATTAAAACTTATTTTGCAACCCCTTTTGTATAGGTTTCGGACGATCGGGTCTAAAAGGGCCGAACAATGGACCCGTTAGAATTTTAACTGAGTAAAAAGCACAAAAATCGAGTTTTTGCAATATAATCGTGTTGAAAAGCTCGTAAACAATTGTTTGAACTCCTAAATTTGTATTAAAACTTATTTTGCAACCCTTTTGTAGAGGTTTCGGATGAGCGGGTCTAAATGGGTCGAACAATGGACCCGTTAGAATTTTAACTGAGTAAAAAGAACTGTAATCGAGATTTTTCAATATATTCATGTTGAAAAGCTCGTAATCAATTATATGAACTCCTAAAATTTGATTCTAACTTCTTTTGCGGTCTTTTTTTGTAAAGGTTTCGGACGAGCGGGTCTAAATGGGCCGAAGAATGGACTCGTTAGAATTTTAACTGAGTAAAAAGTACAGAAATCGAGTTTTTGCAATATAATCGTGTTGAAAAGCTCGTAAAAAATTGTATGAACTCCTAAATTTGGATTAAAACTTATTTTGCAACTCTTTTGTAGAGGTTTCGGACGAGCGGGTCTAAGTGGGCCGAACAATGGACCCGTTAGAATTTTAACTGAGTAAAAAGCACAAAAATCGAGTTTTTGCAATATAATTGTGTTGAAAAGCTCGTAATCAATTGTATGAACTCCTAAATTTGGATTAAAACTTATTTTGCAACTCTTTTGTAGAGGTTTCGGACGAGCGGGTCTAAATGGGCCGAACAATAGACCCGTTAGAATATTAACTGAGGAAAAAGAACAGAAATCGCGTTTTTGCAATATAATCGTGTTGAAAAGATCTTAATCATTTATATGAACTCCTAAAATTTGATTCTAACTTATTTTGCGATCTTTTTTGTAAATGTTTCGGACGAGCGGGTTTAAATGGGCCGAACAATAGACCCGTTAGAATTTTATCTGAGTAAAAAAGCTCAAAAATCTAGTTTTTGCAATATAATTGTGTGGAAAAGCTCGTAATCAATTGTATGAACTCCTAAATTTGGATTAAAACTTATTTTGCAACCCTTTTGTAGAGGTTTCGGACGAGCGGGTCTAAATGGGCCGAACAATGGACCCGTTAGAATATTAACTGAGTAAAAGGAACAGAAATTAAGTTTTTGCAATATAATCGTTTTGAAAAGCTCTTAATCAATTATATGAACTCCTAAAATTTGATTAAAATATATTTTACGATCTTTTTTGTAAAGGTTTCGGACGAGCAGGTCTAAATGGGCCGAACAATGGACCCGTTAGAATTTTAACTAAGTAAAAAGTACAGAAATCGAGTTTTTGCAATATAAACGTTATGAATAGCTCGTAAACAATTGTATGAACTCCTAAATTTGGATTAAAACTTATTTTGCAACCTTGTTGTAGAGGTTTCGGACGAGCGGGTCTAAATGGGCCGAACAATGGATCCGTTAGAATTTTAACTAGGTCAAAAGAACTGTAATCGAGATTTTGCAATATAATCATGTTGAAAAGCTCGTAATCAATTATATGAACTCCTAAAATTTGATTCTAACATATTTTCCGGTCTTTTTTGTAAAGGTTTCGGACGAGCGGGTCTAAATGGGCCGAACAATGGACCCGTTAGAATTTTAACTGAGTAAAAAGTACATAAATCGAGTTTTTGCAATATAATCGTATTGAAAAGCTCGTAATCAATTGTATGAACTCCTAAATTTGGATTAAAACTTATTTTGCAACCCTTTTGGAGAGGTTTCGGATGAGCGGTTCTAAATTGGACGAACAATGGACCCGTTAGAATTTTAACTGACTAAAAAGCACACAAATCGAGTTTTTGTAATATAATTGTGTTGAAAAGCTCGTAATCAATTGTATGAACTCCTAAATTTGGATTAAAACTTATTTTGCAACCCTTTTGTAGAGGTTTCGGACGAGCGGGTCTAAATGGGCCGAACAATGGATCCGTTAGAATTTTAACTGAGTAAAAAGAACAGAAATCGAGTTTTTGCAATATAATAGTGTTGAAAAGCTCGTAATCAATTGTATGAACTCCTAAATTTGGATTAAAACTTATTCTGCAACCCTTTGTAGAGGTTTCGGACGAGCGGGTCTAAATGGGCCGAACAGTGCACCCGTTAGAATTTTAACTGAGTGAAAAGTATAGAAATCGAGTTTTTGCAATATAATCGTGTTGAAAAGCACGTAATCAATTATATGCATTCCTGAATTTGGATTAAAACTTATTTTGCAGCCCTTTTTGTAGAGGTTTCGGAGGAGTGGATCTAAACGGGCCGAACAATGGACCCGTTAGAATTTTAACTGAGTAAAACGAATAGAAATCGAGTTTTAGCAATATAATCATGTTGAAAAGCTCGTAATCAATTATATGCATTCCTAAATTTGGATTAAAACTTATTTTGCAACCCTTTTTGTATAAGTTTCGGACGATCGGGTCTAAATGGGCCGAACAATGGACTCGTTTGAATTTTAACTGAGTAAAAAGAACTGTAATCGAGTTTTTACAATATAATCATGTTGAAAAGCTCGTAATCAATTATATGCATTCCTAAATTTGGATTAAAACTTATTTTGCAACCCCTTTTGTATAGGTTTCGGACGATCGGTTCTAAAAGGGCCGAACAATGGACCCGTTAGAATTTTAACTGAGTAAAAAGAACTGTAATCGAGTTTTTACAATATAATCATGTTGAAAAGCTCGTAATCAATTATATGCATTCCTAAATTTGGATTAAAACTTATTTTGCAACCCCTTTTGTATAGGTTTCGGACGATCGGGTCTAAAAGGGCCGAACAATGGACCCGTTAGAATTTTAACTGAGTAAAAAGCACAAAAATCGAGTTTTTGCAATATAATCGTGTTGAAAAGCTCGTAAACAATTGTTTGAACTCCTAAATTTGGATTAAAACTTATTTTGCAACCCCTTTTGTATAGGTTTCGGACGATCGGGTCTAAAAGGGCCGAACAATGGACCCGTTAGAATTTTAACTGAGTAAAAAGAACTGTAATCGAGTTTTTACAATATAATCATGTTGAAAAGCTCGTAATCAATTATATGCATTCCTAAATTTGGATTAAAACTTATTTTGCAACCCCTTTTGTATAGGTTTCGGACGATCGGGTCTAAAAGGGCCGAACAATGGACCCGTTAGAATTTTAACTGAGTAAAAAGCACAAAAATCGAGTTTTTGCAATATAATCGTGTTGAAAAGCTCGTAAACAATTGTTTGAACTCCTAAATTTGGATTAAAACTTATTTTGCAACCCTTTTGTAGAGGTTTCGGACGAGCGAGTCCAAATAGGCAGAACAATGGACCCGTTAGAATTTTAACCGAGTAAAAAGTATAGAAATTGAGTTTTTGCAATATAATCCTGTTGAAAAGCTCGTAATCAATTGTATGAACTCCTAAAATTTGATTCTAACTTATTTTGCGGTATTTTTTGTAAAGGTTTCGGATGAGCGGGTCTAAATGGGCCGAACAATGGACCCGTTAGAATTTTAACTGAGTAAAAAGTACAGAAATCGAGTTTTTGCAATATAATCGTATTGAAAAGCTCGTAATCAATTGTATGAACTCCTAAATTTGGATTAAAACTTATTTTGCAACCCTTTTGTAGAGGTTTCGGATGAGCGGTTCTAAATGGGACGAACAATGGACCCGTTAGAATTTTAACTGAATAAAAAGCACACAAATCGAGTTTTTGTAATATAATTGTGTTGAAAAGCTCGTAATCAATTGTATGAACTCCTAAATTTGGATTAAACTTATTTTGCAACCCTTTTGTAGAGGTTTCGGACGAGCGGGTCTAAATGGGCCGAACAATGGATCCGTTAGAATTTTAACTGAGTAAAAAGAACAGAAATCAAATTTTTGCAATATAATCGTGTTGAAAAGCTCGTAATCAATTGTATGAACTCCTAAATTTGGATTAAAACTTGTTATGCAACCCTTTGTAGAGGTTTCGGACGAGCGGGTCTAAATGGGCCGAACAGTGGACCCGTTAGAATTTCAACTGAGTGAAAAGTATAGAAATCGAGTTTTTGCAATATAATCGTGTTGAAAAGCACGTAATCAATTATATGCATTCCTGAATTTGGATTAAAACTTATTTTGCAGCCCTTTTTGTAGAGGTTTCGGAGGAGTGGGTCTAAACGGGCCGAACAATGGACCCGTTATAATTTTAACTGAGTAAAAAGAATAGAAATCGAGTTTTAGCAATATAATCATGTTGAAAAGCTCGTAATCAATTATATGCATTCCTAAATTTGGATTAAAACTTATTTTGCAACCCTTTTTGTATAGGTTTCGGACGATCGAGTCTAAATGGGCCGAACAATGGACCCGTTTGAATTTTAACTGAGTAAAAAGAACTGTAATCAAGTTTTTACAATATAATCGTGTTGAAAAGCTCGTAATCAATTATATGCATTCCTAAATTTGGATTAAAACTTATTTTGCAACCCCTTTTGTATAGGTTTCGGACGATCGGGTCTAAAAGGGCCGAACAATGGACCCGTTAGAATTTTAACTGAGTAAAAAGCACAAAAATCGAGTTTTTGCAATATAATCGTGTTGAAAAGCTCGTAAACAATTGTTTGAACTCCTAAATTTGGATTAAAACTTATTTTGCAACCCTTTTGTAGAGGTTTCAGACGAGCGGGTCTAAATGGGTCGAACAATGGACCCGTTAGAATTTTAACTGAGTAAAAAGAACTGTAATCGAGATTTTTCAATATATTCATGTTGAAAAGCTCGTAATCAATTATATGAACTCCTAAAATTTGATTCTAACTTCTTTTGCGGTCTTTTTTTGTAAAGGTTTCGGACGAGCGGGTCTAAATGGGCCGAACAATGGACTCGTTAGAATTTTAACTGAGTAAAAAGTACAGAAATCGAGTTTTTGCAATATAATCGTGTTGAAAAGCTCGTAAACAATGTTATGAACTCCTAAATTTGGATTAAAACTTATTTTGCAACCCTTTTGTAGAGGTTTCGGACGAGCGGGTCTAAATGGGCCGAAAATGGATCCGTTAGAATTTTAACTGAGTAAAAATAACTGTAAATCAAGTTTTTGCAATATAATCGTGTTGAAAAGCTCTTAATCAATTATATGAACTCCTAAAATTTGATTAAAACTTATTTTGGGATCTTTTTTGTAAAGGTTTCGGACGAGCGGGTCTAAATAGGCCGAACAACGGACCCGTTAGAATTTTAACTGACTAAAAAGTACATAAATCGAGTTTTTGCAATATAATCATGTTGAAAAGCTCGTAATCAATTGTATGAACTCCTAAATTTTGATTAAACCTTATTTTGCAACCCTTTTGTAGAGGTTTCGGACGAGCGGGTCTAAATGGGCTGAACAATGGACCCGTTAGAATTTTAACTGAGTAAAAAGCACAAAAATCGAGTTTTTGCAATATAATTGGGTTGAAAAGCTCGTAATCAATTGTATGAACTCCTAAATTTGGATTAAAAGTTATTTTGCAACCCTTTTGTCAAGGTTTCGGACGAGCGGGTCTAAATGGGCCGAACAATGGACCCGTTAGTATTTTAACTGAGTAAAAAGTACAGAAATCAAGTTTTTGCAATATAGTCGTGTTGAAAAGCTCGTAATCAATTGTATGAACTCCTAAATTTGGATTAAAACTTATTTTGCAACCCTTTTGTAGAGGTTTCGGACGAGCGGGTCTAAATGAGCCGAACAATGGACCCGTTAGAATTTTAATTGAGTAAAAACAACAGAAATCGAGTTTTTGCAATATAATATTTTTGAAAAGCTCGTAATCAATTATATGAACTTTCAAAATTTGATTCTAACTTATTTTGCGGTCTTTTTTGTAAAGGTTTCAGACGAGCGGGTCTAAATGGGCCGAACAATGGACCCATTAGAATTTTAACTGAGTAAAAAGTACAGAAATCGAGTTTTTGCAATATAATCGTGTTGAAAAGCTCGTAAACAATTGTATGAACTCCTAAATTTGGATTAAAACTTATTTTGCAACCCTTTTGTAGAGGTTTCGGACGAGCGAGTCTAAATGGGCCGAACAATGGACCCGTTAGAATTTTAACTGAGTAAAAGAAACTGTAATCGAGATTTTTCAATATAATCGTGTTGAAAAGCTCCTAATCAATTATATGAACTCCTAAAATTTGATTCTAACTTCTTTTGCGGTCTTTTTTTTAAAGGTTTCAGACGAGCGGGTCTAAATGGGCCGAACAATGGACCCATTAGAATTTTAACTGAGTAAAAAGTACAGAAATCGAGTTGTTGCAATATAATCATGTTGAAAAGCTCGTAATCAATTGTATGAACTCCTAAATTTTGATTAAACCTTATTTTGCAACCCTTTTGTAGAGGTTTCGGACGAGCGGGTCTAAATGGGCCGAACAATGGACCCGTTAGAATTTTAACTGAGTAAAAAGCACAAAAATCGAGTTTTTGCAAAATAATTGGGTTGAAAAGCTCGTAATCAATTGTATGAACTCCTAAATTTGGATTAAAAGTTATTTTGCAACCCTTTTGTCAAGGTTTCGGACGAGCGGGTCTAAATGGGCCGAACAATGGACCCGTTAGTATTTTAACTGAGTAAAAAGTACAGAAATCAAGTTTTTGCAATATAGTCGTGTTGAAAAGCTCGTAATCAATTGTATGAACTCCTAAATTTGGATTAAAACTTATTTTGTAACCCTTTTGTAGAGGTTTCGGACGAGCGGGTCTAAATGAGCCGAACAATGGACCCGTTAGAATTTTAATTGAGTAAAAACAACAGAAATCGAGTTTTTGCAATATAATATTTTTGAAAAGCTCGTAATCAATTATATGAACTTTCAAAATTTGATTCTAACTTATTTTGCGGTCTTTTTTGTAAAGGTTTCAGACGAGCGGGTCTAAATGGGCCGAACAATGGACCCATTAGAATTTTAACTGAGTAAAAAGTACAGAAATCGAGTTTTTGCAATATAATCGTGTTGAAAAGCTCGTAAACAATTGTATGAACTCCTAAATTTGGATTAAAACTTATTTTGCAACCCTTTTGTAGAGGTTTCGGACGAGCGAGTCTAAATGGGCCGAACAATGGACCCGTTAGAATTTTAACTGAGTAAAAGAAACTGTAATCGAGATTTTTCAATATAATCGTGTTGAAAAGCTCCTAATCAATTATATGAACTCCTAAAATTTGATTCTAACTTCTTTTGCGGTCTTTTTTTTAAAGGTTTCAAACGAGCGGGTCTAAATGGGCCGAACAATGGACCCATTAGAATTTTAACTGAGTAAAAAGTACAAAAATCGAGTTGTTGCAATATAATCTTGTTGAAAAGCTCGTAAACAATTGTATGAACTCCTAAATTTGGATTAAAACTTATTTTGCAACCCTTTTGTAGAGGTTTCGGACGAGCGGGTCTAAATGGGTCGAACAATGGACCCGTTAGAATTTTAACTGAGTAAAAAGAACTGTAATTGAGATTTTTCAATATATTCATGTTGAAAAGCTTGTAATCAATTATATGAACTCCTAAAATTTGATTCTAACTTCTTTTGCGGTCTTTTTTTGTAAAGGTTTCGAACGAGCGTGTCTAAATGGGCCGAAAAATGGACCCGTTAGAATTTTAACTGAGTAAAAAGTACAGAAATTGAGATTTTACAATATAATCGTATTGAAAAGCTCGTAATCAATTGTTTGAACTCCTAAATTTGGATTAAAACTTATTTTGCAACCATTTTGTAGAGGTTTCGGACGAGCGGGTCTAAACGGGCCGAACAATGGACCCGTTAGAATTTTAATTGAGTAAAAAGTACAGAAATCAAGTTTTTGCAATATAGTCATGTTGAAAGCTCTTAATCAATTATATGAAATCCTAAAATTTGATTCTAACTTGTTTGTCGGTCTTTTTTATAGAAGTTTCGGACGAGCGGGTCAAAATGGGGCGAACAATGGACCCGTTAGAATTTTAACAGAGTAAAAAGAACATAAATCGTGTTTTTGCAATATAATCGTGTTGAAAAGCACATAAAAAATTGTATGAACTCCTAAATTTGGATTAAAACTTATTTTGCAACCCTTTTGTAGAGGTTTCGGACGAGCGAGTCTAAATGGGCCGAACAATGGACCCGTTAGAATTTTAACTGAGTAAAAAGAACTGTAATCGAGTTTTTACAATATAATCTTGTTGAAAAGCTCGTAATCAATTATATGCATTCCTAAAGTTGGATTAAAACTTATTTTGCAACCCCTTTTGTATAGGTTTCGGACTATCGGGTCTAAATAGGCCGAACAATCGACCCGTTAGAATTTTAACTGAGTAAAAAGCACAAAAATCGAGTTTTTGCAATATAATCGTGTTGAAAAGCTCGTAAACAATTGTATGAACTCCTAAATTTGGATTAAAACTTATTTTGCAACCCTTTTGTAGAGGTTTCGGACGAGCGGGTCTAAATGGGTCGAACAATGGACCCGTTAGAATTTTAACTGAGTAAAAAGAACTGTAATCGAGAATTTTCAATATAATCGTGTTGAAAAGCTCGTAATCAATTATATGAACCATTAAAATTTGATTCTAACCTCTTTTGCGGTCTTTTTTTGTAAAGGTTTCGGACGAGCGTGTCTAAATGGGCCGAACAATGGAACCGTTAGAATTTTAACTGAGTAAAACGTACAGAAACCGAGATTTTACAATTTAATCGTATTGAAAAGCTCGTAATCATTTGTACGAACTCCTAAATTTGGATTAAAACTTATTTTGCAACCGTTTTGTAGAGGTTTCGGACGAGCGGGTTTAAATGGGCCGAACAATGGACCCGTTAGAATTTTAACTGAGTAAAAAGTACAGAAATCAAGTTTTTGCAATATAGTCGTGTTGAAAAGCTCGTAATCAATTATATGAAATTCTAAAATTTGATTCTAACTTGTTTTGCGGTCTTTTTTGTAAAGGTTTCGGACGAGCGGGTCTAAATAGGGCGAACAGTGGACCCGTTAGAATTTTATCTGAGTAAAAAGAACAGAAATCGAGTTTTTGCAATATAATCGTGTTGAAAAGCTCGTAAGCAATTTTATGAACTCCTAAATTTGGATTAAAACTTATTTTGCAACTCTTTTGTAGAGGTTTCGGACGAGCGGGTCTAAATGGGCCGAACAATGGACCCGTTAGAATTTTAACTGAGTAAAAAGAACAGAAATCGAGATTTTGCAATATAATGTTTTTGAAAAGCTCGTAATCAATTATATGAACTCCCAAAATTTGATTCTAACTTATTTTGAGGTCTTTTTTGTAAAGGTTTCGGACGAGCGAGTCTAAATGGGCCGAACAATGGACCCGTTAGAATTTTAACTGAGTAAAAAGTACAGAAATGGAGTTTTTGCAATATAATCGTATGTAAAAGCTCGTAATCAATTGTATGAACTCCTAAATTTGGTTTAAAACTTATTTTGCAATCCTTTGTAGAGGTTTCGGACGAGCTGGTCTAAATGGGCCGAACAGTGGACCCGTTAGAATTTTAACTAAGTAAAATGTATAGAAATCGAGTTTTTGTAATATAATCGTGTTGAAAAGCACGTAATCAATTATATGCATTCCTAAATTTGGATTAAAACTTATTTTGCAGCCCTTTTTGTATAGGTTTCGGAAGATCGAGTCTAAATGGGCCGAACAATGGACCCGTTAGAATTTTAACTAAGTAAAAAGTACAGAAATCGAGTTTTTGCAATATAATCGTGTTGAAACGCTCGTGATCAATTGTATGAACTCCTAAATTTGGATTAAAACTTATTTTGCAACCCTTTTGTAGAGGTTTCGGACGAGCGGGTCTAAATGGGCCGAACAATAGACCCGTTAGAATATTAACTGAGGAAAAAGAACAGAAATCGCGTTTTTGCAATATAATAGTGTTGAAAAGCTCTTGATTATTTATATGAACTCCTAAAATTTGATTCTAACTTATTTTGCGATCTTTTTCGTAAAGGTTTTGGACGAGCAGGTCTAAATGGGCCGAACAATGGACCCGTTAGAATTTTAACTGAGTAAAAAGCACAAAAATCGAGTTTTTGCAATATAATTGTGTTGAAAAGCTCGTAATCAATTGTATGAACTCCTAAATTTGGATTAAAACTTATTTTGCAACCCTTTTGTAGAGGTTTCGGACGAGCGGGTCTAAATGGGCCAAACAATGGACCCGTTAGAATATTAACTGAGTAAAAAGAATAGAAATCAAGTTTTTGCAATATAATCGTGCTGAAAAGCTCTTAATCAATTATATGAACTACTAAAATTTGATTAAAATTTATTTTGCTATCTTTTTTGAAAAGGTTTCGGACGAGCGGGTCTAAATGGGCCGAACAATGGACCCGTT
This sequence comes from Hibiscus trionum, assembly GCA_030270665.1. Classification (NCBI taxonomy): domain Eukaryota; kingdom Viridiplantae; phylum Streptophyta; class Magnoliopsida; order Malvales; family Malvaceae; genus Hibiscus; species Hibiscus trionum. Next base: position 31,208,802 of record BSYR01000010.1, on the reverse strand, counting down.
AGAATTTTAACTGAGTAACAAAGTACATAAATCTAGTTTTTGCAATATAATCGAGTTGAAAAGCTCGTAAACAATTGTATGAACTCCTAAATTTGTATTAAAACTTATTTTGCAACCCTTTTGTAGAGGTTTCAGACGAGCGGGTCTAAATGGGCCGAACAATGGACCCGTTAGAATTTTAACTGAGCAAAAAGAACAGAAATCGCGTTTTTGCAATATAATCGTGTTGAAAAGCTCGTAATCAATTATATGAACTCCTAAAATTTGATTCTAACATATTTTACGATCTTTTTTGTAAAGGTTTCGGACGAGCGGGTTTAAATGGGCCGAACAACGGAACCGTTAGAATTTTAATTGAGTAAAAAGTACAGAAATAGAGTTTTTGCAATATAATCGAATTGAAAAGCTCGTAATCAATTGTATGAACTCCTAAATTTGGATTAAAACTTATTTTGCAACCCTTTTGTAAAGGTTTCGGAAGAGCGGTTCTAAATGGGCCAAACAATGGACCCGTTAGAATTTTAACTGAGTAAAAAGCACAAAAATCGTGTTTTTGCAATATAATTGTGTTGAAAAGCTCGCAATCAATTGTATAACTCCTAAATTTGGATTAAAACTTATTTTGAAACCCTTTTGTAGAGGTTTCGGACGAGCGGGTCTAAACGGTCCGAACAATGGACCCGTTAGAATATTAACTGAGTAAAAAGAACAGAGATCGAGTTTTTGCAATATAATCGTGTTGAAAAGCTTGTAATCAATTATATGAACTCCTAAATTTTGAATTAAACTTATTTTGCGGTCCTTTTTGTAAGGTTTCGGACGAGCGAGTCTAAATAGGCAGAGCAATGGACCCGTTAAAATTTTAACCGAGTAAAAAGTATAGAAATATAGTTTTTGCAATATAATCGTGTTGAAAAGCTCTTAATCAATTATATGAACTCCTAAAATTTGATTCTAACTTATTTTGCGATCTTTTTTTGTAAAGGTTTCGGACGAGCGGGTCTAAATGGGCCGAACAATGGACCCATTAGAATTTTAACTGAGTCAAAAGCACAAAAATTGAGTTTTTGCAATATAATTGTGTTGAAAAGCTCGTAATCAATTGTATGAACTCCTAAATTTGGATTAAAACTTATTTTGCAACCCTTTTGTAGAGGTTTCGGACGAGCGGGTCTAAATGGGCCGAACAATGGACCCGTTAGAATTTTAACTGAGTAAAAAGCACAAAAATCGAGTTTTTGCAAAATAATTGGGTTGAAAAGCTCGTAATCAATTGTATGAACTCCTAAATTTGGATTAAAAGTTATTTTGCAACCCTTTTGTCAAGGTTTCGGACGAGCGGGTCTAAATGGGCCGAACAATGGACCCGTTAGTATTTTAACTGAGTAAAAAGTACAGAAATCAAGTTTTTGCAATATAGTCGTGTTGAAAAGCTCGTAATCAATTGTATGAACTCCTAAATTTGGATTAAAACTTATTTTGTAACCCTTTTGTAGAGGTTTCGGACGAGCGGGTCTAAATGAGCCGAACAATGGACCCGTTAGAATTTTAATTGAGTAAAAACAACAGAAATCGAGTTTTTGCAATATAATATTTTTGAAAAGCTCGTAATCAATTATATGAACTTTCAAAATTTGATTCTAACTTATTTTGCGGTCTTTTTTGTAAAGGTTTCAGACGAGCGGGTCTAAATGGGCCGAACAATGGACCCATTAGAATTTTAACTGAGTAAAAAGTACAGAAATCGAGTTTTTGCAATATAATCGTGTTGAAAAGCTCGTAAACAATTGTATGAACTCCTAAATTTGGATTAAAACTTATTTTGCAACCCTTTTGTAGAGGTTTCGGACGAGCGAGTCTAAATGGGCCGAACAATGGACCCGTTAGAATTTTAACTGAGTAAAAGAAACTGTAATCGAGATTTTTCAATATAATCGTGTTGAAAAGCTCCTAATCAATTATATGAACTCCTAAAATTTGATTCTAACTTCTTTTGCGGTCTTTTTTTTAAAGGTTTCAAACGAGCGGGTCTAAATGGGCCGAACAATGGACCCATTAGAATTTTAACTGAGTAAAAAGTACAAAAATCGAGTTGTTGCAATATAATCTTGTTGAAAAGCTCGTAAACAATTGTATGAACTCCTAAATTTGGATTAAAACTTATTTTGCAACCCTTTTGTAGAGGTTTCGGACGAGCGGGTCTAAATGGGTCGAACAATGGACCCGTTAGAATTTTAACTGAGTAAAAAGAACTGTAATTGAGATTTTTCAATATATTCATGTTGAAAAGCTTGTAATCAATTATATGAACTCCTAAAATTTGATTCTAACTTCTTTTGCGGTCTTTTTTTGTAAAGGTTTCGAACGAGCGTGTCTAAATGGGCCGAAAAATGGACCCGTTAGAATTTTAACTGAGTAAAAAGTACAGAAATTGAGATTTTACAATATAATCGTATTGAAAAGCTCGTAATCAATTGTTTGAACTCCTAAATTTGGATTAAAACTTATTTTGCAACCATTTTGTAGAGGTTTCGGACGAGCGGGTCTAAACGGGCCGAACAATGGACCCGTTAGAATTTTAATTGAGTAAAAAGTACAGAAATCAAGTTTTTGCAATATAGTCATGTTGAAAGCTCTTAATCAATTATATGAAATCCTAAAATTTGATTCTAACTTGTTTGTCGGTCTTTTTTATAGAAGTTTCGGACGAGCGGGTCAAAATGGGGCGAACAATGGACCCGTTAGAATTTTAACAGAGTAAAAAGAACATAAATCGTGTTTTTGCAATATAATCGTGTTGAAAAGCACATAAAAAATTGTATGAACTCCTAAATTTGGATTAAAACTTATTTTGCAACCCTTTTGTAGAGGTTTCGGACGAGCGAGTCTAAATGGGCCGAACAATGGACCCGTTAGAATTTTAACTGAGTAAAAAGAACTGTAATCGAGTTTTTACAATATAATCTTGTTGAAAAGCTCGTAATCAATTATATGCATTCCTAAAGTTGGATTAAAACTTATTTTGCAACCCCTTTTGTATAGGTTTCGGACTATCGGGTCTAAATAGGCCGAACAATCGACCCGTTAGAATTTTAACTGAGTAAAAAGCACAAAAATCGAGTTTTTGCAATATAATCGTGTTGAAAAGCTCGTAAACAATTGTATGAACTCCTAAATTTGGATTAAAACTTATTTTGCAACCCTTTTGTAGAGGTTTCGGACGAGCGGGTCTAAATGGGTCGAACAATGGACCCGTTAGAATTTTAACTGAGTAAAAAGAACTGTAATCGAGAATTTTCAATATAATCGTGTTGAAAAGCTCGTAATCAATTATATGAACCATTAAAATTTGATTCTAACCTCTTTTGCGGTCTTTTTTTGTAAAGGTTTCGGACGAGCGTGTCTAAATGGGCCGAACAATGGAACCGTTAGAATTTTAACTGAGTAAAACGTACAGAAACCGAGATTTTACAATTTAATCGTATTGAAAAGCTCGTAATCATTTGTACGAACTCCTAAATTTGGATTAAAACTTATTTTGCAACCGTTTTGTAGAGGTTTCGGACGAGCGGGTTTAAATGGGCCGAACAATGGACCCGTTAGAATTTTAACTGAGTAAAAAGTACAGAAATCAAGTTTTTGCAATATAGTCGTGTTGAAAAGCTCGTAATCAATTATATGAAATTCTAAAATTTGATTCTAACTTGTTTTGCGGTCTTTTTTGTAAAGGTTTCGGACGAGCGGGTCTAAATAGGGCGAACAGTGGACCCGTTAGAATTTTATCTGAGTAAAAAGAACAGAAATCGAGTTTTTGCAATATAATCGTGTTGAAAAGCTCGTAAGCAATTTTATGAACTCCTAAATTTGGATTAAAACTTATTTTGCAACTCTTTTGTAGAGGTTTCGGACGAGCGGGTCTAAATGGGCCGAACAATGGACCCGTTAGAATTTTAACTGAGTAAAAAGAACAGAAATCGAGATTTTGCAATATAATGTTTTTGAAAAGCTCGTAATCAATTATATGAACTCCCAAAATTTGATTCTAACTTATTTTGAGGTCTTTTTTGTAAAGGTTTCGGACGAGCGAGTCTAAATGGGCCGAACAATGGACCCGTTAGAATTTTAACTGAGTAAAAAGTACAGAAATGGAGTTTTTGCAATATAATCGTATGTAAAAGCTCGTAATCAATTGTATGAACTCCTAAATTTGGTTTAAAACTTATTTTGCAATCCTTTGTAGAGGTTTCGGACGAGCTGGTCTAAATGGGCCGAACAGTGGACCCGTTAGAATTTTAACTAAGTAAAATGTATAGAAATCGAGTTTTTGTAATATAATCGTGTTGAAAAGCACGTAATCAATTATATGCATTCCTAAATTTGGATTAAAACTTATTTTGCAGCCCTTTTTGTATAGGTTTCGGAAGATCGAGTCTAAATGGGCCGAACAATGGACCCGTTAGAATTTTAACTGAGTAAAAAGTACAGAAATCGAGTTTTTGCAATATAATCGTTTGAAACGCTCGTAATCAATTGTATGAACTCCTAAATTTGGATTAACACTTATTTTGCAACCTTTTTGTAGAGGTTTCGGATGAGCGGGTCTAAATGGGCCGAACAATGGACCCGTTAGAATTTTTACTGAGTAAAAAGCACAAAAATCGAGTTTTTGCAATATAATTGTGTTGAAAAGCTCGTAATCAATTGTATGAACTCCTAAATTTGGATTAAAACTTATTTTGCAACCCTTTTGTTGAGGTTTCGGACGAGCGGGTCTAAATGAGCCGAACAATGGACCCGTTAGAATTTTAACGGAGTATAAAGTACAGAAATCTAGTTTTTGCAATATAATCGTTTTGAAAAGCTCGTAATCATCTGTATGAACTCTTAAATTTGGATTAAAACTTATTTTGTAACCCTTTTTTAGAGGTTTCAGACGAGCGGGTCCTAATGGGCCGAAAATAAGACCCATTAGAATTTTAACTAAGTAAAAAGTATAGTAATCGAGTTTTTGCAATATAATTGTGTTGAAAAGCTCGTAATCAATTATAAACATTCCTAAATTTGGATTAAAACTTATTGTGCAACCCTTTTTGTATAGGTTTCGGACAATCGGGTCTAAATAGGCCGAACAATGGACCCGCTAGAATTTTAACTAAGTAAAAAGTACAGAAATCGAGTTTTTGCATTATAATCGTGTTGAAACGCTTGTGATCAATTGTATGAACTCCTAAATTTGGATTAACACTTATTTTGCAACCCTTTTGTAGAGGTTTCGGACGAGCGGGTCTAAGTGGGCCGAACAATGGACCCGTTAGAATTTTAACTGAGTAAAAAGCACAAAAATCGAGTTTTTGCAATATAATTGTGTTGAAAAGCTCGTAATCAATTGTATGAACTCCTAAATTTAGATTAAAACTTATTTTGCAGCCCTTTTGTAGAGGTTTCGGACGAGCGGGTCTAAATGGGCCGAACAATAGACCCGTTAGAATATTAACTGAGTAAAAAGAATAGAAATCGAGTTTTTGCAAAATAATCGTGTTGAAAAGCTCGTAATCAATTATATGAACTCCTAAATTTTGATTAAAACTTATTTTGCGGTCCTTTTTGTAAGGTTTCGGACGAGCGAGTCTAAATAGGCAAAACAATGGACCCATTAGAATTTTAACCGAGTAAAAAGTATAGAAATTGAGTTTTTGCAATATAATCGTGTTGAAAAGCTCTTAATCAATTATATGAACTCCTAAAATTTGATTCTAACTTATTTTGCGATCCTTTTTGTAAAGGTTTCGGACGAGCGGGTCTAAATGAGCCGAACAATGGACCCGTTAGAATATTAACTGAGTAAAAACAACAGAAATCGAGTTTTTGCAATATAATTTTGTTGAAAAGCTCGTAATCAATTGTATGAACTCCTAAATTTGGATTAAAACTTATTTTGCAACCCTTTTGTAGAGGTTTCGGACGAGCGGGTCTAAATGGGCCGAACAATAGACCCGTTAGAATATTAACTGAGGAAAAAGAACAGAAATCGCGTTTTGCAATATAATAGTGTTGAAAAGCTCTTAATCATTTATATGAACTCCTAAAATTTGATTCTAACTTATTTTGCGATCTTTTTTGTAAAGGTTTCGGACGAGCGGGTCTAAATGGGCCGAACAATGGACCCGTTAGAATTTTAACTGAGTAAAAAGCACAAAAATCGAGTTTTTGCAATATAATTGTGTTGAAAAGCTCGTAATCAATTGTATGAACTCCTAAATTTGGATTAAAATTTATTTTGCAACGCTTTTATAGAGGTTTCGGACGAGCGGGTCTAAATGGGCCGAACAATGGACCCGTTAGAATATTAACTGAGTAAAAAGAATAGAAATCAAGTTTTTGCAATATAATCGTGCTGAAAAGCTCTTAATCAATTATATGAACTCCTAAATTTGGATTAAAACTTTTTTTGCAACCCTTTTGTAGAGGTTTCGGACGAGCGAATCTAAATGGGCCGAACAATGGACCCGTTAGAATATTAACTGTGTAAAAAGTACAGAAATCAAGTTTTTTCAACATAATCGTGTTGGAAAGCTCTTAATCAATTATATGAACTCCTAAAATTTGATTAAAATTTATTTTGCGATCTTTTTTTGTAAAGGTTTCGGACGAGCGGGTCTAAATGGGCCGAACAATGGACCCGTTAGAATTTTAAATGAGTGAAAAGTACAAAAATCGAGTTCTTGCAATATAATCGTGTTGAAAAGCTCGTAATCAATTGCATGAACTCCTAAATTTTGATTAAAACTTATTTTGCAACCCTTTTGTAGAGGTTTCGGACGAGCGAGTCTAAATGGGCCGAACAATGACCCGTTAGAATTTTAACTGAGTAAAAAGCACAAAAATCGAGTTTTTGCAATATAATTGTGTTGAAAAGCTCGTAATCAATTGTATGAACTCCTAAATTTGGATTAAAACTTATTTTGCAACCCTTTTATAGAGGTTTCGGACGAGCGGGTCTAAATGGACCGAACAATGGACCCGTTAGAATATTAACTAAGTAAAAAGAACATAAATCGAGTTTTTGCAATATAATCATATTGAAAAGCTCTTAATCAATTATATGAACTCCTAAGATTTGATTAAAACTTATTTTGCGATCTTTTTTGTAAAGGTTTCGGACGAGCGGGTCTAAATGGGCCGAACAATGGACCTGTTAGAATTTTAATTGAGTAAAAAGTACAGAAATCAAGTTTTTGCAATATAGTCATGTTGAAAGCTCGCAATCAATTATATGAAATCCTAAAATTTGATTCTAACTTGTTTGTCGGTCTTTTTTGTAGAAGTTTCGGACGAGCGGGTCAAAATGGGGCGAACAATGGAACCGTTAGAATTTTAACTGAGTAAAAAGAACATAAATCGATTTTTTGCAATATAATCGTGTTGAAAAGCTCATAATAAATTGTATGAACTCCTAAATTTGGATTAAAACTTATTTTGCAACCCTTTTGTAGAGGTTTCGGACGAGCGAGTCTAAATGGGCCGAACAATGGACCCGTTAGAATTTTAACTGAGTAAAAAGAACTGTAATCGAGTTTTTACAATATAATCTTGTTGAAAAGCTCGTAATCAATTATATGCATTCCTAAATATGGATTAAAACTTATTTTGCAACCCCTTTTGTATAGGTTTCGGACGATCGGGTCTAAATGGGTCGAACAATGGACCCGTTAGAATTTTAACTGAGTAAAAAGCACAAAAATCGAGTTTTTGCAATATAATCGTGTTGAAAAGCTCATAAAAAATTGTATGAACTCCTAAATTTGGATTAAAACTTATTTTGCAACCCTTTTGTAGATGTTTCAGACGAGCGGGTCTAAATGGGTCGAACAATGGACCCGTTAGAATTTTAACTGAGTAAAAAGAACTGTAATCGAGATTTTTCAATATAATCGTGTTGAAAAGCTCGTAATCAATTATATGAACTCCTAAAATTTGATTCTAACTTCTTTTGCGGTCTTTTTTGTAAAGGTTTCGGACGAGCGTGTCTAAATGGGCCGAACAATGGACCCGTTAGAATTTTAACTGAGTAAAAAGTACAGAAATCAAGTTTTTGCAATATAGTCGTGATGAAAAGCTCGTAATCAATTATATGAAATTCTAAAATTTGATTCTAACTTGTTTTGCGGTCTTTTTTGTAAAGGTTTCGGACGAGCAGGTCTAAATAGGGCGAACAGTAGACCCGTTAGAATTTTATCTGAGTAAAAAGAACAGAAATCGAGTTATTGCAATATAATCGTGTTGAAAAGCTCGTAAGCAATTGTATGAACTCCTAAATTTGGATTAAAACTTATTTTGCAACTCTTTTGTAGAGGTTTCGGACGAGCGGTCTAAATGGGCCGAACAATGGCCCCGTTAGAATTTTAACTGAGTAAAAAGAACAGAAATCGAGATTTTGCAATATAATGTTTTTGAAAAGCTCTTAATCAATTATATGAACTCCCAAAATTTGATTCTAACTTATTTTGAGGTCTTTTTTGTAAAGGTTTCAGACGAGCGAGTCTAAATGGGCCGAACAATGGACCCGTTAGAATTTTAACTGAGTAAAAAGTACAGAAATCAAGTTTTTGCAATATAGTCGTGATGAAAAGCTCGTAATCAATTATATGAAATTCTAAAATTTGATTCTAACTTGTTTTGCGGTCTTTTTTGTAAAGGTTTCGGACGAGCAGGTCTAAATAGGGCGAACAGTAGACCCGTTAGAATTTTATCTGAGTAAAAAGAACAGAAGTCGAGTTTTTGCAATATAATCGTATTGAAAAGCTCTTAATCAATTGTATGAACTCCTAAATTTGGTTTAAAACTTATTTTGCAATCCTTTGTAGAGGTTTCGGACGAGCTGGTCTAAATGGGCCGAACAGTGGACCCGTTAGAATTTTTACTAAGTAAAATGTATAGAAATCGAGTTTTTGTAAAATAATCGTGTTGAAAAGCACGTAATCAATTATATGCATTCCTAAATTTGGATTAAAACTTATTTTGCAGCCCTTTTTGTATAGGTTTCGGACGATCGAGTCTAAATGGGCCGAACAATGGACCCGTTAGAATTTTAACTGAGTAAAAAGTACAGAAATCGAGTTTTTGCAATATAATCGTATGGAAACGCTCGTAATCAATTGTATGAACTCCTAAATTTGGATTAACACTTATTTTGCAACCTTTTTTTAGAGGTTTCGGATGAGCGGGTCTTAATGGGCCGAACAATGGACCCGTTAGAATTTTAACTGAGTAAAAAGCACAAAAATCGAGTTTTTGCAATATAATTGTGTTGAAAAGCTCGTAATCAATTGTATGAACTCCTAAATTTGGATTAAAACTTATTTTGTAACCCTTTTGTTGAGGTTTCGGACGAGCGGGTCTAAATGAGCCGAACAATGGACCCGTTAGAATTTTAACGGAGTAAAAAGTACAGAAATCTAGTTTTTGCAATATAATCATTTTGAAAAGCTCGTAATCATCTGTATGAACTCTTAAATTTGGATTAAAACTTATTTTGCAACCCTTTTTTAGAGGTTTCAGACGAGCGGGTCCTAATGGGCCGAAAATAAGACCCATTAGAATTTTAACTAAGTAAAAAGTATAGTAATCGAGTTTTTGCAATATAATTGTGTTGAAAAGCTCGTAATCAATTATAAACATTCCTAAATTTGGATTAAAACTTATTGTGCAACCCTTTTTGTATAGGTTTCGGACGATCGGGTCTAAATATGCCGAACAATGGACCCGTTAGATTTTTTTTGACAAAGCTAAGGTGATTACAAGTAGTATCTGTTCTGAATATACTCTTAACCATTTGAAAATGAACGCTCAATCACCCTGATGCAGCTGCTGGTGCTCGAACCCGTGATCTCTAGGAACAACAACCGTTCCTTAACCACGGAGGCAAGTTGGTTCGTGCACCCGTTAGAATTTTAACTAAGTAAAAAGTACAGAAATCGAGTTTTTGCATTATAATCGTGTTGAAACGCTCGTGATCAATTGTATGAACTCCTAAATTTGGATTAACACTTATTTTGCAACCCTTTTGTAGAGGTTTCGGACGAGCCGGTCTAAATGGGCCGAACAATGGACCCGTTAGTATTTTAACTGAGTAAAAAGTACAGAAATCAAGTTTTTGCAATATAGTCGTGTTGAAAAGCTCGTAATCAATTGTATGAACTCCTAAATTTGGATTAAAACTTATTTTGCAGCCCTTTTGTAGAGGTTTCGGACGAGCGGGTCTAAATGGGCCGAACAATGGACCCGTAAGAATATTAACAGAGTAAAAAGAATAGAAATCGAGTTTTTGCAATATAATCGTGTTGAAAAGCTTGTAATCAATTATATGAACTCCTAAATTTAGATTAAAACTTATTTTGCAGCCCTTTTGTAGAGGTTTCGGACGAGCGGGTCTAAATGGGCCGAACAATAGACCCGTTAGAATATTAACTGAGTAAAAAGAATAGAAATCGAGTTTTTGCAAAATAATCGTGTTGAAAAGCTCGTAATCAATTATATGAACTCCTAAATTTTGATTAAAACTTATTTTGCGGTCCTTTTTGTAAGGTTTCGGACGAGCGAGTCTAAATAGGCAAAACAATGGACCCATTAGAATTTTAACCGAGTAAAAAGTATAGAAATTGAGTTTTTGCAATATAATCGTGTTGAAAAGCTCTTAATCAATTATATGAACTCCTAAAATTTGATTCTAACTTATTTTGCGATCCTTTTTGTAAAGGTTTCGGACGAGCGGGTCTAAATGAGCCGAACAATGGACCCGTTAGAATATTAACTGAGTAAAAACAACAGAAATCGAGTTTTTGCAATATAATTTTGTTGAAAAGCTCGTAATCAATTGTATGAACTCCTAAATTTGGATTAAAACTTATTTTGCAACCCTTTTGTAGAGGTTTCGGACGAGCGGGTCTAAATGGGCCGAACAATAGACCCGTTAGAATATTAACTGAGGAAAAAGAACAGAAATCGCGTTTTGCAATATAATAGTGTTGAAAAGCTCTTAATCATTTATATGAACTCCTAAAATTTGATTCTAACTTATTTTGCGATCTTTTTTGTAAAGGTTTCGGACGAGCGGGTCTAAATGGGCCGAACAATGGACCCGTTAGAATTTTAACTGAGTAAAAAGCACAAAAATCGAGTTTTTGCAATATAATTGTGTTGAAAAGCTCGTAATCAATTGTATGAACTCCTAAATTTGGATTAAAATTTATTTTGCAACGCTTTTATAGAGGTTTCGGACGAGCGGGTCTAAATGGGCCGAACAATGGACCCGTTAGAATATTAACTGAGTAAAAAGAATAGAAATCAAGTTTTTGCAATATAATCGTGCTGAAAAGCTCTTAATCAATTATATGAACTCCTAAATTTGGATTAAAACTTTTTTTGCAACCCTTTTGTAGAGGTTTCGGACGAGCGAATCTAAATGGGCCGAACAATGGACCCGTTAGAATATTAACTGTGTAAAAAGTACAGAAATCAAGTTTTTTCAACATAATCGTGTTGGAAAGCTCTTAATCAATTATATGAACTCCTAAAATTTGATTAAAATTTATTTTGCGATCTTTTTTTGTAAAGGTTTCGGACGAGCGGGTCTAAATGGGCCGAACAATGGACCCGTTAGAATTTTAAATGAGTGAAAAGTACAAAAATCGAGTTCTTGCAATATAATCGTGTTGAAAAGCTCGTAATCAATTGCATGAACTCCTAAATTTTGATTAAAACTTATTTTGCAACCCTTTTGTAGAGGTTTCGGACGAGCGAGTCTAAATGGGCCGAACAATGACCCGTTAGAATTTTAACTGAGTAAAAAGCACAAAAATCGAGTTTTTGCAATATAATTGTGTTGAAAAGCTCGTAATCAATTGTATGAACTCCTAAATTTGGATTAAAACTTATTTTGCAACCCTTTTATAGAGGTTTCGGACGAGCGGGTCTAAATGGACCGAACAATGGACCCGTTAGAATATTAACTAAGTAAAAAGAACATAAATCGAGTTTTTGCAATATAATCATATTGAAAAGCTCTTAATCAATTATATGAACTCCTAAGATTTGATTAAAACTTATTTTGCGATCTTTTTTGTAAAGGTTTCGGACGAGCGGGTCTAAATGGGCCGAACAATGGACCTGTTAGAATTTTAATTGAGTAAAAAGTACAGAAATCAAGTTTTTGCAATATAGTCATGTTGAAAGCTCGCAATCAATTATATGAAATCCTAAAATTTGATTCTAACTTGTTTGTCGGTCTTTTTTGTAGAAGTTTCGGACGAGCGGGTCAAAATGGGGCGAACAATGGAACCGTTAGAATTTTAACTGAGTAAAAAGAACATAAATCGATTTTTTGCAATATAATCGTGTTGAAAAGCTCATAATAAATTGTATGAACTCCTAAATTTGGATTAAAACTTATTTTGCAACCCTTTTGTAGAGGTTTCGGACGAGCGAGTCTAAATGGGCCGAACAATGGACCCGTTAGAATTTTAACTGAGTAAAAAGAACTGTAATCGAGTTTTTACAATATAATCTTGTTGAAAAGCTCGTAATCAATTATATGCATTCCTAAATATGGATTAAAACTTATTTTGCAACCCCTTTTGTATAGGTTTCGGACGATCGGGTCTAAATGGGTCGAACAATGGACCCGTTAGAATTTTAACTGAGTAAAAAGCACAAAAATCGAGTTTTTGCAATATAATCGTGTTGAAAAGCTCATAAAAAATTGTATGAACTCCTAAATTTGGATTAAAACTTATTTTGCAACCCTTTTGTAGATGTTTCAGACGAGCGGGTCTAAATGGGTCGAACAATGGACCCGTTAGAATTTTAACTGAGTAAAAAGAACTGTAATCGAGATTTTTCAATATAATCGTGTTGAAAAGCTCGTAATCAATTATATGAACTCCTAAAATTTGATTCTAACTTCTTTTGCGGTCTTTTTTGTAAAGGTTTCGGACGAGCGTGTCTAAATGGGCCGAACAATGGACCCGTTAGAATTTTAACTGAGTAAAAAGTACAGAAATCAAGTTTTTGCAATATAGTCGTGATGAAAAGCTCGTAATCAATTATATGAAATTCTAAAATTTGATTCTAACTTGTTTTGCGGTCTTTTTTGTAAAGGTTTCGGACGAGCAGGTCTAAATAGGGCGAACAGTAGACCCGTTAGAATTTTATCTGAGTAAAAAGAACAGAAATCGAGTTATTGCAATATAATCGTGTTGAAAAGCTCGTAAGCAATTGTATGAACTCCTAAATTTGGATTAAAACTTATTTTGCAACTCTTTTGTAGAGGTTTCGGACGAGCGGTCTAAATGGGCCGAACAATGGCCCCGTTAGAATTTTAACTGAGTAAAAAGAACAGAAATCGAGATTTTGCAATATAATGTTTTTGAAAAGCTCTTAATCAATTATATGAACTCCCAAAATTTGATTCTAACTTATTTTGAGGTCTTTTTTGTAAAGGTTTCAGACGAGCGAGTCTAAATGGGCCGAACAATGGACCCGTTAGAATTTTAACTGAGTAAAAAGTACAGAAATCAAGTTTTTGCAATATAGTCGTGATGAAAAGCTCGTAATCAATTATATGAAATTCTAAAATTTGATTCTAACTTGTTTTGCGGTCTTTTTTGTAAAGGTTTCGGACGAGCAGGTCTAAATAGGGCGAACAGTAGACCCGTTAGAATTTTATCTGAGTAAAAAGAACAGAAGTCGAGTTTTTGCAATATAATCGTATTGAAAAGCTCTTAATCAATTGTATGAACTCCTAAATTTGGTTTAAAACTTATTTTGCAATCCTTTGTAGAGGTTTCGGACGAGCTGGTCTAAATGGGCCGAACAGTGGACCCGTTAGAATTTTTACTAAGTAAAATGTATAGAAATCGAGTTTTTGTAAAATAATCGTGTTGAAAAGCACGTAATCAATTATATGCATTCCTAAATTTGGATTAAAACTTATTTTGCAGCCCTTTTTGTATAGGTTTCGGACGATCGAGTCTAAATGGGCCGAACAATGGACCCGTTAGAATTTTAACTGAGTAAAAAGTACAGAAATCGAGTTTTTGCAATATAATCGTATGGAAACGCTCGTAATCAATTGTATGAACTCCTAAATTTGGATTAACACTTATTTTGCAACCTTTTTTTAGAGGTTTCGGATGAGCGGGTCTTAATGGGCCGAACAATGGACCCGTTAGAATTTTAACTGAGTAAAAAGCACAAAAATCGAGTTTTTGCAATATAATTGTGTTGAAAAGCTCGTAATCAATTGTATGAACTCCTAAATTTGGATTAAAACTTATTTTGTAACCCTTTTGTTGAGGTTTCGGACGAGCGGGTCTAAATGAGCCGAACAATGGACCCGTTAGAATTTTAACGGAGTAAAAAGTACAGAAATCTAGTTTTTGCAATATAATCATTTTGAAAAGCTCGTAATCATCTGTATGAACTCTTAAATTTGGATTAAAACTTATTTTGCAACCCTTTTTTAGAGGTTTCAGACGAGCGGGTCCTAATGGGCCGAAAATAAGACCCATTAGAATTTTAACTAAGTAAAAAGTATAGTAATCTAGTTTTTGCAATATAATTGTGTTGAAAAGCTCGTAATCAATTATAAACATTCCTAAATTTGGATTAAAACTTATTGTGCAACCCTTTTTGTATAGGTTTCGGACGATCGGGTCTAAATATGCCGAACAATGGACCCGTTAGATTTTTTTTGACAAAGCTAAGGTGATTACAAGTAGTATCTGTTCTGAATATACTCTTAACCATTTGAAAATGAACGCTCAATCACCCTGATGCAGCTGCTGGTGCTCGAACCCGTGATCTCTAGGAACAACAACCGTTCCTTAACCACGGAGGCAAGTTGGTTCGTGCACCCGTTAGAATTTTAACTAAGTAAAAAGTACAGAAATCGAGTTTTTGCATTATAATCGTGTTGAAACGCTCGTGATCAATTGTATGAACTCCTAAATTTGGATTAACACTTATTTTGCAACCCTTTTGTAGAGGTTTCGGACGAGCCGGTCTAAATGGGCCGAACAATGGACCCGTTAGTATTTTAACTGAGTAAAAAGTACAGAAATCAAGTTTTTGCAATATAGTCGTGTTGAAAAGCTCGTAATCAATTGTATGAACTCCTAAATTTGGATTAAAACTTATTTTGCAGCCCTTTTGTAGAGGTTTCGGACGAGCGGGTCTAAATGGGCCGAACAATGGACCCGTAAGAATATTAACAGAGTAAAAAGAATAGAAATCGAGTTTTTGCAATATAATCGTGTTGAAAAGCTTGTAATCAATTATATGAACTCCTAAATTTTGATTAAAACTTATTTTGCGGTCCTTTTTGTAAGGTTTCGGACGAGCGAGTCTAAATAGGCAGAACAATGGACCCGTTAGAATTTTAACCGAGTAAAAAGTATAGAAATTGAGTTTTTGCAATATAATCGTGTTGAAAAGCTCTTAATCAATTATATGAACTCCTAAAATTTGATTCTAACTTATTTTGCGATCCTTTTTGTAAAGGTTTCAGACGAGCGGGTCTAAATGGGCCGAACAATGGACCCGTTAGAATATTAACTGAGTAAAAAGAACAGAAATCGAGTTTTTGCAATATAATTGTGTTGAAAAGCTCGTAATCAATTGTATGAACTCCTAAATTTGGATTAAAACTTATTTTGCAACCCTTTTGTAGAGGTTTCGGACGAGCGGGTCTAAATGGGCCGAACAATAGACCCGTTAGAATATTAACTGAGGAAAAAGAACAGAAATCGCGTTTTTGCAATATAATAGTGTTGAAAAGCTCTTAATCATTTATATGAACTCCTAAAATTTGATTCTAACTTATTTTGCGATCTTTTTCGTAAAGGTTTAGGACGAGCGGGTCTAAATGGGCCGAACAATGGACCCGTTAGAATTTTAACTGAGTAAAAAGCACAAAAATCGAGTTTTTGCAATATAATTGTGTTGAAAAGCTCGTAATCAATTGTATGAACTCCTAAATTTGGATTAAAACTTATTTTGCAACCCTTTTGTAGAAGTTTCGGACGAGCGGGTCTAAATGGGCCGAACAATGGACCCGTTAGAATATTAACTGAGTAAAAAGAATAGAAATCAAGTTTTTGCAATATAATCGTGCTGAAAAGCTCTTAATCAATTATATGAACTACTAAAATTTGATTAAAACTTATTTTGCTATCTTTTTTGAAAAGGTTTCGGACGAGCGGGTCTAAATGGGCCGAACAATGGACCCGTTAGAATTTTAACTGAGTAACAAAGTACATAAATCTAGTTTTTGCAATATAATCGTGTTGAAAAGCTCGTAAAAAATTGTATGAACTCCTAAATTTGGATTAAAACTTATTTTGCAACCATTTTGTAGAGGTTTCGGACGAGCGGGTCTAAATGGGCCGAACAATGGACCCGTTAGAATTTTAACTGAGCAAAAAGAACAGAAATCGCGTTTTTACAATATAATCGTGTTGAAAAGCTCGTAATCAATTATATGAACTCCTAAAATTTGATTCTAACATATTTTACGATCTTTTTTGTAAAGGTTTCGGACGAGCGGGTTTAAATGGGCCGAACAACGGAACCGTTAGAATTTTAATTGAGTAAAAAGTACAGAAATAGAGTTTTTGCAATATAATCGAATTGAAAAGCTCGTAATCAATTGTATGAACTCCTAAATTTGGATTAAAACTTATTTTGCAACCCTTTTGTAGAGGTTTCGGAAGAGCGGTTCTAAATGGGCCGAACAATGGACCTGTTAGAATTTTAACTGAGTAAAAAGAACAGAAATCGAGTTTTTGCAATATAATTGTGTTGAAAAGCTCGTAATCAATTGTATGAACTCCTAAATTTGGATTAAAACTTATTTTGCAACCCTTTTGTAGAGGTTTCGGACGAGCGGGTCTAAATGGGCCGAACAATAGACCCGTTAGAATATTAACTGAGGAAAAAGAACAGAAATCGCGTTTTTGCAATATAATAGTGTTGAAAAGCTCTTGATTATTTATATGAACTCCTAAAATTTGATTCTAACTTATTTTGCGATCTTTTTCGTAAAGGTTTTGGACGAGCAGGTCTAAATGGGCCGAACAATGGACCCGTTAGAATTTTAACTGAGTAAAAAGCACAAAAATCGAGTTTTTGCAATATAATTGTGTTGAAAAGCTCGTAATCAATTGTATGAACTCCTAAATTTGGATTAAAACTTATTTTGCAACCCTTTTGTAGAGGTTTCGGACGAGCGGGTCTAAATGGGCCAAACAATGGACCCGTTAGAATATTAACTGAGTAAAAAGAATAGAAATCAAGTTTTTGCAATATAATCGTGCTGAAAAGCTCTTAATCAATTATATGAACTACTAAAATTTGATTAAAATTTATTTTGCTATCTTTTTTGAAAAGGTTTCGGACGAGCGGGTCTAAATGGGCCGAACAATGGACCCGTTAGAATTTTAACTGAGTAACAAAGTACATAAATCTAGTTTTTGCAATATAATCGAGTTGAAAAGCTCGTAAACAATTGTATGAACTCCTAAATTTGTATTAAAACTTATTTTGCAACCCTTTTGTAGAGGTTTCAGACGAGCGGGTCTAAATGGGCCGAACAATGGACCCGTTAGAATTTTAACTGAGCAAAAAGAACAGAAATCGCGTTTTTGCAATATAATCGTGTTGAAAAGCTCGTAATCAATTATATGAACTCCTAAAATTTGATTCTAACATATTTTACGATCTTTTTTGTAAAGGTTTCGGACGAGCGGGTTTAAATGGGCCGAACAACGGAACCGTTAGAATTTTAATTGAGTAAAAAGTACAGAAATAGAGTTTTTGCAATATAATCGAATTGAAAAGCTCGTAATCAATTGTATGAACTCCTAAATTTGGATTAAAACTTATTTTGCAACCCTTTTGTAAAGGTTTCGGAAGAGCGGTTCTAAATGGGCCAAACAATGGACCCGTTAGAATTTTAACTGAGTAAAAAGCACAAAAATCGTGTTTTTGCAATATAATTGTGTTGAAAAGCTCGCAATCAATTGTATAACTCCTAAATTTGGATTAAAACTTATTTTGAAACCCTTTTGTAGAGGTTTCGGACGAGCGGGTCTAAACGGTCCGAACAATGGACCCGTTAGAATATTAACTGAGTAAAAAGAACAGAGATCGAGTTTTTGCAATATAATCGTGTTGAAAAGCTTGTAATCAATTATATGAACTCCTAAATTTTGAATTAAACTTATTTTGCGGTCCTTTTTGTAAGGTTTCGGACGAGCGAGTCTAAATAGGCAGAGCAATGGACCCGTTAAAATTTTAACCGAGTAAAAAGTATAGAAATATAGTTTTTGCAATATAATCGTGTTGAAAAGCTCTTAATCAATTATATGAACTCCTAAAATTTGATTCTAACTTATTTTGCGATCTTTTTTTGTAAAGGTTTCGGACGAGCGGGTCTAAATGGGCCGAACAATGGACCCATTAGAATTTTAACTGAGTCAAAAGCACAAAAATTGAGTTTTTGCAATATAATTGTGTTGAAAAGCTCGTAATCAATTGTATGAACTCCTAAATTTGGATTAAAACTTATTTTGCAACCCTTTTGTAGAGGTTTCGGACGAGCGGGTCTAAATGGTCCGAGCAATGGACCCATTAGAATTTTAACTGAGTAAAAAGCACAAAAATTGAGTTTTTGTAATATAATTTTGTTGAAAAGCTCGTAATCAATTGTATGAACTCCTAAATTTGGATTAAAACGTATTTTGCAACCCTTTTGTAGAGGCTTCGGACGAGCGGGTCTAAATGGGAAGAACAATAGACCTGTTAGAATATTAACTGAGGAAAAAGAACAGAAATCGCGTTTTTGCAATATAATCGTGTTGAAAAGCTCCTAATCAATTATATGAACTCCTAAAATTTGATTCTAACTTATTTTGCGATCTTTTTCGTTAAGGTATCGGACGAGCGGGTCTAAATGGGCCGAACAGTGGACCCGTTAGAATTTTAACTGAGTAAAAAGTATAGAAATCGAGTTTTTGCAATATAATCATGTTGAAAAGCTCGTAATCAATTATATGCATTCCTAAATTTGGATTAAAACTTATTTTGCAACCCTTTTTGTATAGGTTTCGGACGATCGGGTCTAAATAGGCCGAACAATGGACCCGTTAGAATTTTAACTAAGTAAAAAGTACAGAAATCGAGTTTTTGCAATATAATCGTGTTGAAACGCTCGTGATCAATTGTATGAACTCCTAAATTTGGATTAAAACTTATTTTGCAACCCTTTTGTAGAGGTTTCGGACGAGCGGGTCTAAATGGGCCGAACAATAGACCCGTTAGAATATTAACTGAGGAAAAAGAACAGAAATCGCGTTTTTGCAATATAATAGTGTTGAAAAGCTCTTAATCATTTATATGAACTCCTAAAATTTGATTCTAACTTATTTTGCGATCTTTTTCGTTAAGGTTTTGGACGAGCGGGTCTAAATGGGCCGAACAATGGACCCGTTAGAATTTTAACTGAGTAAAAAGCACAAAAATCGAGTTTTTGCAATATAATTGTGTTGAAAAGCTCGTAATCAATTGTATGAACTCCTAAATTTGGATTAAAACTTATTTTGCAACCCTTTTGTAGAGGTTTCGGACGAGCGGGTCTAAATGGGCCAAACAATGGACCCGTTAGAATATTAACTGAGTAAAAAGAATAGAAATCAAGTTTTTGCAATATAATCGTGCTGAAAAGCTCTTAATCAATTATATGAACTACTCAAATTTGATTAAAATTTATTTTGCTATCTTTTTTGAAAAGGTTTCGGACGAGCGGGTCTAAATGGGCCGAATAATGGACCCGTTAGAATTTTAACTGAGTAACAAAGTACATAAATCTAGTTTTTGCAATATAATCGAGTTGAAAAGCTCGTAAACAATTGTATGAACTCCTAAATTTGGATTAAAACTTATTTTGCAACCCTTTTGTAGAGGTTTCGGACGAGCGGGTCTAAATGGGCCGAACAATGGACCCGTTAGAATTTTAACCGAGTAAAAAGTATAGAAATATAGTTTTTGCAATATAATCGTGTTGAAAAGCTCTTAATCAATTATATGAACTCCTAAAATTTGATTCTAACTTATTTTGCGATCTTTTTTGTAAAGGTTTCGGACGAGCGGGTCTAAATGGGCCGAACAATGGACCCATTAGAATTTTAACTGAGTCAAAAACACAAAAATTGAGTTTTTGCAATATAATTGTGTTGAAAAGCTCGTAATCAATTGTATGAACTCCTAAATTTGGATTAAAACTTATTTTGCAACCCTTTTGTAGAGGTTTCGGACGAGCGGGTCTAAATGGTCCGAGCAATGGACCCATTAGAATTTTAACTGAGTAAAAAGTATAGAAATCGAGTTTTTGCAATATAATCATGTTGAAAAGCTCGTAATCAATTATATGCATTCCTAAATTTGGATTAAAACTTATTTTGCAACCCTTTTTGTATAGGTTTCGGACGATCGGGTCTAAATAGGCCGAACAATGGACCCTTTAGAATTTTAACTGAGTAAAAAGTACAGAAATCGAGTTTTTGCAATATAATCGTGTTGAAACGCTCGTGATCAATTGTATGAACTCCTAAATTTGGATTAACACTTATTTTGCAACCCTTTTGTAGAGGTTTCGGACGAGCGGGTCTAAATGGGCCGAACAATGGACCCGTTAGAATTTTAATTGAGTAAAAAGCACAAAAATCGAGTTTTGGCAATATAATCGTGTTGAAAAGCTCGTAAACAATTGTATGAACTCCTAAATTTGGATTAAAACTTGTTTTGCAACCGTTTTGTAGAGGTTTCAGACGAGCGGGTCTAAATGGGCCGAACAATGGACCCGTTAGAATTTTAACTGAGTAAAAAGCACAAAAATCGAGTTTTTGCAATATAATTGTGTTGAAAAGCTCGTAAACAATTGTATGAACTCCTAAATTTGGATTAAAACTTATTTTGCAACCCTTTTGTAGATGTTTCAGACGAGCGGGTCTAAATGGGCTGAACAATGGACCCATTAGAATATTAACTAAGTAAAAAGAACAGAAATCGAGTTTTTGCAATATAATTGTGTTGAAAAGCTCGTAAACAATTGTATGAACTCCTAAATTTGGATTAAAGCTTATTTTGCAACCCTTTTGTAGAGGTTTCAGACAAGCGGGTCTAAATGGGCCGAACAATGGACCCGTTAGAATATTAACTGAGTAAAAAGAACAGAAATCGAGTTTTTACAATATAATCGTGTTGAAAAGCTCGCAATCAATTGTATGAACTCCAAAATTTGGATTAAAACTTATTTTGCAACCCTTTGTAGAGGTTTAGACGAGCGGGTCTAAATGGGCCGAACAATGGACCCGTTAGAATATTAACTGAGTAAAAAGAACAGAAATCGAGTTTTTGCAATATAATCGTGTTGAAAAGCTCGCAATCAATTGTATAAACTCCTAAATTTGGATTAAAACTTATTTTGCAACCCTTTTGTAGAGGTTTCGGACGAGCGGGTCTAAACGGGCGGAACAATGGACCCGTTAGAATTTTAACAGAGTAAAATGTACAGAAATCGAGTTTTTGCAATATAACCGTGTTGAAAAGCTCTTAATCAATTATATGAACTCCTAAAACTTGATAAAAACTTATTTTGCGATCTTTTTTGTAGAAGTTTCGGACGAGCGGGTCTAAATGGGCCGAACAATGGACCCGTTAGAATTTTAATTGAGTAAAAAGTATAGAAATCGAGTTTTTGCAATATAATCGTGTTGAAAAGCTTGTAAACAATTGTATGAACTCCTAAATTAGGATTAAAACTTATTTTGCAACCCTTTTGTAGAGGTTTCAGACGAGCGGGTAATAATGGGCTGAAAAATAGACTCGTTAGAATTTTAACTAAGTAAAAAGTATAGTAATCGAGTTTTTGAAATATAATTGTGTTGAAAAGCTCGCAATCAATTGTATAAACTCCTAAATTTGGATTAAAACTTATTTTACAACCCTTTTGTAAAGGTTTCGGACGAGCGGGTCTAAATGGGCCGAACAATGGACCCGTTAGAATATTAACTGAGTAAAAAGAACAGAAATCAAGTTTTTGCAATATTATCGTGTTGAAAAGCTCTTAATCAATTATATGAACTCCTAAAATTTAATTAAAATTTATTTTGCGATCTTTTTTGTAAAGGTTTCAGACGAGCGGGTCTAAATGGGCCGAACAATGGACCCGTTAGAATTTTAATTGAGTAAAAAGTATAGAAATCGAGTTTTTGCAATATAATCTGGTTGAAAAGCTCGTAAACAATTGTATGAACTCCTAAATTTGGATTAAAACTTATTTTGCAACCCTTTTGTAGAGGTTTCAGACGAGCGGGTCTAAATGGGCCGAAAAATGGACCCGTTAGAATTTTAACTGAGTAAAAAGCACAAAAATCGAGTTTTTGCAATATAATTGTGTTAAAAACGTCGTAAACAATTGTATGAACTCCTAAATTTGGATTAAAACTTATTTTGCAACCCTTTTGTAGAGGTTTCAGACGAGCGGGTCTAAATGGGCTGAACAAATGACCCGTTAGAATATTAACTGAGTAAAAAGAACAGAAATCGAGTTTTTGCAATATAATTAGGTTGAAAAGCTCGTAAACAATTGTATGAACTCCTAAATTTGGATTAAAACTTATTTTGCAACCCTTTTGTAGAGGTTTCAGACGAGCGGGTCTAAATGGGTCGAACAATGGACCCGTTAGAATATTAACTGAGTAAAAAGAACAGAAATCGAGTTTTTGCAGTATAATCGTGTTGAAAAGCTCGTAATCAATTGTATGAACTCCTAAATTTTGATTAAAACTTATTTTGCAACCATTTTGTAGAGGTTTCGGACGAGCGGGTCTAAATGGGCCGAACAATGGACCCGTCAGAATTTTAACTGAGTAAAATGTACAGAAATCGAGTTTTTGCAATATAATCGTGTTGAAAAGCTCTTAATCAATTATATGAACTCCTAAAATTTGATTAAAACTTATTTTGCGATCTTTTTTGTAGAGGTTTCGGACGAGCGGGTTTAAATGGGCCGAACAATTGACCCGTTAGAATTTTAATTGAGTAAAAAGTATAGAAATCGAGTTTTTGCAATATAATCTGGTTGAAAAGCTCGTAAACAATTGTATGAACTCCTAAATTTGGATTAAAGCTTATTTTGCAACCCTTTTGTAGAGGTTTCAGACGAGCGGGTCTAAATGGGCCGAACAATGGACCCGTTAGAATATTAACTGAGTAAAAAGAACAGAAATCGAGTTTTTACAATATAATCGTGTTGAAAAGCTCGCAATCAATTGTATGAACTCCAAAATTTGGATTAAAACTTATTTTGTAACCCTTTGTAGAGGTTTCAGACGAGCGGGTCTAAATGGGCCGAACAATGGACCCGTTAGAATATTAACTGAGTAAAAAGAACAGAAATCGAGTTTTTGCAATATAATCGTGTTGAAAAGCTCGCAATCAATTGTATAAACTCCTAAATTTGGATTAAAACTTATTTTGCAACCCTTTTGTAGAGGTTTCGGACGAGCGGGTCTAAACGGGCCGAACAATGGACCCGTTAGAATTTTAACAGAGTAAAATGTACAGAAATCGAGATTTTGCAATATAACCGTGTTGAAAAGCTCTTAATCAATTATATGAACTCCTAAAACTTGATAAAAACTTATTTTGCGAGCTTTTTTGTAGAAGTTTCGGACGAGCGGGTCTAAATGGGCCGAACAATGGACCCGTTAGAATTTTAATTGAGTAAAAAGTATAGAATTCGAGTTTTTGCAATATAATCGTGTTGAAAAGCTTGTAAACAATTGTATGAACTCCTAAATTAGGATTAAAACTTATTTTGCAACCCTTTTGTAGAGGTTTCAGACGAGCGGGTAATAATGGGCTGAAAAATAGACTCGTTAGAATTTTAACTAAGTAAAAAGTATAGTAATCGAGTTTTTGAAATATAATTGTGTTGAAAAGCTCGCAATCAATTGTATAAACTCCTAAATTTGGATTAAAACTTATTTTACAACCCTTTTGTAAAGGTTTCGGACGAGCGGGTCTAAATGGGCCGAACAATGGACCCGTTAGAATATTAACTGAGTAAAAAGAACAGAAATCAAGTTTTTGCAATATTATCGTGTTAAAAAGCTCTTAATCAATTATATGAACTCCTAAAATTTAATTAAAATTTATTTTGCGATCTTTTTTGTAAAGGTTTCAGACGAGCGGGTCTAAATGGGCCGAACAATGGACCCGTTAGAATTTTAATTGAGTAAAAAGTATAGAAATCGAGTTTTTGCAATATAATCTGGTTGAAAAGCTCGTAAACAATTGTATGAACTCCTAAATTTGGATTAAAACTTATTTTGCAACCCTTTTGTAGAGGTTTCAGACGAGCGGGTCTAAATGGGCCGAAAAATGGACCCGTTAGAATTTTAACTGAGTAAAAAGCACAAAAATCGAGTTTTTGCAATATAATTGTGTTGAAAACGTCGTAAACAATTGTATGAACTCCTAAATTTGGATTAAAACTTATTTTGCAACCCTTTTGTAGAGGTTTCAGACGAGCGGGTCTAAATGGGCTGAACAATGGACCCGTTAGAATATAAACTGAGTAAAAAGAACAGAAATCGAGTTTTTGCAATATAATTGGGTTGAAAAGCTCGTAAACAATTGTATGAACTCCTAAATTTGGATTAAAACTTATTTTGCAACCCTTTTGTAGAGGTTTCAGACGAGCGGGTCTAAATGGGTCGAACAATGGACCCGTTAGAATATTAACTGAGTAAAAAGAACAGAAATCGAGTTTTTGCAGTATAATCGTGTTGAAAAGCTCGTAATCAATTGTATGAACTCCTAAATTTTGATTAAAACTTATTTTGCAACCATTTTGTAGAGGTTTCGGACGAGCGGGTCTAAATGGGCCGAACAATGGACCCGTCAAAATTTTAACTGAGTAAAATGTACAGAAATCGAGTTTTTGCAATATAATCGTGTTGAAAAGCTCTTAATCAATTATATGAACTCCTAAAATTTGATTAAAACTTATTTTGCGATCTTTTTTGTAGAGGTTTCGGACGAGCGGGTTTAAATGGGCCGAACAATTGACCCGTTAGAATTTTAATTGAGTAAAAAGTATAGAAATCGAGTTTTTGCAACATAATCATGTTGAAAAGCTTGTAAACAATTGTATGAACTCCTAAATTTAGATTAAAACTTATTTTGCAACCCTTTTGTAGAGGTTTTAGACGAGCGGGTCCTAATGGGCCGAAAAATAGACTCGTTAGAATTTTAACTAAGTAAAAAGTATAGTAATCGAGTTTTTGAAATATAATTGTGTTGAAAAGCTCGCAATCAATTGTATAAACTCCTAAATTTTGATTAAAACTTATTTTGCAACCCTTTTCTAAAGGTTTCGGACGAGCGGGTCTAAATGGGCCGAACAATGGACCCGTTAGAATATTAACTGAGTAAAAAGAACAGAAATCAAGTTTTTGCAATATTATCGTGTTGAAAAGCTCTTAATCAATTATATGAACTCCTAAAATTTGATTAAAATTTATTTTGCGATCTTTTTTGTAAAGGTTTCGGACGAGCGGGTCTAAATGGGCCGAACAATGGACCCGTTAGAATTTTAATTGAGTAAAAAGTATAGAAATCGAGTTTTTGTAATATAATCGTGTTGAAAAGCTCGTAATCAATTGTATGAACTCCTAAATTTTGATTAAAACTTATTTTGCAACCCTTTTGTAGAGGTTTCGGACAAGCGGGTCTAAATGGGCCGAACAATGGACCCGTTAGAATTTTAACTGAGTAAAAAGAACTGTAATCGAGATTTTGCAATATAATCATGTTGAAAAGCTCGTAATCAATTATATGAACTCCGAAAATTTGATTCTAAGTTATTTTGCGGTCTTTTTGTAAAGGTTTCGGACGAGCGGGTCTAAATGGGCCGAACAATGGACCCGTTAGAATTTTAAAAAGAGTAAAAAGTACATAAATCGAGTTTTTTCAATATAATCATATTGAAAAGCTCGTAATTTATTGTATGGACTCATAAATTTGGATTAAAACTTATTTTGCAACCCTTTTGTAGAGGTTTCGGACGAGCGGTTTTAAATGGGCCGAACAATGGACCCGTTAGAATTTTTTTTGAGAAAAAGGCTTCATTAAAAACCCCACTAATCCCAACTGGGCTGGCCCAGAGGGGGTCCTAAAGGGGAAAAGAGTGCCCAAATATATATATATATATATATATATATATAATCAAGGGGGTTGAAAACCAACCGGTACAATAGAGCGTAAGACATTGGGCAAGCCCGGCCCAAAAAACAATGAGGACCTAAAGTGCAAGGCCCAATTGGCAATAGTATGAGCTAGAACATTAGCAACTCGTGGTACATAAAGAAAATGTAAATCTGGAACAGAAATCATGTTTTTGCAATATTATCGTGTTGAAAAGCTCTTAATCAATTATATGAACTCCTAAAATTTGATTAAAATTTATTTTGTGATCTTTTTGGTAAAGGTTTCGGACGAGCTGGTCTAAATGGGCCGAACAATGGACCCGTTAGAATTTTAATTGAGTAAAAAGTATAGAAATCGAGTTTTTGCAATATAATCGTGTTGAAAAGCTCATAAACAATTGTATGAACTCCTAAATTTGGATTAAAACTTATTTTGCAACCCTTTTGTAGAGGTTTCAGACGATCGGGTCTAAATGGGCCGAACAATGGACTCGTTAAAATTTTAACTGAGTTAAAAGAACAAAAATCGAGTTTTTGCAATATAATTGTGTTGAAAAGCTCGTAAACAATTGTATGAACTCCTAAATTTGGATTAAAACTTTTTTTGCAACCCTTTTGTAGAGTTTTCAGACGAGCGGGTCTAAATGGGCTGAAGAATAAACCCGTTAGAATATTAACTGAGTAAAAAGAACAGAAATCGAGTTTTTGCAATATAATTGTGTTGAAAAGCTCGTAAAAAATTGTATGAACTCCTAAATTTGGATTAAAACTTATTTTGCAACCCTTTTGTAGAGGTTTCAGACGAGCGGGTCTAAATGGTCCGATCAATGGACCCGTTAGAATATTAACTGAGTACAAAGAACAGAAATCGAGTTTTTACAATATAATCGTGTTGAAAAGCTCTTAATAATTTATATGAACTCCTAAAATTTGATTAAAACTTATTTTGCGATCTTTTTTGTAGAGGTTTCGGACGAGCGTGTCTAAATGGGCCGAACAATGGACCCGTTAGAATTTTAATTGAGCAAAAAGTATAGAAATCGAGTTTTTGCAATATAATCGTGTTGAAAAGCTCGTAAAAAATTGTATGAACTCCTAAATTTGGATTAAAACTTATTTTGCAACCCTTTTGTAGAGGTTTCAGACGAGCGGGTCTAAATGGGCCGAACAATGGACCCATTATAATATTAACTGAGTAAAAAGAACAGAAATCGAGTTTTTGCAATATAATCGTGTTGAAAAGCTCGTAAACAATTGTATGAACTCCTAAATTTGGATTAAAACTTATTTTGCAACCCTTTTGTAGAGGTTTCAGACGAGCGGGTCTAAATGGGCCGAACAATGGACCCGTTAGAATATTAACTGAGTAAAAAGAACAGAAATCCAGTTTTTGCAATATAATCGTGTTGAAAAGCTCTTAATCAATTATATGAACTCCTAAAGTTTGATTAAAACTTATTTTGCGATCTTTTTCGTAAAGGTTTAGGACGAGCGGGTCTAAATGGGCCGAACAATGGACCCGTTAGAATTTTAACTGAGTAAAAAGCACAAAAATCGAGTTTTTGCAATATAATTGTGTTGAAAAGCTCGTAATCAATTGTATGAACTCCTAAATTTGGATTAAAACTTATTTTGCAACCCTTTTGTAGAGGTTTCGGACGAGCGGGTCTGAATGGGCCGGACAATGGACCCGTTAGAATTTTAATTGAGGAAAAAGTATAGAAATCGAGTTTTTGCAATATAGTCGTGTTGAAAAGCTCGTAATCAATTGTATGAACTCCTAAATTTGGATTAAAACTTATTTTGCAACCCTTTTGTAGAGGTTTCAGACGAGCGGGTCTAAATGGGCCGAACAATGGACCCGTTAGAATTTTAACTGAGTAAAAAGAACTGTAATCGAGTTTTTGCAATATAATCATGCTGAAATGCTCGTAATCAATTATATGCATTCCTAAATTTGGATTAAAACTTATTTTGCAACCCCTTTTGTATAGGTTTCAGACGATCGGGTCTAAATGGGCCGAACAATGGACCCGATAGAATTTTAACTGAGTAAAAAGAACAGAAATCGAGTTTTTGCAATATAATCGTGTTGAAACGCTCGTGATCAATTGTATGAACTCCTAAATTTGGATTAACACTTATTTTGCAACCCTGTTTAGAGGTTTCGGACGAGCGGGTCTAAATGGGTCGAACAATGGATCAGTTAGAATATTAACTTAGTAAAAAGAACAGAAATCATGTTTTTGCAATATAATCGTGTTGAAAAGCTCTTAGTCAATTATATGAACTCCTAAAATTTGATTAAAATTTATTTTGCGATCTTTTTTGTAAAGGGTTCGGACGAGCGGGTCTAAATGGGCCAAACAATGGACCCGTTAGAATCTTAACTGAGTAAAAAAAACAGAAATCGAGTTTTTGCAATATAATCGTATTGAAAAGCTCGTAATCAATTGTATGAACTCCTAAATTTGGATTAAAACTTATTTTGCAACCCTTTTGTAGAGGTTTCGGACGAGCGGTTCTAAATGGGCCGAACAATGGACCCGTTAGAATTTTAACTGAGTAAAAAGCACAAAAATCGAGTTTTTGCAATATAATTGTGCTAAAAACTCGTAATCAATTGTATGAACTCCCAAATTTGGATTAAAAGTTATTTTGCAAACCTTTTGTAGAGGTTTCGGACAAGCGGGTCTAAATGGGCCGAACAATGGACACGTTAGAATATTAACTGAGTAAAAAGAACAGAAATCAAGTTTTTGCAATATTATCGTGTTGAAAAGCTCTTAATCAATTATATGCATTCATAAATTTGGATTAAAACTTATTTTGCAACCTTTTTTGTATAGGTTTCGAAAAATCGGGTCTAAATGGGCCGAATAATGGACCCGTTAGAATTTTAACTGAGTAAAAAGAACTGTAATCGAGTTTTTGCAATATAATCATGCTGAAATGCTCGTAATCAATTATATGCATTCCTAAATTTGGATTAAAACTTATTTTGCAACCCCTGTTGTATAGGTTTCGGACGATCGGGTCTAAATGGGCCGAACAATGGACCCGATAGAATTTTAACTGAGTAAAAAGAACAGAAATCGAGTTTTTGCAATATAATCGTGTTGAAACGCTCGTGATCAATTGTATGAACTCCTAAATTTGGATTAACACTTATTTTGCAAACCCGTTTAGAGGTTTTGGACGAGCGGGTCTAAATGGGCCGAACAATGGATCAGTTAGAATATTAACTTAGTAAAAAGAACAGAAATCATGTTTTTGCAATATAATCGTGTTGAAAAGCTCTTAATCAATTATATGAACTCCTAAAATTTGATTAAAATTTATTTTGCGATCTTTTTTGTAAAGTGTTCGGACGAGCGGGTCTAAATGAGCCAAACAATGGACCCGTTAGAATCTTAACTGAGTAAAAAGTACATAAATCGAGTTTTTGCAATATAATCGTATTGAAAAGCTCGTAATCAATTGTATGAACTCCTAAATTTGGATTAAAACTTATTTTGCAACCCTTTTGTAGAGGTTTCGGACGAGCGGTTCTAAATGGGCCGAACAATGGACCCGTTAGAATTTTAACTGAGTAAAAAGCACAAAAATCGAGTTTTTGCATTATAATTGTGTTGAAAAACTCGTAATCAATTGTATGAACTCCTAAATTTGGATTAAAACTTATTTTGCAACCCTTTTGTAGAGGTTTCGGACGAGCGGGTCTGAATGGGCCGAACAATGGTCCCATTAGAATATTAACTGAGTAAAAAGAACAGAAATCAAGTTTTTGCAATATTATTGTGTTGAAAAGCTCTTAATCAATTATATGAACTCCTAAAATTTGATTAAAACATATTTTACGATCTTTTTTGTAAAGGTTTCGGACGAGCGGGTCTAAATGGGCCGAACAATGGACCCGTTAGAATTTTAACTCAGTAAAAAGTACATAAATCGAGTTTTTGCAATATAATCGTGTTGAAAAGCTCTTAATCAATTGTATGAACTCCTAAATTTTGATTAAAACTTATTTTGCAACCCTTTTGTAGAGGTTTCGGACAAGCGGGTCTAAATACGCCGAACAATGGACCCGTTAGAATTTTAACTGAGTAAAAAGCACAAAATCGAGTTTTTGCAATATAATCATGTTGAAAAGCTCGTAAACAATTGTATGAACTCCTAAATTTGGATTAAAACTTATTTTGCAACCCTTTTGTAGAGGTTTCGGACGAGCGGGTCTAAATGGGTCGAACAATGGACCCGTTAGAATTTTAACTGAGTAAAAAGCACAGAAATCGAGATTTTACAATATAATCATATTGAAAAGATCGTAATCAATTGTATGAATTCTTAAATTTGGATTAAAACTTATTTTACCGCCCTTTTTGTAGAGGTTTCGGACGAGCGGGTCTAAATGGGCCGAACAATGGAGCCGTTAGAATTTTAACTGAGTAAAAAGTACAAAAATCAAGTTTTTGCAATATAATCGTGTTGAAAAGCTCGTAATCAATTGTATGAACTCCTAAATTTGGATTAAAACTTATATTGCAACCCTTTTGTAGAGGTTTCAGACGAGCTGGTCTAAATGGGCCGAACAATGGACCCGTTAGAATTTTAACTGAGTGAAAAGATCAAAAATTGAGTTTCTACAATATAATCGTGTTGATAAGCTCGTAATCAATTATATAAACTCCTAAAATTTGATTATAACTTGTTTATCGGTCTTTTTTGTAGAGGTTTCGGACGAGCGGGTCTAAATGGGCCGAACAATGTACCCATTAGAATTTTAGCTAAGTCAAAAGTTCAGAAATTGTGTTTTTGCAATATAATCGTGTTGGAAACCTCATAATCAATTATACGAACTCCTAAGATTTGATTAAAACATGTTTTGCGGTCTTTTTTGTAGAGGTTTCGGACGAGCGGGTCTAAATGGGCCGAACAATGGACCCGTTAGAATTTTAATTAAGTAAAAAGCACAAAAATCGAGTTTTTATAATATAATTGTGTTGAAAAGCTTGTAATCAATTATATGAACTCCTAAATTTGGTTTAAAGCTTATTTTGCAGCCCTTTTGTAGAGGTTTTGGATGAGCGGGTGTAAATTGGACGAACAATGGACCCGTTAGAATTTTAACTGAGTAAAAAGAACTGTAATCGAGTTTTTACAATATAATCATGTTGAAAAGCTCGTAATCAATTATATGCATTCCTAAATTTGGATTAAAACTTATTTTGCAACCCCTTTTGTATAGGTTTCGGACGATCGGGTCTAAATGGGGCGAACAATGGACCCGTTAAAATTTTAACTAAGTAAAAAGAACTGTAATCGAGTTATTACAATATAATCAAGTTGAAAAGCTCGTAATCAATTATATGCATTCCTAAATTTGGATTAAAACTTATTTTGCAACCCCTTTTGTATAGGTTTCGGACGAGCGGGTCTAAATGGGCCGAACAATGGACCCGTTAGAATTTTAACTGAGTAAAAAGCACAAAAATCGAGTTTTTGCAATATAATCGTGTTGAAAAGCTCGTAAACATTTGTATGAACTCCTAAATTTGGATTAAAACTTATTTTGCAACCCTTTTGTAGAGGTTTCGGACGAGCGGGTCTAAAATGGTCGAACAATGGACCCGTTAGAATTTTAACTGAGTAAAAAGCACATAAATCGAGATTTTACAATATAATCGTATTGAAAAGCTCGTAATCAATTGTATGAACTCTAAATTTGGATTAAAACTTATTTTACAGCCCTTTTTGTAGAGGTTTCGGACGAGCGGGTCTAAATGGGCCGAACAATGGAGCCGTTAGAATTTTAACTGAGTAAAAAGTACATAAATTGAGTTTTTGCAATATAATCGTGTTGAAAAGCTCGTAATCAATTGTATGAACTCCTAAATTTGGATTAAAACTTATATTGCAACCCTTTTGTATAGGTTTCAGACGAGCTGGTCAAAATGGGCCGAACAATGGACCCGTTAGAATTTTAATTGAGTAAAAAGATCAAAAATTGAGTTTTTACAATATAATCGTGTTGATAAGCTCGTAATCAATTATATAAACTCCTAAAATTTGATTATAACTTGTTTATCGGTCTTTTTTGTAGAGGTTTCGGACGAGCGGGTCTAAATGGGCCGAACAATGTACCCATTAGAATTTTAGCTAAGTCAAAAGTTCAGAAATTGTGTTTTTGCATTATAATCGTGTTGGAAACCTCGTAATCAATTATATGAACTCCTAAGATTTGATTAAAACATGTTTTGCGGTCTTTTTTGTAGAGGTTGCGGACGAGCGGGTCTAAATGGGCCAAACAATGGACCCGTTAGAATTTTAACTGAGTAAAAAGCACAAAAATCGAGTTTTTGCAATATAATTGTGTTGAAAAGCTTGTAATCAATTATATGAACTCCTAAATTTGATTTAAAGCTTATTTTGCTGCCCTTTTGTAGAGGTTTTGGATGAGCGGGTCTAAATTGGCCCAACAATGGACCCGTTAGAATTTTAACTGAGTAAAAAGAACTGTAATCGAGTTTTTACTATATAATCATGTTTAAAAGCTCGTAATCAATTATACGTATTCCTAAATTTGGATTAAAACTTATTTTGCAACCCCTTTTGTATAGGTTTCGGACGATCGGGTCTAAATGGGCCGAACAATGGACCCGTTAAAATTTTAACTGAGTAAAAATAACTGTAATCGAGTTTTTACAATATAATCATGTTGAAAAGCTCGTAATCAATTATATGCATTCCTAAATTTGGATTAAAACTTATTTTGTAACCCCTTTTGTATAGGTTTCGGACGATCGGGTCTAAATGGGCCGAACAATGGACCCGTTAGAATTTTAACTGAGTAAAAAGCACAAAAATCGAGTTTTTGCAATATAATCGTGTTGAAAAGCTCGTAAACAATTGTATGAACTCCTAAATTTGGATTAAAACTTATTTTTCAACCCTTTTGTAGAGGTTTCGGACGAGCGGGTCTAAATGGGTCGAACAATGGACCCGTTAGAATTTTTTTTTGAAATAAAGGCCTCGTTAAAAACCCCTACTACTGTCCTTCAAGCAAAGCTAGAGGACCCTAAAAAGGGGAAAAGAGTGCCTATGTTTTATTAATTCAAGAAGAATTTGTTACAAGGTGATTGAAACAAGGAGGAATAACAGAATCAAAAGATAAGGCAGACATATTGCCAAGCGAAAAAGCAGCCAAAGAATGTGCTACATGATTTGCCTCATGGCGTACAAAGGAAATAGAAGCTGATACAAAGTCATGAAGAGACTCCCGAATCTGATGAATGAGAGGTCCCGATGTAGAGAGGTCTAATCCTGGATTGTTGATTCTATTTGCAATGGAAGCGCAATCAGTTTCAAGAAGAATCTGGGTCCAACCTTGAGAGCGAGCGAAAGTGACTCCGGCAAGAAGGCTTTCACCTTCACAAGTAACTGCATCCGGGCGGCTGCCTAGCGGAAAAGCGAGGCCCCCTACAACTGCTCCTGTAGAGTCACGCGCAACAGCGCCAACAGCCGCAGAATGTGTAGAAGGATTGAAAGCCCCATCTACATTAATTTTAATGTGGTTAGATGGAGGAGGAATCCAACTTGGAGAGGAAAAAAATGAAGGCGCTGGAGTAGAAGGCGCAGATGCGTTGTAAAAGTCGTTATGTAAACTAATGGAATTGACAGCAATAAGCCAGGATGGTTGCAAATGATGGTTATGAATCCAGTCATTACGCCTATTCCAAACATTCCAGACAGTAGTAAGGAAAAGACCAAATTTATCAGAGGGAAGAAGATGGGCGGCCTCTTCCAACCATTGTAAAGGTGTAGTAGCCGAACTCCTGTAAAGGCCAATGGGAATACCAGATAGCTGTAGAGCTTCAGTGGCCCCTGTGCAATCCCGAAGAGCATGGAGAATAGTCTCTGAGTGACCACCACAAATGGGGCAAGGCCCCGAGTCTGGTGAGAAAACTTGCATTTTAGAACCAACTAGTAACGCACCAGACGCCATACGCCATCCAAAAGTTTTGACTTTAGGCAAAGCCCTAACTTTGGATAGATATTTCCAAAAACGAGTGGGTGGTGTTAGTGGAGGCATAGAACGTTGTAAGAAAAGATAACCAGAACGAACCGAGTAAATGCCCGAGTCGTTAGAAGACCAAAGAATAGAGTCACGATGATCATTTATAATTGGTATACTAAGAATGGTGGACGCGTCCATTGGATTAAAATAACGATGTACTTTGATAGGATCCCAAGCGGTTTGGTTACGGACCATGAAATCACGACAACGAATATGAACCTCATCCGAGAGTTCATAATCCCCAGTAAGGGTAATAGGGGAAGGACCGCCCCAGATGTCTTTATGTACTCTAATATTACTATTAATTCCTGGACGGTATAGGAACCCTGGAGAAGGCGGTGTATAGCATTGTACTTACCTTGCCAGGCGAAGGAGCCACGAATAGGCCTGAAGGAATCGAGGATATTCCCAGAAGGGAAATATTTAGCACGATAAATTTGGCCTAGTAGAGAATCTGGTTCACAAATGAGACACCATATTTGTTTACCCAAGAGAGCAACATTGAAGTCATGTAAGTCTTTAAACCCCATTCCTCCAGCAGCCTTAGGTAAACAGACATGGTTCCATGGAAGCATATGCCATCCTTTTTTATTGGACTTTCTTGTCCACCAATATTGCCTGATAGCTGAAGTCAT
This sequence comes from Hibiscus trionum, assembly GCA_030270665.1. Lineage (NCBI taxonomy): Eukaryota > Viridiplantae > Streptophyta > Magnoliopsida > Malvales > Malvaceae > Hibiscus > Hibiscus trionum. The sequence continues at coordinate 31,173,760 of BSYR01000010.1, read as the reverse complement.
ATCATCAATAATGTTTTGTGGCAGGACATAACATATTGAGGTAGGGATTGTAGGACTGCTTTAATGAAAATCTCTCGGCCACTGAAAGATAGAAGATGTTTATCCCAGCTAGAGAGACGATCGTGGACTTTATCACGTACAAATCCTAGAGATTCAGTTTTATTCTTTCCTATGAGAAGAGGAACACCTAGATAAACACCAGGGTTGGACACCTCACGTACTTGCAAGAGGCTATTTATCGCAGATCTAGTAGAGGATGGTGTACGGGGGTTATAAAAAATTGTTGATTTCTCAAAGTTTACCGCTTGACCAGAGGCAGCAGCATAAGTGTGCATAGCTCTTTTGAGATGAGAAGCTTCAGATACAGAGTTATTAATGAAAACCATACAATCATCAACAAAAAGAAGATGATTGACTTTAGGACCATATTTACATGCACCAAGCCCCGGAAGAATGTTTGTTTGTTGAGCAGCAGATAGGTAGGCAGAGATCCCTTGTGTGCAGAATAGAAAAAGGAAAGGTGAAAGAGGATCACCTTGTCGTAACCCACGTTGAGGTTGAAAAAAGGGGGAGTAAGAGTTATTAATTTTAACTGAGAAAGAAACTGTGGTAATACATCGCATTATGAGGGAAATCCAGTCAGATGCGAAACCCATGCGTTCCATAACATTTGCTAAGAAGGACCATTCGACTCGATCAAAAGCCTTTTCCATATCTAGTTTAAGAGCGGCTCCTTGAGATGATTTGGTTGCCCCTGAGTTGATATTGTGAATTATTTCATGAGCTACAAGAATATTATCAGAGATGTTGCGCCCCTGGACGAAGGCTGCTTGATTAGTGCTAATACAAATGGGAATTGTTTGCTTCATTCTGTTAACAATGGTTTTAGCAACTATTTTGTAAAGAACAGTACAAAGACTGATCGATCTATGGTGTCTCATGGTAGTCGGGTCATTTATTTTGGGAATTAGAACCAAAATAGTTTTATTGACCAAAGACATATCAATAGTGCCATTTAATAAGTTAAGGCATAGATTAATAACGTCTTCTCCAACAGTGTCCCAGTGCTGACGGAAAAAACTACTAGGTAGTCCATCAATACTAGGAGCTTTCCTAGGATCAATGTCTCGGAAGGCGTGGAGTATTTCTTCCTTAGTGAAGGATCGTTGTAAGTTATCATTCATAGATTGAGTAATGGACGGGGTAATTTTATCAAGAATGTTATTGGAGATTTGAGGGTTGGAAGACGTAAAGAGATTTTGGAAGTAACTAGAAGCAATAGACATGAGATTTGATTCAGCCGTACACCAGTTCGAATTGGAGTCAAGTAAACCATTAATCGAATTTTTTTTCCTTCTATTGTTTGCCCGAGCATGAAAAAATCTCGTATTTTTATCACCTTGAGAAAGCCAAAGCGTGCGAGATCTTTGAGCCCAATAAGTTTCTTGTTCCGTTAGCAGTTTGTTGAGTTCAGTTCGGTATTTTAAATAAATGCCTTCAGTTGCAGCAGTTAGGGGGCGACAAAGGAATTTGTTAATTTTCTTGGTCAGGAAATTAATACGCCCGGAGGATTTAAGTCTCTGTTGGTTCTGCCATTCCTCTAGACTATTACCGACAGCATGTATTTTATCAATAGCCGTTCCAGAGGTATTTGTCCAGGTACGTTTAATAGTTGAGATATTGTCTTCATTATTAGCCCCAGCAGTTCTCAAAACGGAAAGTACTGGGTGAGCGATGAAGAGGGGTAATCGCAGGGGAAGTGTCGAGAGACAGGAAACAGTGGTCAGACTTGGCCACATAGTCCGTTGTGATACGAAATGAAGGAAACAGATTCTGCCAAGCCGAGTTAGCAACGAACCGGTCTAATCTTTCATGAATAGTTGGGGTTAAAGGCCCAACTTTCGTCCAAGTGAACCAACCCGATGTTGGTTTGCAATCAAAAAGGTTGTTGCGTGAAAGACATTGACGAAAGTTGGTTATTTGGGATCTAGCCCTACGACTTCCACCTTGCTTTTCGGAGTCGGATAGGATTTCGTTAAAATCCCCTCCAAAAAGCCAAGGAACATTATTATTATTTGTATTTAAGGAGTCAATAATTTCCCAAGTTTTATATTTTTGGCTTGTTTCAGAATGGCCGTGTATACCCGTGAAAAAAATATTAATATTGTTTGATGTTATTTGAGTATGTATATAACGCTGAGAGTACGAAAGTAAATTAATATTGATATTGTTGGTAGCAAATAGAGCGATTTTTCAATATAATCGTGTTGAAAAGCTCGTAATCAATTATATGAACTGCTAAAATTTGATTCTAACTTCTTTTGCGGTCTTTTTTTGTAAAGGTTTCGGACGAGCGTGTCTAAATGGGCCGAACAATGGACCCGTTAGAATTTTAACTGAGTAAAAAGTACAGAAATCGAGATTTTACAATATAATCGTATTGAAAAGCTCGTAATCAATTGTATGAACTCCTAAATTTGAATTAAAACTTATTTTGCAACCCTTTTGTAGAGGTTTCAGACGAGCGGGTCTAAATGGGCCGAACAATGGACCCGTTAGAATTTTAACTAAGTAAAAACTACAGAAATCAAGTTTTTGCAATATAGTCGTGTTGAAAAGCTCGTAATCAATTATATGAAATCCTAAAATTTGATTCTAACTTGTTTTGCGGTCTTTTTTGTAGAGGTTTCGGACGAGCAGGTCTAAATGGGGCGAACAGTGGACCCGTTAGAATTTTAACTGAGTAAAAAGAACAGAAATCGAGTTTTTGCAATATAATCGTGTTGAAAAGCTCGTAAACAATTGTATGAACTCCTAAATTTGGATTAAAACTTATTTTGCAACTCTTTTGTAGAGGTTTCGGACGAGCGGGTCTAAATGGGCCGAACATTGGACCCGTTAGAATTTTAACTGAATAAAAAGAACAGAAATCGAGATTTTGCAATATAATATTTTTGAAAAGTTCGTAATCAATTATATGAACTCCCAAAATTTGATTCTAACTTATTTTGCGGTCTTTTTTGTAAAGGTTTCGGACGAGCGAGTCTAAATGGGCCGAACAATGGACCCGTTAGAATTTTAATTGAGTAAAAAGTACAGAAATCGAGTTTTTGCAATATAATCGTATTGAAAAGCTCGTAATCAATTGTATGAACTCCTAAATTTGGTTTAAAACATATTTTGCAACCCTTTGTAGAGGTTTCGGACGAGTGGGTCTAAATGGGCCGAACAGTGGACCCGTTAGAATTTTAACTGAGTAAAATGTATAGAAATCGAGTTTTTGTAATATAATCGTGTTGAAAAGCACGTAATCAATTATATGCATTCTTAAATTTGGATTAAAACTTATTTTGCAGCCCTTTTTGTATAGGTTTCGGACGATCAGATCTAAATGGGTCGAACAATGGACCCGTTAGATTTTTTTTTTGAAGAAAAGGCCTCATTAAAAACCCCTACTACTGTCCTTCAAGCAGAGCTAGAGGACCCTAAAAAGGGGAAAAGAGTGCCCAAATTTTATTAATCAAGAATCTGTTACAAAGTGTTGGATACAAGATGGAATATCCGAATTGAATGACATAGAAGTCATAGAATTCAGAGCGGAATTAGCCAACGTATGGGCTATAATATTTGCCTCACGGCGTACAAAAGAAATAGTTACAAAGTCAAAATCATGAAGAAAAGCTTGAATCTGGAGAATAGTAGGTCCCATGGTAGAAAGGTCCTGAGCAGGGTTGTTGATCCTATTCGCGAGGGAGGCGCAGTCAGTTTCAATCAAAATACGGTTCCAGCCTTGAGATCGGGCAAAGGTGAGACCAGCGAGGATGCTTTCCCCTTCACTGGTGATAGCGTCCTGACAGCTGCCAAGGGGAAATGCAATGCCATCCACAACTTTACCTGCAGAATCACGAGCAACGGCGCCAACGGCTGCTGCACGAGTTGATGGATTAAAGGCTCCGTCCACATTTATTTTGATATGATGAAGTGGGGGAGGGTTCCAGGAAGGATTAGAAAAGGTAGTTGGAGCTGGATCAGATGTCTTTAAGGCATTACAAAATTCATCATGTAAGCTAATGGAATTAACAGCAATTAGCCAGGGTGGTTGTAGATGTTGGTTATGTACCCAGTCGTTACGTCTGTTCCATATATTCCATAAAGTAGTAAGGAAGAGACCAAATTTATCAGGGGGAATTGTAGTGGCTGCTTCCTCCAACCATTGCAGAGGCGTGGGGGCTATACTCTTATATAGAGTGATAGGGATACCACTAATTTGGAGGGCTTCAGATGCCCCAGGGCAGTCACGAAACGCATGAAGAATCGATTCCGAGTGGCTACCACAGATAGGACAAGGTCCCGAGTTAGGAGAAAAGGCTTGCATTTTAGATCCAACTGGTAGAGCGTCAGATGCCATACGCCAACCAAAAGTTTTAACCTTGGGCAAAGCTTTGATTTTGGATAAAAACTTCCAGAAACGAGTTGGTGACAAAGGTGGGATTATGGAGGGTTGTAGGAAAATATATCCAGAACGGACTGAGTAAACACCCGAGTCGTTAGGAGACCAGAGTATTGAATCCCGTTGATCATTAATGATGGGGATGCGAAGAATAGCATCGGCATCAATTGGATTGAAGTAATTTCTTACCTTATCCGGATCCTAAGCAGTTTGGTTACGAATCATAAAATCGCGACATCGAATATAAAATTCATCTGAGATTTCGTAATCCCCAGTGAGCTCAATCGGGGAAGACCCTCCCCATGTATCTTTATGTATTCTAATATTATTGTTTATGCCAGGGCGATGAAGAAATCCGGGGAAAAGACGCTGAAGCGCGTTATACATTCCTTGCCAAGCAAAAGAGCCCCTGTTGGGTTTTGGTGCATCTAGTATGTTGCCTGAGGGAAAGTATTTTGAACGATATATTTGTCCTAATAAAGAGTTTGGTTCACAAATGAGTTTCCAAATTTGCTTGCCCAAGAGAGCAATGTTAAAGTCGTGCAAATCCTTAAAACCCATGCCACCAGCAGATTTAGGTAAGCATACACGGTTCCAGGGGATCATATGCCATCCTTTTTTGTTGGATTTGCCAGTCCACCAGTATTGACGGATTGATGTAGTCATGTCATCGATGATATTTTGTGGTAGAAGATAGCAGGACATGACATATTGTGGGAGAGATTGTAAGACAGCTTTGATGAATATTTCTCGCCCACTGAAAGAGAGTAGATGTTTGTCCCAACTAGAGAGACGATCATGTACTTTATCACGCACAAACCCTAGTGATTCAGTTTTATTTTTCCCAATTAGAAGTGGAATGCCTAGATATACTCCAGGATTAGTAACCTCACGTACTTGCAAAATGTTGTTGATTGCATTTCTTGTTGCTGATGGTGTACGCGGGTTATAAAAAATCGTTGATTTTTCGAAATTAACCGCTTGACCGGATGCATTAGCATACGTTTGAAGAGCATTTTTAAGAAGGGACGCTTCGGATTGATTAGTATTGATGAAAACCATACAATCATCGGCGAAAAGCAGGTGGTTGACTTTAGGCCCATATTTACATGCACCTAGTCCTGGAAGTATTTTAGTTTGTTGAGCAGCATCTAAATAAGCCGAGAGGCCTTGAGTGCAAAAGAGAAAGAGGAAAGGGGATAGGGGATCCCCCTGGCGAAGACCACGTTGAGGTTGAAAGGGTGGTGAGAAAGAATTATTAATTCTAACTGAGAAGGAGACTGTAGTAATGCAACGCATTATAAGATCGATCCATTCGAATGCGAAGCCCATACGTTCCATAACTTTTGCAAGAAAAGACCATTCTACTCTATCAAAAGCTTTCTCCATGTCTAGCTTAAGAGCAGCTCCTTGAGAGGACTTAGTAGCTCCTGAGTTAATATTATGAATAATTTCATGAGCAACAAGGATATTGTCTGATATATTGCGTCCCTGGACAAAGGCTGCTTGATTAGGGCTTATGCATAGAGGTATAGCCTGTTTCATTCTGTTGACTATTGTTTTGGCAACTATTTTATAAAGGACAGTGCAGAGGCTAATTGGTCTGAGTTGTTTCATAGAGGTTGGATCCTGTACTTTGGGAATTAGTACTAATATAGTTTTGTTGACTGATGCCATGTCGGCATTGCCGTTTAGAAGATTGGAACAGAGATTAATAACATCATCACCCACTATATCCCAGTGTTGTCTAAAAAAGCTACTGGGTAGGCCATCGATACTAGGAGCCTTCCTAGGGTCAATATCTTTAAAGGCATGGAGATTTTCCTCTTTAGTGAAAGACTTTAGAAGGGTTTCATTCATTGAATGATTGATGGAATGGTGAATTTTATCAAGAATATTGTTCGATATTTGGGGGTTGGATGTTGTAAACAAATTTTGGAAATATGCAGAGGCGATATTCATAAGGTCTGATTCAGACGTATGCCAATTCGAGTTGGCGTCGTAAAGGCCTGTAATCAAATTTTTCTTATTCCTATTAGTTGCTCGGGCATGGAAGAACTTGGTATTTTTGTCCCCTTGGGAAAGCCAGAGAGTGCGAGATCTTTAAGCCCAATATATTTCTTGTTCTATTAAGAGTTTATTTAGTTCAGTTCTATAATTTAAGTAAATTTGTTCATTAGTGGCATTTAAGGGACGATATAGTAATTTATTAATTTTTTTAGTGAGGAATTTAATTCTTCCAGTTGATTTAAAACGTTGTTGGTTTTGCCATTCTTCTAAGTGTGTGCCAACAGCATTGATTTTATTAATTACTGTTCCGGGAGTATCAGCCCAGGTCCTTTTGATTGTTTGAATATTATCTACATTGTTGGCCCAGCAGCTTTCGAATCGGAAATTATTGGAAGGTTGTGTTATGGGTTTAGAAACCGAAGGTTCTAATTCAAGGAGAAGGAAGCAATGATCAGATTTGGCAACATACTCAGTGGTAATTCGGTAGGAAGGGTAAAGGTCTTTCCACTCAGAATTAGCTATAAATCGATCCAATCTTTCATGTATTACCGGGGTTAAGGGTCCGACTTTAGTCCATGTGAACCATCCAGAAGTTGGCTTGCAATCAAAGAGGTTGTTTCGTATTAGACAGTTTCGAAAATTTTTAATTTGTGATCTAGCCCTTCTGGGGCCTCCTTGTTTTTCAGAATCAGTTAATATTTCATTAAAATCCCCACCGAGGAGCCATGGGTTATTTTTAGTAGAAGGGTATAATGAATCTATAAGTTCATATGTTTTATATTTTTGGCTAGTTTCCGGAAAACCGTGCATTCTAGTAAAAAACATTGTAGAGTTGTTTTTTGTTATTTGAGTGTGAATATAACGCGACGAATAAGAAATTAAACTTATATTGATATTGTTAACTGCAAATAGGGAAATACCGGAACACCCTTCCGTAGGGGAAATAGAAATAATGTCTAACATACCTAATGAAAGACATATGCGGTTACATTCCGCGTTATTTATTTTAGTTTCGCATAAGAAAATGATATCAGGGTTGGTGCGTTGGACATAGGACCGGAAATGTTGAACCGTCGGGGCTTGTCCAAGACCCTGACAGTTCCAGCATAGGATCCTCATTTTGCTCGGCGGGGCTGAGAATCAGCCGCCGCCGGAGAGTTTTTAGAGCTGCTCATCCCAGCTTTTGGAGTGGATCCTGACGGTTTGGATTTTTTCGGTGGGAGCGATACTTGTATTGGAGAGCGGCGTTTCATGCCTCGGTTCGTTTGGGCTGGTGCAGGTGCAGGTGCAGAAGCAGGTGCAGGGGCTGCATCATTGGGGTAAGTTTTAAGTAACCACTGATTAAAGTCATTGAATATTGTATCAGTGGGTTTAGAAGGCTTACTCAATTCAGAGTCAAATTTTTTAATCTGCTGGGCAGTAGGGCTAGGGACACCATAATCATCCGTGGTGTCCCAATCATCATCAGAACCATCTTCCGGAATGGGATATATGGTGTTCAGGGGTTGGGGCTCGAGATGAGCTTTTTGCTTCAAATCAGCTGCAGGGGGATCTTTAACAGAATTGGGGCCTTCATCCATGGCCATGTCAACGTTTTGGGCTTCCTCGGTTGCTTGTTCCATAAAGGAGGCGGCATCGCCTTCATTTAGAGAACCTATGTATTGGAGATTGCTTGTAATTAGATACTTATAGTCATTTTATATAAAGGATGATAAGGATGTAAATTATTTTACCCAAATTGTTCTGATCGGTTGGAGGAGCAGTAGGGTTGGCCGAAGCTGCTGGAATATTTGTTGGGGCCACTACGAGAAGACCATGAGGTAAATATTTAGACAGAATAATTGGGGTAAAAGATCTAGTGAAAAAAGAGACTATTGTAAATGATGAAGTAAAATTACCATTCACTGGAGGGATGTTTGGATTCAGATTTGGTTCAACATTGCGGATACGCCCACGAAAACCAACTGGGCGACGTCTTGGGGGAAGGTAACGGAGCCATTCTCCGTACTGTAATTTGTTGAGATCGAGTGAAGAACGGATAGGACAGTTCTCTAATGTGTGGCTGATAATACCACAACCAGGACAAAGAGTAGGGAGTCTTTCATACTGTATACGGCACATGATTTTGTTTTCGCCTGATCCAATAAACACAAAGCGGGTGACAGGTCTGGAGATGTTAAGTAGAATTTCAACCCGAAGGAAGTCCTTCATATTCCCCTCAACGTCGCGGGTATCCGTACGGAGGACAATTCCTACCATTGATCCTAGAGCATGTCCCACCAGGTGGGATCGGTCAACATCAGCATAAAGAGAATCAGGGAAGGAGAAAATTCGGATCCAGATTCTCATGGTATTGAAGTTGTAGTCGTTTAGGGATTTGGCTGGATCATATTCAGTAACTGCTAACCATTCTTCCTTATATAGCCAAGGACCGCGATTGATGATCTCATAGCAATTCTTGATATCCTTGAACTTGATTTTGAGGAAATTATCTTGTATAACTGAAATGGAAACTACCTCATTAGGTTTCTAGATTCCTTTGAATGCATTGATAACAGCGTATATGTCTAACGGCTTAGACGATATGAAGCGACCGATTACAATCAGCTTGGGGTCTTCCTTGACAATATCCCAACCAAAGTCAGGTGTGTAGAGCAGTTCTGCTTCTTCGTTGGTGAGGTTGATGGAGCTGAGTTGGGGGATAGAAGAGGATGAAGCCATTGAGAGAGTTGGTAGGTATGAGAAATTTGAATGATAGGAAGAATTTTGTGGGTTGGTATCGTTGTGATGTACGTATATAAAGAAGACGGTTGAGGAGGATGGGATATGGAAAGGAGATTGAGGAGAATTTGGTAAAATAATTAGCGATTGGAAGAGATAGAATCTATTAAAAACATAAAATAAATTATAAAAAGTACTTTCCTTAAATGAACTAGAAAACTTAGTAAAAAGTACAGAAATCGAGTTTTTGCAATATAATCGTATTGAAACACTCGTAATCAATTGTATGAACTCCTAAATTTTGATTAACACTTATTTTGCAACCTTTTTGTAGAGGTTTCGGACGAGCCGGTCTAAATGAGCCGAACAATGGACCCGTTAGAATTTTAACTGAGTAAAAAGCACAAAAATCGAGTTTTTGCAATATAATTGTGTTGAAAAGCTCGTAATCAATTGTATGAACTCCTAAATTTGGATTAAAACTTATTTTGCAACCCTTTTGTTGAGGTTTTGGACGAGCGGGTCTAAATGAGCCTAACAATGGACCCGTTAGAATTTTAACGAAGTAAAAAGTACATAAATCTAGTTTTTGCAATATAATCGTTTTGAAAAGCTCGTAATCATTTGTATGAACTCTTAAATTTGGATTAAAACTTATTTTGCAACCCTTTTTTAGAGGCTTCAGACGAGCGGGTCCTAATGGGCCGAAAATAAGACCCATTAGAATTTTAACTAAGTAAAAAGTATAGTAATCGAGTTTTTGCAATATAATTGTGTTGAAAAGCTCGTAATCAATTGTATGAACTCCTAAATTTGGATTAAAACTTATTTTGCAACCCTTTTGTAGAGGTTTCGGACGAGCGGGTCTAAATGGGCCGAACAGTGGACCCGTTAGAATTTTAACTGAGTAAAAAGTATAAAAATCGAGTTTTTGCAATATAATCATGTTGAAATGCTCGTAATCAATTATATACATTCCTAAATTTGGATTAAAACTTATTGTGCAACCCTTTTTGTATAGGTTTCGGACGATCGGGTCTAAATAGGCCGAACAATGGACCCGTTAGAATTTTAACTGAGTAAAAAGTACAGAAATCGAGTTTTTGCAATATAATCGTGTTGAAACGCTCGTGATCAATTGTATGAACTCCTAAATTTGGATTAACACTTATTTTGCAACCCGTTTGTAGAGGTTTCGGACGAGCGGGTCTAAATGGGCCGAACAATGGACCCGTTAGAATTTTAACTGAGTAAAAAGCACAAAAATCGAGTTTTTGCAATATAATTGTGTTGAAAAGCTCGTAATCAATTGTATGAACTCCTAAATTTAGATTAAAACTTATTTTGCAGCCCTTTTGTAGAGGTTTCGGACGAGCGGGTCTAAATGGGCCGAACAATGGACCCGTTAGAATATTAACTGAGTAAAAAGAACAGAAATCGAGTTTTTGCAATATAATCGTGTTGAAAAGCTCGTAATAAATTATATGAACTCCTAAATTTTGATTAAAACTTATTTTGCGTTCCTTTTTGTATGGTTTCGGACGAGCGAGTCTAAATAGGCAGAACAATGGACCCGTTAGAATTTTAACCGAGTAAAAAGTATAGAAATTGAGTTTTTGCAATATAATCGTGTTGAAAAGCCCTTAATCAATTATATGAACTCCTAAAATTTGATTCTAACTTATTTTGCGATCTTTTTTGTAAAGGTTTCGGACGAGCAGGTCTAAATGAGCCGAACAATGGACCCGTTAGAATATTAACTGAGTAAAAAGAACAGAAATCGAGTTTTTGCAATATAATTGTGTTGAAAAGCTCGTAATCAATTGTATGAACTCCTAAATTTGGATTAAAACTTATTTTGCAACCCTTTTGTAGAGGTTTCAGACGAGCGGGTCTAAATGGGCCGAACAATAGACCCGTTAGAATATTAACTGAGGAAAAAGAACAGAAATCGCGTTTTTGCAATATAATCGCGTTTAAAAGCTCTTAATCATTTATATGAACTCCTAAAATTTTATTCTAACTTATTTTGCGATCTTTTTTGTAAAGGTTTCGGTCGAGCGGGTCGAAATGAGCCGAACAATGGGCCCGTTAGAATTTTAACTGAGTAAAAAGCACAAAAATCGATTTTTTGCAACATAATTGTGTTGAAAAGCTCGTAATCAATTGTATGAACTCCTAAATTTGGATTAAAACTTATTTTGCAACCCTTTTGTAGAGGTTTCGGACGAGCGAGTCTAAATGGGCCGAACAATGGACCCGTTAGAATATTAACTGAGTAAAAAGAACAGAAATCAAGTTTTTGCAATATAATCGTGCTGAAAAGCTCTTAATCAATTATATTAACTACTAAAATTTGATTAAAATTTATTTTGCTATCTTTTTTATAAAGGTTTCGGACGAGCGGGTCTAAATGGGCAGAACAATGGACCCGTTAGAATTTTAACTGAGTAAAAAGTACATAAATCGAGTTTTTGCAATATAATCGTGTTGAAAAGCTCGTAAACAATTGTATGACCTCCTAAATTTGGATTAAAACTTATTTTGCAACCCTTTTGTAGAGGTTTCGGACGAGCGGGTCTAAATGGGCCGAACAATGGACCCGTTAGAATTTTAACTGAGTAAAAGAACTGTAATCGATATTTTGCAATATAATCATGTTGAAAAGCTTGTATTCAATTATATGAACTCCTAAAATTTGATTCTAACATATTTTGCGGTCTTTTTTGTAAAGGTTTCGGATGAGCGGGTCTAAATGGGCCGAACAACGGAACCGTTAGAATTTTAACTGAGTAAAAAGTACAGAAATCGAGTTTTTGCAATATAATCGTATTGAAAAGCTCGTAATCAATTGTATGAACTCCTAAATTTGGATTAAAACTTATTTTGCAACCCTTTTGTAGAGGTTTCGGATGAGCGGTTCTAAATGGGCCGAACAATGGACCCGTTAGAATTTTAACTGAGTAAAAAGCACACAAATCGAGTTTTTGCAATATAATTGTGTTGAAAAGCTCGTAATCAATTGTATGAACTCCTAAATTTGGATTAAAACTTATTTTGCAACCCTTTTGTAGAGGTTTCGGATGAGCGGGTCTAAATGGGCCGAACAATGGACCCGTTAGAATTTTAACTGAGTAAAAAGCACAAAAATCGAGTTTTTGCAATATAATTGTGTTGAAAAGCTCGTCATCAAATGTATGAACTCTTAAATTTGGATTAAAACTTATTTTGCAGCCCTTTTGTAGAGGTTTCGGACGAGCGGGTCTAAATAGGCAGAACAATGGACACGTTAGAATTTTAACTGAGTAAAAAGTATAGAAATTGAGTTTTTGCAATATAATCGTGTTGAAAAGCTCTTAATCAATTATATGAACTCCTAAAATTTGATTCTAACTTATTTTGCGATCTTTTTTGTAAAGGTTTCGGACGAGCGGGTCTAAATGAGCCGAACAATGGACCCGTTAGAATATTAACTGAGTAAAAAGAACAGAAATCGAGTTTTTGCAATATAATTGTGTTGAAAAGCTCGTAATAAATTGTATGAACTCCTAAATTTGGATTAAAACTTATTTTGCAACCCTTTTGTAGAGGTTTCGGACGAGCGGGTCTAAATGGGCCGAACAATAGACCCGTTAGAATATTAACTGAGGAAAAAGTACAGAAATCAAGTTTTTGCAATATAGTCGTGTTGAAAAGCTCGTAATCAATTATATGAAATCCTAAAATTTGATTCTAAATTGTTTTGCGGTCTTTTTTGTAAAGGTTTCGGACGAACGGGTCTAAATAGGGCGAACAGTGGACCCGTTAGAATTTTAACTTAGTAAAAAGAACAGAAATCGAGTTTTTGCAATATAATCGTGTTGAAAAGTTCGTAAACAATTGTATGAACTCCTAAATTTGGGCTAAAACTTATTTTGCAACTCTTTTGTAGAGGTTTCGAACGAGCGGGTCTAAATGGGCCGAACAATGGACCCGTTAGAATTTTAACTGAGTAAAAAGAACAGAAATCGAGATTTTGCAATAAAATGTTTTTGAAAAGCTCGTAATCAATTATATGAACTCCCAAAATTTGATTCTAACTTATTTTGCGGTCTTTTTTGTAAAGTTTTCGGACGAGCGAGTCTAAATGGGCCGAACAATTGACACGTTAGAATTTTAACTGAGTAAAAAGTACAGAAATCGAGTTTTTGCAATAAAATCGTATTGAAAAGCTCGTAATCAATTGTATGAACTCCTAAATTTGGATTAAAACTTATTTAAAACCCTTTTGTAGAGGTTTCGGACGAGCGGGTCTAAATGGGCCGAACAATGGACCCGTTAGAATTTTAACTGCGTAAAAAGTACATAAATTGAGTTTTTGCAATATAATCGTATTGAAACGCTCGTAATCAATTGTATGAACTCCTAAATTTGGATTAACACTTATTTTGCAACCTTTTTGTAGAGGTTTCGGACGAGCGGGTCTAAATGGGCCGAACAATGGACCCGTTAGAATTTTAACTGAGTAAAAAGCACAAAAATCGAGTTTTTGCAATATAATTGTGTTGAAAAGCTCGTAATCAATTGTATGAACTCCTAAATTTGGATTAAAACTTATTTTGCAACCCTTTTGTTGAGGTTTCAGACGAGCGGGTCTAAATGAGCCGAACAATGGACCCGTTAGAATTTTAACGGAGTAAAAAGTACAGAAATCTAGTTTTTGCAATATAATCATTTTGAAAAGCTCGTAATCATCTGTATGAACTCTTAAATTTGGATTAAATCTTATTTTGCAACCCTTTTTTAGAGGTTTCAGACGAGCGGGTCCTAATGGGCTGAAAATAAGACCCATTAGAATTTTAACTAAGTAAAAAGTTTAGTAATCGAGTTTTTGCAATATAAATGTATTGAAAAACTCGTAATCAATTGTATGAACTCCTAAATTTGGATTAAAACTTATTTTGCAACCTTTTTGTAGAGGTTTCGGACGAGTGGGTCTAAATGGGCCGAACAGTGGACCCGTTAGAATTTAACTGAATAAAAAGTATAGAAATCGAGTTTTTGCAATATAATCATGTTGAAATGCTCGTAATCAATTATATACATTCCTAAATTTGGATTAAAACTTATTGTGCAACCTTTTTTGTATAGGTTTCGGACGATCGGGTCTAAAAAGGCCGAACAATGGACCCGTTAGAATTTTAACTGAGTAAAAAGTACAGAAATCGAGTTTTTGCAATATAATCGTGTTGAAAAGCTCGTAATCAATTGCATGAACTCCTAAATTTTGATTAAAACTTATTTTGCAACCCTTTTGTAGAGGTTTCAGATGAGCGAGTCTAAATGGGCCAAACAATGGACCCGTTAGAATTTTAACTGAGTAAAAAGTACAGAAATCAAGTTTTTGCAATATAATCGTGTTGAAACGCTCGTGATCAATTGTATGAACTCCTAAATTTGGATTAACACTTATTGTGCAACCCTTTTGTAGAGGTTTCGGACGAGCGGGTCTAAATGGGTCGAACAATTGACCCGTTAGAATTTTAACTAAGTAAAAAGCACAAAAATCGAGTTTTTGCAATATAATTGTGTTGAAAAGCTCGTAATCAATTGTATGAACTCCTAAATTTGGATTAAAACTTCTTTTGCAGCCCTTTTGTAGAGGTTTCGGACGAGGGGGTCTAAATGGGCCGAAAAATGGACCCGTTAGAATATTAACTGAGTAAAAAGAACAGAAATCGAGTTTTTGCAATATAATCGTGTTGAAAAGCTCGTAATCAATTATATGAACTCCTAAATTTTGATTAAAACTTATTTTGCAGCCCTTTTGTAGAGGTTTCGGACGAGCGAGTCTAAATGGGCAGAACAATGGACCCGTTAGAATTTTAATTGAATAAAATGTATAGAAATCGAGTTTTTGAAATATAATCGTGTTGAAAAGCTCGTAATCAATTATATGCATTCCTAAATTTGGATTAAAACTTTTTTTGCAACCCTTTTTGTATAGGTTTCGGACGATCGGGTCTAAATAGGCCGAACAATGGAACCGTTAGAATTTTAACTGAGTAAAAAGTACAGAAAACGAGCTTTTGCAATATAATCGTGTTGAAACGCTCGTGATCAATTGTATGAACTCCTAAATTAGGATTAACACTTATTTTGCAACCCTTTTGTAGAGGTTTCGGACGAGCGGGTCTAAATGGACCGAACAATTGACCCGTTAGAATATTAACTGAGTAAAAAGTACAGAAATCAAGTTTTTGCAATATAATCGTGCTGAAAAGCTCTTAATCAATTATATTAACTACTAAAATTTGATTAAAATTTATTTTGCTATCTTTTTTATAAAGGTTTCGGACGAGCGGGTCTAAATGGGCCGAACAATGGACCCGTTAGAATTTTAACTGAGTAAAAAGCACAAAAATCGAGTTTTTGCAATATAATTGTGTTGAAAAGCTCGTAATCAATTGTATGAACTCCTAAATTTGGATTAAAACTTATTTTGCAGCTCTTTTGTAGAGGTTTCGGACGAGCGGGTCTAAATGGGCCGAACAATGGACCCGTTAGAATATTAACTGAATAAAAAGAACAGAAATCGAGTTTTTGCAATATAATCGTGTTGAAAAGCTCGTAATCAATTATATGAACTCCTAAATTTTTATTAAAACTTATTTTGCGGTCCTTTTTGTAAGGTTTCGGACGAGCGAGTCTAAATGGGCAGAACAATGGACCCGTTAGAATTTTAACCGAGTAAAAAGTATAGAAATTGAGTTTTTGCAATATAATCGTGTCGAAAAGCTCTTAATCAATTATATGAACTCCTAAAATTTGATTCTAACTTATTTTGCGATCTTTTTTGTAAAGGTTTCGGACGAGTGGGTCTAAATGGGCCGAACAATGGACCCGTTAGAATTTTAACTGAGTAAAAAGCAAAAAAATCGAGTTTTTGCAATATAATTGTGTTGAAAAGCTTGTAATATATTGTATGAACTCCTAAATTTGTATTAAAACTTATTTTGCAATCCTTTTATAGTTGTTTCGGACAAGCTGGTCTAAATGGGCCGAACAATGGACCCGCTAGAATATTAACTGAGTAAAAAATACAGAAATCAAGTTTTTTCAATATAATCATGTTGAAAATCTCTTAATCAATTATATGAACTCCTAGAATTTGATTAAAATTTATTTTTGCGATCTTTTTTTGTAAAGGTTTCATACGAGCGGGTCTAAATGGGCCGAACAATGGACCCGTTAGAATTTTAACTAAGTAAAATGTACAGAAATCGAGTTTTTGCAATATAATCGTGTTGAAAAGCTCGTAATCAATTGCATGAACTCCTAAATTTTGATTAAAACTTATTTTGCAACCCTTTTGTAGAGGTTTCGGACAAGCGAGTCTAAATGGGGCGAACAATGGACCCGTTAGAATTTTAAATGAGTAAAAAGCACAAAAATCGAGTTTTTGCAATATAATTGTGTTGAAAAGATCGTAATCAATTGTATGAACTCCTAAATTTGGATTAAAACTTATTTTGCAACCCTTTTGTAGAGGTTTCGGACGAGCGGGTCTAAATGGGCCGAACAATGGACCCGTTAGAATATTAACTGAGTAAAAAGAACAGAAATCGAGTTTTTGCAATATAATCATATTGAAAAGCTCTTAATCAATTATATGAACTCCTAAGATTTGATTAAAACTTATTTTGCAATCTTTTTTGTAAAGGTTTCGGACGAGCGGGTCTAAACGGGCCGAACAATGGACCCGTTAGAATTTTAATTGAGTAAAAAGTACAGAAATCAAGTTTTTGCAATATAGTCATGTTGAAAAGCTCGTAATCAATTATATGAATTCCTAAAATTGTTTCTAACTTCTTTGTCGGTCTTTTTTGTAGAAGTTTCGGACGAGCGGGTCTAAATGGGGCGAACAATGGACCCGTTAGAATTTTAACTGAGTAAAAAGAACATAAATCGTGTTTTTGCAATATAATCGTGTTGAAAAGCTCATAAACAATTGTATGAACTCCTAAATTTGGATTAAAACTTATTTTGCAACCCTTTTGTAGAGGTTTCGGACGAGCGAGTCTAAATGGGTCGAACAATGGACCCGTTAGAATTTTAACCGAGTAAAAAGAACTGTAATCTAGTTTTTACAATATAATCATGTTGAAAAGCTCGTAATCAATTATATGCATTCCTAAATTTGGATTAAAACTTATTTTGCAACCCCTTTTGTATAGGTTTCGGACGATCGGGTCTAAATAGGCCAAACAATGGACCCGTTAGAATTTTAACTGAGTAAAAAGTACAGAAATCGAGTTTTTGCAATATAATCGTGTTGAAAAGCTCGTAAACAATTGTATGAACTCCTAAATTTGGATTAAAACTTATTTTGCAACCCTTTTGTATAGGTCTCGGATGAGCGGGTCTAAATGGGTCTAACAATGGACCCGTTAGAATTTTAACTGAGTAAAAAGAATTGTAATCGAGATTTTTCAATATAATCGTGTTGAAAAGCACGTAATCAATTATATGAACTCCTAAAATTTGATTCTAACTTCTTTTGCGGTCTTTTTTGTAAAGGTTTCGGACGAGGGTGTCTAAATGGGCCGAACAATGGAACCGTTAAGATTTTAACTGAGTAAAAAGTACAGAAATCGAGATTTTACAATATAATCGTATTGAAAAGCTCCTAATCAATTGTACGAACTCCTAAATTTGGATTAAAACTTATTTTGCAACCCTTTTGTAGAGGTTTCGGACAAGCAGGTCTAAATGGGCCGAACAATGGACCCGCTAGAATATTAACTGAGTAAAAAGTACAGAAATCAAGTTTTTTCAATATAATCTTGTTGAAAAGCTCTTAATCAATTATATGAACTCCTAAAATTTGATTAAAATTTATTTTGCTATCTTTTTTTGTAAAGGTTTCAGACGAGCGGGTCTAAATGGGCCGAACAATGGACCCGTTAGAATTTTCACTAAGTAAAAAGTACAAAAATCGAGTTTTTGCAATATAATTGTGTTGAAAAGCTCGTAATCAATTGTATGAACTCCTAAATTTGGATTAAAACTTATTTTGCAACCCTTTTGTTGAGGTTTCGGACGAGCGGGTCTAAATGAGCCGAACAATGGACCCGTTAGAATTTTAACGGAGTAAAAAGTACATAAATCTATTTTTTTGCAATATAATCATTTTGAAAAGCTCGTAATCATCTGTATGAACTCTTGAATTTGGATTAAAACTTATTTTGTAACCCTTTTTTAGAGGTTTCAGACGAGCGGGTCCTAATGGGCCGAAAATAAGACCCATTAGAATTTTAACTAAGTAAAAAGTATAGTAATCGAGTTTTTGCAATATAATTGTGTTGAAAAGCTCGTAATCAATTGTATGAACTCCTAATTTGGATTAAAACTTATTTTGCAACCCTTTTGTAGAGGTTTCGGACGAGCGGGTCTAAATGGGCCGAACAGTGGACCCGTTAGAATTTTAACTGAGTAAAAAGTATAGAAATCGAGTTTTTGCAATATAAACATGTTGAAATGCTCGTAATCAATTATATACATTCCTAAATTTGGATTAAAACTTATTGTGCAACCCTTTTTGTATAGGTTTCGGACGATCGGGTCTAAATAGGCCGAACAATGGACCCGTTAGAATTTTAACTGAGTAAAAAGTACAGAAATCGAGTTTTTGCAATATAAACGTGTTGAAAAGCTCGTAATCAATTGCATGAACTCCTAAATTTTGATTAAAACTTATTTTGCAACCTTTTTGTAGAGGTTTCGGACGAGCGAGTCTAAATGGGCTGAACAATGGACCCGTTAGAATTTTGACTGAGTAAAAAGTACAGAAATCGAGTTTTTGCAATATAATCGTGTTGAAACGCTCGTGATCATTTGTATGAACTCCTAAATTTTGATTAACACTTATTGTGCAACCCTTTTGTAGAGGTTTCGGACGAGCGGGTCTAAATGGGCCGAATAATGGACCCGTTAGAATTTTAACTAAGTAAAAAGCACAAAAATCGAGTTTTTGCAATATAATTGTAATGAAAAGCTCGTAATCAATTGTATGAACTCCTAAATTTGGATTAAAACTTATTTTGCAGCCCTTTTGTAGTGGTTTCGGACGAGCGAGTCTAAATGGGCCGAACAATGGACCCGTTAGAATATTAACTGAGTAAAAAGAACAGAAATCGAGTTTTTGCAATATAATCGTGTTGAAAAGCTCTTAATCAATTATATGAACTCCTAAAATTTGATTAAAATTTATTTTGCGATCTTTTTTGTAAAGGTTTCAGACGAGCGGGTCTAAATGGGCCGAACAATGGACCCGTTAGAATTTTAACTGAGTAAAAAGTACAGAAATTGAGATTTTGCAATATAATCGTGTTGAAAAGCTCGTAATCAATAGCATGAACTCCTAAATTTTGATTAAATCTTATTTTGCAACCCTTTTGTAGAGGTTTCGGACGAACGAGTCTAAATGGGCCGAACAATGGACCCATTAGAATTTTAACTGAGTAAAAAGCACAAAAATCGAGTTTTTGCAATATAATTGTGTTGAAAAGCTCGTAATCAATTGTATGAACTCCTAAATTTGGATTAAAACTTATTTTGCAACCCTTTTGTAGAGGTTTCGAACGAGCGGGTCTAAATGGCCCGAACAATGGACCCGTTAGAATATTAACTGAGTAAAAAGAACAGAAATCGAGTTTTTGCAATATAATCATATTGAAAAGCTCTTAATCAATTCTATGAACTCCTAAGATTTGATTAAAACTTATTTTGCGATCTTTTTTGTAAAGGTTTTGGACGAGCGGGTCTAAACGGGACGAACAATGTACCCGTTAGAATTTTAATTGAGTAAAAAGTACAGAAATCAAGTTTTTGCAATATAGTCAAGTTGAAAGCTCGTAATCAATTATATGAAATCCTAAAATTTGATTCTAACTTGTTTGTCGGTCTTTTTTGTAGAAGTTTCGGACGAGCGGGTCTAAATGGGGCAACAATGGACCCGTTAGAATTTTAACTGAGTAAAAAGAACAGAAATCGTGTTTTTGCAATATAATCGTGTTGAAAAGCTCATAAACAATTGTATGAACTCCTAAATTTGGATTAAAACTTATTTTGCAACCCTTTTGTAGAGGTTTCGGACGAAAGGGTCTAAATGGGCCGAACAATGGACCCGTTAGAATTTTAACTGAGTAAAAAGCACAAAAATTGAGTTTTTGCAATATAATTGTGTTGAAAAGCTCGTAATCAATTGTATGAACTCCTAAATTTGGATTAAAACTTATTTTGCAACCCTTTTGTAGAGGTTTCGGATGAACGGTTCTAAATGGGCCGAACAATGGACCCGTTAGAATTTTAACTGAGTAAAAAGCACACAAATTGAGTTTTTGCAATATAATTGTGTTCAAAAGCTCGTAATCAATTGTATGTACTCCTAAATTTGGATTAAAACTTATTTTAAAACCCTTTTGTAGAGGTTTCGGACGAGCGAGTCTAAATGGGCCGAACAATGGACCCGTTAGAATTTTAACTGAGTAAAAAGCACATAAATCGAGTTTTTGCAATATAATTGTGTTGAAAAGCTCGTAATCAATTGTATGAACTCCTAAATTTGGATTAAAACTTATTTTGCAGCTCTTTTGTAGAGGTTTCGGACGAGCGGGTCTAAATGGGCCGAACAATTGACCCGTTAGAATATTAACTGAGTAAAAAGAACAGAAATCGAGTTTTTGCAATATAATCGTGTTGAAAAGCTCGTAATCAATTATATGAACTCCTAAATTTTGATTAAAACTTATTTTGCGGTCCTTTTTGTAAGGTTTCGGACGAGCGATTCTAAATAGGCAGAACAATGGACCCGTTAGAATTCTAACCGAGTAAAAAGTATAGAAATTGAGTTTTTGCAATATAATCTTGTTGAAAAGCTCTTAATCAATTATATGAACTCCTAAAAGTTGATTCTAACTTATTTTGGGATCTTTTTTGTAAAGGTTTCGGACGAGCGGGTCTAAAAGGGCCGAACAATGGACCCGTTAGAATTTTAACTGAGTAAAAAGCACAAAAAATGAGTTTTTGCAATATAATTGTGTTGAAAAGTTCGTAATCAATTGTATGAACTCCTAAATTTGGATTAAAACTTATTTTGCAACCCTTTTGTAGAGGTTTCGGATGAGCCGGTCTAAATGGGCCGAACAATAGACCCGTTAGAATATTAACTGAGGAAAAAAAACAGAAATCGAGTTTTTGCAATATAATCTTGTTGAAAAGCTCTTAATCAATTATATGAACTCCTGAAATTTGATTCTAACTTATTTTGCGATCTTTTTCGTAAAGGTTTCGGACGAGCGGGTATAAATGGGCCGAACAGTGGACCCGTTAGAATTTTAATTGAGTAAAAAGTATAGAAATTGAGTTTTTGCAATATAATCGTGTTGAAAAGCTCGTAATTAGTTATATGCATTCCTAAATTTGGATTAAAACTTATTTTGCAACCCTTTTTGTATAGGTTTCGGACGATCGGGTCTAAATAGGCCGAACAATGGACCCGTTAGAATTTTAACTGAGTAAAAAGTACAGAAATCGAGTTTTTGCAATATAATCGTGTTGAAACGCTCGTGATCAATTGTATGTAATATCCTAAATTTGGATTAACACTTATTTTGCAACCCTTTTGTAGAGGTTTCGGACGAGAAGGGTCTAAATGGGCCGAACAATGGACCCGTTAGAATTTTAACTGAGTAAAAAGTACAGAAATCAAGTTTTTGAAATATAATCGTGTTGAAAAGCTCTTAATCAATTATATGAACTCCTAAAATTTGATTAAAACTTATTTTAGGATCTTTTTTGTAAAGGTTTCGGACGAGCGGGTCTAAATGGGCCGAACAATGGATCCGTTAGAATTTTAACTGAGTAAAAAGCACAAAAATCGAGTTTTTGCAATATAATTGTGTTGAAAAGCTCGTAATCAATTGTATGAACTCCTAAATTTGGATTAAAAGTTATTTTGCAACCCTTTTGTCGAGGTTTCGGACGAGCGGGTCTAAATGGGCCGAACAATGGACCCGTTTGAATTTTAACTGAGTAAAAAGTACAGAAATCAAGTTTTTGCAATATAGTCGTGTTGAAAAGCTCGTAATCAATTATATGAAATCCTTAAATTTGACTCTAACTTGTTTTGCGGTCTTTTTTGTAGAGGTTTCGGACGAGCGGGTCTAAATGGGGCGAACAATGGACCCGTTAGAATTTTAACTGAGTAAAAAGAATTAAAACGAGTTTTTGCAATATAATCGTGTTGAAAAGATCGTAATCAATTATATGAACTCCTAAAATTTGATTTTAACTTCTTTTGCGGTCTTTTTTGTAAAGGTTCCAGACGAGCGGGTCTAAATGGGCCGAACAATGGACCAATTAGAATTTTAACTAAGTAAAAAGTACAGAAATCAAGTTTTTGCAATATAATCGTGTTGAAAAGCTCGTAAACAGTTGTATGAACTCCTAAATTTGGATTAAAACTTATTTTGCAACCCTTTTGTAGAGGTTTCGGACGAGCGGGTCTTAATGGGCCGAACAATGGATCCGTTAGAATTTTAACTGAGTAAAAAGCACAAAAATTGAGTTTTTGCAATATAATTGTGTTGAAAAGCTCGTAATCAATTGTATGAACTCCTAAATTTGGATTAAAACTTATTTTGCAACCCTTTTGTAGAGGTTTCGGATGAGCGGTTCTAAATGGGCCGAACAATGGATCCGTTAGAATTTTAACTGAGTAAAAAGCACAAAAATTGAGTTTTTGCAATATAATTGTGTTGAAAAGCTCGTAATCAATTGTATGAACTCCTAAATTTGGATTAAAACTTATTTTGCAACCCTTTTGTAGAGGTTTCGAACGAGCGGGTCTAAATGGCCCGAACAATGGACCCGTTAGAATATTAACTGAGTAAAAAGAACAGAAATCGAATTTTTGCAATATAATCATATTGAAAAGCTCGTAATCAATTCTATGAACTCCTAAGATTTGATTAAAACTTATTTTGCGATCTTTTTTGTAAAGGTTTTGGACGAGCGGGTCTAAACGGGACGAACAATGTACCCGTTAGAATTTTAATTGAGTAAAAAGTACAGAAATCAAGTTTTTGCAATATAGTCAAGTTGAAAGCTCGTAATCAATTATATGAAATCCTAAAATTTGATTCTAACTTGTTTGTCGGTCTTTTTTGTAGAAGTTTCGGACGAGCGGGTCTAAATGGGGCAACAATGGACCCGTTAGAATTTTAACTGAGTAAAAAGAACAGAAATCGTGTTTTTGCAATATAATCGTGTTGAAAAGCTCATAAACAATTGTATGAACTCCTAAATTTGGATTAAAACTTATTTTGCAACCCTTTTGTAGAGGTTTCGGACGAACGGGTCTAAATGGGCCGAACAATGGACCCGTTAGAATTTTAACTGAGTAAAAAGCACAAAAATTGAGTTTTTGCAATATAATTGTGTTGAAAAGCTCGTAATCAATTGTATGAACTCCTAAATTTGGATTAAAACTTATTTTGCAACCCTTTTGTAGAGGTTTCGGATGAGCGGTTCTAAATGGGCCGAACAATGGACCCGTTAGAATTTTAACTGAGTAAAAAGCACACAAATTGAGTTTTTGCAATATAATTGTGTTCAAAAGCTCGTAATCAATTGTATGTACTCCTAAATTTGGATTAAAACTTATTTTAAAACCCTTTTGTAGAGGTTTCGGACGAGCGAGTCTAAATGGGCCGAATAATGGACCCGTTAGAATTTTAACTGAGTAAAAAGCACATAAATCGAGTTTTTGCAATATAATTGTGTTGAAAAGCTCGTAATCAATTGTATGAACTCCTAAATTTGGATTAAAACTTATTTTGCAGCTCTTTTGTAGAGGTTTCGGACGAGCGGGTCTAAATGGGCCGAACAATTGACCCGTTAGAATATTAACTGAGTAAAAAGAACAGAAATCGAGTTTTTGCAATATAATCGTGTTGAAAAGCTCGTAATCAATTATATGAACTCCTAAATTTTGATTAAAACTTATTTTGCGGTCCTTTTTGTAAGGTTTCGGACGAGCGATTCTAAATAGGCAGAACAATGGACCCGTTAGAATTCTAACCGAGTAAAAAGTATAGAAATTGAGTTTTTGCAATATAATCTTGTTGAAAAGCTCTTAATCAATTATATGAACTCCTAAAAGTTGATTCTAACTTATTTTGGGATCTTTTTTGTAAAGGTTTCGGACGAGCGGGTCTAAAAGGGCCGAACAATGGACCCGTTAGAATTTTAACTGAGTAAAAAGCACAAAAAATGAGTTTTTGCAATATAATTGTGTTGAAAAGTTCGTAATCAATTGTATGAACTCCTAAATTTGGATTAAAACTTATTTTGCAACCCTTTTGTAGAGGTTTCGGATGAGCCGGTCTAAATGGGCCGAACAATAGACCCGTTAGAATATTAACTGAGGAAAAAAAACAGAAATCGAGTTTTTGCAATATAATCTTGTTGAAAAGCTCTTAATC
This sequence comes from Hibiscus trionum, assembly GCA_030270665.1. Lineage (NCBI taxonomy): Eukaryota > Viridiplantae > Streptophyta > Magnoliopsida > Malvales > Malvaceae > Hibiscus > Hibiscus trionum. The sequence goes on along the minus strand of BSYR01000010.1, from coordinate 31,149,052 downwards.
AATTATATGAACTCTTGAAATTTGATTCTAACTTATTTTGCGATCTTTTTCGTAAAGGTTTCGGACGAGCGGGTATAAATGGGCCGAACAGTGGACCCGTTAGAATTTTAATTGAGTAAAAAGTATAGAAATTGAGTTTTTGCAATATAATCGTGTTGAAAAGCTCGTAATCAGTTATATGCATTCCTAAATTTGGATTAAAACTTATTTTGCAACCCTTTTTGTATAGGTTTCGGACGATCGGGTCTAAATAGGCCGAACAATGGACCGTTAGAATTTTAACTGAGTAAAAAGTACAGAAATCGAGTTTTTGCAATATAATCGTGTTGAAACGCTCGTGATCAATTGTATGTAATATCCTAAATTTGGATTAACACTTATTTTGCAACCCTTTTGTAGAGGTTTCGGACGAGAAGGGTCTAAATGGGCCGAACAATGGACCCGTTAGAATTTTAACTGAGTAAAAAGTACAGAAATCAAGTTTTTGAAATATAATCGTGTTGAAAAGCTCTTAATCAATTATATGAACTCCTAAAATTTGATTAAAACTTATTTTAGGATCTTTTTTGTAAAGGTTTCGGACGAGCGGGTCTAAATGAGCCGAACAATGGATCCGTTAGAATTTTAACTGAGTAAAAAGCACAAAAATCGAGTTTTTGCAATATAATTGTGTTGAAAAGCTCGTAATCAATTGTATGAACTCCTAAATTTGGATTAAAAGTTATTTTGCAACCCTTTTGTCGAGGTTTCGGACGAGCGGGTCTAAATGGGCCGAACAATGGACCCGTTTGAATTTTAACTGAGTAAAAAGTACAGAAATCAAGTTTTTGCAATATAGTCGTGTTGAAAAGCTCGTAATCAATTATATGAAATCCTTAAATTTGACTCTAACTTGTTTTGCGGTCTTTTTTGTAGAGGTTTCGGACGAGCGGGTCTAAATGGGGCGAACAATGGACCCGTTAGAATTTTAACTGAGTAAAAAGAATTAAAACGAGTTTTTGCAATATAATCGTGTTGAAAAGATCGTAATCAATTATATGAACTCCTAAAATTTGATTTTAACTTCTTTTGCGGTCTTTTTTGTAAAGGTTCCAGACGAGCGGGTCTAAATGGGCCGAACAATGGACCAATTAGAATTTTAACTAAGTAAAAAGTACAGAAATCAAGTTTTTGCAATATAATCGTGTTGAAAAGCTCGTAAACAGTTGTATGAACTCCTAAATTTGGATTAAAACTTATTTTGCAACCCTTTTGTAGAGGTTTCGGACGAGCGGGTCTAAATGGGCCGAACAATGGATCCGTTAGAATTTTAACTGAGTAAAAAGCACAAAAATTGAGTTTTTGCAATATAATTGTGTTGAAAAGCTCGTAATCAATTGTATGAACTCCTAAATTTGGATTAAAACTTATTTTGCAACCCTTTTGTAGAGGTTTCGGATGAGCGGTTCTAAATGGGCCGAACAATGGACCCGTTAGAATTTTAACTGAGTAAAAAGCACACAAATTGAGTTTTTGCAATATAATTGTGTTCAAAAGCTCGTAATCAATTGTATGTACTCCTAAATTTGGATTAAAACTTATTTTAAAACCCTTTTGTAGAGGTTTCGGACGAGCGAGTCTAAATGGGCCGAACAATGGACCCGTTAGAATTTTAACTGAGTAAAAAGCACATAAATCGAGTTTTTGCAATATAATTGTGTTGAAAAGCTCGTAATCAATTGTATGAACTCCTAAATTTGGATTAAAACTTATTTTGCAGCTCTTTTGTAGAGGTTTCGGACGAGCGGGTCTAAATGGGCCGAACAATTGACCCGTTAGAATATTAACTGAGTAAAAAGAACAGAAATCGAGTTTTTGCAATATAATCGTGTTGAAAAGCTCGTAATCAATTATATGAACTCCTAAATTTTGATTAAAACTTATTTTGCGGTCCTTTTTGTAAGGTTTCGGACGAGCGATTCTAAATAGGCAGAACAATGGACCCGTTAGAATTCTAACCGAGTAAAAAGTATAGAAATTGAGTTTTTGCAATATAATCTTGTTGAAAAGCTCTTAATCAATTATATGAACTCCTAAAAGTTGATTCTAACTTATTTTGGGATCTATTTTGTAAAGGTTTCGGACGAGCGGGTCTAAAAGGGCCGAACAACGGACCCGTTAGAATTTTAACTGAGTAAAAAGCACAAAAATTGAGTTTTTGCAATATAATTGTGTTGAAAAGTTCGTAATCAATTGTATGAACTCCTAAATTTGGATTAAAACTTATTTTGCAACCCTTTTGTAGAGGTTTCGGATGAGCGGGTCTAAATGGGCCGAACAATAGACCCGTTAGAATATTAACTGAAGAAAAAAAAACAGAAATCGAGTTTTTGCAATATAATCGTGTTGAAAAGCTCTTAATCAATTATATGAACTCCTGAAATTTGATTCTAACTTATTTTGCGATCTTTTTCGTAAAGGTTTCGGACGAGCGGGTATAAATGGGCCGAACAGTGGACCCGTTAGAATTTTAATTGAGTAAAAAGTATAGAAATTGAGTTTTTGCAATATAATCGTGTTGAAAAGCTCGTAATCAGTTATATGCATTCCTAAATTTGGATTAAAACTTATTTTGCAACCCTTTTTGTATAGGTTTCGGACGATCGGGTCTAAATAGGCCGAACAATGGACCAGTTAGAATTTTAACTGAGTAAAAAGTACAGAAATCGAGTTTTTGCAATATAATCGTGTTGAAACGCTCGTGATCAATTGTATGTAATATCCTAAATTTGGATTAACACTTATTTTGCAACCCTTTTGTAGAGGTTTCGGACGAGCGGGTCTAAATGGGCCGAACAATGGACCCGTTAGAATTTTAACTGAGTAAAAAGTACAGAAATCAAGTTTTTGCAATATAATCGTGTTGAAAAGCTCTTAATCAATTATATGAACTCCTAAAATTTGATTAAAACTTATTTTAGGATCTTTTTTGTAAAGGTTTCGGACGAGCGGGTCTAAATGGGCCGAACAATGGATCCATTAGAATTTTAACTGAGTAAAAAGCACAAAAATCGAGTTTTTGCAATATAATTGTGTTGAAAAGCTCGTAATCAATTGTATGAACTCCTAAATTTGGATTAAAAGTTATTTTGCAACCCTTTTGTCGAGGTTTCGGACGAGCGGGTCTAAATGGGCCGAACAATGGACCCGTTTGAATTTTAACTGAGTAAAAAGTACAGAAATCAAGTTTTTGCAATATAGTCGTGTTGAAAAGCTCGTAATCAATTATATGAAATCCTTAAATTTGACTCTAACTTGTTTTGCGGTCTTTTTTGTAGAGGTTTCGGACGAGCGGGTCTAAATGGGGCGAACAATGGACCCGTTAGAATTTTAACTGAGTAAAAAGAATTAAAACGAGTTTTTGCAATATAATCGTGTTGAAAAGCTCGTAATCAATTATATGAACTCCTAAAATTTGATTTTAACTTCTTTTGCGGTCTTTTTTGTAAAGGTTCTAGACGAGCGGGTCTAAATGGGCCGAACAATGGACCAATTAGAATTTTAACTAAGTAAAAAGTACAGAAATCAAGTTTTTGCAATATAATCGTGTTGAAAAGCTCGTAAACAGTTGTATGAACTCCTAAATTTGGATTAAAACTTATTTTGCAACCCTTTTGTAGAGGTTTCGGATGAGCGGGTCTAAATGGGCCGAACAATGGACCCATTAGAATTTTAACTGAGTAAAAAGTACATAAATCAAGTTTTTGCAATATAATCGTGTTGAAAAGCTCTTAATCAATTATATGAACTCCTAAAATTTGATTAAAACTTATTTTAGGATCTTTTTTGTAAAGGTTTCGGACGAGCGGGTCTAAATGGGCCGAACAATGGACCCGTTAGAATTTTAACTTTGTAAAAAGTACATAAATCGAGTTTTTGCAATATAATCGTGTTGAAAAGCTCGTAATCAATTGTATGAACTCCTAAATTTTGATTAAAACTTATTTTGCAACCCTTTTGTAGAGGTTTCGGATGAGCGGGTTTAAATGGGCCTAACAGTGGACCCGTTAGAATTTTAATTGAGTAAAATGTATAGAAATCGAGTTTTTGTAATAAAATCGTGTTGAAAAGAACGTAATCAATTATATGCATTCCTAAATTTGGATTAAAACTTATTTTGCAGCTCTTTTTGTATAGGTTTCGGACGATCGAGTCAAATGGGCCGAACAATGGACCCGTTAGAATTTTAACTGAGTAAAAAGTACAGAAATCGAGTTTTTGCAATATAATCGTATTGAAACGCTCGTAATCAATTGTATGAACTCCTAAATTTGGATTAACACTTATTTTGCAACCTTTTTGTAGAGGTTTCGGACGAGCGGGTCTACATGGGCCGAACAATGGACCCGTTAGAATTTTTTTGAAGAAAAGGCCTCATTAAAAACCCCTACTACTGTCTTTCAAGCAGAGCTAGAGGACCCTAAAAAGGGGAAAAGAGTGCCCAAATTTTATTAATCAAGAATAATATGTTACATATTGTTGGATACAAGGGGGAATATCTGAGTTGAATGACATAGAAGTCATAGAATTCAGAGAGGAAGTAGCCAAAGTATGGGCTATAATATTTGCCTCACGGCGTACAAAAGAAATAGTTACAAAATCAAAATCTTGAAGAAAAGTTTAAATCTGGAGAATAGTAGGTCCCATGGTAGAAAGGTCCTGAGCAGGATTGTTGATTCTATTCGCGAGGGAAGCACAGTCTGTTTCAATTAAAAGACGGTTCCAGCCTTGAGAACGGGCAAAGGTGAGACCAACGAGGATGCTTTCCCCTTCACTAGTGATAGCGTCCTGACAGCTGCCAAGGGGGAATGCAATGCCACCCACAACTTTACCTGCAGAGTCACGAGCAACAGCGCCGACGGCTGCTGCACGAGTTGATGGGTTAAAGGCTCCATCCACATTTATTTTGATATGATGAGGTGGGGGAGGTGTCCAGGAAGGTTTAGAATATGTAGATGGAGCTGGGTCACACGAATTTAAAGATTTACAAAATTCATCATGAAGGCTGATGGAATTAACAGCAATTAGCCATGGTGGTTGTAGATGGTGGTTATGTACCCAGTCATTACGTCTGTTCCAAATATTCCATAAAACAGTAATGAAGAGACCAAATTTATCAGGGAAAATTGTAGAGGTTGCTTCCTCCAACCAATGCAGAGGCGTGGGAGCTATACTCTTATAGAGAGTGATAGGGATACCACTAATTTGGAGGGCTTCAGACGCCCCAGGGAAATCACGAAATGCATGAAGGATCGATTCCGAATGGCTACCACAGATAGGGCAAGGGCCCGAGTTAGGAGAAAAGGCTTGCATTTTAGATCCAACTAGTAGGGCATCAGATGCCATACGCCAACCAAAAGTTTTAACTTTGGGTAAAGCCTTGACTTTGGATAAAAACTTCCAAAACCAAGTTGGTTTCGAAGGAGGGATTATGGAGCGTTGTAAGAAAATATATCCAGAACGGACTGAGTAAATACCCGAGTCGTTGGGAGACCAGAGTATTGAATCCCGTTGATCATTTATGATGGGGATGCGAAGAATAGCATCAGCATCAATTGGAACAAAGTAATTTCTTACCTTATCCGTATCCCAGGCAGTTTGGTTACGAAACATGAAATCACGACATCGAATGTGAAATTCATCGGAGATTTCGTAATCCCCAGTAAGCTCAATCGGGGAAGACCCTCCCCATATATCTTTATGTATTCTAATATTACTGTTTATGCCAGGGCGATGGAGAAAGCCAGGAAAAAGACGCTGAATCGCGTTATATATACCTTGCCAGGCAAAAGAGCCCCTGTTGGGTTTTGGTGCATCTAGGATGTTGCCTGAGGGAAAGTATTTAGAACGATATATTTGTCCTAATAAAGAATCTGGTTCACAGATGAGTTTCCAAATTTGCTTGCCCAAGAGAGCAATGTTAAAGTCGTGTAAATCCTTGAAACCCATGCCACCAGCAGATTTAGGTAAGCATATACGATTCCAAGGTAACATATGCCAACCTTTTTTGTTGGATTTGCCAGTCCACCAATATTGTCGGATTGATGTAGTCATATCATCGATGATATTTTGTGGTAGAAGATAGCAAGACATGACATATTGTGGAAGAGATTGTAAGACAGCTTTGATGAATATCTCTCGGCCACTAAAGGAGAGAAGATGTTTGTCCCAACTAGAGAGACGATCATGTACTTTATCGCGCACAAATCCTAGTGATTCAGTTTTATTTTTTCCAATTAGAAGTGGGATGCCTAGGTATACTCCAGGATTAGTAACCTCACGCACTTGTAAAAGGTTGTTAATTGCATTTCTTGTTGCGGACGGTGTACGTGGGTTATAGAAAATTGTTGATTTTTCAAAATTAACTGCTTGACCAGATGCATTGGCATATGTTTGAAGAGCATTTTTCAGAAGGGACGCTTCAGATTGATTAGTATTAATGAATACCATACAATCGTCGGCAAAAAGCAGATGGTTGACTTTAGGCCCGTATTTACATGCACCTAGTCCTGGAAGTATTTTAGTTTCTTGAGCAGCAGCTAAATAAGCCGAGAGGCCTTGGGTACAAAAGAGAAAGAGGAAAGGGGATAGGGGATCCCCCTGGCGAAGACCACGTTGAGGTTGAAAGGGTGGGGAGAACGAATTATTAATTTTAACTGAGAAAGAGACTGTAGTAATGCAACGCATTATAAGATCGATCCATTCGGATGCAAAGCCCATGCGTTCCATAACATTTGCAAGGAATGACCATTCTACTCTATCGAAAGCTTTCTCCATGTCTAGTTTAAGAGCAGCTCCTTGGGAGGACTTAGTAGCTCCTGAGTTAATATTGTGAATAATTTCATGAGCAACAAGGATGTTGTCTGATATGTTGCGTCCTTGGACTTAGTACAGGACCCGTTAGAATTTTAACTAAGTAAAAAGCACAAAAATCGAGTTTTTGCAATATAATTGTGTTGAAAAGCTCGTAATCAATTGTATGAACACCTAAATTTGGATTAAAACTTATTTTGCAACCCTTTTGTTGAGGTTTCGGACGAGCGGGTCTAAAAGGGCCGAACAATGGACCCGTTAGAATTTTAACTAAGTAAAAAGTATAGAAATCAAGTTTTTGCAATATAGTCGTGTTGAAAAGCTCGTAATCAATTATATGAAATCCTAAAATTTGACTCTAACTTGTTTTGCGGTCTTTTTTGTAGAGGTTTCGGACGAGCGGGTCTAAATGGGGCGAACAATGGACCCGTTAGAATTTTAACTGAGTAAAAAGAACAGAAATCGAGTTTTTGCAATATAATCGTGTTGAAAAGCTCGTAAACAATTGTATAAACTCCTAAATTTGGATTAAAACTTATTTTGCAACCCTTTTGTAGAGGTTTCGGACGAGCGGGTCTAAATGGGTCGAACAATGGACCCGTTAGAATTTTAATTGAGTAAAAAGAACTGTAATCGAGATTTTTCAATATAATCGTGTTGAAAAGCTTGTAATCAATTATATGAACTCCTAAAATTTGATTCTAACTTATTTTGCGGTCTTTTTTGTAAAGGTTTCGGACGAGCGAGTCTAAATGGGCCGAACAATGGACCCGTTAGAATTTTAACTGAGTAAAAAGTACATAAATCGAGTTTTTGCAATATAATCGTATTGAAAACCTCGTAATCAATTGTATGAACTCCTAAATTTGGATTAAAACTTAATTTGCAACCCTTTTCAAGAGGTTTCGGACGAGCGAGTCTAAATGGGTCGAACAATGGACCCGTTAGAATTTTAACTGAGTAAAAAGAACTGTAATCGAGATTTTTCAAAATAATCGTGTTGAAAAGCTCGTAATCAATTATATGAACTCCTAAAATTGGATTCTAACTTCTTTTGCGGTCTTTTTTGTAAAGGTTTCAGACGAGCGGGTCTAAATGGGCCGAACAATGGACCCATTAGAATTTTAACTAAGTAAAAAGTACAGAAATCGAGTTTGTGCAATATAATCGTGTTGAAAAGCTCGTAAACAAATGTTTGAACTCCTAAATTTGGATTAAAACATTTTGCAACCTTTTTATAGAGGTTTCAGACGAGCTGGTCTAAATAGGCCGAACAATGGACCCGTTAGAATTTTAACTAAGTAAAAAGTACAAAAATCAAGTTTTTGCAATATAATCGTGTTGAAAAGCTCTTAATCAATTATATGAACTCCTAGAATTTGATTAAAACTTATTTTGAGATCTTTTTTGTAAAGGTTTCGGACGAGCAGGTCTAAATGGGCCGAACAACGGACCCGTTAGAATTTTAACTGACTAAAAAGTACCTAAATCGAGTTTTTGCAATATAATCGTGTTGAAAAGCTCATAATCAATTGTATGAACTCCTAAATTTTATTTAAAACTTATTTTGCAACCCTTTTGTAGAGGTTTCGGACGAGCGGGTCTAAATGGGCCGAACAATGGACCCGTTAGAATTTTAACTGAGTAAAAAGCACAAAAATCGAGTTTTTGCAATATAATTGTGTTGAAAAGCTCGTAATCAATTGTATGAACTCCTAAATTTGGATTAAAAGTTATTTTGCAACCCTTTTGTTGAGGTTTCGGACGAGCGGGTCTAAATGGGCCGAACAATGGACCCGTTAGAATTTTAACAGAGTAAAAAGTACAGAAATCAAGTTTTTGCAATATAGTCGTGTTGAAAAGCACGTAATCAATTATATGAAATCATAAAATATGACTCTAACTTGTTTTGCGGTCTTTTTTGTAGAGGTTTCGGTCGAGCGGGTCTAAATGGGGCGAACAATGGACCCGTTAGAATTTTAACTGAGTAAAAAGAACTGTAATCGAGATTTTTCAATATAATCGTGTTAAAAAGCTCGTAATAAATTATATGAACTCCTAAAATTTGATTCTAACTTATTTTGCGGTCTTTTTTGTAAAGGTTTCAGACGAGCGAGTCTAAATGGGCCTAACAACGGACCCGTTAGAATTTTAACTGAGTAAAAAGTACATAAATCGAGTTTTTGCAATATAATCGTATTTAAAAGCTCGTAATCAATTGTATGAACTCCTAAATTTGGATTAAAACTTATTTTGCAACCCTTTTCTAGAGGTTTCGGACGAGCGGGTTTAAATGGGTCGAACAATGGACCCGTTAGAATTTTAACTGAGTGAAAAGAACTGTAATCGAGATTATTCAATATAATCGTGTTGAAAAGCTCGTAATCAATTATATGAACTCCTAAAATTTGATTCTAACTTCTTTTGCGGTCTTTTTTGTAAGGTTTCAGACGAGCGGGTCTAAATGGGCCGAACAATGGACCCATTGGAATTTTAACTGAGTAAAAAGTACAGAAATCGAGTTTTTGCAATATAATCGTGTTGAAAAGCTCGTAAACAATTGTATGAACTCCTAAATTTGAATTAAAACTTATTTTGCAACCCTTTTGTAGAGGTTTCGGACGAGCGGGTCTAAATGGGCCGAACAATGGACCCGTTAGAATTTTAAGCGAGTAAAAAGTACAGAAATCAAGTTTTTGCAATATAATCGGGTTGAAAAGCTCTTAATCAATTATATGAACTCCTAAAATTTGATTAAAACTTATTTTGGGATCTTTTTTTGTAAAGGTTTCGGACGAGCAGGTCTAAATGGGCCGAACAACGGACCCGTTAGAATTTTAACTGACTAAAAAGTACATAAATCGAGTTTTTGCAATATAATCGTGTTAAAAAGCTCGTAATCAATTGTATGAACTCCTAAATTTTGATTAAAACTTATTTTGCAACCCTTTGGTAGAGATTTCGGACGAGCGGGTCTAAATGGGCCGAACAATGGACCCGTTAGAATTTTAACTGAGTAAAAAGCACAAAAATCGAGTTTTTGCAATATAATTGTGTTAAAAAGCTCGTAATCAATTGTATGAACTCTTAAATTTGGATTAAAAGTTATTTTGCAACCCTTTTGTCCAGGTTTCGGACGAGCGGGTCTAAATGGGGCGAACAATGGACCCGTTAGAATTTTAACTGAGTAAAAAGTACAGAAATCAAGTTTTTGCAATATAGTGGTGTTGAAAAGCTCGTAATCAATTATATGAAAACCTAAAATTTGACTCTAACTTGTTTTGCGGTCTTTTTTGTAGAGGTTTCGGACGAGCGGGTCTAAATGGGGCGAACAATGGACGCGTTAGAATTTTAACTGAGTAAAAAGAACAAAAATCGAGTTTTTGCAATATAATCGTGTTGAAAAGCTTGTAAACAATTGTATGAACTCCTAAATTTGGATTAAAACTTATTTTGCAAACCTTTTGTAGAGGTTTCAGACGAGCGGGTCTAAATGGGTCGAACAATGGACCCGTTAGAATTTTAACTGAGTAAAAAGAACAAAAATCGAGTTTTTGCAATATAATTGAGTTAAAAAGCTCGTAATCAATTGTATGAACTCCTAAATTTGGATTAAAAGTTTTTTTGCAACCCTTTTGTCCAAGTTTCGGACGAGCGGGTCTAAATGGGCCGAACAATGGACCCGTTAGAATTTTAACTGAGTAAAAAGTACAGAAATCAAGTTTTTGCAATATAGTGGTGTTGAAAACCTCGTAATCAATTATATGAAATCCTAAAATTTGACTCTAACTTGTTTTGCGGTCTTTTTTGTATAGGTTTCGGACGAGCGGGTCTAAATGGGGCGAACAATGGACGCGTTAGAATTTTAACTGAGTAAAAAGAACAGAAATCGAGTTTTTGCAATATAATCGTGTTGAAAAGCTCGTAAACAATTGTATGAACTCCTAAATTTGGATTAAAACTTATTTTGCAACCCTTTTGTAGAGGTTTCGGACGAGCGGGTCTAAATGGGCTTAACAATGGACCCGTTAGAATATTAACTGAGTAAAAAGAACAGAAATCAAGTTATTGCAATATAATCGTGTTGAAAAGCTCTTAATCAATTATATGAACTCCTAAAATTTGATTAAAATATATTTTGCGGTCTTTTTTGTAAAGGTTTCGGACGAGAGAGTCTAAATGGGCCGAACAATGGACCCGTTAGAATTTTAACTGAGTAAAAAGTACAGAAATCGAGTTTTGCAATATAATCGTATTGAAAAGCTCGTAATCAATTGTTTGAACTCCTAAATTTGGATTAAAACTTATTTTGTAACCCTTTGTAGAGGTTTCGGACGAGCAGGTCTAAATGGGCCGAACAGTGGACCCGTTAGAATTTTAACTGAGTAAAATGTATAGAAATCGATGTTTTGTAATATAATCGTGTTGAAAAGCACGTAATCAATTATATGCATTCCTAAATTTGGATTAAAACTTATTTTGCAGCCCTTTTTGTATAGGTTTCGGACGATCGAGTCTAAATGGGCCGAACAATGGACCCGTTAGAATTTTAACTAAGTAAAAAGTAAAGAAATCGAGTTTTTGCAATATAATCGTATTGAAACGCTCGTAATCATATGTATGAACTCCTAAATTTGGATTAACACTTATTTTGCAACCTTTTTGTAGAGGTTTCGGACGAGCGGGTCTAAATGGGCCGAACAATGGACCCGTTAGAATTTTAACTGAGTAAAAAGCACAAAAATCGAGTTTTTGAAATATAATTGTGTTGAAAAGTTCGTAATCAATTGTATGAACTCCTAAATATGGATTAAAACTTATTTTGCAACCCTTGTGTTGAGGTTTCGGACGAGCGGGTCTAAATGAGCCGAACAATGGACAAGTTAGAATTTTAACGGAGTAAAAAGTACAGAAATCTAGTTTTTGCAATATAATCGTTTTGAAAAGCTCGTAATCATCTTTATGAACTCTTAAATTTGGATTAAAACTTATTTTGCAACCCTTTTGTAGAGGTTTCAGACGAGCGGGTCCTAATGGGCCGAAAAATAGACCCGTTAGAATTTTAACTAAGTAAAAAGTATAGTAATCGAGTTTTTGCAATATAATTGTGTTGGAAAGCTCGTAATCAATTCTATGTACTCCTAAATTTGGATTAAAACTTATTTTGCAATCCTTTTGTAGAGGTTTCGGACGAGCGGGTCTAAATGGTCCGAACAGTTGACCCGTTAGAATTTTAACTGAGTAAAAAGTATAGAAATCGAGTTTTTGCAATATAATCGTATTGAAATGCTCGTAATCAATTGTATGAACTCCTAAATTTGGATTAACACTTATTTTGCAACCTTTTTGTATAGGTTTCGGACGAGCGGGTCTAAATGGGCCGAACAATGGACCCGTTAGAAGTTTAATTGAGTAAAAAGAACAGAAATCGAGTTTTTGCAATATAATCGTGTTGAAAAGCTCGTAATCAAGTATATGAACTCCTAAATTTTGATTAAAACTTATTTTGCGGTTCTTTATGTAAGGTTTCGGACGAGCGAGTCTAAATAGGCAGAACAATGGACCCGTTAGAATTTTAACCGAGTAAAAAGTATAGAAATTGAGTTTTTGCAATATAATTGTGTTTAAAAGCTCTTAATCAATTATATGAACTCCTAAAATTTGATTCTAACCTATTTTGCAATCTTTTTTGTAAAGGTTTCGGACGAGCGGGTCTAAATGGGCCGAACAATGGACCCGTTAGAATATTAACTGAGTAAAAAGAACAGAAATCGAGTTTTTGCAATATAATTGTGTTGAAAAGCTCGTAATCAATTGTATCAACTCCTAAATTTGGATTAAAACTTATTTTGCAACCCTTTTGTAGAGGTTTCGGACGAGCGGGTCTAAATGGGCCGAACAATAGACCCGTTAGAATATTAACTGAGGAAAAAGAACAGAAATCGTGTTGAAAAGCTCTTAATAATTTATATGAACTCCTAAAACTTGATTCTAACTTCTTTTGCGATCTTTTTTGTAAAGGTTTCGGACGAGCGGGTCTAAATGGGCCGAACAATGGACCCGTTAGAATTTTAACTGAGTAAAAAGCACAATAATCTAGTTTTTGCAATATAATTGTGTTGAAAATCTCGTAATCAATTGTATGAACTCCTAAATTTGGATTAAAACTTATTTTGCAACCCTTTTGTAGAGGTTTCGGACGAGCGGGTCTAAATGGGCCGAACAATGGACCCGTTAGAATATTAACTGAGTAAAAAGAACAGAAATCAAGTTATTGCAATATAATCGTGTTGAAAAGCTCTTAATCAATATATGAACTCCTAAAATTTGTTTCTAACTTGTTTTGCGGTCTTGTATGTAGAGGTTTCGAACGAGCGAGTCTAAATGGGCCTAACAATGGACCCGTTAGAATTTTAACTGAGTAAAAAGTACAGAAATCGAGTTTTTGCATTATAAACGTGTTGAAAAGCTTGTAATGAATTGTATGAACTCCTAAATTTGGATTAAAACTTATTTTGCAACCCTTTTGTATAGGTTTCGGACGAGCGGGTCTAAATGGGCCGAACAATGGACCCGTTAGAATTTTAACTGAGTAAAAAGCACACAAATTGAGTTTTTGCAATATAATTGTGTTGAAAAGCTCGTAATCAATTGTATGAACTCCTAAATTTGGATTAAAACTTATTTTAAAACCCTTTTGTAGAGGTTTCGGACGAGCGGGTCTAAATGGGCCGAGTTCATACAATTAATTTAGAGTTTTTCAACATGATTATATTGCAAAAACTGGATTTATGTACTTTTTACTCAGTTAAAATTCTAATAGGTCCATTGTTCGGCCTATTTAGACCCGCTCGTCCGAAACCTCTACCAAAAGGGTTGCAAAATAAGTTTTAATCCAAATTTAGGAGTTCATACAATTGATTACGAGCTTTTTAACACGACTATATTGCAAAAACTCGATTTCATTACTTTTTACTCAGTAAAAATTCTAAAAGGTCCATTGTTCGGCCCATTTGGACCCGCTCATCCGAAACCTATACAAAAGGGTTGCAAAATAAGTTTTAATCCAAATTTAGGAGTTCATACAATTCATTACAAGCTTTTCAACACGATTATAATGCAAAAACTCGATTTCTGTACTTTTTACATAGTTAAAATTCTAACGGGTACATTGTTAGGCCCATTTAGACTCGTTCGTTCGAAACCTCTACATACAAGACCGCAAAACAAGTTAGAATCAAATTTTAGGAGTTCATATAATTGATTACGAGCTTTTCAACACGATTATATTGCAAAACCTCGATTTCTGCACTTTTTACTTAGTTAAAATTCTAACGGGTCCATTATTCGGCCCATTTAAACCCGCTCGTCCGAAACCTCTACAAAAAAACACCGCAAAACAAGTTTGAATCAAATTTTAAGAGCTCATATAATTGATTACAAGCTTTTCAACATGATTATATTGCAAAAACTCGATTACTGTACTTTTTACTCAGTTAAAATTCTAACGGGTCCATTGTTCGGCCCATTTAGACCCGTTCGTCCGAAACCTGTACAAGAGGGTTGCAAAATAAGTTTCAATCCAAATTTAGGAGTTCATAAAATTGATTACGAGCTTTTAAACACGATTACATTGAAAAAACTAGAATTCTGTACTTTTTATTCAGTTAATATTCTAACGGGTCCATTGTTCGGCCCATTTAGATCCGCTCGTCTGAAAGCTCTACAAAAGGGTTGCAAAATAAGTTTTAATCCAAATTTAGGAGTTCATACAATTGATTACGAGCTTTTCAACACGATTATATTGCAAAAAGTAGATTTATGTACTTTTTACTCAGTTAAAATTCTAACGGGTCCATTGTTCGGCCCATTTAGATCCGCTCGTCCGAAACCTCTACAAAAAAGACCGCAAAACAAGTTAGAATCAAATTTTAGGAGTTCATATAATTGATTACGAGCTTTTCAACATGATTATATTGCAAAAACTAGATTACTGTACTTTTTACTCAGTTAAAATTCTAACGGCTCCATTGTTCGGGCCATTTAGACCCGCTCATCCGAAACCTCTACAAATGGACCCGTTAGAATATTAACTGAATAAAAAGTACAGAATTCTAGTTTTTTCAATGTAATCGTGTTTAAAAGCTCGTAATCAATTTTAACTGCCTATTTAGACTCGCTCGTCCGAAACCTTACAAAAATGACGGCAAAATAAGTTTTAATCAAAATTTAGGAGTTCATATAATTGATTACGAGCTTTTCAACACGATTATATTGCAAAAACTCGATTTCTGTTCTTTTTACTCAGTTAAAATTCTAACGGGTCCATTGTTCGGCCCATTTAGACCCGCTCGTCCGAAACCTCTACAAAAAGGTTGCAAAATAAGTGTTAATCTAAATTTAGGAGTTCATACAATTGATTACGAGCGTTTCAATACGATTATATTGAAAAAACTCGATTTTTGTACTTTTTACTTAGTTAAAATACTAACGGGTCCATTGTTAGGCCCATTTGGACCCGCTCGTCCGAAACCTCTACAAAAGGGTTACAAAATAAGTTTTAATCCAAATTTAGGAGTTCATACAATTGATTAAGAGCTTTTCAACACGAGTATATTTCAAAAACTAGATTTTTGTACTTTTTACTCAGTTAAAATTCTAATGGGTCCATTGTTCGGCCCATTTGGACCCGCTCGTCCGAAACCTCTACATAAGGGTTGCAAAATAAGTTTTAATCCAAATTTAGGAGTTCATACAATTGATTACGAGCTTTTCAACACGATTATATTGCAGAAACTCGATTTCTGTACTTTTTACTCAGTTAAAATTCTAACGGTTCCATTGCTCGACCCATTTAGACCCGCTCTCCGAAAGCTCTACAAAAGGGTTGGAAAATAAGTTTTAATCCAAATTTAGGAGTTCATATAATTGATTACGAGCTTTTCAAAATGATTATATTGCAAAAACTCGATTTCTGTACTTTTTACTCCGTTAAAATTCTAACGGGTCCGTTGTTCGGCCCATTTAAACCCGATCGTCCGAAACCTCTACAAAAAGGGCTGCAAAATAAGTTTTAATCCAAATTTAGGAGTTCATATAACTGATTACAAGCTTTTCAACATGATTATATTGCAAAAACTCAATTTCTATACTTTTTACTCCGTTAAAATTCTAACGGGTCCATTGTTCGGCCCATTTAGACCCACTCGTCCGAAACCTCTACAAAAGGGTTGGAAAATAAGTTTTAATACAAATTTAGGAGTTCATACAATTGATTACGGGCTTTTCAACATGATTATATTGCAAAAATTTGATTTCTGTACTTTTTACTCCGTTAAAATTCTAACGGGTCCGTTGTTCGGCCCATTTAAACCCGATCGTCCGAAACCACTACAAAAAAGACCGCAAAACAAGTTATATTCAAATTAAAGAGTTCATATAATTGATTTCGAGCTTTCCAACATGATTATATTGCAAAAACTCGATTTCTGTACTTTTTACGATTTTAAAATTCTATCGGGTCCATTGTTCGACCCATTTAGACCCGCATGTTCTAAACCTCTACAAAAGGGTTGGAAAATAAGTTTTAATACAAATTTAGGAGTTCATACCATTGATTACGAGCTTTTCAACACGATTATATTGCAAAAATCCGATTTTTGTACTTTTTACTCCGTTAAAATTCTAACGGGTCCATTTTTCGGCCCATTTAGACCCGCTTGTTCTAAACCTCTACAAAAGGATTGGAAAATAAGTTTTAATACAAATTTCGGAGTTCATACAATTGATTACGAGCTTTTCAACACGATTATATTGCAAAAACCCGATTTCTGTACTTTTTACTCAATTAAAATTCTAACGAGTCCTTTGTTCGGCCCATTTAGACCCCCTCGTCCGAAACCTCTACAAAAGGGTTGCAAAATAAGTGTTAATCCAAATTTAGGAGTTCATACAATTGATTACGAGCTTTTCAACACGATTATATTGCAAAAACTCGATTTCTGTACTTTTTACTCCGTTAAAATTCTAACGGGTCCATTGTTCGGCCCATTTAGACCCGCTCGTTCGAAACCTATACAAAAGGGTTGCAAAATAAGTTTTAATCCAAATTTAGGAGTTCAATATATTAATTATGAGCTTTTCAACACAATTATATTGCAAAAACTCGATTTTTCTGCTTTTTACTCTGTTAAAATTCTAACGGGTCCATTGTTCGGCCCATTTGGACCCGCTCGTCTGAAATCTCTACATAAAGTTGCAAAATAAGTTTTAATCCAAATTTAGGAGTTCATACAATTGATTACGAGCTTTTCAACACGATTATAATGCAAAAACTCGATTTCTGTACTTTTTACTCAGTTAAAATTCTAACGGGTCCATTGCTCGACCCATTTAGACCCGCTCTCTGAAAGCACTACAAAAGGGTTGGAAAATAAGTTTTAATCCAAATTTAGGAGTACATATAATTGATCACGATCTTTTCAACACGATTATATTGCAAAAACTCAATTTCTGTACTTTTTACTCCATTAAAATTCTAACGGGTCCATTGTTCGGCCCATTTAAACCCGATCGTCTGAAACCACTACAAAAAAGGCTACAAAATAAGTTTTAATCTAAATTTAGGAGTTCATAAAATTGATTACGAGCTTTTCAACATGATTATATTGGTCAGTTAAAATTCTAACGAGTCCATTGTTCGGCCCATTTATACCCGCTCGTCCGAAACCTCTACAAAAATGACCGCAAAACAAGTTTTAATCAAATTTAAGAGTTCATATAATTAATTTCGAGCTTTCCAACAGGATTATATAGTGAAAACTTGATTTCTGTACTCTTTACTCTGTTAAAATTCTAACGGGTCCTTTGTTCGGCCCATTTAGACCCCTTCGTCCGAAACCTCTACAAAAAGGGCTGCAAAATAAGTTTTAATCCAAATTTAGGAGTTCATATAATTGATTACGAGCTTTTCAACACGATTATATTGCAAAAACTCGATTTCTGTACTTTTTACTCTCTTAAAATTCTAACGGGTCCATTGTTCGGCCCATTTAGACCCGCTCGTCTGAAACCTCTACAAAAAAGACCGCAAAATAATTTAGAATTAAATTTTAGGAGTTCATATAATTGATTACGAGCTTTTCAACAGGATTATATTTCAAAAACTCGATTTCTGAACTTTTTACTCAGTTAAAATTCCAATGGGTCCATTGTTCGGCCCATTTACAGTCGCTCGTCCGGAAAATGTACAAGAGGGTTGCAAAATAAGTTTTAATCCAAATTTAGGAGTTCATAAAATTGATTACGAGCTTTTTAA
The DNA here is from genome assembly GCA_030270665.1 of Hibiscus trionum. NCBI lineage: Eukaryota > Viridiplantae > Streptophyta > Magnoliopsida > Malvales > Malvaceae > Hibiscus > Hibiscus trionum. Next base: position 31,130,883 of record BSYR01000010.1, on the reverse strand, counting down.
CACAATTATATTGAAAAAACTAGAATTCTGTACTTTTTATTCAGTTAATATTCTAACGGGTCCATTGTCCGGCCCATTTAGACCCGCTCGTCTGAAACCTCTACAAACGGGTTGCAAAATAAGTTTTAATCCAAATTTAGAAGTTCATACAATTCATTACGAGCTTTTCAACACGATTATATTGCAAAAACTCGATTTCTATACTTTTTTCTCTGTTAAAATTCTAACGGGTCCATAGTTCGGCCCATTTAGACCCGCTCGTCCGAAACCTTTACAAAAAAGACCGCAAAACAAGTTAGAATCAAATTTTTGGAGTTCATATAATTGATTACGATCTTTTCAACATGATTACATTGCAAAAACACGATTATTGTACTTTTTACTCAGTTAAAATTCTAACGGGTCCATTGTTCGGACCATTTAAACCCGCTCGTCCGAAACCTCTACAAAAGGGTTGCAAAATAAGTTTTAATCGAAATTTAGGAGTTCATACAATTGATTATGAACTTTTCAACACAATTATATTGCAAAAACTCGATTTTTGCGCTTTTTACTCTGTTAAAATTCTAATGGGTCCATTGTTCGGCCCATTTAGACCCGCTCGTCCGAAACCTCTACAACTAGGGTACAAAATAAGTTTTAATCCAAATTTAGGAGTTCATAAAATTGATTAAGAGCTTTTCAACACGATTATATTGCAAAAACTCGACTTTTGTACTTTTTACTGAGTTAAAATTCTAATAGGTCCATTGTTCGGCCCATTTAGACTCGCTCGTCCGAAACCTCTACAAAAAAGACCGCAAAACAAGTTAGAAACAAATTTTAGGAGTTCATATAATTGATTACTAGATTTTCAACATGATTATATTGCAAAAACTCGATTTTTGTACTTTTTACTTAGTTAAAATACTAACGGGTCCATTGTTCGGCCCATTTGGACCCGCTCATCCGAAACCTCCACAAAAGGGTTACAAAATAAGTTTTAATCAAAATTTAAGAGTTCATACAAAAGATTACGAGCTTTTTAACACGATTATATTGCAAAAACTCGATTTTATTACTTTTTACTCGGTAAAAATTCTAACGGGTCCATTGTTCGGCCCATTTGGACCCGCTCATCCGAAACCTATACAAAAGGGTTGCAAAATAGATTTTAATCCAAATTTAGGAGTTCATACAATTGATTACAAGCTTTTCAACACGATTTAATGCAAAAACAAGATTTCTGTACTTTTTACTCAGTTAAAATTCTAACGGGTCCATTGTTCGGCCGATTTAGACCCGCTCGTCCGAAACCTCTACAAAAAAGATCGCAAAACAAGTTAGAATCAAATTTTAGGAGTTCATATAATTTATTACGAGGTTTTCAACACGATTATATTGCAAAACCTCGATTTCTGTACTTTTTACTCCATTAAAAATCTAACGGGTCCATCGTTCGGCCCATTCAGACCCGCTCGTCCGAAACCTCAACAAAAGGGTTGCAAAATAAGTTTTAATCCAAATTTAGGAGTTCATACAATTGATTACGAGCTTTTTAACACGATTATATTGCAAAAACTCGATTTTATTATTTTTTTACTCAGTAAAAATTCTAACGGGTCCATTGTTCGGCCCATTTGGACCCGCTCATCCGAAACCTCTACAAAAGGGTTGCAAAATAAGTTTTAATCCAAATTCAGGAGTTTATACAATTGATTACAAGCTTTCCAACACGATTATAATGCAAAAACTAGATTTCTGTACTTTTTACTCAGTTAAAATTCTAACGGGTCCATTGTTCGGCCGATTTAGACTCGTTCATCCGAAACCTATACAAAAAAGACCGCAAAACAAGTTAGAATCAAATTTTAGGAGTTCATATAATTGATTACGTGCTTTTCAACACGATTATAATGCAAAAACTTGATTTCTGTACTTTTTACTCAGTTAAAATTCTAACGGGTCCATTGCTCGACCCATTTAGACCCGCTCTCCGAAAGCTCTACAAAAGGGTTGGAAAATAAGTTTTAATCCAAATTTAGGAGTTCATATAATTGATTACGAGCTTTTCAACACGATTATATTGCAAAAACTCGATTTCTGTACTTTTTACTCCGTTAAAATTCTAACGGGTCCATTGTTCGGCCTATTTAAACCCGATCGTCTGAAACCACTACAAAAAGGCTGCAAAATAAGTTTTAATCCAAATTTAGGAGTTCATAAAATTGATTACGAGCTTTTCAACATGATTATATTGCATAAACTCGATTTTTGTACTTTTTACTCAGTTAAGATTCTAACGAGTCCATTGTTCGGCCCATTTAGACCCGCTCGTCCGAAACCTCTACAATAAAGACCACAAAACAAGTTTTAATCAAATTTAAGAGTTCATATAATTAATTACAAGCTTTCCAACATGATTATATTGCTAAAACTTGATTTATGTACTTTTTACTCTGTTAAAATTCTAACGGGTCCTTTGTTCGGCCCATTTAGACCCGTTCGTCCGAAACCTCTACAAAAAGGGCTGCAAAATAAGTTTTAATCCAAATTTAGGAGTTCATATAATTGATTACCAGCTTTTCAACACGATTATATTGTAAAAACTCGATTTCTGTACTTTTTACTCAGTTAAAATTCTAACGAGTTCATTGTTCGGCCCATTTAGACCCGCTCGTCCGAAACCTCTACAAAAAAAACTACAAAACAAGTTTTAATCAAATTTAATAGTTCATATAATTAATTTCGAGCATTCCGACATGATTATATTGCAAAAACTCGATTTCTGTACGTTTTACTCTGTTAAAATTCTAACGGGTCCTTTGTTCGGCCCATTTAGACCCGTTCGTCCGAAACCTCTACAAAAAGGGCTGCAAAATAAGTTTTAATCCAAATTTAGGAGTTCATATAATTGATTACGAGCTTTTCAACACAATTATATTGAAAAAACTTGATTTCTGTACTTTTTACTCAGTTAAACTTCTAACGGGTCCATTGTTCGGCCCATTTAGACCCGCTCGTCCGAAACCTCTACAAAAAAGACCGCAAAATAATTTAGAATCAAATTTTAGGAGTTCATATAATTGATTACGAGCTTTTCAACAGGATTATATTTCAAAAACTCGATTTCTGAACTTTTTACTCAGTTAAAATTCCAATGGGTCCATTGTTCGGCCCATTTAGACCCGCTCGTCCGAAACATGTACAAGAGGGTTGCAAAATAAGTTTTAATCCAAATTTAGGAGTTCATAAAATTGATGACGAGCATTTCAACACGATTATATTGAAAAAATAGAAATCTGTACTTTTTATTCAATTAATATTCTAACGGGTCCATTGTTCGGCCCATTTAGACCCAATCGTCTGAAACCTCTACAAAAGGGTTGCAAAATAAGTTTTAATCCAAATTTAGGATTTCATACAATTGATTACCAGCTTTTCAACACGACTATATTTCAAAAACTCGATTTCTGAACTTTTTACTCAGTTAAAATTCCAATGGGTCCATTGTTCGGACCATTTAGACCCGCTCGTCCGAAACTTGTACAAGAGGGTTGCAAAATAAGTTTTTATCCAAATTTAGGAGTTCATAAAATTGATTACGAGCTTTTCAACACGATTATATTGAATGGACTATAATTCTGTACTTTTTATTCAGTTAATATTCTAACGGGTCCATTGTTCGGCCCATTTGGACCCGCTCGCCGAAACCTCTACAAAAGGGTTGCAAAATAAGTTTTAATCCAAATTTAGGAGTTCATACAATTGATTAAGAGCTTTTCAACACGATTATATTGCAAAAACTCGATTTTTGTACTTTTTTCTCAGTTAAAATTCTAACGGGTCCATTGTTCGGCCCATTTGGACTCGCTCGTCCGAAACCTCTACATAAGGGTTGCAAAATAAGTTTTAATCCAAATTTAGGAGTTCATACAATTGATTACGAGCTTTTCAACACGATTATATTGCAAAAACTAGAATTCTGTACTTTTTATTCAGTTAATATTCTAACGGGTCCATTGTTCGGCCCATTTAGACCCGCTCGTCTGAAACCTCTACAAAAGGGTTGCAAAATAAGTTTTAATCCAATTTTAGGAGTTCATACAATTGATTACGAGCTTTTCAACACGTATATTGCAAAACTCGATTTATGTACTTTTTTGTCAGTTAAAATTCTAACGGGTCCATTGTTCGGCCCATTTAGACCCGCTCGTCCGAAACCTCTACAAAAAAGACCGCAAAACAAGTTAGAATCAAATTTTAGGAGTTCATATAATTGATTACGAGCTTTTCAACATGATCATATTGCAAAAACTCGATTACTGTACTTTTTACTCAATTAAAATTCTAACGGGTCCATTGTTCGGCCCATTTAAACCCGCTCGTCCGAAACCTCTACAAAAGGGTTGCAAAATAAGTTTTAATCCAAATTTAGGACTTCATACAATTGATTACGAGCTTTTTAACACGATTATATTGCAAAAACTCGATTTTATTACTTTTTACTCCGTTAAAATTCTAACGGGTCCATTGTTCGGCCCATTTGGACCCGCTCATCCGAACCTTCTACAAAAGGGTTGCAAAATAAGTTTTAATCCAAATTTAGGAGTTCATGCAATTGATTACAAGCTTTTCAACACGATTATAATGCAAAAACTCGATTTCTGTACTTTTTACTCAGTTAAGATTCTATTGGGTCCATTGTTTGGCCGATTTAGACCCGCTCGTCCGAAACCTCTACAAAAAAGACCGCAAAACAATTTAGAATCCAAATTTAGGAGTTCATAAAATTGATTACGAGCTTTTCAACACGATTATATTGCAAAACCTCGATTTCTGTACATTTTACTTAGTTAAAATTCTAAGGGGTCCATTGTTCGGCCCATTTAGACCCGCTCGTTCGAAACCTCTACAAAAGGGTTGCAAAATATGTTTTAATCAAAATTTAGGAGTTTATACAATTGATAATGAGCTTTTTAACACAATTATATTGCAAAAACTCGATTTTCTGCTTTTAACTCTGTTAAAATTCTAACGGGTCCATTGATCGGCCCATTTAGACCCGCTCGTCCGAAACCTTTACAAAAGGGTTGCAAAATAAGTTTTAATCCAAATTTAGGAGTTCATACAATTGATTAAGAGATTTTCAAATAGATTATATTGCAAAAACTCGTTTTTTGTACTTTCTACTCAGTTAAAATTCTAACGGATCCATTGTTCGGCCCATTTAGACCCGCTCGTCCGAAACCTCTACAAAAGAGACCGCAAAACAAGTTAGAATCAAATTTTAGGATTTCATATAATTGATTACGAGCTTTTCAACATGATTATATTGCAAAAAACTCGATTACTGTACTTTTTACTCAATTAAAATTCTAACGGGTCCATTGTTCGGCCCATTTAGACCCGCTCCTCCGAAACCTCTACAAAAGGGTTACAAAATAAGTTTTAAATCAAATTTAGGAGTTCATACAATTGATTGCGAGCTTTTTAACACGATTATTTTGCAAAAACTCGATTTTATTACTTTTTACTGAGTAAAAATTCTAACGGGTCCATTGTTCGGCCCATTTGGACCCGCTCATCTGAAACCTCTACAAAAGGGTTGCAAAATAAGTTTTAATCCAAATTTAGGAGTTCATACAATTGATTACAAGCTTTTCAACACGATTATAATGCAAAAACTCGATTTCTGTACTTTTTACTTAGTTAAAATTCTAACGGGTCCATTGTTCGGCCCATTTAGACCCGCTCGTCTGAAACCTCTACAAGAAAGACCGCAAAACAAGTTAGAATCAAATTTTAGGAGTTCATATAATTGATTACGAGCTTTTCAACACGATTATATTGCAAAACCTCGATTTCTGTACTTTTTACTTAGTTAAAATTCTAACGGGTCCATTGTTCGGCCCATTTAGACCCGCTCGTCCGAAACCTCTACAAAAGGGTTGGAAAATAAGTTTTAATACAAATTTAGGAGTTCATACAATTGATTACGAGCTTTTCAACACGATTATATTGCAAAAACTCTATTTCTGTACTTTTTGCTCCGTTAAAATTCTAACGGGTCCATTGTTCGGCCCATTTAAACCCGATCGTCCGAAACCTCTACAAAAAGGGCTGCAAAATAAGTTTTAATCCAAATTTAGGAGTTCATATAACTGATTACAAATTTTTCAACATGATTATATTGCAAAAACTCAATTTCTGTACTTTTTACTCAGTTAAAATTCTAACGGGTCCATTGTTCGGCCCATTTAGACCTGCTCGTCCGAAACCTCTACAAAATAGACCGCAAAACAAGTTATAATCAAATTAAAGAGTTCATATAATTGATATCGAGCTCTCCAGCATGATTATATTGCAAAAACTCGATTTCTGTACTTTTTACTCTATTAAAATTCTAACGGGTCCATTTTTCAACCTATTTAGACCCGCTTGTTTTAAACCTCTACAAAAGGGTTGGAAAATAAGTTTTAATACAAATTTAGGAGTTCATACAATTGATTACGAGCTTTTCAACACGATTATATTGCAAAAACCTGATTTTTGTACTTTTTACTCCGTTAAAATTCTAACGGGTCCATTGTTCGGCCCATTTAGACCCGCTTGTTCTAAACCTCTACAAAAGGGTTGGAAAATAAGTTTTAATACAAATTTAGGAGTTCATACAATTGATTACGAGCTTTTCAATGCGATTATATTGCAAAAACCCGATTTTTGTATTTTTTACTTAGTTAAAATTCTAACGGGTCCATTTTTCGGCCCATTTAGACCCCTCGTCCGAAACCTCTACAAAAGGGTTGCAAAACATGTGTTAATCCAAATTTAGGAGTTCATACAATTGGTTATGAGCTTTTCAACACGATTATATTGCAAAAACTCGATTTCTGTACTTTTTACTCCGTTAAAATTCTAACGAGTCCATTGTTCGGCCCATTTAGACCCGCTCGTTCGAAACCTCTACAAAAGGGTTGCAAAATAAGTTTTAATCCAAATTTAGGAGTTCATACAATTGATTATGAGCTTTTCAACACAATTATATTGCAAAAACTCGATTTTTTGCTTTTTACTCTGTTAAAATTCTAACGGGTCCATTATTCGGCCCATTTCGACCCGCTCGTCCGAAACCTCTACAAAAGGGTTGCAAAATATGTTTTAATCCAAATTTAGGAGTTCATACAATTGATTAAGAGATTTTCAAACAGTTTATATTGCAAAAACTCGCTTTTTGTACTTTCTACTCAGTTAAAATTCTAACGGATCCATTGTTCGGCCCATTTAGACCCGCTCATCCAAAACCTCTACAAAAAAAGACCGTAAAACAAGTTAGAATCAAATTTTAGGAGTTCATATAATTGATTACGAGCTTTTCAACACAATTATATTGCAAAAACTTGATTTCTGTACTTTGTACTCAGTTAAAATTCTAACGAGTCCATTGTTCGGCCCATTTAGACTCGCCCATCCGAAACCTCTACAAAAGGGTTGCAAAATAAGTTTTAATCCAAATTTAGGAGTTCATACAATTGATTATGAGCTTTTTAACACAATTAGATTGCAAAAACTCGATTTTTGTACTTTTTACTCAGTTAAAATTCTAACGGGTCCATTGTTCGGCCCATTTAGACCCGCTCATCCGAAACCTCAACAAAAAAGATCACAAAATAAGTTAGAATCAAATTTTAGGAGTTCATATAATTGATAACGAGCTTTTCAACACGATTATATTGAAAAAATTCAATTTCTGTACTTTTTACTTTGTTAAAATTCTAATGAGCTTTCTTAAATAAATTCTAACGTGTCCATTGTTCGGCCCATTTAGACCCGCTCGTCCGAAACCTCTACAAAAAGGGCTGCAAAATAAGTTTTAATTCAAATTCAGGAGTTCATATAATTGATTACGAGCTTTTCAACACTATTATATTGCAAAAACTTAATTTTTATACTTTTTACTCGGTTAAAATTCTAACGGGTTCATTGTTCGGACCATTTAGACCCGCTCGTCCGAAACCTCTACAAAAAAGACCGCAAAACAAGTTTTAATCAAATTTAAGAGTTCATATAATTAATTTCGAGCTTTCCAACATGATTATATTGCAAAAATTCGATTTATGTACTTTTTACTCTGTTAAAATTCTAAAGGGTCCTTTGTTCGGCCCATTTAGACCCGTTCGTCCGAAACCTTTACAAAAAGACCGCAAAACAAGTTTTAATCAAATTTAAGAGTTCATTTAATTAATTTCGAGCTTTCCAACATGATTATATTGCAAAAATTCGATTTCTGTACTTTTTAATCCGTTAAAATTCTAACGGGTCCTTTGTTCGGCCCATTTAGACCCGTTTGTCCGAAACCTCTACAAAAAGGCTGCAAATATAATTGATTACGAGCTTTTCAACATGATTATATTTCAAAAACTCGATTTCTAAACTTTTTACTCAGTTAAAATTCCAATGGGTCCATTGTTCGGCCCATTTAGACCCGCTCGTCTGAAACCTGTACAAGAGGGTTGCAAAATAACTTTTAATATAAATTTAGGAGTTCATAAAATTAAATTACGAGCTTTTCAACACGATTATATTGAAAAAACTAGAATTCTGTACTTTTTATTCAGTTAATATTATAACGGGTCTATTGTTCGTCCCAATTAGACCCGCTCGTCTGAAACCTCTACAAAGGGTTGCGAAATAAGTTTTAATCCAAATTTAGGAGTTCATACAATTGATTGCGAGCTTTTTAACACGATTATATTGCAAAAACTCGATTTTATTACTTTTTTCTAAGTAAAAATTCTAACGGGTCCATTGTTCGGCCCATTTAGACCCGCTCGTCCGAAACCTCTACAAAAGGATTGCAAAATAAGTTTTAATCCAAATTTAGGAGTTCATACAATTGATTATGAGCTTTTCAACACAATTATATTGCAAAAACTCGATTTTTCTGCTTTTTACTCTCTTAAAATTCTAACGGGTGCATTGTTAGGCCCATTTAGACCCGCTCGTCCGAAACCTCTACAAAAAGGTTGCAAAATAAGTTTTAATCCAAATTTAGGAGTTCATACAATTGATTAAGAGATTTTCAAAGAGTTTATATTGCAAAAACTCACTTTTTGTACTTTCTACTCAGTTAAAATTCTAACGGATCCATTGTTCGGCCCATTTAGACCCACTCGTCCGAAACCTCTACAAAAGAGATCGCAAAACAAATTAGAATCAAATTTTAGGAGTTCATATAATTGATTACGAGATTTTCAGCACGATTATATTGCAAAAACTTGATTTCTGTACTTTGTACTTAGTTAAAATTCTAACGGGTCCATTGTTCGGCCCATTTAGACTCGCTCATCCCAAACCTCTACAAAAGGGTTCCAAAATAAGTTTTAATCCAAATTTAGGAGTTCATACAATTTATTACGAGCTTTTCAACACTATTATATTGCAAAAACTCGATTTCTGTACTTTTGACTCAGTTAAAATTCTAACGGGTCCATTGTTCGGCCCATTTAGACCCGCTCGTCCGAAACCTCTACAAAGGGTTGCAAAATAAGTTTTAATCCAAATTTAGGAGTTAATAAAATTGATTACGAGCTTTTCAACACGATTATATTGCAAAAACTCGATTTCTGTACTTTTTACTCAGTTAAAATTCTAACGAGTCCATTGTTCGGCCCATTTAGACCCGCTCGTCCGAAACCTCTACAAAAAGACTGCAAAACAAGTTAGAATCAAATTTTAGGAGTTCATATAATTGATTACGAGCTTTTCAACACGATTATATTGCAAAAACTCGATTTCTGTACTTTTTACTCAGTTAAAATTCTAACGGGTCCATTGTTCGGCCCATTTAGACCCGCTCGTCCTAAACCTCTACAAAAGGGTTGGAAAATAAGTTTTAATCCAAATTTAGGAGTTTATACAATTGATTACAAGCTTTTCAACACAATTATATTGCAAAAACTTGATTTTTGTACTTTTTACACAGTTAAAATTCTAACGGGTCCATTGTTCGGCCCATTTAGACACGCTCGTCCGAAACCTCTAAAAATGGGTTGGAAAATAAGTTTTAATCCAAATTTAGGAGTTAATAAAATTGATTACGAGCTTTTCAACACGATTATATTGCAAAAACTCGATTTCTGTACTTTTTACTCTGTTAAAATTCTAACGGGTCCTTTGTTCGGCCCATTTAGACCCGTTCGTCCGAAACCTCTACAAAAAGGGCTGCAAAATAAGTTTTAATCCAAATTTAGGAGTTCATATAATTGATTACGAGCTTTTCAACACGATTATATTGAAAAACTGATTTCTGTACTTTTTACTCAGTTAAACTTCTAACGGGTCCATTGTTCGGCCCATTTAGACCCGCTCGTCCGAAACCTCTACAAAAAAGACCACAAAATAATTTAGAATCAAATTTTAGGAGTTCATATAATTGATTACGAGCTTTTCAACAGGATTATATTTCAAAAACTCGATTTCTGAACTTTTTACTCAGTTAAAATTCCAATGGGTCCATTGTTCGGCCCATTTAGACCCGCTCGTCCGAAACATGTACAAGAGGGTTGCAAAATAAGTTTTAATCCAAATTTAGGAGTTCATAAAATTGATGACGAGCATTTCAACACGATTATATTGAAAAAATAGAAATCTGTACTTTTTATTCAATTAATATTCTAACGGGTCCATTGTTCGGCCCATTTAGACCCAATCGTCTGAAACCTCTACAAAAGGGTTGCAAAATAAGTTTTAATCCAAATTTAGGATTTCATACAATTGATTACGAGCTTTTAACCACGACTATATTTCAAAAACTCGATTTATGAACTTTTTACTCAGTTAAAATTCCAATGGGTCCATTGTTCGGACCATTTAGACTCGCTCGTCCGAAACTTGTACAAGAGGGTTGCAAAATAAGTTTTTATCCAAATTTAGGAGTTCATAAAATTGATTACGAGCTTTTCAACACGATTATATTGAATGGACTATAATTCTGTACTTTTTATTCAGTTAATATTCTAACGGGTCCATTGTTCGGCCCATTTGGACCCGCTCGCCGAAACCTCTACAAAAGGGTTGCAAAATAAGTTTTAATCCAAATTTAGGAGTTCATACAATTGATTAAGAGCTTTTCAACACGATTATATTGCAAAAACTCGATTTTTGTACTTTTTTCTCAGTTAAAATTCTAACGGGTCCATTGTTCGGCCCATTTGGACTCGCTCGTCCGAAACCTCTACATAAGGGTTGCAAAATAAGTTTTAATCCAAATTTAGGAGTTCATACAATTGATTACGAGCTTTTCAACACGATTATATTGCAAAAACTAGAATTCTGTACTTTTTATTCAGTTAATATTCTAACGGGTCCATTGTTCGGCCCATTTAGACCCGCTCGTCTGAAACCTCTACAAAAGGGTTGCAAAATAAGTTTTAATCCAAATTTAGGAGTTCATACAATTGATTACGAGCTTTTCAACACGATTATATTGCAAAACTCGATTTCTGTACTTTTTTCTCAGTTAAAATTCTAACGGGTCCATTGTTCGGCCCATTTAGACCCGCTCGTCCGAAACCTCTACAAAAAAGACCGCAAAACAAGTTAGAATCAAATTTTAGGAGTTCATATAATTGATTACGAGCTTTTCAACATGATTATATTGCAAAAACTCGATTACTGTACTTTTTACTCAATTAAAATTCTAACGGGTCCATTGTTCGGCCCATTTAAACCCGCTCGTCCGAAACCTCTACAAAAGGGTTGCAAAATAAGTTTTAATCCAAATTTAGGACTTCATACAATTGATTACGAGCTTTTTAACACGATTATATTGCAAAAACTCGATTTTATTACTTTTTACTCCGTTAAAATTCTAACGGGTCCATTGTTCGGCCCATTTGGACCCGCTCATCCGAACCTTCTACAAAAGGGTTGCAAAATAAGTTTTAATCCAAATTTAGGAGTTCATATAATTGATTACAAGCTTTTCAACACGATTATAATGCAAAAACTCGATTTCTGTACTTTTTACTCAGTTAAGATTCTATTGGGTCCATTGTTTGGCCGATTTAGACCCGCTCGTCCGAAACCTCTACAAGAAAGACCGCAAAACAATTTAGAACCCAAATTTAGGAGTTCATAAAATTGATTACGAGCTTTTCAACACGATTATATTGCAAAACCTCGATTTCTGTACTTTTTACATAGTTAAAATTCTAACGGGTCCATTGTTCGGCCCATTTAGACCCGCTCGTTCGAAACCTCTACCAAAGGGTTGCAAAATATGTTTTAATCAAAATTTAGGAGTTTATACAATTGATAATGAGCTTTTTAACACAATTATATTGCAAAAACTCGATTTTCTGCTTTTAACTCTGTTAAAATTCTAACGGGTCCATTGATCGGCCCATTTAGACCCGCTCGTCCGAAACCTTTACAAAAGGGTTGCAAAATAAGTTTTAATCCAAATTTAGGTGTTCATACAATTGATTAAGATATTTTCAACCAGATTATATTGCAAAAACTCGTTTTTTGTACTTTCTACTCAGTTAAAATTCTAACGGATCCATTGTTCGGCCCATTTAGACCCGCTCGTCCGAAACCTCTACAAAAAAGGCCGCAAAACAAGTTAGAATCAAATTTTAGGAGTTCATATAATTGATTACGAGCTTTTCAACATGATAATATTGCAAAAAACTCGATTACTGTACTTTTTACTCAATTAAAATTCTAACGGGTCCATTGTTCGGCCCATTTAGACCCGCTCCTCCGAAACCTCTACAAAAGGGTTGCAAAATAAGTTTTAAATCAAATTTAGGAGTTCATACAATTGATTGCGAGCTTTTTAACACGATTATTTTGCAAAAACTCGATTTTATTACTTTTTACTGAGTAAAAATTCTAACGAGTCCATTATTCGGCCATTTGGACCCGCTCATCTGAAACCTCTACAAAAGGGTTGCAAAATAAGTTTTAATCCAAATTTAGGAGTTCATACAATTGATTACAAGCTTTTCAACACGATTATAATGCAAAAACTCGATTTCTGTACTTTTTACTTAGTTAAAATTCTAACGGGTCCATTGTTCGCCCCATTTACACCCGCTCGTCCGAAACCTCTACAAAAGGGTTGGAAAATAAGTTTTAATACAAATTTAGGAGTTCATACAATTGATTACGAGCTTTTCAACGCGATTATATTGCAAAAACCCGATTTTTGTACTTTTTACTTGGTTAAAATTCTAACGGGTCCATTGTTCGGCCCATTTAGACCCCCTCGTCCGAAACCTCTAAAAAAGGGTTGCAAAACAAGTGTTAATCCAAATTTAGGAGTTCATACAATTGATTATGAGCTTTTCAACACGATTATATTGCAAAAACTCGATTTCTGTACTTTTTACTCCGTTAAAATTCTAACGAGTCCATTGTTCGGCCCATTTAGACCCGCTCGTCCGAAACCTCTACAAAAGGGTTGCAAAATAAGTTTTAATCCAAATTTAGGAGTTCATACAATTGATTATGAGCTTTTCAACACAATTATATTGCAAAAACTCGATTTTTCTGCTTTTTACTCTGTTAAAATTCTAACGGGTCCATTATTCGGCCCATTTCGACCCGCTCGTCCGAAACCTCTACAAAAGGGTTGCAAAATATGTTTTAATCCAAATTTAGGAGTTCATACAATTGATTAAGAGATTTTCAAACAGTTTATATTGCAAAAACTCGCTTTTTGTACTTTCTACTCAGTTAAAATTCTAACGGATCCATTGTTCGTCCCATTTAGACCCGCTCATCCAAAACATCTACAAAAAAAGACCGTAAAACAAGTTAGAATCAAATTTTAGGAGTTCATATAATTGATTACGAGCTTTTCAACACAATTATATTGCAAAAACTTGATTTCTGTACTTTGTACTCAGTTAAAATTCTAACGGGTCCATTGTTCGGCCCATTTAGACTCGCCCATCCGAAACCTCTACAAAAGGGTTGCAAAATAAGTTTTAATCCAAATTTAGGAGTTCATACAATTGATTATGAGCTTTTTAACACAATTAGATTGCAAAAACTCGATTTTTGTACTTTTTACTCAGTTAAAATTCTAACGGGTCCATTGTTCGGCCCATTTAGACCCGCTCATCCGAAACCTCAACAAAAAAGATCACAAAATAAGTTAGAATCAAATTTTAGGAGTTCATATAATTGATAACGAGCTTTTCAACACGATTATATTGAAAAAATTCAATTTCTGTACTTTTTACTTTGTTAAAATTCTAATTAGCTTTCTTAAATAAATTCTAACGTGTCCATTTTTCAGCCCATTTAGACCCGCTCGTCCGAAACCTCTACAAAAAGGGCTGCAAAATAAGTTTTAATCCAAATTCAGGAGTTCATATAATTGATTACGAGCTTTTCAACACTATTATATTGCAAAAACTTAATTTTTATACTTTTAACTCGGTTAAAATTCTAACGGGTCCATTGTTCGGACCATTTAGACCCGCTCGTCCGAAACCTCTACAAAAAAGACCGCAAAACAAGTTTTAATCAAATTTAAGAGTTCATATAATTAATTTCGAGCTTTCCAGCATGATTATATTGCAAAAATTCGATTTATGTACTTTTTACTCTGTTAAAATTCTAACGGGTCCTTTGTTCGGCCCATTTAGACTCGTTCGTCCGAAACCTCTACAAAAAAGACCGCAAAACAAGTTTTAATCAAATTTAAGAGTTCATTTAATTAATTTCGAGCTTTCCAACATGATTATATTGCAAAAATTCGATTTCTGTACTTTTTACTCCGTTAAAATTCTAACGGGTCCTTTGTTCGGCCCATTTAGACCCGTTCGTCCGAAACCTCTACAAAAAGGCTGCAAATATAATTGATTACGAGCTTTTCAACATGATTATATTTCAAAAACTCGATTTCTGAACTTTTTACTCAGTTAAAATTCCAATGGGTCCATTGTTCGGCCCATTTAGACCCGCTCGTCTGAAACCTGTACAAGAGGGTTGCAAAATAAGTTTTAATATAAATTTAGGAGTTCATAAAATTAAATTACGGGCTTTTCAACACGATTATATTGAAAAAACTAGAATTCTATACTTTTTATTCAGTTAATATTATAACGGGTCTATTGTTCGTCCCAATTAGACCCGCTCGTCTGAAACCTCTACAAAGGGTTGCAAAATAAGTTTTAATCCAAATTTAGGAGTTCATACAATTGATTGCGAGCTTTTTAACACGATTATATTGCAAAAACTCGATTTTATTACTTTTTCTGAATAAAAATTCTAACGGGTCCATTGTTCGGCCCTTTAGACTCGCTCGTCCGAAACCTCTACAAAAGGGTTGCAAAATAAGTTTTAATCCAAATTTAGGAGTTCATACAATTGATTATGAGCTTTTCAACACAATTATATTGCAAAAACTCGATTTTTCTGCTTTTTACTCTCTTAAAATTCTAACGGGTGCATTGTTAGGCCCATTTAGACCCGCTCGTCCGAAACCTCAACAAAAAGGTTGCAAAATAAGTTTTAATCCAAATTTAGGAGTTTATACAATTGATTAAGAGATTTTCAAAGAGTTTATATTGCAAAAACTCACTTTTTGTACTTTCTACTCAGTTAAAATTCTAACGGATCCATTGTTCGGCCCATTTAGACCCGCTCGTCCGAAACCTCTACAAAAGAGACCGCAAAACAAAATAGAATCAAATTTTTTGAGTTCATATAATTGATTACGAGATTTTCAACACGATTATATTGCAAAAACTTGATTTCTGTACTTTGTACTTAGTTAAAATTCTAACGGGTCCATTGTTCGGCCCATTTAGACTCGCTCATCCCAAACCTCTACAAAAGGGTTCCAAAATAAGTTTTAATCCAAATTAAGGAGTTCATACAATTGATTACGAGCTTTTCAACACAATTAGATTGCAAAAACTCGATTTTTGTACTTTTTACTCAGTTAAAATTCTAACGGGTCCATTGTTTGGCCCATTTAGACCCGCTCGTCTGAAACCTCAACAAAAAAGATCACAAAATAAGTTAGAATCAAATTTTAGGAGTTCATATAATTGATAACGAGCTTTTCAACACGATTATATTGCAAAAATTCAATTTATGTACTTTTTACTTAGTTAATATTCTAATAAGCTTTCTTAAAAAAAATTCTAATGTGTCCATTGTTTGGCCCATTTAGACCCGCTCGTCCGAAACCACTACAAAAAAGGGCTGCAAAATAAGTTTTAATCCAAATTTAGGAGTTCATATAATTGATTACGAGCTTTTCAACACTATTATATTGCAAAAACTTAATTTTTATACTTTTTACTCGGTTAAAATTCTAACGGGTCCAATATTCGGCCCATTTAGACTCGCTCGTCCGAAACCTTACGAAAAGGACCGCAAAATAAGTTTTAATCGAAATTTAGGAGTTCATATAATTTATTATGAGCTTTTCAACACTATTATATTGCAAAAACTCGATTTCTGTACTTTTGACTCAGTTAAAATTCTAACGGGTCCATTGTTCGGCCCATTTAGACTCGCTCGTCCGAAACCTCTACAAAGGGTTGCAAAATAAGTTTTAATCCAAATTTAGGAGTTAATAAAATTGATTACGAGCTTTTAAACACGATTATATTGCAAAAACTCGATTTCTGTACTTTTTACTCAGTTAAAATTCTAACGAGTCCATTGTTCGGCCCATTTAGACTCGCTCGTCCGAAACCTCTACAAAAAAGACTGCAAAACAAGTTAGAATCAAATTTTAGGAGTACATATAATTGATTACGAGCTTTTCAACACGATTATATTGCAAAAACTCGATTTCTGTACTTTTTACTCAGTTAAAATTCTAACGGGTCCATTGTTCGGCCCATTTAGACCCGCTCGTCCGAAACCTCTACAAAAGGGTTGGAAAATAAGTTTTAATCCAAATTTAGGAGTTTATACAATTGATTACGAGCTTTTCAACACGATTATATTGCAAATACTTGATTTCTGTACTTTTTACACAGTTAAAATTCTAACGGGTCCATTGTTCGGCCCATTTAGACACGCTCGTCCGAAACCTCTAAAAAAGGGTTGCAAAATAAGTTTTAATCCAAATTTAGGAGTTCATACAATTGTTTACGAGCTTTTCAACACGATTATATTGCAAAAACTCGATTTCTTTACTCAGTTAAAATTCTAACGGGTCCATTGTTCGGCCCATTTAGACCCGCTCGTCCGAAACTGTTACAAAAAAGATCGCAAAATAAGTTAGAATCAAATTCTAGGACTTCATATAATTGAGTCAGAGCTTTTGAACACGATTATATTGCAAAAACTTGATTTATGTACTTTTTACTCAGTTAAAATTCTAACGGGTCCATTGTTCGCCCCATTTAGACCCGCTCGTCCGAAACCTCTACAAAAAAGACCGCAAAACAAGTTTTAATCAAAATCTAGGAGTTCATATAATTGATTACGAGCTTTTCAACACGATTATATATTTTTTTTATGAGAATTGGTGACCTCGTTAAAAACCCCCCTCATATCGGGACGCTTCGAAAAGCATTCAGACAGCGGAAGGGGGAAAAGAGTGTCACATGTTTATTAAAAAAAATACCCGTAAGTTTACAATCAACACTTACGACCCTTACAAAATCACAACAGAATAACCATAAGTATAAACAAAGAGACCCAAAAAACTTAACTCTACTGCCCTGACTTAATGACCATGCCCGCCTTAGCCAATGAATCTGCTTCCAGATTAACGGTCCGGGAAATTTTCCTGAACATACAGTTTTTAGCTTTGCTCAAGGAGATGATTTCGCTAACCAACGGTCTGAACATAATCGGGCAGGTTTCAGGAAGAGAAATCCATTCGAGAGCCACACTACTGTCACTTTCTAAAATAAACCGCTGGCCATCAAAATCTCGCTTAACTTGAATAATCAAAAGGCCATGCTTAATGGCGAGAAGCTCGGAAACAATTGCAGGTCCCAGACCCGTCTGCTCGGAAAAAGAGAGGAGACACCTACCCCTCGAGTCTCGGATAAGGCCACCGACACCCCCAATCCTACCATCACTAGACATGGCGCCGTCGACTGAAATTTTAAGAAAACCAGACGGTGGGGGTTTCCAGCGATTCTGCTCTCCTTTTTTTATCATCTTTTTAAACTTCCAATCCGCAACAACAGGGTTAGCCACAATCTCTTCCACCGTACACGTAGCCTCCGAAAAGCATGCTTTGAACCACATAGCCAAACGATGTTTTATTAAGAAGATCAATTGAAAATGATCGAAGGTTTTACCTTTGAATATAACGTCATTCCTCATTAACCAAATCAACCACAAGGTACAATGCGGAATGATATACCAAATAGCGCACTGCAGTCCCCTCTCCCACCAAATCTGCAACAGAGAAGAGACTTCACCTGGCATAATTAAATTGATTTCCCAAAGAGCTGCAAGATGCATCCAAACTTTCCAGATTTCCGTACAATGTAGAAAAAGGTGTGAAACCGATTCGATATCCCTCCTACAGACAGGGCAAAGATTTGAAGCTTGTAACGGCATACCTCTGCGCTGTAACTCTTTCCTGACTGCCACTCTGTTATTCGTAACCAACCACACAAAATAGTCTACCCTAGGTGGAGCCACACCTGACCAGACCCACTCTTTCCATTTAAATGAGTTGGATGAATCTGGGAACATGCTACGATACCCATTTTTTGCCAAATATGCACCATCGCCCTTACCTTGCCACAATATACAATCCTGTGCAAAGCCTTCTGAACAAATTGAAGCTAAAGAATCCAAGAAGGCTTTCCATTGATCTTTTTCCCAGTCAAAAACTTGTCTCCTCAGCAAAACATTCCAAGTCCATTTGCCATCAGCCACATTCCCATATTCACATACGAAACCAGTCTTATTGCAAGCCAAGGCGAAGATCCTAGGAAAGATTGATTGTAAAGGAGAGTTACATAGCCACCTGTCCGACCAAAATCTCACCGATTTTCCATCCCCTATCTGGATTCTAAAGTTGTTATTAATTGAGACACTGGAATTGTCCGAACCGTAAAAAACGCTGGAGATGCCCTTCCACATCCACGAACTCAATCTTTGGTGAGACGGATCCGGGAACAAAGAGTCTAATTCCCACCCCATTTTACAGCAAAGAAACTTCCTCCACACACACTCTTTATCATTAGCAAATTTGACAAACCACTTACATAATAAAGCTTTATTTTGGATCGACAGGTCTTTGATTCCAAGTCCCCCAAGTTCAATGGGGCGACACACAGAGTTCCAATTAAGCCAGTGTATTTTCTTCCCCTTATCCGTCTCTCCCCACAGGAAATTTGCGAGAATGCCGTTTAATTTTTTAATCACAGAACACGGAAGCTTAAAAAACTAGAATTATATTGAAAAAACTAGAATTATGTACTTTTTATTCAGTTAATATTCTAACGGGTCCATTGTTCGTCCCATTTAACCCGCTTGTCTGAAACCTCTACAAAAGGGTTGCAAATTAAGTTTTAATCCAAATTTAGGAGTTCATACAATTGATTACGAGCTTTTCAACACGATTATATTGCAAAAACTCGATTTATGTACTTTTTACTCAGTTAAAATTTTAACGGGTCCATTGTTCGGCCCATTTAGACCCGCTCATCCGAAACCTCTACAAAAGGGTTACAAAATAAGTTTTAATCCAAATTTAGGAGTTCATACAATTATTTACGAGATTTTCGACACGATTATATTGCAAAAACCCGATTTCTATACTTTTTACTCAGTTAAAATTATAACGGGTCCGTTGTTCGGCCCATTTAGACCCCCTCATCCGAAACCTCTACAAAAAGGTTGCAAAACAGGTTTTAATCAAATTTAAGAGTTCAGATAATTAATTTCGAGCTTTCCAACATGATTATATTGCAAAAACTCTATTTTTGTACTTTTTACTCTGTTAAAATTCTAACGGGTTCTTTGTTCGGCACATTTAGACCCGTTCGTCTGAAACCTCTACAAAAAGGGCTGCAAAATAAGTTTTAATCCAAATTTAGGAGTTCATATAATTGATTACGAGCTTTTCAACGCAATTATTTTGCAAAAACTCGATTTCTGTACTTTTTACTCAGTTAAAATTCTAACGGGTCCATTGTTCGGCCCATTTAGACCCGCTCGTCCGAAACCTCTACAAAAAAAATAGCAAAATAATTTAGAATCAAATTTTAGGAGTTCATATAATTGATTACGAGCTTATCAACATGATTATATTTCAAAAACTCGATTTCTGAACTTTTTACTTAGTTAAAATTCCAATGGGTCCATTGTTCGGCCCTTTTAGACCCGCTCGTCTGAAACCTGTACAAGAGGGTTGCAAAATAGGTTTTAATCCAAATTTAGGAGTTTATAAAATTGATTACGAGCTTTTCAACACGATTATATTGAAAAAACTAGAATTATGTACTTTTTATTCAGTTAATATTATAACGGGTCCATTGTTCGTCCCATTTAGACCCGCTCGTCTGAAACCTCTACAAAAGGGTTGCAAAATAAGTTTTAATCCACATTTAGGAGTTCATACAATTGATTATGAGCTTTTCAACACGATTATATTGCAAAAACTCGATTTCTGTACTTTTTTCTCTGTTAAAATTCTAACGGGTCCATTGTTCGGCCCATTTAGACCCGCTCGTCCGAAACCTCTACAAAAAAGACCGCAAAACAAGTTAGAATCAAATTTTTGGAATTCATATAATTGATTACGAGCTTTTCAACATGATTATATTACAAAAACTCGATTACAGTACCTTTTACTCAGTTAAAATTCTAACGGGTCCATTGTTCGGCCCATTTAGACCCGCTCGTCCGAAACCTCTACAAAAGGGTTGGAAAATAAGTTTCAACCCAAATTTAGGAGTTCATACAATTGATTACGAGCTTTTCAACAAGATTATATTGCAAAAACTTGATTTCTGTACTTTTTACTCAGTTAAAATTCTAACGAGTCAATTGTTCGGCCCATTTAGACCCGCTCGTCCGAAACCTCTACAAAAAAGACCACAAAATAAGTTAGAATCAAATTTTAGGAGTTCATATAATTGATTACGAGCTTTTCAACACGATTATATTGCAAAAACTCGATTTCTGTACTTTTTACTCAGTTAAAATTCTAACGGGACCCGCTCGTCCGAAACCTCTACAAAAGGGTTGGAAAATAAGTTTTAATCCAAATTTAGGAGTTCATACAATTGATTACGAGCTTTTCAACACGATTATATTGCAAAAACTTGATTTCTGTACTTTTTACTCAGTTAAAATTCTAACGGGTCCATTGTTCGGCCCATTTAGACACTCTCCTCCGAAACCTCTACAAAAGGGTTGCAAAATAAGTTTTAATCCAAATTTACGAGTTCATACAATTGTTTACGAGCTTTTCAACACGATTATATTGCAAAAACTCGATTTCTTTACTTAGTTAAAATTCTAACGGGTCCATTGTTCGGCCCATTTAGACCCGCTCGTCCGAAACCTTTACAAAAAAACTCGCAAAATAAGTTAAAATAAAATTCTAGGAGTTCATATAATTGATTAAGAGCTTTTGAACACGATTATATTGCAAAAACTTGATTTGTGTAATTTTTACTCAGTTAAAATTCTAACTGGTCCATTGTTCTCCCCATTTAGACCCGCTCGTCCGAAACCTCTACAAAAAAGTCCGCAAAATAAGTTTTAATCAAATTCTAGGAGTTCATATAATTGATTACGAGCTTTTCAACACGATTATATTGCAAAAACTCGATTTCTGTACGTTTTACTCAGTTAAAATTCTAACGGGTCCATTGTTCGGCCCATTTAGACCCGCTCATCCGAAACCTCTACAAAAGGGTTACAATATATGTTTTAATCCAAATTTAGGAGTTCATACAATTGATTACGAGATTTTCGACACGATTATATTGCAAAAACCCGATTTCTATACTTTTTACTCAGTTAAAATTCTAACGGGTCCATTGTTCGGCCCATTTAGACCCCCTCGTCCGAAACCTCTACAAAAAGGTTGCAAAACAAGTTTTAATCAAATTTAAGAGTTCAGATAATTAATTCCGAGCTTTTCAACACGATTATATTGCAAAAACTCGATTTCTGTACTTTTTTCTCAGTTAAAATTCTAATGGGTCCATTGTTCGGCCCATTTAGACCCGCTCGTCCGAAACCTCTACAAAAAAGACCGCAAAACAAGTTAGAATCAAATTTTTGGAGTTCATATAATTGATTACGATCTGTTCAACATGATTATATTGCAAAAACTAGATTACTGTACTTTTTACTCAGTTAAAATTCTAACGGGTCCATTGTTCGGCCCCTTTAGACCCGCTCGTCCGAAACCTCTACAAAAAGGTTGCAAAATAAGTTTTAATCCAAATTTAGTACTTCATAAAATTAAATTACGAGCTTTTCAACACGATTATATTGAAAAAACTAGAATTATGTACTTTTTATTCAGTTAATATTCTCTCGGGTCCATTGTTCGTCCCATTTAACCCGCTTGTCTGAAACCTCTACAAAAGGGTTGCAAAATAAGTTTTAATCCAAATTTAGGAGTTCATACAATTGATTACGAGTTTTTCAACACGATTATATTGCAAAAACTCGATTTCTGTACTTTTTACTCAGTTAAAATTCTAACGGGTCCATTGTTCGGCCCATTTAGACCCGCTCGTCCGAAACCTCTACAAAAGGGTTGCAAAATAAGTTTTAATCCAAATTTAGGAGTTCATACAATTGATTACGAGCTTTTTAACACGATTATATTGCAAAAACTCGATTTTATTACTTTTTACTAAGTAAAAATTCTAACGGGTTCATTGTTCGGCCCATTTGGACCCGCTCATCCGAAACCTCTACAAAAGGGTTGCAAAATAAGTTTTAATCCAAATTTAGGAGTTCATACAATTGATTACGAGATTTTCAACACGATTATATTGCAAAAACCCGATTTCTGTAGTTTTTACTCAGTTAAAATTCTAACGGGTCCATTGTTCGGCCCATTTAGACCCCCTCGTCCGAAACCTCTACAAAAGGATTGCAAACTTTAGTGTTAATCCAAATTTAGGAGTTCATACAATTGATTACGAGCTTTTCAACACGATTATATTGCAAAAACTCGATTTCTATACTTTTTACTCCGTTGAAATTCTAACGAGTCCATTGTTCGGCCCATTTAGACCCGCTCGTCCGAAACCTCTACAAAAGGGTTGCAAAATATGTTTTAATCCAAATTTAGGAGTTCATACAATTGATTATGAGCTTTTCAACACAATTATATTGCAAAAACTCGGTTTTTCTGCTTTTTACTCTCATAAAATTCTAACGGGTCCATTGTTAGGCCAATTTAGACCCGCTTGTCCGAAACCTCTACAAAAAGGTTGCAAAATAAGTTTTAATCCAAATTTAGGAGTTCATACAATTGATTAAGAGATTTTCAAACAGATTATATTGCAAAAATTCACTTTTTGTACTTTCTACTCAGTTAAAATTCTAACGGATCCATTGTTCGGCCCATTTAGACCCGCTCGTCCGAAACCTCTACAAAAGAGACCGCAAAACAAATTAGAATCAAATTTTAGGAGTTCATATAATTGATTACGAGCTTTTCAACACGATTATATTGCAAAAACTTGATTTTTCTACTTTTTACTCAGTTAAAATTCTAAGGGGTCCATTGTTCGGCCCATTTAGACCCGCTCGTCTGAAACCTCAACAAAAAAGATCACAAAATAAGTTAGAATCAAATTTTAGGAGTTCATATAATTGATAACGAGCTTTTCAACATGATTATATTGCAAAAATTCAATTTCTGTACTTTTTACTTAGTTAAAATTCTAATGAGCTTTCTTAAAAAAAATTCTAATGTGTCCATTGTTCGGCCCATTTAGACCCGCTCGTCCGAAACCTATACAAAAAAGGGCTGCAAAATAAGTTTTGATCCAAATTTAGGAGTTCATATAATTGATTACGAGCTTTTCAACACTATTATATTGTAAAAACTTAATTTTTATACTTTTTACTCGGTTAAAATTCTAATGGGACCATTGTTCGGCCCATTTAGACTCGCTCGTCCGAAACCTTACGAAAAGGACCGTAAAGTAAGTTTTAATCGAAATTTAGGAGTTCATATAATTTATTACGATCTTTTCAACACTATTATATTGCAAAAACTCGATTTCTGTACTTTTGACTCAGTTAAAATTCTAACGGGTCCATTGTTCGGCCCATTTAGACCCGCTCGTCCGAAACCTCTACAAAAGGGTTGCAAAATAAGTTTTAATCCAAATTTAGGAGTTAATAAAATTTATTACGAGCTTTTCAACACGATTATATTGCAAAAACTCGATTTCTGTACTTTTTACTCAGTTAAAATTCTAACGAGTCCATTGTTCGGCCCATTTAGACCCGCTCGTCCGAAACCTCTACAAAAAAGACCGTAAAACAAGTTAGAATCAAATTTTAGGAGTTCATATAATTGATTACGAGCTTTACAACATGATTATATTGCAAAAACTTGATTTCTGTACTTTTTACTCAGTTAAAATTCTAACGGGTCCATTGTTCGGCCCATTTAGACCCGCTCGTCCGAAACCTCTACAAAAGGGTTGGAAAATAAGTTTTAATCCAAATTTAGGAGTTCATACAATTGATTACGAGCTCTTCAACACGATTATATTGCAAAAACTTGATTTCTGTACTTTCGACTCAGTTAAAATTCTAACGGGTCCATTGTTCGGCCCATTTAGACACGCTCGTCCGAAAACTCTAAAAAAGGGTTGCAAAATAAGTTTTAATCCAAATTTAGGAGTTCATACAATTGTTTACGAGCTTTTCAACAAGATTATATTGCAAAAACTCGATTTCTTTACTCAGTTAAAATTCTAACGGGTCCATTGTTCGGCCCATTTAGACCCGCTCGTCCGAAACCGTTACAAAAAAGATCGCAATATAAGTTAGAATCAAATTCTAGGAGTTCATATAATTGATTAAGAGCTTTTGAACACATTATATTGCAAAAACTTGATTTCTGTACTTTTTACTCAGTTAAAATTCAAACAGGTAACAGGCCACAGGAAATGAAAATTCTCTCTGAACTCTCTCATTTCCTCCCTTTGCTTCTTCTCTCTCTTTCTATCTTCCTCAACTCCAACCACCGTCCCCTCCGCCATATCCTTGACCCTCCACCCCCACAGCCACCGCATAGCCACCGCACAACCCTTTCCCCTCTACCAGCATGCCACCACATATCACGGTCTTATGCGTCTATCCCCCCCTCAAAGCTGCCTGGCAGCAAATTGTCTTACAACAATATGCAAAAATTGCATATCCGACTGTTGCAAGTCCAAATCAGAGTAGAGTTGGCAAAGGTAAGTACCTCTCCTCATGTTTTTTTAATTTTTTTTGCCATTATTAATAGTGGTAATAATTTAATATTAATTGTTTGGATCAAGCCTTGGCTCGATCAATCTGGCCACATTTCCTTTGTCTTTCACACAATAAGGAGGTGGTTTAAGAATCAGTTTTTAACAATGATGCACCGATCCTGGCCCTCGAGGCCTTGTACCAATCCTTTCCATTCGATAGAATGGATATCTTCTTGGCCCTTCGAGCCTTGCCACAGCTTATTCACTCGAATAATGTCAAGAGGGCTATCGTTTCGATGGCAAATACAGCCCTTATGGCTGGTAATTGGGTAGTGGAAGACCGCTTCCCACGTTGGACGTGCATGGCACATGCAAACAAGGCTGCCGGTGGCAGCTACGTTGGAACTAGTATATCCCACACTGCATGCACGACACATGCAGTCGAGACTATCGGTGGCCGCTACACTTCGATGGGGGAGGAGGCATCAGTCGGCCAAGAAGGTGGTTGGCATACTCCGGCCACCGGCATTACCTTCGATACCCGAATCCCGGATTTCCAGGAATGACCCAACCGACGTTTCATCCCTATTTTTTTGGGATTTGATTTTTTTCAAATTCAAAATCAAAGGGACCTATAATATTAAATTATATTTAATATTTTCACCTCATAAATTAATCTTAATTTATTCACCACATAAATTAAATCTTGAATGGATATTATCACACATAATAAATTTAAGTTATGTATTACATATATTAAATTTTGTGTGGATATTATCAATTAAATTAAAATTAATTTATGACTTGGGTTGTTTCAAATGCAAAATCCAATCGTCTTGGAGTCTCATATTGGGACTCTATCACTACCAAATAACAAAAATCCTACAATATAGGAGATATACTGGGGTCCATATCACTAAATTAAATTTAATTTATCTATCCCATAAATTAAATTTTGAATGGATATTATCCCATAAATTAAATTTAACTTACTTATCTCACAAGTTAAATTTTGAATGGACATTATCACATGGATTAAATTTAATTTATTTATCATATAAATTAAATTTTGAATGGATATTATCCCAAAAATTAAATTTAACTCACTTATCTTACAAGTTAAATTTTGAATGGATATTATCACATGGATTAAATTTCATTTATCTATCCCATAAATTAAATTTTGAATGGATATTATCCCATAAATTAAATTTAACTTACTTATCTCACAAGTTAAATTTTGAATGGATATTATCACATGGATTAAATCTAATTTATTCATCTTATAAATTAGAATTTGAATGGATATTATCCCATAAATTAAATTTAACTCACTTATCTTACAAGTTAAATTTTGAATGGATTTTATCACATGGATTAAATTTAATTTATCTTTCTCATAAATTAAATTTTGAATGGATATTATCACATCGGCTAAGTTTAATTTATTTCCCTCATAAATTAAATTTTGAATGGATTTTATCACCTCAATCAAATTTAATTTATTTATCCCTTAAATTAAATTTTAACGCCATCCCGGTGCCAATTGTGGATGACACGGCCATCGGGGAAAGCTCCAACAAAGGCAAGGGTCCTAAGGACAAGGGTAAAGAACCGGTTAATCCGGAATTCGAAGTTTGGTTGGCTGCCACGACCGATAAAGAACCGGATCCTGCGGTCCTAAAGAAGTCTAAGCGCACGTCACCTATTATCACCGGAGGAATTACCAAACGTCCGCGTACATCCCCTCTGGTTGCCGGCAAAACACTGAAACAAGGAGACAAAAATCAAAGGAAAGCTGGGATGAGCAGTAAAAACTCTTCGGCGGTGGTTGACGGTCAACCCCGCCGAGAGAAATGAGGGCCATATGTTGGAACTGTCGGGGACTTGGTATGCCCTCGGCAGTTCACGAACTTCGTTCTATTATTTTACGCTTATGTCCAGATTTTATTTTTCTTTCAGAAACTCGTTTGAATGCTTCTAAGTTTGAATCTCTTAAACTCTATCTTGAAATGAAGGGTTTTTTTGCTATGGATAGCAGCCCTTCTTGTGCAGGTTTATGCCTGCTTTTTAATAAAAACGTTAAATTAGATTTTCTCTCGTCTTCGACGAGATACATTGATGTTATAGTGAATAATTCAAATTTTCGCTTTCGCTTTACCGGTATTTACGGATATGCAGCCACAAACATGAAAAAACATACTTGGGAACTCATTGATTCCCTCAAAACAAAATCAAATCTTCCTTGGCTCATCGGAGGTGACCTAAACGATATCTTAGATGACTCGGAAAAACAAGGCGGCAATCGTAGGCCTCGATCGCAAATTCTAAACTTTCGAGATTGTCTAACAAGGAACAATTTGTTTGATTGTAAACCGAACACGGGCTGGTTCACTTGGACCCGCACGGGGCCTAACGTCAATCCGGTTTGTGAAAGGCTTGACCGTTTTTTGGCATGCTCACAATGGATACATCACTTTCCCAACTTCGGTCATTTTCACTCATTTTCACTCGAATCGGACCATAGTGTCATTATCTTGGACACCGATAATGCCCCTATACCGAACCATTATAACCAGCAGGCCGTGGACCATTTTAGGTTTGAAACCTGTTGGGCGCATGACCCAGCGGGCATACAAGTTTGCAAACGAACTTGGGCTGCCACGCCGGGGTCCATTTTGGACAAACTATCCGCTTTGGGTCATAATCTCCAAGAGTGGCAGCATGCTCAACGTAAGCAGTCCACTCTCCGCATGCAACAATTGCAACGTTCCATTAATCATCTTCTACGACGTAGACACCTATCCCGAAAAGCTCTTTCCAGTCTTCATAATGCTAAATTGGAACTTCGGAAATTGACATTGGCTAAAGAAGCTTATTGGGCTCAACGCTCTCGCATCTCCTGGTTAACCAATGGGGATAAAAATACCACCTACTTCCATGCGAGGGCCACCAAACGACGTAGAAAAAACGCAATCAAAGGCTTAATGGATGACAATGGAGTTTGGCAGTCTTCCACTCCCAACATATTACAAATTGCGTCGTCCTACTTCCAAAGTATTTTTTCATCATCGTGTCCGGTGTCCTCACCGGATTTGCTGAACAACATTCGGCCTACTGTGACCACAGCTATGAATGATGCTCTTCTACGACCTTTCACGGCTGATGAGATCCGTGCCGCTTTTTTGGATATCAATCCTAAGAAAGCACCTGGTATTGATGGTTTCCCCAGTAGTTTCTACAAGCAGCATTGGGATATGATTGGCCCTGATTTCATCTCTCTTTGCATGGATCTCCTACAAGGGAAAGCCGATATGGCATCGGTTAACCGATCGGTCATAGTGCTTATACCTAAGATTTCTGATCCCACCACTATGAAGCATTTTCGTCCGATCAGCCTGTGTACCGTCATTTACAAGACGGTTTCAAAGGTTCTGGTGAATCGCCTGAAGCCAGCCCTCTCTTCTTGTATCAGCGACTCGCAAGCAGCGTTCATTAGCGGGCGCAATATTACCGACAATATTTTGATTGCACATGAGCTGGTGCATACCCTTCACTCTAGTGGCACTCTATCCTCCCAAGGGGCGGCTGTCAAACTCGATATGGAAAAAGCCTTTGATAGGGTAGAATGGTCCTTTCTAAGGGATGTCATGCTCCGTATGGGGTTTGCTCGGGAATGGGTTAACCTTATCCTACGTTGCGTCTCCTCGGTCTCCTTTTCGGTAAGAATTAACGGCACGATATCGGAGGAATTCTTTCCTACCCGGGGTATCCGTCAAGGTGACCCTTTGTCACCTTTCCTGTTCCTCATTTGCTCCCAAGGGCTCTCAGCGGCTTTGGAAACAGAGCAAAAAGAAGGACGTCTTTCGGGACTTAGTGCTAGCCGCCGAGGACCCAGGGTTACACATCTCCTCTTCGCTGATGATAGTTTGGTTTTTCTTCGCAATGAACCAACAGAAGTGAATAGATTGCGTTACGTTCTTTCCCTATATGCTTCATCTTCCGGTCAAACGGTAAACTTTGATAAGTCTACCGCTTACTGCAGTCGCGGGTGTTCCTCCGCTTTTCTCCATGCTATGCGTTCAATTCTGGGTGTACGCCTAGTGGATGATCCAGGCATATATTTGGGAGTCCCCCTTTTAATCAAAAAGAATAGGACTACCTCCTTAGGCTTTGTGAGAGATAAAGTCCAATCTCGTATGAGCAAATGGGATAACAATTTCCTTTCATATAGTGGAAGAGAAATCCTCATTAAGGCAGTCGCACAAGCTATGCCACAATATGTGATGTCATGCTACCTCTTACCCCAAAACATAATTGATGACATTACCATGTCCATACGGCGATATTGGTGGTCAGGGCGTAGTAATAAGCGTGGCTGGCCACTTTTGTCGTGGGACTCTCTCTGCACACCGAAGAATGTGGGAGGCCTAGGTTTCCGCGACCTGCGTTCTTTTAATATTGCCCTTTTAGGGAAGCAAATTTGGCATCTACTATCACACCCGGACTCTCTCTTGGCAAGGGTCCTTCGCGCTAAATACTACCCTTCCGGCGACCTCTTGAACGCCTCGGCGGACAAGCGGGCTTCGTTTGCTTGGAAAGGTATGCACCACGCAATCCACTCCCTTGGGCCTGGTTATTTTTGGCGGCCCGGGATCAAAAGCTCAATTCGTCTTCTCAGTGATACCTGGGGAGGGGATAAACCAATTACGCTTTTTGGACAATATATAGACAATGAAGAGATCCCTTTGCGTTGTCGGGACTACATGTTACGTGACTATGCTTCATGGGATGAGTCCAAACTTCGAAATGATTTAGACAAAGATGATGTCGAACGTATCCTTCGGGTTCCAATTTATAAGGATAGACCGGACAAACTGGTCTGGGGACAACATGACTCTGGGAACTATACAGTCAGATCAGGGTACTTTTTTCTTCACCAACCTGCGAGGCCGCTGCAGCGACCTACACGTCTCTGGAAGGTAATATCTAAATCTCCAACTTTGCCGAAAATACACTTCTTCGGCTGGCGAGCGGGCCGTGATGCTTTACCCACTGGGGAAAAGCTCAGGGCGATACATCATACGGATGGACATTGTCCCTTTTGCCCAACGGTGTTGGAATCCGCTATGCACGCCCTTCGTGATTGCCCAACTGCTCAGGAAGTTCTCCGCCTAGTGGGACTCCCATCGAGCGTCTACACTAGTACCACAAGCACAATGGTGGCATGGCTATCAGAAGGAACTTATTGTTTAGACGCCTCCGGCTTTGCTTTGCTCCTCACAACGATTTGGAATATCTGGAACCGTCGTAATGACTGGGTTCATTCCCAAAGACTTCAGCCGTCCTGGCTTACGGCCATGAATGCTACCGGTCTTCTACAGGAATACGCAGCCGCTAACGCTCTCCTCGCCGTGTCAGCCGCCGTACCAGCCGCAGCCTCCCCACGATGGAAGACGCCCAGCCCAGGATGTATAAAGATAAACGTAGACGGAGCCTTTCATCCAGGATCTGGTGATGCAGCTGTCGGAGTCATTGCCAGGGATGCACATGGCTCGATTGTTGGAGGATGTGCAGTCCATGAGGCAGGCTGTCGTGATGCCACCATGATCGAACTACATGCCATCATTGCGGGTATCATGTTGACCCGAGATAGAGGGTGGGGCGAGGTGCTCATTGAATCCGACTCGGCTACGGTGATCAACAAGCTCTCGCGCAACACTGAGGACAACTCCCTGCTGGGACCACAGATTGCAGATGCACAGGCCTTGCTTAAGTCTTTGCCTTTAATCACTATTTCTTTTGTACCTAGATCGGCCAATTTTATGGCCCATAACTTAGCCACTTGGGCTTTACGCTTTACCTCCTCTGTGTACTTTGATTCAGTTGTTCCTGACTGTATTAACGTCGATTTACTGGCTGATTCTCAGCCTCTTTCGTGTAATAATAATAACAACACTCAGGGCACTCTTTTCCCCTTAGGTTCACCTTGTGCTTCAGCACAAGGTGGTTAGAGGGGTTTTTAATGAGGCCCTTTTTCTTCAAAAAAAAATTCAAACAGGTCCATTGTTCGGCCCATTTAGACCCGCTCATCCGAAACCTCTACAAAAGGGTTACAAAATAAGTTTTAATCCAAATTTAGGAGTTCATACAATTGATTACGAGATTTTCGACACGATTATATTGCAAAAACCCGATTTCTATACTTTTTACTCAGTTAAAATTCCAACGAGTCCATTGTTCGGCCCATTTAGACCCCCTCGTCCGAAACCTCTACAAAAGGGTTACAAAATAAGTTTTAATCCAAATTTAGGAGTTCATACAATTGATTACGAGATTTTCGACACGATTATATTGCAAAAACCCGATTTCTATACTTTTTACTCAGTTAATATTCCAACGGGTCCATTGTTCGGCCCATTTGCAAAACAAGTTTTAATCAAATTTAAGAGTTCAGATAATTAATTTCGAGCTTTCCAACATGATTATATTGCAAAAATTCGATTTATGTACTCTTTACTCTGTTAAAATTCTAACGGGTTCTTTGTTCGGCACATTTAGACCTGTTCGTCTGAAACCTCTACAAAAAGGGATGCAAAACAAGTTTTAATCCAAATTTAGGAGTTCATATAATTGATTACGAGCTTTTCAACACAATTATTTTGCAAAAACACGATTTCTGTACTTTTTACCCAGTTAAAATTCTAACGGGTCCATTGTTCGGCCCATTTAGACCCGCTCGTCCGAAACCTCTACAAAAAAATAGCAAAATCATTTAGAATCAAATTTTAGACCCGCTCGTTTGAAACCTGTACAAGAGGGTTGCAAAATAAGGTTTAATCCAAATTTAGGAGTTTATAAAATTCATTACGAGCTTTTCAACACGATTATATTGAAAAAACTAGAATTCTGTACTTTTTTTTCAGTTAATATTATAACGGGTCCATTGTTCGTCCCATTTACACCCGCTCGTCTGAAACCTCTACAAAAGGGTTGCAAAATAAGTTTTAATCCACATTTAGGAGTTCATACAATTGTTTACGAGCTTTTCAACACGATTATATTGCAAAAACTCGATTTCTGTACTTTTTTCTCTATTAAAATTCTAAAAGGTCCATTGTTCGGCCCATTTAGACTCGCTCGTCCGAAACCTCTACAAAAAAGACCGCAAAACAAGTTAGAATCAAATTTTTGGAGTTCATATAATTGATTACGAGCTTTTCAACACGATTATATTACAAAAATTCGATTACAGTACCTTTTACTCAGTTAAAATTCTAACGGGTCCATTGTTCGGCCCATTTAGACCTGCTCGTCCGAAACCTCTTCAAAAGGGTTGGAAAATAAGTTTTAATCCAAATTTAGGAGTTCATACAATTGTTTACGAGCTTTTCAACACGATTATATTGCAAAAACTGTATTTCTGTACTTTTTACTCAGTTAAAATTCTAACGAGTCCATTGTTCGGCCCATTTAGACCCGCTCGTCCGAAACCTCTACAAAAAAGACCGCAAAACAAGTTAGAATCAAATTTTAGGAGTTCATATAATTGATTACGAGCTTTTCAACATGATTATATTGCAAAAACTCGTTTTCTGTACTTTTTACTCAGTTAAAATTCTAACGGGGTCCATTGTTCGGCCCATTTAGACCCGCTCGTCCGAAACCTCTACAAAAGGGTTGGAAAATAAGTTTTAATCCAAATTTAGGAATTCATACAATTGTTTACGAGCTTTTCAACACGATTATATTGAAAAAACTAGAATTATGTACTTTTTAATCAGTTAATATTCTAACGGGTCCATTGTTCGTCCCATTTAGACCCGCTCGTCTGAAACCTCTACAAAAGGGTTGCAAAATAAGTTTTAATCCAAATTTAGGAGTTCATACAATTGATTACGAGCTTTTCAACAAGATTATATTGCAAAAACTCGATTACTGTATTTTTTACTCATTTAAAATTCTAACGGGTCCATTGTTCGCCCCATTTAGACTCGCTCGTCCGAAACCTCTACAAAAAGGGTTGCAAAATAAGTTTTAATCCAAATTTAGGAGTTCGTACAATTGCTTAAGAGATTTTCAAACAGATTATATTTCAAAAGCTCACTTTTTGTACTTTCTACTCAGTTAAAATTCTAACGGGTCCATTGTTCGGCCCATTTAGACCCTCTCGTCCGAAACCTCTACAAAAGGGTTGCAAAATAAGTTTTAATACAAATTTAGGAGTTCATACAATTGATTATGAGCTTTTCAAGACAATTATATTGCAAAAACTCGATTTTTCTGCTTTTTACTCTGTTAAAATTCTAACGGGTCCATTGTTCGGCCCATTTAGACCCGCTCGTCCGAAACCTCTACAAAAGGGTTGCAAAATAAGTTTTAATCCAAATTTATGAGTTCATACAATTGATTAAGAGATTTTCAAACAGATTATATTGCAAAAACTCATTTTTTGTACTTTCTACACAGTTAAAATTCTAACAGATCCATTGTTCGTCCCATTTAGACCCGCTCGTCCGAAACCCCTAAAAAAAGACCGCAAAACAAGTTAGAATCAAAATTTAGGAGTTCATATAATTGATTACTAGCTTTTCAACACGATTATATTGCAAAAACTTGATTTATGTACTTTGTACTCAGTTGAAATTCTAACAGGTCCATTGTTCGGCCCATTTAGACTAGCTCATCCGAAACCTCTATAAAAGGGTTGCAAAATAAGTTTTAATCCAAATTTAGGAGTTCATATAATTGATTATGAGCTTTTCAACACGATTATATTGAAAAACTCGATTTCTGTACTTTTTATTCAGTTAAAATTCTAACAGGTCCATTGTTCGGCCCATTTACACCCGCTCGTCCGAAACCTCTACAAAAAAAACCGCAAAACAAGTTAGAATCAAATTTAGGAGTTCATATAATTGATTAGGAGCTTTTCAACACGATTATATTGCAAAAATTCAATTTCTGTACTTTTTACTGAGTTAAAATTTTAACCGGCTTTCTTAAAAAAAATTCTAGCGGGTCCATTGTTCCCATTTAGACCCGCTCGTCCGAAACCTCTACAAAAAAGGGCTGCAAAATAAGTTTTTATCCAAATTTAGGAGTTCATATAATTGATTACGGGTCCATTGTTCGGCCCATTTAGACTCGATCGTCCGATACCTTACGAAAACTTAATTTTTATACTTTTACTCGGTTAAAATTCTAACGGGTCCATTGTTCGACCCATTTAGACTCGCTCGTCTGAAACCTTACGAAAAGGACCGCAAAGTAAGTTTTAATCGAAATTTAGGAGTTCATATAATTGATTACGAGCTTTTCAACACTATTATATTGCAAAAACTCGATTTCTGTACTTTTGACTCACTTAAAATTCTAACGGGTCCATTGTTCGGCCCATTTAGACCCGCTCGTCCGAAACCTCTACAAAAAACACCGCAAAACAAGTTAGAATCAAATTTAGGAGTTCATATAATTGATTACGAGCTTTTCAACACGATTATATTACAAAAATTCGATTACAGTACCTTTTACTCAGTTAAAATTCTAACGGGTCCATTGTTCGGCCCATTTAGACCTGCTCGTCCGAAACCTCTTCAAAAGGGTTGGAAAATAAGTTTTAATCCAAATTTAGGAGTTCATACAATTGTTTACGAGCTTTTCAACACGATTATATTGCAAAAACTGTATTTCTGTACTTTTTACTCAGTTAAAATTCTAACGAGTCCATTGTTCGGCCCATTTAGACCCGCTCGTCCGAAACCTCTACAAAAAAGACCGCAAAACAAGTTAGAATCAAATTTTAGGAGTTCATATAATTGATTACGAGCTTTTCAACATGATTATATTGCAAAAACTCGTTTTCTGTACTTTTTACTCAGTTAAAATTCTAACGGGGTCCATTGTTCGGCCCATTTAGACCCGCTCGTCCGAAACCTCTACAAAAGGGTTGGAAAATAAGTTTTAATCCAAATTTAGGAATTCATACAATTGTTTACGAGCTTTTCAACACGATTATATTGAAAAAACTAGAATTATGTACTTTTTAATCAGTTAATATTCTAACGGGTCCATTGTTCGGCCCATTTAGACCCGCTCGTCCGAAACCTCTACAAAAAAATAGCAAAATCATTTAGAATCAAATTTTAGACCCGCTCGTTTGAAACCTGTACAAGAGGGTTGCAAAATAAGGTTTAATCCAAATTTAGGAGTTTATAAAATTGATTACGAGCTTTTCAACACGATTATATTGAAAAAACTAGAATTCTGTACTTTTTTTCAGTTAATATTATAACGGGTCCATTGTTCGTCCCATTTACACCCGCTCGTCTGAAACCTCTACAAAAGGGTTGCAAAATAAGTTTTAATCCACATTTAGGAGTTCATACAATTGTTTACGAGCTTTTCAACACGATTATATTGCAAAAACTCGATTTCTGTACTTTTTTCTCTATTAAAATTCTAAAAGGTCCATTGTTCGGCCCATTTAGACTCGCTCGTCCGAAACCTCTACAAAAAAGACCGCAAAACAAGTTAGAATCAAATTTTTGGAGTTCATATAATTGATTACGAGCTTTTCAACACGATTATATTACAAAAATTCGATTACAGTACCTTTTACTCAGTTAAAATTCTAACGGGTCCATTGTTCGGCCCATTTAGACCTGCTCGTCCGAAACCTCTTCAAAAGGGTTGGAAAATAAGTTTTAATCCAAATTTAGGAGTTCATACAATTGTTTACGAGCTTTTCAACACGATTATATTGCAAAAACTGTATTTCTGTACTTTTTACTCAGTTAAAATTCTAACGAGTCCATTGTTCGGCCCATTTAGACCCGCTCGTCCGAAACCTCTACAAAAAAGACCGCAAAACAAGTTAGAATCAAATTTTAGGAGTTCATATAATTGATTACGAGCTTTTCAACATGATTATATTGCAAAAACTCGTTTTCTGTACTTTTTACTCAGTTAAAATTCTAACGGGGTCCATTGTTCGGCCCATTTAGACCCGCTCGTCCGAAACCTCTACAAAAGGGTTGGAAAATAAGTTTTAATCCAAATTTAGGAATTCATACAATTGTTTACGAGCTTTTCAACACGATTATATTGAAAAAACTAGAATTATGTACTTTTTAATCAGTTAATATTCTAACGGGTCCATTGTTCGTCCCATTTAGACCCGCTCGTCTGAAACCTCTACAAAAGGGTTGCAAAATAAGTTTTAATCCAAATTTAGGAGTTCATACAATTGATTACGAGCTTTTCAACAAGATTATATTGCAAAAACTCGATTACTGTATTTTTTACTCATTTAAAATTCTAACGGGTCCATTGTTCGCCCCATTTAGACTCGCTCGTCCGAAACCTCTACAAAAAGGGTTGCAAAATAAGTTTTAATCCAAATTTAGGAGTTCGTACAATTGCTTAAGAGATTTTCAAACAGATTATATTTCAAAAGCTCACTTTTTGTACTTTCTACTCAGTTAAAATTCTAACGGGTCCATTGTTCGGCCCATTTAGACCCTCTCGTCCGAAACCTCTACAAAAGGGTTGCAAAATAAGTTTTAATACAAATTTAGGAGTTCATACAATTGATTATGAGCTTTTCAAGACAATTATATTGCAAAAACTCGATTTTTCTGCTTTTTACTCTGTTAAAATTCTAACGGGTCCATTGTTCGGCCCATTTAGACCCGCTCGTCCGAAACCTCTACAAAAGGGTTGCAAAATAAGTTTTAATCCAAATTTATGAGTTCATACAATTGATTAAGAGATTTTCAAACAGATTATATTGCAAAAACTCATTTTTTGTACTTTCTACACAGTTAAAATTCTAACAGATCCATTGTTCGTCCCATTTAGACCCGCTCGTCCGAAACCCCTAAAAAAAGACCGCAAAACAAGTTAGAATCAAAATTTAGGAGTTCATATAATTGATTACTAGCTTTTCAACACGATTATATTGCAAAAACTTGATTTATGTACTTTGTACTCAGTTGAAATTCTAACAGGTCCATTGTTCGGCCCATTTAGACTAGCTCATCCGAAACCTCTATAAAAGGGTTGCAAAATAAGTTTTAATCCAAATTTAGGAGTTCATATAATTGATTATGAGCTTTTCAACACGATTATATTGAAAAACTCGATTTCTGTACTTTTTATTCAGTTAAAATTCTAACAGGTCCATTGTTCGGCCCATTTACACCCGCTCGTCCGAAACCTCTACAAAAAAAACCGCAAAACAAGTTAGAATCAAATTTAGGAGTTCATATAATTGATTAGGAGCTTTTCAACACGATTATATTGCAAAAATTCAATTTCTGTACTTTTTACTGAGTTAAAATTTTAACCGGCTTTCTTAAAAAAAATTCTAGCGGGTCCATTGTTCCCATTTAGACCCGCTCGTCCGAAACCTCTACAAAAAAGGGCTGCAAAATAAGTTTTTATCCAAATTTAGGAGTTCATATAATTGATTACGGGTCCATTGTTCGGCCCATTTAGACTCGATCGTCCGATACCTTACGAAAACTTAATTTTTATACTTTTACTCGGTTAAAATTCTAACGGGTCCATTGTTCGACCCATTTAGACTCGCTCGTCCGAAACCTTACGAAAAGGACCGCAAAGTAAGTTTTAATCGAAATTTAGGAGTTCATATAATTGATTACGAGCTTTTCAACACTATTATATTGCAAAAACTCGATTTCTGTACTTTTGACTCACTTAAAATTCTAACGGGTCCATTGTTCGGCCCATTTAGACCCGCTCGTCCGAAACCTCTACAAAAAACACCGCAAAACAAGTTAGAATCAAATTTAGGAGTTCATATAATTGATTACGAGCTTTTCAACAGTATTATATTGCAAAAACTCGATTACTGTACTTTTTACTCAGTTAAAATTGTAACGGGTCCATTGTTCGGCCCATTTAGACCCGCTCGTCCGAAACCCCCACAAAAAGTGCTACAAAATAAGTTTTAATCCAAATTTAGGAGTTCATATAATTGATTATGAGCTTTTCAACATGATTATATTGCAAAAACTCTATTTCTGTACTTTTTACTCTGTTAAAATTCTAACGGGTCCATTGTTCGGCCCATTTAGACCCGCTCGTCCGAAGCCTCTACAAAAAACACCGCAAAACAAGTTAGAATCAAATTTAGGAGTTCATATAATTGATTACGAGCTTTTCAACACTATTATATTGCCAAAACTCGATTTCTGTACTTTTTACTCAGTTAAAATTCTAACGGGTCCATTGTTCGGCCCATTTAGACCCTCTCGTACGAAACCTCTACAAAAGGGTTGGAAAATAAGTTTTAATCCAAATTTAGGACTTCATACAATTGATTACGAGCTTTTCAACACTATTATATTGGAAAATTTTAATTTTTATACTTTTTACTCGGTTAAAATTCTAACGGGTTCATTGTTCGGCCCATTTAGACTCGCTCATCCGAAACCTTACGAAAAGGACCGCAAAGTAAGTTTTAATCGAAATTTAGGT
This sequence comes from Hibiscus trionum, assembly GCA_030270665.1. Taxonomy (NCBI): domain Eukaryota; kingdom Viridiplantae; phylum Streptophyta; class Magnoliopsida; order Malvales; family Malvaceae; genus Hibiscus; species Hibiscus trionum. Next base: position 31,091,986 of record BSYR01000010.1, on the reverse strand, counting down.
GTTCATATAATTGATTACGAGCTTTTCAAAACTATTATATTGCAAAAACTCGATTCGATTTCTGTACTTTTAACTTAGTTAAAATTCTAACGGGTCCATTGTTCGGCCCATTTAGACTCGCTCATCCGAAACCTCTACAAAAAAGACCGCAAAACAAGTTAGAATCAAATTTAGGAGTTCATAGAATTGATTACGAGCTTTTCAACACGATTATATTGCAAAAACTCGATTTTTGTACTTTTTACTCAGTTAAAATTCAAACGGGTCCATTGTTCGGCCCATTTAGACCCGCTCGTCCGAAACCCCTACAAAAAAGACCGCAAAACAAGTTAAAATCAAATTTTAGGAGTTCATATAATTGATTACGAGCTTTTCAACACGATTATATTGCAAAAAATCAATTACAGTACTTTTAACTCAGTTAAAATTCTAACGGGTCCATTGTTCGGCCCATTTAGACCCGCTCGTCCGAAACCTCTACAAAAGGGTTGCAAAATAAGTTCTAATCCAAACTTAGGAGTTCATACAATTGATTATGAGCTTTTCAACACAATTATATTGCAAAAACTCATTTTTTGGAGTTTATATAATTGATTACGAGCTTTTCAACATGATTACATTGCAAAAACTTGATTTCTGTACTTTGTACTCAATTAAAATTCTAACGGGTCCAATGTTCGGCCCATTTAGACTCGCTCATCCGAAACCTCTACAAAAGGGTTGCAAAATAAGTTTTAATCCAAAATTAGGAGTTCATACAATTGATTACGAGCTTTTCAACACAATTAGATTGCAAAACTCGATTTTTGTACTTTTTACTCAGTTAAAATTCTAACGGGTCCATTGTTCGGCCCATTTAGACCCGCTCGTTTGAAACCCAACAAAAAAGATCACAAAATAAGTTAGAATCAAATTTTAGGAGTTCATATAATTGATAACGAGCTTTTCAACACTATTATATTGCAAAAACTTAATTTTTATACTTTTTACTCGGTTAAAATTCTAACGGGTCCATTGTTCGGCCCATTTAGACCCGCTCGTCCGAAAGCTCTACAAAAAGGGTTGCCAAATAAGTTTTAATACAAATTTAGGAGTTCATATAATTGATTATGAGCTTTTCAACACGATTATATTGCTAAAACTCGATTTCTGTACTTTTTACTCAGTTAAAATTCTTACAGGTTCATTGTTCGGCCTATTTAGATCCGCTCGACCGAAACCTCTACAAAAAAGACCGCAAAACAAGTTAGAATCAAATTTAGGAGTTCATATAATTGATTACGAACTTTTCAACACGATTATATTGCAAAAACTCGAATTCTGTACTTTTTACTCAGTTAAAATTCTAACAGGTCCATTGTTCGGCCCATTTAGACCCGCTCGTCCGAAACCTCTACAAAAAAGATCGCAAAACAAGTTAGAATCAAATTTAGGAGTTCATATAATTGAATACGAGCTTTTCAACACGATTATATTACAAAAACTCGATTACAGTACTTTTTACTTAGTAAAAATTCCAACGGGTCCATTGTTCGGCCCATTTAGACCCGCTCGTCCGAAACCTCTACAAAAGGGTTGGAAAATAAGTTTTAATCCAAATTTAGGAGTTCATGCAATTGATTACGAGCTTTTCAACACGATTATATTGCAAAAACTCGATTTCTGTACTTTTTACTCAGTTAAAATTCTAACAGGTCCATTGTTCGGCCCATTTAGACCCGCTCGTCCGAAAACTCTACAAAAGGGTTGCAAAATAAGTTTTAATCCAAATTTAGGAGTTCATACAATTGATTACGAGCTTTTCAACACGATTATATTGCAAAAACTCGATTTCTGTACTTTTTACTCAGTTAATATTCTAACGGGTACATTGTTCGGCCCATTTAGACCCACTCGTCCGAAACCTCTACAAAAGGGTTGGAAAATAAGTTTTAATCCAAATTTAGGAGTTCATACAATTGATTATGAGCTTTTCAACACCATTATATTGAAAAAACTCGATTTATGTACTTTTTACTCAGTTAAAATTCTAACAGGTCCATTGTTCGGCCCATTTAGACCCGCTCGTCCGAAACCTCTACAAAAGGGTTGCAAAATAAGTTTTAATCTAAATTTAGGAGTTCATACAATTGATTACGAGCTTTTCAACACGATTATATTGCAAAAACTCGATATCTGTACTTTTGACTTAGTTAAAATTCTAACGGGTCCATTGTTCGGCCCATTTAGACCCGCTCGCCCGAAACCTCTACAAAAAAGACCGCAAAACATGTTAGAATCAAATTTACGAGTTCAAATAATTGATTACGAGTAATTAAATATATGAACTCCTAAAATTTGATTCTATCTTATTTTGCGATCTTTTTTTGTAAAGGTTTCGGACGAGCGGGTCTAAATGGGCCGAACAATGGACCCGTTAGAATTTTAACTGAGTAAAAATTACAGAAATCGAATTTTTGCAATATAATCATGTTGAAAAGCTCGTAATCAATTGCATGAACTCCTAAATTTTGATTAAAACTTATTTTGCAACCCTTTTGTAGAGGTTTCAGACGAGTGAGTCTAAATGGGCCGAACAATGGACCCGTTAGAATTTTAACTGAGTAAAAAGTACATAAATCTAGTTTTTGCAATATAATCGTGTTGAAAAACTCGTAATCAATTGTATGAACTCCTAAATTTGGATTAAAACTTATTTTGCAACCCTTTTGTAGAGGTTTCGGACGAGCGGGTCTAAATGGGCCGAACAATGGACCCATTAGAATTTTAACTGAGTAAAAAGTACAGAAATCAAGTTTTTGCAATATAGTCATGTTGAAAGCTCCCAATCAATTATATGAAATCCTAAAATTTGATTCTAACTTGTTTTGCGGTCTTTTTTGTAGAAGTTTCGGACGAGTGGGTCTAAATGGGGCGAACAATGGACCCGTTAGAATTTTAACTGAGTAAAAAGAACAGAAATCTTGTTTTTGCAATATAATCGTGTTGAAAAGCTCATAAACAATTGTACGAACTCCTAAATTTGGATTAAAACTTATTTTGCAACCCTTTTGTAGAGGTTTCGGACGAGTGGGTCTAAATGGGCCGAACACTGGACCCGTTAGAATTTTAACTGAGTAAAAAGAACTGTAATCGAGATTTTGCAATAAAATCATGTTGAAAAGTTCGTAATCAATTATATGAACTCCTAAAATTTGATTCTAACTTATTTTGCGGTCTTTTTTGTAAAGGTTTCGGACGAGCGGGTCTAAATGGGCCGAACAATGGACCCGTTAGAATTTTAACTGAGTAAAAAGTACAGAAATCGAGTTTTTTCAATATAATCGTATTGAAAAGCTCGTAATCAATTGTATGAACTCCTAAATTTAGATTAAAACTTATTTTGCAACCCTTTTGTAGAGGTTTCGGATGAGCGGTTCTAAATGGGCCTTTCAATGGACCCGTCAGAATTTTAACTGACTAAAAAGCACACAAATCGAGTTTTTGTAATATAATTGTGTTGAAAACCTCGTAATCAATTGTATGAACTCCTAAATTTGGATTAAAACTTATTTTGCAACCCATTTGTAGAGGTTTCGGACGAGCGGGTCTAAATGGGCCGAACAATGGATCCGTTAGAATTTTAACTGAGTAAAAAGAACAGAAATCGAGTTTTTGCAATATAATCGTGTTGAAAAGCTTGTAATCAATTGTATGAACTCCTAAATTTGGATTAAAACTTATTCTGCAACCCTTTGTAGAGGTTTCGGACGAGCGGGTCTAAATGGGCCGAACAGTGGACCCGTTAGAATTTTAATTGAATGAAATGTATAGAAATCGAGTTTTTGCAATATAATCGTGTTGAAAAGCACGTAATCAATTATATGCATCCCTGAATTTGGATTAAAACTTATTTTGCAGCCCTTTTTGTAGAGGTTTCGGACGAGCGGGTCTAAATGGGCCGAACAATGGACCCGTTAGAATTTTAACTGAGTAAAAAGTATAGAAATCGAGTTTTAGCAATATAATCGTGTGGAAAAGCTCGTAATCAATTATATGCATTCCTAAATTTGGATTAAAACTTATTTTGCAACCCTTTTTGTATAGGTTTCGGACGATCGGGTCTAAATGGGCCGAACAATGGACCCGTTAGAATTTTAACTGAGTAAAAAGAACAGTAATCGAGTTTTACAATATAATCATGTTGAAAAGCTCGTAATCAATTATATGCATTCCTAAATTTGGATTAAAACTTATTTTGCAACCCTTTTTGTATAGGTTTCGGACGATCGGGTCTAAATGGGCCGAACAATGGACCCGTTAGAATTTTAACTGAGTAAAAAGCACAAAATCGAGTTTTTGCAATATAATCGTGTTGAAAATCTCGTAAACAATTGTATGAACTCCTAAATTTGGATTAAAACTTATTTTGCAACCCTTTTGTAGAGGTTTCGTACGAGCGATCTAAATGGGTCGAACAATAGACCCGTTAGAATTTTAACTGAGTAAAAAGAACTGTAATCGAGATTTTTCAATATAATCGTGTTGAAAAGCTCGTAATCAATAATATGAACTCCTAAAATTTGATTCTAACTTCTTTTACGGTCTTTTTTTGTAAAGGTTTCGGACGAGCGTGTCTAAGTGGGCCGAAAAATGGACCCGTTAGAATTTTAACTGAGTAAAACGTACAGAAATCGAAATTTTACAATATAATCGTATTTAAAAGCTTGTAATCAATTGTATGAAATCCTAAATTTGGATTAAAACTTATTTTGCAACCCTTTTGTAGAGGTTTCGGACGAGCGGGTCTAAATGGGCCGAACAATGGACCCGTTAGAATTTTAACTGAGTAAAAAGAACAGAAATCAAGTTTTTGCAATATAATCGTGTTGAAAAGCTCGTAAACAATTGTATGAACTCCTAAATTTGGATTAAAACTTATTTTGCAACTCTTTTTTAGAAGTTTCAGACGAGCGGGTCTAAATGGGCCGAACAATGGACCCGTTAGAATCTTAACTGAGTAAAAAGAACAGAAATCTAGATTTTGCAATATAATATTTTTGAAAAGCTCGTAATTAATTATATGAACTCCCAAAATTTGATTCTAACTTATTTTGCAGTCTTTTTTGTAAAGGTTTCGGACGAGCGAGTCTAAATGGGCCGAACAATGGACCCGTTAGAATTTTAACTGAGTAAAAAGTACAGAAATCGAGTTTTTGCAATATAATCGTATTGAAAAGCTCGTAATCAAATGTATGAACTCCTAAATTTGGTTTAAAACTTATTTTGCAATCCTTTGTAGAGGTTTCGGACGAGCGGGTCTAAATGGGCCGAATAGTGGACCCGTTAGAATTTTAACTGAGTAAAATGTATAGAAATCGAGTTTTTGTAATATAATCGTGTTAAAAAGCACGTAATCAATTATTTGCATTCCTAAATTTGGATTAAAACTTATTTTGCAGCCCTTTTTGTATAGGTTTCGGACGGTCGGGTCTAAATGGGCCGAACAATGGACCCGTTAGAATTTTAACTGAGTAAAAAGTACAAAAATCGAGTTTTTGCAATATAATCGTATTGAAACGCTCATAATCAATTGTATGAAATCCTAAATTTGGATTAACACTTATTTTGCAACCTTTTTGTAGAGGTTTCGGACGAGCGGGTCTAAATGGGCCGAACAATGGACCCGTTAGAATTTTAACTGAGTAAAAAGCACAAAAATCGAGTTTTTGCAATATAATTGCGTTGAGAAGCTTGTAATCAATTCTATGAACTCCTAAATTTGGATTAAAACTTATTTTGCAACCCTTTTGTTGAGGTTTCAGACGAGCGGGTCTAAATGAGCCCAACAATGGACCCGTTAGAATTTTAATGGAGTAAAAAGTACAGAAATCTAGTTTTTGCAATATAATCGTTTTGAAAAGCTCGTAATCATATGTATGAACTCTTAAATTTGGATTAAAACTTATTTTGCAACTCTTTTTTAGGAGTTTCAGACGAGCGGGTCCTAATGGGCCGAAAATAGATCCGTTAGAATTAGAACTAAGTAGAAAGTATAGTAATTGAGTTTTTGAAATATAATTGTGTTGAAAAGCTCGTAATCAATTGGATGAACTCTTAAATTTGGATTAAAACTTATTTTGCAACCCTTTTGTAGAGGTTTCGGACGAGCGGGTCTAAATGGGCCGAACAGTGGACCCGTTAGAATTTTAGCTGAGTAAAAAGTATAGAAATTGAGTTTTTGCAATGTAATCATGTTGAAATGCTCGTAATCAATTATATACATTCCTAAATTTGGATTAAAACTTATTGTGCAACCCTTTTTGTATAGGTTTCGGACGATCGGGACTAAATAGGCCGAACAATGGACCCATTAGAATTTTAACTGAGTAAAAAGCACAAAAATCAAGTTTTTGCAATATAATCGTGTTCAACCGCTAGTGAACAATTGTATGAACTCCTAAATTTGGATTAAAACTTATTTTGCATCCCCTTTGTATAGGTTTCAGACGAACGGGTCTAAATGGGCCGAACAATGGGCCCGTTAGAATTTTAACTGAGTAAAAAAGCACAAAAATCGAGTTTTTGCAATATAATTGTGTTGAAAAGCTCATAATCAATTGTATGAACTCCTAAATTTGGATTAAAAATTATTTTGGAACCCTTTTGTAGAGGTTTCGGACGAGCGGGCATAAATGAGCCGAACAATGGACCCGTTAGAATATTAAATGAGTAAAAAGAACAGAAATCAAGTTTTTGCAATATAATCGTGTTGAAAAGCTGTTAATCAATTATATGAACTCCTAAAATTTGATTAAAATTTATTTTGCGATCTTTTTTGTAAAGGTTTCAGACGAGCGGGTCTAAATGGGCCGAACAATGGACCCGTTAGAATTTTAATTGAGTAAAAAGTATAGAAATCGAGTTTTTGCAATATAATCGTGTTGGAAAACTCGTAAACAATTGTATGAACTCCTAAATTTGGATTAAAACTTATTTTGCAACCCTTTTGTAGAGGTTTCAAACGAGCGGGTCTAAATGGGCCGAACAATGGACCCGTTAGAATATTAACTGAGTAAAAAGAACAGAAATCGAGTTTTTACAATATAATCGTGTTGAAAAGCTCTTAATCAATTATATGAACTCCTAAAGTTTGATTAAAACTTATTTTGCGATCTTTTTTTAGAGGTTTCGGACGAGCGGGTCTAAATGGGCCGAACAATGGACCCGTTAGAATTTTAATTGAGTAAAAAGTATAGAAATCGAGTTTTTGCAATATAATCGTCTTGAAAAGCTCGTAAACAATTGTATGAACTCCTAAATTTGGTTTAAAACTTATTTTGCAACCCTTTTGTAGAGGTTTCAGACGAGGAGGTCTAAATGGGCCGAACAATGGACCCGTTAGAATATTAACTGAGTAAAAAGAACAAAAATCGAGTTTTTTCAATATAATCGTGTTGAAAAGCTCGTAATCAATTGTATGAACTCCTAAATTTTGATTAAAACTTATTTTGCAACCCTTTTGTAGAGGTTTCGGACGAGCGGGTCTAAATGGGCCGAACAATGGACCCGTTAGAATTTTAACTGAGTAAAATGTACAAAAATTGAGTTTTTGAAATATAATCGTGTTGAAAAGCTTTTAATCAATTATATGAACTCCTAAATTTTGATTAAAACTTATTTTGCGATCTTTTTTGTAGAGGTTTCGGACGAGCGGGTCTAAATGGGCCGAACAATGGACCCGTTAGAATTTTAATTGAGTAAAAAGTATAGAAATCGAGTTTTTGCAATATAATCGTGTTGAAAAGCTTGTAAACAATTGTATGAACTCCTAAATTTGGATTAAAACTTATTTTGCAACACTTTTGTAGAGGTTTCAGACCAGCGGGTCCTAATGGGCCGAAAAATAGACTCGTTAGAATTTTAACTAAGTAAAAAGTATATTAATCGAGTTTTTGAAATATAATTGAGTTGAAAAGCTCGCAATCAATTGTATAAACTCCTAAATTTGGATTAAAACTTATTTTGCAACCCTTTTGTAGAGGTTTCGGACGAGCGAGTCTAAATGGGACGAACAATGGACCCGTTAGAATATTAACTGAGTAAAAAGAACAGAAATCGAGTTTTTGCAATATTATCATGTTGAAAAGCTCTTAATCAATTATTTGAACTCCTAAAATTTGATTAAAATTTATTTTGCGATCTTTTTTGTAAAGGTTTCGGACGAGCGGGTCTAAATGGGCCGAACAATGGACCCGTTAGAATTTTAATTGAGTAAAAAGTATAGAAATCGAGTTTTTGCAATATAATCTTGTTGAAAAGCTCGTAAACAATTGTATGAACTCCTAAATTTGGATTAAAACTTATTTTGCAACCCTTTTGTAGAGTTTCAGACGAGCAGGTCTAAATGGGCCGAACAATGGACCCGTTAGAATTTTAACTGAGTAAAAAGCACAAAAATCGAGTTTTTGCAATATAATTGTGTTGAAAAGCTCGTAAACAATTGTATGAACTCCTAAATTTAGATTAAAACTTATTATGCAACCCTTTTGTAGAGGTTTCAGACTAGCGGGTCTAAATGGGCTGAACAATGGACCCGTTAGAATATTAACTGAGTAAAAAGAACAGAAATCGAGTTTTTGCAATATAATTGTGTTGAAAAGCTCGTAAACATTTGTATGAACTCCTAAATTTGGATTAAACCTTATTTTGCAACCCTTTTGTAGAGGTTTCAGACGAGCGGGTCTAAATGGGCCGAACAATGGACCCGTTAGAATAGTAACTGAGTAAAAAGAACAGAAATCGAGTTTTTACAATATAATCGTGTTGAAAAGCTCTTAATCAATTATATGAACTCCTAAAATTTTATTAAAACTTATTTTGCGATCTTTTTTGTAGAGGTTTCGGACGAGCGGGTCTAAATGGGACGAACAATGGACCCGTTAGAATTTTAATTGAGTAAAAAGTATAGAAATCGAGTTTTTGCAATATAATCGTGCTAAAAAGCTCGTAAAAAATTGTATGAACTCCAAAATTTGGATTAAAACTTATTTTGCAACCCTTTTGTAGAGGTTTCAGACGAGCGGGTCTAAATGGGCCGAACAATGGACCCGTTAGAATATTAACTGAGTAAAAAGAACAGAAATCGAGTTTTTGCAATATAATTGTGTTGAAAAGCTCGTAAACATTTGTATGAACTCCTAAATTTGGATTAAAACTTATTTTGCAACCCTTTTGTAGAGGTTTCGGACGAGCGAGTCTAAACGGGCCTAGCAATGGACCCGATAGAATTTTAACTGAGTAAAATGTACAGAAATCGAGTTTTTGCAATATAATCGTGTTGAAAAGCTCTTAATCAATTATATGAACTCCTAAAATTTGATTAAAACTTATTTTGGGATCTTTTTTGTAGAAGTTTCGGACGAGCGTGTCTAAATGGGCCGAACAATGGACCCGTTAGAATTTTAATTGAGTAAAAAGTATAGAAATCGAGTTTTTGCAATATAATCGTATTGAAAATCTTGTAAATAATTGTATGAACTCCTAAATTTGGATTAAAACTTATTTTGCAACCCTTTTGTAGAGGTTTTGGACGAGCGGGTCCTAATGGGCCGAAAAATAGACTCGTTAGAATTTTAACTAAGTAAAAAGTATAGTAATCGAGTTTTTGAAATATAATTGTGTTGAAAAGCTCGCAACCAATTGTATAAACTCCTAAATTTGGATTAAAACTTATTTTGCAACCCTTTTGTAGAGGTTTTGGACGAACGGGTCTAAATGGGCCGAACAATGGACCCGTTAGAATATTAACTAAGTAAAAAGAACAGAAATCAAGTTTTTGCAATATTATCGTGTTGAAAAGCTCTTAATCAATTATATGAACTCCTACAATTTGATTAAAATTTATATTGCGATCTTTTTTGTAAAAGTTTCGGACGAGCGGGTCTAAATGGGCCGAACAATGGACCCGTTAGATTATTAACTGAGTAAAAAGAACAGAAATCAAGTTTTTGCAATATTATCGTGTTGAAAAGCTCTTAATCAATTATATGAACTCTTAAAATTTGATTAAAATTTATTTTGCGATCTTTTTTGTAAAGATTTCAGACGAGCGGGTCTAAATGAGCCGAACAATGGACCCGTTAGAATTTTAATTGAGTAAAAAGTATAGAAATCGAGTTTTTGCAATATAATCGTGTTGAAAAGCTCGTAAACAATTGTATGAACTCCTAAATTTGGATTAAAACTTATTTTGCAACCCTTTTGTAGAGGTTTCAGACGAGCGGGTCTAAATTGGCCGAACAATGGACCCGTTAGAATTTTAACTGAGTAAGAAGCACAAAAATCGAGTTTTTGCAATATAATTGTGTTGAAAAGCTCGTAAACAATTGTATGAACTCCTAAATTTGGATTAAAACTTATTTTGCAACCCTTTTGTAGAGGTTTCAGACGAGCGGGTCTAAATGGGCCGAACAATGGACCCGTTAGAATATTAACTGAGTAAAAAGAACAGAAATCGAGTTTTTGCAATATAATCGTGTTGAAAAGCTCTTAATCAATTATATGAACTCCTAAAGTTTGATTAAAACTTATTTTGGGATCTTTTTTGTAGAGGTTTCGGACGAGCGGGTATTAATGGGCCGAACAATTGACCCCTTAGAATTTTAACGGAGTAAAAAGTACAGAAATCTAGTTTTTGCAATATAATCATTTTGAAAAGCTCGTAATCATCTGTATGAACTCTTAAATTTGGATTAAAACTTATTTTGCAACCCTTTTGTAGAGGTTTTAGACGAGCGGGTCTAAATGGGCCGAACAATGGACTCGTTAGAATTTTAACCGAGTAAAAAGTATAGTAATCGAGTTTTTGCAATATAATTGTGTTGAAAAGCTCGTAATCAATTATATGCATTCCTAAATTTGGATTAAAACTTATTTTGCAACCCCTTTTGTATAGGTTTCGGACGATCGGGTCTAAATGGGCCGAACAATGGACCCGTTAGAATTTTAACTGAGTAAAAAGCACAAAAATCGAGTTTTTACAATATAATTATGTTGAAAAGCTCGTAATCAATTGTATGAACTCCTAAATTTGGATTAAAACTTATTTTGCAACCCTTTTGTAGAGGTTTCGGACGAGCGGGTCTAAATGGGCCGAACAATGGACACGTTAGAATATTAACTGAGTAAAAAGAACAGAAATTGAGTTTTTGCAATATAATCGTGTTGAAAAGCTCTTAATCAATTATATGATCTCCTAAAATTTGGTTAAAACTTATTTTGCGATCTTTTTTGTAAAGGTTTCGGACGAGCGGGTCTAAATGGGCCGAACAATGGGCCCGTTAGAATTTTAACTGAGTAAAAAAGCACAAAAATCGAGTTTTTGCAATATAATTGTGTTGAAAAGCTCGTAATCAATTGTATGAACTCCTAAATTTGGATTAAAAATTATTTTGGAACCCTTTTGTAGAGGTTTCGGACGAGCGGGCATAAATGGGCCGAACAATGGACCCGTTAGAATATTAAATGAGTAAAAAGAACAGAAATCAAGTTTTTGCAATATAATCGTGTTGAAAAGCTGTTAATCAATTATATGAACTCCTAAAATTATGATTAAAATTTATTTTGCGATCTTTTTTGTAAAGGTTTCAGACGAGCGGGTCTAAATGGGCCGAACAATGGACCCGTTAGAATTTTAATTGAGTAAAAAGTTTAGAAATCGAGTTTTTGCAATATAATCGTGTTGGAAAACTCGTAAACAATTGTATGAACTCCTAAATTTGGATTAAAACTTATTTTGCAACCCTTTTGTAGAGGTTTCAAACGAGCGGGTCTAAATGGGCCGAACAATGGACCCGTTAGAATATTAACTGAGTAAACAGAAATCGAGTTTTTACAATATAATCGTGTTGAAAAGCTCTTAATCAATTATATGAACTCCTAAAATTTGATTAAAACTTATTTTGCTATTTTTTTTAGAGGTTTCGGACGAGCGGGTCTAAATGGGCCGAACAATTGACCCGTTAGAATTTTAATTGAGTAAAAAGTATAGAAATCGAGTTTTTGCAATATAATCGTCTTGAAAAGCTCATAAACAATTGTATGAACTCCTAAATTTGGATTAAAACTTATTTTGCAACCCTTTTGTAGAGGTTTCAGACGAGGAGGTCTAAATGGGCCGAACAATGGACCCGTTAGAATATTAACTGAGTAAAAAGAACAAAAATCGAGTTTTTTCAATATAATCGTGTTGAAAAGCTCGTAATCAATTGTATGAACTCCTGAATTTTAATTAAAACTTATTTTGCAACCCTTTTGTAGAGGTTTCGGACGAGCGGGTCTAAATGGGCCGAACAATGGACCCGTTAGAATTTTAACTGAGTAAAAAGTACAGAAATCGAGTTTTTGCAATATAATCGTATTGAAACGCTCGTAATCAATTGTATGAACTCCTAAATTTAGATTAACACTTATTTTGCAACCTTTTTGTAGAGGTTTCGGACGAGCCGGTCTAAATGGGCCGAACAATGGAAACGTTAGAATTTTAACTGAGTAAAAAGCACAAAAATCGAGTTTTTGCAATATAATTGCGTTGAAAAGCTCGTAATCAATTGTATGAACTCCTAAATTTGGATTAAAACTTATTTTCCAACCCTTTTGTTGAGGTTTTGGACGAGCGGGTCTAAATGAGCCGAACAATGGACCCGTTAGAATTTTAACGAAGTAAAAAGTACAGAAATCTAGTTTTTGCAATATAATCATTTTGAAAAGCTCCTAATCATCTGTATGAACTCTTAAATTTGGATTAAAACTTATTTTGCAACCCTTTTTTAGAGGTTTCAGACGAGCGGGTCCTAATGGGCCGAGAATAAGACCCATTAGAATTTTAACTAAGTAAAGAGTATAGTAATCGAGTTTTTGCAATATAATTGTGTTGAAAAGCTCGTAATCAATTGTATGAACTCCTAAATTTGGATTAAAACTTATTTTGCAACCCTTTTGTAGAGGTTTCGGACGAGCGGGTCTAAATGGGCCGAACATTGGACCCGTTAGAATTTTAACTGAGTAAAAAGTATAGAAATCGAGTTTTTGCAATATAATCATGTTGAAATGCTCGTAATCAATTATATAAATTCCTAAATTTGGATTAAAACTTATTGTGCAACCCTCTTTGTATAGGTTTCGGACGATCGGGTCTAAATAGGACGAACAATAGACCCGTTAGAATATTAACTGAGTAAAAAGAACAGAAATCGTGTTTTTACAATATAATCGTGTTGAAAAGCTCTTAATCAATTATATGAACTCCTAAAATTTGATTAAAACTTATTTTGCTATCTTTTTTTAGAGGTTTCGGACGAGCGGGTCTAAATGGGCCGAACAATTGACCCGTTAGAATTTTAATTGAGTAAAAAGTATAGAAATCGAGTTTTTGCAATATAATCGTCTTGAAAAGCTCGTAAACAATTGTATGAACTCCTAAATTTGGATTAAAACTTATTTTGCAACCCTTTTGTAGAGGTTTCAGACGAGGAGGTCTAAATGGGCCGAACAATGGACCCGTTAGAATATTAACTGAGTAAAAAGAACAAAAATCGAGTTTTTTCAATATAATCGTGTTGAAAAGCTCGTAATCAATTGTATGAACTCCTGAATTTTTAATTAAAACTTATTTTGCAACCCTTTTGTAGAGGTTTCGGACGAGCGGGTCTAAATGGGCCGAACAATGGACCCGTTAGAATTTTAACTGAGTAAAATGTACAAAAATTGAGTTTTTGCAAAATAATCGTGTTGAAAAGCTCTTAATCAATTATATGAACTCCTAAATTTTGATTAAAACTTATTTTGCGATCTTTTTTGTACAGGTTTCGGACGAGCGGGTCTAAATGGGCCGAACAATGGACCCGTTAGAATTTTAATTGAGTAAAAAGTATAGAAATCGAGTGTTTGCAATATAATCGTGTTGAAAAGCTTGTAAAATATTGTATGAACTCCTAAATTTGGATTAAAACTTATTTTGCAACACTTTTGTAGAGGTTTCAGACCAGCGGGTCCTAATGGGCCGAAAAATAGACTCGTTAGAATTTTAACTAAGTAAAAAGTATATTAATCGAGTTTTTGAAATATAATTGAGTTGAAAAGCTCGCAATCAATTGTATAAACTCCTAAATTTGGATTAAAACTTATTTTGCAACCCTTTTGTAGAGGTTTCGGACGAGCGAGTCTAAATGGGACGAACAATGGACCCGTTAGAATATTAACTGAGTAAAATGAACAGAAATCGAGTTTTTGCAATATTATCGTGTTGAAAAGCTCTTAATCAATTATTTGAACTCCTAAAATTTGATTAAAATTTATTTTGCGATCTTTTTTGTAAAGGTTTCGGACGAGCTGGTCTAAATGGGCCGAACAATGGACCCGTTAGAATTTTAATTGAGTAAAAAGTATAGAAATCGAGTTCTTGCAATATAATCGTGTTGAAAAGCTCGTAAACAATTGTATGAACTCCTAAATTTGTATTAAAACTTATTTTGCAACCCTTTTGTAGAGGTTTCAGACGAGCAGGTCTAAATGGGCCGAACAATGGACCCGTTAGAATTTTAACTGAGTAAAAAGCACAAAAATCGAGTTTTTGCAATATAATTGTGTTGAAAAGCTCATAAACAATTGTATGAACTCCTAAATTTAGATTAAAACTTATTTTGCAACCCTTTTGTAGAGGTTTCAGACGAGCGGGTCTAAATGGACTGAACAATGGACCCGTTAGAATATTAACTGAGTAAAAAGAACAGAAATCGAGTTTTTACAATATAATTGTGTTGAAAAGCTCGTAAACATTTGTATGAACTCCTAAATTTGAATTAAACCTTATTTTGCAACCCTTTTGTAGAGGTTTCAGACGAGCGGGTCTAAATGGGCCGAACAATGGACCCGTTAGAATAGTAACTGAGTAAAAAGAACAGAAATCGAGTTTTTACAATATAATCGTGTTGAAAAGCTCTTAATCAATTATATGAACTCCTAAAATTTTATTAAAACGTATTTTGCGATCTTTTTTGTAGAGGTTTCGGACGAGCGGGTCTAAATGGGCCGAACAATGGACCCGTTAGAATTTTAATTGAGTAAAAAGTATAGAAATCGAGTTTTTGCAATATAATCGTGCTGAAAAGCTCGTAAAAAATTGTATGAACTCCAAAATTTGGATTAAAACTTATTATGTAACCCTTTTGTAGAGGTTTCAGACGAGCGGGTCTAAATGGGCCGAACAATGGACCCGTTAGAATATTAACTGAGTAAAAAGAACAGAAATCGAGTTTTTGCAATATAATTGTGTTGAAAAGCTCGTAAACATTTGTATGAACTCCTAAATTTGGATTGAAACTTATTTTGCAACCCTTTTGTAGAGGTTTCGGATGAGCGGGTCTAAACGGGCCGAACAATGGACCCGATAGAATTTTAACTGAGTAAAATGTACAGAAATCGAGTTTTTGCAATATAATCGTGTTGAAAAGCTCTTAATCAATTATATGAACTCCTAAAATTTGATTAAAACTTATTTTGGGATCTTTTTTGTAGAAGTTTCGGACGAGCGGGTCTAAATGGGTCGAATAATGGACCTGTTAGAATTTTAATTGAGTAAAAAGTATAGAAATCGAGTTTTTGCAATATAATCGTGTTGAAAAGCTCGTAAATAATTGTATGAACTCCTAAATTTGGATTAAAACTTATTTTGCAACCCTTTTGTAGAGGTTTCAGACGAGCGGGTCTAAATGGGCCGAACAATGGACCCGTTAGAATATTAACTGAGTAAAAAGAACAGAAATCGAGTTTTTGCAATATAATCGTGTTGAAAAGCTCTTAATCAATTATATGAACTCCTAAAGTTTGATTAAAACTTATTTTGCGATCTTTTTTGTAGAGGTTTCGGACGAGCGGGTATTAATGGGCCGAACAATTGACCCGTTAGAATTTTAACTGAGTAAAAGACAGTAATCGAGATTTTACAATATAATCATGTTGAAAAGCTCGTAATCAATTATATGAACTCCTAAAATTTGATTCTAACTTCTTTTGCGGTCTTTTTTGTAAAGGTTTCGGACGAGCGGGTCTAAATGGGCCGAACAATGGACCCGTTAGAATTTTAACTGAGTAAAAAGTATAGAAATCGAGTTTTTTCAATATAATCATATTGGAAAGCTCGTAATTAATTGTATGAACTCCTAAATTTGGATTAAAACTTATTTTTCAACCCTTTTGTAGAGGTTTCGGACGAGCGGTTTTAAATGGGCCGAACAATGTACCCGTTAAAATTTTAACTGAGTAAAAAGCACAACAATCAAGTGTTTGCAATATAGTCGTGTTGAAAAGCTCGTAATCAATTATATGAAATGCCAAAATTTGACTCTAACTTGTTTTGCGGTCTTTTTTGTAGAGGTTTCGGACGAGCGGGTCTAAATGGGGCGAACAATGGACCCTTTAGAATTTTAACTGAGTAAAAAGAACAAAAATCGAGTTTTTTCAATATAATAGTGTTGAAAAGCTCGTAATCAATTGTATGAACTCCTAAATTTGGATTAAAACTTATTTTGCAACCCTTTTGTAGAGGTTTCGGACGAGCCGGTCTAAACGGGCCGAACAATGGACCCGTTAGAATATTAACTGAGTAAAAAGAACAGAAATCAAGTTTTTGCAATATAATCGTGTTGAAAAGCTCTTAATCAATTATATGAACTCCTAAAATTTGATTAAAATTTATTTTGCGATCTTTTTTGTAAAGGGTTCGGACAAGAAGGTCTAAATGGGCCAAACAATGGACCCGTTAGAATCTTATCTGAGTAAAAAGTACATAAAATGAGTTTTGCAATATAATCGTATAGAAAAGCTAGTAATCAATTGTAGAACTCCTAAATTTGGATTAAAACTTATTTTGCAACCCTTTTGTAGAGGTTTCGAACGAGCGGTTCTAAATGGGCCGAACAATGGACCCGTTAGAATTTTAACTGAGTAAAAAAGCACAAAAATCGAGTTTTTGCAAAATAATTGTGCAAAAAAGCTCGTAATCAATTGTATGAACTCCTAAATTTGGATTAAAACTTATTTTGCAACCCTTTTGTAGAGGTTTCGGACGAGCGGGTCTAAATGGGCCGAACAATGGACCCGTTAGAATTTTAACTGAGTAAAAAGTACAGAAATCGAGGTTTTTCAATATAATCGTATTGGAAAGCTAGTAATTAATTGTATGAACTCCTAAATTTGGATTAAAACTTATTTTGCAACCCTTTTGTAAAGGTTTCGGACGAGCGGTTTTAAATGGGCAGAATAATGGACCCGTTAGAATTTTAACTGAGTAAAAAGCACAAAAATCGAGTTTTTGCAATATAGTCGTGTTGAAAAGCTCGTAATCAATTATATGAAATCCTAAAATTTGACTCTAACTTGTTTTGCTGTCTTTTTGTAGAGGTTTCGGACGAGCGGGTCTAAATGGGGGGAACAATGGACCCTTTAGAATTTTAACTGAGTAAAAAGAACAAAAATCGAGTTTTTGCACTATAATAGTGTTGAAAAGCTCGTAATAAATTGTATGAACTCCTAAATTTGGATTAAAACTTATTTTGCAACCCTTTTGTAGAGGTTTCGGACGAGCGGGTCTAAATGGGCCGAACAATGGACCCGTTAGAATATTAACTGAGTAAAAAGAATAGAAATCGAGTTTTTGCAAAATAATCGTGTTGAAAAGCTCTTAATCAATTATATGATCTCCTAAAATTTGATTAAAACTTATTTTGTGATCTTTTTTGTAAAGGTTTCGGACGAGCGGGTCTAAATGGGGCGAACAATGAGTACAGAAATCGAGTTTTTGCAATATAATCGTGTTGAAAAGCTCGTAATCAATTGTATGAACTCCTAAATTTTGATTAAAACTTATTTTGCAACCCTTTTGTTGAGGTTTCGGACGAGCGTGTCTAAATGGGCCGAACAATGGACCTGTTAGAATTTAAACTGAGTAAAAAGAACTGTAATCGAGATTTTGCAATATAATCATGTTGAAGAGCTCGTAATCAATTATATGAACTCCGAAAATTTGATTCTAACTTATTTTGCGGTCTTTTTTTGTAAAGGTTTCGGACGAGCGGGTCTAAATGGGCCGAACAATGGACCCGTTAGAATTTTAACTGAGTAAAAAGTACAGAAATCGAGTTTTTTCAATATAATCGTATTGGAAAGCTTGTAATTAATTGTATGAACTCCTAAATTTGGATTAAAACTTATTTTGCAACCCTTTTGTAGAGGTTTCAGACGAGCGGTTTTAAATGGGCCGAACAATGGACCCGTTAGAATTTTAACTGAGTAAAAAGCACAAAAATCGTGTTTTTGCAATATAGTCGTGTTGAAAAGCTCGTAATCAATTATATGAAATCCTAAAATTTGACTCTAACTTGTTTTGCGGTCTTTTTTGTAGAGGTTTCGGACGAGCGGGTCTAAATGGGGCGAACAATGGACCCTTTAGAATTTTAACTGAGTAAAAAGAACAAAAATCGAGTTTTTGCAATATAATAGTGTTAAAAAGCTCGTAATAAATTGTATGAACTCCTAAATTTGGATTAAAACTTATTTTGCAACCCTTTTGTAGAGGTTTCGGACGAGCGGGTCTAAACGGGCCGAACAATGGACCCGTTAGAATATTAACTGAGTAAAAAGAACAGAAATCAAGTTTTTGCAATATAATCGTATTGAAAAGCTCCTAATCAATTGTATGAACTCCTAAATTTGGATTAAAACTTATTTTGCAACTCTTTTGTAGAGGTTTCGGACGAGCGGTTCTAAATGGGCCGAACAATGGACCCGTTAGAATTTTAAATGAGTAAAAAGCACAAAAATCGAGTTTTTGCAATATAATTGTGCTGAAAAGCTCGTAATCAATTGTATGAACTCCTAAATTTGGATTAAAACTTATTTTGCAACCCTTTTGTAGAGGTTTCGGACGAGCGGGTCTAAATGGGCCGAACAATGGACCCGTTAGAATATTAACTGAGTAAAAAGAACAGAAATTGAGTTTTTGCATTATAATCGTGTTGAAAAGCTCTTAATCAATTATATGATCTCCTAAAATTTGATTAAAACATATTTTGCGATCTTTTTTGTAAAGGTTTCGGACGAGCGGGTCTAAATGTGCCGAAAAATGGACCCGTTAGAATTTTAACTGAATAAAAAGTACATAAATCGAGTTTTTACAATATAATCGTGTTGAAAAGCTTGTAATCAATTGTATGAACTCCTAAATTTTGATTAAAACTTATTTTGCAACCCTTTTGTAGAGGTTTCGGACGAGCGGGTCTAAATGGGCCGAACAATGGACCCGTTAGAATTTTTAACTGAGTAAAAAGAACTGTAATCGAGATTTTGCAATATAATCATGTTGAAAAGCTTGTAATCAATTATGTGAACTCCGAAAATTTGATTCTAACTTATTTTGCGGTCTTTTTTTGTAAAGGTTTCGGACGAGCGGGTCTAAATGGGCCGAACAATGGACCCGTTAGAATTCTAACTGAGTAAAAAGTACAGAAATTGAGTTTTTTCAATATAATCGTATTGAAGGTGAAATTGAAGAGATAGTGTGAAATTGAAGGTGAAATCAAAAGGAAATGGATTCCTGATATATCGCAACTTATCCGTTAAGAACATTCGAATTATCCCGCTTTGTTGGAACAAAAAAATCTCGCAAAGAACGGGGTAATGGATTCTCAAAGCGTTGCCTCTCCTCCAATGAGAGTGAACAACACTGTAACCCTGCATGGAGACCGTGGTAGTAACGTACCTGGCCCGGAATACCATCGCTACATAAATTACCATTATTGTCTGCATGGAGGGGAATGGAGAAACCTTAGCTGCAGTGCGCGATGGTCTCAGAATGTATCCTGGCAGATTGCTAGCAACCAGCAATCCACACGTGAGGAGTATCACTAATATATATAAGAGAATAAAATTACCCGGATATAATAATATAGATGCTGCATGGTGTAAATGGTTGCATCTATGCATCCGTTTGCATGCAAGCCCTCGCCATGCAGTAGGTTGGCCAAATACGATAATAATAGACTTGCAATTCTCGTACCATTGTCCAAGAGAAGCAAGGGTACAAGGCTGTGACGGCCAGGATAACCCATGTGCCATGTTTATGAGGGCTGGGGTGACGAAGGCCACCCATAAGTGTGACCCAACAGAATCAAAACAATCCGAAAGATTATTAAGATTACAAAAAATTATTATGATGAGATTAACATGGAAAATTATGGATGATGGCAGAAAGTATGATTTCCATGACAATAATAAAATGGATAAACAAACCTGTACGTGCCAATGAGGGGTAGCCATGGAGAACTCCGGTGGTATCCCTTTGGCCAGAGGGTGGTGTGACACCAACCAACATGGAAAGATCTGTAGATGGTTAGAGGAAGCCATGGCAATGCCAACGGGAAAGTAAAATTCTGCGGGGTGAGGGTTCGAATTACCACAGTCACCGTTTGGGTGCTAAGCAAGCACCACGGCGGTGGAGGTGAAGGGGAGAGGTGGTAGAAGTGGTGGTGGAAGGGTGGAAAGTGGTGGTGGTGGTGGTGGCTGGAGTGGAAGGGGAAAAGGAGAGGGAGAGTTAGAGAGAAAAAAGTTGAGAGAGTTTTCATCACACCCACCACCCGTTAGAATTTTAACTGAGTAAAAACTACATAAATCGAGTTTTTGCAATATAATCGTGTTGAAAAGCTCGTAATCAATTGTATGAACTCCTAAATTTTTATTAAAACTTATTTTGCAACCCTTTTGTAGAGGTTTGGGACAAGCGGGTCTAAATGGGCCGAACAATGGACCCGATAGAATTTTACCTGAGTAAAAAGCACAAAAATTGAGTTTTTACAATATAATTGTGTTGAAAAGCTCGTAATCAATTGTATGAACTCCTAAATTTGGATTAAAACTTATTTTGCAACCCTTTTTGTAGAGGTTTCGGACGAGCGGGTCTAAATGGGCTGAACAATGGACCCGTTAGAATTTTAAATGAGTAAAAAGTACAGAAATCAAGTTTTTGCAATATAGTCGTGTTGAAAAGCTCGTAATCAATTATATGAAATCCTAAAATTTGACTCTAACTTGTTTTGCGGTTTTTTGTAGAGGTTTCGGACGAGCGGGTCTAAATGGGGCGAACAATGGACCCTTTAGAATTTTAACTGAGTAAAAAGAACAAAAATCGAGTTTTTGCAATATAATAGTGTTGAAAAGCTCGTAATCAATTGTATGAACTCCTAAATTTGGATTAAAACATATTTTGCAACTCTTTTGTAGAGATTTCGGACGAGCGGGTCTAAATGGGGCGAACAATGGACCCTTTAGAATATTAACTAAGTAAAAAGAACAGAAATCGAGTTTTTGCAATATAATTGTGTTGAAAAGCTCGTAATCAATTGTATGAACTCCTAAATTTGGATTAAAACTTATTTTGCAACCCTTTTGTAGAGGTTTCGGACGAGCGGGTCTAAATAGGCCGAACAATGGACCCGTTAGAATATTAACTGAGTAAAAAGAACAGAAATCAAGTTTTTGCAATATAGTCGTGTTGAAAAGCTCTTAATCAATTATATGAAATCGTAAAATTTGATTAAAATTTATTTTGCGATCTTTTTTGTAAAGGTTTCGGACGAGCGGGTCTAAATGGGACGAACAATGGACCCGTTAGAATTTTAACTGAGTAAAAAGTATAGAAGTCGAGTTTTTGCAATATAATCGTGTTGAAAAGCTCGTAATCAATTGTATGAACTCCTAAATTTGGATTAAAACTTATTTTGCAACACTTTTGTAGAGGTTTCGGATGAGCAGGTCTAAATTGGCCGAACAATGGACCCGTTAGAATTTTAACTGAGTAAAAATCACAAAAATCAAGTTTTTGCAATATAATTGTGTTGAAAAGCTCGTAATCAATTGTATGAACTCCTAAATTTGGATTAAAACTTATTTTGCAACCCTTTTGTAGAGGTTTCGGACGAGCGGGTCTAAATGGGCCGAACAATGGACCCGTTAGAATATTAACTGATTAAAAAGAACAGAAATCAAGTTTTTGCAATATAGTCGTGTTGAAAAGCTCTTAATCAATTATATGAAATCGTAAAATTTGATTAAAATTTATTTTGCGATCTTTTTTGTAAAGGTTTCGGACGAGCGGGTCTAAATGGGACGAACAATGGACCCGTTAGAATTTTAACTGAGTAAAAAGTACAAAAGTCGAGTTTTTGCAATATAATCGTATTGAAAAGCTCGTAATCAATTGTATGAACTCCTAAATTTGGATTAAAACTTATTTTGCAACCCTTTTGTGGAGGTTTCGGATGAGCAGGTCTAAATGGGCCGAACAATGGACCCGTTAGAATTTTAACTGAGTAAAAATCACAAAAATCAAGTTTTTGCAATATAATTGTGTTGAAAAGCTCGTAATCAATGGTATGAACTCCTAAATTTGGATTAAAACGTATTTTGCAACCCTTTTGTAGAGGTTTCGGACGAGCGGGTCTAAATGGGCCGAACAATGGACCCGTTAGAATTTTATCTGAGTAAAAAGTACAGAAATCAAGTTTTTGCAATATAATCGTGTTGAAAAGCTCTTAATCAATTATATGAACTCCTAAAATTTGATTAGAACTTACTTTGCGATCTTTTTTGTAAAGGTTTCGCACGAGCGGGTCTAAATGGGACGAACAATGGACCCGTTAGAATTTTAACTGAGTAAAAAGTACATAAATCGAGTTTTTGCAATATAATCGTGTTGAAAAGTTCATAATCAATTGTATGAACTCCTAAATTTTGATTAAAACTTATTTTGCAAACCTTTTGTAGAGGTTTCAGACGAGCGGGTCTAAATGGGCCGAACAATGGACCCTTTTGAATTTTAACTGAGTAAAAAGCAAAAAAATCGTGTTTTTGCAATATAATTGTGTTGAAAAGCTCGTAATCAATTGTATGAACTCCTAAATTTGGATTAAAACTTATTTTGCAACCCTTTTGTAGAGGTTTCGGACGAGCGGGTCTAAATTGGCCGAACAATGGACCCGTTAGAATATTAACTGAGTAAAAAGAACAGAAATCGAGTTTTTGCCATATAATCATGTTGAAAAGCTCTTAATCAATTATATGAACTCCTAAAATTTGATTAAAACTTATTTTGCGATCTTTTTTGTAAAGGTTTCGGATGAGCGGGTCTAAATGGGCCGAACAATGGACCCGTTAGAATATTAACTGAGTAAAAAGAACAGAAATCAAGTTTTTGCAATATAGTCGTGTTGAAAAGCTCTTAATCAATTATTTGAAATCGTAAAATTTGATTAAAATTTATTTTGCGATCTTTTTTGTAAAGGTTTCGGACGAGCGGGTCTAAATGGGACGAACAATGGACCCGTTAGAATTTTAACTGAGTAAAAAGTATAGAAGTTGAGTTTTTGCAATATAATCGTGTTGAAAAGCTCGTAATCAATTGTATGAACTCCTAAATTTGGATTCAAACTTATTTTGCAACACTTTTGTAGAGGTTTCGGATGAGCAGGTCTAAATTGGCCGAACAATGGACCCGTTAGAATTTTAACTGAGTAAAAATCACAAAAATCAAGTTTTTGCAATATAATTGTGTTGAAAAGCTCGTGATCAATTGTATGAACTCCTAAATTTGGATTAAAACTTATTTTGCAACCCTTTTGTAGAGGTTTCGGACGAGCGGGTCTAAATGGGCCGAACAATGGACCCGTTAGAATATTAACTGATTAAAAAGAACAGAAATCAAGTTTTTGCAATATAGTCGTGTTGAAAAGCTCTTAATCAATTATATGAAATCGTAAAATTTGAATAAAATTTATTTTGCGATCTTTTTTGTAAAGGTTTCGGACGAGCGGGTCTAAATGGGAGGAACAATGGACCCGTTAGAATTTTAACTGAGTAAAAAGTACAAAAGTCGAGTTTTTGCAATATAATCGTGTTGAAAAGCTCGTAATCAATTGTATGAACTCCTAAATTTGGATTAAAACTTATTTTGCAACCCTTTTGTGGAGGTTTCGGATGAGCAGGTCTAAATGGGCCGAACAATGGACCCGTTAGAATTTTAACTGAGTAAAAATCACAAAAATCAAGTTTTTGCAATATAATTGTGTTGAAAAGCTCGTAATCAATTGTATGAACTCCTAAATTTGGATTAAAACGTATTTTGCAACCCTTTTGTAGAGGTTTCGGACGAGCGGGTCTAAATGGGCCGAACAATGGACCCGTTAGAATTTTATCTGAGTAAAAAGTACAGAAATCAAGTTTTTGCAATATAATCGTGTTGAAAAGCTCTTAATCAATTATATGAACTCCTAAAATTTGATTAGAACTTACTTTGCGATCTTTTTTGTAAAGGTTTCGCACGAGCGGGTCTAAATGGGACGAACAATGGACCCGTTAGAATTTTAACTGAGTAAAAAGTACATAAATCGAGTTTTTGCAATATAATCGTGTTGAAAAGTTCATAATCAATTGTATGAACTCCTAAATTTTGATTAAAACTTATTTTGCAAACCTTTTGTAGAGGTTTCGGACGAGCGGGTCTAAATGGGCCGAACAATGGACCCTTTGGAATTTTAACTGAGTAAAAAGCAAAAAAATCGTGTTTTTGCAATATAATTGTGTTGAAAAGCTCGTAATCAATTGTATGAACTCCTAAATTTGGATTAAAACTTATTTTGCAACCCTTTTGTAGAGGTTTCGGACGAGCGGGTCTAAATTGGCCGAACAATGGACCCGTTAGAATATTAACTGAGTAAAAAGAACAGAAATCGAGTTTTTGCCATATAATCATGTTGAAAAGCTCTTAATCAATTATATGAACTCCTAAAATTTGATTAAAACTTATTTTGCGATCTTTTTTGTAAAGGTTTCGGATGAGCGGGTCTAAATGGGCCGAACAATGGACCCGTTAGAATTTTAACTGAGTAAAAAGAACTGTAATCGAGATTTTGCAATATAATCTTGTTGAAAAGCTCGTAATCAATTGTATGAACTTCTAAATTTTGATTAAAACTTATTTTGCAACCCTTTTGTAGAGGTTTCGGACGAGCGGGTCTAAATGGGCCTAACAATGGACCCGTTAGAATTTTACCTAAGTAAAAAGAACAAAAGTCGAGTTTTTGCAATATAATTGTGTTGAAAAGCTCGTAATCAATTGTATGAACTCCTAAATTTGGATTAGAACTTATTTTGCAACCCTTTTGTAGAGGTTTTGGACGAACGAGTTTAATGGGCCGAACAATGGACCCGTTAGAATTTTAACTGAGTAAAAACTAAAGAAATCAAGTTTTTGCAATATAGTCGTGTTGAAAAGCTCGTAATCAATTATATGAAATCCTAAAATTTGACTCTAACTTGTTTTGCAGTTTTTTTGTAGAGGTTTCGGACGAGCGGGTCTAAATGGGGCGAACAATGGACCCTTTAGAATTTTAACTGAGTAAAAAGAGAAGAAATCGAGTTTTTGCAATATAATCGTGTTGAAAACCTCATAAACAATTGTATGAACTCCTAAATTTGGATTAAAACTTATTTTGCAACCCTTTTGTAGAGGTTTCGGACGAGCGGGTCTAAATGGGCCGAACAATGGACCCGTTAGAATATTAACTGAGTAAAAAGAATTGTAATCGAGATTTTGCAATATAATCGTGTTGAAAAGCTCTTAATCAATTATATGAACTCCTAAAATTTGATTAAAATTTATTTTGCGATCTTTTTTGTAAGGGTTTCGGACGAGCGGGTCTAAATGGGCCGAACAATGGACCCGTTAGAATTTTAACTGAGTAAAAAGTACAGAAATCGAGTTTTTGCAATATAATCGTGTTGAAAAGCTCGTAATCAATTGTATGATCTCCTAAATATGATTAAAACTTATTTTGCAACCCTTTTGTAAAGGTTTCAGACGAGCGGGTCTAAATGGGCCGAACAATGGACCCGTTAGAATATTAACTGAAGTGGCACATGCAATGCCACAATATATCATGTCATGCTACCTACTGCCACAAAATATCATAGATGACATGATTGTCTCTATCCGCCGTTATTGGTGGTCAGGACGTAGCAATAGGCGAGGATGGCCGCTGCTTTCTTGGGACTCCCTCTATACCGCCAAATCAACAGGGGGACTCGGCTTTCTTGACCTCCACGATTTTAATCCAAATTCTAACGGTCCATTGTTCGGCCCATTTGACCCGCTCGTCCGAAAACTCTACAAAAGGGCTGCAAAATAAGTTTTAATCCAAATTTGGGAGTTCATATAATTGATTATGAGGTTTTCAACACGATTATATTGCAAAAACTCGATTTCTGTACTTTTTACTCAGTTAAAGTTCTAACGGGTCCGTTGTTCGGCCCATTTAGACCCGCTCATCCGAAACCTCTACAAAAATGACCACAAAACAAGTTTTAATACAAATTTAGGAGTTCATACAATTGATTACGAGCTTTTCAACACGATTACATTGTAAAAATTCAAATTTTGTACTTTTTACTCAGTTAAAATTCTAACAGGTCCATTTTACGGCCCATTTAGACCCGCTCCTCCAAAACCTCCACAAAAGGACCACAAAACAAGTTTTAATCAAAATTTAGGAGTTCATACAATTTATTACGAGCTTTTCAACACGATTATATTGCAAACACTCGATTCTGTACTTTTTACTCATTTAAAATTCTAACGGGTCCATTATTCGGCCCAATTAGACTCGCTCGTCCGAAACTTCTACAAAAAAGACCGCAAAATAAGTTATAATCAAATTTTAGGAGTTCATATAATTGATCACGAGCTTTTCAACACGATTATTTTGCTAAAACTCAATTTTTGTACTTTTTACTCGGTTAAAACTCTAACAGCTCCATTGTTTGACCCATTTAGACCCGCTCGTCCCAAACCTTACAAAAAGGATCGTAAAATTAGTTTTAATCAAAATTAAGGACTTCATATAATTGATTACGAGCTTTTCAACATGATTATATTGAAAAAAACTCAATTTCTGTACTTTTTACTCAGGTGAACTTCTAACAGGTCCATTTTTCGTCCCATTTAGACTCGCTCATCTGAAACCTCTACAAAAATGACCGAAAAACAAGTTTTAATCAAATTTTAGGAGTTCATATAATTGAATACGAGCTTTTCAACACGATTATATTGCAAAAACTCGATTTCTGTACTTTTTACTCAGTTAAAATTCTAACGGGTCCATTGTTCGGCCCATTTAGACCCGCTCGTCCGAAACCTCTATAAAAGGGTTGCAAAATAAGTTTTAATCCAAATTTTGGAGTTTATACAATTGATTATAAGCTTTTCAACACGATTATATTGAAAAAACTCAATTTCTGTACTATTTACCCAGTTAAAATTCTAACGGGTCCATTTTTCGGCCCATTTAGACCCGCTCGTCCGAAACCTCTACAAAAAAGACCGCAAAACAAGTTTTAATAAAATCTTAGAAGTTCATATAATTGATTACGGGCTTTTCAACACGATTATATTGCAAAAACTCGATTTCTGTAATTTTTACTCAGTTAAAATTCTAACGGGTCCATTGTTCGCCCATTTAGACCCGCTCGTCCGAAATCTCTACAAAAGGGTTGCAAAATAAGTTTTAATCCAAATTTAGGAGTTCATACAGTTGATTACGAGCTTTTCAACACGATTATGTTGCAAAAACTCGATTTCTATACTTTTTACTTAGTTAAAATTCTAACGGGTCCATTGTTCGGTCCATTTAGACCCGCTCGTCCGAAACCTCTACAAAAAAGACCGCAAAATAAGTTAGAATCAAATTTTAGGAGTTCATATAATTGATTATGAGCTTTTCAACACGATTATATTGCAAAAACTAGATTTCTGTACTTTTTACTTAGTTAAAATTCTAACGAGTCCATTTTTCGGCCCATTTAGACCCGCTCGTCCGAAAACACTACAAAATGGCAGCAAAATCAGTTTTAATCAATATGTAGGAGTTCATATAATTGATTATGAGCTTTTCAACACGATTATATTGCAAAATCTCGATTTCTGTAGTTTTTACACAGTTAAAATTCTAACGGGTCCATTGGTCGGCCGATTTAGACCCGCTCGTCAGAAACCTCTACAAAAAAGACCGCAAAACAAGTTTTAATCAAATTTTAGTAGTTCATATAATTGATTACGAGCTTTTCAACACGATTATATTGCAAAAACTCGATTTCTGTACTTTTTACTCAGTTAAAATTCTAACGGGTCCAATGCTCGGCCTATTTAGACCCGCTTGTCCAAAACCTCTATAAAAGGGTTGCAAAATAAGTTTTAATCCAAATTTAGGAGTTCATAGAATTGATTACGAGCTTTTCAACACGATTATATTGCAAAATCTCGATTACTATAATTTTTACTCAGTTAAAATTCTAACGAGTCCATTGTTCGGCCCATTTAAATCGGCTCGTCCGAAACCTCTACAAAAAGGGTTGCAAAATAAGTTTTAATCCAAATTTAGGAGTTCATATAATTGATTACGAGCTATCCAACACGATTATATTGCAAAAACACGATTTCTGTACTTTTTACTCCATTAAAATTCTAATGGGTCCATTGTTCGGTCCATTTAGACCCGCTCGTCCGAAACCTCTACAAAAATGACCGCAAAACAAGTTATAATCAAATTTTAGGAGTTTATATAATTGATTACGAGCTTTTCAACACGATTATATTGCAAAAACTCAATTTATGTTCTTCTTACGCAGTTAAAATTCTAACGGGTCCATTGTTCGGCCCATTTAGACCCGCTCGTTCGAAACCTCTACAAAAAGGGCTACAAAATAAGTTTTAATCCAAATTAGAAATTCATATAATTGATTATGAGCTTTTCAACACGATTATATTGCAAAAACTCGATTTTTGTACTTTTTACTCAGTTAAAATTCTAACGGGTCCATTGTTCGGCCCATTTAGACCTCCTCGTCCGAAACCTCTATAAAAAGGGCTGCAAAATAAGTTTTAATCCAAATTTAGGAGTTCATATAATTGGTTACGAGCTTTTCAACACGATTATACTACAAAAACTCGATTACTGTACTTTTTACTCAGTTAAAATTCTAACGGTTACATAGTTCGGCCCATTTAGACCCGCTCGTCCGAAACCACTACAAAAGGGTTGCAAAATAAGTTTTAATCCAAATTTAAGAGTTCATAAAATTTATTAAGATCTTTTCAACACGATTATATTGCAAAAACTCGATTTCTGTACTTTTTACTCAGTTAAAATTCTAACGGGTCCATTGTTCAGCCCATTTAGACCCGCTCGTCCGAAACCTTACAAAAATGACCACAAAACAAGTTTTAATTAATTTTAGGAGTTCATATAAGTGATTACGAGCTTTCCAACATGATTATATTGCAAAAACATGATTTATGTACTTTTTACTTCGTTAAAATTCTAACGGGTCCATTGTTCGGCCCATTTAGACCCGCTCGTCTGAAACCCTTACAAAAAGGGCTGCAAAATAAGTTTTAATCCAAATTTAGGAGTTCATTCAATTGATTAAGAGCTTTTCAACACGATTATATTGCAAAAACTCGATTTCTATACTTTTTACTCCGTTAAAATTCTAACGGGTCCATTGTTCGGCCAATTTAGACCCGCTCATCCGAAACCTCTACAAAAGGGCTGCAAAATAAGCTTTAAACCAAATTTAGGAGTTCATATAATTGATTACAAGCTTTTCAACACGATTATATTGCAAAAAATTGATTTCTGTACTTTTTACTCAGTTAAAATTCTAACGTGTCCATTGTTCAGCCCATTTAGACCCGCTCGTCCGAAACCTCTACAAAAAGACCGCAAAACATGTTTTAATCAAATCTTAGGAGTTCATATAATTGATTACGAGGTTTCCAACACGATTATATTGCAAAAACACAATTTCTGAACTTTTGACTTAGCTAAAATTCTAATGGGTCCATTGTTCGGCACATTTAGACCCGCTCGTCCGAAACCTCTACAAAAAGACCGATAAACAAGTTATAATCAAATTTTAGGAGTTTATATAATTGATTACGAGCTTATCAACACGATTATATTGTAAAAACTCAATATTTGATCTTTTTACTCAGTTAAAATTCTAACGGGTCCATTGTTCGGCCCATTTAGACCAGCTCGTCTGAAACCTCTACAAAAGGGTTGCAATATAAGTTTTAATCCAAATTTAGGAGTTCATACAATTGATTATGAGCTTTTCAACATGATTATATTGCAAAAACTCGATTTCTGTACTTTTTACTCAGTTAAAATTCTAACGGCTCCATTGTTTGGCCCATTTAGACCCGCTCGTCCGTAACCTCTACAAAAAGGGCTGCAAAATAAGTTTTTATTCAAAAATTAGGAGTTCATACAATTGATTACGAGCTTTTCAACATGATAATATTGCAAAAACTCAATTTCAGTACTTTTTACTCCGTTAAAATTCAAACGGGTCCACTGTTCGGCCCATTTAGACCCCATCGTTCGAAACCTCTACAAAAATGACCGCAAAACAAGTTTTAATCAAATTTTAGGTGTTTATATAATTGATTACGTGCTTTTCAACATGATTATATTACAAAAACTCGATTTCTGTACTTTTTACTCAGTTAAAGTTCTAACGGGTCCATTGTTCGACCCATTTAGACCCGCTCATCCGAAACCTCTACAAAAAAGACCGCAAAACAAGTTTTAATCAAATTTTAGGAGTTCATATATTTGATTACGAGCTTTTGAACACGATTATAGTGAAAAAACTAAATTTATGAACTTTTGACTCAGTTAAAGTTCTAACGGGTCCATTGTTCGGCCCATTTTGACCCGCTCGTCCGAAACCTCTACAACAAAACCGTAAAACAAGTTATAATCACATTTTAGGAGTTCATATAATTGATTACGAGCTTTTAAACAAGATTTTATTGCAAAAACTCAATTTATGTTCTTTGCACTCAGTTAAAATTATAACGGTTCCATTGTTCGGCCCATTTGGACCCGCTCGTCCCAATCCTCAATAAATAAGACCGCAAAACAAGTTTTAATCAAATTTTAGGAGTTCATATAATTAAATACGATCTTTTCAACACGATTATGTCGCAAAAACTCAATTTATGTACTTTTTACTCAGTTAAAATTCTAACGGGTCCATTGTTCGGCATATTTAGACCCGCTCGTCCGAAACCTCTACAAAAAAGACCGCAAAATAAGTTTAATCAAATTTTAGGAGTTCATGTAATTGATTATGAGCTTTTCAACACGATTATATAGCAAAAACTAAATTTCTGAACTTTTGACTCAGTTAAAGTTCTAACGGGTCCATTGTTCGGCCCATTTAGACCCGCTCGTCCGAAACCTTTACAAAAACAGACCGCAAAATAAGTTATAATCAAATTTTAGGAGTTCATCTAATTGATTACGAGCTTTTTAACACGTTTATATTGCAAAAACTCGATTTCTGTACTTTTTAATCAGTTAAAAAACGGTTCCATTATTCGGCCCATTTAGACCCGCTCGTCCGAAACCTCTACAAAAGGGCTACAAAATAAGTTTTAATCCAAATTTAGTAGTTCATATAATTGATTACGAACTTCTCAACACAATTATATTGCAAAAACTCGATTTCTGTACTTTTTACTCTGTTAAAATTCTAACGGGTCCATTGTTCGGACCATTTAGACTCGCTCGTCCGGAACCTCTACAAAAATGACCACAAAACAAGTTTTAATCAAATTATAGGAGTTCATATAGTTGATTACGAGCTTTCCAACACTAATCTATTGCAAAACCTCAATTTCTGAACTTTTGACTTAGTTAAAATTCTAAAAGGTCCATTGTTTGGCCCATTTAGACCCGCTCGTCCGAAACCTCTACAAAAGGGTTGCAAAATAAGTTTTAATCCAAATGTAGGAGTTCATACAATTGATTACGAGCTTTTCAACACGATTATATTGTAAAAACTCGTTTTCTGTACTTTTTACTCATTTAAAATTCTAACGGGTCCTTTGTTCGGCCCATTTAGACCCGCTCGTCCGAAACCTCTACAAAAAGGACTGTAAAATAATTTTTAATCCAAATTTAGGAGTTCATATAATTGATTACAAGCTTTTCAACACGATTATTTTGCAAAAACTCGATTTTTGTACTTTTTACTCATTTAAAATTCTAACGGGTCTATTGTTCAGGCCATTTAGACCCGCTCGTCCGAAACCTCTACAAAAAAGACCGCAAAACAAGTTAGAATCAAATTTTTGGAGTTCATATAATTGATTACGAGCTTTTCAACACGATTATATTGCAAAAACTCGATTTCTGTACTTTTTAGTCAGTTAAAATTTAAACTGTTCCATTGTTCGGCCCATTTGGACCCGCTCGTCCGAAACCTCTACTAAAGGGTTGCAAAATAAGTTTTAATCCAAATTTAGGATTTCATAGAATTGATTACGAGCTTTTCAACACGATAATATTGCATAAACTCGATTTCTGTACTTTTTACTCTGTTAAAATTCTAACGGTTCTATTGTTCGGCCCATTTAGACCCGCTCGTCCGAAACCTCTACAAAAGGGTTGCAAAATAAGTTTTAATCCAAATTTAGGAGTTCATACAATTGATTACTAGCTTTTTAACATGATTATATTGCAAAAACTCGATTTCTGTAGTTTTTACTTAGTTAAAATTCTAATGGGTCCATTGTTCGGCCCATTTAGACCCGCTCGGTTGAAACCTCTACAAAAAAGAACAAAAAATAAGTTAGAATTAAATTTTATGAGTTCATATAATTGATTATGAGCTTTTCAACACGATTATATTCCAAAAACTTGATTACTGTAAATTTTTACTCAGTTAAAATTCTAACGGGTCCATTGTTCGGCCCATTTAAATCGGCTCGTCTGAAACCTCTACAAAAAGGGCTGCAGAATAAGTTTTAATCCAAATTTAGGAGTTCATATAATTGATTACAAGCTATCCAACAAGATTATATTGCAAAAACTCGATTTCTGTACTTTTTACCCCATTAAAATTCTAATGGGTCCATTGTTCGACCCATTTAGACCCGCTCGTCCGAAGCCTCTACAAAAATGACCGCAAAACAAGTTATAATCAAATTTTAGGAGTTTATATAATTGATTACGAGCTTTTCAACACGATTATATTGCAAAAACTCAATTTATATTCTTTTTACTCAGTTAAAATTCTAACGGGTCCATTGTTCGGCCCATTTAGACCCGCTCGTTCGAAACCACTACAAAAGGGTTGCAAAATAAGTTTTAAACCAAATTTAGGAGTTCATAAAATTTATTAAGAGCTTTTCAACACGATTATATTGCAAAAACTTGATTTTTGTACTTTTTACTCAGTTAAAATACTAACAGGTCCATTGTTCGGCCGATTTAGACCCGCTCGTCCGAAACCTCTACAAAAAGGACTACAAAATAATTTTTAATCCAAAGTTAGGAGTTCATATAATTGATTACGAGCTTTTCAACACGATTATTTTGCAAAAACTCGATTTTTGTACTTTTTACTCAGTTAAAATACTAACGGGTCCATTGTTCGGCCCATTTAGACCCGCTCGTCCGAAACCTCTACAAAAAAGACCGCAAAACAAGTTAGAATCAAATTCTGGGAGTTCATATAATTCATTACGAGCTTTTCAACACGATAATATTGCAAAAACTCGATTTCTGTACTTTTTAGTCAGTTAAAATTCTAACGGTTCCATTGTTCGGCCCATTTGGACCCGCTCGTCCGAAACCTTTACAAAAGGGTTGCAAAATAAGTTTTAATCCAAATTTAGGAGTTCATAGATTTGATTACGAGCTTTTCAACACGATTATATTGCAAAAACTCAATTTATGTACTTTTTACTCAGTTAAAACTCTAACGGGTCCATTTTTAGGCCCATTTAGACCCGCTCGTCCGAAACCTCTACAAAAAAAACCGCAAAATAAGTTAGAATCAAATTTTAGGAGTTCATACAATTGATTACGAGCTTTTCAACACGATTATATTGCAAAAATCGATTACTGTACTTTTTACTCAGTTAAAATTCTAACGGTTCCTTTGTTCGGCCCATTTAGACCCGCTCGTCCGAAACCTCTACAAAAAGGACCGCAAAACAAATTTTAATCAAAATTTAGGAGTTCATATAATTTATTACAAGCTTTTCAACACGATTATATTGCATAAACTCGATTTTTGTACTTTTTACTCGGTTAAAATTCTAATGTGTCCATTGTTCGGCTCAATTAGACCCGTTCGACCGAAACCTCTACAAAAAGACCGCAAAATAAGTTATAATCAAATTTTAGGAGTTCATATAATTGATTACGAGCTTTTCAACACGATTATAATGCAAAAACTCAATTTATGTACTTTTTACTCAGTTAAAATTCTAACAGGTCCATTGTTTGGCCCATTTAGACCCGCTCGTCCGAAACCTTACAAAAAGTACTGCAAAATAAGTTTTAATCAAAATTTAGGAGTTCATATAATTAATTACGAGCTTTTAAACACGATTATATTGCAAAAACTCGATTTCTGTACTTTTTACTCTTTTAAAATTCTAACGGGTTCAATGTTCGGCCCATTTAGACCCGCTCGTCCGAAACCTCTACAAAAGGGTTGCAAAATAAGTTTTAATCCATATTTAGGAGTTCATATAATTGATTACGAGCTTTTCAACACGATTATATTGCAAAAACTCGATTTCTGAACTTTTTACTCTATTAAAATTCTAATGGGTCCACTGTTCGGCCCATTTAGACCCGCTCGTACAAAACCTCTACAAAAATGACCGCAAAACAAGTTATAATCATATTTTAGGAGATTATATAATTGATTACGAGCTTTTCAACTCGATTATATTGCAAAAACTCAATTTATGTACTTTTTACTCAGTTAAAATTTTAACGGGTCCATTGTTCGGCCCATTTACACCCGCTCGTCCAAAACCTCTTCAAAAAGACCGCAAAATAAGTTAGAATCAAATTTTAGGAGTTCATATAATTGATAACGAGCTTTCCAACACGATTATATTACAAAAACTCGATTTCTGAACTTTTGAGTTTGTTAAAATTCTAATGGTTCCATTGTTCGGCCCATTTAGACCCGCTCGTCCGAAACCTCTACAAAAAAGACTGCATAACAAGTTATAATCAAAATTTAGGAGTTTATATAATTGATTACGAGCTTTTCAACAAGATTATATTGCAAAAACACGATTTCTGTACTTTTTACTCCGTTAAAATTCTAACGGGTCCATTGTTCGGCCCATTTAGACCCGCTCGGCCGAAACCTCTAAAAAGGGGCTGCAAAATAAGTTTTAATCCAAATTTATGAGTTCATATAATTGATTACGAGCTTTTCAACATGATTATATTGCAAAAACTCAATTTCTGTACTTTTTACTCAGTTAAAATTCTAACGGGTCCATTGTTCGGCCCATTTAGACCTGCTCGTCCGAAACCTTACAAAAATTATTGCAAAACAAGGTTTAATCAAATCTTAGGAGTTCATATAATTGATTACGAGGTTTCCAACACGATTATATTGCAAAAAACAATTTCTGAACTTTTGACTTAGCTAAAATTCTAATGGGTCCATTGTTCGGCTTATTTAGACTTGCTCGTCCAACACGATTATATTGCAAAAACTCAATTTTTGTTCTTTTTACTCGGTTAAAATTCTAACGAGTCCATTGTTCGGCCCATTTAGACCAGCTCGTCCGAAACCTCTACAAAAGGGTTGCAAAATAAGTTTTAATTCAAATTTAGGAGTTCATACATTTGATTACAAGCTTTTCAACACGATTAAATTGCAAATACTTAATTTCTGTACTTTTTACTCAGTTAAAATTCTAACGGGTCCATTGTTCGGCCCATTTAGAACCGCTCGTCCGAAACATCTACAAAAGGGTTGCAAAATAAGTTTCAATCCAAATTTAGGAGTTCATACAATTGATTACGAGCTTTTCAACACGATTATATTGCAAAAACTAGATTTCTGTACTTTTTTCTCCGTTAAAATTCTAACGGGTCCATTATCCGGCCCATTTGGATACGCTCGTCCGAAACCTCTACAAAAAAGACAGCAAAACAAGTTATAATCAAATTTTAGGAGTTTACATAATTGATGATGAGCTTTTCAACATGATTATATTGTAAAAACTCAATTTCTGTTCTTTTTACTCAGTTAATATTCTAACGGGTCCATTGTTCGGCCCATTTAGACCCGTTCGTCCGAAACCTCAACAAAAGGGTTGCAAAATAAGTTTTAATCCAAATTTAGGAGTTCATACAATTGATTACGAGCTTTTCAACACGATTATATTGCAAAAACACGATTTTTGTACTTTTTACTCCGTTAAAATTCTAACGGGTCCATTGTTCGGCCCATTTAGACCCGCTTGTTCGAAACCTCTACAAAAAAAGACAGCAAAACAAGTTATAATCAAATTTTAGGAGTTTACAAAATTGATGACGAGCTTTTCAACACGATTATATTGCAAAAACTCAATTTCTGTTCTTTTTACTTAGTTAATATTCTACCGGGTCCATTGTTCGGCCCATTTAGACCCGCTCTTCCGAAACCTCAACAAAAGGGTTGCAAAATAAGTTTTAATCCAAATTTAGGAGTTCATACAATTGATTACGAGCTTTTCAACACGATTATATTGCAAAAACTCGATTTTTTTACTTTTTACTCCGTTAAAATTCTAACGGGTCCATTGTTCGGCCCATTTAGACCCGCTTGTTCTAAACCTCTAAAAAAGGGCTGTAAAATAAGTTTTAATCCAAATTTAGGAGTTCATATAATTGATTACGAGCTTTTCAACACGATTATATTGGAAAAACTCGATTATTGTACTTTTTACTCAGTTAAAATTCTAAGGGGTCCATTGCTCGGCCCATTTAGACCCGCTCGTCCGAAACCTCTACAAAAAAGACCGCAAAATAAGTTTTAATCAAATTTTAGGAGTTCATATAATTGATTACGAGCTTTCCAACATGATTATATTGCAAAAACTCAATTTCTGAACTTTTGACTTAGTTAAAATTCTAATGGGTCCATTGTTCGGCCCATTTAGACTAGCTTGTCCGAAACCTCTACAAAAAAAAAACCGCAAAACAAGTTATAATCAAATTTTAGGAGTTTAGATAATTAATTACGAGCTTTACACCCCAATAATATTGCAAAAACTCAATTTCTGTTCTTTTTACTCAGTTAAAATTCTAACGTGTCCATTGTTCGGCCCATTTAAACCCGCTCGTCCGAAACCTCTACAAAAGGGTTGCAAAATAAGTTTTAATCTAAATTTAGAAGTTCATATAATTGATTATGAGCTTTTCAACACGATTATATTGAAAAAACTCGATTTTTATACTTTTTACTCAGTTAAAGTTCTAACGGTTCCGTTGTTCGACCCATTTAGACCCTTTCATCCGAAACCTCTACAAAAAAGACCGCAAAACAAGTTTTAATCAAATTTTAGGAGTTCATATAATTGATTACAAGCTTTTGAACACGATTATAGTGCAAAAACTCAATTTATGAACTTTTGATTCAGTTAAAGTTCTAACGGGTCCATTGTTCGGCCCATTTAGACCCGCTCGTCCGAAACCTCTACAAAAAAACCGTAAAACAAGTTATAATCACATTTTAGGAGTTCATATAATTGATTACGAGCTTTTAAACAAGATTTTATTGCAAAAACTCAATTTATGTTCTTTGCACTCAGTTAAAATTATAACGGTTCCATTGTTCGACCCAATTGGACCCGCTCGTCCCAATCCTCAATAAATAAGACCGCAAAACAAGTTTTAATCAAATTTTAGGAGTTCATATAATTGAATACGATCTCTTCAACACGATTATATCGCAAAAACTCAATTTCTGTACTTTTTACTCAGTTAAAATTCTAACGGGTCCATTTTTCGGCATATTTAGACCTGCTCGTCCGAAACCTCTACAAAAAAGACCGAAAAATAAGTTTAATCAAATTTTAGGAGTTCATGCAATTGATTATGAGCTTTTCAACACGATTATATTGCAAAAACTCAATTTCTGAACTTTTGACTCAGTTAAAGTTCTTACGGGTCCATTGTTCGGCCAATTTAGACCCGCTTGTCTGAAACCTCTACAAAAAAAGACCGCAAAATAAGTTATAATCAAATTTTAGGAGTTTATATAATTGATTACGAGCTTTTTAACATGTTTATATTGCAAAAACTCGATTTCTGTACTTTTTATTCAGTTAAAATTCTAACGGATCCATTGTTCGGCCCATTTAAAACCGCTCGTCCGAAACATCTACAAAAGGGCAATCCAAATTTAGGAGTTCATACAATTGATTACGAGCTTTTCAACACGATTATAATCCAAAAAGTCGATTTTTGTACTTTTTTCTCCGTTAAAATTCTAACGGGTCCATTATCCGGCCCATTTGGATACGCTCGTCCGAAACCTCTACAAAAAAGACAGCAAAACAAGTTATAATCAAATTTTAGGAGTTTACATAATTGATGATGAGCTTTTCAACACGATTATATTGTAAAAACTCAATTTCTGTTCTTTTTACTCAGTTAATATTCTAACGGGACCATTGTTCGGCCCATTTAGACCCGCTCGTCCGAAACCTCAACAAAAGGGTTGCAAAATAAGTTTTAATCCAAATTTAGGAGTTCATACAATTGATTACGAGCTTTTCAACATGATTATATTGCAAAAACACGATTTTTGTACTTTTTACTCCGTTAAAATTCTAACGGGTCCATTGTTCGGCCCATTTAGATCCCGCCTGTTCGAAACCTCTACAAAAAAGACAGCAAAACAAGTTATAATCAAATTTTAGGAGTTCATATAATTGATTACGAGCTTTTTAACATGTTTATATTGCAAAAATTCGATTTCTGTACTTTTTATTCAGTTAAAATTCTAACGGGTCCATTGTTCGGCCCATTTAAAACCGCTCGTCCGAAACATCTACAAAAGGGTTGCAAAATAAGTTTCAATCCAAATTTAGGAGTTCATACAATTGATTACGAGCTTTTCAACACGATTATATTGCAAAAACTCGATTTCTGTACTTTTTTCTCCGTTAAAATTCTAACGGGTCCATTATCTGGCCCATTTGGATACGCTCGTCCGAAACCTCTACAAAAAAGACAGTAAAACAAGTTATAATCAAATTTTAGGAGTTTACATAATTGATGATGAGCTTTTCAACACGATTATATTGTAAAAACTCAATTTCTGTTCTTTTTACTTAGTTAAAATTCTAACAGGTCCATTGTTCGGCCCATTTAGACCCGCTCTTCCGAAACCTCAACAAAAGGGTTGCAAAATAAGTTTTAATCCAAATTTAGGAGTTCGGACAATTGATTACGAGCTTTTCAACACGATTATATTGCAAAAACTCGATTTTTGTACTTTTTACTCCGTTAAAATTCTAACGGGTCCATTGTTCGGCCCATTTAGACCCGCTTGTTCTAAAACTCTAAAAAAGGGCTGTAAAATAAGTTTTAATCCAAATGTAGGAGTTCATATAATTGATTACGAGCTTTTCAACACGATTATATTGCAAAAACTCGATTATTGTACTTTTTACTCAGTTAAACTTCTAACGGGTCCATTGCTTGGCCCATTTAATCCCTCTCGTCCGAAACCTCTCCAAAAAAGACCGCAAAATAAGTTTTAATCAAATTTTAGGAGTTCATATAATTGATTACGAGCTTTCCAACATGATTATATTGCAAAAACTCAATTTCTGAACTTTTGACTTAGTTAAAATTCTAATGGGTCCATTGTTCGGCCCATTTAGACTAGCTCGTCCGAAAACCTTTACAAAAAAAACCGCAAAACAAGTTATAATCAAATTTTAGGAGTTTAGATAATTAATTACGAGCTTTACACCGCAATAATATTGCAAAAACTCAATTTCTGTTCTTTTTACTCAGTTAAAATTCTAACGTGTCCATTGTTCGGCCCATTTAGACCCGCTCGTCCGAAACCTCTACAAAAGGGTTGCAAAATAAGTTTTAATCTAAATTTAGGAGTTCATACAATTGATTACGAGCTTTTCAACATGATTATATTGGAAAAACTCGATTTCTGTTCTTTTTACTCAGTTAAAATTCTAATGGGTCCATTGTTCGGCCCATTTAGACCCACTCATCCGAAACCTCTACAAAAAAGACCGCAAAACAAGTTTTAATCAAATTTTAGGAGTTCATACAATTGATTACGAGCTTTCCAACACGATTATAGTGCAAAAACTCAATTTCTGAACTTTTGACTTAGTTAAAATTCTAATGGGTCCATTGTTCGGCCCATTGAGGCCCGCTCGTCCGAAACCTATACAAAAAAGACGACAAAATAAGTTTTAATCCATATTTAGGAGTTCATATAATTCATTACGAGCTTTTCAATACGATTATATTGCAAAAACTCAATTTCTATTCTTTTTACTCAGTTAAAATTCTAACGGGTCCATTGTTCGGCCCATTTAGACCCGCTCGTCCGAAACCTCTACAAAAGGGTTGCAAAATAAGTTTTAATCTAAATTTAGGAGTTCATTCAATTGATTACGAGCTTTTCAACATGATTATATTGCAAAAACTCGATTTCTGTATTTTTTACTCAGTTAAAATTCTAACAGTCCATTTTTCGGCCCATTTAGTCCCACTCGTCCGAAACCTCTACAAAAATGACCGCAAAACAAGTTTTTATCAAATTTTAGGTGTTCATATAATTGATTATGTGCTTTTCAACATGATTATATTGCAAAAACTCGATTTCTGTACTTTTTACTGCATTAAAATTCTAACGGGTCCATTGTTTGGCCCATTTAGACCCGCTCGTCCGAAACCTCTACAAAAAGGGCTGCAAAATAAGTTTTAATCCAAATTTAGAAGTTCATATAATTGATTATGAGCTTTTCAACATGATTATATTGAAAAACTCGATTTCTATACTTTTTACTCAGTTAAAGTTCTAACGGTTCCATTGTTCGACCCATTTAGACCCGCTCATCCGAAACCTCTACAAAAAAGACCTTAAAACAAGTTTTAATCAAATTTTAGGAGTTCATATAATTGATTACGAGCTTTTGAACACGATTATAGTGCAAAAACTCAATTTATGAACTTTTGACTCCGTTAAAGTTCTAACGGGCCCATTGTTCGGCCCATTTAGACCCGCTCGTCCGAAACCTCTACAAAAAAACCGTAAAACAAGTTATAATCACATTTTAGGAGTTCATATAATTGATTACGAGCTTTTAAACAAGATTTTATTGCAAAAACTCAATTTATGTTCTTTGCACTCAGTTAAAATTATAACGGTTCCATTGTTCGGCCCAATTGGACCCGCTCGTCCCAATCCTCAATAAATAAGACCGCAAAACAAGTTTTAATCAAATTTTAGGAGTTCATGTAATTGAATACGATCTTTTCAACACGATTATATCACAAAAATTCAATTTCTGCACTTTTTACTCAGTTCAAATTCTAACGGGTCCATTGTTCGGCATATTTAGACCCGCTCGTCCGAAACCTCTACAAAAAAGACCGATAAATAAGTTTAATCAAATTTTAGGAGTTCATGTAATTGATTATGAGCTTTTCAACACGATTATATTGCAAAAACTCAATTTCTGAACTTTTGACTCAGTTAAAGTTCTTACGGGTCCATTGTTCGACCCATTTAGACCCGCTCGTCCGAAACCTCTACAAAAAAAGACCGCAAAATAAGTTATAATCAAATTTTAGGAGTTCATATAATTGATTACGAGCTTTTTAACATGTTTATATTGCAAAAACTCGATTTCTGTACTTTTTATTCAGTTAAAATTCTAACGGTTCCATTATTCGGCCCATTTAGACCCGCTCGTCGGAAACCTCTACAAAAGGGCTGCAAAATAAGTTTTAATCCAAATTTAGTAGTTCATATAATTAATTACGAGCTTCTCAACACGATTATATTGCAAAAACTTGATTTCTGTACTTTTTACTCTGTTAAAATTCTAACGGCTCCATTGTTCGGCCCATTTAGACTCGCTCGTCCGGAACCTCTACAAAAATGACCACAAAACAAGTTTTAATCAAATTATAGGAGTTCATATAGTTGATTACGAGCTTTCCAACACTATTGTATTGCAAAACCTCAATTTCTGAACTTTTGACTTAGTTAAAATTCTAAAAGGTCCATTGTTCGGCCCATTAAGACCCGCTCGTCCGAAACCTCTACAAAAGGGTTGCAAAATTAGTTTTAAACTAAATGTAGGAGTTCATACAATTGATTACGAGCTTTTCAACACGATTATATTGCAAAAACTCCATTCCTGTACTTTTTACTCCGTTAAAATTCTAACGGGACCATTGTTCGGCTCATTTACACCCGCTCGTCCGAAACCTCTACAAAAAGGGCTGCAAAATAAGTTTTAATCCAAATTTAGGAGTTTATATAATTGATTACTAGCTTTTCAACACGATTATATTGCAAAAACTCGATTTCTGTACTTTTTACTTAGTTAAAATTCTAACGGGTCCATTGTTCGGCCCATTTAGACCCGCTCGTTCGAAAACTCTACAAAAAAGATCGCAAAACAAGTTTTAATCATATATTAGGAGTTCATATAATTGATTACAAGCTTTCCAACACGATTATATTGCAAAAACTAAATTTCTAAACTTTTGACTTACTTAAAATTCTAATGGGTCCATTGTTCGGCCGATTTAGACCCGCTCGTCCTAAACATCTACAAAAAAGACCGCAAAACAAGTTATAATCAAGTTTTAGGAGTTTATATAACTGATTACGAGCTTTTCAACACGATTATATTGCAAAAACTCAATTTATGTACTTTTTACTTAGTTAAAATTCTAACGGGTCCATTGTTCGGCCCATTTAGACCCGCTCGTCTGAAACCTCTACAAAAAAGACCGCAAAACAAGTTATAATCAAACTTTAGGAGTTTATATAATTGTTTGCGAGCTTTTTAACATGATTATTTTGCAAAAACTCGATTACTATACTTTTTACTCTTTTAAAATTCTAACAGTTCTATTGTTCGGCCCATTTAGACCCGCTCGTCCGAAACCTCTACAAAAGGGTTGCAAAATAAGTTTTAATCTGAATGTAGGAGTTCATACAATTGATTACGAGATTTTCAACACGATTATATTGCAAAAACTAGATTTTTGTACTTTTTACTCCGTTAAAATTCTAACTTGTCCATTGTTCGGCCCATTTAGACCCGCTCTTCCGAAACCTCTAGAAAAAGAGCTGCAAAATAAGTTTTAATCCGAATTTTGGAGTTCATTTAATTGATTACAAGCCTTTCAACACGATTATATTGCAAAAACTCGATTTCTGTAATTTTTACTCAGTTAAAATTCTAACGGTCTATTTTTCGGCCCATTTAGACCCACTCGTCCGAAACCTCTACAAAAAT
Organism: Hibiscus trionum; assembly: GCA_030270665.1. NCBI lineage: Eukaryota > Viridiplantae > Streptophyta > Magnoliopsida > Malvales > Malvaceae > Hibiscus > Hibiscus trionum. The sequence continues at coordinate 31,048,494 of BSYR01000010.1, read as the reverse complement.
GACCGCAAAACAAGTTTTAATCAAATTTTAGGTGTTCATATAATTGATTACGAGCTTTCCAACACGACAGTTTTGCAAAAACTCAATTTCTGTACTTTTTACTCTGTTAAAATTCTAACGGGTCCACTGTTCGGACCATTTAGACCCGCTCGTCCGGAACCTCTACAAAAAGGCTGCAAAATAAGTTTTAATCCAAATTTAGGAGTTCATAGAATTGATTACGAGCTTTTCAACACGATTGTATTGCAAAAACTTGATTTCTGTACTTTTTACTCTGTTAAAATTCTAACGGGTCCATTGTTCGGCCCATTTAGACTCGCTTGTCCGAAACCTCTATAAAAAGGGCTGCAAAATAAGTTTTAATCCAAATTTAGGAGTTCATATAATTGATTACGAGCTTTTCAACACGATTATATTGCAAAAACTTGATTACTGTAAATTTTTACTCAGTTAAAATTCTAACGGGTCCATTGTTCGGCCCATTTAAATCGGCTCGTCTGAAACCTCTACAAAAAGGGCTGCAAAATAAGTTTTAATCCAAATTTAGGAGTTCATATAATTGATTACGAGCAATCCAACACGATTATATTGCAAAAACTCGATTTCTATACTTTTTACTCTATTAAAATTCTAATGGGTGCATTGTTCGGCCCATTTAAATCCGCTCGTCTGAAACCTCTAAAAAAATGACCGCAAAACAAGTTATAATCAAATTTTAGGAGTTTATATAATTGATTATGAGCTTTTCAACACGATTATATTGCAAAAACTCAATTTATGATCTTTTTACTCAGTTAAAATTCTAACGGGTCCATTGTTCGGCCCATTTAGACCCGCTCGTCCGAAACCTCTACAAAAGGGTTGAAAAATAATTTTTAATCCAAATTTAGGATTTCATACAATTGATTACGAGCTTTTCAACACGATTATATTGCAAAAACTCGATTACTGTACTTTTTACTCAATTAAAATTCTAACGGTTCCATAGTTCGCCCCATTTAGGCCCGCTCGTCCGAAACCTCTACAAAAGGGTTGCAAAATAAATTTACTCAGTTAAAATTCTAACGGGTCCATTGTTAGGCCCATTTAGACCTGCTTGTCCGAAACATCTACAAAAAAGACCGCAAAACAAGTTATAATCAAATTAAAGAGTTCATATAATTGATTTCGAGCTTTCGAACATGATTATATTGCAATAACTCGATTTTTGTACTTTTTACTCTATTAAAATTCTAATGGGTCCATTGTTCGACCCATTTAGACCCGCTTGTTCTAAACCTCTACAAAAGGGTTGAAAAATAAGTTTTAATACAAATTTAGGAGTTCATACAATTGATTACGAGCTTTTCAACACGATTATATTGCAAAAACTCGATTTTTGTACTTTTTACTCCGTTAAATTGTAATGGGTCCATTGTTCGGCCCATTTAAACCTGATCATCCGAAACCTCTACAAAAAGGCTGCAAAATAAGTTTTAATCCAAATTTAGGAATTCATATAACTGATTACAAGCTTTTCAACATGATTCTAATGCAAAAACTCGATTTTTGTACTTTTTACTCAGTTAAAATTCTAACGGGTCCATTGTTCGGCCCATAGAGACCCACTCGTCCGAAACCTCTACAAAAAAGACCGCAAAACAAGTTAGAATAAAATTTTAGGAGTTCATATAATTGATTACGAGCTTTTCAACACGATTATATTGGAAAAACTCGATATATGAACTTTTTACTCAGTTAAAATTCTAACGGGTCCATTGTTCGGCCCATTTAAACCCGCTCGTCCGAAACCTCAACAAAAGGGTTGCAAAATAAGTTTTAATCCAAATTTAGGAGTTCATACAATTGATTATAAACTCTTCAACACAATTATATTGCAAAAACTCGATTTTTGCGCTTTTTACTCTGTTAAAATTCTAACGGGTCCATTGTTCGGCCCATTTAGACCCGCTCGTCCGAAACCTCTACAACTGGGGTACAAAATAAGTTTTAATCCAAATTTAGGAGTTCATAAAATTGATTAAGAGCTTTTCAACACGATTATATTGCAAAACCTCGACTTTTGTACTTTTTACTGAGTTAAAATTCTAACGGGTCCATTTTTCGGCCCATTTAGACCCACTCGTCCGAAACCTCTACAAAAAAGACCGCAAAACAAGTTAGAAACAAATTTTAGGAGTTCATATAATTGATTACCAGATTTTCAACACGATTATATTGCAAAAACTCGATTTTTGTACTTTTTACTTAGTTAAAATACTAACGGGTCCATTGTTCGGCCCATTTGGACCCGCTCGTCCGAAACCTCTACAAAAGGGTTACAAAATAAGTTTTAATCCAAATTTAGGAGTTCATACAATTGATTAAGAGCTTTTCAACACGATTATATTGCAAAATCTCGATTTTTTTTTTACTTTTTGCTCAGTTAAAATTCTAACGGGTCCATTGTTCAGCCCATTGGGACCCACTCGTCCGAAACCTCGACACAAGGGTTGCAAAATAAGTTTTAATCCAAATTTAGGAGTTCATACAATTGATTACGAGCTTTTCAACACGATTATATTGCAAAAACTCGATTTTTGTACTTTTTACTCAGTTAAAATTCTAACAGGTCCATTGCTCGACCCATTGAGACCCGCTCTCCGAAAGCTCTACAAAAGGGTTGGAAAATAAGTTTTAATCCAAATTTAGGAGTTCATATAATTGATTACGAGCTTTTCAACACGATTATATTGCAAAAACTCGATTTCTTTACTTTTTACTCCGTTAAAATTCTAACGGGTCCATTGTTCGGCCCATTTAAACCTGATGGTCTGAAACCACTACAAAAAGGCTGCAAAATAAGTTTTAATCCAAATTTAGCAGTTCATAAAATTGATTACGAGCTTTTCAATATGATTATATTGCATAAACTCGATTTCTGTACTTTTTACTCAGTTAAAATTCTAACAAGTCCATTGTTCGGCCCATTTAGACCAGCTCGTCCGAAACCTCTACAAAAAAGACCGCAAACAAGTTTTAATCAAATTTAAGAGTTCATATAATTAATTTCGAGCTTTTCGACACGATTATATTGCAAAAACTCGATTTCTGTAGTTTTTACTCATTCAAAATTCTAACGGGTCCATTGTTGGGCCCATTTAGACCCGCTCGTCCGAAACCTCTACAAAAAAGACCGTAAAATAATTTAGAATCAAATTTTAGAAGTTCATATAATTGATTACGAGGTTTTCAACACGATTATATTTCAAAAACTCGATTTCTGAACTTTTTACTCAGTTAAAATTCCAATGGGTCCATTGTTCTGCCCATTTAGACCCGCTCGTCCGAAACCTGTACAAGAGGGTTGCAAAATAAGTTTTAATCCAAATTTAGGAGTTCATAAAATTGATTACGAGCTTTTCAACACGATTATATTGAAAAAACTAGAATTATGTACTTTTTATTCAGTTAATATTCTAACGGGTCCATTGTTCGGCCCATTTAAACCCGCTCGTCTGAAACCTCTACAAAAGGGTTGCAAAATAAGTTTTAATCCAAATTTAGGAGTTCATACAATTTATTACGAGCTTTTCAACACGATTATATTGCAAAAACTCGATTTCTGTACTTTTCTCAGTTAAAATTCTAACGGGTCCATTGTTCGGCCCATTTAGACCCGCTCGTCCGAAACCTCTACAAAAAAGACCGCAAAACAAGTTAGAATCAAATTTTAGGAGTTCATATAATTGATTACGAGCTTTTCAACATGATTATATTGCAAAAACTGGATTATTGTACTTTTTACTCAGTTAAAATTCTAACGGGTCTGTAATACCCATTTTATGTCCGGGCTATAACTGTTATTTTTTGTTCGAATAATAGTATTATTATTATACCTTATTGTATTAAAAAAGCAAAAGCAAATAAAAAAAAGAAAAAGAAAAAGAAAAACAACAAAAGAAAGCTAAAAACCGTGGATGCCATGCAAGGCATCCACGTGAAATTGCCATTTGACTCATCCCCCCTCCCCATCACTATAAATAGGGAGGCAAAGCAAATGTGAAGGAACACACACAGACACGGCAAAGCCATAGAAATGGCTAACAAATGCCATGGAAATGGCGCAAAGTTTAGGGGCAGTGCCCCTTTCGAACCTTAGGGGCAGTGCCCTTTTAATGGTTCGAACAGTTGGTTCGATCAGAGGTCCTGTCGAGGCTTGTTCGAATCAATTTTTAAATTATGGCGAGATGATGCGGAGATCTTGCTAGGGGTCGGTCGAAGTTCTTCATTCGAGCTTCTAGTAGGGTAAATTTTGATCTTTATCTTTGTATTTATTTTAATGTCGGCTTTTTGTAATAAATATTTTTGTATGAAATATAAGATGTTTTTATATTTGTTGGTATGTTTTTATTTTATATGCCATTTTTGTATATTTTAATTTTATTATGTATGTTATGCTTGTATGAATTATTTATATATTCGGATATATTGTTTAATTAAATTTTAAATTAAAACCTTTTTTATTAGGGATTATCATGAAAAAACGTACCCCGAGTGTAAGGGTGCGTGTCGCTTTCCTTTAGTCCCTATTACAAAATATCATTTTTAATTCTAAATTCTAATTTTTAAAATAAATTCCCTTCAGTCAGGAATCTAACAAAAATTATGCCTCGAACGTAGGGGTGTAAATTTCTTTTTTACGAAAATTATGCCCCGAACGTAGGGGTGTAAATTCCCTTTTGATACGAAAATTATGCCTCGGTTGTTGGGGTGTAAAATTTCTTTTCTACAAACAAATATTCGTTTAAATATTTTAAGGGATCACATTGATAAATTATATTCGAATTCATAATTCCACCATTAAGACATTACGTAATCGACAAGTACCAATTTTGGGCGTTGTGGGGGTGCTCACCCTTCCCCACACGTAACCGACTCCCGAACCTATTTTCTGGTTTCGCAGACCAAAACTCGTTGTTTTAATAAAAAAATAAAAAAACAAGTTTTATTAAAATAACCGGGTTTTCAGGTGTTCCAATCGCACCTAAAGTAAAACTAAGGATTGGTGGTGACTCACTCGTTGTTACAACTTGGCGACTCCGCTGGGGACTTTTTTTTAGAGAGTCAAGCCATAAGTCGATTACTTTTTGTCTATAGGTGGAAATTATGACTTTGATTTAATTAATTTGTGATTCTTATTTTTTTCTAAATTTTTTACAATTTTTTTTTATAAATTTGTTTTCTGAGTTTTCATATCATGAGCTCTATACCCGAGCTTCGTCCCTTAAGTGGGAGCGAGAAACCACGCCTTCGTGAGATACTCCCTCAATGTAGGATGGTGAAACGCTTCCGGGATATAGGTCCCTTTGTCTTCGTGAGACCTCTGTCTCCGTGCAGACCTAGGGAAATGTATCCTCCCGAATCGATGTCCTAGCGATAGTTCGGGTACCGTTACTTTAGAACCAAAACACATATAGTAAACCCTAAGAGCTTACCCCTTAAAGCCAAACCAAAACTCTGCCCGTTAACAGTCACCCTGTTTAGATTTTGATGCCTTTATTTGCTATATATGTTCAATTTTGTTTGCTGCTAATTTTTGTCTTATTCATTATATTCTTTTGACTCTTTTATTATGAACTAACCCGTTTCTTCTCTTTGGTGATCATGTTGCATTAAGTCATTCATTCCACATTAATTACATGACACCACTATAACATTTTAATTTTTGCACTTCATCAGCATGAAGTATTGATTCACGAGACGTTCCCTATTTGAAAATTTATCATCAGGAGAAAATCTAGTTCCCTAGATATCAATGCAACATTCAAAAGTTGCGAATAAATCCCGTAAATTTGGAAGTTGAACCACGGAAACTATTTTTGAATCAGTACTTGCGCATCTAGGACATGCACCTTGCATTTACATGCATTCATTTTGTAACTTTGAAACCGATCTTGGGATGCCCCATGTTAGCAAATATCGGATAAAGCAAAGTTGACCAATCTAACATCATGCAAGAGCCCGGTCCAGGGGCATTTTCAAATAACCTTTGCACTCATACAGACATCATACCTCTACAAGGCCCCAAGCTGAGAACATTCCTCGACGAGTTTAGAAAGCGAGCCTCCGATGTCGAGTCAGACTTCTGCACCCTAGACGACTACATCAATTATTGTCTGTAGCACTATGCTAGAGCCAAAAAGTGATGAGATACCATGAACCAAAAACAAATTTATGGACTCGACCGGGGGGCAACATAACGCGTCCACGAGAACAATGAAAGCTTTTTGGGAAAAGGCGAAAACATACTTCAAGCCTTGCGTTCGCTTCAAGAGCAGTCGCAGACAAAAATATTCGGACTCGAGGGAGTAATCCCAAAGATGATCGAACCAAGGAAAGTTGGGCCATCCTCTCAGATAAGGCACTGAGCACTGTTTAATCAGAAGCAAATATCTGACTAGTAGAGAACCAGGGGTATCCTTTTAAGGGAAAAAACAGAATCTCATTCACATATCCATCATCATGCATCATCTATGTGCATTGTACATGCATTCAAGTCATCATGCATTTAGGCTAGACACATGCATTAAGCACAAAGCTAGGTGCATCCATAGCACATTTATGTCTTGAACGTATAAACAGGTCCGGGAAAGAGACCGAAGACCTCAACTGTGGGGCGACAACATAATGACCAACCTTTAGCCCTGAAGGAGGCCGAATATGCAAAAAGCTCGAACATCCAGGTAAAAACGGCAAATTTTTTCGAATAGACTACTAACTAATGTTCCATTTTCAGGTCATAACTTAATGTCATGAAGTTCCAGAATCAACCTTTTTCCGATCTCACCTTCGTCAGTGGTGGTGAGCCAAGTAAATTTCCCTGGAAAAAAGAAAAAAACAAGATGACATCGAGATCATTCAGCTTAGAAGTTCAAGTCCAAAAAAAGAATAAGGACAATGAAGCTTGGGGGGCAAACTTCTACTGAGATAAATTTTAAACAAAGATCAGAAGATCAAACTAAGTCAGAAGAAAGGAACTTCTACAAGAATTTCATGCATCTTTTCATCATCACAAAAGCAAGCACATGAACATCATCTGCATAAATACTATCAGGAGCTAACTTGGAACTTGTTACTTAAAGATTTTCCTAAACACCGTCCTTTCTTAAGGACACTTTTTTTTCTTCAGAATTTGAGTTTCTTAACTCCGTCCTTTCTTAAGGGCACTTTTTCTCAAAAACAAGAGTTTCTTAACTCCGTCCTTTCTTAAGGGGCACATTTTCTAAAAAATACGAGTTTCTTAACTCCGTCCTTTCTTAAGGACACATTTTCCCAAAATTGGAGTTTCTTAACTTCGTCCTTTCTTAAGGGCACTTTTTCTCAAAAACACGAGTTTCTTAACTCCGTCCTTTCTTAAGGGCACATTTTCTCAAAAACACGAGTTTCTTAACTCCGTCCTTTCTTAGGGACACATTTTCCCAAAATTGGAGTTTCTTAACTCCGTCCTTTCTTAAAGGCACTTTTTCTCAAAAACAAGAGTTTCTTAACTCCGTCCTTTCTTAAGGGCACATTTTCTCAAAAACACGAGTTTCTTAACTCCTTCCTTTCTTAAGGGCAGTTTTCTCTGAATTTGGATTAAAACTTATTTTGCAGCCCTTTTTGTAGAGGTTTCGGACGAATGGGTCTAAATGGGCCGAACAATAGACCCGTTAGAATTTTAACTGAGTAAAAAGTATAGAAATCGAGTTTTAGCAGTATAATGAAGTTGAAAAGCTCGTAATCAATTATATGCATTCCTAAATTTGGATTAAAACTTATTTTGCAACCCTTTTTGTATAGGTTTCGGACGATCGGGTCTAAATGGGTCGAACAATGGACCCGTTAGAATTTTAACTGAATGAAAAGTATAGAAATCAAGTTTTTGCAATATAATCGTGTTGAAAAGCACGTGCAATTATATGCATTCCTGAATTTGGATTAAAACTTATTTTGCAGCCCTTTTTGTAGAGGTTTCGGACGAGCGGGTCTAAATGGGCCGAACAATGGACCCGTTAGAATTTTAACTGAGTAAAAAGTATAGAAATCGAGTTTTAGCAATATAATCGTGTTGAAAAGCTCGTAATCAATTATATGCATTCCTAAATTTGGATTAAAACTTATTTTGCAACCCTTTTTGTATAGGTTTCGGAGGATCGGGTCTAAATAGGCCGAACAATGGACCTGTTTGAATTTTAACTGAGTAAAAAGAACTGTAATCGAGTTTTTGCAATATAATCGTGTTGAAAAGCTCGTAAACAATTGTATGAACTCCTAAATTTTGATTAAAACTTATTTTGCAACCCTTTTGTAGAGGTTTCGGACGAGCGGGTCTAAATGGGTCGAACAATGGACCCGTTAGAATTTTAACTGAGTAAAAAGAACTGTAATCGAGATTTTTCAATATAATCATGTTGAAAAGCTCGTAATCAATTATATTAACTCCTAAAATTTGATTCTAACTTCTTTTGCGGTCTTTTTTTGTAAAGGTTTCGGACGAGCGTGTCTAAATGGGCCGAACAATGGACCCGTTAGAATTTTAACTGAGTAAAAAGTACAGAAATCGAGATTTTACAATATAATCGTATTGAATAGCTCGTAATCAATTGTATGAACTCCTAAATTTGGATTAAAACTTATTTTGCAACCCTTTTATAGAGGTTTCGGACGAGCGGGTCTAAATGGGCCGAAGAATGGACCCGTTAGAATTTTAACTGAGTAAAAAGTAGTGAAATCAAGTTTTTGCAATATAGTTGTGTTGAAAAGCTCGTAATCAATTATATGTAATCCTCAAATTTGATTCTAACTTGTTTTGCGGTCTTTTTGTAGAGGTTTCGGACGAGCGGGTCTAAATGGGGCGAACAGTGGACCCGTTAGAATTTTAACTGAGTAAAAAGAACAGAAATCGAGTTTTTGCAATATAATCGTGTTGAAAAGCTCGTAAACAATTGTATGAACTCCTAAATTTGGATTAAAACTTATTTTGCAACTCTTTTTTAGAGGTTTCGGACGAGCGAGTCTAAATGGGCCGAACAATGGACCCGTTAGAATTTTAACTGAGTAAAAAGAACAGAAATCGAGATTTTGCAATATAATGTTTTTGAAAAGCTCGAAATCAATTATATGAACTCCCAAAATTTGATTCTAACTTATTTTGAGGTCTTTTTTGTAAAGGTTTCGGACGAGCGAGTCTAAATTGGCCGAACAATGGACCTGTTAGAATTTTAACTGAGTAAAAAGCACAAAAATCGAGTTTTTGCAATATAATTTTGTTGAAAAGCTCGTAATCAATTGTATGAACTACTAAATTTGGATTAAAACTTATTTTGCAACCCTTTTGTTGAGGTTTCGGCCGAGCGGGTCTAAATGGGCCGAACAATGGACCCGTTAGAATTTTAACGGAGTAAAAAGTATAGAAATCTAGTTTTTGCAATATAATCATTTTGAAAAGCTCGTAATCATACGTATGAACTCTTAAATTTGGATTAAAACTTATTTTGCAACCCTTTTTTAGGGGTTTCAGACGAGCGGGTCCTAATGGGCCGAAAAATAGACCCGTTAGAATTTTAACTAAGTAAAAAGTATAGTAATCGGGTTTTTGCAATATAGTTGTGTTGAAAAGCTCGTAATATATTGTATGAACTCCTAAATTTGGATTAAAACTTATTTTGCAACCCTTTTGTAGAGGTTTCGGACGAGCGGGTCTAAATGGGCCGAACAATGGACCCGTTAGAATTTTAACTGAGTACAAAGTATAGAAATCGAGTTTTTGCAATGTAATCATGTTGAAATGCTTCAATTATATACATTCCTAAATTTGGATTAAAACTTATTGTGCAACCCTTTTTGTATAGGTTTCGGACGATCGAGACTAAATAGGCCGAACAATGGACCCGTTAGAATTTTAACTGAGTAAAAAGTACAGAAATCGAGTTTTTGCAATATAATCGTGTTGAAACGCTCGTGATCAATTGTATGAACTCCTAAATTTGGATAAACACTTATTTTGCAACCCTTTTGTAGAGGTTTCGGACAAGCGGGTCTAAATGGGCCAAACAATGGACCCGTTAGAATATTAACTGAGTAAAAAGAACAGAAATCGGGTTTTTGCAATATAATCGTGTTGAAAAGCTCGTAATCAATTATATGAACTCCTAAATTTTGATTAAAACTTATTTTGCGGTCCTTTTTGTAAGGTTTCGGACGAGCGAGTCTAAATAGGCAGAACAATGGACCCGTTAGAATTTTAACTGAGTAAAAAGTATAGAAATTGAGTTTTTGCAATATAATCGTGTTGAAAAGCTCTTAATCAATTATATGAACTCCTAAAATTTGATTCTAACTTATTTTGCGATCTTTTTTGTAAAGGTTTCGGACGAGCGGGTCTAAATGGGCCGAACAATGGACCCGTTAGAATATTAACTGAGTAAAAAGAACATAAATCGAGTTTTTGCAATATAATTGTGTTGAAAAGCTCGTAATCAATTGTATGAACTCCTAAATTTGGAATAAAACTTATTTTGCAACCCTTTTGTAGAGGTTTCAGACGAGCGGGTCTAAATGGGCCGAACAATAGACCCGTTAGAATATTAACTGAGGAAAAAGAACAGAAATCGCGTTTTTGCAATATAATCGTGTTGAAAAGCTCTTAATCATTTATATGAACTCCTAAAATTTGATTCTAACTTATTTTGCGATCTTTTTTGTAAAGGTTTCGGACGAGCAGGTCTAAATGGGCCGAACAATGGACCCGTTAGAATTTTAACTGAGGAAGAAGCACAAAAATAAAGTTTTTGCAATATAATTGTGTTGAAAAGCTCGTAATCAATTATATGATCTCCTAAATTTGGATTAAAACTTATTTTGCAACCCTTTTGTAGAGGTTTCGGACGAGCGGGTCTAAATGGGCCGAACAATGGACCCGTTAGAATATTAACTGAGTAAAAAGAACAGAAATCAAGTTTTTGCAATATAATCGTGTTGAAAAGCTCTTAATCAATTATACGAACTCCTAAAATTTGATTAAAATTTATTTTGCGAACTTTTTTGTAAAGGTTTCGGACGAGCGAGTCTAAATGGGCCGAACAATGGACCTGTTAGAATTTTAACTGAGTAAAAAGTACAGAAATAAAGTTTTTGCAATATAATCGTGTTGAAAAGCTCGTAAACAATTGTATGAACTCCTAAATTTGGATAAAAAACTTATTTTGCAACCCTTTTGTAGAGGTTTCGGACGAGCGGATCTAAATGGGCCGAACAATGGACCCGTTAGAATATTAACTCAGTAAAAAGTACAGAAATCAAGTTTTTTCAATATAATCGTGTTGAAAAGCTCTTAATCAATTATATGAACTCCTAAAATTTGATTAAAATTTATTTTGCGATCTTTTTTTGTAAAGGTTTCGGACGAGCGGGTCTAAATGGGCCGAACAATGGACCCGTTTGAATTTTAACTGAGTAAAAAGTACAGAAATCGAGTTTTTGCAATATAATCGTGTTGAAAAGCTCGTAATCAATTGCATGAACTCCTAAATTTTGATTAAAACTTATTTTGCAACCCTTTTGTAGAGGTTTCGGACGAGTGAGTCTAAATGGGCCGAACAATGGACCCGTTAGAATTTTAACTGAGGAAAAAGCACAAAAATCGAGTTTTTGCAATATAATTGTGCTGAAAAGCTCGTAATAAATTGTATGAACTCCTAAATTTGGATTAAAACTTATTTTGCAACCGTTTTGTAGAGGTTTCGGACGAGCGGGTCTAAATGGGCCGAACAATGGACCCGTTAGAATATTAACTGAGTAAAAAGAACAGAAATTGAGTTTTTGCAATATAATCATATTGAAAAGTTCTTAATCAATTATATGAACTCCTAAGATTTGATTAAAACTTATTTTGCGATCTTTTTTGTAAAGGTTTCGGACGAGCGGGTCTAAACGGGCCGAACAATGGACCTGTTAGAATTTTAATTGGATAAAAAGTACAGAAATCAAGTTTTGCATTATAGTCATGTTGAAAGCTCGTAATCAATTATATGAAATCCTAAAATTTGATTCTAACTTGTTTGTCGGTCTTTTTTGTAGAAGTTTCGGACGAGCGGGTCTAAATGGGGCGAACAATGGACCCGTTAGAATTTTAACTGAGTAAAAAGAACAGAAATCATGTTTTAGCAATATAATCGTGTTGAAAAGCTCATAAACAATTGTATGAACTCCTAAATTTGGATTAAAACTTATTTTGCAACCCTTTTGTAGAGGTTTCGGACGAGCGAGTCTAAATGGGCCGAACAATGGACCCGTTAGAATTTTAACTGAGTAAAAAGAACTGTAATCGAGTTTTTACATTACAATCATTTTGAAAAGCTCGTAATCAATTATATGTATTCCTAAATTTGGATTAAAACTTATTTTGCAACCCCTTTTGGATAGGTTTCGGACGATCGGGTCTAAATGGGCCGAACAATGGACCCGTTAAAATTTTAACTGAGTAAAAAGAACTGTAATCGAGTTTTTACAATATAATCATGTTGAAAAGCTCGTAATCAATTATATGCATTCCTAAATTTGGATTAAAACTTATTTTGTAACCCCTTTTGTATAGGTTTCGGACGATCGGGTCTAAATGGGCCGAACAATGGACCCGTTAGAATTTTAACTGAGTAAAAAGAATTGTAATCGAGTTTTTACAATATAATCATGTTGAAAAGCTCGTAATCAATTATATGCATTCCTAAATTTGGATTAAAACTTATTTTGTAACCCCTTTTGTATATGTTTCGGACGATCGGGTCTAAATGGGCCGAACAATGGACCCGTTAGAATTTTAACTGAGTAAAAAGCACAAAAATCGAGTTTTTGCAATATAATCGTGTTGAAAAGCTCGTAAACAATCGTATGAACTCCTAAATTTGGATTAAAACTTATTTTGCAACCCTTTTGTAGAGGTTTCGGACGAGCGGGTCTAAATGGGTCGAACAATGGACCCGTTAGAATTTTAACTGAGTAAAAAGAACTGTAATCGATATTTTTCAATATAATCATGTTGAAAAGCTCGTAATCAATTATATGAACTCCTAAAATTTGATTCTAACTTCTTTTGCGGTCTTTTTTTGTAAAGGTTTCGGACGAGCGTGTCTAAATGGGCCGAACAATGGAACCGTTAGAATTTTAACTGAGTAAAAAGTACAGAAATCGAGATTTTACAATATAATCGTATTGAAAAGCTCGTAATCAATTGTACGAACTCCTAAATTTGGATTAAAACTTATTTTGCAACCCTTTTGTAGAGGTTTCGGACTAGCGGGTCTAAATGGGCCGAACAATGTACCCGTTAGAATTTTAACTGAGTAAAAAGTACAGAAATCAAGTTTTTGCAATATAGTCGTGTTGAAAAGCTCGTAATCAATTATATGAAATCCTAAAATTTGATTCTATCTTGTTTTGCGGTCTTTTTTGTAAAGGTTTCGGACGAGCGGTTCTAAATAGGGCGAACAGTGGACCCATTAGAATTTTAACTGAGTAAAAAGAACAGAAATAGAGTTTTTGCGATATAATCGTGTTGAAAAGCTCGTAAACAATTGTATAAACTCCTAAATTTGGATTAAAACTTAGTTTGCAACTCTTTTTTAGAGGTTTCGGACGAGCGGGTCTAAATGGGCCGAACAATGGACCCGTTAGAATTTTAACTGAGTAAAAAGAACAGAAATCTAGATTTTGCAATATAATGTTTTTGAAAAGCTCGTAATCAATTATATGAACTCCCAAAATTTGATTCTAACTTATTTTGAGGTCTTTTTTGTAAAGGTTTCGGACGAGCGAGTCTAAATTGGCCGAACAATGGACCCGTTAGAATTTTAACTGAGTAAAAAGTACAGAAATCGAGTTTTTGCAATATAGTCGTATTGAAAAGCTCGTAATCAATTGTATGAACTCCTAAATTTTGTTTAAAACTTATTTTGCAATCCTTTGTAGAGGTTTCAGACGAGCGGGCCTAAATGGGCCGAACAGTGGACCCGTTAGAATTTTAACTAAGTAAAATGTATAGAAATCGAGTTTTTGTAATATAATCGTGTTGAAAAGCACGTAATCAATTATATGCATTCCTAAATTTGGATTAAAACTTATTTTGCAGCCCTTTTTGTATAGGTTTCGGACGATCGGGTCTAAATGGGCCGAACAATGGACCCGTTAGAATTTTAACTGAGTAAAAAGTACAGAATTCAAGTTTTTGCAATAAAATCTTATTGAAACGCTCGTAATCAATTGTATGAACTCCTAAATTTGGATTAACACTTATTTTGCAATCTTTTGTAGAGGTTTCGGACGAGCCGGTCTAAATGGGCCGAACAATGGACCCGTTAGAATTTTAACTAAGTAAAAAGCACAAAAATCGAGTTTTTGCAATATAATTGTGTTGAAAAGCTCGTAATCAATTGTATGAACTCGTAAATTTGGATTAAAACTTATTTTGCAACCCTTTTGTTGAGGTTTCGGACGAGTGGGTCTAAATGAGCCGAACAATGGACCCGTTAGAATTTTAACGGAGTAAAAAGTACATAAATCTAGTTTTTGCAATATAATCGTTTTGAAAATTTCGTAATCATCTGTATGAACTCTTAAATTTGGATTAAAACTTATTTTGCAACCCTTTTTTAGAGGTTTCAGACGAGCGGGTCCTAATGGGCCGAAAATATGACCCATTAGAATTTTAACTAATTAAAAAGTATAGTAATCGAGTTTTTGCAATATAATTGTGTTGAAAAGCTCGTAATCAATTGTATGAACTCCTAAATTTGGATAAACACTTAATTTGCAACCCTTTTGTAGAGGTTTCGGACAAGCGGGTCTAAATGGGCCAAACAATGGACCCGTTAGAAATTTAACTGAGTAAAAAGTAAAGAAATCGAGTTTTTGCAATATAATCATGTTGAAATGCTCGTAATCAATTATATACATTCCTAAATTTGGATTAAAACTTATTGTGCAACCCTTTTTGTATAGGTTTCGGACGATCGGGTCTAAATAGGACGAACAATGGACCCGTTAGAATTTTAACTAAGTAAAAAGTACAGAAATCGAGTTTTTGCAATATAATCGTGTTGAAACGCTCGTGATCAATTGTATGAACTCCTAAATTTGGATTAACACTTATTTTGCAACCCTTTTGTAGAGGTTTCGGACGAGCAGGTCAAAATGGGCCGAACAATGGACCCGTTAGAATTTTAACTTTGTAAAAAGCACAAAAATCGAGTTTTTGCAATATAATTGTGTTGAAAAGCTCGTAATCAATTGTATGAACTCCTAAATTTAGATTAAAACTTATTTTGCAGCCCTTTTGTATAGGTTTCGGACGAGCGGGTCTAAATGGGCCGAACAATGGACCCGTTAGAATATTAACTGAGTAAAAAGAATAGAAATCGAGTTTTTGCAATATAATCGTGTTGAAAAGCTCGTAATCAATTATATGAACTCCTAAATTTTGATTAAAACTTATTTTGCGGTCCTTTTTGTAAGGTTTCGGACGAGCGAGTCTAAATAGGCAGAACAATGGACCCGTTAGAATTTTAACCGAGTAAAAAGTATAGAAATTGAGTTTTTGCAATATAATCGTGTTGAAAAGCTCTTAATCAATTATATGAACTCCTAAAATTTGATTCTAACTTATTTTGCGATCTTTTTTGTAAAGGTTTCGGACGAGCGGGTCTAAATGGGCCGAACAATGGACCGGTTAGAATATTAACTAGGTAAAAAGAACATAAATCGAGTTTTTGCAATATAATTGTGTTGAAAAGCTCGTAATCAATTGTATGAACTCCTAAATTTGGATTAAAACTTAATTTGCAACCCTTTTGTAGAGGTTTCGGACGAGCGGGTCTAAATGGGCCGAACAATAGACCCGTTAGAATATTAACTGAGGGAAAAAGAACAGAAATCGCGTTTTTGCAATATAATCGTGTTGAAAAGCTCTTAATCATTTATATGAACTCCTAAAATTTGATTCTAACTTATTTTGCGATCTTTTTTGTAAAGGTTTCGGACGAGCGGGTCTAAATGGGCCGAACAATGGACCCGTTAGAATTTTAACTGAGTAAAAAGCACAAAAATCGAGTTTTTGCAATATAATTGTGTTGAAAAGCTCTTAATCAATTGTATGAACTCCTAAATTTGGATTAAAACTTATTTTGCAACCCTTTTGTAGAGGTTTCGGACGAGCGGGTCTAAATGGGCCGAACAATGGACCCGTTAGAATATTAACTGAGTATAAAGAACAGAAATCAAATTTTTGCAATATAATCGTTCTGAAAAGCTCTTAATCAATTATATGAACTCCTAAAATTTGATTAAAATTTATTTTGCTATCTTTTTTGAAAAGGTTTCGGACGAGCGGGTCTAAATGGGCTGAACAATGGACCCGTTAAAATTTTAACTGAGTAAAAAGTACATAAATCTAGTTTTTGCAATATAATCGTGTTGAAAAGCTCGTAAACAATTGTATGAACTCCTAAATTTGGATTAAAACTTATTTTGCAACCCTTTTGTAGAGGTTTCGGACGAGCGGGTCTAAATGGGCCGAACAATGGACCCGTTAGAATTTTAACTGAGCAAAAAGAACGGAAATCGCGTTTTTGCAATATAATCGTGTTGAAAAGCTCGTAATCAATTATATGAACTCCTAAAATTTGATTCTAACATATTTTGCGGTCTTTTTTGTAAAGGTTTCGGACGAGCGGGTCTAAATGTGCCGAACAACGGACCCGTTAGAATTTTAACTGAGTAAAAAGTACAGAAATCGAGTTTTTGCAATATAATCGTATTGAAAACCTCGTAATCAATTGTATGAACTCCTAAATTTGGATTAAAACTAATTTTGCAACCCTTTTGTAGAGGTTTCGGAAGAGCGGTTCTAAATGGGCCGAACAATGGACCCGTTAGAATTTTAACTGAGTAAAAAGCACACAAATCGAGTTTTGCAATATAATTGTGTTGAAAAGCTCGTAATCAATTGTATGAACTCCTAAATTTGGATTAAAACTTATTTTGCAGCCCTTTTGTAGAGGTTTCGGACAAGCGGGTCTAAACGGGCCGAACAATGGACCCGTTAGAATATTAACTGAGTAAAAAGAACAGAAATCGAGTTTTTGCAATATAATCTTGTTGAAAAGCTCGTAATTAATTATATGAACTCCTAAATTTTGATTAGAACTTATTTTGCGGTCCTTTTTGTAAGGTTTCGGACGAGAGAGTCTAAATAGGCAGAACAATGGAGCCGTTAGAATTTTAACCGAGTAAAAAGTATAGAAATTGAGTTTTTGCAATATAATCGTGTTGAAAAGCTCTTAATCAATTATATGAACTCCTAAAATTTGATTCTAACTTATTTTGCGATCTTTTTTGTAAAGGTTTCGGACGAGCGGGTCTAAATGGGTTGAACAATGGACCCTTTAGAATTTTAACTGAGTAAAAAGCACAAAAATTGAGTTTTTGCAATATAATTGTGTTGAAAAGCTCGTAATCAATTGTATGAACTCCTAAATTTGGATTAAAACTTATTTTGCAACACTTTTGTAGAGGTTTCGGACGAGCAGGTCTAAATGAGCAGAACAATAGACCCGTTAGAATATTAACTGAGGAAAAAGAACAGAAATCGTGTTTTTGCAATATAATCGTGTTGAAAAGCTCCTAATCAATTATATGAACTGCTAAAATTTGATTCTAACTTATTTTGCGATCTTTTTCGTAAAGGTTTCGGACGAGCGGGTCTAAATAGGCCGAACAGTGGACCCGTTAGAATTTTAACTGAGTAAAAAGTATAGAAATCGAGTTTTTGCAATATAATCGTGTTGAAAAGCTCGTAATAAATTATATGCATTCCTAAATTTGGATTAAAACTTATTTTGCAACCCTTTTTGTATAGGTTTCGGACGATCGGGTCTAAATAGGCCGAACAATGGACCCGTTAGAATTTTAACTGAGTAAAAAGTACAAAAATCGAGTTTTTGCAATATAATCGTGTTAGTTTCAGGTTATTTTATTAGAAAGAGAGTTTTATTTTATTTAGGAATGAATCTCTTTTAGTTTAGTCATCCTTCCCCTGTAAAAGGATGAGATCTTCTTCTTTCTAAATCAGTTTTGAGTTATTAAATAAAGAGGTTATTCTTTTGAGTACATGTTTGCAAGTGTCAAGAAACTTGTGTCTTCGAAGCTTTCTTCAACGTGTTCGACCAAGTTGAGCGAGGGAGAATCTTTACACTGTGGGATGCCTATCTAATCACGGGTAGGAGGGTCGGTTTTAAGCCATATCACGGAGGTTGCCTAGTTAATTGCAAGTACGAGGGTTCTGTAGGCATCTCTACCATTCCAAAACTCCAAATCCATCTTGTTCAAGTCTTCACCATTGCGCCATCTTCCACAAACATATCTGAAATTTTCATATTCATTTTTCTTTACTTTGCACTTATCTTTCTTTATCTTTTTCGTTTAATTCCTTCTTATTTACTTCTAATGTTTTTATTCACCTTTGAACCTTTAACTTTGGGCTCTTATTTTCCGAATTTTCAAGAAACACCATTGCATATTCTCTTGAAATTCCAGATTTTTCCAGATTCAAAGTTTCTTGATAAAGTCAGCACCCTGGGCTTGTTTTCAAGTGATTTCGAGAGTTTCCAACGTATTAGCAAGCCCTACATCAGTTGGTATATGATTGGGCACGATTTTTGGGTAAGAAATTCAAGTTTGGTTGAATTTGGGAGGGTTCCAATCTCAATCTGCAGCAACTTTGCAAGATGGGTTGTTTTCAGCATTTTAGGGTTCTTTCTTTCCAATAAACCCTAATTTTCATTTTCTTGCAGTTTTAATTCGTTTTTTACCACAAAAAAAAGAATAAGAAAAAAAATAAAAGGTAAAAAGAAACAAAAAGAGAGAGACAAGAACAACACAATCAGCAAGCAAAGCAAGTGCTAAGCATCACGCCTATTCCCATACATATTTGATATGTGCACGTTCATACTCAAGTTTGGCTCACTCCTATGTTGTGCTTAGTACAATTGCTACACTCATTTCTAGTTATCTAGATACTTGCCATCATATCATACTATACATATATTTTGCATACTTTATTCTAATAATCATAGCATAGATAATACATGCACAAGTTATTAAAACCACACCTTTATGTATCATTTATGCATTGCATCACTTATACATTTTATTATATGTTTGCACTATCTTCTTCCCCATATGCTTGAATTTGAACTGATTTGTATAGCAATCAAGCATAGTCCTTCGGTCATATTGCCATGGCCTCCCAAGTAAAATATGACTTGCGTGCATAGGCACAACATCACATAAAACTTCATCTTTGTAAGAACCGATAGAGAAATGAACAAGAACCTATTTGGTGACCTTTAGTTCTCCCGAATTGTTCAACCATTGAAGCTTGTATGGTGCTGGATGTTTTATGGTCTTTAGGCCCAATTTATCTACCATAAGTGTACTTGCCACGTTCGTGCAACTCCCCTCATCAATGATCATAAAACACACCTTTTGGTTGACATAACACCTCTTCCGCTGCTATTTGAGTGTTTAAAAGCTTTTTAACCACCATAAGTTGGCCTTCAACGGCAGAGGTATTCTCTTCTTCATCTTCTTGCTCGGAATCTTCTTGGAATTCATCCTCTTGGTCCGTCGTTACTTCTCCGTTTTCCATTAGATGTATAGTGTGTTTATTTGGACATTGGCTAGCAATGTGACCATGTCCTAAACACTTGAAGCATTTGATCTCACGGGACCAAGCAGGAACTTATGCTTGCTTTCCACGAGCATTCTCCACTATAGTAGGCTTTTTTTGGGAGATTCGGCTGGATCTTTGGCTTGAAAAGGAGTGCCCTTCCGAGAAGTGTTTGGACTCCATTTAGGGGCAACACTTGTGACATTTATGGATGAGGATCTCTTGCATTGTTGCCTCTCAACTTTGATAGCCATGTGTACCATTTCTTCTACTTCAATGTAATGTTGCAATTCGACTACATCGACAATCTCTCGGTTCAATCTTGCTAGAAATCTAGACATGGTGGCCTCTCGGTCTTCCTCCACATTAGCACGGATCATGGCAATCTCCATATCCTTATAGTAATCTTCTACGCTTCTATTGCCTTGCTTGATATTTTGCAACTTATAATAAAGATCACGGTGATAATGGTTAGGCACAAATCTTTTTCTCATGATACCTCTCATTTCAAGCCATGTGCTAATTGGCCTTTCACCGTTGCGTCTCCTAGAACTCTTCAATTGATCCCACCAGACTAGAGCGTAGTCTGTGAATTTCATGGCTGCCAAGCGAACCTTCTTTTGTTCGAAGTAGTTGAGGCATTCAAATATGTGTTCTACTTTGCTTTCCCACTCCAAATAAGCTTCCGGATCAGTTTTGCCTTAGAAAGGAGGAATATTAACCCGAATGCTTCCGAGGTTGTCATCTAATTGGCCATGATCTCTTGCATTACTCCTAATCGAAATAACATCTTCCGCATCACTATCTTCAATAACTTCATGTTGCATGATGTGAGCACATCCATGCCAACAAAGGAGACTGATTCAGAGGTCTTGCTAATGGGACCAATCACTCATTCTAAGGCAAAGAAATTCAGGGAAGTTCTTTCCCTCACTTGTGCTAACATTTTTGAATCTTTTGATAATGTTTGTGCCTTAGACAATAGGCTTTATAATGTGTTGCATGCTGATACGTGACATACTTATACTATACTACTTGTATGTATGTGTTTGTTATGTATATATTATGTTAAGTGTGTTTTAGATAAGTTTGCCATCTTATAATATTGTATGTCAAGCTATGTCAGCTTGTTGTGTGTTATTACAATAATGTTGCATTATTTTATAGCTTACTTGAATGTTTTCAATAAGTTTATAATGTTTTGAATGTGTTTGTTTTGTTTTCATATAGGTACAATAAAAGAGCAGCAACTTAAGGGCTTAATCTTAGCTCAGATGAAGCTCAAAGGAGTGTACGCAGCTCACCTGAGCTCATGGCAGCTCAGTGGCTTAGCTCCCAGATCAATTCAGCTCCTAACACTCTCAGCTAGCTCGTTTCAGCTCACCTCAAGTCCATCTAGCTCAGCTTCAGCTCAACTCCAACTCAAGTGACCTATAGCAGCTGGAACCTATCCTACACAAAGGGATGGTGTCCTAGGCATGTGGCAAGCATGTGCAACCCTCCATACATGTGCACGGCATTCTTGGGCAGCCTTGACATGCTCCACACACGCCAAGCATGTGGATGAAGCATTTGGGCGGTTTTGGAAGGATAAGAGCACATGTTTTTTTGTTTGAATTTTAAACACACATGTGTTTTGATGTGAGCACGTTTATGCCACCCAACGATGCAACTTCAAACTTTCAGGGAAGTTTGCTTTTTCATTTGTTACATACTGATGTGTAACATTTCTTATACTTATATTATTTATATCAGTGTGTTTATTATGTATATAGTATGTTTGGTGTGTTTTGAATAAGTTTGATATAACTTATGGTGTGTTTATATTTGTTTGTGTGTTAATAAATAATTGTGCACTTGTTTACGATTTGTATTATTGTTTCCATTAAGTTTACAATGCTTTAATGGAAGTTTGTTGCCTTTTGACATAGGTACGTAGGAGGACACTAGCTCAAGAGAGTATATGCAGCTCCACTCCAGCTCAAGTGAGCATATGCAGCTCAAATCCAGCTCAAGAGAGTGCAACCAGCTCATTTTCAGCTCATCACACTTTCAGCTAGTTCGTTTCAGCTCAGCTCATTTCCAGTCAGCTCAACTTTAGCTCCACTAGCTCAACTTTAGCTGACAAGTCCAGAAGTAGCTGAAAAGCGTCTTGCATATCGGGGAGTGTGCTAGTGCACATGTGGCAGCCTAGGTGGCATCCGGTCATCTCTAGCACCCACGTGGCAGCTTGACACATGTGTCTGAATGTGCAGCGAAATCAGCCCGTTTTCTCCTTCATTATGCGCCATTTGCAAGAAAGGATAAGCCCGAGTGGTTATGTTTGAATTTCAAACATAAAAATCACATGTTAAATGTGATTTTCATGTGTTTTGGGCGCCTAAACTTGTGGCTGCCAATTGAGTCCGCCCAAAAGGAGTTATTTTCACTCAAATTCAATTTTTAAACTCCTTTTAATATCAGTCACACAACTTAAACGAATTTGGCAGCCCTTGTACCTATATATATGTGTTTAAACAATGTAATTTGGTAAGACATTTTGGAAATAAAATTTGTTTGAGAGAGTTTCTCTTGTTCGGTTCTTTTTAGAACTATCTTTTGACATTTCAGACTTTGTTTTGAATTGTCAAATTTCCTTGATACTTCGGGTTCCTAGATCGCTATCTAGTGGGTCCAAGTCCTCCGACGTAAAGCATATTCGATTCGGGTTTGCTCAGTATATTGTGCAGGTTCTTTCGAGCTTTTCGTCATTGACGTTAGACAGATTCGATTTGGGTTCGTTCAGCAGATTGTTCGAGTTCTTTCGAGTTTAACGTTGCCAAACTTTCGCTGATTTTCCAGCAACGTTTCTGCCACAATTTGGTCACTGAATCAGCCTTGAAAGCCCGTTCAAGCCTTCATCTTTGTTCGATTCCAAATTCGTCTAGAAATTCCTACACCCTTTTTCTTTGTTTCTTTTTTATCTCTTTATATATATATTTTGTTATTTTAACTATCTAAAAACGTCCATTTTTGTGTTTTATTGCAGAGAAATGTTTGCTACGATCCTAGATCCGTTTACGAACAAGGAGCGTTGTTGATGATGTGAGCACGTTTATGCCACCCAACGATGCAACTTCAAACTTTCAGGGAAGTTTGCTTTTTCATTTGTTACATACTGATGTGTAACATTTCTTATACTTATATTATTTATATCAGTGTGTTTACTATGTATATAGTATGTTTGGTGTGTTTTGAATAAGTTTGATATAACTTATGGTGTGTTTATATTTGTTTGTGTGTTAATAAATAATTGTGCACTTGTTTACGATTTGTATTATTGTTTCCATTAAGTTTACAATGCTTTAATGGAAGTTTGTTGCCTTTTGACATAGGTACGTAGGAGGACACTAGCTCAAGAGAGTATATGCAGCTCCACTCCAGCTCAAGTGAGCATATGCAGCTCAAATCCAGCTCAAGAGAGTGCAACCAGCTCATTTTCAGCTCATCACACTTTCAGCTAGTTCGTTTCAGCTCAGCTCATTTCCAGTCAGCTCAACTTTAGCTCCACTAGCTCAACTTTAGCTGACAAGTCCAGAAGTAGCTGAAAAGCGTCTTGCATATCGGGGAGTGTGCTACTGCACATGTGGCAGCCTAGGTGGCATTCGGTCATCTCCAGCACCCACGTGGCAGCTTGACACATGTGTGTGAATGTGCAGCGGAATCAGCCCGTTTTCTCCTTCATTATGCGCCATTTGCAAGAAAGGATAAGCCCGAGTGGTTATGTTTAAATTTCAAACATAAAAATCACATGTTAAATGTGATTTTCATGTGTTTTGGGCGCCTAAACTTGTGGCTGCCAATTGAGTCCGCCCAAAAGGAGTTATTTTCACTCAAATTCAATTTTTAAACTCCTTTTAATACCAGCCACACAACTTAAACGAATTTGGCAGCCCTTGTACCTATATATATGTGTTTAAACAATGTAATTTGGTAAGACGTTTTGGAAATAAAATTTGTTTGAGAGAGTTTCTCTTGTTCGGTTCTTTTTAGAACTATCTTTTGACATTTCAGACTTTGTTTTGAATTGTCAAATTTCCTTGATACTTCGGGTTCCTAGATCGCTATCTAGTGGGTCCAAGTCTTCCGACGTAAAGCATATTCGATTCTGGTTTGCTCAGTATATTGTGCAGGTTCTTTCGAGCTTTTCGTCTTTGACGTTAGACAGATTCGATTCGGGTTCGTTCAGCAGATTGTTCGAGTTCTTTCGAGTTTAACGTTGCCAAACTTTCGCTGATTTTCCAGCAACGTTTCTGCCACAATTTGGTCACCGAATCAGCTTTGAAAGCCCGTTCAAGCCTTCATCTATGTTCGATTCCAAATTCGTCTAGAAATTCCTACACCCTTTTTCTTTGTTTCTTTTTATCTCTTTATATATATTTTTTTTGTTATTTTAACTATCTAAAAACGTCCATTTTTGTGTTTTATTGCAGAGAAATGTTTGCTACGATCCTAGATCCGTTTACGAACAAGGAGCGTTGTTTTTGAAGCAACGTACCCCTGTATCATGTTTAGTTTTCAACAAATTTCAGCCAAGTAAATTGGCACATGGGCGGCAATTTGAGATAGTTTTTTTGGCAGATTTGAATTCAATTTTTAAACTCAAAATGTACTCCAATATTAGCCACATCTCTAGGAGCCATTCTCTTCCATGTTCTTCTATATATTTGTGACTTTTTAATAAACAAAGGTTAGACTTTTTGAATGAAAAATTTATTTGTGAGTTTTCTCTCAAATTTGGTTCTTTTTAGAACTTCTTTGACATTTCAGACTTAGTTTTGTTGTGTCAAATTTATTTGTAGAAGGAGCTTTCTACCTAGAGGGTCCAAGTCTGTTGATGTTGAACGTATTTGATTCGGGTTTGCATAACAGATTGTGTGAGTTCTTTCGAGTTCTTCGTTGTTCAAGTTTCCAGCAAGTTTCTGCCATTTTTGAGCACTCAAGACGGCCATGGATGAACGTTGAAGCATTCATCTTCCTCCTTCTACAAATCTGCCCAAAAATTCCAACAACTTCTCTTGTTTCTTTTGTTTTCTTTTTTCATTTTCGTGTAATTCTAAGCCTAAAAACAGCCTCTTTGTTTTGTTTAATTGCAGGGAAATGCTTGCTTCAATCCTAGATCCGTATCACTCAAGGAACGTTGTTTCGACAAGCAACACCCTTATCATATGGTAATCAGAGCCTCGGTTGGATTTTAGCATGTTCTGCACTCAAAAATCAAGAAAACAAAACAAAAGTCAAAAAAAGAATTTCGAAATTCTAGAAAAATGTTAAAGTCAAAGTTTGACTTTTAAAAATTCAAATTTCGAAATTAAAAAAATCAGATTTGAAATTTTAAAATAAAATGAAAAAAAAGTGTGCTGGTTCGTTGAAATGATGAAGGGTGCTCAAGTTATGCCATGAAATTCTTGGAAATCAACCGAAACAACTTATTCTTGTTTGTTCGGTGATAGGATTGTTGTAAGCATTTCTTTTGCGTAAGTTGCTGAATTCTTCTTTCGTTTGTCATCCTAATTTCTTCATTTCACTTGTTTTAATTTCCAGCCTTGTTCTTTTTTTTTCAGCCTTGTTCTTTTTTTCACCCATAACTTTGTTTTAACCATTTGTTTCCTTTGACATTATCACTTTCCTTGAAAGTTGACACACTTAATGATATGTGCACGTTCATACTCAGGTTTAACTCACTTCCATGTTGTGTTTCACGCAACAAAGATCAGGGGGTTTTCTTTACTTCTCTTTTGATACTTAGTGCAATTGCTACAATCATTTCTAGTTATCTAGATACTTGCCATCATATCATACTATACCTATATTTTTCATACTTTATTCTAATGATCATAGCATAAATAATACATGCACAAGTTATTAAAACCACATCTTTACGTATCATTTATGCATTTCATTATATGTTTGCATTTTATATTCATTCATATTCTATGTTATTATGCATTTTGGTCCTTATACTATTTATATATGAAATATTACTTATGCAATTGGTGTTTTCTTTTTAGGACAAGATAAACATAGCTCAAGGGACTAGTGGCCAGCTCCGTTTCAGCTCAAAGGCTTTCTATGAGCTCAAAACAGCTCATTGATGATTCGAGACCGTGCAAGCTATTTTCAGCTCCAAAACACTCATATGGTTCAAGGGCAGCTCAAGGACATTAAAGAACCAACTCACTTAGCTAGAGAAAGCTCCGTTTAGCTCAAAACATCACTCAACTTTAGCTAGCTAAATCAGCTAGCTAGCTCAGCTCGAACCAGCTCAACCTCAGCTCATCTCAGCTCACCCTACAACTACCAGCTCGAGAGTATGGACACACCAAGGGTCACCTACCAGCCGAAACACCATGGAAGCTTCCGTGCACCCATTCGGCCAAGGGAGGGAAAGCTTGGCGCCATTCCCATGCTTGGCGCCATTACGGAGAGACACCAAGGGGCCGAAACATTGCCTATAGCTTATCAAGGCCTATTCATGCACTTATCAAGACTTTTCGGCCATTGTGAAAGGGTACAAGCCCTTGCCGAAACATCCCTGGCCTTTGTACATGCCTATTTGGCCACCCCTTCCCCTACTATAAATATGTAATCCATTTTGGCATTTGAACACAACACTTTGATCAATAAAAGTTATATTTGTGAGTTTATCTCTCATTGTTGTTCTTTTAAGAACTTCTTTGACTTATCAAATCATTTTATTGATTTGTGGCGTCTCCTATTCCATTTTTGATACTTTAGGTTGTTGAATATTTATTATTCTTCAGTCTAAGTCCTTCCTACCACCCTCAAAGCCTTATTCAAGTTCGGGTTTATGTTTCTTAACATAAGTTCATCTTTTGAGACTTTGAATACTATCCATCCTACTTCTTTCATCTTCTTTTCTTCACCATCCGAAACCATCACCTTTCTCATTTCATCTTCACTTCCTGCATCCCTTTTGACATACAAACACTACCATCCTTCTGCCACCTATCTCCTTTCATCCATTTCAACATATTTCCACAAGAAGACGGTCGTGCAACAAGGCTTACTTGCATTCTAAGGTCCAAGCAATCAAAAATTCTCTCAACAATGCCAATTAGAGAGTTGGAGCGTATCATGTGGTAATCAGAGCAAAGGAAGAATCAAGTAAGCCCTATCTTTTTGTCATTTCTTATTTCTGATTCAAAAAAGAGAAAAGAAAAAGAAATTCAGATTGTTCCAAATACAAGGAATCTGAATTAGATCAAAAAAAAGAAATTAGAATTTCAAAAGAGTGAAGATTCAAAGCACGTCCAAGCAACCAACTTAGAGAAGTTTCTCAAGTTTGATTGCTCACGGCCAGTTTGTAAGTCAAGTTTTGTGGTAACGATTCTGTTTTCTTTATTTCTTTTCATTTCTTACATTTCAGTCCCTAAACTTTCTTTTCTTCTTTTAAACTTCTTCGTTCTTTCAATTTCCCAAACCTAACCCTTGTTTTGTAGCCTAAACGCCATAATATCATAAAATATTGGACAGGTTTTAAGTTAGTTCTTTCAAGAACTTGTTTTGAGAGATTTGAGTGGAAAAGGTAAGAGAGTGGTGAGCACAAAAGGGGAAATAAAAGCCAGAATTCCCAGAGCGTAAACACGAGTGAATTTGAGTGACATATCTCTTTTCTTGGAGTGACCGTGAGGCTTTTTGTTGTGTGAATCGGTGAGGTCCTAAATTTCATTACATATTATTTGTTTTTACTAACAATATGTCACAGCAATCAGGAGACAGTAATGGTGAGGAACTTCCAGCCAAAACCTTCAGACTCAAGCATTGATCCGGGAAATGCAAAGGCTTCTACGTACTGAATTGGAGCCTATTCACAAACAGATAGATCGACTCGAAGGATCACAAGGTGACAACAGAAGCACTAGGGTCATGGACGGCATAATAGACCAAGACATTTTATGCAACATGAAGTTAATTAAGATAGTGATGCAGAAGATGTTATTTTGGTCAGAAGTAATGCAAGAGATCGTGGCCAGTTAGATGACAACCTTAGAAGCATTCACGTTAATATTCCTCCTTTCCAAGGAAAAACTTATCCAAAAGCATATTTTGAGTGGGAAAGTAAAGTAGAACACATATTTGAATGTCACAACGACTCCGAACAAAAGAAGGTTCTATTGGCAGCCCTGGAATTCACAGACTACGCTCTAATCTGGTGGGATCAGTAGAAGACTACTACAAGAATATGGAAGTTGCCATGATCCGTGCTAATGTGGAGGAAGACCGAGAGGCCACCATGGCTAGATTCCTAGCAGGATTGAACCGAGATATTTCCGATGTAGTGGAATTAAAACATTACATTGAAATAGAAGAAATGGTGCACATGGCTATCAAAGTTGAGAGGCAACAACACAAGAGATCTTCATCTAGAAATGTCACAAGTGCTGCCCCTAAATGGAGTCCAAACACTTCTTGGAAGGGCACTCCTTTTCAAGCCAAAGACCCAGCCAAATCTTCCAAAACAAAGCCTACCATAATGGAGAATGTTCATGGAAAGATAGCAGAAGTTCCTACTCGGTCCCATGAAATTAAATGCTTCAAGTGTTTAGGACATGGCCACATTGCTAGCCAATGCCCAAATAAACACACTATGCTTCTAATGGAGAATGGAGAAGTAACTTCGGACCAAGAGGATTAATTCCAAGAAGATTCCAAGCAAGAAGAAGTAGAAGAGATCACTCCTGCCGTGGACGGCCAACTTATGGTAGTTAAAAGGCTTTTAAACACTCAAATGGCCGCGGAAGAAGAACATCGAGAGAATATATTTCACACCCGATGTTATGTCAACGAAAAGGTGTGTTTTATGATTATTGATAGGGGAGTTGCACGAACGTGGCAAGCACACTTATGGTGGATAAATTTGGCCTAAAGACCATAAAGCATCCGTCACCATACAAGCTTCAATGGTTGAATGATTTGGGAGAACTAAAGGTCACCAAACAAGTTCTTGTTCTTTTCTCTATCGATTCTTACAAAGATGAAGTTTTATGTGATGTTGTGCCTATGCATGCAAGTCATATCTTACTTGGATGCCATGACAATATGACTGAAGGACTATGCATGATTGCTATACAAACCGGTTCATATTCAAGCATGAAGGGAAGAAAATAGTGCTTACACCTATGACGCCCAAACAAGTGCAAAGTGACCAGATTCTCATGAAACAAAGTGTGGATGCATGGAAACAAGAAAAGAATCAAGCCAAGTTCAGGGAGAAGGGTCTCAAGGAGGAGAATCCTTTGGGCAGCATTGAAATGATTAGGGAATGTCTTTTGACACGCCCTATGATCACATCTGATTTTCTAACCCCAAAGAAGCAAAAATGTTATCCTTGTCTTTGTAGGAACACAAGAAGAGCTTAGGGGCAAGTGCACACCAGAATTGTATCATTCCCATAGCCAGAGGATATTTAGACACAAGGATGTTCGATTTGAGGACAAATAGCTCAAAAGAAGGAGGGGATGATATGTGCACGTTCATACTCAAGTTTGGCTCACTTCTATGTTGTGTTTTACGCAACAAAGATCATGGGGTTTTCTTTATTTCTCTTTTATTGCTTAGTACAATTGCTACACTCATTTCTAGTTATCTAGATACTTGCCATCATAGCATAGATAATACATGCACAAGTTATGATCTGAGCACATCATTTCAAGACAAGCAAGCTGATCCGGAGGTCTTACCATTAGGACCCATTACCCGTTCTAAGGCAAAGAAGTTCAGGGAAGTTCTTTTTCTTACTTGTTGATACAAGGGTGTTGATGGTGAAAACAACATTCCTCGTTCATTCATGGATCTAGGATAATAGCAAGTATTTCTCTGCAACAGAAACAAACATGGTATGAAGGACTTAGACTGAAGAATAATAAACATTCAACAATCTAAATGGAATAGGAGAAGCCACAAATCAATAAAATGATTTGATAAGTCAAGAAGTTCTTAAAAGAACAAGAATGAGAGATAAACTCACAAAATATAATTTGTATTGATCAAAGTGTTGTTTTCAAAATGCCAAATGAACTCCTATTTATAGTTGTAGGAGAGGGGTTGCCAAAAAGGCTTATACAAGGGAGGGAATTATTTGGCTAGGCTTGTGTCGTCTCTTGGTGGCTGAATGGGTGTGATAAGTGATGGATAGGTGCTGATAAGTTATGCACAACTATTCGGCTGATGGTGATGCTTCAAGGATGGCGCCAAAATGAAAGGGGGCCTTAGGAAGGTTCCATAACTATTCGGCTTGGGTGGTGTCCCTCCACACACTTAGCTAGGTAGCTAGTGTCACTAGCTGGCCGATTGAAGGAGATGGTAGTAGTTAGTGGAACTGAAGTTGAGCTGGATGAGCTGAGATTGAGCTGAGCTAGCTAGCTGACTTAGCTAGCTAAAGGTTAATAGTTGATTTGAGATGATTGGAGCTGCCTTTAGCTAGGTGAGCTGGTCCTTAAGTGTCCTTGAGTTGTCCTCTAGCTACTGGAGTGTTTTGGAGCTAAACTAATCCTTCTTCACTCAGAATCCATCCTTTAGTCGTTTGAGCTATTTGGAGCTACTCCTAGCTGGTTGAGCTGGTTTTCTAGTGTTCTTGAGCTCTCCTTATGCCTCATCAGTGTTTTGAGCTGATCGGATGCTAGTAGATCCTTAAATCACTCAAACACTGTTTTGATCTCATTCTGATGCTTTAAGGTGAAACCGAGCTGACCATTACTCCCTTGAGTTGTGGTTATTGTATCCTACAAAGAAAACACCAAAAATAATAAGTATGATAATATTAAAGCATATGTAAATAGTATAGAGACTGTTTAGTAATGCAAACTAAGTATGAGGTTTAATATGCAACTTAATAGCAAAGATGTGGTTTATCTAATGCATGAATATCATATGATATACAAATGAATGATAACATATGATAATCCAAGCATGTAATATACTGCATAAATAAATAAATAGATAATGAAGGAAGAACTCCCTCTTCTTTCATGCTTGATAAACAAGATGAAAGCATAGTGAATGTGAGTAGAAACGTGCACACATCACAACTACTCAGAACAAAAGAAGGTTCGTTTAGCAGCAATGGAGTTTGTCGACTATGCCCTAATATGGTGGGATCAATCACTACTTAGCCAGAGACGTACAGGTGAAGGTCCAGTGACTACATGGTATGAAATGAAACGAATAATGCAAAAATGTTTGTTCCATCTCATTACCATCGTGATTTATATTATAAATTACAAAGTTTGAAACAGGGTAATCGGAGCGTCGAAGATTATTTCAAGGAGATGGAGATGGTCATGATGCGTGCAAACCTCGAGGAAGATCGAGAAACAACCATGGCACGTTTTCTTGCTGGGTTAAATCAAGAAATTGCCAATGTTGTTGAATTGCAGCATTACGTCGAATTAGACGATATGGTGCACATGACAATTAAAGTTGAACGCCAGCAGCGCAGAAAGTCTTCAAATCGATGTCATACTTCCTTTAAATCCAAATCCATTGAATGCTCCTAACAATTCCAGGAAGCAAGCACCACTTCAGATACGCGAGAAAGTAGAATCAAGCAAGCTAAAGACTCCTATTACTGAAAATAGGCGTGACAAGCAAGTGGTGACACAAGAACGTTCGGGAGACATTCTGTGTTTCAAGTGCTTAGGACGATGACAAGTTGTCAGTCAGTGCCCAAATCGAAGGACCATGATGTTGTTAGAGAGTGGCGAGATCAAGTCTTAGTCTGAGGAAGACGAGAAGGAATCCCTTGCAGTGGATGTTAAAGAAGATGATGACAACGTGCAGACATTTGCTACCGGTGAAGCACTTGTTGTCAAGAGAAGTTTGAACACGCAACCGATCCAAGATGAACCAGCAACGAGAGAACATCTTTCATACAAGATGTCTCATCAATGATAAGGTATGTGTTGTAATTATTGATGGTGGTAGTTGCACTAATGTTGCCAGTTCTGTGATGGTTGATAAGTTAGGTTTGAAGACGACAAAGCATCCAAATCCTTACAAGTAACAGTGGCTGAACGACAGAGGAGAGATCAGAGTGACTAAGCAGGTTCTAGTGTCGTTTGCCATTGGAAAGTACAAGGATGAAGTACTTTGCGATGTTTTCTCAATGGATGCAAGCCATTTACTGTTGGGACGCCCGTGGCAGTTTGACAAGAGGGCGATGCATGATGGCTTTACGAACATGTATTCTTTTATGCATGCAGGTAAGAAGATCACATTGACACCTTTGACACCGAGTCAAGTGCAAGAAGACCGAGTGAGATTGCGAATGAATATCGAAGAAGCTCGAGGGAAAAAGAAGATGAATGTGTACGCAAGCAGCAAGGAAATCAGGAAATGTATTTCCTCTTAGCATTCTTTGCTTATTTTGTTATTTAAAGATAGTTGTTTATTGGCTGAGATTCCAAGTGATTTGCCTGTTTCAATTTCATCCTTTTGCAGGAATTTGAGGATGTGTTTTCGGATGAAACACCAAAGGGTTTACCCCCTCTTCGTGGCATTGAACATCATATTGATTTTATTCCAGGAGCCAGGATTCTGAATAGACCGACATACCGAAGTAACCCCGAAGAGACGGAGAAACTTCAAAGACAGATTTCTGAGTTGGTGGACAAGGGGTACATTTGAGAGAGTTTGAGTTTGTGTGTTGTACCAGTGCTGTTGGTACCAAAGAAAGACGAAACTTGGAGGATGTGTGTTGATTGTCGAGCAGTGAACCAGATTACAATCAAGTATCAACATCCCATTCCTCGACTAGATGACACGCTGGATGAGTTGTAAGGAGCGACTATCTTCTCCAAAATTGATTTGAAGAGTGGATATCATCATATTCGCATGAGAGAAGGCGACGAGTGGAAGACAGCCTTCAAGACGAAGCTAGGTTTGTATGAATGGTTAGTGGTGCCTTTTGGTTTAACTAATGCACCAAGTACTTTTATGCGTTTGATGAATCATGTTCTGCGATATTTTACTGGCAAGTTTTGTAATGTGTATTTTGATGACATTTTGATCTATAGCAAGACTTTGCAGGATCATGTAGAACATTTGAGAGCTGTTTTCCAGACTTTGCGAGAAGATAGATTGTTTGGTAACATGGAGAAATGTGTGTTTTGTACTGCAAACTTACATTTCTTGCTTACATTGATAGTTCTCATGGAGTTGAAGTCAGGTTAGATTGTTTCATGGTTTAGCTAGTTTCTACCGTCGGTTTGTTCCCCATTTTAGTTCTATTACCGCCCCTTAATCGAGATTATAAAGAAGAATTTAGTCTTCTCATGAGGTAAAGAACAAGAGGACGCCTTTCTGAAAATAAAAGATTGTTTGACGATGCATACTTAGATTGGGAAAGCAAAGTTGAACACGTTTTCGAGTGTTACAATTACTCGGAACAAAAGAAGGTCCGTTTAGCAGCGATGGAGTTTGTCGACTATGCCTTGATATGCTGGGATCAGTTTCTGCTTAGCCGGAGACATATATTCGAAGGTCCAATGACTACATGGGACGAAATGAAACGAATAATGCGGAAAAGGTTTGTTCCTTCTCACTATCATCGTGATTTATTTTAGAAACTGCAAAACTTGAAACAAGGCAGTAGGAGTGTTGAAGATTATTTCAAGGAGATGGAAATGTCCATGATGCTTGCAAATATTGTTGAAGATCGTGAGGCAACTATGACACGTTTTCTTGCAG
Organism: Hibiscus trionum; assembly: GCA_030270665.1. Taxonomy (NCBI): domain Eukaryota; kingdom Viridiplantae; phylum Streptophyta; class Magnoliopsida; order Malvales; family Malvaceae; genus Hibiscus; species Hibiscus trionum. The sequence goes on along the minus strand of BSYR01000010.1, from coordinate 31,015,004 downwards.
GTTTGAATTTTGAAATAGCTAACGTTGTTGAGTAACATCATTATGTCGAGTTGGATGACACGGTGCATATGGCAATCAAGGTTGAACGACGGTAACGACGAATGTCTTCTAATCGAGGTAATAGTTTGTTCAAGTTGTTTTCTAATCCCATGTTCAATCAAACTGATGGTTTCAGGCAGCAAGTATCGTTGCAAATAAAAGAGAAGGCAAAATAGAGCAAGTCAAAACCTTTTGTTGAAGATGTTGGTCGTGGAAAGCAATCAATGCAACCAGATCGTACGAGGGACCTTAAATGCTTTAAATGCCTTGGTAGAGAACATGTTGCAAGCCAATGTCCGAACCAGAGTACGATGTTATTGCGAGATAATGGTGAAATTGATTATGATCATGGAGACGATGTTTGTTGTGTCATCATCCTTGATACTTTGGGTTCTCGATTGTTGCATAATCGAAGGGTCCAAGTCTGTTTGAACAAGATCATTATAATGTCCGGGTTCGTTTAGTATATTGTTCGAGTTCTTCCTTGGATTTTTGTTCGTTTGCATGAGGTTTCTTCCATTCTTGAATACTTAAAGTGCTGCCATTGATGAACACTCGAAGCCTTCATCTTCAACCTTCGTAAAATCTACCCGGAAGTGCTTATCATAATCCTAGATCCGTAACACTCAAGGATTGTTGTTTTTCCAAGCAACGCCTTATCACACCAAATATAGGCCTTTTACAAGTATAAAACCATAAAGCAAACATGCTCAAAAAGGTGTTCATACACATCACCCAAACAAACCATGGAATCCCCCATCGCCCTTATTTCTCTAGTTCATAACCATAACATACTTTCAAAGTGAAGTCTCTTACGATCCCCTTGCAAGTTGCTGGCTCCAAACACTTAGTTGTTTGCATTGATGGACAAAAGAGAGCGTAAGCATACAAGCTTAGTGAAGAGTGCTCAAAACCAAAAACACCATCAATGCTTAAAAACCATTTTGCACCATTTGAAAACCACCATTCCCTTTTTGAAATCCATGCACCTCATTAACAAAATCAGCATGTTATACGTTATGCAACAAGTATCAAATACTTCAACAGCAAATCCATTTGCTAACACTCAACTTAAGCCTTTCCATGCATGGCTACTATATGCAAAGCTTAAATAGTAAAACATGCATTTTCGTGTTATTCACCCATATACATTTCATATCGATTCATCAATTATATTGGCTCACAAGTGATGATCAGTATACTCATTTCTCAAAACATATCGGATAGACGGATTCCCAAGTGTTGTCCCAACACTTCATACATTCTCACCGGCATCTCAAGGTTCACATATGGGAGCTACCCTCCACCGTTGTGACACCCGTGGAGGAGTATTTGGTACCTTACAACCCCTCAACACCACTCATCGGTAGATGTATAACCCCACTAACGAGAGACGGGACACATCTCAATTTCTCAATCGTTAGGGTACTTGGATGGAGTTTTTGGTACATTCACAACCCCTCAACATCCAATGCAACTTGTTTATAGTGCACTCAAACCTATAGTCGACTAACTATATCCGATTTCATTTATAAATCACTTTTTACAACATCACTTGCCAATATAATTCTCAATTAGCACCAACCTCACTGTTTTTCAAAGCATTACCAATAAGCCACATTCCAAGCATTAAATCATGCTTCATTAAACATGTATAAGCATATACATACAAGGATCACTTATCATGTGCATCCTTCATCAATATGACATCATAAATAGTAAATCTCTTACTTAAAAACATGCTTTAAACAGTAGGTAAACACATATAAAATCAAGTGCATCAACAAGCTCATAATAGCACAATCTGAGGGAGAAAATCACTTTACTTACTTCCGAACTTAGTAAAGTGTTTCAAGCTTACACTAAGTTCCCAAAACCACTTTAAAAGTGCTTCAAAGATGGAAATCCCATTTCCACTCACTGACTCGCGAAACCTCAATCGCCGACGCGAAAATCAAGCGTCTGAAGCCCCCCGGATCTTCATCGATTTCTTACAAAGTATTATCCCCTGTTTATACCACACAAGAACAAAGGATCAATGCATCATAATGCATTAAAACCACCAGCAACCTAAACAATCTCGTTGCTCTGCCCTAAAGTACCAAAATACCCATCCAAAACAACTGAAATCACCTTTGATTGTTCACTAAACTCAGCGCAGCCATCAACAAACACTTCCATCACATTTTAACCATAAATCAACATCAAAAAAACATTCTAATATCATCCTTATACCCCCAGCAACTCAGATTTCACATTAACATCCCCAAAACTCAAAACCTATCAATCTAACAATTAGAGATCCAACTCAATTCGGGATTACATTCATAAAACCATTATTTCCTCATCATTTAACATCCAAATTATGATTAAAATCATTCACAAATCATCAAAATGGTGCCCAAATGAAAATCTTGAAAGTCCATCTTTCAAAGCTTTAATTGGCAAATTCCATCAATTCATTTACAAAATCTTATTAATAAACAAAAATAGAGAGCCAAGGACTTGGAAATTTCAATAAAGAACCTTGATTAGAGGAGAGAAAAGAAAGATAACCTCTAACACAATCTTTCCCCTTGATTTGCAATGATTTTGGTGAAATCCTTAAAGAAAACTCTAGCTAGTTGAAGTAGAAATCCGTGGGCATCATTTAGGAATCTAAAGTAAATGTAATAAGAAAATTTTCTGAAGATTTTAGTGATGAAAATAGAGTTTGGCTTCTAGAAAAGTTGAGAGAAATGTTTGAAGAAAAGAACTTACGCGAGAAAATGATTTGACTATTAAAATCTCATTTAATGAAACTCTTTTTTACTAAAACCTTTAATTAAATCTTTTAAAACACCAAAACAAGGGAAATAGCTGATACCAAATGATACGGACACGGCCCCGTATACGCGAACGTTGAGCTTGCGGAAGCGGATAAGGATATTGGCGCGAATGTTGGATCGGTGAAAAGATGGCTGAAGATAGGCGATGACGATGGAGGTGGAAGATAAATGGATAAATTGTCCTCGGCACCCTCTTGATCGCAATTAACCAAGCAAGCAACCTCAAGCGGCTCTAACCCACCCTCCTAGACGCAGTTACCTAGGCAAGCAGGAGTGTGAAGATCAACAACAAATTCTGACGAACTTGAAGAATCGCTTCTAAAATAAAGAACACAAGTTATACTTCTTGCAAGTCTGAACTCAAAAGAGAACTTTATTTAATCATTCAAATCTTAAATTACAATGTGGTTGAACCCTCCTTATATAAGCCTTGAAGAAGTTCTAATCCTAGTAAACTTAGGAAATTAAATACAATAAATAAATGTTGAAATCTAATCTCCTAATTACATAAGTAACTTCTAATAATAAATAAATATTAAAAATAAAATCCTAATTAAATAAATCTGATCCTAATAGATATTGCATAATCCTATATTTATTTAAATTACAAATAATCAAATAAATTCTTGAAAATTCGTAATTATCCAAAAATCTCGTATTAATCCCGTATAGGAATTTCTACATGCGCTGTCTTTTCTAAAATAGACGTATCTTGAGTTCCAGATGTCCGATTCAGGCGTTTCAAGATCCTTTGGAAAGATAATTGACAGCCGGACAAGTTTCAAGAAGACATGTTGACCGATAAATGCCTGGATCCCATCCAAAAAGAGGTCGCAAGTTGACTGACGTTTCTGACTTGCAAAACAGTTTTAACTTCTTTTCCAAGATGATTAGTTTCACCCCTCCCATGCATGTATCATAATAGCTCCCTAAGGATTCTAAGTTTTGGCTCTCTTTAATTTATCCATTAAAACAAAACTTTCAATTTTTTACATTTTAGTCACCAAGCCAAAATGTCGAATTTCCAAAATTTATTTTTCAAAATTGATTTCATTTTCCCTCACTACATATTTAATTAGGATTTTAGAAAATTTTCACATGATTTTATCACATCTGGAACTAAGATTTCCCTAAACTGACCCGAATCTCTAATCTAGATTCAGCGATCCCTAAACCTCTTTTAAAACCTCTAGGCCCAAAACAGAGGCGTTACAACTCTCCGACACTTAGGAAATTTCATCCTCGAAATTTTACCTGAAGGAAAAGGTGCAGAAACTGCCTCAACATGTCCGCCTTGCTTTCCCATGTGGCCTCCTCATCTCCTCGATTTCGCCACAACACCTTCACAAGTTCAATCATCTTACCACGAAGAACTTTGCTACTAGAATCAAGAATCCCAACCGGTTCCTCATCATAAGACAAATCTGGATTCAACTCAATCTCCTCAACATGCATAACATGAGATGGGTCTGATCTATACCTTCACAACATAGAAACATTAAACACATCATGGATTTTATCTAATTCGGGAGGCAACCTGAACCGATATGCAACAAGACCAACACGCTCCACAACCTCATAAGGTCCAATAAACTGTGGACTAAGCTTACCCTTACGTCCAAATCTCATCACCTTCTTCCAAGGCGATACCTTCAAAAACATGCGATCTCCAACCGTAAACTCAATCTCCATACGCTTTAAATCTGCGTAAAACTTTTAACGATCCGATGCAGCCTTCAACCGCTCACATATGAGCTTTACTTTCTCAGTTGTTCCCTTAAGCAAATCCGGCAAGGAAACCAACTCTTGCCCCGCCTCCGCCCAACAAGGAGGTGTTCTACACTTTCTTCCATACAAAGCTTCATACGGAGCCATTTGTATGCTTGCCTGGAAACTATTATTATAGGCAAACTCCACTAAGGGCAACTGTTTTTCCCAAGAACCTTGGAAATCTATAACACAACATCTCAACATATCCTCCAGCACTTGGATAACTCGCTCCGACTGTCCATCCGTTTGAGAATGATACGAGGTACTAAAATTAAGCCTTGTACCCAACGCTTGGTGTATACACTCCCAAAACCTCGTTGTAAACCTCAGATCTCTATCTGACACTATAGATTTAGGTACACCATGCAAACGCACAATCTCAGAAATATACAGCTTCGCTAACTTATCCAATGTATACGTAGTATGCATAGCCAAGAAATGCGCACACTTCGTAAGACGATCTACAATCACCGAAATGGAATAATTCTATTACAAAAACTCAATTTCTGAACTTTTGACTCAGTTAAAATTCTAACGGGTCCATTGTTCGGCCCATTTAGACCCGCTCGTCCAAAACCTCTACAAAAAAAGACCGCAAAACAAGTTATAATCAAATTTTAGGAGTTCATATAATTGATTACGAGCTTTTCAACACGATTATATTGCAAAAACTCAATTTATGTACTTTTTACTCAGTTAAAATTCTATCGGGTCCATTTTACGGCCCATTTAGACCCGCTCGTCCGAAACCTCTACAAAAGGACCGCAAAACAAGTTTTAATCAAAATTTAGGAGTTCTTATAATTTATTACGAGCTTTCAACACGATTATATTGAAAAAACTCGATTTTTGTACTTTTTACTTAGTTAAAATTCTAACAGTTTTCATCAAAAAAAATTCTAACGGTTCCATTGTTCGGCCCATTTAGACCCGTTCGTCCGAAACCTCTACAAAAAGGGCTGCAAAATAAGTTTCGATTGTTCGACCCACTTTATCGATGTTGTTTTACTACATAATGATGATTGTTTCGATTCACTGGTATTTACGGATCTGCGGAAACTATTCAAAAATAAAAAACTTGGGATATCATTGACTCTTTACGTCACACATCCCCACTTCCATGGCTAATAGGTGGTGATCTTAACGAAATTTTAAATGATACCGAAAAACAGGGAGGGTGTAGACGTCAACAATCTCAAATATCCAATTTTCATGACTGCTTGGTCCGTAATGATCTTTTTGACTGTAAGCCATCCTCTGGCTGGTTTACATGGTCCCGAACAGGGCTAAACATTTCCCCTGTCTGTGAGCGGTTGGACTATTTTATTGCATGCTCACGTTGGTTGCGTGAACACCTGCATTATTCTCATGTCCACTCCTTTTTGCCAAAATCGGACCACTGCATTATTCTTATGGATACCTCTCCCAATGGTCATCCGATTGCTCCTCAAAGGGACAAGCAGGATCATTTTCGTTTTGAATCCTACTGGGCATCCGATGCCTCGTGTATTTTTGCTTGCCAGCAAGCATGGTCGTCCGCCTCTGGATCCCTTTTGGATAAATTACAGACAGTTGGGAACTGCCTTTGGGATTGGCAAGACACTTGTCGAAGCCAATCCACTAAGCGAATAGTTGAACTGCAGCATCAAATAAATTCTTATCTCCGACGGTGCTGACTATCGGAAGCTGCACTTACATCTTTGCAGAATGCCAAATCTGAACTCCGGCGTCTTCTAGATGCATGGGAGGCCTACTGGGCACAGCAATCGCGAATTACCTGGCTATCTTAGGGCGACAAAAACACGACTTATTTCTATGCACGGGCTTCCCGTCGTCGAAAAAAAAAACACTATTAAAGGCCTTTTCGTTAACGAAAATGTTTGGCACACTTCTAATCCTGAGCTTCTGCAAGTGGCATCTGCCTACTTCCAGAACTTATTCGCTTTCTCCAATCCTGTCTCCTCCCCGACTATTCTGGATAGCATTTTCCCTTCTATCACGGGAGATATGAATGACTCTCTACTCAAGCCTTTTACCGAGGCAGAGATCATTATAGCTTTCCATGATATTAGCCCTCAGAAAGCCCCTGGTATTGATGGTTCCCTAGCAAATTTTACAGGCAACATTGGGACCTAATAGGGCCTGAATTTGTCCAACTCTGCCTAGACCTCTTACGAGGGGATGCTGACATGGCCTCGGTCAACCGTACAATACTAATGCTCATCCCCAAGGTGCCAGATCCCACCAATATGTGACAGTTTCGCCCCATTAGCTTGTGCTCTATCATCTATAAGACGGTTGCCAAGGTCCTTGTTAACCGTCTTAAGACAGTGCTACCTTCGTGCATCAGTGACTCCCAAGCAGCGTTTGTCAAAGGGAGAAATATCACTGATAATATTCTTATAGCTCATGAGCTGATCCATTCTCTCCATTCGAATGGCTCGACTGCTTCCCAAGGAGAAGTAGTAAAACTCGATATGGAAAAGGCTTTCGACCGTGTTGAATGGTCGTTCCTTCGCGATGTCATGTTACATATGGGATTTACGGGAGAATGGGTTGATCTCGTTCTACGATGTGTATCCTCCGTCTCCTTTTTTTTACGGATTAATGGCTCCCTCTCTCCTAAATTCTATCCATCGCGTGGCATACGCTTCGCCTTTCCTCTTTCTTATTTGCTCACAAGGACTTTCTGCTGCCATCAAAACTGAGCAGAGTAAGGGACGTCTGCGTGGGCTTAATGCAAATTGTCGTGGACCTCGAATCACTCATCTTTTGTTTGCTGATGATAGCCTGGTGTTCCGCAAAAATTGCCCGACAGAAGTTGCACATGTAAAAGAAGTTTTGCAACTGTATGCATCATCCTCGGGACAAATTGTCAATTTTGAGAAGTCCACTGCCTACTGTAGCGCTAAATGTACACCTGACTTCATGCAGTCGGTTATATTGCAAAAACTCGATTATTTTACTTTTTACTCAATTAAAATTATAGCGGGTCCATTGTTCGGCCCATTTAGGCCCGCTCGTCCGAAACCTCAACAAAAAAGACCGCAAAATAAGTTAGAATCAAATTTTAGGAGTTCATATAATTGATTACGAGCTTTTCAACACGATTATATTGCAAAATTCGATTTTTGTACTTTTTACTCAGTTAAAATTCTAACGGGCTTTCTTAAAAAAAAAAATTCTAACGGGTCCACTGTTCGGCCCATTTAGACCCGCTCGTCCGAAACCTCTACAAAAGGGTTGCAAAATAAGTTTTAATCTAAATTTAGGAGTTCATACAATTGATTACGAGCTTTTCAACACGATTATATTGCAAAAACTCGATTTCTGTAATTTTTACTCCTTTAAAATTCTAACAGGTCCTTTGTTCGGCCCATTTAGACTCGTTCGTCCGAAACCTCTACAAAAAGGGCTGCAAAATAAGTTTTAATCCAAATTTAGGAGTTCATACAATTGATTACGAGCTTTTCAACACGATTATATTGCAAAAACTCGATTTCTGTACCTTTTATAGTTAAAATTCTAACGGTCCTATGTTCGTCCCATTTAGACCAACTCGTTCGAAACCTCTACAAAAGGGTTGCAAAATAAGTTTTAATCCAAATTTAGGAGTTCATACAATTGATTACGAGCTTTCCAACACGATTATATTGCAAAAATTTGATTTCTGTACTTTTTACTCAGTTAAAATTCTAACGGGTCCATTGTTCGGCCCATTTAGACCCGCTCGTCCGAAACCTCTACAAAAGGGTTGCAAAATAAGTTTTAATCCAAATTTAGGAGTTCATACAATTGATTACGAGCTTTTCAACACAATTATATTGCAAAAACTCGATTTGTGTACTTTTTACTCAGTTAAAATTCTAACGGGTCCATTGTTCGGCCCATTTAGACCCGCTCGTCCGAAACCTCTACAAACGAGTTGCAAAATAATTTTTAATCCAAATTTAGGAGTTCATACAATTGATTACGAGCTTTCCAACACGATTATATTGCAAAAATTTGATTTCTGTACTTTTTACTCAGTTAAAATTCTAACGGGTCCATTGTTCGGCCCATTTAGACCCGCTCGTCCGAAACCTCTACAAAAGGGTTGCAAAATAAGTTTTAATCCAAATTTAGGAGTTCATACAATTGATTACGAGCTTTTCAACACAATTATATTGCAAAAACTCGATTTGTGTACTTTTTACTCAGTTAAAATTCTAACGGGTCCATTGTTCGGCCCATTTAGACCCGCTCGTCCGAAACCTCTACAAACGAGTTGCAAAATAATTTTTAATCCAAATTTAGGAGTTCATACAATTGATTACAAGCTTTTCAACACGATTATATTGCAAAAACTCGATTTCTGTACTTTTTACTTAGTTAAAATTCTAACGGGTCCATTGTTCGGCCCATTTAAACCCGCTCGTCCGAAACCTCTACAAAAGGGTTGCAAAATAAGTTTTAATCCAAATTTAGTAGTTCATACAATTGATTACGAGCTTTTCAACACGATTATATTGCAAAAACTCGATTTCTATACTTTTTACTTAGTTAAAATTCTAACGGGTCCATAGTTCGGACCAATTAGACCCGATAGTCCGAAACCTATACAAAAAGGGTTGCAAAATAAGTTTTAATCCAAATTTAGGAGTTCATAAAATTGATTACGAGCTTTTCAACACAATTATATTGCAAAAACTCGATTTTTGTGCTTTTTACTCAGTTAAAATTCTAACGGGTCCATTGTTCGGCCCATTTAGAGTCGCTCGTCCGAAACCTCTACAAAAGGGTTGCAAAATAAGTTTTAATCAAAATTTAGGAGTTCGTACAATTGATTACGAGCTTTTCAACACGATTATATTGCAAAAACTCGATTTATGTACTTTTTACTTAGTTAAAATTCTAACGGGTCCATTGTTCGGCCCATTTAGACTCGCTCGTCCGAAACCTCTACAAAAGGGTTGCAAAATAAGTTTTAATCAAAATTTAGGAGTTCATACAATTGATTACGATCTTTTCAACACGATTATATTGCAAAAACTCGATTTCTGTACTTTTTACTTAGTTAAAATTCTAACGGGTCCATTGTTCGGCCCATTTAGACCCGATCGTCCGAAATCTATACAAAAAGTGTTGCAAAATAAGTTTTAATCCAAATTTAGGAGTTTATACAATTGATTACGAGCTTTTCAACACAATTATATTGCAAAAACTCGATTTTTGTGCTTTTACTAAGTTAAAATTTTAACGGATCCATTGTTCGGCCCATTTAGACTCGCTCGTCCGAAACCTCTACAAAAGGGTTGCAAAATAAGTTTTAATCAAAATTTAGGAGTTCATACAATTGATTACGAGCTTTTCAACACGATTATATTTCAAAAACTTGATTTCTGTACTTTTTACTTAGTTAAAATTCTAACGGGTCCATTGTTCGGCCCATTTAAACCCGCTCGTCCGAAACCTCTACAAAAGGGTTGCAAAATAAGTTTTAATCCAAATTTAGGAGTTCATACAATTGATTACGAGCTTTTCAACATGATTATATTACAAAAACTCGATTACAATACTTTATACTTAGTTAAAATTCTAACGGATCCATTGTTCGGCCAATTTAGACTCGCTCGTTCGAAACCTCTACAAAGGGTTGCAAAATAAGTTTTAATCCAAATTTAGGAGTTCATACTATTGATTGAGAGCTTTTCAACACAATTATATTGCAAAAACTCGATTTCTATACTTTTTACTCAGTTAAAATTCTAACGGGTCAATTGTTCGGCTCATTTAGACCCGATCGTCCGAAACCTATACAAAAAAGGTTGCAAAATAAGTTTTAATCCAAATTTAGGAGTTCATACAATTGATTACGAGCTTTTCAACACAATTATATTGCAAAAACTAGATTTTTTTGCTTTTACTAAGTTAAAATTCTAACGGATCCATTGTTCGACCCATTTAGACCCGCTCGTCCGAAACATCTACAAAAGGGTTGCAAAATAAGTTTTAATCAAAATTTAGGAGTTCATACAATTGATTACGAGCTTTTCAACACGATTATATTGCAAAAACTCGATTTATGTACATTTTACTCATTTAAAATTCTAACGGGTCCATTTTTCGGCCCATTTAGACCCGCTCGTCCGAAACCTCTACAAAAGGGTTGCAAAATAAGTTTTAATCAAAATTTAGGAGTTCATACAATTGATTACGAGCTTTTCAACACATTTATATTGCAAAAACTCAATTTTTGTACTTTTTACTCGGTTAAAATTCTAACGGGTCCATTGTTCGGCCCATTTAGACCCGATCGTCTGAAACCTATACAAAAGGGTTGCAAAATAAGTTTTAATCCAAATTTAGGATTTCATACAATTGATTACGAGCTTTTCAACACAATCATATTGCAAAAAATCGATTTTTGTGCTTATTACTCAGTTAAAATTCTAACGGGTTCATTGTTCGGCCCATTTAGACCCGCTCGTCCGAAACCTCTACAAAAGGGTTGAAAAATAAGTGTTAATCTAAATTTAGGAGTTCATACAATTGATTACGAGCGACACGATTATATTGCAAAAACTCGATTTATGTACTTTTTACTCAGTTAAAATTCTAACGGGTCCATTGTTCGGCCTATTTAGACCCGATCGTCCGAAACCTATACAAAAGGGTTGCAAAATAAGTTTTAATCCAAATATAGGAACGCATATAATTGATTACGAGCTTTTCAACATGATTATATTGCAAAAACTTGATTTCTATACTTTTTACTCAGTTAAAATTCTAACGGGTCAATTGTTCGGCCCATTTAGACTCGCTCGTCCGAAACCTCTACAAAAAAGGCTGTAAAATAAGTTTTAATCCAAATTTAGGAATGCATATAATTGATTACATGCTTTTCAACACGATTATATTGCAAAAACTCGATTTCTATACTTTTTAGTCAGTTAAAATTCTAACGGGTTCACTGTTTGGCCCATTTGGACCTGCTCGTCCGAAACCTCTACAAAGGGTTGCAAAATAAGTTTTAATCCAAATTTAGGAGTTCATACAATTGATTACGAGCTTTTCAATACGATTATATTGCGAAAACTCGATTTCTGTACTTTTTACTCAGTTAAAATTCTAACGGGTCCATTGTTCGGCCCATTTAGACTCGCTCGTCCAAAACCTTTACAAAAACACCGCAAAATAAGTTAGAATCAAATTTTGGGAGTTCATATAATTGATTACGAGCTTTTCAACACGATTATATTGCAAATTCTCGATTAAAGTTCTTTTAACTCAGTTAAAATTCTCATAGGTCCATTGTTCGGCCCATTTAGACCCGCTCGTCCGAAACCTCTACAAAAGAGTTGCAAAATAAGTTTTAATCCAAATTTAGGAGTTCATATAATTGTTTACGAGCTTTTCAACATGATTATATTACAAAAACTCGATTTCTGTTCTTTTTACTCATTTAAAATTCAAACGGGTCCATTGTTCGCCCTATTTAGACCCGCTCGTCCGAAACCTGTACAAAAAAGACCGCAAAACATGTTAGAATCAAATTTTAGGATTTCATATAATTGATTACGAGCTTTTCAACACGACTATATTGCAAAATTTTGATTTCTGTACTTTTTACTCAGTTAAAATTCTAACGGGTCCATTGTTCGGCCCATTTAGACCCGCTCGTCCGAAACCTCTACAAAAGGGTTGAAAAATAAGTTTTAATCCAAATTTAGGAGTTCATACAATTGATTACGAGCTTTTCAACACAATTATATTGCAAAAAATCGATTTTTGTGCTTTTTACTCAGTTAAAATCCTAACGGGTTCATTGTTCGGCCCATTTAGACCCGCTCGTCCGAAACCTCTACAAAAGGGTTGCAAAATAAGTGTTAATCCAAATTTAGGAGATCATACAATTGATTACGAGCTTTTCAACACAATTATATTGCAAAAACTCGATTTATGTACTTTTTACTCAGTTAAAATTCTAACGGGTCCATTGTTCGGCCCATTTAGACCCGCTCGTCCGAAACCTCTACAAAAGGGTTGCAAAATAAGTTTTAATCAAAATTTAGGAGTTCATACAATTGATTACGAGCTTTTCAACACGATTATATTGAAAAAACTCGATTTCTGTACTTTTTACACAGTTAAAATTCTAACGGGTCCATTGTTCGGCCCATTTAGACCCGATCGTCCGAAACCTATACAAAAAGGGTTGCAAAATAAGTTTTAATCCAAATTTAAAAGTTCATAAAATTGATTATGAGCTTTTCAACACAATTATATTGAAAAAACTCGATATCTGTGCTTTTTACTCAGTTCAAATTCTAACGGTTCCATTGTTCGGCCCATTTAGAGCCGCTCGTCCGAAACCTCTACAAAAGGGTTGCAAAATAAGTTTTAATCCAAATTTAGGAGTTCGTACAATTGATTACGAGCTTTTCAACACGATTATATTGCAAAAACTCGATTTATGTACTTTATACGCTGTTAAAATTCTAACGGGTCCATTGTTCGGCCCTTTTAGACTCGCTCGTCCGAAACCTCTACAAAAGGGTTGCAAAATAAGTTTTAATCAAAATTTAGGAGTTCATACAATTGATTACGAGTTTTTCAACACGATTATATTGCAAAAACTCGATTTCTGTACTTTTTACTCAGTTAAAATTCTAACGGGTCCATTGTTCGGCCCATTTAGACCCGCTCGTCCGAAACCTTTACAAAAAAGATCGCAAAATAAATTTTAATCAAATTTTAGGAATTCATACAATTGACTACGAGCTTTTCAACACGATTATATTGCAAAAACTCGATTTTTGTGCTTTTTAATCAGTTAATATTCTAACGTGTCCATTGTTCGGCCCATTTAGACCCGCTCGTCCGAAACCTCAACAAAAGGGTTGCAAAATAAGTTTTAATCCAAATTTAGGAGTTTATACAATTGATTACGAGCTTTTCAATAATATTATATTGCAAAAACTCGATTTATGTACTTTTTACTCAGTTAAAATTCTAACGGGTCCATTGTTCGGCCCATTTCGACCCGCTCGTCCGAATCCTTTACAAAAAAGACCGCAAAATAAGTTAGAATCAAATTTTAGGAGTTCATATAATTGATTACGAGCTTTTCAATATGATTATATTGCAAAATCTCGATTACATTTCTTTTTACTCAGTTAAAATTCTAACGAGTCAATTGTTCGGCCCATTTAGACCCGCTCGTCCGAATCCTTTACAAAAAAGACCGCAAAATAAGTTAGAATCAAATTTTAGGAGTTCATACAATTGATTACGAGCTTTTCAACACGATTATATTGCAAAAACTCGATTTCTGTACTTTTTACTCAGTTAAAATTCTAACGGGTCCATTGTTCGGCCCATTTAGACCCGCTCGTCCGAAACCTTTACAAAAAAGACCGCAAAATAATTTAGAATCAAATTTTAGGAGTTCATATAATTGATTACGAGCTTTTCAATATGATTATATTGCAAAATCTCGATTACAGTTCTTTTTACTCAGTTAAAATTCTAACGGGTCCATTGTTCGGCCCATTTAGACCCGCTCGTCCGAAACCTTTACAAAAAAGACCGCAAAATAAGTTAGAATCAAATTTTAGGAGTTCATACAATTGATTACGAGCTTTTCAAAACAATTATATTGCAAAACTCGAATTTTGTACTTTTTACTCAATTAAAATTCTAACGGGTCCATTGTTCGACCCATTTAGACTCGCTCGTCCGAAACCTTTACAAAAAGGATCGCAAAATAAGTTTTAATCAAATTTTAGGAGTTCATATAATTGATTAAGAGCTTTTCAACACGATTATATTGCAAAAACTCGATTTTTGTTCTTTTTACTCAGTTAAAATTCTAACGGGTCCATTGTTCGGCCCATTTAGACCCGCTCGTCCAAAACCTCTACAAAAGGGTTGCAAAATAAGTTTTAATCCAAATTTAGGAGTTCATACAATTTATTACGAGCTTTTCATCACAATTATATTGCAAAAACTCGACTTTTGTGCTTTTTACTCCGTTAAAATTCTAACGGGTCCATTGTTCGGCCCATTTAGACCCGCTCGTCCGAAACCTCTACAAAAGGTTTTCAAAATAAGTTTTAATCAAAATTTAGGAGCTTATACAATTGATTACGAACTTTTCAACACGAATATATAGCAAAAACTCGATTTTTGTGCTTTTTACTTAGTTAAAATTCTAACGGGTCCATTGTTCGGCCCATTTAGAACCGCTCGTCCCAAACCTCTACAAAAGGGTTGCAAAATAAGTTTTAATCCAAATTTAGGAGTTCATACAATTGACTACGAGCTTTTCAACACAATTATATTGCAAAAAGTCGATTTTTGTGCTTTTTACTCAGTTAAAATTCTAACGGGTCCATTGTTGGGACCATTTAGAATCGCTCGTCTGAAACCTCTACAAAAGGGTTGCAAAATAAGTTTTAATCCAAATTTAGTAGTTCATACAATTGTTTACGAGCTTTTCAACACGATTATATTGCAAAAGCTAGATTTCTGTTCTTTTTACTTAGTTAAAATTCTAACGAGTCCATTGCTCGGCCCATTTAGACCCGCTCGTCCGAAACCTCTACAAAAAAGGCTGCAAAATAAGTTTTAATCGAAATTTAGGAATGCATATAATTGATTACGTGCTTTTCAACACGATTATATTGTGAAAACTCGATTTCTGTACTTTTTACTCAGTTAAAATTCTAACGGGTTCATTGTTCGGCCCATTTAGACTCGCTCGTCCGAAACCTTTACAAAAAAGACCGTAAAACAAGTTAGAATCAAATTTTGGGAGTTCATATAATTGATTACGAGCTTTTCAACACGACTATATTGCAAAAACTTGATTTCTGTAATTTTTACTCAATTCAAATTCTAACGGGTCCATTGTTCGGCCCATTTAGACCCGCTCGTCCGAAACCTCTACAAAAGGGTTGCAAAATAAGTTTTAATCCAAATTTAGGAGTTCAAACAATTGTTTACGAGCTTTTCAACACGATTATATTGCAAAAACTCGATTTATGTACTTTTTACTCAGTTAAAATTCTAACGGGTCTATTGTTCGGCCCTTTTAGACTCGCTCGTCCGAAACCTTTACAAAAAAGATCGCAAAATAAGTTTTAATCCAAATTTTAGGAGTTCATATAATTGATTAAGAGCTTTTCAACACGATTATATTGCAAAAACTCGATTTCTGTTCTTTTTACTCGTTAATATTCTAAAGGGTCCATTGTTCGGCCCATTTAGACCCGCTCGTCCGAAACCTCTACAAAAGGGTTGCAAAATAAGTTTTAATCTAAATTTAGGAGTTCATACAATTGATTACGAGCTTTTCAACACAATTATATTGCAAAAACTCGATTTTTGTGCTTTTTACTCAGTTACAATTCTAACGGGTCCATTGTTCGGCCCATTTAGAACTGCTCGTCCGAAACCTCTACAAAAGGGTTGCAAAATAAGTTTTAATCCAAATTTACGAGTTCATATAATTGATTACGAACTTTTCAATACCATTATATTGCAAAAACTCAATTTCTATACTTTTTACCCAGTTAAAATTCTAACGGGTCCATTGTTCGGCCAATTTAGACACGCTCATCCGAAACCTTTACAAAAAAGACCGCAAAATAAGTTAGAATCAAATTTTAGGAGTTCATACAAATGATTATGAGCTTTTCAACACAATTATATTGCAACGACTCGATTTTTGTACTTTTTACTCAATTAAAATTCTAACGGGTCCATTGTTCGGCCCATTTAGACTCGCTCGTCTGAAACCTCGACAAAAGGGTTGCAAAATAAGTTTTAATCCAAATTTAGGAGTTCATACAGTTGACTACGTGCTTTTCAACACAATTATATTGCAAAAACTCGATTTTTGTGCTTTCTACTCAGTTAAAATTCTAACGGGTCCATTGTTCGGCCCATTTAGAACCGCTCGTCCGAAACCTCTACAAAAGGGTTGCAAAATAAGTTTTAATTCAAATTTAGTAGTTCATACAATTGTTTACGAGCTTTTCAACACGATTATATTGCAAAAACTCGATTTCTGTTCTTTTTACCTAGTTAAAATTCTAACGGATCCATTTTCACCCCATTTAGACCCGCTTGTCCGAAACCTCTACAAAAAAGTCTGCAAAACAAGTTAGAGTCAAATTTTAGGATTTCATATAATTGATTACGAGCTTTTCAACACGATTATATTGCAAAAACTTGATTTCTGTAATTTTTACTCAGTTAATATTCTAACGGGTCCATTGTTCGGCCCATTTAGACCCGCTCGTCCGAAACCTCTACAAAAGGGTTGCAAAATAAGTTTTAATCCAAATTTAGTTCATACAATTGATTACGAGCTTTTCATCACAATTATATTGCAAAAACTCGACTTTTGTTCTTTTTACTCTGTTAAAATTCTAACGGGTCCATTGTTCCGCCCATTTAGACCAGCTCGTCCGAAACCTCTACAAAAGGGTTGCAAAATAAGTGTTAATCCAAATTTAGGAGTTCATGCAATTGATTACGAGCGTTTCAACACGATTATATTGCAAAAACTAGATTTCTGTTCTTTTTACTCAGTTAAAATTCTAACGGGTCCATTGTTCGGCCCATTTAGACCCGCTCGTCCGAAACCTCTACAAAAAAGGCTGCAAAATAAGTTTTAATCGAAATTTAGGAATGCATATAATTGATTACGTGCTTTTCAACACGATTATATTGTGAAAACTCGATTTCTGTACTTTTTACTCAGTTAAAATTCTAACGGGTCCATTGTTCGGCCCATTTAGACTCGCTCGTCCGAAACCTTTACAAAAAAGACCGCAAAACAAGTTAGAATCAAATTTTGGGAGTTCATATAATTGATTACGAGCTTTTCAACACGACTATATTGCAAAAACTTGATTTCTGTACTTTTTACTCAGTTAAAATTCTAATGGGTCCATTGTTCGGCCCATTTAGACCCGCTCGTCCGAAACCTCTACAAAAAGGTTGCAAAATAAGTTTTAATCCAAATTTAGGAGTTCATACATTTGTTTACGAGCTTTTCAACACGATTATATTGCAAAAACTCGATTTATGTACTTTTTACTCAGTTAAAATTCTAACGGGTCCATTGCTCGGCCCATTTAGACTCGCTCGTCCGAAACCTTTACAAAAAAGATCGCAAAATAAGTTTTAATCAAATTTTAGGAGTTCATATAATTGATTAAGGGCTTTTCAACACGATTATATTGCAAAAACTCGATTTCTGTTCTTTTTACTCGTTAATATTCTAACGGGTCCATTGTTCGGCCCATTTAGACCCGCTCGTCCGAAACCTCTACAAAAGGGTTGCAAAACAAGTTTTAATCCAAATTTAGGAGTTCATACAATTGATTACGAGCTTTTCAATACGATTATATTGCAAAAACTCGATTTCTATACTTTTTACTCAGTTAAAATTCTAACGGGTCCATTGTTCGGCCCATTTAGACACGCTCGTACGAAACCTCTACAAAAGGGTTGCAAAATAAGTTTTAATCAAAATTTAGGAGTTCATATAATTGATTACGAACTTTTCAATACGATTATATTGCAAAAACTCAATTTCTATACTTTTTACCCAGTTAAAATTCTAACGGGTACATTGTTCGGCCCATTTAAACACGCTCGTCCGAAACCTTTACAAAAAAGACCGCAAAATAAGTTAGAATCAAATTTTAGGAGTTCATACAACTGATTACGAGCTTTTCAACACAATTATATTGCAAAAACTCGATTTTTGTACTTTTTACTCAATTAAAATTCTAACGAGTCCATTGTTCGGCCCATTTATACTCGCTCGTCCGAAACCTTTACAAAAAAGATCGCAAAATAAGTTTTAATCAAATTTTAGGAGTTCATATAATTGATTAAGAGCTTTTCAACACGATTATATTGCAAAAACTTGATTTCTGTTCTTTTTACTCGTTAATATTCTAACAGGTCCATTGTTCAGCCCATTTAGACCCGCTCGTCCGAAACCTCTACAAAAGGGTTGCAAAATAAGTTTTAATCCAAATTTAGGAGTTCATACAATTGATTACGAGCTTTTCAACACAATTATATTGCAAAAACTCGATTTTTGTGCTTTTTACTCAGTTAAAATTCTAACGGGTCCATTGTTCGGCCTATTTAGAACCGCTCGTCCGAAACCTCTACAAAAGGGTTGCAAAATAAGTTTTAATCCAAATTTAGTAGTTCATACAATTGATTACGAGCTTTTCAATACGATTATATTGCAAAAACTCGATTTCTATACTTTTTACTCAGTTAAAATTCTAACGGGTCCATTGTTCGGCCCATTTAGACACGCTCGTCCGAAACCTTTACAAAAAACACCGCAAAATAAGTTAGAATCAAATTTTAGGAGTTCATATAATTGATTACGAGCTTTTCAACATGATTATATTGCAAAATCTCGATTACAGTTCTTTTTACTCAGTTAAAATTTTAACGGGTCCATTGTTCGGCCCATTTAGACCCGCTCATTCGAAACCTTACACAAAAGACCGCAAAATAAGTTAGAATCAAATTTTAGGAGTTCATACAATTGATTACGAGCTTTTCAACACGATTATATTGCAAAAACTCGACTTTTGTGCTTTTTACTCAGTTAAAATTCTAACGGGTCCATTGTTCGTCCCATTTAGACCCGATCGTCCGAAACCTATACAAAAAGGGTTGCAAAATAAGTTTTAATCCAAATTTAGGAATGCATATAATTGATTACGAGCTTTTCAACACGAGTATATTGCAAAAACTCGATTTCTATACTTTTTACTCAGTTAAAATTCTAACGGGTCCATTGTTCTGCCCATTTAGACCCGCTCGTCCGAAACCTCTACAAAAAAGGCTGCAAAATAAGTTTTAATCCAAATTTAGGAATGCATATAATTGATTACGTGCTTTTCAACACGATTATATTGCGAAAACTCGATTTCTGTACTTTTTACTCAGTTAAAATTCTAACGGGTCCATTGTTCGGCCCATTTAGACTCGCTCGTCCGAAACCTTTACAAAAAAGATCGCAAAACAAGTTAGAATCAAATTTTGGATAATGACAAACTGCCTGTACGATGTCGTGACTACATGACACGTGACTTTGATAGTTGGGACGAAACCAAGTTTCGTCAGTCTTTTGACAAGGATGATGTCGAGTGCATCCTACAGGTTCCAATCATCCGAAGCCAGAGTGATACCCTAATTTGGGGCCATCATGACTCTGGGATCCACACTGTTCGATCTGGCTACTTCTTTCTACATAGACCTCCACGGCCCTTGGAAAGACCCAACAGACTTTGGAAGGTTATTGTCAAGGCCCCGACGCTGCCCAAAATTCGCTCCTTTAGCTGGCGTGCAGGACGGGATGCGTTACCCACAGGGGATAGATTACGGCTTATTCATCCTACGGATGGTCAGTGCTCGTTTTGTCCTACCATCACGGAAACAACCATTCATGCTCTTCGAGATTGTCTAGAGGCTATTGAGGTCCTTCGCCTTGTTGGGCTTCCCCCTGGCATCTATGATAGTCACTCCACTTCCATGGCAGGCTGGTTATCTGAGGGCACTAAACGACTGGATGATGCAGGGTTTGCTCTGCTCTTAACAGCTCTTTGGAACATATGGAATCGCCGGAATGACTGGATCCACTCACAGCGGCTTCAGCCACCTTGGCTCACTGCCATGAATGCTCAGGGTCTTGTACAGGAGTATGCTGCTGCCAACGCTCTCCCCGCCCCACATCAGCCGACCGCCGTGCCAGCAGCCGCCCCACCACGATGGAAACCACCGAGGATGGAGGTTGTCATGATTAATGTGGACGGTGCCTTCAACCATGATTCCGGTTCTGCAGCTATCGGGGTTGTCGCTCGTGATGCTCAGAGTTCTATACTGGGAGGATGTGCCGTTCACGAAGCCGGCTGTCGGGATGCCACCATGGTCGAGCTCCATTCCATTATTGTGGGTATCATGATGGTCAGAGATAGAGGCTGGGGTGAGGTGCTCATCGAGTCAGACTCTGCCATAGTTGTCAATAAGCTCTCTCGGCCCATTGCTGATGCTTCCTTGTTGGGCCCGTAGATCACTAATACGAAGGCTTTACTTGAGGCTTCTCCCTTGATTAGATTATCTTTTGTACCTAGATCAACCAATTTTATGGCTCATAACTTAGCCTCTTGGGCTCTACGTTCTGCTTCCTCTGTTTTCTTTGATTCCGTCATTCCGGATTGTATTAACTCTGATGTACTGGCTAATTCTCAGCCTTTTCGTTATAATATATCTCAGGGCACTCTTTTCCCCTTAGGTTCACCTTGCGCCTTGGCACAGGGTGGTTAGAGGGGTTTTTAATGAGGCCCATTTTCTTCAAAAAAAAAAATTCTAACGGGTCCATTGTTCGGCCCATTTAGACCCGCTCGTCCGAAACCTCTACATAAGGGTTGCAAAATAAGTTTTAATCCAAATTTAGGAGTTCATACAATTGATTACGAGCTTTTCGACACAATTATATTGCAAAAACTCGATTTTTGTGCTTTTTACTCAATTAAAATTCTAACGGGTCCATTGTTCGGCCCATTTAGACCCGCTCGTACGAAACCTCTACAAAAGGGTTGCAAAATAAGTTTTAATCCAAATCAAGGAGTTCATACAATGGATTACAAGCTTTTCAACACGATTATATTGCAAAAAATCGATTTCAGTACTTTTTATTCTTTTAAAATTCTAACAGGTCCTTTGTACGGCCCATTTAGACCCGCTCGTCCGAAACCTCTACAAAAAGAGCTGAAAAATAAGTTTTAATCCAAATTTAGGAGTTCATACAATTGATTACGAGCTTTTCAATACGATTATATTGCAAAAACTCGATTTCTATACTTTTTACTCAGTTAAAATTCTAACGGCTCTTATGTTCCACCCATTTAGACCCGCTCGTCCGAAACCTTTACAAAAAAGATCGCAAAATAAGTTAGAATCAAATTTTAGAAGTTCATATAATTGATTAAAAGCTTTTCAACACGATTATATTGCAAAAACTCGATTACTGTACTTTTTACTCAGTTAAAATTCTAACGGGTCCATTGTTCGGCCCATTTAGACCCGCTCGTCCAATACCTCTACAAAAGGGTTGCAAAATAAGTTTTAATCCAAATTTAGGAGTTCATACAATTTATTATGAGCTTTTCAACATGATTATATTGCAAAAACTCGATTTCTATACTTTTTACTCAGTTAAAATTCTAACGGATCCATTGTTCGGCCCATTTAGACCCGCTCGTCCGAAACCTCTACAAAAAAGACCATAAAACATGTTAGAATCAAATTTTAGGAGTTTATATAATTGATTACGAGCTTTTCAACACGATTATATTGCAAAAACTCGATTTCTGTACTTTTTACTCAGTTAAAATTCTAACGGGTCCATTGTTCGGCCCATTTAGATCTGCTCGTCCAAAACCTCTACAAAAGGGTTGCAAAATAAGTTTTAATCCAAATTTAGGAGTTCATACAATTGATTACGAGCTTTTCAACACAATTATATTGCAAAAACTCGATTTTTGTTCTTTTTACTCAGTTAAAATTCTAATGGGTCCATTGTTCGCCCCATTTAGACCCGCTCGTCCGAAACCTCTACAAAAAAGACCGCAAAACAAGTTAGAGTCAAATTTTAGGATTTCATATAATTGATTACGAGCTTTTCAACACGACTATATTGCAAAAACTTGATTTCTTTACTTTTTACTCAGTTAAAATTCTAACGGGTCCATTGTTCGGCCCATTAAACCCGCTCGTCCAAACCTCTATAAAAGGGTTGCAAAATAAGTTTTAATCCAAATTTAGGAGTTCATACAATTGATTACGAGCTTTTCAATACGATTATATTGCAAAAACTCGATTTTCTATACTTTTTACTCAGTTAAAATTCTAACGGGTCCATTGTTCGGCCCATTTAGACCCGCTCGTCTGAAACCTTTACAAAAAAGACTGCAAAAGAAGTTAGAATCAAATTTTAGGAGTTCATATAATTGATTATGAGCTTTTCAACACGATTATATTGCAAAATCTTGATAACAGTTCTTTTTACTCAGTTAAAATTCTAACGGGTCCATTGTTCGACCCATTTAGACCCGCTCATCCGAAACCTCTACAAAAGGGTTGCAAAATAAGTTTTAATCCAAATTTAGGAGTTCATACAATTTTTTACGAGGTTTTCAACACGATTATATTGCAAAAACTCAATTTCTTCTTGTTGAGTGTGTAAAAGTTCTATTATTTACACCTTTTTTAACCCATATTTCTGCTGCATTCAAGCATCATTGCATTGCATTTAGGTTAGTTTACAGTAAAACATCACAAATGGATTAAAGGAACGGATTCTACTAAAAGATGGTTTATTTTGCAGGTTGCTGCCATCGTAGACGGTGAAGGCGGGCGTAGGGCAGAGTAGCAGAAGAGTTAAACTGGACAAGCAGATGACAAGGAAGAAGCTGCCATGGATCTGTCGTGACAGCAAGGTGACAGCAGCCTTATGAAGAGGAAAAGTAAAATGGACCTCGATAGATAGAGAAAAATCTGCTCGTCTGTCATGTGAAAGCCAAATATTTTTCCAAGCCCCGGATCAAAAGATATGTCAAGCCAAAGCTCAAGGAGAGGAATTCCCATGAAACAAGGAGGCGGCTGAAAAGTAGGAATCCTTAGAGATTAAGCATTTATAAGAATCTTACTTTTCATTAAAGTTGTAATCCTTGTTAACTTAGAATACTTGAGCCCAAAGCTTATATAAGGGCATAGATTTAACCTAGGAGGTATAATAACCCATAACCGATAACCTAAACCCCTCTGCCGTTTACCCATCGTCGACATGTTCTAAATTCCCCCTAGGGCCACGGGTTGTTTTGTAAAGTAGTTGCAAGGGTTGTTTTGTTTTAGGATTTTCCAAGTTCAATAAAATAAACTTCAAGTTCTCTTATTTTGGTTTTAATATCTTGCAAGAGCATCGGGAGAGCATTGTGAGGTTATCTATTTACTTAGCATCGGGAGAGTTAAGTATACGAAAGAAATAAGAGCGAGTTCTCTAGTTTATAGTTGAACTATCTTGTGCCTAGGGATAGGGCAAGGTTAAGTGGCTAAGGAAGAATTCATACACATCGGTGTTCATCCTTCGATTCACGCCGGGAGGTATCGTCAAAGACGTGATCATCGACAGACTTGGACCTAGGGATAGGCCAAGGCAGATCTGGGATTCTTGCCAAACTTGAACGTACTGAGTTGGTGTGTTTGCTGCCGCGACGACCAACGGACAGCTGCCGCGACAGGTGCTGCCAGCGACAGGCGCGACGACAGAACTGGAGTTACTAAGCAATACAATACCTGCACTACTGAGCAATTCAATACCAGCCCATTCTCTCTATCTTGATTATTCTACTCTTTTATTTAAGTTTACTTTATTATTCTCGTGACAACTCTCAATTATTTCCTTTACTTCGTGCAGTGAAATTAGGTGAAGCTATTAGCCCAATCCCTGTGGAGACGATATCCAATACTTCGTATCACTTTACTACTTGCGTCGTGTACACTTGCACTACAATTGCGATAGACTCTTTTACACGCAACACTTCTCTTTTTACTAAGTTAAAATTCTAAACGGTCCATTGTTCGCCCTATTTAGACCCGCTCGTCCGAAACCTCTACAAAAAAACTGCAAAACAAGTTAGAGTCAAATTTTAGGATTTCATATAATTGATTACGAGCTTTTCAACACGACTATATTGCAAAAACTTGATTTCTTTACTTTTTACTCAGTTAAAATTCTAACGGGTCCATTGTTCGGCCCATTAAACCCGCTCGTCCAAAACCTCTACAAAAGGGTTGCAAAATAAGTTCTAATCCAAATTTAGGAGTTCATACAATTGATTACGAGCTTTTCAACACAATTATATTGCAAAAACTCGACTTTTGTTCTTTTTACTTAGGTAAAATTCTAACGGGTCCATTGTTAGGCCCATTTAGACCCGCTCGTCTGAAACCTCTACAAAAGAGTTGCAAAATAAGTTTTAATCAAAATTTAGAAGTTCATACAATTGATTACGAGCTTTTCAACAAGATTATATTGCAAAATCTCAATTACAGTTCTTTTTGCTCAGTTAAAATTCTAACGGGTCCATTGTTCGGCCCATTTAGACCCGCTCATCCGAAACCTTTACAAAAAAGATCGCAAAATAAGTTTTAATCAAATTTTAGGAGTTCATATAATTGATTAAGAGCTTTTCAACACGATTATATTGCAAAAACTCGATTTCTGTTCTTTTTACTCAGTTAATATTCTAACGGGTCCATTGTTCGGCCAATTTAGACCCGCTCGTCCGAAACCTCTACAAAAGGGTAGCAAAATAAGTTTTAATCCAAATTTAGGAGTTCATACAATTGATTACGAGCTTTTCAACACAATTATATTGCAAAAACTCGATTTTTTTGCTTTTTACTCAGTTCAAATTCCAACGGGTCCATTGTTCGGCCCATTTAGACCCGCTCGTCCGAAACCTCTACAAAAGGTTTGCAAAATAAGTTTTAATCAAAATTTAGGAGTTCATACAATTGATTACGAACTTTTCAACACGATTATATTGCAAAAACTCGATTTATGTACTTTTTACTCAGTTAAAATTCTAATGGGTCCATTGTTCGGCCCATTTAGACCCGCTCGTCCGAAACCTTTACAAAAAAGATCGCAAAATAAGTTCTAATCAAATTTTACGAGTTCATATAATTGATTAAGAGCTTTTCAACATGATTATATTGCAAAAACTTGATTTCTGTACTTTTTACTCAGTTAAAATTCTAACGGGTTCATTGTTCGGCCCATTTAGACCCGCTCGTCCGAAACCTCTACAAAAGGGTTGCAAAATAAGTTTTAATCCAAATTTAGGAGTTCATATAATTGATTACGAGCTTTTCAACACAATTATATTGCAAAAACTTGATTTTTGTGATTTTTACTCTGTTAAAATTCTAACGGGTCCATTGTTCGGCCCATTTAGACCTGCTCGTCCGAAACCTCTACAAAAGGTTTGCAAAATAAGTTTTAATCCAAATTTAGGAGTTCATACAATTGATTACGAGCTTTTCAACACGATTATATTGCAAAAACTCGATTTCTGTACTTTTTACTCAGTTAAAATTCTAACGGGTCCATTGTTCGTCCCATTTAGACCTGCTCGTCCGAAACCTTTACAAAAAAGATCGCAAAATAAATTTTAATCAAATTTTATGATTTCATATAATTGATTAAGAGCTTTTCAACACGACTATATTGCAAAAACTTGATTTCTGTTCTTTTTACTCAGTTAATATTCTAAAGGGTCCATTGTTCGTCCCATTTAGACCCGCTCGTCCGAAACCTCTACAAAAGGGTTGCAAAATAAGTTTTAATCAAAATTTAGGAGTTCATACAATTGATTACGAGCTTTTCAACACAATTATATTGCAAAAACTCGATTTCTGTTCTTTTTACTTAGTTAATATTCTAAAGGGTCCATTGTTCGCCCCATTTAGACCCGCTCGTCCGAAACCTCTACAAAAAAACTGCAAAACAAGTTAGAGTCAAATTTTAGGATTTCATATAATTGATTACGAGCTTTTCAACACGACTATATTGCAAAAACTTGATTTCTTTACTTTTTACTCAGTTAAAAATTCTAACGGGTCCATTGTTCGGCCCATTAAACCCGCTCGTCCAAAACCTCTACAAAAGGGTTGCAAAATAAGTTCTAATCCAAATTTAAGAGTTCATACAATTGATTACGAGCTTTTCAACACGACTATATTGCAAAAACTCGACTTTTGTTCTTTTTACTTAGGTAAAATTCTAACGGGTCCATTGTTAGGTCCATTTAGACCCGCTCGTCCGAAACCTCTACAAAAGGGTTGCAAAATAAGTTTTAATCAAAATTTAGAAGTTCATACAATTGATTACGAGCTTTTCAACAAGATTATATTGCAAAATCTCGATTACAGTTCTTTTTACTCAATTAAAATTCTAACGGGTCCATTGTTCGGCCCATTTAGACCCGCTCATCCGAAACCTTCACAAAAAAGATCGCAAAATAAGTTTTAATCAAATTTTAGGAGTTCATATAATTGATTAAGAGCTTTTCAACACGATTATATGGCAAAAACTCGATTTCTATTCGTTTTACTCAGTTAATATTCTAACGGGTCCATTGTTCGGCCAATTTAGACCCGCTCGTCCGAAACCTCTACAAAAGGGTAGCAAAATAAGTTTTAATCCAAATTTAGGAGTTCATACAATTGATTACGAGCTTTTCAACACAATTATATTGCAAAAACTCGATTTTTTTGCTTTTTACTCAGTTCAAATTCCAACGGGTCCATTGTTCGGCCCATTTAGACCCGCTCGTCCGAAACCTCTACAAAAGGTTTGCAAAATAAGTTTTAATCAAAATTTAGGAGTTCATACAATTGATTACGAACTTTTCAACACGATTATATTGCAAAAACTCGATTTATGTACTTTTTACTCAGTTAAAATTCTAATGGGTCCATTGTTCGGCCCATTTAGACCCGCTCGTCCGAAACCTTTACAAAAAAGATCGCAAAATAAGTTCTAATCAAATTTTACGAGTTCATATAATTGATTAAGAGCTTTTCAACATGATTATATTGCAAAAACTTGATTTCTGTACTTTTTACTCAGTTAAAATTCTAACGGGTTCATTGTTCGGCCCATTTAGACCCGCTCGTCCGAAACCTCTACAAAAGGGTTGCAAAATAAGTTTTAATCCAAATTTAGGAGTTCATATAATTGATTACGAGCTTTTCAACACAATTATATTGCAAAAACTTGATTTTTGTGATTTTTACTCTGTTAAAATTCTAACGGGTCCATTGTTCGGCCCATTTAGACCTGCTCGTCCGAAACCTCTACAAAAGGTTTGCAAAATAAGTTTTAATCCAAATTTAGGAGTTCATACAATTGATTACGAGCTTTTCAACACGATTATATTGCAAAAACTCGATTTCTGTACTTTTTACTCAGTTAAAATTCTAACGGGTCCATTGTTCGTCCCATTTAGACCTGCTCGTCCGAAACCTTTACAAAAAAGATCGCAAAATAAATTTTAATCAAATTTTATGATTTCATATAATTGATTAAGAGCTTTTCAACACGACTATATTGCAAAAACTTGATTTCTGTTCTTTTTACTCAGTTAATATTCTAAAGGGTCCATTGTTCGTCCCATTTAGACCCGCTCGTCCGAAACCTCTACAAAAGGGTTGCAAAATAAGTTTTAATCAAAATTTAGGAGTTCATACAATTGATTACGAGCTTTTCAACACAATTATATTGCAAAAACTCGATTTCTGTTCTTTTTACTTAGTTAATATTCTAAAGGGTCCATTGTTCGCCCCATTTAGACCCGCTCGTCCGAAACCTCTACAAAAAAACTGCAAAACAAGTTAGAGTCAAATTTTAGGATTTCATATAATTGATTACGAGCTTTTCAACACGACTATATTGCAAAAACTTGATTTCTTTACTTTTTACTCAGTTAAAAATTCTAACGGGTCCATTGTTCGGCCCATTAAACCCGCTCGTCCAAAACCTCTACAAAAGGGTTGCAAAATAAGTTCTAATCCAAATTTAAGAGTTCATACAATTGATTACGAGCTTTTCAACACGACTATATTGCAAAAACTCGACTTTTGTTCTTTTTACTTAGGTAAAATTCTAACGGGTCCATTGTTAGGTCCATTTAGACCCGCTCGTCCGAAACCTCTACAAAAGGGTTGCAAAATAAGTTTTAATCAAAATTTAGAAGTTCATACAATTGATTACGAGCTTTTCAACAAGATTATATTGCAAAATCTCGATTACAGTTCTTTTTACTCAATTAAAATTCTAACGGGTCCATTGTTCGGCCCATTTAGACCCGCTCATCCGAAACCTTCACAAAAAAGATCGCAAAATAAGTTTTAATCAAATTTTAGGAGTTCATATAATTGATTAAGAGCTTTTCAACACGATTATATGGCAAAAACTCGATTTCTATTCGTTTTACTCAGTTAATATTCTAACGGGTCCATTGTTCGGCCAATTTAGACCCGCTCGTCCGAAACCTCTACAAAAGGGTTGCAAAATAAGTTTTAATCAAAATTTAGGAGTTCATACAATTGATTACGAGCTTTTCAACATGATTATATTGCAAAAACTCGATTTCTGTACTTTTTACTCAGTTAAAATTCTAACGGGTCCATTGTTCGTCCCATTTAGACCCGCTCGTCCGAAACCTCTACAAAAGGTTTGCAAAATAAGTTTTAATCAAAATTTAGGAGTTCATACAATTGATTATGAACTTTTCAACACGATTATATTGCAAAAACTCGATTTATGTACTTTTTACTCAGTTAAAATTCTAACGGGTCCATTTTTCGGCCCATTTAGACCCGCTCGTCCGAAACCTTTACAAAAAAGATCGCAAAATAAGTTCTAATCAAATTTTATGAGTTCATATAATTGATTAAGAGCTTTTCAACACGATTATATTGCAAAAACTTGATTTCTGTTCTTTTTACTAAGTTAATATTCTAACGGGTCCATTGTTCGGCCAATTTAGACCCGCTCGTCCGAAACCTCTACAAAAGGGTTGCAAAATAAGTTTTAATCCAAATTTAGGAGTTCATACAATTGATTACGAGCTTTTCAACACAATTATATTGCAAAAACACGATTTTTTTGCTTTTTACTCAGTTAAAATTCCAACGGGTCCATTGTTCGGCCCATTTAGACCCGCTCGTCCGAAACCTCTACAAAAGGTTTGCAAAATAAGTTTTAATCCAAATTTAGGAGTTCATACAATTGATTACGAGCTTTTCAACACGATTATATTGCAAAAACTCGATTTCTGTACTTTTTACTCAGTTAAAATTCTAACGGGTCCATTGTTCGTCCCATTTAGACCCGCTCGTCCGAAGCCTTTACAAAAAAGATCGCAAAATAAATTTTAATCAAATTTTACGATTTCATATAATTGATTAAGAGCTTTTCAACACGATTATATTGCAAAAACTTGATTTCTGTACTTTTTACTTAGTTAAAATTCTAACGGGTCCATTGTTCGGCCCATTTAGACCCGCTCGTCCGAAACCTCTACAAAAGGGTTGCAAAATAAGTTTTAATCCAAATTTAGGAGTTCATACAATTGATTACGAGCTTTTCAACACAATTATATTGCAAAAACTTGATTTTTGTGATTTTTACTCAGTTAAAATTCTAATGGGTCCATTGTTCGGCCCATTTAGACCTGCTCATCCGAAACCTCTACAAAAGGGTTGCAAAATAAGTTTTAATCCAAATTTAGTAGTTCATACAATTGATTACGAGCTTTTCAACACGATTATATTGCAAAAACTCGACTTCTGTACTTTTTACTCATTTAAAATTCTAACGGGTCCATTGTTCGTCCCATTTAGACCCGCTCGTCCGAAACCTTTACAGAAAAGATCGCAAAATAAATTTTAATCAAATTTTACGATTTCATATAATTGATTAAGAGCTTTTCAACACGACTATATTGCAAACACTTGATTTCTGTTCTTTTTACTCAGTTAATATTCTAACGGGTCCATTGTTCGTCCCATTTAGACCCGCTCGTCCGAAACCTCTACAAAAGGTTGCAAAATAAGTTTTAATCCAAATTTAGGAGTTCATACAATTGATTATGAGCTCTTCAACACAATTATATTGTAAAAACTCGATTTTTGTGCTTTTTACTCAATGAAAATTCTAACGGGTCCATTGTTCGGCCCATTTAGACTCGATCGTCCGAAACCTATACAAAAGGGGTTGCAAAATAAGTTTTAATCCAAATTTAGGAATGCATATAATTGATTATGAGCTTTTCAACATGATTATATTTCAAAAACTCGATTACTGTTCTTTTTACTCAGTTAAAATTCTAACGGGTCCATTGTTCCGCCCATTTAGACCCGCTTGTCCGAAACCTTTACAAAAAAGATCGCAAAATAAATTTTAGTCAAATTTTAGGAGTTCATATAATTGATTAAGAGCTTTTCAACACGATTATATTGCAAAAACTTCTTTACTGTTCTTTTTACTCATTTAATATTCTAACGGGTCCATTGTTCGGCCCATTTAGACTCGCTCGTCCGAAACCTCTACAAAAGGGCTGCAAAATAAGTTTTAATCCAAATTTAGGAGTTCATACAATTGATTACGAGCTTTTCAACACAATTATAATGGAAAAACTCGATTTCTTTTCTTTTTACTTAGTTAATATTCTAAAGGGTCCATTGTTCGCCCCATTTAGACCCGCTCGTCCGAAATCTCTACAAAAGGGTTGCAAAATAAGTTTTAATCCAAATTTAGGAGTTCATACAATTGATTACGAGCTTTTCAACACTATTATATTGCAAAAACTCGATTTTTGTTCTTTTTACTCAGTTAAAATTCTAAAGGGTCCATTGTTCGCCCCATTTAGACCCGCTCGTCCGAAACCTCTACAAAAAAACCGCAAAACAAGTTAGAGTCAAATTTTAGGATTTTTATATAATTGATTACGAGCTTTTCAACACGACTATATTGCAAAAACTTGATTTATGTACTTTTTACTCATTTAAAATTCTAACGGGTCCATTGTTCGGCCCATTTAGACCCGCTCGTCCGAAACCTCTACAAAAAGGGTTGCAAAATAAGTTTTAATCCAAATTTAGGAGTTCATACAATTGATTACGAGCTTTTCAACACTATTATATTGTAAAAACTCAATTTTTGTGCTTTTTACTCAGGTAAAATTCTATCGGGTCCATTGTTCGGCCCATTTAGACTCGCTTGTCCGAAACCTCTACAAAAGGGTTGCAAAATAAGTTTTAATAAAAATTTAGGAGTTCATACAATTGATTACGAGATTTTCAACACGATTATGTTGCAAAAACTCGATTTATGTAGTTTTTACTCAGTTAAAATTCTAACGGGTGGTGGGTGTGATGAAAACTCTCTCAACTTTTTTCTCTCTAACTCTCCCTCTCCTTTTCCCCTTCCACTCCAGCCACCACCACCACCACCACTTTCCACCCTTCCACCACAACTTCTACCACCTCTCCCCTTCACCTCCACCGCCGTGGTGCTTGCTTAGCACCCAAACAGTGACTGTGGTAATCCGAACCCTCACCCCGCAGAATTTTACTTTCCCGCTGGCATTGCCATGGCTCTCCTCTAACCATCTACCGATCTTTCCATGCTGGTTGGTGTCACACCACCCTCTGGCCAAAGGGATACCACCGGAGTTCTCCATGGCTACCCCTCATTGGCACGTACATGTTTGTTTATCCATTTTATTATTGTCATGGAAATCTTACTTTCTGCCATCATCCATAATTTTCAATGTTAATCTCATCATAATAATTTTTCGTAATCTTAATAATCTTTCGGATTGTTTTGATTATGCTGGGTCACACTTAGGGTGCCCTTCGTCACCCCAGCCCTCATAAACATGGCACAGGGGTTATCCTGGCCGTCACGGCCTTGTACTCTTGCTTCTCTTAGACAATGGTACGAGAATTGCAAGTCTATTATTATCGTATTTGGCCAACCTACTGCATGGCGAGGGCTTGCATGCAAACGGATGCATAGATGCAACCATTTACACCATGCAACATCTATATTATTATATCCGGGGAATTTTATTCTCTTATATTTATTAGTGATACTCCTCAGTATGGATTGCTGGTTGCTGGCAATCTGCCAGGATACATTCTGAGACCATCGCTCACTGCAGCTAAGGTTTCTCCATTCCCCTCCATGCAGACAATAATGGCAATTTGTGTAGCGATGGTATTCCGGGCCAGGTACGTTGCTACCACGGTCTCCATGCAGGGTTACAGTGTTGTTCACTCTCATTGGAGGAGAGGCAACGCTTTGAGAATCCATTACCCCGTTCTTTAGGATTCCCATGCATTTCAAATTGCAGGTAAAATTACATTTAAATGTTATTTTATCCTCTACAATACGAATTTTCTCCAAATTATCTAAATTTAGAATATTTTTTGAAGTTGGTGGGGAATCTATCACTATCTCTACTAATCTAAAAATACCATACATTTTCAAATTCTATTTCAAACTTAAATTATCTAAGTTAAAATTGAATTTTGAATTTGTTGAGAGAGATTTGATCAAATTGCGGATAAGATTACATTTAAACGTTATTTTATCCTCTGCAATTCGAATTTTCTCCAAATTAACTAAATTTAGAATATTTTTTGAAGTTGGTAGGGAATCTATCTCTACTGATCTAAAAATACCATACATTTTCAAATTCTATTTCAAACTTAAATTATCTAAGTTAAAATTGAATTTTGAATTTGTTGGAAGAGATTTGATATCTCCTTTTTCGGTGAACCTAAGGCTCTATAGGATTCCCATGCATTTCAAA
This sequence comes from Hibiscus trionum, assembly GCA_030270665.1. NCBI lineage: Eukaryota > Viridiplantae > Streptophyta > Magnoliopsida > Malvales > Malvaceae > Hibiscus > Hibiscus trionum. Next base: position 30,981,880 of record BSYR01000010.1, on the reverse strand, counting down.
TTGCATATAAAATTACATTTAAATGATTTTTTATCCTCTGCAATTCGAATTTTCTCCAAATTATCTAAATTTAGAATATTTTTTGAAGTTGGTGGGGAATCTATCACTATCTCTACTAATCTAAAAATACCATACATTCTCAAATTCTATTTCAAACTTAAATTATCTAAGTTAAAATTGAATTTTGAATTTGTTGAGAGAGATTTGATCAAATTGCAGATAAAATTACATTTAAACGTTATTCTATCCTCTGCAATTCGAATTTTCTCCAAATTATCTAAATTTAGAATATTTTTTGAAGTTGGTAGGGAATCTATCACTATCTCTACTGATCCAAAAATACCTTACATTTTCAAATTCTATTTCAAACTTAAATTATCTAAGTTAAATTTGAATTTTGAGGACTGGTTGGCTGCAACGTCAAGAACTACCAAAGGAGAAAATGGCTCGCGCAAAACCAAACGTAGCCCTTCGATGGTTGCTGCTGGTGTTACCAAGAGGCCGAGAACTTCCCCCTCCACTCAAGCTAAGCCGGTGAAACCCGGAATGCCCTCTGACAAACCTTTCAAACTATCTAAAGCTGGGATGAGCAGCAAAATCTCTTCGGCGGCGGTTGACGTTCAACCCCGCCGAGAGAAATGAGGATCTTTTGTTGGAACTGCCGCGGTCTTGGTTCCCCGACGGCAGTTCAAGGGTTGAGCACCATTGCTCACAGGTTGCAACCGGATGTTATCTTCTTGTCTGAAACTCGCTTATGTCGTTACTATTATGATCGTTTAAGAATTTTATTAGATATGCATGGCTGCATCCATGTTGATAGCAGCCCCACATGTTCCGGTCTCATCATTTTTTGGAATAATAAAATTCAACTTGATTTGCTTTCGTATTCTGATCGATCCATTGATGTTATTTTAAATTCGAATGATGAATGTTTTCATTTTACGGGCATTTATGGTTACGCTGACACAAATATGAAGTCTAAAACATGGGATTTGATTGATTCTTTGCGTCACGCTTCACCAATGCCGTGGTTAATTGGCGGTGACCTTAATGATATTTTATCAGATTCAGAAAAATAGGGTGGCTGTCGCCGACCGCAATCACAAATCACTAGCTTTCGCGAATGTTTATCTCGCAATAGTCTTTTTGATTGCAAGCCAGCATCGGGTTGGTTCACTTGGTCCCGCATCGGGCCTAATGTCTCAACTGTTTGTGAACGACTTGACCGTTTTGTAGCATGCAATGCATGGCTTAGTGAACATTCCACATTCGAATGCCGGAATATTTTTTCCCCAGATTCTGACCATTATGTCATAGTCATGGATACCAAATATGTTCCCCAACGCAACACTACTCCTCGTGAGACCTTTGACCATTTCCGTTTTGAATCTTGTTGGGCAAATGATCCATCATGCATCACGACCGTCCAACAGGCATGGGCGAATGCATCTGGTAACTTGCCTGATAAATTACATACAGTCGGTAACCATCTGCGCGATTGGCAATCGCATCGCCGATACCAGTCGCACAACCGCATTGCAGAATTACAACGCAAAATCAATTCATATATGCGACGTCGTCATCTACCGCCTGCGATGCTAAATGACCTGCGCGACGCAAAACTAGAGCTTCGACGTCTTCTAGATGTCCGTGAAGCATACTGGGCACAATGATCGCGGGTCACATGGTTGTCCCAAGGGGACAAAAACACGTCTTTTTTCCACGCTATAGCCTCTAAGCGCAGGAAAAAGAATACTATTCGTGGCCTTCACGATGGTAACCATGTTTGGCATACAGCTACGCCAAGGCTCCTTCAAATAGCATCGGATTATTTTTGGACGCTGTTTATATCGTCCAACCCTAGTTCTTCGCCACGTCTATTGGAACAAATTTCTTCGGTTATCACTCCATCAATGAATGCCTCTCTTTTGAGACCATTCACAGAGGGTGAAGTGCTTGCCGCCTTTCAGGATATTAGTCCTAAGAAAGCTCCGGGCATCGATGGTTTTCCTAGTGGTTTTTTCCGGCAACACTGGAACATCATTGGGCCTAAATTTATCCAGCTCTGTCTTCGTCTATTGCGTGGGGAAGCCGACATGTCGACTGTTAATAAAACGGTCATTGTGCTTATCCCGAAGGTTGCGGACCCCACCAATATGCGCCAGTTTCGACCAATTAGCTTATGCACGGTTATATACAAAACAGTTGCTAAGGTTCTTGTTAACCGTCTTAAGCCTGTTCTACCTGATTGTATCAGTGATGCATGGGCAGCCTTTGTTCGTGGCAGGAACATAACCGACAACATTTTGATCGCCCATGAGCTTGTGCATACCCTCCACTCGAATAGCGCTGCCATTTACCAAGGGGCAGCGTTGAAACTAGATATGGACAAGGCGTTCGACAAAGTCGAATGGTCATTCCTTCGGGATGTGATGTCACGTATGGGCTTTGCACCTGAATGGGTGCACCTCATACTTCGCTGTGTCTCCTCGGTCTCCTTTTCTGTTAGAATTAACGGGACCCTATCCGATGAGTTTGTGCCTGCTCGAGGCATCCGACAGGGCGACCCCCTCTCCCCTTTCCTCTTTCTGATTTGTTCCCAAGGGTTACCGGCGGCCCTTGAATCCGAACAACGGGAAGGACGCCTTCTCGGCCTACAGGCTAATCGACATGGACCTAGGATTACACATCTGCTATTTGCCGATGATAGCATTGTTTTCCTTCGTAATTGCCCAGATGAGGTTGATAGGTTGAAAGAGATTCTACGCCTATATGAATCCTCCTCAGGACAAACTGTTAATTTCGATAAGTCCACAGCTTACTGCAGTTCACGCTGCTCTGAGACCTTCATTCAGGCAGTTCGATTGACTCTCGGAGTACGCATTGTCTAGGACCCGGGTATCTATCTCGGAGTTCCCCTCATGATAGGGCGGAACCGAACGGAATGCTTAGGTTTTGTCCGCGACAAAGTCAGTTCTCAAATAACTAAATGGGACACCAACTTACTTTCATTCAGTGGACGCGAAACACTGATCAAGTCGGTCGCACAAGCCATACCTCAGTATGTTATGTCTTGTTACTTGCTTCCGCAGAACATCATAGATGATATGACTAGCTCGATCCGTCGTTATTGGTGGTCTGGCCGTAGTAACAATCGAGGCTGGCCTCTGCTATCTTGGGAGTCTATTTGTGATCCCAAGGCAGCAGGGGGAAGGGGCTTTAGGAATCTACACGATTTTAACATTGCTCTCTTAGGTAAACAATTGTGGAGGCTGATCTATTTGCCTGAATCCCTCCTTGCGCGTGTCTTACGCTCACGTTACTTTCCTTCTGGTAAATTATTGGATGCTAAGCTCGATCGACGCGCGTCCTTCGCTTGGCGAGGACTTTGGCAGGCCATGCAACGATTGCAGCCAGGGTTCTTTTGGCGACCTGGAATTCAGAGTCAGATCTGTATCCACCGCGACCCTTGGGGTGGTACCTCTAGTTTATCCTTATTTGGAAATTATCAAGACGAGGAGGAACTCCCTTTACGTTGTCGTGACTTTATGATCGGCAATCAAGCGTCTTGGGACGAACCCAAAGTTCGCCAGCATTTTGACTGGGATGATGCTGATGCCATACTGCGTGTGCCAATCTCCAATGAGCGGCGCGATGCATTGCTTTGGGGATATCATGACACGGGTATGTATTCGGTGCGTTCCGGATATCTATTCTTACGGCATCCAATCAGACCTATCAGTCGTCCTTCTCCCCTTTGGCGGGTTATCTCCAAATCGAGCACCCTTCCGAAGATTCGGTCATTTAGCTGGAGAGCAGGACGAGATGCTCTACCCACAGGAGACCGTCTTGCAACTGTGGGGTTAGGCACTGGCATGTGCCCTTTTTGCCCGACTCTAGTGGAAACCCCACTCCATGCTCTCCGAGATTGTGTTGGAGCAGCTGAGGTTCTACAACTAGCTGGGTTCCCCCTCCCTTTACGTACTAGCACGCTCTTCCCCACTCACTTATGGTTGGAACAAGGGGCCTCGTTACTTTCTCGCTCTAAATTTAGTTTGTTCCTCACTATCCTTTGGAACATTTGGAACCGGAGGAACGACTGGGTTCACTCCAAGCGTTTGCAGCCGTCATGGCTTACTCTTATGAACTCTAAGGAACTGTTACAGGACTACGACTCGGCCAACTCTCTTCACGCCTCGACGCATCTACAGACAGAGCCAGCCCTTTCTCAACCAACATGGTGGCCGCCACCAAAAGGGAAGGTTAAAATCAATGTGGATGGTGCTTTCAACCCCGCCAAAGGCGAAGCAGGTTTTGGTGTTGTGGCTCGTGATGCTAGCGGCGCTATTCTCCGTGGCTGTGCCATTCATTGCGTAGGATGCCTAGACGCCTCCACTGCGGAGCTTCACGCCATTGTCACGGGGGCTACACTTGGTAGGGATGCCGACTGGTACAGCATCATTATCGAGTCTGACGCTGCTTTGGTCATCAACAAAATACGTTGCCTCGGCCCGGACGCCTCTCCTTTACGGCCACATATTGATGCGGCTCGCCCTCTTTTTGTATCTATTCCAGATTTACATTTTCTTTATGTACCACAAGTTGCTAATGTTCTAGCTCATACTATTGCCAATTGGGCCTTGCACTCTAGGACCTCATTGTTTTTTGGGTCGGGCTTGCCCGATGTCTTACGCTCTATTGTACTGGTTGGTTTTCAACCCCCTTGATTATATATATATATATATATATATTTGGGCACTCTTTTCCCCTTTAGGACCCCCTCTGGGCCAGCCCAGTTGGGATTAGTGGGGTTTTTAATGAGGCATTTTTCTCAAAATTCTAACGGGTCCATTGTTCGGCCCATTTAGACCCGCTCATCTGAAACCTTTACAAAAAATATTGCAAAATAAGTTTTAATCAAATTTTAGGAGTTCATATAATTGATTAAGAGCTTTTCAACACTATTATATTGCAAAAACTCGATTTCTGTTCTTTTTACTCAGTTAAGATTCTAACGGGTCCATTGTTTGTCCCATTTAGACCCGCTCGTCCGAACCCTTTACAAAAGGGTTGCAAAATAAGTTTTAATCCAAATTTAGGAGTTCATACAATTGATTACGAGCTTTTCAACACTATTATATTGAAAAAACTCGATTTTTGTTCTTTTTACTTAGTTAAAATTCTAAAGGGTCCATTGTTCGCCCCATTTAGACCCGCTCGTCCGAAACCTCTACAAAAAAGACCGCAAAACAAGTTAGAGTCAAATTTTAGGATTTCATATAATTGATTACGAGCTTTTCAACACGACTATATTGCAAAAACTCGATTTTTGTGCTTTTTACTCAGTTAAAATTCTAACGGGTCCATTGTTCGGCCCATTTAAAACCGCTCGTCCGAAACCTCTACAAAAGGGGTGCAAAATAAGTTTTAATCCAAATTTAGGACTTCATACATTTGATTACGAGCTTTTCAACACAATTATATTGCAAAAACTCGATTTTTGTGCTTTTTACTCAGTTAAAATTCTAAGGGGTCCATTGTTCGGCCCATTTAGACCCGCTCGTCCGAAACCTTTACAAAAAAGACCGCAAATAAGTTAGAATCAAATTTTCGGAGTTCATATAATTGATTACGAGCTTTTCAACATGATTATATTGCAAAATCTCGATTACAGTTCTTTTTACTCAGTTAAAATTCTAACGGGTCCATTGTTCGTCCCCATTTAGACCCGCTCGTCCGAAACCTCTACAAAAGGGTTGCAAAATAAGTTTTAATCCAAATTTAGGAGTTCATACAATTGATTAGGAGCTTTTCAATACGATTATATTGCAAAAACTCGATTTCTGTACTTTTTACTCAGTTAAGATTCTAACGGGTCCCTTGTTTGGCCCATTTAGACCCGCTCGTCCGAAACCTTTACAAAAAAGATCGCAAAATATGTTTTAATCAAATTTTAGGAGATCATATAATTGATTAAAAGCTTTTCAACACGATTATATTGAAAAAACTCAATTTCTGTTCTTTTTACTCAGTTAATATTCTAACGGGTCCATTGTTCGACCCATTTAGACAAGCTCGTCCGAAACCTCTACAAAAGGGTTGCAAAATAAGTTTTAATCCAAATTTAGGAGTTCATACAATTAATTACGAGCTTTTCAATACGATTATATTGAAAAAACTCAATTTCTGTACTTTTTACTCAGTTACAATTCTAACGGGTCCATTGTTCGGCCCATTTAGACCCGCTCGTCCGAAACCATTACAAAAAGACCGCAAAATAAGTTAGAATCAAATTTTCGGAGTTCATATAATTGATTACAAGCTTTTCAACATGATTATATTGCAAAATCTCGGTTACAGTTCTTTTTACTCAGTTAAAAATTCTAACGGGTCCATTGTTCGGCCCATTTAGACCCGCTCGTCCGAAACCTCTACAAAAGGGTTGCAAAATAAGTTTTAATCAAAATTTAGGAGTTCATAAAATTGATTACGAGCTTTTCAACACGATTATATTGCAAAAACTCGATTTATGTACTTTTTACTAAGTTAAAATTCTAACGGGTCCATTTTTCGGCCCATTTAGACCCGCTCGTCCGAAACCTTTACAAAAAAGATCGCAAAATATGATTTAATCAAATTTTAGGATATCATATAATTTATTAAGAGCTTTTCAACACGATTATATTGCAAAAACTCAATTTCTGTTCTTTTTACTCAGTTAATATTCTACCGGGTCCATTGTTCGGCCCATTTAGACCCGCTCGTCCGAAACCTCTACAAAAGGGTTGCAAAATAAGTTTTAATCCAAATTTAAGAGTTCGTATAATTGATTACGAGCTTTTCAGCACAATTATATTGCAAAAACTCGATTTTTGTGCTTTTTACTCATTTAAAATTCTAACGGGTCCATTGTTCGGCCCATTTAGAACCGCTCGTCCGAAACCTCTACAAAAGGGTTGCAAAATAAGTTTTAATCCAAATTTAGGTGTTCATACAATTGATTACGAGCTTTTCTATACGATTATATTGCAAAACTTGTTTTCTGTACTTTTTACTCAGTTAAGATTCTAACGGGTCCATTTTTTGGCCCATTTAGACCCGCTCGTCCGAACCCTTTACAAAAAAGATCGCAAAATAAATTTTAATCAAATTTAGGAGTTCATATAATTGATTAAGAGCTTTTCAACACGATTATATTGCAAAAACTTGATTTCTGTTCTTTTTACTAAGTTAATATTCTAACGGGTCCATTGTTCGGCCCGTTTAGACCCGCTCGTCCGAAACCTCTACAAAAGGGTTGCAAAATAAGTTTGAATCCAAATTTAGGAGTTCATACAATTTATTACGAGCTTTTTAACACTATTATATTGCAAAAACTCGATTTTTGTTCTTTTTACTCAGTTAAAATTCTAAAGGGTCCATTGTTCGCCCCATTTAGACCCGCTCGTCCGAAACCTCTACAAAAAAGACCGCAAAACAATTTAGAGTCAAATTTTAGGATTTCATATAATTGATTACGAGCTTTTCAACACGACTATATTGCAAAAACTCGATTTTTGTGCTTTTTACTCAGTTAAATTCTAACGGGTCCATTGTTAGGCCCATTTAAAACCGCTCGTCCGAAACCTCTACAAAAGGGTTGCAAAATAAGTTTTAATCCAAATTTAGGAGTTCATACAATTAATTACGAGCTTTCCAATACGATTATATTGAAAAAACTCGATTTCTGTACTTTTTACTCAGTTAAAATTCTAACGGGTCCATTGTTCGGCCCATTTAGACCCGCTCGTTCGAAACCTTTACAAAAAAAGACCGCAAAATAAGTTAGAATCAAATTTTCGGAGTTCATATAATTGATTACGAGCTTTTCAACATGATTATATTGCAAAATCTCGATTACATTTCTTTTTACTCAGTTTAAATTCTAACGGGTCCATTGTTCGGCCCATTTAGATCCGCTCGTCCGAAACCTCTACAAAAGGGTTGCAAAATAAGTTTTAATCAAAATTTAGGAGTTCGTACAATTGATTACGAGCTTTTCAACACGATTATATTGCAAAAACTCGATTTCTGTTCTTTTTACTCAGTTAAAATTCTATCGGGTCCATTGTTCGCCCCATTTAGACCCGCTCGTCCGAAACCTTTACAAAAAAGATCACAAAATATGTTTTAATCAAATTTTAGGAGATCATATAATTGATTAAGAGCTTTTCAACACGATTATTTTGCAAAACTCGATTTCTGTTCTTTTTACTCAGTTAATATTCTAACGGGTCCATTGTTCGGCCCATTTCGACCCGCTCGTCCGAAACCTCTACGAAAGGGTTGCAAAATAAGTTTTAATCCAAATTTAAGAGTTCATACAATTGATCACGAGCTTTTCTGCACAATTATATTGCAAAAACTCGATTTTTGTGCTTTTTACTCAGTTAAAATTCTAACGAGTCCATTGTTCGGCCCATTTAGAACCGCTCGTCCGAAACCTCTACAAAAGGGTTGCAAAATAAGTTTTAATCCAAATTTAGGAGTTCATACAATTGATTACGAGCTTTTCTATACGATTATATTGCAAAACTCATTTTTTGTACTTTTTACTCAGTTAAGATTCTAACGGGTCCATTGTTTGGCCCATTCAGATCCGCTCGTCCGAACCCTTTACAAAAAACATTGCAAAATAAATTTTAATCAAATTTTAGGAGTTCATATAATTGATTAAGAGCTTTTCAACACGATTATATTGCAAAAACTTGATTTCTGTTCTTTTTACTCAGTTAATATTCTAACGGGTCCAATGTTCGGCCCATTTAGACCGGCTCGTCCGAAACCTCTACAAAAGGGTTGCAAAATAAGTTTTAATCCAAATTTAGGAGTTCATACAATTGATTACGAGATTTTCAACACGATTATATTGCAAAAACCCGATTTCTGTACTTTTTACTCAGTTAAAATTCTAACGGGTCCATTGTTCGGCCCATTTAAGACCGCTCGTCCGAAACCTTTACAAAAGGGTTGCAAAATAAGTTTTAATCCAAATTTAGGAGTTCATACAATTAATTACGAGCTTTCCAATACGATTATATTGAAAAAACTCGATTTCTGTACTTTTTACTCAATTAAAATTCTAACAGGCCCATTGTTCGGCCCATTTAGACCCGCTCGTCCGAAACCTTTACAAATAAAGACCGCAAAATAAGTTAGAATCAAATTTTCGGAGTTCATATAATTGATTACGAGCTTTTCAACATGATTATATTGCAAACTCTCGATTACAGTTCTTTTTACTCAGTTAAAATTCTAACGGGTCCATTGTTCGGCCCATTTAGACCCGCTCGTCCGAAACCTCTACAAAAGGGTTGCAAAATAAGTTTTAATCAAAATTTAGGAGTTCATACAATTGATTACGAGCTTTTCAACACGATTATATTGCAAAAACTCGATTTCTGTACTTTTTACTCAGTTAAAATTTTAATGGGTCCATTGTTCGCCCCATTTAGACCCGCTCGTCCAAAACCTTTACAAAAAAGATCGCAAAATATGTTTTAATCAAATTTTAGGAGATAATATAATTGATTAAGAGCTTTTCAACACAATTATTTTGCAAAAACTCGATTTCTGTTCTTTTTACTCAGTTAAAATTCTAACGGGTCCATTGTTCGGCACATTTAGACCCGCTCGTCCGAAACCTCTACAAAAGGGTTGCAAAATAAGTTTTAATAAAAATTTAGGAGTTCATACAATTGATCACGAGCTTTTCTGCAAAATTATATTGCAAAAACTCGATTTTTGTGCTTCTTACTCAATTAAAATTCTAACGAGTCCATTGTTCGGCCCATTTAGAACCGCTCGTCTGAAACCTGTACAAAAGGGTTGCAAAATAAGTTTTAATCCAAATTTAGGTGTTCATACAATTGATTACGAGCTTTTCTATACGATTATATTGCAAAACTCGTTTTCTGTACTTTTTACCCAGTTAAGATTCTAACGGGTCCATTGTTTGGCCCATTTAGACCCGCTCGTCCGAACCCTTTACAAAAAAGATCGCAAAATAAATTTTAATCAAATTTTAGGAGTTCATATAATTGATTAAGAGCTTTTCAACACGATTATATTGCAAAAATTGATTTCTGTTCTTTTTACTAAGTTAATATTCTACAGGGTCCATTGTTCGGCCCGTTTAGACCCGCTCGTCCGAAACCTCTACAAAAGGGTTGCAAAATAAGTTTGAATCCAAATTTAGGAGTTCATACAATTTATTACGAGCTTTTTTAACACTATTATATTGCAAAAACTCGATTTTTGTTCTTTTTACTCAGTTAAAATTCTAAAGGGTCCATTGTTCGCCCCATTTAGACACGCTCGTCCGAAACCTCTACAAAAAAGACCGCAAAACAATTTAGAGTCAAATTTTAGGATTTCATATAATTGATTACGAGCTTTTCAACACGACTATATTGCAAAAACTCGATTTTTGTGCTTTTTACTCAGTTAAAATTCTAACGGGTCCATTGTTAGGCCCATTTAAAACCGCTCGTCCGAAACCTCTACAAAAGGGTTGCAAAATAAGTTTTAATCCAAATTTAGGAGTTCATACAATTAATTACGAGCTTTCCAATACGATTATATTGAAAAAACTCGATTTCTGTACTTTTTACTCAGTTAAAATTCTAACGGGTCCATTGTTCGGCCCATTTAGACCCGCTCGTCCGAAACCTTTACAAAAAAAAACCGCAAAATAAGTTAGAATCAAATTTTCGGAGTTCATATAATTGATTACGAGCTTTTCAACATGATTATATTGCAAAATCTCGATTACATTTCTTTTTACTCAGTTTAAATTCTAACGGGTCCATTGTTCGGCCCATTTAGATCCGCTCGTCCGAAACATCTACAAAGGGTTGCAAAATAAGTTTTAATCAAAATTTAGGAGTTCATACAATTGATTACGAGCTTTTCAACACGATTATATTGCAAAAACTCGATTTCTGTACTTTTTACTCAGTTAAAATTCTATCGGGTCCATTGTTCGCCCCATTTAGACCCGCTCGTCCGAAACCTTTACAAAAAAGATCACAAAATATGTTTTAATCAAATTTTAGGAGATCATATAATTGATTAAGAGCTTTTCAACACGATTATTTTGCAAAACTCGATTTCTGTACTTTTTACTCAGTTAATATTCTAACGGGTCCATTGTTCGGCCCATTTCGATCCGCTCGTCCGAAACCTCTACGAAAGGGTTGCAAAATAAGTTTTAATCCAAATTTAAGAGTTCATACAATTGATCACGAGCTTTTCTGCACAATTATATTGCAAAAACTCGATTTTTGTGCTTTTTACTCAGTTAAAATTCTAACGAGTCCATTGTTCGGCCCATTTAGAACCGCTCGTCCGAAACCTCTACAAAAGGGTTGGAAAATAAGTTTTAATCCAAATTTAGGAGCTCATACAATTAATTACGAGCTTTCCAATACGATTATATTGAAAAAACTCGATTTCTGTACTTTTTACTCAGTTAAAATTCTAACGGGTCCATTGTTCGGCCCATTTAGACCCGCTCGTCCGAAACCTTTACAAAAAAAGACCGCAAAATAAGTTAGAATCAAATTTTCGGAGTTCATATAATTGATTACGAGCTTTTCAACATGATTATATTGCAAAATCTCGATTACATTTCTTTTTACTCAGTTTAAATTCTAACGGGTCCATTGTTTGGCCCATTTAGATCCGCTCGTCCGAAACCTCTACAAAAGGGTTGCAAAATAAGTTTTAATCAAAATTTAGGAGTTCATACAATTGATTACGAGCTTTTCAACACGATTATATTGCAAAAACTCGATTTCTGTACTTTTTACTCAGTTAAAATTCTACCGGGTCCATTTTTCGCCCCATTTAGACCCGCTCGTCCGAAACCTTTACAAAAAAGATCACAAAATATGTTTTAATCAAATTTTAGGAGATCATATAATTGATTAAGAGCTTTTCAACACGATTATTTTGCAAAACTCGATTTCTGTTCTTTTTACTCAGTTAATATTCTAACGGGTCCATTGTTCGGCCCATATCGACCCGCTCGTCCGAAACCTCTACAAAAGGGTTGCAAAATATGTTTAATCCAAATTTAGGAGTTCATACAATTGATCACGAGCTTTTCTGCACAATTATATTGCAAAAACTCGACTTTTGTGCTTTTTAATCAGTTAAAATTCTAACGAGTCCATTGTTCGGCCCATTTAGAACCGCTCGTCCGAAACCTCTACAAAAGGGTTGCAAAATAAGTTTTAATCCAAATTTAGGAGTTCATACAATTGATTACGAACTTTTCTATACGATTATATTGCAAAACTCATTTTCTGTACTTTTTACTCAGTTAAGATTCTAACGGGTCCATTGTTTGGCCCATTTAGATCCGCTCGTCCGAACCCTTTACAAAAAATATTGCAAAATAAATTTTAATCAAATTTTAGGAGTTCATATAATTGATTAAGAGCTTTTCAACACGATTATATTGCAAAAACTTGATTTCTGTTGTTTTTACTCAGTTAATATTCTAACGGGTCCATTGTTCGGCCCATTTAGACCGGCTCGTCCGAAACCTCTACAAAAGGGTTGCAAAATAAGTTTTAATCAAAATTTAGGAGTTCATACAATTGATTACGAGATTTTCAACACGATTATATTGCAAAAACCCGATTTCTGTACTTTTTACTCAGTTAAAATTCTAACGGGTCCATTGTTCGGCCCATTTAAGACCGCTCGTCCGAAACCTTTACAAAAGGGTTGCAAAATAAGTTTTAATCCAAATTTAGGAGTTCATACAATTAATTACGAGCTTTCCAATACGATTATATTGAAAAAACTAGATTTCTGTACTTTTTACTCAATTAAAATTCTAACAGGTCCATTGTTCGGCCCATTTAGACCCGCTCGTCCGAAACCTTTACAAAAAAAGACCGCAAAATAAGTTAGAATCAAATTTTCGGAGTTCATATAATTGATTACGAGCTTTTCAACATGATTATATTGCAAAATCTCGATTACATTTCTTTTTACTCAGTTTAAATTCTAACGGGTCCATTGTTTGGCCCATTTAGATCCGCTCGTCCGAAACCTCTACAAAAGGGTTGCAAAATAAGTTTTAATCAAAATTTAGGAGTTCATACAATTGATTACGAGCTTTTCAACACGATTATATTGCAAAAACTCGATTTCTGTACTTTTTACTCAGTTAAAATTCTATCGGGTCCATTTTTCGCCCCATTTAGACCCGCTCGTCCGAAACCTTTACAAAAAATATCACAAAATATGTTTTAATCAAATTTTAGGAGATCATATAATTGATTAAGAGCTTTTCAACACGATTATTTTGCAAAACTCGATTTCTGTTCTTTTTACTCAGTTAATATTCTAACGGGTCCATTGTTCGGCCCATATCGACCCGCTCGTCCGAAACCTCTACGAAAGGGTTGCAAAATAAGTTTAATCCAAATTTAGGAGTTCATACAATTGATCACGAGCTTTTCTGCACAATTATATTTCAAAAACTCGACTTTTGTGCTTTTTAATCAGTTAAAATTCTAACGAGTCCATTGTTCGGCCCATTTAGAACCGCTCGTCCGAAACCTCTACAAAAGGGTTGCAAAATAAGTTTTAATCCAAATTTAGGAGTTCATACAATTGATTACGAACTTTTCTATACGATTATATTGCAAAACTCATTTTCTGTACTTTTTACTCAGTTAAGATTCTAACGGGTCCATTGTTTGGCCCATTCAGATCCGCTCGTCCGAACCCTTTACAAAAAATATTGCAAAATAAATTTTAATCAAATTTTAGGAGTTCATATAATTGATTAAGAGCTTTTCAACACGATTATATTGCAAAAACTTGATTTCTGTTCTTTTTACTCAGTTAATATTCTAACGGGTCCATTGTTCGGCCCATTTAGACCGGCTCGTCCGAAACCTCTACAAAAGGGTTGCAAAATAAGTTTTAATCCAAATTTAGGAGTTCATACAATTGATTACGAGATTTTCAACACGATTATATTGCAAAAACCCGATTTCTGTACTTTTTACTCAGTTAAAATTCTAACGGGTCCATTGTTCGGCCCATTTAGACCCGCTCGTCCGAAACCTCTACAAAAGGGTTGCAAAATAAGTTTTAATCCAAATTTAGGAGTTCATACAATTTATTACGAGCTTTTCACCATTATTATATTGCAAAAACTCGATTTTTGTTCTTTTTACTCAGTTAAAATTCTAAAGGGTCCATTGTTCCCCCCATTTAGACCCGCTCGTCCGAAACCTCTACAAAAAGATCGCAAAACAAGTTAGAGTCAAATTTTAGGATTTCATATAATTGATTACGAGCTTTTCAACACGACTATATTGCAAAAAACCGATTTTTGTGCTTTTTACTCAGTTAAAATTCTAACGGGTCCATTGTTCGGCCCATTTAAAACCGCTCGTCCGAAACCCCTACAAAAGGGTTGCAAAATAAGTTTTAATCCAAATTTAGGAGTTCATAAAATTAATTACGAGCTTCCCAATTCGATTATATTGAAAAAACTCGATTTCTATACTTTTTACTCAGTTAAAATTCTAACGGGTCCATTGTTCGGCCCATTTAGACCCGCTCGTCCGAAACCTTTATAAAAAAGACCGCAAAATAAGTTAGAATCAAATTTTCGGAGTTCATATAATTGATTACGAGCTTTTCAACACGATTATATTGAAAAATCTCGATTACAGTTCTTTTTACTCAGTTAAAATTCTAACGGGTCCATTGTTCGGCCCATTTAGACCCGCTCGTCTGAAACCTCTACATAAGGGTTGCAAAATAAGTTTTAATCAAAATTTAGGAGTTCATACAATTGATTACGAGCTTTTCAACACGATTATATTGCAAAAACTCGATTTCTGTTCTTTTTACTCAGTTAATATTCTAACGGGTCCATTGTTCGGCCCATTTAGACCCGCTCGTCCGAAACCTCTACAAAAGGGTTGCAAAATAAGTTTTTATCCAAATTTAGGAGTTCATACAATTGATTACGAGCTTTTCTGCACAATTATTTTGCAAAAACTCAATTTTTGTGCTTTTTACTCAGTTAAAATTCTAACGGGTCCATTGTTCGGCCCATTTAGAACCGCTCGTCCGAAACCTCTACAAAAGGTTTGCAAAATAAGTTTTAATCCAAATTTAGGAGTTCTACAATTGATTACCAGCTTTTCTATACGATTATATTGTAAAACTCATTTTCTGTACTTTTTACTCAGATAAGATTCTAACGGGTCCATTGTTTGGCCCATTTAGACCTGCTCGTCCGAACCCTTTACAAAAAAGATCGCAAAATAAATTTTAATCAAATTTTAGGAGTTCATATAATTGATTAAGAGCTTTTCAACACGATTATATTGCAAAAACTTGATTTCTGTTCTTTTTACCCAGTTAATATTCTAACGGGTCCATTGTTCGGCCCGTTTAGACCCGCTCGTCCGAAACCTCTACAAAAGGGTTGCAAAATAAGTTTTAATCCAAATTTAGGACTTCATACAATTGATTACGAGCTTTTCAACACTATTATATTGCAAAAACTCGATTTTTGTTCTTTTTACTCAGTTAAAATTCTAAAGGGTCCATTGTTCGCCCCATTTAGACCCGCTCGTCCGAAACCTCTACAAAAAAGACCGCAAAACAAGTTAGAGTCAAATTTTGGGAATTCATATAATTTGATTACGAGCTTTTCAACACGACTATATTGCAAAAACTTGATTTTTGTGCTTTTTACTCAGTTAAAATTCTAACGGGTACATTGTTCGGCCCATTTAAAACCGCTCGTCCGAAACCTCTACAAAAGGGTTGAAAAATAAGTTTTAATCCAAATTTAGGAGTTCATACAATTAATTGCGAGCTTTCCAATACGATTATATTGAAAAAACTCGATTTTTGTACTTTTTACTAGGTTAAAATTCTAACGGGTCCATTGTTCGGCCCATTTAGACCCGCTCGTCCGAAACCTTTACAAAAAAGACCGCAAAAGAAGTTAGAATCAAATTTTAGGATTTCATATAATTGATTACGAGCTTTTCAACACGATTATATTGTAAAATCTCGATTACTGTCTTTTTACTCAGTTAAAATTCTAACGGGTCCATTGTTCCACCCATTTAGACCCGATCGTCCGAAACCTCTACAAAATGGTTGGAAAATAAGTTTTAATCCAAATTTAGGAGTTCATACAATTGTTTACGAGCTTTTCAACAGGATTATATTGCAAAAACTCGATTTCTGTTCTTTTTACTCATTTAAAATTCTAACGGGTCCATTGTTCGGCCCATTTAGACCCGCTCGTCTGAAACCTCTACAAAAGGGTTGCAAAATAAGTTTTAATCCAAATTTAGGAGTTCATACTATTGTTTACGAGCTTTTCAACACGATTATATTGCAAAAACTTGATTTCTATACTTTTTACTCAATTAAAATTCTAACGGGTCCATTGTTCGGCCCATTTAGACCCGCTCGTCCGAAACCTTTACAAAAGGGTTGCAAAATAAGTTTTAATCAAAATTTAGGAGTTCATACAATTGATTACGAGCTTTTCAACACGATTATATTGCAAAAACTCGATTTCTGTACTTTTTACTCAGTTAAAATTTTAATGGGTCCATTGTTCGCCCCATTTAGACCCGCTCGTCCAAAACCTTTACAAAAAAGATCGCAAAATATGTTTTAATCAAATTTTAGGAGATCATATAATTGATTAAGAGCTTTTCAACACAATTATTTAGAACCGCTCGTCCGAAACCTCTACAAAAGGGTTGCAAAATAAGTTTTAATCCAAATTTAGGAGTTGATACAATTGATTACGAACTTTTCTATACGATTATATTGCAAAACTCATTTTCTGTACTTTTTACTCAGTTAAGATTCTAACGGGTCCATTGTTTGGCCCATTCAGATCCGCTCGTCTAAACACTTTACAAAAAAGATCGCAAAATAAATTTTAATCAAATTTTAGGAGTTCATATAATTGATTAAGAGCTTTTCAACACGATTATATTGCAAAAACAAGATTTCTGTTCTTTTTACTCAGTTAATATTCATACGGGTCCATTGTTCGGCCCATATCGACCCGCTCGTCCGAAACCTCTATAAAAAAGACCGCAAAACAAGTTAGAATAAAATTTTAGGAGTTCATATAATTGATTACGAGCTTTTCAACATGACTATATTGCAAAAACTTGATTTATGTACTTTTTACTCAGTAAAAATTCTAACGGGTCCATTGTTCGGCCCATTTAGACCCGCTCGTCCGAATCCTTTACAAAAAAGATCGCTTAATCAAATTTTAGGAGTTCAAATAATTGATTAAGAGCTTTTCAACACGATTATATTGCAAAAACTTGATTATTGTTCTTTTCACTCAGTTATTATTTTAACCAGTCCATTGTTCGGCCCATTTAGACCCGCTCGTCCGAAACCTCTACAAAAGGGTTGCAAAATAAGTTTTAATCCAAATTTAGGAGTTCATACAATTGATTACGAGCTTTTCAATACAATTATATTGCAAAAACTCAATTTTTGTTCTTTTTACTCAGTTAAAATTCTAAAGGGTCCATTGTTCGCCCCATTTAGACCCGCTCGTCCGAAACCTCTACAAAAAATACCGCAAAACAAGTTAGAGTCAAATTTTAGGATTTCATATAATTGATTACGAGCTTTTCAACACGACTATATTGCAAAAACTTGATTTTTGTACTTTTTACTCAGTTAAAATTCTAACGGGTCCATTGTTCGGCCTATTAAACCCGCTCGTCCGAAACCTCTACAAAAGGGTTGGAAAATAAGTTTTAATCCAAATTTAGGAGTTCATACAATTGATTACGAACTTTTCAATACGATTATATTGCAAAAACTCGATTTTCTGTACTTTTTACTTAGTTAAAATTCTAACGGGTCCATTGTTCGACCCATTTAGACCCGCTCATCCGAAACCTTTACAAAAAAGACCGCAAAAGAAGTTAGAATAAAATTTTAGGAGTTCATATATTTGATTACGAGCTTTTCAACATGACTATATTGCAAAAACTTGATTTCTATACTTTTTACTCAGTTAAAATTCTAACGGGTCCATTGTTCGGCCCATTTAGACCCGCTCGTCTGAAACCTCTACAAAAGGGTTGCAAAATAAGTTTTAATCCAAATTTAGGAGTTCATACAATTGATAACGAGCTTTTCAACACAATTATATTGCAAAAACTCGATTTTTGTGCATTTTACTCAGTGAAAATTCTAACGGGTCCATTGTTCGGCCCATTTAGACTCGCTCGTCCTAAACCTCTACAAAAGGGTTGCAAAATAAGTTTTAATCCAAATTTAGGAGTTCATACAATTGATTACGAGCTTTTCAACCCGATTATATTGCAAGAACTTGATTTTTGTGCTTTTTACTCAGTTAATATTCTAACGGGTCCATTGTTCGGCCCATTTAGACCCGCTCGTCCGAAACCTCTACAAAAGGGTTGCAAAATAAGTTTTAATGAAAATTTAGGAGTTCATACAATTGATTACGAGCTTTTCAACACGATTATATTGCAAAAACTCGATTTATGTATTTTTTTACTTAGTTAAAATTCTAACGGGTCCAATGTTCGGCCCATTTAGACCCTCTCGTCCGAAACCTTTACAAGAAAGATCGCAAAATAAATTTTAATCAAATTTTAGGAGTTCATATAATTGATTAAGAGCTTTTCAACACGATTGTATTGCAAAAACATGATTTCTGTTCTTTTTACTCAGTTAATATTCTAACGGGTCCATTGTTCGGCCCATTTAGACCCGCTCGTCCGAAACCTCTACAAAAGGGTTGCAAAATAAGTTTTAAATCAAATTTAGGAGTTCATACAATTGATTACGAGCTTTTCAACACAATTATATTGCAAAAACTCGAATTTTGCGCAGGATGCCTAGACGCCTCCACTGCGGAGCTTCGCGCCATTGTCACGGGGGCTACACTTGGTAGGGATGTCGGCTGGTGCAGCATCATTATCGAGTCCGACGCTGCTTTGGTCATCAACAAAATACGGTGCCTCGGCCCGGACGCCTCTCCTTTACGGCCACATATTGATGCGGCTCGCCCTCTTTTTGTATCTATTCCAGATTTACATTTTCTTTATGTACAACGAGTTGCTAATGTTCTAGCTCATACTATTGCCAATTGGGCCTTGCACTCTACGTCCTCATTGTTTTTTGGGCCAGGCTTGCCCGATGTCTTACACTCTATTGTACCGGTTGGTTTTCAACCCCTTTGATTATATATATATATATATATTTGGGCACTCTTTTTCCCTTTAGGATCCCCTCTGGGCCAGCCCAGTTGGAATTAGTGGGGTTTTTAATGAAGCCTTTTTCTCAAAAAAAAAATTCTAACGGGTCCATTGTTCGGCCCATTTAAAATCACTCGTCCGAAACCTCTACAAAAGGGTTGCAAAATAAGTTTTAATCCAAATTTATGAGTCCATACAATTAATTACGAGCTTTTCAACACGATTATATTGAAAAAACTCGATTTCTATACTTTTTACTCAGTTAAAATTCTAACGGGTCCATTGTTCGGCCCATTTAGACCCGCTCGTCCGAAACCTTTACAAAAAAGATCGCAAAATATGTTTTAATCAAATTTTAGGAGTTCATATAATTGATTAAGAGCTTTTCAACACGATAATCTTGCAAAAACTTGATTTCTGTTCTTTTTACTCAGTTAATATTCTAATGGGACCATTGTTCGGCCCATTTAGACCCGCTCGTCCGAAACCTCTACAAAAGGGTTGCAAAATAAGTTTTAATCCAAATTTAGGAGTTCATACAATTGATTACGAGTTTTTCAGCACAATTATATTGCAAAAACTCGATTTTTGTGCTTTTTACTCAGTTAAAATTCTAACGGGTCCATTGTTCGGCCCATTTAGAACCGCTCGTCTGAAACCTCTACAAAATGGTTACAAAATAAGTTTTAATCCAAATTTAGGAGTTCATACAATTGATTACGAGCTTTTCAATACGATTATATTGCAAAACTCGATTTCTGTACTTTTTACTCAGTTAAGATTCTAACGGGTCCATTGTTTGGCCCATTTAGACCCGCTCGTCCGAACCCTTTACAAAAAAGATCGCAAAATAAATTTTAATCAAATTTTAGGAGTTCATATAATTGATTAAGAGCTTTTCAACACGATTATATTGCAAAAACATGATTTCTGTTCTTTTTACTAAGTTAATATTCTAACGGATCCATTGTTCGGCCCATTTAGACCCGCTCGTCCGAAACCTCTAAAAAGGGTTGAAAAATAAGTGTTAATCCAAATTTAGGAGTTCATACAATTGATCACGAGCGTTTCAACACGATTATATTGCAAAAACTCGATTTCTGTACTTTTTACTCAGTTAAAATTCTATCGGGTCCATTGTTCGGCCCATTTAGACTCGATCGTCCGAAACCTATACAAAAGGGGTTGCAAAATAAGTTTTAATCCAAATTTAGGAATGCATATAATTGATTACGAGCATTTCAGCATGATTATATTGCAAAAACTCGATTACAGTTCTTTTTACTCAGTTAAAATTCTAACGGGTCCATTGTTCGACCCATTTAGACCCGATTTTTCGAAACCTCTACAAAAAAGATCGCAAAATAAGTTTTAATCAAACTTTAGGAGTTCATATAATTGATTATGAGCTTTTCAACATGACTATATTGCAAAAACTTGATATATGTACTTTTTACTCAGTAAAAATTCTAATGGGTCCATTGTTCGGCCCATTTAGACCCGCTCGTCCGAAACCTCTACAAAAGGGTTGCAAAATAAGTTTTAATCCAAATTTAGGAGTTCATACAATTGATTGCAAGCTTTTCAATACAATTATATTGCAAAAACTCGATTTTTGTGCTTTTTACTCAGGGAAAGTTCTAACGGGTCCATTGTTCGGCCCATTTAGACTCGCTCGTCCGAAACCTCTACAAAAAAGATCGCAAAATAAGTTTTAATCAAACTTTAGGAGTTCATATAATTGATTAAGAGCTTTTCAACACGATTATATTGCAAAAACTCGATTTCTGTTCTTTTTACTCAGTTAATATTCTAACGGGTCCATTGTTCGGCCCATTAATACCCGCTCGTCTGAAACCTCTACAAAAGGGTTGCAAAATAAGTTTTAATCCAAATTTAGGAGTTCATACAATTGTTTACGAGCTTTTCAACACAATTATATTGCAAAAACTCGATTTCTATACTTTTTACTCAATTAAAATTCTAACGGGTCCATTGTTCGGCTCATTTAGACCCGCTCGTCTGAAACCTTTACAAAAAAGATCGCAAAATAAATTTTAATCAAATTTTAGGAGTTCATATAATTGATTAAGAGCTTTTCAACACGATTATATTGCAAAAACAGGATTTCTGTTCTTTTTACTCAGTTAATATTCTAACGGGTCCAATGTTCGGCCCATTTAGACTCGCTCGTCCGAAACCTTTACGAAAAATATCGCAAAATAAGTTAGAATCAAATTTAGGAGTTCATATAATTGATTAGGAGCTTTTCAACACGATTATATTGCAAAAACACGATTTCTGTTCTTTTTCCTTAGTTAATACTCTAACGGGTCTATTGTTCGGCCCATTTAGACCCGCTCGTCCGAAACCTCTACAAAAGGGTTGCAAAATAAGTTTTAATCCAAATTTGGGAGTTCATACAATTCATTACGAGCTTTTCAACACAATTATATTGCAAAAACTCAATTTTTGTGGTTTTTACTCAATTAAAATCCTAATGGGTCCATTGTTCGGCCCATTTACACCCGCTCGTCTGAAACCTTTACAAAAAAGATCGCAAAATAAGTTAGAATCAAATTTTAGGAGTTCATATAATTGATTAAGAGCTTTTCAACACGATTATATTGCAAAAACTCAATTTCTATACTTTTACTCGGTTAAAATTCTAACGGGTCCATTGTTCTGCCTATTTAGACTCGCTCGTCCGAAACCTTACAAAAAGGACCGCAAAATAAGTTTTAATCAAAATCTAGGAGTTCATATAATTGATTACGAGCTTTTCAACACGATTATTTTGCAAAACTCGATTTCTGTTCTTTTTACTCGGTTAATAATCTAACGGGTCCATTGTTCGGCCCATTTCGACCCGCTCGTCCGAAACCTCTACAAAAGGGCTGAAAATAAGTTTTAATCCAAATTTAGGAGTTCATACAATTGATTACGAGCTTTTCAACACAATTATATTGAAAAAACTCGATATTTGTGCTTTTTACTCAGTTAAAATTCTAACGGGTCCATTGTTCGGCCCATTTAGACCCGCTCGTCCGAAACCTCTACAAAAGGGTTGCAAAATAAGTTTGAATCCAAATTTAGGAGTTCATACAATTGATTACAAGCTTTTCAACACAATTATATTGCAAAAACTCGATTTGTGTGCTTTTTACTCAGTTAAAATTCTAACGGGGTCCATTGTTCGGCCCATTTAGAACCGCTCATCCGAAACCTCTACAAAAGGGTTGCAAAATAAGTTTTAATCCAAATTTAGGAGTTCATACAATTGATTACGAGCTTTTCAACATGATTATATTGCAAAATCTCGATTACAGTTCTTTTTACTCGGTTAAAATTCTAACGGGTCCATTGTTCTACCTATTTAGAGTCGCTCGTACGAAAACATACAAAAAGGACCGCAAAAGAAGTTTTAATCAAAATTTAGGAGTTCATATAATTGATTACGAGCTTTTCAACACGATTATATTGCAAAAACTCGATTTCTGTTCTTTTTACTCAGTTAATATTCTAACGGGTCCATTGTTCGTCCCATTTAGTCCCGCTCGTCCGAAACCTCTACAAAAGCGCTGCGAAATAAGTTTTAATCCAAATTTAGGAGTTCATAAAATTGTTTACGAGCTTTTCAACACGATTATATTGCAAAAACTCGATTTATGTACTTTTTACTCAGTTAAAATTCTAACGGGTCAATTGTTTGGCCCATTTAGACCCGCTCGTCCTTTACAAAAAAGATAGCAAAATTAATTTTAATCAAATTTTAGGAGTTCATATAATTGATTAAGAGCTTTTCAGCAAGATTATATTGCAAAAACTTGATTTCTGTTCTTTTTACTCAGTTAATATTCTAACGGGTCCATTGTTCGGCCCATTTAGACCCGCTCGTCCGAAACCTCTACAAAAGGGTTGCAAAATAAGTTTTAATCCAAATTTAGGAGTTCATGCAATTGATTACGAGCTTTTCAACACAATTATATTGCAAAAACTCGATTTTTGTGCTTTTTACTCAGTTAAAATTCTTACGGGTCCATTGTTCGGCCCATTTAGACCCGCTCGTCCGAAACCTTTACAAAAAAGATCGTAAAATAAGTTAGAATCAAATTTTAGGAGTTTATATAAATGATTAAGAGCTTTTCAACACGATTATATTGCAAAAACGCGATTTCTGTTCTTTTTCCTCAGTTAATATTCTAGCGGGTCTATTGTTCGGCCCATTTAGACTCGCTCGTCCGAAACCTCTACAAAAGGGTTGCAAAATAAGTTTTAATCCAAATTTAGGAGTTTATATAATTGATTACGAGCATTTCAACACAATTATATTGCAAAAACTCGATTTCTGTTCTTTTTACTCAGTTAATATTCTAACGGGTCCATTGTTCGGCCCATTTAGTCCCGGTCGTCCGAAACCGTTACAAAAAAGATCGCAAAATAAGTTAGAATCAAATTTTAGGAGTTCATATAATTGATTAAGAGCTTTTCAACACGATTATATTGCAAAAACTCAATTTCTATACTTTTTACTCGGTTAAAATTCTAACGGGTCCATTGTTCTGCCAATTTAGACTTGCTCGTCTGAAACCTTACAAAAAGGACCGCAAAATAAGTTTTAATCAAAATTTAGGAGTTCATATAATTGATTACAAGATTTTCAACACGATTATATTGCAAAAACTTGATTTTTGTTCTTTTTACTCAGTTAATATTCTAACGGGTCCATTGTTCGGCCCATTTAGACCCGCTCGTCCGAAACCTCTACAAAAGGCTGCAAAATAAGTTTTAATCTAAATTTAGGAGTTCATACAATTGATTACGAGCTTTTCAACACAATTATATTGCAAAAACTCGATTTTTGTGCTTTTTACTCAGTTAAAATTCTAACGGGTCCATTGTTCGGCCCATTTAGACCCGCTCGTCCGAAACCTCTACAAAAGGGTTGCAAAATAAGTGTTAATCCAAATTTAGGAGTTTATACAATTGATCACGAGCGTTTCAACACGATTATATTGCAAAAACTCGATTTCTGTACTTTTTACTCAGTTAAAATTCTAACGGGTCTATTGTTCGTCCTATTTAGACCCGATCGTCCGAAACCTATACAAAAAGGGTTGCACAATAAGTTTTAATCCAAATTTAGGAATTTATATAATTGATTACGAGCATTTCAACATGATTATATTGCAAAAACTCGATTTCTATACTTTTTACTCAGTTAAAATTCTAACGGGTCCAATGTTCGGCCCATTTAGACCCGCTCGTCCGAAACCTCTACAAAAGGGTTGCAAAATAAGTTTTAATCCAAATTTAGGAGTTCATACAATTGATTACGAGATTTTCAACACAATTATATTGCAAAAACTCGATTACTATACTTTTTACTTAGTTAAAATTCTAATGGGTCTTATTTTCGGCCCATTAGGACCCGCTCGTTTGAAACCTCTAAAAAAGAGTTGCAAAATAAGTTTTAATCCAAATTTAAGAGTTCATACAGATGATTACGAGCTTTTCAAAACGATTATATTGCAAAAACTAGATTTCTGTACTTTTTACTTCGTTAAAATTCTAACGGGTCCATTGTTCGGCTCATTTAGACTCGCTCGTCCGAAACCTCAACAAAAGGGTTGCAAAATAAGTTTTAATCCAAATTTAGGAGTTCATACAATTGATTACGAGCTTTTCAACACAATTATATTGCAAAAACTCGATTTTTGTGCTTTTTACTTAGTTAAAATTCTAACGGGTCCATTGTTCGGCCCACTTAGACCCGCTAGTCCGAAACCTCTACAAAAGGGTTGCAAAATAAGTTTTAATCCAAATTTAGGAGTTCATACAATTGATTACGAGCTTTTCAATACGATTATATTGTAAAATCTCGATTTCTATACTTTTTACTCAGTTAAAATTCAAACGGGTCCATTGTTCGGCCCATTTAGACACGCTCGTCCGAAACCTTTACAAAAAAAGACCGCAAAAGAAGTTAGAATCAAATTTTAAGAGTTCATATAATTGATTACGAGCTTTTCAACACGATTATATTGAAAAATCTCGATTACAGTTCTTTTTACTCAGTTAAAATTCTAATGGGTCCATTGTTCGACCCATTTAGACCCGCTCGTCCGAAACCTCTACAAAAGGGTTGCAAAATAAGTTTTAATCCAAATTTAGGAGTTCATACAAATGCTTACGAGCTTTTCAACACGATTATATTGCAAAAACTCATTTTTTGTGCTTTTTACTAAGTTAAAATTCTAATGGGTCCATTGTTCGGCCCATTTAGACCCGATCGTCCGAAACCTATACAAAAAGGGTTGCAAATTAAGTTTTAATCCAAGTTTAGGAATGCATATAATTGATTACGAGCTTTTCAACATGATTATATTGTAAAAACTCGATTACAGTTCTTTTTACTCAGTTAAAATTTTAACGGGTCCATTGTTCGGCCCATTTAGACTCGATCGTCCGAAACCTATAGAAAAAGGGGTTGCAAAAAAGTTTTAACCCAAATTTAGGAATACATATAGTTGATTACGAGCTTTTCAACATGATTATATTGTAAAAACTCGATTACAGTTCTTTTTACTCAGTTAAAATTCTAACGGGTCCATTGTTCGGCCAATTTAGACCCGCTCATCCGAAACCTCTACAAAAGGGCTGCAAAATAAGCTTTAAACCAAATTTAGGAGTTCATATAATTGATTACAAGCTTTTCAACACAATTATATTGCAAAAACTCGATTTTTGTGCTTTTTACTCTGTTAAAATTCTAACGGGTCCATTGTTCGGCCCATTTAGACCCGCTCGTCCGAAACCTCTACAAAAAAGACCGCAAAACATGTTTTAATCAAATCTTAGGAGTTCATATAATTGATTACGAGGTTTCCAACACGATTATATTGCTAAAACACAATTTCTGAACTTTTGACTTAGCTAAAATTCTAATGGGTACATTGTTGGCCCATTTAGACCCGCTCGTCCGAAACCTCTACAAAAAAGACCGATAAACAAGTTATAATCAAATTTTAGGAGTTTATATATTTGATTACGAGCTTATCAACACGATTATATTGTAAAAACTCAATTTTTGATCTTTTTACTCAGTTAAAATTCTAACGGGTCCATTGTTCGGCCCATTTAGACCAGCTCGTCTGAAACCTCTACAAAAGGGTTGCAATATAAGTTTTAATCAAAATTTAGGAGTTCATACAATTGATTACGAGCTTTTCAACACGATTATATTGCAAAAACTCAATTTCTGTACTTTTTACTCAGTTAAAATTCTAAAGGCTCCATTGTTCGGCCCATTTAGACCCGCTCGTCCGAAACCTCTACAAAAAGGGATGCAAAATAAGTTTTAATCCAAATTTAGGAGTTCATCCAATTGATTACGAGCTTTTCACTACGATTATATTGTAAAATCTCGATTTTTGTACTTTTTACTCAGTTAAAATTCTAACGGGTCCATTGTTCGGCCCATTTAGACACGCTCGTCCGAAACCTTTACAAAAAAAGACCGCAAAAGCAGTTAGAATCAAATTTTAGGAGTTCATATAATTGATTACGAGCTTTTCAACACGATTATATTGAAAATTCTCGATTACAGTTCTTTTTACTCAGTTAAAATTCTAACGGGTCCATTGTTCGACCCATTTAGACCCGCTCGTCCGAAACCTCTACAAAAGGGTTGCAAAATAAGTTTTAATCCAAATTTAGGAGTTCATACAATTTTTTACGAGCTTTTCAACACGATTATATTGCAAAAACTCTATTTTTGTGCTTTTTACTCAGTTAAAATTCTAATGGGTCCATTGTTCGGCCCATTTAGACCCGATCGTCTGAAACCTATATAAAAGGGGTTGCAAAATAAGTTTTAATCCAAATTTAGGAATGCATATAATTGATTACGTGCTTTTCAACATGATTATATTGTAAAAACTCGATTACAGTTCTTTTTACTCAGTTAAAATTTTAACAGGTCCATTGTTCGGCCCATTTAGACCCGATCGTCCGAAACCTATACAAAAGGGGTTGCAAAATAAGTTTTAATCCAAATTTAGGAATGCATATAATTGATTACGAGCTTTTCAACATGATTATATTGTAAAAACTCGATTACAGTTCTTTTTACTCAGTTAAAATTCTAACGGGTCCATTGTTCGGCCCATTTAGACCCGCTCATCCGAAACCTCTACAAAAGGGTTGCAAAATAAGTTTTAATCCAAATTTAGGAGTTCATACAATTGATTACGAGCTTTTCAACAGAATTATATTGCAAAAACTCGATTTTTGCGCAGGATGCCTAGACGCCTCCACTGCGGAGCTTCGCGCCATTGTCACGGGGGCTACACTTGGTAGGGATGCCGGCTGGTGCAGCATCATTATCGAGTCCGACGCTGCTTTGGTCATCAAAAAAATACGTTGCCTCGGCCCGGACGCCTCTCCTTTACGGCCACATATTGATGCGGCTCGCCCTCTTTTTGTATCTATTCCAGATTTACATTTTCTTTATGTACCACGAGTTGCTAATCTTCTAGCTCATACTATTGCCAATTGGTCCTTGCACTCTAGGTCCTCATTGTTTTTTGGGTCGGGCTTGCCCGATATCTTACGCTCTATGGTACCGGTTGGTTTTCAACCCCATTGATTATATATATATATATTTGGGCACTCTTTTCCCCTTTAGGACCCCCTCTGGGCCAGCCCAGTTGGGATTAGTGGGGTTTTTAATGAGGCATTTTTCTCAAAAAAAAAATTCTAACGGGTCCATTGTTCGGCCCATTTAAAACCGCTCGTCCGAAACCTCTACAAAAGGGTTGCAAAATAAGTATTAATCCAAATTTATGAGTCCATACAATTAATTACGAGCTTTTCAATACGATTATATTGAAAAAACTCGATTTCTGTACTTTTTACTCTGTTAAAATTCTAACGGGTCCATTATTCGGCCCATTTAGACCCGCTCATCCGAAACCTTTACAAAAAAGACCGCAAAATAACTTAGAATCAAATTTTCGGAGTTCATATAATTGATATTGAGCTTTTCAACATGATTATATTGCAAAATCTCGATTACAGTTCTTTTTACTCAGTTAAAATTCTAACGGGTCCATTGTTCGGCCCATTTAGACCCGCTCGTCCGAAACCTCTACAAAAGGGTTGCAAAATAAGTTTTAATCCAAATTTAGGAATGCATATAATTGATTACGAGCTTTTCAACACGATTATATTGCAAAAACTCGATTTATGTACTTTTTACTCAGTTAAAATTCTAACGGGTCCATTGTTCGGCCCATTTAGACCCGCTCGTCCGAAACCTTTACAAAAAAGATCGCAAAATATGTTTTAATCAAATTTTAGGAGTTCATATAATTGATTAAGAGCTTCTCAACACGATTATATTGCAAAAACTCGATTTCTGTTCTTTTTACTCAGTTAATATTCTAACGGGTCCATTGTTCGGCCAATTTAGACCCGCTCGTCCGAAACCTCTACAAAAGGGTTGAAATAAGTTTTAATCCAAATTTAGGAGTTCATACAATTGATTAAGAGTTTTTCAGCACAATTATATTGCAAAAACTCGATTTTTGTGATTTTTACTCAGTTAAATTTCTAACGGGTCCATTGTTCGACCCATTTAGAACCGCTCGTCTGAAACCTCTACAAATAGGTTGCAAAATAAGTTTTAATCCAAGTTTAGGACTTCATACAATTTATTACGAGCTTTTCAATACGATTATATTGCAAAAACTCGATTTCTGTACTTTTTACTCAGTTAAGATTCTAACGGGTCCATTGTCTGGCCCATTTAGACCCGCTCGTCCGAACCCTTTACAAAAAAGATCGCAAAATAAATTTTAATCAAATTTTAGGAGTTCATATAATTGATTAAGAGCTTTTCAACACGATTATATTGCAAAAACATGATTTCTGTTCTTTTTACTAAGTTAATATTCTAACGGATCCATTGTTCGGCCCATTTAGACCCGCTCGTCCAAAACCTCTAAAAAGGGTTGCAAAACAAGTGTTAATCGAAATTTAGGAGTTCATACAATTGATAACGAGTGTTTCAACACGATTATATTGCAAAAACTCGATTTCTGTACTTTTTACTCAGTTAAAATTCTATCGGGTCCATTGTTCGGCCCATTTAGACCCTATCGTCCGAAACCTATACAAAAGGGGTTGCAAAATAAGTTTTAATCCAAATTTAGGAATGCATATAACTAATTACGAGCATTTCAGCATGATTATATTGCAAAAACTCGATTACAGTTCTTTTTACTCAGTTAAAATTCTAACGGGTCCATTGTTCGGCCCATTTAGACCCGATTTTTCGAAACCTATACAAAAAGGGTTGCAAAATAAGTTTTAATCCAAATTTAGGAATGCATATAATTTATTACGAGCTTTTCAACACGATTATATTGCAAAAACTCGATTTCTGTTCTTTTTACTCAGTTAATATTCTAACGGGTCCATTGTTCGGCCCATTTAGACCCGCTCGTCCGAAACCTCTACAAAAGGGTTGCAAAATAAGTTTTAATCCAAATTTAGGAGATCATACAATTGATTACAAGCTTTTCAACACAATTATATTGCAAAAACTCGATTTTTGTGCTTTTTACTGAGTTAAAATTCTAAAGGGTCCATTGTTCCGCCCATTTAGACCCGCTCGTCTGAAACCTCTACAAAAGGGTTGCAAAATAAGTTTTAATCCAAATTTAGGAGTTCATACAAATGTTTACGAGCTTTTCAACACGATTATATTGCAAAAAATCGATTTCTATACTTTTACTCAATTAAAATTCTAACGGTTCCATTGTTCGGCCCATTTAGACCCGCTCGTCCGAAACCTTTACAAAAAAGGGCAAAATAAATTTTAATCAAATTTTAGGAGTTCATATAATTGATTAAGAGCTTTTCAACACGAATATATTGCAAAAACTTGATTTCCGTTCTTTTTACTCAGTTAATATCCTAATGGGTCCATTGTTCGGCCCATTTAGACCCGCTTGTCTGAAACCTCTACAAAAGGGTTGCAAAATAAGTTTTAATCCAAATTTAGGAGTTCATACAATTGATTACAAGCTTTTCAACACGATTATATTGCAAAAACTCGATTTCTATACTTTTTACTCAATTAAAATTCTAACGGGTCCATTGTTCGACCCATTTAGACCCGCTCGTCCGAAACCTTTACAAAAAAGATCGCAAAATAAATTTTAATCAAAATTTAGGAGTTCATATAATTGATTAAGAGCTTTTCAACACGATTATATTGCAAAAACTTGATTTCTGTTCTTTTTACTCAGTTAATATTCTAACGGGTCCACTATTCGGCACATTTAGACCCGCTCGTCCGAAACCTCTACAAAAGGGTTGCAAAATAAGTTTTAATCCAAATTTAGGAGTTTATACAATTAATTACGAGCTTTTCAACACAATTATATTGTTAAAACTCGATTTTTTTGCTTTTTACTAAGTTAAAATTCTAAAGGGTCCATTGTTCGGCCCATTTAGACCCGATCGTCCGAAACCTATACAAAAAGGGTTGCAAAATAAGTTTTAATCCAAATTTAGGAATGCATATAATTGATTACGAGCTTTTCAACACGATTATATTGCTCAAACTTGATTTCTATACTTTTTACTCAGTTATAATACTAACGGGTCCATTGTTCGGCCCATTTAGACCCGTTCGTCTGAAACCTCTACAAAAGGGTTGCAAAATAAGTTTTAATCCAAATTTAGGAGTACATACAATTGTTTACGAGACTTTCAAAACGATTATATTACAAAAACTCGATTTCTATACTTTTTACTCAATTAAAATTCTAACGGGTCCATTGTTCGGCCCATTTAGACCCGCTCGTCTGAAACCTCTTCAAAAGGGTTGCAAAATAAGTATTAATCCAAATTTAGGAGTTCATACAATTGTTTACGAGCTTTTCAACACGATTATATTGCAAAAACTCGATTTCTATACTTTTTACTCAATTAAAATTCTAACGGGTCCATTGTTCGGCCCATTTAGACCCGCTCGTCCGAAACCTCTACAAAAAAGATCGCAAAATAAGTTTTAATCAAATTTTAGGAGTTCATATAATTGATCAAGAGCTTTTCAACACGATTATATTGTAAAAACTCGATTTCTGTTCTTTTTACTCAGTTAATATTCTAACGGGTCCATTGTTCAGCCCATTTAGACCCGCTCGTCTGAAACCTATACAAAAGGGTTGCAAAATAAGTTTTAATCCAAATTTAGGAGTTCATACAATTGTTTACGAGCTTTTCAACACAATTATATTGCAAAAACTCGATTTTTGTGCTTTTTACTGAGTTAAAATTCTAAAGGGTCCATTGTTCCGCCCATTTAGACTCGCTCGTCTGAAACCTCTACAAAAGGGTTGCAAAATAAGTTTTAATCCAAATTTAGGAGTTCATACAATTGTTTACAAGCTTTTCAAAACGATTATATTGCAAAAACTCGATTTCTATACCTTTTACTCAATTAAAATTCTAACGGGTCCATTGTTCGGCCCATTTAGACCCGCTCGTCTGAAACCTCTACAAAAGGTTTGCAAAATAAGTTTTAATCCAAATTTAGGAGTTCATATAATTGTTTACGAGCTTTTCAACACAATTATATTGCAAAAACTCGATTTCTGTTCTTTTTACTCAGTTAATATTCTAACGGGTCCATTGTTCGGCCCATTTAGACCCGCTCGTCTGAAACCTCTACAAAAGGGTTGCAAAATAAGTTTTAATCCAAATTTAGGATTTCATACAATTGTTTACGAGCTTTTCAACACGATTATATTGCAAAAACTCGATTTCTATACTTTTTACTCAATTAAAATTCTAACAGGTCCATTGTTCGGCCCATTTAGACCCGCTCGTCCGAAACCTTTACAAAAAAGATCGCAAAATATATTTTAATCAAATTTTAGGAGTTCATATAATTGATTAAGAGCTTTTCAACACGATAATATTGCAAAAACTTGATTTCTGTTCTTTTTACTCAGTTAATATTCTAACGGGTCCATTGTTCGGCCCATTTAGACCCGCTCGTCCGAAACCTCTACAAAAGGGTTGCAAAATAAGTTTTAATCCAAATTTAGGAGTTCATACTATTGATTACGAGCTTTTCAACACAATTATATTGCAAAAACTCGATTTTTGTGCATTTTACTCAGTTAAAATTCTAACGGGTCCATTGTTCGACCTATTTAGACCCGTTCGTCCGAAACCTTTACAAAAAAGACCGCAAAATAAGTTAGAATCAAATTTTAGGAGTTCATATAATTGATTACGAGCTTTTCAACATGATTATATTGCAAAATCTCGATTACAGTTCTTTTTACTTAGTTAAAATTCTAACGGGTAACATGCGGGTGGGATGGCTCTCAATTCTCTCTCAAACTTTTCTGGGTTCCTTGTTTGGTTTTGGCTCTCTCTTCCATTTTTTCCGGTGATTTTTCTCACCAAACCCCTCTCCCCTCACGGCAACCTTTCCCCTTCTGCCGGTCTTGCCATTAACTTTTCAAGTTACACGGTTATCCTGATTTCCTTGGGAAGCGGGATGAGAATCCCAAGAGCCATCCCACTCTGCCAACAACAACAAATATCAGGTTATTTCTATCCTTTTATCTTTTTTTATTATTTTATATTATCTTTTCGGCCTTTTTACTTGTTTTTCGAGATTTGGGCGTCTCTAGAATTCCATAATCACTTCACTAGATTTATTTCCCTTTTTACAAGGTTTTTCTGCTCCTGGTTTTGTTTTCACCAGCTGGTACCGATGAGACTCTCTCAGCGTTCCAAAGATCGAGGTTGTAAAGATAGATCTATGCAGAGTCTTCTTCACCATCTCAGATCTGGGTTTCAAGGCTTAATCGGTGGTTCTTCTCCGCTACATTTTTTTTGCTTATTTTCATTTCTAGATCTAATCTTTGGTTTTTGGGTTTCTCTTCATTTGTGTCGCTTCTGTTTGCTTTACCGGAAATTTCTCTTTCCGGAGATGGGTCTTGTTATTTCTATTTCCTTCATCCTTTCGGTTCTGGTGATCTCTCTTCTCCGATATCCGAATGGCTTTAGCGGTAAGTTCGGCCGGCATCTTTCTTTTTCCGTTTTTTATTTCATTTCTTATCTCTTTTTTAGCTATAATCTAATCGATTGGTTTTGGCTCTCTCTTTACATATTCTGTCTTTGCCGTTTTATCGGTGTTATCTCCTTCCAGCGGTGGGCCGCGGCGGCGGCAGTTTACATTAAACTTTGGTCCCCTCTATCCTTTATCCCTCCCTTTTTAATATATGTTTTTTATCTTTTCTGCCTCTCCTCCTTTTTGCATAATAGTTATTTAGGGTTTCTCTTTTGCTTATTCTTTACATCTAATTTTCATTTTGTTGTCTTCTGTTATCAGACTTTTGCTAATGATCTGGATCTGAGGATTATCCGTAGGGCCTCCTCGAAGGATCTGATTCATCATTTAGATTTTCATGCTATCTCTGACTGTCTTTTTTCCATTCTCTTCCTCTCCTTTTCTTTTTTCTTTTTAATAAGCTTCATCTGCATTGCCTTACTAATTTTTTTCTATTTTGTTTCAGTTCTCTCTTTCTTTTATGCTATTCCTCAATCGATCGGCTAATCGGTTATACCATGACTGTTACCTCTCCCCTCTTCTTTTCTCATTCCTTTCTGCCTATCATTTTATTTATTTTTCCTTTGTCTCTTCAACAGATCGAACATGCTTTCTCTTCCCTCTGGGTAGCTTGTATTGTATGGCTTTTATTTCGAAGGTATGTTCTGTCACACTTTTGTCTTTTATTTCTCTCTTCATGCAAGCACTGGCTTGTGTTATCTCCTAACTATTATATTATGCATCTTAACCATATCCTTTATCTGTCCCATTTCATCATATGGCTCAACCTTTGCTTGCACATCTCTTTATCTTTCTGTTCTCTGCAAAATGTTTATGCTTATCTAAGTCTATTTAGATTATCTACTATCTATTACAAACAACCAGCCCTTTCATGGAAACAATTACCAGCCCATTTATTGGGATATTTCTCAGTTATACATATAATACAAAAATTGCATCATCTAAAAGCTAATTTGAATCCTGATCTACTTCATATATCAAAATATGATTATTCAATTACTGTTAATTTTATTTTACCATATACCATCAACCTTCTTCGAGGGGCAAACCTTTTATACATAAATGGTTTATACTATGCTACCCATATTGTCGCTATCTGTAATATTCTTTATTACTTATCTATTCTATTATATTTTAAAACAATTCTAAAATATATATATCCTCTCCACCACAATGCTGTCTCTCTGTTAACTGTCACTAATATAATATTAATTCAAACAAAAATGTCTGCTATCCCTCTGTTAACTATCATGTTACATGCATCCAAATTACCTTTTAAAAGTAATTTTTATAATCGTTCTAAAACGGATACTGTAATCTCTCTTTCTATATTCTTTATTATAGTCTTCATATTTTCAGTCATGCATACATACTTGGTCACAATTCTGAAAACTTATTCTAATATAATTTACATATTTTACTGCTGGATATCTCCTGTATATAATCATGTAATTTTTACCTCTTGGACTAATCTGTGTAATGAACTACTGTACAAAGTCTATTTCATCTTTGCCAATCACCTTAATATTATTACTGTCTACCCATCATTTGACACCATCACATCCATGTCTCTTTATCATTTGACTATATTAAACTTTAACTTTACTTTTTTATCTTCTCTTTCATTATGTACCTATTGTACTATAAATTGCTGCCCTTTAACTCTCTGTATTTGTACTTTCTTTGCTTCTTTCTTTGGGTTTTCTCGTTATGCAACAATAATGGCAACCATTACGCAAGTTACTAGGCAAATGCTAAAGGAAAGCTGTGACATCTATTCTCCTACTGGATTACGGTTTAATTTAATTATAGTTAAATTCAATTGCATTCCCCCCTATATTTTTTTGCTCTTTTGGACTGTAATAATCTTCTTATCCCCGCTTCCTCTTTCCCCTGGGTCTGTAATTTTTTATTGCCTTCTTTCTTTCCTGCTTTTCTTTTATTTTTACTATGCTTTTATATGCTTTCTATTTTACGTTAAAACTGCCATGCATGCTTTATTTTCCTCTTTAGATGAATGTTATTATATTAACTTACATTACCTGCTGATACACTCGAAAAAACTCTATCCCCACTACACCTTTCTAGGTGAAATCTTACAAGCCCACATTTGGGATCTTTTTCATTTACTATTAAATAGGAGCTTTTCAATCAAAAAATATATTAATTTTTCAAATTTATTAATAATCTTTAGCTCTATTTTCTCAATAATACGGTCAAACTTTCCCTCAATCTATTTCTTCTGTTTTTTTTCACCATTTATTACCTATCTCTTAATGTGTCCAACTTTTCAAATCCCTTTAAATTATTTTATTATTATTACTTTCCTCTTATATTGTCTGTCTATAATTATATTCCAAAAGCCAATTTTACTTTCCTTTTTGTCAGAAAATAAAAACAAATTCCCGTCATTTATTCTCAAGCCTTCCCCTTTCCGTTTTTATATATATTTAAAATTCCATGAATATATCTTTCCGTTTCTATTCTATTTATTACAATTAACTATATTTCTAAGATCACTTTCATTAAACCTTGCCACTTATTTTGCAATATCAATTCAATTAATGAATTTAATTTTCGGTATTTATACAATTTATTTCCAATTGTTTGTACAACCTAAAATTATTCTCTGTATTAACTATTCGATTGTTAAAATATTTCCTTTTGTTGCCAAAGCCACACAGATCTTTCTTTTTTTATCCTCTCTTACCAGCCAATTTTTCTATAAAATCTTTTTAATCTTACCATTAAACCTCAATTTAAACTTATATAGGCATTTAAGATACACACCACTAATATCTTCTAGAATTTCCTCCTTTACTAAGTTTTCTAGTTCATTTAAGGAAAGTACTTTTTATAATTTATTTTATGTTTTTAATAGATTCTATCTCTTCCAATCGCTAATTATTTTACCAAATTCTCCTCAATCTCCTTTCCATATCCCATCCTCTTCAACCGTCTTCTTTATATACGTACATCACAACGATACCAACCCACAAAATTCTTCCTATCATTCAAATTTCTCATACCTACCAACTCTCTCAATGGCTTCATCCTCTTCTATCCCCCAACTCAGCTCCATCAACCTCACCAACGAAGAAGCAGAACTGCTCTACACACCTGACTTTGGTTGGGATATTGTCAAGGAAGACCCCAAGCTGATTGTAATCGGTCGCTTCATATCGTCTAAGCCGTTAGACATATACGCTGTTATCAATGCATTCGAAGGAATCTGGAAACCTAATGAGGTAGTTTCCATTTCAGTTATACAAGATAATTTCGTCAAAATCAAGTTCAAGGATATCAAGAATTGCTATGAGATCATCAATCGCGGTCCTTGGCTATATAAGGATGAATGGTTAGCAGTTACTGAATATGATCCAGCCAAATCCCTAAACGACTACAACTTCAATACCATGAGAATCTGGATCCGAATTTTCTCCCTCCCTGATTCTCTTTATGCTGATGTTGACCGATCCCACCTGGTGGGACATGCTCTAGGATCAATTGTAGGAATTGTCCTCCGTACGGATACCCGCGACGTTGAGGGGAATATGAAGGACTTCCTTCGGGTTGAAATTCTACTTAACATCTCCAGACCTGTCACCCGCTTTGTGTTTATTGGATCAGGCGAAAACAAAATCATTTGCCGTATACAGTATGAAAGACTCCCTACTCTCTGTCCTGGTTGTGGTATTATCAGCCACACATTAGAGAACTGTCCTATCCGTTCTTCACTCGATCTCAACAAATTACAGTACGAAGAATGGCTCCGTTACCTTCCCCCAAGACGTCGCCCAGTTGGTTTTCGTGGGCGTATCCGCAATGTGGAACCAAATCTGAATCCAAACATCCCTCCAGTGAATGGTAATTTTACTTCATCATTTACAATAGTCTCTTTTTTCACTAGATCTTTTACCCCAATTATTATGTCTAAATATTTACCTCATGGTCTTCTCGTAGTGGCCCCAACAAACATTCTAGCAGCTTCGGCCAGCCCTACTGCTCCTCCAACCGAT
Source organism: Hibiscus trionum (assembly GCA_030270665.1). Classification (NCBI taxonomy): domain Eukaryota; kingdom Viridiplantae; phylum Streptophyta; class Magnoliopsida; order Malvales; family Malvaceae; genus Hibiscus; species Hibiscus trionum. Next base: position 30,944,369 of record BSYR01000010.1, on the reverse strand, counting down.
CAGAACAATTTGGGTAAAATAATTTACATCATCATCATCCTTTATATAAATGACTATAAGTATCTAATTACAAGCAATCTCCAATACATAGGTTCTCTAAATGAAGGCGATGCCGCCTCCTTTACGGAACAAGCAACCGAGGAAGCCCAAAACGTTGACATGGCCATGGATGAAGGCCCCAATTCTGTTAAAGATCCCCCTGCAGCTGATTTGAAGCAAAAAGCTCCTCTCGAGCCCCAACCCCTGAACACCATCTATCCCATTCCGGAAGATGGTTCTGATGATGATTGGGACACCACGGATGATTATGGTGTCCTTAGCCCTACTGCCCAGCAGATTAAAAAATTTGACTCTGAATCGAGTAAGCCTTCTAAACCCACTGATACAATATTCAATGACTTTAATCAGTGGTTACTTAAAACTTACCCCAATGATGCAGCCCCTGCACCGCACCTGCACCTGCTCCTGCACCTGCACCAGCCCAAACGAACCGAGGCATGAAACGCCACTCTCCAATACAAGTATCGCTCCCACCGAAAAAATCCAAACCGTCAGGATCCACTCCAAAAGCTGGGATGAGCAGCTCTAAAAACTCTCCGGCGGCGGCTGATTCCCAGCCCCGCCGAGCAAAATGAGGATCCTATGCTGGAACTATCAGGGTCTTGGACAAGCCCCGACGGTTCAACATTTCCGGTCCTATGTCCAACGCACCAACCCTGATATCATTTTCTTATGCGAAACTAAAATAAATAACGCAGAATGTAACCGCATATGTCTTTCATTAGGTATGTTAGACATTATTTCTATTTCCCCTACGGAAGGGTGTTCCGGTATTTCCCTATTTGCAGTTAACAATATCAATATAAGTTTAATTTCTTATTCGTCGCGTTATATTCACACTCAAATAACAAAAAACAACTCTACAATGTTTTTTACTGGAATGCACGGTTTTCCGGAAACTAGCCAAAAATATAAAACATGTGAACTTATAGATTCATTATACCCTTCTACTAAAAATAACCCATGGCTCCTCGGTGGGGATTTTATTGAAATATTAACTGATTCTGAAAAACAAGGAGGCCCCAGAAGGGCTAGATCACAAATTAAAAATTTTCGAAACTGTCTAATACGAAACAACCTCTTTGATTGCAAGCCAACTTCTGGATGGTTCACATGGACTAAAGTCGGACCCTTAACCCCGGTAATACATGAAAGATTGGATCGATTTATAGCTAATTCTGAGTGGCAAGACCTTTACCCTTCCTACCGAATTACCACTGAGTATGTTGCCAAATCTGATCATTGCTTCCTTCTCCTTGAATTAGAACCTTCGGTTTCTAAACCCATAACACAACCTTCCAATAATTTCCGATTCGAAAGCTGCTGGGCCAACAATGTAGATAATATTCAAACAATCAAAAGGACCTGGGCTGATACTCCCGGAACAGTAATTAATAAAATCAATGATGTTGGCACACACTTAGAAGAATGGCAAAACCAACAACGTTTTAAATCAACTGGAAGAATTAAATTCCTCACTAAAAAAATTAATAAATTACTATATCGTCCCTTAAATGCCACTAATGAACAAATTTACTTAAATTATAGAACTGAACTAAATAAACTCTTAACAGAACAAGAAATATATTGGGCTCAAAGATCTCGCACTCTCTGGCTTTCCCAAGAGGACAAAAATACCAAGTTCTTCCATGCCCGAGCAACTAATAGGAATAAGAAAAATTTGATTACAGGCCTTTACGATGCCAACTCGAATTGGCATACGTCTGAATCAGACCTTATGAATATCGCCTCTGCATATTTCCAAAATTTGTTTACAACATCCAACCCCCAAATATCGAACAATATTCTTGATAAAATTCACCCTTCCATCAATCATTCAATGAATGAAACCCTTCTAAAGTCTTTCACTAAAGAGGAAATTCTCCATGCCTTTAAAGATATTGACCCTAGGAAGGCTCCTGGTATCGATGGCCTACCCAGTAGCTTTTTTAGACAACACTGGGATATAGTGGGTGATGATGTTATTAATCTCTGTTCCAATCTTCTAAACGGCAATGCCGACATGGCATCAGTCAACAAAACTATATTAGTACTAATTCCCAAAGTACATGATCCAACCTCTATGAAACAACTCAGACCAATTAGCCTCTGCACTGTCCTTTATAAAATAGTTGCCAAAACAATAGTCAACAGAATGAAACAGGCTATACCTCTATGCATAAGCCCTAATCAAGCAGCCTTTGTCCAGGGACGCAATATATCAGACAATATCCTTGTTGCTCATGAAATTATTCATAATATTAACTCAGGAGCTACTAAGTCCTCTCAAGGAGCTGCTCTTAAGCTAGACATGGAGAAAGCTTTTGATAGAGTAGAATGGTCTTTTCTTGCAAAAGTTATGGAACGTATGGGCTTCGCATCCGAATGGATCGATCTTATAATGCGTTGCATTACTACAGTCTCCTTCTCAGTTAGAATTAATAATTCTTTCTCACCACCCTTTCAACCTCAACGTGGTCTTCGCCAGGGGGATCCCCTATCCCCTTTCCTCTTTCTCTTTTTCACTCAAGGCCTCTCGGCTTATTTAGATGCTGCTCAACAAACTAAAATACTTCCAGGACTAGGTGCATGTAAATATGGGCCTAAAGTCAACCACCAGCTTTTCGCCGATGATTGTATGGTTTTCATCAATACTAATCAATCCGAAGCGTCCCTTCTTAAAAATGCTCTTCAAACGTATGCTAATGCATCCGATCAAGCGGTTAATTTCGAAAAATCAACGATTTTTTATAATCCACGTACACCATCAGCAACAAGAAATGCAATCAACAACATTTTGCAAGTACGTGAGGTTACTAATCCTGGAGTATATCTAGGCATTCCACTTCTAATTGGGAAAAATAAAACTGAATCACTAGGGTTTGTACGCGATAAAGTACATGATCGTCTCTCTAGTTGGGACAAACATCTACTCTATTTCAGTGGGCGAGAAATATTCATCAAAGCTGTCTTACAATCTCTCCCACAATATGTCATGTCCTGCTATCTTCTACCACAAAATATCATCGATGACATGACTACATCAATCCGTCAATACTGGTGGACTGGCAAATCCAACAAAAAAGGATGGCATATGATCCCCTGGAACCGTGTATGCTTACCTAAATCTGCTGGTGGCATGGGTTTTAAGGATTTGCACGACTTTAACATTGCTCTCTTGGGCAAGCAAATTTGGAAACTCATCTGTGAACCAAACTCTTTATTAGGACAAATATATCGTTCAAAATACTTTCCCTCAGGCAACATACTAGATGCACCAAAACCCAACAGGGGCTCTTTTGCTTGGCAAGGAATGTATAACGCGCTTCAGCGTCTTTTCCCCGGATTTCTTCATCGCCCTGGCATAAACAGTAATATTAGAATACACAAAGATACATGGGGAGGGTCTTCCCCGATTGAGCTCACTGGGGATTACGAAATCTCAGATGAATTTTATATTCGATGTCGCGATTTTATGATTCGTAACCAAATTGCTTGGGATTCGGATAAGGTAAGAAATTACTTCAATCCAATTGATGCCGATGCTATTCTTCGCATCCCCATCATTAATGATCAACGGGATTCAATACTCTGGTCTCCTAACGACTCGGGTATTTACTCAGTCCGTTCTAGATATATTTTCCTACAACGCTCCATAATCCCACCTTTGTCACCAACTCGTTTCTGGAAGTTTTTATCCAAAATCAAAGCTTTGCCCAAGGTTAAAACTTTTGGTTGGCGTATGGCATCTGACGCTCTACCAGTTGGATCTAAAATGCAAGCCTTTTCTCCTAACTCGGGACCTTGTCCTATTTGTGGTAGCCACTCGGAATCGATTCTTCATGCGTTTTGTGACTACCCTGGGGCATCTGAAGCCCTCCAAATTAGTGGTATCCCTATCACTCTATATAAGAGTATAGCCCCCACGCCTCTACAATGGTTGGAGGAAGCAGCCACTACAATTCCCCCTGATAAATTTGGTCTCTTCCTTACTACTTTATGGAATATATGGAACAGACGTAACGACTGGGTACATAACCAACATCTACAACCACCCTGGCTAATTGCTGTTAATTCCATTAGCTTACATGATGAATTTTGTAATGCCTTAAAGACATCTGATCCAGCTCCAACTACCTTTTCTAATCCTTCCTGGACCCCTCCCCCACTTCATCATATCAAAATAAATGTGGACAGAGCCTTTAATCCATCAACTCGTGCAGCAGCCGTTGGCACTGTTGCTCGTGATTCTGCAGGTAAAGTTGTGGGTGGCATTGCATTTCCCCTTGGCAGCTGTCAGGACGCTATCACCAGTGAAGGGGAAAGCATCCTCGCTGGTCTCACCTTTGCCCGATCTCAAGGCTGGAACCGTATTTTGATTGAAACTGACTGCGCCTCCCTCGCGAATAGGATCAACAACCCTGCTCAGGACCTTTCTACCATGGGACCTACTATTCTCCAGATTCAAGCTTTTCTTCATGATTTTGACTTTGTAACTATTTCTTTTGTACGCCGTGAGGCAAATATTATAGCCCATACGTTGGCTAATTCCGCTCTGAATTCTATGACTTCTATGTCATTCAATTCGGATATTCGATCTTGTATCCAACACTTTGTAACAGATTCTTGATTAATAAAATGTGGGCACTCTTTTCCCCTTTTTAGGGTCCTCTAGCTCTGCTTGAAGGACAGTAGTAGGGGTTTTTAATGAGGCCTTTTCTTCAAAAAAAAAATTCTAACGGGTCCATTGTTCGGCCCATTTAGACTCGCTCGTCCGAAACCTCTACAAAAGGGTTGCAAAATAAGTTTTAATCCAAATTTAGGAGTTCATACAATTGTTTATGAGCTTTTCAACACGATTATATTGCAAAAACACGATTTCTGTTCTTTTTACTCAGTTAAAATTCTAACGGGTCCATTGTTCCCACCATTTAGACTCCCTCGTCCGAAACTTCTACAAAAAAGACCGACAAACAAGTTAGAATCAAATTTTAGGATTTCATATAATTGATTACGAGCTTTCAACATGACTATATTGCAAAAACTTGATTTCTGTACTTTTTACTCAGTTAAAATTCTAACGGGTCCATTGTTCGGCCCATTTAGACCCTCTCGTCCGAAACCTTTACAAAAAAGATCGCAAAATAAGTTTTAATCAAATTTTAGGAGTTCATATAATTGATTAAGAACTTTTCAACATGATTATATTGCAAAAACTCGATTTCTGTTCTTTTTACTCAGTTAATATTCTAACGGGTCCATTGTTCGGCCCAATTAGACCCGCTCGTCCGAAACCTCTACAAAAGGGTTGCAAAATAAGTTTTAATCCAAATTTAGGATTTCATACAATTGATTACGAGCTTTTCAACACAATTATATTGCAAAAACTCGATTTTTGTGCTTTTTACTCAGTTAAAATTCTAATGGGTCCATTGTTCGGCCCATTTAGACTCGCTCGTCCGAAACCTCTACAAAATGGTTGCAAAATATGTTTTAATCAAAATTTAGGAGTTCATGCAATTGATTACGAGCTTTTCAACACGATTATATTGCAAAAACTCGATTTCTGTACTTTTTACTCAGTTAAAATTCTAACGGGTCCATTGTTCGGCCCATTTAGACCCGCTCGTCCGAAACCTTTACAAAAAAAGATCGCAAAATAAATTTTAATCAAATTTTAGGAGTTCATATAATTGATTAAGAGCTTTTCAACACGATTATATTGAAAAAACTTGATTTCTGTTCTTTTTACTCAGTTAATATTCTAACGGGTCCATTGTTCGGCCCATTTAGACCTGCTCGTCCGAAACCTCTACAAAAGGGTTTTCAAAATAAGTTTTAATCCAAATTTAGGTGTTCATACAATAGATTACGAGCTTTTCAACACAATTACATTGCAAAAACTCGATTTTTGTGCTTTTTACTCAGTTAAAATTCTAATGTGTCCATTGTTCGGCCCATTTAGACCCGCTCGTCCGAAACTTTTACAAAAAAGATCGCAAAATAAGTTAGAATCAAATTTTAGGTGTTCATATAATTGATTAAGAGCTTTTCAACACGATTATATTGCAAAAACTCAATTTCTATACTTTTTACTCGGTTAAAATTCTAACGGGTCCATTGTTCTGCACATTTAGACTCGCTCGTCCGAAACCTTCCAAAAAGTACCGCAAAATAAGTTTTAATTAAAATTTAGGAGTTCATATAATTGATTACGAGCTTTTCAACACGATTATATTGCAAAAACTCGATTTTTGTGCTTTTTACTCAGTTAATATTCTAACGGCCCATTTAGACCCGCTCGTCCGAAACCTCTACAAAAGGGCTGCAAAATAAGTTTTAATCCAAATTTAGGAGTTCATACAATTGATTAAGAGCTTTTCAACACAATTATATTGCAAAAACTCGATTTTTGTGCTTTTTACTAAGTTAAAATTCTAACGGGTCCATTGTTCGGCCCATTTAGACCCGCTCGTCCGAAACCTCTACAAAAGGGTTGCAAAATAAGTTTTAATCCAAATTTAGGAGTTCATACAATTGATCACGAGCGTTGCAACACGATTATATTGCAAAAACTCGATTTCTGTACTTTTTACTCAGTTAAAATTCTAACGGGTCCATTGTTCGGCCTATTTAGACCCGATCGTCCGAAACCTATACAAAAAGGGTTGCAAAATAAGTTTTAATCAAATTTAGGAATGCATATAATTGATTACGAGCTTTTCAACACGATTATATTGCAAAAACTCGATTTCTATACTTTTTACTCATTTAAAATTCTAACGGGTCCACTGTTTGGCCCATTTAGACCCGCTCGTCCGAAACCTTTACGAAAAAGATCGCAAAATAAGTTAGAATCAAATTTTAGGAGTTCATATAATTGATTAAGAGCTTTTCAACACGATTATATTGAAAAACGCTTTTTCTGTTCTTTTTCCCCAGTTAATATTCTAACGGGTCTATTGTTCGGCCCATTTAGACCCGATCGTTTGAAACCTCTACAAAAGGGTTGAAAAATAAGTTTTAATCCAAATTTAGGAGTTCATACAATTGATTACGAGCTTTTCAATACGATTATATTGCAAAAACTCGATTTCTGTACTTTTTACTCAGTTAAAATTCTAACGGGTCCATTGTTCGGCCCATTTAGACCCGCTCGTCCGAAACCTTTACAAAAAAGACCGCAAAATAAGTTAGAATCAAATTTTAGGAGTTCATATAATTGATTACGAGCTTTTCAACATGATTATATTGCAAAATCTCGATTACAGTTCTTTTTACTCAGTTAAAATTCTAACGGGTCCATTGTTCGGCCCATTTAGACTCGCTCGTCCGAAACCTCTACTAAAGGGTTGCAAAATAAGTTTTAATCTAAATTTAGGAGTTCATACAATTGTTTATGAGCTTTTCAACACGATTATATTGCAAAAACACGTTTTCTGTTCTTTTTACTCAGTTAAAATTCTAACGGGTCCATTGTTCGGCCCATTTAGACCCGCTCGTCCGAAACCTTTACAAAAAATATCGCAAAATAATTTAGAATCAAATTTGAGGAGTTCATATAATTGATTAAGAGCTTTTCAACACGATTATATTGCAAAAACTCAATTTCTATACTTTTTACTCGGTTAAAATTCTAACGGGTCCATTGTTCTGCCTATTTAGACTCGCTCGTCCGAAACCTTACAAAAAGGACCGCAAAATAAGTTTTAATCAAAATTTAGGAGTTCATATAATTGATTACGAGCTTTTCAACACGATTATATTGCAAAAACTCGATTTCTGTTCTTTTTACTCAATTAATATTCTAACGGGTCCATTGTTCGGCCCATTTAGACCCGCTCGTCCGAAACCTCTACAAAAGGGCTGTAAAATAAGTTTTAATCCAAATTTAGGAGTTCATACAATTGATTACGAGCTTTTCAACGTAATTATATTGCAAAAACTCGATTTTTGTGCTTTTTACTCAGTTAAAATTCTAACGGGTCCATTGTTCGGCCCATTTAGACCCGCTCATCCGAAACCTCTACAAAAAGGTTTTAAAATAAGTTTTAATCCAAATTTAGGAGTTCATACAATTGATTACGAGCTTTTCAACACAATTATTTTGCAAACACTCGTTTTGTGTGCTTTTTACTCAGTTAAAATTCTAACGGGTCCATTGTTCGGCCCATTTAGAACCGCTCATCCGAAACCTCTACCAAAGGGTTGCAAAATAAGTTTTAATCCAAATTTAGGAGTTCATACAATTGATTACAAGCTTTTGAATACGATTATATTGCAAAAACTCGATTTCTGTACTTTTTACTCAGTTAAAATTCTAACGGGTCCGTTGTTCGGCCCATTTAGACCCGCTCTTCCGAAACCTTTACAAAAAAGACCGCAAAATATGTTAGAATCAAATTTTAGGAGTTCATATAATTGATTACGAGCTTTTCAACTTGATTATATTGCAAAATCTCGATTACAGTTCTTTTTACTCAGTTAAAATTCTAACGGGTCCATTGTTCGGCCCATTTAGACCCGCTCGTCCGAAACCTCTACAAAAGGGTTGCAAAATAAGTTTTTATCCAAATTTAGGAGTTCATACAATTGTTTACGAGCTTTTCAACAGGATTATATTGCAAAAACTCGATTTCTGTACTTTTTACTCAGTTAAAATTCTAACGCGTCCATTGTTCGGCCCATTTAGACCCGCTCGTCCGAAACCTTTACAGAAAAGATCGCAAAATAAATTTTAATCAAATTTTAGGAGTTCATATAATTGATTAAGAGCTTTTCAACACGATTATATTGCAAAAACTTGATTTCTGTTCTTTTTACTCAGTTAATATTCTAACGGGTCCATTGTTCGGCCCATTTAGACCCGCTCGTCCGAAACCTTTACAAAAAAGATCGCAAAATAAGTTAGAATCAAATTTTAGGAGTTCATATAATTGATTAAGAGCTTTTTAACACGATTATATTGCAAAAACTCAATTTCTATACTTTTTACTCGGTTAAAATTCTAACGGGTCCATTGTTCTACCTATTTAGACTCGCTCGTCCGAAACCTTACAAAAAGGACCGCAAAATAAGTTTTAATCAAAATTTAAAAGTTCATATAATTGATTACGAGCTTTTCAACACGATTATATTGCAAAAACTCGATTTCTGTTCTTTTTACTCAGTTAATATTCTAACGGGTCCATTGTTCTGCCCATTTAGACCCGCTCAACCGAAACCTCTACAAAAGGGCTGCAAAATAAGTTTTAATCTAAATTTAAGAGTTCATACAATTGATTACGAGCTTTTCAACACAATTATATTGCAAAAACTCGATTTTTGTGCTTTTTACTCAGTTAAAATTCTAACGGGTCCATTGTTCAGCCCATTTAGACCCGCTCGTCCGAAACCTCTACAAAAGGGTTGCAAAAGAAGTGTTAATCCAAATTTAGGAGTTCATACAATTGATCACGAGCGTTTCAACACGATTATATTGCAAAAACTCGATTTCTGTACTTTTTACTCAGTTAAAATTCTAATGGGTCCTTTGTTCGGCCTATTTAGTCTCGATCGTCCGAAACCTATACAAAAAGGGTTGCACAATAAGTTTTAATCTAAATTTAGTAATGTATATAATTGATTACGAGCATTTCAACATGATTACATTGCAAAAACTTGATTTCTATACTTTTTACTCAGTTAAAATTCTAACGGGTCCACTGTTCGGCCCATTTAGACCCGCTCGTCCGAAACCTCTACAAAAGGGTTGCAAAATAAGTTTTAATCCAAATTTAGGAGTTCATACAATTTATTATGAGCTTTTCAACACAATTATATTGCAAAAACTCGATTACTATACTTTCTATTTAGTTAAAATTCTAACGGGTCTATTTTTCGGCCAGTAGGACCCACTCGTCTGAAACCCCTAAAAAAGAGTTGCAAAATAAGTTTTAATCCAAATTTAAGAATTCATACATATGATTACGAGCTTTTCAAAACGATTATATTGCAAAAACTAGATTTATGTACTTTTTACTCCGTTAAAATTCTAACGGGTCCATTGTTCGGCTCATTTAGACTCGCTCGTCCGAAACCTCAACAAAAGGGTTGCAAAATAAGTTTTAATCCAAATTTAGGAGTTCATACAATTGATTACGAGCTTCTCAACACAATTATATTGCAAAAACTCGATTTTTGTGCTTTTTACTCAGTCAAAATTCTAACGGGTCCATTGTTCGGCCCATTTAGACCCGCTCGTCCGAAACCTCTACAAAAAGGTTGCAAAATAAGTGTTAATCCAAATTTAGGATTTCATACAATTGATTATGAGCGTTTCAATACGATTATATTGCAAAAACTCGATTTTTGTACTTTTTACTAAGTTAAAATTCTAACGGGTCCATTGTTCGGCCCATTTAGACCCGACCGTCCGAAACCTATACAAAAAGGGCTGCAAAATAAGTTTTAATCCAAATTTAGGAATGCATATAATTGATTACGTGCTTTTTAACACGATTATATTACAAAAACTCGATTTCTATACATTTTACTCAGTTAAAATTCTAACGGGTCCACTATTCGGCCCATTTAGACCCGCTCATCCGAAACCTCTACAAAGGGTTGCAAAATAAGTTTTAAAACAAATTTAGGAGTTCATATAATTTATTACGAGCTTTTCAACACGATTATATTGCAAAAACTCGATTTCTGTTCTTTTTACTCAGTTAATATTCTAACGGGTCCATTGTTCTGCCCATTTAGACCCGCTCAACCGAAACCTCTACAAAAGGGCTGCAAAATAAGTTTTAATCTAAATTTAAGAGTTCATACAATTGATTACGAGCTTTTCAACACAATTATATTGCAAAAACTCGATTTTTGTGCTTTTTACTCAGTTAAAATTCTAACGGGTCCATTGTTCAGCCCATTTAGACCCGCTCGTCCGAAACCTCTACAAAAGGGTTGCAAAATAAGTGTTAATCCAAATTTAGGAGTTCATACAATTGATCACGAGCGTTTCAACACGATTATATTGCAGAAACTCGATTTCTGTACTTTTTACTCAGTTAAAATTCTAACGGGTCCTTTGTTCGGCCTATTTAGTCCCGATCGTCCGAAACCTATACAAAAAGGGTTGCACAATAAGTTTTAATCCAAATTTAGGAATGTATATAATTGATTACGAGCATTTCAACATGATTACATTGCAAAAACTCGATTTCTATACTTTTTACTCAGTTAAAATTCTAACGAGTCCACTGTTCGGCCCATTTAGACCCGCTCGTCCGAAACCTCTACAAAAGGGTTGCAAAATAAGTTTTAATCCAAATTTAGGAGTTCATACAATTTATTATGAGCTTTTCAACACAATTATATTGCAAAAACTTGATTACTATACTTTCTACTTAGTTAAAATTCTAACGGGTCTATTTTTCGGCCCATTAGGACCCGCTCGTCTGAAACCCTTAAAAAAGAGTTGCAAAATAAGTTTTAATCCAAATTTAAGAGTTCATACATATGATTACGAGCTTTTCAAAACGATTATATTGCAAAAACTAGATTTATGTACTTTTTACTCCGTTAAAATTTCAACGGGTCCATTGTTCGGCTCATTTAGACCCGCTCGTCCGAAACCTCAACAAAGGGTTGCAAAATAAGTTTTAATCCAAATTTAGGAGTTCATACAATTGATTACGAGTTTCTCAACACAATTATATTGCAAAAAATCGATTTTTGTGCTTTTTACTCAGTTAAAATTCTAACGGGTCCATTGTTCGGCCCATTTAGACCCGCTCGTCCGAAACCTCTACAAAAAGGTTGCAAAATAAGTGTTAATCCAAATTTAGGATTTAATACAATTGATTATGAGCGTTTCAATACGATTATATTGCAAAAACTCGATTTTTGTACTTTTTACTCAGTTAAAATTCTAACGGGTCCATTGTTCGGCCCATTTAGACCCGACCGTCCGAAACCTATACAAAAAGGGCTGCAAAATAAGTTTTAATCCAAATTTAGGAATGCATATAATTGATTACGTGCTTTTTAACACGATTATATTACAAAAACTCGATTTCTATACATTTTACTCAGTTAAAATTCTAACGGGTCCACTCTTCGGCCCATTTAGACCCGCTCGTCCGAAACCTCTACAAAGGGTTGCAAAATAAGTTTTAAAACAAATTTAGGAGTTCATATAATTGATTACGAGCTTTTCAACACGATTATATTGCAAAAACTCGATTTCTGTTCTTTTTACTCAGTTAATATTCTAACGGGTCCATTGTTCGGCCCATTTAGACCCGCTCGTCCGAAACCTCTACAAAAGGGTTGCAAAATAAGTGTTAATCCAAATTTAGGAGTTCATACAATTGATCACGAGCGTTTCAACACGATTATATTGCAAAAACTCGATTTCTGTACTTTTTACTCAGTTAAAATTCTAACGGGTCCTTTGTTCGGCCTATTTAGTCCCAATCGTCCGAAACCTATAAAAAAGGGTTGCACAATAAGTTTTAATCCAAATTTAGGAATGTATATAATTGATTACGAGCATTTCAACATGATTACATTGCAAAAACTCGATTTCTATACTTTTTACTCAGTTAAAATTCTAACGAGTCCACTGTTCGGCCCATTTAGACCCGCTCGTCCGAAACCTCTACAAAAGGGTTGCAAAATAAATTTTAATCCAAATTTAGGAGTTCATACAATTTATTATGAGCTTTTCAACACAATTATATTGTAAAAACTTGATTACTATACTTTCTACTTAGTTAAAATTCTAACGGGTTTATTTTTCGGCCCATTAGGACCCGCTCGTCTGAAACCCCTAAAAAAGAGTTGCAAAATAAGTTTTAATCCAAATTTAAGAGTTCATACATATGATTACGAGCTTTTCAAAACGATTATATTGCAAAAACTAGATTTATGTACTTTTTACTCAGTTAAAATTCTAACGGGTCCATTGTTCGGCCCATTTAGACCCGCTCGTCCGAAACCTCTACAAAAAGGTTGCAAAATAAGTGTTAATCCAAATTTAGGGTTTCATACAATTGATTATGAGCGTTTCAATACGATTATATTGCAAAAACTCGATTTTTGTACTTTTTCCTTAGTTAAAATTCTAACGGGTCCATTGTTCGGCCCATTTAGACCCGACCGTCCGAATCCTATATAAAAAGGGCTGCAAAATAAGTTTTAATCCAAATTTAGGAATGCATATAATTGATTACGTGCTTTTTAACATGATTATATTACAAAAACTCGATTTCTATACATTTTACTCAGTTAAAATTCTAACGGGTCCACTATTCGGCCCATTTAGACCCGCTCGTCCGAAACCTCTACAAAGGGTTGCAAAATAAGTTTTAAACCAAATTTAGGAGTTCATACAATTGATTACGAGCTTTTCAAAACGATTATATTGCAAAAACTCGATTTCTATACTTTTTACTCAGTTAAAATTCTAACGGGTCCGTTGTTCGGCCCATTTAGACTCGCTCGTCTGAAACCTTTACAAAAAAGACTGCAAAATAAGTTAGAATCAAATTTTGGGAGTTCATATAATTAATTACGAGCTTTTCAAAAATATTATATTGCAAAATCTAGATTTTTGTTCTTTTTACTCAGTTAAAATTCTAACGGGTCCATTGTTCGGCCCATTTAGACCCGCTCGTCCGAAACTTCTAAAAAAGAGATGCAAAATAAGTTTTAATCCAAATTTAGGAGTTCATACAATTGTTTACGAGCTTTTCAAAACGATTATATTGCAAAAACTTTATTTATGTTCTTTTTACTCAGTTAAAATTCTAACGGGTCCACTGTTCGCCCCATTTAGACCCGCTCGTCCGAAACCTCTACAAAAGACCGCAAAACAAGTTAGAATCAAAATTTAGGATTTCATATAATTGATTACGAGCTTTTCAACATGACTATATTGGAAAAACTTGATTTCTGTACTTTTTACTCAGTTAAAATTCTAACGGGTCCATTGTTCGGCCCATTTAGACCCGCTCGTCCGAAACCTCTACAAAAGGGTTGCAAAATAAGTTTTAATCCAAATTTAGGAGTTCATACAATTGATTACAAGCTTTTAAATACGATTATATTGTAAAATTTCGATTTCTGTACGTTTTACTCAGTTAAAATTCTAACGGGTCCATTTTTCGGCCCATTTAGACACGCTCGTCCGAAACCTTTACAAAAAAAGACCGTAAAAGAAGTTAGAATCAAATTTTAGGAGTTCATATTATTGATTACGAGCTTTTCAACACGATTATATTGAAAAATCTTGATTACAGTTCTTTTTACTCAGTTAAAATTCTAACGGGTCCATTGTTCGACCCATTTAGACCCGCTTGTCCGAAACCTCTACAAAAGGGTTGCAAAATAAGTTTTAATCCATATTTAGGAGTTCATACAATTGATTACGAGATTTTCAACACGATTATATTGCAAAAACTCGATTTTTGTGCTTTTTACTCAGTTAAAATTCTAACGGGTACATTGTTCGGCCCATTTAGACTCGATCGTCCGAAACCTATACAAATGGGGTTGCAAAATAAGTTTTAATCCAAATTTAAGAGTTCATACATATGATTACGAGCTTTTCAAAACGATTATATTGCAAAAACTAGATTTATGTACTTTTTACTCAGTTAAAATTCTAACGGGTCCATTGTTCGGCCCATTTAGACCCGATCATCCGAAACCTATACAAAAAGGGTTGCAAAATAAGTTTTAATCCAAATTTAGGAATGCGTGAAATTGATTACGAGCTTTTCCACACGATTATATTGCTAAAACTCGATATCTATACTTTTTACTCAGTTAAAATTCTAACGGGTCCATTGTTCGGACCATTTAGACCCGCTCGTCCGAAACCTCTACAAAAAGGGCTGCAAAATAAGTTTTAATCCAAATTCAGGAATGCATATAATTGATTACGTGCTTTTCAACACGATTATATTGCAAAAACTCGATTTCTATACTTTTCACTCAGTTAAAATTCTAACGGGTCAACAGTTCGGCCCATTTAGACCCGCTCGTCCGAAACCTCTACAAAGGGTTACAGAATAAGTTTTAATCCAAATTTAGGAGTTCATACAATTGATTACGAGCTTTTCAACACGATTATATTGCAAAAACTCGATTTCTGTTCTTTTTACTCAGTTAAAATTCTAACGGATCCATTTTTCGGCCCATTTAGACCCGCTCGTCCGAAACCTCTACAAAAGGGTTGCAAAATAAGTTTTAATCCAAATTTAGGAGTTCATACAATTGTTTACGAGGTTTTCAAAACGATTATATTGCAAAAACTAGATTTATGTACTTTTTACTCCGTTAAAATTTCAACGGGTCCATTGTTCGGCTCATTTAGACCCGCTCGTCCGAAACCTCAACAAAGGGTTGCAAAATAAGTTTTAATCCAAATTTAGGAGTTCATACAATTGATTACGAGTTTCTCAACACAATTATATTGCAAAAAATCGATTTTTGTGCTTTTTACTCAGTTAAAATTCTAACGGGTCCATTGTTCGGCCCATTTAGACCCGCTCGTCCGAAACCTCTACAAAAAGGTTGCAAAATAAGTGTTAATCCAAATTTAGGATTTAATACAATTGATTATGAGCGTTTCAATACGATTATATTGCAAAAACTCGATTTTTGTACTTTTTACTCAGTTAAAATTCTAACGGGTCCATTGTTCGGCCCATTTAGACCCGACCGTCCGAAACCTATACAAAAAGGGCTGCAAAATAAGTTTTAATCCAAATTTAGGAATGCATATAATTGATTACGTGCTTTTTAACACGATTATATTACAAAAACTCGATTTCTATACATTTTACTCAGTTAAAATTCTAACGGGTCCACTATTCGGCCCATTTAGACCCGCTCGTCCGAAACCTCTACAAAGGGTTGCAAAATAAGTTTTAAAACAAATTTAGGAGTTCATATAATTGATTACGAGCTTTTCAACACGATTATATTGCAAAAACTCGATTTCTGTTCTTTTTACTCAGTTAATATTCTAACGGGTCCATTGTTCGGCCCATTTAGACCCGCTCGTCCGAAACCTCTACAAAAGGGTTGCAAAATAAGTGTTAATCCAAATTTAGGAGTTCATACAATTGATCACGAGCGTTTCAACACGATTATATTGCAAAAACTCGATTTCTGTACTTTTTACTCAGTTAAAATTCTAACGGGTCCTTTGTTCGGCCTATTTAGTCCCAATCGTCCGAAACCTATAAAAAAGGGTTGCACAATAAGTTTTAATCCAAATTTAGGAATGTATATAATTGATTACGAGCATTTCAACATGATTACATTGCAAAAACTCGATTTCTATACTTTTTACTCAGTTAAAATTCTAACGAGTCCACTGTTCGGCCCATTTAGACCCGCTCGTCCGAAACCTCTACAAAAGGGTTGCAAAATAAATTTTAATCCAAATTTAGGAGTTCATACAATTTATTATGAGCTTTTCAACACAATTATATTGTAAAAACTTGATTACTATACTTTCTACTTAGTTAAAATTCTAACGGGTTTATTTTTCGGCCCATTAGGACCCGCTCGTCTGAAACCCCTAAAAAAGAGTTGCAAAATAAGTTTTAATCCAAATTTAAGAGTTCATACATATGATTACGAGCTTTTCAAAACGATTATATTGCAAAAACTAGATTTATGTACTTTTTACTCAGTTAAAATTCTAACGGGTCCATTGTTCGGCCCATTTAGACCCGCTCGTCCGAAACCTCTACAAAAAGGTTGCAAAATAAGTGTTAATCCAAATTTAGGGTTTCATACAATTGATTATGAGCGTTTCAATACGATTATATTGCAAAAACTCGATTTTTGTACTTTTTCCTTAGTTAAAATTCTAACGGGTCCATTGTTCGGCCCATTTAGACCCGACCGTCCGAATCCTATATAAAAAGGGCTGCAAAATAAGTTTTAATCCAAATTTAGGAATGCATATAATTGATTACGTGCTTTTTAACATGATTATATTACAAAAACTCGATTTCTATACATTTTACTCAGTTAAAATTCTAACGGGTCCACTATTCGGCCCATTTAGACCCGCTCGTCCGAAACCTCTACAAAGGGTTGCAAAATAAGTTTTAAACCAAATTTAGGAGTTCATACAATTGATTACGAGCTTTTCAAAACGATTATATTGCAAAAACTCGATTTCTATACTTTTTACTCAGTTAAAATTCTAACGGGTCCGTTGTTCGGCCCATTTAGACTCGCTCGTCTGAAACCTTTACAAAAAAGACTGCAAAATAAGTTAGAATCAAATTTTGGGAGTTCATATAATTAATTACGAGCTTTTCAAAAATATTATATTGCAAAATCTAGATTTTTGTTCTTTTTACTCAGTTAAAATTCTAACGGGTCCATTGTTCGGCCCATTTAGACCCGCTCGTCCGAAACTTCTAAAAAAGAGATGCAAAATAAGTTTTAATCCAAATTTAGGAGTTCATACAATTGTTTACGAGCTTTTCAAAACGATTATATTGCAAAAACTTTATTTATGTTCTTTTTACTCAGTTAAAATTCTAACGGGTCCACTGTTCGCCCCATTTAGACCCGCTCGTCCGAAACCTCTACAAAAGACCGCAAAACAAGTTAGAATCAAAATTTAGGATTTCATATAATTGATTACGAGCTTTTCAACATGACTATATTGGAAAAACTTGATTTCTGTACTTTTTACTCAGTTAAAATTCTAACGGGTCCATTGTTCGGCCCATTTAGACCCGCTCGTCCGAAACCTCTACAAAAGGGTTGCAAAATAAGTTTTAATCCAAATTTAGGAGTTCATACAATTGATTACAAGCTTTTAAATACGATTATATTGTAAAATTTCGATTTCTGTACGTTTTACTCAGTTAAAATTCTAACGGGTCCATTTTTCGGCCCATTTAGACACGCTCGTCCGAAACCTTTACAAAAAAAGACCGTAAAAGAAGTTAGAATCAAATTTTAGGAGTTCATATTATTGATTACGAGCTTTTCAACACGATTATATTGAAAAATCTTGATTACAGTTCTTTTTACTCAGTTAAAATTCTAACGGGTCCATTGTTCGACCCATTTAGACCCGCTTGTCCGAAACCTCTACAAAAGGGTTGCAAAATAAGTTTTAATCCATATTTAGGAGTTCATACAATTGATTACTAGATTTTCAACACGATTATATTGCAAAAACTCGATTTTTGTGCTTTTTACTCAGTTAAAATTCTAACGGGTACATTGTTCGGCCCATTTAGACTCGATCGTCCGAAACCTATACAAATGGGGTTGCAAAATAAGTTTTAATCCAAATTTAAGAGTTCATACATATGATTACGAGCTTTTCAAAACGATTATATTGCAAAAACTAGATTTATGTACTTTTTACTCAGTTAAAATTCTAACGGGTCCATTGTTCGGCCCATTTAGACCCGATCATCCGAAACCTATACAAAAAGGGTTGCAAAATAAGTTTTAATCCAAATTTAGGAATGCGTGAAATTGATTACGAGCTTTTCCACACGATTATATTGCTAAAACTCGATATCTATACTTTTTACTCAGTTAAAATTCTAACGGGTCCATTGTTCGGACCATTTAGACCCGCTCGTCCGAAACCTCTACAAAAAGGGCTGCAAAATAAGTTTTAATCCAAATTCAGGAATGCATATAATTGATTACGTGCTTTTCAACACGATTATATTGCAAAAACTCGATTTCTATACTTTTCACTCAGTTAAAATTCTAACGGGTCAACAGTTCGGCCCATTTAGACCCGCTCGTCCGAAACCTCTACAAAGGGTTACAGAATAAGTTTTAATCCAAATTTAGGAGTTCATACAATTGATTACGAGCTTTTCAACACGATTATATTGCAAAAACTCGATTTCTGTTCTTTTTACTCAGTTAAAATTCTAACGGATCCATTTTTCGGCCCATTTAGACCCGCTCGTCCGAAACCTCTACAAAAGGGTTGCAAAATAAGTTTTAATCCAAATTTAGGAGTTCATACAATTGTTTACGAGGTTTTCAACACAATTATTTTACAAAAACTCGATTTGTGTGCTTTTTAGTCAGTTAAAATTCTAACGGGTCCATTGAAAGGCCCATTTAGAACCGCTCATCCGAAACCTCTACAAAAGGGTTGCAAAATAAGTTTTAATCCAAATTTAGGAGTTCATACAATTGATTACGAGCTTTTCAATACGATTATATTGCAAAAACTCGATTTCTGTACTTTTTACTCAGTTAAAATTCTAACGGGTCCATCATTCGGCCCATTTAGACCCGCTCGTCCGAAACCTTTACAAAAAAGACCGCAAAATAAGTTAGAATCAAATTTTAGGAGTTCATATAATTGATTACAAACTTTTCAACATGATTTTATTGCAAAATCTCGATTACAGTTCTTTTTTCTCAGTTAAAATTCTAAAGGGTCCAGTGTTCGGCCCATTTAGACCCGCTCGTCCGAAACCTCTACAAAAGGGTTGCAAAATAAGTTTTAATCCAAATTTAGGAGTTCATACAATTGTTTATGAGCTTTTCAACACGATTATATTGCAAAAACATGATTTCTGTTCTTTTTACTCAGTTAAAATTGTAACGGGTCCATTGTTCGCCCCATTTAGACCCGCTCGTCCGAAACTTCTACAAAAAAGAGCGCAAAACAAGTTAGAATCAAATTTTAGGATTTCATATAATTGATTGCGAGCTTTCAACATGACTATATTGCAAAAACTTGATTTCTGTACTTTTTAATCAGTTAAAATTCTAACGGGTCCATTGTTCGGCCCATTTAGACCCGCTCGTCCGAAACCTTTACAAAAAAGATCGCAAAATAAGTTTTAATCAAATTTTAGGAGTTCATATAATTGTTTAAGAGCTTTTCAACACGATTATATTGAAAAAACTTGATTTCTGTTCTTTTTACTAAGGTAATATTCTAACGGGTCCATTGTTCGGCCCATTTAGACCCGCTCGTCCGAAACCTCTACAAAAGGGTTGCAAAATAAGTTTTAATCCAAATTTAGAAGTTCATACTATAGATTACGAGCTTTTCAACACAATTATATTGCAAAAACTCGATTTTTGTGCTTTTTACTCAGTTAAAATTCTAACGGGTCCATTGTTCGGCCCATTTAGACCCGCTCGTCCGAAACCTTTACAAAAAAGATCGCAAAAACTCGAATCGAATCGAGTTTTTGCAATATAATAGTGTTGAAAAGCTCATAATCAATTATATGAACTCCTAAATTTTGATTAAAACTTACTTTGCGGTCCTTCTCGTAAGGTTTCGGATGAGCGAGTCTAAATGGGCCGAACAATGGACCCGTTAGAATTTTAACCGAGTAAAAAGTATAAAAATTAAAATTTTCCAATATAATAGTGCTGAAAAGCTCGTAATCAATTGTATGAACTCCTAAATTTGGATTAAAACTTATTTTCCAACCCTTTTGTAGAGGTTTCGGACGAGAGGGTCTGAATGGGCCGAACAATGGACCCGTTAGAATTTTAACTGAGTAAAAAGTACAGAAATCGAGTTTTGGCAATATAATAGTGTTGAAAAGCTCGTAATCAATTATATGAACTCCTAAATTTGATTCTAACTTGTTTTGCGGTGTTTTTTGTAGAGGTTTCGGACGAGCGGGTCTAAATGGGCCGAACAATGGACCCGTTAGAATTTTAACTGGGTCAAAAGTACAGAAATTGAGTTTTTGCAATATAATAGTGTTGAAAAGCTTGTAATCAATTATATGAACTCCTAAATTTCGATTAAAACTTACTTTGCGGTCCTTTTCGTAAGGTTTTGGACTAGCGAGTCTAAATGGGTCGAACAATGGACCCGTTAGAATTTTAACCGAGTAAAAGTATAAAAATTAAGTTTTCGTAAGGTATCGGACGATCGAGTCTAAATGGGCCGAACAATGGACCCGTAATCAATTATATGAACTCCTAAATTTGGATTAAAACTTATTTTGCAGCCCTTTTTTGTAGAGGTTTCGGACGAGCGGGTCTAAATGGGCCGAATAATGGACACATTAGAATTTTTTTAAGAAAGCTCATTAGAATTTTAACTAAGTAAAAAGTACATAAATTGAATTTTTGCAATATAATCGTGTTGAAAAGCTCGTTATCAATTATATGAACTCCTAAAATTTGATTCTAACTTATTTTGTGATCTTTTTTGTTGAGGTTTCAGACGAGCGGGTCTAAATGGGTGGAACAATGGACCCGTTAGAATTTTAACTGAGTAAAAAGTACAAAAATCGAGTTTTTGCAATCAAATTATGTTGAAAAGCTCGTAATCAATTGTATGAACTCCTAAATTTGGATTAAAACTTATTTTGCAACCCTTTTGTAGAGGTTTGGGATGAGCGAGTCTAAATGGGCCGAAAAATGGACCCGTTAGAATTTTAACTGAGTACAAAGTTCAGAAATCAAGTTTTTGCAATATAATCGTGCTGAAAAGCTAGTAATCAATTATATGAACTCCTAAATTTTGATTCTAACTTGTTTTGCGGTCTTTTTTGTAGGGGTTTCGAACGAGCGGGTCTAAATGGGCCGAACAATGGATCCGTTAGAATTTTAACTGTGTAGAAAGTACAAAAAGTGAGTTTTTGCAATATAATCTGTTTGAAAATCTCTTAATCAATTGTATGAACTCATAAATTTGGATTAAAACTTATTTTGCAACCCTTTTGTAGAGGTTTCGGACGAGCGGGTCTAAATGGGCCGAACAATGGACCCGTTAGAATTTTAACAGAGTAAAAAGCAGAAAAATCGAGTTTTTGCAATATAATTGTCTTGAAAAGCTCATAATCAATTGTATGAACTCCTAAATTTGTATTAAAACTTATTTTGCAACCCTTTTTTAGAGGTTTCAGACGAGAGGGTCTAAATGGGCCAACAATGGACCCGTTAGAATTTTAACTGAGTAGAAAGTACAAAAAGTGAGTTTTTGCAATATAATATGTTTGAAAATCTCTTAATCAATTGTATGAACTCCTAAATTTGGATTAAAACTTATTTTGCAACCCTTTTTGTAGAGGTTTCGGACGAGCGGGTCTAAATGGGGGCGAACAATGGACCCGTTAGAATTTTAAATGAGTAAAAAATACAGTAATTGAGTTTTTTTCAATATAATCTTGTTGAAAAGCTCATAATCAATTGTATGAACTCCTAAATTTGGATTAAAACTTATTTTGCAACTGTTTTGTAGAGGTTTCAGACGAGCGGGTCTAAATGGGACGAACAATGGACCCGTTAGAATATTAACTGATTAAAAAGTATATAATTCTAGTTTTTTCAATATAATCGTGTTGAAAAGCTCGTAAACAATTGTATGAACTCCTAAATTTGGATTAAAACTTATTTTCCAACCCTTTTGTAGAGGTTTTGGACGAGCGGGTCTAAATGGGCCGAACAATGGACCCGTTAGAATTTTAACTGAGTAAAAAGTACAGAAATCGAGTTTTTGCAACATAATCAAGTTGAAAAGCTCGTAATCAATTATATGAACTCCTAAAATTTGATTCTAACTTGTTTTGCGGTCTTTTTTGTAGAGGTTTCGGACGAGCGGGTCTAAATGGGCCGAACAATGGACTCGTTAGAATTTTAACTGAGTAAAAAGTACAGAAATCAAGTTTTTGCAATATAATCGTGTTGAAAAGCTCGTAAACAATTGTTTGAACTCCTAAATTTGGATTAAAACTTATTTTCCAACCCTTTTGTAGAGGTTTCGGACGAACAGGTCTAAATGGGCCGAACAATGGACCCGTTAGAATTTTAACTGAGTAAAAGGTACTGTAATCGAGTTTTTGTAATATAATCGCGTTGAAAAGCTCATAATCAATTATATGAACTCCAAAAATTTGATTCTAACTTGTTTTGCGGTCTTTTTTGTAGAGGTTTCGGACGAGCGGGTCTAAATGGGCCGAACAATGGACCCGTTAGAATTTTAACATAGAAAAAAGTACAGAAATCGAGTTTTTGCAATATAATCGTGTTGAAAAGCTCGTAATCAATTGTATGAACTCCTAAATGTGGATTAAAACTTATTTTGCAACCCTTTTGTAGAGGTTTTAGACGAGCGGGTCTAAATGGGACGAACAATGGACCCGTTATAATATTAACTGAATAAAAAGTACAGAATTCTAGTTTTTTCAATATAATCGTGTTGAAATGCTCGTAATCAATTTTATAAACTCCTAAATTTGGATTAAAACTTATTTTGCAACCCTCTTGTACAGGTTTCAAGCGAGCGGGTCTAAAATTTGATTCTAAATTATTTTGCTATTTTTTTGTAGAGGTTTCGGACGAGCGGGTCTAAATGGGCCGAACAATGGACCCGTTAGAATTTTAACTGGGTAATAAGTACAGAATACGTGTTTTTGCAAAATAATTGTGTTGAAAAGCTCGTAATAAATTATATGAACTCCTAAATTTGGATTAAAGCTTATTTTGCATCCCTTTTTGTAGAGGTTTCAGACGAACGGGTCTAAATGTGCCGAACAAAGAACCCGTTAGAATTTTAACAGAGTAAAAAGTACATAAATCGAGTTTTTGCAATTAATCATGTTGGAAAGCTCGAAATTAATTATCTGAACTCTTAAATTTGATTAAAACTTGTTTTGCAACCTTTTTGTAGAGGTTTCGGACGAGGGGGTCTAAATGGGCCGAACAATGGACCCGTTGGAATTTTAACTGAGTAAAAAGTATAGAAATCGGGTTTTTGCAAAATAATCGTGTCGAAAATCTCGTAATCAATTGTATGAACTCCTAAATTTGGATTAAAACTTATTTTGTAACCCATTTGTAGAGGTTTCGGACGAGGGGGTCTAAATGGGCCGAACAATGGACCCGTTGGAATTTTAATTGAGTAAAAAGTATAGAAATCGGGTTTTTGCAATATAATTGTGTCGAAAATCTCGTAATCAATTGTATGAACTCCTAAATTTGGATTAAAACTTATTTTGTAACCCTTTTGTAGAGGTTTCGGATGAGCAGGTCTAAATGGGCCGAACAATGGACCCGTTTGAATTTTAACTGAGTAAAAAGTACAGAAATCAAGTTTTTGCAATATAATCGTGTTCAAAAGCTCTTAATCAATTATATGAACTCCTAGAATTTGATTCTAACTTATATTGCGATCTTTTTTGTAACGGTTTCGGACGAGCGGGTCTAAATGGGCCGAACAATGGACCCGTTAGAATTTTAACTGAGTAAAGAAATCGAGTTTTTGCAATATAATCGTGTTGGAAAGCTCGTAAACAATTGTATGAACTCCTAAATTTGGATTAAAACTTATTTTGCAACCCTTTTTCAGAGGTTTCGGACGAGCGTGTCTAAATGGGCCGAACAATGGACCCGTTAGAATTTTAACTGAGTAAAAAGTACAGAAATCAAGTTTTTGCAATATAATCGTGTTGAAGAGCTCGTAATCAATTGTATGAACTCCTAAATTTGGATTAAAACTTATTTTCCAACCCTTTTGTAGAGGTTTCGGACGAGCGTGTCTAAATGGGCCGAACAATGGACCAGTTAGAATTTTAACTGAGTAAAAAGTACATAAATCGAGTTTTTGCAATATAATCGTGTTGAAAAGCTCGTAATCAATTATATGAACTCCTAAAATTTGATTCTAACTTGTTTTGCGGTCTTTTTTGTAGAGGTTTCAGATGAGCGGGTCTAAATGGGCCGAACAATGGACTCGTTAGAATTTTAACTGAGTAAAAAGTACAGAAATCGAGTTTTTGCAATTTAATCGTGTTGAAAAGCTCGTAATCAATTTTATTAACTCCTAAATTTGGATTAAAACTTATTTTGCAACCCTTTTGTAGAGGTTTCGGACGAGCGGGTCTAAATGGGCCAAACAATGGACCCGTTAGAATTTTAACTGAGTCAAAAGTACAGAAATCGAGTTTTTGCAATATAATAGTGTTGAAAAGCTCGTAATAAATTATATGAACCCCTAAATTTCGATTAAAACTTACTTTGCGGTCCTTTTCGTAAGGTTTCGAACGAGCGAGTCTAAATGGGCCGAACAATGGACCCGTTAGAATTTTAACTGAGTAAAAAGTATAAAAATTAAGTTTTTGCAATATAATAGTGTTGAAAAGCTCGTAATCAATTATATGAACTCCTAAATTTGGATTAAAACTTATTTTGCAGCCCTTTTTTGTAGAGGTTTCGGACGAGCGGGTCAAAATGGGCCGAACAATGGACACATTAGAATTTTTTAAGAAAGCTCATTAGAATTTTAACTAAGTAAAAAGTACAGAAATTGAATTTTTGCAATATAATCGTGTTGAAAAGCTCGTTATCAATTATATGAACTCCTAAAATTTGATTCTAACTTATTTTTGATCTTTTTTGTTGAGGTTTCAGACGAGCGGGTCTAAATGGGTCGAACAATGGACCCGTTAGAATTTTAACTGAGTATAAAGTACAAAAATCGAGTTTTTGCAATCTAATTATGTTGAAAAGCTCGTAATCAATTGTATGAACTCCTAAATTTGGATTAAAACTTATTTTGCAACCCTTTTGTAGAAGTTTGGGATGAGCGAGTCTAAATGGGCCGAACAATGGACCCGTTAGAATTTTAACCGAGTACAAAGTTCAGAAATCAAGTTTTTGCAATATAATCGTGTTGAAAAGCTCGTAATCAATTATATGAACTCCTAAAATTTGATTCTAACTTCTTTTGCGGTCTCTTTTGTAGAGGTTTCGGACGAGCGGGTCTAAATGGGCCGAACAATGGATCCGTTAGAATTTTAACTGAGTAGAAAGTACAAAAAGTGAGTTTTTGCAATATAATCTGTTTGAAAATCTCTTAATCAATTGTATGAACTCCTAAATTTGGATTAAAACTTATTTTGCAACCTTTTTGTAGAGGTTTCGGACGAGCGGGTCTAAATTGGCCTAACAATGGACCCGTTAGAATTTTAAGAGAGTAAAAAGCAGAAAAATCGAGTTTTTGCAATATAATTGTGTTGAAAAGCTCATAATCAATTGTATGAACTCCTAAATTTGGATTAAAACTTATTTTGCAACCCTTTTGTAGAGGTTTCGGACGAGCGGGTGTAAATGGGCCGAACAATGGACCCGTTAGAATTTTAACGGAGTAAAAAGTATAGAAATCGAGTTTTTGCAATATAATCGTGTTGAAAAGCTCGTAATCAATTGTATGAACTCCTAAATTTGGATTAACACTAAAGTTTGCAATCCTTTTGTAGAGGTTTCAGACGAGGGGGTCTAAATGGGCCGAACAATGGACCCGTTAGAATTTTAACTGAGTAAAAAGTACAGAAATCGGGTTTTTGCAATATAATCGTGTTGAAAATCTCGTAATCAATTGTATGAACTCCTAAATTTGGATTAAAACTTATTTTGCAACCCTTTTGTAGAGGTTTCGGATGAGCGGGTCCAAATGGGCCGAACAATGGACCCGTTAGAATTTTTACTTAGTAAAAAGTAATAAAATCGAGTTTTTGCAATATAATCGTGTTAAAAAGCTCGTAATCAATTGTATGAACTCCTAAATTTGGATTAAAAATTATTTTGCAACCCTTTTGTAGAGTTTTCGGACGAGCGGGTCTAAATGGGCCGAACAATGGACACGTTAGAATTTATTTAAGAAAGCTCATTAGAATTTTAACAAAGTAAAAAGTACAGAAATTGAATTTTTGCAATATAATCGTGTTGAAAAGCTCGTAATCAATTATATGAACTCCTAAATTTGGATTAAAACTTATTTTGCAGCCCTTTTTTGTAGAGGTTTCGGACGAGCGGGTCTAAATGGGCCGAACAATGGACACATTAGAATTTTTTTTTAAGAAAGCTCATTAGAATATTATCTAAGTAAAAAGTACAGAAATTGAATTTTTGCAATATAATCGTGTTGAAAAGCTCGTTATCAATTATATGAACTCCTAAAATTTGATTCTAACTTATTTTGTGATCTTTTTTGTTGAGGTTTCAGACGAGCGGGTCTAAATGGGCCGAACAATGGACCCGTTAGAATTTTAACTGAGTAAAAAGTACAAAAATCGAGTTTTTGCAATCTAATTGTGTTGAAAAGCTCGTAATCAATTGTATGAACTCCTACATTTGGATTAAAACTTATTTTGGAACCCTTTTGTAGAGGTTTGGGATGAGCGACTCTAAATGGGCCGAACAATGGACCCGTTAGAATTTTAACTAAGTACAAAGTACAGAAATCAAGTTTTTGCAATATAATCGTGTTGAAAATCTCGTAATCAATTATATGAACTGCTAAAGTTTGATTCTAATTTGTTTTGCGGTCTCTTTTGTAGAGGTTTCGGACGAGCGGGTCTAAATGGGCCGAACAATGGATCCGTTAGAATTTTAACTGAGTAGAAAGTACAAAAAGTGAGTTTTAGCAATATAAACTCTTTGAAAATCTCTTAATCAATTGTATGAACTCCTAAATTTGGATTAAAACTTATTTTGCAACCTTTTTGTAGAGGTTTCGGACGAGCGGGTCTAAATGGGCCTAACAATGCACCCGTTAGAATTTTAAGAGAGTAAAAAGCAGAAAACTCAAGTTTTTGCAATATAATTGTGTTGAAAAGCTCATAATCAATTGTATGAACTCCAAAATTTGGATTAAAACTTATTTTGCAACCCTTTTGTAGAGGTTTCGGACGAGCAGGTCTAAATGGGCCGAACAATGGACCCGTTAGAATTTTAACAGAGTAAAAAGTATAGAAATCGAAATTTTGCAATATAATCGTGTTGAAAAGCTCGTAATCAATTGTATGAACTCCTAAATTTGGATTAACACTAAAGTTTGCAATCCTTTTGTAGAGGTTTCGGACGAGGGGGTCTAAATGGGCCGAACAATGGACCCGTTAGAATTTTAACTGAGTAAAAAGTACAGAAATCGGGTTTTTGCAATATAATCGTGTTGAAAATCTCGTAATCAATTGTATGAACTCCTAAATTTGGATTAAAACTTATTTTGCAACCCTTTTGTAGAGGTTTCGGATGAGCGGGTCTAAATGGGCCGAACAATGGACCCGTTAGAATTTTAACTGAGTAAAAAGTACAGAAATCGAGTTTTTGCAATATAATCGTGTTGAAAAGCTCGTAATCAATTGTATGAACTCCTAAATTTGGATTAAAACTTATTTTGCAACCCTTTTGTAGAGGTTTCAGACGAGCGGGTCTAAATGGGACGAACAATGGACCCGTTAGAATATTAACTGAAATAAAAAGTACATAATTCTTGTTTTTTCAATATAATCGTGTTGAAAAGCTCGTAATTTAATTTTATGAACTACTAAATTTGGATTAAAACTTATTTTGTAACCCTTTTGTAGAGGTTTCGGACGAGCGGGTCTAAAGGGGCCGAACAATGGACCCGTTAGAATTTTAACTGAGTAAAAAGTACAGTAATCGAGTTTTTGCAATATAATCATGTTGAACAGATCGGAATCAATTATATGAACTCCAAAAATTTGATTCTAACTTGTTTTGCGGTCTTTTTTGTAAAGGTTTCGGACGAGCGGGTCTAAATGGGCCGAACAATGGACCCGTTAGAATTTTAACTGAGAAAAAAGTACAGAAATCGAGTTTTTGCAATATAATCGTGTTGAAAAGCTCGTAATCAATTGTATAAACTCCTAAATTTGGATTAAAACATATTTTGCAACCCTTTGTAGAGGTTTCAGACGAGCGGGTCTAATTGGGACGAACAATAGACCCGTTATAATATTAACTGAATAAAAAGTACAAAATTCTAGTTTTTTCAATATTATCGTGTTGAAAAGCTCGTAATTTAATTTTATGAACTCCTAAATTTATATTAAAACTTATTTTGCAACCCTCTTGTACAGGTTTCAGACGAGCGGGTCTAAATGGGCCGAACAATGGACCCATTGGAATTTTAACTGAGTAAAAAGTTCAGAAATCGAGTTTTTGAAATATAATCATGTTGAAAAGCTCGTAGTCAATTATATTTGCAGCCTTTTTGTAGAAGTTTCGGACGAACGGGTCTAAATAGGCCGAACAAAGGACCCGTTAGAATTTTAACGGAGTAAAAAGTACAGAAATCGAATTTTTGCAATATAATCATGTTGGAAAGCTCGAAATTAATTATATGAACTCTTAAATTTGATTAAAACTTGTTTTGCGGTCTTTTTTGTAGAGGTTTCGGACGAACGGGTCTAAATGGGCCGAACAAAGGACCCGTTAAAATTTTAACAGAGTAAAAAGTACATAAATCGAATTTTTGCAATATAATCATGTTGGAAAGCTCGAAATTAATTATATGAACTCTTAAATTTGATTAAAACTTGTTTTGCGGTCTTTTTTGTAGAGGTTTCGGAGGAGCGGGTCTAAATGGTCCGAACAATGGACTCGTTAGAATTTTAACTGAGTAAAAAGTACAGAAATCGAGTTTTTGCAATATAATCGTGTTAAAAAGCTCGTAATCAGTTGTATTAAACCTTAAATTTGGATTAAAACTTATTTTGCAACCCTTTTGTAGAGGTTTCGGACGAGCGGGTCTAAATGAGCCGAACAATGGACCTGTTAGAATTTTAACTGAGTAAAAAGTACAGAAATCGAGTACTTGCAATATAATCGTGTTGAAAAGCTCGTAATCAATTGTATTAACTCCTAAATTTGGATTAAAACTTATTTTCCAACCCTTTTGTAGAGGTTTCGGACGAGCGGGTCTAAATGGGCAGAACAATGGACCCGTTAGAATTTTAACTGAGTAAAAAGTACAGAAATCGAGTTTTTGCAATATAATCGTGTTGAAAAGCTTGTAATCAATTATATGAACTCCTAAAATTTGATTCTAACTTGTTTTGAGGTCTTTTTTGTAGAGGTTTCGGACGAGCGGGTCTAAATGGGCCGAACAATGGACCCGTTAGAATTTTAACTGAGTCAAAAGTACAGAAATCGAGTTTTTGCAATATAATAGTGTTGTAAAGCTCGTAATAAATTATACGAACTCCTAAATTTCGATTAAAACTTACTTTGCGGTCCTTTTCGTAAGGTTTCGGACGAGCGAGTCTAAATAGGCCGAACAATGGACCCGTTAGAATTTTAACCGTGTAAAAAGTATAAAAATTAAGAGGTTTTGAGTTTCTCCTTTTTGGAGCCAAAAAGCTTGATGAAACAACTTGCAAATTGAGAGGTTTTGTTGATGAGATGATTAGGAATCAAATGAGAGTTGAAATGAGTGATTTGAGTGACAAAATCAGAGGAGGAAATCTGGAGAGAATGTGTTTGGTTTGAGAGAAAAGATGAGAGAAAATGGTTGAGAGAAAAGTTAGTTAGATTTAGGAAAATATCTTCCCTCCACTTTTCTTTTGTTTAAAAACACTTAATTAATCATTTAATATATTTAGAAAATCTGGAGAAACTCCCATTGGGTAAATAGCTCCTTAAAGATTCAAAGTTTCAATCCTTTATAAAACTGTCACCGAACTTTCAAAAATTACATTTTGGTCACTAGCCAAAATGTCAACCTTCCAAACCTCATTTTCCAAAATGTACTGAAATGTAACCACCAAATGTAACCCCCGTAGCCCGGCCTAGACGGTTGACCCGAACTACGAAGATTACACGGGGAAAACCAAAGTCAACCCGAAAGTCAACCTTGATTAACGACCCTCTTTTTTTCTTTTTAATCTTGTCTAAATGCTCATTAACCCTATATGTGATCACACAAACATCATACTCAAAGATCACAACCATCAGAGATCATTCAGGGACCCAATTGCACAAAACACAACTTTAGGGACCAATTTGTAAATTCTGAAAACTTTGAGGCCTTAACCAGATTTTAAGTTACCAACTTAAAATTAATCATGTTTCATGCATCTCGGCCAAATTTCAGCTCAAACGGACATCTCAAACTCATACAATTGCACATACAAGATTCAGGACCAAAATGCAAACATTTTGAAACACATAACTGCCACTGTCAGCCCCCAACGGTCAACCGTTCCGAAACGGGAGACAGCCCGTTTCGAAACGCGGGGCCGTTCCGCAACGGGTACCGAAATGGGGGTCGGGCAGTGGCCTATCCGTTCCGGAATGGTTTCACCCGTTTCGGACGCCTGGGCTGCTTCAAGGCACCCGTTCCGAAACGGTACACCCTGTTCCGAAACACCCTGCACAAAAAGCAGAAATTTGCCTATTTAAACATGCAATTAACATCCAATCATGCTCCAACAGCCACCAAACTTTGCCAACATGCAATTTAACATAAAAGAGGCATACTTGCATCAACAATTCACCAACATGTCAACATACACAAAAAGCCCTAATTTCAAGACTAAGCTTCCAACACAAGCAATCCATTTAAGCAACATACTTCCAATTCAATCTCATAAGCCAAGCCATGTTCCAACAACATTAACAACACAAAACCAAACTTGTTTAAACATAAACAAACACATACATCAACCCAAGAGATTCTACCCCATTGCCTTTATTAACT
The DNA here is from genome assembly GCA_030270665.1 of Hibiscus trionum. Classification (NCBI taxonomy): domain Eukaryota; kingdom Viridiplantae; phylum Streptophyta; class Magnoliopsida; order Malvales; family Malvaceae; genus Hibiscus; species Hibiscus trionum. The sequence goes on along the minus strand of BSYR01000010.1, from coordinate 30,912,811 downwards.
ATAGCTATTAACCGAGACATACATCTCAAGTGGAGTCCTTCTTGAATCCCTTGCTCCTCGCTGTCCAAACTTCAAGAATCTGCATTGATTGACAAAAAGGAGCGTAAGCACATAATGCTTAGTGAGGAAAGCTCAAAACCAAAACACCATCAAAGCAGCGAGCCATAAATCACTTTTAAAACAAACTCGATTTGTTTACCAAAGCCATGTTTGAAAACTCCTTTTCAACAACAAGCTCAAAACCATGCATCGCACATACATGAAGACCAACCCTTAGTTTAGCAAACTAAGAAAACCCCTTTTCAAAGCACAACTTGCAAAATCAACCATTTAGCCAAACCATGCATACACACCGTATGCAAGCTAAAACAAAACCTTGGAAAACACTCCCATTTCACAACACACCTTTCTTTAAACTTGAAAGCCAAAACAAACAAGAATCTTTTAAAACCATTTCACAAACCAACCAACACGTGCATTAAACCAAAGACAACATATATGAACCACAACATCATCATCACATGCCTTTAAAAACAAGTCTCAACAAGACTCCAATGCACTAAAGATATTTCATGCTCACATGCCTCATTTTCCAAATGATAATCAACACTTGTTCAACTTAACAAGTAAACATGCATTCACAAGCATTATACACTTTCCATGCAACCATGCATCTTTTCAAGCATCTCATGCTTCACATGCAATTATGCATCAATTCAAGCATCTCATGCTTCACATGCAAATATGCATCATTTCAAGCACCTCATGCTTCATCACAATCAAGAACATCATATTGGCCTTCAAATGATCAACCACATTCACTTTTCAACTCAACACCCAATCAGATACGCGGATTCCGAGCGTTGTCCCTACGCTCCCTACACCGTACCAATCCAAGGTCCTCGAATGGGCAACAACCTCCATTATGACCTCAACATCCTAAGGTTCCCATGTATGGACTTTTAAACACCACACAACCTTAGCTCTTCCCCAAGGTTCCCATGTATGGACTTTTAACCACCATACAACCTTGACATGCACAAGGTTCTCACATATGGGCAACACCTCCATATAACCTTTGCATTCACCGATTGGTAGTTGTAGAACATCACTAACGAGATCCGGGACACCCTACACAAGATCCACACATGGACTTAACACTGCCATTGTGATCTCAACAAGCACAAGGTTCTCACATATGGGCAACACCTCCATATAACCTTTGCTCAACCAAGGTCCTCGAATGGGCAACACCTCCATTATGACCTCAACCATCTCGTTAGGATACTTGAAGGGAGTTTCCCGGTCCACTCTTGACCACTCCACCTCCAAGGCGACTTAATTCACGGTGCACCCAATCCTATAGCCGGCTAACTATATCCGATCAAAGAACCAAGAACCACTTACACCACTTGCCAATATAACCACCTTACCACATTAGTCCAATGTTCCACATGCATAACCATTATGCAAAACCATTACCACATTAATCAAATGATTCACATGCATAACCAATATGCAAAACCATTACCACATTAATCAAATGATTCACATGCATAACCAATATGCAAAACCATTACCACATTAATCAAATGATTCACATGCATAACCAATATGTAAAACCATTACCACATTAATCAAATGATTCACATGCATAACCAATATGCAAAAACCATCATTTACCAACATTAATTCACTGTTTTAAAGCATTAGACAAAGCCATAGAACAACATGCAACACCATGCATCAAAACCACATTTTCAATGTATAAAACCAAGGATCTCTTACCTTGAGCATCCTTCACATATGGCTTTCAAAACCAGCACTAAACCATGCTAAAATATGCTTTCAAAACAGAATTAAACCATGCAAAACACATGCATTTCAATCATCAACCACAATTGCTTAAAAGCCACTTCCACAATCATAACTCAAGAGCGAAAATCCATTCACTTACTCTTGAGCTTAGCAAAGTTGTTTAGACTTACACTAAGCTCCCAAAAACCTTCAAACCTTGGTTTAAAAGCTGAAAACCCAACTTCACTCACCGATAACCAAAACAAGGCTAGCCACCAAGCCTTCCAAGCATCCGAAACCTTCCGCAACACCTCTAAAGCTCACGGATCAAACTCCCATGTTTCAAGCACACAAAAACAGCACATTAATGCATCATTATGCATTAAGAACAGCAGCCACACAACCAAACTCGCTGCTCGACACAAATCCAACAATTCGGCTACCAAACACAACCGAAACCACCTCCAAACATTTCCAAAACTTAACCCAGCCAAGATCCATCACTTCTAACCATTTTTAAACATCCATTAACATCCAAAATGATCACAAACACGTCCTTATACTCCCGGGTATAACAGATCACCAAAAACACTCCAAAAACAACCAAAAACTCAAGCAAAACTTAGGAAATTCAACCTATCCGGGATTGCATTAATTAAACCTCAACTTCTAATCAATTTAGCATTCATTTAACATCATTTTGACACTTCAAAACACTGCCCAAACAGATCACACGAAAATTTCACCAAAATCACCAAATCTTGCATTTTAAGCCAAAATCAAGATTTCTATTGAAAAGCCTTTAACAAAACACAAACCAAGGATTGAGAACTTGGGAATTTCAGTAAAGAACTTGAAGTTCAGAGGAGAAGGACGTTCTTACCTCCAAACTTGAGTTTCTCCTTTTTGGAGCCAAAAAGCTTGATGAAACAACTTGCAAATTGAGAGGTTTTGTTGATGAGATGATTAGGAATCAAATGAGAGTTGAAATGAGTGATTTGAGTGACAAAATCAGAGGAGGAAATCTGGAGAGAATGTGTTTGGTTTGAGAGAAAAGATGAGAGAAAATGGTTGAGAGAAAATGGTTGAGAGAAAAGTTAGTTAGATTTAGGAAAATATCTTCCCTCCACTTTTCTTTTGTTTAAAAACACTTAATTAATCATTTAATATATTTAGAAAATCTGGAGAAACTCCCATTGGGTAAATAGCTCCTTAAAGATTCAAAGTTTCAATCCTTTATAAAACTGTCACCGAACTTCCAAACCTTCCAAAATGAGAGAAAACGGGTCCATTGTTCGGCCCATTTAGACACGCTCGTCCGAAACCTGGACAAAAGGGTTGCAAAATAACTTTTAATCCAAATTTAGGAGTTCATACAATTGATTACGAGCTTTTTAACACAATTATATTGCAAAAACTCGATTTTTGTGCTTTTTACTCAGTTAAAATTTTAACGGGTCCATTGTTCGGCCCATTTAGACCCGCTCGTCCGAAACCTCTACAAAGGGTTGCAAAATAAGTTTTAATCAAAATTTAGGAGTTCATACAATTGATTACGAGCTTTTCAACATAATTATATTGCAAAAACTCGATTATTATACTTTTTACTTAGTTAAAATTCTAATGGGTCTTATTTTCGGCCCATTAGGACCCGCTCGTCTGAAACCTATAAAAAAAGGGTTGCAAAATAAGTTTTAATCCAAATTTAAGAGTTCATACAGATGATTACGAGCTTTTCAAAACGATTATATTGCAAAAACTAGATTTCTGTACTTTTTACTCCGTTAATATTCTAACGGGTCCATTGTTCGGCCCATTTAGACCCGCTCGTCCGAAACCTCTACAAAAGAGTTGCAAAATAAGTTTTAATCCAAATTTAGGAGTTCATACAATTGTTTACGAGCTTTTCAACACGATTATATTGCAAAAACTCGATTTCTGTTATTTTTACTCAGTTAAAATTCTAACGGGTCCACTGTTCGCCCTATTTAGACCCGCTCGTCCGAAACCTTTACAAAAAAGACTGCAAAACAAGATAGAATCAACTTTTAGGATTTCATATAATTGATTACGAGCTTTTCAACACCACTATATTGCAAAAACTTGATTTCTGTACTTTTTACTCAGTTAAAATTTTCCATTGTTCGGCCCATTTAGACCCGCTCGTCCGAAACCTCTACAAAAGGGTTGCAAAATAAGTTTTAATCCAAATTTAGGAGTTCGTACAATTAATTACGAGCTTTTCAATACGATTATATTGTAAAATCTCGATTTCTGTACTTTTTACTTAGTTAAAATTCTAACGGTTCCATTGTTCGGCACATTTAGACACGCTCGTCCGAAACCTTTACAAAAAAGACCGCAAAAGAGGTTAGAATAAAATTTTAGGAGTTCATATAATTGATTACGAGCTTTTCAACACGATTATATTGAAAAATCTCGATTACAATTCTTTTTACTTAGTTAAAATTCTAACGGGTCCATTGTTCGACCCATTTAGACCCGCTCGTCCGAATCCTCTACAAAAGGGTTGCAAAATAAGTTTTAATCCAAATTTAGGAGTTCATACAATTGTTTACGAGCTTTTCAACACGATTATATTGCAAAAACTCAATTTTGTGCTTTTTACTCAGTTAAAATTCTAACGGGTCCATTGTTCGGCCTATTTAGACCCGATCGTCCGAAACCTATACAAAAGGGGTTGCAAAATAAGTTTTAATCCAAATGTAGGAATGCATATAATTGATTACGAGCTTTTCAACATGATTATATTGTAAAAACTCGATTACAGTTCTTTTTACTCAGTTAAAATTTTAACGGGTCCATTGTTCGGCCCATTTAGACCCGATCGTCCGAAACCTATACAAAACGGGTTGCAAAATAAGTTTTAATCCATATTTAGGAATGCATATAATTGATTACGAGCTTTTCAACATGATTATATTGTAAAAACTAGATTACAGTTCTTTTTACTCAATTAAAATTCTAACGGGTCCATTGTTCGGCCCATTTAGACTCGCTCGTCCGAAACCTCTACAAAAGGGTTGCAAAATAAGTTTTAATCCAAATTTAGGAGTTCATACAATTGTTTATGAGCTTTTCAACACAATTATATTGCAAAAACACGATTTCTGTTCTTTTTACTCAGTTAAAATTCTAACGGGTCCATTGTTCGCCCCATTTAGACCCGCTCGTCCTAAACTTCTACAAAAAAGACCGACAAACAAGTTAGAATCAAATTTTAGGATTTCATATAATTGATACCGAGCTTTCAACATGACTATATTGCAAAAACTTGATTTCTGTACTTTTTACTCAATTAAAATTCTAACGGGTACATTGTTCGGCCCGTTTAGACCCGCTCGTCCAAAACCTTTACAAAAAAGATCGCAAAATAAGTTTTAATCAAATCTTAGGAGTTCATAGAATTGATTAAGAGCTTTTCAATATGATTATATTGCAAAAACTCGATTTCTGTTCTTTTTACTCAGTTAATATTCTAACGGGTCCATTGTTTGGCCCATTTAGACCCGCTCGTTCGAAACCTCTACAAAAGGGTTGCAAAATAAGTTTTAATCCAAATTTAGGAGTTCATACAATTGATTAAGAGCTTTTCAACACAATTATATTGCAAAAACTCGATTTTGTGCTTTTTACTCAGTTAAAATTCTAATGGGTCCATTGTTCGGCCCATTTAGACTCGCTCGTCCGAAACCTCTACAAAAGGGTTGCAAAATAAGTTTTAATCAAAATTTAGGAGTTCATGCAATTGATTACGAGCTTTTCAACACGATTATATTGCAAAAACTCGATTTCTGTACTTTTTACTTAGTTAAAATTCTAACGGGTCCATTGTTCGGCCCATTTAGACCCGCTCGTCTGAAACCTTTACAAAAAAAGATCGCAAAATAAATTTTAATCAAATTTTAGGAGTTCATATAATTGATTAAGAGCTTTTCAACACGATTATATTGAAAAAACTTGATTTCTGTGCTTTTTACTCAGTTAATATTCTAACGGGTCCATTGTTCGTCCCATTTAGACCCGCTCGTCCGAAACCTCCACAAAAGGGTTGCAAAATAAGTTTTAATCCAAATTTAGGAGTTCATACAATTGTTTATGAGCTTCTCAACACGATTATATTGCAAAAACTCGATTTCTATACTTTTTACTCAATTAAAATTCTAACGGGTCCATTGTTCGGCCCGTTTAGACCCGCTCGTCCGAAACCTTTACAAAAAAGATCGCAAAATAAGTTTTAATCAAATCTTAGGAGTTCATATAATTGATTAAGAGCTTTTCAATATGATTATATTGCAAAAACTCGATTTCTTTTCTTTTTACTCAGTTAATATTCTAACGGGTCCATTGTTCGGCCCATTTAGACCCGCTCGTCCGAAACCTGTACAAAAGGGTTGCAAAATAAGTTTTAATCCAAATTTAGGAGTTCATACAATTGACTACGAGCTTTTCAACACAATTATATTGCAAAAACTCGATTTTTGTGCTTTTTACTCAGTTAAAATTCTAACGGATCCATTGTTCGGCCCATTTAGACTCGCTCGTCCGAAACCTCTACAAAAGGGTTGCAAAATAAGTTTTAATCAAAATTTAGGAGTTCATGCAATTGATTACGAGCTTTTCAACACGATTATATTGCAAAAACTCGATTTCTGTACTTTTTACTTAGTTAAAATTCTAACGAGTCCATTGTTCGGCCCATTTAGACCCGCTCGTCTGAAACCTTTACAAAAAAGATCGCAAAATAAATTTTAATCAAATTTTAGGAGTTCATATAATTGATTAAGAGCGTTTCAACACGATTATATTGAAAAAACTTGATTTCTGTACTTTTTACTCAGTTAATATTCTAGCGGGTCCATTGTTCGGCCCATTTAGACCCGCTAGTCCGAAACCTCTACAAAAGGATTGCAAAATAAGTTTTAATCCAAATTTAGGAGTTCATACAATATATTACGAGCTTTTCAACACAATTATATTGCAAAAACTCGATTATTTTGCTTTTTACTCAGTTAAAATTCTAACGGGTCCATTGTTCGGCCCATTTAGCACACTCGTCCGAAACCTTTACAAAAAAGATCTCAAAATAAGTTAGAATCAAATTTTAGGAGTTCATATAATTGATTAAGAGCTTTTCGACACGATTATATTGCAAAAACTCAATTTCTATACTTTTTACTCGGTTAAAATTCTAACGGGTCCATTGTTCTACCCATTTAGACTCGCTCGTCCGAAACCTTATAAAAAGGACCGCAAAATAAGTTTTAATCAAAATTTAGGAGTTCATATAATTGATTACGAGCTTTTCAACACGATTATATTGCAAAAACTCGATTTCTGTTCTTTTTACTCAGTTAATATTCTTAAGGGTCCATTGTTCGGCCCATTTAGACCCGCTCGTCCGAAACCTCTACAAAAGGGCTGCAAAATAAGTTTTAATCCAAATTTAGGAGTTCAAACAATTGATTACGAGCTTTTCAACACAATTATATTTCAAAAACTCGATTTTTGTGCTTTTTACTTAGTTAAAATTCTAACGGGTCCATTGTTCGGCCCATTTAGACCCGCTAGTCCGAAACCTCTACAAAAGGGTTGCAAAATAAGTGTTAATCTAAATTTTGGAGTTCATACAATTGATCACGAGAGTTTCAACACGATTATATTGCAAAAACTCGATTTCTGTACTTTTTACTCAGTTAAAATTCTAACGGGTCCGTTGTTCGGCCCATTTAGAATCGCTCGTTCGAAACCTTTACAAATGGGTTGCAAAATAAGTTTTAATCAAAATTTAGGAGTTCATGCAATTGATTACGAGCTTTTCAACATGATTATATTGCAAAAACTCAATTTCTTTACTTTTTACGCAGTTAAAATTCTAACGGGTCCATTGTTCGGCCCATTTAGACCCGCTCGTCCGAAACCTTTACAAAAAAAGATCGCAAAATAAATTTTAATCAAAATTTAGGAGTTCATATAATTGATTAAGAGCTTTTCAACATGATTATATTGAAAAAACTAGATTTCTGTACTTTTTACTCAGTTAATATTCTAACGGGTCCATTGTTCGGCCCATTTAGACCCGCTCGTCCGAAACCTCTACAAAAGGGTTGCAAAATAAGTTTTAATCCAAATTTAGGAGTTCAGACAATAGATTACGAGCTTTTCAACACAATTATATTGCAAAAACTCGATTTTTTTGCTTTTTACTTAGTTAAAATTCTAACGGGTCCATTGTTCGGCCCATTTAGACCCGCTCGTCCGAAACCTCTACAAAAAGATCGCAAAATAAGTTAGAATCAAATTTTAGGAGTTCATATAATTGATTAAGAGCTTTTCAACACGATTATATTGCAAAACTCAATTTCTATACTTTTTACTCGGTTAAAATTCTAACGGGTCCATTGTTCTGCCCATTTAGACTCGCTCGTCCGAAACCTTACAAAAAGGACCGCAAAATAAGTTTTAATCAAAATTTAGGAGTTCATATAATTGATTACGAGCTTTTCAACAAAATTATATTGCAAAAACTCGATTTCTGTTCTTTTTACTCAGTTAATATTCTAACGGGTCCATTGTTCGGCCCATTTAGACTCGCTCGTCCGAAACCTATACAAAAGGGCTGCAAAATAAGTTCTAATCCAAATTTAGGAGTTCATACAATTGATTACGAGCTTTTCAACACTATTATATTGCAAAAACTCGATTTTTGTGCTTTTTACTTAGTTAAAATTCTAACGGGTCCATTGTTCGGCCCATTTAGACCCGCTCGTCCGAAACCTCTACAAAAGGGTTGCAAAATAAGTGTTAATCCTAATTTAGGAGTTCATACAATTGATCACGAGCGTTTCAACGCGATTATATTGCAAAAACTCGATTTCTGTACTTTTTACTCAGTTAAAATTCTAACGGGTCCATTGTTCGGCCTATTTAGACCCGATCGTCCGAAACCTATACAAAAAGGGTTGCAAAAAAAGTTTTAATCCAAATTTAGGAATGCATATAATTGATTACGAGCTTTTCAACACAATTATATTTCAAAAACTCGATTTCTATACATTTTATTCAGTTAAAATTCTAACGGGTCCATTGTTCTGCCCATTTAGACTCGCTCGTCCGAAACCTCTACAAAAGGGCTGCAAAATAAGTTTTAATCAAAATTTAGGCGTTCATATAATTCATTACGAGCTTTTCAACACGATTATATTGCAAAAACTCGATTTCTGTTCTTTTTACTCAGTTAATATTCTAACGGGTCCATTGTTCGGCCCATTTAGACCCCCTCGTCCGAAACCTCTACAAAAGGGCTGCAAAATAAGTTTTAATCCAAATTTAGGAGTTCATACAATTGATTACGAGCTTTTCAACACAATTATATTGCAAAAACTCGATTTTTGTGCTTTTTACTTAGTTAAAATTCTAACGGGTCCATTGTTCGGCCCATTTAGACCCGCTCGTTTGAAACCTCTACACAAGGGTTGCACAATAAGTGTTAATCCAAATTTAGGAGTTCATACAATTGATCACGAGCGTTTCAACACGATTATATTGCAAAAACTTGATTTCTGTACTTTTTACTCAGTTAAAATTCTAACGGGTCCATTGTTCGGCCCATTTAGACTCGCTCGTCCGAAACCTCTACAAAAGGGTTGCAGAATAAGTTTTAATCAAAATTTAGGAGTCATGCAATTGATTACGAGCTTTTCAACACGATTATATTGCAAAAACTCGATTTCTGTACTTTTTACTCAGTTAAAATTCTAACGGGTCCATTGCTTGGCCTATTTAGACCCGATCGTCCGAAACCTATACAAAAAGGGTTGCTTAATAAGTTTTAATCCGAATTTAGGAATGTATATAATTGATTACGAGCATTTCAACATGATTATATTGCAAAAACTCGATTTCTATACTTTTTATTCAGTTAAAATTCTAACGGGTCCACTGTTCGGGCCATTTAGACCCGCTCGTCTGAAACCTCTACAAAAGGGTTGCAAAATAAGTTTTAATCCAAATTTAGGAGTTCATACAATTGATTACGAGCTTTTCAACACAATTATATTGCAAAAACTCGATTACTAAACTTTTAACTTGGTTAAAATTCTAATGGGTCTTATTTTCGGCCCATTAGGACCCGCTCGTCTGAAACCTCTAAAAAAGGGTTGCAAAATAAGTTTTAATCCAAATTTAAGAGTTCATACAGTTGATTACGAGCTTTTCAAAACGATTATATTGCAAAAACTAGATTTCTGTACTTTTTACTCCGTTAAAATTCTAACGGGTCCATTGTTCGGCTCATTTAGACCCGCTCGTCCGAAACCTCAACAAAAGGGTTGCAAAATAAGTTTTAATCAAAATTTAGGAGTTCATACAATTGATTACGAGATTTTCAACACAATTATATTGCAAAAACTCGATTTTTGTGCTTTTTACTCAGTTAAAATTCTAACGGGTCCATTGTTCGGCCCATTTAGACCCGCTCGTCCGAAACCTCTACAAAAAGGTTGCAAAATAAGTGTTAATCCAAATTTAGGAGTTCATACAATTGATTACGAGCGTTTCAATACGATTATATTGCAAAAACTCGATTTATGTACTTTTTACTCAGTTAAAATTCTAACGGGTCCATTGTTCGGCCCATTTAGACCGGATCGTCCGAAACCTATACAAACAGGGCTGCAAAATAAGTTTTAATCCAAATTTAGGAATGCATATAATTGATTACGTGCTTTTCAACACGATTATATTACAAAAACTCGATTTCTATACATTTTATTCAGTTAAAATTCTAACAGGTCCACTGTTCGGCCCATTTAGACCCGCTCGTCGGAAACCTCTACAAAGGATTGCAAAATAAGTTTTAAACCAAATTTAGGAATTCATACAATTGATTACGAGCTTTTCAATACGATTATATTGAAAAAACTCGATTTCTGTACTTTTTACTCAGTTAAAATTCTAACGTGTCAATTGTTCGGCCCATTTAGACTCGCTCGTCCGAAACCTTTACAAAAAAGACCGCAAAATAAGTTAGAATCAAATTTTGGGAGTTCATATAATTGATTACGAGCTTTTCAAAAACATTTTATTGCAAAATCTCGATTTCTGTTCTTTTTACTCATTTAAAATTCTAACGGGTCCATTGTTCGGCCCATTTAGACCCGCTCGTTCGAAACCTCTACAAAAGAGTTGCAAAATTAGTTTTAATCCAAATTTAGGAGTTAATACAATTGTTTACGAACTTTTCAACACGATTATATTGCAAAAACTCGATTTCTGTTCTTTTTACTAAGTTAATATTCTAACGGGTCCACTGTTCGCCCTATTTAGACCCGCTCGTCCGAAACCTTTACAAAAAAGACCGCAAAACAAGTTAGAATCAAATTTTAGGATTTCATATAATTGATTACGAGGTTTTCAACACGACTATATTGCAAAAACTTGATTTCAGTACTTTTTACTAAGTTAAAATTCTATCGGGTCCATTGTTCGGCCCATTTAGACCCGCTCGTCCGAAACCTCTACAAAAGGGTTGCAAAATAAGTTTTAATCCAAATTTAGGAGTTCGTACAATTGATTACGAGCTTTTCAATACGATTTTATTGTAAAATCTCGATTTCTGTACTTTTTACTCAGTTAAAATTCTAACGGTTCCATTGTTCGGCCCATTTAGAAACGCTCGTCCGAAACCTTTACAAAAAAAGACCGCAAAAGAATTTAGAATCAAATTTTAGGAGTTCATATAATTGATTACGAGCTTTTCAACACGATTATATTGAAAAATCTCGATTACAGTTCTTTTTACTCAGTTAAAATTCTAACGGGTCCATTGTTCGACCCGTTTAGACCCGCTCGTCCGAAACCTCTACAAAAGGGTTGGAAAATAAGTTTTAATCCAAATTTAGGAGTTCATACAATTGTTTACGAGCTTTTCAACACAATTATATTGCAAAACTCTATTTTTGTGCTTTTTACTCAGTTAAAATTCTAACGGGTCCATTGTTCGGCCCATTTAGACCCGCTCGTCCAAAACCTCTACAAAAGGGTTGGAAAATAAGTTTTAATCCAAATTTAGGAGTTCATACAATTGTTTACGAGCTTTTCAACACGATTATATTGAAAAAACTAGAATTATGTACTTTTTAATCAGTTAATATTTTAACGGGTCCATTGTTCGTCCCATTTAGACTCGCTCGTCCGAAACCTATACAAAAGGGCTGCAAAATAAGTTCTAATCCAAATTTAGGAGTTCATACAATTGTTTACGAGCTTTTCAACACAATTATATTGCAAAACTCTATTTTTGTGCTTTTTACTCAGTTAATATTCTAACGGGTCCATTGTTCGGCCCATTTAGACCCGATCGTCCGAAACCTATACAAAAGGGGTTGCAAAATAAGTTTTAATCCAAATTTAGGAATGCATATAATTGATACGAGCTTTTCAACATGATTATATTATAAAAACTCGATTACAGTTCTTTTTACTCAGTTAAAATTTTAACGGGTCCATTGTTCTGCCCATTTAGACCCGATCGTCCGAAACCTATACAAAAAGGGTTGCAAAATAAGTTTTAATCCAAATTTAGGAATGCATATAATTGATTAAGAGCTTTTCAACATGATTATATTGTAAAAACTAGATTACAGTTCTTTTTACTCAGTTAAAATTCTAACAGGTCCATTGTTCGGCCCATTTAGACTCGCTCGTCCAAAACCTCTACAAAAGGGTTGCAAAATAAGTTTTAAACCAAATTTAGGAGTTCATACAATTGTTTACGAGCTTTTCAACACGATTATATTGCAAAAACACGATTTCTGTTCTTTTCACTCAGTTAAAATTCTAACGGGTCCATTGTTCGCCCCATTTAGACCCGCTCGTCCGAAACTTCTACAAAAAAGGCCGACAAACAAGTTAGAATCAAATTTTAGGATTTCATATAATTGATTACGAGCTTTCAACATGACTATATTGCAAAAACATGATTTCTGTACTTTTTACACAATTAAAATTCTAACGGGTCCATTGTTCGGCCCGTTTAGACCCGCTCGTCCGAAACCTTTACAAAAAAGATCGCAAAATAAGTTTTAATCAAATCTTAGGAGTTCATATAATTGATTAAGAGCTTTTCAATATGATTATATTGCAAAAACTCGATTTCTGTTCTTTTTACTTAGTTAATATTCTAACAGGTCCATTATTCGGCCCATTTAGACCCGCTCGTCCGAAACCTCTACAAAAGGGTTGCAAAATAAGTTTTAATCCAAATTTAGGAGTTCATATAATTGATTACGAGCTTTTCAACACAATTATATTGCAAAAACTCGATTTTTGTACTTTTTACTCAGTTAAAATTCTAACGGGTCCATTGTTCGGCCCATTTAGACTCGCTCGTCCGAAACCTCTACAAAAGGGTTGCAAAATAAGTTTTAATCAAAATTTAAGAGTTCATGCAATTGATTACGAGCTTTTCAACACGATTATATTGCAAAAACTCAATTTATGTACTTTTTACTCTGTTAAAATTCTAACGGGTCCATTGTTCGGCCCATTTAGACCCGCTCGTCTGAAACCTTTACAAAAAAGATCGTAAAATAAATTTTAATCAAATTTTAGGAGTTCATAAAAATGATTTAGAGCTTTTCAACACGATTATATTGCAAAAACTTAATTTCTGTACTTTTTACTCGGTTAATATTCTAGCGGGTCCATTGTTATGCCCATTTAGACCCGCTCGTCCGAAACCTCTACAAAAGGGTTGCAAAATAAGTTTTAATCCAAATTTAGGAGTTCATATAATAGATTACGAGCTTTTCAACACGATTATATTGCAAAAACACGATTTCTGTTCTTTTTACTCAGTTAAGATTCTAACGGGTCCATTGTTATGCCCATTTAGACTCGCTCGTCCGAAACCTTACAAAAAGGACCGCAAAATAAGTTTTAATCAAAATTTAGGAGTTCGTATAATTGATTACGAGCTTTTCAACACGATTATATTGCAAAAACTCGATTTCTGTTCTTTTTACTCAGTTAATATTCTAACGGGTCCATTGTTCGGCCCATTTAGACTCGCTCGTCCGAAACATCTACAAAAGGGCTGCAAAATAAGTTTTAATCCAAATTTAGGAGTTCATACAATTGATTACGAGCTTTTCAACACAATTATATTGCAAAAACTCGATTTTTGTGCTTTTTACTCAGTTAAAATTCTAACGGGTCCATTGTTCGGCCCATTTAGATCCGCTCGTCCGGAACCTCTACAAAAGGGTTGCAAAATAACTGTTAATCCAAATTTAGGAGTTCATACAATTGATCACGAGCGTTTCAACACGATTATATTGCAAAAACTCGATTTCTGTACTTTTTACTCTGCTAAAATTCTAACGGGTCCATTGTTCGGCCTATTTATACCCGATCGTCCGAAACCTATACAAAAAGGGTTGCAAAAAAAGTTTTAATCCAAATTTTGGAATGCATATAATTGATTAATGGCTTTTCAACACGATTATATTTCAAAAACTCGATTTCTATACTTTTTACTTAGTTAGAATTCTAACGGGTCCACTGTTCGGCCCATTTAGACCCGCTCGTCCGAAACCTTTACGAAAAAGATCGCAAAATAAGTTAGAATCATATTTTAGGAGTTCATATAATTGATTAGGAGCTTTTCAACACGATTATATTGCAAAAACGTGATTTCTGTTCTTTTTCCTCAGTTAATATTCTAACGGGTCCATTGTTCGGCCCATTTAGACCCGCTCGTCCGAAACCTCTACAAAAGGGTTGCAAAATAAGTTTTAATCCAAATTTAGGAGTTCATACAATAGATTACGAGCTTTTCAACACAATTATATTGCAAAAACTCAATTTTTGTGCTTTTTACTCAGTTAAAATTCTAATGGGTCCATTGTTCGGCCCATTTAGACCCGCTCGTCCGAAACCTTTACAAAAAAGATCACAAAATAAGTTAGAATCAAATTTTAGGAGTTCATATAATTGATTAAGAGCTTTTCAACACGATTATATTGCAAAAACGCGATTTCTGTTCTTTTTACTCAGTTAATATTCTAACGGGTCCATTGTTCGGCCCATTTAGACCCGCTCGTCCGAAACCTCTACAAAAGGGTTGCAAAATAATTTTTAATCCAAATTTAGGAGTTCATACAATAGATTACGAGCTTTTCAACACAATTATATTGCAAAAACTCGATTTTTTTGCTTTTTACTCAGTTAAAATTCTAACGGGTCCATTGTTCGGCCCATTTAGACACGCTCGTCCGAAACCTCTACAAAAGGGTTGCAAAGTAAGTGTTAATCCAAATTTAAGAGTTCATACAATTGATCACGAGCGTTTCAACACGATTATATTGCAAAAACTCGATTTCTGTAGTTTTTACTCAGTTAAAATTCTAACGGGTCCATTGTTCGGCCCATTTAGACTCGCTCGTCCGAAACCTCTACAAAAGGGTTGCAAAATAAGTTTTAATCAAAATTTAGGAGTTCATGCAATTGATTACGAGCTTTTCAACACGATTATATTGCAAAAACTCGATTTCTGTACTTTTTACTCAGTTAAAATTCTAACGGGTCCATTGTTCGGCCCATTTAGACCCGCTCGTCCGAAACCTTTACAATAAAAGATCGCAAAATAAATTTTAATCAAATTTTAGTAGTTCATATAATTGATTAAGAGCTTTTCAACACGATTATATTGAAAAAACTTGATTTCTGTACTTTTTACTCAGTTAATATTCTAACGGGTCCATTGTTCGGCCCATTTAGACCCGCTCGTCCGAAACCTCTACAAAAGGGTTGGAAAATAAGTTTTAATCCAAATTTAGGAGTTCATACAATAGATTACGAGCTTTTCAAAGCAATTATATTGCAAAAACTCAATTTTTTTTGCTTTTTACTCAGTTAAAATTCTAACGGGTCCATTGTTCGGCCCATTTAGACTCGCTCGTCCGAAACCTTTACAAAAAACATCGCAAAATAAGTTAGAATCAAATTTTAGGAGTTCATATAATTGATTAAAAGCTTTTCAACACGATTATATTGCAAAAACTCAATTCTATACTTTTTACTCGGTTATAATTCTAACGGGTCCATTGTTATGCCCATTTAGACTCGCTCGTTCGAAACCTTACAAAAAGGACCGCAAAATAAGTTTTAATCAAAATTTAGGAGTTCATATAATTGATTACGAGCTTTTCAACACGATTATATTGCAAAAACTCGATTTCTGTTCTTTTTACTCAGTTAAGATTCTAACGGGTCCATTGTTATGCTCATTTAGACTCGCTCGTCCAAAACCTTACAAAAAGGACCGCAAAATAAGTTTTAATCAAAATTTAGGAGTTCATATAATTAATTACGAACTTTTCAACACGATTATATTGCAAAAACTCAATTTCTGTTCTTTTTACTCATTTAATATTCTAACGGGTCCATTGTTCGGCCCATTTACACCCGCTCGTCCGAAACCTCTACAAAAGGGCTGCAAAATAAGTTTTAATCCAAATTTAGGAGTTCATACAATTGATTACGAGCTTTTCAACACAATTATATTGCAAAAACTCAATTTTTGTGCCTTTTACTCAGTTAAAATTCTAACGGGTCCATTGTTCGGCCCATTTAGACCCGCTCGTCTGAATCCTCTACAAAAGGGTTGCAAAATAAGTGTTAATCCAAATTTAGGAGTTCATACAATTGATCACGAGCGTTTCAGCACGATTATATTGCAAAAACTCGATTTCTGTACTTTTTACTCAGTTAAAATTCTAACGGGTTCATTGTTCGGCCTATTTAGACCCGATCGTCCGAAACCTATACAAAAAGGGTTGCAAAAAAGTTTTAATCCAAATTTAGGAATGCATATAATTGATTACTGGCTTTTCAACACGATTATATTTCCAAAACTCGATTTCTATACTTTTTACTCAGTTAGAATTCTAACGGGTCCACTGTTCGGCCCATTTAGACCCGCTCGTCCGAAACCTTTAGGAAAAAGATCGAAAAATAAGTTAGAATCAAATTTTATGAGTTCATATAATTGATTAGGAGCTTTTCAACACGATTATATTGCAAAAACATGATTTTTGTTCTTTTTCCTCAGTTAATATTCTAACGGGTCTATTGTTCGGCCCAATTAGACCCGCTCGTCCGAAACCTCTACAAAAGGGTTGCAAAATAAGTTTTAATCCAAATTTAGGAGTTCATACAATTGATTACGACCTTTTCAACACAATTATATTGCAAAAACACAATTTTTGTGCTTTTTACTCAGTTAAAATTCTAATGGGTCCATTGTTCGGCCCATTTAGACCCGCTCGTCCGAAACCTTTACAAAAAAGATCACAAAATAAGTTAGAATAGAATTTTAGGAGTTCATATAATTGATTAAGAGCTTTTCAACACGATTATATTGCAAAAACGCGATTTTTGCTCTTTTTCCTCAGTTAATATTCTAACGGGTCTATTGTTCGGCCCATTTAGACCCGCTCGTCCGAAACCTCTACAAAAGGGTTGCAAAATAAGTTTTAATCCAAATTTAGGAGTTCATACAATTAATTACGAGCTTTTCAACACAATTATATTGCAAAAACTCGATTTCTGTTCTTTTTACTCAGTTAATATTCTAACGGGTCCATTGTTCGGCTCATTTAGACCCGCTCGTCCGAAACCTTTACAAAAAAGATCGCAAAATATGTTAGAATCAAATTTTAGGAGTTCATATAATTGATTAAGAGCTTTTCAACACGATTATATTGCAAAAACTCAATTTCTATACTTTTTACTCAGTTAAAATTCTAACGTGTCCAGTGTTCTGCCTATTTAGACCCGCTCGTCCGAAACCTCTACAAAAGGGCTGCAAAATAAGTTTTAATCCAAATCTAGGAGTTCATACAGTTAATTACGAGCTTTTCAACACAATTATAATACAAAAACTCGATTTTTGTGCTTTTTACTCAGTTAAAATTCTAACGGGTCCATTGTTCGGCCCATTTTGACCCGCTCATCCGAAACCTCTACAAAAGGGTTTTAAAATAAGTTTTAATCCAAATTTAGGAGTTCATACAATTGATTACGAGCATTTCAACACAATTATATTGCAAAAACTCGATTTGTGTGCTTTTTACTCAGTTAAAATTCTAACGGGTCCATTGTTCGGCCCATTTAAAACCGCTCATCCGAAACCTCTACAAAAAGGTTGCAAATTAAAGTTTTAATCCAAATTTAGGAGTTCATACAATTGATTACGAGCTTTTCAATACGATTATATTGCAAAAACTCGATTTCTGTACTTTTTACTCAGTTAAAATTCTAACGGGTCCGTTGTTCGGCCCTTTTAGACCCGCTCGTCCGAAACAATTACAAAAAAGACCGCAAAATATGTTAGAATCAAATTTTAGGAGTTCATATAATTGAATAAAAGCTTTTCAACATGATTATATTGCAAAATCTCGATTACAGTTCTTTTTACTCAGTTAAAATTCTAACG
The DNA here is from genome assembly GCA_030270665.1 of Hibiscus trionum. NCBI lineage: Eukaryota > Viridiplantae > Streptophyta > Magnoliopsida > Malvales > Malvaceae > Hibiscus > Hibiscus trionum. The sequence goes on along the minus strand of BSYR01000010.1, from coordinate 30,894,492 downwards.
GGTCCATTGTTCGGCCCATTTAGACCCGCTCGTCCGAAACCTCTACAAAAGGGTTGCAAAGTAAGTTTTAATCCAAATTTAGGAGTTCATACAATTGTTTACGAGCTTTTCAACACGATTATATTGCAAAAACTCAATTTATGTACTTTTTACTCAGTTAAAATTCTAATGGGTCCATTGTTCGGCCCATTTAGACCCGCTCGTCCGAAACCTTTACAAAAAAGATTGCAAAATAAATTTTAATCAAATTTTAGTATTTCATATAATTGATTAAGAGCTTTTCAGCACGATTATATTGCAAAAACTTGATTTCTGTTCTTTTTACTCAGTTAATATTCTAACGGGTCCATTGTTCGGCCCATTTAGACCCGCTCGTCCGAAACCTCTACAAAAGGGTTGCCAAATAAGTTTTAATCCAAATTTAGGAGTTCATACAATTGATTACGAGCTTTTCAACACAATTATGTTGCAAAAACTCGATTTTTGTGCTTTTTACTCAGTTAAAATTCTAACGGGCCCATTGTTCGGCCCATTTAGACCCGCTCGTCCGAAACCTTTACAAAAAAGATCGCAAAATAAGTTAGAATAAAATTTTAGGAGTTCATATAAATGATTAAGAGCTTTTCAACACTATTATATTGCAAAAACGCGATTTCTGTTCTTTTTCCTCAGTTAATATTCTAACGGGTCTATTGTTCTGCCCATTTAGACCCGCTCGTCTGAAACCTCTACAAAAGGGTTGCAAAATAAGTTTTAATCCAAATTTAGGAGTTCATACAATTGATTACGAGCTTTTCAACACAATTATATTGCAAAAACTCGATTTCTGTTATTTTTACTCAGTTAATATTCTAACGGGTCCATTGTTCGGCTCATTTAGACCTGCTCGTCCGAAACCTTTACAAAAAAGATCGCAAAATAAGTTAGAATCAAATTTTAGGAGTTCATATAATTTATTAAGAGCTTTTCAACACGATTATATTGCAAAAACTCAATTTCTATACTTTTTACTCGGTTAAAATTCTAACGGGTCCATTGTTCTGCCTATTTAGACTCGCTCGTCCGAAACCTTACAAAAAGGACCGCAAAATAAGTTTTAATCAAAATTTAGGAGTTCATATAATTGATTACGAGCTTTTCAACATGATTATATTGCAAAAACTCGATTTCTGTTCTTTTTACTCAGTTAATATTCTAACGGGTCCATTGTTCGGCCCATTTAGACCCGCTCGTCCGAAACCTCTACAAAAGGGCTGCAAAATAAGTTTTAATCTAAATTTAGGAGATCATACAATTGATTACGAGCTTTTCAGCACAATTATACTGCAAAAACTTGATTTTTGTGTTTTTTACTCAGTTAAAATTCTAACGGGTCCATTGTTCGGCCCATTTAGACCCGCTCGTCCGAAACCTCTACAAAAGGGTTGCAAAATAAGTGTTAATCCAAATTTAGGAGTTCATACAATTGATCACGAGCGTTTCAACACGATTATACTGCAAAAACTCGATTTCTGTGCTTTTTACTCAGTTAAAATTCTAACGGGTCCATTGTTCGGCCTATTTAGACCCGATCGTCCGAAACCTATACAAAAAGGGTTGCACAATAAGTTTTAATCCAAATTTAGGAATGTATATAATTGATTACGAGCATTTCAACATGATTATATTGCAAAAACTCGATTTCTATACTTTTTACTCAGTTAAAATTCTAACGGGTCCACTGTTCGGCCCATTTAGACCCGCTCGTCCGAAACCTCTACAAAAGGGTTGCAAAATAAGTTTTAATCCAAATTTAGGAGTTCATACAATTTATTACGAGCTTTTCAACACAATTATATTGCAAAAACTCGATTACTATACTTTTTACTTAGTTAAAATTCTAATGGGTTTTATTTTCGGCCCATTAGGACCCGCTCGTCTGAAACCTCTAAAAAAGGGTTGCAAAATAAGTTTTAATCCAAATTTAAGAGTTCATACAAATGATTACGAGCTTTTCAAAACGATTATATTGCAAAAACTAGATTTATGTACTTTTTACTTCGTTAAAATTCTAACGGGTCCATTGTTCGGCTCATTTAGACCCGCTCGTCCGAAACCTCAACAAAAGGGTTGCAAAATAAGTTTTAATCCAAATTTAGGAGTTCATACAATTGATTACAAGCTTTTCAACACAATTATATTGCAAAAACTCCATTTTTGTGCTTTTTACTCCGTTAAAATTCTAACGGGTCCATTATTCGGCTCATTTAGACCGGCTCGTCCGAAACCTCTACAAAAAGGTTGCAAAATAAGTGTTAATCTAAATTTAGGAGTTCATACAATTGATTACGAGCATTTCAATACGATTATATTGCAAAAACTCGATTTCTGTACTTTTTACTCAGTTAAAATTCTAACGGGTCCATTGTTCGGCCCATTTAGACCCGATCGTCCGAAACCTATACAAAAAGGGCTGCAAAATAAGTTTTAATCCAAATTTAAGAATGCATATAATTGATTACGTGCTTTTGAACACGATTATATTACAAAAACTCGATTTCTATACGTTTTACTCAGTTAAAATTCTAACGGGTCCACTGTTCGGCCCATTTAGACCCGCTCGTCCGAAACCTTTACAAAGGGTTGCAAAATATGTTTTAAACCAAATTTAGGAGTTCATACAATTGATTACGAGCTTTTGAATACGATTATATTGCAAAAACTCGATTTCTGTACTTTTTACTCAGTTAAAATTCTAACGGGTCCATTGTTCGGCCCATTTAGACTCGCTCGTCCGAAACCTTTACAAAAAAGACCGCAAGATAAGTTAGAATCAAATTTTGGGAGTTCATATAATTGATTACGAGCTTTTCAAAAATATTATATTGCAAAATCTCGATTTCTGTTCTTTTTACTCAGTTAAAATTCTAACGGGTCTAATGTTCGGCCCATTTAGACCCGCTCGTCCGAAACCTCTACAAAAGAGTTACAAAATAAGTTTTAATCCAAATTTAGGAGTTCATACAATTGTTTACGAGCTTTTTAACACGATTATATTGCAAAAACTCGATTTCTGTTCTTTTTACTCAGTTAAAATTCTAACGGGTCCACTGTTCGCCCCATTTAGACCCGCTCGTCCGAAACCTCTACAAAAAAGACCGCAAAACAAGTTAGAATCAAATTTTAGGATTTCATATAATTGATTACGAGCTTTTCAACACGACTATATTGCAAAAACTTGATTTCTGTACTTTTTACTCAGTTAAAATTCTAACGGGTCCATTGTTCGGCCCATTTAGACCCGCTCGTCCGAAACCTCTACAAAAGGGTTGCAAAATAAGTTTTAATTCAAATTTAGGAGTTCATACAATTGATTACGAGCTTTTCAATACGATTATATTGTAAAATCTCGATTTCTGTACTTTTTACTCAGTTAAAATTCTAACGGGTCCATTGTTCGGCCCATTTAGACACGCTCGTCCGAAACCTTTACAAAAAAAGACCGCAAAAGAAGTTAGAATCAAATTTTAGCAGTTCATATAATTGATTACGAGCTTTTCAACACGATTATATTGAAAAATCGCTCTATTTGCTACCAACAATATCAATATTAATTTACTTTCGTACTCTCAGCGTTATATACATACTCAAATAACATCAAACAATATTAATATTTTTTCACGGGTATACACGGCCATTCTGAAACAAGCCAAAAATATAAAACTTGGGAAATTATTGACTCCTTAAATACAAATAATAATAATGTTCCTTGGTTTTTAGGAGGGGATTTTAACGAAATCCTATCCGACTCCGAAAAGCAAGGTGGAAGTCGTAGGGCTAGATCCCAAATAACCAACTTTCGTCAATGTCTTTCACACAACAACCTTTTTGACTGCAAACCAACATCGGGTTGGTTCACTTGGACGAAAGTTGGGCCTTTAACCCCAACTATTCATGAAAGATTAGACCGGTTCGTTGCTAACTCGGCTTGGCAGAATCTGTTTCCTTCATTTCGTATCACAACGGACTATGTGGCCAAGTCTGACCACTGTTTCCTGTCTCTCGACACTTCCCCTGCGATTACCCCTCTTCATCGCTCACCCAGTACTTTCCGTTTTGAGAACTGCTGGGCTAATAATGAAGACAATATCTCAACTATTAAACGTACCTGGAAAAATACCTCTGGAACAACTATTGATAAAATACATGCTGTCGGTAATAGTCTAGAGGAATGGCAGAACCAACAGAGACTTAAATCCTCCGGGCGTATTAATTTCCTGACCAAGAAAATTAACAAATTCCTTTGTCGCCCCCTAACTGCTGCAACTGAAGGCATTTATTTAAAATACCGAACTGAACTCAACAAACTGCTAACGGAACAAGAAACTTATTGGGCTCAAAGATCTCGCACGCTTTGGCTTTCTCAAGGTGATAAAAATACGAGATTTTTTCATGCTCGGGCAAACAATAGAAGGAAAACAAATTCGATTAATGGTTTATTTGACTCCAATTCGAACTGGTGTACGACTGAATCAGATCTCATGTCTATTGCTTCTAGTTACTTCCAAAATCTCTTTACGTCTTCCAACCCTCAAATCTCCGATAACATTCTTGATAAAATTACCCCGTCCATTACTCAATCTATGAATGATAACTTACAACGATCCTTCACTAAGGAAGAAATACTCCACGCCTTCCTAGACATTGATCCTAGGAAAGCTCCTGGTATTGATGGACTACCTAGTAGTTTTTTCCGTCAGCACTGGGACACTGTTGGAGAAGACGTTATTAGTCTATGCCTTAACTTATTAAATGGCACTATTGATATGTCTTTGGTCAATAAAACTATTTTGGTTCTAATTCCCAAAATAAATGACCCGACTACCATGAGACACCTTAGACCGGTCAGTCTTTGTACTGTTCTTTACAAAATAGTTGCTAAAACCATTGTTAACAGAATGAAGCAAACAATTCCCATTTGTATTAGCACTAATCAAGCAGCCTTCGTCCAGGGGCGCAACATCTCTAATAATATTCTTGTAGCTCATGAAATAATTCACAATATCAACTCAGGGGCAACCAAATCATCTCAAGGAGTCGCTCTTAAACTAGATATGGAAAAGGCTTTTGATCGAGTCGAATGGTCCTTCTTAGCAAATGTTATGGAACGCATGGGTTTCGCATCTGACTGGATTTCCCTCATAATGCGATGTATTACCACCGTTTCTTTCTCAGTTAAAATTAATAACTCTTACTCCCCCTTTTTTCAACCTCAACGTGGGTTACGACAAGGTGATCCTCTTTCACCTTTCCTTTTTCTATTCTGCACACAAGGGCTCTCTGCCTACCTATCTGCTGCTCAACAAACAAACATTCTTCCGGGGCTTGGTGCATGCAAATATGGTCCTAAAGTCAATCATCTTCTTTTTGCTGATGATTGTATGGTTTTCATTAATAACTCTGTATCTGAAGCTTCTCATCTCAAAAGAGCTCTGCACACTTATGCTGCTGCCTCTGGTCAAGCGGTAAACTTTGAGAAATCAACAATTTTTTATAACCCCCGTACACCATCCTCTACTAGATCTGCGATAAATAGCCTCTTGCAAGTACGTGAGGTGTCCAACCCTGGTGTTTATCTAGGTGTTCTTCTTCTCATAGGAAAGAATAAAACTGAATCTCTAGGATTTGTACGTGATAAAGTCCACGATCGTCTCTCTAGCTGGGATAAACATCTTCTATCTTTCAGTGGCCGAGAGATTTTCATTAAAGCAGTCCTACAATCCCTACCTCAATATGTTATGTCCTGTTATCTCCTGCCCCAAAACATTATTGATGATATGACTTCAGCTATCAGGCAATATTGGTGGACAGGAAAGTCCAATAAAAAAGGATGGCATATGCTTCCATGGAACCATGTCTGTTTACCTAAGGCTGCTGGAGGAATGGGGTTTAAAGACTTACATGACTTCAATGTTGCTCTCTTGGGTAAACAAATATGGCGTCTCATTTGTGAACCAGATTCTCTACTAGGCCAAATTTATCGTGCTAAATATTTCCCTTCTGGGAATATCCTCGATTCCTCCAGGCCTATTCGTGGCTCCTTCGCCTGGCAAGGTATGTACAATGCTATACACCGCCTTCTCCAGGGTTCCTATACCGTCCAGGAATTAATAGTAATATTAGAGTACATAAAGACATCTGGGGCGGTCCTTCCCCTATTACCCTTACTGGGGATTATGAACTCTCGGATGAGATTCATATTCGTTGTCGTGATTTCATGGTCCGTAACCAAACCGCTTGGGATCCCATCAAAGTACATCGTTATTTTAATCCAATGGACGCGTCCACCATTCTTAGTATACCAATTATAAATGATCATCGTGACTCTATTCTTTGGTCTTCTAACGACTCGGGCATTTACTCGGTTCGTTCTGGTTATCTTTTCTTACAACGTTCTATGCCTCCACTAACACCACCCACTCGTTTTTGGAAATATCTATCCAAAGTCAAGGCTTTGCCTAAAGTCAAAACTTTTGGATGGCGTATGGCGTCTGGTGCGTTACCAGTTGGTTCTAAAATGCAAGTTTTCTCACCAGACTCGGGGCCTTGCCCCATTTGTGGTGGTCACTCAGAGACTATTCTCCATGCTCTTCGGGATTGCAAAGGGGCCACTGAAGCTCTACAGCTATCTGGTATTCCCATTGGCCTTTACAGGAGTTCGGCTACTACACCTTTACAATGGTTGGAAGAGGCCGCCCATCTTCTTCCCTCTGATAAATTTGGTCTTTTCCTTACTACTGTCTGAAATGTTTGGAATAGGCGTAATGACTGGATTCATAACCATCATTTGCAACCATCCTGGCTTATTGCCGTCAATTCCATTAGTTTACATAACGACTTTTACAACGCATCTGCGCCTTCTACTCCAGTGCCTTCATTTTTTTCCTCTCCAAGTTTGATTCCTCCTCCATCTAACCACATTAAAATTAATATAGATGGGGCTTTCAATCCTTCTACACGTTCTGCGGCTGTTGGCGCTGTTGCACGTGACTCTACAGAAGCAGTTGTAGGGGGCCTCGCTTTTCCGCTAGGCAGCCGCCCTGATGCAGTTACTTGTGAAGGTGAAAGCCTTCTTGCCGGAGTCACTTTCGCTCGCTCTCAAGGTTGGACCCAAATTCTTCTTGAAACTGATTGCGCTTCCATTGCAAATAGAATCAACAATCCAGGATTAGACCTCTCTACATCGGGACCTCACATTCATCAGATTCGGGAGTCTCTTCATGACTTTGTATCAGCTTCTGTTTCCTTTGTACGCCATGAGGCAAATCATGTAGCACATTCTTTGGCTGCTTTTTCGCTTGGCAATATGTCTGCCTTATCTTTTGATTCTGTTATTCATCCTTGTATCAATCACCTTGTAACAAATTCTTCTTGAATTAATAAAACATAGGACCTCTTTTCCCCTTTTTAGGGTCCTCTAGCTTTGCTTGAAGGACAGTAGTAGGGGATTCTAACGAGGCCTTTATTTCAAAAAAAAATCTAACGGGTCCATTGTTAGACCCATTTAGACCCGCTCGTCCGAAACCTCTACAAAAGGGTTGCAAAATAAGTTTTAATCCAAATTTAAGAGTTCATACAATTGTTTACGAGCTTTTCAACACAATTATATTGCAAAAACTCGATTTTTGTTCTTTTTACTCAGTTAAAATTCTAACGGGTCCATTGTTCGGCCCATTTAGACCCGATCGTCCGAAACCTATACAAAAGGGGTTGCAAAATAAGTTTTAATCCAAATTTAGGAATGCATATAATTGATTACGAGCTTTTCAACATGATTATATTGTAAAAACTCGATTACAGTTATTTTTACTCAGTTAAAATTTTAACGGGTCCATTGTTCGGCCCATTTAGACCCGATCGTCCGAAACCTATACAAAAGGGGTTGCAAAATAAGTTTTAATCCAAATTTAGGAATGCATATAATTGATTACGAGCTTTTCAACAAGATTATATAGTAAAAACTCGATTACAGTTCTTTTTACTCAGTTAAAATTCTAACGGGTCCATTGTTCGGCCAATTTAGACCCGCTCATCCAAAACCTCTACAAAAGGGCCGCAAAATAAGCTTTAAATCAAATTTAGGAGTTCATATAATTGATTACAAGCTTTTCAACACAATTATATTGCAAAAACTCGATTTTTGTGCTTTTTACTCAGTTAAAATTCTAACGGGTCCATTGTTCGGCCCATTTAGACCCGCTCGTCCGAAACCTCTACAAAAAAGACCGCAAGACATGTTTTAATCAAATCTTAGGAGTTCATATAATTGATTACGAGGTTTCCAACACGATTATATTGCAAAAACACAATTTCTGAACTTTTGACTTAGCTAAAATTCTAATGGGTACATTGTTCGGCCCATTTAGACCCGCTCGTCCAAAACCTCTACAAAAAAGACCGATAAACAAGTTATAATCAAATTTTAGGAGTTTATATAATTGATTACGAGCTTATCAACACGATTATATTGTAAAAACTCAATTTTTGATCTTTTTACTCAGTTAAAATTCTAACGGGTCCATTGTTCGGCCCATTTAGACCAGCTCGTCTGAAACCTATACAAAAGGGTTGCAATATAAGTTTTAATCCAAATTTAGGAGTTCATACAATTGATTACGAGCTTTTCAACACGATTATATTGCAAAAACTCAATTTCTGTATTTTTTACTCAGTTAAAATTCTAATGGCTCCATTGTTCGGCCCATTTAGACCCGCTCATCCGAAACCTCTACAAAAAGGGCTGCAAAATAAGTTTTAATCCAAATTTAGGAGGTCATACAATTGATTACGAGCTTTTCAATACGATTATAATGTAAAATCTCGATTTCTGTGCTTTTTACTCAGTTAAAATTCTAATGGGTTCATTGTTCGAACCATTTAGACCCGCTCATCCGAAACCTCTACAAAAGGGTTGCAAAATAAGTTTTAATCCAAATTTAGGAGTTCATACAATTGTTTACGAGCTTTTCAACACGATTATATTGCAAAAACTCGATTTTTGTGCTTTTTACTCAGTTAAAATTCTAACGGGTCCATTGTTCGGCCCATTTAGACCCGATCGTCCGAAACCTATACAAAAGGGGTTGCAAAATAAGTTTTAATCCAAATTTAGGAATGCATATAATTGATTACGAGCTTTTCAACATGATTATTTGTAATAACTCGATTACAGTTCTTTTTACTCCGTTAAAATTTTAACGGGTCCATTGTTCGGCCCATTTAGACCCGATAGTTCGAAACCTATACAAAAGGGGTTGCAAAATAAGTTTTAATCCAAATTTAGGAATGCATATAATTGATTACGAGCTTTTCAACATGATTATATTGTAAAAACTCGATTATAGTTCATTTTACTCAGTTAAAATTCTAACGGGTCCATTGTTCGGCCAATTTAGACCCGCTCATCCAAAACCTCTACAAAAGGGCTGCAAAATAAGCTTTAAACCAAATTTAGGAGATCATATAATTGATTACAAGCTTTTCAACACAATTATATTGCAAAAACTCGATTTTTGTGCTTTTTACTAGGTTAAAATTCGAACGGGTCCATTGTTCAGCCCATTTAGACCCGCTCGTCCGAAACCTTTACAAAAAAGACCGCAAAACATATTTTAATCAAATCTTAGGAGTTCATATAATTGATTACGAGGTTTCCAACACGATTATATTGCAAAAACACAATTTCTGAACTTTTGACTTAGCTAAAATTCTAATGGGTACATTGTTCGGCCCATTTAGACCCGCTCGTCCGAAACCTCTACAAAAAAGACCGATAAACAAGTTATAATCAAATTTTAGGAGTTTATATAATTGATTACAAGCTTATCAACACGATTATATTGTAAAAACTCAATTTTTGATCTTTTTACTCAGTTAAAATTCTAACGGGTCCATTGTTCGGCCCATTTAGACCAGCTCGTCTGAAACCTCTACAAAAGGGTTGCAATATAAGTTTTAATCCAAATTTAGGAGTTCATACAATTGATTACGAGCTTTTCAACACGATTATATTGCAAAAACTCGATCTCTGTACTTTTTACTCAGTTAAAATTCTAACGGCTCCATTGTTCGGCCCATTTAGACCCTAATGTCCGAAACCTCTACAGAAAGGGCTGCAAAATAAGTTTTAATCCAAATTTAGGAATTCATACAATTGATTACGAGCTTTTCAATACGATTATATGAACTCCTAAAATTTGATTATAACTTATTTTGCGGTCTTTTTTTGTAGAGGTTTCGGACAAGCGGGTCTAAATGGGCCGAACAATGTACCCGTAAGAACTTTAACTGAGTCAAAAGTTCAGAAATTGAGTTTTTGCAATATAATCGTGTTGAAAAGCTCATAATCAATTACATGAACTCCTAAAATTTGATTAAACTTATTTTTCGGTCTTTTTTGTAGAGGTTTCGGACGAGCAGGTCTAAATATGCCGAACAATGGACCCGTTAGAATTTTAACTGAGTAAAAAGTACAGAAATTGAGTTTTTGCGAAATAATCGTGTTGAAAAGATCGTATTCAATTATATGAACTCCTAAAATTTGATTAAAACTTGTTTTGCGGTCTTATTTATTGAGGATTGGGACGAGCGGGTCCAATTGGGCCGAACAATGGAACCGTTATAATTTTAACTGAGTGCAAAGAACATAAATTGAGTTTTTGCAATAAAATCTTGTTTAAAAGCTCGTAATCAATTATATGAACTCCTAAAATGTGATTATAACTTGTTTTACGGTTTTTTTGTAGAGGTTTCGGACGAGCGGGTCTAAATGGGCCGAACAATGGACCCGTTAGAACTTTAACTGAGTCAAAAGTTCATAAATTGAGTTTTTGCACTATAATCGTGTTAAAAAGCTCGTAATCAATTATATGGGTCGAACAATGGGTCTAAATGGGTCGAACAATGGAATCGTTAGAACTTTAACTGAGTAAAAAGTATAGAAATCGAGTTTTTTCAATATAATCGTGTTGAAAAGCTCATAATCAATTATATGAACTTCTAAATTTGGATTAAAACTTATTTTGCATCCCTTTTTGTAGAGGTTTCGGACGAGCGGGTCTAAATGGGCCGAACAATGTACCCGTTAGAATTTTAATGCAGTAAAAAGTACAGAAATCGAGTTTTTGCAATATAATCATGTTGAAAAGCACGTAATCAATTATATGAACACCTAAGATTTGATTAAAACTTGTTTTGCGGTCATTTTTGTAAAGGTTTCGGACGAGTGGGACTAAATGGGCCGAAAAATGGACCGTTAGAATTTTAACTGAGTAAAAATTACAGAAATCAAGTTTTTGCAATATAATCATGTTGAAAAGCTCGTAATCAATTGAATGAACTCCTAAATTTAGATTAAAACTTATTTTGCAATCCTTTTGTAGAGGTTTCGGACGAGCGGGTCTAAATGGGCCGAACAGTGGACCCATTAGAATTTTAACTGAGTAAAAAGAATAGAAATTGAGTTTTTGCAATATAATCGTGTTGAAAAGCTCGTAATGAATTATATGAACTCCTAAATATGGATTAAAACTTATTTTGCCATCTTTTTTGTAGAGGTTTCGGACGAGCGGGTCTCAATTGGCCGAACAATGGACCCATTAGAATTTTAACTAAGTCAAAAGTTCAGAAATTGACTTTTTGCAATATAATCGTGTTGGAAAGCTCGTAATCAATTGTATGAACTCCTAAAATTTGATTAAAACTTGTTTTGCGGTCTTTTTTGTAGAGGTTTCGGATGAGTGGGTCTAAATGGGCAGAACAATGGACCCATTAGAATTTCAACTGAGTAAAAAGTACAGAAATCGAGTTTTTGAAATATAATCATGTTGAAAAGCTCGTAATAAATTGTATGAACTCCTAAATTCAGATTAAAACTTATTTTGCAACCCTTTTGTAGAGGTTTCGGACGAGCGGGTTTAAATGGGCCGAACAATGGACACGTTAGAATTTTAACTGAGTAAAAAGAACAAAAATTTAGTTTTTGCAATATTATTGGGGCGTAAAGCTCGTAATTAATTATCTAAACTCCTAAAATTTGATTATAACTTGTTTTGCGGTTTTTTTTTGTAGAGGTTTCGGACAAGCTAGTCTAAATGGGCCGAACAATGGACCCATTAGAATTTTAACTAAGTCAAAAGTTCAGAAATTGAGTTTTTGCAATATAATCATGTTGGAAAGCTCGTAATCAATTATATGAACTCCTAAAATTTGATTAAAACTTATTTTGCGGTCTTTTTTGTAGAGGTTTCGGACGAGCGGGTCTAAATGGGCTGAGCAATGGACCCGTTAGAATTTTAACTGAGTAAAAAGTACAATAATCGAGTTTTTGCAATATAATCGTGTTGAAAAGCTCGTAATCAATTATATGAACTCCTAAATTTGGATTAAAACTTATTTTACAGCCCTTTTTTAGAGGTTTAGAACAAGCGGGTCTAAATGGGCCGAACAATGGACCCGTTAGAATTTTAACGGAGTAAAAAGTACAAAAATCAAGTTTTTGCAATATAATCGCATTGAAAAGCTCGTAATCAATTGTATGAACTCCTAAATTTGGATTAAAACTTATTTTGCAACCATTTTGTTGAGTCTTCGGAAGAGCGGGTCTAAATGGGCCGAACAATGGACCCGTTAGAATATTAACTAAGTAAAAAGAATAGAAATTGAGTTTTTGCAATATAATAGTGTTGAAAAGCTCGTCATCAATTATGTAAACTCCAAAAATTTGATTATAACTTGTTTTGCTGTCTTTTTTGTAGAGGTTTCGAACAAGCGGGTCTAAATGGGCCGAACAATGGACCCGTTAGAATTTTAACGGAGTAAAAAGTACAAAAATCGTGTTTTTGCAATATAATCGTGTTGAAAAGCTCGTAATCAATTGTATGAAATCCTAAATTTGGATTAAAACTTATTTTGCAACCCTTTTGTTGAGGTTTCAGACGAGCGGGTCTAAATGGGCCGAACAATGGACCCGTTAGAATTTTAACTGAGTAAAAAGAACAGAAATTGAGTTTTTACAATATAATAGTGTTGAAAAGCTCATCATCAATTATGTAAACTACTAAAATTTGATTATAACTTGTTTTGTTGTCTTTTTGTAGAGGTTTCGGACGAGCGTATCCAAATGGGCCGGATAATGGACCCGTTAGAATTTTAACGAAGAAAAAAGTACAGAAATCGAGTTTTTGCAATATAATCGTGTTGAAAAGCTCGTAATCAATTGTATGAACTCCTAAATTTGGATTGAAACTTATTTTGCAACCCTTTTGTAGATGTTTCGGACGAGCGGTTCTAAATGGGCCGAACAATGGACCCGTTAGAATTTTAACTGAGTAAAAAGTACAGAAATTGAGTTTTTGCAATTTAATCGTGTTGAAAAGCTTGTAATCAAATGTATGAACTCCTAAATTTGGATTAAAACTTATTTTGCAACCCTTTTGTAGAGGTTTCGGACCAGCTGGTCTAAATGGGTCGAACAATGGACTCATTAGAATTTTAACCGAGTAAAAAGAACAAAAATTGAATTTTTGCAATATAATCGTGTTGATAAGCTCGTAATTAATTATATAAACTCATAAAATTTGATTATAACGTGTTTATCGGTCTTTTTTTAGAGGTTTCGGACGAGCGGGTCTAAATAAGCCGAACAATGGACCCATTAGAATTTTAGCTAAGTCAAAAGTTCAGAAATTGTTTTTTGCAATATAATCGTGTTGGAAACCTCGTAATCAATTATATGAACTCCTAAGATTTGATTAAACCTTGTTTTGCAGTCATTTTTGTAAGGTTTCGGACGAGCAGGTCTAAATGGGCCGAACAATGGACCCGTTAGAATTTTAACTGAGTAAAAAGTACAGAAATTGAGTTTTTGCAATATAATCATGTTGAAAAACTCGTAATTAATTATATGAACTCATAAATTTGGATTAAAACTTATTTTGCAACCCTTTTTCTAGAGGTTTCGGCCGAGCGGGTCTAAATGGGCCGAACAATGGACCCGTTAGAATTTTAACGGAGTAAAAAGTACAGAAATCGTGTTTTTGCAATATAATCTTGTTGAAAAGCTCGTAATCAATTATATAAACTCCTAAATTTTGATTATAACTTGTTATGCAGTCTTTTTTGTAGAGGTTTCGGACGAGCGGGTCTAAATGGGCCGAACAATGGACCCATTAGAATTTTAACAAAGTCAAAAGTTCAGAAATCGAGTTTTTGAAATATAATCATGTTGGAAAGCTCGTTATCAATTATATGAACTCCTAAAATTTGATTCTAACTTATTTTGCGGTCTTTTTGAAGAGGTTTCGGACGAGCGGGTCTAAATGGGCCGAACAATGGACCCGTTAAAATTTTAACTGAGTAAAAAGTACATAAATTGAGTTTTTGCAATATAATCGAGTTGAAAAGCTTGTAATCAATTATATAATCTCCTAAAATATGATTATAACTTGTTTTGCGGTCATTTTTGTAGAGGTTTTGTACGAGCGGGTCTAAATGGGCCGAACAGTGGACCCATTAGAATTTTAATGGAGAAAAAAGTACAGAAATCGAGTTTTTGCAATATAATCGTGTTGAAAAGCTCGTAATCAATTATATGAACTCCTAAATTTGGATTAAAACTTATTTTGCAACCCTTTTGTAGAGGTTTCGGACGAGCGGGTCTAAATGGGCCGAACATTGAACCCGTTAGAATGTTAAAAGAGTAAAAAGCACAGAAATCGAGTTTTTGCAATATAATCGTGTTTAAAAGCTCGTAACAATTATATGAACTCCTAAATTTTGATTAAAACTTATTTTGCAGTACTTTTTGTAAGGTTTCGGACGAGCGGGTCTAAATGGGCCAAACCATGGACATGTTAGAATTTTAACTGAGTAAAAAGTACATAAATAGAGTTTTTGCATTATAATCGTGTTGAAAAGCTCGTAATCAATTATATGAACTCCTAAAATTTGATTATAACTTATTTTGCGGTCTTTTTTGTAGAGGTTTCGGTCGAACGGGTCTAATTGAGCCGAACAATGGACACATTAGAATTTTAACTGAGTAAAAAGTACAAAAATCGAGTTTATGCAATATAATCGTGTTGAAAAGCTTGTAATAAATTATATGAACTCCTAAATTTTGATTAAAATTTGTTTTGCGGTCCTTTTTTTAGATGTTTCGGACGAGCGGGTCTAAATGGGCCGAACAAACGAACCGTTAGAATTTTAACTGAGTAAAAAGTACAGTAATCGATTTTTGCAATATAATCGTGTTGAAAAGCTCGTAATCAATTGTATGAACTCCTAAAATTTGATTCTAACTTATTTTGCGGTCTTTTTTGTAGAGGTTTCGGACGAGCGGGTCTAAATGGTCCTAAAAATGGACCCGTTAGAGTTTTAACTGAGTAAAAAGTACATAAATTGAGTTTTTGCAATATAATCGTGTTGAAAAGCTCGTAAGCAAATCTATGAACTCCTAAATTTGGATTAAAACTTATTTTGCAACCCTTTTGTAGAGGTTTCAGACGAGCGGGTCCAAATGGGTCGAACAATGGAACCGTTAGAATTTTAACTGACTAAAAAGTACAGAAATCGAGTTTTTGCAATATTATCGTGTTGAAAAGCTCGTAATGAATTATATGAACTCCCAGAATTTGATTCTAACTTGTTTTGCGGTCTTTTTTGTAGAGGTTTCGGACGAGCGGGTCTAAATGGGCCGAACAATGGACCCGTTAGTATTTTAACTGAGTAAAAAGTACAAAAATCGAGTTTTTGCAAAATAATCATGTTGAAAAGCTCGTAATCAATTATATGAACTTCTAACTTTGGATTAAAAATTATTTTGTAGTCCTTTTTGTAGAGGTTTCGGACGAGCGGGTCTAAATGGGCAGAACAATGGACCCGTTAGAATTTTAACTGAGTAAAAAGTACAAAAATCGAGTTTTTGCAATATAATCGTGTTGAAAAGCTCTTAATAAATTTTATGAACTCCTAAATTTGGTTTAAAACTTATTTTGCAACCCTTTTGTAGTGGTTTCGGACGAGCGGGTCTAAATGGGCCGAACAATGGACCCGTTAGAATTTTAACTGAGTAAAAAGAATATAAATTGAGTTTTTGCAATAGAATCGTGTTGAAAAGCTCGTAATCAATTATATAAACTCCTAAAATTTGATTATAACTTGTTTTGCGGTCATTTTTGTATAGGCTTCGGACGAGCGGGTCTAAATGGGTCGAACAATGGACCCATTAGAATTTTAATGGAGTAAAAAGTACAGAAATCGAGTTTTTGCAATATAATCTTGTTGGATAGCTTGTAATCAATTATATGAACTTCTAAATTTGGATTAAAACTTATTTTGCAGCCCTTTTTGTAGAGGTTTCGGACGAGCGGAGTTAAATGGGCCGAACAATGGACCCGTTAGAATTTTAATTGAGTAAAAATTTACAGTAATCAATTTTTTGCAATATAATCGTGTTGAAAAGCTCATAATCAATTATATGAACTCATAAAATTTGATTCTAACTTATTTTGCGTTCTTTTTTGTAGAGGTTTCAACCGAGCGGGTCTAAATGGGCCGAACAATGGACCCATTAGAATTTTAACTAAGTAAAAAGTACAGAAATCGAGTTTTTGCAATATAATCATGTTAAAAAGCTAGTAATCAATTGTATGAACTCCTAAATTTGGATTAAAACTTATTTTGAAACCCTTTTGTAGAGGTTTCGGACGAGCGGGTCTAAATGGGCCGAACAATAGAACCGTTAGAATTTTAACAGAGTAAAAAGTACAGAAATCGAGTTTATGCAATATTATCGTGTTGAAAAGCTCGTAATCAATTCTATGAAATCCTAAATTTGGATTAAAACTTATTTTGCAACCCTTTTGTAGAGGTTTCGGACGAGCGGGTCCAAATGGGCCGAACAATGGAATCGTTAGAATTTTAACTGACTAAAAAGTACAGAAATCGAGTTTTTGCAATATAATCGTGTTGAAAAGCTTGTAGTCAATTATATGAACTCCTAAATTTGGATTAAAAATTATTTTACAGTCCTTTTTGTAGAGGTTTCGGACGAGCGGGTCTAAATGGGCCGAACAAAGGACCCGTTAGAATTTTAAATGAGTAAAAAGTACAGAAAACGAGTTTTTGCAATATAATCGTGTTGAAAAGCTCGTAATCAATTGTATGAACTCCTACATTTGGATTAAAACTTATTTTGCAACCCTTTTGTAGAGGTTTCGGACGAGTGGGTCTAAATGGGCCGAACAATGGACCTTTTAGAATTTTAACTAAGTCAAAAGTTCAGAAATTGAGGTTTTGCAATAGATTAGTGTTGGAAAGCTCGTAATCAACTATATGAACTCCTATAATTTGATTAAAACTTATTTTGTGGTCATTTTTGTGGAGGTTCCGGACGAGCGAGTCTAAATGGTCCGAACAATGGACCCGTTAGAATTTTAACAGAGTAAAAAGTACAGAAATCGAGTTTTTGCAATATAATCGTGTTGAGAAGTTCGTAATCAATTATATGAACTACTAAAATTTGATTATAACTTATTTTGTAGCCCTTTTGTAGAGGTTTCAGACGAGCGGGTCTAAATGGGCCGAATAATGGAACCGTTTTTTAACTGATTAAAAAGTACAGAAATCGAGTTTTTGCAATATAAACGTGTTAAAAAGCTCGTAATCAATTATATGAACTCCTAAAATTTGATTATAACTTATTTTTCGGTCTGTTTTTGTAAAGGTTTCGGACGAGCGGGTCTAAATGGGCCGAACAATGGACCCATTAGAACTTTAACTGAGTCAAAAGTTCAGAAATTTAGTTTTTGCTATATAATCGTGTTGAAAAGCTCATAATCAATTACATGAACTCCTAAAATTTGATTAAACTTATTTTGCGGTCTTTTTTGTAGAGGTTTCAGATGAGCGGGTCTAAATATGCCGAACAATGGACCCGTTAGAATTTTAACTGAGTAAAAAGTACATAAATTGAGTTTTTGCGATATAATCATGTTGAAAAGATCTTATTTAATTATATGAACTCCTAAAATTTGATTAAAACTTGTTTTGCGGTCTTATTTATTGAGGATTGGGACGAGCGGGTCCAAATGGGCCAAACAATGGAACCGTTATAATTTTAACTGAGTGCAAAGAACATAAATTGAGTTTTTGCAATAAAATCTTGTTTAAAAGCTCGTAATCAATTATATGAACTCCTAAAATGTGATTATAACTTGTTTTACGGTTTTTTTTGTAGAGGTTTCGGACGAGCGGGTCAAAATGGGCCGAACAATGGACCCATTAGAACTTTAACTGAGTCAAAAGTTGTAGAACTAATGTTTTGATATAATAATTGAAAAATGTTTTGGATTGATTTAAAAAGTATTTAAAACATTTACAAAGTCCAAACAACTTGAAATTGTGTTTAGGAAGTTTTCAAAAGGGTTTTTAATGTGTTTCAAAGGCCAATTTATACAAACCAGTCCAGGTGTTTCGAAACACCTTAGGGCGTTTCGAAACAGGGGATTCCAGTAGCATATTCGTTTCGAAACGTGTTTCGAAACGGGCTTTCCCTGGACTTGATTTTTGCCCAGTGTTTCGAAATGGGCTAGGCCGTTTCGATACGCCCACGTGGCAATGACCACAACGGTCATAAACCCCAACGGCTATCTTCCCAACTAACTTTTAAATGTAGGCGTTTCGATACGGGCTTATAGCGTTTCGATACGCGTTCCGAAACGGCAAGGGGGTGTTCCGAAACGGGTACCCTGACAGACTGCAACGGCCCTTTCTACATTGAGCGTGTTTCGAAACGGCCTCGAGCGTTTCGAAACGGGGAGCAGCAGAACTGCATTTATGGTGGGAATAAAGTCCTCAACGGCTCCAATTTGATCCCAATGGCTAGTAACGGCTACAAACTCATTTGGGAGTATAAAAGGGACCTCCAAGCATCAAGAGAAGGCTAATGCTCAGATTGTCAAACATCAAATGATCAAGAAATTGTCTTAGCACTTAAATTGTCAATTCTTGTATAGACAAACACTAGTGAGCCAAAATTGTCAAATTTGCTCGAGTGTTTTAGGATTGGGTGAGTGCAAAATTGTGCAAACAAACTCCTATTAGAGGATTACAAGTTTGCTTTGTTTATCTCTTGTAAAGAGGGTTTCAATCAAGGCTTTGGGTAGAAAGCTTGATTGGTTGTAAGGGTTTCCTCCTAAGCCTAGAAAAGGGGACGAATCAATTAGTGGATTGATTGTGAAATCCTTAGTGGGGAGCTAAGGTAGTGGATGTAGGTGCTTGTTAGAAGACCGAACCACTATAAATCATTGTGTCTTTATTCTTTCTAGCTTCCTAAACCCTTCCACATAAAAATCCACCTCTCCACCACTTGGTGAGCTTAATCGGTTGAACGAATCGAGCCCCACACAACTCAACAAAAGTTCATAAATTGAGTTTTTTCACTATAATCGTGTTCAAAAGCTCGTAATCAAATATATGAACTCCTAAAATTTGATTAAAACTTGTTTTGCGGTCTTTTTTGTAGAGGTTTCGGATGAGCGGGTCTAAATGGGTCGAACAATGGACCCGTTAGAACTTTAACTGAGTAAAAAGTTCAGAAATTGAGTTTTTGCAATATAATCATGTTGAAAAGTACGTAATCAATTATATGAACACCTAAAATTTGATTAAAACTTGTTTTGCGGTCATTTTTGTAGAGGTTTCGAATGATGGGGTCTAAATGGGCCGAACAATGGACCCGTTAGAATTTTAACGGAGTAAAAAGTACAGAAATTGAGTTTTTGCAATATAATCATGTTGAAAAGCTCGTAATCAATTGTATGAACTCCTAAATTTGGATTAAAACTTATTTTGCAGCCCTTTTTGTAGAGGTTTCAGACGAGTGGGTCTAAATGGGCCGAACAATGGAGCCGTTAGAATTTTAACTAAGTAAAAAGTACAGAAATCGAGTTTTTGCAATATAATCGTGTTGAAAAGCTCGTAATCAATTGTATGAACTCCTAAATTTGGATTAAAACTTATATTGCAACCCTTTTGTAGAGGTTTCAGACGAGCTGGTCTAAATGGGCCGAACAATGGACCTGTTAGAATTTTAACTGAGTAAAAAGATCAAAAATTGAGTTTTTACAATATAATCGTGTTGATAAGCTCGTAATCAATTATATAAACTCCTAAAATTTGATTATAACTTGTTTATCAGTCTTTTTTGTAGAGGTTTCGGACGAGCGGGTCTAAATGGGTCGAACAATGTACCCATTAGAATTTTAGCTAAGTCAAAAGTTCAGAAATTGTGTTTTTGCAATATAATCGCGTTGGAAACCTTGTAATCAATTATATGAACTCCTAAGATTTGATTAAAACATGTTTTGCGGTCTTTTTTGTAGAGGTTTCGGACGAGCGGGTCTAAATGGGCTGAACAATGGACACGTTAGAATTTTAACTGAGTAAAAAGTACAGAAATCAAGTTTTTGCAATATAATCGTGTTGAAAAGCTTGTAATCAATTATATGAACTCCTAAATTTGGTTTAAAGCTTATTTTGCAGCCCTTTTGTAGAGGTTTCGGATGAGCGGGTCTAAATTGGCCGAACAATGGACCCGTTAGAATTTTAACGGAGTAAAAAGTATAGAAATCGAGTTTTTGCAATATAATCGTGTTGAAAAGCTCGTAATCAATTGTATGAACTCCTAAATATGGATTAAAACTTATTTTGAAGCCCTTTTTGTAGAGGTTTCAGACGAGCGGGTCTAAATGGGCCGAACAATGGACCCGTTAGAATTTTAACGGAGTAAAATGTACATAAATCATGTTTTTGCAATATAATCATGTTGGAAAGCTCGTAATCACTTATATGAACACCTAAAATAAATTAAAACTTGTTTTGTGGTCATTTTTGTAAGGTTTCGGACGAGCGGGTCTAAACGGGCGGAACAATGGACCCGTTAGAATTTTAACTAAGTAAAAAGTACAGAAATCGAGTTTTTGCAATATAATCATGTTGAAAAGCTCGTAATCAATTATATGAACTCCTAAATTTGGATTAAAACTTATTTTGCAGCCCTTTTTCTAGAGGTTTCGGACGAGGGGTCTAAATGGGTCGAATAATGGACCCGTTAGAATTTTAACGGAGTAAAAAGTACAGAAATCGAGTTTTTGCAATATAATCGTGGTTAAAAGCTCGTAATCAATTATATAAACTCCTAAATTTTGATTATAACTTGTTTTGCAGTCTTTTTGTAGAGGTTTCAGAGGAGCGGGTCTAAATGGGCCGAACAATGGACCCATTAGAATTTTAACTAAGTCAAAAGTTCAGAAATTGAGTTTTTGCAATATAATTGTGTTGGAAAGCTCGTAATCAATTATATGAACTCCTAAAATTTGATTCTAACTTATTTTGAGGTCTTTTTGAAGAGGTTTCGGACGAGCGGGTCTAAATGGGCCGAACAATGGACCCGTTAGAATTTTAACTGAGTAAAAAGTACATATATTGAGTTTTTGCAATATAATCGTGTTGAAAAGCTCGTAATCAATTATATAATCTCCTAAAATATGATTATAACTTGTTTTGCGGTCATTTTAATAGAGGTTTCGGACGAGCGGGTCTAAATGGGCAGAACAGTGGACCCGTTAGAATTTTAATGGAGTAAAAAGTACAGAAATCGAGTTTTTGTAAAATAATCATGTTGAAGAGCTCGTAATCAATTGTATGAACTCCTAATTTTTTAATAAAAACTTATTTTGCAGCCCTTTTTGTAGAGGTTTTGGACGAGCGGGTCTAAATGGGCCAAATAATGGAGCCGTTAGAATTTTAACTGAGTAAAAAGTACAGAAATCGAGTTTTTGCAATATAATCATGTTGAAAAGCTCGTAATCAATTGTATGAACTCCTAAATTTGGATTAAAACTTATATTGCAACCCTTTTGTAGAGGTTTCAGACGAGCTGTTGTAAATGGGCCGAACAATGGACCCGTTAGAATTTTAACTGAGTAAAAAGATCAAAAATTGAGTTTTTACAATATAATCGTGTTGATAAGCTCGTAATCAATTATATAAACTCCTAAAATTTGATTATAACTTGTTTATCGGTCTTTTTTGTAGAGGTTTCGGATGAGCGGGTCTAAATGGGCCGAACAATGGACCCATTAGAATTTTAGCTAAGTCAAAAGTTCAGAAATTGTGTTTTTGCAATATAATCGTGTTGGAAACCTCGTAATCAATTATATGAACTCCTAAGATTTGATTAAAACATGTTTTGCGGTCTTTTTGTAGAGGTTTCGGACGAGCGGGTCTAAATGGGCTGAACAATGGACACGTTAGAATTTTAACTGAGTAAAAAGTACAGAAATCAAGTTTTTGCAATATAATCGTGTTGAAAAGCTTGTAATCAATTATATGAACTCCTAAATTTCGTTTAAAGCTTCTTTTGCAGCCCTTTTGTAGAGGTTTCGGATGAGCAGGTCTAAATTGGCCGAACAATGGACCCGTTAGAATTTTAACGGAGTAAAAAGTATAGAAATCGAGTTTTTGCAATATAATCGTGTTGAAAAGCTCTTAATCAATTGAATGAACTCCTAAATTTGGATTAAAACTTATTTTGCAGCCCTTTTTGTAAGGGTTTCAGATGAGCGGGTCTAAACGGGCCGAACAATGGACCCGTTAGAATTTTAATGAAGTAAAAAGTACATAAATCATGTTTTTGCAATATAATCATGTTGGAAAGCTCGTAATCACTTATATGAACTCCTAAAATTAATTAAAACTTGTTTTGTGGTCATTTTTGTAAGGTTTCGGACGAGCGGGTCTAAATGGGCTGAACAATGGACCCGTTAGAATTTTAACTGAGTAAAAAGTATAGAAATCGAGTTTTTGCAATATAATCGTGTTGAAAAGGTCTTAATAAATTTTATGAACTCTTAAATTTGGATTAAAACTTATTTTGCAACCCTTTTGTAGTGGTTTCGGACGAGCGGGTCTAAATGGGCCAAACTATGGAACCGTTAGAATTTTAACTGAGTAAAAAGTACAGTAATCGAGTTTTTGAAGTATAATCATGTTGAAAAGCTCGTAACCAATTATATGAACTCCTAAATTTGGATTAAAACTTATTTTGCAGCCCTTTTTGTAGAGGTTTCGGACGAGGAGGTCAAAATGGGCCGAACAATGGACCCGTTAGAATTTTAACTGAGTAAAAAGTACAAAAATCGAGTTTTTGCAATATAATCGTGTTGAAAAGCTCATAATCAATTACATGAATTTCTAATTTGGATTAAAACTAATTTTGTAGCCCTTTTTGTAGAGGTTTCGGACGAGCGGGTCTAAATGGGCCGAACAATGGACCCGTTAGAATTTTAACTGCGTAAGAAGAACATAAATTGAGTTTTTGCAATATAATCGTGTTGAAAAGCTTGTAATCAATTATATAAACTCCTAAAATTTGATTATAACTTGTTTTGCGGTCATTTTTGTAGAGGTTTCGGGCGAGCGGGTCTAAATGGACCGAACAATGGACCCATTAGAATTTTAATGGTGTAAAAAGTACAGAAATCGAGTTTTTGCAATATAATCGTGTTGGATAGCTCGTAATCAGTTATATGAACTCCTAAATTTGGATTAAAACTTATTTTGCAGCCCTTTTTGTAGAGGTTTCGGACGAGCCGATTTAAATGGGCCGAACAATGGACCCGTTAGAATTTTAACTGAGTAAAAATTATAGTAATCGAGATTTTGCAATATAATCATGCTGAAAAGCTCGTAATCAATTCTATGAACTCCTAAATTTGGATTAAAACTTATTTTGCAACCCTTTTATAGAGGTTTTGGACAAGCGGGTCTAAATAGGCCGAGCATTGGACCCATTAGAATTTTAACTGAGTAAAAAGTACAGAAATCGAGTTTTTGCAATATAATCGTGTTGAAAAGCTCGTAATCAATTATATGAACTACTAAAATTTGATTAAAACTTGTTTTGCGGTCTTTTTTGTAGAGGTTTCTGACGAGCGGGTCTAAATCGGCCGAACAATGGACCCGTTAGAATTTTAACTGTGTAAAAATTACAGAAATCGAGATTTTGCAATATAATCGTGTTGAAAAGCTCGTAATCAATTATATGAACTCCTACATATTGATTAAAACTGATTTTGCAGCCATTTTGTAGTGTTGTCGGACGAGCGGGTCTAAATGGGCCGAAAAATGGACCTGTTAGAATTTTTTTTGAAGAAAGGGCCTCATTAAAAACCCCACTAATCCTTACTGGGCTAGCCCAGCAAGGCCCTAGGAGGGGAAAAGAGTGCCCAAAATATATTATAAATCATGGTGGTTGGTTAACAACCGGTACAAAAGTTCGTAGAGCATCGGGCAAGCCCAGCCCAAAATACATAGAGGAATTAAAATGAAGGGCCCAAGTGGCTACAGAATTAGCTAAAGCGTTAGCTGCACGCGGTACATAATGTAAGCTAAGACCAGACACAGTGTCAATGAAAGATCTAGTGGCCTGTAACTGTTGCTGAAGAGTGGAGGCATCCTCGCCTGCGTGACACAGCCGATTGATCAGCAGGGCCGCATCTGATTCAAGAAGAAACCCTTGCCATCCAGCATCCACACCGAGTTGGACACCATCCGAGATAGCTCGTAGTTCCGCCGATGTAGAATCTGCAATAGCGTCCAAGTAAACAGCTCGTCCGAGCAAGATAGCACCATTAGCATCACGAGCCACAATGCCAAGCCCCGCGGATCCTGTAGTGGGGTGAAAAGCACCATCAACATTGATTTTATTGATCCAGCCGGCGGCGGCCTCCATACAGGTGGGGAAAGTGATGTCGTCGTCTGCTGCCTCGTCGTGGGGATGTCTGATTTGGCCGATAGGTAGTCGCGAAGTAGATCCTGTGAGTTCATCAAGGTGAGCCAAGGGGGCTATAATCGCTGAGAATGGACCCACTCATTCCTCCTATTCCAAAGATCCCATAAGGTAGTTAGGAGGAGATCAAATTGTACGCAAGAGAGGAGCCTAGCTCCTTGTTCTAGCCAAAGTGATATCGAGGTTGCAACGCTATCATGAAATTCACTAGGGAAGCCTGCAAGGCTGAGCACCTCAGCAGCGCCTGGGCAGTCCCTGAATGCATGAAGTGCAGATTCGAGAGTCGAGGGGCAGAACGGACACATGACGTCGCCCAATCCAATAGTCGCAAGTCTTTCACCTGTGGGCAGTGCACCCCGTCCTACCCTCCATCCAAAGGTGCGAACCTTCGGGAGTGTGTTGGATTTAGCAATAATCTTCCATAGAGGGCTCGGACGCTCAAGGGGCCGTGGGGGTCTACGTAAGAATAGGTAGCCGGAGCGTACTGAATATATATTAGTATCATGAAAACCCCATAGCAAGGTATCGCGATGGACATCAGATATCGGTACGCGTAGTATGTTGGCCGCGTCATCTTCGTCAAAATATTGACGTACTTTATTTTCATCCCATGCATTATGATGACGAATCATAAAATCGCCGCATCGCAAGGGTATCTCCTCATTATCTGGATAACTACCAAAGAAGGAGAGACCATCTGACCCACCCCAGTTATCACGATGGATGCGGAGACGACTATCAACTCCAGGTCTCCAGAAGAAACCCGGCTGTAAGTGTTGCAAAGCTTGCCATATACCTCGCCAAGCAAAGGAGGCACGTTGGTCAACTTTTGCCTCTATAATATTCTCGGAGGGATAATAGCGTGATCTGAGGACCCGAGCGAGCAGGGAGTCGGGCGAATGAATTAGTCGCCAGATTTGCTTCCCCGGAAGAGCAATATTAAAGTCTCGTAAGTCACGGAAGCCCATGCCCCCTGCGGCTTTGGGTGTGCACATAGTATCCCAGGACAGCATTGGCCATTCTTTTTTGTTACTCCTGCCCGTCCACCAGTAGCGGCGAATTGATCGTGTCGCGTCATCCACAATGTTTTGTGGGAGCAGATAACATGACATAACGTATTGAGGCAATGCTTGCGCCACTGATTTTATGAGAACTTCACGCCCACTATACGATAGCAAGTTAGTATCCCATTTAGTCATGCGTGAATTGACTTTGTCTCTAATGAAACCAAGACTAGCCGTTCGATTCCTCCCAATGAGAAGAGGGACTCCTAGATAGGTTCCAGGGTCATCAACCAAACGGATGCCAAGATTATGTTGTAGAGCATGTGTGAAGTCCGTCGAACAGAAAGAGCTACAAAAGGCAGTTGACTTAGAGAAGTTGACAGACTGTCCTGAGGATGATTCATACAGACGGAGAATCTCCTTCAACCGGTCTATTTCCATGGGGCAATTATGGACAAAGACAATACTATCATCCGCAAAGAGCAGGTGATTAATTCTTGGGCCACGCCTATTGGCCTGTAATCCAACTAGACGTCCCAGTTGCTGTTCAGCCTCAAGGGCCGCTGAAAGCCCTTGGGAGCATATTAAAAAGAGGAAAGGCGAAAGAGGGTCCCCTTGCCGGATTCCCTTAGTCAGAAAGACCTCGTTGGACAGAGCGCCATTAAGACGGACAAAGAATGACACAGTGGATACACACCAGAGTAGTAATTGTACCCAATCAGACGCAAAACCCATACGTAACATCACGTCTTTTTTTAAAAGGTATTTTATTGATTAAATAGTTTCAACCTTACATAGAGCACAGATATGAGCCTCGTTAAAAAACCTCCCTAAACCTAGATGGAGGAAAAAGAGTGCATCATATCTGGCTGAGTACAAACACTGGAGTAGAAGTAAGCCAAGGCCATAAAAGAAAGTTCCCCCCAATGCATTACATTTACCCCTCACACTACAACAGCGCTCCTGCCGAGAAAATAGTCACTCCACAGTGCTAGAAGACCCCCACCAGGACAGCACTCCTCTGCTTCGATAGAGCCGCTGCAAGAGACATCAAGGGACTGCAAAAAAACCTGCACACAACTACTAGACAAAAAACGGGTGATCATAAACCATAAAAAAATAAACATTAACCGATACCACCGGCCCCATCCCGATCTCCAAGCCAGCTAACCTATACCATTTTTGGCTAACTTGTCAGCCTCGATATTGCACGATCTCGGAATCCAACGGAAGCACATTCCTCTGGACCGAGCTAAGGCCACAAGGTTCAGCACCCTATCTCTGAAAAGAGTGGGGCGGCGCTTTCTCGATGCACCAATTGACCACTAATTGGCAATCCGATTCAATAATTAATCTATGATTGATTGACCATTGCGACGCAAGGAATAAGCTGATACCCCTATTCATCGCTTCAAATTCCAGAATTGCTGGCGGCGCACAATTAGAGGATTCAGAGAACTCAAATAGAGTCTCGCCAAGCGAATTCCTGACAAGGCCTCCGATCCCACCAATCCCCCTAGATCCGATGGCAGCGTCCGAGTTCAGTTTCAAGAACCCAGAAGGGGGTGGGCTCCAACTGCCAGGGGGGTCGGGATTTAGGAACGGGCAAAGGAAGATTCCACCAAGGAGAAGTCCATCAGAAGGTCGGCCAGGGCCACATAGCACTCTGGAAATTTCGCCTTGAACCACGAGGCGAGCCGGAATTTGACCAGGAAATCCAATTGGAGCCAGTCCACCTCCTTTTTCTGAAAAACTATCTCATTTCGGAATAACCAAATGGACCATACCATAGCGAAGGGGACCAGCTTTAGCCAGGTTCGTTTTCCAACCTTCCCCAAACCTTCCCATGCTTCGAAGAATCTGGGAATATCGCCCGGCATGGCAGACAACAATCCGGCCATATTACAGAACCGCATCCAAGTGCACCAAACCCCTGGACACGAAACAAAGAGGTGTGCACACGATTCCGGGAAGGCCTTACAGAGAGGGCACAAATTGTTGTCCAAGTTCCTCACACCCCGCTTAATGAGTTCCACTTTCACAGGAATGCGACCCCAAAGGAGTCTCCAGAAAAGAATTTCAACTTTAGGGGGAGCGAAGCCAATCCAGACTTGATTTTTCCAGATGGGGTTAGAGGTGTCACAGGGAGCCATAAGCTCCCTGAATGACTTAGATGAGAAGGAGCCATCACTCGAGCCCCCCCCCCCAACACACCCCGTCCCTTTCCAGGGAGGAAGGTCTAAGAGCACCAAGGCAATTCAGGAATAGGTTCCAAATGGATACTTCCCAGTCAAGACAAGGGCATCTCAAGGGGATAGACCAACACCACCCCGAATCCGATTTGACTCCAAACTCCGAGATGGTGCCAGATTTCTGGACAGAGAGAGCAAAAATGCGAGGAAACTTTTGCTTAAGGGAAAAGTCCCCAATCCAACGATCGGACCAAAAAAAGATAGCCCTACCGTCCCCTACCTGTAGGGAGATGTTTTCCTTGATCCGGGGACACAAGGGGTCATTTCCCAACGAGGAGTTCGCTATCCCTCTCCAAATCCACGAAGCTTGTTTAGGCTTCGGAATCGGTGGTAGGAGAGGGGAAGACGGGTTTGGAACTTTTGCATTTATCACCCGCCTCCAAAGACTATCCGATTCGTTACCGAATCTGATAATCCACTTACAAAGCAGCCTTCTATTTAGCAACTCCAGGTTCGCTACTCCCAAACCACCCGCAAATTTTGGCTTACAGATCTGGGCCCAGTTGACCCAATGAATGCATGATTTATCCTCGTTACCCCCCAAAGGAAACGACCAAACAAACTATTAAGCCTGTTGCTTACTGAGGACGGTAAGCGGAACAAGGATAGAAAATAAGTAGGAAGGCTACACAGGATGGATTTCAGCAAGGTAAGGCGGCCACCTATAGATAAGGATTTGGATTTCCAATTATTTAGCTTAGACGTGACTTTGCTAAGGATCGGGTCCCACAGCGTAGCGGAATTACGACTTGATCCGAGGGGTAAGCCCAGGTATTCCGTAGGGAGTTTGTCGAAGGAGCACCCTATATCCAGAGCCCAGTTCCTGATCGTATCCTCACATATCTTAATTCCGAAGACACGACTTTTCTTCAGATTGAGTTTAAAACCCGAAGCTAATTCGAATATTCGCAGGATCCGTTTGACACTACGGATTTGGTTCTCCTCTCCCTCACAGAAGATTAGAAGGTCATCCGCAAACTGAAGGTGAGATATTTCTATAAGAGAACTGACACGACCAACCCTGCACCCTGTAAATAGATTTTGTCGCACCGCCTTCCTAAATAACAGGCTAAGAGCTTCCCCAACTAGATTGAACAGGAGAGGGGATAGTGAACAGCCCTGCCTAAGGCCACGCGAGATCTTAAAAGCTTCGGTAGGTGAGCCGTTGACCAGAACTGATATAGAGGCTGATGAGATACATTTAAGGATCCATCCGCACCATCTTTCACCAAAATTACACTCCCTCATAACTCGGGTTAAGAACTCCCAACTAACAGTGTCGTATGCTTTCTGGAAATCGATTTTGAAAGCGATACCCTTACCACCCGATTTAGACATTGAGTCAATAACCTCATTTGCAATCAGCGAACAGTCTAGGATTTGGCGGCCCGGGATGAAAGCGAATTGTTGCTCACCAATGAGGTCACCCAGAACCGCACTTAGACGTTTGGCCAGAACCTTAGATAGAAGTTTGTACATACCACCAACCAAACTAATAGGCCTGAACTCATCTAGTGAGTTTGGGTTTTTTACCTTGGGAATTAGGGTGATGAACGAGTGATTAGTTCCTTCGTCCCAAGGGCAACCCCAGTAAAAATCATCGAAAAATCGCATTATATCACCCTTTAGGTTAATCCAGAATTTTTTAAAGAAACCCAGGTTAAAACCATCCGGGCCAGGGGCACGATTGCTATCAGAAGAGAACAAGACCGCCCAAACTTCATCTTCTCTGAACCTATCTTCAAGGGCGGAGGATTGAACATCGTTCAGCTTGCAGAAGTCCAACTTTAGGTCCTCCACCTCAAGGGCAGTAATGGTATTGTAAGAATCAAAGAAATGATCTCTAACCATCTTTTTTACTGACGGCGGATCGCTGATTTCCACCCCGTCCTTCATCAGTTGGGTTAACTGATTAGCTCTTCTTCTTTCCATGGCTGTTAGATGAAAGAATCGGGTGTTACGGTCACCCTCCGAGAACCAACGCAGACGAGACTTTTGAAGCCACTCGCTCTCTCCTTTTCGGAAGGCCGCCCACAGTTGAGATCTTAGGGTCCGGAGAGTGTCGTACAAGCCAGGAATCGAAAGGCCTTGCTGTAATTGGGATTCCAGAAGGCCAATTTCCTTTGCAATAGCTGCTGAATTCCGGTCGTTTTTCATTCTAACATCCCCAGACCACGCCTTCACAGCCAGTTTCGTAGCTTTTAGTAAACCCCCGATTCTGGGAATGGTGCTTTGATTCCTCTGATCCTCTAATGTTTTCGTCACCACATCCTCAAAACCCTTCATCTCCAGCCAATAGTTGAAGCATCTGAAGGGTTTCGGACCCCAGTTGGATTGTTCGGACGCTAGCTGAATCGCATTATGATCCGATATGGATCTCGGGAGGAGTTTCTGAATTAAACCCGGCAACGCCAAACTAAGTTCTGAAGAGATAAGAAACCTATCTAGGCGTATAAAAGTCGGTGGATCACGGTTATTACACCAGGTAAATTTACCACCCGCCAAAGGTAAATCCATAAGCTCAACTTCAGAGACAAAGTTCCTGAAGGCATCGATGAGCTGGATATTCATTGTCAGTCCCACTTTCTCCTCTTGGTCCAGAAAGAGGTTAAAATCACCACCCAAGCACCAAGGAACATCCTTCGATTTTAAGAAGCCCAGTAACTCGGCGAGGAATGTGGCTTTTTCCGAATCGACGGAGGGGCCGTATACGTTGACCAAGCCACATCGAACGCCTGTGCTCTTAATTGCCCCAACTAGGACCGAGAACCTTTGGAAGCTAAGTTTTTCGTCAATTTGGAAAAATTCAGTATCCCATACACAAAGAAGCCCACCAGCTGAACCCGAAGTGGGGGAGAAGGAATAATCTATTTCCCCTAGATTCCAAATAGCTTTGATATCCCTAATGGATATGTCTTCTAATTTAGTCTCTTGGAGGAAAACCAGGTTAGGTCGGATCCTACTAATAACCTCTCTAAGGGCTCTTTTTTTCTCCCTACGTCTAAAACCCCTAATGTTCCAAGTTATGGCATTAAAATTCATATTAAATTATTGAAAATGAAAACGAAAGAAAAACATACCTTAGCCTGGCCGAATTACACCCTGCTCCTCGAATCCATCTCCAAGCTATAAACCTTCCAGATAACCGCCTCTCTACCACCCTTAAAAGAAATCTCTAATAAGTTGCACATTTCCCAAACAGATTCAGCTTCAAGACCGGTAGCGGAGTCTTCGAACTCCAAGTTATCAAAGTGGTCATCAGTGGGGGTCAACGGAGGGATATCCTCTATGGAATCTCTAACCAGACGTCTAATTAATCTCCTGGTTTTGGCCCGGAAAAAGCTTCTGTGGCCAAACACGGGGGATGAGTCATACTGGTTTTGACCATTCGGAAGAGACACACCGGGAAGAATTTTATCCCCCGCTTCAAAACTGTCCGGGACAATTTCCCCAGACCAGGAGTGGGAATTCGGCACTGAATTCGGAACTGGATTAGGAATCAAGGTGGGCCAATTAATCGAATTTGAGGAAAGTTGATTCCCCAATCTTGGGCTACCCACACGAGCAGACCCATTATTTAGGCCCGGGATGAGAGCATTAATCAAGGGAATACTGGGATTAGAGGATGAGGGTCCCACATAGTCATCAAATAATTGCCGCTTAGGGGGAGAATCCACCCAATTCTCCACGTGCACTATATCAGAATTGGAAACCACCCTGGGAACATTCTCTAACAACCCATTATTACGTGAACCGACATTCAATGATAATCCCACATTCGAGGGCCTCTGTTCACGAGGCGGCGTCGCATTAACATTCTCCTACTCACGAGGCGACGCCGCAAAATTTCCCCCCTGCACACGAGGCGACGCTCCGTTGCTTTCGCCATGGCTACTCCGGTCGCCACCCACCAGAGACAAAGGATGCCCAGCCGTTTCATTTGCACCCAAGTCTGAAGCATCTTCTTCGTCTAAAAGGTTCCAATCCTCGTCGGAACCCTCCCCATCCAACCCCGGATCCATGTCGGACGACTTCCAACTACAATCACCGATTGAAATCTTTATTCGGAACGGGAAACCCATGGAGGAAACAACGATATGCTTTGGAATCAGGCTGTGCTAACCACCCTGATGCAAATCTTTGCCACGTCCAGCCTCTCCTTGTTTTGGGTGGCACTATCAACATCCACAAAAATGCCCCATCGGTTTCCCAGATCTTCAAAAAACTTTGAGTGCCAGCAGCATAACCGCACACCATGCAGCCCCAGGTCTACGAAATAATGAGGGGAACCATGGATCATCAGAGGACCGATCCGGGAGAACCAAAAAGAGAGCTCATCGCGCTTGCCGTTCCATATGGCTGTCATGTATTCCGACGAGCTAAACATCAAAATATGAGAACCATTATCGACTCCCCACTTGGATACCATAACATCAATATCATCATTACCCAACGCTCGTTGAATAAAATCTAGATCAAATCCGTCTTTCAAAACACCGACCAAGCATCGATTTAGCCACTCCAAGTCCTTCGCCGGTACATGAAAATTAATTTTTTCCGGGTCAGAACATCCCATAGCACCGCCCGAAGTCCCCGGGACATTTGTATTGGCATTCTCAGTCGCCTTACCACGAGAGGCCCTCTGCTCCTGCCCGCCGGGCTGAAACTCAGCACCACCAGAATTATTCTGGGCGTGCGCCATATTTTCCTTGCTACCTGTATCAGTCTCCTTCAATAAAGTATCTCGATACGAGCGAGGAGGGACACTCGGGCGTACCTCCGAGGGTTGCTGCATAGGCTTTTTCTTCTCCGGAGGATTTGCCCGGGTTCTGGCAACCGAGACCCTGATGAGACGCCCATCAATTTTGAAACCATCCCAATGTCCGATAGCTCTCTGTTGTTCCTCTTTCGAACCAAAAGCGATGAAAGCAAATGTAGACTCAGAGAACCTCAGTCTGGGATTTCGGAGGGGGATATAAAGTCTCCTAACCTTCCCATATGCTTCAAATAATTCCTTAACAGTCGATCGGGGAACCCTTTTACTCAAGTTATAAACAAAAATTGTCCACTCCGGCGGTTTCGGATACACCCTCATCGGTGAAGCACGCCTGTCGAAGCGGTTCTTTCTTCTGTTAACCACCGTCCAAGTTCCTGTCTTTCGGGAATGGTTTGGCTGCCGGAAGGGTCAAGTCTGACGGGAACACTGCGGCCGCCGGGGAACGCCATTGAGAGCGTTTTGTATGTTTATTAAATTATTGTGTAATAGTTATTGTAACATCACGTCTTTAAGAAAAGACCATTCAACCTTATCAAATGCCTTCTCCATATCGAGCTTCAAGGCAGCCCCTTGATATATTGAAGCGTTATTAGTATGGAGGGTATGCACAAGTTCATGCGCAATCAGAATATTGTCAGTAATGTTCCTGCCACTAACAAAAGCAGCTTGCGCATCACTGATACAAGATGGTAATATAGGCTTAAGTCGATTCACAAGAACCTTGGCAATGGTCTTGTAAATGACAGTCCATAAGCTGATCGGCCGGAATTGACGCATGGTTGAAGCGTCAGGCACCTTTGGAATGAGGACAATGATGGCTTTGTTCACCGTTGCCATATCCTCCTCACCTCGTAACAGACGCAAACAAAGTTGGACAAATTCAGGCCAAATGACATCCCAGTATTGTCCGTAGAAACTACTAGGGAAGCCGTCAAAACCCGGAGCTTTCCTGGGGCCTATATCCCTGAAAGCTGTGGTTACCTCGTCTTCAGTGAAGGGTCGTAGCAATGAGTCATTCATTTCAGCGCTAACAACCGGGGTAATATGTTCTAAAAGCACCGGAGAGGAACTCGGATTAGAAGATGTGAACAAATCCTAGAAATACTCGGATGCAATCCGAAGAAGCTCATAATCAATTATATGAACTCCTAAAATTTGATTCTAACTTATTTTGCGGTCTTTTTTGTAGAGGTTTCGGACGAGCGGGTCTAAATGGGCCGAACAATGGACCTGTTAGAATTTTAACTAAGTAAAAAGTACAGAAATCTAGTTTTTGCAATATAATCGTGTTGAAAAGCTCATAATCAATTATATGAACTCCTAAAATTTGATTCTAACTTATTTTGCGGTCTTTTTTGTAGAGGTTTCGGACGAGAGGGTCTAAATGGGCCGAACAATGGACCCGTTAGAATTTTAACTAAGTAAAAAGTATAGAAATCGAGTTTTTGCAATATAATCCTGTTGAAAAGCTCGTAATCAACTGTATGAACTCCTAAATTTGGATTAAAACTTATTTTGCAACCCTTTTGTAGAGATTTCGGACGAGCGGGTCTAAATGGGCGAACAATGGACCCGTTAGAATTTTAACTGAGTAAAAATTACAGAAATCAAGTTTTTGCAATATAATCGTGTTGAAAAGCTCGTAATCAATTATATGAACTCCTAAGATTTGATTAAAACTTGTTTTGCGGTCTTTTTTGTAGAGGTTTCGGACGAGCGGGTCTAAATGGGCCGAACAATGGACCCGTTAGAATTTTAACTGGGTAAAAAGTACAGAAATTGAGTTTTTTCAATATAATCGTGTTGAAAAGCTTATAATCAATTGTATAAACTCCAAAATTTGGATTAAAACTTATTTTGCAACCCTTTTGTAGAGGTTTTGGACGAGCGGGTCTAAATGGGCCGAACAATGGACCCGTTAGAATTTTAATTGAGTAAAAAGTACAGAAATCGAGTTTTTGCAATATAATCGTGTTGAAAAGCTCGTAATCAATTATACGAACTCCTAAAATTTGATTAAAACTTGTTTTTCGGTCATTTTTGTAGAGGTTTCGGACGAGCGAGTCTAAATGGGACGAAAAATGGACCTGTTAGAATTTCACCTGAGTAAAAAGTACAGAAATTGAGTTTTTTCAATATAATCATGTTGAAAAGCTCGTAATCAATTATATGAAGTCCTTAATTTTGATTAAAACTAACTTTACGATCCTTTTTGTAAGGTTTGGGACGAGCGGGTCTAAATGGGTCAAACAATGGAGCTGTTAGAGTTTTAACAGAGTAAAAAGTACAAAAATTGAGTTTTAGCAAAATAACCGTGTTGAAAAGCTCGTAATCAATTATATGAACTCCTAAAATTTGATTATAACTTATTTTGCGGTCTTTTTTGTAGAAGTTTCGGACGAGCGAGTCTAATTGGGCCGAATAATGGACCCGTTAGAATTTTAAATGAGTAAAAAGTACAGAATCGATTTTTTGCAATATAATCGTGTTGAAAAGCTCGTAATAAATTGTATGAACTCCTAAATTTTGATTAAAACTTGTTTTGTGGTCCTTTTTGTGGAGGTTTTGGAGGAGCGGGTTTAAATGGGCCGTAAAATAGACCTGTTAGAATTTTAACTGAGTAAAAAGTACAGAATTTGAATTTTTACAATATAATCGTGTTGAAAAGCTCGTAATCAATTGTATGAACTCCTAAATTTGTATTAAAACTTGTTTTGTGGTCATTTTTGTAGAGGTTTCGGATGAGCGGGTCTAAATGGGCCGAACAACGGACCCGTTAGAACTTTAACTGAGTAAAAAGTACAGAAATCGAGTTTTTGCAATATAATCGTGTTGAAAACCTCATAATCAATTATATGAAATCCTAAATTTGGATTAAAACTTATTTTGCAGCCCTTTTGTAGAGTTTTCGGACGAGCGGGTCTAAATGGGCCGAACAATGGACCGTTAGAATTTGGATTAAAATCGTGGAGGTCACGAAAGCCGAGTCCCCCTGCTTATTTGGGGGTATAGAGGGAGTCCCAAGAAAGCAGCGGCCATCCTCGCCTATTGCTACGTCCTGACCACCAATAACGGCGGATAGAGACAATCATGTCATCTATGATATTTTGTGGCAGTAGGTAGCATGACATGATATATTGTGGCATTGCATGTGCCACTTCAGTTAATATTCTAACGGGTCCATTGTTTGGCCCATTTAGACCCGCTCGTCCGAAACCTCTACAAAAGGGTTGCAAAATAAGTTTTAATCATATTTAGGAGTTCATACAATTGATTACGAGCTTTTCAACACGATTATATTGCAAAAACTCGATTTCTGTACTTTTTACTCAGTTAAAATTCTAACGGGTCCATTGTTCGGCCCATTTAGACCCGCTCGTCCGAAACCCTTACAAAAAAGATCGTAAAATAAATTTTAATCAAATTTTAGGAGTTCATATAATTGATTAAGAGCTTTTCAACACGATTATATTGCAAAAACATGATTACTGTTCTTTTTACTCAGTTAATATTCTAACGGGTCCATTGTTCGACCCATTTAGACCCGCTCGTCCGAAACCTCTACAAAAGGGTTGCAAAATAAGTTTTAATCCAAATTTAGGAGTTCATACAATTGATTACGAGCTTTTCAACACAATTATATTGCAAAAACTCGATTTTTGTTCTTTTTACTCAGTTAAAATCCTAATGGGTCCATTGTTCGCCCCATTTAGACCCGCTCGTCCGAAACCTCTACAAAAAAGACCGCAAAACAAGTTAGAGTCAAATTTTAGGATTTCATATAATTGATTACGAGCTTTTCAACACGACTATATTGCAAAAACTTGATTTCTTTACTTTTTACTCAGTTAAAATTCTAACGGGTCCATTGTTCGGCCCATTAAACCCGCTCGTCCGAAACCTCTACAAAAGGGTTAAAAAATAAGTTTTAATCCAAATTTAGGAGTTCATACAATTGATTACGAGCTTTTCAATACGATTATATTGCAAAAACTCGATTTTCTGTACTTTTTACTCAGTTAAAATTCTAACGAGTCCATTGTTCGGCCCATTTAGACCCGCTCGTCCGAAACCTTTACAAAAAAGACCGCAAAAGAAGTTAGAATCAAATTTTAGGAGTTCATATAATTGATTACGAGCTTTTCAACACGATTATATTGCAAAATCTCGATTACGGTTCTTTTTACTTAGTTAAAATTCTAACGGGTCCATTGTTCGACCCATTTAGACCCGCTCGTCCGAAACCTCTACAAAAGGGTTGCAAAATAAGTTTTAATCCAAATTTAGAAGTTCATACAATTGTTTACGAGGTTTTCAATACGATTATATTGCAAAAACTCGATTTCTTCTCTTTTTACTCAGTTAAAATTCTAAAGGGTCCATTGTTCGCCCCATTTAGACCCGCTCGTCCGAAACCTCTACCAAAAAACTGCAAAACAAGTTAGAGTCAAATTTTAGGATTTCATATAATTGATTACGAGCTTTTCAACACGACTATATTGCAAAAACGCGATTTCTTCACTTTTTACTCAGTTAAAATTCTAACGGGTCCATTGTTCGGCCCATTAAACCCGCTCATCCAAAACCTTTACAAAAAAGATCGCAAAATAAGTTTTAATCAAATTTTAGGAGTTCATATAATTGATTAAGAGATTTTCAACACGATTATATGGCAAAAACTCGATTTCTGTTCTTTTTACTCAGTTAATATTCTAACGGGTCCGATGTTCGGCCAATTTAGACCCGCTCGTCCGAAACCTCTACAAAAGGGTTGCAAAATAAGTTTTAATCCAAATTTAGGAGTTCATACAATTGATTTCGAGCTTTTCAACACAATTATATTGCAAAAACACGATTTTTTTGCTTTTTACTCAGTTAAAATTCCAACGGGTCCTTTGTTCGGCCCATTTAGACTCGCTCGTCCGAAACCTCTACAAAAGGTTTGCAAAATAAGTTTTAATCAAAATTTAGGAGTTCATACAATTGATTACGAACTTTTCAACACGATTATATTGCAAAAACTCAATTTATGTACTTTTTACTCAGTTAAAATTCTAACGGGTCTATTGTTCGGCCCATTTAGACCCGCTCGTCCGAAACCTTTACAAAAAAGATCGCAAAATAAGTTATAATCAAATTTTAGGATTTCATATAATTGATTAAGAGCTTTTCAACACGATTATATTGCAAAAACTTGATTTCTGTACTTTTTACTCAGTTAAAATTCTAACGGGTCCATTGTTCGGCCCATTTAGACCCGCTCGTTCGAAACCTCTACAAAAGGGTTGCAAAATAAGTTTTAATCCAAATTTAGGAGTTCATACAATTGATTACGAGCTTTTCAACACAATTATATTGCAAAAACTTGATTTATGTTCTTTTTACTCAGTTAATATTTTAACGGGTCCATTGTTCGACCAATTTAGACCCGCTCGTCTGAAACCTGTACAAAAGGGTTGCAAAATAAGTTTTAATCCAAATTTAGGAGTTCATACAATTGATTACGAGCTTTTCAACACAATTATATTGCAAAAACTCGATTTATGTTCTTTTTACTTAGTTAATATTCTAAAGGGTCCATTGTTCGCCCCATTTAGACCCGCTCGTCCGAAACCTCTACAAAAAAACTGCAAAACAAGTTAGAGTCAAATTTTAGGATTTCATATAATTGATTACGAGCTTTTCAACACGACTATATTGCAAAAACTTGATTTCTTTACTTTTTACTCAGTTAAAATTCTAACGGGTCCATTGTTTGGCCCATTAAACCCGCTTGTCCAAAACCTCTACAAAAGGGTTGCAAAATAAGTTCTAATCCAAATTTAGGAGTTCATACAATTGATTACGAGCTTTTCAACACAATTATATTGCAAAAACTCGATTTTTGTTCTTTTTCTTAGGTAAAATTCTAACGGGTCCATTGTTAGGCCCATTTAGACCCGCTCGTCCGAAACCTCTACAAAAGGGTTGCAAAATAAGTTTTAATCAAAATTTAGAAGTTCATACAATTGATTACGAGCTTTTCAACAAGATTATATTGTAAAATCTCGATTACAGTTCTTTTTACTCAGTTAAAATTCTAACGGGCCCATTGTTCGGCCCATTTAGACCCGCTCATCCGAAACCTTTACAAAAAAGATGGCAAAATAAGTTTTAATCAAATTTTAGGATTTCATATAATTGATTAAGAGCTTTTCAACACGATTATATGGCAAAAACTCGATTTCTGTTCTTTTTACTCAGTTAATATTCTAACGGGTCCGATGTTCGGCCAATTTAGACCCGCTCGTCCGAAACCTCTACAAAAGGGTTGCAAAATAAGTTTTAATCCAAATTTAGGAGTTCATACAATTGATTTCGAGCTTTTCAACACAATTATATTGCAAAAACACGATTTTTTTGCTTTTTACTCAGTTCAAATTCCAACGGGTCCTTTGTTCGGCCCATTTAGACTCGCTCGTCCGAAACCTCTACAAAAGGTTTGCAAAATAAGTTTAAATCAAAATTTAGGAGTTCATACAGTTGATTACGAACTTTTCAACACGATTATATTGCAAAAACTCGATTTATGTACTTTTTACTCAGTTAAAATTCTAACGGGTCTATTGTTCGGCCCATTTAGACCCGCTCGTCCGAAACCTTTACAAAAAAGATCGCAAAATAAGTTCTAATCAAATTTTAGGAGTTCATATAATTGATTAAGAGCTTTTCAACACGATTATATTCTAAAAACTTGATTTCTGTACTTTTTACTCAGTTAAAATTCTAACGGGTCCATTGTTCGGCCCATTTAGACCCGCTCGTCCGAAACCTCTACAAAAGGGTTGCAAAATAAGTTTTAATCCAAATTTAGGAGTTCATACAATTGATTACGAGCTTTTTAACACAATTATATTGCAAAAACTTGATTTTTGTGATTTTTACTCAGTTAAAATTCTAACGGGTCCATTGTTCGGCCCATTTAGACCTGCTCGTCCGAAACCTCTACAAAAGGGTTGCAAAATAAGCTTTAATCCAAATTTAGGAGTTCATACAATTGATTACGAGCTTTTCAACACGATTATATTGCAAAAACTCGACTTCTGTACTTTTTACTCAGTTAAAATTCTAACGGGTCCATTGTTCGTCCCATTTAGACCCGCTCGTCCGAAACCTTTACAAAAAAGATCGCAAAATAAATTTTAATCAAATTTTACGATTTCATATAATTGATTAAGAGCTTTTCAACACGACTATATTGCAAAAACTTGATTTCTGTTCTTTTTACTCAGTTAATAT
Source organism: Hibiscus trionum (assembly GCA_030270665.1). NCBI lineage: Eukaryota > Viridiplantae > Streptophyta > Magnoliopsida > Malvales > Malvaceae > Hibiscus > Hibiscus trionum. Next base: position 30,854,289 of record BSYR01000010.1, on the reverse strand, counting down.
TCTAACGGGTCCATTGCTCGTCCCATTTAGACCCGCTCGTCCGAAACCTCTTCAAAAGGGTTGCAAAATAAGTTTTAATCCAAATTTAGGAGTTCATACAATTGATTATGAGCTTTTCAACACAATTATATTGTAAAAACTTGATTTTTGTGCTTTTTACTCAATGAAAATTCTAACGGGTCCATTGTTCGGCCCATTTAGACTCGATCGTCTGAAACCTATACAAAAGGGATTGCAAAATAAGTTTTAATCCAAATTTAGGAATGCATATAATTGATTACGAGCTTTTCAACATGATTATATTTCAAAAACTCGATTACTGTTCTTTTTACTCAGTTAGAATTCTAACGGGTCCATTGTTCGGCCCATTTAGACCCGCTCGTCCGAAACCTTTACAAAAAAAGATCGCAAAATAAATTTTAGTCAAATTTTAGGAGTTCATATAATTGATTAAGAGCTTTTCAACACGATTATATTGCAAAAACTTGATTACTGTTCTTTTTACTCAGTTAATATTCTAACGGGTCCATTGTTCGGCCCATTTAGACCTGCTCGTCCGAAACCTCTACAAAAGGGTTGCAAAATAAGTTTTAATCCAAATTTAGGAGTTCATACAATTGATTACGAGCTTTTCAACACAATTATATTGCAAAAACTCGATTTCTGTTCTTTTTACTTAGTTAATATTATAAAGGGTCCATTGTTCGCCCCATTTAGACCCGCTCGTCCGAAACCTCTACAAAAGTGTTGCAAAATAAGTTTTAATCCAAATTTAGGAGTTCATACAATTGATTACGAGCTTTTCAACACTATTATATTGCAAAAACTCGATTTTTGTTCTTTTTACTCAGTTAAAATTCTAAAGGGTCCATTGTTCACCCCATTTAGACCCGCTCGTCCGAAACCTCTACAAAAAAACCGCAAAACAAGTTAGAGTCAAATTTTAGGATTTCATATAATTGATTACGAGCATTTCAACACGACTATATTGCAAAAACTTGATTTCTGTACTTTTTACTCATTTAAAATTCTAACGGGTCCATTGTTCGGCCCATTTAGACCCGCTCGTCCGATACCTCTACAAAAAGGGTTGCAAAATAAGTTTTAATCCAAATTTAGGAGTTCATACAATTGATTACGAGCTTTTCAACACAATTATATTGCAAAAACTCAATTTTTGTGCTTTTTAGTCAGGTAAAATTCTATCGGGTCCATTGTTCGGCCCATTTAGACCCGCTTGTCCAAAACCTCTACAAAAGGGTTGCAAAATAAGTTTTAATAAAAATTTAGGAGTTCATACAATTGATTACGAGCTTTTCAACATGATTATATTGCAAAAACTCGATTTATGTAGTTTTTACTCAGTTAAAATTCGAACGGGTGGTGGGTGTGATGAAAACTCTCTCAACTTTTTTCTCTCTAACTCTCCCTCTCCTTTTCCCCTTCCACTCCAGCCACCACCACCACCACCACTTTCCACCCTTCCACCACCACTTCTACCACCTCTCCCCTTCACCTCCACCGCCGTGGTGCTTGCTTAGCACCCAAACGGTGACTGTGGTAATCCGAACCCTCACCCCGCAGAATTTTACTTTCCCGTTGGCATTGCCATGGCTCTCCTCTAACCATCTACCGATCTTTCCATGCTGGTTGGTGTCACACCACCCTCTGGCCAAAGGGATACCACCGGAGTTCTCCATGGCTACCCCTCATTGGCACGTACAGGTTTGTTTATCCATTTTATTATTGTCATGGAAATCTTACTTTCTGCCATCATCCATAATTTTCCATGTTAATCTCATCATAATAATTTTTCGTAATCTTAATAATCTTTCGGATTGTTTTGATTCTGCTGGGTCACACTTATGGGTGCCCTTCGTCACCCCAGCCCTCATAAACATGGCACAGGGGTTATCCTGGCCATCACGGCCTTGTACTCTTGCTTCTCTTGGACAATGGTATGAGAATTGCAAGTCTATTATTATCGTATTTGACCAACCTACTGCATGGCGAGGGCTTGCATGCAAACAGATGCATAGATGAAACCATTTACACCATGCAACATCTATATTATTATATCTGGGGAATTTTATTCTCTTATATTTATTAGTGATACTCCTCACGTGTGGATTGTTGGTTGCTAGCAATCTGCCAGGATACATTCTGAGACCATCGCTCACTGCAGCTAAGGTTTCTCTATTCCCCTCCATGCAGACAATAATGGCAATTTGTGTAGCGATGGTATTCCGGGCCAGGTACGTTGCTACCACGGTCTCCATGCAGGGTTACAGTGTTGTTCACTCTCATTGGAGGAGAGACAACGCTTTGAGAATCCATTACCCCGTTCTTTGCGAGATTTTTTTGTTCCAACAAAGCGGGATAATTCGAATGTTCTTAACGGATAAGTTCCGATATATCAGGAATCCATTTCCTTTTGATTTCACCTTCAATTTCAAATTATCTAAATCTAAAATATTGTTTGAAACTGTTGGGACAACTATCACTATCTCTTCAAATCTAAAAATACCATGCATTTTCAAATTCTATTTCAAACTTAAATTATCTAAGTTAAAATTGAATTTTGAATTTGTTGAGAGAGATTTGATATCTCTTTTTACGGTGAACCTAAAGCTCTTTAGGATTCCCATGCATTTCAAATTGCAGGTAAAATTACATTTAAATGTTATTTTATCCTCTGCAATTCGAATTTTCTCTAAATTATCTAAATTTAGAATATCTTTTGAAGTTGGTGGGGAATCTATCACTATCTCTACTAATCTAAAAATACCATACATTTTCAAATTCTATTTCAAACTTAATTTATCTAAGTTGAAATTGAATTTTGAATTTGTTGAGAGAGATTTGATCAAATTGCAGATAAAATTACATTTAAACGTTATTTTATCCTCTGCAATTCGAATTTTCTCCAAATTATCTAAATTTAGAATATTTTTTGAAGTTGGTAGGGAATCTATCTCTACTGATCTAAAAATACCATACATTTTCAAATTCTATTTCAAACTTAAATTATCTAAGTTAAAATTCAATTTTGAATTTGTTGGAAGAGATTTGATATCTCCTTTTTTGGTGAATCTAAGGATCTTTAGGATTCCCATGCATTTCAAATTGCATATAAAATTACATTTAAATGTTATTTTATCCTCTGCAATACGAATTTTCTCCAAATTATCTAAATTTAGAATATTTTTTGAAGTTGGTGGGGAATCTATCACTATCTCTACTAATCTAAAAATACCATACATTTTCAAATTCTATTTCAAACTTAAATTATCTAAGTTAAAATTGAATTTTGAATTTGTTGAGAGAGATTTGATCAAATTGCGGATAAGATTACATTTAAACGTTATTTTATCCTCTGCAATTCGAATTTTCTCCAAATTATCTAAATTTAGAATATTTTTTGAAGTTGGTAGGGAATCTATCTCTACTGATCTAAAAATACCATACATTTTCAAATTCTATTTCAAACTTAAATTATCTAAGTTAAAATTGAATTTTGAATTTGTTGGAAGAGATTTGATATCTCCTTTTTCGGTGAACCTAAGGCTCTATAGGATTCCCATGCATTTCAAATTGCAGATAAAATTACATTTAAATGATTTTTTATCCTCTGCAATTCGAATTTTCTCCAAATTATCTAAATTTAGAATATTTTTTGAAGTTGGTGGGGAATCTATCACTATCTCTACTAATCTAAAAATACCATACATTTTCAAATTCTATTTCAAACTTAAATTATCTAAGTTAAAATTGAATTTTGAATTTGTTGAGAGAGATTTGATCAAATTGCAGATAAAATTACATTTAAACGTTATTCAATCCTCTGCAATTCGAATTTTCTCCAAATTATCTAAATTTAGAATATTTTTTGAAGGTTGTAGGGAATCTATCACTATCTCTACTGATCCAAAAATACCTTACATTTTCAAATTCTATTTCAAACTTAAATTATCTAAGTTAAAATTGAATTTTGAGGACTGGTTGGCTGCAACGTCAAGAACTACCAAAGGAGCAAATGGCTCGCGCAAAACCAAACATAGCCCTCCGATGGTTGCTGCTGGTGTTACCAAGAGGCCGAGAACTTCCCCCTCCACTCAAGCTAAGCCGGTGAAACCCGGAATGCCCTATGACAAACCTTTCAAACTATCTAAAGCTGGGATGATCAGCAAAATCTCTTCGGCGGCGGTTGACGTTCAACCCCGCCTCGGCCCATTTAGACCCGCTCGTCCGAAACCTTTACAAAAAAAGACCGCAAAATAAGTTAGAATCAAATTTTCGGAGTTCATATAATTGATTACGAGCTTTTCAACATGATTATATTGCAAAATCTCGATTATAGTTCTTTTTACTCAGTTTAAATTCTAACGGGTCCATTGTTCGGCCCATTTAGACCCGCTCGTCCGAAACCTCTACAAAAGGGTTGCAAAATAAGTTTTAATCAAAATTTAGGAGTTCATACAATTGATTAAGAGCTTTTCAACACGATTATATTGCAAAAACTCGATTTCTGTACTTTTTACTCAGTTAAAATTCTAACGGGTCCATTGTTCGCCCCATTTAGACCCTCTCGTCTGAAACCTTTACAAAAAATATCGCAAAATATGTTTTAATCAAATTTTAGGAGATCATATAATTGATTAAGAGCTTTTCAACACGATTATTTTGCAAAAACTCGATTTTTGTTCTTTTTACTCAGTTAATATTCTAACAGGTCCATTGTTCGGCCCATTTAGACCCGCTCGTACGAAACCTCTACAAAAGGGTTGCAAAATAAGTTTTAATCCAAATTTAGGAGTTCATACAATTGATCACGAGCTTTTCTGCACAATTATATTGCAAAAACACGATTTTTGTTCTTTTTACTCAGTTAAAATTCTAACGAGTCCATTGTTCGGCCCATTTAGAACCGCTCGTCCGAAACCTCTACAAAAGGGTTGCAAAATAAGTTTTAATCCAAATTTAGAAGTTCATACAAATGATTACGAGCTTTTCTATACGATTATATTGCAAAACTTGTTTTCTGTACTTTTTACTCAGTTAAGATTCTAACGGGTCCATTGTTTGGCCCATTTAGACCCGCTCGTCCGAACCCTTTACAAAAAATATCGCAAAATAAATTTTAATCGAATTTTATGAGTTCATATAATTGATTAAGAGCTTTTCAACACGATTATATTGCAAAAAACTTGATTTCTGTTCTTTTTACTCAGTTAATATTCTAACGGGTCCATTGTTCGGCCCGTTTAGACCCGCTCGTCCGAAACCTCTACAAAAGGGTTGCAAAATAAGTTTTAATCCAAATTTCGGAGTTCATACAATTTATTACGAGCTTTTCAACTCTATTATATTGCAAAAACTCGATTTTTGTTCTTTTTACTCAGTTAAAATTCTAAAGGGTCCATTGTTCCCCCCATTTAGACCCGCTCGTCCGAAACCTCTACAAAAAGACCGCAAAACAAGTTAGAGTCAAATTTTAGGATTTCATATAATTGATTACGAGCTTTTCAACACGACTATATTGCAAAAACTCGATTTTTGTGCTTTTTACTCAGTTAAAATTCTAACGGGTCCATTGTTCAGCCCATTTAAAACCGCTAGTCCGAAACCTCTACAAAAGGGTTGCAAAATAAGTTTTAATCCAAATTTAGGAGTTCATACAATTAATTACGAGCTTTCCAATACGATTATATTGAAAAAAACTCGATTTCTGTACTTTTTACTCAGTTAAAATTCTAACGGGTCCATTGTTCGGCCCATTTAGACCCGCTCGTCCGAAACCTTTACAAAAAAGACCGCAAAATAAGTTAGAATCAAATTTTCGGAGTTCATATAATTGATTACGAGCTTTTCAACACGATTATATTGCAAAATCTCGATTATAATTCTTTTTACTCAGTTAAAATTCTAACGGGTCCCTTGTTCGGCAAGTTTAGACCCGCTCGTCCGAAACCTCTACAAAAGGGTTGCAAAATAAGTTTTAATCAAAATTTAGGAGTTCATACAATTGATTATGAGCTTTTCAACACGATTATATTGCAACAACTCGATTTTTGTTCTTTTTACTCAGTTAAAATTCTAAAGGGTCCATTGTTCGCCCCAGTTAGACCCGTTCGTCCGAAACCTCTACAAAAGGGTTGCAAAATAAGTTTTAATCCAAATTTAGGAGTTCATACAATTGATTACGAGCTTTTCTGCACAATTATTTTGCAAAAACTCGATTTTTGTGCTTTTTACTCAGTTAAAATTCTAATGGGTCCATTGTTCGGCCCATTTAGAACCGCTCATCCGAAACCTCTATAAAAGGGTTGCAAATTAAGTTTTAATCCAAATTTAGGAGTTCTACAATTGATTACTAGCTTTTCTATACAATTATATTGCAAAACTCATTTTCTGTACTTTTTACTCAGATAAGATTCTAACGGGTCCATTGTTTGGCCCATATAGACCTGTTCGTCCGAATCCTTTACAAAAAAGATCACAAAATAAATTTTAATCAAATTTTAGGAGTTCATATAATTGATTAAGAGCTTTTCAACATGATTATATTGCAAAAACTTGATTTCTGTTCTTTTTACTCAGTTAATATTCTAACGGGTCCATTGTTTGGCCCGTTTAGACCCGCTCGTCCGAAACCTCTACAAATGGGTTGCAAAATAAGTTTTAATCCAAATTTAGGAGTTCATACAATTGATTACGAGCTTTTCAACACTATTATATTGCAAAAACTCGATTTTTGTTCTTTTTACTCAGTAAAAATTCTAAAGGGTCCATTGTTCGCCCCATTTAGACCCGCTCGTCCGAAACCTCTATAAAAAAGACCGCAAAACAAGTTAGAGTCAAATTTTGGGATTTCATATAATTGATTACGAGCTTTTCAACACGACTATATTGCAAAAACTTGATTTTTGTGCTTTTTACTCAGTTAAAATTCTAACGGGTCCATTGTTCGGCCCATTAAACCCGCTCGTCCGAAACTTCTACAAAAGGGTTGGAAAATAAGTTTTAATCAAAATTTAGGAGTTCATACAATTGATTACGAGCTTTTCAATACGATTATATTGCAAAAACTCGATTTTCTGTACTTTTTACTTAGTTAAAATTCTAACAGGTCCATTGTTCGGCCCATTTAGACCCGCTCGTCCGAAACCCTTACAAAAAAGACCGCAAAAGAAGTTAGAATAAAATTTTAGGAGTTCATATAATTGATTACGAGCTTTTCAACATGACTATATTGCAAAAACTTGATTTCTGTATTTTTTACTCAGTTAAAATTCTAACGGGTCCATTGTTTGGCCCATTTAGACCCGCTCGTCCGAAACCTCTACAAAAGGGTTGCAAAATAAGTTTTAATCCAAATTTAGGAGTTCATACAATTGATAACGAGCTTTTCAACACAATTATATTGCAAAAACTCGATTTTTGTGCATTTTACTCAGTAAAAATTCTAACGGGTCCATTGTTCGGGTCATTTAGACTCGCTCGTCCGAAACCTCTACAAAAGGGTTGCAAAATAAGTTTTAATCCAAATTTAGGAGTTCATACAATTGATTACGAGCTTTTCAACACGATTATATTGCAAAAACTCGATTTTTGTGCTTTTTACTCAGTTAAAATTCTAACGGGTCCATTGTTCGGCCCATTTAGACCCTCTCGTCCGAAACCTTTACAAGAAAGATCGCAAAATAAATTTTAATCAAATTTTAGGAGTTCATATAATTGATTAAGAGCTTTTCAACACGATTGTAATACGAAAACATGATTTCTGTTCTTTTTACTCAGTTAATATTCTAACGGGTCCATTGTTCGGCCCATTTAGACCCGCTCGTCCGAAACCTCTACAAAAGGGTTGCAAAATAAGTTTTAAATCAAATTTAGGAGTTCATACAATTGATTACGAGCTTTTGAACACAATTATATTGCAAAAACTCGATTTTTGCGCAGGATGCCTAGACGCCTCCACTGCGGAGCTTCGCGCCATTGTCACGGGGGCTACACTTGGTAGGGATACCGGCTGGTGCAGCATCATTATCGAGTCCGACGCTGCTTTGGTCATCAACAAAATACGGTGCCTCGGCCCGGACGCCTCTTCTTTACGGCCACATATTGATGCGGCTCGCCCTCTTTTTGTGCCTATTCCATATTTACATTTTCTTTATGTACCACGAGTTGCTAATGTTCTAGCTCATACTATTGCCAATTGGGCCTTGCACTCTAGGTCCTCATTGTTTTTTGGGCCGGGCTTGCCCGATGTCTTACGCTCTATTGTACCGGTTGGTTTTCAACCCCTTTGATTATATATATATATTTGGGCACTCTTTTTCCCTTTAGGACCCCCTCTGGGCCAGCCAGTTGGGATTAGTGGGGTTTTTAATGAGGCATTTTTCTCAAAAAAAAAATTCTAACGGGTCCATTGTTCGGCCCATTTAAAATAGCTCGTCCGAAACCTCTACAAAAGGGTTGCAAAATAAGTTTTATTCCAAATTTATGAGTCCATACAATTAATTACGAGCTTTTCAACACGATTATATTGAAAAAACTCGATTTCTGTACTTTTTACTCTCTTAAAATTCTAACGGGTCCATTGTTCGGCCCATTTAGACCCGCTCGTCCGAAACCTTTACAAAAAAGACCGCAAAATAACTTAGAATCAAATTTTCGGAGTTCATATAATTGATTACGAGCTTTTCAACATGATTATATTGCAAAATCTCGATTACAATTCTTTTTACTCAGTTAAAATTCTAACAGGTCCATTGTTCGGCCCATTTAGACCCGCTCGTCCGAAACCTCTACAAAAGGGTTGCAAAATAAGTTTTAATCAACATTTAGGAGTTCATACAATTGATTACGAGCTTTTCAACACGATTATATTGCAAAAACTCTATTTATGTACTTTTTACTCAGTTAAAATTCTAACGGGTCCATTGTTCGGCCCATTTAGAACCGCTCGTCCGAAATCTCTACAAAATGGTTACAAAATAAGTTTTAATCCAAATTTAGGAGTTCATACAATTGACTACGAGCTTTTCAATACGATTATATTGCAAAAACATGATTTCTGTTCTTTTTACTAAGTTAATATTCTAACGGATCCATTGTTCGGCCCATTTAGACCCGCTCGTCCGAAACCTCTAAAAAGGGTTGCAAAATAAGTGTTAATCCAAATTTAGGAGTTCATACAATTGATCACGAGCGTTTCAACATGATTATATTGCAAAAACTCGATTTCTGTACTTTTTACTCAGTTAAAATTCTACGTTGGCCTTCAACCCAGCTGCCCTGGGTTCGAATCCTACTGGAGGCAAATGGATGTTTCTTTAAATTTTCTTTCAAAAAAAAATTCTATCGGGTCCATTGTTCGGCCCATTTAGACCCGATCGTCCGAAATCTATACAAAAGGGGTTGCAAAATAAGTTTTAATCCAAATTTAGGAATGCATATAATTGATTACGAGCATTTCAGCATGATTATATTGCAAAAACTCGATTACAGTTCTTTTTACTCAGTTAAAATTCTAACGGGTCCATTGTTCGACCCATTTAGACCCGATTTTTCGAAACCTCTACAAAAAAGATCGCAAAATAAGTTTTAATCAAACTTTAGGAGTTCATATAATTGATTATGAGATTTTCAACATGACTATATTGCAAAAACTTGATTTATGTACTTTTTACTCAGTAAAAATTCTAACGGGTCCATTGTTCGGCCCATTTAGACCCGCTCGTCCGAAACCTCTACAAAAGGGTTGCAAAATAAGTTTTAATCCAAATTTAGGAGTTCATACAATTGATTACAAGCTTTTCAACACAATTATATTGCAAAAACTTGATTTTTGTGCTTTTTACTTAGTGAAAGTTCTAACGGGTCCATTGTTCGGCCCATTTAGACTCGCTCGTCCGAAACCTCTACAAAAAAGATCGCAAAAATAAGTTTTAATAAAACTTTAGGAGTTCATATAATTGATTAAGAGCTTTTCAACATGATTATATTGCAAAAACTCGATTTCTGTTCTTTTTACTCAGTTAATATTCTAACGGGTCCATTGTTCGGCCCATTTAGACCCGCTCGTCTGAAACCTCTACAAAAGGGTTGCAAAATAAGTTTTAATCCAAATTTAGGAGTTCATACAACTGTTTACGACTTTTCAACACGATTATATTGCAAAAACTCGATTTCTATACTTTTTACTCAATTAAAATTCTAACGGGTCCATTGTTCGGCCCATTTATACCTGCTCGTCCGAAACCTTTACAAAAAAGATCGCAAAATAAATTTTAATCAAATTTTAGGAGTTCATATAATTGATTAAGAGCTTTTCAACACGATTATATTGAAAAAACAGGATTTCTGTTCTTTTTACTCAGTTAATATTCTAACGGGTCCAATGTTCGGCCCATTTAGACCCGCTCGTCCGAAACCTTTACGAAAAAGATCGCAAAATAAGTTAGAATCAAATTTAGGAGTTCATATAATTGATTAGGATCTTTTCAACACGATTATATTGCATAAACGCGATTTCTGTTCTTTTTCCTCAGTTAATATTCTAACGGGTCTATTGTTCGGCCCATTTAGACCCGCTCGTCCGAAACCTCTACAAAAGGGTTGCAAAATAAATTTTAATCCAAATTTGGGAGTTCATACAATTGATTACGAGCTTTTCAACACCATTATATTGCAAAAACTCAATTTTTGTGCTTTTTACTCAGTTAAAATTCTAATGGGTCCATTGTTCGGCCCATTTAGACGCGCTCGTCTGAAACCTTTACAAAAAAGATCGCAAAATAAGTTAGAATCAAATTTTAGGAGTTCATATAATTGATTAAGAGATTTTCAACACGATTATATTGCAAAAACTCAATTTTTATACTTTTACTCGGTTAAAATTCTAACGGGTCCATTGTTCTGCCTATTTAGACTCGCTCGTCCGAAACCTTATAAAAAGGACCGCAAAATAAGTTTTAATCAAAATCTAGGAGTTCATATAATTGATTACGAGATTTTAAACACGATTATATTGCAAAAACTCGATTTCTGTTCTTTTTACTCAGTTAATATTCTAACGGGTCCATTGTTCGGCCCATTTAGACCCGCTCGTCCAAAACCTCTACAAAAGGGCTGCAAAATAAGTTTTAATCCAAATTTAGGAGTTCATACAATTGATTACGAGCTATTCAACACAATTATATTGCAAAAACTCGATTTTTGTGCTTTTTACTCTGTTAAAATTCTAACGGGTCCATTGTTCGGCCCATTTAGACCCGCTCGTCCGAAACCTCTTCAAAAGGGTTTTAAAATAAGTTTTAATCCAAATTTAGAAGTTCATACAATTGATTACGAGCTTTTCAACACAATTATATTGCAAAAACTCGATTTGTGTGGTTTTTACTCAGTTAAAACTCTAACGGGTCCATTGTTCGGCCCATTTAGAACCGCTCCTCCGAAACCTCTTCAAAAGGGTTGCAAAATAAGTTTTAATCCAAATTTAGGAGTTCATACAATTGATTACGAGCTTTTCAATACGATTATATTGCAAAAACTCGATTTCTGTACTTTTTACTCAGTTAAAATTCTAACGGGTCCGTTGTTCAGCCCATTTAGACCCGCTCGTCCGAAACCTCTACAAAAGGGTTACAAAATAAGTTTTAATCCAAATTTAGGTGTTCATGCAATTGATTACGAGCTTTTCAACATGATTATATTGCAAAATCTCGATTACAGTTCTTTTTACTCGTTAAAATTCTAACGGGTCCATTGTTCTGCCTATTTAGACTCGCTCGTCCGAAACCTTACAAAAAGGACCGCAAAATAAGTTTTAATCAAAATTTAGGAGTTCATATAATTGATTACGAGCTTTTCAACACGATTATATTGCAAAAACTCGATTTCTGTTCTTTTTACTCAGTTAATATTCTAACGGGTCCATTGTTCGGCCCATTTAGACCCGCTCGTCCGAAACCTCTACAAAAGGGCTGCAAAATAAGTTTTAATCCAAATTTAGGAGTTCATACAATTGATTACGAGCTTTTCAACAAAATTAGATTGCAAAAACTCGATTTTTGTACTTTTTACTCAGTTAAAATTTTAACGGGTCAATTGTTTGACCCATTTAGACCCGCTCGTCCGAAACCTTTACAAAAAAGATAGCAAAATAAATTTTAATCAAATTTTAGGAGTTCATATAATTGATTAAGAGCTTTTCAGCAAGATTATATTGCAAAAACTTGATTTCTGTTCTTTTTACTCAGTTAATATTCTAACGGGTCCATTGTTCGGCCCATTTAGACCTGCTGGTCCGAAACCTCTACAAAAGGGTTGCAAAATAAGTTTTAATCCAAATTTAGGAGTTCATGCAATTGATTACGAGCTTTTCAACACAATTATATTGCAAAAACTCGATTTTTGTGCTTTTTACTCAGTTAAAATTCTAACGGGTCCATTGTTCGGCCCATTTAGACCCGCTCGTCTGAAACCTTTACAAAAAAGATCACAAAATAAGTTAGAATCAAATTTTAGGAGTTTATATAAATGATTAAGAGCTTTTCAACACGATTATATTGCAAAAACGTGATTTCTGTTCTTTTTCCTCAGTTAATATTCTAGCGGGTCTATCGTTCGGCCCATTTAGACTCGCTCGTCCGAAACCTCTACAAAAGGGTTGCAAAATAAGTTTTAATCCAAATTTAGGAGTTTATATAATTGATTACGAGCTTTTCAACACAATTATATTGCAAAAACTCAAATTCTGTTCTTTTTACTCAGTTAATATTCTAACGGGTCCATTGTTCGTCCCATTTAGACCCGCTCGTCCGAAACCGTTACAAAAAAGATCGCAAAATAAGTTAGAATCAAATTTTAGTAGTTCATATAATTGATTAAGAGCTTTTCAACACGATTATATTGCAAAAACTCAATTTCTATACTTTTTACTCGGTTAAAATTCTAATAGATCCATTGTTCTGCCTATTTAGACTCGCTCGTCCGAAACCTTACAAAAAGGACCGCAAAATAAGTTTTAATCAAAATTTAGGAGTTCATATAATTGATTACGAGATTTTCAACATGATTATATTGCAAAAACTCGATTTTTGTTCTTTTTAGTCAGTTAATATTCTAACGGGTCCATTGTTCGGCCCATTTAGACCCGCTCGTCCGAAACCTCTACAAAAGGCTGCAAAATAAGTTTTAATCTAAATTTAGGAGTTCATACAATTGATTACGAGCTTTTCAACACAATTATATTGCAAAAGCTCGAGTTTTGTGCTTTTTACTCAGTTAAAATTCTAACGGGTCCATTGTTCGACCCATTTAGACCCGCTCGTCCGAAACCTCTACAAAAGGGTTGCAAAATAAGTGTTAATCCAAATTTAGGAGTTTATACAATTGATCACGAGCGTTTCAACACGATTATATTGCAAAAACTCGATTTCTGTACTTTTTACTCAGTTAAAATTCTAACGGGTCTATTGTTCGGCCTATTTAGACCCGATCGTCCGAAACCTATACAAAAAGGGTTGCACAATAAGTTTTAATCCAAATTTAGGAATTTATATAATTGATTACGAGCATTTCAACATGATTATATTACAAAAACTCGATTTCTATACTTTTTACTCAGTTAAAATTCTAACGGGTCCAATGTTCGGCCCATTTAGACCCGCTCGTCTGAAACCTCTACAAAAGGGTTGCAAAATAAGTTTTAATCCAAATTTAGCAGTTCATACAATTGATTACGAGCTTTTCAACACAATTATATTTCAAAAACTCGATTACTATACTTTTTACTTAGTTAAAATTCTAATGTGTCTTATTTTCGGCCCATTAGGACCCGCTCGTCTGAAACCTCTAAAAAAGGGTTGCAAAATAAGTTTTAATCCAAATTTAAGAGTTCATACAGATGATTACGAGCTTTTCAAAACGATTATATTGCAAAAACTAGATTTCTGTACTTTTTACTTCGTTAAAATTCTAACGGGTCCAATGTTCGGCCCATTTAGACCCGCTCGTCTGAAACCTCTACAAAAGGGTTGCAAAATAAGTTTTAATCCAAATTTAGGAGTTCATACAATTGATTACGAGCTTTTCAACACAATTATATTGCAAAAACTCGATTACGATACTTTTTACTTAGTTAAAATTCTAATGTGTCTTATTTTCGGCCCATTAGGACCCGCTCGTCTGAAACCTCTAAAAAAGGGTTGCAAAATAAGTTTTAATCCAAATTTAAGAGTTCATACAGATGATTACGAGCTTTTCAAAATGATTATATTGCAAAAACTAGATTTCTGTACTTTTTACTTCGTTAAAATTCTAACGGGTCCATTGTTCGGCTCATTTAGACCCGCTCGTCCGAAACCTCAACAAAAGGGTTGCAAAATAAGTTTTAATCCAAATTTAGGAGTTCATACAATTGATTATGAGCATTTCAACACAATTATATTGCATAAACTCGATTTTTGTGCTTTTTACTCAGTTAAAATTCTAACGGGTCCATTGTTCGGCCCATTTAGACCGGCTCGTCCGAAACCTCTACAAAAAGGTTGCAAAATAAGTGTTAATCTAAATTTAGGATTTCATACGATTGATTACGAGCGTTTCAATACGATTATATTTCAAAAACTCGATTTCTGTACTTTTTACTCAGTTAAAATTCTAACGGGTCCATTGTTCGGCCCATTTAGACCCGATCGTCCGAAACCTAAACAAAAAGGGCTGCAAAATAAGTTTTAATCCAAGTTTAGGAATGCATATAATTGATTACGTGCTTTTCAACACGATTATATTACCAAAACTCGATTTCTATACATTTTACTCAGTTAAAATTCTAACGGGTCCACTGTTCGGCCCATTTAGACCCGCTCGTCCGAAAACTCTACAAAAGGGTTGCAAAATAAGTTTTAATCAAAATTTAGGAGTTCATACATTTGATTACGAGCTTTCCAACACGATTATATTGCAAAAACTCGATTTATGTACATTTTACAAAGTTAAAATTCTAACGGGTCCATTGTTCGGCCCATTTAGACTCGCTCGTCCGAAACCTTTACAAAAAAGACCGCAAAATAAGTTAGAATCAAATTTTGGAAGTTCATATAATTGATTACGAGCTTTTCAACACGACTATATTGCAAAAACTTGATTTCTGTACTTTTTACTCAGTTAAAATTCTAACGGGTCCATTGTTCGGCCCATTTAGACCCGCTTGTCCAAAACCTCTACAAAAGGGTTGCAAAATAAGTTTTAATCCAAATTTAGGAGTTCATACAATTGATTACGAGCTATTCAACACAATTATATTGCAAAAACTCGATTTTTGTGCTTTTTACTCTGTTAAAATTCTAACGGGTCCATTGTTCGGCCCATTTAGACCCGCTCGTCCGAAACCTCTTCAAAAGGGTTTTAAAATAAGTTTTAATCCAAATTTAGAAGTTCATACAATTGATTACGAGCTTTTCAACACAATTATATTGCAAAAACTCGATTTGTGTGGTTTTTACTCAGTTAAAACTCTAACGGGTCCATTGTTCGGCCCATTTAGAACCGCTCCTCCGAAACCTCTTCAAAAGGGTTGCAAAATAAGTTTTAATCCAAATTTAGGAGTTCATACAATTGATTACGAGCTTTTCAATACGATTATATTGTAAAATCTCGATTTCTGTACTTTTTACTCTGTTAAAATTCTAACGGGTCCATTGTTCGGCCCATTTAGACACGCTCGTCCGAAACCTTTACAAAAAAAGACCACAAAAGAAATTAGAATCAAATTTTAGGAGTTCATATAATTGATTACGAGCTTTTAAACACTATTATATTGAAAAATCTCGATTACAGTTCTTTTTACTCAGTTAAAATTCTAACGGGTCCATTGTTCGACCCATTTAGACCCGCTCGTCCGAAACCTCTACAAAGGGTTGCAAAATAAGTTTTAATCCAAATTTAGGAGTTCATACAATTGTTTACGAGCTTTTCAACACGATTATATTGCAAAAACTCAATTTTTGTGCTTTTTACTCAGTTAAAAATCTAATGGGTCCATTGTTCGGCCCATTTAGACCCGATCGTCTGAAACCTATACAAAAAGGGTTGCAAAACAAGTTTTAATCCAAATTTAGGAATTCATATAATTGATTACGAGCTTTTCAACATGATTATATTGTAAAAACTCGATTACAGTTCTTTTTACTCAGTTAAAATTTTAACGGGTCCATTGTTCGGCCCATTTAGACCCGATCATCCGAAACCTATAGAAAAAGGGGTTGCAAAATAAGTTTTAATCCAAATTTAGGAATACATATAATTGATTACGAGTTTTTCAACATGATTATATTGTAAAAACTCGATTACAGTTCTTTTTACTCAGTTAAAATTCTAACGGGTCCATTGTTCGGCCAATTTAGACCCGCTCATCCGAAGCCTCTACAAAAGGGCTGCAAAAAATAAGCTTTAAACCAAATTTAAGAGTTCATATAATTGATTAATAGCTTTTCAACACAATTATATTGCAAAAACTCGATTTTTGTGCTTTTTACTCAGTTAAAATTCTAACGGGTCCATTGTTCGGCCCATTTAGACCCGCTCGTCCGAAACCTCTACAAAAAGACCGCAAAACATGTTTTAATCAAATCTTAGGAGTTCATATAATTGATTACGAGGTTTCCAACACGATTATATTGCAAAAACACAATTTCTGAACTTTTGACTTAGCTAAAATTCTAAAGGGTACATTGTTCGGCCCATTTAGACCCGCTCGTCCGAAACCTCTACAAAAAAGACCGATAAAGAAGTTATAATCAAATTTTAGGAGTTTATATAATTGATTACGAGCTTATCAACACGATTATATTGTAAAAACTCAAATTTTGATCTTTTTACTCAGTTAAAATTCTAACGGGTCCATTGTTCGGCCCATTTAGACCAGCTCGTCTGAAACCTCTACAAAAGGGTTGCAATATAAGTTTTAATCGAAATTTAGGAGTTCATACAATTGATTACGATCTTTTCAACACGATTATATTGCAAAAACTCAATTTCTGTACTTTTTACTCAGTTAAAATTCTAAGGGCTCCATTGTTCGGCCCATTTAGACCCGCTCGTCCGAAACCTCTACTAAAAGGGATGCAAAATAAGTTTTAATCCAAATTTAGGAGTTTATACAATTGATTACGAGCTTTTCACTACGATTATATTGTAAAATCTCGATTTTTGTACTTTTTACTCAGTTAAAATTCTAACGGGTCCATTGTTCGGCCCATTTAGACACGCTCGTCCGAAACCTTTACAAAAAAAGACCGCAAAAGAAGTTAGAATCAAATTTTAGGAGTTCATATAATTGATTACGAGCTTTTCAACACGATTATATTGAAAATTCTCGATTACAGTTCTTTTTACTCAGTTAAAATTCTAACGGGTCCATTGTTCGACCCATTTAGACCCGCTCATCCGAAACCTCTACAAAAGGGTTGCAAAATAAGTTTTAATCCAAATTTAGGAGTTCATACAATTTTTTACGAGCTTTTCAACACGATTATATTGCAAAAACTCGATTTTTGTGCTTTTTACTCAGTTAAAATTCTAATGGGTCCATTGTTCGGCCCATTTAGACCCGATCGTTCGAAACCTATATAAAAGGGGTTGCAAAATAAGTTTTAATCCAAATTTAGGAATGCATATAATTGATTACGAGCTTTTCAACATGATTATATTGTAAAAACTCGATTACAGTTCTTTTTACTCAGTTAAAATTTTAACGGGTCCATTGTTCGGCCCATTTAGACCCGATCGTCCGAAACCTATACAAAAGGGGTTGCAAAATAAGTTTTAATCCAAATTTAGGAATGCATATAATTGATTACGAGCTTTTCAACACGATTATATTGCAAAAACTCGATTTCTGTTCTTTTTACTCAGTTAATATTCTAACGGGTCCATTGTTCGGCCGATTTAGACCCGCTCGTCCGAAACCTCTACAAAAAGGGATGCAAAATAAGTTTTAATCCAAATTTAGGATTTTATACAATTGATTACGAGCTTTTCACTACGATTATATTGTAAAATCTCGATTTTTGTACTTTTTACTCAGTTAAAATTCTAACGGGTCCATTGTTCGGCCCATTTAGACACGCTCGTCCGAAACCTTTACAAAAAAAGACCGCAAAAGAAGTTAGAATCAAATTTTAGGAGTTCATATAATTGATTACGAGCTTTTCAACACGATTATATTGAAAATTCTCGATTACAGTTCTTTTTACTCAGTTAAAATTCTAACGGGTCCATTGTTCGACCCATTTAGACCCGCTCGTCCGAAAACTCTACAAAAGGGTTGCAAAATAAGTTTTAATCCAAATTTAGGAGTTCATACAATTTTTTACGAGCTTTTCAACACGATTATATTGCAAAAACTCGATTTTTGTGCTTTTTACTCAGTTAAAATTCTAATGGGTCCATTGTTCGGCCCATTTAGACCCGATCGTCCGAAACCTATATAAAAGGGGTTGCAAAATAAGTTTTAATCCAAATTTAGGAATGCATATAATTGATTACGAGCTTTTCAACATGATTATATTGTAAAAACTCGATTACAGTTCTTTTTACTCAGTTAAAATTTTAACGGGTCCATTGTTCGGCCCATTTAGACCCGATCGTCCGAAACCTATACAAAAGGGGTTGCAAAATAAGTTTTAATCCAAATTTAGGAATGCATATAATTGATTACGATCTTTTCAACATGATTATATTTTAAAAACTCGATTACAGTTCTTTTTACTCAGTTAAAATTCTAACTGGTCCATTGTACGGCCCATTTAGACCCGCTCGTCCGAAACATCTACAAAAGGGTTGCAAAATTAGTTTTAATCCAAATTTAGGAGTTCATACAATTGATTACGAGCTTTTCAACACAATTATTTTTCAAAAACTCGATTTTTGTGCAGGATGCCTAGACGCCTCCACTGTAGAGCTTCGCGCCATTGTCACGGGGGCTACACTTGGTAGGGATGCCGGCTGGTGCAGCATCATTATCGAGTCCGACGCTGCTTTGGTTATCAAAAAAATAGGGTGCCTCGGCCCAGACGCCTCTCCTTTACGGCCACATATTGATGCGGCTCGCCCTCTTTTTGTATCTATTCCAGATTTACATTTTCTTTATGTACCACGAGTTGCTAATGTTTTAGCTCATACTATTGCCAATTGGGCCTTGCACTCTAGGTCCTCATTGTTTTTTGGGCCGGGCTTGCCCGATGTCTTACGCTCTATTGTACCGGTTGGTTTTCAACCCCTTTGATTATATATATATATATATATTTGGGCACTCTTTTTCCCTTTAGGACCCCCTCTGGGCCAGCCCAGTTGGGATTAGTGGGGGTTTTAATGAGGCCTTTTTCTCAAAAAAAATTCTAACGGGTCCATTGTTCGGCCCATTTAAAATCGCTCGTCCGGAACCACTACAAAAGGGTTGCAAAATAA
This sequence comes from Hibiscus trionum, assembly GCA_030270665.1. Taxonomy (NCBI): domain Eukaryota; kingdom Viridiplantae; phylum Streptophyta; class Magnoliopsida; order Malvales; family Malvaceae; genus Hibiscus; species Hibiscus trionum. Next base: position 30,834,810 of record BSYR01000010.1, on the reverse strand, counting down.
GTTTTAATCCAAATTTATGAGTCCATAAAATTAATTACGAGCTTTTCAACACGATTATATTGAAAAAACTCGATTTCTGTACTTTTTACTCTCTTAAAATTCTAACGGGTCCATTGTTCGGCCCATTTAGACCCGCTCGTCCGAAACCTTTACAAAAAAGACCGCAAAATAACTTAGAATCAAATTTTTGGAGTTCATATAATTGATTACGAGCTTTTCAACATGATTATATTGCAAAATCTCGATTACATTTCTTTTTACTCAGTTAAAATTCTAACAGGTCCATTGTTCGGCCCATTTAGACCCGCTCGTCCGAAACCTCTACAAAAGGGTTGCAAAATAAGTTTTAATCAAAATTTAGGAGTTCATACAATTGATTACGAGCTTTTCAACACGATTATATTGCAAAAACTCTATTTATGTACTTTTTACTCAGTTAAAATTCTAACGGGTCCATTGTTCGGCCCATTTAGACCCGCTCGTCCGAAACCTTTACAAAAAAGATCGCAAAATATGTTTTAATCAAATTTTAGGAGTTCATATAATTGATTAAGAGCTTTTCAACACGATAATATTGCAAAAACTTGATTTCTGTTCTTTTTACTCAGTTAATATTCTAATGGGACCATTGTTCGGCCCATTTAGACCCGCTCGTCTGAAACCTCTACAAAAGGGTTGCAAAATAAGTTTTAATCCAAATTTAGGAGTTCATACAATTGATTACGAGTTTTTCAGCACAATTATATTGCAAAAACTCGATTTTTGTGCTTTTTACTCAGTTAAAATTCTAACGGGTCCATTGTTCAGCCCATTTAGAACCGCTCGTCCGAAATCTCTACAAAATGGTTACAAAATAAGTTTTAATCCAAATTTAGGAGTTCATTCAATTGATTACGAGCTTTTCAATACGATTATATTGCAAAAACATGATTCTTGTTCTTTTTACTAAGTTTATATTCTAACGGATCCATTGTTCGGCCCATTTAGACCCGCTCGTCCGAAACCTCTAAAAAGGGTTGCAAAATAAGTGTTAATCCAAATTTAGGAGTTCATACAATTGATCACGAGCGTTTCAACATGATTATATTGCAAAAACTCGATTTCTGTACTTTTTACTCAGTTAAATTCTATCGGGTCCATTGTTCGGCCCATTTAGACCCGATCGTCCGAAACCTATACAAAAGGGGTTGCAAAATAAGTTTTAATCCAAATTTAGGAATGCATATAATTGATTACGAGCATTTCAGCAATATTATATTGCAAAAACTCGATTACAGTTCTTTTTACTCAGTTAAAATTCTAACGGGTCCATTGTTCGGCCCATTTAGACCCGATTTTTCGAAACCTCTACAAAAAAGATCGCAAAATAAGTTTTAAACAAACTTTAGGAGTTCATATAATTGATTATGAGCTTTTCAACATGACTATATTGCAAAAACTTGATTTATGTACTTTTTACTCAGAAAAAATTCTAACGGGTCCATTGTTCGGCTCATTTAGACCCGCTCGTCCGAAACCTCTACAAAAGGGTTGCAAAATAAGTTTTAATCCAAATTTAGGAGTTCATACAATTGATTACAAGCTTTTCAACATAATTATATTGCAAAAACTCAATTTTTGTGCTTTTTACTCAGTGAAAGTTCTAACGGGTCCATTGTTCGGCCCATTTAGACTCGCTCGTCCGAAACCTCTACAAAAAGATCGCAAAATAAGTTTTAATCAAACTTTAGGAGTTCATATAATTGATTAAGAGCTTTTCAACACGATTATATTGCAAAAACTCGATTTCTGTTCTTTTTACTCAGTTAATATTCTAACGGGTGTAAAATTCCAACGGGTAGGGAACCTTGGGAAATGAAAATTCTCTCTGAAATCTCTCATTTCCTCCTTTTGCTTTTTATCTCTCTCTCTCATCTCCTCCACACCAACCACCATCCTTTCCGCCACAATCTTGACACACCCCCCCACGGCCACCACATCTCTACCACCTAAACTGCCACCCCCTGCCAGCATGTAACCACTGTTCTTGGTTTCATGCTCCCGACAACCACCTTGCCATCCTAAGCAACCACTTTCACAACCATAGGCATTGGTTGCATGCCACAATCAGAGCTGATTTAGTACAGGTACGTTCTCTTTCCCTTATTAGTTTTATTTTCCTTTTTCAATGGTGTAATTATTTTATAATTACCTTTTTAAGGATCCAACCTTGGTTCGATCCCATTGGCCACATTTCCTATGATGACTATGCATTAGGGATGTGGATTCAGCACCGGCCGGGTTATGCCTTATTTCTAAGGCCCCCGACAGTGATGCAACAGTCCTGGCTCTTGAAGCCTTGCAACCAATTACTCCATTCTTATGAATGGGACCTTTCCTGGCCCTCCGGGCCTTGTAATCCTACTGGATTATTCGACAGTTTTAGGACAGTGGGTCCACCGAAACGGTGGCAATCGAGGCCCTCGTGGCTATTCCCTGGGCATAGTACGCCTAACACTCATGCTGCAGGCATTCCCATGCATGCAGGACAGGGCTTACGCATATGCGTCCCTACTATTGTAAATTTCACGCAGTTTGCATGGCACATGCAGACAGAGTGCATGGCAGTCACTGCACACACATGCCACCATATACGATGGCAGCAGTGGCCCTGGCAGCTGCCGGTGGCTGGCACCCTCCGACCACCGTCAATCCTATCGTTCTCCAAGTCCCGAAATATCGGGAATATCCAAGTCCACGATAAAGGCCTAATTTTTCGGGATTTACCTTATTTTAAAATTATATCAATACTCCCTTGGAGTTTTCGACTAAATCTCAAACTCTACCCAACTTTGAACTCCCTATTATCTGGGAATACTGTTGGGATCCAGATTTGTGATTGGTGGTCCCTACCATTTGAATTACAAACCGAATTATCCTCTTTTATTATAATGATTTTATGCAAGTTGGATACTCTCCCTAAAGTTAGGAATTCTTCTCGAATCCTACTCTTCTACTACTCCCACTGGATTATATTCTATCCAAACCAACCCTATCTCCTAAATTTGAAATTGATTCAAATTGTACGGGTGAAGTATCTCACATTATCTTTTCATGCGCAATATTTTTGGAGCAGCATCCCATACGATTATTCCATCCTAGGTTGTTGCTTCACTCGAATTCCTTATTCCAAACCTCCACAAACAATGGCTTCCTCGGACTCGTTCCTGGATCACTTTGACAATCTTCAATTCACTGCTAAAGAACAGGCAGTGGTTTACGCCCCAAAGGCCACCAAGGCCATTCCTTTGGACGACCAACGTTGTTCCTTATTAGGGAAACTCTTTCCCACAACGACACCGGACGACACAACTCTGGTGAAGGTCTTTACGGCTGTTTGGAAGGAGGACAAGCTTCTCTCCACCACCATACTTGGCTCCGGATATTACCTTTTCAAGTTCGAGACCGTTGCAAAAGTCAGGGATATCCTCAAAAGGGGGCCATGGACGTTTAAGAGGGATTGGCTAGCTCTCACTCCCATCCAACCCCAGTTGACACTGGAGGAATACAAGTTTACCCACATGAGGATATGGGTCCGTATCCTACGTGTTCCATTAGCTATGATGATTGGCGACACTGTGGCTAATGCATCCGGGCGTGCTTTAGGCTGTGGTCTAGGTACTGTGATAAGCACCGACACTCGAAAAGATGATGAGGGGAACCGTGTACACTTCCTACGCGTTGGAGTGCTTATAGACGTTAATCGACCCCTCAGGCGAGGCGTCGCTCTTGCTGATGAGGAGAATCCGGATAAACCCAAGATGCTCCCGGTTAGATATGAGAAGCTACCTAATTTTTGCCTTGGCTGTGGAATGTTGTTTCACCTACGTGAAACCTGTGCTACATTCAAGGATAAGCCAAGTGAAGGATTGCCATACAGTGAATGGCTACGTGCACCTGCTCCTAAACCAAAGGTGAAAACAAATGTTAGAGGACGAATCCGATATTTCGAGCCAGGTTCCTCTTCTACCCGGCGTGAACAATACACAGGTTCCTCCTTCTTTTTTTATGAGCACCTAGGAAATTGGATTAGGCCAGCAAAATTCTATTCCAACATTATGTATATTTGTGGTGTTATACGCGTTTTGATTGTTGGGTCCACCTTCAAATTTTCCCACAATTTTAATACATATATATGGCATATCATATTCCTGTTGTGCATGCTTTTTCAATTTCATGGTTGGATAATCAGCATGCCTTCTTGTTTTTTACGCTGGCCATATAGTGCCTATTCCTGGAACGTATCATTGTTATATCGTGTTATATACAGTGAATATATATGGACTGCATATGTATATTTTTTGGCCAGCTTTATATATGGACAGTGCAATGAATCTATATGGGATGTAATTTTGCTATACTTTGTTTCATCCTTATTTGGCTTATCCTTACAATTGTCTATTTCCGCTGCTGTCCTTCCAGGGAACAAGGGGAAGGATAAAGCTGCTGCCACCCCAATGGCCTCTCCGGACGTGGCAACAGGTTCACCCTCGGTGCAGCCGGGAGATGGTTCATTGAATCTAGAGGAGGATGATTTATTGGGCGAGGAAATTGCCACCCCTCCTACGGACGCTGCAGCACCGCTGCTGGCAGAAGGGACAGCTGCTGCTGTCAATGTTGAAGCCGCTGTAGATGTTGTCGCTGCACAGTAGGAGCCGCTAGACATTACACCTCTGGCCATGATACCAGCTGATGCTGAATCCGTGATCAACGACTCAAGGGATGCAGACGTTGAGATGGAACGGGACCTGCAGCTTCACAAGTCCGACACTCCGCCGGACAAACGTTTTCTCTTGATCGATAAGGATTCTTTTCCTGTGCCAATCACGGATGATACGGCCACCGGGGAAAGCTCGAACAAAGGGAAAGGTCCGAGGGAAAAAGGGAAAGAACCGGTCAACCCGGAATTTGAAGTTTGGTTGGCTGCCACAACTGACAAGGGTCCGGACGCTGCAGTCCTAAAGAAGGCTAAACGCACATCGCCCATTATCACTGGTGGGATAGCCAAACGCCCGAGATCTTCCCCATTGGCGGCCGGAAAAGCAGTGAAACAAGTTGAGAAAAATCAAAGGAAAGCTGGGATGAGCAGCAAAAACTCTTCGGCGGTGGTTGACGGTCAACCCCGCCGAGAGAAATGAGAGCCATATGTTGGAACTGTCGGGGACTTGGTATGCCTTCGGCAGTTCACGAGCTTCGCTCTATTGTTTCACGTTTAGGTCCAGATTTTATTTTCCTGTCTGAAACTCGTTTAAACGCCTTTAAATTTGATTCCATTAAACATTCTCTTGATATGGAGGGTTTTTTTGCTGTGGATAGCAGCCCTACTTGTGCAGGTTTATGCCTGCTTTTTAATAAAAACATTTCTCTAGATTTTCTCTCGTCCTCGACGAGATACATTGATGTTATTGTGAATAGCTCCAACTGTCGATTTCGTTTTACGGGTACGCAGCCACTAACATGAAAAAATATACGTGGGACCTAATCGATTCCCTTAAAACAAAGTCATCTCTTCCTTGGCTAATCGGAGGTGACTTAAATGATATCTTAGATGACTCGGAAAAACAAGGTGGCAATCGTAGGCCTCGTTCACAAATTCAAAACTTTCGCGATTGTTTAATGAGAAATAACTTGTTCGATTGTAAACCAAACACGGGTTAGTTTACTTGGACCCGCACGGGGCCTAATGTCGATCCGGTTTGGGAACGGCTTGACCGTTTCTTGGCATGCTCGCAATGGATGCACAAATTTCCCAACTACGGTCATTTTCACTCCTTTTCTCTCGAGTCGGATCATAGTGTCATAATATTGGACACCGAAAATGCCCCATTAACGAACCCATATACCCAGCATGCAATGGATCACTTTCGATTTGAAACATGTTGGGCTCATGACCCAGCAGGCATCCAAGTTTGTAAAAAAACATGGGCTGCCACGCAGGGGTCCATTTTGGACAAACTTTCCGCGATGGGCCATTCTCTCCAAGAGTGGCAACACGCTCAACGTAAGTTATCCACTCTTCGCATGAAACAGTTGCAACGATCTATCAACAATCTTCTCCGACGTAGACACCTATCCCGGAAAGCTCTTTCCACATTGCACAGTGCCAAATTAGAACTACGGAAATTGTCAGTGGCTAAAGAGGCTTACTGGGCCCAACGCTCTCGCATCTCCTGGTTAACCAATGGGGATAAAAATACCACCTGCTTCCATGCGAGGGCCACTAAACGACGTAGGAAAAACGCAATCAAGGGATTAATGGATAATACCGGAGCTTGACAGTCCTCCACTGCTGACATTTTACAAGTTGCGTCGTCGTACTTTAAAGATATTTTTTCATCAGCATATCCGGTGTCCTCACCGGAACTGCTGAACAATATTCGCCCCACGGTGACCACAGCTATGAATGATACTCTTCTACGGCCCTTCACGGTAGAAGAAATCCGTGCCGCTTTTCTGGATATCAATCCTAAGAAAGCACCTGGTATTGATGGTTTCCCAGGTAGTTTCTACAGACAGCACTGGGATATGATTGGTCCAGATTTCATCTCTCTATGTATAGACCTCCTTCAAGGGAAAGCCGATATGGCATCGGTTAACCGATCGGTCATAGTGCTAATACCCAAGATTTCTGACCCCACCACCATGAAGCACTTTCGTCCAATTAGTCTGTGCACGGTCATTTACAAGACGGTCTCTAAGGTTCTGGTGAATCGCCTGAAGATATCCCTATCTTCTTGTATCAGCGAGTCGCAAGCGGCGTTTATCAGCGGACGCAATATTACCGACAATATTTTGATTGCACATGAGCTGGTACATACCCTTCACTCTAGTGGCACACTCTCCTCTCAAGAAGCGGCTGTTAAGCTCGATATGGAAAAGGCCTTTGACAGGGTAGAATGGTCCTTTCTAAGGGATGTTATGCTCCGTATGGGATTTGCACGGGACTGGGTCAACCTTATCCTACGATGCGTATCCTCGGTCTCCTTTTCGGTAAGAATTAATGGCACGATATCGGAGGAATTTTTCCCTACCCGGGGTATCCGTCAAGGTGACCCTTTATCACCTTTCTTATTCCTAATTTGTTCCCAAGGACTATCAGCAGCTTTGGAAACGGAGCAAAGAGAAGGACGCCTTTCCGGTCTTAGTGCTAGTCGCTATGGGCCCAGGGTTACACATCTCCTATTCGCAGATGATAGTTTGGTGTTCCTTCGCAATGAACCAGCGGAGGTGGATAGATTGCGATACGTCCTTTCCCAGTATGCCTCGTCTTCCGGTCAAACGGTAAACTTCGACAAGTCTACCGCTTACTGCAGTCGTGGGTGCTCCTCCGCCTTTCTCCATACTATGCGTTCAACTTTGGGTGTCCGCCTAGTGGATGATCCAGGCATATATTTGGGTGTTCCCCTCTTAATAAAGAGGAATCGTACTGCATCCTTAGGCTTTGTGCGAGATAAAGTCCAATCCCGTATGAGCAAATGGGATAACAGTTTCCTTTCATATAGCGGAAGAGAAATCCTCATTAAGGCTGTCGCACAAGCAATGCCACAGTATGTGATGTCCTGCTACCTCTTACCACAAAACATAATTGACGATATTACTATGTCCATACGGCGCTACTGGTGGTCCGGGCGTAGTAATAAGCGTGGCTGGCCACTTTTGTCGTGGGATACCCTCTGCACGCCTAAAAATGTGGGAGGCCTAGGTTTCCGCGACCTACGATCTTTTAATATTGCTCTGTTAGGGAAGCAAATTTGGCACTTGCTGTCACACCTGGACTCTTTGTTGGCAAGGGTCCTCGGTGCTAAATACTACCCCTCAGGTGACCTCCTGCACGCCTCGGCGGACAAGCGGGCTTCTTTTGCATGGAAAGGTCTGCACCAAGCCATCCGGCTCCTAGGGCCTGGTTATTTTTGGAGACCGGGGACTAAGAGCTCGATACGTCTGCTCAGTGATACATGGGGAGGGGATAACCCTATAACTCTTTTTGGACAATATGAGGATAATGACGAACTTCCAGTGCGCTGCCGGGATTACATGTTGCGTGACGGTGCATCTTGGGATGAGCCCAAACTCCGCAATGCCTTCGATAAGGATGATGCTGAGAGTATCCTTCGGGTGCCGATTTATCAGGATAGACCGGACAAGCTGGTTTGGGGACGCCATGACTCCGGGACCTATACCGTCAGGTCGGGGTACTTTTTTCTCCACCAACTGGCGAGACCGGTATTGCGTCCCACACGTCTATGGAAAATAATTTCCAAATCTCCGACTTTACCTAAAATTCGCTCCTTCAGCTGGCGAGCGGGCCGTGATGCCCTACCCACTGGGGAAAAGCTCCGTACAATACATCAAACGGATGGATATTGTCCTTTTTGCCCAACGGTGCTGGAATCCGCCATACATGCCCTTTGGGATTGCCCAACTGCTCAGGATGTTCTTCGCCTTGTGGGGCTTCCGTTGAGCGTCTATACCAGTCATACCAACTCCATAGTGGCTTGGCTATCAGAAGGAACTTATTGCTTGGACACTTCAGGGTTTGCCCTGCTTCTCACCACAATTTGGAATATCTGGAACCGTCGTAACGACTGGATTCATTCCCAGAGGCTTCAGCCAACATGGCTGACCGCTATGAATGCTACAGGTCTTCTACAGGAATACGCAGCCGCTAACGCACTCCCCGCCGTGTCAGCCGCCATGCCAGCAGCAGCTCCCCCGCGATAGACGACACCTAGACCGGGCTGTATCAAGATAAACGTCGACGGAGCCTTCCATCCAGGATCTGGTGCTGCAGCCATCAGAGTCGTTGCTAGGGATGCAAATGGCTCAGTTGTTGGAGGATGCGCTGTCCATGAGGCAGGCTGTCATGATGCCACCATGGTCGAGCTTCATTCCATTGTTGCGGGTATCATGTTGACCCGAGATAGAGGGTGGGGCGAGGTGATCATTGAATCCGACTCGGCTACGGTGATCAACAAGCTCTCACGCACCGCTGCGGACAATTCCCTTCTGGGACCACAGATTGCAGATACCCAGGCTTTGCTTAGGACTTCTCCTTTAATCACTTTATCTTTTGTACCTAGAACGGCCAATTTTATGGCCCACAACTTAGCCACTTGGGCTTTACGCTTTACCTCTTCGGTGTATTTTGATTCAGTTATTCCTGATTGTGTAAACGTTGATGTAATGGCTGACTCTCAGCCTCTTTCTTGTTATAATAATAACAATACTCAGGGTACTCTTTTCCCCTTAGGTTTACTTTGTGCTTCGGCACAAGGTGGTTAGAGGGGTTTTTAATGAGACCCTTTTTCTTCAAAAAAAATATATTCTAACGGGTCCATTGTTCGGCCCATTTAGACCCGCTCGTCCGAAACCTCTACAAAAGGGTTGCAAAATAAGTTTTAATCCAAATTTAGGAGTTCATACAATTGATCACGAGCTTTTCTGCACAATTATATTGCAAAAACTCGATTTTTGTGCTTTTTACTCAGTTAGAATTCTAACGAGTCCATTGTTCGGCCCATTTAGAACCGCTCGTCCGAAACCTCTACAATAGGGTTACAAAAAAAGTTTTAATCCAAATTTAGGAGTTCATACAAATGATTACGAGCTTTTCTATACGATTATATTGCAAAACTCGTTTTATGTACTTTTTACTCAGTTAAGATTCTAACGGGTCCATTGTTTGGCCCATTTAGACCCGCTCGTCCGAACCCTTTACAAAAAAGATCGCAAAATAAATTTTAATCAAAATTTAGGAGTTCATATAATTGATTAAGAGCTTTTCAACACGATTATATTGCAAAAACTTGATTTCTGTTCTTTTTACTCAGTTAATATTCTAACGGGTCCATTGTTCGGCCCGTTTAGACCCGCTCGTCCGAAACCTCTACAAAAGGGTTGCAAAATAAGTTTTAATCCAAATTTAGGAGTTCATACAATTTATTACGAGCTTTTCAACACTATTATATTGCAAAAACTCGATTTTTGTTCTTTTTACTCAGTTAAAATTCTAAAGGGTCCATTGTTCCCCCCATTTAGACCCGCTCGTCCGAAACCTCTACAAAAAGACCGCAAAACAAGTTAGAGTCAAATTTTAGGATTTCATATAATTGATTACGAGCTTTTCAACACGACTATATTGCAAAAACTCGATTTTTGTGCTTTTTACTCAGTTAAAATTCTAACGGGTCCATTGTTCGGCCCATTTAAAACCGCTCGTCCGAAACCTTTACAAAAGGGTTGCAAAATAAGTTTTAATCCAAATTTAGGAGTTCATACAATTAATTACGAGCTTTCCAATACGATTATATTGAAAAAACTCGATTTCTGTACTTTTTACTCAGTTAAAATTCTAACGGGTCCATTGTTCGGCCCATTTAGACCCGCTCGTCCGAAACCTTTACAAAAAAAGACCGCAAGATAAGTTAGAATCAAATTTCGGAGTTCATATAATTGAGTACGAGCTTTTCAACATGATTATATTGCAAACTCTCGATTACAGTTCTTTTTAGGAGTTCATACAATTGATCACGAGCTTTTCTGCATAATTATATTGCAAAAACTCGATTTTTGTGCTTTTTACTCAGTTAGAATTCTAACGAGTCCATTGTTCGGTCCATTTAGACCCGCTCGTCCGAAACCTCTACAAAAGGGTTGCAAAATAAGTTTTAATCAAAATTTAGGAGTTCATACAATTGATTACGAGCTTTTCAACACGATTATATTGCAAAAACTCGATTTCTGTACTTTTTACACAGTTAAAATTTTAACGGGTCCATTGTTCGCCCCATTTAGACCCTCTCGTTCGAAACCTTTACAAAATAGATCGCAAAATATGTTTTAATCAAATTTTAGGAGATCATATAATTGATTACGAGCTTTTCAACACGATTATTTTGCAAAAACTCGATTTCTGTTCTTTTTACTCAGTTAATAGTCTAACGGGTCCATTGTTCGCCCCATTTAGACCCGCTCGTCCGAAACCTCTACAAAAGGGTTGCAAAATAAGTTTTAATCCAAATTTAGGAGTTCATACAATTGATCACGAGCTTTTCTGAAAAATTATATTGCAAAACTCGATTTTTGTGCTTTTTACTTAGTTAAAATTCTAACGAGTCCATTGTTCGGCCCATTTAGAACCGTTCGTCCGAAACCTCTACAAAAGGGTTGCAAAATAAGTTTTAATCCAAATTTAGGTGTTCATACAATTGATTACGAGCTTTTCTATACGATTATATTGCAAAACTCGTTTTCTATACTTTTTAATCAGTTAAGATTCTAACGGGTCCATTGTTTGGCCCATTTAGACACGCCCGTCCGAACCCTTTACAAAAAAGATCGCAAAATAAATTTTAATCAAATTTTAGGAGTTCATATAATTGATTAAGAGCTTTTCAACACTATTATATTGCAAAAGCTCGATTTTTGTTCTTTTTACTCAGTTAAAATTCTAAAGGGTCCATTGTTCGCCCCATTTAGACCCGCTCGTCCGAAACCTCTACAAAAAGACCGCAAAACAAGTTAGAGTCAAATTTTAGGATTTCACATAATTGATTACGAGCTTTTCAACACGACTATATTGCAAAAACTCAATTTTTGTGCTTTTTACTCAGTTAAAATTCTAACGGGTCCATTGTTCGGCCCATTTAAAACCGCTCGTCCGAAACCTCTACAAAAGGGTTGCAAAATAAGTTTTAATCCAAATTTAGGAGTTCATACAATTAATTACGAGCTTTCCAATACGATTATATTAAAAAAACTCGATTTCTGTACTTTTTACTCAGTTAAAATTCTAACGGGTCCATTGTTCGGCCCATTTAGACCCGCTCGTCCGAAACCTTTACAAAAAAAGACCGCAAAATAAGTTAGAATCAAATTTTCGGAGTTCATATAATTGATTACGAGCTTTTCAACATGATTATATTGCAAAATCTCGATTACAGTTCTTTTTACTCAGTTTAAATTCTAACGGGTCCATTGTTCGGCCCATTTAGACCCGCTCGTCCGAAACCTCTACAAAAGGGTTGCAAAATAAGTTTTAATCAAAATTTAGGAGTTCATACAATTGATTACGAGCATTTCAACACGATTATATTGCAAAAACTTGATTTCTGTACTTTTTACTCAGTTAAAATTCTAACGGGTCCATTGTTCGGCCCATTTAGACCCGCTCGTCCGAAACCTCTACAAAAGGGTTGCAAAATAAGTTTTAATCCAAATTTAGGAGTTCATACAATTGATCACGAGCTTTTCTGCACAATTATATTGCAAAAACTCGATTTTTGTGCTTTTTACTCAGTTAAAATTCTAACGAGTCCATTGTTCGGCCCATTTAGAACCGCTCGTCCGAAACCTCTATAAAAGGGTTGCAAAATAAGTTTTAATCCAAATTTAGGAGTTCATACAAATGATTACGAGCTTTTCTATACGATTATATTGCAAAACTCGTTTTCTGTACTTTTTACTCAGTTAAGATTCTAACGGGTCCATTGTTTAGCCCATTTAGACCCGCTCGTCCGAACCCTTTACAAAAAAGATCGCAAAATAAATTTTAATCAAATTTTAGGAGTTCATATAATTGATTAAGAGCTTTTCAACACGATTATATTGCAAAAACTTGATTTCTGTTCTTTTTACTCAGTTAATATTCTAACGGGTCCATTGTTCGGCCCGGTTAGACCCGCTCGTCCGAAACCTCTACAAAAAGGTTGCAAAATAAGTTTTACTCCAAATTTAGGAGTTCATACAATTGATTACGAGCTTTTCAATACAATTATATTGCAAAAACTCGATTTTTGTTCTTTTTACTCAGTTAAAATTCTAAAGGGTCCATTGTTCGCCCCATTTAGACCCGCTCGTCCGAAACCTCTACAAAATAGACCGCAAAACAAGTTAGAGTCAAATTTTAGGATTTCATATAATTGATTACGAGCTTTTCAACACGACTATATTGCAAAAACTTGATTTCTGTACTTTTTACTCAGTTAAAATTCTAACGGGTACATTGTTCGCCCCATTTAGACCCGCTCGTCAGAAACCTTTACAAAAAAGATCGCAAAATAAATTTTAATCAAATTTTAGGAGTTCATATAATTGATAAAGAGCTTTTCAACACGATTATATTGCAAAAACTTGATTTCTGTTCTTTTTACTCAGTTAAAATTCTAACGGGTCCATTGTTCGCCCCATTTAGACCCGCTCGTCAGAAACCTTTACAAAAAAGATCGCAAAATATGTTTTAATCAAATTTTAGGAGATCATATAATTGATTAAGAGCTTTTCAACACGATTATTTTGCAAAAACTCGATTTCTGTTCTTTTTACTCAGTTAATATTCTAACGGGTCCATTGTTCGCCCCATTTAGACCCGCTCGTCCGAAACCTCTACAAAAGGGTTGCAAAATAAGTTTTAATCCAAATTTAGGAGTTCATACAATTGATCACGAGCTTTTCTGCAAAATTATATTGCAAAACTCGATTTTTGTGCTTTTTACTTAGTTAAAATTCTAACGAGTCCATTGTTCGGCCCATTTAGAACCGTTCGTCCGAAACCTCTACAAAAGGGTTGCAAAATAAGTTTTAATCCAAATTTAGGTGTTCATACAATTGATTACGAGCTTTTCTATACGATTATATTGCAAAACTCGTTTTCTGTACTTTTTACTCAGTTAAGATTCTAACGGGTCCATTGTTTGGCCCATTTAGACCCGCTCGTCCGAACCCTTTACAAAAAAGATCGCAAAATAAATTTTAATCAAATTTTAGGAGTTCATATAATTGATTAAGAGCTTTTCAACACGATTATATTGCAAAAACTTGATTTCTGTTCTTTTTACTCAGTTAATATTCTAACGGGTCCATTGTTCGGCCCGTTTAGACCCGCTTGTCGGAAACCTCTACAAAAGGGTTGCAAAATAAGTTTTAATCCAAATTTAGGAGTTCATACAATTTATTACGATCTTTTTAACACTATTATATTGCAAAAACTCGATTTTTGTTCTTTTTACTCAGTTAAAATTCTAAAGGGTCCATTGTTCGCCCCATTTAGACCCGCTCGTCCGAAACCTCTACAAAAAGACCGCAAAACAAGTTAGAGTCAAATTTTAGGATTTCACATAATTGATTACGAGCTTTTCAACACGACTATATTGCAAAAACTCAATTTTTGTGCTTTTTACTCAGTTAAAATTCTAACGGGTCCATTGTTCGGCCCATTTAAAACCGCTCGTCCGGAACCTCTACAAAAGGGTTGCAAAATAAGTTTTAATCCAAATTTAGGAGTTCATAAAATTAATTACGAGCTTTCCAATACGATTATATTGAAAAAACTCAATTTCTGTACTTTTTACTCAGTTAAAATTCTAACGGGTCCATTGTTCGGCCCATTTAGACCCGCTCGTCCGAAACCTTTACAAAAAAAGACCGCAAAATAAGTTAGAATCAAATTTTCGGAGTTCATATAATTGATTACGAGCTTTTCAACATGATTATATAGCAAAAACTCGATTTTTGTGCTTTTTACTCAGTTAAAATTCTAACGAGTCCATTGTTCGGCCCATTTAGACCCGCTCGTCCGAAACCTCTACAAAAGGGTTGCAAAATAAGTTTTAATCAAAATTTAGGAGTTCATACAATTGATTACGAGCTTTTCAACACGATTATATTGCAAAAACCTGATTTCTGTACTTTTTACTCAGTTAAAATTCTAACGGGTCCATTGTTCGCCCCATTTAGACCCGCTCGTCAGAAACCTTTACAAAAAAGATCGCAAAATATGTTTTAATCAAATTTTAGGAGATCATATAATTGATTAAGAGCTTTTCAACACGATTATTTTGCAAAAACTCGATTTCTGTTCTTTTTACTCAGTTAATATTCTAACGGGTCCATTGTTCGGCCCATTTAGACCCGCTCGTCCGAAACCTCTACAAAAGGGTTGCAAAATAAGTTTTAATCCAAATTTAGGAGTTCATACAATTGATCACGAGCTTTTCTGCACTATTATATTGCAAAAACTCGATTTTTGTGCTTTTTACTCAGTTAAAATTCTAACGAGTCCATTGTTCGGCCCATTTAGAACCGCTTGTCCGAAACCTCTATAAAAGGGTTGCAAAATAAGTTTTAATCCAAATTTAGGAGTTCATACAAATGATTACGAGCTTTTCTATACGATTATATTGCAAAACTCGTTTTCTGTACTTTTTACTCAGTTAAGATTCTAACGTGTCCATTGTTTGGCCCATTTAGACCCGCTCGTCCGAACCCTTTACAAAAAAGATCGCAAAATAAATTTTTATCAAATTTTAGGAGTTCATATAATTGATTAAGAGCTTTTCAACACGATTATATTGCAAAAACTTGATTTCTGTTCTTTTTACTCAGTTAATATTCTAACGGGTCCATTGTTCGGCCCGTTTAGACCCGCTCGTCCGAAACCTCTACAAAAGGGTTGCAAAATAAGTTTTACTCCAAATTTAGGAGTTCATACAATTGATTACGAGCTTTTCAATACAATTATATTGCAAAAACTCGATTTTTGTTCTTTTTACTCAGTTAAAATTCTAAAGGGTCCATTGTTCGCCCCATTTAGACCCGCTCGTCCGAAACCTCTACAAAATAGACCGCAAAACAAGTTAGAGTCAAATTTTAGGATTTCATATAATTGATTACGAGCTTTTCAACACGACTATATTGCAAAAACTTGATTTCTGTACTTTTTACTCAGTTAAAATTCTAACGGGTACATTGTTCGCCCCATTTAGACCCGCTCGTCAGAAACCTTTACAAAAAAGATCGCAAAATAAATTTTAATCAAATTTTAGGAGTTCATATAATTGATTAAGAGCTTTTCAACACGATTATATTGCAAAAACTTGATTTCTGTTCTTTTTACTCAGTTAAAATTCTAACGGGTCCATTGTTCGCCCCATTTAGACCCGCTCGTCAGAAACCTTTACAAAAAAGATCGCAAAATATGTTTTAATCAAATTTTAGGAGATCATATAATTGATTAAGAGCTTTTCAACACGATTATTTTGCAAAAACTCGATTTCTGTTCTTTTTACTCAGTTAATATTCTAACGGGTCCATTGTTCGGCCCATTTAGACCCGCTCGTCCGAAACCTCTACAAAAGGGTTGCAAAATAAGTTTTAATCCAAATTTAGGAGTTCATACAATTGATCACGAGCTTTTCTGCACAATTATATTGCAAAAACTCGATTTTTGTGCTTTTTACTCAGTTAAAATTCTAACGAGTCCATTGTTCGGCCCATTTAGAACCGTTCGTCCGAAACCTCTACAAAAGGGTTGCAAAATAAGTTTTAATCCAAATTTAGGTGTTCATACAATTGATTACGAGCTTTTCTATACGATTATATTGCAAAACTCGTTTTCTGTACTTTTTACTCAGTTAAGATTCTAACGGGTCCATTGTTTGGCCCATTTAGACCCGCTCGTCCGAACCCTTTACAAAAAAGATCGCAAAATAAATTTTAATCAAATTTTAGGAGTTCATATAATTGATTAAGATCTTTTCAACACGATTATATTGCAAAAACTTGATTTCTGTTCTTTTTACTTAGTTAATATTCTAACGGGTCCATTGTTCGGCCCATTTAGACCCGCTCGTCCGAAACCTCTACAAAAGGGTTGCAAAATAAGTTTTACTCCAAATTTAGGAGTTCATACAATTGATTACGAGCTTTTCAATACAATTATATTGCAAAAACTCAATTTTTGTTCTTTTTACTCAGTTAAAATTCTAAAGGGTCCATTGTTCGCCCCATTTAGACCCGCTCGTCCGAAACCTCTACAAAATAGACCGCAAAACAAGTTAGAGTCAAATTTTAGGATTTCATATAATTGATTACGAGCTTTTCAACACGACTATATTGCAAAAACTTGATTTCTGTACTTTTTACTCAGTTAAAATTCTAACGGGTCCATTGTTCGGCCAATTAAACCCGCTCGTCCGAAACCTCTACAAAAGGGTTGGAAAATAAGTTTTAATCCAAATTTAGGAGTTCATACAATTGATTACGAGCTTTTCAATACGATTATATTGCAAAAACTCGATTTTCTGTACTTTTTACTTAGTTAAAATTCTAACGGGTCCATTGTTCGGCCCATTTAGACCCGCTCGTCCGAAACCTTTACAAAAAAGACCGCAAAAGAAGTTAGAATAAAATTTTAGGAGTTCATATAATTGATTACGAGCTTTTCAACATGACTATATTGCAAAAACTTGATTTTTGTACTTTTCACTCAGTTAATATTCTAACCGGTCCATTGTTTGGCCCATTTAGACCCGCTCGTCCGAAACCTCTACAAAAGGGTTGCAAAATAAGTTTTAATCCAAATTTAGGAATTCATACAATTGATAACGAGCTTTTCAACACAATTATATTGCAAAAACTCGATTTTTGTGCTTTTTACTCAGTTAAAATTCTAACGAGTCCATTGTTCGGCCCATTTAGAACCGCTTGTCCGAAACCTCTATAAAAGGGTTGCAAAATAAGTTTTAATCCAAATTTAGGAGTTCATACAAATGATTACGAGCTTTTCTATACGATTATATTGCAAAACTCGTTTTCTGTACTTTTTACTCAGTTAAGATTCTAACGTGTCCATTGTTTGGCCCATTTAGACCCGCTCGTCCGAACCCTTTACAAAAAAGATCGCAAAATAAATTTTTATCAAATTTTAGGAGTTCATATAATTGATTAAGAGCTTTTCAACACGATTATATTGCAAAAACTTGATTTCTGTTCTTTTTACTCAGTTAATATTCTAACGGGTCCATTGTTCGGCCCGTTTAGACCCGCTCGTCCGAAACCTCTACAAAAGGGTTGCAAAATAAGTTTTACTCCAAATTTAGGAGTTCATACAATTGATTACGAGCTTTTCAATACAATTATATTGCAAAAACTCGATTTTTGTTCTTTTTACTCAGTTAAAATTCTAAAGGGTCCATTGTTCGCCCCATTTAGACCCGCTCGTCCGAAACCTCTAAAAAATAGACCGCAAAACAAGTTAGAGTCAAATTTTAGGATTTCATATAATTGATTACGAGCTTTTCAACACGACTATATTGCAAAAACTTGATTTCTGTACTTTTTACTCAGTTAAAATTCTAACGGGTACATTGTTCGCCCCATTTAGACCCGCTCGTCAGAAACCTTTACAAAAAAGATCGCAAAATAAATTTTAATCAAATTTTAGGAGTTCATATAATTGATTAAGAGCTTTTCAACACTATTATATTGCAAAAACTTGATTTCTGTTCTTTTTACTCAGTTAAAATTCTAACGGGTCCATTGTTCGCCCCATTTAGACCCGCTCGTCAGAAACCTTTACAAAAAAGATCGCAAAATATGTTTTAATCAAATTTTAGGAGATCATATAATTGATTAAGAGCTTTTCAACACGATTATTTTGCAAAAACTCGATTTCTGTTCTTTTTACTCAGTTAATATTCTAACGGGTCCATTGTTCGGCCCATTTAGACCCGCTCGTCCGAAACCTCTACAAAAGGGTTGCAAAATAAGTTTTAATCCAAATTTAGGAGTTCATACAATTGATCACGAGCTTTTCTGCACAATTATATTGCAAAAACTCGATTTTTGTGCTTTTTACTCAGTTAAAATTCTAACGAGTCCATTGTTCGGCCCATTTAGAACCGTTCGTCCGAAACCTCTACAAAAGGGTTGCAAAATAAGTTTTAATCCAAATTTAGGTGTTCATACAATTGATTACGAGCTTTTCTATACGATTATATTGCAAAACTCGTTTTCTGTACTTTTTACTCAGTTAAGATTCTAACGGGTCCATTGTTTGGCCCATTTAGACCCGCTCGTCCGAACCCTTTACAAAAAAGATCGCAAAATAAATTTTAATCAAATTTTAGGAGTTCATATAATTGATTAAGATCTTTTCAACACGATTATATTGCAAAAACTTGATTTCTGTTCTTTTTACTTAGTTAATATTCTAACGGGTCCATTGTTCGGCCCATTTAGACCCGCTCGTCCGAAACCTCTACAAAAGGGTTGCAAAATAAGTTTTACTCCAAATTTAGGAGTTCATACAATTGATTACGAGCTTTTCAATACAATTATATTGCAAAAACTCGATTTTTGTTCTTTTTACTCAGTTAAAATTCTAAAGGGTCCATTGTTCGCCCCATTTAGACCCGCTCGTCCGAAACCTCTACAAAATAGACCGCAAAACAAGTTAGAGTCAAATTTTAGGATTTCATATAATTGATTACGAGCTTTTCAACACGACTATATTGCAAAAACTTGATTTCTGTACTTTTTACTCAGTTAAAATTCTAACGGGTCCATTGTTCGGCCAATTAAACCCGCTCGTCCGAAACCTCTACAAAAGGGTTGGAAAATAAGTTTTAATCCAAATTTAGGAGTTCATACAATTGATTACGAGCTTTTCAATACGATTATATTGCAAAAACTCGATTTTCTGTACTTTTTACTTAGTTAAAATTCTAACGGGTCCATTGTTCGGCCCATTTAGACCCGCTCGTCCGAAACCTTTACAAAAAAGACCGCAAAAGAAGTTAGAATAAAATTTTAGGAGTTCATATAATTGATTACGAGCTTTTCAACATGACTATATTGCAAAAACTTGATTTTTGTACTTTTCACTCAGTTAATATTCTAACCGGTCCATTGTTTGGCCCATTTAGACCCGCTCGTCCGAAACCTCTACAAAAGGGTTGCAAAATAAGTTTTAATCCAAATTTAGGAATTCATACAATTGATAACGAGCTTTTCAACACAATTATATTGCAAAAACTCGATTTTTGTGCATTTTACTCAGTGAAATTCTAACGGGTCCATTGTTCGGGCCATTTAGACTCGCTCGTCCGAAACCTCTACAAAAGGGTTGCAAAATAAGTTTTAATCCAAATTTAGGAGCTCATGCAATTGATTACGAGCTTTTCAACACGATTATATTGCAAAAACTCGATTTTTGTGCATTTTACTCAGTTAAATTCTAACGGGTCCATTGTTCGGCCCATTTAGACCCGCTCGTCCGAAACCTCTACAAAAGGGTTGCAAAATAAGTTTTAATCAAAATTTAGGAGTTCATACAATTGATTACGAGCTTTTCAACACGATTATATTGCAAAAACTCGATTTCTGTACTTTTTACTCAGTTAAAATTCTAACGGGTCCATTGTTCGCCCCATTTAGACCCGCTCGTCAGAAACCTTTACAAAAAAGATCGCAAAATATGTTTTAATCAAATTTTAGGAGATCATATAATTGATTAAGAGCTTTTCAACACGATTATTTTGCAAAAACTCGATTTCTGTTCTTTTTACTCAGTTAATATTCTAACGGGTCCATTGTTCGGCCCATTTAGACCCGCTCGTCCGAAACCTCTACAAAAGGGTTGCAAAATAAGTTTTAATCCAAATTTAGGAGTTCATACAATTGATCACGAGCTTTTCTGCACAATTATATTGCAAAAACTCGATTTTTGTGCTTTTTACTCAGTTAAAATTCTAACGAGTCCATTGTTCGGCCCATTTAGAACCGCTTGTCCGAAACCTCTATAAAAGGGTTGCAAAATAAGTTTTAATCCAAATTTAGGAGTTCATACAAATGATTACGAGCTTTTCTATACGATTATATTGCAAAACTCGTTTTCTGTACTTTTTACTCAGTTAAGATTCTAACGTGTCCATTGTTTGGCCCATTTAGACCCGCTCGTCCGAACCCTTTACAAAAAAGATCGCAAAATAAATTTTTATCAAATTTTAGGAGTTCATATAATTGATTAAGAGCTTTTCAACACGATTATATTGCAAAAACTTGATTTCTGTTCTTTTTACTCAGTTAATATTCTAACGGGTCCATTGTTCGGCCCGTTTAGACCCGCTCGTCCGAAACCTCTACAAAAGGGTTGCAAAATAAGTTTTACTCCAAATTTAGGAGTTCATACAATTGATTACGAGCTTTTCAATACAATTATATTGCAAAAACTCGATTTTTGTTCTTTTTACTCAGTTAAAATTCTAAAGGGTCCATTGTTCGCCCCATTTAGACCCGCTCGTCCGAAACCTCTACAAAATAGACCGCAAAACAAGTTAGAGTCAAATTTTAGGATTTCATATAATTGATTACGAGCTTTTCAACACGACTATATTGCAAAAACTTGATTTCTGTACTTTTTACTCAGTTAAAATTCTAACGGGTCCATTGTTCGGCCAATTAAACCCGCTCGTCCGAAACCTCTACAAAAGGGTTGGAAAATAAGTTTTAATCCAAATTTAGGAGTTCATACAATTGATTACGAGCTTTTCAATACGATTATATTGAAAAAACTCGATTTTCTGTACTTTTTACTTAGTTAAAATTCTAACGGGTCCATTGTTCGGCCCATTTAGACCCGCTCGTCCGAAACCTTTACAAAAAAGACCGCAAAAGAAGTTAGAATAAAATTTTAGGAGTTCATATAATTGATTACGAGCTTTTCAACATGACTATATTGCAAAAACTTGATTTTTGTACTTTTCACTCAGTTAATATTCTAACCGGTCCATTGTTTGGCCCATTTAGACCCGCTCGTCCGAAACCTCTACAAAAGGGTTGCAAAATAAGTTTTAATCCAAATTTAGGAATTCATACAATTGATAACGAGCTTTTCAACACAATTATATTGCAAAAACTCGATTTTTGTGCATTTTACTCAGTGAAATTCTAACGGGTCCATTGTTCGGGCCATTTAGACTCGCTCGTCCGAAACCTCTACAAAAGGGTTGCAAAATAAGTTTTAATCCAAATTTAGGAGTTCATGCAATTGATTACGAGCTTTTCAACACGATTATATTGCAAAAACTCGATTTTTGTGCATTTTACTCAGTTAAATTCTAACGGGTCCATTGTTCGGGCCATTTAGACTCGCTCGTCCGAAACCTCTACAAAAGGGTTGCAAAATAAGTTTTAATCCAAATTTAGGAGTTCATGCAATTGATTACAAGCTTTTCAACACGATTATATTGCAAAAACTCGATTTTTGTGCTTTTTACTCAGTTAAAATTCTAACGGGTCCATTGTTCAGCCCATTTAGACTCGCTCGTCCGAAACCTCTACAAAAGGGTTGCAAATTAAGTTTTAATGAAAATTTAGGAGTTCATACAATTGATTTCGAGCTTTTCAATACGATTATATTGCAAAAACTCGATTTATGTATTTTTTACTCAGTTAAAATTCTAACGGGTCCATTGTTCGGCCCATTTAGACCCTCTCCTCCGAAACCTTTACAAGAAAGATCGCAAAATAAATTTTAATCAAATTTTAGGAGTTCATATAATTGATTAAGAGCTTTTCAACACGATTGTATTGCAAAAACATGATTTCTGTTCTTTTTACTCAGTTAATATTCTAACGGGTCCATTGTTCGGCCCATTTAGACCCGCTCGTCCGAAACCTCTACAAAAGGGTTGCAAAATAAGTTTTAAATTAAATTTAGGAGTTCATACAATTGATTACGAGCTTTTCAACAGGATTATGTTGCAAAAACTCGATTTATGTACTTTTTACTCAGTTGAAATTCTAACGGGTCCATTGTTCGGCCCATTTAGACCCGCTCGTCCGAAACCTTTACAAAAAAAGATCGCAAAATATGTTTTAATCAAATTTTAGGAGTTCATATAGTTGATTTAGAGCTTTTCAACACGATAATATTGCAAAAACTTGATTTCTGTTCTTTTTACTCAGTTAATATTCTAATGGGACCATTGTTCGGCCCATTTAGACCCGCTCGTCCGAAACCTCTACAAAAGGGTTGCAAAATAAGTTTTAATCCAAATTTAGGAGTTCATACAGTTGATTACGAGTTTTTCAGCACAATTATATTGCAAAAACTCGATTTTTGTGCTTTTTACTCAGTTAAATTTCTAACGGGTCCATTGTTCGGCCCATTTAGAACCGCTCGTCTGAAACCTCTACAAAAGGGTTGCAAAATAAGTTTTAATCCAAATTTAGGACTTCATACAATTGATTACGAGCTTTTCAATACGATTATATAGCAAAATCTCGATTTCTGTACTTTTTACTCAGTTAAAATTCTAACGGGTCCATTGTTTGGCCCATTTAGACCCGCTCGTCCGAACCCTTTACAAAAAAGATCTCAAAATAAATTTTAATCAAATTTTAAGAGTTCATATAATTGATTAAGAGCTTTTCAACACGATTATATTGCAAAAACATGATTTCTATTCTTTTTACTAAGTTAATATTCTAACGGATCCATTGTTCGTCCCATTTAGACCCACTCGTCCAAAACCTCTAAAAAGGGTTGCAAAACAAGTGTTAATCCAAATTTAGGAGTTCATACAATTGATAACGAGTGTTTCAGCACGATTATATTGCAAAAACTCGATTTCTGTACTTTTTACTCAGTTAAAATTCAATCGGGTCCATTGTTCGGCCCATTTAGACCCTATCGTCCGAAACCTATACAAAAGGGTGCAAATAAGTTTTAATCCAAATTTAGGAATGCATATAATTGATTACGAGCATTTCAGCATGATTATATTGCAAAAACTCGATTACAGTTCTTTTTACTTAGTTAAAATTCTAACGGGTCCATTGTTCGGCCCATTTAGACCCGATTTTTCGAAACCTATACAAAAAGGGTTGCAAAATAAGTTTTAATCCAAATTTAGGAATGCATATAATTGATTACGAGCTTTTCAACACGATTATATTGCAAAAACTCGATTTCTGTTCTTTTTACTCAGTTAATATTCTAACGGGTCCATTGTTCGGCCCATTTAGACCCGCTCGTCCGAAACATCTACAAAAGGGTTGCAAAATAAGTTTTAATCCAAATTTAGGAGTTCATACAATTGATTACAAGCTTTTCAACACAATTATATTGCAAAAATCGATTTTTGTGCTTTTTACTGAGTTAAAATTCTAAAGGGTCCATTGTTCCGCCCATTTAGACCCGCTCGTCTGAAACCTCTACAAAAGGGTTGCAAAATAAGTTTTAATCCAAATTTAGGAGTTCCTACAAATGTTTACGAGCTTTTCAACTCGATTATATTGCAAAGAATCGATTTCTATATTTTTACTCAATTAAAATTCTAATGGGTCCATTGTTCGGCCCATTTAGACCCGCTCGTCCGAAACCTTTACAAAATAGATGGAAAAATAAATTTTAATCCAATTTTAGGAGTTCATATAATTGATTAAGAGCTCTTCAACACGAATATATTGAAAAAACTCGATTTTTGTACATTTTACTCAGTTAATATCCTAACGGGTCCATTGTTCGGCCCATTTAGACCCGCTTGTCTGAAACCTCTACAAAAGGGTTGCAAAATAAGTTTTAATCCAAATTTAGGAGTTCATATAATTGATTACGAGCTTTTCAACATGATTATATTGTAAAAACTCGATTACAGTTCTTTTTACTCAGTTAAAATTTTAATGGGTCCATTGTTCAGCCCATTGAGACCTGATCGTCCGAAACCTATACAAAAGGGGTTGCAAAATAAGTTTTAATCCAAATTTAGGAATGCATATAATTGATTACGAGCTTTTCAAGACAATTATATTGCAAAAACTCGATTACTATACTTTTTACTCGGTTAAAATTCTAACGAGTCCATTGTTCGGCCCATTTAGACCCGCTCGTATGAAACCTCTACAAAAGGGTTGCAAAATAAATTTTAATCCAAATTTAAGAGTTCATACAGATGATTACGAGCTTTTCAAAATGATTATATTTCAAAAACTAGATTTCTGTACTTTTTACTCCGTTAAAATTCTAAGGGGTCAATTGTTCGGCCCATTAATACCCGCTCGTCCGAAACCTCTACAAAAAAGATCGCAAAATAAGTTTTAATCAAACTTTAGGAGTTCATATAATTGATTAAGAGCTTTTCAACATGATTATATTGCAAAAACTCGATTTCTGTTCTTTTTACTCAGTTAATATTCTAATGGGTCCATTGTTCGGCCCATTTAGACCCGCTTGTCTGAAACCTCTACAAAAGGGTTGCAAAATAAGTTTTAATCCAAATTTAGGAGTTCATACAATTGTTTACGAGCTTTTCAACACGATTATATTGCAAAAACTCGATTTCTGTTCTTTTTACTCAGTTAATATAATAACGGGTCCATTGTTCGGCCCATTTAGACCCGCTTGTCTGAAACCTCTACAAAAGGGTTGCAAAATAAGTTTTAATCCAAATTTAGGAGTTCATACAATTGTATACAAGCTTTTCAACACGATTATATTGCAAAAACTTGATTTCTATACTTTTCACTCAAATAAAATTCTAACGGGTCCATTGTTCGGCCCATTTAGACCCGCACGTCCGAAACCTTTACAAAAAAGATCGCAAAATAAATTTTAATCAAATTTTAGGAGTTCATATAATTGATTAAGAGCTTTTCAACATGATTATATTGCAAAAACTCGATTTCTGTTCTTTTTACTCAATTAATATTCTAATGGGTCCATTGTTCGGCCCATTTAGACGCGCTTGTCTGAAACCTCTACAAAAGGGTGGCAAAATAAGTTTTAATCCAAATTTAGGAGTTCATACAATTGTTTACGAGCTTTTCAACACGATTATATTGCAAAAACTCGATTTCTATACTTTTTACTCAATTAAAATTCTAACGGGTCCATTATTCGGCCCATTTAGACCCGCTCGTCCGAAACCTTTACAAAAAAGATCGCAAAATAAATTTTAATCAAATTTTAGGAGTTCATATAATCGATTAAGAGCTTTTCAACACGATTATATTGCAAAAACAGGATTTTTTTTCTTTTTACTCAGTTAATATTCTAACGGGTCCATTGTTCGGCCCATTTAGACCCGCTCGTCCGAAACCTCTACAAAAGGGTTGCAAAATAAGTTTTAATCCAAATTTAGGAGTTCATACAATTGATTACGAGCTTTTCAACACGATTATATTGCAAAAACTCGATTTCTGTTCTTTTTACTTAGTTAATATAATAACGGGTCCATTGTTCGGCCCATTTAGACCCGCTTGTCTGAAACCACTACAAAAGGGTTGCAAAATAAGTTTTAATCCAAATATAGGAGTTCATACAATTGTTTACGAGCTTTTCAACACGATTATATTGCAAAAACACGATTTCTATACTTTTTACTCAATTAAAATTCTAACAGGTCCATTGTTCGGCCCATTTAGACACGCTCGTCCGAAACCTCTACAAAAAAGATCGCAAAATAAGTTTTAATCAAATTTTAGGAGTTCATATAATTGATTAAGAGCTTTTCAACACGATTATATTGTAAAAACTCGATTTCTGTTCTTTTTACTCAGTTAAAATTCTAACGGGTCCATTGTTCGGCCCATTTAGACCCGCTCGTCTGAAACCTCTACAAAAGGGTTGCAAAATAAGTTTTAATCCAAATTTAGGAGTTCATACAATTGTTTACGAGCTTTTCAACACAATTATATTGCAAAAACTCGATTTCTGTTCTTTTTACTCAGTTAATATTCTAACGGGTCCATTGTTCGGCCCATTTAGACCCGCTCGTCTGAAACCTCTACAAAGGGTTGCAAAATAAGTTTTAATCCAAATTTAGGAATTCATACAATTGTTTACGAGCTTTTCAACACGATTATATTGCAAAAACTCGATTTCTATACTTTTTACTCAATTAAAATTCTAACGGGTCCATTGTTCGGCCCATTTAGTCCCGCTCGTCCGAAACCTCTACAAAAAAGATCGCAAAATAAGTTTTAATCAAATTTTAGGAGTTCATATAATTGATTAAGAGCTTTTCAACATGATTATATTGTAAAAACTTGATTTCTGTTCTTTTTACTAAGTTAATATTCTAACGGGTCCATTGTTCGGCCCATTTAGACCCGCTCGTCTGAAACCTCTACAAAAGGGTTGCAAAATAAGTTTTAATCCAAATTTAGGAGTTCATACAATTGTTTACAAGCTTTTCAACACAATTATATTGCAAAAACTCGATTTCTGTTCTTTTTACTCAGTTAATATTCTAACGGGTCCATTGTTCAGCCCATTTAGACCCGCTCGTCTGAAACCTCTACAAAAGGGTTGCAAAATAAGTTTTAATCCAAATTTAGGAGTTCATACAATTGTTTACGAGCTTTTCAACACAATTATATTGAAAAAACTCGATTTTTGTGCTTTTTACTCAGTTAAAATTCTAACGGGTCCATTGTTCGACCAATTTAGTCCCGCTCGTCCGAAACCTCTACAAAAAAGATCGCAAAATAAGTTTTAATCAAATTTGAGGAGTTCATATAATTGATTAAGAGCTTTTCAACATGATTATATTGTAAAAACTTGATTTCTGTTCTTTTTACTCAGTTAATATTCTAACGGGTCCATTGTTCGGCCCATTTAGACCCGCTCGTCTGAAACCTCTACAAAAGGGTTGCAAAATAAGTTTTAATCCAAATTTAGGAGTTCATACAATTGTTTACAAGCTTTTCAACACAATTATATTGCAAAAACTCGATTTCTGTTCTTTTTACTCAGTTAATATTCTAACAGGTCCATTGTTCAGCCCATTTAGACCCGCTCGTCTAAAACCTCTACAAAAGGGTTGCAAAATAAGTTTTAATCCAAATTTAGGAGTTCATACAATTGTTTACGAGCTTTTCAACACAATTATATTGAAAAAACTCGATTTTTGTGCTTTTTACTCAGTTAAAATTCTAACGGGTCCATTGTTCGACCAATTTAGACCCGCTCGTCTGAAACCTCTAGAAAAGGGTTGCAAAATAAGTTTTAATCCAAATTTAGGAGTTCATACAATTGTTTACGAGCTTTTCAACACGATTATATTGCAAAAACTCGATTTCTATACTTTTAACTCAATTAAAATTCTAACAAGTCCATTGTTCGGCCCATTTAGACACGCTCGTCTGAAATCTTTACAAAAAAGATCGCAAAATAAATTTTAATCAAATTTTTGGAGTTCATATAATTGATTAAGAGCTTTTCAACACGATAATATTGCAAAAACTTGATTTCTGTTCTTTTTACTCAGTTAATAATCTAACGGGTCCATTGTTCGGCCCATTTAGACCCGCTCGTCCGAAACCTCTACAAAAGGGTTGCAAAATAAGTTTTAATCCAAATTTAGGAGTTTATACAATTGATTGCGAGCTTTTCAACACAATTATATTTCAAAAACTCGATTATTATACTTTTTACTTAGTTAAAATTCTAACGAGTCTATTTTTCGGCCAATTAGGACCCGCTCGTCTGAAACCTCTACAAAAGGGTTGCAAAATAAGTTTTAATCCAAATTTAGGAGTTCATACAATTGTTTACAAGCTTTTCAACACGATTATTTTGCAAAAACTCGATTTCTATACTTTTTACTCAATTAAAATTCTAACGGGTCCCTTGTTCGGCCCATTTAGACCCGCTCGTCCGAAACTTCTACAAAAAAGATTGCAAAATAAGTTTTTAACAAATTTTAGGAGTTCATATATTTGATTAAGAGCTTTTCAACACGATTATATTGCAAAAACTCGATTTCTGTACATTTTACTCAGTTAAAATTCTAACGGGTCCATTGTTCGGCCCGTTTAGACCCGCTCGTCCGAAACCACTACAAAAGGGTTGCAAAATAAGTTTTAATCCAAATTTAGGAGTTTATAAAATTGATTGCGAGCTTTTCAACACGATTATATTGCAAAAACTCGATTTCTGTTCTTTTTACTCAGTTAATATTCTAACGGGTCCATTGTTCGGCCCATTTAGACCCGCTCGTCTGAAACCTCTACAAAAGGGTTGCAAAATAAGTTTTAATCCAAATTTTAGAGTTCATACAATTGATTGCGAGCTTTTCAACACGATTATATTGTAAAAACTCGATTTCTGTTCTTTTTACACAGTTAATATTCTAACGGGTCCACTGTTCGGCCCATTTAGACCCGCTTGTCTGAAACCTCTACAAAAGGGTTGCAAAATAAGTTTTAATCCATATTTAGGAGTTCATACAATTGTTTACGAGCTTTTTAACACAATTATATTGCAAAAACTCGATTTCTGTTCTTTTTACTCAGTTAATATTCAAACGGGTCGATTGTCCAGCCCATTTAGACCCGCACGTCTGAAACCTCTACAAAAAGGTTGCAAAATAAGTTTTAATCCAAATTTAGGAGTTCATACAATTGTTTACGAGCTTTTATACACAATTATATTGCAAAAACTCGATTTTTGTGCTTTTTACTCAGTTAAAATTCTAACGGGTCCATTGTTCGGCCCATTTAGATCCGCTCATCTGAAACCTCTACAAAAGGGTTGCAAAATAAGTTTTAATCCAAATTTAGGAGTTCATACAATTGTTTACGAGCTTTTCAACACGATTATATTGCAAAAACTTGATTTCTATACTTTTCACTCAAATAAAATTCTAACGGGTCCATTGTTCGGCCCATTTAGACCCGCACGTCCGAAACCTTTACAAAAAAGATCGCAAAATAAATTTTAATCAAATTTTAGGAGTTCATATAATTGATTAAGAGCTTCTCAACATGATAATATTGCAAAAACATGATTTCTGTTCTTTTTACTTAGTTAATATTCTAACGGGTCCATTGTTCGGCCCATTTAGACCCGATCGTCCAAAACCTCTACAAAAGGGTTGCAAAATAAATTTTAATCCAAATTTAGGAATTTATACAATTGATTGCGAGCTTTTCAACACGATTATATTGCAAAAACTCGATTTCTAATCTTTTTACTCAGTTAATATTCTAACGGGTCCATTGTTCGGCCCATTTAGACCCGCTCGTCTGAAACCTCTACAAAAGGGTTGCAAAATAAGTTTTAATCCAAATTTTGGAGTTCATACAATTGATTGCGAGCTTTTCAACACGATTATATTGTAAAAACTCGATTTCTATACTTTTTACACAATTAAAATTCTAACGGGTCCATTGTTCGGCCCATTTAGACCCGCTCGTCCGAAACCTCTACAAAAAAGCGCAAAATAAGTTTTAATCAAATTTTAGGAGTTCATATAATTGATTAAGAGCTTTTCAACACGATTATATTGTAAAAACTCGATTTCTGTTATTTTTACTCAGTTACTATTCTAAAGGGTCCATTGTTCGGCCCATTTAGACCCGCTCGTCTGAAACTTCTACAAAAGGGTTGCAAAATAAGTTTTAATCCAAATTTAGGAGTTCATACAAATGTTTACGAGCTTTTCAACACAATTATATTGCAAAAACTCGATTTCTGTTCTTTTTACTTAGTTAATATTCTAACGGGTCCATTGTTCAGCCCATTTAGACCCGCTCGTCCGAAACCTCTACAAAAGGGTTGCAAAATAAGTTTTAATCTAAATTTAGGAGTTCATACAATTGTTTACGAGCTTTTCAACACAATTATATTGCAAAAATTCGATTTTTGTGCTTTTTACTCAGTTAAAATTCTAAAGGGTCCATTGTTCGGCCCATTTAGACCCGCTCGTCTGAAACCTCTACAAAAGGGTTGCAAAATAAGTTTTAATCCAAATTTAGGAGTTCATACAATTGTTTACGAGATTTTCAACACGATTATATTGCAAAAACTCGATTTCTATACTTTTTACTCAATTAAAATTCTACCGGGTCCATTGTTCGGCCCATTTAGACCCGCTCGTCCGAAACCTTTACAAAAAAGATCGCAAAATAATTTTTAATCAAATTTTAGGAGTTCATATAATTGATTAAGAGCTTTTCAACACGATAATATTGCAAAAACTCGATTTCTGTTCTTTTTACTCAGTTAATATTCTAACGGGTCCATTGTTCGGCCCATTTAGACTCGCTCGTCCGAAACCTCTACAAAAGGGTTGCAAAACAAGTTTTAATCCAAATTTAGGAGTTTACACAATTGATTGCGAGCTTTTCAATACAATTATATTTCAAAAACTCGATTAATATAGTTTTTACTTAGTTAAAATTCTAACGAGTCTATTTTTCGGCCCATTAGGACCCGCTGGTCTGAAACCTCTACAAAAGGGTTGCAAAATATGTTTTAATCCAAATTTAGGAGTTCATACAATTGTTTAAAAGCTTTTCAACACGATTATATTGCAAAAACTCGATTTCTATACTTTTTACTCAATTAAAATTCTAACGGGTCCATTGTTCGGCCCATTTAGACCCGCTCGTCCGAAACCTCTACAAAAGGGTTGCAAAATAAGTTTTAATTAAAATTTAGGAGTTCATACAATTGATTACGAGCTTTTCAACACGATTATATTGCAAAAACTTGATTTTTTGTTCTTTTTACTCAGTTAATATTCTAACGGGTCCATTGTTCGGCCCATTTACACCTACTCGTCTAAAACCTCTACAAAAGTGTTGCAAAATAAGTTTTAATCCAAATTTAGGAGTTCATACAATTGTTTACGAGCTTTTCAACACGATTATATTGCAAAAACTCGATTTCTATACTTTTTACTCAATTAAAATTCTAACGGGTCCATTGTTCGGCCCATTTAGACCCGGTCGTCCGAAACCTCTACAAAAAAGATCGCAAAATAAGTTTTAATCAAATTTTAGGAGTTCATATAATTGATTAAGAGCTTTTCAACATGATTATATTGTAAAAACTCGATTTCTGTTCTTTTTACTCAGTTAATATTCTAACGGGTCCATTGTTCGGCCCATTTAGACCCGCTCGTTTGAAACCTCTACAAAAGGGTTGCAAAATAAGTTTTAATCCAAATTTAGGAGTTCATACAATTGTTTAGGAGCTTTTCAACACGATTATATTGCAAAAACTCGATTTCTATACTTTTTACTCAATTAAAATTCTAAAGGGTCCATTGTTCGGCCCATTTAGACCCGCTCGTCTGAAACCTCTACAAAAGGGTTGCAAAATAAGTTTTAATCCAAATTTAGGAGTTCATACAATTGTTTACGAGATTTTCAACACGATTATATTGCAAAAACTCGATTTCTATACTTTTTACTCAATTAAAATTCTACCGGGTCCATTGTTCGGCCCATTTAGACCCGCTCGTCCGAAACCTTTACAAAAAAGATCGCAAAATAATTTTTAATCAAATTTTAGGAGTTCATATAATTGATTAAGAGCTTTTCAACACGATAATATTGCAAAAACTCGATTTCTGTTCTTTTTACTCAGTTAATATTCTAACGGGTCCATTGTTCGGCCCATTTAGACTCGCTCGTCCGAAACCTCTACAAAAGGGTTGCAAAACAAGTTTTAATCCAAATTTAGGAGTTTACACAATTGATTGCGAGCTTTTCAATACAATTATATTTCAAAAACTCGATTAATATACTTTTTACTTAGTTAAAATTCTAACGAGTCTATTTTTCGGCCCATTAGGACCCGCTGGTCTGAAACCTCTACAAAAGGGTTGCAAAATATGTTTTAATCCAAATTTAGGAGTTCATACAATTGTTTAAAAGCTTTTCAACACG
Source organism: Hibiscus trionum (assembly GCA_030270665.1). Taxonomy (NCBI): domain Eukaryota; kingdom Viridiplantae; phylum Streptophyta; class Magnoliopsida; order Malvales; family Malvaceae; genus Hibiscus; species Hibiscus trionum. The sequence goes on along the minus strand of BSYR01000010.1, from coordinate 30,802,308 downwards.
ATTATATTGCAAAAACTCGATTTCTATACTTTTTACTCAATTAAAATTCTAACGGGTCCATTGTTCGGCCCATTTAGACCCGCTCGTCCGAAACCTCTACAAAAGGGTTGCAAAATAAGTTTTAAATAAAATTTAGGAGTTCATACAATTGATTACGAGCTTTTCAACACGATTATATTGCAAAAACTTGATTTTTTGTTCTTTTTACTCAGTTAATATTCTAACGGGTCCATTGTTCGGCCCATTTACACCTACTCGTCTGAAACCTCTACAAAAGTGTTGCAAAATAAGTTTTAATCCAAATTTAGGAGTTCATACAATTGTTTACGAGCTTTTCAACACGATTATATTGCAAAAACTCGATTTCTATACTTTTTACTCAATTAAAATTCTAACGGGTCCATTGTTCGGCCCATTTAGACCCGGTCGTCCGAAACCTCTACAAAAAAGATCGCAAAATAAGTTTTAATCAAATTTTAGGAGTTCATATAATTGATTAAGAGCTTTTCAACATGATTATATTGTAAAAACTCGATTTCTGTTCTTTTTACTCAGTTAATATTCTAACGGGTCCATTGTTCGGCCCATTTAGACCCGCTCGTTTGAAACCTCTACAAAAGGGTTGCAAAATAAGTTTTAATCCAAATTTAGGAGTTCATACAATTGTTTAGGAGCTTTTCAACACGATTATATTGCAAAAACTCGATTTCTATACTTTTTACTCAATTAAAATTCTAAAGGGTCCATTGTTCGGCCCATTTAGACCCGCTCGTCTGAAACCTCTACAAAAGGGTTGCAAAATAAGTTTTAATCCAAATTTAGGAGTTCATACAATTGTTTACGAGATTTTCAACACGATTATATTGCAAAAACTCGATTTCTATACTTTTTACTCAATTAAAATTCTACCGGGTCCATTGTTCGGCCCATTTAGACCCGCTCGTCCGAAACCTTTACAAAAAAGATCGCAAAATAATTTTTAATCAAATTTTAGGAGTTCATATAATTGATTAAGAGCTTTTCAACACGATAATATTGCAAAAACTCGATTTCTGTTCTTTTTACTCAGTTAATATTCTAACGGGTCCATTGTTCGGCCCATTTAGACTCGCTCGTCCGAAACCTCTACAAAAGGGTTGCAAAACAAGTTTTAATCCAAATTTAGGAGTTTACACAATTGATTGCGAGCTTTTCAATACAATTATATTTCAAAAACTCGATTAATATACTTTTTACTTAGTTAAAATTCTAACGAGTCTATTTTTCGGCCCATTAGGACCCGCTGGTCTGAAACCTCTACAAAAGGGTTGCAAAATATGTTTTAATCCAAATTTAGGAGTTCATACAATTGTTTAAAAGCTTTTCAACACGATTATATTGCAAAAACTCGATTTCTATACTTTTTACTCAATTAAAATTCTAACGGGTCCATTGTTCGGCCCATTTAGACCCGCTCGTCCGAAACCTCTACAAAAGGGTTGCAAAATAAGTTTTAATTAAAATTTAGGAGTTCATACAATTGATTACGAGCTTTTCAACACGATTATATTGCAAAAACTTGATTTTTTGTTCTTTTTACTCAGTTAATATTCTAACGGGTCCATTGTTCGGCCCATTTACACCTACTCGTCTGAAACCTCTACAAAAGTGTTGCAAAATAAGTTTTAATCCAAATTTAGGAGTTCATACAATTGTTTACGAGCTTTTCAACACGATTATATTGCAAAAACTCGATTTCTATACTTTTTACTCAATTAAAATTCTAACGGGTCCATTGTTCGGCCCATTTAGACCCGGTCGTCCGAAACCTCTACAAAAAAGATCGCAAAATAAGTTTTAATCAAATTTTAGGAGTTCATATAATTGATTCAGAGCTTTTCAACATGATTATATTGTAAAAACTCGATTTCTGTTCTTTTTACTCAGTTAATATTCTAACGGGTCCATTGTTCGGCCCATTTAGACCCGCTCGTTTGAAACCTCTACAAAAGGGTTGCAAAATAAGTTTTAATCCAAATTTAGGAGTTCATACAATTGTTTAGGAGCTTTTCAACACGATTATATTGCAAAAACTCGATTTCTATACTTTTTACTCAATTAAAATTCTAACGGGTCCATTGTTCGGCCCATTTAGACCCGCTCGTCTGAAACCTTTACAAAAAAAGATCGTAAAATAAATTTTAATCAAATTTTAGGAGTTCATATAATTGATTAACAGCTTTTCAACACGATTATATTGCAAAAACTTGATTTCTGTTCTTTTTACTCATTTAATATTCTAACGGGTCCATTGTTCGGCCCATTTAGACCCGCTCGTCCGAAACCTCTACAAAAGGGTTGCAAAATAAGTTTTAATCCAAATTTAGGAGTTCATACAATTGATTACGAGCTTTTCAACACAATTATATTGCAAAAACTCGATTTTTGTGCTTTTTTTACTCAGTTAAAATTCTAACGGGCCCATTTAGACCCGATCGTCTGAAACCTATACAAAGGGGTTGCAAAATAAGTTTTAATCCAAATTTAGGAGTTCATAAAATTGATCACGAGCATTTGAACACGATTATATTGCAAAAACTTGATTTTTGTGCTTTTTACTCAGTTAAAATTCTAATGGGTCCATTGTTCGGCCCATTTAGACCCGCTCGTCCGAAACCTCTACAAAAGGGTTGCAAAATAAGTTTTAATCAAAATTTAGGAGTTCATACAATTGTTTACGAGCTTTTCAACACGATTATATTGCAAAAACTCGATTTCTGTACATTTTACACAGTTAAAATTCTAACGGGTCCATTGTTCGGCCCATTTAAACCCGCTGGTCCGAAACCTCTACAAAAGGGTTGCAAAATAAGTTTTAATCCAAATTTAGGAGTTTATACAATTGATTACGAGCTTTTCAACACAATTATATTTCAAAAACACGATTACTATACTTTTTACTTAGTTAAAATTCTAACGGGTCTATTTTTCGACCCATTAGGACCCGCTCGTCTGAAACCTCTACAAAAGGGTTGCAAAATAAGTTTTAATCCAAATTTAAGAGTTCATACAGATGATTACGAGCTTTTCAAAATGATTATATTGCAAAAACTAGATTTTTGTACTTTTTACTCTGTTTAAATTCTAACGGGTCCATTGTTCGGCCCATTTAGACTCGTTCGTCCGAAACCTCTACAAAAAAGATCGCAAAATAAGTTTTAATCAAAGTTTAGGAGTTCATATAATTGATTAAGAGCTTTTCAACACGATTATATTGCAAAAATTTGATTTCTGTTCTTTTTACTCAGTTAATATTCTAACGGGTCCATTGTTCGGCCCATTTAGACCCGCTCGTCTGAAACCTCTACAAAAGGGTTGCAAAATAAGTTTAATCCATATTTAGGAGTCCATACAATTGATTACGAGATTTTCAACACAATTATATTGCAAAAACTCGATTTTTGTGCTTTTTACTCTGTTAAAATTCTAACGGGTCCATTGTTTGGCCCATTTAGACCCGATCGTCCGAAACCTATACAAAAGGGGTTGCAAAATAAGTTTTAATCCAACTTTAGGAATGCATATAATTGATTACGAGCTTTTCAACATGATTATATTGTAAAAACTCGATTACAGTTCTTTTTACTCAGTTAAAATTCTAACAGGTCCATTGTTCGGCCCATTTAGACCCGATCGTCCGAAACATAGACAAAAAGGGTTGCAAAATAAGTTTTAATCCAAATTTAGGAATACATATAATTGATTACGAGCTTTTCAAATTGATTATATTGTAAAAACTCGATTACAGTTCTTTTTACTCGGTTAAAATTCTAACGGGTCCATTGTTCGGCCCATTTAGACCCGATCGTCCGAAACCTCTACAAAAGGTTTGAAAAATAAGTTTTAATCCAAATTTAGGAGTTCATACAATTGATTACGAGCTTTTCAATACGATTATATTGCAAAAACTCGATTTCTGTACATTTTACTCAGTTAGAATTCTAACGGGTCCATTGTTCGGCCCATTTAGACCAGCTCGTCCGAAACCTTTACAAAGAAGACCGCAAAATAAGTTAGAATCAAATTTTAGGAGTTCATATAATTGATTACGAGCTTTTCAACATGATTATATTGCAAAATCTCGATTACAGTTCTTTTTACTCAGTTAAAATTCTAACGGGTCCATTGTTCGGCCCATTTATACTCGCTCATCCGAAACCTCTACAAAAGGGTTGCAAAATAAGTTTTAATCCAAATTTAGGAGTTCATACAATTGTTTATGAGCTTTTCAACACGATTATATTGCAAAAACACGATTTCTGTTCTTTTTACTTAGTTAAAATTCTAACGGGTCCATTGTTCGCCCCATTTAGACCCGCTCGTCCGAAACTTCTACAAAAAAGACCGACAAACAAGTTAGAATCAAATTTTAGGATTTCATATAATTGATTACAAGCTTTCAACATGACTATATTGCAAAAACTTGATTTCTGTAGTTTTTACTCAATTAAAATTCTAACGGGTCCATTGTTCGGCCCATTTAGACCCGCTCGTCCGAAACCTTTACAAAAAAGATCGCAAAATAAGTTTTAATCAAATCTTAGGAGTTCATATAATTGATTAAGAGCTTTTCAATATAATTATATTACAAAAACTCGATTTCTGTTCTTTTTACTCAGTTAATATTCTAACGGGTCCATTGTTCGGCCCATTTAGACCCGCTCGTCCGAAACCTCTACAAAAGGGTTGCAAAATAAGTTTTAATCCAAATTTAGGAGTTCATACAATTGATTACGAACTTTTCAACACAATTATATTGCAAAACTCGATTTTTGTGCTTTTTACTCAGTTAAAATTCTAACAGGTCCATTGTTCGGCCCATTTAGACTCGCTCGTCCGAAACCTCTACAAAAGGGTTGCAAAATAAGTGTTAATCAAAATTTAGGAGTTCATGCAATTGATTACGAGCTTTTCAACATGATTATATTGCAAAAACTTGATTTCTATACTTTTTACTCAGTTAAAATTCTAATGTGTCCATTGTTCGGCCCATTTAGACCCGCCCGTCCGAAACCTTTACAAAAAAATATCGCAAAATAAATTTTAATCAAATTTTAGGAGTTCATATAATTTATTAAGAGCTTTTCAACATGATTATATTGCCAAAACAGGATTTCCCATCTTTTTACTCATTTAATATTCTAACGGGTCCATTGTTCAGCCCATTTAGACCCGCTCGTCTGAAACCTCTACGAAAGGGTTGCCAAATAAGTTTTAATCCAAATTTAGGAGTTCATACAATTGTTTACGAGCTTTTCAACACGATTATATTGCAAAAACTCGATTTCTATACTTTTTACTCAATTAAAATTCTAACGGGTCCATTGTTCGGCCCATTTAGACCCGCTCGTCCGAAACCTTTACAAAAAAGATCGCAAAATAAATTTTAATCAAATTTTAGGAGTACATATAATTGATTAAGGGCTTTTCAACACGATTATATTGCAAAAACAGGATTTCTGTTCTTTTTACTCAGTTAATATTCTAACGGGTCCATTGTTCGGCCCATTTAGACTCGCTCGTCCGAAACCTCTACAAAAGGGTTGCAAAATAAGTTTTAATCCAAATTTAGGAGTTCATACAATTGATTAAGATCTTTTCAACACAATTATATTGCAAAAACTCGATTTTTGTGCTTTTTACTCAGTTAAAATTCTAACGGGTCCATTGTTCGGCCCATTTAGACCCGCTCGTCCGAAACCTCTACAAAAGGGTTGCAAAATAAGTGTTAATCCAAATTTAGGAGTTCATACAATTGATCACGAGCGTTTCAACACGATTATATTGCAAAAACTCGATTTCTGTTCTTTTTACTCAGTTAAAATTCTAACGGGTCCATTGTTCGGCCTATTTAGACCCGATCATCCGAAACCTATACAAAAAGGGTTGTACAATAAGTTTTAATCCAAATTTAGGAAAGTATATAGCATTTCAACATGATTATATTGCAAAAACTCGATTTCTCTACTTTTTTACTCAGTTAAAATTCTAACGGGTCAACTGTTCGGCCCATTTAGACCTGCTCGTCCGAAATCTCTACAAAAGGGTTGCAAAATAAGTTTTAATCCAAATTTAGGAGTTCATACAATTGATTACAAGCTTTTCAACACAATTATATTGCAAAAGCTCGATTACTATACTTTTTACTTAGTTAAAATTCTAATGGGTCTTATTTTCGGCCCATTAGGACCCGCTCGTCTGAAACCTCTAAAAAAGGGTTGCAAAATAAGTTTTAATCCAAATGTAAGAGTTCATACAAATGATTACGAGCTTTTCAAAATGATTATATTGCAAAAACTAGATTTCTGTACTTTTTACTCCGTTAAAATTCTAACGGGTCCATTGTTCGGCTCATTTAGACCCGCTCGTCCGAAACCTCAAGAAAAGGGTTGCAAAATAAGTTTTAATCCAAATTTAGGAGTTCATACAATTGATTACGAGCTTTTCAATACGATTATATTGCAAAAACTCGATTTCTATACTTTTTACTCAATTAAAATTCTAACGGGTCCATTGTTCGGCCCATTTAGACCCGCTCGTCTGAAACCTCTTCAAAAGGGTTGCAAAATAAGTTTTAATCCAAATTTAGGAGTTCATACAATTGTTTACGAGCTTTTCAACACGATTATATTGCAAAAACTCGATTTCTATACTTTTTACTGAATTAAAATTCTAACGGGTCCATTGTTCGGCCCATTTAGACCCGCTCGTCCGAAACCTCTACAAAAAAGATCGCAAAATAAGTTTTAATCAAATTTTAGGAGTTCATATAATTGATTAAGAGCTTTTCAACATGATTATATTGTAAAAACTCGATTTCTATTCTTTTTACTCAGTTAATATTCTAACGGGTCCATTGTTCGGCCCATTTAGACCCGCTCATCTGAAACCTATACAAAAGGGTTGCAAAATAAGTTTTAATCCAAATTTAGGAGTTCATACAATTGTTTACGAGCTTTTCAACACAATTATATTGCAAAAACTCGATTTTTGTGCTTTTTACTCATTTAAAATTCTAACGGGTCCATTGTTCGGCCCATTTAGACCCGCTCGTCCGAAACATTTACAAAAAAGATCGCAAAATAAAGTTTAATCAAATCTTAGGAGTTCATATAATTGATTAAGAGCTTTTCAATATGATTATATTGCAAAAACTCGATTTCTGTTCTTTTTACTCAGTTAATATTCTAACGGGTCCATTGTTCGGCCCATTTAGATCCGCTCGTCCGAAACCTCTACAAAAGGGTTGCAAAATAAGTTTTAATCCAAATTTAGGAGTTCATACAATTGTTTACGAGCTTTTCAACACGATTATATTGCAAAAACTCGATTTCTATACTTTTTACTCAATTAAAATTCTAACGGGTCCATTGTTCGGCCCATTTAGACCCGCTCGTCCGAAACCTTTACAAAAAAGATCGCAAAATAAATTTTAATCAAATTTTAGGAGTACATATAATTGATTAAGGGCTTTTCAACACGATTATATTGCAAAAACAGGATTTCTGTTCTTTTTACTCAGTTAATATTCTAACGGGTCCATTGTTCGGCCCATTTAGACTCGCTCGTCCGAAACCTCTACAAAAGGGTTGCAAAATAAGTTTTAATCCAAATTTAGGAGTTCATACAATTGATTAAGATCTTTTCAACACAATTATATTGCAAAAACTCGATTTTTGTGCTTTTTACTCAGTTAAAATTCTAACGGGTCCATTGTTCGGCCCATTTAGACCCGCTCGTCCGAAACCTCTACAAAAGGGTTGCAAAATAAGTGTTAATCCAAATTTAGGAGTTCATACAATTGATCACGAGCGTTTCAACACGATTATATTGCAAAAACTCGATTTCTGTTCTTTTTACTCAGTTAAAATTCTAACGGGTCCATTGTTCGGCCTATTTAGACCCGATCATCCGAAACCTATACAAAAAGGGTTGTACAATAAGTTTTAATCCAAATTTAGGAAAGTATATAGCATTTCAACATGATTATATTGCAAAAACTCGATTTCTCTACTTTTTTACTCAGTTAAAATTCTAACGGGTCAACTGTTCGGCCCATTTAGACCTGCTCGTCCGAAATCTCTACAAAAGGGTTGCAAAATAAGTTTTAATCCAAATTTAGGAGTTCATACAATTGATTACAAGCTTTTCAACACAATTATATTGCAAAAACTCGATTACTATACTTTTTACTTAGTTAAAATTCTAATGGGTCTTATTTTCGGCCCATTAGGACCCGCTCGTCTGAAACCTCTAAAAAAGGGTTGCAAAATAAGTTTTAATCCAAATGTAAGAGTTCATACAAATGATTACGAGCTTTTCAAAATGATTATATTGCAAAAACTAGATTTCTGTACTTTTTACTCCGTTAAAATTCTAACGGGTCCATTGTTCGGCTCATTTAGACCCGCTCGTCCGAAACCTCAAGAAAAGGGTTGCAAAATAAGTTTTAATCCAAATTTAGGAGTTCATACAATTGATTACGAGCTTTTCAATACGATTATATTGCAAAAACTCGATTTCTATACTTTTTACTCAGTTAAAATTCTAACGGGTCCATTGTTCGGCCCATTTAGACCCGATCGTCCGAAACCTCTACAAAAACGGCTGCAAAATAAGTTTTAATCCAATTTAGGAATGCATATAATTGATTACGTGCTTTTCAACACGATTATATTACAAAAACTCGATTTCAATACATTTTACTCAGTTAAAATTCTAACGGGTCCACTGTTCGGCCCATTTAGACCCGCTCGTCTAAAACCTCTACAAAGGATTGCAAAATAAGTTTTAAACCAAATTTAGGAGTTCATACAATTGATTACGAGCTTTTCAATACTATTATATTGCAAAAACTCGATTTCTGTACTTTTTACTCAGTTAAAATTCTAACGGGTCCATTGTTCGGCCCATTTAGACTCGCTCGTCCGAAACCTTTACAAAAAAGACCGCAAAATAAGTTAGAATCAAATTTTGGGAGTTCATATAATTGATTACGAGCTTTTCAAAAACATTATATTGCAAAATCTCGATTTCTGTTCTTTTTACTCAGTTAAAATTCTAACGGGTCCATTGTTCAGCCCATTTAGCCCCGCTCGTCCGAAACCTCTACAAAAGAGTTGCAAAATAAGTTTTAATCAAAATTTACGAGTTCATACAATTGTTTACGAGCTTTTCAACACGATTATATTGCAAAAACTCGATTTCTGTTCTTTTTACTCAGTTAAAATTCTAACGGGTCCACTGTTCGCTCTATTTAGACCCGCTCGTCCGAAACCTTTACAAAAAAGACCGCAAAACAAGTTAGAATAAAATTTTAGGATTTCATATAATTGATTATGAGCTTTTCAACACGACTATATTGCAAAAACTTGATTTCTGTACTTTTTACTCAGTTAAAATTCTAACGGGTCCATTATTCGGTCCATTTAGACCTGCTCGTCCGAAACCTCTACAAAAGGGTTGCAAAATAAGTTTTAATCCAAATTTAGGAGTTCGTACAATTGATTACGAGCTTTTCAATACGATTATATTGTAAAATCTCGATTTCTGTACTTTTTACTCAGTTAAAATTCTAACGGTTCCATTGTTCGGCCCATTTAGACACGCTCGTCCGAAACCTTTACAAAAAAGACCGCAAAAGAAGTTAGAATCAAATTTTAGGAGTTCATATAATTGATTACGAGCTTTTCAACACGATTATATTGAAAAATCTCGATTACAGTTCTTTTTACTCAGTTAAAATTCTAACGGGTCCATTGTTCGACCCATTTAGACCCGCTCGTCCGAAACCTCTACAAAAGGGTTGCAAAATAAGTTTTAATCCAAATTTAGGAGTTCATATAATTGTTTACGAGCTTTTCAACACGATTATATTGCAAAAACTCGATTTTTGTGCTTTTTACTCAGTTAAAATTCTAACGGGTCCATTGTTCGGCCCATTTAGACCCGATCGTCCGAAACCTATACAAAAGGGGTTGCAAAATAAGTTTTAATCCAAATTTAGGAATGCATATAATTGATTACGAGCTTTTCAACATGATTATATTGTAAAAACTCGATTACAGTTCTTTTTACTCAGTTAAAATTTTAACGGGTCCATTGTTCGGCCCATTTTGACCCGATCGTCCGAAACCTATACAAAAGGGGTTGCAAAATAAGTTTTAATCCAAATTTAGGAATGCATATAATTGATTACGAGCTTTTCAACATGATTATATTGTAAAAACTAGATTACAGTTCTTTTTACTCAGTTAAAATTCTAACGGGTCCATTGTTCGGCCCATTTAGACCCGATCGTCCGAAACCTATACAAAAAGGGTTGCAAAATAAGATTTAATCAAAATTTAGGAATGCATATAATTGATTACGAGCTTTTCAACACGATTATATTGCTAAAACTCGATTTCTATACTTTTTACTCAGTTATAATTCTAACGGGTCCATTGTTCGGCCCATTTAGACCCGTTCGTCTGAAACCTCTACAAAAGGGTTGCAAAATAAGTTTTAATCCAAATTTAGGAGTACATACAATTGTTTACGAGACTTTCAACACGATTATATTGCAAAAACCCGATTTCTATACTTTTTACTCAATTAAAATTCTAACGGGTCCATTGTTCGGCCCATTTAGACCCGCTCGTCTGAAACCTCTTCAAAAGGGTTGCAAAATAAGTTTTAATCCAAATTTAGGAGTTCATACAATTGTTTACGAGCTTTTCAACACGATTATATTGCAAAAACTCGATTTCTATACTTTTTACTGAATTAAAATTCTAACGGGTCCATTGTTCGGCCCATTTAGACCCGATCGTCCGAAACCTATACAAAAGGGGTTGCAAAATAAGTTTTAATCCAAATTTAGGAATGCATATAATTGATTACGAGCTTTTCAACATGATTATATTGTAAAAACTCGATTACAGTTCTTTTTACTCAGTTAAAATTTTAACGGGTCCATTGTTCGGCCCATTTTGACCCGATCGTCCGAAACCTATACAAAAGGGGTTGCAAAATAAGTTTTAATCCAAATTTAGGAATGCATATAATTGATTACGAGCTTTTCAACATGATTATATTGTAAAAACTCGATTACAGTTCTTTTTACTCAGTTAAAATTCTAACGGGTCCATTGTTCGGCCCATTTAGACCCGATCGTCCGAAACCTATACAAAAAGGGTTGCAAAATAAGATTTAATCAAAATTTAGGAATGCATATAATTGATTACGAGCTTTTCAACACGATTATATTGCTAAAACTCGATTTCTATACTTTTTACTCAGTTATAATTCTAACGGGTCCATTGTTCGGCCCATTTAGACCCGTTCGTCTGAAACCTCTACAAAAGGGTTGCAAAATAAGTTTTAATCCAAATTTAGGAGTACATACAATTGTTTACGAGACTTTCAACACGATTATATTGCAAAAACTCGATTTCTATACTTTTTACTCAATTAAAATTCTAACGGGTCCATTGTTCGGCCCATTTAGACCCGCTCGTCTGAAACCTCTTCAAAAGGGTTGCAAAATAAGTTTTAATCCAAATTTAGGAGTTCATACAATTGTTTACGAGCTTTTCAACACGATTATATTGCAAAAACTCGATTTCTATACTTTTTACTGAATTAAAATTCTAACGGGTCCATTGTTCGGCCCATTTAGACCCGCTCGTCCGAAACCTCTACAAAAAAGATCGCAAAATAAGTTTTAATCAAATTTTAGGAGTTCATATAATTGATTAAGAGCTTTTCAACATGATTATATTGTAAAAACTTGATTTCTATTCTTTTTACTCAGTTAATATTCTAACGGGTCCATTGTTCGGCCCATTTAGACCCGCTCATCTGAAACCTATACAAAAGGGTTGCAAAATAAGTTTTAATCCAAATTTAGGAGTTCATACAATTGTTTACGAGCTTTTCAACACAATTATATTGCAAAAACTCGATTTTTGTGCTTTTTACTCATTTAAAATTCTAACGGGTCCATTGTTCGGCCCATTTAGACCCGCTCGTCCGAAACATTTACAAAAAAGATCGCAAAATAAAGTTTAATCAAATCTTAGGAGTTCATATAATTGATTAAGAGCTTTTCAATATGATTATATTGCAAAAACTCGATTTCTGTTTTTTTTACTCAGTTAATATTCTAACGGGTCCATTGTTCGGCCCATTTAGATCCGCTCGTCCGAAACCTCTACAAAAGGGTTGCAAAATAAGTTTTAATCCAAATTTAGGAGTTCATACAATTGTTTACGAGCTTTTCAACACGATTATATTGCAAAAACTCGATTTCTATACTTTTTACTCAATTAAAATTCTAACGGGTCCATTATTTGGCCCATTTAGACCCGCTCGTCCGAAACCTCTACAAAAAAGATCGCAAAATATGTTTTAATCAAATTTTAGGAGTTCATATAATTGATTAAGAGCTTTTCAAAACGATTATATTGTAAAACTCGATTTCTGTTCTTTTTACTCAGTTAATATTCTAACGGGTCCATTGTTCGGCCCATTTAGACCCGCTCGTCTGAAACCTCTACAAAAGGGTTGCAAAATAAGTTTTAATCTAAATTTAGGTGTTCATACAACTGTTTACGAGCTTTTCAACACAATTATATAGCAAAAACTCGATTTGTGTGCTTTTTACTCAGTTAAAATTCTAACGGGTCCATTGTTCGGCCCATTTAGAACCGCTCATCTGAAACATCTACAAAAGGGTTGCAAAATAAGTTTTTATCCAAATTTAGGAGTTCATACAATTGTTTACGAGCTTTTCAACACGATTATATTGCAAAAACTCGATTTCTGTACTTTTTACTCAGTTAAAATTCTAACGGGTCCATTGTTCGGCCCATTTAGACCCGCTCATCTGAAACCTATACAAAAGGGTTGCAAAATAAGTTTTAATCCAAATTTAGGAGTTCATACAATTGTTTACGAGCTTTTCAACACAATTATATTGCAAAAACTCGATTTTTGTGCTTTTTACTCATTTAAAATTCTAACGGGTCCATTGTTCGGCCCATTTAGACCCGCTCGTCCGAAACATTTACAAAAAAGATCGCAAAATAAAGTTTAATCAAATCTTAGGAGTTCATATAATTGATTAAGAGCTTTTCAATATGATTATATTGCAAAAACTCGATTTCTGTTTTTTTTACTCAGTTAATATTCTAACGGGTCCATTGTTCGGCCCATTTAGATCCGCTCGTCCGAAACCTCTACAAAAGGGTTGCAAAATAAGTTTTAATCCAAATTTAGGAGTTCATACAATTGTTTACGAGCTTTTCAACACGATTATATTGCAAAAACTCGATTTCTATACTTTTTACTCAATTAAAATTCTAACGGGTCCATTGTTCGGCCCATTTAGACCCGCTCGTCCGAAACCTCTACAAAAAAGATCGCAAAATATGTTTTAATCAAATTTTAGGAGTTCATATAATTGATTAAGAGCTTTTCAAAACGATTATATTGTAAAAACTCGATTTCTGTTCTTTTTACTCAGTTAATATTCAAACGGGTCCATTGTTCGGCCCATTTAGACCCGCTCGTCCGAAACCTTTACAAACAAGACCGCAAAATAAGTTAGAATCAAATTTTAGGTGTTCATATAATTGATTACGAGCTTTTCAACATGATTATATTGCAAAATCTCGATTACAGTTCTTTTTACTCAGTTAAAATTCTAACGGGTCCATTGTTCGACCCATTTAGACCCGCTCGTCCGAAACCTCTACAAAAGGGTTGCAAAATAAGTTTTAATCCAAATTTAGAAGTTCATACAATTGTTTACGAGCTTTTCAACACGATTATATTGCAAAAACTCGATTTCTATACTTTTTACTCAATTAAAATTCTAACGGGTCCATTGTTCGGCCCATTTAGACCCGCTCGTCCGAAACCTCTACAAAAAAGATCGCAAAATATGTTTTAATCAAATTTTAGGAGTTCATATAATTGATTAAGAGCTTTTCAAAATGATTATATTGTAAAAACTCGATTTCTGTTCTTTTTACTCAGTTAATATTCTAACGGGTCCATTGTTCGGCCCATTTAGACCCGCTCGTCTGAAACCTCTACAAAAGGGTTGCAAAATAAGTTTTAATCCAAATTTAGGAGTTCATATAATTGTTTACGAGCTTTTCAACACAATTATATTGCAAAAACTCGATTTCTGTTCTTTTTACTCAGTTAATATTCTAACGGGTCCATTGTTCGGCCCATTTAGACCCGCTCGTCTGAAACCTCTACAAAAGGGTTGCAAAATAAGTTTTAATCCAAATTTAGGAGTTCATACAATTGTTTACGAGCTTTACAGCACGATTATATTGCAAAAACTCGATTTCTGTACTTTTTACTCAGTTAAAATTCTAACGGGTCCATTGTTCGGCCCATTTAGACCCGCTCGTCTGAAACCTCTACAAAATGGTTGCAAAATAAGTTTTAATCCAAATTTAGGAGTTCATACAATTGATTACGAGCTTTTCAACACAATTATATTGCAAAAACTCGATTTTTGTGCTTTTTACTCAGTTAAAATTCAAACGGGTCCATTGTTCGGCCCTTTTAGACCCGCTCGTCCGAAACCTCTACAAAAGGGTTGCAAAATAAGTTTTTATCCAAATTTAGGAGTTCATACAATTGATTACGAGCTTTTCAACACAATTATATTGCAAAAACTCGATTTTTGTGCTTTTTACTCAGTTAAAATTCTAACGGGTCCATTGTTCGGCCCATTTAGACCCGCTCGTCCGAAACCTCTACAAAAGGGTTGCAAAATAAGTTTTTATCCAAATTTAGGAGTTCATACAATTGTTTACGAGCTTTTCAACACGATTATATTGCAAAAATTCGATTTCTGTACTTTTTACTCAGTTAAAATTCTAACGGGTCCATTGTTCGGCCTATTTAGACCCGATCGTCCGAAACCTATACAAAAAGGGTTGCAAAATAAGTTTTAATCCAAATTTAGGAATGCATATAATTGATTACGAGCTTTTCAACACGATTATATTGCAAAAACTCGATTTCTATACTTTTTACTCATTTAAAATTCTAACGGGTCCACTGTTCGGCCCATTTAGACCCGCTCGTCCGAAACCTTTACGAAAAAGATCGCAAAATAAGTTAGAATCAAATTTTAGGAGTTCATATAATTGATTAAGAGCTTTTCAACACGATTATATTGCAAAAACGCGATTTTTGTTCTTTTTCCCCAGTTATTATTCTAACGGGTCTATTGTTCGGCCCATTTAGACCCGATCGTTTGAAACCTCTACAAAAGGGTTGAAAAATAAATTTTAATCCAAATTTAGGAGTTCATACAATTGATTACGAGCTCTTCAATACGATTATATTGCAAAAACTCGATTTCTGTTCTTTTTACTCAGTTAAAATTCAAACGGGTCCATTGTTCGGCCCATTTAGACCCGCTCGTCCGAAACCTTTACAAACAAGACCGCAAAATAAGCTAGAATCAAATTTTAGGTGTTCATATAATTGATTACGAGCTTTTCAACATGATTATATTGCAAAATCTCGATTACAGTTCTTTTTACTCAGTTAAAATTCTAACGGGTCCATTGTTCGACCCATTTAGACCCGCTCGTCCGAAACCTCTACAAAAGGGTTGCAAAATAAGTTTTAATCCAAATTTAGAAGTTCATACAATTGTTTACGAGCTTTTCAACACGATTATATTGCAAAAACTCGATTTCTATACTTTTTACTCAATTAAAATTCTAACGGGTCCATTGTTCGGCCCATTTAGACCCGCTCGTCCGAAACCTCTACAAAAAAGATCGCAAAATATGTTTTAATCAAATTTTAGGAGTTCATATAATTGATTAAGAGCTTTTCAAAACGATTATATTGTAAAAACTCGATTTCTGTTCTTTTTACTCAGTTAATATTCAAACGGGTCCATTGTTCGGCCCATTTAGACCCGCTCGTCCGAAACCTTTACAAACAAGACCGCAAAATAAGTTAGAATCAAATTTTAGGTGTTCATATAATTGATTACGAGCTTTTCAACATGATTATATTGCAAAATCTCGATTACAGTTCTTTTTACTCAGTTAAAATTCTAACGGGTCCATTGTTCGACCCATTTAGACCCGCTCGTCCGAAACCTCTACAAAAGGGTTGCAAAATAAGTTTTAATCCAAATTTAGAAGTTCATACAATTGTTTACGAGCTTTTCAACACGATTATTTTGCAAAAACTCGATTTCTATACTTTTTACTCAATTAAAATTCTAACGGGTCCATTGTTCGGCCCATTTAGACCCGCTCGTCCGAAACCTCTACAAAAAAGATCGCAAAATATGTTTTAATCAAATTTTAGGAGTTCATATAATTGATTAAGAGCTTTTCAAAATGATTATATTGTAAAAACTCGATTTCTGTTCTTTTTACTCAGTTAATATTCTAACGGGTCCATTGTTCGGCCCATTTAGACCCGCTCGTCTGAAACCTCTACAAAAGGGTTGCAAAATAAGTTTTAATCCAAATTTAGGAGTTCATATAATTGTTTACGAGCTTTTCAACACAATTATATTGCAAAAACTCGATTTCTGTTCTTTTTACTCAGTTAATATTCTAACGGGTCCATTGTTCGGCCCATTTAGACCCGCTCGTCTGAAACCTCTACAAAAGGGTTGCAAAATAAGTTTTAATCCAAATTTAGGAGTTCATACAATTGTTTACGAGCTTTACAGCACGATTATATTGCAAAAACTCGATTTCTATACTTTTTACTCAATTAAAATTCTAACGGGTCCATTGTTCGGCCCATTTAGACCCGCTCGTCCGAAACCTTTACAAAAAAGATCGCAAAATATATTTTAATCAAATTTTAGGAGTTCATATAATTATCTAGAGCTTTTCAACACGATAATATTGCAAAAACTTGATTTCTGTTCTTTTTACTCAGTTAATATTCTAACGGGTCCATTGTTCGGCCCATTTAGACCCGCTCGTCCGAAACCTCTACAAAAGGGTTTTAAAATAAGTTTTAATCCAAATTTAGGAGTTCATACAATTGATTACGAGCTTTTCAACACAATTATATTGCAAAAACCCGATTTATGTACTTTTTACTCAGTTAAAATTCTAACGGGTCCATTGTTCGGCCCATTTAGAACCGCTCATCCGAAACATCTACAAAAGGGTTGCAAAATAAGTTTTAATCCAAATTTAGGAGTTCATACAATTGATTACGAGCTTTTGAAAAACATTATATTGCAGAATCTCGATATCTGTACTTTTTACTCAGTTAAAATTCTAACGGGTCCGTTGTTCGGCCCATTTAGACCCGCTCTTCCGAAACCTTTACAAAAAAGACCGCAAAATATGTTAGAATCAAATTTTAGGAGTTCATATAATTGAATACGAGCTTTTCAACATAATTATATTGCAAAATCTCGATTACAGTTCTTTTTACTCAGTTAAAATTCTAACGGGTCCATTGTTCGGCCCATTTATACCCGCTCGTCTGAAACCTCTACAAAAGGGTTGCAAAATAAGTTTTTATCCAAATTTAGGAGTTCATACAATTGTTTACGAGCTTTTCAACACGATTATATTGCAAAAACTCGATTTCTGTACTTTTTACTCAGTTAAAATTCTAACGGGTCCATTGTTCGGCCAATTTGGACCCGATCGTCCGAAACCTATACAAAAAGGGTTGCAAAATAAGTTTTAATCCAAATTTAGGAATGCATATAATTGATTACGAGCTTTTCAACACGATTATATTGCAAAAGCTCGATTTCTATACTTTTTACTCATTTAAAATTCTAACAGGTCCACTGTTCGGCCCATTTAGACCCGCTCGTCTGAAACCTTTACGAAAAAGATTGCAAAATAAGTTAGAATCAAATTTTAGGAGTTCATATAATTGATTAAAAGCTTTTCAACACGATTATATTGCAAAAACGCGATTTCCGTTCTTTTTCCCCAGTTATTATTCTAATAGGTCTATTGTTCGGCCCATTTAGACCCGATCGTTTGAAACCTCTACAAAAGGGTTGAAAAATAAGTTTTAATCCAAATTTAGGAGTTCATACAATTGATTACGAGCTCTTCAATACGATTATATTGCAAAAACTCGATTTCTGTACTTTTTACTCAGTTAAAATTCAAACGGGTCCATTGTTCGGCCCATTTAGACCCGCTCGTCCGAAACCTTTACAAAAAAGACCGCAAAATAAGTTAGAATCAAATTTTAGGAGTTCATATAATTGATTACGAGCTTTTCAACATGATTATATTGTAAAAACTCGATTACAGTTCTCTTTACTTGGTTAAAATTCTAACGGGTCCATTGTTCGGCCTATTTAGACCCGATCGTCCGAAACCTATACAAAAAGGGTTGCAAAATAAGTTTTAATCCAAATTTAGGAATGCATATAATTGATTACGAGCTTTTCAACACGATTATATTGCAAAAACTCGATTTCTATACTTTTTACTCATTTAAAATTCTAACAGGTCCACTGTTCGGCCCATTTAGACCCGCTCGTCCGAAACCTTTACGAAAAAGATCGCAAAATAAGTTAGAATCAAATTTTAGGAGTTCATATAATTGATAAGAGCTTTTCAACACGATTATATTGCAAAAACGCGATTTCCGTTCTTTTTCCCCAGTTATTATTCTAACAGGTCTATTGTTTGGCCCATTTAGACCCGATCGTTTGAAACCTCTACAAAAGGGTTGAAAAATAAGTTTTAATCAAAATTTAGGAGTTCATACAATTGATTACGAGCTCTTCAATACGATTATATTGCAAAAACTTGATTTCTGTACTTTTTAGTCAGTTAAAATTCAAACGGGTCCATTGTTCGGCCCATTTAGACTCGCTCGTCCGAAACCTCTACAAAAAAGACCGCAAAACAAGTTAGAATCAAATTTTAGGAGTTCATATAATTGATTACGAGCTTTTCAACATGATTATATTGCAAAAAGTCGATTTCTGTACTTTTTACTCAGTTAAAATTCTAACGGGTCCATTGTTCGGCCCATTTAGACTCGCTTGTCCGAGACCTGTACAAAAGGGTTGCAAAATAAGTTTTAATCCAAATTGAGGAGTTCATACAATTGTTTATGAGCTTTTCAACACGATTATATTGAAAAAACACGATTTCTGTTCTTTTTACTCAGTTAAAATTCTAACGGGTCTATTGTTCGGCCCATTTAGACCCGCTCGTCCGAAACCATTACAAAAAATATCGCAAAATAAATTAGAATCAAATTTTAGGAGTTCATATAATTGATTAAGAGCTTTTCAACACGATTATATTGCAAAAACTCAATTTCTATACTTTTTACTCGGTTAAAATTCTAACAGGTCCATTGTTCTGTCTATTTTGACTCGCTCGTCCGAAACCTTACAAAAAGGACCACAAAAATAAGATTTAATCAAAATTTAGGAGTTCATATAATTGATTACGAGCTTTTCAACACGATTATATTGCAAAAACTCGATTTCTGTTCTTTTTACCCAGTCAATATTCTAACGGGTCCATTGTTCGGCCCATTTAGACCCGCTCGTCCGAAACCTCTACAAAAGGGCTGCAAAATAAGTTTTAATCCAAATTTAGGAGTTCATACAATTGATTACGAGCTTTTCAACACAATTATATTACAAAAACTCGATTTTTGTGCTTTTTACTCAGTTAAAATTCTAACTGGTCCATTGTTCGGCCCATTTAGACCCGCTCGTCCGAAACCTCTACAAAAGGGTTTTAAAATAAGTTTTAATCCAAATTTAGGAGTTCATACAATTGATTACGAGCTTTTCAACACAATTATATTGCAAAAACTCGATTTGTGTGCTTTTTACTCAGTTAAAATTCTAACGGGTCCATTGTTCGGCATTGTTCGGCCCATTTAGACCCGCTCGTCCGAAACCTCTACAAAAAAGACCGCAAAATAATTTAGAATCAAATTTTAGGAGTTCATATAATTGATTACGAGCTTTTCAACACGATTATATTTCAAAAACTCGATTTCTGAACTTTTTACTCAGTTAAAATTCCAATGGGTCTATTGTTCGGCTCATTTAAACCCGCTCGTCTAAAACCTGTACAAGAGGGTTGCAAAATAAGTTTTAATCCAAATTTAGGAGTTCATAAAATTGATTACGAGCTTTTCAACACGATTATATTGAAAAAAATAGAATTCTGTACTTTTTATTCAGTTAATATTCTAACGGGTCCATTGTTCGACCCATTTAGACCCGCTTGTCTGAAACCTCTACAAAAGGGTTGCAAAATAAGTTTTAATCCAAATTTAGGAGTTTATACAAATTATTACAAGCTTTTCAAAACGATTATATTGCAAAAACTCGATTTCTGTAATTTTTCTCAGTTAAAATTCTAACGGGTCCATTGTTCGGCCCATTTAGGCCCGCTCGTCCGAAACCTCTACAAAAAAGACCGCAAAACAAGTTAGAATCAAATTTTAGGAGGTCATATAATTGATTACGAGCTTTTCAACATGATTATATTGCAAAAACTCGATTACTGCACTTTTTACTCAGTTAAAATTCTAACGGGTCCATTGTTCGGCACATTTAGACCCGCTCGTCCGAAACCTCTGCAAAAGGGTTGCAAAATAAGATTTAATCCAAATTTAGGAGTTCATACAATTGATTACGAGTTTTTTAACATGATTATATTGCAAAAACTCCATTTCAGTACATTTTACTCAGTAATTATTCTAACGGGTCCATTGTTCGACCTATTTGGACCCGCTCATCCGAAACTTCTACAAAAGGGTTGCAAAATAAGTTTTAATCCAAATTTAGGAGTTCATACAATTGATTACAAGCTTTCCAACACGATTATAATGCAAAAACTAGATTTCTGTACTTTTTACTCAGTTAAAATTCTAACGGGTCCATTGTTCGGCCGATTTAGACTCGTTCGTCCGAAACCTCTACAAAAAAGACCGCAAAACAAGTTAGAATCAAATTTTAGGAGTTCATATAATTGATTACGTTCTTTTCAACATGATTATAATGCAAAAACTCGATTTCTGTACTTTTTACTCAGTTAAAATTCTAATGGGTCCATTGTTCGGCCCATTTAGACCCGCTCGTCCGAAACCTCTACAAAAGGGTTGCAAAATAAGTTTTAATCCAAATTTAATAGTTCATACAATTGTTTACGAGCTTTTCAACACGATTATATTGCAAAACTCGATTTCTTTACTTTTTACTCAGTTAAAATTCTAACGGGTCCATTGTTCGGCCCATTTAGACCCGCTAGTCCGAAACCGTTACAAAAAAGATCGCAAAATAAGTTAGAATCAAGTTCTAGGAGTTCATATAATTGATTAAGAGATTTTGAACACGATTACATTGCAAAAACTCGATTACTGTATTTTTTACTCATTTAAAATTCTAACGGTTCCATTGTTCACGCCATTTAGACCCGCTCGTCCGAAAGCTCTACAAAAAGGGTTGCAAAATAAGTTTTAATCCAAATTTCGGAGTTCATATAATTGATTATGAGCTTTTCAACACGATTATATTGCAAAAACTCGATTTCTGTACTTTTTACTCAGTTAAAATTCTAACAGGTCCATTGTTCACGCCATTTAGACCCGCTCGTCCGAAAGCTCTACAAAAAGGGTTGCAAAATAAGTTTTAATCCAAATTTAGGAGTTCATATAATTGATTATGAGCTTTTCAACACGATTATATTGCAAAAACTCGATTTCTGTACTTTTTACTCAGTTAAAATTCTAACAGGTCCATTGTTCGGCCCATTTAAACCGGCTCGTCCGAAACCTTTACAAAAGGGTTGCAAAATAAGTTTTAATCCAAATTTAGGAGTTCATACAATTTATTTTGGGCTTTTCAACATGATTATATTGCAAAAACTCGATTTCTATACTTTTTACTTAGTTAAAATTCTAACGGGTCCATTGTTCGGCCCATTTAGACCCGCTCTTCCGAAACCTCTACAAAAGGGTTGCAAAATAAGTTTTAATCCAAATTTTGGAGTTCATACAATTGTTTACGAGCTTTTCAACACGATTATATTGCAAAAACTCGATTTCTTTACTTTTTACTCTGTTAAAATTCTAACGGGTCCATTGTTCGGCCCATTTAGACCCGCTCGTCCGAAACCGTTATAAAAAAGATTGCAAAATAAGTTAGAATCAAATTCTAGGAGTTCATATAATTGATTAAGAGCTTTTGAACACGATTATTATGCAAAAACTTGTTTTCTGTTCTTTTTACTCAGTTAAAATTCTAACGGGTCCATTGTTCGCCCCATTTAGACCCGCTCGTCCGAAACCTCTACAAAAAAGACCGCAAAACAAGTTTCACTCAAATTTTAGGAGTTCATATATTGATTACGAGCTTTTCAACACGATTATATTGCAAAAACGCGATTACCGTACTTTTTACTCAGTTAAAATTCTAAAGGGTCCATTGTTCGGCCCATTTAGACCCGCTCGTCCGAATCCTCTACAAAAAGGGTTGCAAAATAAGTTTTAATCAAAATTTAATAGTTCATACAATTGTTTACGAGCTTTTCAACATGATTATATTGCAAAACTCGATTTCTTTACTTTTTACTCAGTTAAAATTCTAACGGGTCCATTGTTCGGCCCATTTAGACCCGCTCGTCCGAAACCGTTACGAAAAAGATCGCAAAATAAGTTAGAATCAAGTTCTAGGAGTTCATATAATTGATTAAGAGCTTTTGAACACGATTATATTGCAAAAACTCGATTATTGTATTTTTTACTCAGTTAAAATTCTAACGGGTCCATTGTTCGCCCCATTTAGACCCGCTCGTCCGAAACCTCTAAAAAAAGGACCGCAAAACAAGTTAGAATCAAATTTTAGGAGGTCATATAATTGATTACGAGCCTTTCAACATGATTATATTGCAAAAATTCGATTATTGCACTTTTTACTCAGTTAAAATTCTAACGGGTCCATTGTTCGGCCCATTTAGACCCGCTCGTCCGAAACCTCTACAAAAAAGACCGCAAAACAAGTTAGAATCAAATTTAGGAGTTCATATAATTGATTACGAGCTTTTCAACACGATTATATTGCCAAAACTCGATTTCTTTCTTTTTTACTCAGTTAAAATTCTAACGGGTCCATTGTTCGGCCCAATTAGACCCGCCCGTCCGAAACCTCTGCAAAAATGACCGCAAAACAAGTTAGAATCAAATTTAGGAGTTCATATAATTGATTACGAGCTTTTCAACACGATTATATTGCCAAAACTCGATTTCTGTACTTTTTACTCAGTTAAAATTCTAACGGGTCCATTATTCGGCCCATTTAGACCCGCTCGTCCGAAACCTCTACAAAAGGGTTGCAAAATAAGTTTTAATCCAAATTTAGGAGTTCATACAATTGATTACGAGCTCTTCAACATGATTATATTGCAAAAACTCGATTTCTGTACTTTTTACTCAGTTAAAATTCTAACGGGTCCATTGTTCGGCCCATTTAGACCCGCTCGTCCGAAACCTCTACAAAAAAGACCGCAAAACAAGTTAGAATCAAATTTAGGAGGTCATTCCTTCAGGATGTGATGTCACGTATGGGCTTTGCACCTGAATGGGTGCACCTCATACTTCGTTGTGTCTCCTCAGTCTCTTTTTCTGTTAGACTTAACGGGACCCTATCCGACGAGTTTGTGCCTGCTTGAGGCATCCGGCAGGGCGATCCCCTCTCCCCCTTCCTCTTTCTGATTTGTTCCCAAGGGTTATCAGCGGCCCTTGAATCCGAGCAAAGGGAAGGGCGCCTTCTCGGTCTACAGGCCAATCGACATGGACCTAGAATTACACATCTGCTATTTGCCGATGATAGCATTGTTTTCCTTCGTAATTGCCCAGATGAGGTTGAAAGGTTGAAAGAAATTCTACGCCTATATGAATCCTCTTCAGGACAAACTGTTAATTTCGATAAGTCCACAGCTTACTGCAGTTCACGCTGTTCTGAGACCTTCATTCAGGCAGTTCGATTGACTCTCGGAGTACGCATTGTCGAGGACTCGGGTATCTATCTCGGAGTTCCCCTCATGATAGGGCAGAACCGAATGGAATGCTTAGGTTTTGTCCGTGACAAAATCAGTTCTCGAATAACTAAATGGGACACCAACTTACTCTCATTTAGTGGACGCGAAACACTGATCAAGTCGGTCGCACAAGCCATACCTCAGTATGTTATGTCTTGTTACCTACTTCCGCAGAACATCATAGATGATATGACTAGCTCGATCCGTCGTTATTGGTGGTCTGGCCGCAGTAACAAGCGAGGTTGGCCTCTGCTATCTTGGGAGTCTATTTGTGATCCCAAGGCAGCAGGGGGAATAGGCTTTAGGAATCTACACGATTTTAACATTGCTCTCTTAGGTAAACAATTATGGAGGCTGATCCATTCGCCTGAATCCCTCCTTGCGCGTGTCCTACGTTCACGTTACTTTCCTTCTGGGAAATTGTTGGATGCTAAGCTCGATCGACGCGCGTCCTTCGCATGGCGAGGTTTTTGGCAGGCCATGCAACGACTGCAACCAGGGTTCTGTTGGCAACCCGGAATTCAAAGTCAGATCCGTATCCACCGCGACCCTTGGGGTGGTACCTCTAGTTTATCCTTCTTTGGAAATTATCAAGACGAGGAGGAACTCCCCTTACGATGTCGTGACTTCATGATCGGCAATCAAGCGTCTTGGGATGAACCCAAAGTCCGCCAGCATTTTGATTGGGATGATGCTGATGCCATACTGCATGTGCCAATCTCCAATGAGCGGCGCGATGCATTACTTTGGGGATATCATGACACGGGGATGTATTCGGTGCGTTCCGGATATCTATTCTTACGACGTCCAATCAGACCTATCAGTCGTCCTTCTCCCCTTTGGCGAGTTATCTCCAAAGCGAACACCCTTCCGAAGATTCGGTCCTTTAGCTGGAGAGCAGGACGATATGCTCTACCCACAGGAGAGCGTCTTGCAACTGTGGGGTTAGGCACTGGCATGTGCCCTTTTTGTCCGACTATAGTAGAAACCCCACTCCATGCTCTCCGAGATTGTGTTGGAGCAGCTGAGGTTCTACAACTAGTTGGGTTTCCCCTCCCTTTACGTACTAGCACGCTCTTCCCTACTCACTTATGGTTAGAACAAGGGGCCTCGTTACTTTCTCGCTCTGAATTTGGTTTGTTCCTCACTATCCTTTGGAACACTTGGAACCGGAGGAATGACTGGGTTCACTCCAAGCGTTTGCAGCCGCCATGGCTTACTCTTATGAACTCTAAGGAACTGTTACAGGACTACGACTCGGCCAACTCTCTTCACGCCTCGACGCATCTACGGACGGAGCCAGCCCTTTCTCAACCAACATGGAGGCCGCCACTGGAAAGGAAGGTTAAAATCAATGTGGACGGTGCTTTCAACCCCGCTACAGGTGAAGCAGGTTTTGGTGTTGTGGCTCGTGATGCTAGCGGCGCTATTCTCCGTGGTTGTGCTGTTCACTGCGCAGGATGCCTTGACGCCTCCACTACGGAGCTTCGTGCCATTGTCACGGGGGCTACACTTGGTAGGGATGCCGGCTGGTGCAGCATCATTATCGAGTCCGACGCTGCTTTGGTCATCAACAAAATATGTTGCCTCGGCTCGGACGCTTCTCCTTTACGGCCACATATTGATGCGGCTCGCCCTCTCTTTGTATCTATTCCAGATTTAAATTTTCTTTATGTACCGCGAGTTGCTAATGTTCTAGCTCATACTATTGCCAATTGGGCCTTGCACTCTAGGTCCTCCTTGTTTTTTGGGCCGGGCTTGCCCGATGTCTTACGCTCTATTGTACCGGTTGGTTTTCAACCCCATTGATTTTATATATATATTTGGGCACTCTTTTCCCCTTTAGGACCCCCTCTGGGCTGGGCCCAGTTGGGATTAGTGGGGTTTTTAATGAGGCCTTTTTCTCAAAAAAAATTATAACGGGTCCATTGTTCGGCCCATTTAGACCCGCTCGTCCGAAACCTCTACAAAAAAGACCCCAAAACAAGTTAGAATCAAATTTTAGGAGTTCATATAATTGATTACGAGCTTTTCAACACGATTATATTGCAAAAACTCGATTTCTGTACTTTGTACTCAGTTAAAATTCTAACGGGTCATTTTTCGGCCCATTTAGACTCTCTCATCCGAAACCTCTACAAAAGGGTTGCAAAATAAGTTTTAATCCAAATTTAGAAGTTCATACAATTGATTATGAGCTTTTCAACACAATTAGATTGCTAAAACTTGATTTTTGTACTTTTTACTCAGTTAAAATTCTAACGGGTCCATTGTTCGGCCCATTTAGACTCGCTCGTCCGAAACCTCAACATTAAAGATCACAAAATAAGTTAGAATCAAATTTTAGGAGTTCATATAATTGATAACGAGCTTTTCAACACGATTATATTACAAAAATTCAATTTATGTACTTTTTACTTAGTTCAAATTCTAATGAGCTTTCTTAAAAAAAATTCTAAGGTGTCCATTGTTCGGCCCATTTAGACACGCTCGTCCGAAACCTCTACAAAAAAGGGCTGCAAAATAAGTTTTAATCCAAATTTAGGAGTTCATATAATTGATTACGAGCTTTTCAACACTATTATATTGCAAAAACTTAATTTTTATACTTTTTACTCGGTTAAAATTCTAACGGGTCCATTGTTCGGCCCATTTAGACTCGCTCGTCCGAAACCTTACGAAAAGGACCGCAAAGTAAGTTTTAATCGAAATTTAGGAGTTCATATAATTTATTACGAGCTTTTCAACACTATTATATTGCAAAAACTCGATTTCTGTACTTTTGACTAAGTTAAAATTCTAACGGGTCCATTGTTCGACCCATTTAGACTCGCTCATCCGAAACCTTACGAAAAGGACCGCAAAGTAAGTTTTAATCGAAATTTTGGAGTTCATATAATTGATTACGAGCTTTTCAACACTTTTATATTGCAAAAACTCGATTTCTGTACTTTTGACTCAGTTAAAATTCTAATGGGTCACTCAGTTAAAATTCCAACGGGGCACTCAGTTAAAATTCCAACGGGTGTTGGGAAATGAAAATTCTCTCTGAACTCTCTCATTTCCTCCCTTTGCTTTTTCTCTCTCTTTCTCTCCTCCTAACCCTCAGCCACCGTCTCCTCCGCCCCAAATTTGAACCTTCACCCTCACGACCACCACCTCTCCACCACTTTACTTTCTCCATTCCGCCAGCATGCAATCAATTTTATTGGTTTCATGCCTCCCAACAGCCACCTTTCCACCACCTTTTCCTATCCACACCGCTACCATGCAACCAATCATACAACCAAACATTTTGGTTGCACGCTACTTTCAGAGCAGATCTGGCAAAGGTAAGTACATCTCCTCTCTTTGGTTTTTTAATTTTTTCTCCGTTTATTTAGTCTTTTAGTATTTTAATCCCCACCACCGGTGGGATTTCATTAACAGATTATTGGATCAAGCTTTGGTTCGGTCACTTTGCTCCCATTCTTTATGTCATTAGAACATTTTGGATGTGGTTCAAGCACTTGCTGGGCCTTGCATTATTCTTGATGCCCCCGGCAGAGGCGCAATTATCCTGGCCCTCGAGGCCTTGTAGCCAATTATTCCATTCCTTCGAATGGAAACATTCCTGGCCCTCTGGGCCTTGTAAAATGATTGACTTATTCTCACGAATAAAGCCAGACGGGCCATTGATTCGGTGGCAAATGGAGCCCTCGTGGCTGGTTCCCGGGTATGGAATGCGCGTTCATAAAGCTGGGGCCTTTATGTTGCATGCATGGCATATGCAGATAGTGTTCGCGGTGGCTGCTGCACCACGGAATTATTTAGTTCATTGGAGACAGTGGCTTCTGCCGAAAATGGTGGTCGACGTTCTCCGGCCACCACCACTGCCGATCAGAGCTATCAAACCGATATATCAATCCCAAAATAATAGGGATACACTACTTATCATAAAGCTTCTATTTTCAAGGGATTTGGATACACTAAAATTCAAATCCAAATTAACTTTGGGTCTTCTACTGAGACTCCAACACTTCTCAACAACAACTTGCTTCCTAAAATCTAGGACATTTGCTGGACTCAATATTATTGGTTGGTGGATTATATTCAATTCAACAGTCTTTTACCCCATGCGTCTTGAATTATTATCTTTGAATATAATTCAAGATTTCATATCGGTTACACTCCTAAAAGCAAGGCAAATCATTGGATTCGAAATTAGCTACCTCCCTAGGTGGGTTATCTTCAATCCATCAAATTTTAAACCATTGAATTTTGAATCCCTATCTATCGAATTAATTCAAAATTTTTTGGTGGCTTATCTCAACTTACCGAATAGAGAGGGTTTTTATTGGATCTACACTCCCTACTGTATTTCCATTCTAGCACTTCACTGCATTCAATCTTTCTGCTTTAGGTTTTCACAACCCCGAACAATGGCTTCTTCTGATTCTTTCTTGGAACATTTTGACAACCTACAGTTTACTGCAGAGGAGCAGGCTGTGGTTTACGCTCCTAAGGCTACGAAAGCCATACCGTTGGAGGATCAACGATGCTCACTGTTAGGGAAGCTTTTTCCCACGACCAAACCTGATGACACTGCCCTGGTAAAGGTCTTCAAGGCTGTATGGCAGGAGGATAAACTTATCTCCACCACGATTCTTGGTTCGGGTTACTTCCTGTTCAAGTTTGAATCCGCTGCAAAGGTCAAGGACATTCTTAAAAGAGGTCCATGGACATTCAAGCGTGATTGGCTAGCCCTCACTCCCATTCAACCTCAGCTGACGCTGGAGGAATATAAATTTATGCACATGAGGATATGGGTTCGCATCCTGCGTGTGCCCTTAGCGATGATGATAGGCGACACTGTGGCCAATGCATCCGGACGTGCCTTAGGCAGTGGCCTAGGAGCAGTGATAAGCACCGACACGCGTAAGGACGATGAAGGGAACATGGTGCAGTTCTTACGGGTTGGTGTGATTATTGATGTTACCCAGCCTCTCCGGCGTGGTGTAGCACTAGCAGATGAAGAGAATCCGGAAAAGCCTAAGATGCTTCCGGTGAGATACGAGAAACTTCCTACTTTTTGTCACGGTTGTGGGATGTTGTTCCACCTTCGTGCAACATGTGCTGCTTTTAAGGACAAACCAAGTGCAGGACTGCCATATAGTGACTGGCTTCGTGCACCTGCCCCTAAACCAAAGGTTAAAACCAATGTCAGAGGCCGGGTCCGTTACTTCGAACCAGGGTCCTCTTCTCATCCGCAGGACCACTCCACAGGTTTCTCCTATTTTTTTCATGGTTATTGCAGGATATGTATATGGATTATAGGGTTATTTTCCTATTTTTTTCCTGGTTATTACAGTATATGTCTTTGGATTATAGGGTTGTTTTCCTATTTTTTTCACGATTATTGCAGTACATGTATATGGCTTATAGGGTTATTTTCCTATTCTCTTCATGGGCATTACAGTATATGTATATGGCATATAGGGTTACATTCTAAGTTTAAATCATATATTGCTATATACTTACAAAACCATGCCTCTTCCCTTGTTTCCATTTCAGCGAACAATGGAAAGGACAAGGCTACCACCACGGCGGGCACCCCGGAAACGGTAAAGGGAACACCCCCGGTGCAACCGGAAGGTGTTAACATGAATATAGAGGAGGACGACCTGCTGGGCGAGGAGCTTGCCACCTCACCTGCTGCTGCAGCATCGCCTCTGCCTTTCGAAGGGTCGGAGTCTGCCCTCGCTGCTAAAGGTGCTGAAGCTGCTGTCGATGCAGCTGCTAACCACCTGGAGCCCCTGGATGTTGCACCGCTGGATATGATCCCAGCGGATGAAGAGTCCGTGGTTAACGGCTCGAAGGAGGCTGAAGTTGATGATGATCGCGCTGTGCAGCCCTACAAGTCTGACACCCCACCGGACAAAAGATTCATCTTGATTGATGAGGATGCTTTTCCAGTGCCTATCGTGGATGACACGACCACGGGGGAAAGTTCAAACAAAGGTAAAGGACCGAGGGACAAAGGCAAGGAACCGGTTAATCCGGAGTTCGAAGTGTGGTTAGCTGCCAGGACGGATAAGGGGCCAGATGTTGTTGTCCCTAAAAAGGCTAAACAAACTTCACCTATTATTACCGGAGGTATAGCCAAACGGCCACGGACGTCACCTTTGGTTGCTGGTAAATCAGGGAAACAGTTAGAAAAAAATCCAAAGAAGGCTGGGATGAGCAGCAAAAACTCTTCGGCGGTGGTTGACGGTCAACCCCGCCGAGAGAAATGAGGGCCATATGTTGGAACTGTCGGGGACTTGGTATGCCCTCGGCAGTTCACGAGCTTCATTCTATTATTTTTCGCTTATGTCCAGATTTTATTTTTTTTATCAAAAACTCGTTTAAACTCGGTTAAGTTTGATTCTCTTAAACTTTATTTTGATATGGAGGGTTTTTTTTGCTGTGGATAACAGCCCTTCTTGTGCAGGTTTATGCCTGCTTTATAATAAAAATATTACAGTAGATTTTCTCTCCTCGTCGACGAGATATATCGATGTTATTGTGAATGGTTTGGATTGTCGTTTTCATTTTACTGGCATTTACGGTTACGCGGCAACGAACATGAAAAAACACACATGGGAGCTCATTGACTCCCTTAAAACAAACTCAAC
The DNA here is from genome assembly GCA_030270665.1 of Hibiscus trionum. Taxonomy (NCBI): domain Eukaryota; kingdom Viridiplantae; phylum Streptophyta; class Magnoliopsida; order Malvales; family Malvaceae; genus Hibiscus; species Hibiscus trionum. Next base: position 30,771,548 of record BSYR01000010.1, on the reverse strand, counting down.
TCTTCCGTGGCTCATCGGAGGTGACTTAAATGACATCCTTGATGACTCGGAAAAGCAAGGTGGTAATTCTAGGCCTCGTTCACAAATCCTCAACTTTCGTGAATGTCTCACACGTAATAACTTGTTTGATTGTAAACCCAAAACGGGTTGGTTCACTTGGACCCGCACGGGGCCTAATGTCAACCCGGTATGCGAAAGACTTGACCGATTTGTGGCCTGTTCCCAATGGTTACACGAATTCCCCAATTTCACCCATTTCCATTCTTTTTCCCTTGAATCGGACCATAGCATTATCATTTTGGACACGGACAATGACACCACAACGAACCAGCATATTGCGCCGTCCATGGATCACTTCCGATTTGAAGCTTGTTGGGCCCACGACCCAGCATGCATTCAAGTTTGTAAGCAAACATGGGCTGCCACGCCCGGGTCCCTCTTGGATAAAATATCTGTATTGGGCCAAAACCTCCAAGAGTGGCAGAGTGCTCAACGTAAACTTTCCACTCTCCGCATGCAAACGCTGCAACGTTCTATAAATGCTCTTCTACGCCGTCGTCATCTTTCCCGGAAAGCCCTTTCCACGCTTCACAGCGCCAAATTGGAACTCCGGAAGTTGGCAGCGGCTAAAGAAGCGTACTGGGCTCAACGCTCTCGCATTTCTTGGTTAACCAATGGTGACAAGAATACCAACTATTTCCATGCGAGGGCCACAAAGCGGCGTAGGAAAAACGCAATCCGAGGGCTGATGGATGCGAACGGGGTCTGGCAGACTTCCACTGCTGACACGTTACGAATTGCGTCGTCTTACTTTCACGATATTTTTTCTTCATCTTGTCTGGTGTCTTCACCGGAATTGATGAACAATATTCGCCCTACTGTCACCACGGATATGAACGCCACTCTACTACGACCCTTCACTGTAGAGGAAATCTCTGCCGCTTTTCTGGATATCAATCCTAAAAAGCGCCAGGAATTGATGGCTTCCCCAGTAGCTTCTATCGCCAGCACTGGGATATGATTGGTCCTGATTTCTTATCCCTTTGCATGGATCTTCTACAAGGGAAAGCCGATATGGCATCGGTTAATCGATCGGTCATTGTGCTTATTCCTAAGATTTCTGACCCCACCACCATGAAGCACTTTAGACCAATCAGTTTATGTACTGTCATCTACAAGACGGTTTCTAAGGTTCTGGTTAATCGCCTTAAATCTACCTTGTCTTCTTGTATCAGCGATTCTCAGGCCGCGTTCATCAGCGGACGCAATATCACTGACAACATTCTAATTGCACACGAATTGGTGCACACCCTTCACTCTAGTGGAACATTGTCATCCCAAGGGGCTGCTGTCAAGCTCGAAATCGAGAAGGCCTTTGATAGGGTCGAATGGTCCTTCTTAAGGGATGTCATGCTCCGTATGGGGTTTGCCAGGGAATGGGTAAACCTCATCCTACGGTGTGTCTCTTCGGTCTCCTTTTCGTTACGTGTTAATGGCACACTCTCCGAGGAGTTCTTCCCCACCAGGGGTATCCGTCAAGGAGACCCTTTGTCACCTTTCCTTTTCCTCATTTGCTCCCAGGGTCTCTCTGCGGCTTTGGAAACGGAGCAAAGGGAAGGACGACTATCGGGCCTTAGCGCCAGTCGCCATGGGCCCCGGGTTACCCATCTGCTCTTTGCGGATGACAGCATGGTGTTCCTATGTAATGAGCCGGAGGAGGTGGTTAGGTTACGCTACGTCCTATCTCAGTATGCCTCTTCCTCAGGACAAACGGTAAATTTTGATAAGTCTACTGCCTATTGTAGTCAAAGGTGTTCCACCGATTTTCTCCGCGCTATGCGTTCAACACTGGGTGTACGCTTAGTGGATGACCCAAGAATATATTTGGGGGTCCCACTTTTAATCAAAAGGAATAGGACTGCCTCATTAGGATTTGTGAGGGACAAAGTCCAATCCCGGATGAGTAAATGGGACAGCAGCTTCCTTTCCTATAGTGGGAGAGAAATTCTCATTAAGTCTGTTGCGCAAGCAATGCCACAATACGTAATGTCATGCTACCTATTACCACAAAACATCATTGATGACATTACTATGTCTATACGGTGTTAGTGGTGGTCCGGGCGCAGTAATAAGCGAGGCTGGCCGCTTTTATCGTGGGATTCTCTTTGCACACCTAAAAATGTGGGAGGCCTAGGTTTCCGCGATCTGCACGCCTTTAATATCGCCCTTTTGGGAAAGCAAATTTGGCACCTGCTATCCCACCCGGATTCTCTCTTGGCAAGAGTCCTTCGCGCGAAATACTACCCTTCGGGTGACCTACTGAATGCCTCTGCGGATAAACGGGCATCTTTTGCATGGAAAGGTATAAACCAAGCAATTCACTCCCTTGGACTTGGTTATTTTTGGCGGCCAGGAGTCAAGAGTTCGATACGACTGCTCAGAGATACTTGGGAGGGGATAAACCGATTACGCTTTTTGGGCAATATATGGATAATGATGAGTTACCGTTGCGGTGTCGGGATTACATGACACGTGACTATGCGTCCTGGGATGAGTCCAAACTTCGAAGGGACCTTGACAAGGATGATTTCGAATGCATCCTTCGGGTTCCGATTTATCGCAATAGGCCGGATAAGCTTGTTTGGGGACAACATGACTCTGGCAACTACACTATTAGATCAGGGTACATTTTTCTTCACCAGCCCACGCGGCCGGTGGCACGCCCTAACCGTCTCTGGAAAATAATATCTAAAGCTCCGACTCTTCCAAAGATCCGCTCTTTCAGCTGGCGAGCGGGCCATGATGCATTACCTACTGGGGACAAGCTACGAGCAATACATCACACAGATGGGCAATGCCCTTTTTGTCCAGCAGTGCTAGAATCTGCTATCCATGCCCTTCGTGATTGCCCAGGTGCTCAGGATGTTCTCCGCCTAGTTGGGCTTCCCTCGGGCGTCTATGCCAGCCATACCAGCACAATGGCGGCCTGGTTATCGGAAGGAACTTACTGTTTGGACAGTACAGGGTTTGCTCTGCTCCTAATAGCAATTTGGAATGTTTGGAACCGTCGTAATGACTGGGTTCATTCACAGAGACTTCAACCAACTTGGCTCACGGCCATGAACGCTACAGGTCATCTACAGGAATACGCCGCCGCAAACGCTCTCCCCACCGTGTTAGCAGCCGTACCAGTCGCAGCCCCACCACGTTGGACGCCACCAAGACCGGAGAGTATAAAGATAAATGTTGACGGAGCCTTCCACCCCGGATCCGGTTCTGCAGCCATCAGAGTAATTGCTAGGGATGCACATGGTTCGATTATTGGAGGCTGTGCTGTCCATGAGGCAGGTTGTCATGATGCCACCATGGTCGAGTTACATGCCACTGTTGCGGGTATCATGTTGACCCGAGATAGAGGATGGGGCGAGGTGCTCATCGAGTCCGACTCGGCTACGGAGGTCAATAAGCTCTCGCGCACTACTGATGATAACTCCCTGTTGGGTCCGCAAATTACGGATACGAAGGCTTTGCTTAGGGCTTTCCCTTTGATCAAATTATCTTTTGTACCTAGATCAGCCAATTTTGTGGCACATAACTTAGCCTCTTGGGCTTTACATTCTACTTCCTCTGTGTATTTTGATTCAGTTGTTCCTGACTGTATTAACACTGATGTATTGGCTGATTCCCAGCCTTTTTATTGTTATAATAATAACATACCTCAGGGCACTCTTTTCCCCTTAGGTTCACCTTGTGCCTCGGCGCAAGGTGGTTAGAGGGGTTTTTAATGAGGCCCATTTTCTTCAAAAAAAAAAAATCTAATGGGTCCATTGTTCGACCTATTTAGACCCGTTCGTCCGAAACCTCTACAAAAAAGACCGCAAAACAAGTTTTAATCAAATTTTAGGGGTTCATAAAATTGATTACGTTCTTTTCAACACTATTATATTGCAAAAACTCGATTTCTGTACTTTTTACCCGGTTAAAATTCTAACGGGTCCATTGTTCGGCCCATTTAGACCAGCTCGTCCGAAACCTCTACAAAAGGGTTGGAAAATAAGTTTTAATCCGAATTTAGGAGTTCATACAATTGATTACGAGCTTTTCAACACGATTATATTGCAAAAACTCGATTTCTGTACTTTTTACTCAGTTAAAATTCTAACAGGTCCATTTTTTGGCCCATTTAGACCCGCTCGTCCGAAATCTCTACAAAAGGGTTGCAAAATAAGTTTTAATCCAAATTTAGGAGTTCATACAATTGATTACGAGCTTTTCAACACGATTATATTGCAAAAACTCGATTTCTGTACTTTTTACTCAGTTAAAATTTTAACGGGTCCATTGTTCGGCCCATTTACACCCGCTCATCCGAAACCTCTACAAAAGGGTTGGAAAATAAGTTTTAATCCAAATTTAGGAGTTTATACAATTGATTACGAGCTTTTCAACATGATTATATTGCAAAAAACTCAATTTCTGTACTTTTTACTCAGTTAAAATTCTAGCAGGTCCATTGTTCGGCCCATTTAGACCCGCTCGTCTGAAACCTCTACAAAAGGGTTGCAAAATAAGTTTTAATCCAAATTTAGGAGTTCATACAATTGATTACGAGCTTTTCAACACAATTATATTGCAAAAACTCGATTTCTGTACTTTTTACTCAGTTAAAATTCTAACGGGTCCATTGTTCGGCCCATTTAGACCCGCTCGTACGAAACCTTTACAAAAAAGATAGCAAAATAAGTTAGAATCAAATTTTAGGAGTTCATATAATTGATTAAGAGCTTTTCAAATCAATTATATTGCCAAAACTCGATTTTTGTGCTTTTTACTCAGTTAAAATTCTAACGGGTCCATTGTTCGGCCCATTTAGACCCGCTCGTCCGAAACCTCTACAAAAGGGTTACAAAATAAGTTTTAATCCAAATTTAGGAGTTCATACAATTGTTTACGAGCTTTTCAACACGATTATATTGCAAAAAACTCGATTTCTGTACTTTTTACTCAGTTAAGATTCTAACTGGTCCATTGTTCGGCCCATTTAGACCCGCTCGTCCGAAACCTTTACAAAAAAGACCGCAAAATAAGTTAGAATCAAATTTTAGGAATTCATATAATTGATTACGAGCTTTTCAACATGATTATATTGCAAAAACTCGATTATAGTACTTTTTACACGGTTAAAATTCTAACGGGTCCATTGTTCGGCCCATTTAGACCCGGTCGTCCGAAACCTCTACAAAAGGGTTGCAAAATAAGTCTTAATCTAAATTAAGGAGTTCATACAATTGATTACAAGCTTTTCAACACGATTATATTGCAAAAACTCGATTTCTGTACTTTTTACTCAGTTAAAATTCTAACGGGTCCATTGTTCGGCCCATTTAGACCCGCTCGTCCGAAACCTTTCAAAAAAGATCGCAAAATAAGTTAGAATCAAATTTTAGGAGTTCATATAATTGATTAAGAGCTTTTCAACATGATTATATTGCAAAAACTCGATTACTGTACTTTTTACTCAGTTAAAATTCTAACGGGTCCATTGTTCGGCCTATTTAGACCCGCTCGTCCGAAACATCTACAAAAAAGATTGCAAAACAAGTTTTAATCAAATTTTAGGAGTTGATTTTATTGATTACGAGATTTTCAACACGATTATATTGCAAAAACTCGATTTCTTTACTTTGTATTCAGTTAAAATTCTAACGGGTCAATTGTTCGGCCCATTTAGACTCGCTCATCCGAAACCTCTACAAAAGGGTTGCAAAATAAGTTTTAATCCAAATTTAGGAGTTCATACAATTGATTATGAGCTTTTCAACACAATTAGATTGCTAAAACTTGATTTTTGTACTTTTTACTCAGTTAAAATTCTAACGGGTCCATTGTTCGGCCCATTTAGACCCGCTCGTCTGAAACCTCAACAAAAAAGATTAGAAAATCAGTTAGAATCAAATTTTAGGAGTTCATATAATTGATAACGAGCTTTTCAACACGATTATATTGCAAAAATTCAATTTCTGTACTTTTTACTCAGTTAAAATTCTACCGGGCTTTCTTAAAAAAAATACTAGCGGGTCCATTGTTCGGCCCATTTAGACCCGCTCGTCCGAAACCTCTACAAAAAAAGGGCTGCAAAATAAGTTTTAATCCAAATTTAGGAGTTCATATAATTGATTACGAGCTTTTCAACACAATTATTTTGCAAAAACTCGATTTCTGTACTTTTTACTTAGTTAAAATTCTAACGGGTCCATTGTTCGGCCCATTTAGACCCGCTCGTCCGAAACCTCTACAAAAGGGTTGCAAAATAAGTTTTAATCCAAATTTAGGAGTTCATACAATTGATTAGGAGCTTTTCAACACGATTATATTGCAAAAACTCGACTTCTGTACTTTTTACTCATTTAAAATTCTAACGAGTCCATTGTTCGGCCCATTTAGACCCGCTCGTCCGAAACATCTACGAAAAAGACCGCAAAACAAGTTTTAATCAAATTTAAGAGTTCAAATAATTAATTTCGAGCTTTCCAACATGATTATATTGCAAAAAATCGATTTCTGTACTTTTTACTCTGTTAAAATTCTAACGGGTTCTTTGTTCGGCCCATTTAGACCCGTTCGTCCGAAACGTCTACAAAAGGGCTGCAAAATAAGTTTTAATCCAAATTTAGGACTTCATATAATTGATTACGAGCTTTTCAACACGATTATGTTTCCAAAACTCGATTTCTGTACTTTTTACTCAGTTAAAATTCTAACGGGTCCATTGTTCGGCCATTTAGACCCGCTCGTCCGAAACCTCTACAAAAAAGACCGTAAAACAAGTTTTAATCAAATTTTAGGAGTTCATAAAATTGATTATGTGCTTTTCAACATGATTATATTGCAAAAACTCGATTTCTGTACTTTTTACTCAGTTAAAATTCTAACGGGTCCATTGTTCAGCCCATTTAGACCAGCTCGTCCGAAACCTCTACAAAAGGGTTGGAAAATAAGTTTTAATCCAAATTTAGGAGTTCATACAATTGATTACGAGCTTTTCAACACGATTATATTGCAAAAACTCGATTTCTGTACTTTTTACTCAGTTAAAATTCTAACATGTACATTGTTCGGCCCATTTAGACCCGCTCATCCGAAACCTCTACAAAAGGGTTGCAAAATAAGTTTTAATCTAAATTTAGGAGTTCATACAATTGATTACGAGCTATTCAACACGATTATATTGCAAAAACTCGATTTCTGTACTTTTTACTCAGTTAAAATTTTAACGGGTCCATTGTTCGGCCCATTTAGACCCACTCGTCCGAAACCTCTACAAAAGGGTTGGAAAATAAGTTTTAATCCAAATTTAGGAGTTCATACAATTGATTACGAGCTTTTCAACACGATTATATTGCAAAAACTCGATTTCTGTACTTTTTACTGAGTTAAAATTCTAACAGGTCCATTGTTCGGCCCATTTAAACCCGCTCGTCTGAAACCTCTACAAAAGGGTTGCAAAATAAGTTTTAATCCAAATTTAGGAGTTCATACAATTGATTATGAGCTTTTCAACACGATTATATTGCAAAAACTCGATTTCTGTACTTTTTACTCAGTTAAAATTCTAACGGGTCCATTGTTCGGCCCATTTAGACCCGCTCGTCCGAAACCTCTACAAAAGGGTATCAAAATAAGTTTTAATCCAAATTTAGGAGTTCATACAATTGATTACGAGCTTTTCAACACGATTATATTGCAAAAACTCGATTTCTGTACTTTTTACTCAGTTAAAATTCTAACGGGTCCATTGTTCGGCCCATTTAGACCCGCTCGTCCGAAACCTTTACAAAAAAGATAGCAAAATAAGTTAGAATCAAATTTTAGGAGTTCATATAATTGATTAAGAGCTTTTCAAATCAATTATATTGCAAAAATTCGATTTTTGTGCTTTTTACTCAGTTAAAATTCTAACGGGTCCATTGTTCGGCCCATTTAGACCCGGTCGTCCGAAACCTCTACAAAAGGGTTGCAAAATTAGTTTTAATCTAAATTTAGGAGTTCATACAATTGATTAGGAGCTTTTCAACACGATTATATTGAAAAAACTCAATTTTTGTACTTTTTACTCAGTTAAAATTCTAACGGGTCCATTGTTCGGCCCATTTAGACCCGCTCGTCCGAAACCTTTCAAAAAAGATCACAAAATAAGTTAGAATCAAATTTTAGGAGTTCATATAATTGATTAAGAGCTTTTTAACACGATAATATTGCAAAAACTCGATTAATGTACTTTTTACTCAGTTAAAATTCTAACGGTTCCATTGTTCGGCCTATTTAGACCCGCTCGTCCGAAACCACTACAAAAAAGACTGGAAAACAAGTTTTAATCAAATTTTAGGAGTTCATATTATTGATTACGAGCTTTTCAACACGATTATATTGCAAAAACTCGATTTCTGTACTTTTTACTCAGTTAAAATTCTAATGGGTCTATTGTTCGGCCCAATTAGACCCGCTCGTCCAAAACCTTTACGAAAAAGATCGCAAAATAAGTTAGAATCAAATTTTAGGAGTTCATATAATTGATTAAGAGCTTTTCAACATGATTATATTGCAAAAACTCGATTACTGTACTTTTTACTCAGTTAAAATTCTAACGGGTAAAAATTCCAACGGGTAACGGGTGATGAAATCTCTCTCAATTTTTTTCTCTCTAATTCTCCCTTTCCTTTTTCCCTTCTACCCCGACCAGCACCACCACCACCTTTCACCTTTCCACCACCACTTCTACCACCTCTCTCTCTCACCTCCGCCGTGGTGGTGCTTGTTTAGCACCCAAACGGTGACAGTGGGAAACCGACCCATCACCCCATGGAACTTTGCTTTCCCATTGGCTTTGCCATGGCTCTCATCTAGCCCTCTGTCGATCTTTCCAAGCTGGTTGGTGTCACACTACTCTCCGGCAAAGGAATACCACTGGAGTTATCCGTATCCATCCCTCACCAACATGTACAGGTTAGCTTATTATTTTTATTACTGTCATGGAGACCTCACTCTCCAATGTTGACGACCACTCTCTACCAAAGATTTCTACCGTCATCCACAATTATCCTAGTTAATTCATTCATAACTATTCTCAGTAATCTTAATAATTTTGTAGAATGTTTTGATTATGTTGGGTCACACTCATGGGTGCCATTCGTCATCCCAGCCCCCTTAATCAGGGCACAGGGTTCATCCTGGCCGTCAAGGCCTTGTATTTTTGCTTCTCTTGAAAAATGGCACGAGACTTGTAAGTCTCTCGTTATCACGTTTTTCTTACCAATTGCATGGCGATGGCATGCATGCAAACGGACGCATAGCTGCAACCAAATACGACATGCAACACCTATATTATATTTGAGACATTTTATCATCATATGTTTATTAGTGATGTTACTCAAGTCTGGCTTGCTGATTGCTGGCAGTTTGTCAGGACTCATCTCGAGCCCATCGTTGGATGCAGTTAGGGTTTTTCTATTCCCCTCCATGCATACGTTGATGGCAGATTGTGAGACGTTGGATTCCCGGGCCCGTTACCCTGCTGCCACCGTCTCCATGAATGGTAACGGCCCTGTTTACTCTCAACGGAGGCGAGGCAAAACTTTGAGGTTCCATTGTTCCATTATTTCCGAGATTTTTTTGTTCCAAAAAATTGGGATAACCAAAAATACCTCTCATTCCACATTTCAAATTTTCTTAACGGATAATTCCCTATATATCAGGAATCCATTTCCTTTTGAACTCACTTTCAATTTCACATTATCTAAGTTTAGAATATTTTTTGAAGTTGTTGGGAAAGCTATCACTATCTCTTCTAATCTTCATATACCATACACTTTCAAATTCTATTTCAAACTTATTTTATCTAAGTTAAAATTGAACTTTGAATTTGCTGGGAAAGATTTTGTTCATCTCTTTTCGGGGAATCTACAAATCTTTAGGATTACCATACATTTCAAATTTAAGATAAACATAAATTTAAAATTTATTTTATCTTTTGAAATCTCTCCTACTCATTCGGAATTATCAATCCCATCTAAGGTATTACTTCTCTTCAACACATATATTTCACCTTGGCCGCCAGCTTCAGCTTTTGTATGTTGGCTGCACCATTCTTCTACCACTACAACAGCTTTAACTATTACTTCACCATGGCCTCCTCAGATTTTTTTCTATCACGCTTTGACAACCTCCAGTTTACTACTGAGGAACAACATTTGGTTTTTGCACCAGCTTCGACCAAAGCCATCCCCCTCGATGATTACAAATCATCTCTGATAGGGAAGCTTTTTCCAATGAAAACTTTCGATGAAGCTGCGTTGGTACGCATTTTTTCGACAGTTTGGAAAGGTGATAAGCTATCAACGATAACGGCCCTAGGATCAGGATTCTTCATGTTTAAATTTGAGACAACGGCTTGCAGAGATGATGTCCTTAAGCGAGGCCCATGGACGTTCAAAAAGGACTGGCTTGCTCTACTGCCAATCCAACCAAAACTCACCATTGATGGTTATGCTTTCACTCATATGCGAATCTGGGTTCGGATTCACAAAGTTCCCCTAGCTATGATGACCGGGGACACGGTTGCCAACATCACTGGGCGGGCACTTGGTAGCGGCCTTGGAGCCGTCATGGGAACTGATTCCCGAAAATCGGAAGATGGGAACATGGTCAAGATCCTCCGCGTTTGGATCCAAGTAGATGTTGCTCGACCATTGCACCGTTTTGTGGCAATGGGAATAGCTGATTAGGAACCACAAATACTCCCCGTCCAATATGAGAAGTTTCCCACATTCTGCCATGTGTGTGGAATCCTCTGTCATCTATGTGCTTCTTGCGCTGACTTTAAGGATGCCAAACCAGAAGCACTACAATACGGTGATTGGTTACGTGCCCCTACTCCGAAAGGCAAATCTAAGGTTGCAAGCAAAGGACGAGTTCGATATTTCGAACCAGCAGGCCCTTCGACAACACCAGCTGTTACTAAGGGTATTTTCATTTCATTTTATTTCGATCTCTTTTGTAATTTTACACACTCCATCATTTTCTACTGTTTATTAATTTCCCCGTTCATTTACATTTGTCCAGATGTAAACGGTAAAGGGAAAAAGGTGGTAGGGATTGCGAAAACATCCTAGCAGCAGCCTCATGTTGCAACGGATACAGTGCCTGATGCTTCTCCAACAACAGTGGCACACGAGGACCCTGCGGATACTATGGCTGATGTTACAGCCAATCCATCGCTGGGCATATCGGACCCGCCCACAGCTGCTGATGTGGTTGTTCCAATTGAGGATGATGCTGCCAGCGAACAACATGCATCCCCTTCAGCAGCACAAACAATTGAGCCACTAAATGTGGCACCTCTGGACATCATACCGGCAGATGCAGAATCTATCACAAATGGTTCCCCCAAGGTCACTCCAGCCACGAATGATGCTGCTGCCTCCTCCACTCCGCCGGAGAAGCGGTTTGTACTGATCGATGACGATGGTATACCGGTGCCTGCAGATGCTCCTCCCATTTCCACTACTGTGGGGGTTGGAAGTAATGTGTATACCAACCCAGAATTTGAGGATTGGTTGGCTGCAACGTCGAGAGCTACTAATGGAGCAACTGGCTCCCGCAAGACAAAATGTAGCTCTCCGGTGGTTGTTGTTGATGTTACCAAGAGGCCGAGAACCTCCCCCTCCGCTAGGCTAAGCCGGTGAAACCCGGAGTGACCTCTGACAAACCTTCCAAACTATCTAAAGCTGGGATGAGCAGCAAAATCTCTTCGGCGGCGGTTGACGTTCAACCCCGCCGAGAGAAATGAGGATCTTTTGTTGGAACTGCCGCGGTCTTGGTTCCCCGTCGGCAGTTCAAGGGTTGAGCACCATTGCTCGTAGGTTGCAACCGGATGTTATATTTTTGTCTGAAACTCGCTTATGTCGTTATTATTATGATCGTTTAAGGATTTTATTAGATATGCATGGCTGCATCCATGTTGATAGCAGCCCCACATGCTCCAGACTCATTATATTTTGGAATAATAAAATTGAAATTGATTTGCTCTCGTATTCTGATCGATCCATCGATGTTATTTTAAATTCGCATGATGAATGTTTTCGTTTTACGGGCATATATGGTTACGCTGACACAAATATGAAGTCTAAAACGTGGGATTTGATTGATTCTTTGCGTCACGCTTCACCAATGCCTTGGTTAATTGGCGGTGACCTTAATGGTATTTTATCAGATTCAGAAAAACAAGGAGGCTGTCACCGACCGCAGTCGCAAATCACTAGCTTTCGCGAATGTTTATCTCGCAATAGTCTTTTTTATTGCAAGCCAACATCGGGTTGGTTCACTTGGTCCCGAACAGGGCCTAACGTCTCAACTGTTTGTGAACGACTTGATCGTTTTCTAGCATGCAATGCATGGCTTAGTGAAAATTCCACATTCCAATGCCGTAATATTTTTCCCCGGACTCTGACCATTATGTCATAGTCATGGACACAAAACATGCTCTCCAGCGCGACACTGCTCCTCGAGAGACCTTTGACCATTTCCTTTTTGAATCTTATTGGGCAAATTATCCATCATGCATCTCGACCTTCCAACAGGCATGGGCGAATGCATCGGGCAATTTGCCTGATAAATTACGTACGGTTGGCAACCAGCTTCGCGATTGGCAATCGCATCGCCGATACCAATCACACAACCGCATTGCGGAACTACAACGCAAAATCAATTCATACATGCGACGTCGTCAACTACCGACTACGATGCTAAATGACCTACGAGACGCAAAACTAGAGCTTCGACGTCTTCTAGACGTACGTGAAGCCTACTGGGCACAACAATCGCGGGTCACATGGTTTTCCCAAGGGGACAAAAACACGTCTTTTTTCCACGCTAGAGCCTCTAAGCGAAGGAAAAAGAACACTATTCGTGGCCTTCACGATGGGAACCGTGTTTGGCATACAGCTACGCCTAGGCTCCTTCAAATTGCCTCGGATTATTTTCGGACGCTATTTACATCGTCCAACCCTAGTTCTTCGCCATGTCTGCTGGAACAAATCCCTCCGGTCGTCACTCCATCAATGAATACTTCTCTGTTGCGACCATTCACAGAGAGTGAAGTGCTTGCCGCCTTCCAGGATATTAGTCCAAGGAAAGCTCCTGGCATCGATGGATTTCCTAGTGGTTTCTTCAAGCAACACTAGAACATCATTGGGCCTGAATTTATTCAGCTTGGCGTGGTCTTTAGCAGGCCCTGCAACGATTGCAGCCGGGTTTCTTTTGGCGACCCGGAATCCAGAGTAAGATCCGTATCCACCGTGACCCTTGGGGCGGAGCCTCCAGTTTATCCTTCTTTGGAAATTATCAAGACGAGGATGAACTCCCCTTACGGTGTCGTGACTTCATGATCCGCAATCAAGCATCTTGGGACGAACTCAAAGTCTGCCAGCATTTTGACTGGGATGATGTTGATGCCATATTGCGTGTGCCAATCTCCAATGAGCGGCGCGATGTATTACTTTGGGGCTATCATGACACAGGGATATATTCGGTGCGCTCCGGATACCTATTCTTACGACGTCCAGTCAGACCTATCGGCCGTCCTTCTCCCCTTTGGCGGGCTATTTCCAAAGCGAGCACCCTCCCGAAGATTCGATCCTTTGGATGGAGAGCAGGACGAGATGCTCTACCCACAGGTGACCGTCTTGCAACTGTGGGGTTAGGCTCTGGCGTGTGCCTTTTTTTCCCGACGGTAGTCGAAACACCACTCCACGCTCTCCGAGATTGTGTTGGTGCAGCTGAAGTACTGCAACTAGCTGGGCTTCCCCTTCCTTTACGCACTAGCGCTCTCTCCCCTACTCCCTTATGGTTGGAACAAGGGGCCTCGCTACTTTCTCGCTCTGAATTTAGTTTGTTCCTCACTATCCTTTGGAACATCTGGAACCGGATGAACGACTGGGTTCACTCTAAGCGTTTGTAGCCGCCATGGCTTACTCTTATGAATTCTAGGGAACTGCTACAGGACTACGCCTCGGCCAACTCTCTTCACGCCACGACGCAACTACGGACGGAGCCAGCTCTTTCTCAACCAACATGGAGGCCGCCACCGGATGGGAAGGTTAAAATCAATGTCGACGGTGCTTTCAACCCCGCTACAGGCGAAGCAAGGTTTGGTGTTGTGGCTCAGGATGCTAGTGGAGCTATTCTTCATGGTTGTGCCATTCATTGCGCAGGATGCGTCGACGCCCCCACTGCGGAACTTCGCGCCATCATCAATGGGGCTACACTTGGTAGGGATGTCAGCTGGAGCGGCATCATTATCGATTCTGACGCTGCTTTGGTCATCAACAAAATATGTTGCCTCGGCCCGGATGCCTCTATTTTACGGCCACAAATTGATGCGGCTCGTCCTCTTTTTGTATCTATTCCGGATTTACATTTTCTTTATGTACCTCGAGTTGCTAATGTTCTAGCACATTCTATTGCCAATTGGGCCTTGTACTCTAGGTCCTCTTTGTATTTTGGGTCGGGCTTGCCCGATTTCTTACGCTCTATTGTACAGGTTGGTTTTCAACCCCCTTGATTTAAAATATATATATATTTGGGCAATCTTTTCCCCTTCAGGACCCCTCTGGGCTATCCCAGTTGAGATTAGTGGGGTTTTTAATGAGGCCTTTTTCTCAAAAATAAATTCTAACTGGTCCATTGTTCGGCCCATTTAGACCCGCTCGTCCGAAACCTCTACAAAATGGTTGCAAAATAAGTTTTAATCCAAATTTAGGAGTTCATACAATTGATTACGAGCTTTTCAAAACGATTATATTGCAAAAACTCGATTTCTATACTTTTTACTCAGTTAAAATTCTAACGGGTCCATTTTTCAGCCCATTTAGACCCGCTCGTCCGAAACCTCTACAAAAAAGACCGCAAAACAAGTTAGAATCAAATTTTAGGATTTCATATAATTGATTACGAGCTTTTCAACACGATTATATTGCAAAAACTCGTTTTCTATACTTTTTACTCAGTTAAAATTCTAAGGGGTGATGGCTCTTGGTTTTCTCTCAATTCTCTCGGTTCTCTCTTGGGGGAGTGTGGGTTTTCTTTTCTTTTTCACCCTTTTCCCCACTCCCGACTTTTCTTCTCACACTCCACCCTTTCACTTCCTTCACCATTTTTGCAGCTGTATCAACGCCGTCCGCCCTCTCCTACTCCTCTCACCATCCGGCGCTCGTTCTGATATAGAGATCCATGTGCTTCATGCAAGAGAATCCATAAATGCCATCCCGGTTGTATCCCCTCCTATTTATTATATTTATTTTTTTCTATCTTTTTCTATCTTCTCCTATTTTAGTTTTTTGGTTCTAATCTTTTTTTCTTTTGCCTTTTCTTCTAGAATTTTCCCCTTTTTCACGAATCATTGTTCTGCGTTTTTTTGGGTCGGTTCTAATCAGAGATCTACTATGCATGCTGGTTCTGAGATCTCCCTTGGAATCCCTCACAAGACATCCATTTTAGATCTTGCCGACAAGGGGTTTTACAACCATCCCATTCGAATATCTCCGTTCGATGGCTACCGTTTCTGTTCAGACTTGGCTCCCATCATTTCAGGTATCACCTCTTACTTTTTCTTTTTTCGTTTCTACTTTTTTACCCTATTTTTCCCTGGTGCTCGAGGATCTTGCATCCCCTTGATCGCCGGAACCAGCTCCAGATTTGGTTGGGTAAAGTTTTTCCCAGGTATCTTCCCCTTTTGTTTCTTCTTTTTTGTCTCCTTTTTTAACCTTTGCTCTTTTTTCATTTTTGATTCGTTCCTAAGGTTTTATTTATATCTATATTCATTTAATTTTTCTAAATTTTCTGCTGGGTTTTTTGGTTGTAGTTTTTATCCCCTACCGTCTTCCCAATGGCAGATCTGCTTGGTTTATGTATTTTTTCATATCCATATATTTTTTGTATTTTTTCTAGCTCTTTGCTTCAATGGCAGATCTTCTGCCACCTGCTTTGCGGTTCATCCTAAGAACATTAAAACGTCGTTTATGCTCTTCCCCCTATGGGTCTTTCGAAACTTTGTTTATTATTTTTTTCTTTTAATCATTATAACTAATCTCTACTCCTTTTGTCTACTACTTTATATTTTTAATTTGTTTTTTATCTCTCAATATCTTTTTTTCAATTTTTCAGATTCCCATCTGGTCTCTTTTTGCAAAGGAGAGAACGTATCTTTTCTTTTTTGGTTTTGCGCAGATTACTCGGTTCGACTCTCTTTATTCTTATTTTTTATATTGCTTTCCAGCTTTCTTTGTCTTTAGTTTATGGAATTATTTTATGTTTTTCCATTTCTTCTATAATTGCTTTTTTCTTTTCTATCATCATTTTATTCATATGTTCTTTAACTTTATTCTAACTCTTTTTCTTATAGTTAACTTTTCCATAACCAACTTTATTATTATCCTTTTAATATATTATCTTATGCTTCCCACTATGCACACCTTTTTTCTTCTTTTACCTAGTGTTACGTTGATTACTCTATCCCACTACTATTATATTCATACTTTATATTACTTTCCCTCTTTCTTTGACTTTAGCTTATGGATTTTTTTATGTTTTTCTTTTTATTTAATAATTGCTTCTTCCTATCTTAACTTTTTCGTTTGGTCCACCCCCCACTCTCATTCCATTGATTTGTTTTTATTCTTTATTGGTGCTGCTACCCCGATTGGGTTTCCTTTTTCAATTACTCCTTTTAGTATCTTTATTTTTTTCTTCATGCTTTCTTTATTAATCGTGGAAATGTTGTTTATTTCCTTTACTTTAATTTTAGTTTATTCCTTTAATTTTATTTTATTTTATATACCTTGCTTTTATTTGCTTATGTCCTTTTCTGTTACCCTCTACATCTCCTATGATGCAATCTTTCGAACCCTTTTTAGGGGAATTTATATGATCACCAACACCTTCTCAGGTGGTTCTCTACTATCCCCTTTTGGGGAAATTACCACGATCACCTCCATGGTGAAATTAAATGTTCAAGGACATCTATCCGCAAAATTTCATTTTATACTGAACTACAATCTTCATCCACAAATAATTAAAAATCCAATTATTACCTACATAAATCCTTTTTATATATTTTCAAATGATTCACAATTTCAAATCAATAACTTATTTATCTTCTCTAACACCAATGTGACACTCATAAATTTATTTTATTACATCGTAAATTTTACGATATCCCCCATGTTAAGGATTTTCATACCTTTTCAGTTATTAAACAATTTTCCCTACTCCCTTAAATCACTCCATACTGATTATACTTATCCTACTATGAAACTTTATAATATCCTGAAAGTCCTAAATAACTCAATTAACCTCACTATTACTATAATTTCAACAAACTCACTATTCTATTACACTAACCCTACTATCTTGCTCAATAATTGTATTCCACTTTTTACTGTTTTCTTTTTGTTAGAAACAAAACTTTCCAGCTATAATATACAATTATTGACACATCTACCAACTCCCACCCACCTCCTTTTTACTGTTTTCTTTTTGCGGAAGACAAAACTTCCCAGCTATAATATACAATTATTTCCACATTTACCTACTCCCAGTCACATCCTTATCTTATTTCTTGTCTTACTATCCTATTCTAAATATAAATTAAGCATTAATCTTGTCATTATAATACTTTATTATATCCTTTTTTGGATCCTTTTAATATTTTCTAATCTTCTTTTATTTCTTTTATGGTTCTATTCTTACTTGCATATACCTACTCTAACTTTTGTATTTTTTTTCTCTATGCATATCAATTATTCTAGTGAGGCCCACGTGCACTCATGTTTCCCATTTCAAGGAAATTATTGTCCTAATCGTTACTTTCACTTTGTCTTTACTTTTTCCTTTAATCTTTTTAGCTATTTTTTCACATGTATCTTTTTCTATTATTATTATTATTTTGCAATTGTCTTATCTCTAGCTATTACTTTTTCTTTTCCTTTTATTATAATCTTTCATATTATTTTATGTCTATGTAACTCTTTCCATCCTATTTCAATCACCAACACCTTCTTAGGTGGTTCTCTACTATCCCCCTTTGGGGAAATTACCACGATCACCTTCATGGTGAAATTAAATGTTCAAGGACAACTGTCCGAAAAATTTTATTCTATTCTAAACCACAATCCTTATCCGCAAATAATCAACAATCCAATTATTACCTACATAAATCTGTTTTATATAATTTTAAATTACTCACAATTTCAAGTTTTTAATTTAATTATTTTTTCAAGTAACACCAATGTTACCTCCACTCATTTATTTTATTACATCGTCAATTTTATGGTATTTTCTATGTCAAGGATTTTCATACCTTTTCAGTTATTAAACAATTTTTCATACACCCTTAAATCTCTCCACGCAACCTATTCCTATTCTACTATGAAATTTTATAATTTTCTAAAAGCCCTAAAAATCTCAACTAACCTCAATATTATTATAATTTCAACAAACACACTATTTTATTACATTAATCCTGCCACTTTGCTTAATAATTGTTTTCCACATTTCACTCTTCTCTATTTGCTAAAGACAAAACTTTCCAGCTACATTATACAATTATTGCCATTTTTACCAACTCCCAGTCACGTCCTTTTCCTATTTCTGTCTCTACTATCCTATTTTAAAAATAAATTAAGAATTAATCTTGACCCAACTAATTTGAAAGCTGGGATGAGCAGCGGAAAAAACTCTCCGGCGGCGGCTGATGTGCAGCCCCGCCGAGGGAAATGATCATTTTATGTTGGAACTGCCAGGGTCTCGGAAAGGTCCAGGCAGTTCAACATCTCCATCAATACATTCAACTTCATAATCCAGATTTACTTTTTTTATGTGAAACTAAACTTAAAAATACGGCTTATGGCCGTCTTGCTACTTTGTTAGGAATGAACCTAGTCTTTTCGGTTGATTTTTCGGACGCATGTTCTGGACTCGCTTTATTTTCTTTAAAAACTAATAAGATTGATTTGCTTGCTTATTCGGATCGCTTTATCCATACTTATGTTAGTTGTAATTCATCTTCATTTTACTTCACCGGTATTCATGGTTTCTCGGAAACATGTAACAAACCTAAAACTTGGGAATTAATTAATTCACTCAATAATAATGATGGTCAACCTTGGCTTCTTGGCGGCGACTTTAACGAAATCCTAGCTGATAATGAAAAACAAGGTGGCTGCCGTCGGCCTAGATCTCAAATTAATAACTTTCGCCATTGTCTTTCACGAAATTACCTTTTTGATTGCAAACCTACAACGGGTTGGTTTACTTGGACCAAAACGGGGCCTAAAACTCCAACTTTATTTGAGAGATTAGATCGCTTCGTAGGGAATATGGCATGGAAAACCACCTATCCCAATTATAGCATCACTTCTGACTTTGACGCTAAATCAGATCACTGTTTTCTTATCTTGAATACGGAACCTCCTTCTCTAACAAATCATCGTCCCCCATCATCCAAATTCAGATTTGAAAACTGTTGGGCTTCCAATGAAGAAGGTATTTCTGTCGTAAAACAAACTTGGTCATCCACCAAGGGTAACGCTTTGGATAAAATTAAAGCCATTGGATCCTGCCTAGGAGACTGGCAATCACAACAAAGATTTAAGACCAATGGTCGCATCAACTTTCTTACCACAAAAATTAATAAACTTCTACAACGACCTCTTTCAAATTCGGCTGAAAAAAGATATATCTCTGCCAAATCTGAACTTCACAAACTTCTTGAGGTACAAGAAGCATATTGGGCACAGCGTTCTCGCAATCTATGGCTCTCCCAAGGAGATAAAAATACTCGATTCTTTCATGCCCGAGCTTCTAGCAGAAAGAAGAAGAACACAATCTCTGGTCTTTTCGACTCCAATAATGTTTGGTGTACCAACGACACCGATCTAATGGAAATAGCTTCTTCATACTTCCACAACCTCTTTACTTCCTCCAACCCATGCTTCTCTGAACAAATCCTATCAAAGATCACTCCTACTATTACGACTGCTATGAATGAGTCCCTTTCTAAGGAATTCATTTCAGAAGAAATCATCACCGCTTTTCGAGACATCGATCCTAGGAAAGCCCCGGGTATCGATGGTTTACCAAGCGGATTCTTTCGTCAACATTGGGATACTGTAGGACCAGACATCATATCACTCTGCCTCAATCTACTTAAAGGGTCGGCTGATATGGCTTCAGTTAACCAAACTATTTTGGTACTCATACCTAAAATCAAAGACCCCACTACTATGAGGCATCTCCGGCCCATCAGTCTCTGTACTGTAATTTATAAAATCATTGCTAAAGTTTTAGTTAATCGAATGAAACATACTATTCCCTTCTGTATCAGTTCCAATCAAGCTGCCTTTGTTCAGGGACGTAACATCACAGATAATATTCTTATTGCTCACGAAATAATTCACTCAATTAATACTGGTACCTCTAAATCCTCTCATGGAGCTGCCCTTAAACTTGATATGGAAAAGGCCTTTGACAGGGTCGAGTGGTCATTCCTTGAAAATGTTATGAACCGTATGGGTTTCGCCTCATCATGGGTTTCTCTTATCATGAGATGTATTTCTTCAGTTTCCTTTACGGTTAAGGTCAACAATTCTTTTTCCCCATTATTTCGACCTCAAAGGGGTCTCCGCCAAGGAGACCCTTTATCTCCTTTCCTCTTCCTATTTTGTACCCAAGGGCTTTCAGCTTTTTTGTCCGATGCTAAACATCAAGGCCTACTCCCAGGTCTAGGGGCATGTAAGCATGGTCCCAAGGTCAACCATCTTTTGTTTGCGGATGATTGCATAGTTTTCATTAATTCAAAATCCGATGAAGCTAAACACCTTAAGTTAGCCCTCCTGACTTATGCCTCTGCCTCTGGGCAAGCAGTCAACTTTGATAAGTCTACTATCTTTTACAATCCCCGTACTCCTACTTCTACTCGTCAAACTATTAACTCCTATCTTCAAGTACGTGAAGTCTCCAACCCTGGAGTCTATCTTGGAGTACCTCTCCTTATTGGTAAAAATAAGACCCTAGCATTAGGTTTTATACGCGATAAAGTACATGAAAGATTATCCAAATGGGACAAACAACTTCTTTCCTTCAGTGGTAGGGAAATTTTTATTAAAGCCGTTTTACAATCTCTACCCCAATACGTTATGTCCTGTTACTTATTACCCCAAAATATTATTGATGATATGACATCTGCCATTCGTCGATATTGGTGGTCTGGGAAAACCAATAAGAAAGGATGGCATATGCTCCCATGGGACCAAGTGTGCTTGCCTAAATCTGTTGGAGGATTGGGTTTCCGGGACCTTAACAACTTTAACATTGCACTTCTCGGTAAACAATTATGGCGCCTTATTTGTGAACCTAACTCTCTCTTGGGACAAATCTATAAATTCAAATACTTTCCCTCAGGAAACATTATTAATGCCTCTCGACCCTCTCGAGGATCTTTTGCTTGGCAAGGTCTTTATAATGTTATGCAACACCTTTTTGGTGGTTTCCTCTATCGGCCTGGTATTAATAGTAACATACGTATCCATCATGATAACTGGGGAGGCTCTTCGTCTATTCATCTCTACGGAGACTATGAGCTATCTGAGGAAGTCCACGTTCGTTGTCGTGACTTTATGGTGCGAAACCAACCATCTTGGGATCCTATCAAAGTCCGTGCATACTTTACTACGGATGATGCCGATTCCATTCTTTCTGTTCCTATCATCAATGACACACGGGACTCCATCCTCTGGAGGCCTAACGATTCTGGTGTTTATTCTGTCAGATCTGGTTACCTTTTCCTGCAACGCCCCCCTGAACCAAGACTTCGTCCCCCACGTATATGGAAATTTCTTTCCAAGCTTAAAGTTTTACCTAAGGTAAAAACTTTTGGTTGGCGTCTGGGGTCTGAGGCCCTACCTGTTGGGACTCGTCTTCAGACTTTTGATCCAGACTCCGGTCCATGCCCTATTTGTAATTCTGGTACAGAATCGATTCTCCATGCTCTCCGTGATTGCTCTGGTGCTTTGGAGTCCCTTAAATTGATTGGTCTACCCTCTTCTCTTATTAATAGCTCTGCCTCCACTGGCCTCCAATGGCTTGAGGAAGGTGCTTCCCTTCTTTCTCCTGATCTATTTGGGCTTTTCTTGACTACCCTTTGGAACATCTGGAACAGGCGTAATGACTGGATCCATAATAAACATCTTCAACCCCCATGGCTAATTGCCGTCAACTCTATTAGTCTTCATCGTGAATACTCTAACTCTATATCCTCATTTACATCTTCCATCCCCTTATCATCGACTCCTCCTTCTCGCTGGAGGCATCCCCCTCATGGATTTATTAAAGTGAATGTGGATGGGGCATTTGACCCTTCCACTTGCGCAGCGGCGGTTGGAGTTATCGCTCGTGATGACACAGGGATGGTTGTTGGTGGACTGGCTTTTCCGCTAGGCAGTTGCTCTGATGCTATTTCATCTGAAGGAAGAGGTCTTCTTGCCGGTATAACTTTTGCCCTATCCAAGGGTTGGAACCATTTGATCTTCGAGACAGACTGTGCATCTCTAGCGAACAGGATCAACTCTCTTGGACCAGATCTTTCTACTATGGGTCCGACGATTTTGCAGGCTCATACTGCTTTGGACGATTTTTCTGTAGCACATGTACAATATGTTTGCCGTGAGGCTAATTTCGTAGCTCATACGTTAGCTACCCATGCCCTTAGATCCATGTCTTCTATGTCTTTTGGATCTACGTATCCTGACTGTATTAAAAACGTTGTACTTAGCGAGGTTTAACCTCATCTTAATAATATATTATGGGTACTCTTTTCCCCTTTTAGGTTTCTCCAAGCCTTGTGCTTGGGGATTTTAGTAGGGGGTTTTAACGAGGCCCGCTTTCTTCACAAAAAAAAAATTCTAAGGGGTCCAATGTTCGGCCCATTTTGACCCGCTCGTCCGAAACCTCTACAAAAATGGCTGCAAAATAAGTTTTAATCCAAATTCTAGGAGTTCATATAATTGATTATGAGCTTTTCAACACGATTATATTGCATAAACTCGATTACTGTACTTTTTACTAAGTCTAAATTGTAACGGGTCCATTGTTCGGCCCATTTAGACCCGCTCGTCCGAAACCTCTACAAAAGGGCTGCAAATAAGTTTTAATCCAAATTTAGGAGTTCATATAATTGATTATGAACTTTTCAACACGATTATATTGCAAAAACTCGATTTCTGTACTTTTTACTCCGTTAAAATTCTAACGGGTCCATTGTTCGGCCCATTTAGACCCGCTAGTCTGAAACCTTTACAAAAAAGATAGCAAAATAAGTTAGAATCAAATTTTAGGAGTTCATATAATTGATTAAGAGCTTTTCAAATCAATTATATTGCAAAAACTCGATTTTTGTGCTTTTTACTCAGTTAAAATTCTAACGGGTCCATTGTTCGGCCCATTTAGACCCGCTCGTCCGAAACCTCTACAAAAGGGTTGCAAAATAAGTTTTAATCTAAATTTAAGAGTTCATACAATTGATTAGGAGCTTTTCAACACGATTATATTGCAAAAACTCGATTTCTGTACTTTTTACTCAGTTAAAATTCTAACGGGTCCATTGTTCGGCCCATTTAGACCCGCTCGTCCGAAACCTTTCAAAAAAGATCGCAAAATAAGTTAGAATCAAATTTTAGGAGTTCATATAATTGATTAAGAGCATTTCAACACGATTATATTGCAAAAACTAGATTACTGTACTTTTTACTCAGTTCAAATTCTAACGGGTCCATTGTTCGCCCCATTTAGACCCGCTCGTCCGAAACCTCTACAAAAGGGTTGCAAAATAAGTTTTAATCCAAATTTAGGAGTTCATACAATTTTTACGAGCTTTTCAACACGATTATATTTGAAAAACTCGATTTCTGTACTTTTTACTCAGTTAAAATTCTAACGGGTCCATTGTTCGGCCCATTTAGACCTGCTCGTCCGAAACCTTTAGAAAAAAAGACATCAAAATAAGTTAGAATCAAATTTTAGGAGTTCCTATAAATGATTACGAGCTTTTCAACACGATTATATTGCAAAAACTTGATTACAGTACTTCTTACTCGGTTAAAATTCTAACGGGTCCATTGTTCGGCCCATTTAGACCCGGTCGTCTGAAACCTCTACAAAAGGATTGCAAAATAAGTTTTAATCCAAATTTAGGAGTTCATACAATTGATTACGAGCTTTTCAACACGATTATATTGCAAAAACTTGATTTCTGTACTTTTTACTCAGTTAAAATTCTAACGGGTCCATTGTTCGGCCCATTTAGACCCGCTCGTCTGAAACCTCTATAAAAGGGTTGCAAAATAAGTTTTAATCCAAATTTAGGAGTTCATACAATTTATTACGAGCTTTTAAACACGATTATATTGCAAAAACTCGATTTCTGTACTTTTTACTCAGTTAAACTTCTAACGGGTCCATTGTTCGGCCCATTTAGACCCGCTCGTCCGAAACCTCTACCAAAAGGGCTGCAAAATAAGTTTTAATCCAAATTTAGGTGTTCACATAATTGATTATGAGCTTTTCAACATGATTATATTGCAAAAACTCGATTTCTGTAGTTTTTACTCTGTTAAAATTCTAAAGGGTCCATTGTTCGGCCCATTTAGACCCGCTCGTCCGAAACCTCTACAAAAAGGGCTGCAAAATAAGTTTTAATCCAAATTTAGGAGTTCATATATTTGATTATGAGCTTTTCAAAATGATTATATTGCAAAAACTCGATTTTTGTACTTTTTACTCAGTTAAAATTCAAAGGGGTTCCTTGTTCGGCCTATTTAGACCTGCTCGTCAGAAACATCTTCAATAAGGGCTGCAAAATAAATTTTAATCCAAATTTAGGAGTTCATATAATTGATTATGAGCTTTTCAACACGATTATATTGCAAAAACTCGATTTCTGTACTTTTTACTCGGTTAAAATTCTAACGGGTCCATTGTTCGGCCCATTTAGACCCGGTCGTCCGAAACCTCTACAAAAGCGTTGCAAAATAAGTTTTAATCCAAATTTAGGAGTTCATACAATTGATTACGAGCTTTTCAACACGATTATATTGCAAAAACTCGATTTCTGTACTTTTTACTCAGTTAAAATTGTAACGGGTCCATTGCTCGGCCCATGTAGACCTGCTCATCCGAAACCTCTACAAAAACGGCTGCAAAATAAGTTTTAATCCAAATTTAGGAGTTCATATAATTGATTATGAGCTTTTCAACATGATTATATTGCAAAAACTCGATTTCTATACTTTTTACTCTGTTAGATTCTAATGGGTCCATTGTTTGGCCCATTTAGACCCGCTCGTCCGAAACCTCTACAAAAAGGGCTACAAAATAAATTTTAATCCAAATTTAGGAGTTCATATAATTGATTATGAACTTTTCAACACGATTATATTGCAAAAACTCGATTTCTGTACTTTTAACTCAATTAAAATTCTAACGGATCAATTGTTCGGCCGATTTAGACCCGCTCGTCCGAAACCTTTACAAAAAGACCGCAAAATAAGTTAGAATCAAATTTTAGGAGTTCATATAATTGATTACGAGCTTTTCAACACGATTATATTGCAAAAACTCGATTTCTATACTTTTTACTCAGTTAAAATTCTAACGGGTCCATTGTTCGGCTCATTTAGACCCGCTCGTCTGAAACCTCAACAAAAGGGTTGCAAAATAAGTTTTAATCCTAATTTATGAGTTCATACAATTGTTTACGAGCTTCTCAACACGATTATATTGCAAAAACTAGATTTCTGTACTTTTTACTCAGTTAAATTTTAACGGGTCCATTGTTTGGTCCATTTAGACCCTCTCGTCCGAAACCTCTACAAAAGGGCTGCAAAATAAGTTTTAATCCAAATTCTAGGAGTTCATATAATTGATTAAGAACTTTTCAACACGATTATATTGCAAAAACTCGATTACTGTACTTTTTACTAAGTCTAAATTGTAACGGGTCCATTGTTCGGCCCATTTAGACCCGCTCGTCCGAAACCTCTACAAAAGGGCTGCAAATAAGTTTTAATCCAAATTTAGGAGTTCATATAATTGATTATGAACTTTTCAACACGATTATATTGCAAAAACTCGATTTCTGTACTTTTTACTCCGTTAAAATTCTAACGGGTCCATTGTTCGGCCCATTTAGACCCGCTAGTCTGAAACCTTTACAAAAAAGATAGCAAAATAAGTTAGAATCAAATTTTAGGAGTTCATATAATTGATTAAGAGCTTTTCAAATCAATTTTATTGCAAAAACTCGATTTTTGTGCTTTTTACTCAGTTAAAATTCTAACGGGTCCATTGTTCGGCCCATTTAGACCCGCTCGTCCGAAACCTCTACAAAAGGGTTGCAAAATAAGTTTTAATCTAAATTTAAGAGTTCATACAATTGATTAGGAGCTTTTCAACACGATTATATTGCAAAAACTCGATTTCTGTACTTTTTACTCAGTTAAAATTCTAACGGGTCCATTGTTCGGCCCATTTAGACCCGCTCGTCCGAAACCTTTCAAAAAAGATCGCAAAAGAAGTTAGAATCAAATTTTAGGAGTTCATATAATTGATTACGAGCTTTTCAACACGATTATATTGAAAAATCTCGATTACAGTTCTTTTTACTTAGTTAATATTCTAACGGGTCCATTTATCGGCCCATTTAGACCCGTTCGTCCGAAACCTCTACAAAAAGGGTTGCAAAATAAGTTTTAATCCAAATTTAGGAGTTCATGTAATTGATTATGAGCTTTTCAACACGATTATATTGCAAAAACTCGATTTCTGTACTTTTTACTTTGTTAAAATTCTAACGGGTCCATTGTTCGGCCCATTTAGACCCGCTTGTCCGAAACCTCTACAAAAACGGCTGCAAAATAAGTTTTAATCCAAATTTAGGAGTTCATATAATTGATTATGAGCTTTTCAACTTTATTATATTTCAAAAACCCGATTTCTGTACTTTTTACTCTGTTAAAATTCTAACGGGTCCATTGTTTGGCCCATTTAGACCCGTTCGTCCGAAACCTCTACCAAAAGGGCTGCAAAATAAGTTTTAATCCAAATTTAGGAGTTCATATAATTGATTATGAACTTTTCAACACGATTATATTGCAAAAACCTAGTTTCTATACTTTTTACTCAGTTAAAATTCTAACGGGTCCATTGTTCGGCCCATTTAGACTCGTTCGTCCGAAACCTCTACAAAAAGGGTAGCAAAATAAGTTTTAATCCAAATTTAGGAGTTCATATAATTAATTATGAACTTTTCAACACGATAATATAGTAAAAACTCGATTTCTGTACTTTTTACTCTGTTAAAATTCTAACGGGTCCATTGTTCGGCCCATTTAGACCCGCTCGTCCGAAACCTCTACAAAAAGGGCAGCAAAAATAAGTTTTAATCCAAATTTAGGAGTTCATATATCGAGTTTTTTCAATGGACCCGTTAGAATTTTAACTGACTAAAAAGTACATAAATCGAGTTTTTGCAATATAATCGTGTTGAAAAGTTCGTAATCAATTGTATGAACTCCTAAATTTTGATTAAAACTTATTTTGCAACCCATTGTAGAGGTTTTGGACGAGCGGGTCTAAATGGGGTGAACAATGGACCCTTTAGAATTTTAACTGAGTAAAAAGCACAAAAATCGAGTTTTTGCAATATAATCGTGTTGAAAAGCTCGTAAACAATTGAATGAACTCCTAAATTTGGATTAAAACTTATTTTGAAACCCTTTTGTAGAGGTTTCAGACGAGCGGGTCTAAATGGGTCGAACAATGGACCCGTTAGAATTTTAACTGAGTAAAAAGAACTGTAATCGAGATTTTTTAATATAATCGTGTTGAAAAGCTCGTAATCAATTATATGAACTCCTAAAATTTGATTCTGACTTCTTTTGCGGTCTTTTTTGTAAAGGTTTCAGACGAGAGGGTCTAAATGGGCCGAACAATGGACCCATTAGAATTTTAACTGAGTAAAAAGTACAGAAATCGAGTTTTTGCAACATAATCGTGTTGAAAAGCTCGTAACCAATTGTATGAACTCCTAAATTTGGATTAAAACTTATTTTGCAACCCTTTTGTAGAGGTTTCGGACGAGCGAGTCTAAATGGGCCGAACAATGGACCCGTTAGAATTTTAACTGAGTAAAAAGTACAGAAATCAAGTTTTTGCAATATAATCGTGTTGAAAAGCTCTTAATCAATTATATGAACTCCTAAAATTTGATTAAAACTTATTTTAGGATCTTTTTTGTAAAGGTTTCGGACGAGCGGGTCTAAATAGGCCGAACAATTGACCCGTTAGAATTTTAACTTTGTAAAAAGTACATAAATCGAGTTTTTGCAATATAATCGTGTTGAAAAGCTCGTAATCAATTGTATGAACTCCTAAATTTTGATTAAAACTTATTTTGCAACCCTTTTGTAGAGGTTTCGGACGAGCGGGTCTAAATGGGCCGAACAGTGGACCCGTTAAAATTTTAACTGAGTAAAATGTATAGAAATCGAGTTTTTCTAATATAATCATGTTGAAAATCACGTAATCAATTATATGCATTCCTAAATTTGGATTAAAACTTATTTTGCAGCCCTTTTTGTATAGGTTTCGGACGATCGGGTCTAAATGGGCCGAACAATGGACCCGTTGGAATTTTAACTGAGTAAAAAGCACAAAAATCGAGTTTTTGCAATATAATTGGGTTGAAAAGCTCGTAATCAATTGTATGAACTCCTAAATTTGGATTAAAAGTTATTTTGCAACCCTTTTGTCAAGGTTTCGGAGGAGCGGGTCTAAATGGGCCGAACAATGGACCCGTTAGAATTTTAACTGAGTAAAAAGTACAGAAATCAAGTTTTTGCAATATAGTCGTGTTGAAAAGCTCGTAATCAATTATATGAAATCCTAAAATTTGACTCTAACTTGTTTTGCGGTCTTTTTTTTAGAGGTTTCGGACGAGCGGGTCAAAATGGGGCGAACAATGGACCCGTTAGAATTTTAACTGAGTAAGAAGAACAGAAATTGAGTTTTTGCAGTATAATCGTTTTGAAAAGCTCGTAAACAATTGTATGAACTCCTAAATTTGGATTAAAACTTATTTTGCTACCCTTTTGTAGAGGTTTCGGACGAGCGAGTCTAAATGGGCCGAACAATGGACTCGTTAGAATTTTAATTGAGTAAAAACAAGAGAAATCGAGTTTTTGCAATATAATCGTATTGAAAAGCTCGTAATCAATTGTATGAACTCCTAAATTTGGATTAAAACTTATTTTGCAACCCTTTTGTAGAGGTTTCGGACGAGCGGGTCTAAATGGGCCGAACAATGGACCCGTTAGAATTTTAACTGAGTAAAAAGCACAAAAAACGAGTTTTTGAAATATAATTGTGTTGAAAAGCTCGTAATCAATTGTATGAACTCCTAAATTTGGATTAAAACTTATTTTGCAACCCTTTTGTTGAGGTTTCGGACGATCGGGTCTAAATGAGCCGAACAATGGACCCGTTAGAAATTTAACGGAGTAAAAAGTACAGAAATCTAGTTTTTGCAATATAATCATTTTGAAAAGCTCGTAATCATCTGTATGAACTCTTAAATTTGGATTAAAACTTTTGTGCAACCCTTTTGTAGAGGTTTCGGACGATCTGGTCTAAATAGGTCGAACAATGGACCCATTAGAATTTTAACTAAGTAAAAAGTATAGTAATCGAGTTTTTGCAATATAATCGTGTTGAAAAGCTCGTAATCAATTGTATGAACTCCTAAATTTGGATTAAAACTTATTTTGCAACCCTTTTGTAGAGGTTTCAGACGAGCGGGTCTAAATGGGCCGAACAATGGACCCGTTAGAATTTTAAGTGAGTAAAAAGCACAAAAATCGAGTTTTTGCAATATAATTGTGTTGAAAAGCTCGTAATCAATTGTATGAACTCCTAAATTTGGATTAAAACTCATTTTGCAGCCCTTTTGTAGAGGTGTCGGACGAGCGGGTCTAAATGGGCCGAACAATGGACCCGTTAGAATATTAACTGAGTAAAAAGAACAGAAATCGAGTTTTTGCAATATAATCGTGTTGAAAAGCTCGTAATCAATTATATGAACTCCTAAATTTTGATTAAAACTTATTTTGCGGTCCTTTTTGTAAGGTTTCGGACGAGCAATTCTAAATAGGCAGAACAATGGACCCGTTAGAATTTTAACCGAGTAAAAAGTATAGAAATTAAGTTTTTGCAATATAATCATGTTGAAAAGCTCTTAATCAATTATATAAACTCCTAAAATTTGATTCTAACTTATTTTGCGATCTTTTTTGTAAAGGTTTCGGACGAGAGGGTCTAAATGGGCCGAACAATGGACTCGTTAGAATATTAATTGAGTAAAAAGAACAGAAATCGAGTTTTTGCAATATAATTGTGTTGAAAAGCTCGTAATCAATTGTATGAACTCCTAAATTTGGATTAAAACTTATTTTGCAACTCTTTTGTAGAGGTTTCGGACGAGCGGGTCTAAATGGGCCGAACAATAGACCCGTTAGAATATTAACTGAGGAAAAAGAATAGAAATCGCATTTTTGCAATATAATCGTGTTGAAAAGATCTTAATCATTTATATGAACTCCTAAAATTTGATTCTAACTTATTTTGCGATCTTTTTTGTAAAGGTTTCGGACGAGGGGTCTAAATGGGCCGAACAATAGACCCGTTAGAATTTTAACTGAGTAAAAAAGCACAAAAATCGAGATAATTGTGTTGAAAAGCTCGTAATC
Source organism: Hibiscus trionum (assembly GCA_030270665.1). NCBI lineage: Eukaryota > Viridiplantae > Streptophyta > Magnoliopsida > Malvales > Malvaceae > Hibiscus > Hibiscus trionum. The sequence continues at coordinate 30,740,640 of BSYR01000010.1, read as the reverse complement.
AATTGTATGAACTCCTAAATTTGGATTAAAACTTATTTTGCAACCCTTTTGTAGAGGTTTCGGACGAGCGAGTCTAAATGGGCCGAACAGTGGACCCGTTAGAATTTTAACTGAGTAAAAAGAACTGTAATCGAGATTTTTCAATACAATCGTGTTGAAAAGCTCGTAATCAATTATATGAACTCCTAAAATTTGATTCTAACTTCTTTTGCGGTCTTTTTTGTAAAGGTTTCAGAGGGGGGCTAAATGGGCCGAAAATTGGACCCATTAGAATTTTAACCGAGTAAAAAGTACAGAAATCGAGTTTTTGCAATATAATCGTGTTGAAAAGCTCGTAAACAATTTTATGAACTCCTAAATTTGGATTAAAACTTATTTTGCAACCCTTTTGTAGAGGTTTCGGACGAGCGGGTCTAAATGGGCCGAACAATGGACACGTTAGAATTTTAACTGAGTAAAAAGTACATAAATGAAGTTTTTGCAATATAATCGTGTTGAAAAGCTCTTAATCAATTATATGAACTCCTAAAATTTGATTAAAACTTATTTTGGGATCTTTTTTGTAAAGATTTCAGACGAGCGGGTCTAAATAGGCCGAACAACGGACCCGTTAGAATTTTAACTAACTAAAAAGTACATAAATCGAGTTTTTGAATATAATCATGTTGAAAAGATCGTAATCAATTGTATGAACTCCTAAATTTTTATTAAACCTTATTTTGCAACCCTTTTGTAGAGGTTTCGGACGAGCGGGTCTAAATGGGCCGAAAAATGGACCCATTAGAATTTTAACTGAGTAAAAACCACAAAAATTGAGTTTTTGCAATATAATTGTGTTGAAAACGTCGTAAACAATTGTATGAACTCCTAAATTTGGATTAAAACTTATTTTGCAACCCTTTTGTAGAGGTTTCAGACGAGCGGGTCTAAATGGGCTGAACAATGGACCCGTTAGAATATTAACTGAGTAAAAAGAACATAAATCGAGTTTTTGCAATATAATTTTGTTGAAAAGCTTGTAAACAATTGTATGAACTCCTAAATTTGGATTAAAACTTATTTTGCTACCCTTTTGTAGAGGTTTCGGACGAGCGAGTCTAAATGGGCCGAACAATGGACTCGTTAGAATTTTAATTGAGTAAAAACAAGAGAAATCGAGTTTTTGCAATATAATCGTATTGAAAAGCTCGTAATCAATTGTATGAACTCCTAAATTTGGATTAAAACTTATTTTGCAACCCTTTTGTAGAGGTTTCGGACGAGCGGGTCTAAATGGGCCGAACAATGCACCCGTTAGAATTTTAACTGAGTAAAAAGAACAGAAATCGAGTTTTTGCAATATAATCGTGTTGAAAAGCTCGTAAACAAATGTATGAACTCCTAAATTTGGATTAAAACTTATTTTGCAACTCTTTTGAAGAGGTTTCGGACGAGCGGGTCTAAATGGGCCTAACAATGGACTCGTTAGAATTTCAATTGAGTAAAAACAACAGAAATCGAGTTTTTGCAATATAATATTTTTGAAAAGCTCGTAATCAATTATATGAACTTTCAAAATTTGATTCTAACTTATTTTGCGGTCTTTTTTGTAAAGGTTTCAGACGAGCGGGTCTAAATGGGCCGAACAATGGACCCATTAGAATTTTAACTGAGTAAAAAGTACAGAAATCGAGTTTTTGCAATATAATCGTGTTGAAAAGCTCGTAAACAATTGTATGAACTCCTAAATTTGGATTAAAACTTATTTTGCAACCCTTTTGTAGAGGTTTCGGACGAGCGAGTCTAAATGGGCCGAACAATGGACCCGTTAGAATTTTAACTGAGTAAAAGAAACTGTAATCGAGATTTTTCAATATAATCGTGTTGAAAAGCTCCTAATCAATTATATGAACTCCTAAAATTTGATTCTAACTTCTTTTGCGGTCTTTTTTTTAAAGGTTTCAGACGAGCGGGTCTAAATGGGCCGAACAATGGACCCATTAGAATTTTAACTGAGTAAAAAGTACAGAAATCGAGTTGTTGCAATATAATCTTGTTGAAAAGCTCGTAAACAATTGTATGAACTCCTAAATTTGGATTAAAACTTATTTTGCAACCCTTTTGTAGAGGTTTCGGACGAGCGAGTCTAAATGGGCCGAACAATGGACCCGTTAGAATTTTAACTGAGTAAAAAGTACAGAAATCAAGTTTTTGCAATATAATCGTGTTGAAAAGCTCTTAATCAATTATATGAACTCCTAAAATTTGATTAAAACTTATTTTAGGATCTTTTTTGTAAAGGTTTCGGACGAGCGGGTCTAAATAGGCCGAACAATTGACCCGTTAGAATTTTAACTTTGTAAAAAGTACATAAATCGAGTTTTTGCAATATAATCGTGTTGAAAAGCTCGTAATCAATTGTATGAACTCCTAAATTTTGATTAAAACTTATTTTGCAACCCTTTTGTAGAGGTTTCGGACGAGCGGGTCTAAATGGGCCGAACAATGGACCCGTTAAAATTTTAACTGAGTAAAATGTATAGAAATCGAGTTTTTGTAATATAATCGTGTTGAAAAGCACGTAATCAATTATATGCATTCCTAAATTTGGATTAAAACTTATTTTGCAGCCCTTTTTGTATAGGTTTCGGACGATCGGGTCTAAATGGGCCGAACAATGGACCTGTTAGAATTTTAACTGAGTAAAAAGTACAGAAATCGAGTTTTTGCAATATAATCGTTTTGAAACGCTCGTAATCAATTGTATGAACTCCTAAATTTGGATTAACACTTATTTTGCAACCTTTTTGTAGAGGTTTCGGACGAGCGGGTCTAAATGGGACGAACAATGGACCCGTTAGAATTTTAACTAAGTAAAAAGCACAAAAATCGAGTTTTTGCAATATAATTGTGTTGAAAAGCTCGTAATCAATTGTATGAACTCCTAAATTTGGATTAAAACTTATTTTGCAACCCTTTTGTTGAGGTTTCGGACGAGCGGATCTAAATGGGCTGAACAATGGACCCGTTAGAATTTTAACTGAGTAAAAAGTACAGAAATCAAGTTTTTGCAATATAGTCGTGTTGAAAAGCTCGTAATCAATTATATGAAATCCTAAAATTTGACTCTAACTTGTTTTGCCGTCTTTTTTGTAGAGGTTTCGGACGAGCGGGTCTAAATGGGGCGAAGAATGGACCCGTTAAATTTTAACTGAGTAAAAAGAACAGAAATCGAGTTTTTGCAATATAATCGTATTGAAAAGCTCGTAAACAATTGTATGAACTCCTAAATTTGGATTAAAACTTATTTTGCAACCCTTTTGTAGAGGTTTCGGACGAGCGGGTCTAAATGGGTCGAACAATGGACCCGTTAGAATTTTAACTGAGTAAAAAGAACTGTAATCGAGATTTTTCAATATAATCGTGTTGAAAAGCTCGTAATCAATTATATGAACTCCTAAAATTTGATTCTAACTTCTTTTGCGCTCTTTTTTGTAAAGGTTTCAGACGAGCGAGTCTAAATGGGCCGAACAATGGACCCATTAGAATTTTAACCGAGTAAAAAGTACAGAAATCGAGTTTTTGCAATATAATCGTGTTGAAAAGCTCGTAAACAATTTTATGAACTCCTAAATTTGGATTAAAACTTATTTTGCAACCCTTTTGTAGAGGTTTCGGACGAGCGGGTCTAAATGGGCCGAACAATGGACCCGTTAGAATTTTAACTGAGTAAAAAGTACATAAATCAAGTTTTTGCAATATAATCGTGTTGAAAAGCTCTAAATCAATTATATGAACTCCTAAAATTTGATTAAAACTTATTTTGGGATCTTTTTTGTAAAGGTTTCGGACGAGCGGGTCTAAATGCGCCGAACAACGGACTCGTTAGAATTTTAACGGAGTAAAAACAACAGAAATCGAGTTTTTGCAATATAATCGTGTTGAAAAGCTCTAAATCAATTATATGAACTCCTAAAATTTGATTAAAACTTGTTTTGCGGTCTTTTTCGTAGAGGTTTCGGACGAGCGGGTCTAAATGGGCCGAACAATGGACTCGTTAGAATTTTAAATGAGTAAAAAGTACAGAAGTCGAGTTTTTGCAATATAATCGTGTTGAAAAGCTCCTAATCAATTGTATGAACTCCTAAATTTGGATTAAAACTTATTTTGCAACCCTTTTGTAGAGGTTTCGGACGAGCGGGTGTAAATGGGTCGAACAATGGACCCGTTAGAATTTTAACTGAGTAAAAAGAACTCTAATCGAGATTTTTCAATATAATCGTTTTGAAAAGCCCGTAATCAAATATATGAACTCCTAAAATTTGATTCTAACTTCTTTTGCGGTCTTTTTTTGTAAAGGTTTCGGACAAGGGTGTCTAAATGGGCCGAACAATGGACCCGTTAGAATTTTAACTGAGTAAAAAGTACAGAAATCGAGATTTTACAATATAATCGTATTGAAAAGCTCGTAATCAATTGTATGAACTCCTAAATTTGGATTAAAACTTATTTTGCAACCCTTTTGTAGAGGTTTCGGACGAGCGAATCTAAATGGGCCGAACAATGGACCCGTTAGAATTTTACCTAAGTAAAAAGTACAGAAACCAAGTTTTTGCAATACATTCGTGTTGAAATGCTCGTAATCAATTATATGAAATCCTAAAATTTGATTCTAACTTGTTTTGCGTTCTTTTTTGTAGAAGTTTCGGACGAGCGGGTCTAAATAGGGTGAACAGTGGACCCGTTAGAATTTTAACTGAGTAAAAAAACAGAAATCGAGTTTTTGCAATATAATCGTGTTGAAAAGCTCGTAAACAATTGTATGAACTCCTAAATTTGGATTAAAACTTATTTTTGCAACTCTTTTGTAGAGGTTTCGGACGAGCGGGTCTAAATGGGCCGAACAATGGACTCGTTAGAATTTTAATTGAGTAAAAACAACAGAAATGGAGTTTTTGCAATATAATATTTTTGAAAAGCTCGTAATCAATTATATGAACTTTTAAAATTTGATTCTAACTTATTTTGCGGTCTTTTTTGTAAAGGTTTCGGACGAGCGAGTCTAAATGGGCCGAAAAATGGACCCGTTAGAATTTTAACTGAGTAAAAAGTACAGAAATCGAGTTTTTGCAATATAATCGTATTGAAAAGCTCGTAATCAATTGTATGAACTCCTAAATTATGATTAAAACTTATTTTGCAACCCTTTGTACAGGTTTCGGACGAGCGGGTCTAAATGGGCCGAACAATGGACCCGTTAGAATTTTAACTAAGTAAAATGTATAGAAATCGAGTTTTGTAATATAATCGTGTTGAAAAGCACGTAATTAATTATATGCATTCCTAAATTTGGATTAAAACTTGTTTTGCAGCCCTTTTTGTATAGGTTTCGGACGATCGGGTCTAAATGGACCAAAGAATGGACCCGTTAGAATTTTAACTGAGTAAAAAGTACAGAAATCGAGTTTTTGCAATATAATTGTATTGAAACGCTCGTAATCAATTGTATGAACTCCTAAATTTGAATTAACACTTATTTTGCAACCTTTTTGTAGAGGTTTCGGACGAGCGGGTCTAAATGGGCCGAACAATGGACCCGTTAGAATTTTAACTGAGTAAAAAGCACAAAAAATGAGTTTTTGAAATATAATTGTGTTGAAAAGCTCGTAATAAATTGTATGAACTCCTAAATTTGGATTAAAACTTATTTTGCAACCCTTTTGTTGAGGTTTCGGACGATCGGGTCTAAATGAGCCGAACAATGGACCCGTTAGAATTTTAACAGAGTAAAAAGTACATAAATCTAGTTTTTGCAATATAATCGTTTTGAAAAGCTCGTAATCATCTGTATGAACTCTTAAATTTGGATTAAAACTTTTGTGCAACCCTTTTGTAGAGGTTTCAGACGATCTGGTCTAAATAGGCCGAACAATGGACCCATTAGAATTTTAACTAAGTAAGAAGTATAGTAATCGAGTTTTTGCAATATAATCGTGTTGAAAAGCTCGTAATCAATTGTATGAACTCCTAAATTTGGATTAAAACTTATTTTGCAACCCTTTTGTAGAGGTTTCTGACTAGCGGGTCTAAATGGGCCAAACAGTAGACCCGTTAGAATTTTAAGTGAGTAAAAAGCACAAAAATCGAGTTTTTACAATATAATTGTGTTGAAAAGCTCGTAATCAATTGTATGAACTCCTAAATTTGGATTAAAACATATTTTGCAGCCTTTTTGTAGAGGTTTCGGACGAGCGGGTCTAAATGGGCCGAACAATGGACCCGTTAGAATATTAACTGGGTAAAAAGAACAGAAATCGAGTTTTTGCAATATAATCGTGTTGAAAAGCTCGTAATGAATTATATGAACTCCTAAATTTTGATTAAAACTTATATTGCGGTCCTTTTGTAAGGTTTCGGACGAGCGATTCTAAATAGACAGAACAATGGACCCGTTAGAATTTCAACCGAGTAAAAAGTATAGAAATTGAGTTTTTGCAATATAATCGTGTTGAAAAGCTCTTAATCAATTATATGACTCCTAAAATTTGATTCTAACTTATTTTGCGATCTTTTTTGTAAAGGTTTCGGACGAGAGGGTCTAAATGGGCCGAACAAAGGACCCATTAGAATATTAATTGAGTAAAAAGAACAGAAATCGAGTTTTTGCAATATAATTGTGTTGAAAAGCTCGTAATCAATTGTATGAACTCCTAAATTTGGATTAAAACTTATTTTGCAACTCTTTTGTAGAGGTTTCGGACGAGCGGGTCTAAATGGGCCGAACAATAGACCCGTTAGAATATTAACTGAGGAAAAAGAACAGAAATCGCGTTTTTGCAATATAATCGTGTTGAAAAGATCTTAATCATTTATATGAACTCCTAAAATTTGATTCTAACTTATTTTGCGATCTTTTTTGTAAAGGTTTCGGACGAGCGGGTTTAAATGGGCCGAACAATAGACCTGTTAGAATTTTATCTGAGTAAAAAAGCACAAAAATCTAGTTTTTGCAATATAATTGTGTGGAAAAGCTCGTAATCAATTGTATGAACTCCTAAATTTGGATTAAAACTTATTTTGCAACCCTTTTGTAGAGGTTTCGGACGAGCGGGTCTAAATGGGCTGAACAATGGACCCGTTAGAATATTAACTGAGTAAAAAGAATAGAAATTAAGTTTTTGCAATATAATCGTTTTGAAAAGCTCTTAATCAATTATATGAACTCCTAAAATTTGATTAAAATATATTTTGCGATCTTTTTTGTAAAGGTTTCGGACGAGCGGGTCTAAATGGGCCGAACAATGGACCCGTTAGAATTTTAACTAAGTAAAAAGTATAGAAATCGAGTTTTTGCAATATAATCGTTATGAATAGCTCGTAAACAATTGTATGAACTCCTAAATTTGGATTAAAACTTATTTTGCAACCTTGTTGTAGAGGTTTCGGACGAGCGGGTCTAAATGGGCCGAACAATGGATCCGTTAGAATTTTAACTGAGTAAAAAGAACTGTAATCGAGATTTTGCAATATAATCATGTTGAAAAGCTCGTAATCAATTATATGAACTCCTAAAATTTGATTCTAACATATTTTCCGGTCTTTTTTGTAAAGGTTTTGGACGAGCTGGTCTAAATGGGCCGAACAATGGACCCGTTAGAATTTTAACTGAGTAAAATGTACAAAAATCGATTTTTTGCATTATAATCATATTGAAAAGCTCGTAATCAATTGTATGAACTCCTAAATTTGGATTAAAACTTATTTTGCAACCCTTTTGTAGAGGTTTCGGATGAGCGGTTCTAAATGGGCCGAACAATGGACCCGTTAGAATTTTAACTGAGTAAAAAGCACACAAATTGAGTTTTTGCAATATAATTGTGTTGAAAAGCTCGTAATCAATTGTATGAACTCCTAAATTTGGATTAAAACTTATTTCAAAACCCTTTTGTAGAGGTTTCGGACGAGCGGGTCTAAATGGGCCAAACAATGAACCCGTTAGAATTTTAACTGAGTAAAAAGCACAAAAATCGAGTTTTTGCAATATAATTGTGTTGAAAAGCTCGTAATCAATTTTATGAACTCCTAAATTTGGATTAAAACTTATTTTGCATCCCTTTTGTAGAGGTTTCGGACGAGCGGGTCTAAATGGGCCGAACAGTGGACCCGTTAGAATTTTAACTGAGTAAAAAGTACAAAAAAGGAGTTTTTGAAATATAATTGTGTTGAAAAGCTCGTAATAAATTGTATGAACTCCTAAATTTGGATTAAAACTTATTTTGCAACCCTTTTGTTGAGGTTTCGGACGAGCGGGTCTAAATGGGCCGAACAATGGACCCGTTAGAATTTTAACTGAGTAAAAAGAACTGTAATCGAGATTTTGCAATAAAATCATGTGAAAAGCTCGTAATCAATTATGAAAAGCAATATGAAAAGCACATCTTTACCAGCACATGTTGCTGATCCGGAGGTCTTACCGTTAGGACCAATTACTCGATCTAAGGCGCAACGTTTCAGGGAAGCTCTTTTCCTTACTTGTGCTAATATTTCTGAATCATTTGATAATACTTGTGCCTTAGACGATAGGACATTTAATGTGTTACATATAATTATGTGACATGTTTAGGTTATATTACGTATTAGGTATATTTAAGTATGTGTTTAAAAATGTTTGGAATAATGTTTATTTTCTTAAGGACTGTGCAGCCCACTTACGTATGTTCATGCCTTTAATAATATTTCTTTATATATGTGTGCAGTCATACATTTCGGCATTGTGGATAAACTCCATTTGAATTTCAAAATCAATTGGCCAACTCAAATTGTCCACTCACACGGCTATGAAATGGAAACACAATGGCGGGCCAATCCACCAACCAACAACCACTTGCCGTCCCCATGCTCCCACCCACCATTTGACTATTGAATTTTAAAATTCAATCCTCATTTTCATGCCTGAATTTATAAATCAAATGCTGCACGTTGAAGACCAATTGCACGGCTAGTGGAGGAATCCAAATTGCCATCCCATGTTGATTGTAAAATAACACCCACTCAAGTCTCCAATTGCTGCCGAATCATCCATGAACTTTTACTATAAATATGTGATGTAATTTCATTTGAAAAAAATAACATTTTGATGAATAAAAACTTTGTGAGATTTTATCTCAATTTTAGTTCTTTTTAGAACTATTTTCCTTGATACTTCGGGTTCCCAATTGTTTGATAATTGACGGGTCCAAGTACTTTATTCGAATAAATTCAAGATAAGGTTCGGGTTCGTTCAACAGATTGTTCGAGTTCTTCCTTGGAATTTGTTCATCTATCGACTACGAAGAACAGATTCGATTCGGGTTTGCATAACAGATTATGCAGGTTCTTTCGAGTTCGTCGTGTCAAGACCAAGAACGTTGCTGCTATTGTTGAATGTTTGAAGATATCATCTTCATCCTTAAATTATTTAAGCAATTTTCTTCTTTTTTCTCATTTCTGATTTATTTTCTTATTTTCTTTATTTTTGACACCTATATAAAAATCTAGGTTTGTTTCTATTGCAGAGAAAATACGTGCTACTATCCTAGATCCGTGAATGAACGAGGAAAGTTGATTTCTTCAGCAACACCCTTGTATCATATGGTAATCAGAGCTTTGGTCGGATTCTAGCACCTTCTGCACTACTAGACAAAAATATATATATATATATATATCTATCCAAAAGACAAAAAAAAAAGTCAAAAAAAATTTAGAATTATATATATATATATATACGAAAATTCAAAAAAAAAAAGAAAAGAAAAAGAGTGATGAGTTGTGAAGACTAAAAAAAAAACAACAAAAAAAAATTGTTGAAAGGTTTTGATATGTTGAAGGATGTATCTATCTTACCTTGAAATGCTTTGAAATCACCCGAAATCAACTTTTCTTGTTTGTTCCGGAGATAAGATGGTGGTAAGCATTTCTACTGCGTAAGTTGCTAAATTCTTGTTCTTTTAGCATCCTTTCTTTCATTTCATATTGTTAATTTTTTTTTATTTCGGCCCAATTCTCAACTTTCATTTTTTTATTATTATTTATTTATCTTTTCTCCTAACCCTTATCTTTGTTCTAACAATATTCACCCGTCACCCGTTATTTCAATTTGACAACACTTGAAGAATCTAAACATCGGAATCAGTTCCTTTAAAGAACTAAATACGAGAGATCGAGGGAAAAGGCAAACAGAGCGTGTGAGAACAGAAGGGGAGACAAAAAGAGCCATTCGAGTATTCTCCCGAGTGAAACACGAGTGCCGAGTGTTAATTCCTTATTTTCTTGAGTGCAACTTCTTTGGAGTGACTAGTGAGGATTTTTGTTGTGTGATTGGTGAGGACTATTTTTTTTTCTAACCTTTAACCAGTTTGTTTGTTTGTTTGTTTTTGTTGTTAATTATGTCAGGTTCCGATGATCACACGGTTGAACAGGGTCCACTGATTCCTCAAATGCAAGCCTTAGAGAGAATGATGCAACGAGTAGTGGCTACCGCCTTAGACCCATTACAGTCGAGGATGGATAGGTTTGACGGAGGATCCAACTCTGTTAACGATGTATTGAACGAAAATGAAGACGAACGGTCACCGAGGCAGCATATTTCTAGACAAGGACGTGTGCAACAAGTAGACGATAATTTGACTAACATTAAGATTGCTATTCCTTCTTTTCAGGGACGCTCAGATCCTGATGCATACTTGGCTTGGGAAAGCAAAGTGGAGCACATTTTTTAGTGTTATAATTATTCGGAGCAAAAGAAGGTTCGATTAGTAGCAACAGAGTTTGTTGATTATGCCTTGATATGGTGGGACCAGTTACTATTTAATCGTAGACGTACTGGTGATGATCCAGTTGCAACGTGGATCGAGATGAAGCGATTAATGCGTAAAAGGTTTGTTCCTATTCACTATCATCGTGATTTGTTTCAAAAGTTGCAACATTTGAAACAAGGAAATAGGAGCGTTGAGGATTATTTCAAGGATATGGAAATGTCTATGATGCGTGCAAATATCGAGGAAGATCGAGAAGCTACCATGGCACGTTTTCTAGCAGGGTTGAACATCGAGATTGCCAACGCTGTTGAATTACAGCATTATGTCGAGGTTGATGACATGGTACAGATGGCAATAAAGATTGAACGACAGCAGCGCAGGAAGTCTTCAAATCGAGGTAACCTTTCCTTTAAACCTTTTTCAAATCCGTTATATACTCCTAACAATTCCAGGAAACAAGCACCACAAACGCCACTTCGGATTCGAGAGCAAGGCGAATCCAGCACACCAAAGCCTCCCGTTACTGATAATGGGCGTGGCAAACAGCAAGTGGTGGTAAAAGAACGATCGCGAGATATCCAGTGTTTCAAGTGCCTTGGAAGAGGACATGTTGCTAGTCAATGTCCTAACCGGAGAGTTATGTTGATGCGAGATGATGGTGAGATTGAGTCAGATTTCGAGGAGGAAGTGCATGATGTCCCTACTGAAGAGGAAGACGAGACCGACCTAGAGGTTCCTGAATCTGGTAAGGTAATGGAACTTTTGGTTATTAAAAGAAGTCTGAATATGCAACAGGTAACAGATGATCTACAGCGCGAGAATATCTTTCACACACGATGCAAGGTGCAAGACAAGGTATGTGTTGTGATTATTGATAGCGGTAGTTGTACTAATGTTGCCAGTTCAGTGATGGTTGACAGGTTAGGTCTGAAGACGACAAAGCATCCTCATCCATATAAGTTACAATGGTTGAATGATGGTGGCGAGCTTAAAGTGACCAGACAGGCTATTGTACCATTTTCAATTGGAAACTACAAGGACGATGTCCTTTGTGATGTTGTGACGATGGATGCTACTCACCTTCTTTTGGGACGCCCTTAGCAATATGACAAGAAGGTAATGCATGATGGTTATACAAACCGTTACTCTTTTATGCATGCAGGTAAGAAGATTACTTTGGCTCCTTTGACACCGAGTCAAGTGTTTGAAGATCATGCAAGCTTGAAAAAGAGTAAAGAGACTGCAAAAGAGAAGAAGAAGATGTCCGTGTATGCGAGCAGTAGCGAAATCAGGAAATGTCTTTCCTCTCAACAATCTGTTCTTATTTTGATGTTTAAAGATTATTGTTTATTGACAGATTTTCCTACTGATCTACCTTCACTGATTTTGACACTTTTGCAGGAGTTTGAGGACGTGTTTCCAGCTGAAACACCAAAGGGATTGCCACCTCTTCGTGGCATAGAGCACCAGATTGATTTTATTCCAGGTGCTACTATTCCGAACCGGCCAGCTTATCGAACCAACCCTGAAGAGACTAAAGAGCTTCAACGCCAAGTTACTGAGTTAATGGACAAGGGTTACATTCGAGAGAGCTTGAGTCCGTGTGCTGTTCCGGTGCTGTTAGTACCGAAGAAAGATGGTTCTTGGAGGATGTGCGTAGATTGTCGAGCTGTGAACCAGATCACAATTAAGTATCGTCATCCCATTCCAAGACTTGATGACATGTTGGACGAGCTTTGCGGAACCGTCATCTTCTCCAAAATTGACTTAAGGAGCGGCTATCATCAGATTCGCATGCGAGAAGGCGATGAGTGGAAAACAGCCTTCAAGACAAAGCTAGGTTTGTACGAATGGTTAGTAATGCCTTTTGGTTTAACTAATGCACCTAGTACTTTTATGCGTTTGATGAATCATGTTCTGCGATCTTTCATTGGTAAATTCTGTGTTGTATACTTTGATGATATCTTGATCTATAGCAAGTCTTTACAGGATCATATAGGACATTTGCGAGCTGTTTTGCAGGTTTTGCGAGAAGAAAGATTGTTTGGCAACATGGAGAAGTGTGTATTTTGTACTAACAAACTCACATTTCTTGGTTACATTGTTAGTTCTCAGGGAGTTGAAGTTGATCCTGAGAAGATAAAGGCAATTCAGGAATGGCCACGACCGACATCGATTACTCAGGTTAGATCGTTTCATGGTTTAGCGAGTTTTTATCGACGGTTTGTTCCTAATTTCAGTTACATTACCGCCCCCTTAACTGGTATTATTAAGAAGAATTCTAGCTTCTCTTGGGGTAAGGAACAAGAAGATGCCTTTTTGAAAATTAAAGATTGTTTGACTAGAGCACCTGTGTTAGCATTACCTGATTTTGATAAAATGTTTGAAATCGAATGTGATGCTTCTGGAATTGGTATAGGTGCTGTTTTGATGCAGGAAAAGAAACCTGTTGCTTACTTTAGCGAGAAATTGAGTGGTGCTACATTAAATTATCCGGTTTATGATAAAGAGATGTATGCACTGATTCGGTCATTGGAGACATGGCAGCATTATTTGTTGCCTAAGGAGTTTGTGATCCACACCGACCACGAGGCTTTACGTTACATCACAGGTCAGCATAAATTGAATAAACGACATGCTAAGTGGGTTGAATTCTTAGAATCTTTTCCTTATGTCATTCATTACAAGAAAGGGAAAGAAAATGCCGTTGCTGATGCATTGTCACGTAGGTATGCACTTTTGAGTTATCTTGATTCACATCTGATTGGTTTTGCATATATTTGTGATTTATACCCTGATGATCATGATTTTAGAGATAAGTTTAATGCTTGTTCGAAAGGTGCAGATGGAAAGTTTTACAGGCATGATGGCTATCTTTTCAAGGAAAACAGGATTTGCATTCCACAGGGTTCGATGCGTGATATTCTGATTCGTGAGGCACATGAAGGTGGATTAATGGGTCATTTTGGTGTCACTAAAACGTTACATACATTAAAAGAGCATCTGTTTTGGCCAAAGATGCGCAGGGACGTTGAAAGGTATTGTGAACGATGTGTGACATGTAGGAAGGCAAAGTCGAAGGTTTTACCACATGGTATGTACTTACCTCTACCTATTCCTGATTCCCCTTGGACTGATATTTCGATGGATTTTGTTTTGGGATTGCCTCGAACTAGAAATGGTAGAGATAGTGTATTTGTTGTGGTTGATAGGTTCTCTAAGATGGCACATTTCATTGCATGCCATAAGACTGATGATGCTGTTAATGTGGCTAACTTGTTCTTTAGAGAAATTGTTCGTTTGCATGGTATTCCTAGGTCAATTGTTTCTGACAGGGATGTAAAGTTTTTGAGTCACTTCTGGAGGACTCTTTGGAGCAAACTAGGTACGAAACTTATGTTTTCTACTACTTGCCATCCCCAAACTGATGGACAAACTGAGGTTGTTAATCGTGTTTTATCTACTTTACTTCGTTCCATCATTAAAAAGAACATTAGAACTTGGGAGGATTGTTTGCCACATGTTGAATTTGCATATAATCATGCCATTCATTCTGCTACTAAGATGTCACCATTTGAGGTTGTTTATGGTTTTAACCCCATTACGCCTCTAGATTTGTTACCTCTGCCACAGGAACAGGTGACGAACAGGGACGGTCAAGCGAAAGCAGAATATGTCAAGAAGTTGCATCAGCAAGTAAAGGAGAATCTTGAGCGAAGGACTCAGCAATATGAAAAGCAAGCAAACAAGGGAAGAAAGCGAGTCACCTTCGAAGTTGGAGACTGGGTTTGGGTTCATTTCCGGAAGGAAAGATTTCCAGCCCAAAGGCGGTCCAAGCTGTTACCGCGAGAAGATGGTCCTTTTCAGGTGTTGGAGAAAGTGAATGACAACGCCTACAAGTTAGATCTACCTGGAGAATACAATGTAAGTGCCACATTTAATGTTTCTGACTTAACCCCTTATGGTGATTTTACAGATTTGAGGACAAATCCTTTTCAAGAAGGGGGGGATGATGTGAGCACATCTTCACCAGCACATGTTGCTGATCCGGAGGTCTTACCGTTAGGACCAATTACTCGATCTAAGGCGCAACGTTTCAGGGAAGCTCTTTTCCTTACTTGTGCTAATATTTCTGAATCATTTGATAATACTTGTGCCTTAGACGATAGGACATTTAATGTGTTACATATAATTATGTGACATGTTTAGGTTATATTACGTATTAGGTATATTTAAGTATGTGTTTAAAAATGTTTGGAATAATGTTTATTTTCTTAAGGACTGTGTAGCCCACTTACGTATGTTCATGCCTTTAATAATATTTCTTTATATATGTGTGCAGTCATACATTTCGGCATTGTGGATAAACTCCATTTGAATTTCAAAATCAATTGGCCAACTCAAATTGTCCACTCACACGGCTATGAAATGGAAACACAATGGCGGGCCAATCCACCAACCAACAACCACTTGCCGTCCCCATGCTCCCACCCACCATTTGACTATTGAATTTTAAAATTCAATCCTCATTTTCATGCCTGAATTTATAAATTAAATGCTGCACGTTGAAGACCAATTGCACGGCTAGTGGAGGAATCCAAATTGCCATCCCATGTTGATTGTAAAATAATACCCACTCAAGTCTCCAATTGCTGCCGAATCATCCATGAACTTTTACTATAAATATGTGATGTAATTTCATTTGAAAAAAATAACATTTTGATGAATAAAAACTTTGTGAGATTTTATCTCAATTTTAGTTCTTTTTAGAACTATTTTCCTTGATACTTCGGGTTCCCAATTGTTAGATAATTGACGGGTCCAAGTACTTTATTCGAATAAATTCAAGATAAGGTTCGGGTTCGTTCAACAGATTGTTCGAGTTCTTCCTTGGAATTTGTTCATCTATCGACTACGAAGAACATATTCGATTCGGGTTTGCATAACAGATTATGCAGGTTCTTTCGAGTTCGTCGTGTCAAGACCAAGAACGTTGCTGCTATTGTTGAATGTTTGAAGATATCATCTTCATCCTTAAATTATTTCAGCAATTTTCTTCTTTTTTCTCATTTCTGATTTATTTTCTTATTTTCTTTATTTTTGACACCTATATAAAAATCTAGGTTTGTTTCTATTGCAGAGAAAATACGTGCTACTATCCTAGATCCGTGAATGAACGAGGAAAGTTGATTTCTTCAGCAACACCCTTGTATCAAGCTCATAAACAATTGTATGAACTCCTAAATTTGGATTAAAACTTATTTTGCAACCCTTTTGTAGAGGTTTCGGACGAGCGGGTGTAAATGGGTCGAACAATGGACCCGTTAGAATTTTAACTGAGTAAAAAGAACTCTAATCGAGATTTTTCAATATAATCGTTTTGAAAAGCTTGTAATCAATTATATGAACTCCTAAAATTTGATTCTAACTTCTTTTGCGTTCTTTTTTTGTAAAGGTTTCGGACGAGGGTGTCTAAATGGGCCCGTTAGAATTTTAACTGAGTAAATAGTACAGAAATCGAAATTTTACAATATAATCGTATTGAAAAGCTCGTAATCAATTGTATGAACTCCTAAATTTGGATTAAAACTTATTTTGCAACCCTTTTGTAGAGGTTTCGGACGAGCGGGTCTAAATGGGCCGAACAATGGACCCGTTAGAATTTTAACTGAGTAAAAAGTACAGAAACCAAGTTTTTGCAATACATTCGTGTTGAAAAGCTCGTAATCAATTATATGAAATCCTAAAATTTGATTCTAACTTGTTTTGCGTTCTTTTTTGTAGAGGTTTCGGACAAGCGGGTCTAAATAGGGTGAACAGTGGACCCGTTAGAATTTTAACTGAGTAAAAAGAACAGAAATCGAGTTTTTGCAATATAATCGTGTTGAAAAGCTCGTAAACAATTGTATGAACTCCTAAATTTGGATTAAAACTTATTTTGCAACTCTTTTGTAGAGGTTTCAGACGAGCGGGTCTAAATGGGCCGAACAATGGACTCGTTAGAATTTTAATTGAGTAAAAACAACAGAAATGGAGTTTTTGCAATATAATATTTTTGAAAAGCTCGTAATCAATTATATGAACTTTCAAATTTTGATTCTAACTTATTTTGCGGTCTTTTTTTTAAAGGTTTCGGACGAGCGAGTCTAAAAGGGCCGAAAAATGGACCCGTTAGAATTTTAACTGAGTAAAAAGTACAGAAATCGAGTTTTTGCAATATAATCGTATTGAAAAGCTCGTAATCAATTGTATGAACTCCTAAATTTGGATTAAAACTTATCTTGCAACCCTTTGTAGAGGTTTCGGACGAGCGGGTCTAAATGGGCCGAACAATGGACCCGTTAGAATTTTAACTAAGTAAAATGTATAGAAATCGAGTTTTGTAATATAATCGTGTTGAAAAGCACGTAATTAATTATATGCATTCCTAAATTTGGATTAAAACTTGTTTTGCAGCCCTTTTTGTATAGGTTTCGAACGATCGGGTCTAAATGGGCCGAAGAATGGACCCGTTAGAATTTTAACTGAGTAAAAAGTACAGAAATCGAGTTTTTGCAATATAATCGTATTGAAACGCTCATAATAAATTGTATGAACTACTAAATTTGAATTAACACTTATTTTGCAACCTTTTTGTAGAGGTTTCGGACGAGCGGGTCTAAATGGGCCGAACAATGGACCCGTTAGAATTTTAACTGAGTAAAAAGCACAAAAAAGGAGTTTTTGAAATATAATTGTGTTGAAAAGCTCGTAATAGATTGTATGAACTCCTAAATTTGGATTAAAACTTATTTTGCAACCCTTTTGTTGAGGTTTCGGACGATCGGGTCTAAATGAGCCGAACAACGGACCCGTTAGAATTTTAACGGAGTAAAAAGTACATAAATCTAGTTTTTGCAATATAATCGTTTTGAAAAGCTCGTAATCATCTGTATGAACTCTTAAATTTGGATTAAAACTTTTGTGCAACCCTTTTGTAGAGGTTTCGGACGATCTGGTCTAAATAGGTCGAACAATGGACCCATTAGAATTTTAACTAAGTAAAAAGTATAGTAATCGAGTTTTTGCAATATACTCGTGTTGAAAAGCTCATAATCAATTGTATGAACTCCTAAATTTGGATTAAAACTTATTTTGCAACCCTTTTGTAGAGGTTTCGGACGAGCGGGTCTAAATGGGCCAAATAGTGGACCCGTTAGAATTTTAACTAAGTAAAAAGCACAAAAATCGAGTTTTTTGCAATATAATTGTGTTGAAAAGCTCGTAATCAATTGTATGAACTCCTAAATTTGGATTAAAACATATTTTGCAGCCCTTTTGTAGAGGTTTCGGACGAGCGGGTCTAAATGGGCCGAACAATGGACCCGTTAGAATATTAACTGAGTAAAAAGAACAGAAATCGATTTTTTGCAATATAATCGTGTTGAAAAGCTCGTAATCAATTATATGAACTCCTAAATTTTGATTAAAACTTATTTTGCGGTCCTTTTGTAATGTTTCGGACGAGCGATTCTAAATAGGCGGAACAATGGACCTGTTAGAATTTTGACCGAGTAAAAAGTATAGAAATTGAGTTTTTGCAATATAATCGTGTTGAAAAGCTCTTAATCAATTATATGAACTCCTAAAATTTGATTCTAACTTATTTTACGATCTTTTTTGTAAAGGTTTCGGACGAGAGGGTCTAAATGGGCCGAACAAAGGACCCGTTAGAATATTAATTGAGTAAAAAGAACAGAAATCAAGTTTTTGCAATATAATTGTGTTGAAAAGCTCGTAATCAATTGTATGAACTCCTAAATTTGGATTAAAACTTATTTTGCAACTCTTTTGTAGAGGTTTCGGACGAGCGGGTCTAAATGGGCCGAACAATAGACCCGTGAGAATATTAACTGAGGAAAAAGAACAGAAATCGCGTTTTTGCAATATAATCGTGTTGAAAAGATCTTAATCATTTATATGAACTCCTAAAATTTGATTCTAACTTATTTTGCGATCTTTTTTGTAAATGTTTCGGACGAGCGGGTTTAAATGGGCCGAACAATAGACCCGTTAGAATTTTATCTGAGTAAAAAAGCTCAAAAATCTAGTTTTTGCAATATAATTGTGTGGAAAAGCTCGTAATCAATTGTATGAACTCCTAAATTTGGATTAAAACTTATTTTGCAACCCTTTTGTAGAGGTTTCGGACGAGCGGGTCTAAATGGGCCGAACAATGGACCCGTTAGAATATTAACTGAGTAAAAAGAACAGAAATTAAGTTTTTGCAATATAATCGTTTTGAAAAGCTCTTAATCAATTATATGAACTCCTAAAATTTGATTAAAATATATTTTGCGATCTTTTTTGTAAAGGTTTCAGACGAGCGGGTCTAAATGGGCCGTACAATGGACCCGTTAGAATTTTAACTAGGTCAAAAGAACTGTAATCGAGATTTTGCAATATAATCATGTTGAAAAGCTCGTAATCAATTATATGAACTCCTAAAATTTGATTCTAACATATTTTTCGGTCTTTTTTGTAAAGGTTTCGGACGAGCTGGTCTAAATGGGCCAAACAATGGACCCGTTAGAATTTTAACTGAGTAAAAAGTACAAAAATCGATTTTTTGCAATATAATCGTATTGAAAAGCTCGTAATCAATTGTATGAACTCCTAAATTTGGATTAAAACTTATTTTGCAACCCTTTTGTAGAGGTTTCGGATGAGCGGTTCTAAATGGGCCGAACAATGGACCCGTTAGAATTTTAACTGAGTAAAAAGCACACAAATTGAGTTTTTGCAATATAATTGTGTTGAAAAGCTCGTAATCAATTGTATGAACTCCTAAATTTGGATTAAAACTTATTTTAAAACCCTTTTGTAGAGGTTTCGGACGAGCGGGTCTAAATGGACCAAACAATGAACCCGTTAGAATTTTAACTGAGTAAAAAGCACAAAAATCGAGTTTTTGCAATATAATTGTGTTGAAAAGCTCGTAATCAATTTTATGAACTCCTAAATTTGGATTAAAACTTATTTTGCATCCCTTTTGTAGAGGTTTTGGACGAGCGGGTCTAAATGGGCCGAACAGTGGACCCGTTAGAATATTAACTGAGTAAAAAGAACAGAAATCGAGTTTTTGCAATATAATAGTGTTGAAAAGCTCGTAATCATTTATATAAACTCCTAAATTTTGATTAAAACTTATTTTGCGGTCCTTTTTGTAAGGTTTCGGACGAGCGAGTCTAAATAGGTAGAACAATGGACCCGTTAGAATTTTAACCGAGTAAAAAGTATAGAAATTGAGTTTTTGCAATATAATCGTGTTGAAAAGCTCTTAATCAATTATATGAACTCCTAAAATTTGATTCTAACTTATTTTGCGATCTTTTTTGTAAAGGTTTCGGACGAGCGGGTCTAAATGGGACGAACAATGGACCCGTTAGAATTTTAACTGAGTAAAAAGCAAAAAAAATTGAGTTTTTGCAATATAATTGTGTTGAAAAGCTCGTAATCAATTGTATGAACTCCTAAATTTGGATTAAAACTTATTTTGCAACCCTTTTGTAGAGGTTTCGGATGAGCGGGTCTAAATGGGCCGAACAATAGACCCGTTAGAATATTAACTTAGGAAAAAGAACAGAAATCGCGTTTTTGCAATATAATCGTGTTGATAAGCTCATAATCAATTATATGAACTCTTAAAATCTGATTCTAACTTATTTTGCGATCTTTATCGTAAAGGTTTCGGATGAGCGGGTCTAAATGGGCCGAACAGTGGACCCGTTAGAATTTTAACTTAGTAAAAAGTATAGAAATCGAGTTTTTGCAATATAATCGTGTTGAAAAGCTCGTAATCAATTATATGCATTCCTAAATTTGGATTAAAACTTATTTTGCAACCCTTTTTGTATAGGTTTCGGACGATCGGGTCTAAATAGGCCGAACAATGGACCCGTTAGAATTTTAACTCAGTAAAAAGTACAGAAATCGAGTTTTTACAATATAATCGTGTTGAAACGCTCGTGATCAATGGTACGAACTCCTAAATTTTGATTAACACTTATTTTGCAACCCTTTTGTAGAGGTTTCGGACGAGCGGGAATAAATGGGCCGAACAATGGACCCGTTAGAATTTTAACTGAGTAAAAAGCACAAAAATCGAGTTTTTGCAATATAATTGTGTTGAAAAGCTCTTAATCAACTGTATGAACTCCTAAATTTGGATTAAAACTTATTTTGCAGCCCTTTTGTAGAGGTTTCTGACGAGCGGGTCTAAATGGGCCGAACAATGGACCCGTTAGAATATTAACTGAGTAAAAAGAACAGAAATCAAGTTTTTTCAATATAATCCTGTTGAAAAGCTCTTAAACAATTATATGAACTCCTAAAATTTGATTAAAATTTATTTTGCGATCTTTTTTTGTAAAGGTTTCGGACGAGCGGGTCTAAATGGGCCGAACAATGGACCCGTTAGAATTTTAACTGAGTAAAAAGTACAGAAATCGAGTTTTTGCAATATAATCGTGTTGAAAAGCTCGTAATCAATTGCATGAACTCCTAAATTTTGATTAAAACTTATTTTGCAACCCTTTTGTAGAGGTTTCGGACGAGCGAGTCTAAATGGGCCGAACAATGGACCCGTTAGAATTTTAACTGAGTAAAAAGCACAAAAATCGAGTTTTTGCAATATAATTGTGTTGAAAAGCTCGTAATCAATTGTATGAACTCCTAAATTTGGATTAAAACTTATTTTGCAACCCTTTTGTAGAGGTTTCGGACGAGCGGGTCTAAATGGGCCGAACAATGGACCCGTTAGAATATTAACTAAGTAAAATGAACAGAAATCTAGTATTTGCAATATAATCATGTTGAAAAGCACTTAATCAATTATACGAACTCCTAAAATTTGATTAAAACTTAGTTTGCGATCTTTATGTAACGGTTTCGGACGAGCGGGTCTAAATGGGCCGAACAATGGACCCGTTAGAATTTTGACTGAGTAAAAAGCACAAAAATCGAGTTTTTGCAATATAATTGTGTTGAAAAGCTCGTAATCAATTGTATGAACTCCTAAATTTGGATTAAAACTTATTTTGCAACTCTTTTGTAGAGGTTTCGGACGAGCGGGTCTAAATGGGCAGAACAATGGACCCGTTAGAATTTTAACTGTGTAAAAAGCACAAAAATCGAGTTTTTGCAATATAATTGTGTTGAAAAGCTCGTAATCAATTGTATGAACTACTAAATTTGGATTAAAACTTATTTTGCAACCCTTTTGTTGAGGTTTCGGACGAGCGGGTCTAAATGGGCCGAACAATGGACCCCTTAGAATTTTAACGGAGTAAAAAGTATAGAAATATAGTTTTTGCAATATAATCGTTTTGAAAAGCTCGTAATCATACGTATGAACTCTTAAATTTGGATTAAAACTTATTTTGCAACCCTTTTTTAGGGGTTTCAGACGAGCGGGTCCTAATGGGCCGAAAAATAGACCCGTTAGAATTTTAACTAAGTAAAAAGTATAGTAATCGGGTTTTTGCAATATAATTGTGTTGAAAAGCTCGTAATAAATTGTATGAACTCCTAAATTTGGATTAAAACTTATTTTGCAACCCTTTTGTAGAGGTTTCGGACGAGCGGGTCTAAATGGGCCGAACAGTGGACCCGTTAGAATTTTAACTGAGTACAAAGTATAGAAATCGAGTTTTTGCAATGTAATCATGTTGAAATGCTTCAATTATATACATTCCTAAATTTGGATTAAAACTTATTGTGCAACCCTTTTTGTATAGGTTTCGGACGATCGAGACTAAATAGGCCGAACAATGGACCCGTTAGAATTTTAACTGAGTAAAAAGTACAGAAATCGAGTTTTTGCAATATAATCGTGTTGAAACGCTCGTGATCAATTGTATGTACTCCTAAATTTGGATAAACACTTATTTTGCAACCCTTTTGTAGAGGTTTCGGACGAGCGGGTCTAAATGGGCCAAACAATGGACCCGTTAGAATATTAACTAAGTAAAAAGAACAGAAATCGAGTTTTTGCAATATAATCGTGTTGAAAAGCTCGTAATCAATTATATGAACTCCTAAATTTTGATTAAAACTTATTTTGCGGTCCTTTTTGTAAGGTTTCGGACGAGCGAGTCTAAATAGGCAGAACAATGGACCCGTTAGAATTTTAACTGAGTAAAAAGTATAGAAATTGAGTTTTTGCAATATAATCGTGTTGAAAAGCTCTTAATCAATTATATGAACTCCTAAAATTTGATTCTAACTTATTTTGCGATCTTTTTTGTAAAGGTTTCGGACGAGCGGGTCTAAATGGGCCGAACAATGGACCCGTTAGAATATTAACTGAGTAAAAAGAACAGAAATCGAGTTTTTGCAATATAATTGTGTTGAAAAGCTCGTAATCAATTGTATGAACTCCTAAATTTGGAATAAAACTTATTTTGCAACCCTTTTGTAGAGGTTTCAGACGAGCGGGTCTAAATGGGCCGAACAATAGACCCGTTAGAATATTAACTGAGGAAAAAGAACAGAAATCGCGTTTTTGCAATATAATCGTGTTGAAAAGCTCTTAATCATTTATATGAACTCCTAAAATTTGATTCTAACTTATTTTGCGATCTTTTTTGTAAAGGTTTCGGACAAGCAGGTCTAAATGGGCCGAACAATGGACCCGTTAGAATTTTAACTGAGGAAGAAGCACAAAAATAAAGTTTTTGCAATATAATTGTGTTGAAAAGCTCGTAATCAATTATATGATCTCCTAAATTTGGATTAAAACTTATTTTGCAACCCTTTTGTAGAGGTTTCGGACGAGCGGGTCTAAATGGGCCGAACAATGGACCCGTTAGAATATTAACTGAGTAAAAAGAACAGAAATCAAGTTTTTGCAATATAATCGTGTTGAAAAGCTCTTAATCAATTATAGGAACTCCTAAAATTTGATTAAAATTTATTTTGCGAACTTTTTTGTAAAGGTTTCGGACGAGCGAGTCTAAATGGGCCGAACAATGGACCTGTTAGAATTTTAACTGAGTAAAAAGTACAGAAATAGAGTTTTTGCAATATAATCGTGTTGAAAAGCTCGTAAACAATTGTATGAACTCCTAAATTTGGATAAAAAACTTATTTTGCAACCCTTTTGTAGAGGTTTCGGACGAGCGGATCTAAATGGGCCGAACAATGGACCCGTTAGAATATTAACTGAGTAAAAAGTACATAAATCAAGTTTTTTCAATATAATCGTGTTGAAAAGCTCTTAATCAATTGCATGAACTCCTAAATTTTGATTAAAACTTATTTTGCAACCCTTTTGTAGAGGTTTCGGACGAGCGAGTCTAAATGGGCCGAACAATGGACCCGTTAGAATTTTAACTGAGGAAAAAGCACAAAAATCGAGTTTTTGCAATATAATTGTGCTGAAAAGCTCGTAATAAATTGTATGAACTCCTAAATTTGGATTAAAACTTATTTTGCAACCGTTTTGTAGAGGTTTCGGACGAGCGGGTCTAAATGGGCCGAACAATGGACCCGTTAGAATATTAACTGAGTAAAAAGAACAGAAATCGAGTTTTTGCAATATAATCATATTGAAAAGTTCTTAATCAATTATATGAACTCCTAAGATTTGATTAAAACTTATTTTGCGATCTTTTTTGTAAAGGTTTCGGACGAGCGGGTCTAAACGGGCCGAACAATGGACCTGTTAGAATTTTAATTGAGTAAAAAGTACAGAAATCAAGTTTTGCATTATAGTCATGTTGAAAGCTCGTAATCAATTATATGAAATCCTAAAATTTGATTCTAACTTGTTTGTCGGTCTTTTTTGTAGAAGTTTCGGACGAGCGGGTCTAAATGGGGCGAACAATGGACCCGTTAGAATTTTAACTGAGTAAAAAGAACGGAAATCATGTTTTAGCAATATAATCGTGTTGAAAAGCTCATAAACAATTGTATGAACTCCTAAATTTGGATTAAAACTTATTTTGCAACCCTTTTGTAGAGGTTTCGGACGAGCGAGTCTAAATGGGCCGAACAATGGACCCGTTAGAATTTTAACTGAGTAAAAAGAACTGTAATCGAGTTTTTACATTATAATCATTTTGAAAAGCTCGTAATCAATTATATGTATTCCTAAATTTGGATTAAAACTTATTTTGCAACCCCTTTTGGATAGGTTTCGGACGATCGGGTCTAAATGGGCCGAACAATGGACCCGTTAAAATTTTAACTGAGTAAAAAGAACTGTAATCGAGTTTTTACAATATAATCATGTTGAAAAGCTCGTAATCAATTATATGCATTCCTAAATTTGGATTAAAACTTATTTTGTAACCCCTTTTGTATAGGTTTCGGACGATCGGGTCTAAATGGGCCGAACAATGGACCCGTTAGAATTTTAACTGAGTAAAAAGAATTGTAATCGAGTTTTTACAATATAATCATGTTGAAAAGCTCGTAATCAATTATATGCATTCCTAAATTTGGATTAAAACTTATTTTGTAACCCCTTTTGTATAGGTTTCGGACGATCGGGTCTAAATGGGCCGAACAATGGACCCGTTAGAATTTTAACTGAGTAAAAAGCACAAAAATCGAGTTTTTGCAATATAATCGTGTTGAAAATCTCGTAAACAATTGTATGAACTCCTAAATTTGGATTAAAACTTATTTTGCAACCCTTTTGTAGAGGTTTCGGACGAGCGGGTCTAAATGGGTCGAACAATGGACCCGTTAGAATTTTAACTGAGTAAAAAGAACTGTAATCGATATTTTTCAATATAATCATGTTGAAAAGCTCGTAATCAATTATATGAACTCCTAAAATTTGATTCTAACGTCTTTTGCGGTCTTTTTTTGTAAAGGTTTCGGACGAGCGTGTCTAAATGGGCCGAACAATGGAACCGTTAGAATTTTAACTGAGTAAAAAGTACAGAAATCGAGATTTTACAATATAATCGTATTGAAAAGCTCGTAATCAATTGTACGAACTCCTAAATTTGGATTAAAACTTATTTTGCAACCCTTTTGTAGAGGTTTCGGACTAGCGGGTCTAAATGGGCCGAACAATGGACCCGTTAGAATTTTAACTGAGTAAAAAGTACAGAAATCAAGTTTTTGCAATATAGTCGTGTTGAAAAGCTCGTAATCAATTATATGAAATCCTAAAATTTGATTCTAACTTGTTTTGCGGTCTTTTTTGTAAAGGTTTCGGACGAGCGGTTCTAAATAGGGCGAACAGTGGACCCGTTAGAATTTTAACTGAGTAAAAAGAACAGAAATAGAGTTTTTGCGATATAATCGTGTTGAAAAGCTCGTAAACAATTGTATAAACTCCTAAATTTGGATTAAAACTTAGTTTGCAACTCTTTTGTAGAGGTTTCAGACGAGCGGGTCTAAATGGGCTGAACAATGGACCCGTTAGAATATTAACTGAGTAAAAAGAACAGAAATCGAGATTTTGCAATATAATGTTTTTGAAAAGCTCGTAATCAATTATATGAACTCCCAAAATTTGATTCTAACTTATTTTGAGGTCTTTTTTGTAAAGGTTTCGGACGAGCGAGTCTAAATTGGCCGAACAATGGACCCGTTAGAATTTTAACTGAGTAAAAAGTACAGAAATCGAGTTTTTGCAATATAGTCGTATTGAAAAGCTCGTAATCAATTGTATGAACTCCTAAATTTTGTTTAAAACTTATTTTGCAATCCTTTGTAGAGGTTTCGGACGAGCGGGCCTAAATGGGCCGAACAGTGGACCCGTTAGAATTTTAACTAAGTAAAATGTATAGAAATCGAGTTTTTGTAATATAATCGTGTTGAAAAGCACGTAATCAATTATATGCATTCCTAAATTTGGATTAAAACTTATTTTGCAGCCCTTTTTGTATAGGTTTCGGACGATCGGGTCTAAATGGGCCGAACAATGGACCCGTTAGAATTTTAACTGAGTAAAAAGTACAGAAATCAAGTTTTTGCAATAAAATCTTATTGAAACGCTCGTAATCAATTGTATGAACTCCTAAATTTGGATTAACACTTATTTTGCAATCTTTTGTAGAGGTTTCGGACGAGCCGGTCTAAATGGGCCGAACAATGGACCCGTTAGAATTTTAACTGAGTAAAAAGCACAAAAATCGAGTTTTTGCAATATAATTGTGTTGAAAAGCTCGTAATCAATTGTATGAACTCGTAAATTTGGATTAAAACTTATTTTGCAACCCTTTTGTTGAGGTTTCGGACGAGTGGGTCTAAATGAGTCGAACAATGGACCCGTTAGAATTTTAACGGAGTAAAAAGTACATAAATCTAGTTTTTGCAATATAATCGTTTTGAGAATCTCGTAATCATCTGTATGAACTCTTAAATTTGGATTAAAACTTATTTTGCAACCCTTTTTTTGAGGTTTCAGACGAGCGGGTCCTAATGGGCCGAAAATAAGACCCATTAGAATTTTAACTAAGTAAAAAGTATAGTAATCGAGTTTTTGCAATATAATTGTGTTGAAAAGCTCGTAATCAATTGTATGAACTCCTAAATTTGGATTAAAACTTAATTTGCAACCCTTTTGTAGAGGTTTCGGACGAGCGGGTCTAAATAGGCCGAACAGTGGACCCGTTAGAAATTTAACTGAGTAAAAAGTAAAGAAATCGAGTTTTTGCAATATAATCATGTTGAAATGCTCGTAATCAATTATATACATTCCTAAATTTGGATTAAAACTTATTGTGCAACCCTTTTTGTATAGGTTTCGGACGATCGGGTCTAAATAGGACGAACAATGGACCCGTTAGAATTTTAACTAAGTAAAAAGTACAGAAATCGAGTTTTTGCAATATAATCGTGTTGAAACGCTCGTGATCAATTGTATGAACTCCTAAATTTGGATTAACATTTATTTTGCAACCCTTTTGTAGAGGTTTCGGACGAGCAGGTCAAAATGGGCCGAACAATGGACCCGTTAGAATTTTAACTTTGTAAAAAGCACAAAAATCGAGTTTTTGCAATATAATTGTGTTGAAAAGCTCGTAATCAATTGTATGAACTCCTAAATTTAGATTAAAACTTATTTTGCAGCCCTTTTGTATAGGTTTCGGACGAGCGGGTCTAAATGGGCCGAACAATGGACCCGTTAGAATATTAACTGAGTAAAAAGAATAGAAATCGAGTTTTTGCAATATAATCGTGTTGAAAAGCTCGTAATCAATTATATAAACTCCTAAATTTTGATTAAAACTTATTTTGCGGTCCTTTTTGTAAGGTTTCGGACGAGCGAGTCTAAATAGGCAGAACAATGGACCCGTTAGAATTTTAACCGAGTAAAAAGTATAGAAATTGAGTTTTTGCAAAATAATCGTGTTGAAAAGCTCTTAATCAATTATATGAACTCCTAAAATTTGATTCTAACTTATTTTGCGATCTTTTTTGTAAAGGTTTCGGACGAGCGGGTCTAAATGGGCCGAACAATGGACCCGTTAGAATATTAACTGAGTAAAAAGAACAGAAATCGAGTTTTTGCAATATAATTGTGTTGAAAAGCTCGTAATCAATTGTATGAACTCCTAAATTTGGATTAAAACTTAATTTGCAACCCTTTTGTAGAGGTTTCGGACGAGCGGGTCTAAATGGGCCGAACAATAAACCCGTTAGAATATTAACTGGGGGAAAAAGAACAGAAATCGCGTTTTTGCAATATAATCATGTTGAAAAGCTCTTAATCATTTATATGAACTCCTAAAATTTGATTCTAACTTATTTTGCGATCTTTTTTGTAAAGGTTTCGGACGAGCGGGTCTAAATGGGCCGAACAATGGACCCGTTAGAATTTTAACTGAGTAAAAAGCACAAAAATCGAGTTTTTGCAATATAATTGTGTTGAAAAGCTCTTAATCAATTGTATGAACTCCTAAATTTGGATTAAAACTTATTTTGCAACCCTTTTGTAGAGGTTTCGGACGAGCGGGTCTAAATGGGCCGAACAATGGACCTGTTAGAATATTAACTGAGTATAAAGAACAGAAATCAAATTTTTGCAATATAATCGTTCTGAAAAACTCTTAATCAATTATATGAACTCCTAAAATTTGATTAAAATTTATTTTGCTATCTTTTTTGAAAAGGTTTCGGACGAGCGGGTCTAAATGGGCTGAACAATGGACCCGTTAAAATTTTAACTGAGTAAAAAGTACATAAATCTAGTTTTTGCAATATAATCGTGTTGAAAAGCTCGTAAACAATTGTATGAACTCCTAAATTTGGATTAAAACTTATTTTGCAACCCTTTTGTAGAGGTTTCGGACGAGCGGGTCTAAATGGGCCGAACAATGGACCCGTTAGAATTTTAACTGAGCAAAAAGAACGGAAATCGCATTTTTGCAATATAATCGTGTTGAAAAGCTCGTAATCAATTATATGAACTCCTAAAATTTGATTCTAACATATTTTGCGGTCTTTTTTGTAAAGGTTTCGGACGAGCGGGTCTAAATGGGCCGAACAACGGACCCGTTAGAATTTTAACTGAGTAAAAAGTACAGAAATCGAGTTTTTGCAATATAATCGTATTGAAAACCTCGTAATCAATTGTATGAACTCCTAAATTTGGATTAAAACTAATTTTGCAACCCTTTTGTAGAGGTTTCGGAAGAGCGGTTCTAAATGGGCCGAACAATGGACCCGTTAGAATTTTAACTGAGTAAAAAGTACACAAATCGAGTTTTGCAATATAATTGTGTTGAAAAGCTCGTAATCAATTGTATGAACTCCTAAATTTGGATTAAAACTTATTTTGCAGCCCTTTTGTAGAGGTTTCGGACAAGCGGGTCTAAACGGGCCGAACAATGGACCCGTTAGAATATTAACTAAGTAAAAAGAACAGAAATCGAGTTTTTGCAATATAATCTTGTTGAAAAGCTCGTAATTAATTATATGAACTCCTAAATTTTGATTAAAACTTATTTTGCGGTCCTTTTTGTAAGGTTTCAGACGAGAGAGTCTAAATAGGCAGAACAATGGAGCCGTTAGAATTTTAACCGAGTAAAAAGTATAGAAATTGAGTTTTTGCAATATAATCGTGTTGAAAAGCTCTTAATCAATTATATGAACTCCTAAAATTTGATTCTAACTTATTTTGCGATCTTTTTTGTAAAGGTTTCGGACGAGCGGGTCTAAATGGGTTGAACAATGGACCCTTTAGAATTTTAACTGAGTAAAAAGCACAAAAATTGAGCTTTTGCAATATAATTGTGTTGAAAAGCTCGTAATCAATTGTATGAACTCCTAAATTTGGATTAAAACTTATTTTGCAACCCTTTTGTAGAGGTTTCGGACGAGCGGGTCTAAATTAGCAGAACAATAGACCCGTTAGAATATTAACTGAGGAAAAAGAACAGAAATCGTGTTTTTGCAATATAATCGTGTTGAAAAGCTCCTAATCAATTATATGAACTCCTAAAATTTGATTCTAACTTATTTTGCGATCTTTTTCGTAAAGGTTTCGGACGAGCGGGTCTAAATAGGCCGAACAGTGGACCCGTTAGAATTTTAACTGAGTAAAAAGTATAGAAATCGAGTTTTTGCAATATAATCGTGTTGAAAAGCTCGTAATAAATTATATGCATTCCTAAATTTGGATTAAAACTTATTTTGCAACCCTTTTTGTATAGGTTTCAGACGATCGGGTCTAAATAGGCCGAACAATGGACCCGTTAGAATTTTAACTGAGTAAAAAGTACAAAAATCGAGTTTTTGCAATATAATTGTGTTGTAAAGCTCTGAATCAATTGTATGAACTCCTAAATTTTGATTAAAACTTATTTTGCGGTCCTTTTTGTAAGGTTTCGGACGAGCGAGTCTAAATGGGCAGAACAATGGACCCGTTAGAATTTTAACCGAGTAAAAAGTATAAAAATTGAGTTTTTGCAACATAATCGTGTTGAAAAGCTCTTAATCAATTATATGAACTCCTAAAATTTGATTCTAACTTATTTTGCGATCTTTTTTGTAAAGGTTTCGGACCAGCGGGTCTAAATGGGCCGAACAATGGACCCGTTAGAATTTTAACTAAGTAAAAAGCAAAAAAATCGAGTTTTTGCAATATAATTGTGTTGAAAAGCTCGTAATCTATTGTATGAACTCCTAAATTTGGATTAAAACTTGTTTTGCAACCCTTTTGTAGAGGTTTCGGACGAGCGGGTCTAAATGGGCCGAACAATGGACCCGTTAGAATATTAACTGAGTAAAAAGAAAAGAAATCAAGTTTTTTCAATATAATCGTGTTGAAAAGCTCTTAATCAATTATATGAACTCCTAAAATTTGATTAAAATTTATTTTCCGATCTTTTTTTGTAAAGGTTTCGGACGAGCGAGTCTAAATGGGCCGAACAATGGACCCGTTAGAATTTTAACTGAGTAAAAAGTACAGAAATCGAGTTTTTGCAATATAATCGTGTTGAAAAGCTCGTAATCAATTGCATGAACTCCTAAATTTTGATTAAAACTTATTTTCCAACCCTTTTGTAGAGGTTTCGGACGAGCTAGTCTAAATGGGCCGAACAATGGACCCGTTAGAATTTTAACTGAGCAAAAAGCACAAAAATCGAGTTTTTGCAATATAATTGTGTTGAAAAGCTCGTAATCAATTGTATGAACTCCTAAATTAAGATTAAAACTTATTTTGCAACCCTTTTGTAGAGGTTTCGGACGAGCGGGTCTAAATGGGCAGAACAATGGACCCGTTAGAATATTAACTGAGTAAAAAGAACAGAAATCAGGTTTTTGCAATATAATCATATTGAAAAGCTCTTAATCAAATATATGAACTCCTAAGTTTTGATTAAAACTTATTTTGCGATCTTTTTTGTAAAGGTTTCGGACGAGCGGGTCTAAATGGGCCGAACAATGGACCCGTTAGAATTTTAATTGAGTAAAAAGTACAGAAATCAAGTTTTTGCAATATAGTCATGTTGAAAGCTCGTAATCAATTATATGAAATCCTAAAATTTTATTCTAACTTGTTTGTCGGTCTTTTTTGTAGAAGTTTCGGACGAGGGGGTCTAAATGGGGCGAACAATGGACCCGTTAGAATTTTAACTGAGTAAAAAGAACAGAAATCGTGTTTTTGCAATATAATCGTGTTGAAAAGCTCATAAACAATTGTATGAACTCCTAAATTTGGATTAAAACTTATTTTGCAACCCTTTTGTAGAGGTTTCGGACGAGCGAGTCTAAATGGGCCGAACAATGGACCCGTTAGAATTTTAACTGAGTAAAAAGAACTATAATCGAGATTTTGCAATATAATCATGTTGAAAAGCTCGTAATCAATTATATGAACTCCTAAAATTTGATTCTAACTTAGTTTGCGGTCTTTTTTGTAAAGGTTTCGGACGAGCGGGTCTAAATGGGCCGAACAATGGACCAGTTAGAATTTTAACTGAGTAAAGAGTACAAAAATTGAGTTTTTGCAATATAATCGTATTGAAAGATCATAATCAAATGTATGAACTCCTAAATTTGGATTAAAACTTATTTTTCAACCCTTTTGTAGAGGTTTCGGACGATCGGGTCTAAATGGGCCGAACAATGGACCCGTTAGAATTTTAACTGAGTAAAAAGCACAAAAATCGAGTTTTTGCAATAGAATTGTGTTGAAAAGCTCGTAATCAATTGTATGGACTCCTAAATTTGGATTAAAACTTATTTTGCAACCCTTTTGTAGAGGTTTCGGACGAGCGGGTCTAAATGGGCCGAACATTGGACCCGTAGAATATTAACTGAGTAAAAAGAACAGAAATCAAATTTTTGCAATATAATCGTGTTGAAAAGCTCTTAATCAATTATATGAACTCCAAAAATTTGATTAAAACTTATTTTGCGATCTTTTTTGTAGAGGTTTCGGACGAACGTGTCTAAATGGGCCGAAGAATGGACCCGTTAGAATTTTAACGAAGTAAAAAGTACAAAAATCTAGTTTTTGCAATATAATCGTTTTGAAAAGCTCGTAATCATATGTATGAACTCTTAAATTTGGATTAAAACTTATTTTGCAACCCTTTTGTAGAGGTTTTAGACGAGCGGGTCCTAATGGGCCGAAAAATAGACCCGTTAGAATTTTAACTAAGTAAAAAGAACAGAAATCAAGTTTTTGCAATATAATTGTGTTGAAAAGCTCGTAATCAATTGTATAAACTCCTAAATTTGTATTAAAACTTATTTTGCAACCCTTTTGTAGAGGTTTCGGACGAGTGGGTGTAAATAGGTCGAACAGTGGACCCGTTAGAATTTTAACTGAGTAAAAAGTATAGAAATCGAGTTTTTGCAATATAATCGTGTTGAAAAGCTCGTAATCAATTATATACAATCCTAAATTTGGATTAATACTTATTTTGCAACCCTTTTGTAGAGGTTTCAGACGAGCTGGTCCTAATGGGCCGAAAAATAGACCCGTTAGAATTTTAACTGAGTAAAAAGTATAGTAATCGTGTTTTTGCAATATAATTGTGTTGAAAAGCTCGTAATCAATTGTATAAACTCCTAAATTTGGATTAAAACTTATTTTGCAACCCTTTTGTAGAGGTTTCAGACGAGCGGGTCTAAATGGGCCGAACAATGGACCCGTTAGAATTTTAACTAAGTAAAATGTATAGAAATTGAGTTTTTGCAATATAATCGTGTTGAAAAGCTCGTAATCAATTGTATGAACTCCTAAATTTTGATTAAAACTTATTTTGCAACCCTTTTGTTGAGGTTTCGGACGAGCGGGTCTAAATGGGCCAACAATGGACCTATTAGAATTTTAACTGAGTAAAAGGCACAAAAATCGAGTTTTTGCAATATAATCGTGTTGAAACGGTCGTGATCAATTGTATGAACTCCTAAATTTGGATTAATACTTATTTTGCAACCATTTTGTAGAAGTTTCGGACGAGCGGGTCTAAATGGGCCAAACAGTGGACCCGTTAGAATTTTAACTGAGTAAAAAATATAGAAATCGAGTTTTTGCAATATAATCGTGTTGAAAAGCTCGTAATCATTTATATACATTCCTAAATTTGGATTAAAACTTATTTTGCAACCCTTTTGTAGGGGTTTCAGACGAGCGGGTCCTAATGGGCCGTAAAATAGACCCGTTAGAATTTTAACTAAGTAAAAAGTATAGTAATTGAGTTTTTGAAATATAATTGTGTTGAAAAGCTCGTAATCAATTGTATAAACTCCTAAATTCGTATTAAAACTTATTTTGCAACCCTTTTGTAGAGGTTTCGGACGAGCGGGTCTAAATGGGCCGAACAATGGACCCGTTAGAATTTTAACTAAGTAAAATGTACAGAAATCGAGTTTTTGCAATATAATCGTGTTGAAAAGCTCGTAATCAATTGTATGAACTCCTAAATTTGATTAAAACTTATTTTGCAACCCCTTTGTATAGGTTTCAGACGATCGGGTCTAAATGGGCCGAACAATGGGCCCGTTAGAATTTTAACTGAGTAAAAAGCACAAAAATCGAGTTTTTGCAATATAATTGTGTTGAAAAGCTCGTAATCAATTGTATGAACTCCTAAATTTGTATTAAAACTTATTTTGCAACCTTTTTGTAGAGGTTTCGGACGAGCGGGTCTAAATGGGTCGAACAATGGACCCGTTGGAATATTAAATGAGTAAAAAGAACAGAAATCAAGTTTTTGCAATATAATCGTGTTGAAAAGCTCTTAATCAATTATATGAACTCCTAAAATTTGATTAAAATTTATTTTGCGATCTTTTTTGTAAAGGTTTCAGACGAGCGGGTCTAAATGGGCCGAACAATGGACCCGTTAGAATTTTAATTGAGTAAAAAGTATAAAAATCGAGTTTTTGCAATATAATCGTGTTGAAAAGCTTGTAAACAATTGTATGAACTCCTAAATTTGGATTAAAACTTATTTTGCAACCCTTTTGTAAAGGTTTTAGACGAGCGGGTCTAAATGGGCCGAACAATGGACCCGTTAGAATTTTAACTGAGTAAAAAGCACAAAAATTGAGTTTTTGCAATATAATTGTGTTGAAAAGTTCGTAAACAATTGTATGAACTCCAAAATTTGGATTAAAACTTATTTTGCAACCCTTTTGTAGAGGCTTCAGACGAGCGGGTCTAAATGGGCCGAACAATGGACACGTTAGAATATTAACTGAGTAAAAAGAACAGAAATCGAGTTTTTGCAATATAATCGTGTTCAAAAGCTCTTAATCAATTGTATGAACTCCTAAAATTTGATTAAAATTTATTTTGCGATCTTTTATGTAAAGGTTTCAGACGAGCGGGTCTAAATGGGCCGAACAATGGACCCGTTAGAATTTTAATTGAGTAAAAAGTATAGAAATCGAGTTTTTACAATATAATCGTGTTGAAAAGCTTGTAAACAATTGAATGAACTCCTAAATTTGGATTAAAACTTATTTTGCAACCCTTTTGTAGAGGTTTCGGACGAGCGGGTCTAAATGGGCCGAACAATGGACCCGTTAGAATTTTAACTGAGTAAAAAGCACAAAAATCAAGTTTTTGCAATATAATCATGTTCAAACGCTCGTGATCAATTGTATGAACTCCTAAATTTGGATTAAAACTTATTTTGCAACCCCTTTGTATAGGTTTCAGACGATCGGGTCTAAATGGGCCGAACAATGGGCCCGTTAGAATATTAACTGAGTAAAAAGAACAGAAATCAAGTTTTAGGAATATAATCGTGTTGAAAAGCTCTTAATCAAATATATGAACTCCTAAAATTTGATTAAAACTTATTTTGCGATCTTTTTTGTAAAGGTTTCAGACGAGCGGGTCTAAATTGGCCGAACAATGGACCCGTTAGAATTTTAATTGAGTAAAAAGTATAGAAATCGAATTTTTACAATATAATCGTGTTGAAAAGCTTGTAAACAATTGAATGAACTCCTAAATTTGGATTAAAACTTATTTTGCAACCCTTTTGTAGAGGTTTCGGACGAGCGGGTCTAAATGGGCCGAACAATGGACCCGTTAGAATTTTAACTGAGTAAAAAGCACAAAAATCAAGTTTTTGCAATATAATCGTGTTCAAACGCTCGTGATCAATTGTATGAACTCCTAAAATTTGATTAAAACTTATTTTGCGATCTTTTTTGTAAAGGTTTCAGACGAGCGGGTCTAAATTGGCCGAACAATGGACCCGTTAGAATTTTAATTGAGTAAAAAGTATAGAAATCGAGTTTTTGTAATATAATCATGTTGAAAAGCTTGTAAACAATTGTATGAACTCCTAAATTTGGATTAAAACTTATTTTGCAACCCTTTTGTTGAGGTTTCGGACGAGCGGGTCTAAATAGGCCGAACAATGGACCCGTTAGAATTTTAATTGAGTAAAAAGTATAGGAATCGAGTTTTTGCAATATAATCGTGTTGAAAAGCTCGTAAACAATTGTATGAACTCCTAAATTCGATTAAAACTTATTTTGCAACCGTTTTGTAGAGGCTTCAGACGAGCGGGTCTAAATGGGTCCAACAATGGACCCGTTAGAATATTAACTGAGTAAAAAGAACAGAAATCGAGTTTTTGCAATATAATCGTGTTGAAATGCTCGTAATCAATTGTATGAACTCCTAAATTTTGATTAAAACTTATATTGCAACCCTTTTGTAGAGGTTTCGGACGAGCGGGTCTAAATGAGCCGAACAATGGACCCGTTAGAATTTTAACTGAGTAAAATGTACAGAAATTGAGTTTTTGCAATATAATCGTGTTGAAAAGCTCTTAATCAATTATATGAACTCCTAAAATTTGATTAAAACTTATTTTGCGATCTTTTTTGTAGAGGTTTCGGACGAGCGGGTCTAAATGGGCCGAACAATGGACCCGTTAGAATTTTAACTGAGTAAAAAGCACAAAAATCGAGTTTTTGCAATATAATTGTGTTGAAAAGCTTGTAAACAATTGTATGAACTCCTAAATTTAGATTAAAACTTATTTTGCAACCCTTTTGTAGAGGATTCAGACGAGCGGGTCTAAATGGGCTGAACAGTGGACCCGTTAGAATATTAACTGAGTTAAAAGAACATAAATCGAGTTTTTGCAATATAATTGTGTTGAAAAGCTCGTAAACAATTGTATGAACTCCTAAATTTGGATTAAAACTTATTTTGCAACCCTTTTGTAGAGGTTTCAGACGAGCGGGTCTAAATCGGCTGAACAATGGACCCGTTAGAATAGTAACTGAGTAAAAAGAAAAGAAATCAAGTTTTTACAATATAATCGTGTTGAAAAGCTCTTAATCAATTATATGAACTCCTAAAATTTGATTAAAACTTATTTTGCGATCTTTTTTGTAGAGGTTTCGGACGAGCGGTTCTAAATGGGCCGAACAATGGACCCATTAGAATTTTAACTGAGTAAAAAGCACAAAAATCGAGTTTTTGCAATATAATTGTGTTGAAAAGCTTGTAAACAATTGTATGAACTCCTAAATTTAGATTAAAACTTATTTTGCAACCCTTTTGTAGAGGATTCAGACGAGCGGGTCTAAATGGGCTGAACAGTGGACCCGTTAGAATATTAACTGAGTTAAAAGAACAGAAATCGAGTTTTTGCAATATAATTGTGTTGAAAAGCTCGTAAACAATTGTATGAACTCCTAAATTTGGATTAAAACTTATTTTGCAACCCTTTTGTAGAGGTTTCAGATGAGCGGGTCTAAATGGGCCGAACAATGGACCCGTTAGAATAGTAACTGAGTAAAAAGAACAGAAATCAAGTTTTTACAATATAATCGTGTTGAAAAGCTCTTAATCAATTATATGAACTCCTAAAATTTGATTAAAACTTATTTTCGATCTTTTTTGTAGAGGTTTCGGACGAGCGGGTCTAAATGGGCCGAACAATGGACCCGTTAGAATTTTAATTGAGTAAAAAGTATAGAAATCGAATTTTTGCAATATAATCGTGTTGAAAAGCTTGTAAACAATTGTATGAAATCCTAAATTTGGATTAAAACTTATTTTGCAACCCTTTTGTAGAGGCTTCAGACGAGCGGGTCTAAATGGGCCGAACAATGGACCCGTTAGAATATTAACTGAGTTAAAAAGTATAGAAATCGAGTTTTTGCAATATAATCGTGTTGAAATGCTCGTAAACAATTGTATGAACTCCTAAATTTTGATTAAAACTTATTTTGCAACCCTTTTGTAGAGGTTTCAGACGAGCGGGTCTAAATGGGCCGAACAATGGACTCGTTAGTATATTAACTGAGTACAAAGAACAGAAATCGAGTTTTTACAATATAATCGTGTTGAAAAGCTCTTAATCAATTATATGAACTCCTAAAATTTGATTAAAACTTATTTTGCGATCTTTTTTGTAGAGGTTTCGGACGAGCGGGTCTAAATGGGCCGAACAATGGACCCGTTAGAATTTTAACTGAGTAAAAAGAACTGTAATCGAGTTTTTACAATATAATCATGTTGAAAAGATCGTAATCAATTATATGCATTCCTAAATTTGGATTAAAACTTATTTTGCAACCCCTTTTGTATAGGTTTCGGACGATCGGGTCTAAATGGGCCGAACATTGTACCCATTAGAATTTTAGCTAAGTCAAAAGTTCATAAATTGTGTTTTTGCAATATAATCGTGTTGGAAACCTCGTAATCAATTATATGAACTCCTAAGATTTGATTAAAACATGTTTTGCGGTCTTTTTTGTAGAGGTTTCGGACGAGCGGGTCTAAATGGGCCTAACAATGGACCCGTTAGAATTTTAACTGAGTAAAAAGCACAAAAATCGAGTTTTTGCAATATAATTGTGTTGAAAAGCTTGTAATCAATTATATAAACTCCTAAATTTGGTTTAAAGCTTATTTTGCAGCCCTTTTGTAGAGGTTTTGGATGAGCGGGTCTAAATTGGCCGAACAATGGACCCGTTAGAATTTTAACTGAGTAAAAAGAACTGTAATCGGGTTTTTACAATATAATCATGTTGAAAAGCTCGTAATCAATTATATGCATTCCTAAATTTGGATTAAAACTTATTTTGCAACCCCTTTTGTATAGGTTTCGAACGATCGGGTCTAAATGGGCCGAACAATGGACCCGTTAAAATTTTAACTGAGTAAAAATAACTGTAATCGAGTTTTTACAATATAATCATGTTGAAAAGCTCGTAATCAATTATATGCATTCCTAAATTTGGATTAAAACTTATTTTGCAACCCCTTTTGTATAGGTTTCGGACGATCGGGTCTAAATGGGCCGAACAATGGACCCGTTAGAATTTTAACTGAGTAAATAGCACAAAAATCGAGTTTTTGCAATATAATCTTGTTGAAAAGCTCGTAAACAATTGTATGAAATCCTAAATTTGGATTAAAACTTATTTTGCAACCCTTTTGTAGAGGTTTCGGACGAGCGGGTCTAAATGGGTCTAACAATGGACCCGTTAGAATTTTAACTGAGTAAAAAGAATTGTAATCGAGATTTTTCAATATAATCGTGTTGAAAAGCTCGTAATCAATTATATGAACTGCTAAAATTTGATTCTAACTTCTTTTGCGGTCTTTTTTGTAAAGGTTTCAGACGAGCGTGTCTAAATGGGCCGAACAATGGACCCGTTAGAATTTTAACTGAGTAAAAAGTACAGAAATCAAGATTTTACAATATAATCGTATTGAAAAGCTCGTAAACAATTGTATGAACTCCTAAATTTGGAATAAAACTTATTTTACAACCCTTTTGTAGAGGTTTCGGACGAGCGGGTCTAAATGGGCCGAACAATGGACCCGTTAGAATTTTAACTGAGTAAAAAGTACAGAAATCAAGTTTTTGCAATAGAGTCGTGTTGAAAAGCTCGTAATCAATTATATGAAATCATAAAATTTGATTCTAACTTGTTTTGCCGTCTTTTTTGTAGAGGTTTCGGACGAGCGGGTCTAAATGGGGCGAACAGTGGACCCGTTAGAATTTTAACTGAGTAAAAAGAACAGAAATCGAGTTTTTGCAATATAATCGTTTTGAAAAGCTCGTAAACAATTGTATGAACTCCTAAATTTGGGTTAAAACTTATTTTGCAACTCTTTTGTAGAGGTTTCGGACGAGCGAGTCTAAATGGGCCGAACATTAGACCCATTAGAATTTTAACTGAGTAAAAAGAACAGAAATCGAGATTTTGCAAAATAATATTTTTGAAAAGTTCGTAATCAATTATATGAACTCCCAAAATTTGATTCTAACTTATTTTGCGGTGTTTTTTTGTAAAGGTTTCGGACGAGCGAGTCTAAATGGGCCGAACAGTGGACCCGTTAGAATTTTAACTGGTAAAAATTACAGAAATCGAGTTTTTGCAATATAATCGTATTTAAAACCTCGTAATCAATTGTATGAACTCCTAAATTTGGATTAACACTTATTTTGCAACCTTTTTGTAGAGGTTTCGGACGAGCCGGTCTAAATGGGCCGAACAATGGACCCGTTAGAATTTTAACTGAGTAAAAAGCACAAAAATCGAGTTTTTGCAATATAATTGTGTTGAAAAGCTCGTAATCAATTGTATGAACTCCTAAATTTGGATTAAAACTTATTTTGCAACCCTTTTGTTGAGGTTTCGGACGAGCGGGTCTAAATGGGCCGAAAAGTGGACCCGTTAGAATTTTAACTGAGTAAAATGTATAGAAATCGAGTTTTTGTAATATAATCGTGTTGAAAAGCACGTAATCAATTATATGCATTCCTAAATTTGGATTAAAACTTATTTTGCAGCCCTTTTTGTATAGGTTTTGGACGATCGGGTCTGAATGGGCCGAACAATGGACCCGTTAGAATTTTAACTGATTAAAAAGTACAGAAATCGAGTTTTTGAAATATAATCGTATTGAAACGCTATTAATCAATTGTATGAACTCCTAAATTTGGATTAAAACTTATTTTGCAACCCTTTTGTAAAGGTTTCGGACGAGCGGGTCTAAATGGGCCGAACAATAGACCCGTTAGAATATTAACTGAGGAAGAAGAACAGAAATCACGTTTTTGCAATATAATCGTGTTGAAAAGCTCTTAATCATTTATATGAACTCCTAAAATTTTATTCTAACTTATTTTGCGATCTTTTTTGTAAAGGTTTCGGACGAGCGGGTCTAAATGGGCCGAACAATGGACCCGTTAGAATTTTAACTGAGTAAAAAGCACAAAAATCGAGTTTTCGCAATATAATTGTGTTGAAAAGCTCGTAATCAATTGTATGAACTCCTAAATTTGGATTAAAACTTATTTTGCAAACCTTTTGTAGAGGTTTCGGACGAGCGGGTCTAAATGGGCCGAACAATGGACCCGTTAGAATATTAATTGAGTAAAAAGAACAGAAATCAAGTTTTTGCAATATAATCGTGCTGAAAAGCTCTTAATCAATTATATGAACTCCTAAAATTTGATTAAAATTTATTTTGCTATCTTTTTTGTAAAGGTTTCGGACGAGCGGGTCTAAATGGGCCGAACAATGGACCCGTTAGAATTTTAACTGAGTAAAAAGAACTGTAATCGAGTTTTTGCAATTTAATCATGTTTAAAATCTCGTAATCAATTGTATGAACTCCTAAATTTGGATTAAAACTTATTTTGCAACCCTTTTGTAGAGGTTTCGGACGAGCGGGTCTAAATGGGACGAACAATGGACCCGTTAGAATTTTAACTGAGTAAAAAGAACTGTAATCGAGATTTTGCAATATAATCATGTTGAAAAGCTTGTAATCAATTATATGAACTCCTAAAATTTGATTCTAACATATTTTGCGGTCTTTTTTGTAAAGGTTTCGGACGAGCGGGTCTAAATGGGCCGAACAACGGACCCGTTAGAATTTTAACTGAGTAAAAAGTACAGAAATCGAGTTTTTGCAATATAATCGTATTGAAAAGCTCGTAATCAATTGTATGAACTCCTAAATTTGGATTAAAACTTATTTTGCAACCCTTTTGTAGAGGTTTCGGATGAGCGGTTCTAAATGGGCCGAACAATGGACCCGTTAGAATTTTAACTGAGTAAAAAGCACACAAATCGAGTTTTTGCAATATAATTGTGTTGAAAAGCTCGTAATCAATTGTATGAACTCCTAAATTTGGATTAAAACTTATTTTAAAACCCTTTTGTAGAGTTTTCGGACGAGCGGGTCTAAATGGGCCGAACAATGGACCCGTTAGAATTTTAACTGAGTAAAAAGCACAAAAATCGAGTTTTTGCAATATAATTGTGTTGAAAAGCTCGTAATCAACTGTATGAACTCCTAAATTTGGATTAAAACTTATTTTGCAGCCCTTTTGTAGAGGTTTCGGACGAGCGGGTCTAAATAGGCAGAACAATGGACCCGTTAGAATTTTAACTGAGTAAAAAGTATAGAAATTGAGTTTTTGCAATATAATCGTGTTGAAAAGCTCTTAATCAATTATATGAACTCCTAAAATTTGATTCTAACTTATTTTGCGATCTTTTTTGTAAAGGTTTCGGACGAGCGGGTCTAAATGAGCCTAACAATGGACCCGTTAGAATATTAACTGAGTAAAAAGAACATAAATCGAGTTTTTGCAATATAATTGTGTTGAAAAGCTCGTAATCAATTGTATGAACTCCTAAATTTGGATTAAAACTTATTTTGCAACCCTTTTGTAGAGGTTTCGAACGAGCGGGTCTAAATGGGCCGAACAATAGACCCGTTAGAATATTAACTGAGGAAAAAGAACAGAAATCGCGTTTTTGCAATATAATCGTGTTGAAAAGCTCTTAATCAATTATATGAACTCGTAAAATTTGATTCTAACTTATTTTGCGATCTTTTTTGTAAAGGTTTCGGACGAGCGGGTCTAAATAGGCCGAACAATGGACCCATTAGAATTTTAACTGAGTAAAAAGCACAAAAAATGAGTTTTTGCAATATAATTGTGTTGAAAAGGTCGTAATCAATTGTATGAACTCCTAAATTTGGATTAAAACTTATGTTGCAACCCTTTTGTAGAGGTTTCGGACGAGCGGTCTGATTGGACCGAACAATAGACCCGTTAGAATATTAACTGAGGAAAAAGAACAGAAATCGCGTTTTTGCAATATAATCGTGTTGAAAAGCTCCTAATCAATTATATGAACTCCTAAAATTTGATTCTAACTTATTTTGCGATCTTTTTCGTAAAGGTTTCGGACGAGCGGGTCTAAATGGGCCGAACAGTGGACCCGTTAGAATTCTAACTGAGTAAAAAGTATAGAAATCGAGTTTTTGAAATATAATCGTGTTGAAAAGCCAGTAATCAATTATATGCATTCCTAAGTTTGGATTAAAACTTTTTTTGCAACCCTTTTTGTATAGGTTTCGGACGATCGGGTCTAAATAGGCCGAACAATGGACCCGTTAGAATTTTAACTGAGTAAAGAGTACAGAAATCGAGTTTTTGCAATATAATCGTGTTGAAACGCTCGTGATCAATTGTATGAACTCCTAAATTTGGATTAACACTTATTTTGCAACCCTTTTGTAGAGGTTTCGGACGAGCGGGTCTAAATGGGCCGAACAATGGACCCGTTAGAATTTTAACTCAGTAAAAAGCACAAAAATTGAGTTTTTGCAATATAATTGTGTTGAAAAGCTCGTAATCTGTTGTATGAACTCCTAAATTTGGATTAAAACTTATTTTGCAACCCTTTTGTAGAGGTTTCGGACGAGCGGGTCTAAATGGGCCGAACAATGGACCCGTTAGAATATTAACTGAGTAAAAAGTACAGAAATCCAGTTTTTTCAATATAATCGTGTTGAAAAGCTCTTAATCAATTATATGAACTCCTAAAATTTGATTAAAATTTATTTTGCGATCTTTTTTTGTAAAGGTTTCGGACGAGCGGGTCTAAATGGGCCGAACAATGGACCCGTTAGAATTTTAACTAAGTAAAAAGTACAGAAATCGTGTTTTTGCAATATAATCGTGTTGAAAAAATCGTAATCAATTGCATGAACTCCTAAATTTTGATTAAAACTTATTTTGCAACCCTTTTGTAGAGGTTTCGGACGAGCGAGTCTAAATGGGCCGAACAATGGACCCGTTAGAATTTTAACTGAGTAAAAAGTAAAGAAATCGAGTTTTTGCAATATAATCGTGTAGAAACGCTCGTGATCAATTTTATGAACTCCTAAATTTGGATTAACACTTATTTTGCAACCCTTTTGTAGAGGTTTCGGACGAGCGGGTCTAAATGGGCCGAACAATGGACCTGTTAGAATTTTAAATGAGTAAAATGCACAAAAATCGAGTTTTTGCAATATAATTGTGTTGAAAAGCTCGTAATCAATTGTTTGAACTCCTAAATTTGGATTAAAACTTATTTTGCAGCCCTTTTGTAGAGGTTTCGGATGAGCGGGTCTAAATGGGCCGAACAATGGACCCGTTAGAATATTAACTGAGTAAAAAGAACAGAAATCGAGTTTTTGCAATATAATCGTGTTGAAAAGCTCGTAATCAATTATATGAACTCCTAAATTTTGATTAAAACTTATTTTGCGGTCCTTTTTGTAAGGTTCCGGACGAGCGAGTCTAAATGGGGAGAACAATGGACCCGTTAGAATTTTAACCGAGTAAAAAGAATAGAAATTGAGTTTTTGCAATATAATCGTGTTGAAAAGCTCTTAATCAATTATATGAACTCCTAAAATTTGATTCTAACTTATTTTGCGATCTTTTTTGTAAAGGTTTCGGACGAGCGGGTCTAAATTGTCCGAACAATGGACCCGTTAGAATATTAACTGAGTAAAAAATAAAAAAAATCGAGTTTTTGCAATATAATTGTGTTGAAA
The DNA here is from genome assembly GCA_030270665.1 of Hibiscus trionum. NCBI lineage: Eukaryota > Viridiplantae > Streptophyta > Magnoliopsida > Malvales > Malvaceae > Hibiscus > Hibiscus trionum. The sequence continues at coordinate 30,696,051 of BSYR01000010.1, read as the reverse complement.
AGCTCGTAATCTACTGTATGAACTCCTAAATTTGGATTACAACTTATTTTGCAACCCTTTTGTAGAGCTTTCGGACGAGCGGGTCTAAATGGGCCGAACAATGGACCCGCTAGAATATTAACTGAGTAAAAAGTACAGAAATCAAGTTTTTTCAATATAATCGTGTTGAAAAGCTCTTAATCAATTATATGAACTTCTAAAATTTGATTAAAATTTATTTTGCGATCTTTTTTTGTAAAGGTTTCAGACGAGCGGGTCTAAATGGGCCGAACAATGGACCCGTTAGAATTTTAACTGAGTAAAAAGTACAGAAATTGAGTTTTTGCAATATAATCGTGTTGAAAAGCTTGTAATCAATTGCATGAACTCCTAAATTTTGATTAAAACTTATTTTGCAACCCTTTTGTAGAGGTTTCGGACGAGCGAGTCTAAATGGGCCGAACAATGGACCCGTTAGAATTTTAACTGAGTAAAAAGCACAAAAATTGAGTTTTTGCAATATAATTGTGTTGAAAAGCTCGTAATCAATTGTATGAACTCCTAAATTTGGATTAAAACTTATTTTGCAACCCTTTTGTAGAGGTTTCAGACGAGCGGGTCTAAATGGGCCGAACAATGGACCCATTAGATTATTAACCGAGTAAAAAGAACAGAAATCGAATTTTTGCAATATAATCATATTGAAAAGCTCTTAATCAATTATATGAACTCCTAAGATTTGATTAAAATTTATTTTGCGATCTCTTTTGTAAAGGTTTCGGACGAGCGGGTCTAAACGGGCCGAACAGTGGACCCGTTAGAATTTTAATTGAGTAAAAAGTACAGAAATCAAGTTTTTGCAATATAGTCATGTTGAAAGCTCGTAATCAATTATATGAAATCCTAAAATTTGATTCTAACTTGTTTGTCGGTCTTTTTTGTAGAAGTTTCGGACGAGCGGGTCTAAATGGGGCGAACAATGGACCCGTTAGAATTTTAACTGAGTAAAAATAACAGAAATCGTGTTGAAAAGCTCATAAACAATTGTATGAACTCCTAAATTTGGATTAAAACTTATTTTGCAACCCTTTGTAGAGCTTTCGGACGAGCGAGTCTAAATGGGCCGAACAATGGACCCGTTAGAATTTTAACTGAGTAAAAAGAACTGTAATCTAGTTTTTACAATATAATCATATTGAAAAGCTCGTAATCAATTATATGCATTCCTAAATTTGGATTAAAACTTATTTTGCAACCCCTTTTGTATAGGTTTCGGACGATCGGGTCTAAATGGGCCGAACAATGGACCCGTTAAAATTTTAACTGAGTAAAAAGAACTGTAATCGAGTTTTTATAATATAATCATGTTGAAAAGCTCGTATCAATTATATGCATTCCTAAATTTGGATTAAAACTTATTTTGCAACCCCTTTTGTATAGGTTTGGGACGATCGGTTCTAAATGGTCCGAACAATGGACCCGTTAGAATTTTAACTGAGTAAAAAGCACAAAAATCGAGTTTTTGTAATATAATCGTGTTGAAAAGCTCGTAAACAATTGTATGAACTCCTAAATTTGGATTAAAACTTATTTTGCAACCCTTTTGTAGAGGTTTCGGACGAGGGGGTCTAAACTGGTCGAACAATGGACCCGTTAGAATTTATCAGAGTAAAAAGAATTGTAATCGAGATTTTTCAATATAATCGTGTTGAAAAGCTCGTAATCAATTATATGAACTCCTAAAATTTGATTCTAACTTCTTTTGCGGTCTTTTTTTGTAAAGGTTTCGGACGAGCGTGTCTAAATGGGCCGAACAATGGAACCGTTAGAATTTTAACTGAGTAAAAAGTACAGAAATCGAGATTTTACAATATAATCGTATTGAAAAGCTCGTAATCAATTGTACAAACTCCTAAATTTGGATTAAAACTTATTTTGCAACCCTTTTGTAGAGATTTCGGACGAGCGGGTCTAAATGGGCCGAACAATGGACCCGTTAGAATTTTAACTGAATAAAAAGTACAGAAATCAAGTTTTTGCAATATAGTCGTGTTGAAAAGCTCGTAATCAATTATATGAAATCCTAAAATTTGATTCTAACTTGTTTTGCGGTCTTTTTTGTAAAGGTTTCGGACGAGCGGGTCTAAATAGGGCGAACAGTGGACCCGTTAGAATTTTAACTGAGTAAAAAGAACAAAAATCGAGTTTTTGCAATATAATGGTGTTGAAAAGCTCGTAAACAATTGTATGAACTCCTAAATTGGATTAAAACTTATTTTGCAACTCTTTTGTAGAGGTTTCGGACGAGCGGGTCTAAATGGGCCGAACGAAGGACCCATTAGAATTTTAACTGAGTAAAAAGAACAGAAATCGAGATTTTGCAATATAATGTTTTTGAAAAGCTCGTAATCAATTATATGAACTCCCAAAATTTGATTCTAACTTATTTTGCGGTCTTTTTTATAAAGGTTTCGGACGAGCGAGTCTAAATGGGCCGAACAATTGACCCGTTAGAATTTTAATTGAGTAAAAAGTACAGAAATCGAGTTTTTCCAATATAATCGTATTGAAAAGCTCGTAATCAATTGTATGAACTCCTAAATTTGGTTTAAAACTTATTTTGCAATCCTTTGTAGAGGTTTCGGACGAGCGGGTCTAAATGGGCCGAACAGTGGACCCGTTAGAATTTTAACTGAATAAAATGTATAGAAATCGAGTTTTTGTAATATAATCGTGTTGAAAAGCATGTAATCAATTATATGCATTCCTAAATTTGGATTAAAACTTATTTTGCAGCCCTTTTTGTATAGGTTTCGGACGATCCGGTCTAAATGGGCCGAACAATGGACCCGTTAGAATTTTAACTGAGTAAAAAGTATAGAAATCGAGTTTTTGCAATATAATCGTATTGAAACGCTCGTAATCAATTGTATGAACTCCTAAATTTGGATTAACACTTATTTTGCACCTTTTTGTAGAGGTTTCGGACGAGCGGGTCTAAATGGGCCGAACAATGGACCCGTTAGAATTTTAACTAAGTAAAAACCACAGAAATCGAGTTTTTGCAATATAATTGTGTTGAAAAGCTCGTAATCAATTGTATGAACTCCAAAATTTGAATTAAAACTTATTTTGCGACCCTTTTGTTGAGGTTTCGGACGAGCGGGTCTAAATGAGCCGAACAATGGACCCGTTAGAATTTTAACGGAGTAAAAAGTACAGAAATCTAGTTTTTGCAATATAATGTTTTGAAAAGCTCGTAATCATCTGTATGAACTTTTAAATTTGGATTAAAACTTATTTTGCAACCCTTTTTTAGAGGTTTCAGACGAGCGGGTCCTAATGGGCCGAAAATAAGACCCATTAGAATTTTAACTAAGTAAAAAGTATAGTAATCAGTTTTTGCAATTTAATTGTTTTGTAAAGCTCGTAATCAATTGTATGAACTGCTAAATTTGGATTAAAACTTATTTTGCAACCCTTTTGTAGAGGTTTCAGACAAGAGGGTCTAAATGGGCCGAACAATGGACTCGTTAGAATTTTAACTGAGTAAAAAGTATAGAAATCGAGTTTTTGCAATATAATCATGTTGAAATGCTCGTAATCAATTATATACATTCCTAAATTTGGATTAAAACTTATTGTGCAACCCTTTTTGTATAGGTTTTGGACGATCGGGTCTAAATAGGCCGAACAATGGACCCGTTAGAATTTTAACTGAGTAAAAAGTACAAAAATCGAGTTTTTGCAATATAATCGTGTTGAAAAGCTCGTAATCAATTGAATGAACTCCTAAATTTTGATTAAAACTTATTTTGCAACCCTTTTGTAGAGGTTTCGGACGAGCGAGTCTAAATGGGCCGAACAATGGACCCGTTAGAATTTTAACTGAGTAAAAAGTACAGAAATCGAGTTTTTGCAATATAATCGTGTTGAAACGCTCGTGATCAATTGTATGAACTCCTAAATTTGGATTAACACTTATTGTGCAACCCTTTTGTAGAGGTTTCGGACGAGCGGGTCTAAATAGGCCAAACAATGGACCCGTTAGAATTTTAACTAAGTAAAAAGCACAAAAATCGAGTTTTTGCAATATAATTGTGTTGAAAAGCTCGTAATCAATTGTATGAACTCCTAAATTTGGATTAAAACTTATTTTGCAGCCCTTTTGTAGAGGTTTCAGACGAGCGGGTCTAAATGGGCCTAACAATGGACCTGTTAGAATATTAACTGAGTAAAAAGAACAGAAATCGAGTTTTTGCAATATAATCGTGTTGAAAAGCTCGTAATCAATTATATGAACTCCTAAATTTTGATTAAAACTTATTTTGCAGTCCTTTTTTTTAAGGTTTCGGACGAGCGAGTCTAAATGGGCAGAACAATGGACCCGTTAGAATTTTAACCGAGTAAAAAGTATAGAAATTGAGTTTTTGCAATATAATCGTGTTGAAAAGCTCTTAATAAATTATATTGCGATCTTTTTTGTAAAGGTTTCGGACGAGCGGGTCTAAATGGGCCGAACAGTGGACCTGTTAGAATTTTAACTGAGTAAAAAGCAAAAAAAAAATCGAGTTTTTGCAATATAATTGTGTTGAAAAGCTCGTAATCTATTGTATGAACTCCTAAATTTGGATTAAAACTTATTTTGCAACCCTTTTGTGGAGGTTTCGGATAAGCGGGTCTAAATGGGCCGAACAATGGACCTGTTAGAATATTAACTGAGTAAAAAGTACAGAAATCAAGTTTTTTCAATATAATCGTGTTGAAAAGCTCTTAATCAATTATATGAACTCCTAAAATTTGATTAAAATTTATTTTGCGATCTTTATTTGTAAAGGTTTCAGACGAGCGGGTCTAAATGGGCCGAACAATGGACCCGTTAGAATTTTAACTGAGTAAAAAGTACAGAAATCGAGTTTTTGCAATATAATCGTGTTGAAATGATCGTAATCAATTGCATGAACTCCTAAATTTTGATTAAAACTTATTTTGCAACCCTTTTGTAGAGGTTTCGGATGAGCGAATCTAAATGGGCCGAACAATGGACCCGTTAGAATTTTAACTGAGTAAAAAGCACAAAAATCGAGTTTTTGCAATATAATAGTGTTGAAAAGCTCGTAATCAATTGTATGAACTCCTAAATTTGGATTAAAACTTATTTTGCAACCCTTTTGTAGAGGTTTCGGAAGAGCGAGTCTAAATGGGCCGAACAATGGACCCGTTAGAATATTAACTGAGTAAAAAGAACATAAATCGAGTTTTTGCAATATAATCATATTGAAAAGCTGTTAATCAATTATATGAACTCCTAAGATTTGATTAAAATTTATTTTGCGATCTCTTTTGTAAAGGTTTCGGACGAGCGGGTCTAAACGGGCCGAACAATGGACCCGTTAGAATTTTAATTGAGTAAAAAGTACAGAAATCAAGTTTTTGCAATATAGTCATGTTGAAAGCTCGTAATCAATTATATGAAATCCTAAAATTTGATTCTAACTTGTTTGTCGGTCTTTTTTGTAAAAGTTTCGGACGAGCGAGTCTCAATGGGGCGAACAATGGACCCGTTAGAATTTTAACTGAGTATAAAGAACAAAAATCGTGTTTTTGCAACATAATCGTGTTGAAAAGCTCATAAACAATTGTATAAACTCCTAAATTTTGATTAAAACTTATTTTGCAACCCTTTTGTAGAGGTTTCGGACGAGCGAGTCTAAATGGGCCGAACAATGGACCCGTTAGAATATTAACTGAGTAAAAAGAACTATCATCTAGTTTTTACAATATAATCATGTTGAAAAGCTCGTAATCAATTATATGCATTCCTAAATTTGGATTAAAACTTATTTTGCAACCCCTTTTGTATAGGTTTCGGACGATCGGGTCTAAATGGGCCGAACAATGGACCCGTTAAAATTTTAACTGAATAAAAAGAACTTTAATCGAGTTTTTACAATTTAATCATGTTGAAATGCTCGTAATCAATTATATGCATTCCTAAATTTGTATTAAAACTTATTTTGCAACCCCTTTTGTAAAGGTTTCGGACGATCTGGTCTAAATGGGCCAAACAATGGACCTGTTAGAATTTTAACTGAGTAAAAAGCACAAAAATCGAGTTTTTGCAATATAATCGTGTTGAAAAGCTCGTAAACAATTGTATGAACTCCTAAATTTGGATTAAAACTTATTTTGCAACCCTTTTGTAGAGGATTCGGACGAGCGGGTCTAAATGGGTCGAACAATGGACCCGTTAGAATTTTAACTGAGTAAAAAGAACTGTAATCGAGATTTTTCAATATAATCGTGTTGAAAAGCTCGTAATCAATTATATGAACTCCTAAAATTTGATTCTATCCTCTTTTGCGGTCTTTTTTTGTAAAGGTTTCGGACGAGCGTGTCTAAATGGGCCGAACAAGGGAACCGTTAGAATTTTAACTGAGTAAAAAATACAAAAATCGAGATTTTACAATATAATTGTATTGAAAAGCTCGTAATCAATTGTACGAACTCCTAAATTTGGATTAAAGCTTATTTTGCAACCCTTTTGTAGAGGTTTCGGACGAGCAGGTCTAAATGGGCCGAACAATGGACCCGTTAGAATTTTAACTGAGTAAAAAGTACAGAAATCAAGTTTTTGCAATATAGTCGTGTTGAAAAGCTTGTAATCAATTATATGAAATCCTAAAAGTTGATTCTAACTTGTTTTGCGGTCTTTTTTGTAAAGGTTTCGGACGAGCGGGTCTAAACAGGGCGAACAGTGGACCCGTTAGAATTTTAACTGAATAAAAAGAACATAAATCGAGTTTTTGCAATATAATCGTGTTGAAAAGCTCGTAAAAAAATTGTATGAACACCTAAATTTGGATTAAAACTTATTTTGCAACTCTTTTGTAGAGGTTTCGGACGAGCGGGTCTAAATGGGCCGAACAATGGACCCGTTAGAATTTTAACTGAGTAAAAAGTAGAGAAATCGAGATTTTGCAATATAATGTTTTTGAAAAGCTCGTAATCAATTATATGAACTCCCAAAATTTGATTCTAACTTATTTTGCGGTCTTTTTTGTAAATGTTTCGGACGAGCGAGTCTAAATGGGCTGAACAATGGACCCGTTAGAATTTTAACTGAGTAAAAAGTACAGAAATCGAGTTTTCTCAATATAATCGTATTGAAAAGCTCGTAAACAATTGTATGAACTCCGAAAGTTGGTTTAAAACTTATTTTGCAATCCTTTGTAGAGGTTTCGGACGAGCGGGTCTAAATAGGCCGAACAGTGGACCCGTTAGAATTTTAACTGAGTAAAATGTATAGAAATCGAGTTTTTGTAATATAATTCTGTTGAAAAGCACGTAATCAATTATATGCATTCCTAAATTTGGATTAAAACTTATTTTGCAGCCCTTTTTGTATAGGTTTCGGACGATCCGGTCTAAATGGGCCGAACAATGGACCCGTTAGAATTTTAACTGAGTAAAAAGTACATAAATCGAGTTTTTGCAATATAATCGTATTGAAACGCTCGTAACCAATTGTATGAACTCCTAAATATGGATTAACACTTATTTTGCAACCTTTTTGTAGAGGTTTCGGACGTGCGGGTCTAAATGGGCCGAACAATGGACCCGTTAGAATTTTAACTAAGTAAAAAGCACAAAAATCGAGTTTTTGCAATATAATTGTGTTGAAAAGCTCGTAATCAATTGTATGAACTCCTAAATTTGGATTAAAACTTATTTTGCAACCCTTTATTGAGGTTTCGGACGAGCGGGTCTAAATGAGCCGTACAATGGACCCGTTGGAATTTTTACAAAGTAAAAAGTACAGAAATCTAGTTTTTGCAATATAATCGTTTTGAAAAGCTCGTAATCATCTGTATGAACTCTTAGATTTGGATTAAAACTTATTTTGCAACCCTTTTTTAGAGGTTTCAGACGAGCGGGTCCAAATGGGCCGAAAATAAGACCTATTAGAATTTTAACTAAGTAAAAAGTATAGTAATCGAGTTTTTGCAATATAATTGTGTTGAAAAGCTCGTAATCAATTGTATGAACTCCTAAATTTGGATTAAAACTTATTTTGCAATCCTTTTGTAGATGTTTCGGACGAGCGGGTATAAATGGGCCGAACAGTGGACCCGTTAGAATTTTAACTGAGTAAAAAGTATAGAAATCGAGTTTTTGCAATATAATCATGTTGAAATGCTCGTAATCAATTATATACATTCCTAAATTTGGATTAAAACTTATTGTGCAACCCTTTTTGTATAGGTTTCGGACGATCGGGTCTAAATAGGCCGAACAATGGACCCGTTAGAATTTTAACTGAGTAAAAAGTACAGAAATCGAGTTTTTGCAATATAATCGTGTTGAAACGCTCGTGATTAGTTGTATGAACTCCTAAATTTGGATTAACACTTATTTTGCAACCCTTTTGTAGAGGTTTCGGACGAGCGGGTCTAAATGGGCCGAACAATGGACCCGTTAGAATTTTAACTGAGTAAAAAGTACAGAAATCGAGTTTTTGCAATATAATCATGTTGAAAAGCTCGTAATCAATTGTATGAACTCCTAAATTTTGATTAACACTTATTGTGCAACCCTTTTGTAGAGGTTTCGGACGAGCGGGTCTAAATGGGCCGAACAATGGACCCGTTAGAATTTTAACAGAGTAAAAAGCACAAAAATCGAGTTTTTGCAATATAATTGTGTTGAGAAGCTCGTAATCAATTGTATGAACTCCTACATTTGGCTTAAAACTTATTTTGCAACCCTTTTGTAGAGGTTTCAGACGAGCGGGTCTAAATGGGCTGAACAATGGACCCGTTAGAATTTTAACTGAGTAAAAAGAATAGAAATCGAGTTTTTGCAATATAATTGTGATGAAAAGCTCGTAATCAATTATATGAACTCCTAAATTTTGATTAAAACTTATTTTGCGGTCCTTTTTGTAAGGTTTCGGACGAGCGAGTCTAAATAGGCAGAACAATGGTCCCGTTAGAATTTTAACTGAGTAAAAAGTATAGAAATTGAGTTTTTGCAATATAATCGTGTTGAAAACCTCGTAATCAATTATATGAACTCCTAAAATTTGATTCTAACTTATTTTGCGATCTTTTTTGAAAAGGTTTCGGACGAGCGGGTCTAAATGGGCCGAACAATGGACCCGTTAGAATATTAACTGAGTAAAAAGAACAGAAATCGAGTTTTTGCAATATAATCGTATTGAAAAGCTCGTAATCAATTGTATGAATCCTAAATTTGGATAAAAACTTATTTTGCAACCCTTTTGTAAAGGTTTCGGACGAGCGGGTCTAAATGGGTCGAACAATAGACCCGTTAGAATATTAACTGAGGAAAAAGAACAGAAATCGCGTTTTTGCAATATAATCGTGTTGAAAAGCTCTTAATCATTTATATGAACTCCTAAAATTTGATTCTAACTTATTTTGGGATCTTTTTTGTAAAGGTTTCGGACGAGCGGCTCTAAATGGGCCGAACAATGGACCCGTTAGAATTTTAACAGAGTAAAAAGCACAAAAATCAAGTTTTTGCTATATAATTGTGTTGAAAAGCTCGTAATCAATTGTATGAACTCCTACATTTGGATTAAAACTTATTTTGCAACCCTTTTGTCGAGGTTTCGGACGAGCGGGTCTAAATGGGCCGAACAATGGACCCGTTAGAATATTAACTGAGTAAAAAGAACAGAAATCAAGTTTTTGCAATATAATCGTGCTGAAAAGCTCTTAATCAATTATATGAACTCCTAAAATTTGATTAAAATTTATTTTGCTATCTTTTTTGTAAAGATTTCGGACGAGCGGGTCTAAATGGGCCGAACAATGGACCCGTTAGAATTTTAACTGAGTAAAAAGTACCTAAATCGAGTTTTTGCAATATAATCGTGTTGAAAAGCTCGTAAACAATTGTATGAACTTCTAAATTTGGATTAAAACTTATTTTGCAACCCTTTTGTAGAGGTTTCAGACGAACGAGTCTAAATGGGCCGAACAATGGACCCGCTAGAATTTTAACTAAGTAAAAAGAACTGTAATCGAGATTTTGAAATATAATCATGTTGAAATGCTCGTAATCAATTATATGAACTCCTAAAATTTGATTCTAACATATTTTGCGGTCTTTTTTGTAAAGGTTTCGGACGAGCGGGTCTAAATGGGCCGAACAACGGACCCGTTAGAATTTTAACTGAGTAAAAAGTACAAAAATTGAGTTTTTGCAATATAATCGTATTGAAAAGCTCGTAATCAATTGTATGAACTCCTAAATTTGGATTAAAACTTATTTTGCAACCCTTTTGTAGAGATTTTGGATGAGCGGTTCTAAATGGGCCGAACAATGGACCCGTTAGAATTTTAACTGAGTAAAAAGCACACAAATCGAGTTTTTGAAATATAATTGTTTTGAAAATTTCGTAATCAATTGTATGAACTCCTAAATTTGGATTAAAACTTATTTTAAAACCCTTTTGTAGAGGTTTCAGACGAGCGGGTCTAAATGGGCCGAACAATGGACCCGTTAGAATTTTAACTGAGTAAAAAGCACAAAAATCGAGTTTTTGCAATATAATTGTGTTGAGAAGCTCGTAATCAATTGTATGAACTCCTACATTTGGATTAAAACTTATTTTGCAGCCCTTTTGTAGAGGTTTCGGACGAGCGGGTCTAAATGGGCCGAACAATGGACCCGTTAGAATATTAACTGAGTAAAAAGAACAGAAATCGAGTTTTTGCAATATAATTGTGTGGAAAAGCTCGTAATCTATTGTATGAACTCCTAAATTTGGATTAAAACTTATTTTGCAACCCTTTTGTAGAGGTTTCGGACGAGCGGGTCTAAATGGGCCGAACAATGGACCCGTTAGAATATTAACTGAGTAAAAAGAACAGAAATCAAGTTTTTTCAATATAATCGTGTTGAAAAGCTCTTAATCAATTATATGAACTCCTAAAATTTGATTAAAATTTATTTTGCGATCTTTTTTTGTAAAGGTTTCGGACGAGCGGGTCTAAATGGGCAGAACAATGGACCTTTAGAAGTTTAACTGAGTAAAAAGTACAAAAATCAAGTTTTTGCAATATAATCGTGTTGAAAAGCTCGTAACCAATTGCATGAACTCCTAAATTTTGATTAAAACTTATTTTGCAACCCTTTTGTAGAGGTTTCAGACGAGCGAGTCTAAATGGGCCGAACAATGGACCCGTTAGAATATTAACTGAGTAAAAAGCACAAAAATCGAGTTTTTGCAATATAATTGTGTTGAAAAGCTCGTAATCAATTATATGAACTCCTAAAATTTGATTAAAACTTATTTTGCGATCTTTTTTGTAGAGGGTTTCGGACGGACGGGTCTAAATGGGCCGAACAATGGACCCGTTAGAATTTTAACAGAGTAAAAAGTACAATAATCTAGTTTTTGCAATATAATCGTTTTGAAAAGCTCGTAATCATCTGTAGGAACTCCTAAATTTGGATTAAAACTTATTTTGTAACCCTTTTATAGAGGTTTCAGACGAGCGGGTCCTAATGGGCCGAAAAATAGACCCGTTAGAATTTTAACTAAGTAAAAAGTATAGTAATCATGTTTTTGCAATATAATTGTGTTGAAAAGCTCGTAATCAATTGTATAAACTCCTAAATTTGGATTAAAACTTATTTTGCAACCCTTTTGTAGAGGTTTCGGACGAGCGGGTCTAGATGGGCCGAACAGTGGACCCGTTAGAATTTTAACTGAGTAAAAAGTATAGAAATCGAGTTTTTGCAATATAATCGTGTTGAAAAGCTCGTAATCTATTCTATACATTCCTAAATTTGGATTAAAACTTATTTTGCAACCCTTTTGTAGAGGTTTCAGACGAGTGGGTCCTAATGGGCCGAAAAATAGACCCGTTAGAATTTTAACTAAGTAAAAAGTATAGTAATCGAGTTTTTGCAATACAATTGTGTTGAAAAGCTCGTAATCAATTGTATAAACTCCTAAATTTGGATTAAAACTTATTTTCCAATCCTCTTGTAGAGGTTTCGGACGAGCGGGTCTAAATGGGCCGAACAATGGACCCGTTATTATTTTAACTGAGTAAAATATATAGAAATCGAGTTTTTGCAATATAATCGTGTTGAAAAGCTCGTAATCAATTGTATGAACTCCTAAATTTTGATTAAAACTTATTTTGCAACCCTTTTTTTGAGGTTTCGGACGAGCGGGTCTAAATGGGCCGAACAATGGACCTATTAGAATTTTAACTGAGAAAAAAGCACAAAAATCGAGTTTTTGCAATATAATCGTGTTGAAACGCTCGTGATCAATTGTATGATCTCCTAAATTTGGATTAACACTTATTTTGCAACCATTTTGTAGAGGTTTCGGACGAGCGGGTCTAAATGGGCCGAACAGTGGACCCGTTAGAATTTTTACTGAGCAAAAAATATAGAAATCGAGTTTTTTCCATATAATCGTGTTGAGAAGCTCGTAATCAATTATATACATTCCTAAATTTGGATTAAAACTAATTTTGCAACCCTTTTGTAGAGGTTTCAGACGAGCGGGTCCTAATGGGCCGAAAAATAGACCCGTTAGAATTTTAACTAAGTAAAAAGTATAGTAATTGAGTTTTTGAAATATAATTATGTTGAAAAGCTCGTAATCAATTGTATAAACTCCTAAATTTGTATTAAAACTTATTTTGCAACCCTTTTGTAGAGGTTTCGGACGATCGGGTCTAAATGGGCCGAACAATGGACCCGTTAGAATTCTAACTGTGTAAAATGTACAGAATTCTAGTTTTTGCAATATAATCGTGTTGAAAAGCTCGTAATCAATTGTATGAACTCCTAAATTTTGATTAAAACTTATTTTGCAACCCTTTTGTAGAGGTTTCGGACGAGCGGGTCTAAATGGTCCGAAAAATAGACCCGTTAGAATTTTAACTAAGTAAAAAGTATAGTAATTGAGTTTTTGAAATATAATTGTGTTGAAAAGCTCGTAATCAATTGTATAAACTCCTAAATTTGTATTAAAACTTATTTTGCAACCCCTTTGTATAGGTTTCAGACGATCGGGTCTAAATGGGCCGAACAATGGACCCGTTAGAAATTTAACTGAGTAAAAAGCACAAAAATCGAGTTTTTGCAATATAATTGTGTTGAAAAGCTCGTAATCAATTGTATGAACTCCTAAATTTGGATTAAAACTTATTTTGCAACCCTTTTGTAGAGGTTTCGGACGAGCGGGTCTAAATGGGCAGAACAATGGACCCGTTAGAATATTAACTGAGTAAAAAGAACAGAAATCAAGTTTTTGCAATATAATCGTGTTGAAAAGATCTTAATCAATTATATGAACTCCTAAAATTTGATTAAAATTTATTTTGCGAACTTTTTTGTAAAGGTTTCAGACGAGCGGGTCTAAATGGGCCGAACAATGGACCCGTTAGAAATTTAACATAGTAAAAAGCACAAAAATCGAGTTTTTGCAATATAATCGTGTTGAAAAGCTCGTAATCAATTATATGAACTCCTAAATTTTGATTAAAACTTAATTTGGAACCCTTTTGTAGAGGTTTCAGACGAGCGGGTCTAAATGGGCCGAACAATGGACCCGTTAAAATTTTAACTGAGTAAAATGTACAGAAATTGAGTTTTTGCAATATAATCGTGTTGAAAAGCTCTTAATCAATTATATGAACTCCTAAAATTTGATTAAAACTTATTTTGCGATCTTTTTTGTAGAGGTTTCGGACGAGCGGGTCTAAATGGGCCGAACAATGGACCCGTTAGAATTTTAATTGAGTAAAAAGTATAGAAATCAAGTTTTTGCAATATAATCGTGTTGAAAAGCTTGTAAACAATTGTATGAACTCCTAAATTTGGATTAAAACTTATTTTGCAAACCTTTTGTAGAGGTTTCAGACGAGCGGGTCCTAATGGGCCGAAAAATAGACTCGTTATAATTTTAACTAAATAAAAAGTATAGTAATCGAGTTTTTGAAATATAATTGTGTTGAAAAGCACACAATCAATTGTATGAACTCCAAATTTTGGATTAAAACTTATTTTGCAACCCTTTTGTAGAGGTTTCGGACGAGCGGGTCTAAATGGGCCGAACAATCGACCCGTTAAAATATTAACTGAGTAAAAAGAACAGAAATCGAGTTTTTGCAATATAATCGTGTTGAAAAGCTCGCAATCAATTGTATGAACTCCTAAAATTTAATTAAAATTTATTTTGCGATCTTTTTTGTAAAGTTTTCGGACGAGCGGGTCTAAATGGGCCGAACAATGGACCCGTTAGAATTTTAACTGAGTAAAAAGTATAGAAATCGAGTTTTTGCAATATAATTGTGTTGAAAAGCTCGTAAACAGTTGTATGAACTCCTAAATTTAGATTAAAACTTATTTTGCAACCTTTTTGTAGAGGTTTCAGACGAGCGGGTCTAAATGGGGTTAACAATGGACCCGTTAGAATATTAACTGAGTAAAAAGAACAGAAATCGAGTTTTTGCAATATAATTGTGTTGAAAAGCTCGTAAACAATTGTATGAACTCCTAAATTTGGATTAAAACTTATTTTGCAACCCTTTTGTAGAGGTTTCAGACGAGCGGGTCTAAATGGGCCGAACAATGGACCCGTTAGAATAGTAACTGAGTAAAAAGAACAGAAATCGAGTTTTTACAATATAATCGTGTTGAAAAGCTCTTAATCAATTATATGAACTCCTAAAATTTGATTAAAACTTATTTTGCGATCTTTTTTATAAAGGTTTCGGACGAGCGGGTCTAAATGGGCCGAACAATGGACCCGTTAGAATTTTAATTGAGTAAAAAGTATAGAAATCGAGTTTTTGCAATATAATCGTGTTGAAAAGCTCGTAAACAATTGTATGAACTCCAAATTTTGGATTAAAACTTATTTTGCAACCCTTTTGTAGAGGTTTCAGACGAGCGGGTCTAAATGGGCCGAACAATGGACCCGTTAGAATATTAACTGAGTAAAAAGAACAGAAATCGAGTTTTTGCAATATAATCGTGTTGAAAAGCTCGCAATCAATTGTATTAAATCCTAAATTTGGATTAAAACTTATTTTGCAACCCTTTTGTAGAGGTTTCGGAAGAGCGGGTATTAATGGGCCGAACAATTGACCCCTTAGAATTTTAACGGAGTAAAAAGTACAGAAATCTAGTTTTTGCAATATAATCGTTTTGAAAAGCTCGTAATCATCTGTATGAACTCTTAAATTTGGATTAAAACTTATTTTGCAACCCTTTTGTAGAGGTTTCAGACGAGCGGGTCTAAATGGGCAGAACAATGGACCCGTTAGAATAATAACTGAGTAAAAAGAACAGAAATCGAGTTTTTGCAATATAATTGTGTTGAAAAGCTCGTAAACAATTGTATGAACTCCTAAATTTGGATTAAAACTTATTTTGCAATCCTTTTGTAGAGGTTTCAGACGAGCGGGTCTAAATGGGCCGAACAATGGACCCGTTAGAATATTAACTGAGTAAAAAGAACAGAAATCGAGTTTTTACAATATAATCGTGTTGAAAAGCTCTTAATCAATAATATGAACTCCTAAAATTTGATTAAAACTTATTTTGCGATCTTTTTTGTAGA
The DNA here is from genome assembly GCA_030270665.1 of Hibiscus trionum. NCBI lineage: Eukaryota > Viridiplantae > Streptophyta > Magnoliopsida > Malvales > Malvaceae > Hibiscus > Hibiscus trionum. The sequence goes on along the minus strand of BSYR01000010.1, from coordinate 30,680,444 downwards.
GGTTTCGGACGAGCGGGTCTAAATGGGCCGAACAATGGACCCGTTAGAATTTTAATTGAGTAAAAAGTATAGAAATCGAGTTTTTGCAATATAATCGTGTTGAAAAGCTCGTAAACAATTGTATGAACTTCTAAATTTGGATTAAAACTTATTTTGCAACCCTTTTGTAGAGGTTTCAGACAAGCGGGTCTAAATGGGCCGAACAATGGACCCGTTAGAATATTAACTGAGTAAAAAGAACAGAAATCGAGCTTTTGCAATATAATCGTGTTGAAAAGCTCGTAATCAATTGTATGAACTCCTAAATTTAGATTAAAACTTATTTTGCAACCCTTTTGTAGATGTTTCGGACGAGCGGGTCTAAATGGGCCGAACAATGGACCCGTTAGAATATTAACTGAGTAAAAAGAACAGAAATCCTGTTTTTGCAATATAATCGTGTTGAAAAGCTCTTAATCAATTATATGTACTCCTAAAATTTGATTAAAATTTATTTTGCGATCTTTTTAGAAAAGGTTTCGGACGAGCGGGTCTAAATGGGCCGAACAATGGACCCGTTAGAATTTTAATTGAGTAAAAAGTATAGAAATCGAGTTTTTGCAATATAATCGTGTTGAAAAGCTCGTAAACAATTGTATGAACTCCTAAATTTGGATTAAAACTTATTTTGCAACCCTTTTGTAGAGGTTTCAGACGAGCGGGTCTAAATGGGCCGAACAATGGACCCGTTAGAATTTTAACTGAGTAAAAAGTACAAAAATCGAGTTTTTGCAATATAATTGTGTTGAAAAGCTCGTAAACAGTTGTATGAACTCCTAAATTTAGATTAAAACTTATTTTGCAACCTTTTTGTAGAGGTTTCAGACGAGCGGGTCTAAATGGGGTTAACAATGGACCCGTTAGAATATTAACTGAGTAAAAAGAACAGAAATCGAGTTTTTGCAATATAATTGTGTTGAAAAGCTCGTAAACAATTGTATGAACTCCTAAATTTGGATTAAAACTTATTTTGCAACCCTTTTGTAGAGGTTTCAGACGAGCGGGTCTAAATGGGCCGAACAATGGACCCGTTAGAATAGTAACTGAGTAAAAAGAACAGAAATCGAGTTTTTACAATATAATCGTGTTGAATAGCTCTTAATCAATTATATGAACTCCTAAAATTTGATTAAAACTTATTTTGCGATCTTTTTTATAAAGGTTTCGGACGAGCGGGTCTAAATGGGCCGAACAATGGACCCGTTAGAATTTTAATTGAGAAAAAAGTATAGAAATCGAGTTTTTGCAATATAATCGTGTTGAAAAGCTCGTAAACAATTGTATGAACTCCAAATTTTGGATTAAAACTTATTTTGCAACCCTTTTGTAGAGGTTTCAGACGAGCGGGTCTAAATGGGCCGAACAATGGACCCGTTAGAATATTAACTGAGTAAAAAGAACAGAAATCGAGTTTTTGCAATATAATCGTGTTGAAAAGCTCGCAATCAATTGTATTAAATCCTAAATTTGGATTAAAACTTATTTTGCAACCCTTTTGTAGAGGTTTCGGACGAGCGGGTCTAAACGGGCCGAACAATGGACCCGTTAGAATTTTAACTGAGTAAAATGTACAGAAATCGAGTTTTTGCAATATAATCGTGTTGAAAAGCTCTTAATCAATTATATGAACTCCTAAAATTTGATTTGAACTTATTTTGCGATCTTTTTTGTAGAAGTTTCGGACGAGCGGGTCTAAATGGGCCGAACAAGGGACCCGTTAGAATTTTAATTGAGTAAAAAGTATAGAAATCGAGTTTTTGCAATATAATCGTGTTGAAAAGCTTGTAAACAATTGTATGAACTCCTAAATTTGGATTAAAACTTATTTTGCAACCCTTTTGTAGAGGTTTCAGACGAGCGGGTCCTAATGGGCAGAAAAATAGACTCGTTAGAATTTTAACTAAGTAAAAAGTATAGTAATCGAGTTTTTAAAATATAATTGTGTTGAAAAGCTCGCAATCAATTGTATAAACTCCTAAATTTGGATTAAAACTTATTTTGCAACCCTTTTGTAGAGGTTTCGGACGAGCGGGTCTAAATGGGCCGAACAATGGACCCGTTAGAATATTAACTGAGTAAAAAGAATAGAAATCGAGTTTTTACAATATAATCGTGTTGAAAAGCTCTTAATCAATTTTATGAACTCCTAAGATTTGATTAAAACTTATTTTACGATCTTTTTTGTAGAGGTTTCGGACGAGCGTGTCTAAATGGGCCGAACAGTGGACCCATTAGAATTTTAATTGAGTAAAACGTATAGAAATCGAGTTTTTGCAATATAATCGTGTTGAAAAGCTCGTAAACAATTGTATGAACTCCTAAATTTGGATTAAAACTTATTTTGCAACCCTTTTGTAGAGGTTTCAGACGAGCGGGTCTAAATGGGCCGAACAATGGACCCGTTAGAATATTAACTGAGTAAAAAGAACAGAAATCCTGTTTTTGCCATATAATCGTGTTGAAAAGCTCTTAATCAATTATATGAACTCCTAAAGTTTGATTAAAACTTATTTTGCGATCTTTTTGTAGAGGTTTCGGACGAGCGGGTATTAATGGGCCGAACAATTGACCCCTTAGAATTTTAACGGAGTAAAAAATACAGAAATATAGTTTTTGCAATATAATCGTTTTGAAAAGCTCGTAATCATCTGTCGGAACTCTTAAATTTGGATTAAAACTTATTTTGCAACCCTTTTGTAGAGGTTTCAGACGAGCGGGTCTAAATGGGCTGAACAATGGACCCGTTAGAATTTTAACTGAGTAAAAAGTATAGTAATCGAGTTTTTGCAATATAATTGTGTTGAAAAGCTCGTAATCAATTGTATGAACTCCTAAATTTGGATTAAAACTTATTTTGCAACCCTTTTGTAGAGGTTTCGGATGAGCGGGATTAAATGGGCCGAACAGTGGACCCGTTAGAATATTAACTGAGTAAAAAGAACAGAAATCAAGTTTTTGCAATATTATCGTGTTGAAAAGCTCTTAATCAATTATATGAACTCCTAAAATTTGATTAAAATTTATTTTGCGATCTTTTTTGTAAAGGTTTCGGACGAGGGGGTCTAAATGGGCCGAACAATGGATCCGTTAGAATTTTAATTGAGTAAAAAGTATAGAAATCGAGTTTTTGCAATATAATCGTGTTGAAAAGATCGTAATCAATTGTATGAACTCCTAAATTTGGATTAAAACTTATTTTGCAACCCTTTTGTAGAGGTTTCAGACGATCGGGTCTAAATGGGCCGAACAATGGACTCGTTAGAATATTAACTGAGTAAAAAGAACAAAAATCAAGTTTTTGCAATATATTCCTGTTGAAAAGCTGTTAATCAATTATATGAACTCCTAAAATTTGATTAAAATTTATTTTGCCATCTTTTTTGTAAAGGTTTCAGACGAGCGGGTCTAAATGGGCCGAACAATGGACCCGTTAGAATATTAACTGAGTAAAAAGAACAGAAATCGAGTTTTTGCAATATAATCGTGTTGAAAAGCTCGCAATCAATTGTATTAAATCCTAAATTTGGATTAAAACTTATTTTGCAACCCTTTTGTAGAGGTTTCGGACGAGCGGGTCTAAACGGGCCGAACAATGGACCCGTTAGAATTTTAACTGAGTAAAATGTACAGAAATCGAGTTTTTGCAATATAATCGTGTTGAAAAGCTCTTAATCAATTATATGAACTCCTAAAATTTGATTTGAACTTATTTTGCGATCTTTTTTGTAGAAGTTTCGGACGAGCGGGTCTAAATGGGCCGAACAAGGGACCCGTTAGAATTTTAATTGAGTAAAAAGTATAGAAATCGAGTTTTTGCAATATAATCGTGTTGAAAAGCTTGTAAACAATTGTATGAACTCCTAAATTTGGATTAAAACTTATTTTGCAACCCTTTTGTAGAGGTTTCAGACGAGCGGGTCCTAATGGGCAGAAAAATAGACTCGTTAGAATTTTAACTAAGTAAAAAGTATAGTAATCGAGTTTTTAAAATATAATTGTGTTGAAAAGCTCGCAATCAATTGTATAAACTCCTAAATTTGGATTAAAACTTATTTTGCAACCCTTTTGTAGAGGTTTCGGACGAGCGGGTTTAAATGGGCCGAACAATGGACCCGTTAGAATATTAACTGAGTAAAAAGAATAGAAATCGAGTTTTTACAATATAATCGTGTTGAAAAGCTCTTAATCAATTTTATGAACTCCTAAGATTTGATTAAAACTTATTTTACGATCTTTTTTGTAGAGGTTTCGGACGAGCGTGTCTAAATGGGCCGAACAGTGGACCCATTAGAATTTTAATTGAGTAAAACGTATAGAAATCGAGTTTTTGCAATATAATCGTGTTGAAAAGCTCGTAAACAATTGTATGAACTCCTAAATTTGGATTAAAACTTATTTTGCAACCCTTTTGTAGAGGTTTCAGACGAGCGGGTCTAAATGGGCCGAACAATGGACCCGTTAGAATATTAACTGAGTAAAAAGAACAGAAATCCTGTTTTTGCCATATAATCGTGTTGAAAAGCTCTTAATCAATTATATGAACTCCTAAAGTTTGATTAAAACTTATTTTGCGATCTTTTTTGTAGAGGTTTCGGACGAGCGGGTATTAATGGGCCGAACAATTGACCCCTTAGAATTTTAACGGAGTAAAAAATACAGAAATATAGTTTTTGCAATATAATCGTTTTGAAAAGCTCGTAATCATCTGTATGAACTCTTAAATTTGGATTAAAACTTATTTTGCAACCCTTTTGTAGAGGTTTCAGACGAGCGGGTCTAAATGGGCTGAACAATGGACCCGTTAGAATTTTAACTGAGTAAAAAGTATAGTAATCGAGTTTTTGCAATATAATTGTGTTGAAAAGCTCGTAATCAATTGTATGAACTCCTAAATTTGGATTAAAACTTATTTTGCAACCCTTTTGTAGAGGTTTCGGATGAGCGGGATTAAATGGGCCGAACAGTGGACCCGTTAGAATATTAACTGAGTAAAAAGAACAGAAATCAAGTTTTTGCAATATAATCGTGTTGAAAAGCTCTTAATCAATTATATGAACTCCTAAAATTTGATTAAAATTTATTTTGCGATCTTTTTTGTAAAGGTTTCGGACGAGGGGGTCTAAATGGGCCGAACAATGGATCCGTTAGAATTTTAATTGAGTAAAAAGTATAGAAATCGAGTTTTTTCAATATAATCGTGTTGAAAAGATCGTAATCAATTGTATGAACTCCTGAATTTGGATTAAAACTTATTTTGCAACCCTTTTGTAGAGGTTTCAGACGATCGGGTCTAAATGGGCCGAACAATGGACTCGTTAGAATATTAACTGAGTAAAAAGAACAAAAATCAAGTTTTTGCAATATATTCCTGTTGAAAAGCTGTTAATCAATTATATGAACTCCTAAAATTTGATTAAAATTTATTTTGCCATCTTTTTTGTAAAGGTTTCAGACGAGCGGGTCTAAATGGGCCGAACAATGGACCCGTTAGAATTTTAATTGAGTAAAAAGTATAGAAATCAATTTTTTGCAATATAATCGTGTTGAAAAGCTCGTAAAAATTTGTATGAACTCCTAAATTTGGATTAAAACTTATTTTGCAACCCTTTTGTAGAGGTTTCAGACGAGCGGGTCTAAATGGGCGGAACAATGGACCCTTTAGAATTTTAACTGAGTAAAAAGCACAAAAATCGAGTTTTTGCAATATAATTGTGTTGAAAAGCTTGTAATCAATTGTATGAACTCCTAAATTTGGATTAAAACTTATTTTGCAACCCTTTTGTAGAGGTTTCGGACGAGCGGGTCTAAATGGGCCGAACAATGGACCCGTTAGAATATTAACTGAGTAAAAAGAATAGAAATCGAGTTTTTACAATATAATCGTGTTGAAAAGCTCTTAATCAATTTTATGAACTCCTAAGATTTGAATAAAACTTATTTTACGATCTTTTTTGTAGAGGTTTCGGACGAGCGTGTCTAAATGGGCCGAACAGTGGACCCATTAGAATTTTAATTGAGTAAAACGTATAGAAATCGAGTTTTTGCAATATAATCGTGTTGAAAAGCTCGTAAACAATTGTATGAACTCCTAAATTTGGATTAAAACTTATTTTGCAACCCTTTTGTAGAGGTTTCAGACGAGCGGGTCTAAATGGGCCGAACAATGGACCCGTTAGAATATTAACTGAGTAAAAAGAACAGAAATCCTGTTTTTGCCATATAATCGTGTTGAAAAGCTCTTAATCAATTATATGAACTCCTAAAGTTTGATTAAAACTTATTTTGCGATCTTTTTTGTAGAGGTTTCGGACGAGCGGGTATTAATGGGCCGAACAATTGACCCCTTAGAATTTTAACGGAGTAAAAAATACAGAAATATAGTTTTTGCAATATAATCGTTTTGAAAAGCTCGTAATCATCTGTATGAACTCTTAAATTTGGATTAAAACTTATTTTGCAACCCTTTTGTAGAGGTTTCAGACGAGCGGGTCTAAATGGGCTGAACAATGGACCCGTTAGAATTTTAACTGAGTAAAAAGTATAGTAATCGAGTTTTTGCAATATAATTGTGTTGAAAAGCTCGTAATCAATTGTATGAACTCCTAAATTTGGATTAAAACTTATTTTGCAACCCTTTTGTAGAGGTTTCGGATGAGCGGGATTAAATGGGCCGAACAGTGGACCCGTTAGAATATTAACTGAGTAAAAAGAACAGAAATCAAGTTTTTGCAATATAATCGTGTTGAAAAGCTCTTAATCAATTATATGAACTCCTAAAATTTGATTAAAATTTATTTTGCGATCTTTTTTGTAAAGGTTTCGGACGAGGGGGTCTAAATGGGCCGAACAATGGATCCGTTAGAATTTTAATTGAGTAAAAAGTATAGAAATCGAGTTTTTGCAATATAATCGTGTTGAAAAGATCGTAATCAATTGTATGAACTCCTAAATTTGGATTAAAACTTATTTTGCAACCCTTTTGTAGAGGTTTCAGACGATCGGGTCTAAATGGGCCGAACAATGGACTCGTTAGAATATTAACTGAGTAAAAAGAACAAAAATCAAGTTTTTGCAATATATTCCTGTTGAAAAGCTGTTAATCAATTATATGAACTCCTAAAATTTGATTAAAATTTATTTTGCCATCTTTTTTGTAAAGGTTTCAGACGAGCGGGTCTAAATGGGCCGAACAATGGACCCGTTAGAATTTTAATTGAGTAAAAAGTATAGAAATCAATTTTTTGCAATATAATCGTGTTGAAAAGCTCGTAAAAATTTGTATGAACTCCTAAATTTGGATTAAAACTTATTTTGCAACCCTTTTGTAGAGGTTTCAGACGAGCGGGTCTAAATGGGCGGAACAATGGACCCTTTAGAATTTTAACTGAGTAAAAAGCACAAAAATCGAGTTTTTGCAATATAATTGTGTTGAAAAGCTTGTAATCAATTGTATGAACTCCTAAATTTGGATTAAAACTTATTTTGCAACCCTTTTGTAGAGGTTTCGGACGAGTGGGTCTAAATGGGCCGAACAATGGACCCATTAGAATATATATTGAGTAAAAAGAACAGAAATCGAGTTTTTGCAATATAATCTTGTTGAAAAGCTCGTAATCAATTATATGCATTCCTAAATTTGGATTAAAACTTATTTTGCAACCCTTTTTGTATAGGTTTCGAAAAATCGGGTCTAAATGGGCCGAACAATGGACCCGTTAGAATTTTAACTGAGTAAAAAGAACTGTAATCGAGTTTTTGCAATATAATCATGCTGAAATGCTCGTAATCAATTATATGCATTCCTAAATTTGGATTAAAACTTATTTTGCAACCCCTTTTGTATAGGTTTCGGACGATCGGGTCTAAATGGGCCGAACAATGGACCCGATAGAATATTTTTTTGAAGGAAAGGGCCTCATTAAAAACCCCACTAATCCCAACTGGGCAAGCCCAGTTAGGGTCCTAAGAGGGGAAAAGAGTACCCATATATATATAAATAAATCAAGGTGGCTGATGAACAACCGGTACAAAAGATCGTAAGTCATCGGGCAATCCCGGTCCAAAAGATAAAGAACATCGAGAATGTAGAGCCCACATGGCTACACTATGCGCTAGAACATTAGAAGCGCGTGGTACATAAGTATAGTATAAATCAGGAATAGTAACAAGTAAAGCTCGAGCCGCTGATATCTGCGAGCGTAATATGGAAGCGTCATGGTCCAGATTGCGGAGCTTGTTGAGTATCAAGGCCGCGTCCGACTCGAGATGGAAACTCTGCCAACCCGCATCTAATCCAAGATGAAGTCCGGCAACAATAGCCTGTAGCTCAGCAGAGGAGGAGTCTATGATGTCTTCAGAGTAGAGGGCCTGCCCGAGTAAGACATTACCGTTGGCATCACGAGCTATAATACCGAGACCAGCAGTACCTGTGACCGGGTTGTAAGCACCGTCGACATTGATCTTGATTCTGCCTGCCGATGGTGGTCTCCAAGCTGGTCGGGGGAGTGCGGGGTCGGTCCTCGTGTGCGGTGAAGGGCTGGTGGATGTGGCCGAGGCGTAGTCAAGAAGAAGTTCATGGGAATTCATAAGGGTGAGCCATGGTGGCTGCATGCGTCGGGAGTGGACCCAGTCATTCCTCCGGTTCCAAATGTTCCAAATAATCGTAAGCAACAGGCTAAACTCAGCGCGGGAGAGAAGCGAAGCGCCTCGCTCTAACCAGTGAGCGATCGAAGGGTCCGTACTATCATTGATCGCGCGGGGGAATCCTGCAAGCTGTAGTGCTGCATTGGCACCGGGACAATCCCTCAGTGCATGAACCGCAGTTTCAATAATAGTGGGACAGAAAGGACAAACACCTACACCCATACCCAAAGCTGCAAGCCGGTCACCAGTTGGCAAGGCATTCCTCCCCGGCCGCCAACCAAAGGTACGGATTTTCGGCAGCGTAGGGGACTTAGCAATGACCTTCCATAGTGGGCAAGGACGTGCAAGAGGTCGTAAAGGCCATCGCAGAAAAAGATAACTGGAGCGGACTGTATAGATGTTGGTGTCATGGAAACCCCACAGTAAGACATCCCGGTGATCAACAGAGATTGGAACTTTCAGGACGTTAGCAGCGTCATCCAAGTCAAAGTAGGCATGAATCCTGCTTTCATCCCAAGCATTTTGATTGCGGACCATAAAGTCTCGACATCTCAGAGGCATCTCCTCATTATCATGATAAGATCCGAAAAATGAAAGCCCACTAGATCCACCCCAGTGATCACGGTGAACACGTAATCGACTATCAACACCAGGGCGCCAGAAGAAACCAGGCTGTAATCTTTGAATGGCCTGCCAAATACCCCGCCAAGCAAAGGAAGAGCGTCTATCTGATTTAGCCTCGAGTATATTGCCCGAGGGAAAATATCTGGATCGCAAGACCCTGGCAAGCAAGGACTCAGGTGACTGAACAAGTCGCCAAATTTGTTTCCCTAGAAGCGCAATGTTAAAATCATGTAGGTCCCGGAAGCCCATCCCCCCAGCTGTCTTGGGCGCGCACAGGGCATCCCAGGAGAGTAAAGGCCAGCCTTTCTTGTTGCTTCGACTCGACCACCAATACCTACGTATCGAGCGAGTCGCGTCATCCACAATATTTTGCGGTAGAAGATAACATGACATAATATATTGTGACAGTGCTTGGGCCACAGATTTTATCAGAATTTCGCGGCCGCTAAAGGAAAGTAAATTAGTGTCCCATTTTTCCATGCGAGAATTTACCTTATCTCTTACAAATTCTAAACTTTCTGTTCGGTTTTTTCCTACCAGGAGGGGGACCCCAAGGTAAATCCCAAGGTCCTCAACCAAACGAATTCCAAGTGTATGCTGTAGGGCCTGTAAGAAATCCGTGGAGCAGGAGGAACTGCAATATGCTGTAGACTTAGCAAAGTTCACAGATTGGCCGGAGGATGATCCATATAGATGTAGAATTTCTTTCAAACGTTGTGCTTCCTCTGGACAATTCCGCAAGAACACAATACTGTCATCCGCAAAGAGCAGATGATTGACCCGAGGCCCTCGACGATTTGCATTCAAGCCTAGTAGCCTGCCTTCTCTCTGCTCCGTTTCAAGGGCTGCGGATAGCCCTTGTGAGCAAATGAGGAACAGGAAGGGCGAAAGAGGGTCTCCTTGTCGGATACCTCTCGAAGGAGAGAACTCCTCCGAGAGAGCCCCGTTAAGCCGGACCGAGAAAGAGACAGAGGAGACGCAGCGGATAAGTAACTGCACCCACTCTTGAGCGAACCCCATACGCGTCATTACATCACGGAGGAAGGACCATTCGACTTTGTCGAAAGCCTTTTCCATATCAAGTTTAACGGCCGCCCCTTGATAGATTGAAGCGTGATCGGCGTGAAGGGTATGTACAAGCTCGTGGGTGATCAAAATGTTATCGGTGATATTTCGTCCGCTAACAAAAGCAGCCTGGGCATCGCTGATACAATTGGGTAGGATCGGTTTTAGACGATTGACCAGGACTTTTGCTACAGTTTTGTAGATGACTGTGCATAAGCTAATAGGTCGAAATTGACGCATAGTAGTAGCATCATCTACTTTCGGGATTAAAACTATGACCGTTTTGTTAACAGTCGACATGTCCGCTTCTCCCCAAAGGAGTCGCAGACAGAGTTCGACAAACTCAGGCCCAATGACATCCCAATATTGTCTATAGAAGCTGCTAGGGAAACCATCTATACCCGGTGCCTTCCTAGGGCCTATATCCCTAAATACAGCAAGCACCTCGTTCTCGGAGAAAGGTCGTAATAAAGAATCATTCATTTTAGGAGTAACGACATGATGGATTTGCTCCAGCAGTCGGGGAGAGGAGACCGGATTGGATGTCTCAAATAGCTCTCGGAAATAATCGGACGCAATCTGAAGGAGTTCAGGTTTTGTCGTCTGCCATTGGCGGTTGGCGTCAAACAATCCTCGTATGGAATTCTTTTTCCGACGCTTGGAGGCCTTAGCATGAAAAAAGGATGTATTTCTGTCTCCTTGCGAAAGCCAGGTGACACGAGAGCGTTGTGCCCAGTAAGCCTCGCGTTCGTCTAAAAGACGTCGTAGCTCCATTTTCGCATCTCGCAAATTATTTAGCATCCCAAGGGTCAAGTTCCTACGTCGCATGTATGAGTTAATTTGTCGTTGTAGTTCAGCAATGCGGTGAGTCGACTGGGAACGCTTGGACGTTTGCCAGTCACGAAGGTGGCTGCCCACGATGGCCAGCTTATCGAGTAAGGTGCCCGACGCTGCTGACCAAGCTTGATGGACAAACGAGATGCATGAAGGGTCCTGCGCCCAACAAGATTCGAATCGAAAATGATCGTTATTATCAGGAGGTTGCCGATTATTATTGGGAGAAGGAAAGGTATCCATAATAATAACGTAGTGATCGGAGTCCGGTGAGAAGACATTTCGGCATTGGAATGATAGGTGTGCATTTAACCAAGCATTACATGCAAGAAAACGATCGAGTCGTTCACAAACGGGTGTAACATTGGGACCCGTGCGAGACCATGTAAACCATCCCGAGTAAGGTTTGCAGTCAAAAAGTGCATTACGAGATAAGCAATCTCGAAAGTTGTTAATTTGGGATGGGGGCCTGCGACTTCCACCTTGTTTTTCGGAGTCGGATAATATGTTGTTTAGGTCCCCACCGATTAACCAAGGTAGTTGTGACATGTCACGCATGGAGTCGATAAGTTCCCATGTTTTATATTTCATGCTCGTATCAGCATAACCATACATTCCGGTAAAATGAAAGCAATCAGAAGTAGAGGTAATGATGGAATCAATAAAGCGATCGGAATACGATAACAAATCAAAACTAACTTTATTATTCCAGAAAAAAAGGAGTCCAGAGCAAGTGGGGTTGCTTTTCACATGGAAGCAACCCAGCATGTTCAATGAGAGTTTCAATCTTTCATAATTAAAATTAAATAGTCTAGTTTCGGACAAAAAAATAATAGTTGGTTCCAAGCGACGAGCTAAATCAACCAAACCCTAAACTGCCGAGGGCAAACCAAGACCCTGGCAGTTCCAACAAAATATCCTCATTTCTCTCAGCGGGGTTGAACGTCAACCGCCGCCAAAGAGATTTTGCTGCTCATCCCAGCTTTAGATAGTTTGGAAGGTTTGTCAGAGGGCATTCCGGGTTTCACCGGCTTAGCTTGAGTGGAGGGGGAAGTTCTCAGCCTCTTGGTAACACCAGCAGCAACCATCGGAGGGTTACGTTTGGTTTTGCGCGAGCCATTTGCTCCTTTGGTAGTTCCTGACGTTGCAGCCAACCAATCCTCAAAATTCAATTTTAACTTAAATAATTTAAGTTTGAAATAGAATTTGAAAATGTATGGTATTTTTAGATCAGTAGAGATAGTGATAGATTCCCTACCAACTTCAAAAAATATTCTAAATTTAGATAATTTGGAGAAAATTCGAATTGCAGAGGATAGAATAACGTTTAAATGTAATTTTATCTGCAACTTGATCAAATCTCTCTCAACAAATTCAAAATTCAATTTCAACTTAGCTAATTTAAGTTTGAAATAGAATTTGAAAATGTATGGTATTTTTAGATTAGTAGAGATAGTGATAGATTCCCCACCAGCTTCAAAAAATATTCTAAATTTAGATAATTTGGAGAAAATTCGAATTGCATAGGATAAAATAACATTTAAGTGTAATTTTATCTGCAATTTGAAATGCATGGAAATCCTATAGAGCCTTAGGTTCACCGAAAAAGGAGATATCAAATCTCTTCCAACAAATTCAAAATTCAATTTTAACTTAGATAATTTAAGTTTGAAATAGAATTTGAAAATGTATGGTATTTTTAGATCAGTAGAGATAGTGATAGATTGCCTACCAACTTCAAAAAATATTCTAAATTTAGATAATTTGGAGAAAATTCGAATTGCAGAGGATAAAATAACGTTTAAATGTAATCTTATCTGCAATTTGATCAAATCTCTCTCAACAAATTCAAAATTCAATTTTAACTTAGATAATTTAAGTTTGAAATAGAATTTGAAAATGTATGGTATTTTTAGATTAGTAGAGATAGTGATAGATTCCCCACCAACTTCAAAAAATATTCTAAATTTAGAAAATTTGGAGAAAATTCGAATTGCAGAGGATAAAATAGCATTTAAATGTAATTTTATCTGCAATTTGAAATGCATGGGAATCCTAAAGATCCTTAGATTCACCGAAAAAGGAGATATCAAATCTCTTCCAACAAATTCAAAATTCAATTTTAACTTAGATAATTTAAGTTTGAAATAGAATTTGAAAATGTATGGCATTTTTAGATCAGTAGAGATAGAGATAGATTCCCTACCAACTTCAAAAATATTCTAAATTTAGATAATTTGGAGAAAATTCGAATTGCAGAGGATAAAATAACATTTAAATGTAATTTTATCTGCAATTTGATCAAATCTCTCTCAACAAATTCAAAATTCAATTTTAACTTAGATAATTTAAGTTTGAAATAGAATTTGAAAATGTATGGTATTTTTAGATTAGTAGAGATAGTGATAGATTCCCCACCAACTTCAAAAAATATTCTAAATTTAGATAATTTAGAGAAAATTCGAATTGCAGAGGATAAAATAACATTTAAATGTAATTTTACCTGCAATTTGAAATGCATAGGAATCCTAAAGAGCTTTAGGTTCACCGTAAAAAGAGATATCGAATCTCCCTCAACAAATTCAAAATTCAATTTTAACTTAGATAATTTAAGTTTGAAACATAATTTGAAAATGCATGGTATTTTTAGATTTGGAGAGATAGTGATAGCTGTCCCAACAATTTCAAGCAATATTTTAGATTTAGATAATGTAAAATTGAAGGTGAAATCAAAAGGAAATGGATTCCTGATATATCGAAACTTATCCGTTAAGAAAATTCGAATTATCCCGCTTTGTTGGAACAAAAAATCTCGCAAAGAACGGGGTAATGGATTCTCAAAGCGTTGCCTCTCCTCCAATGAGAGTGAACAACACCGTAAGCCTGCATGGAGACCGTGGTAGCAACGTACCTGGCCCGGAATACCATCGCTACACAAATTGCCATTACCGTCTGCATGGAGGGGAATGGAGAAACCTTAGCTGCAGTGAACGATGGTCTCAGAATGTATCCTGGCAGATTGCCAGCAACCAGCAATCCACACGTGAGGAGTATCACTAATAAACATAAGAGAATAAAATTCCCCGGATATAATAATATAGATGTTGCATGGTGTAACTGGTTGCATCTATGCATCTGTTTGCATGCAAGCCCTCGCCATGCAGTAGGTTGGCCAAATACGATAATAATAGACTTGCAATTCTCGTACCAATGTCCAAGAGAAGCAAGAGTACAAGGCCGTGACGGCCAGGATAATCCATGTGCCCTGTTTATGAGGGCTGGGGTGACGAAGGGCACCCATAAGTGTGACCCAGCAGAATCAAAACAATCCGAAAGATTATTAATATTACGAAAAATTATTATGATGAAATTAACTTGGAAAATTATGGATGATGGCAAAAAGTACCCGATAGAATTTTAACTGAGTAAAAAGTACAGAAATCGAGTTTTTGCAATATAATCGTGTTGAAACGCTCGTGATCAATTGTATGAACTCCTAAATTTGGATTAACACTTATTTTGCAACCCTTTTTAGAGGTTTCGGACGAGCAAGTCTAAATGGGCCGAACAATGGATCCGTTCGAATATTAACTTAGTAAAAAGAACAGAAATCATGTTTTTGCAATATAATCGTGTTGAAAAGCTCTTAATCAATTATATGAACTCCTAAAATTTGATTAAAATTTATTTTGCGATCTTTTTTGTAAAGGGTTCGGACGAGCGGGTCTAAATGGGCCAAACAATGGACCCGTTAGAATCTTAACTGAGTAAAAAGTACAGAAATCGAGTTTTTGCAATATAATCGTATTGAAAAGCTCGTAATCAATTGTATGAACTCCTAAATTTGGATTAAAACTTATTTTGCAACCCTTTTGTAGAGGTTTCGAGCGAGCAGTTCTAAATGGGCCGAACAATGGACCCGTTAGAATTTTAACCGAGTAAAAAGCACAAAAATCGAGTTTTTGCAATATAATTGTGCTGAAAAACTCGTAATCAATTGTATGAACTCCTAAATTTGGATTAAAACTTATTTTGCAACCCTTTTGTAGAGGTGTCGGACGAGCGGGTCTAAATGGGCCGAACAATGGTCCTATTAGAATATTAACTAGGTAAACAGAACAAAAATCAAGTTTTTACAATATTATCGTGTTGAAAAGCTCTTAATCAATTATATGAACTCCTAAAATTTGATTAAAACATATTTTGCGATCTTTTTTGTAAAGGTTTCGGAAGAGCGGGTCTAAATGGGCCGAACAATGGACCCGTTAGAATTTTAACTGAGTAAAAAGTACATAAATCGAGTTTTTGCAATATAATCGTATTGAAAAGCTCGTAATCAATTATCTGAACTCCTAAATTTGGATTAAAACTTATTTTGCAACCCTTTTGTAGAGGTTTCAGACGAGCGGTTCTAAAAGGGCCGAACAATGGACCCGTTAGAATTTTAACTGAGTAAAAAGCACAAAAATCGAGTTTTTGCAATATAATTGTGCTGAAAAACTCATAATCAATTGTATGAACTTCTAAATTTGGATTAAAACTTATTTTGCAACCCTTTTGTAGAGGTTTCGGACGAGCGGGTCTAAATGGGCCGAACAATGGTCCCATTAGAATATTAACTGAGTAAAAAGAACAGAAATCAAGTTTTTGCAATATTATCGTGTTGAAAAGCTCTTAATCAATTATATGAACTCCTAAAATTTGATTAAAACATATTTTGCGATCTTTTTTGTAAAGGTTTCGGACGAGCGGGTCTAAATGGGCCGAAAAATGGACCCGTTAGAATTTTAACTGAGTAAAAAGTACATAAATCGAGTTTTTGCAATATAATCGTGTTGAAAAGCTCGTAACCAACTGTATGAACTCTTAAATTTTGATTAAAACTTATTTTGCAGCCCTTTTGTAGAGGTTTCAGACGAGCGGGTCTAAATGGGCCGAACAATGGACCCGTTAGAATTTTAACTGAGTAAAAAGAACTGTAATCGAGATTTTGCAATATAATCATGTTGAAAAGCTCGTAATCAATTATATGAACTCCGAAAATTTGATTCTAAGTTATTTTGCGGTCTTTTTTGTAAAGGTTTCGGACGAGCGGGTCTAAATGGGCCGAACAATGGACCCGTTAGAATTTTAACAGAGTAAAAAGTACAGAATTCGAGTTTTTTCAATATAATCGTATTGAAAAGCTCGTAATTAATTGTATGGACTCATAAATTTGGATTAAAACTTATTTTGCAACCCTTTTGTAGAGGTTTCGGACGAGCGGTTTTAAATGGGCCGAACAATGGACCCGTTAGAATTTTTTTTTGAGAAAAAGGCCTCATTAAAAACCCCACTAATCCCAACTGGGCTGGCCCAGAGGGGGTCCTAAAGGGGAAAAGAGTGCCCAAATATATATATATATATATATATATATATATATATATTTATATATATATATATAATCAAGGGGGTTGAAAACCAACCTGTACAATAGAGCGTAAGACATCGGGCAAGCCCGGCCCAAAAAACAATGAGGACCTAGAGTGCAAGGCCCAATTGGCAATACTATGTGCTAGAACATTAGCAACTCGTGGTACATAAAGAAAATGTAAATCTGGAATAGATACAAAAAGAGGGCGAGCCGCATCAATATGTGGCCGTAAAGGAGAGGCGTCCGGGCCGAGGCAACGTATTTTGTTGATGACCAAAGCAGCGTCGAACTCGATAATCATGCTGCACCAGCCGGCATCCCTACCAAGTGTAGCCCCCGTGACAATGGCGCGAAGCTCCGCAGTGGAGGCGTCTAGGCATCCTGCGCAAAAATCGAGTTTTTGCAATATAATTGTGTTGAAAAGCTCGTAATCAATTGTATGAACTCCTAAATTTGGATTAAAACTTATTTTGCAACCCTTTTGTAGAGGTTTCAGACGAGCGGTTCTAAATGGGACGAACAATGGACCCGTTAGAATATTAACTGAGTAAAAAGAACAGAAATCATGTTTTTGCAATATAATCGTGTTGAAAAGCTCTTAATCAATTATATGAACTCCTAAAATTTGATTAAAATTTATTTTGCGATCTTTTTTGTAAAGGTTTCGGACGAGCGGGTCTAAATGGGCCGAACAATGGACCCGTTAGAATTCTAACTGAGTAAAAAGTACATAAATCGAGTTTTTGCAATATAATCGTGTTGAAAAGCTCGTAATCAATTGTATGAACTCCTAAATTTTCATTAAAACTTATTTTTCAACCCTTTTGTAGAGGTTTCGGACGAGCGGGTCTAAATGGGCCGAACAATGGACACATTAGAATTTTAACTGAGTAAAAAGTACATAAATCGAGTTTTTGCAATATAATCGTGTTGAAAAGCTCGTAATCAATTGTATGAACTCCTAAATTTTCATTAAAACTTATTTTGCAACCCTTTTGTAGAGGTTTCGGACGAGCGGGTCTAAATGGGCCGAACAATTGACCCGTTAGAATTTTAACTGAGTAAAAAGCACAAAAATCGAGTTTTTGCAATATAATCGTGTTGAAAAGCTCGTAATCAATTGTATGAACTCCTAAATTTGGATTAAAACTTATTTTGCAACCCTTTTGTAGAGGTTTCGACGAGCGAGTCTAAATGGGCCGAACAATGGACCCGTTAGAATTTTCACTGATTAAAATGCACAAAAATCGAGTTTTTGCAATATAATTGTGTTGAAAAACTCGTTATCAATTGTATGAACTCCTAAATTTGGATTAAAACTTATTTTGCAACCCTTTTGTAGAGGTTTCGGACGAGCGGGTCTAAATGGGCCAAACAATGGACCCGTCAGAATTTTAACTGAGTAAAAAGTACAGAAATCAAGTTTTTGCAATATAGTCATGTTGAGAAGCTCGTAATCAAGTTTTTGTAGAGGTTTCGGACGAGCGGGTCTAAATGGGGCGAACAATGGACCCTTTAGAATATTAACTGAGTAAAAAGAGAAGAAATCGAGTTTTTGCAATATAATCGTGTTGAAAAGCTCGTAAACAATTGTATGAACTCCTAAATTTGGATTAATACTTATTTTGCAACCCTTTTGTAGAGGTTTCGGACGAGCGGGTCTAAATGGGTCGAACAATGGACCCGTTAGAATTTTAACCGAGTAAAAAGAACTATAATCGAGATTTTGAAATATAATCGTGTTGAAAAGCTCGTAATCAATTATATGAACTCCTAAAATTTGATTCTAACTTCTTTTGCAGTCTTTTTTGTAAAGGTTTTGGACGAGCGGGTCTAAATGGGCAGAACAATGGACCCGTTAGAATTTTAACTGAGTAAAAAGTACAGAAATCAAGTTTTTGCAATATAGTCGTGTTGAAAAGCTTGTAATCAATTATATGAAATCCTAAAATTTGACTCTAACTTGTTTTGCGGTCTTTTTTGTAGAGTTTCGGACGAGCGGGTCTAAATGGGGCGAACAATGGACCCTTTAGAATTTTAACTGAGTAAAAAGAACACAAATCGAGTTTTTGCAATATAATTGTATTGAAAAGCTCGTAATCAATTGTATGAACTCCTAAATTTGGATTAAAACTTATTTTGCAACCCTTTTGTAGAGGTTTCGGACGAGCGGGTCTAAATGGGCCGAATAATGGACCGGTTAGAATATTAACTGAGTGAAAAGAACAATAATCAAGTTTTTGCAATATAATCGTGTTGAAAAGCTCTTAATCAATTATATGAACTCCTAAAATTTGATTAAAATTTATTTTGCGATCTTTTTTGTAAAGGATTCGGACGAGCGGATCTAAATGGGCCGAACAATGGACCCGTTAGAATTTTACTGAATAAAAAGTACAGAAATCGAGTTTTTGCAATATAATCGTGTTGAAAAGCTGAAATCAATTGTATGAACTCCTAAATTTTGATTAAAACTTATTTTGCAACCCTTTTGTAGAGGTTTCGAACGAGCGAGTCTAAATGGGCCGAACAATGGACCCGTTAGAATTTTAACTGAGTAAAAAGCACAACAATCAAGTTTTTGCAATATAATCGTGTTGAAAAGCTCATAATCAATTGTATGAACTCCTAAATTTGGATTAAAACTTATTTTGCAACCCTTTTGTAGAGGTTTCGGACGAGCGAGTCTAAATGGGCCGAACAATGGACCCGTTAGAATTTTCACTGAGTAAAATGCACAAAAATAGAGTTTTTGCAATATAATTGTGTTGAAAAACTCGTTATCAATTGTATGAACTCCTAAATTTGGATTAAAACTTATTTTGCAACCCCTTTGTAGAGGTTTCGGACGAGCGGGTCTAAATGGGCCAAACAATGGACCCGTTAGAATTTTAACTGAGTAAAAAGTACAGAAATCAAGTTTTTGCAATATAGTCGTGTTGAAAAGCTCGTAATCAATTATATGAAATCCTAAAATTTGATTAAATTTAATTTTGCGATCTTTTTTGTAAAGGGTTCGGACGAGCAGGTCTAAATGGGCCAAACAATGGAGCCGTTAGAATCTTAACTAAGTAAAAAGTACAGAAAACGAGTTTTGCAATATAATCGTATAGAAAAGCTCGTAATCAATTGTATGAAATCCTAAATTTGAATTAAAACTTATTTTGCAACACTTTTGCAGAGGTTTCGGACGAGCGGTTCTAAATGGGCCAAACAATGGACCTGTTAGATTTTTAACTGAGTAAAAAAGCACAAAAATCGAGTTTTTGCAATATAATTGTGCAGAAAAGCTCGTAATCAGTTGTATGAACTCCTAAATTTGGATTAAAACTTATTTTGCAACCCTTTTGTAGAGGTTTCGGACGAGCGGGTCAAATGGGCCGAACCATGGACCCGTTAGAATATTAATTGAGTAAAAAGAACAGAAATCAAGTTTTTGCAATATAGTCATGTTGAAAAGCTCGTAATCAATTATATGAAATCGTAAAATTTTATTCTAACTTGTTTTGCGGTCTTTTTTGTAGAAGTTTCGGACGAGCGGGTCTAAATGGGGCGAACAATGGACCCGTTAGAAGTTTAACTGAGTAAAAAGTACAGAAATCGAGTATTTGCAATATAATTGTGTTGAAAAGCTCGTGATCAATTGTATGAACTCCTAAATTTTGATTAAAACTTATTTTGCAACCCTTTTGTAGAGGTTTCGGACGAGTGGGTCTAAATGGGCCGAACAATGGACCTGTTAGAATTTTAACTGAGTAAAAAGAACTGTAATCGAGATTTTGCAATATAATCATGTTGAAAAGCTCGTAATCAATTATATGAACTCCGAAAATTTGATTCTAACTTATTTTGCGGTCTTTTTTGTAAAGGTTTTGGACGAGCGGGTCTAAATGGGCCGAACAATAGACCCGTTAGAATTTTAACTGATTAAAAAGTACAGAAATCAAGTTTTTTCAATATAATCGTATTGGAAAGCTTGTAATTAATTGTATGAACTCCTAAATTTGGATTAAAACTTATTTTGCAACATTTTTGTAGAGGTTTCGGACGAGCGGTTTTAAATGGGCCGAACAATGTACCCGTTAGAATTTTAACTGAGTAAAAAGCACAAAAATCGAGTTTTTGCAATATAGTCATGTTGAAAAGCTCGTAATAAATTATATTTAATCCCAAAATTTGATTCTAACTTGTTTTGCGGTCTTTTTTGTAGAGGTTTCGGACGAGCGAGTCTAAATGGGGCGAACAATGGACCCTTTAGAATTTTAACTGAGTAAAAAGAACAAAAATTGAGTTTTTGCAATATAATAGTGTTGAAATTCTCGTAATCAATTGTATGAACTCCTAAATTTGGATTAAAACTTATTTTGCTACCCTTTTGTAGAGGTTTCGGACGAGCGGGTCTAAACGGGCCGAACAATGGACCCGTTAGAATATTAACTGAGTAAAAAGAACAGAAATCAAGTTTTTGCAATATAATCGTGTTGAAAAGCTCTTAATCAATTATATGAACTCCTAAAATTTGATTAAAATTTATTTTGCGATCTTTTTTGTAAAGGGTTCGGACGAGCGGGTCTAAATGGGCCAAACCATAGACCCGCTAGAATCTTAACTGGGTAAAAAGTACAGAAAACGAGTTTTGCAATATAATCGTATAAAAAAGCTCGTAATCAATTGTATGAACTCCTAAATTTGGATTAAACTTATTTTGCAACCCTTTTGTAGAGGTTTCGGACGAGCGGTTCTAAATGGGCCGAACAATGGACCCGTTAGAATTTTAACTGAGTAAAAAGCACAAAAATCGAGTTTTTGCAATATAATTGTGCAGAAAAGCTCATAATGAATTGTATGAACTCCTAAATTTGGATTAAAACTTATTTTGCAACCCTTTTGTAGAGGTTTCGGACGAGCGGGTCTAAATGAGCCTAACAATGGACCCGTTAGAATATTAACTGAGTAAAAAGAACAGAAATCTAGATTTTGCATTATAATCGTGTTGAAAAGCTCTTAATCAATTATATGATCTCCTATGATTTGATTAAAACATATTTTGCGATCTTCTTTGTAAAGGTTTCGGACGAGCGGGTCTAAATGGGGCGAACAATGGACCCGTTAGAATTTTAACTGAGTAAAAAGTACAGAAATCGAGTTTTTGCAATATAATAGTGTTGAAAAGCTCGTATTCAATTGTATGAACTCCTAAGTTTTGATAAAAACTTATTTTGCAACCCTTTTGTAGAGGTTTCGGACGAGCGGGTCTAAATGGGCCGAACAATGGACCCGTTAGAATTTTAACTGAGTAAAAAGAACTGTAATCGAGATTTTGCACTACAATCATGTTGAAAAGCTCGTAATCAATTACATGAACTCCGAAAATTTGATTCTAACTTATTTTGCGGTCTTTTTTGTAAAGGTTTCGGACGAGCGGGTTTAAATGGGCCGAACAATGGACCCGTTAGAATTTTAACAGAGTAAAAAGTACAAAAATTGAGTTTTTTCAATATAATCATATTGAAAAGCTCGTAATTAATTGTATGAACTCCTAAATTTGGATTAAAACTTATTTTGCAACACCTTTGTAGAGGTTTCGGACGAGCGATTTTAAATGGGCCGAACAATGGACCCGTTAGAATTTTAACTGAGTAAAAAGCACAAAAATCGAGTTTTTGCAATATAATTGTGTTGAAAAGCTCGTAATCAATTGTATGAACTCCTAAATTTGGATTAAAACTTATTTTGCAATCCTTTTGTAGAGGTTTCGGACGAGCGGGTCTAAATGGGCCGAACAATGGACCCGTTAGAATATTAACTGAGTCAAAAGAACAGAAATCGAGTTTTTGCAATATAATGATGTTGGAAAGCTCGCAATCAATTGTATAAACTCCTAAATTTGGATTAAAACTTATTTTGCAACCCTTTTGTAGAGTTTTCGGACGAGCTGGTCTAAACGGGCCGAACAATGGACCCGTTCGAATTTTAACTGAGTAAAAAGATCATAAATCATGTTTTTGCAATATAATCGTGTTGAAAAGCTCTTAATCAATTATAGGAACTCCTAAAATTTGATTAAAACTTATTTTGCGATCTTTTTTGTAAAGGTTTCGGACGAGTGGGTCTAAATGGGTCGAACAATGGACCCGTTAGAATTTTAACTGAGTAAAAACTACATAAATCGAGTTTTTGCAATATAATCGTGTTGAAAAGCTCGTAATCAATTGTATGAACTCCTAAATTTTTATTAAAACTTATTTTGCAACCCTTTTGTAGAGGTTTCACACAAGGGGTCTAAATGGGCCGAACAATGGACCCGTTAGAATTTTACCTGAGTAAAAAGCACAAAAATTGAATTTTTGCAATATAATTGTGTTGAAAAGCTCGTAATCAATTGTATGAACTCCTAAATTTGGATTCAAACTTATTTTGCAACCCTTTTTGTAGAGGTTTCGGACGAGCGGGTCTAAATGGGCCGAACAATGGACCCGTTAGAATTTTAAATGAGTAAAAAGTACAGAAATCACGTTTTTGCAATATAGTCGTGTTGAAAAGCTCGTAATCAATTATATGAAATCCTAAAATTTGACTCTAACTTGTTTTGCGGTCTTTTTTGGAGAGGTTTCGGACGAGCTGGTCTAAATGGGGCGAACAATGGACCCTTTAGAATTTTAACTGAGTAAAAAGAACAAAAATCGAGTTTTTGCAATATAATTGTGTTGAAAAGCTCGTAATCAATTGTATGAACTCCTAAATTTGGATTAAAACTTATTTTGCAACCCTTTTGTAGAGGTTTTGGACGAGCGGGTCTAAATGGGCCGAACAAGGGACCCGTTAGAATATTAACTGAGTAAAAAGAACAGTAATCAAGTTTTTGCAATATAATCGTGTTGAAAAGCTCTTAATCAATTATATGAACTCCTAAAATTTGATTAAAATTTATTTTGCGATCTTTTTTGTAAAGGTTTCGGACGAGCGGGTCTAAATGGGCCGAACAATGGACCCGTTAGAATTTTAACTGAGTAAAAAGTATAGAAATCGAGTTTTTGCAATATAATCGTGTTGAAAAGCTCGTAATCAATTGTATGAACTCCTAAATTTTGATTAAAACTTATTTTGCAACCCTTTTGTAGAGGTTTCGGACGAGCGGGTCTAAATGGGACGAACAATGGACCCGTTAGAATTTTAACTGAGTAAAAAGTACAGAATTCAAGTTTTTGCAATATAGTCATGTTGAAAAGCTCGTAATGAATTATATGAAATCGTAAAATTTTATTCTAACTTGTTTTGCGGTGTTTTTTGTAGAAGTTTCGGACGAGCGGGTCTAAATGGGGCGAACAATGGACCCGTTAGAATTTTAACTTAGTAAAAAGAACATAAATCGAGTTTTTGCAATATAATCGTGTTGAAAAGCTCGTAAACAATTGTATGAACTCAAAAATTTGGATTAAAACTTATTTTGCAACCCTTTTGTAGAGGTTTCGGACGAGCGAGTCTAAATGGGTCGAACAATGGACCCGTTAGAATTTTAACTGAGTAAAAAGATTGTAATTGAGATTTTGCAATATAATCGTGTTGAAAAGCTCGTAATCAATTATATGAACTCCTAAAATTTGATTCTAACTTCTTTTGCGGTCTTTTTTGTAAAGGTTTCGGACGAGCGGGTCTAAATGGGCCGAACAATGGACCCGTTAGAATTTTAACTGAGTAAAAATAATAGAAAATCGAGTTTTTGCAATATAATCGTATTGAAAAGCTCATAATCAATTGTATGAACTCCTAAATTTGGATTAAAACTTATTTTGCAACCCTTTTTGTATAAGTTTCGGACGATCGGGTCTAAATGGGCCGAACAATGGACCCGTTAGAATTTTAACTGAGTAAAAAGAACAGAAAATCGAGTTTTTGCATTATAATCTTGTTGAAAAGCTCGTAATCAATTATATGCATTCCTAAATTTGGATTAAAACTTATTTTGCAACCCTTTTTGTATAAGTTTCGGACGATCGGGTGTAAATGGGCCGAACAATGAAACCGTTAGAATTTTAACTGAGTAAAAAGTAAAGAAATCAAGTTTTTGCAATATAGTCGTGTTGAAAAGGTCGTAATCAATTATATGAAATCCTAAAATTTGACTCTAACTTGTTTTGCGGTCTTTTTTGTAGAGGTTTCGAACGAGCGGGTCTAAATGGGGTGAACAATGGACACTTTAGAATTTTAACTGAGTAAAAAGAACAAAAATCGAGTTTTTGCAATATAATTGTGTTGAGAAGCTCGTAATCAATTGTATGAACTCCTAAATTTGGATTAAAACTTATTTTGCAACGCTTTTGTAGAGGTTTCGGACGAGCGGGTCTAAATGGGCCGAACAATGGACCCGTTAGAATATTAATTGAGTAAAAAGAACAGTAATCAAGTTTTTGCAATATAATCGTGTTGAAAAGCTCTAAATCAATTATATGAACTCCTAAAATTTGATTAAAATTTATTTTGCAATCTTTTTTGTCAGGGTTTCGGACGAGCGGGTCTAAATGGGCCGAACAATGGACCCGTTAGAATTTTAACTGAGTAAAAAGTACAGAAATCGAGTTTTTGCAATATAATCGTGTTGAAAAGCTCGTAATCATTTGTATGAACTCCTAAATATGGATTAAAACTTATTTTGCAACCCTTTTGTAGAGGTTTTGGACGAGCGGGTCTAAATGGGCCGAACAATGGACCCGTTAGAATATTAACTGAGTAAAAAGTACATAAATCGAGTTTTTGCAATATAATTGTGTTGAAAAGCTCGTAATCAATTGTATGAACTCCTAAATTTTCATTAAAACTTATTTTGCAACCCTTTTGTAGAGGTTTCGGACGAGCGGGTCTAAATGGGCCGAACAATTGACCCGTTAGAATTTTAACTGAGTAAAAAGCACAAAAATCGAGTTTTTGCAATATAATCGTGTTGAAAAGCTCGTAATCAATTGTATGAACTCCTAAATTTGGATTAAAACTTATTTTGCAACCCTTTTGTAGAGGTTTCGGACGAGCGAGTCTAAATGGGCCGAACAATGGACCCGTTGGAATTTTC
The DNA here is from genome assembly GCA_030270665.1 of Hibiscus trionum. Classification (NCBI taxonomy): domain Eukaryota; kingdom Viridiplantae; phylum Streptophyta; class Magnoliopsida; order Malvales; family Malvaceae; genus Hibiscus; species Hibiscus trionum. Next base: position 30,654,762 of record BSYR01000010.1, on the reverse strand, counting down.
ACCGAGTAAAATGCACAAAAATCGAGTTTTTGCAATTTAATTGTGTTGAAAAACTCGTTATCAATTGTATGAACTCCTAAATTTGGATTAAAACTTATTTTGCAACCCTTTTGTAGAGGTTTTAGACGAGCGGGTCTAAATGGGCCAAACAATGGACCCGTTAGAATTTTAACTGAGTAAAAAGTACAGAAATCAAGTTTTTGCAATATAGTCATGTTGAAAAGCTCGTAATCAATTATATGAAATCGTAAAATTTTATTCTAACTTGTTTTACGGTCTTTTTTGTGGAGGTTTCGGACGAGCGGGTCTAAATGGGGCGAACAATGGACCCTTTAGAATATTAACTGAGTAAAAAGAGAAGAAATTGTGTTTTTGCAATATAATCGTGTTGAAAAGCTCGTAAACAATTGTATGAACTCCTAAATTTGGATTAATACTTATTTTGCAACCCTTTTGTAGAGGTTTCGGACGAGCGGGTCTAAATGGGTCGAACAATGGACCCGTTAGAATTTTAATTGAGTAAAAAGAACTATAATCGAGATTTTGCAATATAATCGTGTTGAAAAGCTCGTAATCAATTATATGAACTCCTAAAATTTGATTCTAACTTCTTTTGCAGTCTTTTTTGTAAAGGTTTTGGACGAGCGGGTCTAAATGGGCAGAACAATGGACCAGTTAGAATTTTAACTTAGTAAAAAGTACATAAAATCGAGTTTTTGCAATATAATCGTATTGAAAAGATCGTAATCAATTGTATGAACTCCTAAATTTGGATGAAAACTTATTTTGCAACCCTTTTGAAGAGGTTTTGGACGAGCGGGTTTAATGGGCCGAAAAATGCACCCGTTAGAATTTTAACTGAGTAAAAAGTACAGAAATCAAGTTTCTGCAATATAGTCGTGTTGAAAAGCTTGTAATCAATTATATGAAATCCTAAAATTTGACTCTAACTTGTTTTGCGGTCTTTTTTGTAGAGGTTTCGGACGAGCGGGTCTAAATGGGGCGAACAATGGACCCTTTAGAATTTTAACTGAGTAAAAAGAACACAAATCGAGTTTTTGCAATATAATTGTATTGAAAAGCTCGTAATCAATTGTATGAACTCCTAAATTTGGATTAAAACTTATTTTGCAACCCTTTTGTAGAGGTTTCGGACGAGCGGGTCTAAATGGGCTGAATAATGGACCGGTTAGAATATTAACTGAGTGAAAAGAACAATAATCAAGTTTTTGCAATATAATCGTGTTGAAAAGCTCTTAATCAATTATATGAACTCCTAAAATTTGATTAAAATTTATTTTGCGATCTTTTTTGTAAAGGATTCGGACGAGCGGATCTAAATGGGCCGAACAATGGACCCGTTAGAATTTTAACTGAATAAAAAGTACAAAAATCGAGTTTTTGCAATATAATCATGGTTAAAAGCTCAAATCAATTGTATGAACTCCTAAATTTTGATTAAAACTTATTTTGCAACCCTTTTGTAGAGGTTTCGAACGAGCGAGTCTAAATGGGCCGAACAATGGACCCGTTAGAATTTTAACTGAGTAAAAAGCACAAAAATTGAGTTTTTGCAATATAATCGTGTTGAAAAGCTCATAATCAATTGTATGAACTCCTAAATTTGGATTAAAACTTATTTTGCAACCCTTTTGTAGAGGTTTCGGACGAGCGAGTCTAAATGGGCCGAACAATGGACCCGTTAGAATTTTCACTGAGTAAAATGCACAAAAATCGAGTTTTTGCAATAAAATTGTGTTGAAAAACTCGTTATCAATTGTATGAACTCCTAAATTTGGATTAAAACTTATTTTGCAACCCTTTTGTAGAGGTTTCGGACGAGCGGGTCTAAATGGGCCAAACAATGGACCCGTTAGAATTTTAACTGAGTAAAAAGTACAGAAATCAAGTTTTTGCAATATAGTCGTGTTGAAAAGCTCGTAATCAATTATATGAAATCCTAAATTTTGATTAAAATTTATTTTGCGATCTTTTTTGTAAAGGGTTCGGACGAGCGGGTCTAAATGGGCCAAACAATGGAGACGTTAGAATCTTAACTAAGTAAAAAGTACAGAAAACGAGTCTTGTAATATAATCGTATAGAAAAGCTCGTAATCAATTGTATGAAATCCTAAATTTGGATTAAAACTTATTTTGCAACCCTTTTGTAGAGGTTTCGGACGAGCGGTTCTAAATGGGCCAAACAATGGACCCGTTAGAATTATAACTGAGTAAAAAGCACAAAAATCGAGTTTTTGCAATATAATTGTGCAGAAAAGCTCGTAATCAATTGTATGAACTCCTAAATTTGGATTAAAACTTATTTTGCAACCCTTTTGTAGAGGTTTCGGACGAGCGGGTCAAATGGGCCGAACCATGGACCCGTTAGAATATTAACTGAGTAAAAAGAACAGAAATCAAGTTTTTGCAATATAGTCATGTTGAAAAGCTCGTAATCAATTATATGAAATCGTAAAATTTTATTCTAACTTGTTTTGCGGTCTTTTTTGTAGAAGTTTCGGACGAGCGGGTCTAAATGGGGCGAACAATGGACCCGTTAGAATTTTAACTGAGTAAAAAGAACAAAAATCGAGTTTTTGCAATATAATTGTGTTGAAAAGCTCGTAATCAATTGTATGAACTCCTAAATTTTGATTAAAACTTATTTTGCAACCCTTTTGTAGAGGTTTCGGACGAGTGGGTCTAAATGGGCCGAACAATGGACCTGTTAGAATTTTAACTGAGTAAAAAGAACTGTAATCGAGATTTTGCAATATAATCATGTTGAAAAGCTCGTAATCAATTATATGAACTCCGAAAATTTGATTCTAACTTATTTTGCGGTCTTTTTTGTAAAGGTTTTGGACGAGCGGGTCTAAATGGGCCGAACAATAGACCCGTTAGAATTTTAACTGAGTAAAAAGTACAGAAATCAAGTTTTTTCAATATAATCGTATTGGAAAGCTTGTAATTAATTGTATGAACTCCTAAATTTGGATTAAAACTTATTTTGCAACATTTTTGTAGAGGTTTCGGACGAGCGGTTTTAAATGGGCCGAACAATGTACCCGTTAGAATTTTAACTGAGTAAAAAGCACAAAAATCGAGTTTTTGCAATATAGTCGTGTTGAAAAGCTCGTAATAAATTATATGTAATCCCAAAATTTGATTCTAACTTGTTTTGCGGTCTTTTTTGTAGAGGTTTCGGACGAGCGGGTCTAAATGGGGCGAACAATGGACCCTTTAGAATTTTAACTGAGTAAAAAGAACAAAAATTGAGTTTTTGCAATATAATAGTGTTGAAATTCTCGTAATCAATTGTATGAACTCCTAAATTTGGATTAAAACTTATTTTGCTACCCTTTTGTAGAGGTTTCGGACGAGCGGGTCTAAACGGGCCGAACAATGGACCCGTTAGAATATTAACTGAGTAAAAAGAACAGAAATCAAGTTTTTGCAATATAATCGTGTTGAAAAGCTCTTAATCAATTATATGAACTCCTAAAATTTGATTAAAATTTATTTTGCGATCGTTTTTGTAAAGGGTTCGGACGAGCGGGTCTAAATGGGCCAAACCATGGACCCGCTAGAATATTAACTGGGTAAAAAGTACAGAAAACGAGTTCTGCAATATAATCGTATAGAAAAGCTCGTAATCAATTGTATGAACTCCTAAATTTGGATTAAAACTTATTTTTCAACCCTTTTGTAGAGGTTTCGGACGAGCAGTTCTAAATGGGCCGAACAATGGACCTATTAGAATTTTAACTGAGTAAAAAGCACAAAAATCGAGTTTTTGCAATATAATTGTGCAGAAAAGCTCATAATGAATTGTATGAACTCCTAAATTTGGATTAAAACTTATTTTGCAACCCTTTTGTAGAGGTTTCGGACGAGCGGGTCTAAATGGGCCGAACAATGGACCCGTTAGAATATTAACTGAGTAAAAAGAACAGAAATCGAGTTTTTGCATTATAATCGTGTTGAAAAGCTCTTAATCAATTATATGATCTCCTATAATTTGATTAAAACATATTTTGCGATCTTCTTTGTAAAGGTTTCGGACGAGCGGGTCTAAATGGGGCGAACAATGGACCCGTTAGAATTTTAACTGAATAAAAAGTACAGAAATCGAGTTTTTGCAATATAATCGTGTTGAAAAGCTCGTAATCAATTGTATGAACTCCTAAATTTTGATTAAAACTTATTTTGCAACCCTTTTGTAGAGGTTTCGGACGAGCGGGTCTAAATGGGCCGAACAATGGACCCGTTAGAATTTTAACTTAGTAAAAAGAACTGTAATCGAGATTTTGCACTACAATCATGTTGAAAAGCTCGTAATCAATTATATGAACTACGAAAATTTGATTCTAACTTATTTTGCGGTCTTTTTTGTAAAGGTTTCGGACGAGCGGGTTTAAATGGGCTGAACAATGGACCCGTTAGAATTTTAACAGAGTAAAAAGTACAGAAATTGAGTTTTTTCAATAAAATCATATTGAAAAGCTCGTAATTAATTGTATGAACTCCTAAATTTGGATTAAAACTTATTTTGCAACACCTTTGTAGAGGTTTCGGACGAGCGATTTTAAATGGGCCGAACAATGGACCCGTTAGAATTTTAACTGAGTAAAAAGCATAAAAATCAAGTTTTTGCAATATAATTGTGTTGAAAAGCTCGTAATCAATTGTATGAACTCCTAAATTTGGATTAAAACTTATTTTGCAATCCTTTTGTAGAGGTTTCGGACGAGCGGGTCTAAATGGGCCGAACAATGGACCCGTTAGAATATTAACTGAGTAAAAAGAACAGAAATCGAGTTTTTGCAATATAATGATGTTGGAAAGCTCGCAATCAATTGTATAAACTCCTAAATTTGGATTAAAACTTATTTTGCAACCCTTTTGTAGAGTTTTCGGACGAGCTGGTCTAAACGGGCCGAACAATGGACCCGTTCGAATTTTAACTGAGTAAAAAGATCATAAATCATGTTTTTGCAATATAATCGTGTTGAAAAGCTCTTAATCAATTATAGGAACTCCTAAAATTTGATTAAAACTTATTTTGCGATCTTTTTTGTAAAGGTTTCGGACGAGTGGGTCTAAATGGGTCGAACAATGGACCCGTTAGAATTTTAACTGAGTAAAAACTACATAAATCGAGTTTTTGCAATATAATCGTGTTGAAAAGCTCGTAATCAACGGGTCCATTGTTCGGCCCATTTAGACCCGCTCGTCCGAAACCTCTACAATTGGGGTACAAAATAAGTTTTAATCCAAATTTAGGAGTTCATAAAATTGATTAAGAGCTTTTCAACACGATTATATTGCAAAATCTCGACTTTTGTAATTTTTACTGAGTTAAAATTCTAACGGGTCCATTGTTCGGCCCATTTAGACCCGCTCGTCCGAAACCTCTACAAAAAAGACCGCAAATCAAGTTAGAAACAAATTTTAGGAGTTCATATAATTGATTACCAGATTTTCAACACGATTATATTTCGAAAACACGATTTTTTTACTTTTTACTTAGTTAAAATACTAACGGGTCCATTGTTCGGCCCATTTGGACCCGCTCGTCCGAAACCTCTACAAAAGGGTTGCAAAATAAGTTTTAATCCAGATTTAGGAGTTCATACAATTGATTACGAGCTTTTCAACACGATTATATTGCAAAAACTCGATTTTTGTACTTTTTACTCCGTTAAAATTCTAACGGGTCCAATGTTCGGCCCATTTAAACCCGATGGTCTGAAACCACTACAAAAAAGGTTGCAAAATAAGTTTTAATCCAAATTTAGCAGTTCATAAAATTGATTACGAGCTTTTCAACATGATTATATTGCATAAACTCGATTTCTGTACTTTTTACTCAGTTAAAATTCTAACGAGTCCATTGTTCGGCCCATTTAGACCCGCTCGTCCGAAACCTCTACAAAAAAGACCGCAAACAAGTTTTAATCAAATTTAAGAGTTCATATAATTAATTTCGAGCTTTTCAACACGATTATATTGCAAAAACTCGATTTCTGTACTTTTTACTCATTTAAAATTCTAACGGGTCCATTGTTCGACCCATTTAGACCCGCTCGTCTGAAACCTCTACAAAAAAGACCGCAAAATAATTTAGAATCAAATTTTAGAAGTTCATATAATTGATTACGAGCTTTTCAACACGATTATATTTCAAAAACTCGATTTCTGAACTTTTTACTCAGTTAAAATTCCAATGGGTGAGCATGCGATGATGGCCTGGTGGTCAGAGCACGCTCACCTACTCCACTCCCTTCCCCTTAGGTCCCGGGTTCAAGACCCCTCAGGAGCATTGCCTTCACCTAGATTTCCCCCTCCCCCTCTAGGTAGAAGTAGAATAGGATTTTCAAAAAAAAAAAAATTCCAATGGGTCCATTGTTCTGCCCATTTAGACCCGCTCGTCCGAAATCTGTACCAGAGGGTTGCAAAATAAGTTTTAATCCAAATATAGGAGTTCATAATATTGATTACGAGCTTTTCAACACGATTATATTGAAAAAACTAGAATTCTGTACTTTTTATTCAGTTAATATTCTAACGGGTCCATTGTTCGGCACATTTAGACCCGCTCGTCTGAAACCTCTACAAAAGGGTTGCAAAATAAGTTTTAATCCAAATTTAGGAGTTCGTACAATTTATTACGAGCTTTTCAACACGTTTATATTGCAAAAACACGATTTCTGTACTTTTTTTCTCAGTTAAAATTCTAACGGATCCATTGTTCGGCCCATTTAGATCCGCTCGTCCGAAACATCTACAAAAAAGACCGCAAAACAAGTTAGAATCAAATTTTAGGAGTTCATATAATTGATTACGAGCTTTTCAACATGATTATATTGCAATAACTCGATTACTGTACTTTTTACTCAGTTAAAATTCTAACAGGTCTGTAATACCCATTTTATGTCCGGTCTATAACTGTTATTTTTTGTTCGAATAATAGTATTATTATTATACCTTATTGTATTAAAAAAAGCAAAAGCAAATAAAAAAAGAAAAAGAAAAAAAGAAAAAGAAAAAGAACAAAAGAAAGGTAAAAACCGTGGATGCCATGCAAGGCATCCACGTGAAACTGCCATTTGACTCATCCCCCTCCCATCACTATAAATAGGGAGGCAAAGCAAATGTGAAGGAACACACATAGACAGACACGGCAAAGCCATTGAAATGGCTAACAAATGCCATGGAAATGGCGCAAAGTTTAGGGGCAGTGCCCTTTTAATGGTTCGAACAGTTGGTTCGATCAGAGGTCCTGTCGAGGCTCGTTCGAATCAATTTTTAAATTATGGCGAGATGATGCGGAGATCTTGCTAGGGGTCGGTCGAAGTTCTTCATTCGAGCTTCTAGTATGGTAAATTTTGATCTTTATCTTTGTATTTATTTTAATGTCGGCTTTTTGTAATAAATATTTTTGTATGAAATATAAGATGTTTTTATATTTGTTCGTATGTTTTTATTTTATATGCCATTTTTGTATATTTTAATTTTATTATGTATGTTATGCTTGTATGAATTATTTATATATTCGGATATATTGTTTAATTAAATTTTAAATTAAAACATTTTTTATTAGGGATTATCATGAAAAAACGTACCCCGAGTGTAAGGGTGCCGCTTTCCTTTAGTCCCTATTATAAAATATCATTTTTAATTCTAAATTATAATTTTTAAAATAAATTCCCTTCAGTCGGGAATCTAACAGAAATTATGCCTCGAACGTAGGGGTGTAAATTTCTTTTTTACGAAAATTATGCCCCGAACGTAGGGGTGTAAATTCCCTTTTGATACGAAAATTATGCCTCGGTTGTTGGGGTGTAAATTTGATTTTCTACAAACAAATATTCGTTTAAATATTTTAAGGGATCACATTGATAAATTATATTCGAATTCATAATTCCACCATTAAGACATTACGTAATCGACAGGTACCAATTTTGGGCGTTGTGGGGGTGCTCACCCTTCCCCACACGTAACCGACTCCCGAACCTATTTTCTGGTTTCGCAGACCAAAACTCGTTGTTTTAATAAAAAATAAAAAAAACAAGTTTTATTAAAATAACCGGGTTTTCAGGTGTTCCAATCGCACCTAAAGTAAAACTAAGGATTGGTGGTGACTCACTCGTTGTTACAGCTTGGCGACTCCTCTAGGGACTTTTTTTTAGAGAGTCAAGCCATAAGTGGATTACTTTTTGTCTATAGGTGGAAATTATGACTTTGATTTAATTAATTTGTGATTCTTATTTTTTTTCTAAATTTTTTACAAATTTTTTTTTTATAAATTTGTTTTCTGAGTTTTCATATCATGAGCTCTATACCCGAGCTTCGTCCCTTAAGTGGGAGTGAGAAACCACGCCTTCGTGAGATACTCCCTCTGTGTAGGATGGTGAAACGCTTCTGGGATATAGGTCCCTTTGTCTTCGTGAGACCTCTGTCTCCGTGCAGACCTAGGGAAATGTATCCTCCCGAATCGATGTCCTAGCGATAGTTCGGGTACCGTTACTTTAGAACCAAAACACATATAGTAAACCCTAAGAGCTTACCCCTTAAAGCCAAACCAAAACTCTGCCCGTTAGCAGTCACCATGTTTAGATTTTGATGCCTTTATTTGCTATATATGTTCAATTTTGGTTGCTGCTAATTTTTGTCTTATTCATTATATTCATTTGACTCTTTTATTATGAACTAACTTGTTTCTTCTCTTTGGTGATCATGTTGCATTAAGTCATTCATTCCACATTAATTACATGACACCACTATAACATTTTAATTTTTGCACTTCATCAGCATGAAGTATTGATTCACGAGACGTTCCCTATTTGAAAATTTATCATCGGGAGAAAATCTAGTTCAGTAGATATCAATGCAACATTCAAAAGTTGCGAATAAATCCCGTAAATTCGGAAGTTGAACCACGGAAACTATTTTTGAATCAGTACTTGCGCATCTAGGACATGCACCTTGCATTTACATGCATTCATTTCGTAACTTTGAAACCGATCTTGGGATGCCCCATGTTAGCAAATATCGGATAAAGCAAAGTTGACCAATCTAACATCATGCAAGAGCCCGGTCCAGGGGCATTTTCAAATAACCTTTGCACTCATACAGACATCATACCTCTACAAGGCCCCAAGCTGAGAACATTCCTCGACGAGTTTAGAAAGCGAGCCTCCGATGCCGAGTCAGACTTCTGCACCCTAGACGACTACATCAATTATTGTCTGTAGCACTATGCCAGAGCCAAAAAGTGATGAGCTACCATGAACCGAAAACAAATTTATGGACTCGACCGGGGGCAACATAACGCGTCCACGAGAACAATGAAAGCTTTTTGGGAAAAGGCGAAAACATACTTCAAGCCTTGCGTTCGCTTCAAGAGCAGTCGCAGACAAAAATATTCAGACTCGAGGGAGTAATCCCAAAGATGATCGAACCAAGGAAAGTTGGGCCATCCTCTCAGATAAGGCACTGAGCACTGTTTAATCAGAAGCAAATATCTGACTAGCAAAGAACCAGGGGTATCCTTTTAAGGGAAAAAACAGAATCTCATTCACATATCCATCATCATGCATCATCTATGTGCATTGTACATGCATTCAAGTCATCATGCATTTAGGCTAGACACATGCATTAAGCACAAAGCTAGGTGCATCTATAGCACATTTATGTCTTGAACGTATAAACAGGTCCAGGAAAGAGACCGAAGACCTCAACTGTGGGGCGACAACATAATGACCAACCTTTAGCCCTGAAGGAGGCCGAATATGCAAAAAGCTCGAACATCCAGGTAAAAACGGTAAATTTTTTCGAATAGACTACTAACTAATGTTCCATTTTCAGGTCATAACTTAATGTCATGAACTTCCAGAATCAACCTTTTTCCGATCTCACCTTCGTCAGTGGTGGTGAGCCAAGTAAATTTCCCTGGAAAAAAGAAAAAAACAAGATGACATCGAGATCATTCAGCTTAGAAGTTCAAGCCCAAAAAAGAATAAGGACAATGAAGCTTGGGGGGCAAACTTCTACTGAGATAAATTTTAAACAAAGATCAGAAGATCAAACTAAGTCAGAAGAAAGGAACTTCTACAAGAATTTCATGCATCTTTGCATCATCACAAAAGCAAGCACATGAACATCATCTGCATAAATACTATCAGGAGCTAACTTGGAACTTGTTACTTAAAGATTTTCCTAAACACCGTCCTTTCTTAAGGACACTTTTTTTCTTCTTCAGAATTTGAGTTTCTTAACTCCGTCCTTTCTTAAGGGCACTTTTTCTCAAAAACAGGAGTTTCTTAACTCCGTCTTTTCTTAAGGGGCACATTTTCTAAAAAATACGAGTTTTTTAACTCCGTCCTTTCTTAAGGACACATTTTCCCAAAATTGGAGTTTCTTAACTCCGTCCTTTCTTAAGGGCACTTTTTCTCAAAAACACGAGTTTCTTAACTTCGTCCTTTCTTAAGGGCACATTTTCTAAAAAACACGAGCTTCTTAACTCTGTCCTTTCTTAAGGACACATTTTCCCAAAATTGGAGTTTCTTAACTCTGTCCTTTCTTAAGGGCACTTTTCTCAAAAACAAGAGTTTCTTAACTCCGTCCTTTCTTAAGGGCACATTTTCTCAAAAACACGAGTTTCTTAACTCCGTCCTTTCTTAAGGGCACTTTTTCTCGAAAACACGAGTTTCTTAACTCCGTCCTTTCTTAAGGACACCTTTTCCCAAAATTGGAGTTTCTTAACTCTGTTCTTTCTTAAGGACACCTTTTTTTTTAAATTAAAGTTTCTTAACTCCGTTCTTTCTCAAGGATAACTTTTCTCAAAGCAAGAGTTTCTTAACTTCGTCCTTTCTTAAGGACACATTTTCTCAAAACAAGAGTTTTTTTTTAACTCTGCCCTTTCTTAAGGACACATTTTCTTAAATTTCGTCATTTCTTAAGGATACTTTTTCTCAAAAATTGGGTTTTCTTAATTCCATCCTTTCTTAAGGATAGTCTTAAAAATGTGAATTTCTCAACTTCGTCCTCTCATGAGGATCAAAGCTATTTTGGAAAGTCCGACAGAAATATCGGCACAACGTGCTTAAACACGGTTAAGTTTAAGAAAATGGATAATTCAAATGTCCATCGAAAATCCATTGTCACAAATGGTCGAAGGAAAATAAATCCTTTGGGAAAATCCAATCTCATGATTGGTAGAAACTGATTGTACCTAGGGGAATGGTACAACTAGCCCAGAGCAAACGGCTACCGGTAAAGGCAAGTCAAAATCGTTGATCCCTGTGCATTTGGGAAAATGCAGATTCGAAAGCCGAAAAATATATCGGTATAACGTGCTTAAACACGATTAATTTTAAGAAAATGGACAATTCAGATGTCTATCGAAAATCCATTTTCACGAATGGTCCAAGGAAAATAAATCCTTTGGAAAAATCCAATCTCATGATTGGTATAAACTGATTGTACCCAGGGGAATGGTACAACTAGCCCGGAGCAAACGGCTACCGGTAAAGGTAAATCAAATCCGTTCATCCCTGTGCATTTGGGAAAAATGCAAAAGAAGTGTAAACCAGAGACACTCTTCCTCGTCTCGTTGATGGAATTCCAGTACTAATCAGATCTTCTCGCATCAATGGAGTTGCAGTAGATCGACCCTTTTTCAGATCTTCTCGCATCTATGGAGTTGCAGTAGATCGACACTTCTTCAGATCTTCTCGCATCTATGGAGTTGCAGTAGATCGACCCTTTTTCAGACCTTCTCGCATCAATGGAGTTGCAGTAGATCACCCCTTCTTCAGATCTTCTAGCATCAATGGTGTTGCAGTAGATCACCCCTTCTTCAGATCTTCTAGCATCAATGGAGTTGTAGTAGATCACCCCTTCTTCAGATCTTCTAGCATCAATGGAGTTGCAGTAGATCACCCATTCTTCAGATCTTCTCGCATTAATGGAGTTGCAGCAGATCGACCCTTCTTCAGATCTTCTCGCATTAATGGAGTTGCAGTAGATCGACCCTTTTCAGATCTTCTCGCATCAATGGAGTTGCAGTAGATCACCCCTTCTTCAGATCTTCTCGCATCTATGGAGTTGCAGTAGATCGACCCTTTTTCAGATCTTCTCGCATCAATGGAGTTGCAGTAGATCACCCCTTCTTCAGATCTTCTCGCATCTATGGAGTTGCAGTAGATCGACCCTTTTTCAGATCTTCTCGCATCAATAGAGTTGCAGTAGATCACCCCTTCTTCAGATCTTCTCGCATCTATGGAGTTGCAGTAAATCAACACTTCTTCAGATCTTCTTGCATCAATGGAGTTGCAGCAGATCGACCCTTCTTCAGATCTTCTCGCATCAATGGAGTTGCAGTAGATCACCCCATTTTCAGATATTCTCGCATCAATAGAGTTGCAGTAGATCACCCCATTTTTAGATATTCTCGCATCAATAGAGTTGCAGTAGATCGACACTTCTTCAGCTCTTCTCGTATCAATGGAGTTGCAGATGACCAACCCTTCTCCAGATCTCCTTGCATCTACAGAGTTGCAGCAGATCAAGCCTTTCCTTCCAGATCACGCTACCTCGTTCAGTACAATCACTTCTTTAAAAAAAAAGAAGCAAAAAGGGAGAGAGAACTTTTGTCATATCCTATCGCTTCATCGGTATCGTAGTTAGACCAAGTGTCAGAAATTTTATCATTCGATCATGTCCCCTCAGACCAATTGTCAAAACCATCATCCTTCGATCCTGTTTCTTCGTTAGTGTTGCAGCCGGATCAAGTTTTGCAGACCTTGCTTCTTCATCAATGTCGCAGTTAGGTCTCCGTAGTTTAAAGATTGTCTCCCCAGCGGATCGTTCCATTTTGAAGATTTTGCCTACAAAGAGCGATCGAGCAGATCAACTGAAGCTTAGAAGAAGTGGTGGTCAAAGGAAGGAATCCAGATCCGAACGGACATAAAATGGTTATCCTTTTATCTTTGCTCTATTCCTGTTACACATCAATGAGCAAAGAGGGGCAGCTGTAATACCCATTTTATGTCCTGGCTATAACTGTTATTTTTTGTTCGAATAATAGTATTATTATTATACCTTATTGTATTAAAAAAGCAAAAGCAAATAAAAAAAGAAAAAAGAAAAAAAACAAAAGAAAGGTAAAAATCGTGGATGCCATGCAAGGCATCCACGTGAAACTGCCATTTGACTCATCCCCCCTCCCCATCACTATAAATAGGGAGGCAAAGCAAATGTGAAGGAACACACACAGACAGACACGACAAAGCCATAGAAATGGCTAACAAATGCCATGGAAATGGCGCAAAGTTTAGGGGCAGTGCCCCTTTCGAACCTTAGGGGCAGTGCCCTTTTAATGGTTCGAATAGTTGGTTCAATCAGAAGTCCTGTCAAGGCTCGTTCGAATCAATTTTTAAATTATGGCGAGATGATGCGGAGATCTTGCTAGGGGTCGGTCGAAGTTCTTCATTCGAGCTTCTAGTAGGGTAAATTTTGATATTTATCTTTGTATTTATTTTAATGTCGGCTTTTTGTAATAAATATAAGATGTTTTTATATTTGTTGGTATGTTTTTATTTTATATGCCATTTTTGTATATTTTAATTTTATTATGTATGTTATGCTTGTATGAATTATTTATATATTCGGATATATTGTTTAATTAAATTTTAAATTAAAACCTTTTTTATTAGGGATTATCATGAAAAACGTGCCCCGAGTGTAAGGGTGCCGCTTTCCTTTAGTCCCTATTACAAAATATCATTTTTAATTCTAAAATATAATTTTTAAAATAAATTCCCTTCAGTCGGGAATCTAACAGAAATTATACCCCGAACGTAGGGGTGTAAATTTCTTTTTTACGAAAATTATGCCCCGAACGTAGGGGTGTAAATTCCCTTTTGATACGAAAATTATGCCTCGGTTGTTGGGGTGTAAATTTTGTTTTCTACAAACAAATATTCGTTTAAATATTTTAAGGGATCACATTGATAAATTATATTCGAATTCATAATTCCACCATTAAGACATTACGTAACTGACAGGTACCAATTTTGGGCGTTGTGGGGGTGCTCACCCTTCCCCACACGTAACCGACTCCCGAACCTATTTTCTGGTTTCGCAGACCAAAACTCGTTGTTTTAATAAAAACAATAAAAAACAAGTTTTATTAAAATAACCGGGTTTTCAGGTGTTCCAATCGCACCTAAAGTAAAACTAAGGATTGGTGGCGACTCACTCGTTGTTACAGCTCCATTGTTCGGCCCATTTAGACCCGCTCGTCCGAAACCTCTACAAAAGGGTTGCAAAATAAGTTTTAATCCAAATTTAAGAGTTCATACAATTGATTACGAGCTTTTTAACACGATTATATTGCAAAAACTCGATTTTATTACTTTTTACTCAGTAAAAAATTCTAACGGGTCCATTTGGACCCGCTCATCCGAAACCTCTACAAAAGGGTTGCAAAATAAGTTTTAATCCAAATTTAGGAGTTCATACAATTGATTACAAGCTTTTCAACACGATTATAATGCAAAAACTAGATTTCTGTACTTTTTACTCAGTTAAAATTCTAACGGGTCCATTGTTCGGCCTATTTAGACCCGCTCGTCCGAAACCTCTACATAAAAGACCGCAAAACAATTTAGAATCAAATTTTAGGAGTTCATACAATTGATTACGAGCTTTTCAACACGATTATATTGCAAAAACGATTTCTGTACTTTTTACTTAGTTAAAATTCTAACGGGTCCATTGTTCGGCCCATTTAGACCCGCTCGTCCGAAACCTCTATAAAAGGGTTGGAAAATAAGTTTTAATACAAATTTAGGAGTTCATACAATTGATTACGAGCTTTTCAACACGATTATATTGCAAAAACTCGATTTCTGTACTTTTTACTCCGTTAAAATTCTAACGGGTCCATTGTTCGGCCCATTTAAACCCGATCGTCCGAAACCTCTACAAAAGGGCTGCAAAATAAGTTTTAATCCAAATTTAGGAGTTCATATAACTGATTACAAGTTTTTCAACATGATTATATTGCAAAAACTCAATTTCTGTACTTTTTACTCAGTTAAAATTCTAACGGGTCCATTGTTTGGCCCATTTAGACCTGCTTGTCCGAAACCTCTACAAAAAAGACCGCAAAACAAGTTAGAATCAAATTTTAGGAGTTCATATAATTGATTACGAGCTTTTCAACACGATTATATTGCAAAAACTCTAATGAGCTTTTCAACCTCTAATGAGATTTCTTAAAAAAAAATTCTAACGTGTCCATTGTTCGGCCCATTTAGATCCGCTCGTCCGAAACCTCTACAAAAAAGGGCTGCAAAATAAGTTTTAATCCAAATTTTAGGAGTTCATATAATTTATTACGAGCTTTTCAACACTATTATATTGCAAAAACTCGATTTCTGTATTTTTTGACTTAGTTAAAATTCTAACGGGTCCATTGTTCGGCCCATTTAGACCTTCTCGTCCGAAACCTCTACAAAAGGGTTGCAAAATAAGTTTTAATCCAAATTTAGGAGTTAATAAAATTGGTTACGAGCTTTTCAACACGATTATATTGCAAAAACTCGATTTATGTACTTTTTACTCAGTTAAAATTCTAACGAGTCCATTGTTCGGCCCATTTAGACCAGCTCGTCCGAAACCTCTACAAAAAAGACCGCAAAACAAGTTAGAATCAAATTTTAGGAGTTCATATAATTGATTACGAGCTTTTCAACACGATTATATTGCAAAAACTCAATTTCTGTACTTTTTACTCAGATAAAATTCTAACGCGTCCATTGTTCGGCCCATTTAGACCCGCTCGTTTGAAACCTCTACAAAAAGGTTGGAAAATAAGTTTTAATCCAAATTTAGGAGTTCATATAATTGATTAAGAGCTTTTGAACACGATTATATTGCAAAAACTTGATTTCTGTACTTTTTACTCAGTTAAAATTCTAACGGGTCCATTGTTCGCCCCATTTAGACCCGCTCGTCCGAAACCTCTACAAAAGGGTTGCAAAATAAGTTTTAATCCAAATTTAGGAGTTAATAAAATTGATTACGAGCTTTTCAACACGATTATATTGCAAAAACTTGATTTCTGTACTTTTTACTCAGTTAAAATTCTAACGAGTCCATTGTTCAGCCCATTTAGACCCGCTCGTCCGAAACCTCTACAAAAAAGACCGCAAAACAAGTTAGAATCAAATTTTAGGAGTTCATATAATTGATTACGAGCTTTTCAACACGATTATATTGCAAAAACTCGATTTCTGTACTTTTTACTCAGTTAAAATTCTAACGGGTCCATTGTTCGGCCCATTTAGACCCGCTCGTCCGAAACCTCTACAAAAGGGTTGGAAAATAAGTTTTAATCAAAATTTAGGAGTTCATACAATTGATTACGAGCTTTTCAAGACGATTATATTGCAAAAACTTGATTTCTGTACTTTTTACTTAGTTAAAATTCTAACGGGTCCATTGTTCGGCCCATTTAGACCCGCTCGTCCGAAACCTCTACAAAAGGGTTGCAAAATAAGTTTTAATCCAAATTTAGGAGTTCATACAATTAATTACGAGCTTTTCAACACGATTATATTGAAAAAACTCGATTTCTGTACTTTTTACTCAGTTAAAATTCTAACGTGTCCATTGTTCGGCCCATTTAGACCCGCTCGTCCGAAACCTCAACAAAAAAGACCGCAAAACAAGTTTTAATCAAATTTAAGAGTTCATATAATTAATTTCGAGCTTTCCAACATGATTATATTGCAAAAATTCAATTTCTGTACTTTTTTACTTTGTTAAAATTCTAATGGGTCCTTTGTTCGGCCCATTTAGACCCGTTCATCTGAAACCTCTACAAAAGGGCTGCAAATATATTTTATTACGATCTTTTCAACATGATTATATTGCAAAAACTCGATTACTGTACTTTTTACTCAGTTAAAATTCTAACGGGTCCATTGTTCGGCCCATTTAGACCCGCTCGTCCGAAACCTCTACAAAAGGGTTGCAAAATAAGTTTTAATCCAAATTTAGGAGTTCATAAAATTAAATTACGAACTTTTCAACACGATTATATTTAAAAAACTAGAATTATGTACTTTTTATTCAGTTAATATTCTAACGGGTCCATTGTTCGTCCCATTTAGACCCGCTCGTCTGAAACCTTTACAAAACTGTTACAAAATAAGTTTTAATCCAAATTTAGGAGTTCATACAATTGATTACGAGCTTTTTAACACGATTATATTCAAAAACTTGATTTTATTACTTTTTACTAAGTAAAAATTCTAACGGGTCCATTGTTCGGCCCATTTGGACCCGCTCATCCGAAACCTCTACAAAAGGGTTGCAAAATAAGTTTTAATCCAAATTTAGGAGTTCAGACAATTGATTACGAGATTTTCAACACGATTATATTGCAAAGACCCGATTTTTGTACTTTTTACTCAGTTAAAATTCCAACAGGCCCATTGTTCGGCCCATTTAGACCCCCTCGTCCGAAACCTCTACAAAAGGATTGCAAACTTAAGTGTTAATCGAAATTTAGTAGTTCATACAATTGATTACGAGCTTTTCAACACGATTATATTGCAAAAACTCGATTTCTATACTTTTTACTCCGTTAAAATTCTAACGGGTCCATTGTTCGGCCCATTTAGACTCGCTCGTCCGAAACCTCTACAAAAGGGTTGCAAAATAAGTTTTAATCCAAATTTAGGAGTTCATACAATTGATTATGAGCTTTTCAACACAATTATATTGCAAAAACTCGATTTTTCTGCTTTTTACTCTCTTAAAATTCTAACGGGTCCATTGTTCGGCCCATTTAGACCCGCTCGTCCGAAACCTCTACAAAAGGGTTGGAAAATAAGTTTTAATCCAAATTTAGGAGTTCATACAATTGATTACGAGCTTTTCAACATGATTATATTGCCAAAACTCGATTTCTGTACTTTTTACTTTGTTAAAATTCTAACGGGTCAATTGTTCGGCCATTTAGACCCGCTCGTCCGAAACCTCTACAAAAAAGACCGCAAAACAAGTTAGAATCAAATTTTAAGAGTTCATATAATTGATTACGAGCTTTTCAACACGATTATATTGCAAAAACTCGATTACAGTACTTTTTACTCAGTTAAAATTCTAAAGGGTCCATTGTTTGGCCCATTTAGACCCGCTCGTCCGAAACCTCTACAAAAGGGTTGGAAAATAAGTTTTAATCCAAATTTAGGAGTTCATACAATTGATTACGAGCTTTTCAACACAATTATATTGCAAAAACTCGATTTCTGTACTTTTTACTCAGTTAAAATTCTAACAGGTCCATTGTTCGGCCCATTTAGACCTGCTCGTCCGAAACCTCTACAAAAGGGTTGCAAAATAAGTTTTAATCGAAATTTAGTTGTTCATACAATTGATTACGAGCTTTTCAACATGATTATATTGCAAAAACTCGATTTCTGTACTTTTTACTCAGTTAAAATTCTAACGGGTCCATTGATCGGCCCATTTAGACCCGCTCGTCCGAAACCTCTAAAAAAGGGTTGGAAAATAAGTTTTAATCCAAATTTAGGAGTTCATACAACTGATTATGAGCTTTTCAACACCATTATATTGCAAAAACTCGATTTCTGTACTTTTTTCTCAGTTAAAATTCTAACTGGTCCATTGTTCGGCCCATTTAGACCCGCTCGTCCGAAACCTCTACAAAAGGGTTGCAAAATAAGTTTTAATCCAAATTTAGGAGTTCATACAATTGATTACGAGCTTTTCAACACGATTATATTGCAAAAACTCGATTTCTGTACTTTTTTCTTAGTTAAAATTCTAACGGGTCCATTGTTCGGCCCATTTAGACCCGATCGTCCGAAACCTCTAAAAAAAGACCGCAAAACAAGTTAGAATCAAATTTAGGAGTTCATATAATTGATTACGAGCTTTTCAACACGATTATATTGCAAAAACTCGATTACTGTACTTTTTACTCAGTTAAAGTTCTAACGGGTCCATTGTTCGTCCCATTTAGACCCGCTCGTCCGAAACCTCTACAAAAAAGACAAGCAAAACAAGTTAGAATCAAATTTTAGGAGTTCATATAATTGATTACGAGCTTTTCAACACGATTATATTGCAAAAACTCAATTACAGTACTTTTTACTTAGTTAAAATTCTAACGGGTCCATTGTTCGGCCCATTTAAACCCGCTCGTCCGAAACCTCTACAAAAGGTTTGCAAAATAAGTTTTAATCCAAACTTAGGAGTTCATACAATTGATTATGAGCTTTTCAACACAATTATATTGCAAAAACTCAATTTTTGTGCTTTTTACTCTGTTAAAATTCTAATGGGTCCATTGTTCTGACCATTTAGACCCGCTTGTCCGAAACCTCTGCAAAAGGGATGGAAAATAAGTTTTAATACAAATTTAGGAGTTTCAAAAATATTATATTGCAAAAACTCACTTTTTGTACTTTCTACTCAGTTAAAATTCTAACGGATCCATTGTTCGGCCCATTTAGACTCGCTCGTCCGAAACCTCTACAAAAGAGACCCCAAAACAAATTAGAATCAAATTTTAGGAGTTTATATAATTGATAACGAGCTTTTCAACACAATTATATTGCAAAAACTTGATTTCTGTACTTTATACTCGGTTAAAATTCTAACAGGTCTAATGTTCGGCCCATTTAGACTCGCTCATCCGAAACCACTACAAAAGGGTTGCAAAATAAGTTTTAATCCATATTTAGGAGTTTATACAGTTGATTACGAGCTTTTCAACACAATTAGATTGCAAAAACTCGATTTTTGTACTTTTTACTCAGTTAAAATTCTAACGGGTCCATTGTTCGGCCCATTTAGACCCGCTCGTTTGAAACCCAACAAAAAAGATCCCAAAATAAGTTATAATCAAATTTTAAGAGTTCATATAATTGATAACGAGCTTTTCAACACTATTATATTGCAAAAACTTAATTTTTATACTTTTTACTCGGTTAAAATTCTAACGGGTCCATTGTTCGGCCCATTTAGACTCGCTCGTTGAAACCTTACGAAAAAGACTGCAAAGTAAGTTTTAATCGAAATTTAGGAGTTCATATAATTGATTACGAGCTTTTCAACACGATTATAATGCAAAAACTCGATTTCTGTACTTTTTACTCAGTTAAAATTCTAACGGGTCCATTGTTCAGCCCATTTTGACCCGCTCGTCCGAAACCTCTACAAAAGGGTTGGAAAATAAGTTTTAATCCAAATTTAGGAGTTCATACAATTGATTACGAGCATTTCAACACGATTATATTGCAAAAACTTGATTTCTGTACTTCTTACTCAGTTAAAATTCTAACAGGTCCTTTGTTCGGCCCATTTAGACCCGCTCGTCCCAAACCTCTACAAAAGGGTTGCAAAATAAGTTTTAATCCAAATTTAGGAGTTCATACAATTGATTACGAGCTTTTCAACACAATTATATTGCAAAAACTCGATTTCTGTACTTTTTACACAGTTAAAATTCTAACGGGTCCATTGTTCGGTCCATTTAGACACGCTCGTCCGAAACCTCTACAAAAAAGACCTCAAAACAAGTTAGAATCAAATTTAGGAGTTCATATAATTGATTACGAGCTTTTCAACATGATTATATTGCAAAAACTCGATTACAATACTTTTTACTCAGTTAAAATTCTAAAGGGTCCATTGTTCGGCCCATTTAGACCCGCTCATCCGAAACCTCTACAAAAGGGTTGCAAAATAAGTTTTAATCCAAATTTAATAGTTCATACAATTGTTTACGAGCTTTTCAACACGATTATATTGCAAAACTCGATTTCTTTACTTTTTACTCTGTTAAAATTCTAACGGGTCAATTGTTCGGCCCATTTAGACCCGCTCGTCCGAAACCATTACAAAAAAGATCGCAAAATAAGTTAGAATCAAGTTCTAGGAGTTCATATAATTGATTAAGAGCTTTTGAACACGTTTATATTGCAAAAACTCGATTACTGTATTTTTTACTCAGCTAAAATTCTAACGGGTCCATTGTTCGCCCCATTTAGTCACGCTCGTCCGAAAGCTCTACAAAAGGGTTGCAAAATAGGTTTTAATCCAAATTTAGGAGTTCATATAATTTATTATGAGCTTTTCAACACGATTATATTGCAAAAACTCGATTTCTGTACTTTTTATTCAGTTAAAATTCTAACAGGTCCATTGTTCGGCCCATTTAGACCCGCTCGTCCGAAACCTCTACAAAAAAGACCGCAAAACAAGTTAGAATCAAATTTAAGAGTTCAGATAATTAATTTCAAGCTTTCCAACATGTTTATATTGGAAAAACTCGATTTCTGTACTTTTTACTCAGTTAAAATTCTAACGGGTTCTTTGTTCGCCCCATTTAGACCCGTTCATCCGAAACCTCTGCAAAAAGGGCTGCAAAATAAGTTTTAATCCAAATTTAGGAGTTCATATAATTGATTACGAGCTTTTCAACACGATTATATTACAAAAACTCGATTATAGAACTTTTTACTTAGTTAAAATTCTAAAGGGTCCATTGTTCGGCCCATTTAGACCCGCTCGTCCGAAACCTCTACAAAAGGGTTGGAAAATAAGTTTTAATCCAAATTTAGGAGTTCATACAATTGATTACGAGCTTTTCAACACGATTATATTGCAAAAACTCGATTTCTGTACTTTTTACTCAGTTAAAATTCTAACAGGTCCATTGTTCAGCCCATTTAGACCCGCTCGTCCGAAAACTCTACAAAAAAGACCGCAAAAAAAGTTATAATCAAATTTTAGGAGTTTATATAATTGTTTGCGAGCTTTTTAACATGATTATTTTGCAAAAACTCGATTACTATACTTTTTACTCTTTTAAAATTCTAACGGTTCTATTGTTCGGCCTATTTAGACATGCTCGTCCGAAACCTCTACAAAAGGGTTGCAAAATAAGTTTTAATCCGAATGTAGGAGTTCATACAATTGATTACGAGATTTTCAACACGATTATATTGCAAAAACTAGATTTTTGTACTTTTAACTCCGTTAAAATTCTAACGGGTCCATTGTTCGGCCTATTTAGACCCGCTCTTCCGAAACCTCTAGAAAAAGAGCTGCAAAATAAGTTTTAATTCGAATTTTGGAGTTCATTTAATTGATTACAAGCCTTTCAACATGATTATATTGCAAAAACTCGATTTCTGTAATTTTTACTCAGTTAAAATTTTAACGGTCCATTTTTCGGCCCATTTAGACCCACTCGTCCGAAACCTCTACAAAAATGACCGCAAAACAAGTTTTAATCAAATTTTAGGTGTTCATATAATTGATTACGAGCTTTCCAACACGACTGTTTTGCAAAAACTCAATTTCTATACTTTTTACTCCGTTAAATTTCTAACGGGTCCATTGTTCGGACCATTTAGACCCGCTCGTCCAGAACCTCTACAAAAAGGCTGCAAAATAAGTTTTAATCCAAATTTAGGAGATCATAGAATTGATTACGAGCTTTTCAACACGATTATATTGCAAAAACTTGATTTCTGTACTTTTTACTCAGTTAAAATTCTAACGGGTCCATTGTTCGGCCCATTTAGACTCGCTTGTACGAAACCTCTACAAAAAGGGCTGCAAAATAAGTTTTAATCCAAATTTAGGAGTTCATATAATTGATTACGAGCTTTTCAACACGATTATATTGCAAAAACTTGATTTTTGTACTTTTTACTAAGTTAAAAATCAAACGGGTCCATTGTTCGGCCCATTTAGACCTGCTCATCCGAAACCCTTTTAAAAAAGACTGCAAAACAAGTTAGAATCAAATTTTAGGAGTTCATATAATTGATATCGAGCTTTTCAACACGATTATATTGCAAAAACTCGATTTTTGTACTTTTTACTTAGTTAAAATTCTAACGGTTCTATTGTTCGGCTCATTTAGACCCGCTCGTCCGAAACCTCTACAAAAGGGTTGCAAAATAAGTTTTAATCCAAATTTAGGAGTTCATACAATTGATTACTAGTTTTTTAACATGATTATATTGCAAAAACTCGATTTCTGTACTTTTTACTTAGTTAAAATTCTAACGGGTCCATTGTTCGGACCATTTAGACCCGCTCGTCCGAAACCTCTACAAAAAGGGCTGCAAAATATGTTTTAATCCAAATTTAGTAGTTCATATAATTGATTACGAGCTTCTCAACACGATTATATTGCAAAAACTCGATTTTTGTACTTTTTACTCTGTTAAAATTCTAACGGGTCCATTGTTCGGCCCATTTAGACTCGCTCGTCCGGAACTTCTACAAAAATGACCACAAAACAAGTTTTAATCAAATTATAGGAGTTCATATAGTTGATTACGAGCTTTCCAACACTATTGTATTGCAAAACCTTAATTTCTGAACTTTTGACTTAGTTAAAATTCTAAAAGGTCCATTGTTCGGCCCATTTAGACCCGCTCGTCCGAAACCTCTACAAAAGGGTTGCAAAATAAGTTTTAATCCAAATGTAGGAGTTCATCCAATTGATTACGAGCTTTTCAACACGATTATATTGCAAAAACTCGATTACTGTACTTTTTACTTTGTTAAAATTCTAACGGGACCATTGTTCGGCTCATTTAGACCCGCTCGTCCGAAACCTCTACAAAAAGGGCTGCAAAATAAGTTTTAATCCAAATTTAGGAGTTTATATAATTGATTACTAGCTTTTCAACACGATTATATTGAAAAAACTCAATTTCTGTACTTTTTACTTAGTTAAAATTCTAACGGGTCCATTGTTTGGCCCATTTAGACCCGCTCGTCCGAAAACTCTACAAAAAAGACCGCAAAACAAGTTTTAATCAAAATTTAGGAGTTTATATAATTGTTTGCGAGCTTTTTAACATGATTATTTTGCAAAAACTCGATTACTATACTTTTTACTCTTTTAAAATTCTAACGGTTCTATTGTTCGGCCCATTTAGACCTGCTCGTCCGAAACCTCTGCAAAAAGGTTGCAAAATAAGTTTTAATCCGAATGTAGGAGTTCATACAATTGATTACGAGATTTTCAACACGATTATATTGCAAAAACTAGATTTTTGTACTTTTAACTCCGTTAAAATTCTAACGGGTCCATTGTTCGGCACATTTAGACCCGCTCTTCTTAAACCTCTAGAAAAAGAGTTGCAAAATAAGTTTTAATCCGAATTTTGGAGTTCATTTAATTGATTACAAGCCTTTCAACACGATTATATTGCAAAAACTCGATTTCTGTAATTTTTACTCAGTTAAAATTTTAACGGTCCATTTTTCGGCCCATTTAGACCCACTCGTCCGAAACCTCTACAAAAATGACCGCAAAACAAGTTTTAATCAAATTTTAGGTGTTCATATAATTGATTACGAGCTTTCCAACACGACTGTTTTGCAAAAACTCAATTTCTATACTTTTTACTCTGTTAAAATTCTAACGGGTCCATTGTTCGGACCATTTAGACCCGCTCGTCAAGAACCTCTACAAAAAGGCTGCAAAATAAGTTTTAATCCAAATTTAGGAGTTCATAGAATTGATTACGAGCTTTTCAACACGATTATATTGCAAAAACTTGGTTTCTGTACTTTTTACTTAGTTAAAATTCTAACGGGTCTATTGTTTGGCCCATTTAGACTCACTTGTACGAAACCTCTACAAAAAGGGCTGCAAAATAAGTTTTAATCCAAATTTAGGAGTTCATATAATTGATTACGAGCTTTTCAACACGATTATATTGCAAAAACTTGATTTTTGTACTTTTTACTAAGTTAAAAATCAAACGGGTCCATTGTTCGGCCCATTTAGACCCGCTCATCCGAAACCCTTACAAAAAAGACTGCAAAACAAGTTAGAATCAAATTTTAGGAGTTCATATAATTGATTTCGAGCTTTTCAACACGATTATATTGCAAAAACTCAATTTTTGTACTTTTTACTCAGTTAAAATTCTAACGGTTCTATTGTTCGGCTCATTTAGACCCGCTCGTCCTAAACCTCTACAAAAGGGTTGCAAAATAAGTTTTAATCCAAATTTAGGAGTTCAAACAATTGATTACTAGCTTTTTAACATGATTATATTGCAAAAACTCGTTTTCTGTACTTTTTACTTAGTTAAAATTCTAACGGGTCCATTGTTCGGCCCATTTAGACCCGCTTGGTTGAAACCTCTACAAAAAAGACCGTAAAATGAGTTAGAATCAAATTTTAGGAGTTCAAATAATTGATTACGAGCTTTTCAACACGATTATATTTCAAAAACTCGATTACTGTACTTTTTACTCGGTTAAAATTCTAATGGGTCCATTGTTCGGCCCGTTTAAATCGGCTCGTCCGAAACCTCTACAAAAAGGGCTGCAAAATAAGTTTTAATCCAAATTTAGGAGTTCATATAATTGATTACGAGCTATCCAACACGATTAAATTGCAAAAACTCGATTTCTGTACTTTTTACTCCATTAAAATTCTAATGGGTGCATTGTTCGGCCCATTTAAACCCGTTCGTCTGAAACCTCTACAAAAATGACCGCAAAACAAGTTATAATCAAATTTTAGGAGTTTATATAATTGATTACGAGCTTTTCAACACGATTATATTGCAAAAACTCAATTTATGTTCTTTTTACTCAGTTAAAATTCTAACGGGTCCATTGTTCGGCCCATTTAGACCCGCTCGTCCGAAACCTCTACAAAAGAGTTGAAAAATAAGTTTTAATCCAAATTTAGGATTTCATACAATTGATTACGAGCTTTTCAACACGATTATATTGCAAAAACTCGATTACTGTACTTTTTACTAAGTTAAAATTCTAACGGTTCCATAGTTCGCCCCATTTAGGCCCGCTCGTCCGAAACATCTAGAAAAGGGTTGCAAAATAATTTTACTCAGTTAAAATTCTAACGGGTCCATTGTTAGGCCCATTTAGACCTGCTTGTCCGAAACCTCTACAAAAAAGACCGCAAAACAAGTTATAATCAAATTAAAGAGTCCATATGATTGATTTCTAGCTTTCTAACATGATTATATTGCAAAAACTCGATTTTTGTACTTTTTACTCTATTAAAATTCTAATGGGTCCATTGTTCGACCCATTTAGACCCGGTTGTTCTAAACCTCTACAAAAGGGTTGGAAAATAAGTTCTAATACAAATTTAGGAGTTCATACAATTAATTACGAGCTTTTCAACACGATTATATTGCAAAAACTCGATTTTTGTACTTTTTACTCCGTTAAAATTGTAATGGGTCCATTGTTCGGCCCATTTAAACCTGATCGTCTGAAACCTCTTCAAAAAAGGCTGCAAAATAAGTTTTAATACAAATTTAGGAGTTCATACAATTGATTACGAGCTTTTCAACATGATTATAATGCAAAAACTCGATTTTTGTACGTTTTACTCAGTTAAAATTCTAACGGGTCCATTGTTCGGCCCATTGAGACCCGCTCGTCCGAAACCTCTACAAAAAAGACCGCAAAACAAGTTAGAATAAAATTTTAGGAGTTCATATAATTGATTATGAGCTTTTCAACACGATTATATTGCAAAAACTTGATATATGAACTTTTTACTCAGTTAAAATTCTAACGGGTCCATTGGTCGGCCCATTTAAACCCGCTCGTCCGAAACCTCAACAAAAGTGTTGCAAAATAAGTTTTAATCCAAATTTAGGAGTTCATACAATTGATTATAAACTCTTCAACACAATTATATTGCAAAAACTCGATTTTTGCGCTTTTTACTCTGTTAAAATTCTAACGGGTCCATTGTTCGGCCCATTTAGACCCGCTCGTCCGAAACCTCTACAATTGGGGTACAAAATAAGTTTTAATCCAAATTTAGGAGTTCATAAAATTGATTAAGAGCTTTTCAACACGATTATATTGCAAAATCTCGACTTTTGTAATTTTTACTGAGTTAAAATTCTAACGGGTCCATTGTTCGGCCCATTTAGACCCGCTCGTCCGAAACCTCTACAAAAAAGACCGCAAATCAAGTTAGAAACAAATTTTAGGAGTTCATATAATTGATTACCAGATTTTCAACACGATTATATTTCAAAAACACGATTTTTTTACTTTTTACTTAGTTAAAATACTAACGGGTCCATTGTTCGACCCATTTGGACCCGCTCGTCCGAAACCTCTACAAAAGGGTTACAAAATAAGTTTTAATCCAGATTTAGGAGTTCATACAATTGATTAAGAGCTTTTCAACAAGATTATATTGCAAAAACTCAATTTTTATACTTTTTACTCAGTTAAAATTCTAACGGGTCCATTGTTCGGCCCATTGGGACCCGCTCGTCCGAAACCTCTACATAAGGGTTGCAAAATAAGTTTTAATCCAAATTTAGGAGTTCATATAATTGATTACGAGCTTTTCAACACGATTATATTGCAAAAACTCGATTTCTGTACTTTTTACTCCGTTAAAATTCTAACGGGTCCAATGTTCGGCCCATTTAAACCCGATGGTCTGAAACCACTACAAAAAAGGTTGCAAAATAAGTTTTAATCCAAATTTAGCAGTTCATAAAATTGATTACGAGCTTTTCAACATGATTATATTGCATAAACTCGATTTCTGTACTTTTTACTCAGTTAAAATTCTAACGAGTCCATTGTTCGGCCCATTTAGACCCGCTCGTCCGAAACCTCTACAAAAAAGACCGCAAACAAGTTTTAATCAAATTTAAGAGTTCATATAATTAATTTCGAGCTTTTCAACACGATTATATTGCAAAAACTCGATTTCTGTACTTTTTACTCATTTAAAATTCTAACGGGTCCATTGTTCGACCCATTTAGACCCGCTCGTCTGAAACCTTTACAAAAAAGACCGCAAAATAATTTAGAATCAAATTTTAGAAGTTCATATAATTGATTACGAGCTTTTCAACACGATTATATTTCAAAAACTCGATTTCTGAACTTTTTACTCAGTTAAAATTCCAATGGGTGAGCATGCGATGATGGCCTGGTGGTCAGAGCACGCTCACCTACTCCACTCCCTTCCCCTTAGGTCCCGGGTTCAAGACCCCTCAGGAGCATTGCCTTCACCTAGATTTCCCCCCTCCCCCTCTAGGTAGAAGTAGAATAGGATTTTCAAAAAAAAAAAAAATTCCAATGGGTCCATTGTTCTGCCCATTTAGACCCGCTCGTCCGAAATCTGTACCAGAGGGTTGCAAAATAAGTTTTAATCCAAATATAGGAGTTCATAATATTGATTACGAGCTTTTCAACACGATTATATTGAAAAAACTAGAATTCTGTACTTTTTATTCAGTTAATATTCTAACGGGTCCATTGTTCGGCACATTTAGACCCGCTCGTCTGAAACCTCTACAAAAGGGTTGCAAAATAAGTTTTAATCCAAATTTAGGAGTTCATACAATTTATTACGAGCTTTTCAACACGTTTATATTGCAAAAACACGATTTCTGTACTTTTTTTCTCAGTTAAAATTCTAACGGATCCATTGTTCGGCCCATTTAGATCCGCTCGTCCGAAACATCTACAAAAAAGACCGCAAAACAAGTTAGAATCAAATTTTAGGAGTTCATATAATTGATTACGAGCTTTTCAACATGATTATATTGCAATAACTCGATTACTGTACTTTTTACTCAGTTAAAATTCTAACAGGTCTGTAATACCCATTTTATGTCCGGTCTATAACTGTTATTTTTTGTTCGAATAATAGTATTATTATTATACCTTATTGTATTAAAAAAAGCAAAAGCAAATAAAAAAAGAAAAAGAAAAAAAAAAAGAAAAAGAAAAAGAACAAAAGAAAGGTAAAAATCGTGGATGCCATGCAAGGCATCCACGTGAAACTGCCATTTGTCTCATCCCCCTCCCATCACTATAAATAGGGAGGCAAAGCAAATGTGAAGGAACACACATAGACAGACACGGCAAAGCCATTGAAATGGCTAACAAATGCCATGGAAATGGCGCAAAGTTTAGGGGCAGTGCCCTTTTAATGGTTCGAACAGTTGGTTCGATCAGAGGTCCTGTCGAGGCTCGTTCGAATCAATTTTTAAATTATGGCGAGATGATGCGGAGATCTTGCTAGGGGTCGGTCGAAGTTCTTCATTCGAGCTTCTAGTATGGTAAATTTTGATCTTTATCTTTGTATTTATTTTAATGTCGGCTTTTTGTAATAAATATTTTTGTATGAAATATAAGATGTTTTTATATTTGTTCGTATGTTTTTATTTTATATGCCATTTTTGTATATTTTAATTTTATTATGTATGTTATGCTTGTATGAATTATTTATATATTCGGATATATTGTTTAATTAAATTTTAAATTAAAACATTTTTTATTAGGGATTATCATGAAAAAACGTACCCCGAGTGTAAGGGTGCCGCTTTCCTTTAGTCCCTATTATAAAATATCATTTTTAATTCTAAATTATAATTTTTAAAATAAATTCCCTTCAGTCGGGAATCTAACAGAAATTATGCCTCGAACGTAGGGGTGTAAATTTCTTTTTTACGAAAATTATGCCCCGAACGTAGGGGTGTAAATTCCCTTTTGATACGAAAATTATGCCTCGGTTGTTGGGGTGTAAATTTGATTTTCTACAAACAAATATTCGTTTAAATATTTTAAGGGATCACATTGATAAATTATATTCGAATTCATAATTCCACCATTAAGACATTACGTAATCGACAGGTACCAATTTTGGGCGTTGTGGGGGTGCTCACCCTTCCCCACACGTAACCGACTCCCGAACCTATTTTCTGGTTTCGCAGACCAAAACTCGTTGTTTTAATAAAAAATAAAAAAAACAAGTTTTATTAAAATAACCGGGTTTTCAGGTGTTCCAATCGCACCTAAAGTAAAACTAAGGATTGGTGGTGACTCACTCGTTGTTACAGCTTGGCGACTCCTCTAGGGACTTTTTTTTAGAGAGTCAAGCCATAAGTGGATTACTTTTTGTCTATAGGTGGAAATTATGACTTTGATTTAATTAATTTGTGATTCTTATTTTTTTTCTAAATTTTTTACAAATTTTTTTTTTATAAATTTGTTTTCTGAGTTTTCATATCATGAGCTCTATACCCGAGCTTCGTCCCTTAAGTGGGAGTGAGAAACCACGCCTTCGTGAGATACTCCCTCTGTGTAGGATGGTGAAACGCTTCTGGGATATAGGTCCCTTTGTCTTCGTGAGACCTCTGTCTCCGTGCAGACCTAGGGAAATGTATCCTCCCGAATCGATGTCCTAGCGATAGTTCGGGTACCGTTACTTTAGAACCAAAACACATATAGTAAACCCTAAGAGCTTACCCCTTAAAGCCAAACCAAAACTCTGCCCGTTAGCAGTCACCATGTTTAGATTTTGATGCCTTTATTTGCTATATATGTTCAATTTTGGTTGCTGCTAATTTTTGTCTTATTCATTATATTCATTTGACTCTTTTATTATGAACTAACTTGTTTCTTCTCTTTGGTGATCATGTTGCATTAAGTCATTCATTCCACATTAATTACATGACACCACTATGACATTTTAATTTTTGCACTTCATCAGCATGAAGTATTGATTCACGAGACGTTCCCTATTTGAAAATTTATCATCGGGAGAAAATCTAGTTCAGTAGATATCAATGCAACATTCAAAAGTTGCGAATAAATCCCGTAAATTCGGAAGTTGAACCACGGAAACTATTTTTGAATCAGTACTTGCGCATCTAGGACATGCACCTTGCATTTACATGCATTCATTTCGTAACTTTGAAACCGATCTTGGGATGCCCCATGTTAGCAAATATCGGATAAAGCAAAGTTGACCAATCTAACATCATGCAAGAGCCCGGTCCAGGGGCATTTTCAAATAACCTTTGCACTCATACAGACATCATACCTCTACAAGGCCCCAAGCTGAGAACATTCCTCGACGAGTTTAGAAAGCGAGCCTCCGATGCCGAGTCAGACTTCTGCACCCTAGACGACTACATCAATTATTGTCTGTAGCACTATGCCAGAGCCAAAAAGTGATGAGCTACCATGAACCGAAAACAAATTTATGGACTCGACCGGGGGCAACATAACGCGTCCACGAGAACAATGAAAGCTTTTTGGGAAAAGGCGAAAACATACTTCAAGCCTTGCGTTCGCTTCAAGAGCAGTCGCAGACAAAAATATTCAGACTCGAGGGAGTAATCCCAAAGATGATCGAACCAAGGAAAGTTGGGCCATCCTCTCAGATAAGGCACTGAGCACTGTTTAATCAGAAGCAAATATCTGACTAGCAAAGAACCAGGGGTATCCTTTTAAGGGAAAAAACAGAATCTCATTCACATATCCATCATCATGCATCATCTATGTGCATTGTACATGCATTCAAGTCATCATGCATTTAGGCTAGACACATGCATTAAGCACAAAGCTAGGTGCATCTATAGCACATTTATGTCTTGAACGTATAAACAGGTCCAGGAAAGAGACCGAAGACCTCAACTGTGGGGCGACAACATAATGACCAACCTTTAGCCCTGAAGGAGGCCGAATATGCAAAAAGCTCGAACATCCAGGTAAAAACGGTAAATTTTTTCGAATAGACTACTAACTAATGTTCCATTTTCAGGTCATAACTTAATGTCATGAACTTCCAGAATCAACCTTTTTCCGATCTCACCTTCGTCAGTGGTGGTGAGCCAAGTAAATTTCCCTGGAAAAAAGAAAAAAACAAGATGACATCGAGATCATTCAGCTTAGAAGTTCAAGCCCAAAAAAGAATAAGGACAATGAAGCTTGGGGGGCAAACTTCTACTGAGATAAATTTTAAACAAAGATCAGAAGATCAAACTAAGTCAGAAGAAAGGAACTTCTACAAGAATTTCATGCATCTTTGCATCATCACAAAAGCAAGCACATGAACATCATCT
Source organism: Hibiscus trionum (assembly GCA_030270665.1). Classification (NCBI taxonomy): domain Eukaryota; kingdom Viridiplantae; phylum Streptophyta; class Magnoliopsida; order Malvales; family Malvaceae; genus Hibiscus; species Hibiscus trionum. The sequence continues at coordinate 30,622,786 of BSYR01000010.1, read as the reverse complement.
GCATAAATACTATCAGGAGCTAACTTGGAACTTGTTACTTAAAGATTTTCCTAAACACCGTCCTTTCTTAAGGACACTTTTTTTCTTCTTCAGAATTTGAGTTTCTTAACTCCGTCCTTTCTTAAGGGCACTTTTTCTCAAAAACAGGAGTTTCTTAACTCCGTCTTTTCTTAAGGGGCACATTTTCTCAAAAATACGAGTTTTTTAACTCCGTCCTTTCTTAAGGACACATTTTCCCAAAATTGGAGTTTCTTAACTCCGTCCTTTCTTAAGGGCACTTTTTCTCAAAAACACGAGTTTCTTAACTTCGTCCTTTCTTAAGGGCACATTTTCTAAAAAACACGAGCTTCTTAACTCTGTCCTTTCTTAAGGACACATTTTCCCAAAATTGGAGTTTCTTAACTCTGTCCTTTCTTAAGGGCACTTTTTCTCAAAAACAAGAGTTTCTTAACTCCGTCCTTTCTTAAGGGCACATTTTCTCAAAAACACGAGTTTCTTAACTCCGTCCTTTCTTAAGGGCACTTTTTCTCGAAAACACGAGTTTCTTAACTCCGTCCTTTCTTAAGGACACCTTTTCCCAAAATTGGAGTTTCTTAACTCTGTTCTTTCTTAAGGACACCTTTTTTTTTTTAAATTAAAGTTTCTTAACTCCGTTCTTTCTCAAGGATAACTTTTCTCAAAGCAAGAGTTTCTTAACTTCGTCCTTTCTTAAGGACACATTTTCTCAAAACAAGAGTTTTTTTTTAACTCTGCCCTTTCTTAAGGACACATTTTCTTAAATTTCGTCATTTCTTAAGGATACTTTTTCTCAAAAATTGGGTTTTCTTAATTCCATCCTTTCTTAAGGATAGTCTTAAAAATGTGAATTTCTCAACTTCGTCCTCTCATGAGGATCAAAGCTATTTTGGAAAGTCCGACAGAAATATCGGCACAACGTGCTTAAACACGGTTAAGTTTAAGAAAATGGATAATTCAAATGTCCATCGAAAATCCATTGTCACAAATGGTCGAAGGAAAATAAATCCTTTGGGAAAATCCAATCTCATGATTGGTAGAAACTGATTGTACCTAGGGGAATGGTACAACTAGCCCAGAGCAAACGGCTACCGGTAAAGGCAAGTCAAAATCGTTGATCCCTGTGCATTTGGGAAAATGCAGATTCGAAAGCCGAAAAATATATCGGTATAACGTGCTTAAACACGATTAATTTTAAGAAAATGGACAATTCAGATGTCTATCGAAAATCCATTTTCACGAATGGTCCAAGGAAAATAAATCCTTTGGAAAAATCCAATCTCATGATTGGTATAAACTGATTGTACCCAGGGGAATGGTACAACTAGCCCGGAGCAAACGGCTACCGGTAAAGGTAAATCAAATCCGTTCATCCCTGTGCATTTGGGAAAAATGCAAAAGAAGTGTAAACCAGAGACACTCTTCCTCGTCTCGTTGATGGAATTCCAGTACTAATCAGATCTTCTCGCATCAATGGAGTTGCAGTAGATCGACCCTTTTTCAGATCTTCTCGCATCTATGGAGTTGCAGTAGATCGACACTTCTTCAGATCTTCTCGCATCTATGGAGTTGCAGTAGATCGACCCTTTTTCAGACCTTCTCGCATCAATGGAGTTGCAGTAGATCACCCCTTCTTCAGATCTTCTAGCATCAATGGTGTTGCAGTAGATCACCCCTTCTTCAGATCTTCTAGCATCAATGGAGTTGTAGTAGATCACCCCTTCTTCAGATCTTCTAGCATCAATGGAGTTGCAGTAGATCACCCATTCTTCAGATCTTCTCGCATTAATGGAGTTGCAGCAGATCGACCCTTCTTCAGATCTTCTCGCATTAATGGAGTTGCAGTAGATCGACCCTTTTCAGATCTTCTCGCATCAATGGAGTTGCAGTAGATCACCCCTTCTTCAGATCTTCTCGCATCTATGGAGTTGCAGTAGATCGACCCTTTTTCAGATCTTCTCGCATCAATGGAGTTGCAGTAGATCACCCCTTCTTCAGATCTTCTCGCATCTATGGAGTTGCAGTAGATCGACCCTTTTTCAGATCTTCTCGCATCAATAGAGTTGCAGTAGATCACCCCTTCTTCAGATCTTCTCGCATCTATGGAGTTGCAGTAAATCAACACTTCTTCAGATCTTCTTGCATCAATGGAGTTGCAGCAGATCGACCCTTCTTCAGATCTTCTCGCATCAATGGAGTTGCAGTAGATCACCCCATTTTCAGATATTCTCGCATCAATAGAGTTGCAGTAGATCACCCCATTTTTAGATATTCTCGCATCAATAGAGTTGCAGTAGATCGACACTTCTTCAGCTCTTCTCGTATCAATGGAGTTGCAGATGACCAACCCTTCGCCAGATCTCCTTGCATCTACAGAGTTGCAGCAGATCAAGCCTTTCCTTCCAGATCACGCTACCTCGTTCAGTACAATCACTTCTTTAAAAAAAAAGAAGCAAAAAGGGAGAGAGAACTTTTGTCATATCCTATCGCTTCATCGGTATCGTAGTTAGACCAAGTGTCAGAAATTTTATCATTCGATCATGTCCCCTCAGACCAATTGTCAAAACCATCATCCTTCGATCCTGTTTCTTCGTCAGTGTTGCAGCCGGATCAAGTTTTGCAGACCTTGCTTCTTCATCAATGTCGCAGTTAGGTCTCCGTAGTTTAAAGATTGTCTCCCCAGCGGATCGTTCCATTTTGAAGATTTTGCCTACAAAGAGCGATCGAGCAGATCAACTGAAGCTTAGAAGAAGTGGTGGTCAAAGGAAGGAATCCAGATCCGAACGGACATAAAATGGTTATCCTTTTATCTTTGCTCTATTCCTGTTACACATCAATGAGCAAAGAGGGGCAGCTGTAATACCCATTTTATGTCCTGGCTATAACTGTTATTTTTTGTTCGAATAATAGTATTATTATTATACCTTATTGTATTAAAAAAGCAAAAGCAAATAAAAAAAGAAAAAAGAAAAAAAACAAAAGAAAGGTAAAAATCGTGGATGCCATGCAAGGCATCCACGTGAAACTGCCATTTGACTCATCCCCCCTCCCCATCACTATAAATAGGGAGGCAAAGCAAATGTGAAGGAACACACACAGACAGACACGACAAAGCCATAGAAATGGCTAACAAATGCCATGGAAATGGCGCAAAGTTTAGGGGCAGTGCCCCTTTCGAACCTTAGGGGCAGTGCCCTTTTAATGGTTCGAATAGTTGGTTCAATCAGAAGTCCTGTCGAGGCTCGTTCGAATCAATTTTTAAATTATGGCGAGATGATGCGGAGATCTTGCTAGGGGTCGGTCGAAGTTCTTCATTCGAGCTTCTAGTAGGGTAAATTTTGATATTTATCTTTGTATTTATTTTAATGTCGGCTTTTTGTAATAAATATAAGATGTTTTTATATTTGTTGGTATGTTTTTATTTTATATGCCATTTTTGTATATTTTAATTTTATTATGTATGTTATGCTTGTATGAATTATTTATATATTCGGATATATTGTTTAATTAAATTTTAAATTAAAACCTTTTTTATTAGGGATTATCATGAAAAACGTGCCCCGAGTGTAAGGGTGCCGCTTTCCTTTAGTCCCTATTACAAAATATCATTTTTAATTCTAAAATATAATTTTTAAAATAAATTCCCTTCAGTCGGGAATCTAACAGAAATTATACCCCGAACGTAGGGGTGTAAATTTCTTTTTTACGAAAATTATGCCCCGAACGTAGGGGTGTAAATTCCCTTTTGATACGAAAATTATGCCTCGGTTGTTGGGGTGTAAATTTTGTTTTCTACAAACAAATATTCGTTTAAATATTTTAAGGGATCACATTGATAAATTATATTCGAATTCATAATTCCACCATTAAGACATTACGTAACTGACAGGTACCAATTTTGGGCGTTGTGGGGGTGCTCACCCTTCCCCACACGTAACCGACTCCCGAACCTATTTTCTGGTTTCGCAGACCAAAACTCGTTGTTTTAATAAAAACAATAAAAAACAAGTTTTATTAAAATAACCGGGTTTTCAGGTGTTCCAATCGCACCTAAAGTAAAACTAAGGATTGGTGGCGACTCACTCGTTGTTACAGCTCCATTGTTCGGCCCATTTAGACCCGCTCGTCCGAAACCTCTACAAAAGGGTTGCAAAATAAGTTTTAATCAAAATTTAGGAGTTCATACAATTTATTACGAGCTTTTCAAGACGATTATATTGCAAAAACTTGATTTCTGTACTTTTTACTTAGTTAAAATTCTAACGGGTCCATTGTTCGGCCCATTTAGACCCGCTCGTCCGAAACCTCTACAAAAGGGTTGCAAAATAAGTTTTAATCCAAATTTAGGAGTTCATACAATTAATTACGAGCTTTTCAACACGATTATATTGAAAAAACTCGATTTCTGTACTTTTTACTCAGTTAAAATTCTAACGTGTCCATTGTTCGGCCCATTTAGACCCGCTCGTCCGAAACCTCAACAAAAAAGACCGCAAAACAAGTTTTAATCAAATTTAAGAGTTCATATAATTAATTTCGAGCTTTCCAACATGATTATATTGCAAAAATTCAATTTCTGTACTTTTTTACTTTGTTAAAATTCTAATGGGTCCTTTGTTCGGCCCATTTAGACCCGTTCATCTGAAACCTCTACAAAAGGGCTGCAAATATAATTTATTACGATCTTTTCAACATGATTATATTGCAAAAACTCGATTACTGTACTTTTTACTCAGTTAAAATTCTAACGGGTCCATTGTTCGGCCCATTTAGACCCGCTCGTCCGAAACCTCTACAAAAGGGTTGCAAAATAAGTTTTAATCCAAATTTAGGAGTTCATAAAATTAAATTACGAACTTTTCAACACGATTATATTTAAAAAAACTAGAATTATGTACTTTTTATTCAGTTAATATTCTAACGGGTCCATTGTTCGTCCCATTTAGACCCGCTCGTCTGAAACCTTTACAAAACTGTTACAAAATAAGTTTTAATCCAAATTTAGGAGTTCATACAATTGATTACGAGCTTTTTAACACGATTATATTGCAAAAACTTGATTTTATTACTTTTTACTAAGTAAAAATTCTAACGGGTCCATTGTTCGGCCCATTTGGACCCGCTCATCCGAAACCTCTACAAAAGGGTTGCAAAATAAGTTTTAATCCAAATTTAGGAGTTCAGACAATTGATTACGAGATTTTCAACACGATTATATTGCAAAGACCCGATTTTTGTACTTTTTAATCAGTTAAAATTCCAACAGGCCCATTGTTCGGCCCATTTAGACCCCCTCGTCCGAAACCTCTACAAAAGGATTGCAAACTTAAGTGTTAATCCAAATTTAGTAGTTCATACAATTGATTACGAGCTTTTCAACACGATTATATTGCAAAAACTCGATTTCTATACTTTTTACTCCGTTAAAATTCTAACGGGTCCATTGTTCGGCCCATTTAGACTCGCTCGTCCGAAACCTCTACAAAAGGGTTGCAAAATAAGTTTTAATCCAAATTTAGGAGTTCATACAATTGATTATGAGCTTTTCAACACAATTATATTGCAAAAACTCGATTTTTCTGCTTTTTACTCTCTTAAAATTCTAACGGGTCCATTGTTCGGCCCATTTAGACCCGCTCGTCCGAAACCTCTACAAAAGGGTTGGAAAATAAGTTTTAATCCAAATTTAGGAGTTCATACAATTGATTACGAGCTTTTCAACATGATTATATTGCCAAAACTCGATTTCTGTACTTTTTACTCTGTTAAAATTCTAACGGGTCAATTGTTCGGCCATTTAGACCCGCTCGTCCGAAACCTCTACAAAAAAGACCGCAAAACAAGTTAGAATCAAATTTTAAGAGTTCATATAATTGATTACGAGCTTTTCAACACGATTATATTGCAAAAACTCGATTACAGTACTTTTTACTCAGTTAAAATTCTAAAGGGTCCATTGTTTGGCCCATTTAGACCCGCTCGTCTGAAACCTCTACAAAAGGGTTGGAAAATAAGTTTTAATCCAAATTTAGGAGTTCATACAATTGATTACGAGCTTTTCAACACAATTATATTGCAAAAACTCGATTTCTGTACTTTTTACTCAGTTAAAATTCTAACAGGTCCATTGTTCGGCCCATTTAGACCTGCTCGTCCGAAACCTCTACAAAAGGGTTGCAAAATAAGTTTTAATCGAAATTTAGTTGTTCATACAATTGATTACGAGCTTTTCAACATGATTATATTGCAAAAACTCGATTTCTGTACTTTTTACTCAGTTAAAATTCTAACGGGTCCATTGATCGGCCCATTTAGACCCGCTCGTCCGAAACCTCTACAAAAGGGTTGGAAAATAAGTTTTAATCCAAATTTAGGAGTTCATACAACTGATTATGAGCTTTTCAACACCATTATATTGCAAAAACTCGATTTCTGTACTTTTTTCTCAGTTAAAATTCTAACTGGTCCATTGTTCGGCCCATTTAGACCCGCTCGTCCGAAACCTCTACAAAAGGGTTGCAAAATAAGTTTTAATCCAAATTTAGGAGTTCATACAATTGATTACGAGCTTTTCAACACGATTATATTGCAAAAACTCGATTTCTGTACTTTTTTCTTAGTTAAAATTCTAACGGGTCCATTGTTCGGCCCATTTAGACCCGATCGTCCGAAACCTCTAAAAAAAGACCGCAAAACAAGTTAGAATCAAATTTAGGAGTTCATATAATTGATTACGAGCTTTTCAACACGATTATATTGCAAAAACTCGATTACTGTACTTTTTACTCAGTTAAAGTTCTAACGGGTCCATTGTTCGTCCCATTTAGACCCGCTCGTCCGAAACCTCTACAAAAAAGACAAGCAAAACAAGTTAGAATCAAATTTTAGGAGTTCATATAATTGATTACGAGCTTTTCAACACGATTATATTGCAAAAACTCAATTACAGTACTTTTTACTTAGTTAAAATTCTAACGGGTCCATTGTTCGGCCCATTTAAACCCGCTCGTCCGAAACCTCTACAAAAGGTTTGCAAAATAAGTTTTAATCCAAACTTAGGAGTTCATACAATTGATTATGAGCTTTTCAACACAATTATATTGCAAAAACTCAATTTTTGTGCTTTTTACTCTGTTAAAATTCTAATGGGTCCATTGTTCTGACCATTTAGACCCGCTTGTCCGAAACCTCTGCAAAAGGGATGGAAAATAAGTTTTAATACAAATTTAGGAGTTTCAAAAATATTATATTGCAAAAACTCACTTTTTGTACTTTCTACTCAGTTAAAATTCTAACGGATCCATTGTTCGGCCCATTTAGACTCGCTCGTCCGAAACCTCTACAAAAGAGACCCCAAAACAAATTAGAATCAAATTTTAGGAGTTTATATAATTGATAACGAGCTTTTCAACACAATTATATTGCAAAAACTTGATTTCTGTACTTTATACTCGGTTAAAATTCTAACAGGTCTAATGTTCGGCCCATTTAGACTCGCTCATCCGAAACCACTACAAAAGGGTTGCAAAATAAGTTTTAATCCATATTTAGGAGTTTATACAGTTGATTACGAGCTTTTCAACACAATTAGATTGCAAAAACTCGATTTTTGTACTTTTTACTCAGTTAAAATTCTAACGGGTCCATTGTTCGGCCCATTTAGACCCGCTCGTTTGAAACCCAACAAAAAAGATCCCAAAATAAGTTATAATCAAATTTTAAGAGTTCATATAATTGATAACGAGCTTTTCAACACTATTATATTGCAAAAACTTAATTTTTATACTTTTTACTCGGTTAAAATTCTAATGGGTCCATTGTTCGGCCCATTTAGACTCGCTCGTTGAAACCTTACGAAAAAGACTGCAAAGTAAGTTTTAATCGAAATTTAGGAGTTCATATAATTGATTACGAGCTTTTCAACACGATTATAATGCAAAAACTCGATTTCTGTACTTTTTACTCAGTTAAAATTCTAACGGGTCCATTGTTCAGCCCATTTTGACCCGCTCGTCCGAAACCTCTACAAAAGGGTTGGAAAATAAGTTTTAATCCAAATTTAGGAGTTCATACAATTGATTACGAGCATTTCAACACGATTATATTGCAAAAACTTGATTTCTGTACTTCTTACTCAGTTAAAATTCTAACAGGTCCTTTGTTCGGCCCATTTAGACCCGCTCGTCCCAAACCTCTACAAAAGGGTTGCAAAATAAGTTTTAATCCAAATTTAGGAGTTCATACAATTGATTACGAGCTTTTCAACACAATTATATTGCAAAAACTCGATTTCTGTACTTTTTACACAGTTAAAATTCTAACGGGTCCATTGTTCGGTCCATTTAGACACGCTCGTCCGAAACCTCTACAAAAAAGACCTCAAAACAAGTTAGAATCAAATTTAGGAGTTCATATAATTGATTACGAGCTTTTCAACATGATTATATTGCAAAAACTCGATTACAATACTTTTTACTCAGTTAAAATTCTAAAGGGTCCATTGTTCGGCCCATTTAGACCCGCTCGTCCGAAACCTCTACAAAAGGGTTGCAAAATAAGTTTTAATCCAAATTTAATAGTTCATACAATTGTTTACAAGCTTTTCAACACGATTATATTGCAAAACTCGATTTCTTTACTTTTTACTCTGTTAAAATTCTAACGGGTCAATTGTTCGGCCCATTTAGACCCGCTCGTCCGAAACCATTACAAAAAAGATCGCAAAATAAGTTAGAATCAAGTTCTAGGAGTTCATATAATTGATTAAGAGCTTTTGAACACGTTTATATTGCAAAAACTCGATTACTGTATTTTTTACTCAGCTAAAATTCTAACGGGTCCATTGTTCGCCCCATTTAGTCACGCTCGTCCGAAAGCTCTACAAAAGGGTTGCAAAATAGGTTTTAATCCAAATTTAGGAGTTCATATAATTTATTATGAGCTTTTCAACACGATTATATTGCAAAAACTCGATTTCTGTACTTTTTATTCAGTTAAAATTCTAACAGGTCCATTATTCGGCCCATTTAGACCCGCTCGTCCGAAACCTCTACAAAAAAGACCGCAAAACAAGTTAGAATCAAATTTAAGAGTTCAGATAATTAATTTCAAGCTTTCCAACATGTTTATATTGGAAAAACTCGATTTCTGTACTTTTTACTCAGTTAAAATTCTAACGGGTTCTTTGTTCGCCCCATTTAGACCCGTTCATCCGAAACCTCTACAAAAAGGGCTGCAAAATAAGTTTTAATCCAAATTTAGGAGTTCATATAATTGATTACGAGCTTTTCAACACGATTATATTACAAAAACTCGATTATAGTACTTTTTACTTAGTTAAAATTCTAACGGGTCCATTGTTCGGCCCATTTAGACCCGCTCGTCCGAAACCTCTACAAAAAGACCGCAAAACAAGTTAGAATCAAATTTAGGAGTTCATATAATTGATTACGAGCTTTTCAACACGATTATATTACAAAAACTCGATTATAGAACTTTTTACTTAGTTAAAATTCTAAAGGGTCCATTGTTCGGCCCATTTAGGCCCGCTCGTCCGAAACCTCTACAAAAGGGTTGGAAAATAAGTTTTAATCCAAATTTAGGAGTTCATACAATTGATTACGAGCTTTTCAACACGATTATATTGCAAAAACTCGATTTCTGTACTTTTTACTCAGTTAAAATTCTAACAGGTCCATTGTTCGGCCCATTTAGACCCGCTCGTCCGAAACCTCTACAAAAGGGTTGCAAAATAAGTTTTAATCCAAATTTAGGAGTTCATACAATTGATTACGAGCTTTTCAACACGATTATATTGCAAAAACTCGATTTATGTACTTTTTACTCGGTTAAAATTCTAACGGGTCCATTGTTCGCCCCATTTAGACCCGCTTGTCCGAAACCTCTACAAAAGGGTTGGAAAATAAGTTTTAATCCAAATTTAGGAATTCATACAATTGATTATGAGCTTTTCAACACGATTATATTGCAAAAACTCGATTTCTGTACTTTTTTCTCAGTTAAAATTCTAACAGGTCCATTGTTCGGCACATTTAGACCAGCTCGTCCGTAACCTCTACAAAAAAGACCGCAAAACAAGTTAGAATTAAATTTAGGAGTTCATATAATTGATTACGAGCTTTTCAACACGATTATATTGCAAAAACTCGATTTCTGTACTTTTTACTCGGTTAAAATTCTAACGGGTCCATTGTTCGGCCCATTTAGACCCTCTCGTCCCAAACCTCTACAAAAAAGACCGCAAAACAAGTTAGAATCAAATTTAGGAGTTCATATAATTGATTACGAGCTTTTCGACACGATTATATTACAAAAAATCGATTATAGTACTTTTTACTCAGTTAAAATTCTAACGGGTCCATTATTCGGCCCATTTAGACCCGCTCGTCCAAAATCTCTGCAAAAGGGTTGCAAAATAAGTTTTAATCCAAATTTAGGAGTTCATACAGTTGTTTACGAGCTTTTCAACACGATTATATTGCAAAAACTCGATTTCTAAACTTTTTACTCAGTTAAAATTCTAACGGGTCCATTGTTTGGCCCATTTAGACCCGCTCGTCCGAAAGCGTTACAAAAAATATTGTAAAATAAGTTAGAATCAAATTCTAGGAGTTCATATAATTGATTAAGAGCTTTTGAACACAATTATATTGCAAAAACTCGATTTCTGTACTTTTTACTCAGTTAAAATTCTAACGGGTCCATTGTTCGCCACATTTAGACCCGCTCGTCCGAAACCTCTACAAAAAAGACCGCAAAACAAGTTTTAATCAAATTTTAGGAGTTCATATAATTGATTACGAGCTTTTCAACACGATTATATTGCAAAAACTCGATTTCTGTACTTTTTACTCAGTTAAAATTCTAACGGGTCCATTGTTCGGCCCATTTAGACCCGCTCGTCCGAAACCTCTACAAAAGGGTTGGAAAATAAGTTTTAATCCAAATTTAAGAGTTCATACAATTGATTACGAGCTTTTCAACACGATTATATTGCAAAAACTCGATTTTTGTACTTTTTACTCAGTTAAAATTCTAACAGGTAGTTAAAATTCCAATGGGTGGGATGGCTCTCATTTCTCTCTCAATTCTCTCCGGGGTTCTTGGTGGGTGTTTGCATTTTCTCCTCTTTCTTCCTTGTTTTCCGGTGAGATTTTTCTCACTTTTCCACTCAATCTCCCTCCCCCTTACGACACCTTTCCTCCTTCCGCCAAAAATGCTATCAATCCCTTCAAACCGGAATCAATTATCACCATTGGGAAATGGTAAGAGAAGGCCAAAAGCCGTCCCACCCCGCACCTTCTCATTTTCTTTATTTTCTTTTATTCATTTTTATAACATATTTACAAAGATTCTAATGCATTTCCTGTTTTTTGGTTGCGAGATGCTCTGGGTCTCTTCGTTTTTCATATACGATTTGGATTTCCCCCTCACCATCAGATCTGTTTTTTATGGAAAAGGGGTTCATCTTCTTTTTATCTTTTTATTTACTTTTCTGATCTGGTTGCTTTTAAGCCTGTTAATCTATTTTTGCAAGATTAAATCGGCGTTTAAAGCCGCTCTTGGGCTTTCTTCTAGCACCAGATCGGAATATTTTGGAAATGAGGTCTCTTGTCGGCGGGAGCACCTGCATGTCTCCGATCTACCTCCATCTGGTGCCTTGTTAACTCGGAGCAATCCCCCATCCCCTCCGATCGAATCATATGAAGGAGTTTATGGTTCTGGCCGTCTGGTCTTGGTTGCCAAACCGCCACCATCTTTGTTCTTGGTTTCTCCATGTTCCGATCATGTTAAGGGTTCCCCTGGAGTGGGGATCCCTTTTACCCCTTTCCGTTTATTACTGCTTTTTTGCTATCTCCATATCTCTATTTTTTATTATCTGTTCCTGGGCTCTCTTACGCTCTCATTTTCTTTTTGTTTTCTTCTTCTCAGATTCCTAAGGAAGACGAGCGGAAATCTCTTCATTGTGGACTGCCGGAGCTTTCAGATTTCTGTGCCGGCATCTCATCTTCCGTTTTGGAACTCGCCCATAATATGGGCTAAAATTTGCTCTTTTCATCCTTTGTTTTTTTATTTTCACTCTTACTTTTATCTGAATTTTTTACCTTTCTGCCTCTTCCTTTTTATCCAGATCTGCTCTAATTTTATCTGCTATGGATCTAGAGGTGCTATCCTTTGGAAGCAATCTTCTAAGGTGTCTCCTTGTTCCCTCCTGGTCATTTTTTCTTCATTACTTTTTTATTCTCTGGATTGAATAACATCCATGTAATTATCACTTTCATCCACATGCATTCTGTATATCCTTATCCCCTAAAATTTATTGATTTTTTGTCTTGGTTAGTCCATTTATTACTTAAATTCTGTATCTTGTTTTGGTTCTCTGCTTTTTTCTGGTATACCATTCACTTTTTCTTGGGTTGTTATCACTTTATCTTATCTGCCATACTTATGTACACCATCATTGCTGATTGGATTCCATCCAATATTACGTGTTTCATCAATTGCTATTCTCTTGTATTAAACAACCATATTTTTAACACCTATATCGAATTAGCCTACCTTATTATCATTCCATACTTCCAACCATTCATTTATATATACTTTCTCCCTGGTTCATCCCTCTCCTCCATTTCACATGCACTACTTTCTATTCTAAAATATTCTATCACTATTGATTCTTATATGCAACAAGCCCTTCAAGGGAAAATCAATCTAGCCCAAATGTTGGGATTATTAATTTTTCATTATACTTCAGCTCTAAACCACTGTATCTCTCGGTTAGTTCTTGTCCTCTTTAAGTTTTGCTGCTTGAAAGTAATACATAGTATCACCATGAGCTATAGATACTCTACACGAACTTATATTATTAGTACCCTTCTCCCATATTGCCCAAACTGTGTTACTATAAAATACAAGGTTACTGTCACTCCTTTGATCTACAATTTTTATGTTACTCTTTGTATTTTTATTCTTCACATACTTACTCTAGTATCGTCTAGTATACAACCAATCTGTATTTACCCATATTGTACATATTGCAATATTACTCTTTACTATCATAATTCTGATCCACAATACCCTATACCATTCGTATTTTATGAATGGACTACCAATATTTTTTTCATCTATGAAGATACTTTTAAGACTATTATCCTATTTTACAACTATGTCTTCAAAGGTTCTCTTATATACAATGTGATCTTTTTGCAGCTCCCAAAACCAAATGACAACAATATCATGCATTTTTGCAGGCAAATACTTAAGGAAAGCCATGACATCTATTCTACTCCAGAGCTACGGTTTAAATTAATTTTAATTAATTTTAATTGCATTCCTCCTATATCTTTTTGCTTTTTTGGTCTGTAATAATCTTCTTATCCCCGCTTCCTCCTTCCCCTGGGTCTGTAATTTTTTATTGCCTTCTTTCCTTCCTGCTTTTCTTTTATTTTTACTATGCTCTTATCTGCTTTCTAGTTTACATCAATACTGCTATGCATGCTTTATTTTCCACTTTAGATGAATATTTTTATACTAACATACATCACGTGCTGCTATATTCGAACGAACTCTATCCCCACTACACCTTTTTAGGTGAAATCTTACAAGCCCACATTTGGGATCTATATCAAATCCTATTAATAAGGAGCTTTTCAATCAAAAAATATATTAATATTTCATATTTTCTGATTATCTTTGTTCCTATTTCTTCAAAAAAATGGTCAAACTTTACCCTCAATCTTCTTATTCCGTTTTTTTCAAAATTTATTAATTACCTATTAATGTTTCCAACTTTTCAAATTCCTTTAAATTATTATATCATGATTACTTTCCTTTTATATGGTCCATATACAATTATATTTAAAAAATCAGTCTTACTTCCCTTCATGTTAGAAAATAAAAACCAATTTCCGTTACTCAAATGCAAACCTTCCTCTTTTCGGTTTCATATATTCCTAAATTTCCATAAATTTCCTTTTAATAAGATTTTTAATACAGCTAATAAGAATTATATCTTTCCGTTTTTATTCCATTTAATACAATCATCTATTATTCTTAAAATATTTTCATTAAATCTTGCCATTTATTTTGCAACTTCCATACCATTAATGAAATTAATTCTCGGTATTTACACAATTTACTTCCCATTATTTGCTTCACCTAAAATTTTTCTACGTCTTAAATATTTGATTATTAAAATATTTTCTTTTATTAACAAGGACACTTCGGTCCTTCTTTTTTTACTCCTTCTTACCAGTCAATATTTCCATAAAAATCTCTCAATCTTACCATTAAACTTTAATTTAACTTTTTATAGGTATTTACGATATATTTCATTAATACCCTCTATAATTCCTTCCTTTATTAAATTTTCTACTTCATTTAAGGAAAGCTCCTTTTATATCTTACATTATGCTCTTAATAGATCCAATCTATCACAATCGCTTATTATTCCTCAAAATCCTCATCACTCTACTTTCCATATCTCATCCCTCTCAATTGTTCTCTTTATATACGCACATCACTTTTACTCCATTCCACAAAATCATCTATTTCATACTACTCTCTCATACCCACCAACTCTCTCAATGGCCTCATCATCTTCAGCCCAAACAAACCGAGGCATGAAACGTCGCTCTCCAATACAAGTATCGCTCCCGCCGAAAAAATCCAAACCATCAGGATCCACTCCAAAAGCTGGGATGAGCAGCTTTAAAAACTCTCCGGTGGCGGCTGATTCCCAGCCCCGCCGAGCAAAATGAGGATCCTATGCTGGAACTGTCAGGGTCTTGGACAAGCCCCGACGGTTCAACATTTCCGGTCCTATGTCCAACGCACCAACCCCGATATCATTTTTCTATGCGAAACTAAAATAAATAACGCGGAATGTAACCGCATATGTCTTTCTTTAGGTGTGTTAGACATTATTTCTATTTCCCCTACGGAAGGGTGTTCCGGAATTTCCTTATTTGCTGCAAACAATATCAATATAAGTTTACTTTCCTATTCGTCGCGTTTCATTCATACTCAAATTATAAAAAACAATTCCACAATGTTTTTTACTGGAATGCACGGTTTTCTGGAAACTAGCCAAAATATAAAACATGGGAGCTCATAGATTCCTTATACTCTTCTACTAAAAATAACCCTTGGCTTCTCGGCGGAGATTTCAATGAAATATTAACGGATTCGGAAAAACAAGGAGGTCCCCGAAGGGCTAGATCTCAAATTAAAAATTTTCGAAACTGTCTAACACGTAACAACCTCTTTGACTGTAAGCCAACTTCGGGTTGGTTCACATGGAATAAAGTAGGACCCTTAACCCCGGTAATACATGAAAGACTAGATCGTTTTATAGCTAATTCAGCTTGGCAAGATCTCTACCCTTCCCATCGAATCACCACAGAATATGTTGCCAAATCTGACCATTGTTTCCTTCTTCTTGAATTAGATCCTTCGGCTTCTACGCCCAAAACACAACCTTCCAAGAATTTCCGATTTGAAAGCTGCTGGGCTAATAATGTAGATAATATCCAAACAATCAAAAGGGCCTGGGCCGACACTCCCGGAACAGTCATAAACAAAATTGAAGCTGTAGGCACATATCTAGAAGAATGGCAAAACCAACAACGCTTTAAATCAACCGGAAGAATTAAGTTCCTCACTAAAAAAATAAATAAATTACTATACCGTCCCTTAACAGCCACAAATGAACAAGTATACTTAAATTATAGAACTGAATTAAACAAACTTTTAACAGAACAAGAAATTTATTGGGCTCGAAGATCTCGCACTCTTTGGCTTTCCCAAGGGGACAAAAATACCAAGTTCTTCCATGCCCGAGCAACTAATAGGAACAAGAAAAATTTGATTACGGGCCTTTACGATGCCAACTCAAATTGGCACACGTCTGAATCAGACCTTATGAATATCGCTTCTGCATATTTCCAAAATTTATTCACAACTTCTAACCCCCAAATTTCGAACATTATTCTTGACAAAATTCACCCTTCCATCAATCCTTCAATGAATGAAACCCTACTAAAAGCCTTCACTAAAGAGGAAATTCTCCATGCCTTTAAAGATATTGACCCTAGGAAAGCTCCTGGATTCGATGGCCTACCCAGTAGTTTCTTTAGACAACACTGGGATACAGTGGGTGACGATGTTATTAATCTTTGTATTAACCTTTTAAACGGCAATGCCGATATGGCCTCAGTCAACAAAACTATATTGGTACTAATTCCCAAAGTACAGGACCCAACCTCCATGAAACAACTTAGACCAATTAGCCTCTGCACTGTCCTCTATAAAATAGTTGCCAAAACAATAGTCAACAGAATGAAACAGGCTATACCTTTATGCATTAGCCCTAATCAAGCAGCCTTTGTCCAGGGACGCAACATTTCAGACAACATCCTTGTTGCTCATGAAATTATTCACAATATTAACTCAGGAGCTACTAAGTCCTCCCAAGGAGCTGCCCTCAAGCTAGACATGGAGAAAGCTTTCGATAGAGTCGAATGGTCATTTCTTGCAAATGTTATGGAACGCATGGGCTTTGCATCTGAATGGATCGATCTTATAATGTGTTGTATTACTACAGTCTCCTTCTCCGTTAAAATTAATAATTCGTTCTCCCCACCCTTTCAACCCCAACGTGGTCTTCGCCAGGGGGACCCCCTATCCCCTTTCCTCTTTCTCTTTTGTACTCAAGGCCTCTCGGCTTACTTAGCTGCTGCTCAACAAACTAAAATACTTCCAGGATTAGGCGCATGTAAATATGGTCCCAAAGTCAACCACTTGCTTTTTGCCGATGATTGTATGGTATTCATTAATACTAATCAATCTGAAGCGTCCCTTCTAAAAAATGCTCTTCAAACGTATGCTAATGCATCCGGTCAAGCGGTTAATTTTGAGAAATCAACAATTTTCTACAACCCGCGTACACCATCCGCAAAAAGAAATGCAATCAACAACCTTTTACAAGTACGTGAGGTTACTAATCCTGGAGTATACCTAGGCATCCCACTTCTAATTGGGAAAAATAAAACTGAATCACTAGGATTTGTGCGCGATAAAGTACATGATCGTCTCTCTAGTTGGGACAAACATCTACTATCTTTTAGTGGCCGAGAGATATTCATTAAAGCTGTCTTACAATCTCTCCCACAATATGTCATGTCTTGCTATCTTCTACCACAAAATATCATCGATGACATGACTACATCAATCCGTCAATACTGGTGGACTGGCAAATCCAACAAAAAAGGTTGGTATATGATACCTTGGAATCGCATATGCTTACCTAAATCAGCTGGTGGCATGGGTTTTAAGGATTTGCACGACTTTAACATTGCTCTCTTGGGAAAGCAAATTTGGAAACTCATCTGTGAACCAGATTCTTTATTAGGACAAATATACCGGTCTAAATACTTTCCCTCAGGCTACATCCTAGATGCACCAAAACCCAACAGGGCTCTTTCGCTTGGCAAGGTATATATAACGCGCTTCAGCGTCTTTTCCCTGGCTTTCTCCACCGCCCTGGCATAAACAGTAATATTAGAATACACAAAGATATATGGGGAGGGTCTTCCCCGATTGAGCTTACTGGGGATTACGAAATCTCAGATGAATTTTACATTCGATGTCGTGATTTTATGATTCGTAACCAAACTGCCTGGGATACGGATAAGGTAAACAATTATTTCAATCCAATTGATGCCGATGCTATTCTTCGCATCCCCATCATAAATGATCAACGGGACTCAATACTCTGGTCTCCCAACGACTCGGGTATTTACTCAGTCCGTTCTGGATATATTTTCTTACAACGTTCCATAATCCCACCTTCGTCACCAACTCGGTTCTGGAAGTTTTTATCCAAAGTCAAAGCTTTACCCAAAGTTAAAACTTTTGGTTGGCGTATGGCATCTGATGCTCTACC
Source organism: Hibiscus trionum (assembly GCA_030270665.1). Lineage (NCBI taxonomy): Eukaryota > Viridiplantae > Streptophyta > Magnoliopsida > Malvales > Malvaceae > Hibiscus > Hibiscus trionum. Next base: position 30,604,806 of record BSYR01000010.1, on the reverse strand, counting down.
AGTTGGATCTAAAATGCAAGCCTTTTCTCCTAACTCGGGCCCTTGCTCTATCTGTGGTAGCCACTCGGAATCGATCCTTCATGCGTTTCGTGACTTCCCTGGGGCGTCTGAAGCCCTCCAAATTAGTGGTATCCCTATCACTCTCTATAAGAGTATAGCTCACACACCTCTGCAATGGTTAGAGGAAGCAGCCACTACAATTTCTCCTGATAAATTTGGTCTTTTCCTTACTGTTTTATGGAATATATGGAACAGACGTAATGACTGGGTACATAACCACCATCTACAACCTCCCTGGCTAATTGTTGTTAATTCCATTAGCTTACATGATGAATATTATAAATCTTTAAATTCGTCTGACCCAACTCCATCTACCTTTTCTAAACCTTCCTGGACACTTCCTCCACCTTATCATATAAAAATAAATGTGGATGGAGCCTTTAATCCCTCAACTCGTGCAGCAGCCGTCGGCGCTGTTGCTCGTGATTCTGCAGGAGCGGTTGTGGGTGGCCTTGCATTCCCTCTTGGTAGCTGTCAGGACGCTATCACTAGTGAAGGGGAAAGCATCCTTGTTGGTCTCACCTTTGCCCGATCTCAAGGCTGGAACCGACTTTTGATCGAAACTGACTGCGCTTCTCTCGCGAATAGGATCAACAATCCTGCTCAGGACCTCTCTACCACGGGAGCAATTATTCTTCAGATTCAAGCAGCTCTTCACGACTTTGACTTTATATCTATTTTTTTTGTACGCCGTGAGGCAAATATTATAGCCCATACTTTGGCTACTTATTCGCTGAATTTTATGACTTCTATGTCATTTAATTCGGATATCCCACCTTGTATACAACAATTTGTAACAAATTATTCTTAATTAATAATATTTGGGCACTCTTTTCCCCTTTTTAGGGTCCTCTAGCTCTGCTTGAAGGACAGTAGTAGGGGTTTTTAATGAGGCATTTTCTTCAAAAAAAAAATTCTAACAGGTCCATTGTTCGGCCCATTTAGACCCGCTCGTCCGAAACCTCTACAAGAGCGTTGCAAAATAAGTTTTAATCCAAATTTAGGAGTTCATACAATTGATTACGAGCTTTTCAACACGATTATATTGCAAAAACTCGATTTCTGTACTTTTTACTCAGTTAAAATTCTAACGAGTCCATTGTTTTTGTCCATTCAGACCCGCTCGTCCGAAACCTCTACAAAAAAGACCGCAAAACAAGTTTTAATCAAATTTAAGAGTTCAGATAATTAATTTCGAGCTTTCCAACATGATTATATTGCAAAAACTCGATTTCTCTACTTTTTACTCTGTTAAAATTCTAACGGGCTCTTTGTTCGGCCCATTTAGACCCGTTCGTCCGAAACCTCTTCAAAAAGGGCTGCAAAATAAGTTTTAATCCAAATTTAGGAGTTCATATAATTGATTACGAGCTTTTCAACACAATTATTTTGCAAAAACTCGATTTCTGTACTTTTTACTCAGTTAAAATTCTAACGGGTCCATTGTTCGGCCCATTTAGACCCGCTCGTCCGAAACCTCTACAAAAAGGTTGCAAAATAAGTTTTAATCCAAATTTAGGAGTTCATACAATTGATTAAGAGATTTTAAAACATATTATATTGCAAAAACTCCATTTTTGTACTTTCTACTCACTTAAAATTCTAACGGATCCATTGTTCGGCCCATTTAGACCCGCTCGTCCGAAACCTCTACAAAAGAGACCGCAAAACAAATTAGAATAAAATTTTAGGAGTTCATATAATTGATTACGAGCTTTTCAACATGATTATATTGCAAAAACTAGACTTTTGTAATTTTTACTCGGTTAAAATTCTAACGGGTCCATTGTTCGGCCCATTTAGACCCGCTCGTCCGAAACCTCTACAAAAAAGACCGCAAAACAAGTTAGAATCAAATTTAGAAGTTCATATAATTGATTACGAGCTTTTCAACACGATTATATTACAAAAACTCGACTATAGTACTTTTTACTAAGTTAAAATTCTAAAGGGTCCGTTGCTCGGCCCATTTAGACCCGCTCGTCTGAAACCTCTACAAAAGGGTTGGAAAATAAGTTTTAATCCAAATATAAGAGTTCATACAATTGATTACGAGCTTTTCAACACGATTATATTGCAAAAACTCGATTTTTGTACTTTTTACTCAGTTAAAATTCTAACAGGTCCATTGTTCGGCCCATTTAGACCCGCTCGTCCGAAACCTCTACAAAAGGGTTGCAAAATAAGTTTTAATCCAAATTTAGGAGTTCATACAATTGTTTACGAGCTTTTCAACACGATTATATTGCAAAAACTCGATTTCTTTACTTTTTACTCAGTTAAAATTCTAACGGGTCCATTGTTCGGCCCATTTAGACTCGCTCGTCCGAAACCTTACGAAAAAGACCGCAAAGTAAGTTTTAATCGAAATTTTGGAGTTCATATAATTTATTAAGAGCTTTTCAACACTATTATATTGCAAAAACTCAATTTCTGTACTTTTGACTCAGTTAAAATTCTAACGGGTCCATTGTTCGACCCATTTAGACCCGCTCGTCCGAAACCTCTACAAAAAAGACCGCAAAACAAGTTAGAATCAAATTTTAGGAGTTCATATAATTGATTACGAGCTTTTCAACACGATTATAATGCAAAAACTCGATTTCTGTACTTTTTACTCAGTTAAAATTCTAACGGGTCCATTGTTCAGCCCATTTAGACCCGCTCGTCCAAAACCTCTACAAAAGGGTTGGAAAATAAGTTTTAATCCAAATTTAGGAGTTCATACAATTGATTACGAGCTTTCCAACACGATTATATTGCAAAAACTTGATTTCTGTACTTTTTACTCAGTTAAAATTCTAACAGGTCCATTGTTCGACCCATTTAGACACGCTCGTCCGAAACCTCTACAAAAGGGTTGCAAAATAAGTTCTAATCCAAATTTAGGAGTTCATACAATTGATTACGAGCTTTTCAACACAATTATATTGCAAAAACTCGATTTCTGTACTTTTTACTCAGTTAAAATTCTAACGGGTCCATTGTTCGGTCCATTTAGACACGCTCGTCCGAAACCTCTACAAAAAAGACCGCAAAACAAGTTAGAATCAAATTTAGGAGTTCATATAATTGATTACGAGCTTTTCAACACGATTATATTGCAAAAACTCGATTACAGTACTTTTTACTCAGTTAAAATTCTAAAGGGTCCATTGTTCGGCCCATTTAGGCCCGCTCGTCCGAAACCTCTACAATAGGGTTGGAAAATAAGTTTTAATCCAAATTTAGGAGTTCATACAATTTATTACTAGCTTTTCAACACGATTATATTGCAAAAACTCGATTTTTGTACTTTTTACACAGTTAAAATTCTAACAGGTCCGTTGTTCGGCCCATTTAGACCCGCTCGTCCGAAACCTCTACAAAAGGGTTGCAAAATAAGTTTTAATCCAAATTTAGGAGTTCATACAATTGATTACGAGCTTTTCAACACGATTATATTGCAAAAACTCGATTTCTGTACTTTTTACTCAATTAAAATTCTAACGGGTCCATTGTTCGCCCCATTTAGACCCGCTCGTCCGAAACCTCTACAAAAGGGTTGGAAAATAAGTTTTAATCCAAATTTAGGAGTTCATACAATTGATTATGAGCTTTTCAACACGATTATATTGCAAAAACTCAATTTCTCTACTTTTTTCTCAGTTAAAATTCTAACAGGTCCATTGTTCGGCCCATTTAGACCCGCTCGTCCGAAACCTCTACAAGAAAGACCGCAAAACAAGTTAGAATCAAATTTAGGAGTTCATATAATTGATTACTATCTTTTCAACACGATTATATTGAAAAAAACTCGATTTTTGTACTTTTTACTCGGTTAAAATTCTAACGGGTCCATTGTTCGGCCCATTTAGACCTGCTCGTCCGAAACCTCTACAAAAAATATCGCAAAACAAGTTAGAATCAAATTTAGGAGTTCATATAATTGATTACGAGCTTTTCGACACGATTATATTACAAAAAATCGATTATAGTACTTTTTAATCAGTTAAAATTCTAACGGGTCAATTGTTCGGCCCATTTAGACCCGCTCGTCCGAAATCTCTACAAAAGGGTTGCAAAATAAGTTTTAATCCAAATTTAGGAGTTCATACAATTGTTTACGAGCTTTTCCACACGATTATATTGCAAAAACTCGATTTCTATACTTTTTACTTAGTTAAAATTCTAACGGGTCCATTGTTTGGCCCATTTAGACCCGCTCGTCCGAAACCGTTACAAAAAATATCGCAAAATAAGTTAGAATCAAATTCTAGGAGTTCATATAATTGATTAAGAGCTTTTGAACACAATTATATTGAAAAAACTCGATTTCTGTACTTTTTACTCAGTTAAAATTCTAACGGGTCCATTGTTCGCCCCATTTAGACCCGCTCGTCCGAAACCTCTACAAAAAAGACCGCAAAACAAGTTTTAATCAAATTTTAGAAGTTCATATAATTGATTACGAGCTTTTCAACACGATTATATTGCAAAAACTCGATTTCTGTACTTTTTACTCAGTTAAAATTCTAATGAGTCCATTATTTTTGTCCATTTAGACCCGCTCGTCCAAAACTACCGCAAAACAAGTTTTAATCAAATTTAAGAGTTCAGATAATTAATTTCGAGCTTTCCAACATGATTATATTGCAAAAACTCGATTTCTGTACTTTTTACTCTGTTAAAATTCTAACGGGTTCTTTGTTCGGCCCATTTAGACCAGTTCGTCCAAAACCTCTACAAAAAGGGCTGCAAAATAAGTTTTAATCCAAATTTAGGAGTTCATATAATTGATTACGAGCTTTTCAACACAATTATTTTGCAAAAACTCGATTTCTGTACTTTTTACTCAGTTAAAATTCTAACGGGTCCATTGTTCGGCCCATTTAGACCCGCTCGTCCGAAACCTCTACAAAAAAGACCGCAAAACAAGTTAGAATCAAATTTAGGAGTTCATATAATTGATTACGAGCTTTTAAACACGATTATATTGCAAAAACTCGATTTTTCTGCTTTTTACTCTCTTAAAATTCTAGCAGGTCCATTGTTCGGCCCATTTAGACCCGCTCGTCCGAAACCTCTACAAAAAGGTTGCAAAATAAGTTTTAATCCAAATTTAGGAGTTCATACAATTGATTAAGAGATTTTCAAACAGATTATATTGCAAAAATTCACTTTTTGTACTTTCTACTCAGTTAAAATTCTAACGGATCCATTGTTCGGCCCATTTAGACCTGCTCGTCCGAAACCTCTACAAAAGAGACCGCAAAACAAATTAGAATAAAATTTTAGGAGTTCATATAATTGATTACGAGCTTTTCAACATGATTATATTGCAAAAACTCGACTTTTGTACTTTTTACTCGGTTAAAATTCTAACGGGTCCATTGTTCGGCCCATTTAGACCCGCTCGTCCGAAACCTCTACAAAAAAGACCGCAAAACAAGTTAGAATCAAATTTAGGAGTTCATATAACTGATTACGAGCTTTTCAACACGATTATATTACAAAAACTCGATTATAGTACTTTTTACTCAGTTAAAATTCTAACGGGTCCATTGCTCGGCCCATTAAGACCCGCTCGTCTGAAACCTCTACAAAAGGGTTGGAAAATAAGTTTTAATCCAAATTTAAGAGTTCATACAATTGATTACGAGCTTTTCAACACGATTATATTGCAAAAACTCGATTTCTGTACTTTTTACTCAGTTAAAATTCTAACAGGTCCGTTGTTCGGCCCATTTAGACCCGCTCGTCCGAAACCTCTACAAAAGGGTTGCAAAATAAGTTTTAATCCAAATTTAGGAGTTCATACAGTTGTTTACGAGCTTTTCAACACGATTATATTGCAAAAACTCGATTTCTAAACTTTTAACTCAGTTAAAATTCTAACGGGTCCATTGTTTGGCCCATTTAGACCCGCTCGTCCGAAACCGTTACAAAAAATATCGCAAAATAAGTTAGAATCAAATTCTAGGAGTTCATATAATTGATTAAGAGCTTTTGAACACAATTATATTGAAAAAACTCGATTTCTGTACTTTTTACTCAGTTAAAATTCTAACGGGTCCATTGTTCGCCTCATTTAGACCCGCTCGTCCGAAACCTCTACAAAAAAGACCGCAAAACAAGTTTTAATCAAATTTTAGAAGTTCATATAATTGATTACGAGCTTTTCAACACGATTATATTGCAAAAACTCGATTTCTGTACTTTTTACTCAGTTAAAATTCTAATGAGTCCATTATTTTTGTCCATTTAGACCCGCTCGTCCAAAACCTCTACAAAAAAGACCGCAAAACAAGTTTTAATCAAATTTAAGAGTTCAGATAATTAATTTCGAGCTTTCCAACATGATTATATTGCAAAAACTCGATTTCTGTACTTTTTACTCTGTTAAAATTCTAACGGGTTCTTTGTTCGGCCCATTTAGACCAGTTCGTCCAAAACCTCTACAAAAAGGGCTGCAAAATAAGTTTTAATCCAAATTTAGGAGTTCATATAATTGATTACGAGCTTTTCAACACAATTATTTTGCAAAAACTCGATTTCTGTACTTTTTACTCAGTTAAAATTCTAACGGGTCCATTGTTCGGCCCATTTAGACCCGCTCGTCCGAAACCTCTACAAAAAAGACCGCAAAACAAGTCAGAATCAAATTTAGGAGTTCATATAATTGATTACGAGCTTTTAAACACGATTATATTGCAAAAACTCGATTTTTCTGCTTTTTACTCTCTTAAAATTCTAACAGGTCCATTGTTCGGCCCATTTAGACCCGCTCGTCCGAAACCTCTACAAAAAGGTTGCAAAATAAGTTTTAATCCAAATTTAGGAGTTCATACAATTGATTAAGAGATTTTCAAACAGATTATATTGCCAAAACTCACTTTTTGTACTTTCTACTCAGTTAAAATTCTAACGGATCCATTGTTCGGCCCATTTAGACCCGCTCATCCGAAACCTCTACAAAAGAGACCGCAAAACAAATTAGAATAAAATTTTAGGAGTTCATATAAATGATTACTAGCTTTTCAACATGATTATATTGCAAAAACTCGACTTTTGTACTTTTTACTCGGTTAAAATTCTAACGGTCCATTGTTCGGCCCATTTAGACCCGCTCGTCCGAAACCTCTACAAAAAAGACCGCAAAACAAGTTAGAATCAAATTTAGGAGTTCATATAACTGATTACGAGCTTTTCAACACGATTATATTACAAAAACTCGATTATAGTACTTTTTACTCAGTTAAAATTCTAACGGGTCCATTGCTCGGCCCATTTAGACCCGCTCGTCTGAAACCTCTACAACAGGTTGGAAAATAAGTTTTAATCCAAATTTAAGAGTTCATACAATTGATTACGAGCTTTTCAACACGATTATATTGCAAAAACTCGATTTTTGTACTTTTTACTCAGTTAAAATTCTAACGGGTCCATTGTTCGGCCCATTTAGACCCGCTCGTCCGAAACCTCTACAAAAGGGTTGCAAAATAAGTTTTAATCCAAATTTAGGAGTTCATACAATTGTTTACGAGCTTTTCAACACGATTATATTGCAAAAACTCGATTTCTTTACTTTTTACTCAGTTAAAATTCTAACGGGTCCATTGTTCGGCCCAATTAGACTCGCTCGTTCGAAACCTTACGAAAGAGACCGCAAAGTAAGTTTTAATCAAAATTTAGGAGTTCATATAATTTATTAAGAGCTTTTCAACACTATTATATTGCAAAAACTCAATTTCTGTACTTTTGACTCAGTTAAAATTCTAACTGGTCCATTGTTTGACCCATTTAGACCCGCTCGTCCGAATCCTCTACAAAAAAGACTGCAAAACAAGTTAGAATCAAATTTTAGGAGTTCATATAATTGATTACGAGCTTTTCAACACGATTATAATGCAAAAACTCGATTTCTGTACTTATTACTCAGTTAAAATTCTAACGGGTCCATTGTTCAGCCCATTTAGACCCGCTCGTCCAAAACCTCTACAAAAGGGTTGGAAAATAAGTTTTAATCCAAATTTAGGAGTTCATACAATTGATTACGAGCATTTCAACATGATTATATTGAAAAAACTTTATTTCTGTACTTTTTACTCAGTTAAAATTCTAACAGGTCCATTGTTCGGCCCATTTAGACCCGCTCGTTCGAAACCTCTACAAAAGGGTTGCAAAATAAGTTTTAATCCAAATTTAGGAGTTCATACAATTGTTTACGAGCTTTTCAACACAATTATATTGCAAAAACTCGATTTCTGTACTTTTTACTCAGTTAAAATTCTAACGGGTCCATTGTTCGGTCCATTTAGACACGCTCGTCCGAAACCTCTACAAAAAAGACCGCAAAACAAGTTAGAATCAAATTTAGGAGTTCAAATAATTTATTACGAGCTTTTCAACACGATTATATTGCAAAAACTCGATTACAGTACTTTTTACTCAGTTAAAATTCTAAAGGGTCCATTGTTCGGCCCTTTAGACCCGCTCGTTCGAAACATCTACAAAAGGGTTGCAAAATAAGTTTTAATCCAAATTTAATAGTTCATACAATTGTTTACGAGCTTTTCAAAACGATTATATTGCGAAACTCGATTTCTTTACTTTTTACTCAGTTAAAATTCTAACGGGTCCATTGTTCGGCCCATTTAGACCCGCTCGTCCGAAACCATTACAAAAAAGATCGCAAAATATGTTAGAATCAAGTTCTAGGAGTTCATATAATTGATTAAGAGCTTTTGAACGAGTTTATATTGCAAAAACTCAATTACTATATTTTTTACTCAGTTAAAATTCTAACGGGTCCATTGTTCGCCCCATTTAGACCCGCTCGTCCGAAAGCTCTACAAAAGGGTTGCAAAATAAGTTTTAATCCAAATTTAGGAGTTCATATAATTTATTATGAGCTTTTCAACACGATTATATTGCAAAAACTCGATTTCTGTACTTTTTATTCAGTTAAAATTCTTACAGGTCCATTGTTCGGCCCATTTAGACCCGCTCGTCTGAAACCTCTACAAGAAAGACCGCAAAACAAGTTAGAATCAAATTTAGGAGTTCATATAATTGATTACGAGCTTTTCAACATGATTATATTGCAAAAACTAGATTTCTGTACTTTTTACTCGGTAAAAATTCTAACGGGTCCATTGTTCGGCCCATTTAGACCCGCTCGTCCGAAACCTCTACAAAAAAGACCGCAAAACAAGTTAGAATCAAATTTAGAACTTCATATAATTGATTACGAGCTATTCAACACGATTATATTACAAAAACTCGATTATAGTACTTTTTACTCAGTTAAAATTCTAACTGGTCCATTGCTAGGCCCATTTAGACCCGCTCGTCCGAAACCTCTACAAAAGGGTTGCAAAATAAGTTTTAATCCAAATTTAGGAGTTCATACAATTGATTACAAGCTTTTCAACACGATTATATTGCAAAAACTCGATTTCTGTACTTTTTTCTCAGTTAAAATTCTAACGGGTCCATTGTTCGGCCCATTTAGGCCCGCTCGTTTGAAACCTCTACAAAAAAGACCGCAAAACATGTTAGAATCAAATTTTAGGAGTTCATATAATTGATTACGAGCTTTTGAACACGATTATATTGCAAAAACTCAATTACAGTACTTTTTACTCAGTTAAAATTCTAACGGGTCCATTGTTCGGCCCATTTAGACCCGCTCGTCCGAAACCTCTACTAAAGGGTTGGAAAATAAGTTTTAATCCAAATTTAGGAGTTCATACGATTGATTATGAGCTTTTCAACACGATTATATTGCAAATACTCGATTTCTGTACTTTTTACTCAGTTAAAATTCTAGCAGGTCCATTGTTCGGCCCATTTAAACCCGCTCGTCCGAAACCTCTACAAAAGGGTTGGAAAATAAGTTTTAATCCAAATTTAGGAGTTCATACAATTGATTACAAGCTTTTCAACACGATTATATTGCAAAAACTAGATTTCTGTACTTTTTACTCAGTTAAAATTCTAACGGGTCCATTGTTCGGCCCATTTAGACCCGCTCGTCCGAAACCTCTACAAAAGGGTTGAAAAATAAGTTTTAATCCAAATTTTCGAGTTCATACAATTGATTACGAGCTTTTCAACACGATTATATTGCAAAAACTTGATTTATGTACCTTTTACTCAGTTAAAATTCTAACAGGTCCATTGTTCGGCCCATTTAGACCCGCTCGTCTGAAACCTCAACAAAAAAGATCACAAAATAAGTTAGAATCAAATTTTAGGAGTTCATATAATTGATAACGAGCTTTTCAACACGATTATATTGCAAAAATTCAATTTCTGTACTTTTTACTTAGTTAAAATTCTAATGAGCTTTCTTAGAAAAATTCTAACGTGTCCATTGTTCGGCCCATTTAGACCCGCTCGTCCGAAACATCTACAAAAAAAGGCTGCAAAATAAGTTTTAATCCAAATTGAGGAGTTCATATAATTGATTACGAGCTTTTCAACACTATTATATTGCAAAAATTTAATTTTTATACTTTTTACTCGGTTAAAATTCTAACGGGTCCATTGTTCGGCCCATTTAGACTCGCTCGTCCGAAACCTTACGAAAAGGACCGCAAAGTAAGTTTTAATCGAAATTTAGGAGTTCATATAATTTATTACGAGCTTTTCAACACTATTATATTGCAAAAACTCGATTTCTGTACTTTTGACTCAGTTAAAATTCTAACGGGTCCATTGTTCGGCCCATTTAGACCCGCTCGTCCAAAACCTCTACAAAAAGACCGCAAAACAAGTTAGAATCAAATTTTAGGAGTTCATATAATTGATTACGAGCTTTTCAACACGATTATATTGCAAAAACTCGATTTTTGTACTTTTTACTCAGTTAAAATTCTAACGGGTCCAATGTTCTACCCATTTAGACTCGCTCCTCCGAAACCTCTACAAAAGGGTTGCAAAATAAGTTTTAATCCAAATTTAGGAGTTCATACAATTGATTACGAGCTTTTCAACACAATTAGATTGCAAAAACTCGATTTTTGTACTTTTTACTCAGTTAAAATTCTAACGGGTCCATTGTTCGGCCCATTTAGACCTGCTCGTCTGAAACCTCAACAAAAAAGATCACAAAATAAGTTAGAATCAAATTTTAGGAGTTCATATAATTGATAACGAGCTTTTCAACACGATTATATTGCAAAAATTCAATTTTTGTACTTTTTACTTAGTTAAAATTCTAATGAGCTTTCTTAAAAAAAATTCTAACGTGTCCATTTTTCGGCCCATTTAGACCCGCTCGTCCGAAACATCTACAAAAAAGGGCTGCAAAATAAGTTTTAATCCAAATTGAGGAGTTCATATAATTGATTACGAGCTTTTCAACACTATTATATTGCAAAAAATTAATTTTTATACTTTTTACTCGGTTAAAATTCTAACGGGTCCATTGTTCGGCCCATTTAGACTCGATCGTCCGAAACCTTACGAAAAGGACCGCAAATTAAGTTTTAATCAAAATTTAGGAGTTCATATAATTTATTACGAGCTTTTCAACACTATTATATTGCAAAAACTCGATTTCTGTACTTTTGACTCAGTTAAAATTCTAACGGGTCCATTGTTCGGCCCATTTAGACCCGCTCGTCCAAAACCTCTACAAAAAGACCGCAAAACAAGTTAGAATCAAATTTTAGGAGTTCATATAATTGATTACGAGCTTTTCAACACGATTATATTGCAAAAACTCGATTTCTGTACTTTTTACTCAGTTAAAATTCTAAAGGGTCCAATGTTCTACCCATTTAGACTCGCTCCTCCGAAACCTCTACAAAAGGGTTGCAAAATAAGTTTTAATCCAAATTTAGGAGTTCATACAATTGATTACGAGCTTTTCAACACAATTAGATTGCAAAAACTCGATTTTTGTACTTTTTACTCAGTTAAAATTCTAACGGGTCCATTGTTCGGCCTATTTAGACCCGCTCGTCTGAAACCTCAACAAAAAAGATCAGAAAATAAGTTAGAATCAAATTTTAGGAGTTCATATAATTGATAACGAGCTTTTCAACACGATTATATTGCAAAAATTCAATTTCTGTACTTTTTACTTAGTTAAAATTCTAATGAGCTTTCTTAAAAAAATTCTAACGTGTCCATTGTTCGGCCCATTTAGACCCGCTCGTCCGAAACATCTACAAAAAGGGCTGCAAAATATGTTTTAATCCAAATTGAGGAGTTCATATAATCTATTACGAGCTTTTCAACACTATTATATTGCAAAAATTTAATTTTTATACTTTTTACTCGGTTAAAATTCTAACGGGTTCATTGTTCGGCCCATTTACACTCGCTCGTCCGAAACCTTACGAAAAGGACTGCAAAGTAAGTTTTAATCGAAATTTAGGAGTTCATATAATTTATTACGAGCTTTTCAACACTATTATATTGCAAAACTCAATTTCTGTACTTTTGACAGTTAAAATTCTAACGGGTCGATTGTTCGGCCAATTTAGACCCGCTCGTCTGAAAGCTCTACAAAAAAGACCGCAAAACAAGTTAGAATCAAATTTTAGGAGTTCATATAATTGATTACGAGCTTTTCAACACGATTATATTGCAAAAACTCGATTTCTGTACTTTTTACTTAGTTAAAATTCTAACGGGTCCATTGTTCGGCCCATTTAGACCCACTCGTCCGAAACCTCTACAAAAGGGTTGGAAAATAAGTGTTAATCCAAATTTAGGAGTTCATACAATTGATTAAGAGCTTTTCAACACGATTACATTGCAAAAACTTGATTTCTGTACTTTTTACTCAGTTAAAATTCTAAGAGGTCCATTGTTCGGCCCATTTAGACCCGCTCGTCCGAAACCTCAACAAAAGGGTTGCAAAATAAGTTTTAATCCAAATTTAGGAGTTCATACAATTGATTACGAGCTTTTCAACACAATTTTATTGCAAAAACTCGATTTCTGTACTTTTTACTCAGTTAAAATTCTAACGAGTCCATTGTTCGGTCCATTTATACCTGCTCGTCCGAAACCTCTACAAAAAAGACCGCAAAACAAGTTAGAATCAAATTTTAGGAGTTCATATAATTGATTACGAGCTTTTCAACACGATTATATTGCAAAAACTAGATTACAGTACTTTTTACTCAGTTAAAATTCTAACGGGTCCATTGTTTGGCCCATTTAGACCCACTCGTCCGAAACCTCTACAAAAGGGTTGGAAAATAAGTGTTAATCCAAATTTAGGAGTTCATACAATTGATTAAGAGCTTTTCAACACGATTACATTGCAAAAACTCGATTTCCTTACTTTTTACTCAGTTAAAATTCTAACAGGTCCATTGTTCGGCCCATTTAGACCCGCTCGTCCGAAACCTCAACAAAAGGGTTGCAAAATAAGTTTTAATCCAAATTTAGGAGTTCATACAATTGATTACGAGCTTTTCAACACGATTATATTACAAAAACTCGATTACAGTACTTTTTACTCAGTTAAAATTCTAACGGGTCCATTGTTCGGCCCATTTAGACCCGCTCGTCCGAAACCTCTACAAAAGGGTTGCAAAATAAGTTTTAATCCAAATTTAGGAGTTCATACAATTGATTAAGAGATTTTCAAACAAATTATATTGCAAAAACTCACTTTTTGTACTTTCTACTCAGTTAAAATTCTAACGGATCCATTGTTCGGCCCATTTAGACCCGCTCGTCCGAAATCCCTACAAAAAAGACCGCAAAACAAGTTAGAATCAAATTTAGGAGTTCATATAATTGATTACGAGCTTTTCAACACGATTATATTGCAAAAACTCGATTTCTGTACTTTTTACTAAGTTAAAGTTCTAACGGGTCCATTGTTCGGCCCATTTAGACCCGCTCGTTTGAAACCTCTACAAAAAAGACCGCAAAACAAGTTAGAATCAAATTTTAGGAGTTCATATAATTGATTACGAGCTTTTCAACACGATTATATTGCAAAAAAACTCAATTACAATACTTTTTACTTAGTTAAAATTCTAACGGGTCCATTGTTCGGCCCATTTAGACCCGCTCGTCCGAAACCTCTACAAAAGGGTTGCAAAATAAGTTTTAATCTAAACTTAGGAGTTCATACAATTGATTATGAGCTTTTCAACACAATTATATTGCAAAAACTAAATTTTTGTGCTTTTTACTCTGTTAAAATTCTAACGGGTCCATTGTTCGGCCCATTTAGACCCGCTCGTTTGATACCCAACCAAAAAGATCACAAAATAAGTTAGAATCAAATTTTAGGAGTTCATATAATTGATAACGAGCTTTTCAACACTATTATATTGCAAAAACTTAATTTTTATACTTTTTACTCGGTTAAAATTCTAACGGGTCCATTGTTCGGCCCATTTAGACTCGCTCGTCCGAAACCTTACGAAAAAGACCGCAAAGTAAGTTTTAATCGAAATTTAGGAGTTCATATAATTTATTAAGAGCTTTTCAACACTATTATATTGCAAAAACTCAATTTCTGTACTTTTGACTCAGTTAAAATTCTAACGGGTACATTGTTCGACCCATTTAGACCCGCTCGTCCGAAACCTCCACAAAAAAGACCGCAAAACAAGTTAGAATCAAATTTTAGGAGTTAATATAATTGATTACGAGCTTTTCAACACGATTATAATGCAAAAACTCGATTTCTGTACTTTTTACTCAGTTAAAATTCTAACGGGTCCATTGTTCAGCCCATTTAGACCCTCTCGTCCGAAACCTCTACAAAAGGGTTGGAAAGTAAGTTCTAATCCAAATTTAGGAGTTCATACAATTGATTACGAGCTTTTCAACACGATTATATTGCAAAAACTTGATTTCTGTACTTTTTACTCAGTTAAAATTCTAACAGGTCCATTGTTCGGCCCATTTAGACCCGCTCGTCCGAAACCTCTACAAAAGGGTTGCAAAATAAGTTTTAATCCAAATTTAGGAGTTCATACAATTGATTACGAGCTTTTCAACACAATTATATTGCAAAAACTCGATTTCTGTACATTTTACTCAGTTAAAATTCTAACGGGTCCATTGTTCGGTCAATTTAGACACGCTCGTCCGAAACCTCTACAAAAAGACCGTAAAACAAGTTAGAATCAAATTTAGGAGTTCATATAATTGATTACGAGCTTTCAACACGATTATATTGCAAAAACTCGATTACAATATTTTGTACTCAGGGAATTCATATAATTGATTACGAGCTTTTCAACACGATTATATTGCAAAAACTCGATTACTGTATTTTTTTCTCAGTTAAAATTCTAACGGGTCCATTGTTCGGCCCATTTAGACCCGCTCCTCCGAAACCTCTACAAAAAAGACCGCAAAACAAGTTAGAATCAAATTTAGGAGTTCATATAATTGATTACGAGCTTTTCGACACGATTATATTACAAAAAACTCGATTATAGTACTTTTTACTCAGTTAAAATTCTAACGAGTCCATTGTTCGGCCCATTTAGTCCCGCTCGTCCGAAATCTCTACAAAAGGGTTGCAAAATAAGTTTTAATCCAAATTTAAGAGTTCATACAATTGTTTACGAGTTTTCAACATGATTATATTGCAAAAACTCGATTTCGATACCTTTTACTCAGTTAAAATTCTAACGGGTCCATTGTTTGGCCCATTTAGACCCGCTCGTCCGAAACCGTTACAAAAAATATCGCAAAATAAGTTAGAATCAAATTCTAGGAGTTCATATAATTGATTAAGAGCTTTTGAACACAATTATATTGCAAAAACTCGATTTCCGTAATTTTTACTCAATTAAAATTCTAACGGGTAGTTAAAATTCCAACGGGTAACGGGTGGGATGGCTCTCAATTCTCTCTCAAAATTTTCCAGGTTCCTTGTTTGGTTTTGGCTCTCTCTTCCTTTTTTTCCGGTGGTTTTTCTCACCAAACCCCTTTCCCCTCACGGCAACCTCTCCCCTTCTGCCGGTTTTGCCAATAACTTTCAAGTTACACGGTTTTACTGATTTCCTTGGATATCGGGATGAGAATCCCAAGAGCCATCCCACTCAGCCAACCTCTTCCATTATCAGGTTATTTCTATCCTTTTATCTTTTATTGTTATTTTTTTATATCATTTCGGCATCTCTTCTTGTTTTATGAGATTTGGGCGTCTTTAGGGATCCATAATCGTTTTACTAGATTTGTTTCCCTTTTTGCAAGGCTTTTTTGCTTCTGGATTTGTTTTTACCGGTTGGTTCCGATGAGCCCCTTTCAGCGAACCACAGATCGGGGTTGTAAAGATAGATCTTTTCATAGTCTTCTTCGCCATCTCAGATCTGGGTTTCAAGACCGGAGAGTTCTCTTTCCGGCGATGGGCCTTGTTATTTTTAATTTTTTTTATCCTTTCGGTTCTGATGATCTTTCTACTCCGGAATCCGATTGGTTTTAACGGTATGTCCGGCCGACCTTTTTCTTTTTTCGCATCTTGTTTTATTTCACATCTCTTTATTACCATTTATCTAATCGATGGGCTTTGGCTTTCTCAATCCATGTTCTGTCTTCGCTGCCTCATCAGAGAACTCTTCTTCCGGCGGTGGCCCGCGGCGGCGGCAGTTTTTATAAACCTTTGGTTCCTTCTATTCTATCTCCATTCTATTTTAATATATGACTTTTTTCTTATCTGCCTTTATTCCTTTTTACATAAAAATTGTTTAGGGTTTCCCTTTTGCTTAATTTTTATATCTAATATTCCTTACGTTGTCTTCCGCTCTCAGATTCTTGTTAAAGATTTGGCTCTGAGGATTATTCGTAGGGCCTCCTCCTTGAAGGATCTGATTCACCTTTTAGGATTTCATGCAATCTCCGTTTGTTTAATTTCCGTTTTTTTCCTCTCTTTTACTTTTTTCTATTTTCATATACTTCTTTTGCGTTGTTTTTCTAACCTTCTTCTGTTTTGTTTCAGTATTTTCTTTCACTTCTGCAAATCCTCAATCGATCTACTAATCGGTTCTACCATGGCTTTCACCTCTCCCCTCTATTTTTCTTATTCCTTTTTGTCTATCATTTTATTTATTTTTCTGTTGTCTTTTCAACAGATCGAATGTGTTTGTTTTTCCCTTTGGGTTGTTTGTATTGTCTGACTATTATTTCGAAGGTATGTTCTTTTACACTCTTGTTTTTTATTTCTCTCTTGTTTTCCAGTCTGTTCTCTACAAAATGTTTATGCTTATCTAAGTTTATTCAACTTTGATGTCTCTAGCTCTTCCTTTAATATTCATTTCAGACCTTTACATATATCTCTGCATAAGATCATCTTATCTACTATCTCTGCAAATAATGTTCTTTTCACATACTGCTCATACAAACATCCAGCCCTTTCAGGGAAACAATTACCAGCCCACTTATTGGGATATTTTTTAGTTATACATATATTACAAAATTTGTATCATCTAAAGACTAATCTGAATCCCGATCTATCTCATATACTAAATTATAATTATCCAATTATTGTTAACATTATTTTACCATACACTATTAAATTTTTTCGGGGGGCAAATCGTTTATGCACAAATGGTTTATACTATGCTACCAATAATGACGCTATCTATAATATTCTTTTTTACTTATCTATTTTATTATCTTTTCGAACAACTCTAAAATATATCTATCCACTCTACCACAATGTTGTCTCTCTGTTAACTATCACTAATATAATATCAAATCAAACTAAATACTTTAACCCAATTACTTTTAATCATTTTATCTCTTATATACTTCCAAACCTCACTGGCCTGAATTTTCCTTTACACCTCATATGTGGTTTGTCTCGCTGTCAATGGTGCACTGCCATTAAATTTTGTTTAGATAAGCCCTACTTTCTTTCAAATTTGTATCTTCCTCTCCTGTTACATGCATCCAAGTTATTATTTAAAAGTACATTTCATAATCTTTCTAAAATGAATGTTGTAATCTTTCCTTCTAAATTCTTTATTATAGCCTTCATATTTTCGGTTATGCATACATACTTGGTCATAATTCTGAAAACTGACTCTACTATAAATTACATGTTTTACTGCTGGCCATCTCCTGAATATAATTATGTCATTTTCACTTCTTGGACTACTCTGTGTAATGTACTGTTGTACAAGGTCTATTTCAATTTTGCCAATCATTTTTATATTATTCATGACTACCCATCACTTAACACTATCTCATCCGTGTCCTTTTCTACGACTCTTTATCATTTGACTATATTAAACTTTAACTTTACTTCTTTGTCTTCTCTTTCACTTTGTGCTTATCGTACTATCAACTGCTGCCCTTTAACTTACTGCATTTGTACTTTCTTTGTTTCTTTCTTTGGGTTTTCTCGTTATGCAACAACAATGGTAACCATGACACAAGTCACTAGGCAACTGCTCAAGGAAAGCTGTGACATCTATTCTCCTTCTGGGTTACGGTTTAATTTAATTTTAGTTAATTTTAATTGCATTCCCCCTATATCTTTTTGCTCTTTTGGAATGTAATAATCTTCTTATCCACGCTTCCTCCTTCCCCTGGGTCTGTAATTTTTTATTGCCTTCTTTCTTTCCTGCTTTTCTTTTATTTTTACTATGCTTTTACCTGCTCTCTAGTTTACATTAATACTGCCATGCATGCTTTATATTCCTCTTTAGATGAATGTTATTATATTAACATACATTACTCGCTGATATACTCGAAAGAACTCTATTCCTACTACACCTTTCTAGGTGAAATCTTACAAGCCCACATTTGGGATCTTTATCAAATCCTATTAAATAGGAGTTTTTCACTCAAAAAATATATTAATATTTCAAATTTTTTAATAATCTCTAGTTCTATTTTTTCAAAAATATGGTCAAACTTTACCTTCAATCTATTTCTTCCGTTTTCTTCAAAATTTATTACTTATCTTTTAATGTTGTCAACTTTTCAAATTTCTTTAAATTATTATATTATTATTACTTTCCTCTTATATTGTCTGTATATAGTTATACTCAAAAAGCCAGTTTTACTTTCCTTTATGACAGAAAATAAAAACCAATTCCCGTCATTTATACTCAAACCTTCCTCCTTCCGTTTTTATATATATCTCAATTTCCATAAATTTCCCTTAAAAAAGGTTTTAAATACAGCTAATAGTAATTATATCTTTCCATTTTTATTCTATTTAATACAATCAACTATATTTCTAAAATTACTTTCATTAAACTTTGCCATTTATTTTGCAACATCAATACCATTAATGAAATTAATTATCGGTATTTACATAATTTATTTCCGATTATCTGTACCACCTAAAATTATTCTCCGTCTTAAATATTCGATTGTTAAAATATTCCCTTTTATTACCAAGGCCGCTCCGATCTTTCTTTTTTTTCTCCCTTCTTACCAGCCAATATTTCCATAAAATCCCTTTAATCTTACCATTAAACTTTAATTTAAATTTATATAGGTATTTAAGATACACTCCATTAATATCTTCTAGAATTTCCTCCTTTACTAAGTTTTCTAGATCATTTAAGGAAAGTACTTTTTATACTTTACTTTATGTTATTAATAGATCCTATTTTTTCCAATCGCTAATTATTTCTCCAAATTCTCCTCAATCTACTTTCCATACCTCCTTCCCCTCAACTGTTTTCTTTATATACGTACATCACAATTACTCCAATCCACAAAAATGTCTCTATCATTCTACTTTCTCAAACCCACCAACTTTCTCAATGGCTTCATCCTCTTCTATCCCTCAACTCAGCTCTATCAATCTCACCAACGAAGAAGCGGAACTGCTCTACACACCTGACTTTGGTTGGGATATTGTCAAGGAAGACCCCAAGCTGATTGTAATCGGACGCTTCATATCGTCTAAAGTGTTAGACATATATGCTGTTATCAATGCATTCGAAGGAATCTGTAAGCCTAATGAGGTAGTTTCCATATCGGTTATACAAGACAATTTCCTCAAAATAAAGTTCAAGGAAATCAAGAATTGCTATGAGATCATCAATCGCGGTCCTTGGCTGTACAAGGACGAATGGTTAGCAGTTACTGAATATGATCCAGCCAAATCCTTAAGCGACTACAACTTCAATACCATGAGAATTTGGATCCGAATTTTCTCCCTCCCTGATTCAATTTATGCTGATGTGGACCGATCCCATCTGGTGGGACATGCTCTAGGATCAATGGTTGGCAATGTCCTCCAAACGGATACCCGAGAAGTTGAGGGGGATATGAAGGACTTCCTTCGGGTTGAAATTATGCTTAACATCTCAAGACCTGTCACCCGCTTTGTTTTTATTGGATCAGGCGAAAACAAAATCATGTGCCGTATACAGTATGAAAGACTCCCTACTCTCTGTCCTGGTTGTGGTATTATCAGCCACACATTAGAGAACTGTCCTATCCGTTCTTCACTCGATCTCAACAAATTACAGTACGGAGAATGGCTCCGTTACCTTCCCCCTAGACGTCGCCCAGTTGGTATTCGTGGGTGTATCCGCAATGTGGAACCAAATCTGAATCCAAATATTCCTCCAGTGAATGGTAATTTTATTTTAACATTTACAATAATCTATTTTTTCATTCGATTTATTACCCCAATTATTCTGTCCAAATATTTACTATTTGTTCTCCTCGTAGTGACCCCAATAAATATTCCAGCAGCTTCGGCCAACCCTACTGCTCCTCCCACCGATCAGAACAATATGGGTAAATTAAATTACATCCTCCTCATCTTGTACATAAATGGTTATAAGTATCTAACCACAATCAATCTCCAATACATAGGTTCTCTAAATGAAGGCGATGCAGCCTCCTTTACGGAACAAGCAACCGAGGAAGGCCAAAACGTTGACATTGCCATGGAAGAAGGTCCCAACTCTGTTAAAGATCCCCCTGCAATTGATTTGAAGCAAAAAGCTCCACTCGAGCCCCAACCCCTGAACACCATCTATCCCATTCCGGAAGATGGTTCTGATGATGATTGGGACACCACGGATGATTTTGGTGTCCCTAGCCCTATTGCCCAGCAGATCAAAAAATTTGACTCTGAATTGCGTAAGCCTTCTAAACCCACTGATACAATTTTCAATGATTTTAATCAGTGGTTACTTAAAACTTACCCCAATGATGCAGCCCCTGCACCTGCATCCGCACCTGCACCAGCCCTAACGAACCGAGGCATGAAACGCCGCTCTCCAATACAAGTATCGCTCCCGCCGAAAAAATCCAAACCATCAGGATCCACTCCAAAAGCTGGGATGAGCAGCTCTAAAAACTCTCCGGCACGGCTGATTCCCAGCCCCGCCGAGCAAAATGAGGATCCTATACTGGAACTGTTAGGGTCTTGGACAAGCCCCGACGGTTCAACATTTCCGATCCTATGTCCAAAGTACCAACCCTGATGTCATTTTCTTATGCGAAACCAAAATAAATAACGCGGAATGTAACCGCATTTGTCTTTCATTAGGAATGTTAGACATTATTTCTATTTACCCTACGGAAGGGTGTTCCGGTATTTCCCTATTTGCAGCAAACAATATTAATATAAGTTTAATTTCTTATTCGTCGCGTTATATTCATACTCAAATAACAATGAACAACTCCACAATGTTTTTTACTGGATTGCATGGTTTCTCGGAAACTAGTCAAAAATATAAAACATGAGAACTTATAGATTCATTATACTCTTCTACTAAAAATAACCCATGGCTTCTCGGTGGGGATTTTAATGAAATATTAACTGACTCTGAAAAACAAGGAGGTCCCCGAAGGGCTAGATCACAAATTAAAAAATTTCGCCACTGTCTATTACGAAACAACCTCTTTGATTGCAAGCCTACTTCTGGATGGTTTACATGGACTAAAGTAGGGCCATTAACCCCGATCATACATGAAAGACTAGATCGATTTATAGCTAATTCAGCTTGGCAAGACCTCCACCCTTCCTACCGAATTACCACAGAGTATGTTGCCAAATCAGACCATTGTTTCCTTCTCCTTAATTTAGACCCTTCGGTCTCTCACCCCAAAAAACAACCTTCCAATAACTTCCGATTCGAAAGCTGCTGGGCTAATAATGTAGATAATATTCACACAATTAAAAGGGCCTGGGCCGATACTCCCGGAACTGTCATTGACAAAATCGAAGCTGTTGGTACATACCTAGAAGAATGGCAAAACCAACAACGTTTTAAATCTACCGGAAGAATTAAGTTCCTCACTAAAAAAATTAATAAATTACTATACCGTCACTTAACTGCCACAAATGAACAAGTATACTTAAATTATAGAACTGAACTAAATAAACTCTTAACAGAACAAGAAATTTATTGGGCTCAAAGATCTCGCACTCTCTGGCTTTCCCAAGGGGATAAAAATACCAAGTTCTTCCATGGCCGAGCTACTAATAGGAATAAGAAAAATTTGATTACAGGCCTTTACGATGCTAACTCGAATTGGCGCACGTCTGACTCAGATCTTATGAATATCGCTTCTGCATATTTTCAAAATCTTTTTACAACATCCAACCCCCAAATCTCGAACAATATTCTTGATAAAATTCACCCTTCCATCAATCAATCAATGAATGAAACTCTTCTAAGGTCTTTCACTAAAGAGGAAATTCTCCATGCCTTCCAAGATATCGACCCCAGGAAAGCCCCTGGAATCGATGGCCTACCCAGTAGCTTTTTTCGACAACACTGGGACACAGTGGGCGAAGATGTTATTAATCTTTGTATTAATCTTTTAAACGGCAATGCTGATATGGCATCAGTCAACAAAACTATATTAGTACTAATCCCCAAAGTCCAGGATCCAACCTCCATGAAACAACTCAAACCAATTAGCCTATGCACTGTCCTTTATAAAATAGTTGCCAAAACAATAGTCAACAGAATGAAACAGGCTATACCTCTATGCATAAGCCCTAATCAAGCAGCCTTTATCCGAGGACGCAACATATCAGACAACATCCTCGTTGCTCATGAAATTATTCACAATATTAACTCAGGAGCTACTAAGTCCTCTCAAGGTGCTGCTCTTAAGCTAGATATGGAGAAAGCTTTTGATAGAGTAGAATGGTCTTTTCTTGCAAATGTTATGGAACGCATGGGCTTCGCATCCGAATGGATCGACCTTATAATGTGTTGCATTACTACAGTCTCCTTTTCAGTTAAAATTAATAATTCTTTCTCCCCACCCTTTCAACCTCAACGTGGTCTCCGCCAGGGGGATCCCCTATCCCCTTTCCTTTTCCTCTTTTGTACTCAAGGCCTCTCGGCTTATTTAGCTGCTGCTCAACAAACCAAAATTCTTCCAGGACTAGGTGCCTGTAAATACGGGCCTAAAGTCAACCACTTGCTTTTTGCTGATGATTGCATGGTATTCATTAATACTAATCAATCTGAAGCGTCCCTTCTTAAAAAAGCTCTTCAAACGTATGCTATGGCATCCGGTCAAGCGGTTAATTTTGAGAAATCAACAATTTTTTATAACCCGCGTACACCATCAGCAACAAGAAATGCAATCAACAACCTTTTACAAGTACGTGAGGTTACTAACCCTGGAGTTTATCTAGGCATCCCACTTCTAATTGGGAAAAACAAAACTGAATCGCTAGGATTTGTGCGCGATAAAGTACATGATCGTCTCTCCAGTTGGGACAAACATCTCCTCTCTTTTAGTGGTCGAGAGATATTCATCAAAGCAGTCTTATAATCTCTTCCACAATATGTCATGTCCTGCTATCTTCTACCCCAAAACATCATCGATGACATGACTACATCAATCCGTCAATACTGGTGGACTGGCAAATCCAACAAAAAAGGTTGGCATATGATCCCATGGAATCGTGTATGTTTACCTAAATCTGCTGGTGGCATGGGTTTTAAGGATTTGCACAATTTTAATATTGCTCTTCTGGGCAAGCAACTTTGGAAACTCATCTGTGAACCAGACTCTCTATTAGGAAAAATATACCGTTCTAAATACTTTCCCTCAGGCAATATCCTAGATGCGCCAAAACCTAATCGGGGTTCTTTTGCTTGGCAAGGTATGTATAATGCGCTTCAGCGTCTTTTCCCCGGCTTTCTTCACCGCCCAGGCATAAACAGTAATATTAGAATACACAAAGATATATGGGAAGGGTCTTCCCCGATTGAGCTCACTGGGGATTACGAAATCTCAGATGAATTCCATATTCGATGTCGTGATTTTATGATTCGTAACCAAACAGCTTGGGATACGGATAAGGTAAGAAATTACTTCAATCCAACTGATGCCGATGCTATTCTTCGTATCCCCATCATAAACGATCAACGTGACTCAATACTCTGGTCTCCTAACGACTCGGGTATCTACTCAGTCCGTTCTGGATATATTTTCCTTCAACGCTCCATAAACCCACCTGCGTCACCTACTCGGTTCTGGAAGTTTTTATCCAAAGTTAAAGCTTTGCCCAAAGTCAAAACTTTTGGTTGGCGTATGGCATCTGATGCTCTACCAGTTGGAATTAAAATGCAAGCCTTTTCTCCTAACTCGGGGCCTTGTCCTATCTGTGGTAACCACTCGGAATCGATCCTTCATGCGTTTCGTGACTACCCTGGGGCGTCTGAAGTACTCCAAATTTGTGGTATCCCCATCACTCTTTACAGGAGTATAGCTCCCACCCCTCTGCAATGGTTAGAGGAAGCAGCTACTACAATTCCCCCTGATAAATTTGGTCTCTTCCTTACTGCTTTATGGAATATTTGGAATAGACGTAACGACTGGGTACATAACCAACATCTACAACCTCCCTGGCTTATTGCCGTCAATTCCATTAGCTTACATGATGAATTTTGTAAAGCTTTAAAGACGTCTGCCCCAGCTCCATCTACCTTTTCTAAACCATCCTGGATCCCTCCCCCACTTAATCATATCAAAATAAATGTAGACGGAGCTTTTAATCCATCGACTCGTGCAGCAGCCGTTGGCGCCGTTGCTCGTGATTCTGCAGGAAAAGTTGTGGGTGGCATTGCATTCCTTCTTGGTAGCTGTCAGGACGCTATCACTAGTGAAGGGGAAAGCATCCTAGCTGGTCTCACCTTTGCCCGTTCTCAAGGCTGGAACCGTCTTTTGATTGAAACTGACTGCGCTTCTCTCGCGAATAGGATCAACAACCCTGCTCAGGACCTTTCTACCATGGGACCTACTATTCTTCAGATTCAAGCTTTTCTTCAAGATTTTGACTTTGTACCTATTTCTTTTGTACGCCGTGAGGCAAATATTATAGCCCATACTTTGGCTACTTCCTCGCTGAATTCTATGACTTCTATGTCATTCAATTCGGATATTCCATCTTGTATCCAACACTTTGTAACAAATTATTCTTGATTAATAATATTTGGGCACTCTTTTCCCCTTTTTAGGGTCCTCTAGCTCTGCTTGAAGGACAGTAGTAGGGGTTTTTAATGAGGCCTTTTCTTCAAAAAAAATTCTAACGGGTCCATTGTTCGCCCCATTTAGACCCGCTCGTCCGAAACCTCTACAAAAAAGACCGCAAAACAAGTTTTAATCAAATTTTAGGAGTTCATATAATTGATTACGAGCTTTTCAACACGATTATATTGCAAAAACTTGATTTCTGTACTTTTTACTCAGTTAAAATTCTAACGGGTCCATTGTTCGGCCCATTTAGACCCGCTCGTCCGAAACCTCTACAAAAGGGTTGGAAAATAAGTTTTAATCCAAATTTAAGAGTTCATACAATTGTTTACGAGCTTTTCAACACGATTATATTGCAAAAACTCGATTTTTGTACTTTTTACTCAGTTAAAATTCTAACAGGTCCATTGTTCGGCCCATTTAGACCCGCTCGTCCGAAACCTCTACAAAAGCGTTGCAAAATAAGTTTTAATCCAAATTTAGGAGTTCATACAATTGATTACGAGCTTTTCAACACGATTATATTGCAAAAACTCGATTTCTGTACTTTCTACTCAGTTAAAATTCTAACGAGTCCATTGTTCGGTCCATTTAGACTCGCTCGTCCGAAACCTCTACAAAAAAGACCGCAAAACAAGTTTTAATCAAATTTAAGAGTTCAGATAATTAATTTCGAGTTTTCCAACATGATTATATTGCAAAAACTCGATTTCTGTACTTTTTACTCTGTTAAAATTCTAACGGGTTTTTTGTTCGGCCCATTTAGACTCGTTCATCCGAAACCTTTACAAAAGGGCTGCAAAATAAGTTTTAATCCAAATTTAGGAGTTCATATAATTGATTACGAGCTTTTCAACACAATTATTTTGCAAAAACTCGATTTCTGTACTTTTTACTCAGTTAAAATTCTAACGGGTCCATTGTTCGGCCCATTTAGACCCGCTCGTCCGAAACCTCTAAAAAAGGTTGCAAAATAAGTTTTAATCCAAATTTAGGAGTTCATACAATTGATTAAGAGATTTTAAAACAGATTATATTGCAAAAACTCCCTTTTTGTACTTTCTACACACTTAAAATTCTAACGGATCCATTGTTCGGCCCATTTAGACCCGCTCGTCCGAAACCTCTACAAAAGAGACCGCAAAACAAATTAGAATAAAATTTTAGGAGTTCATATAATTAATTACGAGCTTTTAAACATGATTATATTGCAAAAACTCGACTTCTGTACTTTTTACTCGGTTAAAATTCTAACGGGTCCATTGTTCGGCCCATTTAGACCCGCTCGTCCGAAATCTCTACAAA
Source organism: Hibiscus trionum (assembly GCA_030270665.1). Taxonomy (NCBI): domain Eukaryota; kingdom Viridiplantae; phylum Streptophyta; class Magnoliopsida; order Malvales; family Malvaceae; genus Hibiscus; species Hibiscus trionum. The sequence continues at coordinate 30,578,025 of BSYR01000010.1, read as the reverse complement.
AAAGACCGCAAAACAAGTTAGAATCAAATTTAGGAGTTCATATAATGGATTACGAGCTTTTCAACACGATTATATTACAAAAACTCGATTATAGTACTTTTTACTCAGTTAAAATTCTAACGGGTCCATTTCTCGGCCCATTTAGACCCGCTCGTCCGAAACCTCTACAAAAGGGTTGGAAAATAAGTTTTAATCCAAATTTAAGAGTTCATACAATTGATTACGAGCTTTTCAACCCGATTATATTGCAAAAACTCGATTTTTGTACTTTTTACTCAGTTAAAATTCTAACATGTCCATTGTTCGGCCCATTTAGACTCGCTCGTCCGAAACCTCGACAAAAGGGTTGCAAAATAAGTTTTAATCCAAATTTAGGAGTTCATACAATTGATTACAAGCTTTTCAACATGATTATATTGCAAAAACTTGATTTCTGTACTTTTTTCTCAGTTAAAATTCTAACGGGTCCATTGTTCGGCCCATTTAGGCCCGCTCGTCCGAAACCTATACAAAAAAGACCGCAAAACAAGTTAGAATCAAATTTAGGAGTTCATATAATTGATTACGAGCTTTTCAACATGATTATATTACAAAAACTCGATTATAGTACTTTTTACTCAGTTAAAATTCTAACGGGTCCATTGTTCGGCCCATTTAGACCCGCTCGTCCGAAACCTCTACAAAAGGGTTGGAAAATAAGTTTTAATCCAAATTTAAGAGTTCATACAATTGATTACGAGCTTTTCAACACGATTATACTGCAAAAACTCAATTTTTGTACTTTTTACTCAGTTAAAATTCTAACAGGTCCATTGTTAGGCCCATTTAGACCCACTCGTCCGAAACCTCTACAAAAGGGTTGCAAAATAAGTTTTAATCCAAATTTAGGAGTTCATACAATTGATTACAAGCATTTCAACACGGTTATATTGCAAAAACTCGATTTCTGTACTTTTTTCTCAGTTAAAATTCTAACGGGTCCATTGTTCGGCCCATTTAGGCCCGCTCGTCCGAAACCTCTACAAAAAACACCGCAAAACAAGTTAGAATCAAATTCTAGGAGTTCATATAATTAATTTCGAGCTTTCCAACATGATTATATTGCAAAAACTCGATTTCTGTACTTTTACTCTGTTAAAATTCTAACGGGTTCTTTGTTCGGCCCATTTAGACCCGTTCGTCTGAAACCTCTAGAAAAAGGGCTGCAAAATAAGTTTTAATCCAAATTTAGGAGTTCATATAATTGATTACGAGCTTTTCAACACAATTATTTTGCAAAAACTCGAATTCTGTACTTTTTACTCAGTTAAAATTCTAACGGGTCCTTGTTCGGCCCATTTAGACCCGCTCGTCCGAAACCTCTACAAAAAGGTTGCAAAATAAGTTTTAATCCAAATTTAGGAGTTCATACAATTGATTAAGATATTTTAAAACAGATTATATTGAAAAAACTCCCTTTTTGTACTTTCTACTCACTTAAAATTCTAACGGATCCATTGTTCGGCCCATTTAGACCCGCTCGTCCGAAACCTCTACAAAAGAGACCGCAAAACAAATTAGAATCAAATTTTAGGAGTTCATATAATTGATTACGAGCTTTTCAACATGATTATATTGCAAAAACTCGACTTTTGTACTTTTTACTCGGTTAAAATTCAAACGGGTCTATTGTTCGGCCCATTTAGACCCGCTCGTCCGAAACCTCTACAAAAAAGACCGCAAAACAAGTTAGAATCAAATTTAGGAGTTCATATAATTGATTACGAGCTTTTCAACACGATTATGTTACAAAAACTCGATTATAGTACTTTTTACTCAGTTAAAATTCTAACGGGTCCATTGCTCGGCCCATTTAGACCCGCTCGTCCGAAACCTCTACAAAAGGGTTGGAAAATAAGTTTTAATCCAAATTTAAGAGTTCATACAATTGATTACGAGCTTTTCAACACGATTATATTGCAAAAACTCGATTTTTGTACTTTTTACTCAGTTAAAATTCTAACAGGTCCATTGTTCGGCCCATTTAGACCCGCTCGTCTGAAACCTCTACAAAAGGGTTGCAAAATAAGTTTTAATCCAAATTTAGGAGTTCATACAATTGATTACAATCTTTTCAACATGATTATATTGCAAAAACTCGGTTTCTGTACTTTTTTCCCAGTTAAAATTCTAACGGGTCCATTGTTCGGCCCATTTAGGTCCGCTCGTCCGAAACCTCTACAAAAAGGTTGCAAAATAAGTTTTAATCCAAATTTAGGAGTTCATACAATTGATTAAGAGATTTTAAAACAGATTATATTGAAAAAACTCCCTTTTTGTACTTTTTACTCGGTTAAAATTCAAACGGGTCTATTGTTCGGCCCATTTAGACCCGCTCGTCCGAAACCTCTACAAAAAAGACCGCAAAACAAGTTAGAATCAAATTTAGGAGTTCATATAATTGATTACGAGCTTTTCAACACGATTATGTTACAAAAACTCGATTATAGTACTTTTTACTCAGTTAAAATTCTAACGGGTCCATTGTTCGGCCCATTTAGACCCGCTCGTCCGAAACCTCTGCAAAAGGGTTGCAAAATAAGATTTAATCCAAATTTAGGAGTTCATTCAATTGTATACGAGCTTTTTAACATGATTATATTGCAAAAACTCAATTTTATTACATTTTACTTAGTAAAAATTCCAACGGGTCCATTGTTCGGCACATTTAGACCCGCTCGTCTGAAACCTCTACAAAAGGGTTGCAAAATAAGTTTTAATCCAAATTTAGGAGTTCATACAATTGATTACAATCTTTTCAACACGATTATATTGCAAAAACTCGGTTTCTGTACTTTTTTCCCAGTTAAAATTCTAACGGGTCCATTGTTCGGCCCATTTAGGTCCGCTCGTCCGAAACCTCTACAAAAAAGACCGCAAAACAAATTAGAATCAAATTTAGGAGTTCATATAATTCATTACGAGCTTTTCAACACGATTATATTACAAAAACTCGATTATAGTACTTTTTACTCAGTTAAAATTCTAACGGGTCCATTGCTCGGCCCATTTAGACCCGCTCGTCCGAATCCTCTACAATAGGGTTAGAAAATAAGTTTTAATCCAAATTTAAGAGTTCATACAATTGATTACGAGCTTTTCAACACGATTATATTGCAAAAACTCGATTTTTGTACTTTTTACTCAGTTAAAATTCTAACAGGTCCATTGTTCGGCCCATTTAGACCCGCTCGTCCGAAACTTCTACAAAAGGGTTGCAAAATAAGTTTTAATCCAAATTTAGGAGTTCATACAATTGATTACAAGCTTTTCAACACGATTATATTGCAAAAACTTGATTTCTGTACTTTTTTCTCAGTTAAAATTCTAACGGGTCCATTGTTCGGCCCATTTAGGCCCTCTCGTCCGAAACCTCTACAAAAAAGATCCCAAAAGAAGTTAGAATCAAATTTTAGGAGTTCATATAATTGATTACGAGCTTTTCAACATGATTATATTGCAAAAACTCGATTACTTTACTTTTTACTCAGTTAAAATTCTAACGGGTCCATTGTTCGGCCCATTTAGACCCGCTCGTCCGAAACCTCTGCAAAAGGGTTGCAAAATAAGATTTAATCCAAATTTAGGAGTTCATTCAATTGTATACGAGCTTTTTAACATGATTATATTGCAAAAACTCAATTTTATTACATTTTACTTAGTAAAAATTCTAACGGGTCCATTGTTCGGCCCATTTAGAACCCCTCGTCCGAAACCTCTACAAAAAGGTTGCAAACTAAGTGTTAATCCAAATTTAGGGGTTCATACAATTGATTACAAGCTTTTCAACACGACTATATTGCAAAAACTCGATTTCTGTACTTTTTACTCCGTTAAAATTCTAACGGGTCCATTGCTCGGCCCATTTAGACCCGCTCGTCCGAAACCTCTACAAAAGGGTTGGAAAATAAGTTTTAATCCAAATTTAAGTGTTCATACAATTGATTACGAGCTTTTCAACACGATTATATTGCCATAACTCGATTTTTGTACTTTTTACTCAGTTAAAATTCTAACAGGTCCATTGTTCGGCCCATTTAGACCCGTTCGTCCGAAACTTCTACAAAAGGGTTGCAAAATAAGTTTTAATCCAAATTTAGGAGTTCATACAATTGATTACAAGCTTTTCAACACAATTATATTAAAAAAACTCGATTTGTGTGCTTTTTAGTCAGTTAAAATTCTAATGGGTCCATTGTTCGGCCCAATTAGAACCGCTCATCCGAAACCTCTACAAAAAAGTTGCAAAATAAGTTTTAATCCAAATTTAGGGGTTCATACAATTGATTACGTGCTTTTCAATACGATTATATTGCAAAAACTCGATTTCTGTACTTTTTACTCAGTTAAAATTCTAACGGGTCCATTGTTCGGCCCATTTAGACCCGTTCGTCCGAAACCTTTACAAAAAAGACCGCAAAATAAGTTAGAATCAAATTTTAGGAGTTCATATAATTGATTACGAGCTTTTCAACATGATTATATTGCAAAATCTCGATTACAGTTCTTTTTACTCAGTTAAAATTCTAACGGGTCCATTGTTCGGCCCATTTAGACACGCTCATCCGAAACCTCTACAAAAGGGTTGCAAAATAAGTTTTAATCCAAATTTAGGAGGTTGTACAATTGTTTATGAGCTTTTCAACACGATTATATTGCAAAAACACGATTTCTGTTCTTTTTACTCAGTTAAAATTCTAACGGGTCCATTGTTCGCCCCATTTTGACCCGCTCGTCCGAAATTTCTACAAAAAAGACCGCAAAACAAGTTAGAATCAAATTTTAAGAGTTCATATAATTGATTACGAGCTTTTCAACACGATTATAATGCAAAAACTCGATTTCTGTACTTTTTACTCAATTAAAATTCTAACGGGTCCATTGTTCAGCCCATTTAGACCCGCTCGTCCGAAACCTCTACAAAAGGGTTGGAAAATAAGTTTTAATCAAAATTTAGGAGTTCATACAATTGATTACGAGCTTTTCAACACGACTATATTGCAAAAACTCGATTTCTGTACTTTTTTTTTCCGTTAAAATTCTAACGGGTCCATTGTTCGGCCCATTTAGACCCCCTCATCCGAAACCTCTACAAATTGATTGCAAACTTAAGTGTTAATCCAAATTTAGGAGTTCATACAATTGATTACGAGCTTTTCAACACGATTATATTGCAAAAACTCGATTTCTGTACTTTTTACTCAGTTAAAATTCTAACAGGTCCATTGTTCGGCCCATTTAGACCCGCTCGTCCGAAACCTCTACAAAAGGGTTGCAAAATAAGTTTTAATCCAAATTTAGGAGTTCATACAATTGATTACGAGCTTTTCAACACGATTATATTGCAAAAACTCGATTTTTGTACTTTTTACTCAGTTAAAATTCTAACGGGTCCATTGTTCGGCCCATTTAGACCCGCTCGTCCGAAACCTCTACAAAAGGGTTGGAAAATAAGTTTTAATCCAAATTTAGGAGTTCATACAGTTGATTATGAGCTTTTCAACACCATTATATTGCAAAAACTCGATTTCTGTACTTTTTTCTCAGTTAAAATTCTAACAGGTCCATTGTTCGGCCATTTAGACCCGCTCGTCCGAAACCTCTACAAAAGGGTTGCAAAATAAGTTTTAATCCAAATTTAGGAGTTCATACAATTGATTACGAGCTTTTCAACACGATTATATTGCAAAAACTCGATTTCTGTACTTTTTACTCAGTTAAAATTCTAACGGGTCCATTGTTCGGCCCATTTAGACCCGATCGTCCGAAACCTCTACAAAAAAGACCGCAAAACAAGTTAGAATCAAATTTAGGAGTTCATATAATTGATTACGAGCTTTTCAACACGATTATATTGCAAAAACTCGATTTCTGTACTTTTTACTCAATTAAAATTCTAACGGGTCCATTGTTCGGCCCATTTAGACCCGATCGTCCGAAACCTCTACAAAAAAGACCGCAAAACAAGTTAGAATGAAATTTAGGAGTTCATATAATTGATTACGAGCTTTTCAACACGATTATATTGCAAAAACTCAATTTCTGTACTTTTTACTTTGTTAAAGTTCTAACGGGTCCATTGTTCGGCCCATTTAGACCCGCTCGTCCGAAACCTCTACAAAAAAGACCGCAAAACAAGTTAGAATGAAATTTAGGAGTTCATATAATTGATTACGAGCTTTTCAACACGATTATATTGCAAAAACTCGTTTATAGTACTTTTTACTCAGTTAAAATTCTAAAGGGTGCATTGTTCGGCCCATTTAGACCCGCTCGTCCGAAACCTCTACAAAAGGGTTGCAAAATAAGTTTTAATCCAAATTTAATAGTTCATACAATTGTTTACGAGCTTTTCAACACGATTATATTGCAAAACTCGATTTCTTTACTTTTTACTCAGTTAAAATTATAACGGGTCCATTGTTCGGCCCATTTAGACTCGCTCGTCCGAAACCGTTACAAAAAAGATCGCAAAATAAGTTAGAATCAAGTTCTAGGAGTTCATATAATTGATTAAGAGCTTTTGAACACGTTTATATTGCAAAAACTCGATTACTGTATTTTTTACTCAGTTAAAATTCTAACGGGTCCATTGTTCGCCTCATTTAGACCCGCTCGTCCGAAAGCTCTACAAAAGGGTTGCAAAATAAGTTTTAATCCAAATTTAGGAGTTCATATAATTTATTATGAGCTTTTCAACACGATTATATTGCAAAAACTCGATTTCTGTACTTTTTATTCAGTTAAAATTCTAACAGGTGAATCTTATATTTTCAAAAACTCTATTATTTCTTTGATGGATGGTTTTACGATTATATATGTTCCGTTCTGATAAACACGAAGGAAATTTATTCCTACTACGCCTTTTTAGGTGAATCTTCACAAGCCCACATTCGGGATCTTTTCAATATCCTACTAAGTAGGGTCCTTTTTCTGCTAAACTTAACTTATATTTTCAACTCTTCAAAAGCCTTTCTTCTTACCTCAGTTATTATTCCAAACGGATGGTCGAACTTAACTCCTAATTTAATATTTCCGTTTCCTTCAACAATCACTCCTAGCCTTTTAATGAAATTACTTATTCACATTTTTCCACTTTATTATCCATCTAATTTTTTTCTTAACTACCATACTTATACTCTTTTTTTAAATCTGTCAGCCTTAAATTTTTTAATGAGGGAAAACAAAATTCAATCCCCATTATTTATGATTAAAATGTTCTCTTTCCTTATATACATACTATTAAATTTAAAACAATAAAATTTGACTCTAACTTGTTTTGCGGTCTTTTTTGTAGAGGTTTCGGACGAGCGGGTCTAAATGGGGCGAACAATGGACCCTTTAGAATTTTAACTGAGTAAAAAGAACAAAAATCGAGTTTTTGCAATATAATAGTGTTAAAAAGATCGTAATAAATTGTATGAACTCCTAAATTTGGATTAAAACTTATTTTGCAACCCTTTTGTAGAGATTTCGGACAAGCGGGTCTAAACGGGCCGAACAATGGACCCGTTAGAATATTAACTGAGTAAAAAGAACAGAAATCAAGTTTTTGCAATATAATCGTGTGGAAAAGCTCTTAATCAATTATATGAACTCCTAAAATTTGATTAAAATTTATTTTGCGATCTTTTTTGTAAAGGGTTCGGACGAGCGGGTCTAAATGGGCCAAACAATGGACCCGTTAGAATCTTAACTGAGTAAAAAGTACAGAAAACGAGTTTTGCAATATAATCGTATAGAAAAGCTCGTAATCAATTGTATTAACACCTAAATTTGGATTAAAACTTATTTTGCAACCCTTTTGGAGAGGTTTCGGAGGAACGGTTCTAAATGGGCCGAACAATGGACTCGTTAGAATTTTAACAAAGTAAAAAGCACAAAAATCGAGTTTTGCAATATAATTTTGCAGAAAAGCTCGTGATCAATTGTATGAACTCCTAAATTTGGATTAAAACTTATTTTGCAACCCTTTTGTAGAGGTTTCGGACGAGCGGGTCTAAATGCGCCGAACAATGGACCCGTTAGAATATTAACTGAGTAAAAAGAACAGAAATCGAGTTTTTGCAAAATAATCGTGTTGAAAAGCTCGTAATCAATTATATGATCTCCTAAAATTGATTAAAACATATTTTGCGATCTATTTTGTAAAGGTTTCGAACGAGCGGGTCTAAATGGGGCGAACAATGGACCCGTTAAAATTTTAACTGTGTAAAAAGTACAGAAATCGAGTTTTTGCAATATAATCGTGTTGAAAAGCTCGTAATCAATTGTATGAACTCCTACATTTTGATTAAAACTTATTTTGCAACCCTATTGTAGAGGTTTCGGACGAGCGGTTCTAAATGAGCCGAACAATGGACTCGTTAGAATTCTAACTGAGTAAAAAGCACAAAAATCGAGTTTTTGCAATATAATTGTGCAGAAAAGCTCGTGATCAATTGTATGAACTCCTAAATTTGGATTAAAACTTATTTTGCAACCCTTTTGTAGAGGTTTCGGACGAGCGGGTCTAAATGGGCCGAATAATGGACCCGTTAGAACTTTCACTGAGTAAAAAGCACAAAAATCGAGTTTTTGCAATATAATTATGTTGAAAAGCTTGTAATCAATTGTATGAATTCCTAAATTTGGATTAACACTTATTTTGCAACCCTTTTGTAGAGGTTTCGGACGAGCGGGTCTAAATGGGCCGAACAATGGACCCGTTAGAATTTTTTTCTGAGTAAAAAGTACATAAATCAAGTTTTTGCAATATAGTCATGTTGAAAAGCTCATAATCAATTATATGAACTCCTAAAGTTTGTTTAAAACTTATTTTGCGATCTTTTTTGTAGAGGTTTCGAAAAATCGGGTCTAAATGGGCCGAACAATGGACCCGTTAGAATTTTAACTGAGTAAAAAAAACTGTAATCGAGTTTTTGCAATATAATATTGCTGAAATGCTCGTAATCAATTATATGCATTCCTAAATTTGGATTAAAACTTATTTTGCAACCCCTTTTGTATAGGTTTCGGACGATCGGGTCTAAATGGGCCGAACAATGGACCCGATAGAATTTAACTGAGTAAAAAGTACAGAAATCAAGTTTTTGCAATATAATCATGTTGAAACGCTCGTGATCAATTGTATGAACTCCTAAATTTGGATTAACACTTATTTTGCAACCCTTTTTAGAGGTTTCGGACGAGCGGGTCTAAATGGGCCGAACAATGGATCCGTTAGAATATTAACTTAGTAAAAAGAACAGAAATCATGTTTTTGCAATATAATCGTATTGAAAAGCTCGTAATCAATTGAATGAACTCCTAAATTTGGATTAAAACTTATTTTGTAACCATTTTGTAGAGATTTCGGACGAGCGGTTCTAAATGGGCTGAACAATGGACCCGTTAGAATTTTAACTGAGTAAAAAGCACAAAAATCGAGTTTTTGCAATATAATTGTGCTGAAAAACTCGTAATCAATTGTATGAACTCCTAAATTTGGATTAAAACTTATTTTGCAACCCTTTTGTAGAGGTTTCGGACGAGCGGGTCTAAATGGGCCGAACAATGGTCCCATTAGAATATTAACTGAGTAAAAAGAACAGAAATCAAGTTTTTGCAATATTATCGTGTTGAAAAGCTCTTAATCAATTATATGAACTCCTAAAATTTGATTAAAACATATTTTGCGATCTTTTTTGTAAAGGTTTCGGACGAGCGGGTCTAAATGGGCCGAACAATGGACCCGTTAGAATTTTAACTGAGTAAAAAGTACATAAATAGGGTTTTTGCAATATAATCGTGTTGAAAAGCTCGTAATCAATTGTATGAACTCCTAAATTTTGATTAAAACTTATTTTGCAACCCTTTTGTAGAGGTTTCGGACGAGCGGGTCTAAATGGGCCGAACAATGGACCTGTTAGAATTTTAACTGAGTAAAAAGAACTGTAATCAAGATTTTGCAATATAATCATGTTGAAAAGCTCGTAATCAATTATATGAACTCCGAAAGTTTGATTCTAAGTTATTTTGCGGTCTTTTTTGTAAAGGTTTCGGACGAGCGGGTCTAAATGGGCCAAACAATGGACCCGTTAGAATTTTAAGAGAGTAAAAAGTACAGAAATCGAGTTTTTTCAATATAATCGTGTTGAAAAGCTCGTAATTAATTGTATGGACTCATAAATTTGGATTAAAACTTATTTTGCAACCCTTTTGTAGAGGTTTCGGACGAGCGATTTTAAATGGGCCGAACAATGGACCCGTTAGAATTTTTTTGAGAAAAAGGCCTCATTAAAAACCCCACTAATCCCAACTGGGCTGGCCCAGAGGGGGTACTAAAGGGAAAAAGAATGCCCAAATATATATATATATATATATAATCAAAGAGGTTGAAAACCAACCGGTACAATAGAGCGTAAGACATCGGGCAAGCCCGGCCCAAAAAACAATGAGGACCTAGAGTGAAAGGCCCAATTGGCAATAGTATGAGCTAGAACATTAGCAACTCGTGGTACATAATGAAAATGTAAATCTGGAATAGATACAAAAATCGAGTTTTTGCAATATAATTGTGTTGAAAAGCTCGTAATCAATTGTATGAACTCCTAAATTTGGATTAAAACTAATTTTGCAACCCTTTTGTAGAGGTTTCGGACGAGCGGGTCTAAATGGGCCGAACAATGGACCCGTTAGAATATTAACTGAGTAAAAAGAACAGAAATCATGTTTTTGCAATACAATCGTGTTGAAAAGCTCATAATCAATTATATGAACTCCTAAAATTTGATTAAAATTTATTTTGCGATCTTTCTTGTAAAGGTTTCGGAGGAGAGGGTCTAAATGGGCCGAACAATGGACCCGTTAGAATTTTAACTGAGTAAAAAATACATAAATCGAGTTTTTGCAATATAATCATGTTGAAAAGCTCGAAATCAATTGTATGAACTCCTAAATTTTCATTAAAACTTATTTTGCAACCCTTTTGTAGAGGTTTCGGACGAGCGGGTCTAAATGGGCTGAACAATGGACCCGTTAGAATTTTAACTGAGTAAAAAGTATAAAAATCGAGTTTTTGCAATATAATCATGTTGAAAAGCTCGTAATCAATTGTATGAACTCCTAAATTTGGATTAAAACTTATTTTGCAACCCTTTTGTAGAGGTTTCGGACGAGCGAGTCTAAATGGCCCGAACAATGGACCCGTTAGAATTTTCACTGAGTAAAATGCACAAAAATCGAGTTTTTGCAATATAATTGTGTTGAAAAGCTCGTTATCAATTGTATGAATTCCTAAATTTGGATTAAAACTTATTTTGCAACCTTTTTGTAGAGGTTTCGGACGAGCGGGTCTAAATGGGCCAAACAATGGACCGGTTAGAATATTAACTGAGTGAAAAGTACAAAAATCAAGTTTTTGCAATATAGTCATGTTGAAAACCTCGTAATCAATTATATGAACTCCTAAAATTTTATTCTAACTTCTTTTGCGGTCTTTTTTGTAAAGGTTTCGGACGAGCGGGTCTAAATGGGCCGAACAATGGACCCGTTAGAATTTTAACTAAGTAAAAAGTACAGAAAATCGAGTTTTTGCAATATAATCGTATTGAAAAGCTCGTAATCAATTGTATGAACTCCTAAATTTGGATTAAAACTTATTTTCCAACCCTTTTGTAGAGGTTTCGGACGAGTGGGTTTAATGGGCCGAACAATGGACCCGTTAGAATTTTAACTGAGTAAAAAGCACAAAAATTGAGTTTTTGCAATATAGTCGTGTTGAAAAGCTCGTAATCAATTATATGAAATCCTAAAATTTGACTCTAACTTGTTTTGCGGTCTTTTTTGTAGAGGTTTCGGACGAGCGGGTCTAAATGGGGTGAACAATGGACCCTTTAGAATTTTAACTGAGTAAAAAGAACAAAAATCGAGTTTTTGCAATATAATAGTGTTAAAAAGATCGTAATAAATTGTATGAACTCCTAAATTTGGATTAAAACTTATTTTGCAACCCTTTTGTAGAGGTTTCAGACAAGCGGGTCTAAACGGGCCGAACAATGGACCCGTTAGAATATTAACTGAGTAAAAAGAACAGAAATCAAGTTTTTGCAATATAATCGTGTGGAAAAGCTCTTAATCAATTATATGAACTCCTAAAATTTGATTAAAATTTATTTTGCGATCTTTTTTGTAAAGGGTTCGGACGAGCGGGTCTAAATGGGCCAAACAATGGACCCGTTAGAATCTTAACTGAGTAAAAAGTACAGAAAACGAGTTTTGCAATATAATCGTATAGAAAAGCTCGTAATCAATTGTATTAACACCTAAATTTGGATTAAAACTTATTTTGCAACCCTTTTGGAGAGGTTTCGGAGGAACGGTTCTAAATGGGCCGAACAATGGACTCGTTAGAATTTTAACTAAGTAAAAAGCACAAAAATCGAGTTTTGCAATATAATTTTGCAGAAAAGCTCGTGATCAATTGTATGAACTCCTAAATTTGGATTAAAACATATTTTGCGATCTATTTTGTAAAGGTTTCGAACGAGCGGGTCTAAATGGGGCGAACAATGGACACGTTAAAATTTTAACTGTGTAAAAAGTACAGAAATCGAGTTTTTGCAATATAATCGTGTTGAAAAGCTCGTAATCAATTGTATGAACTCCTAAATTTTGATTAAAACTTATTTTGCAACCCTATTGTAGAGGTTTCGGACGAGCGGTTCTAAATGGGCCGAACAATGGACTCGTTAGAATTCTAACTGAGTAAAAAGCACAAAAATCGAGTTTTTGCAATATAATTGTGCAGAAAAGCTCGTGATCAATTGTATGAACTCCTAAATTTGGATTAAAACTTATTTTGCAACCCTTTTGTAGAGGTTTCGGACGAGCGGGTCTAAATGGGCCGAACAATGGACCCGTTAGAACTTTCACTGAGTAAAAAGCACAAAAATCGAGTTTTTGCAATATAATTATGTTGAAAAGCTTGTAATCAATTGTATGAATTCCTAAATTTGGATTAAAACTTATTTTGCAACCCTTTTGTAGAGGTTTCGGACGAGCGGGTCTAAATGGGCCGAACAATGGACCCGTTAGAATTTTTTCTGAGTAAAAAGTACATAAATCAAGTTTTTGCAATATAGTCATGTTGAAAAGCTCATAATCAATTATATGAACTCCTAAAGTTTGTTTAAAACTTATTTTGCGATCTTTTTTGTAGAGGTTTCGAAAAATCGGGTCTAAATGGGCCGAACAATGGACCCGTTAGAATTTTAACTGAGTAAAAAGAACTGTAATCGAGTTTTTGCAATATAATATTGCTGAAATGCTCGTAATCAATTATATGCATTCCTAAATTTGGATTAAAACTTATTTTGCAACCCCTTTTGTATAGGTTTCGGATGATCGGGTCTAAATGGGCCGAACAATGGACCCGATAGAATTTAACTGAGTAAAAAGTACAGAAATCGAGTTTTTGTAATATAATCATGTTGAAACGCTCGTGATCAATTGTATGAACTCCTAAATTTGGATTAACACTTATTTTGCAACCCTTTTTAGAGGTTTCGGACGAGCGGGTCTAAATGGGCCGAACAATGGATCCGTTAGAATATTAACTTAGTAAAAAGAACAGAAATCATGTTTTTGCAATATAATCGTATTGAAAAGCTCGTAATCAATTGAATGAACTCCTAAATTTGGATTAAAACTTATTTTGTAACCATTTTGTAGAGATTTCGGACGAGCGGTTCTAAATGGGCTGAACAATGGACCCATTAGAATTTTAACTGAGTAAAAAGCACAAAAATCGAGTTTTTTCAATATAATTGTGCTGAAAAACTCGTAATCAATTGTATGAACTCCTAAATTTGGATTAAAACTTATTTTGCAACCCTTTTGTAGAGGTTTCGGACGAGCGGGTCTAAATGGGCCGAACAATGGTCCCATTAGAATATTAACTGAGTAAAAAGAACAGAAATCAAGTTTTTGCAATATTATCGTGTTGAAAAGCTCTTAATCAATTATATGAACTCCTAAAATTTGATTAAAATATATTTTGCGATCTTTTTTGTAAAGGTTTCGGACGAGCGGGTCTAAATGGGCCGAACAATGGACCCGTTAGAATTTTAACTGAGTAAAAAGTACATAAATAGAGTTTTTGCAATATAATCGTGTTGAAAAGCTCGTAATCAATTGTATGAACTCCTAAATTTTGATTAAAACTTATTTTGCAACCCTTTTGTAGAGGTTTCGGACGAGCGGGTCTAAATGGGCCGAACAATGGACCTGTTAGAATTTTAACTGAGTAAAAAGAACTGTAATCGAGATTTTGCAATATAATCATGTTGAAAAGCTCGTAATCAATTATATGAACTCCAAAATTTTGATTCTAAGTTATTTTGCGGTCTTTTTTGTAAAGGTTTCGGACGAGCGGGTCTAAATGGGCCGAACAATGGACCCGTTAGAATTTTAAGAGAGTAAAAAGTACAGAAATCGAGTTTTTTCAATATAATCGTGTTGAAAAGCTCGTAATTAATTGTATGGACTCATAAATTTGGATTAAAACTTATTTTGCAACCCTTTTGTAGAGGTTCCGGACGAGCGATTTTAAATGGGCCGAACAATGGACCCGTTAGAATTTTTTTTGAGAAAAAGGCCTCATTAAAAACCCCACTAATCCCAACTGGGCTGGCCCAGAGGGGGTCCTAAAGGGAAAAAGAGTGCCCAAATATATATATATAATCAAAGGGGTTGAAAACCAACCGGTACAATAGAGCGTAAGACATCGGGCAAGCCCGGCCCAAAAAACAATGAGGACCTAGAGTGCAAGGCCCAATTGGCAATAGTATGAGCTAGAACATTATCAACTCATGGTACATAAAGAAAATGTAAATCTGGAATAGATACAAAAAGAGGGCGAGCCGCATCAATATGTGGCCGTAAAGGAGAGGCGTCTGGGCCGAGGCACCCTATTTTTTTGATGACCAAAGCAGCGTCGGACTCGATAATGATGCTGCACCAGCCGGCATCCCTACCAAGTGTAGCCCCCGTGACAATGGCGCGAAGCTCCGCAGTGGAGGTGTCTAGGTATCCTGCGCAAAAATCGAGTTTTTGCAATATAATTGTGTTGAAAAGCTCGTAATCAATTGTATGAACTCCTAAATTTGGATTAAAACTAATTTTGCAACCCTTTTGTAGAGGTTTCGGACGAGCGGGTCTAAATGGGCCGTACAATGGACCAGTTAGAATTTTAACTGAGTAAAAAGAATTGTAATCGAGTTTTTAAAATATAATCATGTTGAAAAGCTCGTAATCAATTATATGCATTAATAAATTTGGATTAAAACTTATTTTGCAACCCCTTTTGTATAGGTTTCGGACGATCGGGTCTAAATGGGCCGAACAATAGACCCGTTAAAATTTTAACTGAGTAAAAAGAACTGTAATCGAGTTTTTACAATATAATCATGTTGAAAAGCTCGTAATCAATTATATGCATTCCTAAATTTGGATTAAAACTTATTTTGCAACCCCTTTTATATAGGTTTCGGACGAACGGGTCTAAATGGGCCGAACAATGGACCCATTAGAATTTTAACTGAGTAAAAAGCACAAAAATCGAGTTTTTGCAATATAATCGTGTTGAAAAGCTCGTAAAAAATTGTATGAACTCCTAAATTTGGATTAAAACTTATTTTGCAACCCTTTTGTAGAGGTTTCGGACGAGCGGGTCTAAATGGGTCGAACAATGGACCCGTTAGAATTTTAACTGAGTAAAAAGAACTGTAATCGAGAATTTTCAATATAATCGTGTTGAAAAGCTCGTAATCAATTATATGAACTCCTAAAATTTGATTCTAACTTCTTTTGCGGTCTTTTTTTGTAAAGGTTTCGGACGAGCGTGTCTAAATGGGCCGAACAATGGACCCGTTAGAATTTTAACTGAGTAAAAAGTACAAAAATCGAGATTTTACAATATAATCGTAGTGAAAAGCTCGTAATCAATTGTATAAACTCCTAAATTTGGATTAAAACTTATTTTGCATCCCTTTTTGTAGAGGTTTCGGACGAGCGGGTCTAAATGGGCCGAACAATGGAGCCCTTAGAATTTTAACTGAGTAAAAAGTACAGAAATTGAGTTTTTGCAATATAATCATTTTGAAAAGCTCGTAATCAATTGTATGAACTCCTAAATTTCGATTAAAACTTATATTGCAACCCTTTTGTAGAGGTTTCAGACGAGCTGGTCTAAATGGGCCGAACAATGGACCCGTTAGAATTTTAACTGAGTAAAAAGATCAAAATTTGAGTTTTTACAATATAATCGTGTTGATAAGCTTGTAATCAATTATATAAACTCCTAAAATTTGATTATAACTTCTTTATCGGTCTTTTTTGTAGAGGTTTCGGACGAGCGGGTCTACATGGGCCGAACAATGTACCCATTAGAATTTTAGCTAAGTCAAAAGTTCAGAAATTGTGTTTTTGCAATATAATCGTGTTGGAAACCTCGTAATCAATTATATGAACTCCTAAGATTTGATTAAAACATGGTTTGCGGTCTTTTTGTAGAGGTTTCAGACGAGCGGGTCTAAATGGGCCGAACAATGGACCCGTTAGAATTTTAACTGAGTAAAAAGCACAAAAATCGAGTTTTTGCAATATAATTGTGTTGAAAAGCTATTAATCAATTATATGAACTCCTAAATTTGGTTTAAAGCTTATTTTTTGCAGCCCTTTTGTAGAGGTTTCGGATGAGCGGGTCTAAATTGGCCGAACAATGGACCCGTTAGAATTTTAACTGAGTAAAAAGAACTATAATCGAGTTTTTACAATATAATCATGTTGAAAAGCTCGTAATCAATTATATGTATTCCTAAATTTGGATTAAAACTTATTTTGCAACCCCTTTTTCTATAGGTTTCGGACGATCGGGTCTAAATGGGCCGAACAATGGACCCGTTAAAATTTTAACTGAGTAAAAAGAACTGTAATCGAGTTTTTACAATATAATCATGTTGAAAAGCTCGTAATCAATTATATGCATTCCTAAATTTGGATTAAAACTTATTTTGCAACCCTTTTTGTATAGGTTTCAGACGATCGGGTCTAAATGGGCCGAACAATGGACCCATTAGAATTTTAACTGAGTAAAAAGCACAAAAATTGAGTTTTTGCAATATAATCGTGTTGAAAAGCTCGTAAACAATTGTATGAACTCCTAAATTTGGATTAAAACTTATTTTGCAACCCTTTTGTAGAGGTTTCGGACGAGCGGGTCTAAATGGGTCGAACAATGGACCCGTTAGAATTTTAACTGAGTAAAAAGAACTGTAATCGAGATTTTTCAATATAATAGTGTTTAAAAGCTCGTAATCAATTATATGAACTCCTAAAATTTGATTCTAATTTCTTTTGTGGTCTTTTTTTGTAAAGGTTTCGGACGAGCGTGTCTAAATGGGCCGAACAATGGACCCGTTAGAATTTTAACAGAGTAAAAAGTACAGAAATTGAGATTTTACAATATAATCATATTGAAAAGCTCGTAATCAATTGTATGAACTCCTAAATTTGGATTAAAACTTATTTTGCAACCCTTTTGTAGAGGTTTCGGACTAGCGGGTCTAAATGGGCCGAACAATGGACCCGTTAGAATTTTAACTGAGTAAAAATTACAGAAATCAAGTTTTTGCAATATAGTCGTGTTGAAAAGCTCGTAATCAATTATATGAACTTCCAAAATTTGATTCTAACTTATTTTGCGGTCTTTTTTGTAAAGGTTTCGGACGAGCGAGTCTAAATGGGCCGAACAATGGACCCGTTAGAATTTTAACTTTGTAAAAAGTACATAAATCGAGTTTTTGCAATATAATCGTGTTGGAAAGCTCGTAATCAAATGTATGAACTCCTAAATTTTGATTAAAACTTATTTTGCAACCCTTTTGTAGAGTTTTCGGACGAGCGGGTCTAAATGGGCCGAACAGTGGACCCGTTAGAATTTTAACTGAGTAAAATGTATAGAAATTGAGTTTTGGTAATATAATCGTGTTGAAAAGCACGTAATCAATTATATGCATTCCTAAACTTGGATTAAAACTTATTTTGCAGCCATTTTTGTTTAGGTTTCGGACGATCGGGTCTAAATGGGCCGAACAATGGACCCGTTAGAATTTTAACTGAGTAAAAAGTACAGAAATCGAGTTTTTGCAATATAATCGTATTGAAACGCTCGTAATCAATCGTATGGACTCCTAAATTTAGATTAACACTTATTTTGCAAACTTTTTGTAGAGGTTTCGGACGAGCCGGTCTAAATGGGCCGAACTATGGACCCGTTAGAATTTTAACTGAGTAAAAAGCACAAAAATCGAGTTTTTGCAATATAATTGTGTTGAAATGCTCATAATCAATTGTATGAACTCCTAAATTTGGATTAAAACTTCTTTTGCAACCCATTTGTTGAGGTTTCGGACGAGCGGGTCTAAATGAGCCGAACAATGGACCCGTTAGAATTTTAACGAAGTAAAAAGTACAGAAATCTAGTTTTTGCAATATAATCATTTTGAAAAGCTCGTAGTCATCTGTATGAACTCTTAAATTTGGATTAAAACTTATTTTGCAACCCTTTTTTAGTGGTTTCAGACGAGCGGGTCCTAATGGGCCGAAAATAAGACACATTAGAATTTTAACTAAGTAAAAAGTATCGTAATCGAGTTTTTGCAATATAATTGTGTTGAAAAGCTCGTAATCAATTGTATGAACTCCTAAATTTGGATTAAAACTTATTTTGCAACCCTTTTGTAGAGGTTTCAGACGAGCGGGTCTAAATGGGCCGAACATTGGACCCGTTAGAATTTTAACGAAGTAAAAAGTACAGAAATCTAGTTTTTGCAATATAATCGTTTTGAAAAGCTCATAATCATCTGTATGAACTCTTAAATTTGGATTAAAACTTATTTTGCAACCCTTTTTTAGAGGTTTCAGACGAGCGGGTCCTAATGGGCCGAAAATAAGACCCATTAGAATTTTAACTAAGTAAAAAGTATAGTAATCGAGTTTTTGCAATATAATTGTGTTGAAAAGCTCGTAATCAATTGTATGAACTGCTAAATTTGGATTAAAACTTATTTTGCAACCCTTTTGTAGAGGTTTCAGACGAGCAGGTCTAAATGGGCCGAACATTGGACCCGTTAGAATTTTAACTGAGTAAAAAGTATAGAAATCGAGTTTTTGCAATATAATCATGTTGAAATGCTCGTAATCAATTATATAAATTCCTAAATTTGGATTAAAACTTATTGTGCAACCCTTTTTGTATAGGTTTCGGACGATCGGGTCTAAATAGGCCGAACAATAGACCCGTTAGAATTTTAACTGAGTAAAAAGTACAAAAATCGAGTTTTTGCAATATAATCGTGTTGAAACGCTCGTGATCAATTGTATAAACTCCTAAATTTGGATTAACACTTATTTTGCAACCCTTTTGTAGAGGTTTCGGACGAGCGGGTCTAAATGGGCCGAACAATGGACCCGTTAGAATTTTAATTGAATAAAAAGCACAAAACTCGAGTTTTTGCAATATAATTGTGTTGAAAAGCTCGTAATCAATTGTATGAACTCCTAAATTTAGATTAAAACTTATTTTGCAGCCTTTTGTAGAGGTTTCGGACGAGCGGGTCTAAATGGGCCGAACAATGGACCCGTTAGAATATTAACTGAGTAAAAAGAACAAAAATCGAGTTTTTGCAATATAATCGTGTTGAAAATCTCGTAATCAATTATATGAACTCCTAAATTTTGATTAAAACTTATTTTGCGATCCTTTTTGTAAGGTTTCGGACGAGCGAGTCTAAATAGGCAGAACAATGGACCCATTAGAATTTTAACCGAGTAAAAAGTATAGAAATTGAGTTTTTGCAATATAATCGTGTTGAAAAGCTCTTAATCAATTATATGAACTACTAAAATTTGATTCTAACTTATTTTGCGATCTTTTTTGTAACGGTTTCGGACGAGCGGGTCTAAATGGGCCGAACAATGGACCCGTTAGAATATTAACTGAGTAAAAAGAACAAAATTCGAGTTTTTGCAATATAATTGTGTTGAAAAGCTCGTAATCAAGTATATAAACTCCTAAATTTGGATTAAAACTTATTTTGCAACCCTTTTGTAGAGGTTTCGGACGAGCGAGTCTAAATGGGCCGAACGATAGACCCGCTAGAATATTAACTGAGGAAAAAGAACAGAAATCGCGTTTTTGCAATATAATCGTATTGAAAAGCTCTTAATCATTTATATAAACTCCTAAAATTTGATTCTAACTTATTTTGCGATCTTTTTTGTAAAGGTTTCGGACGAGCGGGTCTAAATGGGCCGAACAATGGACCCGTTAGAATTTTAACTGAGTAAAAAGCACAAAAATCGAGTTTTTGCAATATAATTGTGTTGAAAAGCTCGTAATCAATTGCATGAACTCCTAAATTTGGATTAAAACTTATTTTGCAACCCTTTTGTAGAGGTTTCGGACGAGCAGGTCTAAATGGGCCGAACAATGGACCCGTTAGAATATTAACTGAGTAAAAAGAACAGAAATCAAGTTTTTGCAATATAATCTTGCTGAAAAGCTCTTAATCAATTATATGAACTCCTAAAATTTGATTAAAATTTATTTTGCTATCTTTTTTGTAAAGGTTTCGGACGAGCGGGTCTAAATGGGCCAAACAATTGACCCGTTACAATTTTAACTGAGTAAAAAGTACAAAAATCGAGTTTTTGCAATCTAATTTTGTTGAAAAGCTCGTAATCAATTGTATGAACTCCTAAATTTGGATTAAAACTTATTTTGCAGCCCTTTTGTAGAGGTTTCGGACGAGCGGGTCTAAATGGGCCGAACAATGGACCCGTTAGAATATTAACTGAGTAAAAAGAACAGAAATCGAGTTTTTGCAATATAATCGTGTTGAAAAGCTCGTAATCAATTATATGAACTCCTAAATTTTGATTAAAACTTATTTTGCGGTCCTTTTTGTAAGGTTTCGGACGAGCGAGTCTAAATAGGCAGAACAATGGACCCGTTAGAATTTTAACCGAGTAAAAAGAACTGTAATCGAGATTTTGCAATATAATCATGTTGAAAAGCTCGTAATCAATTGCATGAACTCCTAAATTTTGATTAAAACTTATTTTGTAACCCTTTTGTAGAGGTTTCGGACGAGCGGGTCTAAATGGGCCGAACAACGGACCCGTTAGAATTTTAACTGAGTAAAAAGTACAGAAATCGAGTTTTTGCAATATAATCGTATTGAAAAGCTCGTAATCAATTGTATGAACTCCTAAATTTGGATTAAAACTTATTTTGCAACCCTTTTGAAGAGGTTTCGGAGGAGCGGTTCTAAATGGGCCGAACAATGGACCCGTTAGAATTTTAACTGAGTAAAAAGCACACAAATCGAGTTTTTGCAATATAATTGTGTTGAAAAGCTCGTAATCAATTGTATGAACTCCTAAATTTGGATTAAAACTTATTTTAAAACCCTTTTGAAGAGGTTTCGGACGAGCGGGTCTAAATGGGCCGAACAATGGACCCGTTAGAATTTTAACAGAGTAAAAAGCACAAAAATCGAGTTTTTGCAATATAATTGTGTTGAATAGCTCGTAATCAATTGTATGAACTCCTAAATTTGGATTAAAACTTATTTTGCAGCCCTTTTGTAGAGGTTTCGGACGAGCGGGTCTAAATGGGGCGAACAATGGACCCGTTAGAATATTAACTGAGTAAAAAGAACAGAAATCGAGTTTTTGCAATATAATCGTGTTTAAAATCTTGTAATCAATTATATGAACTCCTAGATTTTGATTAAAACTTATTTTGCGGTCCATTTTATAAGGTTTCGGACGAGCGAGTCTAAATAGGCAGAACAATGGACCCGTTAGAATTTTAACCGAGTAAAAGTATAAAAATTGAGTTTTTGCAATATAATCGTGTTGAAAATCTCTTAATCAATTATATGAACTCCTAAAATTTGATTCTAACTTATTTTGCGATCTTTTTTGTAAAGGTTTCAGACGAGCGGGTCTAAATGGGCCGAACAATGGACCCATTAGAATTTTAACTGAGTAAAAAGCACAAAAATTGAGTTTTTGCAATATAATTGTGTTGAAAAGCTCGTAATCAATTGTATGAACTCCCAAATTTGGATTAAAACTTATTTTGCAACCCTTTTGTAGAGGTTTCGGACGAGCGGGTCTAAATGGGCCGAACAATAGACCCGTTAGAATATTAACTGAGGAAAAAGAACAGAAATCGCGTTTATGCAATATAATCGTGTTGAAAAGATCCTAATCAATTATATGAACTCCTAAATTTGATTCTAACTTATTTTGCGATCTCTTTCGTAAAGGTTTCGGACGAGCGGGTCTAAATGAGCCGAACATTGGACCCGTTAGAATTTTAACTGAGTAAAAAGTATAGAAATCGAGTTTTTGCAATATAATCATGTTGAAATGCTCGTAATCAATTATATAAATTCCTAAATTTGGATTAAAACTTATTGTGCAACCCTTTTTGTATAGGTTTCGGACGATCGGGTCTAAATAGGCCGAACAATAGACCCGTTAGAATTTTAACTGAGTAAAAAGTACAGAAATCGAGTTTTTGCAATATAATCGTGTTGAAACGCTCGTGATCAATTGTATAAACTCCTAAATTTGGATTAACACTTATTTTGCAACCCTTTTGTAGAGGTTTCGGACGAGCGGGTCTAAATGGGCCGAACAATGGACCCGTTAGAATTTTAATTGAATAAAAAGCACAAAACTCGAGTTTTTGCAATATAATTGTGTTGAAAAGCTCGTAATCAATTGTATGAACTCCTAAATTTAGATTAAAACTTATTTTGCAGCCTTTTGTAGAGGTTTCGGACGAGCGGGTCTAAATGGGCCGAACAATGGACCCGTTAGAATATTAACTGAGTAAAAAGAACAAAAATCGAGTTTTTGCAATATAATCGTGTTGAAAATCTCGTAATCAATTATATGAACTCCTAAATTTTGATTAAAACTTATTTTGCGATCCTTTTTGTAAGGTTTCGGACGAGCGAGTCTAAATAGGCAGAACAATGGACCCATTAGAATTTTAACCGAGTAAAAAGTATAGAAATTGAGTTTTTGCAATATAATCGTGTTGAAAAGCTCTTAATCAATTATATGAACTACTAAAATTTGATTCTAACTTATTTTGCGATCTTTTTTGTAACGGTTTCGGACGAGCGGGTCTAAATGGGCCGAACAATGGACCCGTTAGAATATTAACTGAGTAAAAAGAACAAAATTCGAGTTTTTGCAATATAATTGTGTTGAAAAGCTCGTAATCAAGTATATAAACTCCTAAATTTGGATTAAAACTTATTTTGCAACCCTTTTGTAGAGGTTTCGGACGAGCGAGTCTAAATGGGCCGAACGATAGACCCGCTAGAATATTAACTGAGGAAAAAGAACAGAAATCGCGTTTTTGCAATATAATCGTGTTGAAAAGCTCTTAATCATTTATATAAACTCCTAAAATTTGATTCTAACTTATTTTGCGATCTTTTTTGTAAAGCTTTCGGACGAGCGGGTCTAAATGGGCCGAACAATGGACCCGTTAGAATTTTAACTGAGTAAAAAGCACAAAAATCGAGTTTTTGCAATATAATTGTGTTGAAAAGCTCGTAATCAATTGCATGAACTCCTAAATTTGGATTAAAACTTATTTTGCAACCCTTTTGTAGAGGTTTCGGACGAGCAGGTCTAAATGGGCCGAACAATGGACCCGTTAGAATATTAACTGAGTAAAAAGAACAGAAATCAAGTTTTTGCAATATAATCTTGCTGAAAAGCTCTTAATCAATTATATGAACTCCTAAAATTTGATTAAAATTTATTTTGCTATCTTTTTTGTAAAGGTTTCGGACGAGCGGGTCTAAATGGGCCAAACAATTGACCCGTTACAATTTTAACTGAGTAAAAAGTACAAAAATCGAGTTTTTGCAATCTAATTTTGTTGAAAAGCTCGTAATCAATTGTATGAACTCCTAAATTTGGATTAAAACTTATTTTGCAGCCCTTTTGTAGAGGTTTCGGACGAGCGGGTCTAAATGGGCCGAACAATGGACCCGTTAGAATATTAACTGAGTAAAAAGAACAGAAATCGAGTTTTTGCAATATAATCGTGTTGAAAAGCTCGTAATCAATTATATGAACTCCTAAATTTTGATTAAAACTTATTTTGCGGTCCTTTTTGTAAGGTTTCGGACGAGCGAGTCTAAATAGGCAGAACAATGGACCCGTTAGAATTTTAACCGAGTAAAAAGAACTGTAATCGAGATTTTGCAATATAATCATGTTGAAAAGCTCGTAATCAATTGCATGAACTCCTAAATTTTGATTAAAACTTATTTTGTAACCCTTTTGTAGAGGTTTCGGACGAGCGGGTCTAAATGGGCCGAACAACGGACCCGTTAGAATTTTAACTGAGTAAAAAGTACAGAAATCGAGTTTTTGCAATATAATCGTATTGAAAAGCTCGTAATCAATTGTATGAACTCCTAAATTTGGATTAAAACTTATTTTGCAACCCTTTTGAAGAGGTTTCGGAGGAGCGGTTCTAAATGGGCCGAACAATGGACCCGTTAGAATTTTAACTGAGTAAAAAGCACACAAATCGAGTTTTTGCAATATAATTGTGTTGAAAAGCTCGTAATCAATTGTATGAACTCCTAAATTTAGATTAAAACTTATTTTGCAGCCTTTTGTAGAGGTTTCGGACGAGCGGGTCTAAATGGGCCGAACAATGGACCCGTTAGAATATTAACTGAGTAAAAAGAACAAAAATCGAGTTTTTGCAATATAATCGTGTTGAAAATCTCGTAATCAATTATATGAACTCCTAAATTTTGATTAAAACTTATTTTGCGATCCTTTTTGTAAGGTTTCGGACGAGCGAGTCTAAATAGGCAGAACAATGGACCCATTAGAATTTTAACCGAGTAAAAAGTATAGAAATTGAGTTTTTGCAATATAATCGTGTTGAAAAGCTCTTAATCAATTATATGAACTACTAAATTTTGATTAAAACTTATTTTGCGATCTTTTTTGTAGAGGTTTCGGACGAGCGGGTCTAAATGGGCCGAACAACGGACCCGTTAGAATTTTAACTGAGTAAAAAGTACAGAAATCGAGTTTTTGCAATATAATCGTATTGAAAAGCTCGTAATCAATTGTATGAACTCCTAAATTTGGATTAAAACTTATTTTGCAACCCTTTTGAAGAGGTTTCGGAGGAGCGGTTCTAAATGGGCCGAACAATGGACCCGTTAGAATTTTAACTGAGTAAAAAGCACACAAATCGAGTTTTTGCAATATAATTGTGTTGAAAAGCTCGTAATCAATTGTATGAACTCCTAAATTTGGATTAAAACTTATTTTAAAACCCTTTTGAAGAGGTTTCGGACGAGCGGGTCTAAATGGGCCGAACAATGGACCCGTTAGAATTTTAACAGAGTAAAAAGCACAAAAATCGAGTTTTTGCAATATAATTGTGTTGAATAGCTCGTAATCAATTGTATGAACTCCTAAATTTGGATTAAAACTTATTTTGCAGCCCTTTTGTAGAGGTTTCGGACGAGCGGGTCTAAATGGGGCGAACAATGGACCCGTTAGAATATTAACTGAGTAAAAAGAACAGAAATCGAGTTTTTGCAATATAATCGTGTTTAAAATCTTGTAATCAATTATATGAACTCCTAGATTTTGATTAAAACTTATTTTGCGGTCCATTTTATAAGGTTTCGGACGAGCGAGTCTAAATAGGCAGAACAATGGACCCGTTAGAATTTTAACCGAGTAAAAGTATAAAAATTGAGTTTTTGCAATATAATCGTGTTGAAAATCTCTTAATCAATTATATGAACTCCTAAAATTTGATTCTAACTTATTTTGCGATCTTTTTTGTAAAGGTTTCAGACGAGCGGGTCTAAATGGGCCGAACAATGGACCCATTAGAATTTTAACTGAGTAAAAAGCACAAAAATTGAGTTTTTGCAATATAATTGTGTTGAAAAGCTCGTAATCAATTGTATGAACTCCCAAATTTGGATTAAAACTTATTTTGCAACCCTTTTGTAGAGGTTTCGGACGAGCGGGTCTAAATGGGCCGAACAATAGACCCGTTAGAATATTAACTGAGGAAAAAGAACAGAAATCGCGTTTATGCAATATAATCGTGTTGAAAAGATCCTAATCAATTATATGAACTCCTAAATTTGATTCTAACTTATTTTGCGATCTCTTTCGTAAAGGTTTCGGACGAGCGGGTCTAAATGGGCCGAACATTGGACCCGTTAGAATATTAACTGAGTAAAAAGAACAGAAATCCTGTTTTTTCAATATAATCGTGTTGAAAAGCTCTTAATCAATTATATGAACTCCTAAAATTTGATTAAAATTTATTTTGCGATCTTTTTTGTAAAGGTTTCGGACGAGCAGGTCTAAATGGGCCGAACAATGGACCCGTTAGAATTTTAATTGAGTAAAAAGTATAGAAATCGAGTTTTTGCAATATAATCATGTTGAAAAGTCGTAAACAATTGTATGAACTCCTAAATTTGGATTAAAACTTATTTTGCAACCCTTTTGTAGAGGTTTCAGACGAGCGGGTCTAAATGGGCCGAACAATGGACCCGTTAGAATATTAAATGAGTAAAAAGCACAAAAATCGAGTTTTTGCAATATAATTGTGTTGAAAAGCTTGTAATCAATTGTATGAACTCCTAAATTTGGATTAAAACTTATTTTGCAACCCTTTTGTAGAGGTTTCGGACGAGCGGTCTAAATGGGCCAAACAATGGACCCGTTAGAATTTTAATTGAGTAAAAAGTACAGAAATCAAGTTTTTGCAATATAGTCATGTTGAAAAGCTCGTAATCAATTATATGAACTCCTAAAGTTTGATTAAAACTTATTTTGCGATCTTTTTTGTAGAGGTTTCGGACGAGCGGGTCTAAATGGGCCAAACAATGGACCCGTTAGAATTTTAACTGAGTAAAAAGTACAGAAATCAAGTTTTTGCAATATAGTCATGTTGAAAAGCTCGTAATCAATTATATGAACTCCTAAAATTTTATTCTAACTTCTTTTGCGGTCTTTTTTGTAAAGGTTTCGGACGAGCGGGTCGAAATGGGCCGAACAATGGACCCGTTAGAATTTTAACTAAGTAAAAAGTACAGAAAATCGAGTTTTTGCAATATAATCGTATTGAAAAGCTCGTAATCAATTGTATGAACTCCTAAATTTGGATTAAAACTTATTTTCCAACCCTTTTGTAGAGGTTTCGGACGAGCGAGTTTAATGGGCCGAACAATGGACCCGTTAGAATTTTAACTGAGTAAAAAGTACAGAAATCAAGTTTTTGCAATATAGTCGTGTTGAAAAGCTCGTAATCAATTATATGAAATCCTAAAATTTGACTCTAACTTGTTTTGCGGTATTTTTTGTAGAGGTTTCGGACGAGCGGGTCTAAATGGGGCGAACAATGGACCCTTTAGAATTTTAACTGAGTAAAAAGAACAAAAATCGAGTTTTTGCAATATAATTGTATTGAAAAGCTCGTAATCAATTGTATGAACTCCTAAATTTGGATTAAAACTTATTTTGCAACCCTTTTGTAGAGGTTTCGGACGAGCGAGTCTAAATGGGCCGAACAATGGACCCGTTAGAATTTTAACTGAGTAAAAAGCACAAAAATCAAGTTTTTGCAATATAGTCGTGTTGAAAAGCTCGTAATCAATTATATGAAATCCCAAAATTTGACTCTAACTTGTTTTGCGGTCTTTTTTGTAGAGGTTTCGGACGAGCGGGTCTAAATGGGGCGAACAATGGACCCTTTAGAATTTTTACTGAGTAAAAAGAACAAAAATCGAGTTTTTGCAATATAATAGTGTTGAAAAGCCTGTAATCAATTGTATGAACTCCTAAATTTGGATTAAAACTTATTTTGCAACCCTTTTGTAGAGGTTTCGGACGAGCGGGTCTAAACGGGCCAAACAATGGACCCGATAGAATATTAACTGAGTAAAAAGAACAGAAATCAAGTTTTTGCAATATAATCGTGTTGAAAAGCTCTTAATCAATTATATGAACTCCTAAAATTTGATTAAAATCTATTTTGCGATCTTTTTTGTAAAGGGTTCGGACGAACAGGTCTAAATGGGCCAAACAATGGACCCGTTAGAATCTTATCTGAGTAAAAAGTACAGAAAATGAGTTTTGCAATATAATCGTATAGAAAAGCTAGTAATGAATTGTAGAACTCCTAAATTTGGATTAAAACTTATTTTGCAACCCTTTTATAGAGGTTTCGGATGAGCGGTTCTAAATGGGCCGAACAATGGACCCGTTAGAATTTTAACTGAGTAAAAAGCACAAAAATCGAGTTTTTGCAAAATAATTGTGCAGAAAAGCTCGTAATTAATTGTATGAACTCCTAAATTTGGATGAAAACTTATTTTGCAACCCTTTTGTAGAGGTTTAGAACGAACGGGTCTAAATGGGGCGAACAATGGACCCTTTAGAATTTTAACTGAGTAAAAAGAACAAAAATCGAGTTGTTGCAATATAATCGTGTTGAAAAGCTCATAATCAATTGTATGAACTCCTAAATTTTGATTAAAACTTATTTTGCAACCCTTTGTAGAGGTTTCGGACGAGCGGGTCTAAACTGGCCGAACAAGGGACCCGTTAGAATTTTAACTGAGTAAAAGGAACTGTAATCGAGATTTTGCAATATAATCGTGTTGAAAAGCTCGTAATCAATTATATGAACTCCGAAAATTTGATTCTAACTTATTTTGCGGTCTTTTTTGTAAAGGTTTCGGACGAGCGGGTCTAAATGGGCCGAACAATGGACCCGTTAGAATTTTAACTGAGTAAAAAGTACAGAAATCGAGTTTTTTTCAATATAATCGTATTGGAAAGCTCGTAATTAATTGTATGAATTCCTAAATTTGGATTAAAACTTATTTTGCAACCCTTTTGTACAGGTTTCGGACGAGCGGTTTTAAATGGGCTGAACAATGGACCCGTTAGAATTTTAACTGAGTAAAAAGCACAAAAATCGAGTTTTTGCAATATAGTCGTGTTGAAAAGCTCGTAATCAATTATATGAAATCCTAAAATTTGACTCTAACTTGTTTTGCGGTCTTTTTGTAGAGGTTTCGGACGAGCGGGTCTAAATGGGGGGAACAATGGACCCTTTAGAATTTTAACTGAGTAAAAAGAACAAAAATCGAGTTTATGCAATATAATAGAGTTGAAAAGCTCGTAATAAATTGTATGAACTCCGAAATTTGGATTAAAACTTATTTTGCAACCCTTTTGTAGAGGTTTCGGACGAGCGGGTCTAAACGGGCCAAACAATGGACCCGTTAGAATATTAACTGAGTAAAAAGAACAGAAATCAAGTTTTTGCAATATAATCGTGTTGAAAAGCTCTTAATCAATTATATGAACTCATAAAATTTGATTAAAATTTATTTTGCGATATTTTTTGTAAAGGGTTCGGACGAGCGGGTCTAAATGGGCCAAACAATGGACCCGTTAGAATCTTAACTGAGTAAAAAGTACAGAAAACAAGTTTTGCAATATAATCGTATAGAAAAGCTCGTAATCATTTGTATGAACTCCTAAATTTGGATTAAAACTTATTTTGCAACCCTTTTGTAGAGGTTTCGGACGACGAGCGGTTCTAAATGGGCCGAACAATGGACTCGTTAGAATTTTAACTGAGTAAAAAGCACAAAAATCGAGTTTTTGCAATATAATTGTGCAGAAAAGCTCGTGATCAATTGTATGAACTCCTAAATTTGGATTAAAACTTATTTTGCAACCCTTTTGTAGAGGTTTCGTACGAGAGGGTCTAAATGGGCCGAACAATGGACCTGTTAGAATATTAACTGAGTAAAAAGAACATAAATCGAGTTTTTGCAAAATAATCGTGTTGAAAAGCTCTTAATCAATTATATGATCTCCTAAAATTTGATTAAAACATATTTTGCGATCTTTTTTGTGAAGGTTTCGGACGAGAGGGTCTAAATGGGGCGAACAATGGACCCGTTAGAATTTTAACTGAGTAAAAAGTACAGAAATCGAGTTTTTGCAATATAATCGTGTTGAAAAGCTCGTAATCAATTGTATGAACTCCTAAATTTTGATTAAAAATTATTTTGCAACCCTTTTGTAGAGGTTTCGGACGAGCGGGTCTAATTGGGCCGAACAATGGACCCGTTAGAATTTAAACTGAGTAAAAAGAATTGTAATCGAGATTTTGCAATATAATCATGTTGAAAAGCTCGTAATCAATTATATGAATCCGAAAATTTGATTCTAACTTATTTTGCGGTCTTTTTTTGTAAAGGTTTCGGACGAGCGGGTCTAAATGGGCTGAACAATGGACCCGTTAGAATTTTAACTGAGTAAAAAGAACAAAAATCGAGTTTTTGCAATATAATTGTATTGAAAAGCTCGTAATCAATTGTATGAACTCCTAAATTTTGATTAAAACTTATTTTGCAACCCTTTTGTAGAGGTTTCGGATGAGCGAGTCTAAATGGGCCGAACAATGGACCCGTTAGAATTTTAACTAAGTAAAAAGCACAAAAATCAAGTTTTTGCAATATAGTCGTTTTGAAAAGCTCGTAATCAATTATATGAAATCCCAAAATTTGACTCTACTTGTTTTGCGGTCTTTTTTGTAGAGGTTTCGGACGAGCGGGTCTAAATGGGGCGAACAATGGACCCTTTAGAATTTTTACTGAGTAAAAAGAACAAAAATCGAGTTTTTGCAATATAATAGTGTTGAAAAGCTTGTAATCAATTGTATGAACTCCTAAATTTGGATTAAAACTTATTTTGCAACCTTTTTGTAGAGGTTTCGGACGAGCGGGTCTAAACGGGCCAAACAATGGACCCGATAGAATATTAACTGAGTAAAAAGAACAGAAATCAAGTTTTTTGACTCTAACTTGTTTTGCGGTATTTTTTGTAGAGGTTTCGGACGAGCGGGTCTAAATGGGGCGAACAATGGACCCTTTAGAATTTTAACTGAGTAAAAAGAACAAAAATCGAGTTTTTGCAATATAATAGTGTTGAAAAGCTCGTAATCAATTGTATGAACTCCTAAATTTGGATTAAAACTTATTTTGCAACCCTTTTGTAGAGGTTTCGGACGAGCGGGTCTAAACGGGCCGAACAATGGACCCGTTAGAATATTAACTGAGTAAAAAGAACAAAAATCAAGTTTTTGCAATATAATAGTGTTGAAAAGCTCTTAATCAATTATATGAACTCCTAAAATTTGATTAAAATTTATTTTGCGATCTTTTTTGTAAAGGGTTCGGACGAGCGGGTCTAAATGGGCCAAACAATGGACCCGTTAGAATCTTAACTGAGTAAAAAGTACAGAAATCGAGTTTTGCAATATAATCGTATAGAAAAGCTCGTAATCATTTGTATGAACTCCTAAATTTGGATTAAAACTTATTTTGCAACCCTATTGTAGAGGTTTCGGACGAGCGGTTCTAAATGGGCCGAACAATGGACTCGTTAGAATTTTAACTGAGTAAAAAGCACAAAAATTGAGTTTTTGCAATATAATTGTGCAAAAAAGCTCGTGATCAATTGTATGAACTCCTAAATTTGGATTAAAACTTATTTTGCAACCCTTTTGTAGAGGTTTCGGACGAGCGGGTCTAAATGGGCCGAACAATGGACCTGTTAGAATATTAACTGAGTAAAAAGAACAGAAATCGAGTTTTTGCAAAATAATCGTGTTGAAAAGCTCTTAATCAATTATATGATCTCCTAAAATTTGATTAAAACATATTTTGCGATCTTTTTTGTAAAGGTTTCGGACGAGCGGGTCTAAATGGGGTGAACAATGGACCCGTTAGAATTTCAACTGAGTAAAAAGTACAGAAATCGAGTTTTTGCAATATAATCGTGTTGAAAAGCTCGTAATCAATTGTATGAACTCCTAAATTTTGATTAAAACTTATTTTGCAACCCTTTTGTAGAGGTTTCGGACGAGCGGGTCTAAATGGGCCGAACAATGGACCCGTTAGAATTTAAACTGAGTAAAAAGAACTGTAATTGAGATTTTGCAATATAATCATGTTGAAAAGCTCGTAATCAATTATATGAACTCCGAAAATTTGATTCTAACTTATTTTGCGGTCTTTTTTTGTAATGGTTTCGGACGAGCGGGTCTAAATGGGCCGAACAATGGACCCGATAGAATTTTAACTGAGTAAAAAGTACAGAAATCTAGTTTTTTCAATATAATCGTATTGGAAAGCACGTAATTAATTGTATGAGCTCCTAAACTTGGATTAAAACTTATTTTGCAACCCTTTTGTAGAGGTTTCGGACGAGCGGTTTTAAATGGGCCGAACAATGGACCCGTTAGAATTTTAACTGAGTAAAAAGCACAAAAATCGAGGTTTTGCAATATAGTCGTGTTGAAAAGCTCGTAATCAATTATATGAAATCCTAAAATTTGACTCTAACTTGTTTTGCGGTCTTTTTGTAGAGGTTTCGGACGAGCGGGTCTAAATGGGGGGAACAATGGACCCTTTAGAATTTTAACTGAGTAAAAAGAACAAAAATCGAGTTTTTGCAATATAATAGTGTTGAAAAGCTCGTAATAAATTGTATGAACTCCTAAATTTGGATTAAAACTTATTTTGCAACCCTTTTGTAGAGGTTTCAGACGAGCGGGTCTAAACGGGCCGAACAATGGACCCGTTACAATATTAACTGAGTAAAAAGAACAGAAATCAAGTTTTTGCAATATAATCGTGTTGAAAAGCTCTTAATCAATTATATGAACTCCTAAAATTTGATTAAAATTTATTTTGCGATCTTTTTTTATAAAGGGTTCGGACGAGCGGGTCTAAATGGGCCAAACAATGGACCCGTTAGAATCTTAACTGAGTAAAAAGTACAGAAAAAAAGTTTTGCAATATAATCGTATAGAAAAGCTCGTAATCATTTGTATGAACTCCTAAATTTGGATTAAAACTTATTTTGAAAACCCTATTGTAGAGGTTTCGGACGAGCGGTTCTAAATGGGCCGAACAATAGACTCGTTAGAATTTTAACTGAGTAAAAAGCACAAAAATCGAGTTTTTGCAATATAATTGTGCAAAAAAGCTCGTGATCAATTGTATGAACTCCTAAATTTGGATTAAAACTTATTTTGCAACCCTTTTGTAGAGGTTTCAGACGAGCGGGTCTAAATGGGCCGAACAATGGACCCGTTAGAATATTAATTGAGTAAAAAGAACAGAAATCGAGTTTTTGCAAAATAATCGTGTTGAAAAGCTCTTAATCAATTATATGATCTCCTAAAATTTGATTAAAACATATTTTGCGATCTTTTTTGTAAAGGTTTCGGACGAGCGGGTCTAAATGGGGTGAACAATGGACCCGTTAGAATTTCAACTGAGTAAAAAGTACAGAAATCGAGTTTTTGCAATATAATCGTGTTGAAAAGCTCGTAATCAATTGTATGAACTCCTAAATTTTGATTAAAACTTATTTTGCAACCCTTTTGTAGAGGTTTCGGACGAGCGGGTCTAAATGGGCCGAACAATGGACCCGTTAGAATTTAAACTGAGTAAAAAGAACTGTAATTGAGATTTTGCAGTATAATCATGTTGAAAAGCTCGTAATCAATTATATGAACTCCGAAAATTTGATTCTAACTTATTCTGCGGTCTTTTTTTGTAAAGGTTTCGGACGAGCGGGTCTAAATGGGCCGAACAATGGACCCGTTAGAATTTTAACTGAGTAAAAAGTACAGAAATCTAGTTTTTTCAATATAATCGTATTGGAAAGCACGTAATTAATTGTATGAACTCCTAAATTTGGATAAAAACTTATTTTGCAACCCTTTTGTAGAGGTTTCGGACGAGCGGTTTTAAATGGGCCGAACAATGGACCCGTTAGAATTTTAACTGAGTAAAAAGCACAAAAATCGAGTTTTTGCAATATAGTCGTGTTGAAAAGCTCGTAATCAATTATATGAAATCCTAAAATTTGACTCTAACTTATTTTGCGGTCTTTTTTGTTGAGGTTTCGGACGAGCGGGTCTAAATGGGGCGAACAACGGACCCTTTAGAATTTTAACTGAGTTAAAAGAACAAAAATCGAGTTTTTGCAATATAATAGTGTTAAAAAGCTCGTAATAAATTGTATGAACTCCAAAATTTGGATTAAAACTTATTTTGCAACCATTTTGTAGAGGTTTCGGACGAGCGGGTCTAAACGGGCCGAACAATGGACCCGTTAGAATATTAACTGAGTAAAAAGAACAGAAATCAAGTTTTTGCAATATAATCGTGTTGAAAAGCTCTTAATCAATTATATGAACTCCTAAAATTTGATTAAAATTTATTTTGCGATCTTTTTTGTAAAGGTTTCGGACGAGCGGGTCTAAATGGGCCAAACAATGGACCCGTTAGAATCTTAACTGAGTAAAAAGTACAGAAAACGAGTTTTGCAATATAATCGTATAGAAAAGCTTGTAATCAATTGTATGAACTCCTAAATTTGTATTAAAACTTATTTTGCAACCCTTTTGTAGAGGTTTCGGACGAGCGGGTCTAAATGGGCCGAACAATGGACCCGTTAGAATATTAACTGAGTAAAAAGAACAAAAATTGAGTTTTTGCAATATAATCGTGTTGAAAAGCTCTTAATCAATTATATGATCTCCTAAAATTTGATTAAAACATATTTTGCCATCTTTTTTGTAAAGGTTTCGGACGAGCGGGTCTAAATGGGCCGAAAAATGGACCCGTTAGAATTTTAACTAAGTAAAAAGTACATAAATCGAGTTTTTGCAATATAATCGTGTTGAAAAGCTCGTAATCAATTGTATGAACTCCTAAATTTTGATTAAAACTTATTTTGCAACCCTTTTGTAGAGGTTTCAGACGAGCGGGTCTAAATGGGCCGAACAATGGACCCGTTAGAATTTTTAATTGAGTAAAAGGAACTGTAATCGAGATTTTGCAATATAATCATGTTGAAAAGCTTGTAATCAATTATATGAACTCCGAAAATTTGATTCTAGCTTATTTTGCGGTCTTTTTTGTAAAGGTTTCGGACGAGCGGGTCTAAATGGGCCGAACAATGGACCCGTTAGAATTCTAACTGAGTAAAAAGTACAGAAATTGAGTTTTTTCAATATAATCGTATTGAAAAGCTCGTAATTAATTGTATGAACTCCTAAATTTGGATTAAAACTTATTTTGCAACCCTTTTGTAGAGGTTTCGGACGAGCGGGTCTAAATGGGCCGAACAATGGACCCGTTAGAATATTAACTGAGTAAAAAGAACAGAAATTGAGTTTTTTTCAATATAATCGTGTTGAAAAGCTCTTAATCAATTATATGATCTCCTAAAATTTGATTAAAACATATTTTGCGATCTTTTTTGTATAGGTTTCGGACGAGCGGGTCTAAATGGGCCAAACAATGGACCCGTTAGAATCTTAACTGAGTAAAAAGTACAGAAACCATGTTTTTGCAATATAATCGTATTGAAAAGCTCCTAATCAATTGTATGAACTCCTAAATTTGGATTAAAACTTATTTTGCAACCCTTTTGTAGAGGTTTCGGACGAGCGGGTCTAAATTGGGACGAACAATGGACCCGTTAGAATTTTAACTGAGTAAAAAGAAATGTAATCGAGATTTTGCAATATAATCATGTTGAAAAGCTCGTAATCAATTATATGAACTCCGAAAATTTGATTCTAACTTATTTGCGGTCTTTTTTGTAAAGGTTTCGGACGAGCGGGTCTAAATGGGCCGAACAATGGACCCGTTAGAATTTTAACTGAGTAAAAAGCACAAAAATTGAGTTTTTGCAATATAATTGTGTTGAAAAGCTCGTAATCAAATGTATGACTCCTAAATTTGGATTAAAACTTATTTTGCAACCCTTTTGTAGAGGTTTCGGACGAGCGGTTTTAAATGGGCCGAACAATGGACCCGTTAGAATTTTAACTGAGTAAAAAGCACAAAAATCGATTTTTTGCAATATAGTCGTGTTGAAAAGCTCGTAATCAATTATATGAAATCATAAAATTTGACTCTAACTTGTTTTTCGGTCTTTTTTGTAGAGGTTTCGGACGAACGGGTCTAAATGGGGCGAACAATGGACCCTTTAGAATTTTAACTGAGTAAAAAGAACAAAAATCGAGTTTTTGCAATATAATCGTATTGAAAAGCTCCTAATCAATTGTATGAACTCCTAAATTTGGATTAAAACTTATTTTGCAACCCTTTTGTAGAGGTTTCGGACGAGCGAGTCTAAATTGGGACGAACAATGGACCCGTTAGAATTTTAACTGAGTAAAAAGAAATGTAATCGAGATTTTGCAATATAATCATGTTGAAAAGCTCGTAATCAATTATATGAACTCCGAAAATTTGATTCTAACTTATTTGCGATCTTTTTTGTAAAGGTTTCGGACGAGCGGGTCTAAATGGGCCGAACAATGGACCCGTTAGAATTTTAACTGAGTAAAAAGCACAAAAATCGAGTTTTTGCAATATAATTGTGTTGAAAAGCTCGTAATCAAATGTATGACTCCTAAATTTGGATTAAAACTTATTTTGCAACCCTTTTGTAGAGGTTTCGGACGAGCGGTTTTAAATGGGCCGAACAATGGACCCGTTAGAATTTTAACTGAGTAAAAAGCACAAAAATCGATTTTTTGCAATATAGTCGTGTTGAAAAGCTCGTAATCAATTATATGAAATCATAAAATTTGACTCTAACTTGTTTTTCGGTCTTTTTTGTAGAGGTTTCGGACGAACGGGTCTAAATGGGGCGAACAATGGACCCTTTAGAATTTTAACTGAGTAAAAAGAACAAAAATCGAGTTTTTGCAATATAATAGTGTTGAAAAGCTCGTAATCAATTGTATGAACTCCTAAATTTGGATTAAAACTTATTTTGCAACCCTTTTGTAGAGGTGTCGGACGAGCGGGTCTAAATGGGGACGAACAATGGACCCGTTAGAATTTTAACTGAGTAAAAAGAACTGTAATCGAGATTTTGCAATATAATCATGTTGAAAAGCTATATCAATTATATGAACTCCGAAAATTTGATTCTAACTTATTTTGCGGTCTTTTTTGTAAAGGTTTCGGACGAGCGGGTCTAACTGGGCCAAACAATGGACCCGTTAGAATTTTAACTGAGTAAAAAGCACAAAAATCGAATTTTTGCAATATAATTGTGTTGAAAAGCTCGTAATCAATTGTATGAACTCCTAAATTTGGATTAAAATTTATTTTGCAACCCTTTTGTAAAGGGTTCGGACGAGCGGGTCTAAATGGGCGTAAAGGAGAGGCGTCCGGGCCGAGGCAACGTATTTTGTTGATGACCAAAGCAGCGTCAGACTCGATAATGATGCTGCACCAGCTGGCATCCCTACCAAGTGTAGCCCCCTTGACAATGGCGCGAAGCTCCGCAGTGGAGGCGTCTAGGCATCCTGCGCAATGAATGGCACAACCACGGAGAATAGCGCCGCTAGCGTCACGAGCCATAACACCCAAACCTACTTCGCCTGTGGCGGGGTTGAAAGCACCATCCACATTGATTTTAACCTTCCCTTCTGGTGACGGCCTCCATGTTGGTTGAGAAAGGGCTGGCTCTGTCTGTAGATGCGTCGAGGCGTGAAGAGAGTTGGCCGAGTCGTAGTCCTGTAACAGTTCCTTAGAGTTCATAAGAGTAAGCCATGGCGGCTGCAAACGCTTGGAGTGAACCCAGTCGTTCCTCCGGTTCCAAATGTTCCAAAGGATAGTGAGGAACAAACTAAATTTAGAGCGAGAAAGTAACGAGGCCCCTTGTTCCAACCATAAGTGAGTGGGGAAGAGCGTGCTAGTACGTAAAGGGAGGGGGAACCCAGCTAGTTGTAGAACCTCAGCTGCTCCAACACAATCTCGGAGAGCATGGAGTGGGGTTTCCACTAGAGTCGGGCAAAAAGGGCACATGCCAGTGCCTAACCCCACAGTTGCAAGACGGTCTCCTGTGGGTAGAGCATCTCGTCCTGCTCTCCAGCTAAATGACCGAATCTTCGGAAGGGTGCTCGCTTTGGAGATAACCCGCCAAAGGGGAGAAGGACGACTGATAGGTCTAATTGGATGTCGTAAGAATAGATATCCGGAACGCGCCGAATACATACTCGTGTCATGATATCCCCAAAGTAATGCATCGCGCCGCTCATTGGAGATTGGCACACGCAGTATGGCATCAACATCATCCCAGTCAAAATGCTGGCGAACTTTGGATTCGTCCCAAGACGCTTGATTGCCGATCATAAAGTCATGACAACGTAAGGGGAGTTCCTCCTCGTCTTGATAATTTCCAAATAAGGATAAACTAGAGGTACCACCCCAAGGGTCGCGGTGGATACGGATCTGACTCTGAATTCCAGGTCACCAAAAGAACCCTGGCTGCAATCGTTGCATGGCCTGCCAAAGTCCTCGCCAAGCGAAGGACGCGCGTCGATCGAGCTTAGCATCCAATAATTTCCCAGAAGGAAAGTAACGTGAGCGTAAGACACGCGCAAGGAGGGATTCAGGCGAATGGATCAGCCTCCACAATTGTTTACCTAAGAGAGCAATGTTAAAATCGTGTAGATTCCTAAAGCCCCTTCCCCCTGCTGCCTTGGGATCACAAATAGACTCCCAAGATAGCAGAGGCCAGCCTCGATTGTTACTGCGGCCAGACCACCAATAACGACGGATCGAGCTAGTCATATCATCTATGATGTTCTGCGGAAGCAAATAACAAGACATAACATACTGAGGTATGGCTTGTGCGACCGACTTTATCAGTGTTTCGCGTCCACTGAATGAAAGTAAGTTGGTGCCCCATTTAGTTATTCGAGAACTGACTTTGTCGCGGACAAAACCTAAGCATTCCGTTTGGTTCCGCCCTATCATGAGGGGAACTCCGAGATAGATACCCGGGTCCTCGACAATGCGTACTCCGAGAGTCAATCGAACTGCCTGAATGAAGGTCTCAGAGCAGCGTGAACTGCAGTAAGCTGTGGACTTATCGAAATTAATAGTTTGTCCTGAGGAGGATTCATATAGGCGTAGAATCTCTTTCAACCTATCAACCTCATCTGGGCAATTACGAAGGAAAACAATGCTATCATCGGCAAATAGCAGATGTGTAATCCTAGGTCCATGTCGATTAGCCTGTAGGCCGAGAAGGCGTCCTTCCCGTTGTTCGGATTCAAGTTCCGCCGATAACCCTTGGGAACAAATCAGAAAGAGGAAAGGGGAGAGGGGGTTGCCCTGTCGGATGCCTCGAGCAGGCACAAACTCATCGGATAGGGTCCCGTTAATTATAACAGAAAAAGAGACCGAGGAGACACAACGAAGTATGAGGTGCACCCATTCAGGTGCAAAGCCCATACGTGACATCACATCCCGAAGGAATGACCATTCGACTTTGTCGAACGCCTTCTCCATATCTAGTTTCAATGCCGCCCCTTGGTAAATGGCAGCGCTATTCGAGTGGAGGGTATGCACAAGCTCATGGGCGATTAAAATGTTGTCGGTTATGTTCCTGTCACGAACAAAGGCTGTCTGTGCATCACTGATACAATCAGGTAGAACAGGCTTAAGACGGTTAACAAGAACCTTAGCAACTGTTTTGTATATAACCGTGCATAAGCTAATTGGTCGAAACTGACGCATATTGGTGGGGTCCGCAACCTTCGGGATAAGCACGATGACCGTTTTATTAACAGTCGACATGTCGGCTTCCCCACGCAATAGACGAAGACAGAGCTGGATAAATTCAGGCCCAATGATGTTCCAGTGTTGCCGGAAAAAACCACTAAGAAAACAACTGATGCCCGGAGCTTTCTTAGGACTAATATCTTGAAAGGCGGCAAGCACTTCACCCTCTGTGAATGGTCTCAAAAGAGAGGCATTCATTGATGGAGTGATAACCGAAGAAATTTGTTCCAACAGACGTGGCGAAGAACTAGGGTTGGACGATGTAAACAGCGTCCGAAAATAATCCGATGCTATTTGAAGGAGCCTTGGCGTAGCTGTATGCCAAACATGGTTACCATCGTGAAGGCCACGAATAGTATTCTTTTTCCTGCGCTTAGAGGCTCTAGCGTGGAAAAAAGACATGTTTTTGGCCCCTTGGGACAACCATGTGACCCGCGATCATTGTGCCCAGTATGCTTCACGGACATCTAGAAGACGTCGAAGCTCTAGTTTTGCGTCGCGCAGGTCATTTAGCATCGCAGGCGGTAGATGACGACGTCACATATATGAATTGATTTTGCGTTGTAATTCTGCAATGCGGTTGTGCGACTGGTATTAGCGATGTGATTGCCAATCACGCAGATGGTTACCGAATGTACGTAATTTATCAGGCAAGTTACCAGATGCATTCGCCCATGCCTGTTGGATGGTCGTGATGCATGATGGATCATTTGCCCAACAAGATTCAAAACGAAAATGGTCAAAGGTCTCACGAAGAGTGGTGTTGCGTTGGGGAACATATTTGGTATCCATGACTATGACATAATGGTCAGAATCCGGGGAAAAAATATTCCGGCATTCGAATGTGGAATGTTCACTAAGCCATGCATTGCATGCTACAAAACGGTCAAGTCGTTCACAAACAGTTGAGACATTAGGCCCGATGCGGGACCAAGTGAACCAACCCGATGCTGGCTTGCAATCAAAAAGACTATTGCGAGATAAACATTCGCGAAAGCTAGTGATTTGTGATTGCGGTCGGCGACAGCCTCCCTGTTTTTCTGAATCTGATAAAATATCATTAAGGTCACCGCCAATTAACCACGGCATTGGTGAAGCGTGACGCAAAGAATCAATCAAATCCCATGTTTTAGACTTCATATTTGTGTCAGCGTAACCATAAATGCCCGTAAAACGAAAACATTCATCATTCGAATTTAAAATAACATCAATGGATCGATCAGAATACGAAAGCAAATCAAGTTGAATTTTATTATTCCAAAAAATGATGAGACCGGAACATGTGGGGCTGCTATCAACATGGATGCAGCCATGCATATCTAATAAAATTCTTAAACGATCATAATAGTAACGACATAAGCGAGTTTCAGACAAGAAGATAACATCCGGTTGCAACCTGTGAGCAATGGTGCTCAACCCTTGAACTGTCGTCGGGGAACCAAGACCGCGACAGTTCCAACAAAAGATCCTCATTTCTCTCGGCGGGGTTGAACGTCAACCGCCGCCGAAGAGATTTTGCTGATCATCCCAGCTTTAGATAGTTTGAAAGGTTTGTCAGAGGGCATTACGGGTTTCACCGGCTTAGCTTGAGTGGAGGGGGAAGTTCTCGGCCTCTTGGTAACACCAGCAGCAACCATCGGAGGGCTACGTTTGGTTTTGCGCGAGCCATTTGCTCCTTTGGTAGTTCTTGACGTTGCAGCCAACCAGTCCTCAAAATTCAATTTTAACTTAGATAATTTAAGTTTGAAATAGAATTTGAAAATGTAAGGTATTTTTGGATTAGTAGAGATAGTGATAGATTCCCTACAACCTTCAAAAAATATTCTAAATTTAGATAATTTGGAGAAAATTCGAATTGCAGAGGATAGAATAACGTTTAAATGTAATTTTATCTGCAATTTGATCAAATCTCTCTCAACAAATTCAAAATTCAATTTTAACTTAGATAATTTAAGTTTGAAATAGAATTTGAAAATGTATGGTATTTTTAGATTAGTAGAGATAGTGATAGATTCCCCACCAACTTCAAAAAATATTCTAAATTTAGATAATTTGGAGAAAATTCGAATTGCAGAGGATAGAATAACGTTTAAATGTAATTTTATCTGCAATTTGATCAAATCTCTCTCAACAAATTCAAAATTCAATTTTAACTTAGATAATTTAAGTTTGAAATAGAATTTGAAAATGTATGGTATTTTTAGATTAGTAGAGATAGTGATAGATTCCCCACCAACTTCAAAAAATATTCTAAATTTAGATAATTTGGAGAAAATTCGAATTGCAGAGGATAAAAAATCATTTAAATGTAATTTTATCTGCAATTTGAAATGCATGGGAATCCTATAGAGCCTTAGGTTCACCGAAAAAGGAGATATCAAATCTCTTCCAACAAATTCAAAATTCAATTTTAACTTAGATAATTTAAGTTTGAAATAGAATTTGAAAATGTATGGTATTTTTAGATCAATAGAGATAGATTCCCTACCAACTTCAAAAAATATTCTAAATTTAGATAATTTGGAGAAAATTCGAATTGCAGAGGATAAAATAACGTTTAAATGTAATCTTATCCGCAATTTGATCAAATCTCTCTCAACAAATTCAAAATTCAATTTTAACTTAGATAATTTAAGTTTGAAATAGAATTTGAAAATGTATGGTATTTTTAGATTAGTAGAGATAGTGATAGATTCCCCACCAACTTCAAAAAATATTCTAAATTTAGATAATTTGGAGAAAATTCGTATTGCAGAGGATAAAATAACATTTAAATGTAATTTTATATGCAATTTGAAATGCATGGGAATCCTAAAGATCCTTAGATTCACCAAAAAAGGAGATATCAAATCTCTTCCAACAAATTCAAAATTCAATTTTAACTTAGATAATTTAAGTTTGAAATAGAATTTGAAAATGTATGGTATTTTTAGATCAGTAGAGATAGATTCCCTACCAACTTCAAAAAATATTCTAAATTTAGATAATTTGGAGAAAATTCGAATTGCAGAGGATAAAATAACGTTTAAATGTAATTTTATCTACAATTTGATCAAATCTCTCTCAACAAATTCAAAATTCAATTTCAACTTAGATAAATTAAGTTTGAAATAGAATTTGAAAATGTATGGTATTTTTAGATTAGTAGAGATAGTGATAGATTCCCCACCAACTTCAAAAGATATTCTAAATTTAGATAATTTAGAGAAAATTCGAATTGCAGAGGATAAAATAACATTTAAATGTAATTTTACCTGCAATTTGAAATGCATGGGAATCCTAAAGAGCTTTAGGTTCACCGTAAAAAGAGATATCAAATCTCTCTCAACAAATTCAAAATTCAATTTTAACTTAGATAATTTAAGTTTGAAATAGAATTTGAAAATGCATGGTATTTTTAGATTTGAAGAGATAGTGATAGCTGTCCTAACAGTTTCAAACAATATTTTAGATTTAGATAATGTGAAATTGAAGGTGAAATCAAAAGGAAATGGATTCCTGATATATCGGAACTTATCCGTTAAGAACATTCGAATTATCCCGCTTTGTTGGAACAAAAAAATCTCGCAAAGAACGGGGTAATGGATTCTCAAAGTGTTGTCTCTCCTCCAATGAGAGTGAACAACACTGTAACCCTGCATGGAGACCGTGGTAGCAACGTACCTGGCCCGGAATACCATCGCTACACAAATTGCCATTATTGTCTGCATGGAGGGGAATGGAGAAACCTTAGCTGCAGTGAGCGATGGTCTCAGAATGTATCCTGGCAGATTGCTAGCAACCAACAATCCACACGTGAGGAGTATCACTAATAAATATAAGAGAATAAAATTCCCCGGATATAATAATATAGATGCTGCATGGTGTAAATGGTTTCATCTATGCATCCGTTTGCATGCAAGCCCTCGCCATGCAGTAGGTTGGCCAAATACGATAATAATAGACTTGCAATTCTCGTACCATTGTCCAAGAGAAGCAAGAGTACAAGGCCGTGACGGCCAGGATAACCCCTGTGCCATGTTTATGAGGGCTGGGGTGACAAAGGGCACCCATAAGTGTGACCCATCAGAATCATAACAATCCGAAAGATTATTAAGATTACGAAAAATTATTATGATGAGATTAACATGGAAAATTATGGATGATGGCAGAAAGTAAGATTTCCATGACAATAATAAAATGGATAAACAAACCTGTACGTGCCAATGAGGGGTAGCCATGGAGAACTCCGGTGGTATCCCTTTGGCCAGAGGGTGGTGTGACACCAACCAGCATGGAAAGATCGGTAGATGGTTAGAGGAGAGCCATGGCAATGCCAACGGGAAAGTAAAATTCTGCGGGGTGAGGGTTCGGATTACCACAGTCACCGTTTGGGTGCTAACCAAGCACCACGGCGGTGGAGGTGAAGGGGAGAGGTGGTAGAAGTGGTGGTGGAAGGGTGGAAAGTGGTGGTGGTGGTGGTGGTGGTGGTGGCTGGAGTGGAAGGGGAAAAGGAGAGGGAGAGTTAGAGAGAAAAAAGTTGAGAGGGTTTTCATCACACCCACCACCCGTTCGAATTTTAACTGAGTAAAAACTACATAAATCGAGTTTTTGCAATATAATCATGTTGAAAAGCTCGTAATCAATTGTATGAACTCCTAAATTTTTATTAAAACTTATTTTGCAACCCTTTTGTAGAGGTTTCAGACAAGCGGGTCTAAATGGGCCGAACAATGGACCCGATAGAATTTTA
Organism: Hibiscus trionum; assembly: GCA_030270665.1. NCBI lineage: Eukaryota > Viridiplantae > Streptophyta > Magnoliopsida > Malvales > Malvaceae > Hibiscus > Hibiscus trionum. The sequence continues at coordinate 30,533,403 of BSYR01000010.1, read as the reverse complement.
CCTGAGTAAAAAGCACAAAAATTGAGTTTTTGCAATATAATTGTGTTGAAAAGCTCGTAATCAATTGTAGAACTCCTAAATTTGGATTAAAACATATTTTGCAACCCTTTTTGTAGAGGTATCGGACGAGCGGGTCTAAATGGGTCGAACAATGGACCCGTTAGAATTTTAAATGAGTAAAAAGTACAGAAATCAAGTTTTTGCAATATAGTCGTGTTGAAATGCTCGTAATCAATTATATGAAATCCTAAAATTTGACTCTAACTTGTTTTGCGGTTTTTTTGTAGAGGTTTCAGACGAGCGGGTCTAAATGGGGTGAACAATGGACCCTTTAGAATTTTAACTGAGTAAAAAGAACAAAAATCGAGTTTTTGCAATATAATAGTGTTGAAAAGCTCGTAATCAATTGTATGAACTCCTAAATTTGGATTAAAACTTATTTTGCAACACTTTTGTAGAGGTTTCGGACGAGCGGGTCTAAATGGGGCGAACAATGGACCCTTTATAATATTAACTAAGTAAAAAGAACAGAAATCGAGTTTTTGCAATATAATTGTGTTGAAAAGCTCGTAATCAATTGTATGAACTCCTAAATTTGGATTAAAACTTATTTTGCAACCCTTTTGTAGAGGTTTCGGACGAGCGGGTCTAAATGGGCCGAACAATGGACCCGTTAGAATATTAACTGAGTAAAAAGAACAGTAATCAAGTTTTTGCAATATAATCGTGTTGAAAAGCTCTTAATCAATTATATGAACTCCTAAAATTTGACTAAAATTTATTTTGCGATCTTTTTTGTAAAGGTTTCGGACGAGCGGGTCTAAATGGGCCAAACAATGGACCCGTTAGAATTCTAACTGAGTAAAAAGAACAGTAATCGAGTTTTTGAAATATAATCATGTTGAAAAGCTCGTAATCAATTATATGCATTACTAAATTTGGATTAAAACTTATTTTGCAACCCCTTTTGTATAGGTTTTGGACGATCGAGTCTAAGTGGGCCGAACAATGGACCCGTTAGAATTTTCATTGAGTAAAAAGCACAAAAATCGAGTTTTTACAATATAATTGTGTTGAAAAGCTCATAATCAATTGTATGAACTCCTAAATTTGGATTAAAACTTATTTTGCAACCCTTTTGAAGAGGTTTCGGACGAGCGGGTCTAAATGGGACGAGCAATGGACCCGTTAGAATATTAATTGAGTAAAAAGAACAGAAATCAAGTTTTTGCAATATAGTCGTGTTGAAAAGCTCTTAATCAATTATATGAAATCGTAAAATTTGATTAAAATTTATTTTGCGATCTCTTTTGTAAAGGTTTCGGACGAGCGGGTCTAAATGGGACGAACAATGGACCCGTTAGAATTTTAACTGAGTAAAAAGTACAGAAGTCGAGTTTTTGCAATATAATCGTGTTGAAAAGCTCGTAATCAATTGTATGAACTCCTAAATTTGGATTAAAACTTATTTTGCAACCCTTTTGTAGAGGTTTCGGACGAGCAGGTCTAAATGGGCCGAACAATGGACCCGTTAGAATTTTAACTGAGTAAAAATCACAAAAATCAAGTTTTTGCAATATAATTGTGTTGAAAAGCTCGTAATCAATTGTATGAACTCCTAAATTTGGATTAAAACTTATTTTGCAACCTTTTTGTAGAGGTTTCGGACGAGCGGGTCTAAATGGGCCGAACAATGGACCCGTTAGAATTTTAACTGAGTAAAAAGTACAGAAATCAAGTTTTTGCAATATAATCGTGTTGAAAAGCTCTTAATCAATTATATGAACTCCTAAAATTTGATTAGAACTTATTTTGCTATCTTTTTTGTAAAGGTTTCGGACGAGCGGGTCTAAATGGGCCGAACAATGGACCCGTTAGAATTTTAACTGAGTAAAAAGTACATAAATCGAGTTTTTGCAATATAATCGTGTTGAAAAGTTCGTAATCAATTGTATGAACACCTAAATTTTGATTAAAACTTATTTTGCAAACCTTTTGTAGAGGTTTCGGACGAGCGGGTCTAAATGGGCCGAACAATGGACCCGTTGGAATTTTAACTGAGTAAAAAGCAAAAAAAATCGTGTTTTTGCAATATAATTTTGTTGAAAAGCTCGAAATCAATTGTATGAACTCCTAAATTTGGATTAAAACTTATTTTGCAACCCTTTTGTAGAGGTTTCGGACGAGCGGGTCTAAATTGGCCGAACATCAGACCCGTTAGAATATTAACTGAGTAAAAAGAACAGAAATCGAGTTTTTGCCATATAATCGTGTTGAAAAGCTCTTAATCAATTATATGAACTCCTAAAATTTGATTAAAACTTATTTTGCGATCTTTTTTATAAAGGTTTCGGATGAGCGGGTCTAAATGGGCCGAACAATGGACCCGTTAGAATTTTAACTGAGTAAAAAGAACTGTAATCGAGATTTTACAATATAATCTTGTTGAAAAGCTCGTAATCAATTGTATGAACTCCTAAATTTGGATTAAAACTTATTTTGCAACCCTTTTGTAGAGGTTTCGGACGAGCGGGTCTAAATGGGCCTAACAATGGACCCGTTAGAATTTTACCTAAGTAAAAAGAACAAAAGTCGAGTTTTTGCAATATAATTGTGTTGAAAAGCTCGTAATCAATTGTATGAACTCCTAAATTTGGATTAGAACTTATTTTGCAACCCTTTTGTAGAGGTTTTGGACAAGCGGGTTTAATGGGCCGAACAATGGACCCGTTAGAATTTTAACTGAGTAAAAAGTAAAGAAATCAAGTTTTTGCAATATAGTCGTGTTGAAAAGCTCGTAATCAATTATATGAAATCCTAAAATTTGACTCTAACTTCTTTTGCAGTTTTTTTGTAGAGGTTTCGGACGAGCGGGTCTAAATGGGGCGAACAATGGACCCTTTAGAATATTAACTAAGTAAAAAGAACATAAATCGAGTTTTTGCAATATAATTGTGTTGAAAAGCTCGTAATCAATTATATGAACTCCTAAATTTGGATTAAAACTTATTTTGCAACCCTTTTGTACAGGTTTCGGACGAGCGGGTCTAAATTGGCCGAACAATGGACACGTTAAAATATTAACTGAGTAAAAAGAACATAAATCAAGTTTTTGCAATATAATTGTGTTGAAAAGCTCGTAATCAATTGTATGAACTCCTAAATTTGGATTAAAACTTATTTTGCAACCCTTTTGTAGAGGTTTCGGACGAGCGGGTCTAAATGGGCCGAACAATGGACCCGTTAGAATTTTAACTGAGTAAAAAGTACAGAAATCAAGTTTTTGCAATATAATCGTGTTGAAAAGCTCTTAATCAATTATATGAACTCCTAAAATTTGATTAGAACTTATTTTGCGATCTTTTTTGTAAAGGTTTCGGACGAGCGGGTCTAAATGGGCCGAACAATGGACCCGTTAGAATTTTAACTGAGTAAAAAGTACATAAATTGAGTTTTTGCAATATAATCGTGTTGAAAAGTTCGTAATCAATTGTATGAACTCCTAAATTTTGATTAAAACTTATTTTGCAAACCTTTTGTAGAGGTTTCGGACGAGCGGGTCTAAATGGGCCGAACAATGGACCCGTTGGAAATTGAACTGAGTAAAAAGCAAAAAAAATCGAGTTTTTGCAATATAATTGTGTTGAAAATCTCGTAATCAATTGTATGAACTCCTAAATTTGGATTAAAACTTATTTTGCAACCCTTTTGTAGAAGTTTCGGACGAGCGGGTCTAAATTGGCCGAACAATGGACCCGTTAGAATATTAATTGAGTAAAAAGAACAGAAATCGATTTTTTGCAATATAATCGTGTTGAAAAGCTCTTAATCAATTATATGAACTCCTAAATTTTGATTAAAACTTATTTTGCGATCTTTTTTGTAAAGGTTTCGGATGAGCGGGTTTAATGGGCCGAACAATGGACCCGTTAGAATTTTAACTGAGTAAAAAGTGAAGAAATCACGTTTTTGCAATATAGTCGTGTTGAAAAGCTCGTAATCAATTATATGAAATCCTAAAATTTGACTCTAACTTGTTTTGCAGTTTTTTGGTAGAGGTTTCGGACGAGCGGGTCTAAATGGGGCGAACAATGGACCCTTTAGAATTTTAACTGAGTAAAAAGAGAAGAAATCGAGTTTTTGCAATATAATCGTGTTGAAAACCTCGTAAACAATTGTATGAACTCCTAAATTTGGATTAAACCTTATTTTGCAACCCTTTTGTAGAGGTTTCGGACGAGCGGGTCTAAATGGGTCGAACAATGGACCCGTTAGAATTTTAACTGAGTAAAAAGAACCGTAATCGAGATTTTGCAATATAATCGTGTTGAAAAGCTCGTAATCAATTATATGAACTCCTAAAATTTGATTCTAACTTCTTTTGCGGTCGTTTTTGTAAAGGTTTCGGACGAGCGGGTCTAAATGGGCCGAACAATGGACCCGTTAGAATTTTAACTGAGTAAAAAGTACAGAAAATCGAGTTTTTGCAATATAATCGTATTGAAAAGCTCGTAATCAATTGTATGAACTCCTAAATTTGGATTAAAACTTATTTTTTAACCCTTTTGTAGAGGTTTCGGACGAGCGGGTTTAATGGGCCGAACAATGGACCCGTTAGAATTTTAACTGAGTAAAAAGTAAAGAAATCAAGTTTTTGCAATATAGTCGTGTTGAAAAGCTTGTAATCAATTATATGAAATCCTAAAATTTGACTCTAACTTGTTTTGCGGTCTTTTTTGTAGAGGTTTCGGACGAGCGGGTCTAAATGGGGCGAACAATGGACCCATTAGAATTTTAACTGAGTAAAAAGAACAAAAATCGATTTTTTGCAATATAATTGTGTTGAAAAGCTCGTAATCAATTGTATGAACTCCTAAATTTGGATTAAAACTTATTTTGCAACCCTTTTGTAGAGGTTTCGGACGAGCGGGTCTAAATGGGCCGAACAATGGACCCGTTAGAATATTAACTGAGTAAAAAGAACAGTAATCATGTTTTTGCAATATAATCGTGTTGAAAAGCTCTTAATCAATTATATGAACTCCTAAAATTTGATTAAAATTTATTTTGCGATCTTTTTTGTAAGGGTTTCGGACGAGCGGGTCTAAATGGGCCGAACAATGGACCCGTTAGAATTTTAACTGAGTAAAAAGTACAGAAATCGAGTTTTTGCAATATAATTGTGTTGAAAAGCTCGTAATCAATTGTATGAACTCCTAAATATGATTAAAACTTATTTTGCAACCCTTTTGTAGAGGTTTCGGACGAGCGGGTCTAAATGGGCCGAACAATGGACCCGTTAGAATATTAACTGAAGTGGCACATTCAATGCCACAATATATCATGTCATGCTACCTACTGCCACAAAATATCATAGATGACATGATTGTCTCTATCCGCCGTTATTGGTGGTCAGGACGTAGCAATAGGCGAGGATGGCCGCTGCTTTTTTGGGACTCCCTCTCTACCCCCAAATCAGCAGGGGGACTCGGCTTTCGTGACCTCCACGATTTTAATCCAAATTCTAACGGTCCATTGTTCGGCCCATTTAGACCCGCTCGTCCGAAAACTCTACAAAGGGCTGCAAAATAAGTTTTAATCCAAATTTAGGATTTCATATAATTGATTATGAGGTTTTCAACACGATTATATTGCAAAAACTCAATTTCTGTACTTTTTACTCAGTTAAAGTTCTAACGGGTCCGTTGTTCGGCCCATTTAGACCCGCTCATCCGAAACCTCTACAAAAATGACCACAAAACAAGTTTTAATACAAATTTAGGAGTTCATACAATTGATTACGAGCTTTTCAACACGATTATATTGTAAAAATTCAAATTATGTACTTTTTACTCAGTTAATATTCTAACAGGTCTATTTTACGGCCCATTTAGACCCGCTCCTCCAAAACCTCCACAAAAAGGACCACAAAACAAGTTTTAATCAAAATTTAGGAGTTCATACAATTTATTACGAGCTTTTCAACACGATTATATTGCAAAAACTCGATTATGTACTTTTTACTCATTTAAAATTCTAACGGGTCCATTATTCGGCCCAATTAGACTCGCTCGTCCGAAACTTCTACAAAAAAGACCGCAAAATAAGTTATAATCAAATTTTAGGAGTTCATATAATTGATTACGAGCTTTTCAACACGGTTATTTTGCTAAAACTCAATTTTTGTACTTTTTACTCTGTTAAAACTCTAACAGCTCCATTGTTTGACCCATTTAGACCCGCTCGTCCCAAACCTTACAAAAAGGATCGTAAAGTTAGTTTTAATCAAAATTAAGGACTTCATATAATTGATTACGAGCTTTTCAACATGATTATATTGAAAAAACTCAATTTCTGTACTTTTTACTCAGGTGAAATTCTAACAGGTCCATTTTTCGTCCCATTTAGACTCGCTCGTCCGAAACCTCTACAAAAATGACCGAAAAACAAGTTTTAATCAAATTTTAGGAGTTCGTATAATTGATTACGAGCTTTTCAACACGATTATATTGCAAAAACTCGATTTCTGTACTTTTTACTCAATTAAAATTCTAACGGGTCCATTGTTCGGCCCATTTAGACCCGCTCGTCCGAAACCTCTACTTAAGGGTTGCAAAATAAGTTTTAATCCAAATTTTGGAGTTTATACAATTGATTATAAGCTTTTCAACACGATTATATTGAAAAAACTCAATTTCTGTACTTTTTACCCAGTTAAAATTCTAACGGGTCCATTGTTCGGCCCATTTAGACCCGCTCGTCCGAAACCTCTACAAAAAAGACCGCAAAACAAGTTTTAATCAAATCTTAGGAGTTCATATAATTGATTACGAGCTTTTCAACACGATTATATTGCAAAAACTTGATTTCTGTAATTTTTACTCAGTTAAAATTCTAACGGGTCCATTGTTCGCCCATTTAGACCCGCTCGTCCGAAATCTCTTCAAAAGGGTTGCAAAATAAGTTTTAATCCAAATTTAGGAGTTCATACAGTTGATTACGAGCTTTTCAACATGATTATATTGCAAAAACTCGATTTCTATACTTTTTACTTAGTTAAAATTCTAACGGGTCCATTGTTCGGCCCATTTAGACCCGCTCGTCCGAAACCTCTACAAAAAAGACCGCAAAATAAGTTAGAATCAAATTTTAGGAGTTCATATAATTGATTATGAGCTTTTCAACACGATTATATTGCAAAAACTAGATTTCTGTACTTTTTACTTAGTTAAAATTCTAACAGGTCCATTGTTCGGCCCATTTAGACCCGCTCGTCCGAAACCTCTACAAAAAAGACCGCAAAATAAGTTAGAATCAAATTTTAGGAGTTCATATAATTGATTATGAGCTTCTTTGGATTGCATCCGAGTATTTCCAGGATTTGTTCACATCTTCTAATCCGAGTTCCTCTCCGGTGCTTTTAGAACATATTACCCCGGTTGTTAGCGCTGAAATGAATGACTCATTGCTACGACCCTTCACTGAAGACAAGGTAACCACAACTTTCAGGGATATAGGCCCCAGGAAAGCTCCGGGTTTTGACGGCTTCCCTAGTAGTTTCTACAGACAATACTGGGATGTCATTAGGCCTGAATTTGTCCAACTTTGTTTGCGTCTGTTACGAGGTGAGGAGGATATGGCAACGGTGAACAAAGCCATCATTGTCCTTATTCCAAAGGTGCCTGACGCTTCAACCATGCGTCAATTCCGGCCGATCAGCTTATGGACTGTCATTTACAAGACCATTGCCAAGGTTCTTGTGAATCGACTTAAGCCTATATTACCATCTTGTATCAGTGATGCGCAAGCTGCTTTTGTTAGTGGCAGGAACATTACTGACAATATTCTGATTGCGCATGAACTTGTGCATACCCTCCATACTAATAACGCTTCAATATATCAAGGGGCTGCCTTGAAGCTCGATATGGAGAAGGCATTTGATAAGGTTGAATGGTTTTTTCTTAAAGACGTGATGTTACAATAACTATTACACAATAATTTAATAAACATACAAAACGCTCTCAATGGCGTTCCCCGGCGGCCGCAGTGTTCCCGTCAGACTTGACCCTTCCGGCAGCCAAACCATTCCCGAAAGACAGGAACTTGGACGGTGGTTAACAGAAGAAAGAACCGCTTCGACTGGCGTGCTTCACCGATGAGGGTGTATCCGAAACCGCCAGAGTGGACAGTTTTTGTTTATAACTTGAGTAAAAGGGTTCCCCGATCGACTGTTAAGGAATTATTTGAAGCATATGGGAAGGTTAGGAGACTTTATATCCCCCTCCGAAATCCCAGACTGAGGTTCTCTGAGTCTACATTTGCTTTCATCGCTTTTGGTTCGAAAGAGGAACAGCAGAGAGCTATCGGACATTTGGATGGTTTCAAAATTGATGGGCGTCTCATCAGGGTCTCGGTTGCCAGAACCCGGGCAAATCCTCCGGAGAAGAAAAAGCCTATGCAGCAACCCTCGGAGGTACGCCCGAGTGTCCCTCGCTCGTATCGAGATACTTTATTGAAGGAGACTGATACATGTAGCAAGGAAAATATGGCGCACGCCCAGAATAATTCTGGTGGTGCTGAGTTTCAGCCCGGCGGGCAGGAGCAGAGGGCCTCTCATTGTAAGGCGACTGAGAATGCCAATACAAATGTCCCGGGGACTTCGGGCGGTGCTATGGGATGTTCTGACCCGGAAAAAATTAATTTTCATGTACCGGCGAAGGACTTGGAGTGGCTGAATCGATGCTTGGTCGGTGTTTTGAAAGACGGATTTGATCTAGATTTTATTCAACGAGCGTTGGGTAATGATGATATTGATGTTATGGTATCCAAGTGGGGAGACGATAATGGTTCTCATATTTTGATGTTTAGCTCGTCGGAATACATGACAGCCATATGGAACGGCAAGCGCGATGAGCTCTCTTTTTGGTTCTCCCGGATCGGTCCTCTGATGATCCATGGTTCCCCTCATTATTTCGTAGACCTGGGGCTGCATGGTGTGCCGTTATGCTGCTGGCACTCAAAGTTTTTTGAAGATCTGGGAAACCGATAGGGCATTTTTGTGGATGTTGATAGTGCCACCCAAAACAAGGAGAGGCTGGACGTGGCAAAGATTTGCATCAGGGTGGTTAGCACAGCCGTGATTCCAAAGCATATCGTTGTTTCCTCCATGGGTTTCCCGTTCCGAATAAAGATTTCAATCAGTGATTGTAGTTGGAAGTCGTCTGACATGGATCCGGGGTTGGATGGGGAGGGTTCCGATGAGGATTGGAACCTTTTAGACGAAGAAGATGCTTCAGACTTGGGTGCAAATGAAACGGCTGGGCATCCTTTGTCTCCGGTGGGTGGCGACCGGAGTAGCCATGGCGAAAGCAACGGAGCGTCGCCTCGTGTGCAGGGGGAAAATTTTGCGGCGTCGCCTCGTGAGTAGGAGAATGTTAATACGACGCCGCCTCGTGAACAGAGGCCCTCGAATGTGGGATTATCATTGAATGTCGGTTCACGTAATAATGGGCTGTCAGAGAATGTTCCCAGGGTGGTTTCCAATTCTGATATAGTGCACGTGGAGAATTGGGTGGATTCTCCCCCTAGGCGGCAATTATTTGATGACTATGTGGGACCCTCATCCTCTAATCCCAGTATTCCCTTGATTAATGCTCTCATCCCGGGCCTAAATAATGGGTCTGCTCGTGTGGGTAGCCCAAGATTGGGGAATCAACTTTCCTCAAATTCGATTAATTGGCCCACCTTGATTCCTAATCCAGTTCCAAATTCAGTGCCGAATTCCCACTCCTGGTCTGGGGAAATTGTCCCAGACAGTTTTGAAGCGGGGGATAAAATTCTTCCCGGTGTGTCTCTTCCGAATGGTCAAAACTAGTATGACTCATCCCCCGTGTTTGGCCACAGAAGCTTTTTCCGGGCCAAAACCAGGAGATTAATTAGACGTCTGGTTAGAGATTCCATAGAGGATGTCCCTCCGTTGACCCCCACTGATGACCACTTTGATAACTTGGAGTTCGAAGACTCCGCTGCCGGTCTTGAAGCTGAATCTGTTTGGGAAATGTGCAACTTATTAGAGATTTCTTTTAAGGGTGGTAGAGAGGCGGTTATCCGGAAGGTTTATAGCTTGGAGATGGATTCGAGGAGCAGGGTGTAATTCGGCCAGGCTAAGGTATGTTTTTCTTTCGTTTTCATTTTCAATAATTTAATATGAATTTTAATGCCATAACTTGGAACATTAGGGGTTTTAGACGTAGGGAGAAAAAAAGAGCCCTTAGAGAGGTTATTAGTAGGATCCGACCTAACCTGGTTGTAGAACTAATGTTTTGATATAATAATTGAAAAATGTTTTGGACTGATTTAAAAAGTATTTAAAACATTTACAAAGTCCAAACAACTTGAAATTGTGTTTAGGAAGTTTTCAAAAGGGTTTTTAATGTGTTTCAAAGGCCAATTTATACAAACCAGTCAAGGTGTTTCGAAACACCTTAGGGCGTTTCGAAACAGGGGATTCCAGTAGCATATTCGTTTCGAAACGGGCTTTCCCTGGACTTGATTTTTGCCCAGCGTTTCGAAACGGGCTAGGCCGTTTCGATACGCCCACGTGGCAATGACCACAATGGTCATAAACCCCAACGGCTATCTTCCCAACTAACTTTTAAATGTAGGCGTTTCGATACGGGCTTATAGCGTTTCGATACGCGTTCTGAAACGACAAGGGGGTGTTCCGAAACGGGTACCCTGATAGACTGCAACGGCTCTTTCTACATTGAGCGTGTTTCGAAACGGCCTCGAGCGTTTCGAAACGGGGAGCAGCAGAACTGCATTTATGGTGGGAATAAAGTCCTCAACGGCTCCAATTTGATCCCAACGGCTAGTAACGGCTACAAACTCATTTGGGAGTATAAAAGGGACCTCCAAGCATCAAGAGAAGGCTAATGCTCAGATTGTCAAACATCAAATGATCAAGAAATTGTCTTAGCACTTAAATTGTCAATTCTTGTATAGACAAACACTAGTGAGCCAAAATTGTCAAATTTGCTCAAGTGTTTTAGGATTGGGTGAGTGCAAAATTGTGCAAACAAACTCCTATTAGAGGATTACAAGTTTGCTTTGTTTATCTCTTGTAAAGAGGGTTTCAATCAAGGCTTTGGGTAGAAAGCTTGATTGGTTGTAAGGGTTTCCTCCTAAGCCTAGAAAAGGGGACGAATCAATTAGTGGATTGATTGTGAAATCCTTAGTGGGGAGCTAAGGTAGTGGATGTAGGTGCTTGTTAGAAGACCGAACCACTATAAATCATTGTGTCTTTATTCTTTCTAGCTTCCTAAACCCTTCCACATAAAAATCCACCTCTCCACCACTTGGTGAGCATAATCGGTTGAACGAATCGAGCCCCACACAACTCAACAATTGGTATCAGAGCTTGGCTCAATCGAAGAGGATTCACATCCTATTGAGAAGATCCGGCAAGCTCGATCACTATTTCATCAACCGGCTCAAATGGCACAATCAATCGACAAACCGCCTTTCTTTGACGGAGACCACTATGCCCATTGGAAGACAAAGATGAAATTCTTCTTGAAGTCAAGAGATTACAAGCTATGGGACATAGTTGAAGATGGTCCGTTCGTGCCTCAAAGAAGTAAAGCGGAGTGGAGTGCCGACGATCGCAAGAAGATGGAGCTCAATTGCAAGGCCTTGCACATCTTGTTTTGTGCTTTTGGCCCATCCATCTATGAGAAGATGTCTTCTTGTGAGAGTGCCAAGGAGGTATGGGACAAGCTTGAAGTCACATACGAGGGGACAAATGAAGTCAAGGAGACCAAGATTGGGCTCCTAACCTTGGAGTATGAGAACTTCAAATTGGATCTGGAAGAGAACATCGAGAAGATGTTTGATAGGTTCTCCACCATCACCAACGGTCTTAAAGGTTTTGGAGAAGCCATCCCGGAAGAAAAGCTTGTTCGAAAGCTCATCTACTCACTTCCCGAGTCTTGGGACTCAAAGAGGACCGCCATCATCGAAGCCAAAAATTTGAAGACTTTGAAGCTTGATGAACTCATGGGGTCTCTCCTTACTCATCAAATCATGAAGAAAAATAAAGAGGATGAGAAAAAGAGGGAAGAAATTAGAGCTATGGGAGAGAAGAAACTCAAAGGGCTTGGCATCAATGCAAGTGCCATGGCTCTCAAATCCTCCACTTGCCATCGTTTCTACTCAAGTGAAGAGGAGGATGAAGAAGAAGAGATAGTTCATCTCTTCAAGAAGTGTGCCCCGTTCATGAAGAAAGCCTTAAGAGAGCTTGAACGAGAACCTAAGAGAAAGGAGAGGGCAAGCACTTCAAGCCATAAGAAGAAGACACATTTGGCTACTTGGAGTGATGAAGACTCCACCGACAATGAACAAGCCAACCTTTGCCTTGTGGCCATCGAAGAAGATTCAAGGGTAACTTCTAATTCATCTACTTCATGTTCTTATTCCTTTGATGAATTACAAGATGCCTATGACGATTTGGTTTTAGATTTTAAAAGCCACATTTTGAAAAACAAAAAATTGGTTTCAAAGTTAAAAATTCAAAATGATTTGCTTTCTAAAACCAAACTTGAACTTGAAGCAAAACTTGAAGAGTTTGAATTAAAATGTTTTGATTTACAAAAATTGCTTCAAAATGTTCAAGAAGAAAAAGATTTGATTTCCAAAGAGCTTGAAAAGAAAAACAATTTTGGAAAATCAAATTTTTATGTTAGACAATCTAGTGCCCCTAGATTTAAAAATGGTAAATGTTTTAGAAGTGTTTGGGTCCCAAAAGGACTAACCACTTCAATTAAAAAGGATGACATTGAAAAATGGATTCCTAAGGGGTCAAAAATTTGTGCTACTAACGTTCATGGATCCAAAGCAATTTGGATACCAAAAATTACTTGATTGTCTATTGCTAGGTGTGATGGAGATGTTCAACAAGTCAAACATTGAGGGGGAGCTCCATGCACACAAGGAAGAACACTTGAAGAAGAAAGGCTTCACATCCTACCTTGAGTTCAAGTGTTGGTAAAATTTCTAGTTGTTTTGTGCTTTCATTTGTTTATTTCTTAGTTTAAATTCAACTAGATGATCATTTATGATGGACTAACATTTCAATGATGCCTTGAGTAAGGGGGAGCCATTTTTAAACCAAATTCTTATTTTTGTCAAAGTTTTTACCTCCATTGTTATTTTGAACTTAATGTTTTAAATTCTTTTTGATATAACAAAAAGGGGGAGAAATGGTTTGAAAAATTGAATTTTCAAATGAATAAGGGGGAGCTTTATTTGAATTAAAATTTTTCAACTCTTATTCACATTTTTAAAGTTAAAGGGGGAGAATCCCAAACAATTTTTCAAGTGAGTTTTATTATATCAAAAAGGGGGAGATTGTAGAACTAATGTTTTGATATAATAATTGAAAAATGTTTTGGACTGATTTAAAAAGTATTTAAAACATTTACAAAGTCCAAACAACTTGAAATTGTGTTTGGGAAGTTTTCAAAAGGGTTTTTAATGTGTTTCAAAGGCCAATTTATACAAACCAGTCCAGGTGTTTCGAAACACCTTAGGGCGTTTCGAAACAGGGGATTCCAGTAGCATATTCGTTTCGAAACGTGTTTCGAAACGGGCTTTCCCTGGACTTGATTTTTGCCCAGCGTTTCGAAACGGGCTAGGCCGTTTCGATACGCCCACGTGGCAATGACCACAACGGTCATAAACCCCAACGGCTATCTTCCCAACTAACTTTTAAATGTAGGCGTTTCGATACGGGCTTATAGCGTTTCGATACGCGTTCCGAAACGGCAAGGGGGTGTTCCGAAACGGGTACCCTGACAGACTGCAACGGCTCTTTCTACATTGAGCGTGTTTCGAAATGGCCTCGAGCGTTTCGAAACAGGGAGCAGCAGAACTGCATTTATGGTGGGAATAAAGTCCTCAACGGCTCCAATTTGATCCCAACGGCTAGTAACGGCTACAAACTCATTTGGGAGTATAAAAGGGACCTCCAAGCATCAAGAGAAGGCTAATGCTCAGATTGTCAAACATCAAATGATCAAGAAATTGTCTTAGCACTTAAATTGTCAATTCATGTATAGACAAACACTAGTGAGCCAAAATTGTCAAATTTGCTCAAGTGTTTTAGGATTGGGTGAGTGCAAAATTGTGCAAACAAACTCCTATTAGAGGATTACAAGTTTGCTTTGTTTATCTCTTGTAAAGAGGGTTTCAATCAAGGCTTTGGGTAGAAAGCTTGATTGGTTGTAAGGGTTTCCTCCTAAGCCTAGAAAAGGGGACGAATCAATTAGTGGATTGATTGTGAAATCCTTAGTGGGGAGCTAAGGTAGTGGATGTAGGTGCTTGTTAGAAGACCGAACCACTATAAATCATTGTGTCTTTATTCTTTCTAGCTTCCTAAACCCTTCCACATAAAAATCCACCTCTCCACCACTTGGTGAGCATAATCGGTTGAACGAATCGAGCCCCACACAACTCAACACTGGTTTTCCTCCAAGAGCCTAAATTAGAAGACATATCCATTAGGGATATCAAAGTTATTTGGAATCTAGGGGAAATAGATTATTCCTTCTCCCCCGCTTCGGGTTCAGCTGGTGGGCTTCTTTGTGTATGGGATACTGAATTTTTCCAAATTGATGAAAAACTTAGCTTCCAAAGGTTCTCGGTCCTAGTTGGGGCAATTAAGAGCACAGGCGTTCGGTGTGGCTTGGTCAACGTATACGGCCCCTCCGTCGATTCGGAAAAAGCCACATTCCTCGCCGAGTTACTGGGCTTCTTAAAATCGAAGGATGTTCCTTGGTGCTTGGGTGGTGATTTTAACCTCTTTCTGGACCAAGAGGAGAAAGTGGGGCTGACAATGAATATCCAGCTCATCGATGCCTTCAGGAACTTTGTCTCTGAAGCTGAGCTTATGGATTTACCTTTGGCGGGTGGTAAAATTACCTGCTGTAATAACCGTGATCCACCGACTTTTATACGCCTAGATAGGTTTCTGATCTCTTCAGAACTTAGTTTGGCGTTGCCGGGTTTAATTCAGAAACTCCTCATGAGATCCATATCGGATCATAATGCGATTCAGCTAGCGTCCGAACAATCCAACTGGGGTCCGAAACCCTTCAGATGCTTCAACTATTGGCTGGAGATGAAGGGTTTTGAGGATGTGGTGACGAAAACATTAGAGGATCAGAGGAATCAAAGCACCATTCCCAGAATCGGGGGTTTACTAAAAGCTACGAAACTGGCTGTGAAGGCGTGGTCTGGGGATGTTAGAATGAAAAACGACCGGAATTCAGCAGCTGTTGCAAAGGAAATTGGCCTTCTGGAATCCCAATTACAGCAAGGCCTTTCGATTCCTGGCTTGTACGACACTCTCTGGACCCTAAGATCTCAACTGTGGGCGGCCTTCCGAAAAGAAGAGAGCGAGTGGCTTCAAAAGTCTCGTCTGCGTTGGTTCTCGGAGGGTGACCGTAACACCCGATTCTTTCATCTAACAGCCATGGAAAGAAGAAGAGCTAATCAGTTAACCCAACTGATGAAGGACGGGATGGAAATCAGCGATCCGCCGTCAGTAAAAAAGATGGTTAGAGATCATTTCTTTGATTCTTACAATACCATTACTGCCCTTGAGGTGGAGGACCTAAAGTTGGACTTCTGCAAGCTGAACGATGTTCAATCCTCCGCCCTTGAAGATAGGTTCAGAGAAGATGAAGTTTGGGCGGTCTTGTTCTCTTCTGATAGCAATCGTGCCCCTGGCCCGGATGGTTTTAACCTGGGTTTCTTTAAAAAATTCTGGATTAACCTAAAGGGTGATATAATGCGATTTTTCGATGATTTTTACTGGGGTTGCCCTTGGGACGAAGGAACTAATCACTCGTTCATCACCCTAATTCCCAAGGTAAAAAACCCAAACTCACTAGATGAGTTCAGGCCTATAAGTTTGGTTGGTGGTATGTACAAACTTCTATCTAAGGTTCTGGCCAAACGTCTAAGTGCGGTTCTGGGTGACCTCATTGGTGAGCAACAATTCGCTTTCATCCCGGGCCGCCAAATCCTAGATTGTTCGCTGATTGCAAATGAGGTTATTGACTCAATGTCTAAATTGGGTGGTAAGGGTATCGCTTTCAAAATCGATTTCCAGAAAGCATACGACAATGTTAGTTGGGAGTTCTTAACCCGAGTTATGAGGGAGTGTAATTTTGGTGAAAGATGGTGCGGATGGATCCTTAAATGTATCTCATCAGCCTCTATATCAGTTCTGGTCAACGGCTCACCTACCGAAGCTTTTAAGATCTCGCGTGGCCTTAGGCAGGGCTGTTCACTATCCCCTCTCCTGTTCAATCTAGTTGGGGAAGCTCTTAGCCTGTTATTTAGGAAGGCGGTGCGACAAAATCTATTTACAGGGTGCAGGGTTGGTCGTGTCAGTTCTCTTATAGAAATATCTCACCTTCAATTTGCGGATGACCTTCTAATCTTCTGTGAGGGAGAGGAGAACCAAATCCGTAGTGTCAAACGGATCCTGCGAATATTCGAATTAGCTTCGGGTCTTAAACTCAATCTGAAGAAAAGTCGTGTCTTTGGAATTAACATATGTGAGGATACGATCAGGAACTGGGCTCTGGATATAGGGTGCTCCTTCGACAAACTCCCTACGGAATACCTGGGCTTACCCCTCGGATCAAGTCGTAATTCCGTTGCGCTATGGGACCCGATCCTTAGCAAAGTCACGTCTAAGCTAAATAATTGGAAATCCAAATCCTTATCTATAGGTGGCCGCCTTACCTTGCTGAAATCCATCCTGTGTAGCCTTCCTACTTATTTTCTATCCTTGTTCCGCTTACCGTCCTCAGTAAGCAACAGGCTTAATAGTTTGTTTGGTCGTTTCCTTTGGGGGGTAACGAGGATAAATCATGCATTCATTGGGTCAACTGGGCCCAGATCTGTAAGCCAAAATTTGCGGGTGGTTTGGGAGTAGCGAACCTGGAGTTGCTAAATAGAGGGCTGCTTTGTAAGTGGATTATCAGATTCGGTAACGAATCGGATAGTCTTTGGAGGCGGGTGATAAATGCAAAAGTTCCAAACCCGTCTTCCCCTCTCCTACCACCGATTCCGAAGCCTAAACAAGCTTCGTGGATTTGGAGAGGGATAGCGAACTCCTCGTTGGGAAATGACCCCTTGTGTCCCCGGATCAAGGAAAACATCTCCCTACAGGTAGGGGACGGTAGGGCTATCTTTTTTTGGTCCGATCGTTGGATTGGAGACTTTTCCCTTAAGCAAAAGTTTCCTCGCATTTTTGCTCTCTCTGTCCAGAAATCTGGCACCATCTCGGAGTTTGGAGTCAGATCGGATTCGGGGTGGTGTTGGTCTATCCCCCTGAGACGCCCTTGTCTTGACTGGGAAGTACCCATTTGGAACCTATTCCTGAATTGCCTTGGTGCTCTTAGACCTTCCTCCCTGGAAAGGGACGGGGTGTATTAGGGGGGGCTCGAGTGATGGCTCCTTCTCATCTAAGTCATTCAGGGAGCTTATGGCTCCCTGTGACACCTCTAACCCCATCTGGAAAAATCAAGTCTGGATTGGCTTCGCTCCCCCTAAAGTTGAAATTCTTTTCTGGAGACTCCTTTGGGGTCGCATTCCTGTGAAAGTGGAACTCATTAAGCGGGGTGTGAGGAACTTGGACAACAATTTGTGCCCTCTCTGTAAGGCCTTCCCGGAATCGTGTGCACACCTCTTTGTTTCGTGTCCAGGGGTTTGGCGCACTTGGATGCGGTTCTGTAATATGGCCGGATTGTTGTCTGCCATGCCGGGCGATATTCCCAGATTCTTCGAAGCATGGGAAGGTTTGGGGAAGGTTGGAAAACGAACCTGGCTAAAGCTGGTCCCCTTCGCTATGGTATGGTCCATTTGGTTATTCCGAAATGAGATAGTTTTTCAGAAAAAGGAGGTGGACTGGCTCCAATTGGATTTCCTGGTCAAATTCCGGCTCGCCTCGTGGTTCAAGGCGAAATTTCCAGAGTGCTCTGTGGCCCTGGCCGACCTTCTGATGGACTTCTCCTTGGTGGAATCTTCCTTTGCCCGTTCCCAAATCCCGACCCCCCCTGGCAGTTGGAGCCCACCCCCTTCTGGGTTCTTGAAACTGAACTCGGACGCTGCCATCGGATCTAGGGGGATTGGTGGGATCGGAGGCCTTGTCAGGAATTCGCTTGGCGAGACTCTATTTGAGTTCTCTGAATCCTCTAATTGTGCGCCGCCAGCAATTCTGGAATTTGAAGCGATGAATAGGGGTATCAGCTTATTCCTTGCGTCGCAATGGTCAATCAATCATAGATTAATTATTGAATCGGATTGCCAATTAGTGGTCAATTGGTGCATCGAGAAAGCGCCCCCCCCACTCTTTTCAGAGATAGGGTGCTGAACCTTGTGGCCTTAGCTCGGTCCAGAGGAATGTGCTTCCGTTGGATTCTGAGATCGTGCATTATCGAGGCTGACAAGTTAGCCAAAAATGGTATAGGTTAGCTGGCTTGGAGATCGGGATGGGGCCGGTGGTATCGGTTAATGTTTATTTTTTTATGGTTTATGATCACCCGTTTTTTGTCTAGTAGTTGTGTGCAGGTTTTTTTGCAGTCCCTTGATGTCTCTTGCAGCGGCTCTATCGAAGCAGAGGAGTGCTGTCCTGGTGGGGGTCTTCTAGCACTGTGGAGTGACTATTTTCTCGGCAGGAGCGCTGTTGTAGTGTGAGGGGTAAATGTAATGCATTGGGGGGAACTTTCTTTTATGGCCTTGGCTTACTTCTACTCCAGTGTTTGTACTCAGCCAGATATGATGCACTCTTTTTCCTCCATCTAGGTTTAGGGAGGTTTTTTAACGAGGCTCATATATGTGCTCTATGTAAGGTTGAAACTATTTAATCAATAAAATACCTTTCAAAAAAAAGATGTGATGTTACGTATGGGTTTTGCGTCTGATTGGGTACAATTACTACTCCGGTGTGTATCCACTGTGTCATTCTCTGTCCGTCTTAATGACGCTCTGTCTAACGAGGTCTTTCCGACTAGGGGAATCCGGCAAGGGGACCCTCTTTCGCCTTTCCTCTTTTTAATATGCTCCCAAGGGCTTTCAGCGGCCCTTGAGGCTGAACAGCAACTGGGACGTCTAGTTGGATTACAAGCCAATAGGCGTGGCCCAAGAATTAATCACCTGCTCTTTACGGATGATAGTATTGTCTTTTTCCGTAATTGCCCCATGGAAATAGACCGGTTGAAGGAGATTCTCCGTCTGTATGAATCATCCTCAGGACAGTCTGTCAACTTCTCTAAGTCGACTGCCTTTTGTAGCTCTTTCTGTTCGACGGACTTCACACATGCTCTACAACATAATCTTGGCATCCGTTTGGTTGATGACCCTGGAACCTATCTAGGAGTCCCTCTTCTCATTGGGAGGAATCGAACGGCTAGTCTTGGTTTCATTAGAGACAAAATCAATTCACGCATGACTAAATGGGATACTATCTTGCTATCGTATAGTGGGCGTGAAGTTCTCATAAAATCAGTGGCGCAAGCATTGCCTCAATACGTTATGTCATGTTATCTGCTCCCACAAAACATTGTGGATGACGCGACACGATCAATTCGCCGCTACTGGTGGACGGGCAGGAGTAACAAAAAAGAATGGCCAATGCTCTCCTGGGATACTATGTGCACACCCAAAGCCGCAGGGGGCATGGGCTTCCGTGACTTACGGGACTTTAATATTGCTCTTCTGGGGAAGCAAATCTGGCGACTAATTCATTCGCCCGACTCCCTGCTCGCTCGGGTCCTCAGATCACGCTATTATCCCTCCGGGAATATTATGGAGGCAAAAGTTGACCAACGTGCCTCCTTTGCTTGGCGAGGTATATGGCAAGCTTTGCAACACTTACAACCGGGTTTCTTCTGGAGACCTGGAGTTGATAGTCGTCTCCGCATCCATCGTGATAACTGGGGTGGGTCCGATGGTCTCTCCTTCTTTGGTAGTTATCCAGATAATGAGGAGATACCCTTGCGATGCGGCGATTTTATGATTCGTCATCATAATGCATGGGATGAAAATAAAGTACGTCAATATTTTGACGAAGATGACGCGGCCAACATACTACGCGTACCGATATCTGATGTCCATCGCGATACCTTGCTATGGGGTTTTCATGATACTAATATATATTCAGTACGCTCCGGCTACCTATTCTTACGTAGACCCCCACGGCCCCTTGAGCGTCCGAGCCCTCTATGGAAGATTATTGCTAAATCCAACACACTCCCGAAGGTTCGCACCTTTGGATGGAGGGTAGGACGGGGTGCACTGCCCACAGGTGAAAGACTTGCGACTATTGGATTGGGCGACGGCATGTGTCTGTTCTGCCCCTCGACTCTCGAATCTGCACTTCATGCATTCAGGGACTGCCCAGGCGCTGCTGAGGTGCTCAGCCTTGCAGGCTTCCCTAGTGAATTTCGTGATAGCGTTGCAACCTCGATATCACTTTGGCTAGAACAAGGAGCTAGGCTCCTCTCTTGCGCACAATTTGATCTCCTCCTGACTACCTTATGGGATCTTTGGAATAGGAGGAATGAGTGGGTCCATTCTCAGCGATTATAGCCCCCTTGGCTCACCTTGATGAACTCACAGGATCTACTTCGCGACTACCTATCGGCCAAATCAGACATCCCCACGACGAGGCAGCAGACGACGACAGCACTTTCCCCACCTGTATGGAGGCCGCCGCCGGCTGGATCAATAAAATCAATGTTGATGGTGCTTTTCACCCCACTACAGGATCCGCGGGGCTTGGCATTGTGGCTCGTGATGCTAATGGTGCTATCTTGCTCGGACGAGCTGTTTACTTGGACGCTATTGCAGATTCTACATCGGCGGAACTACGAGCTATCTCGGATGGTGTCCAACTCGGTGTGGATGCTGGATGGCAAGGGTTTCTTCTTGAATCAGATGCGGCCCTGCTGATCAATTGGCTGTGTCACGCAGGCGAGGATGCCTCCACTCTTCAGCAACAGTTACAGGCCACTAGATCTTTCATTGACACTGTGTCTGGTCTTAGCTTACATTATGTACCGCGTGCAGCTAACGCTTTAGCTAATTCTGTAGCCACTTGGGCCCTTCATTTTAATTCCTCTATGTATTTTGGGCTGGGCTTGCCCGATGCTCTACGAACTTTTGTACCGGTTGTTAACCAACCACCATGATTTATAATATATTTTGGGCACTCTTTTCCCCTCCTAGGGTCTTGCTGGGCTAGCCCAGTAAGGATTAGTGGGGTTTTTAATGAGGCTCTTTCTTCAAAAAAAAAATTCTAACAGGTCCATTTTTCGGCCCATTTAGACCCGCTCGTCCGACAACACTACAAAATGGCTGCAAAATCAGTTTTAATCAATATGTAGGAGTTCATATAATTGATTACGAGCTTTTCAACACGATTATATTGCAAAATCTCGATTTCTGTAATTTTTACACAGTTAAAATTCTAACGGGTCCATTGTTCGGCCGATTTAGACCCGCTCGTCAGAAACCTCCACAAAAAAGACCGCAAAACAAGTTTTAATCAAATTTTAGTAGTTCATATAATTGATTACGAGCTTTTCAACACGATTATATTGCAAAAACTCGATTTCTGTACTTTTTACTCAGTTAAAATTCTAACGGGTCCAATGCTCGGCCTATTTAGACCCGCTTGTCCAAAACCTCTATAAAAGGGTTGCAAAATAAGTTTTAATCCAAATTTAGGAGTTCATAGAATTGATTACGAGCTTTTCAACATGATTATATTGCAAAATCTCGATTACTATAATTTTTACTCAGTTAAAATTCTAACGGGTCCATTGTTCGGCCCATTTAAATCGGCTCGTCCGAAACCTCTACAAAAAGGGTTGCAAAATAAGTTTTAATCCAAATTTAGGAGTTCATATAATTGATTACGAGCTATCCAACACGATTATATTGCAAAAACTCGATTTCTGTACTTTTTACTCCATTAAAATTCTAATGGGTCCATTGTTCGGTCCATTTAGACCCGCTCGTCCGAAACCTTTACAAAAATGACCGCAAAACAAGTTATAATCAAATTTTAGGAGTTTATATAATTGATTACAAGCTTTTCAACACGATTATATTGCAAAAACTCAATTTATGTTCTTCTTACGCAGTTAAAATTCTAACGGGTCCATTGTTCGGCCCATTTAGACCCGCTCGTCCGAAACCTCTACAAAAAGGGCTACAAAATAAGTTTTAATCCAAATTATAAATTCATATAATTGATTATGAGCTTTTCAACACGATTATATTGCAAAAACTCGATTTTTGTACTTTTTACTCAGTTAAAATTCTAACGGGTCCATTGTTCGGCCCATTTAGACCTCCTCGTCCGAAACCTCTACAAAAAGGGCTGCAAAATAAGTTTTAATCCAAATTTAGGAGTTCATATAATTGGTTACGAGCTTTTCAACATGATTATACTTCAAAAACTCGATTACTGTACTTTTTACTCAGTTAAAATTCTAACGGTTCCATAGTTCGGCCCATTTAGACCCGCTCGTCCGAAACCACTACAAAAGGGTTGCAAAATAAGTTTTAATCCAAATTTAAGAGTTCATAAAATTTATTAAGATCTTTTCAACACGATTATATTGCAAAAACTCGATTTCTGTACTTTTTACTTAGTTAAAATTCTAACGGGTCCATTGTTCAGCCCATTTAGACCCGCTCGTCCGAAACCTTACAAAAATGACCACAAAACAAGTTTTAATTAATTTTAGGAGTTCATATAAGTGATTACGAGCTTTCCAACATGATTATATTGCAAAAACATGATTTATGTACTTTTTACTTCGTTAAAATTCTAACGGGTCCATTGTTCGGCCCGTTTAGACCCGCTCGTCTGAAACCCTTACAAAAAGGGCTGCAAAATAAGTTTTAATCCAAATTTAGGAGTTCATTCAATTGATTAAGAGCTTTTCAACACGATTATATTGCAAAAACTCGATTTCTATACTTTTTACTCTGTTAAAATTCTAACGGGTCCATTGTTCGGCCAATTTAGACCTGCTCATCCGAAACCTCTACAAAAGGGCTGCAAAAGAAGCTTTAAACCAAATTTAGGAGTTCATATAATTGATTACAAGCTTTTCAACACGATTATATTGCAAAAACTTGATTTCTGTACTTTTTACTCAGTTAAAATTCTAACGTGTCCATTGTTCAGCCCATTTAGACCCGCTCGTCCGAAACCTCTACAAAAAGACCGCAAAACATGTTTTAATCAAATCTTAGGAGTTCATATAATTGATTACGAGGTTTCCAACACGATTATATTGCAAAAACACAATTTCTGAACTTTTGACTTAGCTAAAATTCTAATGGGTCCATTGTTCGGCCCATTTAAACCCGCTCGTCCGAAACCTCTACAAAAAAGACCGATAAACAAGTTATAATCAAATTTTTGGAGTTTATATAATTGATTAGGAGCTTATCAACACGATTATATTGTAAAAACTCAATTTTTGATCTTTTTACTCAGTTAAAATTCTAACGGGTCCATTGTTCGGCCCATTTACAACAGCTCGTCTGAAACCTCTACAAAAGGGTTGCAATATAAGTTTTAATCCAAATTTAGGAGTTCATACAATTGATTACGAGCTTTTCAACATGATTATATTGCAAAAACTCGATTTCTGTACTTTTTACTCAGTTAAAATTCTAACGGCTCCATTTTTTGGCCCATTTAGACCCGCTCGTCCGAAACCTCAACAAAAAGGGCTGCAAAATAAGTTTTTATTCAAAAATTAGGAGTTCATACAATTGATTACGAGCTCTTCAACATGATTATTTTACAAAAACTCGATTTCTGTACTTTTTACTCCATTAAAATTCTAATGGGTCCACTGTTCTGCCCATTTAGACCCGCTCGTCCGAAACCTCTATAAAAATGACCGCAAAACAAGTTATAATCATATTTTAGGAGATTATATAATTGATTACGAGCTTTTCAACACGATTATATTGCAAAAACTCAATATATGTACTTTTTACTCAGTTAAAATTCTAACGGGTCCATTGTTCGGCCCATTTAGACCCGCTCGTCTGAAACCTCTTCAAAAAGACCTCAAAATAAGTTAGAATCAAATTTTAGGAGTTCATATAATTGATTACGAGCTTTCCAACACAATTATATTGCAAAAACTCAATTTCTGAACTTTTGACTTAGTTAAAATTCTAATGGGTCCATTGTTCGGCCCATTTAGACCCGCTCCTCTGAAACCCCTACAAAAAAGAATGCAAAACAAGTTATAATCAAAATTTAGGAGTTTATATAATTGATTACGAGCTTTTAACCACGATTATATTGCAAAAACTCGATTTCTGTACTTTTTACTCCGTTAAAATTCTAACGGGTCCATTGTTCGGCCCATTTAGACCCCTCGTCCGAAACCTCTAGAAAAAGGGCTGCAAAATAAGTTTTAATCCAAATTTAGGAGTTCATATAATTGATTACGAGCTTTTCAACATGATTATATTGCAAAAACTCGATTTCTGTACTTTTTACTTAGTTAAAATTCTAACGGGTCCATTGTTCCGCCCCTTTAGACCCGCTCGTCCGAAACCTTACAAAAATGACCGCAAAACAAGTTTTAATTAATTTTAGGTGTTCATATAAGTGATTACGAGCTTTCCAACATGATTATATAGCAAAAACATGATTTATGTACATTTTACTCCGTTAAAATTCTAACGGGTCCATTGTTCGGCCCATTTAGACCCGCTCGTCTGAAACCTCTACAAAAAGGGCTTCAAAATAAGTTTTAATCCATATTTAGGAGTTCATACAATTGATTACGAGCTTTTCAACACGATTATATTGCAAAAACTCGATTTCTATACTTTTTACTCCGTTAAAATTCTAACGGGTCCATTGTTCGGCCAATTTAGACCCGCTCATCCGAAACCTCTACAAAAGGGCTGCAAAATAAGCTTTAAACCAAATTTAGGAGTTCATATAATTGATTACAAGCTTTTCAACACGATTATATTGCAAAAACTTGATTTCTGTACTTTTTACTCAGTTAAAATTCTAACGTGTCCATTGTTCAGCCCATTTAGACCCGCTCGTCCGAAACCTCTACAAAAAAGACCGCAAAACATGTTTTAATCAAATCTTAGGAGTTCATATAATTGATTACAAGGTTTCCAACACGATTATATTGCAAAAACACAATTTCTGAACTTTTGACTTAGCTAAAATTCTAATGGGTACATTGTTCGACCCATTTAGACCCGCTCGTCCGAAACCTCTACAAAAAAGACCGATAAACAAGTTATAATCAAATTTTTGGAGTTTATATAATTGATTACGAGCTTATCAACACGATTATATTGTAAAAACTCAATTTTTGATCTTTTTACTCAGTTAAAATTCTAACGGGTCCACTGTTCGGCCCATTTAGACCAGCTCGTCTGAAACCTCTACAAAAGGGTTGCAATATAAGTTTTAATCCAAATTTAGGAGTTCATACAATTGATTACGAGCTTTTCAACACGATTATATTGCAAAAACTCGATTTCTGTACTTTTTACTTAGTTAAAATTCTAACGGCTCCATTGTTCGGCCCATTTAGACCCGCTCGTCCGAAACCTCTACAAAAAGGGCTGCAAAATAAGTTTTAATCCAAATTTAGGAGTTCATTCAATTGATTACGAGCTTTTCAACATGATTATATTGCAAAAACTCAATTTCTGTACTTTTTACTCCGTTAAAATTCTAACGGGTCCATTGTTCGGCCCATTTAGACCCCATCGTTCGAAACCTCTACAAAAATGACCGCAAAACAAGTTTTAATCAAATTTTAGGTGTTCATATAATTGATTACGTACTTTTCAACATGATTATATTGCAAAAACTCAATTTCTGAACTTTTTACTCAGTTAAAGTTCTAACGGGTCCATTGTTCGACCCATTTAGACCCGCTCATCCGAAACCTCTACAAAAAAGACCGCAAAACAAGTTTTAATCAAATTTTAGGAGTTCATATATTTGATTACGAGCTTTTGAACACGATTATAGTGAAAAAACTCAATTTATGAACTTTTGACTCAGTTAAAGTTCTAATGGGTCCATTGTTCGGCCCATTTTGACCCGCTCGTCCGAAACCTCAACAAAAACAACCGTAAAACAAGTTATAATCACATTTTAGGAGTTCATATAATTGATTACGAGCTTTTAAACAAGATTTTATTGCAAAAACTCAATTTATGTTCTTTGCACTCAGTTAAAATTATAACGGTTCCATTGTTTGGCCCATTTGGACCCGCTCGTCCCAATCCTCAATAAATAAGACCGCAAAACAAGTTTTAATCAAATTTTAGGAGTTCATATAATTAAATACGATCTTTTCAACATGATTATATCGCAAAAACTCAATTTATGTACTTATTACTCAGTTAAAATTCTAACGGGTCCATTGTTCGGCATATTTAGACCCGCTCGTCCGAAACCTCTACAAAAAAGACCACAAAATAAGTTTAATCAAATTTTAGGAGTTCATGTAATTGATTATGAGCTTTTCAACACGATTATATAGCAAAAACTAAATTTCTGAACTTTTGACTCAGTTAAAGTTCTAACGGGTCCATTGTTCGGCCCATTTAGACCCGCTCGTCCGAAACCTTTACAAAAACAGACCGCAAAATAAGTTATAATCAAATTTTAGGAGTTCATATAATTGATTACGAGCTTTTTAACACGTTTATATTGCAAAAACTCGATTTCTGTACTTTTTAATCAGTTAAAAAACGGTTCCATTATTCGGCCCATTTAGACCCGCTCGTCCGAAACCTCTACAAAAGGGATACAAAATAAGTTATAATCAAATTTTAGTAGTTCATATAATTGATTACGAACTTCTCAACACGATTATATTGCAAAAACTCGATTTCTGTACTTTTTACTCTGTTAAAATTCTAACGGGTCCATTGTTCGGACCATTTAGACTCGCTCGTCCGGAACCTCTACAAAAATGACCACAAAACAAGTTTTAATCAAATTATAGGAGTTCATATAGTTGATTACGAGCTTTCCAACACTAATCTATTGCAAAACCTCAATTTCTGAACTTTTGACTTAGTTAAAATTCTAAAAGGTCCATTGTTCGGCCCATTTAGACCCACTCGTCCGAAACCTCTACAAAAGGGTTGCAAAATAAGTTTTAATCCAAATGTAGGAGTTCATACAATTGATTACGAGCTTTTCAACACGATTATATTGCAAAAACTCGTTTTCTGTACTTTTTACTCATTTAGAATTCTAACGGGTCCTTTGTTCGGCCCATTTAGACCCGCTCGTCCGAAACCTCTACAAAAAGGACTGTAAAATAATTTTTAATCCAAATTTAGGAGTTCATATAATTGATTACAAGCTTTTCAACACGATTATTTTGCAAAAACTCGATTTTTGTACTTTTGACTCATTTAAAATTCTAACGGGTCTATTGTTCAGCCCATTTAGACCCGCTCGTCCGAAACCTCTACAAAAAAGACCACAAAACAAGTTAAAATCAAATTTTTGGAGTTCATATAATTGATTACGAGCTTTTCAACACGATTATATTGCAAAAACTCGATTTCTGTACTTTTTAGTCAGTTAAAATTCTAACGATTCCATTGTTCGGCCCATTTGGACCCGCTCGTCCGAAACCTCTACAAAAGGGTTGCAAAATAAGTTTTAATCCAAATTTAGGATTTCATAGAATTGATTACGAGCTTTTCAACACGATAATATTGCATAAACTCGATTTCTGTACTTTTACTCTGTTAAAATTCTAACGGTTCTATTGTTCGGCCCATTTAGACCCGCTCGTCCGAAACCTCTACAAAAGGGTTGCAAAATAAGTTTTAATCCAAATTTAGGAGTTCATACAATTGATTACTAGCTTTTTAACATGATTATATTGCAAAAACTCGATTTCTGTACTTTTTACTTAGTTAAAATTCTAATGGGTCCATTGTTCGGCCCATTTAGACCCGCTCGGTTGAAACCTCTACAAAAAAGAACGCAAAATAAGTTAGAATCAAATTTTATGAGTTCATATAATTGATTATGAGCTTTTCAACACGATTATATTGCAAAAAATTGATTACTGTAAATTTTTACTCAATTAAAATTCTAACGGGTCCATTGTTCGGCCCATTTAAATCCGCTCGTCCGAAACCTCTACAAAAAGGGCTGGAAAATAAGTTTTAATCCAAATTTAGGAGTTCATATAATTGATTACAAGCTATCCAACAAGATTATATTGCAAAAACTCGATTTCTGTACTTTTTACTCCATTAAAATTCTAATGGGTCCATTGTTCGACCCATTTAGACCCGCTCGTCCGAAGCCTATACAAAAATGACCGCAAAACAAGTTATAATCAAATTTTAGGAGTTTATATAATTGATTACGAGCTTTTCAACACGATTCTATTGCAAAAACTCAATTTATATTCTTTTTACTCAGTTAAAATTCTAACGGGTCCATTGTTCGGCCCATTTAGACCCGCTCGTCCGAAACCACTACAAAAGGGTTGCAAAATAAGTTTTAAACCAAATTTAGGAGTTCATAAAATTTATTAAGAGCTTTTCAACACGATTATATTGCAAAAACTCGATTTTTTTACTTTTTACTCAGTTAAAATTCTAACGGGTCCATTGTTCTGCCCATTTAGACCCGCTCGTCCGAAACCTCTACAAAAAGGACTACAAAATAATTTTTAATCCAAAGTTAGAAGTTCATATAATTGATTACGAGCTTTTCAACACGATTATTTTGCAAAAACTCGATTTTTGTACTTTTTACTCAGTTAAAATACTAACGGGTCCATTGTTCGGCCCATTTAGACCCGCTCGTCCGAAACCTCTACAAAAAAGACCGCAAAACAAGTTAGAATCAAATTCTGGGAGTTCATATAATTCATTACGAGCTTTTCAACACGATAATATTGCAAAAACTCAATTTCTGTACTTTTTAGTCAGTTAAAATTCTAACGGTTCCATTGTTCGACCCATTTGGACCCGCTCGTCCGAAACCTCTACAAAAGGGTTGCAAAATAAGTTTTAATCTAAATTTAGGAGTTCATAGATTTGCTTACGAGCTTTTCAACACGATTATATTGCAAAAACTCAATTTATGTACTTTTTACTCAGTTAAAACTCTAACGGGTCCATTTTTAGGACCATTTAGACCCGCTCGTCCGAAACCTCTACAAAAAAGACCGCAAAATAAGTTAGAATCAAATTTTAGGAGTTCATACAATTGATTACGAGCTTTTCAACACGATTATATTGCAAAAATCGATTACTGTACTTTTTACTCAGTTAAAATTCTAACGGTTTGTTTGTTCGGCCCATTTAGACCCGCTCGTCCGAAACATCTAAAAAAAGGACCGCAAAACAAATTTTAATCAAAATTTAGGAGTTCATATAATTTATTACAAGCTTTTCAACACGATTATATTGCATAAACTCGATTTTTGTACTTTTTACTCAGTTAAAATTCTAATGTGTCCATTGTTCGGCTCAATTAGACCCGTTCGACCGAAACCTCTACAAAAAAGACTGCAAAATAAGTTATAATCAAATTTTAGGAGTTCATATAATTGATTACGAGCTTTTCAACACGATTATAATGCAAAAACTCAATTTATGTACTTTTTACTCAGTTAAAATTCTAACAGGTCCATGGTTTGGCCCATTTAGACCCACTCGTCCGAAACCTTACAAAAAGTACTGCAAAATAAGTTTTAATCAAAATTTAGGAGTTCATATAATTTCTACGAGCTTTTAAACACGATTATATTGCAAAAACTCGATTTCTGTGCTTTTTACTCTTTTAAAATTCTAACGGGTTCAATGTTCGGCCCATTTAGACCCGCTCGTCCGAAACCTCTACAAAAGGGTTGCAAAATAAGTTTTAATCCAAATTTAGGAGTTCATATAATTGATTACGAGCTTTTCAACACGATTATATTGCAAAAACTCGATTTCTGTACTTTTTTCTCCATTAAAATTCTAATGGGTCCACTGTTCGGCCCATTTAGACCCGCTCATACAAAACCCCTACAAAAATGACCGCAAAACAAGTTATAATCATATTTTAGGAGATTATATAATTGATTACGAGCTTTTCAACTCGATTATATTGCAAAAACTCAATTTATGTACTTTTTACTCAGTTAAAATTTTAACGGGTCCATTGTTCGGCCCATTTAGACCCGCTCGTCCGAAACCTCTTCAAAAAGACCGCAAAATAAGTTAGAATCAAATTTTAGGAGTTCATATAATTGATAACGAGCTTTCCAACACGATTATATTTCAAAAACTCGATTTCTGAACTTTTGACTTTGTTAAAATTCTAATGGGTCCATTGTTCGGCCCATTTAGACCCGCTCGTCCGAAACCTCTACAAAAAAGACTGCATAACAAGTTATAATCAAAATTTAGGAGTTTATATAATTGATTATGAGCTTTTCAACAAGATTATATTGCAAAAAAACGATTTCTGTACTTTTTACTTTGTTAAAATTCTAACGGGTCCATTGTTCGGCCCATTTAGACCCGCTCGGCCGAAACCTCTAGAAAAAGGGCTGCAAAATAAGTTTTAATCCAAATTTATGAGTTCATATAATTAATTACGAGTTTTTCAACATGATTATATTGCAAAAACTCAATTTCTGTACTTTTTACTCAGTTAAAATTCTAACGGGTCCATTGTTCGGCCCATTTAGACCTGCTCGTCCGAAACCTTACAAAAATGACTGCAAAACAAGGTTTAATCAAATCTTAGGAGTTCATATAATTGATTACGAGGTTTCCAACACGATTATATTGCAAAAAACAATTTCTGAACTTTTGACTTAGCTAAAATTCTAATGGGTCCATTGTTCGGCTTATTTAGACCCGCTCGTCCGAAACCTCTAAAAAAAGACCGATAAACAAGTTATAATCAAATTTTATGAGTTTATATAATTAATTACGAGCTTATCAACACGATTATATTGCAAAAACTCAATTTTTGTTCTTTTTACTCGGTTAAAATTCTAACGAGTCCATTGTTCGACCCATTTAGACCAGCTGGTCCGAAACCTCTACAAAAGGGTTGCAAAATAAGTTTTAATCCAAATTTAGGAGTTCATACATTTGATTACAAGCTTTTCAACACGATTAAATTGCAAAAACTCAATTTCTGTACTTTTTACTCAGTTAAAATTCTAACGGGTCCATTGTTCGGCCCATTTAGAACCGCTCGTCCGAAACATCTACAAAAGGGTTGCAAAATAAGTTTCAATCCAAATTTAGGAGTTCATACAATTGATTACGAGCTTTTCAACGCGATTATATTGCAAAAACTCGATTTCTGTACTTTTTTCTCTGTTAAAATTCTAACGGGTCCATTATCCGGCCCATTTGGATACGCTCGTCCGAAACCTCTACAAAAAGACAACAAAACAAGTTATAATCAAATTTTAGGAGTTTACATAATTGATGATGAGCTTTTCAACACTATTATATTGTAAAAACTCAATTTCTGTTCTTTTTACTCAGTTAAAATTCTAACGGGTCCATTGTTTGGCCCATTTAGACCCGCTCGTCTGAAACCTCAACAAAAGGGTTGCAAAATAAGTTTTAATCCAAATTTAGGAGTTCATACAATTGATTACGAGCTTTTCAACCCGATTATATTGCAAAAACACGATTTTTGTACTTTTTACTCCGTTAAAATTCTAACGGGTCCATTGTTCGGCCCATTTAGACCCGCTTGTTCGAAACCTCTACAAAAAAAGACAGCAAAACAAGTTATAATCAAATTTTAGGAGTTTACATAATTGATGACGAGCTTTTCAACACGATTATATTGCAAAAACTCAATTTCTGTTCTTTTTACTTAGTTAATATTCTAACGGGTCCATTGTTTGGCCCATTTAGACCCGCTCTTCCGAAGACTCAACAAAAGGGTTGCAAAATAAGTTTTAATCCAAATTTAGGAGTTCATACAATTGATTACGAGCTTTTCAATGCGATTATATTGCAAAAACTCGATTTTTGTACTTTTTACTCCGTTAAAATTCTAGCGGGTCCATTGTTCGGCCCATTTAGACCCGCTTGTTCTAAACCTCTAAAAAAGGGCTGTAAAATAAGTTTAATCCAAATTTAGGAGTTCATATAATTGATTACGAGCTTTTCAACACGATTATATTGCAAAAACTCGATTATTGTACTTTTTACTCAGTTAAAATTCTAACGGGTCCATTGCTCTGCCCATTTAGACCCGCTCGTCCGAAACCTCTACAAAAAAGACCGCAAAATAAGTTTTAATCAAATTTTAGGAGTTCATATAATTGATTACGAGCTTTCCAACATGATTATATTGCAAAAACTCAATTTCTGAACTTTTGACTTAGTTAAAATTCTAATGGGTCCATTGTTCGGCCCATTTAGACTAGCTTGTCCGAAACCTCTACAAAAAAAACCGCAAAACAAGTTATAATCAAGTTTTAGGAGTTTAGATAATTAATTACGAGCTTTACACCCCAATAATATTGCAAAAACTAAATTTCTATTCTTTTTACTCAGTTAAAATTCTAACGTGTCCATTGTTCGGCCCATTTAAACCCGCTCGTCCGAAACCTCTACAAAAGGGTTGCAAAATAAGTTTTAATCTGAATTTAGGAGTTCATACAATTTATTACGAGCTTTTCAACATGATTATATTGCAAAAACTCGATTTCTGTACTTTTTACTCAGTTGAAATTCTAATGGGTCCATTGTTCTGCCCATTTAGACCCACTCATCCGAAACCTCTACAAAAAAGACCGCAAAACAAGTTTTAATCAAATTTTAGGAGTTCATACAATTGATTACGAGCTTTCCAACACGATTATATTGTAAAAAGTCAATTTCTGAACTTTTGACTTAGTTAAAATTCTAATGGGTCCATTGTTCGGCCAATTGAGACCCGCTCGTCCGAAACCTCTACAAAAAAGACGGCAAAATAAGTTTTAATCCATATTTAGGAGTTCATATAATTCATTACGAGCTTTTCAACACGATTATATTGCAAAAACTCAATTTCTATTCTTTTTACTCAGTTAAAATTCTAATGGGTCCACTGTTTGGCCCATTTAGACCCGCTCGTTCGAAACCTCTACAAAAGGATTGCAAAATAAGTTTTAATCTAAATTTAGGAGTTCATTCAATTGATTACGAGCTTTTCAACATGATTATATTGCAAAAACTCGATTTCTGTAATTTTTACTCAGTTAAAATTCTAACGGTCCATTTTTCGGCCCATTTAGTCCCACTCGTCCGAAACCTCTACAAAAATGACCGCAAAACAAGTTTTAATCAAATCTTAGGTGTTCATATAATTGATTACGTGCTTTTCAACATGATTATATTGCAAAAACTCGATTTCTGTACTTTTTACTGCATTAAAATTCTAACGGGTACATTGTTCGGCCCATTTAGACTCGCTCGTCCGAAACCTCTACAAAAAGGGATGCAAAATAAGTTTTAATCCAAATTTAGAAGTTCATATAATTGATTATGAGCTTTTCAACACGATTATATTGAAAAAAATCGATTTCTATACTTTTTACTCAGTTAAAGTTCTAACGATTCCATTGTTCGACCCATTTAGACGCATTGTTCGACCCATATAATTGATTACGAGCTTTTGAACACGATTATAGTGCAAAAACTCAATTTATGAACTTTTGACTCAGTTAAAGTTCTAACGGGTCCATTGTTCGGCCCATTTAGACCCGCTCATCCGAAACCTCTACAAAAAAACCGTAAAACAAGTTATAATCACATTTTAGGAGTTCATATAATTGATTACGAGCTTTTAAACAAGATTTTATTGCAAAAACTCAATTTATGTTCTTTGCACTCAGTTAAAATTATAACGGTTCCATTGTTCGGCCCAATTGGACCCGCTCGTCCCAATCCTCAATAAATAAGACCGCAAAACAAGTTTTAATCAAATTTTAGGAGTTCATATAATTGAATACGATCTTTTCAACACGATTATTTCGCAAAAACTCAATTTCCGTACTTTTTACTCAGTTAAAATTCTAACGGGTCCATTGTTCGGCATATTTAGACCTGCTCGTCCGAAACCTCTACAAAAAGACCGAAAAATAAGTTTAATCAAATTTTAGGAGTTCATGTAATTGATTATGAGCTTTTCAACACGATTATATTGCAAAAACTCAATTTCTGAACTTTTGACTCAGTTAAAGTTCTTACGGGTACATTGTTCGGCCCATTTAGACCCGCTTGTCCGAAACCTCTACAAAAAAAGACCGCAAAATAAGTTATAATCAAATTTTAGGAGTTCATATAATTGATTACGAGCTTTTTAACATGTTTATATTGCAAAAACTCGATTTATGTACTTTTTATTCAGTTAAAATTCTAACGGGTCCATTGTTCGGCCCATTTAGAACCGCTCGTCCGAAACATCTACAAAAGGGTTGCAAAATAATTTCAATCCAAATTTAGGATTTCATACAATTTATTACGAGCTTTTCAACACGATTATATTGCAAAAACTCGATTTCTGTACTTTTTTCTCTGTTAAAATTCTAACGGGTCCATTATCCGGCCCATTTGGATACGCTCGTCCGAAACCTCTACAAAAAAGACAGCAAAACAAGTTATAATCAAATTTTAGGAGTTTACATAATTGATGATGAGCTTTTCAACACGATTATATTGTAAAAACTCAATTTCTGTTCTTTTTACTCAGTTAATATTCTAACGGGACCATTGTTCGGCTCATTTAGACCCGCTCGTCCGAAACCTCAACAAAAGGGTTGCAAAATAAGTTTTAATCCAAATTTAGGAGTTCATACAATTGATTACGAGCTTTTCAACACGATTATACTGCAAAAACACGATTTTTGTACTTTTTACTCCGTTAAAATTCTAAAGGGTCCATTGTTCGACCCATTTAGATCCCGCTTGTTCGAAACCTCTACAAAAAAGACAGCAAAACAAGTTATAATCAAATTTTAGGAGTTTACATAATTGATGACGAGCTTTTCAACACGATTATATTGCAAAAACTCAATTTCTGTTCATTTTACTTAGTTAATATTCTAATAGGTCCATTGTTCGGCCCATTTAGACCCGCTCTTCCGAAACCTCAACAAAAGGGTTGCAAAATAAATTTTAATCCAAATTTAGGAGTTCATACAATTGATTACGAGCTTTTCAACACGATTATATTGCAAAAACTCGATTTTTGTAGTTTTTACTCCGTTAAAATTCTAACGGGTCCATTGTTCGGCACATTTAGACCCGCTTGTTCTAAACCTCTAAAAAAGGGCTGTAAAATAAGTTTTAATCCAAATTTAGGAGTTCATATAATTGATTACGAGCTTTTCAACACGATTATATTGCAAAAACTCGATTACTGTACTTTTTACTCAGTTAAAATTCTAACGGGTCCATTGCTCGGCCCATTTAATCCCTCTCGTCCGAAACCTCTCCAAAAAAGACCGCAAAATAAGTTTTAATCAAATTTTAGGAGTTCATATAATTGATTACGAGCTTTCCAACATGATTATATTGCAAAAACTCAATTTCAGAACTTTTGACATAGTTAAAATTCTAATGGGTCCATTGTTCGGCCCATTTAGACTAGCTCGTCCGAAACCTCTACAAAAAAACCGCAAAACAAGTTATAATCAAATTTTAGGAGTTTAGATAATTAATTACGAGCTTTACACCCCAATAATATTGCAAAAACTCAATTTCTGTTCTTTTTACTCAGTTAAAATTCTAATGTGTCCATTGTTCGGCCCATTTAGACCCGCTCGTCCGAAACCTCTACAAAAGGGTTGCAAAATAAGTTTTAATCTAAATTTAGGAGTTCATACAATTGATTACGAGCTTTTCAACATGATTATATTGGAAAAACTCGATTTCTGTACTTTTTACTCAGTTGAAATTCTAATGGGTCCATTGTTCGGCCCATTTAGACCCACTCATCCGAAACCTCTACAAAAAAGACCGCAAAACAAGTTTTAATCAAATTTTAGGAGTTCATAGAATTGATTACGAGCTTTCCAACACGATTATATTGCAAAAACTCATTTTCTGAACTTTTGACTTAGTTAAAATTCTAATGGGTCCATTGTTCGGCCCATTGAGACCCGCTCGTCCGAAACCTCTACAAAAAAGACGGCAAAATAAGTTTTAATCTAAATTTAGGAGTTCATTCAATTGATTACGAGCTTTTCAACATGATTATATTGCAAAAACTCGATTTCTGTAATTTTTCCTCTGTTAAAATTCTAACGGTCTATTTTTCGGCCCATTTAGTCCCACTCGTCCGAAACCTCTACAAAAATGACCGCAAAACAAGTTTTAATCAAATCTTAGGTGTTCATATAATTGATTACGTGCTTTTCAACATGATTATATTGCAAAAATTCGATTTATGTACTTTTTACTGCATTAAAATTCTAACGGGTCCATTGTTCGGCCCATTTAGACCCGCTCGTCCGAAACCTCTACAAAAAGGGCTGCAAAATAAGTTTTAATCCAAATTTAGAAGTTCATATAATTGATTATGAGCTTTTGAACACGATTATATTGAAAAAACTCGATTTCTATACTTTTTACTCACTTAAAGTTCTAACGGTTCCATTGTTCGACCCATTTAGACCCGCTCATCCGAAACCTCTACAAAAAAGACCGCAAAACAAGTTTTAATCAAATTTTAGGAGTTCATATAATTGATTACGAGCTTTTAAACACGATTATAGTGCAAAAACTCAATTTATGAACTTTTGACTCAGTTAAAGTTCGAACGGGTCCATTGTTCGGCCCATTTAGACCCGCTCGTCCGAAACCTCTACAAAAAACCGTAAAACAAGTTATAATCACATTTTAGGAGTTCATATAATTGATTACGAGCTTTTAAACAAGATTTTATTGTAAAAACTCAATTTATGTTCTTTGCAAAAACGGTTCCATTGTTCGGCCCAATTGGACCCGCTCGTCCCAATCCTCAATAAATAAGACCGCAAAATAAGTTTTAATCAAATTTTAGGAGTTCATATAATTGAATACGATCTTTTCAACACGATTATATCGCAAAAACTCAATTTCTGTACTTTTTACTCAGTTAAAAGTCTAACGAGTCCATTGTTCGGCATATTTAGACCCGCTCATCCGAAACCTCTACAAAAAAGACCGAAAAATAAGTTTAATCAAATTTTAGGAGTTCATGTAATTGATTATGAGCTTTTCAACATGATTATATTGCAAAAACTCAATTTCTGAACTTTTGACTCAGTTAAAGTTCTTACGGGTCCATTGTTCGGCCAATTTAGACCCGCTCGTCCGAAACCTCTACAAAAAAAGACCGCAAAATAAGTTATAATCAAATTTTAGGAGTTCATATAATTGATTACGAGCTTTTTAACATGCTATATTGCAAAAACTCGATTTCTGTACTTTTTATTCAGTTAAAATTCTAACGGTTCCATTATTCGGCCCATTTAGACCCGCTCGTCCGAAACCTCTACAAAAGGGCTGCAAAATAAGTTTTAATCTAAATTTAGTAGTTCATATAATTGATTACGAGCTTCTCAACACGATTATATTGCAAAAACTCGATTTCTGTACTTTTTACTCTGTTAAAATTCTAACGGCTCCATTGTTCGGCCCATTTAGACTCGCTCGTCCGGAACCTCTACAAAAATGACCACAAAACAAGTTTTAATCAAATTATAGGAATTCATATAGTTGATTACGAGCTTTCCAACACTATTGTATTGCAAAACCTCCATTTCTGAACTTTTGACTTAGTTATAATTCTAAAAGGTCCATTGTTCGGCCCATTTAGACCCGCTCGTCCGAAACCTCTACAAAAGGGTTGCAAAATAAGTTTTAATCCAAATGTAGGAGTTCATACAATTGATTACGAGCTTTTCAACACGATTATATTGCAAAAACTCGATTACTGTACTTTTTACTCCGTTAAAATTCTAACGGGACCATTGTTCGGCTCATTTACACCCGCTCGTCCGAAACCTCTACAAAAAGGGCTGCAAAATAAGTTTTAATCCAAATTTAGGAGTTTATATAATTGATTACTAGCTTTTCAACACGATTATATTGCAAAAACTCAATTTTTGTACTTTTTACTTAGTTAAAATTCTAACGGGTCCATTGTTCGGCCCATTTAGACCCGCTCGTCCGAAAACTCTACAAAAAAGACCGCAAAACAAGTTTTAATCATATCTTAGGAGTTCATATAATTGATTACGAGCTTTCCAACACGATTATATTGCAAAAACTCGATTTATGTACTTTTTACTTAGTTAAAATTCTAACGGGTCCATTGTTCGGCCCATTTAGACCCGCTCATACGAAACCTCTACCAAAAAGACCGCAAAACAAGTTATAATCAAATTTTAGGAGTTTATATAATTGTTTGCGAGCTTTTTAACATGATTATTTTGCAAAAACTCGATTACTAAACTTTTTACTCTTTTAAAATTCTAACGGTTCTATTGTTCGGCCCATTTAGACCCGCTCGTCCGAAACCTCTACAAAAGGGTTGCAATATAAGTTTTAATCCGAATGTAGGAGTTCATACAATTGATTACGAGATTTTCAACACGGTTATATTGAAAAAACTAGATTTTTGTACTTTTTACTCCGTTAAAATTCTAACGGGTCCATTGTTCGGCCCATTTAGACCCGCTCTTCCAAAACCTCTAGAAAAAGAGCTGCAAAATAAGTTTTAATCCGAATTTTGGAGTTCATTTAATTGATTACAAGCCTTTCAACACGATTATATTGCAAAAACTCGATTTCTGTAATTTTTACTCAGTTAAAATTCTAACGGTCCATTTTTCAGCCCATTTAGACCCACTCGTCCGAAACCTCTACAAAAATGACCGCAAAACAAGTTTTAATCAAATTTTAGGTGTTCATATAATTGATTACGAGCTTTCCAACACGACAGTTTTGCAAAAACTCAATTTCTGTACTTTTTACTCTGTTAAAATTCTAACGGGTCCATTGTTCGGATCATTTAGACCCGCTCGTCCGGAACCTCTACAAAAAGGCTGCAAAATAAGTTTTAATCCAAATTTAGGAGTTCATAGAATTGATTACGAGCTTTTCAACACGATTATATTGCAAAAACTTGATTTCTGTACTTTTTACTCAGTTAAAATTCTAACGGGTCCATTGTTCGGCCCATTAAGACTCGCTTGTCCGAAACCTCTACAAAAAGGGCTGCAAAATAAGTTTTAATCCAAATTTAGGAGTTCATATAATTGATTACGAGCTTTTCAACACGATTATATTGCAAAAACTTGATTTTTGTAATTTTTACTAAGTTAAAAATCAAACGGGTCCATTGTTCGGCCCATTTAGACCCGCTCATCCGAAACCCTTACAAAAAAGACTGCAAAACAAGTTAGAATCAAATTTTAGGAGTTCGTATAATTGATTTCGAGCTTTTCAACACGATTATATTGCAAAAACTCAATTTTTGGACTTTTTACTCAGTTAAAATTCTAACGGTTCTATTGTTCGGCTCATTTAGACCCGCTCGTCCGAAACCTCTACAAAAGGGTTGCAAAATAAGTTTTAATCCAAATTTAGGAGTTCATACAATTGATTACTAGCTTTTTAACATGATTATATTGCAAAAACTCGATTTCTGTACTTTTTACTTAGTTAAAATTCTAACGGGTCCATTGTTCGGCCCATTTAGAACCGCTCGATTGAAACCTCTACAAAAAAGACCGCAAAATGAGTTAGAATCAAATTTTAGGAGTTCAAATAATTGATTACGAGCTTTTCAACACGATTATATTGCAAAAACTCGATTACTGTACTTTTTACTCAGTTAATATTCTAACGGGTCCATTGTTCGGCCCGTTTAAATCGGCTCGTCCGAAACCTTTACAAAAAGAGCTGCAAAATAAGTTTTAATCCAAATTTAGGAGTTCATATAATTGATTACGAGCTATCCAACACGATTATATTGCAAAAACTCGATTTCTGTACTTTTTACTCTATTAAAATTCTAATGGGTGCATTGTTCGGCCCATTTAAACCCGCTCGTCTAAAACCTCTAAAAAAATGACCGCAAAACAAGTTATAATCAAATTTTATGAGTTTATATAATTGATTACGAGCTTTTCAACACGATTATATTGCAAAAACTAAATTTATGTACTTTTTATTCAGTTAAAATTCTAACGGGTCCATTGTTCGGCCCATTTAGAACCGCTCGTCCGAAACATCTACAAAAGGGTTGCAAAATAATTTCAATCCAAATTTAGGATTTCATACAATTTATTACGAGCTTTTCAACACGATTATATTGCAAAAACTCGATTTCTGTACTTTTTTCTCTGTTAAAATTCTAACGGGTCCATTATCCGGCCCATTTGGATACGCTCGTCCGAAACCTCTACAAAAAAGACAGCAAAACAAGTTATAATCAAATTTTAGGAGTTTACATAATTGATGATGAGCTTTTCAACACGATTATATTGTAAAAACTCAATTTCTGTTCTTTTTACTCAGTTAATATTCTAACGGGACCATTGTTCGGCTCATTTAGACCCGCTCGTCCGAAACCTCAACAAAAGGGTTGCAAAATAAGTTTTAATCCAAATTTAGGAGTTCATACAATTGATTACGAGCTTTTCAACACGATTATACTGCAAAAACACGATTTTTGTACTTTTTACTCCGTTAAAATTCTAAAGGGTCCATTGTTCGACCCATTTAGATCCCGCTTGTTCGAAACCTCTACAAAAAAGACAGCAAAACAAGTTATAATCAAATTTTAGGAGTTTACATAATTGATGACGAGCTTTTCAACACGATTATATTGCAAAAACTCAATTTCTGTTCATTTTACTTAGTTAATATTCTAATAGGTCCATTGTTCGGCCCATTTAGACCCGCTCTTCCGAAACCTCAACAAAAGGGTTGCAAAATAAATTTTAATCCAAATTTAGGAGTTCATACAATTGATTACGAGCTTTTCAACACGATTATATTGCAAAAACTCGATTTTTGTAGTTTTTACTCCGTTAAAATTCTAACGGGTCCATTGTTCGGCACATTTAGACCCGCTTGTTCTAAACCTCTAAAAAAGGGCTGTAAAATAAGTTTTAATCCAAATTTAGGAGTTCATATAATTGATTACGAGCTTTTCAACACGATTATATTGCAAAAACTCGATTACTGTACTTTTTACTCAGTTAAAATTCTAACGGGTCCATTGCTCGGCCCATTTAATCCCTCTCGTCCGAAACCTCTCCAAAAAAGACCGCAAAATAAGTTTTAATCAAATTTTAGGAGTTCATATAATTGATTACGAGCTTTCCAACATGATTATATTGCAAAAACTCAATTTCAGAACTTTTGACATAGTTAAAATTCTAATGGGTCCATTGTTCGGCCCATTTAGACTAGCTCGTCCGAAACCTCTAC
The DNA here is from genome assembly GCA_030270665.1 of Hibiscus trionum. Taxonomy (NCBI): domain Eukaryota; kingdom Viridiplantae; phylum Streptophyta; class Magnoliopsida; order Malvales; family Malvaceae; genus Hibiscus; species Hibiscus trionum. Next base: position 30,491,808 of record BSYR01000010.1, on the reverse strand, counting down.
AAAAAAACCGCAAAACAAGTTATAATCAAATTTTAGGAGTTTAGATAATTAATTACGAGCTTTACACCCCAATAATATTGCAAAAACTCAATTTCTGTTCTTTTTACTCAGTTAAAATTCTAATGTGTCCATTGTTCGGCCCATTTAGACCCGCTCGTCCGAAACCTCTACAAAAGGGTTGCAAAATAAGTTTTAATCTAAATTTAGGAGTTCATACAATTGATTACGAGCTTTTCAACATGATTATATTGGAAAAACTCGATTTCTGTACTTTTTACTCAGTTGAAATTCTAATGGGTCCATTGTTCGGCCCATTTAGACCCACTCATCCGAAACCTCTACAAAAAAGACCGCAAAACAAGTTTTAATCAAATTTTAGGAGTTCATAGAATTGATTACGAGCTTTCCAACACGATTATATTGCAAAAACTCATTTTCTGAACTTTTGACTTAGTTAAAATTCTAATGGGTCCATTGTTCGGCCCATTGAGACCCGCTCGTCCGAAACCTCTACAAAAAAGACGGCAAAATAAGTTTTAATCTAAATTTAGGAGTTCATTCAATTGATTACGAGCTTTTCAACATGATTATATTGCAAAAACTCGATTTCTGTAATTTTTCCTCTGTTAAAATTCTAACGGTCTATTTTTCGGCCCATTTAGTCCCACTCGTCCGAAACCTCTACAAAAATGACCGCAAAACAAGTTTTAATCAAATCTTAGGTGTTCATATAATTGATTACGTGCTTTTCAACATGATTATATTGCAAAAATTCGATTTATGTACTTTTTACTGCATTAAAATTCTAACGGGTCCATTGTTCGGCCCATTTAGACCCGCTCGTCCGAAACCTCTACAAAAAGGGCTGCAAAATAAGTTTTAATCCAAATTTAGAAGTTCATATAATTGATTATGAGCTTTTGAACACGATTATATTGAAAAAACTCGATTTCTATACTTTTTACTCACTTAAAGTTCTAACGGTTCCATTGTTCGACCCATTTAGACCCGCTCATCCGAAACCTCTACAAAAAAGACCGCAAAACAAGTTTTAATCAAATTTTAGGAGTTCATATAATTGATTACGAGCTTTTAAACACGATTATAGTGCAAAAACTCAATTTATGAACTTTTGACTCAGTTAAAGTTCGAACGGGTCCATTGTTCGGCCCATTTAGACCCGCTCGTCCGAAACCTCTACAAAAAACCGTAAAACAAGTTATAATCACATTTTAGGAGTTCATATAATTGATTACGAGCTTTTAAACAAGATTTTATTGTAAAAACTCAATTTATGTTCTTTGCAAAAACGGTTCCATTGTTCGGCCCAATTGGACCCGCTCGTCCCAATCCTCAATAAATAAGACCGCAAAATAAGTTTTAATCAAATTTTAGGAGTTCATATAATTGAATACGATCTTTTCAACACGATTATATCGCAAAAACTCAATTTCTGTACTTTTTACTCAGTTAAAAGTCTAACGAGTCCATTGTTCGGCATATTTAGACCCGCTCATCCGAAACCTCTACAAAAAAGACCGAAAAATAAGTTTAATCAAATTTTAGGAGTTCATGTAATTGATTATGAGCTTTTCAACATGATTATATTGCAAAAACTCAATTTCTGAACTTTTGACTCAGTTAAAGTTCTTACGGGTCCATTGTTCGGCCAATTTAGACCCGCTCGTCCGAAACCTCTACAAAAAAAGACCGCAAAATAAGTTATAATCAAATTTTAGGAGTTCATATAATTGATTACGAGCTTTTTAACATGCTATATTGCAAAAACTCGATTTCTGTACTTTTTATTCAGTTAAAATTCTAACGGTTCCATTATTCGGCCCATTTAGACCCGCTCGTCCGAAACCTCTACAAAAGGGCTGCAAAATAAGTTTTAATCTAAATTTAGTAGTTCATATAATTGATTACGAGCTTCTCAACACGATTATATTGCAAAAACTCGATTTCTGTACTTTTTACTCTGTTAAAATTCTAACGGCTCCATTGTTCGGCCCATTTAGACTCGCTCGTCCGGAACCTCTACAAAAATGACCACAAAACAAGTTTTAATCAAATTATAGGAATTCATATAGTTGATTACGAGCTTTCCAACACTATTGTATTGCAAAACCTCCATTTCTGAACTTTTGACTTAGTTATAATTCTAAAAGGTCCATTGTTCGGCCCATTTAGACCCGCTCGTCCGAAACCTCTACAAAAGGGTTGCAAAATAAGTTTTAATCCAAATGTAGGAGTTCATACAATTGATTACGAGCTTTTCAACACGATTATATTGCAAAAACTCGATTACTGTACTTTTTACTCCGTTAAAATTCTAACGGGACCATTGTTCGGCTCATTTACACCCGCTCGTCCGAAACCTCTACAAAAAGGGCTGCAAAATAAGTTTTAATCCAAATTTAGGAGTTTATATAATTGATTACTAGCTTTTCAACACGATTATATTGCAAAAACTCAATTTTTGTACTTTTTACTTAGTTAAAATTCTAACGGGTCCATTGTTCGGCCCATTTAGACCCGCTCGTCCGAAAACTCTACAAAAAAGACCGCAAAACAAGTTTTAATCATATCTTAGGAGTTCATATAATTGATTACGAGCTTTCCAACACGATTATATTGCAAAAACTCGATTTATGTACTTTTTACTTAGTTAAAATTCTAACGGGTCCATTGTTCGGCCCATTTAGACCCGCTCATACGAAACCTCTACCAAAAAGACCGCAAAACAAGTTATAATCAAATTTTAGGAGTTTATATAATTGTTTGCGAGCTTTTTAACATGATTATTTTGCAAAAACTCGATTACTAAACTTTTTACTCTTTTAAAATTCTAACGGTTCTATTGTTCGGCCCATTTAGACCCGCTCGTCCGAAACCTCTACAAAAGGGTTGCAATATAAGTTTTAATCCGAATGTAGGAGTTCATACAATTGATTACGAGATTTTCAACACGGTTATATTGAAAAAACTAGATTTTTGTACTTTTTACTCCGTTAAAATTCTAACGGGTCCATTGTTCGGCCCATTTAGACCCGCTCTTCCAAAACCTCTAGAAAAAGAGCTGCAAAATAAGTTTTAATCCGAATTTTGGAGTTCATTTAATTGATTACAAGCCTTTCAACACGATTATATTGGAAAAACTCGATTTCTGTAATTTTTACTCAGTTAAAATTCTAACGGTCCATTTTTCAGCCCATTTAGACCCACTCGTCCGAAACCTCTACAAAAATGACCGCAAAACAAGTTTTAATCAAATTTTAGGTGTTCATATAATTGATTACGAGCTTTCCAACACGACAGTTTTGCAAAAACTCAATTTCTGTACTTTTTACTCTGTTAAAATTCTAACGGGTCCATTGTTCGGATCATTTAGACCCGCTCGTCCGGAACCTCTACAAAAAGGCTGCAAAATAAGTTTTAATCCAAATTTAGGAGTTCATAGAATTGATTACGAGCTTTTCAACACGATTATATTGCAAAAACTTGATTTCTGTACTTTTTACTCAGTTAAAATTCTAACGGGTCCATTGTTCGGCCCATTAAGACTCGCTTGTCCGAAACCTCTACAAAAAGGGCTGCAAAATAAGTTTTAATCCAAATTTAGGAGTTCATATAATTGATTACGAGCTTTTCAACACGATTATATTGCAAAAACTTGATTTTTGTAATTTTTACTAAGTTAAAAATCAAACGGGTCCATTGTTCGGCCCATTTAGACCCGCTCATCCGAAACCCTTACAAAAAAGACTGCAAAACAAGTTAGAATCAAATTTTAGGAGTTCGTATAATTGATTTCGAGCTTTTCAACACGATTATATTGCAAAAACTCAATTTTTGGACTTTTTACTCAGTTAAAATTCTAACGGTTCTATTGTTCGGCTCATTTAGACCCGCTCGTCCGAAACCTCTACAAAAGGGTTGCAAAATAAGTTTTAATCCAAATTTAGGAGTTCATACAATTGATTACTAGCTTTTTAACATGATTATATTGCAAAAACTCGATTTCTGTACTTTTTACTTAGTTAAAATTCTAACGGGTCCATTGTTCGGCCCATTTAGAACCGCTCGATTGAAACCTCTACAAAAAAGACCGCAAAATGAGTTAGAATCAAATTTTAGGAGTTCAAATAATTGATTACGAGCTTTTCAACACGATTATATTGCAAAAACTCGATTACTGTACTTTTTACTCAGTTAATATTCTAACGGGTCCATTGTTCGGCCCGTTTAAATCGGCTCGTCCGAAACCTTTACAAAAAGAGCTGCAAAATAAGTTTTAATCCAAATTTAGGAGTTCATATAATTGATTACGAGCTATCCAACACGATTATATTGCAAAAACTCGATTTCTGTACTTTTTACTCTATTAAAATTCTAATGGGTGCATTGTTCGGCCCATTTAAACCCGCTCGTCTAAAACCTCTAAAAAAATGACCGCAAAACAAGTTATAATCAAATTTTATGAGTTTATATAATTGATTACGAGCTTTTCAACACGATTATATTGCAAAAACTAAATTTATGTTCTTTTTACTCAGTTAAAATTCTAACGGGTCCATTGTTCGGCCCATTTAGACCCGCTCGTCCGAAACCTCTACAAAAGGGTTGAAAAATAAGTTTTAATCCAAATTTAGGATTTCATACAATTGATTATGAGCTTTTCAACACGATTATATTGCAAAAACTCGATTACTGTACTTTTTGCTCAGTTAAAACTCTAACGGTTCCATAGTTCGCCCCATTTAGTCCTGCTCGTCCGAAACCTCTACAAATGGGTTGGAAAATAAATTTACTCAGTTAAAATTCTAACGGGTCCATTGTTAGGCCAATTTAGACCTGATTGTCCGAAACCTCTACAAAAAAGACCGCAAAACAAGTTATAATCAAATTAAAGAGTTCATATAATTGATTTTGAGCTTTCGAACATGATTATATTGCAAAAACTCGATTTTTGTACTTTTTACTCTATTAAAATTCTAATGGGTCCATTGTTCGACCCATTTAGACCCGCTTGTTCTAAACCTATACAAAAGGGTTGGAAAATAAGTTTTAATACAAATTTAGGAGTTCATACAATTGATTACGAGCTTTTCAACACGATTATATTGCAAAAACTCAATTTTTGTACTTTTTACTCCGTTAAATTGTAATGGGTCCATTGTTCGGCCCATTTAAACCTGATCATCCGAAACCTCTACAAAAAGGCTGCAAATAAGTTTTAATCCAAATTTAGGAGTTCATATAACTGATTACAAGCTTTTCAACATGATTATAATGCAAAAACTCGATTTTTGTACTTTTTACTCAGTTAAAATTCTAACGGGTCCATTGTTCGGCCATAGAGACCCACTCGTCCGAAACCTCTACAAAAAAGACCGCAAAACAAGTTAGAATAAAATTTTAGGAGTTCATATAATTGATTACGAGCTTTTCAACACGATTATATTGCAAAAACTAGATATATGAACTTTTTACTCAGTTAAAATTCTAACGGGTCCATTGTTCGGCCCATTTAAACCCGCTCGTCCGAAACCTCAACAAAGGGTTGCAAAATAAGTTTTAATCCAAATTTAGGAGTTCAAACAATTGATTATAAACTCTTCAACACAATTATATTGCAAAAACTCGTTTTTTGCGCTTTTTACTCTGTTAAAATTCTAACAAGTCCATTGTTCGGCCCATTTAGACCCGCTCGTCCGAAACCTCTACAACTGGGGTACAAAATAAGTTTTAATCCAAATTTAGGAGTTCATAAAATTGATTAAGAGCTTTTCAACACGATTATATTGTAAAACCTCGACTTTTGTACTTTTTACTGAGTTAAAATTCTAGCGGGTCCATTGTTCGGCCCATTTAGACCCGCTCGTCCGAAACCTCTACAAAAAAGACCGCAAAACAAGTTAGAAACAAATTTTAGGAGTTCATATAATTGATTACCAGATTTTCAACACGATTATATTGCAAAAACTCGATTTTTGTACTTTTTACTTAGTTAAAATACTAACGGGTCCATTGTTCGGCCCATTTGGACCCGCTCGTCCGAAACCTCTACAAAAGGGTTACAAAATAAGTTTTAATCCAAATTTAGGAGTTCATACAATTGATTAAGAGCTTTTCAACACGATTATATTGCAAAAACTCGATTTTTTTTTTACTTTTTACTTAGTTAAAATTCTAACGGGTTCATTGTTCGGCCCATTGGGACCCGCTCGTCTGAAACCTCGACACAAGGGTTGCAAAATAAGTTTTAATCCAAATTTAGGAGTTCATACAATTGATTACGAGCTTTTCAACACGATTATATTGCAAAAACTCGATTTATGTACTTTTTACTCAGTTAAAATTCTAACGGGTCCATTGCTCGACCCATTGAGACCCGCTCTCCGAAAGCTCTACAAAAGGGATGGAAAATAAGTTTTAATCCAAATTTATGAGTTCATATAATTGATTACGAGCTTTTCAACACGATTATATTGCAAAAACTCGATTTCTTTACTTTTTACTCCGTGAAAATTCTAACGGGTCCATTGTTCGGCCCATTTAAACCTGATGGTCTGAAACCACTACAAAAAGGCTGCAAAATAAGTTTTAATCCAAATTTAGCAGTTCATAAAATTGATTACGAGCTTTTCAACATGATTATATTGCATAAACTCGATTTCTATACTTTTTACTCAGTTAAAATTCTAACGAGTCCATTGTTCGGCCCATTTAGACCAGCTCGTCCGAAACCTCTACAAAAAAGACCGCAAACAAGTTTTAATCAAATTTAAGAGTTCATATAATTAATTTCGAGCTTTTCGACACGATTATATTGCAAAAACTCGATTTCTGTACTTTTTACTCATTTAAAATTCTAACGGGTCCATTGTTCGGCCCATTTAGACCCGCTCATCTGAAACCTCTACAAAAAAGACCGCAAAATAATTTAGAATCAAATTTTAGAAGTTCATATAATTGATTACGAGGTTTTCAACACGATTATATTTCAAAAACTCGATTTCTGAACTTTTTACTCATTTAAAATTCCAATGGGTCCATTGTTCTGCCCATTTAGACCCGCTCGTCCGAAACCTGTACAAGAGGGTTGCAAAATAAGTTTTAATCAAAATTTAGGAGTTCATAAAATTGATTACGAGTTTTTCAACACGATTATATTGAAAAAACTAGAATTCTGTACTTTTTATTCAGTTAATATTCTAACGGGTCCATTGTTCGGCCCATTTAAACCCGCTCGTCTGAAACCTCTACAAAAGGGTTGCAAAATAAGTTTTAATCCAAATTTAGGAGTTCATACAATTTATTACGAGCTTTTCAACACGATTATATTGCAAAAACTCGATTTCTGTACTTTTCTCAGTTAAAATTCTAACGGGTCCATTGTTCGGCCCATTTAGACCCGCTCGTCCGAAACCTCTACAAAAAAGACCGCAAAACAAGTTAGAATCAAATTTTAGGAGTTCATATAATTGATTACGAGCTTTTCAACATGATTATATTGCAAAAACTCGATTACTGTACTTTTTACTCAGTTAAAATTCTAACGGGTCTGTAATACCCATTTTATGTCCGGGCTATAACTGTTATTTTTTGTTCGAATAATAGTATTATTATTATACCTTATTGTATTAAAAAAGCAAAAGCAAATAAAAAAAAGAAAAAGAACAAAAGAAAGGTAAAAACCGTGGATGCCATGCAAGGCATCCACGTGAAACTGCCATTTGACTCATCCCCCCTCCCCATCACTATAAATAGGGAGGCAAAGCAAATGTGAAGGAACACACACAGACAGACACGGCAAAGCCATAGAAATGGCTAACAAATGCCATGGAAATGGCGCAAAGTTTAGGGGCAGTGCCCCTTTCGAACCTTAGGGGCAGTGCCCTTTTAATGGTTCGAACAGTTGGTTCGATCAGAGGTCCTGTCGAGGCTCGTTCGAATCAATTTTTAAATTATGGCGAGATGATGCGGAGATCTTGCTAGGGGTCGGTCGAAGTTCTTCATTCGAGCTTCTAGTAGGGTAAATTTTGATCTTTATCTTTGTATTTATTTTAATGTCGGCTTTTTGTAATAAATATTTTTGTATGAAACATAAGATGTTTTTATATTTGTTGGTATGTTTTTATTTTATATGCCATTTTTGTATATTTTAATTTTATTATGTATGTTATGCTTGTATGAATTATTTATATATTCGGATATATTGTTTAATTAAATTTTAAATTAAAACCTTTTTTATTAGGGATTATCATGAAAAAACGTACCCCGAGTGTAAGGGTGCGTGCCGCTTTCCTTTAGTCCCTATTACAAAATATCATTTTTAATTCTAAATTATAATTTTTAAAATAAATTCCCTTCAGTCGGGAATCTAACAGAAATTATGCCCCGAACGTAGGGGTGTAAATTTCTTTTTTACGAAAATTATGCCCCGAACGTAGGGGTGTAAATTCCCTTTTGATACGAAAATTATGCCTCGGTTGTTGGGGTGTAAATTTTCTTTTCTACAAACAAATATTCGTTTAAATATTTTAAGGGATCACATTGATAAATTATATTCGAATTCATAATTCCACCATTAAGACATTACGTAATCGACAGGTACCAATTTTGGGCGTTGTGGGGGTGCTCACCCTTCCCCACACGTAACTGACTCCCGAACCTATTTTCTGGTTTCGCATACCAAAACTCGTTGTTTTAATAAAAAATAAAAAAACAAGTTTTATTAAAATAACCGGGTTTTCAGGTGTTCCAATCGCACCTAAAGTAAAACTAAGAATTGGTGGTGACTCACTCGTTGTTACAGCTTGGCGACTCCGCTGGGGAATTTTTTTTTAGAGAGTCAAGCCATAAGTCGATTACTTTTTGTCTATAGGTGGAAATTATGACTTTGATTTAATTAATTTGTGATTCTTATTTTTTTCTAAATTTTTTACAATATTTTTTTATAAATTTGTTTTCTGAGTTTTCATATCATGAGCTCTATACCCGAGCTTCGTCCCTTAAGTGGGAGCGAGAAACCACGCCTTCGTGAGATACTCCCTCAGTGTAGGATGGTGAAACGCTTCCGGGATATAGGTCCCTTTGTCTTCGTGAGACCTTTGTCTCCGTGCAGACCTAGGGAAATGTATCCTCCCGAATCGATGTCCTAGCGATAGTTCGGGTACCGTTACTTTAGAACCAAAACACATATAGTAAACCCTAAGAGCTTACCCCTTAAAGCCAAACCAAAACTCTTCCCGTTAGCAGTCACCCTGTTTAGATTTTGATGCCTTTATTTGCTATATATGTTCAATTTTGTTTGCTGCTAATTTTTGTCTTATTCATTATATTCATTTGACTCTTTTATTATGAACTAACCCGTTTCTTCTCTTTGGTGATCATGTTGCATTAAGTCATTCATTCCACATTAATTACATGACACCACTATAACATTTTAATTTTTGCACTTCATCAGCATGAAGTATTGATTCACGAGACGTTCCCTATTTGAAAATTTATCATCGGGAGAAAATCTAGTTCCCTAGATATCAATGCAACATTCAAAAGTTGCGAATAAATCCCGTAAATTTGGAAGTTGAACCACAGAAACTATTTTTGAATCAGTACTTGCGCATCTAGGACATGCACCTTGCATTTACATGCATTCATTTCGTAACTTTGAAACCGATCTTGGGATGCCCCATGTTAGCAAATATCAGTTAAAGCAAAGTTGACCAATCTAACATCATGCAAGAGCCCGGTCCAGGGGCATTTTCAAATAACCTTTGCACTCATACATACATCATAGCTCTACAAGGCCCCAAGCTGAGAACATTCCTCGACGAGTTTAGAAAGTGAGCCTCCGATGCCGAGTCAGACTTCTGCACCCTAGACGACTACATCAATTATTGTCTGTAGCACTATGCCAGAGCCAAAAAGTGATGAGCTACCATGAACCAAAAACAAATTTATGGACTCGACCGGGGGGCAACATAACGCGTCCACGAGAACAATGAAAGCTTTTTGGGAAAAAGGCGAAAACATACTTCAAGCCTTGCGTTCGCTTCAAGAGCAGTCACAGACAAAAATATTCGGACTCGAGGGAATAATCCCAAAGATGATCGAACCAAGGAAAGTTGGGCCATCCTCTCAGATAAGGCACTGAGCACTGTTTAATCAGAAGCAAATATCTAACTAGCAGAGAACCAGGGGTATCCTTTTAAGGGAAAAAATAGAATCTCATTCACATATCCATCATCATGCATCATCTATGTGCATTGTACATGCATTCAAGTCATCATGCATTTAGGCTAGACACATGCATTAAGCACAAAGCTAGGTGCATCCATAGCACATTTATGTCTTGAACGTATAAACAGGTCCAGGAAAGAGACCGAAGACCTTAACTGTGGGGCGACAACATAATGACCAACCTTTAGCCCTGAAGGAGGCCGAATATGCAAAAAGCTCGAACATCCAGGTAAAAACGGTAAATTTTTTCGAATAGACTACTAACTAATGTTCCATTTTCAGGTCATAACTTAATGTCATGAAGTTCCAGAATCAACCTTTTTCCGATCTCACCTTCGTCAGTGGTGGTGAGCCAAGTAAATTTCCCTGGAAAAAAGAAAAAAAACAAGATGACATCGAGATCATTCAGCTTAGAAGTTCAAGTCCAAAAAAGAATATGGACAATGAAGCTTGGGGGGCAAACTTCTACTGAGATAAATTTTAAACAAAGATCAGAAGATCAAACTAAGTCAGAAGAAAGGAACTTCTACAAGAATTTCATGCATCTTTTCATCATCACAAAAGCAAGCACATGAACATCATCTGCATAAATACTATCAGGAGCTAACTTGGAACTTGTTACTTAAAGATTTTCCTAAACACCGTCCTTTCTTAAGGACACTTTTTTTTCTTCAGAATTTGAGTTTCTTAACTTTGTCCTTTCTTAAGGGCACTTTTTTCTCAAAAACAAGAGTTTCTTAACTCCGTCCTTTCTTAAGGGGCACATTTTCTCAATAATACGAGTTTCTTAACTCCGTCCTTTCTTAAGGACACATTTTCCCAAAATTGGAGTTTCTTAACTTCGTCCTTTCTTAAGGGCACTTTTTCTCAAAAACACGAGTTTCTTAACTCCGTCCTTTCTTAAGGGCACATTTTCTCAAAAACACGAGTTTCTTAACTCTGTCCTTTCTTAAGGACACATTTTCCCAAAATTGGAGTTTCTTAACTCCGTCCTTTCTTAAGGGCACTTTTTCTCAAAAACAAGAGTTTCTTAACTCCGTCCTTTCTTAAGGGCACATTTTCTCAAAAACACGAGTTTCTTAACTCCGTCCTTTCTTAAGGGCAGTTTTCTCAAAAACAATAGTTTCTTAACTCCGTCCTTTCTTAAGGGCACTTTTTCTCGAAAACACGAGTTTCTTAACTCCGTCCTTTCTTAAGGACACCTTTTCCCAAAATTGGAGTTTCTTAACTCTGTTCTTTCGTAAGGACACCTTTTTTTTAAATTAAAGTTTCTTAACTCCGTTCTTTCTCAAGGATAACTTTTCTCAAAGAAAGAGTTTCTTAACTTCGTCCTTTCTTAAGGACACATTTTCTCAAAACAAGAGTTTTTTTAACTCTGCCCTTTCTTAAGGACACATTTTCTTAAATTTCGTCATTTCTTAAGGATACTTTTTCTCAAAAATTGGGTTTTCTTAATTCCATCCTTTCTTAAGGATAGTCTTAAAAATGTGAATTTCTCAACTTCGTCCTCTCATTAGGATCAAAGCTATTTTGGAAAGTCCGACAGAAATATCGGCACAACGTGCTTAAACACGGTTAAGTTTAAGAAAATGGATAATTCAAATGTCCATCGAAAATCCATTGTCACAAATGGTCGAAGGAAAATAAATCCTTTGGAAAAATCCAATCTCATGATTGGTAGAAACTGATTGTACCTAGGGGAATGGTACAACTAGCCCGGAGCAAACGGCTACCGGTAAAGGCAAGTCAAAACCGTTGCTCCCTGTGCATTTGGGAAAAATGCAAATTCGAAAGCCGACAGAAATATCGGCATAACGTGCTTAAACACGATTAATTTTAAGACAATGGACAATTCAGATGTCCATCAAAAATCCATTTTCACGAATGGTCCAAGGAAAATAAATCCTTTGGAAAAATCCAATCTCATGATTGGTATAAACTGATTGTACCCAGGGGAATGGTACAACTAGCCCGGAGCAAACGGCTACCGGTAAAGGCAAATCAAATCCGTTCATCCCTGTGCATTTGGGAAAAATGCAAAAGAAGTGTAAACCAGAGACACTCTTCCTCATCTCGTTGATGGAATTCCAGTACTAATCAGATCTTCTCGCATCAATGGAGTTGCAGTAGATCGACCCTTTTTCAGATCTTCTCGCATCTATGGAGTTGCAGTAGATCGACACTTCTTCAGATCTTCTCGCATCTATGGAGTTGCAGTAAATCGACCCTTTTTCAGATCTTCTCGCATCAATGGAGTTGCAGTAGATCACCCCTTCTTCAGATCTTCTAGCATCAATGGAGTTGCAGTAGATCACCCCTTCTTCAGATCTTCTAGCATCAATGGAGTTGTAGTAGATCACCCCTTCTTCAGATCTTCTAGCATCAATGGAGTTGTAGTAGATCACCCCTTCTTCAGATCTTCTCGCATCAATGGAGTTGCAGCAGATCGACCCTTCTTCAGATCTTCTCGCATCAATGGAGTTGCAGTAGATCGACCCTTTTTCAGATCTTCTCGCATCAATGGAGTTGCAGTAGATCACCCCTTCTTCAGATCTTCTCGCATCTATGGAGTTGCAGTAGATCGACACTTTTTCAGATCTTCTCGCATCAATGGAGTTGCAGTAGATCACCCCTTCTTCAGATCTTCTCGCATCTATGGAGTTGCAGTAGATCGACCCTTTTTCAGATCTTCTCGCATCAATAGAGTTGCAGTAGATCACTCCTTCTTCAGATCTTCTCGCATCTATGGAGTTGCAGTAGATCAACACTTCTTCAGATCTTCTCGCATCAATGAAGTTGCAGCAGATCGACCCTTCTTCAGATCTTCTCGCATCAATGGAGTTGCAGTAGATCACCCCATTTTCAGATATTCTCGCATCAATAGAGTTGCAGTAGATCGACACTTCTTCAGCTCTTCTCGTATCAATGGAGTTGCAGATGACCGACCCTTCTCCAGATCTCCTTGCATCTACAGAGTTGCAGCAGATCAAGCCTTTCCTTCCAGATCACGCTACCTCGTTCAGTACAATCACATCTTTAAAAAAAAAGAAGCAAAAGGGAGAGAGAACTTTTGTCATATCCTATCGCTTCATCGGTATCGTAGTTAGACCAAGTGTTAGAAATTTTATCATTCGATCATGTCCCCTCAGACCAATTGTCAAAACCATCATCCTCCGATCCTGTTTCTTCGTCAGTGTTGTAGCCGGATCAAGTTTTGCAGACCTTGCTTCTTCATCAATGTCGCAGTTAGGTCTTCGTAGTTTAAAGATTATCTCCCCAGCGGATCATTCCATTTTGAAGATTTTGCCTACAAAGAGCGATCGAGCAGATCAACTGAAGCTTAGAAGAAGTGGTGGTCAAAAGAAGGAATCCAGATCCGAACGGACATAAATGGTTATCCTTTTATCTTTGCTCTATTCCTGTTACACATCAATGAGCAAAGAGGGGCAGCTGTAATACCCATTTTATGTCCGGGCTATAACTGTTATTTTTTGTTCGAATAATAGTATTATTATTATACCTTATTGTATTAAAAAAGCAAAAGCAAAAAGAAAAAAAGAAAAAGAAAAAAAAACAAAAGAAAGGTAAAAATCGTGGATGCCATGCAAGGCATCCACGTGAAACTGCCATTTGACTCATCCCCCTCCCCATCACTATAAATAGGGAGGCAAAGCAAATGTGAAGGAACACACACAGACAGACACGACAAAGCCATAGAAATGGCTAACAAATGCCATGGAAATGGCATAAAGTTTAGGGGCAGTGCCCCTTTCGAACCTTAGGGGCAGTGCCCTTTTAATGGTTCGAACAGTTGGTTCGATCAGAGGTCCTATCGAGGCTCGTTCGAATCAATTTTTAAATTATGGTGAGATGATGCGGAGATCTTGCTAGGGGTCGGTCGAAGTTCTTCATTCGAGCTTCTAGTAGGGTAAATTTTGATCTTTATCTTTGTATTTATTTTAATGTCGGCTTTTTGTAATAAATATTTTTGTATGAAATATAAGATGTTTTTATATTTGTTGGTATGTTTTTATTTTATATGCCATTTTTGTATATTTTAATTTTATTATGTATGTTATGCTTGTATGAATTATTTATATATTCGGATATATTGTTTAATTAAATTTTAAATCAAAACCTTTTTTATTAGGGATTATCATGAAAAAACGTACCCCGAGTGTAAGGGTGCCGCTTTCCTTTAGTCCCTATTACAAAATATCATTTTTAATTCTAAATTATAATTTTTAAAATAAATTCCCTTCAGTCGGGAATCTAACAGAAATTATGCCCCGAACGTAGGGGTGTAAATTTCTTTTTTACGAAAATTATGCCCCGAACGTAGGGGTGTAAATTCCCTTTTGATACGAAAATTATGCCTCGAATGTTGGGGTGTAAATTTTCTTTTCTACAAACAAATATTCGTTTAAATATTTTAAGGGATCACATTGATAAATTATATTCGAATTCATAATTCCACCATTAAGACATTACGTAATCGACAGGTACCAATTTTGGGCGTTGTGGGGGTGCTAACCCTTCCCCACACGTAACTGACTCCCGAACCTATTTTTTGGTTTCGCAGACCAAAAACTCGTTGTTTTAATAAAAACAATAAAAAATAAGTTTTATTAAAATAACCGGGTTTTCAGGTGTTCCAATCGCACCTAAAGTAAAACTAAGGATTGGTGGCGACTCACTCGTTGTTACAGCTCCATTGTTCGGCCCATTTAGACCCGCTCGTCCGAAACCTCTACAAAAGGGTTGCAAAATAAGTTTTTAATCCAAATATAGGAGTTCACACAATTGATTACAAGCTTTTCAACACGATTATAATGCAAAAACTAGATTTCTGTACTTTTTACTCAGTTAAAATTCTAACGGGTCCATTGTTCGGCCTATTTAGACCCGCTCGTCCGAAACCTCTACATAAAAGACCGCAAAACAAGTTAGAATCAAATTTTAGGAGTTCATATAATTGATTACGAGCTTTTCAACACAATTATATTGCAAAAACGATTTATGTACTTTTTACTTAGTTAAAATTCTAACGGGTCCATTGTTCGGCCCATTTAGACCTGCTCGTCCGAAACCTCTACAAAAGGGTTGGAAAGTAAGTTTTAATACAAATTTAGAAGTTCATACAATTGATTACGAGCTTTTCAACACGATTATATTGCAAAAACTCGATTTCTTTACTTTTTACTCCGTTAAAATTCTAACGGGTCCATTGTTCGGCCCATTTAAACCCGATCGTCCGAAACCTCTACAAAAGGGCTGCAAAATAAGTTTTAATCCAAATTTAGGAGTTCATATAACTGATTACAAGTTTTTCAACATGATTAAATTGCAAAAACTCAATTTCTGTACTTTTTACTCAGTTAAAATTCTAACGGATCCATTGTTCGGCCCATTTAGACCTGCTTGTCCGAAACCTCTACAAAAAAGACCGCAAAACAAGTTATAATCAAATTAAAGAGTTCATATAATTGATTTCGAGCTTTCTAACATGATTATATTGCAAAAACTCGATTTATGTACTTTTTACTCTATTAAAATTCTAACGGGTCCATTGTTCGACCCATTTAGACCCCCTTGTTCTAAACCTCTACAAAAGGGTTGGAAAATAAGTTTTAATACAAATTTAGGAGTTCATACAATTGATTACGAGCTTTTCAACACGATTATATTGCAAAAACCCAATTTTTGTACTTTTTACTCCGTTAAAATTCTAATGGGTCCATTGTTCGGCCCATTTAGACCCGCTTGTTCTAAACCTCTACAAAAGGGTTGGAAAATAAGTTTTAATACAAATTTAGGAGTTCATACAATTGATTACGAGCTTTTCAACACGATTATATTGCAAAAACCCGAGTTCATACAATTTAGGAGTTCATACAAATTTTAACGAGTCCATTGTTCGGACCATTTAGACCCCCTCATCCGAAACCTCTACAAAAGGGTTGCAAAACAAGTGTTAATCCAAATTTAGGAGTTCATACAATTGATTATGAGCTTTTCAACACGATTATATTGCAAAAACTCGATTTCTGTTCTTTTTACTCCGTTAAAATTCTAAGGAGTCCATTGTTCGGCCCATTTAGACCCGCTCGTCCGAAACCTCTACAAAAGGGTTGCAAAATAAGTATTAATCCAAATTTAGGAGTTCATACAATTGATTATGAGCTTTTCAACACAATTATATTGCAAAAACTTGATTTTTCTGCTTTTTACTCTGTTAAAATTCTAACGGGTCCATTGTTCGGCCCATTTAGACCCGCTCGTCCGAATCCTCTACAAAAGGGTTGCAAAATAAGTTTTAATCCAAATTTAGGAGTTCATACAATTAATTAAGAGATTTTCAAACAGATTATATTGCAAAAACTCACATTTTGTACTTTCTACTCAGTTAAAATTCTAACGGATCCATTGTTCGGCCCATTTAGACCCGCTCATCCAAAACCTCAACAAAAAAGACCGCAAAACAAGTTAGAATCAAATTTTAGGAGTTCATATAATTGATTACGAGCTTTTCAACACAATTATATTGCAAAAACTTGATTTCTGTACTTTGTACTCAGTTAAAATTCTAACGGGTCCATTGTTCGGCCCATTTAGACTCGCCCATCCGAAACCTCTACAAAAGGTTTGCAAAATAAGTTTTAATCCAAATTTAGGAGTTCACACAATTGATTATGAGCTTTTCAACACAATTAGATTGCAAAAACTCGATTTTTGTGCTTTTTACTCAGTTAAAATTCTAATGGGTCCATTGTTCGGCCCATTTAGACCCGCTCGTCCGAAACCTCTACAAAAAAGACCTCAAAACAAGTTAGAATCAAATTTTAGGAGTTCATATAATTGATTACGAGCTTTTCAACACGATTATATTGCAAAAACTCGATTTCTGTACTTTTTACTCAGTTAAAATTCTAACGAGTCCATTGTTCTGCCCATTTAGAGCCGCTCGTCTGAAACCTCTACAAAAGGGTTGGAAAATAAGTTTTAATCCAAATTTAGGAGCTCATACAATTGATTACGAGCTTTTCAACACGATTATATTGCAAAAACTCGATTTCTGTACTTTTTACTCAGTTAAAATTCTAACAGGTCCATTGTTCGGCCCATTTAGACCCGCTCGTCTGAAACCTCAACAAAAGGGTTGCAAAATAAGTTTTAATCCAAATTTAGGAGTTAATACAATTGATTACGAGCTTTTTAACACGATTATATTGCAAAAACTCGATTTATGTACTTTTTACTCAGTTAAAATTCTAACGAGTCCATTGTTCGGCCCATTTAGATCCGCTCGTCCGAAACCTCTACAAAAAAGACCGCAAAACAAGTTTTAATCAAATTTAAGAGTTCATATAATTAATTTCGAGCTTTCCAACATGATTATATTACAAAAATTCGATTTCTGTACTTTTTACTTTGTTAAAATTCTAACGGGTCCTTTGTTCGGCCCATTTAGACTCGTTCGTCCGAAACCTCTACAAAAGGGCTTCAAAATAGGTTTTAATTCAAATTTAGGAGTTCATATAATTGAATACGAGCTTTACAACATGATTATATTACAAAAACTCGATTTTTGTACTTTTTACTCAGTTAAAATTTTAACGGGTCCATTGTTCGGCCCATTTAGACCCGCTCGTCCGAAAGTGCTACAAAAAAGACCGCAAAATAATTTAGAATCAAATTTTAGGAGTTCATATAATTGATTACGAGCTTTTCAACATGATTATATTTCAAAAACTCGATTTCTGAACTTTTTACTCAGTTAAAATTCCAATGGGTCCATTGTTCGGCCCATTTAGACCCGCTCGTCTGAAACCTGTACAAGAGGGTTGCAAAATAAGTTTTAATATAAATTTAGGAGTTCATAAAATTAAATTACGAGCTTTTCAACACGATTATATTGAAAAAACTAGAATTCTGTACTTTTTATTCAGTTAATACTATAACGGGTCCATTGTTCGGCCCATTTAGACCCGCTCGTCTGAAACCTCAACAAAAAAGTTCACAAAATAAGTTAGAATCAAAATTTAGGAGTTCATATAATTGATAACGAGCTTTTCAACACGATTATATTGCAAAAATTCAATTTCTGTACTTTTTACTTTGTTAAAATTCTAATGAGCTTTCTAAAAAAAAATTCTAACGTGTCCATTGTTCGGCCCATTTAGACCAGCTCGTCCGAAACCTCTACAAAAAAGGGCTGCAAAATAAGTTTTAATCCAAATTTAGGAGTTCATATAATTGATTACGAGCTTTTCAACACTATTATATTGCAAAAACTTAATTTTTATACTTTTTACTCGGTTAAAATTCTAACGGGTCCATTGTTCGGCCCATTTAGACCCGCTCGTCTGAAACCTTACGACAAGGACCGCAATGTAAGTTTTAATCGAAATTTAGGAGTTTATACAATTGATTACGAGCTTTTCAACACGATTGTATTGCAAAAACTCGATTTCTGTACTTTTTACTCAGTTAAAATTCTAACAGTTCCATTGTTCGGCCCATTTAGACCCGCTCGTCCGAAACTTCTACAAAAGGGTTGCAAAATAAGTTTTAATCCAAACTTAGGAGTTCATACAATTGATTACGAGCTTTTCAACACGATTATATTGCAAAAACTCGATTTCTGTACTTTTTACTCAGTTAAAATTCTAACGAGTCCATTGTTCGGCCCATTTAGACCCGCTCGTCCGAAACCTCTACAAAAAAGACCGCAAAACAAGTTTTAATCAAATTTAAGAGTTCATATAATTAATGTCGAGCTTTCCAACATGATTATATTGCAAAAATTCGATTTCTATACTTTTTACTCTGTTAAAATTCTAACGGGTCCTTTGTTCGGCCCATTTAGACCCGTTCGTCCGAAACCTCTACAAAAGGGCTGCAAATATAATTGATTACGAGCTTTTCAACATGATTATATTTCAAAAACTCAATTTCTGAACTTTTTACTCAGTTAAAATTCCAACGGGTCCATTGTTCGGCCCATTTAGACCCTCTCGTCTGAAACCTGTACAAGAGGGTTGCAAAATAAGTTTTAATATAAATTTAGGAGTTCATAAAATTAAATTACGAGCTTTTCAACACGATTATATTGAAAAAATTAGAATTCTGTACTTTTTATTCAGTTAATATTATAACGGGTCCATTGTTCGTCCCATTTAGACCCGCTCGTCTGAAACCTCTACAAAAGGGTTGCAAAATAAGTTTTAATCCAAATTTAGGAGTTCATACAATTGATTAAGAGCTTTTCAACACGATTATATTGCAAAAACTCGATTTCTGTACTTTTTTCTCAGTTAAAATTCTAACGGGTCCATTGTTCGGCCCATTTAGACCCGCTCGTCCGAAACCTCTACAAAAAAGACCGCAAAACAAGTTAGAATCAAATTTTTGGAGTTCATATAATTGATTACGATCTTTTCAACATGATTATATTTCAAAAACTCGATTACTGTACTTTTTACTCAGTTAAAATTCTAACGGGTCCATTGTTCGGCCCATTTAGACCCGCTCGTCCGAAACCTCTACAAAAGGGTTGCAAAATAAGTTTTAATCCAAATTTAGGAGTTCATAAAATTCAATTACAAGCTTTTCAACACGATTATATTGAAAAAACTAGAATTATGTACTTTTTAATCAGTTAATATTCTAACGGGTCCATTGTTCGTCCCATTTAGACCCGCTCGTTTGAAACCTCTACAAAAGGCTTGCAAAACAAGTTTTAATCCAAATTTATGAGTTCATACAATTGATTACGAGCATTTCAACACGATTATATTGCAAAAACTCGATTTATGTACTTTTTACTCAGTTAAAATTCTAACGGGTCCATTGTTCGGCCCATTTAGACCCGCTCATCTGAAACCTCTACAAAAGGGTTGCAAAATAAGTTTTAATCCAAATTTAGGAGTTCATACAATTGATTACGAGCTTTTTAACACGATTATATTGCAAAAACTCGATTTTATTACTTTTTACTAAGTAAAAATTCTAACGGGTCCCTTGTTCGGCCTATTTGGACCCGCTCATCCGAAACCTCTACAAAAGGGTTGCAAAATAAGTTTTAATCCAAATTTAGGAGTTCATACAATTGATTACGAGATTTTCAATACGATTATATTGCAAAAACCCGATTTCTGTACTTTTTACTCAGTTAAAATTCTAACGGGTCCATTGTTCAGCCCATTTAGACCCCTTCATCCGAAACCTCTACAAAAGGATTGCAAACTTAAGTGTTAATCCAAATTTATGAGTTCATACAATTGATTACGAGCATTTCAACACGATTATATTGGAAAAACTCGATTTCTATACTTTTTACTCTGTTAAAATTCTAACGGGTCCATTGTTCGGCCCATTTAGACTCGCTCGTCCGAAACCTCTACAAAAGGGTTGCAAAATAAGTTTTAATCCAAATTTAGGAGTTCATACAATTGATTATGAGCTTTTCAACACAATTATATTGCAAAAACTCGGTTTTTCTGCTTTTTACTCTCTTAAAATTCTAACGGCTCCATTGTTAGGCCCATTTAGACTCGCTCATCCGAAACCTCTACAAAAGGGTTGCAAAATAAGTTTTAATCCAAATTTAGGAGTTCATACAATTGATTACGAGCATTTCAACATGATTATATTGCAAAAACTCGATTTCTGTACTTTTTACTCAGTTAAAATTCTAACGGGTCCATTGTTCGGCCCATTTAGACCCGCTCATCTGAAACCTCTACAAAAGGGTTGAAAAATAAGTTTTAATCCAAATTTAGGAGTTCATACAATTGATTACGAGCTTTTTAACACGATTATATTGCAAAAATTCGATTTTATTACTTTTTACTAAGTAAAAATTCTAACGGGTCCATTGTTCGGCCTATTTGGACCCGCTCATCCGAAACCTCTACAAAAGGGTTGCAAAATAAGTTTTAATCCAAATTTAGGAGTTCATACAATTGATTACGAGATTTTCAACACGATTATATTGCAAAAACCCGATTTCTTTACTTTTTACTCAGTTAAAATTCTAACGGGTCCATTGTTCGGCCCATTTAGACCCCTTCGTCCGAAACCTCTACAAAAGGATTGCAAACTTAAGTGTTAATCCAAATTTATGAGTTCATACAATTGATTACGAGCTTTTCAACACGATTATATTGCAAAAACTCGATTTCTATACTTTTTACTCTGTTAAAATTCTAACGGGTCCATTGTTCGGCCCATTTAGACCCGCTCGTCCGAAACCTCTACAAAAGGGTTGCAAAATAAGTTTTAATCCAAATTTAGGAGTTCATACAATTGATTATGAGCTTTTCAACACAATTATATTACAAAAACTCGATTTTTCTGCTTTTTACTCTCTTAAAATTCTAACGGGTCCATTGTTAGGCCCATTTAGACCCGCTCGTCTGAAACCTCTACAAAAAGGTTGCAAAATAAGTTTTAATCCAAATTTAGGAGTTCATACAATTGAGTAAGAGATTTTCAAACAGATTATATTACAAAAACTCACTTTTTGTACTTTCTACTCAGTTAAAATTCTAACGGATCCATTGTTCGGCTCATTTAGACCCGCTCGTCCGAAACCTCTACAAAAGAGACCACAAAACAAATTAGAATCAAATTTTAGGAGTTCATATAATTGATTACGAGCTTTTCAACACGATTATATTGCAAAAACTTGATTTTTGGACTTTGTACTCAGTTAAAATTCTAACGGGTCCAATGTTCGGCCCATTTAGACTCGCTCATCCGAAACCTCTACAAAAGGGTTGCAAAATAAGTTTTAATCCAAATTTAGGAGTTCATACAATTGATTACGAGATTTTCAACACGATTATATTGCAAAAACTCGATTTCTGTACTTTTTACTCAGTTAAAATTCTAACAGGTCCATTGTTCGGCCCATTTAGACCCGCTCGTCCGAAACCTCTACAAAAGGGTTGCAAAATAAGTTTTAATCCAAATTTAGGAGTTAATACAATTGATTACGAGCTTTTTAACACGATTATATTGCAAAAACCCGATTTCTGTAATTTTTACTCAGTTAAAATTCTAACGAGTCCATTGTTCGGCCCATTTAGACCCGCTCGTCCGAAACCTCTACAAAAAAGACCGCAAAACAAGTTTTAATCAAATTTAAGAGTTCAAATAATTAATTTCGAGCTTTCCAACATGATTATATTGCAAAAATTCGATTTCTATACTTTTTACTCTGTTAAAATTCTAACGGGTCCTTTGTTCGGCCCATTTAGACCCGTTCGTCCGAAACCTCTACAAATGGGCTGCAAAATAAGTTTTAATCCAAATTTAGGAGTTCATATAATTGATTACGAGCTTTTCAACACGATTCTATTGCAAAAACTTGATTTCTATACTTTTTACTCAGTTAAAATTCTAACGTGTCCATTGTTCAGCACATTTATACCCGCTCGTCCGAAACCGCTACAAAAAAGACCGCAAAATAATTTAGAATCAAATTTTAGGAGTTCATATAATTGATTACGAGCTTTTCAACATGATTATATTTTAAAAACTCGATTTCTGAACTTTTTACTCAGTTAAAATTCCAATGGGTCCATTGTTCGGCCCATTTAGACCCGCTCATCTGAAACCTGTACAAGAGGGTTGCAAAATAAGTTTTAATATAAATTTAGCAGTTCATAAAATTAAATTACGAGCTTTTCAACACGATTATATTGAAAAAACACGATTTCTGTAATTTTTACTCAGTTAAAATTCTAACGAGTCCATTGTTCGGGCCATTTAGACCCGCTCGTCCGAAACCTCTACAAAAGAGACCGCAAAACAAATTAGAATCAAATTTTAGGAGTTCATATAATTGATTACGAGCTTTTCAACACGATTATATTGCAAAAACTTGATTTCTGTACTATGTACTCAGTTAAAATTCTAACGGGTCCAATGTTCGACCCATTTAGACTCGCTCATCCGAAACCTCTACAAAAGGGTTGCAAAATAAGTTTTAATCCAAATTTAGGAGTTCATACAATTGATTACGAGCTTTTCAACACAATTAGATTGCAATTACTTGATTTTTGTACTTTTTACTCAGTTAAAATTCTAACGGGTCCATTGTTCGGCCCATTTAGACCCGCTCGTCTGAAACCTCAACAAAAAAGATCACAAAATAAGTTAGAATCAAATTTTAGGAGTTCATATAATTGATAACGAGCTTTTCAACACGATTATATTGCAAAAATTCAATTTCTGTACTTTTTACTTTGTTAAAATTCTAATGAGCTTTCTTAAAAAAAAATTCTAACGTGTCCATTGTTCGGCCCATTTAGACCCGCTCGTCCGAAACCTCTACAAAAAAGGGCTGCAAAATAAGTTTTAATCCAAATTTAGGAGTTCATGTAATTGATTACGAGCTTTTCAACACTATTATATTGCAAAAACTTAATTTTTATACTTTTTACTCGGTTAAAATTCTAACGGGTCCATTATTCGGCCCATTTAGACTCGCTCGTCCGAAACCTTACGAAAAGGACCGCAAAGTAAGTTTTAATCGAAATTTAGGAGTTCATATAATTTATTACAAGCTTTACAGCACTTTATATTGCAAAAACTCGATTTCTGTACTTTTGACTCAGTTAAAATTCTAACGGGTCCATTGTTCGGCCTATTTAGACCCGCTCGTCTGAAACCTCTACAAAAGGGTTGCAAAATAAGTTTTAATCCAAATTTAGGAGTTAATACAATTGATTACGAGCTTTTCAACACGATTATATTGCAAAAACTCGATTTCTGTACTTTTTACTAAGTTAAAATTCTAACGAGTCCATTGTTCGGCCCATTTAGACCCGCTCGTCCGAAACCTCTACAAATGGATTGCAAACTTAAGTGTTAATCAAAATTTACGAGTTCATACAATTGATTACGAGCTTTTCAACACGATTATATTGCAAAAACTCGATTTCAATACTTTTTACTCCGTTAAAATTCTAACGGGTCCATTGTTCGGCCCATTTAGACCCGCTCGTCCGAAACCTCTACAAAAGGGTTGCAAAATAAGTTTTAATCCAAATTTAGGAGTTCATACAATTGATTATGAGCTTTTCAACACAATTATATTGCAAAAACTCGATTTTTCTGCTTTTTACTCTCTTAAAATTCTAACGGGTCCATTGTTAGGCCCATTTAGACCCGCTCGTTCGAAACCTCTACAAAAAGTTTGTAAAATAAGTTTTAATCCAAATTTAGGAGTTCATACAATTGATTAATAGATTTTCAAATAGATTATATTGCAAAAACTCACTTTTTGTACTTTCTACTCAGTTAAAATTCTAACGGATCCATTGTTCGGCCCATTTAGACCCGCTCGTCCGAAACCTCTACAAAAGAGACCGCAAAACAAATTAGAATGAAATTTTAGGAGTTCATATAATTGATTACGAGCTTTTCAACACGATTATATTGGAAAAACTTGATTTCTGTACTTTGTACTAAGTTAAAATTCTAACGGGTCCAATGTTAGGCCCATTTAGACTCGCTCATCAGAAACCTCTACAAAAGGGTTGCAAAATAATTTTCAATCCAAATTTAGGAGTTCATACAATTGATTACGAGCATTTCAACACAATTAGATTGCAAAAACTCGATTTTTGTACTTTTTACTCAGTTAAAATTCTAACAGGTCCATTGTTCGGCCTATTTAGACCCGCTCGTCTGAAACCTGAACAAAAAAGATCACAAATAAGTTAGAATCAAATTTTAGGAGATTATATAATTGATAACGAGCTTTTCAACACGATTATATTGCAAAATTCAATTTCTGTACTTTTTACTTAGTTAAAATTCTAATGACCTTTCTTAAAAAAAATCTAACGTGTCCATTGTTCGGCCCATTTAGACCCGCTCGTCCGAATCCTCTACAAAAAAGAGCTGCAAAATAAGTTTTAATCCATATTTAGGAGTTCATATAATTGATTACGAGCTTTTCAACACTATTATATTGCAAAAACTTAATTTTTATACTTTTTACTCGGTTAAAATTCTAACAGGTCCATTGTTCGGCCCATTTAGACTCGCTCGTCCGAAACCTTACGAAAAGGACCGCAAGTAAGTTTTAAACGAAATTTAGGAGTTCATATAATTTATTTGGAGCTTTTCAACACTATTATATTGCAAAAACTCGATTTCTGTACTTTTGACTCAGTTAAAATTCTAACGGGTCCATTGTTGGGCCCATTTAGACCCGCTCGTCCGAAACCTCTACAAAAGGGTTGCAAAATAAGTTTTAATCCAAATTTAGGAGTTAATACAATTGATTACGAGCTTTTCAACACGATTATATTGCAAAAACTCGATTTTCTGTACTTTTTACTCAGTTCAAATTCTAACGTGTCCATTGTTCGGCCCATTTAGACCCGCTCGTCCGATACCTCTACAAAAAGACCGCAAAACAAGTTTTAATCAAATTTAAGAGTTCATATAATTAATTTCGAGCTTTCCAACATGATTGTATTGCAAAAATTCGATTTATGTAAATTTTACTCTGTTAAAATTCTAACGGGACCTTTGTTCGGCCCATTTAGACTCGTTCGTCCGAAACCTCTACAAAAGGGCTGCAAATATAATTGATTACGAGGTTTTCAACATGATTATATTTCAAAAACTCGATTTCAGAACTTTTTACTCAGTTAAAATTCCAATGGGTCCATTGTTCGGCCCATTTAGACTCGCTCTTCTGAAACCTGTACAAGAGGGTTGCAAAATAAGTTTTAATATAAATTTAAGAGTTCATAAAATTAAATTACAAGCTTTTCAACACGATTATATTGAAAAAACAAGAATTCTGTACTTTTTATTCAGTTAATATTATAACGGGTCCATTGTTCGTCCCATTTAGACCCGCTCGTCTGAAACCTCTACAAAAGGGTTGCAAAATAAGTTTTAATCCAAATTTAGGAGTTCATACAATTGATTATGAGCTTTTCAACACGATTATATTGCAAAAACTCGATTTCTTTACTTTTTTCTCAGTTAAAATTCTATCGGGTCCATTCTTCGGCCCATTTGGACCCGCTCGTCCGAAACCTCTACAAAAATGACCGCAAAACAAGTTAGAATCAAATTTTTGGAGTTCATATAATTGATTACGATCTTTTCAACATGATTATATTGCAAAAACTCGATTACTGTACTTTTTACTCAGTTAAAATTCTAACGGGTCCATTGTTCGGCCCATTTAGACCCGCTCGTCCGAAACCTCTACAAAAGGGTTGTAAATTAAGTTTTAATCCAAATTTAGGAGTTCATAAAATTAAATTACGAGCTTTTCAACACGATTATATTGAAAAAACTAGAATTATGTACTTTTTATTCAGTTAATATTCTAACGGGTCAATTGTTCGTCCCATTTAGACCTGCTCGTCTGAAACCTCTACAAAAGGGTTGCAAAATAAATTTTAATCCAAATTTAGGAGTTCATACAATTGATTACGATCTTTTCAACAAGATTATATTGCAAAAACTCGATTTCTGTACTTTTTACTCAGTTAAAATTCTAACGGGTCCATTGTTAGGCCCATTTAGACCCGCTCGTCCGAAACCTCTACAAAAGGGTTGCAAAATAAGTTTTAATCCAAATTTAGGAGTTCATAAAATTTATTACGAGCTTTTTAACACGATTATATTGCAAAAACTCGATTTTATTACTTTTTACTAAGTAAAAATTCTAACGGGTCCATTGTTCGGCCCATTTGGACACGCTCATCCGAAACCTCTACAAAAGGGTTACAAAATAAGTTTTAATCCAAATTTAGGAGTTCATCCAATTGATTACGAGATTTTCAACACGATTATATTGCAAAAACCCGATTTCTGTACTTTTTACTCAGTTAAAATTCTAACAGGTCCATTGTTCGGCCCATTTAGACCCGCTCGTCCGAAACCTCTACAAAAGGGTTGCAAAATAAGTTTTAATCCAAATTTAGGAGTTAATACAATTGATTATGAGCTTTTTAACACGATTATATTGCAAAAACCCGATTTCTGTAATTTTTACTCAGTTAAAATTCTAACGAGTCCATTGTTCGGCCCATTTAGACCCGCTCGTCCGAAACCTCTACAAAAAAGACCGCAAAACAAGTTTTAATCAAATTTAAGAGTTCAAATAATTAATTTCGAGCTTTCCAACATGATTATATTGCAAAAATTCGATTTCTATACTTTTTACTCTGTTAAAATTCTAACGGGTCCTTTGTTCGGCCCATTTAGACCCGTTCGTCCGAAACCTCTACAAATGGGCTGCAAAATAAGTTTTAATCCAAATTTAGGAGTTCATATAATTGATTACGAGCTTTTCAACACGATTCTATTGCAAAAACTTGATTTCTATACTTTTTACTCAGTTAAAATTCTAACGTGTCCATTGTTCAGCACATTTATACCCGCTCGTCCGAAACCGCTACAAAAAAGACCGCAAAATAATTTAGAATCAAATTTTAGGAGTTCATATAATTGATTACGAGCTTTTCAACATGATTATATTTTAAAAACTCGATTTCTGAACTTTTTACTCAGTTAAAATTCCAATGGGTCCATTGTTCGGCCCATTTAGACCCGCTCATCTGAAACCTGTACAAGAGGGTTGCAAAATAAGTTTTAATATAAATTTAGCAGTTCATAAAATTAAATTACGAGCTTTTCAACATGATTATATTGAAAAAACACGATTTCTGTAATTTTTACTCAGTTAAAATTCTAACGAGTCCATTGTTCGGGCCATTTAGACCCGCTCGTCCGAAACCTCTACAAAAGAGACCGCAAAACAAATTAGAATCAAATTTTAGGAGTTCATATAATTGATTACGAGCTTTTCAACACGATTATATTGCAAAAACTTGATTTCTGTACTATGTACTCAGTTAAAATTCTAACGGGTCCAATGTTCGACCCATTTAGACTCGCTCATCCGAAACCTCTACAAAAGGGTTGCAAAATAAGTTTTAATCCAAATTTAGGAGTTCATACAATTGATTACGAGCTTTTCAACACAATTAGATTGCAATTACTTGATTTTTGTACTTTTTACTCAGTTAAAATTCTAACGGGTCCATTGTTCGGCCCATTTAGACCCGCTCGTCTGAAACCTCAACAAAAAAGATCACAAAATAAGTTAGAATCAAATTTTAGGAGTTCATATAATTGATAACGAGCTTTTCAACACGATTATATTGCAAAAATTCAATTTCTGTACTTTTTACTTTGTTAAAATTCTAATGAGCTTTCTTAAAAAAAAATTCTAACGTGTCCATTGTTGGGCCCATTTAGACCCCCTCGTCCGAAACCTCTACAAAAGGATTGCAAACTTAAGTGTTAATCCAAATTTAGGAGTTCATACAATTGATTACGAGCTTTTCAACACGATTATATTGCAAAAACACGATTTCTATACTTTTTACTCCGTTAAAATTCTAACGGGTCCATTGTTCGGCCCATTTAGACCCCCTCGTCCGAAACCTCTACAAAAAGGTTGCAAACTAAGTGTTAAACCAAATTTAGGGGTTCATACAATTGATTACGAGCTTTTCAACACGACTATATTGCAAAAACTTGATTTTTATACTTTTTACTCCGTTAAAATTCTAACGGGTCCATTGTTCGGCCTATTTAGACCCCCTCGTCCGAAACCTCTACAAAAGGATTGCAAACTTTAGTGTTAATCCAAATTTAGGAGTTCATACAATTGATTACGAGCTTTTCAACATGATTATATTGCAAAAACTCGATTTCTATACTTTTTACTCCGTTAAAATTCTAACGGGTCCATTGTTCGGCCCATTTAGACCCGCTCGTCCGAAACCTTACGAAAAGGACCGCAAAGTAAGTTTTAATCGAAATTTAGGAGTTCATATAATTTATTACAAGCTTTACAACACTATTATATTGCAAAAACTCGATTTCTGTACTTTTGACTCAGTTAAAATTCTAACGGGTCCATTGTTCGGCCTATTTAGACCCGCTCGTCTGAAACCTCTACAAAGGGTTGCAAAATAAGTTTTAATCCAAATTTAGGAGTTCATACAATTGATTACGAGCTTTTCAACACAATTAGATTGCAATTACTCGATTTTTGTACTTTTTACTCAGTTAAAATTCTAACGGGTCCATTGTTCGGCCCATTTAGACCCGCTCATCTGAAACCTCAACAAAAAAGATCACAAAATAAGTTAGAATCAAATTTTAGGAGTTCATATAATTGATAACGAGCTTTTCAACACGATTATATTGCAAAAATTCAATTTCTGTACTTTTTACTTTGTTAAAATTCTAATGAGCTTTCTTAAAAAAAATTTCTAACGTGTCCATTGTTCGGCCCATTTAGACCCGCTCGTCCGAAACCTCTACAAAAAAGGGCTGCAAAATAAGTTTTAATCCAACTTTAGGAGTTCATGTAATTGATTACGAGCTTTTCAACACTATTATATTGCAAAAACTTAATTTTTATACTTTTTACTCGGTTAAAATTCTAACGGGTCCATTATTCGGCCCATTTAGACTCGCTCGTCCGAAACCTTACGAAAAGGACCGCAAAGTAAGTTTTAATCGAAATTTAGGAGTTCATATAATTTATTACAAGCTTTACAACACTATTATATTGCAAAAACTCGATTTCTATACTTTTGACTCAGTTAAAATTCTAACGGGTCCATTGTTCGGCCTATTTAGACCCGCTCGTCTGAAACCTCTACAAAAGGGTTGCAAAATAAGTTTTAATCCAAATTTAGGTGTTAATACAATTGATTACGAGCTTTTCAACACGATTATATTGCAAAAACTCGATTTCTGTACTTTTTACTAAGTTAAAATTCTAACGAGTCCATTGTTCGGCCCATTTAGACCCGCTCGTCCGAAACCTCTACAAAGGATTGCAAACTTAAGTGCTAATCCAAATTTACGAGTTCATACAATTGATTACGAGCTTTTCAACACGATTATATTGCAAAAACTCGATTTCAATACTTTTTACTCCGTTAAAATTCTAACGGGTCCATTGTTCGGCCCATTTAGACCCGCTCGTCCGAAACCTCTACAAAAGGGTTGCAAAATAAGTTTTAATCCAAATTTAGGAGTTCATACAATTGATTATGAGCTTTTCAACACAATTATATTGCAAAAACTCGATTTTTCTGCTTTTTACTCTCTTAAAATTCTAACGGGTCCATTGTTAGGCCCATTTAGACCCGCTCGTTCGAAACCTCTACAAAAAGGTTGTAAAATAAGTTTTAATCCAAATTTAGGAGTTCATAAATATGATTAATAGATTTTCAAATAGATTATATTGCAAAAACTCACTTTTTGTACTTTCTACTCAGTTAAAATTCTAACGGATCCATTGTTTGGCCCATTTAGACCCGCTCGTCCGAAACCTCTACAAAAGAGACCGGAAAACAAATTAGAATGAAATTTTAGGAGTTCATATAATTGATTACGAGCTTTTCAACACGATTATATTGGAAAAACTTGATTTCTGTACTTTGTACTCAGTTAAAATTCTAACGGGTCCAATGTTAGGCCCATTTAGACTCGCTCATCCGAAACCTCTACAAAAGGGTTGCAAAATAATTTTCAATCCAAATTTAGGAGTTCATACAATTGATTACGAGCTTTTCAACACAATTAGATTGCAAAAACTCGATTTTTGTACTTTTTACTCAGTTAAAATTCTAACAGGTCCATTGTTCGGCCCATTTAGACCCGCTCGTCTGAAACCTGAACAAAAAAGATCACAAATAAGTTAGAATCAAATTTTAGGAGATTACATAATTGATAACGAGCTTTTCAACACGATTATATTGCAAAATTCAATTTCTGTACTTTTTACTTAGTTAAAATTCTAATGAGCTTTCTTAAAAAAATCTAACGTGTCCATTGTTCGGCCCATTTAGACCCGCTCGTCCGAAACCTCTACAAAAAAGAGCTGCAAAATAAGTTTTAATCCATATTTAGGAGTTCATATAATTGATTACGAGCTTTTCAACACTATTATATTGCAAAAACTTAATTTTTATACTTTTTACTCAGTTAAAATTCTAACAGGTCCATTGTTCGGCCCATTTAGACTCGCTCGTCCGAAACCTTACGAAAAAGACCGCAAAGTAAGTTTTAAACGAAATTTAGGAGTTCATATAATTTATTTCGAGCTTTTCAACACTATTATATTGCAAAAACTCGATTTCTGTACTTTTGACTCAGTTAAAATTCTAACGGGTCCATTGTTGGGCCCATTTAGACCCGCTCGTCCGAAACCTCTACAAAAGGGTTGCAAAATAAGTTTTAATCCAAATTTAGGAGTTAATACAAATGATTACGAGCTTTTCAACACGATTATATTGCAAAAACTCGATTTTTGTACTTTTTACTCAGTTTAAATTCTAACGTGTCCATTGTTCGGCCCATTTAGACCCGCTCGTCCGAAACCTCTACAAAAAAGACCGCAAAACAAGTTTTAATCAAATTTAAGAGTTCATATAATTAATTTCGAGCTTTCCAACATGATTGTATTGCAAAAATTCGATTTCTGTACATTTTACTCTGTTAAAATTCTAACGGGACCTTTGTTCGGCCCATTTAGACTCGTTCGTCCGAAACCTCTACAAAAGGGCTGCAAATATAATTGATTACGAGGTTTTCAACATGATTATATTTCAAAAACTCGATTTCAGAACTTTTTACTCAGTTAAAATTCCAATGGGTCCATTGTTCGGCCCATTTAGACTCGCTCTTCTGAAACCTGTACAAGAGGGTTGCAAAATAAGTTTTAATATAAATTTAAGAGTTCATAAAATTAAATTACGAGCTTTTCAACACGATTATATTGAAAAAACTAGAATTCTGTACTTTTTATTCAGTTAATATTATAACGGGTCCATTGTTCGTCCCATTTAGACCCGCTCGTCTGAAACCTCTACAAAAGGGTTGCAAAATAAGTTTTAATCCAAATTTAGGAGTTCATACAATTGATTATGAGCTTTTCAACACGATTATATTGCAAAAACTTGATTTCTGTACTTTTTTCTCAGTTAAAATTCTAACGGGTCCATTCTTCGGCCCATTTGGACCCGCTCGTCTGAAATCTCTACAAAAATGACCGCAAATCAAGTTAGAATCAAAATTTTGGAGT
Source organism: Hibiscus trionum (assembly GCA_030270665.1). NCBI lineage: Eukaryota > Viridiplantae > Streptophyta > Magnoliopsida > Malvales > Malvaceae > Hibiscus > Hibiscus trionum. Next base: position 30,459,392 of record BSYR01000010.1, on the reverse strand, counting down.
TCATATAATTGATTACGATCTTTTCAACATGATTATATTGCAAAAACTCGATTACTGTACTTTTTACTCAGTTAAAATTCTAACGGGTCCATTGTTCGGCCCATTTAGACCCGCTCGTCCGAAACCTCTACAAAAGGGTTGTAAATTAAGTTTTAATCCAAATTTAGGAGTTCATAATATTAAATTACGAGTTTTTCAACACGATTATATTGAAAAAACTAGAATTATGTACTTTTTATTCAGTTAATATTCTAACGGGTCCATTGTTCGTCCCATTTAGACCTGCTCGTCTGAAACCTCTACAAAAGGGTTGCAAAATAAGTTTTAATCCAAATTTAGGAGTTCATACAATTGATTACGAGCTTTTCAACACGATTATATTGCAAAAACTCGATTTCTGTACTTTTTACTCAGTTAAAATTCTAACGGGTCCATTGTTCGGCCCATTTAGACCCGCTCGTCCAAAACCTCTACAAAAGCGTTGCAAAATAAGTTTTAATCCAAATTTAGGAGTTCATAAAATTTATTACGAGCTTTTTAACACGATTATATTGCAAAAACTCGATTTTATTACTTTTTACTAAGTGAAAATTCTAATGGGTCCATTGTTCGGCCCATTTGGACCCGCTCATCCGAAACCTCTACAAAAGGGTTGCAAAATAAGTTTTAATCCAAATTTAGGAGTTCATCGAATTGATTACGAGATTTTCATCACGATTATATTGCAAAAACACGATTTCTATACTTTTTACTCCGTTAAAATTCTAACGGGTCCATTGTTCGGCCCATTTAGACCCCCTCGTCCGAAACCTCTACAAAAAGGTTGCAAACTAAGTGTTAAACCAAATTTAGGGGTTCATACAATTGATTACGAGCTTTTCAACACGACTATATTGCAAAAACTTGATTTTTATACTTTTTACTCCGTTAAAATTCTAACGGGTCCATTGTTCGGCCTATTTAGACCCCCTCGTCCGAAACCTCTACAAAAGGATTGCAAACTTAAGTGTTAATCACAATTTAGGAGTTTATACAATTGATTACGAGCTTTTCAACATGATTATATTGCAAAAACACGATTTCTATACTTTTTACTCCGTTAAAATTCTAACGGGTCCATTGTTCGGCCCATTTAGACCCCCTCGTCCGAAACCTCTACAAAAAGGTTGCAAACTAAGTGTTAAACCAAATTTAGGGGTTCATACAATTGATTACGAGCTTTTCAACACGACTATATTGCAAAAACTCGATTTCAATACTTTTTACTCCGTTAAAATTCTAACAGGTCCATTGTTCGGCCCATTTAGACCCGCTCGTCTGAAACCTGAACAAAAAAGATCACAAATAAGTTAGAATCAAATTTTAGGAGATTACATAATTGATAACGAGCTTTTCAACACGATTATATTGCAAAATTCAATTTCTGTACTTTTTACTTAGTTAAAATTCTAATGAGCTTTCTTAAAAAAATCTAACGTGTCCATTGTTCGGCCCATTTAGACCCGCTCGTCCGAAACCTCTACAAAAAAGAGCTGCAAAATAAGTTTTAATCCATATTTAGGAGTTCATATAATTGATTACGAGCTTTTCAACACTATTATATTGCAAAAACTTAATTTTTATACTTTTTACTCAGTTAAAATTCTAACAGGTCCATTGTTCGGCCCATTTAGACTCGCTCGTCCGAAACCTTACGAAAAAGACCGCAAAGTAAGTTTTAAACGAAATTTAGGAGTTCATATAATTTATTTCGAGCTTTTCAACACTATTATATTGCAAAAACTCGATTTCTGTACTTTTGACTCAGTTAAAATTCTAACGGGTCCATTGTTGGGCCCATTTAGACCCGCTCGTCCGAAACCTCTACAAAAGGGTTGCAAAATAAGTTTTAATCCAAATTTAGGAGTTAATACAAATGATTACGAGCTTTTCAACACGATTATATTGCAAAAACTCGATTTTTGTACTTTTTACTCAGTTTAAATTCTAACGTGTCCATTGTTCGGCCCATTTAGACCCGCTCGTCCGAAACCTCTACAAAAAAGACCGCAAAACAAGTTTTAATCAAATTTAAGAGTTCATATAATTAATTTCGAGCTTTCCAACATGATTGTATTGCAAAAATTCGATTTCTGTACATTTTACTCTGTTAAAATTCTAACGGGACCTTTGTTCGGCCCATTTAGACTCGTTCGTCCGAAACCTCTACAAAAGGGCTGCAAATATAATTGATTACGAGGTTTTCAACATGATTATATTTCAAAAACTCGATTTCAGAACTTTTTACTCAGTTAAAATTCCAATGGGTCCATTGTTCGGCCCATTTAGACTCGCTCTTCTGAAACCTGTACAAGAGGGTTGCAAAATAAGTTTTAATATAAATTTAAGAGTTCATAAAATTAAATTACGAGCTTTTCAACACGATTATATTGAAAAAACTAGAATTCTGTACTTTTTATTCAGTTAATATTATAACGGGTCCATTGTTCGTCCCATTTAGACCCGCTCGTCTGAAACCTCTACAAAAGGGTTGCAAAATAAGTTTTAATCCAAATTTAGGAGTTCATACAATTGATTATGAGCTTTTCAACACGATTATATTGCAAAAACTTGATTTCTGTACTTTTTTCTCAGTTAAAATTCTAACGGGTCCATTCTTCGGCCCATTTGGACCCGCTCGTCTGAAATCTCTACAAAAATGACCGCAAATCAAGTTAGAATCAAAATTTTGGAGTTCATATAATTGATTACGATCTTTTCAACATGATTATATTGCAAAAACTCGATTACTGTACTTTTTACTCAGTTAAAATTCTAACGGGTCCATTGTTCGGCCCATTTAGACCCGCTCGTCCGAAACCTCTACAAAAGGGTTGTAAATTAAGTTTTAATCCAAATTTAGGAGTTCATAATATTAAATTACGAGTTTTTCAACACGATTATATTGAAAAAACTAGAATTATGTACTTTTTATTCAGTTAATATTCTAACGGGTCCATTGTTCGTCCCATTTAGACCTGCTCGTCTGAAACCTCTACAAAAGGGTTGCAAAATAAGTTTTAATCCAAATTTAGGAGTTCATACAATTGATTACGAGCTTTTCAACACGATTATATTGCAAAAACTCGATTTCTGTACTTTTTACTCAGTTAAAATTCTAACGGGTCCATTGTTCGGCCCATTTAGACCCGCTCGTCCAAAACCTCTACAAAAGGGTTGCAAAATAAGTTTTAATCCAAATTTAGGAGTTCATAAAATTTATTACGAGCTTTTTAACACGATTATATTGCAAAAACTCGATTTTATTACTTTTTACTAAGTGAAAATTCTAATGGGTCCATTGTTCGGCCCATTTGGACCCGCTCATCCGAAACCTCTACAAAAGGGTTGCAAAATAAGTTTTAATCCAAATTTAGGAGTTCATCGAATTGATTACGAGATTTTCATCACGATTATATTGCAAAAACACGATTTCTATACTTTTTACTCCGTTAAAATTCTAACGGGTCCATTGTTCGGCCCATTTAGACCCCCTCGTCCGAAACCTCTACAAAAAGGTTGCAAACTAAGTGTTAAACCAAATTTAGGGGTTCATACAATTGATTACGAGCTTTTCAACACGACTATATTGCAAAAACTTGATTTTTATACTTTTTACTCCGTTAAAATTCTAACGGGTCCATTGTTCGGCCTATTTAGACCCCCTCGTCCGAAACCTCTACAAAAGGATTGCAAACTTAAGTGTTAATCACAATTTAGGAGTTTATACAATTGATTACGAGCTTTTCAACATGATTATATTGCAAAAACACGATTTCTATACTTTTTACTCCGTTAAAATTCTAACGGGTCCATTGTTCGGCCCATTTAGACCCCCTCGTCCGAAACCTCTACAAAAAGGTTGCAAACTAAGTGTTAAACCAAATTTAGGGGTTCATACAATTGATTACGAGCTTTTCAACACGACTATATTGCAAAAACTTGATTTTTATACTTTTTACTCCGTTAAAATTCTAACGGGTCCATTGTTCGGCCTATTTAGACCCCCTCGTCCGAAACCTCTACAAAAGGATTGCAAACTTAAGTGTTAATCACAATTTAGGAGTTTATACAATTGATTACGAGCTTTTCAACATGATTATATTGCAAAAACACGATTTCTATACTTTTTACTCCGTTAAAATTCTAACGGGTCCATTGTTCGGCCCATTTAGACCCCCTCGTCCGAAACCTCTACAAAAAGGTTGCAAACTAAGTGTTAAACCAAATTTAGGGGTTCATACAATTGATTACGAGCTTTTCAACACGACTATATTGCAAAAACTTGATTTTTATACTTTTTACTCCGTTAAAATTCTAACGGGTCCATTGTTCGGCCTATTTAGACCCCCTCGTCCGAAACCTCTACAAAAGGATTGCAAACTTTAGTGTTAATCCAAATTTAGGAGTTCATACAATTGATTACGAGCTTTTCAACATGATTATATTGCAAAAACTCGATTTCTATACTTTTTACTCCGTTAAAATTCTAACGGGTCCATTGTTCGGCCCATTTAGACCCGCTCGTCCGAAACCTCTACAAAAGGGTTGTAAAACAAGTTTTAATCAAATTTAAGAGTTCAGATAATTAATTTCGAGCTTTCCAACATGATTATATTGCAAAAACTCGATTTCTGTACTTTTTACTCTGTTAAAATTCTAACGGGTTATTTGTTCGGCACATTTAGACCCGTTCGTCTGAAACCTCTACAAAAAGGGCTACAAAATAACTTTTAATCCAAATTTAGGAGTTCATATAATTCATTACGAGCTTTTCAACACAATTATTTTGCAAAAACTCGATTTTTGTACTTTTTACTCAGTTAAAATTCTAACGGGTCCATTGTTCGGCCCATTTAGACCCGCTCGTCCGAAACCTCTACAAAAAAACAGCAAAATAATTTAGAATCAAATTTTAGGAGTTCATATAATTGATTACGAGCTTTTCAACATGATTATATTTCAAAAACTCGATTTCTGAACTTTTTACACAGTTAAAATTCCAATGGGTCCATTGTTCGGCCCATTTAGACCCGCTCGTCTGAAACATGTACAAGAGGGTTGCAAAATAAGTTTTAATCCAAATTTAGGAGTTTATAAAATTGATTACGAGCTTTTCAACACGATTATATTGAAAAAACTAGAATTTTGTACTTTTTATTCAGATAATATTATAACGGGTCCTTTGTTCGTCCCATTTAGACCCGCTCGTCTGAAACCTCTACAAAAGGGTTGCAAAATAAGTTTTAATCCACATTTAGAAGTTTATACAATTGATTACGAGCTTTTCAACACGATTATATTGCAAAAACTAGATTTATGTACTTTTTTCTCTGTTAAAATTCTAACGGGTCCATTGTTCGGCCCATTTAGACCCGCTCGTCCGAAACCTCTTCAAAAAAGACCGCAAAACAAATTAGAATAAAATTTTTGGAGTTCATATAATTGATTACGATCTTTTCATCACGATTATATTGCAAAAACTTGATTTCTGTACTTTTTACTCAGTTAAAATTCTAACGGGTCCATTGTTCGGCCCATTTAGACCCGCTCGTCTGAAACCTCTACAAAAGGGTTCCAAATATAAGTTTTAATCCAAATTTAGGAGTTCATAAAATTGAATTACGAGCTTTTCAACACGATTATATTGAAAAAACTAGAATTATGTACTTTTTATTCAGTTAATATTCTAACGGGTCCATTGTTCGTCCCATTTAGACCCGTTCGTCTGAAACCTCTACAAAACCTTTGCAAAATAAGTTTCAATCCAAATTTAGGAGTTCATACAATTGATTATGAGCTTTTCAACATGATTATATTGCAAAATCTCGATTTCTGTACTTTTTACTCAGTTAAAATTCTAACGGGTCCATTGTTCGGCCCATTTAGACCCGCTCGTCCGAAACCTCTACAAAAGGGTTGCAAAATAAGTTTTAATCCAAATTTAGGAGTTCATACAATTGATTACGAGCTTTTTAACACGATTATATTACAAAAACTCGATTTTATTACTTTTTACTAAGTAAAAATTCTAACGGGTCCATTGTTCGGCCCATTTGGAACCGCTCATCCGAAACCTTTACAAAAGGGTTGCAAAATAAGTTTAATCCAAATTTAGGAGTTCATACAAATGATTACGATATTTTCAACACGATTATATTGCAAAAACCCGATTCCTGTACTTTTTACTCAGTTAAAATTCTAACAGGCCCATTGTTCGGCCCATTTAGACCCCTCGTCCGAAACCTCTACAAAAGGATTGCAAACTTAAGTGTTAATCCAAATTTAGGAGTTCATACAATTGATTACGAGCTTTTCAACACGATTATATTGCAAAAACTCGATTTCTATACTTTTTACTCCGTTAAAATTCTAACGGGTCCATTGTTCGGCCCATTTAGACCCGCTCGTCCGAAACCTCTACAAAAGGGTTGCAAAATAAGTTTTAATCCAAATTTAGGAGTTCATACAATTGATTATGAGCTTTTCAACACAATTATATTGCAAAAAGTCAATTTTTCTGCTTTTTACTCTATTAAAATTCTAACGGGTCCATTGTTAGGCCCATTTAGACCCTCTCGTCCGAAACCTCTACAAAAAGGTTGCAAAATAAGTTTTAATCCAAATTTAGGAGTTCATAGAATTGATTAAGAGATTTTCAAACAGATTATATTGCAAAAACTCACTTTTGTACTTTCTACTCAGTTTAAATTCTAACGGATCCATTGTTCGGCCCATTTAGACCCGCTCGTCCGAAACCTCTACAAAAGGGTTGCAAAATAAGTTTAAATTCAAATTTAGGAGTTTATAAAATTGATTACGAGCTTTTCAACACGATTATATTGAAAAAATTAGAATTCTGTACTTTTTATTCAGTTAATATTCTAACGGTAATATTCGCCCCATTTAGACCCGCTCGTCCGAAACCTCTACAAAAAAGACCGCAAAACAAGTTTTAATCAAATTTAAGAGTTCAGATAATTAATTTCGAGCTTTCCAACACGATTATATTGCAAAAACACGATTTCTGTACTTTTTACTCAGTTAAAATTCTAACAGGTCCATTGTTCAGCCCATTTAGACCCGCTCGTCCGAAACCTCTACAAAAAAGACCGCAAAACAAGTTAGAATCAAATTTAGGAGTTCATATAATTCATTACGAGCTTTTCAACACGATTATATTGCAAAAACTCGATTTTTCTGTACTTTTTACTCAGTTAAAATTCTAACGGGTCCATTGTTCGGCCCATTTAGACCTGCTCGTCCGAAACCTCTACAAAAAAGACCGCAAAACAAGTTAGAATCAAATTTAGGAGTTCATATAATTGATTACGAGCTTTTCAACACGATTATATTACAAAAACTCGATTACAGTACTTTTTACTCAGTTAAAATTCTAACGGGTCCATTGTACGACCCATTTAGACCCGCTCGTCCGAAACCTCTACAAAAAGGTTGCAAAATAAGTTTTAATCCAAATTTAGGAGTTTATACATTTGTTTACGAGCTTTTCAACACGATTATATTGCAAAAACTCGATTTCTTTAATTTTTACTCAGTTAAAATTCTAATGGGTCCATTTTTCGGCCCATTTAGACACGCTCGTCTGAAACCGTTACAAAAAAGATCGCAAAATAAGTTAGAATCAAATTCTAGGAGTTCATATAATTGATTATGAGCTTTTCAACACGATTATATTGCAAAATCTTGATTACAGTACTTTTTACTCAGTTAAAATTCTAAAGGGTCCATTGTTCGGCCCATTTAGACCCGCTCGTCCGAAACTTCTACAAAAGGGTTGGAAAATAAGTTTTAATCCAAATTTAGAAGTTCATACAATTGATTACGAGCTTTTCAACACGATTGTATTGCAAAAACTCGATTTCTGTACTTTTTACTCAGTTAAAATTCTAACAGGTCCATTGTTCGGCCCATTTAGACCCGCTCGTCCGAAACTTCTACAAAAGGGTTGCAAAATAAGTTTTAATCCAAATTTAGGAGTTCATACAATTGATTACGAGCTTTTCAACACGATTATATTGCAAAAACTCGATTTCTGTACTTTTTACTCAGTTAAAATTCTAACGGGTCCATTGTTCGGCCCATTTAGACCCGCTCGTCCGAAACCTCTACAAAAGGGTTGGAAAATAAGTTTTAATCCAAATTTAGGAGTTCATACAATTGATTATGAGCTTTTCAACACCATTATATTGCAAAAACTCGATTTCTGTACTTTTTACTCAGTTAAAATTCTAACAGGTCCATTGTTCGGCCCATTTAGACCCGCTCGTCCGAAACCTCTACAAAAGGGTCGCAAAATAAGTTTTAATCCAAATTTAGGAGTTCATACAATTGATTACGAGCTTTTCAACACGATTAAATTGCAAAAACTCGATTTCTGTACTTTTTACTCAGTTAAAATTCTAACGGGTCCATTGTTCGGCCCATTTAGACCCGATTGTCTGAAACCTCTACAAAAAAGACCGCAAAACAAGTTAGAATCAAATTTAGGAGTTCATATAATTGATTACGAGCTTTTCAACATGATTATATTGCAAAAACTCGATTTTTGTACTTTTTACACAGTTAAATTTCTAACGGGTCCATTGTTCGGCCCATTTAGACTCGCTCGTCCGGAACCTCTACAAAAAATACCGCAAAACAAGTTAGAATCAAATTTTAGGAGTTCATATAATTGATTACGAGCTTTTCAACACGATTATATTGCAAAAACTCGATTTTTGTACTTTTTACTCAGTTAAAATTCTAACAGGTCCATTGTTCGGCCCATTTAGACCCGCTCGTCCGAAACCTCTACAAAAGGGTTGCAAAATAAGTTTTAATCCAAACTTAGGAGTTCATACAATTGATTATGAGCTTTTCAACACAATTATATTGCAAAAACTCAATTTTTGTGCTTTTTACTCTGTTAAAATTCTAATGGGTCCATTGATCGGCCCATTTAGACCTGCTAGTCCGAAACCTCTACAAAAAAGACCGCAAAACAAAATAGAATCAAATTTTAGGAGTTTATATAATTGATTACGAGCTTTTCAACACGATTATATTGCAAAAACTCGATTACAGTACTTTTTACTCAGTTAAAATTCTAAAGGGTCCATTGTTCGGCCCATTTAGACCCGCTCGTCCGAAACCTCTACAAAAGGGTTGCAAAATAAGTTTTAATCCAAATTTAATAGTTCATACAATGGTTTATGAGCTTTTCAACACGATTATATTGCAAAACTCGATTTCTTTACTTTTTACTCAGTTAAAATTCTAACGGGTCCATTGTTCAGCCCATTTAGACCCGCTCGTTTGAAACCCAACAAAAAAGATCACAAAATAAGTTAGATTCAAGTTCTAGGAGTTCATATAATTGATTAAGAGCTTTTGAACACGTTTATATTGCAAAAACTCGATTACTGTATTTTTTACTCAGTTAAAATTCTAACGGGTCCATTGTTCGCCCCATTTAGACCCGCTCGTCCGAAAGCTCTACAAAAGGGTTGCAAAATAAGTTTTAATCCAAATTTAGGAGTTCATATAATTTATTATGAGCTTTTCAACACGATTATATTGCAAAAACTAGATTTCTGTACTTTTTATTCAGTTAAAATTCTAACAGGTCCATTGTTCGGCCCTTTTAGACCCGCTCGTCCGAAACCTCTACAAAAAAGACCGCAAAACAAGTTAGAATCAAATTTAGGAGTTCATATAATATATTACGAGCTTTTCAACACGATTATATTGCAAAAACTCGATTTTTGGACTTTTTACTCGGTTAAAATTCTAACGGGTCCATTGTTCGGCCCATTTAGACCCGCTCGTCCGAAACCTCTACAAAAAAGACCGCAAAACAAGTTAGAATAAAATTTAGGAGTTCATATAATTAATTACGAGCTTTTCGACACGATTATATTACAAAAATTCAATTATAGTACTTTTTACTAAGTTAAAATTCTAACGGGTCCATTGTTCATCCCATTTAGACCCGCTCGTCCGAAATCTCTACAAAATGGTTGCAAAATAAGTTTTAATCAAAATTTAGGAGTTCATACAATTGTTTACGAGCTTTTCAACACGATTATATTGCAAAAACTCGATTTCTATACTTTTTAGTCGGTTAAATATCTAACGGGTCCATTGTTTGGCCCATTTAGACCCGCTCATCCGAAACCGTTACAAAAAATATCGCAAAATAAGTTAGAATCAAATTCTAGGAGTTCATATAATTGATTAAGAGCTTTTGAACACAATTATATTGCAAAAACTCGATTTCTGTACTTTGTACTTAGTTAAAATTCTAACGGGTCCAATGTTCGGCCCATTTGGAACCGCTCATCCGAAACCTTTACAAAAGGATTGCAAAATAAGTTTAAATTCAAATTTAGGAGTTCATAAAATTGATTACGAGCTTTTCAACACGGTTATATTGAAAAAATTAGAATTCTGTACTTTTTATTCAGTTAATATTCTAACGGTAATATTCGCCCCATTTAGACCCGCTCGTCCGAAACCTCTACAAAAAAGACCGCAAAACAAGTTTTAATCAAATTTAAGAGTTCAGATAATTAATTTCGAGCTTTCCAACACGATTATATTGCAAAAACACGATTTCTGTACTTTTTACTCAGTTAAAATTCTAACAGGTCCATTGTTCAGCCCATTTAGACCCGCTCGTCCGAAACCTCTACAAAAAAAGACCGCAAAACAAGTTAGAATCAAATTTAGGAGTTCATATAATTCATTACGAGCTTTTCAACACGATTATATTGCAAAAACTCGATTTTTCTGTACTTTTTACTCAGTTAAAATTCTAACGGGTCCATTGTTCGGCCCATTTAGACCTGCTCGTCCGAAACCTCTACAAAAAAGACCGCAAAACAAGTTAGAATCAAATTTAGGAGTTCATATAATTGATTACGAGCTTTTCAACACGATTATATTACAAAAACTCGATTACAGTACTTTTTACTCAGTTAAAATTCTAACGGGTCCATTGTACGACCCATTTAGACCCGCTCGTCCGAAACCTCTACAAAAAGGTTGCAAAATAAGTTTTAATCCAAATTTAGGAGTTTATACAATTGTTTACGAGCTTTTCAACACGATTATATTGCAAAAACTCGATTTCTTTAATTTTTACTCAGTTAAAATTCTAATGGGTCCATTTTTCGGCCCATTTAGACACGCTCGTCTGAAACCGTTACAAAAAAGATCGCAAAATAAGTTAGAATCAAATTCTAGGAGTTCATATAATTGATTACGAGCTTTTCAACACGATTATATTGCAAAATCTCGATTACAGTACTTTTTACTCAGTTAAAATTCTAAAGGGTCCATTGTTCGGCCCATTTAGACTCGCTCGTCCGAAACCTCTACAAAAGGGTTGGAAAATAAGTTTTAATCCAAATTTAGAAGTTCATACAATTGATTACGAGCTTTTCGACATGATTATATTGCAAAAACCCGATTTCTGTACTTTTTACTCAGTTAAAATTCTAACGGGTCCATTGTTCGGCCCATTTAGACCCCCTCGTCCGAAACCTCTACAAAAAGGTTGCAAACTAAGTGTTAAACCAAATTTAGGGGTTCATACAATTGATTACAAGCTTTTCAACACGACTATATTGCAAAAACTTGATTTTTATACTTTTTACTCCGTTAAAATTCTAACGGGTCCATTGTTCGGCCTATTTAGACCCCCTCGTCCGAAACCTCTACAAAAGGATTGCAAACTTTAGTGTTAATCCAAATTTAGGAGTTCATACAATTGATTACGAGCTTTTCAACATGATTATATTGCAAAAACTCGATTTCTATACTTTTTACTCCGTTAAAATTCTAACGGGTCCATTGTTCGGCCCATTTAGACCCCCTCGTCCGAAACCTCTACAAAAGGATTGCAAACTTAAGTGTTAATCCAAATTTAGGAGTTCATACAATTGATTACGAGCTTTTCAACACGATTATATTGCAAAAACTCGATTTCTATACTTTTTACTCCGTTAAAATTCTAACGGGTCCATTGTTCGGCCCATTTAGACCCCCTCGTCCGAAACCTCTACAAAAAGGTTGCAAACTAAGTGTTAAACCAAATTTAGGGGTTCATACAATTGATTACAAGCTTTTCAACAAAACTAAATTGCAAAAACTCGATTTATGTACTTTTTACTCCGTTAAAATTCTAACGGGTCCATTGTTCGGCCCATTTAGACCCCCTCGTCCGAAACCTCTACAAAAGGATTGCAAACTTAAGTGTTAATCCAAATTTAGGAGTTCATACAATTGATTACGAGCTTTTCAACACTATTATATTGCAAAAACTCTATTTCTGTACTTTTGACTTAGTTAAAATTCTAACGGGTCCATTGTTCGGCCCATTTAGAACCGCTCGTCCGAAACCTCTACAAAAAAGACCGCAAAACAAGTTAGAATCAAATTTTAGGAGTTCATATAATTGATTACGAGCTTTTCAACATGATTATATTGCCAAAACTCGATTACTCTACTTTTTTACTTAGTTAAAATTCTAACGGGTCCATTGTTCGGCCCATTTAGACTCGCTCGTCCGAAACCTCTGCAAAAGGGTTGCAAAATAAGATTTAATCCAAATTTAGGAGTTCATACAATTGATTACGAGCTTTTTAACATGATTATATTGCAAAAACTCGATTTTATTACATTTTACTCAGTAAAAATTCTAACGGGTCCATTGTTCGGCCCATTTGGACCCGCTCATCCGAAACCTCTACAAAAGGGTTGCAAAATAAGTTTTAATCCTAATTTAGGAGTTCATAAAATTGATTACGAGATTTTCGACGTGATTATATTGCAAAAACCCGATTTCTGTACTTTTTACTCAGTTAAAATTCTAACGGGTCCATTGTTCGGCCCATTTAGACCCGCTCGTCCGAAACCTCTACAAAAGGGTTGCAAAATAAGTTTTAATCCAAACTTAGGAGTTCATACAATTGATTATGAGCTTTTCAACACAATTATATTGCAAAAACTCAATTTTTCTGCTTTTTACTCTATTAAAATTCTAACGGGTCCATTTTAGGCCCATTTAGACCCTCTCGTCCGAAACCTCTACAAAAAGGTTGCAAAATAAGTTTTAATCTAAATTTAGGAGTTCATAGAATTGATTAAGAGATTTTCAAACAGATTATATTGCAAAAACTCACTTTTGTACTTTCTACTCAGTTAAAATTCTAACGGATCCATTGTTCGGCCCATTTAGACCCGCTCGTCCGAAACCTTTACAAAAGGGTTGCAAAATAAGTTTAAATTCAAATTTAGGAGTTTATAAAATTGATTACGAGCTTTTCAACACGATTATATTGAAAAAATTAGAATTCTGTACTTTTTATTCAGTTAATATTCTAATGGTAATATTCGCCCCATTTAGAGCCGCTCGTCCGAAACCTCTACAAAAAAGACCGCAAAACAAGTTTTAATCAAATTTAAGAGTTCAGATAATTAATTTCGAGCTTTCCAACACGATTATATTGCAAAAACACGATTTCTGTACTTTTTACTCAGTTAAAATTCTAACAGGTCCATTGTTCAGCCCATTTAGACCCGCTCGTCCGAAACCTCTACAAAAAAAGACCGCAAAACAAGTTAGAATCAAATTTAGGAGTTCATATAATTCATTACGAGCTTTTCAACACGATTATATTGCAAAAACTCGATTTTTCTGTACTTTTTACTCAGTTAAAATTCTAACGGGTCCATTGTTCGGCCCATTTAGACCTGCTCGTCCGAAACCTCTACAAAAAAGACCGCAAAATAAGTTAGAATCAAATTTAGGAGTTCATATAATTGATTACGAGCTTTTCAACACGATTATATTACAAAAACTCGATTACAGTACTTTTTACTCAGTTAAAATTCTAACGGGTCCATTGTACGACCCATTTAGACCCGCTCGTCCGAAACCTCTACAAAAAGGTTGCAAAATAAGTTTTAATCCAAATTTAGGAGTTTATACAATTGTTTACGAGCTTTTCAACACGATTATATTGCAAAAACTCGATTTCTTTAATTTTTACTCAGTTAAAATTCTAATGGGTCCATTTTTCGGCCCATTTAGACACGCTCGTCTGAAACCGTTACAAAAAAGATCGCAAAATAAGTTAGAATCAAATTCTAGGAGTTCATATAATTGATTACGAGCTTTTCAACACGATTATATTGCAAAATCTCGATTACAGTACTTTTTACTCAGTTAAAATTCTAAAGGGTCCATTGTTCGGCCCATTTAGACCCGCTCGTCCGAAACCTCTACAAAAGGGTTGGAAAATAAGTTTTAATCCAAATTTAGAAGTTCATACAATTGATTACGAGCTTTTCGACATGATTATATTGCAAAAACCCGATTTCTGTACTTTTTACTCAGTTAAAATTCTAACGGGTCCATTGTTCGGCCCATTTAGACCCCCTCGTCCGAAACCTCTACAAAAAGGTTGCAAACTAAGTGTTAAACCAAATTTAGGGGTTCATACAATTGATTACAAGCTTTTCAACACAACTAAATTGCAAAAACTCGATTTATGTACTTTTTACTCCGTTAAAATTCTAACGGGTCCATTGTTCGGCCCATTTAGACCCCCTCGTCCGAAATCTCTACAAAAGGATTGCAAACTTAAATGTTAATCCAAATTTAGGAGTTCATACAATTGATTACGAGCTTTTCAACACGATTATATTGCAAAAACTCGATTTCTATACTTTTTACTCCGTTAAAATTCTAACGGGTCTATTGTTCGGCCCATTTAGACCCGCTCGTCCGAAACCTCTACAAAAAGGTTGCAAAATAAGTTTTAATCCAAATTTAGGAGTTCATACAATTGATTAAGAGATTTTCAAACAGATTATATTGCAAAAACTTACTTTTTGTACTTTCTACTCACTTAAAATTCTAACGGATCCATTGTTCGGCCCATTTAGACCCGCTCGTCCGAAACCTCTACAAAAGAGACCGCAAAACAAATTAGAATCAAATTTTAGGAGTTCATATAATTGATTACGAGCTTTTCAACATGATTATATTGCAAAAACTTAATTTCTGTACTTTGTACTCAGTTAAAATTCTAATGGGTCCAATGTTCGGCCCATTTAGACACGCTCATCCGAAACCTCTACAAAAGGGTTGCAAAATACGTTTTAATCCAAATTTAGGAGTTCATACAATTGATAACGAGCTTTTCAACACAATTAGTTTGCAAAAACTCGATTTTTGTACTTTTTACTCAGTTAAAATTCTAACGGGTCCATTGTTCGGCCCATTTAGACCCGCTCGCCTGAAACCTCAACTTAAAAGATCACAAAATAAATTAGAATCAAATTTTAGGAGTTCATATAATTGATAACGAGCTTTTCAACAGGATTACATTGCTAAAATTCAATTTATGTACTTTTTACTTAGTTAAAATTCTAATGAGCTTTCTTAAAAAAAATTCTAACGTGTCCATTGTTCGGCCCATTTAGACCCGCTCGTCCGAAACCTCTACAAAAAAGGGCTGCAAAATAAGTTTTAATCCTAATTTAGGAGTTCATATAATTGATTACGAGCTTTTCAACACTATTATATTGCAAAAACTTAATTTTTATACTTTTTACTCGGTTAAAATTCTAACGGGTCCATTGTTCAGCCCATTTAGACTCGATCGTCCGAAACCTTACGAAAAGGACCGCAAAGTAAGTTTTAATCGAAATTTAGGAGTTCATATAATTTATTACGAGCTTTTCAACACTATTATATTGCAAAAACTCGATTTCTGTACTTTTGACTCAGTTAAAATTCTAACGGGTCCATTGTTCGGCCCATTTAGACCCGCTCGTCCGAAACCTCTACAAAAAGACCGTAAAACAAGTTAGAATCAAATTTTAGGAGTTCATATAATTTATTACGAGCTTTTCAACACTATTATATTGCAAAAACTCGATTTCTGTACTTTTGACTCAGTTAAAATTCTAACGGGTCCATTGTTCGGCCCATTTAGACCCGCTCGTCCGAAACCTCTACAAAAAGACCGCAAAACAAGTTAGAATCAAATTTTAGGAGTTCATATAATTGATTATGAGCTTTTCAACACGATTATATTGCAAAAAACTCGGTTTATGTACTTTTTACTCAGTTAAAATTCTAACGGGTCCATTGTTCGGCCCATTTAGACCCGCTCGTCCGAAACCTCTACAAAAGGGTTGGAAAATAAGTTTTAATCCAAATTTAGGAGTTCATACAATTGATTACGAGCTTTTCAACACGATTATATTGCAAAAACTTGATTTCTGTACCTTTTACTCAGTTAAAATTCTAACGGGTTCTTTGTTCGGCCCATTTAGACCCGCTCGTCCGAAACCTCTACAAAAGGGTTGCAAAATAAGTTTTAATCCAAATTTAGGAGTTCATATAATTGATTATGAGCGTTTCAACACTATTATATTGCAAAAACTCGATTTCTATACTTTTTACTCAGTTAAAATTCTAACAGGTCCATTGTTCGGCCCATTTAGACCCGCTCGTCCGAAACCTCTACAAAAAGGTTGCAAAATAAGTTTTAATCCAAATTTAGGAGTTCATACAAATTATTATGGGCTTTTAAACATGATTATATTGCAAAAACTTGATTTCTATACTTTTTACTCAGTTAAAATTCTAACAGATCCATTGTTCGGCCCATTTAGAACCGCTCGTCCGAATCCTCTACAAAAAGGGTTGCAAAATAAGTTTTAATCCAAATTTAATAGTTCATACAATTGTTTACGGGCTTTTCAACACGATTATATTGCAAAACTCGATATCTTTACTTTTTACTCAGTTAAAATTCTAACGGGTTCATTGTTCTGCCCATTTAGACCCGCTCGTCCGAAACCGTTACAAAAAAGATCGCAAAATAAGTTAGAATCAAGTTCTAGGAGTTCATATAATTGCTTAAGAGCTTTTGAACACGATTATATTGCAAAAACTCGATTACTTTATTTTTTACTCAGTTAAAATTCTAACGGGTCCATTGTTCGCCCCATTTAGACCCGCTCGTCCGAAAGCTCTACAAAAAGGGTTGCAAAATAAGTTTAAATATAAATTTAGGAGTTCATATAATTGATTACGAGCTTTTCAACACGATTATATTGCAAAAACTCGATTTCTGTACTTTTTACTCAGTTAAAATTCTAACGGGTCCATTGTTCGGCCCATTTAGACCCGCTCGTCCGAAACCTCTACAAAAAGACCGCAAAACAAGTTAGAATCAAATTTAGGAATTCATATAATTGTTTAAGAGCTTTTCAACACGATTATATTACAAAAACTCGATTACAGTACTTTTTACTCGGTTAAAATTCTAACGGGTCCATTGTTCGGCCCATTTAGACCCGCTCGTCTGAAACCTCTACAAAAGGGTTGCAAAATAAGTTTTAATCCAAATTTAGGATTTCATACAATTGTTTACGAGCTTTTCAACACGATTATATCGCAAAAACTCGATTTCTTTAATTTTTACTCAGATAAAATTATAACGGGTCCATTGTTCAGCCCATTTAGACCCGCTCGTCCGAAACCGTTACAAAAAAGATCGCAAAATAAGTTAGAATCAAATTCTAGGAGTTCATATAATTGATTAACAGCTTTTGAACAAGATTATATTGCAAAAACTCGATTTTTGTACTTTTTACTCAGTTAAAATTCTAACAGGTCCATTGTTCGGCCCATTTAGACCCGCTCGTCCGAAACCTCTACAAAAGGGTTGCAAAATAAGTTTTAATCCAAATTTAGGAGTTCATACAATTGATTACGAGCTTTTCAACTCGATTATATTGCAAAAACTCGATTTCTATACTTTTTTCTCAGTTAAAATTCTAACAGGTCCAATGTTCGGCCCATTTAGGCCCGCTCGTCCGAAACCTCTACAAAAAAGACCGCAAAACAAGTTAGGAATCAAATTTTAGGTGTTCATATAATTGATTACGAGCTTTTCAACACGATTATATTACAAAAACTCGATTACAATACTTTTTACTCGGTTAAAATTCTAACGGGTCCATTGTTCGGCCCATTTATACCCGCTCGTCTGAAACCTCTACACAAGGGTTACAAATTAAGTTTTAATCCAAATTTAGGAGTTCATACAATTTTTTACGAGCTTTTCAACATGATTATATTGCAAAAACTCGATTTCTTTAATTTTTACTTAGTTAAAATTATAACGGGTCCATTGTTCGGCCCATTTAGACCCGCTCGTCCGAAACCGTTACAAAAAAGATCGCAAAATAAGTTAGAATCAAATTTTAAGAGTTCATATAATTTATTAAGAGCTTTTGAACACGATTATATTGCAAAAACTCGATTTTTGTACTTTTTACTCAGTTAAAATTCTAACAGGTCCATTGTTCGGCCCATTTAGACCCGCTCGTCCGAAACCTCTACAAAAGGGTTGCAAAACAAGTTTTAATCCAAATTTAGGAGTTCATACAATTGATTACGAGCTTTTCAACACGATTATATTGCAAAAACTCGATTTCTATACTTTTTTCTCAGTTAAAATTCTAACGGGTCCATTGTTCGGCCCATTTAGGCCCGCTCGTCCGAAACCTCTACAAAAAAGACCGCAAAACAAGTTAGAATCAAATTTTAGGAGTTCATATAATTGATTACGAGCTTTTCAACATGATTATATTGCAAAAACTCGATTACTGTACTTTTTTACTCAGTTAAAATTCTAACGGGTCCATTGTTCGGCCCATTTAGACTCGCTCGTCCGAAACCTCAGCAAAAGGGTTGCAAAATAAGATTTAATCCAAATTTAGGAGTTCATACAATTGATTACGAGCTTTTTAACATGATTATATTGCAAAAACTCGATTTTATTACATTTTACTCAGTAAAAATTCTAACGGGTCCATTGTTCGGCCCATTTGGACCCGCTCATCCGAAACCTCTACAAAAGGGTTGCAAAATAAGTTTTAATCCTAATTTAGGAGTTCATAAAATTGATTACGAGATTTTCGACGTGATTATATTGCAAAAACCCGATTTCTGTACTTTTTACTCAGTTAAAATTCTAACGGGTCCATTGTTCGGCCCATTAAGACCCCCTCGTCCGAAACCTCTACAAAAAGGTTGCAAACTAAGTGTTAAACCAAATTTAGGGGTTCATACAATTGATTACAAGCTTTTCAACACGACTATATTGCAAAAACTCGATTTTTGTACTTTTTACTCCGTTAAAATTCTAACGGGTCCATTGTTCGGCCCATTTAGACCCCATTGTCCGAAACCTTTACAAAAGGATTGCAAACTTAAGTGTTAATCCAAATTTAGGAGTTCATACAATTGATTACGAGCTTTTCAACACGATTATATTTCAAAAACTCGATTTCTATACTTTTTACTCTGTTAAAATTCTAACGGGTCTATTGTTCGTCCCATTTAGACCCGCTCGTCCGAAACCTCTACAAAAAGGTTGCAAAATAAGTTTTAATCCAAATTTAGGAGTTCATACAATTGATTAAGAGATTTTCGAACAGATTATATTGCAAAAACTCACTTTTTGTACTTTCTACTCACTTAAAATTCTAACAGATCCATTGTTCGGCCCATTTAGACCCGCTCGTCCGAAACCTCTACAAAAGAGACCGCAAAACAAATTAGAATCAAATTTTAGGAATTCATATAAATTATTACGAGCTTTTCAACATGATTATATTGCAAAAACTTGATTTCATTACTTTGTACTCAGTTAAAATTCTAACGGGTCCAATGTTCGGCTTATTTAGACACGCTCATCCGAAACCTCTACAAAAGGGTTGCAAAATACGTTTTAATCCAAATTTAGGAGTTCATACAATTGATAACGAGCTTTTCAACACAATTAGATTGCAAAAACTCGATTTTTGTACTTTTTTCTCAGTTAAAATTCTAACGGGTCCATTGTCCAGCCCATTTAGACCCGCTCGTCTGAAACCTCAACATAAAAGATCACAAAATAAGTTAGAATCAAATTTTAGGAGTTCATATAATTGATAACGAGCTTTTCAACACGATTATATTGCAAAAATTCAATTTCTGTACTTTTTACTTAGTTAAAATTCTAATGAGCTTTCTTAAAAAAATTATAACGTGTCCATTGTTCGGATCATTTAGACCCGCTCGTCCGAAACCTCTACAAAAAAGGGCTGCAAAATAAGTTTTAATCCAAATTTAGGAGTTCATATAATTGATTACGAGCTTTTCAACACTATTATATTGCAAAAACTTAATTTTTATACTTTTCACTCGGTTAAAATTCTAACGGGTCCATTGTTCGGCCCATTTAGACTCGATCGTCTGAAACCTTACGAAAAGGACTGCAAAGTAAGTTTTAATCAAAATTTAGAAGTTCATATAATTTATTACGAGCTTTTCAACACTATTATATTGCAAAAACTCGATTTCTGTACTTTTGACTCAGTTAAAATTCTAACGGGTCCAATTTTCGGCCCATTTAGACCCGCTCGTACGAAACCTCTACAAAAAGACCGTAAAATAAGTTAGAATCAAATTTTAGGAGTTCATATAATTGATTACGAGCTTTTCAACACGATTATATAGCAAAAACTCGATTTCTGTACTTTTTACTCGGTTAAAATTCTAACGGGTCCATTGTTCGGCCCATTTAGACCCAATCGTCCGAAACCTCTACAAAAGGGTTGCAAAATAAGTTTTAATCCAAATTTAGGAGTTCATACAATTGATTACGAGCTTTTCAACACAATTAGATTGCTAAAACTCGATTTTTGTACTTTTTACTCAGTTAAAATTCTAACGAGTCCATTGTTCGGCCCATTTAGACCCGCTCGCCTGAAACCTCAACATAAAAGATCACAAAATAAATTAGAATCAAATTTTAGGAGTTCATATAATTGATAACGAGCTTTTCAACAGGATTACATTGCAAAAATTCAATTTCTGTACTCTTTACTTAGTTAAAATTCTAATGAGCTTTCTTAAAAAAAAAATCTAACGTGTCCATTGTTCAACCCATTTTGTCCCGCTCGTCCGAAACCTCTACAAAAAAGGGCTGCAAAATAAGTTTTAATCCTAATTTAGGAGTTCATATAATTGATTACGAGCTTTTCAACACTATTATCTTGCAAAAATTTAATTTTTATACTTTTTACTCGGTTAAAATTCTAACGGGTCCATTGTTCGGCTCATTTAGACTCGATCGTCCGAAACCTTACGAAAAGGACCGCAAAGTAAGTTTTAATCGAAATTTAGGAGTTCATATAATTTATTACGAGCTTTTCAGCACTATTATATTGCAAAAACTCGATTTCTGTACTTTTGACTCAGTTAAAATTCTAACGGGTCCATTGTTCGGCCCATTTAGACCCGCTCGTCTGAAACCTCTACAAAAAGACCGCAAAACAAGTTAGAATTAAATTTTAGGAGTTCATATAATTGATTACGAGCTTTTCAACACGATTATATTGCAAAAACTCGATTTCTGTACTTTTTACTCAGTTAAAATTCTAACGGGTCCATTGTTCGGCCCATTTAGACCCGCTTGTCTGAAACCTCTACAAAAGGGTTGGAAAATAAGTTTTAATCCAAATTTAGGAGTTCATACAATTGATTACGAGCTTTTCAACACGATTATATTGCAAAAACTTGATTTCTATACCTTTTACTCAGTTAAAATTCTAACGGGTTCTTTGTTCGGCCCATTTAGACCCGCCTGTCCGAAACCTCTACAAAAGGGTTGCAAAATAAGTTTTAATCCAAATTTAGGAGTTCATATAATTGATTATGAGCTTTCCAACACGATTATATTGCGAAAACTCGATTTCTATACTTTTTACTCAGTTAAAATTCTAACAGGTCCATTGTTCGGCCCATTTAGACCCGCTCGTCCGAAACCTCTACAAAAAGGTTGCAAAATAAGTTTTAATCCAAATTTAGGAGTTCATACAATTTATTATGGGCTTTTCAACATGATTATATTTCAAAAACTCGATTTCTATACTTTTTACTCAGTTAAAATTCTAACGGGTCCATTGTTCGGCCCATTTAGACCCGCTCGTCCGAATCCTCTACAAAAAGGGTTGCAAAATAAGTTTTAATCCAAATTTAATAGTTCATACAATTGTTTACCAGCTTTTCAACACGATTATATTGCAAAACTCGATATATTTACTTTTTACTCAGTTAAAATTCTAACGGGTTCATTTTTCGGCCCATTTAGACCCGCTCGTCCGAAACCGTTACAAAAAAGATCGCAAAATAAGTTAGAATCAAGTTCTAGGAGTTCATATAATTGCTTAAGAGCTTTTGAACACGATTATATTGCAAAAACTCGATTACTTTATTTTTTACTCAGTTAAAATTCTAACGGGTCCATTGTTCGCCCCATTTAGACCCGCTCGTCCGAAAGCTCTACAAAAAGGGTTGCAAAATAAGTTTTAATCCAAATTTAGGAGTTCATATAATTGATTATGAGCTTTTCAACACTATTATATTGCAAAAACTCGATTTCTGTACTTTTTACTAAGTTAAAATTCTAACAGGTCCATTGTTCGCCCCATTTAAACCTGCTCGTCTAAAACCTCTACAAAAAAGACCGCAAAACAAGTTAGAATGAAATTTAGGAGTTCATATAATTGATTACGAGCTTCTCAACATGATTATATTGTAAAAACTCGATTTATGTACTTTTTACACAGTTAAAATTCTAGCGGGTCCATTGTTCGGCCCATTTAGACCCGCTCGTCCGAAACCACTACAAAAAGACCTCAAAGCAAGTTAGAATCAAATTTAGGAGTTCATATAATTGATTACGAGCTTTTCAACACGATTATATTACAAAAACTCAATTACAGTACTTTTTACTCGGTTAAAATTCTAACGGGTCCATTGTTCGGCCCATTTAGACCCGCTCGTCTGAAACCTCTACAAAAGGGTTGCAAAATAAGTTTTAATCCAAATTTAGGAGTTCATACAATTGTTTACGAGCTTTTCAACACGATTATATTGCAAAAACTCGATTTCTTTAATTTTTACTCAGTTAAAATTATAACGGGTCCATTGTTCAGCCCATTTAGACCCGCTCGTCCGAAACCGTTACAAAAAGATCGCAAAATAAGTTAGAATCAAATTCTAGGAGTTCATATAATTGATTAAGAGCTTTTGAACACGATTATATTGCAAAAACTCGATTTTTGTACTTTTTACTCAGTTAAAATTCTAACAGGTCCATTGTTCGGCCCATTTAGACCCACTCGTCCGAAACCTCTACAAAAGGGTTGCAAAATAAGTTTTAATCCAAATTTAGGAGTTCATACAATTGATTACGAGCTTTTCAACACGATTATATTGCAAAAGCTCGATTTCTATATTTTTTTCTCAGTTAAAATTCTAACAGGTCCATTGTTCGGCCCATTTATGCCCGCTCGTCCGAAACCTCTAAAAAAAGACCGTAAAACAAGTTAGGAATAAAATTTTAGGAGTTCATATAATTGATTACGAGCTTTTCAACACGATTATATTACAAAAACTCGATTACAGTACTTTTTACTCGGTTAAAATTCTAACGGGTCCATTGTTCGGCCCATTTAGACCCGCTCGTCTGAAACCTCTACACAAGGGTTGCAAATTAAGTTTTAATCCAAATTTAGGAGTTCATACAATTGTTTACGAGCTTTTCAACACGATTATATTGCAAAAACTCGATTTCTTTAATTTTTACTCAGTTAAAATTATAACGGGTCCATTGTTCGGCCCATTTAGACCCGCTCGTCCGAAAACGTTACAAAAAAGATCGCAAAATAAGTTTGAATCAAATTCTAAGAGTTCATATAATTGATTAAGAGCTTTTGAACACGATTATATTGCAAAAACTCGATTTTTGTACTTTTTACTCAGTTAAAATTCTAACAGGTCCATTGTTCGGCCCATTTAGACCCGCTCGTCCGAAACCTCTACAAAAGGGTTGCAAAATAAGTTTTAATCCAAATTTAGGAGTTCATACAATTGATTACGAGCTTTTCAACACGATTATATTGCAAAAGCTCGATTTCTATACTTTTTTCTCAGTTAAAATTCTAACAGGTCCATTGTTCGGCCCATTTATGCCCGCTCGTCCGAAACCTCTAAAAAAAAGACCGTAAAACAAGTTAGGAATAAAATTTTAGGAGTTCATATAATTGATTACGAGCTTTTCAACACGATTATATTACAAAAACTCGATTACAGTACTTTTTACTCGGTTAAAATTCTAACGGGTCCATTGTTCGGCCCATTTAGGCCCGCTCGTCTGAAACCTCTACACAAGGGTTGCAAATTAAGTTTTAATCCAAATTTAGGAGTTCATACAATTGTTTACGAGCTTTTCAACACGATTATATTGCAAAAACTCGATTTCTTTAATTTTTACTCAGTTAAAATTATAACGGGTCCATTGTTCGGCCCATTTAGACCCGCTCGTCCGAAAACGTTACAAAAAAGATCGCAAAATAAGTTTGAATCCAAATTTAAGAGTTCATACAATTGATTATGAGCTTTTCAACACGATTATATTGCAAAAACTCGATTTTTGTACTTTTTACTCAGTTAAAATTCTAACAGGTCCATTGTTCGGCCCATTTAGACCCATTCGTCCGAAACCTCTACAAAAGGGTTGCAAAATAAGTTTTAATCCAAATTTAGGAGTTCATACAATTGATTACGAGCTTTTCAACACGATTATATTGCAAAAGCTCGATTTCTATACTTTTTTCTTAGTTAAAATTCTAACAGGTCCATTGTTCGGCCCATTTAGGCCCGCTCGTCCGAAACCTCTACAAAAAAGACCGCAAAACAAGTTAGAATCAAATTTTAGGAGTTCATATAATTGATTACGAGCTTTTCAACACGATTATATTACAAAAACTCGATTACAGTACTTTTTACTCGGTTAAAATTCTAACGGGTCCATTGTTCGGCCCATTTAGGCCCGCTCGTCTGAAACCTCTACACAAGGGTTGCAAATTAAGTTTTAATCCAAATTTAGGAGTTCATACAATTGTTTACGAGCTTTTCAACACGATTATATTGCAAAAACTCGATTTCTTTAATTTTTACTCAGTTAAAATTATAACGGGTCCATTGTTCGGCCCATTTAGACCCGCTCGTCCGAAAACGTTACAAAAAAGATCGCAAAATAAGTTTGAATCCAAATTTAAGAGTTCATACAATTGATTATGAGCTTTTCAACACGATTATATTGCAAAAACTCGATTTTTGTACTTTTTACTCAGTTAAAATTCTAACAGGTCCATTGTTCGGCCCATTTAGACCCATTCGTCCGAAACCTCTACAAAAGGGTTGCAAAATAAGTTTTAATCCAAATTTAGGAGTTCATACAATTGATTACGAGCTTTTCAACACGATTATATTGCAAAAGCTCGATTTCTATACTTTTTTCTTAGTTAAAATTCTAACAGGTCCATTGTTCGGCCCATTTAGGCCCGCTCGTCCGAAACCTCTACAAAAAAGACCGCAAAACAAGTTAGAATCAAATTTTAGGAGTTCATATAATTGATTACGAGCTTTTCAACACGATTATATTACAAAAACTCGATTATAGTACTTTTTACTCAGTTAAAATTCTAATGGGTCCATTGCTCGGCCCATTTAGACCCGCTCGTCCGAAACCTCTACAAAAAAG
Organism: Hibiscus trionum; assembly: GCA_030270665.1. NCBI lineage: Eukaryota > Viridiplantae > Streptophyta > Magnoliopsida > Malvales > Malvaceae > Hibiscus > Hibiscus trionum. The sequence goes on along the minus strand of BSYR01000010.1, from coordinate 30,433,659 downwards.
ACCGCAAAACAAGTTTTAATCAAATTTAAGAGTTCAGATAATTAATTTCGAGCTTTCCAACATGATTATATTGCAAAAACTCGATTTCTGTACTTTTTACTCTGTTAAAATTCTAACGGGTTCTTTGTTCGGCCCATTTAGACCCGTTCGTCCGAAACCTCTGTACTTTTTAGGAGTTCATATAATTGATTACGAGCTTTTCAACATGATTATATTGCAAAAACTCGACTTCTGTACTTTTTACTCGGTTAAAATTCTAACTGGTCCATTGTTCGGCCCATTTAGACCCGCTCGTCCGAAACCTCTACAAAAAAGACCGCAAAACAAGTTAGAATCAAATTTAGGAGTTCATATAATTGATTACGAGCTTTTCAACACGATTATATTACAAAAACTCGATTATAGTACTTTTTACTCAGTTAAAATTCTAATGGGTCCATTGCTCGGCCCATTTAGACCCGCTCGGCCGAAACCTCTACAAAAGGGTTGGAAAATAAGTTTTAATCCAAATTTAAGAGTTCATACAATTGATTATGAGCTTTTCAACACGATTATATTGCAAAAACTCGATTTTTGTACTTTTTACTCAGTTAAAATTCTAACAGGTCCATTGTTCGGCCCATTTAGACCCACTCATCCGAAACCTCTACAAAAGGGTTGCAAAATAAGTTTTAATCCAAATTTAGGAGTTCATACAATTGATTACGAGCTTTTCAACATGATTATATTGCAAAAGCTCGATTTCTATACTTTTTTCTCAGTTAAAATTCTAACAGGTCCATTGTTCGGCCCATTTAGGCCCGCTCGTCCGAAACCTCTAAAAAAGACCGTAAAACAAGTTAGGAATAAAATTTTAGGAGTTCATATAATTGATTACGAGCTTTTCAACACGATTATACTACAAAAACTCGATTACAGTACTTTTTACTCGGTTAAAATTCTAACGGGTCCATTGTTCGGCCCATTTAGACCCGCTCGTCTGAAACCTCTACACAAGGGTTGCAAATTAAGTTTTAATCCAAATTTAGGAGTTCATACAATTGTTTACGAGCTTTTCAACACGATTATATTGCAAAAACTCGATTTCTTTAATTTTTACTCAGTTAAAATTATAACGGGTCCATTGTTCGGCCCATTTAGACCCGCTCGTCCGAAACCGTTACAAAAAAGATCGCAAAATAAGTTTGAATCAAATTCTAAGAGTTCATATAATTGATTAAGAGCTTTTGAACACGATTATATTGCAAAAACTCGATTTTTGTACTTTTTACTCAGTTAAAATTCTAACAGGTCCATTGTTCGGCCTATTTAGACCCGCTCGTCCGAAACCTCTACAAAAGGGTTGCAAAATAAGTTTTAATCCAAATTTAGGAGTTCATACAATTGATTACGAGCTTTTCAACACGATTATATTGCAAAAACTCGATTTCTATACTTTTTTCTCAGTTAAAATTCTAACAGGTCCATTGTTCGGCCCATTTAGGCCCGCTCGTCCGAAACCTCTACAAAAAAGACCGCAAAACAAGTTAGGAATCAAATTTTAGGTGTTCATATAATTGATTACGAGCTTTTCAACACGATTATATTACAAAAACTCGATTACAGTACTTTTTACTCGGTTAAAATTCTAACGGGTCCATTGTTCGGCCCATTTAGACCCGCTCGTCTAAAACCTCTACAAAAAGGGTTGCAAAATAAGTTTTAATCCAAATTTAGGAGTTCATATAGTTGATTACGAGCTTTTCAACATGATTATATTGCAAAAACTCGATTACTGTACTTTTTACTCAGTTAAAATTCTAACGGGTCCATTGTTCGGCCCATTTAGACCCGCTCGTCCGAAACCTCTGCAAAAGGGTTGCAAAATAAGATTTAATCCAAATTTAGGAGTTCATACAATTGATTACGAGCTCTTTAACATGATTATATTGCAAAAACTCGATTTTATTACATTTTACTCAGTAAAAATTCTAACGGGTCCATTGTTCGGCCCATTTGGACCCGCTCGTCCGAAACCTCTACAAAAGAGACCGCAAAACAAATTAGAATCAAATTTTAGGAGTTCATATAAATTATTACGAGCTTTTCAACATGATTATATTGCAAAAACTTGATTTCATTACTTTGTACTCAGTTAAAATTCTAACGGGTCCAATGTTCGGCCCATTTAGACACGCTTATCCGAAACCTCTACAAAAGGGTTGCAAAATACGTTTTAATCCAAATTTAGGAGTTCATACAATTGCTTACGAGCTTTTCAACACAATTAGATTGCAAAAACTCGATTTTTGTACTTTTTTCTCAGTTAAAATTCTAACGGGTCCATTGTCCGGCCTATTTAGACCCGCTCGTCTGAAACCTCAACATAAAAGATCACAAAATAAGTTAGAATCAAATTTTAGGAGTTCATATAATTGATAACGAGCTTTTCAACACGATTATAATGCAAAAATTCAATTTCTGTACTTTTTACTTAGTTAAAATTCTAATGAGCTTTCTTAAAAAAATTCTAACGTGTCCATTGTTCGGATCATTTAGACCCGCTCGTCCGAAACCTCTACAAAAAAGGGCTGCAAAATAAGTTTTAATCCAAATTTAGGAGTTCATATAATTGATTACGAGCTTTTCAACACTATTATATTGCAAAAACTTAATTTTTATACTTTTCACTCGGTTAAAATTCTAACGGGTCCATTGTTCGGCCCATTTAGACTCGATCGTCTGAAACCTTACGAAAAGGACTGCAAAGTAAGTTTTAGTCGAAATTTAGAAGTTCATATAATTTATTACGAGCTTTTCAACACTATTATATTGCAAAAACTCGATTTCTGTACTTTTGACTCAGTTAAAATTCTAACGGGTCCAATTTTCGGCCCATTTAGACCCGCTCGTACGAAACCTCTACAAAAAGACCGTAAAACAAGTTAGAATCAAATTTTAGGAGTTCATATAATTGATTACGAGCTTTTCAACACGATTATATAGCAAAAACTCGATTTCTGTACTTTTTACTCAGTTAAAATTCTAACAGGTCCATTGTTCGGCCCATTTAAACCTGCTCGTCCGAAACCTCTACAAAAAAGACCGCAAAACAGGTTAGAATCAAATTTAGGAGTTCATATAATTGATTACGAGCTTTTCAACATGATTATATTGCAAAAACTCGATTTATGTACTTTTTACATAGTTAAAATTCTAACGGGTCCATTGTTCGGCCCATTTAGACCTGCTCGTCCGAAACCTCTACAAAAAGACCGCAAAACAAGTTAGAATCAAATTTAGGAGTTCATATAATTGTTTAAGAGCTTTTCAACACGATTATATTACAAAAACTCGATTACAGTACTTTTTACTCGGTTAAAATTCTAACGGGTCCATTGTTCGGCCCATTTAGACCCGCTCGTCTGAAACCTCTACAAAAGGGTTGCAAAATAAGTTTTAATCCAAATTTAGGATTTCATACAATTGTTTACGAGCCTTTCAACACGATTATATCGCAAAAACTCGATTTCTTTAATTTTTACTCAGATAAAATTATAACGGGTCCATTGTTCAGCCCATTTAGACCCGCTCGTCCGAAACCGTTACAAAAAAGATCGCAAAATAAGTTAGAATCAAATTCTAGGAGTTCATATAATTGATTAACAGCTTTTGAACAAGATTATATTGCAAAAACTCGATTTTTGTACTTTTTACTCAGTTAAAATTCTAACAGATCCATTGTTCGGCCCATTTAGACCCGCTCGTCCGAAACCTCTACAAAAGGGTTGCAAAATAAGTTTTAATCCAAATTTAGGAGTTCATACAATTGATTACGAGCTTTTCAACTCGATTATATTGCAAAAACTCGATTTCTATACTTTTTTCTCAGTTAAAATTCTAACAGGTCCATTGTTCGGCCCATTTAGGCCCGCTCGTCCGAAACCTCTACAAAAAAGACCGCAAAACAAGTTAGGAATCAAATTTTAGGTGTTCATATAATTGATTACGAGCTTTTCAACACGATTATATTACAAAAACTCGATTACAATACTTTTTACTCGGTTAAAATTCTAACGGGTCCATTGTTCGGCCCATTTATACCCGCTCGTCTCAAACCTCTACACAAGGGTTACAAATTAAGTTTTAATCCAAATTTAGGAGTTCATACAATTTTTTACGAGCTTTTCAACACGATTATATTGCAAAAACTCGATTTCTTTAATTTTTACTTAGTTAAAATTATAACGGGTCCATTGTTCGGCCCATTTAGACCCGCTCGTCCGAAACCGTTACAAAAAAGATCGCAAAATAAGTTAGAATCAAATTTTAAGAGTTCATATAATTTATTAAGAGCTTTTGAACACGATTATATTGCAAAAACTCGATTTTTGTACTTTTTACTCAGTTAAAATTCTAACAGGTCCATTGTTCGGCCCATTTAGACCCGCTCGTCCGAAACCTCTACAAAAGGGTTGCAAAACAAGTTTTAATCCAAATTTAGGAGTTCATACAATTGATTAAGAGCTTTTCAACACGATTATATTGCAAAAACTCGATTTCTATACTTTTTTCTCAGTTAAAATTCTAACGGGTCCATTGTTCGGCCCATTTAGGCCCGCTCGTCCGAAACCTCTACAAAAAAGACCGCAAAACAAGTTAGAATCAAATTTTAGGAGTTCATATAATTGATTACGAGCTTTTCAACATGATTATATTGCAAAAACTCGATTACTGTACTTTTTTACTCAGTTAAAATTCTAACGGGTCCATTGTTCGGCCCATTTAGACTCGCTCGTCCGAAACCTCTGCAAAAGGGTTGCAAAATAAGATTTAATCCAAATTTAGGAGTTCATACAATTGATTACGAGCTTTTTAACATGATTATATTGCAAAAACTCGATTTTATTACATTTTACTCAGTAAAAATTCTAACGGGTCCATTGTTCGGCCCATTTGGACCCGCTCATCCGAAACCTCTACAAAAGGGTTGCAAAATAAGTTTTAATCCTAATTTAGGAGTTCATAAAATTGATTACGAGATTTTCGACGTGATTATATTGCAAAAACCCGATTTCTGTACTTTTTACTCAGTTAAAATTCTAACGGGTCCATTGTTCGGCCCATTAAGACCCCCTCATCCGAAACCTCTACAAAAAGGTTGCAAACTAAGTGTTAAACCAAATTTAGGGGTTCATACAATTGATTACAAGCTTTTCAACACGACTATATTGCAAAAACTCGATTTCTGTACTTTTTACTCCGTTAAAATTCTAACGGGTCCATTGTTCGGCCCATTTAGACCCCCTTGTCCGAAACCTTTACAAAAGGATTGCAAACTTAAGTGTTAATCCAAATTTAGGAGTTCATACAATTGATTACGAGCTTTTCAACACGATTATATTTCAAAAACTCGATTTCTATACTTTTTACTCCGTTAAAATTCTAACGGGTCTATTGTTCGGCCCATTTAGACCCGCTCGTCCGAAACCTCTACAAAAAGGTTGCAAAATAAGTTTTAATCCAAATTTAGGAGTTCATACAATTGATTAAGAGATTTTCGAACAGATTATATTGCAAAAACTCACTTTTTGTACTTTCTACTCACTTAAAATTCTAACAGATCCATTGTTCGGCCCATTTAGACCCGCTCGTCCGAAACCTCTACAAAAGAGACCGCAAAACAAATTAGAATCAAATTTTAGGAATTCATATAAATTATTACGAGCTTTTCAACATGATTATATTGCAAAAACTTGATTTCATTACTTTGTACTCAGTTAAAATTCTAACGGGTCCAATGTTCGGCCCATTTAGACACGCTCATCCGAAACCTCTACAAAAGGGTTGCAAAATACGTTTTAATCCAAATTTAGGAGTTCATACAATTGATAACGAGCTTTTCAACACAATTAGATTGCAAAAACTCGATTTTTGTACTTTTTTCTCAGTTAAAATTCTAACGGGTCCATTGTCCAGCCCATTTAGACCCGCTCGTCTGAAACCTCAACATAAAAGATCACAAAATAAGTTAGAATCAAATTTTAGAAGTTCATATAATTGATAACGAGCTTTTCAACACGATTATATTGCAAAAATTCAATTTCTGTACTTTTTACTTAGTTAAAATTCTAATGAGCTTTCTTAAAAAAATTATAACGTGTCCATTGTTCGGATCATTTAGACCCGCTCGTCCGAAACCTCTACAAAAAAGGGCTGCAAAATAAGTTTTAATCCAAATTTAGGAGTTCATATAATTGATTACGAGCTTTTCAACACTATTATATTGCAAAAACTTAATTTTTATACTTTTCACTCGGTTAAAATTCTAACGGGTCCATTGTTCGGCCCATTTAGACTCGACCGTCTGAAACCTTACGAAAAGGACTGCAAAGTAAGTTTTAATCAAAATTTAGAAGTTCATATAATTTATTACGAGCTTTTCAACACTATTATATTGCAAAAACTCGATTTCTGTACTTTTGACTCAGTTAAAATTCTAACGGGTCCAATTTTCGGCCCATTTAGACCCGCTCGTACGAAACCTCTACAAAAAGACCGTAAAATAAGTTAGAATCAAATTTTAGGAGTTCATATAATTGATTACGAGCTTTTCAACACGATTATATAGCAAAAACTCGATTTCTGTACTTTTTACTCGGTTAAAATTCTAACGGGTCCATTGTTCGGCCCATTTAGACCCAATCGTCCGAAACCTCTACAAAAGGGTTGCAAAATAAGTTTTAATCCAAATTTAGGAGTTCATACAATTGATTACGAGCTTTTCAACACAATTAGATTGCTAAAACTCGATTTTTGTACTTTTTACTCAGTTAAAATTCTAACGAGTCCATTGTTCGGCCCATTTAGACCCGCTCGCCTGAAACCTCAACATAAAAGATCACAAAATAAATTAGAATCAAATTTTAGGAGTTCATATAATTGATAACGAGCTTTTCAACAGGATTACATTGCAAAAATTCAATTTCTGTACTCTTTACTTAGTTAAAATTCTAATGAGCTTTCTTAAAAAAATTCTAACGTGTCCATTGTTCGACCCATTTAGACCCGCTCGTCCGAAACCTCTACAAAAAAGGGCTGCAAAATAAGTTTTAATCCTAATTTAGGAGTTCATATAATTGATTACGAGCTTTTCAACACTATTATCTTGCAAAAATTTAATTTTTATACTTTTTACTCGGTTAAAATTCTAACGGGTCCATTGTTCGGCCCATTTAGACTCGATCGTCCGAAACCTTACGAAAAGGACCGCAAAGTAAGTTTTAATCGAAATTTAGGAGTTCATATAATTTATTACGAGCTTTTCAGCACTATTATATTGCAAAAACTCGATTTCTGTACTTTTGACTCAGTTAAAATTCTAACGGGTCCATTGTTCGGCCCATTTAGACCCGCTCGTCTGAAACCTCTACAAAAAGACCGCAAAACAAGTTAGAATTAAATTTTAGGAGTTCATATAATTGATTACGAGCTTTTCAACACGATTATATTGCAAAAACTCGATTTCTGTACTTTTTACTCAGTTAAAATTCTAACGGGTCCATTGTTCGGCCCATTTAGACCCGCTCGTCTGAAACCTCTACAAAAGGGTTGGAAAATAAGTTTTAATCCAAATTTAGGAGTTCATACAATTGATTACGAGCTTTTCAACACGATTATATTGCAAAAACTCGATTTCTATACTTTTTTCTCAGTTAAAATTCTAACAGGTCCATTGTTCGCCCCATTTAAACCTGCTCGTCCGAAACCTTTACAAAAAAGACCGCAAAACAAGTTAGAATCAAATTTTAGGAGTTCATATAGTTGATTACAAGCTTTTCAACATGATTATATTGCAAAAACTCGATTACTGTACTTTTTACTCAGTTAAAATTCTAACGGGTCTATTGTTCGGCCCATTTAGACCCGCTCGTCCGAAACCTCTGCAAAAGGGTTGCAAAATAAGATTTAATCCAAATTTAGGAGTTCATACAATTGATTACGAGCTCTTTAACATGATTATATTGCAAAAACTCGATTTTATTACATTTTACTCAGTAAAAATTCTAACGGGTCCATTGTTCGGCCCATTTGGACCCGCTCATCCGAAACCTCTACAAAAGGGTTGCAAAATAAGTTTTAATCCTAATTTAGGAGTTCATACAATTGATTACGAGATTTTCGACGTGATTATATTGCAAAAACCCGATTTCTGTACTTTTTACTAAGTTAAAATTCAAACGGGTCCATTGTTCGGCCCATTAAGACCCCCTCGTCCGAAACCTCTACAAAAGGTTGCAAACTAAGTGTTAAACCAAATTTAGGGGTTCATACAATTGATTACAAGCTTTTCAACACGACTATATTGCAAAAACTTGATTTCTGTACTTTTTACTCCGTTAAAATTCTAACGGGTCCATTGTTCGGCCCATTTAGACCCCCTCGTCCGAAACCTTTACAAAAGGATTGCAAACTTAAGTGTTAATCCAAATTTAGGAGTTCGTACAATTGATTACGAGCTTTTCAACACGATTATATTTCAAAAACTCGATTTCTATACTTTTTACTCCGTTAAAATTCTAACGGGTCTATTGTTCGGCCCATTTAGACCCGCTCGTCCGAAACCTCTACAAAAAGGTTGCAAAATAAGTTTTAATCCAAATTTAGGAGTTCATACAATTGATTAAGAGATTTTCAAACATATTATATTGCAAAAACTCACTTTTTGTACTTTCTACTCACTTAAAATTCTAACGGATCCATTGTTCGGCCCATTTAGACCCGCTCGTCCGAAACCTCTACAAAAGAGACCGCAAAACAAATTAGAATCAAATTTTAGGAGTTCATATAAATTATTACGAGCTTTTCAACATGATTATATTGCAAAAACTTGATTTCATTACTTTGTACTCAGTTAAAATTCTAACGGGTCCAATGTTCGGCCCATTTAGACACGCTCATCCGAAACCTCTACAAAAGGGTTGCAAAATACGTTTTAATCCAAATTTATGAGTTCATACAATTGCTTACGAGCTTTTCAACACGATTATATTGCAAAAACTCGATTTCTTTACTCAGTTAAAATTCTAACGGGTACATTGTTCGGCCCATTTGGACCCGCTCGTCCGAAACCTCTACAAAAGGGTTGCAAAATAAGTTTTAATCCAAATTTAGGAGTTCATACAATTGATTATGAGCTTTTCAACACAATTATATTGCAAAAACTCGATTTTTCTGCTTTTTACTCAGTTAAAAATCTAACGGGTCCATTGTTCGGCCCATTTAGACCCGCTCGTTCGAAACCTCTACAAAAGGGTTGCAAAATAAGTTTTAATCCAAATTTAGGAGTTCATACAACTGATTAAGAGATTTTCAAACGGATTATATTGCAAAACTCAGTTTTTGTACTTTCTACTCAGTTAAAATTCTAACGGATCCATTGTTCGGCCCACTTAGACCCGCTCGTCCGAAACCTCTACAAAAAAGACCGCAAAACAAGTTAGAATCAAATTTTAGGAGTTCATATGATTACGAGCTTTTCAACAAGATTATATTGCAAAAACTTGTTTTCTGTACTTTGTACTCAGTTAAAATTCTAACGGGTCCAATGTTTGGCCCATTTAGACACGCTCATCTGAAACCTCTACAAAAGGGTTGCAAAATACGTTTTAATCCAAATTTAGGAGTTCATACAATTGATAACGAGCTTTTCAACACAATTAGATTGCAAAAACTCGATTTTTGTACTTTTTCTCAGTTAAAATTCTAACGGGTCCATTGTTCGGCCCATTTAGACCCGCTCGTCAAAAACCTCTACAAAAAGACCGCAAAACAAGTTTTAATCAAATTTTAGGAGTTCATATAATTGATTACAAGCTTTTCATCACGATTATATTGCAAAAACTCGATTTATGTACTTTTTACTCAGTTAAAATTCTAACGGGTCCATTGTTCGACCCATTTAGACCCGCTAGTCCGAAACCTCTACAAAAGGGTTGGAAAAAGTTTTAATCCAAATTTAGGAGTTCATACAATTGATTACGAGCTTTTCAACACGATTATATTGCCAAAACTCGATTTCTGTACTTTTTACTCAGTTAAAATTCTAACGGGTCCATTGTTCGGCCATTTAGACCCGCTCGTCCAAAACCTCTACAAAAAAGACCGCAAAACAGTTTTTAATCAAATTTTAGGAGTTCATAAAATTGATTACGTGCTTTTCAACACGATTATATTGCAAAAACTCGATTTCTGTACTTTTTACTCAGTTAAAATTCTAACGGGTCTATTGTTCGGCCCATTTAGACCAGCTCGTCTGAAACCTCTACAAAAGGGTTGGAAAATAAGTTTTAATCCAAATTTAGGAGTTCATACAATTGATTACGAGCTTTTCAACACGATTATATTGCAAAAACTTGATTTCTATACTTTTTACTCAGTTAACATTCTAACATGTCCATTGTTCGGTCCATTTAGACCCGCTCGTCCGAAACCTCTACAAAAGGGTTGCAAAATAAGTTTTAATCCAAATTTAGGAGTTCATACAATTGATTACGAGCTTTTCAACACGATTATATTGCAAAAACTCGATTTCTGTACTTTTCACTCAATTAAAATTCTAACGGGTCCATTGTTCGGCCCATTTAGACCCGCTCGTCCGAAACCTCTACAAAAGGGTTGGAAAATAAGTTTTAATCCAAATTTAATAGTTCATACAATTGATTACGAGCTTTTCAACACGACTATATTGCAAAAACTTGATTTCTGTACTTTTTACTCAGTTAAAATTCTAACAGGTCCATTGTTCGGCCCATTTAGACCCGCTCGTCCGAAACCTCTACAAAAGGGTTGCAAAATAAGTTTTAATCCAAATTTAGAAGTTCATACAATTGATTACGAGCTTTTCAACACGATTATATTGCAAAAACTCGATTTATGTACTTTTTACTTAGTTAAAATTCTAACGGGTCCATTGTTCGGCCCATTTAGACCTGCTCGTCCGAAACCTCTACAAAAAGGGTTGCAAAATAAGTTTTAATCCAAATTTAGGAGTTCATACAATTGATTAAGAGATTTTCAAACAGATTATATTGCAAAAACTTGATTTCTATACTTTTTACTCAGTTAAAATTCTAACAGGTCCATTGTTCGGTCCATTTAGACCCGCTCTTCCGAAACCTCTACAAACGGGTTGCAAAATAAGTTTTAATCCAAATTTAGGAGTTCATACAATTGATTACGACCTTTTCAACACGATTATATTGCAAAAACTCGATTTCTGTACTTTTCACTCAGTTAAAATTCTAACGGGTCCATTGTTCGGCCCATTTAGACCCGCTCGTCCGAAACCTATACAAAAGGGTTGGAAAATAAGTTTTAATCCAAATTTAGTAGTTCATACAATTGATTACGAGCTTTTCAACACGACTATATTGGCAAAACTCGATTTTTGTACTTTTTACTCTGTTAAAGTTCTAACAGGTCCATTGTTCGGCCCATTTAGACCCGCTCGTCCGAAACCTCTACAAAAGGGTTGCAAAATAAGTTTTAATCCAAACTTAGGAGTTCATACAATTGATTATGAGCTTTTCAACACAATTATATTGCAAAAACTCCATTTTTGTGCTTTTTACTCTGTTAAAATTCTAATGGGTCCATTGTTAGGCCCATTTAGACCCGCTAGTCCGAAACCTCTACAAAAGGGTTAGAAAATAAGTTTTAATTCAAATTTAGGAGTTCATACAATTGATTACGAGCTTTTCAACACAATTATATTGCAAAAACTCGATTACTGTATTTTTTACTCATTTAAAATTCTAACGGGTCCATTGTTCGCCCCATTTAGCGTCGCTCGTCCGAAACCTCTACAAAAAGGGTTGCAAAATAAGTTTTAATCCAAATTTAGGAGTTCATACAATTGATTAAGAGATTTTCAAACAAATTATATTTCAAAAACCCACTTTTTGTACTTTCTACTCAGTTAAAATTCTAACGGGTCCATTGTTCGGCCCATTTAGACCCTCTCATATGAAACCTCTACAAAAGGGTTGCAAAATAAGTTTTAATCCAAATTTAGGAGTTCATACAATTGATTATGAGCTTTTCAACACAATTATAATGCAAAAACTCGATTTTTCTGCTTTATACTCTGTTAAAATTCTAACGGGTCCATTGTTCGGCCCATTTAGACCCGCTCGTCCGAAACCTCTACAAAAGGGTTGCAAAATAAGTTTTAATCCAAATTTATGAGTTCATACAATTGATTAAGAGATTTTCAAACAGATTATATTGCAAAAACTCACTTTTTGTACTTTCTACTCAGTTAAAATTCTAACGGATCCATTGTTCGGCCCATTTAGACCCGCTCGTCCGATACCTCTACAAAAAAGACCGCAAAAAAAGTTAGAATCAAATTTTTGGAGTTCATATGATTACGATCTTTTCAACATGATTATATTGCAAAAACTTGATTTCTGTACTTTGTACTCAGTTAAAATTCTAACGGTTCCATTGTTCGGCCCATTTAGACTTGCTCATCCGAAACCTCTACAAAAGGGTTGCAGAATAAGTTTTAATCCAAATTTAGGAGTTCATACAATTGATTACGAGCTTTTCAACACAATTAGATTGCTAAAACTTGATTTTTGTAATTTTTACTCAGTTAAAATTCTAACGGGTCCATTGTTCGGCCTATTTAGACCCGCTAGTCCGAAACCTCAACATAAAAGATCAGAAAATATGTTAGAATCAAATTTTAGGAGTTCATATAATTGATAACGAGCTTTTCAACACGATTATATTGCAAAAATTCAATTTATGTACTTTTTACTCAGTTAAAATACTAACGGGCTTTCTTAAAAAAAATTCTAGTGGGTCCATTGTTCGGCCCATTTAGACGCGCTCGTCCGAAACCTCTACAAAAAAGGGCTACAAAATAAGTTTTAATCCAAATTTAGGAGTTCATATATTTGATTACGAGCTTTTCAACACTATTATATTGCAAAAACTTAATTTTTATACTTTTTACTCGGTTAAAATTCTAACGGGTCCATTGTTCGGCCCATTTAGACTCGCTCGTCCGAAACCTTACGAAAAGGACCGCAAAGTAAGTTTTAATCGAAATTTAGGAGTTCATATAATTGATTACGAGCTTTTCAACAGTATTATATTGCAAAAACTCGATTTTTGTACCTTTGACTCAGTTAAAATTCTAATTGGTCCATTGTTCGGACCATTTAGACTCGCTCGTTCGAAACCTCTATAAAAGGGTTGGAAAATAAGTTTTAATCCAAATTTAGGAGTTCATACAATTGATTACGAGCTTTTCAACACGATTATATTGCAAAAACTCAATTTCTGTAAATTTTACTCAGTTAAAATTCTAACAGGTCCATTGTTCGGCCCATTTAGACCCGCTCGTCCGAAACCACTACAAAAGGGTTGCAAAATAAGTTTTAATCCAAATTTAGGAGTTCATACAATTGATTACGAGCTTTTCAACATATTGCAACAACTCGATTTCTGTACTTTTTACTCAGTTAAAATTCTAACGGGTCCATTGTTCGGCCCATTTAGACCCGCTCGTCCGATACCTCTACAAAAAAGACCGCAAAACAAGTTAGAATCAAATTTAGGAGTTCATATAATTGATTACGAGCTTTTCAACACGATTATATTGCAAAAACTCGATTACAGTACTTTTTACTCAGTTAAAATTCTAACGGGTCCATTCTTCGACCCATTTAGACCCACTCGTCTGAAACCTCTACAAAAGGACCACAAAATAAGTTTTAATCCAAACTTAGGAGTTCATACAATTGATTATGAGCTTTTCAACACAATTATATTGCAAAAACTCAATTTTTGTGCTTTTTACTCTGTTAAAATTCTAATGGGTCCATTGTTCGGCCCATTTAGACCCGCTAGTCCGAAACTTCTACAAAAGGGTTGGAAAATAAGTTTTAATACAAATTTAGGAGTTCATACAATTGATTACGAGCTTTACAACACGATTATATTGCAAAAACTCGATTACTGTATTTTTTACTCATTTAAAATTCTAACGGGTCCATTATTCGCCCCATTTAGACCCGCTCATCCAAAACCTCTACAAAAAGGGCTGCAAAATAAGTTTTAATCCAAATTCTAGGAGTTCATATAATTGATTAAGAGCTTTTCAACACGATTATATTGCAAAAACTCGATTACTGTACTTTTTACTCAGTTAAAATTGTAACGGGTCCATTGTTCGGCCCATTTAGACCCGCTCGTCCGAAACCCCCACAGAAAGTGCTGCAAAATAAGTTTTAATCCAAATTTAGGAGTTCATATAATTGATTATGAGCTTTTCAACATGATTATATTGCAAAAGCTCTATTTCTGTACTTTTTACTCTGTTAAAATTCTAACGGGTCCATTGTTCGGCCCATTTAGACCCGCTCGTCTGAAACCTCTACAAAAAGGACTGCAAAATAAGTTTTAATCCAAATTTAGGAGTTCATATAATTGATTATGAGCTTTTCAACACGATTATATTGCAAAAACTCGATTTCTGTACTTTTTACTCAGTTAAATTCTAACGGGTCCATTGTTCAGCCCATTTAGATCCGCTCGTCCGAAACCTCTACAAAAGGGTTGCAAAATAAGTTTTAATCCAAATTTAGGAGTTCATAAAATTGATTACGAGCTTTTCAACACGATTATATTGCAAAAACTCAATTTCTGTACTTTTTACTCAGTTAAAATTCTAACGGGTCCATTGTTCGGCCCATTTAGACCCGCTCGTCCGAAACCTTTACAAAAAAGACCGTAAAATAAGTTAGAATCAAATTTTAGGAGTTCATATAATTGATTACGAGCTTTTCAACACGATTATATTGCAAAAACTCGATTACAATACTTTTTACTCAGTTAAAATTCTAACGGGTCCATTGTTCGGCCCATTTAGACCCGGTCGTCCGAAACCTCTACAAAAGGGTTGCAAAATAAGTTTTAATCCAAATTTTGGAGTTCATACAATTGATTACGAGCTTTTCAACCCGATTATATTGCAAAAACTCGATTTCTGTACTTTTTACTCAGTTAAAATTCTAATGGGTCCATTGTTCGGCCTATTTAGACCCGCTCGTCCGAAATCTTTACGAAAAAGATCGCCAAATAAGTTAGAATCAAATTTTAGGAGTTCATATAACTGATTAAGAGCTTTTCAACATGATTATATTGCAAAAACTCGATTATTGTACTCTTTACTCAGTTAAAATTCTAACGGGTAAAAATTCCAACGGGTAACGGGTGATGAAAACTCTCTCAATTTTTTTCTCTCTAATTCTCCCTTTCGTTTTTCCCTTCTACCCCGACCACCACCACCACCACCTTTCACCCTTCCACCACCACTTCTACCACCTCTCCCTCTCACCTCTGCCGCAGTGGTGCTTGTTTAGCACCCAAACGGTGACAGTGGGAAACCGACCCATCACCCCATGGAATTTTGCTTTCCCATTGGCTTTGCCATGGCTCTCATCTAGCCCTCTGTCGATCTTTCCAAGCTGGTTGGTGTCACATTACTCTCCGGCAAAGGAATACCACTGGAGTTATCTGTATCCATCCCTCACTAACATGTACAGGTTTGCTTATTATTTTTATTATTGTCATGGAGACCTCACTCTCCAATGCTGACGAACACTCTCTACCAAAGATTTCTACCGTCATCCACAATTATCCTAGTTAATTCATTCATAACTATTATAAGTAATCTTAATAATTTTGTAGAATGTTTTGATTATGCTGGGTCACACTCATGGGTGCCCTTCGTCATCCCAGCCCCCTTAATCAGGGCACAAGGTTCATCCTGGCCGTCAAGGCCTTGTATTTTTGCTTCTCTTGAAAAATGGCATAAGACTTGTAAGTCTCTCGTTATCATGTTTTTCTTACCAATTGCATGGCGATGGCATGCATGCAAACGGACGCATAGCTGCAACCAAATACGACATGCAACACCTATATTATATTTGAGACATTTTATCATCATATGTTTATTAGTGATGTTACTCAAGTCTGGCTTGCTGATTGCTGGCAGTTTTTTAGGACTCATCTTGAGCCCATCGTTGGTTGCAGTTAGGGTTTTTCTATTCCCCTCCATGCATACGTTGATGGCAGATTGTGAGACGTTGGTTTCCCGGGCCCGTTACCCTGCTGCCACCGTCTCCATGAACGGTAACGGCCCTGTTTACTCTCAACGGAGGCGAGGCAAAACTTTGAGGTTCCATTGTTCCATTATTTCCGAGATTTTTTTGTTCCGAAAAATCGGGATAACCAAAAATACCTCTCATTCCACATTTCGAATTTTCTTAACGGATAATTCCCTATATATCAGGAATCCATTTCCTTTTGAACTCACTTTCAATTTCACATTATCTAAGTTTAGAATATTTTTTGAAGTTGTTGGGAAAGCTATCACTATCTCTTCTAATCTTCATATACCATACACTTTCAAATTATATTTCAAACTTATTTTATCTAAGTTAAAATTGAACTTTGAATTTGCTGGGAAAGATTTTGTTCATCTCTTTTCGAGGAATCTACAAATCTTTAGGATTACCATACATTTAAAATTTAAGATAAACATAAATTTAAAATTTATTTTATCTTTTGAAATCTCTCCTACTCATTCGGAATTATCAATCCCATCTAAGGTATTACTTCTCTTCAACACATATATTTCACCTTGGCCGCCAGCTTCAGCTTTTGTATGTTGGCTGCACCATTCTTCTCTCTACCACTACAACAGCTTTAACTGTTACTTCACCATGGCCTCCTCAGATTTTTTCTATCACGCTTTGACAACCTCCAGTTTACTGCTGAGGAACAACATTTGGTTTTTGCACCAGCTTCGACCAAAGCCATCCCCCTCGATGATTACAAATCATCTCTGATAGGGAAGCTTTTTCCAACGAAAACTTTCGATGAAGCTGTGTTGGTACGCATTTTTTCGACAGTTTGGAAAGGTGATACGCTATCAACGGTAACGGCCCTAGGATCAGGATTCTTCATGTTTAAATTTGAGACAACGGCTCGCAGAGATGATGTCCTTAAGCAAGGCCCATGGACGTTCAAAAAGGACTGGCTTGCTCTACTGCCAATCCAACCAAAACTCACCATTGATGGCTATGCTTTCACTCATATGCGAATCTGGGTTCGGATTCACAAAGTTTCCCTAGCTATGATGACCGGGGACACGGTTGCCAACATCACTGGGCGGGCACTTAGTAGCGGCCTTAGAGCCGTCATGGGAACTGATTCCCGAAAATCGGAAGATGGGAACATGGTCACGTTCCTCCGCGTTTGGATCCAAGTAGATGTTGCTCAACCATTGCACCGTTTTGTGGCAATGGGAATAGCTGATTAGGAACCACAAATACTCCCCGTCCAATATGAGAAGTTGCCCACATTCTGCCATGTGTGTGGAATCCTCTGTCATCTATGTGCTTATTGCGCTGACTTTAAGGATGCCAAACCAGAAGCACTACAATACGGTGATTGGCTACGTGCCCCTACTCCGAAAGGCAAATCTAAGGTTGCAAGCAAAGGACGAGTTCAATATTTCGAACCAACAGGCCCTCAGATAACACCAGCTGTTACTAAGGGTATTTTCATTTCATTTTATTTCGATCTCTTTTGTAATTTTACACTCCATCATTTTCTACTGTTTATTAATTTCCCCGTTCATTTACATTTGTCCAGATGTAAACGGTAAAGGGGAAAAGGTGGTAGGGATTGCGAAAACATACCAGCAGCAGCCTCATGTTGCAACGGATACAGTGCCTGATGCTACTCCAACAACAGTGGCACACGAGGACTCTGCGGATACTATGGCTGATGTTGCAGCCAATCCATCGCTGGGCATATCGGACCTGCCCGAAACTGCTGATGTGGCTGTTCCGATTGAGAATGATGCTGCCAGCGAACAGCATGCATCCCCTTCAGCAGCACAAACAATTGAGCCACTAAATGTGGCACCTCTGGACATCATACCGGCAGATGCAGAATCTGTCACAAATGGTTCCCCCAAGGTCACTCCAGCCACGAATGATGATGCTGCCTCCTTCACTCCGCCGGAGAAGCGGTTTGTACTGATCAATGACGATGGTATACCGGTGCCTGTAGCTGCTCCTCCCATTTCCACTACTGTGGGGGTTGGAAGTAATGTGTATACCAACCCAAAATTTGAGGATTGGTTGGCTGCAACGTCGGGACCTACTAATGGAGCAACTGGCTCCCGCAAGACAAAACGTAGCCCTCCGGTGGTTGTTGTTGATGTTACCAAGAGGCCGAGAACCTCCCCCTCTGCTCAGGCTAAGCCGGTGAAACCCGGAGTGACCTCTGACAAACCTTCCAAACTATCTAAAGCTGGGATGAGCAGCAAAATCTCTTCGGCAGCGGTTGACGTTCAACCCCGCTGAGAGAAATGAGGATATTTTGTTGGAACTGCCGCGGTCTTGGTTCCCCGACGGTAGTTCAAGGTTTGAGCACCATTGCTCGTAGGTTGCAACCGGATGTTATATTTTTGTCTGAAACTCGCTTATGTCGTTATTATTATGATCGTTTAAGGATTTTATTAGATATGCATGGCTGCATCCATGTTGATAGCAGCCCCACATGCTCCGGACTCATTATATTTTGGAATAATAAAATTGAACTTGATTTGCTCTCGTATTCTGATCGATCCATCGATGTTATTTTAAATTCGCATGATGAATGTTTTCGTTTTACGGGCATATATGGTTACGCTGACACAAATGTGAAGTCTAAAACGTAGGATTTGATTGATTCTTTGCGTCACGCTTCACCAATGCCTTGGTTAATTGGCAGTGACCTTAATGATATTTTATCAGATTCAGAAAAACAAGGAGGCTGTCACCGACCGCAGTCGCAAATCACTAGCTTTCGCGAATGTTTATCTCGCAATAGTCTTTTTGATTGCAAGCCAACATCGGGTTGGTTCACTTGGTCCCGAACAGGGCCTAATGTCTCAACTGTTTGTGAACGACTTGATCGTTTTCTAGCATGCAATGCATGGCTTAGTGAAAATTCCACATTCCAATGCCGTAATATTTTTCCCCAGAATCTGACCATTATGTCATAGTCATGGACACAAAACATGCTCTCCAGCGCGACACTGCTCCTCGAGAGACCTTTGACCATTTCCTTTTTGAATCTTGTTGGGCAAATTATCCATCATGCATCTCGACCTTCCAACAGGCATGGGCGAATGCATCGGGCAATTTACCTGATAAATTACGTACGGTTGGCAACCAGCTTCGTGATTGGCAATCGCATCGCCGATAGCAATCACACAACCGCATTGCGGAACTACAACGCAAAATCAATTCATACATGCGATGTCGTCAACTACCGACTACGATGCTAAATGACCTGCGAGACGCAAAACTAGAGCTTCGACGTCTTCTGGACGTACGTGAAGCCTACTGGGCACAACAATCGCGGGTCACATGGTTGTCCCAAGGGGACAAAAACACGTCTTTTTTCCACGCTAGAGCCTCTAAGCGAAGGAAAAAGAACACTATTCGTGGCCTTCACGACGGGAACCGTGTTTGGCATACAGCTACGCCTAGGCTCCTTCAAATTGCCTCGGATTATTTTCGGACGCTATTTACATCGTCCAACCCTAGTTCTTCGCCACGTCTGCTGGAACAAATCCCTCCGGTCGTCACTCCATCAATGAATACTTCTCTGTTGCGACCATTCACAGAGAGTGAAGTGCTTGCCGCCTTCCAGGATATTAGTCCAAGGAAAGCTCCTGGCATCGATGGATTTCCTAGTGGTTTCTTCAAGCAACACTAGAATATCATTGGGCCTGAATTTATTCAGCTTTTCTTAAGTCTATTGCGCAGGGAAGCCGACATGTTGGCTGTAAATAAAACGGTCATCGTGCTTATTCCAAAGGTGGCGGACCCAACAAACATGCGCCAGTTTCGACCAATTAGCTTATGCACGGTCATATACAAAACGGTTGCTAAGGTTCTTGTTAACCGACTTAAGCCTGTTCTACCAGATTGTATCAGTGATGCACAGGCAGCCTTTGTTCGTGGCAGGAACATATCCGACAACATCTTAATCGCTCATGAGCTTGTGCATACCCTCCACTCGAATAGCGATGCCATTTACCAAGGGGCAGCATTGAAACTGGATATGGAGAAGGCCTTCGACAAAGTTGAATGGTTGTTCCTTCGGTATGTGATGTCACGAATGGGCTTTGCACTTGAATGGGTACACCTTATACTTCGTTGTGTCTCCTCGGTCTCTTTTTCTGTTAGAATTAATGGGACTCTATCTAATGAGTTTGTACCTGCTCGCGGCATCCGACAGGGTGACCCCCTCTCCCCATTCCTCTTTCTCATTTGTTCCCAAGGGTTATACGCGGCCCTTGAATCCGAACAACGGGAAGGGCGCCTCCTCGGCTTACAAGACAACCGGCATGGACCTCGGATCACACATCTGCTATTTGCCGATGATAGCATTGTTTTCCTTCGTAATTGCCCTGATGAGGTTGATAGGTTGAAAGAGATTCTACGCCTATATGAATCCTCATCAGGACAAACTGTTAATTTCGATAAGTCCACGGCCTACTGCAGTTCACGCTGTTTTGAGACCTTCATTCAGGCAGTTCAATTGACTCTCGGTGTGCGCATTGTTGAGGACCCGAGTATCTATCTCAGAGTTCCTCTCATGATAGGGAGGAATCGAACGGAATGTCTAGGATTTGTCCGTGACAAATTCAGTTCTCGAATAACTAAATGGGACACCAACTTACTTTCCTTCAGTGGGCGCGAAACACTGATAAAGTTGGTGGCACAAGCCATACCTCAGTATGTTATGTCTTGTTACCTGCTCCCGCAGAACATCATAGACGATATGACTAGCTCGATCTGTCGATACTGGTGGTCTGGCCGCAGTAACAAGCGAGGCTGGCCTATTCTATCTTGGGACTCTATTTGTGATCCCAAGGCAGCAGGGGGAATGAGCTTTAGGAATCTAAACGATTTCAACATTGCTCTTTTAGGTAAACAATTATGGAGGCTGATCCATTCGCCTAAATCCCTCCTTGCGCGTGTCTTACGCTCACGTTACTTTTCTTCTGGGAAATTATTGGACGCTAAGCTAGATCGACGCGCGTCATTCGCTTGGCGTGGTCTTTAGAAGGCCCTGCAACGATTGCAGTCGGGTTTCTTTTGGCGACCCGGAATCCAGAGTCAGATTCGTAATCACCGCGACCCTTGGGGTGGAGCCTCCAGTTTATCCTTCTTTGGAAATTATCAAGACAAGGATGAACTCCCCTTACGGTGTCGTGACTTTATGATCCCCAATCTCCAATAAGCGGCGGGATGTATTACTTTGGGGCTATCATGACACGGGGATATATTCGGTGCGCTCCGGATACCTATTCTTACAACGTCCAGTCAGACCTATCGGACGTCCTTCTCCCCTTTGGCGGGCTATTTCCAAAGCGAGCACCCTCCCGAAGATTCGATCCTTTGGATAGAGAGCATGACGAGATGCTCTACCCACATGTGACCGTCTTGCAACTGTGGGGTTAGGCTCTGGCTTGTGCCCTTTTTTCCCGACGGTAGTCGAAACACCACTCCATGCTCTCCGAGATTGTGTTGGTGCAGCTGAAGTACTGCAACTAGCTGGGCTTCCCCTTCCTTTACGCACTAGCGCGCTCTCCCCTACTCCCTTATGGTTGGAACAAGGGGCCTCGCTACTTTCTCGCTCTGAATTTAGTCTGTTCCTCACTATCCTTTGGAACATCTGGAACCGGATGAACGACTGGGTTCACTCTAAGCGTTTGTAGCCGACATGGCTTACTCTTATGAATTCTAGGGAACTGCTACAGCACTACGCCTCGGCCAACTCTCTTCACGCCACGACGCAACTACGGACGGAGCCAGCTCTTTCTCAACCAACATGGAGGCTGCCACTGGAAGGGAAGGTTAAAATCAATGTCGACAGTGCTTTCAACCCCGCTACAGGCGAAGCAAGGTTTGGTGTTGTGGCTCAGGATGCTAGTGGAGCTATTCTTCATGGTTGTGCCATTCACTGCGCAGGAAGCGTCGACGCCTCCACTGCGGAGCTTCGCGCCATCATCACTGGGGCTACACTTGGTAGGGATGTCGGCTGGAGCGGCATCATTATCGATTCTGACGCTGCTTTGGTCATCAACAAAATATGTTGCCTCGGCCCGGACAACTCTCTTTTACGACCACAAATTGATGCGGCTCGTCCTCTTTTTGTATCTATTCCGGATTTACATTTTCTTTATGTACCGTGAGTTGCTAATGTTCTAGCACATTCTATTGCCAATTGGGCCTTGCACTCAAGGTCCTCATTGAATTTTGGGCCGAGCTTGCCCGATTTCTTACGCTTTATTGTACAGGTTGGTTTTCAACCCCTTGATTTTATATATATATATTTGGGCATTCTTTTCCCCTTCAGGACCCCTCTGGGCTAGCCCAGTTGAGATTAGTGGGGTTTTTAATGAGGCCTTTTTCTCAAAAAAAATCTAACGGGTCCATTGTTCGGCACATTTAGACCCGCTCGTCCGAAATCTCTACAAAATGGTTGCAAAATAAGTTTTAATCCAAATTTAGGAGTTCATACAATTGATTACGAGCTTTTCAAAACGATTATATTGCAAAAACTCGATTTCTATACTTTTTACTCAGTTAAAATTCTAACGGGTCCATTTTTCGGCCCATTTAGACCCGCTCGTCCGAAACCTCTACAAAAAATAGACCACAAAACAAGTTAGAATCAAATTTTAGGATTTCATATAATTGATTACGAGCTTTTCGATACGATTATATTGCAAAAACTCGTTTTCTGTACTTTTTACTCAGTTAAAATTCTAACGGGTCCAATGTTCGGCCCATTTTAACCCGCTCGTCTGAAACCTCTACAAAAAGGGCTGCAAAATAAGTTTTAATCCAAATTCTAGGAGTTCATATAATTGATTATGAGCTTTTCAACACGATTATATTGCAAAAACTCGATTACTGTACTTTTTACTAAGTTTAAATTGTAACAGGTCCATTGCTCGGCCCATTTAGACCCGCACGTCCGAAACCTCTATAAAAAGGGCTGCAAAATAAGTTTTAATCCAAATTTAGGAGTTCATATAATTGATTATGAGCTTTTCAACATGATTATATTGTAAAAACTCGATTTCCATACTTTTTACTCTGTTAAAATTCTAACGGGTCCATTTTTCGGCCCATTTAGACCCGCTCGTCCGAAACCTCTACAAAAGGGCTGCAAATAAGTTTTAATCCAAATTTAGGAGTTCATATAATTGATTATGAACTTTTCAACACTATTATATTGCAAAAACTCGATTTCTGTACTTTTTACTCCGTTAAAATTCTAACGGGTCCATTGTTCGGCCCATTTAGACCCTCTCGTCCGAAACCTTTACAAAAAAGATAGCAAAATAAGTAAGAATCAAATTTTAGGAGTTCATATAATTGATTAAGAGCTTTTCAAATCAATTATATTGCAAAAACTCGATTTTTCTGCTTTTTACTCAGTTAAATTCTAACGGGTCCATTGTTCGGCCCATTTAGACCCGCTCGTCCGAAACCTCTACAAAAGGGTTGCGAAATAAATTTTAATCTAAATTTAGGAGTTCATACAATTGTTTACGAGCTTTTCAACACGATTATATTGCACAAACTCGTTTTCTCTACTTTTTACTCAGTTAAAATTCTAACTGGTCCACTGTTCGGCCCATTTAGACCCGCTCGTCCGAAATCTTTACAAAAAAGACCGCAAAATAAGTTAAAATCAAATTTTAGGAGTTCATATAATTGATTACGAGCTTTTCAACAAGATTATATTGCAAAAACTTGATTACAATACTTTTTACTCGGTTAAAATTCTAACGGGTCCATTATTCGGCCCATTTAGACCCGGTCGTCCGAAACCTCTACAAAAGGGTTGCAAAATAAGTTTTAATCTAAATTTAGGAGTTCATACAATTGATTGCAAGCTTTTCAACACGATTATATTGCAAAAACTCGATTTCTGTACTTTTTACTCAGTTAAAATTCTAACGGGTCCATTGTTTGGCCCATTTAGACCCGCTCGTCCGAAACCTTTCAAAAAAGATCGCAAAATAAGTTAGAATCAAATTTTAGGAGTTCAAATAATTGATTAAGAGCTTTTCAACACGATTATATTGTAAAAACTCGATTACTGTACTTTTTACTCAGTTCAAATTCTAACGGGTCCATTGTTCGCCCCATTTAGACCCGCTCGTCCGAAACCTCTACAAAAGGGTTGCAAAATAAGTTTTAATCCAAATTTAGGAGTTCATACAATTTTTTACGAGCTTTTCAACACGATTATATTGCAAAAACTCGATTTCTGTACTTTTTACTCAGTTAAAATTCTAACGGGTCCATTGTTCAGCCCATTTAGACCCGCTCGTCCGAAACCTTTAGAAAAAAGACATAAAAATAAGTTAGAATCAAATTTTAGGAGTTCCTATAATTGATTACGAGCTTTTCAACACGATTATATTGCAAAAACTCGATTACAGTACTTTTTACTCGGTTAAAATTCTAACGGGTCCATTGTTCGGCCCATTTAGACCCGATCGTCCGAAACCTTTACAAAGGGTTGCAAAATAAGTTTTAATCCAAATTGAGGAGTTCATACAATTGATTACGAGCTTTTCAACACGATTATATTGCAAAAACTTGATTTCTGTACTTTTTACTCAGTTAAAATTCTAACAGGTCCATTGTTCGGCCCATTTAGACCCACTCGTTCGAAACCTCTACAAAAGGGTTGCAAAATAAATTTTAATCCAAATTTAGGAGTTCATACAATTTTTTACGAGCTTTTCAACACGATTATATTGCAAAAACTCGATTTCTGTACTTTTTACTCAGTTAAAATTCTAACGGGTCCATTGTTCGGCCCATTTAGACCCGCTCGTTCGAAACCTCTACCAAAAGGGTTTCAAAATAAGTTTTAATCCAAATATAGGTGTTCACATAATTGATTATGAGCTTTTCAACATGATTATATTGCAAAAACTCGATTTCTGTAGTTTTTACTCTGTTAAAATTCTAAAGGGTCCATTGTTCGGCCCATTTAGACCCGCTCGTCCGAAACCTCTACAAAAAGGGCTGCAAAATAAGTTTTAATCCAAATTTAGGAGTTCATATAATTGATTATGAGCTTTTCAACACGATTATATTGCAAAAACTCGATTTCTGTACTTTTTACTCAGTTAAAATTCTAAGGGGTCCATTGTTCGGCCCATTTAGACCCGCTCGTCCAAAACCTCTTCAATAAGGGCTGCAAAATAAGTTTTAATCCAAATTTAGGAGTTCATATAATTGATTATGAGCGTTTCAACACGATTATATTGCAAAAACTCGATTTTTGTGCTTTTTACTCAGTTAAAATTCTAACGGGTCCATTGTTCGGCCCATTTAGACCCGATCGTCCGAAACTTATACAAAAGGGGTTGCAAAATAAGTTTAATCCAAATTTAGGAATGCATATAATTGATTACGATCTTTTTACTCAGTTAAAATTCTAACGGGTCCATTGTTCGGCCCATTTAGACCCGATCGTCTGAAACCTATACAAAAAGGGTTGCAAAATAAGTTTTAATCCAAATTTAGGAGTTCATACAATTGATTACGAGCTTTTCAACACGATTATATTGCAAAAACTCGATTTCTGTAGTTTTTACTCAGTTAAAATTGTAACGGGTCCATTGCTCGGCCCATGTAGACCTGCTTGTCCGAAACCTCTACAAAAACGACTGCAAAATAAGTTTTAATCCAAATTTAGGAGTTCATATAATTGATTATGAGCTTTTCAACATGATTATATTGCAAAAACTCGATTTTTTTACTTTTTACTCTGTTAAAATTCTAATGGGTCCATTATTTGGCCCATTTAGACCCGCTCGTCCGAAACCTCTACAAAAAGGGCTACAAAATAAGTTTTAATCCAAATTTAGGAGTTCATAAAATTGATTATGAACTTTTCAACACGATTATATTGCAAAAACTCGATTTCTGTACTTTTTACTCAATTAAAATTCTAACGGGTCCATTGTTCGGCCAATTTAGACCCGCTCGTCCGAAACCTTTACAAAAAGACCGCAAAATAAATTAGAATCAAATTTTAGGAGTTCATATAATTGATTACGAGCTTTTCAACACGATTATATTGCAAAAACTCGATTTCTATACTTTTTACTCAGTTAAAATTTTAACGGGTCCATTGTTCGACCCATTTAGACCCGCTCGTCCGAAACCTCTACAAAAGGGTTGCAAAATAAGTTTTAATCCAAATTTATGAGTTCATAAAATTGTTTACGAGCTTCTCAACACGATTATATTGCAAAAACTAGATCTCTGTACTTTTTACTCAGTTAAAATTTTAACGGGTCCATTGTTTGGTCCATTTAAACCCACTCGTCCGAGACCTCTACAAAAAGGGCTGCAAAATAAGTTTTAATCCAAATTCTAGGAGTTCATATAATTGATTAAGAGCTTTTCAACACGATTATATTGCAAAAACTCGATTACTGTACTTTTTACTCAGCTAAAATTGTAACGGGTCCATTGTATGGCCCATTTAGACCCGCTCGTCCGAAACCTCTACAAAAAGGGCTGCAAAATAAGCTTTAATCCAAATTTAGGAGTTCATACAATTTATCACGAGCTTTTCAACACGATTTTATTGCAAAAACTCGATTTACGTACTTTTTACTCAGTTAAAATTCTAACGGGTCCATTGTTCGGCCCATTTAGACCCGTTAGACTGAAACCTCTACAAAAAGGGCTGCAAAATATGTTTTAATCCAAATTTGGGAGTTCATGTAATTGATTATGAGCTTTTCAACACGATTATATTGCAAAAACTCAATTTCTGTACTTTTTACTCTGTTAAAATTCTAACGGGTCCATTGTTCGGCCCATTTAGACCCGCTTTTCCGAAACCTCTACAAAAACGGCTGCAAAATAAGTTTTAATCCAAATTTAGGAGTTCATATAATTGATTACGAGCTTTTCAACTCTATTATATTTCAAAAACCCGATTTCTGTACTCTTTACTCTGTTAAAATTCTAACGGGTCCATTGTTTGGCCCATTTAGACCCGCTCGTCCGAAACCTCTACAAAAGGGCTGCAAAATAAGTTTTAATCCAAATTTAGGAGTTCATATAATTAATTATGAACTTTTCAACACGATTATATTGCAAAAACTTGATTTCTGTATTTTTTACTCAGTTAAAATTCTAACGGGTCCATTGTTCGACCCATTTAGACCATCTCGTCCGAAACCTTTCAAAAAAGATCGCAAAATAAGTTAGAATCAAATTTTAGGAGTTCATATAATTGATTAAGAGCTTTTCAACACGATTATATTGTAAAAACTCAATTACTGTACTTTTTACTCAGTTCAAATTCTAACGGGTCCATTGTTCGCCCCATTTAGACCCGCTCGTCCGAAACCTCTACAAAAGGGTTGCAAAATAAGTTTTAATCCAAATTTAGGAGTTCATACAATTTTTTACGAGCTTTTCAACACGATTATATTGCAAAAACTCGATTTCTGTACTTTTTACTCAGTTAAAATTCTAACGGGTCCATTGTTCGGCCCATTTAGACCCGCTCGTCTGAAACCTCTACCAAAAGTGTTTCAAAATAAGTTTTAATCCAAATATAGGTGTTCACATAATTGATTATGAGCTTTTCAACATGATTATATTGCAAAAACTCGATTTCTGTAGTATTTACTCTGTTAAAATTTTAAAGGGTCCATTGTTCGGCCCATTTAGACCCGCTCGTCCGAAACCTCTACAAAAAGGGCTGCAAAATAAGTTTTAATCCAAATTTAGGAGTTCATATAATTGATTATGAGCTTTTCAACACGATTATATTGCAAAAACTCGATTTCTGTACTTTTTACTCAGTTAAAATTCTAAGGGGTCCATTGTTCGGCCCATTTAGACCCGCTCGTCCAAAACCTCTTCAATAACGGCTGCAAAATAAGTTTTAATCCAAATTTAGGAGTTCATATAATTGATTATGAGCGTTTCAACACGATTATATTGCAAAAACTCGATTTATGTACTCTTTACTCGGTTAAAATTCTAACGGGTCCATTGTTCGGCCCATTTAGACCCGGTCGTCCGAAACCTCTACAAAAGCGTTGCAAAATAAGTTTTAATCCAAATTTAGGAATTCATACAATTGATTACGAGCTTTTCAACACGATTATATTGCAAAAACTCGATTTCTGTAGTTTTTACTCAGTTAAAATTGTAACGGGTCCATTGCTCGGCCCA
This sequence comes from Hibiscus trionum, assembly GCA_030270665.1. Classification (NCBI taxonomy): domain Eukaryota; kingdom Viridiplantae; phylum Streptophyta; class Magnoliopsida; order Malvales; family Malvaceae; genus Hibiscus; species Hibiscus trionum. The sequence continues at coordinate 30,405,283 of BSYR01000010.1, read as the reverse complement.
TATAGACCTGCTCGTCCGAAACCTCTACAAAAACGACTGCAAAATAAGTTTTAATCCAAATTTAGGAGTTCATATAATTGATTATGAGCTTTTCAACATGATTATATTGCAAAAACTCGATTTTTGTACTTTTTACTCTGTTAAAATTCTAATGGGTCCATTATTTGGCCCATTTAGACCCGCTCGTCCGAAACCTCTACAAAAAGGGCTACAAAATAAGTTTTAATCCAAATTTAGGAGTTTATATAATTGATTATGAACTTTTCAACACGATTATATTGCAAAAACTCGATTTCTGTACTTTTTACTCAATTAAAATTCTAACGGGTCCATTGTTCGGCCAATTTAGACCCGCTCGTTCGAAACCTTTACAAAAAGACCCCAAAATAAGTTAGAATCAAATTTTAGGAGTTCATATAATTGATTACGAGCTTTTCAACACGATTATATTGCAAAAACTCGATTTCTATACTTTTTACTCAGTTAAAATTTTAACGGGTCCATTGTTTGGTCCATTTAAACCCGCTCGTCCGAGACCTCTACAAAAAGGGCTGCAAAATAAGTTTTAATCCAAATTCTAGGAGTTCATATAATTGATTAAGAGCTTTTCAACACGATTATATTGCAAAAACTCGATTACTGTACTTTTTACTCAGCTAAAATTGTAACGGGTCCATTGTACGGCCCATTTAGACCCGCTCGTCCGAAACCTCTACAAAAAGGGTTGCAAAATAAGCTTTAATCCAAATTTAGGAGTTCATACAATTTATCACGAGCTTTTCAACACGATTATATTGCAAAAACTCGATTTACGTACTTTTTACTCAGTTAAAATTCTAACGGGTCCATTGTTCGGCCCATTTAGACCCGTTCGTCTGAAACCTCTACAAAAAGGGCTGCAAAATATGTTTTAATCCAAATTTAGGAGTTCATGTAATTGATTATGAGCTTTTCAACCCGATTATATTGCAAAAACTCAATTTCTGTACATTTTACTCTGTTAAAATTCTAACGGGTCCATTGTTCGGCCCATTTAGACCCTCTTTTCCGAGACCTCTACAAAAAAGGCTGCAAAATAAGTTTTAATCCAAATTTAGGAGTTCATATAATTGATTACGAGCTTTTCAACTTTATTATATTTCAAAAACCCGATTTCTGTACTTTTTACTCTGTTAAAATTCTAACGGGTCCATTGTTTGGCCAATTTAGACCCGCTCGTCCGAAACCTCTACAAAAGGGCTGCAAAATAAGTTTTAATCCAAATTTAGGATTTCATATAATTAATTATGAACTTTTCAACACGATTATATTGCAAAAACTTGATTTCTGTATTTTTTACTCAGTTAAAATTCTAACGGGTCCATTGTTCGGCCCATTTAGACCCGTTCGTCCGAAACCTCAACAAAAAGGGCTGCAAAATAAGTTTTAATCCAAATTTAGGAGTTCATGAAATTGATTATGAGCTTTCAACACGATTATATTGCAAAAACTCGATTTCTGTACTTTTTACTCTGTTAAAATTCTAACGGGTCCATTGTTCCGCCCATTTAGACCCGCTCGTCCGAAACCGTTACAAAAAAGATCGCAAAATAAGTTAGAATCAAATTCTAGGAGTTCCTATAATTGATTAAGAGCTTTTGAACACGATTATATTGCAAAAACTCGATTACTATATTTTTTACTCAGTTAAAATTCTAACGGGTCCATTGTTCGGCCCATTTAGACCCGCTCGTCCGAAACCTCTACAAAAAAGGCTGCAAAATAAGTTTTAATCCAAATTTAGGAGTTCATATAATTGATTATGATCTTTTCAACATGATTATATTGCAAAAACTCGATTTATGTACTTTTTACTCTTTTAAAATTCTAACGGGTCCATTGTTTGGCCCATTTAGACTCGCTCGTCCGAAACCTCTACAAAAAGGGCTGCAAAATAAGTTTTAATCCAAATTTAGGAGTTCATACAATTGATTACGAGCTTTTCAACACGATTATATTGCAAAAACTCGATTTCTGTACTTTTTAGTCAGTTAAAATTCTAACGGGTCCATTGTTCATCCCATTTAGACCCGCTCGTCCGTAACCTTTACAAAAAAGATCCCAAAATAAGTTTTAATCAAATTTTAGGATTTCATATAATTGATTACGAGCTTTTCAACACGACTATATTGCAAAAACTTGATTTATGTACTTTTTACTCAATTAAAATTCTAACGGGTCCATTGTTCGGCCCATTTAGACCCGCTCGTCCGAAACCTCTACAAAAGGGTTGCAAAATAACTTTTAATCCAAATTTAGGAGTTCATACAATTGATTACGAGCTTTTCAACACAATTATATTGCAAAAACTCGATTTTTGTGCTTTTTACTCAGTTAAAATTCTAACGGGTCCATTGTTTGGCCCATTTAGACTCGCTCGTCCGAAACCTCTACAAAAAGGGCTGCAAAATAAGTTTTAATCCAAATTTAGGAGTTCATACAATTGATTACGAGCTTTTCAACACGATTTTAACTGAGTAAAAAGTACAAAAATCAAGTTTTTGCAATATAATCGTGTTGAAAAGCTCTTAATCAATTATATGAACTCCTAAAATTTGATTAAAACTTATTTTGGGATCTTTTTTGTAAAGGTTACGGACGAGCGGGTCTAAATGGGACGAAGAATGGACCCGTTAGAATTTTAACTGACTAAAAAGTACATAATTCGAGTTTTTGCAATATAATCGTGTTGAAAAGCTCGTAATCAATTGTATGAACTCCTAAATTTTGATTAAAACTTATTTTGCAACCCTTTTGTAGAGGTTTCGGACAAGCGGGTCTAAATGGGCCGAACAATGGACCCATTAGAATTTTAACTGAGTAAAAAGCACAAAAATCGAGTTTTTGCAATTTAATTGTGTTGAAAAGCTCGTAATCAATTGTATGAACTCCTAAATTTGGATTAAAAGTTATTTTGCAACCCTTTTGTAGAGGTTTCGGACGAGCGGGTCTAAATGGGCCGAACAATGGACCTGTTAGAATTTTAATTGAGTAAAAAGTACATAAATCAAGTTTTTGAAATATAGTCGTGTTGAAAAGCTCATAATCAATTATATGAAATCCTAAAACTTGACTCTAATTTGTTTTGCGGTCTTTTTTGTAGAGGTTTCGGACGAGCGGGTCTAAATGGGGCGAACAATGGACCTGTTAGAATTTTAACTGAGTAAAAATAACAGAAATCGAGTTTTTGCAATATAATCGAGTTGAGAAGCTCGTAAACAATTGTTTGAACTCCTAAATTTGGATTAAAACTTATTTTGCAACCCTTTTGTAGAGGTTTCAGACGAGCGGGTCTAAATGGGTCGAACAATGGACCCGTTAGAATTTTAACTGAGTAAAAAGAACTGTAATCGAGATTTTTCAATATAATCGTGTTGAAAAGCTCGTAATCAATTATATGAACTCCTAAAATTTGATTCTAACTTCTTTTGTGGTATTTTTTGTAAAGGTTTTAGACGCGCGGGTCTAAATGGGCCGAACAATGGATCCATTAGAATTTTAACTGAGTAAAAAGTACAGAAATCGAGTTTTTGCAATATAATCTTGTTGAAAAGCTCGTAAACAATTGTATGAACACCTAAATTTGGATTAAAACTTATTTTGCAACCCTTTTGTAGAGGTTTCGGACGAGCGGGTCTAAATGGGCCGAACAATGGACCCGTTAGAATTTTAACTGAGTAAAAAGTACAGAAATCAAGTTTTTGCAATATAATCGTGTTGAAAAGCTGTTAATCAATTATATGAACTCCTAAAATTTGATTAAAACTTATTTTAGGATCTTTTTTGTAAAGGTTTCGGACGAGCGGGTCTAAATGGGCCGAACAATAGACCCGTTAGAATTTTAACTTTGTAAAAAGTACATAAATCGAGTTTTTGCAATATAATCGTGTTGAAAAGCTCGTAATCAATTGTATGAACTCCTAAATTTTGATTAAAACTTATTTTGCAACCCTTTTGTAGAGGTTTCGCACGAGCGGGTCTAAATGGGCCGAACAGTGGACCCGTTAGAATTTTAACTGAGTAAAAAGGACAGAAATCGAGTTTTTGTAATATAATCTTGTTGAAAAGCACGTAATCAATTATATGCATTCCTAAATTTGGATTAAAACTTATTTTGCAGCCCTTTTTGTAGAGGTTTCGGACGAGCGGGTCTAAATGGGCCGAACAATGGACACGTTAGAATTTTTTTTAAGAAAGCTCATTAGAATTTTAACTAAGTAAAAAGTACAGAAATTGAATTTTTGCAATATAATCGTGTTGAAAAGCTCGTTATCAATTATATGAACTCCTAAAATTTGATTCTAACTTATTTTGTGATCTTTTTTGTTGAGGTTTTAGACGAGCGGGTCTAAATGGGCCGAACAATGGACCCGTTAGAATTTTAACTAAGTAAAAAGTACAGAAATCGAGTTTTTGCAATATAATCGTATTGAAATGCTCGTAATCAATTGTATGAACTCCTAAATTTGGATTAACACTTATTTTGCAACCTTTTTGTAGAGGTTTCAGACGAGCGGGTCTAAATGGGCCGAACAATGGACCCGTTAGAATTTTAACTGAGTAAAAAGTACAGAAATCAAGTTTTTGCAATACAGTCGTGTTGGAAAGCTCGTAATCAATTATATGAAATCCTAAAATTTGATTCTAACTTGTTTTGCGGTCTTTTTTGTAGAGGTTTCGGACGAGCGGGTCTAAATAGGGTGAACAGTGGACCCGTTAGAATTTTACTGAGTAAAAAGGACAGAAATCGAGTTTTTGCAATATAATCGTGTTGAAAAGCTCGTAAACAATTGTATGAACTCCTAAATTTGGATTAAAACTTATTTTGCAACTCTTTTGTAGAGGTTTCGGACGAGCGGGTCTAAATAGGCCGAACAATGGACCCGTTAGAATTTTAACTAAGTAAAAACAACAGAAATCGAGTTTTTGCAATATATTATTTTTTGAAAAGCTCGTAATCAATTATATGAACTCCTAAAATTTGATTCTAACTTATTTTGCGGTCTTTTTTGTAAAGGTTTCGGACGAGCGAGTCTAAATGGGCCGAACAATGGACCCGTTAGAATTTTAACTGTGTAAAAAAATACAGAAATCGAGTTTTTGCAATATAATCGTATTGAAAAGCTCGTAATCAATTGTATGAACTCCTAAATTTGGATTAAAACTTATTTTGCAACCCTTTGTAGAGGTTTCGGACGAGCGGGTCTAAATGGGCCGAACAGTGGACCCGTTAGAATTTTAACTAAGTAAAATGTATAGAAATCGAGTTTTTGTAATATAATCGTGTTGAAAAGCACGTAATCAATTATATGCATTGCTAAATTTGGATTAAAATTTATTTTGCAGCCCTTTTTGTATAGGTTTCGGACGATCGAGTCTAAATGGGCCGAACAATGGACCCGTTATAATTTTAACTGAGTAAAAAGTACAGAAATCGAGTTTTTGCAATATAATCGTATTGAAACGCTCGTAATAAATTCTATGAACTCCTAAATTTGGATTAACACTTATTTTGCAACCGTTATGTAGAGGTTTCGGACGAGCGGGTCTAAATGGGCCGAACAATGGACCCGTTAGAATTTTAACTGAGTAAAAAGCACAAAAATCGAGTTTTTGAAATATAATTGTGTTGAAAAGCTCGTAATCAATTGTATGAACTCCTAAATTTGGATTAAAACTTATTTTGCAACCTTTTTGTTGAGGTTTCGGACGAGCGGGTCTAAATAAGCCGAACAATGGACCCGTTAGAATTTTAACGGAGTAAAAAGTACAGAATTCTAGTTTTTGCAATATAATCGTTTTGAAAAGCTCGTAATCATCTATATGAACTCTTAAATTTGGATTAAAACTTATTTTGCAACCCTTTTGTAGAGGTTTCAGACGAGCGGGTCCTAATGGGCCGAAAAATAGACCCCTTAAAATTTTAACTAAGTAAAAAGTATAGTAATCGAGTTTTTGCAATATAATTGTGTTGAAAAGCTCGTAATCAATTGTATGAACACCTAAATTTGGATTAAAACTTATTTTGCAACCCTTTTGTAGAGGTTTCGGACGAGCGGGTCTAAATGGGCCGAACAGTGGACCCGTTAGAATTTTAACTGAGTAAAAAGTATAGAAATCGAATTTTTGCAATATAATCATGTTGAAATGCTCGTAATCAATTATATACATTCCTAAATTTGGATTAAAACTTTTTGTGCAACCCTTTTTGTATAGGTTTCGGACGATCGGGTCTAAATAGGCCGAACAATTGACCCGTTAGAATTTTAACTGAGTAAAAAGTACAGAAATCGAGTTTTTGCAATATAATTTTGTTGAAACGCTCGTGATCAATTGTATGAACTCCTAAATTTGGATTAACACTTATTTTGCAACCCTTTTGTAGAGGTTTCGGACGAGCGGGTCTAAATGGGCCGAACAATGGACCCGTTAGAATTTTAACTGAGTAAAAAGCACAAAAATCGAGTTTTTGCAATATAATTGTGTTGAAAATCTCGTAATCAATTGTATGAACTCCTAAATTTGGATTAAAACTTATTTTGCAGCCCTTTTGTAGAGGTTTCGGACGAGCGGGTCTAAATGGGCCGAACAATGGACCCGTTAGAATATTAACTGAGTAAAAAGAACAGAAATCGAGTTTTTGCAATATAATCGTGTCGAAAAGCTGTAATCAATTATATGAACTCCTAAATTTTGATTAAAATATATTTTGCGGTCCTTTTTGTAAGGTTTCGGACGAGCGAGTCTAAATAGGAAGAACAATGGACCCGTTAGAATTTTAACCGAGTAAAAAGTATAGAAATTGAGTTTTTGCAATATAATCGTGTTGAAAAGCTCTTAATCAATTATATGAACTCCTAAAATTTGATTCTAACTTATTTTGCGATCTTTTTTGTAGAGGTTTCAGACGAGCGGGTCTAAATGGACCGAACAATGGACCCGTTAGAATATTAACTAAGTAAAAAGAACAGAAATCGAGTTTTTGCAATAAAATTGTGTTGAAAAGCTCGTAATCAATTGTATGAACTCCTAAATTTGGATTAAAACTTATTTTGCAACCCTTTGGTAGAGGTTTTGGACGAGCGGGTCTAAATGGGCCGAAAAATGGACCCGTTAGAATTTTAACTGAGTAAAAAGTACAGAAATTAAGTTTTTGCAATATAGTTGTGTTGAAAAGCTCGTGATCAATTATATGAAATCCTAAAATTTGACTCTAACTTGTTTTGCGGTCTTTTTTGTAGAGGTTTCGGACGAGCGGGTCTAAATGGGGCGAACAATGGACCCGTTAGAATTTTAACTGAGTAAAAAGAACAGAAATCGAGTTTTTGAAATATAATTGTGTTGAAAAGCTCGTAAACAATTGTATGAACCCCTAAATTTGGATTAAAAGTTATTTTGCAACCCTTTTGTAGGGGTTTCGGACGAGCGGGTCTAAATGGGTCGAACAATGGACCCGTTAGAATTTTAACTGAGTAAAAAGAACTGTAATCGAGATTTTTCAATATAATCGTGTTGAAAAGCTCGTAATCAATTATATGAACTCCTAAAATTTGATTCTAACTTCTTTTGGGGACTTTTTTGTAAAGGTTTCAGACGAACGGGTCTAAATGGGCCGAACAATGGACCCAATAGAATTTTAAACGAGTAAAAAGTACAGAAATCGAGATTTTGCAATATAATCGTATTGAAAAGCTCGTAATCAATTGTATGAACTCCTAAATTTGGATTAAAACTTATTTTGCAACCCTTTTGTAGAGGTTTCGGACGAGCGGGTCTAAATGTGCCGATCAATGGACCCGTTAGAATTTTAACTGAGTAAAAACAACAAAAATCAAGTTTTTGTAATATAATCCTGTTGAAAAGCTCTTAATCAATTATATGAACTCCTAAAATTTGATTAAAATTTATTTTGCGATCTTTTTTGTAAAGGTTTCGGACGAGCGGGTCTAAATGGGCCGAACAACGGACCCGTTAGAATTTTAACTGACTAAAAAGTACATAAATCGAGTTTTTGCAATATAATCATGTTGAAAAGCTCGTAATCAATTGTATGAACTCCTAAATTTTGATTAAAACTTATTTTGCAACCCTTTTGTAGAGGTTTCGGACGAGCGGGTCTAAATGGGCCGAACAATGGACCCGTTAGAATTTTAACTGAGTAAAAAGCACAAAAATTGAGTTTTTGCAATATAATTGTGTTGAAAAGCTCGTAATCAATTGTATGAACTCCTAAATTTGGATTAAAAGTTATTTTGCAACCCTTTTGTCGAGGTTTCGAATGAGCGGGTCTAAATGGGCCGAACAATGGACCCGTTAGAATTTTAACTGAGTAAAAAGTACAGAAATCAAGTTTTTGCAATATAGTCGTGTTGAAAAGCTCGTAATCAATTATATGAAATCCTAAAATTTGACTCTAACTTGTTTTGCGTTTTTTTTTGTAGAGGTTTCGGACGAGCGGGTCTAAATGCGGCGAACAATGGACCCGTTAGAATTTTAACTGAGTAAAAAGAACAGAAATCGAGTTTTTGCAATATAATCGTGTTGAAAAGCTCGTAAACAATTGTATGAACTCCTAAATTTGGATTAAAACTTATTTTGCAACCCTTTTGTAGAGGTTTCGGACGAGCAGGTCTAAATGGGTCGAACAATGGACCCGTTAGAATTTTAACTGAGTAAAAAGAACTGTAATCGAGATTTTTCAATATAATCGTGTTGAAAAGCTCGTAATCAATTATATGAACTCCTAAAATTTGATTCTAACTTATTTTGCGGTCTTTTTTGTAAAGGTTTCGGACGAGCGAGTCTAAATGGGCCGAACAATGGACCAGTTAGAATTTTAACTGAGTAAAAAGTACATAAATCGAGTTTTTGCAATATAATCGTATTGAAAAGCTCGTAATCAATTGTATGAACTCCTAAATTTGGATTAAAACTTAATTTGCAACCCTTTTCTAGAGGTTTCGGACGAGCGGGTCTAAATGGGTCGAACAATGGACCCGTTAGAATTTTAACTAAGTAAAAAGAACTGTAATCGAGATTTTTCAATATAATCGTGTTGAAAAGCTCGTAATCAATTATATGAACTCCTAAAATTGGATTCTAACTTCTTTTGCGGTCTTTTTTGTAAAGGTTTCAGACGAGCGGGTCTAAATGGGCCGAACAATGGACCCATTACAATTTTTACAGAGAAAAAAGTACAGAAATCGAGTTTTTGCAATATAATCGTGTTGAAAAGCTCTTAAACAATTGTATGAACTCCTAAATTTGGATTAAAACTTATTTTGCAACCTTTTTGTAGAGGTTTCGGACGAGCTGGTCTAAATGGGCCGAACAATGGACCCGTTAGAATTTTAACTGAGTAAAAAGTACAGAAATCAAGTTTTTGCAATATAATCGTGTTGAAAAGCTCTTAATCAATTATATGAACTCCTAAAATTTGATTAAAACTTATTTTGGGATCTTTTTTGTAAAGGTTTCGGACGAGCGAGTCTAAATGGGCCGAACAACGGACCCGTTAGAATTTTAACTGACTAAAAAGCACATAAATCGAGTTTTTGCAATATAATCGTGTTGAAAAGCTCGTAATCAATTGTATGAACTCCTAAATTTTGATTAAAACTTATTTTGCAACCCTTTTGTAGAGGTTTCGGACGAGCGGGTCTAAATGGGCCGAACAATGGACCCGTTAGAATTTTAACTGAGTAAAAAGCACAAAAATCGAGTTTTTGCAATATAATTGTGTTGAAAAGCTCGTAATCAATTGTATGAACTCTTAAATTTGGATTAAAACTTATTTTGCAACCCTTTTGTTGAGGTTTCGGACGAGCGGGTCTAAATGGGCCGAACAATGGACCCGTTAGAATTTTAACTAAGTAAAAAGTACAGAAATCAAGTTTTGGCAATATAGTCGTGTTGAAAAGCTCGTAATCAATTATATGAAATCCTAAAATTTGACTCTAACTTGTTTTGCGGTCTTTTTTGTAGAGGTTCCGGACGAGCGGGTCTAAATGGGGCGAACAATGGACCCGTTAGAATTTTAACTGAGTAAAAAGAACAGAAATCGAGTTTTTGCAATATAATCGTGTTGAAAAGCTCGTAAACAATTGTATGAACCGCTAAATTTGGATTAAAACTTATTTTGCAACCCTTTTCTAGAGGTTTCGGACGAGCGGGTCTAAATGGGTCGAACAAAGGACCCGTTAGAATTTTAACTGAGTAAAAAGAACTGTAATCGAGATTTTTCAATATAATCGTGTTGAAAAGCTCGTAATCAATTATATGAACTCCTAAAATTTGATTCTAACTTCTTTTGCGGTCTTTTTTGTAAAGGTTTCAGACGAGCGGATCTAAATGGGCCGAACAATGGACCCATTAGAATTTTAATTGAGTAAAAAGTACAGAAATCGACTTTTTGCAATATAATCGTGTTGAAAAGCTCGTAAACAATTGTATGAACTCCTAAATTTGGATTAAAACTTATTTTGCAACCCTTTTGTAGAGGTTTCGGACGAGCGGGTCTAAATGGGCCGAACAATGGACTCGTTAGAATTTTAACTGAGTAAAAAGTACAGAAATCAAGTTTTTGCAATATAATCGTGTTGAAAAGCTCTTAATCAATTATATGAACTCCTAAAATTTGATTAAAATTTATTTTGGGATCTTTTTTGTAAAGGTTTCGGACGAGCGGGTCTAAATGGGCCGAACAACGGACCCGTTAGAATTTTAACTGACTAAAAAGTACATAAATCGAGTTTTTGCAATATAATCATGTTGAAAAGCTCGTAATCAATTGTATGAACTCCTAAATTTTGATTAAAACTTATTTTGCAACCCTTTTGTAGAGGTTTCGGACGAGCGGGTCTAAATGGGTCGAACAATGGACCCGTTAGAATTTTAACTGAGTAAAAAGCACAAAAATTGAGTTTTTGCAATATAATTGTGTTGAAAAGCTCGTAATCAATTGTATGAACTCCTAAATTTGGATTAAAAGTTATTTTGCAACCCTTTTGTCGAGGTTTCGAACGAGCGGGTCTAAATGGGCCGAACAATGGACCCGTTAGAATTTTAACTGAGTAAAAAGTACAGAAATCAAGTTTTTGCAATATAGTCGTGTTGAAAAGCTCGTAATCAATTATATGAAATCCTAAAATTTGACTCTAACTTGTTTTGCGGTCTTTTTTGTAGAGGTTTCGGACGAGCGGGTCTAAATGCGGCGAACAATGGACCCGTTAGAATTTTAACTGAGTAAAAAGAACAGAAATCGAGTTTTTGCAATATAATCGTGTTGAAAAGCTCGTAAACAATTGTATGAACTCCTAAATTTGGATTAAAACTTATTTTGCAACCCTTTTGTAGAGGTTTCGGACGAGCAGGTCTAAATGGGTCGAACAATGGACCCGTTAGAATTTTAACTGAGTAAAAAGAACTGTAATCGAGATTTTTCAATATAATCGTGTTGAAAAGCTCGTAATCAATTATATGAACTCCTAAAATTTGATTCTAACTTATTTTGCGGTCTTTTTTGTAAAGGTTTCGGACGAGCGAGTCTAAATGGGCCGAACAATGGACCAGTTAGAATTTTAACTGAGTAAAAAGTACATAAATCGAGTTTTTGCAATATAATCGTATTGAAAAGCTCGTAATCAATTGTATGAACTCCTAAATTTGGATTAAAACTTAATTTGCAACCCTTTTCTAGAGGTTTCGGACGAGCGGGTCTAAATGGGTCGAACAATGGACCCGTTAGAATTTTAACTAAGTAAAAAGAACTGTAATCGAGATTTTTCAATATAATCGTGTTGAAAAGCTCGTAATCAATTATATGAACTCCTAAAATTGGATTCTAACTTCTTTTGCGGTCTTTTTTGTAAAGGTTTCAGACGAGCGGGTCTAAATGGGCCGAACAATGGACCCATTACAATTTTTACAGAGTATAAAGTACAGAAATCGAGTTTTTGCAATATAATCGTGTTGAAAAGCTCTTAAACAATTGTATGAACTCCTAAATTTGGATTAAAACTTATTTTGCAACCTTTTTGTAGAGGTTTCGGACGAGCTGGTCTAAATGGGCCGAACAATGGACCCGTTAGAATTTTAACTGAGTAAAAAGTACAGAAATCAAGTTTTTGCAATATAATCGTGTTGAAAAGCTCTTAATCAATTATATGAACTCCTAAAATTTGATTAAAACTTATTTTGGGATCTTTTTTGTAAAGGTTTCGGACGAGCGAGTCTAAATGGGCCGAACAACGGACCCGTTAGAATTTTAACTGACTAAAAAGCACATAAATCGAGTTTTTGCAATATAATCGTGTTGAAAAGCTCGTAATCAATTGTATGAACTCCTAAATTTTGATTAAAACTTATTTTGCAACCCTTTTGTAGAGGTTTCGGACGAGCGGGTCTAAATGGGCCGAACAATGGACCCGTTAGAATTTTAACTGAGTACAAAGCACAAAAATCGAGTTTTTGCAATATAATTGTGTTGAAAAGCTCGTAATCAATTGTATGAACTCTTAAATTTGGATTAAAACTTATTTTGCAACCCTTTTGTTGAGGTTTCGGACGAGCGGGTCTAAATGGGCCGAACAATGGACCCGTTAGAATTTTAACTAAGTAAAAAGTACAGAAATCAAGTTTTGGCAATATAGTCGTGTTGAAAAGCTCGTAATCAATTATATGAAATCCTAAAATTTGACTCTAACTTGTTTTGCGGTCTTTTTTGTAGAGGTTCCGGACGAGCGGGTCTAAATGGGGCGAACAATGGACCCGTTAGAATTTTAACTGAGTAAAAAGAACAGAAATCGAGTTTTTGCAATATAATCGTGTTGAAAAGCTCGTAAACAATTGTATGAACCGCTAAATTTGGATTAAAACTTATTTTGCAACCTTTTTCTAGAGGTTTCGGACGAGCGGGTCTAAATGGGTCGAACAAAGGACCCGTTAGAATTTTAACTGAGTAAAAAGAACTGTAATCGAGATTTTTCAATATAATCGTGTTGAAAAGCTCGTAATCAATTATATGAACTCCTAAAATTTGATTCTAACTTCTTTTGCGGTCTTTTTTGTAAAGGTTTCAGACGAGCGGATCTAAATGGGCCGAACAATGGACCCATTAGAATTTTAATTGAGTAAAAAGTACAGAAATCGACTTTTTGCAATATAATCGTGTTGAAAAGCTCGTAAACAATTGTATGAACTCCTAAATTTGGATTAAAACTTATTTTGCAACCCTTTTGTAGAGGTTTCGGACGAGCGGGTCTAAATGGGCCGAACAATGGACTCGTTAGAATTTTAACTGAGTAAAAAGTACAGAAATCAAGTTTTTGCAATATAATCGTGTTGAAAAGCTCTTAATCAATTATATGAACTCCTAAAATTTGATTAAAATTTATTTTGGGATCTTTTTTGTAAAGGTTTCGGACGAGCGGGTCTAAATGGGCCGAACAACGGACCCGTTAGAATTTTAACTGACTAAAAAGTACATAAATCGAGTTTTTGCAATATAATCATGTTGAAAAGCTCGTAATCAATTGTATGAACTCCTAAATTTTGATTAAAACTTATTTTGCAACCCTTTTGTAGAGGTTTCGGACGAGCGGGTCTAAATGGGTCGAACAATGGACCCGTTAGAATTTTAACTGAGTAAAAAGTACAGAAATTGAGTTTTTGCAATATAGTCGTGTTCAAAAGCTCGTAATCAATTATATGAAATCCTAAAATTTGACTCTAACTTGTTTTGCGGTCTTTTTTGTAGAGGTTTCGGACGAGCGGGTCTAAATGCGGCGAACAATGGACCCGTTAGAATTTTAACTGAGTAAAAAGAACAGAAATCGAGTTTTTGCAATATAATCGTGTTGAAAAGCTCGTAAACAATTGTATGAACTCCTAAATTTGGATTAAAACTTATTTTGCAACCCTTTTGTAGAGGTTTCGGACGAGCAGGTCTAAATGGGTCGAACAATGGACCCGTTAGAATTTTAACTGAGTAAAAAGAACTGTAATCGAGATTTTTCAATATAATCGTGTTGAAAAGCTCGTAATCAATTATATGAACTCCTAAAATTTGATTCTAACTTATTTTGCGGTCTTTTTTGTAAAGGTTTCGGACGAGCGAGTCTAAATGGGCCGAACAATGGACCAGTTAGAATTTTAACTGAGTAAAAAGTACATAAATCGAGTTTTTGCAATATAATCGTATTGAAAAGCTCGTAATCAATTGTATGAACTCCTAAATTTGGATTAAAACTTAATTTGCAACCCTTTTCTAGAGGTTTCGGACGAGCGGGTCTAAATGGGTCGAACAATGGACCCGTTAGAATTTTAACTAAGTAAAAAGAACTGTAATCGAGATTTTTCAATATAATCGTGTTGAAAAGCTCGTAATCAATTATATGAACTCCTAAAATTGGATTCTAACTTCTTTTGCGGTCTTTTTTGTAAAGGTTTCAGACGAGCGGGTCTAAATGGGCCGAACAATGGACCCATTACAATTTTTACAGAGTATAAAGTACAGAAATCGAGTTTTTGCAATATAATCGTGTTGAAAAGCTCTTAAACAATTGTATGAACTCCTAAATTTGGATTAAAACTTATTTTGCAACCTTTTTGTAGAGGTTTCGGACGAGCTGGTCTAAATGGGCCGAACAATGGACCCGTTAGAATTTTAACTGAGTAAAAAGTACAGAAATCAAGTTTTTGCAATATAATCGTGTTGAAAAGCTCTTAATCAATTATATGAACTCCTAAAATTTGATTAAAACTTATTTTGGGATCTTTTTTGTAAAGGTTTCGGACGAGCGAGTCTAAATGGGCCGAACAACGGACCCGTTAGAATTTTAACTGACTAAAAAGCACATAAATCGAGTTTTTGCAATATAATCGTGTTGAAAAGCTCGTAATCAATTGTATGAACTCCTAAATTTTGATTAAAACTTATTTTGCAACCCTTTTGTAGAGGTTTCGGACGAGCGGGTCTAAATGGGCCGAACAATGGACCCGTTAGAATTTTAACTGAGTAAAAAGCACAAAAATCGAGTTTTTGCAATATTATTGTGTTGAAAAGCTCGTAATCAATTGTATGAACTCCTAAATTTGGATTAAAAGTTATTTTGCAACCCTTTTGTCGAGGTTTCAGATGAGCGGGTCTAAATGGGCCGAACAATGGACCTGTTAGAATTTTAACTGAGTAAAAAGTACAGAAATCAAGTTTTTGCATTATAGTCGTGTTGAAAAGCTCGTAATCAATTATATGAAATCCTAAAATTTGACTCTAACTTGTTTTGCGGTCTTTTTTGTAGAGGTTTCGAACGAGCGGGTCTAAATGGTGCGAACTGCGAACAATGGACCCGTTATAATTTTAACTGAGTAAAAAGAACTGTAATCGAGATTTTTCAATATAATCGTGTTGAAAAGCTCGTAATCAATTATATGAACTCCTAAAATTGGATTCTAACTTCTTTTGCGGACTTTTTTGTAAAGGTTTCAGACGAGCGGGTCTAAATGGGCCGAACAATGGACCCATTAGAATTTTAACTGAGTAAAAAGAACAGAAATCCAGTTTTTGCAATATAATCGTGTTGAAAAGCTCGTAAACAATTGTATGAACTCCTAAATTTGGATTAAAACTTATTTTGCAACCCTTTTGTAGAGGTTTCGGACGAGCGGGTCTAAATGGGTCGAACAATGGAACCGTTAGAATTTTAACTGAGTAAAAAGAACTGTAATCGAGATTTTTCAATATAATCGTGTTGAAAAGCTCGTAATCAATTATATGAACTCTTAAAATTTGATTCTAACTTCTTTTGCGGTCTTTTTTGTAGAAGTTTCGGACGAGCGGGTCTAAATGGGGCGAACAATGGACCCGTTAGAATTTTAACTGAGTAAAAAGAACAGAAATCGTGTTTTTGCAATATAATCGTGTTCAAAAGCTCATAACCAATTGTATGAACTCCTAAATTTGGATTAAAACTTATTTTGCAACCCTTTTGTAGAGGTTTCGGACAAGCGAGTCTAAATGGGCCGAACAATGGACCCGTTAGAATTGTAACTGAGTAAAACGAACTGTAATTGAGTTTTTACAATATAATCATGTTGAAAAGCACGTAATCAATTATATGCATTCCTAAATTTGGATTAAAACTTATTTTGCAGCTCTTTTTGTATAGGTTTCGGACGATCGAGTCTAAATGGGCCGAACAATGGACCCGTTAGAATTTTAACTGAGTAAAAAGTACAGAAATCGAGTTTTTGCAATATAATCGTATTGAAACGCTCGTAATCAATTGTATGAACTCCTAAATTTGGATTAACATTTATTTTGCAACATTTTTGTAGAGGTTTCGGACGAGCGGGTCTAAATGGGCCGAACAATGGACCCGTTAGAATTTTAACTGAGTAAAAAGCACAAAAATCGAGTTTTTGAAATATAATTGTGTTGAAAAGCTCGTAATCAACTGTATGAACTCCTAAATTTGGATTAAAACTTATTTTGCAACCTTTTTGTTGAGGTTTCAAACGAGCGGGTCTAAATGAGCCGAACAATGGACCCGTTAGAATTTTAACGGAGTAAAAAGTACAGAAATCTAGTTTTTGCAAAATAATCATTTTGAAAAGCTCGTAATCATCTATATGAACTCTTAAATTTGGATTAAAACTTATTTTGCAACCCTTTTGTAGAGGTTTCAGACGAGCGGGTCCTAATGGGCCGAAAAATAGACCTGTAAGAATTTTAACTAAGTAAAAAGTATAGTAATCAAGTTTTTGCAATATAATTGTGTTGAAAAGCTCGTAATCAATTGTATGTACTCCTAAATTTGGATTAAAACTTATTTTGCAACCCTTTTGTAGAGGTTTCGGACGAGCGGGTCTAAATGGGCCGAACAGTTGACCCGTTAGAATTTTAACTGAGTAAAAAGTATAGAAATCGAGTTTTTGCAATAAAATCGTATTGAAACGCTCGTAATCAATTGTATGAACTCCTAAATTTGGATTAACACTTATTTTGCAACCTTTTTGTAGAGGTTTCGGACGAGCGGGTCTAAATGGGCCGAACAATGGACCCGTTAGAATTTTAACTGAGTAAAAAGAACAAAAATCGAGTTTTTGCAATATAATCGTGTTTAAAAGCTCGTAATCAATTATATGAACTCCTAAATTTTTATTAAAACTTATTTTGCGGTCCTTTTTGTAAGGTTTCGGACGAGCGAGTCTAAATAGGCAAAACAATGGACCCGTTATAATTTTAACCGAGTAAAAAGTATAGAAATTGAGTTTTTGCAATATAATTGTGTTTAAAAGCTCTTAATCAATTATATGAACTCCTAAAATTTGATTCTAACTTATTTTGCGATCTTTTTTGTAAAGGTTTCGGACGAGCGGGTCTAAATGGGCCGAACAATGGACCCGTTAGAATATTAACTGAGAAAAAAGAACAGAAATCGAGTTTTGCAATATAATTGTGTTGAAAAGCTCGTAATCAATTGTATGAACTCCTAAATTTGGATTAAAACTTATTTTGCAACCCTTTTGTAGAGGTTTCGGATGAGCGGGTCTAAATGGGCCGAACAGTAGACCCGTTAGAATATTAACTGAGGAAAAAGA
The DNA here is from genome assembly GCA_030270665.1 of Hibiscus trionum. NCBI lineage: Eukaryota > Viridiplantae > Streptophyta > Magnoliopsida > Malvales > Malvaceae > Hibiscus > Hibiscus trionum. Next base: position 30,387,643 of record BSYR01000010.1, on the reverse strand, counting down.
ACAGAAATCGTGTTTTTTCAATATAATCGTGTTGAAAAGCTCTTAATAATTTATATGAACTCCTAAAATTTGATTCTAACTTATGTTGCGATCTTTTTTGTAAAGGTTTCGGACAAGCAGGTCTAAATGGGCCGAACAATGGACCCGTTAGAATTTTAACTGAGTAAAAAGCACAATAATCGAGTTTTTGCAATATAATTGTGTTGAAAATCTCGTAATCAATTGTATGAACTCCTAAATTTGGATTAAAACTTATTTTGCAATCCTTTTGTAGAGGTTTCGGACGAGCGGGTCTAAATGGGCCGAACAATGGACCCGTTAGAATATTAACTGAGTAAAAAGAACAGAAATCAAGTTTTTGCAATATAATCGTGTTGAAAAGCTCTTAATCAATTATATGAACTCCTAAAATTTGATTAAAATATATTTTGCGATCTTTTTTGTAAAGGTTTCGGACGAGCGGGTCTAAATGGGCCGAACAATGGACCCGTTAGAATTTTAATTGAGTAAAAAGTACAGAAATCGAGTTTTTGCAATATAATCGTATTGAAAAGCTCGTAATCAATTGTATGAACTCCTAAATTTGGATTAAAACTTATTTTGCAACCCTTTTGGTATAGGTTTCGGATGAGCGGTTCTAAATGGGCCAAACAATGGACCCGTTAGAATTTTAACTGAGTAAAAAGCACACAAATTGAGTTTTTGCAATATAATTGTGTTGAAAACCTTGTAATCAATTGTATGAACTCCTAAATTTGGAATAAAACTTATTTAAAACCCTTTTGTTGAGGTTTCGGACGAGCGGGTCTAAATGGGCCGAGTTCATACAATTAATTAAGAGTTTTTCAACATGATTATATTGCAAAAAACTGGATTTATGTACTTTTTACTCAGTTAAAATTCTAATGGGTCCATTGTTCGGCCCATTTAGACCCGCTCGTCCGAAACCTCTACAAAAGGGTTGAGAAATAAGTTTTAATCTAAATTTAGGAGTTCATACAATTGATTACGAGCTTTCTAACACGACTATATTGCAAAAACTCGATTTCATTACTTTTTACTCAGTAAAAATTCTAAAAGTTCCATTGTTCGGCCCATTTGGACCCGCTCATCCGAAACCTATATAAAAGGGTTGCAAAATAAGTTTTAATCTAAATTTAGGAGTTCATACAATTCATTACAAGCTTTTCAACACGATTATAATGCAAAAACTCGATTTTTGTACTTTTTACTCAGTTAAAATTCTAACGGGTCCATTGTTCGGCCGATTTAGACTCGGTCGTCCGAAACCTCTACAAAAAAGATCGCAAAAATGTTAGAATCAAATTTTAGGAGTTCATATAATTGATTACGTGCTTTTCAACACGATTATAATGAAAAAACTCGATTTCTGTACTTTTTACTCAGTTAAAATTCTAACGGGTCCATTGCTCGAACCATTTAGACCCGCTCTCCGAAAGCTCTACAAAAGGGTTTGAAAATAAGTTTTAATCCAAATTTAGGAGTTCATATAATTGATTACGAGCTTTTCAACACGATTATATTGCAAAAACTCGATTTCTGTACTTTTTACTCCGTTAAAATTCTAACGGGTCCATTGTTCGGCCTATTTAAACCCGATCGTCTGAAACCACTACAAAAAAGGCTGCAAAATAAGTTTTAATCCAAATTTAGGAGTTCATAAAATTGATTACGAGCTTTTCAACATGATTATATTGCATAAACTCGATTTTTGTACTTTTTACTCAGTTAACATTCTAACGAGTCCATTGTTCGGCCCATTTAGACCCGCTCGTCCGAAACCTCTACAAAAAGACCGCAAAACAAGTTTTAATCAAATTTAAGAGTTCATATAATTAATTACAAGCTTTCCAACATGATTATATTGCTAAAACTTGATTTCTGTACTTTTTACTCTGTTAAAATTCTAACGGGTCCTTTGTTCGGCCCATTTAGACCCGTTCGTCCGAAACCTCTACAAAAAAGGGCTGCAAAATAAGTTTTAATCCAAATTTAGGAGTTCATATAATTTATTACGAGCTTTTCAACACGATTATATTGCAAAAACTCGATTTCTGTACTTTTTACTCAGTTAAAATTCTAACGAGTTCATTGTTCGACCCATTTAGACCCGCTCGTCCGAAACCTCTACAAAAAAACCGCAAAACAAGTTTTAATCAAATTTAATAGTTCATATAATTAATTTCAGGCATTCCAACATGATTATATTGCAAAAACTCGATTTCTGTACTTTTTACTTAGTCAACAAAACTATACTAGTGCTAATACCCAAAGTTAATGATCCAACTTCCATGAAGCAATTCAGACCAATTAGTCTATGTACTGTACTCTATAAAATTGTTGCTAAAACAATTGTAAATAGAATGAAACATGCTATACCTCTTTGTATTAGCCCTAATCAAGCTGCCTTTGTTCAGGGACGCAACATCTCGGACAATATCCTTGTTGCGCATGAAATAATTCACAATATCAACTCTGGTGCGACTAAATCCTCACAAGGAGCTGCTCTCAAGCTTGACATGGAAAAAGCCTTCGATAGAGTTGAATGGTCTTTCCTTGCAAACGTTATGACACGAATGGGTTTTGCATCCGATTGGATTGAACTTATAATGCGTTGTATTTCCACTGTTTCGTTCTCGGTTAAAATCAATAATTCCTTTTCACCAACATTTCAACCTCAACGTGGTCTTCGTCAGGGGGATCCTCTATCCCCTTTTCTTTTTCTATTTTGCACTCAAGGACTCTCGGCTTATTTAGCTGCCGCGCAACAAACTAATATTCTTCCAAGTCTAGGCGCATGTAAGCATGGGCCCAAAGTTAACCACCTTCTTTTTGCTGATGATTGTTTGGTATTTATTAATACCAATCAATCTGAAGCATCCCTCCTGAAAAATTCTCTTCAAGTATATGCTAACGCATCTGGTCAAGCAATTAATTTCGATAAATCAACAATTTTCTATAACCCACGTACACCTTCTACAACAAGGAATGCAATCAATAGCCTTTTACAAGTGCGTGAAGTTTCTAACCCCGGAGTATACCTGGGCATTCCGCTCCTAATAGGGAAAAACAAAACAGAATCATTAGGCTTTGTCCGAGATAAAGTACACGATCGTCTCTCTAGTTGGGACAAACACCTTCTATCCTTTAGTGGTAGAGAGATTTTCATCAAAGCTGTTTTACAATCTCTCCCACAATACGTGATGTCTTGCTACCTTCTTCCACACAATATCATCGACGATATGACTACATCAATCCGCCAATATTGGTGGACTGGTAAATCCAACAAAAAAGGTTGGCACATGTTACCGTGGAATCACGTATGTTTGCCTAAATCCGCTGGTGGCATGGGCTTCAAAGACTTACACGATTTTAACATCGCTCTTTTAGGTAAGCAAATCTGGAAACTAATTTGTGAACCAGACTCCTTATTAGGTCAAATATACCGTTCCAAATATTTCCCTTCGGGCAACATCTTGGATGCGCCGAAACCTAGTAGAGGCTCCTTTGCCTGGCAAGGTATATATAACGCTATTCAGCGACTTTTCCCTGGCTTTCTTCATCGCCCTGGTATAAACAGTAATATCAGAATACACAAAGATATTTGGGGTGGGTCTTCCCCGATTGAGCTAACTGGGGATTATGAAATTTCTGACAAATTCCACATTCGTTGTAAGGAGTTCATGATTCGCAATCAAACTGCCTGGGATACAGTAAAGTTGAATAATTACTTCAATCAAAGTGATGCGGATGCCATTCTCCGTATCCCCATCATAAATGATCAACGGGACTCAATTTTATGGTCTCCCCATGACTCAGGTATATACTCAGTTCGCTCTGGATATATTTTCTTACAACGCTCCTTTTCCCAACCTTCGCCACCTTCTCGGTTTTGGAAATTTTTATCCAAAATAAAAGTTTTACCCAAAGTTAAAACTTTTGGTTGGCGTATGGCTTCTGATGCTCTACCAGTTGGCTCTAAAATGCAAGTTTTCTCCCCTAGTTCGGGGCTATGTTCTATCTGTGGTAATCATGCGGAAACAATTCTTCATGCGCTTCGTGACTGTCCTGGGGCAACTGAAGCCCTCCAAATTAGTGGTATTCCTATCTCTCTCTATAAGAGTTTAGCTCTTTCACCCTTACAATGGCTAGAGGAAGCTGCCTCCACTATTTCCCCTGATAAATTTGGTCTCTTTCTTACAGTTTTATGGAATATTTGGAATAGACGTAATGATTGGATTCACAACCACCATTTACAACCCTCATGGCTAATTGCAGTCAATTCAATTAGTTTACATGATGAATTTTGTAAATCTTCTACTTCATCTGATCCACCTCCATCTGATCCACCTAACTACATCAAGATTAATGTGGACGGAGCCTTCAACCCTTCAACTCGAGCAGCAGCAGTCGGCGTTGTTGCTCGTGACCCTGCCGGAGCAGTCGTGGGTGGTCTTGCTTTCCCCCTCGGTAGCCGTTTGGACGCTATCACCAGTGAGGGGGAAAGCATCCTTGCTGGTCTTACCCTTGCCCGATCTCGAGGATGGAATCGCATAAAGATCGAAACGGACTGCGCCTCTCTCGCGAATAGGATCAACAATCCTGCTCAGGAGCTATCTACTATGGGACCAACTATTATTCAGATTCAAGCTGCTCTTCTTGATTTCGACTTTAATTCGATTTCCTTTGTACGCCGTGAGGCAAATGTTATAGCCCATACGTTGGCTTCCTTTTCTCTGAATTCTATGACGTCTTTGTCATTTGAATTGGATATTCCCCATTGTATTCAACATCTTGTACCTAATATTCATTGATTAATAAAATTTTTGGGCACTCTTTTCCCCTTTTAGGGTCCTCTAGCTCTGCTTGAAGGACAGTAGTAGGGGTTTTTAATGAGGCCTTTTCTTCAAAAAAAAAATTCTAACGGGTCCTTTGTTCGGCCCATTTAGACCCGTTCGTCCGAAACCTCTACAAAAAGGGCTGCAAAATAAGTTTTAATCCAAATTTAGGAGTTCATATAATTGATTACGAGTTTTTCAACACGATTATATTGAAAAAACTTGATTTCTGTACTTTTTACTCAGTTAAAATTCTAACGGGTCCATTGTTCGGCCCATTTAGACCCGCTCGTTCGAAACCTCTACAAAAAAGACTGCAAAATAATTTAGAATCAAATTTTAGGAGTTCATATAATTGATTACAAGCTTTTCAACAGGATTATATTTCAAAAACTCGATTTCTGAACTTTTTACTCAGTTAAAATTCCAATGGGTCCATTGTTCGGCCCATTTAGACCCGCTCGTCCGAAACATGTACAAGAGGGTTGCAAAATAAGTTTTAATCCAAATTTAGGAGTTCATAAAATTGATGACGAGCATTTCAACACGATTATATTGAAAAAATAGAAATTTGTACTTTTTAATCAATTAATATTTTAACGGGTCCATTGTTCGGCCCATTTAGACCCGCTCGTCTGAAACCTCTACAAAAGGGTTGCAAAATAAGTTTTAATCCAAATTTAGGATTTCATACAATTGATCACGAGCTTTTCAACACGATTATATTTCAAAAACACGATTTCTGAACTTTTTTACTCAGTTAAAATTCCAATGGGTCCATTGTTCGGCCCATTTAGACCCGCTCGTCCGAAACTTGTACAAGAGGGTTGCAAAATAAGTTTTTATCCAAATTTAGGAGTTCATAAAATTGATTACGAGCTTTTCAACACGATTATATTGAAAAGACTATAATTTTGTACTTTTTATTCAGTTAATATTCTAACGGGTCCATTGTTCGGCCCATTTGGACCCGCTCGCCGAAACCTCTACAAAAGGGTTGCAAAATAAGTTTTAATCCAAATTTAGGAGTTCATACAATTGATTAAGAGCTTTTCAACACGATTATATATCAAAAACTCGATTTTTGTACTTTTTACTTAGTTAAAATTCTAACGGGTCCATTGTTCGGCCCATTTGGACTCGCTCGTCCGAAACCTCTACATAAGGGTTGCAAAATAAGTTTTAATCCAAATTTAGGAGTTCATACAATTGATTACAAGCTTTTCAACACGATTATATTGAAAAACTAGAATTCTGTACTTTTTATTCAGTTAATATTCTAACGGGTCCATTGTTCGGCCCATTTAGACCCGCTCGTCTGAAACCTCTACAAAAGGGTTGCAAAATAAGTTTTAATCCAAATTTAGGAGTTCATACAATTGATTACGAGCTTTTCAACAAGATTATATTGCAAAACTCGATTTCTGTACTTTTTTCTCAGTTAAAATTCTAACGGGTCCATTGTTCGGCCCATTTAGACCCGCTCGTCCGAAACCTCTACAAAAAAGACCGCAAAACAAGTTAGAATCAAATTTTAGGAGTTCATATAATTGATGACGAGATTTCCAACATGATTATATTGCAAAAACTCGATTACTGTACTTTTTACTCAATTAAAATTCTAACGGGTCCATTGTTCGGCCCATTTAAACCCGCTCGTCCGAAACCTCTACAAAAGGGTTGCAAAATAAGTTTTAATCCAAATTTAGGACTTCATGCAATTGATTACGAGCTTTTTAACACGATTATATTGCAAAAACTTGATTTTATTACTTTTTACTCCGTTAAAATTCTAACGGGTCCATTGTTCGGCCCATTTGGACCCGCTCATCCGAACCTTCTACAAAAGGATTGCAAAATAAGTTTTAATCCAAATTTAGGAGTTCATACAATTGATTACAAGCTTTTCAACACGATTATAATGCAAAAACTCGATTTCTGTACTTTTTACCTAGTTAAAATTCTATCGGGTCCATTGTTCGGCCGATTTAGACCCACTCGTCCGAAACCTCTACAAAAAAGACCGCAAAACAAGTTAGAATCCAAATTTAGGAGTTCATAAAATTGATTACAAGCTTTTCAAACACGATTATATTGCAAAACCTCGATTTCTGTACTTTTTACTTAGTTAAAATTCTAACGGGTCCATTGTTCGGCCCATTTAGACCCGCTCGTTCGACACCTCTACAAAAGGGTTGCAAAATAAGTTTTAATCAAAATTTAGGAGTTTATACAATTGATTATGAGCTTTTCAACACAATTATATTGCAATATAAGCCTTGGAGAAGTTCTAATCATAGTAAACTTAGGAAATTAAATACAATAAATAAATGCTGAAATCTAATCTCCTAATTACATAAGTAACTTCTAATAATAAATAAATATTAAAAATAAAATCCTAATTAAATAAATCTGATCCTAATAGATATTTCAGAATCCTATATTGATTTAAATTACAAAAAATCAAATAAAATCAAGAAAATTCGTAATTATCCAAAAATCTCGTATTAATCCCGTATAGGAATTTCTGCATGCGCTGTCTTCACTAAAATAGACGTATCTTGAGTTCTAGATGTCCGATTGAGGCGTTTCAAGATCCGTTGGAAAGATAATTGACAGCCGGACAAGTTTTAAGAAGACATGTCGACCCATAAATGCCTGGATTCCATCCAAAAAGGAGTCGCAAGTTGACTGACGTTTCTGACTTGCAAAACAGTTTTAACTTCTTTTCCAAGATTATTAGTTTCACCTCTCTCATGCATGTATCATTCCCCCACTCCTCAAAAAGATTCGCCCTCGAATCTAAACCGGTAAATGTAGGAAGTTCATCAAAGTACCAAGAAAGAGAAGATGTCTTGAAGGATCCTTGTGCATAGTCTCTTTTTGCAATGTAATTTACAAGTTCCTTCTCATTGATATCATCACTATTGTTCTTTTGGTTGCAAAGTGACTCATTCTCATCTTCAAAATTGTTACTAATGCTAGAAGAGGAATAAGCATAAATAGAAATTTGAAAACAATCAATGGTACCTTTTGATTGTAGTGTACCTTCGTCGGTTTTTGTCGTTTGATGATCATCTTGAATCAAAATAGTTGGTTTGTCACTGGAACCAAACACACTACATAGAATTTCTTCCTCATCAATAGGCAAGGTTAAACTCTCGATGTTATCGCCTTCTTCATGTTCTTTAGGAGAACAAATTTCTTTATCATGTTCCGAATCACAGATTTCAATATCATTAGAAGGCATGATTTCAGACAACATATCTCTCAAAATTTTTTCTTGAAAATAAGACTTATCTGGACAATCATACCCGGAATGATCTAGTCGAAAACAATAATGACATCAAGTCCCCAAAAGAGTAAAATTCAATACGTTGCTCAATGACATCCTCAAGAACGACCTAAATCTGATACCAAATGATACGGACACAGCCCCGTATACGCGAACGTTGAGCTTGCGGAAGCAGATAAGGATATTGACGCGAATGTTGGATTGGTGAAAAGATGGATGAAGATAGGCGATGACGATGGATATGGAAGATAAATGGATAAATTGTCCTCGGAACCCTCTTGATCGCAATTAACCAAGCAAGCAACCTCAAGCGGCTCTAACCTACCCTCCTAGACGCAGTTACCTAGGCAAGCAGGAGTGTGAAGATCAACAACAAATTCTGACGAACTTGAAGAATCGCTTCTAAAATAAAGAACACAAGTTATACTTCTTGCAAGTCTGAACTCAAAAGAGAACTTTATTTAATCATTTAAATCTTCATTACAATATGGTTGAAGCCTCCTTATATAAGCCTTGGAGAAGTTCTAATCCTAGTAAACTTAGGAAATTAAATACAATAAATAAATGCTGAAATCTAATCTCCTAATTACATAAGTAACTTCTAATAATAAATAAATATTAAAAATAAAATCTTAATTAAATAAATCTGATCCTAATAGATATTTCAGAATCCTATATTGATTTAAATTACAAATAATCAAATAAAATCAAGAAAATTCGTAATTATCCAAAAATCTCGTATTAATCCCGTATAGGAATTTCTGCATGCGCTGTCTTCACTAAAATAAACGTATCTAGAGTTCTAGATGTCCGATTGAGGCGTTTCAAGATCCGTTGGAAAGATAATTGACAGCCGAACAAGTTTTAAGAATACATGTCGACCCATAAATGCTTGGATCCCATCCAAAAAGGAGTCGCAAGTTGACTGACGTTTCTGACTTGAAAAACAGTTTTAACTTCTTTTCCAAGATTATTAGTTTCACCTCTCTCATGCATGTATCACCCGCTCATCTGAATCCTCTACAAAAGGGTTGCAAAATAAGTTTTAATCCAAATTTAGGAGTTCATACAATTGATTACAAGCTTTTCAACACGATTATAATGCAAAAACTCGATTTCTGTACTTTTTACTTAGTTAATATTCTAACGGGTCCATTGTTCGGCCCATTTAGACCCGCTCGTCTGAAACCTCTACAAAAAAACCGCAAAACAAGTTAGAATCAAATTTTAGAAGTTCATATAATTGATTACGAGCTTTTCAACACGATTATATTGCAAAACCTCGATTTCTGTACTTTTTACTTAGTTAAAATTCTAACGGGTACTTAATTAAAATTCCAACGGGTAAGAGTGCAACGGGTAACGGGGTGGGATGGCTCTCAATTCTCTCTCAATTCTTTCCGGGGTTTCTAGTGGGTGTTTGCATTTTCTTTTCTTCTTTCCTTGTTTTCCGGTGGTTTTTCCCTCTCTCCTCCATGCTTTTCCCCTCTCCCTCACGGCAACTTTCCACCTTCCGCCGAAAATGCAATCATTGTCATCTAACCGGATTCAATTGGCACCATTGGGAAATGGTAAGAGAAGGCCAAGAGCCGTCCCACCCCATCCAACTTTCTTTATTTTATTTTTATTATTTCATTGTTATAACTCTATTTTCTGGTTTCTAAAGCATTTTCTGTTATTTTGTTGCGAGATGTGCTCGGTTCTTATGCTTATCAAATCCGATATGGGTCTCCCCCTCGCCACCAGAACTGTAACAAACGGAAAAGGAGTCTTCTTCCTATTTATTTTAGTTTTTTATCTATTAATCTGGTTTCTAATGAGTCTTTTATTTTCTTGTTGCAAGATCCATTCGGTGTTACTAAGAATCGATCTGAGGCTCTCTCTCGCTACCAGATCTGAACTTTATGGAAAATGGATTCTTTCTTGGCGGAAGCACTTGCATGTCCCCGATCTGCCTCCGTCTGGTGCGGTCAGCCACTCTTTTTTCCCCTTCATATTCCCTTTATCTTGCTTTCCCTTTCATATCTCTGATCTTCTCATGGTTTTTTTCTTATATGTCTTTTTGATGTTTCGGAGCAATCCCCCCTTCTCTCCGATCGTATCCCATGAAGGGGCCGACAGTCTGGTTTTGTTACTCCCTACAATTTTTTTTAATTCCCTTTATCTTTTTGCTAAAATATGTGTTGAGTTTCCTGATGCAAATCTTCTCTATCTCAACCCGTTTCATCTTCACAGTTTTGATTAACCCTAATTTTTTTGTCAGGAAAGCCAAACCGTCGGCAATGTTCATGGGTTTGCTAAATTCCGATAGCTTATTATTATCATTTATTTATTTCAATAATTCTTTATCCTCATCCCCGTCTCTAGACTTTATTATTTTCGTATTTTTCCTCTGTTTTCTTCTTCTCAGGTTCCATAGGAAGACGTTTGGAACCCATCTCAATGGAGACAGACAGGAGCTTCATTTATTCGATCCGCCCTCTCATCTACCGTCCTGGGCTTTAACCAAATATTGGGCAAAAATATGTTCTTCTCTTCCTCTGTTCTTTATTTTATTCCCATTTTATTTTTATCTGTGTTTATTATCTTTCTGCATCTTCTTCCTTATCCAGATCTGGTCTCCCTTACTCTGCTTTGGATCAAGACATACTATATTCTGGAAGCATATCACAAAGGTCTTTTTCTGTTCTTTTCTCACGATTATAAACTGTATTACACTTTTATACTCTGGCTCGAATTATACCTATGGTATTATCCTTTTTATCTTCTTGCACTCATCATGTACTCTCTATATTTTAAGCATCTATTTCTTTATACTCTCGAATTATACTTAATTTTTATACTTTTTACTCGGTTAAAATTCTAACGGGTCCATTGTTCGGCCCATTTAGACTCGCTCGTCCGAAACCTTACGAAAAGGACCGCAAAGTAAGTTTTAATCGAAATTTAGGAGTTCGTATAATTTATTACGAGCTTTACAACACTATTATATTGCAAAAACTCGATTTCAGTACTTTTGACTCAGTTAAAATTCTAACGGGTCCATTGTTCGGCCCATTTAGACTCGCTCGTCCGAAACCTCTACAAAAAAGACCTCAAAACAAGTTAGAATCAAATTTTAGGAGTTCATATAATTGATTACAAGCTTCTCAACACGATTATATTGCAAAAACTCGATTTTCTGTACTTTTTACTCAGTTAAAATTCTAACGGGTCCATTGTTCTGCCCATTTAGACCCGCTCGTCCGAAACCTCTACAAAAGGGTTAGAAAATAAGTTTTAATCCAAATTTAGGAGTTAATACAATTGATTACGAGCTTTTCAACACGATTATATTGCAAGAACTCGATTTCTGTACTTTTTAGTCAGTTAAAATTCTAACAGGTCCATTGTTCGGCCCATTTAGACCCGCTCGTCCGAAACCTCTACAAAAGGGTTGCAAAATAAGTTTTAATCCAAATTTAAGAGTTAATACAATTGATTACGAGCTTTTTAACACGATTATATTGCAAAAACTCGATTTCTGTACTTTTTACTTAGTTAAAATTCTAACGAGTCCATTGTTCGGCCCATTTAGACCCGCTCGTCCGAAACCTCTACAAAAAAAACCGCAAAACAAGTTTTAATCAAATTTAAGAGTTCATATAATTAATTTCGAGCTTTCCAACATGATTATATTGCAAAAATTCGATTTCTGTACTTTTTACTCTGTTAAAATTCTAACGGGTCCTTTGTTCGGCCCATTTAGACCCGTTTGTCCGAAACCTCTACAAAAAGGCTGCAAATATAATTGATTACGAGCTTTTCAACATGATTATATTTCAAAAACTCGATTTCTGAACTTTTTACTCAGTTAAAATTCCAATGGGTCCATTGTTCGACCCATTTAGACCCGCTCGTCTGAAACCTGTACAAGAGGGTTACAAAATAAGTTTAAATATAAATTTAGGAGTTCATAAAATTAAATTACGAGCTTTTCAACACGATTATATTAAAAAAACTAGAATTATGTACTTTTTATTCAGTTAATATTATAACGGGTCCATTGTTCGTCCCAATTAGACCCACTCGTCTGAAACCTCTACAAAGGGTTGCAAAATAAGTTTTAATCCAAATTTAGGAGTTCATACAATTGATTACGAGCTTTTCAACACGATTTATATTGCAAAAACTCGATTTCTATACTTTTTTCTCAGTTAAAATTCTAACGGGTCCATTGTTCGGCCCATTTAGACCCGCTCGTCCGAAACCTCTACAAAAAAAGACCGCAAAACAAGTTAGAATCAAATTTTTGGAGTTCATATAATTGATTACGATCTGTTCAACATGATTATATTGCAAAAACTCGATTACTGTACTTTTTACTCAGTTAAAATTCTAACGGGTCCATTGTTCGGCCCCTTTAGACCCGCTCGTCCGAAACCTCTACAAAAGGGTTGCAAAATAAGTTTTAATCCAAATTTAGTAGTTCATAAAATTAAATTACGAGCTTTTCAACACGATTATATTGAAAAAACTAGAATTATGTACTTATTATTCAGTTAATATTCTAACGGGTCCATTGTTCGTCCCATTTAGACCCGCTCGTCTGAAACCTCTACAAAAGGGTTGCAAAATAAGTTTTAATCCAAATTTAAGACTTCATACAATTGATTACGAGCTTTTCAACACGATTATATTGCAAAAACTCGATTTCTGTACTTTTTACTCAGTTAAAATTCTAACTGGTCCATTGTTCGGCCCATTTAGACCCGCTCGCCCGAAACCTCTACAAAAGGGTTGCAAAATAAGTTTTAATCCAAATTTAGGAGTTCATACAATTGATTACGAGCTTTTTAACACGATTATATTGCAAAAACTCGATTTTATTACTTTTTACTATGTAAAAATTCTAACGGGTCCATTGTTCGGCCCATTTGGACCCGCTCATCTGAAACCTCTACAAAAGGGTTGCAAAATAAGTTTTAATCCAAATTTAGGAGTTCATACAATTGATTACGAGATTTTTAACACGATTATATTGCAAAAACCTGATTTCTGTACTTTTTACTCAGTTAAAATTCTAACGGGTCTATTGTTCAGCCCATTTAGACCCCCTCGTCCGAAACCTCTATAAAAGGATTGCAAACTTTAGTGTTAATCCAAATTTAGGAGTTCATACAATTGATTACGAGCTTTTCAACACGATTATATTGCAAAAACTCGATTACTATACTTTTTACTCCGTTAAAATTCTAACGGGTCCATTGTTCGGCCCATTTAGACCCGCTCGCCCGAAACCTCTACAAAAGGGTTGCAAAATAAGTTTTAATCCAAATTTAGGAGTTCATACAATTGATTATGAGCTTTTCAACACAATTATATTGCAAAAACTCGATTTTTCTGCTTTTTACTCTCTTAAAATTCTAACGGGTCCATTGTTAGGCCCATTTAGACCCGCTCGTCCGAAACCTCTACAAAAAGGTTGCAAAATAAGTTTTAATCCGAATTTAGGAGTTCATACAATTGATTAAGAGATTTTCAAACAGGTTATATTGCAAAAACTCACTTTTTGTACTTTCTACTCAGTTAAAATTCTAACGGATCCATTGTTCGGCCCATTTAGACCCGCTCGTCCGAAACCTCTACAAAAGAGACCGCAAAACAAATTAGAATAAAATTTTAGGAGTTCATATAATTGATTACGAGCTTTTCAACACGATTATATTGCAAAAACTTGATTTCTGTACTTTGTACTCAGTTAAAATTCTAACGGGTCCATTGTTCGGCCCATTTAGACTCGCTCATCCCAAACCTCTACAAAAGGGTTGCAAAATAAGTTTTAATCCAAATTTAGGAGTTCATACAATTGATTACGAGCTTTTCAACACAATTAGATTGCAAAAACTCGATTTTTGTACTTTTTACTCAATTAAAATTCTAACGGGTCCATTGTTCGGCCCATTTAGTCCCGCTCGTCTGAAACCTCAACAAAAAAGATCACAAAATAAGTTAGAATCAAATTTTAGGAGTTCATATAATTGATAACGAGCTTTTCAACACGATTATATTGCAAAAATTCAATTTCTGTACTTTTTACTTAGTTAAAATTCTAATGATCTTTCTTAAAAAAAAATTCTAATGTGTCCATTGTTCGGCCCATATAGACCCGCTCGTCCGAAACCTCTACAAAAAAGAGCTGCAAAATAAGTTTTAATCCAAATTTAGGAGTTCATATAATTGATTACGAGCTTTTCAACACTATTATATTGCAAAAACTTAATTTTTATACTTTTTGCTCGGTTAAAATTCTAACGGGTCCATTGTTCGGCCGATTTAGACTTGCTCGTCCGAAACCTTACGAAAAGGACCGCAAAGTAAGTTTTAATCGAAATTTAGGAGTTCATATAATTTATTACGAGCTTTTCAACTCTATTATATTGCAAAAACTCTTTTTCTGTACTTTTGACTCAGTTAAAATTCTAACGGGTCCATTGTTCGGCCCATTTAGACCTGCTCGTCTGAAACCTCAACAAAAACGATCACAAATAAAGTTAGAATCAAATTTTAGGAGTTAATATAATTGATAACGAGCTTTTCAACACGATTATATTGCAAAAATTCAATTTCTGTACTTTTTACTTAGTTAAAATTCTAATGAGCTTTCTTAAAAAAAATTCTAATGTGTCCATTGTTCGGCCTATTTAACCCGCTCGTCCGAAAACTCTACAAAAAAGGGCTGCAAAATAAGTTTTAGTCCAAATTTAGGAGTTCATATAATTGATTACGAGCTTTTCAACACTATTATATTGCAAAAACTTAATTTTTATACTTTTTACTCGGTTAAAATTCTAACGGGTCCATTTTTGGGCCCATTTAGACTCGCTCGTCCGAAACCTTACGAAAAGGACCGCAAAGTAAGTTTTAATCGAAATTTAGGAGTTCATATAATTTATTACGAGCTTTTCAACACTATTATATTGCAAAAATTCGATTTCTGTACTTTTGACTCAGTTAATTGATTACGAGCTTTTCAACACGATTATAATGCAAAAACTCGATTTCTGTACTTTTTACTCAGTTAAAATTCTAACGGGTCAATTGTTCGACCCATTTAGACCCGCTCGTCCGAAACCTCTACAAAAAAGACCGCAAAACAAGTTAGAATCAAATTTTAGGAGTTCATATAATTGATTACGAGCTTTTCAACACGATTATATTGCAAAAACTCAATTACAATACTTTTAACTCAGTTAAAATTCTAACGGGTCCATTATTCGGCCCATTTAGACCCGCTCGTCCGAAACCTCTACAAAAGGGTTGCAAAATAAGTTTTAATCCAAACTTAGGAGTTCATACAATTGATTATGAGCTTTTCAACACAATTATATTGCAAAAACTCAATTTTTGTGCTTTTTACTCTGTTAAAATTCTAATGGGTCCATTGTTCGGCCCATTTAGACCCGCTAGTCCGAAACCTCTACAAAAGGGTTGGAAAATAAGTTTTAATCCAAATTTAGGAGTTCATACAATTGATTACGAGCTTTTCAACATGATTATATTGCAAAAACTCGATTTCCGTACTTTTTACTCAGTTAAAATTCTAACGGGTCAATTGTTCGACCCATTTAGACCCGCTCGTCCGAAACCTCTACAAAAAAGACCGCAAAACAAGTTAGAATCAAATTTTAGGAGTTCATATAATTGATTACGAGCTTTTCAACACGATTATATTGCAAAAACTCAATTACAATACTTTTAACTCAGTTAAAATTCTAACGGGTCCATTATTCGGCCCATTTAGACCCGCTCGTCCGAAACCTCTACAAAAGGGTTGCAAAATAAGTTTTAATCCAAACTTAGGAGTTCATACAATTGATTATGAGCTTTTCAACACAATTATATTGCAAAAACTCAATTTTTGTGCTTTTTACTCTGTTAAAATTCTAATGGGTCCATTGTTCGGCCCATTTAGACCCGCTAGTCCGAAACCTCTACAAAAGGGTTGGAAAATAAGTTTTAATACAAATTTAGGAGTTTCAAACAGATTATATTGCAAAAACTCACTTTTTGTACTTTCTACACAGTTAAAATTCTAACGGATCCATTGTTCGGCCCATTTAGACCCGCTCGTCCGAAACCTCTACAAAAGAGACCGCAAAACAAATTAGAATCAAATTTTAGGAGCTTATATAATTGATTACGAGCTTTTCATAACGATTATATTGCAAAAACTTGATTTCTGTACTTTGTACTCAATTAAAATTCTAACGGGTCCAATGTTCGGCCCATTTAGACTCGCTCATCTGAAACCTCTACAAAAGGGTTGCAAAATATGTTTTAATCCAAATTTAGGAGTTCATAAAATTGATTACGAGCTTTTCAACACAATTAGATTGCAATAACTCGATTTTTGTACTTTTTACTCAGATAAAATTCTAACGGGTCCATTGTTCGGCCCATTTAGACCCGCTCGTTTGAAACACAACAAAAAAGATCACAAAATAAGTTATAATCAAATTTTAGGAGTTCATATAATTGATAACGAGCTTTTCAACACTATTATATTGCAAAAACTTAATTTTTATACTTTTTACTCGGTTAAAATTCTAACGGGTCCATTGTTCGGCCCATTTAGACAGGCTCGTCCGAAACCTTACGAAAAAGACCGCAAAGTAAGTTTTAATCTTAATTTAGGAGTTCATATAATTTATTAAGAGCTTTTCAACACTATTTTATTGCAAAAACTCAATTTATGTACTTTTGATTCAGTTAAAATTCTAACGGGTCCATTGTTCGGCCCATTTAGACCCGCTCGTCCGAAACCTCTACAAAAAAGACCGCAAAACAAGTTAGAATCAAATTTTAGGAGTTCATATAATTGAATACGAACTTTTCAACACGATTATAATGCAAAGACTTGATATCTGTACTTTTTACTCAGTTAAAATTCTAACGGGTCCATTGTTCAGCCCATTTAGACCCGCTCGTCCGAAACCTCTACAAAAGGGTTGGAAAATAAGTTTTAATCCAAATTTAGGAGTTCATACAATTGATTACGAGCTTTTCACAAGATTATATTGCAAAAACTTGATTTCTGTACATTTTACTCAGTTAAAATTCTAACATGTCCATTGTTCGGCCCATTTAGACCCGCTCGTCCGAAACCTCTACAAAAGGGTTGCAAAATAAGTTTTAATACAAATTTAGGAGTTGATTCAATTGATTACGAGCTTTTCAACATAATTATATTGCAAAAACTCGATTTCTGTACTTTTTACTCAGTTAAAATTCTAACGGGTCCATTGTTCGGCCCGTTTAGACCCGCTCGTCCGAAACCTCTACAAAAGGGTTGCAAAATAAGTTTTAATCCAAATTTAAGAGTTCATACAATTGATTACGAGCTTTTCAACACGATTATATTGCAAAAACTCGATTTTTGTAATTTTTACTCAGTTAAAATTCTAACAGGTCCATTGTTCGGACTATTTAGACCCGCTCATCCGAAACCTCTACAAGAGGGTTGCAAAATAAGTTTTAATCCAAATTTAGGAGTTCATACAATTGATTACGAGCTTTTCAACACGATTATATTGCAAAAACTCGATTTATGTACTTTTTACTCAGTTAAAATTCTAACGAGTCCATTGTTCGGCCCATTTATACCCGCTCGTCCGAAACCTCTTCGAAAAAGACCGCAAAACAAGTTTTAATCAAATTTAAGAGTTCATATAATTAATTTCGAGCTTTCCAACATGATTATATTGCAAAAAATCGATTTCTGTACTTTTTACTCTGTTAAAATTCTAACGGGTTCTTTGTTCGGCCCATTTAGACTCGTTCGTCCGGAACGTCTACAAAAGGGCTGTAAAATAAGTTTTAATCCAAATTTAGGAGTTCATACAATTGATTACAAGCTTTTCAACACGATTATATTGAAAAACTAGAATTCTGTACTTTTTATTCAGTTAATATTCTAACGGGTCCATTGTTCGGCCCATTTAGACCCGCTCGTCTGAAACCTCTACAAAAGGGTTGCAAAATAAGTTTTAATCCAAATTTAGGAGTTCATACAATTGATTACGAGCTTTTCAACAAGATTATATTGCAAAACTCGATTTCTGTACTTTTTTCTCAGTTAAAATTCTAACGGGTCCATTGTTCGGCCCATTTAGACCCGCTCGTCCGAAACCTCTACAAAAAAGACCGCAAAACAAGTTAGAATCAAATTTTAGGAGTTCATATAATTGATGACGAGATTTCCAACATGATTATATTGCAAAAACTCGATTACTGTACTTTTTACTCAATTAAAATTCTAACGGGTCCATTGTTCGGCCCATTTAAACCCGCTCGTCCGAAACCTCTACAAAAGGGTTGCAAAATAAGTTTTAATCCAAATTTAGGACTTCATGCAATTGATTACGAGCTTTTTAACACGATTATATTGCAAAAACTTGATTTTATTACTTTTTACTCCGTTAAAATTCTAACGGGTCCATTGTTCGGCCCATTTGGACCCGCTCATCCGAACCTTCTACAAAAGGATTGCAAAATAAGTTTTAATCCAAATTTAGGAGTTCATACAATTGATTACAAGCTTTTCAACACGATTATAATGCAAAAACTCGATTTCTGTACTTTTTACCTAGTTAAAATTCTATCGGGTCCATTGTTCGGCCGATTTAGACCCACTCGTCCGAAACCTCTACAAAAAAGACCGCAAAACAAGTTAGAATCCAAATTTAGGAGTTCATAAAATTGATTACAAGCTTTTCAAACACGATTATATTGCAAAACCTCGATTTCTGTACTTTTTACTTAGTTAAAATTCTAACGGGTCCATTGTTCGGCCCATTTAGACCCGCTCGTTCGACACCTCTACAAAAGGGTTGCAAAATAAGTTTTAATCAAAATTTAGGAGTTTATACAATTGATTATGAGCTTTTCAACACAATTATATTGCAATATAAGCCTTGGAGAAGTTCTAATCATAGTAAACTTAGGAAATTAAATACAATAAATAAATGCTGAAATCTAATCTCCTAATTACATAAGTAACTTCTAATAATAAATAAATATTAAAAATAAAATCCTAATTAAATAAATCTGATCCTAATAGATATTTCAGAATCCTATATTGATTTAAATTACAAAAAATCAAATAAAATCAAGAAAATTCGTAATTATCCAAAAATCTCGTATTAATCCCGTATAGGAATTTCTGCATGCGCTGTCTTCACTAAAATAGACGTATCTTGAGTTCTAGATGTCCGATTGAGGCGTTTCAAGATCCGTTGGAAAGATAATTGACAGCCGGACAAGTTTTAAGAAGACATGTCGACCCATAAATGCCTGGATTCCATCCAAAAAGGAGTCGCAAGTTGACTGACGTTTCTGACTTGCAAAACAGTTTTAACTTCTTTTCCAAGATTATTAGTTTCACCTCTCTCATGCATGTATCATTCCCCCACTCCTCAAAAAGATTCGCCCTCGAATCTAAACCGGTAAATGTAGGAAGTTCATCAAAGTACCAAGAAAGAGAAGATGTCTTGAAGGATCCTTGTGCATAGTCTCTTTTTGCAATGTAATTTACAAGTTCCTTCTCATTGATATCATCACTATTGTTCTTTTGGTTGCAAAGTGACTCATTCTCATCTTCAAAATTGTTACTAATGCTAGAAGAGGAATAAGCATAAATAGAAATTTGAAAACAATCAATGGTACCTTTTGATTGTAGTGTACCTTCGTCGGTTTTTGTCGTTTGATGATCATCTTGAATCAAAATAGTTGGTTTGTCACTGGAACCAAACACACTACATAGAATTTCTTCCTCATCAATAGGCAAGGTTAAACTCTCGATGTTATCGCCTTCTTCATGTTCTTTAGGAGAACAAATTTCTTTATCATGTTCCGAATCACAGATTTCAATATCATTAGAAGGCATGATTTCAGACAACATATCTCTCAAAATTTTTTCTTGAAAATAAGACTTATCTGGACAATCATACCCGGAATGATCTAGTCGAAAACAATAATGACATCAAGTCCCCAAAAGAGTAAAATTCAATACGTTGCTCAATGACATCCTCAAGAACGACCTAAATCTGATACCAAATGATACGGACACAGCCCCGTATACGCGAACGTTGAGCTTGCGGAAGCAGATAAGGATATTGACGCGAATGTTGGATTGGTGAAAAGATGGATGAAGATAGGCGATGACGATGGAGATGGAAGATAAATGGATAAATTGTCCTCGGAACCCTCTTGATCGCAATTAACCAAGCAAGCAACCTCAAGCGGCTCTAACCTACCCTCCTAGACGCAGTTACCTAGGCAAGCAGGAGTGTGAAGATCAACAACAAATTCTGACGAACTTGAAGAATCGCTTCTAAAATAAAGAACACAAGTTATACTTCTTGCAAGTCTGAACTCAAAAGAGAACTTTATTTAATCATTTAAATCTTCATTACAATATGGTTGAAGCCTCCTTATATAAGCCTTGGAGAAGTTCTAATCCTAGTAAACTTAGGAAATTAAATACAATAAATAAATGCTGAAATCTAATCTCCTAATTACATAAGTAACTTCTAATAATAAATAAATATTAAAAATAAAATCTTAATTAAATAAATCTGATCCTAATAGATATTTCAGAATCCTATATTGATTTAAATTACAAATAATCAAATAAAATCAAGAAAATTCGTAATTATCCAAAAATCTCGTATTAATCCCGTATAGGAATTTCTGCATGCGCTGTCTTCACTAAAATAAACGTATCTAGAGTTCTAGATGTCCGATTGAGGCGTTTCAAGATCCGTTGGAAAGATAATTGACAGCCGAACAAGTTTTAAGAATACATGTCGACCCATAAATGCCTGGATCCCATCCAAAAAGGAGTCGCAAGTTGACTGACGTTTCTGACTTGAAAAACAGTTTTAACTTCTTTTCCAAGATTATTAGTTTCACCTCTCTCATGCATGTATCACCCGCTCATCTGAATCCTCTACAAAAGGGTTGCAAAATAAGTTTTAATCCAAATTTAGGAGTTCATACAATTGATTACAAGCTTTTCAACACGATTATAATGCAAAAACTCGATTTCTGTACTTTTTACTTAGTTAATATTCTAACGGGTCCATTGTTCGGCCCATTTAGACCCGCTCGTCTGAAACCTCTACAAAAAAACCGCAAAACAAGTTAGAATCAAATTTTAGAAGTTCATATAATTGATTACGAGCTTTTCAACACGATTATATTGCAAAACCTCGATTTCTGTACTTTTTACTTAGTTAAAATTCTAACGGGTACTTAATTAAAATTCCAACGGGTAAGAGTGCAACGGGTAACGGGGTGGGATGGCTCTCAATTCTCTCTCAATTCTTTCCGGGGTTTCTAGTGGGTGTTTGCATTTTCTTTTCTTCTTTCCTTGTTTTCCGGTGGTTTTTCCCTCTCTCCTCCATGCTTTTCCCCTCTCCCTCACGGCAACTTTCCACCTTCCGCCGAAAATGCAATCATTGTCATCTAACCGGATTCAATTGGCACCATTGGGAAATGGTAAGAGAAGGCCAAGAGCCGTCCCACCCCATCCAACTTTCTTTATTTTATTTTTATTATTTCATTGTTATAACTCTATTTTCTGGTTTCTAAAGCATTTTCTGTTATTTTGTTGCGAGATGTGCTCGGTTCTTATGCTTATCAAATCCGATATGGGTCTCCCCCTCGCCACCAGAACTGTAACAAACGGAAAAGGAGTCTTCTTCCTATTTATTTTAGTTTTTTATCTATTAATCTGGTTTCTAATGAGTCTTTTATTTTCTTGTTGCAAGATCCATTCGGTGTTACTAAGAATCGATCTGAGGCTCTCTCTCGCTACCAGATCTGAACTTTATGGAAAATGGATTCTTTCTTGGCGGAAGCACTTGCATGTCCCCGATCTGCCTCCGTCTGGTGCGGTCAGCCACTCTTTTTTCCCCTTCATATTCCCTTTATCTTGCTTTCCCTTTCATATCTCTGATCTTCTCATGGTTTTTTTCTTATATGTCTTTTTGATGTTTCGGAGCAATCCCCCCTTCTCTCCGATCGTATCCCATGAAGGGGCCGACAGTCTGGTTTTGTTACTCCCTACAATTTTTTTTTAATTCCCTTTATCTTTTTGCTAAAATATGTGTTGAGTTTCCTGATGCAAATCTTCTCTATCTCAACCCGTTTCATCTTCACAGTTTTGATTAACCCTAATTTTTTTGTCAGGAAAGCCAAACCGTCGGCAATGTTCATGGGTTTGCTAAATTCCGATAGCTTATTATTATCATTTATTTATTTCAATAATTCTTTATCCTCATCCCCGTCTCTAGACTTTATTATTTTCGTATTTTTCCTCTGTTTTCTTCTTCTCAGGTTCCATAGGAAGACGTTTGGAACCCATCTCAATGGAGACAGACAGGAGCTTCATTTATTCGATCCGCCCTCTCATCTACCGTCCTGGGCTTTAACCAAATATTGGGCAAAAATATGTTCTTCTCTTCCTCTGTTCTTTATTTTATTCCCATTTTATTTTTATCTGTGTTTATTATCTTTCTGCATCTTCTTCCTTATCCAGATCTGGTCTCCCTTACTCTGCTTTGGATCAAGACATACTATATTCTGGAAGCATATCACAAAGGTCTTTTTCTGTTCTTTTCTCACGATTATAAACTGTATTACACTTTTATACTCTGGCTCGAATTATACCTATGGTATTATCCTTTTTATCTTCTTGCACTCATCATGTACTCTCTATATTTTAAGCATCTATTTCTTTATACTCTCGAATTATACTTAATTTTTATACTTTTTACTCGGTTAAAATTCTAACGGGTCCATTGTTCGGCCCATTTAGACTCGCTCCTCCGAAACCTTACGAAAAGGACCGCAAAGTAAGTTTTAATCGAAATTTAGGAGTTCGTATAATTTATTACGAGCTTTACAACACTATTATATTGCAAAAACTCGATTTCAGTACTTTTGACTCAGTTAAAATTCTAACGGGTCCATTGTTCGGCCCATTTAGACTCGCTCGTCCGAAACCTCTACAAAAAAGACCTCAAAACAAGTTAGAATCAAATTTTAGGAGTTCATATAATTGATTACAAGCTTCTCAACACGATTATATTGCAAAAACTCGATTTTCTGTACTTTTTACTCAGTTAAAATTCTAACGGGTCCATTGTTCTGCCCATTTAGACCCGCTCGTCCGAAACCTCTACAAAAGGGTTAGAAAATAAGTTTTAATCCAAATTTAGGAGTTAATACAATTGATTACGAGCTTTTCAACACGATTATATTGCAAGAACTCGATTTCTGTACTTTTTAGTCAGTTAAAATTCTAACAGGTCCATTGTTCGGCCCATTTAGACCCGCTCGTCCGAAACCTCTACAAAAGGGTTGCAAAATAAGTTTTAATCCAAATTTAAGAGTTAATACAATTGATTACGAGCTTTTTAACACGATTATATTGCAAAAACTCGATTTCTGTACTTTTTACTTAGTTAAAATTCTAACGAGTCCATTGTTCGGCCCATTTAGACCCGCTCGTCCGAAACCTCTACAAAAAAAACCGCAAAACAAGTTTTAATCAAATTTAAGAGTTCATATAATTAATTTCGAGCTTTCCAACATGATTATATTGCAAAAATTCGATTTCTGTACTTTTTACTCTGTTAAAATTCTAACGGGTCCTTTGTTCGGCCCATTTAGACCCGTTTGTCCGAAACCTCTACAAAAAGGCTGCAAATATAATTGATTACGAGCTTTTCAACATGATTATATTTCAAAAACTCGATTTCTGAACTTTTTACTCAGTTAAAATTCCAATGGGTCCATTGTTCGACCCATTTAGACCCGCTCGTCTGAAACCTGTACAAGAGGGTTACAAAATAAGTTTAAATATAAATTTAGGAGTTCATAAAATTAAATTACGAGCTTTTCAACACGATTATATTAAAAAAACTAGAATTATGTACTTTTTATTCAGTTAATATTATAACGGGTCCATTGTTCGTCCCAATTAGACCCACTCGTCTGAAACCTCTACAAAGGGTTGCAAAATAAGTTTTAATCCAAATTTAGGAGTTCATACAATTGATTACGAGCTTTTCAACACGATTTATATTGCAAAAACTCGATTTCTATACTTTTTTCTCAGTTAAAATTCTAACGGGTCCATTGTTCGGCCCATTTAGACCCGCTCGTCCGAAACCTCTACAAAAAAAGACCGCAAAACAAGTTAGAATCAAATTTTTGGAGTTCATATAATTGATTACGATCTGTTCAACATGATTATATTGCAAAAACTCGATTACTGTACTTTTTACTCAGTTAAAATTCTAACGGGTCCATTGTTCGGCCCCTTTAGACCCGCTCGTCCGAAACCTCTACAAAAGGGTTGCAAAATAAGTTTTAATCCAAATTTAGTAGTTCATAAAATTAAATTACGAGCTTTTCAACACGATTATATTGAAAAAACTAGAATTATGTACTTATTATTCAGTTAATATTCTAACGGGTCCATTGTTCGTCCCATTTAGACCCGCTCGTCTGAAACCTCTACAAAAGGGTTGCAAAATAAGTTTTAATCCAAATTTAAGACTTCATACAATTGATTACGAGCTTTTCAACACGATTATATTGCAAAAACTCGATTTCTGTACTTTTTACTCAGTTAAAATTCTAACTGGTCCATTGTTCGGCCCATTTAGACCCGCTCGCCCGAAACCTCTACAAAAGGGTTGCAAAATAAGTTTTAATCCAAATTTAGGAGTTCATACAATTGATTACGAGCTTTTTAACACGATTATATTGCAAAAACTCGATTTTATTACTTTTTACTATGTAAAAATTCTAACGGGTCCATTGTTCGGCCCATTTGGACCCGCTCATCTGAAACCTCTACAAAAGGGTTGCAAAATAAGTTTTAATCCAAATTTAGGAGTTCATACAATTGATTACGAGATTTTTAACACGATTATATTGCAAAAACCTGATTTCTGTACTTTTTACTCAGTTAAAATTCTAACGGGTCTATTGTTCAGCCCATTTAGACCCCCTCGTCCGAAACCTCTATAAAAGGATTGCAAACTTTAGTGTTAATCCAAATTTAGGAGTTCATACAATTGATTACGAGCTTTTCAACACGATTATATTGCAAAAACTCGATTACTATACTTTTTACTCCGTTAAAATTCTAACGGGTCCATTGTTCGGCCCATTTAGACCCGCTCGCCCGAAACCTCTACAAAAGGGTTGCAAAATAAGTTTTAATCCAAATTTAGGAGTTCATACAATTGATTATGAGCTTTTCAACACAATTATATTGCAAAAACTCGATTTTTCTGCTTTTTACTCTCTTAAAATTCTAACGGGTCCATTGTTAGGCCCATTTAGACCCGCTCGTCCGAAACCTCTACAAAAAGGTTGCAAAATAAGTTTTAATCCGAATTTAGGAGTTCATACAATTGATTAAGAGATTTTCAAACAGGTTATATTGCAAAAACTCACTTTTTGTACTTTCTACTCAGTTAAAATTCTAACGGATCCATTGTTCGGCCCATTTAGACCCGCTCGTCCGAAACCTCTACAAAAGAGACCGCAAAACAAATTAGAATAAAATTTTAGGAGTTCATATAATTGATTACGAGCTTTTCAACACGATTATATTGCAAAAACTTGATTTCTGTACTTTGTACTCAGTTAAAATTCTAACGGGTCCATTGTTCGGCCCATTTAGACTCGCTCATCCCAAACCTCTACAAAAGGGTTGCAAAATAAGTTTTAATCCAAATTTAGGAGTTCATACAATTGATTACGAGCTTTTCAACACAATTAGATTGCAAAAACTCGATTTTTGTACTTTTTACTCAATTAAAATTCTAACGGGTCCATTGTTCGGCCCATTTAGTCCCGCTCGTCTGAAACCTCAACAAAAAAGATCACAAAATAAGTTAGAATCAAATTTTAGGAGTTCATATAATTGATAACGAGCTTTTCAACACGATTATATTGCAAAAATTCAATTTCTGTACTTTTTACTTAGTTAAAATTCTAATGATCTTTCTTAAAAAAAAATTCTAATGTGTCCATTGTTCGGCCCATATAGACCCGCTCGTCCGAAACCTCTACAAAAAAGAGCTGCAAAATAAGTTTTAATCCAAATTTAGGAGTTCATATAATTGATTACGAGCTTTTCAACACTATTATATTGCAAAAACTTAATTTTTATACTTTTTGCTCGGTTAAAATTCTAACGGGTCCATTGTTCGGCCGATTTAGACTTGCTCGTCCGAAACCTTACGAAAAGGACCGCAAAGTAAGTTTTAATCGAAATTTAGGAGTTCATATAATTTATTACGAGCTTTTCAACTCTATTATATTGCAAAAACTCTTTTTCTGTACTTTTGACTCAGTTAAAATTCTAACGGGTCCATTGTTCGGCCCATTTAGACCTGCTCGTCTGAAACCTCAACAAAAACGATCACAAATAAAGTTAGAATCAAATTTTAGGAGTTAATATAATTGATAACGAGCTTTTCAACACGATTATATTGCAAAAATTCAATTTCTGTACTTTTTACTTAGTTAAAATTCTAATGAGCTTTCTTAAAAAAAATTCTAATGTGTCCATTGTTCGGCCTATTTAACCCGCTCGTCCGAAAACTCTACAAAAAAGGGCTGCAAAATAAGTTTTAGTCCAAATTTAGGAGTTCATATAATTGATTACGAGCTTTTCAACACTATTATATTGCAAAAACTTAATTTTTATACTTTTTACTCGGTTAAAATTCTAACGGGTCCATTTTTGGGCCCATTTAGACTCGCTCGTCCGAAACCTTACGAAAAGGACCGCAAAGTAAGTTTTAATCGAAATTTAGGAGTTCATATAATTTATTACGAGCTTTTCAACACTATTATATTGCAAAAATTCGATTTCTGTACTTTTGACTCAGTTAATTGATTACGAGCTTTTCAACACGATTATAATGCAAAAACTCGATTTCTGTACTTTTTACTCAGTTAAAATTCTAACGGGTCAATTGTTCGACCCATTTAGACCCGCTCGTCCGAAACCTCTACAAAAAAGACCGCAAAACAAGTTAGAATCAAATTTTAGGAGTTCATATAATTGATTACGAGCTTTTCAACACGATTATATTGCAAAAACTCAATTACAATACTTTTAACTCAGTTAAAATTCTAACGGGTCCATTATTCGGCCCATTTAGACCCGCTCGTCCGAAACCTCTACAAAAGGGTTGCAAAATAAGTTTTAATCCAAACTTAGGAGTTCATACAATTGATTATGAGCTTTTCAACACAATTATATTGCAAAAACTCAATTTTTGTGCTTTTTACTCTGTTAAAATTCTAATGGGTCCATTGTTCGGCCCATTTAGACCCGCTAGTCCGAAACCTCTACAAAAGGGTTGGAAAATAAGTTTTAATCCAAATTTAGGAGTTCATACAATTGATTACGAGCTTTTCAACATGATTATATTGCAAAAACTCGATTTCCGTACTTTTTACTCAGTTAAAATTCTAACGGGTCAATTGTTCGACCCATTTAGACCCGCTCGTCCGAAACCTCTACAAAAAAGACCGCAAAACAAGTTAGAATCAAATTTTAGGAGTTCATATAATTGATTACGAGCTTTTCAACACGATTATATTGCAAAAACTCAATTACAATACTTTTAACTCAGTTAAAATTCTAACGGGTCCATTATTCGGCCCATTTAGACCCGCTCGTCCGAAACCTCTACAAAAGGGTTGCAAAATAAGTTTTAATCCAAACTTAGGAGTTCATACAATTGATTATGAGCTTTTCAACACAATTATATTGCAAAAACTCAATTTTTGTGCTTTTTACTCTGTTAAAATTCTAATGGGTCCATTGTTCGGCCCATTTAGACCCGCTAGTCCGAAACCTCTACAAAAGGGTTGGAAAATAAGTTTTAATACAAATTTAGGAGTTTCAAACAGATTATATTGCAAAAACTCACTTTTTGTACTTTCTACACAGTTAAAATTCTAACGGATCCATTGTTCGGCCCATTTAGACCCGCTCGTCCGAAACCTCTACAAAAGAGACCGCAAAACAAATTAGAATCAAATTTTAGGAGCTTATATAATTGATTACGAGCTTTTCATAACGATTATATTGCAAAAACTTGATTTCTGTACTTTGTACTCAATTAAAATTCTAACGGGTCCAATGTTCGGCCCATTTAGACTCGCTCATCCGAAACCTCTACAAAAGGGTTGCAAAATATGTTTTAATCCAAATTTAGGAGTTCATAAAATTGATTACGAGCTTTTCAACACAATTAGATTGCAATAACTCGATTTTTGTACTTTTTACTCAGATAAAATTCTAACGGGTCCATTGTTCGGCCCATTTAGACCCGCTCGTTTGAAACACAACAAAAAAGATCACAAAATAAGTTATAATCAAATTTTAGGAGTTCATATAATTGATAACGAGCTTTTCAACACTATTATATTGCAAAAACTTAATTTTTATACTTTTTACTCGGTTAAAATTCTAACGGGTCCATTGTTCGGCCCATTTAGACAGGCTCGTCCGAAACCTTACGAAAAAGACCGCAAAGTAAGTTTTAATCTTAATTTAGGAGTTCATATAATTTATTAAGAGCTTTTCAACACTATTTTATTGCAAAAACTCAATTTATGTACTTTTGATTCAGTTAAAATTCTAACGGGTCCATTGTTCGGCCCATTTAGACCCGCTCGTCCGAAACCTCTACAAAAAAGACCGCAAAACAAGTTAGAATCAAATTTTAGGAGTTCATATAATTGAATACGAACTTTTCAACACGATTATAATGCAAAGACTTGATATCTGTACTTTTTACTCAGTTAAAATTCTAACGGGTCCATTGTTCAGCCCATTTAGACCCGCTCGTCCGAAACCTCTACAAAAGGGTTGGAAAATAAGTTTTAATCCAAATTTAGGAGTTCATACAATTGATTACGAGCTTTTCACAAGATTATATTGCAAAAACTTGATTTCTGTACATTTTACTCAGTTAAAATTCTAACATGTCCATTGTTCGGCCCATTTAGACCCGCTCGTCCGAAACCTCTACAAAAGGGTTGCAAAATAAGTTTTAATACAAATTTAGGAGTTGATTCAATTGATTACGAGCTTTTCAACATAATTATATTGCAAAAACTCGATTTCTGTACTTTTTACTCAGTTAAAATTCTAACGGGTCCATTGTTCGGCCCGTTTAGACCCGCTCGTCCGAAACCTCTACAAAAGGGTTGCAAAATAAGTTTTAATCCAAATTTAAGAGTTCATACAATTGATTACGAGCTTTTCAACACGATTATATTGCAAAAACTCGATTTTTGTAATTTTTACTCAGTTAAAATTCTAACAGGTCCATTGTTCGGCCTATTTAGACCCGCTCATCCGAAACCTCTACAAGAGGGTTGCAAAATAAGTTTTAATCCAAATTTAGGAGTTCATACAATTGATTACGAGCTTTTCAACACGATTATATTGCAAAAACTCGATTTATGTACTTTTTACTCAGTTAAAATTCTAACGAGTCCATTGTTCGGCCCATTTATACCCGCTCGTCCGAAACCTCTTCGAAAAAGACCGCAAAACAAGTTTTAATCAAATTTAAGAGTTCATATAATTAATTTCGAGCTTTCCAACATGATTATATTGCAAAAAATCGATTTCTGTACTTTTTACTCTGTTAAAATTCTAACGGGTTCTTTGTTCGGCCCATTTAGACTCGTTCGTCCGGAACGTCTAACAAAGGGCTGTAAAATAAGTTTTAATCCAAATTTAGGAGTTCATATAGTTGATTACGAGCTTTTCAACACAATTATTTTGCAAAAACTCGATTTTTGTACTTTTTACTCAGTTAAAATTCTAACGGGTCCATTGTTCGGCCCATTTAGACCCGCTCGTCCGAAACCTCTACAAAAAAGACCGCAAAATAATTTTGAATCAAATTTTAGAAGTTCATAGAATTGATTACGAGCTTTTCAACACGATTATATTTCAAAAACCCGATTTCTGAACTTTTTACTCAGTTAAAATTCCAATGGGTCCATTGTTCGAACCATGTAGACCCGCTCGTCTGAAACCTGTACAAGAGGGTTGCAAAATAAGTTTTAATCCAAACTTAGGAGTTCATAAAATTGATTACGAGCTTTTCAACACGATTATATTGAAAAAAACTAGAATTTTGTACTTTTTATTCAGTTAATATTCTAAGGGGTCCATTGTTCGGCCCATTTAGACCTACTCGCTTGAAACCTCTACAAAAGGGTTGCAAAATAAGTTTTAATCCAAATTTAGGAGTTCATACAATTGATTATGAGCTTTTCAACATGATTATATTGCAAAAACTCGATTTCTGTACTTTTTTCTCAGTTAAAATTCTAACGGGTCCATTGTTCGGCCCATTTACGCCCGCTCGTCCGAAACCTCTACAAAAAGACCGTAAAACAAGTTAGAATCAAATTTTAGGAGTTTATATAATTGATTTCGAGCTTTTCAACATGATTATATTGCAAAAACTCGATTACTGTACTTTTTACTCAGTTAAAATTCTAACGGGTCCATTGTTCGGCCCATTTAGACCCGCTCGTCCGAAACCTCTGCAAAAGGGTTGCAAAATAAGATTTAATCCAAATTTAGGAGTTCATACAATTGAATACGAACTTTTTAACATGATTATATTGCAAAAACTCGATTTTATTACATTTTACTCAGTAAAAATTCTAACGGGTCCATTGTTCGGCCCATTTGGACGCGCTCAACCAAAACCTCTACAAAAGGGTTGCAAAATAAGTTTTAATCAAAATTTAGGAGTTCATACAATTGATTATGAGCTTTTCAACACAATTATATTGCAAAAACTCAATTTTTGTGCTTTTTACTCTGTTAAAATTCTAATGGGTCCATTGTTCGGCCCATTTAGACCCCCTAGTCCGAAACCTCTACAAAAGGGTTGGAAAAAAAGTTTTAATACAAATTTAGGAGTTCAAACAATTGATTACGAGCTTTTCAACACGATTATATTGCAAAAACTCGATTACTGTATTTTTTACTCATTTAAAATTTTAACGGGTCCATTGTTCGCCCCATTTAGACCCGCTCGTCCGAAACCTCTACAAAAAGGGTTGCAAAATAAGTTTTAATCCAAATTTAGGAGTTCATACAATTGATTAAGAGATTTTCAAACAGATTATATTGCAAAAACTCACTTTTTGTACTTTCTACTCAGTTAAAATTCTAACGGGTCCATTGTTCGGCCCATTTAGACCCTCTCGTCCGAAACCTCTACAAAAGGGTTGCAAAATAAGTTTTAATCCAAATTTAGGAGTTCATACAATTGATTATGAGCTTTTCAAGACAATTATATTGCAAAAACTCGATTTTTCTACTTTTTACTCTGTTAAAATTCTAACGGGTCCATTGTTCGGCCCATTTAGACCCGCTCGTCCGAAACCTCTACAAAAGGGTTGCAAAATAAGTTTTAATCCAAATTTATGAGTTCATACAATTGATTAAGAGATTTTCAAACAGATTATATTGCCGAAACTCACTTTTTGTACTTTCTACTCAGTTAAAATTCTAACGGATCCTTTGTTCATCCCATTAAGACCCGCTCGTCCGAAACCCCTACAAAAAAGAACGCAAAACAGGTTAGAATCAAAATTTAGGAGTTCATACAATTGATTACTAGCTTTTCAACATGATTATATTGCAAAAACTTGATTTCTGTACTTTGTACTCAGTTAAAATTCTAACGGGTCCATTGTTCGGCCCATTTAGACTCCCTCATCCGAAACTTCTATAAAAGGGTTGCAAAATAAGTTTTAATCCAAATTTAGGAGTTCATATAATTGATTATGAGCTTTTCAACACGATTATATTCCAAAAACTAGATTTCTGTACTTTTTATTCAGTTAAAATTCTAAAAGGTCCATTGTTCGGCCCATTTAGATCCGCTCGTCCGAAACCTCTACAAAAAAAGACCGCAAAACAAGTTAGAATCAAATTTAGGAGTTCATATAATTGATTACGAGCTTTTCAACACGATTATATTACAAAAATTCAATTTCTGTACTTTTTACTGAGTTAAAATTTTAACGGGCTTTCTTAAAAAAAATTCTTGCGGGTCCATTGTTCGGCCCATTTAGACCCGCTCGTCCGAAACCTCTACAAAAAGGGCTGCAAAATAAGTTTTAATCCAAATTTAGGAGTTCATATAATTGATTACGGGTCCATTGTTCGGCCCATTTAGACTCGATCGTCCGAAACCTTACGAAAACTTAATTTTTATACTTTTTACTCGGTTAAAATTCTAACGGGTCCATTGTTCGACCCATTTAGACTCGCTCGTCCGAAACCTTACGAAAAGGACTGCAAAGTAAGTTTTAATCAAAATTTAGGAGTTCATATAATTGATTACGAGCTTTTCAACACTATTATATTGCAAAAACTCGATTTCTGTACTTTTGACTCAGTTAAAATTCTAACGGGTCCATTGTTCGGCCCATTTGGACCAGCTCGTCCGAAACCTCTACAAAAAACACCGCAAAACAAGTTAGAATCAAATTTAGGAGTTCATATAATTGATTACGAGCTTTTCAACACGATTATATTGCCAAAACTCGATTTCTGTACTTTTTACTCAGTTAAAATTCTAACGGGTCCATTATTCGGCCCATTTAGACCCTCTCGTCCGAAACCTCTACAAAAGGGTTGGAAAATAAGTTTTAATCCAAATTTAGGAGTTCATACAATTGATTACGAGCTTTTCAACACTATTATATTGGGAAATTTTAATTTTTATTCTTTTTACTCGGTTAAAATTCTAACGGGTCCATTGTTCGGCCCATTTAGACTCGCTCATCCGAAACCTTACGAAAAGGACCGCAAAGTAAGTTTTAATCGAAATTTAGGAGTTCATATGATTGATTACGAGCTTTTCAACACTATTATATTGCAAAAACTCGATTCGATTTCTGTACTTTTTACTTAGTTAAAATTCTAACGGGTCCATTGTTCAGCCCATTTAGACCCGCTCGTCCGAAACCTCTACAAAAAAGACTGCAACACAAGTTAGAATCAAATTTAGGAGTTCATATAATTGATTACGAGCTTTTCAACATGATTATATTGCAAAAACTCGATTTCTGTACTTTTTACTCAGTTAAAATTCTAACGGGTCCATTCTTCGGCCCATTTAGACCCGCTCGTCCGAAACCTCTACAAAAAAGATCGCAAAACAAGTTAAAATCAAATTTTAGGAGTTCATATAATTGATTACGAGCTTTCAACACGATTATATTGCAAAAAATCAATTACAGTACTTTTAACTCAGTTAAAATTCTAACGGGTCCATTGTTCGGCCCATTTAGACCCGCTCGTCCGAAACCTCTACAAAAGGGTTGCAAAATAAGTTTTAATCCAAACTTAGGAGTTCATACAATTGATTATGATCTTTTCAACACAATTATATTGCAAAAACTCAATTTTTGTGCTTTTTACTCTGTTAAAATTCTAATGGGTCCATTGTTCGGCCCATTTAGACCCGCTAGTCCGAAACCTCTACAAAAGGGTTGGAAAATAAGTTTTAATACAAATTTAGGAGTTTCAAACAGATTATATTGCAAAAACTCACTATTTGTACTATCTACTCAGTTAAAATTCTAACGGATCCATTGTTAGGCCCATTTAGACCCGCTCGTCCGAAACCTCTACAAAAGAGACCGCAAAACAAATTAGAATAAAATTTTATGAGTTTATATAATTGATTACGAGCTTTTCAACATGATTACATTGCAAAAACTTGATTTCTGTACTTTGTACTCAGTTAAAATTCTAACGGGTCCAATGTTCGGCCCATTTAGACTCGCTCATCCGAAACCTCTACAAAAGGGTTGCAAAATAAGTTTTAATCCAAATTTAGGAGTTCATACAATTGATTACGAGCTTTTCTACACAATTAGATTTGAAAAACTCGATTTTTGTACTTTTTACTCAGTTAAAATTCTAACGGGTCCATTGTTCGGCCCATTTAGAACCGCTCGTTTGAAACCCAACAAAAAAGATCACAAAATAAGTTAGAATCAAATTTTAGGAGTTCATATAATTGATAACGAGCTTTTCAACACTATTATATTGCAAAAACTTAATTTTTATACTTTTTACTCGGTTAAAATTCTAACGGGTCCATTGTTCGGCCCATTTAGACCCGCTCGTCCGAAAGCTCTACAAAAAGGGTTGCAAAATAAGTTTTAATACAAATTTAGGAGTTCATATAATTGATTATGAGCTTTTCAACACGATTATATTGCAAAAACTCGATTTCTGTACTTTTTACAGAGTTAAAATTCTTACAGGTCCATTGTTCGGCTCATTTAGATCTGCTCGTCCGAAACCTCTACAAAAAAGACCGCAAAACAAGCTAGAATCAAATTTAGGAGTTCATATAATTGATTACGAGCTTTTCAACACGATTATATTACAAAAACTCGATTTCTGTACTTTTTACTCAGTTAAAATTCTAACGGGTCCATTGTTCGGCCCATTTAGACCCGCTCGTCCGAAACCTCTACAAAAAAGATCGCAAAACAAGTTAGAATCAAATTTAGGAGTTCATATAATTGATTACGAGCTTTTCAACACGATTATATTACAAAAACTCGATTACAGTACTTTTTACTCAGTTAAAATTCTAACGGGTCCATTGTTTGGCCCATTTAGACCCGCTCGTCCGAAACCTCTACAAAAGGGTTGGAAAATAAGTTTTAATCCAAATTTAGGAGTTCAAACAATTGATTACGATCTTTTCAACACGATTATATTGCAAAAACTCGATTTCTGTACTTTTTACTCAGTTAAAATTCTAACGGGTCCATTGTTCGGCCCATTTAGACACGCTCGTCCGAAACCTGTACAAAAGGGTTGGAAAATAAGTTTTAATCCAAATTTAGGAGTTCATACAATTCATTATGAGCTTTTCAACACCATTATATTGAAAAAAAACTCGATTTCTAAACTTTTTACTCAGTTAAAATTCTAACAGGTCCATTGTTCGGCCCATTTAGACCCGTTTGTCCGAAACCTCTACAAAAGGGTTGCTAAATAAGTTTTAATCCAAATTTAGGAGTTCATACAATTGATTACAGGCTTTTCAACACGATTATATAGTAAAAACTCGATATCTGTACTTTTTACTTAGTTAAAATTCTAACAGGTCCATTGTTCGGCCCATTTAGACCCGCTTGCCCGAAAACTTTACAAAAAAGACCGCAAAACAAGTTAGAATCAAATTTAGGAGTTCATATAATTGATTACGAGCTTTTCAACACGATTATATTGCAAAAACTCGATTTCTATAATTTTTACTCCGTTAAAATTCTAACGGGTCCATTGTTCGGCCCATTTAGACCCGCTCGTCCGAAACCTCTACAAAAAAGACCGCAAAACAAGTTAGAATCAAATTTTAGGAGTTCATATAATTGATTTCGAGCGTTTCAACACGATTATATTGCAAAAACTCAATTACAGTACTTTTAACTCAGTTAAAATTCTAACGGGTCCATTGTTCGGCCCATTTAGACTCGCTCGTCCGAAACCTCTACAAAAGGGTTGCAAAATAAGTTTTAATCTAAACTTAGGAGTTCATACAATTGATTATGAGCTTTTCAACACAATTATATTGCAAAAACTCAATTTTTGTGCTTTTTACTCTGTTAAAATTCTAATGGGTCCATTGTTCGGCCCATTTAGACCCGCTAGTCCAAAACCTCTACAAAAGGGTTGGAAAATAAGTTTTAATACAAATTTAGGAGTTTCAAACAGATTAAATTGCAAAAAGTCACTTTTTGTACTTTATACACAGTTAAAATTCTAACGGATCCATTGTTCGGCCCATTTAGACCCGCTCGTCCGAAACCTCTACAAAAGAGACCGCAAAACAAATTAGAATCAAATTTTAGGAGCTTATATAATTGATTACGAGCTTTTCATAACGATTATATTGCAAAAACTTGATTTCTGTACTTTGTACTCAGTTAAAATTCTAACGGGTCCAATGTTCGGCCCATTTAGACTCGCTCATCCGAAACCTCTACAAAAGGGTTACAAAATAAGTCTTAATCCAAATTTAGGAGTTCATACAATTGATTACGAGCTTTTCAACACAATTAGATTGCAATAACTCAATTTTTGTACTTTTTACTCAGATAAAATTCTAACGGGTCCATTGTTCGGCCCATTTAGACCCGCTCGTTTGAAACCCCAACAAAAAAGATCACAAAATAAGTTAGAATCAAATTTTAGGAGTTCAGATAATTGATAACGAGCTTTTCAACACTATTATATTGCAAAAACTTAATTTTTATACTTTTTACTCGGTAAAAATTCTAACGGGTCCTTTGTTCGGCCCATTTAGACACGCTCGTTCGAAACCTTACGAAAAAGACCGCAAAGTAAGTTTTAATCGTAATTTAGGAGTTCATATAATTTATTAAGAGCTTTTCAACACTATTATATTGCAAAAACTCAATTTATGTACTTTTGATTCAGTTAAAATTCTAACGGGTCCAATGTTCGACCCATTTAGACCCGCTCGTCCGAAACCTCTACAAAAAAGACCGCAAAACAAATTAGAATCAAATTTTAGGAGTTCATATAATTGAATACGAGCTTTTCAACACGATTATAATGCAAAAACTCGATATCTGTACTTTTTATTCAGTTAAAATTCTAACGGGTCCACTTTTCAGCCCATTTAGACCCGCGCGTCCGAAACCTCTACAAAAGGGTTGGAAAATATGTTTTAATCCAAATTTAGGAGTTCATACAATTGATTACGAGCTTTTCACACGATTATATTGCAAAAACTTGATTTCTGTACTTTTTACTCAGTTAAAATTCTAATAGGTCCATTGTTCGGCCCATTTAGACCCGCTCGTCCGAAACCTCTACAAAAGGGTTGCAAAATAAGTTTTAATCCAAATTTAGGAGTTCATACAATTGATTACGAGCTTTTCAACACAATTATATTTCAAAAAATCGATTTCTGTACTTTTTACTTAGTTAAAATTCAAACGAGTCCATTGTTCGGTCCATTTAGACCCGCTCGTCCGAAACCTCTACAAAAAAGATCGCAACACAAGTTAGAATCAAATTTAGAAGTTCATATAATTGATTACGAGCTTTTCAACACAATTATATTGCAAAAACTCGATTACAGTACTTTTTAATCAGTTAAAATTCTAAATGGTCCATTGTTCGGCCCATTTATACCCGCTCGTCCGAAACCTCTAGAAAAAAGACCGCAAAACAAGTTAGAATCAAATTTAGGAGTTCATATAATTGATTACGAGCTTTTCAACACGATTATAATTCAAAAACTCGATTATAGTACTTTTTACTCAGTTAAAATTCTAACGGGTCCATTGTTCGGCCCATTTAGACCCGCTCGTCCGAAATCTCTACAAAAGGGTTGCAAAATAAGTTTTAATCCAAATTTAGGAGTTCATACAATTGTTTACGAACTTTTCAAAACGATTATATTGCAAAAACTCGATTTCTATACTTTTTACTCAGTTAAAATTCTAACGGGTCCATTGTTTGTCCCATTTAAACCCGCTCGTCCGAAACCGTTACAAAAAAGATCGCAAAATAAGTTAGAATCAAATTCTAGGAGTTCATATAATTGATTAAGAGCTTTCGAACACGATTATATTGCAAAAACTTGATTTCTGTACTTTTTACTCAGTTAAAATTCTAACGGGTCCATTGTTGGCCCCATTTAGACCCGCTGTCCGAAACCTCTACAAAAAAGACCGCAAAACATGTTTTAATCAAATTTTAAGAGTTCATATAATTGATTACGAGCTTTTAAACACGATTATATTGCAAAAACTCGATTTCTGTACTTTTTACTCAGTTATAATTCTAACGGGTCCATTGTTCGGCCCGTTTAGACCCGCTCGTCCGAAACCTCTACAAAAGGGTTGGAAAATAAGTTTTAATCCAAATTTAAGAGTTCATACAATTGATTACGAGCTTTTCAACACGATTATATTGCAAAAACTCGATTTTTGAACTTTTTACTCAGTTAAAATTCTAACAGGTCCATTGTTCGGCCTATTTAGACCCGCTCGTCCGAAACCTCAACAAGAGGGTTGCAAAATAAGTTTTAATCCAAATTTAGGAGTTCATACAATTGATTATGAGCTTTTCAACACGATTGTATTGCAAAAACTCGATTTCTGTACTTTTTACTAAGTTAAAATTCTAACGAGTCCATTGTTCGGCCCATTTAGACCCGCTCGTCCGAAACCTCTACGAAAAAGACCGCAAAACAAGTTTTAATCAAATTTAAGAGTTCAAATAATTAATTTCGAGCTTTCCAACATGATTATATTGCAAAAAATCGATTTCTGTACTTTTTACTCTGTTAAAATTCTAACGGGTTCTTTGTTCGGCCCATTTAGACCCGTTCGTCCGAAACGTCTACAAAAGGGCTGCAAAATAAGTTTTAATCCAAATTTAGGAGTTCATATAATTGTTTACGAGCTTTTCAACACTATTATTTTGCAAAAACTCGATTTCTGTACTTTTTACTCAGTTACAATTCTAACGGGTCCATTGTTCGGCCCATTTAGACCCGCTCGTCCGAAACCTCTACAAAAAAGACCGCAAAATAATTTTGAATCAAATTTAGGAGTTCATATAATTGATTACGAGCTTTTCAACACGATTATATTTCAAAAACCCGATTTCTGAACTTTTTACTCAGTTAAAATTCCAATGGGTCCATTGTTCGGCCCATTTAGACTCGCTCGTTTGAAACCTTTACAAGAGGGTTACAAAATAAGTTTTAATCCAAATTTAGGAGTTCGTAAAATTGATTACGAGCTTTTCAACCCGATTATATTGAAAAAACTAGAATTCTATACTTTTTATTCAGTTAATATTCTAACGGGTCCATTGTTCGGCCCATTTAGACCCGCTTGTCTGAAACCTCTACAAAAGGTTTGCAAAATAAGTTTTAATCCAAATTTAGGACTTCATACAATTGATTACGAGCTTTTCAACACGATTATATTTCAAAAACTCGATTTCTGTACTTTTTTCTCAGTTAAAATTCTAAGGGTCCATTGTTCGGCCCATTTAGGCCCGCTCGTCCGAAACCTCTACAAAAAGACCGCAAAACAAGTTAGAATCAAATTTTAGGAGTTCATATAATTGATTACGAGCTTTTCAACACGATTATATTGCAAAAACTCGATTTATGTACTTTTTACTCAGTTAAAATTCTAACAGGTCCATTGTTCGGCCCATTTAGACCCGCTCGTCCGAAACCTCTACAAAAGGGTTGCAAAATAAGTTAGAATCAAATTTTAGGAGTTCATATAATTGATTACAAGCTTTTCAACACGATTATATTGCAAAAACTCAATTACAGTACTTTTTACTCAGTTAAAATTCTAACGTGTCCATTGTTCGACCCAATTAGACCCGCTCGTCCGAAACCTCTACAAAAGGGCTGCAAAATAAGTTTTAATCCAAACGTAGGAGTTCATACAATTGATTATGAGCTTTTCAACACAATTATATTGTAAAAACTCAATTTTTGTTCTTTTTACTCTGTTAAAATTCTAATGGGTCCATTGTTCGGCCCATTTAGACCAGCTAGTCCGAAACCTCTACAAAAGGGTTGGAAAATAAGTTTTAATACAAATTTAGGAGTTTCAAACAGATTATATTGCAAAAACTCACTTTTTGTACTTTCTACACAGTTAAAATTCTAACGGATCCATTGTTAGGCCCATTTAGACCCATTCGTCCGAAACCACTACAAAAGGGTTGCAAAATAAGTTTTAATCCAATTTTAGGAGTTCATACAATTGATTAAGAGCTTTTCAACACAATTAGATTGCAAAAACTCGATTTTTGTACTTTTTACTCAATTAAAATTCTAACGGGTCCATTGTTCGGCCCATTTAGACCCGCTCGTTTGAAACCCAACAAAAAAGATCACAAAATAAGTTAGACTCAAATTTAGACCCGCTTTTCATATAATTTTTATACTTTTTACTCGGTTAAAATTCTAACAGGTCCATTTAGACTCGCTCGTCCGAAACCTTACGAAAAAGACCGCAAAGTAAGTTTTAATCGAAATTTAGGAGTTCATATTATTTATTAAAAGCTTTTCAACACTATTATATCGCAAAAACTCAATTTCTGTACTTTTGACTCAGTTAAAATTCTAACGGGTCCATTGTTCGGCCCATTTAGACTCCCTCGTCCGAAACCTCTACAAAAAAGACCGCAAAACAAGTTAGAATCAAATTTTAGGAGTTCATATAATTGATTACGAGCTTTTCAACACGATTATAATGCAAAAACTCGATTTCTGTAATTTTTTACTCAGTTAAAATTCTAACGGGTCCATTGTTCAGCCCATTTAGACTCGCTCATCCGAAATCTCTACAAAAGGGTTGCAAAATAAGTTTTAATCCAAATTTAGGAGTTCATACAATTGATTAAGAGATTTTCAAATAGATTATATTGCAAAAACTCACTTTTTGTACTTTCTACTCAGTTAAAATTCTAACGGATCCATTGTTCGGCCCATTTAGACCCGCTCGTCCGAAACCTCTACAAAAAAGACCGCAAAAGAAGTTAGAATCAAATTTTAGGAGTTCATATAATTGATTACGAGCTTTTCAACACGATTATAATGCAAAAACTCGATTTTTGTACTTTTTACTCAGTTAAAATTCTAGCGGGTCCATTGTTCAGCCCATTTAGACCCGCTCGTCCGAAACCTCTACAAAAGGGTTGGAAAATAAGTTATACCAAATTTAGGAGTTCATACAATTGATTACGAGCTTTTCAACACGATTATATTGCAAAAACTTGATTACTGTATTTTTTACTCTTTTAAAATTCTAACGGGTCCATTATTCGCCCCATTTAGACCCGCTCGTCCGAAAGCTCTACAAAAGGGTTGCAAAATAAGTTTTAACCCAAATTTAGGAGTTCATATAATTGATTATGAGCTTTTCAACACGATTATATTGCAAAAACTTGATTTCTGTACTTTTTATTCAGTTAAAATTCTAACAGGTCCATTGTTCGGCCCATTTAGACCCGCTCCTCCGGAACCTCTACAAAAAGACCGCAAAACAAGTTAGAATCAAATTTAGGAGTTCATATAATTGATTACGAGCTTTTCAACACGATTATATTGCAAAAACTCGATTTCTGTACTTTTTACTCGGTTAAAATTCTAACGGGTCCATTGTTCGGCCCATTTAGACCCTCTCGTCCGAAACCTCTACAAAAAGACTGCAAAACTAGTTAGAATCAAATTTAGGAGTTCATATAATTGATTACGATCTTTTCAACACGATTATATTACTAAAACTCGATTATAGTACTTTTTACTCAGTTAAAATTCTAACGGGTCCATTGTTCGGCCCATTTAGACCTGCTCGTCCGAAATCTCTACAAAAGGGTTGCAAAATAAGTTTTAATCCAAATTTAGGAGTTCATACAATTGTTTACGAGCTTTTCAACACGATTATATTGTAAAAACTCGATTTCTATACTTTTTACTCAGTTAATATTCTAACGGGTCCATTGTTTGGCCCATTTAGACCCGCTCGTCCGAAACCGTTACAAAAAAGATCGCAAAATAAGTTAGAATCAAATTCTAGGAGTTCATATAATTGAATAAGAGCTTTTGAACACGATTATATTGCAAAAACTCGATTTCTGTACTTTTTACTCAGTTAAAATTCTAACGGGTCCATTGTTCGCCCCATTTAGACCCGCTCGCCCGAAACCTCTACAAAAAAGACAGCAAAACAAGTTTTAATCAAATTTTAGGAGTTCATATAATTGATTACGAGCTTTTCAACACGATTATATTGCAAAAACTCGATTTCTGTACTTTTTACTCAGTTAAAATTCTAACGGGTCCATTGTTCGGCCCATTTAGACCCGCTCCTCCGAAACCTCTACAAAAGGGTTGGAAAATAAGTTTTAATCCAAATTTAAGAGTTCATACAATTGATTACGAGCTTTTCAACACAATTATATTGCAAAAACTTGATATTTGTACTTTTTACTCAGTTAAAATTCTAACAGGTTTATTGTTCGGCCCATTTAGACCCGCTCGTCCGAAAACTCTACAAAAGGGTTGCAAAATAAGTTTTAATCCAAATTTAGGAGTTCATACAATTGATTACGAGCTTTTCAACACGATTATATTGCAAAAACGCGATTTTTATACTTTTTACTCAGTTAAAATTCTAACGAGTCCATTGTTCAGCCCATTTAGACCCACTCGTCCGAAACCTCTACAAAAAAGACCGCAAAACAAGTGTTAATCAAATTTAAGAGTTCAAATAATTAATTTCGAGCTTTCCAACATGATTATATTGCAAAAACTCGATTTCTGTACTTTTTACTCTGTTAAAATTCTAACGGGTTCTTTGTTCGGCCCATTTAGACCCGTTCGTCCGAAACCTCTACAAAAAGGGCTGCAAAATAAGCTTTAATCCAAATTTAGGTGTTCATATAATTGATTACGAGCTTTTCAACACAATTATTTTGCAAAAACTCGATTTCTGTATTTTTTACTCAGTTAAAATTCTAACGGGTCCATTGTTCAGCCCATTTAGACTCGCTCATCCGAAACCTCTACAAAAGGGTTGCAAAATAAGTTTTAATCCAAATTTAGGAGTTCAAACAATTGATTAAGAGATTTTCAAACAGATTATATTGCAAAAACTCACTTTTTGTACTTTCTACTCACTTAAAATTCTAACGCATCCATTGTTCGGCCCATTTAGACCCGCTCGTCCGAAACCTCTACAAAAGAGACCGCAAAACAAATTAGAATCAAATTTTAGGAGTTCATATAATTGATTACGAGCTTTTCAACATGATTATATTGCAAAAACTCGATTTCTGTACTTTTTACTCGGTTAAAATTCTAACGGGTCCATTGTTCGGCTCATTTAGACCCGCTCGTCCGAAACCTCTACAAAAAAGACCGCAAAACAAGTTATAATCAAATTTAGGAGTTCATATGATGGATTACGAGCTTTTCAACACGATTATATTACAAAAACTCGATTACTGTAGTTTTTACTCAGTTAAAATTCTAACGGGTCCATTGTTCGGCCCATTTAGACCCGCTCGTCCGAAACCTCTGCAAAAGGGTTGCAAAATAAGATTTAATCCAAATTTAAGAGTTCATACAATTGATTACGAGCTTTTTAACATGATTATATTGCAAAAACTTGATTTTATTACATTTTACTCAGTAAAAATTCTAACGGGTCTATTGTTCGGCCCATTTCGACCCGCTCATCCGAAACCTCTACAAAAGGGTTGCAAAATAAGTTTTAATCCAAATTTAGGAGTTCATACAATTGATTACGAGATTTTCGACACGATTATATTGCAAAAACCCGATTTCTGGACTTTTTACTCAGTTAAAATTCTAACAGGTCCATTGTTCGGCCCATTTAGACCCCCTCGTCTGAAACCTCTACAAAAAGGTTGCAAACTAAGTGTTAAACCAAATTTAGGGGTTCATACAATTGATTACGAGCTTTTCAACACGACTATATTGCAAAAACTCGATTTTTGTACTTTTTACTCCGTTAAAATTCTAACGGGTCCATTGTTCGGC
Organism: Hibiscus trionum; assembly: GCA_030270665.1. Taxonomy (NCBI): domain Eukaryota; kingdom Viridiplantae; phylum Streptophyta; class Magnoliopsida; order Malvales; family Malvaceae; genus Hibiscus; species Hibiscus trionum. Next base: position 30,343,739 of record BSYR01000010.1, on the reverse strand, counting down.
CCATTTAGACCCTCTCGTCCGAAACCTCTACAAAAGGGTTGCAAAATAAGTTTTAATCCAAATTTAGGAGTTCATACAATTGATTAGGAGCTTTTCAAGATAATTATATTGCAAAAACTCGATTTTTCTGCTTTTTACACTATTAAAATTCTAATGGGTCCATTGTTCGGCCCATTTAGACCCGCTCGTCCGAAACCTCTACAAAAGGGTTGCAAAATTAGTTTTAATCCAAATTTAGGAGTTCATACAATTGATTAAGAGATTTTCAAATAGATTATATTGCAAAAACTCACTTTTTGTACTTTCTACTCAGTTAAAATTCTAACGGGTCCATTGTTCGGCCCATTTAGGCCCGCTCGTCCGAAACCTCTACAAATAAGACCGCAAAACAAGTTAGAATCAAAATTTAGGAGTTCATATAATTGATTACGAGCTTTTCAACACGATTATATTGCAAAAACTTGATTTCTGTACTTTGTACTTAGTTAAAATTCTAACGGGTCCATTGTTGGCCCATTTAGACTCGCTCATCCGAAACCTCTACAAAAGGGTTGCAAAATAAGTTTTAATCCAAATTTACGAGTTCATACAATTGATTACGAGCTTTTCAACACAATTAGATTGCTAAAACTTAATTTTTGTACTTTTTACTCGGTTAAAATTCTAACGAGTCCATTGTTCGGCCCATTTAGACTCGCTCGTCCGAAACCTCAACAAAAAAGATCACAAAATAAGATAGAATCAAATTTTAGGAGTTCATATAATTGATAACGAGCTTTTCAACACGATTATATTGCAAAAATTCAATTTCTGTACTTTTTACTCAGTTAAAATTCTAACGGGCTTTCTTAAAAAAATTCTAGCGGGTCCATTGTTCGACCCATTTAGACCCGCTCGTCCGAAACCTCTACATCAAGGGCTGCAAAATAAGTTTTAATCCAAATTTAGGAGTTCATATAATTGATTACGAGCTTTTCAACACTATTATATTGGAAAAACTTAATTTTTATACTATTTACTTGGTTAAAATTCTAACGGGTCCATTGTTCGACCCATTTAGACTCGCTCGTCCGAAACCTTACGAAAAGGACCGCAAAGTAAGTTTTAATCGAAATTTAGGAGTTCATATAATTGATTACGAGATTTTCAACACTATTCTATTGCAAAAACTCGATTTCTGTACTTTTGACTCAGTTAACATTCTAACGGGTCCATTGTTCGGCCCATTTAGACCCGCTCGTCCGAAACCTCTACAAAAAAGACTACAAAACAAGTTAGAATCAAATTTAGGAGTTCATATAATTGATTACGAGATTTTCAACACGATTATATTGCCAAAACTCGATTTCTGTACTTTTTACTCAGTTAAAATTCTAACGGGTCCATTGTTCGGCCCATTTAGACCCGCTCGTCCGAAACCTCTGCAAAAAAGACTGCAAAACAAGTTAGAATCAAATTTAGGAGTTCATATAATTGATTACGAGCTTTTCAACACGATTATATTGCCAAAACTCGATTTCTGTACTTTTTACTCAGTTAAAATTCTAACGGGTCCATTTTTCGGCCCATTTAGACCCGCTCGTCCGAAACCTCTACAAAAAAGACCGCAAAACAAGTTTTAATCAAACTTTAGGAGTTCATATAATTGATTACGAGCTTTTCAACACGATTATATTGCAAAAACTCGATTTCTGTACTTTTTACTTAGTTAAAATTCTAACGGGTCCATTGTTCGGCCCATTTAGACCCGCTCGTCCGAAACCTCTACAAAAGGGTTGGAAAATAAGTTTTAATCCAAATTTAGGAGTTCATACAATTGATTACGAGCTTTTCAACACGATTATGTTGCCAAAACTCGATTTCTGTACTTTTTACTCAGTTAAAATTCTAACGGGTCCATTGTTCGGCCATTTAGACCCGCTCGTCCGAAACCTCTACAAAAAAGACCGCAAAACAGGTTTTAATCAAATTTTAGGAGTTCATATAATTGATTACGAGCTTTTCAACACGATTATATTGCAAAAACTCGATTTCTGTACTTTTTACTTAGTTAAAATTCTAACGGGTCCATTTTTCGGCCCATTTAGACCCGCTCGTCCGAAACCTCTACAAAAGGGTTGGAAAATAAGTTTTAATCCAAATTTAGGAGTTCATACAATTGATTACGAGCTTTTCAACACGATTATATTGCAAAAACTCGATTTCTGTACTTTTTGCTCAGTTAAAATTCTAACGGGTCCATTGTTCGGCCCACTTAGACCTGCTCGTCCGAAACCTCTACAAAAGGGTTGGAAAATAAGTTTTAATCTAAATTTAGGAGTTCATACAATTGATTACGAGCTTTTCAACACGATTATATTGCAAAAACTCGATTTCTGTACTTTTTGCTCAGTTAAAATTCTAACGGTTCCATTGTTCGGCCCATTTAGACCCGCTCGTCCGAAACCTCTACAAAAGGGTTGCAAAATAAGTTTTAATCCAAATTTAGGAGTTCATACAATTGATTACGAGCTTTTCAACACGATTATATTGCAAAAACTTGATTTCTGTACTTTTTACTCAGTTAAAATTCTAACGGGTCCATTGTTCGGCCCATTTAGACCTGCTCGTCCGAAACCTCTACAAAAGGGTTGGAAAATAATATTTAATACAAATTTAGGAGTTCATACAATTGTTTACGAGCTTTTCAATGCGATTATATTGCAAAAACTCGATTTCTGTACTTTTTACTCAGTTAAAATTCTAACAGGTCCATTGTTCGGCCCATTTAGACCCGCTCGTCCGAAACCTCTACAAAAGGGTTGCAAAATAAGTTTTAATCCAAATTTAGGAGTTCATACAATTGATTACGAGCTTTTCAACATGATTATATTGCAAAAACTCGATTTCCGTACTTTTTACTCAGTTAAAATTCTAACGGGTCCATTGTTCGGCCTATTTAGACCCGTTCGTCCGAAACCTCTACAAAAAAGACCGCAAAACAAGTTTTGATCAAATTTTGGGAGTTCATCAAATTGATTACATTCTTTTCAACACGATTATATTGCAAAAACTTGATTTCTGTACTTTTTACTCAGTTAAAATTCTAACGGGTCCATTGTTCGGCCCATTTAGACCAGCTCGTCCGAACCTCTACAAAAGGGTTGGAAAATAAGTGTAATCCAAATTTAGGAGTTCATACAATTGATTACGAGCTTTTCAACACGATTATATTGCAAAAACACGATTTCTGTACTTTTTACTTAGTTAAAATTCAAACAGGTCCATTGTTTGGCCCATTTAGACCCGCTCGTCCGAAACCACTACAAAAGGGTTGCAAAATAAGTTTTAATCCAAATTTAGGAGTTCATACAATTGATTACGAGCTTTTCAACACGATTATATTGCAAAAACTCGATTTCTGTACTTTTTTCACAGTTAAAATTTTAACGGGTCCATTGTTCGGCCCATTTAGACCCGCTAGTCCGAAACCTCTACAAAAGGGTTGGAAAATAAGTTTTAATCCAAATTTAGGAGTTCATACAATTGATTACGAGCTTTTCAACACGATTATATTGCAAAAACTCGATTACTGTACTTTTTACTCAGTTAAAATTCTAACGGGACCATTGTTCGGCCCATTTAGACCCGCTCGTCCGAAACCTTTACAAAAAAGATAGCAAAATAAGTTAGAATCAAATTTTAGGAGTTCATATAATTGATTAAGAGCTTTTCAAATCAATTATATTGCAAAAATTCGATTTTTGTGCTTTTTACTCAGTTAAAGTTCTAACGGGTCCATTGTTCGGCCCATTTAGACCCGCTCGTCCGAAACCTCTACAAAAGGGTTGCAAAATAAGTTTTAATCCAAATTTAAGAGTTCATACAATTGTTTACGAGCTTTTCAACACGATTATATAGCAAAAACTCGATTTCTTTACTTTTTACTTAGTTAAGATTCTAACTGGTCCATTGTTCGGCCCATTTAGACCCGCTCGTCCGAAACCTTTACAAAAAAGACCGCAAAATAAGTTAGAATCAAATTTTAGGAGTTCCTATAATTGATTACAAGCTTTTCAACACGATTATATTGCAAAAACTCGATTATAGTACTTTTTACTCGGTTAAAATTCTAACGGGTCCATTGTTTGGCCCATTTAGACCCGGTCGTCCGAAACCTCTACAAAAAGGTTGCAAAATAAGTTTTAATCTAAATTTAGGAGTTCATACAATTGATTACGAGCTTTTCAACACGATTATATTGCAAAAACTCGATTATAGTACTTTTTACTCGGTTAAAATTCTAACGGGTCCATTGTTCGGCCCATTTAGACCTGGTCGTCCGAAACCTCTACAAAAGGGTTGCAAAATAAGTTTTAATCTAAATTGAGGAGTTCAAACAATTGATTACGAGCTTTTCAACACGATTATATTGCAAAAACCCAATTTCTGTACTTTTTACTCAGTTAAAATTCTAACGGGTCCATTGTTCGGCCCATTTAGACCCGCTCGTCCTAAATCTTTCAAAAAAGATCGCAAAATAAGTTAGAATCAAATTTTAGGAGTTCATATAATTGATTAAGAGCTTTTCAACACGATTGTATTGCAAAAACTCGATTACTGTACTTTTTACTCAGTTAAAATTCTAACGGGTCCATTGTTCGGCCTATTTAGACCCGCTCGTATGAAACCTCTACAAAAAAGACTTGAAAACAAGTTTTAATCAAATTTTAGGAGTTCATATTATTGATTACCAGCCTTTCAACGCGATTATATTGCAAAAACTTGATTTCTGTACTTTTTACTTAGTTAAAATTCTAAGTAATCCATTGTTCGGCCCATTTAGACCCGCTCGTCCGAAACCTCTCCAAAATGACCGCAAAACAAGTTTTAATCAAATTTTAGGAGTTCATATAATTGATTACGAGCTTTTCAACACGATTATATTGCAAAAACTCGATTTCTGTACTTTTTACTCAGTTAAAATTCTAACGGGTCCATTGTTCGGCCCATTTAGACCCGGTCGTCCGAAACCTCTACAAAAGGGTTGCAAAATAAGTTTTAATCTAAATTTAGGAGTTCATACAATTTATTACGAGCTTTTAAACACGATTATATTGCAAAAACTTGATTTCTGTACTTTCTACTTAGTTAAAATTCTAACGGGTCCATTGTTCGGTCCATTTAGACCCGCTCGTGCGAAACCTCTACAAAAGGGTTGCAAAATAAGTTTTAATCTAAATTTAGGAGTTCATACAATTGATTACGAGCTTTTCAACACGATTATATTGCAAAAATTCGATTTCTGTACTTTTTACTCAGTTAAAATTCGAACGGGTCCATTGTTCGGCTTATTTAGACCCGCTCGTCCGAAACCTTTCAAAAAAGATCGCAAAATAAGTTAGAATCAAATTTTAGGAGTTCATATAATTGATTAAGAGCTTTTCAACACGATTATATTGCAAAAACTCGATTACTATACTTTTTACTTAGTTAAAATTCTAACGAGTCCATTGTTCAACCTATTTAGACCCGCTCGTCCGAAACCTCTACAAAAAAGACCGCAAAACAGGTTTTAATCAAATTTTAGGAGTTCATATAATTGATTACGAGCTTTTCAACACGATTATATTGCAAAAACTCGATTTCTGTACATTTTACTCAGTTAAAATTCTAACGGGTCCATTTTTCGGCCCATTTAGACCCGCTCGTCCGAAACCTCTACAAAAGGGTTGGAAAATAAGTTTTAATCCAAATTTAGGAGTTCATACAATTGATTACGAGCTTTTCAACACGATTATATTGCAAAAACTCGATTTCTATACTTTTTACTCAGTTAAAATTCTAACGGGTCCATTGTTCGGCCCATTTAGACTTGCTCGTCCGAAACCTCCACAAAAGGGTTGAAAAATAAGTTTTAATCCAAATTTAGGAGTTCATACAATTGATTACGAGCTTTTCAACACGATTATATTGCAAAAACTCTATTTCTGTACTTTTTACTCAGTTAAAATTCTAACGGTTCCATTGTTCGGCCCATTTAGACCCGCTCGTTCGAAACCGCTACAAAAGGGTTGCAAAATAAGTTTTAATCGAAATTTAGGAGTTCATACAATTGATTACGAGCTTTTCAACACGATTATATTGCAAAAACTCGATTTCTGTACTTTTTACTCAGTTAAAATTCTAACGGGTCCATTGTTCGGCCCATTTAGACATGCTCGTCTGAAACCTCTACAAAAGGGTTGGAAAATAAGTTTTAATCCATATTTAGGAGTTCATACACTTGTTTACGAGCTTTTCAACGCGATTATATTGCAAAAACTCGATTTATGTACTTTTTACTTAGTTAAAATTCTAACAGGTCCATTGTTCGGCCCATTTAGACCCGCTCGTCCGAAACCTCTACAAAAGGGTTGCAAAATAAGTTTTAATCCAAATTTAGGAGTTCATACAATTGATTACGAGCTTTTCAACACGATTATATTGCAAAAACTCGATTTCCGTACTTTTTACTCAGTTAAAATTCTAACGGGTCCATTGTTCGGCCTATTTAGACCCGTTCGTCCGAAACCTCTACAAAAAAGACCGCAAAACAAGTTTTAATCAAATTTTAGGAGTTCATATAATTGATTACGTTCTTTTCAATACGATTATATTGCAAAAACTTGATTTCTGTACTTTTTACTCAGTTAAAATTCTAACGGGTCCATTGTTCGGCCCATTTAGACCAGCTCGTCCGAAACCTCTACAAAAGGGTTGGAAAATAAGTTTTAATCCAAATTTAGGAGTTCATACAATTGATTACGAGCTTTTCAACACGATTATATTGCAAAAACACGATTTCTGTACTTTTTACTCAGTTATAATTCTAATAGGTCCATTGTTTGGCCCATTTAGACCCGCTCATCCGAAACCTCTACAAAAGGGTTGCAAAATAAGTTTTAATCCAAATTTAGGAGTTCATACAATTGATTACGAGCTTTTCAACACGATTATATTGCAAAAACTCGATTTCTGTATTTTTTTCTCAGTTAAAATTTTAACGGGTCCATTGTTCGGCCCATTTAGACCCGCTAGTCCGAAACGTCTACAAAAGGGTTGAAAATAAGTTTTAATCCAAATTTAAGAGTTCATACAATTGATTACGAGCTTTTCAACATGATTATATTGCAAAAACTCGATTTCTGTACTTTTTACTCAGTTAAAATTCTAACGGGTCCATTGTTCGGCCCATTTAGACCCGCTCGTCCGAAACCTTTACAAAAAAGATAGCAAAATAAGTTAGAATCAAATTTTAGGAGTTCATATAATTGATTAAGAGCTTTTCAAATCAATTATATGGCAAAAATTCGATTTTTGTGCTTTTTACTCAGTTAAAGTTCTAACGGGTCCATTGTTCGGCCCATTTAGACCCGCTCGTCCGAAACCTCTACAAAAGGGTTGCAAAATAAGTTTTAATCCAAATTTAGGAGTTCATACAATTGCTTACGAGAATTTCAACACGATTATATAGCAAAAACTCGATTTCTTTACTTTTTACTTAGTTAAGATTCTAACTGGTCCATTGTTCGGCCCATTTAGACCGGCTCGTCCGAAACCTTTACAAAAAAGACCGCAAAATAAGTTAGAATCAAATTTTAGGAGTTCATATAATTGATTACGAGCTTTTCAACACGATTATATTGCAAAAACTCGAATATAGTACTTTTTACTCGGTTAAAATTCTAACGGGTCCATTGTTCGGCCCATTTAGACCTGGTCGTCCGAAACCTCTACAAAAGGGTTGCAAAATAAGTTTTAATCTAAATTTAGGAGTTCATACAATTTATTACGAGCTTTTCAACACGATTATATTGCAAAAACTCAATTTCTGTACTTTTTACTCAGTTAAAATTCTAACGGGTCCATTGTTCGGAACATTTAGACCCGCTCGTCCTAAACCTTTCAAAAAAGATCGCAAAATAAGTTAGAATCAAATTTTAGGAGTTCATATAATTGATTAAGAGCTTTTCAACACGATTGTATTGCAAAAACTCGATTACTGTACTTTTTACTCAGTTAAAATTCTAACGGGTCCATTGTTCGGCCTATTTAGACCCGCTCGTATGAAACCTCTACAAAAAAGACTGGAAAACAAGTTTTAATCAAATTTTAGGAGTTCATATTATTGATTACGAGCCTTTCAACACGATTATATTGCAAAAACTCGATTTCTGTACTTTTTACTTAGTTAAAATTCTAAGTAATCCATTGTTCGGCCCATTTAGACCCGCTCATCCGAAACCTCTACAAAAGGGTTGCAAAATAAGTTTTAATCCAAATTTAGGAGTTCATACAATTGATTACGAGCTTTTCAACACGATTATATTGCAAAAACTCGATTTCTGTATTTTTTTCTCAGTTAAAATTTTAACGGGTCCATTGTTCGGCCCATTTAGACGCGCTAGACCGAAACCTCTACAAAAGGGTTGGAAAATAAGTTTTAATCCAAATTTAGGAGTTCATACAATTGATTACGAGCTTTTCAACACGATTATATTGCAAAAACTCGATTTCTGTACTTTTTTCTCAGTTAAAATTTTAACGGGTCCATTGTTCGGCCCATTTAGACCCGCTAGTCCGAAACCTCTACAAAAGGGTTGAAAATAAGTTTTAATCCAAATTTAGGAGTTCAAACAATTGATTACGAGCTTTTCAACACGATTATATTGCAAAATCTCGATTTCTGTACTTTTTACTCAGTTAAAATTCTAACGGGTCCATTGTTCGGCCCATTTAGACCCGCTCGTCCGAAACCTTTACAAAAAAGATAGCAAAATAAGTTAGAATCAAATTTTAGGAGTTCATATAATTGATTAAGAGCTTTTCAAATCAAATATATGGCAAAAATTTGATTTTTGTGCTTTTTACTCAGTTAAAGTTCTAACGGGTCCATTGTTCGGCCCATTTAGACCCGCTCGTCCGAAACCTCTACAAAAGGGTTGCAAAATAAGTTTTAATCCAAATTTAGGAGTTCATACAATTGTTTACGAGCTTTTCAACACGATTATATAGCAAAAACTCGATTTCTTTACTTTTTACTTAGTTAAGATTCTAACTGGTCCATTGTTCGGCCCATTTAGACCGGCTCGTCCGAAACCTTTACAAAAAAGACCGCAAAATAAGTTAGAATCAAATTTTAGGAGTTCATATAATTGATTACGAGCTTTTCAACACGATTATATTGCAAAAACTCGATTATAGTACTTTTTACTCGGTTAAAATTCTAACGGGTCCATTGTTCGGCCCATTTAGACCTGGTCGTCCGAAACCTCTACAAAAGGGTTGCAAAATAAGTTTTAATCTAAATTTAGGAGTTCATACAATTGATTACGAGCTTTTCAACACGATTATATTGCAAAAACTCAATTTCTGTACTTTTTACTCAGTTAAAATTCTAACGGGTCCATTGTTCGGCCCATTTAGACCCGCTAGACCGAAACCTCTACAAAAGGGTTGGAAAATAAGTTTTAATCCAAATTTAGGAGTTCATACAATTGAATACGAGCTTTTCAACACGATTATATTGCAAAAACTTATTTTTTATACTTTTTACTCGGTTAAAATTTAACGGGTCCATTGTTCGGCCCATTTAGACTCGCTCGTCTGAAGCCTTACGAAAAGGACCGCAAAGTAAGTTTTAATCGAAATTTAGGAGTTCATATAATTGATTACGAGCTTTTCAACACTATTATATTGCAAAAACTCGATTTCTGTACTTTTGACTCAGTTAAAATTCTAATGGGTCCATTGTTCGGCCCATTTAGACCCGCTCGTCCGAAACCTCTACAAAAAAGACCGAAAAACAAATTAGAATCAAATTTAGGAGTTCATATAATTGATTACGAGCTTTTCAACACGATTACATTGCCAAAACTCGATTTATGTACTTTTTACTCAGTTAAAATTCTAACGGGTCCATTGTTCGGCCTATTTAGACCCGCTCGTCCGAAACCTCTACAAAAAAGACTGCAAAACAAGTTTTAATCAAATTATAGGAGTTCATATTATTGATTACGAGCTATTCAACATGAATATATTGCAAAACCTCGATTTCTGTACTTTTTACTTAGTTAAAATTCTAACGGGTCCATTGTTCGGCCCATTTAGACCCGCTCGTCCTAAACCTCTACAAAAAAGACCGCAAAACAAGTTTTAATCAATTTTTAGGAGTTCTTATAATTGATTACGAGCTTTTCAACACGATTATATTGCAAAAACTCGATTTCTGTACTTTTTACTCAGTTAAAATTCTAACGGGTCCATTGTTCGGCCCATTTAGACCCGCTCGTCCGAAACCTCTACAAAAGGGTTGGAAAAAAGTTTTAATCCAAATTTAGGAGTTCATATAATTGATTACGAGCTTTTCAACACGATTATATTGCCAAAACTCGATTTCTGTACTTTTTACTCAGTTAAAATTCTAACGGGTCCATTGTTCGGCCATTTAGACCCGCTCGTCCGAAACCTCTACAAAAAAGACCGTAAAACAAGTTTTAATAAAATTTTAGGAGTTCAAAAAATTGATTACGTGCTTTTCAACACGATTATATTGCAAAAACTCGATTTCTGTACTTTTTACTCAGTTAAAATTCTAACGTGTCCATTGTTCGGCCCATTTAGACCAGGTCGTCTGAAACCTCTACAAAAGGGTTGGAAAATAAGTTTTAATCCAAATTTAGGAGTTCATACAATTGATTACGAGCTTTTCAACACGATTATATTGCAAAAACTCGATTTCTGTACTTTTTACTCAGTTAAAGTTTTAACGGGTCCATTGTTCGGCCCATTTAGACCCGCTCGACCGAAACCTCTACAAAAGGGTTGGAAAATAAGTTTTAATCCAAATTTAGGAGTTCATACAATTGATTACGAGCTTTTCAACACGATTATATTGCAAAAACTCGATTTCTGTACTTTTTACTCAGTTAAAATTCTAACAGGTCCATTGTTCGGCCCATTTAGACCCGCTCGTCTGAAACCTCTACAAAAGGGTTGCAGAATAAGTTTTAATCCAAATTTAGGAGTTCATACAATTGATTACGAGCTTTTCAACACGATTATATTGCAAAAACTCGATTTCTGTACTTTTTACTCAGTTAAAATTCTAACGGGTCCATTGTTCGGCCCATTTAGACCCGCTCGTCTGAAACCTCTACAAAAGGGTTGCAAAATAAGTTTTAATCCAAATTTAGGAGTTCATACAATTGATTCCGAGCTTTTCAACACGATTATATTGCAAAAACTCGATTTCTGTACTTTTTACTCAGTTAAAATTCTAACGGGTCCATTGTTCGGCCTATTTAGACCCGCTCGTCCGAAACCTTTACAAAAAAGATCGCAAAATAAGTTAGAATCAAATTTTAGGAGTTCATATAAATGATTAAGAGCTTTTCAAATCAATTATATTGCAAAAATTCGATTTTTGTGCTTTTTACTCAGTTAAAATTCTAACGGGTCCATTGTTCGGCCCATTTAGACCCGCTCGTCCGAAACCTCTACAAAAGGGTTGCAAAATAAGTTTTAATCCAAATTTAGGAGTTCATACAATTGTTTACGAGCTTTTCAACACGATTATATTGCAAAAACTCGATTTCTGTACTTTTTACTCAGTTAATATTCTAACTGGTCCATTGTTTGGCCCATTTAGACCCGCTCGTCTGAAACCTTTACAAAAAAGACCGCAAAATAAGTTAGAATCAAATTTTAGGAGTTCCTATAATTGATTACAAGCTTTTCAACACGATTATATTGCAAAAACTCGATTATAGTACTTTTTACTCGGTTAAAATTCTAACGGGTCCATTGTTTGGCCCATTTAGACCCGGTCGTCCGAAACCTCTACAAAAAGGTTGCAAAATAATTTTTAATCTAAATTTAGGAGTTCATACAATTGATTACGAGCTTTTCAACACGATTATATTGCAAAAACTCGATTTCTGTACTTTTTACTCAGTTAAAATTCTAACGGGTTTCCTCAAAAAAAAAAATTCAAACGGGTCCATTGTCCGGCCCATTTAGACCCGCTCCTCTGAAACCTTTCAAAATAGATCGCAAAATAAGTTAGAATCAAATTTTAGGAGTTCATAAAATTGATTAAGAGCTTTTTAACACGATTATATTGCAAAAACTCGATTACTGTACTTTTTACTCAGTTAAAATTCTAACGGTTCCATTGTTCGGCCTATTTAGACCCTCTCGTCCGAAACCTCTACAAAAAAGACTATAAAACAAGTTTTAATCAAATTTTAGGAGTTCATATTATTGATTACGAGCTTTTCAACACGATTATATTGCAAAAACTCAATTTCTGTACTTTTTACTCAGTTAAAATTCTAATGGGTCCATTGTTCGGCCCATTTAGACCCGCTCGTCTGAAACCTTTACAAAAAAGACCGCAAAATAAGTTAGAATCAAATTTTAGGAGTTCCTATAATTGATTACAAGCTTTTCAACACGATTATATTGCAAAAACTCGATTATAGTACTTTTTACTCGGTTAAAATTCTAACGGGTCCATTGTTTGGCCCATTTAGACCCGGTCGTCCGAAACCTCTACAAAAAGGTTGCAAAATAAGTTTTAATCTAAATTTAGGAGTTCATACAATTGATTACGAGCTTTTCAACACGATTATATTGCAAAAACTCGATTTCTGTACTTTTTACTCAGTTAAAATTCTAACGGGTCCATTGTTCGGCCCATTTAGACCCGCTCCTCTGAAACCTTTCAAAATAGATCGCAAAATAAGTTAGAATCAAATTTTAGGAGTTCATAAAATTGATTAAGAGCTTTTTAACACGATTATATTGCAAAAACTCGATTACTGTACTTTTTACTCAGTTAAAATTCTAACGGTTCCATTGTTCGGCCTATTTAGACCCTCTCGTCCGAAACCTCTACAAAAAAGACTGCAAAACAAGTTTTAATCAAATTTTAGGAGTTCATATTATTGATTACGAGCTTTTCAACACGATTATATTGCAAAAACTCAATTTTTCAACATTTAGACCCGCTCGTCCGAAACCTTTACGAAAAAGATCGCAAAATAAGTTAGAATCAAATTTTAGGAGTTCATATAATTGATTAAGATCTTTTCAACATGATTATATTGCAAAAACTCGATTACTGTACTTTTTACTCAGTTAAAATTCTAACGGGTAAAAATTCCAACGAGTAACGGGTGATGAAAAATCTCTCAATTTTTCTCTCTCTAATTCTCCCTTTCGTTTTTCCCTTCTACCCCGACCACCACCACCACCACCTTTCACCCTTCCACCACCACTTCTACCACCTCTCCCTCTCACCTCCGCCGCGGTGGTGCTTGTTTAGCACCCAAACGGTGACAGTGGGAAACCGACCCATCACCTCATGGAATTTTGCTTTCCCATTGGCTTTGCCATGGCTCTCATCTAGCCCTCTGTCGGTCTTTCCAAGCTGGTTGGTGTCACACTACTCTCCGGCAAAGGAATACCACTGGAGTTATCCGTATCCATCCCTCACCAACATGTACAAGTTTGCTTATTATTTTTATTACTGTCATAGAGACCTCACTCTCCAATACTGACGACCACTCTCTACCAAAGATTTCTACCGTCATCCACAATTATCCTAGTTAATTCATTCATAACTATTCTCAGTAATCTTAATAATTTTGTAGAATGTTTTGATTATGCTGGGTCACACTCATGGGTGCCATTCGTCATCCCAGCCCCCTTAATCAGGGCACAGGGTTCATCCTGGCCGTCAAGGCCTTGTATTTTTGCTTCTCTTGAAAAATGGCACGAGACTTGTACGTCTCTCGTTATCACGTTTTTCTTACCAATTTCATGGCGATGGCATGCATGCAAACGGACGCATAGCTGCAACCAAATACGACATGCAACACCTATATTATATTTGAGACATTTTATCATCATATGTTTATTAGTGATGTTACTCAAGTCTGGCTTGCTGATTGCTGGCAGTTTGTCAGGACTCATCTCGAGCCCATCGTTAGCTGCAGTTAGGGTTTTTCTATTCCCCTCCATGCATACGTTGATGGAAGATTGTGAGACGTTGGTTTCCCGGGCCCGTTACCCTGCTGTCACCGTCTCCATGAACGGTAACGGCCATGTTTACTCTCAACGGAGGCGAGGCAAAACTTTGAGGTTCCATTGTTCCATTATTTCCGAGATTTTTTTGTTCCAAAAAATCAGGATAACCAAAAATACCTCCCATTCCACATTTCGAATTTTCTTAACGGATAATTCCCTATATATCAGGAATCCATTTCCTTTTGAACTCACTTTCAATTTCACATTATCTAAGTTTAGAATATTTTTTGAAGTTGTTGGGAAAGCTATCACTATCTCTTCTAATCTTCATATACCATACACTTTCAAATTCTATTTCAAACTTATTTTATCTAAGTTAAAATTGAACTTTGAATTTGCTGGGAAAGATTTTGTTCATCTCTTTTCAGGGAATCTACAAATCTTTAGGATTACCATACATTTCAAATTTTAGATAAACATAAATTTAAAATTTATTTTATCTTTTGAAATCTCTCCTACTCATTCGGAATTATCAATCCCATCTAAGGTATTACTTCTCTTCAACACATATATTTCACCTTGGCCGCCAGCTTCAGCTTTTGTATGTTGGCTGCACCATTCTTCTCTCTACCACTACAACAGCTTTAACTGTTACTTCACCATGGCCTCCTCTGATTTTTTTCTATCACGCTTTGACAACCTCCAGTTTACTGCTGAGGAACAACATTTGGTTTTTGCACCAGCTTCGACCAAAGCCATCCCCCTCAATGATTACAAATCATCTCTGATAGGGAAGCTTTTTCCAACGAAAACTTTCGATGAAGCTGCGTTGGTACGCATTTTTTCGACAGTTTGGAAAGGTGATAAGCTATCAACGGTAACGACCCTAGGATCAGGATTATTCATGTTTAAATTTGAGACAACGGCTCGCAGAGATGATGTCCTTAAGCGAGGCCCATGGACGTTCAAAAAGGACTGGCTTGCTCTACTGCCAATCCAACCAAAACTCACCATTGATGGCTATGCTTTCACTCATATGCGAATCTGGGTTCGGATTCACAAAGTTCCCCTAGCTATGATGACCGGGGACACGGTTGCCAACATCACTGGGTGGGCACTTGGTAGCGGCCTTGGAGCCGTCATGGGAACTGATTCCCGAAAATCGGAAGATGGGAACATGGTCAAGTTCCTCCGCGTTTGGATCCAAGTAGATGTTGCTCGACCATTGCACCGTTTTGTGGCAATGGGAATAGCTGATTAGGAACCACAAATACTCCCCGTCCAATATGAGAAGTTGCCCACATTCTGCCATGTGTGTGGAATCCTCTGCCATCTATGTGCTTCTTGCGCTGACTTTAAGGATGCCAAACCAGAAGCACTACAATACGGTGATTGGCTACGTGCCCCTACTCCGAAAGGCAAATCTAAGGTTGCAAGCAAAGGACGAGTTCGATATTTCGAACCAGCAGGCCCTTCGACAACACCAGCTGTTACTAAGGGTATTTTCATTTCATTTTACTTCGATCTCTTTTATAATTTTACACACTCCATCATTTTCTACTGTTTATTAATTTCCCCGTTCATTTACATTTGTCCAGATGTAAACGGTAAAGAGAAAAAGGTGGTAGGGATTGCGAAAACATCCCAGCAGCAGCCTCATGTTGCAACGGATACAGTGCCTGATGCTGCTCCAACAATAGTGGCACACGAGGACCCTACAGATACTATGGCTGATGTTGCAGCCAATCCATCGCTGGGCATATCGGACCCGCCCGCAGCTGCTGATGTGGTTGTTCCGATTGAGGATGACGCTGCCAGCGAACAGCATGCATCCCCTTCAGCAGCACAAACAATTGAGCCACTAAATGTGGCACCTCTGGACATCATACCGGCAGATGCAGAATCTGTCACAAATGGTTCCCCCAAGGTCACTCCAGCCACGAATGATGCTGATGCCTCGTCCACTCCGCCGGAGAAGCGGTTTGTACTGATCGATGACGATGGTATACCAGAAATTGAGTTTTTGCAATATAATCATGTTGGAAAGCTCGTAATCAATTATATGAACTCCTAAAATTTGATTAAAACTTATTTTCCGGTCTTTTTTGTAGAGGTTTCGGACGAGCGGGTCTAAATGGGCCGAGCAATGGACCCGTTAGAATTTTAACTGAGTAAAAAGTACAATAATCGAGTTTTTGCAATATAATCGTGTTGAAAAGCTCGTAATCAATTATATGAACTCCTAAATTTGGATTAAAACTTATTTTACAGCCCTTTTTAGAGGTTTAGAACAAGCGGGTCTAAATGGGCCGAACATTGGACCCGTTAGAATTTTAACGGAGTAAAAAGTACAAAAATCGAGTTTTTGCAATATAATCGCATTGAAAAGCTCGTAATCAATTGTATGAACTCCTAAATTTGGATATAAACTTATTTTGCAACCCTTTTGTTGAGTCTTCGGAAGAGCGGGTCTAAATGGGCCAAACAATGGACCCGTTAGAATATTAACTAAGTAAAAAGAACAGAAATTGAGTTTTTGCAATATAATCGTGTTGAAAAGCTCGTCATCAATTATGTAAACTCCTAAAATTTTATTATAACTTGTTTTGCTGTCTTTTTTTGTAGAGGTTTCGAACAAGCGGGTCTAAATGGGCCGAACAATGGACCCGTTAGAATTTTAACGGAGTAAAAAGTACAAAAATCGTGTTTTTGCAATATAATCGTGTTGAAAAGCTCGTAATCAATTGTATGAACTCCTAAATTTGGATTAAAACTTATTTTGCAACCCTTTTGTTGAGGTTTCAGACGAGCGGGTCTAAATGGGCCGAACAATGGACCCGTTAGAATTTTAACTGAGTAAAAAGAACAGAAATTGAGTTTTTACAATATAATAGTGTTGAAAAGCTCATCATCAATTATGTAAACTCCTAAAATTTGATTATAACTTGTTTTGTTGTCATTTTGTAGAGGTTTCGGACGAGCGTATCCAAATGGGCCGGATAATGGACCCGTTAGAATTTTAACGGAGAAAAAAGTACAGAAATCGAGTTTTTGCAATATAATCGTGTTGAAAAGCTCGTAATCAATTGTATGAACTCCTAAATTTGGATTGAAACTTATTTTGCAACCCTTTTGTAGATGTTTCAGACGAGCGGTTCTAAATGGGCCGAACAATGGACCCATTAGAATTTTAACTGAGTAAAAAGTACAGAAATTGAGTTTTTGCAATTTAATCGTGTTGAAAAGCTTGTAATCAAATGTATGAACTCCTAAATTTGGATTAAAACTTAT
This sequence comes from Hibiscus trionum, assembly GCA_030270665.1. Lineage (NCBI taxonomy): Eukaryota > Viridiplantae > Streptophyta > Magnoliopsida > Malvales > Malvaceae > Hibiscus > Hibiscus trionum. The sequence goes on along the minus strand of BSYR01000010.1, from coordinate 30,326,393 downwards.
TTTGCAACCCTTTTGTAGAGGTTTCGGACCAGCTGGTCTAAATGGGTCGAACAATGGACTCGTTAGAATTTTAACCGAGTAAAAAGAACAAAAATTGAGTTTTTGCAATATAATCGTGTTGATAAGCTCGTAATTAATTATATAAACTCATAAAATTTGATTATAACTTGTTTATCGGTCTTTTTTTAGAGGTTTCGGACGAGCGGGTCTAAATAAGCCGAACAATGGACCCATTAGAATTTTAGCTAAGTCAAAAGTTCAGAAATTGTTTTTTGCAATATAATCGTGTTGGAAACCTCGTAATCAATTATATGAACTCCTAAGATTTGATTAAACCTTGTTTTGCAGTCATTTTTGTAAGGTTTCGGACGAGCAGGTCTAAATGGGCCGAACAATGGACCCGTTAGAATTTTAACTGAGTAAAAAGTACAGAAATTGAGTTTTTGCAATATAATCATGTTGAAAAACTCGTAATTAATTATATGAACTCATAAATTTGGATTAAAACTTATTTTGCAGCCCTTTTTCTAGAGGTTTCGGCCGAGCGGGTCTAAATGGGCCGAACAATGGACCTGTTAGAATTTTAACGGAGTAAAAAGTACAGAAATCGTGTTTTTGCAATATAATCTTGTTGAAAAGCTCGTAATCAATTATATAAACTCCTAAATTTTGATTATAACTTGTTATGCAGTCTTTTTTATAGAGGTTTCGGACGAGCGGGTCTAAATGGGCCGAACAATGGACCCATTAGAATTTTAACAAAGTCAAAAGTTCAAAAATCGAGTTTTTGAAATATAATCGTGTTGGAAAGCTCGTTATCAATTATATGAACTCCTAAAATTTGATTCTAACTTATTTTGCGGTCTTTTTGAAGAGGTTTCGGACGAGCGGGTCTAAATGGGCCGAACAATGGACCCGTTAAAATTTTAACTGAGTAAAAAGTACATAAATTGAGTTTTTGCAATATAATCGAGTTGAAAAGCTCGTAATCAATTATATAATCTCCTAAAATATGATTATAACTTGTTTTGCGGTCATTTTTGTAGAGGTTTTGTATGAGCGGGTCTAAATGGGCCGAACAGTGGACCCATTAGAATTTTAATGGAGAAAAAAGTACAGAAATCGAGTTTTTGCAATATAATCGTGTTGAAAAGCTCGTAATCAATTATATGAACTCCTAAATTTGGATTAAAACTTATTTTGCAACCCTTTTGTAGAGGTTTCGGACGAGCGGGTCTAAATGGGCCGAACATTGAACCCGTTAGAATTTTAAAAGAGTAAAAAGCACAGAAATCGAGTTTTTGCAATATAATCGTGTTTAAAAGCTCGTAACAATTATATGAACTCCTAAATTTTGATTAAAACTTATTTTGCAGTACTTTTTGTAAGGTTTCGGACGAGCGGGTCTAAATGGGCCAAACCATGGACCTGTTAGAATTTTAACTGAGTAAAAAGTACATAAATTGAGTTTGTGCATTATAATCGTGTTGAAAAGCTCGTAATCAATTATATGAACTCCTAAAATTTGATTATAACTTATTTTGCGGTCTTTTTTGTAGAGGTTTCGGTCGAACGGGTCTAATTGAGCCGAACAATGGACACATTAGAATTTTAACTGAGTAAAAAGTAAAAAAATCGAGTTTATGCAATATAATCGTGTTGAAAAGCTTGTAATAAATTATATGAACTCCTAAATTTTGATTAAAATTTGTTTTGCGGTCCTTTTTTTAGATGTTTCGGACGAGCGGGTCTAAATGGGCCGAACAAACGAACCGTTAGAATTTTAACTGAGTAAAAAGTACAATAATCGATTTTTGCAATATAATCGTGTTGAAAAGCTCGTAATCAATTGTATGAACTCCTAAAATTTGATTCTAACTTATTTTGCGGTCTTTTTTGTAGAGGTTTCGGACGAGCGGGTCTAAATGGTCCTAAAAATGGACCCGTTAGAGTTTTAACTGAGTAAAAAGTACATAAATTGAGTTTTTGCAATATAATCGTGTTGAAAAGCTCGTAAGCAAATCTATGAACTCCTAAATTTGGATTAAAACTTATTTTGCAACCCTTTTGTAGAGGTTTCGGACGAGCGGGTCCAAATGGGTCGAACAATGGAACCGTTAGAATTTTAACTGAGTAAAAAGTACAAAAATCGAGTTTTTGCAATATTATCGTGTTGAAAAGCTCGTAATGAATTATATGAACTCCCAGAATTTGATTCTAACTTGTTTTGCGGTCTTTTTTGTAGAGGTTTCGGACGAACGTGTCTAAATGGGCCGAACAATGGACCCGTTAGTATTTTAACTGAGTAAAAAGTACAAAAATCGAGTTTTTGCAAAATAATCGTGTTGAAAAGCTCGTAATCAATTATATGAACTTCTAACTTTGGATTAAAAATTATTTTGTAGTCCTTTTTGTAGAGGTTTCGGACGAGCGGGTCTAAATGGGCAGAACAATGGACCCGTTAGAATTTTAACTGAGTAAAAAGTACAAAAATCGAGTTTTTGCAATATAATCGTGTTGAAAAGCTCTTAATAAATTTTATGAACTCCTAAATTTGGTTTAAAACTTATTTTGCAACCCTTTTGTAGTGGTTTCGGACGAGGGGGTCTAAATGGGCCGAACAATGGACCCGTTAGAATTTTAACTGAGTAAAAAGAATATAAATTGAATTTTTGCAATAGAATCGCGTTGAAAAGCTCATAATCAATTATATAAACTCCTAAAATTTGATTATAACTTGTTTTGCGGTCATTTTTGTATAGGCTTCGGACGAGCGGGTCTAAATGGGTCGAACAATGGACCCATTAGAATTTTAATGGAGTAAAAAGTACAGAAATCGAGTTTTTGCAATATAATCTTGTTGGATAGCTTGTAATCAATTATATGAACTCCTAAATTTGGATTAAAACTTATTTTGCAGCCCTTTTTGTAGAGGTTTCGGACGAGCGGATTTAAATGGGCCGAACAATAGACCCGTTAGAATTTTAATTGAGTAAAAATTTACAGTAATCAATTTTTTGCAATATAATCGTGTTGAAAAGATCATAATCAATTATATGAACTCATAAAATTTGATTCTAACTTATTTTGCGTTCTTTTTTGTAGAGGTTTCAACCGAGCGGGTCTAAATGGGCCGAACAATGGACCCATTAGAATTTTAACTAAGTAAAAAGTACAGAAATCGAGTTTTTGCAATGTAATCATGTTAAAAAGCTAGTAATCAATTGTATGAACTCCTAAATTTGGATTAAAACTTATTTTGCAACCCTTTTGTAGAGGTTTCGGACGAGCGGGTCTAAATGGGCCGAACAATAGAACCGTTAGAATTTTAACAGAGTAAAAAGTACAGAAATCAAGTTTATGCAATATTATCGTGTTGAAAAGCTCGTAATCAATTCTATGAAATCCTAAATTTGGATTAAAACTTATTTTGCAACCCTTTTGTAGAGGTTTCGGACGAGCGGGTCCAAATGGGCCGAACAATGGAATCGTTAGAATTTTAACTGACTAAAAAGTACAGAAATCGAGTTTTTGCAATATAATCGTGTTGAAAAGCTCGTAATCAATTATATGAACTCCAAAAATTTGATTCTAACTTGTTTTGCGGTCTTTTTTGTAGAGGTTTCGGACGAGCGGGTCTAAATGGGCTGAACAATAGACCCGTTAGAATTTTAAATGAGTAAAAAGTACAAAAATTGAGTTTTTGCAAAATAATCGTGTTGAAAAGCTTGTAATCAATTATATGAACTCCTAAATTTGGATTAAAAATTATTTTACAGTCCTTTTTGTAGAGGTTTCGGACGAGCGGGTCTAAATGGGCCGAACAATGGACCCGCTAGAATTTTAAATGAGTAAAAAGTACAGAAAACGAGTTTTTGCCATATAATCGTGTTGAAAAGCTCGTAATCAATTGTATGAACTCCTACATTTGGATTAAAACTTATTTTGCAACCCTTTTGTAGAGGTTTCGGACGAGTGGGTCTAAATGGGCCGAACAATGGACCTTTTAGAATTTTAACTAAGTCAAAAGTTCAGAAATTGAGGTTTTGCAATAGATTAGTGTTGGAAAGCTCGTAATCAACTATATGAACTCCTATAATTTGATTAAAACTTGTTTTGTGGTCATTTTTGTAGAGGTTCCGGACGAGCGAGTCTAAATGGTCCGAACAATGGACCCGTTAGAATTTTAACAGAGTAAAAAGTACAAAAATCGAGTTTTTGCAATATAATCGTGTTGAGAAGTTCGTAATCAATTATATGAACTACTAAAATTTGATTATAACTTATTTTGTAGCCCTTTTGTAGAGGTTTCGGACGAGCGGGTCTAAATGGGCCGAATAATGGAACCGTTTTTTAACTGATTAAAAAGTACAGAAATCGAGTTTTTGCAATATAAACGTGTTAAAAAGCTCGTAATCAATTATATGAACTCCTAAAATTTGATTATAACTTATTTTGCGGTCTGTTTTTGTAAAGGTTTCGGACGAGCGGGTCTAAATCGGCCGAACAATGGACCCGTTAGAACTTTAACTGAGTCAAAAGTTCAGAAATTTAGTTTTTGCTATATAATCGTGTTGAAAAGCTCATAATCAATTACATGAACTCCTAAAATTTGATTAAACTTATTTTGCGGTCTTTTTTGTAGAGGTTTCGGACGAGCGGGTCTAAATATGCCGAACAATGGACCCGTTAGAATTTTAACTGAGTAAAAAGTACATAAATTGAGTTTTTGCGATATAATCATGTTGAAAAGATCGTATTTAATTATATGAACTCCTAAAATTTGATTAAAACTTGTTTTGCGGTCTTATTTATTGAGGATTGGGACGAGCGGGTCCAAATGGGCCAAACAATGGAACCGTTATAATTTTAACTGAGTGCAAAGAACATAAATTGAGTTTTTGCAATAAAATCTTGTTTAAAAGCTCGTAATCAATTATATGAACTCCTAAAATGTGATTATAACTTGTTTTACGGTTTTTTTTTGTAGAGGTTTCGGACGAGCGGGTCAAAATGGGCCGAACAATGGACCCATTAGAACTTTAACTGAGTCAAAAGTTCATAAATTGAGTTTTTTCACTATAATCGTGTTCAAAAGCTCGTAATCAAATATATGAACTCCTAAAATTTGATTAAAACTTGTTTTGCGGTCTTTTTTTGTAGAGGTTTCGGATGAGCGGGTCTAAATGGGTCGAACAATGGACCCGTTAGAACTTTAACTGAGTAAAAAGTTCAGAAATTGAGTTTTTGCAATATAATCATGTTGAAAAGTACGTAATCAATTATATGAACACCTAAAATTTGATTAAAACTTGTTTTGCGGTCATTTTTGTAGAGGTTTCGAACGATGGGGTCTAAATGGGCCGAACAATGGACCCGTTAGAATTTTAACGGAGTAAAAAGTACAGAAATTGAGTTTTTGCAATATAATCATGTTGAAAAGCTCGTAATCAATTGTATGAACTCCTAAATTTGGATTAAAACTTATTTTGCAGCCCTTTTTGTAGAGGTTTCGGACGAGCGGGTCTAAATGGGACGAACAATGGAGCCGTTAGAATTTTAACTAAGTAAAAAGTACAGAAATCGAGTTTTTGCAATATAATCGTGTTGAAAAGCTCGTAATCAATTGTATGAACTCCTAAATTTGGATTAAAACTTATATTGCAACCCTTTTGTAGAGGTTTCAGACGAGCTGGTCTAAATGGGCCGAACAATGGACCCGTTAGAATTTTAACTGAGTAAAAAGATCAAAAATTGAGTTTTTACAATATAATCGTGTTGATAAGCTCGTAATCAATTATATAAACTCCTAAAATTTGATTATAACTTGTTTATCGGTCTTTTTTGTAGAGGTTTCGGACGAGCGGGTCTAAATGGGTCGAACAATGTACCCATTAGAATTTTAGCTAAGTCAAAAGTTCAGAAATTGTGTTTTTGCAATATAATCACGTTGGAAACCTTGTAATCAATTATATGAACTCCTAAATTTGGATTAAAACTTATTTTGCAGCCCTTTTTCTAGAGGTTTCGGACGAGGGGTCTAAATGGGCCGAACAATGGACCCGTTAGAATTTTAACGGAGTAAAAAGTACAGAAATCGAGTTTTTGCAATATAATCGTGGTTAAAAGCTCGTAATCAATTATATAAACTCCTAAATTTTGATTATAACTTGTTTTGCAGTCTTTTTTGTAGAGGTTTCAGAGGAGCGGGTCTAAATGGGCCGAACAATGGACCCATTAGAATTTTAACTAAGTCAAAAGTTTAGAAATTGAGTTTTTGCAATATAATTGTGTTGGAAAGCTCGTAATCAATTATATGAACTCCTAAAATTTGATTCTAACTTATTTTGAGGTCTTTTTGAAGAGGTTTCGGACGAGCGGGTCTAAATGGGCCGAACAATGGACCCGTTAGAATTTTAACTGAGTAAAAAGTACATATATTGAGTTTTTGCAATATAATCGTGTTGAAAAGCTCGTAATCAATTATATAATCTCCTAAAATATGATTATAACTTGTTTTGCGGTCATTTTTATAGAGGTTTCGGACGAGCGGGTCTAAATGGGCAGAACAGTGGACCCATTAGAATTTTAATGGAGTAAAAAGTACAGAAATCGAGTTTTTGTAAAATAATCATGTTGAAGAGCTCGTAATCAATTGTATGAACTCCTAATTTTTGAATAAAAACTTATTTTGCAGCCCTTTTTGTAGAGGTTTCGGACGAGCGGGTCTAAATGGGCCAAACAATGGAGCCGTTAGAATTTTAACTGAGTAAAAAGTACAGAAATCGAGTTTTTGCAATATAATCATGTTGAAAAGCTCGTAATCAATTGTATGAACTCCTAAATTTGGATTAAAACTTATATTGCAACCCTTTTGTAGAGGTTTCAAACGAGCTGTTGTAAATGGGCCGAACAATGGACCCGTTAGAATTTTAACTGAGTAAAAAGATCAAAAATTGAGTTTTTACAATATAATCGTGTTGATAAGCTCGTAATCAATTATATAAACTCCTAAAATTTGATTATAACTTGTTTATCGGTCTTTTTTGTAGAGGTTTCGGACGAGCGGGTCTAAATGGCCCGAACAATGGACCCATTAGAATTTTAGCTAAGTCAAAAGTTCAGAAATTGTGTTTTTGCAATATAATCGTGTTGGAAACCTCGTAATCAATTATATGAACTCCTAAGATTTGATTAAAACATGTTTTGCGGTCTTTTTGTAGAGGTTTCGGACGAGCGGGTCTAAATGGGCTGAACAATGGACACGTTAGAATTTTAACTGAGTAAAAAGTACAGAAATCAAGTTTTTGCAATATAATCGTGTTGAAAAGCTTGTAATCAATTATATGAACTCCTAAATTTGGTTTAAAGCTTCTTTTGCAGCCCTTTTGTAGAGGTTTTGGATGAGCAGGTCTAAATTGGCCGAACAATGGACCCGTTAGAATTTTAACGGAGTAAAAAGTATAGAAATCGAGTTTTTGCAATATAATCGTGTTGAAAAGCTCTTAATCAATTGAATGAACTCCTAAATTTGGATTAAAACTTATTTTGCAGCCCTTTTTGTAAGGGTTTCAGACGAGCGGGTCTAAACGGGCCGAACAATGGACCCGTTAGAATTTTAACGAAGTAAAAAGTACATAAATCATGTTTTTGCAATATAATCATGTTGGAAAGCTCGTAATCACTTATATGAACTCCTAAAATTAATTAAAACTTGTTTTGTGGTCATTTTTGTAAGGTTTCGGACGAGCGGGTCTAAATGGGCTGAACAATGGACCCGTTAGAATTTTAACTGAGTAAAAAGTACAGAAATCGAGTTTTTGCAATATAATCGTGTTGAAAAGATCTTAATAAATTTTATGAACTCTTAAATTTGGATTAAAACTTATTTTGCAACCCTTTTGTAGTGGTTTCGGACGAGCGGGTCTAAATGGGCCGAACTATGGAACCGTTAGAATTTTAACTGAGTAAAAAGTACAGTAATCGAGTTTTTGAAGTATAATCATGTTGAAAAGCTCGTAACCAATTATATGAACTCCTAAATTTGGATTAAAACTTATTTTGCAGCCCTTTTTGTAGAGGTTTCGGACGAGGAGGTCTAAATGGGCCGAACAATGGACCCGTTAGAATTTTAACTGAGTAAAAAGTACAAAAATCGAGTTTTTAAAATATAATCGTGTTGAAAAGCTCATAATCAATTATATGAATTTCTAATTTGGATTAAAACTTATTTTGTAGCCCTTTTTGTAGAGGTTTCGGACGAGCGGGTCTAAATGGGCCGAACAATGGACCCGTTAGAATTTTAACTGCGTAAGAAGAACATAAATTGAGTTTTTGCAATATAATCGTGTTGAAAAGCTTGTAATCAATTATATAAACTCCTAAAATTTGATTATAACTTGTTTTGCGGTCATTTTTGTAGAGGTTTCGGACGAGCGGGTCTAAATGGACCGAACAATGGACCCATTAGAATTTTAATGGAGTAAAAAGTACAGAAATTGAGTTTTTGCAATATAATCGTGTTGGATAGCTCGTAATCAATTATATGAACTCCTAAATTTGGATTAAAACTTATTTTGCAACCCTTTTTGTAGAGGTTTCGGACGAGCCGATTTAAATGGGCCGAACAATGGACCCGTTAGAATTTTAACTGAGTAAAAATTATAGTAATCGAGATTTTGCAATATAATCATGTTGAAAAGCTCGTAATCAATTCTATGAACTCCTAAATTTGGATTAAAACTTATTTTGCAACCCTTTTATAGAGGTTTTGGACAAGCGGGTCTAAATAGGCCGAGCATTGGACCCGTTAGAATTTTAACTGAGTAAAAAGTACAGAAATCGAGTTTTTGCAATATAATCATGTTGAAAAGCTCGTAATCAATTATATGAACTACTAAAATTTGATTAAAACTTGTTTTGCGGTCTTTTTTGTAGAGGTTTCTGACGAGCGGGTCTAAATCGGCCGAACAATGGACCCGTTAGAATTTTAACTGTGTAAAAATTACAGAAATCGAGATTTTGCAATATAATCGTGTTGAAAAGCTCGTAATCAATTATATGAACTCCTACATATTGATTAAAACTGATTTTGCAGCCATTTTGTAGTGTTGTCGGACGAGCGGGTCTAAATGGGCCGAAAAATGGACCTGTTAGAATTTTTTTTTTGAAGAAAGGGCCTCATTAAAAACCCCACTAATCCTTACTGGGCTAGCCTAGCAAGGCCCTAGGAGGGGAAAAGAGTGCCCAAAATATATTATAAATCATGGTGGTTGGTTAACAACCGGTACAAAAGTTCGTAGAGCATCGGGCAAGCCGAGCCCAAAATACATAGAGGAATTAAAATGAAGGGCCCAAGTGGCTACAGAATTAGCTAAAGCGTTAGCTGCACGCGGTACATAATGTAAGCTAAGACCAGACACAGTGTCAATGAAAGATCTAGTGGCCTGTAACTGTTGCTGAAGAGTGGAGGCATCCTCGCCTGCGTGACACAGCCGATTGATCAGCAGGGCCGCATCTGATTCAAGAAGAAACCCTTGCCATCCAGCATCCACACCGAGTTGGACACCATCCGAGATAGCTCGTAGTTCCGCCGATGTAGAATCTGCAATAGCGTCCAAGTAAACAGCTCGTCCGAGCAAGATAGCACCATTAGCATCACGAGCCACAATGCCAAGCCCCACGGATCCTGTAGTGGGGTGAAAAGCACCATCAACATTGATTTTATTGATCCAGCCAGCGGCGGCCTACATACAGGTGGGGAAAGTGCTGTCGTCGTCTGCTGCCTCGTCGTGGGGATGTCTGATTTGGCCGATAGGTAGTCGCGAAGTAGATCCTGTGAGTTCATCAAGGTGAGCCAAGGGGGCTATAATCGCTGAGAATGGACCCACTCATTCCTCCTATTCCAAAGATCCCATAAGGTAGTCAGGAGGAGATCAAATTGTGCGCAAGAGAGGAGCCTAGCTCCTTGTTCTAGCCAAAGTGATATCGAGGTTGCAACGCTATCACGAAATTCACTAGGGAAGCCTGCAAGGCTGAGCACCTCAGCAGCGCCTGGGCAGTCCCTGAATGCATGAAGTGCAGATTCGAGAGTCGAGGGGCAGAACGGACACATGCCATTGCCCAATCCAATAGTCGTAAGTCTTTCACCTGTGGGCAGTGCACCCCGTCCTACCCTCCATCCAAAGGTGCGAACCTTCGGGAGTGTGTTGGATTTAGCAATAATCTTCCATAGAGGGCTCGGACGCTCAAGGGGCCGTGGGGGTCTACGTAAGAATAGGTATCCGGAGCGTACTGAATATATATTAGTATCATGAAAACCCCATAGCAAGGTATCGCGATGGACATCAGATATCGGTACGCGTAGTATGTTGGCCGCGTCATCTTCATCAAAATATTGACGTACTTTATTTTCATCCCATGCATTATGATGACGAATCATAAAATCGCCGCATCGCAAGGGTATCTCCTCATTATCTGGATAACTACCAAAGAAGGAGAGACCATCGGACCCACCCCAGTTATCACGATGGATGCAGAGACGACTATCAACTCCAGGTCTCCAGAAGAAACCCGGCTGTAAGTGTTGCAAAGCTTGCCATATACCTCGCCAAGCAAAGGAGGCACGTTGGTCAACTTTTGCCTCCATAATATTCCCGGAGGGATAATAGCGTGATCTGAGGACCCGAGCGAGCAGGGAGTCGGGCGAATGAATTAGTCGCCAGATTTGCTTCCCCAGAAGAGCAATATTAAAGTCCCGTAAGTCACGGAAGCCCATGCCCCCTGCGGCTTTGGGTGTGCACATAGTATCCCAGGAGAGCATTGGCCATTCTTTTTTGTTACTCCTGCCCGTCCACCAGTAGCGGCAAATTGATCGTGTCGCGTCATCCACAATGTTTTGTGGGAGCAGATAACATGACATAACGTATTGAGGCAATGCTTGCGCCACTGATTTTATGAGAACTTCACGCCCACTATACGATAGCAAGTTAGTATCCCATTTAGTCATGCGTGAATTGACTTTGTCTCTAATGAAACCAAGACTAGCCGTTCGATTCCTCCCAATGAGAAGAGGGACTCCTAGATAGGTTCCAGGGTCATCAACCAAACGGATGCCAAGATTATGTTGTAGAGCATGTGTGAAGTCCGTCGAACAGAAAGAGCTACAAAAGGCAGTCGACTTAGAGAAGTTGACAGACTGTCCTGAGGATGATTCATACAGACGGAGAATCTCCTTCAACCGGTCTATTTCCATGGGGCAATTACGGACAAAGACAATACTATCATCCGCAAAGAGCAGGTGATTAATTCTTGGGCCACGCCTATTGGCCTGTAATCCAACTAGACGTCCCAGTTGCTGTTCAGCCTCAAGGGCCGCTGAAAGCCCTTGGGAGCATATTAAAAAGAGGAAAGGCGAAAGAGGGTCCCCTTGCCGGATTCCCCTAGTCGGAAAGACCTCGTTGGACAGAGCGCCATTAAGACGGACAGAGAATGACACAGTGGATACACACCGGAGTAGTAATTGTACCCAATCAGACGCAAAACCCATACGTAACATCACGTCTTTTTTTGAAAGGTATTTTATTGATTAAATAGTTTCAACCTTACATAGAGCACAGATATGAGCCTCGTTAAAAAACCTCCCTAAACCTAGATGGAGGAAAAAGAGTGCATCATATCTGGCTGAGTACAAACACTGGAGTAGAAGTAAGCCAAGGCCATAAAAGAAAGTTCCCCCCAATGCATTACATTTACCCCTCACACTACAACAGCGCTCCTGCCGAGAAAATAGTCACTCCACAGTGCTAGAAGACCCCCACCAGGACATCACTCCTCTGCTTCGATAGAGCCGCTGCAAGAGACATCAAGGGACTGCAAAAAAACCTGCACACAACTACTAGACAAAAAACGGGTGATCATAAACCATAAAAAAATAAACATTAACCGATACCACCGGCCCCATCCCGATCTCCAAGCCAGCTAACCTATACCATTTTTGGCTAACTTGTCAGCCTCGATATTGCACGATCTCGGAATCCAACGGAAGCACATTCCTCTGGACCGAGCTAAGGCCACAAGGTTCAGCACACTATCTCTGAAAAGAGTGGGGGGGGCGCTTTCTCGATGCACCAATTGACCACTAATTGGCAATCCGATTCAATAATTAATCTATGATTGATTAACCATTGCGACGCAAGGAATAAGCTGATACCCCTATTCATCGCTTCAAATTCCAAAATTGATGGCGGCGCACAATTAGAGGATTCAGAGAACTCAAATAGAGTCTCGCCAAGCGAATTCCTGACAAGGCCTCCGATCCCACCAATCCCCCTAGATCCGATGGCAGCGTCCGAGTTCAGTTTCAAGAACCCAGAAGGGGGTGGGCTCCAACTGCCAGGGGGGTCAGGATTTGGGAACGGGCAAAGGAAGATTCCACCAAGGAGAAGTCCATCAGAAGGTCGGCCAGGGCCACATAGCACTCTGGAAATTTCGCCTTGAACCACGAGGCGAGCCGGAATTTGACCAGGAAATCCAATTGGAGCCAGTCCACCTCCTTTTTCTGAAAAACTATCTCATTTCGGAATAACCAAATGGACCATACCATAGCGAAGGGGACCAGCTTTAGCCAGGTTCGTTTTCCAACCTTCCCCAAACCTTCCCATGCGTCGAAGAATCTGGGAATATCGCCGGGCATGGCAGACAACAATCCGGCCATATTACAGAACCGCATCCAAGTGCGCCAAACCCTTGGACACGAAACAAAGAGGTGTGCACACGATTCTGAGAAGGCCTTACAGAGAGGGCACAAATTGTTGTCCAAGTTCCTCACACCCCGCTTAATGAGTTCCACTTTCACAGGAATGCGACCCCAAAGGAGTGTCCAGAAAAGAATTTCAACTTTAGGGGGAGCGAAGCCAATCCAGACTTGATTTTTCCAGATGGGGTTAGAGGTGTCACAGGGAGCCATAAGCTCCCTGAATGACTTAGATGAGAAGGAGCCATCACTCGAGCCCCCCCCCAACACACCCCGTCCCTTTCCAGGGAGGAAGGTCTAAGAGCACCAAGGCAATTCAGGAATAGGTTCCAAATGGGTACTTCCCAGTCAAGACAAGGGCGTCTCAGGGGGATAGACCAACACCACCCCGAATCCGATTTGACTCCAAACTCCGAGATGGTGCCAGATTTCTGGACAGAGAGAGCAAAAATGCGAGGAAACTTTTGCTTAAGGGAAAAGTCTCCAATCCAACGATCGGACCAAAAAAAGATAGCCCTACCGTCCCCTACCTGTAGGGAGATGTTTTCCTTGATCCGGGGACACAAGGGGTCATTTCCCAACGAGGAGTTCGCTATCCCTCTCCAAATCCACGAAGCTTGTTTAGGCTTCGGAATCGGTGGTAGGAGAGGGGAAGACGGGTTTGGAACTTTTGCATTTATCACCCGCCTCCAAAGACTATCCGATTCGTTACCGAATATGATAATCCACTTACAAAGCAGCCCTCTATTTAGCAACTCCAGGTTCGCTACTCCCAAACCACCCGCAAATTTTGGCTTACAGATCTGGGCCCAGTTGACCCAATGAATGCATGATTTATCCTCGTTACCCCCCAAAGGAAACGACCAAACAAACTATTAAGCCTGTTGCTTACTGAGGACGGTAAGCGGAACAAGGATAGAAAATAAGTAGGAAGGCTACACATGATGGATTTCAGCAAGGTAAGGCGGCCACCTATAGATAAGGATTTGGATTTCCAATTATTTAGCTTAGACGTGACTTTGCTAAGGATCGGGTCCCATAGCGCAGCGGAATTACGACTTGATCCGAGGGGTAAGCCCAGGTATTCCGTAGGGAGTTTGTCGAAGGAGCACCCTATATCCAGAGCCCAGTTTCTGATTGTATCCTCACATATGTTAATTCCAAAGACACGACTTTTCTTCAGATTGAGTTTAAGACCCGAAGCTAATTCGAATATTCGCAGGATCCGTTTGACACTACGGATTTGGTTCTCCTCTCCCTCACAGAAGATTAGAAGGTCATCCGCAAACTGAAGGTGAGATATTTCTATAAGAGAACTGACACGACCAACCCTGCACCCTGTAAATAGATTTTGTCGCACCGCCTTCCTAAATAACAGGCTAAGAGCTTCCCCAACTAGATTGAACAGGATAAGGGATAGTGAACAGCCCTGCCTAAGGCCACGCGAGATCTTAAAAGCTTCGGTAGGTGAGCCGTTGCCCAGAACTGATATAGAGGCTGATGAGATACATTTAAGGATCCATCCGCACCATCTTTCACCAAAATTACACTCCCTCATAACTCGGGTTAAGAACTCCCAACTAACAGTGTCGTATGCTTTCTGGAAATCGATTTTGAAAGCGATACCCTTACCACCCGATTTAGACATTGAGTCAATAACCTCATTTGCAATCAGCGAACAGTCTAGGATTTGGCGGCCGGGGATGAAAGCGAATTGTTGCTCACCAATGAGGTCACCCAGAACCGCACTTAGACGTTTGGCCAGAACCTTAGATAGAAGTTTGTACATACCACCAACCAAACTTATAGGCCTGAACTCATCTAGTGAGTTTGGGTTTTTTACCTTGGGAATTAGGGTGATGAACGAGTGATTAGTTCCTTCGTCCCAAGGGCAACCCCAGTAAAAATCATCAAAAAATCGCATTATATCACCCTTTAGGTTAATCCAGAATTTTTTAAAGAAACCCAGGTTAAAACCATCCGGGCCAGGGGCACGATTGCTATCAGAAGAGAACAAGACCGCCCAAACTTCATCTTCTCTGAACCTATCTTCAAGGGCGGAGGATTGAACATCGTTCAGCTTGCAGAAGTCCAACTTTAGGTCCTCCACCTCAAGGGCAGTAATGGTATTGTAAGAATCAAAGAAATGATCTCTAACCATCTTTTTTACTGACGGCGGATCGCTGATTTCCACCCCGTCCTTCATCAGTTGGGTTAACTGATTAGCTCTTCTTCTTTCCATGGCTATTAGATGAAAGAATCGGGTGTTACGGTCACTCTCCGAGAACCAACGCAGACGAGACTTTTGAAGCCACTCGCTTTCTTCTTTTCGGAAGGCCACCCACAGTTGAGATCTTAGGGTCCGGAGAGTGTCGTACAAGCCAGGAATCGAAAGGCCTTGCTGTAATTGGGATTCCAGAAGGCCAATTTCCTTTGCAACAGCTGCTGAATTCCGGTCGTTTTTCATTCTAACATCCCCAGACCACGCCTTCACAGCCAGTTTCGTAGCTTTTAGTAAACCCCCGATTCTGGGAATGGTGCTTTGATTCCTCTGATCCTCTAATGTTTTCATCACCACATCCTCAAAACCCTTCATCTCCAGCCAATAGTTGAAGCATCTGAAGGGTTTCGGACCCCAGTTGGATTGTTCGGACGCTAGCTGAATCGCATTATGATCCGATATGGATCTCGGGAGGAGTTTCTGAATTAAACCCGGCAACACCAAACTAAGTTCTGAAGAGATCAAAAACCTATCTAGGCGTATAAAAGTCAGTGGATCACGGTTATTACAGCAGGCAATTTTACCACCCGCCAAAGGTAAATCCATAAGCTCAGCTTCAGAGACAAAGTTCCTGAAGGCATCGATGAGCTGGATATTCATTGTCAGCCCCACTTTCTCCTCTTGGTCCAGAAAGATGTTAAAATCACCACCCAAGCACCAAGGAACATCCTTCGATTTTAAGAAGCCCAGTAACTCGGCGAGGAATGTGGCTTTTTCCGAATCGACGGAGGGGCCGTATACGTTGACCAAGCCACACCGAACGCCTGTGCTCTTAATTGCCCCAACTAGGACCGAGAACCTTTGGAAGCTAAGTTTTTCGTCAATTTGGAAAAATTCAGTATCCCATACACAAAGAAGCCCACCAGCTGAACCCGAAGCGGGGGAGAAGGAATAATCTATTTCCCCTAGATTCCAAATAGCTTTGATATCCCTAATGGATATGTCTTCTAATTTAGTCTCTTGGAGGAAAACCAGTGTTGAGTTGTGTGGGGCTCGATTCGTTCAACCGATTATGCTCACCAAGTGGTGGAGAGGTGGATTTTTATGTGGAAGGGTTTAGGAAGCTAGAAAGAATAAAGACACAATGATTTATAGTGGTTCGGTCTTCTAACAAGCACCTACATCCACTACCTTAGCTCCCCACTAAGGATTTCACAATCAATCCACTAATTGATTCGTCCCCTTTTCTAGGCTTAGGAGGAAACCCTTACAACCAATCAAGCTTTCTACCCAAAGCCTTGATTGAAACCCTCTTTACAAGAGATAAACAAAGCAAACTTGTAATCCTCTAATAGGAGTTTGTTTGCACAATTTTGCACTCACCCAATCCTAAAACACTTGAGCAAATTTGACAATTTTGGCTCACTAGTGTTTGTCTATACAAGAATTGACAATTTAAGTGCTAAGACAATTTCTTGATCATTTGATGTTTGACAATCTGAGCATTAGCCTTCTCTTGATGCTTGGAGGTCCCTTTTATACTCCCAAATGAGTTTGTAGCCGTTACTAGCCGTTGGGATCAAATTGGAGCCGTTGAGGACTTTATTCCCACCATAAATGCAGTTCTGCTGCTCCCCGTTTCGAAACGCTCGAGGCCGTTTCGAAACACGCTCAATGTAGAAAGAGCCGTTGCAGTCTGTCAGGGTACCCATTTCGGAACACCCCCTTGCCATTTCGGAACGCGTATCGAAACGCTATAAGCCCGTATCGAAACGCCTACATTTAAAAGTTAGTTGGGAAGATAGCCGTTGGGGTTTATGACCGTTGTGGTCATTGCCACGTGGGCGTATCGAAACGGCCTAGCCCGTTTCAAAACGCTGGGCAAAAATCAAGTCCAGGGAAAGCCCGTTTCGAAACACGTTTCGAAACGAATATGCTACTGGAATCCCCTGTTTCGAAACGCCCTAAGGTGTTTCGAAACACCCGGACTGGTTTGTATAAATTGGCCTTTGAAACACATTAAAAACCCTTTTGAAAACTTCCTAAACACAATTTCAAGTTGTTTGGACTTTGTAAATGTTTTAAATACTTTTTAAATCAGTCCAAAACATTTTTCAATTATTATATCAAAACATTAGTTCTACAATCTCCCCCTTTTTGATATAATAAAACTCACTTGAAAAATTGTTTGGGATTCTCCCCCTTTAACTTTAAAAATGTGAATAAGAGTTGAAAATTTTTTAATTCAAATAAAGCTCCCCCTTATTCATTTGAAAATTCAATTTTTCAAACCATTTCTCCCCCTTTTGTTATATCAA
Organism: Hibiscus trionum; assembly: GCA_030270665.1. Taxonomy (NCBI): domain Eukaryota; kingdom Viridiplantae; phylum Streptophyta; class Magnoliopsida; order Malvales; family Malvaceae; genus Hibiscus; species Hibiscus trionum. The sequence goes on along the minus strand of BSYR01000010.1, from coordinate 30,309,100 downwards.
AAAGAATTTAAAACATTAAGTTCAAAATAACAATGGAGGTAAAAACTTTGACAAAAATAAGAATTTGGTTTAAAAATGGCCCCCCCTTACTCAAGGCATCATTGAAATGTTAGTCCATCATAAATGATCATCTAGTTGAATTTAAACTAAGAAATAAACAAATGAAAGCACAAAACAACTAGAAATTTTACCAACACTTGAACTCAAGGTAGGATGTGAAGCCTTTCTTCTTCAAGTGTTCTTCCTTGTGTGCATGGAGCTCCCCCTCAATGTTTGACTTGTTGAACATTTCCATCACACCTAGCAATAGACAATCAAGTAATTTTTGGTATCCAAATTGCTTTGGATCCATGAACGTTAGTAGCACAAATTTTTGACCCCTTAGGAATCCATTTTTCAATGTCATCCTTTTTAATTGAAGTGGTTAGTCCTTTTGGGACCCAAACACTTCTTAAACATTTACCATTTTTAAATCTAGGGGCACTAGATTGTCTAACATAAAAATTTGATTTTCCAAAATTGTTTTTCTTTTCAAGCTCTTTGGAAATCAAATCTTTTTCTTCTTGAACATTTTGAAGCAATTTTTGTAAATCAAAACATTTTAATTCAAACTCTTCAAGTTTTGCTTCAAGTTCAAGTTTGGTTTTAGAAAGCAAATCATTTTGAATTTTTAACTTTGAAACCAATTTTTTGTTTTTCAAAATGTGGCTTTTAAAATCTAAAACCAAATCGTCATAGGCATCTTGTAATTCATCAAAGGAATAAGAACATGAAGTAGATGAATTAGAAGTTACCCTTGAATCTTCTTCGATGGCCATAAGGCAAAGGTTGGCTTGTTCATCGTCGGTGGAGTCTTCATCACTCCAAGTAGCCAAATGTGCCTTCTTCTTATGGCTTGAAGTGCTTGCCCTCTCCTTTCTCTTAGGTTCTCGTTCAAGCTCTCTTAAGGCTTTCTTCATGAACGGGGCACACTTCTTGAAGAGATGAACTATCTCTTCTTTTTCATCCTCCTCTTCACTTGAGTAGAAACGATGGCAAGTGGAGGATTTGAGAGCCATGGCACTTGCATTGATGCCAAGCCCTTTGAGTTTCTTCTCTCCCATAGCTCTAATTTCTTCCCTCTTTTTCTCATCCTCTTTATTTTTCTTCATGATTTGATGAGTAAGGAGAGACCCCATGAGTTCATCAAGCTTCAAAGTCTTCAAATTTTTGGCTTCGATGATGGCGGTCCTCTTTGAGTCCCAAGACTCGGGAAGTGAGTAGATGAGCTTTCGAACAAGCTTTTCTTCCGGGATGGCTTCTCCAAAACCTTTAAGACCGTTGGTGATGGTGGAGAACTTATCAAACATCTTCTCGATGTTCTCTTCCGGATCCATTTTGAAGTTCTCATACTCCAAGGTTAGGAGCCCAATCTTGGTCTCCTTGACTTCATTTGTCCCCTCGTATGTGACTTCAAGCTTGTCACATACCTCCTTGGAACTCTCACAAGAAGACATCTTCTCATAGATGGATGGGCCAAAAGCACAAAACAAGATGTGCAAGGCCTTGCAATTGAGCTCCATCTTCTTGCGATCGTCGGCACTCCACTCCGCTTTACTTCTTTGAGGCACGAACGGACCATCTTCAACTATGTCCCATAGCTTGTAATCTCTTGACTTCAAGAAGAATTTCATCTTTGTCTTCCAATGGGCATAGTGGTCTCCGTCAAAGAAAGGCGGTTTGTCGATTGATTGTGTCATTTGAGCCGGTTGATGAAATAGTGATCGAGCTTGCCGGATCTTCTCAATAGGATGTGAATCCTCTTCGATTGAGCCAAGCTCTGATACCAATTGTTGAGTTGTGTGGGGCTCGATTCGTTCAACCGATTATGCTCACCAAGTGGTGGAGAGGTGGATTTTTATGTGGAAGGGTTTAGGAAGCTAGAAAGAATAAAGACACAATGATTTATAGTGGTTCGGTCTTCTAACAAGCACCTACATCCACTACCTTAGCTCCCCACTAAGGATTTCACAATCAATCCACTAATTGATTCGTCCCCTTTTCTAGGCTTAGGAGGAAACCCTTACAACCAATCAAGCTTTCTACCCAAAGCTTGATTGAAACCCTCTTTACAAGAGATAAACAAAGCAAACTTGTAATCCTCTAATAGGAGTTTGTTTGCACAATTTTGCACTCACCCAATCCTAAAACACTTGAGCAAATTTGACAATTTGGCTCACTAGTGTTTGTCTATACAAGAATTGACAATTTAAGTGCTAAGACAATTTCTTGATCATTTGATGTTTGACAATCTGAGCATTAGCCTTCTCTTGATGCTTGGAGGTCCCTTTTATACTCCCAAATGAGTTTGTAGCCGTTACTAGCCGTTGGGATCAAATTGGAGCCGTTGAGGACTTTATTCCCACCATAAATGCAGTTCTGCTGCTCCCCGTTTCGAAACGCTCGAGGCCGTTTCGAAACACGCTCAATGTAGAAAGAGCCGTTGCAGTCTGTCAGGGTACCCATTTCGGAACACCCCTTGCCGTTTCGGAACGCGTATCGAAACGCTATAAGCCCGTATCGAAACGCCTACATTTAAAAGTTAGTTGGGAAGATAGCCGTTGGGGTTTATGACCGTTGTGGTCATTGCCACGTGGGCGTATCGAAACGGCCTAGCTCGTTTCAAAACGCTGGGCAAAAATCAAGTCCAGGGAAAGCCCGTTTCGAAACACGTTTCGAAACGAATATGCTACTGGAATCCCCTGTTTCGAAACGCCCTAAGGTGTTTCGAAACACCCGGACTGGTTTGTATAAATTGGCCTTTGAAACACATTAAAAACCCTTTTGAAAACTTCCTAAACACAATTTCAAGTTGTTTGGACTTTGTAAATGTTTTAAATACTTTTTAAATCAGTCCAAAACATTTTTCAATTATTATATCAAAACATTAGTTCTACAATCTCCCCCTTTTTGATATAATAAAACTCACTTGAAAAATTGTTTGGGATTCTCCCCCTTTAACTTTAAAAATGTGAATAAGAGTTGAAAATTTTTTAATTCAAATAAAGCTCCCCCTTATTAATTTGAAAATTCAATTTTTCAAACCATTTCTCCCCCTTTTTGTTATATCAAAAAGAATTTAAAACGTTAAGTTCAAAATAACAATGGAGGTAAAAACTTTGACAAAAATAAGAATTTGGTTTAAAAATGGCCCCCCCTTACTCAAGGCATCATTGAAATGTTAGTCCATCATAAATGATCATCTAGTTGAATTGAAACTAAGAAATAAACAAATGAAAGCACAAAACAACTAGAAATTTTACCAACACTTGAACTCAAGGTAGGATGTGAAGCCTTTCTTCTTCAAGTGTTCTTCCTTGTGTGCATGGAGCTCCCCCTCAATGTTTGACTTGTTGAACATTTCCATCACACCTAGCAATAGACAATCAAGTAATTTTTGGTATCCAAATTGCTTTGGATCCATGAACGTTAGTAGCACAAATTTTTGACCCCTTAGGAATCCATTTTTCAATGTCATCCTTTTTAATTGAAGTGGTTAGTCCTTTTGGGACCCAAACACTTCTTAAACATTTACCATTTTTAAATCTAGGGGCACTAGATTGTCTAACATAAAAATTTGATTTTCCAAAATTGTTTTTCTTTTCAAGCTCTTTGGAAATCAAATCTTTTTCTTCTTGAACATTTTGAAGCAATTTTTGTAAATCAAAACATTTTAATTCAAACTCTTCAAGTTTTGCTTCAAGTTCAAGTTTGGTTTTAGAAAGCAAATCATTTTGAATTTTTAACTTTGAAACCAATTTTTTGTTTTTCAAAATGTGGCTTTTAAAATCTAAAACCAAATCGTCATAGGCATCTTGTAATTCATCAAAGGAATAAGAACATGAAGTAGATGAATTAGAAGTTACCCTTGAATCTTCTTCGATGGCCATAAGGCAAAGGTTGGCTTGTTCATCGTCGGTGGAGTCTTCATCACTCCAAGTAGCCAAATGTGCCTTCTTCTTATGGCTTGAAGTGCTTGCCCTCTCCTTTCTCTTAGGTTCTCGTTCAAGCTCTCTTAAGGCTTTCTTCATGAACGGGGCACACTTCTTGAAGAGATGAACTATCTCTTCTTTTTCATCCTCCTCTTCACTTGAGTAGAAACGATGGCAAGTGGAGGATTTGAGAGCCATGGCACTTGCATTGATGCCAAGCCCTTTGAGTTTCTTCTCTCCCATAGCTCTAATTTCTTCCCTCTTTTTCTCATCCTCTTTATTTTTCTTCATGATTTGATGAGTAAGGAGAGACCCCATGAGTTCATCAAGCTTCAAAGTCTTCAAATTTTTGGCTTCGATGATGGCGGTCCTCTTTGAGTCCCAAGACTCGGGAAGTGAGTAGATGAGCTTTCGAACAAGCTTTTCTTCCGGGATGGCTTCTCCAAAACCTTTAAGACCGTTGGTGATGGTGGAGAACTTATCAAACATCTTCTCGATGTTCTCTTCCGGATCCATTTTGAAGTTCTCATACTCCAAGGTTAGGAGCCCAATCTTGGTCTCCTTGACTTCATTTGTCCCCTCGTATGTGACTTCAAGCTTGTCCCATACCTCCTTGGAACTCTCACAAGAAGACATCTTCTCATAGATGGATGGGCCAAAAGCACAAAACAAGATGTGCAAGGCCTTGCAATTGAGCTCCATCTTCTTGCGATCGTCGGCACTCCACTCCGCTTTACTTCTTTGAGGCACGAACGGACCATCTTCAACTATGTCCCATAGCTTGTAATCTCTTGACTTCAAGAAGAATTTCATCTTTGTCTTCCAATGGGCATAGTGGTCTCCGTCAAAGAAAGGCGGTTTGTCGATTGATTGTGTCATTTGAGCCGGTTGATGAAATAGTGATCGAGCTTGCCGGATCTTCTCAATAGGATGTGAATCCTCTTCGATTGAGCCAAGCTCTGATACCAATTGTTGAGTTGTGTGGGGCTCGATTCGTTCAACCGATTATGCTCACCAAGTGGTGGAGAGGTGGATTTTTATGTGGAAGGGTTTAGGAAGCTAGAAAGAATAAAGACACAATGATTTATAGTGGTTCGGTCTTCTAACAAGCACCTACATCCACTACCTTAGCTCCCCACTAAGGATTTCACAATCAATCCACTAATTGATTCGTCCCCTTTTCTAGGCTTAGGAGGAAACCCTTACAACCAATCAAGCTTTCTACCCAAAGCTTGATTGAAACCCTCTTTACAAGAGATAAACAAAGCAAACTTGTAATCCTCTAATAGGAGTTTGTTTGCACAATTTTGCACTCACCCAATCCTAAAACACTTGAGCAAATTTGACAATTTGGCTCACTAGTGTTTGTCTATACAAGAATTGACAATTTAAGTGCTAAGACAATTTCTTGATCATTTGATGTTTGACAATCTGAGCATTAGCCTTCTCTTGATGCTTGGAGGTCCCTTTTATACTCCCAAATGAGTTTGTAGCCGTTACTAGCCGTTGGGATCAAATTGGAGCCGTTGAGGACTTTATTCCCACCATAAATGCAGTTCTGCTGCTCCCCGTTTCGAAACGCTCGAGGCCGTTTCGAAACACGCTCAATGTAGAAAGAGCCGTTGCAGTCTGTCAGGGTACCCATTTCGGAACACCCCCTTGCCGTTTCGGAACGCGTATCGAAACGCTATAAGCCCGTATCGAAACGCCTACATTTAAAAGTTAGTTGGGAAGATAGCCGTTGGGGTTTATGACCGTTGTGGTCATTGCCACGTGGGCGTATCGAAACGGCCTAGCCCGTTTCAAAACGCTGGGCAAAAATCAAGTCCAGGGAAAGCCCGTTTCGAAACACGTTTCGAAACGAATATGCTACTGGAATCCCCTGTTTCGAAACGCCCTAAGGTGTTTCGAAACACCCGGACTGGTTTGTATAAATTGGCCTTTGAAACACATTAAAAACCCTTTTGAAAACTTCCTAAACACAATTTCAAGTTGTTTGGACTTTGTAAATGTTTTAAATACTTTTTAAATCAGTCCAAAACATTTTTCAATTATTATATCAAAACATTAGTTCTACAATCTCCCCCTTTTTGATATAATAAAACTCACTTGAAAAATTGTTTGGGATTCTCCCCCTTTAACTTTAAAAATGTGAATAAGAGTTGAAAATTTTTTAATTCAAATAAAGCTCCCCCTTATTAATTTGAAAATTCAATTTTTCAAACCATTTCTCCCCCTTTTTGTTATATCAAAAAGAATTTAAAACGTTAAGTTCAAAATAACAATGGAGGTAAAAACTTTGACAAAAATAAGAATTTGGTTTAAAAATGGCCCCCCCTTACTCAAGGCATCATTGAAATGTTAGTCCATCATAAATGATCATCTAGTTGAATTGAAACTAAGAAATAAACAAATGAAAGCACAAAACAACTAGAAATTTTACCAACACTTGAACTCAAGGTAGGATGTGAAGCCTTTCTTCTTCAAGTGTTCTTCCTTGTGTGCATGGAGCTCCCCCTCAATGTTTGACTTGTTGAACATTTCCATCACACCTAGCAATAGACAATCAAGTAATTTTTGGTATCCAAATTGCTTTGGATCCATGAACGTTAGTAGCACAAATTTTTGACCCCTTAGGAATCCATTTTTCAATGTCATCCTTTTTAATTGAAGTGGTTAGTCCTTTTGGGACCCAAACACTTCTTAAACATTTACCATTTTTAAATCTAGGGGCACTAGATTGTCTAACATAAAAATTTGATTTTCCAAAATTGTTTTTCTTTTCAAGCTCTTTGGAAATCAAATCTTTTTCTTCTTGAACATTTTGAAGCAATTTTTGTAAATCAAAACATTTTAATTCAAACTCTTCAAGTTTTGCTTCAAGTTCAAGTTTGGTTTTAGAAAGCAAATCATTTTGAATTTTTAACTTTGAAACCAATTTTTTGTTTTTCAAAATGTGGCTTTTAAAATCTAAAACCAAATCGTCATAGGCATCTTGTAATTCATCAAAGGAATAAGAACATGAAGTAGATGAATTAGAAGTTACCCTTGAATCTTCTTCGATGGCCATAAGGCAAAGGTTGGCTTGTTCATCGTCGGTGGAGTCTTCATCACTCCAAGTAGCCAAATGTGCCTTCTTCTTATGGCTTGAAGTGCTTGCCCTCTCCTTTCTCTTAGGTTCTCGTTCAAGCTCTCTTAAGGCTTTCTTCATGAACGGGGCACACTTCTTGAAGAGATGAACTATCTCTTCTTTTTCATCCTCCTCTTCACTTGAGTAGAAACGATGGCAAGTGGAGGATTTGAGAGCCATGGCACTTGCATTGATGCCAAGCCCTTTGAGTTTCTTCTCTCCCATAGCTCTAATTTCTTCCCTCTTTTTCTCATCCTCTTTATTTTTCTTCATGATTTGATGAGTAAGGAGAGACCCCATGAGTTCATCAAGCTTCAAAGTCTTCAAATTTTTGGCTTCGATGATGGCGGTCCTCTTTGAGTCCCAAGACTCGGGAAGTGAGTAGATGAGCTTTCGAACAAGCTTTTCTTCCGGGATGGCTTCTCCAAAACCTTTAAGACCGTTGGTGATGGTGGAGAACTTATCAAACATCTTCTCGATGTTCTCTTCCGGATCCATTTTGAAGTTCTCATACTCCAAGGTTAGGAGCCCAATCTTGGTCTCCTTGACTTCATTTGTCCCCTCGTATGTGACTTCAAGCTTGTCCCATACCTCCTTGGAACTCTCACAAGAAGACATCTTCTCATAGATGGATGGGCCAAAAGCACAAAACAAGATGTGCAAGGCCTTGCAATTGAGCTCCATCTTCTTGCGATCGTCGGCACTCCACTCCGCTTTACTTCTTTGAGGCACGAACGGACCATCTTCAACTATGTCCCATAGCTTGTAATCTCTTGACTTCAAGAAGAATTTCATCTTTGTCTTCCAATGGGCATAGTGGTCTCCGTCAAAGAAAGGCGGTTTGTCGATTGATTGTGTCATTTGAGCCGGTTGATGAAATAGTGATCGAGCTTGCCGGATCTTCTCAATAGGATGTGAATCCTCTTCGATTGAGCCAAGCTCTGATACCAATTGTTGAGTTGTGTGGGGCTCGATTCGTTCAACCGATTATGCTCACCAAGTGGTGGAGAGGTGGATTTTTATGTGGAAGGGTTTAGGAAGCTAGAAAGAATAAAGACACAATGATTTATAGTGGTTCGGTCTTCTAACAAGCACCTACATCCACTACCTTAGCTCCCCACTAAGGATTTCACAATCAATCCACTAATTGATTCGTCCCCTTTTCTAGGCTTAGGAGGAAACCCTTACAACCAATCAAGCTTTCTACCCAAAGCTTGATTGAAACCCTCTTTACAAGAGATAAACAAAGCAAACTTGTAATCCTCTAATAGGAGTTTGTTTGCACAATTTTGCACTCACCCAATCCTAAAACACTTGAGCAAATTTGACAATTTGGCTCACTAGTGTTTGTCTATACAAGAATTGACAATTTAAGTGCTAAGACAATTTCTTGATCATTTGATGTTTGACAATCTGAGCATTAGCCTTCTCTTGATGCTTGGAGGTCCCTTTTATACTCCCAAATGAGTTTGTAGCCGTTACTAGCCGTTGGGATCAAATTGGAGCCGTTGAGGACTTTATTCCCACCATAAATGCAGTTCTGCTGCTCCCCGTTTCGAAACGCTCGAGGCCGTTTCGAAACACGCTCAATGTAGAAAGAGCCGTTGCAGTCTGTCAGGGTACCCATTTCGGAACACCCCCTTGCCGTTTCGGAACGCGTATCGAAACGCTATAAGCCCGTATCGAAACGCCTACATTTAAAAGTTAGTTGGGAAGATAGCCGTTGGGGTTTATGACCGTTGTGGTCATTGCCACGTGGGCGTATCGAAACGGCCTAGCCCGTTTCAAAACGCTGGGCAAAAATCAAGTCCAGGGAAAGCCCGTTTCGAAACATGTTTCGAAACGAATATGCTACTGGAATCCCCTGTTTCGAAACGCCCTAAGGTGTTTCGAAACACCCGGACTGGTTTGTATAAATTGGCCTTTGAAACACATTAAAAACCCTTTTGAAAACTTCCTAAACACAATTTCAAGTTGTTTGGACTTTGTAAATGTTTTAAATACTTTTTAAATCAGTCCAAAACATTTTTCAATTATTATATCAAAACATTAGTTCTACAATCTCCCCCTTTTTGATATAATAAAACTCACTTGAAAAATTGTTTGGGATTCCCCCCCTTTAACTTTAAAAATGTGAATAAGAGTTGAAAATTTTTTAATTCAAATAAAGCTCCCCGTTATTCATTTGAAAATTCAATTTTTCAAACCATTTCTCCCCCTTTTTGTTATATCAAAAAGAATTTAAAACATTAAGTTCAAAATAACAATGGAGGTAAAAACTTTGACAAAAATAAGAATTTGGTTTAAAAATGGCCCCCCCTTACTCAAGGCATCATTGAAATGTTAGTCCATCATAAATGATCATCTAGTTGAATTTAAACTAAGAAATAAACAAATGAAAGCACAAAACAACTAGAAATTTTACCAACACTTGAACTCAAGGTAGGATGTGAAGCCTTTCTTCTTCAAGTGTTCTTCCTTGTGTGCATGGAGCTCCCCCTCAATGTTTGACTTGTTGAACATTTCCATCACACCTAGCAATAGACAATCAAGTAATTTTTGGTATCCAAATTGCTTTGGATCCATGAACGTTAGTAGCACAAATTTTTGACCCTTTAGGAATCCATTTTTCAATGTCATCCTTTTTAATTGAAGTGGTTAGTCCTTTTGGGACCCAAACACTTCTTAAACATTTACCATTTTTAAATCTAGGGGCACTAGATTGTCTAACATAAAAATTTGATTTTCCAAAATTGTTTTTCTTTTCAAGCTCTTTGGAAATCAAATCTTTTTCTTCTTGAACATTTTGAAGCAATTTTTGTAAATCAAAACATTTTAATTCAAACTCTTCAAGTTTTTCTTCAAGTTCAAGTTTGGTTTTAGAAAGCAAATCATTTTGAATTTTTAACTTTGAAACCAATTTTTTGTTTTTCAAAATGTGGCTTTTAAAATCTAAAACCAAATCGTCATAGGCATCTTGTAATTCATCAAAGGAATAAGAACATGAAGTAGATGAATTAGAAGTTACCCTTGAATCTTCTTCGATGGCCATAAGGCAAAGGTTGGCTTGTTCATCGTCGGTGGAGTCTTCATCACTCCAAGTAGCCAAATGTGCCTTCTTCTTATGGCTTGAAGTGCTTGCCCTCTCCTTTCTCTTAGGTTCTCGTTCAAGCTCTCTTAAGGCTTTCTTCATGAACGGGGCACACTTCTTGAAGAGATGAATTATCTCTTCTTTTTCATCCTCCTCTTCACTTGAGTAGAAACGATGGCAAGTGGAGGATTTGAGAGCCATGACACTTGCATTGATGCCAAGCCCTTTGAGTTTCTTCTCTCCCATAGCTCTAATTTCTTCCCTCTTTTTCTCATCCTCTTTATTTTTCTTCATGATTTGATGAGTAAGGAGAGACCCCATGAGTTCATCAAGCTTCAAAGTCTTCAAATTTTTGGCTTCGATGATGGCGGTCCTCTTTGAGTCCCAAGACTCGGGAAGTGAGTAGATGAGCTTTCGAACAAGCTTTTCTTCCGGGATGGCTTCTCCAAAACCTTTAAGACCGTTGGTGATGGTGGAGAACTTATCAAACATCTTCTCGATGTTCTCTTCCGGATCCATTTTGAAGTTCTCATACTCCAAGGTTAGGAGCCCAATCTTGGTCTCCTTGACTTCATTTGTCCCCTCGTATGTGACTTCAAGCTTGTCCCATACCTCCTTGGAACTCTCACAAGAAGACATCTTCTCATAGATGGATGGGCCAAAAGCACAAAACAAGATGTGCAAGGCCTTGCAATTGAGCTCCATCTTCTTGCGATCGTCGGCACTCCACTCCGCTTTACTTCTTTGAGGCACGAACGGACCATCTTCAACTATGTCCCATAGCTTGTAATCTCTTGACTTCAAGAAGAATTTCATCTTTGTCTTCCAATGGGCATAGTGGTCTCCGTCAAAGAAAGGCGGTTTGTCGATTGATTGTGTCATTTGAGCCGGTTGATGAAATAGTGATCGAGCTTGCCGGATCTTCTCAATAGGATGTGAATCCTCTTCGATTGAGCCAAGCTCTGATACCAATTGTTGAGTTGTGTGGGGCTCGATTCGTTCAACCGATTATGCTCACCAAGTGGTGGAGAGGTGGATTTTTATGTGGAAGGGTTTAGGAAGCTAGAAAGAATAAAGACACAATGATTTATAGTGGTTCGGTCTTCTAACAAGCACCTACATCCACTACCTTAGCTCCCCACTAAGGATTTCACAATCAATCCACTAATTGATTCGTCCCCTTTTCTAGGCTTAGGAGGAAACCCTTACAACCAATCAAGCTTTCTACCCAAAGCTTGATTGAAACCCTCTTTACAAGAGATAAACAAAGCAAACTTGTAATCCTCTAATAGGAGTTTGTTTGCACAATTTTGCACTCACCCAATCCTAAAACACTTGAGCAAATTTGACAATTTGGCTCACTAGTGTTTGTCTATACAAGAATTGACAATTTAAGTGCTAAGACAATTTCTTGATCATTTGATGTTTGACAATCTGAGCATTAGCCTTCTCTTGATGCTTGGAGGTCCCTTTTATACTCCCAAATGAGTTTGTAGCCGTTACTAGCCGTTGGGATCAAATTGGAGCCGTTGAGGACTTTATTCCCACCATAAATGCAGTTCTGATGTTCCCCGTTTTGAAACGCTCGAGGCCGTTTCGAAACACGCTCAATGTAGAAAGAGCCGTTGTAGTCTGTCAGGGTACCCGTTTCGGAACACCCCCTTGCCGTTTCGGAACGCGTATCGAAACGCTATAAGCCCGTATCGAAACGCCTACATTTAAAAGTTAGTTGGGAAGATAGCCGTTGGGGTTTATGACCGTTGTGGTCATTGCCACGTGGGCGTATCGAAACGGCCTAGCCCGTTTCGAAACGCTGGGCAAAAATCAAGTCCAGGGAAAGCCCGTTTCGAAACACGTTTCGAAACGAATATGCTACTGGAATCCCCTGTTTCGAAATGCCCTAAGGTGTTTCGAAACACCTGGACTGGTTTGTATAAATTGGCCTTTGAAACACATTAAAAACCCTTTTGAAAACTTCCTAAACACAATTTCAAGTTGTTTGGACTTTGTAAATGTTTTAAATACTTTTTAAATCAGTCCAAAACATTTTTCAATTATTATATCAAAACATTAGTTCTACAACCAGGTTAGGTCGGATCCTACTAATAACCTCTCTAAGGGCTCTTTTTTTCTCCCTACGTCTAAAACCCCTAATGTTCCAAGTTATGGCATTAAAATTCATATTAAATTATTGAAAATGAAAACGAAAGAAAAACATACCTTAGCTTGGCCGAATTACACCCTGCTCCTCGAATCCATCTCCAAGCTATAAACCTTCCGGATAACCGCCTCTCTACCACCCTTAAAAGAAATCTCTAATAAGTTGCACATTTCCCAAACAGATTCAGCTTCAAGACCGGCAGCGGAATCTTCGAACTCCAAGTTATCAAAGTGGTCATCAGTGGGGGTCAACGGAGGGACATCCTCTATGGAATCTCTAACCAGATGTCTAATTAATCTCCTGGTTTTGGCCCGGAAAAAGCTTCTGTGGCCAAACACGGGGGATGAGTCATACTAGTTTTGACCATTCGGAAGAGACACACCGGGAAGAATTTTATCCCCCGCTTCAAAACTGTCCGGGACAATTTCCCCAGACCTGGAGTGGGAATTCGGCACTAAATTCGGAACTGGATTAGGAATCAAGGTGGGCCAATTAATCGAATTTGAGGAAAGTTGATTCCCCAATCTTGGGCTACCCACACGAGCAGACCCATTATTTAAGCCCGGGATGAGAGCATTAATCAAGGGAATACTGGGATTAGAGGATGAGGGTCCCACATAGTCATCAAATAATTGCCGCCTAAGGGGAGAATCCACCCAATTCTCCACGTGCACTATATCAGAATTGGAAACCACCCTGGGAACATTCTCTGACAGCCCATTATTACGTGAACCGACATTCAATGATAATCCCACATTCGAGGGCCTCTGTTCACGAGGCGGTGTCGCATTAACATTCTCCTACTCACGAGGCGACGCCGCAAAATTTTCCCCCTGCACACGAGGCGACGCTCCGTTGCTTTCGCCATGGCTACTCCGGTCGCCACCCACCGGAGACAAAGGATGCCCAGCCGTTTCATTTGCACCCAAGTCTGAAGCATCTTCTTCGTCTAAAAGGTTCCAATCCTCGTCGGAACCCTCCCCATCCAACCCCGGATCCATGTCAGACGACTTCCAACTACAATCACCCTGATGTAAATCTTTGCCACGTCCAGCCTCTCCTTGTTTTGGGTGGCACTATCAACATCCACAAAAATGCCCCATCGGTTTCCCAGATCTTCAAAAAACTTTGAGTGCCAGCAGCATAACGGCACACCATGCAGCCCCAGGTCTACGAAATAATGAGGGGAACCATGGATCATCAGAGGACCGATCCGGGAGAACCAAAAAGAGAGCTCATCGCGCTTTCCGTTCCATATGGCTGTCATGTATTCCGACGAGCTAAACATCAAAATATGAGAACCATTATCGACTCCCCACTTGGATACCATAACATCAATATCATCATTACCCAACGCTCGTTGAATAAAATCTAGATCAAATCCGTCTTTCAAAACACCGACCAAGCATCGATTCAGCCACTCCAAGTCCTTCGCCGGTACATGAAAATTAATTTTTTCCGGGTCAGAACATCCCATAGCACCGCCCGAAGTCCCCGGGACATTTGTATTGGCATTCTCAGTCGCCTTACCACGAGAGGCCCTCTGCTCCTGCCCGCCGGGCTGAAACTCAGCACCACCAGAATTATTCTGGGCGTGCGCCATATTTTCCTTGCTACCTGTATCACTCTCCTTCAATAAAGTATCTCGATACGAGTGAGGAGGGACACTCGGGCGTACCTCCGAGGGTTGCTGCATAGGCTTTTTCTTCTCCGGAGGATTTGCCCGGGTTCTGGCAACCGAGACCCTGATGAGACGCCCATCAATTTTGAAACCATCCAAATGTCCGATAGCTCTCTGTTGTTCCTCTTTCGAACCAAAAGCGATGAAAGCAAATGTAGACTCAGAGAACCTCAGTCTGGGATTTCGGAGGGGGATATAAAGTCTCCTAACCTTCCCATATGCTTCAAATAATTCCTTAACAGTCGATCGGGGAACCCTTTTACTCAAGTTATAAACAAAAACTGTCCACTCCAGCGGTTTCGGATACACCCTCATCGGTGAAGCACGCCAGTCGAAGCGGTTCTTTCTTCTGTTAACCATCGTCCAAGTTCCTGTCTTTCGGGAATGGTTTGGCTGCCGGAAGGGTCAAGTCTGACGGGAACACTGCGGCCGCCGGGGAACGCCATTGAGAGCGTTTTGTATGTTTATTAAATTATTGTGTAATAGTTATTGTAACATCACGTCTTTAAGAAAAAACCATTCAACCTTATCAAATGCCTTCTCCATATCGAGCTTCAAGGCAGCCCCTTGATATATTGAAGCGTTATTAGTATGGAGGGTATGCACAAGTTCATGCGCAATCAAAATATTGTCAGTAATGTTCCTGCCACTAACAAAAGCAGCTTGCGCATCACTGATACAAGATGGTAATATAGGCTTAAGTCGATTCACATGAACCTTGGCAATGGTCTTGTAAATGACAGTCCATAAGCTGATCGGCCGGAATTGACGCATGGTTGAAGCGTCAGGCACCTTTGGAATGAGGACAATGATGGCTTTGTTCACCGTTGCCATATCCTCCTCACCTCGTAACAGACGCAAACAAAGTTGGACAAATTCAGGCCTAATGACATCCCAGTATTGTCTGTAGAAACTACTAGGGAAGCCGTCAAAACCCGGAGCTTTCCTGGGGCCTATATCCCTGAAAGCTGTGGTTACCTCGTCTTCAGTGAAGGGTCGTAGCAATGAGTCATTCATTTCAGCGCTAACAACCGGGGTAATATGTTCTAAAAGCACCGGAGAGGAACTCGGATTAGAAGATGTGAACAAATCCTGGAAATACTCGGATGCAATCCGAAGAAGCTCATAATCAATTATATGAACTCCTAAAATTTGATTCTAACTTATTTTGCGGTCTTTTTTGTAGAGGTTTCGGACGAGCGGGTCTAAATGGGCCGAACAATGGACCTGTTAAAATTTTAACTAAGTAAAAACTACAGAAATCTAGTTTTTGCAATATAATCGTGTTGAAAAGCTCATAATCAATTATATGAACTCCTAAAATTTGATTCTAACTTATTTTGCGGTCTTTTTTGTAGAGGTTTCGGACGAGCGGGTCTAAATGGGCCGAACAATGGACCCGTTAGAATTTTAACTAAGTAAAAAGTATAGAAATCGAGTTTTTGCAATATAATCGTGTTGAAAAGCTCGTAATCAACTGTATGAACTCCTAAATTTGGATTAAAACTTATTTTGCAACCCTTTTGTAGAGATTTCGGACGAGCGGGTCTAAATGGGCGAACAATGGACCCGTTAGAATTTTAACTGAGTAAAAATTACAGAAATCAAGTTTTTGCAATATAATCGTGTTGAAAAGCTCGTAATCAATTATATGAACTCCTAAGATTTGATTAAAACTTGTTTTGCGGTCTTTTTTGTAGAGGTTTCGGACGAGCGGATCTAAATGGGCCGAACAATGGACCCGTTAGAATTTTAACTGGGTAAAAAGTACAGAAATTGAGTTTTTTCAATATAATCGTGTTGAAAAGCTTATAATCAATTGTATAAACTCCAAAATTTGGATTAAAACTTATTTTGCAACCCTTTTGTAGAGGTTTCGGACGAGCGGGTCTAAATGGGCCGAACAATGGACCCGTTAGAATTTTAATTGAGTAAAAAGTACAGAAATCGAGTTTTTGCAATATAATCGTGTTGAAAAGCTCGTAATCAATTATACGAACTCCTAAAATTTGATTAAAACTTGTTTTTCGGTCATTTTTGTAGAGGTTTCGGACGAGCGAGTCTAAATGGGACGAAAAATGGACCTGTTAGAATTTCACCTGAGTAAAAAGTACAGAAATTGAGTTTTTTCAATATAATCATGTTGAAAAGCTCGTAATCAATTATATGAAGTCCTTAATTTTGATTAAAACTAACTTTACGATCCTTTTTGTAAGGTTTGGGACGAGCGGGTCTAAATGGGTCATACAATGGAGCTGTTAGAGTTTTAACAGAGTAAAAAGTACAAAAATTGAGTTTTAGCAAAATAACCGTGTTGAAAAGCTCGTAATCAATTATATGAACTCCTAAAATTTGATTATAACTTATTTTGCGGTCTTTTTTGTAGAAGTTTCGGACGAGCGAGTCTAATTGGGCCGAATAATGGACCCGTTAGAATTTTAAATGAGTAAAAAGTACAGAATCGAGTTTTTGCAATATAATCGTGTTGAAAAGCTCGTAATAAATTGTATGAACTCCTAAATTTTGATTAAAACTTGTTTTGTGGTCCTTTTTGTGGAGGTTTTGGAGGAGCGGGTCTAAATGGGCCGTAAAATAGACCTGTTAGAATATTAACTGAGTAAAAAGTACAGAATTTGAATTTTTACAATATAATCGTGTTGAAAAGCTCGTAATCAATTGTATGAACTCCTAAATTTGTATTAAAACTTGTTTTGTGGTCATTTTTGTAGAGGTTTCGGACGAGCGGGTCTAAATGGGCCGAACAACGGACCCGTTAGAACTTTAACTGAGTAAAAAGTACAGAAATCGAGTTTTTGCAATATAATCGTGTTGAAAACCTCATAATCAATTATATGAAATCCTAAATTTGGATTAAAACTTATTTTGCAGCCCTTTTGTAGAGTTTTCGGACGAGCGGGTCTAAATGGGCCGAACAATGGACCGTTAGAATTTGGATTAAAATCGTGGAGGTCACGAAAGCCGAGTCCCCCTGCTGATTTGGGGGTAGAGAGGGAGTCCCAAGAAAGCAGCGGCCATCCTCGCCTATTGCTACGTCCTGACCACCAATAACGGCGGATAGAGACAATCATGTCATCTATGATATTTTGTGGCAGTAGGTAGCATGACATGATATATTGTGGCATTGCATGTGCCACTTCAGTTAATATTCTAACGGGTCCATTGTTCGGCCCATTTAGACCCGCTCGTCCGAAACCTCTACAAAAGGGTTGCAAAATAAGTTTTAATCATATTTAGGAGTTCATACAATTGATTACGAGCTTTTCAACACGATTATATTGCAAAAACTCGATTTCTGTACTTTTTACTCAGTTAAAATTCTAACGGGTCCATTGTTCGGCCCATTTAGACCCGCTCGTCCGAAACCCTTACAAAAAAGATCGCAAAATAAATTTTAATCAAATTTTAGGAGTTCATATAATTGATTAAGAGCTTTTCAACACGATTATATTGCAAAAACATGATTACTGTTCTTTTTACTCAGTTAATATTCTAACGGGTCCATTGTTCGGCCCATTTAGACCCGCTCGTCCGAAACCTCTACAAAAGGGTTGCAAAATAAGTTTTAATCCAAATTTAGGAGTTCATACAATTGATTACGAGCTTTTCAACACAATTATATTGCAAAAACTCGATTTTTGTTCTTTTTACTCAGTTAAAATTCTAATGGGTCCATTGTTCGCCCCATTTAGACCCGCTCGTCCGAAACCTCTACAAAAAAGACCGCAAAACAAGTTAGAGTCAAATTTTAGGATTTCATATAATTGATTACGAGCTTTTCAACACGACTATATTGCAAAAACTTGATTTCTTTACTTTTTACTCAGTTAAAATTCTAACAGGTCCATTGTTCGGCCCATTAAACCCGCTCGTCCGAAACCTCTACAAAAGGGTTAAAAAATAAGTTTTAATCCAAATTTAGGAGTTCATACAATTGATTACGAGCTTTTCAATACGATTATATTGCAAAAACTCGATTTTCTGTACTTTTTACTCAGTTAAAATTCTAACGGGTCCATTGTTCAGCCCATTTAGACCCGCTCGTCCGAAACCTTTACAAAAAAGACCGCAAAAGAAGTTAGAATCAAATTTTAGGAGTTCATATAATTGATTACGAGCTTTTCAACACGATTATATTGCAAAATCTCGATTACGGTTCTTTTTACTCAGTTAAAATTCTAACGGGTCCATTGTTTGAGCCATTTACACCCGCTCGTCCGAAACCTCTACAAAAGGGTTGCAAAATAAGTTTTAATCCAAATTTAGGAGTTCATACAATTGTTTACGAGGTTTTCAACACGATTATATTGCAAAAACTCGATTTCTTCTCTTTTTACTCAGTTAAAATTCTAAAGGGTCCATTGTTCGCCCCATTTAGACCCGCTCGTCCGAAACCTCTACCAAAAACTGCAAAACAAGTTAGAGTCAAATTTTAGGATTTCATATAATTGATTACGCGCTTTTCAACACGACTATATTGCAAAAACGTGATTTCTTCACTTTTTACTCAGTTAAAATTCTAACGGGTCCATTGTTCGGCCCATTAAACCCGCTCATCCGAAACCTTTAAAAAAAGATCGCAAAATAAGTTTTAATCAAAATTTAGAAGTTCATATAATTGATTAAGAGCTTTTCAACACGATTATATTGCAAAAACTCGATTTCTGTTCTTTTTACTCAGTTAATATTCTAACGAGTCCGATGTTCGGCCAATTTAGACCCGCTCGTCCGAAACTTCTACAAAAGGGTTGCAAAATAAGTTTTAATCCAAATTTAGGAGTTCATACAATTGATTACGAGCTTTTCAACACAATTATATTGCAAAAACTCGATTTATGTTCTTTTTACTTAGTTAATATTCTAAAGGGTCCATTGTTCGCCCCATTTAGACCCGCTCGTCTGAAACCTCTACAAAAAAACTGCAAAAGAAGTTAGAGTCAAATTTTAGGATTTCATATAATTGATTACGAGCTTTTCAACACGACTATATTGCAAAAACTTGATTTCTTTACTTTTTACTCAGTTAAAATTCTAACGGGTCCATTGTTCGGCCCATTAAACCCGCTTGTCCAAAACCTCTACAAAAGGGTTGCAAAATAAGTTCTAATCCAAATTTAGGAGTTCATACAATTGATTACGAGCTTTTCAACACAATTATATTGCAAAAACTCGACTTTTGTTCTTTTTACTTAGGTAAAATTCTAACGGGTCCATTGTTAGGCCCATTTAGACCTGCTCGTCCGAAACCTCTACAAAAGGGTTGCAAAATAAGTTTTAATCAAAATTTAGAAGTTCATACAATTCATTACGAGCTTTTCAACAAGATTATATTGTAAAATCTCGATTACAGTTCATTTTACTCAGTTAAAATTCTAACGGGTCCATTGTTCGGCCCATTTAGACCCGCTCATCCGAAACCTTTACAAAAAAGATCACAAAATAAGTTTTAATCAAATTTTAGGAGTTCATATAATTGATTAAGAGCTTTTCAACACGATTATATGGCAAAAACTCGATTTCTGTTCTTTTTACTCGGTTAATATTCTAACGGGTCCGATGTTCGGCCAATTTAGACCCGCTCGTCCGAAACCTCTACAAAAGGGTTGCAAAATAAGTTTTAATCCAAATTTAGGAGTTCATACAATTGATTTCGAGCATTTCAACACAATTATATTGCAAAAACACGATTTTTTTGCTTTTTACTCAGTTAAAATTCCAACGGGTCCATTGTTCGGCCCATTTAGACCCGCTCGTCCGAAACTTCTACAAAAGGGTTGCAAAATAAGTTTTAATCCAAATTTAGGAGTTCATACAATTGATTACGAGCTTTTCAACACAATTATATTGCAAAAACTCGATTTATGTTCTTTTTACTTAGTTAATATTCTAAAGGGTCCATTGTTCGCCCCATTTAGACCCGCTCGTCCGAAACCTCTACAAAAAAACTGCAAAAGAAGTTAGAGTCAAATTTTAGGATTTCATATAATTGATTACGAGCTTTTCAACATGACTATATAGCAAAAACTTGATTTCTTTACTTTTTACTCAGTTAAAATTCTAACGGGTCCATTGTTCGGCCCATTAAACCCGCTTGTCCAAAACCTCTACAAAAGGGTTGCAAAATAAGTTCTAATCCAAATTTAGGAGTTCATACAATTGATTACGAGCTTTTCAACACAATTATATTGCAAAAACTCGACTTTTGTTTTTTTTACTTAGGTAAAATTCTAACGGGTCCATTGTTAGGCCCATTTAGACCCGCTCGTCCGAAACCTCTACAAAAGGGTTGCAAAATAAGTTTTAATCAAAATTTAGAAGTTCATACAATTGATTACGAGCTTTTCAACAAGATTATATTGTAAAATCTCGATTACAGTTCTTTTTACTCAGTTAAAATTCTAACGGGTCCATTGTTCGGCCCATTTAGACCCGCTCATCCGAAACCTTTGCAAAAAAGATCGCAAAATAAGTTTTAATCAAATTTTAGGAGTTCATATAATTGATTAAGAGCTTTTCAACACGATTATATGGCAAAAACTCGATTTCTGTTCTTTTTACTCAGTTAATATTCTAACGGGTCCGATGTTCGGCCAATTTAGACCCGCTCGTCCAAAACCTCTACAAAAGGGTTGCAAAATAAGTTTTAATCCAAATTTAGGAGTTCATACAATTGATTTCGAGCTTTTCAACACAATTATATTGCAAAAACACGATTTTTTTGCTTTTTACTCAGTTAAAATTCCAACGGGTCCATTGTTCGGCCCATTTAGACCCGCTCGTCCGAAACCTTTACAAAAAAGATAGCAAAATAAGTTCTAATCAAATTTTAGGAGTTCATATAATTGATTAAGAGCTTTTCAACACGATTATATTGCAAAAACTTGATTTCTGTACTTTTTACTCAGTTAAAATTCTAACGGGTCCATTGTTCCGCCCATTTAGACCCGCTCGTCCGAAACCTCTACAAAAAGGTTGCAAAATAAGTTTAATCCAAATTTAGGAGTTCATACAATTGATTACGAGCTTTTCAACACAATTATATTGCAAAAACTTGATTTTTGTGATTTTTACTCAGTTAAAATTCTAACGGGTCCATTGTTCGGCCCATTTAGACCTGCTCGTCCGAAACCTCTACAAAAGGGTTGCAAAATAAGTTTTAATCCAAATTTAGGAGTTCATACAATTGATTACGAGCTTTTCAACACGATTATATTGCAAAAACTCGACTTCTGTACTTTTTACTCAGTTAAAATTCTAACGGGTCCATTGTTCGTCCCATTTAGACCCGCTCGTCCGAAACCTTTACAAAAAAGATCGCAAAATAAATTTTAATCAAATTTTACGATTTCATATAATTAATTAAGAGCTTTTCAACACGACTATATTGCAAAAACTTGATTTCTGTTCTTTTTACTCAGTTAATATTCTAACGGGTCCATTGCTCGTCCCATTTAGACCCGCTCGTCCGAAACCTCTTCAAAAGGGTTGCAAAATAAGTTTTAATCCAAATTTAGGAGTTCATACAATTGATTATGAGCTTTTCAACACAATTATATTGTAAAAACTTGATTTTTGTGCTTTTTACTCAATGAAAATTCTAACGGGTCCATTGTTCGGCCCATTTAGACTCGATCGTCCGAAACCTATACAAAAGGGGTTGCAAAATAAGTTTTAATCCAAATTTAGGAATGCATATAATTGATTACGAGCTTTTCAACATGATTATATTTCAAAAATTCGATTACTGTTCTTTTTACTCAGTTAGAATTCTAACGGGTCCATTGTTCGGCCCATTTAGACCCGCTCGTCCGAAACCTTTACAAAAAAGATCGCAAAATAAATTTTAGTCAAATTTTAGGAGTTCATATAATTGATTAAGAGCTTTTCAACACGATTATATTGCAAAAACTTGATTACTGTTCTTTTTACTCAGTTAATATTCTAACGGGTCCATTGTTCGGCCCATTTAGACCCGCTCGTCCGAAACCTCTACAAAAGGGTTGCAAAATAAGTTTTAATCCAAATTTAGGAGTTCATACAATTGATTACGAGCTTTTCAACAGAATTATATTGCAAAAACTCGATTTCTGTTCTTTTTACTTAGTTAATATTATAAAGGGTCCATTGTTCGCCCCATTTAGACCCGCTCGTCCGAAACCTCTACAAAACTGTTGCAAAATAAGTTTTAATCCAAATTTAGGAGTTCATACAATTGATTACGAGCTTTTCAACACTATTATATTGCAAAAACTCGATTTTTGTTCTTTTTACTCAGTTAAAATTCTAAATGGTCCATTGTTCACCCCATTTAGACCCGCTCGTCCGAAACCTCTACAAAAAAACCGCAAAACAAGTTAGAGTCAAATTTTAGGATTTCATATAATTGATTACGAGCATTTCAACACGACTATATTGCAAAAACTTGATTTCTGTACTTTTTACTCATTTAAAATTCTAACGGGTCCATTGTTCGGCCCATTTAGACCCGCTCGTCCGATACCTCTACAAAAAGGGTTACAAAATAAGTTTTAATCCAAATTTAGGAGTTCTACAATTGATTACGAGCTTTTCAACACAATTATATTGCAAAAACTCAATTTTTGTGCTTTTTACTCAGGTAAAATTCTATCGGGTCCATTGTTCGGCCCATTTAGACCCGCTTGTCCGAAACCTCTACAAAAGGGTTGCAAAATAAGTTTTAATAAAAATTTAGGAGTTCATACAATTGATTACGAGCTTTTCAACATGATTATATTGCAAAAACTCGATTTATGTAGTTTTTACTCAGTTAAAATTCAAACGGGTGGTGGGTGTGATGAAAACTCTCTCAACTTTTTTCTCTCTAACTCTCCCTTTCCTTTTCCCCTTCCACTCCAGCCACCACCACCACCACCACTTTCCACCCTTTCACCACCACTTCTACCACCTCTCCCCTTCACCTCCACCGCCGTGGTGCTTGCTTAGCACCCAAACGGTGACTGTGGTAATCCGAACCCTCACCCCGCAGAATTTTACTTTCCCGTTGGCATTGCCATGGCTCTCCTCTAACCATCTACCGATCTTTCCATGCTGGTTGGTGTCACACCACCCTCTGGCCAAAGGGATACCACCGGAGTTCTCCATGGCTAACCCTCATTGGCACGTACAGGTTTGTTTATCCATTTTATTATTGTCATGGAAATCTTACTTTCTGCCATCATCCATAATTTTCCATGTTAATCTCATCATAATAATTTTTCGTAATCTTAATAATCTTTCGGATTGTTTTGATTCTGCTGGGTCACACTTATGGGTGCCCTTTGTCACCCCAGCCCTCATAAACATGGCACAGGGGTTATCCTGGCCGTCACGGCCTTGTACTCTTGCTTCTCTTGGACAATGGTACGAGAATTGCAAGTCTATTATTATCGTATTTGGCCAACCTACTGCATGGCGAGGGCTTGCATGCAAACGGATGCATAGATGAAACCATTTACACCATGCAGCATCTATATTATTATATCCGGGGAATTTTATTCTCTTATATTTATTAGTGATACTCCTCACGTGTGGATTGTTGGTTGCTAGCAATCTGCCAGGATACATTCTGAGACCATCGCTCACTGCAGCTAAGGTTTCTCCATTCCCCTCCATGCAGACAATAATGGCAATTTGTGTAGCGATGGTATTCCGGGCCAGGTACGTTGCTACCACGGTCTCCATGCAGGGTTACAGTGCTGTTCACTCTCATTGGAGGAGAGACAACGCTTTGAGAATCCATTACCCCGTTCTTTGCGAGATTTTTTTGTTCCAACAAAGCGGGATAATTCGAATGTTCTTAACGGATAAGTTCCGATATATCAGGAATCCATTTCCTTTTGATTTCACCTTCAATTTCACATTATCTAAATCTAAAATATTGTTTGAAACTGTTGGAACAGCTATCACTATCTCTTCAAATCTAAAAATACCATGCATTTTCAAATTCTATTTCAAACTTAAATTATCTAAGTTAAAATTGAATTTTGAATTTGTTGAGAGAGATTTGATATCTCTTTTTACGGTGAACCTAAAGCTCTTTGGGATTCCCATGCATTTCAAATTGCAGGTAAAATTACATTTAAATGTTATTTTATCCTCTGCAATTCGAATTTTCTCTAAATTATCTAAATTTAGAATATCTTTTGAAGTTGGTGGGGAATCTATCACTATCTCTACTAATCTAAAAATACCATACATTTTCAAATTCTATTTCAAACTTAATTTATCTAAGTTGAAATTGAATTTTGAATTTGTTGAGAGAGATTTGATCAAATTGCAGATAAAATTACATTTAAACGTTATTTTATCCTCTGCAATTCGAATTTTCTCCAAATTATCTAAATTTAGAATATTTTTTGAAGTTGGTAGGGAATCTATCTCTACTGATCTAAAAATACCATACATTTTCAAATTCTATTTCAAACTTAAATTATCTAAGTTAAAATTGAATTTTGAATTTGTTGGAAGAGATTTGATATCTCCTTTTTTGGTGAATCTAAGGATCTTTAGGATTCCCATGCATTTCAAATTGCATATAAAATTACATTTAAATGTTATTTTATCCTCTACAATACGAATTTTCTTCAAATTATCTAAATTTAGAATATTTTTTGAAGTTGGTGGGGAATCTATCACTATCTCTACTAATCTAAAAATACCATACATTTTCAAATTCTATTTCAAACTTAAATTATCTAAGTTAAAATTGAATTTTGAATTTGTTGAGAGAGATTTGATCAAATTGCGGATAAGATTACATTTAAACGTTATTTTATCCTCTGCAATTCGAATTTTCTCCAAATTATCTAAATTTAGAATATTTTTTGAAGTTGGTAGGGAATCTATCTCTACTGATCTAAAAATACCATACATTTTCAAATTCTATTTCAAACTTAAATTATCTAAGTTAAAATTGAATTTTGAATTTGTTGGAAGAGATTTGATATCTCCTTTTTCGGTGAACCTAAGGCTCTATAGGATTCCCATGCATTTCAAATTGCAGATAAAATTACATTTAAATGATTTTTTATCCTCTGCAATTCGAATTTTCTCCAAATTATCTAAATTTAGAATATTTTTTGAAGTTGGTGGGGAATCTATCACTATCTCTACTAATCTAAAAATACCATACATTTTCAAATTCTATTTCAAACTTAAATTATCTAAGTTAAAATTGAATTTTGAATTTTTTGAGAGAGATTTGATCAAATTGCAGATAAAATTACATTTAAACGTTATTCTATCCTCTGCAATTCAAATTTTTTCCAAATTATCTAAATTTAGAATATTTTTTGAAGGTTGTAGGGAATCTATCACTATCTCTACTGATCCAAAAATACCTTACATTTTCAAATTCTATTTCAAACTTAAATTATCTAAGTTAAAATTGAATTTTGAGGACTGGTTGGCTGCAACGTCAAGAACTGCCAAAGGAGCAAATGGCTCGCGCAAAACCAAACGTAGCCCTCCGATGGTTGCTGCTGGTGTTACCAAGAGGCCGAGAACTTCCCCCTCCACTCAAGCTAAGCCGGTGAAACCCGAAATGCCCTCTGACAAACCTTTCAAACTATCTAAAGCTGGGATGATCAGCAAAATCTCTTCGGCGGCGGTTGACGTTCAACCCCGCCGAGAGAAATGAGGATCTTTTGTTGGAACTGTCGCGGTCTTGGTTCCCCGACAGCAGTTCAAGGGTTGAGCACCATTGCTCACAGGTTGCAACCGGATGTTATCTTCTTGTCTGAAACTCGCTTATGTCGTTACTATTATGATCGTTTAAGAATTTTATTAGATATGCATGGCTGCATCCATGTTGATAGCAGCCCCACATGTTCCGGTCTCATCATTTTTTGGAATAATAAAATTCAACTTGATTTGCTTTCGTATTCTGATCGATCCATTGATGTTATTTTAAATTCGAATGATGAATGTTTTCGTTTTACGGGCATTTATGGTTACGCTGACACAAATATGAAGTCTAAAACATGGGATTTGATTGATTCTTTGCGTCACGCTTCACCAATGCCGTGGTTAATTGGCGGTGACCTTAATGATATTTTATCAGATTCAGAAAAATAGGGAGGCTGTCGCCGACCGCAATCACAAATCACTAGCTTTCGCGAATGTTTATCTCGCAATAGTCTTTTTGATTGCAAGCCAGCATCGGGTTGGTTCACTTGGTCCCGCATCGGGCCTAATGTCTCAACTGTTTGTGAACGACTTGACCGTTTTGTAGCATGCAATGCATGGCTTAGTGAACATTCCACATTCGAATGCCGGAATATTTTTTCCCCGGATTCTGACCATTATGTCATAGTCATGGATACCAAATATGTTCCCCAACGCAACACCACTCCTCGTGAGACCTTTGACCATTTCCATTTTGAATCTTGTTGGGCAAATGATCCATCATGCATCACGACCGTCCAACAGGCATGGGCGAATGCATCTGGTAACTTGCCTGATAAATTACGTACAGTCGGTAACCATCTGCGTGATTGGCAATCGCATCGCCGATACCAGTCGCACAACTGCATTGCAGAATTACAACGCAAAATCAATTCATATATGCGACGTCGTCATCTACCGCCTGCGATGCTAAATGACCTGCGCGACGCAAAACTAGAGCTTCGACGTCTTCTAGATGTCCGTGAAGCATACTGGGCACAATGATCGCGGGTCACATGGTTGTCCCAAGGGGCCAAAAACACGTCTTTTTTCCACGCTAGAGCCTCTAAGCGCAGGAAAAAGAATATTATTCGTGGCCTTCACGATGGTAACCATGTTTGGCATACAGCTACGCCAAGGCTCCTTCAAATAGCATCGGATTATTTTCGGACGCTGTTTACATCATCCAACCCTAGTTCTTCGCCACGTCTGTTGGAACAAATTTCTTCGGTTATCACTCCATCAATGAATGCCTCTCTTTTGAGACCATTCACAGAGGGTGAAGTGCTTGCCGCCTTTCAAGATATTAGTCCTAAGAAAGCTCCAGGCATCAGTTGTTTTCTTAGTGGTTTTTTTCGGCAACACTGGAACATCATTGGGCCTGAATTTATCCAGCTCTGTCTTCGTCTATTGCGTGGGGAAGCCGACATGTCGACTGTTAATAAAACGGTCATCGTGCTTATCCCGAAGGTTGCGGACCCCACCAATATGCGTCAGTTTCGACCAATTAGCTTATGCACGGTTATATACAAAACAGTTGCTAAGGTTCTTGTTAACCGTCTTAAGCCTGTTCTACCTGATTGTATCAGTGATGCACAGACAGCCTTTGTTCGTGACAGGAACATAACCGACAACATTTTAATCGCCCATGAGCTTGTGCATACCCTCCACTCGAATAGCGCTGCCATTTACCAAGGGGTGGCGTTGAAACTAGATATGGAGAAGGCGTTCGACAAAGTCGAATGGTCATTCCTTCGGGATGTGATGTCACGTATGGGCTTTGCACCTGAATGGGTGCACCTCATACTTCGTTGTGTCTCCTCGGTCTCTTTTTCTGTTAGAATTAACGGGACCCTATCCGATGAGTTTGTGCCTACTCGAGGCATCCGACAGGGCAACCCCCTCTCCCCTTTCCTCTTTCTGATTTGTTCCCAAGGGTTATCGGCGGAACTTGAATCCGAACAACGGGAAGGACGCCTTCTCGGCCTACAGGCTAATCGACATGGACCTAGGATTACACATCTGCTATTTGCCGATGATAGCATTGTTTTCCTTCGTAATTGCCCAGATGAGGTTGATAGGTTGAAAGAGATTCTACGCCTATATGAATCCTCCTCAGGACAAACTATTAATTTCGATAAGTCCACAGCTTACTGCAGTTCACGCTGCTCTGAGACCTTCATTCAGGCAGTTCGATTGACTCTCGGAGTACGCATTGTCGAGGACCCGGGTATCTATCTCGGAGTTCCCCTCATGATAGGGCGGAACCAAACGGAATGCTTAGGTTTTGTCCGCGACAAAGTCAGTTCTCGAATAACTAAATGGGACACCAACTTACTTTCATTCAGTGGACGCGAAACACTGATAAAGTCGGTCGCACAAGCCATACCTCAGTATGTTATGTCTTGTTACTTGCTTCCGCAGAACATCATAGATGATATGACTAGCTCGATCCGTCGTTATTGGTGGTCTGGCCGCAGTAACAATCGAGGCTGGCCTCTGCTATCTTGGGAGTCTATTTGTGATCCCAAGGCAGCAGGGGGAAGGGGCTTTAGGAATCTACACGATTTTAACATTGCTCTCTTAGGTAAACAATTGTGGAGGCTGATCCATTCGCCTGAATCCCTCCTTGCGCGTGTCTTACGCTCACGTTACTTTCCTTCTGGGAAATTATTGGATGCTAAGCTCGATCGACGCGCGTCCTTCGCTTGGCGAGGACTTTGGCAGGCCATGCAACGATTGCAGCCAGGGTTCTTTTGGCGACCTGGAATTCAGAGTCAGATCCGTATCCACCGCGACCCTTGGGGTGGTACCTCTAGTTTATCCTTATTTGGAAATTATCAAGACGAGGAGGAACTCCCCTTACGTTGTCGTGACTTTATGATCGGCAATCAAGCGTCTTGGGACGAACCCAAAGTTCGCCAGCATTTTGACTGGGATGATGTTGATGCCATACTGCGTGTGCCAATCTCCAATGAGCGGCGCGATGCATTACTTTGGGGATATCATGACACGAGTATGTATTCGGTGCGTTCCGGATATCTATTCTTACGGCGTCCAATTAGACCTATCAGTCGTCCTTCTCCCCTTTGGCGGGTTATCTCCAAAGCGAGCACCCTTCCGAAGATTCGGTCATTTAGCTGGAGAGCAGGACGAGATGCTCTACCCACAGGAGACCGTCTTGCAACTGTGGGGTTAGGCACTGGCATGTGCCCTTTTTGCCCGACTCTAGTGGAAACCCCACTCCATGCTCTCCGAGATTGTGTTGGAGCAGCTGAGGTTCTAAAACTAGCTGGGTTCCCCCTCCCTTTACGTACTAGCACGCTCTTCCCCACTCACTTATGGTTGGAACAAGGGGCCTCGTTACTTTCTCGCTCTAAATTTAGTTTGTTCCTCACTATCCTTTGGAACATTTGGAACCGGAGGAACGACTGGGTTCACTCCAAGCGTTTGCAGCCGCCATGGCTTACTCTTATGAACTCTAAGGAACTGTTACAGGACTACGACTCGGCCAACTCTCTTCATGCCTCGACGCATCTACAGACAGAACCAGCCCTTTCTCAACCAACATGGAGGCCGCCACCAGAACGGAAGGTTAAAATCAATGTGGATGGTGCTTTCAACCCCGCCACAGGCGAAGCAGGTTTGGGTGTTATGGCTCGTGACGCTAGCGGCGCTATTCTCCGTGGTTGTGCCATTCATTGCGCAGGATGCCTAGACGCCTCCACTGCGGAGCTTCGCGCCATTGTCACGGGGGCTACACTTGGTAGGGATGCCAGCTGGTGCAGCATCATTATCGAGTCTGACGCTGCTTTGGTCATCAACAAAATACGTTGCCTCGGCCCGGACGCCTCTCCTTTACGCCCATTTAGACCCGCTCGTCCGAACCCTTTACAAAAGGGTTGCAAAATAAGTTTTAATCCAAATTTAGGAGTTCATACAATTGATTGCGAGCTTTTCAACACAATTATATTGCAAAAACTCGATTTTTGTGCTTTTTACTCAGTTAAAAGTCTAACGGGTCCATTGTTTGGCCCAGTTAGACCCGCTCGTCCGAAACCTTTACAAAAAAGACCGCAAAATAAGTTAGAATCAAATTTTCGGAGTTCATATAATTGATTAAGAGCTTTTCAACATGATTATATTGCAAAATCTCGATTACAGTTCTTTTTACTCAGTTAAAATTCTAACGGGTCCATTGTTCGTCCCCATTTAGACCCGCTCGTCCGAAACCTCTACAAAAGGGTTGCAAAATAAGTTTTAATCCAAATTTAGGAGTTCATACAATTGATTACGAGCTTTTCAACACTATTATATTGCAAAAACTCGATTTTTGTTCTTTTTACTCAGTTAAAATTCTAAAGGGTCCATTGTTCGCCCCATTTAGACTCGTTCGTCCGAAACCACTACAAAAAAGACCGCAAAACAAGTTATAGTCAAATTTTATGATTTCATATAATTGATTACGAGCTTTTCAACACGACTATATTGCAAAAAATCGATTTTTGTGCTTTTTACTCAGTTAAAATTCTAACGGGTCCATTGTTCGGCCCATTTAAAACCGCTCGTCCTAAACCTCTACAAAAGGGTTGCAAAATAAGTTTTAATCCAAATTTAGGAGTCATACATTTGATTACGAGCTTTTCAACACAATTATATTGCAAAAAATCGATTTTTGTGCTTTTTACTCAGTTAAAATTCTAACGGGTCCATTGTTCGGCCCATTTAGACCCGCTCGTCCGAAACCTTTACAAAAAAGACCGCAAATAAGTTAGAATCAAATTTTCGGAGTTCATATAATTGATTACGAGCTTTTCAACATGATTATATGGCAAAGTCTCGATTACATTTCTTTTTACTCAGTTAAAATTCTAACGGGTCCATTGTTCGTCCCAATTTAGACCCGCTCGTCCGAAACCTCTACAAAAGGGTTGCAAAATAAGTTTTAATCCAAATTTAGGAGTTCATACAATTGATTAGGAGCTTTTCAATACGATTATATTGCAAAAACTTGATTTCTGTACTTTTTACTCAGTTAAGATTCTAACGGGTCCATTGTTTGGCCCATTTAGACCCGCTCGTCCGAAACCTATACAAAAAAGATCGCAAAATATGTTTTAATCAAATTTTAGGAGATCATATAATTGATTAAGAGCTTTTCAACACGATTATATTGAAAAAACTCAATTTCTTTTCTTTTTACTCAGTTAATATTCTAACGGGTCCATTGTTCGGCCCATTTAGACCCGCTCGTCCGAAACCTCTACAAAGGGTTGCAAAATAAGTTTTAATCCAAATTTAGGAGTTCATACAATTAATTACGAGCTTTTCAATACGATTATATTGAAAAAACTCAATTTCTGTACTTTTTACTCAGTTAGAATTCTAACGGGTCCATTGCTCGGCCCATTTAGACCCGCTCGTCCGAAACCTTTACAAAAAAGACCGCAAAATAAACTAGAATCAAATTTTCGGAGTTCATATAATTGATTACAAGCTTTTCAACATGATTATATTGCAAAATCTCGATTACAGTTCCTTTTACTCAGTTAAAAATTCTAACGGGTCCATTGTTCGGCCCATTTAGACCCGCTCGTCCGAAACCTCTACAAAAGGGTTGCAAAATAAGTTTTAATCAAAATTTAGGAGTTCATACAATTGATTACGAGCTTTTCAACACGATTATATTGCAAAAACTCGATTTATGTACTTTTTACTTAGTTAAAATTCTAACGGGTCCATTTTTCGGCCCATTTAGACCCGCTCGTCCGAAACCTTTACAAAAAAGATCGCAAAATATGTTTTAATCAAATTTTAGGAGATCATATAATTGATTAAGAGCTTTTCAACACGATTATATTGCAAAAACTCAATTTCTGTTCTTTTTACTCAGTTAATATTCTAACGGGTCCATTGTTCGGCCCATTTAGACCCGCTCGTCCGAAACCTCTACAAAAGGGATACAAAATAAGTTTTAATCTAAATTTAGGAGTTCATGCAATTGATTACGAGCTTTTCAGCACAATTATATTGCAAAAACTCGATTTTTGTGCTTTTTACTCATTTAAAATTCTAACGGGTCCATTGTTCCGCCCATTTAGAACCGCTCGTCCGAAACCTCTACAAAAGGGTTGCAAAATAATTTTTAATCCAAATTTAGGAGTTCATACAATTGATTAGGAGCTTTTCAATACGATTATATTGCAAAAACTCGATTTCTGTACTTTTTACTCAGTTAAGATTCTAACGGGTCCATTGTTTGGCCCATTTAGACCCGCTCGTCCGAACCCTTTACAAAAAAGATCGCAAAATAAATTTTAATCAAATTTTAGGAGTTCATATAATTGATTAAGAGCTTTTCAACACTATTATATTGCAAAAACTTGATTTTTGTTCTTTTTACTCAGTTAATATTCTAACGGGTCCATTGTTCGGCCCATTTAGACCCGCTCGTCCGAAACCTCTACAAAAGGGTTGCAAAATAAGTTTTAATCCAAATTTAGGAGTTCATACAATTGATCACGAGCTTTTCTGCAAAAATATATTGCAAAAACTCGATTTTTGTGCTTTTTACTCAGTTAAAATTCTAACGAGTCCATTGTTCGGCCCATTTAGAAGCGCTCGTCCGAAACCTCTACAAAAGGGTTGCAAAATAAGTTTTAATCCAAATTTAGGTGTTCATACAATTGATTACTAGCTTTTCTATACGATTATATTGCAAAACTCGTTTTCTGTACTTTTTACTCAGTTAAGATTCTAACGGGTCCATTGTTTGGCCCATTTAGACCCGCTCGTCCGAACCCTTTACAAAAAAGATCGCAAAATAAATTTTAATCAAATTTTAGGAGTTCATATAAATGATTAAGAGCTTTTCAACACGATTATATTGCAAAAACTTGATTTATGTTCTTTTTACTCAGTTAATATTGTAACGGGTCCATTGTTCGGCCCGTTTAGACCCGCTCGTCTGAAACCTCTACAAAAGGGTTGCAAAATAAGTTTTAATCCAAATTTAGGAGTTCATACAATTTATTACGAGCTTTTCAACACTATTATATTGCAAAAACTCGATTTTTGTTCTTTTTACTCAGTTAAAATTCTAAAGGGTCCATTGTTCCCCCCATTTAGACCCGCTCGTCCGAAACCTCTACAAAAAGACCGCAAAACAAGTTAGAGTCAAATTTTAGGATTTCATATAATTGATTACGAGCTTTTCAACACGACTATATTGCAAAACCTTAATTTTTGTGCTTTTTACTCAGTTAAAATTCTAACGGGTCCATTGTTCGGCCCATTTAAAACCGCTCGTCCGAAACCTCTACAAAAGGGTTGCAAAATAAGTTTTAATCCAAATTTAGGAGCTCATACAATTAATTACGTGCTTTCCAATACGATTATATTGAAAAAACTAGATTTCTGTACTTTTTACTCAGTTAAAATTCTATCGGGTCCATTGTTCGGCCCATTTAGACCCGCTCGTCCGAAACCTTTACAAAAAAAGACCGCAAAATAAGTTAGAATCAAATTTTCGGAGTTCATATAATTGATTACGAGCTTTACAACATGATTATATTGCAAAATCTCAATTACAGTTCTTTTTACTCAGTTTAAATTCTAACGGGTCCATTGTTCGGCCCATTTAGACCCGCTCGTCCGAAACCTCTACAAAAGGGTTGCAAAATAAGTTTTAATCAAAATTTAGGAGTTCATACAATTGATTACGAGCTTTTCAACACGATTATATTGCAAAAACTCGATTTCTGTACTTTTTACTCAGTTGAAATTCTAACGGGTCCATTGTTCACCCCATTTAGACCCGCTCGTCCGAAACCTTTACAAAAAAGATCGCAAAATATGTTTTAATCAAATTTTAGGAGATCATATAATTGATTAAGAGCTTTTCAACACGATTATTTTGCAAAAACTCGATTTCTGTTCTTTTTACTCAGTTAATATTCTAACGGGTCCATTGTTCGGCCCATTTAGACCCGCTCGTCCGAAACCTCTACAAAAGGGTTGCAAAATAAGTTTTAATCCAAATTTAGGAGTTCATACAATTGATCACGAGCTTTTTTGCACAATTATATTGCAAAAACTCAATTTTTGTGCTTTTTACTCAGTTAAAATTCTAACGAGTCCATTTTTCGGCCCATTTAGAACAGCTCGTCCGAAACCTCTACAATAGGGTTGCAAAATAAGTTTTAATCCAAATTTAGGAGTTCATACAAATGATTACGAGCTTTTCTATACGATTATATTGCAAAACTCATTTTCTGTACTTTTTACTCAGTTAAGATTCTAACAGGTCCATTGTTTGGCCCATTTAGACCCGCTCGTCCGAACCCTTTACAAAAAAGATCGCAAAATAAATTTTAATCAAATTTTAGGAGTTCATATAATTGATTAAGAGCTTTTCAACACGATTATATTGCAAAAACTTGATTTCTGTTCTTTTTACTCAGTTAATATTGTAACGGGTCCATTGTTCGGCCCGTTTAGACCCGCTCGTCTGAAACCTCTACAAAAGGGTTGCAAAATAAGTTTTAATCCAAATTTAGGAGATCATACAATTTATTACGAGCTTTTCAACACTATTATATTGCAAAAACTCGATTTTTGTTCTTTTTACTCAGTTAAAATTCTAAAGGGTCCATTGTTCCCCCCATTTAGACCCGCTCGTCCGAAACCTCTACAAAAAGACCGCAAAACAAGTTAGAGTCAAATTTTAGGATTTCATATAATTGATTACGAGCTTTTCAACACGACTATATTGCAAAACCTCGATTTTTGTGCTTTTTACTCAGTTAAAATTCTAACGTGTCCATTGTTCGGCCCATTTAAAACCGCTCGTCCGAAACCTCTACAAAAGTGTTGCAAAATAAGTTTTAATCCAAATTTAGGAGTTCATACAATTGATTACGAGCTTTTCAGCACAATTATTTTGCAAAAACTCGATTTTTGTGCTTTTTACTCATTTAAAATTCTAACGGGTCCATTTTTCGGCCCATTTAGAACCGCTCGTCCGAAACCTCTACAAAAGGGTTGCAAAATAAGTTTTAATCCAAATTTAGGAGTTCATACAATTGATTAGGAGCTTTTCAATACGATTATATTGCAAAAACTCGATATCTGTACTTTTTACTCAGTTAAGATTCTAACGGGTCCATTGTTTGGCCCATTTAGACCCGCTCGTCCGAACCCTTTACAAAAAAGATCGCAAAATAAGTTTTAATCAAATTTTAGGAGTTCATATGATTGATTAATAGCTTTTCAACACTATTATATTGCAAAAACTTGATTTTTGTTCTTTTTACTCAGTTAATATTCTAACGGGTCCATTGTTCGGCCCGTTTAGACCCGCTCGTCCGAAACCTCTACAAAAGGGTTGCAAAATAAGTTTTAATCCAAATTTAGGAGTTCATACAATTGATTACAAGCTTTTCAACACTATTATATTGCAAAAACTTGATATTTGTTCTTTTTACTCAGTTAAAATTCTAAAGGGTCCATTGTTCGCCCCATTTAGACCCGCTCGTCCGAAACCTCTACAAAAAAGACCGCAAAACAAGTTAGAGTCAAATTTTAGGATTTCATATAATTGATTACGAGCTTTTCAACACGACTATATTGCAAAAACTCGATTTTTGTGCTTTTTACTCAGTTAAAATTCTAACGGGTCCATTGTTCGGCCCATTTAAAACCGCTCGTCCGAAACCTTTACAAAAGGGTTGCAAAATAAGTTTTATTCCAAATTTAGGAGTTCATACAATTAATTACGAGCTTTCCAATACGATTATATTGAAAAAACTCGATTTCTGTACTTTTTACTCAGTTAAAATTCTAACGGATCCATTGTTCGGCCCATTTAGACCCGCTCGTCCAAAACCTTTACAAAAAAAGACCGCAAAATAAGTTAGAATCAAATTTTCGGAGTTCATATAATTGAGTACGAGCTTTTCAACATGATTATATTGCAAACTCTCGATTACAGTTCTTTTTACTCAGTTAAAATTCTAACGGGTCCATTGTTCGGCCTATTTAGACCCGCTCGTCCGAAACCTCTACAAAGGGGTTGCAAAATAAGTTTTAATCAAAATTTAGGAGTTCATACAATTGATTACGAGCTTTTCAACACGATTATATTGCAAAAATTTGATTTCTGTTCTTTTTACTCAGTTAATATTCTAACGGGTCCATTGTTCGGCCCGTTTAGACCCGCTCGTCCGAAACCTCTACAAAAGGGTTGCAAAATAAGTTTTAATCCAAATTTAGGAGTTCATACAATTTATTACGAGCTTTTTAACACTATTATATTGCAAAAACTCGATTTTTGTTCTTTTTACTCAGTTAAAATTCTAAAGGGTCCATTGTTCGCCCCATTTAGACCCGCTCGTCCGAAACCTCTACAAAAAAGACCGCAAAACAAGTTAGAGTCAAATTTTAGGATTTCATATAATTGATTACGAGCTTTTCAACACGACTATATTGCAAAAACTCGATTTTTGTGCTTTTTACTCAGTTAAAATTCTAACGGGTCCATTGTTCGGCCCATTTAAAACTGCTCGTCCGAAACCTCTACAAAAGGGTTTCAAAATAAGGTTTAATCATAATTTAGGAGTTCATACAATTAATTACGAGCTTTCCAATACGATTATATTGAAAAAACTCGATTTCTGTACTTTTTACTCAGTTAAAATTCTAACGGGTCCATTGTTCGGTCCATTTAGACCCGCTCGTCCGAAACCTTTACAAAAAAAGACCGCAAAATAAGTTAGAATCAAATTTTCGGAGTTCATATAATTGATTACGAGCTTTTCAACATGATTATATTGCAAAATCTCGATTACAGTTCTTTTTACTCAGTTTAAATTCTAACGGGTCCATTGTTCGGCCCATTTAGACCCGCTCGTCCGAAACCTCTACAAAAGGGTTGCAAAATAATTTTTAATCAAAATATAGGAGTTCATACAATTGATTACGAGCTTTTCAACACGATTATATTGCAAAAACTCGATTTCTGTACTTTTTACTCAGTTAA
Source organism: Hibiscus trionum (assembly GCA_030270665.1). Taxonomy (NCBI): domain Eukaryota; kingdom Viridiplantae; phylum Streptophyta; class Magnoliopsida; order Malvales; family Malvaceae; genus Hibiscus; species Hibiscus trionum. The sequence goes on along the minus strand of BSYR01000010.1, from coordinate 30,272,325 downwards.
AATTCTAACGGGTCCATTGTTCGCCCCATTTAGACCCTCTCGTCCGAAACCTTTACAAAAAAGATCGCAAAATATGTTTTAATCAAATTTTAGGAGATCATATAATTGATTAAGAGCTTTTCAACACGATTATTTTGCAAAAACTCGATTTCTGTTCTTTTTACTCAGTTAATATTCTAACAGGTCCATTGTTCGGCCCATTTAGACCCGCTCGTACGAAACCTCTACAAAAGGGTTGCAAAATAAGTTTTAATCCAAATTTAGGAGTTCATACAATTGATCACGAGCTTTTCTGCACAATTATATTGCAAAAACTCGATTTTTGTGCTTTTTACTCAGTTAAAATTCTAATGAGTCCATTGTTCGGCCCATTTAGAACCGCTCGTCGTCCGAAACCTCTACAAAAGGGTTGCTAAATAAGTTTTAATCAAAATTTAGGATTTCATACAAATGATTACGAGCTTTTCTATACGATTATATTGCAAAACTTGTTTTCTGTACTTTTTACTCAGTTAAGATTCTAACGGGTCCATTGTTTGGCCCATTTAGACCCGCTCGTCCGAACCCTTTACAAAAAATATCGCAAAATAAATTTTAATCAAATTTTATGAGTTCATATAATTGATTAAGAGCTTTTCAACACGACTATATTGCAAAAACTTGATTTCTGTTCTTTTTACTCAGTTAATATTCTAACGGGTCCATTGTTCGGCCCGTTTAGACCCGCTCGTCCGAAACCTCTACAAAAGGGTTGCAAAATAAGTTTTAATCCAAATTTCGGAGTTCATACAATTTATTACGAGCTTTTCAACTCTATTATATTGCAAAAACTCGATTTTTGTTCTTTTTACTCAGTTAAAATTCTAAAGGGTCCATTATTCCCCCCATTTAGACCCGCTCGTCCGAAACCTCTACAAAAAGACCGCAAAACAAGTTAGAGTCAAATTTTAGGATTTCATATAATTGATTACGAGCTTTTCAACACGACTATATTGCAAAAACTCGATTTTTGTGCTTTTTACTCAGTTAAAATTCTAACGGGTCCATTGTTCAGCCCATTTAAAACCGCTCGTCCGAAACCTCTACAAAAGGGTTGCAAAATAAGTTTTAATCCAAATTTAGGAGTTCATACAATTAATTACGAGCTTTCCAATACGATTATATTGAAAAAAACTCGATTTCTGTACTTTTTACTCAGTTAAAATTCTAACGGGTCCATTGTTCGGCCCATTTAGACCCGCTCGTCCGAAACCTTTACAAAAAAGACCGCAAAATAAGTTAGAATCAAATTTTCGGAGTTCATATAATTGATTACGAGCTTTTCAACACGATTATATTTCAAAATCTCGATTACAGTTCTTTTTACTCAGTTAAAATTCTAACGGGTCCCTTGTTCGGCCAGTTTAGACCCGCTCGTCCGAAACCTCTACAAAAGGGTTGCAAAATAAGTTTTAATCAAAATTTAGGAGTTCATACAATTGATTATGAGCTTTTCAACACGATTATATTGCAACAACTCGATTTTTGTTCTTTTTACTCAGTTAAAATTCTAAAGGGTCCATTGTTCGCCCCATTTAGACCCGTTCGTCCGAAACCTCTACAAAAGGGTTGCAAAATAAGTTTTAATCCAAATTTAGGAGTTCTACAATTGATTACTAGCTTTTCTATACGATTATATTGCAAAACTCATTTTCTGTACTTTTTACTCAGATAAGATTCTAACGGGTCCATTGTTTGGCCCATTTAGACCTGTTCGTCCGAACCTTTTACAAAAAAGATCGCAAAATAAATTTTAATCAAATTTTAGGAGTTCATATAATTGATTAAGAGCTTTTCAACACGATTATATTGCAAAAACTTGATTTCTGTTCTTTTTACTCAGTTAATATTCTATCGGGTCCATTGTTTGGCCCGTTTAGACCCGCTCGTCCGAAACCTCTACAAAAGGGTTGCAAAATAAGTTTTAATCCAAATTTAGGAGTTCATACAATTGATTACAAGCTTTTCAACACTATTATATTGCAAAAACTCGATTTTTTTCTTTTTACTCAGTAAAAATTCTAAAGGGTCCATTGTTCGCCCCATTTAGACCCGCTCGTCCGAAACCTCTACAAAAAAGACCGCAAAACAAGTTAGAGTCAAATTTTGGGATTTCATATAATTGATTACGAGCTTTTCAACACGACTATATTGCAAAAACTTGATTTTTGTGCTTTTTACTCAGTTAAAATTCTAACGGGTCCATTGTTCGGCCCATTTAGACTCGCTCGTCCGAAACCTCTACAAAAGGGTTGCAAAATAAGTTTTAATCCAAATTTAGGAGTTCATACAATTGATTACGAGCTTTTCAATACAATTATATTGCAAAAACTCGATTTTTGTTCTTTTTACTCAGTTAAAATTCTAAAGGGTCCATTGTTCGCCCCATTTAGACCCGCTCGTCCGAAACCTCTACAAAAAATACCGCAAAACAAGTTAGAGTCAAATTTTAGGATTTCATATAATTGATTACGAGCTTTTCAACACGACTATATTGCAAAAACTTGATTTCTGTACTTTTTACTCAGTTAAAATTCTAACGGGTCCATTGTTCGGCCCATTAAACCCGCTCGTCCGAAACCTCTACAAAAGGGTTGGAAAATAAGTTTTAATCCAAATTTAGGAGTTCATACAATTGATTACGAGCTTTTCAATACGATTATATTGCAAAAACTCGATTTTCTGTACTTTTTACTTAGTTAAAATTCTAACGGGTCCATTGTTCAGCCCATTTAGACCCGCTCGTCCGAAACCTTTACAAAAAAGACCGCAAAAGAAGTTAGAATAAAATTTTAGGAGTTCATATAATTGATTACGAGCTTTTCAACATGACTATATTGCAAAAACTTGATTTCTGTACTTTTTACTCAGTTAAAATTCTAACGGGTTCATTGTTTGGCCCATTTAGACCCGCTCGTCCGAAACCTCTACAAAAAAGATCGCAAAATAAGTTTTAATCAAACTTTAGGAGTTCATATAATTGATTACGAGCTTTTCAACATGACTATATTGCAAAAACTTGATTTCTGTACTTTTTACTCAGTTAAAATTCTAACGGGTCCATTGTTTGGCCCATTTAGACCCGCTCGTCCGAAACCTCTACAAAAGGGTTGCAAAATAAGTTTTAATCCAAATTTAGGAGTTCATACAATTGATTACAAGCTTTTCAACACAATTATATTGCAAAAACTCGATTTTTGTGCTTTTTACTCAGTGAAAGTTCTAACGGGTCCATTGTTCGGCCCATTTAGACTCGCTCGTCCGAAACCTCTACAAAAAAGATCGCAAAATAAGTTTTAATCAAACTTTAGGAGTTCATATAATTGATTAAGAGCATTTCAACACGATTATATTGCAAAAACTCGATTTCTGTTCTTTTTACTCAGTTAATATTCTAACGGGTCCATTGTTCGGCCCATTTAGACCCGCTCGTCTGAAACCTCTACAAAAGGGTTGCAAAATAAGTTTTAATCCAAATTTAGGAGTTCATACAATTGTTTACGACTTTTCAACACGATTATATTGCAAAAACTCGATTTCTATACTTTTTACTCAATTAAAATTCTAACGGGTCCATTGTTCGGCCCATTTAGACCTGCTCGTCCGAAACCTTTACAAAAAAGATCGCAAAATAAATTTAATCAAATTTTAGGAGTTCATATAATTGATTAAGAGCTTTTCAACACGATTATATTGAAAAAACAGGATTTCTGTTCTTTTTACTCAGTTAATATTCTAACGGGTCCAATGTTCGGCCCATTTAGACCCGCTCGTCCGAAACCTTTACGAAAAAGATCGCAAAATAAGTTAGAATCAAATTTAGGAGTTCATATAATTGATTAGGATCTTTTCAACACGATTATATTGCATAAACGCGATTTCTGTTCTTTTTCCTCAGTTAATATTCTAACGGGTCTATTGTTCGGCCCATTTAGACCCGCTCGTCCGAAACCTCTACAAAAGGGTTGCAAAATAAGTTTTAATCCAAATTTGGGAGTTCATACAATTGATTACGAGCTTTTCAACACAATTATATTGCAAAAACTCAATTTTTGTGCTTTTTACTCAGTTAAAATTCTAATGGGTCCATTGTTCGGCCCATTTAGACCCGCTCGTCTGAAACCTTTACAAAAAGATCGCAAAATAAGTTAGAATCAAATTTTAGGAGTTCATATAATTGATTAAGAGATTTTCAACACGATTATATTGCAAAAACTCAATTTTTATACTTTTACTCGGTTAAAATTCTAACGGGTCCATTGTTCTGCCTATTTAGACTCGCTCGTCCGAAACCTTATAAAAAGGACCGCAAAATAAGTTTTAATCAAAATCTAGGAGTTCATATAATTGATTACGAGATTTTAAACACGATTATATTGCAAAAACTCGATTTCTGTTCTTTTTACTCAGTTAATATTCTAACGGGTCCATTGTTCGGCCCATTTAGACCCGCTCGTCCGAAACCTCTACAAAAGGGCTGCAAAATAAGTTTTAATCCAAATTTAGGAGTTCATACAATTGATTACGAGCTATTCAACACAATTATATTGCAAAAACTCGATTTTTGTGCTTTTTACTCTGTTAAAATTCTAACGGGTCCATTGTTCGGCCCATTTAGACCCGCTCGTCCGAAACCTCTTCAAAAGGGTTTTAAAATAAGTTTTAATCCCAAATTTAGGAGTTCATACAATTGATTACGAGCTTTTCAACACAATTATATTGCAAAAACTCGATTTGTGTGCTTTTTACTCAGTTAAAATTCTAACGGGTCCATTGTTCGGCCCATTTAGAACCGCTCCTCCGAAACCTCTTCAAAAGGGATGCAAAATAAGTTTTAATCCAAATTTAGGAGTTCATACAATTGATTATGAGCTTTTCAATACGATTATATTGCAAAAACTCGATTTCTGTACTTTTTACTCAGTTAAAATTCTAACGGGTCCGTTGTTCGGCCCATTTAGACCCGCTCGTCCGAAACCTCTACAAAAGGGTTACAAAATAAGTTTTAATCCAAATTTAGGAGTTCATGCAATTGATTACGAGCTTTTCAACATGATTATATTGCAAAATCTCGATTACAGTTCTTTTTACTCGGTTAAAATTCTAACGGGTCCATTGTTCTGCCTATTTAGACTCGCTCGTCCGAAACCTTACAAAAAGGACCGCAAAATAAGTTTTAATCAAAATTTAGGAGTTCATATAATTGATTACGAGCTTTTCAACACGATTATATTGCAAAAACTCGATTTCTGTTCTTTTTACTCAGTTAATATTCTATCGGGTCCATTGTTCGGCCCATTTAGACCCGCTCGTCCGAAACCTCTACAAAAGGGCTGCAAAATAAGTTTTAATCCAAATTTAGGAGTTCATACAATTGATTACGAGCTTTTCAACAAAATTAGATTGCAAAAACTCAATTTTTGTACTTTTTACTCAGTTAAAATTGTAACGGGTCAATTGTTTGGCCCATTTAGACCCGCTCGTCCGAAACCTTTACAAAAAAGATAGCAAAATAAATTTTAATCAAATTTTAGGAGTTCATATAACTGATTAAGAGCTTTTCAGCAAGATTATATTGCAAAAACTTGATTTCTGTTCTTTTTACTCAGTTAATATTCTAACGGGTCCATTGTTCGGCCCATTTAGACCTGCTCGTCCGAAACCTCTACAAAAGGGTTGCAAAATAAGTTTTAATCCAAATTTAGGAGTTCATGCAATTGATTACGAGCTTTTCAACACAATTATATTGCAAAAACTCGATTTTTGTGCTTTTTACTCAGTTAAAATTCTAACGGGTCCATTGTTCGGCCCATTTAGACCCGCTCGTCCGAAACCTTTACAAAAAAGATCGCAAAATAAGTTAGAATCAAATTTTAGGAGTTTATATAAATGATTAAGAGCTTTTCAACACGATTATATTGCAAAAACGCGATTTCTGTTCTTTTTCCTCAGTTAATATTCTAGCGGGTCTATCGTTCGGCCCATTTAGACTCGCTCGTCCGAAACCTCTACAAAAGAGTTGCAAAATAAGTTTTAATCCAAATTTAGGAGTTTATATAATTGATTACGAGCTTTTCAACACAATTATATTGCAAAAACTCGAATTCTGTTCTTTTTACTCAGTTAATATTCTAACGGGTCCATTGTTCGGCCCATTTAGACCCGCTCGTCCGAAACCGTTACAAAAAAGATCGCAAAATAAGTTAGAATCAAATTTTAGTAGTTCATATAATTGATTAAGAGCTTTTCAACACGATTATATTGCAAAAAACTCAATTTCTATACTTTTTACTCGGTTAAAATTCTAATGGGTCCATTGTTCTGCCTATTTAGACTCGCTCGTCCGAAACCTTACAAAAAGGACCGCAAAATAAGTTTTAATCAAAATTTAGGAGTTCATATAATTGATTACGAGATTTTCAACACGATTATATTGCAAAAACTCGATTTTTGTTCTTTTTACTTAGTTAATATTCTAACGGGTCCATTGTTCGGCCCATTTAGACCCGCTCGTCCGAAACCTCTACAAAAGGCTGCAAAATAAGTTTTAATATAAATTTAGGAGTTCATACAATTGATTACGAGCTTTTCAACACAATTATATTGCAAAAACTCGAGTTTTGTGCTTTTTACTCAGTTAAAATTCTAACGGGTCCATTGTTCGGCCCATTTAGACCCGCTCGTCCGAAACCTCTACAAAAGGGTTGCAAAATAAGTGTTAATCCAAATTTAGGAGTTTATACAATTGATCACGAGCGTTTTAACACGATTATATTGCAAAAACTCGATTTCTGTACTTTTTACTCAGTTAAAATTCTAACGGGTCTATTGTTCGGCCTATTTAGACCCGATCGTCCGAAACCTATACAAAAAGGGTTGCACAATAAGTTTTAATCCAAATTTAGGAATTTATATAATTGATTACGAGCATTTCAACATGATTATATTGCAAAAAATAGATTTCTATACTTTTTACTCAGTTAAAATTCTAACGGGTCCAATGTTCGGCCCATTTAGACCCGCTCGTCTGAAACCTCTACAAAAGGGTTGCAAAATAAGTTTTAATCCAAATTTAGCAGTTCATACAATTGATTACGAGCTTTTCAACACAATTATATTGCAAAAACTCGATTACTATACTTTTTACTTAGTTAAAATTCTAATGGGTCTTATTTTCGGCCCATTAGGACCCGCTCGTCTGAAACCTCTAAAAAAGGGTTGCAAAATAAGTTTTAATCCAAATTTGAGAGTTCATACAGATGATTACGAGCTTTTCAAAATGATTATATTGCAAAATCTAGATTTCTGTACTTTTTACTTCGTTAAAATTCTAACGGGTCCAATGTTCGGCCCATTTAGACCCGCTCGTCTGAAACCTCTACAAAAGGGTTGCAAAATAAGTTTTAATCCAAATTTAGGAGTTCATACAATTGATTACGAGCTTTTCAACACAATTATATTGCAAAAACTCGATTACGATACTTTTTACTTAGTTAAAATTCTAATGTGTCTTATTTTCGGCCCATTAGGACCCGCTCGTCTGAAACCTCTAAAAAAGGTTGCAAAATAAGTTTTAATCCAAATTTAAGAGTTCATACAGATGATTACGAGATTTTCAAAATGATTATATTGCAAAAACTAGATTTCTGTACTTTTTACTTCGTTAAAATTCTAACGGGTCCATTGTTCGGCTCATTTAGACCCGCTCGTCCGAAACCTCAACAAAAGGGTTGCAAAATAAGTTTTAATCCAAATTTAGGAGTTCATACAATTGATTATGAGCATTTCAACACAATTATATTGCAAAAACTCGATTTTTGTGCTTTTTACTCAGTTAAAATTCTAACGGGTCCATTGTTCGGCCCATTTAGACCGGCTCGTCCGAAACCTCTACAAAAAGGTTGCAAAATAAGTGTTAATCTAAATTTAGGAGTTCATACGATTGATTACGAGCGTTTCAATACAATTATATTGCAAAAACTCGATTTCTGTACTTTTTACTCAGTTAAAATTCTAACGGGTCCATTGTTCGGCCCATTTAGACCCGATCGTCCGAAACCTAAACAAAAAGGGCTACAAAATAAGTTTTAATCCAAGTTTAGGAATGCATATAATTGATTACGTGCTTTTCAACACGATTATATTACCAAAACTCGATTTCTATACATTTTACTCTGTTAAAATTCTAACGGGTCCACTGTTCGGCCCATTTAGACCCGCTCGTCCGAAAACTCTACAAAAGGGTTGCAAAATAAGTTTTAATCAAAATTTAGGAGTTCATACATTTGATTACGAGCTTTCCAACACGATTATATTGCAAAAACTCGATTTATGTACTTTTTACAAAGTTAAAATTCTAACGGGTCCATTGTTCGGCCCATTTAGACTCGCTCGTCCGAAACCTTTACAAAAAAGACCGCAAAATAAGTTAGAATCAAATTTTGGAAGTTCATATAATTGATTACGAGCTTTTCAACACGACTATACTGCAAAAACTTTATTTCTGTACTTTTTACTCAGTTAAAATTCTAACGGGTCCATTGTTCGGCCCATTTAGACCCGCTAGTCCGAAACCTCTACAAAAGGGTTGCAAAATAAGTTTTAATCCAAATTTAGGAGTTCATACAATTGATTACGAGCTTTTCAATACGATTATATTGTAAAATCTCGATTTCTGTACTTTTTACTCTGTTAAAATTCTAACGGGTCCATTGTTCGGCCCATTTAGACACGCTCGTCCGAAACCTTTACAAAAAAGACCGCAAAAGAAATTAGAATCAAATTTTAGGAGTTCATATAATTGATTACGAGCTTTTAAACACTATTATATTGAAAAATCTCGATTACAGTTCTTTTTACTCAGTTAAAATTCTAACGGGTCCATTGTTCGACCCATTTAGACCCGCTCGTCCGAAACCTCTACAAAAGGGTTGCAAAATAAGTTTTAATCCAAATTTAGGTGTTCATACAATTGTTTACGAGCTTTTCAACACGATTATATTGCAAAAACTCAATTTTTGTGCTTTTTACTCAGTTAAAATTCTAATGGGTCCATTGTTCGGCCCATTTAGACCCGATCGTCTGAAACCTATACAAAAAGGGTTGCAAAATAAGTTTTCATCCAAATTTAGGAATGCATATAATTGATTACGAGCTTTTCAACATGATTATATTGTAAAAACTCGATTACAGTTCTTTTTACTCAGTTAAAATTTTAACGGGTCCATTGTTCGGCCCATTTAGACCCGATCGTCCGAAACCTATAGAAAAAAGGGTTGCAAAATAAGTTTTACTCCAAATTTCGGAATACATATAATTGATTACGAGCTTTTCAACATGATTATATTGTAAAAACTCGATTACAGTTCTTTTTACTCAGTTAAAATTCTAACGGGTCCATTGTTCGGCCAATTTAGACCCGCTCATCCGAAACCTCTACAAAAGGGCTGCAAAAAATAAGCTTTAAACCAAATTTAGGAGTTCATATAATTGATTAATAGCTTTTCAACACAATTATATTGCAAAACCTCGATTTTTGTGCTTTTTACTCAGTTAAAATTCTAACGGGTCCATTGTTCGGCCCATTTAGACCCGCTCGTCCGAAACCTCTACAAAAAGACCGCAAACCATGTTTTAATCAAATCTTAGGAGTTCATATAATTGATTACGAGGTTTCCAACACGATTATATTGCAAAAACACAATTTCTGAACTTTTGACTTAGCTAAAATTCTAATGGGTACATTGTTCGGCCCATTTAGACCCGCTCGTCCGAAACCTCTACAAAAAAGACCGATAATGAAGTTATAATCAAATTTTACGAGTTTATATAATTGATTACGAGCTTATCAACACGATTATATTGTAAAAACTCAAATTTTGATCTTTTTACTCAGTTAAAATTCTAACAGGTCCATTGTTCGGCCCATTTAGACCAGCTCGTCTGAAACCTCTACAAAAGGGTTGCAATATAAGTTTTAATCGAAATTTAGGAGTTCATACAATTGATTACGAGCTTTTCAACACGATTATATTGCAAAAACTCAATTTCTGTACTTTTTACTCAGTTAAAATTCTAAGGGCTCCATTGTTCGGCCCATTTAGACCCGCTCGTCCGAAACCTCTACAAAAAGGGATGCAAAATAAGTTTTAATCCAAATTTAGGAGTTTATACAATTGATTACGAGCTTTTCACTACGATTATATTGTAAAATCTCGATTTTTATACTTTTTACTCAGTTAAAATTCTAACGGGTCCATTGTTCGGCCCATTTAGACACGCTCGTCCGAAACCTTTACAAAAAAAGACCGCAAAAGAAGTTAGAATCAAATTTTAGGAGTTCATATAATTGATTACGAGCTTTTCAACACGATTATATTGAAAATTCTCGATTACAGTTCTTTTTACTCAGTTAAAATTCTAACGGGTCCATTGTTTGACCCATTTAGACCCGCTCGTCCGAAACCTCTACAAAAGGGTTGCAAAATAAGTTTTAATCCAAATTTAGGAGTTCATACAATTTTTTACGAGCTTTTCAACACGATTATATTGCAAAAACTCGATTTTTGTGCTTTTTACTCAGTTAAAATTCTAATGGGTCCATTGTTCGGCCCATTTAGACCCGATCGTCCGAAACCTATATAAAAGGGGTTGCAAAATAAGTTTTAATCCAAATTTAGGAATGCATATAATTGATTACGAGCTTTTCAACATGATTATATTGTAAAAACTCGATTACAGTTCTTTTTACTCAGTTAAAATTTTAACGGGTCCATTGTTCGGCCCATTTAGACCCGATCGTCCGAAACCTATACAAAAGGGGTTGCAAAATAAGTTTTAATCCAAATTTAGGAATGCATATAATTGATTACGAGCTTTTCAACATGATTATATTTTAAAAACTCGATTACAGTTCTTTTTACTCAGTTAAAATTCTAACTGGTCCATTGTACGGCCCATTTAGACCCGCTCGTCCGAAACCTCTACAAAAGGGTTGCAAAATTAGTTTTAATCCAAATTTAGGAGTTCATACAATTGATTACGAGCTTTTCAACACAATTATATTGCAAAAACTCGATTTTTGCGCAGGATGCCTAGACGCCTCCACTGCGGAGCTTCGCGCCATTGTCACGGGGGCTACACTTGGTAGGGATGTCGGCTGGTGCAGCATCATTATCGAGTCTGACGCTGCTTTGGTCATCAAAAAAATAGGGTGCCTCGGCCCAGACGCCTCTCCTTTACATATTGATGTGGCTCGCCCTCTTTTTGTATCTATTCCAGATTTACATTTTCTTTATGTACCATGAGTTGCTAATGTTCTAGCTCATACTATTGCCAATTGGGCCTTGCACTCTAGGTCCTCATTGTTTTTTGGGCCGGGCTTGCCCGATGTCTTACGCTATATTGTACCGGTTGGTTTTCAACCCCTTTGATTATATATATATATTTGGGCACTCTTTTTCCCTTTAGGACCCCCTCTGGGCCAGCCCAGTTGGGATTAGTGGGGTTTTTAATGAGGCCTTTTTCTGAAAAAAAAATTCTAACGGGTCCATTGTTCGGCCCATTTAAAATCGCTCGTCCGGAACCTCTACAAAAGGGTTGCAAAATAAGTTTTAATCCAAATTTATGAGTCCATATAATTAATTACGAGCTTTTCAACACGATTATATTGAAAAAACTCGATTTCTGTACTTTTTACTCTCTTAAAATTCTAACGGGTCCATTGTTCGGCCCATTTAGACCCGCTCGTCCGAAACCTTTACAAAAAAGACCGCAAAATAACTTAGAATCAAATTTTTGGAGTTCGTATAATTGATTACGATCTTTTCAACATGATTATATTGCAAAATCTCGATTACAGTTCTTTTTACTCAGTTAAAATTCTAACAGGTCCATTGTTCGGCCCATTTAGACCCGCTCGTCCGAAACCTCTACAAAAGGGTTGCAAAATAAGTTTTAATCAAAATTTAGGAGTTCATACAATTGATTACGAGCTTTTCAACACGATTATATTGCAAAAACTCTATTTATGTACTTTTTACTCAGTTAAAATTCTAACGGGTCCATTGTTCGGCCCATTTAGACCCGCTCGTCCGAAACCTTTACAAAAACGATCGCAAAATATGTTTTAATCAAATTTTAGGAGTTCATATAATTGATTAAGAGCTTTTCAACACGATAATATTGCAAAAACTTGATTTCTGTTCTTTTTACTCAGTTAATATTCTAATGGGACCATTGTTCGGCCCATTTAGACCCGCTCGTCCGAAACCTCTACAAAAGGGTTGCAAAATAAGTTTTAATCCAAATTTAGGAGTTCATACAATTGATTACGAGTTTTTCAGCACAATTATATTGAAAAAACTCGATTTTTGGGCTTTTTACTCAGTTAAAATTCTAACGGGTCCATTGTTCAGCCCATTTAGAACCGCTCGTCCGAAATCTCTACAAAATGGTTACAAAATAAGTTTTAATCCAAATTTAGGAGTTCATTCAATTGATTACGAGCTTTTCAATACGATTATATTGCAAAAACATGATTTCTGTTCTTTTTACTAAGTTAATATTCTAACGGATCCATTGTTCGGCCCATTTAGACCCGCTCGTCCGAAACCTCTAAAAAGGGTTGCAAAATAAGTGTTAATCCAAATTTAGGAGTTCATACAATTGATCACGAGCGTTTCAACATGATTATATTGCAAAAACTCGATTTCTGTACTTTTTACTCAGTTAAATTCTATCGGGTCCATTGTTCGGCCCATTTAGACCCGATCGTCCGAAACCTATACAAAAGGGGTTGCAAAATAAGTTTTAATCCAAATTTAGGAATGCATATAATTGATTACGAGCATTTCAGCAATATTATATTGCAAAAACTCGATTACAGTTCTTTTTACTCAGTTAAAATTCTAACGGGTCCATTGTTCGGCCCATTTAGACCCGATTTTTCGAAACCTCTACAAAAAAGATCGCAAAATAAGTTTTAAACAAACTTTAGGAGTTCATATAATTGATTATGAGCTTTTCAACATGACTATATTGCAAAAACTTGATTTATGTACTTTTTACTCAGAAAAAATTCTAACGGGTCCATTGTTCGGCCCATTTAGACCCGCTCGTCCAAAACCTCTACAAAAGGGTTGCAAAATAAGTTTTAATCCAAATTTAGGAGTTCATACAATTGATTACAAGCTTTTCAACATAATTATATTGCAAAAACTCGATTTTTGTGCTTTTTACTCAGTGAAAGTTCTAACGGGTCCATTGTTCGGCCCATTTAGACCCGCTCGTCCGAAACCTCTACAAAAGGGTTGCAAAATAAGTTTTAATCCAAATTTAGGAGTTCATACAATTGATCACGAGCTTTTCTGCACAATTATATTGCAAAAACTCGATTTTTGTGCTTTTACTCAGTTAGAATTCTAACGAGTCCATTGTTCGGCCCATTTAGAACCGCTCGTCCGAAACCTCTACAATAGGGTTGCAAAATAAGTTTTAATCCAAATTTAGGAGTTCATACAAATGATTACGAGCTTTTCTATACGATTATATTGCAAAACTCGTTTTATGTACTTTTTACTTAGTTAAGATTCTAACGGGTCCATTGTTTGGCCCATTTAGACCCGCTCGTCCGAACCCTTTACAAAAAAGATCGCAAAATAAATTTTAATCAAAATTTAGGAGTTCATATAATTGATTAAGAGCTTTTCAACACGATTATATTGCAAAAACTTGATTTCTGTTCTTTTTACTCAGTTAATATTCTAACGGGTCCATTGTTCTGCTCGTTTAGACTCGCTCGTCTGAAACCTCTACAAAAGGGTTGCAAAATAAGTTTTAATCTAAATTTAGGAGTTCATACAATTTATTACGAGCTTTTCAACACTATTATATTGCAAAAACTTGATTTTTGTTCTTTTTACTCAGTTAAAATTCTAAAGGGTCCATTGTTCCCCCCATTTAGACCCGCTCGTCCGAAACCTCTACAAAAAGACCGCAAAACAAGTTAGAGTCAAATTTTAGGATTTCATATAATTGATTACGAGCTTTTCAACACGACTATATTGCAAAAACTCGATTTTAGTGCTTTTTACTCAGTTAAAATTCTAACGGGTCCATTGTTAGGCCCATTTAAAACCGCTCGTCCGAAACCTTTACAAAAGGGTTGCAAAATAAGTTTTAATCCAAATTTAGGAGTTCATACAATTAATTACGAGCTTTCCAATACGATTATATTGAAAAAACTCGATTTCTGTACTTTTTACTCAGTTAAAATTCTAACGGGTCCATTGTTCGGCCCATTTAGACCCGCTCGTCCGAAACCTTTACAAAAAAAGACCGCAAGATAAGTTAGAATCAAATTTTCAGAGTTCATATAATTGAGTACGAGCTTTTCAACATGATTATATTGCAAACTCTCGATTACAGTTATTTTTAGGAGTTCATACAATTGATCACGAGCTTTTCTGCACAATTATATTGCAAAAACTCGATTTTTGTGCTTTTTACTCAGTTAGAATTCTAACGAGTCCATTGTTCGGTCCATTTAGACCCGCTCGTCCGAAACCTCTACAAAAGGGTTGCAAAATAAGTTTTAATCAAAATTTAGGAGTTCATACAATTGATTACGAGCTTTTCAACACGATTATATTGCAAAAACTCGATTTCTGTACTTTTTACACAGTTAAAATTTTAACGGGTCCATTGTTCGCCCCATTTAGACCCGCTCGTTCGAAACCTTTACAAAATAGATCGCAAAATATGTTTTAATCAAATTTTAGGAGATCATATAATTGATTACGAGCTTTTCAACACAATTATTTTGCAAAAACTCGATTACTGTTCTTTTTACTCAGTTAATATTCTAACGGGTCCATTGTTCGGCCCATTTAGACCCGCTCGTCCGAAACCTCTACAAAAGGGTTGCAAAATAAGTTTTAATCCAAATTTAGGAGTTCATACAATTGATCACGAGCTTTTCTGCAAAATTATATTGCAAAACTCGATTTTTGTGCTTTTTACTTAGTTAAAATTCTAACGAGTCCATTGTTCGGCCCATTTAGAACCGTTCGTCCGAAACTTCTACAAAAGGGTTGCAAAATAAGTTTTAATCCAAATTTAGGTGTTCATACAATTGATTACGAGCTTTTCTATACGATTATATTGCAAAACTCGTTTTCTGTACTTTTTACTCAGTTAAGATTCTAACGGGTCCATTGTTTGGCCCATTTAGACTCGCTCGTCCGAACCCTTTACAAAAAAGATCGCAAAATAAATTTTAATCAAATTTTAGGAGTTCATATAATTGATTAAGAGCTTTTCAAAACGATTATATTGCAAAAACTTGATTTCTGTTCTTTTTACTCAGTTAATATTCTAACGGGTACATTGTTCGGCCCATTTAAAACCGCTCGTCCAAAACCTCTACAAAAGGGTTGAAAAATAAGTTTTAATCCAAATTTAGGAGTTCATACAATTAATTACGAGCTTTCCAATACGATTATATTGAAAAAACTCGATTTCTGTACTTTTTACTCAGTTAAAATTCTAACGGGTCCATTGTTCGGCCCATTTAGACCCGCTCGTCCGAAACCTTTACAAAAAAGACCGCAAAAGAAGTTAGAATCAAATTTTAGGAGTTCATATAATTGATTACGAGCTTTTCAACACGATTATATTGTAAAATCTCGATTACTGTCTTTTTACTCAGTTAAAATTCTAACGGGTCCATTGTTCCACCCATTTAGACCCGCTCGTCCGAAACCTCTACAAAATGGTTGGAAAATAAATTTTAATCCAAATTTAGGAGTTCATACAATTGTTTACGAGCTTTTCAACACGATTATATTGCAAAAACTCGATTTCTGTACTTTTTACTCAGTTAAAATTCTAACGGGTCCATTGTTCGGCCCATTTAGACCAGCTCGTCTGAAACCTCTACAAAAGGGTTGCAATATAAGTTTTAATCGAAATTTAGGAGTTCATACAATTGATTACGAGCTTTTCAACACGATTATATTGCAAAAACTCAATTTCTGTACTTTTTACTTAGTTAAAATTTTAAAGACTCCATTGTTCGGCCCATTTAGACCCGCTCGTCCGAAACCTCTACAAAAAGGGATGCAAAATAAGTTTTAATCCAAATTTAGGAGTTCATAAAATTGATTACGAGCTTTTCACTACGATTATATTGTAAAATCTCGATTTTTGTACTTTTTACTCAGTTAAAATTCTAACGGGTCCATTGTTCGGCCCATTTAGACACGCTCGTCCGAAACCTTTACAAAAAAAAGACCGCAAAAGAAGTTGAATCAAATTTTAGGAGTTCATATAATTGATTACGAGCTTTTCAACACGATTATATTGAAACATCTCGATTACAGTTCTTTTTACTCAGTTAAAATTCTAACGGGTCCATTGTTCGACCCATTTAGACCCGCTCGTCCGAAACCTCTACAAAAGGGTTGCAAAATAAGTTTTACTCCAAATTTAGGAGTTCATACAATTGTTTACGAGCTTTTCAACACGATTATATTGCAAAAACTCAATTTTTGTGCTTTTTATTCAGTTAAAATTCTAATGGGTCCATTGTTCGACCCATTTAGACTCGATCGTCCAAAACCTATACAAAAAGGGTTGCAAAATAAGTTTTAATCCAAATTTAGGAATGCATATAATTGATTACGAGCTTTTCAACATGATTATATAGTAAAAACTCGATTACAGTTCTTTTTACTCAGTTAAAATTTTAAAGGGTCCATTGTTCGGCCCATTTAGACTCGATCGTCCGAAACCTATAGAAAAAGGGGTTGCAAAATAAGTTTTAATCCAAATTTAGGAATACATATAATTGATTACGAGCTTTTCAACATGATTATATTGTAAAAACTTGATTACAGTTCTTTTTACTCAGTTAAAATTCTAACGGGTCCATTGTTCGGCCAATTTAGACCCGCTCATCCGAAACCTCTACAAAAGGGCAGCAAAATAAGCTTTAAACCAAATTTAGGAGTTCATATAATTGATTACAAGCATTTCAACACAATTATATTGCAAAAACTCGATTTTTGTGCTTTTTACTCAGTTAAAATTCTAACGGGTCCATTGTTCGGCCCATTTAGACCCACTCGTCTGAAACCTCTACAAATAAACCGCAAAACATGTTTTAATCAAATCTTAGGAGTTCATATAATTGATTACGAGGTTTCCAACATGATTATATTGCAAAAACACAATTTCTGAACTTTTGACTTAGCTAAAATTCTAATGGGTACATTGTTCGGCCCATTTAGACCCGCTCGTCCGAAACCTCTACAAAAAAGACCGATAAACAAGTTATAATCAAATTTTAGGAGTTTATATAATTGATTACGAGCTTATCAACACGATTATATTGTAAAAACTCAATTTTTTATCTTTTTACTCAGTTAAAATTCTAACGGGTCCATTGTTCGGCCCATTTAGACCAGCTCGTCTGAAACCTCTACAAAAGGGTTGCAATATAAGTTTTAATCGAAATTTAGGAGTTCATACAATTGATTACGAGCTTTTCAACACGATTATATTGCAAAAACTCAATTTCTGTACTTTTTACTTAGTTAAAATTTTAAAGACTCCATTGTTAGGCCCATTTAGACCCGCTCGTCCGAAACCTCTACAAAAAGGGATGCAAAATAAGTTTTAATCCAAATTTAGGAGTTCATAAAATTGATTACGAGCTTTTCACTACGATTATATTGTAAAATCTCGATTTTTGTACTTTTTACTCAGTTAAAATTCTAACGGGTCCATTGTTCGGCCCATTTAGACACGCTCGTCCGAAACCTTTACAAAAAAAGACCGCAAAAGAAGTTAGAATCAAATTTTAGGAGTTCATATAATTGATTACGAGCTTTTCAACACGATTATATTGAAAATTCTCGATTACAGTTCTTTTTACTCAGTTAAAATTCTAACGGGTCCATTGTTCGACCCATTTAGACCCGCTCGTCCGAAACCTCTACAAAAGGGTTGCAAAATAAGTTTTAATCCAAATTTAGGAGTTCATACAATTTTTTACGAGCTTTTCAACACAATTTTTTACGAGCTTTTAATCCGAAACCTCTCCTTTATGGCCACATATTGATGCGGCTCGCCCTCTTTTTGTATCTATTCCAGATTTACATTTTCTTTATGTACCACGAGTTACTAATGTTCTAGCTCATACTATTGCCAATTGGGCCTTGCACTCTAGGTCGTCATTGTTTTTTGGGCCGGGCTTGCCCGATGTCTTACGCTCTATTGTACCGGTTGGTTTTCAACGCCCTTGATTATATATATATATATGTATGTGTGGGCACTCTTTTCCCCTTTAGGACCCCCTATGGGCCAGCCCAGTTGGGATTAGTGGGGTTTTTAATGAGGCCTTTTTCTCAAAAAAAAAATTCTAACGGGTCCATTGTTCGGCCCATTTAAAACCACTCGTCCGAAACCTCTACAAAAGGGTTGCAAAATAAGTTTTAATCCAAATTTATGAGTCCATACAATTAATTACGAGCTTTTCAATACGATTATATTGAAAAAAACTCGATTTCTGTACTTTTTACTCTGTTAAAATTCTAACGGATCCATTGTTCGGCCCATTTAAACCCGCTCGTCCGAAACCTTTACAAAAAAGACCGCAAAATAACTTAGAATCAAATTTTCGGAGTTCATATAATTTATTACGAGCTTTTCAACATGATTAAATTGCAAAATCTCGATTACAGTTCTTTTTACTCAGTTAAAATTCTAACGGGTCCATTGTTCGGCCCATTTAGACCCGCTCGTCCAAAACCTCTACAAAAGGGTTGCAAAATAAGTTTTAATCAAAATTTAGGAGTTCATACAATTAATTACGAGCTTTTCAACAGGATTATTTTGCAAAAACCCGATTTATGTACTTTTTACTCAGTTAAAATTCTAACGGGTCCATTGTTCGGCCCATTTAGACACGCTCGTCCGAAACCTTTACAAAAAAAGACCGCAAAAGAAGTTAGAATCAAATTTTAGGAGTTCATATAATTGATTACGAGCTTTTCAACACGATTATATTGAAAATTCTCGATTACAGTTCTTTTTACTCAGTTAAAATTCTAACGGGTCCATTGTTCGACCCATTTAGACCCGCTCGTCCGAAACCTCTACAAAAGGGTTGCAAAATAAGTTTTAATCCAAATTTAGGAGTTCATACAATTTTTTTACGAGCTTTTCAACACAATTTTTTACGAGCTTTTAATCCGAAACCTCTCCTTTATGGCCACATATTGATGCGGCTCGCCCTCTTTTTGTATCTATTCCAGATTTACATTTTCTTTATGTACCACGAGTTACTAATGTTCTAGCTCATACTATTGCCAATTGGGCCTTGCACTCTAGGTCGTCATTGTTTTTTGGGCCGGGCTTGCCCGATGTCTTACGCTCTATTGTACCGGTTGGTTTTCAACGCCCTTGATTATATATATATATATGTATGTGTGGGCACTCTTTTCCCCCTTTAGGACCCCCTATGGGCCAGCCCAGTTGGGATTAGTGGGGTTTTTAATGAGGCCTTTTTCTCAAAAAAAAAATTCTAACGGGTCCATTGTTCGGCCCATTTAAAACCACTCGTCCGAAACCTCTACAAAAGGGTTGCAAAATAAGTTTTAATCCAAATTTATGAGTCCATACAATTAATTACGAGCTTTTCAATACGATTATATTGAAAAAAACTCGATTTCTGTACTTTTTACTCTGTTAAAATTCTAACGGATCCATTGTTCGGCCCATTTAAACCCGCTCGTCCGAAACCTTTACAAAAAAGACCGCAAAATAACTTAGAATCAAATTTTCGGAGTTCATATAATTTATTACGAGCTTTTCAACATGATTAAATTGCAAAATCTCGATTACAGTTCTTTTTACTCAGTTAAAATTCTAACGGGTCCATTGTTCGGCCCATTTAGACCCGCTCGTCCAAAACCTCTACAAAAGGGTTGCAAAATAAGTTTTAATCAAAATTTAGGAGTTCATACAATTAATTACGAGCTTTTCAACAGGATTATTTTGCAAAAACCCGATTTATGTACTTTTTACTCAGTTAAAATTCTAACGGGTCCATTGTTCGGCCCATTTAGACCCGCTCGTCCGAAACCTTTACAAAAAAGATCGCAAAATATGTTTTAATCAAATTTTAGGAGTTCATATAGTTGATTAAGAGCTTTTCAACACGATAATATTGCAAAAACTTGATTTTTGTTCTTTTTACTCAGTTAATATTCTAATGGGACCATTGTTCGGCCCATTTAGACCCGCTCGTCCGAAACCTCTACAAAAGGGTTGCAAAATATGTTTTAATCCAAATTTAGGAGTTCATACAATTGATTACGAGTTTTTCAGCACAATTATATTGCAAAAACTCGATTTTTGTGCTTTTTACTCAGTTAAATTTCTAACGGGTCCATTGTTCGGCCCATTTAGAACCGCTCGTCTGAAACCTCTACAAAATGGTTGCAAAAAAAGTTTTAATCCAAATTTAGGATTTCATACAATTGATTACGAGCTTTTCAATACGATTATATTGCAAAATCTCGATTTCTGTACTTTTTACTCAGTTAAGATTCTAACGGGTCCATTGTTTGGCCCATTTAGACCCGCTCGTCCGAACCCTTTACAAAAAAGATCGCAAAATAAATTTTAATCAAATTTTAAGAGTTCATATAATTGATTAAGAGCTTTTCAACACGATTATATTGCAAAAACATGATTTCTATTCTTTTTACTAAGTTAATATTCTAACGGATCCATTGTTCGTCCCATTTAGACCCACTCGTCCAAAACCTCTAAAAAGGGTTGCAAAACAAGTGTTAATCCAAATTTAGGAGTTCATACAATTGATAACGAGTGTTTCAACACGATTATATTGCAAAAACTCGATTTCTGTACTTTTTACTTAGTTAAAATTCTATCGGGTCCATTGTTCGGCCCATTTAGACCCTATCGTCCGAAACCTATACAAAAGGGTGCAAATAAGTTTTAATCCAAATTTAGGAATGAATATAATTGATTACGAGCATTTCAGCATGATTATATTGCAAAAACTCGATTACAGTTCTTTTTACTTAGTTAAAATTCTAACGGGTCTATTGTTCGGCCCATTTAGACCCGATTTTTCGAAACCTATATAAAAAGGGTTGCAAAATAAGTTTTAATCCAAATTTAGGAATGCATATAATTGATTACGAGCTTTTCAACACGATTATATTGCAAAAACTCGATTTCTGTTCTTTTTACTCAGTTAATATTCTAACGGGTCCATTGTTCGGCCCATTTAGACCCGCTCGTCCGAAACCTCTACAAAAGGGTTGCAAAATAAGTTTTAATCCAAATTTAGGAGTTCATACAATTGATTACAAGCTTTTCAACACAATTATATTGCAAAAACTCGATTTTTCTGCTTTTTACTGAGTTAAAATTCTAAAGGGTCCATTGTTCCGCCCATTTAGACCCGCTCGTCTGAAACCTCTACAAAAGGGTTGCAAAATAAGTTTTAATCCAAATTTAGGAGTTCCTACAAATGTTTACGAGCTTTTCAACACTATTATATTGCAAAAAATCGATTTCTATACTTTTACTCAATTAAAATTCTAACGGGTCCATTGTTCGGACCATTTAGACCCGCTCGTCCGAAACCTTTACAAAAAAGATGGCAAAATAAATTTTAATCAAATTTTAGGAGTTCATATAATTGATTAAGAGCTCTTCAACACGAATATATTGAAAAAACTTGATTTCTGTTCTTTTTACTCAGTTAATATCCTAACGGGTCCATTGTTCGGCCCATTTAGACCCGCTGGTCTGAAACCTCTACAAAAGGGTTGCAAAATAAGTTTTAATCCAAATTTAGGAGTTCATACAATTGATTACGAGCTTTTCAACTCGATTATATTGCAAAGAATCGATTTCTATACTTTTACTCAATTAAAATTCCAACGGGTCCATTGTTCGGCCCATTTAGACCCGCTCGTCCGAAACCTTTACAAAAAAGATGGAAAAATAAATTTTAATCAAATTTTAGGAGTTCATATAATTGATTAAGAGCTCTTCAACACGAATATATTGAAAAAACTTGATTTCTGTTCTTTTTACTCAGTTAATATCCTAACGGGTCCATTGTTCGGCCCATTTAGACCCGCTTTTCTGAAACCTCTACAAAAGGGTTGCAAAATAAGTTTTAATCCAAATTTAGGAGTTCATATAATTGATTACGAGCTTTTCAACATGATTATATTGTAAAAACTCGATTACAGTTCTTTTTACTCAGTTAAAATTTTAACGGGTCCATTGTTCAGCCCATTTAGACCCGATCGTCCGAAACCTATACAAAAGGGGTTGCAAAATAAGTTTTAATCCAAATTTAGGAATGCATATAATTGATTACGAGCTTTTCAACACAATTATATTGCAAAAACTCGATTACTATACTTTTTACTCGGTTAAAATTCTAACGAGTCCATTGTTCGGCCCATTTAGACCCGCTCGTATGAAACCTCTACAAAAGGGTTGCAAAATAAATTTTAATCCAAATTTAAGAGTTCATACATATGATTACGAGCTTTTCAAAACGATTATATTGCAAAAACTAGATTTCTGTACTTTTTACTCCGTTAAAATTCTAAGGGGTCAATTGTTCGGCCCATTAATACCCGCTCGTCCGAAACCTCTACAAAAAAGATCGCAAAATAAGTTTTAATCAAACTTTAGGAGTTCATATAATTGATTAAGAGCTTTTCAACATGATTATATTGCAAAAACTCGATTTCTGTTCTTTTTACTCAGTCAATATTCTAATGGGTCCATTGTTCGGCCCATTTAGACCCGCTTGTCTGAAACCTCTACAAAAGGGTTGCAAAATAAGTTTTAATCCAAATTTAGGAGTTCATACAATTGTTTACGAGCTTTTCAACACGATTATATTGCAAAAACTCGATTTCTATACTTTTTACTCAATTAAAATTCTAACGGGTCCATTATTCGGCCCATTTAGACCCGCTCGTCCGAAACCTTTACAAAAAAGATCGCAAAATAAATTTTAATCAAATTTTTGGAGTTCATATAATTGATTAAGAGCTTTTCAACACGATTATATTGCAAAAACAGGATTTTTGTTCTTTTTACTCAGTTAATATTCTAACGGGTCCATTGTTCGGCCCATTTAGACCCGCTCGTCCGAAACCTCTACAAAAGGGTTGCAAAATAAGTTTTAATCCAAATTTAGGAGTTCATACAATTGATTACGAGCTTTTCAACACGATTATATTGCAAAAACTCGATTTCTGTTCTTTTTACTCAGTTAATATAATAACGGGTCCATTGTTCGGCCCATTTAGACCCGTTTGTCTGAAACCTCTACAAAAGGGTTGCAAAATAAGTTTTAATCCAAATATAGGAGTTCATACAATTGATTACAAGATTTTCAACATGATTATATTGCAAAAACTCGATTTCTGTACTTTTTACTCAATTAAAATTCTAACGGGTCCATTGTTCGGCCCATTTAGACACGCTCGTCCGAAACCTCTACAAAAAAGATCGCAAAATAAGTTTTAATCAAATTTTAGGAGTTCATATAATTGATTAAGAGCTTTTCAACACGATTATATTGTAAAAACTCGATTTCTGTTCTTTTTACTCAGTTAAAATTCTAACGGGTCCATTGTTCGGCCCATTTAGACCCGCTCGTCTGAAACCTCTACAAAAGGGTTACAAAATAAGTTTTAATCCAAATTTAGGAGTTCATACAATTGTTTACGAGCTTTTCAACACAATTATATTGCAAAAACTCGATTTCTGTTCTTTTTACTCAGTTAATATTCTAACGGGTCCATTGTTCGGCCCATTTAGACCCGCTCGTCTGAAACCTCTACAAAAGGGTTGCAAAATAAGTTTTAATCCAAATTTAGGAATTCATACAATTGTTTACGAGCTTTTCAACACGATTATATTGCAATAACTTGATTTCTATACTTTTTACTCAATTAAAATTCTAACGGGTCCATTGTTCGGCCCATTTAGACCCGCTCGTCCGAAACCTCTACAAAAAAGATCGCAAAATAAGTTTTAATCAAATTTTAGGAGTTCATATAATTGATTAAGAGCTTTCAACACGATTATATTGTAAAAACTTGATTTCTGTTCTTTTTACTCAGTTAATATTCTAACGGGTCCATTGTTCGGCCCATTTAGACCCGCTCGTCTGAAACCTCTACAAAAGGGTTGCAAAATAAGTTTTAATCCAAATTTAGGAGTTCATACAATTGTTTACAAGCTTTTAAACACAATTATATTGCAAAAACTCGATTTCTGTTCTTTTTACTCAGTTAATATTCTAACGGGTCCATTGTTCAGCCCATTTAGACCCGCTCGTCTGAAACCTCTACAAAAGGGTTGCAAAATAAGTTTTAATCCAAATTTAGGAGTTCATACAATTGTTTACGAGCTTTTCAACACAATTATATTGAAAAAACTCAATTTTTGTGCTTTTTACTCAGTTAAAATTCTAACGGGTCCATTGTTCGACCAATTTAGACCCGCTCGTCTGAAACCTCTACAAAAGGGTTGCAAAATAAGTTTTAATCCAAATTTAGGAGTTCATACAATTGTTTACGAGCTTTTCAACACGATTATATTGCAAAAACTCGATTTCTATACTTTTTACTCAATTAAAATTCTAACGGGTCCATTGTTCGGCCCATTTAGACCCGCTCGTCTGAAATCTTTACAAAAAAGATCGCAAAATAAATTTTAATCAAATTTTAGGAGTTCATATAATTGATTAAGAGCTTTTCAACACGATTATGTTGCAAAAACTCGATTTCTATATTTTTTACTCAGTTAAAATTCTAACGAGTCTATTTTTCGGCCCATTAGGACCCGCTCGTCTGAAACCTCTACAAAAGGGTTGCAAAATAAGTTTTAATCCAAATTTAGTAGTTCATACAATTGTTTACAAGCTTTTCAACACGATTATTTTGCAAAAACTCGATTTCTATACTTTTTACTCAATTAAAATTCTAACGGGTCCCTTGTTCGGCCCATTTAGACTCGCTCGTCCGAAACTTCTACAAAAAAGATTGCAAAAATAAGTTTTTAACAAATTTTAGGAGTTCATATATTTGATTAAGAGCTTTTCAACACGATTATATTGCAAAAACTCGATTTCTGTACATTTTACTCAGTTAAAATTCTAACGGGTCCATTGTTCGGCCCGTTTAGACCCGCTCGTCCGAAACCACTACAAAAGGGTTGCAAAATAAGTTTTAATCCAAATTTAGGAGTTTATACAATTGATTGCGAGCTTTTCAACACGATTATATTGCAAAAACTCTATTTCTGTTCTTTTTACTCAGTTAATATTCTAACGGGTCCATTGTTCGGCCCATTTAGACCCGCTCGTCTGAAACCTCTACAAAAGGGTTGCAAAATAAGTTTTAATCCAAATTTTGGAGTTCATACAATTGATTGCGAGCTTTTCAACACGATTATATTGTAAAAACTCGATTTCTGTTCTTTTTACACAGTTAATATTCTAACGGGTCCATTGTTCGGCCCATTTAGACCCGCTTGTCTGAAACCTCTACAAAAGGGTTGCAAAATAAGTTTTAATCCATATTTAGGAGTTCATACAATTGTTTACGAGCTTTTTAACACAATTATATTGCAAAAACTCGATTTTTGTTCTTTTTACTCAGTTAATATTCAAACGGGTCTATTGTCCAGCCCATTTAGACGCGCTCGTCTGAAACCTCTACAAAAAGGTTGCAAAATAAGTTTTAATCCAAATTTAGGAGTTCATACAATTGTTTACGAGCTTTTATACACAATTATATTGCAAAAACTCGATTTTTGTGCTTTTTACTCAGTTAAAATTCTAACGGGTCCATTGTTCGGCCCATTTAGACCCGCTCATCTGAAACCTCTACAAAAGGGTTGCAAAATAAGTTTTAATCCAAATTTAGGAGTTCATACAATTGTTTACGAGCTTTTCAACACGATTATATTGCAAAAACTTGATTTCTATACTTTTCACTCAAATAAAATTCTAACGGGTCCATTGTTCGGCCCATTTAGACCCGCACGTCCGAAACCTTTACAAAAAAGATCGCAAAATAAATTTTAATCAAATTTTAGGAGTTCATATAATTAATTAAGAGCTTCTCAACATGATAATATTGCAAAAACTTGATTTCTGTTCTTTTTACGTAGTTAATATTCTAACGGGTCCATTGTTCGGCCCGTTTAGACCCGCTCGTCCAAAACCTCTACAAAAGGGTTGCAAAATAAGTTTTAATCCAAATTTAGGAGTTTATACAATTGATTGCGAGCTTTTCAACACGATTATATTGCAAAAACTCGATTTCTAATCTTTTTACTCATTTAATATTCTAACGGGTCCATTGTTCGGCCCATTTAGACCCGCTCGTCTGAAACCTCTACAAAGGGTTGCAAAATAAGTTTTAATCCAAATTTTGGAGTTCATACAATTGTTTACGAGCTTTTCAACACGATTATATTGCAAAAACTCGATTTCTATACTTTTTACACAATTAAAATTCTAACGGGTCCATTGTTCGGCCCATTTAGACCCGCTCGTCCGAAACCTCTACAAAAAAGATCGCAAAATAAGTTTTAATCAAATTTTAGGAGTTCATATAATTGATTAAGAGCTTTTCAACACGATTATATTGTAAAAACTCGATTTCTGTTATTTTTACTCAGTTACTATTCTAAAGGGTCCATTGTTCGGCCCATTTAGACCCGCTCGTCTGAAACTTCTACAAAAGGGTTGCAAAATAAGTTTTAATCCAAATTTAGGAGTTCATACAAATGTTTACGAGCTTTTCAACACAATTATATTGCAAAAACTCGATTTCTGTTCTTTTTACTTAGTTAATATTCTAACGGGTCCATTGTTCAGCCCATTTAGACCCGCTCGTCCGAAACCTCTACAAAAGGGTTGCAAAATAAGTTTTAATCTAAATTTAGGAGTTCATACAATTGTTTACGAGCTTTTCAACACAATTATATTGCAAAAACTCGATTTTTGTGCTTTTTACTCAGTTAAAATTCTAAAGGGTCCATTATTCGGCCTATTTAGACCTGCTCGTCTGAAACCTCTACAAAAGGGTTGCAAAATAAGTTTTAATCCAAATTTAGGAGTTCATACAATTGTTTACGAGCTTTTCAACACGATTATATTGCAAAAACTCGATTTCTATACTTTTTACTCAATTAAAATTCTACCGGGTCCATTGTTCGGCCCATTTAGACCCGCTCGTCCGAAACCTTTACAAAAAAGATCGCAAAATAATTTTTAATCAAATTTTAGGAGTTCATATGATTGATTAAGAGCTTTTCAACACGATAATATTGCAAAAACTCGATTTTTGTTCTTTTTACTCAGTTAATATTCTAACGGGTCCATTGTTCGGCCCATTTAGACTCGCTCGTCCGAAACCTCTACAAAAGGGTTGAAAAACAAGTTTTAATCCAAATTTAGGAGTTTACACAATTGATTGCGAGCTTTTCAATACAATTATATTTCAAAAACTCGATTAATATACTTTTTACTTAGTGAAAATTCTAACGAGTCTATTTTTCGGCCCATTAGGACCCGCTGGTCTGAAACCTCTACAAAAGGGTTGCAAAATGTGTTTTAATCCAAATTTAGGAGTTCATACAATTGTTTAAAAGCTTTTCAACACGATTATATTGCAAAAACTCGATTTCTATACTTTTTACTCAATTAAAATTCTAACGGGTCCATTGTTCGGCCCATTTAGACCCGCTCGTCCGAAACCTCTACAAAAAAGATCGCAAAATAAGTTTTAATCAAATTTTAGGAGTTCATATAATTGATTAAGAGCTTTTCAACACGATTATATTGCAAAAACTCAATTTTTCTAAATTTTACTCAGTTAAAATTCTAACGGGTCCATTGTTCGGCCCATTTAGACCCGCTCGTCCGAAACCTCTACAAAAGGGTTGCAAAATAAGTTTTAATCAAAATTTAGGAGTTCATACAATTGATTACGAGCTTTTCAACACGATTATATTGCAAAAACTCGATTTTTGTTCTTTTTACTCAGTTAATATTCTAACGGGTCCATTGTTCGGCCCATTTACACCTGCTCGTCTGAAACCTCTACAAAAGTGTTGCAAAATAAGTTTTAATCCAAATTTAGGAGTTCATACAATTGTTTACGAGCTTTTCAACATGATTATATTGCAAAAACTCGATTTCTATACTTTTTACTCAATTAAAATTCTAACGGGTCCATTGTTCGGCCCATTTAGACCCGCTCGTCCGAAATCTCTACAAAAAAGATCGCAAAATAAGTTTTAATCAAATTTTAGGAGTTCATATAATTGATTAAGAGCTTTTCAACATGATTATATTGTAAAAACTCGATTTCTGTTCTTTTTACTCAGTTAATATTCTAACGGGTCCATTGTTCGGCCCATTTAGACCCGCTCGTTTGAAACCTCTACAAAAGGGTTGCAAAATAAGTTTTAATCCAAATTTAGGAGTTCATACAATTGTTTACGAGCTTTTCAACACGATTATATTGCAAAAACTCGATTTCTATACTTTTTACTCAATTAAAATTTTAACGGGTCCATTGTTCGGCCCATTTAGACCCGCTCGTCTGAAACCTTTACAAAAAAAGATCGTAAAATAAATTTTAATCAAATTTTAGGAGTTCATATAATTGATTAACAGCTTTTCAACACAATTATATTGCAAAAACTAGATTTCTGTTCTTTTTACTCATTTAATATTCTAACGGGTCAATTGTTCGGCCCATTTAGACCCGCTCGTCCGAAACCTCTACAAAAGGGTTTCCAAAATAAGTTTTAATCCAAATTTAGGAGTTCATACAATTGATTACGAGCTTTTCAACACAATTATATTGCAAAAACTCGATTTTTGTGCTTTTTTACTCAGTTAAAATTCTAACGGGCCCATTGTTCGGCCCATTTAGACCCGATCGTCTGAAACCTATACAAAGGGGTTGCAAAATAAGTTTTAATCCAAATTTAGGAGTTCATACAATTGATCACGAGCGTTTGAACATGATTATATTGCAAAAACTTGATTTTTGTGCTTTTTACTCAGTTAAAATTCTAATGGGTCCATTGTTCGGCCCATTTAGACCCGCTCGTCCGAAACCTCTACAAAAGGGTTGCAAAATAAGTTTTAATCAAAATTTAGGAGTTCATACAATTGTTTACGAGCTTTTCAACACGATTATATTGCAAAAACTCGATTTCTGTACATTTTACACAGTTAAAATTCTAACGGGTCCATTGTTCGGCCCATTTAAACCCGCTGGTCTGAAACCTCTACAAAAGGGTTGCAAAATAAGTTTTAATACAAATTTAGGAGTTTATACAATTGATTACGAGCTTTTCAACACAATTATATTTCAAAAACTCAATTATTATACTTTTTACTTAGTTAAAATTCTAACGGGTCTATTTTTCGGCCCATTAGGACCCGCTCGTCTGAAACCTCTACAAAAGGGTTGCAAAATAAGTTTTAATCCAAATTTAGGAATGTATAAAATTTATTACGAGGTTTTCAACACGATTATGTTGCAAAAACTCGATTTCTATATTTTTTACTCAGTTAAAATTCTAACGGGTCCACTGTTCGGCCCATTTAGACCCGCTCGTCCGAAACCTCTACAAAATGGTTGCAAAATAAGTATTAATCCAAATTTAGGAGTTCATACAATTGATCACGAGCGTTTCAACACGATTATATTGCAAAAACTAGATTTTTGTGCTTTTTACTCAGTTAAAATTCTAATAGGTCCATTGTTCGGCCCATTTAAACCCGCTTGTCCGAAACCTCAACAAAAGGGTTGCAAAATAAGTTTTAATCAAAATTTAGTTGTTCATACAATTGATTACGAGCTTTTCAACACAATTATATTGCAAAAACTCGATTTCTATACATTTTACTCAGTTAAAATTCTAACGAGTCCATTGTTCGGCCCATTTAGACCCACTTGTCTGAAACCTCTACAAAAGGGTTGCAAAATAAGTTTTAATCCAAATTTAGGAGTTTATACAATTGATTACGAGCTTTTCAACACAATTATATTTCAAAAACACGATTACTATACTTTTTACTTAGTTAAAATTCTAACGGGTCTATTTTTCGACCCATTAGGACCCGCTCGTCTGAAACCTCTACAAAAGGGTTGCAAAATAAGTTTTAATCCAAATTTAAGAGTTCATACAGATGATTACGAGCTTTTCAAAATGATTATATGGCAAAAACTAGATTTTTGAACTTTTTACTCTGTTTAAATTCTAACGGGTCCATTGTTCGGCCCATTTAGACTCGTTCGTCCGAAACCTCTACAAAAAAGATCGCAAAATAAGTTTTAATCAAAGTTTAGGAGTTCATATAATTGATTAAGAGCATTTCAACACGATTATATTGCAAAAATTTGATTTCTGTTCTTTTTACTTAGTTAATATTCTAACGGGTCCATTGTTCGGCCCATTTAGACCCGCTCGTCCGAAACCTCTACAAAAGGGTTGCAAAATAAGTTTAATCCACATTTAGGAGTCCATACAATTGATTACGAGCTTTTCAACACAATTATATTGCAAAAACTCGATTTTTGTGCTTTTTACTCTGTTAAAATTCTAACGGGTCCATTGTTCGGCACATTTAGACCCGATCGTCCGAAACCTATACAAAAGGGGTTGCAAAATAAGTTTTAATCCAAGTTTAGGAATGCATATAATTGATTACGAGCTTTTCAACATGATTATATTGTAAAAACTCGATTACAGTTCTTTTTACTCAGTTAAAATTCTAACATGTCCATTGTTCGGCCCATTTAGACCCGATCGTCCGAAACATAGACAAAAAGGGTTGCAAAATAAGTTTTAATCCAAATTTAGGAATGCATATAATTGATTACGAGCTTTTCAAAATGATTATATTGTAAAAACTCGATTACAGTTCTTTTTACTCAGTTAAAATTCTAACGGGTCCATTGTTCGGCCCATTTAGACCCGATCATCCGAAACCTCTACAAAAGGTTTGAAAAATAAGTTTTAATCCAAATTTAGGAGTTCATACAATTGAATACGAGCTTTTCAATACGATTATATTGCAAAAACTCGATTTCTGTACATTTTACTCAGTTAAAATTCTAACGGGTCCTTTGTTCGGCCCATTTAGACCAGCTCGTCCGAAACCTTTACAAAGAAGACCGCAAAATAAGTTAGAATCAAATTTTAGGAGTTCATATAATTGATTACGAGCTTTTCAACATGATTATATTGCAAAATCTCGATTACAGTTCTTTTTACTCAGTTAAAATTCTAACGGGTCCATTGTTCGGCCCATTTATACTCGCTCATCCGAAACCTCTACAAAAGGGTTGCAAAATAAGTTTTAATCCAAATTTAGGAGTTCATACAATTGTTTATGAGCTTTTCAACACGATTATATTGCAAAAACACGATTTCTGTTCTTTTTACTTGGTTAAAATTCTAACGGGTCCATTGTTCGCCCCATTTAGACCCGCTCGTCCGAAACTTCTACAAAAAAGACCGACAAACAAGTTAGAATCAAATTTTAGGATTTCATATAATTGATTACGAGCTTTCAACATGACTATATTGCAAAAACTTGATTTCTGTACTTTTTACTCAATTAAAATTCTAACGGGTCCATTGTTCGGCCCATTTAGACCCGCTCGTCCGAAACCTTTACAAAAAAGATCGCAAAATAAGTTTTAATCAAATCTTAGGAGTTCATATAATTGATTAAGAGCTTTTCAATATAATTATATTACAAAAACTCGATTTCTGTTCTTTTTACTCAGTTAATATTCTAACGGGTCCATTGTTCGGCCAATTTAGACCCGCTCGTCCGAAACCTCTTCAAAAGGGTTGCAAAATAAGTTTTAATCCAAATTTAGGAGTTCATACAATTGATTACGAACTTTTCAACACAATTATATTGCAAAACTCAATTTTTGTGCTTTTTACTCAGTTAAAATTCTAACGGGTCCATTGTTCGGCCCATTTAGACTCGCTCGTCCGAAACCTCTACAAAAGGGTTGCAAAATAAGTGTTAATCAAAATTTAGGAGTTCATGCAATTGATTACGAGCTTTTCAACACGATTATATTGCAAAAACTCGATTTCTATACTTTTTACTCAGTTAAAATTCTAATGGGTCCATTGTTCGGCCCATTTAGACCCGCCCGTCCGAAACCTTTACAAAAAAAGATCGCAAAATAAATTTTAATCAAATTTTAGGAGTTCAGACAATTGATTAAGAGCTTTTCAACACGATTATATTGCAAAAACAGGATTTCTATTCTTTTTACTCAGTTAATATTCTAACGGGTCCATTGTTCAGCCCATTTAGACCCGCTCGTCTGAAACCTCTACAAAAGGGTTGCAAAATAAGTTTTAATCCAAATTTAGGAGTTCATACAATTGTTTACGAGCTTTTCAACACGATTATATTGCAAAAACTCGATTTCTATACTTTTTACTCAATTAAAATTCTAACGGGTCCATTGTTCGGCCCATTTAGACCCGCTCGTCCGAAACCTTTACAAAAAAGATCGCAAAATAAATTTTAATCAAATTTTAGGAGTACATATATTTGATTAAGAGCTTTTCAACACGATTATATTGCAAAAATAGGATTTCTGTTCTTTTTACTCAGTTAATATTCTAACGGGTCCATTGTTCGGCCCATTTAGACCCGCTCGTCCGAAACCTC
The DNA here is from genome assembly GCA_030270665.1 of Hibiscus trionum. NCBI lineage: Eukaryota > Viridiplantae > Streptophyta > Magnoliopsida > Malvales > Malvaceae > Hibiscus > Hibiscus trionum. Next base: position 30,239,459 of record BSYR01000010.1, on the reverse strand, counting down.
TACAAAAGGGTTGCAAAATAAGTTTTAATCCAAATTTAAGAGTTCATACAGATGATTACGAGCTTTTCAAAATGATTATATTGCAAAAACTAGATTTTTGTACTTTTTACTCTGTTTAAATTCTAACGGGTCCATTGTTCGGCCCATTTAGACTCGTTCGTCCGAAACCTCTACAAAAAAGATCGCAAAATAAGTTTTAATCAAAGTTTAGGAGTTCATATAATTGATTAAGAGCTTTTCAACACGATTATATTGCAAAATTTTGATTTCTGTTCTTTTTACTCAGTTAATATTCTAACGGGTCCATTGTTCGGCCCATTTAGACCCGCTCGTCCGAAACCTCTACAAAAGGGTTGCAAAAATAAGTTTAATCCATATTTAGGAGTCCATACAATTGATTACGAGCTTTTCAACACAATTATATTGCAAAAACTCGATTTTTGTGCTTTTTACTCTGTTAAAATTCTAACGGGTCCATTGTTCGGCCCATTTAGACCCGATCGTCCGAAACCTATACAAAAGGGGTTGCAAAATAAGTTTTAATCCAAGTTTAGGAATGCATATAATTGATTACGAGCTTTTCAACATGATTATATTGTAAAAACTCGATTACAGTTCTTTTTACTCAGTTAAAATTCTAACAGGTCCATTGTTCGGCCCATTTAGACCCGATCGTCCGAAACATAGACAAAAAGGGTTGCAAAATAAGTTTTAATCCAAATTTAGGAATGCATATAATTGATTACGAGCTTTTCAAAATGATTATATTGTAAAAAATCGATTACAGTTCTTTTTACTCAGTTAAAATTCTAACGGGTCCATTGTTCGGCCCATTTAGACCCGATCGTCCGAAACCTCTACAAAAGGTTTGAAAAATAAGTTTTAATCCAAATTTAGGAGTTCATACAATTGATTACGAGCTTTTCAATACGATTATATTGCAAAAACTCGATTTCTGTACATTTTACTCAGTTAAAATTCTAACGGGTCCATTGTTCGGCCCATTTAGACCAGCTCGTCCGAAACCTTTACAAAGAAGACCGCAAAATAAGTTAGAATCAAATTTTAGGAGTTCATATAATTGATTACGAGCTTTTCAACATGATTATATTGCAAAATCTCGATTACAGTTCTTTTTACTCAGTTAAAATTCTAACGGGTCCATTGTTCGGCCCATTTTTACTCGCTCATCTGAAACCTCTACAAAAGGGTTGCAAAATAAGTTTTAATCCAAATTTAGGAGTTCACACAATTGTTTATGAGCTTTTCAACACGATTATATTGCAAAAACACGATTTCTGTTCTTTTTACTTAGTTAAAATTCTAACGGGTCCATTGTTCGCCCCATTTAGACCCGCTCGTCCGAAACTTCTACAAAAAAGACCGACAAACAAGTTAGAATCAAATTTTAGGATTTCATATAATTGATTACGAGCTTTCAACATGACTATATTGCAAAAACTTGATTTATGTACTTTTTACTCAATTAAAATTCTAACGGGTCCATTGTTCGGCCCATTTAGACCCGCTCGTCCGAAACCTTAACAAAAAAGATCGCAAAATAAGTTTTAATCAAATCTTAGGAGTTCATATAATTGATTAAGAGCTTTTCAATATAATTATATTACAAAAACTCAATTTCTGTTCTTTTTACTCAGTTAATATTCTAACGGGTCCATTGTTCGGCCCATTTAGACCCGCTCGTCCGAAACCTCTACAAAAGGGTTGCAAAATAAGTTTTAATCCAAATTTAGGAGTTCATACAATTGATTACGAACTTTTCAACACAATTATATTGCAAAACTCAATTTTTGTGCTTTTTACTCAGTTAAAATTCTAACGGGTCCATTGTTCGGCCCATTTAGACTCGCTCGTCCGAAACCTCTACAAAAGGGTTGCAAAATAAGTGTTAATCAAAATTTAGGAGTTCATGCAATTGATTACGAGCTTTTCAACACGATTATATTGCAAAAACTCGATTTCTATACTTTTTACTTAGTTAAAATTTTAATGGGTCCATTGTTCGGCCCATTTAGACCCGCCCGTCCGAACCTTTACAAAAAAGATCGCAAAATAAATTTTAATCAAATTTTAGGAGTTCATATAATTGATTAAGAGCTTTTCAACACGATTATATTGCAAAAACAGGATTTCTGTTCTTTTTACTCAATTAATATTCTAACGGGTCCATTGTTCAGCCCATTTAGACCCGCTCGTCTGAAACCTCTACAAAAGGGTTGCAAAATAAGTTTTAATCCAAATTTAGGAGTTCATACAATTGTTTACGAGCTTTTCAACACAATTATATTGCAAAACTCAATTTTTGTGCTTTTTACTCAGTTAAAATTCTAACGGGTCCATTGTTCGGCCCATTTAGACTCGCTCGTCCGAAACCTCTACAAAAGGGTTGCAAAATAAGTGTTAATCAAAATTTAGGAGTTCATGCAATTGATTACGAGCTTTTCAACACGATTATATTGCAAAAACTCGATTTCTATACTTTTTACTCAGTTAAAATTCTAATGGGTCCATTGTTCGGCCCATTTAGACCCGCCCGTCCGAAACCTTTACAAAAAAAGATCGCAAAATAAATTTTAATCAAATTTTAGGAGTTCAGACAATTGATTAAGAGCTTTTCAACACGATTATATTGCAAAAACAGGATTTCTATTCTTTTTACTCAGTTAATATTCTAACGGGTCCATTGTTCAGCCCATTTAGACCCGCTCGTCTGAAACCTCTACAAAAGGGTTGCAAAATAAGTTTTAATCCAAATTTAGGAGTTCATACAATTGTTTACGAGCTTTTCAACACGATTATATTGCAAAAACTCGATTTCTATACTTTTTACTCAATTAAAATTCTAACGGGTCCATTGTTCGGCCCATTTAGACCCGCTCGTCCGAAACCTTTACAAAAAAGATCGCAAAATAAATTTTAATCAAATTTTAGGAGTACATATAGTTGATTAAGAGCTTTTCAACACGATTATATTGCAAAAATAGGATTTCTGTTCTTTTTACTCAGTTAATATTCTAACGGGTCCATTGTTCGGCCCATTTAGACCCGCTCGTCCGAAACCTCTACAAAAGGGTTGCAAAATAAGTTTTAATCCAAATTTAAGAGTTCATACAGATGATTACGAGCTTTTCAAAATGATTATATTGCAAAAACTAGATTTTTGTACTTTTTACTCTGTTTAAATTCTAACGGGTCCATTGTTCGGCCCATTTAGACTCGTTCGTCCGAAACCTCTACAAAAAAGATCGCAAAATAAGTTTTAATCAAAGTTTAGGAGTTCATATAATTGATTAAGAGCTTTTCAACACGATTATATTGCAAAATTTTGATTTCTGTTCTTTTTACTCAGTTAATATTCTAACGGGTCCATTGTTCGGCCCATTTAGACCCGCTCGTCCGAAACCTCTACAAAAGGGTTGCAAAAATAAGTTTAATCCATATTTAGGAGTCCATACAATTGATTACGAGCTTTTCAACACAATTATATTGCAAAAACTCGATTTTTGTGCTTTTTACTCTGTTAAAATTCTAACGGGTCCATTGTTCGGCCCATTTAGACCCGATCGTCCGAAACCTATACAAAAGGGGTTGCAAAATAAGTTTTAATCCAAGTTTAGGAATGCATATAATTGATTACGAGCTTTTCAACATGATTATATTGTAAAAACTCGATTACAGTTCTTTTTACTCAGTTAAAATTCTAACAGGTCCATTGTTCGGCCCATTTAGACCCGATCGTCCGAAACATAGACAAAAAGGGTTGCAAAATAAGTTTTAATCCAAATTTAGGAATGCATATAATTGATTACGAGCTTTTCAAAATGATTATATTGTAAAAAATCGATTACAGTTCTTTTTACTCAGTTAAAATTCTAACGGGTCCATTGTTCGGCCCATTTAGACCCGATCGTCCGAAACCTCTACAAAAGGTTTGAAAAATAAGTTTTAATCCAAATTTAGGAGTTCATACAATTGATTACGAGCTTTTCAATACGATTATATTGCAAAAACTCGATTTCTGTACATTTTACTCAGTTAAAATTCTAACGGGTCCATTGTTCGGCCCATTTAGACCAGCTCGTCCGAAACCTTTACAAAGAAGACCGCAAAATAAGTTAGAATCAAATTTTAGGAGTTCATATAATTGATTACGAGCTTTTCAACATGATTATATTGCAAAATCTCGATTACAGTTCTTTTTACTCAGTTAAAATTCTAACGGGTCCATTGTTCGGCCCATTTATACTCGCTCATCTGAAACCTCTACAAAAGGGTTGCAAAATAAGTTTTAATCCAAATTTAGGAGTTCACACAATTGTTTATGAGCTTTTCAACACGATTATATTGCAAAAACACGATTTCTGTTCTTTTTACTTAGTTAAAATTCTAACGGGTCCATTGTTCGCCCCATTTAGACCCGCTCGTCCGAAACTTCTACAAAAAAGACCGACAAACAAGTTAGAATCAAATTTTAGGATTTCATATAATTGATTACGAGCTTTCAACATGACTATATTGCAAAAACTTGATTTATGTACTTTTTACTCAATTAAAATTCTAACGGGTCCATTGTTCGGCCCATTTAGACCCGCTCGTCCGAAACCTTAACAAAAAAGATCGCAAAATAAGTTTTAATCAAATCTTAGGAGTTCATATAATTGATTAAGAGCTTTTCAATATAATTATATTACAAAAACTCAATTTCTGTTCTTTTTACTCAGTTAATATTCTAACGGGTCCATTGTTCGGCCCATTTAGACCCGCTCGTCCGAAACCTCTACAAAAGGGTTGCAAAATAAGTTTTAATCCAAATTTAGGAGTTCATACAATTGATTACGAACTTTTCAACACAATTATATTGCAAAACTCAATTTTTGTGCTTTTTACTCAGTTAAAATTCTAACGGGTCCATTGTTCGGCCCATTTAGACTCGCTCGTCCGAAACCTCTACAAAAGGGTTGCAAAATAAGTGTTAATCAAAATTTAGGAGTTCATGCAATTGATTACGAGCTTTTCAACACGATTATATTGCAAAAACTCGATTTCTATACTTTTTACTTAGTTAAAATTTTAATGGGTCCATTGTTCGGCCCATTTAGACCCGCCCGTCCGAACCTTTACAAAAAAGATCGCAAAATAAATTTTAATCAAATTTTAGGAGTTCATATAATTGATTAAGAGCTTTTCAACACGATTATATTGCAAAAACAGGATTTCTGTTCTTTTTACTCAATTAATATTCTAACGGGTCCATTGTTCAGCCCATTTAGACCCGCTCGTCTGAAACCTCTACAAAAGGGTTGCAAAATAAGTTTTAATCCAAATTTAGGAGTTCATACAATTGTTTACGAGCTTTTCAACACGATTATATTGCAAAAACTCGATTTCTATACTTTTTACTCAAATAAAATTCTAACGGGTCCATTGTTCGGCCCATTTAGACCCGCTCGTCTGAAACCTTTACAAAAAAGATCGCAAAATAAATTTTAATCAAATTTTAGGTGTACATATAGTTGATTAAGAGCTTTTCAACACGATTATATTGCAAAAACAGGATTTCTGTTCTTTTTACTCATTTAATATTCTAACGGGTCCATTGTTCGGCCCATTTAGACCCGCTCGTCCGAAACCTCTACAAAAGGGTTGCAAAATAAGTTTTAATCCAAATTTAGGAGTTCATACAATTGATTAAGATCTTTTCAACACAATTATATTGCAAAAACTCAATTTTTGTGCTGTTTACTCAGTTAAAATTCTAACGGGTCCATTGTTCGGCCCATTTAGACCCGCTCGTCCGAAACCTCTACAAAAGGGTTGCAAAATAAGTGTTAATCCAAATTTAGGAGTTCATACAATTGATCACGAGCGTTTCAACACGATTATATTGCAAAAACTCGATTTCTGTTCTTTTTACTCAGTTAAAATTCTAACAGGTCCATTGTTCGGCCTATTTAGACCCGATCGTCCGAAACCTATACAAAAAGGGTTGTACAATAAGTTTTAATCCAAATTTAGGAAAGTATATAATTGATTACGAGCATTTCAACATGATTATATTGCAAAAACTCGATTTCTCTACTTTTTACTCAGTTAAAATTCTAACGGGTCAACTGTTCGGCCCATTTAGACCTGCTCGTCCGAAATCTCTACAAAAGGGTTGCAAAATAAGTTTTAATCCAAATTTAGGAGTTCATACAATTGATTACAAGCTTTTCAACACAATTATATTGCAAAAACTAGATTACTATACTTTTTACTTAGTTAAAATTCTAATGGGTCTTATTTTCGGCCCATTAGGACCCGCTCGTCTGAAACCTCTAAAAAAGGGTTGCAAAATAAGTTTTAATCCAAATGTAAGAGTTCATACAAATGATTACGAGCTTTTCAAAATGATTATATTGCAAAAACTAGATTTCTGTACTTTTTACTCCGTTAAAATTCTAACGGGTCCATTGTTCGGCTAATTTAGACCCGCTCGTCCGAAACCTCAAGAAAAGGGTTGCAAAATAAGTTTTAATCCAAATTTAGGAGTTCATACAATTGATTACGAGCTTTTCAATACGATTATATTGCAAAAACTTGATTTCTGTACTTTGTACTCAGTTAAAATTCTAACGGGTCCATTGTTCGTCCCATTTAGACCCGCTCGTCCGAAACCTCGACAAAAAGGTTGCAAAATAAGTGTTAATCCAAATTTAGGAGTTCATACAATTGATTACGAGCGTTTCAAAATGATTATATTGCAAAAACTCGATTTCTGTACTTTTTACTCAGTTAAAATTCTAACGGGTCCATTGTTCGGCCCATTTAGACCCGATCGTCCGAAACCTATACAAAAAGGGCTGCAAAATAAGTTTTAATCCAAATTTAGGAATGCATATAATTGATTACGTGCTTTTCAACATGATTATATTACAAAAACTCGGTTTCAATACATTTTACTCAGTTAAAATTCTAACGGGTCCACTGTTCGGCCCATTTAGACCCGCTCGTCTAAAACCTCTACAAAGGATTGCAAAATAAGTTTTAAACCAAATTTAGGAGTTCATACAATTGATAACGAGCTTTTCAATACTATTATATTGCAAAAACTCGATTTCTGTACTTTTTACTCAGTTAAAATTCTAACGGGTCCATTGTTCGGCCCATTTAGACTCGTTCGTCCGAAACCTTTACAAAAAAGATCGCAAAATAAGTTAGAATCAAATTTTGGGAGTTCATATAATTGATTACGAGCTTTTCAAAAACATTATTTTGCAAAATCTCGATTTCTGTTCTTTTTACTCAGTTAAAATTCTAACGGGTCCATTGTTCAGCCCATTTAGACCCGCTCGTCCGAAACCTCTACAAAAGAGTTGCAAAATAAGTTTTAATCAAAATTTCGGAGTTCATACAATTGTTTACGTGCTTTTCAACACGATTATATTGCAAAAACTCGATTTCTGTTCTTTTTACTCAGTTAAAATTCTAACGGGTCCACTGTTCGCTCTATTTAGACCCGCTCGTCCGAAACCTTTACAAAAAAGACCACAAAACAAGTTAGAATAAAATTTTAGGATTTCATATAATTGATTACGAGCTTTTCAACACGACTATATTGCAAAAACTTGATTTCTGTACTTTTTACTCGGTTAAAATTCTAACGGGTCCATTATTCGGCCCATTTAGACCCGCTCGTCCGAAACCTCTACAAAAGGGTTGCAAAATAAGTTTTAATCCAAATTTAGGAGTTCGTACAATTGATTACGAGCTTTTCAATACGATTATATTGTAAAATCTCGATTTCTGTACTTTTTACTCAGTTAAAATTCTAACGGTTCCATTGTTCGGCCCATTTACACACGCTCGTCCGAAACCTTAACAAAAAAGACCGCAAAAGAAGTTAGAATCAAATTTTAGGAGTTCATATAATTGATTACGAGCTTTTCAACACGATTATATTGAAAAATCTCGATTACAGTTCTTTTTACTCAGTTAAAATTCTAACGGGTCCATTGTTCGACCCATTTAGACCCGCTCGTCCGAAACCTCTACAAAAGGGTTGCAAAATAAGTTTTAATCCAAATTTAGGAGTTCATACAATTGTTTACGAGCTTTTCAACACGATTATATTGCAAAAACTCGATTTTTGTGCTTTTTACTCAGTTAAAATTCTAACGGGTCCATTGTTCGGACCATTTAGACCCGATCGTCCGAAACCTATACAAAAGGGGTTGCAAAATAAGTTTTAATCCAAATTTAGGAATGCATATAATTGATTACGAGCTTTTCAACATGATTATATTGTAAAAACTCGATTACAGTTCTTTTTACTCAGTTAAAATTTTAACGGGTCCATTGTTCGGCCCATTTTGACCCGATCGTCCGAAACCTATACAAAAGGGGTTGCAAAATAAGTTTTAATCCAAATTTAGGAAAGCATATAATTGATTACGAGCTTTTCAACACAATTATATTGCAAAAACTCAATTTTTCTGCTTTTTAGTCTATTAAAATTCTAACGGGTCCATTGTTAGGCCCATTTAGACCCTCTCGTCCGAAACCTCTACAAAAAGGTTGCAAAATAAGTTTTAATCCAAATTTAGGAGTTCATACAATTGATTAAGAGATTTTCAAACAGATTATATTGCAAAAACTCACTTTTGTACTTTCTACTCAGTTAAAATTCTAACGGATCCATTGTTCGGCCCATTTAGACCCGCTCGTCCGAAACGAATTTAACTAATTTCGCTAGTCTAAAAATAAATACTATTTACATACTCGAATAAAAAAAAACTTACATTATTTCGACGATAATTGCTTACGTGGCCATCTTCTAATCTCAGAAAACCCGCCATTATCACACTCAATCCAAATTTAGGAGTTCATATAATTGATTACGAGCTTTTCAACACAATTATTTTGCAAAAACTCGATTTCTGTACTTTTTACTCAGTTAAAATTCTAACGGGTCCATTGTTCGGCCCATTTAGACCCGCTTTTCTGAAACCTCTACAAAAATGTTGCAAAATAAGTTTTAATCCAAATTTAGGAGTTCATACAATTGATTAAGAGATTTTAAAACAGATTATATTGCAAAAACTCACTTTTTGTACTTTCTACTCACTTAAAATTCTAACGGATCCATTGTTCGGCACATTTAGACCCGCTCGTCCGAAACCTCTACAAAAGAGACCACAAAACAAATTAGAATCAAATTTTAGGAGTTCATATAATTGATTACGAGCTTTTCAACATGATTATATTGCAAAAACTCGACTTCTGTACTTTTTACTCGGTTAAAATTCTAACTGGACCATTTTTCGGCCCATTTAGACCCGCTTGTCCGAAACCTCTACAAAAAAGACCGCGAAATAAGTTAGAATCAAATTTAGGAGTTCATATAATTGATTACGAGCTCTTCAACACGATTATATTACAAAAACTCGATTATAGTACTTTTTACTCAGTTAAAATTCTAACGGGTCCATTTCTCGGCCCATTTAGACCCGCTCGTCCGAAACCTCTACAAAAGGGTTGGAAAATAAGTTTTAATCCAAATTTAAGAGTTCATACAATTGATTACGAGCTTTTCAACACGATTATATTGCAAAAACTCGATTTTTGTACTTTTTACTCAATTAAAATTCTAACAGGTCCATTGTTCGGCCCATTTAGACCCGCTCGTCCGAAACCTCTACAAAAGGGTTGCAAAATAAGTTTTAATCCAAATTTAGGAGTTCATACAATTGATTACAAGATTTTCAACATGATTATATTGCAAAAACTCGATTTCTGTACTTTTTTCTCAGTTAAAAATCTAACGGGTCCATTGTTCGGCCCATTTAGGCCCGCTCATCCGAAACCTCTACAAAAAAGACCGCAAAACAAGTTAGAATCAAATTTTAGGAGTTCATATAATTGATTACGAGCTTTTCAACATGATTATATTGCAAAAACTCGATTACTGTACTTTTTACTCAGTTAAAATTCTAACGGGTCCATTGTTCGGCCCATTTAGACCCGCTCGTCCGAAACCTCTACAAAAGGGTTGCAAAATAAGATTTAATCCAAATTTAGGAGTTCATACAATTGATTACGAGCTTTTTGACATGATTATATTGCAAAAACTCGATTTTATTACATTTTACTCAGTAAAAATTCTAACGGGTCCATTGTTCGGCCTAGGGGTGATATTGAGCCTGACCGGCTCGCGAGCTACTTGGGCTCGGCTCGGTCAAAACTCGGTCAAAGCTTGGCTCGGAATCTACATATACACTAAAATAAATTATGTGTTTGTATTTTCCTTCATTAGTTGATTGTTGTTTGATTTTGTATTTTCTTTAATTATGTGTTTGTATTATAAGAATATTTATTGATTATTTGGATTAATCTAATTTTTGGCACCTTTTTCCCCTTTCCATTCAATGAATTTCGTTTTAGTGTTGGTTATGAAAGAGATTTTTAACGAATATTTTATATAAAAAAAACTATAGCAAAATTTTCCATTTCGAGCCGAGCCGAGCCTGACGAGCCCGAGCCGAGCCTGACGAGCTTCGAGCCCGAGCCGAGCCCAATAAAATTGTTTTCGAGCCGAGCTCGAGCCTAAAATTCCGAGCTCGGCGAGCCTCGAGCCCGAGCCGAGCCCAATTACACTGTTTCCCAGCCGAGCCGAGCCTGGCCAGGCTCGGGCTCAGCTCGGCTCGTTATCACCCCTAGTTCGGCCCATTTGGACCCGCTCATCCGAAACCTCTACAAAAGGGTTGCAAAATAAGTTTTAATCCTAATTTAGAAGTTCATACAATTGATTACGAGATTTTCGACATGATTATATTGCAAAAACCCGATTTCTGTACTTTTTACTCAGTTAAAATTCTAACGGGTCCATTGTTCGACCCATTTAGACCCCCTCGTCCGAAACCTCTACAAAAAGGTTGCAAACTAAGTGTTAAACCAAATTTAAGGGTTCATACAATTGATTACAAGCTTTTCAACACGACTAAATTGCAAAAACTCGATTTATGTACTTTTTACTCCGTTAAAATTCTAACGGGTCCATTGTTCGGCCCATTTAGACCCCCTCGTCCGAAACCTCTACAAAAGGATTGCAAACTTAAGTGTTAATCAAAATTTAGGAGTTCATACAATTTATTACGAGCTTTTCAACACGATTATATTGCAAAAACTCGATTTCTATACTTTTTACTCCGTTAAAATTCTAACGGGTCTATTGTTCGGCCCATTTAGACCCGCTCGTCCGAAACCTCTACAAAAGGTTGCAAAATGAGTTTTAATCCAAATTCTAACAGATTATATTGCAAAAACTCACTTTTTGTACTTTCTACTCACTTAAAATTCTAACGGATCCATTGTTCGGCCCATTTAGACCCGCTCGTCCGAAACCTCTACAAAAGAGACCGCAAAACAAATTAGAATCAAATTTTAGGAGTTCATATAATTGATTACGAGCTTTTCAACATGATTATATTTCAAAAACTTGATTTCTGTACTTTGTACTCAGCTAAAATTCTAACGGGTCCAATGTTCGGCCCATTTAGACACGCTCATCCGAAACCTTTACAAAAGGGTTGCAAAATACGTTTTAATCCAAATTTAGGAGTTCATACAATTGATAACGAGCTTTTCAACACAATTAGATTGCAAAAACTCGATTTTTGTACTTTTTACTCAGTTAAAATTCTAACGGGTCCATTGTTCGGCCCATTTAGACTCGCTCGCCTGAAACTTCAACATAAAAGATCACAAAATAAATTAGAATCAAATTTTAGGAGTTCATATAATTGATAACGAGCTTTTCTACAAGATTACATTGCAAAAATTCAATTTCTGTACTTTTTACTTAGTTAAAATTCTAATGAGCTTTCTTAAAAAAAATCTAACGTGTCCATTGTTCGGCCCATTTAGACCCGCTCGTTCGAAACCTCTACAAAAAAGGGCTGCAAAATAAGTTTTAATCCTAATTTAGAAGTTCATATAATTGATTACGAGCTTTTCAACACTATTATATTGCAAAAACTTAATTTTTATACCTTTCACTCGGTTAAAATTCTAACGGGTCCATTGTTCGGCCCATTTAGACTCGATCGTCCGAAACCTTACGAAAAGGACCGCAAAGTAAGTTTTAATCGAAATTTAGGAGTTCATATAATTTATTACGAGCTTTTCAACACTATTATATTGCAAAAACTCGATTTCTGTACTTTTGACTCAGTTAAAATTCTAACGGGTCCATTTTTCGGCCCATTTAGACCCGCTCGTACGAAACCTCTATTATAATTGACCCTAAAACAAGTTAGAATCAAATTTTAGGAGTTCATATAATTGATTACGAGCTTTTCAACACGATTATATAGCAAAAACTCGATTTATGTACTTTTTACTCGGTTAAAATTCTAACGGGTCCATTGTTCGGCCCATTTAGACCCAATCGTCCGAAACCTCTACAAAAGGGTTGCAAAATAAGTTTTAATCCAAATTTAGGGGTTCATACAATTGATTACGAGCTTTTCAAAATAATTAGATTGCTAAAACTTGATTTTTGTACTTTTTACTCAGTTAAAATTCTAACGGGTCCATTGTTCGGCCCATTTAGACCCGCTCGTCCGAAACCTCAACAAAAAAGATTAGAAAATAAGTTAGAATCAAATTTTATGAGTTCATATAATTGATAACGAGCTTTTCAACACGATTATATTGCAAAAATTCAATTTCTATACTTTTTACTCAGTTAAAATTCTAACGGGCTTTTTAAAAAAAATTCTAGCGGGTCCATTGTTCGGCCCATTTAGACCCGCTCGTCCGAAACCTCTAAAAAAAGGGCTGCAAAATAAGTTTTAATCCAAATTTAGGAGTTCATATAATTGATTACGAGCTTTTCAACACTATTATATTGCAAAAACTTAATTTTTATACTTTTTACTCGGTTAAAATTCTAACAGGTCCATTGTTCGGCCCATTTAGACTCGCTCGTCCGAAACCTTACGAAAAGGACCGCAAAGTAAGTTTTAATCGAAATTTAGGAGTTCATATAATTGATTACGAGATTTTCAACACTATTATATTGCAAAAACTCTATTTCTGTACTTTTGACTTAGTTAAAATTCTAACGGGTCCATTGTTCGGCCCATTTAGACCCGCTCGTCCGAAACCTCTACAAAAAAGACCGCAAAACAAGTTAGAGTCAAATTTAGGAGTTCATATAATTGATTACGAGCCTTTCAACATGATTATATTGCAAAAACTCGATTACTGTACTTTTTACTCAGTTAAAATTCTAACGGGTCCATTGTTCGGCCCATTTAGACCCGCTCGTCCGAAACCTCTACAAAAAAGACTGCAAAACAAGTTAGAATCAAATTTAGGAGTTCATATAATTGATTACGAGCTTTTCAACACGATTATATTGCCAAAACTTGATTTCTGTACTTTTTACTCAGTTAAAATTCTAACGGGTCCATTGTTCGGCCCATTTAGACCCGCTCGTCCGAAACCTCTACAAAAAAGACCGCAAAACAAGTTTTAATCAAATTTTAGGTGTTCATATAATTGATTACGAGCTTTTCAACACGATTATATTGCAAAATCTCGATTACAGTTCTTTTTACTCAGTTAAAATTCTAACGGGTCCATTGGTCGGCCCAATTAGACCCGCTCGTCTGAAACCTTTACAAAAAGGTTGCAAAAGAAGTTTTAATCCAAATTTAGGAGTTCATACAATTGTTTATGAGGTTTTCAACACGATTATATTGCAAAAACTCGATTTCTGTACTTTTTACTCAGTTAAAATTCTAATGGGTCCATTGTTCAGCCTATTTAGACCCGCACGTCCGAAACCTTTACAAAAAAGACCGCAAAACAAGTTTTAATCAAATTTTAGGAGTTCATCTAATTGATTACGAGCTTTTCAACACGATTATATTGCAAAAACTTGATTTCTGTTCTTTTTACTCAGTTAAAATTCTAACGGGTCCATTGTTCGGCCCATTTAGACCCGCTCGTCTGAAACCTCTACAAAAGGGTTGCAAAATAAGTTTTAATCCAAATTTAGGAGTTCATACAATTGATTACGAGCTTTTCAACACGATTATATTGCAAAAACTCGATTACTGTATTTTTTACTCATTTAAAATTCTAACGGGTCCATTGTTCGCCCCATTTAGACCCGCTCGTCCGAAACCTCTACAAAAAGGGTTGCAAAATAAGTTTTAATCCAAATTTAGGAGTTCATACAATTGCTTACGAGCTTTTCAACACGATTATATTGCCAACACTCGATTTCTTTACTCAGTTAAAATTCTAACGGGTACATATTCGGCCCATTTAGACCCGCTCGTCCGAAACCTCTACAAAAGGGTTGCAAAATAAGTTTTAATCCAAATTTAGGAGTTCATACAATTGATTATGAGCTTTTAAACACAATTATATTGCAAAAACTCGATTTTTCTGCTTTTTACTCTGTTAAAATTCTAACGGGTCCATTGTTCGGCCCATTTAGACCCGCTCGTCCGAAACCTCTACAAAAGTGTTGCAAAATAATTTTTAATCCAAATTTAGGAGTTCATACAATTGATTAAGAGATTTTCAAATAGATTATATTGCAAAAACTCAGTTTTTGTACTTTCTACTCAGTTAAAATTCTAACGGATCCATTCTTCGGCCCATTTAGACCCGCTCGTCCGAAACCTCTACAAAAAAGACCGCAAAACAAGTTAGAATCAAATTTTAGGAGTTCATATGATTACAAGCTTTTCAACAAGATTATATTGCAAAAACTTGATTTCTGTACTTTGTACTCAGTTAAAATTCTAACGGGTCCATTGTTCGACCCATTTAGACTCGCTCATCCGAAACCTCTACAAAAGGGTTGCAAAATAAGTTTTAATCCAAATTTAGGAGTTCATACAATTGATTATGAGCTTTTCAACACAATTAGATTGCTAAAACTTGATTTTTGTACTTTTTACTCAATTAAAATTCTAACGGGTCCATTGTTCGGCACATTTAGACCCGCTCGTCCGAAACCTCAACAAAAAAGATTAGAAAATAAGTTAGAATCAAATTTTAGGAGTTCATATAATTGATAACGAGCTTTTCAACACGATTATATTGCAAAAATTCAATTTCTATACTTTTTACTCAGTTAAAATTCTAACGGGCTTTTTAAAAAAAATTCTAGCGGGTCCATTGTTCGGCCCATTTAGACCCGCTCGTCCGAAACCTCTAAAAAAAGGGCTGCAAAATAAGTTTTAATCCAAATTTAGGAGTTCATATAATTGATTACGAGCTTTTCAACACTATTATATTGCAAAAACTTAATTTTTATACTTTTTACTCGGTTAAAATTCTAACAGGTCCATTGTTCGGCCCATTTAGACTCGCTCGTCCGAAACCTTACGAAAAGGACCGCAACGTAAGTTTTAATCGAAATTTAGGAGTTCATATAATTGATTACGAGCTTTTCAATAGTATTATATTGCAAAAACTCGATTTCTGTACTTTTGACTCAGTTAAAATTCTAACGGGTCCATTGTTCGGACCATTTAGACCCGCTCATCCGAAACCTCTACAAAAAAGACCTCAAAACAAGTTAGAATCAAATTTAGGAGTTCATATAATTGATTACGAGCTTTTCAACACATTATATTGCCAAAACTCGATTTCTGTACTTTTTACTCAGTTAAAATTCTAACGGGTCCATTGTTCGGTCCATTTAGACCCGCTCGTCCGAAACCTCTACAAAAGGGTTGGAAAATAAGTTTTAATCCAAATTTAGGAGTTCATACAATTGATTACGAGCTTTTCAACACTATTATATTGGAAAAACTTAATTTTTATATTTTTTACTCGGTTAAAATTCTAACGGGTCCATTGTTCGGCCCATTTAGACTCGCTCATCCGAAACCTTACGAAAAGGACTGCAAAGTAAGTTTTAATCGAAATTTAGGAGTTCATATAATTGATTACGAGCTTTTCAACACTATTATATTGCAAAAACTCGATTTCTGTACTTTTGACTCAGTTAAAATGCTAATGGGTCCATTGTTCGGCCCATTTAGACTCGCTCGTCCGAAACCTCTACAAAAAAGACCGCAAAACAAGTTAGAATCAAATTTAGGAGTTCATATAATTGATTACGAGCTTTTCAACACGATTATATTGCCAAAACTCGATTTCTGTACTTTTTATTTAGTTACAATTCTAACAGGTCCATTGTTCGGCCTATTTAGACCCGCTCGTCCGAAACCTCTACAAAAAAGACTGCAAAACAAGTTTTAATCAAATTTTAGGAGTTCATATTATTGATTACGAGCTTTTCAACACGATTATATTGCAAAAACTCGATTTCTGTACTTTTTACTCAGTTAAAATTCTAACGGGTCCATTGTTCGGCCCATTTAGACCCGCTCGTCCAAAACCTCTACAAAAAAAGACCGCAAAACAAGTTTTAATCAAATTTTAGGAGTTCATATAATTGATTACAAGCTTTTCAACACGATTATATTGCAAAAACTCGATTTCTGTACTATTTACTCAGTTAAAATTCTAGCGGGTCCATTGTTCGGCCCATTTAGACCCGCTCATCCGAAACCTCTACAAAAGGGTTGGAAAAAAGTTTTAATCCAAATTTAAAAGTTCATACAATGGATTACGAGCTTTTCAACACGATTATATTGCCAAAACTCGATTTCTGTACTTTTTACTCAGTTAAAATTCTAACGGGTCCAATGTTCGGCCATTTAGACCCGCTCGTCCGAAACCTCTACAAAAAGACCGCAAAACAGGTTTTAATCAAATTTTAGGAGTTCATAAAATTGATTACGTGCTTTTCAACACGATTATATTGCAAAAACTCGATTTCTGTACTTTTTACTCAGTTAAAATTCTAACGGGTCTATTGTTCGGCCCATTTAGACCAGCTCGTCTGAAACCTCTACAAAGGGTTGGAAAAAAAGTTTTAATCCAAATTTAGGAGTTCATTCAATTGATTACGAGCTTTTCAACTCCATTATATTGCAAAAACTCGATTTCTGTACTTTTCACTCAGTTAAAATTCTAACGGGTCCATTGTTCGGCCCATTTAGACCCGCTCGTCCGAAACCACTACAAAAGGGTTGGAAAAAAGTTTTAATCCAAATTTAGGAGTTCATACAATTGATTACGAGCTTTTCAACACGATTATATTGCCAAAACTCAATTTCTGTACTTTTTACTCAGTTAAAATTCTAACGGGTCCATTGTTCGGCCATTTAGACCCGCTCGTCCGAAACCTCTACAAAAAGACCGCAAAACAGGTTTTAATCAAATTTTAGGAGTTCATAAAATTGATTGCGTGCTTTTCAACACGATTATATTGCAAAAACTCGATTTCTGTACTTTTTACTCAGTTAAAATTCTAACGGGTCTATTGTTCGGCCCATTTAGACCCGCTCGTCCGAAACCTCTACAAAAGGGTTGCAAAATAAGTTTTAATCCAAATTTAGGAGTTCATACAATTGAATAGGAGCTTTTCAACTCCATTATATTGCAAAAACTCGATTTCTGTACTTTTCACTCAGTTAAAATTCTAACGGGTCCATTGTTCGGCCCATTTAGACTCGCTCGTCCGAAACCACTACAAAAGGGTTGGAAAAAAGTTTTAATCCAAATTTAGGAGTTCATACAATTGATTACGAGCTTTTCAACACGATTATATTTCCAAAACTCGATTTCTGTACTTTTTACTCAGTTAAAATTCTAACGGGTCCATTGTTCGGCCATTTAGACCCGCTCGTCCGAAACCTCTACAAAAAGACCGCAAAACAGGTTTTAATCAAATTTTAGGAGTTCATAAAATTGATTACGTGCTTTTCAACACAATTATATTGCAAAAACTCGATTTCTTTACTTTTTACTCAGTTAAAATTCTAACGGGTCTATTGTTCGGCCCATTTAGACCCGCTCGTCCGAAACCTCTACAAAAGGGTTGCAAAATAAGTTTTAATCCAAATTTAGGAGTTCATACAATTGATTACGAGCTTTTCAACTCCATTATATTGCAAAAACTCGATTTCTGTACTTTTCACTCAGTTAAAATTCTAACGGGTCCATTGTTCGGCCCATTTAGACTCGCTCGTCCGAAACCACTACAAAAGGGTTGGAAAATAAGTTTTAATCCAAATTTAGTAGTTCATACAATTGATTACGAGCTTTTCGACACGACTATATTTCAAAAACTCGATTTCTATACTTTTTACTCAGTTAAAATTCTAACAGGTCCATTGTTCGGCCCATTTAGACCCCCTCGTCCGAAACCTCTACAAAAGGGTTGCAAAATAAGTTTTAATCCAAACTTAGGAGTTCATAAAATTGATTATGAGCTTTTCAACACAATTATATTACAAAAACTCCATTTTGTGCTTTTTACTCTGTTAAAATCCTAATGGGTCCATTGTTAGGCCCATTTAGACCCGCTAGTCCGAAACCTCTACAAAAGGGTTGGAAAATAAGTTTTAATACAAATTTAGGAGTTCATACAATTGATTACAAGCTTTTTAACACGATTATATTGCAAAAACTCGATTACTGTATTTTTTACTCATTTAAAATTCTAAAGAGTCCATTGTTTGCCCCATTTAGACCCGCTCGTAATCAATTGTATGAACTCCTAAATTTGGATTAAAACTTATTTAAAAGCCTTTTGATGAGGTTTTGGACGAGCGGGTCTAAATGGGCCGAGTTCATACAATTAATTAGAGTTTTTCAACATGATTATATTGCAAAAACTGGATTTATGTACTTTTTACTCAGTTAAAATTCTAATGGGTCCATTGTTCGGCCCATTTAGACCCGCTCGTCCGAAACCTCTACAAAAGGGTTGCAAAATAAGTTTTAATATAAATTTAGGAGTTCATACAATTGATTACGAGCTTTTTAACACGACTATATTGCAAAAACTCGATTTCATTACTTTTTACTCAGTAAAAATTCTAAAAGGTCCATTTTTCGGCCCATTTGGACCCGCTCATCCGAAACCTATACAAAAGGGTTGCAAAATAAGTTTTAATCCAAATTTAGGAGTTCATACAATTGATTAAGAGATTTTCAAACAGATTATATTTCAAAAACCCACTTTTTGTACTTTCTACTCAGTTAAAATTCTAACGGGTCCATTGTTCGGCCCATTTAGACCATCTCATCCGAAACCTCTACAAAAGGGTTGCAAAATAAGTTTTAATCCAAATTTAGGAGTTCATACAATTGATTATGAGCTTTTCAACACAATTATAATGCAAAAACTCGTTTTTTCTGCTTTTTACTCTGTTAAAATTCTAACGGGTCCATTGTTCGGCCCATTTAGACTCGCTCGTCCGAAACCTTAAGAAAAGGACCGCAAAGTAAGTTTTAATCGAAATTTAGGAGTTCGTATAATTGATTACGAGCTTTTCAACTGTATTATATTGCAAAAACTCGATTTCTGTACTTTTGACTCAGTTAAAATTCTAATGGGTCCATTGTTCGGACCATTTAGACCCGCTCGTCCGAAACCTCTACAAAAGGGTTGGAAAATAAGTTTTAATCCAAATTTAGGAGTTCATACAATTGATTACGAGCTTTTCAACACGATTATATTGCAAAAACTCAATTTCTGTACTTTTTACTCAGTTAAAATTCTAACAGGTCCATTGTTCGGCCCATTTAGACCCGCTCGTCCGAAACCACTACAAAAGGGTTACAAAATAAGTTTTAATCCAAATTTAGGAGTTCATACAATTGATTACGAGCTTTTCAACACGATTATATTAGAACAACTCGATTTATGTACTTTTTACTCAGTTAAAATTCTAACGGGTCCATTGTTCGGCCCATTTAGACCCGCTCGTCCGATACCTCTACAAAAAAGACCGCAAAACAAGTTAGAATCAAATTTAGGAGTTCATATAATTGATTACGAGCTTTTCAACATGATTATATTGCAAAAACTCGATTACAGTACTTTTTACTCAGTTAAAATTCTAACGGGTCGATTCTTCGACCCATTTAGACCCACTCGTCCGAAACCTCTACAAAAGGACCACAAAATAAGTTTTAATCCAAACTTAGGAGTTCATACAATTGATTATGAGCTTTTCAACACAATTATATTGCAAAAACTCAATTTTTGTGCTTTTTACTCTGTTAAAATTCTAATGGGTCCATTGTTCGGCCCATTTAGACCCGCTAGTCCGAAACTTCTACAACAGGGTTGGAAAATAAGTTTTAATACAAATTTAGGAGTTCATACAATTGATTACGAGCTTTTCAACACGATTATATTGCAAAAACTCGATTACTGTATTTTTTACTCATTTAAAATTCTAACGGGTCCATTGTTCGCCCCATTTAGACCCGCTCATCCGAAACCTCTACAAAAAGGGCTGCAAAATAAGTTTTAATCCAAATTCTAGGAGTTCATATAATTGATTAAGAGCTTTTCAACACGATTATATTGCAAAAACTCGATTACTGTACTTTTTACTCAGTTAAAATTGTAACGGGTCCATTGTTCGGCCCATTTAGACCCGCTCGTCCGAAACCCCCCCAAAAAGTGCTGCAAAATAAGTTTTAATCCAAATTTAGGAGTTCATATAATTGATTATGAGCTTTTCAACATGATTATATTGCAAAAACTCTATTTCTGTACTTTTTACTCTGTTAAAATTCTAACGGGTCCATTGTTCGGCCCATTTAGACCCACTCGTCTGAATCCTCTAAAAAAAGGACTACAAAATAAGTTTTAATCCATATTTAGGAGTTCATATAATTGATTATGAGCTTTTCAACACGATTATATTGCAAAAACTCGATTTCTGTACTTTTTACTCAGTTAAAATTCTAACGGGTCCATTGTTCGGCCCATTTAGACCCGCTCATCCGAAACCTCTACAAAAGGGTTGCAAAATAAGTTTTAATCCAAATTTAGGAGTTCATACAATTGATTACGAGCTTTTCAACACGATTATATTGCAAAAACTCAATTTCTGTACTTTTTACTCGGTTAAAATTCTAACGGGTCCATTGTTCGGCCCATTTAGACCTGGTCGTCCGAAACCTCTACAAAAGGGTTGCAAAATAAGTTTTAATCTAAATTTAGCAGTTCATACAATTGTTTACGAGCTTTTCAACGCGATTATATTGCAAAAACTCGATTTATGTACTTTTTACTCAGTTAAAATTCTAACAGGTCCATTGTTCGGCCCATTTAGACCCGCTCGTCCGAAACCTCTACAAAAGGGTTGGAAAATAAGTTTTAATACAAATTTAGGAGTTCATACAATTGATTACAAGCTTTTTAACACGATTATATTGCAAAAACTCGATTACTGTATTTTTTACTCATTTAAAATTCTAAAGAGTCCATTGTTTGCCCCATTTAGACCCGCTCGTAATCAATTGTATGAACTCCTAAATTTGGATTAAAACTTATTTAAAAGCCTTTTGATGAGGTTTCGGACGAGCGGGTCTAAATGGGCCGAGTTCATACAATTAATTAGAGTTTTTCAACATGATTATATTGCAAAAACTGGATTTATGTACTTTTTACTCAGTTAAAATTCTAATGGGTCCATTGTTCGGCCCATTTAGACCCGCTCGTCCGAAACCTCTACAAAAGGGTTGCAAAATAAGTTTTAATATAAATTTAGGAGTTCATACAATTGATTACGAGCTTTTTAACACGACTATATTGCAAAAACTCGATTTCATTACTTTTTACTCAGTAAAAATTCTAAAAGGTCCATTGTTCGGCCCATTTGGACCCGCTCATCCGAAACCTATACAAAAGGGTTGCAAAATAAGTTTTAATCCAAATTTAGGAGTTCATACAATTGATTAAGAGATTTTCAAACAGATTATATTTCAAAAACCCACTTTTTGTACTTTCTACTCAGTTAAAATTCTAACGGGTCCATTGTTCGGCCCATTTAGACCATCTCATCCGAAACCTCTACAAAAGGGTTGCAAAATAAGTTTTAATCCAAATTTAGGAGTTCATACAATTGATTATGAGCTTTTCAACACAATTATAATGCAAAAACTCGTTTTTTCTGCTTTTTACTCTGTTAAAATTCTAACGGGTCCATTGTTCGGCCCATTTAGACTCGCTCGTCCGAAACCTTAAGAAAAGGACCGCAAAGTAAGTTTTAATCGAAATTTAGGAGTTGGTATAATTGATTACGAGCTTTTCAACAGTATTATATTGCAAAAACTCGATTTCTGTACTTTTGACTCAGTTAAAATTCTAATGGGTCCATTGTTCGGACCATTTAGACCCGCTCGTCCGAAACCTCTACAAAAGGGTTGGAAAATAAGTTTTAATCCAAATTTAGGAGTTCATACAATTGATTACGAGCTTTTCAACACGATTATATTGCAAAAACTCAATTTCTGTACTTTTTACTCAGTTAAAATTCTAACAGGTCCATTGTTCGGCCCATTTAGACCCGCTCGTCCGAAACCACTACAAAAGGGTTGCAAAATAAGTTTTAATCCAAATTTAGGAGTTCATACAATTGATTACGAGCTTTTCAACACGATTATATTAGAACAACTCGATTTATGTACTTTTTACTCAGTTAAAATTCTAACGGGTCCATTGTTCGGCCCATTTAGACCCGCTCGTCCGATACCTCTACAAAAAAGACCGCAAAACAAGTTAGAATCAAATTTAGGAGTTCATATAATTGATTACGAGCTTTTCAACATGATTATATTGCAAAAACTCGATTACAGTACTTTTTACTCAGTTAAAATTCTAACGGGTCGATTCTTCGACCCATTTAGACCCACTCGTCCGAAACCTCTACAAAAGGACCACAAAATAAGTTTTAATCCAAACTTAGGAGTTCATACAATTGATTATGAGCTTTTCAACACAATTATATTGCAAAAACTCAATTTTTGTGCTTTTTACTCTGTTAAAATTCTAATGGGTCCATTGTTCGGCCCATTTAGACCCGCTAGTCCGAAACTTCTACAAAAGGGTTGGAAAATAAGTTTTAATACAAATTTAGGAGTTCATACAATTGATTACGAGCTTTTCAACACGATTATATTGCAAAAACTCGATTACTGTATTTTTTACTCATTTAAAATTCTAACGGGTCCATTGTTCGCCCCATTTAGACCCGCTCATCCGAAACCTCTACAAAAAGGGCTGCAAAATAAGTTTTAATCCAAATTCTAGGAGTTCATATAATTGATTAAGAGCTTTTCAACACGATTATATTGCAAAAACTCGATTACTGTACTTTTTACTCAGTTAAAATTGTAACGGGTCCATTGTTCGGCCCATTTAGACCCGCTCGTCCGAAACCCCCCCAAAAAGTGCTGCAAAATAAGTTTTAATCCAAATTTAGGAGTTCATATAATTGATTATGAGCTTTTCAACATGATTATATTGCAAAAACTCTATTTCTGTACTTTTTACTCTGTTAAAATTCTAACGGGTCCATTGTTCGGCCCATTTAGACCCACTCGTCTGAATCCTCTAAAAAAAGGACTACAAAATAAGTTTTAATCCATATTTAGGAGTTCATATAATTGATTATGAGCTTTTCAACACGATTATATTGCAAAAACTCGATTTCTGTACTTTTTACTCAGTTAAAATTCTAACGGGTCCATTGTTCGGCCCATTTAGACCCGCTCGTCCGAAACCTCTACAAAAGGGTTGCAAAATAAGTTTTAATCCAAATTTAGGAGTTCATACAATTGATTACGAGCTTTTCAACACGATTATATTGCAAAAACTCAATTTCTGTACTTTTTACTCAGTTAAAATTCTAACGGGTCCATTGTTCGGCCCATTTAGACCCGCTCGTCCGAAACCTTTACAAAAAAGACCGTAAAATAAGTTAGAATCGAATTTTAGGAGTTCATATAATTGATTACGAGCTTTTCAACACGATTATATTGCAAAAACTCGATTACAATACTTTTTACTCAGTTAAAATTCTAACGGGTCCATTGTTCGGCCCATTTAGACCCGGTCGTCCGAAACCTCTACAAAAGGGATGCAAAATAAGTTTTAATCCAAATTTTGGAGTTCATACAATTGATTACGAGCTTTTCAACACGATTATATTGCAAAAACTCGATTTTTGTACTTTTTACTCATTTAAAATTCTAATGGGTCCATTGTTCGGCCCATTTAGACCCGCTCGTCCGAAACCTTTACGAAAAAGATCGCCATATAAGTTAGAATCAAATTTTAGGAGTTCATATAATTGATTAAGAGCTTTTCAACATGATTATATTGCAAAAACTCGATTATTGTACTTTTTACTCAGTTAAAATTCTAACGGGTAAAAATTCCAACGGGTAACGGTTGATGAAAACTCTCTCAATTTTTTTCTCTCTAATTCTCCCTTTCATTTTTTCCTTCTACCCCGACCACAACAACCACCACCTTTCACCCTTCCACCACCACTTCTACCACCTCTCCCTCTCACCTCTGCCGCGGTGGTGCTTGTTTAGCACCCAAACGGTGACAGTGGGAAACCGACCCATCACCCCATGGAATTTTGCTTTCCCATTGGCTTTGCCATGGCTCTATCTAGCCCTCTGTCGATCTTTCCAAGCTGGTTGGTGCCACATTACTCTCCGGCAAAGGAATACCACTGGAGTTATTTGTATCCATCCCTCACCAACATGTACAGGTTTGCTTATTATTTTTATTACTGTCATGGAGACCTCACTCTCCAATGCTGACGAACACTCTCTACCAAAGATTTCTACCGTCATCCACAATTATCCTAGTTAATTCATTCATAACTATTCTAAGTAATCTTAATAATTTTGTAGAATGTTTTGATTATGCTGGGTCACACTCATGGGTGCCCTTCGTCATCCCAGCCCCCTTAATCAGGGCACAAGGTTCATCCTGGCCGTCAAGGCCTTGTATTTTTGCTTCTCTTGAAAAATGGCACGAGACTTGTAAGTCTCTCGTTATCATGTTTTTCTTACCAATTGCATGGAGATGGCATGCATGCAAACGGACGCATAGCTGCAACCAAATACGACATGCAACACCTATATTATATTTGAGACATTTTATCATCATATGTTTATTAGTGATGTTACTCAAGTCTGGCTTGTTGATTGCTGGCAGTTTTTCAGGACTCATCTCGAGCCCATCGTTGGTTGCAGTTAGGGTTTTTCTATTCCCCTCCATGCATACGTTGATGGCAGATTGTGAGACGTTGGTTTCCTGGGCCCGTTACCCTGCTGCCACCGTCTCCATGAACGGTAACGGCCCTGTTTACTCTCAACGGAGGCGAGGCAAAACTTTGAGGTTCCATTGTTCCATTATTTCCGAGATTTTTTTTGTTCCGAAAAATTGGGATAACCAAAAATACCTCCCATTCCACATTTCGAATTTTCTTAACGGATAATTCCCTATATATCAGGAATCCATTTCCTTTTGATCTCACTTTCAATTTCACATTATCTAAGTTTAGAATATTTTTTGAAGTTGTTGGGAAAGCTATCACTATCTCTTCTAATCTTCATATACCATACACTTTCAAATTCTATTTCAAACTTATTTTATCTAAGTTAAAATTGAACTTTGAATTTGCTGGGAAAGAATTTGTTCATCTCTTTTCGGGGAATCTACAAATCTTTAGGATTACCATACATTTAAAATTTAAGATAAACATAAATTTAAAATTTATTTTATCTTTTGAAATCTCTCCTACTCATTCGGAATTATCAATCCCATCTAAGGTATTACTTCTCTTCAACACATATATTTCACCTTGGCCGCCAGCTTCAGCTTTTGTATGTTGGCTGCACCATTCTTCTCTCTACCACTACAACAACTTTAACTGTTACTTCACCATGGCCTCCTCAGATTTTTTTCTATCACGCTTTGACAACCTCCAGTTTATTGCTTAGGAACAACATTTGGTTTTTGCACCAGCTTCGACCAAAGCCATCCCCCTCGATGATTACAAATCATCTCTGATAGGGAAGCTTTTTCCAACGAAAACTTTCGATGAAGCTGCGTTGGTACGCATTTTTTCGACAGTTTGGAAAGGTGATAAGCTATCAACGGTAACGGCCCTAGGATCAGGATTCTTTATGTTTAAATTTTAGACAACGGCTCGTAGAGATGATGTCCTTAAGCGAGGCCCATGGACGTTCAAAAAGGACTGGCTTGCTCTACTGCCAATCCAACCAAAACTCACCATTGATGGATATGCTTTCACTCATATGCGAATCTGGGTTCAGATTCACAAAGTTCCCCTAGCTATGATGACCGGGGACACGGTTTCCAACATCACTGGGCGGGCACTTGGTAGCGGCCTTAGAGCCGTCATGGGAACTGATTCCCGAAAATCGGAAGATGGGAATATGGTCAAGTTCCTCCGCGTTTGGATCCAAGTAGATGTTGCTCGACCATTGCACCGTTTTGTGGCTATGGGAATAGCTGATTAGGAGCCACAAATACTCCCCGTCCAATATGAGAAGTTGCCCACATTCTGCCATGTGTGTGGAATCCTCTGTCATCTATGTGCTTCTTGCGCTGACTTTAAGGATGCCAAACCAGAAGCACTACAATACGGTGATTGGCTACGTGCCCCTACTCCGAAAGGCAAATCTAAGGTTGCAAGCAAAGGACGAGTTCGATATTTCGAACCAGCATGCCCTTTAATAACACCAGCTGTTACTAAGGGTATTTTCATTTCATTTTATTTCGATCTCTTTTGTAATTTTACACTCCATCATTTTCTACTGTTTATTAATTTCCCCGTTCATTTACATTTGTCTAGATGTAAACGGTAAAGGGGAAAAGGTGGTAGGGATTGCAAAAACATCCCAGCAGCAGCCTCATGTTGCAACGGATATAGTGCCTGATGCTGCTCCAACAACAGTGGCACACGAGGACCCTGCGGATACTATGGCTGATGTTGCAGCCAATCCATCGCTGGGCATATCGGACCCACCCGCAACTGCTGATGTGGCTGTTCCGATTGAGGATGATGCTGCCAGCGAACAGCATGCATCCCCTTCAGCAGCACAAACAATTGAGCCACTAAATGTGGCACCTTTGGACATCATACCGGCAGATGCAGAATCTGTCACAAATGGTTCCCCCAAGGTCACTCCAGCCACGAATGATGCTGCTGCCTCCTCCACTCCGCCAGAGAAGCGGTTTGTACTGATCAATGACGATGGTATACCGGTGCCTGCAGCTGCTCCTCCCATTTCCACTACTGTAGGGGTTGGAAGTAATGTGTATACCAACCCAAAATTTGAGGATTGGTTGGCTGCAACGTCGGGACCTACTAATGGAGCAACTAGCTCCCACAAGACAAAACGTAGCCCTCCGGTGGTTGCTGTTGATGTTACCAAGAGGCCGAGAACCTCCCCCTCCGCTCAGGCTAAGCCGGTGAAACCCGGAGTGACCTCTGACAAACCTTCCAAACTATCTAAAGCTGGGATGAGCAGCAAAATCTCTTCAGCAGCGGTTGACGTTCAACCCCGCTGAGAGAAATGAGGATCTTTTGTTGGAACTGCCGCGGTCTTGGTTCCCCGACGGCAGTTCAAGGGTTGAGCACCATTGCTCGTAGGTTGCAACCGGATGTTATATTTTTGTCTGAAACTCGCTTATGTCGTTATTATTATGATCGTTTAAGGATTTTATTAGATATGCATGGCTGCATCCATGTTGATAGCAGCCTCACATGCTCCGGACTTATTATATTTTAGAATAATAAAATTGAACTTGATTTGCTCTCGTATTCTGATCGATCCATCGATGTTATTTTAAATTCGCATGATGAATGTTTTCGTTTTACGGGCATATATGGTTACGCTGACACAAATGTGAAGTCTAAAACGTGGGATTTGATTGATTCTTTGCGTCACGCTTCACCAATGCCTTGGTTAATTGCCAGTGACCTTAATGATATTTTATCAGATTCAGAAAAACAAGGAGGCTGTCACCGACCGCAGTCGCAAATCACTAGCTTTCGCGAATGTTTATCTCGCAATAGTCTTTTTGATTGCAAGCCAACATCGGGTTGGTTCACTTGGTCCCGAACAGGGCCTAACGTCTCAACTGTTTGTGAACGACTTGATCGTTTTCTAGCATGCAATGCATGGCTTAGTGAAAATTCCACATTCCAATGCCGTAATATTTTCCCCCGGAATCTGACCATTATGTCATAGTCATGGACACAAAACATGCTCTCCAGCGCGACACTGCTCCTCGAGAGACCTTTGACCATTTCCTTTTTGAATCTTGTTGGGCAAAATTATCCATCATGCATCTCGACCTTCCAACAGGCATGGGCGAATGCATCGGGCAATTTGCCTGATAAATTACGTACGGTTGGCAACCATCTTCGCGATTGGCAATCGCATCGCCGATAGCAATCACACAACCGCATTGCGGAACTACAACGCAAAATCAATTCATACATGCGATGTCGTCAACTACCGACTACGATGCTAAATGACCTGCGAGACGCAAAACTAGAGCTTCGACGTCTTCTAGACGTACGTGAAGCCTACTGGGCACAACAATCGCGGGTCACATGGTTGTCCCAAGGGGACAAAAACACGTCTTTTTTCCACGCTAGAGCCTCTAAGCGAAGGAAAAAGAACACTATTCGTGGCCTTCACGATGGGAACCGTGTTTGGCATACATCTACGCCTAGGCTTCTTCAAATTGCCTCGGATTATTTTCGGACGCTATTTACATCGTCCAACCCTAGTTCTTCGCCACGTCTGCTGGAACAAATCCCTCCGGTCGTCACTCCATTAATGAATACTTCTCTGTTGCGACCATTCACAGAGAGTGAAGTGCTTGCCGCCTTCTTGGATATTAGTCCAAGGAAAGCTCCTAGCATCGATGGATTTCCTAGTGGTTTCTTCAAGCAACACTAGAACATCATTGGGCCTGAATTTATTCAGCTTTGCTTAAGTCTATTGCGCGGGGAAGCCGACATGTTGGCTGTAAATAAAACGGTCATCGTGC
This sequence comes from Hibiscus trionum, assembly GCA_030270665.1. Lineage (NCBI taxonomy): Eukaryota > Viridiplantae > Streptophyta > Magnoliopsida > Malvales > Malvaceae > Hibiscus > Hibiscus trionum. Next base: position 30,210,433 of record BSYR01000010.1, on the reverse strand, counting down.
TTATTCCAAAGGTGGCGGACCCAGCAAACATGCGCCAGTTTCGACCAATTAGCTTATGCACGGTCAGATACAAAACGGTTGCTAAGGTTCTTGTTAACCGACTTAAGCCTGTTCTACCAGATTGTATCAGTGATGCACAGACAGCCTTTGTTCGTGGCAGGAACATATCCGACAACATCTTAATCGCTCTTGAGCTTGTGCATACCCTCCACTCGAATAGCGATGCCATTTACCAAGGGGCTGCATTGAAACTGGATATGGAGAAGGCCTTCGACAAAGTTGAATTGTCGTTCCTTCGGGATGTGATGTCACGAATGGGCTTTGCACTTGAATGGGTACACCTTATACTTCGTTGTGTCTCCTCGGTCTCTTTTTCTGTTAGAATTAATGGGACTCTATCTGATGAGTTTGTACCTGCTCGTGGCATCCGACAGGGTGACCCCCTCTCCCCATTCCTCTTTCTCATTTGTTCCCAAGGGTTATCCGCAGCCCTTGAATCCGAACAACGGGAAGGGCGCCTCCTCGGCTTACAAGACAACCGACATGGACCTCGGATCACACATCTGCTATTTGCTGATGATAGCATTGTTTTCCTTCGTAATTGCCCTGATGAGGTTGATAGGTTGAAAGAGATTCTACGCCTATATGAATCCTCCTCAGGACAAACTGTTAATTTCGATAAGTCCACGGCCTACTGCAGTTCACGTTGTTTTGAGACCTTCATTCAGGCAGTTCAATTGACTCTCGGTGTGCGCATTGTTGAGGACCCGAGTATCTATCTCGGAGTTCCTCTCATGATAGGGAGGAATCGAACGGAATGTCTAGGATTTGTCCGTGACAAATTCAGTTCTCGAATAACTAAATGGGACACCAACTTACTTTCCTTCAGTGGGTGCGAAACACTGATAAAGTTGGTGGCACAAGCCATACCTCAGTATGTTATGTCTTGTTACCTGCTCCTGCAGAACATCATAGACGATATGACTAGCTCGATCCGTCGATACTGGTGGTCTGGCCGCAGTAACAAACGAGGCTGGCCTATTCTATCTTGGGACTCTATTTGTGATCCCAAGGCAGCAGGGGGAATGGGCTTTAGGAATCTAAACGATTTCAACATTGCTCTTTTAGGTAAACAATTATGGAGGCTGATCCATTCGCCTGAATCCCTCATTGCGCGTGTCTTACGCTCACGTTACTTTCCTTCTGGGAAATTATTGGACGCTAAGCTAGATCGACGCGCGTCATTCGCTTGGCGTGGTCTTTAGAAGGCCCTGCAACGATTGCAGTCGGGTTTCTTTTGGTGACCCGGAATCCAGAGTCAGATCCGTATCCACCGCGACCCTTGGGGCGGAGCCTCCAGTTTATCCTTCTTTGGAAATTATCAAGACAAGGATGAACTCCCCTTACGGTGTCGTGACTTCATGATCCCCAATCAAGCGTCTTGGGACGAACTCAAAGTCCGCCAGCATTTTGACTGGGATGATGCTGATGCCATATTGTGTGTGCCAATCTCCAATGAGCGGCGCGATGTATTACTTTGGGGCTATCATGACACGGGGATATATTCGGTGCGCTCCGGATACCTATTCTTACGATGTCCAGTCAGACCTATCGGCTATCCTTCTCCCCTTTGGCGGGCTATTTCCAAAGCGAGCACCCTCCCGAAGATTTGATCCTTTGGATGGAGAGCATGACGAGATGCTCTACCCACAGGTGACCGTCTTGCAACTGTGGGGTTAGGCTCTGGCGTGTGCCCTTTTTTCCCGACGGTAGTCGAAACACCACTCCATGCTCTCCGAGATTGTGTTGGTGCAGCTGAAGTACTGCAACTAGCTGGGCTTCCCCTTCCTTTACGCACTAGCGTGCTCTCCCCTACTCCCTTATGGTTGGAACAAGGGGCCTCGCTACTTTCTCGCTCTGAATTTAGTTTGTTCTTCACTATCCTTTGGAACATCTGGAACTGGATGAACGACTGGGTTCACTCTAAACGTTTGTAGCCGCCATGGCTTACTCTTATGAATTCTAGGGAACTGCTACAGGACTACGCCTCGGCCAACTCTCTTCACGCCACGACGCAACTACGGACGGAGCCAGCTCTTTCTCAACCAACATGGAGGCCGCCACTGGAAGGGAAGGTTAAAATCAATGTCGACAGTGCTTTCAACCCCGCTACAGGCAAAGCAAGGTTTGGTGTTGTGGCTCAGGATGCTAGTGGAGCTATTCTTCATGGTTGTGCCATTCATTGCGCAGGATGCGTCGACGCCTCCACTGCGGAGCTTCGCGCCATCATCACTGGGGCTACACTTGGTAGGGATGTCGGCTGGAGCGGCATCATTATCGATTCTGACGCTGCTTTGGTCATCAACAAAATACGTTGCCTCGGCCCGGAGGCCTCTCTTTTACGACCACAAATTGATGCGGCTCGTCCTCTTTTTGTATCTATTCCGGATTTACATTTTCTTTATGTACCGCGAGTTGCTAATGTTCTAGCACATTCTATTGCCAATTGGGCCTTGCACTCAAGGTCCTCTTTGTATTTTGGGTCGGGCTTGCCCGATTTCTTACGCTCTATTGTACAGGTTGGTTTTCAACCCCCTTGATTATATATATATATATATATATATATATTTGGGCAATATTTTCCCCTTCAGGACCCCTCTGGGCTAGCCCAGTTGAGATTAGTGGGGTTTTTAATGAGGCCTTTTTCTCAAAAAAAAATCTAACGGGTCCATTGTTCGGCCCATTTAGACCCGCTCGTCCGAAACCTCTACAAAATAGTTGCAAAATAAGTTTTAATCCAAATTTAGGAGTTCATACAATAAATTACGAGCTTTTCAAAACGATTATATTGCAAAAACTTGATTTCTATACTTTTTACTCAGTTAAAATTCTAACGGGTCCATTTTACGGCCCATTTAGACCCGCTCGTCCGAAACCTCTACAAAAAATATACCACAAAACAAGTTAGAATCAAATTTTAGGATTTCATATAATTGATTACGAGCTTTTCAATACGATTATATTGCAAAAACTCGTTTTTTGTACTTTTTACTTAGTTAAAATTCTAACATGTCCAATGTTCGGCCCATTTTGACCCGCTCGTCTGAAACCTCTACAAAAAGGGCTGCAAAATAAGTTTTAATCCAAATTCTAGGAGTTCATATAATTGATTATGAGCTTTTCAACACGATTATATTGCAAAAACTCGATTACTGTACTTTTTACTAAGTTTAAATTGTAACGGGTCCATTGCTCGGCCCATTTAGACCCGCTCGTCCGAAACCTCTACAAAAAGGGCTGCAAAATAAGTTTTAATCAAAATTTAGGAGTTCATATAATTGATTATGAGCTTTTCAACATGATTATATTGTAAAAACTCGATTTCCATACTTTTTACTCTGTTAAAATTCTAACGGGTCCATTGTTCGGCCCATTTAGACCCGCTCGTCCGAAACCTCTACAAAAGGGCTGCAAATAAGTTTTAATCCAAATTTAGGAGTTCATACAATTGATTAAGAGATTTTCAAACAGATTATATTGCAAAAACTCACTTTTGTACTTTCTACTCAGTTAAAATTCTAACGGATCCATTGTTCGGCCCATTTAGACCCGCTCGTCCGAAACCTTTACAAAAAAGATAGCAAAATAAGTTAGAATCAAATTTTAGAAGTTCATATAATTGATTAAGAGCTTTTCAAATCAATTATATTGCAAAAACTCGATTTTTGTGCTTTTTACTCAGTTAAAATTCTAACGGGTCCATTGTTCGGCCCATTTAGACCCGCTCGTCCGAAACCTCTACAAAAGGGTTGCGAAATAAGTTTTAATCCAAATTTAGGAGTTCATACAATTGTTTACGAGCTTTTCAACATGATTATATTGCACAAACTCGATTTTTCTACTTTTTACTCAGTTAAAATTCTAACTGGGCCATTGTTCGGCCCATTTAGACTCGCTCATCCGAAACCTTTACAAAAAGACCTCAAAATAAGTTCGAATCAAATTTTAGGAGTTCATATAATTGATTACGAGCTTTTCAACACGATTATATTGCAAAAACTCGATTACAATAATTTTTACTCGGTTAAAATTCTAACGGGTCCATTGTTCGGCCCATTTAGACCCGGTCGTCCGAAACCTCTACAAAAGGGTTGCAAAATAAGTTTTAATCTAAATTTAGGAGTTCATACAATTGATTGCGAGCTTTTCAACACGATTATATTGCAAAAACTCGATTTCTGTACTTTTTACTCAGTTAAAATTCTAACGAGTCCATTGTTCGGTCCATTTAGACCCGCTCGTCCGAAACCTTTCAAAAAAGATCGCAAAATAAGTTAGAATCAAATTTTAGGAGTTCATATAATTGATTAAGAGCTTTTCAACACGATTATATTGTAAAAACTCGATTACAGTACTTTTTACGCAGTTCAAATTCTAACGGCTCCATTATTCGCCCCATTTAGACCCGCTCGTCCGAAACCTCTAGAAAAGGGTTGCAAAATAAGTTTTAATCCAAATTTAGGAGTTCATACAATTTTTTACGAGCTTTTCAACACGATTATATTGCAAAAACTCGATTTCTGTACTTTTTACTCAGTTAAAATTCTAACGGGTCCATTGTTCAGCCCATTTAGACCCGCTCGTCCGAAACCTTTAGAAAAAAGACATCAAAATATGTTAGAATCAAATATTAGGAGTTCCTATAATTGATTACGAGCTTTTCAACACGATTATATTGCAAAAACTCGATTACAGTACTTTTTACTCGGTTAAAATTCTAACGGGTCCATTGTTCGGCCCATTTAGACCCGATCGTCCGAAACCTCTACAAAGGGTTGCAAAATAAGTTTTAATCCAAATTGAGGAGTTCATACAATTGATTACGAGCTTTTCAACACGATTATATTGCAAAAACTTGATTTCTGTACTTTTTACTCAGTTAAAATTCTAACGGGTCCATTGTTCGGCCCATTTAGACCCCACTCGTCCGAAACCTCTACAAAAGGGTTGCAAAATAAGTTTTAATCCAAATTTAGGAGTTCATACAAATTTTTTACGAGCTTTTCAACACGATTATATTGCAAAAACTCGATTTCTGTACTTTTTACTCAGTTAAAATTCTAACGGGTCCATTGTCCGGCCCATTTAGACCCGCTCGTCCGAAACCTCTACCAAAAGGGTTGCAAAATAAGTTTTAATCCAAATATATGTGTTCACATATTTGATTATGAGCTTTTCAACATGATTATATTGCAAAAACTTGATTTATGTAGTTTTTACTCTGTTAAAATTCTAAAGGGTCCATTGTTCGGCCCATTTAGACCCGCTCGTCCGAAACCTCTACAAAAAGGGCTGCAAAATAAGTTTTAATCCAAATGTAGGAGTTCATATAATTGATTATGAGCTTTTCAACACGATTATAATGCAAAAACTCGATTTCTGTACTTTTTACTCAGTTAAAATTCTAAGGGGTCCATTGTTCGGCCCATTTAGACCCGCTCGTCCAAAACCTCTTCAATAAGGGCTGCAAAATAAGTTTTAATCCAAATTTAGGAGTTCATATAATTGATTATGAGCGTTTCAACACGATTAAATTGCAAAAACTCGATTTCTGTACTTTTTACTCGGTTAAAATTCTAACGGGTCCATTGTTCGTGCCATTTAGACCCGGTCGTCCGAAACCTCTACAAAAGCGTTGCAAAATAAGTTTTAATCCAAATTTAGGAGTTCATACAATTGATTACGAGCTTTTCAACACGATTATATTGCAAAAACTCGATTTCTGTACTTTTTACTCAGTTAAAATTCTAACGGGTCCATTGCTCGGCCCATGTAGACCTGCTCGTCCGAAACCTCTACAAAAACGACTGCAAAATAAGTTTTAATCCAAATGTAGGAGTTCATATAATTGATTATGAGCTTCTCAACATGATTATATTGCAAAAACTCGATTTTTGTACTTTTTACTCTGTTAAAATTGTAATGGGTCCATTGTTTGGCCCATTTAGACCCGCTCGTCTGAAACCTCTACAAAAAGGGCTACAAAATAAGTTTTAATCCAAATTTAGGAGTTCATATAATTGATTATGAACTTTTCAACACGATTATATTGCAAAAACTCGATTTCTGTACTTTTTACACAATTAAAATTCTAACGGGTCCATTGTTCGGCCAATTTAGACCCGCTCGTCCAAAACCTTTACAAAAAGACCGCAAAATAAGTTAGAATCAAATTTTAGGAGTTCATATAATTGATTACGAGCTTTTCAACACGATTATATTGCAAAAACTCGATTTCTATACTTTTTACTCAGTTAAAATTCTAACGGGTCCATTGTTCGACCCATTTAGACCCGCTCGTCCGAAACCTCTACAAAATGGTTGCAAAATAAATTTTAATTCAAATTTATGAGTTCATACAATTGTTTACGAGCTTCTCAACACGATTATATTGCAAAAATTAGATCTCTGTACTTTTTACTCAGTTAAAATTTTAACGGGTCCATTGTTTGGTCCATTTAGACCCGCTCGTCCGAAACCTCTAAAAAAAGGGCTGCAAAATAAGTTTTAATCCAAATTCTAGGAGTTCATATAATTGATTAAGAGCTTTTCAACACGATTATATTGCAAAAACTCGATTACTGTACTTTTTACTCTCCTAAAATTGTAACGGGTCCATTGTACGGCCCATTTGGACCCGCTCGTCTGAAACCTCTGCAAAAAGGGCTGGAAAATAAGCTTTAATCCAAATTTAGGAGTTCATACAATTTATCACGAGCTTTTCAACACGATTATATTGCAAAAACTCGATTTACGTACTTTTTACTCAGTTAAAATTCTAACGGGTCCATTGTTCGGCCCATTTAATCCCGTTCGTCCGAAACCTTTACAAAAAGGGCTGCAAAATAAGTTTTAATCCAAATTTAGGAGTTCATGTAATTGATTATGAGCTTTTCAACACGATTATATTGCAAAAACTCAATTTCTGTACTTTTTACTCTGTTAAAATTCTAATGGGTCCATTGTTCGGCCCATTTAGACCCGTTTGTCCGAAACCTCTACAAAAATGGCTGCAAAATAAGTTTTAATCCAAATTTAGGAGTTCATATAATTGATTACGAGCTTTTCAACTTTATTATATTTCAAAAACCCGATTTCTGTACTTTTTACTCTGTTAAAATTCTAACGGGTCCATTGTTTGGCCCATTTAGACCCGCTCGTCCGAAACCTCTACAAAAAGCGCTGCAAAATAAGTTTTAATCCAAATTTAGGAGTTCATATAATTAATTATGAACTTTTCAACACGGTTATATTGCAAAAACTTGATTTATGTATTTTTTAATCAGTTAAAATTCTAACGGGTCCATTTTTCGGCCCATTTAGACCCGTTCGTCCGAAACCTCTACAAAAAGGGCTGCAAAATAAGTTTTAATCCAAATTTAGGAGTTCATGTAATTGATTATGAGCTTTTCAACACGATTATATTGCAAAAACTCGATTTTTGTACTTTTTACTCTGTTAAAATTCTAACGGGTCCATTGTTCCGCCCATTTAGACCTGCTCGTCCGGAACCGTTACAAAAAAGATCGCAAAATAAGTTAGAATCAAATTCTAGGAGTTCCTATAATTGATTAAGAGCTTTTGAACACGATTATATTGCAAAAACTCGATTACTATATTTTTTACTCAGTTAAAATTCTAACGGGTCCATTGTTCGGCCCATTTAGACCCGCTCGTCCGAAACCTCTACAAAAAAGGCTGCAAAATAAGTTTTAATCCAAATTTAGGAGTTCATATAATTGATTATGAGCTTTTCAACATGATTATATTGCAAAAACTCGATTTCTGTATTTTTTACTCTGTTAAAATTCTAACGGGTCCATTGTTTGGCCCATTTAGACTCGCTCGTCCGAAACCTCTACAAAAAGGGCTGCAAAATAAGTTTTAATCCAAATTTAGGAGTTCATATAATTGATTATGAACTTTTCAACATGATTATATTGTAAAAACTCGATTTATGTACTTTTTACTCAGTTAAAATTCTAACGGGTCCATTGTTCGGCCCATTTAGACCCGCTCGTCCGAAACCTCTACAAAAATAGCTGCAAAATAAGTTTTAATCAAAATTTAAGAGTTCATATAATTGATTATGATCTTTTCAACATGATTATATTGCAAAAACTTAATTTCTGTACTTTTTACTCTGTTAAATTTCTAATGGTAAATTTGGATTAAAACTTATTTTGCAACCCTTTTGTAAAGGTTTCGGACGAGCGGGTCTAAATGGGCCGAACAATGGACCCGTTAGAATTTTAACTGACTAAAAAGTACATAAATCGAGTTTTTGCAATATAATCGTGTTGAAAAGCTCGTAATCAATTGTATGAACTCCTAAATTTTGATTAAAACTTATTTTGCAACCCTTTTGTAGAGGTTTCGGACGAGCGGGTCTAAATGGGCCGAACAATGGACCCGTTAGAATTTTAACTGAGTAAAAAGTACAGAAATCAAGTTTTTGCAATATAGTCGTGTTGAAAAGCTCCTAATCAATTATATGAAATCCTAAAATTTGACTCTAATTTGTTTTGCGGTCTTTTTTTGTAGAGGTTTCGGACGAGCGGGTCTAAATGGGGCGAACAATGGACCCGTTAGAATTTTAACTGAGTAAAAATAACAGAAATCGAGTTTTTGCAATATAATCGTGTTGAGAAGCTCGTAAACAATTGTATGAACTCCTAAATTTGGATTAAAACTTATTTTACTACCCTTTTGTAGAGGTTTCAGACGAGCGGGTCTAAATGGGTCGAATAATGGACCCGTTAGAATTTAAACTGAGTAAAAAGAACTGTAATCGAGATTTTTCAATAAAATTGTGTTGAAAAGCTCGTAATCAATTATATGAACTCCTAAAATTTGATTCTAACTTCTTTTGCGGTATTTCTTGTAAAGGTTTCAGACGCGCGGGTCTAAATGGGCCGAACAATGGATCCATTAGAATTTTAACTGAGTAAAAAGTACAGAAATCGTGTTTTTGCAATATAATCGTGTTGAAAAGCTCGTAAACAATTGTATGAACACCTAAATTTGGATTAAAACTTATTTTGCAACCCTTTTGTAGAGGTTTCAGACGAGCGGGTCTAAATGGGCCGAACAATGGACCCGTTAGAATTTTAACTGAGTAAAAAGGACAGAAATCGAGTTTTTGTAATATAATCTTGTTGAAAAGCACGTAATCAATTATATGCATTCCTAAATTTGGATTAAAACTTATTTTGCAGCCCTTTTTTGTAGAGGTTTCGGACGAGCGGGTCTAAATGGGCCGAACAATGGACACGTTAGAATTTTTTTTAAGAAAGCTCATTAGAATTTTAACTAAGTAAAAAGTACAGAAATTGAATTTTTGCAATATAATCGTGTTGAAAAGCTCGTTATCAATTATATGAACTCCTAAAATTTGATTCTAACTTATTTTGTGATCTTTTTTGTTGAGGTTTTAGACGAGCGGGTCTAAATGGGCCGAACAATGGACCCGTTAGAATTTTAACTAAGTAAAAAGTACAGAAATCGAGTTTTTGCAATATAATCGTATTGAAACGCTCGTAATCAATTGTATGAACTCCTAAATTTGGATTAACACTTATTTTGCAACCTTTTTGTAGACGTTTCGGACGAGCGGGTCTAAATGGGCCGAACAATGGACCCGTTAGAATTTTAACTAAGTAAAAAGCACAAAAATCGAGTTTTTGCAATATAATTGTGTTGAAAAGCTCGTAATCAATTGTATGAACTCCTAAATTTGGATTAAAACTTATTTTGCAACCCTTTTGTCGAGGTTTCGGACGAGCGGGTCTAAATGGGCCGAACAATGGACCCGTTAGAATTTTAACTGAGTAAAAAGTACAGAAATTAAGTTTTTGCAATATAGTCGTGTTGAAAAGCTCGTGATCAATTATATGAAATCCTAAAATTTGACTCTAACTTGTTTTGCGGTCTTTTTTGTAGAGGTTTAGGACGAGCGGGTCTAAATGGGGCGAACAATGGACCCGTTAGAATTTTAACTGAGTAAAAATACAGAAATCGAGTTTTGGCAATATAATCGTGTTGAAAAGCTCGTAAACAATTGTATGAACTCCTAAATTTGGATTAAAACTTATTTTGCAACCCTTTTGTAGAGGATTCGGACGAGCGGGTCTAAATGGGCCGAACAATGGTCCCGTTAGAATTTTAACTGAGTAAAAAGTACAGAAATCAAGTTTTTGCAATACAGTCGTGTTGGAAAGCTCGTAATCAATTATATGAAATCCTAAAATTTGATTCTAACTTGTTTTGCGGTCTTTTTTGTAGACGTTTCGGACGAGCGGGTCTAAATGGGCCGAACAATGGACCCGTTAGAATTTTAACTAAGTAAAAAGCACAAAAATCGAGTTTTTGCAATATAATTGTGTTGAAAAGCTCGTAATCAATTGTATGAACTCCTAAATTTGGATTAAAACTTATTTTGCAACCCTTTTGTCGAGTTTTCGGACGAGCGGGTCTAAATGGGGCGAACAATGGACCCGTTAGAATTTTAACTGAGTAAAAAGAACTGTAATCGAGATTTTTCAATATAATCGTGTTGAAAAGCTCGTAATCAATTATATGAACTCCTAAAATTTGATTCTAACTTCTTTTGGGGACTTTTTTGTAATGGTTTCAGACGAGCGGGTCTAAATGGGCCGAACAATGGACCCAATAGAATTTTAAACGAGTAAAAAGTACAGAAATCGAGATTTTGCAATATAATCGTATTGAAAAGCTCGTAATCAGTTGTATGAACTTCTAAATTTGGATTAAAACTTATTTTGCAACCCTTTTGTAGAGGATTCAGACGAGCGGGTCTAAATGGGCCGAACAATGGTCCCGTTAGAATTTTAACTGAGTAAAAAGTACAGAAATCAAGTTTTTGCAATACAGTCGTGTTGGAAAGCTCGTAATCAATTATATGAAATCATAAAATTTGATTCTAACTTGTTTTGCGGTCTTTGGTGTAGAGGTTTCGGACGAGCGGGTCTAAATAGGGTGAACAGTGGACCCGTTAGAATTTTAACTGAGTAAAAAGGACAGAAATCGAGTTTTTGCAATATAATCGTGTTGAAAAGCTCAAAAACAATTGTATGAACTCCTAAATTTGGATTAAAACTTATTTTGCAACTCTTTTGTAGAGGTTTCGGACGAGCGAGTCTAAATAGGCCGAACAATGGACCCGTTAGAATTTTAACTGAGTAAAAAGTACATAAATCGAGTTTTTGCAATATAATTTTGTTGAAACGCTCGTGATCAATTGTATGAACTCCTAAATTTGGATTAACACTTATTTTGCAACCCTTTTGTGGAGGTTTCGGACGAGCGGGTCTAAATGGGCCGAACAATGGACCCATTAGAATTTTAACTGAGTAAAAAGCACAAAAATCGAGTTTTTGCAATATAATTGTGTTGAAAAGATCGTAATCAATTGTATGAACTCCTAAATTTGGATTAAAACTTATTTTGCAGCCCTTTTGTAGAGGTTTCGGACGAGCGGGTCTAAATGGGCCGAACAATGGACCCGTTAGAATATTAACTGAGTAAAAAGAACAGAAATCGAGTTTTTGCAATATAATCGTGTTGAAAAGCTGTAATCAATTATATGAACTCCTAAATTTTGGATTAAAATTTATTTTGCGGTCCTTTTTGTAAGGTTTCGGACGAGCGAGTCTAAATAGGAAGAACAATGGACCCGTTAGAATTTTAACCGAGTAAAAAGTATAGAAATTGAGTTTTTGCAATATAATCGTGTTGAAAAGCTCTTAATCAATTATATGAACTCCTAAAATTTGATTCTAACTTATTTTGCGATCTTTTTGTAGAGGTTTCGGACGTGCGGGTCTAAATGGGCCGAACAATGGACCCGTTAGAATATTAACTAAGTAAAAAGAACAGAAATCGAGTTTTTGCAATAAAATTGTGTTGAAAAGCTCGTAATCAATTATATGAACTCCTAAAATTTGATTCTAACTTCTTTTGGGGACTTTTTTGTAATGGTTTCAGACGAGCGGGTCTAAATGGGCCGAACAATGGACCCAATAGAATTTTAAACGAGTAAAAAGTACAGAAATCGAGATTTTGCAATATAATCGTATTGAAAAGCTCGTAATCAATTGTATGAACTTCTAAATTTGGATTAAAACTTATTTTGCAACCCTTTTGTAGAGGATTCAGACGAGCGGGTCTAAATGGGCCGAACAATGGTCCCGTTAGAATTTTAACTGAGTAAAAAGTACAGAAATCAAGTTTTTGCAATACAGTCGTGTTGGAAAGCTCGTAATCAATTATATGAAATCATAAAATTTGATTCTAACTTGTTTTGCGGTCTTTGGTGTAGAGGTTTCGGACGAGCGGGTCTAAATAGGGTGAACAGTGGACCCGTTAGAATTTTAACTGAGTAAAAAGGACAGAAATCGAGTTTTTGCAATATAATCGTGTTGAAAAGCTCAAAAACAATTGTATGAACTCCTAAATTTGGATTAAAACTTATTTTGCAACTCTTTTGTAGAGGTTTCGGACGAGCGAGTCTAAATAGGCCGAACAATGGACCCGTTAGAATTTTAACTGAGTAAAAAGTACATAAATCGAGTTTTTGCAATATAATTTTGTTGAAACGCTCGTGATCAATTGTATGAACTCCTAAATTTGGATTAACACTTATTTTGCAACCCTTTTGTGGAGGTTTCGGACGAGCGGGTCTAAATGGGCCGAACAATGGACCCATTAGAATTTTAACTGAGTAAAAAGCACAAAAATCGAGTTTTTGCAATATAATTGTGTTGAAAAGATCGTAATCAATTGTATGAACTCCTAAATTTGGATTAAAACTTATTTTGCAGCCCTTTTGTAGAGGTTTCGGACGAGCGGGTCTAAATGGGCCGAACAATGGACCCGTTAGAATATTAACTGAGTAAAAAGAACAGAAATCGAGTTTTTGCAATATAATCGTGTTGAAAAGCTGTAATCAATTATATGAACTCCTAAATTTTGGATTAAAATTTATTTTGCGGTCCTTTTTGTAAGGTTTCGGACGAGCGAGTCTAAATAGGAAGAACAATGGACCCGTTAGAATTTTAACCGAGTAAAAAGTATAGAAATTGAGTTTTTGCAATATAATCGTGTTGAAAAGCTCTTAATCAATTATATGAACTCCTAAAATTTGATTCTAACTTATTTTGCGATCTTTTTGTAGAGGTTTCGGACGTGCGGGTCTAAATGGGCCGAACAATGGACCCGTTAGAATATTAACTAAGTAAAAAGAACAGAAATCGAGTTTTTGCAATAAAATTGTGTTGAAAAGCTCGTAATCAATTGTATGAACTCCTAAATTTGGATTAAAACTTATTTTGCAACCCTTTTGTAGAGGTTTCAGACGAGCGGGTCTAAATGGGCCGAACAATAGACCCGTTAGAATATTAACTGAGGAAAAAGAACAGAAATCACGTTTTTGCAATATAATCGTGTTGAAAATCTCTTAATCATTTATATGAATTCCTAAAATTTGATTCTAACTTATTTTGCGATCTTTTTTGTAAAGGTTTCGGACGAGGGGGTCTAAATGGGCCGAACAATGGACCCGTTAGAATTTTAACTGAGTAAAAAGCACAAAAATCGAGTTTTTGCAATATAATTGTGTTGAAAAGCTCGTAATGAATTGTATGAACTCCTAAATTTGGATTAAAACTTATTTTGCAACCCTTTTGTAGAGGTTTCGGACGAGCGGGTCTAAATGGGCCGAACAATGGACCCGTTAGAATATTAACTGAGTAAAAAGAACAAAAATCAAGTTTTTGCAATATAATCGTGTTGAAAAGCTCTTAATCAATTATATGAACTCCTAAAATTTGATTAAAATTTATTTTGCGATCTTTTTTGTAAAGGTTTCGGACGAGCGGGTCTAAATGGGCCAAACAATGGACCCGTTAGAATTTTAACTAAGTAAAAAGTACAAAAATCGAGTTTTTGCAATATAATCGTGTTGAAAAGCTCGTAAACAATTGTATGAACACCTAAATTTGGATTAAAACTTATTTTGCAACCATTTTGTAGAGGTTTCGGACGAGCGGGTGTAAATGGGCCGAACAATGGACCCGTTAGAATTTTAACTGAGTAAAAAGAACTGTAATCGAGATTTTGCAATATAATCGTATTGAAAAGCTCGTAATCAATTGTATGGACTCCTAAATTTGGATTAAAACTTATTTTGCAACCCTTTTGTAGAGGTTTCGGATGAGAGGTTTTAAATGGGCCGAACAATGGACCCGTTAGAATTTTAACTGAGTAAAAAGCACACAAATTGAGTTTTTGCAATATAATTGTGTTGAAAAGCTCATAATCAATTGTATGTACTCCTAAATTTGGATTAAAACTTATTTTAAAACCCTTTTGTAGAGGTTTCGGACGAGCGGGTCTAAATGGGCCGAACAATGGACCCGTTAGAATTTTAAATGAGTAAAAAGCACAAAAATCGAGTTTTTGCAATATAATTGTGTTGAAAAGCTCGTAATCAATTGTATGAACTCCTAAATTTTGATTAAAACTTATTTTGCAGCCCTATTGTAGAGGTTTCGGACGAGCGGGTCTAAATGGGCCGAACAATGGACCCGTTAGAATATTAACTGAGTAAAAAGAACAGAAATCGAGTTTTAGCAATATAATCATGTTGAAAAGCTCGTAATCAATTATATGAACTGCTAAATTTTGATTAAAACTTATTTTGTGGTCCTTTTTGTAAGGTTTCGGACGAGCGATTCTAAATAGGCAGAACAATGGACCCGTTAGAATTCTAACCGAGTAAAAAGTATAGAAATTGAGTTTTTGCAATATAATCGTGTTGAAAAGCTCTTAATCAATAATATGAACTCCTAAAATTTGATTTTAACTTATTTTGCGATCTTTTTTGTAAAGGTTTCGGACGAGCAGGTCTAAATGGGCCGAACAATGGACCCGTTAGAATTTTAACTGAGTAAAAAGCACAAAAATTGAGTTTTTGCAATATAATTGTGTTGAAAAGCTCGTAATCAATTGTATGAACTCCTAAATTTGGATTAAAACTTATTTTGCAACCCTTTTGTAGAGGTTTCGGACGAACGGGTCTAAATGGGCCGAACAATAGACCCGTTAGAATATTAACTGAGGAAAAAAAAACAGAAATCGCGTTTTTGCAATATAATCGTGTTGAAAAGCTCTTAATCAATTATATGAACTCCTAAAATTTGATTCTAACTTATTTTGCGATCTTTTTCGTAGAGGTTTCGAACGAGCGAGTCTAAATGGGCCGAACAGTGGACCCGTTAGAATTTTAACTGAGTAAAAAGTATAGAAATTGAGTTTTTGCAATATAATCGTGTTGAAAAGCTCGTAATCAATTATATGCATTCCTAAATTTGGATTAAAACTTATTTTGCAACCCTTTTGTATAGGTTTCGGACGATCGGGTCTAAATAGGCCGAACAATGGACCCGTTAGAATTTTAACTGAGTAAAAAGTACAGAAATCGAGTTTTTGCAATATAATCGTGTTGAAACGCTCGTGATCAATTGTATGAACTCCTAAATTTGGATTAAAACTTATTTTGCAACCCTTTTGTAGAGGTTTCGGACGAGCGGGTCTAAATGGGCCGAACAATGGACCCGTTAGAATTTTAACTGAGTAAAAAGTACAGAAATCAAGTTTTTGCTATATAATCGTGTTGAAAAGCTCTTAATCAATTATATGAACTCCTACAATTTGATTAAAACTTATTTTAGGATCTTTTTTTAAAGGTTTCGGACGAGCGGGTCTAAATGGGCCGAACAATGGACCCGTTAGAATTTTAACTTTGTAAAAAGTACATAAATCGAGTTTTTGCAATATAATCGTGTTGAAACGCTCGTGATCAATTGTATGAACTCCTAAGTTGTTGCAAGAACTAGGGGCTCTAGACTCAATCAAGAAGATTAGGAGCAAATCTGAAAATTCAAGAGAAAAGAGAAGGGCTTTTCTTGAAAAATTCAGATTCGAGGCTGGAAAATTAAAGAAACGAAGATAAGAAAGAAGATTAAGGATTAAATAATAAGAATAAAAAAACAAAAAGATTGAAAGAGAAGTAGATAAAACAAATCTGAAAATTCAGCTTTGTTTATGGCTATGGAGATGACATGAAGTTGAAGATGGAGATGGCATGAAGTTGAAGATGGTTTTGTCCTCGGCACCCTCTTAGACGCAATTACCTAAGCAAGCAACCTCAAGCGGCTCTAACCCACCCTCCTAGACGTGATTACCTAGGCAAGCAGGAGTGTGAAGATGATCTCCCTCACAAGAACTCGTCGGACTTATGTTGAAGAAGACTTCGAAGACACAAGTAATCAACACTTGCAAAAACAAACTCACTAAATATTTTATTAATCCAAGAAAATCTCCATAATCTGAATTACAATGGTGGAGGCTTCATCCTTTTATAGGTGAAGGATAGCCAAAGTAATCGAACTTCTACTAAAACAAGGAAACCCCAATTTAATTAAAAAATAAAAGAAAAAACAGCCTTTAAACTCCTTGTGCTTGGGCTGCAAGTGATAAGCTGATAAGTGCATGTGATAAGTTGATAAGAGTTGTTTGGGGGAAGGGTGGCTGGTTCCTAAAGTATATAAAACCCTAAAAACATAATTTAAATGTTAATAATTAAGTTGGGCTAAGTCTAATTCGTCCAAAAGCCTTATATAATAGCTTTTGGACTGAATTTTACAAAATCCCGTAATAATCCCGTATCCAGTTTTCTGCATGCGCAGTCTTCAGTAAAATGAGCGTATCTTGAGTTCCCGATGTCCGATTTATGCGTTTCAAGATGCGTTGGAAAGGTAACTGAATTCCGGTCAATTTGCTAGAAGACAACTATGCCCAGAAATGCCTAGATCCCATCCGAAAAGTCGTCTCAAGTTGGCTGACTTTCCAGACTTCACAAACAGATTCAACTTCTTGTCCAATATGCATTGGTTTAGCCCTCCCATGCATGTATCAATCCGTTAGAATTTTAATTGAGTAAAAAGCACAAAAATCGAGTTTTTGCAATATAATTGTGTTGAAAAGCTCGTAATCAATTGTATGAACTCCTAAATTTGGATTAAAAGTTATTTTGCAACCCTTTTGTCGAGGTTTCGAACGAGCGGGTCTAAATGGGCCGAACAATGGCCCCGTTAGAATTTTAACTGAGTAAAAACAACAGAAATCGAGTTTTTGCAATATAGTCGTGTTGAAAAGCTCGTAATCAATTATATGAAATCCTAAAATTTGACTCTAACTTGTTTTGCGGTCTTTTTTGTAGAGGTTTCGGACGAGCGGGTCTAAATGGGGCTAACAATGGACCCGTTCGAATTTTAACTGAGTAAAAAGAACTGAAATCGAGTTTTTGCAATATAATCATGTTGAAAAGCTCGTAATCAATTATATGAACTCCTAAAATTTGATTCTAACTTCTTTTGCGGTCTTTTTTGTAAAGGTTTCAGACGAGCAGGTCTAAATGGGCTGAACAATGGACCAATTAGAATTTTAACTGAGTAAAAAGTACAGAAATCGAGTTTTTGCAATATAATCGTGTTGAAAAGCTCGTAAACAGTTGTATGAACTCCTAAATTTGGATTAAAACTTATTTTGCAACCCTTTTGTAGAGGTTTCGGACGAGCGGGACTAAATGGGCCGAACAACGGACCCGTTAGAATTTTAACTGAGTAAAAAGTACAGAAATCAAGTTTTTTCAATATAATCGTGTTGAAAAGCTCTTAATCAATTATATGAACTCCTAAAATTTGATTAAAACTTATTTTAGGATCTTTTTTGTAAAGGTTTCGGACGAGCGGGTCTAAATGGGCCGAACAATGGACCCGTTAGAATTTTAACTTTGTAAAAAGCACAATAATCGAGTTTTTGCAATATAATTGTGTTGAAAATCTCGTAATCAATTGTATGAACTCCTAAATTTGGATTAAAAGTTATTTTGCAACCCTTTTGTCGAGGTTTCGGACGAGCGGGTCTAAATGGGCCAAACAATGGACCCGTTAGAATTTTAACTGAGTAAAAAGTACAGAAATCAAGTTTTTGCAATATTGTCGTGTTGAAAAGCTCGTAATCAATTATATGAAATCCTAAAATTTGACTCTAACTTGTTTTGCGGTCTTTTTTTTTAGGTTTCGGACGAGCGGGTCTAAATGGGGCGAACAATGGACCCATTAGAATTTTAACTGAGTAAAAAGAACAGAAATCGAGTTTTTGCAATATAATCGTGTTGAAAAGCTCGTAAACAATTGTATGAACTCCTAAATTTGGATTAAAACTTATTTTGCAACCCTTTTGTAGAGGTTTCGGACGAGCGGGTCTAAATGGGTAGAACAATGAACCCGTTAGAATTTTAACTGAGTAAAAAGAACTGTAATCGAGATTTTTCAATATAATCGTGTTGAAAAGCTCGTAATCAATTGTATGAACTCCTAAATTTTGATTAAAACTTATTTTGCAACCCTTTTGTAGAGGTTTCGGACGAGCGGGTCTAAATGGGCCGAACAATGGACCCGTTAGAATTTTAACTGAGTAAAAAGCACAAAAATCGAGTTTTTGCAATATAATTGTGTTGAAAAGCTTGTAATCAATTGTATGAACTCCTAAATTTGGATTAAAATTTATTTTGCAACCCTTTTGTCGAGGTTTCGGACTAGCTGGTCTAAATGGGCCGAACAATGGACCCGTTAGAATTTTAACTGAGTAAAAAGTACAGAAATCAAGTTTTTGCAATATAGTCGTGTTGAAAAGCTCGTAATCAATTATATGAAATCCTAAAATTTGACTCTAACTTGTTTTGCGGTCTTTTTTGTAGAGGTTTCGGACGAGCGGGTCTAAATTGGGCGAACAATGGACCCGTTAGAATTTTAACTGAGTAAAAAGAACAGAAATCGAGTTTTTGCAATATAATCGTGTTGAAAATCTCGTAAACAATTGTATGAACTCCTAAATTTGGATTAAAACTTATTTTGCAACCCTTTTGTAGAGGTTTTGGACGAGCGGGTCTAAATGGGTCGAACAATGAACCCGTTAGAATTTTAACTGAGTAAAAAGAACTGTAATCGAGATTTTTCAATATAATCGTGTTGAAAAGCTCGTAATCAATTATATGAACTCCTAAAATTTGATTCTAACTTATTTTGCGGTCTTTTTTGTAAAGGTTTCAGACGAGCGAGTCTAAATGGGCCGAACAATGGACCCGTTAGAATTTTAACTGAGTAAAAAGTACATAAATCGAGTTTTTGCTATATAATCGTATTTAAAAGCTCGTAATCAATTGTATGAACTCCTAAATTTAGATTAAAACTTATTTTGCAACCCTTTTCTAGAGGTTTCGGACGAGCGGGTCTAAATGGGTCGAACAATGGACACGTTAGAATTTTAACTGAGTAAAAAGAACTGTAATCGAGATTTTTCAATATAATCATGTTGAAAAGCTCGTATTCAATTATATGAACTTCTAAAATTTGATTCTAACTTCTTTTGTGGTCTTTTTTGTAAAGGTTTCAGACGAGCGGGTCTAAATGGGCCGAACAATGGACCCATTGGAATTTTAACTGAGTAAAAAGTACAGAAATCAAGTTTTTGCAAAATAATTGTGTTGCAAAGCTCGTAAACAATTGTATGAACTCCTAAATTTGGATTAAAACTTATTTTGCAACCCTTTTGTAGAGGTTTCGGACGAGCGGGTCTAAATGGGCCGAACAGTGGACCCGTTAAAATTTTAACTGAGTAAAAAGAACTGTAATCGAGATTTTTCAATATAATCATGTTGAAAAGCTCGTATTCAATTATATGAACTCCTAAAATTTGATTCTAACTTCTTTTGTGGTCTTTTTTGTAAAGGTTTCAGACGAGCGGGTCTAAATGCGGCGAACAATGGACCCATTAGAATTTTAACTGAGTAAAAAGTACAGAAATCAAGTTTTTGCAATATAATCGTGTTGAAAAGCTCTTAATCAATTATATGAACTCCTAAAATTTGATTAAAACTTATTTTGGGATCTTTTTTGTAAAGGTTTCGGACGAGCGGGTCTAAATTGGGTGAACAACGGACCCGTTAGAATTTTAACTGACTAAAAAGTACATAAATCGAGTTTTTGCAATATAATCATGTTGAAAAGCTCGTAATCAATTGTATGAACTCCTAAATTTTGATTAAAACTTATTTTGCAACCCTTTTGTAGAGGTTTCGGACGAGCTGGTCTAAATGGGACGAACAATGGACCAGTTAGAATTTTAACTGAGTAAAAAGCACAAAAATCGAGTTTTTGCAATATAATTGTGTTGAAAAGCTCGTAATAAATTGTATGAACTCCTAAATTTGGTTTAAAAGTTATTTTGCAACCCTTTTGTCCAGGTTTCGGACGAGCGGGTCTAAATGGGCCGAACAATGGACCCGTTAGAATTTTAACCGAGTAAAAAGTACAAAAATCAAGTTTTTTGCAATATAGTCGTATTGAAAAGCACGTAATCAATTATATGAAATCCTAAAATTTGACTCTAACTTGTTTTGCGGTCTTTTTTGTAGAGGTTTCGGACGAGCGGGTCTAAATGGGGCGAACTATGGACCCATTAGAATTTTAACTGAGTAAAAAGAACAGAAATCGAGTTTTTTCAATATAATCGTGTTGAAAAGCTCGTAAACAATTGTATGAACTCCTAAATTTGGATTAAAACTTATTTTGCAACCTTTTTGTAGAGGTTTCGGACGAACGGGTCTAAATGGGTCGAACAATAGACCCGTTAGAATTTTAATTGAGTTAAAAGAACTATAATCGAGATTTTTCAATATAATCGTGTTGAAAAGCTCGTAATCAATTATATGAACTCTTAAAATTTGATTCTATCTTATTTTGCGGTCTTTTTTGTAGAAGTTTCGGACGAGCGGGTCTAAATGGGGCGAACAATGGACCCGTTAGAATTTTAACTGAGTAAAAAGAACATAAATCGTGTTTTTGCAATATAATCATGTTGAAAAGCTCATAAACAATTGTATGAACTCCTAAATTTGGATTAAAACTTATTTTGCAACCCTTTTGTAGAGGTTTCGGACGAGCGAGTCTAAATGGGCCGAACAATGGACCCTTTAGAATTTTAACTGAGTAAAAAGAACTGTAATCGAGTTTTTACAATATAATCATGTTGAAAAGCACGTAATCAATTATATGCATTCCTAAATTTGGATTAAAACTTATTTTGCAGCTCTTTTTGTATAGGTTTCGGACGATCGGGTCTAAATGGGCCGAACAATGGACCCGTTAGAATTTTAACTGAGTAAAAAGTACAGAAATCGAGTTTTTGCAATATAATCGTATTGAAACGCTCGTAATCAATTGTATGAACTCCTAAATTTGGATTAACACTTATTTTGCAACCTTTTTGTAGAGGTTTCGGACGAGCGGGTCTAAATGGGCCGAACAATGGACCCGTTAGAATTTTAACTGAGTAAAAAGCACAAAAATCGAGTTTTTGAAATATAATTGTGTTGAAAAGCTCGTAATCAATTGTATGAACTCCTAAATTTGGATTAAAACTTATTTTGCAATCCTTTTGTAGAGGTTTCGGACGAGCGGGTCTAAATGGGCCGAACAATGGACTCGTTAGAATATTAACTGAGTAAAAAGAACATATCAAGTTTTTGCAATATAATCGTGTTGAAAAGCTCTTAATCAATTATATGAACTCCTAAAATTTGATTAAAATATATTTTGCGATCTTTTTTGTAAAGGTTTCGGACGAGCGGGTCTAAATGGGCCGAACAATGGACCCGTTAGAATTTTAACTGAGTAAAAAGTACAGAAATCGAGTTTTGCAATATAATTGTATTGAAAAGCTCGTAATCAATTGTATGAACTCCTAAATTTGGATTAAAACTTATTTTGCAACCGTTTTGGTATAGGTTTCGGATGAGCGGTTCTAAATGGGCCGAACAATGGACCCGTTAGAATTTTAACTGAGTAAAAAGCACACAAATTGAGCTTTTGCAATATATTTGTGTTGAAAAGCTCGTAATCAATTGTATGAACTCCTAAATTTGGATTAAAACTTATTTAAAACCCTTTTGTTGAGGTTTCGGACGAGCGGGTCTAAATGGGCCGAACAATAGACCCGTTAGAATATTAACTGAGGAAAAAAAATAGAAATCGCGTTTTTGCAATATAATCGTGTTGAAAAGCTCTTAATCAATTATATGAACTCCTAAAATTTGATTCTAACTTATTTTGCGATCTTTTTCGTAAAGGTTTCGGACGAGCGAGTCTAAATGGGCCGAATAGTGGACCCGTTAGAATTTTAACTGAGTAAAAAGTATAGAAATTGAGTTTTTGCAATATAATCGTGTTGAAAAGCTCGTAAACAATTATATGCATTCCTAAATTTGGATTAAAACTTATTTTGCAACCCTTTTTGTATAGGTTTCGGACGATCGGGTCTAAATAGGCCGAACAATGGACCCGTTAGAATTTTAACTAAGTAAAAAGTACTGAAATCGAGTTTTTGCAATATAATCGTGTTGAAACGCTCGTGATCAATTGTATGAACTCCTAAATTTGGATTAAAACTTATTTTGCAACCCTTTTGTAGAGGTTTCGGACGAGCGGGTCTAAATGGGCCGAACAATGGACCCGTTAGAATTTTAACTAAGTAAAAAGTACAGAAATCAAGTTTTTGCAATATAATCGTGTTGAAAAGCTCTTAATCAATTATATGAACTCCTAAAATTTGATTAAAACTTATTTTAGGATCTTTTTTGTAGAGGTTTCGGATGAGCGGGTCTAAATGGGTCGAACAGTGGACCCGTTAGAATTTTAACTGAGTAAAAAGAACTGTAATCGAGATTTTTCAATATAATCGTGTTGAAAAGCTCGTAATCAATTATATGAACTCTTAAAATTTGATTCTAACTTATTTTGCGGTCTTTTTTGTAGAAGTTTCGGACGAGCGGGTCTAACTTATTTGATTCTAAATATGAACTCTTAAATTTGGATTAAAACTTATTTTGCAACCCTTTTGTAGAGGTTTCAGACGAGCGGGTCCTAATGGGCCGAAAAATAGACCCGTAAGAATTTTAACTAAGTAAAAAGTATAGTAATCGAGTTTTTGCAATATAATTGTGTTAAAAAGCTCGTAATCAATTGTATGTACTCCTAAATTTGGATTAAAACTTATTTTGCAACCCTTTTGTACAGGTTTCGGACGAGCGGGTCTAAATGGGCCGAACAGTTGACCCGTTAGAATTTTAACTGAGTAAAAAGTATAGAAATCGAGTTTTTACAATATAATCGTATTGAAACGCTCGTAATCAATTGTATGAACTCCTATATTTGGATTAACACTTATTTTGCAACCTTTTTGTACAGGTTTCGGACGAGCGGGTCTAAATGGGCCGAACAATGGACCCGTTAGAATTTTAACTGAGTAAAAAGAACAGAAATCGAGTTTTTGCAATATAATCGTGTTGAAAACCTCGTAATCAATTATATGAACTCCTAAATTTTTATTAAAACTTATTTTGCGGTCCTTTTTGTAAGGTTTCGGACGAGCGAGTCTAAATAGGCAGAACAATGGACCCGTTAGAATTTTAACCGAGTAAAAAGTATAGAAATTGAGTTTTTGCAATATAGTTGTGTTTAAAAGCTCTTAATCAATTATACGAACTCCTAAAATTTGATTCTAACTTATTTTGCGATCTTTTTTGTAAAGGTTTCAGACGAGCGGGTCTAAATGGGTCGAACAATGGACCCGTTAGAATATTAACTGAGTAAAAAGAACAGAAATCGAGTTTTTGCAATATAATTGTGTTGAAAAGCTCGTAATCAATTGTATGAACTCCTAAATTTGGATTAAAACTTATTTTGCAACCTTTTTGTAGAGGTTTCGGACGAGCGGGTCTAAATGGGCCGAACAATAGACCCGTTAGAATATTAACTGAGGAAAAAGAACAGAAATCGTGTTTTTGCAATATAATCGTGTTGAAAAGCTCTTAATAATTTATATGAACTCCTAAAATTTGATTCTAACTTATTTTGTGATCTTTTTTGTAAAGGTTTCGGACGAGCGGGTCTAAATGGGTCGAACAATGGACCCGTTAGAATTTTAACTGAGTAAAAAGCACAATAATCGAGTTTTTGCAATATAATTGTGTTGAAAATCTCGTAATCAATTGTATGAACTCCTAAATTTGGATTAAAACTTATTTAGCAATCCTTTTGTAGAGGTTTCGGACGAGCGGGTCTAAATGGGCCGAACAATGGTCCCGTTAGAATATTAACTGAGTAAAAAGAACAGAAATCAAGTTTTTGCAATATAATCGTGTTGAAAAGCTCTTAATCAATTATATGAACTCCTAAAATTTGATTAAAATATATTTTGCGATCTTTTTTGTAAAGGTTTCGGACGAGCGGGTCTAAATGGGCCGAACAATGGACCCGTTAGAATTTTAACTGAGTAAAAAGTACAGAAATCGAGTTTTTGCAATATAATCGTATTGAAAAGCTCGTAATCAATTGTATGAACTCCTAAATTTGGATTAAAACTTATTTTGCAACCCTTTTGGTATAGGTTTCAGATGAGCGGTTCTAAATGGGCCGAACAATGGACCCGTTAGAATTTTAACTGAGTAAAAAGCACACAAATTAAGTTTTTGCAATATAATTGTGTTGAAAAGCTTGTAATCAATTGTATGAACTCCTAAATTTGGATTAAAACTTATTTAAAACCCTTTTGTTGAGGTTTCGGACGAGCGGGTCTAAATGGGCCGAGTTCATACAATTAATTAGAGTTTTTCAACATGATTATATTGCAAAAACTGGTTTTATGTACTTTTTACTCAGTTAAAATTCTAATGGGTCCATTGTTCGGCCCATTTAGACCCGCTCGTCCGAAACCTCTACAAAAGGGTTGCAAAATAAGTTTTAATATAAATTTAGGAGTTCATACAATTGATTACGAGCTTTTTAACATGACTATATTGCAAAAACTCGATTTCATTACTTTTTACTCAGTAAAAATTCTAAAAGGTCCATTGTTCGGCCCATTTGGACCCGCTCATCCGAAACCTATACAAAAGGGTTGCAAAATAAGTTTTTATCCAAATTTAGGAGTTCATACAATTCATTACAAGCTTTTCAACACGATTATAATGCAAAAACTCGATTTCTGTACTTTTTACTAAGTTAAAATTCTAACAGGTCCATTGTTCGGCCGATTTAGACTCGGTCGTCCGAAACCTCTACAAAAAAGACCGCAAAACAAGTTAGAACCAAATTTTAGGAGTTCATATAATTGATTACGTGCTTTTCAATACGATTATAATGAAAAAACTCGATTTCTGTACTTTTTACTCAATTAAAATTCTAACGGGTCCATTGCTCGACCCATTTAGACCCGCTCTCCGAAAGCTCTACAAAAGGGTTAGAAAATAAGTTTTAATCCCAATTTAGGAGTTCATATAATTGATTGCGAGCTTTTCAACACGATTATATTGCAAAAACTCGACTTCTGTACTTTTTACTCCGTTAAAATTCTAACGGGTCCATTGTTCGGCCTATTTAAACCCGATCGTCTGAAACCACTACAAAAAAGGCTGCAAAATAAGTTTTAATCCAAATTTAGGAGTTCATAAAATTGATTACGATCTTTTCAACATGATTATATTGCATAAACTCGATTTTTGTACTTTTTACTCAGTTAAAATTCTAACGAGTCCATTGTTCGGCCCATTTAGACCCGCTCGTCCGAAACCTCTACAAAAAAGACCGCAAAACAAGTTTTAATCAAATTTAAGAGTTCATATAATTAATTACAAGCTTTCCAACATGATTATATTGCTAAAACTTGATTTCTGTACTTTTTACTCTGTTAAAATTCTAACGGGTCCTTTGTTCGGCCCATTTAGACCCGTTCGTCCGAAACCTCTACAAAAAGGGCTGCAAAATAAGTTTTAATCCAAATTTAGGAGTTCATATAATTGATTACGAGCTTTTCAACACGATTATATTGCAAAAACTCGATTTCTGTACTTTTTACTCAGTTAAAATTCTAACGAGTTCATTGTTCGGCCCATTTAGACCCGCTCGTCCGAAACCTCTACAAAAAAAAACCGCAAAACAAGTTTTAATCAAATTTAATAGTTCATATAATTAATTTCGAGCATTCCAACATGATTATATTGCAAAAACTCAATTTCGGTACTTTTTACTCTATTAAAATTCTAACGGGTCCTTTGTTCGGCCCATTTAGAACCCGTTCGTCCGAAACCTCTACAAAAAGGGCTGCAAAATAAGTTTTAATCCAAATTTAGGAGTTCATATAATTGATTACGAGCTTTTCAACACGATTATATTGAAAAAACTCGATTTCTGTACTTTTTACTCAGTTAAAATTCGAACGGGTCCATTGTTCGGCCCATTTAGACCCGCTCGTTCGAAACCTCTACAAAAAAGACCGCAAAATAATTTAGAATCAAATTTTAGGAGTTCATATAATTGATTACGAGCTTTTCAATAGGATTATATTTCAAAAACTCGATTTCTGAACTTTTTACTCAGTTAAAATTCCAATGGGTCCATTGTTCGGCCCATTTAGACCCGCTCGTCCGAAACATGTACAAGAGGGTTGCAAAATAAGTTTTAATCCAAATTTAGGAGTTCATAAAATTGATGACGAGCATTTCAACCCGATTATATTGAAAAAATAGAAATCTGTACTGTTGGGGTTGTAGCACGCTCGAATCGATCACCGAAACCGTCAAGGAGGGTTGTAATTGCTTGGTGGTTGAATTGGCTAAAACCGAAAATAGTAGACAATTTTTGCACGATGATTTTAGAGTGGTTCGACTACTCAACCGAGTCTACATCCACTACCTTAGCACACCACTAAGGATTTCCCAATTCACTCAACAATGAATTCTTCCTTTTGAGGACAAAGGGTAACCTTACAACCCTATCTTTTCAATGGCTAAGATAGAACCACTCTAGTTTTTCTCTCAAGGCTAAACTAGAACCTCTCCTTATACAAGGGTAGAAAGATGTAAACAAATATACCTCACAAGGTGGGTGTTTACGAGAATTAAGCTCACACGAAAGAGTGAAGGATAAAAACAATAAAATCACTCTCTACAAATATTTACAAGAGAAATGAAGAAAATAAAGACTTAAACTCGATTTCTCTTGAACATTAAGCTTGGATGTTATCTCTCTTGCATTCTTCAAGTGTTCCAGCCTTCAATTTATAGTCCCAAATGAGTTTGTAGCCGTTTATAGCCGTTGGGAATATTGCCGTTTATAGCCGTTGGGAATAGAGCCGTTTATAGCCGTTGGAATAGTGCCATTTATGGCCGTTGGAAATAGTACCATTTATAGCCGTTGGAAATAGTACCATTTATAGCCGTTGGAAATAGTACCATTTATGGCCGTTGGGAATAGTACCATTTATGGCCGTTGGGCTATTTCAAAACACACCGTATCGATACGGCTAGGCGTATCGGTACGGGTTTTGGCTACTGGAATTTCGGTAGTTTGAAAACCCTAAGGCGTATCGGTACGGTCCAATACCGTATCGGTACGGTCACTTGAAAATTATGGTTTTGACTACTTTAAATGTATTTTAAAACCATTCCAAAGCCTTTAAAAACCCTTAAACATATTTTCAAGTTGTTTTTGACTAAAAACATATTTTAAATTCTTTTCAATTTAGTCCAAAACATTTTCAAATATTATATCAAAACTTTGGTTCTACAATCTCCCCCTTTTTGATATAATAAAACCAACTTGAAAAATTGTTTGGGATTCTCCCCCTTTAACTTTAAAATTGTGAATAAGAGATTAAGATATGAAATCAAATAAAGATCCCCCTTATTCGTTTGAAAATTCAATTTTTCAAACCATTTCTCCCCATTTTTGTTATATCAAAAAGAATTTAAAATGACATTTAAGTTCAAGATAACATAGGAGGCAAAAAAAAATTTTGACACTTAAAATTTTGGTTTTTTAAAAAATTGGCTCCCCCTTACTCAAAGCATCACATTAAATTTTTAGCTCAAAAACTTGACACTTAAGAGATTGAATTTCACAATTGAATCAAATCAATTTAAAAACACATGAAATTCAATTTATCCAATACTTTAAAACTTTATGCAAACATATGAATGAAACAATGTGATTCACATGCATAAAGAATCATAAAATGTCATGCACTTATAAATATAAATAAGCAATGATGCATGAACATTTATCATCAAAGTAGGCAACCGAATGATTTAAAATCACATACATTAAGATTAGAGGTTACCCATTTTCTTCACTTGTGTGACTAGAGCATTTGAGATTCTTGCTTTTCTTGCCTTTGCTCCAACACACCTACAAGAGACACTTACTTGGATTTTGGTATCCAAATTGCTTTGGATCCATTAAAATTAATCTCAATGTCTCTAGTTCCCTTAGGAACCCATACTTGTCTAATCCTATAAGATTTTTTCTTCTTTATAGGACAAGTATGCAAAGAATGACCATGATAATGACAATGTGAGCATTTTGTCATTATGGGATGAAATGAATTATTAAAAATGATTTCTTTTTCTTTTGTTAAGCTTTCAAGCTTAACCTTTAAATCAAGATTTTCTTTTTCTAAAACATCTTTGTTTGTTTTTGAAAATTCTAAATCATTTTTCAAAATTTCATTTTGATTTTCAAAATCCATTTTTGTTTTTAAAAGAAAATCATTTTCAGTTTCGAGTTTTGAAATCATTTTCCTAAATTTGGAATTCATGGTCTCAAATTCCAAATATAATTCATTAAATGCATCTTGTAACTCATCAAAAGAATGTGAATTTAATTCATCTGAGTTAGAAGATACCTCGGGCTCATCGAGAGCCAAAACACCATCCACCTTAGGTGTTGAGGGGAGGATTGCACATGATGAAGCATCATCTTTCTTCTCTTCTTTCCCATAGAATTTCTCAAGCTTCTCCCAAATTTCTTTGGCACTTTTGGATGGGGAGACCTTCTTGGAAATCTCTTCACTTAGGGCACAAAGAAGAATGTGCATAGCCTTTGCATTGAGATGGTCCTTCTTTGTGTCATTGACACTCCTTTTCTTCTTCTTCTTAGGAGCTTCCGAATGTCCATCATTGATAATCCTCCAAATGTCGAGGTTGAAGCCTTGGATGAAATACTTCATGATGTTGCTCCATTGGAAGTAACCTTCTCCTTTGAAGAGAGGAGGACACATGATAGAGCGGCCTTCTTCAAATGAAATCATTGTAGAACCGCTTGCCATTTTCTTGTACGGTGGACTACGAGCGTTGGATCTTTACTCCTGGCTGTTAGTCCTTCGATGGAGACGAGGCTCTGATACCAATTGTTGGGCTTGTAGCACGCTCGAATCGATCACCGAAACCGTCAAGGAGGGTTGTAATTGCTTGGTGGTTGAATTGGCTAAAACCGAAAATAGTAGACAATTTTTGCACGATGATTTTAGAGTGGTTCGACTACTCAACCGAGTCTACATCCACTACCTTAGCACACCACTAAGGATTTCCCAATTCACTCAACAATGAATTCTTCCTTTTGAGGACAAAGGGTAACCTTACAACCCTATCTTTTCAATGGCTAAGATAGAACCACTCTAGTTTTTCTCTCAAGGCTAAACTAGAACCTCTCCTTATACAAGGGTAGAAAGATGTAAACAAATATACCTCACAAGGTGGGTGTTTACGAGAATTAAGCTCACACGAAAGAGTGAAGGATAAAAACAATAAAATCACTCTCTACAAATATTTACAAGAGAAATGAAGAAAATAAAGACTTAAACTCGATTTCTCTTGAACATTAAGCTTGGATGTTATCTCTCTTGCATTCTTCAAGTGTTCCAGCCTTCAATTTATAGTCCCAAATGAGTTTGTAGCCGTTGGGAATATTGCCGTTTATAGCCGTTGGAAATAGTACCATTTATGGCCGTTGGGAATAGTACCATTTATGGCCGTTGGGCTATTTCAAAACACATCGTATCGATACGGCTAGGCGTATCGGTACGGGTTTTGGCTACTGGAATTTTGGTAGTTTGAAAACCCTAAGGCGTATCGGTACGGTCCAATACCGTATCGGTACGGTCACTTGAAAATTATGGTTTTGACTACTTTAAATGTATTTTAAAACCATTCCAAAGCCTTTAAAAACCCTTAAACATATTTTCAAGTTGTTTTTGACTAAAAACATATTTTAAATTCTTTTCAATTTAGTCCAAAACATTTTTCAAATATTATATCAAAACTTTGGTTCTACATGTACTTTTTAATCAATTAATATTCTAACGGGTCCATTGTTCGGCCCATTTAGACCAGCTCGTCTGAAACCTCTACAAAAGGGTTGCAAAATAAGTTTTAATCCAAATTTAGGATTTCATACAATTGATTACGAGCTTTTCAACACGATTATATTTCAAAAACTCGATTTCTGAACTTTTTACTCAGTTAAAATTCCAATGGGTCCATTGTTCGGCCCATTTAGACCCGCTCGTCCGAAACTTGTACAAGAGGGTTGCAAAATAAGTTTTTATCCAAATTTAGGAGTTCATAAAATTGATTACGAGCTTTTCAACACGATTATATTGAAAAGACTATAATTATGTACTTTTTATTCATTTAATATTCTAACGGGTCCATTGTTCGGCCCATTTGGACCCGCTCGCCGAAACCTCTACAAAAGGGTTGCAAAATAAGTTTTAATCCAAATTTAGGAGTTCATACAATTGATTAAGAGCTTTTCAACACGATTATATTGCAAAAACTAGATTTTTGTACTTTTTACTCAGTTAAAATTCTAACGGGTCCATTGTTCGGCCCATTTGGACTCGCTCGTCCGAAACCTCTACATAAGGGTTGCAAAATAAGTTTTAATCCAAATTTAGGAGTTCATACAATTGATTACGAGCTTTTCAACACGATTATATTGCAAAAACTAGAATTATGTACTTTTTATTCAGCTAATATTCTAACAGGCCCATTGTTCGGCCCATTTAGACCCGCTCGTCTAAAACCTCTACAAAAGGGTTGCAAAATAAGTTTTAATCCAAATTTAGGAGTTCCTACAATTGATTACGAGCTTTTCAACACGATTATATTGCAAAACTCGATTTCTGTACTTTTTTCTCAGTTAAAATTCTAACGGGTCCATTGTTCGGCCCATTTAGACCCGCTCGTCCGAAACCTCTACAAAAAAGACCGCAAAACAAGTTAGAATCAAATTTTAGGAGTTCATATAATTGATTACGAGCTTTTCAAAATGATTATATTGCAAAAACTCGATTACTGTTCTTTTTACTCAATTAAAATTTTAACGGGTCCATTGTTCGGCCCATTTAAACCCGCTCGTCCGAAACCTCTACAAAAGGGTTGCAAAATAAGTTTTAATCCAAATTTAGGACTTCATACAATTGATTACGAGCTTTTTAACACGATTATATTGCAAAAACTCGATATTATTACTTTTTACTCCGTTAAAATTCTAACGGGTCCATTGTTCGGCCCATTTGGACCCGCTCATCCGAACCTTCTACAAAAGGGTTGCAAAATAAGTTTTAATCCAAATTTAGGAGTTCATACAATTGATTACAAGCTTTTCAACACGATTATAATGCAAAAACTCGATTTCTGTACTTTTTACTCAGTTAAAATTCTATATGGTCCATTGTTCGGCCGATTTAGACCCACTCGTCCAAAACCTCTACAAAAAATACCGCAAAACAAGTTAGAATCCAAATTTAGGAGTTCATAAAATTGATTACGAGCTTTTCAAACACGATTATATTGCAAAACCTCGATTTCTGTACTTTTTACTTAGTTAAAATTCTAACGGGTCCATTGTTCGGCCCATTTAGACCCGCTCGTTTGAAACCTCTACAAAAGGGTTGCAAAATAAGTTTTAATCAAAATTTAGGAGTTTATACAATTGATTATGAGTTTTTCAACACAATTATATTGCAATATAAGCCTTGGAGAAGTTCTAATCCTAGTAAACTTAGGAAATTAAATACAATAAATAAATGCTGAAATCTAATCTCCTAATTACATAAGTAACTTCTAATAATAAATAAATATTAAAAATAAAATCCTAATTAAATAAATATGATCCTAATAGATATTTCAGAATCCTATATTGATTTAAATTATAAATAATCAAATAAAATCAAGAAAATTCGTAATTATCCAAAAATCTCGTATTAATCCCGTATAGGAATTTCTGCATGCGCGGTCTTCACTAAAATAGACGTATCTTGAGTTCTAGATGTCTGATTGAGGCGTTTCAAGATCCGTTGAAAAGATAATTGACAGCCGGACAAGTTTTAAGAAGACATGTTGACCCATAAATGCCTGGATCCCATCCAAAAAGGAGTCGCAAGTTGACTGACGTTTCTGACTTGCAAAACAGTTTTAACTTCTTTTCCAAGATTATTAGTTTCACCTCTCTCATGCATGTATCATTCCCCCACTCCTCAAAAAGATTCGCCCTCGAATCTAAACCGGTAAATGTAGGAAGTTCATCAAAGTACCAGGAAAGAGAAGATGTCTTGAAGGATCCTTGTGCATAGTCTCTTTTTGCAATGTAATTTACAAGTTCCTTCTCGTTGATATCATCACTGTTGTTCTTTTGGTTGCAAAGTGACTCATTCTCATCTTCAAAATTCTTACTAATGCTAGAAGAGGAATAAGCATAAATAGAAATTTGAAAACAATCAATGGTACCTTTTGATTGTAGTGTACCTTCGTCGGTTTTTGTCGTTTGATGATCATCTTAAATCAAAATAGTTGGTTTGTCACTGGAACCAAACACACTACATAGAATTTCTTCCTCATCAATAGGCAAGGTTAAACTCTCGATGGTATCGCCTTCTTCATGTTCTTTAGGAGAACAAATTTCTTTATCATGTTCCGAATCACAGATTTCAATATCATTAGAAGGCATGATTTCAGACAACATATCTCTCAAAATTTTTTCTTGAAAATAAGACTTATCTGGACAATCATACCCGGAATGATCTAGTCGACAACAATAATGACATCGAGTCCCCAAAAGAGTAAAATTCAATACGTTGCTCAATGACATCCTCAAGAACGACCTAAATCTGATACCAAATGATACGGACACAACCCCGTATACGCGAACGTTGAGCTTGCGGAAGAGGATAAGGATATTGACGCGAATGTTGGATCGGTGAAAAGATGGATGAAGATAGGCGATGACGATGGAGATGGAAGATAAATGGATAAATTGTCCTCGACACCCTCTTGATCGCAATTGACCAAGCAAGCAACCTCAAGTGGCTCTAACCCACCCTCCTAGACGTAGTTACCTAGGCAAGCAGGAGTGTGAAGATCAACAACAAATTCTGACGAACTTGAAGAATCGCTTCTAAAATAAAGAACACAAGTTATACTTCTTGCAAGTCTGAACTCAAAAGAGAACTTTATTTAATCATTAAAATCTTCATTACAATATGGTTGAAGCCTCCTTATATAAGCCTTGGAGAAGTTCTAATCCTAGTAAACTTAGGAAATTAAATACAATAAGGGTCTGTTTGTTTCCCTATAATTGGTTTTCCTGAAAATGTTTTCATAACTTTCTGCTGTTTGGTTCATGGAAAATGAAAAAGTCAACGGAAAATCAATTACAGTCAATGGAAAACAGACCTTGTTTTAGTGTAAAATGACTTACCCATTGATTTTCGGTAAGTCGCTTTCATTCCTCTCATTCTCTCTACAAATACTAACCTAAACCGTAAACCTTAAAACCTAAACCCTAAATACTAACATAAAAACTAAACCCTAAATACTAACATAAAAACTAAACCCTAAACCCTAAACATTAAAAACCATAAACCCTAAACCATAAACATTAAATCATAAACCCCAAACCCCAAACATTGACAAATAAATATTAAACCCTAAACATTAAAACCTATAAACCCTAAATGTTAAACCATAAACACTAACATAACCCTAAACCATAAACACTGATCCATAAACACAAAACCCTAAATGATATATCATAAACACAAGACCCTAAAACAAAACCTTAAACCCTAAATTTTAAACCATAAACACTAAATGCTAACATAAACACTAACATAAACCTTAAACCCTAAATGTTAAACCATATATATTAAACCCCAAATACTAACATAAACCCTTACCCTAAACACTAACCCATAAAACATAAATGCTAGCATAAACATTAAATCATAAACAATAAACACTAACATAAACACTAAACCATAAACAATAAACACCAACATAAACCATAATCCCTAAATACTAATATAAACAATAAACCATAAAACATAAACACTAACCTAAACACTAAACCTTAACATAAACCCTAAACTTTAGATGTTAAACATTGAACACTAACATAAACCCTAAACAATAAACATTAACCCCTAAATCCTAAATGCTAACATAAATACTAAACCTTAAACACTAAGCACTAACATAAACCTTAAACTCTAAATGATAACCTAAACTCTAAACACTAAAAAGCTAAACACTAAACCATAAACACTAACATAACACTAAACCATAAATGATAAGCATTAAACACTAACCATGGACTCTAAATACTACCATAAACCCTAATCACTAAACCCTAATCAAAATGTTACCCTAAAACTTTAAATCCTAAACCCTAAATGTTACCATAAAACTTTAAATCATAAACCCTAAACCCTCACCACCAACCTAAACCCTAAACCTTAAACACTAACATAAACTATAAACATTAATCTAAACCCTAAATCTATACCTTAAATACTAATCCCTAAATGCTACCATAAACATTAAATACTAGTCTAAACCATAAATGATATCCTAAACCCTAAACCCTAACCTAAACATTAAACCATGTTTTGATTGGAACTTGTTTTTACCATTCTCGATGTTTGTTTGTGGATTGTTCATGAAATTTTCAGTAAACTCTACCAAACAGTGTAAAATAAATTGTACAACATCATCCAAACACCAGAAAATGGTTTCTGCAATTAGTTTTCCAACAACTGTAGTTCATTTTCCAGAATTCATTTTCCGGAAACAGTTTTCAGTGAAACAAACAGACCCTAAATAAATGCTGAAATCTAATCTCCTAATTACATAAGTAACTTCTAATAATAAATAAATATTAAAAATAAAATCATATTTAAATAAATCTGATCCTAATAGATATTTCAGAATCCTATATTGATTTAAATTACAAATAATCAAATAAAATCAAGAAAATTCGTAATTATCCAAAAATCTCGTATTAATCCCGTATAGGAATTTCTGCATGCGCTGTCTTCACTAAAATAGACGTATCTTGAGTTCTAGATGTCCGATTGAGGCGTTTCAAGATCCGTTGGAAAGATAATTGACAGCCGGATAATTTTTAAGAAGACATGTCGACCCATAAAAGCCTGGATCCCATCCAAAAAGGAGTCGCAAGTTGACTGACGTTTCTGATTTGAAAAACTGTTTTAACTTCTTTTCCAAGATTATTAGTTTCACCTCTCTCATGCATGTATCACCCGCTCATCTGAAACCTCTACAAAAGGGTTGCAAAATAAGTTTTAATCCAAATTTAGGAGTTCATACAATTGATTACAAGCTTTTCAACACGATTATAATGCAAAAACTCGATTTCTGTACTTTTTACTTAGTTAAAATTCTAACGGGTCCATTGTTCGGCCCATTTAGACCCGCTCGTCTGAAACCTCTAAAAAAAAGACCGCAAAACAAGTTAGAATCAAATTTTAGGAGTTCATATAATTGATTACGAGCTTTTCAACACGATTATATTGCAAAACCTCGATTTCTATACTTTTTACTTAGTTAAAATTCTGACGGGTCCATTGTTCGGCCCATTTAGACCCGCTCGTCCGAAACCTCTACAAAAGGGTTGGCAAATAAGTTTTAATACAAATTTAGGAGTTCATACAATTGATTACGAGCTTTTCAACACGATTATATTGCAAAAACTCTATTTCTGTACTTTTTACTCCGTTAAAATTCTAACGGGTCCATTGTTCGGCCCATTTAAACCTGATCGTCCGAAACCTCTACAAAAAGGGCTGCAAAATAAGTTTTAATCCAAATTTAGGAGTTCATATAACTGATTACAAATTTTTCAACATGATTATATTGCAAAAACTCAATTTCTGTACTTTTTACTCAGTTAAAATTCTAACGGGTCCATTGTTCGGCCCATTTAGACCTGCTCGTCCGAAACCTCTACAAAATAGACCGCAAAACAAGTTATAATCAAATTAAAGAGTTCATATAATTGATATCGAGCTTTCCAACATGATTATATTGCAAAAACTCGATTTCTGTACTTTTTACTCTATTAAAATTCTAACGGGTCCATTGTTCAACCCATTTAGACCCGCTTGTTCTAAACCTCTACAAAATGGTTGGAAAATAAGTTTTAATACAAATTTAGGAGTTCATATAAATTGATTACGAGCTTTTCAACACGATTATATTGCAAAAACCCGATTTTTGTACTTTTTACTCCGTTAAAATTCTAACGGGTCCATTGTTCGGCCCATTTAGACCCGCTTGTTCTAAACCTCTACAAAAGGGTTGGAAAATAAGTTTTAATACAAATTTAGGAGTTCATACAATTGATTACGAGCTTTTCAACGCGATTATATTGCAGAAACCCGATTTTTGTACTTTTTACTTAGTTAAAATTCTAACGGGTCCATTGTTCGGCCCATTTAGACCCCCTCGTCCGAAACCTCTACAAAAGGGTTGCAAAACAAGTGTTAATCCAAATTTAGGAGTTCATACAATTTATTATGAGCTTTTCAACACGATTATATTGCAAAAACTCGATTTCTGTACTTTTTACTCCGTTAAAATTCTAACGAGTCCATTGTTCGGCCCATTTAGACCCGCTCGTCCGAAACCTCTACAAAAGGGTTGCAAAATAAATTTTAATCCAAATTTAGGAGTTCATACAATTGATTATGAGCTTTTCAACACAATTATATTGTAAAAACTCGATTTTTCTGCTTTTTACTCTGTCAAAATTCTAACGGGTCCATTATTCGGCCCATTTCGACCCGCTCGTCCGAAACCTCTACAAAAGGGTTGCAAAATATGTTTTAATCCAAATTTAGGAGTTCATACAATTGATTAAGAGATTTTCAAACAGATTATATTGCAAAAACTCGTTTTTCGTACTTTCTACTCAGTTAAAATTCTAACGGATCCATTGTTCGGCCCATTTAGACCCACTCATCCAAAACCTCTACAAAAAAGACCGCAAAACAAGATAGAATCAAATTTTAGGAGTTCATATAATTGATTACGAGCTTTTCAACACAATTATATTGCAAAAACTTGATTTCTGTACTTTGTACTCAGTTAAAATTCTAACGGGTCCATTGTTCGGCCCATTTAGACTCGCCCATCGGAAACCTCTACAAAAGGGTTGCAAAATAAGTTTTAATCCAAATTTAGGAGTTCATACAATTGATTATGAGCTTTTTATCACAATTAGATTGCAAAAACTCGATTTTTGTACTTTTTACTTAGTTAAAATTCTAACGGGTCCATTGTTCGGCCCATTTAGACCCGCTCATCCGAAACCTCAACAAAAAAGATCACAAAATATGTTAGAATCAAATTTTAGGAGTTCATATAATTGATAAGGAGCTTTTCAACACGATTATATTGCAAAAATTCAATTTCTGTACTTTTTACTTTGTTAAAATTCTAATGAGCTTTCTTAAAAAAATTCTAACGTGTCCATTGTTCGGCCCATTTAGACCCGCTCGTCCGAAACCTCTACAAAAAAGGGCTGCAAAATAAGTTTTAATCCAAATTCAGGAGTTCATATAATTGATTACGAGCTTTTCAACACTATTATATTGCAAAAACTTAATTTTTATACTTTTTACTCGGTTAAAATTCTAACGGGTCCATTGTTCGGCCCATTTAGGCTCGCTCGTCCGAAACCTTACGAAAAGGACCGCAAAGTAAGTTTTAATCAAAATTTAGGAGTTCGTATAATTTATTATGAGCTTTACAACACTATTATATTGCAAAAACTTGATTTCTGTACTTTTGACTCAGTTAAAATTCTAACGGGTCCATGTTCGGCCCATTTAGACCCGCTCGTCCGAAACCACTACAAAAAAGACCTCAAAACAAGTTAGAATCAAATTTTAGGAGTTCATATAATTGATTACAAGCTTTTCAACACGATTATATTGCAAAAACTAGATTTCTGTACTTTTTACTCAGTTAAAATTCTAACGGGTCCATTGTTCTGCCCATTTAGACCCGCTCGTCCGAAACCTCTACAAAAGGGTTAGAAAATAAGTTTTAATCCAAATTTAGGAGTTAATACAATTGATTTAGAGCTTTTCAACAAGATTATATTGCAAGAACTCGATTTCTGTACTTTTTACTCAGTTAAAATTCTAACAGGTCCATTGTTCGGCCCATTTAGACCCGCTCGTCCGAAACCTCTACAAAAGGGTTGCAAAATAAGTTTTAATCCAAATTTAAGAGTTAATACAATTGATTACGAGCTTTTTAACACGATTATATTGCAAAAACTCGATTTCTGTACTTTTTACTCAGTTAAAATTCTAACGAGTCCATTGTTCGGCCCATTTAGACCCGCTCGTCCGAAACCTCTACAAAAAAGACCGCAAAACAAGTTAAAATCAAATTTTAGGAGTTCATATAATTGATTACGAGCTTTTCAACACGATTATATTGCAAAAAATCAATTACAGTACTTTTAACTCAGTTAAAATTCTAACGGGTCCATTGTTCGGCCCATTTAGACCCGCTCGTCCGAAACCTCTACAAAAGGGTTGCAAAATAAGTTTTAATCCAAATTTAGGAGTTCATACAATTGATTACGAGCTTTTCAACACAATTATATTGCAAAAAATCGATTTCTGTACTTTTTACTTAGTTAAAATTGAAACGAGTCCATTGTTCGGTCCATTTAGACCCGCTCGTCCGAAACCTCTACAAAAAAGACCGCAAAACAAGTTAGAATCAAATTTAGAAGTTCATATAATTGATTACGAGCTTTTCAACACGATTATATTGCAAAAACTCGATTACAATACTTTTTACTCAGTTAAAATTGTAAATGGTCCATTGTTCGGCCCATTTAGACCCGCTCCTCCGAA
Organism: Hibiscus trionum; assembly: GCA_030270665.1. Lineage (NCBI taxonomy): Eukaryota > Viridiplantae > Streptophyta > Magnoliopsida > Malvales > Malvaceae > Hibiscus > Hibiscus trionum. The sequence continues at coordinate 30,171,154 of BSYR01000010.1, read as the reverse complement.
ACCTCTAGAAAAAAGACCGCAAAACAAGTTAGAATCAAATTAGGAGTTCATATAATTGATTACGAGCTTTTCAACACGATTATAATTAAAAAAAACTCGATTATAGTACTTTTTACTCAGTTAAAATTCTAACGGGTCCATTGTTCGGCCCATTTAGACCCGCTCGTCCGAAATCTCTACAAAAGGGTTGCAAAATAAGTTTTAATCCAAATTTAGGAGTTCATACAATTGTTTACGAGCTTTTCAACACGATTATATTGCAAAAACACAATTTCTATACTTTTTACTCAGTTAAAATTCTAACGGGTCCATTGTTTGGCCCATTTAAACCGGCTCGTCCGAAACCGTTACAAAAAAGATCGCAAAATAAGTAAGAATCAAATTCTAGGAGTTCATATAATTGATTAAGAGCTTTTGAACACGATTATATTGCAAAAACTCGATTTCTGTACTTTTTACTCAGTTAAAATTCTAACGGGTCCATTGTTCGCCCCATTTAGACCCGCTAGTCCGAAACCTCTACAAAAAAGACCGCAAAACAAGTTTTAATCAAATTTTAAGAGTTCATATAATTGATTACGAGCTTTTCAACACGATTATATTACAAAAACTCGTTTTCTGTACTTTTTACTCAGTTAAAATTATAACGGGTCCATTGTTCGGCCCGTTTAGACCCGCTCGTCCGAAACCTTTACAAAAGGGTTGGAAAATAAGTTTTAATCCAAATTTAAGAGTTCATACAATTGATTACGAGCTTTTCAACACGATTATATTGCAAAAACTCGATTTTTGTACTTTTTACTCAGTTAAAATTCTAACAGGTCCATTGTTCGGCCTATTTAGACCCGCTCTTCCGAAACCTCAACAAGAGGGTTGCAAAATAAGTTTTAATCCAAATTTAGGAGTTCATTCAATTGATTACGAGCTTTTCAACACGATTATATTGCAAAAACTCGATTTCTGTAATTTTTACTCAGTTAAAATTCTAACGAGTCCATTGTTCGGCCCATTTAGACCTGTTCGTCCGAAACCTCTACGAAAAAGACCGCAAAACAAGTTTCAATCAAATTTAAGAGTTCAAATAATTAATTTCGAGCTTTCCAACATGATTATATTGCAAAAAATCGATTTCTGTACTTTTTACTCTGTTAAAATTCTAACGGGTTCTTTGTTCGGCCCATTTAGACCCGTTCGTCCGAAACATCTACAAAAGGGCTGCAAAATAAGTTTTAATCCAAATTTAGGAGTTCATATAATTGATTACGAGCTTTTCAACACAATTATTTTACAAAAACTCGATTTCTGTACTTTTTATTCGGTTAAAATTCTAACGGGTCCATTGTTCGGCCCATTTAGACCCGCTCGTCCGAAACCTCTACAAAAAAGATCGCAAAATAATTTTGAATCAAATTTTAGGAGTTCCTATAATTGATTACGAGCTTTTCAACAGGATTATATTTCAAAAACCCGATTTCTGAACTTTTTACTCAGTTAAAATTCCAATGGGTCCATTGTTCGAAACATTTAGACCCGCTCGTCTGAAACCTGTACAAGAGGGCTGCAAAATAAGTTTTAATCCAAATTTAGGAGTTCATAAAATTGATTACGAGCTTTTCAACCCGATTATATTGAAAAAACTAGAATTCTATACTTTTTATTCAGTTAATATTCTAACGGGTCCATTGTTCGGCCCATTTAGACCCGCTTGTCTGAAACCTCTACAAAAGGGTTGCAAAATAAGTTTTAATCCAAATTTAGGACTTCATACAATTGATTACGAGCCTTTCAACACGATTATATTGCAAAAACTTGATTTATGTACTTTTTTTCAGTTAAAATTCTAACGGGTCCATTGTTCGGCCCATTTAGGCCCGCTCATCCGAAACCTCTACAAAAAGACCGCAAAACAAGTTAGAATCAAATTTTAGGAGTTCATATAATTGATTACGAGCTTTTCAACATGATTATATTGCAAAAACTCGATTTCTGTACTTTTTACTCGGTTAAAATTCTAACGGGTCCATTGTTCGGCTCATTTAGATCCGCTCGTCCGAAACCTCTACAAAAAAGACCGCAAAACAAGTTATAATCAAATTTAGGAGTTCATATAATTGATTACGAGCTTTTCAACACGATTATATTACAAAAACTCGATTATAGTACTTTTTACTCAGTTAAAATTCTAACGGGTCCATTGTTCGGCCCATTTAGACCCGCTCGTCCGAAACCTCTACAAAAGGGTTGGAAAATAAGTTTTAATCCAAATTTAAGAGTTCATATAATTGATTACGAGCTTTTCAACACGATTATAATGCAAAAACTCGATTTTTGTACTTTTTACTCAGTTAAAATTCTAACAGGTCCATTGTTCGGCCCATTTAGACCCGCTCGTCCGAAACCTCTACAAAAGGGTTGCAAAATAAGTTTTAATCCAAATTTAGGAGTTCATACAATTGATTACGAGCTTTTCAACACAATTATATTGCAAAAAATCGATTTCTGTACTTTTTACTTAGTTAAAATTCAAACGAGTCCATTGTTCGGTCCATTTAGACCCGCTCGTCCGAAACCTCTACAAAAAAGACCGCAAAACAAGTTAGAATCAAATTTAGAAGTTCATATAATTGATTACGAGCTTTTCAACACGATTATATTGCAAAAACTCGATTACAGTACTTTTTACTCAGTTAAAATTGTAAATGGTCCATTGTTCGGCCCATTTAGACCCGCTCCTCCGAAACCTCTAGAAAAAAGACCGCAAAACAAGTTAGAATCAAATTTAGGAGTTCATATAATTGATTACGAGCTTTTCAACACGATTATAATTCAAAAACTCGATTATTGTACTTTTTACTCAGTTAAAATTCTAACGGGTCCATTGTTCGGCCCATTTAGACCCGCTCGTCCGAAATCTCTACAAAAGGGTTGCAAAATAAGATTTAATCCAAATTTAGGAGATCATACAATTGTTTACGAGCTTTTCAACATGATTATATTGCAAAAACTCAATTTCTATACTTTTTACTCAGTTAAAATTCTAACGGGTCCATTGTTTGGCCCATTTAAACCCGCTCGTCCGAAACCGTTACAAAAAAGATCGCAAAATAAGTAAGAATCAAATTCTAGGAGTTCATCTAATTGATTAAGAGCTTTTGAACACGATTATATTGCAAAAACTCGATTTCTGTACTTTTTACTCAGTTAAAATTCTAACGGGTCCATTGTTCGCCCCATTTAGACCCGCTAGTCCGAAACCTCTACAAAAAAGACCGCAAAACAAGTTTTAATCAAATTTTAAGAGTTCATATAATTGATTACGAGCTTTTCAACACGATTATATTACAAAAACTCGATTTCTGTACTTTTTACTCAGTTAAAATTCTATCGGGTCCATTGTTGGGCCCGTTTAGACCCGCTCGTCCGAAACCTCTACAAAAGGGTTGGAAAATAAGTTTTAATCCAAATTTAAGAGTTCACACAATTGATTACGAGCTTTTCAACACGATTATATTGCAAAAACTCGATTTTTGTACTTTTTACTCAGTTAAAATTCTAACAGGTCCATTGTTCGGCCTATTTAGACCCGCTCGTCCGAAACCTCAACAAGAGGGTTGCAAAATAAGTTTTAATCCAAATTTAGGAGTTCATACAATTGATTACGAGCTTTTCAACACGATTATATTGCAAAAACTCGATTTCTGTAATTTTTACTCAGTTAAAATTCTAACGAGTCCATTGTTCGGCCCATTTAAACCAGCTCGTCCGAAACCTCTACGAAAAAGAGCGCAAAACAAGTTTCAATCAAATTTAAGAGTTCAAATAATTAATTTCTAGCTTTCCAACATGATTATATTGCAAAAAATCGATTTCTGTACTTTTTACTCTGTTAAAATTCTAACGGGTTCTTTGTTCGGCCCATTTAGACCCGTTCGTCCGAAACATCTACAAAAAGGCTGCAAAATAAGTTTTAATCAAAATTTAGGAGTTCATATAATTGATTACGAGCTTTTCAACACAATTATTTTACAAAAACTCGATTTCTGTACTTTTTACTCAGTTAAAATTCTAACGGGTCCACTGTTCGGCCCATTTAGACCCGCTCGTCCGAAACCTCTTCAAAAAAGATCGCAAAATAATTTTGAATCAAATTTTAGGAGTTCATATAATTGATTACGAGCTTTTCAACAGGATTATAATTCAAAAACCCGATTTCTGAACTTTTTACTCAGTTAAAATTCCAATGGGTCCATTGTTCGGCCCATTTAGACCCGCTCGTCTGAAACCTGTACAAGAGGGTTGCAAAATAAGTTTTAATCCAAATTTAGGAGTTCATAAAATTGATTACGAGCTTTTCAACCCGATTATATTGAAAAAACTAGAATTCTATACATTTTATTCAGTTAATATTCTAACGGGTCCATTGTTCGGCCCATTTAGACCCGCTTGTCTGAAACCTCTACAAAAGGGTTGCAAAATAAGTTTTAATCCAAATTTAGGACTTCATACAATTGATTACGAGCCTTTCAACATGATTATATTGCAAAAACTCGATTTCTGTACTTTTTTCTCAGTTAAAATTCTAACGGGTCCATTGTTCGGCCCATTTAGGCCCGCTCATCCGAAACCTCTACAAAAAGACCGCAAAACAAGTTAGAATCAAATTTTAGGAGTTCATATAATTGATTACGAGCTTTTCAACACGATTATATTGCAAAAACTCGATTTATGTACTTTTTACTCAGTTAAAATTCTAACAGGTCCATTGTTCGGCCCATTTAGACCTGCTCGTCCGAAACCTCTACAAAAAACATCGCAAAACAAGTTAGAATCAAATTTTAGGAGTTCATATAATTGATTGCGAGCTTTTCAACACGATTATATTGCAAAAACTCAATTACAGTACTTTTTACTCAGTTAAAATTCTAACGGGTCCATTATTCGGCCCAATTAGACCCGCTCGTCCGAAACCTCTACAAAAGGGTTGCAAAATAAGTTTTAATCCAAACTTAGGAGTTCATACAATTGATTATGAGCTTTTCAACACAATTATATTGCAAAAACTCAATTTTTGTTCTTTTTACTCTGTTAAAATTCTAATGGGTCCATTGTTCGGCCCATTTAGACCCGCTAGTGTGAAACCTCTACAAAAGGGTTGGAAAATAAGTTTTAATACAAATTTAGGAGTTTCAAACAGATTATATTGCAAAAACTCACTTTTTGTATTTTCTATACAGTTAAAATTCTAACGGATCCATTGTTTGGCCCATTTAGACCGGCTCGTCCGAAACCGTTACAAAAAGATCGCAAAATAAGTAAGAATCAAATTCTAGGAGTTCATATAATTGATTAAGAGCTTTTGAACACGATTATATTGGAAAAACTCGATTTCTGTACTTTTTACTCAGTTAAAATTCTAACGGGTCCATTGTTCGCCCCATTTAGACCCGCTAGTCCGAAACCTCTACAAAAAAGACCGCAAAACAAGTTTTAATCAAATTTTAAGAGTTCATATAATTGATTACGAGCTTTTCAACACGATTATATTACAAAAACTCGTTTTCTGTACTTTTTACTCAGTTAAAATTCTAACGGGTCCATTGTTCGGCCCGTTTAGACCCGCTCGTCCGAAACCTTTACAAAAGGGTTGGAAAATAAGTTTTAATCCAAATTTAAGAGTTCATACAATTGATTACGAGCTTTTTAACATGATTATATTGCAAAAACTCGATTTTATTACATTTTACTCAGTAAAAATTCTAACGGGTCCATTGTTTGGCCCATTTCGACCCGCTCATCCGAAACCTCTACAAAAGGGTTGCAAAATAAGTTTTAATCCAAATTTAGGAGTTCATACAATTGATTACGAAATTTTCGACATGATTATATTGCAAAAACCCGATTTCTGGACTTTTTACTCAGTTAAAATTCTAACGGGTCCATTGTTCGGCCCATTTAGACCCCCTCGTCCGAAACCTCTGCAAAAAGGTTGCAAACTAAGTGTTAAACCAAATTTAGGGGTTCATACAATTGATTACGAGCTTTTCAACACGATTATATTGCAAAAAATCAATTACAGTACTTTTAACCTCTACAAAAAAGGGCTGCAAAATAAGTTTTAATCCAAATTTAGGAGTTCATATAAATGATTACGAGCTTTTCAACACTATTATATTGCAAAAACTTAATTTTTAAACTTTTTACACGGTTAAAATTCTAACGGGTCCATTGTTCGGCCCATTTAGACTCGCTCGTCCGAAACCTTACGAAAAGGACCGCAAAGTAAGTTTTAATCGAAATTTAGGAGTTCATATAATTTATTACGAGCTTTTCAACACTATTATATTGCAAAAACTCGATTTCTGTACTTTTGACTCAGTTAAAATTCTAACGGGTCCATTGTTCGGCCCATTTAGACCCGCTCGTCCGAAACCGTTACAAAAAAGATCGCAAAATAAGTTGGAATCAAATTCTAGGAGTTCATATAATTGATTAAGAGCTTTTCAACACGATTATATTGCAAAAACTCGATTTCTTTACTTTTTACTCAGTTAAAATTCTAACGGGTCCATTGTTCGGCCCATTTAGACCCGCTCGTTCAAAACCGTTACAAAAAAGATCGCAAAATAAGTTAAAATCAAGTTCTAGGAGTTCATATAATTGATTAAGAGCTTTTCAACACGATTATATTGCAAAAACTCGATTTCTGTACTTTTTACTCAGTTAAAATACTAATGGATCCATTGTTCGGCCCATTTAGACCCGCTCGTCCGAAACCTCTACAAAAAAGACCGCAAAACAAGTTAGAATCAAATTTAGAAGTTCATATAATTGATTACGAGCTTTTCAACACGATTATATTGCAAAAGCTCGATTACAGTACTTTTACTCAGTTAAAATTCTAAATGGTCCGTTGTTCGTCCCATTTAGACCCGCTCGTCCGAAACCTCTACAAGAGGGTTGCAAAATAAGTTTTAATCCAAATTTAATAGTTCATACAATTGTTTACGAGCTTTTCAACACGATTATATTGCAAAACTCGATTTCTTTACTTTTTACTTAGTTAAAATTCTAACGGGTCCATTGTTCGGCCCATTTAGACCCGCTCGTCCGAAACCTCTAAAAAAAGATCGCAAAATAATTTATAATCAAATTTTAGGAGTTCATATAATTGATTACGAGCTTTTCAACACGATTATATTGCAAAAACTCGATTTTTGTGCTTTTCACTCAGTTAGAATTCTAATGGGTCCATTGTTCGACCCATTTAGACCCGCTCGTCCGAAACCTCTACAAAAAAGACCGCAAAATAATTTAGAATCAAATTTTAGGAGTTCATATAATTGATTACGAGCTTTTCAACACGATTATATTTCAAAAACTCGATTTCTGAACTTTTTACTCAGTTAAAATTCCAATGGGTCCATTGTTCGGCTCATTTAGACACGCTAGTCTGAAACCTGTACAAGAGGGTTGCAAAATAAGTTTTAATCCAAATTTAGGAGTTCATAAACTTGATTACCAGCTTTTCAACACGATTATATTGAAAAAACTAGAATTCTGTACTTTTTATTCAGTTAATATTCTAACGGGTCCATTGTTCGACCCATTTAAACCCGGTCGTCTGAAACCTCTACAAAAGGGTTGCAAAATAAGTTTTAATCCAAATTTAGGAGTTTATACAATTGATTACGAGCTTTTCAAAACGATTATATTGCAAAAACTCGATTTCTGTACTTTTTTCTCACTTAAATTTCTAACGGGTCCATTGTTCGGACCATTTAGGCCCGCTCGTCCGAAACCTCTACAAAAAAGACCGCAAAACAAGTTAGAATCAAATTTTAGGAGTTCATATAACTGATTACGAGCTTTTCAATATAACGGGTTCTTTGTTCGGCCCATTCAGACCCGTTCGTCCGAAACCTCTACAAAAAGGGCTGCAAAATAAGCTTTAATCCAAATTTAGGTGTTCATATAATTGATTACGAGCTTTTCAACACAGTTATTTTGCAAAAACTCGATTTCTGTACTTTTTACTCAGTTAAAATTCTGACGGGTCCATTGTTCGGCCCATTTTGACCCGCTCGTCCGAAACCTCTACAAAAAGGTTGCAAAATAAGTTTTAATCCAAATTTAGGAGTTCAAACAATTGATTAAGAGATTTTCAAACAGATTATATTGCAAAAACTCGATTTCTGTACTTTCTACTCACTTAAAATTCTAACGCATCCATTGTTCGGCCCATTTAGACCCGCTCTTCCGAAACCTCTACAAAAGAGACCGCAAAACAAATTAGAATCAAATTTTAGGAGTTCATATAATTGATTACGAGCTTTTCAACATGATTATATTGCAAAAACTCGATTTCTGTACTTTTTACTCGGTTAAAATTCTAACGGGTCCATTGTTCGGCTCATTTAGACCCGCTCGTCCGAAACCTCTACAAAAAAGACCGCAAAACAAGTTAGAACTAAATTTAGGAGTTCATATAATTGATTACGAGCTTTTCAACACGATTATATTACAAAAACTCGATTATAGTACTTTTTACTCAGTTAAAATTCTAACGGGTCCATTGTTTGGCCCATTTAGACCCGCTCGTCCGAAACCTCTACAAAAGGGTTGGAAAATAAGTTTTAATCCAAATTTAAGAGTTCATACAATTGATTACGAGCTTTTCATCACGATTATATTGCAAAAACTCGATTTTTGTACTTTTTACTCAGTTAAAATTCTAACAGGTCCATTGTTCGGCCCATTTAGGCCCGCTCGTCCGAAACCTCTACAAAAAGACCGCAAAACAAGTTAGAATCAAATTTTAGGAGTTCATATAATTGATTACGAGCTTTTCAACACGATTATATTGCAAAAACTCGATTTATGTACTTTTTACTCGTTTAAAATTCTAACGGGTCCATTGTTCGGCCCATTTAGACCCGCTCGTCCGAAACCTCTACAAAAAAGACCGCAAAACAAGTTAGAACTAAATTTAGGAGTTCATATAATTGATTACGAGCTTTTCAACACGATTATATTACAAAAACTCGATTATAGTACTTTTTACTCAGTTAAAATTCTAACGGGTCCATTGTTTGGCCCATTTAGACCCGCTCGTCCGAAACCTCTACAAAAGGGTTGCAAAATAAGTTTTAATCCAAATTTAGGAGTTCATATAATTGATTACGAGCTTTTCAACATGATTATATTGCAAAAACTCGATTTCTGTACTTTTTACTCAGTTAAAATTCTAACGGGTCCATTGTTCGGCACATTAAGACCCGCTCGTCCGAAACCTCTACAAAAAGGTTGCAAAATAAGTTTTAATCGAAATTTAGGAGTTCAGACAATTGATTAAGAGATTTTCAAACAGATTATATTGCAAAAACTCACTTTTTGTACTTTCTACTCACTTAAAATTCTAACGGATCCATTGTTCGGCCCATTTAGACCCGCTAGTCCGAAACCTCTACAAAAGAGACCGCAAAACAAATTAGAATCAAATTTTAGGAGTTCATATAATTGATTACGAGCTTTTCAACATGATTATATTGCAAAAACTCGATTTATGTACTTTTTACTCGGTTAAAATTCTAACGGGTCCATTGTTCGGCCCATTTAGACCCGCTCGTCCGAAACCTCTACAAAAAAGACCGCAAAACAAGTTAGAACTAAATTTAGGAGTTCATATAATTGATTACGAGCTTTTCAACACGATTATATTTCGAAAACTCGATTATAGTACTTTTTACTCAGTTAAAATTCTAACGGGTCCATTGTTTGGCCCATTTAGACCCGCTCGTCCGAAACATCTACAAAAGGGTTGGAAAATAAGTTTTAATCCAAATTTAAGAGTTCATACAATTGATTACGAGCTTTTCATCACGATTATATTGCAAAAACTCGATTTTTGTACTATTTACTCAGTTAAAATTCTAACAGGTCTATTGTTCGGCCCATTTAGGCCCGCTCGTCCGAAACCTCTACAAAAAGACCACAAAACAAGTTAGAATCAAATTTTAGGAGTTCATATAATTGATTACGAGCTTTTCAACACGATTATATTGCAAAAACTCGATTTATGTACTTTTTACTCGTTTAAAATTCTAACGGGTCCATTGTTCGGCCCATTTAGACCCGCTCGTCCGAAACCTCTACAAAAAAGACCGCAAAACAAGTTAGAACTAAATTTAGGAGTTCATATAATAGATTACGAGCTTTTCAACACGATTATATTACAAAAACTCGATTATAGTACTTTTTACTCAGTTAAAATTCTAACGGGTCCATTGTTTGGCCCATTTAGACCCGCTCGTCCGAAACCTCTACAAAAGGGTTGCAAAATAAGTTTTAATCCAAATTTAGGAGTTCATATAATTGATTACGAGCTTTTCAACATGATTATATTGCAAAAAATCGATTTCTGTACTTTTTACTCAGTTAAAATTCTAACGGGTCCATTGTTCGGCCCATTTAGACCCGCTCGTCCGATACCTCTACAAAAGGGTTGGAAAATAAGTTTTAATCCAAATTTAAGAGTTCATACAATCGATTACGAGCTTTTCAACATGATTATATTGCAAAAACTCGATATTTGTACTTTTTACTCAGTTAAAATTCTAACAGGTTCATTGTTCGGCCCATTTAGACCCGCTCGTCCGAAACCTCTACAAAAGGGTTGCAAAATAAGTTTTAATCCTAATTTAGGATTTCATACAATTGATTACGAGATTTTCGACATGATTATATTGCAAAAACCTGATTTCTGTACTTTTTTCTCAATTAAAATTCTAACGGGTCCATTGTTCGGCCCATTTAGACCCCCTCGTCCGAAACCTCTACAAAAAGGTTGCAAACTAAGTGTTAAACCAAATTTAGGGGTTCATACAATTGATTACAAGCTTTTCAACACGACTATATTGCAAAAACTCGATTTCTGTACTTTTTACTCCGTTAAAATTCTAACGGGTCCATTGTTCGGCCCATTTAGACCCCCTCGTCCGAAACCTCTACAAAAGGATTGCAAACTTAAGTGTTAATCCAAATTTAGGAGTTCATACAATTGATTACGAGCTTTTCAACATGATTATATTGCAAAAACTCGATTTCTATACTTTTTACTCTGTTACAATTCTAACGGGTCCATTGTTCGGCCCATTAAGACCCGCTAGTCCGAAACCTCTACAAAAAGGTTGCAAAATAAGTTTTAATCCAAATTTAGGAGTTCATACAATTGATTAAGAGATTTTCAAACAGATTATATTGCAAAAACTCACTTTTTGTACTTTCTACTCACTTAAAATTCTAACGGATCCATTGTTCGGCCCATTTAGACCCGCTAGTCCGAAACCTCTACAAAAGAGACCGCAAAACAAATTAGAATCAAATTTTAGGAGTTCATATAATTGATTACGAGATTTTCAACATGATTATATTGCAAAAACTCGATTTATGTACTTTTTACTCGGTTAAAATTCTAACGGATCCATTGTTCGGCCCATTTAGACCCGCTCGTCCGAAACCTCTACAAAAAAGACCGCAAAACAAGTTAGAACTAAATTTAGGAGTTCATATAATTGATTACGAGCTTTTCAACACGATTATATTACAAAAGCTCGATTATAGTACTTTTTACTCAGTTAAAATTCTAACGGGTCCATTGTTTGGCCCATTTAGACCCGCTCGTCCGAAACCTCTACAAAACGGTTGGATAATAAGTTTTAATCCAAATTTAAGAGTTCATACAATTGATTATGAGCTTTTCATCACGATTATATTGCAAAAACTCGATTTTGGTACTTTTTACTTAGTTAAAATTCTAACAGGTCCATTGTTCGGCCCATTTAGACCCGCTCGTCCGAAACCTCTACAAAAGGGTTGCAAAATAAGTTTTAATCCAAATTTAGGAGTTCATACAATTGATTACGAGCTTTTCAACACGATTATATTGCAAAAACTCGATTTCTGTACTTTTTTCTCAGTTAAAATTCTAACGGGTCCATTGTTCGGCCCATTTAGGGCCGCTCGTCGGAAACCTCTACAAAATGACCGCAAAACAAGTTAGAATCAAATTTTAGGAGTTCATATAATTGATTACGAGCTTTTCAACGCGATTATATTGCAAAAACTCAATTTTTGTATTTTTTTCTCAGTTAAAATTCTAACGGGTCCATTGTTCGGCCCATTTAGGCCCGCTCGTCCGAAACCTCTACAAATAAGACTGCAAAAGAAGTTAGAATCAAATTTTAGGAGTTCATATAATTGATTACGAGGTTTTCAACATGATTATATTGCAAAAACTCGAATACTGTACTTTTTACTCAGTTAAAATTCTAACGGGTCCATTGTTCGGCCCATTTAGACCCGCTCATCCGAAACCTCTGCAAAACGGTTGCAAAATAAGATTTAATCCAAATTTAAGAGTTCATACAATTGATTACGAGCTTTTTAACATGATTATATTGCAAAAACTCGATTTTATTACATTTTACTCAGTAAAAATTCTAACGGGTCCATTGTTCGGCACATTTCGACCCACTAATCCGAAACCTCTACAAAAGGGTTGCAAAATAAGTTTTAATCCAAATTTAGGAGTTCATACAATTGATTACGAGATTTTCGACATGATTATATTGCAAAAACCCGATTTCTGGACTTTTTACTCAGTTAAAATTCTAACGGGTCCATTGTTCGGCCCATTTAGACCCCCTCGTCCGAAACCTCTGCAAAAGGTTGCAAACTAAGTGTTCAACCAAATTTAGGGGTTCATACAATTGATTACGAGCTTTTCAACACGATTATATTGCAAAAAATCAATTACAGTACTTTTAACCTCTACAAAAAAAGGCTGCAAAATAAGTTTTAATCCAAATTTAGGAGTTCATATAAATGATTACGAGCTTTTCAACACTATTATATTGCAAAAACATAATTTTTATACTTTTTACACGGTTAAAATTCTAACGGGTCCATTGTTCTGCCCATTTAGACTCGCTCGTCCGAAACCTTACGAAAAGGACCGCAAAGTAAGTTTTAATCGAAATTTAGGAGTTCATATAATTGATTACGAGCTTTTCAACACTATTATATTGCAAAAACTCGATTTCTGTACTTTTGACCCAGTTAAAATTCTAACGGGTCCATTGTTCGGCCCATTTAGACCCGCTCGTCCGAAACCGTTACAAAAAAGATCGCAAAATAAGTTGGAATCAAATTCTAGGAGTTCATATAATTGATTAAGAGCTTTTCAACACGATTATATTGCAAAAACTCGATTTCTTTACTTTTTACTCAGTTAAAATTCTAACGGGTCCATTGTTCGGCCCATTTAGACCCGCTCGTTCAAAACCGTTACAAAAAAGATCGCAAAATAAGTTAGAATCAAGTTCTAGGAGTTCATATAATTGATTAAGAGCTTTTCAACACGATTATATTGCAAAAACTCGATTTCTGTACTTTTTACTCAGTTAAAATACTAATGGATCCATTGTTCGGCCCATTTAGACCCGCTCGTCCGAAACCTCTACAAAAAAGACCGCAAAACAAGTTAGAATCAAATTTAGAAGTTCATATAATTGATTACGAGCTTTTCAACACGATTATATTGCAAAAACTCGATTACAATACTTTTACTCAGTTAAAATTCTAAATGGTCCATTGTTCGTCCCATTTAGACCCGCTCGTCCGAAACCTCTACAAGAGGGTTGCAAAATAAGTTTTAATCCAAATTTAATAGTTCATACAATTGTTTACGAGCTTTTCAACACGATTATATTGCAAAACTCAATTTCTTTACTTTTTACTCAGTTAAAATTCTAACGGGTCCATTGTTCGGCCCATTTAGACCCGCTCGTCCGAAACCTCTAAAAAAAGACCGCAAAATAATTTATAATCAAATTTTAGGAGTTCATATAATTGATTACGAGCTTTTCAACACGATTATATTGCAAAAACTCGATTTTTGTGCTTTTTACTCAGTTAGAATTCTAATGGGTCCATTGTTCGACCCATTTAGACCCGCTCGTCCGAAACCTCTACAAAAAAGACCGCAAAATAATTTAGAATCAAATTTTAGGAGTTCATATAATTGATTACGAGCTTTTCAACACGATTATATTTCAAAAACTCGATTTCTGAACTTTTTACTCAGTTAAAATTCCAATGGGTCCATTGTTCGGCTCATTTAGACCCGCTCATCTGAAACCTGTACAAGAGGGTTGCAAAATAAGTTTTAATCCAAATTTAGGAGTTCATAAACTTGATTACGAGCTTTTCAACACGATTATATTGAAAAAACTAGAATTCTGTACTTTTTATTCAGTTAATATTCTAACGGGTCCATTGTTCGACCCATTTAAACCCGCTCGTCTGAAACGTCTACAAAAGGGTTGCAAAATAAGTTTTAATCCAAATTTAGGAGTTTATACAATTGACTACGAGCTTTTCAAAACGATTATATTGCAAAAACTCGATTTCTATACTTTTTTCTCACTTAAAATTCTAACGGGTCCATTGTTCGGACCATTTAGGCCCGCTCGTCCGAAACCTCTACAAAAAAGACCGCAAAACAAGTTAGAATCAAATTTTAGGAGTTCATATAACTGATTACGAGCTTTTCAATATAACGGGTTCTTTGTTCGGCCCATTTAGACCCGTTCGTCCGAAACCTCTACAAAAAGGGCTGCAAAATAAGCTTTAATCCAAATTTAGGTGTTCATATAATTGATTACGAGCTTTTCAACACAATTATTTTGCAAAACCTCGATTTCTTTACTTTTTACTCAGTTAAAATTCTAACGGGTCCATTGTTCGGCCCATTTTGACCCGCTCGTCCGAAACCTCTACAAAAAGGTTGCAAAATAAGTTTTAATCCAAATTTAGGAGTTCAAACAATTGATTAAGAGATTTTCAAACAGATTATATTGGAAAAACTCGATTTCTGTACTTTCTACTCACTTAAAATTCTAACGCATCCATTGTTCGGCCCATTTAGACCCGCTCTTCCGAAACCTCTACAAAAGAGACCGCAAAACAAATTAGAATCAAATTTTAGGAGTTCATATAATTGATTACGAGCTTTTCAACATGATTATATTGCAAAAACTCGATTTCTATACTTTTTACTCGGTTAAAATTCTAACGGGTCCATTGTTCGGCTCATTTAGACCCGCTCGTCTGAAACCTCTACAAAAAAGACCGCAAAACAAGTCATAATCAAATTTAGGAGTTCATATAATTGATTACGAGCTTTTCAACACGATTATATTACAAAAACTCGATTATAGTACTTTTTACTCAGTTAAAATTCTAACGGGTCCATTGTTCGGCCCATTTAGACCCGCTCGTCCGAAACCTCTACAAAATGGTTGGAAAATAAGTTTTAATCCAAATTTAAGAGTTCATACAATTGATTACGAGCTTTTCAACACGATTATATTGCAAAAACTCGATTTTTGTACTTTTTACTCAGTTAAAATTCTAACAGGACCATTGTTCGGCCCATTTAGACCCGCTCGTCCGAAACCTCTACAAAAGTGTTGCAAAATAAGTTTTAATCCAAATTTAGGAGTTCATACAATTGATTACGAGCTTTTCAACAGGATTATATTGCAAAAACTCGATTTCTGTACTTTTTTCTCAGTTAAAATTCTAACGGGTCCACTGTTCGGCCCATTTAGGCCCGCTCGTCCGAAACCTCTACAAAAAAGACCGCAAAACAAGTTAGAATCAAATTTTAGGAGTTAATATCTTTGATTACGAGATTTTCAACATGATTATATTGCAAAAACTCAATTACTGTACTTTTTACTCAGTTAAAATTCTAACGGGTCCATTGTTCGGCCCATTTAGACCCGCTCGTCCGAAACCTCTGCAAAAGGGTTGCAAAATAAGATTTAATCCAAATTTAGGAGTTCATACAATTGATTACGAGCTTTTTAACATGATTATATTGCAAAAACTCGATTTTATTACATTTTACTCAGTAAAAATTCTAACGGGTCCATTGTTCGGCCCATTTTGACTCGCTCATCCGAAACCTCTACAAAAGGGTTGCAAAATAAGTTTTAATCCTAATTTAGGAGTTCATACAATTGATTACGAGATTTTCGACATGATTATATTGCAAAAACCCGATTTCTGTACTTTTTTCTCAATTAAAATTCTAATGGGTCCATTGTTCGCCCCATTTAGACTCGCCCGTCCGAAACCTCTACAAAAGGGTTGCAAAATAAGTTTTAATCCAAATTTAGGAGTTCATACAATTGATTACGAGCTTTTCAACACAATTATATTGCAAAATATCGATTTCTGTACTTTTTACTTAGTTAAAATTCAAACGAGTCCATTGTTCGGTCCATTTAGAGCCGCTCGTCCGAAACCTCTACAAAAAAGACCGCAAAACAAGTTAGAATCAAATTTAGAAGTTCATATAATTGATTACGAGCTTTTCAACACGATTATATTGCAAAAACTCGATTACAGTACTTTTTACTCAATTAAAATTCTAAATGGTCCATTGTTCGGCCCATTTAGACCCGCTCGTCCGAAACCTCTACAAAAGGGTTGCAAAATAAGTTTTAATCCAAATTTAATAGTTCATACAATTGTTTACGAGCTTTTCAACACGATTATATTGCAAAACTCGATTTCTTTACTTTTTACTCAGTTAAAATTCTAACGGGTCCAATGTTCGGCCCATTTAGACACGCTCATCCGAAACCTCTACAAAAGGGTTGCAAAATACTTTTTAATCCAAATTTAGGAGTTAATACAATTGATTACGAGCTTTTCAACACGATTATATTGCAAAAACTCGATTTCTGTACTTTGTACTCAGTTAAAATTCTAACGGGTCCAATGTTCGGCCCATTTAGACACGCTCATCCGAAACCTCTACAAAAGGGTTGCAAAATACTTTTTAATCCAAATTTAGGAGTTCATACAATTGATAACGAGCTTTTCAACACAATTAGATTGCAAACACTCGATTTTTGTACTTTTTACTCAGTTAAAATTCTAACGGGTCCATTATTCGCCCATTTAGAGCCGCTCGTCGTAAACCTCAACATAAAAGATCACAAAATAAGTTAGAATCAAATTTTAGGAGTTCATATAATTGATAACGAGCTTTTCAACACGATTATATTGCAAAAATTCAATTTTTGTACTTTTTACTTAGTTCAAATTCTAATGAGCTTTCTTAAAAAAAATTCTAAGGTGTCCATTGTTCGGCACATTTAGACCCGCTCGTCCGAAACCTCTACAAAAAAGGGCTGCAAAATAAGTTTTAATCCAAATTTAGGAGTTCATATAAATGATTACGAGCTTTTCAACACTATTATATTGCAAAAACTTAATTTTTATACTTTTTACTCGGTTGAAATTCTAATGGGTCCATTGTTCTGCCCGTTTAGACCCGCTCGTCTGAAACCTGTACAAGAGGGTTTCAAAATAAGTTTTAATCCAAATTTAGGAGTTCATAAAATTGATTACGAGCCTTTCAAAACAATTATATTGAAAAAACTAGAATTTTGTACTTTTTATTCAGTTAATATTCTAACGGGTCCATTGTTCGGCCCATTTAGACCCGCTCGTCTGAAACCTCTAGAAAAGGGTTGCAAAATAAGTTTTAATCCAAATTTAGGAGTTCATACAATTGATTACGAGCTTTTCAACACGATTATATTGCAAAAACTCATTTTTTGTATTTTTTTCTCAGTTAAAATTCTAACGGGTCCATTGTTCGGCCCATTTAGTCCCGCTCGTCCGAAACCTCTACGAATAAGACCGCAAAACAAGTTAGAATCAAATTTTAGGAGTTCATATAATTGATTACGAGGTTTTCAACATGATTATATTGCAAAAACTCGATTACTGTACTTTTTACTCAGTTAAGATTCTAACGGGTCCATTGTTCGGCCCATTTAGACCCGCTCGACCGAAACCTCTACAAAAGGGTTGCAAAATAAGATTTAATCCAAATTTAAGAGTTCATACAATTGATTACGAGCTTTTTAACATGATTATATTGCAAAAACTCGATTATATTACGTTTTACTCAGTAAAAATTCTAACGGGTCCATTGTTCGGCCCATTTCGACCCGCTCATCCGAAACATCTACAAAAGGGTTGCAAAATAAGTTTTAATCCAAATTTAGGAGTTCATACAATTGATTATGAGATTTCTGACACGACTATATTGCAAAAACTCGATTTCTGTACTTTTTACTCCGTTAAAATTCTAACGGGTCCATTGTTCGGCCCATTTAGACCCTCTCGTCCGAAACCTCTTCAAAAGGGTTGCAAAATAAGTTTTAATCCAAATTTAGGAGTTCATACAATTGATTATGAGCTTTTCAAGACAATTATATTGCAAAAACTCGATTTTTCTGCTTTTTACTCTAATAAAATTCTAATGGGTCCATTGTTCGGCCCATTTAGACCCGCTCGTCCGAAACCTCTACAAAAGGGTTGCAAAATTAGTTTTAATCCAAATTTAGGAGTTCATACAATTGATTAAGAGATTTTCAAATAGATTATATTGCAAAAACTCACTTTTTGTACTTTCTACTCAGTTAAAATTCTAACGGGTCCATTATTCGGCCCATTTAGGCCCGCTCGTCCGAACCCTCTACAAATAAGACCTCAAAACAAGTTAGAATCAAATTTTAGGAGTTCATAAAATTGATTACGAGCTTTTCAACACGATTATATTGCAAAAACTTGATTTCTGTACTTTGTACTCAGTTAAAATTCTAACGGGTCCATTGTTCGGCCCATTTAGACTCGCTCATCCGAAACCTCTACAAAAGGGTTGCAAAATAAGTTTTAATCCAAATTTAGGAGTTCATACAATTGATTACGAGCTTTTCAACACAATTAGATTGCTAAAACTTGATTGTTGTACTTTTTACTCGGTTAAAATTCTAACGGGTCCATTGTTCGGCCCATTTAGACTCGCTCATCCGAAACCTCAACAAAAAAGATCAAAAAATAGGTTAGAATCAAATTTTAGGAGTTTATATAATTGATAACGAGCTTTTCAACATGATTATATTGCAAAAATTAAATTTCTGTACTTTTTACTCAGTTAAATTTCTAACGGGCTTTCTTAAAAAAAATTATAGCGGGTCCATTGTTCGACCCATTTAGACCCGCTCGTCCGAAACCTCTACAAAAAAGGGCTGCAAAATAAGTTTTAATCCAAATTTAGGAGTTCATATAATTGATTACGATCTTTTCAACACTATTATATTGCAAAAACTTAATTTTTATACTATTTACTTGGTTAAAATTCTAACGGGTCCATTGTTCGATCCATTTAGACTCGCTCGTCCGAAACCTTACGAAAAGGACCGCAAAGTAAGTTTTAATCGAAATTTAGGAGTTCATATAATTGATTACGAGATTTTCAACACTATTCTATTGCAAAAACTCGATTTCTGTACTTTTGACATAGTTAAAATTCTAACGGGTCCATTGTTCGGCCCATTTAGACCCGCTCGTCCGAAACCTCTACAAAAAAGACTACAAAACAAGTTAGAATCAAATTTAGGAGTTCATATAATTGATTACGAGCTTTTCAACACGATTATATTGCCAAAACTCGATTTCTGTACTTTTTACTCAGTTAAAATTCTAACGGGTCCATTGTTCGGCCCATTTAGACCCGCTCGTCCGAAACCTCTTCAAAAAAGACCGCAAAACAAGTTAGAATCAAATTTAGGAGTTCATATAATTGATTACGAGCTTTTCAACACGATTATATTGCCAAAACTCGATTTCTGTACTTTTTACTCAGTTAAAAATTCTAACGGGTCCATTGTTCGGCCCATTTAGACCCGCTCGTCCGAAACCTCTACAAAAAAGACCGCAAAACAAGTTTTAATCAAATTTTAGGAGTTCATATAATTGATTACGAGCTTTTCAACACGATTATATTGCAAAAACTCGATTTCTGTACTTTTTACTCAGTTAAAATTCTAACAGGTCCATTGTTCGGCCCATTTAGACCCGCTCGTCTGAAACCTCTACAAAAGGGTTGCAAAATAAGTTTTAATCCAAATTTATGAGTTCATACAATTGATTACGAGCTTTTCAACACGATTATATTGCAAAAACTCGATTTCTGTACTTTTTACTCAGTTAAAGTTTTAACAGGTCCATTGTTCGGCCCATTTAGACCCGCTCGTCCGAAACCTCTACAAAAGGGTTGCAAAATAAGTTTTAATCCAAATTTAAGAGTTCATACAATTGATTCCGAGCTTTTCAACACGATTATATAGCAAAAACTCGATTTCTGTATGTTTTACTCAGTTAAAGTTTTAACGGGTCCATTGTTCGGCCTATTTAGACCCGCTCATCCGAAACCTCTACAAAAGGGTTGGAAAATAAGTTTTAATCTAAATTTAGGAGTTCATACAATTGATTACGAGCTTTTCAACACGATTATATTGCAAAAACTCGATTTCTGTACTTTTTACTAAGTTAAAATTCTAACGGGTCCATTGTTCGGCCCATTTAGACCCGCTCGTCCGAAACCTCTACAAAAGGGTTGGAAAATAAGTTTTAATCCAAATTTAGGAGTTCATACAATTGATTACGAGCTTTTCAACACGATTATATTGCCAAAACTCGATTTCTGTACTTTTTACTTAGTTAAAATTCTAACGGGTCCATTGTTCGGCCATTTAGACCCGCTCGTCTGAAACCTCTACAAAAAAGACCGCAAAACAGGTTTTAATCAAATTTTAGGAGTTCATATATTTGATTACAAGCTTTTCAACACGGTTATATTGCAAAAACTCGATTTCTGTACTTTTAACTTAGTTAAAATTCTAACGGGTCCATTTTTCGGCCCATTTAGACCCGCTCGTCCGAAACCTCTACAAAATGGTTGGAAAATAAGTTTTAATCCAAATTTAGGAGTTCATACAATTGATTACGAGCTTTTCAACACGATTATATTGCAAAAACTCGATTTATGTACTTTTTACTCGGTTAAAATTCTAACGGGTCCATTGTTCGGCCCATTTAGACCTGCTCGCCCGAAACCTCTACAAAAGGGTTGGAAAATAAGTTTTAATCCAAATTTAGGAGTTCATACAATTGATTACGAGCTTTTCAACACGATTATATTGCAAAAACACGATTTCCGTACTTTTTACTCAGTTAAAATTCTAACGGGTCCATTGTTCGGCCTATTTAGACCCGTTCGTCCGAAACCTCTACAAAAAAGACCGCAAAACAAGTTTTAATCAAATTTTAGGAGTTCACAAAATTGATTACGTTCTTTTCAACACTATTATATTGCAAAAACTCGATTTCTGTACTTTTTACTCAGTTAAAATTCTAACGGGTCCATTGTTCGGCCCATTTAGACCCGCTCTTCCGAAACCTCTTCAAAAAAGACCGCAAAACAAGTTAGAATCAAATTTAGGAGTTCATATAATTGATTACGAGCTTTTCAACACGATTATATTGCCAAAACTCGATTTCTGTACTTTTTACTCAGTTAAAAATTCTAACGGGTCCATTGTTCGGCCCTTTTAGACCCGCTCGTCCGAAACCTCTACAAAAAAGACCGCAAAACAAGTTTTAATCAAATTTTAGGAGTTCATATAATTGATTACGAGCTTTTCAACACGATTATATTGCAAAAACTCGATTTCTGTACTTTTTACTCAGTTAAATTTCTAACGGGTCCATTATTCGGCCCATTTAGACCCGCTCGTCCGATACCTCTACAAAAGGGTTGGAAAATAAGTTTTAATCCAAATTTAAGAGTTCATACAATTGATTACGAGCTTTTCAACATGATTATATTGCAAAAACTCGATTTCTGTACTTTTTACTCAGTTAAAATTCTAACAGGTCCATTGTTCGGCCCATTTAGACCCGCTCGTCCGAAACCTCTACAAAAGGGTTGCAAAATAAGTTTTAATCCAAATTTAGGAGTTCATACAATTGATTACGAGCTTTTCAACGCGATTATATTGCAAAAACACGATTTCCGTACTTTTTACTCAGTTAAAATTCTAACGGGACCATTGTTCGGCCTATTTAGACCCGTTCGTCCGAAACCTCTACAAAAAAGACCGCAAAACAAGTTTTAATCAAAATTTAGGAGTTCATAAAATTGATTACGTTCTTTTCAACACGATTATATTGCAAAAACTCGATTTCTGTACTTTTTACTCAGTTAAAATTCTAACGGGTCCATTGTTCGGCCCATTTAGACCAGCTCGTCCGAAACTTCTACAAAAGGGTTGGAAAATAAGTTTTAATCCAAATTTAGGAGTTCATACAATTGATTACGAGCTTTTCAACACGATTATATTGCAAAAACTCGATTTCTATACTTTTTACTCAGTTAAAATTCTAACGGGTCCATTGTTCGGCCCATTTAGACCCTCTCGTCCGAAACCTCTTCAAAAGGGTTGCAAAATAAGTTTTAATCCAAATTTAGGAGTTCATACAATTGATTATGAGCTTTTCAAGACAATTATATTGCAAAAACTCGATTTTTCTGCTTTTTACTCTAATAAAATTCTAATGGGTCCATTGTTCGGCCCATTTAGAACGGCTCGTCCGAAACCGCTACAAAAGGGTTGCAAAATTAGTTTTAATCCAAATTTAGGAGTTCATACAATTGATTAAGAGATTTTCAAATAGATTATATTGCAAAAACTCACTTTTTGTACTTTCTACTCAGTTAAAATTTTAACGGGTCCATTGTTCGGCCCATTTAGGCCCGCTCGTCCGAACCCTCTACAAATAAGACCTCAAAACAAGTTAGAATCAAATTTTAGGAGTTCATATAATTGATTACGAGCTTTTCAACACGATTATATTGCAAAAACTTGATTTCTGTACTTTGTACTCAGTTAAAATTCTAACGGGTCCATTGTTCGGCCCATTTAGACTCGCTCATCCGAAACCTCTACAAAAGGGTTGCAAAATAAGTTTTAATCCAAATTTAGGAGTTCATACAATTGATTACGAGCTTTTCAACACAATTAGATTGCTAAAACTTGATTGTTGTACTTTTTACTCGGTTAAAATTCTAACGGGTCCATTGTTCGGCCCATTTAGACTCGCTCATCCGAAACCTCAACAAAAAAGATCAAAAAATAAGTTAGAATCAAATTTTAGGAGTTCATATAATTGATAACGAGCTTTTCAACATGATTATATTGCAAAAATTAAATTTCTGTACTTTTTACTCAGTTAAATTTCTAACGGGCTTTCTTAAAAAAAATTATAGCGGGTCCATTGTTCGACCCATTTAGACCCGCTCGTCCGAAACCTCTACAAAAAGGGCTGCAAAATAAGTTTTAATCCAAATTTAGAAGTTCATATAATTGATTACGATCTTTTCAACACTATTATATTGCAAAAACTTAATTTTTATACTATTTACTTGGTTAAAATTCTAACGGGTCCATTGTTCGATCCATTTAGACTCGCTCGTCCGAAACCTTACGAAAAGGACCGCAAAGTAAGTTTTAATCGAAATTTAGGAGTTCATATAATTGATTACGAGATTTTCAACACTATTCTATTGCAAAAACTCGATTTCTGTACTTTTGACATAGTTAAAATTCTAACGGGTCCATTGTTCGGCCCATTTAGACCCGCTCGTCCGAAACCTCTACAAAAAAGACTACAAAACAAGTTAGAATCAAATTTAGGAGTTCATATAATTGATTACGAGCTTTTCAACACGATTATATTGCCAAAACTCGATTTCTGTACTTTTTACTCAGTTAAAATTCTAACGGGTCCATTGTTCGGCCCATTTAGACCCGCTCGTCCGAAACCTCTTCAAAAAAGACCGCAAAACAAGTTAGAATCAAATTTAGGAGTTCATATAATTGATTACGAGCTTTTCAACATGATTATATTGCCAAAACTCGATTTCTGTACTTTTTACTCAGTTAAAAATTCTAACGGGTCCATTGTTCGGCCCATTTAGACCCACTCGTCCGAAACCTCTACAAAAAAGACCACAAAACAAGTTTTAATCAAATTTTAGGAGTTCATATAATTGATTACGAGCTTTTCAACACGATTATATTGCAAAAACTCGATTTCTGTACTTTTTACTTAGTTAAAATTCTAACGGGTCCATTGTTCGGCCCATTTAGACCCGCTCGTCCGAAACCTCTACAAAAGGGTTGGAAAATAAGTTTTAATCCAAATTTAGGAGTTCATACAATTGATTACGAGCTTTTCAACACGATTATATTGCCAAAACTCGATTTCTGTACTTTTTACTTAGTTAAAATTCTAACGGGTCCATTGTTCGGCCATTTAGACCCGCTCGTCCGAAACCTCTACAAAAAAGACCGCAAAACAGGTTTTAATCAAATTTTAGGAGTTCATATATTTGATTACAAGCTTTTCAACACGATTATATTGCAAAAACTCGATTTCTGTACTTTTTACTTAGTTAAAATTCTAACGGGTCCATTTTTCGGCCCATTTAGACCCGCTCGTCCGAAACCTCTACAAAATGGTTGGAAAATCAGTTTTAATCCAAATTTAGGAGTTCATACAATTGATTACGAGCTTTTCAACACGATTATATTGCAAAAACTCGATTTATGTACTTTTTACTCGGTTAAAACTCTAACGGGTCCATTGTTCGGCCCATTTAGACCTGCTCGTCCGAAACCTCTACAAAAGGGTTGGAAAATAAGTTTTAATCCAAATTTAGGAGTTCATACAATTGATTACGAGCTTTTCAACACGATTATATTGCAAAAACACGATTTCCGTACTTTTTACTCAGTTAAAATTCTAACGGGTCCATTGTTCGGCGTATTTAGACCCGTTCGTCCGAAACCTCTACAAAAAAGACCGCAAAACAAGTTTTAATCAAATTTTAGGAGTTCACAAAATTGATTACGTTCTTTTCAACACGATTATATTGCAAAAACTTGATTTCTGTACTTTTTACTCAGTTAAAATTCTAACGGGTCCATTGTTCGGCCCATTTAGACCCGCTCTTCCGAAACCTCTTCAAAAAAGACCGCAAAACAAGTTAGAATCAAATTTAGGAGTTCATATAATTGATTACGAGCTTTTCAACACGATTATATTGCCAAAACTCGATTTCTGTACTTTTTACTCAGTTAAAAATTCTAACGGGTCCATTGTTCGGCCCATTTAGACCCGCTCGTCCGAAACCTCTACAAAAAAGACCGCAAAACAAGTTTTAATCAAATTTTAGGAGTTCATATAATTGATTACGAGCTTTTCAACACGATTATATTGCAAAAACTCGATTTCTTACTTTTTACTCAGTTAAAATTCTAACGGGTCCATTGTTCGGCCCATTTAGACCCGCTCGTCCGATACCTCTACAAAAGGGTTGGAAAATAAGTTTTAATCCAAATTTAAGAGTTCATACAATTGATTACGAGCTTTTCAACATGATTATATTGCAAAAACTCGATTTCTGTACTTTTTACTCAGTTAAAATTCTAACAGGTCCATTGTTCGGCCCATTTAGACCCGCTCGTCCGAAACCTCTACAAAAGGGTTGCAAAATAAGTTTTAATCCAAATTTAGGAGTTCATACAATTGATTACGAGCTTTTCAACGCGATTATATTGCAAAAACACGATTTCCGTACTTTTTACTCAGTTAAAATTCTAACGGGTCCATTGTTCGGCCTATTTAGACCCGTTCGTCCAAAACCTCTACAAAAAAGACCGCAAAACAAGTTTTAATCAAATTTTAGGAGTTCATAAAATTGATTACGTTCTTTTCAACACGATTATATTGCAAAAACTCGATTTTTGTACTTTTTACTCAGTTAAAATTCTAACGGGTCCATTGTTCGGCCCATTTAGACCAGCTCCTCCGAAACTTCTACAAAAGGGTTGGAAAATAAGTTTTAATCCAAATTTAGGAGTTCATACAATTGATTACGAGCTTTTCAACACGATTATATTGCAAAAACTCGATTTCTTTACTTTTTACTAAGTTAAGATTCTAACTGGTCTATTGTTCGGCCCATTTAGACCCGCTCGTCCGAAACCTCTACAAAAAAGACCGCAAAATAAGTTACAATCAAATTTTAGGAGTTCATATAATTGTTTACGAGCTTTTCAACACGATTATATTGCAAAAACTCGATTATAATACTTTTTATTCGGTTAAAATTCTAACGGGTCCATTGTTCGGCCCATTTAGACCTGGTCGTCCGAAACCTCTACAAAAGGGTTGCAAAATAAGTTTTAATCTAAATTTAGGAGTTCATACAATTGATTACGAGCTTTTCAACACGATTGTATTTCAAAAACTCGATTACTGTACTTTTTACCCAGTTAAAATTCTAACGGGTCCATTGTTCGTCCTATTTAGACCCGCTCGTCCGAAACCTCTACAAGAAAGACTGCAAAACAAGTTTTAATCAAATTTTAGGAGTTCATATTATTGATTACGAGCCTTTCAACACGATTATATTGCAGAAACTCGATTTCTGTACTTTTTACTTAGTTAAAATTCTAATGGGTCCATTGTTCGGCCCATTTAGACACGCTCGTCCGAAACCTCTACAAAAAAGACCGCAAAACAAGTTTTAATCAAATTTTAGGAGTTCATATAATTGATTACGAGCTTTTCAACACGATTATATTGCAAAAACTCGATTTCTGTACTTTTTACTCAGTTAAAATTCTAACGGGTCCATTGTTCGGCCCATTTAGACCCGTTCGTACGAAACCTCTACAAAAGGGTTGCAAAATAAGTTTTAATCTAAATTTAGGAGTTCATACAATTGATTACGAGCTTTTAAACACGATTATATTGCAAAAACTCGATTTCCGTACTTTTTACTCAGTTAAAATTCTAACGGGTCCATTGTTCGGCCCATTTAGACCCGCTCGTCCGAAACCTCTACAAAAGGGTTGCAAAATAAGTTTTAATCTAAATTTAGGAGTTCATATAATTGATTACGGGATTTTCAACACGATTATATTGCAAAAACTCGATTTATGTACTTTTTACTCAGTTAAAATTCTAACGGGTCCATTGTTCGGCCCATTTAGACCCGCTCGTCCGATACCTCTACAAAAGGGTTGGAAAATAAGTTTTAATCCAAATTTAAGAGTTCATACAATTGATTACGAGCTTTTCAACATGATTATAATGCAAAAACTCGATTTCTGTACTTTTTACTCAGTTAAAATTCTAACAGGTCCATTGTTCGGCCCATTTAGACCCGCTCGTCCGAAACCTCTACAAAAGGGTTGCAAAATAAGTTTTAATCCAAATTTAGGAGTTCATACAATCGATTACGAGCTTTTCAACACGATTATATTTTAAAAACACGATTTCCGTACTTTTTACTCAGTTAAAATTCTAACGGGTCCATTGTTCGGCCTATTTAGACCCGTTCGTCCGAAACCTCTACAAAAAAGACCGCAAAACAAGTTTTAATCAAATTTTAGGAGTTCATAAAATTGATTACGTTCTTTTCAACACGATTATATTGCAAAAACTCGATTTCTGTACTTTTTACTCAGTTAAAATTCTAACGGGTCCATTGTTCGGCCCATTTAGACCAGCTCGTCCGAAACTTCTACAAAAGGGTTGGAAAATAAGTTTTAATCCAAATTTAGGAGTTCATACAATTGATTACGAGCTTTTCAACACGATTATATTGCAAAAACTCGATTTCTATACTTTTTACTCAGTTAAAATTCTAACAGGTCCATTGTTTGGCCCATTTAGACCCGCTCATCCGAAACCTCTACAAAAGGGTTGCAAAATAAGTTTTAATCCAAATTTAGGAGTTCATACAATTGATTACGAGCTTTTCAACACGATTATATTGCAAGAACTCGATTTCTGTACTTTTTACTCAGTTAAAATTTTAACGGGTCCATTGTTCGGCCCATTTAGACCCGCTAGTCCGAAACATCTACAAAAGGGTTGGAAAATAAGTTTTAATCCAAATTTAGGAGTTCATACAATTGATTACGAGCTTTTCAACACAATTATATTGCAAAAACTCGATTTTTGTGATTTTTACTTAGTTAAAATTCTAACAGGTCCATTGTTCGGCCCATTTAGACCCGCTCGTTTGAAACCTCTACAAAAGGGTTGCAAAATAAGTTTTAATCCAAATTTAGGAGTTCATACAATTGATTACGAACTTTTAAACACGATTATATTGCAAAAACTCGATTTCTGTACTTTTTACTCAGTTAAAATTCTAACGGGTCCATTGTTCGGCCCATTTAGACCCGCTCGTCCGAAACCTCTACAAAAGGGTTGCAAAATAAGTTTTAATCCAAATTTAGGAGTTCATAAAATTCATTACGAGCTTTTCAACACGATTATATTGCAAAAACTCGATTTCTGTACTTTTTACTAAGTTAAAATTCTAACGGGTCTATTGTTCGGCCCATTTAGACCCGCTCGTCCGAAACCTTTACAAAAAAGAAAAAAATAAGTTAGAATCAAATTTTAGGAGTTCATATAATTGATTAAGAGCTTTTCAAATCAATTATATGGCAAAAATTCGATTTTTGTGCTTTTTACTCAGTTAAAATTCTAACGGGTCCATTGTTCGGCCCATTTAGACCCGCTCGTCCGAAACCTCTACAAAAGGGTTGCAAAATAAGTTTTAATCCAAATTTAGGAGTTCATACAATTGTTTACGAGCTTTTCAACACTATTATATTGCAAAAACTCGATTTCTTTACTTTTTACTAAGTTAAGATTCTAACTGGTCTATTGTTCGGCCCATTTAGACCCGCTCGTCCGAAACCTTTACAAAAAAGACCGCAAAATAAGTTACAATCAAATTTTAGGAGTTCATATAATTGTTTACGAGCTTTTCAACACGATTATATTGCAAAAACTCGATTATAGTACTTTTTACTCGGTTAAAATTCTAACGGGTCCATTGTTCGGCCCATTTAGACCTGGTCGTCCGAAACCTCTACAAAAGGGTTGCAAAATAAGTTTTAATCTAAATTTAGGAGTTCATACAATTGATTACGAGCTTTTCAACACGATTGTATTTCAAAAACTCGATTACTGTACTTTTTACCCAGTTAAAATTCTAACGGGTCCATTGTTCGGCCTATTTAGACCCGCTCGTCCGAAACCTCTACAAAAAAGACTGCAAAACAAGTTTTAATCAAATTTTAGGAGTTCATATTATTGATTACGAGCCTTTCAACACGATTATATTGCAAAAACTCGATTTCTGTACTTTTTACTTAGTTAAAATTCTAATGGGTCCATTGTTCGGCCCATTTAGACCCGCTCGTCCGAAACCTCTACAAAAAAGACCGCAAAACAAGTTTTAATCAAATTTTAGGAGTTCATATAATTGATTACGAGCTTTTCAACACGATTATATTGCAAAAACTCGATTTCTGTACTTTTTACTCAGTTAAAATTCTAACGGGTCCATTGTTCGGTCCATTTAGACTCGCTCATCTGAAACCTCTACAAAAGGGTTGCAAAATAAGTTTTAATCCAAATTTTGGAGTTCATTTAGATTGCCAAAACTTGATTTTTGTACTTTTTACTAAGTTAAAATTCTAACGGGTCCATTGTTCGGCCCATTTAGACCCGCTCGTCCGAAACCTCAACAAAAAAGATTAGAAAATACGTTAGAATCATATTTTAGGAGTTCATATAATTGATAATGAGCTTTTCAACACGATTATATTGCAAAAATTCAATTTCTGTACTTTCTACTCAGTTAAAATTCTAACGGGCTTAATTAAAAAAAATACTAGCGGGTCCATTGTTCGGCCCATTTAGACCCGCTCGTCCGAAACCTCTACAAAAAAAAGGGCTGCAAAATAAGTTTTAATCCAAATTTAGGATTTCATATAATTGATTACGAGCTTTACAACACTATTATATTGCAAAAACTTAATTGTTATACTTTTTACTCGGTTAAAATTTAACGGGTCCATTGATCGGCCCATTTAGACTCGCTCGTCTGAAGCCTTACGAAAAGGACCGCAAAGTAAGTTTTAATCGAAATTTAGGAGTTCATATAATTGATTACGAGCTTTTCAACACTATTATATTGCAAAAACTCGATTTCTGTACTTTTGACTCAGTTAAAATTCTAACGGGTCCATTGTTCGGACCATTTAGACCCGCTCGTCCGAAACCTCTAAAAAAAGACCGCAAAACAAGTTAGAATCAAATTTAGGAGTTCATATAATTGATTACGAGCTTTTCAACATGATTATATTGTCAAAACTCGATTTCTTTACTTTTTACTCAATTAAAATTCTAACGGGTCCATTGTTCGACTCATTTAGACCCGCTCGTCCGAAACCTCTACAAAAGGGTCGGAAAATAAGTTTTAATCCAAATTTAGGAGTTCATACAATTGATTACGAGCTTTTCAACACTATTATATTGGAAAAACTTAATTTTTATACTTTTTACTAGGTTAAAATTCTAACGGGTCCATTGTTCGGCCCATTTAGACTCGCTCATCCGAAACCTTACGAAAAGGACCGCAAAGTAAGTTTTAATCGAAATTTAGGAGTTCATATAATTGATTACGAGCTTTTCAACACTATTATATTGCAAAAACTCGATTTCTGTACTTTTGACTCAGTTAAAATTCTAATGGGTCCATTGTTCGGCCCATTTAGACCCGCTCGTCCGAAACCTCTACAAAAAAGACCGCAAAACAAGTTAGAATCAAATTTAGGAGTTCGTATAATTGATTACGAGCTTTTCAACACGATTACATTGCCAAAACTCGATTTCTGTACTTTTTACTCAGTTAAAATTCTAATGGGTCCATTGTTCGGCCTATTTAGACCCGCTCGTCCGAAACCTCTACAAAAAAGACTGCAAAACAAGTTTTAATCAAATTTTAGGAGTTCATATTATTGATTACGAGCTTTTCAACATGATTATATTGCAAAAACTCGATTTCTGTACTCTTTACTTAGTTAAAATTCTAACGGGTCCATTGTTCGGCCCATTTAGACCCGCTCGTCCGAAACCTCTACAAAAGGGTTGGAAAAAAAGTTTTAATCCAAATTTAGGAGTTCATATAATTGATTACGAGCTTTTCAACATGATTATATTGCCAAAACTCGATTTCTGTACTTTTTACTCAGTTAAAATTCTATTGGGTCCATTGTTCGGCCATTTAGACCCGCTCGCCCGAAACCTCTCCAAAAAAGACCGTAAAACAAGTTTTAATCAAATTTTAGGAGTTCATAAAATTGATTACGTGCTTTTCAACACGATTATATTGCAAAAACTCGATTTCTGTACTTTTTACTCAGTTAAAATTCTAACGGGTCCATTGTTCGGCCCATTTAGACCAGCTCGTCTGAAACCTCTACAAAAGGGTTGGATTATAAGTTTTAATCCAAATTTAGGAGTTCATACAATTGATTACGAGCTTTTCAACACGATTATATTGCAAAAACTCGATTTCTGTACTTTTTACTCAGTTAAAATTCTAACAGGTCCATTGTTCGGCCCATTTAGACCCGCTCGTCCGAAACCTCTACAAAAGGGTTGCAAAATAAGTTTTAATCCAAATTTAGGAGTTCATACAATTGATTACGAGCTTTTCAACACGATTATATAGCAAAAACTCGATTTCTGTACGTTTTACTCAGTTAAAGTTTTAACGGGTCCATTGTTCGGCCCATTTAGACCCGCTCGTCCGAAACCTCTACAAAAGGGTTGGAAAATAAGTTTTAATCCAAATTTAGGAGTTCATACAATTGATTACGAGTTTTTCAACACGGTTATATTGCAAAAACTCGATTTCTGTACTTTTTACTCAGTTAAAATTCTAACAGGTCCATTGTTCGGCCCATTTAGACCCGCTCGTCTGAAACCTCTACAAAAGGGTTGCAAAATAAGTTTTAATCCAAATTTATGAGTTCATACAATTGATTACGAGCTTTTCAACACGATTATATTGCAAAAACTCGATTTCTGTACTTTTTACTCAGTTAAAGTTTTAACGGGTCCATTGTTCGGCCCATTTAGACCCGCTCGTCCGAAACCTCTACAAAAGGGTTGCAAAATAAGTTTTAATCCAAATTTAAGAGTTCATACAATTGATTCCGAGCTTTTCAACATGATTATATAGCAAAAACTCGATTTCTGTACGTTTTACTCAGTTAAAGTTTTAACGGGTCCATTGTTCGGCCTATTTAGACCCGCTCGTCCGAAACCTCTACAAAAGGGTTGGAAAATAAGTTTTAATCTAAATTTAGGAGTTCATACAATTGATTACGAGCTTTTCAACACGATTATATTGCAAAAACTCGATTTCTGTACTTTTTACTTAGTTAAAATTCTAACGGGTCCATTGTTCGGCCCATTTAGACCCGCTCGTCCGAAACCT
Organism: Hibiscus trionum; assembly: GCA_030270665.1. Classification (NCBI taxonomy): domain Eukaryota; kingdom Viridiplantae; phylum Streptophyta; class Magnoliopsida; order Malvales; family Malvaceae; genus Hibiscus; species Hibiscus trionum. Next base: position 30,138,774 of record BSYR01000010.1, on the reverse strand, counting down.
CTACAAAAGGGTTGCAAAATAAGTTTTAATCCAAATTTAGGAGTTCATACAATTGTTTACGAGCTTTTCAACACGATTATATTGCAAAAACTCGATTTCTGTACTTTTTACTCAGTTAATATTCTAACTGGTCCATTGTTCGGCCCATTTAGACCCGCTCGTCCGAAACCTTTACAAAAAAGACCGCAAAATAAGTTAGAATCAAATTTTAGGAGTTCATATAATTGATTACAAGCTTTTCAACACGATTATATTGCAAAAACTCGATTATAGTACTTTTTACTCGGTTAAAATTGTAACGGGTCCATTGTTCGGCCCATTTAGACCCGGTCGTCCGAAACCTCTACAAAAGGGTTGCAAAATAAGTTTTAATCTAAATTTAGGAGTTCATACAATTGATTACGAGCTTTTCAACAGGATTATATTGCAAAAACTCGATTTCTATACTTTTTACTCAGTTAAAATTCTAACGGGTCCATTGTTCGGCCCATTTAGACCCGCTCGTCCGAAATCTCTACAAAAGGGTTGCAAAATAAGTTTTAATCCAAATTTAGGAGTTCATACAATTGATTACGAGCTTTTCAACACGATTATATTGCAAAAACTTGATTTCTGTACTTTTTACTCAGTTAAAATTCTAACGGGTCCATTGTTCGGCCCATTTAGACCCGCTCGTTCGAAACCTTTACAAAAAAGATAGCAAAATAAGTTATAATCAAATTTTAGGAGTTCATATAATTGATTAAGAGCTTTTCAAATCAATTATATTGCAAAAATTCGATTTTTGTGCTTTTTACTTAGTTAAAATTCTAACGGGTCCATTGTTCGGCCCATTTAGACCCGCTCGTCCGAAACCTCTACAAAAGGGTTGCAAAATAAGTTTTAATCCAAATTTAGGAGTTCATACAATTGTTTACGAGCTTTTCAACACGATTATATTGCAAAAACTCGATTTCTGTACTTTTTACTCAGTTAATATTCTAACTGGTCCATTGTTCGGCCCATTTAGACCCGCTCGTCCGAAACCTTTACAAAAAAGACCGCAAAATAAGTTAGAATCAAATTTTAGGAGTTCATATAATTGATTACAAGCTTTTCAACATGATTATATTGCAAAAACTCGATTATAGTACTTTTTACTCGGTTAAAATTCTAAAGGGTCCATTGTTCGACCCATTTAGACCCGGTCGTCTGATACCTCTACAAAGGGTTGCAAAATAAGTTTTAATCTAAATTTAGGAGTTCATACAATTGATTACGAGCTTTTCAACACGATTATATTGCAAAAACTCGATTTCTGTACTTTTTACTCAGTTAAAATTCTAACGGGTCCATTGTTCGGCCCATTTAGACCCGCTCGTCCGAAACCTTTCAAAATAGATCGTAAAATAAGTTGGAATCAAATTTTAGGAGTTCATATAATTGATTAAGAGCTTTTAACACGATTATATTGCAAAAACTCGATTACTGTACTTTTTACTCAGTTAAAATTCTAACGGTTCCATTGTTCGGCCTATTTAGACCCGCTCGTCCGAAACCTCTACAAAAAAGACTGCAAAACAAGTTTTAATCAAATTTTAGGAGTTCATATTATTGATTACGAGCTTTTCAACACGATTATATTGCAAAAACTCGATTTCTGTACTTTTTACTCAGTTAAAATTCTAATGGGTCCATTGTTCGGCCCATTTAGACCCTCTCGTCCGAAACCTTTACGAAAAAGATCGCAAAATAAGTTAGAATCAAATTTTAGGAGTTCATATAATTGATTAAGAGCTTTTCAACATGATTATATTGCAAAAACTCGATTACTGTACTTTTTACTCAGTTAAAATTCTAACGGGTAAAAATTCCAACGGGTAACGGGTGATGAAAACTCTCTCAATTTTTTTCTCTCTAATTCTCCCTTTCGTTTTTCCCTTCTACCCCGACCACCACCACCACCACCTTTCACCCTTCCACCACCACTTCTACAACCTCTCCCTCTCACCTCCGCCGCGGTGGTGCTTGTTTAGCACCCAAACGGTGACAGTGGGAAACCGACCTATCACCCCATGGAATTTTGCTTTCCCATTGGCTTTGCCATGGCTCTCATCTAGCCCTCTGTCGATCTTTCCAAGCTGGTTGGTGTCACACTACTCTCCGGCAAAGGAATACCACTGGAGTTATCCGTATCCATCCCTCACCAACATGTACAGGTTTGCTTATTATTTTTATTACTGTCATGGAGACCTCACTCTCCAATGCTGACGACCACTCTCTACCAAAGATTTCTACCGTCATCCACAATTATCCTAGTTAATTCATTCATAACTATTCTCAGTAATCTTAATAATTTTGTAGAATGTTTTGATTATGCTGGGTCACACTCATGGGTGCCATTCGTCATCCCAGCCCCCTTAATCAGGGCACAGGGTTCATCCTGGCCGTCAAGGCCTTGTATTTTTGCTTCTCTTGAAAAATGGCACGAGACTTGTAAGTCTCTCGTTATCACGTTTTTCTTACCAATTGCATGGCGATGGCATGCATGTAAACGGACGCATAGCTGCAACCAAATACGACATGCAACACCTATATTATATTTGAGACATTTTATCATCATATGTTTATTAGTGATGTTACTCAAGTCTGGCTTGCTGATTGCTGGCAGTTTGTCAGGAATCATCTCGAGCCCATCGTTGGCTGCAGTTAGGGTTTTTCTATTCCCCTCCATGCATACGTTGATGGCAGATTGTGAGACGTTGGTTTCCCGGGCCCGTTACCCTGCTGCCACCGTCTCCATGAACGGTAACGGCCCTGTTTACTCTCAACAGAGGCGAGGCAAAACTTTGAGGTTCCATTGTTCCATTATTTCCGAGATTTTTTTGTTCCAAAAAATTGGGATAACCAAAAATACCTCCCATTCCACATTTCGAATTTTCTTAACGGATAATTCCCTATATATCAGGAATCCATTTCCTTTTGAACTCACTTTCAATTTCACATTATCTAAGTTTAGAATATTTTTTGAAGTTGTTGGGAAAGCTATCACTATCTCTTCTAATCTTCATATACCATACACTTTCAAATTCTATTTCAAACTTATTTTATCTAAGTTAAAATTGAACTTTGAATTTGCTGGGAAAGATTTTGTTCATCTCTTTTCGGGGAATCTACAAATCTTTAGGATTACCATACATTTCAAATTTAAGATAAACATAAACATAAATTTAAAATTTATTTTATCTTTTGAAATCTCTCCTACTCATTCGAAATTATCAATCCCATCTAAGGTATTACTTCTCTTCAACACATATATTTCACCTTGGCCGCCAGCTTCAGCTTTTGTATGTTGGCTGCACCATTATTCTCTCTACCACTACAACAGCTTTAACGGTTACTTCACCATGGCCTCCTCAGATTTTTTTCTATCACGCTTTGACAACCTCCAGTTTACTACTGAGGAACAACATTTGGTTTTTGCACCAGCTTCGACCAAAGCCATCCCCCTCAATGATTACAAATCATCTCTGATAGGGAAGCTTTTTCCAACGAAAACTTTCGATGAAGCTGTGTTGGTACGCATTTTTTCGACAGTTTGGAAAGGTGATAAGCTATCAACGGTAACGGCCCTAGGATCAGGATTCTTCATGTTTAAATTTGAGACAACGGCTCGCAGAGATGATGTCCTTAAGCGAGGCCCATGGACGTTCAAAAAGGACTGGCTTGCTCTACTGCCAATCCAACCAAAACTCACCATTGATGGCTATGCTTTCACTCATATGCGAATCTGGGTTCGGATTCACAAAGTTCCCCTAGCTATGATGACCGGGGACACGGTTGCCAACATCACTGGGTGGGCACTTGGTAGCGGCCTTGGAGCCGTCATGGGAACTGATTCCCGAAAATCGGAAGATGGGAACATGGTCAAGTTCCTCCGCGTTTGGATCCAAGTAGATGTTGCTCAACCATTGCACCGTTTTGTGGCAATGGGAATAGCTGATTAGGAACCACAAATACTCCCCGTCCAATATGAGAAGTTGCCCACATTCTGCCATGTGTGTGGAATCCTCTGTCATCTATGTGCTTCTTGCGCTGACTTTAAGGATGCCAAACCAGAAGCACTACAATACGGTGATTGGCTACGTGCCCCTACTCTGAAAGGCAAATCTAAGGTTGCAAGCAAAGGACGAGTTCGATATTTCGAACCAGCAGGCCCTTCGACAACACCAGCTGTTACTAAGGGTATTTTCATTTCATTTTATTTCGATCTCTTTTGTAATTTTACACACTCCATCATTTTCTACTATTTATTAATTTCCCCGTTCATTTACATTTGTCCAGATGTAAACGGTAAAGGGAAAAAGGTGGTAGGGATTGCGAAAACATCCCAGCAGCAGCCTCATGTTGCAACTGATACAGTGCCTGATGCTGCTCCAACAACAGTGGCACACGAGGACCCTGCGGATACTATGGCTGATGTTGCAGCCAATCCATCGCTGGGCATATCGGACCTGCCCGCAGCTGCTGATGTGGTTGTTCTGATTGAGGATGATGCTGCTAGCGAACAGCATGCATCCCCTTCAGCAGCACAAACAATTGAGCCACTAAATGTGGCACCTCTGGACATCATACCGGCAGATGCAGAATCTGTCACAAATGGTTCCCCCAAGGTCACTCCAGCGACGAATGATGCTGCTGCCTCCTCCACTCCGCCGGAGAAGCGATTTGTACTGATCGATGATGATGGTATACCGGTGCCTGCAGATGCTCCTCCCATTTCCACTACTGTGGGGGTTGGAAGTAATGTGTATACCAACCCAGAATTTGAGGATTGGTTGGCTGCAACGTCGGGACCTACTAATGGAGCAACTGGATCCCGCAAGACAAAACGTAGCCCTCCGGTGGTTGCTGTTGATGTTACCAAGAGGCCGAGAACCTCCCCCTCCGCTCAGGCTAAGCCGGTGAAACCCGGAGTGACCTCTGACAAACCTTCCAAACTATCTAAAGTTGGGATGAGCAGCAAAATCACTTCGGCGGCGGTTGACGTTCAACCCCGCCGAGAGAAATGAGGATCTTTTGTTGGAACTGCCGCGGTCTTGGTTCCCCGTCGGCAGTTCAAGGGTTGAGCACCATTGCTCGTAGGTTGCAACCGAATGTTATATTTTTGTCTGAAACTCGCTTATGTCGTTATTATTATGATCGTTTAAGGATTTTATTAGATATGCATGGCTGCATCCATGTTGATAGCAGCCCCACATGCTCCGGACTCATTATATTTTGGAATAATAAAATTGAACTTGATTTGCTCTCGTATTCTGATCGATCCATCGATGTTATTTTAAATTCGCATGATGAATGTTTTCGTTTTACGGGCATATATGGTTACGCTGACACAAATGTGAAGTCTAAAACATGGGATTTGATTGATTCTTTGCGTCACGCTTCACCAATGCCTTGGTTAATTGGCGGTGACCTTAATGATATTTTATCATATTCAAAAAAACAAGGAGGCTGTCACCGACCGCAGTCACAAATCACTAGCTTTTGCGAATGTTTATCTCGCAATAGTCTTTTTGATTGCAAGCCAACATGGGGTTGGTTCACTTGGTCCCAAACAGGGCCTAACGTCTCAACTGTTTGTGAACGACTTGATCGTTTTCTAGCATGCAATGCATGGCTTAGTGAAAATTCCACATTCCAATGCCATAATATTTTTCCCCAGACTCTGACCATTATGTCATAGTCATGGACACAAAACATGCTCTCCAGCGCGACACTGCTCCTCGAGAGACCTTTGACCATTTCCTTTTTGAATCTTGTTGGGAAAATTATCCATCATGCATCTCGACCTTCCAACAGGCATGGGCGAATGCATCGGGCAATTTGCCTGATAAATTACGTACGGTTGGCAACCAGCTTCGCGATTTGCAATCGCATCGCCGATACCAACCACACAACCGCATTGCTGAACTACAACGCAAAATCAATTCATACATGCGACGTCGTCAAGTACCAACTACGATGCTAAATGACCTGCGAGACGCAAAACTAGAGCTTCGACGTCTTCTGGACGTACGTGAAGCCTACTGGGCACAACAATCGCGGGTCACATGGTTGTCCCAAGGGGACAAAAACACGTCTTTTTTCCACGCTAGAGCCTCTAAGCGAAGGAAAAAGAACACTATTCGTGGCCTTCACGATGGGAACCGTGTTTGGCATACAGCTACGCCTATGCTCCTTCAAATTGCCTCGGATTATTTTCGGACGCTATTTACATCGTCCAACCCTTTTTCTTCGCCACGTCTGCTGGAACAAATCCCTCAGGTCGTCACTCCATCAATGAATACTTCTCTGTTGCGACCATTCATAGAGAGTGAAGTGCTTGCCGCCTTCCAGGATATTAGTCCAAGGAAAGCTCCTGGCATCGATGGATTTCCTAGTGGTTTCTTCAAGCAACACTAGAACATCATTGGGCCTGAATTTATTCAGCTTGGCGTGGTCTTTAGCAGGCCCTGCAACGATTGTAGCTGGGTTTCTTTTGGCGACCCGGAATCCAGAGTAAGATCCGTATCCACCGCGACCCTTGGGGCGGAGCCTCCAGTTTATCCTTCTTTGGAAATTATCAAGACGAGGATGAACTCCCCTTACGGTGTCGTGACTTCATGATCCGCAATCAAGCATCTTGGGACGAACTCAAAGTCTGCCAGCATTTTGACTGGGATGATGCTGATGCCATATTGCGTGTGCCAATCTCCAATGAACGGCGCGATGTATTACTTTGGGGCTATCATGACACGGGGATATATTCGGTGCGCTCCGGATACCTATTCTTACGACGTCCAGTCAGACCTATCGGCCGTCCTTCTCCCCTTTGGCGGGCTATTTCCAAAGCGAGCACCCTCCCGAAGATTCGATCCTTTGGATGGAGAGCAGGAAGAGATGCTCTACCCACAGGTGACCGTCTTGCAACTGTGGGGTTAGGCTCTGGCGTGTGCCCTTTTTTCCCGACGGTAGTCGAAACACCACTCCATGCTCTCCGAGATTGTGTTGGTGCAGCTGAAGTACTGCAACTAGCTGGGCTTCCCCTTCCTTTACGCACTAGCGCGCTCTCCCCTACTCCCTTATGGTTGGAACAAGGGGCCTCGCTACTTTCTCGCTCTGAATTTAGTTTGTTCCTCACTATCCTTTGGAACATCTGGAACCGGATGAACGACTGGGTTCACTCTAAGCGTTTGTAGCCGCCATGGCTTACTCTTATGAATTCTAGGGAACTGCTACAGGACTACGCCTCGGCCAACTCTCTTCACGCCACGACGCAACTACGGACGGAACCAGCTCTTTCTCAACCAACATGGAGGCCGCCACCGGATAGGAAGGTTAAAATCAATGTCGACGGTGCTTTCAACCCCGCTACAGGCGAAGCAAGGTTTGGTGTTGTGGCTCAGGATGTTAGTGGAGCTATTCTTCATGGTTGTGCCATTCATTGCACAGGATGCGTAGACGCCTCCACTGCGGAACTTCGCGTCATCATCACTGGGGCTACACTTGGTAGGGATGTCGGCTGGAGCGGCATCATTATCGATTTTGACGCTGCTTTGGTCATCAACAAAATATGTTGCCTCGGCCCGGACGCCTCTCTTTTACGGCCACAAATTGATGCGGCTCGTCCTCTTTTTGTATCTATTCCGGATTTACATTTTCTTTATGTACCGCGAGTTGCTAATGTTCTAGCACATTCTATTGCAAATTGGGCCTTGCACTCTAGGTCCTCTTTGTATTTTGGGTCGGGCTTGCCCGATTTCTTACGCTCTATTGTACAGGTTGGTTTTCAACCCCCTTGATTTAAAATATATATATATTTGGGAAATCTTTTCCCCTTCAGGACCCCTCTGGGCTAGCCCAGTTGAGATTAGTGGGGTTTTTAATGAGGCATTTTTCTCAACAAAAAAAATTCTAACGGGTCCATTGTTCGGCCATTTAGACCCGCTCGTCCGAAACCTCTACAAAATGGTTGCAAAATAAGTTTTAATCCAAATTTAGGAGTTCATACAATTGATTACGAGCTTTTCAAAATGATTATATTCCAAAAACTCGATTTCTATACTTTTTACTCAGTTAAAATTCTAACGGGTCCATTTTTCGGCCCATTTAGACCCGCTCGTCCGAAACCTCTACAAAAAAGACCGCAAAACAAGTTAGAATCAAATTTTAGGATTTCATATAATTGATTACGAGCTTTTCAACACGATTATATTGCTAAAACTCGTTTTTTGTACTTTTTACTCAGTTAAAATTCTAACGGGTCCAATGTTCGGCCCATTTTGACCCGCTCGTCCGAAACCTCTACAAAAAGGGCTGCAAAATAAGTTTTAATCCAAATTCTAGGAGTTCATATAATTGATTATGAGCTTTTCAACACGATTATATTGCAAAAACTCGATTACTATACTTTTTACTAAGTTTAAATTGTAACGGGTCCATTGCTCGGCCCATTTAGACCCGCTCGTCTGAAACCTCTACAAAAAGGGCTGCAAAATAAGTTTTAATCCAAATTTAGGAATTCATATAATTGATTATGAGCTTTTCAACATGATTATATTGCAAAAACTCGATTTCCATACTTTTTACTCTGTTAAAATTCTAACGGGTCCATTGTTCGGCCCATTTAGACCCGCTCGTCCGAAACCTCTACAAAAGGGCTGCAAATAAGTTTTAATCCAAATTTAGGAGTTCATAAAATTGATTATGAACTTTTCAACACGATTATATTGCAAAAACTCGATTTCTGTACTTTTTACTCCGTTAAAATTCTAACGGGTCCATTGTTCGGCCCATTTAGACCCGCTCGTCCGAAACCTTTACAAAAAAGATAGCAAAATAAGTTAGAATCAAATTTTAGGAGTTCATATATTTGATTAAGAGCTTTTCAAATCAATTATACTGCAAAAACTCGATTTTTGTGCTTTTTACTCAGTTAAAATTCTAACGGGTCCATTGTTCGGCCCATTTAGACCCGCTCGTCCGAAACCTCTACAAAAGGGTTGCAAAATAAGTTTTAATCCAAATTTAGGAGTTCATACAATTGTTTACGAGCTTTTCAACACGATTATATTGCAAAAACTCGATTTCTGTACTTTTTACTCAGTTAAAATTATAACTGGTCCATTGTTCGGCCCATTTAGACCCGCTCGACCGAAACCTTTACAAAAAAGACCGCAAAATAAGTTAGAATCAAATTTTAGGAGTTCATATAATTGATTACAAGCTTTTCAACACGATTATATTGCAAAAACTCGATTACAGTACTTTTTACTCGGTTAAAATTCTAACGGGTCCATTGTTCAGCCCATTTAGACCCGGTCGTCCGAAACCTCTACAAAAGGGTTGCAAAATAAGTTGTAATCTAAATTTAGGAGTTCATACAATTGATTACGAGCTTTTCAACACGATTATATTGCAAAAACTCGATTTCTGTAATTTTTACTCAGTTAGAATTCTAACGGGTCCATTGTTCGGCCCATTTAGACCCGCTCGTCCGAAACCTTTCAAAAAAGATCGTAAAATAAGTTAGAATCAAATTTTAGGAGTTCATATAATTGATTAAGAGCTTTTCAACACGATTATATTTCAAAAACTCGATTACTGTAATTTTTACTCAGTTCAAATTCTAACGGGTCCATTGTTCGCCCCATTTAGACCCGCTCGTCCGAAACCTCTACAAAAAAGACATCAAAATAAGTTAGAATCAAATTTTAGGAGTTCTTATAATTGATTACGAGCTTTTCAACACGATTATATTGCAAAAACTCGATTACAGTACTTTTTACTCGGTTAAAATTCTAACGGGTCCATTGTTCGGCCCATTTAGACCCGGTCGTCTGAAACCTCTACAAAAGGGTTGCAAAATAAGTTTTAATCCAAATTTAGGAGTTCATACAATTGATTACGAGCTTTTCAACACGATTATATTGCAAAAACTTGATTTCTGTACTTTTTACTCAGTTAAAATTCTAACGGGTCCATTGTTCGGCCCATTTAGACCCGCTCGTCCGAAACCTCTACAAAAGGGTTGCGAAATAAGTTTTAATCCAAATTTAGGAGTTCATACAATTTATTATGAGCTTTTCAACACGATTATATTGCAAAAACTCGATTTCTGTACTTTTTACTCAGTTAAAATTCTAACGGGTCCATTGTTCGGCCCATATAGACCCGCTCGTCCGAAACCTCTACCAAAAGGGCTCCAAAATAAGTTTTAATCCAAATTTAGGTGTTCACATAATTGATTATGAGCTTTTCAACATGATTATATTGCAGAAACTCGATTTCTATAGTTTTTACTCTGTTAAAATTCTAAAGAGTCCATTGTTCGGCCCATTTAGACCCGCTCTTCCGAAACCTCTACAAAAAGGGCTGCAAAATAAGTTTTAATCCAAATTTAGGAGTTCATATATTTGATTATGAGCTTTTCAAAACGATTATATTGCAAAAACTCGATTTCTGTACTTTTTACTCAGTTAAAATTCTAAGGGGTCCATTGTTCGGCCCATTTAGACCCGCTCGTCAGAAACCTCTTCAATAAGGGCTGCAAAATAAGTTTTAATCCAAATTTAGGAGTTCATATAATTGATTATGAGCTTTTCAACACGATTATATTGCAAAAACTCGGTTTCTGTACTTTTTACTTGGTTAAAATTCTAACGGGTCCATTGTTCGGCCCATTTAGACCCGGTCGTCCGAAACCTCTACAAAAGTGTTCCAAAATATGTTTTAATCCAAATTTAGGAGTTCATACAATTGATTACGAGCTTTTCAACATGATTATATTGCAAAAACTCGATTTCTGTACTTTTTACTCAGTTAAAATTGTAACTGGTCCATTGCTCGTCCCATGTAGACCTGCTCGTCCGAAACCTCTACAAAAACGGCTGCAAAATAAGTTTTAATCCAAATTTAGGAGTTCATATAATTGATTATGAGCTTTTCAACATGATTATATTGCAAAAACTCGATTTCTGTACTTTTTTACTCTGTTAAAATTCTAATGGGTCCATTGTTTGGCCCATTTAGACCCGCTCGTTCGAAACCTCTACAAAAAGGGCTACAAAATAAGTTTTAATCCAAATTTAGGAGTTCATATAATTGATTATGAATTTTCAACACGATTATATTGCAAAAACTCGATTTCTGTACTTTTAACTCAATTAAAATTCTAACGGGTCCATTGTTCGGCCGATTTAGACCCGCTCGTCCGAAACCTTTACAAAAAGACCGCAAAATAAGTTAGAATCAAATTTTAGGAGTTCATATAATTGATTACGAGCTTTTCAACACGATTATATTGCAAAAACTCGATTTCTATACTTTTTACTCAGTTAAAATTCTAACGGGTCCATTGTTCGGCTCATTTAGACCCGCTCGTCTGAAACCTCAACAAAAGGGTTGCAAAATAAGTTTTAATCCAAATTTATGAGTTCATACAATTGTTTACGAGCTTCTCAACACGATTATATTGCAAAAACTAGATTTATGTACTTTTTACTTAGTTAAAATTTTAACGGGTCCATTGTTTGGTCCATTTAGACCCTCTCGTCCGAAACCTCTACAAAAAGGGCTGCAAAATAAGTTTTAATCCAAATTCTAAGAGTTCATATAATTGATTAAGAACTTTTCAACGCGATTATATTGCAAAAACTCGATTACTGTACTTTTTACTCAGCTAAAATTGTAACGGGTCCATTGTATGGCCCATTTAGATCCGCTCGTCCGAAACCTCTACAAAAAGGGCTGCAAAATATGCTTTAATCCAAATTTAGGAGTTCATACAATTTATCACGAGCTTTTCAACACGATTATATTGAAAAAACTCGATTTACGTACTTTTTACTCAGTTAAAATTCTAACGGGTCCATTGTTCGGCCCATTTAGACCCGTTCGTCCGAAACCTCTACAAAAAGGGCTGCAAAATAAGTTTTAATCCAAATTTAGGAGTTCATGTAATTGATTATGAGCTTTTCAACACGATTATATTGCAAAAACTCGATTTCTGTACTTTTTACTCAGTTAAAATTCTAACGGGTCCATTGTTCGGCCCATTTAGACCCGCTCGTCCGAAACCTTTACAAAAAAGATCGCAAAATAAGTTAGATTCAAATTTTAGAAGTTCATATAATTGATTAAGAGCTTTTCAACACGATTATATTGCAAAAACTCAATTTATGTACTTTTTACTCAGTTAAAATTCTAACGGGTCCATTGTTCTGCCCATTTCGACCCGCTCGTCCGAAACCTTACAAAAAGGACCGCAAAATAAGTTTTAATCAAAATTTAGGAGTTCATATAATTGATTACGAGCTTTTCAACACGATTATATTGCAAAAACTTGATTTTTGTACTTTTTACTCAGTTAATATTCTAACGGGTCCATTGTTCGGCCCATTTAGACCCGCTCATCCGAAACCTCTACAAAAGGGTTGCAAAATAAGTTTTAATCCAAATTTAGGAGTTCATAAAATTATTTACGAGCTTTTCAACACGATTATATTGCAAAAACTCGATTTCTGTACTTTTTACTCGGTTAAAATTCTAATGCGTCCATTGTTCGGCCCATTTAGACCCGCTCGTCTGAAACCTTTACAAAAAAGACCGCAAAAGAAGTTAGAATCAAATTTTAGGAGTTCATATAATTGATTACGAGCTTTTCAACACGTTTATATTGAAAAATCTCGATTACAGTTCTTTTTACTCAGTTAAAATTCTAACGGGTCCATTGTTCGACCCATTTAGACCCGCTCGTCCGAAACCTCTACAAAAGGGTTGCAAAATAAGTTTTAATCCAAATTTAGGATTTCATACAATTGTTTGCGAGCTTTTCAATACGATTATATTGCAAGAACTCGATTTCTGTTCTTTTTACTAAGTTAAAATTTAACGGGTCCATTCTTCGCCCCATTTAGTCCCGCTCGTCCGAAACCTCTACAAAAAAGACCGCAAAACAAGTTAGAGTCAAATTTTAGGATTTCATATAATTGATTACGAGCTTTTCAACACGACTATATTGCAAAAACTTGACTTCTGTACTTTTTACTCAGTTAAAATTCTAACGGGTCCATTGTTCGGCCCATTTAGACCCGCTCGTCCGAAACCTCAACAAAAGTGTTGCAAAATAAGTTTTAATCCAAATTTAGGAGTTCATACAATTGATTACGAGCTTTTCAACACAATTATATTGCAAAAACTCTATTTTTGTGCTTTTTACTTAGTTAAAATTCTAACGGGTCCATTGTTCGGCCCTTTTAGACCCGCTCCTCCGAAACCTCTACAAAAAGGTTGCAAAATATGTGTTAATCCAAATTTAGGAGTTCATACAATTGATTACGAGCGTTTCAATACGATTATATTGCAAAAACTCGATATCTGTACTTTTTACTCAGTTAAAATTCTAACGGGTCCATTGTTCGGCCCATTTAGACCCGATCGTCCGAAACCTATACAAAAAGGGCTGCAAAATAAGTTTTAATCCAAATTTAGGAATGCATATAATTGATTACGGACGAGTGGGTCAAAATGGGGCGAACAATGGACCCGTTAGAATTTTAACTGAGTAAAAAGAACAGAAATCGTGTTTTTGCAATAATCGTGTTGAAAAGCTCATAAACAATTGTACGACCTCCTAAATTTGGATTAAAACTTATTTTGCAAACCTTTTGTAGAGGTTTCGGATGAGCGGGTCTAAATGGGCCGAACAATGGACCCGTTAGAATTTTAACTTAGTAAAAAGCACAAAAATCGAGTTTTTGCAATATAATTGTGTTGAAAAGCTCGTAATCAATTATATGAACTCCTAAAATTTGATTCTAACATATTTTGCGGTCTTTTTTGTAAAGGTTTCGGACGAGCGGGTCTAAATGGGCCGAACAATGGACCCGTTAGAATTTTAACTGAGTAAAAAGTAAAGAAATCGAGTTTTTGCAATATAATCATATTGAAAAGCTCGTAATCAATTGTATGAACCCCTAAATTTGGATTAAAACTTATTTTGCAACCCTTTTGTAGAGGTTTCGGACGAGCGGGTCTAAATGGGTCGAACAATGGACCCGTTAGAATTTTAACTGAGTAAAAATTACAGAAATCGAGTTTTTGCAATATAATCGTGTTGAAAAGCTCGTAATCAATTGCATGAACTCCTAAATTTTGATTAAAACTTATTTTGCAACCCTTTTGTAGAGGTTTCGGACGAGCGAGTCTAAATGGGCCGAACAATGGACCCGTTAGAATTTTAACTGAATAAAAAAGCACAAAAATCGAGTTTTTGCAATATAATTGTGTTGAAAAGCTCGTAATCAATTGTATGAACCCCTAAATTTGGATTAAAACTTATTTTGCAACCCTTTTGTAGAGTTTTCTGACGAGCGGGTCTAAATGGGCCGAACAATGGACCCGTTAGAATATTAACTGAGTAAAAAGAACAGAAATCTAGTTTTTGCAATATAATCATGTTGAAAAGCACTTAATCAATTATATGAACTCCTAAAATTTGATTAAAACTTATTTTGCGATCTTTTTTGTAAAGGTTTCGGACGAGCGGGTCTAAATGGGCCGAACAATGGACCCGTTAGAATTTTAACTGAGTAAAAAGTACAGAAATCAAGTTTTTGGAATATAGTCATGTTGAAAGCTCGCAATCAATTATATGAAATCCTAAAATTTGATTCTAACTTGTTTTGCGGTCTTTTTTGTAGAAGTTTCGGACGAGCGGTTCAAAATGGGGCGAACAATGGACCCTTTAGAATTTTAACTGAGTAAAAAGAATAGAAATCGTGTTTTTGCAATATAATCATGTTGAAAAGCTCAAAAACAATTGTACGACCTACTAAATTTGGATTAAAACTTATTTTGCAACCCTTTTGTAAAGGTTTCGGACAAGGGGGTGTAAATGGGCCGAACAATGGACCCGTTAGAATTTTAACTGAGTAAAAAGAACTGTAATCGAGATTTTGCAATATAATCATGTTGAAAAGCTCGTAATCAATTATATGAACTCCTAAAATTTGGATTAAAACTTATTTTGCGGTCTCTTTTGTAGAGGTTTCGGATGAGCGGTTCTAAATGGGCCGAACAATGGACCCGTTAGAATTTTAACTGAGTAAAAAGTACAGAAATTGAATTTTTGCAATATAATCGTATTGAGAAGCTCGTAATCAATTGTAAGAACCCCTAAATTTGGATTAAAACTTATTTTGCAACCCTTTTGTAGAGGTTTCGGACAGGCGGGTCTAAATGGGTCGAACAATGGACCCGTTAGAATTTTAACTGAGTAAAAAATACAGAAATTGAGTTTTTGCAATATAATCGTGTTGAAAAGCTCGTAATCAATTGCATGAACTCCTAAATTTTGATTAAAACTTATTTTGCAACCCTTTTGTAGAGGTTTCGGACGAGCAAGTCTAAATGGGCCGAACAATGGACCCGTTAGAATTTTAACTGAGTAAAAAGCACAAAAATCGAGTTTTTTCTATATAATTGTGTTGAAAAGCTCGTAATCAATTGTATGAACTCCTAAATTTGGATTAAAACTTATTTTGCAACCCTTTTGTAGAGGTTTCGGACGAGCGGGTCTAAATGGGCCGAACAATGGACCCGTTAGAATATTAACTGAGTAAAAAGAACATAAATCTAGTTTTTGCAATATAATCATGTTGAAAAGCTCGTAATCAATTGTATGAACTCCTAAATTTGGATTAAAACATATAGTCATGTTGAAAGCTCGCAATCAATTATATGAAATCCTAAAATTTGATTCTAACTTGTTTTGCGGTCTTTTTTGTAGAAGTTTCGGACGAGCGGGTCAAAATGGGGCGAACAATGGACCCGTTAGAATTTTAACAGAGTAAAAAGAACAGAAATCGTGTTTTTGCAATATAATCGTGTTGAAAAGCTCATAAACAATTGTACAACCTCCTAAATTTGGATTAAAACTTATTTTGCAACCCTTTTGTAGAGGTTTCAGATGAGCGGGTCTAAATGGGCCGAACAATGGACCCGTTAGAATTTTAACTGAGTAAAAAGAACTGTAATCGAGATTTTGCAATATAATCATGTTGAAAAGCTCGTAATCAATTATATGAACTCCTAAAATTTGATTCTAACTTATTTCGCGGTCTTTTTTGTAAAGGTTTCGGACGAGCGGGTCTAAATGGGCCGAACAATGGACCCGTTAGAATTTTAACTGAGTAAAAAGTACAGAAATCGAGTTTTTGCAAGATAATCGTATTGAAAAGCACGTAATCAATTGTATGAACCCCTAAATTTGGATTAAAACTTATTTTGCAACCCTTTTGTAGAGGTTTCGGATGAGCGGTTCTAAATGGGCCGAACAATGGACCCGTTAGAATTTTAACTGACTAAAAAGCACATAAATCGAGTTTTTATAATATAATTGTGTTGAAAAGCTCGTAATCAATTGTATGAACTCCTAAATTTGGATTAAAACTTATTTTGCAACCCTTTTGTAGAGGTTTCAGACGAGCGGGTCTAAATGGGCCGAACAATGGATCCGTTAGAATTTTAACTGAGTAAAAAGAACAGAAATCGAGTTTTTGCAATATAATCGTGTTGAAATGCTAGTAATCAATTGTATGAACTCCTAAATTTGGATTAAAACTTATTCTGCAACCCTTTGTAGAGGTTTCGGACAAGCGGGTCTAAATGGGCCGAACAATGGACCCGTTAGAATTTTAACTGAGTGAAAAGTATAGAAATCTAGTTTTTGCAATATAATCGTGTTGAAAAGCACGAAATCAATTATATGCATTCCTGAATTTGGATTAAAACTTATTTTGCAGCCCTTTTTGTAGAGGTTTCGGACGAGCGGGTCTAAATGGGCCGAACAATGGACCCGTTAGAATTTTAACTGAGGAAAAAGTAAAGAAATCGAGTTTTAGCAGTATAATCGTGTTGAAAAGCTCGTAATCAATTATATGCATTCCTAAATTTGGATTAAAACTTATTTTGCAACCCTTTTTCTATAGGTTTCGGACGATCGGGTCTAAATGGGCCGAACAATGGACCCGCTTGAATTTTAACTGAGTAAAAAGAACTGTAATCGAGTTTTTGCAATATAATCGAGTTGAAAAGCTCGTAATCAATTGTATGAACTCCTAAATTTGGATTAAAACTTATTCTGCAACCCTTTGTAGAGATTTCGGACGAGTGGGACTAAATGGGCCGAACAGTGGACCCGTTAGAATTTTAACTGAGTGAAAAGTATAGAAATCGAGTTTTTGCAATATAATCGTGTTGAAAAGCACGTAATCAATTATATGCATTCCTAAATTTGGATTAAAACTTATTTTGCAACCCTTTTGTAAAGGTTTCGGACGAGCGGGTCTAAATGGGTCGAACAATGGACCCGTTAGAATTTTAACTGAGTAAAAAGAACTGTAATCGAGATTTTTCAATATAATCGTGTTGAAAAGCTCGTAATCAATTATATGAACTCCTAAAATTTGATTCTAACTTCTTTTGCGGTCTTTTTTTGTAAAGGTTTCGGACGAGCGTGTCTAAATGGGCCGAACAATGGACCCGTTAGAATTTTAACTGAGTAAAAAGTATAGAAATCGAGATTTACAATATAATCGTATTGAAAAGCTCGTAATCAATTGTATGAACTCCTAAATTTGGATTAAAACATATTTTGCAACCCTTTTATAGAGGTTTCGGACGAGCGGGTCTAAATGGAATGTACAATGGACCCGTTAGAATTTTAACTGAGTAAAAAGTAGAGAAATCAAGTTTTTGCAATATAGTTGTGTTGAAAAGCTCGTAATCAATTATATGTAATCCTAAAATTTGATTCTAACTTGTTTTGCGGTCTTTTTGTAGAGGTTTCGGACGAGCGAGTCTAAATGGGGCGAACAGTGGACCCGTTAGAATTTTAACTTAGTAAAAAGCACAAAAATCGAGTTTTTGCAATATAATTGTGTTGAAAAGCTCGTAATCAATTATATGAACTCCTAAAATTTGATTCTAACATATTTTGCGGTCTTTTTTGTAAAGGTTTCGTACGAGCGGGTCTAAATGGGCCGAACAATGGACCCGTTAGAATTTTAACTGAGTAAAAAGTAAAGAAATCGAGTTTTTGCAATATAATCATATTGAAAAGCTCGTAATCAATTGTATGAACCCCTAAATTTGGATTAAAACTTATTTTGCAACCCTTTTGTAGAGGTTTCGGACGAGCGGGTCTAAATGGGTCGAACAATGGACCCGATAGAATTTTAACTGAGTAAAAATTACAGAAATCGAGTTTTTGCAATATAATCGTGTTGAAAAGCTCGTAATCAATTGCATGAACTCCTAAATTTTGATTAAAACTTATTTTGCAACCCTTTTGTAGAGGTTTCGGACGAGCGAGTCTAAATGGGCCGAACAATGGACCCGTTAGATTTTTAACTGAATAAAAAGCACAAAAATCGAGTTTTTGCAATATAATTGTGTTGAAAAGCTCGTAATCAATTGTATGAACCCCTAAATTTGGATTAAAACTTATTTTGCAACCCTTTTGTAGAGTTTTCTGACGAGCGGGTCTAAATGGGCCGAACAATGGACCCGTTAGAATATTAACTGAGTAAAAAGAACAGAAATCTAGTTTTTGCAATATAATCATGTTGAAAAGCACTTAATCAATTATATTAACTCCTAAAATTTGATTAAAACTTATTTTGCGATCTTTTTTGTAAAGGTTTCGGACGAGCGGGTCTAAATGGGCCGAACAATGGACCCGTTAGAATTTTAACTGAGTAAAAAGTACAGAAATCAAGTTTTTGGAATATAGTCATGTTGAAAGCTCGCAATCAATTATATGAAATCCTAAAATTTGATTCTAACTTGTTTTGCGGTCTTTTTTGTAGAAGTTTCGGACGAGCGGTTCAAAATGGGGCGAACAATGGACCCTTTAGAATTTTAACTGAGTAAAAAGAATAGAAATCGTGTTTTTGCAATATAATCATGTTGAAAAGCTCAAAAACAATTGTACGACCTACTAAATTTGGATTAAAACTTATTTTGCAACCCTTTTGTAAAGGTTTCGGACAATGGGGTGTAAATGGGCCGAACAATGGACCCGTTAGAATTTTAACTGAGTAAAAAGAACTGTAATCGAGATTTTGCAATATAATCATGTTGAAAAGCTCGTAATCAATTATATGAACTCCTAAAATTTGGATTAAAACTTATTTTGCGGTCTCTTTTGTAGAGGTTTCGGATGAGCGGTTCTTAATGGGCCGAACAATGGACCCGTTAGAATTTTAACTGAGTAAAAAGTACAGAAATCGAGTTTTTGCAATATAATCGTATTGAGAAGCTCGTAATCAATTGTAAGAACCCCTAAATTTGGATTAAAACTTATTTTGCAACCCTTTTGTAAAGGTTTCGGACAGGCGGGTCTAAATGGGTCGAACAATGGACCCGTTAGAATTTTAACTGAGTAAAAAATACAGAAATTGAGTTTTTGCAATATAATCGTGTTGAAAAGCTCGTAATCAATTGCATGAACTCCTAAATTTTGATTAAAACTTATTTTGCAACCCTTTTGTAGAGGTTTCGGACGAGCGAGTCTAAATAGGCCGAACAATGGACCCGTTAGAATTTTAACTGAGTAAAAAGCACAAAAATCGAGTTTTTGCTATATAATTGTGTTGAAAAGCTCGTAATCAATTGTATGAACTCCTAAATTTGGATTAAAACTTATTTTGCAACCCTTTTGTAGAGGTTTCGGACGAGCGGGTCTAAATGGGCCGAACAATGGACCCGTTAGAATATTAACTGAGTAAAAAGAACAGAAATCTAGTTTTTGCAATATAATCATGTTGAAAAGCTCGTAATCAATTGTATGAACTCCTAAATTTGGATTAAAACATATAGTCATGTTGAAAGCTCGCAATCAATTATATGAAATCCTAAAATTTGATTCTAACTTGTTTTGCGGTCTTTTTTGTAGAAGTTTCGGACGAGCGGGTCAAAATGGGGCGAACAATGGACCCGTTAGAATTTTAACAGAGTAAAAAGAACAGAAATCGTGTTTTTGCAATATAATCGTGTTGAAAAGCTCATAAACAATTGTACAACCTCCTAAATTTGGATTAAAACTTATTTTGCAACCCTTTTGTAGAGGTTTCAGATGAGCGGGTCTAAATGGGCTGAACAATGGACCCGTTAGAATTTTAACTGAGTAAAAAGAACTGTAATCGAGATTTTGCAATATAATCATGTTGAAAAGCTCGTAATCAATTATATGAACTCCTAAAATTTGATTCTAACTTATTTCGCGGTCTTTTTTGTAAAGGTTTCGGACGAGCGGGTCTAAATGGGCCGAACAATGGACCCGTTAGAATTTTAACTGAGTAAAAAGTACAGAAATCGAGTTTTTGCAAGATAATCGTATTGAAAAGCACGTAATCAATTGTATGAACCCCTAAATTTGGATTAAAACTTATTTTGCAACCCTTTTGTAGAGGTTTCGGATGAGCGGTTCTAAATGGGCCGAACAATGGACCCGTTAGAATTTTAACTGACTAAAAAGCACACAAATCGAGTTTTTATAATATAATTGTGTTGAAAAGCTCGTAATCAATTGTATGAACTCCTAAATTTGGATTAAAACTTATTTTGCAACCCTTTTGTAGAGGTTTCAGACGAGCGGGTCTAAATGGGCCGAACAATAGACCTGTTAGAATATTAACTGAGGAAAAAGAACAGAAATCGTGTTTTTGCAATATAATCGTGTTGAACAGATCCTAATCAATTATATGAATTCCTAAAATTTGATTCTAATTATTTTGCGATCTTTTTCGTAAAGGTTTCGGACGAGCGGGTCTAAATGGGCCGAACAGTGGACCCGTTAGAATTCTAACTGAGTAAAAACTATAGAAATCGAGTTTTTGAAATATAATCGTGTTGAAAAGCTCGTAATCAATTATATGCATTCCTAAATTTGGATTAAAACTTTTTTTGCAACCCTTTTTGTATAGGTTTCGGACGATCGGGTCTAAATAGGCCGAACAATGGACCCGTTAGAATTTTAACTGAGTAAAAAGTACAGAAATATAGTTTTTGCAATATAATAGTTTTGAAACGCTCGTGATCAATTGTATGAACTCCTAAATTTGGATTAACACTTATTTTGCAACCCTTTTGTAGAGGTTTCGGACGAGCGGGTCTAAATGGGCAGAACAATGGACCCGTTAGAATTTTAACTGAGTAAAAAGCACAAAAATCGAGTTTTTACAATATAATTGTGTTGAAAAGCTCGTAATCAATTGTATGAACTCTTAAATTTGGATTAAAACTTATTTTGCAGCCCTTTTGTAGAGGTTTCGGACGAGCGGGTCTAAATGGGCCGAACAATGGACCCGTTAGAATATTAACTGAGTAAAAAGAACAGAAATCTAGTTTTTGCAATATAATCATGTTGAAAAGCTCGTAATCAATTGTATGAACTCCTAAATTTGGATTAAAACATATAGTCATGTTGAAAGCTCGCAATCAATTATATGAAATCCTAAAATTTGATTCTAACTTGTTTTGCGGTCTTTTTTGTAGAAGTTTCGGACGAGCGGGTCAAAATGGGGCGAACAATGGACCCGTTAGAATTTTAACAGAGTAAAAAGAACAGAAATCGTGTTTTTGCAATATAATCGTGTTGAAAAGCTCATAAACAATTGTACAACCTCCTAAATTTGGATTAAAACTTATTTTGCAACCCTTTTGTAGAGGTTTCAGATGAGCGGGTCTAAATGGGCTGAACAATGGACCCGTTAGAATTTTAACTGAGTAAAAAGAACTCTAATCGAGATTTTGCAATATAATCATGTTGAAAAGCTCGTAATCAATTATATGAACTCCTAAAATTTGATTCTAACTTATTTCGCGGTCTTTTTTGTAAAGGTTTCGGACGAGCGGGTCTAAATGGGCCGAACAATGGACCCGTTAGAATTTTAACTGAGTAAAAAGTACAGAAATCGAGTTTTTGCAAGATAATCGTATTGAAAAGCACGTAATCAATTGTATGAACCCCTAAATTTGGATTAAAACTTATTTTGCAACCCTTTTGTAGAGGTTTCGGATGAGCGGTTCTAAATGGGCCGAACAATGGACCCGTTAGAATTTTAACTGACTAAAAAGCACACAAATCGAGTTTTTATAATATAATTGTGTTGAAAAGCTCGTAATCAATTGTATGAACTCCTAAATTTGGATTAAAACTTATTTTGCAACCCTTTTGTAGAGGTTTCAGACGAGCGGGTCTAAATGGGCCGAACAATGGATCCGTTAGAATTTTAACTGAGTAAAAAGAACAGAAATCGAGTTTTTGCAATATAATCGTGTTGAAATGCTAGTAATCAATTGTATGAACTCCTAAATTTGGATTAAAACTTATTCTGCAACCCTTTGTAGAGGTTTCGGACAAGCGGGTCTAAATGGGCCGAACAGTGGACCCGTTAGAATTTTAACTGAGTGAAAAGTATAGAATCTAGTTTTTGCAATATAATCGTGTTGAAAAGCACGAAATCAATTATATGCATTCCTGAATTTGGATTAAAACTTATTTTGCAGCCCTTTTTGTAGAGGTTTCGGACGAGCGGGTCTAAATGGGCCGAACAATGGACCCGTTAGAATTTTAACTGAGTAAAAAGTAAAGAAATCGAGTTTTAGCAGTATAATCGTGTTGAAAAGCTCGTAATCAATTATATGCATTCCTAAATTTGGATTAAAACTTATTTTGCAACCCTTTTTCTATAGGTTTCGGACGATCGGGTCTAAATGGGCCGAACAATGGACCCGCTTGAATTTTAACTGAGTAAAAAGAACTGTAATCGAGTTTTTGCAATATAATCGAGTTGAAAAGCTCGTAATCAATTGTATGAACTCCTAAATTTGGATTAAAACTTATTCTGCAACCCTTTGTAGAGATTTCGGACGAGTGGGACTAAATGGGCCGAACAGTGGACCCGTTAGAATTTTAACTGAGTGAAAAGTATAGAAATCGAGTTTTTGCAATATAATCGTGTTGAAAAGCACGTAATCAATTATATGCATTCCTAAATTTGGATTAAAACTTATTTTGCAACCCTTTTGTAAAGGTTTCGGACGAGCGGGTCTAAATGGGTCGAACAATGGACCCGTTAGAATTTTAACTGAGTAAAAAGAACTGTAATCGAGATTTTTCAATATAATCGTGTTGAAAAGCTCGTAATCAATTATATGAACTCCTAAAATTTGATTCTAACTTCTTTTGCGGTCTTTTTTTGTAAAGGTTTCGGACGAGCGTGTCTAAATGGGCCGAACAATGGACCCGTTAGAATTTTAACTGAGTAAAAAGTATAGAAATCGAGATTTACAATATAATCGTATTGAAAAGCTCGTAATCAATTGTATGAACTCCTAAATTTGGATTAAAACTTATTTTGCAACCCTTTTATAGAGGTTTCGGACGAGCGGGTCTAAATGGAATGTACAATGGACCCGTTAGAATTTTAACTGAGTAAAAAGTAGAGAAATCAAGTTTTTGCAATATAGTTGTGTTGAAAAGCTCGTAATCAATTATATGTAATCCTAAAATTTGATTCTAACTTGTTTTGCGGTCTTTTTGTAGAGGTTTCGGACGAGCGAGTCTAAATGGGGCGAACAGTGGACCCGTTAGAATTTTAACTGAGTAAAAAGAACAGAAATCGAGTTTTTGCAATATAATCGTGTTGAAAAGCTCGTAAACAATTGTATGAACTCCTAAATTTGGATTAAAACTAATTTTGCAACTCTTTTCTAGAGGTTTCGGACGAGCGGGTCTAAATGGGCCGAACAATGGACCCGTTAGAATTTTAACTGAGTAAAAAGAACAGAAATCGAGATTTTGCAATATAATATTTTTGAAAAGCTCGTAATCAATTATATGAAATCCCAAAATCTGATTCTAACTTATTTTGCGGTCTTTTTGTAAAGGTTTCAGACGAGCGAGTCTAAATGGGCCGAACAATGGACCCGTTAGAATTTTAACTGAGTAAAAAGTACAGAAATCGAGTTTTTGCAATATAATTGTATTGAAAAGCTCGTAATCAATTGTATGAACTCCTAAACTTGGTTTAAAACTTATTTTGCAACCCTTTGTAAAGGTTTCGGACGAGCGGGTCTAAATGGGCAGAACAGTGGACCCGTTAGAATTTTAACTGAGTAAAATGTATAGAAATCGAGTTTTTGTAATATAATCGTGTTGAAAAGCACGTAATCAATTATATGCATTCCTAAATTTGGATTAAAACTTATTTTGCAGCCCTTTTGTATAGGTTTCGGACGATCGAGTCTAAATGGGCCGAACAATGGACCCGTTAGAATTTTATCTGAGTAAAAGGTACAGAAATCGAGTTTTTGCAATATAATCATATTGAAATGCTCGTAATCAATTGTATGAACTCCTAAATTTGGATTAACACTTATTTTGCAACCTTTTTGTAGAGGTTTCGGACGAGCGGGTCTAAATGGGCCGAACAATGGACCCGTTAGAATTTTAACTGAGTAAAAAGCACAAAAATCGAGTTTTTGCAATATAATTGTGTTGAAAAGCTCGTAATCAATTGTATGAACTCCTAAATTTAGATTAAAACTTATTTTGCAACCCTTTTGTTGAGGTTTCGGACGAGCGGGTCTAAATGAGCCGAACAATGGACCCGTTAGAATTTTAACGGAGTAAAAAGTATAGAAATCTAGTTCTTGCAATATAATCGTTTTGAAAAGCTCGTAATCATACGTATGAACTCTTAAATTTGGATTAAAACTTATTTTGCAACCCTTTTTTAGGGGTTTCAGACGAGCGGGTCCTAATGGGCCGAAAAATAGAATCGTTAGAATTTTAACTGAGTAAAAAGCACAAAAATTGAGTTTTTGCAATATAATTGTGTTGAAAACCTCGTAATCAATTGTATGAACTACTAAATTTAGATTAAAACTTATTTTGCAGCCCTTTTGTAGAGGTTTCGGACGAGCGGGTCTAAATGGGTCGAACAATGGACCCGTTAGAATATTAACTGAGTAAAAAGAACAGAAATCGAGTTTTTGCAATATAATCGTGTTGAAAAGCTCGTAAACAATTGTATGAACTCCTAAATTTGGATTAAAACTAATTTTGCAACTCTTTTCTAGAGGTTTCGGACGAGCGGGTCTAAATGGGCCGAACAATGGACCCGTTAGAATTTTAACTGAGTAAAAAGAACAGAAATCGAGATTTTGCAATATAATATTTTTGAAAAGCTCGTAATCAATTATATGAAATCCCAAAATCTGATTCTAACTTATTTTGCGGTCTTTTTGTAAAGGTTTCAGACGAGCGAGTCTAAATGGGCCGAACAATGGACCCGTTAGAATTTTAACTGAGTAAAAAGTACAGAAATCGAGTTTTTGCAAGATAATCGTATTGAAAAGCACGTAATCAATTGTATGAACCCCTAAATTTGGATTAAAACTTATTTTGCAACCCTTTTGTAGAGGTTTCGGGTGAGCGGTTCTAAATGGGCCGAACAATGGACCCGTTAGAATTTTAACTGACTAAAAAGCACACAAATCGAGTTTTTATAATATAATTGTGTTGAAAAGCTCGTAATCAATTGTATGAACTCCTAAATTTGGATTAAAACTTATTTTGCAACCCTTTTGTAGAGGTTTCAGACGAGCGGGTCTAAATGGGCCGAACAATAGACCTGTTAGAATATTAACTGAGGAAAAAGAACAGAAATCGCGTTTTTGCAATATAATCGTGTTGAAAAGATCCTAATCAATTATATGAATTCCTAAAATTTGATTCTAATTATTTTGCGATCTTTTTCGTAAAGGTTTCGGACGAGCGGGTCTAAATGGGCCGAACAGTGGACCCGTTAGAATTCTAACTGAGTAAAAACTATAGAAATCGAGTTTTTGAAATATAATCGTGTTGAAAAGCTCGTTATCAATTATATGCATTCCTAAATTTGGATTAAAACTTTTTTTGCAACCCTTTTTGTATAGGTTTCGGACGATCGGGTCTAAATAGGCCGAACAATGGACCCGTTAGAATTTTAACTGAGTAAAAAGTACAGAAATATAGTTTTTGCAATATAATAGTTTTGAAACGCTCGTGATCAATTGTATGAACTCCTAAATTTGGATTAACACTTATTTTGCAACCCTTTTGTAGAGGTTTCGGACGAGCGGGTCTAAATGGGCAGAACAATGGACCCGTTAGAATTTTAACTGAGTAAAAAGCACAAAAATCGAGTTTTTACAATATAATTGTGTTGAAATGCTCGTAATCAATTGTATGAACTCTTAAATTTGGATTAAAACTTATTTTGCAGCCCTTTTGTAGAGGTTTCGGACGAGCGGGTCTAAATGGGCCGAACAATGGACCCGTTAGAATATTAACTGAGTAAAAAGAACAGAAATCTAGTTTTTGCAATATAATCATGTTGAAAAGCTCGTAATCAATTGTATGAACTCCTAAATTTGGATTAAAACATATAGTCATGTTGAAAGCTCGCAATCAATTATATGAAATCCTAAAATTTGATTCTAACTTGTTTTGCGGTCTTTTTTGTAGAAGTTTCGGACGAGCGGGTCAAAATGGGGCGAACAATGGACCCGTTAGAATTTTAACAGAGTAAAAAGAACAGAAATCGTGTTTTTGCAATATAATCGTGTTGAAAAGCTCATAAACAATTGTACAACCTCCTAAATTTGGATTAAAACTTATTTTGCAACCCTTTTGTAGAGGTTTCAGATGAGCGGGTCTAAATGGGCTGAACAATGGACCCGTTAGAATTTTAAATGAGTAAAAAGAACTCTAATCGAGATTTTGCAATATAATCATGTTGAAAAGCTCGTAATCAATTATATGAACTCCTAAAATTTGATTCTAACTTATTTCGCGGTCTTTTTTGTAAAGGTTTCGGACGAGCGGGTCTAAATGGGCCGAACAATGGACCCGTTAGAATTTTAACTGAGTAAAAAGTACAGAAATCGAGTTTTTGCAAGATAATCGTATTGAAAAGCACGTAATCAATTGTATGAACCCCTAAATTTGGATTAAAACTTATTTTGCAACCCTTTTGTAGAGGTTTCGGATGAGCGGTTCTAAATGGGCCGAACAATGGACCCGTTAGAATTTTAACTGACTAAAAAGCACACAAATCGAGTTTTTATAATATAATTGTGTTGAAAAGCTCGTAATCAATTGTATGAACTCCTAAATTTGGATTAAAACTTATTTTGCAACCCTTTTGTAGAGGTTTCAGACGAGCGGGTCTAAATGGGCCGAACAATGGATCCGTTAGAATTTTAACTGAGTAAAAAGAACAGAAATCGAGTTTTTGCAATATAATCGTGTTGAAATGCTAGTAATCAATTGTATGAACTCCTAAATTTGGATTAAAACTTATTCTGCAACCCTTTGTAGAGGTTTCGGACAAGCGGGTCTAAATGGGCCGAACAGTGGACCCGTTAGAATTTTAACTGAGTGAAAAGTATAGAATCTAGTTTTTGCAATATAATCGTGTTGAAAAGCACGAAATCAATTATATGCATTCCTGAATTTGGATTAAAACTTATTTTGCAGCCCTTTTTGTAGAGGTTTCGGACGAGCGGGTCTAAATGGGCCGAACAATGGACCCGTTAGAATTTTAACTGAGTAAAAAGTAAAGAAATCGAGTTTTAGCAGTATAATCGTGTTGAAAAGCTCGTAATCAATTATATGCATTCCTAAATTTGGATTAAAACTTATTTTGCAACCCTTTTTCTATAGGTTTCGGACGATCGGGTCTAAATGGGCCGAACAATGGACCCGCTTGAATTTTAACTGAGTAAAAAGAACTGTAATCGAGTTTTTGCAATATAATCGAGTTGAAAAGCTCGTAATCAATTGTATGAACTCCTAAATTTGGATTAAAACTTATTCTGCAACCCTTTGTAGAGATTTCGGACGAGTGGGACTAAATGGGCCGAACAGTGGACCCGTTAGAATTTTAACTGAGTGAAAAGTATAGAAATCGAGTTTTTGCAATATAATCATGTTGAAAAGCACGTAATCAATTATATGCATTCCTAAATTTGGATTAAAACTTATTTTGCAACCCTTTTGTAAAGGTTTCGGACGAGCGGGTCTAAATGGGTCGAACAATGGACCCGTTAGAATTTTAACTGAGTAAAAAGAACTGTAATCGAGATTTTTCAATATAATCGTGTTGAAAAGCTCGTAATCAATTATATGAACTCCTAAAATTTGATTCTAACTTCTTTTGCGGTCTTTTTTTGTAAAGGTTTCGGACGAGCGTGTCTAAATGGGCCGAACAATGGACCCGTTAGAATTTTAACTGAGTAAAAAGCATAGAAATCGAGATTTACAATATAATCGTATTGAAAAGCTCGTAATCAATTGTATGAACTCCTAAATTTGGATTAAAACTTATTTTGCAACCCTTTTATAGAGGTTTCGGACGAGCGGGTCTAAATGGAATGTACAATGGACCCGTTAGAATTTTAACTGAGTAAAAAGTAGAGAAATCAAGTTTTTGCAATATAGTTGTGTTGAAAAGCTCGTAATCAATTATATGTAATCCTAAAATTTGATTCTAACTTGTTTTGCGGTCTTTTTGTAGAGGTTTCGGACGAGCGAGTCTAAATGGGGCGAACAGTGGACCCGTTAGAATTTTAACTGAGTAAAAAGAACAGAAATCGAGTTTTTGCAATATAATCGTGTTGAAAAGCTCGTAAACAATTGTATGAACTCCTAAATTTGGATTAAAACTAATTTTGCAACTCTTTTCTAGAGGTTTCGGACGAGCGGGTCTAAATGGGCCGAACAATGGACCCGTTAGAATTTTAACTGAGTAAAAAGAACAGAAATCGAGATTTTGCAATATAATATTTTTGAAAAGCTCGTAATCAATTATATGAAATCCCAAAATCTGATTCTAACTTATTTTGCGGTCTTTTTGTAAAGGTTTCAGACGAGCGAGTCTAAATGGGCCGAACAATGGACCCGTTAGAATTTTAACTGAGTAAAAAGTACAGAAATCGAGTTTTTGCAATATAATTGTATTGAAAAGCTCGTAATCAATTGTATGAACTCCTAAACTTGGTTTAAAACTTATTTTGCAACCCTTTGTAAAGGTTTCGGACGAGCGGGTCTAAATGGGCAGAACAGTGGACCCGTTAGAATTTTAACTGAGTAAAATGTATAGAAATCGAGTTTTTGTAATATAATCGTGTTGAAAAGCACGTAATCAATTATATGCATTCCTAAATTTGGATTAAAACTTATTTTGCAGCCCTTTTGTATAGGTTTCGGACGATCGAGTCTAAATGGGCCGAACAATGGACCCGTTAGAATTTTATCTGAGTAAAAGGTACAGAAATCGAGTTTTTGCAATATAATCATATTGAAACGCTCGTAATCAATTGTATGAACTCCTAAATTTGGATTAACACTTATTTTGCAACCTTTTTGTAGAGGTTTCGGACGAGCGGGTCTAAATGGGCCGAACAATGGACCCGTTAGAATTTTAACTGAGTAAAAAGCACAAAAATCGAGTTTTTGCAATATAATTGTGTTGAAAAGCTCGTAATCAATTGTATGAACTCCTAAATTTAGATTAAAACTTATTTTGCAACCCTTTTGTTGAGGTTTCGGACGAGCGGGTCTAAATGAGCCGAACAATGGACCCGTTAGAATTTTAACGGAGTAAAAAGTATAGAAATCTAGTTCTTGCAATATAATCGTTTTGAAAAGCTCGTAATCATACGTATGAACTCTTAAATTTGGATTAAAACTTATTTTGCAACCCTTTTTTAGGGGTTTCAGACGAGCGGGTCCTAATGGGCCGAAAAATAGAATCGTTAGAATTTTAACTGAGTAAAAAGCACAAAAATTGAGTTTTTGCAATATAATTGTGTTGAAAACCTCGTAATCAATTGTATGAACTACTAAATTTAGATTAAAACTTATTTTGCAGCCCTTTTGTAGAGGTTTCGGACGAGCGGGTCTAAATGGGTCGAACAATGGACCCGTTAGAATATTAACTGAGTAAAAAGAACAGAAATCGAGTTTTTGCAATATAATCGTGTTGAAAAGCTCGTAATCAATTATATGAACTCCTAAATTTTGATTAAAACTTATTTTGCGGTCCTTTTTGTAAGGTTTCGGACGAGCGAGTCTAAATAGGCAGAACAATGGACCCGTTAGAATTTTAACTGAGTAAAAAGTATAGAAATTGAGTTTTTGCAATATAATCGTGTTGAAAAGCTCTTAATCAATTATATGAACTCCTAAAATTTGATTCTAACTTATTTTGCGATCTTTTTTGAAAAGGTTTCGGACGAGCGGGTCTAAATGGGCCGAACAATGGACCCGTTAGAATATTAACTGAGTAAAAAGAACAGAAATCGAGTTTTTGCAATATAATTGTGTTGAAAAGCTCGTAATCAATTGTATGAACTCCTAAATTTGGATTAAAACTTATTTTGCAAACCTTTTGTAGAGGTTTCGGACGAGCGGGTCTAAATGGGCCGAACAATAGACCCGTTAGAATTTTAACTGAGGAAAAAGAACAGAAATCGCGTTTTTGCAGTATAATCGTGTTGAAAAGCTCTTAATCATTTATACGAACTCCTAAAATTTGATTCTAACTTATTTTGCGATCTTTTTTGTAAAGGTTTCGGACGAGCGGGTCTAAATGGGACGAACAATGGACCCGTTAGAATTTTAACTGAGTAAGAAGCACAAAAATCCAGTTTTTGCAATATAATTGTGTTGAAAAGCTCGTAATCAATTGTATGATCTCCTAAATTGGGATTAAAACTTATTTTGCAACCCTTTTGTAGAGGTTTCGGACGAGCGGGTCTAAATGGGCCGAACAATGGACCCGTTAGAATATTAACTGAGTATAAAGAACAGAAATCAAGTTTTTGCAATATAATCGTGTTGAAAATCTCTTAATCAATTATACGAACTCCTAAACTTTGATTAAAATATATTTTGCGATCTTTTTTGTAAAGGTTTCGGACGAGCGAGTCTAAATGGGCCGAACAATGGACCCGTTAGAATTTTAACTGAGTAAAAAGTACGGAAATAGAGTTTTTGCAATATAATCGTGTTGAAAAGCTTGTAAACAATTGTATGAACTCCTAAATTTGGATAAAAAACTTATTTTGCAACCCTTTTGTAGAGGTTTCGGACGAGCGGGTCTAAATGGGACGAACAATGGACCCGTTAGAATTTTAACTGAGTAAAAAGAACTGTAATCGAGATTTTGCTATATAATCATGTTGAAAAGCTCGTAATCAATTATATGAACTCCTAAAATTTGATTCTAACATATTTTGCGGTCTTTTTTGTAAAGGTTTCGGACGAGCGGGTCTAAATGGGTCGAACAACGGACCCGTTAGAATTTTAACTGAGTAAAAAGTACAGAAATCGAGTTTTTGCAATATAATCGTATTGAAAAGCTCGTAATCAATTGTATGAACTCCTAAATTTGGATTAAAACTTATTTTGCAACCCTTTTGAAGAGGTTTCGGACGAGCGGGTCTAAATGGGCCGAACAATAGACCTGTTAGAATATTAACTGAGGAAAAAGAACAGAAATCGCGTTTTTGCAATATAATCGTGTTGAAAAGATCCTAATCAATTATATGAATTCCTAAAATTTGATTCTAATTATTTTGCGATCTTTTTCGTAAAGGTTTCGGACGAGCGGGTCTAAATGGGCCGAACAGTGGACCCGTTAGAATTCTAACTGAGTAAAAACTATAGAAATCGAGTTTTTGAAATATAATCGTGTTGAAAAGCTCGTAATCAATTATATGCATTCCTAAATTTGGATTAAAACTTTTTTTGCAACCCTTTTTGTATAGGTTTCGGACGATCGGGTCTAAATAGGCCGAAGAATGGACCCGTTAGAATTTTAACTGAGTAAAAAGTAAAGAAATCGAGTTTTAGCAGTATAATCGTGTTGAAAAGCTCGTAATCAATTATATGAACTTCTAAGTTTTGATTAAACTTTATTTTGCGGTCCTTTTTGTAAGGTTTCGGACGAGCGAGTCTAAATGGGCAGAACAATGGACCCGTTAGAATTTTAACCGAGTAAAAAGTATAGAAATTGAGTTTTTGCAATATAATCGTGTTGAAAAGCTCTTAATCAATTATATGAACTCCTAAATTTTGATTCTAACTTATTTTGCGATCTTTTTTGTAAAGGTTTCGGACGAGCGGGTCTAAATGGGCCGAACAATAGACCCGTTAGAATTTTAACTGAGTAAAAAGCAAAAAAATCGAGTTTTTGCAATATAATTGTGTTGAAAAGCTCGTAATCTATTGTATGAACTCCTAAATTTGGATTAAAACTTATTTTGCAACCCTTTTGTAGAGGTTTCGGAAGAGCGGATCTAAATGGGCCGAACAATGGACCCGTTAGAATATTAACTGAGTAAAAAGTACAGAAATCAAGTTTTTTCAATATAATCGTGTTGAAAAGCTCTTAATCAATTATATGAACTCCTAAAATTTGATTAAAATTTATTTTGCGATCTTTTTTTGTAAAGGTTTCGGAAGAGCGGGTCTAAATGGGCCGAACAATGGACCCGTTAGAATTTTAACTGAGTAAAAGTACAGAAATCGAGTTTTTGCAATATAATCGTGTTGAAAAGCTCGTAATCAATTGCATGAACTCCTAAATTTTGATTAAAACTTATTTTGCAACCCTTTTGTAGAGGTTTCGGACGAGCGAGTCTAAATGGGCCGAACAATGGACCCGTTAGAATTTTAACTGAGTAAAAAGAACAAAAATCGAGTTTTTGCAATATAGTTGTGTTGAAAAGCTCGTAATAAATTGTATAAACTCCTAAATTTGGATTAAAACTTATTTTGCAACCCTTTTGTAGAGGTTTCGGACGAGCGGGTCTAAATGGGCCGAATAATGGACCCGTTAGAATATTAACCGAGTAAAAAGAACAGAAATCGAGTTTTTGCAATATAATCATATTGAAAAGCTCTTAATCAATTATATGAACTCCTAAGATTTGATTAAAACTTATTTTGCGATCTTTTTTGTAAAGGTTTCGGACGAACGGGTCTAAACGGGCCGAACAATGGACCCGTTAGAATTTTAATTGAGTAAAAAGTACAGAAATCAAGTTTTGTATTATAGTCATGTTGAAAGCTCGTAATCAATTATATGAAATACTAAAATTTGATTCTAACTTGTTTGTCGGTCTTTTTTGTAGAAGTTTCGGACGAGCGGGTCTAAATGGGGCGAACAATGGACCCGTTAGAATTTTAACTGAGTAAAAAGAACAGAAATCGTGTTTTAGCAATATAATCGTGTTGAAAAGCTCATAAACAATTGTATGAACTCCTAAATTTGGATTAAAACTTATTTTGCAACCCTTTTGTAGAGGTTTCGGACGAGCGAGTCTAAATGGGCCGAACAATGGACCCGTTTGAATTTTAACTGAGTAAAAAGAACTGTAATCGAGTTTTTACAATATAATCATTTTGAAAAGCTCGTAATCAATTATATGCATTCCTAAATTTGGATTAAAAATTATTTTGCAACCCCTTTTGTATAGGTTTCGGACGATCGGGTCTAAATGGGCCGAACAATGGACCCGTTAAAATTTTAACTTAGTAAAAAGAAGTGTAATCGAGTTTTTACAATATAATCATGTTGAAAAGCTCGTAATCAATTATATGCATTCCTAAATTTGGATTAAAACTTATTTTGCAACCCTTTTGTAGAGGTTTCAGACGAGCGGGTCTAAATGGGCCGAACAATGGACCCGTTAGAATATTAACTGAGTAAAAAGAACAGAAATCGAGTTTTTACAATATAATCGTGTTGAAAAGCTCTTAATCAATTATATGAACTCCTAAAATTTGATTAAAACTTATTTTGTGATCTTTTTTGTAGAGGTTTCGGACGAGCGGGTCTAAATGGGCCGAACAATGGACCCGTTAGAATATTAACTGAGTAAAAAGAACAGAAATCAAGTTTTTACAATATAATCGTGTTGAAAAGCTCTTAATCAATTATATGAACTCCTAAAATTTGATTAAAACTTATTTTGCGATCTTTTTTGTAGAGGTTTCGGACGAGCGGGTCTAAATGGGCCGAACAATGGACCCGTTAGAATTTTAATTGAGTAAAAAGTATAGAAATCGAGTTTTTGCAATATAATCGTGTTGAAAAGCTCGTAAACAATTGTATGAACTCCTAAATTTGGATTAAAACTTATTTTGCAACCCTTTTGTATAGGTTTCGGACGATCGGGTCTAAATGGGCCGAACAATGGACCCGTTAGAATTTTAACTGAGTGAAAAGCACAAAATTCGAGTTTTTGCAATATAATCGTGTTGAAAAGCTCGTAAACAATTGTATGAACTCCTAAATTTGGATTAAAACTTATTTTGCAACCCTTTTGTAGAGGTTTCGGACGAGCGGGTCTAAATGTGTCGAACAATGGACCCGTTAGAATTTTAACTGAGTAAAAAGAACTCTAATCGAGATTTTTCAATATAATCATGTTGAAAAGCTCGTAATCAATTATATGAACTCCTAAAGTTTGATTCTAACTTCTTTTGCGGTCTTTTTTTGTAAAGGTTTCGGACGAGCGTGTCTAAATGGGCCGAACATTGGAACCGTTAGAATTTTAACTGAGTAAAAAGTACAGAAATCCAGATTTTACAATATAATCGTATTGAAAAGCTCGTAATCAATTTTACGAACTCCTAAATTTGTATTAAAACTTATTTTTCAACCCTTTTGTAGAGGTTTCGGACGAGAGGGTCTAAATGGGCAGAAGAATGGATCCGTTAGAATTTTAACTGAGTAAAAAGTACAGAAATCAAGTTTTTGCAATATAGTCGTGTTGAAAAGCTCGTAAGCAATTATATGAAATCCTAAAATTTGATTCTAACTTGTTTTGCGGTCTTTTTTGTAAAGGTTTCGGACGAGCGGGTCTAAATAGGGCGAACAGTGGACCCGTTAGAATTTTAACTTAGTAAAAAGAACAGAAATAGAGTTTTTGCAATATAATCGTGTTGAAAAGCTCGTAAACAATTGTATAAACTCCTAAATTTGGATTAACACTTATTTTGCAACTCTTTTGTAGAGGTTTCGGACGACCCGGTCTAAATGGGCCGAACAATGGACCCGTTAGAATTTTAACTGAGTAAAAAGCACAAAAATCGAGTTTTTGCAATATAATTGTGTTGAAAAGCTCATAATCAATTGTATGAACTCGTAAATTTGGATTAAAACTTATTTTGCAACCCTTTTGTTGAGGTTTCGGACGAGCGGGTCTAAATGAGCCGAACAATGGACCCATTAGAATTTTAACAGAGTAAAAAGTACAGAAATCTAGTTTTTGCAATATAATCGTTTTGAAAATCTCGTAATCATCTGTATGAACTCTTAAATTTGGATTAAAACTTATTTTGCAACGCTTTTTTACAGGTTTCAGACGAGCGGGTCCTAATGGTCCTAAAATAAGACCCATTAGAATTTTAACTAAGTAAAAAGTATAGTAATCGAGTTTTTGCAATATAATTGTGTTGAAAAGCTCGTAATCAATTGTATGAACTCCTAAATTTGGATTAAAACTTATTTTGCAACCCTTTTGTAGAGGTTTCGGACGAGCGGGTCTAAATGGGCCGAACAGTGGACCCGTT
Organism: Hibiscus trionum; assembly: GCA_030270665.1. Taxonomy (NCBI): domain Eukaryota; kingdom Viridiplantae; phylum Streptophyta; class Magnoliopsida; order Malvales; family Malvaceae; genus Hibiscus; species Hibiscus trionum. The sequence continues at coordinate 30,103,049 of BSYR01000010.1, read as the reverse complement.
AGAATTTTAACTGAGTAAAAAGTATAGAAATCGAGTTTTTGCAATATAATCATGTTGAAATGCTCGTAATCAATTATATACATTCCTAAATTTGGATTAAAACTTATTGTGCAACCCTTTTTGTAAAGGTTTCGGACGAGCGGGTCTAAATGGGCCGAACAATGGACCCGTTAGAATATTAACTGAGTAAAAAGAACAGAAATCGAGTTTTTGCAATATAATTGTGTTGAAAAGCTCGTAATCAATTTTATGAACTCCTAAATTTGGATTAAAACTTAATTTGCAACCCTTTTGTAGAGGTTTCAGACGAGCGGGTCTAAATGAGCCGAACAATAGACCCGTTAGAATATTAACTGAGGAAAAAGAACAGAAATCGCGTTTTTGCAATATAATCGTGTTGAAAAGCTCTTAATCATTTATATGAACTCCTAAAATTTGATTCTAACTTATTTTGCGATCTTTTTTGTAAAGGTTTCGGACGAGCGGGTCTAAATGGGCCGAACAATGGACCCGTTAGAATTTTAACTGAGTAAAAAGCACAAAAATCGAGTTTTTGCAATATAATTGTGTTGAAAAGCTCGTAATCAATTATATGAACTCCTAAAATATGATTCTAATATATTTTGCGGTCTTTTTTGTAAAGGTTTCGGACGAGCGGGTCTAAATGGGCCGAACAACGGACCCGTTAGAATTTTAACTGAGTAAAAAGTACATAAATCGAGTTTTTGCAATATAATCGTATTGAAACGCTCGTGATCAATTGTATGAACTCCTAAATTTGGATTAAAACTTATTTTGCAACCCTTTTGTAGAGGTTTCGGAAGAGCGGTTCTAAATGGGCCGAACAATGGACCCGTTAGAATTTTAACTGAGTAAAAAGCATACAAATCGAGTTTTTGCAATATAATTGTGTTGAAAAGCTCGTAATCAATTGTATGAACTCCTAAATTTGGATTAAAACTTATTTTGCAGCCCTTTTGTAGAGGTTTCGGACAAGCGGGTCTAAACGGGCCGAACAATGGACCCGTTAGAATATTAACTGAGTAAAAAGAACAGAAATCGAGTTTTTGCAATATAATCGTGTTGAAAAGCTCGTAATCAATTATATGAACTCCTAAATTTTTATTAAAACTTATTTTGCGGTCCTTTTTGTAAGGTTTCGGACGAGCGAGTCTAAATAGGCAGAATAATGGACCCTTTAGAATTTTAACCGAGTAAAAAGTATAGAAATTGAGTTTTTGCAATATAATCGTGTTGAAAAGCTCTTAATCAATTATATGAACTCCTAAAATTTGATTCTAACTTATTTTGCGATCTTTTTTGTAAAGGTTTCGGACGAGCGGGTCTAAAAGGGTCGAACAATGGACCCATTAGAATTTTAACTAAGTAAAAAGTACAAAAATTTAGTTTTTGCAATATAATTGTGTTGAAAAGCTCGTAATCTATTGTATGAACTCCTAAATTTGGATTAAAACTTATTTTGCAACCCTTTTGTAGAGGTTTCGGACGAGCGGGTCTAAATGGGCAGAACAATAGACCCGTTAGAATATTGACTTAGGAAAAAGAACAGAAATCGCGTTTTTGCAATATAATCGTGTTGAAAAGCTCCTAATCAATTATATGAACTCCTAAAATTTGATTCTAACTTATTTTGCGATCTTTTTCGTAAAGGTTTCGGACGAGCGGGTCTAAATGGGCCGAACAGTGGACCCATTAGAATTTTAACTGAGTAAAAAGTATAGAAATCGAGTTTTTGCAATATAATCGTGTTGAAAAGCTCATAATCAATTATATGCATTCCTAAATTTGGATTAAAACTTATTTTGCAACCCTTTTTGTATAGGTTTCGGCCGATCGGGTCTAAATATGCCGAACAATGGACCCATTAGAATTTTAACTGAGTAAAAAGTACAAAAATCGAGTTTTTGCAATATAATCTTGTTGAAACGCTCGTGATCAATTGTATGAACTCCTAAATTTGGATTAACACTTATTTTCCAACCCTTTTGTAGAGGTTTTGGACGAGCGGGTCTAAATGGGCCGAACAATGGACCTGTTAGAATTTTAACTGAGTAAAAAGCACAAAAATCGAGTTTTTGCAATATAATTGTGTTGAAAAGCTCTTAATCAATTGTATGAACTCCTAAATTTGGATTAAAACTTATTTTGCAGCCCTTTTGTAGAGGTTTCGGACGAGCGGGTCTAAATGGGCCGAACAATGGACCCGTTAGAATATTAACTGAGTAAAAAGAACAGAAATCGAGTTTTTGCAATTTAATCCTGTTGAAAAGCTCGTAATCAATTATATGAACTCCTAAATTTTGATTAAAACTTATTTTGCGGTCCTTTTTGTAAGGTTTCGGACGAGCGAGTCTAAATGGGCAGAACAATGGACCCGTTAGAATTTTAACCGAGTAAAAAGTATAGAAATTGATTTTTTGCAATATAATCGTGTTGAAAAGCTCTTAATCAATTATATGAACTCCTAAAATTTGATTCTAACTTATTTTGCGATCTTTTTTGTAAAGGTTTCGGACGAGCGGGCCTAAATGGGCCGAACAATGGACCCGTTAGAATTTTAACTGAGTAAAAAGCAAAAAAATCGAGTTTTTGCAATTTAATTGTGTTGAAAAGCTCGTAATCTATTGTATGAAGTCCTAAATTTGGATTAAAACTTGTTTTGCAACCCTTTTGTAGAGGTTTCGGACGAGCGGGTCTAAATGGGCCGAACAATGGACCCGTTAGAATATTAACTGAGTAAAAAGAAAAGAAATCAAGTTTTTTCAATATAATCGTGTTGAAAAGCTCTTAATCAATTATATGAACTCCTAAAATTTGATTAAAATTTATTTTGCGATCTTTTTTGTAAAGGTTTCGGACGAGCGGGTCTAAATGGGCCGAACAATGGATCCGTTAGAATTTTAACTGAGTAAAAAGTACAGAAATCGAGTTTTTGCAATATAATCGTGTTGAAAAGCTCGTAATCAATTGCATGAACTCCTAAATTTTGATTAAAACTTATTTTGCAACCCTTTTGTAGAGGTTTCGGACGAGCGAGTCTAAATGGGCCAAACAATGGACCCGTTAAATTTTAACTGAGTAAAAAGCACAAAAATCAAGTTTTTGTAATATAATTGTGTTGAAAAGCTCGTAATCAATTGTATGAACTCCTAAATTTGGATTAAAACTTATTTTGCAACCCTTTTGTAGAGGTTTCGGACGAGCGGATCTAAATGGGCCGAACAATGGACCCGTTAGAATATTAACTGAGTAAAAAGAACATAAATCAAGTTTTTTCAATATAATCATATCGAAAAGCTCTTAATCAATTATATGAACTCCTAAGATTTGATTAAAACTTATTTTGCGATCTTTTTTGTAAAGGTTTCGGACGAGCGGGTCTAAATGGGCCGAACAATGGACCCGTTAGAATTTTAATTGAGTAAAAAGTACAGAAATCAAGTTTTTGCAATAGAGTCATGTTGAAAGCTCGTAATCAATTATATGAAATCCTAAAATTTTATTCTAACTTGTTTGTAGGTCTTTTTTGTAGAAGTTTCAGACGAGGGGGTCTAAATGGGGCGAACAATGGACCCGTTAGAATTTTAACTGAGTAAAAAGAACAGAAATCATGTTTTTGCAATATAATCGTGTTGAAAAGTTCATAAACAATTGTATGAACTCCTAAATTTGGATTAAAACTTATTTTGCAACCCTTTTGTAGAGGTTTCGGACGAGCGAGTCTAAATGGGCCGAACAATAGACCCATTAGAATTTTAACTGAGTAAAAAGAACTGTAATCGAGGTTTTGCAATATAATCATGTTGAAAAGCTCGTAATCAATTATATGAACTCCTAAAATTTGATTCTAACTTATTTTGCGGTCTTTTTTGTAAAGGTTTCGGACGAGCGGGTCTAAATGGGCCGAACAATGGACCCGTTAGAATTTTAACTGAGTAAAAAGTACAAAAATCGAGTTTTTGCAATATAATCGTATTGAAAAGCTCGTAATCAAATGTATGAACTCCTAAATTTGGATTAAAACTTATTTTTCAACCCTTTTGTAGAGGTTTCGGACGATCGGGTCTAAATGGGCCGAACAATGGACCCGTTAGAATTTTAACTGAGTAAAAAGAACTGTAATCGAGTTTTTACAAAATAATCATATTGAAAAGCTCGTAATCAATTATATGCATTCCTAAATTTGGATTAAAACTTATTTTGCAACCCCTTTTGTATAGGTTTCGGACGATCGGGTCTAAATGGGCCGAACAATGGACCCGTTAGAATTTTAACTGAGTAAAAAGCACAAAAATCGAGTTTTTGCAATATAATTGTGTTGAAAAGCTCGTAATCAATTGTATGGACTCCTAAATTTGGACTAAAACTTATTTTGCAACCCTTTTGTAGAGGTTTCGGACGAGCGGGTCTAAATGGGCCGAACAATGGACCCGTTAGAATATTAACTGAGTAAAAAGAACAGAAATCAAAATTTTGCAATATAATCGTGTTGAAAAGCTCTTAATCAATTATATGAACTCCTAAAATTTGATTCAAACTTATTTTGCGATCTTTTTTGTAGAGGTTCCGGACGAACGGGTCTAAATGGGCTGAACAATGGACCCGTTAGAATTTTAACGGAGTAAAAAGTACAAAAATCTAGTTTTTGCAATATAATCGTTTTGAAAAGCTCGTAATCATATGTATGAACTCTTAAATTTGGATTAAACCTTATTTTGCAACCCTTTTGTAGAGGTTTTAGATGAGCGGGTCCTAATGGGCCGAAAAATAGACCCGTTAGAATTTTAACTAAGAAAAAAGTATAGTAATAATGTTTTTGCAATATAATTGTGTTGAAAAGCTCGTAATCAATTGTATAAACTCCTAAATTTGGATTAAAACTTATTTTGCAACCCTTTTGTAGAGGTTTCGGACGAGTGGGTCTAAATGGGTCGAACAGTGGACCCGTTAGAATTTTAACTGAGTAAAAAGTATAGAAATCGAGTTTTTGCAATATAATCGTGTTGAAAAGCTCGTAATCAATTATATACATTCCTAAATTTGGATTAAAACTTATTTTGCAACCCTTTTGTAGAGGTTTCAGACGAGCTGGTCCTAATGGGCCGAAAAATAGACCCGTTAAAATTTTAACTGAGTAAAAAGTATAGTAATCGTGTTTTTGCAATATATTTGTGTTGAAAAGCTCGTAATCAATTGTATAAACTCCTAAATTTGGATTAAAACTTATTTTGCAATCCTTTTGTAGAGGTTTCGGACGAGCGGGTCTAATTGGGCCGAACAATGGACCCGTTAGAATTTTAACTAAGTAAAATGTATAGAAATCGAGTTTTTGCAATATAATCGTGTTGAAAAGCTCGTAATCAATTGTATGAACTCCTAAATTTTGATTAAAACTTATTTTGCAACCCTTTTGTTGAGGTTTCGGACGAGCGAATCTAAATGGGCCAACATTGGACCTATTAAAATTTTAACTGAGTAAAAAGCACAAAAATCGAGTTTTTGCAATATAATCGTGTTGAAACACTCATGATCAATTGTATGAACTCCTAAATTTGGATTAACACTTATTTTGCAACCATTTTGTAGAGGTTTCGGTTGAGCGGGTCTAAATGGGCCGAACAGTGGACCCGTTAGAATTTTAACTGAGTAAAAAATATAGAAATCGAGTTTTTGCAATATAATCGTGTTGAAAAGCTCGTTATCAATTATATACATTCCTAAATTTGGATTAAAACTTATTTTGCAACCCTTATGTAGGGGTTTCAGACGAGCGGGTCCTAATGGGCCGTAAAATAGACCCGTTAGAATTTTAACTAAGTAAAAAGTATAGTAATTGAGTTTTTGAAATATAATTGTGTTGAAAAGCTCGTAATCAATTGTATAAACTCCTAAATTTGTATTAAAACTTATTTTGCAACCCTTTTGTAGAGGTTTCGGACGAGCGGGTCTAAATGGGCCGAACAATGGACCCGTTAGAATTTTAACTGTGTAAAATGTAAAGAAATCGAGTTTTTGCAATATAATCGTGTTGAAAAGCTCGTAATCAATTGTAAGAAGTCCTAAATTTTGATTAAAACTTATTTTGCAACCCTTTTGTAGAGGTTTCGGACGAGCGGGTCTAAATGGGCCGAACAATGGACCCATTAGAATTTTAACTGAGTAAAAAGCACAAAAATCAAGTTTTTGCAATATAATCGTGTTCAAACGCTCGTGATCAATTGCATGAACTCCTAAATTTGTATTAAAACTTATTTTGCAACCCCTTTGTATAGGTTTCAGACGATCGGGTCTAAATTGGCCGAACAATGGGCCCGTTAGAATTTTAACTGAGTAAAAAGAACAAAAATCGAGTTTTTGCAATATAATTGTGTTGAAAAGCTCGTAATCAATTGTATGAACTCCTAAATTTGTATTAAAACTTATTTTGCAACCTTTTTGTAGAGGTTTCGGACGAGCGGGTCTAAATGGGCCGAACAATGGACCCGTTGGAATATTAACTGAGTAAAAAGAAAAGAAATCAAGTTTTTGCAATATAATCGTGTTGAAAAGCTCTTAATCAATTATATGAACTCCTAAAATTTGATTCAAACTTATTTTGCGATCTTTTTTGTAGAGGTTTCGGACGAACGGGTCTAAATGGGCTGAACAATGGACCCGTTACAATTTTAACGGAGTAAAAAGTTCAAAAATCTAGTTTTTGCAATATAATCGTTTTGAAAAGCTCGTAATCATATGTATGAACTCTTAAATTTGGATTAAAACTTATTTTGCAACCCTTTTGTAGAGGTTTTAGACGAGCGGGTCCTAATGGGCCAAAAAATAGACCCGTTAGAATTTTAACTAATAAAAAAGTATGGTAATCGTGTTTTTGCAATATAATTGTGTTGAAAAGCCCGTAATCAATTGTATAAACTCCTAAATTTGGATTAAAACTTATTTTGCAACCCTTTCGTAGAGGTTTCGGACGAGTGGGTCTAAATGGGTCGAACAGTGGACCCGTTAGAATTTTAACTGAGTAAAAAGTATAGAAATTGAGTTTTTGCAATATAATCGTGTTGAAAAGCTCGTAATCAATTATATATATTCCTAAATTTGGATTAAAACTTATTTTGCAACCCTTTTGTAGAGGTTTCAGACGAGCTGGTCGTAATGGGCCGAAAAGTAGACCCGTTAAAATTTTAACTGAGTAAAAAGTATAGTAATCGTGTTTTTGCAATATATTTGTGTTGAAAAGCTCGTAATCAATTGTATAAACTCCTAAATTTGGATTAAAACTTATTTTGCAACCCTTTTGTAGAGGTTTCGGACGAGCGGGTCTAAATGGGCTGAACAATGGACCCGTTAGAATTTTAACTAAGTAAAATGTATAGAAATCGAGTTTTTGCAATATAATCGTGTTGAAAAGCTCGTAATCAATTGTATGAACTCCTAAATTTTGATTAAAACTTATTTTGCAACCCTTTTGTTGAGGTTTCGGACGAGCGAGTCTAAATGGGCCAACAATGGACCTATTAGAATTTTAACTGAGTAAAAAGCACAAAAATCGAGTTTTTACAATATAATCGTGTTGAAACGCTCGTGATCAATTGTATGAACTCCTAAATTTGGATTAACACTTATTTTGCAACCATTTTGTAGAGGTTTCGGTTGAGCGGGTCTAAATGGGCCGAACAGTGGACCCGTTAGAATTTTAACTGAGTAAAAAATATAGAAATCGAGTTTTTGCAATATAATCGTGTTAAAAAGCTCGTAATCAATTATATACATTCCTAAATTTGGATTAAAACTTATTTTGCAACCCTTATGTAGGGGTTTCAGACGAGCGGGTCCTAATGGGCCGTAAAATAGACCCGTTAGAATTTTAACTAAGTAAAAAGTATAGTAATTGAGTTTTTGAAATATAATTGTGTTGAAAAGCTCGTAATCAATTGTATAAACTCCTAAATTTGTATTAAAACTTATTTTGCAACCCTTTTGTAGAGGTTTCGGACGAGCGGGTCTAAATGGGCAGAACAATGGACCCGTTCGAATTTTAACTGTGTAAAATGTACAGAAATCGAGTTTTTGCAATATAATCGTGTTGAAAAGCTCGTAATCAATTGTACGAACTCCTAAATTTTGATAAAAACTTATTTTGCAACCCTTTTGTAGAGGTTTCGGACGAGCGGGTCTAAATGGGCCGAAAATGGACCCATTAGAATTTTAACTGAGTAAAAAGCACAAAAATCAAGTTTTTGCAATATAATCGTGTTCAAACGCTCGTGATCAATTGTATGAACTCCTAAATTTGGATTAAAACTTATTTTGCAACCCCTTTGTATAGGTTTCAGACGATCGGGTCTAAATTGGCCGAACAATGGGCCCGTTAGAATTTTAACTGAGTAAAAAGCACAAAAATCGAGTTTTTGCAATATAATTGTGTTGAAAAGCTTGTAATCAATTGTATGAACTCCTAAATTTGTATTAAAACTTATTTTGCAACCTTTTTGTAGAGGTTTAAACGAGCGGGTCTAAATGGGCCGAACAATGGACCCGTTGGAATATTAACTGAGTAAAAAGAATAGAAATCAAGTTTTTGCAATATAATCATGTTGAAAAGCTCTTAATCAATTATATGAACTCCTAAAATTTGATTCAAACTTATTTTGCGATCTTTTTTGTAGAGGTTTCGGACGAACGGGTCTAAATGGGCTGAACAATGGACCCGTTAGAATTTTAACGGAGTAAAAAGTTCAAAAATCTAGTTTTTGCAATATAATCGTTTTGAAAAGCTCGTAATCATATGTATGAACTCTTAAATTTGGATTAAAACTTATTTTGCAACCCTTTTGTAGAGGTTTTAGACGAGCGGGTCCTAATGGGCCAAAAAATAGACCCGTTAGAATTTTAACTAATAAAAAAGTATGGTAATCGTGTTTTTGCAATATAATTGTGTTGAAAAGCCCGTAATCAATTGTATAAACTCCTAAATTTGGATTAAAACTTATTTTGCAACCCTTTTGTAGAGGTTTCGGACGAGTGGGTCTAAATGGGTCGAACAGTGGACCCGTTAGAATTTTAACTGAGTAAAAAGTATAGAAATCGAGTTTTTGCAATATAATCGTGTTGAAAAGCTCGTAATCAATTATATATATTCCTAAATTTGGATTAAAACTTATTTTGCAACCCTTTTGTAGAGGTTTCAGACGAGCTGGTCGTAATGGGCCGAAAAGTAGACCCGTTAAAATTTTAACTGAGTAAAAAGTATAGTAATCGTGTTTTTGCAATATATTTGTGTTGAAAAGCTCGTAATCAATTGTATAAACTCCTAAATTTGGATTAAAACTTATTTTGCAACCCTTTTGTAGAGGTTTCGGACGAGCGGGTCTAAATGGGCTGAACAATGGACCCGTTAGAATTTTAACTAAGTAAAATGTATAGAAATCGAGTTTTTGCAATATAATCGTGTTGAAAAGCTCGTAATCAATTGTATGAACTCCTAAATTTTGATTAAAACTTATTTTGCAACCCTTTTGTTGAGGTTTCGGACGAGCGAGTCTAAATGGGCCAACAATGGACCTATTAGAATTTTAACTGAGTAAAAAGCACAAAAATCGAGTTTTTGCAATATAATCGTGTTGAAACGCTCGTGATCAATTGTATGAACTCCTAAATTTGGATTAACACTTATTTTGCAACCATTTTGTAGAGGTTTCGGTTGAGCGGGTCTAAATGGGCCGAACAGTGGACCCGTTAGAATTTTAACTGAGTAAAAAATATAGAAATCGAGTTTTTGCAATATAATCGTGTTAAAAAGCTCTTAATCAATTATATACATTCCTAAATTTGGATTAAAACTTATTTTGCAACCCTTATGTAGGGGTTTCAGACGAGCGGGTCCTAATGGGCCGTAAAATAGACCCGTTAGAATTTTAACTAAGTAAAAAGTATAGTAATTGAGTTTTTGAAATATAATTGTGTTGAAAAGCTCGTAATCAATTGTATAAACTCCTAAATTTGTATTAAAACTTATTTTGCAACCCTTTTGTAGAGGTTTCGGACGAGCGGGTCTAAATGGGCAGAACAATGGACCCGTTCGAATTTTAACTGTGTAAAATGTACAGAAATCGAGTTTTTGCAATATAATCGTGTTGAAAAGCTCGTAATCAATTGTACGAACTCCTAAATTTTGATAAAAACTTATTTTGCAACCCTTTTGTAGAGGTTTCGGACGAGCGGGTCTAAATGGGCCGAAAATGGACCCATTAGAATTTTAACTGAGTAAAAAGCACAAAAATCAAGTTTTTGCAATATAATCGTGTTCAAACGCTCGTGATCAATTGTATGAACTCCTAAATTTGGATTAAAACTTATTTTGCAACCCCTTTGTATAGGTTTCAGACGATCGGGTCTAAATTGGCCGAACAATGGGCCCGTTAGAATTTTAACTGAGTAAAAAGCACAAAAATCGAGTTTTTGCAATATAATTGTGTTGAAAAGCTCGTAATCAATTGTATGAACTCCTAAATTTGTATTAAAACTTATTTTGCAACCTTTTTGTAGAGGTTTAAACGAGCGGGTCTAAATGGGCCGAACAATGGACCCGTTGGAATATTAACTGAGTAAAAAGAATAGAAATCAAGTTTTTGCAATATAATCATGTTGAAAAGCTCTTAATCAATTATATGAACTCCTAAAATTTGATTCAAACTTATTTTGCGTTCTTTTTTGTAGAGGTTTCGGACGAACGGGTCTAAATGGGCTGAATAATGGACCCGTTAGAATTTTAACGGAGTAAAAAATACAAAAATCTAGTTTTTAAAATATAATCGTTTTGAAAAGCTTGTAATCATATGTATGAACTCTTAAATTTGGATTAAAACTTATTTTGCAACCCTTTTGTAGAGGTTTTAGACGAGCGGGTCCTAATGGGCCGAAAAATAGACCCGTTAGAATTTTAACTAAGAAAAAAGTATAGTAATCGTGTTTTTACAATATAATTGTGTTGAAAAGCTCGTAAACAATTGTATGAACTCCTAAATTTGGATTAAAACTTATTTTGCAACCCTTTTGTAGAGACTTCAGACTAGCGGGTCTAAATGGGTCGAACAAAGGACCCGTTAGAATATTTCTGAGTAAAAAGAACAGAAATCGAGTTTTTGCAATATAATCGTGTTCAAAAGCTCTTAATCAATTATATGAACTCCTAAAATTTGATTAAAATTTATTTTGCGATCTTTTTTGTAAAGGTTTCAGACGAGCGGGTCTAAATGGGCCGAACAATGGACCCGTTAGAATTTTAATTGAGTAAAAAGTATAGAAATCGAGGTTTTGCAATATAATCGTGTTGAAAAGCTTATAAACAATTGTATGAACTCCTAAATTTGGATTAAAACTTATTTTGCAACCCTTTTGTAGAGGTTTCAGACGAGCGGGTCCAAATGGACCGAACAATGGACCCGTTAGAATTTTAACTGAGTAAAAAGCACAAAAATCGAGTTTTTGCAATACAATTGGGTTGAAAAGCTCGTAAACAATTGTATGAACTCCTAAATTTGGATTAAAACTTATTTTGCAACCCTTTTGTAGAGGTTTCGGACGAGCGGGTCTAAATGGGCCGAACAATGGACCCGTTAGAATATTAACTGAGTAAAAAGAACAGAAATCAAGTTTTTGCAATATAATCGTGTTGAAAAGCTCTTAATCAAATATATGAACTCCTAAAATTTGATTAAAACTTATTTTTCAATCTTTTTTGTAGAGGTTTCGGACAAGCGGGTCTAAATGGGCCGAACAATGGACCCGTTAGAATTTTAACTGAGTAAAAAGAACAGAAATCGAGTTTTTACAATATAATCGTGTTGAAAAGCTCTTAATCAATTATATGAACTCCTAAAATTTGATTAAAACTTATTTTGCGATCTTTTTTGTAGAGGTTTCGGACGAGCGAGTCTAAATGGGCCGAACAATGGACCCGTTAGAATTTTAATTGAGTAAAAAGTATAGAAATTGAGTTTTTCCAATATAATCGTGTTGAAAAGCTCGTAAAAAATTGTATGAACTCCTAAATTTGGATTAAAACTTATTTTGCAACCCTTTTGTAGAGGTTTCAGACGAGCGGGACTAAATGGGCCGAACAATTGACCCGTTAGAATATTAACTGAGTAAAAAGAACAGAATTCGAGTTTTTGCAGTATAATCGTGTTGAAAAGCTCGTAATCAATTGTATGAAATCCTAAATTTTGATTAAAACTTATTTTTCAACCCTTTTGTAGAGGTTTCGGACGAGCGGGTCAAAATGGGCCGAATAATGGACCAGTTAGAATTTTAACTGAGTAAAATGTACAGAAATCAAGTTTTTGCAATATAATCGTGTTGAAAAGCTCTTAATCAATTATATGAACTCCTAAAATTTGATTAAAACTTATTTTGCGTTCTTTTTTGTAGAGGTTTCAGACGAGCGGGTCTAAATGGGCCGAACAATGGACCCGTTAGAATTTTAATTGAGTAAAAAGTATAGAAATCGAGTTTTTGCAATATAATCGTGTTGAAAAGCTCGTAAACAATTGTATGAACTCCTAAATTTGGATTAAAACTTATTTTGCAACCCTTTTGTAGAGGTTTCAGACGAGCGGGTCTAAATGGGCCGAACAATGGACCCGTTAGAATTTTAATTGAGTAAAACGCACAAAATTCGAGTTTTTGCAATATAATTGTGTTGAAAAGCTCGTAAACAATTGTATGAACTCCTAAATTTGGATTAAAACTTATTTTGCAACCCTTTTGTAGAGGTTTCAGACGAGCGGGTCTAAATGGGCTGAACAATGGAACCGTTAGAATATTAACTGAGTAAAAAGAACAGAAATCGAGTTTTTGCAATATAATTGTGTTGAAAAGCTCGTAAACAATTGTATGAACTCCTAAATTTGGATTAAAACTTATTTTGCAACCCTTTTGTAGAGGTTTCAGACGAGCGGGTCTAAATGGGCCGAACAATGGACCCGTTAGAATATTAACTGAGTAAAAAGAACAAAAATCGAGTTTTTACAATATAATCGTGTTGAAAAGCTCTTAATCAATTATATGAACTCCTGAAATTTGATTAAAACTTATTTTGCGATCTTTTTTGTAGAGGTTTCGGACGAGCGGGTCTAAATAGGCCGAACAAAGGACCCGTTAGAATTTTAATTGAGTAAAAAGGATAGAAATCGAGTTTTTGCAATATAATCGTGTTGAAAAGCTCGTAAACAATTGTATGAACTCCTAAATTTGGATTAAAACTTATTTTGCAACCCTTTTGTAGAGGTTTCAGACGAGCGGGACTAAATGGGCCGAACAATGGACCCGTTAGAATATTAACTGAGTAAAAAGAACAAAATTCGAGTTTTTGCAGTATAATTGTGTTGAAAAGCTCGTAATCAATTGTATGAACTCCTAAATTTTGATTAAAACTTATTTTGCACCCCTTTTGTATAGGTTTCGGACGAGCAGGTCTAAATGGGCCGAACAATGGACCTGTTAGAATTTTAACTGAGTAAAATGTACAGAAATCGAGTTTTTGCAATGTAATCGTGTTGAAAATCTCTTAATCCATTATATGAACTCCTAAAATTTGATTAAAACTTATTTTGCGATCTTTTTTGTAGAGGTTTCGGACGAGCGGGTCTAAATGGGCCGAACAATGGACCCGTTAGAATTTTAATTGAGTAAAAAGTATAGAAATCGAGTTTTTGCAATATAATCGTGTTGAAAAGCTTGTAAACAATTGTATGTACTCCTAAATTTGGATTAAAACTTATTTTGCAACCCTTTTGTAGAGGTTTCAGATAAGCGGGTCCTAATGGGCCGAAAAATAGACTCGTTAGAATTTTAACTAAGTAAAAAGTATAGTATTCGAGTTTTTGAAATATAATTGTGTTGAAAAGCTCGCAATCAATTGTATAAACTCCTAAATTTGGATTAAAACTTATTTTGCAACCCTTTTGTAGAGGTTTCAGACGAGCGGGACTAAATGGCCGAACAATGGACCCGTTAGAATATTAACTGAGTAAAAAGAACAGAATTCGAGTTTTTGCAGTATAATCGTGTTGAAAAGCTCGTAATCAATTGTATGAACTCCTAAATTTTGATTAAAACTTATTTTGCAACCCTTTTTGTATAGGTTTCGGACGAGCGAGTCTAAATGGGCCCAACAATGGACCCGTTAGAATTTTAATTGAGTAAAAAGTATAGAAATCGAGTTTTTGCAATATAATCGTGTTGAAAAGCTTGTAAACAATTGTATGAACTCCTAAATTTTGATTAAAACTTATTTTGCAACCCTTTTGTAGAGGTTTTAGACGAGTGGGTCCTAATGGGCCGAAAAATAGACTCGTTAGAATTTTAACTAAGTAAAAAGTATAGTAATCGAGTTTTTGAAATATAATTGTGTTGAAAAGCTCGCAATCAATTGTATAAACTCCTAAATTTGGATTAAAACTTATTTTACAACCCTTTTGTACAGGTTTCGGACGAGCGGGTCTAAATGGGCCGAACAATGGACCCGTTAGAATATTTTTTTTTTTGAAAATCCTATTCTACTTCTACCTAGAGGTGGAGGGGGAAATCTAGGTGAAGGCAATGCTCCTGAGGGGTCTTGAACCCGGAACCTAAGGGGAAGGGAGTGGAGCAGGTGAGCGTGCTCTGACCACCAGGCCATCATCGCATGCTCACCCGTTAGAATATTAACTGAGTAAAAAGTACAGAAATCAAGTTTTTGCAATATTATCGTGTTGAAAAGCTCTTAATCAATTATATGAACTCCTTAAATTTGATTAAAATTTATTTTGCGATCTTTTTTGTAAATGTTTCGGACGAGCGGGTCGAAATGGGCCGAATAATGGACCCGTTAGAATTTTAATTGAGTAAAAGGTATAGAAATCGAGTTTTTGCAATATAATCGTGTTGAAAAGCTTGTAAACAATTATATGAACTCCTAAATTTGGATTAAAACTTATTTTGCAACCCTTTTGTAGAGGTTTCAGACGAGCGGGTCTAAATGGGCCGAACAATGGACCCGTTAGAATTTTAACTGAGTAAAAAGCACAAAAATCGAGTTTTTGCAATATAATTGTGTTGAAAAGCTCGTAAACAATTGTATGAACTCCTAAATTTGGATTAAAACTTATTTTGCAACCCTTTTGTAGAGGTTTCAGACGAGCGGGTCTAAATGGGCTGAACAATAGACCCGTTAGAATATTAACTGAGTAAAAAGAACAGAAATTGAGTTTTTGCAATATAATTGTGTTGAAAAGCTCGTAAACAATTGTATGAACTCCTAAATTTGGATTAAAACTTATTTTGCAACCCTTTTGTAGAGGTTTCAGACGAGTGGGTCTAAATGGGCCGAACAATGGATCCGTTAGAATATTAACTGAGTAAAAAGAACAGAAATCGAGTTTTTACAATATAATCGTGTTGAAAAGCTCTTAATCAATTATATGAACTCCTAAAATTTGATTAAAACTTATTTTGCGATCTTTTTTGTAGAGGTTTCGGACGAGCGTGTCTAAATGGGCCGAACAATGGACCCGTTAGAATTTTAATTGAGTAAAAAGTATAGAAATCGAGTTTTTGCAATATAATCGTGTTGAAAAGCTCGTAAACAATTGTATGAACTCTTAAATTTGGATTAAAACTTATTTTGCAACCCTTTTGTAGAGGTTTCAGACGAGCGGGTCTAAATGGGCCGAACAATGGACCCGTTAGAATTTTAACTGAGTAAAAAGAACAGAAATCGAGTTTTTGCAATATAATCGTGTTGAAAAGCTCGTAAACAATTGTATGAACTCCTAAATTGGGATTAAAACTTATTTTGCAACCCTTCTGTAGAGGTTTCAGACGAGCTAGTCTAAATGGGCCGAACAATGGACCCCTTAGAATATTAACTGAGTAAAAAGAACAGAAATCGAGTTTTTGCAATATAATCCTGTTGAAATGCTCTTAATCAATTATATGAACTCCTAAAGTTTGATTAAAACTTATTTTGCGATCTTTTTTGTAGAGGTTTCGGACGAGCGGGTATTAATGGGCCGAACAATTGACCCCTTAGAATTTTAACGGAGTAAAAAGTACAGAAATCTAGTTTTTGCAATATAATCGTTTTGAAAAGCTCGTAATCATCTGTATGAACCCTTGAATTTGGATTAAAACTTATTTTGCAACCCTTTTCTAGAGCTTTCAGACGAGCGGGTCTAAATGGGCCGAACAATGGACCCGTTAGAATTTTAACTGAGTAAAAAGTATAGTAATCGAGTTTTTGCAATATAATTGTGTTGAAAAGCTCGTAATCAATTATATGCATTCCTAAATTTGGATTAAAACTTATTATGCAACCCCTTTTGTATAGGTTTCGGACGATCGGGTCTAAATGGGCCTAACAGTGGACCCGTTAGAATTTTAACTGAGTAAAAA
Organism: Hibiscus trionum; assembly: GCA_030270665.1. NCBI lineage: Eukaryota > Viridiplantae > Streptophyta > Magnoliopsida > Malvales > Malvaceae > Hibiscus > Hibiscus trionum. Next base: position 30,086,597 of record BSYR01000010.1, on the reverse strand, counting down.
GCACAAAAATCGAGTTTTTGCAATATAATTGTGTTGAAAAGCTTGTAATCAATTGTATGAACTCCTAAATTTGGATTAAAACTAATTTTACAACCCTTTTGTAGAGGTTTCGGACAAGCGGGTTTAAATGGGCCGAACAGTGGACCCGTTAGAATCTTAACTGAGTAAAAAGAACAGAAATCAAGTTTTTGCGATATAATTGTGTTGGAAAGCTCTTAATCAATTATATGAACTCCTAAAATTTGATTAGAATTTATTTTGCGATCTTTTTTGTAAAGGTTTCGGACGAGCGGGTCTGAATGAGTCGAACAATGGACCCGTTAGAATTTTAATTGAGTAAAATGTATAGAAATCGAGTTTTTGCAATATAATCGTGTTGAAAAGCTCGTAATCAATTGTATGAACTCCTAAATTTGGATTAAAACTTATTTTGCAACCCTTTTGTAGTGGTTTCAGACGAGCGGGTTTAAATGGGCCGAACAATGGACCCGTTAGAATATTAACAGAGTAAAAAGAACATAAATCAAGTTTTTGCAATATATTCGTGTTGAAAAGCTCTTAATCAATTATATGAACTCCTAAAATTTGATTAAAATTTATTTTGCCATCTTTTTTGTAAAGGTTTCGGACGAGCGGGTCTAAATGGGCCAAACAATGGACCCGTTAGAATATTAACTAAGTAAAAAGTACAGAAATCGAGTTTTTGCAATATAATCGTATTGAAAAGCTCGTAATCAATTGTATGAACTCCTAAATTTTGATTAAAACTTATTTTGCAACCCTTTTGTAGAGGTTTCGGACGAGCGGTTCTAAATGGGCCGAACAATGGACCCGTTAGAATTTTAACTGAGTAAAAAGCACAAAAATCGAGTTTTTGCAATATAATTGTGCTGAAAAACTCGTAATCAATTGTATGAACTCCTAAAATTGGATTAAAACTTATTTTGCAAACCTTTTGTAGAGGTTTCGGACGAGCGGGTCTAAATGGGCCGAACAATGGACACGTTAGAATATTAACTGAGTAAAAAGAACAGAAATCAAGTTTTTGCAATATTATCGTGTTGAAAACTCTTAATCAATTATATGCATTCCTAAATTTGGATTAAAACTTATTTTGCAACCCTTTTTGTATAGGTTTCGAAAAATCGGGTCTAAATGGGCCGAACAATGGACCCATTAGAATTTTAACTGTGTAAAAACAACTGTAATCGAGTTTTTGCAATATAATCATGCTGAAATGCTCGTAATCAATTATATGCATTCCTAAATTTGGATTAAAACTTATTTTGCAACCCCTTTTGTATAGGTTTCGGACGATCGGGTCTAAATGGGCCGAACAATGGACCCGATAGAATTTTAACTGAGTAAAAAGAACAGAAATTGAGTTTTTGCAATATAATCGTGTTGAAACGCTCGTGATCAATTGTATGAACTCCTAAATTTGGATTAACACTTATTTTGCAACCCTGTTTAGAGGTTTCGGATGAGCGGGTCTAAATGGGCCGAACAATGGATCAGTTAGAATATTAACTTAGTAAAAAGAACAGAAATCATGTTTTTGCAATATAATCGTGTTGAAAAGCTCTTAATTAATTATATGAACTCCTAAAATTTGATTAAAATTTATTTTGCGATCTTTTTTGTAAAGGGTTCGAACGAGCGTGTCTAAATGGGCCAAACAATGGACCCGTTAGAATCTTAACTGAGTAAAAAGTACAGAAATCGAGTTTTTGCAATATAATCGTATTGAAAAGCTCGTAATCAATTTTATGAACTCCTAAATTTGGATTAAAACTTATTTTGCAACCCTTTTGTAGAGGTTTGGGATGAGCGGTTCTAAATGGGCCGAACAATAGACCCGTTAGAATTTTAACTGAGTAAAAAGCACAAAAATCGAGTTTTTGCAATATAATTGTGCTGAAAAACTCGTAATCAATTGTATGAACTCCTAAATTTGGATTAAAACTTATTTTGCAACCCTTTTGTAGAGGTTTCGGACGAGCGGGTCTAAATGGGCCGAACAATGGTCTCATTAGAATATTAACTGAGTAAAAAGAACAGAAATCAAGTTTTTGCAATATTATCGTGTTGAAAAGCTCTTAATCAATTATATGAACTCCTAAAATTTGATTAAAACATATTTTGCGATCTTTTTTGTAATGGTTTCGGACGAGCGGGTCTAAATGGGCCGAACAATGGACCCGTTAGAATTTTAACTGAGTAAAAAGTACATAAATAGAGTTTTTGCAATATAATCGTGTTGAAAAGCTCGTAATCAATTGTATGAACTCCTAAATTTTGATTAAAACTTATTTTGCAACCCTTTTGTAGAGGCTTCGGACAAGCGGGTCTAAATGGGCCGAACAATGGAACCGTTAGAATTTTAACTGAGTAAAAAGAACTGTAATCGAGATTTTGCAATATAATCATGTTGAAAAGCTCGTAATCAATTATATGAACTCCGAAAATTTGATTCTAAGTTATTTTGCGGTCATTTTTGTAAAGGTTTCGGACGAGCGGGTCTAAATGGGCCGAACAATGGACCCGTTAGAATTTTAACAAAGTAAAAAGTACAGAAATTGAGTTTTTTTTCAATATAATCGTATTGAAAAGCTCGTAATTTATTGTATAGACTCATAAATTTGGATTAAAATTTATTTTGTAACCCTTTTGAAGAGGTTTCGGACGAGCGATTTTAAATGGGCCGAACAATGGACCCGTTAGAATTTTTTTTTGAGAAAAAGGCCTCATTAAAAACCCCACTAATCCCAACTGGGCTGGCCCAAAGGGGGTCCTAAAGGTGAAAAGAGTGCCCAAATATATATATATATATATATAATCAAGGGGGTTGAAAACCAACCGGTACAATAGAGCGTAAGACATCGGGCAAGCCTGGCCCAAAAAACAATGAGGACCTAGAGTGCAAGGCCCAATTGGCAATAGTATGGGCTAGAACATTAGCAACTCGTGGTACATAAAGAAAATGTAAATCTGGAAAAGATACAAAAAGAGGGCGAGCCGCATCAATATGTGGCCGTAAAGGAGAGGCGTCCGGGCCGAGGCAACGTATTTTGTTGATGACCAAAGCAGCGTCGGACTCGATAATGATGCTGCACCAGCCGGCATCCCTACCAAGTGTAGCTCCCGTGACAATGGCGCGAAGCTCCGCAGTGGAGGCGTCTAGGCATCCTGCGCAAAAATCGAGTTTTTGCAATATAATTGTGTTGAAAAGCTCGTAATCAATTGTATGAACTCCTAAATTTGATTCTAACTTGTTTTGTGATCTTTTTTGTAAAGGTTCCGGACGAGCGAGTCTAAATGGGTGGAACAATGGACCCGTTAGAATTTTAACTGAGTTAAAAGAACTGTAATCGAGTTTTTACAATATAATCATGTTGAAAAGCTCGTAATAAATTATATGCATTCCTAAATTTGGATTAAAACTTATTTTGCAACCCCTTTTGTATAGGTTTCGGACGATCGGGTCTAAATGGGCCGAACAATGGACCCGTTAAAATTTTAACTGAGTAAAAAGAACTGTAATCGAGTTTTTACAATATAATCATGTTGAAAAGCTCGTAATCAATTATATGTATTCCTAAGTTTGGATTAAAACTTATTTTGCAACCCCTTTTGTATAGGTTTCGGACGATCGGGTCTAAATGGGCCGAACAATGGACCCGTTAGAATTTTAACTGAGTAAAAAGCACAAAAATCGAGTTTTTGCAATATAATCGTGTTGAAAAGCTCGTAAACAATTGTATGAACTCCTAAATTTGGATTAAAACTTATTTTGCAACCCTTTTGAAGAGGTTTCGGACGAGCGGGTCTAAATGGGTCGAACAATGGACCCGTTAGAATTTTAACTGAGTAAAAAGCACAGAAATCGAGATTTTACAATATAATCGTATTGAAAAGCTCGTAATCAATTGTATGAACTCCTAAATTTTGATTAAAACTTATTTTCAACCCTTTTGTAGAGGTTTCGGACGAGCGGGTCTAAATGGGCCGAACAATGTACCCATTAGAATTTTAGCTAAGTCAAAAGTTCAGAAATTGTGTTTTTGCAATATAATCGTGTTGGAAACCTCGTAATCAATTATATGAACTCATAAGGTTTGATTAAAACATGTTTTGCGGTCTTTTTTGTAGAGGTTTCGGACGAGCGGGTCTAAATGGGCTTAACAATGGACCCGTTAGAATTTTAACTGAGTAAAAAGCACAAAAATCGAGTTTTTGCAATATAATTGTGTTGAAAAGCTTGTAATCAATTATATGAACTCCTAAATTTGGTTTAAAGCTTATTTTGCAGCCCTTTTGTAGAGGTTTTGGATGAGCGGGTCTAAATTGGCCGAACAATGGACCCGTTAGAATTTTAACTGAGTAAAAAGAACTGTAATCGATTTTTTACAATATAATCATGTTGAAAAGCTCGTAATCAATTATATGCATTCCTAAATTTGGATTAAAACTTATTTTGCAACCCCTTTTGTATAGGTTTCGGACGATCGGGTCTAAATGGGCCGAACAATGGACCCGTTAAAATTTTAACTGAGTAAAAATAACTGTAATCGAGTTTTTACAATATAATCATGTTGAAAAGCTCGTAATCAATTATATGTATTCCTAAATTTGGATTAAAACTTATTTTGCAACCCCTTTTGTATAGGTTTCGTACGATCGGGTCTAAATGGGCCGAACAATGGACCCGTTAGAATTTTAACTGAGTAAAAAGCACAAAAATCGAGTTTTTGCAATATAATCGTGTTGAAACGCTCGTAAACAATTGTATGAACTCCTAAATTTGGATTAAAACTTATTTTGCAACCCTTTTGAAGAGGTTTCGGACGAGCGGGTCTAAATGGGTCGAACAATGGACCTGTTAGAATTTTAACTGAGTAAAAAGCACAGAAATCGAGATTTTACAATATAATCGTATTGAAAAGCTCGTAATCAATTGTATGAACTCCTAAATTTTGATTAAAACTTATTTTTCAACCCTTTTGTAAAGGGTTCGGACGAGCGTGTCTAAATGGGCCAAACAATGGACCCGTTAGAATCTTAACTGAGTAAAAAGTACAGAAATCGAGTTTTTGCAATATAATCGTATTGAAAAGCTCGTAATCAATTGTATGAACTCCTAAATTTGGATTAAAACTTATTTTGCAACCCTTTTGTAGAGGTTTGGGACGAGCGGTTCTAAATGGGCCGAACAATAGACCCGTTAGAATTTTAACTGAGTAAAAAGCACAAAAATCGAGTTTTTGCAATATAATTGTGCTGAAAAACTCGTAATCAATTGTATGAACTCCTAAATTTGGATTAAAACTTATTTTGCAACCCTTTTGTAGAGGTTTCGGACGAGCGGGTCTAAATGAGCCGAACAATGGTCTCATTAGAATATTAACTGAGTAAAAAGAACAGAAATCAAGTTTTTGCAATATTATCGTGTTGAAAAGCTCTTAATCAATTATATGAACTCCTAAAATTTGATTAAAACATATTTTGCGATCTTTTTTGTAATGGTTTCGGACGAGCGGGTCTAAATGGGCCGAACAATGGACCCGTTAGAATTTTAACTGAGTAAAAAGTACATAAATCGAGTTTTTGCAATATAATCGTGTTGAAAAGCTCGTAATCAATTGTATGAACTCCTAAATTTTGATTAAAACTTATTTTGCAACCCTTTTGTAGAGGCTTCGGACAAGCGGGTCTAAATGGGCCGAACAATGGAACCGTTAGAATTTTAACTGAGTAAAAAGAACTGTAATCGAGATTTTGCAATATAATCATGTTGAAAAGCTCGTAATCAATTATATGAACTCCGAAAATTTGATTCTAAGTTATTTTGCGGTCATTTTTGTAAAGGTTTCGGACGAGCGGGTCTAAATGGGCCGAACAATGGACCCGTTAGAATTTTAACAGAGTAAAAAGTATAGAAATTGAGTTTTTTTTCAATATAATCGTATTGAAAAGCTCGTAATTTATTGTATAGACTCATAAATTTGGATTAAAATTTATTTTGTAACCCTTTTGAAGAGGTTTCGGACGAGCGATTTTAAATGGGCCGAACAATGGACCCGTTAGAATTTTTTTTTGAGAAAAAGGCCTCATTAAAAACCCCACTAATCCCAACTGGGCTGGCCCAGAGGGGGTCCTAAAGGTGAAAAGAGTGCCCAAATATATATATATAATCAAGGGGGTTGAAAACCAACCGGTACAATAGAGCGTAAGACATCGGGCAAGCTTGGCCCAAAAAACAATGAGGACCTAGAGTGCAAGGCCCAATTGGCAATAGTATGAGCTAGAACATTAGCAACTTCGTGGTACATAAAGAAAATGTAAATCTGGAAAAGATACAAAAAGAGGGCGAGCCGCATCAATATGTGGTCGTAAAGGAGAGGCGTCCGGGCCGAGGCAACGTATTTTGTTGATGACCAAAGCAGCGTCGGACTCGATAATGATGCTGCACCAGCCGGCATCCCTACCAAGTGTAGCCCCCGTGACAATGGCGCGAAGCTCCGCAGTGGAGGCGTCTAGGCATCCTGCGTAAAAATCGAGTTTTTGCAATATAATTGTGTTGAAAAGCTCGTAATCAATTGTATGAACACCTAAATTTGATTCTAACTTGTTTTGTGATCTTTTTTGTAAAGGTTCCGGACGAGCGAGTCTAAATGGGTGGAACAATGGACCCGTTAGAATTTTAACTGAGTTAAAAGAACTGTAATCGAGTTTTTACAATATAATCATGTTGAAAAGCTCGTAATCAATTATATGCATTCCTAAATTTGGATTAAAACTTATTTTGCAACCCCTTTTGTATAGGTTTCGGACGATCGAGTCTAAATGGGCCGAACAATGGACCCGTTAAAATTTTAACTGAGTAAAAAGAACTGTAATCGAGTTTTTACAATATAATCATGTTGAAAAGCTCGTAATCAATTATATGTATTCCTAAGTTTGGATTAAAACTTATTTTGCAACCCCTTTTGTATAGGTTTCGGACGATCGGGTCTAAATGGGCCGAACAATGGACCCGTTAGAATTTTAACTGAGTAAAAAGCACAAAAATCGAGTTTTTGCAATATAATCGTGTTGAAAAGCTCGTAAACAATTGTATGAACTCCTAAATTTGGATTAAAACTTATTTTGCAACCCTTTTGAAGAGGTTTCGGACGAGCGGGTCTAAATGGGTCGAACAATGGACCCGTTAGAATTTTAACTGAGTAAAAAGCACAGAAATCGAGATTTTACAATATAATCGTATTGAAAAGCTCGTAATCAATTGTATGAACTCCTAAATTTTGATTAAAACTTATTTTCAACCCTTTTGTAGAGGTTTCGGACGAGCGGGTCTAAATGGGCCGAACAATGTACCCATTAGAATTTTAGCTAAGTCAAAAGTTCAGAAATTGTGTTTTTGCAATATAATCGTGTTGGAAACCTCGTAATCAATTATATGAACTCATAAGGTTTGATTAAAACATGTTTTGCGGTCTTTTTTGTAGAGGTTTCGGACGAGCGGGTCTAAATGGGCTTAACAATGGACCCGTTAGAATTTTAACTGAGTAAAAAGCACAAAAATCGAGTTTTTGCAATATAATTGTGTTGAAAAGCTTGTAATCAATTATATGAACTCCTAAATTTGGTTTAAAGCTTATTTTGCAGCCCTTTTGTAGAGGTTTTGGATGAGCGGGTCTAAATTGGCCGAACAATGGACCCGTTAGAATTTTAACTGAGTAAAAAGAACTGTAATCGAGTTTTTACAATATAATCATGTTGAAAAGCTCGTAATCAATTATATGCATTCCTAAATTTGGATTAAAACTTATTTTGCAACCCCTTTTGTATAGGTTTCGGACGATCGGGTCTAAATGGGCCGAACAATGGACCCGTTAAAATTTTAACTGAGTAAAAATAACTGTAATCGAGTTTTTACAATATAATCATGTTGAAAAGCTCGTAATCAATTATATGTATTCCTAAATTTGGATTAAAACTTATTTTGCAACCCCTTTTGTATAGGTTTCGTACGATCGGGTCTAAATGGGCCGAACAATGGACCCGTTAGAATTTTAACTGAGTAAAAAGCACAAAAATCGAGTTTTTGCAATATAATCGTGTTGAAACGCTCGTAAACAATTGTATGAACTCCTAAATTTGGATTAAAACTTATTTTGCAACCCTTTTGAAGAGGTTTCGGACGAGCGGGTCTAAATGGGTCGAACAATGGACCTGTTAGAATTTTAACTGAGTAAAAAGCACAGAAATCGAGATTTTACAATATAATCGTATTGAAAAGCTCGTAATCAATTGTATGAACTCCTAAATTTTGATTAAAACTTATTTTTCAACCCTTTTGTAAAGGGTTCGGACGAGCGTGTCTAAATGGGCCAAACAATGGACCCGTTAGAATCTTAACTGAGTAAAAAGTACAGAAATCGAGTTTTTGCAATATAATCGTATTGAAAAGCTCGTAATCAATTGTATGAACTCCTAAATTTGGATTAAAACTTATTTTGCAACCCTTTTGTAGAGGTTTGGGACGAGCGGTTCTAAATGGGCCGAACAATAGACCCGTTAGAATTTTAACTGAGTAAAAAGCACAAAAATCGAGTTTTTGCAATATAATTGTGCTGAAAAACTCGTAATCAATTGTATGAACTCCTAAATTTGGATTAAAACTTATTTTGCAACCCTTTTGTAGAGGTTTCGGACGAGCGGGTCTAAATGAGCCGAACAATGGTCTCATTAGAATATTAACTGAGTAAAAAGAACAGAAATCAAGTTTTTGCAATATTATCGTGTTGAAAAGCTCTTAATCAATTATATGAACTCCTAAAATTTGATTAAAACATATTTTGCGATCTTTTTTGTAATGGTTTCGGACGAGCGGGTCTAAATGGGCCGAACAATGGACCCGTTAGAATTTTAACTGAGTAAAAAGTACATAAATCGAGTTTTTGCAATATAATCGTGTTGAAAAGCTCGTAATCAATTGTATGAACTCCTAAATTTTGATTAAAACTTATTTTGCAACCCTTTTGTAGAGGCTTCGGACAAGCGGGTCTAAATGGGCCGAACAATGGAACCGTTAGAATTTTAACTGAGTAAAAAGAACTGTAATCGAGATTTTGCAATATAATCATGTTGAAAAGCTCGTAATCAATTATATGAACTCCGAAAATTTGATTCTAAGTTATTTTGCGGTCATTTTTGTAAAGGTTTCGGACGAGCGGGTCTAAATGGGCCGAACAATGGACCCGTTAGAATTTTAACAGAGTAAAAAGTATAGAAATTGAGTTTTTTTTCAATATAATCGTATTGAAAAGCTCGTAATTTATTGTATAGACTCATAAATTTGGATTAAAATTTATTTTGTAACCCTTTTGAAGAGGTTTCGGACGAGCGATTTTAAATGGGCCGAACAATGGACCCGTTAGAATTTTTTTTTGAGAAAAAGGCCTCATTAAAAACCCCACTAATCCCAACTGGGCTGGCCCAGAGGGGGTCCTAAAGGTGAAAAGAGTGCCCAAATATATATATATAATCAAGGGGGTTGAAAACCAACCGGTACAATAGAGCGTAAGACATCGGGCAAGCTTGGCCCAAAAAACAATGAGGACCTAGAGTGCAAGGCCCAATTGGCAATAGTATGAGCTAGAACATTAGCAACTTCGTGGTACATAAAGAAAATGTAAATCTGGAAAAGATACAAAAAGAGGGCGAGCCGCATCAATATGTGGTCGTAAAGGAGAGGCGTCCGGGCCGAGGCAACGTATTTTGTTGATGACCAAAGCAGCGTCGGACTCGATAATGATGCTGCACCAGCCGGCATCCCTACCAAGTGTAGCCCCCGTGACAATGGCGCGAAGCTCCGCAGTGGAGGCGTCTAGGCATCCTGCGTAAAAATCGAGTTTTTGCAATATAATTGTGTTGAAAAGCTCGTAATCAATTGTATGAACACCTAAATTTGATTCTAACTTGTTTTGTGATCTTTTTTGTAAAGGTTCCGGACGAGCGAGTCTAAATGGGTGGAACAATGGACCCGTTAGAATTTTAACTGAGTTAAAAGAACTGTAATCGAGTTTTTACAATATAATCATGTTGAAAAGCTCGTAATCAATTATATGCATTCCTAAATTTGGATTAAAACTTATTTTGCAACCCCTTTTGTATAGGTTTCGGACGATCGAGTCTAAATGGGCCGAACAATGGACCCGTTAAAATTTTAACTGAGTAAAAAGAACTGTAATCGAGTTTTTACAATATAATCATGTTGAAAAGCTCGTAATCAATTATATGTATTCCTAAGTTTGGATTAAAACTTATTTTGCAACCCCTTTTGTATAGGTTTCGGACGATCGGGTCTAAATGGGCCGAACAATGGACCCGTTAGAATTTTAACTGAGTAAAAAGCACAAAAATCGAGTTTTTGCAATATAATCGTGTTGAAAAGCTCGTAAACAATTGTATGAACTCCTAAATTTGGATTAAAACTTATTTTGCAACCCTTTTGAAGAGGTTTCGGACGAGCGGGTCTAAATGGGTCGAACAATGGACCCGTTAGAATTTTAACTGAGTAAAAAGCACAGAAATCGAGATTTTACAATATAATCGTATTGAAAAGCTCGTAATCAATTGTATGAACTCCTAAATTTTGATTAAAACTTATTTTCAACCCTTTTGTAGAGGTTTCGGACGAGCGGGTCTAAATGGGCCGAACAATGTACCCATTAGAATTTTAGCTAAGTCAAAAGTTCAGAAATTGTGTTTTTGCAATATAATCGTGTTGGAAACCTCGTAATCAATTATATGAACTCATAAGGTTTGATTAAAACATGTTTTGCGGTCTTTTTTGTAGAGGTTTCGGACGAGCGGGTCTAAATGGGCTTAACAATGGACCCGTTAGAATTTTAACTGAGTAAAAAGCACAAAAATCGAGTTTTTGCAATATAATTGTGTTGAAAAGCTTGTAATCAATTATATGAACTCCTAAATTTGGTTTAAAGCTTATTTTGCAGCCCTTTTGTAGAGGTTTTGGATGAGCGGGTCTAAATTGGCCGAACAATGGACCCGTTAGAATTTTAACTGAGTAAAAAGAACTGTAATCGAGTTTTTACAATATAATCATGTTGAAAAGCTCGTAATCAATTATATGCATTCCTAAATTTGGATTAAAACTTATTTTGCAACCCCTTTTGTATAGGTTTCGGACGATCGGGTCTAAATGGGCCGAACAATGGACCCGTTAAAATTTTAACTGAGTAAAAATAACTGTAATCGAGTTTTTACAATATAATCATGTTGAAAAGCTCGTAATCAATTATATGTATTCCTAAATTTGGATTAAAACTTATTTTGCAACCCCTTTTGTATAGGTTTCGTACGATCGGGTCTAAATGGGCCGAACAATGGACCCGTTAGAATTTTAACTGAGTAAAAAGCACAAAAATCGAGTTTTTGCAATATAATCGTGTTGAAACGCTCGTAAACAATTGTATGAACTCCTAAATTTGGATTAAAACTTATTTTGCAACCCTTTTGAAGAGGTTTCGGACGAGCGGGTCTAAATGGGTCGAACAATGGACCTGTTAGAATTTTAACTGAGTAAAAAGCACAGAAATCGAGATTTTACAATATAATCGTATTGAAAAGCTCGTAATCAATTGTATGAACTCCTAAATTTTGATTAAAACTTATTTTTCAACCCTTTTGTAAAGGGTTCGGACGAGCGTGTCTAAATGGGCCAAACAATGGACCCGTTAGAATCTTAACTGAGTAAAAAGTACAGAAATCGAGTTTTTGCAATATAATCGTATTGAAAAGCTCGTAATCAATTGTATGAACTCCTAAATTTGGATTAAAACTTATTTTGCAACCCTTTTGTAGAGGTTTGGGACGAGCGGTTCTAAATGGGCCGAACAATAGACCCGTTAGAATTTTAACTGAGTAAAAAGCACAAAAATCGAGTTTTTGCAATATAATTGTGCTGAAAAACTCGTAATCAATTGTATGAACTCCTAAATTTGGATTAAAACTTATTTTGCAACCCTTTTGTAGAGGTTTCGGACGAGCGGGTCTAAATGAGCCGAACAATGGTCTCATTAGAATATTAACTGAGTAAAAAGAACAGAAATCAAGTTTTTGCAATATTATCGTGTTGAAAAGCTCTTAATCAATTATATGAACTCCTAAAATTTGATTAAAACATATTTTGCGATCTTTTTTGTAATGGTTTCGGACGAGCGGGTCTAAATGGGCCGAACAATGGACCCGTTAGAATTTTAACTGAGTAAAAAGTACATAAATCGAGTTTTTGCAATATAATCGTGTTGAAAAGCTCGTAATCAATTGTATGAACTCCTAAATTTTGATTAAAACTTATTTTGCAACCCTTTTGTAGAGGCTTCGGACAAGCGGGTCTAAATGGGCCGAACAATGGAACCGTTAGAATTTTAACTGAGTAAAAAGAACTGTAATCGAGATTTTGCAATATAATCATGTTGAAAAGCTCGTAATCAATTATATGAACTCCGAAAATTTGATTCTAAGTTATTTTGCGGTCATTTTTGTAAAGGTTTCGGACGAGCGGGTCTAAATGGGCCGAACAATGGACCCGTTAGAATTTTAACAGAGTAAAAAGTACAGAAATTGAGTTTTTTTTCAATATAATCGTATTGAAAAGCTCGTAATTTATTGTATAGACTCATAAATTTGGATTAAAATTTATTTTGTAACCCTTTTGAAGAGGTTTCGGACGAGCGATTTTAAATGGGCCGAACAATGGACCCGTTAGAATTTTTTTTTGAGAAAAAGGCCTCATTAAAAACCCCACTAATCCCAACTGGGCTGGCCCAAAGGGGGTCCTAAAGGTGAAAAGAGTGCCCAAATATATATATATATATAATCAAGGGGGTTGAAAACCAACCGGTACAATAGAGCGTAAGACATCGGGCAAGCCTGGCCCAAAAAACAATGAGGACCTAGAGTGCAAGGCCCAATTGGCAATAGTATGGGCTAGAACATTAGCAACTCGTGGTACATAAAGAAAATGTAAATCTGGAAAAGATACAAAAAGAGGGCGAGCCGCATCAATATGTGGCCGTAAAGGAGAGGCGTCCGGGCCGAGGCAACGTATTTTGTTGATGACCAAAGCAGCGTCGGACTCGATAATGATGCTGCACCAGCCGGCATCTCTACCAAGTGTAGCTCCCGTGACAATGGCGCGAAGCTCCGCAGTGGAGGCGTCTAGGCATCCTGCGCAAAAATCGAGTTTTTGCAATATAATTGTGTTGAAAAGCTCGTAATCAATTGTATGAACTCCTAAATTTGATTCTAACTTGTTTTGTGATCTTTTTTGTAAAGGTTCCGGACGAGCGAGTCTAAATGGGTGGAACAATGGACCCGTTAGAATTTTAACTGAGTTAAAAGAACTGTAATCGAGTTTTTACAATATAATCATGTTGAAAAGCTCGTAATAAATTATATGCATTCCTAAATTTGGATTAAAACTTATTTTGCAACCCCTTTTGTATAGGTTTCGGACGATCGGGTCTAAATGGGCCGAACAATGGACCCGTTAAAATTTTAACTGAGTAAAAAGAACTGTAATCGAGTTTTTACAATATAATCATGTTGAAAAGCTCGTAATCAATTATATGTATTCCTAAGTTTGGATTAAAACTTATTTTGCAACCCCTTTTGTATAGGTTTCGGACGATCGGGTCTAAATGGGCCGAACAATGGACCCGTTAGAATTTTAACTGAGTAAAAAGCACAAAAATCGAGTTTTTGCAATATAATCGTGTTGAAAAGCTCGTAAACAATTGTATGAACTCCTAAATTTGGATTAAAACTTATTTTGCAACCCTTTTGAAGAGGTTTCGGACGAGCGGGTCTAAATGGGTCGAACAATGGACCCGTTAGAATTTTAACTGAGTAAAAAGCACAGAAATCGAGATTTTACAATATAATCGTATTGAAAAGCTCGTAATCAATTGTATGAACTCCTAAATTTTGATTAAAACTTATTTTTCAACCCTTTTGTAAAGGGTTCGGACGAGCGGGTCTAAATGGGCCGAACAATGTACCCATTAGAATTTTAGCTAAGTCAAAAGTTCAGAAATTGTGTTTTTGCAATATAATCGTGTTGGAAACCTCGTAATCAATTATATGAACTCCTAAGGTTTGATTAAAACATGTTTTGCGGTCTTTTTTGTAGAGGTTTCGGACGAGCGGGTCTAAATGGGCCTAACAATGGACCCGTTAGAATTTTAACTGAGTAAAAAGCACAAAAATCGAGTTTTCGCAATATAATTGTGTTGAAAAGCTTGTAATCAATTATATGAACTCCTAAATTTGGTTTAAAGCTTATTTTGCAGCCCTTTTGTAGAGGTTTTGGATGAGCGGGTCTAAATTGGTTGAACAATGGACCCGTTAGAATTTTAACTGAGTAAAAAGAACTGTAATCGAGTTTTTACAATATAATCATGTTGAAAAGCTCATAATCAATTATATGCATTCCTAAATTTGGATTAAAACTTATTTTGCAACCCCTTTTGTATAGGTTTCGGACGATCGGGTCTAAATGGGCCGAACAATGGACCCGTTAAAATTTTAACTGAGTAAAAATAACTGTAATCGAGTTTTTACAATATAATCATGTTGAAAAGCTCGTAATCAATTATATGTATTCCTAAATTTGGATTAAAACTTATTTTGCAACCCCTTTTGTATAGGTTTCGTACGATCGGGTCTAAATGGGCCGAATAATGGACCCGTTAGAATTTTAACTGAGTAAAAAGCACAAAAATCGAGTTTTTGCAATATAATCGTGTTGAAAAGCTCGTAAACAATTGTATGAACTCCTAAATTTGGATTAAAACTTATTTTGCAACCCTTTTGAAGAGGTTTCGGATGAGCGGGTCTAAATGGGTCGAACAATGGACCCGTTAGAATTTTAACTGAGTAAAAAGCACAGAAATCGAGATTTTACAATATAATCGTATTGAAAAGCTCGTAATCAATTGTATGAACTCCTAAATTTTGATTAAAACTTATTTTTCAACCCTTTTGTAAAGGGTTCGGACGAGCGTGTCTAAATGGGCCAAACAATGGACCCGTTAGAATCTTAACTGAGTAAAAAGTACAGAAATTGTGTTTTTGCAATATAATCGTGTTGAAAAGCTCGTAAACAATTGTATGAACTCCTAAATTTGGATTAAAACTTATTTTGCAACCCTTTTGAAGAGGTTTCGGATGAGCGGGTCTAAATGGGCCGAACAATGGAACCGTTAGAATTTTAACTGAGTAAAAAGTACAGAAATCGAGATTTTACAATATAATCGTATTGAAAAGCTCGTAATCAATTGTATGAACTCCTAAATTTTGATTAAAACTTATTTTTCAACCCTTTTGTAAAGGGTTCGGACGAGCGTGTCTAAATGGGCCAAACAATGGACCCGTTAGAATCTTAACTGAGTAAAAAGTACAGAAATTGTGTTTTTGCAATATAATCCTGTTGGAAACCTCGTAATCAATTATATGAACTCCTAAGGTTTGATTAAAACATGTTTTGCGGTCTTTTTTGTAGAGGTTTCGGACGAGCGGGTCTAAATGGGCCTAACAATGGACCCGTTAGAATTTTAACTGAGTAAAAAGCACAAAAATCGAGTTTTTGCAATATAATTGTGTTGAAAAGCTTGTAATCAATTATATGAACTCCTAAATTTGGTTTAAAGCTTATTTTGCAGCCCTTTTGTAGAGGTTTTGGATGAGCGGGTCTAAATTGGCCGAACAATGGACCCGTTAGAATTTTAACTGAGTAAAAAGAACTGTAATCGAGTTTTTACAATATAATCATGTTGAAAAGCTCGTAATCAATTATATGCATTCCTAAATTTGGATTAAAACTTATTTTGCAACCCCTTTTGTATAGGTTTCGGACGATCGGGTCTAAATGGGCCGAACAAAGGACCCGTTAAAATTTTAACTGAGTAAAAATAACTGTAATCGAGTTTTTACAATATAATCATGTTGAAAAGCTCGTAATCAATTACATGCATTCCTAAATTTGGATTAAAACTTATTTTGCAACCCCTTTTGTATAGGTTTCGGACGATCGGGTTTAAATGGGCCGGACAATGGACCCGTTATAATTTTAACTAAGTAAATAGCACAAAAATCGAGTTTTTGCAATATAATCGTGTTGAAAAGCTCGTAAACAATTGTATGAACTCCTAAATTTGGATTAAAACTTATTTTGCAACCCTTTTGTAGAGGTTTCGGACGAGCGGGTCTAATGGGTCAAACAATGGACCCGTTAGAATTTTAACTGAGTAAAAAGAACTGTAATCGAGATTTTTCAATATAATCGTGTTGAAAAGCTCGTAATCAATTATATGAACTGCTAAAATTTGATTCTAACTTCTTTTGCGGTCTTTTTTTGTAAAGGTTTCGGACGAGCGTGTCTAAATGGGCCGAACAATGGACCCGTTAGAATTTTAACTGAGTAAAAAGTACAGAAATCAAGATTTTACAATATAATCGTATTGAAAAGCTCGTAATCAATTGTATGAACTCCTAAATTTGGAATAAAACTTATTTTGCAACCCTTTTGTAGAGGTTTCGGACGAGCGGGTCTAAATGGGCCGAACAATGGACCCGTTAGAATTTTAACAGAGTAAATAGTACATAAATCAAGTTTTTGCAATAGAGTCGTGTTGAAAAGCTCGTAATCAATTATATGAAATACTAAAATTTGATTCTAACTTGTTTTGCCGTCTTTTTTGTAGAGGTTTCGGACGAGCGGGTCTAAATGGGGCAAACAGTGGACCCGTTACAATTTTAACTGAATAAAAAGAACAGAAATCGAGTTTTTGCAATATAATCGTGTTGAAAAGCTCGTAAACAATTGTATGAACTCCTAAATTTGGATTAAAACTTATTTTGCAACTCTTTTGTAGAGGTTTCGGACGAGCGAGTCTAAATGGGCCGAACATTGGACCCGTTAGAATTTTAACTGAGTAAAAATTAAAAAAATCGAGTTTTTGCAAAATAATCGTATTGAAAAGCTCGTAATCAATTGTATGAACTCCTAAATTTAGATTAACACTTATTTTGCAACCTTTTTGTAGAGGTTTCGGACGAGCCGGTCTAAATGGGCCGAACAATGGGCACGTTAGAATTTTAACTGAGTAAAAAGCACAAAAATTGAGTTTTTGCAATATAATTGTGTTGAAAAGCTCGTAATACATTGTATGAACTCCTAAATTTGGATTAAAACTTATTTTGCAACCCATTTGTTGAGGTTTCGGACGAGCGGGTCTAAATGGGCTGAACAATGGACCCGTTAGAATTTTAACTGAGTAAAATGTATAGAAATCGAGTTTTTGTAATATAATCGTGTTGAAAAGCACGTAATCAATTATATGCATTCCTAAATTTGGATTAAAACTTATTTTGCAGCCCTTTTGTATAGGTTTCGGACGATCGGGTCTAAATGGGCCGAAGAATGGACCCGTTAGAATTTTAACTGAGTAAAAAGTACAGAAATCGAGTTTTTGAAATATAATCGTATTGAAACACTCGTAATCAATTGTATGAACTCCTAAATTTGGATTAAAACTTATTTTGCAACCCTTTTGTAGAGGTTTCGGACGAGCGGGTCTAAATGGGCCGAACAATAGACCCGTTAGAATATTAACTAAGGAAAAAGAACAGAAATCGCGTTTTTGCAATATAATCGTGTTGAAAAGCTCTTAATCATTTATATGAACTCCTAAAATTTTATTCTAACTTATTTTGCGATCTTTTTTGTAAAGGTTTCGGACGAGCGGGTCTAAATGAGCCGAACAATGGACCCGTTAGAATATTAACTGAGTAAAAAGAACATAAATCGAGTTTTTGCAATATAATTGTGTTGTAAAGCTCGTAATCAATTGTATGAACTCCTAAATTTGGATTAAAACTTATTTTGCAACCCTTTTGTAGAGGTTTCGGATGAGCGGGTCTAAATGGGCCGAACAATGGACCCGTTAGAATATTAACTGAGTAAAAAGAACAGAAATCAAGTTTTTGCAATATAATTGTGTTGTAAAGCTCGTAATCTATTGTATGAACTCCTAAATTTGGATTAAAACTTATTTTGCAACCCTTTTGTAGAGGTTTCGGACGAGCGGGTCTAAATGGGCCGAACAATGGACCCGTTAGAATATTAACTGAGTAAAAAGAACAGAAATCAAGTTTTTTCAATATAATCGTGTTGAAAAGCTCTTAATCAATTATATGAACTCCTAAGATTTGATTAAAACTTATTTTCGGTCTTTTTTGTAAAGGTTTCGGACGAGCGGGTCTAAATGGGCCGAACAATGGACCCGTTAGAATTTTAACTGAGTAAAAAGTACAGAAATCGAATTTTTGCAATATAATCGTGTTGAAAAGCTCGTAATCAATTTCATGAACTCCTAAATTTTGATTAAAACTTATTTTGCAACCCTTTTGTAGAGGTTTCGGACGAGCGAGTCTAAATGGGCCGAACAATGGACCCGTTAGAATTTTAACTGAGTAAAAAGCACAAAAATCGAGTTTTTGCAATACAATTGTGTTGAAAAGCTCGTAATCAATTGTATGAAATCCTAAATTTGGATTAAAACTTATTTTGCAACCCTTTTGTAGAGGTTTTGGACGAGCGGGTCTAAATGGGCCGAACAATGGACCCGTTAGAATATTAATTGAGTAAAAAGAACAGAAATCAAGTTTTTGCAATATAATCGTGCTGAAAAGCTCTTAATCAATTATATGAACTCCTAAAATTTGATTAAAATTTATTTTGCTATCTTTTTTGTAAAGTTTTCGGACGAGCGGGTCTAAATGGGTCGAACAATGAACCCGTTAGAATTTTAACTGAGCAAAAAGTACATAAATCGAGTTTTTGCAATATAATCGTGTTGAAAAGATCGTAAAAAATTGTATGAACTCCTAAATTTGGATTAAAACTTATTTTGCAACCCTTTTGTAGAGGTTTCGGACGAGCGGATCTAAATGGGACGAACAATGGACCCGGTAGAATTTTAACTGAGTAAAAAGCACAAAAATCGAGTTTTTGCAATATAATTGTGTTGAAAACCTCATAATCAACTGTATGAACTCCTAAATTTGGATTAAAACTTATTTTGCAGCCCTTTTGTAGAGGTTTCGGACGAGCGGGTCTAAATAGGCAGAACAATGGACCCGTTAGAATTTTAACTGAGTAAAAAGTATAGAAATTGAGTTTTTGCAATATAATCGTGTTGAAAAGCTCTTAATCAATTATATGAACTCCTAAAATTTGATTCTAACTTATTTTGCGAACTTTTTTGTAAAGGTTTCGGACGAGCGGGTCTAAATGAGCCGAACAATGGACCCGTTAGAATAATAACTGAGTAAAAAGAACAGAAATCGAGTTTTTGCAATATAATTGTGTTGTAAAGCTCGTAATCAATTGTATGAACTCCTAAATTTGGATTAAAACTTATTTTGTAACCCTTTTGTAGAGGTTTCGGATGAGCGGGTCTAAATGGGCCGAACAATAGACCCGTTAGAATATTAACTGAGGAAAAAGAACAGAAATCGCATTTTTGCAATATAATCGTGTTGAAAAGCTCTTAATCAATTATATGAACTCCTAAAATTTGATTCTAACTTATTTTGCGATCTTTTTGTAAAGGTTTCGGACGAGCGGGTCTAAATGGGCCGAACAATGGACCCATTAGAATTTTAACTGAGTAAAAAGCACAAAAATTGAGTTTTTGCAATATAATTGTGTTGAAAAGCTCGTAATCTATTGTATGAACTCCTAAATTTGGATTAAAACTTATTTTGCAACCCTTTTGTAGAGGTTTTGGATGAGCGGTCTAATTGGGCCGAACAATAGACCCGTTAGAATATTAACTGAGGAAAAAGAACAGAAATCGCGTTTTTGCAATATAATCGTGTTGAAAAGCTCCTAATCAATTATATGAACTCCTAAAATTTGATTCTAACATATTTTGCGATCTTTTTCGTAAAGGTTTCGGACGAGCGGGTCTAAATGGGCCGAACAGTGGACCTATTAGAATTCTAACTGAGTAAAAAGTATAGAAATCGAGTTTTTGAAATATAATCGTGTTGAAAAGCCAGTAATCAATAATATGCATTCCTAAATTTGGATTAAAACTTTTTTTGCAACCCTTTTTGTATAGGTTTCGGACGATCTGGTCTAAATAGGCCGAACAATGGACCCGTTAGAATTTTAACTGAGTAAAAAGTACAGAAATCGAGTTTTTGCAATATAATCGTGTTGAAACGCTTGTGATCAATTGTATGAACTCGTAAATTTGGATTAACACTTATTTTGCAACCCTTTTGTAGAGGTTTCGGACGAGCGGGTCTAAATGGGCCGAACAATGGACCCGTTAGAATTTTAACTGAGTAAAAAGCACAAAAATTGAGTTTTTGCAATATAATTGTGTTGAAAAGCTCGTAATCAATTGTATGAACTCCTAAATTTGGATTAAAACTTATTTTGCAACCCTTTTGTAGAGGTTTCGGATGAGCGGTCTAATTGGGCCGAACAATAGACCCGTTAGAATATTAACTGAGGAAAAAGAACAGAAATCGCGTTTTTGCAATATAATCGTGTTGAAAAGCTCCTAATCAATTATATGAACTCCTAAAATTTGATTCTAACATATTTTGCGATCTTTTTCGTAAAGGTTTCGGACGAGCGGGTCTAAATGGGCCGAACAGTGGACCTGTTAGAATTCTAACTGAGTAAAAAGTATAGAAATCGAGTTTTTGAAATATAATCGTGTTGAAAAGCCAGTAATCAATAATATGCATTCCTAAATTTGGATTAAAACTTTTTTTGCAACCCTTTTTGTATAGGTTTCGGACGATCGGGTCTAAATAGGCCGAACAATGGACCCGTTAGAATTTTAACTGAGTAAAAAGTACAGAAATCGAGTTTTTGCAATATAATCGTGCTGAAACGCTTGTGATCAATTGTATGAACTCGTAAATTTGGATTAACACTTATTTTGCAACCCTTTTGTAGAGGTTTCGGACGAGCGGGTCTAAATGGGCCGAACAATGGACCCGTTAGAATTTTAACTGAGTAAAAAGCACAAAAATTGAGTTTTTGCAATATAATTGTGTTGAAAAGCTCGTAATCAATTGTATGAACTCCTAAATTTGGATTAAAACTTATTTTGCAGCCCTTTTGTAGAGGTTTCGGACGAGTGGGTCTAAATGGGCCGAACAATGGACCCGTTAAAATATTAACTGAGTAAAAAGAACCGAAATCGAGTTTTTGCAATATAATCATGTTGAAAAGCTCGTAATCAATTATATGAACTCCTAAATTTTGATTAAAACTTATTTTGCGGTCCTTTTTGTAAGGTTTCGGACGAGCGAGTCTAAATGGGCATAACAATGGACCCGTTAGAATTTTAACCGAGTAAAAAGTATAGAAATTGAGTTTTTGCAATATAATCGTGTTGAAAAGCTCTTAATCAATTATATGAACTCCTAAAATTTGATTCTAACTTATTTTGCGATCTTTTTTGTAAAGGTTTCGGACGAGCGGGTCTAAATGGGCCGAACAATGGACCCGTTAGAATTTTAACTGAGTAAAAAGTACAGAAATCGAGTTTTTGCAATATAATCGTGTTGAAAAGCTCGTAATCAATTTCATGAACTCCTAAATTTTGATTAAAACTTATTTTGCAACCCTTTTGTAGAGGTTTCGGACGAGCGAGTCTAAATGGGCCGAACAATGGACCCGTTAGAATTTTAACTGAGTAAAAAGCACAAAAATCGAGTTTTTGCAATATAATTGTGTTGAAAAGCTCGTAATCAATTGTATGAACTCCTAAATTTGGATTAAAACTTATTTTGCAACCCTTTTGTAGAGGTTTCGGATGAGCGGTCTAATTGGGCCGAACAATAGACCCGTTAGAATATTAACTGAGGAAAAAGAACAGAAATCGCGTTTTTGCAATATAATCGTGTTGAAAAGCTCCTAATCAATTATATGAACTCCTAAAATTTGATTCTAACATATTTTGCGATCTTTTTCGTAAAGGTTTCGGACGAGCGGGTCTAAATGGGCCGAACAGTGGACCTGTTAGAATTCTAACTGAGTAAAAAGTATAGAAATCGAGTTTTTGAAATATAATCGTGTTGAAAAGCCAGTAATCAATAATATGCATTCCTAAATTTGGATTAAAACTTTTTTTGCAACCATTTTTGTATAGGTTTCGGACGATCGGGTCTAAATAGGCCGAACAATGGACCCGTTAGAATTTTAACTGAGTAAAAAGTACAGAAATCGAGTTTTTGCAATATAATCGTGTTGAAACGCTTGTGATCAATTGTATGAACTCGTAAATTTGGATTAACACTTATTTTGCAACCCTTTTGTAGAGGTTTCGGACGAGCGGGTCTAAATGGGCCGAACAATGGACCCGTTAGAATTTTAACTGAGTAAAAAGCACAAAAATTGAGTTTTTGCAATATAATTGTGTTGAAAAGCTCGTAATCAATTGTATGAACTCCTAAATTTGGATTAAAACTTATTTTGCAGCCCTTTTGTAGAGGTTTCGGACGAGTGGGTCTAAATGGGCCGAACAATGGACCCGTTAGAATATTAACTGAGTAAAAAGAACCGAAATCGAGTTTTTGCAATATAATCATGTTGAAAAGCTCGTAATCAATTATATGAACTCCTAAATTTTGATTAAAACTTATTTTGCGGTCCTTTTTGTAAGGTTTCGGACGAGCGAGTCTAAATGGGCATAACAATGGACCCGTTAGAATTTTAACCGAGTAAAAAGTATAGAAATTGAGTTTTTGCAATATAATCGTGTTAAAAAGCTCTTAATCAATTATATGAACTCCTAAAATTTGATTCTAACTTATTTTGCGATCTTTTTTGTAAAGGTTTCGGACGAGCGGGTCTAAATGGGCCGAACAATGGACCCGTTAGAATTTTAACTGAGTAAAAAGCAAGAAATTGAGTTTTTGCAATATAATAGTGTTGAAAAGCTCGTAATCTATTGTATGAACTCATAAATTTGGATTAAAACTTATTTTGCAACCCTTTTGTAGAGGTTTCGGACGAGCGGGTCTAAATGGGCCGAACAATGGACCCGTTAGAATATTAACTGAGTAAAAAGTACAGAAATCCAGTTTTTTCAATATAATCGTGTTGAAAAGCTCTTAATCAATTATATGAACTCCTAAAATTTGATTAAAATTTATTTTTGCGATCTTTTTTTGTAAAGGTTTCGGACGAGCGGGTCTAAATGGGCCGAACAATGGACCCGTTAGAATTTTAACTGAGTAAAAAGTACAGAAATCGAGTTTTTACAATAAAATCGTGTTGAAAAGCTCGTAATCAATTGCATGAACTCCAAAATTTTGATTAAAACTTATTTTGCAACCCTTTTGTAGAGGTTTCGGACGAGCGAGTCTAAATGGGCCGAACAATGGACCCGTTAGAATTTTAACTGAGTAAAAAGTACATAAATAGAATTTTTGCAATATAATCGTGTAGAAACGCTCGTGATCAATTGTATGAACTCCTAAATTTGGATTAACACTTATTTTGCAACCCTTTTGTAGAGGTTTCAGACGAGCGGGTCTAAATGGGCCGAACAATGGACCCGTTAGAATTTTAACTGAGTAAAAAGCACAAAAATCGAGTTTTTGCAATATAATTGTGTTGAAAAGCTCGTAATCAATTGTATGAACTCCTAAATTTGGATTAAAACTTATTTTGCAACCCTTTTGTAGAGGTTTCGGACGAGCGGGTCTAACTGGGCCGAACAATGGACCCGCTAGAATATTAACTGAGTAAAAAGTACATAATTCAAGTTTTTTCAATATAATCGTGTTGAAAAGCTCTTAATCAATTATATGAACTTCTAAAATTTGATTAAATTTACTTTTCGATCTTTTTTTGTAAAGGTTTCAGACGAGCGGGTCTAAATGGGCCGAACAATGGATCCGTTAGAATTTTAACTGAGTAAAAAGTACAGAAATTGAGTTTTTGCAATATAATCGTGTTGAAAAGCTCGTAATCAATTGCATGAACTCCTAAATTTTGATTAAAACTTATTTTGCAACCCTTTGTAGAGGTTTCGGACGAGCGAGTCTAAATGGGCCGAACAATGGACCCTTTAGAATTTTAACTGAGTAAAAAGCACAAAAATCGAGTTTTTGCAATATAATTGTGTTGAAAAGCTCGTAATCAATTGTATGAACTCCTAAATTTGGATTAAAACTTATTTTGCAACCCTTTTGTAGAGGTTTCAGACGAGCGGGTCTAAATGGGCCGAACAATGGACCCATTAGAATATTAACTGAGTAAAAAGAACAGAAATCGAATTTTTGCAATATAATCATATTGAAAAGCTCTTAATCAATTATATGAACTCCTAAGATTTGATTAAAACTTATTTTGCGATCTTTTTTGTAAAGGTTTCGGACGAGCGGGTCTAAACGGGCCGAACAGTGGACCCGTTAGAATTTTAATTGAGTAAAAAGTACATAAATCAAGTTTTTGCAATATAGTCATGTTGAAAGCTCTAATCAATTATATGAAATCCTAAAATTTGATTCTAACTTGATTGTCGGTCTTTTTTGTAGAAGTTTCGGACGAGCGGGTCTAAATGGGGCGAACAATAGACCCGTTAGAATTTTATCTGAGTAAAATAACAGAAATCGTGTTTTTGCAATATAATCGTGTTGAAAAGCTCATAAACAATTGTATGAACTCCTAAATTTGGATTAAAACTTATTTTGCAACCCTTTTGTAGAGGTTTCGGATGTGCGGGTCTAATTGGGCCGAACAATGGACCCGTTAGAATTTTAACTGAGTAAAAAGCACAAAAATCGAGTTTTTGCAATATAATTGTGTTGAAATGCTCGTAATCAATTGTATGAACTCCTAAATTTGGATTAAAACTTATTTTGCAACCCTTTTGTTGAGGTTTCGGACGAGCGGGTCTAAATGAGCCGAACAATGGACCCGTTAGAATTTTATCGGAGTAAAAAGTACAAAAATCGAGTTTTTGCAATATAATCGTTTTGAAAAGCTCGTAATCATCTGTATGAAATCTTAAATTTGGATTAAAACTTATTTTGCAACCCTTTTGTAGAGGTTTCGGACGAGCGGGTCTAAATGGGCCGAACAGAGGACCCGTTAGAATTTTAACTGAGTAAAAAGTATAGAAATCGAGTTTTTGCAATATAATCATGTGGAAATACTCGTAATCAATTATATACATTCCTAAATTTGGATTAAAACTTATTGTGCAACCCTTTATGTATAGGTTTCGGACGATCGAGTCTAAATAGGCCGAACAATGGACCCGTTAGAATTTTAACTGAGTAAAAAGTACAGAAATCGAGTTTTTGCAATATAATCGTGTTGAAAAGCTCGTAATCAATTGAATGAACCCCTAAATTTTGATTAAAACTTATTTTGCAACCCTTTTGTAGAGGTTTCGGACGAGCGAGTCTAAATGGGCCGAACAATGGACCCGTTAGAATTTTAACTAAGTAAAAAGTACAGAAATCTAGTTTTTGCAATATAATCGTGTTGAAACGCTCGTGATCAATTGTATGAACTCCTAATTTTGGATTAACACTTATTGTGTAACCCTTTTGTAGAGGTTTCGGACGAGCGGGTCTAAATGGGCCGAACAATGGACCCGTTAGAACTTTAACAAAGTAAAAAGCACAAAAATCGAGTTTTTGCAATATAATTGTGTTGAAAAGCTCGTAATCAATTGTATGAACTCCTAAATTTGGATTAAAACTTATTTTCCAGCCCTTTTGTAGAGGTTTCGGACGAGCGGGTCTAAATAGGCCGAACAATGGACCCGTTAGAATATTAACTGAGTAAAAAGTACAGAAATCAAGTTTTTTCAATATAATCGTGTTGAAAAGCTCTTAATCAATTATATGAACTCCTAAAATTTGATTAAAATTTATTTTGCGATCTTTTTTTGTAAAGGTTTCAGACGAGCGGGTCTAAATGGGCTGAACAATGGACCCGTTAGAATTTTAACTGAGTAAAAAGTACAGAAATCGAGTTTTTGCAATATAATCGTGTTGAAAAGCTCGTAATCAATTGCATGAACTCCTAAATTTTGATTAAAACTTATTTTGCAACCCTTTTGTAGAGGTTTCGGATGAGCGAGTCTAAATGGGCCGAACAATGGACCCGTTAGAATTTTAACTCAGTAAAAAGCACAAAAATCGAGTTTTTGCAATATAATTGTGTTGAAAAGCTCGTAATCAATTGTATGAACTCCTAAATTTGGATTAAAACTTATTTTGCAACCCTTTTATAGAGGTTTCGGAAGAGCGGGTCTAAATGGGCCGAACAATGGACCCGTTAGAATATTAACTGAGTAAAAAGAACAGAAATCGAGTTTTTGCAATATAATCATATTGAAAAGCTCTTAATCAATTATATGAACTCCTAAGATTTGATTAAAACTTATTTTGCGATCATTTTTGTAAAGGTTTCGAACGAACGGGTCTAAACGGGCCGAACAATGGACGCGTTAGAATTTTAATTGAGTAAAAAGTACAGAAATCAAGTTTTTGCAATATAGTCATGTTGAAAGCTCGTAATCAATTATATGAAATCCTAAAATTTGATTCTAACTTGTTTGTCGGTCTTTTTTGTAAAAGTTACGGACGAGCGAGTCTCAATGGGGCGAACATTGGACCCGTTAGAATTTTAACTGAGTATAAAGAACAAAAATCGTGTTTTTGCAATATAATCGTGTTGAAAAGCTCATAAACAATTGTATAAACTCCTAAATTTTGATTAAAACTTATTTTGCAACCCTTTTGTAGAGGTTTCGGACGAGCGAGTCTAAATGGGCCGAACAATGGACCCGTTAGAATATTAACTGAGTAAAAAGAACTGTCATCTAGTTTTTACAATATAATCATGCTGAAAAGCTCGTAATCAATTATATGCATTCCTAAATTTGGATTAAAACTTATTTTGCAACCCCTTTTGTATAGGTTTCGGACGATCGGGTCTAAATGGGCCGAACAATGGACCCGTTAAAATTTTAACTGAGTAAAAAGAACATTAATCGAGTTTTTACAACATAATCATGTTGAAAAGCTCGTAATCAATTATATGCATTCCTAAATTTGTATTAAAACTTATTTTGCAACCCTTTTGTATAGGTTTCGGACGATCGGGTCTAAATGGGCCGAACAATGGACCCGTTAGAATTTTAACTGAGTAAAAAGCACAAAAATCGAGTTTTTGCAATATAATCGTGTTTAAAAGCTCGTAAACAATTGTATGAACTCCTAAATTTGGATTAAAACTTATTTTGCAACCCTTTTCTAGAGGATACGGACGAGCGGGTCTAAATGGGTCGAACAATGGACCCGTTAGAATTTTAACTGAGTAAAAAGAACTATAATTGAGATTTTTCAATATAATCGTGTTGAAAAGCTCGTAATCAATTATATGAACTCCTAAAATTTGATTTTAACCTCTTTTGCGGTCTTTTTTGTAAAGTTTTCAGACGAGCGTGTCTAAATGGGCCGAACAATGGAACCGTTAGAATTTTAACTGAGTAAAAAGTACAGAAATCGAGATTTTACAATATAATCGTATTGAAAAGCTCATAATCAATTGTACGAACTCCTAAATTTGGATTAAAACTTATTTTGCAACCCTTTTGTAGAGGTTTCGGACGAGCGGGTCTAAATGAGCCGAACAATGGACCCGTTAGAATTTTAACTGAGTAAAAAGTACAGAAATCAAGTTTTTGCAATATAGTCGTGTTGAAAAGCTTGTAATCAATTATATGAAATCCTAAAAGTTGATTCTAACTTGTTTTGCGGTCTTTTTGTAAAGGTTTCGGACGAGCGGGTCTAAATAGGGCGAACAGTGGACCGGTTAGAATTTTAACGGAGTAAAAAGAACAGAAATCGAGTTTTTGCAATATAATCGTGTTGAAAAGCTCGTAAAAAATTGTATGAACTCCTAAATTTGGATTGAAACTGATTTTGCAACTCTTTTGTAGAGGTTTCGGACGAGCGGGTCTAAATGGGCCGAACAATGGACCCGTTAGAATTTTAACTTAGTAAAAAGTACAGAAATTGAGATTTTGCAATATAATGTTTTTGAAAAGCTCGTAATCAATTATATGAACTCCCAAAATTTTATTCTAACTTATTTTGCGGACATTTTTGTAAAGGTTTCGGACGAGCGAGTCTAAATGGGCCGAACAATGGACCCGTTAGAATTTTAACTGAGTAAAAAGTACAGAAATCGAGTTTTCTCAATATAATCGTATTGAAAAACTCGTAATCAATTGTATGAACTCCGAAATTTGGTTTAAAACTTATTTTGCAATCCTTTGTAGAGGTTTCGGACGAGCGGGTCTAAATGGGCCGAACAGTGGACCCGTTAGAATTTTAACAGAGTAAAAAGTACAGAAATCGAGTTTTTGCAATATAATCGTATTGAAACGCTCGTAATCAATTGTATGAACTCGTAAATATGGATTAAAACTTATTTTGCAGCCCTTTTTGTATAGGTTTCGGACGAGCGGGTCTAAATGGGCCGAACAATGGACCCGTTAGAATTTTAACTAAGTAAAGAGCACAAAAATCGAGTTTTTGCAATATAATTGTGTTGAAAAGCTCGTAATTGTATGAACTCCTAAATTTGGATTAAAACTTATTTTGCAACCCTTTATTGAGGTTTCGGACGAGCGGGTCTAAATGAGCCGAACAATGGACCCGTTAGAATTTTAACGGAGTAAAAAGTACAGAAATCTAGTTTTTGCAATATAATCGTTTTGAAAAGCTCGTAATTATCTGTATGAACTCTTAAATTTGGATTAAAACTTATTTTGCAACCCTTTTTTAGAGGTTTCAGACAAGCGGGTCCTAATGGACCGAAAATAAGACCCATTAGAATTTTAACTAAGTAAAAGGTATAGTAATCGAGTTTTTGCAATATAATTGTGTTGAAAAGCTCGTAATCAATTGTATGAACTCCTAAATTTGGATTAAAACTTATTTTGCAACCCTTTTGTAGAGGTTTCGGACGAGCGGGTCTAAATGGGCCGAACAGTGGACCCCGTTAGAATTTTAACTGAGTAAAAAGTATAGAAATCGAGTTTTTGCAATATAATCATGTTGAAATGCTCGTAATCAATTATATACATTACTAAATTTGGATTAAAACTTATTGTGCAACCCTTTTTGTATAGGTTTCGGACGATCGGGTCTAAATAGGCCGAACAATGGACCCATTAGAATATTAACTGAGTAAAAAGTACAGAAATCGAGTTTTTACAATATAATCGTGTTGAAACGCTCGTGATCAATTGTATGAACTCCTAAATTTGGATTAACACTTATTTTGCAAACCTTTTGTAGAGGTTTCGGACGAGCGGGTCTAAATGGGCCGAACAATGGACCCGTTAGAATTTTAACTGAGTAAAAAGTACAGAAATCGAGTTTTTGCAATATAATCATGTTGAAAAGCTTGTAATCAATTGTATGAACTCCTAAATTTTGATTAACACTTATTGTGCAACCCTTTTGTAGAGGTTTCGGACGAGCGGGTCTAAATGGGCCAAACAATGGACCCGTTAGAATATTAACTGAGTAAAAAGAACAGAAATCGAGTTTTTGCAATATAATTGTGATGAAAAGCTCGTAATCAATTATATGAACTCCTAAATTTTGATTAAAACTTATTTTGCGGTCCTTTTTGTAAGGTTTCGGACGAGCGAGTCTAAATTGGCAGAACAATGGTCCCGTTAGAATTTTAACCGAGTAAAAAGTATAAAAATTGAGTTTTTGCAATATAATCGTGTTGAAAAGCTCGTAACCAATTATATGAACTCCTAAAATTTGATTCTAACTTATTTTGCGATCTTTTTTGTAAAGGTTTCGGACGAGCGGGTCTAAATGGGCCGAACAATGGACCCGTTAGAATATTAACTGAGTAAAAAGAACAGAAATCGAGTTTTTGCAATATAATCGTATTGAAAAGCTCGTAATCAATTGTATGAACTCCTAAATTTGGATTAAAACTTATTTTGCAACCCTTTTGTAGAGGTTTCGGACGAGCGGGTCTAAATGGGTCGAACAATAGACCCGTTAGAATATTAACTGAGGAAAAAGAACAGAAATCGCGTTTTTGCAATATAATCGTGTTGAAAAGCTCTTAATCATTATATGAACTCCTAAAATTTGATTCTAACTTATTTTGCGATCTTTTTTGTAAAGGTTTCGGACGAGCGGGTCTAAATGGGCCGAACAATGGACCCGTTAGAATTTTAACAGAGTAAAAAGCACAAAAATCGAGTTTTTGCAATATAATTGTGTTGAAAAGCTCGTAATCAATTGTATGAACTCCTAAATTTGGATTAAAACTTATTTTGCAACCCTTTTGTAGAGGTTTCGGACGAGCGGGTCTAAATGGGCCGAACAATGGACCCGTTAGAATATTAACTGAGTAAAAAGAACAGAAATCAAGTTTTTGCAATATAATCGTGCTGAAAAGCTCTTAATCAATTATATGAACTCCTAAAATTTGATTAAAATTTATTTTGCTATCTTTTTTGTAAAGATTTCGGACAAGCGGGTCTAAATGGGCCGAACAATGTTATGAACTTCTAAATTTAGATTAAAACTTATTTTGCGACCCTTTTGTAGAGGTTTCGGACGAGCGAGTCTAAATGGGCCGAACATTGGACCCGCTAGAATTTTAACTAAGTAAAAAGAACTGTAATCGAGATTTTGAAATATAATCATGTTGAAAAGCTCGTAATCAATTATATGAACTCCTAAAATTTGATTCTAACATATTTTGCGGTCTTTTTTGTAAAGGTTTCGGACGAGCGGGTCTAAATGGGCCGAACAACGGACCCGTTAGAATTTTAACTGAGTAAAAAGTACAGAAATTGAGTTTTTGCAATATAATCGTATTGAAAAGCTCGTAATCAATTGTATAAACTCCTAAATTTGGATTAAAACTTATTTTGCAACCCTTTTGTAGAGGTTTTGGATGAGCGGTTCTAAATGGGCCGAACAATGGACCCGTTAGAATTTTAACTGAGTAAAAAGCACACAAATCGAGTTTTTGCAATATAATTGTTTTGAAAAGCTCGTAATCAATTGTATGAACTCCTAAATTTGGATTAAAACTTATTTTAAAACCCTTTTGTAGAGGTTTCAGACGAGCGGGTCTAAATGGGCCGAACAATGGACCCGTTAGAATTTTAACTGAGTAAAAAGCACAAAAATCGAGTTTTTGCAATATAATTGTGTTGAGAAGCTCGTAATCAATTGTATGAACTCCTAAATTTGGATTTAAACTTATTTTGTAGCCCTTTTGTTGAGGTTTCGGACGAGCGGGTCTAAATGGGCCGAACAATGGACCCGTTAGAATATTAACTGAGTAAAAAGAACAGAAATCGAGTTTTTGCAATATAATCGTGTTGAAAAGCTCGTAATCAATTATATGAACTCCTAAATTTTGATTAAAACTTATTTTACGGTCCTTTTTGTAAGGTTTCGGACGAGCGAGTCTAAATAGGTAGAAACAATGGACCCGTTAGAATTTTAAGCGAGTAAAAAGTATAGAAATTGAGTTTTTGCAATATAATCGTGTTGAAAAGCTCTTAATCAATTATATGAACTCCTAAAATTTGATTCTAACTTATTTTGCGATCTTTTTTGTAAAGGTATCGGACGAGCGGGTCTAAATGGGCCGAACAATGGACCCATTAGAATTTTTTTTTTGAAGAAAAGGCCTCAATAAAAACCCCTACTACTGTCCTTCAAGTAGAGCTAGAGGACCCTAAAAAGGGGAAAAGAGTGCCCAAATATTATTAATCAAGAATAATTTGTTACAAATTGTTGTATACAAGGTGGGATATCCGAATTAAATGACATAGAAGTCATAGAATTCAGCGAATAAGTAGCCAAAGTAATGGGTATAATATTTGCCTCACGGCGTACAAAAGAAATAGATATAAAGTCAAAGTCGTGAAGAGCTGCTTGAATCTGAAGAATAATTGGTCCCGTGGTAGAGAGGTCCTGAGCAGGATTGTTGATCCTATTCGCGAGAGAAGCGCAGTCAGTTTCGATCAAAAGTCGGTTCCAGCCTTGAGATCAGGCAAAGGTGAGACCAGCAAGGATGCTTTCCCCTTCACTAGTGATAGCGTCCTGACAGCTACCAAGAGGGAATGCAAGGCCACCCACAACCGCTCCTGCAGAATCACGAGCAACAGCGCCGACGGCTGCTGCACGAGTTGAGGGATTAAAGGCTCCATCCACATTTATTTTTATATGATGAGGTGGAGGAAGTGTCCAGGAAGGTTTAGAAAAGGTAGATGGAGTTGGGTCAGACGAATTTAAAGATTTATAATATTCATCATGTAAGCTAATGGAATTAACAGCAATTAGCCAGGGAGGTTGTAGATGGTGGTTATGTACCCAGTCATTACGTCTGTTCCATATATTCCATAAAACAGTAAGGAAAAGACCAAATTTATCAGGAGAAATTGTAGTGGCTGCTTCCTCTAACCATTGCAGAGGTGTGTGAGCTATACTCTTATAGAGAGTGATAGGGATACCACTAATTTGGAGGGCTTCAGACGCCCCAGGGCAGTCACGAAACGCATGAAGGATCGATTCCGAGTGGCTACCACAGATAGAGCAAGGGCCCGAGTTAGGAGAAAAGGCTTGCATTTTAGATCCAACTGGTAGAGCATCAGATGTCATACGCCAACCAAAAGTTTTAACTTTGGGTAAAGCTTTGACTTTGGATAAAAACTTCCAGAACCGAGTTGGTGACGAAGGTGGGATTATGGAACGTTGTAAGAAAATATATCCAGAACGGACTGAGTAAATACCCGAGTCATTGGGAGACCAGAGTATTGAGTCCTGTTGATCATTTATGATGGGGATGCGAAGAATAGCATCGGCATCAATTGGATTGAAATAATTGTTTACCTTATCCGTATCCCAGGCAGTTTGGTTACGAATCATAAAATCACGACATCGAATGTAAAATTCATCTGAGATTTCGTAAACCCCAGTAAGCTCAATCGGGGAAGACCCTCCCCATATATCTTTGTGTATTCTAATATTACTGTTTATGCCAGGGCGGTGGAGAAAGCCAGGGAAAAGACGCTGAAGCGCGTTATATATACCTTGCCAAGCGAAAGAGACCCTGTTGGGTTTTGGTGCATCTAGGATGTAGCCTGAGGGAAAGTATTTAGACCGGTATATTTGTCCTAATAAAGAATCTGGTTCACAGATGAGTTTCCGAATTTGCTTTCCCAAGAGAGCAATGTTAAAGTCGTGCAAATCCTTAAAACCCATGCCACCAGCTGATTTAGGTAAGCATATGCGATTCCAAGGTATCATATGCCAACCTTTTTTGTTGGATTTGCCAATCCACCAGTATTGACGGATTGATGTAGTCATGTCATCGATGATATTTTGTGGTAGAAGATAGCAAGACATGACATATTGTGAGAGAGATTGTAAGACAGCTTTAATGAATATCTCTCGGCCACTAAAAGATAGTAGATGTTTGTCCCAACTAGAGAGACGATCATGTACTTTATCGCGCACAAATCCTAGTGATTCAGTTTTATTTTTCCCAATTAGAAGTGGGATGCAATAATTGTGTTTTTGCAATATAATTGTGTTGAAAAGCTCGAAATCAATTTTATGAACTCCTAAATTTGGATTAAAACTTATTTTGCAACCCTTTTGTAGAGATTTCGGACGAGCGGGTCTAAATGGGCCGAACAATAGACCCGTTAGAATATTAACTGAGGAAAAAGAACAGAAATTGCGTTTTTGCAATATAATCGTGTTGAAAAGCTCCTAATCAATTATATGAACTCCTAAAATTTGATTCTAACTTATTTTGCAATCTTTTTCGTAAAGGTTTCGGACGAGCGGGTCTAAATGGGCCGAACAGTGGACCCGTTATAACTTTAACTGAGTAAAAAGTATAGAAATCGAGTTTTTGCAATATAATCGTGTTGAAAAGCTCGTAATCAATTATATGCATTCCTAAATTTGGATTAAAACTTATTTTGCAACCCTTTTTGTATAGGTTTCGGATGATCGGGTCTAAATAGGCCGAACAATGGACCCGTTAGAATTTTAACTGAGTAAAAAGTACAGAAATCGAGTTTTTGCAATATAATCGTGTTGAAACGCTCGTGATCAATTGTATGAACTCCTAAATTTGGATTAACACTTTGCAACCCTTTTGTAGAGGTTTCAGACGAGCGGGTCTAAATGGGCCGAACAATGGACCCGTTAGAATTTTAACTGAGTAAAAAGCACAAAAATCGAGTTTTTGCAATATAATTGTTTTGAAATGCTCTTAATCAATTGTATGAACTCCTAAATTTGGATTAAAACTTATTTTGCAGCCCTTTTGTAGAGGTTTCGGACGAGCGGGTCTAAATGGGCCGAACAATGGACCCTTTAGAATATTAAGTGAGTAAAAAGAACAGAAATCGAGTTTTTGCAATATAATCGTGTTGAAAAGCTTGTAATCAATTATATGAACTCCTAAATTTTGATTAAAACTTATTTTGAAGTCCTTTTTGTAAGGTTTCGGACGAGCGAGTCTAAATGGGAAGAACAATGGACCCGTTAGAATTTTAACCGAGTAAAAAGTATAGAAATTGAGTTTTTGCAATATAATCATTTTGAAAAGCTCTTAATATATTATATGAACTCCTAAAATTTGATTCTAACTTATTTTGCGATCTTTTTTGTAAAGGTTTCGGACGAGCGGGTCTAAATGGGCCGAACAATGGACCCGTTAGAATTTTAACTGAGTAAAAAGCAAAAAAAATCGAGTTTTTGCAATATAATTGTGTTGAAAAGCTCGTAATCTATTGTATGAACTCCTAAATTTGGATTAAAACTTATTTTGCAACCCTTTTGTAGAGGTTTCGGACGAGCGGGTCTAAATGGGCCGAACAATGGACCCGTTAGAATATTAACTGAGTAAAAAGAACATAAATCAAGTTTTTCAATATAATCGTGTTGAAAAGCTCTTAATCAATTATATGAACTCCTAAAATTTGATTAAAATTTATTTTGTGATCTTTTTTTGTAAAGGTTTCGGACGAGCGGGTCTAAATGGGCCGAACAATGGACCCGTTAGAATTTTAACTGAGTAAAAAGTACAGAAATCGAGTTTTTGCAATATAATCGTGTTGAAAAGCTCGAAATCAATTGCATGAACTCCTAAATTTTGATTAAAACTTATTTTGCAACCCTTTTGTAGAGGTTTCGGACGAGCGAGTCTAAATGGGCCGAACAATGGACCCGTTAGAATTTTAACTGAGTAAAAAGCACAAAAATCGAGTTTTTGCAATATAATTGTGTTGAAAAGCTCGTAATCAATTGTATGAACTCCTAAATTTGGATTAAAACTTATTTTGCAACCCTTTTGTAGAGGTTTCGGACGAGCGGGTCTAAATGGGCCGAACAATGGACCCGTTAGAATATTAACTGAGTAAAAAGAACAGAAATCGAGTTTTTGCAATATAATCATATTGAAAAGCTTTTAATCAATTATATGAACTCCTAAGATTTGATTGAAACTTATTTTGCGATCTTTTTTGTAAAGGTTTCGGACAAGCAGGTCTAAATGGGCCGAACAATGGACCCGTTAGAATATTAATTGAGTAAAAAGTACATAAATCAATTTTTTGCAATATAGTCATGTTGAAAGCTCGTAATCAATTATATGAAATCCTAAAATTTGATTCTAACTTGTTTGTCGGTCTTTTTTGTAGAAGTTTCGGACGAGTGGGTCTAAATGGGGCGAACAATGGACCCGCTAGAATTTTAACTGAGTAAAAAGAACAGAAATCGTGTTTTTGCAATATAATCGTGTTGAAAAGCTCATAAACAATTGTATGAACTCCTAAATTTGGATTAAAACTTATTTTTCAACCATTTTGTAGAGGTTTCGGACGATCGGGTCTAAATGGGCCGAACAATGGACCCGTTAGAATTTTAACTGAGTAAAAAGAACTGTAATCGAGTTTTTGCAATATAATCGTATTGAAACGCTCGTAATCAATTGTATGAAATCCTAAATATGGATTAACACTTATTTTGCAACCTTTTTGTAGAGGTTTCGGACGAGCGGGTCTAAATGGGCCGAACAATGGACCCTTTAGAATATTAAGTGAGTAAAAAGAACAGAAATCGAGTTTTTGCAATATAATCGTGTTGAAAAGCTCGTAATCAATTATATGAACTCCTAAATTTTGATTAAAACTTATTTTGAAGTCCTTTTTGTAAGGTTTCGGACGAGCGAGTCTAAATGGGCAGAACAATGGACCCGTTAGAATTTTAACCGAGTAAAAAGTATAGAAATTGAGTTTTTGCAATATAATCATTTTGAAAAGCTCTTAATCAATTATATGAACTCCTAAAATTTGATTCTAACTTATTTTGCGATCTTTTTTGTAAAGGTTTCGGACGAGCGGGTCTAAATGGGCCGAACAATAGACCCGTTAGAATTTTAACTGAGTAAAAAGCAAAAAAAAATCGAGTTTTTGCAATATAATTGTGTTGAAAAGCTCGTAATCAATTGTATGAACTCCTAAATTTGGATTAAAACTTATTTTGCAACCCTTTTGTACAGGTTTCGGACGAGCGGGTCTAAATGGGCCGAACAATGGACCCGTTAGAATATTAACTGAGTAAAAAGAAAAGAAATCAAGTTTTTTCAATATAATCGTGTTGAAAAGCTCTTAATCAATTATATGAACTCCAAAATTTTGATTAAAATTTATTTTGCGATCTTTTTTTGTAAAGGTTTCGGACGAGCGGGTCTAAATGGGCCGAACAATGGACCCGTTAGAATTTTAACTGAGTAAAAAGTACAGAAATCGAGTTTTTGCAATATAATCGTGTTGAAAAGCTCGTAATCAATTGCATGAACTCCTAAATTTTGATTAAAACTTATTTTGCAACCCTTTTGTAGAGGTTTCGGACGAGCGAGTCTAAATGGGCCGAACAATGGACCCGTTAGAATTTTAACTGAGTAAAAAGCACAAAAATCGAGTTTTTGCAATATAATTGTGTTGAAAAGCTCGTAATCAATTGTATGAACTCCTAAATTTGGATTAAAACTTATTTTGCAACCCTTTTGTAGAGGTTTCAGACGAGCGGGTCTAAATGGGCCGAACAATGGACCCGTTAGAATATTAACTGAGTAAAAAGAACAGAAATCGAGTTTTTGCAATATAATCATATCGAAAAGCTCTTAATCAATTATATGAACTCCTAGGATTTGATTAAAACTTATTTTGCGATCTTTTTTTTAAAGGTTTCGGACGAGTGGGTCTAAATGGGCCGAACAATTGACCCGTTAGAATTTTAATTGAGTAAAAAGTACATAAATCAAGTTTTTGCAATATAGTCATGTTGAAAGCTCGTAATCAATTATATGAAATCCTAAAATTTGATTCTAACTTGTTTGTCGGTCTTTTTTGTAGAAGTTTCGGACGAGCGGGTCTAAATGGGGCGAACAATGGACCCGCTAGAATTTTAACTGAGTTAAAAGAACACAAATCGTGTTTTTCCAATATAATCGTGTTGAAAAGCTCAAAAACAATTGTATGAACTCCTAAATTTGGATTAAAACTTATTTTTCAACCATTTTGTAGAGGTTTCGGACGATCGGGTCTAAATGGGCCGAACAATGGACCCGTTAGAATTTTAACTGAGTAAAAAGAATTGTAATCGAGTTTTTGCAATATAATCGTATTGAAACGCTCGTAATCAATTGTATGAACTCCTAAATATGGATTAACACTTATTTTGCAACCTTTTTGTAGAGGTTTCGGACGAGCGGGTCTAAATGGGCCGAACAATGGACCCGTTAGAATTTTAACTAAGTAAAAAGCACAAAAATCGAGTTTTTGCAATATAATTGTGTTGAAAAGCTCGTAATTGTATGAACTCCTAAATTTGGATTAAAACTTATTTTGCAACCCTTTATTGAGGTTTCGGACGAGCGGGTCTAAATGAGCCGAACAATGGACCCGTTAGAATTTTAAAGGAGTAAAAAGTACAGAAATCTAGTTTTTGCAATATAATCGTTTTGAAAAGCTCGTAATCATCTGTATGAACTCTTAAATTTGGATTAAAACTTATTTTGCAACCCTTTTTTAGAGATTTCAGACAAGCGGGTCCTAATGGGCCGAAAATAAGACCCATTAGAATTTTAACTAAGTTAAAAGTATAGTAATCGAGTTTTTGCAATATAATTGTGTTGAAAAGCTCGTAATCAATTGTATGAACTCCTAAATTTGGATTAAAACTTATTTTGCAACCCTTTTGTAGAGGTTTCGGACGAGCGGGTCTAAATGGGCCGAACAGTGGACCCGTTAGAATTTTAACTGAGTAAAAAGTATAGAAATTGAGTTTTTGCAATATAATCATGTTGAAATGCTCGTAATCAATTATATACATTACTAAATTTGGATTAAAACTTATTGTGCAACCCTTTTTGTATAGGTTTCGGACGATCGGGTCTAAATAGGCCGAACAATGGACCCGTTAGAATTTTAACTGAGTAAAAAGTACAGAAATCGAGTTTTTGCAATATAATCGTGTTGAAACGCTCGTGATCAATTGTATGAACTCCTAAATTTGGATTAACACTTATTTTGCAACCCTTTTGTAGAGGTTTCGGACGAGCGGGTCTAAATGGGCCGAACAATGGACCCGTTAGAATTTTAACTGAGTAAAAAGTACAGAATTCGAGTTTTTGCAATATAATCATGTTGAAAAGCTCGTAATCAATTGTATGAACTCCTAAATTTTGATTAACACTTATTGTGCAACCCTTTTGTAGAGGTTTCGGACGAGCGGGTCTAAATGGGCCGAACAATGGACCCGTTAGAATATTAACTGAGTAAAAAGAACAGAAATCGAGTTTTTGCAATATAATTGTGATGAAAAGCTCGTAATCAATTATATGAACTCCTAAATTTTGATTAAAACTTATTTTGCGGTCCTTTTTGTAAGGTTTCGGACGAGCGAGTCTAAATAGGCAGAACAATGGTCCCGTTAGAATTTTAACCGAGTAAAAAGTATAGAAATTGATTTTTTGCAATATAATCATGTTGAAAAGCTCGTAATCAATTATATGAACTCCTAAAATTTGATTCTAACTTATTTTGCGATCTTTCTTGTAAAGGTTTCGGACGAGCGGGTCTAAATGGGCCGAACAATGGACCCGTTAGAATATTAACTGAGTAAAAAGAACAGAAATCGAGTTTTTGCAATATAATCGTATTGAAAAGCTCGTAATCAATTGTATGAACTCCTAAATTTGGATTAAAACTTATTTTGCAACCCTTTTGTAGAGGTTTCGGACGAGCGGGTCTAAATGGGTCGAACAATAGACCCGTTAGAATATTAACTGAGGAAAAAGAACAGAAATCGCGTTTTTGCAATATAATCGTGTTGAAAAGCTCTTAATCATTATATGAACTCCTAAAATTTGATTCTAACTTATTTTCCGATCTTTTTTGTAAAGGTTTCGGACGAGCGGGTCTAAATGGGCCGAACAATGGACCCGTTAGAATTTTAACAGAGTAAAAAGCACAAAAATCGATTTTTTGCTATATAATTGTGTTGAAAAGCTCGTAATCAATTGTATGAACTCCTAAATTTGGATTAAAACTTATTTTGCAACCCTTTTGTAGAGGTTTCGGACGAGCGGGTCTAAATGGGACGAACAATGGACCCGTTAGAATATTAACTGAGTAAAAAGAACAGAAATCAAGTTTTTGCAATATAATCGTGCTGAAAAGCTCTTAATCAATTATATGAACTCCTAAAATTTGATTAAAATTTATTTTGCTATCTTTTTTGTAAAGATTTCGGACGAGCGGGTCTAAATGGGCCGAACAATGGACCCGTTAGAATTTTAACTGAGTAAAAAGTACCTAAATTGAGTTTTTGCAATATAATCGTGTTGAAAAGCTCGTAAACAATTGTATGAACTTCTAAATTTGGATTAAAACTTATTTTGCAACCCTTTTGTAGAGGTTTCGGACGAGCGAGTCTAAATGGGCCGAACAATGGACCCGCTAGAATTTTAACTAAGTAAAAAGAACTGTAATCGAGATTTTGAAATATAATCATGTTGAAAAGCTCGTAATCAATTATATGAACTCCTAAAATTTGATTCTAACATATATTGCGGTCTTTTTTGTAAAGGTTTCGGACGAGCGGGTCTAAATGGGCAGAACAACGGACCCGTTAGAATTTTAACTGAGTAAAAAGTACAGAAATTGAGTTTTTGCAATATAATCGTATTGAAAAGCTCGTAATCAATTGTATGAACTCCTAAATTTGGATTAAAACTTATTTTGCAACCCTTTTGTAGAGGTTTTGGATGAGCGGTTCTAAATGGGCCGAACAATGGACCCGTTAGAATTTTAACTGAGTAAAAAGCACACAAATCGAGTTTTTGCAACATAATTGTTTTGAAAAGCTCGTAATCAATTGTATGAACTCCTAAATTTGGATTAAAACTTATTTTAAAACCCTTTTGTAGAGGTTTCAGACGAGCGGGTCTAAATGGGCCGAACAATGGACCCGTTAGAATTTTAACTGAGTAAAAAGCTCAAAAATCGAGTTTTTGCAATATAATTGTGTTGAGAAGCTCGTAATCAATTGTATGAACTCCTAAATTTTGATTAAAACTTATTTTGCAGCCCTTTTGTAGAGGTTTCGGACGAGCGGGTCTAAATGGGCCGAACAATGGACCCGTTAGAATATTAACTGAGTAAAAAGAACAGAAATCGAGTTTTTGCAATATAATCGTGTTGAAAAGCTCGTAATCAATTATATGAACTCCTAAATTTTGATTAAAACTTATTTTACGGTCCTTTTTGTAAGGTTTCGGACGAGCGGGTCTAAATAGGTAAAACAATGGACCCGTTAGAATTTTAAGCGAGTAAAAAGTATAGAAATTGAGTTTTTGCAATATAATCGTGTTGAAAAGTTCTTAATTAATTATATGAACTCCTAAAATTTGATTCTAACTTATTTGGCGATCTTTTTTGTAAAGGTATCGGACGAGCGGGTCTAAATGGGCCGAACAATGGACCCATTAGAATTTTAACTAAGTAAAAAGCACAAAAATTGAGTTTTTGCAATATAATTGTGTTGAAAAGCTCGTAATCAATTTTATGAACTCCTAAATTTGGATTAAAACTTATTTTGCAACCCTTTTGTAGAGGTTTCGGACGAGCGGGTCTAAATGGGCCGAACAATAGACCCGTTAGAATATTAACTGAGGAAAAAGAACAGAAATCGCGTTTTTGCAATATAATCGTGTTGAAAAGCTCCTAATCAATTATATGAACTCCTAAAATTTGATTCTAACTTATTTTGCAATCTTTTTCGTAAAGGTTTCGGACGAGCGGGTCTAAATGGGCCGAACAGTGGACCCGTTAGAATTTTAACTGAGTAAAAAGTATAGAAATCGAGTTTTTGCAATATAATCGTGTTGAAAAGCTCGTAATCAATTATATGCATTCCTAAATTTGGATTAAAACTTATTTTGCAACCATTTTTGTATAGGTTTCGGATGATCGGGTCTAAATAGGCCGAACAATGGACCCG
Source organism: Hibiscus trionum (assembly GCA_030270665.1). NCBI lineage: Eukaryota > Viridiplantae > Streptophyta > Magnoliopsida > Malvales > Malvaceae > Hibiscus > Hibiscus trionum. Next base: position 30,044,849 of record BSYR01000010.1, on the reverse strand, counting down.
TTAGAATTTTAACTGAGTAAAAAGTACAGAAATCGAGTTTTTGCAATATAATCGTGTTGAAACGCTCGTGATCAATTGTATGAACTCCTAGATTTGGTTTAACACTTTGCAACCCTTTTGTAGAGGTTTCGGACGAGCGGGTCTAAATGGGCCGAACAATGGACCCGTTAGAATTTTAACTGAGTAAAAAGCACAAAAATCGAGTTTTTGCAATATAATTGTGTTGAAATGCTGTTAATCAATTGTATGAACTCCTAAATTTGGATTAAAACTTATTTTGCAGCCCTTTTGTAGAGGTTTCGGACGAGCGGGTCTAAATGGGCCGAACAATGGACCCTTTAGAATATTAAGTGAGTAAAAAGAACAGAAATCGAGTTTTTGCAATATAATCATATTGAAAAGCTCTTAATCAATTATATGAACTCCTAAGATTTGATTAAAACTTATTTTCGGTCTTTTTTGTAAAGGTTTCAGACGAGCGGGTCTAAATAGGCCGAACAATGGACTCGTTAGAATTTTAATTGAGTAAAAAGTACATAAATCAAGTTTTTGCAATATAGTCATGTTGAAAGCTCATAATCAATTATATGAAATCCTAAAATTTGATTCTAACTTGTTTGTCGGTCTTTTTTGTAAAAGTTTCGGACGAGCGGGTCTAAATGGGGCGAACAATAGACACGTTAGAATTTTAACTGAGTAAAAAGAACAGAAATCGTGTTTTTGCAATATAATCGTGTTGAAAAGCTCATAAACAATTGTATGAACTCCTAAATTTGGATTAAAACTTATTTTTCAACCCTTTTGTAGAGGTTTCGGACGATCGGGTTTAAATGGGCGGAACAATGGACCCGTTAGAATTTTAACTTAGTAAAAAGAACTGTAATCGAGATTTTGCAATATAATCATGTTGAAAAGCTCGTAATCAATTATATGAACTCCTAAAATTTGATTCTAACTTATTTTGCGGTCTTTTTTGTAAAGGTTTCGGACGGGCGGGTCTAAATGGGCCGAACAATGGACCCATTAGAATTTTAACTGAGTGAAAAGTACAGAAATCAAGTTTTTGCAATATAATCGTATTGAAAAGCTCGTAATCAATTGTATGAACTCCTAAATTTGGATTAAAACTTATTTTGCAACCCTTTTGTAGAGGTTTCGGACGAGCGGGTCTAAATGGGCCGAACAATGGACCCGTTAGAATTTTAACTAAGTAAAAAGTACAGAAAATCGAGGTTTTACAATATAATCGTGTTGAAAAGCTCGTAATCAATTGTATGAAATCCTAAAATTTGATTAAAACTTATTTTGTGGTCTTTTTTGTAGAGGTTTCGGACGAGCGGGTCTAAATGGGCCGAACAATGGACCCGTTAGAATTTTAACTGAGTAAAAAGCACAAAAATCGAGTTTTTGCAATATAATTGTGTTGAAAAGCTCGTAATCAATTGTATGAACTCCTAAATTTGGATTAAAACTTATTTTGCAACCCTTTTGTAGAGGTTTCAGACGAGCGGGTCTAAATGGGCCGAACAATGGACCCGTTAGAATATTAACTGAGTAAAAAGAACAGAAATCGAGTTTTTACAATATAATCGTGTTGAAAAGCTCTTAATCAATAATATGAACTCCTAAAATTTTATTAAAACTTATTTTGCGATCTTTTTTGTAGAGGTTTCGGACGAGCGGGTCTAAATGGGCCGAACAATGGACCCGTTAGAATTTTAATTGAGTAAAAAGTATAGAAATCGAGTTTTTGCAATATAATCGTGTTGAAAAGCGCGTAAACAATTGTATGAACTCCTAAATTTGGATTAAAACTTATTTTGCAACCCTTTTGTAGAGGTTTCAGACGAGCGGGTCTAAATGGGCCGAACAATGGACCCGTTAGAATATTAACTGAGTAAAAAGAACAGAAATCGAGTTTTTGCAATATAATCGTGTTGAAAAGCTCGTAATCAATTGTATGAACTCCTAAATTTGGATTAAAACTTATTTTGCAACCCTTTTGTAAAGGTTTCATACGAGCGGGTCTAAATGGGCCGAACAATGGACCCGTTAGAATATTAACTGAGTAAAAAGAAGAGAAATCCTGTTTCTGCAAAATAATCGTGTTGAAAAGCTCTTAATCAATTATATGTACTCTTAAAATTTGATTAAAATTTATTTTGCGGTCTTTTTTGTAAAGGTTTCGGACGAGCGGGTCTAAATGGGCCGAACAATGGACCCGTTAGAATTTTAATTGAGTAAAAAGTATAGAAATCAAGTTTTTGCAATATAATCATGTTGAAAAGCTCGTAAACAATTGTATGAACTCCTAAATTTGGATTAAAACTTATTTTGCAACCCTTTTGTAGAGGTTTCAGACGAGCGGGTCTAAATGAGCCGAACAATGGACCCGTTAGAATTTTAACTGAGTAAAAAGCACAAAAATCGAGTTTTTGCAATATAATTGTGTTGAAAAGCGCGTAAACAATTGTATGAACTCCTAAATTTAGATTAAAACTTATTTTGCAACCCTTTTGTAGAGGTTTCAGACGTGCGGGTCTAAATGGGCTGAACAATGGACCCGTTAGAATATTAACTGAGTAAAAAGAACAGAAATCGAGTTTTTGCAATATAATTGTGTTGGAAAGCTCGGAAACAATTGTATGAACTCCTAAATTTGGATTAAAACTTATTTTGCAACCCTTTTGTAGAGGTTTCAGACGAGCGGGTCTAAATGGGCCGAACAATGGACCCGTTAGAATAGTAACTGAGTAAAAAGAACAGAAATCGAGTTTTTACAATATAATCGTGTTGAAAAGCTCTTAATCAATTATATGAACTCCTAAAATTTGATTAAAACTTATTTTGCGATCTTTTTTATAGAGGTTTCGGACGAGCGGGTCTAAATGGACCGAACAATGGACCCGTTAGAATTTTAATTGAGTAAAAAGTATAGAAATCGAGTTTTTGCAATATAATCGTGTTGAAAAGCTCGTAAACAATTGTATGAACTCCAAATTTTGGATTAAAACTTATTTTGCAACCCTTTTGTAGAGGTTTCAGACGAGCGGGTCTAAATGGGCCGAACAATGGACCCGCTAGAATATTAACTGAGTAAAAAGAATAGAAATCGAGTTTTTGCAATATAATCGTGTTGAAAAGCTCGCAATCAATTGTATTAACTCCTAAATTTGGATTAAAACTTATTTTGCAACCCTTCTGTAGAGGTTTCAGACGAGCGGGTCTAAACGGGCCGAACAATGGACCCTTTAGAATATTAAGTGAGTAAAAAGAACAGAAATCGAGTTTTTGCAATATAATCATATTGAAAAGCTCTTAATCAATTATATGAACTCCTAAGATTTGATTAAAACTTATTTTCGGTCTTTTTTGTAAAGGTTTCGGACGAGCGGGTCTAAATAGGCCGAACAATGGACACGTTAGAATTTTTATTGAGTAAAAAGTACATAAATCAAGTTTTTGCAATATAGTCATGTTGAAAGCTCATAATCAATTATATGAAATCCTAAAATTTGATTCTAACTTGTTTGTCGGTCTTTTTTGTAAAAGTTTCGGACGAGCGGGTCTAAATGGGGCGAACAATAGACACGTTAGAATTTTAACTGAGTAAAAAGAACAGAAATCGTGTTTTTGCAATATAATCGTGTTGAAAAGCTCATAAACAATTGTATGAACTCCTAAATTTGGATTAAAACTTATGTTTCAACCCTTTTGTAGAGGTTTCGGACGATCGGGTTTAAATGGGCGGAACAATGGACCCGTTAGAATTTTAACTTAGTAAAAAGAACTGTAATCGAGATTTTGCAATATAATCATGTTGAAAAGCTCGTAATCAATTATATGAACTCCTAAAATTTGATTCTAACTTATTTTGCGGTCTTTTTTGTAAAGGTTTCGGACGGGCGGGTCTAAATGGGCCGAACAATGGACCCATTAGAATTTTAACTGAGTGAAAAGTACAGAAATCAAGTTTTTGCAATATAATCGTATTGAAAAGCTCGTAATCAATTGTATGAACTCCTAAATTTGGATTAAAACTTATTTTGCAACCCTTTTGTAGAGGTTTCGGACGAGCGGGTCTAAATGGGCCGAACAATGGACCCGTTAGAATTTTAACTAAGTAAAAAGTACAGAAAATCGAGGTTTTACAATATAATCGTGTTGAAAAGCTCGTAATCAATTGTATGAACTCCTAAAATTTGATTAAAACTTATTTTGTGGTCTTTTTTGTAGAGGTTTCGGACGAGCGGGTCTAAATGGGCCGAACAATGGACCCGTTAGAATTTTAACTGAGTAAAAAGCACAAAAATCGAGTTTTTGCAATATAATTGTGTTGAAAAGCTCGTAATCAATTGTATGAACTCCTAAATTTGGATTAAAACTTATTTTGCAACCCTTTTGTAGAGGTTTCAGACGAGCGGGTCTAAATGGGCCGAACAATGGACCCGTTAGAATATTAACTGAGTAAAAAGAACAGAAATCGAGTTTTTACAATATAATCGTGTTGAAAAGCTCTTAATAAATAATATGAACTCCTAAAATTTTATTAAAACTTATTTTGCGATCTTTTTTGTAGAGGTTTCGGATGAGCGGGTCTAAATGGGCCGAACAATGGACCCGTTAGAATTTTAATTGAGTAAAAAGTATAGAAATCGAGTTTTTGCAATATAATCGTGTTGAAAAGCGCGTAAACAATTGTATGAACTCCTAAATTTGGATTAAAACTTATTTTGCAACCCTTTTGTAGAGGTTTCAGACGAGCGGGTCTAAATGGGCCGAACAATGGACCCGTTAGAATATTAACTGAGTAAAAAGAACAGAAATCGAGTTTTTGCAATATAATCGTGTTGAAAAGCTCGTAATCAATTGTATGAACTCCTAAATTTGGATTAAAACTTATTTTGCAACCCTTTTGTAAAGGTTTCATACGAGCGGGTCTAAATGGGCCGAACAATGGACCCGTTAGAATATTAACTGAGTAAAAAGAACAGAAATCCTGTTTTTGCAAAATAATCGTGTTGAAAAGCTCTTAATCAATTATATGTACTCTTAAAATTTGATTAAAATTTATTTTGCGGTCTTTTTTGTAAAGGTTTCGGACGAGCGGGTCTAAATGGGCCGAACAATGGACCCGTTAGAATTTTAATTGAGTAAAAAGTATAGAAATCAAGTTTTTGCAATATAATCATGTTGAAAAGCTCGTAAACAATTGTATGAACTCCTAAATTTGGATTAAAACTTATTTTGCAACCCTTTTGTAGAGGTTTCAGACGAGCGGGTCTAAATGAGCCGAACAATGGACCCGTTAGAATTTTAACTGAGTAAAAAGCACAAAAATCGAGTTTTTGCAATATAATTGTGTTGAAAAGCTCGTAAACAATTGTATGAACTCCTAAATTTAGATTAAAACTTATTTTGCAACCCTTTTGTAGAGGTTTCAGACGTGCGGGTCTAAATGGGCTGAACAATGGACCCGTTAGAATATTAACTGAGTAAAAAGAACAGAAATCGAGTTTTTGCAATATAATTGTGTTGGAAAGCTCGGAAACAATTGTATGAACTCCTAAATTTGGATTAAAACTTATTTTGCAACCCTTTTGTAGAGGTTTCAAACGAGCGGGTCTAAATGGGCCGAACAATGGACCCGTTAGAATAGTAACTGAGTAAAAAGAACAGAAATCGAGTTTTTACAATATAATCGTGTTGAAAAGCTCTTAATCAATTATATGAACTCCTAAAATTTGATTAAAACTTATTTTGCAATCTTTTTTATAGAGGTTTCGGACGAGCGGGTCTAAATGGACCGAACAATGGACCCGTTAGAATTTTAATTGAGTAAAAAGTATAGAAATCGAGTTTTTGCAATATAATCGTGTTGAAAAGCTCGTAAACAATTGTATGAACTCCAAATTTTGGATTAAAACTTATTTTGCAACCCTTTTGTAGAGGTTTCAGACGAGCGGGTCTAAATGGGCCGAACAATGGACCCGCTAGAATATTAACTGAGTAAAAAGAATAGAAATCGAGTTTTTGCAATATAATCGTGTTGAAAAGCTCGCAATCAATTGTATTAACTCCTAAATTTGGATTAAAACTTATTTTGCAACCCTTCTGTAGAGGTTTCAGACGAGCGGGTCTAAACGGGCCGAACAATGGACCCGTTAGAATTTTAACTGAGTAAAATGTACAGAAATCGAGTTTTTGCAATATTATCGTGTTGAAAAGCTCTTAATCAATTATATGAACTCCTAAAATTTGATTAGAACTTATTTTGCGATCTTTTTTGTAGAAGTTTAGGACGAGCGGGTCTAAATGGGCCGAACAATGGACCCGTTAGAATTTTAATTGAGTAAAAAGTATAGAAATCGAGTTTTTGCAATATAATCGTGTTGAAAAGTTTGTAAACAATTGTATGAACTCCTAAATTTGGATTAAAACTTATTTTGCAAGCCTTTTGTAGAGGTTTCGGACGAGCGGATCCTAATGGGCAGAAAAATAGACTCGTTAGAATTTTAACTAAGTAAAAAGTATAGTAATCGAGTTTTTGAAATATAATTGTGTTGAAAAGCTCGCAATCAATTGTATAAACTCCTAAATTTGGATTAAAACTTATTTTGCAACTCTTTTGTAGAGGTTTCGGACGAGCGGGTCTAAATGGGCCGAACAATGGACCCGTTAGAATATTAACTGAGTAAAAAGAATAGAAATCGAGTTTTTACAATATAATCGTGTTGAAAAGCTCTTAATCAATTATATGAACTCCTAAAATTTGATTAAAACTTATTTTGCGATCTTTTTTGTAGAGGTTTCGGATGAGCGTGTCTAAATGGGCCGAACAATGGACCCGTTAGAATTTTAATTGAGTAAAAAGTATAGAAATCGAGTTTTTGCAATATAATCGTGTTGAAAAGCTCGTAAACAATTGTATGAACTCCTAAATTTGGATTAAAACTTATTTTGCAACCCTTTTGTAGAGGTTTCAGACGAGCGAGTCTAAATGGGCCGAACAATGGACCCGTTAGAATATTAACTGAGTAAAATGCACAAAAATCGAATTTTTGCAATATGATTGATTTGAAAAGCACTTAATCAATTATATAACCTCCTAAAATTTGATTAAAACTTATTTTGCAACCCTTTTGTAGAGGTTTCGGACGAGCGAGTCTAAATGGGCCGAACAATGGACCCGTTAGAATTTTAACTGAGTAAAAAGCACAAAAATCGAGTTTTTGCAATATAATCGTGTTGAAAAGCTAGTAATCAATTGTATGAACTCCTAAATTTGGATTAAAACTTATTTTGCAACCCTTTTGTAGAGGTTTCGGACGAGCGGGTCTAAATGGGCCGAACAATGGACCTGTTAGAATATTAACTGAGTAAAAAGAACAGAAATCCTGTTTTTGCAATATAATCGTGTTGAAAAGCTCTTAATCAATTATATGAACTCCTAAAATTTGATTAAAATTTATTTTGCGATCTTTTTTGTAAAGGTTTCGGACGAGCGGGTCTAAATGGGCCGAACAATGTACCCGTTAGAATTTTAATTGAGTAAAAAGTATAGAAATCGAGTTTTTGCAATATAATCGTATTGAAAAGCTCGTAAACAATTGTATGAACTACTAAATTTGGATTAAAACTTATTTTGCAACCCTTTTGTAGAGGTTTCAGACGAGCGGGTCTAAATGGGCCGAACAATGGACCCGTTAGAATATTAACTGAGTAAAAAGAACAGAAATCGAGTTTTTGCAATATAATCGTGTTGAAAAGCTCTTAATCAATTATATGAACTCCTAAAGTTTGATTAAAACTTATTTTGCGATCTTTTTTGTAGAGGTTTCGGACGAGCGGGTATTAATGGGCCGAACAATTGACCCCTTAGAATTTTAACGGAGTAAAAAGTACAGAAATCTAGTTTTTGCAATATAATCGTTTTGAAAAGCTCATAATCATCTGTATGAACTCTTAAATTTGGATTAAAACTTATTTTGCAACCCTTTTGTAGAGGTTTCAGACGAGCGGGTCTAAATGGGCTGAACAATGGACCCGTTAGAATTTTAACTGAGTAGAAAGTATAGTAATCGAGTTTTTGCAATAAAATTGTGTTGAAAAGCTCGTAATCAATTGTATGAACTCCTAAATTTGGATTAAAACTTATTTTGCAACCCTTTTGTAAAGGTTTCGGACGAGCGGGTCTAAATGGGCCGAAAAGTGGACCCGTTAGAATATTAACTGAGTAAAAAGAACAGAAATCAAGTTTTTGCAATATAGTCATGTTGAAAAGCTCTTAATCAATTATATGAACTCCTAAAATTTGATTAAAATTTATTTTGCGATCTTTTTTGTAAAGGTTTCGGACGAGCGGGTCTAAATGGGCCGAACAATGGATCCGTTAGAATTTTAATTGAGTAAAAAGTATAGAAATCGAGTTTTTGCAATATAATCGTGTTGAAAAGCTCGTAATCAATTGTATGAACTCCTAAATTTGGATTAAAACTTATTTTGCAACCCTTTTGTAGAGGTTTCAGACGAGCGGGTCTAAATGGCCCGAACAATGGACCCGTTAGAATATTAACTGAGTAAAAAGAACAGAAATCAAGTTTTTGCAATATATTCCTGTTGAAAAGCTCTTAATCAATTATATGAACTCCTAAAATTTGATTAAAATTTATTTTGCCATCTTTTTTGTAAAGGTTTCGGACTAGCGGGTCTAAATGGGCCGAACAATGGACCCGTTAGAATTTTAATTGAGTAAAAAATATAGAAATCGAGTTTTTGCAATATAATCGTGTTGAAAAGCTCGTAAAAATTTGTATGAACTCCTAAATTTGAATTAAAACTTATTTTGCCACCCTTTTGTAGAGGTTTCAGACGAGCGGGTCTAAATGGGCGGAACAATGGACCCTTTAGAATTTTAACTGAGTAAAAAGCACAAAAATCGAGTTTTTGCAATATAATTGTTTTGAAAAGCTTGTAATCAATTGTATGAACTCCTAAATTTGGATTAAAACTTATTTTGCAACACTTTTGTAGAGGTTTCGGACGAGTGGGTCTAAATGGGCCGAACAATGGACCCATTAGAATATTAATTGAGTAAAAAGAACAGAAATCGAGTTTTTGCAATATAATCGTGTTGAAAAGCTCGTAATCAATTATATGCATTCCTAAATTTGGATTAAAACTTATTTTGCAACCCCTTTTGTATAGGTTTCGAAAAATCGGGTCTAAATGGGCCGAACAATGGACCCGTTAGAAATTTAACTGAGTAAAAAGAACTGTAATCGAGTTTTTGCAATATAATCATGCTGAAATGCTCGTAATCAATTATATGCATTCCTAAATTTGGATTAAAACTTATTTTGCAACCCTTTTTGTATAGGTTTCGGTCGATCGGGTCTAAATGGGCCGAACAATGGACCCAATAGAATTTTTTTTTGAAGGAAAGGGCCTCATTAAAAACCCCACTAATCCCAACTGGGCAAGCCCATTTAGGGTCCTAAGAGGGGAAAAGAGTACCCATACATATATAAATAAATCAAGGTGGCTGATGAACAACCGGTACAAAAGATCGTAAGTCATCGGGCAATCCCGGTCCAAAAGATAAAGAACATCGAGAATGTAGAGCCCACATGGCTACACTATACGCTAGAACATTAGCAGCGCGTGGTACATAAGTATAGTATAAATCAGGAATAGTAACAAGTAAAGCTCGAGCCGCTGATATCTGCGAGCGTAATATGGAAGCGTCATGGTCCAGATTGCGGAGCTTGTTGAGTATCAAGGCCGCGTCCGACTCGAGATGGAAACTCTGCCAACCCGCATCTAATCCAAGATGAAGTCCAGCAACAATAGCCTGTAGCTCAGCAGAGGAGGAGTCTAGGATGTCTTCAGAGTAGAGGGCCTGCCCGAGTAAGACAGTACCGTTGGCATTGTCAGAAATACTGATGGGAGTAATGGAAACAAGCAAGAAATCAGAAATGGATTGAAGTAAATGGAGAAGAAGATGATACAGTGAAACTGAAAGAGAAATAACGAAAGAGGGAAAAATAGAGAAAATATGAATAACAAACTTTGAATGATATTTTCAACATATTACAAACTGATAAGAACGGGCCTATTAATAGCCCAAGACTTGGCTTAGCTTATAGCCCAAATCTGTTACAAATTCTGTTACAATTGTTAGACCCAATTACAACAAATTCCAGCTCAGCATCTTTAGAACTATCTAGTATCCAGCTCAGCATCTTCAGAACTATCTAGTATGATAGTCTTACATTCTCCCGGTTTTCTTTGTCTTGTAGAAGAAAGTGAGATGTAGATACAACACAAAGACGATCCCTCAAAGCACCAAAAGAAGCAGGAGGGATAGGTTTGGTAAACACATCAGCCGTCTGTTCATCAGATGGAACATAATTCACAAGTAATTGACCAGCAAGAACTCTCTCCCGAACAAAATGGAGATCAATCTCAACATGTTTGATACGAGCATGATGAGTCGGGTTAGCAGCCATAGACACAGTGGAAGTATTGTCACACCAAACAGTGGGTTTGCCACACAACTCAACTCCAATCTCATGCAAGAGTTGTTGTACCCAGACCAACTCAGAGACAGCATTAGCTAAACTCCGATACTCAGCCTCAGATGAAGAACGAGAGACCACACTTTGCTTTTTTGAACACCAAGCAATTGGATTTGCACCAAGATAAATGCAAAAACCAGATGTGGACCGCCTATCCTCTACAGAAGAGGCCCAATCTGCATCAGCATAACAAGACAGAGAACAAGTGACATCTCCAGTATAATGAAGACCATAATCCAGAGTACCGCATAGATAACGCAAAATACGCTTCACAGCCTTCCAGTGAGAATCACAAGGATGATTCATGTATTGACTTACTTTGTTCACGGCATAGGCAATATCAGGTCTAGTAAGACACACATATTGCAGTCCACCCACTGTACTACGAAACAAATGAATGTCAGGAAATGGCTGACCATCATTGGCTCGCAACTTAGGAGAAACCACCATAGGAGTAGGAGTGGGAGTAGAAGAGAGCATATTAGTGCGTTCAAGAAGTTCCAGCACATACTTCTTCTGATTAAGGAGTAGTCCAGAGGGTAACTGGGACACTTCCATGCCCAAGAAGAAGCCCAATTGGCCCAAGTCCTTAAGAGCAAATTCATCATTGATAAGCTGAATGACATTCTGAATTTCAGCAGAATTATCCCCTGTGAGGATGATATCATCAACATAAATCATCAACAATAATGAGGAACAAGCAGTGGTTCGTAGAAAAAGAGAGGAGTCAGCCTTGGAAGCAACAAACTCCAATTTCTGAGTAAGAAAGGTGCGAAGAGTCTGAAACCAAGCTCGAGGAGCCTGTCGAAGGCCATAAATGGCTTTGTTTAGTTTGCACACAAGTTTTTCACCATTAGGGCCAAAACGTTCAAAGCCAGGAGGCTGTACCATATACAAATCTTCAGTTAACTGTCCATTGAGAAAGGCATTGTTTATATCAATTTGCCTAAGTGTCCACTTTTTCATAACTGCAGTAGCAAGAACAGTCCTAATCGTAGTGGATTTAACCACTGGACTGAACGTCTCATGGAAGTCACAACCTGCCATTTGAGAATATCCTTTGGCCACTAAACGAGCCTTCAACCGCTCAATAGAACCATCTTGCTTGCGTTTAACTTTAAACAACCATTTGCAGCCTATAGGCTTTCTGTCAGCAGGCAAAGGTTGAAGGGTCCAAGTATCATTAGCCAAGAGGGCACTGTATTCAGCATCAACAGCAGCAGACCAGCCTTTATGAGCAAGAGCTTGGCCAATAGAGGTAGGTTCAGCAACATCAGATTCAGCAAGCAGAACCTTAGGCTTGAAAATACCAGCCTTACCTCTAGTAATCATAGGATGAAGATTTTGAACATGGGAAGTGGAAGATGGAATAGAAGTAGAAGAAGGAGATGAATGATGATCAAAAGTAGGGGAGGATGGAGATGACATAGCAGTAGATAATGGAGGTGGAATATGAGAGGTAGTAGAGACTTGTGGTGATGAAATAGTAGTAGAAAGTGGATGTGAAGCATGAAGTGTAGTAGTGGTTTGTGGAGATGGCATAGCAGTAGATAATGGAGGTGGAATATGAGAGGTAGTAGTGACTTGTGGTGATGAAATAGTAGTAGAAAGTGGATGTGAAGCATGAAGTGTAGTAGTGGTTTGTGGAGATGGCATAGCAGTAGATAATGGAGGTGGAATATGAGAGGTAGTAGTGACTTGTGGTGATGAAATAGCAGTAGACAATGGAGGTGGAATATGAGAGGTAGTAGTGACTTGTGGTGGTGATGAAGTATGACATGTAGTAGAGGCTGGTGGAGATGACATAGCAGTAGATAATGGTGATGATTCATGAAAAATAGCAGTAGGTGATAAAGGGAGTGAATGATGATCAAGATGAGCATCATTGTGAAAAGAATCAGTAGGAGAAACTGAAGAGAAATTATGAGTAGGTGATGCAGCAAGAGGAAAGAAGTTATCAACAGTAGGAGATAAAGCAGAAATAGGAACATTAGGAATAGAGAGATGACCAACAGAAGGAGAGGGAGACGTGGCAATAGGAGAAGACTGAGATGGACCAGAAGTCATAACTGGAGAATTTTCAGCAGTAGGCTTATTGTTTGTTTGAGAATCAGAACCAGTAGCATGATTAGGAAACACAGAAGAACACTTCAGATCATGTAGAGGAGCTAACAAAGCAGGATAAAACACAGAATCTGACAAAGCAGTTGCATTTTGCTTAGAAATAGTCTGTCTAGTGTTTCCATTGGAGGAAAGTATGTTTTTATATGGAAAAACATTTTCATCAAAACAAACATGCCTAGAAATGAACATTCTACCATGTTGATCAAGACATCTATAACCTTTATGCAAAGATGAGTATCCTAAAAATACACAAGCAGAAGACCTAAACTGAAGTTTATGTCTATTATAGTCTCGAAGATTAGGATAACACAAACAGCCAAACACTTTCATAAAACTATAGTCAGGTAATCTATGAAACAACTGCTGATAAGGAGATATACCACCCAAAGCCTTTGTAGGCAATCTATTTATAAGGAAAATAGCACTTGAAAACACATCATTCCAAAATTTAAGAGGCATGGAAGCTTGAGCAAGCATAGACAAACCTACCTCAACAATCTGTCGATTCTTTCGTTCCACAATACCATTTTGTTCGGATGTATGAGGACATGACATCCTATGGACAATACCCTGATCCTTAAGATAGGTACTCAAGGCTACAAATTCTCCTCCACCATCACTCTGAAAGACCTTGAGTTTACAGCCAAGAAGCCTTTCTGACATCCTGTGAAATTGAACAAAAACAGATTTCACTTCAGATTTCAACTTCAGAAAATAAAGCCATGTGTATCTAGTGTACACATCAGTAAAGGCAACAAAATACTTAAAACCATTTGAATACAAGGGTGCAGGCCCCCAAACATCTGCAACAACCAATTCAAGAGGTTGAACATATTGAGTAACAGAATCAGTAAAAGGTAATTTATGAGACTTAGCAAACTGACAAGCAGCACATAAACTAGCAGAAGAATTCTTATTAACAATAGGTAAACTACAATTATGAAGAGCCTGAACAAGAACATCCTTGGAAGGATGACCAAGCCTTTTATGCCAAAGATCAAAGCTAACAGCATTACATTCAGCAACCCTAGAAACAACAGAGTTACAAGGAGCATTATTTAAACTATCAGAAGAAGAAAAAACATGTTTATTTGCATCAACAGCAACAGAACTAGTACTTAAAGCACCACCATCAAACTGATATAAACCATTCTTCTCATATCCTTGCAACAAAACTTGATTAGTCCTCAAATCTCTAACTTGACAAGCAGTTGGTGAGAACTCAAGCAGAACCTGATTGTCCTGAGTAAATTTGGACACATATAACAAATTCTTAGTGATGTTAGGCACATATAACAAATTTTTTAATAATAAGTGTTTATTGCGAGCTAAGAGAGAAGATTGTCCAGAGTAAAGAATAGGAATAGACTGACCATTCCCTACTCTGACAGTACCTGAACCAGGGCAAATACTACCAGTCTGAAGATTGCTGAACTCCCTGGTCAGATGATGAGTAGCTCCCGAGTCTGGGTACCAGGCATTATCATCGACTACTTCTGGAGTTGCCAATAAAGCTTGAGGAGATACTGAAGGATGAGAAACAGGAACAGCAGACACAGGAAGCACAGTAGGAGCTGGTGCATACACAGGTCGAGTCTGAACAGTACTGTAGACAGAGGGCTGATGAGCAAACTGTAGAGGAAGAACAGACTGGGGAAGTATAGGTTGAAACACAGAAGTTGACACAGCAGTAGGGGACTGGGTTGATAGTTGAGGAGAAACAGTGGAGACTTGAGGAGCATATCCCATCATAGAAGAAGTAGGATAATACACAGGATTGTAGGTGGAAAAATGCTCAGAGGAATAGGCTGCAGCAGCAGACTGAGGTCCCCTAGTGCCACTATTGCCAGAGTTCTGAAAAGAACGAGAGGAATCATTTTTGAAATTCAAGTTGAACCTATTGTAGCATCTCTCAACAAGATGTCCTATTTTGCCACATAACTGACATTGAGGTCTATTACCACCAGAAAAACCTCTACCTCTACCCCTGCCCCTAGTTGCACTATTGTTGTTATGAAAACTGAGATCATCAGCAGCAGCAACTGACTCAGAATAAGCAGGAGGCTGAGATTCAGTGTAGTTGGAAAACTGAGAAACACTAGTACCAGTGGTGGATAGAGATGAAGGGGTAGAAGTATGATAAGGCTGTTGATGAACAGCCACATGAGCAGAGGCAGACACTTGACTAAACACAGAATTTTGTCTAGAATCAGCATCATTCAAGATAGAACACACAGCTCTGAGATCAGAGGATGTAGTAGGATTTGCAGTTATCACAGTAATAATAGGTTCATACTCAGGAGGTAACCCATTTAGAATAGCAGTAATATGCTCATGGTCAGATATAACTTCCCCACAACTTGCTAAACTACCACAAAAGGACTTGATTTTCATTAGATACTCTCGCATGCTCATATCTCCTTTTTTCTGTGAATGAAGAGACCTCCTAAAGGACATAAGCCTAGCTGTAGTTTTTCCACTATAAGACTGATAGAGAGTATTCCAGATTTCGGCAGCAGTGTTGTGACCAATCAGATTAGGTAAGACATCTTCACTGACTGTGGACAACAGCCAAGATGCAAGAGCACCATCTTGCTCTTCATACAACTCATATTCTGGGTTAATACTAACACTACCATCTTTAGTAATGTATTGAGTAGGCCAGGTAACATTACTATCTATGTATTTAAGCAACCTATGAGTTTTAATGGCAAGCAAGACTTGTTGATGCCAAAGGAGATAGTTATGATCATTTAAAACAACATTAATCTTCTTGTTAGAGAACACCTTATTACTAACAGAAGCAGAAGATGCTGCAACATCATTGTTACTAGACTGAGGCTCAGGAATCTCATGTTCAACATTACCAGTACCAGTATCCACCATGGTGAACACAAACAACAAGAACACACAACAGATGCAGATAAACGCAGCAGATTAACAGAACACAGACACAACACCAGATAATCAGATCTTCAAAGCAGAGTATTGCAGCAGTAAGCAGGTAGCAGAATCACATGAGTCATCACAGGAATGACCGCAGATCATACATAAGCATAGACTCACAGAAGCAAAACAACCTCACTGACAACAACCTTATACGAACCAAGGAAAAACAGATCCACAGAAGCAGATGAAAAACACAAAACTTCCACAAACGAGAGAACCACTGACGAAGATAAAAGAACAGCACAACACCAGATGACCACACGAGAATACAATATCCAGACGAAATAGGACTTGACAGAAGAATTAGGGTTTCAAATGAAGAGAATCAAACCAATCAATCGGAAAAGAGCAGATAAATGCAGAAATAGAAAAAGGAGATTACGAAACGATCTCACCGAGGCACCGAATCACGCAGCCAAACAGTCACCGCTGTCAACAAACTCCAGAATTTGCAAACCTCACTATCGAACTGCAGCATAAGAATCTCCGATGAACCGCCATTACCGGCAACAAGCTCTGATACCATGTCAGAAATACTGAGGGGAGTAATGGAAACAAGCAAGAAATCAGAAATGGATTGAAGTAAATGGAGAAGAAGATGATACAGTGAAACTGAAAGAGAAATAACGAAAGAGGGAAAAATAGAGAAAATATGAATAACAAACTTTGAATGATATTTTCAACATATTACAAACTGATAAGAACGGGCCTATTAATAGCCCAAGACTTGGCTTAGCTTATAGCCCAAATCTGTTACAAATTCTGTTACAATTGTTAGACCCAATTACAACAAATTCCAGCTCAGCATCTTTAGAACTATCTAGTATCCAGCTCAGCATCTTCAGAACTATCTAGTATGATAGTCTTACAGGCATCGCGAGCTATAATACCGAGACCAGCAGTACCTGTGACCGGGTTGTAAGCACCGACGACATTGATCTTGATTCTGCCTGCCGATGGTGGTCTCCAAGCTGGTCGGGGGAGCGCGGGGTCGGTCCTTGTGTGCGGTGAAGGGCTGGTGGATGTGGCCGAGGCGTAGTCGAGAAGAAGTTCCTGGGAATTCATAAGGGTGAGCCATGGTGGCTGCATGCGTCGGGAGTGGACCCAGTCATTCCTCCGGTTCCAAATGTTCCAAATAATCGTAAGCAACAGGCTAAACTCGGCGCGGGAGAGAAGCAAAGCGCCTCGCTCTAACCAGTGAGCGATCGAAGGGTCCGTACTATCATTGATCGCGCGGGGGAATCCTGCAAGCTGTAGTGCTGCATTGGCACCGGGACAATCCCTCAGTGCATGAACCGCAGTTTCAATAATAGTGGGACAGAAAGGACAAACACCTGCACCCATACCCAAAGCTGCGAGCCGGTCACCAGTTGGCAAGGCATTCCTCCCCGCCCGCCAACCAAAGGTACGGATTTTCGGCAGCGTAGGGGACTTAGCAATGACCTTCCATAGTGAGCAAGGACGTGCAAGAGGTCGTAAAGGCCGTCGTAGAAAAAGATAACCGGAGCGGACTGTATAGATGTTGGTGTCATGGAAACCCCACAGTAAGACATCCCGGTGATCAGCAGAGATTAGAAATTCCAGGACGTTAGCAGCGTCATCCAAGTCAAAGTAGGCATGAATCCTGCTTTCGTCCCAAGCATTTTGATTGTGGACCATAAAGTCTCGACATCTCAGAGGCATCTCCTCATTATCATGATAAGATCTGAAAAATGAAAGCCCACTAGATCCACCCCAGTGATCACGGTGAACACGTAATCGACTATCAACACCAGGGCGCCAGAAGAAACCAGGCTGTAATCTTTGAATGGCCTGCCAAATACCCCGCCAAGCAAAGGAAGAGCGTCTATCTGATTTAGCCTCGAGTATATTGCCCGAGGGAAAATATCTGGATCGCAAGACCCTGGCAAGCAAGGACTCAGGTGACTGAACAAGTCGCCAAATTTGTTTCCCTAGAAGCGCAATGTTAAAATCATGTAGGTCCCGGAAGCCCATCCCCCCAGCTGTCTTGGGCGAGCACAGGGCATCCCAGGAGAGTAAAGGCCAGCCTTTCTTGTTGCTTCGACCCGACCACCAATACCTATGTATCGAGCGAGTCGCGTCATCCACAATATTTTGCGGTAGAAGATAACAGGACATAATATATTGTGGCAGTGCTTGGGCCACAGATTTTATCATAATTTCGCGGCCGCTAAAGGAAAGTAAATTAGTGTCCCATTTTGCCATGCGAGAATTTACCTTATCTCTTACAAATCCTAAACTTTCCGTTCGGTTTTTTCCTACCAGGAGGGGGACCCCAAGGTAAATCCCAGGGTCCTCAACCAAACGAATTCCAAGTGTATGCTGTAGGGCCTGTAAGAAATCCGTGGAACAAGAGGAACTGCAATATGCTGTAGACTTAGCAAAGTTCACAGATTGGCCGGAGGATGATCCATATAGATGTAGAATTTCTTTCAAACGTTGTGCTTCCTCTGGACAATTCCGCAAGAACACAATACTATCATCCGCAAAGAGCAGATGATTGACCCGAGGCCCTCGACGATTTGCATTCAAGCCTAGTAGCCTGCCTTCTCTCTGCTCCGTTTCAAGGGCTGCGGATAGCCCTTGTGAGCAAATGAGGAACAGGAAGGGCGAAAGAGGGTCTCCTTTTCGGATACCTCTCGAAGGAGAGAACTCCTCCGAGAGAGCCCCGTTAAGCCGGACCGAGAAAGAGACAGAGGAGACGCAGCGGATAAGTAACTGCACCCACTCTTGAGCGAACCCCATACGCTTCATTACATCACGGAGGAAGGACCATTCGACTTTGTCGAAAGCCTTTTCCATATCAAGTTTAACGGCCGCCCCTTGATAGATTGAAGTGTGATTGGCGTGAAGGGTATGTTCAAGCTCGTGGGCGATCAAAATGTTATCGGTGATATTTCGTCCGCTAACAAAAGCAGCCTGGGCATCGCTGATACAATTGGGTAGGATCGGTTTTAGACGATTGACCAGGACTTTTGCGACAGTTTTGTAGATGACTGTGCATAAGCTAATAGGTCGAAATTGATGCATAGTAGTAGCATCATCTACTTTCGAGATTAAAACTATGACCGTTTTGTTAACAGTCGACATGTCCGCTTCTCCCCAAAGGAGTCACAGACAGAGTTCGACAAACTCAGGTCCAATGACATCCCAATATTGTCTATAGAAGCTGCTAGGGAAACCATCTATACCCGGTGCCTTCCTAGGGCCTATATCCCTAAATGCAGCAAGCACCTCGTTCTCGGAGAAAGGTCGTAATAAAGAATCATTCATTTCAAGAGTAACGACATGATGGATTTGCTCCAGCAGTCGGGGAGAGGAGACCGGATTGGATGTCTCAAATAGCTCTCGGAAATAATCGGACGCAATCCGAAGGAGTTCAGGTTTTGTCGTCTGCCATTGGCGGTTGGCGTCAAACAATCCTCGTATGGAATTCTTTTTCTGACGCTTGGAGGCCTTAGCGTGAAAAAAAGGATGTATTTCTGTCTCCTTGCGAAAGTCAGGTGACACGAGAGCGTTGTGCCCAGTAAGCCTCGCGTTCGTCTAAAAGACGTCGCAGCTCCATTTTCGCATCTCGCAAATTATTTAGCATCGCAGGGGTCAAGTTCCTACATCGCATGTATGAGTTAATTTGTCGTTGTAGTTCAGCAATGCGGTGAGTCGACTGGGAATGCTTGGACGTTTGCCAGTCACGAAGGTGGCTGCCCACGATGGCCAGCTTATCGAGTAAGGTGCCCGACGCTGCTGACCAAGCTTGATGGACAGACGAGATGCATGAAGGGTCCTGCGCCCAACAAGATTCGAATCGAAAATGATCGTTATTATCAGGAGGTTGGCGATTATTATTGGGAGAAGGAAAGGTATCCATAATAATAACGTAGTGATCAGAGTTCGGTGAGAAGACATTTCGGCATTGGAATGATAGGTGTGCATTTAACCAAGCATTACATGCAAGAAAGCGATCGAGTCGTTCACAAACGGGTGTAACATTGGGACCCGTGCGAGACCATGTAAACCATCCCGAGTAAGGTTTGCAGTCAAAAAGTGCATTATGAGATAAGCAATCTCGAAAGTTGATAATTTGGGATGGGGGCCTGCGACTTCCACCTTGTTTTTCGGAGTCGGATAATATGTTGTTTAGGTCCCCACCGATTAACCAAGGTAGTTGTGACATGTCACGCAGGGAGTCGATAAGTTCCCATGTTTTATATTTCATGCTCGTATTAGCATAACCATACATTCCGGTAAAACGAAAGCAATCAGAAGTAGAGGTAATGATGGAATCAATAAAGCGATCGGACTACGATAACAAATCAAAACTAACTTTATTATTCCAGAAAAAAGGAGTCCAGAGCAAGTGGGGCTGCTTTTCACATGGAAGCAACCCAGCATGTTCAATGAGAGTTTCAATCTTTCATAATTAAAATTAAATAGTCTAGTTTCGGACAAAAAAATAATAGTTGGTTCCAAGCGACAAGCTAAATCAACCAAACCCTAAACTGTCGAGGGCGAACCAAGACCCCGGCAGTTCCAACAAAATATCCTCATTTCTCTCAGCGGGGTTGAACGTCAACCGCCGCCGAAGAGATTTTGTTGCTCATCCCAGCTTTAGATAGTTTGGAAGGTTTGTCAGAGGGCATTCCGGGTTTCACCGGCTTAGCTTGAGTGGAGGGGGAAGTTCTCAGCCTCTTGGTAACACCAGCAGCAACCATCAGAGGGCTACGTTTGGTTTTGCGCGAGCTATTTGCTCCTTTGGTAGTTCCTGACGTTGCAGCCAACCAATCCTCAAAATTCAATTTTAACTTAGATAATTTAAGTTTGAAATAGAATTTGAAAATGTATGGTATTTTTAGATCAGTAGAGATAGTGATAGATTCCCTACCAACTTCAAAAAATATTCTAAATTTAGATAATTTGGAGAAAATTCGAATTGCAGAGGATAGAATAACGTTTAAATGTAATTTTATCTGCAACTTGATCAAATCTCTCTCAACAAATTCAAAATTCAATTTCAACTTAGCTAATTTAAGTTTGAAATAGAATTTGAAAATGTATGGTATTTTTAGATTAGTAGAGATAGTGATAGATTCCCCACCAGCTTCAAAAAATATTCTAAATTTAGATAATTTGGAGAAAATTTGAATTGCATAGGATAAAATAACATTTAAGTGTAATTTTATCTGCAATTTGAAATGCATGGAAATCCTATAGAGCCTTAGGTTCACCGAAAAAGGAGATATCAAATTTGTTCCAACAAATTCAAAATTCAATTTTAACTTAGATAATTTAAGTTTGAAATAGAATTTGAAAATGTATGGTATTTTTAGATCAGTAGAGATAGTGATAGATTCCCTACCAACTTCAAAAAATATTCTAAATTTAGATAATTTGGAGAAAATTCGAATTGCAGAGGATAAAATAACGTTTAAATGTAATCTTATCTGCAATTTGATCAAATCTCTCTCAACAAATTCAAAATTCAATTTTAACTTAGATAATTTAAGTTTGAAATAGAATTTGAAAATGTATGGTATTTTTAGATTAGTAGAGATAGTGATAGATTCCCCACCAACTTCAAAAAATATTCTAAATTTAGAAAAATTGGAGAAAATTCGAATTGCAGAGGATAAAATAGCATTTAAATGTAATTTTATCTGCAATTTGAAATGCATGGGAATCCTAAAGATCCTTAGATTCACCGAAAAAGGAGATATCAAATCTCTTCCAACAAATTCAAAATTCAATTTTAACTTAGATAATTTAAGTTTGAAATAGAATTTGAAAATGTATGGCATTTTTAGATCAGTAGAGATAGAGATAGATTCCCTACCAACTTCAAAAATATTCTAAATTTAGATAATTTGGAGAAAATTCGAATTGCAGAGGATAAAATAACGTTTAAATGTAATTTTATCTGCAATTTGATCAAATCTCTCTCAACAAATTCAAAATTCAATTTTAACTTAGATAATTTAAGTTTGAAATAGAATTTGAAAATGTATGGTATTTTTAGATTAGTAGAGATAGTGATAGATTCCCCACCAACTTCAAAAAATATTCTAAATTTAGATAATTTAGAGAAAATTCGAATTGCAGAGGATAAAATAACATTTAAATGTAATTTTACCTGCAATTTGAAATGCATGGGAATCCTAAAGAGCTTTAGGTTCACCGTAAAAAGAGATATCGAATCTCCCTCAACAAATTCAAAATTCAATTTTAACTTAGATAATTTAAGTTTGAAACAGAATTTGAAAATGCATGGTATTTTTAGATTTGGAGAGATAGTGATAGCTGTCCCAACAATTTCAAGCAATATTTTAGATTTAGATAATGTAAAATTGAAGGTGAAATCAAAAGGAAATGGATTCCTGATATATCGAAACTTATCCGTTAAGAAAATTTGAATTATCCCGCTTTTTTGGAACAAAAAAATCTCGCAAAGAACGGGGTAATGGATTCTCAAAGCGTTGCCTCTCCTCCAATGAGAGTGAACAGCACCGTAACCCTGCATGGAGACCGTGGTAGCAACGTACCTGTCCCGGAATACCATCGCTACAAAAATTGCCATTACCGTCTGCATGGAGGGGAATGGAGAAACCTTAGCTGCAGTGAACGATGGTCTCAGAATGTATCCTGGCAGATTGCCAGCAACCAGCAATCCACACGTGATTAATTGTATGAACTCCTAAATTTGGATTAAAACTTATTTTGCAACCCTTTTGTAAAGGTTTCGGACGAGCGGTTTTAAATGGGCCGAACAATAGACCCGTTAGAATTTTAACTGAGTAAAAAGCACAAAAATCGAGTTTTTGCAATATAGTCGTGTTGAAAAGCTCGTAATCAATTATATGAAATCCTAAAATTTGACTCTAACTTGTTTTGAGGTCTTTTTTGTAGAGGTTTCGGACGAGCGGGTCTAAATGGGCCGAACAATGGACCCGTTAGAATTTTAACTGAGTAAAAAGAACTGTAATCGAGATTTTGCAATATAATCATGTTGAAAAGCTCGTAATCAATTATATGAACTCCGAAAATTTGATTCTAACTTATTTTGCGGTCTTTTTTGTAAAGGTTTCGGACGAGCAGGTCTAAATGGGCCGAACAATGGACCCGTTAGAATTTTAACTGAGTAAAAAGTACAGAAAACGAGTTTTGCAATATAATCGTATAGAAAAGCTCGTAATCAATTGTATGAACTCCTAAATTTGGATTAAAACTTATTTTGCAACCCTTTTGTAGAGGTTTCGGACGAGCGATTCTAAATGGGCCGAACAATGGACCCGTTAGAATTTTAACAGAGTAAAAAGCACAAAAATCGAGTTTTTGCAATATAATTGTGCAGAAAAGCTCGTAATCAATTGTATGAATTCCTAAATTTGGATTAAAACTTATTTTGCAACCCTTTTGTAGAGGTTTCGGACGAGAGGGTCTAAATGGGCCGAACAATGGACCCGTAAGAATATTAACCAAGTAAAAAGAACATAAATCGAGTTTTTGCAATATAATCGTGTTGAAAAGCTCTTAATCAATTATATGATCTCCTAAAATTTGATTAAAACATATTTTGCGATCTTTTTTGTAAAGGTTTCGGACGAGCGGGTCTAAATAGGGCGAACAATGGACCCGTTAGAATTTTAACTGAGTAAAAAGTACAGAAATCGAGTTTTTGCAATATAATCGTGTTGAAAAGCTCGTAATCAATTGTATGAACTCCTAAATTTTGATTAAAACCTATTTTGCAACCCTTTTGTAGAGGTTTCGGGCGAGCGGGTCTAAATGGGCCGAACAATGGACCCGTTAGAATTTTAACTGAGTAAAAAGAACTGTAATCGAGATTTTGCAATATAATCGTGTTGAAAAGCTCGTAATCAATTATATGAACTCCGAAAATTTGATTCTAACTTATTTTGCGGTCTTTTTTGTAAAGGTTTCGGAGGAGCGGGTCTAAATGGGCCGAACAATGGACCCGTTAGAATTTTAACTGAGTAAAAAGTACAAAAATCGAGTTTTTTTCAATATAATCGTATTGGAAAGCTCGTAATTAATTGTATGAACTCCTAAATTTGGATTAAAACTTATGTAGAGGTTTCGGACGAGCGGTTTTAAATGCAACCCTTTTGTAGAGGTTTCGGACGAGCGGTTTTAAATGGGCAGAACAATGGACCCGTTAGAATTTTAACTGAGTAAAAAGCACAAAAATCGAGTTTTTGCAATATAGTCGTGTTGAAAAGCTCGTAATCAATTATATGAAATCCTAAAAATTGACTCTAACTTGTTTTGCGGTCTTTTTTGTAGAGGTTTCGGACGAGCGGGTCTAAATGGGGCGAACAATGGACCCTTTAGAATTTTAACTGAGTAAAAAGAACAAAAATCGAGTTTTTGCAATATAATAGTGTTGAAAAGCTCGTAATCAATTGTATGAACTCCTAAATTTGGATTAAAACTTATTTTGCAACTCTTTTGTAGAGGTTTCGGACGAGCGGGTTTAAACGGGCCGAACAATGGACCCGTTAGAATATTAACTGAGTAAAAAGAACAGAAATCAAGTTTTTCAATATAATCGTGTTGAAAAGCTCTTAATCAATTATATGAACTCCTAAAATTTGATTAAAATTTATTTTGCGATCTTTTTTGTAAAGGGTTCGGACGAGCGGGTCTAAATGGGCCAAACAATGGACCCGTTAGAATCTTAACTGAGTAAAAAGTACAGAAAACAAGTTTTGCAATATAATCGTATAAAAAAGCTCGTAATCAATTGTAGGAACTCCTAAATTTGGATTAAAACATATTTTGCAACCCTTTTGTAGAGGTTTCGGACGAGCGGTTCTAAATGGGCCGAACAATGGACCCGTTAGAATTTTAACTGAGTAAAAAGCACAAAAATCGAGTTTTTGCAATATAATTGTGCAGAAAAGCTCGTGATGAATTGTATGAACTCCTAAATTTGGATTAAAACTTATTTTGCAACCCTTTTGTAGAGGTTTCGGACGAGCGGGTCTAAATGGGCCGAACAATGGACACGTTAGAATATTAACTGAGTAAAAAGAACAGAAATCGAGTTTTTGCAATATAATCGTGTTGAAAAGCTCTTAATCAAATATATGATCTCCTAAAATTTGATTAAAACATATTTTGCGATCTTTTTTGGAAAGGTTTCGGACGAGCGGGTCTAAATGGGGCGAACAATGGACCCGTTAGAATTTTAACTGAGTAAAAAGTACAGAAATCGATTTTTTGCAATATAATCGTGTAGAAAAGCT
The DNA here is from genome assembly GCA_030270665.1 of Hibiscus trionum. Classification (NCBI taxonomy): domain Eukaryota; kingdom Viridiplantae; phylum Streptophyta; class Magnoliopsida; order Malvales; family Malvaceae; genus Hibiscus; species Hibiscus trionum. Next base: position 30,019,912 of record BSYR01000010.1, on the reverse strand, counting down.
CGTAATCAATTGTAAGAACTCCTAAATTTTGATTAAAACATATTTTGCAACCCTTTTGTAGAGGTTTCGGACGAGCGGGTCTAAATGGGCCGAACAATGGACCCATTAGAATTTTAACTGAGTAAAAAGAACTGTAATCGAGATTTTGCAATATAATCATGTTGAAAAGCTCGTAATCAATTATATGAACTCCGAAAATTTGATTCTAACTTATTTTGCGGTCTTTTTTGTAAAGGTTTTGGACGAGCGGGTCTAAATGGGCCGAACAATGGACCCGTTAGAATTTTAACTGAGTAAAAAGTACAGAAATCGAGTTTTTTTCAATATAATCGTATTGCAAAGCTCGTAATTAATTGTATGAACTCCTAAATTTGGATTAAAACTTATTTTGCAACCCTTTTGTAAAGGTTTCGGACGAGCGGTTTTAAATGGGCAGAACAATGGACCCATTAGAATTTTAACTGAGTAAAAAGCACAAAAATCGAGTTTTTGCAATATAGTCGTGTTGAAAAGCTCGTAATCAATTAAATGAAATCCTAAAATTTGAATCTAACTTGCTTTGCGGTCTTTTTTGTAGAGGTTTCGGACGAGCGGGTCTAAATGGGCCGAACAATGGACCCGTTAGAATTTTAACTGAGTAAAAAGAACTGGAATCGAGATTTTGCAATATAATCATGTTGAAAAGCTCGTAATCAATTGTATGAACTCCTAAATTTGGATTAAAACTTATTTTGCAACCCTTTTGTAGAGGTTTCGGACGAGCGGGTTTAAACGGGCCGAACAATGGACCCGTTAGAATATTAACTGAGTAAAAAGAACAGAAATCAAGTTTTTGCAATATAATCGTGTTGAAAAGCTCTTAATCAATTATATGAACTCCTAAAATTTGATTAAAATTTATTTTGCGATCTTTTTTGTAAAGGGTTCGGACGAGCGGGTCTAAATGGGCCAAACAATGGACCCGTTAGAATCTTAACTGAGTAAAAAGTACAGAAAACGAGTTTTGCAATATAATCGTATAGAAAAGCTCGTAATCAATTGTAGGAACTCCTAAATTTGGATTAAAACTTATTTTGCAACCCTTTTGTAGAGGTTTCGGACGAGCGGTTCTAAATGGGCCGAACAATGGACCCGTTAGAATTTTAACTGAGTAAAAAGCACAAAAATCGAGTTTTTGCAATATAATTGTGCAGAAAAGCTCGTGATCAATTGTATGAACTCCTAAATTTGGATTAAAACTTATTTTGCAACCCTTTTGTAGAGGTTTCGGACGAGCGGGTCTAAATGTGCCGAACAATGGACCCGTTAGAATATTAACTGAGTAAAAAGAACATAAATCGAGTTTTTGCAATATAATCGTGTTGAAAAGCTCTTAATCAATTATATGATCTCCTAAAATTTGATTAAAACATATTTTGCGATCTTTTTTGTAAAGGTTTCGGACGAGCGGGTCTAAATGGGGCGAGCAATGGACCCGTTAGAATTTTAACTGGGTAAAAAGTACAGAAATCGAGTTTTTGCAATATAATCGTGTTGAAAAGCTCGTAATCAATTGTATGAACTCCTAAATTTTGATTAAAACCTATTTTGCAACCCTTTTGTAGAGGTTTCGGACGAGCGGGTCTAAATGGGCCGAACAATGGACCCGTTAGAATTTTGACTGAGTAAAAAGAACTGTAATCGAGATTTTGCAATATAATCGTGTTGAAAAGCTCGTAATCAATTATATGAACTCCGAAAATTTGTTTCTAACTTATTTTGCGGTCTTTTTTGTAAAGGTTTCGGACGAGCGGGTCTAAATGGGCCGAACAATGGACTCGTTAGAATTTTAATTGAGTAAAAAGTAAAGAAATCGAGTTTTTTCAATGTAATCGTATTGGAAAGCCCGTAATTAATTGTATGAACTCCTAAATTTGGATTAAAACTTATTTTGCAACCCTTTTGTAGAGGTTTCGGATGAGCGGTTTTAAATGGGCCGAACAATGGACCCGTTAGAATTTTAACTGAGTAAAAAGCACAAAAATCGAGAATTTTGCAATATAGTCGTGTTGAAAAGCTCGTAATCAATTATATGAAATCCTAAAATTTGACTCTAACTTGTTTTGCGGTCTTTTTTGTAGAGGTTTCGGACGAGCGGGTCTAAATGGGGCGAACAATGGACCCTTTAGAATTTTAACTGAGTAAAAAGAACAAAAATCGAGTTTTTGCAATATAATAGTGTTGAAAAGCTCGTAATAAATTGTATGAACTCCTAAATTTGGATTAAAACTTATTTTGCAACCCTTTTGTAGAGGTTTCGGACGAGCGGGTTTAAACGAGCCGAACAATGGACCCGTTAAAATATTAACTGAGTAAAAAGAACAGAAATCAAGTTTTTGCAATATAATCGTGTTGAAAAGCTCTTAATAAATTATATGAACTCCTAAAATTTGATTAAAATTTATTTTGCGATCTTTTTTGTAAAGGGTTCGGACGAGCGGGTCTAAATGGGCCAAACAATGGACCCGTTAGAATCTTAACTGAGTAAAAAGTACAGAAAACGAGTTTTGCAATATAATCGTATAGAAAAGCTCGTAATCAATTGTATGAACTCCTAAATTTGGATTAAAACTTATTTTGCAACCCTTTTGTAGAGGTTTCGGACGAGCGGTTTTAAATGGGCCGAACAATGGACCCGTTAGAATTTTAACTGAGTAAAAAGCACAAAAATCGAGTTTTTGCAATATAATTGTGCAGAAAAGCTCGTGATCAATTGTATGAACTCCTAAATTTGGATTAAAACTTATTTTGCAACACTTTTGTAGAGGTTTCGGACGAGCGGGTCTAAATGGGCCGAACAATGGACACGTTAAAATATTAACTGAGTAAAAAGAACAGAAATCGAGTTTTTGCAATATAATCATGTTGGAAAGCTCTTAATCAATTATATGATCTCCTAAAATTTGATTAAAACATATTTTGCGATCTTTTTTGAAAAGGTTTCGGACGAGCGGGTCTAAATGGAGCGAACAATGGACCCGTTAGAATTTTAACTGAGTAAAAAGTACAGAAAATCGAGTTTTTGCAATATAATCGTATTGAAAAGCTCGTAATCAATTGTATGAACTCCTAAATTTGGATTAAAACTTATTTTGCAACCCTTTTGTAGAGGTTTCGGACGAGCGGGTCTAAACGGGCCGAACAATGGACCCGTTAGAATATTAACTAAGTAAAAAGAACAAAAATCAAGTTTTTGCAATATAATAGTGTTGAAAAGCTCTTAATCAATTATATGAACTCCTAAAATTTGATTAAAAATTATTTTGCGATCTTTTTTGTAAAGGGTTCGGACGAGCGGGTCTAAATGGGACAAACAATAGACTCGTTAGAATCTTAACTGAGTAAAAAGTACAAAAATCGAGTTTTTGCATTATAATCGTATTGAAAAGCTCCTAATCAATTGTATGAACTCCTAAATTTGGATTAAAACTTATTTTGCAACCCTTTTGTAGAGGTTTCGGACGAGCGGTTCTAAATGGGCCGAACAATGGACCCGTTAGAATTTTAAATGAGTAAAAAGCAGAAAAATCGAGTTTTTGCAATATAATTGTACTGTAAAGCTCGTAATCAATTGTATGAACTCCTAAATTTGGATTAAAACTTATTTTGCATCCCTTTTGTCGAGGTTTCGGACGAGCGGGTCTAAATGGGCCGAACAATGAACCCGTTAGAATATTAACTGAGTAAAAAGAACAGAAATTGAGTTTTTGCAATATAATCGTGTTGAAAAGTTCTTAATCAATTATATGATCTCCTAAAATTTGATTAAAATATATTTTGCGATCTTTTTTGTAAAGGTTTCGGACGAGCGGGTCTAAATGGGCCGAAAATGGACCCGTTAGAATTTTAACTAAGTAAAAAGTACATAAATCGAGTTTTTGCAACATAATAGCGTTGAAAAGCTCGTAATCAATTGTATGAACTCCTAAATTTTGATTAAAACTTATTTTGCAACCCTTTTGTAGAGGTTTCGGACGAGCGAGTCTAAATGGGCCGAACAATGGACCCGATAGAATTTTAACTGAGTAAAAAGAACTGTAATCGAGATTTTGCAATATAATCATGTTGAAAAGCTCTTAATAAATTATATGAACTCCGAAAATTTGATTCTAACATATTTTGCGGTCTTTTTTGTAAAGGTTTCGGACGAGCGGGTCTAACTGGGCCAAACAATGGACCCGTTAGAATTTTAACTGAGTAAAAAGCACAAAAATCGAGTTTTTGCAATATAATTGTGTTGAAAAGCTCGTAATCAATTGTATGAACTCCTAAATTTGTATTAAAACTTATTTTGCAACCCTTTTGTAGAGGTTTCGGACGAGCGGGTCTAAATGGGCCGAACAATGGACCCGTTAGAATATTAACTGAGTAAAAAGAACATAAATCGAGTTTTTGCAATATAATCGTGTTGAAAAGCTCTTAATCAATTATATGAACTCCTAAAATTTGATTAAAACTTATTTTGCGATCTTTTTTGTAAATGTTTCAGACGAGCGGGTCTAAATGGGCCGAACAATGGACCCGTTAGAATTTTAACTCAGTAAAAACTACATAAATCGAGTTTTTGCAATATAATCGTGTTGAAAAGCTCGTAATCAATTGTATGAACTCCTAAATTTTTATTAAAACTTATTTTGCAACCCTTTTGTAGTGGTTTCGGACAAGCGGGTCTAAATGGGCCGAACAATGGACCCGATAGAATTTTACCTGAGTAAAAAGCACAAAAATTGAGTTTTTGCAATATAATTGTGTTGAAAATCTCGTAATCAATTGTATGAACTCCTAAATTTGGATTAAAACTTATTTTGCAACCCTTTTTGCAGAGGTTTCGGACGAGCGGGTCTAAATGGGCCGAACAATGGACCCGACAGAAATCAAGTTTTTGCAATATAGTCGTGTTGAAAAGCTCGTAATCAATTATATGAAATCCTAAAATTTGATTAAAACTTATTTTGCGATCTTTTTTGTAAATGTTTCAGACGAGCGGGTCTAAATGGGGCGAACAATGGACCCTTTAGAATTTTAACTGAGTAAAAAGAACAAAAATCGAGTTTTTGCAATATAATAGTGTTGAAAAGCTCGTAATCAATTGTATGAACTTCGAAATTTGGATTAAAACTTATTTTGCAACCCTTTTGTAGAGGTTTCGGACGAGCGGGTCTAAATGGGGCGAACAATGGACCCTTTAGAATATTAACTAAGTAAAAAGAACATAAATCGAGTTTTTGCAATATAATTGTGTTGAAAATCTCGTAATCAATTGTATGAACTCCTAAATTTGGATTAAAACTTATTTTGCAACCCTTTTGTAGAGGTTTCGGACGAGCGGGTCTAAATGGGCCGAATAATGGACCCGTTAGAATATTAACTGAGTAAAAAGAACAGTAATCAAGTTTTTGCAATATAATCGTGTTGAAAAGCTCTTAATCAATTATATGAACTCCTAAAATTTGACTAAAATTTATTTTGCGATCTTTTTAGTAAAGGTTTCGGACGAGCGGGTCTAAATGGGCCGAACAATGGACCCGTTAGAATTTTAACTGAGTAAAAAGAATAGTAATCGAGTTTTTGAAATATAAACATGTTGAAAAGCTCGTAATCAATTATATGCATTCCTAAATTTGGATTAAAACTTATTTTGCAACCCCTTTTGTATAGGTTTCGGACGATCGAGTCTAAATGGGCCGAACAATGGACCCGTTAGAATTTTCATTGAGTAAAAAGCACAAAATCGAGTTTTTACAATATAATTGTGTTGAAAAGCTCGTAATCAATTGTATGAACTCCTAAATTTGGATTAAAACTTATTTTGCAACCCTTTTATAGAGGTTTCGGACGAGCGGGTCTAAATGGGACGAACACTGGACCCGTTAAAATATTAACTGAGTAAAAAGAACAGAAATCAAGTTTTTGCAATATAGTCATGTTGAAAAGCTCTTAATAATTTATATGAAATCGTAAAATTTGATTAAAATTTATTTTGCGATCTTTTTTGTAAAGGTTTCGGACGAGCGGGTCTAAATGGGACGAACAATGGACCCGTTAGAATTTTAACTGAGTAAAAAGTACAGAAATCAAGTTTTTGCAATATAATCGTGTTGAAAACTCGTAATCAATTGTATGAACTCCTAAATTTGGATTAAAACTTATTTTGCAACCCTTTTGTAGAGGTTTCAGACGAGCAGGTCTAAATGGGCCGAACAATGGACCCGTTAGAATTTTAATTGAGTAAAAATCACAAAAATCAAGTTTTTGCAATATAATTGTGTTGAAAAGCTCATAATCAATTGTATGAACTCCTAAATTTGGGTTAAAACTTATTTTGCAACCCTTTTGTAGAGGTTTCGGACGAGCGGGTCTAAATGGGCCGAACAATGGACCCGTTAGAAGTTTAACTGAGTAAAAAGTACAGAAATCAAGTTTTTGCAATATAATCGTGTTGAAAAGCTCTTAATCAATTATATGAACTCCTAAAATTTTATTAGAACTTATTTTGCGATCTTTTTTGTAAAGGTTTCGAACGAGTGGGTCTAAATGGGCCGAACAATGGACCCGTTAGAATTTTAACTGAGTAAAAAGTACATAAATCGAGTTTTATCAATATAATCGTGTTGAAAAGTTCGTAATCAATTGTATGAACTCCTAAATTTTGATTAAAACTTATTTTGCAAACCTTTTGTAGAGGTTTCGGACGAGCGGGTCTAAATGGGCCGAAAAATGGACCCGTTGGAATTTTAACTTAGTATAAAGCAAAAAAATCGAGTTTTTGCAATGTAATTGTGTTGAAAAGCTCGTAATCAATTGTATGAACTCCTAAATTTGGATTAAAACTTATTTTGCAACCCTTTTGTAGAGGTTTCAGACGAGCGGGTCTAAATTGGCCAAACAATGGACCCGTTAGAATATTAACTGAGTAAAAAGAACAGAAATCGAGTTTTTGCAATATAATCGTGTTGAAAATCTCTTAATCAATTATATGAACTCCTAAAATTTGATTAAAACTTATTTTGCGATCTTTTTTGTAAAGGTTTCGGATGAGCGGGTCTAAATGGGCCGAACAATGGACCCGTTAGAATTTTAACTGAGTAAAAAGAACTGTAATCGAGATTTTGCAATATAATCTTGTTGAAAAGCTCGTAATCAATTGTATGAACTTCTAAATTTTGATTAAAACTTATTTTGCAACCCTTTTGTAGAGGTTTCGGACGAGCGGGTCTAAATGGGCCTAACAATGGACTCGTTAGAATTTTACCTAAGTAAAAAGAACAAAAGTCGAGTTTTTGCAATATAATTGTGTTGAAAAGCTCGTAATCAATTGTATGAACTCCTAAATTTGGATTAGAACTTATTTTGCAACCCTTTTGTAGAGGTTTTGGACGAGCAGGTTTAATGGGCCGAACAATGGACCCGTTAGAATTTTAACTGAGTAAAAAGTAAAGAAATCAAGTTTTTGCAATATAGTCGTGTTGAAAAGCTCGTAATCAATTATATGAAATCCTAAAATTTGACTCTAACTTGTTTTTCAGTTTTTTTGTAGAGGTTTCGGACGAGCGGGACTAAATGGGGCGAACAATGGACCCTTTAGAATTTTAACTGAGTAAAAATAGAAGAAATCGAGTTTTTGCAATATAATCGTGTTGAAAAGCTCATAAACAATTGTATGAACTCCTAAATTTGGATTAAAACTTATTTTCAACCCTTTTGTAGTGGTTTCGGACGAGCGGGTCTAAATGGGTCGAACAATGGACCCGTTAGAATTTTAACTGAGTAAAAGGAACTGTAATCGAGATTTTGCAATATAATCGTGTTGAAAAGCTCGTAATCAATTATATGAACTCCTAAAATTTGATTCTAACTTCTTTTGCGGTCTTTTTTGTAAAGGTTTCGGAGGAGCGGGTCTAACTGGGCCAAACAATGGACCCGTTAGAATTTTAACTGAGTAAAAAGCACAAAAATCGAGTTTTTGCAATATAATTGTGTTGAAAAGCTCGTAATCAATTGTATGAACTCCTAAATTTGGATTAAAACTTATTTTGCAACCCTTTTGTAGAGGTTTCGGACGAGCGGGTCTAAATGGGCCGAACAATGGACCCGTTAGAATATTAACTGAGTAAAAAGAACAGAAATCGAGTTTTTTCAATATAATCGTGTTGAAAAGCTCTTAATCAATTATATTAACTGTAAAAAGAACTTATTTTGAAAAGCTCTTAATCAATTATATGAACTCCTAAAATTTGATTAAAACTTATTTTGCGATCTTTTTTGTAAATGTTTCAGACGAGCAGGTCTAAATGGGCCGAACAATGGACCCGTTAGAATTTTAACTTAGTAAAAACTACATAAATCGAGTTTTTGCAACATAATAGCGTTGAAAAGCTCGTAATCAATTGTATGAACTCCTAAATTTTGATTAAAACTTATTTTGCAACCCTTTTGTAGAGGTTTCGGACGAGCGAGTCTAAATGGGCCGAACAATGGACCCGATAGAATTTTAACTGAGTAAAAAGAACTGTAATCGAGATTTTGCAATATAATCATGTTGAAAAGCTCTTAATCAATTATATGAACTCCGAAAATTTGATTCTAACATATTTTGCGGTCTTTTTTGTAAAGGTTTCGGACGAGCGGGTCTAACTGGGCCAAACAATGGACCCGTTAGAATTTTAACTGAGTAAAAAGCACAAAAATCGAGTTTTTGCAATATAATTGTGTTGAAAAGCTCGTAATCAATTGTATGAACTCCTAAATTTGGATTAAAACTTATTTTGCAACCCTTTTGTAGAGGTTTCGGACGAGCGGGTCTAAATGGGCCGAACAATGGACCCGTTAGAATATTAACTGAGTAAAAAGAACATAAATCGAGTTTTTGCAATATAATCGTGTTGAAAAGCTCTTAATCAATTATATGAACTCCTAAAATTTGATTAAAACTTATTTTGCGATCTTTTTTGTAAAGGTTTCGGACGAGCGGGTCTAAATGGGACGAACAATGGACCCGTTAGAATTTTAACTGAGTAAAAAGTACAGAAATCAAGTTTTTGCAATATAATCGTGTTGAAAACTCGTAATCAATTGTATGAACTCCTAAATTTGGATTAAAACTTATTTTGCAACCCTTTTGTAGAGGTTTAGGACGAGCAGGTCTAAATGGGACGAACAATGGACCCGTTAGAATTTTAACTGAGTAAAAATCACAAAAATCAAGTTTTTGCAATATAATTGTGTTGAAAAGCTCATAATCAATTGTATGAACTCCTAAATTTGGGTTAAAACTTATTTTGCAACCCTTTTGTAGAGGTTTCGGACGAGCGGGTCTAAATGGGCCGAACAATGGACCCGTTAGAAGTTTAACTGAGTAAAAAGTACAGAAATCAAGTTTTTGCAATATAATCGTGTTGAAAAGCTCTTAATCAATTATATGAACTCCTAAAATTTGATTAGAACTTATTTTGCGATCTTTTTTGTAAAGGTTTCGAATGAGTGGGTCTAAATGGGCCGAACAATGGACCCGTTAGAATTTTAACTGAGTAAAAATTACATAAATCGAGTTTTATCAATATAATCGTGTTGAAAAGTTCGTAATCAATTGTATGAACTCCTAAATTTTGATTAAAACTTATTTTGCAAACCTTTTGTAGAGGTTTCGGACGAGCGGGTCTAAATGGGCCGAAAAATGGACCCGTTGGAATTTTAACTTAGTAAAAAGCAAAAAAATCGAGTTTTTGCAATGTAATTGTGTTGAAAAGCTCGTAATCAATTGTATGAACTCCTAAATTTGGATTAAAACTTATTTTGCAACCCTTTTGTAGAGGTTTCGGACGAGCGGGTCTAAATTGGCCGAACAATGGACCCGTTAGAATATTAACTGAGTAAAAAGAACAGAAATCGAGTTTTTGCAATATAATCGTGTTGAAAATCTCTTAATCAATTATATGAACTCCTAAAATTTGATTAAAACTTATTTTGCGATCTTTTTTTTAAAGGTTTCGGATGAGCGGGTCTAAATGGGCCGAACAATGGACCCGTTAGAATTTTAACTGAGTAATAAGAACTGTAATCGAGATTTTTCAATATAATCTTGTTGAAAAGCTCGTAATCAATTGTATGAACTTCTAAATTTTGATTAAAACTTATTTTGCAACCTTTTTGTAGAGGTTTCGGACGAGCGGGTCTAAATGGGCCTAACAATGGACTCGTTAGAATTTTACCTAAGTAAAAAGAACAAACGTCGAGTTTTTGCAATATAATTGTGTTGAAAAGCTCGTAATCAATTGTATGAACTCCTAAATTTGGATTAGAACTTATTTTGCAACCCTTTTGTAGAGGTTTTGGACGAGCGGGTTTAATGGGCCGAACAATGGACCCGTTAGAATTTTAACTGAGTAAAAAGTAAAGAAATCAAGTTTTTGCAATATAGTCGTGTTGAAAAGCTCGTAATCAATTATATGAAATCCTAAAATTTGACTCTAACTTGTTTTGCAGTTTTTTTGTAGAGGTTTCGGACGAGCGGGTCTAAATGGGGCGAACAATGGACCCTTTAGAATTTTAACTGAGTAAAAATAGAAGAAATCGAGTTTTTGCAATATAATCGTGTTGAAAAGCTCGTAAACAATTGTATGAACTCCTAAATTTTGGATTAAAACTTATTTTGCAACCCTTTTGTAGTGGTTTCGGACGAGCGGGTCTAAATGGGTCGAACAATGGACCCGTTAGAATTTTAACTGAGTAAAAAGAACTGTAATCGAGATTTTGCAATATAATCGTGTTGAAAAGCTCGTAATCAATTATATGAACTCCTAAAATTTGATTCTAACTTCTTTTGCGGTCTTTTTTGTAAAGGTTTCGGACGAGCGGGTCTAAATGGGCCGAACAATGGACCCGTTAGAATTTTAACTGAGTAAAAAGTACAGAAAATCGAGTGTTTGCAATATAATCGTATTGAAAAGCTCGTAATCAATTGTATGAACTCCTAAATTTGGATTAAAACTTATTTTGTAACCCTTCTGTAGAGGTTTCGGACGAGCGAGTTTAATGGGCCGAACAATGGACCCGTTAGAATATTAACTGAGTAAAAAGTAAAGAAATCAAGTTTTTGCAATATAGTCATGTTGAAAAGCTCGTAATCAATTATATGAAATCCTAAAATTTGACTCTAGCTTGTTTTGCGGTCTTTTTTGTAGAGTTTTCGAACGAGCGGGTCTAAATGGGGCGAACAATGGACCCTTTAGAATTTTAACTGAGTAAAAAGAACAAAAATCGAGTTTTTGCAATATAATTGTGTTGAAAAGTTCGTAATCAATTGTATGAACTCCTAAATTTGGATTAAAACTTATTTTGTAACCCTTTTGTAGAGGTTTCGAACGAGCGAGTCTAAATGGGCCGAACAATGGACCCGTTAGAATATTAACTGAGTAAAAAGAACAGTAATCAAGTTTTTGCAATATAATCGTGTTGAAAAGCTCTTAATCAATTATATGAACTCCTAAAATTTGATTAAAATTTATTTTGCGATCTTTTTTGTAAGGGTTTCGGACGAGCGGGTCTAAATGGGTCGAACAATAGACCCGTTAGAATTTTAACTGAGTAAAAAGTACAGAAATCGAGTTTTTGCAATATAATCGTGTAACCCCCTTAACCCGGCCTAGACGGTTGACCCGAATTAAGAAAGTCACACGGGGAAAACCAAAGTCAACCCGAAAGTCAACCTTGATTAACGACCCTTTTTTTTCTTTTTAAACTTGTCTAGATGCACATTAAGCCTAATTGTGATCACACAAACATCATACCAAAAGATCACAAACATCAGAGATCAAACAGGGACTCAATTGAAAAACAGGGACTCAATTGAACAATTTACAACTTTAGGGACCAAATTGTAAATTCTGATAATTATAAGGACTTAACCCAAATTGAAGTTACCAACTTGAAATTAATCAGGTTTCATGCTTCTCTGTGAAATTTCAGCTCAAAAGGACTTCCCAAACTCATACAATTGCACAAACAAGTTTCAGGACCAAAACGCAAACAATTCAAAACACATAACTGCCACTGTCAGCCCCCAACGGTCGACCGTTCCGAAACGGGAGACAGCCCGTTCCAAAACGCGGGGCCGTTCCGAAACAGGCATAGCCCGTTTCGAAACGGGGGTCTGGCAGTGGCCTTTCCGTTTCGGAACGGCCCCCTCCCGTTTCGGACGCCTGGGCACGATTAAGGCACCCGTTCCGAAACGGTAGGTGCTGTTCCGAAACACCCTGCCCAGATTGCTCCAAAACTTCACTTTAAACATGCAATTACACAACCAATCATGCTCCGAATGTCACCAAACTTTGCCAACATGCAATTCAACATATAAGGGACATAATGGCATCATCAATTCAACCAAACATCATCATATGCAAAAAGCCCCAATTCTATAGGCATGCTTCCTACACAAGCTAGATATTCAAGCACCAAACTTACAAAACAAGCATATAAAGATCCAATCCAAAGACCAACAATCTTAACATCAAGAAACATACTTAGGGAGTACAAAACACCTCCCAAAACATACACATGGTTTCCCCATTGCCAAATCACCCAAAAGCTAAAATGTTTAACAAAAACCTTCCATACATTGAGCTTTACTTGCACTTGAATTCTTGCCCTTCTTGCTGCCCTCAAAAGTTCTCTAATGCTCTGCATTATTGAATCAAGGAAAACGAAGAGAGCGTAAGCAAAAGCTTAGTGAGGAATGCTCTTAAAAACCATCCAATAATGCATTTGTAAAACACTTTATTAAACATGCTTTAAACCATCATTTACACATGCTCAAAAGCATACTTAAACATGCATCTCATGCATCAAATCATAACATGTCATATTGGCTACAAGTGATAAATTCCATTTCTTTAAACACAAGTTCATCAACTTTCACCCCAAGGACTTTTAAACACCTTGGCCCCAAGGACTTTTAAACACCTTGGCCTATGGACTTTTAAACACCATAGAATGCATCTCATCAAGGACTTTTAAACACCTTGATCCCAAGGACTTTTAAACACCTTGGCCATGGACTTTTAAACACCATGAAATGTATCACATCAAGGACTTTTAAACACCTTGATCCCAAGGACTTTTAAACACCTTGGCCTATGGACTTTTAAACACCATAGAAAAGGATCACCTAAGGACTTTTAACCACCTTAGTGTCCACAACATGAACCATCCAAGGACTTTTAACCACCTTGATGTTCATAAGTAACAAGGCTCACTCAAGGACTTTTAACCACCTTAGTGACCTTAACATTTTAAAAACATCACTTGCCAATATACATCATTTTCATCACTTACATCACTGTTTTAAAGCATAAAACCAAGCCATATTCATCATGCATTTAAAAGCATTAAACCACATCATTTCAATGTACAAAAGCAAGGAACTCCTACCTAGAGTTACCTTCAACATATGGCTTACATCATCAGCAAAAACCATGCTAAAACATGCTTCCAAAACAGTATGTAAAACATGCAAATTATCATTTCGCATCACAACAAAATCATGGCCACCACTAGAGAGAAATTCCGAAAACTTACGCTCGAGCTTAGCAAAGTTGTTTAGACTTAAACTAAGCTCCCAAGACATTGGTTTCAAAGCCGAAAACCCAATTTCACTCACCGATTCCACTTCGCCTCTTGCCGAAGTACCAATTCAAGCCTCTGGATCAACAACTCTTGGATCCAAAGATGCCTCCCCTGATTAAACACATTAAAGCAGAGGTTTAATGCATCATCAAGCATCAAAAGCTTCAATGAAAGCACTCAAACTCGCTGCTCTCATTCCCACTCCAATTTCGGCCACCAAACACAACCGAAATTGCATCAAAACCACTTCTCAACAAAGCCCAGCCATAAACCAGCAAAACCTAACATCCATTAACACCATAAAACATCTAAAAACAACCTACAAACATCCTTATACCTCCAGCAACAACAGATCCACAAGATCACCACAAAAACATCCAAGAAACATAAGCTAAACTTAGGAAACACAACCTATCCGGGATTGCATCAATCAAAACTCATTTCCTTATCAATTTAGAGTTCATTTAACATCAAAAACACATCTCAAATCACAGGTTAATCAGATCTAACGAAAATCATGAAAAATCATCAAATCTTGCATTATAAGCCAAGATCCAATTCCAAACTCAAATGCCTTCAATTAAACATCAATTAAGACTTGAGAACTTGGGAATTTCAGTAAAGAACTGGTAGTTTAGAGGAGAAGGACGTTCTTACCTCCAAACTTGTGTTTCTCCACTTTTTGGAATTAAAATCCTTGAAGAATCAAGAAGCAATTGAAGAGGTTTTGAAGATATGTTGATTAGGAATCAAATGAGAGTTAAAAGGAGAGATTTAAGTGAGAAAAACAGAATCAAATCTCTGGAAATGGTGTGTTTGGTTTGAGAGAAAAAGAGAGAAGAAAATTGGAAGTTAGTTGAGAAAATTGCCAAATGAGTTTTTCCCTCCTTTTGATTCACTTTAAAATCAGAATTAAAACTCTAAATATCTTAGAAAAATCTGGAGAAATCACCTTTGGATTAATAGCCCCTTAAAGATTCAAAGTTTCAACTCTTTATAAAATAGTCACAAAACTTTCAAAAATTACATTTTGGTCACTAGCCAAAATGTCATACTTCCAAAACCCATTTTTCAAAATTGATTTCACAGTTCACTTAATTATATTAAAAGATGATTTTAGAACATTTTTCCATATTTTTAATGCAACCCGAACTAGGCTTTCCTAATTTCACCTCTTAAGATTCGAACAGGACTTTGACCAAACCGGTCAACGCCCAAAACTTCTAAGCCCAAAACCGGGGCGTTACAACTCTCCTCCCCTTAAGAAATTTCGTCCTCGAAATTTACCTGAAGGAAAGAGATAAGGAAACTGCTTCAGCATGTCTTCCTTCCGCTCCCACGTGGCTTCCTCAACACCGCGATGCTTCCACAGCACCTTCACCAACTCAATGGTCTTGCCACGAAGAACCTTGCTATCCGAATCCAGAACCTTCACCGGTTCCTCATCATAGGTCAAATCCGGATTCAAAACCACTTCCTCCACAGGCATCACATGCGAAGGATCAGATCTATACTTCCGGAGCATAGAAACATGAAACACATCATGAATCTTCTCCAACTCCTGAGGTAACCTCAACCGATACGCAACAGGACCCACACGCTCAACCACCTCATATGGTCCAATGTATCTAGGGCTCAACTTACCCTTCCGGCCAAACCGCATCACCTTTTTCCAAGGCGAAACCTTCAAGAACACACGGTCACCCACCGCATACTCTATCTCCTTACGCTTCAAATCCGTGTAAGACTTCTGCCGATCAAAAGCAGCCTTTAACCGTTCACAAATGAGCTTTACCTTCTCTGTGGTCCCTTTCAACAAAGCCGGCATCGAAACCAACTTTTGACCAGTTTCAACCCAACAAAGAGGAGTCCTACACTTCCTCCCGTACAAAGCCTCATAAGGTGCCATCTGTATGCTCGCCTGATAACTGTTGTTATAAGCAAACTCAACCAAAGGCAGATGCTTCTCCCAAGAACCTTGGAACTCAATCACGCAGCACCTCAACATATCCTCCAAAATCTGGATAACTCGCTCAGACTGACCATCCGACTGAGGATGATAGGATGTACTGAAATGCAACCTTGTACCCAGAGCTTGATGCAAACACTGCCAGAACCGCGATGTGAACCTCGGATCCCTATCCGACACAATCGACTTAGGCACACCATGCAGCCGCACAATCTCAGCAATGTACAGCTCTGCCAGCTTATCCAAAGAAAACGTAGTATGCACAGGCAAGAAATGCGCACACTTCGTCAGGCGATCCACAATCACCCAGACCGAATTCTTTTTCGATGGAGACAAAGGTAAACCAGATACAAAATCCATGGTAACCCTCTCCCACTTCCATTCAGGGATTTTCAACGGTTGCAACAAACCTGAAGGAAACTGATGCTCAGCCTTAACTCGCTGACACACCAAACACTTGCTCACGAACTCCGCAACATCCTTCTTCAAACCAACCCAATAGTACTCATCACGAAGATCACGATACATCTTAGTACTACCAGGGTGCATAGCAAAAGGACTACTATGACCTTCAGTCAGAATAGCACGCCTCAACTCAGCATCATTGGGCACTACTATCCGACTCCCAAAACACAGCACACCATCATCATTGAAACAGAAATCCGAAGGTCTACCCTCCGCGATATCCTGAACATGAGACACCAAGGAATCATCCAACAACTGCTTATCCTTGATCAACTGAACCATAGACGGCTTCACATGCAACTCAGCCACAAGACCACCATCACGCGATATGCTCAAGCTAGCAAACATGGCTCTCAACTCAACAGCTACCTTCCTACTCAAGGCATCAGCAACAACATTAGCTTTTCCAGGATGATACTCAATCGTCAGATCATAATCCTTGAGCAACTCCAACCAACGCCGCTGCCTAAGATTCAACTCCTTCTGAGACATCAGGTACCTCAAACTCTTGTGATCTGTGTACACAGTACACTTCTCACCATACAGATAATGCCTCCAGATCTTCAGAGCAAAAACCACTGCAGCCAGCTCAATATCGTGCGTAGGGTAATTGCGCTCATGCACTTTCAACTGCCGCGATGCATAAGCCACCACCTTACCCTCCTGCATTAGCACACACCCCAAACCAACATAGGATGCATCACTGTAAACCACAAACTCTTTCCCTGATTCAGGCTGAATCAAGATAGGAGCTTGCGTCAAAGCCGCTTTCAGCTTCTCAAAAGCCTGCTGTCTCGCTTCTGTCCACTCATACTTAACATCCTTCTGCAACAGCTTTGTCAAAGGAGCAGCAATCTTGGAAAACCCATCCACAAACCTTCGGTAGTATCCCGCCAAACCAAGGAAACTACGGACCTCATGAACAGACTTAGGAACCTTCCAGCTCATCACCGCCTCAATCTTCTGAGGATCAACACGAATCCCCTCAGCTGAGACCACATGCCCAAGAAAAACCACCTCTCTTAACCAGAACTCACACTTGCTCAGCTTAGCATAAAGCTGATTCTCCAACAAAGCTTGCAAAACAATCCTCAAATGCTCTTCATGCTCCTCCTCAGTACGCGAGTACACGAGGATATCATCTATGAACACCACAACAAACTTGTCCAGGTATTCATGAAACACACGATTCATCATGTCCATGAAAGCAGCAGGAGCATTTGTCAACCCAAACGGCATCACAAGGAACTCATAATGCCCATACCTTGTCCTGAAAGTTGTCTTAGGCACATCCACATCCTTCACCTTCAACTGATAATACCCTGACCTCAAGTCAATCTTAGAGAACACAGCAGCTCCCCGAAATTGATCAAAGAGATCATCAATCCTCGGCAAAGGATACCGATTCTTGATAGTCAACTTGTTCAGCTGACGGTAATCAATGCACATTCTCATAGTGCCATCCTTCTTCTTCACAAACAAGACCGGTGCTCCCCAAGGTGACACACTCGGCCGGATGAAACCACGATCAAGCAACTCTTGCAACTGCGTCTTCAGCTCCTTCAGCTCCTTAGGTGCCATTCTATAGGGAGTAATGGACACAGGAGTTGTATTCTCATACAGCTCAATTCCAAACTCCACCTCGCGGTTAGGAGGTAAACCAGGCAACTCCTCAGGAAAAACACCAGGAAACTCCTTTACAACCCTGATATCTTGCACCCTCAACTCCTTAGAGCTAGGATTCATCACAAAAGCTAGGTAAGCTTCGCAACCTTGCCTCAGCATCCTACTTGCCTCCAAAGAAGACACAACATTGGCAAGAAACTTCACATTCTCACCAACCACAACAACTTCATAATCATCCGCAAGCTTAAGCGAAACACGCTTATTCTCACAATCCACAACAGCACGATGCTCAGCAAGCCAATCCATACCAAGGATCACATCAAAACCATAGAAGGGCAACTCCATAAGATCAACATGAAAGACATGCTCTTGAACAACCAAAGGGCACCTTCTATACAACTTTCGAGTCACAACAGTCTCACCAAAAGAACTAGTGACCCGAACACCAACATCCAAAGACTCAACAGGCAAACCAAGCAATTCAGCATGCTCACGAAGAATATATGAATGCGTAGATCCAGAATCAATCAAAGAAAGCAATGACAAGGACTGCAAAGTAAAGGTACCTGCAATCACATCCGCATCATTCCTGCCCTCTCTCTGAGCATACACCCTCGCTTGGCCTCCACCTTCAGGCTGAATAGCTACAACATGAGCTACCCCTCGGCCACCTTCCTCTCTCCTCTGGAAATTACCACGGCCGCGCCCACGACCTCTCTGTGGTGCAGCAACAACAGGAGCACGCACCTGCTCACCAGCCATCCTCGGACAATCTCGCCTTATGTGGTCTGCAGAACCACAATTCCAGCACCCGTTACCAGCAGCCGCAACAGGAGCTTGTGCCACTCTCTCAGCACGAGGACAGTCACGCTTCAAGTGACCACGGGAACCACAGATCCAACAAGCACTAGGATCAGCTCTAGCATTGCCTCCTCTAGCAGGTGCACCACCACCTCTCCTGGCTGAGGATTGATACTTCTGATCTCGTCCCTTCTTGTTCCGTCCACCTCCGGAACTATACTCAGCAGCTCGCTTGCCAGCACCCTTAGCAGACAAACTCAGGTTCATCTCAACGTCCTTTGCTCGGCCCACCAACACATCAAAATCAACATACTCGGCGGCCAGCAAATACATCTTAACATCCGTCACAAGACCGTAACGAAACCTCTCGCACCTAGCCCTCTCATCAGGTATCAACTCCGGTGCATACTGACTGAGCCATACAAACTGTACCTCGTACTCAGCTACACTCATGCTCCCTTGGGTAAGAGACATGAATTCCCGCTTTTTCTCATCCAGATATCTCACTCCCAGATATCTTCTTTTAAACACATTCTGAAAGAATGTCCAGGTAACATCAGCTTCAGCCATTCCAGAAATGGTAGTCGTCCACCATGTATAAGCATCGTCCTGCAGCAAAGACACAACACAGCCCAGCTTTTGCACATCCGTGCAACTCATCTGACCCAAGATACGCTTGGTACTTTCCAGCCAAGCCTCAGAACTCTCAGCTGACAAACCTCTAAACTCAGTCCCTCCAAGACTGCGCAGACGCTCCAAAGGCAATCTGACTCCAGCATCTCCCTGATGCCCAGCTCCCTGAGCTCCAGCTACTGCTGCTCGAAAAGCACCCGCAATAGCTTGTACCAAAACAGACATATCAGGCATAGCTTGCCCCTGACCAACCTCTGGTCCAGAAGCTCCAGCACCAGCATCAGCTGCAGCTTCAGCTCTCGCACCTCCAGCACCACCACCAGGCGGAGGAGGGGGTAACACAGCACTACCAGTGTGCTCTTCGTTCTCATTCTCGTTAGGAGCCGTAGCTCTCGCATTACCTCTTAACTCTCTACGTGGTGCCATACTTTTACCATGCAATCACAACACAAATAAAACAAAGTCAGGCCCAGCAAGGTAAGCAATCCAAGTATTCAAGCTCAATTTCATTTCAAAACAACATCTTTCCTTTAGCTTTTGTTTGGCAATGGGTACCCTCAACATGCAACATCAGAGCATACAACTCAACTGCATCAACATTTCAAACCACTGAACATGCTTCCAAACAACAAGCATTCATAGCATACATACTTCAATCATGCATACAAACATTCCCAATTACTCGAGAACTCAGCTCTGATACCACCAAATGTAACCCCCTTAACCCGGCCTAGACGGTTGACCCGAATTAAGAAAGTCACACGGGGAAAACCAAAGTCAACCCGAAAGTCAACCTTGATTAACGACCCTTTTTTTTCTTTTTAAACTTGTCTAGATGCACATTAAGCCTAATTGTGATCACACAAACATCATACCAAAAGATCACAAACATCAGAGATCAAACAGGGACTCAATTGAAAAACATGGACTCAATTGAACAATTTACAACTTTAGGGACCAAATTGTAAATTCTGATAATTATAAGGACTTAACCCAAATTGAAGTTACCAACTTGAAATTAATCAGGTTTCATGCTTCTCTGTGAAATTTCAGCTCAAAATGACTTCCCAAACTCATACAATTGCACAAACAAGTTTCAGGACCAAAACGCAAACAATTCAAAACACATAACTGCCACTGTCAGCCCCCAACGGTCGACCGTTCCGAAACGGGAGACAGCCCGTTCCGAAACGCGGGGCCGTTCCGAAACAGGCATAGCCCGTTTCGAAACGGGGGTCTGGTAGTGGCCTTTCCGTTTCGGAACGGCCCCCTCCCGTTTCGGACGCCTGGGCACGATTAAGGCACCCGTTCCGAAACGGTAGGTGCTGTTCCGAAACACCCTGCCCAGATTGCTCCAAAACTTCACTTTAAACATGCAATTACACAACCAATCATGCTCTGAATGTCACCAAACTTTGCCAACATGCAATTCAACATATAAGGGACATAATGGCATCATCAATTCAACCAAACATCATCATATGCAAAAAGCCCCAATTCTATAGGCATGCTTCCTACACAAGCTAAATATTCAAGCACCAAACTTACAAAACAAGCATATAAAGATCCAATCCAAAGACCAACAATCTTAACATCAAGAAACATACTTAGGGAGTACAAAACACCTCCCAAAACATACACATGGTTTCCCCATTGCCAAATCACCCAAAAGCTAAAATGTTTAACAAAAACCTTCCATACATTGAGCTTTACTTGCACTTGAATTCTTGCCCTTCTTGCTGCCCTCAAAAGGTCTCTAATGCTCTGCATTATTGAATCAAGGAAAACGAAGAGAGCGTAAGCAAAAGCTTAGTGAGGAATGCTCTTAAAAACCATCCAATAATGCATTTGTAAAACACTTTATTAAACATGCTTTAAACCATCATTTACACATGCTCAAAAGCATACTTAAACATGCATCTCATGCATCAAATCATAACATGTCATATTGGCTACAAGTGATAAATTCCATTTCTTTAAACACAAGTTCATCAACTTTCACCCCAAGGACTTTTAAACACCTTGGCCCCAAGGACTTTTAAACACCTTGGCCTATGGACTTTTAAACACCATAGAATGCATCTCATCAAGGACTTTTAAACACCTTGATCCCAAGGACTTTTAAACACCTTGGCCATGGACTTTTAAACACCATGAAATGTATCACATCAAGGACTTTTAAACACCTTGATCCCAAGGACTTTTAAACACCTTGGCCTATGGACTTTTAAACACCATAGAAAAGGATCACCTAAGGACTTTTAACCACCTTAGTGTCCACAACATGAACCATCCAAGGACTTTTAACCACCTTGATGTTCATAAGTAACAAGGCTCACTCAAGGACTTTTAACCACCTTAGTGACCTTAACATTTTAAAAACATCACTTGCCAATATACATCATTTTCATCACTTACATCACTGTTTTAAAGCATAAAACCAAGCCATATTCATCATGCATTTAAAAGCATTAAACCACATCATTTCAATGTACAAAAGCAAGGAACTCCTACCTAGAGTTACCTTCAACATATGGCTTACATCATCAGCAAAAACCATGCTAAAACATGCTTCCAAAACAGTATGTAAAACATGCAAATTATCATTTCGCATCACAACAAAATCATGGCCACCACTAGAGAGAAATTCCGAAAACTTACGCTCGAGCTTAGCAAAGTTGTTTAGACTTAAACTAAGCTCCCAAGACATTGGTTTCAAAGCCGAAAACCCAATTTCACTCACCGATTCCACTTCGCCTCTTGCCGAAGTACCAATTCAAGCCTCCGGATCAACAACTCTTGGATCCAAAGATGCCTCCCCTGATTAAACACATTAAAGCAGAGGTTTAATGCATCATCAAGCATCAAAAGCTTCAATGAAAGCACTCAAACTCGCTGCTCTCATTCCCACTCCAATTTCGGCCACCAAACACAACCGAAATTGCATCAAAACCACTTCTCAACAAAGCCCAGCCATAAACCAGCAAAACCTAACATCCATTAACACCATAAAACATCTAAAAACAACCTACAAACATCCTTATACCTCCAGCAACAACAGATCCACAAGATCACCACAAAAACATCCAAGAAACATAAGCTAAACTTAGGAAACACAACCTATCCGGGATTGCATCAATCAAAACTCATTTCCTTATCAATTTAGAGTTCATTTAACATCAAAAACACATCTCAAATCACAGGTTAATCAGATCTAACGAAAATCATGAAAAATCATCAAATCTTGCATTATAAGCCAAGATCCAATTCCAAACTCAAATGCCTTCAATTAAACATCAATTAAGACTTGAGAACTTGGGAATTTCAGTAAAGAACTGGTAGTTTAGAGGAGAAGGACGTTCTTACCTCCAAACTTGTGTTTCTCCACTTTTTGGAATTAAAATCCTTGAAGAATCAAGAAGCAATTGAAGAGGTTTTGAAGATATGTTGATTAGGAATCAAATGAGAGTTAAAAGGAGAGATTTAAGTGAGAAAAACAGAATCAAATCTCTGGAAATGGTGTGTTTGGTTTGAGAGAAAAAGAGAGAAGAAAATTGGAAGTTAGTTGAGAAAATTGCCAAATGAGTTTTTCCCTCCTTTTGATTCACTTTAAAATCAGAATTAAAACTCTAAATATCTTAGAAAAATCTGGAGAAATCACCTTTGGATTAATAGCCCCTTAAAGATTCAAAGTTTCAACTCTTTATAAAATAGTCACAAAACTTTCAAAAATTACATTTTGGTCACTAGCCAAAATGTCATACTTCCAAAACCCATTTTTCAAAATTGATTTCACAGTTCACTTAATTATATTAAAAGATGATTTTAGAACATTTTTCCATATTTTTAATGCAACCCGAACTAGGCTTTCCTAATTTCACCTCTTAAGATTCGAACAGGACTTTGACCAAACCGGTCAACGCCCAAAACTTCTAAGCCCAAAACCGGGGCGTTACAAATCGTGTTGAAAAGCTCGTAATCAATTGTATGAACTCCTAAATATGGATTAAAACTTATTTTGCAACCCTTTTGTAGAGGTTTCGGACGAGCAGGTCTAAATGGGCCGAACAATGGACCCGTTAGAATATTAACTGAAGTGGCACATGCAATGCCACAATATATCATGTCATGCTACCTACTGCCACAAAATATCATAGATGACATGATTGTCTCTATCCGCCGTTATTGGTGGTCAGGACGTAGCAATAGGCGAGGATGGCCGCTGCTTTCTTGGGACTCCCTCTATACCCCCAAATCAGCAGGGGGACTCGGCTTTCGTGACCTCCATGATTTTAATCCAAATTCTAACGGTCCATTGTTCGGCCCATTTAGACCCGCTCGTCCAAAAACTCTACAAAAGGGCTGCAAAATAAGTTTTAATCCAAATTTAGGAGTTCATATAATTGATTATGAGGTTTTCAACACGATTATATTGCAAAAACTCGATTTCTGTACTTTTTACTCAGTTAAAGTTCTAACGGGTCCGTTGTTCGGCCCAATTAGACCCGCTCATCCGAAACCTCTACAAAAATGACCACAAAACAAGTTAAACCAAATTTAGGAGTTCATAAAATTTATTAAGAGCTTTTCAACACGATTATATTGCAAAAACTCGATTTTTGTACATTTTACTCAGTTAAAATTCTAACGGGTCCATTGTTCGGCACATTTAGACCCGCTCGTCCGAAACCTCTACAAAAAGGACTACAAAATAATTTTTAATCCAAAGTTAGGAGTTCATATAATTGATTACGAGATTTTCAACACGATTATTTTGCAAAAACTCGATTATTGTACTTTTTACTCAGTTAAAATACTAACGGGTCCATTGTTCGGCCCATTTAGACCCGCTCGTCCGAAACCTCTACAAAAAAGACCGTAAAACAAGTTAGAATCAAATTCTGGGAGTTCATACAATTCATTACGAGCTTTTCAACACAATAATATTGCAAAAACTCGATTTCTGTACTTTTTAGTCAATTAAAATTCTAACGGTTCCATTGTTCGGCCCATTTGGACCCGCTCGTCCGAAACCTCTACAAAAGGGTTGCAAAATAAGTTTTAATCCAAATTTAGGAGTTCGTAGATTTGATTACGAGCTTTTCAACACGATTATATTGCAAAAACTCAATTTATGTACTTTTTACTCAGTTAAAACTCTAACGGGTCCATTTTTAGGCCCATTTAGACCCGCTCGTTCGAAACCTCTACAAAAAAGACAGCAAAATAAGTTAGAATCAAATTTTAGGAGTTCATACAATTGATTACGAGCTTTTCAACACGATTATATTGCAAAAATCGATTATTGTACTTTTTACTCAGTTAAAATTCTAACGGTTCCTTTATTCGGCCCATTTAGACCCGCTCGTCCGAGACCTCTACAAAAAGGACAGCAAAACAAATTTTAATCAAAATTTAGGAGTTCATATAATTTATTACAAGCTTTTCAACACGATTATATTGCATAAACTCGATTTTTGTACTTTTTACTTAGTTAAAATTCTAATGTGTCCATTGTTCGACTCAATTAGACCCGTTCGACCGAAACCTCTACAAAAAAGACCACAAAATAAGTTGTAATCAAATTTAAGAAGTTCATATAATTGATTACGAGCTTTTCAACACGATTATAATGAAAAAACTCAATTTATGTACTTTTTACTCAGTTAAAATTCTAACAGGTCCATTGTTTGGCCCATTTAGACCCGCTCATCCGAAACCTTACAAAAAGGACTGCAAAATAAGTTTTAATCAAAATTTAGGAGTTCATATAATTGATTACGAGCTTTTAAACACGATTATATTGCAAAAACTCGATTTCTGTACTTTTTACTCTTTTAAAATTCTAACGGGTCCAATGTTCGGCCCATTTAGACCCGCTCGTCCGAAACCTCTACAAAAGGGCTGCAAAATAAGTTTTAATCCAAATTTAGGAGTTCATATAATTGATTACGAGCTTTTCAACACGATTATATTGCAAAAACTCAATTTCTGTACTTTTTACTCCATTAAAATTATAATGGGTCTATTGTTCGGCCCATTTAGACCCGCTCGTACAAAACCTCTACAAAAATGACCGCAAAACAAGTTATAATCATATTTTAGGAGATTATATAATTGATTACGAGCTTTTGAACTCGATTATATTGCAAAAACTCAATTTATGTACTTTTTACTCAGTTAAAATTTTAACGGGTCCATTGTTCGGCCCATTTAGACCCGCTCGTCCGAAACCTCTTCAAAAAGACCGCAAAATAAGTTAGAATCAAATTTTAGGAGTTCATATAATTGATAACGAGCTTTCCAACACTATTATATTGCAAAAACTCAATTTCTGAACTTTTGACTTTGTTAAAATTCTAATGGGTCCATTGTTCGGCCCATTTAGACCCGCTCGTCCGAAACCTCTACAAAAAAAGACCGCATAACAAGTCATAATCAAAATTTAGGAGTTTATATAATTGATTACGAGCTTTTCAACAGGATTATATTGCAAAAACACGATTTCTGTACTTTTTACTCCGTTAAAATTCTAAAGGGTCCATTGTTCGGCCCATTTAGACCCGCTCGTCGAAACCTCTAGAAAAAGGGCTGCAAAATAAGTTTTAATCCAAATTTATGAGTTCATATAATTGATTACGAGCTTTTCAACATGATTCTATTGCAAATACTCAATTTCTGTACTTTTTACTCAGTTAAAATTCTAACGGGTCCATTGTTCGGCCCATTTAGACCTGCTCGTCCGAAACCTTACAAAAATGACCGCAAAACAAGGTTTAATCAAATCTTAGGAGTTCATATAATTGATTACGAGGTTTCCAACACGATTATATTGCAAAAACACAATTTCTGAACTTTTGACTTAGCTAAAGTTCTAATGGGTCCATTGTTCGGCTTATTTAGACCCGCTCGTCCGAAACCTCTACAAAAAAGACCGATAAACAAGTTATAATCAAATTTTATGAGTTTATATAATTGATTACGAGCTTATCAACACGATTATATTGCAAAAACTCAATTTTTGTTCTTTTTACTCGGTTAAAATTCTAACGAGTCCATTGTTCGGCCCATTTAGACCAGCTCGTCCGAAACCTCTACAAAAGGGTTGCAAAATAAGTTTTAATCCAAATTTAGGAGTTCATACATTTGATTACAAGCTTTTCAACACGATTAAATTGCAAAAACTCAATTTCTGTACTTTTTACTTAGTTAAAATTCTAACGGGTCCATTGTTCGGCCCATTTAGAACCGCTCCTCCGAAACATCTACAAAAGGGTTGCAAAATAAGTTTCAATCCAAATTTAGGAGTTCATACAATTGATTAAGAGCTTTTCAACACGATTATATTGCAAAAACTCGATTTCTGTACTTTTTTCTCCGTTAAAATTCTAACGGGTCCATTATCCGGCCCATTTGGATACGCTCGTCCGAAACCTCTACAAAAAAGACAACAAAACAAGTTATAATCAAATTTTAAGAGTTTACATAATTGATGATGACCTTTTCAACACGATTATATTGTCAAAACTCAATTTCTGTTCTTTTTACTCCGTTAATATTCTAACGGGTCCATTGTTCGGCCCATTTAGACCCGCTCGTCCGAAACCTCAAAAAAGGGTTGCAAAATAAGTTTTAATCCAAATTTAGGAGTTCATACAATTGATTACGAGCTTTTCAACACGATTATATTGCAAAAACACGATTTTTGTACTTTTTACTCCGTTAAAATTCTAACGGGTCCATTGTTCGGCCCATTTAGACCCGCTTGTTCGAAATCTCTACAAAAAAAGACAGCAAAACAAGTTATAATCAAATTTTAGGAGTTTACATAATTGATGACGAGCTTTTCAACACGATTATATTGCAAAAACTCAATTTATGTTCTTTTGACTTAGTTAATATTCTAACGGGTCCATTGTTCGGCCCATTTAGACCCGCTCTTCCGAAACCTCATCAAAAGGGTTGCAAAATAAGTTTTAATCCAAATTTAGGAGTTCATACAATTGATTACGAGCTTTTCAACTCGATTATATTGCAAAAACTCGATTATTGTACTTTTTACTCCGTTAAAATTCTAACGGGTCCATTGTTCGGCCCATTTAGACCCGCTTGTTCAAAACCTCTAAAAAAGGGCTGTAAAATAAGTTTTAATCCAAATTTAGGAGTTCATATAATTGATTACGAGCTTTTCAACACGATTATATTGCAAAAACTCGATTACTGTACTTTTTACTCAGTTAAAATTCTAACGGGTCTATTGCTCGGCCCATTTAGACCCACTCGTCCGAAACCTCTACA
Organism: Hibiscus trionum; assembly: GCA_030270665.1. Taxonomy (NCBI): domain Eukaryota; kingdom Viridiplantae; phylum Streptophyta; class Magnoliopsida; order Malvales; family Malvaceae; genus Hibiscus; species Hibiscus trionum. The sequence goes on along the minus strand of BSYR01000010.1, from coordinate 29,992,461 downwards.
AAAAAGACCGCAAAATAAGTTTTAATCAAATTTTAGGAGTTCATATAATTGATTACGAGCTTTCCAACATGATTATATTGCAAAAACTCAATTTCTGAACTTTTGACTTAGTTAAAATTCTAATGGGTCCATTGTTCGGCCCATTTAGACTAGCTCCTACGAAACCTCTACAAAAAAAACCGCAAAACAAGTTATAATCAAATTTTAGGAGTTTAGATAATTAATTACGAGCTTTACACCCCAATAATATTGCAAAAACTCAATTTCTGTTCTTTTTACCCAATTAAAATTCTAACGTGTCCATTGTTCGACCCATTTAGACCCGCTCGTCCGAAACCTCTACAAAAGGGTTGCAAAATAAGTTTTAATCTAAATTTAGGAGTTCATACAATTGATTACGAGCTTTTCAACAATGGACCTGTTATAATTTTAACTGAGTAAAAATTAAAGAAATCGAGTTTTTGTGATATAATCGTGTTGAAAAGCTCGTAAACAATTGTATGAACTCCTAAATTTGGATTAAAACTTAATTTGCAACCCTTGTGTAGAGGTTTCAGACGAGCGGGTCTAAATGGGCTGAACAATGGACCCGTTAGAATTTTAACCGAGTAAAAAGTACTGTAATCGAGTTTTTGTAATATAATCGTGTTGAAAAGCTCGTAATGAATTATATGAACTCCTAAAATTTGATTCCTAACTTGTTTTGCGGTCTTTTTTGTAGAGGTTTCGGACGAGCGGGCCTAAATGGGCCGAACAATGGACCTGTTAGAATTTTAACTAAGAAAAAAGTATAGAACTCGAGTTTTTGCAATATAATCGTGTTGAAAAGCTCGTAATCAATTGTATGAACTCCTAAATTTCGATTAAAACTTATTTTGCAACCCTTTTGTAGAGGTTTCGGACGAGCGGGTCTAAATGGGCCGAACAATGACCTGTTAGAATTTTAACTGAGTAAAAAGTACAAAAATCGAGTTTTTGCAATATAATCGTGTTCAAAAGCTCTTAATCAATTATATCAACTCCTAGAATTTGATTCTAACTTATTTTGTGATCTTTTTTGTAACGGTTTCGGACGAGCGGATCTAAATGGGCTGAACAATGGACCCGTTATAATTTTAATTGAGTAAAAATTAAAGAAATCGAGTTTTTGTGATATAATCGTGTTGAAAAGCTCGTAAACAATTGTATGAACTCCTAAATTTGGATTAAAACTTATTTTGCAACCCTTTTGTAGAGGTTTCAGACGAGCGGGTCTAAATGGGCCGAACAATGGACCCGTTAGAATTTTAACCGAGTAAAAAGTATTGTAATCGAGTTTTTGTAATATAATCGCGTTGAAAAGCTCGTAATAAATTATATGAACTCCTAAATTTCATTCTAACTTGTTTTGTGGTCATTTTGTAGAGGTTTCGGACGAGCGGGTCTAAATGGGCCGAACAATGGACCCGTTAGAATTTTAACCGAGTAAAAAGTATTGTAATCGAGTTTTTGTAATATAATCGCGTTGAAAAGCTCGTAATAAATTATATGAACTCCTAAATTTCATTCTAACTTGTTTTGTGGTCATTTTGTAGAGGTTTCGGACGAGCGGGTCTAAATGGGCCGAACAATGGACCCGTTAGAATTTTAACTGTGTAAAAAGTACATAAATCGAGTTTTTTCAATATAATCATGTTGAAAAGCTCGTAATCAATTATATGAACTCCTAAATTTGATTCTAACTTGTTTTGCGGTCTTTTTTGTAGAGGTTTCGGACGAGCAGGTTTAAATGGGCCGAACAATGGACCTGTTAGAATTTTAACTGAGTAAAAATTACAGAAATCGAGTTTTTGCAATATAATCGTGTTGAAAAGCTCATAATCAATTATATGAACTCCTAAATTTGGATTAAAACTTATTTTGCAACCCTTTTTGTAGAGCTTTCTGACGAGCGGGTCTAAATGGGGCGAACAATGGACCCGTTAGAATTTTAACTGAGTAAAAAATAAAGTAATCGAGTTTTTGCAATATAATCGTGTTCAAAAGCTCTTAAGCAATTATATGAACTCCTAGAACTTGATTCTAACTTATTTTGCGATCATTTTTGTAACGGTTTTGGACGAGCGGGTCTAAATGGGCCGAATAATGAACCCGTTAGAATTTTAACTGAGTAAAAAGTAAAGATATCGAGTTTTGCAATATAATCGTGTTGAAAAGCTCGTAAACAATTGTATGAACTATTAAATTTGGATTAAAACTTATTTTCCAACCCTTTTTGTAGAGGATTCGGACGAGCGGGTCTAAATGGGCCGAACAATGGACCCGTTAGAATTTTAACTAAGTAAAAAGTATAGAATTCGAGTTTTTGCAATATAATCATGTTGAAAAGCCCATAATAAATTGTATGAACTCCTAAATTTGGATTAAAACTTATTTTGCAACCTTTTTGTAGAGGTTTCGGACGAGCGGGTCTAAATGGGCCGAACAATGGACCTGTTAGAATTTTAACTGAGTAAAAAGTATAGAAATCGAGTTTTTGCAATATAATCGTGTTGAAAAGCTCATAATCAATTATATGAACTCCTAAATTTGGATTAAAACTTATTTTGCAACCCTTCTGTAGAGGTTTCGGACGAGCGGGTCTAAATGGGCCGAACAAAGAACCCGTTAGAATTTTAACGGAGTAAAAGGTACAGAAATCAAGTTTTTGCAATATAATCGTGTTGAAAAGCTCGTAATCAATTGTATGAACTCCTAAATTTGGATTAAAACTTATTTTCCAACCCTTTTGTAGAGGTTTCGGACGAGCGGTTCTAAATGGGCCGAACAATGGACCCGTTAGAATTTTAACAGAGTAAAAAGTACATAAATCGAGTTTTTGCAATATAATCGTGTTGAAAAGCTCGTAATCAATTATATGAACTCCTAAAATTTGATTCTAACTTGTTTTGCGGTCTTTTTGTAGAGGTTTCGGACGAGCGGGTCTAAATGGGCCGAACAATGGACCCGTTAGAATTTTAACTGAGTCAAAAGTACAGAAATCGAGTTTTTGCAATATAATAGTGTTGAAAAGCTCGTAATAAATTATATGAACTCCTAAATTTCGATTAAAACTTACTTTGTGGTCCTTTTCGTAAGGTTTCGGACGATCGAGTCTAAATGGGCCGAACAATGGATCCGTTAGAATTTTAACCGAGTAAAAAGTATAAAAATTGAGTTTTTGCAATATAATAGTGTTGAAAAGCTCGTAATCAATTATATGAACTCCTAAATTAGGATTAAAACTTATTTTGCAGCCCTTTTTTGTAGAGGTTTCGGACGAGCGGGTCTAAATGGGCCGAACAATGGACACATTAGAATTTTTTTTAAGAAAGCTCATTAGAATTTTAACTAAGTAAAAAGTAAAAAAATTGAATTTTTGTAATGTAATCCTGTTGAAAAGCTCGTTATCAATTATATGAACTCCTAAAATTTGATTCTAATTTATTTTGTGATCTTTTATGTTGAGGTTTCAGGCGAGCGGGTCTAAATGGGCCGAACAATGGACCCGTTAGAATTTTAACTGAGTAAAAAGTACAAAAATCGAGTTTTAGCAATCTAATTGTGTTGAAAAGCTCGTAATCAATTGTATGAACTACTAAATTTGGATTAAAACTTATTTTGCAACCCTTTTGTAGAGGTTTGGACGATCGGGTCTAAATGGGCCGAACAATGGACCCGTTAGAATTTTAACCGAGTAAAAAGTACAGAAATCAAGTTTTTGCAATATAATCGTGATGAAAAGATCGTAATCAATTATATGAACTCCAAAAAATTGATTCTAATTTGTTTTGCGGTCTTTTTTGAAGAGGTTTCGGACGAGCGGGTCTAAATGGGCTGAACAATGGACCCGTTAGAATTTTAACAGAGAAAAAAGTACATAAATCAAGTTTTTGCAATATAATCGTGTTGAAAAGCTCGTAATCAATTGTATGAACTCCTAAATGTGGATTAAAACTTATTTTGCAACCCTTTTGTAGAGGTTTCGGACGAGCGGGTCTAAATGGGCCTAACAATGGACCCGTTACAATATTAACTGAATAAAAAGTACAGAATTCTAGTTTTTTTCAATATTATCGTGTTGAAAAGCTCGTAATCAATTTTATAAACTCCTAAATTTGGATTAAAATTTATTTTGCAACCCTCTTGTACAGGTTTCAGACGAGGGGGTCTAAATGGGCCGAACAATGAACCCATTGGAATTTTAGCGGAGTAAAAAATTCAGAATTTGAGTTTTTGAAATATAATCATGTTGAAAAGCTCGTAATCAATTATATGAACTCCTAAAATTTGATTCTAAATTATTTTGCTGTTTTTTTTGTAGAGGTTTCGGACGAGCGGGTCTAAATGGGCCGAACAATGGACCCGTTAGAATTTTAACTGAGTAAAAAGTACAGAAATCGAGTTATTTTGTATTAAAAGCACGTAATGAATTATATGAACTCCTAAATTTGGATCAAAATTTATTTTGTAGCTCTTTTTGTAGAGGTTTCGGACGAACGGGTCTAAAGGTGCTGAACAAATAACCCGTTAGAATTTTAACAGAGTAAAAAGTACAGAAATCGAGTTTTTGCAATATAATCATGTTGGAAAGCTCGAAATTAATTATCTGAACTCTTAAATTTGATTAAAACTTGTTTTGCAACCCTTTTGAAGAGGTTTCGGACGAGCGAGTCTAAATGGGCCGAACAATGGACCCGTTAGAATTTTAACGGAGTAAAAAGTATAGAAATCGAGTTTTTGCAATATAATCATGTTGAAAAGCTCGTAATAAATTGTATGAACTCCTAAATTTGGATTAACACTAAAGTTTGCAATCCTTTTGTAGAGGTTTCGGACGAGGGGGTCTAAATAGGCCGAACAATGGATCCGTTAGAATTTTAACGGAGTAAAAAGTATAAAAATCGAGTTTTTGCAATATAGTCGTGTTGAAAAGCTCGTAATCAATTGTATGAACCCCTAAATTTGGTTTAACACTTAGTTTGCAACCTTTTTGCAGAGGTTTCGGACGAGGGGTCTAAATGGGCCGAACAATGGACCCGTTAGAATTTTAACGGAGTAAAAAGTATAGAAATCGAGTTTTTGCAATATAACCGTGTTTAAAAGCTCGTAATGAATTGTATGAATTCCTAAATTTGGATTAACACTTAAGTTTGAAATCCTTTTGTAGAGGTTTGGACGAGGGGGTCTAAATGGTCCCAACAATGGACCCGTTAGAATTTTAACTGAGTAAAAAGTACAGAAATCGGGTTTTTGCAATATAATCGTGTTGAAAATCTCGTAATCAATTGTATGAACTCCTAAATTTGGATTAAAACTTATTTTGCAACCCTTTTGTAGAGGTTTCGGATGAGCGGGTCCAAATGGGCCGAACAATGGACCCGTTAGAATTTTTACTTAGTAAAAAGTAATAAAATCGAGTTTTTGCAATATAATCGTGTTAAAAAGCTCGTAATAAATTTTATGAACTCCTAAATTTTGATTAAAACTTATTTTGCAACCCTTTTGTAGAGGTTTCGGACGAGCGAGTCTAAATGGGCCGAACAATGGACCCGTTAGAATTTTAACTGAGTAAAAAGTACAGAAATCGAGTTTTTGCAATATAATCGTGTTGAAAAGCTCGTAATCAATTGTATGAACTCCTAAATTTGGATTAAAACTTATTTTACAACCCTTTTGTAGAGGTTTCAGACGAGCATGTCTAAATGGGACGAACAATAGACCCGTTAGAATATTAACTGAATAAAAAATACATAATTCTAGTTTTTTCAATATAATCGTGATGAAAAGCTCGTAATTTAATTTTATGAACTCCTAAATTTGGATTAAAACTTAATTTACAACCCTTTTGTAGAGGTTTCGGACGAGCGGGTCTAAATGGGCCGAACAATGGACCCGTTAGAATTTTAACTGAGAAAAAAGTACATAAATCGAGTTTTTGCAATATAATCGTGTTGAAAAGCTCGTAATCAATTGTATAAACTCCTAAATGTGGATTAAAACTTATTTTGCAACTCTTTTGTAGAGGTTTCAGACGAGCGGGTCTAAGTGGGATGAACAAAGGACCCGTTATAATATTATCTGAATAAAAAGTACTGAATTCTAGTTTTTTCAATATAATCGTGTTGAAAAGCTCGTAATCAATTTTATAAACTCCTAAATTTGGATTAAAACTTATTTTGCAACCCTCTTGTACATGTTTCAGACGAGCGGGTCTAAATTGGCCGAACAATGGACCCATTGGAATTTTAACTCAGTAAAAAGTTTAGAAATCGAGTTTTTGAAATATAATCATGTTGAAAAGCTCGTAATCAATTATATGAACTCCTAAAATTTGATTCTAAATTATTTTGCTGTTTTTTTTGTAGAGGTTTCGGACGAGCGGGTCTAAATGAGCCGAACAATGGACCCGTTAGAATTTTAACAGAGTATAAAGTACAGAAATCGAGTTTTTGCAAAATAATTGGGTTGAAAAGCTCGTAATCAATTATATGAACTCCTAAATTTGGATTAAAACTTATTTTGCAGCCCTTTTTGTAGAGGTTTCGGACGAACGAGTCTAAATGTGCCGAACACAGAACCCGTTAGAATTTTAACAGAGTAAAAAGTACAGAAATCGAGTTTTTGCAATATAATCATGTTGGAAAGCTCGAAATTAATTATCTGAACTCTTAAATTTGATTAAAACTTGTTTTGCAACCCTTTTGTAGAGGTTTCGGACGAGCGGGTCTAACTGGGCCGAACAATGGACCCGTTAGAATTTTAACGGAGTAAAAAGTATAGAAATCGAGTTTTTGCAATATAATCGTGTTCAAAAGCTTGTAATCAATTGTATGAACTCATAAATTTGGATTAAAACTTATTTTCCATCCCTTTTGTAGAGGTTTCGGATGAGCGGTGCTAAATGGGCCGAACAATGGACCCATTAGAATTTTAACGGAGTAAAAAGTATAAAAATTGAGTTTTTGCAATATAGTCATGTTGAAAAGGTCGTAATCAATTGTATGAACCACTAAATTTGGTTTAACACTTAGTTTGCAACATTTTTGTAGAGGTTTCGGACGAGGGGGTCTAAATGGGCCGAACAATGGACCCGTTAGAATTTTAACGGAGTAAAAAGTATAAAAATCGAGTTTTTGCAATATAGTCGTGTTGAAAAGCTCGTAATCAATTGTATGAACATCTAAATTTGGTTTAACATTTAGTTTGCAACCTTTTTGTAGAGGTTTCGGACAAGGGGGTCTAAATGGGCCGAACAATGGACCCGTTAGAATTTTAACTGAGTAAAAAGTATAGAAATCGGGTTTTTGCAATATAATCGTGTCGAAAATCTCGTAATCAATTGTATGAACTCCTAAATTTGGATTAAAACTTATTTTGCAACCCTTTTGTAGAGGTTTCGGATGGGCGGGTCTAAATGGGCCGAACAATGTACAGAAATCAAGTTTTTGCAATATAATCGTGTTGAAAAGCTCGTAATCAATTATATGAACTCATAAAATTTGATTAAAACATGTTTTACGGTCTTTTTTGTAGAGGTTTCGGACGAGCGGGTCTAAATGGGGCGAACAATGGACCCGTTAGAATTTTAACTGGGTAAAAAGTACAGAAATCGAGTTTTTGCAATATAATCGTGTTCAAAAGCTCTTAATCAATTATATGAACTCCTAGAATTTTATTCTAACTTATTTTGCGATCTTTTTTGTAACGGTTTCGGACGAGCGGGTCTAAATGGGCCGAACAATGTACCCGTTAGAATTTTAACTGAGTAAAGAAATCGAGTTTTTGCAATATAATCGTGTTGAAAAGCTCGTAAGCAATTGTATGAACTCCTAAATTTGGACTAAAACTTATTTTGCAACCCTTTTGTAGAGGTTTCGGACGAGCGGGTCTAAATGGGCTGAACAATGGACCCGTTAGAATTTTAACTAAGTAAAAAGTACATAAATCAAGTTTTTGCAATATAATCATGTTGAAAAGCTCGTAATCAATTGTATGAACTCCTAAATTTGGATTAAAACTTATTTTCCAACCCTTTTTGTAGAGGTTTCGGACGAGCGGGTCTAAATGGGTCGAACAATGGACCCGTTAGAATTTTAACTGAGTAAAAAGTACAGAAATCGAGTTTTTGCAATATAATCGTGTTGAAAAGCTCGTAATCAATTATATGAACTCCTAAAATTTGATTCTAACTTGTTTTGCGGTCTTTTTTGTAGAGGTTTCGGACGAGCGGGTCTAAATGGGCCGAACAATGGACTCGTTAGAATTTTAACTGAGTAAAAAGTACAGAAATCGAGTTTTTGCAATATAATCGTGTTGAAAAGCTCGTAATCAATTTTATTAACTCCTAAATTTGGATTAAAACTTATTTTGCAACCCTTTTGTAGAGGTTTTGGACGAACGGGTCTAAATGGGCCGAACAATGGACCCGTTAGAATTTTAACTAAATAAAAAGTACATAAATCAAGTTTTTGCAATATAATCGTGTTGAAAAGCTCGTAATCAATTGTATGAACTCCTAAATTTGGATTAAACTTATTTTCCAACCCTTTTGTAGTGGTTTCGGAGGAGCGGGTCTAAATGGGCCGAACAATGGACCCGTAAGAATTTTAACTGAGTAAAAAGTACAAAAATCGAGTTTTTGCAATATAATCGTGTTGAAAAACTCGTAATCAATTATATGAACTCCTAAAATTTGATTCTAACTTGTTTTCCGGTCTTTTTTGTAGAGGTTTCGGACGAGCGGGTTTAAATGGGCCGAACAATGGACTCGTTAGAATTTTAACTGAGTAAAAAGTACAGAAATCGAGTTTTTGCAATATAATCGTGTTGAAAAGCTCGTAATAAATTTTATTAACTCCTAAATTTGGATTAAAACTTATTTTGCAACCCTTTTGTAGAGGTTTCGGACGAGCGAGTCTAAAAGGGCCGGACAATGGACCCGTTAGAATTTTAACTGAGTCAAAAGTACAGAAATCGAGTTTTTGCAATATAATAGTGTTGAAAAGCTCGTAATAAATTATATGAACTCCTAAATTTCGATTAAAACTTACTTTGTGGTCGTTTTCGTAAGGTTTCGGACGAGCGAGTCTAAATGGGCCGAACAATGGACCCGTTAGAATTTTAACCGAGTAAAAAGTATAAAAATTAAGTTTTTACAATATAATAGTGTTGAAAAGCTCGTAATCAATTATATGAACTCCTAAATTTGGATTAAAACTTATTTTGCAGCCCTTTTTTGTAGAGGTTTCGGACGAGCGGGTCTAAATGGGCCGAACAATGGACACGTTAGAATTTTTTTTAAGAAAGCTCATTAGAATTTTAACAAAGTAAAAAGTACAGAAATTGAATTTTTGCAATATAATCGTGTTGAAAAGCTCGTTATCAATTATATGAACTCCTAATATTTGATTCTAACTTATTTTGTGATCTTTTTTGTTGAGGTTTTAGACGATCGGGTCTAAATTGGCCGAACAATGGACCCGTTAGAATTTTAACTGAGTAAAAAGTACAAAAATTGACTTTTTGCAATCTAATTGTGTTGAAAAGCTCGTAATCAATTGTATGAACTCCTAAATTTGGATTAAAACTTATTTTGCAACCCTTTTGTAGAGGTTTCGGATGAGTGAGTCTAAATGGGCCGAACATTGGACCAGTTAGAATTTTAACTGAGTACAAAGTACAGAAATCAAGTTTTTGCAATATAATCGTGTTGAAAAGCTCGTACTCAATTATATGAACTCCTAAAATTTGATTGTAATTTGTTTTGCGGTCTCTTTTGTAGAGGTTTCGGACGAGCGGGTCTAAATGGGCCGAACAATGGATCCGTTAGAATTTTAACTGAGTACAAAGTACAAAAAGTGATTTTTTGCAATATAATCTGTTTGAAAATCTCTTAATCAATTGTATGAACTCCTAAATTTGGATTAAAACTTATTTTGCAACCTTTTTGTAGAGGTTTCGGACGAGCGGGTCTAAATGGGCCTAACAATGGACCCGTTAGAATTTTAAGAGAGTAAAAAGCAGAAAAATCGAGTTTTTGCAATATAATCGTGTTGAAAAGCTCATAATCAATTGTATGAACTCCTAAATTTGGATTAAAACTTATTTTGCAACCCTTTTGTAGAGGTTTCGGACGAGCGGGTCTAAATGGGCCGAACAATGGACCCATTGGAATTTTAACTGAGTAAAAAGTTCTGAAATCGAGTTTTTGAAATATAATCATGTTGAAAACCTCGTAATCAGTTATATTTGCAGCCCTTTGTAGAGGTTTCAGACGAACGGGTCTAAATGGGCCGAACAAAGGACCCGTTAGAATTTTAACAGAGTAAAAAGTAGAGAAATCGAATTTTTGCAATATAATCATGTTGGAAAGCTCGAAATTAATTATAGGAACTCTTAAATTTGATTAAAACTTGTTTTGCGGTCTTTTTTGTAGAGGTTTCGGACGAGCGGGTCTAAATGGGCCGAACAATGGACCCGTTAGAATTTTAACTGAGTAAAAAGTACAGTAATCGAGTTTTTGCAATATAATCATGTTGAAAAGATCGTAATCAATTATATGAACTCCAAAATTTTGATTCTAACTTGTTTTGCGGTCTTTTTTGTAGAGGTTTCGGACGAGCGGGTCTAAATGGGCCGAACAATGGACCCGTTAGAATTTTAACTGAGAAAAAAGTACAGAAATCGAGTTTTTGCAATATAATCGTGTTGAAAAGCTCGTAATCAATTTTATTAACTCCTAAATTTGGATTAAAACTTATTTTGCAACCCTTTTGTAGAGGTTTCGGACGAGCGGGTCTAAATGGGCCGAACAATGGACCCGTTAGAATTTTAACTGAGTCAAAAGTACAGAAATCGAGTTTTTGCAATATAATAGTGTTGAAAAGCTCGTAATAAATTATATGAACTCCTAAATTTCGTTTAAAACTTACTTTGCATTCCTTTTCGTAAGGTTTCGGACGAGCGAGTCTAAATGGGCCGAACAATGGACCTGTTAGAATTTTAACCGAGTAAAAAGTATAAAAATTAAGTTTTTGCAATATAATAGTGTTGAAAAGCTCGTAATCAATTATATGAACTCCAAATATGGATTAAAACTTATTTTGCAGCTCTTTTTTGTAGAGGTTTCGGACGAGCGGGTCTAAATGGGCCGAACAATGGACACATTAGATTTTTTTTAAGAAAGCTCATTAGAATTTTAACTAAGTAAAAAGTACAGAAATTGAATTTTTGCAATATAATCGTGTTAAAAAGCTCGTTATCAATTATATTAACTCCTAAATTTTGATTCTAACTTATTTGTGATCTTTTTTGTTCAGGTTTCAGACGAGCGGGTCTAAATGGGCCGAACAATGGACCCGTTAGAATATTAACTGAGTAAAAAGAACAGAAATCGACTTTTTGCAATATAATCGTGTTGAAAAGCTCTTAATGAATTATATGATCTCCTAAAATTTGATTAAAACATATTTTGCGATCTTCTTTGTAAAGGTTTCGAACGAGCGGGTCTAAATGGGGCGAACAATGGACCCGTTAGAATTTTAACTGAGCAAAAAGTACAGAAATTGAGTTTTTGCAATATAATCGTGTTGAAAAGCTCGTAATCAATTGTATGAACTCCTAAATTTGGATTAAAACTTATTTTGCAACCCTTTTGTAGAGGTTTCGGACGAGCGGGTCTAAATGGGCCGAACAATGGACCCGTTAGAATTTTAACTGAGAAAAAAGTACAGAAATCGAGTTTTTGCAATATAATCATGTTGAAAAGCTCTTAATCAATTGCATGAACTCCTAAATTTGGATTAAAACTTATTTTGCAACCCTTTTGTAGAGGTTTCAGACGAGCGGGTCTAAATGGGACGGACAATGGACCCGTTATAATATTAACTGAATAAAAAGTACAGAATTCTAATTTTTTCAATATAATCGTGTTGAAAAGCTCGTAATTTAATTTTATGAACTCCTAAATTTATATTAAAACTTATTTTGCAACCCTCTTGTACAGGTTTCAGACGAGCGGGTCTAAATGGGCCGAACAATGGACCCATTAGAATTTTAACTGAGTAAAAAGTTCAGAAATCGAGTTTTTGAAATATAATCATGTTGAAAAGCTCGTAATCAATTATATTTGCAGCCCTTTTGTAGAGGTTTCGGACGAACGGGTCTAAATGGGCCGAACAAAGGACCCGTTAGAATTTTAACAGAGTAAAAATTACAGAAATCGAATTTTTGCAATATAATCATGTTGGAAAGCTCGACATTAATTATATGAACTCATAAATTTGAATAAAACTTGTTTTGCGGTCTTTTTTGTAGAGGTTTCAGACGAGCGGGTCTAAATGGGCCGAACAATGGACTCGTTAGAATTTTAACTGAGTAAAACTACAGACATCGTGTTTTTGCAATATAATCGTGTTGAAAAGCTCGTAATCAATTGTATTAACTCCTAAATTTGGATTAAAACTTAATTTGCAACCCTTTTGTAGAGGTTTCGGATGAGCGGGTCTAAATGGGTCGAACAATGGACCCGTTAGAATTTTAACTGAGTCAAAAGTACAGAAATCGAGTTTTTGCAATATAATAGTGTTGAAAAGCTCGTAATAAATTATATAAACTCCTAAATTTCGATTAAAACTTACTTTGCGGTCCTTTTCGTAAGGTTTCGGACGAGCGAGTCTAAATGGGCCGAACAATGGACCCGTTAGAATTTTAACCGAGTAAAAAGTATAAAAATTAAGTTTTTGCAATATAATAGTGTAACCCCCTTAACCCGGCCTAGACGGTTGACCCGAATTAAGAAGATTACACGGGGAAAACCAAAGTCAACCCGAAAGTCAACCTTGATTAACTACCCTTTTTTTTCTTTTTAAACTTGTCTAGATGCACATTAACCCTAGTTGTGATCAAACAAACAACATACTCAAAGAACATAAACATCAGAGATCAAACAGGGACCCAATTGAACAAATTACAATTTTAGGGACCAATTTGTAAATTCTGATAATTATAAGGACTTAACCCAAATTAAAGTTACCAACTTGAAATTAATCATGTTTCATGCATCTCTGTCAAATTCCAGCTCAAACGGACATCCCAAACTCATACAATTGCACAAACAAGAATCGGGACCAAAATGCAAACATTTTGAAACATATAACTGCCAATGTCAGCCCCCAACGGTCAGGTGTTCCGAAACAGGGAGAGCCTGTTTCGAAACGCGGGGCCGTTCCGCAACGCGTACCGAAACGAGGGTTGGCAGAGGCCTTTCCGTTTCGGAACGGTGTCTCCCGTTTCGGACGCCTGGGTTGCTACAAGGCACCCGTTCCGAAACGGAGGCTCCTGTTCCGATACGGCCTGCACAGATTGCAGAAAAATTCATGCTTAAACACACAATTGACCAACCAATCATGCTCCAAATGCAACCAAACTTTACCAGCAACTCATACAACACACAAGAGACATATTTGCATCAACCAATTATCATTATATCATCATATATGAAAAGCCCCAAATCTAAAGGCATGCTTCCTACTCAAGCAAACCATTCATGCACTAAAACCTCCAAACCAACACATAATGGCCAATTACATGTACCAACATTAACAACAACATAAATCCAAAATAGGGAGTCCAAAACATCTCCCAAAACAACAACATAGGTCCCCCATTGCCAAAAACCAAAAGCTAAAAGTGTTTAAGAAAACCTTCCCATACATGAGCTTATCTTCCACTTGATTGCTTGCCTTCCTTGCTGCCCTTAATGCACCTTAATGTTCTGCATTATTGGTTTAAGAAAAGAGAGAGAGCGTAAGCAAAAGCTTAGTGAGGAAAGCTCAAATAAACCATTCAATAATGCATTTATAAAACACTTTTATAAATCATACATCAAAATACATTTAGACATGCTCACAAGCAATCTCAACCAAGCATCTCATGCTTCATATCATAACATGTCATATTGGCCACAAGTGATAATTACCATCTTTTAATAAGATCAACATAAGACTCACACATGGACTTTTAAACACCATTGTGATCTTATCCCCATGGACTTTTAAACACCATGGCCCATGGACTTTTAAACACCATGGCAAGGACCACACAAGGACTTTTAAACACCTTTGTGTCCTTAACAAGTTTCACCTCAAGGAATTTTAAACACCTTGACCCCAAGGACTTTTAAACACCTTGGCCCATGGACTTTTAAACACCATGACATGAATCACCCCAAGGACTTTTAAACACCTTGGCCCCAAGGACTTTTAACCACCTTGGAAAGGACCACACAAGGACTTTTAAACACCTTTGTGTCCGTAACAAGAACCATCCAAGGACTTTTAACCACCTTGATGTTCTTAAGTAAACTAGGCTCACTCAAGGACTTTTAACCACCTTGGTGACCTTAACCTTTTCAAAACATCACTTGCCAATATACATCATTTATCATCAATAATCCACTTTTTTAAAGCATTTAACCAAGCCATAAACATCATGCATCCTTAAGCATTAAACCACATTTAAACAATGTTCAAAATCAAGGAACTCTAACCTTGAGCTTCCTTAAACACATGGCTTATAATCTCAGCAAACAAACATGCTAGATATGCTTTAAAAACAGAATTTAAACATGCAACAAACACATTGCACCCAACCATCACATGGTTCCTCATCAAGAGAGTTTTTCCGAAAACTTACTCTTGAGCTTAGCAAAGTTGTTTAGACTTAGACTAAGCTCCCAAACCTCCAAAACATTGGTTTCAAAGCCGAAACCCAAAATCCACTCACCGATTCCGTTTCGCTTCTTGCCGAAACACCAAATCAAGCTTCCGGATCACCACCACTTGGATCCAAAGATGACTCCCCTGTTTTAACACATCAAAACAGTAGATTAATGCATCATCATGCATTAATAGCTTCAATGAAAGCACCTAAACTCGCTGCTCTCATCCACACTCCATTTTCGGCCACCAAACACAACCGAAAATGCATCTAAACAACTCCTCAACAAAGCCCAGCCATAAACCATCAAAACTAAGCATCCTTACACATCATTCAACATCTAAAAAGGACCTAACAACATCCTTATACCTCCAGCAACAACAGATCCACAAGATCACCCAAAAACAACCAAGAATCACAAGCTAAACTTAGGAAATTCAACCTATCCGGGATTGCATTAGTTAAAACTCAATTTCCAATTAATTTAACATTCATTTATCATCAATTATACACCTCAAATCACTGCTTTAACAGATCCAACGAAAATTCACCAAAATCAATCAAATCTTGCATTTAAAAGCCAAGATCCATAACACAACCTTAAAACCATTTATAAAACACAATTTAAGGATTGAGAACTTGGGAATTTCAGTAAAGAACTTAGAGTTCAGAGGAGAAGGACGTTCTTACCTCCAAACTTGAGTTTCTCCCTTTTAGAATCAAGTTTTCTTGAAAATCCACTTAGCAAATGGTGAGGTTTTGTTGTAGAGATGATTAACAATCAAAAGGTAATTGAAAAGATGAATTTAGGTGACAAAATCAGAGAGAAAAGCTCTGGAGAAAAGGTGTTTGGCTTGAGAGAAAATGAGAGAAAATAGAATTGAGAGAAAAGTTAGTTAAAACCAAAATATCTTCCCTCCACTTTGTTTTTTTATTTAAAACCTTTTAATTAATCATTTAATATCTTTTGAAAATCTGGAGAAACTCCCATTGGGTAAATAGCTCCTTAAAGATTCAAAGTTTCAATCCTTTTTAAACAGTCTCACAGTTTTCAAAAATTACATTTTGGTCACTAGCCCAAAATGTCACCCTTCCAAACCTCATTTTGCAAAATTGATTTCACAGTTCACTTATATATATTAAAAGAGGATTTTAGAACATTTTTCCATATTTTTAATGCAACCCGAACTAGGTTTTCCTAATTTCACCTTTTTTAGATTCGAACAGCACTTTGACCGAACCGGTCAACGCCCAAAACTTCTAAGCCCAAAACCGGGGCGTTACAACTCTCCCCCTCTTAAGAAATTTCGTCCTCGAAATTTACCTGAAGGAAAGAGATAAGGAAACTGCTTCAGCATGTCATCCTTTCGCTCCCACGTGGCTTCCTCAACACCGCAATGCTTCCACAACACCTTTACCAACTCAATGGTCTTGCCACGAAGAACCTTGCTATCTGAATCCAGAATCCTCACCGGTTCCTCGTCACAGGTCAAATCCGAATTCAATTCCACCTCTTCCACAGGCATCACATGCGAAGGATCAGATCTATACTTCCGGAGCATAGAAACATGGAACACATCATGAATCTTCTCCAACTCTTGAGGTAACCTCAACCTGTACGCAACAGGACCCACACGCTCAACCACCTCGTATGGTCCAATGTACCTAGGGCTCAACTTACCCTTCCGGCCAAACCTCATCACCTTCTTCCAAGGCGAAACCTTCAGAAACACACGGTCACCCACCGCATACTCAATCTCCTTACGCTTCAAATCCGCATAAGACTTCTGCCGATCAGAAGCTGCCTTCAAACGTTCACAAATGAGCTTCACCTTCTCGGTGGTTCCCTTCAACAAAGCCGGCATCGAAACCAACTTCTGACCCGTTTCAGCCCAACAAAGAGGAGTCCTACACTTCCTCCCATACAAAGCCTCATAAGGTGTCATTTGAATACTTTCCTGATAACTATTGTTATAAGCAAACTCAACCAAAGGCAAATGCTTCTCCCAAGAGCCCTGAAACTCAATCACGCAGCACCTCAACATATCCTCCAAAATCTGGATAACACGCTCAGACTGACCATCCGACTGAGGATGATAGGATGTACTGAAATTCAACCTCGTACCTAGAGCTTGATGCAAACACTGCCAGAACCGCGATGTGAACCTCGGATCCCTATCCGACACAATCGACTTAGGCACACCATGCAGCCGCACAATCTCAGCAATGTACAACTCCGCAAGCTTATCCAAAGAAAACGTGGTATGCACAGGCAAGAAATGCGCACACTTCGTCAGCCGATCCACAATCACCCACACCGAATTCTTCTTCGATGGTGACAAAGGTAAACCAGATACAAAATCCATGGTAACCCTTCCCCACTTCCACTCAGGAATTCTCAACGGTTGCAACAACCCTGAAGGAAACTGGTGCTCAGCCTTAACTCGCTGACACACCATACACTTGCTGACAAACTCCACAACATCTTTCTTTAAACCCACCCAATAGTACTCATCACGAAGATCTCGATACATCTTAGTACTACCAGGGTGCATAGAAAAAGGACTACTATGACCTTCAGTCAGAATAGCACGCCTCAACTCAGCATCATTGGGCACTACTATCCGACTCCCAAAACACAACACTCCATCATCATTAAAGCAGAAATCCGAAGGTCTACCCTCCGCGATATCCTGTACATGAGACACCAAGGAATCATCCAGCAACTGCTTTTCCTTGATCAACTGAACCAGAGATGGTTTCACTTGCAACTCAGCCACAAGACCACCATCGCGCGAAATACTCAAACTGGCAAACATAGCCCTCAGCTCAACAACTACCTTCCTACTCAAGGCATCCGCTACAACATTAGCCTTCCCAGGGTGATACTCAATCGTCAAATCATAATCCTTGAGCAACTCCACCCAACGTCGCTGCCTGAGATTCAACTCATTCTGAGACATCAGATACTTCAAACTCTTGTGATCCGTGTACACAGTACACTTCTCACCATAAAGGTAATGTCTCCAGATCTTCAGAGCAAAAACCACTGCAGCCAACTCAATGTCATGCGTAGGATAATTGCGCTCATGCACCTTCAACTGTCGCGATGCATAAGCTACCACCTTACCCTCTTGCATCAACACACATCCCAAACCAACATAGGACGCATCGCTATACACCACAAACTCTTTCCCTGATTCAGGTTGAACCAAGATAGGAGCTTGCGTCAAAGCCGCCTTAAGCTTCTCAAAAGCCTGCTGTCTCGCCTCTGTCCATTCATACTTAACATCCTTCTGCAACAACTTTGTCAAAGGTGCAGCAATCTTAGAAAACCCATCCACAAACCTTCGGTAGTATCCTACCAAACCAAGGAAACTACGAACCTCGTGAACAGACTTAGGAACCTTCCAATTCATCACCGCCTCAATCTTCTGAGGATCAACTCGAATCCCCTTGGCAGAAACCACATGCCCAAGAAACACCACCTCCTTAAGCCAGAACTCACACTTGCTCAGCTTAGCGTAAAGCTGATTCTCCAACAAAGCTTGCAAAACAATTCTCAAATGCTCTTCATGCTCCTCCTCAGTACGCGAGTACACGAGGATATCATCAATGAACACCACAACAAACTTGTCCAGGTATTCATGAAACACACGATTCATCATGTCCATGAAAGCAGCAGGAGCATTTGTCAAACCAAACGGCATCACAAGGAACTCATAATGCCCATACCTTGTCCTGAAAGCTGTCTTAGGCACATCCACATCCTTCACCTTCAACTGATAATACCCTGACCTCAAGTCAATCTTAGAGAACACAGCAGCTCCCCGAAATTGATCAAAGAGATCATCAATTCTCGGCAAAGGAT
This sequence comes from Hibiscus trionum, assembly GCA_030270665.1. Taxonomy (NCBI): domain Eukaryota; kingdom Viridiplantae; phylum Streptophyta; class Magnoliopsida; order Malvales; family Malvaceae; genus Hibiscus; species Hibiscus trionum. Next base: position 29,973,851 of record BSYR01000010.1, on the reverse strand, counting down.
ACCGATTCTTGATAGTCAACTTGTTCAGCTGACGGTAATCAATGCACATCCTCATAGTGCCATCCTTCTTCTTCACGAACAAGACCAGTGCACCCCAAGGCGACACACTCGGCCGAATGAAACCACGCTCAAGCAACTCTTGTAACTGCGTCTTCAGCTCTTTCAGCTCCTTAGGTGCCATTCTATAGGGAGTAATGGACACAGGAGTTGTATTCTCATACAGCTCAATTCCAAACTCCACCTCGCGATTAGGAGGTAAACCAGGCAACTCCTCAGGAAACACACCAGGAAACTCCTTCACAACCCTGATATCTTGCACACGCAACTCCTTAGAGCTAGGATTCATCACAAAAGCTAGGTAAGCCTCACAGCCTTGCCTCAGCATCCGGCTTGCCTCCAACGTAGACACCACATTGGCAAGAAACTTCACATTCTCACCCACCACGACAACTTCATAATCATCCGCAAGCTTCAGCAAAACTCGCTTATTTTCACAATCCACCACAGCACGATGCTCAGCAAGCCAATCCATACCAAGGATTACATCAAAACCATAGAAAGGTAACTCCATAAGGTCAACATGAAAAACATGATCTTGAACAACCAAAGGACACCTTCTGTACAGCTTTCGAGTCACAACAGTCTCACCAAAAGAACTAGTGACACGCATACCAACATCCAAAGACTCAACAGGCAAACCAAGCAATTCAGCATGCTCACGCAATATGTAAGAGTGCGTAGATCCAGAATCAATCAAGGAAAGTAATGACAAGGATTGCAGAGTAAAAGTACCTGCGATCACATCCACATCATTCCTCCCCTCACGCTGAGCAAACACTCTAGCCTGTCCGCCACCCTCTGGTTGCACAGCTACAACATGAGCTACACCTCGGCCACCTTCCTCTCTCCACTGAAAATTACCACGGCCGCGCCCACGACCTCTCTGTGCCGCTGCAACAACAGGAGCACGAACTTGGCCACCAGCCAACATAGGACAGTCACGCCTCAAATGATCCGAAGATCCACAGTTCCAGCAACCATTACCAGCTGCCGCAACAGGAGCTTGCACTTCCCTCACAGCACGAGGACAATCACGTTTCATGTGACCATGCGAACCACATATCCAACAAGCACTCGGATCAGCTCTAGCGTTGCCTCCCCGAGCAGGTGCTCCACCACCTCGCTTAGCCGAGGACTGATACTTCTGATCACGTCCCCTCTTGTTCCGTCCACCACCGGAACTATATTCAGCTGCCCGCTTACCAGCACTTGCCCCAGCACCTCTAGCAGATAAACCCAAGTTCATCTCAATATCCTTGGCTCGGCCCACCAACACATCAAAATCATCATACTCGGTAGCCAGCATATACATCTTCACATCCGTCACTAAGCCATAACAGAACCTTTCACACCTCGCTCGCTCATCCGGGACAAGCTCAGGTGCATATTGACTGAGTCGAACAAACTGTACTTCATACTCAGCCACCGTCATGCTCCCTTGGGTAAGAGACATGAACTCCCTCTTTTTCTCATCTAGGTACCTCACACCCTGTAACCCCCTTAACCCGGCCTAGACGGTTGACCCGAATTAAGGAAGTCACACGGGGAAAACCAAAGTCAACCCGAAAGTCAACCTTGATTAACGACCCTTTTTTTTCTTTTCAACCTTGTCTAGATGCACATTAGACCCTATTGTGATCACACAAACATCATACCAAAAGATCACAAACATCAGAGATCAAACAGGGACTTAATTGAACAATTTACAACTTTAGGGACCAAATTGTAAATTCTGATAATTATAAGGACTTAACCCAAATTGAAGTTACCATCTTCAAATTAATCATGTTTCATGCTTCTCTGTAAAATTTCAGCTCAAAAGGACTTCCCAAACTCATACAATTGCACAAACAAGTTTCAGGACCAAAACGCAAACATTCCAAAACATATAACTGCCAATGTCAGCCCCCAACGGTCACCCGTTCCGAAACAGGCATAGCCCGTTCCGAAACTCGGGGCCGTTCCGCAACGCGTACCGAAACGGGGGTCTGGCAGTGGCCTTTCCGCTTCGGAACGGCCCCTCCCGTTTCGGACGCCTGGGCACAATTAAGGCACCCGTTCCGAAACGGTAGGTGCTGTTCCGAAACACCCTGCACAGATTGCCTAAAAATGCATACTTAAACATGCAATTGACCAACCAATCATGCTCCAAATGCCACCAAACTTTGCCAACATGCAATTCAACATATATGAGACATACTTGCATCAACAATTCATCAAAACATCCACATATATGAAAAGCCCCAAATCTATAGGCATGCTTCCTACACAAGTAAGCCATTCAAGCATAAACTTCCAATTCAAGCATATAGAGGCCAACCACAAAAACCAGCATTCTCAACAACATTCAACATACTTGGGGAGTTCAAAACATCTCCCAAACCATACACATAGGTCCCCCATTGCCAAATTATCAAAAGCTAAAATGTACTTAGAAAACTTTCCATACTTAGAGCTTTGTTTCCACTTGGATGCTTGCCCTCCTTGCTGCCCTCAAGTACTCTAATGTTCTGCATTATTGAATTAAGAAAACGGAAGAGAGCGTAAGCAAAAGCTTAGTGAGGAATGCTCAATAAAACCATCCAATAATGCATTAACAAAACATTTATAAATCATGCTTCAAATCATCATTTACACATGCTCAAAAGCATACTTTTACAAGCATCTCATGCTTCATTTCATTACATGTCATATTGGCCACAAGTGATACAATTCATTTCTTTGAAAACAAGTTCATCAACTTTCACACCAAGGACTTTTAAACACCTTGGACCCCAAGGACTTTTAAACACCTTGGCCATGGACTTTTAAACACCATGAATTAGATCACCTCAAGGACTTTTAAACACCTTGACCCCAAGGACTTTTAAACACCTTGGCCTATGGACTTTTAAACACCATAGAAAGGACCACACAAGGACTTTTAAACACCTTTGTGTCCGTAACAAGAATCATCCAAGGACTTTTAACCACCTTGATGTTCTTAAGTAACAAGGCTCACTCAAGGACTTTTAACCACCTTAGTGACCTCAACCTTTTCAAAACATCACTTGCCAATATACATCATTTTCATCATTTAATCCACTGTTTTAAAGCATTAAACCAAGCCATATTCATCATGCACTTAAAAGCATCAAACCACATTTAATCAATGTTCAAAAACAAGGAACTCTTACCTTGAGCTTCCTTTAACATGTGGCTTATCAAAACAGCAAATACCATGCTAAATCATGCTTTCAAAACAGAAATCAAAACATGCAAATAACCACATTGCATCACAACAAAATCATGGCCACCACTAGAGAGAATTTCTGAAAACTTACACTAGAGCTTAGCAAAGTTGTTTAGACTTAAACTAAGCTCCCAAGATATTGGTTTCAAAGCCGAAAACCCAATTTCACTCACCGATTCCACTTCGCCTCAAGCCAAAGCACCAATTCAAGCTTCCGGATCAACAACTCTTGGATCCAAAGATGCCTCCCCTGATTAAACACATTAAAGCAGAGATTTAATGCATCATCATGCATCAAAAGCTTCAATGAAAGCACTCAAACTCGCTGCTCTCATTCACACTCCAATTTCGGCCACCAAACACAACCGAAATTGCATCAAAACCACTTCTCAACAAAGCCCAGCCATAAACCAGCAAAACCTAACATCCATTAACACCATCTAACATCTAAAAACAACCTATAAACATCCTTATACCTCCAGCAACATCAAATCCACAAGATCACCACAAAAACATCCAAGAATCACAAGCTAAACTTAGGAAACACAACCTATCCGGGATTGCATTAATCAAAACTCATTTCCTTATCAATTTAGAGTTCATTTAACATCAAAAACACACCTCAAATCACAGATTAATCATATCTAACGAAAATCATCAAAAATCACCAAATCTTGCATTATAAGCCAAGATCCATTTCACCACTTAAAATCCTTTAATAAAACTTCAATTAAGAGTTGAGAACTTGGGAATTTCAGTAAAGAACTGATAGTTTAGAGGAGAAGGACGTTCTTACCTCCAAACTTGTGTTTCTCCACTTTTTGGAATCAAAAACCTTGTTGAATCAACTAGCAAATGATGAGGTTTTGAAGATATGTTGATTAGGAATCAAAAGAATGTTGAAAGGAGGATTTTAGGTGAGAAAATCAGAAACAACTCTCTGGAAAACAAGTGTTTGGATTGAGAGAAAATGAGAGAAAGAAAATAGCCAAATGGCCTTTCCCTCCACTTTTGATATGTTTTAAAATCAGAATAAATCTCAAAATATCTTAGAAAAATCTGGAGAAACTACTTTTGGAATAATAGCTCCTTAAAGATTCAAAGTTTCAACTCTTTATAAAACATTCACAAAACTTTCAAAAATTACATTTTGGTCACTAGCCAAAATGTCACTCTTCCAAAACCCATTTTTCAAAATTGATTTCACAGTTCACTTAATTATATTAAAAGATGATTTTAGAACATTTTTCCATATTTTTAATGCAACCCGAACTAGGCTTTCCTAATTTCACCTCTTTAGATTCGAACAGCACTTTGACCAAACCGGTCAACGCCCAAAACTTCTAAGCCCAAAACCGGGGCGTTACACACCCAGATACCTTCTCTTGAACACATTCTGAAAGAATGTCCAAGTCACATCAGCTTCTGCCATCCCAGCAATAGTGGTTGTCCACCACGTATATGCATCCTTCTGCAGCAAGGACACAACACAGCCAAGCTTCTGCACATCAGTGCAACTCATCTGTCCCAAGATTCTCTTGGTACTCTCTAACCAAGCCTCAGAACCTTCAGCAGACATACCCCTGAACTCCAGCATCTTCCTGATGCCCAGCTCCACGAGCTCCAGCTACCGCTGCTTCAAAAGCACCAGCTATAGCTTGAATTAACACCGTCATGTCAGGAATAGCTTGCCCCTGACCGGCCTCAGGTCCAGCAGCCTCAGCACCAGCTGCAGCTCCAGCTTCTTCAGCCCCAGCACCACCACCACCAGGTGGAGGAGGTAAAACTGCACTCTCAACATTCTCCTCATTTTCATTCTCATTCTGAGCCGTAGCTCGCACATTACTCCTCAACTCTCTACGAGGTGCCATACTATGAATATGCAATCACAATGCAAATAAACAAAGTCAGGCCCAGCAAGGTAAGCAATCCAAGTAATCAAGCTCATTTCCAATTAAAATCAACATCATTTCATTAGCTTTGATTTGGCAATGGGTACCCACAACATGCTTCATCACAGCATACATCTCAATTGCAACATACATGCAATTTACTCAACATGCTTTCACCCAACAAGCATACAAGGCATACATACCTCAAACATTCACACACACATTCCCAATTACTCGAGAACCTGGCTCTGATACCACCAAATGTAACCCCCTTAACCCGGCCTAGACGGTTGACCCGAATTAAGAAGATTACACGGGGAAAACCAAAGTCAACCCGAAAGTCAACCTTGATTAACGACCCTTTTTTTTCTTTTTAAACTTGTCTAGATGCACATTAACCCTAGTTGTGATCAAACAAACAACATACTCAAAGAACATAAACATCAGAGATCAAACAGGGACCCAATTGAACAAATTACAATTTTAGGGACCAATTTGTAAATTCTGATAATTATAAGGACTTAACCCAAATTAAAGTTACCAACTTGAAATTAATCATGTTTCATGCATCTCTGTCAAATTTCAGCTCAAACGGACATCCCAAACTCATACAATTGCACAAACAAGAATCGGGACCAAAATGCAAACATTTTGAAACATATAACTGCCAATGTCAGCCCCCAACGGTCAGGTGTTCCGAAATAGGGAGAGCCTGTTTCGAAACGTGGGGCCGTTCCGCAACGCGTACCGAAACGAGGGTTGGCAGAGGCCTTTCCGTTTCGGAACGGTGTCTCCCGTTTCGGACGCCTGGGTTGCTACAAGGCACCCGTTCCGAACAATGGGCGGGCCTATTGTATGAACTCCTAAATTTGGATTAAAAGTTATTTTGCAACCCTTTTGTAGAGGTTTCGGACGGGCGGGTCTATATGGGCCGAACAATGGACCCGTTAGAATTTTAACAGAGTAAAAAGCAGAAAAATCAAGTTTTTGCAATATAATTTTGTTGAAAAGCTCATAATCAATTGTATGAACTCCTAAATTTGGATTAAAAGTTATTTTGCAACCCTTTTGTAGAGGTTTCGGACGAGCGGGTCTAAATGGGCCGAACAATGGACTCGTTAGAATTTTAACGGAGTAAAAAGTACATAAATCGAGTTTTTGCAATAAAATCGTGTTGAAAAGCTCATAATCAATTGTATGAACTCCTAAATTTGGATTAACACTTGTTTTGCAACCCTTTTGTAGAGGTTTCGGATGAGGGGGTCTAAATGGGCCGAACAATGGACTCGTTAGAATTTTATCTGAGTAAGAAGTACAGATATCGGGTTTTTGCAATATAATCATGTTGAAAAGCTCGTAATCAATTGTATGAACTCCTAAATTTGTATTAAAACTTATTTTCCAACCCTTTTGTAGAGGTTTAGAACAAGCGGGTCTAAATGGGCCGAACAATGGACCCGTTAGAATTTTAACGGAGTAAAAAGTACAAAAATCATGTTTTTGCAATATTATCGTGTAGAAAAGCTCGTAATCAATTGTATGAACTCCTATATTTGTATTAAAACTTATTTTCCAACCCTTTTGTAGAGGTTTAGAACAAGCGGGTCTAAATGGGTCGAACAATGGACCCGTTAGAATTTTAATAGAGTAAAAAGTACATAAATCGAGTTTTTGCAATATAATCATGTTGGAAAGCTCGAAATCAATTATATGAACTCTTTAATTTGATTATAACTTGTTTTGCGGTCTTTTTTGTAGAGGTTTCGGACAAGCAGGTCTAAATGGGCCGAACAATGGACCCGTTAGAATTTTAACTGAGTAAAAAGTACAGAAATTGAGTTTTTGCAATTTAATCATGTTGAAAAACTTGTAATCAGTTATATGAACTCCTAAATTTGGATTAAAACTTATTTTACAGCCCTTTTGTAGAGGTTTCGGACGATCGGGTTTAAATGGGCCAAACAATGGACCCGTTAGAATTTTAACGGAGTAAAAAGTATAGAAATCGAGTTTTTGTAATATAATCGTGTTGAAAAGCTCGTTTGTATGAACTCCTAAATTTGTATTAAAACTTATTTTCCAACCCCTTTGTAGAGGTTTCGGACGAGCGGGTCTAAATGGGCCGAACAATGGACCCGTTAGAATTTTAACTAAGTAAAAAGTATAGAAATCGTTTTTGCAATATAATCGTGTTGAAAAGATCGTGATCAATTATATGAACTCCTAAAATTTGATTCTAACTTGTTTTGCGGTCTTTTATGTAGAGGTTTCGGACGAGCGGGTCTAAATAGGCCGAACAATGGACCCGTTAGAATTTTAACTGAGTAAAAAGTACAGAAATCTAGTTTTTGCATTATAATCGTGTTGAAAAGCTTGTAATCAATTGTATGAACTCCTAAATTTGGATTAAAACTTATTTTGCAACCCTTTTGTAGAGGTTTCGGATGAGCGGGTCCAAATGGACCGAACAATGGACCCATTGGAATTTTTACTGAGTAAAAAGTAATAAAATCGAGTTTTTGCAATATAATCGTGTTAAAAAGCTCGTAATCAATTGTATGAACTCCTAAATTTGGATTAAAACTTATTTTGCAACCCTTTTGTAGAGGTTTCGGACGAGCGGGTCTAAATGGGCCGAACAATGGAGCTGTAACAACGAGTGAGTCGCCACCAATCCTTAGTTTTACATTAGGTGCGATTGGAACACCTGAAAACCCGGTTATTTTAATAAAACTTGTTTTTTATTGTTTTTATTAAAACAACGAGTTTTTGGTCTGCGAAACCAAAAAATAGGTTCGGGAGTCGGTTACGTGTGGGGAAGGGTGAGCACCCCCACAACGCCCAAAATTGGTACTTGTCGATTACGTAATGTCTTAATGGTGGAATTATGAATTCGAATATAATTTATCAATGTGATCCCTTAAATTATTTAAAGAAATATTTGTTTGTAGAAAAGAAAATTTACACCCCAACAACCGAGGCATAATTTTCGTATCAAAAGGGAATTTACACCCCTACGTTCGGGGCATAATTTTCGTAAAAAAGAAATTTACACCCCTACGTTCGGGGCATAATTTCTGTTAGATTCCCGACTGAAGGGAATTTATTTTAAAAATTATAATTTAGAATTAAAAATGATATTTTGTAATAGGGACTAAAGGAAAGCGGCACCCTTACACTCGGGGTACGTTTTTTCATGATAATCCCTAATAAAAAAGGTTTTAATTTAAAATTTAATTAAACAATATATCTGAATATATAAATAATTCATACAAGCATAACATACATAATAAAATTAAATTATACAAAAATGGCATATAAAATAAAAACATACCAACAAATATAAAAACATCTTATATTTCATACAAAAATATTTATTACAAAAAGCTGACATTAAAATAAATACAAAGATAAAGATCAAAATTTACCCTACTAGAAGCTCGAATGAAGAACTTCGACCGACCCCTAGCAAGATCTCCGCATCATCTCGCCATAATTTAAAAATTGATTCGAACGAGCCTCGACAGGACCTCTGATCGAACCAACTGTTCGAACCATTAAAAGGGCACTGCCCCTAAGGTTCGAAAGGGGCACTGCCCCTAAACTTTGCGCCATTTCCATGGCATTTGTTAGCCATTTCTATGGCTTTGCCGTGTCTGTCTGTGTGTGTTCCTTCACATTTGCTTTGCCTCCCTATTTATAGTGATGGGGAGGGGGGATGAGTCAAATGGAAGTTTCACGTGGATGCCTTGCATGGCATCCACGGTTTTTACCTTTCTTTTGTTCTTTTTCTTTTTCTTTTTTTTTATTTGCTTTTGCTTTTTTAATACAATAAGGTATAATAATAATACTATTATTCGAACAAAAAATAATAGTTATAGCCCGGACATAAAATGGGTATTACAGACCCGTTAGAATTTTAACTGAGTAAAAAGTACAGTAATCGAGTTTTTGCAATATAATCATGTTGAAAAGCTCGTAATCAATTATATGAACTTCTAAAATTTGATTCTAACTTGTTTTGCGGTCTTTTATGTAGAGGTTTCGGACGAGCGGGTCTAAATAGGCCGAACAATGGACCCGTTAGAATTTTAACTGAGTAAAAAGTACAGAAATCTAGTTTTTGCATTATAATCGTGTTGAAAAGCTTGTAATCAATTGTATGAACTCCTAAATTTGGATTAAAACTTATTTTGCAACCCTTTTGTAGAGGTTTCGGATGAGCGGGTCCAAATGGACCGAACAATGGACCCGTTAGAATTTTTACTGAGTAAAAAGTAATAAAATCGAGTTTTTGCAATATAATCGTGTTAAAAAGCTCGTAATCAATTGTATGAACTCTTAAATTTGGATTAAAACTTATTTTGCAACCCTTTTGTAGAGGTTTCGGACGAGCGGGTCTAAATGGGCCGAACAATGGAGCTGTAACAACGAGTGAGTCGCCACCAATCCTTAGTTTTACATTAGGTGCGATTGGAACACCTGAAAACCCGGTTATTTTAATAAAACTTGTTTTTTATTGTTTTTATTAAAACAACGAGTTTTGGTCTGCGAAACCAGAAAATAGGTTCGGGAGTCGGTTACGTGTGGGGAAGGGTGAGCACCCCCACAACGCCCAAAATTGGTACCTGTCGATTACGTAATGTCTTAATGGTGGAATTATGAATTCGAATATAATTTATCAATGTGATCCCTTAAAATATTTAAACGAATATTTGTTTGTAGAAAAGAAAATTTACACCCCAACAACCGAGGCATAATTTTCGGATCAAAAGGGAATTTACACCCCTACGTTCGGGGCATAATTTTCGTAAAAAAGAAATTTACACCCATACGTTCGAGGCATAATTTCTGTTAGATTCCCGACTGAAGGGAATTTATTTTAAAAATTACAATTTAAAATTAAAAATGATATTTTGTAATAGGGACTAAAATAAAGCGGCACACACCCTTACACTCGGGGTACGTTTTTTCATGATAATCCCTAATAAAAAAGGTTTTAATTTAAATTTTAATTAAACAATATATCCGAATATATAAATAATTCATACAAGCATAACATACATAATAAAATTAAAATATACAAAAATGGCATATAAAATAAAAACATACCAACAAATATAAAAACATCTTATATTTCATACAAAAATATTTATTACAAAAAGCCGACATTAAAATAAATACAAAGATAAAGATCAAAATTTACCCTACTAGAAGCTCGAATGAAGAACTTCGACCGACCCCTAGCAAGATCTCTGCATCATCTCGCCATAATTTAAAAATTGATTCGAACGAGCCTCGACAGGACCTCTGATCGAACCAACTGTTCGAACCATTAAAAGGGCACTGCCCCTAAGGTTCGAAAGGGGCACTGCCCCTAAACTTTGCGCCATTTCCATGGCATTTGTTAGCCATTTCTATGGCTTTGCCGTGTCTGTCTGTGTGTGTTCCTTCACATTTGCTTTGCCTCCCTATTTATAGTGATGGGGAGGGGGATGAGTCAAATGGCAGTTTCACGTGGATGCCTTGCATGGCATCCACGGTTTTTACCTTTCTTTTGTTTTTTTCTTTTTTTTTTCTTTTTCTTTTTTTTATTTGCTTTTGTTTTTTAATACAATAAGGTATAATAATAATACTATTATTCGAACAAAAAATAACAGTTATAGCCCGGACATAAAATGGGTATTACAGCTGCCCCTCTTCGCTCATTGATGTGTAACAGGAATAGAGCAAAGATAAAAGGATAACCATTTTATGTTTGTTCGGATCTGGATTCCTTCCTTTGACCACCACTTCTTCTAAGCTTCAGTTGATCTGCTCGATCGCTCTTTGTAGGCAAAATCTTCAAAATGGAACGATCCGCTAGGGGGATAATCTTTAAACTACAGAGACCTAACTGCGACATTGATGAAGAAGCAAGGTCTGCAAAACTTGATCCGGCTACAACACTGACGAAGAAACGGGATCGGAGGATGATGGTTTTGACAATTGGTCTGAGGGGACATGATCGAATGATAAAATTTCTGACACTTGGTCTAACTACGATACCGATGAAGCGATAGGATATGACAAAAGTTCTCTCTCCCTTTTTGCTTCTTCTTTTTTTTTGAAAGAAGTGATTGTACTGAACGAGGTAGCGTGATCTGGAAGGAAAGGCTTGATCTGCTGCAACTCTGTAGATGCAAGGAGATCTGGAGAAGGGTCGGTCATCTACAACTCCATTGATACGAGAAGAGCTGAAGAAGTGTCGATCTACTGCAACTCTATTGATGCGAGAATATCTGAAAATGGGGTGATCTATTGCAACTCCATTGATGCGAGAAGATCTGAAGAAGGGTCGATCTGCTGCAACTTCATTGATGCGAGAAGATCTGAAGAAGTGTTGATCTACTGCAACTCCATAGATGCGAGAAGATCTGAAGAAGGGGTGATCTACTGCAACTCTATTGATGCGAGAAGATTTAAAAAAGGGTCGATCTACTGCAACTCCATAGATGCGAGAAGATCTGAAGAAGGGGTGATCTACTGCAACTCCATTGATGCGAGAAGATCTGAAAAAGGGTCGATCTACTGTAACTCCATAAATGCGAGAAGATCTGAAGAAGGGGTGATCTACTGCAACTCCATTGATGCGAGAAGATCTGAAAAAGGGTCGATCTACTGCAACTCCATTGATGCGAGAAGATCTGAAGAAGGGTCGATCTACTGCAACTCCATTGATGCGAGAAGATCTGAAGAAGGGGTGATCTACTACAACTCCATTGATGCTAGAAGATCTGAAGAAGGGGTGATCTACTACAACTCCATTGATGCTAGAAGATCTGAAGAAGGGGTGATCTACTGCAACTCCATTGATGCTAGAAGATCTGAAGAAAGGGTGATCTACTGCAACTCTATTGATGCCAGAAGATCTGAAAATGGGTCGATCTACTGCAACTCAATAGATGCGAGAAGACCTGAAGAAGTGTCGATCTACTGCAACTCCATAGATGCGAGAAGATCTGAAAAAGGGTCGATCTACTACAACTTCATTGATGCGAGAAGATCTGATTAGTACTGGAATTCCATCAACGAGACGAGGAAGAGTGTCTCTGGTTTACACTTCTTTTGCATTTTTCCCAAATGCACAGGGATGAACGGATTTGATTTGCCTTTACCGGTAGTCGTTTGCTCCGGGCTAGTTGTACCATTCCCCTGGGTACAATCAGTTTATACCAATCATGAGATTGGATTTTTCCAAAGGATTTATTTTCCTTGGACCATTCGTGAAAATGGATTTTCGATGGACATCTGAATTGTCCATTGTCTTAAAATTAATCGTGTTTAAGCACGTTATGCCGATATTTCTGTCGGCTTTCGAATTTGCATTTTTCCCAAATGCACAGGGAGCAACGGTTTTGACTTGCCTTTACCGGTAGCCGTTTGCTCCGGGCTAGTTGTACCATTCCCCTAGGTACAATCAGTTTCTACCAATCATGAGATTGGATTTTTCCAAAGGATTTATTTTCCTTCGACCATTTGTGACAATGGATTTTCGATGGACATTTGAATTATCCATTTTCTTAAACTTAACCGTGTTTAAGCACGTTGTGCCGATATTTCTGTCGGACTTTCCAAAATAGCTTTGATCCTCATGAGAGGACGAAGTTGAGAAATTCGCATTTTTAAGACTATCCTTAAGAAAGGATGGAATTAAGAAAACCCAATTTTTGAGAAAAAGTATCCTTAAGAAATGACGAAATTTAAGAAAATGTGTCCTTAAGAAAGGGCAGAGTTAAAAAAACTCTTGTTTTGAGAAAATGTGTCCTTAAGAAAGGACGAAGTTAAGAAACTCTTTCTTTGAGAAAAGTTATCCTTGAGAAAGAACAGAGTTAAGAAACTTTAATTTAAAAAAAAGGTGTCCTTAAGAAAGAACAGAGTTAAGAAACTCCAATTTTGGGAAAAGGTGTCCTTAAGAAAGGACGGAGTTAAGAAACTCGTGTTTTCGAGAAAAAGTGCCCTTAAGAAAGGACGGAGTTAAGAAACTCTTGTTTTTGAGAAAACTGCCCTTAAGAAAGGACGGAGTTAAGAAACTCGTGTTTTTGAGAAAATGTGCCCTTAAGAAAGGACGGAGTTAAGAAACTCTTGTTTTTGAGAAAAAGTGCCCTTAAGAAAGGACGGAGTTAAGAAACTCCAATTTTGGGAAAATGTGTCCTTAAGAAAGGACGGAGTTAAGAAACTCGTGTTTTTGAGAAAATGTGCCCTTAAGAAAGGACGAGGTTAAGAAACTCGTGTTTTTGAGAAAAAGTGCCCTTAAGAAAGGACGAAATTAAGAAACTCCAATTTTGGGAAAATGTGTCCTTAAGAAAGGACGGAGTTAAGAAACTCGTATTTTTGAGAAAATGTGCCCCTTAAGAAAGGACGGAGTTAAGAAACTCTTGTTTTTGAGAAAAAATGCCCTTAAGAAAGGACGAAGTTAAGAAACTCAAATTCTGAAGAAAAAAAAGTGTCCTTAAGAAAGGACGGTGTTTAGGAAAATCTTTAAGTAACAAGTTCCAAGTTAGCTCCTGATAGTATTTATGCAGATGATGTTCATGTGCTTGCTTTTGTGATGATGAAAAGATGCATGAAATTCTTGTAGAAGTTCCTTTCTTCTGACTTAGTTTGATCTTCTGATCTTTGTTTAAAATTTATCTCAGTAGAAGTTTGCCCCCCAAGCTTCATTGTCCTTATTCTTTTTTGGACTTGAACTTCTAAGCTGAATGATCTCGATGTCATCTTGTTTTTTTCTTTTTTCCAGGGAAATTTACTTGGCTCACCACCACTGACGAAGGTGATATCAGAAAAAGGTTGATTCTGGAACTTCATGACATTAAGTTATGACCTGAAAATGGAACATTAGTTAGTAGTCTATTCGAAAAAAATTTACCGTTTTTACCTGGATGTTCGAGCTTTTTGCATATTCGGCCTCCTTCAGGGCTAAAGGTTGGTCATTATGTTGTCGCCCCACAGTTGAGGTCTTCGGTCTCTTTCCTGGACCTGTTTATACGTTCAAGACATAAATGTGCTATGGATGCACCTAGCTTTGTGCTTAATGCATGTGTCTAGCCTAAATGCATGATGACTTGAATGCATGTACAATGCACATAGATGATGCATGATGATGGATATGTGAATGAGATTATGTTTTTTCCCTTAAAAGGATACCCTTGGTTCTCTGCTAGTCAGATATTTGCTTCTGATTAAACAGTGCTCAGTGCCTTATCTGAGAGGATGGCCCAACTTTCCTTGGTTCGATCATCTTTGGGATTATTCCCTCGAGTCCGAATATTTTTGTCTGTGACTGCTCTTGAAGCGAACGCAAGGCTTGAAGTATGTTTTCGCCTTTTCCCAAAAAGCTTTCATTGTTCTCGTGGACGCGTTATGTTGCCCCCCGGTCGAGTCCATAAATTTGTTTTTGGTTCATGGTAGCTCATCACTTTTTGGCTCTGGCATAGTGCTACAGACAATAATTGATGTAGTCGTCTAGGGTGCATAAGTCTGACTCGGCATCAGAGGCTCGCTTTCTAAACTCGTCGAGGAATGTTCTCACCTTGGGGCCTTGTAGAGGTATGATGTCTGTATGAGTGCAAAGGTTATTTGAAAATGCCCCTGGACCGGGCTCTTGCATGATGTTAGATTGGTCAAGTTTGCTTTATCCGATATTTGCTAACATGGGGCATCCCAAGATCGGTTTCAAAGTTACGAAATGAATGCATGTAAATGCAAGGTGCATGTCCTAGATGCGCAAGTACTGATTCAAAAATAGTTTCCGTGGTTCAACTTCCAAATTTACGGGATTTATTCGCAACTTTTGAATGTTGCATTGATATCTAGGGAACTAGATTTTCTCCCGATGATAAATTTTCAAATAGGGAACGTCTCGTGAATCAATACTTCATGCTAATGAAGTGCAAAAATTAAAATGTTATAGTGGTGTCATGTAATTAATGTGGAATGAATGACTTAATGCAACATGATCACCAAAGAGAAGAAACGGGTTAGTTCATAATAAAAGAGTCAAATGAATATAATGATAGCAGCAAACAAAATTGAACATATATAGCAAATAAAGGCATCAAAATCTAAACAGGGTGACTGCTAACGGGCAGAGTTTTGGTTTGGCTTTAAGGGGTAAGCTCTTAGGGTTTACTATATGTGTTTTGGTTCTAAAGTAACGGTACCCGAACTATCGCTAGGACATCGATTCGGGAGGATACATTTCCCTAGGTCTGCACGGAGACAGAGGTCTCACGAAGACAAAGGGACCTATATCCCGGAAGCGTTTCACCATCCTACATTGAGGGAGTATCTCACGAAGGCGTGGTTTCTCGCTCCCACTTAAGGGACGAAGCTCGGGTATAGAGCTCATGATATGAAAACTCAGAAAACAAATTTTAAAAAAAATTGTAAAAAATTTAGAAAAAAATAAGAATCACAAATTAATTAAATCAAAGTCATAATTTCCACCTATAGACAAAAAGTAATCGACTTATGGCTTGACTCTCTAAAAAAAAGTCCCCAGCGGAGTCGCCAAGCTGTAACAACGAGTGAGTCACCACCAATCCTTAGTTTTACTTTAGGTGCGATTGGAACACCTGAAAACCCGGTTATTTTAATAAAACTTGTTTTTTTATTTTTTATTAAAACAACGAGTTTTGGTCTGCGAAACCAGAAAATAGGTTCGGGAGTCGGTTACGTGTGGGGAAGGGTGAGCACCCCCACAACGCCCAAAATTGGTACCTGTCGATTACGTAATGTCTTAATGGTGGAATTATGAATTCGAATATAATTTATCAATGTGATCCCTTAAAATATTTAAACGAATATTTGTTTGTAGAAAAGAAAATTTACACCCCAACAACCGAGGCATAATTTTCGGATCAAAAGGGAATTTACACCCCTACGTTCGGGGCATAATTTTCGTAAAAAAGAAATTTACACCCATACGTTCGAGGCATAATTTCTGTTAGATTCCCGACTGAAGGGAATTTATTTTAAAAATTATAATTTAAAATTAAAAATGATATTTTGTAATAGGGACTAAAATAAAGCGGCACTCACCCTTACACTCGGGGTACGTTTTTTCATGATAATCCCTAATAAAAAAGGTTTTAATTTAAATTTTAATTAAACAATATATCCGAATATATAAATAATTCATACAAGCATAACATACATAATAAAATTAAAATATACAAAAATGGCATATAAAATAAAAACATACCAACAAATATAAAAACATCTTATATTTCATACAAAAATATTTATTACAAAAAGCCGACATTAAAATAAATACAAAGATAAAGATCAAAATTTACCCTACTAGAAGCTCGAATGAAGAACTTCGACCGACCCCTAGCAAGATCTCCGCATCATCTCGCCATAATTTAAAAATTGATTCGAACGAGCCTCGACAGGACCTCTGATCGAACCAACTGTTCGAACCATTAAAAGGGCACTGCCCCTAAGGTTCGAAAGGGGCACTGCCCCTAAACTTTGCGCCATTTCCATGGCATTTGTTAGCCATTTCTATGGCTTTGCCGTGTCTGTCTGTGTGTGTTCCTTCACATTTGCTTTGCCTCCCTATTTATAGTGATGGGGAGGGGGATGAGTCAAATGGCAGTTTCACGTGGATGCCTTGCATGGCATCCACGGTTTTTACCTTTCTTTTGTTCTTTTTCTTTTTCTTTTTTTTATTTGCTTTTGCTTTTTTAATACAATAAGGTATAATAATAATACTATTATTCGAACAAAAAATAACAGTTATAGCCCGGACATAAAATGGGTATTACAGACCAGTTAGAATTTTAACTGAGTAAAAAGTACAGTAATCGAGTTTTTGCAATATAATCATGTTGAAAAGCTCGTAATCAATTATATGAACTCCTAAAATTTGATTCTAACTTGTTTTGCGGTCTTTTTTGTAGAGGTTTCGGACGAGCGGGTCTAAATGGGCCGAACAATGAACCCGTTAGAATTTTAACTGAGAAAAGTACAGAAATCGAGTTTTTGCAATATAATCGTGTTGAAAAGCTCGTAATAAATTGTATGAACTCCTAAATTTGGATTAAAACTTATTTTGCAACCCTTTTGTAGAGGTTTCAGACGAGCGGGTTTAAATGGGCCGAACAATGGACCCGTTAGAATATTAACTGAATAAAAAGTACAGAATTCTAGTTTTTTCAATATAATCGTGTTGAAAAGCTCGTAATCAATTTTATGAACTCCTAAATTTGGATTAAAACTTATTTTGCAACCCTCTTGTACAGGTTTCGGACGAGCGGGTCTAAATGGGCAGAACAATGGACCCATTGGAATTTTAACTGAGTAAAAAGTTCAGAAATCGAGTTTTTGAAATATAATCGTGTTGAAAACCTCGTAATCAATTATATGAATTTCTAAAATTTGATTCTAAATTATTTTGCGGTCTTTTTTGTAGAGGTTTCGGACGAGCGGGTCAAAATGGGCCGAACAATGGACCCGTTAGAATTTTAAATGAGTAAAAAGTACAGAAATCGAGTTTTTGCAATATAATCGTGTCTAAAAGCTCGAAATTAATTATATGAACTCTTAAATTTGATTAAAACTTGTTTGCGGTCTTTTTTGTAGAGGTTTCGGACGAGCTGGTCTAAATGGGCCGAACAATGGACTCGTTAGAATTTTAATTGAGTAAAAAGTACAGAAATCGAGTTTATGCAATATAATCATGTTGAAAAGCTCGTAATCAATTTTATGAACTGCTAAATTTGGATTAAAACTTATTTTGCAGCCTTTTTGTAGTGGTTTCAGACCATCAGGTTTAAATGGGCCGAACAATGGACCCGTTAGAATTTTAACGGAGTAAAAAGTAAAGAAATCGAGTTTTTGCAATATAATCGTGTTGAAAAGCTCGTAATCAATTATATGAACTCCTAAATTTGGATTAAAACTTATTTTCCAACCCTTTTGTAGAGCTTTCGGAGAGCGGGTCTCAATGGGTCGAGCAATGGACCCGTTAGAATTTTAACTGAGTAAAAAGTACAAAAATCGAGCTTTTGCAATATAATCGTGTTGAAAAGCTCGTAATCAATTGTATGAACTCCTAAATTTGGATTAAAACTTATTTTGCAACCCTTGTGTCGAGGTTTCGGACGAGCGGGTCCCAATGGGCCGAACAATGGACCCGTTAGAATTTTAACTGAGTAAAAAGTAAAAAAAAATCGAGTTTTTGCAATATAATCGTGTTGAAAAGCTCTTAATCAATTGTATGAACTCCTAAATTTGGATTAAAACTTATTTTGTAACCCTTTTGTAGAGGTTTCGGACGAGCGGGTCCAAATGGGCCGAACAATGGACCCGTTAGTATTTTAACTAAGTAAAAAGTACAAAAATCGAGTTTTTGCAATATAATCGTGTTGAAAATCTTGTAATCAATTATATGAACTCCTAAAATTTGTTTCTAACTTGTTTTGCGGTCTTTTTTGTAGAGGTTTCGGACGAGCGGGTCCAAATGGGCCGAACAATGGACCCGTTAGAATTTTAACTCAGTAAAAAGTACAAAAGTTTAGGTTTTACAATATAATCGTGTTGAAAAGCTCTTAATCAATTTTATGAACTCCTAAATTTGGATTAAAACTTATTTTGTACCCTAGTTGTAGAGGTTTCGGACGAGCGGGTCTAAATGGGCCGAACAATGGACCTGTTAGAATTTTAACAGAGTAAAAAGCGCAAAAATCGAGTTTTTGCAATATAATTGTGTTGAAGAGTTTATAATCAATTGTATGAACTACTAAATTTGGATTAAAACTTATTTTGCAACCCTTTTGTTGAGGTTTCGGACGAGCGGGTTTAAATGGGCCGAACAATGGACCCGTTAGAATTTTAATTGAGTAAAAAGTTCATATATCGAGTTTTTGAAATATAATCGTGTTGAAAAGCTCGTAATCAATTATATGAACTCCTAAAATTTTATTCTAACTTGTTTTGCGGTCTTTTTTTTTAGAGGTTTCGGACGAGTGGGTCTCTATGGGCCGAACAATGGACCCGTTAGAATTTTAACTGAGTAAAAAGTACAAAAATCGAGTTTTTGCATTATAATCATGTTGAAAAGCTTGTAATCAGTTATATGAACTCCTAAATTTGGATTAAAACTTATTTTGCAGCATTTTTGTAGAGGTTTCGGATGATCATGTTTAAATGGGCCGAACAATGGACCCATTACAATTTAACGGAGTAAAAAGTACAAAAATCGAGTTTTTGCAATATAATCGTGTTGAAAAGCTCGTAATCAATTGTATGAACTCCTAAATTTGTATTAAAACTTATTTTCCAACCCTTTTGTAGAGGTTTAGAACAAGCGGGTCTAAATGGGTCGAACAATGGACCCATTAGAATTTTAATAGAGTAAAAAGTACAAAAATCGAGTTTTTGCAATATAATCATGTTCGACAGCTCGAAATCAATTATATGAACTCTTTAATTTGATTATAACTTGTTTTGCGGTCTTTTTTGTAGAGGTTTCGGACAAGCAGGTCTAAATGGGCCTAACAATGGACCCGTTAGAATTTTAACTGAGTAAATTTATTTTGCAACCCTTTTGTAGAGGTTTCGGACGAGCGGGCCTAAATGGGGCGAACTATGGAACCGTTAGAATTTTAACTGAGTAAAAAGTACTGTAATCGAGTTTTTGCAATATAATCGTGTTGAAAAGCTCGTAATCAATTGTATGAAATCCTAAATTTGGATTAAAACTTATTTTTCAACCCTTTTGTAGAGGTTTCGGACGAGCGGGTCTAAATGGGCCGAACAATGGACCCGTTAGAATTTTAACTGAGTAAAAAGAACATAAATTGAGTTTTTGCAATATAATCGTGTTGAAAAGCTCGTAATCAATTATATAAACTCCTAAAATTTGATTATAACTTGTTTTGCGGTCATTTTTTAGAGGTTTCAGACGAGCGGGTTTAAATGGGCCGAACAACGCACCCAATAGAATTTTAATAGAGTAAAAAGTATAGAAATCGAGTTTTTGCAATATAATCGTGTTAGATAGCTCGTAATCAATTATATGAACTCCTAAATTTGGATTAAAACTTATTTTGTAGCCCTTTTTGTAGAGGTTTCGGACGAGCCGATTTAAACGGGCCGAACAATGGACCCGTTAGAATATTAACTGAGTAAAAAGTACAGTAATCGAGTTTTTGCAATATAATCGTGTTGAAAAGCTCGTAATCAATTATTTGAACTCCTAAAATTTGATTCTAACTCATTTTGCGGTCTTTTTTGTAGAGGTTTCAACCGAGCGGTTCTAAATGGGCCGAACAATGGACCCGTTAGAATTTTAACTAAGTAAAAAGTACAGAAATCGAGTTTTTGCAATATAATCATGTTAAAAAGCTAGTAATCAATTTTATGAACTCCTAAATTTGGATTAAAACTTATTTTGCAACCCTTTTGTAGAGGTTTCGGACGAGCGGGTCTAAATGAGCCGAACAATAGAACCGTTAGAATTTTAACTGAGTAAAAAGTCCAAAAATCGAGTTTTTGCAATATAATCGTGTTGAAAAGCTTGAAATCAATTATATGAACTCCTAAAATTTGATTCTAACTTGTTTTGCAGTCTTTTTTGTAAGGGTTTCGGATGAGCGGGTCTAAATGGGCCGAACAATGGACCCGTTTGATTTTTAACTTAGTCAAAAGTGCAAAAATCAAGTTTTTGCAATATAATCGTGTTGAAAAGCTCGTAATCAATTATATGAACTCCTAAATTTGGATTAAAACTTATTTTGCAGCCCTTTTTGTAGAGGTTTCGGACAAGCGAGTCTAAATGGGCCGAACAATGGACCCATTAGAATTTTAACTGAGTAAAAAGTACAGAAATCAAGTTTTTGCAATATAATCGTGTTGAAAAGCTCGTAATCAATTCTATGAACTCCTTAATTTGGATTAAAACTTATTTTGCAGCCTTTTTGTAGAGGTTCCGGACGAGCGGGTCTAAATGGTCCGAACTTTGACCCGTTAGAATTTTAACAGAGTAAAAAGTACAGAAATTGAGTTTTTGCAAAACTGTCGTGTTGGAAAGCTCGTAATCAATTATATGAACACCTAAAATTTGATTAAAACTTGTTTTGCGGTGATTTTTGTAGAGGTTTCGAACGAGTGGGTCTAAATGGGCCGAAAAATGGACCGTTAGAATTTTAACTGAGTAAAAATTACAGAAATCTAGTTTTTGCAATATAATCGTGTTGAAAGGCTTGTAATCAATTAAATGAACTCCAAATTTCGGATTAAAACTTATTTTGCAGCTCTTTTTCTAGAGGTTTTGGAAGAGCGGGTCTAAATGGGCCGAACAATGGACCCGATAGAATTTTAACAGAGTAAAAAGTTCAAAAATCTAGTTTTTGCAATATAATCGTGTTGAAAATCTCGTAATCAATTGTATGAACTCCTACATTCGGATTAAAACTTATTTTGCAACCCTTTTGTAGAGGTTTCGGACGAGCGGGTCTAAATGGGCCGAACAATAGAACCGTTAGAATTTTAACTAAGTAAAAAGTACATAAATTGAGTTTTTGCAATATAATCGTGTTGAAAAGCTCGTAATCAATTATATAAACTCCTAAAACTTGATTATAACTTGTTTTGCGGTCTTTTTTGTAGATGTTTAGGACGAGCGGGTCTAAATCGGCCGAACAATGGACCCATTAGAATTTTAAGTAAGTCAAAAGTTCAGAAATTTAGTTTTTGCAATATAATCGTGTTGGAAAGCTCGTAATCAATTATATGAACTCCTAAGATATGATTAAAACTTGTTTTGCGGTCTTTTTTGTAGAGTTTTCGGACGAGCGGGTCTAAATGGGCCGAACAATGGACCCGTTAGAATTTTAACTAAGTAAAAAGTACAGAAATCGAGTTTTTGCAATATAATCGTGTTGAAAAGCTAGTAATCAATTATATAAACTCCTAAATTTGGATTAAAACTTATTTTGCAGCCCTTTTTGTAGAGGTTTCAGACGAGCGGGTCTAAATGGGCCGAACAATGGACCAGTTAGAATTTTAATGCAGTAAAAAGTACAGAAATCGAGTTTTTGCAATATAATCATGTTGAAAAGCACGTAATCAATTATATGAACACCTAAGATTTGATTAAAACTTGTTTTGCGGTCATTTTTGTAGAGGTTTCGGACGAGTGGGACTAAATGGGCCGAAAAATGGACCGTTAGATTTTTAACTGAGTAAAAATTACAGAAATCGAGTTTTTGCAATATAATCATGTTGAAAAGCTCGTAATCAATTGAATGAACTCCTAAATTTAGATTAAAACTTATTTTGCAATCCTTTGTAGAGGTTTCGGACGAGCGGGTCTAAATGGGCCGAACAATGGACCCATTAGAATTTTAACTGAGTAAATAGAATAGAAATTGAGTTTTTGCAATATAATAGTGTTGAAAAGCTCGTAATGAATTTTATGAACTCCTAAATATGTGTTAAAACTTATTTTGCCGTCTTTTTTGTAGAGGTTTCGGACGAGCGGGTCTCAATGGGCCGAACAATGGACCCATTAGAATTTTAACTAAGTCAAAAGTTCAGAAATTGAGTTTTTGCAATATAATCGTGTTGGAAAGCTCGTAATCAATTGTATGAACTCCTAAAATTTGATTAAAACTTGTTTTGCGATCTTTTTTGTAGAGGTTTCGGATGAGTGGGTCTAAATGGGCCGAACAATGGACCCATTAGAATTTCAACTGAGTAAAAAGTACAGAAATCGAGTTTTTCCAATATAATCATGTTGAAAAGCTCGTAATCAATTGTATGAACTCCTAAATTTAGATTAAAACTTATTTTGCAACCCTTTTGTAGAGGTTTCGGTCGAGCGAGTCTAAATGGGCCGAACAATGGACACGTTAGAATTTTAACTGAGTAAAAAGAACAGAAATTGAGTTTTTGCAATATTATTGGGGTGTAAAGCTCGTAATTAATTATCTAAACTCCTAAAATTTGATTATAACTTGTTTTGCGATTTTTTGTAGAGGTTTCGGACAAGCTAGTCTAAATGGGCCGAACAATGGACCCATTAGAATTTTTTTTTTTGAAAGTCCTATTCTACTTCTACCTAGAGGGGAGGGGGGAAATCTAGGTGAAGGCAATGCTCCTGAGGGGTCATGAACCCGGGACCTAAGGGGAAGGGAGTGGAGCAGGTGAGCGTGCTCTGACCACCAGGCCATCATCGCATGCTCACCCATTAGAATTTTAACTAAGTCAAAAGTTCAGAAATTGAGTTTTTGCAATATAATCATGTTGGAAAGCTCGTAATCAATTATATGAACTCCTAAAATTTGATTAAAACTTATTTTGCGGTCTTTTTTGTAGAGGTTTCGGACGAGCGGGTCTAAATGGGCCGAGCAATGGACCCGATAGAATTTTAACTGAGTAAAAAGTACAATAATCGAGTTTTTGCAATATAATCGTGTTGAAAAGCTCGTAATCAATTATATGAACTCCTAAATTTGGATTAAAACTTATTTTACAGCCCTTTTTTAGAGGTTTAGAACAAGCGGGTCTAAATGGGCCGAACAATGGACCCGCTAGAATTTTAACGGAGTAAAAAGTACAAAAATCGAGTTTTTGCAATATAATCGTGTTGAAAAGCTCGTAATCAATTGTATGAACTCCTAAATTTGGATTAAAACTTATTTTGCAACCCTTTTGTTGAGGTTTCGGAAGAGCGGGTCTAAATGGGCTGAACAATGGACCCGTTAGAATATTAACTAAGTAAAAAGAACAGAAGTTGAATTTTTGCAATATAATCGTGTTGAAAAGCTCGTCACCAATTATGTAAACTCCTAAAATTTGATTATAACTTGTTTTGTTGTCTTATTTTGTAGAGGTTTCGAACAAGCGGGTCTAAATGGGCCGAACAATGGACACGTTAGAATTTTAACGGAGTAAAAAGTACAAAAATCGTGTTTTTGCAATATAATCGTGTTGAAAAGCTCGTAATCAATTGTATGAACTCCTAAATTTGGATTAAAACTTATTTTGCAACACTTTTGTTGAGGTTTCGGACGAGCGGGTCTAAATGGGCCGAACAATGGACCCGTTAGAATATTAACTGAGTAAAAAGAACAGAAATTGAGTTTTTACAATATAATCGTGTTGAAAAGCTCATCATCAATTATGTAAACTCCTAAAATTTGATTATAACTTGTTTTGCTGTCTTTTTTGTAGAGGTTTCGGACGAGCGTATCCAAATGGGCCGGATAATGGTCCCGTTAGAATTTTAACGGAGAAAAAAGTACAGAAATCGAGTTTTTGTAATATAATCGTGTTGAAAAGCTCGTAATCAATTGTATGAACTCCTAAATTTGGATTGAAACTTATTTTGCAACCCTTTTGTAGATGTTTCGGACGAGCGGTTCTAAATGGGCCGAACAATGGACTCGTTAGAATTTTAACTGAGTAAAAAGTACAGAAATTGAGTTTTTGCAATTTAATCGTGTTGAAAAGCTTGTAATAAAATGTATGAACTCCTAAATTTGGATTAAAACTTATTTTACAACCCTTTTGTAGAGGTTTCGGACGAGGTGGTCTAAATGGGTCGAACAATGGACTCGTTAGAATTTTAACCGAGTAAAAAGAACAAAAATTGAGTTTTTGCAATATAATCGTGTTGATAAGCTCGTAATTAATTATATAAACTCATAAAATTTGATTATAACTTGTTTATCGGTCTTTTTTTAGAGGTTTCGGACGAGCGGGTCTAAATAAGCCGAACAATGGACCCATTAGAATTTTAGCTAAGTCAAAAGTTCAGAAATTGTTTTTTGCAATATAATCGTGTTAAAAACCTCGTAATCAATTATATGAACTCCTAATATTTGATTAAACCTTGATTTGCAGTCATTTTTGTAAGGTTTCAGACGAGCAGGTCTAAATGGGCCGAACATTGGACCCGTTAGAATTTTAACTGAGTAAAAAGTACAGAAATTGAGTTTTTGCAATATAATCATGTTGAAAAGCTCGTAATCAATTATATGAACTCAGAAATTTGGATTAAAACTTATTTTGCAGCCCTTTTCTAGAGGTTTCGGCCGAGCGTGTCTAAATGGGCCGAACAATGGACCCGTTAGAATTTTAACGGAGTAAAAAGTACAGAAATCGTGTTTTTGCAATATAATCTTGTTGAAAAGCTCGTAATCAATTATATAAACTCCTAAATTTTGATTATAACTTGTTATGCAGTCTTTTTTGTAGAGGTTTCGAACGAGCGGGTCTAAATGGGCCGAACAATAGACCCGTTAAAATTTTAACTGAGTAAAAAGTACATAAATTGAGTTTTTGCAATATAATCGAGTTGAAAAGCTCGTAATCAATTATATAATCTCCTAAAATATGATTATAACTTGTTTTGCGGTCATTTTTGTAGAGGTTTTGTACGAGCGGGTCTAAATGGGTCGAACAGTGGACCCATTAGAATTTTAATAGAGAAAAAAGTACAGAAATCGAGTTTTTGCAATATAATCGTGTTGAAAAGCTCGTAATCAATTATATGAACTCCTAAATTTGGATTAAAACTTATTTTGCAACCCTTTTGTAGAGGTTTCGGACGAGCGGGTCTAAATGTGCCGAACATTGAACCCGTTAGAATTTTAAAAGAGTAAAAAGTACAAAAATCGAGTTTTTGCAATATAATCGTGTTTAAAAGCTCGTAATCAATTATATGAACTCCTAAATTTTGAATAAAACTTATTTTGCAGTACTTTTTGTAAGGTTTCGGACGAGCGGGTCTAAATGGGCCAAACAATGGACTTGTTAGAATTTTAACTGAGTAAAAAGTACATAAATTGAGTTTTTTCATTATAATCGTGTTGAAAAGCTCGTAATCAATTATATGAACTCCTAAAATTTGATTATAACTTATTTTGCGGTCTTTTTTGTAGAGGTTTCGGTCGAACGGGTCTAATTGAGCCGAACAATGGACACATTAGAATTTTAACTGAGTAAAAAGTACAAAAATCGAGTTTATGCAATATAATCATGTTGAAAAGCTTGTTATAAATTATATGAACTCCTAAATTTTGATTAAAATTTGTTTTGCGGTCCTTTTTTTAGAGGTTTCGGACGAGCGGGTCTAAATGAGCCGAACAAAGGAACCGTTAGAATTTTAATTGAGTAAAAAGTACAGTAATCGATTTTTGCAATATAATCGTGTTGAAAAGCTCGTAATCAATTGTATGAACTCCTAAAATTTGATTCTAACTTATTTTGCGGTCTTTTTTGTAGAGGTTTCGGACGAGCGGGTCTAAATGGGCCTAAAAATGGACCCGTTAGAGTTTTAACTAAGTAAAAAGTACATAAATTGAGTTTTTGCAAAATAATCGTGTTGAAAAGCTCGTAAGCAAATCTATGAACTCCTAAATTTGGATTAAAACTTATTTTGCAACCCTTTTGTAGAGGTTTCGGACGAGCGGGTCCAAATGGGCCGAACAATGGAACCGTTAGAATTTTAACTGACTAAAAAGTACAGAAATCGAGTTTTTGCAATATTATCGTGTTGAAAAGCTCGTAATGAATTATATGAACTCCCAGAATTTGATTCTAACTTGTTTTGCGGTCTTTTTTGTACAGGTTTTGGACGAGAGGGTCTAAATGGGTCGAACAATGGACCCGTTAGTATTTTAACTGAGTAAAAAGTACAAAAATCGAGTTTTTGCAAAATAATCGTGTTGAAAAGCTCGTAATCAATTATATGAACTCCTAACTTTGGATTAAAAATTATTTTGTAGTCCTTTTTGTAGAGGTTTCGGACGAGCGGGTCTAAATGGGCCGAACAATGGACCCGTTAGAATTTTAACTGAGTAAAAAGTACAAAAATCGAGTTTTTGCAATATAATCGTGTTGAAAAGCTCTTAATAAATTTTATGAAATCCTAAATTTGGTTAAAAACTTATTTTGCAACCCTTTTGTAGTGGTTTCGGACGAGCGGGTCTAAATGGGCCGAACAATGGACCCGTTAGAATTTTAACTGAGTAAAAAGTACAGAAATCAAGTTTTTGCAATATAATCGTATTGAAAAGCTCTTAATCAATTATATGAACTCCTAAAATTTGATTAGAACTTATTTTGCGATCTTTTTTGTAAAGGTTTCGGACGAGCGGGTCTAAATGGGCCGAACAATGGACCCGTTAGAATTTTAACTGAGTAAAAAGTACATAAATTGAGTTTTTGCGATATAATCGTGTTGAAAAGGTCGTATTTAATTATATGAACTCCTAAATTTTGATTAAAACTTGTTTTGCGGTCTTATTTATTGAGGATTGGGACGAGCGGGTCCAAATGGGCCGAACAATGGAACCGTTATAATTTTAACTGAGTGCAAAGAACATAAATTGAGTTTTTGCAATAAAATCTTGTTTAAAAGCTTGTAATCAATTATATAAACTCCTAAAATTTGATTATAACTTGTTTTGCTGTCATTTTTGTAGAGGCTTCGGACGAGCGGGTCTAAATGGGTCGAACAATGGACCCATTAGAATTTTAATGGAGTAAAAAGTACAGAAATCGAGTTTTTGCAATATAATCTTGTTGGATAGCTTGTAAACAATTGTATGAACTCCTAAATTTGGATTAAAACTTATTTTGCAGCCCTTTTTGTAGAGGTTTCGGACGAGCCGATTTAAATGGCCCGAACAATGGACCCATTAGAATTTTAACTGAGTAAAAATTTACAGTAATCAAGTTTTTGCAATATAATCGTGTTGAAAAGCTCATAATCAATTATATGAACTCATAAAATTTGATTCTAACTTATTTTGCGTTATTTTTTGTAGAGGTTTCAACCGAGTGGGTCTAAATGGGTCGAACAATGGACCCATTAGAATTTTAACTAAGTAAAAAGTACAGAAATCGAGTTTTTGCAATATAATCATGTTAAAAAGCTAGTAATCAATTGTATGAACTCCAAAATTTGGATTAAAACTTATTTTGCAACCCTTTTGTAGAGGTTTCGGACGAGCGGGTCTAAATGGGCCGAACAATAGAACCATTAGAATTTTAACAGAGTAAAAAGTACAGAAATCGAGTTTATGCAATATTATCGTGTTGAAAAGCTCGTAATCAATTTTATGAAATCCTAAATTTGGATTAAAACTTATTTTCCAACCCTTTTGTAGAGGTTTCGGACGAGCGGGTCCAAATGGGCCGAACAATGGAACCGTTAGAATTTTAACTGACTAAAAAGTACAGAAATCGAGTTTTTGCCATATAATCGTGTTGAAAAGCTCGTAATCAATTATATGAACTCCAAAAATTTGATTCTAACTTGTTTTGCGGTCTTTTTTGTAGAGGTTTCGGACGAGCGGGTCTAAATGGGCTGAACAATAGACCCGTTAGAATTTTAAATGAGTAAAAAGTACAAAAATCGAGTTTTTGCAAAATAATCGTGTTGAAAAGCTTGTAATCAATTATATGAACTCCTAAATTTGGATTAAAAATTATTTTACAGTCCTTTTTGTAGAGGTTTCGGACGAGCGGGTCTAAATGGGCCGAACAAAGGACCCATTAGAATTTTAAATGAGTAAAAAGTACAGAAAACGAGTTTTTGCAATATAATCGTGTTGAAAAGCTCGTAATAAATTGTATGAACTCCTACATTTGGATTAAAACTTATTTTGCATCCCTTTTGTAGAGGTTTCGGACGAGGGGGTCTAAATGGGCCGAACAATGGACCTTTTAGAATTTTAACTAAGTCAAAAGTTCAGAAATTGAGGTTTTGCAATAGATTAGTGTTGGAAAGCTCGTAATCAACTATATGAACTCCTATAATTTGATTAAAACTTGTTTTGTGGTCATTTTTGTAGAGGTTCCAGACGAGCGAGTCTAAATGGTCCGAACAATTGACCCGTTAGAATTTTAACAGAGTAAAAAGTACAGAAATCGAGTTTTTGCAATATAATCGTGTTGAGAAGTTTGTAATCAATTATATGAACTACTAAATTTGGATTAAAACTTATTTTGTAGCCCTTTTGTAGAGGTTTCGGACGAGCGGGTCTAAATGGGCCGAATAATGGAACCGTTTTTTAACTGATTAAAAAGTAAAGAAATCGAGTTTTTGCAATATAAACGTGTTAAAAAGCTCGTAATCAATTAAATGAACTCTTAAAGTTTGATTATAACTTATTTTGCGGTCTGTTTTTGTAAAGGTTTCGGACGAGCGGGTCTAAATGGCCGAACTATGGACCCGTTAGAACTTTAACTGAGTCAAAAGTTCAGAAATTTATTTTTTGCTATATTATCGTGTTGAAAAGCTCATAATCAATTACATGAACTCCTAAAATTTGATTAAACTTATTTTGCGGTCTTTTTTGTAGAGGTTTCGGATGAGCGAGTCTAAATATGCCGAACAATGGACCCGTTAGAATTTTAACTGAGTAAAAATTACATAAATTGAGTTTTTGCGATATAATCGTGTTGAAAAGATCGTATTTAATTATATGAACTCCTAAAATTTGATTAAAACTTGTTTTGCGGTCTTATTTATTGAGGATTGGGACGAGCGGGTCCAAATGGGCCGAACAATGAACCGTTATAATTTTAACTGAGTGCAAAGAACATAAATTGAGTTTTTGAAATAAAATCTTGTTTAAAAGCTCGTAATCAATTATCTGAACTCCTAAAATGTGATTATAACTTGTTTTACGGTTTTTTTGTAGAGGTTTCGGACGAGCGGGTCAAAATGGGCCGAACAATGGACCCGTTAGAACTTTAACTGAGTCAAAAGTTCATAAATTGAGTTTTTTCACTATAATCGTGTTCAAAAGCTCGTAATCAAATATATGAACTCCTAAAATTTGATTAAAACTTGTTTTGCGGTCTTTTTTGTAGAGGTTTCGGATGAGCGGGTCTAATTGGGTCGAACAATGGACCCGTTAGAACTTTAACTGAGTAAAAAGTACATAAATCGAGTTTTTGCAATATAATCATGTTGAAAAGCACGTAATCAATTATATGAACACCTAAAATTTGATTAAAACTTGTTTTGCGGTCATTTTTGTAGAGGTTTCGAACGATGGGGTCTAAATGGGCCGAACAATGGACCCGTTAGAATTTTAACGGAGTAAAAAGTACAGAAATTGAGTTTTTGCAATATAATCATGTTGAAAAGCTCGTAATAAATTGTATGAACTCCTAAAT
The DNA here is from genome assembly GCA_030270665.1 of Hibiscus trionum. Classification (NCBI taxonomy): domain Eukaryota; kingdom Viridiplantae; phylum Streptophyta; class Magnoliopsida; order Malvales; family Malvaceae; genus Hibiscus; species Hibiscus trionum. Next base: position 29,943,476 of record BSYR01000010.1, on the reverse strand, counting down.
TTGGATTAAAACTTATTTTGCAGCCCTTTTTGTAGAGCTTTCGAACGAGCGGGTCTAAATGGGCCGAACAATGGAGCCGTTAGAATTTTAACTAAGTAAAAAGTACAGAAATCGAGTTTTTGCAATATAATCGTGTTGAAAAGCTCGTAATCAATTGTATGAACTCCTAAATTTGGATTAAAACTTATATTGCAACCCTTTTGTAGAGGTTTCAGACGAGCTGGTCTAAATGGGCCGAACAATGGACCCGTTAGAATTTTAACTGAGTAAAAAGATCAAAAATTGAGTTTTTACAATATAATCGTGTTGATAAGCTCGTAATCAATTATATAAACTCCTAAAATTTGATTATAACTTGTTTTGCGGTCATTTTTGTAGAGGTTTCGGACGAGCGGGTCTAAATGGACCGAACAATGGACCCATTAGAATTTTAATGGAGTAAAAAGTACAGAAATCGAGTTTTTGCAATATAATCGTGTTGAATAGCTCGTAATCAATTATATGAACTCCTAAATTTGGATTAAAACTTATTTTGCAACCCTTTTTGTAGAGGTTTCGGACGAGCCGATTTAAATGGGCCGAACAATGGACCCGTTAGAATTTTAACTGAGTAAAAATTATAGTAATCGAGATTTTGCAATATAATCGTGTTGAAAAGCTCGTAATCAATTCTATGAACTCCTAAATTTGGATTAAAACTTATTTTGCAACCCTTTTATTGAGGTTTTGGACAAGCGGGTCTAAATAGGCCGAGCATTGGACCCGTTAGAATTTTAACTGAGTAAAAAGTACAGAAATCGAGTTTTTGCAATATAATCGTGTTGAAAAGCTCGTAATCAATTATATGAACTACTAAAATTTGATTAAAACTTGTTTTGCGGTCTTTTTTGTAGAGGTTTCTGACGAGCGGGTCTAAATCGGCCGAACAATGGACCCGTTAGAATTTTAACTGTGTAAAAATTACAGAAATCGAGATTTTCCAATATAATTATGTTGAAAAGCTCGTTATCAATTATATGAATTCCTACATATTGATTAAAACTGATTTTGCAGCCATTTTGTAGTGTTGTCGGACTAGTGGGTCTAAATGGGCCGAAAAATGGACCTGTTAGAATTTTAACTAAGTAAAAAGTACAAAAATCTAGTTTTTGCAATATAATCGTGTTGAAAAGCTCATAATCAATTATATGAACTCCTAAAATTTGATTCTAACTTATTTTGCGGTCTTTTTTGTAGAGGTTTCGGACGAGCGGTTCTAAATGGGCCGAACAATGGAGCCGTTAGAATTTTAACTAAGTAAAAAGTATAGAAATCGAGTTTTTGCAATATAATCGTGTTGAAAAGCTCGTAATCAACTGTATGAACTCCTAAATTTGGATTAAAACTTATTTAGCAACCCTTTTGTAGAGATTTTAGACGAGCGGGTCTAAATGGGCGAACAATGGACCCGTTAGAATTTTAACTGAGTAAAAATGACAGAAATTAAGTTTTTGCAATATAATCGTGTTGAAAAGCTCGTAATCAATTATATGAACTCCTAAGATTTGATTAAAACTTGTTTTGCGGTCTTTTTTGTAGAGGTTTCGGACGAGCGGGTCTAAATGGGCCGAATAATGGACCCGTTAGAATTTTAACTGGGTAAAAAGTACAGAAATTAAGTTTTTTCAATATAATCGTGTTGAAAAGCTTATAATCAATTGTATAAACTCCAAAATTTGGATTAAAACTTATTTTGCAACCCTTTTGTAGAGGTTTCGGATGAGCGGGTCTAAATGGGCCGAACAATGGACCCGTTAGAATTTTAACTGAGTAAAAAGTACAGAAATCGAGTTTTTGCAATATAATCGTGTTGAAAAGCTCGTAATCAATTATATGAACTCCTAAAATTTGATTAAAACTTGTTTTTCGGTCATTTTTGTAGAGGTTTCGGACGAGCGAGTCTAAATGGGACGAAAAATGGACCTGTTAGAATTTCACTTGAGTAAAAAGTACAGAAATTGAGATTTTTCAATATAATCATGTTGAAAAGCTCGTAATCAATTATATGAAGTCCTTAATTTTGATTAAAACTAATTTTACGATCCTTTTTGTAAGGTTTGGGACGAACGGGTCTAAATGGGTCAAACAATGGAGCTGTTAGAGTTTTAACCGAGTAAAAAGTACAAAATTGAGTTTTAGCAAAATAACCGTGTTGAAAAGCTCGTAATCAATTATATGAACTCCTAAAATTTGATTATAACTTATTTTGCGGTCTTTTTTGTAGAAGTTTCGGACGAGAGAGTCTAATTGGGCCAAATAATGGACCCGTTAGAATTTTAAATGAGTAAAAAGTACAGAATCGAGTTTTTGCAATATAATCGTGTTGAAAAGCTCGTAATAAATTGTATGAACTCCTAAATTTTGATTAAAACTTGTTTTGCAGTCTTTTTTGTAGAGGTTTCTGACGAGCGGGTCTAAATCGGCCGAACAATGGACCCGTTAGAATTTTAACTGTGTAAAAATTACAGAAATCGAGATTTTGCAATATAATCGTGTTGAAAAGCTCGTAATCAATTATATGAATTCCTACATATTGATTAAAACTGATTTTGCAGCCATTTTGTAGTGTTGTCGGACGAGCGGGTCTAAATGGGCCGAAACCTTTACAAAAAAGATCGCAAAATAAGTTTTAATCAAATTTTAGGAGTTCATATAATTGATTAAGAGATTTTCAACACGATTATATGGCAAAAACTCGATTTCTGTTCTTTTTACTCATTTAATATTCTAACGGGTCCGTTGTTCGGCCAATTTAGACCCGCTCGTCCGAAACCTCTACAAAAGGGTTGCAAAATAAGTTTTAATCCAAATTTAGGAGTTCATACAATTGATTTCGAGCTTTTCAACACAATTATATTGCAAAAACACAATTTTTTTTCTTTTTACTCAGTTAAAATTCCAACGGGTCCATTGTTCGGCCCATTTAGACTCGCTCGTCCGAAACCTCTACAAAAGGTTTGCAAAATAAGTTTTAATCAAAATTTAGGAGTTCATACGATTGATTACGAACTTTTCAACACGATTATATTGCAAAAACTCGATTTATGTACTTTTTACTCAGTTAAAATTCTAACGGGTCCATTGTTCGGCCCATTTAGACCCGCTCGTCCGAAACCTTTACAAAAAAGATCGCAAAATAAGTTGTAATCAAATTTTAGGAGTTCATATAATTGATTAAGAGCTTTTCAACACGATTATATTGCAAAAACTTGATTTCTGTATTTTTTACTCAGTTAAAATTCTAACGGGTCCATTGTTCGGCCCATTTAGACCCGCTCGTCCGAAACCTCTACAAAAGGGTTGCAAAATAAGTTTTAATCCAAATTTAGGAGTTCATACAATTGATTACGAGCTTTTCAACACAATTATATTGCAAAAACTTGATTTTTGTGATTTTTACTCAGTTAAAATTCTAACGGGTCCATTGTTCGGCCCAGTTAGACCTGCTCGTCCGAAACCTCTACAAAAGGGTTGCAAAATAAGTTTTAATCCAAATTTAGGAGTTCATACAATTGATTACGAGCTTTTCAACATGATTATATTGCAAAAACTCGACTTCTTTACTTTTTACTCAGTTAAAATTCTAACGGGTCCATTGTTCGTCCCATTTAGACCCGCTCGTCCGAAACCTTTACAAAAAAGATCGCAAAATAAATTTTAATCAAATTTTACGATTTCATATAATTGATTAAGAGCTTTTCAACACGACTATATTGGAAAAACTTGATTTCTGTTCTTTTTACTCAGTTAATATTCTAACGGGTCCATTGTTCGTCCCATTTAGACCCGCTCGTCCGAAACCTCTACAAAAGGGTTGCAAAATAAGTTTTAATCCAAATTTAGGAGTTCATACAATTGATTATGAGCTTTTCAACACAATTATATTGTAAAAACTCGATTTTTGTGCTTTTTACTCAATTAAAATTCTAACGGGTCCATTGTTCGGCCCATTTAGACCCGCTCGTCCGAAACCTCTACAAAAGGGTTGCAAAATAAGTTTTAATCCAAATTTAGGAGTTCATACAATTGATTACGAGCTTTTCAACACAATTATATTGCAAAAACTCGATTTCTGTTCTTTTTACTTAGTTAATATTCTAAAGGGTCCATTGTTCGCCCCATTTAGACCCGCTCGTCCGAAACCTCTACAAAAGGGTTGCAAAATAAGTTTTAATCCAAATTTAGGAGTTCATACAATTGATTACGAGCTTTTCAACACTATTATATTGCAAAAACTCGATTTTTGTTCTTTTTACTCAGTTAAAATTCTAAAGGGTCCATTGTTCGCCCCATTTAAACCCGCTCGTCCGAAACCTCTACAAAAAAACCGCAAAACAAGTTAGAGTCAAATTTTAGGATTTCATATAATTGGTTACGAGCTTTTCAACACGACTATATTGCAAAAACTTGATTTCTGTACTTTTTACTCATTTAAAATTCTAACGGGTCCATTGTTCGGCCCATTTAGACCCGCTCGTCCGAAACCTCTACAAAAAGGTTGCAAAATAAGTTTTAATCCAAATTTAGGAGTTCATACAATTGATTACGAACTTTTCAACACAATTATATTGCAAAAACTCAATTTTTGTGCTTTTTACTCAGGTAAAATTCTATCGGGTCCATTGTTCGGCCCATTTAGACCCGCTTGTCCGAAACCTCTACAAAAGGGTTGCAAAATAAGTTTTAATAAAAATTTAGGAGTTCATACAATTGATTACGAGCTTTTCAACATGATTATATTGCAAAAACTCGATTTATGTAGTTTTTACTCAGTTAAAACTCTCTCAACTTTTTTCTCTCTAACTCTCCCTCTGGCCAAAGGGATACCACCGGAGTTCTCCATGGCTACCCCTCATTGGCACGTACAGGTTTGTTTATCCATTTTATTATTGTCATGGAAATCTTACTTTCTGCCATCATCCATAATTTTCCATGTTAATCTCATCATAATAATTTTTCGTAATCTTAATAATCTTTCGGATTGTTTTGATTCTGCTGGGTCACACTTATGGGTGCCCTTCGTCACCCCAGCCCTCATAAACATGGCACAAGGGTTATCCTGGCCGTCACGGCCTTGTACTCTTGCTTCTCTTGGACAATGGTACGAGAATTGCAAGTCTATTATTATCGTATTTGGCCAACCTACTGCATGGCGAGGGCTTGTATGCAAACGGATGCATAGATGCAACCATTTACACCATGCAGCATCTATATTATTATATCCGGGGAATTTTATTCTCTTATATTTATTAGTGATACTCCTCACGTGTGGATTGCTGGTTGCTGGCAATCTGCCAGGATACATTCTGAGACCATCGCTCACTGCAGCTAAGGTTTCTCCATTCCCCTCCATGCAGACAATAATGGCAATTTGTGTAGCGATGGTATTCCGGGCCAGGTACGTTGCTACCACGGTCTCCATGCAGGGTTACATTGCTGTTCACTCTCATTGGAGGAGAGACAACGCTTTGAGAATCCATTACCCCGTTCTTTGCGAGATTTTTTTGTTCCAACAAAGCGGGATAATTCGAATGTTCTTAACGGATAAGTTCCGATATATCAGGAATCCATTTCCTTTTGATTTCACCTTCAATTTCACATTATCTAAATCTAAAATATTGTTTGAAATTGTTAGGACAGCTATCACTATCTCTTCAAATCTAAAAATACCATGCATTTTCAAATTCTATTTCAAACTTAAATTATCTAAGTTAAAATTGAATTTTGAATTTGTTGAGAGAGATTTGATATCTCTTTTTACGGTGAACCTAAAGCTCTTTAGGATTCCCATGCATTTCAAATTGCAGGTAAAATTACATTTAAATGTTATTTTATCATCTGCAATTCGAATTTTCTCTAAATTATCTAAATTTAGAATATCTTTTGAAGTTGGTGGGGAATCTATCACTATCTCTACTAATCTAAAAATACCATACATTTTCAAATTCTATTTCAAACTTAATTTATCTAAGTTGAAATTCAATTTTGAATTTGTTGAGAGAGATTTGATCAAATTCCAAATAAAATTACATTTAAATGTTATTTTATCCTCTGCAATTCGAATTTTCTCCAAATTATCTAAATTTAGAATATTTTTTGAAGTTGGTAGGGAATCTATCTCTACTGATCTAAAAATACCATACATTTTCAAATTCTATTTCAAACTTAAATTATCTAAGTTAAAATTGAATTTTGAATTTGTTGGAAGAGATTTGATATCTCCTTTTTTGGTGAATCTAAGGATCTTTAGGATTCCCATGCATTTCAAATTGCATATAAAATTACATTTAAATGTTATTTTATCCTCTGCAATACGAATTTTCTCCAAATTATCTAAATTTAGAATATTTTTTGAAGTTCGTGGGGAATCTATCACTATCTCTACTAATCTAAAAATACCATACATTTTCAAATTCTATTTCAAACTTAAATTATCTAAGTTAAAATTGAATTTTGAATTTGTTGAGAGAGATTTGATCAAATTGCGGATAAGATTACATTTAAACGTTATTTTATCCTCTGCAATTCGAATTTTCTCCAAATTATCTAAATTTAGAATATTTTTTGAAGTTGGTAGGGAATCTATCTCTACTGATCTAAAAATACCATACATTTTCAAATTCTATTTCAAACTTAAATTATCTAAGTTAAAATTGAATTTTGAATTTGTTGGAAGAGATTTGATATCTCCTTTTTCGGTGAACCTAAGGCTCTATAGGATTCCCATGCATTTCAAATTGCAGATAAAATTACATTTAAATGATTTTTTATCCTCTGCAATTCGAATTTTCTCCAAATTATCTAAATTTAGAATATTTTTTGAAGTTGGTGGGGAATCTATCACTATCTCTACTAATCTAAAAATACCATACATTTTCAAATTCTATTTCAAACTTAAATTATCTAAGTTAAAATTGAATTTTGAATTTGTTGAGAGAGATTTGATCAAATTGCAGATAAAATTACATTTAAACGTTATTCTATCCTCTACAATTTGAATTTTCTCCAAATTATCTAAATTTAGAATATTTTTTGAAGTTGGTAGAGAATCTATCACTATCTCTACTGATCCAAAAATACCTTACACTTTCAAATTCTATTTCAAACTTAAATTATCTAAGTTAAAATTGAATTTTGAGGACTGGTTGGCTGCAACGTCAAGAACTACCAAAGGAGCAAATGGCTCGCGCAAAACCAAACGTAGCCCTCCTATGGTTGCTGCTGGTGTTATCAAGAGGCCGAGAACTTCCCCCTCCACTCAAGCTAAGCCGGTGAAACCCGGAATGCCCTCTGACAAACCTTTCAAACTATCTAAAGCTGGGATGAGCAGCAAAATCTCTTCGGCGGCGGTTGACGTTCAACCCCGCCGAGAGAAATGAGGATCTTTTATTGGAACTGCCGCGGTCTTGGTTCCCCGACGGCAGTTCAAGGGTTGAGCACCATTGCTCACAGGTTGCAACCGGATGTTATCTTCTTGTCTGAAACTCGCTTATGTCGTTACTATTATGATCGTTTAAGAATTTTATTAGATATGCATGGCTGCATCCATGTTGATAGCAGCCCCACATGTTCCGGTCTCATCATTTTTTGGAATAATAAAATTCAACTTGATTTGCTTTCGTATTCTGATCGATCCATTGATGTTATTTTAAATTCGAATGATGAATGTTTTCGTTTTACGGGCATTTATGGTTACGCTGACACAAATATGAAGTCTAAAACATGGGATTTGATTGATTCTTTGCGTCACGCTTCACCAATGCCGTGGTTAATTAGCGGTGACCTTAATGATATTTTATCAGATTCAGAAAAACAGGGAGGCTGTCGCCGACCGCAATCACAAATCACTAGCTTTCGCGAATGTTTATCTTGCAATAGTCTTTTTGATTGCAAGCCAGCATCGGGTTGGTTCACTTGGTCCCGCATCGGGCCTAATGTCTCAACTGTTTGTGAACGACTTGACCGTTTTGTAGCATGCAATGCATGGCTTAGTGAACATTCCACATTCGAATGCCGAAATATTTTTTCCCCGGATTCTGACCATTATGTCATAGTCATGGATACCAAATATGTTCCCCAACGCAACACTACTCCTCGTGAGACCTTTGACCATTTCCGTTTTGAATCTTGTTGGGCAAATGATCCATCATGCATCACGACCGTCCAACAGGCATGGGCGAATGCATCTGGTAACTTGCCTGATAAATTACGTACAGTCGGTAACCATCTGCGCAATTGGCAATCGCATCGCCGATACCAGTCGCACAACCGCATTGCAGAATTACAACGCAAAATCAATTCATATATGTGACGTCGTCATCTACCGCCTGCGATGCTAAATGACCTGCGCGACGCAAAACTAGAGCTTCGACGTCTTCTAGATGTCTGTGAAGCATACTGGGCACAATGATCGCGGGTCACATGGTTGTCCCAAGGGGACAAAAACACGTCTTTTTTCCACGCTAGAGCCTCTAAGCGCAGGAAAAAGAATACTATTCGTGGCCTTCACGATGGTAACCATGTTTGGCATACAGCTACGCCAAGGCTCCTTCAAATAGCATCGGATTATTTTCGGACGCTGTTTACATCGTCCAACCCTAGTTCTTCGCCACGTCTGTTGGAACAAATTTCTTCGGTTATCACTCCATCAATGAATGCCTCTCTTTTGAGACCATTCACAGAGGGTGAAGTGCTTGCCGCCTTTCAGGATATTAGTCCTAAGAAAGCTCCGGGCATCGGTTGATTTCCTAGTGGTTTTTTCCGGCAACACTGGAACATCATTGGGCCTGAATTTATCCAGCTCTGTCTTCGTCTATTGCGTAGGGAAGCCGACATGTCGACTGTTAATAAAATGGTCATCGTGCTTATCCCGAAGGTTGCGGACCCCACCAATATGCGCCAGTTTCGACCAATTAGCTTATGCACGGTTATATACAAAACAGTTGCTAAGGTTCTTGTTAACCGTCTTAAGCCTGTTCTACCTGATTGTATCAGTGATGCACAGGCAGCCTTTGTTCGTGACAGGAACATAACCGACAACATTTTAATCGCCCATGAGCTTGTGCATACCCTCCACTCGAATAGCGCTGCCATTTACCAAGGGGTGGCGTTGAAACTAGATATGGAGAAGGCGTTCGACAAAGTCGAATGGTCATTCCTTCGGGATGTGATGTCACGTATGGGCTTTGCACCTGAATGGGTGCACCTCATACTTCGCTGTGTCTCCTCGGTCTCTTTTTCTGTTAGAATTAACGGGACCCTATCCGATGAGTTTGTGCATGCTCGAGGCATCCGACAGGGCGACCCCCTCTCCCCTTTCCTCTTTCTGATTTGTTCCCAAGGGTTATCGGCGGCCCTTGAATCCGAACAACGGGAAGGACGCCTTCTCGGCCTACAGGCTAATCGACATGGACCTAGGATTACACATCTGCTATTTGCCGATGATAGCATTGTTTTCCTTCGTAATTGCCCAGATGAGGTTGATAGGTTGAAAGAGATTCTACGCCTATATGAATCCTCCTCAGGACAAACTGTTAATTTCGATAAGTCCACAGCTTACTGCAGTTCACGCTGCTCTGAGACCTTCATTCAGGCAGTTCGATTGACTCTCGGAGTACGCATTGTCGAGGACCCGGGTATCTATCTCGGAGTTCCCCTCATGATAGGGCGGAACCGAACGGAATGCTTAGGTTTTGTCCGCGACAAAGTCAGTTCTCGAATAACTAAATGGGACACCAACTTACTTTCATTCAGTGGACGCGAAACACTGATCAAGTCGGTCGCACAAGCCATATCTCAGTATGTTATGTCTTGTTACTTGCTTCCGCAGAACATCATAGATGATATGACTAGCTCGATCCGTCGTTATTGGTGGTCTGGCCGCAGTAACAATCGAGGCTGGCCTCTGCTATCTTGGGAGTCTGTTTGTGATCTCAAGGCAGCAAGGGGAAAGGGCTTTAGGAATCTACACGATTTTAACATTGCTCTCTTAGGTAAACAATTGTGGAGGCTGATCCATTCGCTTGAATCCCTCCTTGCGCGTGTCTTACGCTCACGTTACTTTCCTTCTGGGAAATTATTGGATGCTAAGCTCGATCGACGCGCGTCCTTCGCTTGGCGAGGACTTTGGCAGGCCATGCAACGATTGCAGCCAGGGTTCTTTTGGCGACCTGGAATTCAGAGTCAGATCCGTATCCACCGCGACCCTTGGGGTGGTACCTCTAGTTTATCCTTATTTTGAAATTATCAAGACGAGGAGGAACTCCCCTTACGTTGTCGTGACTTCATGATCGGCAATCAAGCGTCTTGGGACAAACCCAAAGTTCGCCAGCATTTTGACTCGGATGATGCTGATGCCATACTGCGTGTGCCAATCTCCAATGAGCGGCGCGATGCATTACTTTGGGGATATCATGACACGGGTATGTATTCGGTGCGTTCCGGATATCTATTCTTACGGCGTCCAATCAGACCTATCAGCCGTCCTTCTCCCCTTTGGCGGGTTATCTCCAAAGCGAGCACCCTTCCGAAGATTCAGTCATTTAGCTGGAGAGCAGGACAAGATGCTCTACCCACAGGAGACTGTCTTGCAACTGTGGGGTTAGGCACTGGCATGTTCCCTTTTTGCCCGACTCTAGTGAAAACCCCACTCCATGCTCTCCGAGATTGTGTTGGAGCAGCTGAGGTTCTACAACTAGCTGGGTTCCCCCTCCCTTTACGTACTAGCACGCTCTTCCCCACTCACTTATGGTTGGAACAAGGGGCCTCGTTACTTTCTCGCTCTAAATTTAGTTTGTTCCTCACTATCCTTTGGAACATTTGGAACCGGAGGAACGACTGGGTTCACTCCAAGCGTTTGCAGCCGCCATGGCTTACTCTTATGAACTCTAAGGAACTGTTACAGGACTACGACTCGGCCAACTCTCTTCACGCCTCGACGCATCTACAGACAGAGCCAGCCCTTTCTCAACCAACATGGAGGCTGCCACTAGAAGGGAAGGTTAAAATCAATGTGGATGGTGCTTTCAACCCCGCCACAGGTGAAGCAGGTTTTGGTGTTGTGGCTCGTGATGCTAGCGGCGCTATTCTCCGTGGCTGTGCCGTTCATTGCGCAGGATGCCTAGACGCCTCCACTGCGGAGCTTCGCGCCATTGTCACGGGGGCTACACTTGGTAGGGATGCCGGCTGGTGCAGCATCATTATCGAGTCTGACGCTGCTTTGGTCATCAACAAAATACGTTGCCTCGGCCCGGACGCCTCTCCTTTACGGCCACATATTGATGCGGCTCGCCCTCTTTTTGTATCTATTCCAGATTTACATTTTCTTTATGTACCACAAGTTGCTAATGTTCTAGCTCATACTATTGCCAATTGGGCCTTGCACTCTAGGTCCTCATTGTTTTTTGGGTCGGGCTTGCCCGATGTCTTACGCTCTATTGTACCGGTTGGTTTTCAACCCCCTTGATTATATATATATTTGGGCACTCTTTTCCCCTTTAGGACCCCCTCTGAGCCAACCCAGTTGGGATTAGTGGGGTTTTTAATGAGGCCTGTTTCTCAAAATTCTAACGGGTCCATTGTTCGGCCCATTTAGACCCGCTCGTCTGAAACCTTTACAAAAAAGATCGCAAAATAAGTTTTAATCAAATTTTAGGAGTTCATATAATTGATTAAGAGCTTTTCAACACTATTATATTGCAAAAACTCGATTTCTGTTCTTTTTACTCAATTAAGATTCTAACGGGTCCATTGTTTGGCCCATTTAGACCCGCTCGTCCGAACCCTTTACAAAAGGGTTGCAAAATAAGTTTTAATCCAAATTTAGGAGTTCATACAATTGATTACGAGCTTTTCAACACTATTATATTGCAAAAACTCGATTTTTGTTCTTTTTACTCAGTTAAAATTCTAAAGGGTCCATTGTTCGCACCATTTAGACCCGCTCGTCCGAAACCTCTACAAAAAAGACCGCAAAACAAGTTAGAGTCAAATTTTAGGATTTCATATAATTGATTACGAGCTTTTCAACACGACTATAGTGCAAAAACTCGATTTTTGTGCTTTTTACTCAGTTAAAATTCTAACGGGTCCATTGTTCGGCCCATTTAAAACCGCTCGTCCGAAACCTCTACAAAAGGGTTGCAAAATAAGTTTTAATCCAAATTTAGGAGTTCATACATTTGATTACGAGCTTTTCAACACAATTATATTGCAAAAACTCAATTTTTGTGCTTTTTACTCAGTTAAAATTCTAACGGGTCCATTGTTCGGCCCATTTAGACCCAATCGTCCGAAACCTTTACAAAAAAGACCGCAAATAAGTTAGAATCAAATTTTCGGAGTTCATATAATTGATTACGAGCTTTTCAACATGATTATATTGCAAAATCTCGATTACATTTCTTTTTACTCAGTTAAAATTCTAACGGGTCCATTGTTCGTCCCCATTTAGACCCGCTCGTCCGAAACCTATACAAAAGGGTTGCAAAATAAGTTTTAATCCAAATTTAGGAGTTCATACAATTGATTAGGAGCTTTTCAATACGATTATATTGCAAAAATTTGATTTCTGTACTTTTTACTCAGTTAAGATTCTAACGGGTCCATTGTTTGGCCCATTTAGACTCGCTCGTCCGAAACCTTTACAAAAAAGATCGCAAAATATGTTTTAATCAAATTTTAGGAGATCATATAATTGATTAAGTGCTTTTCAACACGATTATATTGAAAAAACTCAATTTCTGTTCTTTTTACTATGTTAATATTCTAACGGGTCCATTGTTCGGTCCATTTAGACCCGCTCGTCCGAAACCTCTACAAAAGGGTTGCAAAATAAGTTTTAATCCAAATTTAGGAGTTCATACAATTAATTACGAGCTTTTCAATACGATTATATTGAAAAAACTCAATTTCTGTACTTTTTACTTAGTTAGAATTCTAACGGGTCCATTGTTCGGCCCATTTAGACCCGCTCGTCCGAAACCTTTACAAAAAAGACCGCAAAATAAGTTAGAATCAAATTTTTGGAGTTCATATAATTGATTACAAGCTTTTCAACATGCTTATATTGCAAAATCTCGATTACAGTTCTTTTTACTCAGTTAAAAATTCTAACGGGTCCATTGTTCGGCCCATTTAGACCCGCTCGTCTGAAACCTCTACAAAAGGGTTGCAAAATAAGTTTTAATCAAAATTTAGGAGTTCATACAATTGATTACGAGCTTTTCAACACGATTATATTGCAAAAACTCGATTTATGTACTTTTTACTGAGTTAAAATTCTAACGGGTTCATTTTTCGGCCCATTTAGACCCGCTCGTCCGAAACCTTTACAAAAAAGATCGCAAAATATGTTTTAATCAAATTTTAGGAGATCATATATTTGATTAAGAGCTTTTCAACACGATTATATTACAAAAACTCAATTTCTGTTCTTTTTACTCAGTTAATATTCTAACGGGTCCATTGTTCGGCCCATTTAGACCCGCTCGTCCGAAACCTCTACAAAAGGGTTGCAAAATAAGTTTTAATCCAAATTTAGGAGTTCATACAATTGATTACGAGCTTTTCAGCAAAATTATATTGCAAAAACTCGATTTTTGTGCTTTTTACTCATTTAAAATTCTAACAGGTCCATTGTTCGGCCCATTTAGAACCGCTCGTCCGAAACCTCTACAAAAGGGTTGCAAAATAAGTTTTAATCCAAATTTAGGAGTTCATACAATTGATTAGGAGCTTTTCAATACGATTATATTGCAAAAACTCGATTTCTGTACTTTTTACTCAGTTAAGATTCTAACGGGTCCATTGTTTGGCCCATTTAGACCCGCTCGTCCGAACCCTTTACAAAAAAGATCGCAAAATAAATTTTAATCAAATTTTAGGAGTTCATATAATTGATTAAGAGCTTTTAACCACTAATATATTGCAAAAACTTGATTTTTGTTCTTTTTACTCAGTTAATATTCTAACGGGTCCATTGTTCGGCCCGTTTAGACCCGCTCGTCCGAAACCTCTACAAAAGGGTTGCAAAATAAGTTTTAATCCAAATTTAGGAGTTCATACAATTGATTACGAGCTTTTCAACACTATTATATTGCAAAAACTCGATTTTTGTTCTTTTTACTCAGTTAAAATTCTAAAGGGTCTATTGTTCGCCCCATTTAGACCCGCTCGTCCGAAACCTCTACAAAAAAGACCGCAAAACAAGTTATAGTCAAATTTTAGGATTTCATATAATTGATTACGAGCTTTTCAACACGACTATATTGCAAAAACTTGATTTTTGTGCTTTTTACTCAGTTAAAATTCTAACGGGTCCATTGTTCGGCCCATTTAAAACCACTCGTCCGAAACCTTTACAAAAGGGTTGCAAAATAAGTTTTAATCCAAATTTAGGAGTTCATACAATTAATTACGAGCTTTCCAATACGATTATATTGAAAAAACTCGATTTCTTTAATTTTTACTCATTTAAAATTCTAACGGGTCCATTGTTCGGCCCATTTAGACCCGCTCGTCCGAAACCTTTACAAAAAAAGACCGCAAAATAGGTTAGAATCAAATTTTCGGAGTTCATATAATTGATTACGAGCTTTTCAACATGATTATATTGCAAACTCTTGATTACAGTTCATTTTACGCAGTTAAAATTCTAACAGGTCCATTGTTCGGCCCACTTAGACCCGCTCGTCCGAAACCTCTACAAAAAAACCGCAAAACAAGTTAGAGTCGAATTTTAGGATTTCATATAATTGATTACGAGCTTTTCAACACAATTATATTGCAAAAACTCGATTTCTGTACTTTTTACTCAGTTAAAATTTTAACGGGTCCATTGTTCGCCCCATTTAGACTATATTGCAAAAACTCGATTTTTGTGCTTTTTACTCAGTTAAAATTCTAACGGGTCCATTGTTCGACTCATTTAAAACCGCTCGTCCGAAACCTTTACAAAAGGGTTGCAAAATAAGTTTTAATCCAAATTTAGGAGTTCATACAATTGATTACGAGCTTTTCAACACAATTATATTGCAAAAACTCGATTTCTGTACTTTTTACTCAGTTAAAATTTTAACGGGTCCATTGTTCGCCCCATTTAGACCCGCTCGTCCGAAACCTTTACAAAAAAGATCGCAAAATATGTTTTAATCAAATTTTTGGAGATCATATAATTGATTAAGAGCTATTCAACACGATTATTTTGCAAAAACTCGATTTCTGTTCTTTTTACTCAGTTAATATTCTAACGGGTCCATTGTTCGACCCATTTAGACCCGCTCGTCCGAAACCTCTACAAAAGGGTTGCAAAATAAGTTTTAATCCAAATTTAGGAGTTCATACAATTGATCACGAGCTTTTCTGCAAAATTATATTGCAAAAACTCGATTATTGTGCTTTTTACTTAGTTAAAATTCTAACGAGTCCATTGTTCGGCCCATTTAGAACCGCTCGTCCGAAACCTCTACAAAAGGGTTGCAAAATATGTTTTAATCCAAATTTAGGTGTTCATACAATTGATTACGAGCTTTTCTATACGATTATATTGCAAAACTCGTTTTCTGTACTTTTTACTCAGTTAAGATTCTAACGGGTCCATTGTTTGGCCCATTTAGACCCGCTCGTCCGAACCCTTTAAAAAAAAGATCGCAAAATAAATTTTAATCAAATTTTAGGAGTTCATATAATTGATTAAGAGCTTTTCAACACGATTATATTGCAAAAACTTGATTTCTGTTCTTTTTACTCAGTTAATATTCTAACGGGTCCATTGTTCGGCCCGTTTAGACCCGCTCGTCCGAAACCTCTACAAAAGGGTTGCAAAATAAGTTTTAATCAAAATTTAGGAGTTCATACAATTTATTACGAGCTTTTTAACACTATTATATTGCAAAAACTCGATTTTTGTTCTTTTTACCTAGTTAAAATTCTAAAGGGTCCATTGTTCGCCCCATTTAGACCCGCTCGTCCAAAACCTCTACAAAAAAGACCGCAAAACAAGTTAGAGTCAAATTTTAGGATTTCATATAATTAATTACGAGCTTTTCAACACGACTATATTGCAAAAACTCGATTTTTGTGCTTTTTACTCAGTTAAAATTCTAACGGGTCCATTGTTCGGCCCATTTAAAACCGCTCGTCCGAAACCTCTACAAAAGGGTTGCAAAATAAGTTTTAATCCAAATTTAGGACTTCATACAATTAATTACGAGCTTTCCAATACGATTATTTAATCAAATTTTAGGAGTTCATATATTTGATTACGAGCTTTTGAACACGATTATAGTGAAAAAACTCAATTTATGAACTTTTGACTCAGTTAAAGTTCTAATGGGTCCATTGTTCGGCCCATTTTGACCCGCTCGTCCGAAACCTCAACAAAAAAAACCGTAAAACAAGTTATAATCACATTTTAGGAGTTCATATAATTGATTACGAGCTTTTAAACAAGATTTTATTGCAAAAACTCAATTTATGTTCTTTGCACTCAGTTAAAATTATAACGGTTCCATTGTTTGGCCCATTTGGACCCGCTCGTCCCAATCCTCAATAAATAAGACCGCAAAACAAGTTTTAATCAAATTTTAGGAGTTCATATAATTAAATGCGATCTTTTCAACATGATTATATCGCAAAAACTCAATTTATGTACTTTTTACTCAGTTAAAATTCTAACGGGTCCATTGTTCGGCATATTTAGACCCGCTCGTCCGAAACCTCTACAAAAAAGACCACAAAATAAGTTTAATCAAATTTTAGGAGTTCATGTAATTGATTATGAGCTTTTCAACACGATTATATAGCAAAAACTAAATTTCTGAACTTTTGACTCAGTTAAAGTTCTAACGGGTCCATTGTTCGGCCCATTTAGACCCGCTCGTCCGAAACCTTTACAAAAACAGACCGCAAAATAAGTTATAATCAAATTTTAGGAGTTCATATAATTGATTACGAGCTTTTTAACACGTTTATATTGCAAAAACTCGATTTCTGTACTTTTTAATCAGTTAAAAAACGGTTCCATTATTCGGCCCATTTAGACCCGCTCGTCCGAAACCTCTACAAAAGGGATACAAAATAAGTTATAATCAAATTTTAGTAGTTCATATAATTGATTACGAACTTCTCAACACGATTATATTGCAAAAACTCGATTTCTGTACTTTTTACTCTGTTAAAATTCTAACGGGTCCATTGTTCGGACCATTTAGACTCGCTCGTCCGGAACCTCTACAAAAATGACCACAAAACAAGTTTTAATCAAATTATAGGAGTTCATATAGTTGATTACGAGCTTTCCAACACTAATCTATTGCAAAACCTCAATTTCTGAACTTTTGACTTAGTTAAAATTCTAAAAGGTCCATTGTTCGGCCCATTTAGACCCACTCGTCCGAAACCTCTACAAAAGGGTTGCAAAATAAGTTTTAATCCAAATGTAGGAGTTCATACAATTGATTACGAGCTTTTCAACACGATTATATTGCAAAAACTCGTTTTCTGTACTTTTTACTCATTTAAAATTCTAACGGGTCCTTTGTTCGGCCCATTTAGACGCGCTCGTCCGAAACCTCTACAAAAAGGACTGTAAAATAATTTTTAATCCAAATTTAGGAGTTCATATAATTGATTACAAGCTTTTCAACATGATTATTTTGCAAAAACTCGATTTTTGTACTTTTGACTCATTTAAAATTCTAACGGGTCTATTGTTCAGCCCATTTAGACCCGCTCGTCCGAAACCTCTACAAAAAAGACCGCAAAACAAGTTAAAATCAAATTTTTGGAGTTCATATAATTGATTACGAGCTTTTCAACACGATTATATTGCAAAAACTCGATTCTGTACTTTTTAGTCAGTTAAAATTCTAACGATTCCATTGTTCGGCCCATTTGGACCCGCTCGTCCGAAACCTCTACAAAAGGGTTGCAAAATAAGTTTTAATCCAAATTTAGGATTTCATAGAATTGATTACGAGCTTTTCAACACGATAATATTGCATAAACTCAATTTCTGTACTTTTACTCTGTTAAAATTCTAACGGTTCTATTGTTCGGCCCATTTAGACCCGCTCGTCCGAAACCTCTACAAAAAGGTTGCAAAATAAGTTTTAATCCAAATTTAGGAGTTCATACAATTGATTACTAGCTTTTTAACATGATTATATTGCAAAAACTCGATTTCTGTACTTTTTACTTAGTTAAAATTCTAATGGGTCCATTGTTCGGCCCATTTAGACCTGCTCGGTTGAAACCTCTACAAAAAAGAACGCAAAATAAGTTAGAATCAAATTTTATGAGTTCATATAATTGATTATGAGCTTTTCAACACGATTATATTGCAAAAAAATTGATTACTGTAAATTTTTACTCAATTAAAATTCTAACGGGTCCATTGTTCGGCCGATTTAAATCCGCTCGTCCGAAACCTCTACAAAAAGGGCTGGAAAATAAGTTTTAATCCAAATTTAGGAGTTCATATAATTGATTACAAGCTATCCAACAAGATTATATTGCAAAAACTCGATTTCTGTACTTTTTACTCCATTAAAATTCTAATGGGTCCATTGTTCGACCCATTTAGACCCGCTCGTCCGAAGCCTATACAAAAATGACCGCAAAACAAGTTATAATCAAATTTTAGGAGTTTATATAATTGATTACGAGCTTTTCAACACGATTCTATTGCAAAAACTCAATTTATATTCTTTTTACTCAGTTAAAATTCTAACGGGTCCATTGTTCGGCCCATTTTGACCCGCTCGTCCGAAACCACTACAAAAGGGTTGCAAAATAAGTTTTAAACCAAATTTAGGAGTTCATAAAATTTATTAAGAGCTTTTCAACACGATTATATTGCAAAAACTCGATTTTTTTACTTTTTACTCAGTTAAAATTCTAACGGGTCCATTGTTCTGCCCATTTAGACCCGCTCGTCCGAAACCTCTACAAAAAGGACTATAAAATAATTTTTAATCCAAAGTTAGAAGTTCATATAATTGATTACGAGCTTTTCAACACGATTATTTTGCAAAAACTCGATTTTTGTACTTTTTACTCAGTTAAAATACTAACGGGTCCATTGTTCGGCCCATTTAGACCCGCTCGTCCGAAACCTCTACAAAAAAGACCGCAAAACAAGTTAGAATCAAATTCTGGGAGTTCATATAATTCATTACGAGCTTTTCAACACGATAATATTGCAAAAACTCGATTTCTGTACTTTTTAGTCAGTTAAAATTCTAACGGTTCCATTGTTCGACCCATTTGGACCCGCTCGTCCGAAACCTCTACAAAAGGGTTGCAAAATAAGTTTTAATCTAAATTTAGGAGTTCATAGATTTGCTTACGAGCTTTTCAACACGATTATATTGCAAAAACTCAATTTATGTACTTTTTACTCAGTTAAAACTCTAACGGGTCCATTTTTAGGACCATTTAGACCCGCTCGTCCGAAACCTCTACAAAAAAGACCGCAAAATAAGTTAGAATCAAATTTTAGGAGTTCATACAATTGATTACGAGCTTTTCAACACGATTATATTGCAAAAATCGATTACTGTACTTTTTACTCAGTTAAAATTCTAACGGTTCGTTTGTTCGGCCCATTTAGACCCGCTCGTCCGAAACATCTAAAAAAAGGACCGCAAAACAAATTTTAATCAAAATTTAGGAGTTCATATAATTTATTACAAGCTTTTCAACACGATTATATTGCATAAACTCGATTTTTGTACTTTTTACTCAGTTAAAATTCTAATGTGTCCATTGTTCGGCTCAATTAGACCCGTTCGACCAAAACCTCTACAAAAAAGACCGCAAAATAAGTTATAATCAAATTTTAGGAGTTCATATAATTGATTACGAGCTTTTCAACACGATTATAATGCAAAAACTCAATTTATGTACTTTTTACTCAGTTAAAATTCTAACAGGTCCATGGTTTGGCCAATTTAGACCCACTCGTCCGAAACCTTACAAAAAGTACTGCAAAATAAGTTTTAATCAAAATTTAGGAGTTCATATAATTGCTACGAGCTTTTAAACACGATTATATTGCAAAAACTCGATTTCTGTGCTTTTTACTCTTTTAAAATTCTAACGGGTTCAATGTTCGGCCCATTTAGACCCGCTCGTCCGAAACCTCTACAAAAGGGTTGCAAAATAAGTTTTAATCCAAATTTAGGAGTTCATATAATTGATTACGAGCTTTTCAACACGATTATATTGCAAAAACTCGATTTCTGTACTTTTTTCTCCATTAAAATTCTAATGGGTCCACTGTTCGGCCCATTTAGACCCGCTCATACAAAACCCCTACAAAAATGACCGCAAAACAAGTTATAATCATATTTTAGGAGATTATATAATTGATTACGAGCTTTTCAACTCGATTATATTGCAAAAACTCAATTTATGTACTTTTTACTCAGTTAAAATTTTAACGGGTCCATTGTTCGGCCCATTTAGACCCGCTCGTCCGAAACCTCTTCAAAAAGACCGCAAAATAAGTTAGAATCAAATTTTAGGAGTTCATATAATTGATAACGAGCTTTCCAACACGATTATATTTCAAAAACTCGATTTCTGAACTTTTGACTTTGTTAAAATTCTAATGGGTCCATTGTTCGGCCCATTTAGACCCGCTCGTCCGAAACCTCTACAAAAAAGACTGCATAACAAGTTATAATCAAAATTTAGGAGTTTATATAATTGATTATGAGCTTTTCAACAAGATTATATTGCAAAAACACGATTTCTGTACTTTTTACTTTGTTAAAATTCTAACGGGTCCATTGTTCGGCCCATTTAGACCCGCTTGGCCGAAACCTCTAGAAAAAGGGCTGCAAAATAAGTTTTAATCCAAATTTATGAGTTCATATAATTAATTACGAGTTTTTCAACATGATTATATTGCAAAAACTCAATTTCTGTACTTTTTACTCAGTTAAAATTCTAACGGGTCCATTGTTCGGCCCATTTAGACCTGCTCGTCCGAAACCTTACAAAAATGACTGCAAAACAAGGTTTAATCAAATCTTAGGAGTTCATATAATTGATTACGAGGTTTCCAACACGATTATATTGCAAAAAACAATTTCTGAACTTTTGACTTAGCTAAAATTCTAATGGGTCCATTGTTCGGCTTATTTAGACCCGCTCGTCCGAAACCTCTAAAAAAAGACCGATAAACAAGTTATAATCAAATTTTATGAGTTTATATAACTAATTACGAGCTTATCAACACGATTATATTGCAAAAACTCAATTTTTGTTCTTTTTACTCGGTTAAAATTCTAACGAGTCCATTGTTCGACCCATTTAGACCAGCTGGTCCGAAACCTCTACAAAAGGGTTGCAAAATAAGTTTTAATCCAAATTTAGGAGTTCATACATTTGATTACAAGTTTTTCAACACGATTAAATTGCAAAAACTCAATTTCTGTACTTTTTACTCAGTTACAATTCTAACGGGTCCATTGTTCGGCCCATTTAGAACCACTCGTCCGAAACATCTACAAAAGGGTTGCAAAATAAGTTTCAATCCAAATTTAGGAGTTCATACAATTGATTACGAGCTTTTCAACACGATTATATTGCAAAAACTCGATTTCTGTACTTTTTTCTCCGTTAAAATTCTAACGGGTCCATTATCCGGCCCATTTGGATACGCTCGTCCGAAACCTCTACAAAAAGACAACAAAACAAGTTATAATCAAATTTTAGGAGTTTACATAATTGATGATGAGCTTTTCAACACTATTATATTGTAAAAACTCAATTTCTGTTCTTTTTACTCAGTTAAAATTCTAACGGGTCCATTGTTCGGCCCATTTAGACCCGCTCGTCTGAAACCTCAACAAAAGGGTTGCAAAATAAGTTTTAATCCAAATTTAGGAGTTCATACAATTGATTACGAGCTTTTCAACACGATTATATTGCAAAAACATGATTTTTGTACTTTTTACTCCGTTAAAATTCTAACGTGTCCATTGTTCGGCCCATTTAGACCCGCTTGTTCGAAACCTCTACAAAAAAAGACAGCAAAACAAGTTATAATCAAATTTTAGGAGTTTACATAATTGATGACGAGCTTTTCAACACGATTATATTGCAAAAACTCAATTTCTGTTCTTTTTACTTAGTTAATATTCTAACGGGTCCATTGTTTGGCCCATTTAGACCCGCTCTTCCGAAGACTCAACAAAAGGGTTGCAAAATAAGTTTTAATCCAAATTTAATAGTTCATACAATTGATTACGAGCTTTTCAATGCGATTATATTGCAAAAACTCGATTTTTGTACTTTTTACTCCGTTAAAATTCTAGCGGGTCCATTGTTCGGCCCATTTAGACCCGCTTGTTCTAAACCTCTAAAAAGGGCTGTAAAATAAGTTTAATCCAAATTTAGGAGTTCATATAATTGATTACGAGCTTTTCAACACGATTATATTGCAAAAACTCGATTATTGTACTTTTTACTCAGTTAAAATTCTAACGGGTCCATTGCTCTGCCCATTTAGACCCGCTCGTCCGAAACCTCTTCAAAAAAGACCGCAAAATAAGTTTTAATCAAATTTTAGGAGTTCATATAATTGATTACGAGCTTTCCAACATGATTATATTGCAAAAACTCAATTTCTGAACTTTTGACTTAGTTAAAATTCTAATGGGTCCATTGTTCGGCCCATTTAGACTAGCTTGTCCGAAACCTCTACAAAAAAAACCGCAAAACAAGTTATAATCAAGTTTTAGGAGTTTAGATAATTAATTACGAGCTTTACACCCCAATAATATTGCAAAAACTAAATTTCTATTCTTTTTTCTCAGTTAAAATTCTAACGTGTCCATTGTTCGGCCCATTTAAACCCGCTCGTCCGAAACCTCTACAAAAGGGTTGCAAAATAAGTTTTAATCTGAATTTAGGAGTTCATACAATTTATTACGAGCTTTTCAACATGATTATATTGCAAAAACTCGATTTCTGTACTTTTTACTCAGTTGAAATTCTAATGGGTCCATTGTTCTGCCCATTTAGACCCACTCATCCGAAACCTCTACAAAAAAGACCGCAAAACAAGTTTTAATCAAATTTTAGGAGTTCATACAATTGATTACGAGCTTTCCAACACGATTATATTGTAAAAAGTCAATTTCTGAACTTTTGACTTAGTTAAAATTCTAATGGGTCCATTGTTCGGCCAATTGAGACCCGCTCGTCCGAAACCTCTACAAAAAAGACGGCAAAATAAGTTTTAATCCATATTTAGGAGTTCATATAATTCATTACGAGCTTTTCAACACGATTATATTGCAAAAACTCAATTTCTATTCTTTTTACTCAGTTAAAATTCTAATGGGTCCACTGTTTGGCCCATTTAGACCCGCTCGTTCGAAACCTCTACAAAAGGATTGCAAAATAAGTTTTAATCTAAATTTAGGAGTTCATTCAATTGATTACGAGCTTTTCAACATGATTATATTGCAAAAACTCGATTTCTGTAATTTTTACTCAGTTAAAATTCTAACGGTCCATTTTTCGGCCCATTTAGTCCCACTCGTCCGAAACCTCTACAAAAATGACCGCAAAACAAGTTTTAATCAAATCTTAGGTGTTCATATAATTGATTACGTGCTTTTCAACATGATTATATTGCAAAAACTCGATTTCTGTACTTTTTACTGCATTAAAATTCTAACGGGTACATTGTTCGGCCCATTTAGACCCGCTCGTCCGAAACCTCTACAAAAAGGGATGCAAAATAAGTTTTAATCCAAATTTAGAAGTTCATATAATTGATTATGAGCTTTTCAACACGATTATATTGAAAAAAATCGATTTCTATACTTTTTACTCAGTTAAAGTTCTAACGATTCCATTGTTCGACCCATTTAGACGCATTGTTCGACCCATATAATTGATTGCGAGCTTTTGAACACGATTATAGTGCAAAAACTCAATTTATGAACTTTTGACTCAGTTAAAGTTCTAACGGGTCCATTGTTCGGCCCATTTAGACCCGCTCATCCGAAACCTCTACAAAAAAACCGTAAAACAAGTTATAATCACATTTTAGGAGTTCATATAATTGATTACGAGCTTTTAAACAAGATTTTATTGCAAAAACTCAATTTATGTTCTTTGCACTCAGTTAAAATTCTAATGGGTCCATTGGTCGGCCTATTTAGACTAGCTCGTCCGAAACCTCTACAAAAAAACCGCAAAACTAGTTATAATCAAATTTTAGGAGTTTAGATAATTAATTACGAGCTTTACACCCCAATAATATTGCAAAAACTCAATTTCTGTTCTTTTTACTCAGTTAAAATTCTAATGTGTCCATTGTTCGGCCCATTTAGACCCGCTCGTCCGAAACCTCTACAAAAGGGTTGCAAAATAAGTTTTAATCTAAATTTAGGAGTTCATACAATTGATTACGAGCTTTTCAACATGATTATATTGGAAAAACTCGATTTTTGTACTTTTTACTCAGTTGAAATTCTAATGGGTCCATTGTTCGGCCCATTTAGACCCACTCATCCGAAACCTCTACAAAAAAGACCGCAAAACAAGTTTTAATCAAATTTTAGGAGTTCATAGAATTGATTACGAGCTTTCCAACACGATTATATTGCAAAAACTCATTTTCTGAACTTTTGACTTAGTTAAAATTCTAATGGGTCCATTGTTCGGCCCATTGAGACCCGCTCGTCCGAAACCTCTACAAAAAAGACGGCAAAATAAGTTTTAATCTAAATTTAGGAGTTCATTCAATTGATTACGAGCTTTTCAACATGATTATATTGCAAAAACTCGATTTCTGTAATTTTTCCTCTGTTAAAATTCTAACGGTCCATTTTTCGGCCCATTTAGTCCCACTCGTCCGAAACCTCTACAAAAATGACCGCAAAACAAGTTTTAATCAAATCTTAGGTGTTCATATAATTGATTGCGTGCTTTTCAACATGATTATATTGCAAAAATTCGATTTATGTACTTTTTACTGCATTAAAATTCTAACGGGTCCATTGTTCGGCCCATTTAGACCCGCTCGTCCGAAACCTCTACAAAAAGGGCTGCAAAATAAGTTTTAATCCAAATTTAGAAGTTCATATAATTGATTATGAGCTTTTGAACACGATTATATTGAAAAAAACTCGATTTCTATACTTTTTACTCACTTAAAGTTCTAAAGGTTCCATTGTTCGACCCATTTAGACCCGCTCATCCGAAACCTCTACAAAAAAGACCGCAAAACAAGTTTTAATCAAATTTTAGGAGTTCATATAATTGATTACGAGCTTTTAAACACGATTATAGTGCAAAAACTCAATTTATGAACTTTTGACTCAGTTAAAGTTCTAACGGGTCCATTGTTCGGCCCATTTAGACCCGCTCGTCCGAAACCTCTACAAAAAACCGTAAAACAAGTTATAATCACATTTTAGGAGTTCATATAATTGATTACGAGCTTTTAAACAAGATTTTATTGTAAAAACTCAATTTATGTTCTTTGCAAAAACGGTTCCATTGTTCGGCCCAATTGGACCCGCTCGTCCCAATCCTCAATAAATAAGACCGCAAAATAAGTTTTAATCAAATTTTAGGAGTTCATATAATTGAATACGACCTTTTCAACACGATTATATCGCAAAAACTCAATTTCTGTACTTTTTACTCAGTTAAAAGTCTAACGAGTCCATTGTTCGGCATATTTAGACCCGCTCATCCGAAACCTCTACAAAAAAGACCGAAAAATAAGTTTAATCAAATTTTAGGAGTTCATGTAATTGATTATGAGCTTTTCAACATGATTATATTGCAAAAACTCAATTTCTGAACTTTTGACTCAGTTAAAGTTCTTACGGGTCCATTGTTCGGCCCATTTAGACCCGCTCGTCCGAAACCTCTACAAAAAAAGACCGCAAAATAAGTTGTAATCAAATTTTAGGAGTTCATATAATTGATTACGAGCTTTTTAACATGATATATTGCAAAAACTCGATTTCTGTACTTTTTATTCAGTTAAAATTCTAACGGTTCCATTATTCGGCCCATTTAGACCCGCTCGTCCGAAACCTCTACAAAAGGGCTGCAAAATAAGTTTTAATCCAAATTTAGTAGTTCATATAATTGATTACGAGCTTCTCAACACGATTATATTGCAAAAACTCGATTTCTGTACTTTTTACTCTGTTAAAATTCTAACGGCTCCATTGTTCGGCCCATTTAGACTCGCTCGTCCGGAACCTCTACAAAAATGACCACAAAACAAGTTTTAATCAAATTATAGGAATTCATATAGTTGATTACGAGGTTTCCAACACTATTGTATTGCAAAACCTCCATTTCTGAACTTTTGACTTAGTTATAATTCTAAAAGGTCCATTGTTCGGCCCATTTAGACCCGCTCGTCCGAAACCTCTACAAAAGGGTTGCAAAATAAGTTTTAATCCAAATGTAGGAGTTCATACAATTGATTACGAGCTTTTCAACACGATTATATTGCAAAAACTCGATTACTGTACTTTTTACTCCGTTAAAATTCTAACGGGACCATTGTTCGGCTCATTTACACCCGCTCGTCCGAAACCTCTACAAAAAGGGCTGCAAAATAAGTTTTAATCCAAATTTAGGAGTTTATATAATTGAGCAAAATAAGTTTTAATCCAAATTTAGGAGTTCATACAATTTATTACGAGATTTTTAACACTATTATATTGCAAAACCTCGATTTTTGTTCTTTTTACTCAGTTAAAATTCTAAAGGGTCCATTGTTCGCCCCATTTAGACCCGCTCGTCCGAAACCTCTACAAAAAAGACCGCAAAACAAGTTAGAGTCAAATTTTAGGATTTCATATAATTGATTACGAGCTTTTCAACACGACTATATTGCAAAAACTCGATTTTTGTGCTTTTTACTCAGTTAAAATTCTAACGGGTCCATTGTTCGGCCCATTTAAAACCGCTCGTCCGAAACCTCTACAAAAGGGTTGCAAAATAAGTTTTAATCCAAATTTAGGAGTTCATACAATTAATTACGAGCTTTCCAATACGATTATATTGAAAAAACTCGATTTCTGTAGTTTTTACTCAGTTAAAATTCTAACGGGTCCATTGTTCGGCCCATTTAGACCCGCTCGTCAGAAACCTTTACAAAAAAAGACCGCAAAATAAGTTAGAATCAAATTTTCGGAGTTCATATAATTGATTACGAGCTTTTCAACATGATTATATTGCAAAATCTCGATTACAGTTCTTTTTACTCAGTTTAAATTCTAACGGGTCCATTGTTCTCCCCATTTAGACCCGCTCGTCCGAAACCTTTACAAAAAAGATCGCAAAATATGTTTTAATCAAATTTTAGGAGATCATATAATTGATTAAGAGCTTTTCAACACGATTATTTTGCAAAAACTCGATTTCTGTTCTTTTTACTCAGTTAATATTCTAACGGGTCCATTGTTCGGCCCGTTTAGACCCGCTCGTCCGAAACCTTTACAAAAAAAGACCGCAAAATAAGTTAGAATCAAATTTTCGGATTTCATATAATTGATTACGAGCTTTTCAACACGACTATATTGCAAAAACTCGATTTTTGTGCTTTTTACTCAGTTAAAATTCTAACGGGTCCATTGTTCGGCCCATTTAAAACCGCTCGTCCGAAACCTCTACAAAAGGGTTGCAAAATAAGTTTTAATCCAAATTTAGGAGTTCATACAATTAATTACGAGCTTTCCAATACGATTATATTGAAAAAACTCGATTTCTGTAGTTTTTACTCAGTTAAAATTCTAACGGGTCCATTGTTCGGCCCATTTAGACCCGCTCGTCAGAAACCTTTACAAAAAAAGACCGCAAAATAAGTTAGAATCAAATTTTCGGAGTTCATATAATTGATTACGAGCTTTTCAACATGATTATATTGCAAAATCTCGATTACAGTTCTTTTTACTCAGTTTAAATTCTAACGGGTCCATTGTTCTCCCCATTTAGACCCGCTCGTCCGAAACCTTTACAAAAAAGATCGCAAAATATGTTTTAATCAAATTTTAGGAGATCATATAATTGATTAAGAGCTTTTCAACACGATTATAAGCAAAAACTCGATTTCTGTTCTTTTTACTCAGTTAATATTCTAACGGGTCCATTGTTCGTCCCATTTATACCCGCTCGTCTGAAACCTCTACAAAAGGGTTGCAAAATAAGTTTTAATCCAAATTTAGGAGTTCATACAATTTATTACGAGCTTTTTAACATTATTATATTGCAAAAACTCGATTTTTGTTCTTTTTACTCAGTTAAAATTTTAAAGGGGCCATTGTTCGCCCCATTTAGACCCGCTTGTCCGAAACCTCTACAAAAAAGACCGCAAAACAAGTTAGAGTCAAATTTTAGGATTTCATATAATTGATTACGAGCTTTTCAACACGACTATATTGCAAAAACTCGATTTTTGCGCTTTTTACTCAGTTAAAATTCTAACGGGTCCATTGTTCGGCCCATTTAAAACCGCTCGTCCGAAACCTTTACAAAAGGGTTGCAAAATAAGTTTTAATCCAAATTTAGGAGTTCATTCAATTAATTACGAGCTTTCCAATACGATTATATTGAAAAAACTCGATTTCTTTAATTTTTACTCAGTTAAAATTCTAACGGGTCCATTGTTCGGCCCATTTAGACTCGCTCGTCCGAAACCTTTACAAAAAAAGACCGCAAAATAAGTTAGAATCAAATTTTCGGAGTTCATATAATTGATTACGAGCTTTTCAACATGATTATATTGCAAAATCTCGATTACAGTTCTTTTTACTCAGTTTAAATTCTAACGGGTCCATTGTTCTCCCCATTTAGACCAGCTCGTCCGAAACCTTTACAAAAAAGATCGCAAAATATGTTTTAATCAAATTTTAGGAGATCATATAATTGATTAAGAGCTTTTCAACACGATTATTTTGCAAAAACTCGATTTCTGTTCTTTTTACTCAGTTAATATTCTAACGGGTCCATTGTTCAGCCCATTTAGACCCGCTCGTCCGAAACCTCTACGAAAGGGTTGCAAAATAAGTTTTAATCCAAATTTAGGAGTTCATACAATTGATCACGAGCTTTTCTGCACAATTATATTGCAAAAACTCAATTTTTGTGCTTTTTACTCAGTTAAAATTCTAACGAGTCCATTGTTCGGCCCATTTAGAACCGCTCGTCCGAAACCTCTAAAAAATGGTTGCAAAATAATTTTTAATCCAAATTTAGGGGTTCATACAAATGATTACGAGCTTTTCTATACGATTATATTGCAAAACTCGTTTTCTGTACTTTTTACTCAGTTAAGATTCTAACGGGTCCATTGTTTGGCCCATTTAGACCCGCTCGTCCGAACCCTTTACAAAAAAGATCGCAAAATAAATTTTAATCAAATTTTAGGAGTTCATATAATTGATTAAGAGCTTTTCAACACGATTATATTGCAAAAACTTGATTTCTATTCTTTTTACTCATTTAATATTCTAACGGGTCCATTGTTCGGCCCGTTTAGACCCGCTCGTCCGAAACCTCTACAAAAGGGTTGCAAAATAAGTTTTAATCCAAATTTAGGAGTTCATACAATTTATTACGAGCTTTTCAACACTATTTTATTGCAAAAACTCGATTTTTGTTCTTTTTACTCAGTTAAAATTCTAAAGGGTCCATTGTTCCCCCCATTTAGACCCGCTCGTCCGAAACCTGTACAAAAAGACCTCAAAACAAGTTAGAGTCAAATTTTAGGATTTCATATAATTGATTACGAGCTTTTCAACACGACAATATTGCAAAAACTCGATTTTTGTGCTTTTTACTCAGTTAAAATTCTAACGGGTCCATTGTTCGGCCCATTTAAAACCGCTCGTCCGAAACCTCTACAAAAGGGTTGCAAAATAAGTTTCAATCCAAATTTAGGAGTTCATACAATTAATTACGAGCTTTCCAATACGATTATATTGAAAAAACTCGATTTTTTTACTTTTTACTCAGTTAAAATTCTAACGGGTCCATTGTTGGGCCCATTTAGACCCGCTCGTCCGAAACCTTACAAAAAAGACCGCAAAATAAGTTAGAATCAAATTTTCGGAGTTCATATAATTGATTACGAGCTTTTCAAAACGATTATATTGCAAAATCTCGATTACAGTTGTTTTTACTCAGTTAAAATTCTAACGGGTCCATTGTTCGGCCAATTTAGACCCGCTCGTCCGAAACCTCTACAAAAGGGTTGCAAAATAAGTTTTAATCAAAATTTAGGAGTTCATACAATTGATTACGAGCTTTTCAACACGATTATATTGCAAAAACTCGATTTCTGTTCTTTTTACTCAGTTAATATTCTAACGGGTCCATTGTTCGGCCCATTTAGACCCGCTCGTCCGAAACCTCTACAAAAGGGTTGCAAAATAAGTTTTAATCCAAATTTAGGAGTTCATACAATTTATTACGAGCTTTTCTGCACAATTATTTTGCAAAAACTCGATTTTTGTGCTTTTTACTCAGTTAAAATTCTAACGGGTCCATTGTTCGGCCCATTTAGAACCGCTCGTCCGAAACCTCTATAAAAGGGATGCAAAATAAGTTTTAATCCAAATTTAGGAGTTCTACAATTGATTACTAGCTTTTTACTCAGATAAGATTCTAACGGGTCCATTGTTTGGCCCATTTAGACATGTTCGTCCGAAACCTTTACAAAAAAGATCACAAAATAAATTTTAATCAAATTTTAGGAGTTAATATAATTGATTAAGAGCTTTTCAACACGATTATATTGCAAAAACTTGATTTCATTTCTTTTTACTCAGTTACTATTCTAACGGGTCCATTGTTCGGCCCGTTTAGACCCGCTCGTCCGAAACCTCTACAAAAGGGTTGCAAAATAAGTTTTAATCCAAATTTAGGAGTTCATACAATTGATTAAGAGCTTTTCAATACTATTATATTGCAAAAACTCGATTTTTGTTCTTTTTACTCAATTAAAATTCTAAAGGGTCCATTGTTCGCCCCATTTAGACCCGCTCGTCCGAAACCTCTACAAAAAAGACCGCAAAACAAGTTAGAGTCAAATTTTGGGATTTCATATAATTGATTACGAGCTTTTCAACACGACTATATTGTAAAAACTAGATTTTTGTGCTTTTTACTCAGTTAAAATTCTAACGGGTACATTGTTCGGCCCATTTAAAACCGCTCGTCCAAAACCTCTACAAAAGGGTTGAAAAATAAGTTTTAATCCAAATTTAGGAGTTCATACAATTGATTACGAGCTTTTCAACACAATTATATTGCAAAAACTCGATTTTTTTGCTTTTTACTCAGTTAAAATTCTAACGGGTCCATTGTTCGGCCCATTTAGACCCGCTCGTCCGAAACCTTTACAAAAAGACCGCAAATAAGTTAGAATCAAATTTTCGGAGTTCATATAATTGATTACGAGCTTTTCAACATGATTATATTGCAAAATCTCGATTACATTTCTTTTTACTCAGTTAAAATTCTAACGGGTCCATTGTTCGTCCCCATTTAGACCCGCTCGTCCGAAACCTCTACAAAAGGGTTGCAAAATAAGTTTTAATCCAAATTTAGGAGTTCATACAATTTATTAGGAGCTTTCCAATACGATTATATTGCAAAAAAATCTATTTCTGTACTTTTTACTCAGTTAAGATTCTAACGGGTCCATTGTTTGGCCCATTTAGACCCTCTCGTCCGAAACCTTTACAAAAAAGATCGCAAAATATGTTTTAATCAAATTTTAGGAGATCATATAATTGATTAAGAGCTTTTCAACACGATTATATTGAAAAAACTCAATTTCTGTTCTTTTTACTCAGTTAATATTCTAACGGGTCCATTGTTCGGCCCATTTAGACCCGCTCGTCCGAAACCTCTACAAAAGGGTTGCAAAATAAGTTTTAATCCAAATTTAGGAGTTCATACAATTAATTACGAGCTTTTCAATACGATTATATTGAAAAAACTCAATTTCTGTAATTTTTACTCAGTTAGAATTCTAACGGGTCCATTGTTCGGCCTATTTAGACCCGCTCGTCCGAAACCTTTACAAAAAAGACCACAAAATAAGTTAGAATCAAATTTTCGGAGTTCATATAATTTATTACAAGCTTTTCAACATGATTATATTGCAAAATCTCGATTACAGTTCTTTTTACTCAGTTAAAAATTCTAACGGGTCCATTGTTCGGCCCATATAGACCCGCTCGTCCGAAACCTCTACAAAAGGGTTGCAAAATAAGTTTTAATCAAAATTTAGGAGTTCATACAATTGATTACGAGCTTTTCAACACGATTATATTGCAAAAACTCGATTTATGTACTTTTTACTCAGTTAAAATTCTAACGGGTCCATTTTTCGGCCCATTTAGACCCGCTCGTCCGTAACCTTTACAAAAAGATCGAAAAATATGTTTTAATCAAATTTTAGGAGATCATATAATTGATTAAGAGCTTTTCAACACGATTATATTACAAAAACTCAATTTCTGTTCTTTTTACACAGTTAATATTCTAACGGGTCCATTGTTCGGCCCATTTTGACCCGCTCGTCCGAAACCTCTACAAAGGGTTGCAAAATAAGTTTTAATCCAAATTTAGGAGTTCATACAATTGATTAGGAGCTTTTCAATACGATTATATTGCAAAAACTCGATTTTTGTACTTTTTACTCAATTAAGATTCTAACGGGTCCATTGTTTGGCCCATTTAGACCCGCTCGTCCGAACCCTTTACAAAAAAGATCGCAAAATAAATTTTAATCAAATTTTAGGAGTTCATATAATTGATTAAGAGCTTTTAACCACTAATATATTGCAAAAACTTGATTTTTGTTCTTTTTACTCAGTTAATATTCTAACGGGTCCATTGTTCAGCCCGTTTAGACCCGTTCGTCCGAAACCTCTACAAAAGGGTTGCAAAATAAGTTTTAATCCAAATTTAGGAGTTCATACAATTTATTACGAGCTTTTTAACACTATTATATTGCAAAAACTCGATTTTTAGGATTTCATATAATTGATTACGAGCTTTTCAACACGACTATATTGCAAAAACTCGATTTTTGTGCTTTTTACTCAGTTAAAATTCTAACGGGCCCATTGTTCGGCCTATTTAAAACCGCTCGTCCGAAACCTTTACAAAAAGGTTGCAAAATAAGTTTTAATCCAAATTTAGGAGTTCATACAATTAATTACGAGCTTTCCAATACGATTATATTGAAAAAACTCGATTTCTTTAATTTTTACTCAGTTAAAATTCTAACGGGTCCATTGTTCGGCCCATTTAGACCCGCTCGTCCGAAACCTTTACAAAAAAAGACCGCAAAATAAGTTAGAATCAAATTTTCGGAGTTCATATAATTGATTGCGAGCTTTTCAACATGATTATATTGCAAACTCTCGATTACAGTTCTTTTTACGTAGTTAAAATTCTAACGGGTCCATTGTTCGGCCCATTTAGACCCGCTCGTCCGAAACCTCTACAAAAGGGTTGCAAAATAAGTTTTAATCAAAAATTAGGAGTTCATACAATTGATTACGAGCTTTTCAACACGATTATATTGCAAAAACTCGATTTCTGTACTTTTTACTCAGTTAAAATTTTAACGGGTCCATTGTTCGCCCCATTTAGACCCGCTCGTCCGAAACCTTTACAAAAAAGATCGCAAAATATGTTTTAATCAAATTTTAGGAGATCATATAATTGATTAAGAGATTTTCAACACGATTATTTTGCAAAAACTCGATTTCTATTCTTTTTACTCAGTTAAATTTCTAACGGGTCCATTGTTCGTCCCTATTTAGACCCGCTCGTCCGAAACCTCTACAAAAGGGTTGCAAAATAAGTTTTAATCCAAATTTAGGAGTTCATACAATTTCTTAGGAGCTTTCCAATACGATTATATTGCAAAAAATCTATTTCTGTACTTTTTACTCAGTTAAGATTCTAACGGGTCCATTGTTCGGCCAATTTAGACCCGCTCGTCCGAAACCTCTACAAAAGGGTTGCAAAATAAGTTTTAATCAAAATTTAGGAGTTCATACAATTGATTACGAGCTTTTCAACACGATTATATTGCAAAAACTCGATTTCTGTTCTTTTTACTCAGTTAATATTCTAACGGGTCCATTGTTCGGCCCATTTAGACCCGCTCGTCCGAAACCTCTACAAAAGGGTTGCAAAATAAGTTTTAATCCAAATTTAGGAGTTCATACAATTTATTACGAGCTTTTCTGCACAATTATTTTGCAAAAACTCGATTTTTGTGCTTTTTACTCGGTTAAAATTCTAACGGGTCCATTGTTCGGCCCATTTAGAACCGCTCGTCCGAAACCTCTATAAAAGGGATGCAAAATAAGTTTTAATCCAAATTTAGGAGTTCTACAATTGATTACTAGCTTTTTACTCAGATAAGATTCTAACGGGTCCATTGTTTGGCCCATTTAGACATGTTCGTCCGAAACCTTTACAAAAAAGATCACAAAATAAATTTTAATCAAATTTTAGGAGTTCATATAATTGATTAAGAGCTTTTCAACACGATTATATTCCAAAAACTTGATTTCTGTTCTTTTTACTCAGTTAATATTCTAACGGGTCCATTGTTCGGCCCGTTTAGACCCGCTCGTCCGAAACCTCTACAAAAGGGTTGTAAAATAAGTTTTAATCCAAATTTAGGAGTTCATACAATTTATTACGAGCTTTTTAACACTATTATATTGCAAAAAATCGACTTTTGTTCTTTTTACTCTGTTAAAATTCTAAAGGGTCCATTGTTCGCCCCATTTAGACCCGCTCGTCCGAAACCTCTACAAAAAAGACAGCAAAACAAGTTAGAGTCAAATTTTAGGATTTCATATAATTGATTACGAGCTTTTCAACACGACTATATTGCAAAAACTCGATTTTTGTGCTTTTTACTCAGTTAAAATTCTAACGGGTCCATTGTTCGGCCCATTTAAAACCGCTCGTCCGAAACCTTTACAAAGGGGTTGCAAAATAAGTTTCAATCCAAATTTAGGAGTTCATAAATTAATTACGAGCTTTCCAATACGATTATATTGAAAAAACTCGATTTCTTAAATTTTTACTCAGTTAAAATTCTAACGGGTCCATTGTTCGGCCCATTTAGACCCGCTCGTCCGAAACCTTTACAAAAAAAGACCGCAAAATAAGTTAGAATCAAATTTTCGGAGTTCATATAATTGATTACGAGCTTTTCAACATAATTATATTGCAAAATCTCGATTACAGTTCGTTTTACTCAGTTTAAATTCTAACGGGTCCATTGTTCGGCCCATTTAGACCCGCTCGTCCGAAACCTCTACAAAAGGGTTGCAAAATAAGTTTTAATCAAAATTTAGGAGTTCATACAATTGATTACGAGCTTTTCAACATGATTATATTGCAAAAACTCGATTTCTGTACTTTTTACTCAGTTAAAATTCTAACGGGTCCATTGTTCTCCCTATTTAGACCCGCTCGTCCGAAAGCTTTACAAAAAAGATCGCAAAATATGTTTTAATCAAATTTTAGGAGATCATATAATTGATTAAGAGCTTTTCAACAAGATTATTTTGCAAAAACTCGATTTCTGTTCTTTTTACTCAGTTAATATTCTAACGGGTCCATTGTTCGGCCCATTTAGACCCGCTCGTCCGAAACCTTTACAAAAGGGTTGCAAAATAAGTTTTAATCCAAATTTAGGAGTTCATACAATTGATCACGAGCTTTGCTGCACAATTATATTGCAAAAACTCAATTTTTGTGCTTTTTACTCAGTTAAAATTCTAACGAGTCCATTGTTCGGCCCATTTAGAACCGCTCGTCCGAAACCTCTACAAAAGGGTTGCAAAATAAGTTTTAATCCAAATTTAGGAGTTCATACAAATGATTACGAGCTTTTCTATACGATTATATTGCAAAACTCGTTTTCTGTACTTTTTACTCAGTTAAAATTCTAACGGGTCCATTGTTTGGCCCATTTAGACTCGCTCGTCCGAACCCTTTACAAAAAAGATCGCAAAATAAATTTTAATCAAATTTTAGGAGTTCATATAATTGATTAAGAGCTTTTAACCACTAATATATTGCAAAAACTTGATTTTTGTTCTTTTTACTCAGTTTATATTCTAACGGGTCCATTGTTCGGCCCGTTTAGACCCGCTCGTCCGAAACCTCTACAAAAGGGTTGCAAAATAAGTTTTAATCCAAATTTAGGAGTTCATACAATTTATTACGAGCTTTTTAACACTATTATATTGCAAAAACTCGATTTTTAGGATTTCATATAATTGATTACGAGCTTTTCAACACGACTATATTGCAAAAACTCGATTTTTGTGCTTTTTACTCAGTTAAAATTCTAACGGGCCCATTGTTCGGCCTATTTAAAACCGCTCGTCCGAAACCTTTACAAAAGGGTTGCAAAATAAGTTTTAATCCAAATTTAGGAGTTCATACAATTAATTACGAGCTTTCCAATACGATTATATTGAAAAAACTCGATTTCTTTAATTTTTACTCAGTTAAAATTCTAACGGGTCCATTGTTCGGCCCATTTAGACCCGCTCGTCCGAAACCTTTACAAAAAAGACCGCAAAATAAGTTAGAATCAAATTTTCGGAGTTCATATAATTGATTGCGAGCTTTTCAACATGATTATATTGCAAACTCTCGATTACAGTTCTTTTTACGCAGTTAAAATTCTAACGGGTCCATTGTTCGGCCCATTTAGACCCGCTCGTCCGAAACCTCTACAAAAGGGTTGCAAAATAAGTTTTAATCAAAAATTAGGAGTTCACACAATTGATTACGAGCTTTTCAACACGATTATATTGCAAAAACTCGATTTCTGTACTTTACTCAGTTAAAATTTTAACGGGTCCATTGTTCGCCCCATTTAGACCCGCTCGTCCGAAACCTTTACAAAAAAGATCGCAAAATATGTTTTAATCAAATTTTAGGAGATCATATAATTGATTAAGAGCTTTTCAACACGATTATTTTGCAAAAATCGATTTCTATTCTTTTTACTCAGTTAATATTCTAACGGGTCCATTGTTCGACCCATTTAGACTCGCTCGTCCGAAACCTCTACAAAAGGGTTGCAAAATAAGTTTTAATCCAAATTTAGGAGTTCATACAATTGATCACGAGCTTTTCTGCAAAATTATATTGCAAAAACTCGATTTTTGTGCTTTTTACTTAGTTAAAATTCTAACGAGTCCATTGTTCAGCCCTTTAGAACCGCTCGTCCGAAACCTCTACAAAAGGGTTGCAAAATAAGTTTTAATCCAAATTTAGGTGTTCATACAATTGATTACGAGCTTTTCTATACGATTATATTGCAAAACTCATTTTCTGTACTTTTTACTCAGTTAAGATTCTAACGGGTCCATTGTTTGGCCCATTTAGACCCGCTCGTCCGAACCCTTTACAAAAAAGATCGCAAAATAAATTTTAATCAAATTTTAGGAGTTCATATAATTGATTAAGAGCTTTTCAACACGATTATATTGCAAAAACTTGATTTCTGTTCTTTTTACTCAGTTAATATTCTAACGGGTCCATTGTTCGGCCCGTTTAGACCCGCTCGTCCGAAACCTCTACAAAAGGGTTGCAAAATAAGTTTTAATCCAAATTTAGGAGTTCATACAATTTATTACGAGCTTTTTAACACTATTATATTGCAAAAACTCGATTTTTGTTCTTTTTACTCTGTTAAAATTCTAAAGGGTCCATTGTTCGCCCCATTTAGACCCGCTCGTCCGAAACCTCTACAAAAAAGACCGCAAAACAAGTTAGAGTCAAATTTTAGGATTTCATATAATTGATTACGAGCTTTTCAACACGACTATATTGCAAAAACTCGATTTTTGTGCTTTTTACTCAGTTAAAATTCTAACGGGTCCATTGTTCGGCCCATTTAAAACCGCTCGTCCGAAACCTTTACAAAGGGGTTGCAAAATAAGTTTCAATCCAAATTTAGGAGTTCATACAATTAATTACGAGCTTTCCAATACGGTTATATTGAAAAAAATCGATTTCTTTAATTTTTACTCAGTTAAAATTCTAACGGGTCCATTGTTCGGCCCATTTAGACCCGCTCGTCCGAAACCTTTACAAAAAAAGACCGCAAAATAAGTTAGAATCAAATTTTCGGAGTTCATATAATTGATTACGAGCTTTTCAACATGATTATATTGCAAAATCTCGATTACAGTTCGTTTTACTCAGTTTAAATTCTAACGGGTCCATTGTTCGGCCCATTTAGACCCGCTCGTCCGAAACCTCTACA
The DNA here is from genome assembly GCA_030270665.1 of Hibiscus trionum. Lineage (NCBI taxonomy): Eukaryota > Viridiplantae > Streptophyta > Magnoliopsida > Malvales > Malvaceae > Hibiscus > Hibiscus trionum. The sequence goes on along the minus strand of BSYR01000010.1, from coordinate 29,905,096 downwards.
AAAGGGTTGCAAAATAAGTTTTAATCAAAATTTAGGAGTTCATACAATTGATTACGAGCTTTTCAACACGATTATATTGCAAAAACTCGATTTCTGTACTTTTTACTCAGTTAAAATTCTAACGAGTCCATTGTTCTCCCTATTTAGATTCGCTCGTCCGAAAGCTTTACAAAAAAGATCGCAAAATATGTTTTAATCAAATTTTAGGAGATCATATAATTGATTAAGAGCTTTTCAACAAGATTATTTTGCAAAAACTCGATTTCTATTCATTTTACTCATTGTTTGGCCCATTTAGACCCGCTCGTCCGAACCCTTTACAAAAAAGATCGCAAAATAAATTTTAATCAAATTTTAGGAGTTCATATAATTGATTAAGAGCTTTTCAACACGATTATATTGCAAAAACTTGATTTCTGTTCTTTTTACTCAGTTAATATTCTAACGGGTCCATTGTTCGGCCCGTTTAGACCCGCTCGTCCGAAACCTCTACAAAAGGGTTGCAAAATAAGTTTTAATCCAAATTTAGGAGTTCATACAATTTATTACGAGCTTTCCAATACGATTATATTGAAAAAACTCGATTTCTTTAATTTTTACTCAGTTAAAATTCTAACGGGTCCATTGTTCGGCCCATTTAGACCCGCTCGACCGAAACCTTTACAAAAAAAGACCGCAAAATAAGTTAGAATCAAATTTTCGGAGTTCATATAATTGATTACGAGTTTTTCAACATGATTATATTGCAAAATCTCGATTACAGTTCGTTTTAGTCAGTTAAAATTCTAACGGGTCCATTGTTCGGCCCATTTAGACCCGCTCGTCCGAAACCTCTACAAAAGGGTTGCAAAATAAGTTTTAATCAAAATTTAGGAGTTCATACAATTGATTACGAGCTTTTCAACACGATTATATTGCAAAAACTCGATTTCTGTACTTTTTACTCAGTTAAAATTCTAACGGGTCCATTGTTCTCCCTATTTAGACCCGCTCGTCCGAAAGCTTTACAAAAAAGATCGCAAAATATGTTTTAATCAAATTTTAGGAGATCATATAATTGATTAAGAGCTTTTCAACAAGATTATTTTCCAAAAACTCGATTTCTGTTCTTTTTACTCAGTTAATATTCTAACGGGTCCATTGTTCGGCCCATTTAGACCCGCTCGTCCGAAACCTCTACAAAAGGGTTGCAAAATAAGTTTTAATCCAAATTTAGGAGTTCATACAATTGATCACGAGCTTTTCTGCACAATTATATTGCAAAAACTCAATTTTTGTGCTTTTTACCTAGTTAAAATTCTAACGAGTCCATTGTTCGGCCCATTTAGAACCGCTCGTCCGAAACCTCTACAAAAGGGTTGCAAAATAAGTTTTAATCCAAATTTAGGAGTTCATACAAATGATTACGAGCTTTTCTATACGATTATATTGCAAAACTCGTTTTCTATACTTTTTACTCAGTTAAGATTCTAACGGGTCCATTGTTTGGCCCATTTAGACCCGCTCGTCCGAACCCTTTACAAAAAAGATCGCAAAATAAATTTTAATCAAATTTTAGGAGTTCATATAATTGATTGAGAGCTTTTCAACACGATTATATTGCAAAAACTTGATTTCTGTTCTTTTTACTCAGTCAATATTCTAACGGGTCCATTGTTCGGCTCGTTTAGACCCGCTCGTCCGAAACCTCTACAAAAGGGTTGCAAAATAAGTTTTAATCCAAATTTAGGAGTTCATACAATTTATTACGAGCTTTTTAACACTATTATATTGCAAAAACTCGATTTTTGTTCTTTTTACTCAGTTAAAATTCTAAAGGGTCCATTGTTCGCTCCATTTAGACCCGCTCGTCCGAAACCTCTACAAAAAAGACCGCAAACAAGTTAGAGTCAAATTTTAGGATTTCATATAATTGATTACGAGCTTTTCAACACGACTATATTGCAAAAACTCGATTTTTGTGCTTTTTACTCAGTTAAAATTCTAACGGGTCCATTGTTCGGCCCATTTAAAACCGCTCGTCCGAAACCTCTACAAAAGGGTTGCAAAATAAGTTTTAATCCAAATTTAGGAGTTCATACAATTAATTACAAGCTTTCCAATACGATTATATTGAAAAAACTCGATTTCTGTACTGTTTACTCAGTTAAAATTCTAACGGGTCCATTGTTCGGCCCATTTAGACCCGCTCGTCCGAAACCTTTACAAAAAAAGACTGCAAAATAAGTTAGAATCAAATTTTCGGAGTTCATATAATTGATTACGAGCTTTTCAACATGATTATATTGCAAAATCTCGATTACAGTTCGTTTTACTCTGTTTAAATTCTAACGGGTCCATTGTTCGGCCCATTTAGACCCGCTCGTCCGAAACCTCTACAAAAGGGTTGCAAAATAAGTTTTAATCAAAATTTAGGAGTTCATACAATTGATTACGAGCTTTTCAACACGATTATATTGCAAAAACTCGATTTCTGTACTTTTTACTCAGTTAAAATTCTAACGGGTCCATTGTTCTCCTTATTTTGACCCGCTCGTCCGAAACGTTTACAAAAAAGATCGCAAAATATGTTTTAATCAAATTTTAGGAGATCATATAATTGATTAATAGCTTTTCAACAAGATTATTTTGCAAAAACTCGATTTCTTTTCTTTTTACTCAGTTAATATTCTAACGGGTCCATTGTTCGGCCCATTTAGACCCGCTCGTCCGAAACCTCTACAAAAGGGTTGCAAAATAAGTTTTAATCCAAATTTAGGAGTTCATACAATTGATCACGAGCTTTTCTGCACAATTATATTGCAAAAACTCAATTTTTGTGCTTTTTACTCAGTTAAAATTCTAACGAGTCCATTGTTCGGCCCATTTAGAACCGCTCGTCCGAAACCTCTACAAAAGGGTTGCAAAATAAGTTTTAATCCAAATTTAGGAGTTCATACAAATGATTACGAGCTTTTCTATACGATTATATTGCAAAACTCGTTTTCTGTACTTTTTACTCAATTAAGATTCTAACGGGTCCATTATTTGGCCCATTTAGACCCGCTCGTCCGAACCCTCTACAAAAAAGATCGCAAAATAAATTTTAATCAAATTTTAGGAGTTCATATAATTGATTAAGAGCTTTTCAACACGATTATATTGCAAAAACTTGATTTCTGTTCTTTTTACTCAGTTAATATTCTAACGGGTCCATTGTTCGGCCCGTTTAGACCCGCTCGTCCGAAACCTCTACAAAAGGGTTGCAAAATAAGTTTTAATCCAAATTTAGGAGTTCATACAATTTATTACGAGCTTTTCAACACTATTATATTGCAAAAACTCGATTTTTGTTATTTTTACTCAGTTAAAATTCTAAAGGGTCCATTGTTCCCCCCATTTAGACCCGCTCGTCCGAAACCTCTACAAAAAGACCGCAAAACAAGTTAGAGTCAAATTTTAGGATTTCATATAATTGATTACGAGCTTTTCAACACGACAATATTGCAAAAAATCGATTTTTGTGCTTTTTACTCAGTTAAAATTCTAACGGGTCCATTGTTCGGCCCATTTAAAACCGCTCGTCCGAAACCTCTACAAAAGGGTTGCAAAATAAGTTTTAATTCAAATTTAGGAGTTCATACAATTAATTACGAGCTTTCCAATACGATTATATTGAAAAAACTCGATTTCTGTACTTTTTACTCAGTTAAAATTCTAACGGGTCCATTGTTCGGCCCATTTAGACCCGCTCATCCGAAACCTTTACAAAAAAGACCGCAAAATAAGTTAGAATCAAATTTTCGGAGTTCATATAATTGATTACGAGCTTTTCAACACGATTATATTGCAAAATCTCGATTACAGTTCTTTTTCCTCAGTTAAAATTCTAACGGGTCCATTGTTCGGCCAATTTAGACCAGCTCGTCCGAAACCTCTACAAAAGGGTTGCAAAATAAGTTCTAATCAAAATTTAGGAGTTCATACAATTGATTACGAGCTTTTCAACACGATTATATTGCAAAAACTCGATTTCTGTACTTTTTACTCAGTTAATATTCTAACGGGTCCATTGTTCGGCCCATTTAGACCCGCTCGTCCGAAACCTCTACAAAAGGATTGCAAAATAAGTTTTAATCCAAATTTAGGAGTTCATACAATTTATTACGAGCTTTTCTGCACAATTATTTTGCAAAAACTCGATTTTTGTGCTTTTTACTCAGTTAAAATTCTAACGGGTCCATTGTTCGGCCCATTTTGAACCGCTCGTCCGAAACCTCTATAAAAGGGTTGCAAAATAAGTTTTAATCCAAATTTAGGAGTTCTACAATTGATTACTAGCTTTTCTATACGATTATATTGCAAAACTCATTTTCTGTACTTTTTACTCAGATAAGATTCTAACGGGTCCATTGTTTGGCCCATTTAGACCTGTTCGTCCGAAACCTTTACAAAAAAGATCGCAAAATAAATTTTAATCAAATTTTAGGAGTTAATATAATTGATTAAGAGCTTTTAAACACGATTATATTGCAAAAACTTGATTTCTTTTCTTTTTACTCAGTTAATATTCTAACGGGTCCATTGTTCGGCCCGTTTAGACCCGCTCGTCCGAAACCTCTACAAAAGGGTTGCAAAATAAGTTTTAATCCAAATTTAGGAGTTCATACAATTGATTAAGAGCTTTTCAACACTATTATATTGCAAAAACTCGATTTTTGTTCTTTTTACTCAGTTAAAATTCTAAAGGGTCCATTGTTCGCCCCATTTAGACCCGCTCGTCCGAAACCTCTACAAAAAAGACCGCAAAACAAGTTAGAGTCAAATTTTGGGATTTCATATAATTGATTACGAGCTTTTCAACACGACTATATTGCAAAAACTTGATTTTTGTGCTTTTTACTCAGTTAAAATTCGAACGGGTACATTGTTCGGCCTATTTAAAACCGCTCGTCCGAAACCTCTACAAAAGGGTTGAAAAATAAGTTTTAATCCAATTTTAGGAGTTCCTACAATTAATTACGAGCTTTCCAATACGATTATATTAAAAAAAACTCGATTTCTGTACTTTTTACTCAGTTAAAATTCTAACGGGTCCATTGTTCGGCCCATTTAGACCCGCTCGTCCGAAACCTTTACAAAAAAGACCGCAAAAGAAGTTAGAATCAAATTTTAGGAGTTCATATAATTGATTACGAGCTTTTCAACACGATTATATTGTAAAATCTCGATTACTGTCTTTTTACTCAGTTAAAATTCTAACATGTCCATTGTTCCACCCATTTAGACCCGCTCGTCCGAAACCTCTACAAAATGGTTGAAAAATAAGTTTTAATCCAAATTTAGGAGTTCATTCAATTGTTTACGAGCTTTTCAACATGATTATATTGCAAAAACTCGATTTCTGTTCTTTTTACTCAGTTAAAATTCTAACGGGTCCATTGTTCGCCCCATTTAGACCCGCTCGTCCGAAACTTCTATAAAAAAGACCGCAAAACAAGTTAGAATAAAATTTTAGGAGTTCATATAATTGATTACGAGCTTTTCAACATGACTATATTGCAAAAACTTGATTTATGTACTTTTTACTCAGTAAAAATTCTAACGGGTCCATTGTTCGGCCCATTTAGACCCGCTCCTCCGAAACCTCTACAAAAGGGTTGCAAAACTCATTTTATGTACTTTTTACTCAGTTAAAATTGTAACGGGTCCATTGTTCGGCCCATTTAGACCCGCTCGTCCGAATCCTTTACAAAAAAGATCGCAAAATAAATTTTAATCAAATTTTAGGAGTTCATATAATTGATTAAGAGCTTTTCAACACGATTATATTGCAAAAACTTGATTATTGTTCTTTTCACTCAGTTAATATTCTAACGGGTCCATTGTTCGGCCCATTTAGACCCGCTCGTCCGAAACCTCTACAAAAAGGGTTGCAAAATAAGTTTTAATCCAAATTTAGGAGTTCTACAATTGATTACGAGCTTTTCAATACAATTATATTGCAAAAACTCGATTTTTGTTCGTTTTACTCAGTTAAAATTCTAATGGGTCCATTGTTCGCCCCATTTAGACCCGCTCGTCCGAAACCTCTACAAAAAAGACTGCAAAACAAGTTAGAGTCAAATTTTAGGATTTCATATAATTGATTACGAGCTTTTCAATACGACTATATTGCAAAAACTTGATTTCTGTACTTTTTACTCAGTTAAAATTCTAACGGGTCCATTGTTCGGCCCATTAAACCCGCTCGTCCGAAACCTCTACAAAAGGATTGGAAAATAAGTTTTAATCCAAATTTAGGAGTTCATACAATTGATAACGAGCTTTTCATTACTATTATATTGCAAAAACTCGATTTTCTGTACTTTTTACTTAGTTAAAATTCTAACGGGTCCATTGTTCGGCCCATTTAGACCCGCTCGTCCGAAACCTTTACAAAAAATACCGCAAAAGAAGTTAGAATAAAATTTTAGGAGTTCATATAATTGATTACGAGCTTTTCAACATGACTATATTGCAAAAACTTGATTTCTGTACTTTTTACTCAGTTAAAATTCTAACGGGTCCATTGTTTGGCCCATTTAGACCCGCTCGTCCGAAACCTCTACAAAAGGGTTGCAAAATAAGTTTTAATTCAAATTTAGGAGTTCATACAATTGATAACGAGCTTTTCAACACAATTATATTGCAAAAACTCGATTTTTGTGCATTTTACTCAGTGAAAATTCTAACGGGTCCATTGTTCGGGCCATTTAGACTCGCTCTTCCGAAACCTCTACAAAAGGGTTGCAAAAGAAGTTTTAATCCAAATTTAGGAGTTCATACAATTTATTACGAGCTTTTCAACATGATTATATTGCTAAAACTCGATTTTTGTGCTTTTTACTCAGTTAAAATTCTAACGGATCCATTGTTCGGCCCATTTAGACCCGCTCGTCCGAAACCTCTACAAAAGGGTTGCAAAATAAGTTTTAATCCAAATTTAGGAGTTCATACAATTTATTACGAGCTTTTCAACATGATTATATTGCTAAAACTCGATTTTTGTGCTTTTTACTCAGTTAAAATTCTAACGGATCCATTGTTCGGCCCATTTAGACCCGCTCGTCCGAAACCTCTACAAAAGGGTTGCAAAATAAGTTTTAATGAAAATTTAGGAGTTCATACAATTGATTACGAGCTTTTCAACACGATTATATTGCAAAAACTCGATTTATGTATTTTTTACTTAGTTAAAATTCTAACGGGTCCATTGTTCGGCCCATTTAGACCCTCTCGTCCGAAACCTTTACAAGAAAGATCGCAAAATAAATTTTAATCAAATTTTAGGAGTTCATATAATTGATTAAGAGCTTTTCAACACGATTGTATTGCAAAAACATGATTTCTGTTATTTTTACTCAGTTAATATTCTAACGGGTCCATTGTTCGGCCCATTTAGACCCGCTCGTCCGAAACCTCTACAAAAGGGTTGCAAAATAAGTTTTAAATCAAATTTAGGAGTTCATACAATTGATTACGAGCTTTTCAACACAATTATATTGCAAAAACTCGATTTTTGCGCAGGATGCCTAGACGCCTCCACTGCGGAGCTTGGCGCCATTGTCACGGGGGCTACACTTGGTAGGGATTCCGGCTGGTGCAACATCATTATCGAGTCCGACGCTGCTTTGGTCATCAACAAAATACGGTGCCTCGGCCCGGACGCCTCTCTTTTACGGCCACATGTTGATGCGGCTCGCCCTCTTTTTGTATCTATTCGAGATTTACATTTTCTTTATGTACCACGAGTTGCTAATGTTCTAGCTCATACTATTGCCAATTGGGCCTTGCACTCTAGGTCCTCATTGTTTTTTGGGCCGGGCTTCCCGATGTCTTACGCTCTATTGTACCGGTTGATTTTCAACCCCTTTGATTATATATATATTTGGGCACTCCTTTTCCCTTTAGGACCCCCTCTGGGCCAGCCCAACTGGGATTAGTGGGGTTTTTAATGAGGCCTTTTTCTCAAAAAAAAATTCTAACGGGTCCATTGTTTGGCTCATTTAAAATCGCTCGTCCGAAACCTCTACAAAAGGGTTGCAAAATAAGTTTTAATCCAAATTTATGAGTCCATACAATTAATTACGAGCTTTTCGACACGATTATATTGAAAAAACTCGATTTCTGTACTTTTTACTCTCTTAAAATTCTAACGGGTCCATTGTTCGGCCCATTTAGACCCGCTCGTCCGAAACCTTTACAAAAAAGACCGCAAAATAACTTAGAATCAAATTTTCGGAGTTCATATAATTGATTACGAGCTTTTCAACATGATTATATTGCAAAATCTCGATTACAGTTCTTTTTACTCAGTTAAAATTCTAACAGGTCCATTGTTCGGCCCATTTAGACGCGCTCGTCCGAAACCTCTACAAAAGGGTTGCAAAATAAGTTTTAATCAAAATTTAGGAGTTCATACAATTGATTACGAGCTTTTCAACACGATTATATTGCAAAAACTCTATTTATGTACTTTTTACTCAGTTAAAATTCTAACGGGTCCATTGTTCGGCCCATTTAGACCCGCTCGTCCGAAACCTTTACAAAAAAGATCGCAAAATATGTTTTAATCAAATTTTAGGAGTTCATATAATTGATTAAGAGCTTTTCAACACGATAATATTGCAAAAACTTGATTTATGTTCTTTTTACTCAGTTAATATTCTAATGGGACCATTGTTCGGCCCATTTAGACCCGCTCGTCCAAAACCTCTACAAAAGGGTTGCAAAATAAGTTTTAATCCAAATTTAGGAGTTCATACAATTGATTACGAGGTTTTCAGCACAATTATATTGCAAAAACTCGATTTTTGTGCTTTTTACTCTGTTAAAATTCTAACGGGTCCATTGTTCGGCCCATTTAGAACCGCTCGTCCGAAACCTCTACAAAATGGTTACAAAATAAGTTTTTATCCAAATTTAGGAGTTCATACAATTGATTACGAGCTTTTCAATACGATTATATTGCAAAAACATGATTTCTGTTCTTTTTACTAAGTTAATATTCTAACGGATCCATTGTTCGGCCCATTTAGACCCGCTCGTCCGAAACCTCTAAAAAGGGTTGCAAAATAAGTGTTAATCCAAATTTAGGAGTTCATACAATTGTTCACGAACGTTTCAACATGATTATATTGCAAAAACTCGATTTCTGTACTTTTTACTCTGTTAAAATAATAACGGGTTCTGTGTTCGGCACATTTAGACCCGTTCGACCGAAACCTCTACAAAAAGGGCTGCAAAATAAGTTTTAATCCAAATTTAGGAGTTCATATAATTGATTACAAGCTTTTCAACCCAATTATTTTGCAAAAACTCGATTTCTGTACTTTTTACTCTGTTAAAATTCTAACGGGTCCATTGTTCGGCCCATTTAGACCCGATTTTTCGAAACCTCTACAAAAAAGATCGCAAAATAAGTTTTAATCAAACTTTAGAAGTTCATATAATTGATTATGAGCTTTTCAACATGACTATATTGCAAAAACTTGATTTATGTACTTTTTACTCAGTAAAAATTCTAACGGGTCCATTGTTCGGCCCATTTAGACCCGCTCGTCCAAAACCTCTACAAAAGGGTTGCAAAATAAGTTTTAATCCAAATTTAGGAGTTCATACAATTGATTACAAGCTTTTCAACACAATTATATTGCAAAAACTCGATTTTTGTGCTTTTTACTCAGTGAAAGTTCTAACGGGTCCATTGTTCGGCCCATTTAAAACCGCTCGTCCGAAACCTCTACAAAAAAGATCGCAAAATAAGTTTTAATCAAACTTTAGGAGTTCATATAATTCATTAAGAGCTTTTCAACACGATTATATTGCAAAAACTCGATTTCTGTTCTTTTTACTCAGTTAATATTCTAACGGGTCCATTGTTCGGCCCATTTAGACCCGCTCGTCTGAAACCTCTACAAAAGGGTTACAAAATAAGTTTTAATCCAAATTTAGGAGTTCATACAATTGTTTACGAGCTTTTCAACACGATTATATTGCAAAAACTCGATTTCTATACTTTTTACTAAATTAAAATTCTAACGGTTCCATTGTTCGGCCCATTTAGACCCGCTCGTCCGAAACCTTTACAAAAAAGATCGCAAAATAAATTTTAATCAAATTTTAGGAGTTCATATAATTGATTAAGAGCTTTTCAACACGATTATATTGCAAAAACAAGATTTCTTTTCTTTTTACTCAGTTAATATTCTAACGGGTCCAATGTTCGGCCCATTTAGACCCGCTCGTCCGAAACCTTTACGAAAAAGATCGCAAAATAAGTTAGAATCAAATTTAGGAGTTCATATAATTGATTAGGAGCTTTTCAACACGATTATATTGCAAAAACGTGATTTCTATTCTTTTTCCTCAGTTAATATTCTAACGGGTCTATTGTTCGGCCCATTTAGACCCGCTCGTCCGAAACCTCTACAAAAGGGTTGCAAAATAAGTTTTAATCCAAATTTTGGAGTTCATACAATTGATTACGAGCTTTTCAACACAATTATATTGCAAAAACTCAATTTTTGATATTTACTCAGTTAAAATTCTAATGGGTCCATTGTTCGGCCCATTTAGACCCGCTCGTCTGAAACCTTTACAAAAAAGATCGCAAAATAAGTTAGAATCAAATTTTAGGAGTTCATATAATTGATTAAGAGCTTTTCAACACGATAATAATGCAAAAACTTGATTTCTGTTCTTTTTACTCAGTTAATAATCTAACGGGTCCATTGTTCGGCCCATTTAGACCCGCTCGTCCGAAACCTCTACAAAAGGGTTGCAAAATAAGTTTTAATCCAAATTTAGGAGTTTATACAATTGATTGCGAGCTTTTCAACACAATTATATTTCAAAAACTCGATTATTATACTTTTTACTTAGTTAAAATTCTAACGAGTCAATTTTTCGGCCCATTAGGACCCGCTCGTCTGAAACCTCTACAAAAGGGTTGCAAAATAAGTTTTAATCCAAATTTAGGAGTTCATACAATTGTTTACAAGCTTTTCAACACGATTATATTGCAAAAACTCGATTTCTATACTTTTTACTCAATTAAAATTCTAACGGGTCCATTGTTCGGCCCATTTAGACCCGCTCGTCCGAAACTTCTACAAAAAAGATCGCAAAATAAGTTTTAATCATATTTTAGGAGTTCATATAATTGATTAAGAGCTTTTCAACACGATTATATTGCAAAAACTCGATTTCTGTACATTTTACTCAGTTAAAATTCTATCGGGTCCATTGTTCGGCCCGTTTAGACCCGCTCGACCGAAACCTCTACAAAAGGGTTGCAAAATAAGTTTTAATCCAAATTTAGGAGTTTATACAATTGATTGAGAGCTTTTCAACACGTTTATATTGCAAAAACTCGATTTCTGTTCTTTTTACTCAGTTAATATTCTAACGGGTCCATTGTTCGGCCCATTTAGACCCGCTCGTCTGAAACCTCTACAAAAGGGTTGCAAAATAAGTTTTAATCCAAATTTTGGAGTTCATACAATTGATTGCGAGCTTTTCAACACGATTATATTGCAAAAACTCGATTTATGTTCTTTTTACTCAGTTAATATTCTAACGGGTCCATTGTTCGGCCCATTTAGACCCGCTCGTCTGAAACCTCTACAAAAGGGTTGCAAAATAAGTTTTAATCCATATTTAGGAGTTCATACAATTGTTTACGAGCTTTTAAACACAATTATATTGCAAAAACTCGATTTCTGTTCTTTTTACTCAGTTAATATTCTAACGGGTCTATTGTCCAGCCCATTTAGACCCGCTCGTCTGAAACCTCTACAAAATTGTTGCAAAATAAGTTTTAATCCAAATTTAGGAGTTCATACAATTGTTTACGAGCTTTTCAACACAATTATATTGCAAAAACTCGATTTTTGTGCTTTTTACTCAGTTAATATTCTAACGGGTCCATTGTTCGGCCCATTTAGACCCGCTCGTCTGAAACCTCTACAAAAGGGTTGCAAAATAAGTTTTAATCCAAATTTAGGAGTTCTTACAATTGTTTACGAGCTTTTCAACACGATTATATTGCAAAAACTCGATTTTTGTGCTTTTTACTCAGTTAAAATTCTAACGGGTCCATTGTTCGGCCCATTTAGACCCGCTCGTCTGAAACCTCTACAAAAGGGTTGCAAAATAAGTTTTAATCCAAATTTAGGAGTTCATACAATGGTTTACGAGCTTTTCAACACGATTATATTGCAAAAATTCGATTTCTATACTTTTTACTCAATTAAAATTCTAACGGGTCCATTGTTCGGCCCATTTAGACCCGCTCGTCCGAAACCTTTACAAAAAAGATCGCAAAATAAATTTTAATCAAATTTTAGGAGTTCATATAATTGATTAAGAGCTTTTCAACACGATAATGTTGCAAAAACTCGATTTCTGTTCTTTTTACTCAGTTAATATTCTAACGGGTCCATTGTTCGGCCCATTTAGACTCGCTCGTCCGAAACCTCTACAAAAGGGTTGCAAAATAAGTTTTAATCCAAATTTAGGAGTTTATACAATTGGTTGCGAGCTTTTCAACACAATTATAGTTCAAAAACTCGATTAATATACTTTTTACTTAGTTAAAATACTAACGAGTCAATTTTTCGGCCCATTAGGACCCGCTGGTCTGAAACCTCTACAAAAGGGTTGCAAAATAAGTTTTAATCCAAATTTAGGAGTTCATACTATTGTTTAAAAGCTTTTAAACATGAATATATTGCAAAAACTCGATTTCTATACTTTTTACTCAATTAAAATTCTAACGGGTCCATTGTTCGGCCCATTTAGACCCGCTCGTCCGAAACCTCTACAAAAAAGATCGCAAAATAAGTTTTAATCAAATTTTAGGAGTTCATATAATTGATTAAGAGCTTTTCAACACAATTATATTGCAAAAACTCAATTTTTCTACATTTTACTCAGTTAAAATTCTAACGGGTCCATTGTTCGGCCCATTTAGACCCACTCGTCCGAAACCTCTACAAAAAGGGTTGCTAAATAAGATTTAATCAAAATTTAGGAGGTGATACAATTGATTACGAGCTTTTCAACACGATTATATTGCAAAAACTCGATTTTTGTTCTTTTTACCCAGTTAATATTCTAACGGGTCCACTGTTCGGCCCATTTAGACCTGCTCGTCTGAAACCTCTACAAAAGGGTTGCAAAATAAGTTTTAATCCAAATTTAAGAGTTCATACACTTGTTTACGAGCTTTTCAACACGATTATATTACAAAAACTCAATTTCTATACTTTTTACTCAATTAAAATTCTAACGGGTCCATTGTTCGGCCCATTTAGACCCGCTCGTCCGAAACCTCTATAAAAAAGATCGCAAAATAAGTTTTAATCAAATTTTAGGAGTTCATATAATTGATTAAGAGCTTTTCAACACGATTATATTGCAAAAACTCAATTTTTCTACATTTTACTCAGTTAAAATTCTAACGGGTCCATTGTTCGGCCCATTTAGAACCGCTCGTCCGAAACCTCTACAAAAGGTTTGCAAAATAAGTTTTAATCAAAATTTAGGAGTTCATACAATTGATTACGAGCTTTTCAACACGATTATATTGCAAAAACTCGATTTTTGTTCTTTTTACTCAGTTAATATTCTAACGGGTCCATTGTTCGGCCCATTTAGACCTGCTCGTCTGAAACCTCTACAAAAGGGTTGCAAAATAAGTTTTAATCCAAATTTAGGAGTTCATGCAATTGTTTACGAGCTTTTCAACACGATTATATTGCAAAAACTCGATTTCTATACTTTTTACTCAATTAAAATTCTAACGGGTCCATTGTTCGGCCCATTTAGACCCGCTCGTCCGAAACCTCTACAAAAAAGATCGCAAAATAAGTTTTAATCAAATTTTAGAAGTTCATATAATTGATTAAGAGCTTTTCAACATGACTATATTGTAAAAACTCGATTTCTGTTCTTTTTTACTCAGTTAATATTCTAACGGGTCCATTGTTCGGCCCATTTAGACCCGCTCGTTTGAAACCTCTACAAAAGGGTTGCAAAATAAGTTTTAATCCAAATTTAGGAGTTCATACAATTGTTTACGAGCTTTTCAACACGATTATATTGCAAAAACTCGATTTCTATACTTTTTACTCAATTAAAATTCTAACGGGTCCATTGTTCGGCCCATTTAGACCTGCTCGTCTGAAACCTTTACAAAAAAGATCGCAAAATAAATTTTAATCAAATTTTAGGAGTTCATATAATTGACTAACAGCTTTTCAACACGATTATATTGCAAAAACTTGATTTCTGTTCTTTTTACTCATTTAATATTCTAACGGGTCCATTGTTCGGCCCATTTAGACCCGCTCGTCCGAAACCTCTACAAAAAAGATCGCAAAATAAGTTTTAATCAAATTTTAGGAGTTCATACAATTGATTACGAGCTTTTCAACACAATTATATTGTAAAAACTCAATTTTTGTGCTTTTTTACTCAGTTAAAATTCTAACGGGCCTATTGTTCGGCCCATTTAGACCCGATCGTCTGAAACCTATACAAAGGGGTTGCAAAATAAGTTTTAATCCAAATTTAGGAGTTCATACAATTGATCACGAGCGTTTGAACACGATTATATTGCAAAAACTTGATTTTTGTGCTTTTTACACAGTTAAAATTCTAATGGGTCCATTGTTCGGCCCATTTAGAGTCGCTCGTCCGAAACCTCTACAAAAGGGTTGCAAAATAAGTTTTAATCAAAATTTAGGAGTTCATACAATTGATTACGAGCTTTTCAACACGATTATATTGCAAAAACTCGATTTCTGTACATTTTACACAGTTAAAATTCTAACGGGTCCATTGTTCGGCCCATTTAGACCCGCTGGTCCGAAACCTCTACAAAAGGGTTGCAAAATAAGTTTTAATACAAATTTAGGAGTTTATACAATTGATTACGATCTTTTCAACACAATTATATTTCAAAAACTCAATTACTATACTTTTTACTTAGTTAAAATTCTAACTGGTCTATTTTTCGGCCCATTAGGACCCGCTCGTCTGAAACCTCTACAAAAGGGTTGCAAAATAAGTTTTAATCCAAATTTAGGAATGTATATAATTGATTACGAGGTTTTCAACACGATTATATTGCAAAAACTCGATTTCTATACTTTTTACTCAATTAAAATTCTAACGGGTCCATTATTCGGCCCATTTAGACCCGCTCGTCCGATACCTTTACAAAAAAGATCGCAAAATAAATTTTAATCAAATTTTAGGAGTTCATATAATTGATTAAGAGCTTTTCAACACGATTATATTGTAAAAACAGGATTTCTGTTCTTTTTACTCAATTAATATTCTAACGGGTCCATTGTTCGGCCCATTTAGACCCGCTCGTCCGAAACCTCTACAAAAGGGTTGCAAAATAAGTTTTAATCCAAATTTAGGAGTTCATACAATTGATTACGAGCTTTTCAACACGATTATATTGCAAAAACTCGATTTCTGTTCTTTTTACTCAGTTAATATTCTAACGGGTCCATTGTTCGGCCCATTTAGACCCGCTTGTCTGAAACCTCTACAAAAGGGTTGCAAAATAAGTTTTAATCCAAATTTAGGAGTTCATACAATTGTTTACGAGCTTTTCAACACGATTATATTGCAAAAACACGATTTCTATACTTTTTACTCAATTAAAATTCTAACGGGTCCATTGTTCGGCCCATTTACACACGCTCGTCCGAAACCTCTACAAAAAAGATCGCAAAATTAGTTTTAATCAAATTTTAGGAGTTCATATAATTGATTAAGAGCTTTTCAACACGATTATATTGTAAAAACACGATTTCTGTTCTTTTTACTTAGTTAAAATTCTAACGGGTCCATTGTTCGGCCCATTTAGACCCGCTCGTCTGAAACCTCTACAAAAGGGTTGCAAAATAAGTTTTAATCCAAATTTAGGAGATCATACAATTGTTTACGAGCTTTTCAACACAATTATATTGCAATAACTCGATTTCTGTTCTTTTTACTCAGTTAATATTCTAACGGGTCCATTGTTCAGCCCATTTAGACCCGCTCGTCTAAAACCTCTACAAAAGGGTTGCAAAATAAGTTTTAATCCAAATTTAGGATTTCATACAATTGTTTACGAGCTTTTCAACACGATTATATTGCAAAAACTCGATTTCTATACTTTTTACTCAATTAAAATTCTAACGGGTCCATTGTTCGGCCCATTTAGACCCGCTCGTCCGAAACCTCTACAAAAAAGATCGCAAAATAAGTTTTAATCAAATTTTAGGAGTTCATATAATTGATTAAGAGCTTTTCAACACGATTATATTGTAAAAACTCAATTTCTGTTCTTTTTACTCAGTTAATATTCTAACGGGTCCATTGTTCGGCCCATTTAGACTCGCTCGTCTGAAACCTCTACAAAAGGGTTGCAAAATAAGTTTTAATCCAAATTTAGGAGTTCATACAATTGTTTACGAGCTTTTCAACACAATTATATTGCAAAAACTCGATTTCTGTTCTTTTTACTCAGTTAATATTCTAAAGGGTCCATTGTTTGGCCCATTTAGACCCGCTCGTCTGAAACCTCTACAAAAGGGTTGCAAAATAAGTTTTAATCCAAATTTAGGATTTCATACAATTGTTTACGAGCTTTTCAACACGATTATATTGCAAAAACTCGATTTTTGTGCTTTTTACTCAATTAAAATTCTAACGGGTCCATTGTTCGGCCCATTTAGACCCGCTCGTCTGAAACCTCTACAAAAGGGTTGCAAAATAAGTTTTAATCCAAATTTAGGAGTTCATACAATGGTTTACGAGCTTTTCAACACAATTATATTACAAAAACTCGATTTCTATACTTTTTACTCAATTAAAATTCTAACGGGTTCTGTAACACCCCAATTTTGGGCTTAGAAGTTTTGGGTTTGGACCGGACCGGTCGGGTTGCGGTTCGAATATATATAAGGGTGAATTTAGGAAAGCCTAGTTCGGGTTGCATTAAAAATATGGAAAAATGTCTTAAAATCTTCTTTTATTATATATAAGAGAAAGGTGAAATCAATTTTACAAAATGAGGTTTGGAAGAGTGACATTTTGGGTTAGTGACCAAAATGTAATTTTTGAAAACTGGGTGACTGTTTTAAAAAGGATTGAAACTTTGAATCTTTAAGGAGCTATTTACCCAAAAGAGTTTCTCCAGATTTTTCTGAATATTAATCAATTTAATTAATGGTTTTTAATTAAGTGTAAAATGAGGAAAAATATATTTTGGCATTTTAACTAACTTTTCTCTAAATTTCCATTTTCTTTTCTCTCAACTTTTCTCTCAACCCAAACACATTTCTCCAGCAAAATTCTCTCTGATTTTGACAACTAAAGATTAGATTTCAATCCTCATTTGATCTCTAATCAATTCTACAACAAAACCTTAGCATTTGCTTATTGGATTTTCAAGAATCTTGGT
The DNA here is from genome assembly GCA_030270665.1 of Hibiscus trionum. Lineage (NCBI taxonomy): Eukaryota > Viridiplantae > Streptophyta > Magnoliopsida > Malvales > Malvaceae > Hibiscus > Hibiscus trionum. The sequence continues at coordinate 29,887,599 of BSYR01000010.1, read as the reverse complement.
TCCAAAAAGGGAGAAACTCAAGTTTAGAGGTATGAACGTCCTTCTCCTCTAAATTCTCAGTTCTTTACTGAAATTCCCAAGTTCTCAATCCTTGAATTATGTTTTATTAAAGGTTTTGCAATTGAGTTTTTGATCTTGGCTTTAAAATGCAAGATTTGCTTTAATTTTGATGAAATTCGTATGATCTGAGTGGGCATTGTTTTGAGATGTGTTTTTGATGTAAAATAGATGTATAATTGATGAGAAATTGAGGTTTAATCAATGCAATCCCGAATAGGTTGATTTTCCTAAGTTTTGTTTAAGTTTTTGGTGGTTTTTGGAGTGATCTTGATGTTCTGCTATAGCTGGAGGTATAAGGACGTGATGAGATCCATTTTGGATGTTAATTGAGGTTTATGAATGTTTGGAATTAATGGATCTTGGCTGGGTAGTGTTGTAGAGATGTTTGGATGTGATTTCGGTTGTGTTTGGTAGCCGAAATGTGAGTGTTGATGTGAGCAGCGAGTTTAGGTGTCTTGGTTGAGGATATTAATGCATGATGGTGCATTAATCTACTGTTTTGATGTGTTTAAAACAGGGGAGACATCTTCGGATCCTTGTGGTGTTGATCCGGAAGCTTGATTGGTGTTTCGGCAAGTGGCGAAACGGAAATCGGTGAGTGGATTTTGGTTTTCAGCTTTGAAACCAATGTTTTGAAGGTTTGGGAGCTTAGTTTAAGCCTAAACAACTTTGCTAAGCTCAAGAGTAAGTTTTCGGAAAAACTCTCTTGTTGATGAACCATGAGTTGGTTGAGTGCAATGTGATTGTTGCATGTTTTAAATTCTATTTTGAAAGCATACTTTAGCATGTTTATTTACTGGTTTTATAAGCCATGTGTTGAAGGATGCTCAAGGTAAGAGATCCTTGTTTTGAACATTTGATAAAATGTGGTTTTGTTGCATAAGGATGCATGATGATTAATGGCTTTGTTAAATGATTTAAAACAATGGACTATTGTTGTTAAATGATGCTTATTGGCAAGTGATGTTTCGAGAAAGGTTAAGAACACTATGGTGGTTAAAAGTCCATAGGTGGTTCTTGTGTTAAGAACAACATGGTGGTTAAAAGTCCATGATTGATTCTTGTGCTAAGGTCACAAAGGTGGTTAAAATTCCTTGTGTGAGCCTTGTGTATTTTAAGAACACCATGGTGGTTAAAAGTCCTTGGGTGATTCTTGTGTTAAGGTCACAAGGTGGTTAAAAGTCCTTGTGTGGACCTTGTGTATTGTAAGAACACCATGGTGGTTAAAAGTCCATGGGTGATTCTTGTGCTAAGGACACAATGGTGGTTAAAAGTCCATGTGTGGTCCTTGTGAATTGTAAGATCACAATGGTGGTTAAAAGTCCATGTGTGGATCTTATGTTGATTGTATTGTGAAATGGAAAGATTATGATTATCACTTGTGGCCAATATGACATGTTAATAATTTGAAGCATGAAATGCTTGTTTTAAAAGCTTATGTGCATGGATAAAGGTTGTTTTGAATTAAGGTTTATAAAAGTGTTTTTATAAATGCATTATTGAGTTGTTAAATGAGCATTCCTCACTAAGCTTTTAGCTTACGCTCTCTCTCTTTTCTTAAACCATTAATGCAAAGCATTGAAGTGCGTATAAGGGCAGCAAGAGGTCAAGAATCCAAGTGAAGAACTAAGCTCATGTATGGTGAAAGTTTCTTTACACTATTAGCTTTTGGCATTTGGCAATGGGGAACCTATGTTGTTGTTTTGGGAGATGTTTTGGACTCCCTAAGTTGGTTTTATGTTGTTGTTGATGATGGAACATGTAATAGGCCTTTGTGAAGTTGGTTGAGTATTATGATGCTTGAATGGTTTTCTAAATAGGATGCATGTCTATAGAATTGGGGATTTGCTTAATTGATGCCATGTTTGAGTATGGTTGATGCAATTATGTTCCTTATGCATGTAATGTCTTGCTGATATAATTTGGTTGCTTTTGGAGCATGTTTGATGGGTCAATTGTGTGAAAAACCAGCGAAATCCTGCAAATCTGGGCAGGCCGTATCGGAACGGGTGCTACCGTTTCGGAACAAGGGCCTGAAATGGCCTAGGCGTTTCGAAACGGGAGGAACCGTTCCGGAACGAAAATGCTACTGCCGAGCCCTGTATCGGAACGTGTTTCGGAACGGTCCCGCGTTTCGGAACATGTCCTCCCTGTTTCGGAACACTCGACCGTTGGGCACTGAAATTGATTGTTTTATGGTTTGAAATCTTTGCGTTTTGGTCCTGAATCTTGTTTATGCAATTGAATGAGTTTGAGATGTCCGTTTGAGTTGAAATTTGACAGAGAAGCAAGAAATATGACTAATTTCATAATGGTAACTTAAAAGTGGGTTAAGTCCTTATAATTTCTAGAATTTACATTTTGGTCCCTAGATTCATGTTTTGTGCAATCGAGTCCCTAAATGTGTTCTGATTGCTGTGATCTTTGACCATGCTGTTGTTATGAACATATCTAGGGTTAATGTGCATTTAGATAAGATTAAAAAGAAAAAAAAGGTCGTTAATCAAGGTTGACTTTAGGGTTGACTTTGGTTTTCCCCGTGTAAACTTCTTAATTCGGGTCATTCGTCTAGGCTGGGTTAAGGGGGTTACAGGTTCATTGTTCGGCCCATTTAGACCCACTCATCCGAAACCTCTACAAAAAAGATCGCAAAATAAGTTTGAATCAAATTTTAGGAGTTCATATAATTGATTAAGAGCTTTTCAACACGATTATATTGCAAAAACTCAATTTTTCTATATTTTACTCAGTTAAAATTCTAACGGGTCCATTGTTCGGCCCATTTAGACCCGCTCGTCCGAAACCTCTACAAAAGGGTTGCAAAATAAGTTTTAATCAAAATTAAGGAGTTCATACAATTGATTACGAGCTTTTCAACACGATTATATTGCAAAAACTCGATTTTTGTTCTTTTTACTCAGTTAATATTCTAACGGGTCCACTGTTCGGCCCATTTAGACCTGCTCGTCTGAAACCTCTACAAAAGGGTTGCAAAATAAGTTTTAATCCAAATTTAGGAGTTCATACAATTGTTTACGAGCTTTTCAACACGATTATATTACAAAAACTCGATTTCTATACTTTTTACTCAATTAAAATTCTAACGGGTCCAATGTTCGGCCCATTTAGACCCGCTCGTCCGAAACCTCTACAAAAAAGATCGCAAAATAAGTTTTAATCAAATTTTAGGAGTTCATACAATTGATTAAGAGCTTTTCAACATGATTATATTGTAAAAACTCGATTTCTGTTCTTTTTACTCAGTTAATATTCTAACGGGTCCATTGTTCGGCCCATTTAGACCCGCTCGTTTGAAACCTCTACAAAAGGGTTGCAAAATAAGTTTTAATCCAAATTTAGGAGTTCATACAATTGTTTACGAGCTTTTCAACACGATTATATTACAAAAACTCGATTTCTATACTTTTTACTCAATTAAAATTCTAACGGGTCCATTGTTCGGCCCATTTAGACCCGCTCGTCTGAAACCTTTACAAAAAAGATCGCAAAATAAATTTTATCAAATTTTAGGAGTTCATATAATTGATTAACAGCATTTCAACAAGATTATATTGCAAAAACTTGATTTCTGTTCTTTGTACTCATTTAATAATCTAACGGGTCCATTGTTTGGCCCATTTAGACCTGCTCATCCGAAACCTCTACAAAAGGGTTGCAAAATAAGTTTTAATCCAAATTTAGGAGTTCATACAATTGATTACGAGCTTTTCAACACAATTATATTGCAAAAACTCGATTTTTGTGCTTTTCACTCTGTTAAAATTCTAACAGGTCCATTGTTCGGCCCATTTAGACCCGCTCGTCCGAAACCTCTACAAAGGGTTGCAAAATAAGTGTTAATCCAAATTTAGGAGTTCATACAATTGATCACGAGCGTTTCAACACGATTATATTGCAAAAACTCGATTTCTGTACTTTTTACTCAGTTAAAATTCTAACGGGTCCATTGTTTGGCCTATTTAGACCCGATCGTCCGAAACCTATACAAAAAGGGTTGTATAATAAGTTTTAATCCAAATTTAGGATTGTATATAATTGATTACGAACATTTCAACATGATTATATTGCAAAAACTCGATTTCTATACTTTTTACTCAGTTAAAATTCTAACGGGTCAACTGTTCGGCCCATTTAGACCCGCTCGTCCGAAACCTCTACAAAAGGGTTGCAAAATAAGTTTTAATCCAAATTTAGGAGTTCATACAATTGATTACGAGCTTTTCAAAACAATTATATTGCAAAAACTCGATTACTATACTTTTTACTTAGTTAAAATTCTAATGGGTCTTATTTTCGGCCCATTAGGACCCGCTCGTCTGAAACCTCTAAAAAAGGGTTGCAAAATAAGTTTTAATCCAAATGTAAGAGTTCATACAGATGATTACGAGCTTTTCAAAATGATTATATTGCAAAAACTAGATTTCTGTACTTTTACCCCGTTAAAATTCTAACAGGTCCATTGTTCGGCTCATTTAGACCCGCTCGTCCGAAACCTCAACAAAAGGGTTGCAAAATAAGTTTTAATTCAAATTTAGGAGTTCATACAATTGATTACGAGCTTTTCAACACGATTATATTGAAAAAACTTGATTTCTGTACTTTGTACTCAGTTAAAATTCTAACGGGTCCATTGTTCGTCCCATTTAGACCCGCTCGTCCGAAACCTCTACAAAAAGGTTGCAAAATAAGTGTTAATCCAAATTTAGGAGTTCATACAATTGATTACGAGCGTTTCAATATGATTATATTGCAAAAACTCGATTTTTGTTCTTTTTACTCAGTTAATATTCTAACGGGTCCATTGTTCGGCCCATTTAGACCTGCTCGTCTGAAACCTCTACAAAAGGGTTGCAAAATAAGTTTTAATCCAAATTTAGGAGTTCATACAATTGTTTACGAGCTTTTCAACACGATTATATTGCAAAAACACGATTTCTATACTTTTTACTCAATTAAAATTGTAACGGGTCCATTGTTCGGCCCATTTAGACCCGCTTGTCCGAAACCTTTACAAAAAAGATCGCAAAATAAATTTTAATCAAATTTTAGGAGTTCATATAATTGATTAAGAGCTTTTCAACACGATAATATTGCAAAAACTCGATTTCTGTTCTTTTTACTCAGTTAAAATTCTAACGGGCCCATTGTTCGGCCCATTTAGACCCGATCGTCTGAAACCTATACAAAGGGGTTGCAAAATAAGTTTTAATCCAAATTTAGGAGTTCATACAATTGATCACGAGCGTTTGAACACGATTATATTGCAAAAACTTGATTTTTGTGCTTTTTACTCAGTTAAAATTCTAATGGGTCCATTGTTCGGCCCATTTAGACCCGCTCGTCCGAAACCTCTACAAAAGGGTTGCAAAATAAGTTTTAATCAAAATTTAGGAGTTCATACAATTGATTACGAGCTTTTCAACACGATTATATTGCAAACACTCGATTTCTGTACATTTTACACAGTTAAAATTCTAACGGGTCCATTGTTCGGCCCATTTAGACCCGCTCGTCTGAAGCCTCTACAAAAGGGTTGCAAAATAAGTTTTAAACCAAATTTAGGAGTTCATACAATTGTTTACGAGCTTTTCAACACGATTATATTGCAAAAACTCGATTTCTATACTTTTTACTCAATTAAAATTCTAATGGGTCCATTGTTCGGCCCATTTAGACCCGCTCGTCCGAAACCTTTACAAAAAAGATCGTAAAATAAATTTTAATCAAATTTTAGGAGTTCATATAATTGATTAAGAGCTTTTCAACACGATAATATTGCAAAAACTCGATTTCTGTTCTTTTTACTCAGTTAATATTCTAACGGGTCCATTTTTCGGCCCATTTAGACTCGCTCGTCCGAAACCTCTACAAAAGGGTTGCAAAATAAGTTTTAATCCAAATTTAGGAGTTTATACAATTGATTGCGAGCTTTTCAACACAATTATATTTCAAAAACTCGATTGATATACTTTTTACTTAGTTAAAATTCTAACGAGTCTATTTTTCGGCCCATTAGGACCCGCTGGTCTGAAACCTCTACAAAAGGGTTGCAAAATAAGTTTTAATCCAAATTTAGGAGTTCATACAATTGTTTACAAGCTTTCCAACACGATTATATTGCAAAAACTCGATTTCTCTACTTTTTACTCAATTAAAATTCTAATGGGTCCATTGTTCGGCCCATTTAGACCCGCTCGTCCGAAACCTCTACAAAAAAGATCGCAAAATAAGTTTTAATCAAATTTTAGGAGTTCATATAATTGATTAAGAGCTTTTCAACACGATTATATTGCAAAAACTCAATTTTTCTACATTTTACTCAGTTAAAATTCTAACGGGTCCATTGTTCGGCCCATTTAGACCCGCTCGTCCGAAACCTCTACAAAAGGGTTGCAAAATAAGTTTTAATCCAAATTTAGGAGTTCATGCAATTGTTTACGAGCTTTTCAACACGATTATATTGCAAAAACTCAATTTCTATACTTTTTACTCAATTAAAATTCTAACGGGTCCATTGTTCGGCCCATTTAGACCCGCTCGTCTGAAACCTCTACAAAAAAGATCGCAAAATAAGTTTTAATCAAATTTTAGAAGTTCATACAATTGATTAAGAGCTTTTCAACATGATTATATTGTAAAAACTCGATTTCTGTTCTTTTTACTCAGTTAATAATCTAACGGGTCCATTGTTCGGCCCATTTAGACCCGCTCGTTTGAAACCTCTACAAAAGGGTTGCAAAATAAGTTTTAATCCAAATTTAGGAGTTCATACAATTGTTTACGAGCTTTTCAACACGATTATATTGTGTTGAGTTGTGTGGTGCTCGATTCGTTCAACCGATTATGCTCACCAAGTGGTGGAGAGGTGGATTTTTGGGTGGAAGGGTAAAGGAAGCTAAAAAGAAATGTGACACAAAGATTTATAGTGTTTCGGTCTTCTAACAAGCACCTACATCCACTATCTTAGCTCCCCACTAAGGATTTCACAATCAATCCACTAATTGATTCTTCCCCTTTTCTAGGATTAGGAGGAAACCCTTACAACCGATCAATCTTCTACCCAAAGCCTTGATCAAAACCCTCTTTTACAAAGAGATAAATAAAGCAAACTTAAACCCTCTAATAGGTGTTTGTTTGCACAATGAAGCACTCACCCAAAGCCTAAAACACTTGAGCAAATTTGACAATTTTGGCTCACTAGTGTTTGTCTATACAATAAATGACAATTTAAGCTCTAAGACAATCTTTGATCATTTGTTGATTGACAATTGAAGCATTAGCCTTCTCTTGATGCTTGGAGGTCCCTTTTATACTCCCAATTGAGTTTGTAGCCGTTTAGGACCGTTGGGGTTGAAATAGAGTCGTTTGAGCCTTTAATTCCCTCCATAAATGCAGTTCTGCAGCTCCCCATTTCGAAACACTTGAGCCTGTTTCGAAACACCCTCAATATAGAAAGAGCCGTTGCAGTCTGTCAGGGTACCCGTTTCGGAACACCCCTTGCCGTTTCGGAATGCGTTTCGGAACGCTATAAGCTCGTTTCGAAACGACCTGCATTTAAAAGTTAGTTGGGAAAGAGCCGTTGGGGTTTATGACCATTGTGGTCAGTGCCACGTGGGCGTATCGAAACGGCCTAGCCCGTTTCGAAACGCTGGGCAAAAATGCTGTCCATAGAGAGCCCGTTTCGAAACACGTTTCGAAACGTTTTGGCTACTGGAGCACCTGTTTCGAAACGCCCTAAGGTGTTTCGAAACACTAGGACAGTTTTGTGAAAATTGGCCTTTGAAAACATATAAAACCCTTTTAAAACATCCCTAAACATAGTTTCAAGTTATTTGGACTTTTGGAAATTGTTTTAAATACTTTTTAAATCAGTCCAAAATATTTTTCAATTATTATATCAAAACCTTAGTTCTACATATTGCAAAAACTCGATTTCTATACTTTTTACTCAATTAAAATTCTAACGGGTCCATTGTTCGGCCCATTTAGACCCGCTCGTCTGAAGCCTTTACAAAAAAGATTGCAAAATAAATTTTAATCAAATTTTAGGAGTTCATATAATTGATTAACAGCTTTTCAACACGATTATATTGCAAAAACTTGATTTCTGTTCTTTTTACTCATTTAATACTCTAACGGGTCCATTGTTCGGCCCATTTAGACCCGCTCGTCCGAAACCTCTACAAAAGGGTTGCAAAATAAGTTTTAATCCAAATTTAGGAGTTCATACAATTGATTACGAGCTTTTCAACACAATTATATTGCAAAAACTCGACTTTTGTGCTTTTTTACTCAGTTAAAATTCTAACGCGCCCATTGTTCGGCCCATTTAGACCCGATCGTCTGAAACCTATACAAAGGGGTTGCAAAATAATTTTTAATCCAAATTTAGGAGTTCATACAATTGATCACGAGCGTTTGAACACGATTATATTGCAAAAACTTGATTTTTGTGCTTTTTACTCAGTTAAAATTCTAATGGGTCCATTGTTCGGCCCATTTAGACCCGCTCGTCCGAAACCTCTACAAAAGGGTTGCAAAATAAGTTTTAATCAAAATTTAGGAGTTCATACAATTGATTACGAGCTTTTCAACACGATTATATTGCAAAAACTCGATTTCTGTACATTTTACATAGTTAAAATTCTAACGGGTCCATCGTTCGGCCCATTTAGACCCGCTGGTCCGAAACCTCTACAAAAGGGTTGCAAAATAAGTTTTAATACAAATTTAGGAGTTTATACAATTGATTACGAGCTTTTCAACACAATTATATTTCAAAAACTCAATTACTATACTTTTTACTTAGTTAAAATTCTAACGGGTCTATTTTTCGGCCCATTAGGACCCGCTCGTCTGAAACCTCTACAAAAGGATTGCAAAATAAGTTTTAATCCAAATTTAGGAATGTATAAAATTGATTACGAGGTTTTCAACACGATTATATTGCAAAAACTCAATTTCTATATTTTTTACTCAGTTAAAATTCTAACGGGTCCACTGTTCGGCCCATTTAGACCCGCTCGTCCGAAACCTCTACAAAATGGTTGCAAAATAAGTGTTAATCCAAATTTAGGAGTTCATACAATTGATCACGAGCGTTTCAACACGATTATATTGCAAAAACTCGATTTTTGTGCTTTTTACTCAGTTAAAATTCTAATAGGTCCATTGTTCGGCCCATTTAAACCCGCTCGTCCGAAACCTCAACAAAAGGGTTGCAAAATGTGTTTTAATCAAAATTTAGGAGTTCATACAATTGTTTACGAGATTTTCAACACGATTATATTGCAAAAACTCGATTTCTATACTTTTTACTCAATTAAAATTCTAACGGGTCCATTGTTCGGCCCATTTAGACCCGCTCGTCTGAAGCCTTTACAAAAAAGATCGCAAAATAAATTTTAATCAAATTTTAGGAGTTCATATAATTGATTAACAGCTTTTCAACACGATTATATTGCAAAAACTTGATTTATGTTCTTTTTACTCATTTAATATTCTAACGGGTCCATTGTTCGGCCCATTTAGACCCGCTCGTCCGAAACCTCTACAAAAGGGTTGCAAAATAAGTTTTAATCCAAATTTAGGAGTTCATACAATTGATTACGAGCTTTTCAACACAATTATCTTGCAAAAACTCGACTTTTGTGCTTTTTTACTCAGTTAAAATTCTAACGGGCCCATTGTTCAGCCCATTTAGACCCGATCGTCTGAAACCTATACAAAGGGGTTGCAAAATAATTTTTAATCCAAATTTAGGAGTTCATACAATTGATCACGAGCATTTGAACACGATTATATTGCAAAAACTTGATTTTTGTGCTTTTTACTCAGTTAAAATTCTAATGGGTCCATTGTTCGGCCCATTTAGACCCGCTCGTCCGAAACCTCTACAAAAGGGTTGCAAAATAAGTTTTAATCAAAATTTAGGAGTTCATACAATTGATTACGAGCTTTTCAACACGATTATATTGCAAAAACTCGATTTATGTACATTTTACATAGTTAAAATTCTAACGGGTCCACTGTTCGGCCCATTTAGACCCGCTCGTCCGAAACCTTTACAAAAAAGATCGTAATATAAATTTAATCAAATTTTAGGAGTTCATATGATTGATTAAGAGCTTTTCAACACGATAATATTGCAAAAACTCGATTTCTGTTCTTTTTACTCAGTTAATATTCTAACGGGTCCATTTTTCGACCCATTTAGACTCGCTCGTCCGAAACCTCTACAAAAGGGTTGCAAAATAAGTTTTAATACAAATTTAGGAGTTTATACAATTGATTACGAGCTTTTCAACACAATTATATTTCAAAAAATCAATTACTATACTTTTTACTTAGTTAAAGTTCTTACAGGTCTATTTTTCGGCCCATTAGGACCCGCTCGTCTGAAACCTCTACAAAAGGGTTGCAAAATAAGTTTTAATCCAAATTTAGGAATGTATAAAATTGATTACGAGGTTTTCAACACGATTATATTGCAAAAACTCAATTTCTATATTTTTTACTCAGTTAAAATTCTAACGGGTCCACTGTTCGGCCCATTTAGACCCGCTCGTCCGAAACCTCTACAAAATGGTTTCAAAATAAGTGTTAATCCAAATTTAGGAGTTCATACAATTGATCACGAGCGTTTCAACACGATTATATTGCAAAAACTCGATTTTTGTGCTTTTTACTCAGTTAAAATTCTAATAGGTCCATTGTTCGGCCCATTTAAACCCGCTCGTCCGAAACCTCAACAAAAGGGTTGCAAAATAAGTTTTAATCAAAATTTAGGAGTTCATACAATTGATTACGAGCTTTTCAACACGATTATATTGCAAAAACTCGATTTCTATACATTTTACTCAGTTAAAATTCTAACGGGTCCATTGTTCGGCCCATTTAGACCCGCTTGTCTGAAACCTCTACAAAAGGGTTGCAAAATAAGTTTTAATCCAAATTTAGGAGTTTAAACAATTGATTACGAGCTTTTCAACACAAATATATTGCAAAAACACGATTACTATACTTTTTACTTAGTTAAAATTCTAACGGGTCTATTTTTCGACCCTTTAGGACCCGCTCGTCTGAAACCTCTACAAAAGGGTTGCAAAATAAGTTTTTATCTAAATTTAAGAGTTCATACAGATGATTACGAGCTTTTCAAAACGATTATATTGCAAAAACTAGATTTTTGTACTTTTTACTCTGTTAAAATTCTAACGGGTCCATTGTTCAGCCCATTTAGACCCGTTCATCCGAAACCTCTACAAAAAAGATCGCAAAATAAGTTTTAATCAAATTTTAGGAGTTCATATAATTGATTAAGAGCTTTTCAACACGATTATATTACAAAAATTCGATTTCTGTTCTTTTTACTCAGTTAATATTCTAACGGGTCCATTGTTCGGCCCATTTAGACCCGCTCGTCCGAAACCTCTACAAAAGGGTTGCAAAATAAGTTTTAATCCAAATTTAGGAGTCCATACAATTGATTACGAGCTTTTCAACACAATTATATTGCAAAAACTCGATTTTTGTGCTTTTTACTCTGTTAAAATTCTAACGGGTCCATTGTTCGGCCCATTTAGACCCGATCGTCCGAAACCTATACAAAAGGGGTTGCAAAATAAGTTTTAATCCAAATTTAGGAATGCATATAATTGATTACGAGCTTTTCAACATGATTATATTGTAAAAACTCGATTACATTTCTTTTTACTCAGTTAAAATTCTAACGGGTCTATTGTTCGGCCCATTTAGACCCGATCGTCCGAAACATAGACAAAAAGGGTTGCAAAATAAGTTTTAATCCAAATTTAGGAATGCATATAATTGATTACGAGCTTTTCATAATGATTATATTGTAAAACCTCGATTACAGTTCTTTTTACTCAGTTAAAATTCTAACGGGTCCATTGTTCGGCCCATTTAGACCCGATCGTCCGAAACCTCTACAAAAGGGTTAAAAAATAAGTTTTAATCCAAATTTAGGAGTTCATACAATTGGTTACGAGCTTTTCAATACGATTATATTGCAAAAACTCGATTTATGTACTTTTTACTCAGTTAATATTCTAACGGGTCCATTGTTCGGCCCATTTAGACCCGCTCGTCCGAAACCTCTACAAAAGGGTTGCAAAATAAGTTTTAATCCATATTTAGGAGTTCATACAATTGTTTACGAGCTTTTCAACACAATTATATTGCAAAAACTCGATTTCTGTTCTTTTTACTCAGTTAATATTCTAACGGGTCTATTGTCCAGCCCATTTAGACCCGCTCGTCCGAAACCTCTACAAAAAAGATCGCAAAATAAGTTTTAATCAAATTTTATGAGTTCATATAATTGATTAAGAGCTTTTCAACATGATTATATTGTAAAAACTCGATTTCTGTTCTTTTTACTCAGTTAATATTCTAACGGGTCCATTGTTCGGCCCATTTAGACCCGCTCGTCTGAAACCTATACAAAAGGGTTGCAATATAAGTTTTAATCCAAATTTAGGAGTTCATACAATTGTTTACGAGCTTTTCAACACAATTATATTGAAAAAACTCAATTTTTCTGCTTTTTACTCATTTAAAATTCTAACGGGTCCATTGTTAGACCCATTTAGACCCGCTCGTCCGAAACCTTTACAAAAAAGATCTCAAAATAAGTTTTAATCAAATCTTAGGAGTTCATATAATTGATTAAGAGCTTTTCAATATGATTATATTGCAAAAACTCGATTTCTGTTCTTTTTACTCAGTTAATATTCTAACGGGTCCATTGTTCGGCCCATTTAGACCCGGTCGTCTAAAACCTCTACAAAAGGGTTGCAAAATAAGTTTTAATCCAAATTTAGGAGTTCATACAATTGTTTACGAGCTTTTCAACACGATTATATTGCAAAAACTAGATTTCTATACTTTTTACTCAATTAAAATTCTAACGGGTCCATTGTTCGGCCCATTTAGACCCGCTCGTCCGAAACCTCTACAAAAAAGATAGCAAAATAAGTTTTAATCAAATTTTAGGAGTTCATATAATTGATTAAGAGCTTTTCAACACGATTATATTGTAAAAACTCTATTTCTGTTCTTTTTACTCAGTTAATATTCTAACGGGTCCATTGTTCGGCCCATTTAGACCCGCTCGTCTGAAACCTCTACAAAAGGGTTGCAAAATAAGTTTTAATCCAAATTTAGGAGATCATACAATTGTTTACGAGCTTTTCAACACAATTATATAGCAAAAACTCGATTTTTGTTCTTTTTACTCAGTTAATATTCTAACGGGTCCATTGTTCGGCCCATTTAGACCCGCTCGTCTGAAACCTCTACAAAAGGGTTGCAAAATAAGTTTTAATCCAAATTTAGGAGTTCATACAATTGTTTACGAGCTTTTCAACACGATTATATTGCAAAAACTCGATTTCTATACTTTTTACTCAATTAAAATTCTAACGGGTCCATTGTTCGGCCCATTTAGACCCGCTCGTCCGAAACCTTTACAAAAAAGATCGCAAAATATATTTTAATCAAATTTTAGGAGTTCATATAAATGATTAAGAGCTTTTCAACACGATAGTATTGCAAAAACTTGATTTCTGTTCTTTTTACTCAGTTAATATTCTAACGGGTCCTTTGTTCGGCCCATTTAGACCCGCTCGTCCGAAACCTCTACAAAAGGGTTGCAAAATAAGTTTTAACCCAAATTTAGGAGTTCATACAATTGATTACGAGCTTTTCAACACAATTATATTCCAAAAACTCGATTTTTGTGCATTTTACTCAGTTAAAATTCTAACGGGTCCATTGTTCGGCCCATTTATACCCGTTCGCCCGAAACCTTTACAAAAAAGACCGCAAAATAAGTTAGAATCAAATTTTAGGAGTTCATATAATTGATTACGAGCTTTTCAACATGATTATATTGCAAAATCTCGATTACAGTTCTTTTTACTTAGTTAAAATTCTAACGGGTCCATTGTCCGGCCCATTTAGACTCGCTCGTCCGAAACCTCTACAAAAGGGTTGCAAAATAAGTTTTAATCCAAATTTAGGAGTTCATACAATTGTTTATGAGCTTTTCAACACGATTATATTGCAAAAATACGATTTCTGTTCTTTTTACTCAGTTAAAATTCTAACGGGTCCATTGTTCCCACCATTTAGACCCCCTCGTTCGAAACTTCTACAAAAATGACCGACAAACAAGTTTTAATCCAAATTTAGGAATGCATATAATTGATTACGAGCTTTTCCACACGATTATATTGCTAAAACTCGATTTCTGTACTTTTTACTCAGTTAATATTCTAACCGGTCCATTGTTCGGCCCATTTAGACCCGCTCGTCCGAAACCTTTACAGAAAAGATCGCAAAATAAATTTTAATCAGATTTTAGGATTTCATATAATTGATTAAGAGCTTTTCAACACGATTATATTGCAAAAACTTGATTTCTATTCTTTTTACTCAGTTAATATTCTAACGGGTCCATTGTTAGGCCCATTTAGACTCGCTCGTCCGAAACCTCTACAAAAGGGTTGCAAAATAAGTTTTAATCCAAATTTAGGAGATCATACAATTGATTACGAGCTTTTCAACACAATTATATTGCAAAAACTCGATTTTTGTGCTTTTTACTCAGTTAAAATTCTAACGGGTCCATTGTTCGGCCCATTTAGACCCGCTCGTCCGAAACCTTTACAAAAAAGATCGCAAAATAAGTTAGAATCAAATTTTAGGAGTTCATATAAATGATTAAGAGCTTTTCAACACGATTATATTGCAAAAACGCGATTTCTGTTCTTTTTCCTCAGTTAATATTCTAACGGGTCTATTGTTCGGCCCATTTAGACCCGCTCGTCCGAAACCTCTACAAAAGGGTTGCAAAATAAGTTTTAATCCAAATTTAGGAGTTCATACAATTGATTACGAGCTTTTCAACACAATTATATTGCAAAAACTCGATTTCTGTTCTTTTTACTCAGTTAATATTCTAACGGGTCCATTGTTCGGCCAATTTAGAACCGCTCGTCCGAAACCTTTACAAAAATGATCGCAAAATAAGTTAGAATCAAATTTTAGGAGTTCATATAATTGATTAAGAGCTTTTCAATACGATTATATTGCAAAAACTCAATTTCTATACTTTTTACTCGGTTAAAATTCTAACGGGTCCATTGTTCTGCCTATTTAGACTCGCTCGTCCGAAACCTTACAAAAACGACCGCAAAATAAGTTTTAATCAAAATTTAGGATTTCATATAATTGATTACGAGCTGTTCAACACGATTATATTACGAGCTTTTCAACACAATTATATTGCAAAAACTCGATTTCTGTTCTTTTTACTCAGTTAATATTCTAACGGGTCCATTGTTCGGCCCATTTAGACCCGCTCGTCCGAAACCTCTACAAAAGGGCTGCAAAATAAGTTTTAATCTAAATTTAGGAGTTCATACAATTGATTACGAGCTTTTCAACACAATTATATTGCAAAAACTCGATTTTTTTGCTTTTTACTCAGTTAAAATTCTAACGGGTCCATTGTTCGGCCCATTTAGACCCACTCGTCCGAAACCTCTACAAAAGGTTTGCAAAATAAGTGTTAATCCAAATTTAGGAGTTCATACAATTGATCACGAGCGTTTCAACACGATTATATTGCAAAAACTCGATTTATGTACTTTTTACTCAGTTAAAATTCTAACGGGTCCATTGTTCGGCCTATTTAGTCCCGATCGTCCGAAACCTATACAAAAAGGGTTGCACAATAAGTTTTAATCCAAATTTAGGAATGTATATAATTGATTACGAGCATTTCAACATGATTACATTGCAAAAACTCGATTTCTATACTTTTTACCCAGTTAAAATTCTAACGGGTCCACTGTTCGGCCCATTTAGACCTGCTCGTCCGAAACCTCTACAAAAGGGTTGCAAAATAAGTTTTAATCCAAATTTAGGAGTTCATACAATTTATTATGAGCTTTTCAACACAATTATATTGCAAAAACTCGATTACTATATTTTCTACTTAGTTAAAATTCTAACGGGTCTATTTTTCGGCCCATTAGGACCCGCACGTCTGAAACCCCTAAAAAAGAGTTGCAAAATAAGTTTTAATCCAAATTTAAGAGTTCATACATATGATTACGAGCTTTTCAAAATGATTATATTGCAAAAACTAGATTTCTGTACTTTTTACTCCGTTAAAATTCTAACGGGTCCATTGTTCGGCTCATTTAGACCCGCTCGTCCGAAACCTCAACAAAAGGGTTGCAAAATAAGTTTTAATCCAAATTTAGGAGTTCATACAATTGATTACGAGCTTCTCAACACAATTATATTGCAAAAACTCGATTTTTGTGCTTTTTACTCAGTTAAAATTCTAACGGGTCCATTGTTCGGCCCATTTAGACCCGCTCGTCCGAAACCTCTACAAAAAGGTTGCAAAATAAGTGTTAATCCAAATTTAGGATTTCATACAATTGATTATGAGTGTTTCAATACGATTATATTGTAAAATTTCGATTTCTGTATGTTTTACTCAGTTAAAATTCTAACGGGTCCATTTTTCAGCCCATTTAGACACGCTCGTCCGAAACCTTTACAAAAAAAGACCGTAAAAGAAGTTAGAATCAAATTTTAGGAGTTCATATTATTGATTACGAGCTTTTCAACACGATTATATTGAAAAATCTCGATTACAGTTCTTTTTACTCAGTTAAAATTCTAACGGGTCCATTGTTCGACCCATTTAGACCCGCTCGTCCGAAACCTCTACAAAAGGGTTGCAAAATAAGTTTTAATCCAAATTTAGGAGTTCATACAATTGTTTACGAGATTTTCAACACGATTATATTGCAAAAACATGATTTTTGTGCTTTTTACTCAGTTAAAATTCTAACGGGTCCATTGTTCGGCCCATTTAGACCCGATCGTCCGAAACCTATACAAAAGGGGTTTGCAAAATAAGTTTTAATCCAAATTTAGGAATGCGTATAATTGATTACGAGCTTTTCAACATGATTATATTGTAAAAACTCGATTACAGTTCTTTTTACTCAGTTAAAATTCAAACGGGTCCATTGTTCGGCCCATTTAGACCTGATCGTCCGAAATCTATACAAAAAGGGTTGCAAAATAAGTTTTAATCCAAATTTAGGAATGCATATAATTGATTACGAGCTTTTCCACACGATTATATTGCTAAAACTCGATTTCTATACTTTTTACTCAATTAAAATTCTAACGGGTCCATTGTTCGGCCCATTTAGACCCGCTCGTCCGAAACCTCTACAAAAAGGGCTGCAAAATAAGTTTTAATCCAAATTCAGGAATGCATATAATTGATTACGTGCTTTTCAACACGATTATATTGCAAAAACTCGATTTCTATACTTTTCACTCAGTTAAAATTCTAACGGTCCACTGTTCGGCCCATTTAGACCCGCTCGTCCGAAACCTCTACAAAGAGTTGCAGAATAAGTTTTAATCCAAATTTAGGAGTTCATACAATTGATTACGAGCTTTTCAACACGATTATATTGCAAAAACTCGATTTCTGTTCTTTTTACTCAGTTAAAATTCTAACGGATCCATTGTTCGGCCCATTTAGACCCGCTCGTCCAAAACCTCTACAAAAGGGTTGCAAAATAAGTTTTAATCCAAATTTAGGAGTTCATACAATTGATTACGAGGTTTTTAACACAATTATATTACAAAAACTCGATTTGTGTGCTTTTTAGTCAGTTAAAATTCTAACGGGTCCATTGAAAGGCCCATTTAGAACCGCTCATCTGAAACCTCTACAAAAGGGTTGCAAAATAAGTTTTAATCCAAATTTAGGAGTTCATACAATTGATTACGAGCTTTTCAATACGATTATATTGCAAAAACTCGATTTCTGTACTTTTTACTCAGTTAAAATTCTAACGGGTCCATTGTTCGGCCCATTTAGACCCGCTCGTCCGAAACCTCTACAAAAGGGTTGCAAAATAAGTGTTAATCCAAATTTAGGAGTTCATACAATTGATCACGAGCGTTTCAACACGATTATATTGCAAAAACTCGATTTCTGTACTTTTTACTCAGTTAAAATTCTAACGGGTCCATTGTTCGGCCTATTTAGTCCCGATCGTCCGAAACCTATACAAAAAGGGTTGCACAATAAGTTTTAATCCAAATTTAGGAATGTATATAATTGATTACGGCCTATTTAGTCCCGATCGTCCGAAACCTCTACAAAAGGGTTGCAAAATAACTTTTAACCCAAATTTAGGAGTTCATACAATTGATTATGAGCTTTTCAACACAATTATATTCCAAAAACTCGATTTTTGTGCATTTTACTCAGTTAAAATTCTAACGGGTCCATTGTTCGGCCCATTTAGACCCGTTCGTCCGAAACCTTAACAAAAAAGACCGCAAAATAAGTTAGAATCAAATTTTAGGAGTTCATATAATTGATTACGAGCTTTTCAACATGATTATATTGCAAAATCTCGATTACAGTTCTTTTTACTTAGTTAAAATTCTAACGGGTCCATTGTTCGGCCCATTTAGACTCGCTCGTCCGAAACCTCTACAAAAGGGTTGCAAAATAAGTTTTAATCCAAATTTAGGAGTTCATACAATTGTTTATGAGCATTTCAACACGATTATATTGCAAAAACACGATTTCTGTTCTTTTTACTCAGTTAAAATTCTAACGGGTCCATTGTTCCCACCATTTAGACCCCCTCCTTCGAAACTTCTACAAAAAAGACCGACAAACAAGTTTTAATCCAAATTTAGGAATGCATATAATTGATTACGAGCTTTTCCACACGATTATATTGCTAAAACTCGATTTCTGTACTTTTTACTCAGTTAAAATTCTAACCGGTCCATTGTTCGGCCCATTTAGACCCGCTCGTCCGAAACCTTTACAGAAAAGATCGCAAAATAAATTTTAATCAAATTTTAGGATTTCATATAATTGATTAAGAGCTTTTCAACACGATTATATTGCAAAAACTTGATTTCTATTCTTTTTACTCAGTTAATATTCTAACGGGTCCATTGTTCGGCCCATTTAGACCCGCTCGTCCGAAACCTCTACAAAAGGGTTGCAAAATAAGTTTTAATCCAAATTTAGGAGATCATACAATTGATTACGAGCTTTTCAACACAATTATATTGCAAAAACTCGATTTTTGTGCTTTTTACTCAGTTAAAATTCTAACGGGTCCATTGTTCGGCCCATTTAGACCCGCTCGTCCGAAACCTTTACAAAAAAGATCGCAAAATAAGTTAGAATCAAATTTTAGGAGTTCATATAAATGATTAAGAGCTTTTCAACACGATTATATTGCAAAAACGCGATTTCTGTTCTTTTTCCTCAGTTAATATTCTAACGGGTCTATTGTTCGGCCCATTTAGACTCGCTCGTCCGAAACCTCTACAAAAGGGTTGCAAAATAAGTTTTAATCCAAATTTAGGAGTTCATACAATTGATTACGAGCTTTTCAACACAATTATATTGCAAAAACTCGATTTCTGTTCTTTTTACTCAGTTAATATTCTAATGGGTCCATTGTTCGGCCAATTTAGAACCGCTCGTCAGAAACCTTTACAAAAAAGATCGCAAAATAAGTTAGAATTAGGAGTTCATATAATTGATTAAGAGCTTTTCAACACGATTATATTGCAAAAACTCAATTTCTATACTTTTTACTCGGTTAAAATTCTAACGGGTCCATTGTTCTGCCTTATTAGACTCGTTCGTCCGAAACCTTACAAAAACGACCGCAAAATAAGTTTTAATCAAAATTTAGGATTTCATATAATTGATTACGAGCTTTTCAACACGATTATATTGCAAAAACTCGATTTCTGTTTTTTTTACTCAGTTAATATTCTAACGGGTCCATTGTTCGGCCCATTTAGACCCGCTCGTCCGAAACCTCTACAAAAGGGCTGCAAAATAAGTTTTAATCTAAATTTAGGAGTTCATACAATTGATTACGAGCTTTTCAACACAATTATATTGCAAAAACTCAATTTTTGTGCTTTTTACTCAGTTAAAATTCTAATGGGTCCATTGTTCGGCCCATTTAGACCCGCTCGTCTGAAACCTCTACAAAAGGGTTGCAAAATAAGTGTTAATCCAAATTTAGGAGTTCATACAATTGATCATGAGCGTTTCAACACGATTATATTGCAAAAACTCGATTTCTGTACTTTTTACTCAGTTAAAATTCTAACGGGTCCATTGTTCGGCCCATTTTGTGCCGATCGTCCGAAACCTATACAAAAAGGGTTGCACAATAAGTTTTAATCCAAATTTAGGAATGTATATAATTGATTACGAGCATTTCAACAAGATTACATTGCAAAAACTCGATTTCTATACTTTTTACCCAGTTAAAATTCTAACGGGTCCACTGTTCGGCCCATTTAGACCCGCTCGTCCGAAACCTCTACAAAAGGGTTGCAAAATAAGTTTTAATCCAAATTTAGGAGTTCATACAATTTATTATGAGCTTTTCAACACAATTATATTGCAAAAACTCGATTACTATATTTTCTACTTAGTTAAAATTCTAACGGGTCTATTTTTCGGCCCATTAGGACCCGCTCGCCTGAAACCCCTAAAAAAGAGTTGCAAAATAAGTTTTAATCCAAATTTAAGAGTTCATACATGTGATTACGAGCTTTTCAAAACGATTATATTGCAAAAACTAGATTTCTGTACTTTTTACTCCGTTAAAATTCTTACGGGTCCATTGTTCGGCTCATTTAGACCCGCTCGTCCGAAACCTCAACAAAAGGGTTGCAAAATAAGTTTTAATCCAAATTTAGGAGTTCATACAATTGATTACGAGCTTCTCAACACAATTATATTGCAAAAACTCGATTTTTGTGCTTTTTACTCAGTTAAAATTCTAACGGGTCCATTGTTCGGCCCATTTAGACCCGCTCGTCCGAAACCTCTACAAAAGGGTTGCAAAATAAGTGTTAATCCAAATTTAGGAGTTCATACAATTGATCATGAGCGTTTCAACACGATTATATTGCAAAAACTCGATTTCTGTACTTTTTACTCAGTTAAAATTCTAACGGGTCCATTGTTCGGCCTATTTAGTCCCGATCATCCGAAACCTATACAAAAAGGGTTGCACAATAAGTTTTAATCCAAATTTAGGAATGTATATAATTGATTACGAGCATTTCAACATGATTACATTGCAAAAACTTGATTTCTATACTTTTTACCCAGTTAAAATTCTAACGGGTCCACTGTTTGGCCCATTTAGACCCGCTCGTCCGAAACCTCTACAAAAGGGTTGCAAAATAAGTTTTAATCCAAATTTAGGAGTTCATACAATTTATTGTGAGCTTTTCAACACAATTATATTGCAAAAACTCGATTACTATATTTTCTACTTAGTTAAAATTCTAACGGGTCTATTTTTCGGCCCATTAGGACCCGCTCGTCTGAAACCCCTAAAAAAGAGTTGCAAAATAAGTTTTAATCCAAATTTAAGAGTTCATACATATGATTACGAGCTTTTCAAAACGATTATATTGCAAAAACTAGATTTCTGTACTTTTTACTCCGTTAAAATTCTTACGGGTCCATTGTTCGGCTCATTTAGACCCGCTCGTCCGAAACCTCAACAAAAGGGTTGCAAAATAAGTTTTAATCCAAATTTAGGAGTTCATACAATTGATTACGAGCTTCTCAACACAATTATATTGCAAAAACTCGATTTTTGTGCTTTTTACTCAGTTAAAATTCTAACGGGTCCATTGTTCGGCCCATTTAGACCCGCTCGTCCGAAACCTCTACAAAAAGGTTGCAAAATAAGTGTTAATCCAAATTTAGGATTTCATACAATTGATTATGAGTGTTTCAATACGATTATATTGCAAAAACTCGATTTCTGTACTTTTTACTCAGTTAAAATTCTAACGGGTCCATTGTTCGGCCCATTTAGACCCGACCGTCCGAATCCTATACAAAAAGGGCTGCAATATAAGTTTTAATCCAAATTTAGGAATGCATATAATTGATTACGTGCTTTTTAACACGATTATATTACAAAAACTCGATTTCTATACATTTTACTCAGTTAAAATTCTAACGGGTCCACTGTTCGCCCCATTTAGACCCGCTCGTCCGAAACCTCTACAAAAAGACCGCAAAACATTTTAGAATCAAATTTTAGGATTTCATATAATTGATTACGAGCTTTTCAACATGACTATATTGGAAAAACTTGATTTCTGTACTTTTTACTCAGTTAAAATTCTAACGGGTCCATTGTTCGGCCCATTTAGACCTGCTCGTCCAAAACCTCTACAAAAGGGTTGCAAAATAAGTTTTAATCCAAATTTAGGAGTTCTTACAATTGATTACAAGCTTTTAAATACGATTATATTGTAAAATTTCGATTATATTGCAAAATAAGTTTTAATCCATTTTTCAGCCCATTTAGACACGCTCGTCCGAAACCTTTACAAAAAAAGACCGTAAAAGAAGTTAGAATCAAATTTTAGGTGTTCATATTATTGATTACGAGCTTTTCAACACGATTATATTGAAAAATCTCGATTACAGTTCTTTTTACTCAGTTAAAATTCTAACGGGTCCATTGTTCGACCTATTTAGACTCGCTCGTCCGAAACCTCTACAAAAGGGTTGCAAAATAAGTTTTAATCCAAATTTAGGAGTTCATACAATTGTTTACGAGATTTTCAACACGATTATATTGCAAAAACATGATTTTTGTGCTTTTCACTCAGTTAAAATTCTAACGGGTCCATTGTTCGGCCCATTTAGACCCGATCGTCCGAAACCTATACAAAAGGGGTTTGCAAAATAAGTTTTAATCCAAATTTAGGAATGCGTATAATTGATTACGAGCTTTTCAACATGATTATATTGTAAAAACTCGATTACAGTTCTTTTTACTCAGTTAAAATTCAAACGGGTCCATTGTTCGGCCCATTTAGACCCGATCGTCCGAAACCTATACAAAAAGGGTTGCAAAATAAGTTTTAATCCAAATTTAGGAATGCATATAATTGATTACGAGCTTTTCCACATGATTATATTGCTAAAACTCGATTTCTATACTTTTTACTCAATTAAAATTCTAACGGGTCCATTGTTCGGCCCATTTAGACCCGCTCGTCCGAAACCTCTACAAAAAGGGCTGCAAAATAAGTTTTAATCCAAATTCAGGAATGCATATAATTGATTACGTGCTTTTCAACACGATTATATTGCAAAAACTCGATTTCTATACTTTTCACTCAGTTAAAATTCTAACGGTCCACTGTTCGGCCCATTTAGACCCGCTCGTCCGAAACCTCTACAAAGAGTTGCAGAATAAGTTTTAATCCAAATTTAGGAGTTCATACAATTGATTACGAGCTTTTCAACACGATTATATTGCAAAAACTCGATTTCTGTTCTTTTTACTCAGTTAAAATTCTAACGGATCCATTGTTCGGCCCATTTAGACCCGCTCGTCCGAAACCTCTACAAAAGGGTTGAAAAATAAGTTTTAATCCAAATTTAGGAGTTCATACAATTGATTACGAGGTTTTCAACACAATTATATTACAAAAACTCGATTTGTGTGCTTTTTAGTCAGTTAAAATTCTAACGGGTCCATTGAAAGGCCCATTTAGAACCGCTCATCTGAAACCTCTACAAAAGGGTTGCAAAATAAGTTTTAATCCAAATTTAGGAGTTCATACAATTGATTACGAGCTTTTCAATACGATTATATGGCAAAAACTAGATTTCTGTACTTTTTACTCAGTTAAAATTCTAACGGGTCCATTGTTCGGCCCATTTAGACCCGCTCGTCCGAAACCTTTACGAAAAAATACCGCAAAATAAGTTAGAATCAAATTTTAGGAGTTCATATAATTGATTACGAACTTTTCAACATGATTATATTGCAAAATCTCGATTACAGTTCTTTTTACTTAGTTAAAATTCTAACGGGTCCAGTGTTCGGCCCATTTAGACCCGCTCGTCCGAAACCTCTACAAAAGGGTTGCAAAATAAGTTTTAATCCAAATTTAGGAGTTCGTACAATTGTTTATGAGCTTTTCAACACGATTATATTGCAAAAACACCATTTCTGTTCTTTTTACTCAGTTAAAATTCTAACGGGTCCATTGTTCGCCCCATTTAGACCCGCTCGTCCGAAACATCTACAAAAAAGACCGCAAAACAAGTTAGAATCAAATTTTAGGATTTCATATAATTGATTGCGAGCTTTCAACATGACTATATTGCAAAAACTTGATTTCTGTACTTTTTACTCAGTTAAATTCTAACGGGTCCATTGTTCGGCCCATTTAGACCCGCTCGTCCGAAACCTTTACAAAAAAGATCGCAAAATAAGTTTTAATCAAATTTTAGGAGTTCATATAATTGATTAAGTGCTTTTCAACATGATTATATTGCAAAAACTCGATTTCTATTCTTTTTACTCAGTTAATATTCTAACGGGTCCATTGTTCGGCCCATTTAGACCCGCTCGTCCGAAACCTCTACAAAAGGGTTGCAAAATAAGTTTTAATCCAAATTTAGGAGTTCATGCAATTGATTACGAGCTTTTCAACATGATTATATTGCAAAAACCCGATTTCTGTAATTTTTACTCAGTTAAAATTCTAATGGGTCCATTGTTCGGCATTTTTAGACCCGCTCGTCCGAAACCTTTACAAAAAAAGATCGCAAAATAAATTTTAATCAAATATTAGGAGTTCATATAATTGTTTAAGAGCTTTTCAACACGATTATATTGAAAAAAACTTGATTTCTGTTCTTTTTACTAAGGTAATATTCTAACGGGTCCATTGTTCGGCCCATTTAGACCCGCTCGTCCGAAACCTCTACAAAAGGGTTAAAAAATAAGTTTTAATCCAAATTTAGGAGTTCATACAATAGATTACGAGCTTTTCAACACAATTATATTGCAAAAACTTGATTTTTGTACTTTTTACTCAGTTAAAATTCTAACGGGTCCATTGTTCGGCCCATTTAGACCCGCTCGTCCGAAACCATTACAAAAAAGATCGCAATCAATTATTTGAACTCCTAAATTTGATTCTAAATTGTTTTGCGGTCTTTTTTGTAGAGGTTTCGGGCGAGCGGGTCTAAATGGGCCGAACAATGGACCTGTTAGAATTTTAACTGAGTAAAAAGTATAGAAATCGAGTTTTTTCAATATAATGGTGTTGAAAAGCTCATAATCAATTGTATGAACTCCTAAATTTGGATTAAAACTATTTTCCAACCCTTTTGTAGAGGTTTCGGACGAGCGGGTCTAAATGGGCCGAAAAATGGACTCGTTAGAATTTTAACTGAGTAAAAAGTACAGAAATCGAGTTTTTGCAATATAATCGTGTTGAAAAGCTCGTAATCAATTGTATGAACTCCTAAATTTGGATTAAAACTTATTTTGCAACCCTTTTGTAGAGGTTTCGGACGAGCGGGTCTAAATGGGCCGAACAATAGACCCGATAGAATATTAACTGAGGAAAAAGAACAGAAATCGCGTTTTTGCAATATAATCGTGTTGAAAAGCTCTTAATCATTTATATGAACTCCTAAAATTTGATTCTAACTTATTTTGCAATCTTTTTTGTAAAGGTTTCGGACGAGCGGGTCTAAATGGGCCGAACAATGGACTCGTTAGAATTTTAACTGGGTAAAAAGTACAGAAATCGAGTTTTTGCAATATAATCGTGTTGAAAAGCTCGTAATCAATTATATGAACTCCTAAATTTGATTCTAACTTGTTTTGCGGTCTTTTTTGTAGAGGTTTCGGACGAGCGGATCTAAATGGGCCGAACAATGGACCTGTAAGAATTTTAACTGAGTAAAAAGTACAGAAATCGAGTTTTTGCAATATAATCGTGTTGAAAAGCTCATAACCAATTATATGAACTCCTAAATTTGTATTAAAACTTATTTGGCAACCCTTTTTGTAGAGCTTTCGGACGAGCGGGTCTAAATGGGCCGAACAATGGACCCGTTAGAATTTTAATCGAGTAAAAAGTATAAAAATTAAGTTTTTGCAATATAATAGTGTTGAAAAGCTCATTATCAATTATATGAACTCCTAAATTTTGATTCTAACTTATTTTGTGATCTTTTTTGTTGGGTTTCAAACGAGCGGGTCTAAATGGGCCGAACAATGGACCCGTTAGAATTTTAACTGAGTAAAAAGTACAAAAATCGAGTTTTTGCAATCTAATTGTGTTCAAAAGCTCGTAATCAATTGTATGAACTCCTAAATTTGGATTAAAACCTATTTTGCAACCCTTTTGTAGAGGTTTCGGATGAGCGAGTCTAAATGGGCCGAACATTGGACCCGTTAGAATTTTAACTGAGTACAAAGTACAAAAATCAAGTTTTTGCAATGTAATCATGTTGAAAAGCTCGTAATCAATTATATAAACTCCTAAAATTTTATTCTAATTTGTTTTGCGGTCTCTTTTGTAGAGGTTTCGGACGAGCGGGTCTAAATGGGCCGAACAATGGATCCGTTAGAATTTTAACTGAGTAGAAAGTACAAAAAGTGAGTTTTTGCAATATAATCTGTTTGAAACTCCTAAATTTGTATTAAAACTTATTTTCCAACCCTTTTTAGAGGTTTCGGACTAGCGGGTCTAAATGGGCCGAACAATGGACCCATTAGAATTTTAACAGAGTAAAAAGCACAAAAATTGAGTTTTTGCAATATAATTGTGTTGAAAAGCTCATAATCAATTGTATGAACTCCTAAGTTTGGATTAAAACTTATTTTACAACCCTTTTGTAGAGGTTTCGGACGAGCGGGTCTAAATGGGCCGAACAATGGACCCGTTAGAATTTTAACTGAGTTAAAAGTACTGTAATTGATTTTTTGCAATATAATCGTGTTGAAAAGCTCGTAATCAATTATATGAACTCCTAAATTTGATTTTAACTTGTTTTGTGGTCTTTTTGTAGAGGTTTCGGACGAGCGGGTCTAAATGGGCCGAACAATGGACCCGTTAGAATTTTAACTGAGTAAAAAGTACAGAAATTGAGTTTTTGCAATATAATCGTGTTTAAAAGCTCGTAATCAATTATATGAACTCCTAAATTTGATTCTAACTTGTTTTGCGGTCTTTTTTGTAGAGGTTTCGGACGAGCGGGTCTAAATGGGCCGAACAATGGACCCGTTAGAATTTTAACTAAGTTAAAAGTACAGAAATCGAATCGAGTTTTTGCAATATAATAGTGTTGAAAAGCTCGTAATCAAATATATGAACTCCTAAATTTCGATTAAAACTTACTTTGCGGTCCTTTTCGTAAGGTTTCGGATGAGCCAGTCTAAATGGGCCGAACAATGGACCCGTTAGAATTTTAATCGAGTAAAAAGTATAAAAATTAAAATTTTCCAATATAATAGTGTCGAAAAGCTCGTAATCAATTGTATGAACTCCTAAATTTGGATTAAAACTTATTTTCCAACCCTTTTGTAGAGGTTTTGGACGAGAGGGTCTAAATGGGCCGAACAATGGACCCGTTAGAATTTTAACTGAGTAAAAAGTACAGAAATCGAGTTTTGGCAATTTAATAGTAATGAAAAGCTCGTAATCAATTATATAAACTCGTAAAGAATTTTAACAGAGAAAAAAGTACAGAATTCTAACTTCTTTTGCGATCTTTTTTGTAGAGGTTTCGGACGAGCGGGTCTAAATGGGCCGAACATTGGACCCGTTAGAATTTTAACAGAGAAAAAAGTACAGAAATCGAGTTTTTGCAATATAATCGTGTTGAAAAGCTCGTAATCAATTGTATGAACTCCTAAATGTGGATTAAAACTTATTTTGCAACCCTTTTGTAGAGGTTTCAGACGAGCGGGTCTAAATGGGACTAACAATGGACCCGTTATAATATTAACTGAATAAAAAGTAAAGAATTCTAGTTTTTTCAATATAATCGTGTTGAAAAGCTCGTAATCAATTTTATAAACTCCTAAATTTGGATTAAAACTTATTTTGCAACCCTCTTGTACAGGTTTCAAACGAGCGGGTCTAAAATTTGATTCTAAATTATTTTGCTATTTTTTTGTAGAGGTTTCGGACGAGCGGGTCTAAATGGGCCGAACAATGGACCCGTTAAAATTTTAACTAGGTAAAAAGTACAAAAATCGTGTTTTTGCAAAATAATTGTGTTGAAAAGCTCATAATCAATTATATGAACTCCTAAATTTGGATTAAAACTTATTTTGCATCCCTTTTTCTAGAGGTTTCAGACGAACGGGCCTAAATGTGCCGAACAAAGAACCCGTTAGAATTTTAACAGAGTAAAAAGTACAGAAATCGAGTTTTTGCAATATAATCATGTTGGAAAGCTCGAAATTAATTATCTGAACTCTTAAATTTGATTAAAACTTGTTTTGCAACCTTTTTGTAGTGGTTTCGGACGAGGGGGTCTAAATGGGCCGAACAATGGACCCGTTGGAATTTTAACTGAGTAAAAAGTATAGAAATCGGGTTTTTGCAATATAATCGTGTCGAAAATCTCGTAATCAATTGTATGAACTCCTATATTTGGATTAAAACTTATTTTGTAACCCTTTTGTAGAGGTTTCGGACGAGGGGGTCTAAATGGGCCGAACAATGGACCCGTTGGAATTTTAACTGAGTAAAAAGTATAGAAATCGGGTTTTTGCAATATAATCGTGTCGAAAATCTCGTAATCAATTGTATGAACTCCTAAATTTGGATTAAAACTTATTTTGTAACCCTTTTGTAGAGGTTTCGGATGAGCGGGTCTAAATGGGCCGAACAATGGACCCGTTTGAATTTTAACTGAGTAAAAAGTACAGAAATCATGTTTTTGCAATATAATCGTGTTCAAAAGCTCTTAATCAATTATATGAACTCCTAGAATTTGATTCTAACTTATTTTGCGATCTTTTTTGTAACGGTTTCGGACGAGCGGGTCTAAATGGGCCGAACAATGAACCCGTTAGAATTTTAACTGAGTAAAGAAATTGAGTTTTTGCAATATAATCGTGTTGAAAAGCTCGTAAACAATTGTATGATCTCGTAAATTTGGATTAAAACTTATTTTGCAACCCTTTTTTAGAGGTTTTGGACGAGCGTGTCTAAATGGGCCGAACAATGAACCCGTTAGAATTTTAACTTAGTAAAAAGTACAGAAATCAAGTTTTTGCAATATAATCATGTTGAAGAGCTCGTAATCAATTGTATGAACTCCTAAATTTGGATTAAAACTTATTTTCCAACCCTTTTGTAGAGGTTTCGGACGAGCGGGTCTAAATGGGCCGAACAATGGACCCGTTAGAATTTTAACTGAGTAAAAAGTACAGAAATCGAGTTTTTGCAATATAATCGTGTTGAAAAGCTCGTAATCAATTATATGAACTCCTAAAATTTGATTCTAACTTGTTTTGCGGTCTTTTTTGTAGAGGTTTCGGACGAGCGGGTCTAAATGGGCCGAACAATGGACTCGTTAGAATTTTAACTGAGTAAAAAGTACAGAAATCGAGTTTTTGCAATATAATCGTGTTGAAAAGCTCGTAATCAATTTTATTAACTCCTAAATTTGGATTAAAACTTATTTTGCAACCCTTTTGTAGAGGTTTCGGACGAGCGGGTCTAAATGGGCCGAATAATGGACCCGTTAGAATTTTAACTGAGTCAAAAGTACAGAAATCGAGTTTTTGCAATATAATAGTGTTGAAAAGCTCGTAATAAATTATATGAACTCCTAAATTTCGATTAAAACTTACTTTGCGGTCCTTTTCGTAAGGTTTCGGACGAGCGAGTCTAAATGGGCCGAACAATGGACCCGTTAGAATATTAACCGAGTAAAAAGTATAAAAATTAAGTTTTTGCAATATAATAGTGTTGAAAAGCTCGTAATCAATTATATGAACTCCTAAATTTGGATTAAAACTTATTTTGCAGCCCTTTTTTGTAAAGGTTTCGGACGAGCGGGTCTAAATGGGCCGAACAATGGACACATTAGAATTTTTTTTAAGAAAGCTCATTAGAATTTTAACCAAGTAAAAAGTACAGAAATTGAATTTTTGCAATATAATCGTGTTGAAAAGCTCGTTATCAATTATATGAACTCATAAAATTTGATTCTAACTTATTTTGTGATCATTTTTGTTGAGTTTTCAGACGAGCGGGTCTAAATGGGCCGAACAATGGACCCGTTAGAATTTTAACTGAGTAAAAAGTACAAAAATCGAGTTTTTGCAATCTAATTGTGTTGAAAAGCTCGTAATCAATTGTATGAACTCCTAAATTTGGATTAAAACTTATTTTGCAACCCTTTTGTAGAGGTTTGGGATGAGCGAGTCTAAATGGGCCGAACAATGGACTCGTTAGAATTTTTTTTTTGGAATACAAAGTTCAGAAATCAAGTTTTTGCAATATAATCGTGTTGAAAAGCTCGTAATCAATTATATGAACTCCTAAAATTTGATTCTAATTTGGTTTGCGGTCTCTTTTGTAGAGGTTTCGGACGAGCGGGTCTAAATGGGCCGAACAATGGATCCGTTAGAATTTTAACTGAGTAGAAAGTACAAAAAGTGAGTTTTTGCAACATAATATGTTTGAAAATCTCTTAATCAATTGTATGAACTCCTAAATTTGGATTAAAACTTATTTTGCAACCTTTTTGTAGAGGTTTCGGACGAGCGGGTCTAAATTGGCCTAACAATGGACCCGTTAGAATTTTAACGGAGTAAAAAGTATAGAAATCGAGTTTTTGCAATATAATCGTGTTGAAAAGCTCGTAATCAATTTTATGAACTCCTAAATTTGGATTAACACCAAAATTTGCAATACTTTTGTAGAGGTTTCGGACGAGGGGGTCTAAATGGGCCGAACAATGGACCCGTTAGAATTTTAACTAAGTAAAAAGTACAGAAATCGGGTTTTTGCAATATAATCGTGTTGAAAATCTCGTAATCAATTGTATGAACTCCTAAATTTGGATTAAAACTTATTTTGCAACCCTTTTGTAGAGGTTTCGGATGAGCGGGTCCAAATGGGCCGAACAATGGACCCGTTAAAATTTTTACTTAGTAAAAAGTAATAAAATCGAGTTTTTGCAATATAATCGTGTTGAAAAGCTCGTAATCAATTATATGAACTCCTAAATTTGGATTAAAACTTATTTTCCAACCCTTTTGTAGAGCTTTCGGAGAGCGGGTCTAAATGGGTCGAGCAATGGAATCGTTAGAATTTTAACTGAGTAAAAAGTACAGAAATTGAGTTTTGCAATATAATCGTGTTGAAAAGCTCGTAATCAATTGTATGAACTCCTAAATTTGGATTAAAACTTATTTTGCAACCCTTATGTAGAGGTTTCGGACGAGCGGGTCCAAATGGGCCGAACAATGGACCCGTTAGAATTTTAACTGAGTAAAAAGTACAAAAATCTAGTTTTTGCAATATACTCGTGTTGAAAAGCTCTTAATCAATTGTATGAACTCCTAAATTTGGATTAAAACTTATTTTGTAACCCTTTTGTAGAGGTTTCTGACGAGCGGGTCCAAATGGGCCGAACAATGGACCCGTTAGTATTTTAACTAAGTAAAAAGTACAAAAATTGAGTTTTTTCAATATAATCGTATTGAAACACTCGTAATCAATTGTATGAACTCCTAAATTTAGATTAACACTTATTTTGCAACCTTTTTGTAGAGGTTTCGGACGAGCGGGTCTAAATGGGCCGAACAATGGACCCGTTAGAATTTTAACTGAGTAAAAAGAACAGAAATCGAGTTTTTGCAATATAAATTTTGATTAAAACCTCTACAAAAGGGTTGCAAAATAAGTTTTAATCCAAATTTAGGAGTTCATACAATTGATTACAAGCTTTTAAATACGATTATATTGTAAAATTTCGATTTCTGTACGTTTTACTCAGTTAAAATTCTAACGGGTCCATTTTTCAGCCCATTTAGACACGCTCGTCCGAAACCTTTACAAAAAAAGACCGTAAAAGAAGTTAGAATCAAATTTTAGGAGTTCATATTATTGATTACGAGCTTTTCAACACGATTATATTGAAAAATCTCGATTACAGTTCTTTTTACTTAGTTAAAATTCTAACGGGTCCATTGTTCGGCCCATTTAGACCCGCTCGTCCGAAACCTCTACAAAAGGGTTGCAAAATAAGTTTTAATCCAAATTTAGGAGTTCATACAATTGTTTACGAGATTTTCAACATGATTATATTGCAAAAACATGCTTTTTTGTGCTTTTTACTCAGTTAAAATTCTAACGGGTCCATTGTTCGGCCCATTTAGACCCGATCGTCCGAAACCTATACAAAAGGGGTTTGCAAAATAAGTTTTAATCCAAATTTAGGAATGCGTATAATTGATTACGAGCTTTTCAACATGATTATATTGTAAAAACTCGATTACAGTTCTTTTTACTCAGTTAAAATTCAAACGGGTCCATTGTTCGGCCATTTAGACCCGATCGTCCGAAACCTATACAAACAGGGTTGCAAAATAAGTTTTAATCCAAATTTAGGAATGCATATAATTGATTACGAGCTTTTCCATTTGATTATATTGCTAAAACTCGATTTCTATACTTTTTACTCAATTAAAATTCTAACGGGTCCATTGTTCGGCCCATTTAGACCCGCTCGTCCGAAACCTCTACAAAAAGGGCTGCAAAATAAGTTTTAATCCAAATTCAGGAATGCATATAATTGATTACGTGCTTTTCAACACGATTATATTGCAAAAACTCGATTTCTATACTTTTCACTCAGTTAAAATTCTAACGGTCCACTATTCGGCCCATTTAGACCCGCTCGTCCGAAACCTCTACAAAGAGTTGCAGAACAAGTTTTAATCCAAATTTAGGAGTTCATACAATTGATTACGAGCTTTTCAACACGATTATATTGCAAAAACTCGATTTCTGTTCTTTTTACTCAGTTAAAATTCTAACGGATCCATTGTTCGGCCCATTTAGACCCGCTTGTCCGAAACCTCTACAAAAGGGTTGCAAAATAAGTTTTAATCCAAATTTAGGAGTTCATACAATTGATTACGAGGTTTTCAACACAATTATATTACAAAAACTCGATTTGTGTGCTTTTTAGTCAGTTAAAATTCTAACGGGTCCATTGAAAGGCCCATTTAGAACCGCTCATCTGAAACCTCTACAAAAGGGTTGCAAAATAAGTTTTAATCCAAATTTAGGAGTTCATACAATTGATTACGAGCTTTTCAATACGATTATATTGCAAAAACTCGATTTCTGTACTTTTTACATAGTTAAAATTCTAACGGGTCCATTGTTCGGCCCATTTAGACCCGCTCGTCCGAAACCTTTAAAAAAAAATACCTCAAAATAAGTTAGAATCAAGTTTTAGGAGTTCGTACAATTGTTTATGAGCTTTTCAACACGATTATATTGCAACAACACGATTTCTGTTCTTTTTACTCAGTTAAAATTCTAACGGGTCCATTGTTCGCCCCATTTAGACCCGCTCGTCCGAAACTTCTACAAAAAAGACCGAAAAACAAGTTAGAATCAAATTTTAGGATTTCATATAATTGATTGCGAGCTTTCAACATGACTATATTGCAAAAACTTGATTTCTGTACTTTTTACTCAGTTAAATTCTAACGGGTCCATTGTTCGGCCCATTTAGACCCGCTCGTC
This sequence comes from Hibiscus trionum, assembly GCA_030270665.1. Classification (NCBI taxonomy): domain Eukaryota; kingdom Viridiplantae; phylum Streptophyta; class Magnoliopsida; order Malvales; family Malvaceae; genus Hibiscus; species Hibiscus trionum. The sequence continues at coordinate 29,853,795 of BSYR01000010.1, read as the reverse complement.
CGAAACCTTTACAAAAAAGATCGCAAAATAAGTTTTAATCAAATTTTAGGAGTTCATATAATTGATTAAGTGCTTTTCAACATGATTATATTGCAAAAACTCGATTTCTGTTCTTTTTACTCAGTTAATATTCTAACGGGTCCATTGTTCGGCCCATTTAGACCCGCTCGTCCGAAACCTCTACAAAAGGGTTGCAAAATAAGTTTTAATCCAAATTTAGGAGTTCATGCAATTGATTACGAGCTTTTCAACATGATTATATTGCAAAAACTCGAATTCTGTAATTTTTACTCAGTTAAAATTCTAACGGGTCCATTGTTCGGCATATTTAGACCCGCTCGTCCGAAACCTTTACAAAAAAAGATCGCAAAATAAATTTTTATCAAATATTAGGAGTTCATATAATTGTTTAAGAGCTTTTCAACACGATTATATTGAAAAAACTTGATTTCTGTTCGTTTTACTAAGGTAATATTCTAACGGGTCCATTGTTCGGCCCATTTAGACCCGCTCGTCCGAAACCTCTACAAAAGGGTTAAAAAATAAGTTTTAATCCAAATTTAGGAGTTCATACAATAGATTACGAGCTTTTCAACACAATTATATTGCAAAAACTCGATTTTTGTACTTTTTACTCAGTTAAAATTCTAACGGGTCCATTGTTCGGCCCATTTAGACCCGCTCGTCCGAAACCATTACAAAAAAGATCGCAATCAATTATTTGAACTCCTAAATTTGATTCTAAATTGTTTTGCGGTCTTTTTTGTAGAGGTTTCGGGCGAGCGGGTCTAAATGGGCCGAACAAAGGACCTGTTAGAATTTTAACTAAGTAAAAAGTATAGAAATCGAGTTTTTTCAACATAATGGTGTTGAAAAGCTCATAATCAATTGTATGAACTCCTAAATTTGGATTAAAACTATTTTCCAACCCTTTTGTAGAGGTTTCGGACGAGCGGGTCTAAATGGGCCGAAAAATAGACCCGTTAGAACTTTAACTGAGTAAAAAGTACAGAAATCGAGTTTTTGCAATATAATCGTGTTGAAAAGCTCATAATGAATTGTATGAACTCCTAAATTTGGATTAAAACTTATTTTGCAATCCTTTTGTAGAGTTTTCGGACGAGCGGGTCTAAATGGGCCGAACAATGGACCTGTTAGAATTTTAACTGAGTAAAAAGTACAGAAATCGAGTTTTTGCAATATAATAGTGTTGAAAAGCTCGTAATCAATTGTATGAACTCCTAAATTTGGATTAAAACTTATTTTCCAACCCTTTTGTAGAGGTTTCGGACGAGCGGGTCTAAATGGGCCGAACAATGGACCCGTTAGAATTTTTACTAAGTAAAAAGTACTGTAATCGAGTTTTTGTAATATAATCGTGTTGAAAAGCTCGTAATCAATTATATGAACTCCTAAATTTGATTCTAACTTGTTTTGCGATATTTTTTGTAGAGGTTTCGGACGAGCGGGTCTAAATGGGCTTAACAATGGACCCGTTAGAATTTTAACTGAGTAAAAAGTACAGAAATCGAGTTTTTGCAATATAATCGTGTTGAAAAGCTCGTAATCAATTATATGAACTCCTAAATTTGATTCTAACTTGTTTTGCGGTCTTTTTTGTAGAGTTTTCGGACGAGCGGATCTAAATGGGCCGAACAATGGACCTGTAAGAATTTTAACTGAGTAAAAAGTACAGAAATCGAGTTTTTGCAATATAATCGTGTTGAAAAGCTCATAATCAATTATATGAACTCCTAAAATTGTATTAAAACTTATTTGGCAACCCTTTTTGTAGAGCTTTCGGACGAGCGGGTCTAAATGGGCCGAACAATGGACCCGTTAGAATTTTAACCGAGTAAAAAGTATAAAAATTAAGTTTTTGCAATATAATAGTGTTGAAAAGCTCATTATCAATTATATGAACTCCTAAAATTTGATTCTAACTTATTTTGTGATCTTTTTTGTTGGGTTTCAAACGAGCGGGTCTAAATGGGCCGAACAATGGACCCGTTAGAATTTTAACTGAGTAAAAAGTACAAAAATCGAGTTTTTGCTATCTAATTGTGTTCAAAAGCTCGTAATCAATTGTATGAACTCCTAAATTTGGATTAAAACTTATTTTGCAACCCTTTTGTAGAGGTTTCGGATGAGCGAGTCTAAATGGGCCGAACATTGGACCCGTTAGAATTTTAACTGAGTACAAAGTACATAAATCAAGTTTTTGCAATGTAATCATGTTGAAAAGCTCGTAATCAATTATATAAACTCCTAAAATTTTATTCTAATTTGTTTTGCGGTCTCTTTTGTAGAGGTTTCGGACGAGCGGGTCTAAATGGGCCGAACAATGGATCCGTTAGAATTTTAACTGAGTAGAAAGTAAAAAAAGTGAGTTTTTGCAATATAATCTGTTTGAAACTCCTAAATTTGTATTAAAACTTATTTTCCAACCCATTTTAGAGGTTTCGGACTAGCGGGTCTAAATGTGCCGAACAATGGACCCATTAGAATTTTAACAGAGTAAAAAGCACAAAAATTGAGTTTTTGCAATATAATTGTGTTGAAAAGCTCATAATCAATTGTATGAACTCCTAAGTTTGGATTAAAACTTATTTTGCAACCCTTTTGTAGAGGTTTCGGACGAGCGGGTCTAAATGGGCCGAACAATGGACCCGTTAGAATTTTAACTGAGTTAAAAGTACTGTAATTGATTTTTTGCAATATAATCGTGTTGAAAAGCTCGTAATCAATTATATGAACTCCTAAATTTGATTTTAACTTGTTTTGTGGTCTTTTTTGTAGAGGTTTCGGACGAGCGGGTCTAAATGGGCCGAACAATGGACCCGTTAGAATTTTAACTGAGTAAAAAGTACAGAAATCGAGTTTTTGCAATATAATCGTGTTGAAAAGCTCGTAATCAATTATATGAACTCCTAAATTTGATTCTAACTTGTTTTGCGGTCTTTTTTGTAGAGGTTTCGGACGAGCGGGTCTAAATGGGCCGAACAATGGACCCGTTAGAATTTTAACTGAGTAAAAAAAACAGAAATCGAGTTTTTGCAATATAATCGTGTTGAAAAGCTCGTAATCAATTATATGAACTCCTAAATTTCGATTAAAACTTACTTTGCGGTCCTTTTCGTAAGGTTTCGGACGAGCGAGTCTAAATGGGTCGAACAATGGACCCGTTAGAATTTTAACCGAGTAAAAGTATAAAAATTAAGTTTTCGTAAGGTATCGGACGATCGAGTCTAAATGGGCCGAACAATGGACCCGTAATCAATTATATGAACTCCTAAATTTGGATTAAAACTTATTTTGCAGCCCTTTTTTGTAGAGGTTTCGGACGAGCGGGTCTAAATGGGCCGAACAACGGACCCGTTAAAATTTTAACTCAGTAAAAAGTACAGAAATTGAATTTTTGCAATATAATCGTGTTGAAAAGCTCGTAATCAATTATATGAACTCCTAAATTTGATTCTAACTTGTTTTGCGGTCTTTTTTGTAGAGGTTTCGGACAAGCGGGTCTAAATGGGCCGAACAATGGACCTGTTAGAATTTTAACTGAATAAAAAGTACAGAAATCGAGTTTTTGCAATATAATCGTGTTGAAAAGCTCATAATCAATTATATGAACTCCTAAATTTGGATTAAGGGTCTAAATGGGCGGGTCTAAATTTTTGTAGATGTTTCGGACGAGCGGGTCTAAATAGGCCGAGCAATGGACCCGTTACAATTTAAACTTAGTAAAAAGTACAGTAATCGAGCAATGGGCCGAGCAATGGACCCGTTAGAATCGCGTTTGCAATATAATCGTGTTGAAAAGCTCTTAATCAATTATATGAGCTCCTAAAATTTGATTAAAATATATTTTGCGATCTTTTTTGTAAAGGTTTCGGACGAGCGGGTCTAAATGGGCCGAACAATGGACCCGTTAGAATTTTAACTGAGTAAAAAGTACAGAAATCGAGTTTTTGCAATATAATCGTTTTGAAAAGCTCGTAAACAATTGTATGAACTCCTAAATTTGGATTAAAACTTATTTTGCAACCCTGTTGTAGAGGTTTCGGACGAGCGGGTCTAAATGGGGCGAACAATGGATCCGTTAGAATTTTAACTGAGTAAAATGAACTGTAATCTTGATTTTGCAATATAATCATGTTGAAAAGCTCGTAATCAATTATATGAACTCCTAAAATTTGATTCTAACATATTTTGCGGTCTTTTTGTAAAGGTTTCGGACGAGCGGGTCTAAATGGGCCGAACAATGGACCCGTTAGAATTTGAACTGAGTAAAAAGTACAAAAATCGATTTTTTGCAATATAATCGTATTGAAAAGCTCGTAATCAATTGTATGAACTCCTAAATTTGGATTAAAACTTATTTTGCAGCCCTTTTTGTAGATGTTTCGGACGAGCGGGTCTAAATGGGCCGAGCAATGGACCCGTTACAATTTAAACTTAGTAAAAAGTACAGTAATCGAGTAAAAAGCCGAGCAATGGACCCGTTTGCAATATAATCGCGTTGAAAAGCTCTTAATCAATTATATGAACTCCTAAAATTTGATTCTAACTTATTTTGCGATCTTTTTTGTAAAGGTTTCGGACGAGCGGGTCTAAATGGGCCGAACAATTGACCCGTTAGAATTTTAACTGAGTAAAAAGCACAAAAATTGAGTTTTTGCAATATAATTGTGTTGAAAAGCTCGTAATCAACTGTATGAACTCCTAAATTTGGATTAAAACTTATTTTGCAACCCTTTTGTAGTGGTTTCGGACGAGCGGGTCTAAATGGGCCGAACAACAGACCCGTTAGAATATTAACTGAGGAAAAAGAACAGAAATCGCGTGTTTGCAATATAATCGTGTTGAAAAGCTCTTAATCAATTATATGAAGTCCTAAAATTTGATTCTAACTTATTTTGCGATCTTTTTCGTAAAGGTTTCGGACGAGCGGGTCTAAATGGGCCGAATAGTGGACCCGTTAGAATTATAACTGAGTAAAAAGTATAGAAATCGAGTTTTTGCAATATAATCGTGTTGAAAAGCTCGTAATCAATTATATGCATTCCTAAATTTGGATTAAAACTTATTTTGCAACCCTTTTTGTATAGGTTTCGGACGATCGGGTCTAAATAGGACGAACAATGGACCCATTAGAATTTTAACTGAGTAAAAAGTACAGAAATCGAGTTTTTACAGTATAATCGTGTTGAAACGCTCGTGATCAATTGTATGAACTCCTAAATTTGGATTAACACTTATTTTGCAACCCTTTTGTAGAGGTTTCGGACGAGCGGGATTAAATGGGCCGAACAATGGACCCGTTAGAATTTTAACTGAGTAAAAAGCACAAAAATCGAGTTTTTGCAATATAATCATGTTGAAAAGCTCGTAATCAATTGTATGAACTCCTAATTTTGGATTAAAACTTATTTTGCAGCCCTTTTGTATAGGTTTCTGACAGGCGGGTCTAAATGGGCCGAACAATGGACCCGTTAGAATATTAACTGAGTAAAAAGAACAGAAATCGAGTTTTTGCAATATAATCATTTTGAAAAGCTCGTAATCAATTATATGAACTCCTAAATTTTAATTAAAACTTATTTTGCGGTCCTTTTTGTAAGGTTTCGGACGATCGAGTCGAAATGGGCAGAACAATGGACCCGTTAGAATTTTAACCGAGTAAAAAGTATAGAAATTGATTTTTTGCAATATAATCATGTTGAAAAGCTCTTAATCAATTATATGAACTCCTAAAATTTGATTCTAACTTATTTTAAAACCCTTTTGTAGAGGTTTCGGACGAGCGGGTCTAAATGGGCCGAACAATGGACCCGTTAGAATTTTAACTGAGTAAAAAGCAACAAAATTGAGTTTTTGCAATATAATTGTGTTGAAAAGTTCGTAATCAATTGTATGAACTCCTAAATTTGGATTGAAACTTATTTTGCATCCCTTTTGTAGAGGTTTCGGACGAGCGGGTCTAAATGGGCCGAACAATGGACCCGTTAGAATATTAACTGAGTAAAAAGAACAGAAATCGAGTTTTTGCAATATAATCGTGTTGAAAAGCTCGTAATCAATTATATGAACTCCTAAATTTTGATTAAAACTTATTTTGCTGTCCTTTTTGTAAGGTTTCGGACGAACGAGTCTAAATAGGCAGAACAATGGACCCATTAGAATTTTAACCGAGTAAATAGTATAGAAATTGAGTTTTTGCAATATAATCGTGTTGAAAAGCTCTTAATTAATTATATGAACTCCTAAAATTTGATTCTAACTTATTTTGCGATCTTTTTTGTAAAGGTTTCGGACGAGCGGGTCTAAATGGGCCGAACAATGGACCCGTTAGAATTTTAACTGAGTAAAAAGCACAAAAATTGAGTTTTTGTAATATAATTGTGTTGAAAAGCTCGTAATCAATTGTATGAACTCCTAAATTTGGATTAAAACTTATTTTGCAACCCTTTTGTAGAGGTTTCGGACGAGCGGGTCTAAATGGGCCGAACAATAGACCCGTTAGAATATTAACTGAGGAAAAAGAACAGAAATCCCGTTTTTGCAATATAATCGTGTTGAAAAGCTCTTAATCAATTATATGAACTCCTAAAATTTGATTCTAACTTATTTTGCGATCTTTTTCGTAAAGGTTTCGGACGAGCGAGTCTAAATGGGCCGAACAGTGGACCCGTTAGAATTTGAACTGAGTAAAAAGTATAGAAATCGAGTTTTTGCAATATAATCGTGTTGAAAAGCTCGTAATCAATTATATGCATTCCTAAATTTGGATTAAAACTTATTTTGCAACCCTTTTTGTATAGGTTTCGGACGATCGGGTCTAAATAGGCCGAACAATGGACCCGTTAGAATTTTAACTGAGTAAAAAGTACAGAAATCGAGTTTTTACAATATAATCGTGTTGAAACGCTCGTGATCAATTGTATGAACTCCTAAATTTGGATTAACACTTATTTTGCAACCCTTTTGTAGTGGTTTCGGACGAGCGGGATTAAATGGGCCGAACAATGGACCCGTTAGAATTTTAACTGAGTAAAAAGCACAAAAATCGAGTTTTTGCAATATAATCATGTTGAAAAGCTCGTAATCAATTGTATGAACTCCTAAATTTGGATTAAAACTTATTTTGCAGCCTTTTTGTATAGGTTTCTGACGAGCGGGTCTAAATGGGCCGAACAATGGACCCGTTAGAATATTAACTGAGTAAAAAGAACAGAAATTGAGTTTTTGCAATATAATTGTTTTGAAAAGCTCGTAATCAATTATATGAACTCCTAAATTTTGATTAAAACTTATTTTGCGGTCCTTTTTGTAAGGTTTCGGACGAGCGAGTCGAAATGGGCAGAACAATGGACCCGTTAGAATTTTAACCGAGTAAAAAGTATAGAAATTGAGTTTTTGCAATATAATCGTGTTGAAAAGCTCGTAATCAATTATATGAACTCCTAAAATTTGATTCTAACTTATTTTAAAACCCTTTTGTAGAGGTTTCGGACGAGCGGGTCTAAATGGGCCGAACAATGGACCCGTTAGATTTTTAACTGAGTAAAAAGCACAAAAATCGAGTTTTTGCATTATAATTGGGTTTGAAAAGCTCGTAATCAATTATATGAACTCCTAAAATTTGATTCTAACATATTTTGCGGTCTTTTTTTGTAAAGGTTTCGGACGAGCGGGTCTAAATGAGCCGAACAATGGACCCGTTAGAATTTTAACTGAGTAAAAAGTACAGAAATCGAGTTTTTGCAATATAATCGTATTGAAAAGTTCGTAATCAATTGTATGAACCCCTAAATTTGGATTAAAACTTATTTTGCAACCCTTTTGTAAAGGTTTCGGACGAGCGGGTCTAAATGGGTCGAACAATGGACCCGTTAGAATTTTAACTGAGTAAAAATTACAGAAATTGAGTTTTTGCAATATAATCGTGTTGAAAAGCTCGTAATCAATTGCATGAACTCCTAAATTTTGATTAAAACTTATTTTGCAACCCTTTTGTAGAGGTTTCGGACGAGCGAGTCTAAATGGGCCGAACAATGGACCCGTTAGAATTTTAACTGAGTAAAAAGCACAAAAATCGAGTTTTTGCAATATAATTGTGTTGAAAAGCTCGTAATCAATTGTATGAACTCCTAAATTTGGATTAAAACATATTTTGCAACCCTTTTGTAGAGGTTTCGGACGAGCGGGTCTAATTGGGCCGAACAATGGACCCATTAGAATATTAACTGAGTAAAAAGAACAGAAATCTAGTTTTTGCTATATAATCATGTTAAAAAGCACTTAATCAATTATATGAACTCCTAAAATTTGATTAAAACTTATTTTGCGATCTTTTTTTTAAAGGTTTCGGACGAGCGGGTCTAAATGGGCCGAACAATGGACCCGTTAGAATATTAACTGAGTAAAAAGAACAGAAATTGAGTTTTTGCAATATAATTGTTTTGAAAAGCTCGTAATCAATTATATGAACTCCTAAATTTTGATTAAAACTTATTTTGCGGTCCTTTTTGTAAGGTTTCGGACGAGCGAGTCGAAATGGGCAGAACAATGGACCCGTTAGAATTTTAACCGAGTAAAAAGTATAGAAATTGAGTTTTTGCAATATAATCGTGTTGAAAAGCTCGTAATCAATTATATGAACTCCTAAAATTTGATTCTAACTTATTTTAAAAACCTTTTGTAGAGGTTTCGGACGAGCGGGTCTAAATGGGCCGAACAATGGACCCGTTAGATTTTTAACTGAGTAAAAAGCACAAAAATCGAGTTTTTGCATTATAATTGGGTTGAAAAGCTCGTAATCAATTATATGAACTCCTAAAATTTGATTCTAACATATTTTGCGGTCTTTTTTTGTAAAGGTTTCGGACGAGCGGGTCTAAATGAGCCGAACAATGGACCCGTTAGAATTTTAACTGAGTAAAAAGTACAGAAATCGAGTTTTTGCAATATAATCGTATTGAAAAGTTCGTAATCAATTGTATGAACCCCTAAATTTGGATTAAAACTTATTTGGAACCCTTTTGTAAAGGTTTCGGACGAGCGGGTCTAAATGGGTCGAACAATGGACCCGTTAGAATTTTAACTGAGTAAAAATTACAGAAATTGAGTTTTTGCAATATAATCGTGTTGAAAAGCTCGTAATCAATTGCATGAACTCCTAAATTTTGATTAAAACTTATTTTGCAACCCTTTTGTAGAGGTTTCGGACGAGCGAGTCTAAATGGGCCGAACAATGGACCCGTTAGAATTTTAACTGAGTAAAAAGCACAAAAATCGAGTTTTTGCAATATAATTGTGTTGAAAAGCTCGTAATCAATTGTATGAACTCCTAAATTTGGATTAAAACATATTTTGCAACCCTTTTGTAGAGGTTTCGGACGAGCGGGTCTAATTGGGCCGAACAATGGACCCATTAGAATATTAACTGAGTAAAAAGAACAGAAATCTAGTTTTTGCTATATAATCATGTTAAAAAGCACTTAATCAATTATATGAACTCCTAAAATTTGATTAAAACTTATTTTGCGATCTTTTTTTTAAAGGTTTCGGACGAGCGGGTCTAAATGGGCCGAACAATGGACCCGTTAGAATATTAACTGAGTAAAAAGAACAGAAATTGAGTTTTTGCAATATAATTGTTTTGAAAAGCTCGTAATCAATTATATGAACTCCTAAATTTTGATTAAAACTTATTTTGCGGTCCTTTTTGTAAGGTTTCGGACGAGCGAGTCGAAATGGGCAGAACAATGGACCCGTTAGAATTTTAACCGAGTAAAAAGTATAGAAATTGAGTTTTTGCAATATAATCGTGTTGAAAAGCTCGTAATCAATTATATGAACTCCTAAAATTTGATTCTAACTTATTTTAAAACCCTTTTGTAGAGGTTTCGGACGAGCGGGTCTAAATGGGCCGAACAATGGACCCGTTAGATTTTTAACTGAGTAAAAAGCACAAAAATCGAGTTTTTGCATTATAATTGGGTTGAAAAGCTCGTAATCAATTATATGAACTCCTAAAATTTGATTCTAACATATTTTGCGGTCTTTTTTTGTAAAGGTTTCGGACGAGCGGGTCTAAATGAGCCGAACAATGGACCCGTTAGAATTTTAACTGAGTAAAAAGTACAGAAATCGAGTTTTTGCAATATAATCGTATTGAAAAGTTCGTAATCAATTGTATGAACCCCTAAATTTGGATTAAAACTTATTTTGCAACCCTTTTGTAAAGGTTTCGGACGAGCGGGTCTAAATGGGTCGAACAATGGACCCGTTAGAATTTTAACTGAGTAAAAATTACAGAAATTGAGTTTTTGCAATATAATCGTGTTGAAAAGCTCGTAATCAATTGCATGAACTCCTAAATTTTGATTAAAACTTATTTTGCAACCCTTTTGTAGAGGTTTCGGACGAGCGAGTCTAAATGGGCCGAACAATGGACCCGTTAGAATTTTAACTGAGTAAAAAGCACAAAAATCGAGTTTTTGCAATATAATTGTGTTGAAAAGCTCGTAATCAATTGTATGAACTCCTAAATTTGGATTAAAACATATTTTGCAACCCTTTTGTAGAGGTTTCGGACGAGCGGGTCTAATTGGGCCGAACAATGGACCCATTAGAATATTAACTGAGTAAAAAGAACAGAAATCTAGTTTTTGCTATATAATCATGTTAAAAAGCACTTAATCAATTATATGAACTCCTAAAATTTGATTAAAACTTATTTTGCGATCTTTTTTTTAAAGGTTTCGGACGAGCGGGTCTAAATGGGCCGAACAATGGGCCCGTTAGAATATTAACTGAGTAAAAAGAACAGAAATCGAGTTTTTGCAATATAATTGTTTTGAAAAGCTCGTAATCAATTATATGAACTCCTAAATTTTGATTAAAACTTATTTTCGGTCCTTTTTGTAAGGTTTCGGAAGAGCGAGTCGAAATGGGCAGAACAATGGACCCGTTAGAATTTTAACCGAGTAAAAAGTATAGAAATTGAGTTTTTGCAATATAATCGTGTTGAAAAGCTCGTAATCAATTATATGAACTCCTAAAATTTGATTCTAACTTATTTTAAAACCCTTTTGTAGAGGTTTCGGACGAGCGGGTCTAAATGGGCCGAACAATGGACCCGTTAGAATTTTAACTGAGTAAAAAGCACAAAAATCGAGTTTTTGCGTTATAATTGGGTTGAAAAGCTCGTAATCAATTATATGAACTCCTAAAATTTGATTCTAACATATTTTGCGGTCTTTTTTGTAAAGGTTTCGGACGAGCGGGTCTAAATGGGCCGAACAATGGACCCGTTAGAATTTTAACTGAGTAAAAAGTACAGAAATCGAGTTTTTGCAATATAATCGTATTGAAAAGCTCGTAATCAATTGTATGAACCCCTAAATTTGGATTAAAACTTATTTTGCAACCCTTTTGTAAAGGTTTCGGACGAGCGGGTCTAAATGGGTCGAACAATGGACCCGTTAGAATTTTAACTGAGTAAAAATTACAGAAATTGAGTTTTTGCAATATAATCGTGTTGAAAAGCTCGTAATCAATTGCATGAACTCCTAAATTTTGATTAAAACTTATTTTGCAACCCTTTTGTAGAGGTTTCGGACGAGCGAGTCTAAATGGGCCGAACAATGGACCCGTTAGAATTTTAACTGAGTAAAAAGCACAAAAATCGAGTTTTTGCAATATAATTGTGTTGAAAAGCTCGTAATCAATTGTATGAACTCCTAAATTTGGATTAAAACATATTTTGCAACCCTTTTGTAGAGGTTTCGGACGAGCGGGTCTAATTGGGCCGAACAATGGACCCATTAGAATATTAACTGAGTAAAAAGAACAGAAATCTAGTTTTTGCTATATAATCATGTTAAAAAGCACTTAATCAATTATATGAACTCCTAAAATTTGATTAAAACTTATTTTGCGATCTTTTTTTTAAAGGTTTCGGACGAGCGGGTCTAAATGGGCCGAACAATGGACCCGTTAGAATATTAACTGAGTAAAAAGAACAGAAATCGAGTTTTTGCAATATAATTGTTTTGAAAAGCTCGTAATCAATTATATGAACTCCTAAATTTTGATTAAAACTTATTTTGCGGTCCTTTTTGTAAGGTTTCGGAAGAGCGAGTCGAAATGGGCAGAACAATGGACCCGTTAGAATTTTAACCGAGTAAAAAGTATAGAAATTGAGTTTTTGCAATATAATCGTGTTGAAAAGCTCGTAATCAATTATATGAACTCCTAAAATTTGATTCTAACTTATTTTAAAACCCTTTTGTAGAGGTTTCGGACGAGCGGGTCTAAATGGGCCGAACAATGGACCCGTTAGAATTTTAACTGAGTAAAAAGCACAAAAATCGAGTTTTTGCATTATAATTGGGTTGAAAAGCTCGTAATCAATTATATGAACTCCTAAAATTTGATTCTAACATATTTTGCGGTCTTTTTTGTAAAGGTTTCGGACGAGCGGGTCTAAATGGGCCGAACAATGGACCCGTTAGAATTTTAACTGAGTAAAAAGTACAGAAATCGAGTTTTTGCAATATAATCGTATTGAAAAGCTCGTAATCAATTGTATGAACCCCTAAATTTGGATTAAAACTTATTTTGCAACCCTTTTGTAAAGGTTTCGGACGAGCGGGTCTAAATGGGTCGAACAATGGACCCGTTAGAATTTTAACTGAGTAAAAATTACAGAAATTGAGTTTTTGCAATATAATCGTGTTGAAAAGCTCGTAATCAATTGCATGAACTCCTAAATTTTGATTAAAACTTATTTTGCAACCCTTTTGTAGAGGTTTCGGACGAGCGGGTCTAAATGGGCCGAACAATGGACCCGTTAGAATTTTAACTGAGTAAAAAGCACAAAAATCGAGTTTTTGCAATATAATTGTGTTGAAAAGCTCGTAATCAATTGTATGAACTCCTAAATTTGGATTAAAACATATTTTGCAACCCTTTTGTAGAGGTTTCGGACGAGCGGGTCTAATTGGGCCGAACAATGGACCCATTAGAATATTAACTGAGTAAAAAGAACAGAAATCTAGTTTTTGCTATATAATCATGTTAAAAAGCACTTAATCAATTATATGAACTCCTAAAATTTGATTAAAACTTATTTTGCGATCTTTTTTTTAAAGGTTTCGGACGATCGGGTCTAAATGGGCCGAACAATGGACCCGTTAGAATTTTAACCGAGTAAAAAGTACAGAAATCAAGTTTTCGGAATATAGTCATGTGGAAAGCTCGCAATCAATTATATGAAATCCTAAAATTTGATTCTTACTTGTTTTGCTGTCTTTTTTGTAGAAGTTTCGGACGAGCGGGTCAAAATGGGGCGAACAATGGACCCTTTAGAAGTTTAACTGAGTAAAAAGAACAGAAATCGTGTTTTTGCAATATAATCGTGTTGAAAAGCTCATAAACAATTGTACGACCTCCTAAATTTTGATTAAAACTTATTTTGCAACCCTTTTGTAGAGGTTTCGGATGAGCGGGTCTAAATGGGCCGAACAATGGACCCGTTAGAATTTTAACTGAGTAAAAAGAACTATAATCGAGATTTTGCAATATAATCATGTTGAAAAGCTCGTAATCAATTATATGAACTCCTAAAATTTGGATTAAAACTTATTTTGCGGTCTTTTTTGTAAAGGTTTCGAACGAGCGGGTCTAAATGGGCCGAACAATGGACCCGTTAGAATTTTAACTGAGTAAAAAGTACAGAAAATCGAGTTTTTGCAATATAATCGTATTGAAAAGCTCGTAATCAATTGTAAGAACCCCTAAATTTGGATTAAAACTTATTTTGCAACCCTTTTGTAGAGGTTTCGGACGAGCGGGTCTAAATGGGTCGAATAATGGACCCGTTAGAATTTTAACTGAGTAAAAATTACAGAAATCGAGTTTTTGCAATATAATCATGTTGAAAAGCTCGTAATCAATTGCATGAACTCCTAAATTTTGATTCAAACTTATTTTGCAACCCTTTGTAGAGGTTTCGGACAAGCGAGTCTAAATGGGCCGAACAATGGTCCCGTTAGAATTTTTACTGAGTAAAAAGCACAAAAATCGAGTTTTTGCAATATAATTGTGTTGAAAAGCTCGTAATCAATTGTATGAACTCCTAAATTTGGATTAAAACTTATTTTGCAACCCTTTTGTAGAGGTTTCGGACGAGCGGGTCTAAATGGGCCGAACAATGGACCCGTTAGAATTTGACTCTAACTTGTTTTACGGTCTTTTTTGTAGAGGTTTCGGACGAGCGGGTCTAAATGGGCCGAACAATGGACCCGTTAGAATTTTAACTGAGTAGAAAGTACAGAAAATCGAGTTTTTGCAATATAATCGTATTGAAAAGCTCGTAATCAATTGTAAGAACCCTAAATTTGGATTAAAACTTATTTTGCAACCCTTTTGTAGAGGTTTCGGACGAGCGGGTCTAAATGGGTCGAATAATGGGCCCGTTAGAATTTTAACTGAGTAAAAAGCACAAAAATCGAGTTTTTGCATTATAATTGGGTTGAAAAGCTCGTAATCAATTGCATGAACTCCTAAATTTTGATTAAAACTTATTTTGCAACCCTTTTGTAGAGGTTTCGGACGAGCGAGTCTAAATGGGCCGAACAATGGACCCGTTAGAATTTTAACTGAGTAAAAAGCACAAAAATCGAGTTTTTGCAATATAATTGTGTTGAAAAGCTCGTAATCAATTGTATGAACTCCTAAATTTGGATTAAAACATATTTTGCAACCCTTTTGTAGAGGTTTCGGACGAGCGGGTCTAATTGGGCCGAACAATGGACCCATTAGAATATTAACTGAGTAAAAAGAACAGAAATCTAGTTTTTGCTATATAATCATGTTAAAAAGCACTTAATCAATTATATGAACTCCTAAAATTTGATTAAAACTTATTTTGCGATCTTTTTTTTAAAGGTTTCGGACGAGCGGGTCTAAATGGGCCGAACAATGGACCCGTTAGAATATTAACTGAGTAAAAAGAACAGAAATCGAGTTTTTGCAATATAATTGTTTTGAAAAGCTCGTAATCAATTATATGAACTCCTAAATTTTGATTAAAACTTATTTTGCGGTCCTTTTTGTAAGGTTTCGGAAGAGCGAGTCGAAATGGGCAGAACAATGGACCCGTTAGAATTTTAACCGAGTAAAAAGTATAGAAATTGAGTTTTTGCAATATAATCGTGTTGAAAAGCTCGTAATCAATTATATGAACTCCTAAAATTTGATTCTAACTTATTTTAAAACCCTTTTGTAGAGGTTTCGGACGAGCGGGTCTAAATGGGCCGAACAATGGACCCGTTAGAATTTTAACTGAGTAAAAAGCACAAAAATCGAGTTTTTGCATTATAATTGGGTTGAAAAGCTCGTAATCAATTATATGAACTCCTAAAATTTGATTCTAACATATTTTGCGGTCTTTTTTGTAAAGGTTTCGGACGAGCGGGTCTAAATGGGCCGAACAATGGACCCGTTAGAATTTTAACTGAGTAAAAAGTACAGAAATCGAGTTTTTGCAATATAATCGTATTGAAAAGCTCGTAATCAATTGTATGAACCCCTAAATTTGGATTAAAACTTATTTTGCAACCCTTTTGTAAAGGTTTCGGACGAGCGGGTCTAAATGGGTCGAACAATGGACCCGTTAGAATTTTAACTGAGTAAAAATTACAGAAATTGAGTTTTTGCAATATAATCGTGTTGAAAAGCTCGTAATCAATTGCATGAACTCCTAAATTTTGATTAAAACTTATTTTGCAACCCTTTTGTAGAGGTTTCGGACGAGCGAGTCTAAATGGGCCGAACAATGGACCCGTTAGAATTTTAACTGAGTAAAAAGCACAAAAATCGAGTTTTTGCAATATAATTGTGTTGAAAAGCTCGTAATCAATTGTATGAACTCCTAAATTTGGATTAAAACATATTTTGCAACCCTTTTGTAGAGGTTTCGGACGAGCGGGTCTAATTGGGCCGAACAATGGACCCATTAGAATATTAACTGAGTAAAAAGAACAGAAATCTAGTTTTTGCTATATAATCATGTTAAAAAGCACTTAATCAATTATATGAACTCCTAAAATTTGATTAAAACTTATTTTGCGATCTTTTTTTTAAAGGTTTCGGACGATCGGGTCTAAATGGGCCGAACAATGGACCCGTTAGAATTTTAACTGAGTAAAAAGTACAGAAATCAAGTTTTCGGAATATAGTCATGTGGAAAGCTCGCAATCAATTATATGAAATCCTAAAATTTGATTCTTACTTGTTTTGCTGTCTTTTTTGTAGAAGTTTCGGACGAGCGGGTCAAAATGGGGCGAACAATGGACCCTTTAGAAGTTTAACTGAGTAAAAAGAACAGAAATCGTGTTTTTGCAATATAATCGTGTTGAAAAGCTCATAAACAATTGTACGACCTCCTAAATTTTGATTAAAACTTATTTTGCAACCCTTTTGTAGAGGTTTCGGATGAGCGGGTCTAAATGGGCCGAACAATGGACCCGTTAGAATTTTAACTGAGTAAAAAGAACTATAATCGAGATTTTGCAATATAATCATGTTGAAAAGCTCGTAATCAATTATATGAACTCCTAAAATTTGGATTAAAACTTATTTTGCGGTCTTTTTTGTAAAGGTTTCGAACGAGCGGGTCTAAATGGGCCGAACAATGGACCCGTTAGAATTTTAACTGAGTAAAAAGTACAGAAAATCGAGTTTTTGCAATATAATCGTATTGAAAAGCTCGTAATCAATTGTAAGAACCCCTAAATTTGGATTAAAACTTATTTTGCAACCCTTTTGTAGAGGTTTCGGACGAGCGGGTCTAAATGGGTCGAATAATGGACCCGTTAGAATTTTAACTGAGTAAAAATTACAGAAATCGAGTTTTTGCAATATAATCATGTTGAAAAGCTCGTAATCAATTGCATGAACTCCTAAATTTTGATTCAAACTTATTTTGCAACCCTTTGTAGAGGTTTCGGACAAGCGAGTCTAAATGGGCCGAACAATGGTCCCGTTAGAATTTTTACTGAGTAAAAAGCACAAAAATCGAGTTTTTGCAATATAATTGTGTTGAAAAGCTCGTAATCAATTGTATGAACTCCTAAATTTGGATTAAAACTTATTTTGCAACCCTTTTGTAGAGGTTTCGGACGAGCGGGTCTAAATGGGCCGAACAATGGACCCGTTAGAATTTGACTCTAACTTGTTTTACGGTCTTTTTTGTAGAGGTTTCGGACGAGCGGGTCTAAATGGGCCGAACAATGGACCCGTTAGAATTTTAACTGAGTAGAAAGTACAGAAAATCGAGTTTTTGCAATATAATCGTATTGAAAAGCTCGTAATCAATTGTAAGAACCCTAAATTTGGATTAAAACTTATTTTGCAACCCTTTTGTAGAGGTTTCGGACGAGCGGGTCTAAATGGGTCGAATAATGGGCCCGTTAGAATTTTAACTGAGTAAAAAGCACAAAAATCGAGTTTTTGCATTATAATTGGGTTGAAAAGCTCGTAATCAATTGCATGAACTCCTAAATTTTGATTAAAACTTATTTTGCAACCCTTTTGTAGAGGTTTCGGACGAGCGAGTCTAAATGGGCCGAACAATGGACCCGTTAGAATTTTAACTGAGTAAAAAGCACAAAAATCGAGTTTTTGCAATATAATTGTGTTGAAAAGCTCGTAATCAATTGTATGAACTCCTAAATTTGGATTAAAACATATTTTGCAACCCTTTTGTAGAGGTTTCGGACGAGCGGGTCTAATTGGGCCGAACAATGGACCCATTAGAATATTAACTGAGTAAAAAGAACAGAAATCTAGTTTTTGCTATATAATCATGTTAAAAAGCACTTAATCAATTATATGAACTCCTAAAATTTGATTAAAACTTATTTTGCGATCTTTTTTTTAAAGGTTTCGGACGAGCGGGTCTAAATGGGCCGAACAATGGACCCGTTAGAATATTAACTGAGTAAAAAGAACAGAAATCGAGTTTTTGCAATATAATTGTTTTGAAAAGCTCGTAATCAATTATATGAACTCCTAAATTTTGATTAAAACTTATTTTGCGGTCCCTTTTGTAAGGTTTCGGAAGAGCGAGTCGAAATGGGCAGAACAATGGACCCGTTAGAATTTTAACCGAGTAAAAAGTATAGAAATTGAGTTTTTGCAATATAATCGTGTTGAAAAGCTCGTAATCAATTATATGAACTCCTAAAATTTGATTCTAACTTATTTTAAAACCCTTTTGTAGAGGTTTCGGACGAGCGGGTCTAAATGGGCCGAACAATGGACCCGTTAGAATTTTAACTGAGTAAAAAGCACAAAAATCGAGTTTTTGCATTATAATTGGGTTGAAAAGCTCGTAATCAATTATATGAACTCCTAAAATTTGATTCTAACATATTTTGCGGTCTTTTTTGTAAAGGTTTCGGACGAGCGGGTCTAAATGGGCCGAACAATGGACCCGTTAGAATTTTAACTGAGTAAAAAGTACAGAAATCGAGTTTTTGCAATATAATCGTATTGAAAAGCTCGTAATCAATTGTATGAACCCCTAAATTTGGATTAAAACTTATTTTGCAACCCTTTTGTAAAGGTTTCGGACGAGCGGGTCTAAATGGGTCGAACAATGGACCCGTTAGAATTTTAACTGAGTAAAAATTACAGAAATTGAGTTTTTGCAATATAATCGTGTTGAAAAGCTCGTAATCAATTGCATGAACTCCTAAATTTTGATTAAAACTTATTTTGCAACCCTTTTGTAGAGGTTTCGGACGAGCGAGTCTAAATGGGCCGAACAATGGACCCGTTAGAATTTTAACTGAGTAAAAAGCACAAAAATCGAGTTTTTGCAATATAATTGTGTTGAAAAGCTCGTAATCAATTGCATGAACTCCTAAATTTGGATTAAAACATATTTTGCAACCCTTTTGTAGAGGTTTCGGACGAGCGGGTCTAATTGGGCCGAACAATGGACCCATTAGAATATTAACTGAGTAAAAAGAACAGAAATCTAGTTTTTGCTATATAATCATGTTAAAAAGCACTTAATCAATTATATGAACTCCTAAAATTTGATTAAAACTTATTTTGCGATCTTTTTTTTAAAGGTTTCGGACGATCGGGTCTAAATGGGCCGAACAATGGACCCGTTAGAATTTTAACTGAGTAAAAAGTACAGAAATCAAGTTTTCGGAATATAGTCATGTGGAAAGCTCGCAATCAATTATATGAAATCCTAAAATTTGATTCTTACTTGTTTTGCTGTCTTTTTTGTAGAAGTTTCGGACGAGCGGGTCAAAATGGGGCGAACAATGGACCCTTTAGAAGTTTAACTGAGTAAAAAGAACAGAAATCGTGTTTTTGCAATATAATCGTGTTGAAAAGCTCATAAACAATTGTACGACCTCCTAAATTTTGATTAAAACTTATTTTGCAACCCTTTTGTAGAGGTTTCGGATGAGCGGGTCTAAATGGGCCGAACAATGGACCCGTTAGAATTTTAACTGAGTAAAAAGAACTATAATCGAGATTTTGCAATATAATCATGTTGAAAAGCTCGTAATCAATTATATGAACTCCTAAAATTTGGATTAAAACTTATTTTGCGGTCTTTTTTGTAAAGGTTTCGAACGAGCGGGTCTAAATGGGCCGAACAATGGACCCGTTAGAATTTTAACTGAGTAAAAAGTACAGAAAATCGAGTTTTTGCAATATAATCGTATTGAAAAGCTCGTAATCAATTGTAAGAACCCCTAAATTTGGATTAAAACTTATTTTGCAACCCTTTTGTAGAGGTTTCGGACGAGCGGGTCTAAATGGGTCGAATAATGGACCCGTTAGAATTTTAACTGAGTAAAAATTACAGAAATCGAGTTTTTGCAATATAATCATGTTGAAAAGCTCGTAATCAATTGCATGAACTCCTAAATTTTGATTCAAACTTATTTTGCAACCCTTTGTAGAGGTTTCGGACAAGCGAGTCTAAATGGGCCGAACAATGGTCCCGTTAGAATTTTTACTGAGTAAAAAGCACAAAAATCGAGTTTTTGCAATATAATTGTGTTGAAAAGCTCGTAATCAATTGTATGAACTCCTAAATTTGGATTAAAACTTATTTTGCAACCCTTTTGTAGAGGTTTCGGACGAGCGGGTCTAAATGGGCCGAACAATGGACCCGTTAGAATTTGACTCTAACTTGTTTTACGGTCTTTTTTGTAGAGGTTTCGGACGAGCGGGTCTAAATGGGCCGAACAATGGACCCGTTAGAATTTTAACTGAGTAGAAAGTACAGAAAATCGAGTTTTTGCAATATAATCGTATTGAAAAGCTCGTAATCAATTGTAAGAACCCTAAATTTGGATTAAAACTTATTTTGCAACCCTTTTGTAGAGGTTTCGGACGAGCGGGTCTAAATGGGTCGAATAATGGGCCCGTTAGAATTTTAACTGAGTAAAAATTACAGAAATCGAGTTTTTGCAATATAATCGTGTTGAAAAGCTCGTAATCAATTGCATGAACTCCTAAATTTTGATTAAAACTTATTTTGCAACCCTTTTGTAGAGGTTTCGGACGAGCGAGTCTAAATGGGCCGAACAATGGTCCCGTTAAAATTTTAACTGAGTAAAAAGCACAAAAATCGAGTTTTTGCAATATAATTGTGTTGAAAAGCTCGTAATCAATTGTATGAACTCCTAAATTTGGATTAAAGTTTATTTTGCAACCCTTTTGTAGAGGTTTCGGACGAGCGGGTCTAAATGGGCCGAACAATGGACCCGTTAGAATTTGACTCTAACTTGTTTTGCGGTCTTTTTTGTAGAGGTTTCGGACGAGCGGGTCTAAATGGGCCGAAAAATGGACCCGTTAGAATATTAACTGAGTAAAAAGAACAGAAATCGAGTTTTTGCTATATAATCGTGTTGAAAAGCTCGTAATCAATTATATGAACTCCTAAATTTTGATTAAAAATTATTTTGCGGTCCTTTTTGTACGGTTTCGGACGAGCGAGTCTAAATAGGCAGAACAATGGACCGGTTAGAATTTTAACCGAGTAAATAGTATAGAAATTGAGTTTTTGCAATATAATCGTGTTGAAAAGCTCTTAATCAATTATATGAACTCCTAAAATTTGATTCTAACTTATTTTGCGATCTTTTTTGTAAAGGTTTCGGACGAGCGGGTCTAAATGGGCCGAACAATGGACCCGTTAGAATTTTAACTGAGTAAAAAGCACAAAAATTGAGTTTTTGCAATATAATTGTGTTGAAAAGCTCGTAATCAATTGTATGAACTCCTAAATTTGGATTAAAACATATTTTGCAACCCTTTTGTAGTGGTTTCGGACGAGCGGGTCTAAATGGGCCGAACAATAGACCCTTTAGAATATTAACTGAGGAAAAAGAACAGAAATCGCGTTTTTGCAATATAATCGTGTTGAAAAGCTCTTAATCAATTATATGAACTCCTAAAATTTGATTCTAACTTATTTTGCGATCTTTTTCGTAAAGGTTTCGGACGAGCGGGTCTAAATGGGCCGAACAGTGGACCCGTTAGAATTTTAACTGAGTAAAAAGTATAGAAATCGAGTTTTTGCAATATAATCGTGTTGAAAAGCTCGTAATCAATTATATGCATTCCTAAATTTGGATTAAAACTTATTTTGCAACCCTTTTTGTATAGGTTTCGGACGATCTGGTCTAAATAGTCCGAACAATGGACCCGTTAGAATTTTTTTTTTTGAAGAAAGGGCCTCATTAAAAACCCCACTAAACCTTACTGGGCTAGCCCAGCAAAGCCCTAGGAGGGGAAAAGAGTGCCCAAAATATATTATAAATCAAGGTGGTTGGTTAACAACCGGTACAAAAGTTCGTAGAGCATCGGGCAAGCCCGGCCCAAAATACATGGATGAATGAAAGTGCAAAGCCCAATTGGCTACAGAATGAGCTAAAACGTTAGCTCCACGCGGTACATAATGTAAACTAAGACCTGATACATTGTCAATTAAAGATCTAGTATCCTGCAACTGGCGCTGAATAGGGGAGGCACCTTCGCCTGCTCTACACAACCGATTGATCAGCAGGGCCGCATCTGATTCAAGAAGAAACCCAGTCCAACCCGCCTCCACACCTAATTGGACGCCATCCGATATCGCCTGTAGCTCTGCCGACGTAGAATCGGCAATAGTGTCCAAGTAAACAGCTCGTCCAAGCAGGATAGCTCCAGTAGCATCACGGGCCACGATGCCAATTCCAGCCGATCCTGTAGAAGGGTGAAAAGCACCATCAACATTGATTTTGATTGATCCAGCTGGCGGCGGCCTCCAGACAGGTGGGGAAAGTGCTGTCGTCGTATGCTGCCTCGTCGTGGGAATGTCTGCTGTGGCCGTTAGGTAGTCGCGAAGTAGATCCTGTGAGTTCATCAAGGTGAGCCAAGGGGGCTGCAGACGCTGAGAATGGACCCACTCATTCCTCCTATTCCAAAGATTCCACAGTGTAGTTAGGAGGAGATCAAATTGTGCGCAGGGGAGGAGCCTAGCTCCTTGTTCCAACCAAAGTGACATCGAGGTTGCGCTGCTATCACGAAGTGCGCTCGGGAAACCTGCAAGGCGGAGTGTCTCAGCAGCGCCTGGACAGTGCAGATTCGAGCATCGAAGGGCAGAACAGACACATGCCGTTGCCCAATCCAATAGTCGCAAGTCGGTCACCTGTGGGTAGCGCTCCCCGTCCTACCCGCCATCCAAAGGTGCGGACTTTCGGGAGTGTGTTGGATTTAGCAATAATCTTCCATAGAGGGTTCGGACGCTCAAGAGGTCGTGGGGGCTGACGTAAGAATAGGTAACCGGAGCGTACGGAATAAATATTGGTATCATGAAAGCCCCATAGCAAGGTATCGCGTTGGACATCAGATATTGGTACTTGCAATATGTGGGCTGCGTCATCTTCGTCAAAATGTTGACGTACTTTATGTTCATCCCATGCATTATGATGATGAATCATAAAATCTCCGCATCGCAAGGGTATTTCCTCATTATCTTGATAACTACCAAAAAAGGAGAGCCCACTAGATCTACCCCAATTATCACGATGGATGCGCAGACGACTATTTATTCCAGGTCTCCAGAAGAAACCGGATTGTAATTGTTGCAAAGCCTGCCATATACCTCTCCAAGCATAGGAGGCTCGGTGGTCAACTTTCGCCTCCATAATATTCCTGGATGGATAATAGCGTGATTTGAGGACCCGAGCGAGTAAGGAGTCGGGCGAGTGGATTAGTCGCCAGATTTGTTTCCCAAGGAGGGAAATATTAAAGTCCCTTAGATCACGGAAACCCATGCCCCCCACAGCTTTGGGGGTGCACATAGTATCCCAGGAGAGCATGGGCCATCCATTTTTGTTACTTCTGCCCGTCCACCAGTAACGGCGGATTGATCGTGTCGCATCATCCACAATGTTCTGTGGGAGAAAATAACATGACATGACATATTGAGGCAAAGCTTGCGCCACTGATTTTATGAGAACTTCACGCCCACTGTATGACAGCAAGTTAGTATCCCATTTAGTCATGCGAGAATTGACTTTGTCTCTAATGAAACCAAGACTGGCCGTTCGATTCCTCCCGATGAGAAGAGGGACACCTAGATATGTTCCAGGGTCATCAACCAAACGGATGCCAAGAGTATGTTGGAGCGCATGTGTGAAGTCCCTCGAACAGAGGGAGCTACAAAAGGCAGTCGACTTTGAAAAGTTGACTGACTGACCTGAGGATGCCTCATACAGCCGGAGAATTTCCTTCAACTGGTCTATTTCCCCTGGGCAGTTACGGACAAAGACAATACTATCATCCGCAAAGAGCAGATGGTTAATTCTTGGGCCACGTCTATTGGCCTGTAACCCAATTAGACGTCCCGAATGCTGTTCAGCCTCAAGGGCCGCTGAAAGCCCTTGGGAGCAGATTAAAAAGAGAAAAGGCGAGAGAGGGTCCCCTTGCTGAATTCCTCTAGTCGGAAAGAACTCATTTGATAGAGTGCCATTAAGCCGAACTGAAAAAGAAACAGTGGATACACATCGGAGCAGTAATTGTACCCATTCAGATGCAAACCCCATACGTAACATTACGTCTTTAAGAAAAGACCATTCAACCTTATCAAAAGCTTTTTCCATATCGAGCTTCAAGGCAGCCCCCTGATATATCGAAGCGGTATTAGTATGGAGGGTATGCACAAGTTCGTGCGCAATCAAAATATTGTCAGTAATGTTCCGACCACTGACAAAAGCAGCTTGCGCATCACTGATACAATATGGTAATATAGGTTTAAGTCTATTCACAAGAACCTTAGCTATGGTCTTGTAGATAACAGTACATAAGCTGATCGGTCGAAATTGACGCATGTTTGAGGCGTCGGGCACCTTTGGGATGAGGACAATGATAGCTTTGTTTACCGTTGCCATATCCTCTTCGCCTCGTAACAGGCGCAAACAAAGGCGTATAAACTCAGGTCCTATGACGTCCCAGTATTGTCTATAGAAACTACTAGGGAAGCCGTCAAAGCCTGGGGCTTTCCTAGGGCCGATATCCCTGAAAGCTGTGGTTACCTCTTCTTCAGTGAAGGGTCGTAGCAAAGATGTATTCATTTCAGCACTAACCACTGGGGTAATATGTTCCAAGAGCACCGGAGAGGGGCTTGGATTAGACGATGTGAATAAATCCTGAAAATACTCGGATGCAATTCGAAGAAGCTCAGGTTTCTCTGTATGCCAAGTTTGGTCCACATCGAAAAGACCACGTATGGTGTTCTTTTTCCGTCGCTTAGAAGCTCGAGCATGGAAAAAGGAAGTGTTCTTATCACCTTGCGAAAGCCAGGTAACACGAGAACGTTGTGCCCAGTATGCTTCCTTGGCATCCAGAAGGCGTTTAAGTTCCAATTTTGCGTCACGGAGATTGAGTAACATGTTTTGTGACAATCTTCTCCTACGCATATAGGAGTTAATTTTACGCTGAAGTTCAGCTATGCGATTGTTGGAGGTGGAGCGTCTAGTCGCTTGCCAATCATGTAAGTGGTTCCCTACGACGGTCAGTTTGTCGAGTAGAGTGCCCGACGCGTTGGACCACACTTGGTGAACCGTGGAGACACATGACGGGTCCTTTGCCCAGCATGCCTCGAATCGGAAATGGTCACCAGTATGCGCATCATATTGGCCACGATGCGCGTGAGGTGTAGTACGTGTAGTGTCCATAATAATGATGTAGTGATCCGAATTCGGAGAAAAAATATCCCTACATTGGAATGTTAAGTGGGCATTGAGCCATGCATTGCATGCAAGATATCTATCCAGACATTCACAAACAGGTGTAACGTTTGGCCCAGTACGCGACCAAGTGAACCAACCCGAACATGGTTTGCAATAAAAAATCCCATTACGTACAAGGCACTCGCGAAAGTTGGTGATTTGTGATTGCGTTCGACGACCTCCGCCTTGTTTTTCGGAGTCTGATAAAATATCGTTTAGGTCCCCTCCAATTAACCAAGATAGAGGTGAATTCTTACTAAGGGAATCAATGAGTTCCCACGTTTTATATTTCATGCTAGTTTCGGCAAACCCATAGATTCCAGTAAAACGAAAGCAATCATCGGAAGATGTAACAATGGAATCTATATGACGATCAGAATACGATAAAAGATCAACATTCAATTTATTATTCCAAAGCAATATTAAACCAGAGCAATTTGGACTACTTTTCACATGGAAGCAGCCCTCCATATCTAAAGAAAGTTTCAATCTTTCAAAATTAAAATTACATAACCGAGTCTCAGATAAGAAAATTATCAAAGGTTCTAATTTGCGGACCATTGAAATAAGCCCTCGAACTGCCTCTGGTGAACCAAGCCCACGGCAGTTCCAGCACATAAGCCTCATTTCTCTCGGCGGGGTTGAATATCAACCGCCGCCGAAGAGACTTTGCTGCTCATCCCAGCTTTAGAGTGTTTAGTTTTTTCTGTAGGAACTGTTCCGTGCTTTGCCGGTCGTAATGGAACCTTTAGAGAGGTACGTGGACGTTTAGCCAACGTAGGAGCAGTCAAGGGAGGGCTGCGTTTTGCCTTGCGTGGTTCGAGAGCATTCTTTGGTGGGCTCGAGGAAGTAGCGAGCCAATCCTCAAAATCTGGGTTGACAAAGGCATTACTTCCATGTCTAGCGGTAGTAGACTTAGCCGGCACTGCAGTGGGCACCGTGAAGCCTTCAGAATCGATCAAGACGAACCTCTTGTTCGGTGGAGTGAAAGATACATCCTCAGCCATTGTGGCTGTCTTGGCAGCATCGGGGGCACCCGTATTTGCTGATTCCGCATCGGCTGGGATGACAGCTATGGGGGCTACATCAAGAGCTTCAACCAAGAGCTGTCCCGTGGCCTCCCCATCCGAATCCGCCATTAGCTCCTCAGGAGCAGCAACAGGCGCGAATGGAGCTGGCTGCTCCTGCAGCGTTGCCGCACCCAGGGGTGCTGTAGCATCAGCAACCTTGGCAACTGGCTGCTCCTGCATCAGTTCCGCACCCAGGGGTGCTGCAGTATCAGCGGTTTTGGCATCAGCAGTGGCTGGCTGCCCTGGAATGCGTTCTTTCCTCGAAGCCGAGGCTGCCGCTTCTGAATGTTTCATGGCTGAGACAGCATCAGCTACCGCCACTGACTTTCCTTTACGTTCTGGTCCTGAGGAGCAGAGTCGACAAAGGGAATAGTAAATATAAATAGTAGGAAAAATTCCCACTAAGTAGAAAAAAACTACAACAATTTCAGGATAACATGTAGATGATACATGTATTGATGTGTTTCCCTTTGGTTGATCCTTCACCTGCAATGAGGCAAAAAGATGATGTAAATCATCGTAAAATGGAAGGCAAAAATAATAAAACATAATCCAATTCCAAAGTGAGTACATATTGTGAAATAGCCATGTACCATTGTTAGCCATCGAAGGCTTAGCAGGCTCAAAATAACTAACCCTTCCTCTGGTAGTTATTTTAGATTTCTTCTTTGGTGCCGGAGCACGTAACCAATCTCCATACTGTTGGGGCACGGTTTTGTCATCCTTAAAATCCACACAAGTGGCTTTAAGGTGGCACAAAATACCACATCCATGACAGAAAGATGGTAGACTCTCATATTGTATAGGCAGCATCTGGGGGTCTTCATCCTCCTCAAGCTGAACAAACACAAACCATCGCAGCGGCTGGTGTACATCAATTATGACTAGGACTCGGAGGAATTCAGTCATATTCCCCTCCTCCGATTGACGAGAGTTAGTCCCTATTACTGCACCTATCCCTCCGCCAATGGCTCGGCCGGTGGCATTTGCTACCACAACGCTAGTCATCATAGCGATCGGAACACGATGTATTCTTACCCAGATTCGCATCTGGTCATATCGGTATCCCTTAATGGTGAGCTTTGGCTGCACTGGTAAGACTGCAAGCCAATCTTTCTTAAAAGTCCAGGGCCCTCCATTTAGGACAACATCCCTGCAAGCTTTAGTTTCAAACTTAAACAAAAAATGTCCAGAGCCAAGAGATGTTACCGATGAGAGCTTGTATTCTCTCCAAATATTAGTGAAGAGTCGCATCACAACATTCTCTTCATACTCTTTTGTGTTGAACAGTTTTCCGATGAGTGACAATTTGTAGTCATCAAGGGGAATGGCCTTTGTTGAGGCAGGAGCACAGATTACATGTTTCTCTTCTGCTGTAAACTGAAGGTTATCAAAGCGAGAGAGAAAGGAATCGGTGGAAGCCATAAGTGCTTGTGTGTACTCGACGATTGAGAGAGGTTTCACACAACTGAAGTGTAGCGTGGGAAGAGGGAGAAAATGCCTAGTGAACAATATACTTAGGCGAGAAATCTCTATGCAAGGAGAATAATATTCAAACCATTGAGGAAATGGAGAGTCTCGATAAGGATAGGATAATGTGAAATGAAATTTAAAATTCCATATAGATTTTAAAATGTATATGAATTTAATTAATATCCAAATAATAATCGTAAGATTAAAAATTAGAATTAATTGAAATTCATATAGATCATCCCATATAAGAAAACGAATTGAATTTGTATAATTTCCTACTATGCGTAGTGATGTAAGATAAGGAGAAGGAAATTTGAATTTAAGTAATCTCTTGATAATCATTACATTAGAAGAGAATATTAAATTAAATTCAAAGTTATTATTAAGATAATATTCAAAAGAATTGAATTTAATTACTATCTTGATAATTCTGAGATTAAAAGGGAATAGTAATTTTAATTCATGTGAATGACTAGGATTATAGGATAATATTAAATCCCAACCAAGTAGAATTTTATCCCAGAATAGAGATAAATTGAATTTATACAATATCCTAACCAACTTGTGATTAACAGATAATGTAATCAATAATTTGAATTTGAATAGAGTCTTTATAATCATAAGATTATAAAAGGATATGAATTTAAATTCAAATAGAGTAGTGAGGAAGTAGTGAAAGGATTTGAATTTAAAAAATATCTTTTGAATCCTAAGATTTAAAGATAAGTTTATTTTAAACTCAAATAGAGCCCTATAGTGGATGGACTCGTCTAGATAATAAATAGAAAAATACATTTGTATTTTAATATCTATAATCTGTAAATAAAGCATCATTTTAAAATTATTATGTACGATATTAAAATCGTAGTAAGATATTGAATCCCTTAGAAATAGGAATAAGTTAAAAAGTGATATTTTTTGGTGGGATTCCACTGGATTGCATGCAATGCATGGTACACGTGAATGGGCCAAAGTCTCCCATGCAGACTTGTGACGTGGCAGTTCACCATTCCAAAAAAAGAGTGAAACATATCTGGAGCTCCAACAGTTGTGGAGCAATAAGGCTGCTGTCGCCCGGCGGCTAGCGGCCACCCTCTCCCCGATCTGTCGGTTTAATTGACGGTGCTCATGCATCGTGTTAAAACTTAAAATCCATATCGTTGTAGACATGATGATAAAATAAACATAAACCAATATATTATCATTTTGTTGTAGTAACAAAATCGTAGAAGCAAATGAATGAATTTCCTGCATTAACAGCCACTGGCAGATAGTTTCATTCAAAAATAATAATTTCCCCAGCGGTAATTTGCTGTGAAAAGATTGGATACAAGGTCGTTTTGACCAGGAAAATTCCTGTACTCCGTGAACGGAGACAGGGTTTACGAAGGGAATCAAAAATGAAGTCCCAACATATGTGTGATGTACATAAAATACATCATTTGCCTGAACCCGTTAGAATTTTAACTGAGTAAAAAGTACAGAAATCGAGTTTTTACAATATAATCGTGTTGAAACGCTCGTGATCAATTGTATGAACTCCTAAATTTGGATTAACACTTATTTTGCAACCCTTTTGTAGAGGTTTCGGACGAGCGGGATTAAATGGGCCGAACAATGGACCCGTTAGAATTTTAACTGAGTAAAAAGCACAAAAATCGAGTTTTTGCAATATAATCATGTTGAAAAGCTCGTAATCAATTGTATGAACTCCTAAATTTGGATTAAAACTTATTTTGCAGCCCTTTTGTATAGGTTTCTGACGAGCGGGTCTAAATGGGCCGAACAATGGACCCGTTAGAATATTAACTGAGTAAAAAGAACAGAAATCGAGTTTTTGCAATATAATCGTTTTGAAAAGCTCGTATTCAATTATATGAACTCCTAAATTTTGATTAAAACTTATTTTGCGGTCCTTTTTGTAAGGTTTCGGACGAGCGAGTCGAAATGGGCAGAACAATGGACCCGTTAGAATTTTAACCGAGTAAAAAGTATAGAAATTGAGTTTTTGCAATATAATCGTGTTGAAAAGCTCTTAATCAATTATATGAATTCCTAAAATTTGATTATAACTTATTTTGCGATCTTTTTTGTAAAGGTTTCGGACGAGCGGGTCTAAATGGGCCGAACAATGGACCCGTTAGAATTTTAACTGAGTAAAAAGCACAAAAATCGAGTTTTTGCATTATAATTGGGTTGAAAAGCTCGTAATCAATTATATGAACTCCTAAAATTTGATTCTAACATATTTTGCGGTCTTTTTTATAAAGGTTTCGGACGAGCGGGTCTAAATGGGCCGAACAATGGACCCGTTAGAATTTTAACTGAGTAAAAAGTACAGAAATCGAGTTTTTGCAATATAATCGTATTGAAAAGCTCGTAATCAATTCTATGAACCCCTAAATTTGGATTAAAACTTATTTTGCAACCCTTTTGTAGAGGTTTCGGACGAGCGGGTCTAAATGGGTCGAACAATGGACCCGTTAGAATTTTAACTGAGTAAAAATTACAGAAATTGAGTTTTTGCAATATAATCGTGTTGAAAAGCTCGTAATCAATTGCATGAACTCCTAAATTTTGATTAAAACTTATTTTGCAACCCTTTTGTAGAGGTTTCGGACGAGCGAGTCTAAATGGGCCGAACAATGGACCCGTTAGAATTTTAACTGAGTAAAAAGCACAAAAATCGAGTTTTTGCAATATAATTGTGTTGAAAAGCTCGTAATCAATTGTATGAACTCCTAAATTTGGATTAAAACTTATTTTGCAACCCTTTTGTAGAGGTTTCGGACGAGCGGGTCTAAATGGGCCGAACAATGGACCCGTTAGAATATTAACTGAGTAAAAAGAACAGAAATCTAGTTTTTGCAATATAATCATGTTTAAAAGCACTTAATCAATTATATGAACTCATAAAATTTGATTAAAACTTATTTTGCGATCTTTTTTGTAAAGGTTTCGGACGATCGGGTCTAAATGGGCCGAACAATGGACCCGTTAGAATTTTAACTGAGTAAAAAGTACAGAAATCAAGTTTTCGGAATATAGTCATGTTGAAAGCTCGTAATCAATTATATGAAATCCTAAAATTTGATTCTAACTTGTTTTGCGGTCTTTTTTGTAGAAGTTTCGGACGAGCGGGTCAAAATGGGGCGAACAATGGACCCTTTAGAATTTTAACTGAGTAAAAAGAACAGAAATCGTGTTTTTGCAATATAATCGTGTTGAAAAGCTCAAAAACAATTGTACGACCTCCTAAATTTTGATTAAAACTTATTTTGCAATCCTTTTGTAGAGGTTTCGGATGAGCGGGTCTAAATGGGCCGAACAATGGACCCGTTAGAATTTTAACTGAGTAAAAAGAACTGTAAACGAGATTTTGCAATATAATCATGTTGAAAAGTTCTAAATCAATTATATGAACTCCTAAAATTTGGATTAAAACTTATTTTGCGGTCTTTTTTGTAAAGGTTTTGGACGAGCGGGTCTAAATGGGCCGAACAATGGACCCGTTAGAATTTTAACTGAGTAAAAAGTACAGAAAATCGAGTTTTTTCAATATAATCGTATTGAAAAGCTCGTAATCAATTGAAAGAACCCCTAAATTTGGATTAAAACTTATTTTGCAACCCTTTTGTAGAGGTTTCGGACGAGCGGGTCTAAATGGGTCGAGTAATGGACCCGTTAGAATTTTAACTGAGTAAAAATTATAGAAATCGAGTTTTTGCAATATAATCGTGTTGAAAAGCTCGTAATCAATTGCATGAACTCATAAATTTTGATTAAAACTTATTTTGCAACCCTTTTGTAGAGGTTTCGGACGAGCGAGTCTAAATGGGCCGAACAATGGTCCCGTTAGAATTTTAACGGAGTAAAAATCACAAAAATCGAGTTTTTGCAAAATAATTGTGTTGAAAAGCTCGTAATCAATTGTATGAACTCCTAAATTTGGATTAAAACTTATTTTGCAACCCTTTTGTAGAGGTTTCGGACGAGCGGGTCTAAATGGGCCGAACAATGTACCCGTTAGAATTTGACTCTAACTTGTTTTGCGGTCTTTTTTGTAGAGGTTTCGGACGAGCGGGTCTAAATGGGGCGAACAATGGACCCGTTAGAATTTTAACTGAGTAAAAAGTACAGAAATAAAGTTTTGCATTATAGTCATGTTGAAAGCTCGTAATCAATTATATAAAATCCTAAAATTTGATTCTAACTTGTTTGTCGGTCTTTTTTGTAGAAGTTTCGGACGAGCGGGTCTAAATGGGACGAACAATGGACCCGTTAGAATTTTAACTGAGTAAAAAGAACAGAAATCGTGTTTTAGCAATATAATCGTGTTGAAAAGCTCATAAACAATTGTATGAACTCCTAAATTTGGATTAAAACTTATTTTGCAACCTTTTTGTAGAGGTTTCGGACGAGCGAGTCTAAATGGGCCGAATAATGGAACCGTTAGAATTTTAACTGAGTAAAAAGAACTGTAATCGAGTTTTTACAATATAATCATTTTGAAAAGCTCGTAATCAATTATATGCATTCCTAAATTTGGATTAAAACTTATTTTGCAACCCCTTTTGTATAGGTTTCGGGCGATCGGGTCTAAATGGGCCGAACAATGGACCCGTTAAAATTTTAACTGAGTAAAAAGAACTGTAATCGAGTTTTTACAATATAATCATGTTGAAAAGCTCGTAATATATTATATGCATTCCTAAATTTGGATTAAAACTTATTTTGCAACCCCTTTTGTATAGCATTCGGACGATCGGGTCTAAATGGGCCGAACAATGGACCCGTTAGAATTTTAACTAAGTAAAAAGCACAAAAATCAAGTTTTTGCAATATAATCGTGTTGAAAAGCTCGTAAACAATTGTATGAACTCCTAAATTTGGATTAAAACTTATTTTGCAACCCTTTTGTAGAGGTTTCGGACGAGCGGGTCTAAATGGGTCGAACAATCGACCCGTTAGAATTTTAACTGAGTAAAAAGAACTGTAATCGAGATTTTTCAATATAATCGTATTGAAAAGCTCGTAATCAATTATATGAACTCCTAAAATTTGATTCTAACTTCTTTTGCGGTCTTTTTTTGTAAAGGTTTCGGACTAGCTTGTCTAAATGGGCCGAACAATGGAACCGTTAGAATTTTAACTGAGTAAAAAGTACAGAAATTGAGATTTTACAATATAATCGTATTGAAAAGCTCGTAATCAATTGTACGAACTCCTAAATTTGGATTAAAACTTATTTTGCAACCCTTTTGTAGAGTTTTCGGACGAGCGGGTCTAAATGGGCCGAACAATGGACCCGTTAGAATTTTAACTGAGTAAAACGTACAGAAATCAAGTTTTTGCAATATAGTCGTGTTGAAAAGCTCGTAATCAATTATATGAAATCCTAAAATTTGATTCTAACTTGTTTTGCGGTCTTTTTTGTAAAGGTTCCGGACGAGCGAGTCTAAATAGGGCTAACAGTGGACCCGTTAGAATTTTAACTGAGTAAAAAGAACAAAAATAGAGTTTTTGCAATATAATCGTGTTGAAAAGCTCGTAAACAATTGTATAAACTCCTAAATTTGGATTAAAACTTAGTTTGAAACTCTTTTGTAGAGGTTTCGGACGAGCGGGTCTAAATGGGCCGAATAATGGACCCGTTAGAATTTTAACTGAGTAAAAAGAACAGAAATCGAGATTTTGCAATATAATGTTTTTGAAAAGCTCGTAATCAATTATATGAACTCCCAAAATTTGATTCTAACTTATTTTGAGGTCTTTTTTTAAAGGTTTCGAACGAGTGAGTCTAAATGGGCCGAACAATGGACCCGTTAGAATATTAACTGAGTAAAAAGAACAGAAATCAAGTTTTTGCAATATAATCGTGCTGAAAAGCTCTTAATCAATTATATGAACTCCTAAAATTTGATTAAAATTTATTTTGCTATCTTTTTTGAAAAGGATTCGGACGAGCGGGTCTAAATGGGCCGAACAATGGACCCGTTAGAATTTTAACTGAGTAAAAAGTACATAAATCTAGTTTTTGCAATATAATCGTGTTGAAAAGCTCGTAAACAATTGTATGAACTCCTAAATTTGGATTAAAACTTATTTTGCAACCCTTTTGTAGAGGTTTCGGACGAGCGGGTCTAAATGGGCCGAACAATGGACCCGTTAGAATTTTAACTGAGCAAAAAGAACGGAAATCGTGTTTTTGCAATATAATCGGGTTGAAAAGCTCGTAATCAATTATATGAACTCCTAAAATTTGATTCTAACATATTTTGTGGTCTTTTTTGTAAAGGTTTCGGACGAGCGGTTCTAAATGGGTCGAACAACGGACCCGTTAGAATTTTAACTGAGTAAAAAGTACAGAAATCGAGTTTTTGCAATATAATCGTATTGAAAAGCTCGTAATCAATTGTATGAACTCCTAAATTTGGATTAAAACTTATTTTGCAACCCTTTTGTAGAGGTTTCAGAAGAGCGGTTCTAAATGGGCCGAACAATGGACCCGTTAGAATTTTAACTGAGTAAAAAGCACACAAATCGAGTTTTTGCAATATAATTGTGTTGAAAAGCTCGTAATCAATTGTATAAACTCCTAAATTTGGATTAAAACTTATTTTGCAGCCCTTTTGTAGAGGTTTCGGAAAAGCGGGTCTAAACGGGCCGAACAATGGACCCGTTAGAATATTAACTGAGTAAAAAGAACAGAAATTGAGTTTTTGCAATATAATCGTGTTGAAAAGCTCGTAATCAATTATATGAACTCCTGAATTTTGATTAAAACTTATTTTGCGGTCCTTTTTGTAAGGTTTCGGACGAGCGAGTCTAAATAGGCAGAACAATGGACCCGTTAGAATTTTAACCGAGTAAAAAGTATAGAAATTGAGTTTTTGCAATATAATCGTGTTGAAAAGCTCTTAATCAATTATATGAACTCCTAAAATTTGATTCTAACTTATTTTGCGATCTTTTTTGTAAAGGTTTCGGACGGGCGGGTCTAAATGGGTCGACCAATGGACCCATTAGAATTTTAACTGAGTAAAAGGCACAAAAATTGAGTTTTTGCAATATAATTGTGTTGAAAAGCTCGTAATCAATTGTATGAACTCCTAAATTTGGATTAAAACTTATTTTGCAACCCTTTTGTAGAGGTTTCGGACGAGCGGGTCTAAATGGGCAGAACAATAGACCCGTTAGAATATTAACTGAGGAAAAAGAACAGAAATCGCGTTTTTGCAATATAATCGTGTTGAAAAGCTCCTAATCAATTATATGAACTCCTAAAATTTGATTCTAACTTATTTTGTGAACGTTTTCGTAAAGGTTTCGGATGAGCGGGTCTAAATGAGCCGAACAGTGGACCCGTTAGAATTTTAACTGAGTAAAAAGTATAGAAATCGAGTTTTTGCAATATAATCGTGTTGAAAAGCTCGTAATCAATTATATGCATTCCTAAATTTGGATTAAAACTTATTTTGCAACCCTTTTTGTATAGGTTTCGGACGATCGGGTGTAAATAGGCCGAACAATGGACCCGTTAGAATTTTAACTGAGTAAAAAGTACAAAAATCGAGTTTTTGCAATATAATCGTGTTGAAACGCTCGTGATCAATTGTATGAACTCATAAATTTGGATTAACACTTATTTTGCAACCCTTTTGTAGAGGTTTCGGACGAGCGGGTCTAAATGGGCCGAACAATGGACCCGTTAGAATTTTAACTGAGTAAAAAGTACAGAAATCGAGTTTTTGCAATATAATCGTATTGAAAAGCTCGTAATCAATTCTATGAACCCTTAAATTTGGATTAAAACTTATTTTGCAATCCTTTTGTAGAGGTTTCGGACGAGCGGGTCTAAATGGGTCGAACAATGGACCCGTTAGAATTTTAACTGAGTAAAAATTACAGAAATCGAGTTTTTGCAATATAATCTTGTTGAAAAGCTCGTAATCAATTGCATGAACTCCTAAATTTTGATTAAAACTTATTTTGCAACCCTTTTGTAGAGGTTTCGGACGAGCGGGTCTAAATGGGCCGAACAATGGACCCGTTAGAATTTTAACTGAGTAAAAAGTTCAGAAATCGAGTTTTTGCAATATAATCGTATTGAAAAGCTCGTAATCAATTCTATGAACCCCTAAATTTGGATTAAAACTTATTTTGCAACCCTTTTGTAGAGGTTTCGGACGAGCGGGTCTAAATGGGCCGAACAGTGGACCCGTTAGAATTTTAACTGAGTAAAAAGTATAGAAATCGAGTTTTTGCAATATAATCGTGTTGAAAAGCTCGTAATCAATTATATGCATTCCTAAATTTGGATTAAAACTTATTTTGCAACCATTTTTGTATAGGTTTCGGACGATCGAGTCTAAATAGGCCGAACAATGGACCCGTTAGAATTTTAACTGAGTAAAAAGTACAGAAATCGAGTTTTTACAATATAATCGTGTTGAAACGCTCGTGATCAATTGTATGAACTC
The DNA here is from genome assembly GCA_030270665.1 of Hibiscus trionum. Classification (NCBI taxonomy): domain Eukaryota; kingdom Viridiplantae; phylum Streptophyta; class Magnoliopsida; order Malvales; family Malvaceae; genus Hibiscus; species Hibiscus trionum. Next base: position 29,817,435 of record BSYR01000010.1, on the reverse strand, counting down.
CTAAATTTGGATTAACACTTATTTTGCAACCCTTTTGTAGAGGTTTCGGACGAGCGGGATTAAATGGGCCGAACAATGGACCCGTTAGAATTTTAACTGAGTAAAAAGCACAAAAATCGAGTTTTTGCAATATAATCATGTTGAAAAGCTCGTAATCAATTGTATGAACTCCTAAATTTGGATTAAAACTTATTTTGCAGCCCTTTTGTATAGGTTTCTGACGAGCGGGTCTAAATGGGCCGAACAATGGACCCGTTAGAATATTAACTGAGTAAAATGAACAGAAATCGAGTTTTTGCAATATAATCATTTTGAAAAGCTCGTAATCAGTTATATGAACTCCTAAATTTTGATTAAAACTTATTTTGCGGTCCTTTTTGTAAGGTTTCGGACGAGCGAGTCGAAATGGGCAGAACAATGGACCCGTTAGAATTTTAACCGAGTAAAAAGTATAGAAATTGAGTTTTTGCACTATAATCGTGTTGAAAAGCTCTTAATCAATTATATGAACTCCTAAAATTTGATTCTAACTTATTTTGCTATCTTTTTTGTAAAGGTTTCGGACTAGCGGGTCTAAATGGGCCGAACAATGGACCCGTTAGAATTTTAACTGAGTAAAAAGCACAAAAATCGAGTTTTTGCATTATAATTGGGTTGAAAAGCTCGTAATCAATTATATGAACTCCTAAAATTTGATTCTAACATATTTTGCGGTCTTTTTTGTAAAGGTTTCGGACGAGCGGGTCTAAATGGGCCGAACAATGGACCCGTTAGAATTTTAACTGAGTAAAAAGTACAGAAATCGAGTTTTTGCAATATAATCGTATTGAAAAGCTCGTAATCAATTCTATGAACCCCTAAATTTGGATTAAAACTTATTTTGCAACCCTTTTGTAGAGGTTTCGGACGAGCGGGTCTAAATGGGTCGAACAATGGACCCGTTAGAATTTTAACTGAGTAAAAATTACAGAAATCGAGTTTTTGCAATATAATCGTGTTGAAAAGCTCGTAATCAATTGCATGAACTCCTAAATTTTGATTAAAACTTAATTTGCAACCCTTTTGTAGAGGTTTCGGACGAGCGAGTCTAAATGGGCCGAACAATAGACCCGTTAGAATTTTAAATGAGTAAAAATTACAGAAATCGAGTTTTTGCAATATAATCGTGTTGAAAAGCTCGTAATCAATTGCATGAACTCCTAAATTTTGATTAAAACTTATTTTGCAACCCTTTTGTAGAGGTTTCGGACGAGCGAGTCTAAATGGGCCGAACAATGGACCCGTTAGAATTTTAACTGAGTAAAAAGCACAAAAATCGAGTTTTTGCAATATAATTGTGTTGAAAAGCTCGTAATCAATTGTATGAACTCCTAAATTTGGATTAAAACTTATTTTGCAACCCTTTTGTAGAGGTTTCGGACGAGCGGGTCTAAATGGGCCGAACAATGGACCCGTTAGAATATTAACTGAGTAAAAAGAACAGAAATCTAGTTTTTGCAACATAATCATGCTGAAAAGCACTTAATCAATTATATGAACTCCTAAAATTTGATTAAAACTTATTTTGCGATCTTTTTTGTAAAGGTTTCGGACGAGCGGGTCTAAATGGGCCGAACAATGGACCCGTTAGAATTTTAACTGAGTAAAAAGTACAGAAATCAAGTTTTTAGAATATAGTCATGTTGAAAGCTCACAATCAATTATATGAAATCCTAAAATTTGATTCTAACTTGTTTTGCGTTCTTTTTTGTAGAAGTTTCGGACGAGTGGGTCAAAATGGGGCAAACAATGGACCCTTTAGAATTTTAACTGAGTAAAAAGAACAGAAATCGTGTTTTTGCAATATAATAGTGTTGAAAAGCTCATAAACAATTGTACGACCTCCTAAATTTTGATTAAAACTTATTTTGCAATCCTTTTGTAGAGGTTTCGGACGAGCGGGTCTAAATGGGCCGAACAATGGACCCGTTAGAATTTTAACTGGGTAAAAAGTACAGAAAATCGAGTTTTTGCAATATAATCGTATTGAAAAGCTCGTAATCAATTGAAAGAACCCCTTAATTTGGATTAAAACTTATTTTGCAACCCTTTTGTAGAGGTTTCGGATGAGCAGGTCTAAATGGGTCGAATAATGGACCCGTTAGAATTTTAACTGAGTAAAAATTACAGAAATCGAGTTTTTGCAATATAATCGTGTTGAAAAGCTCGTAATCAATTGCATGAACTCCTAAATTTTGATTAAAACTTATTTTGCAACCCTTTTGTAGAGGTTTCGGACGAGCGAGTCTAAATGGGGGAACAATGGTCCCGTTAGAATTTTAACTGAGTAAAAAGCACAAAAATCGAGTTTTTGCAATATAATTGTGTTGAAAAGCTGGTAATCAATTGTATGAACTCCTAAATTTGGATTAAAACTTATTTTGCAACCCTTTTGTAGAGGTTTCGGACGAGCGGGTCTAAATGTCCGAACAATGGACCTGTTAGAATTTTAACTGAGTAAAAAGTACAGAAATCGAGTTTTTGCAATATAATCGTGTTGAAAAGCTCGTAATAAATTGTATGAACTCCTAAATTTGGATTAAAACTTATTTTCCAACCCTTTTGAGAGGTTTCGGACGAGCGAGTCTAAATGGGCCGAACAATGGTCCCGTTAGAATTTTAACTGAGTAAAAAGCACAAAAATCGAGTTTTTGCAATATAATTGTGTTGAAAAGCTGGTAATCAATTGTATGAACTCCTAAATTTGGATTAAAACTTATTTTGCAACCCTTTTGTAGATGTTTCGGACGAGCGGGTCAAAATGTCCGAACAATGGACCTGTTAGAATTTTAACTGAGTAAAAAGTACAGAAATCGAGTTTTTGCAATATAATTGTGTTGAAAAGCTGGTAATCAATTGTATGAACTCCTAAATTTGGATTAAAACTTATTTTGCAACCCTTTTGTAGAGGTTTCGGACGAGCGGGTCTAAATGGGCCGAACAATGGACCTATTAGAATTTGACTCTAACTTGTTTTGCGGTCTTTTTTGTAGAGGTTTCGGACGAGCGGGTCTAAATGGGGCGAACAATGGACCCGTTAGAATTTTAACTGAGTAAAAAGTACAGAAATAAAGGTTTGCATTATAGTCATGTTGAAAGCTCGTAATCAATTATATGAAATCCTAAAATTTGATTCTAACTTGTTTGTCGGTCTTTTTTTTAGAAGTTTCGGCCGAGCGGGTCTAAATGGGATGAACAATGGACCCGTTAGAATTTTAACTGAGTAAAAAGAACAGAAATCGTGTTTTAGCAATATAATCGTGTTGAAAAGCTCATAAACAATTGTATGAACTCCTAAATTTGGATTAAAACTTATTTTGCAACCCTTTTGTAGAGGTTTCGGACGAGCGAGTCTAAATGGGCCGAATAATGGAACCGTTAGAATTTTAACTGAGTAAAAAGAACTGTAATCGAGTTTTTACAATATAATCATTTTGAAAAGCTCGTAATCAATTATATTCATTCCTAAATTTGGATTAAAACTTATTTTGCAACCCCTTTTGTATAGGTTTCGGACGATCGGGTCTAAATGGGCCGAATAGTGGACCCGTTAAAATTTTAACTGAGTAAAAAGAACTGTAATCGAGTTTTTACAATATAATCATGTTGAAAAGCTCGTAATCAATTATATGCATTCCTAAATTTGGATTAAAACTTATTTTGCAACCCCTTTTGTATAGGTTTCGGACGATCGGGTCTAAATGGGCCGAACAATGGACCCGTTAGAATTTTAACTGAGTAAAAAGCACAAAAATCGAGTTTTTGCAATATAATCGTGTTGAAAAGCTCGTAAACAATTGTATGAACTCCTAAATTTGGATTAAAACTTATTTTGCAACCCTTTTGTAGAGGTTTCGGACGAGCGGGTCTAAATGGGTCGAACAATGGACCCGTTATAATTTTAACTGAGTAAAAAGAACTGTAATCGAGATTTTTCAATATAATCGTGTTGAAAAGCTCGTAATCAATTATATGAACTCCTAAAATTTGATTCTAACTTCTTTTGCGGTCTTTTTTTTGTAGAGGTTTCGGACGATCGGGTCTAAATGGGCCGAACAATGGACCCGTTAGAATTTTAACTGAGTAAAAAGCACAAAATCGAGTTTTTGCAATATAATTGTGTTGAAAAGCTGGTAATCAATTGTATGAACTCCTAAATTTGGATTAAAACTTATTTTGCAACCCTTTTGTAGAGGTTTCGGACGAGCGGGTCAAAATGTCTGAACAATGGACCTGTTAGAATTTTAACTGAGTAAAAAGTACAGAAATCGAGTTTTTGCAATATAATTGTGTTGAAAAGCTGGTAATCAATTGTATGAACTCCTAAATTTGGATTAAAACTTATTTTGCAACCCTTTTGTAGAGGTTTCGGACGAGCGGGTCTAAATGGGCCGAACAATGGACCCATTAGAATTTGACTCTAACTTGTTTTGCGGTCTTTTTTGTAGAGGTTTCGGACGAGCGGGTCTAAATGGGGCGAACAATGGACCCGTTAGAATTTTAACTGAGTAAAAAGTACAGAAATAAAGTTTTGCATTATAGTCATGTTGAAAGCTCGTAATCAATTATATGAAATCCTAAAATTTGATTCTAACTTGTTTGTCGGTCTTTTTTTTAGAAGTTTCGGCCGAGCGGGTCTAAATGGGATGAACAATGGACCCGTTAGAATTTTAACTGAGTAAAAAGAACAGAAATCGTGTTTTAGCAATATAATCGTGTTGAAAAGCTCATAAACAATTGTATGAACTCCTAAATTTGGATTAAAACTTATTTTGCAACCCTTTTGTAGAGGTTTCGGACGAGCGAGTCTAAATGGGCCGAATAATGGAACCGTTAGAATTTTAACTGAGTAAAAAGAACTGTAATCGAGTTTTTACAATATAATCATTTTGAAAAGCTCGTAATCAATTATATTCATTCCTAAATTTGGATTAAAACTTATTTTGCAACCCCTTTTGTATAAGTTTCGGACGATCGGGTCTAAATTGGCCGAACAGTGGACCCGTTAAAATTTTAACTGAGTAAAAAGAACTGTAATCGAGTTTTTACAATATAATCATGTTGAAAAGCTCGTAATCAATTATATGCATTCCTAAATTTGGATTAAAACTTATTTTGCAACCCCTTTTGTATAGGTTTCGGACGATCGGGTCTAAATGGGCCGAACAATGGACCCGTTAGAATTTTAACTGAGTAAAAAGCACAAAAATCGAGTTTTTGCAATATAATCGTGTTGAAAAGCTCGTAAACAATTGTATGAACTCCTAAATTTGGATTAAAACTTATTTTGCAACCCTTTTGTAGAGGTTTCGGACGAGCGAGTCTAAATGGGTCGAACAATGGACCCGTTATAATTTTAACTGAGTAAAAAGAACTGTAATCGAGATTTTTCAATATAATCGTGTTGAAAAGCTCGTAATCAATTATATGAACTCCTAAAATTTGATTCTAACTTCTTTTGCGGTCTTTTTTTTGTAAAGGTTTCGGACTAGCGTGTCTAAATGGGCCGAACAATGGAACTGTTAGAATTTAACTGAGTAAAAAGTACAGAAATCGGGATTTTACAATATAATCGTATTGAAAAGCTCGTAATCAATTGTATGAACTCCTAAATTTGGATTAAAACTTATTTTGCAACCCTTTTGTAGAGGTTTCGGACGAGCGGCTTTAAATGGGCCGAACAATGGACCCGTTAGAATTTTAACTGAGTAAAACGTACAGAAATCAAGTTTTTGCAATATAGTCGTGTTGAAAAGCTCGTAATCAGTTATATAAAATCCTAAAATTTGATTCTAACTTGTTTTGCGGTCTTTTTTGTAAAGGTTCCGGACGAGCGAGTCTAAATAGGGCTAACAGTGGACCCGTTAGAATTTTAACTGAGTAAAAAGAACAGAAATAGAGTTTTTGCAATATAATCATGTTGAAAAGCTCGTAAACAATTGTATAAACTCCTAAATTTGGATTAAAACTTAGTTTGCAACTCTTTTGTAGAGGTTTCGGACGAGCGGGTCTAAATTGGCCGAACAATGACCCGTTAGAATTTTAACTGAGTAAAAAGAACAGAAATCGAGATTTCGCAATATAATGTTTTTGAAAAGCTCGTAATCTATTATATGAACTCCCAAAATTTGATTCTAACTTATTTTGAGGTCTTTTTTGTAAAGGTTTCGGACGAGCGAGTCTAAATGGGCCGAACAATGGACCCGTTAGAATATTAACTGAGTAAAAAGAACAAAAATCAAGTTTTTGCAATATAATCGTGCTGAAAAGCTCTTAATCAATTATATGAACTCCTAAAATTTGATTAAAATTTATTTTGCTATCTTTTTTGAAAAGGTTTCGGACGAGCGGGTCTAAATGGGCCGAACAATGGACTCGTTAGAATTTTAACTGAGTAAAAAGTACATAAGTCTAGTTTTTGCAATATAATCGTGTTGAAAAGCTCGTAAACAATTGTATGAACTCCTAAATTTGGATTAAAACTTATTTTGCAACCCTTTTGTAGAGGTTTCGGACGAGCGGGTCTAAATGGGCCGAACAATGGACCCGTTAGAATTTTAACTGAGTAAAAAGCACAAAAATCGAGTTTTTGCAATATAATTGTGTTGAAAAGCTCGTAATCAAATGTATGAACTCCTAAATTTGGATTAAAACTTATTTTGCAACCCTTTTGTAGAGGTTTCGGACGAGCGGGTCTAAATGGGCCGAACAATGGACCCGTTAGAATATTAATTGAGTAAAAAGAACAGAAATCAAGTTTTTGCAATATAATCGTGCTGAAAAGCTCTTAATCAATTATATGAACTCCTAAAATTTGATTAAAATTTATTTTGCGATCTTTTTTGTAAAGGTTTCGGACGAACGGGTCTAAATGGGACGAACAATGGACCCGTTAGAATTTTAACTGAGTTAAAAGTACAGAAATCGAGTTTTTGCAATATAATCGTGTTGAAAAGCTCGTAATCAATTTTATTAACTCTTAAATTTGGATTAAAACTTATTTTGCAAACCTTTTGTAGAGGTTTCAGACGAGCGAGTATTAATGGGCCGAACAATGGACCCGTTAGAATATTAACTGAGTAAAAAGAACAGAAATCAAGTTTTTGCAATATAATCGTGCTGAAAAGCTCTTAATCAATTATATGAACTCCTAAAATTTGATTAAAATTTATTTTGCGATCTTTTTTGTAGAGGTTTCGGACGAGCGGGTCTAAATGGGCCGAACAATGGACCCGTTAGAATTTTAACTGAGTAAAAAGTACAGAAATCGAGTTTTTGCAATATGATCGTATTGAAAAGCTCGTAATCAATTGTATGAACTCCTAAATTTGGATTAAAACTTATTTTGCAACCCTTTTGTAGAGGTTTCGGAAGAGCGGTTCTAAATGGGCCGAACAATGGACCCGTTAGAATTTTAACTGAGTAAAAAGCACACAAATCGAGTTTTTGCAATATAATTGTGTTGAAAAGCTCGTAATCAATTGTATGAACTCCTAAATTTGGATTAAAACTTATTTTGCAGGCCTTTTGTAGAGGTTTCGGACAAGCGGGTCTAAACGGGCCGAACAATGGACCCGTTAGAATATTAACTGAGTAAAAAGAACAGAAATCGAGTTTTTGCAATATAATCGTGTTGGAAAGCTCGTAATCAATTATATGAACTCCTAAATTTTGATTAAAACTTATTTTGCGGTCCTTTTTGTAAGGTTTCGGACGAGCGAGTCTAAATAGGCAGAACAATGGACCCGTTAGAATTTTAACCGAGTAAAAAGTATAGAAATTGAGTTTTTGCAATATAATCGTGTTGAAAAGCTCTTAATCAATTATATGAACTCCTAAAATTTGATTCTAACTTATTTTGCGATCTTTTTTGTAAAGGTTTCGGACGAGCGGGTCTAAATGGGTCGAACAATGGAACCATTAGAATTTTAACTGAGTAAAAGGCAAAAAAATTGAGTTTTTGCAATATAATTGTGTTGAAAAGCTCGTAATCAATTGTATGAACTCCTAAATTTGGATTAAAACTTATTTTGCAACCCTTTTGTAGAGGTTTCGGATGAGCGGGTCTAAATGGGCAGAACAATAGACCCGTTAGAATATTAACTGAGGAAAAAGAACAGAAATCGCGTTTTTGCAATATAATCGTGTTGAAAAGCTCCTAATCAATTATATGAACTCCTAAAATTTGATTCTAACTTATTTTGCGATCTTTTTCGTAAAGGTTTCGGATGAGCGGGTCTAAATGAGCCGAACAGTGGACCCGTTAGAATTTTAACTGAGTAAAAAGTATAGAAATCGAGTTTTTACAATATAATCGTGTTGAAAAGCTCGTAATCAATTATATGCATTCCTAAATTTGGATTAAAACTTATTTTGCAACCCTTTTTGAATAGGTTTCGGACGATCGGGTGTAAATAGGCCGAACAATGGACCCGTTAGAATTTTAACTGAGTAAAAAGTACAAAAATCGAGTTTTTGCAATATAATCGTGTTGAAACGCTCGTGATCAATTGTATGAACTCATAAATTTGGATTAACACTTATTTTGCAACCCTTTTGTAGAGGTTTCGGACGAGAGGGTCTAAATGGGCCGAACAATGGACCCGTTAGAATTTTAACTGAGTAAAAAGCACAAAAATCGAGTTTTTGCAATATAATTGTGTTGAAAAGCTCTTAATAAATTGTATGAACTCCTAAATTTGGATTAAAACTTATTTTGCAGCCCTTTTGTAGAGGTTTCGGACGAGCGGGTCTAAATGGGCCAAACAATGGACCCGTTAGAATATTAATTGAGTAAAAAGAACAGAAATCGAGTTTTTGCAATATAATCGTGTTGAAAAGCTCGTAATCAATTATATGAACTCCTAAATTTTGATTAAAACTTATTTTGCGGTCCTTTTTGTAAGGTTTCGGACGAGCGAGTCTAAATGGGCAGAACAATGGACCCGTTAGAATTTTAACCGAGTAAATAGTATAGAAATTGAGTTTTTGAAATATAATCGTGTTGAAAAGCTCTTAATCAATTATATGAACTCCTAAAATTTGATTCTAACTTATTTTGCGATCTTTTTTGTAAAGGTTTCGGACGAGCGGGTCTAAATGGGCCGAACAATGGACCCGTTAGAATTTTAACTGAGTAAAAAGCAAAAAAATCGAGTTTTTGCAATATAATTGTGTTGAAAAGCTCGTAATCTATTGTATGAACTCCTAAATTTGGATTAAAACTTATTTTGCAACCCTTTTGTAGAGGTTTCGGACGAGCGGGTCTAAATGGGTCGAACAATGGACCCGTTAGAATATTAACTGAGTAAAAAGAAAAGAAATCAAGTTTTTTCAATATAATCGTGTTGAAAAGCTCTTAATCAATTATATGAACTCCTAAAATTTGATTAAAATTTATTTTGCGATCTTTTTTGTAAAGGTTTCGGACGAGCGAGTCTAAATGGGCCGAACAATGGACCCGTTAGAATTTTAACTGAGTAAAAAGTACAGAAATCGAGTTTTTGCAATATAATCGTGTTGAAAAGCTCGTAATCAATTGCATGAACTCCTAAATTTTGATTAAAACTTATTTTGCAACCCTTTTGTAGAGGTTTCGGACGAGCGAGTCTAAATGGGCCGAACAATGGACCCGTTAGAATTTTAACTGAGTAAAAAGCACAAAAATCGAGTTTTTGCAATATAATTGTGTTGAAATGCTCGTAATCAATTGTATGAACTCCTAAATTTTGATTAAAACTTATTTTGCAACCCTTTTGTAGAGATTTCGGGCGAGCGGGTCTGAATGGGCCGAACAATGGACCCGTTAGAATATTAACTGAGTAAAAAGAACAGAAATCGAGTTTTTGCAATATAATAATATTGAAAAGCTCTTAATCAATTATATGAACTCCTAAGATTTGATTAAAACTTATTTTGCAATCTTTTTTGTAAAGGTTTCGGACGAGCGGGTCTAAATGTGCCGAACAATGGACCCGTTAGAATTTTAATTGAGTAAAAAGTACAGAAATCAAGTTTTTGCAATATAGTCATGTTGAAAGCTCGTAATCAATTATATGAAATCCTAAAATTTTATTCTAACTTGTTTGTCGGTCTTTTTTGTAGAAGTTTCGGACGATGGGGTCTAAATGGGGCGAACAATGGACCCGTTAGAATTTTAACTGAGTAAAAAGAACAGAAATCGTGTTTTTGCAATATAATCATGTTGAAAAGCTCATAAACAATTGTATGAACTCCTAAATTTGGATTAAAACTTATTTTGCAACCCTTTTGTAGAGGTTTCGGACGAGCGAGTCTTAATGGGCCGAACAATGGACCCGTTAGAATTTTAACTGAGTAAAAAGCACAAAAATCGAGTTTTTGCAATATAATTGTGTTGAAATGCTCGTAATCAATTGTATGAACTCCTAAATTTTGATTAAAACTTATTTTGCAACCCTTTTGTAGAGGTTTCGGGCGAGCGGGTCTGAATGGGCCGAACAATGGACCCGTTAGAATATTAACTGAGTAAAAAGAACAGAAATCGAGTTTTTGCAATATAATAATATTTAAAAGCTCTTAATCAATTATATGAACTCCTAAGATTTGATTAAAACTTATTTTGCAATCTTTTTTGTAAAGGTTTCGAACGAGCGGGTCTAAATGTGCCGAACAATGGACCCGTTAGAATTTTAATTGAGTAAAAAGTACAGAAATCAAGTTTTTGCAATATAGTCATGTTGAAAGCTCGTAATCAATTATATGAAATCCTAAAATTTTATTCTAACTTGTTTGTCGGTCTTTTTTGTAGAAGTTTCGGACGAGGGGGTCTAAATGGGGCGAACAATGGACCCGTTAGAATTTTAACTGAGTAAAAAGAACTGTAATCGAGATTTTGCAATATAATCATGTTGAAAAGCTCGTAATCAATTATATGAACTCCTAAAATTTGATTCTAACTTATTTTGCGGTCTTTTTTGTAAAGGTTTCGGACGAGCGGGTCTAAATGGGCCGAATAATGGACCCGTTAGAATTTTAACTGAGTAAAAACTACTAAAATTGAGTTTTTGCAATATAATCGTATTGAAAAGATCGTAATCAAATGTATGAACTCCTAAATTTGGATTAAAACTTATTTTTCAACCCTTTTGTAGAGCTTTCGGACAATCGGGTCTAAATGGGCCGAACAATGGACCCGTTAGAATTTTAACTGAGTAAAAAGAATTGTAATCTAGTTTTTACAATATAATCATGTTGAAAAGCTTGTAATCAATTATATGCATTCCTAAATTTGGATTAAAACTTATTTTGCAACCCCTTTTGTATATGTTTCGGACGATCAGGTCTAAATGGGCCGAACAATAGACCCGTTAGAATTTTAACTGAGTAAAAAGAACTGTAATCGAGTTTTTACAATATAATCATATTGAAAAGCTCGTAATTAATTATATGCATTCCTAAATTTGGATTAAAACTTATTTTGCAACCCCTTTTGTATAGGTTTCGGACGATCGGGTCTAAATGGGCCGAACAATGGACCCGTTAGAATTTTAACTGAGTAAAAAGCACAAAAATCGAGTTTTTGCAATATAATTGTGTTGAAAAGCTCGTAATCAATTGTATGGACTCCTAAATTTGGATTAAAACTTATTTTGCAACCCTTTTGTAGAGGTTTCGGACGAGCGGGTCTAAATGGGCCGAACAATGGACCCGTTAGAATATTAACTGAGTAAAAAGAACAGAAATCAAATTTTTGCAATATAATCGTGTTGAAAAGCTCTTAATCAATTATATGAACTCCTAAAATTTGATTAAAACTTATTTTGCGATCTTTTTTGTAGAGGTTTCGGACGAACGGGTCTAAATGGGCCGAACAATGGACCCGTTAGAATTTTAACGGAGTAAAAAGTACAAAAATCTAGTTTTTGCAATATAATCGTTTTGAAAAGCTCGTAATCATATGTATGAACTCTTAAATTTGGATTAAAACTTATTTTGCAACCCTTTTGTAGAGGTTTCGGACGAGCGGGTCTAAATGGGCCGAAAAATAGACCCGTTAGAATTTTAACTAAGTAAAAAGTATAGTAATCGTGTTTTTGCAATATAATTGTGTTGAAAAGCTCGTAATCAATTGTATAAACTCATAAATTTGGATTAAAACTTATTTTGCAACCCTTTTGTAGAGGTTTCGGACGAGCGGGTCTAAATGGGTCGAACAGTGGACCCGTTAGAATTTTAACTGAGTAAAAAGTATAGAAATCGAGTTTTTGCAATATAATCGTGTTGAAAACCTCATAATAAATTATATACATTCCTAAATTTGGATGAAAACTTATTTTGCAACCCTTTTGTAGAGGTTTCAGACGAGCTGGTCCTAATGGGCCGAAAAATAGACCCGTTAAAATTTTAACTAAGTAAAAAGTATAGTAATCGTGTTTTTGCAATATAATTGTGTTGAAAAGCTCGTAATCAATTGTATAAACTCCTAAATTTGGATTAAAACTTATTTTGCAACCCTTTTGTAGAGGTTTCGGACGAGCGGGTCTAAATGGGCCGAACAATGGACCCGTTAGAATTTTAACTGAGTAAAATGTATAGAAATCGAGTTTTTGCAATATAATCGTGTTGAAAAGCTCATAATCAATTGTATGAACTCCTAAATATTGATTAAAACTTATTTTGCAACCCTTTTGTTGAGGTTTCGGACGAGCGAGTCTAAATGGGCCAACAATGGACCTATTAGAATTTTAACTGAGTAAAAAGCACAAAAATCGAGTTTTTGCAATATAATCGTGTTGAAACGCTCGTGATCAATTTTATGAACTCCTAAATTTGGATTAACACTTAGTTTGCAACCATTTTGTAGAGGTTTCGGACGAGCGGGTCTAAATGGGCCGAACAATGGACCCGTTAGAATTTTAACTGAGTAAAAAATATAGAAATCGAGTTTATGCAATATAATCGTGTTGAAAAGCTCGTAATCAATTATATACATTCCTAAATTTGGATTAAAACTTATTTTGCAACCCTTTTGTAGGGGTTTCAGACGAGCGGGTCCTAATGGGCCGTAAAATAGACCCGTTAGAATTTTAACTAAGTAAAAAGTATAGTAATTGAGTTTTTGAAATATAATTGTGTTGAAAAGCTCGTAATCAATTGTATAAACTCCTAAATTTTGATTAAAACTTATTTTGCGATCTTTTTTGTAGAGGTTTCGGACGAGCGGGTCTAAATTGGCCGAACAATGGACCCGTTAGAATTTTAACTGAGTAAAAAGCACAAAAATCAAGTTTTTGCAATATAATCGTGTTCAAACGCTCGTGATCAATTTTATGAACTCCTAGTTCGGCCCATTTAGGCCCGCTCGTCCGAAACCTCTACAAAAAAGACCGCAAAACAAGTTAGAATCAAATTTTAGGAGTTCATATAATTGATTACGAGCTTTTCAACATGATTATATTGCAAAAACTCGATTTTTGTACTTTTTACTCAGTTAAAATTCTAACGGGTCCATTGTTCGGCCCATTTAGACCCGCTCGTCTGAAACCTCAACAAAAAAGATCACAAAATAAGTTAGAATTAAATTTTAGGAGTTCATATAATTGATTACGAGCTTTTCAACACTATTATAATGCAAAAACTTATTTTTTATACTTTTTACTCGGTTAAAATTCTAACGGGTCCATTGTTCGGCCCATTTAGACTCGCTCGTCCGAAACCTTACGAAAAGGACCGCAAAGTAAGTTTTAATCGAAATTTAGGAGTTTATATAATTTATTACGAGCTTTTCAACACTATTATATTGCAAAAACTCGATTTCTGTACTTTTGACTCAGATAAAATTCTAACGGAACCATTGTTCGGCCCATTTAGACCCGCTCGTCCGAAACCTCTACAAAATGGTTGCAAAATAAGTTTTAATCCAAATTTAGGAGTTAATACAATTGATTACGAGCTTTTCAACACGATTATATTGCAAAAACTCGATTTCTGTTCTTTTTACTCAGTTAATATTCTAATGGGTCCATTGTTCGGCCCATTTAGACCCGCTCATCCGAAACCTTTACAAAAAAGATCGCAAAATAAGTTAGAATCAAATTTTAGGAGTTCATATAATTGATTAAGAGCTTTTCAACACGATTATATTGCAAAAACTCAATTTCTATACTTTTTACTCCATTGTTCGGCCCATTTAGACCCGCTCGTCCGAAACCTCTACAAAAAAGACCGCAAAACAAGTTTTAATCAAATTTAAGAGTTCATATAATTAATGTCGAGCTTTCCAACATGATTATATTGCAAAAATTCGATTTCTGTACTTTTTACTCTGTTAAAATTCTAACGGGTCCTTTGTTCGGCCCATTTAGACCCGTTCGTCCGAAACCTCTACAAAAAGGCTACAAATATAATTGATTACGAGCTTTTCAACATGATTATATTTCAAAAACTCGATTTCTGAACTTTTTACTCAGTTAAAATTCCAATGGGTCCATTGTTCGACCCATTTAGACCCGCTCGTCTAAAACCTGTACAAGAGGGTTGCAAAATAAGTTTTAATATAAATTTAGGAGTTCATAAAATTAAATTACGAGCTTTTCAACACGATTATATTGAAAAAACTAGAATTCTGTACTTTTTATTCAGTTAATATTATAACGGGTCCATTGTTCGTCCCATTTAGACACGCTCGTCTGAAACCTCTACAAAATGGTTGCAAAATAAGTTTTAATCCAAATTTAGGAGTTCATATAATTGATTACGAGCTTTTCAACACGATTATATTGCAAAAACTCGATTTCTGTACTTTTTACTCAGATAAAATTCTAACGGGTCCATTGTTCGGCCCATTTAGACCCGCTCGTCCGAAACCTCTACAAAAGGGTTGGAAAATAAGTTTTAATCCAAATTTAGGAGTTCATACAATTGATTACGAGCTTTTCAACACGATTATATTGCAAAAACTTGATTTCTGTACTTTTTCTTAGTTAAAATTCTAACGGGTCCATTGTTCGGCCCATTTAGACCCGCTCGTCCGAAACCTCTACAAAAGGGTTGCAAAATAAGTTTTAATCCAAATTTAGGAGTTCATACAATTGATTATGAGCTTTTCAACACAATTATATTGCAAAAACTCGATTTTTCTTCTTTTTACTCTCTTAAAATTCTAACGGGTCCATTGTTAGGCCCATTTAGACCCGCTCGTCCGAAACCTCTACAAAAGGTTGTAAAATAAGTTTTAATCCAAATTTAGGAGTTCATACAATTGATTAAGAGATATTCAAACAGATTATATTGCAAAAACTCACTTTTTGTACTTTCTACTCAGTTAAAATTCTAACGGATCCATTGTTTACGAGCTTTTCAACACGATTATATTGCAAAAACTCGATTTCTTTACTCAGTTAAAATTCTAACGGGTACATTGTTCGGCCCATTTAGACCCGCTCGTCCGAAACCGTTACAAAAAAGATCGCAAAATAAGTTAGAATCAAATTCTAGGAGTTCATATAATTGATTAAGAGCTTTTGAACACGATTATATTGCAAAAACTTGATTTCTGTACTTTTTACTCGGTTAAAATTCTAACGGGTCCATTGTTCTGCCTATTTAGACTCGCTCGTCCGAAACCTTACAAAAAGGACCGCAAAATAAGTTTTAATCAAAATTTAGGAGTTCATATAATTGATTATGAGCTTTTCAACACGATTATATTGCAAAAACTCGATTTCTGTTCTTTTTACTCAGTTAATATTCTAACGGGTCCATTGTTCGGCCCATTTAGACCCGCTCATCCGAAACCTTTACAAAAAAGATCGCAAAATAAGTTAGAATCAAATTTTAGGAGTTCATATAATTGATTAAGAGCTTTTCAACACGATTATATTGCAAAAACTCAATTTCTATACTTTTTACTCGGTTAAAATTCTAACGGGTCCATTGTTCTGCCTATTTAGACTCGCTCGTCCGAAACCTTACAAAAAGGACCGCAAAATAAGTTTTAATCAAAATTTAGGTGTTCATATAATTGATTACGAGCTTTTCAACACGATTATATTGCAAAAACTCGATTTCTGTTCTTTTTACTCAGTTAAAATTCTAACGGGTCCATTGTTCGGCCCATTTAGACCCGCTCGTCCGAAACCTCTACAAAAGGGATGCAAAATAAGTTTTAATCCAAATTTAGGAGTTCATACAATTGATTACGAGCTTTTCAACACAATTATATTGCAAAAACTCGATTTTTGTGCTTTTTACTCAGTTAAAATTCTAACGGGTCCATTGTTCGGCCCATTTAGACCCGCTCGTCTGAAAACCTCAACAAAAAAGTTCACAAAATAAGTTAGAATCAAATTTTAGGAGTTCATATAATTGATAACGAGCTTTTCAACACGATTATATTGCAAAAATTCAATTTTTGTACTTTTTACTTTGTTAAAATTCTAATGAGCTTTCTTAAAAAAAATTCTAACGTGTCCATTGTTCGGCCCATTTAGACCCGCTCGTCCGAAACCTCTACAAAAAGGGCTGCAAAATAAGTTTTAATCCAAATTTAGGAGTTCATATAATTGATTACGAGCTTTTCAACACTATTATAATGCAAAAACTTAATTTTTATACTTTTTACTCGGTTAAAATTCTAACGGGTCCATTGTTCGGCCCATTTAGACTCGCTCGTCCGAAACCTTACGAAAAGGACAGCAAAGTAAGTTTTAATCGAAATTTAGGAGTTTATATAATTTATTACGAGCTTTTCAACACTATTATATTGCAAAAACTCGATTTCTGTACTTTTGACTCAGATAAAATTCTAACGGGTCCATTGTTCGGCCCATTTAGACCCGCTCGTCCGAAACCTTACGAAAAGGACTGCAAAGTAAGTTTTAGTCAAAATTTAGGAGTTCATATAATTGATTACGAGCTTTTCAACACGATTATATTACAAAAACTCGATTATAGTATGTTGAGTGTGTAAAAGTTCTATTATTTACACCCTTTTTAACCCATATTTCTGCTACATTCAAGCATCATTGCATTGCATTTAGGTCAGTTTACAGCAAAACATCACAAATATAGTAAAGGCACAGATTCTACTAAAAAAGGGCTGATTTTGCAGGTTGCTGCGGTAGTAGACGTAGAAGGCGGGCGCAGGGCAGAGAACCAGAAGAGCAGAACTGGACAAGCAGACGATGAGGACGACGCTGCCATGGATTTGCCGTGACAGCAGAGGACGACAGCAAGTCAGTGGAGGAAAAGCAAAGTGGACCTCGATAGATAGAGAAAATTATGCTCGTCTGTCGTGTGAAAACCATATATTTTTCCAAGCCCCGGATCAAAAGATATGTCAAGCCAAAGCTCAAGGAGAGGAAATCCTAAGAAACAAGGATGGCGGCTGAAAAGTAGAATACTTGAAGATTAAGTCTTTATTAGAATCTTACTTTTAATTAAAGTTGTAATCCTTGTTAACTTAGAATACTTGAGCCCAAAGCTTATATAAGAGCATAGATTTTAACCTAGGAGAGATCATACCCCATAACCGACAACCAAACCCCTCCGCCGTTTACCCGCCGTCGATATGTTCTAAAACCCCCCTAGGGCCACGGGTTGATTTGTAAAGTAGTTGCAAGGGTTGCTTTTGTTTTAGGAATTTTCAGTTCAGTAAAATAAACTTCAAGTTCTCTTATTTTGGTTATTAATATCTTGCAAGAGCATCGGGAGAGCATTGCGAGGTTATCGATTTACTTAGCATCGGGAGAGTTAAGTATACGAAAGAAATAAGAGCAAGTTCTCTAGTTTATAGTTGAACTATCTCGTGCCTAGGGATAGGGCGAGGTTAAGTGGCTAAAGAAGAATTCATACACATCGGTGTTCATCCTTCGATTCACGCCAGGAGGTATCATCAAGACATGATCATCGACAGACTTGGACCTAGGGATAGGCCAAGGCAGATCTGGGATTCTTGCCAAACTTGAAGTACGGAGTTGGTGTGTTTGATGCCGCGACGACCGACGGACTGCTGCTGCCGCGACAGGCGCTACGACAGAACTGGAGTTCCTAAGCATTGCAATACCTGCACTACTGAGCAATTCAATACCAGCCCATTCTCTCTATCTTGATATTTCAATTATTTTATTTACGTTTTTTTCAATATTTTCGTGACAACTTTCTAAACTATTTTCTTTACTTCGTGCAGTGAATTAAGGTGAAGCTATTAGCCCAATCCCTGTGGAGACGATATCCGATACTTCGTATCACTTACTACTTGCGTCGTGCACACTTGCACTACAATTGCGATAGACTCTTTTACACGCAACAAGTTTTTGGCGCCGTTGCCGGGGATTGGCAACATAACTCTACCTTTCTTTTATTGCACTTTTTGTTTTTATTTTTTTTGTTTTTATTTTTCTTTTTTTCTTTGGTGCTTTCAACTCTTGCTTTTCACGAGGTTTTCTTGTTTATGCGCAGATCTAAAAGAGGTGAAGATCCTGAGTATCCATTAGATCCGGAAGTTGAACGTTCGGCCCATTTAGACCCGCTCGTCCGAAACCTCTACAAAAATGACCGCAAAACAAGTTTTAATCAAATTTAAGAGTTCATATAATTAATGCCGAGCTTTCCAACATGATTATATTGCAAAAATTCGATTTCTGTACTTTTTACTCTGTTAAAATTCTAACGGGTCCTTTGTTCGGCCCATTTAGACCCGTTCGTCCGAAACCTCTACAAAAAGGCTGCAAATATAATTGATTACGAGCTTTTCAACATGATTATATTTCAAAAACTCGATTTCTGAACTTTTTACTCAGTTAAAATTCCAATGGGTCCATTGTTCGGCCCATTTAGACCCGCTCGTCTGAAACCTGTACAAGAGGGTTGCAAAATAAGTTTTAATATAAATTTAGGAGTTCATAAAATTAAATTACGAGCTTTTCAACACGATTATATTGAAAAAACTAGAATTCTGTACTTTTTATTCAGTTAATATTATAACGGGTCCATTGTTCGTCCCATTTAGACACGCTCGTCTGAAACCTCTACAAAATGGTTGCAAAATAAGTTTTAATCCAAATTTAGGAGTTCATACAATTGATTAAGAGCTTTTCAACACGATTATATTGCAAAAACTCGATTTCTGTACTTTTTTCTCAGTTAAAATTCTAACGGGTCCATTGTTCGGCCCATTTAGACCCGCTCGTCCGAAACCTCTACAAAAGGGTTGGAAAATAAGTTTTAAACCAAATTTAGGAGTTCATACAATTGATTACGAGCTTTTCAACACGATTATATTGCAAAAACTTGATTTCTGTACTTTTTACTTAGTTAAAATTCTAACGGGTCCATTGTTCGGCCCATTTAGACCCGCTCGTCCGAAACCTCTACAAAAGGGTTGCAAAATAAGTTTTAATCCAAATTTAGGAGTTCATACAATTGATTATGAGCTTTTCAACACAATTATATTGCAAAAACTCGATTTTTCTTCTTTTTACTCTCTTAATATTCTAACGGGTCCATTGTTAGGCCCATTTAGACCCGCTCGTCCGAAACCTCTACAAAAAGGTTGCAAAATAAGTTTTAATTAGGAGTTCATACAATTGATTAAGAGATATTCAAACAGATTATATTGCAAAAACTCACTTTTTGTACTTTCTACTCAGTTAAAATTCTAACGGATCCATTGTTTACGAGCTTTTCAACACGATTATATTGCAAAAACTCAATTTCTTTACTCAGTTAAAATTCTAACGGGTACATTGTTCGGCCCATTTAGACCCGCTCGTCCGAAACCGTTACAAAAAAGATCGCAAAATAAGTTAGAATCAAATTCTAGGAGTTCATATAATTGATTAAGAGCTTTTGAACACAATTATATTGCAAAAACTTGATTTCTGTACTTTTTACTCGGTTAAAATTCTAACGGGTCCATTGTTCTGCCCATTTAGACTCGCTCGTTCGAAACCTTATAAAAAGGACCGCAAAATAAGTTTTAATAAAAATTTAGGAGTTCATATAATTGATTACGAGCTTTTCAACACGATTATATTGCAAAAACTCGATTTCTGTTCTTTTTACTCAGTTAATATTCTAACGGGTCCATTGTTCGGCCCATTTAGACCCGCTCATCTTAAACCTTTACAAAAAAGATCGCAAAATAAGTTAGAATCAATTTTTAGGAGTTCATATAATTGATTAAGAGCTTTTCAACACGATTATATTGCAAAAACTCAATTTCTATACTTTTTACTCGGTTAAAATTCTAACGGGTCCATTGTTCTGCCTATTTAGACTCGCTCGTCCGAAACCTTACAAAAAGGACCGCAAAATAAGTTTTAATCAAAATTTAGGAGTTCATATAATTGATTACGAGCTTTTCAACACGATTATATTGCAAAAACTCAATTTCTGTTCTTTTTACTCAGTTAAAATTCTAACGGGTCCATTGTTCGGCCCATTTAGACCCGCTCGTCCGAAACCTCTACAAAAGGGATGCAAAATAAGTTTTAATCCAAATTTAGGAGTTCATACAATTGATTACGAGCTTTTCAACACAATTATATTGCAAAAACTCGATTTTTGTGCTTTTTACTTAGTTACAATTCTAACGGGTCCATTGTTCGGCCCATTTAGACCCGCTCGTCTGAAAACCTCAACAAAAAAGTTCACAAAATAAGTTAGAATCAAATTTTAGGAGTTCATATAATTGATAACGAGCTTTTCAACACGATTATATTGCAAAAATTCAATTTTTGTACTTTTTACTTTGTTAAAATTCTAATGAGCTTTCTTAAAAAAAATTCTAACGTGTCCATTGTTCGGCCCATTTAGACCCGCTCGTCCGAAACCTCTACAAAAAAGGCTGCAAAATAAGTTTTAATCCAAATTTAGGAGTTCATATAATTGATTACGAGCTTTTCAACACTATTATAATGCAAAAACTTAATTTTTATACTTTTTACTCGGTTAAAATTCTAACGGGTCCATTGTTCGGCCCATTTAGACTTGCTCGTCCGAAACCTTACGAAAAGGACCGCAAAGTAAGTTTTAATCGAAATTTAGGAGTTTATATAATTTATTACGAGAATTTCAACACTATTATATTGCAAAAACTCGATTTCTGTACTTTTGACTCAGATAAAATTCTAACGGAACCATTGTTCGGCCCATTTAGACCCGCTCGTCCGAAACCTCTACAAAAGGGTTGCAAAATAAGTTTTAATCCAAATTTAGGAGTTAATACAATTGATTATGAGCTTTTCAACACGATTATATTGCAAAAACTCGATTTCTGTTCTTTTTACTCAGTTAATATTCTAACGGGTCCATTGTTCGGCCCATTTAGACCCGCTCATCCGAAACCTTTACAAAAAAGATCGCAAAATAAGTTAGAATCAAATTTTAGGAGTTCATATAATTGATTAAGAGCTTTTCAACACGATTATATTGCAAAAACTCAATTTCTATACTTTTTACTCCATTGTTCGGCCCATTTAGACCCGCTCGTCCGAAACCTCTACAAAAGGGATGCAAAATAAGTTTTAATCCAAATTTAGGAGTTCATACAATTGATTACGAGCTTTTCAACACAATTATATTGCAAAAACTCGATTTTTGTGCTTTTTACTCAGTTAAAATTCTAACGGGTCCATTGTTCGGCCCATTTAGACCCGCTCGTCTGAAAACCTCAACAAAAAAGTTCAGAAAATAAGTTAGAATCAAATTTTAGGAGTTCATATAATTGATAACGAGCTTTTCAACACGATTATATTGCAAAAATTCAATTTTTGTACTTTTTACTTTGTTAAAATTCTAATGAGCTTTCTTAAAAAAAATTCTAACGTGTCCATTGTTCGGCCCATTTAGACCCGCTCGTCCGAAACCTCTACAAAAAAGGGCTGCAAAATAAGTTTTAATCCAAATTTAGGAGTTCATATAATTGATTACGAGCTTTTCAACACTATTATAATGCAAAAACGTAATTTTTATACTTTTTACTCGGTTAAAATTCTAACGGGTCCATTGTTCGGCCCATTTAGACTTGCTCGTCCGAAACCTTACGAAAAGGACCGCAAAGTAAGTTTTAATCGAAATTTAGGAGTTTATATAATTTATTACGAGAATTTCAACACTATTATATTGCAAAAACTCGATTTCTGTACTTTTGACTCAGATAAAATTCTAACGGGTCCATTGTTCGGCCCGTTTAGACCCGCTCGTCCGAAACCTCTACAAAAGGGTTGCAAAATAAGTTTTAATCCAAATTTAGGAGTTAATACAATTGATTACGAGCTTTTCAACACGATTATATTGCAAAAACTCGATTTCTGTACTTTTCACTCAGTTAAAATTCTAACGAGTCCATTGTTCGGCCCATTTAGACCCGTTCGTCCGAAACCTCTACAAAAAAGGCTGCAAAATAAGTTTTAATCCAAATTTAGGAGTTCATATAATTGATTACGAGCTTTTCAACACTATTATAATGCAAAAACTTAATTTTTATACTTTTTACTCGGTTAAAATTCTAACGGGTCCATTGTTCGGCCCATTTAGACTTGCTCGTCCGAAACCTTACGAAAAGGACCGCAAAGTAAGTTTTAATCGAAATTTAGGAGTTTATATAATTTATTACTAGAATTTCAACACTATTATATTGCAAAAACTCGATTTCTATACTTTTGACTCAGATAAAATTCTAACGGAACCATTGTTCGGCCCATTTAGACCCGCTCGTCCGAAACCTCTACAAAAGGGTTGCAAAATAAGTTTTAATCCAAATTTAGGAGTTAATACAATTGATTATGAGCTTTTCAACACGATTATATTGCAAAAACTCGATTTCTGTTCTTTTTACTCAGTTAATATTCTAACGGGTCCATTGTTCGGCCCATTTAGACCCGCTCATCCGAAACCTTTACAAAAAAGATCGCAAAATAAGTTAGAATCAAATTCTAAGAGTTATTATAATTGATTAAGAGCTTTTGAACACGATTATATTGCAAAAACTCGATTACTGTATTTTTTACTCAGTTAAAATTCTAACGAGTCAATTGTTCGCCCCATTTAGACCCGCTCGTCCGAAAATTCTACAAAAAGGGTTGCAAAATAAGTTTTAATCCAAAATCAGGAGTTCATATAATTGATTATGAGCTTTTCAACACGATTATATTGCAAATACTCAATTTCTGTACTTTTTACTCAGTTAAAATTCTAACAGGTCCATTGTTCGGCCCATTTAGACCCGCTCGTCCGAAACCTCTACAAAAAAGACCGCAAAACAAGTTAGAATCAAATTTAGGATTTCATATAATTCATTATGAGATTTTCAACACGATTATATTGCAAAAACTCGATTTTTGTACTTTTTACTCAGTTAAAATTCTAACGGGTCCATTGTTCGGCCCATTTAGACCCGCTCGTCTGAAACCTCTACAAAACAAACCGCAAATCAAGTTAGAATCAAATTTAGGAGTTCATATAATTGATTACCAGCTTTTCAACACGATTATATTACAAAAACTCGATTACATTTCTTTTTACTCAGTTAAAATTCTAACGGATCCATTGTTCGACCCATTTAGACCTGCTCGTCCGAAACCTCTACAAAAAGGTTGCAAAATAAGTTTTAATCCAAATTTAGGAGTTCATACAATTGTTTACGAGCTTTTCAACACGATTATATTGCAAAAACTCGATTTCTTTACTATTTACTCAGTTAAAATTCTAACGGGTCCATTTTTCGGCCCATTTAGACACGCTCGTCCGAAACCTCTTTAAAAAAGACCGCAAAACAAGTTAGAATCAAATTTAGGAGTTCATATAATTGATTACGAACTTTTCAACACGATTATATTACAAAAACTCGATTACAGTTCTTTTTACTCAGTTAAAATTCTAACGGATCCATTGTTCGACCCATTTAGAGCCGCTCGTCCGAAACCTCTACAAAAGGTTGCAAAATAAGTTTTAATCCAAATTTAATAGTTCATACAATTGTTTACGAGCTTTTCAACACGATTATATTGCAAAATTCGATTTCTTTACTTTTTACTCAGTTAAAATTCTAACGGGTCCATTGTTCGGCCCATTTAGACCCGCTCGTCCGAAACCGTTACAAAAAAGATCGCAAAATAAGTTAGAATCAAGTTCTAGGAGTTCATATAATTGATTAAGAGCTTTTGAACACGATTATATTGCAAAAACTCGATTACTGTATTTTTTACTCAGTTAAAATTCTAACGGGTCCTTTGTTCGCCCCATTTAGACCCGCTCGTCCGAAAGCTCTACAAAAAGGGTTGCAAAATAAGTTTTAATCCAAATTTAGGAGTTCATATAATTAATTATGAGCTTTTCAACACGATTATATTGCAAAAACTCGATTTATGTACTTTTTACTCAGTTAAAATTCTAACAGGTCCATTGTTCGGCCCATTTAGATCCGCTCGTCCGAAACCTCTACAAAAAAGACCGCAAAACAAGTTAGAATCAAATTTAGGAGTTCATATAATTGATTACGAGCTTTTCAACACGATTATATTGCAAAAACTCGATTTCTTTACTTTTTACTCAGTTAAAATTCTAACGGGTCCATTGTTCCGCCCATTTAGACCCGCTCGTCCGAAACCTCTACAAAAAGACCGCAAAACAAGTTAGAATCAAATTTAGGAGTTCATATAATTGATTACAAGCTTTTCAACATGATTATATTACAAAAACTCTATTACAGTACTTTTTACTCAGTTAAAATTCTAACGGGTCCATTGTTCGGCCCATTTAGACCCGCTCGTGTGGATCCTCTACAAAAGGGTTGCAAAATAAGTTTTAATCCAAATTTAGCAGTTCATACAATTGTTTACGAGCTTTTCAACATGATTATATTGCAAAAACTCGATTTCTTTACTTTTTACTCAGTTAAAATTCTAACGAGTGCATTGTTCGGCCCATTTAGACCCGCTCGTTCGAAAACGTTACAAAAAAGATCGCAAAATAAGTTAGAATCAAATTCTAGGAGTTCATATAATTGATTAAGAGCTTTTGAACATGATTATATTGCAAAAACTCGATTTATGTACTTTTTACTCATTTAAAATTCTAACGGGTCCATTGTTCGCCCCATTTAAACCCGCTCGTCCGAAACCTCTACAAAAAAGACCGCAAAACAAGTTTTAATCAAATTTTAGGAGTTCATATAATTGATTACGAGCTTTTCAACACGATTATATTGCAAAAACTTGATTTCTATACTTTTTACTCAGTTAAAATTCTAACGGGTCCATTGTTCGCCCCATTTAGACCCGCTCGTCCGAAACCTCTACAAAAAAGACCGCAAAACAAGTTTTAATCAAATTTAAGAGATCAGATAATTAATTTCGAGCTTTCAAACAAGATTATATTGCAAAAACTCGATTTCTGTACTTTTTACTCAGTTAAAATTCTAACAGGTCTATTGTTCAGCCCATTTAGACCCGCTCGTCCGAAACCTCTACAAAAAAGACCGCAAAACAAGTTAGAATCAAATTTAGGAGTTCATATAATTCATTACGAGCTTTTCAACACGATTATATTGCAAAAACTCGATTTCTGTACTTTTTACTCAGTTAAAATTCTAACAGGTCCATTGTTCGGCCCATTTAGACCCGCTCGTCCGAAACCTGTAAAAAAAAACCGCAAAACAAGTTAGAATCAAATTTAGGAGTTCATATAATTGATTACGAGCTTTTCAACACTATTATATTACAAAAACTCGATTACAATACTTTTTACTCAGTTAAAATTCTAACGGGTCCATTGTACGACCCATTTAGACCCGCTCGTCCGAAACCTCTACAAAAAGGTTGCAAAATAAGTTTTAATCCAAATTTAGGAGTTCATACAATTGTTTACGAGCTTTTCAACACGATTATACTGCAAAAACTCGATTTCTTTACTTTTTACTCAGTTAAAATTCTAACGGGTCCATTTTTCGGCCCATTTAGACACGCTCGTCCGAAACCGTTACAAAAAAGATCGCAAAATAAGTTAGAATCAAATTCTAGGAGTTCATATAATTAATTAAGAGCTTTTTGAACACGATTATATTGCAAAAACTCGATTTCTGTACTTTTTACTCAGTTAAAATTCTAACGGGTCCATTGTTCGCCCCATTAAGTCCCGCTCGTTCGAAACCTCTACAATAGGGTTGCAAAATAAGTATTAATCCAAATTTAATGGTTCATACAATTGTTTACGAGCTTTTCAACACGATTATATTGCAAAACGCGATTTCTTTACTTTTTACTCAGTTAAAATTCTAACGGGTCCATTATTCGGCCCATTTAGACCCGCTCGTCCGAAACCGTTACAAAAAAGATCGCAAAATAAGTTAGAATCAAGTTCTAGGAGTTCATATAATTGATTAAGAGGTTTTGAACACGATTATATTGCAAAAACTCGTTTACTGTATTTTTTTCTCAGTTAAAATTCTAACGGGTCCATTGTTCGCCCCATTTAGACCCGCTCGTCCGAAAGCTCTACAAAAAGGGTTCCCAAATAAGTTTTAATCCAAATTTAGGAGTTCATATAATTGATTATGAGCTTTTCAACACGATTATATTGCAAAAACTCGATTTCTGTACTTTTTACTCAGTTAAAATTCTAAGAGATCCATTGTTCGGCCCATTTAGATCCGCTCGTCCGAAACCTCTACAAAAAAGACCGTAAAACAAGTTAGAATCAAATTTAGGAGTTCATATAATTGATTACGAGCTTTTCCAAACGATTATATTGCAAAAACTCGATTTCTGTACTTTTTACTCTATTAAAATTCTAACGGGTCCATTGTTCGGCCCATTTAGACCCGCTCGTCCGAAACCTCTACAAAAAAGACCGCAAAACAAGTTAGAATCAAATTTAGGAGTTCATATAATTGATTACGAGCTTTTCAACATGATTATAGTACAAAAACTCGATTACAGTACTTTTTACTCAGTTAAAATTCTAACGGCTCCATTGTTCGGCCCATTTAGACCCGCTCGTCCGAAACCTCTACAAAAGGGTTGAAAAATAAGTTTAAATCCAAATTTAGGAGTTCATACAATTGATTAAGATATTTTCAAACAGATTATATTGCAAAAACTCACTTTTTGTACTTTCTACTCAGTTAAAATTCTAACGGATCCATTGTTCGGCCCATTTAGACCCGCTCGTCCGAAACCCTTACAAAAAAGACCGCAAAACAAGTTAGAATCAAATTTTAGGAATTCATATAATTGATTACGAGCTTTTCAACACGATTATATTGCAGAAACTTGATTTCTGTACTTTGTACTCAGTTAAAATTCTAACGGGTCCATTGTTCGGCCCATTTAGACTCGCTCATCCGAAACCTCTACAAAAGGGTTGCAAAATAAGTTTTAATCCAAATTTAGGAGTTCATTCAATTGATTACGAGCTTTTCAACACAATTAGATTGCTAAAACTTGATTTTTGTAATTTTTACTCAGTTA
The DNA here is from genome assembly GCA_030270665.1 of Hibiscus trionum. Classification (NCBI taxonomy): domain Eukaryota; kingdom Viridiplantae; phylum Streptophyta; class Magnoliopsida; order Malvales; family Malvaceae; genus Hibiscus; species Hibiscus trionum. The sequence goes on along the minus strand of BSYR01000010.1, from coordinate 29,789,944 downwards.
AAATTCTAACGGGTCCACTGTCGGCCCATTTAGACCCGCTCGTCCGAAGCCTCAACAAAAAAGATCAGAAAATAAGTTAGAATCAAATTTTAGGAGTTCTTATAATTGATAACGAGCTTTTCAACACGATTATATTGCAAAAATTCAATTTCTGTACTTTTTTCTGAGTTAAAATTTTAACGGGCTTTCTTAAAAAAAATTCTAGCGGGTCCATTGTTCGGCCCATTTAGACCCGCTCGTCCGAAACCTCTACAAAAAAGGGCTACAAAATAAGTTTTAATCCAAATTTAGGAGTTCATACAATTAATTACGAGCTTTTCAACACGATTATATTGCAAAAACTTAATTTTTATACTTTTTACTCGGTTAAAATTCTAACGGGTCCATTGTTCGGCCCATTTAGACCCGCTCGTCCGAAACCTCTACAAAAAAGACCGAAAACAAGTTAGAATCAAATTTAGGAGTTCATATAATTGATTACGAGCTTTTCGACACGATTATATTTCAAAAAATCGATTATAGTACTTTTTACCTAGTTAAAATTCTAACGGGTCCATTGTTCTGCCCATTTAGACCCGCTCGTCCGAAATCTCTACAAAAGGGTTGCAAAATAAGTTTTAATCCAAATTTATGAGTTCATACAATTGTTTACGAGCTTTTCAACACGATTATATTGCAAAAACTCGATTTATATACTTTTTACTCAGTTAAAATTCTAACGGGTCCATTGTTTGGCCAATTTAGACCCGCTCGTCCGAAACCGTTACAAAAAATATTGCAAAATAAGTTAGAATCAAATTCTAGGAGTTCATATAATTGATTAAAAGCTTTTGAACACAATTATATTGCAAAAACTCGATTTCTGTACTTTTTACTCAGTTAAAATTCTAACGGGTCCATTGTTCGCCCCATTTAGACCCGCTCGTCCAAAACCTCTACAAAAAAGACCGCAAAACAAGTTTTAATCAAATTTTAGGAGTTCATATAATTGGTTACGAGCTTTTCAACACGATTATATTGCAAAAACTCGATTTCTGTACTTTTTACTCGGCTAAAATTCTAACGGGTCCATTGTTCGGCCCATTTAGACCCACTCGTCCGAAACCTCTACAAAAGGGTTGGAAAATAAGTTTTAATCCAAATTTAAGAGTTCATACAATTGATTACGAGCTTTTCAACACGATTTTATTGTAAAAACTCGATTTTTGTACTTTTTACTCAGTTAAAATTCTAACAGGTCCATTGTTCGGCCCATGTAGACCCGCTCGTCCGAAACCTCTACAAAAGCGTTGCGAAATAAGTTTTAATCCAAATTTAGGTGTTCATACAATTGATTACGAGCTTTTCAACACAATTATATTGCAAAAACTCGATTACAGTACTTTTTACTCAACTAAAATTCTAAAGGGTCCATTGTTCGGCCCATTTAGACACGCTCGTCCGAAACCTCTACAAAAGGGTTGCATAATAAGTTTTAATCCAAATAAGTTATAATTGATTACGCTCGTCCGAAACTCGATTATATTGCAAAACTCGATTTCTTTACTTTTTACTCAGTTAAAATTCTAACGGGTCCATTGTTCGGCCCATTTAGACCCGCTCGTCCGAAACCGTTACAAAGAAGATCGCCAAATAAGTTTGAATCAAGTTCTAGGAGTTAATATAATTGATTAAGATCTTTTGAACACGTTTATATTGCAAAAACTCGATTACTGTATTTTTTACTCAGTTAAAATTCTAATGGGTCCATTGTTCGCCCCTTTTAGACCCGCTCGTCCGAAAGCTCTACAAAAGGGTTGCAAAATAAGTTTTAATCCAAATTTAGGAGTTCATATAATTTATTATGAGCTTTTCAACACGATTATATTGCAAAAACTCGATTTCTGTACTTTTTATTCAGTTAAAATTCTAACAGGTCCATTGTTCGGCCCATTTAGACCCGCTCGTCCGAAACCTCTACAAAAAAGACCGCAAAACAAGTTAGAATCAAATTTAGGAGTTCATATAATTGATTACGAGCTTTTCAACATGATTATATTGCAAAAACTCGATTTCTATACTTTTTACACGGTTAAAATTCTAACGGGTCCATTGTTCGGCCCATTTAGACCCGCTCGTCCGAAACCTCTACAAAAAAGACCGCAAAACAAGTTAGAATCAAATTTAGGAGTTCATATAATTGATTACGAGCTTTTCGACACGATTATATTACAAAAAATCGATTATAGTACTTTTTACTCAGTTAAAATTCTAACGGGTCCATTGTTCGGCCCATTTAGACCCGCTCGTCCGAAACCTCTACAAAAGGGTTGGAAAATAAGTTTTAATCCAAATTTAAGAGTTCATACAATTGATTACGACCTTCTCAAGACGATTATATTGCAAAAACTCGATTTTTGTACTTTTTACTCAGTTAAAATTCTAGCAGGTCCATTGTTCGGCCCATTTAGACCCGCTCGTCCGAAACCTCTACAAAAGAGTTGCAAAATAAGTTTTAATACAAATTTAGGAGTTCATACAATTGATTACAAGCTTTTCAACACGATTATATTGCAAAAACTCGATTTCTGTACTTTTTTCTCAGTTAAAATTCTAACGGGTCCATTGTTCGGCCCATTTAGACCCGCTCGTCCGAAACCTCTAGAAAAGGGTTGGAAAATAAGTTTTAATCCAAATTTAGGAGTTCATACAATTGATTATGAGCTTTTCAACACGATTATACTGCAAAAACTCGATTTCTGTACTTTTTTCTCAGTTAAAATTCTAACAGGTCCATTGTTCGGCCCATTTAGACCCGCTCGTCCGTAACCTCTACAAAAAAGACCGCAAAACAAGTTAGAATCAAATTTAGGAGTTCATATAATTGATTACGAGCTTTTCAACACGATTATATTGCAAAAACTCTATTTCTGTACTTTTTACTCGGTTAAAATTCTAACGGGTCCATTGTTCGGCCCATTTAGACCCGCTCGTCCGAAACCTCTACAAAAAGGACCGAAAACAAGTTAGAATCAAATTTAGGAGTTCATATAATTGATTACGAGCTTTTCGACACGATTATATTTCAAAAAATCGATTATAGTACTTTTTACCTAGTTAAAATTCTAACAGGTCCATTGTTCAGCCCATTTAGACCCGCTCGTCCGAAATCTCTACAAAAGGGTTGCAAAATAAGTTTTAATCCAAATTTATGAGTTCAAACAATTGTTTACGAGCTTTTCAACACGATTATATTGCAAAAACTCGATTTATATACTTTTTACTCAGTTAAAATTCTAACTGGTCCATTGTTTGGCCCATTTAGACCCGCTCGTCCGAAACCGTTACAAAAAATATTGCAAAATAAGTTAGAATCAAATTCTAGGAGTTCATATAATTGATTAAAATCTTTTGAACACAATTATATTGCAAAAACTCGATTTCTGTACTTTTTACTCAGTTAAAATTCTAACGGGTCCATTGTTCGCCCCATTTAGACCCGCTCGTCCGAAACCTCTACAAAAAAGACCGCAAAACAAGTTTTAATCAAATTTTAGGAGTTCATATAATTGATTACGAGCTTTTCAACACGATTATATTGCAAAAACTCGATTTCTGTACTTTTTACTCGGCTAAAATTCTAACGGGTCCATTGTTCGGCCCATTTAGACCCACTCGTCCGAAACCTCTACAAAAGGGTTGGAAAATAAGTTTTAATCCAAATTTAAGAGTTCATACAATTGATTACGAGCTTTTCAACACGATTTTATTGCAAAAACTCGATTTTTGTACTTTTTACTCAGTTAAAATTCTAACAGGTCCATTGTTCGGCCCATGTAGACCCGCTCGTCCGAAACCTCTACAAAAGCGTTGCAAAATAAGTTTTAATCCAAATTTAGGAGTTCATACAATTGATTACGAGCTTTTCAACACAATTATATTGCAAAAACTCGATTACAGTACTTTTTACTCAGCTAAAATTCTAAAGGGTCCATTGTTCGGCCCATTTAGACACGCTCGTCCGAAACCTCTACAAAAGGGTTGCATAATAAGTTTTAATCCAAATAAGTTATAATTGATTACGCTCGTCCGAAACTCGATTATATTGCAAAACTCGATTTCTTTACTTTTTACTCAGTTAAAATTCTAACGGGTCCATTGTTCGGCCCATTTAGACCCGCTCGTCCGAAACCGTTACAAAGAAGATCGCAAAATAAGTTTGAATCAAGTTCTAGGAGTTAATATAATTGATTAAGATCTTTTGAACACGTTTATATTGCAAAAACTCGATTACTGTATTTTTTACTCAGTTAAAATTCTAATGGGTCCATTGTTCGCCCCTTTTAGACCCGCTCGTCCGAAAGCTCTACAAAAGGGTTGCAAAATAAGTTTTAATCCAAATTTAGGAGTTCATATAATTTATTATGAGCTTTTCAACACGATTATATTGCAAAAACTCGATTTCTGTACTTTTTATTCAGTTAAAATTCTAACAGGTCCATTGTTCGGCCCATTTAGACCCGCTCGTCCGAAACCTCTACAAAAAAGACCGCAAAACAAGTTAGAATCAAATTTAGGAGTTCATATAATTGATTACGAGCTTTTCAACATGATTATATTGCAAAAACTCGATTTCTATACTTTTTACTCGGTTAAAATTCTAACGGGTCCATTGTTCGGCCCATTTAGACCCGCTCGTCCGAAACCTCTACAAAAAAGACCGCAAAACAAGTTAGAATCAAATTTAGGAGTTCATATAATTGATTACGAGCTTTTCGACATGATTATATTACAAAAAATCGATTATAGTACTTTTTACTCAGTTAAAATTCTAACGGGTCCATTGTTCGGCCCATTTAGACCCGCTCGTCCGAAACCTCTACAAAAGGTTTGGAAAATAAGTTTTAATCCAAATTTAAGAGTTCATACAATTGATTACGACCTTTTCAAGACGATTATATTGCAAAAACTCGATTTTTGTACTTTTTACTCAGTTAAAATTCTAGCAGGTCCATTGTTCGGCCCATTTAGACCCGCTCGTCCGAAACCTCTACAAAAGGGTTGCAAAATAAGTTTTAATCCAAATTTAGGAGTTCATACAATTGATTACAAGCTTTTCAACACGATTATATTGCAAAAACTCGATTTCTGTACTTTTTTCTCAGTTAAAATTCTAACGGGTCCATTGTTCGGCCCATTTAGGCCCGCTCGTCCGAAACCTCTACAAAAGAGACCGCAAAACAAGTTAGAGTCAAATTTTAGGAGTTCATATAATTGATTACGAGCTTTTCAACATGATTATATTGCAAAAACTCGATTACTGTACTTTTTACTTAGTTAAAATTCTAACGGGTCCATTGTTCGGCCCATTTAGACCCGCTCGTCCGAAACCTCTGCAAAAGGGTTGCAAAATAAGATTTAATCCAAATTTAAGAGTTCATACAATTGATTACGAGCTTTTTAACATGATTGTATTGCAAAAACTCGATTTTATTACATTTTACTCAGTAACAATTCTAACGGGTCCATTGTTCGGCCCATTTGGACCCGCTCATCCGAAACCTCTACAAAAGGGTTGCAAAATAAGTTTTAATCCTAATTTAGAAGTTCATACAATTGATTACGAGATTTTCGACATGATTATATTGCAAAAACCCAATTTCTGTACTTTTTACTCAGTTAAAATTCTAACGGGTCCATTGTTCGGCCCATTTAGAACCCCTCGTCCGAAACCTCTACAAAAAGGTTGCAAACTAAGTGTTAAACCAAATTTAGGGGTTAATACAATTGATTACAAGCTTTTCAACACAACTATATTGCAAAAACTCGATTTATGTACTTTTTTCTCCGTTAAAATTCTAACGGGTCCATTGTTCGGCCCATTTAGACCCCCTCGTCCGAAACCTCTACAAAAGGATTGCAAACTTAAGTGTTAAACAAAATTTAGGAGTTCATACAATTGAATACGAGTTTTTCAACACGATTATATTGCAAAAACTCGATTTCTATACTTTTTACTCCGTTAAAATTCTAACAGGTCTATTGTTCGGCCCATTTAGACCCGCTCGTCCGAAACCTCTACATAAAGGTTGCAAAATAAGTTTTAATCCAAATTTAGGAGTTCATACAATTGATTAATAGATTTTCAAACAGATTATATTGCAAAAACTCACTTTTTGTACTTTCTTCTCACTTAAAATTCTAACGGATCCATTGTTCGGCCCATTTAGACCCGCTCGTCCGAAACCTCTACAAAAGAGACCGCAAAACAAATTAGAATCAAATTTTAGGAGTTCATATAATTGATTACGAGCTTTTCAACATGATTATATTGCAAAAACTTTATTTCTGTACTTTGTACTCAGTTAAAATTCTAACGGGTCCAATGTTTGGCCCATTTAGACACGCTCATCCGAAACCTCTACAAAAGGGTTGCAAAATACGTTTTAATCCAAATTTAGGAGTTCATACAATTGATAACGAGCTTTTCAACACAATTAGATTGCAAAAACTCGATTTTTGTACTTTTTACTCAGTTAAAATTCTAACGGGTCCATTGTTCGGCCCATTTAGACCCGCTTGTCTGAAACCTCAACATAAAAGATCACAAAATAAGTTAGAATCAAATTTTAGGAGTTCATATAATTGATAACGAGCTTTTCAACAGGATTATATTGCAAAAATTCAATTTCTGTACATTTTACTATGTTAAAATTCTAATGAGCTTTCTTAAAAAGAATTCTAACATGTTCATTGTTCGGCCCATTTAGACCTGCTCGTCCGAAACCTCTACAAAAAAGGGCTTCAAAATAAGTTTTAATCCTAATTTAGGAGTTCATATAATTGATTACGAGCTTTTCAACACTATTATATTGCAAAAACTTAATTTTTATACTTTTTACTCGGTTAAAATTCTAACGGGTCCATTGTTCGGCCCTTTTAGACTCGATCATCCGAAACCTTACGAAAAGGACCGCAAAGTAAGTTTTAATCGAAATTTAGGAGTTAATATAATTTATTACGAGCTTTTCAACACTATTATATTGCAAAAACTCGATTTCTGTACTTTTGACTCAGTTAAAATTCTAACGGGTCCATTGTTCGGCCCATTTAGACCCGCTCGTCCGAAAACTCTACAAAAAGTCCGCAAAACAAGTTAGAATCAAATTTTAGGAGTTCATATAATTGATTATGAGCTTTTCAACATGATTATATTGCAAAAAATCAATTTCTGTACTTTTGACTCAGTTAAAATTCTAACGGGTCCATTGTTCGGCCCATTTAGACCCGCTCGTCCGAAACCTCTACAAAAAGACCGCAAAACAAATTAGAATCAAATTTTAGGAGTTCATATAATTGATTACGAGCTTTTCAACACAATTATATTGCAAAAAACTCGATTTCTGTACTTTTTACTCAGTTAAAATTCTAACGGGTCCAATGTTCTACCCATTTAGACTCGCTCCTCCGAAACCTCTACAAAAGGGTTACAAAATAAGTTTTAATCCAAATTTAGGAGTTCATACAATTGATTACGAGCTTTTCAACACAATTAGATTGCAAAAACTCGATTTTTGTACTTTTTACTCGGTTAAAATTCTAACGGGTCCATTGTTCTGCCCATTTAGACTCGCTCGTCCGAAACCTTACAAAAAGGACCGCAAAATAAGTTTTAATCAAAATTTAGGAGTTCATATAATTGATTACGAGCTTTTCAACACGATTATATTGCAAAAACTCGATTTCTGTACTTTTTACTCAGTTAAAATTCTAACGGGTCCATTGTTCAGCCCATTTAGACTCGCTCGTCCGAAACCTCTACAAAAGGGTTGGAAAATAAGTTTTAATCCAAATTTAGGAATTCATACAATTTATTACGAGCTTTTCAACACGATAATATTGCAAAAACTCGATTTCTGAACTTTTTACTCAGTTAAAATTCTAACGAGTCCATTGTTCGGCCCATTTAGACCCGCTCGTCCGAAACCTCTACAAAAAAGACTGCAAAACAAGTTTTAAGGACTTCAGATAATTAATTTCGAGCTTTTCAACACGATTATATTGCAAAAACTCGATTTCTGTACTTTTTACTTAGTTAAAATTCTAACGGGCCCATTGTTCCGCCCATTTAGACCCGCTCGTCCGAAACCTCTACAAAAGGGATGGAAAATAAGTTTTAATCCAAATTTAGGAGTTCATACAATTGATTACGAGCTTTTAAACACGATTATATTGCAAAAACTCGATTTCTAAACTTTTTACTCAGTTAAAATTCTAACTGGTCCATTGTTCGGCCCATTTAGACCCGCTCGTCCAAAACCTCTACAAAAGGGTTGCAAAATAAGTTTTAATCCAAATTTAGGAGTTCATGCAATTGATTGCGAGCTTTTCAACACGATTATATTGCAAAAACTCGATTTCTAAACTTTTTACTCAGTTAAAATTCTAACGGGTCCATTGTTCGGCCCATTTAGACCCGCTCGTCCGAAACCTCTACTAAAGGGTTGGAAAATAAGTTTTAATCCAAATTTAGGAATTCATACAATTGATTATGAGCTTTTCAACACCATTATATTGCAAAAACTCGATTTCTGTACTTTTTTCTCAGTTAAAATTCTAACAGGTCCATTGTTCGGCCCATTTAGACCCGCTCGTCCGAAACCTCTACAAAAGGGTTGCAAAATAAGTTTTAATCCAAATTTAGGATTTCATACAATTGTTTACGAGCTTTTCAACACGATTATATTGCAAAAACTCGATTTCTGTACTTTTTACTCAGTTAAAATTCTAATGGGTCCATTGTTCGGCCCATTTAGACCCGATCGTCCGTAACCTTTACAAAAAAGACCGCAAAACAAGTTAGAATCAAATTTAGGAGTTCATATAATTGATTACGAGATTTTCAACACGATTATATTGCAAAAACTCGATTTCTGTACTTTTTACTAAGTTAAAGTTCTAACGGGTCCATTGTTCGACCCATTTAGACCCGCTCGTTTGAAACCTCTACAAAAAAGACCGCAAAACAAGTTAGAATCAAATTTTAGGAGTTCATATAATTGATTACGAGCTTTTCAACACGATTATATTGCAAAAACTCAATTACAATACTTTTTACTTAGTTAAAATTCTAACGGGTCCATTGTTCGGCCCATTTAGACCCGCTCGTCTGAAACCTCTACAAAAGGGTTGCAAAATAAGTTTTAATCCAAACTTAGGAGTTCATACAATTGATTATGAGCTTTTCAACACAATTATATTGCAAAAACTCAATTTTTGTGCTTTTTACTCTATTAAAATTCTAATGGGTCCATTGTTCGGCCCATTTAGACCCGCTAGTCCGAAACCTCTAAAAAAGGGTTGGAAAATAAGTCTTAATACAAATTTAGGAGTTTCAAAAAGATTATATTGCAAAAACTCACTTTTTGTACTTTCTACTCAGTTAAAATTCTAACGGATCCATTGTTCGGCCCATTTAGACCCGCTCGTCCGAAACCTCTACAAAAGAGACCGCAAAACAAATTAGAATCAAATTTTAGGAGTTTATATAATTGATTACGAGCATTTCAACACGATTATATTGCTAAAATTCTAACGGGTCCAATGTTTGGCCCATTTAGACTCGCTCATCCGAAACCACTACAGAAGGGTTGCAAAATAAGTTTTAATCCAAATTTAGGAGTTCATACAATTGATTACGAGCTTTTCAACACAATTAGATTGCAAAAACTCGATTTTTGTACTTTTTACTCAGTTAAAATTCTAACGGGTCCATTGTTCGGCCCATTTAGACCCGCTCGTTTGAGACCCAACAAAAAAGATCACAAAATAAGTTAGAATCAAATTTTAGGAGTTCATATAATTGATAACGAGCTTTTCAACACTATTATATTGCAAAAACTTAATTTTTATACTTTTTACTCGGTTAAAATTCTAACGGGTCCATTGTTCGGCCCATTTAGACTCACTCGTCCGAAACCTTACAAAAAAGACCGCAAAGTAAGTTTTAATCAAAATTTAGGAGTTCATATAATTTATTAAGAGCTTTTCAACACTATTATATTGCAAAAACTCAATTTATGTACTTTTGAATCAGTTAAAATTCTAACGGGTCCATTGTTCGACCCATTTAGAGCCGCTCGTCCGAAACCTCTACAAAAAAGACCGCAAAACAAGTTAGAATCAAATTTTAGGAGTTCATATAATTAATTACGAGCCTTTCAACACGATTATAATGCAAAAACTCGATTTCTGTACTTTTTACTCAGTTAAAATTCTAACGGGTCCATTGTTCAGCCCATTTAGACCCTCTCGTCCGAAACCTCTACAAAAGGGTTGGAAAATAAGTTCTAATCCAAATTTAGGAGTTCATACAATTGATTACAAGCTTTTCAACACGATTATATTGCAAAAACTTGATTTCTGTACTTTTTACTCAGTTAAAATTCTAACAGGTCCATTGTTCGGCCCATTTAGACCCGCTCGTCCGAAACCTCTACAAAAGGGTTGCAAAATAAGTTTTAATCCAAATTTAGGAGTTCATACAATTGATTACGAGTTTTTCAACACAATTATATTGCAAAAACTCGATTTCTGTACTTTTTACTCAGTTAAAATTCTAACGGGTCCATTGTTCGGTCAATTTAGACACGCTCGTCCGAAACCTCTACAAAAAAGACCGCAAAACAAGTTAGAATCAAATTCAGGAGTTCATATAATTGATTACGAGCTTTTCAATACGATTATATTGCAAAAACTCGATTACAGTACTTTTTACTCAGTTAAAATTCAAAAGGGTCCATTGTTCGGCCCATTTCGACCCGCTCGTCCGAAACCTCTACAAAAGGGTTTCAAAATAAGTTTTAATCCAAATTTAGGAGTTCATATAATTTATTATGAGCTTTTCAACACGATTATATTGCAAAAACTCGATTTCTGTACTTTTTATTCAGTTAAAATTCTAACAGGTCCATTGTTCGGCCCATTTAGACCCGCTCGTCCGAAACATCTACAAAAAAAGACTGCAAAACATGTTAGAATCAAATTTAGGAGTTCATATAATTGATTACGAGCTTTTCAACACGATTATATTGCAAAAACTCGATTACTGTATTATTTTCCAGTTAAAATTCTAACGGGTCCATTGTTCGGCCCATTTAGACCCGCTCGTCCGAAACCTCTACAAAAAAGACCGCAAAACAAGTTAGAATCAAATTTAGGAGTTCATATAATTGATTACGAGCTTTTCGACACGATTATATTACAAAAACTCGATTATAGTACTTTTTACTCAGTTAAAATTCTAACGGGTCCATTGTTCGGCCCATTTAGTCCTGCTTGTCCGAAATCTCTACAAAAGGGTTGCAAAATAAGTTTTAATCCAAATTTAGGAGTTCATACAATTGTTTACGAGCTTTTCAACAGGATTATATTGCAAAAACTCGATTTCTATACCTTTTACTCAGTTAAAATTCTAACGGGCCCATTTAGACCCGCTCGTCCGAAACCGTTACAAAAAATATCGCAAAATAAGTTAGAATCAAATTTTAGGAGTTCATATAATTGATTAAGAGCTTTTGAACACAATTATATTGCAAAAACTCGATTTCTGTATTTTTTACTCAGTTAAAATTCTAACGGGTCCATTGTTCGCCCCATTTAGAACAGCTCGTCCGAAACCTGTACAAAAAAGACCGCAAAACAAGTTTTAATCAAATTTTAGGAGTTCATATAACTGATTACGAGCTTTTCAACACGATTATATTGCAAAAACTCGATTTATGTACTTTTTACTCAGTTAAAATTCTAACGGGTCCATTGTTCGGCCCATTTAGACCCGTTCGTCCGAAACCTTTACAAAAAGGGCTGCAAAATAAGTTTTAATCCAAATTTAGGAGTTCATATAATTGATTACGAGCTTTTTAACACAATTATTTTCCAAAAACTCGATTTCTGTACTTTTTACTCAGTTAAAATTCTAACGGGTCCATTGTTCGGCCCATTTAGACCCGCTCGTCCGAAACCTCTACAAAAAGGTTGCAAAATAAGTTTTAATCCTAATTTAGGAGTTCATACAATTGATTAAGAGATTTTAAAACAGATTATATTGCAAAAACTCCCTTTTTGTACTTTCTACACACTTAAAATTCTAACGGATCCATTGTTCGTCCCATTTAGACCCGCTCGTCCGAAACCTCTACAAAAGAGACCACAAAACAAATTAGAATCAAATTTTAGGAGTTCATATAATTAATTACGAGCTTTTCAATATGATTATATTGCAAAAACTCGACTTCTGTACTTTTTACTCGGTTAAAATTCTAACGGGTCCATTGTTCGGCCCATTTAGACCCGCTCGTCCGAAACCTCTACAAAAAAGACCGCAAAACAAGTTAGAATCAAATTTAGGAGTTCATATAATGGATTACGAGCTTTCCAACACGATTATATTACATAAACTCGATTATAGTACTTTTTACTCAGTTAAAATTCTAACGGGTCCATTTCTCGGCCCATTTAGACCCGCTCGTCCGAAACCTCTACAAAAGGGTTGGAAAATAAGTTTTAATCCAAATTTAAGAGTTCATACAATTGATTACGAGCTTTTCAACACGATTATATTGCAAAAACTCGATTTTTGTACTTTTTACTCAGTTAAAATTCTAACATGTCCATTGTTCGGCCCATTTAGACCCGCTCGTCCGAAACCTCTACAAAAGGGTTGCAAAATAAGTTTTAATACAAATTTAGGAGTTCATACAATTGATTACAAGCTTTTCAACACGATTATATTGCAAAAACTCGATTTCTGTACTCTTTTCTCAGTTAAAATTCTAACCGGTCCATTGTTCGGCCCATTTAGGCCCGCTCGTCCGAAACCTCTACAAAAAAGACCGCAAAACAAGTTAGAATCAAATTTAGGAGTTCATATAATTGATTACGAGATTTTCAACATGATTATATTACAAAAACTCGATTATAATACTTTTTACTCAGTTAAAATTCTAACGGGTCCATTGTTCGGCCCATTTAGACCCGCTCGTCCGAAACCTCTACAAAACGGTTGGAAAATAAGTTTTAATCCAAATTTAAGAGTTCATACAATTGATTACGATCTTTTCAACACGATTATATTGCAAAAACTCGATTTTTGTACTTTTTACTCAGTTAAAATTCTAACAGGTGTATTGTTAGGCCCATTTAGACCCGCTCGTCCGAAACCTCTACAAAAGGGTTGCAAAATAAGTTTTAATCCAAATTTAGGAGTTCATACAATTTATTACAAGCTTTTCAACACGGTTATATTGCAAAAACTCGATTTCTGAACTTTTTTCTCAGTTAAAATTATAACGGGTCCATTGTTCGGCCTATTTAGGCTCGCTCGTCCGAAACCTCTACAAAAAAGACCGCAAAACAAGTTAGAATCAAATTTTAGGAGTTCATATAATTAATTTCAAGCTTTCCAACATGATTATATTGCAAAAACTCGATTTCTGTACTTTTTACTCTGTTAAAATTCTAACGGGTTCTTTGTTCGGCCCATTTAGACCCGCTCGTCCGAAACCTCTACAAAAGCGTTGCAAAATAAGTTTTAATCCAAATTTAGGAGTTCATACAATTGATTACGAGCTTTTCAACACGATTATATTGCAAAAACTTGATTTCTGTACTTTTTACTCAGTTAAAATTCTAACGAGTCCATTGTTCGCCCCATTTTGGACCCGCTCGTCCGAAACCTCTATAAAAGGGTTGGAAAATAAGTTTTAACCCAAATTTAGGAGTTCATACAATTATTTATGAGCTTTTCAACACGATTATGTTGCAAAAACTCGATTTCTGTACTTTTTTCTCAGTTAAAATTCTAACGGGTCCATTGTTCGGCCCATTTAGACCCGCTCGTCCGAAAACTCTACAAAAAGGTTGCAAAATAAGTTTTAATCCAAATTTAGGAGTTCATACTATTGATTAAGAGATTTTAAAACAGATTATATTGCAAAAACTCCCTTTTTGTACTTTCTACTCACTTAAAATTCTAACGGATCCATTGTTCGGCCCATTTAGACCCGCTCGTCCGAAACCTCTACAAAAGAGACCGCAAAACAAATTAGAATCAAATTTTAGGAGTTCATATAATTGATTACGAGCTTTTCAACATGATTATATTGCAAAAACTCGACTTCTGTACTTTTTACTCGGTTAAAATTCTAACGGGTCTATTGTTCGGCCCATTTAGACCCGCTCGTCCGAAACCTCTACAAAAAAGACCGCAAAACAAGTTAGAATCAAATTTAGGAGTTCATATAATTGATTACGAGCTTTTCAACACGATTATATTACAAAAACTCTATTATAGTACTTTTTACTCAGTTAAAATTCTAACGGGTCCATTGGTCGGCCCATTTAGACCCGCTCGTCCGAAACCTCTACAAAAGGGTTGGAAAATAAGTTTTAATCCAAATTTAAGAGTTCATACAATTGATTACGAGCTTTTCAACACGATTATATAGCAAAAACTCAATTTTTGTACTTTTTACTCAGTTAAAATTCTAACATGTCCATTGTTCGGCCCATTTAGACTCGCTCGTCCGAAACTTCTACAAAAGGGTTGCAAAATAAGTTTTAATCCAAATTTAGGAGTTCATACAATTGATTACAAGCTTTTCAACACGAATATATTGCAAAAACTCGATTTCTGTACTTTTTTCTCAGTTAAAATTCTAACGGGTCCATTGTTCGGCCCATTTAGGCCCTCTCGTCCGAAACCTCTACAAAAAAGACCGCAAAACAAGTTAGAATCAAATTTTAGGAGTTCATATAATTGATTACGAGCTTTTCAACATGATTATATTGCAAAAATTCGGTTACTGTACTTTTTACTCAGTTAAAATTCTAACGGGTCCATTGTTCGTCCCATTTAGACCCGCTCGTCTGAAACCTCTGCAAAAGGGTTGCAAAATAAGATTTAATCCATATTTAGGAGTTCATTCAATTGTATACGAGCTTTTTAACATGATTATATTGCAAAAACTCGATTTTATTACATTTTACTCAGTAAAAATTCTAACGGGTCCATTGTTCGGCCCATTTGGACCCGCTCATCCGAAACCTCTACAAAAGGGTTGCAAAATAAGTTTTAATCCTAATTTAGAAGTTCATAGAATTGATTACGAAATTTTCGACATGATTATATTGCAAAAACCCGATTTATGTACTTTTTACTCAGTTAAAATTCTAACGGGTCCATTGTTCGGCCCATTTAGAACCCCTCGTCCGAAACCTCTACAAAAAGGTTGCAAACTAAGTGTTAAACCAAATTTAGGGGTTCATACAATTGATTACAAGCTTTTCAACACGACTATATTGCAAAAACTCGATTTCTGTACTTTTTTCTCCGTTAAAATTCTAACGGGTCCATTGTTCGGCCCATTTAGACCCCCTCGTCCGAAACCTCTACAAAAGGATTGCAAACTTAAGTGTTAATCCAAATTTAGCAGTTCATACAATTGATTACGAGCTTTTCAACACGATTATATTGCAAAAACTCGATTTTTGTACTTTTTACTTAGTTAAAATTCTAACAGGTCCATTATTCGGCCCATTTAGACCCGCTCGTCCGAAACCTCTACAAAAGGGTTGCAAAATAAGTTTTAATCCAAATTTAGGAGTTCATACAATTGATTACGAGCTTTTCAACACGATTATATTGCAAAAATTCGATTTCTGTACTTTTTACTCAGTTAAAATTCTAACGGGTCCATTGTTCGGCCCATTTAGACCCGATCGTCCGAAACCTCTATAAAAAAGACCGCAAAACAAGTTAGAATCAAATTTAGGAGTTCATATAATTGATTACGAGCTTTTCAACACGATTATATTGCAAAAACTCGATTTCTGTACTTTTTACTCAGTTAAAGTTCTAACGGGTCCATTGTTCGGCGCATTTAGACCCGCTCGTCCGAAACCTCTACAAAAAATACCGCAAAACAAGTTAGAATCAAATATTAGGAGTTCATATAATTGATTACGAGCTTTTCAACACGATTATATTGCAAAAACTCAATTACAGTACTTTTTACTTAGTTAAAATTGTAACGGGTCCATTGTTCGGCCCATTTAGACCCGCTCGTCCGAAACCTATACAAAAGGGTTGCAAAATAAGTTTTAATCCAAACTTAGGAGTTCATACAATTGATTATGAGGTTTTCAACACAATTTTTGTGCTTTTTACTCTGTTAAAATTCTAACGGGTCCATTGTTCGGCCCATTTAGACCCGCTCGTTCGAAACCCAACAAAAAAGATCACAAAATAAGTTAGAATCAAATTTTAGGAGTTCATATAATTGATAACGAGTTTTTCAACACTATTATATTGCAAAAACTTAATTTTTATACTTTTTACTCGGTTAAAATTCTAACGGGTCCATTGTTCGGCCCATTTAGACTCGCTCGTCCGAAACCTTATGAAAAAGACCGCAAAGTAAGTTTTAATCGAAATTTAGGAGTTCATATAATTTATTAAGAGCTTTTCAACACTACTATATTGCAAAAACTCAATTTATTTACTTTTGACTTAGTTAAAATTCTAACGGGTCCATTGTTCGACCCATTTAGACCCGCTCGTCCGAAACCTCTACAAAAAAGACCGCAAAACAAGTTAGAATCAAATTTTAGGAGTTCATATAATTGATTACGAGCTTTTCAACACGATTATAATGCAAAAACTCGATTTCTGTACATTTTACTCAGTTAAAATTCTAACGGGTCCATTGTTCAGCCCATTTAGACCCGCTCGTCCGAAACCTCTACAAAAGGGTTGGAAAATAAGTTTTAATCCAAATTTAGGAGTTCATACAATTGATTACGAGCTTTTCAACACGATTATATTGCAAAAACTTGATTTCTTTACTTTTTACTCAGTTAAAATTCTAACAGGTCGATTGTTTGGCCCATTTAGACCCGCTCGTCCGAAACCTCTACAAAAGGGTTGCAAAATAAGTTTTAATCCAAATTTAGGAGTTCATACAATTGATTACGAGCTTTTCAACACAATTATATTGCAAAAACTCGATTTCTGTACTTTTTACTCAGTTAAAATTCTAACGGGTCCATTGTTCGGTCCATTTAGACACGCTCGTCCGAAACCTCTACAAAAAAGACCGCAAAACAAGTTAGAATCAAATTTAGGAGTTCATATAATTGATTAGGATCTTTTCAACACGATTATATTGCAAAAACTTGATTACAGTACTTTTTACTCAGTTAAAATTCTAAAGGGTCCATTGTTCGGCCCATTTAGACCCGCTCGTCCGAAACCTCTACAAAAGGGTTGCAAAATAAGTTTTAATCCAAATTTAATAGTTCATACAATTGTTTACGAGCTTTTCAACACGATTATATTGCAAAACTCGATTTCTTTACTTTTTACTCAGTTAAAATTCTAACGGGTCCATTGTTCGGCCCATTTAGACCCGCTCGTCCAAAACCGTTACAAAAAAGATCGCAAAATAAGTTAGAATCAAGTTCTAGGAGTTCATATAATTGATTAAGAGCTTTTGAACACGTTTATATTGCAAAAACTCGATTACTGTATTTTTTACTCAGTTAAAATTCTAACGGGTCCATTGTTCGCCTCATTTAGACCCGCTCGTCCGAAAGCTCTACAAAAGGGTTGCAAAATAAGTTTTAATCCAAATTTAGGAGTTCATATAATTTATTATGAGCTTTTCAACACGATTATATTGCAAAAACTCGATTTCTGTACTTTTTATTCAGTTAAAATTCTAACAGGTGAATCTTATATTTTCAAAAACTCTATTATTTCTTTGATGGATGGTTTTATGATTATATATGTTCCGTTCTGATAAACACGAAGGAAATTTATTCCTACTACGCCTTTTTAGGTGAATCTTCACAAGCCCACATTCAGGATCTTTTCAATATCCTACTAAGTAGGGTCCTTTTTCTGCTAAACTTAACTTATATTTTCAACTCTTCAAAAGCCTTTCTTCTTACCTCAGTTATTATTCCAAACGGATGGTCGAACTTAACTCCTAATTTAATATTTCCGTTTCCTTCAACAATCACTCCTAGCCTTTTAATGAAATTTCTTATTCACATTTTTCCACTTTATTATCCATCTAATTTTTTTCTTAACTGCCATACTTATACTCTTATTTTCAATCTGCCAGCCTTAAATTTTTTAATGAGGGAAAACAAAATTCAATCCCCGTTATTTATGATTAAAATTTTCTCCTTCCTTATATACATACTATTAAATTTAAAACAATATCTGATATTCTCCTTAATTTTATTCTCCCCATTTAATTTCTTTTTTTTATCACTCTCCCACCTTCCCTATTTTTTCTGCTCTCCTACCTATCTCATTTAAGGAATATAATTCCTTACCCTTAAACTCTTTTATTCCTTACTCTTCCCATATTACAAATCGTTTAACTTTTAATTACATTTTAATTTCCCGAATTACTTTCTCCCTTATTAAAACGACAGCTATAAATTTAATTTGTATTTCATACTTTCCTTATGCTTCCCTAAATATCAGTAAATATATCTACACCCTCTTTCTTTATTTACTATTACTCCTTTTAAATTCCTTTTTGCATAAAAGGTATTCCTCCCTTAATTTCGCTTTAAAATTGCCTTTATTATCTAATCTAGCCCAGCTAATTTATTTTAATAAAGAAAGTTTCTTTCAATATTGTCTTTATGTCTTTATTATAGACCAATCTTTATGGTCTCTAATTTTTCCTCAACTTCCTTTACTGAATACTTACCATAGAATAACTTACATAACCAATTCTTATTTATATTCACAACATACTCGGATCAAAACACAAATCTTTCCCAATCCTTCTACTCTCCTAAATTTCTATACTACTCCCATGGCATCCTCCTCTATCCCCCAGCTAAGCTCCATCAACCTCACTCATGAGGAAGCAGAACTCCTTTACACTCTCGATTTCGGTTGGGATTTTGCCAAGGAAGATCCAAAGCTATTCCTCTTTGGATGTTTTATCTCATCTAAAACTATCGATATTTATGCTGTAATCAATGCGTTCGAAGGCATTTGGAAACCCAACGAAGTGGTGTCTATTTCTGTCATCCAAGACAACTATCTCAAGATCAAGTTCAAGGAAGTCAAGTACTGCTACGAAGTCCTTAACAGAGGTCCTTGGTTGTACAAGGACGAATGGTTAGCCATTATCGAATATGATCCTGCTAAATCTGTTGGAGATTATTCATTCAACACTATGAGAATCTGGATTCGTATCTTCGCCCTCCCTTCCTCCCTCTTTGAGGACATTGATCGATCGCACCTTGTGGGACATGCCCTTGGGTCTATGGTAGGCAACGTCATACGAACTGACACTCGGGAATTCGAAGGAAATATGAAAGATTTCATGCGGGTCGAAATTTTCCTGAACATCACCAAGCCTGTCACTCGTTTTGTCTTCATTGGTTCTGGAGCCAATAAAACCATGTGCGATATTCAATATGAACGCCTCCCAACTCTATGTCCTAGCTGTGGTATAATTAGCCACACAATTGAGAACTGTCCTATTCGTTCTTCTCTTGATCTAAACAAGCTGCAATACGGGGAATGGCTCCGCTACCTCCCTCCAAGACGTCGCCCTATTGGTACCCGTGGGCGTATCCGCTATGTTGAACCCAATCTTAACCAAAACAATCCACCACCGACTGGTATTTTTTCTCCCTCTATCTTCAATATTTCATCCACTATTCGTTGTAATTCTAAAATTATTTTCTACTTTCTGCTATCTTTATTTATGATTCTTTACTTATTATTGTTTTCCCTCTTCATAGTTCCTCCTGTTCCAGCTGCTTCTGCCAATACCAATATTCCCACTACTGACCCGAATGCGATGGGTATTTCTTCCTCTTTACCACTTATCATTAATTTTTTTAATAAACCTTCAATATCTAATATGGGTTTTTGCTTCAAACGTGCAACATGTTCTCTGAATGAGGGCGATGCTGCGTCCTTTTCGGAGCAACCAACTGAAGAAGTACCCAACTCTGATACGGCAATGGGTGATGCCCCTCCTTTCAAAGATCCATCTGCTTCAGATTCGAAACAAAAAGGCCCTCTCGAGCTTCAGCCATTAAATACCATTTATCCCATCCATGAAGATGCATCCGATGATGATTGGGATGCCACGGATGATGGTGTTCCTAGCCCAACTGCTCAGCAAATTAAGAAGATAGAAGCCGAACTACGTAAGCCCTCTGTTTCTACCCATTCCAAATTCAATGATTTTAACCAATAGCTTTTGAAAACTTATCCTAATGATGCAGCTCCTGCCCCTGCTCCAGCCCAACCAAACCGCGGCACAAAACGCCGATCTCCCATTCAAGTTTCGCTCCCACCGAAAAAATCCAAACCATCCGGATCCACCCCTAAGGCTGGGATGAGTAGCTCAAAAAACTCTCCGGCGGCGGCTGACTCCCAGCCCCGCCGAGCAAAATGAGGATCCTTTGCTGGAACTGCCAGGGACTGGGACAAGCCCCGGTGGTTCAACATTTTCGTAGCTATGTCCAAGAATCCAATCGGGATATTATCTTTTTATGTGAAACGAAAATTAATAATGCGGCATGTAGCCGCCTTTGTCTTTCTTTGGGTATGTCTGAAATTATTGCTTTTCCCCCATCGGAGGGGTGTTCCGGTCTTGCACTTTTTGCTTCAAACAATATTAATATATCTATGATTTCTTATTCGCCTCGTTACATACATACTCAAATTATATTGAATGGTCACACTTTATATTTTACGGGCATGCACGGTTTCTTCGAAACAAGTCAAAAATTTAAAACATGGGAAATTATTGATTCCTTACAAAATAATAATAATACTATACCCTGGCTTTTAGGGGGAGATTTTAATGAAATTTTATCAGACTCTGAAAAACAAGGAGGTAGCCGAAGGGCTAGATCACAAATAAATAACTTCCGACATTGTCTTTCACGCAACAACCTATTTGATTGTAAACCAACATCTGGGTGGTTCACTTGGACAAAAGTGGGGCCCTTAACCCCTTCTATACATGAACGTTTAGATATGTTCATTGCTAATTCGGCCTGGCAAGATCTTTTTCCTTCTTATAGTATAACATCAGACTATGTGGCCAAGTCCGATCATTGTTTCCTTGTCCTAGATACATCTCCTGCGGCTACTACCCCCCAACAGCGACCTAAAAACATGTTTCGGTTTGAAAACTGTTGGGCAAACAATGCAAACAATATATCCTCTATCAAAAACACTTGGGTCAACACCCCTGGAACAGCCATAGAAAAAATAAAAGCGGTTGGCACATGCCTAGAGGAATGGCAGAATCAACAACGTCTAAAAACCACTGGTCGTATTAAATTCCTTACCAAAAAAATTAACAACTTTTTATCCTGACCCTTAACTGCCTCAAATGAAGATATTTATATAAAATATAGAACTGAACTTAATAAACTCCTAATGGAACAAGAAATTTATTGGGCTCAAAGATCTCGTACTCTATGGCTATCCCAAGGGGATAAGAATACAAGGTTCTTTCACGCCAGAGAAAACAATAGAAGGAAAAAAACTTGATCACGGGTCTATTTGATGCTAATTCGAATTGGTGTACAGATGATTCAGACCTAATGTCTATTGCCTCCAAATATTTCCAGAACCTTTTTACATCCTCCAACCCACAATTTTCCGATATTATACTTGATAAAATTTCGCCATCTATCTCTCAATCTATGAATGATAATCTTTTAAGGACTTTCACAAAAGAAGAAATTCTCATGGCTTTCCGGGATATTGATCCCAGAAAGGCGCCTGGTATTGATGGCTTACCAAGTAGTTTTTATCGACAACATTGGGACACTATTGGCGACGATGTAATTAATCTATGCCTTAACTTACTAAATGGCACAGCGGATATGTCTTTGGTTAACAAAACTATTCTCGTACTAATCCCTAAAATCCAGGACCCAACCACTATGAAGCATCTTAGACCCATCAGCCTTTGCACTGTTCTCTATAAAATAGTTGCCAAAACCATTGTAAACAAAATGAAACAAACAATTCCTTTTTGTATTAGCCCTAACCAAGCAGCCTTCATTCAAGGACGTAATATTTCTGACAACATCCTTGTTGCCCATGAAATCATTCACAATATTAACTCAAGGGCAACAAAGTCCTCCCAAGGAGCTACTCTTAAACTAGACATGGAGAAAGCTTTTGATAGAGTTGAATGGTCTTTTCTAGCAAATGTTATGGAACGTATGGGCTTCGCATCAAACTGGATATCTCTTATAATGCGTTGCATTACCACTGTTTCATTTTCAGTCAAAGTTAACAACTCTCTCTCTTCCTTTTTTCAACCTCAACGTGGATTACGCAAGGTGACCCCCTTTCACCTTTTCTTTTCCTTTTTTGCACACAAGGGCTATCTGCTTACCTATCTGCTGCCCAACAAACAAATATCCTTCCGGGGCTTGGTGCTTGAAAATACGGACCTAGAGTCAACCATCTACTCTTTGCTGATGATTGTATGGTTTTCATTAATAATAATCCAACTGAAGCTACTAATCTCAAAATAGCCCTACAAACTTATTCTACAGCCTCTGGCCAAGCGGTCAATTTTGAGAAATCGACAATTTTTTATAATCCACGCACCCCAACCTCAACAAGAACTGCGATCAATAATCTTTTGCAAGTACATGAGGTATCTAACCCTGGCGTATATCTAGGTGTCCCACTTCTCATAGGGAAAAACAAAACTGAATCATTAGGCTTTGTGCGCGACAAAGTTCATGATCGTCTCTCTAGTTGGGAGAAACAGCTCCTTTCTTTTAGTGGTCGGGAGATTTTTATTAAAGCAGTACTACAATCCTTGCCTCAATATGTTATGTCTTGTTATCTTCTCCCACAAAATATTATTGATGGCATGACCTCAGCAATTCGGCAATATTGGTGGACTGGAAAATCCAATAAAAAAGGGTGGCACATGCTTCCTTGGAATTATGTTTGTTTACCTAAGGCCGCTGGTGGCATGGGGTTTAAGGATTTACATGACTTCAATGTTGCTCTTTTGGGGAAGCAAATATGGAGACTAATCTGCGAACCAGATTCTTTATTGGGCCAAATTTATCGTGTTAAATATTTCCCTTCTGGAAACATCCTTGATGCATCCCGTCCCAATCGTGGCTCCTTTGCATGGCAAGGTATATATAGTGCTCTACAACGTCTCCTCCCATGTTTCTTACATCGACCAGGTATTAATAGCAATATCAGAGTACACAAAGATATCTGGGGCGGATCTTCCCCTTTTACACTTACTGGGGATTACGAAATCTCGGATGAAATCCATGTTCGATGCCGTGATTTTATGTTTCGCAATCAAACTGCTTGGGACCCTGTTAAAGTCAATAGTTATTTCAACTTAGCTGATGCCAGTGCCATTCTCTGAGTACCAATCATAAATGATCATCGTGACACTATTCTTTGGTCTCCTAACGATTCGGGTGTTTACTCGGTCCGTTCTGGTTACCTCTTTTTACAATGTCCTATACTTCCGCATACGTCACCCTCTCATTTTTGGAAATTTCTGTCCAAAGTCAAGGTCCTTCCTAAGGTCAAAACTTTTGGGTGGCGTATGGCGTCTGAAGCTTTGCCAGTTGGTTCCAAAATGCAAGTATTTGCACCTACATCGGGGCCTTGCCCTATCTGTGGAACACATTCGGAGTCTATTCTCCATGCGCTACGTGATTGTGCAGGGGCTTCGGAAGCCCTTCAACTCTCTGGTACTCCCGTAAGCCTTTCTAGAAGTTTGGCTACTACCCCCTTACAATGGTTGGAGGAAGTAGCCCATCATCTATCCTCTGACAAATTTGGGCTCTTCCTTACGACTTTATGGAACGTCTGGAATAGACGTAATGATTGGGTTCATAATCATCATCTACAACCACCTTGGCTTACTGCCGTTAATTCTACCAGCTTACATAACGACTTCTGTAATGCCTCTTCTTCATCTACCCCAAACCCATCTATCCTTTCTCCTCCTTGCTGGAACCCTCCTCCACCTAACCATATTAAAATAAATGTGGATGGTGCTTATCATCCCCTAACTCGTGCAGCGGCTGTTGGCGCCGTGGCACATGATTCAACAGGTGCTGTTGTGGGCGGTCTTGCATTTCCGCTCGGTAGCTGTGTGGATGCAGTCAATTGTGAAGGTGAAGGCCTTCTAGCAGGAATCACTTTTGCTCGATCTCAAGGTTGGAATCAGATTTTGCTTGAAACAGATTGTGCTTCTCTTGCAAACAGAATCAATAAACCGGGGCTGGACCTTTCTACCATGGGACCTCTTCTCCATCAGATTCGCGAGTCTCTCCATGCATTTGATTTTGTTTTTGTTTCTTTTGTACGCCGTGAGGCTAATCATGTGGCCCATACATTGGCCACTTATTCGTTAGGCTCTATGCCTTCTATGTCTTTTAATTCTGACATTCCTACATGTATCAATCACCTTGTAACAAATTCTCCTATGTTATAA
The DNA here is from genome assembly GCA_030270665.1 of Hibiscus trionum. Lineage (NCBI taxonomy): Eukaryota > Viridiplantae > Streptophyta > Magnoliopsida > Malvales > Malvaceae > Hibiscus > Hibiscus trionum. Next base: position 29,765,396 of record BSYR01000010.1, on the reverse strand, counting down.
TAAAACTTAGGCACTCTTTTCCCCTTTTTAGGGTCCTCTAGCTCTGCTCGAAGGACAGTAGTAGGGGTTTTTAATGAGGCCTTTTTCTTCAAAAAAAATTCTAACAGGTCCATTGTTCGGCCCATTTAGAACCGCTCGTCCGAAACCTCTACAAAAAAGACCGCAAAACAAGTTAGAATCAAATTTAGGAGTTCATATAATTGATTACGAGCTTTTCAACACGATTATATTGCAAAAACTCGATTTCTGTACTTTTTACTCGGTTAAAATTCTAACGGGTCCATTGTTCGGCCCATTTAGACCCACTCGCCCGAAACCTCTACAAAAAAGACCGCAAAAAGGTTTGAATCAAATTTAGGAGTTCATATAATTGATTACGAGCTTTTCGACTCGATTATAGTACTTTTTACTCAGTTAAAATTCTAACGGGTCCATTGTTAGGCCCATTTAGTCCCGCTCGTCCGAAATCTCTACAAAAGGGTTGCAAAATAAGTTTTAATCCAAATTTAGGAGTTCATACAATTCTTTACGAGCTTTTCAACACGATTATATTGCAAAAACTCGATTTCTATACTTTTTACTTAGTTAAAATTCTAACGGGTCCGTTGTTTGGCCCATTTAGACCCGCTCGTCCGAAACAGTTACAAAAAATATCACAAAATAAGTTAGAATCAAATTCTAGGAGTTCATATAATTGATTAAGAGCTTTTGAACACAATTATATTGCAAAAACTCGATTTCTGTACTTTTTACTCAGTTAAAATTCTAACGGGTCCATTGTTCGCCCCATTTAGACCCGCTCGTCCGAAACCTCTACAAAAAAGACCGCAAAACAAGTTTTAATCAAATTTTAGGAGTTCATATAATTGATTACGAGCTTTTCAACACGATTATATTGCAAAAAATCGATTTCTGTACTTTTTACTCAGTTAAAATTCTAACGGGTCCATTGTTCGGCCCATATAGACCCGCTCGTCCGAAACCTCTACAAAAGGGTTGGAAAATAAGTTTTAATCCAAATTTAAGAGTTCATACAAGTGATTACGAGCTTTTCAACACGATTATATTGCAAAAACTCGATTTTTGTACTTTTTACTCAGTTAAAATTCTAACAAGTCCATTGTTTGACCTATTTAGACCCACTCATCCGAAACCTCTACCAAAGGGTTGCAAAATAAGTTTTAATCCAAATTTAGGAGTTCATACAATTGATTACAAGCTTTTCAACACGATTATATTGCAAAAACACAATTTCTGTACTTTTTTCTCAGTTAAAATTCTAACGGGTCCATTGTTCGGCCCATTTAGGCCCGCTCGTCCGAAACCTCTACAAAAAAGACCGCAAAACAAGTTAGAATCAAATTTAGGAGTTCATATAATTGATTACGATCTTTTCAACACGATTATATTAGAAAAACTCGATTATAGTACTTTTTACTCAGTTAAAATTCTAACGGGTCCATTGTTCGGCCCATTTAGACTCGCTCGTCCGAAACCTCTACAAAAGGGTTGGAAAATAAGTTTTAATCCAAATTTAAGAGTTCATACGATTGATTACGAGCTTTTCAACAAGATTATATTGCAAAAACTCGATTTTTGTACTTTTTACTCAGTTAAATTTCTAACAGGTCCATTGTTCGGCCCATTTAAACCCGCTCGTCCGAAACCTCTACAAAAGGGTTGCAAAATAAGTTTTAATCCAAATTTAGGAGTTCATAATATTGATTACAAGCTTTTCAACACGATTATATTGCAAAAATTCGATTTCTGTACTTTTTTCTCAGTTAAAATTCTAACGGGTCCATTGTTCGGCCCATTTAGGCCCGCTCGTCCGAAACCTCTACAAAAAAGACCGCAAAACAAGTTAGAATCAAATTTTAGGAGTTCATATAATTAATTTCGAGCTTTCCAACATGATTATATTGCAAAAACTCGATTTCTGTACTTTTTACTCTGTTAAAATTCTAACGGGTTCTTTGTTCGGCCCATTTAGACCCGTTCGTCCGAAACCTCTACAAAAAGGGCTGCAAAATAAGTTTTAATCCAAATTTAGGAGTACATATAATTGATTACGAGCTTTTCAACACAATTATTTTGCAAAAATTCGATTTCTGTACTATTTACTCAGTTAAAATTCTAACGGGTCCATTGTTCGGACCATTTAGACCCGCTCGTCCGAAACCTCTACAAAAAGGTTGCAAAATAAGTTTTAATCCAAATTTAGGAGTTCATACAATTGATTAAGAGATTTTAAAACAGATTATATTGCAAAAACTCCCTTTTTGTACTTTCTACTCACTTAAAATTCTAACGGATCCATTTTCGGCCCATTTAGACCCGCTCGTCCGAAACCTCTACAAAAGAGACCGCAAAACAAATTAGAATCAAATTTTAGGAGTTCATATAATTGATTACGAGCTTTTCAACATGATTATATTGCAAAAACTCGACTTCTGTACTTTTTACTCGGTTAAAATTCTAACGGGTCCATTGTTCGGCCCATTTAGACCCGCTCGTCCGAAATCTCTACAAAAAAGACCGCAAAACAAGTTAGAATCAAATTTAGGAGTTCATATAATTGATTACGAGATTTTCAACACGATTATATTACAAAAACTCGATTATAGTACTTTTTACTCAGTTAAAATTCTAACGGGTCCATTGCTCGGCCCATTTAGACCCGCTCGTCCGAAACCTCTATAAAAGGGTTGGAAAATAAGTTTTAATCCCAATTTAAGAGTTCATACAATTGATTACGAGCTTTTCAACACGATTATATTGCAAAAACTCGATTTTTGTACTTTTTACTTAGTTAAAATTCTAACAGGTCCATTGCTCGGCCCATTTAGACCCGCACGCCCGAAACCTCTACAAAAGGGTTGCAAAATAAGTTTTAATCCAAATTTAGGAGTTCATACAATTGATTACAAGCTTTTCAACACGATTATATTGCAAAAACTCGATTTCTGTACTTTTTTCTCAGTTAAAATTCTAACGGGTCCATTGTTCGGCCCATTTAGGCCCGCTCATCCGAAACCTCTACAAAAAAGACCGCAAAACAAGTTAGAATCAAATTTAGGAGTTCATATAATTGATTACGAGCTTTTCAACACGATTATATTACAAAAACTCGATTATAGTATGTTGAGTGTGTAAAAGTTCTATTATTTACACCCTTTTTAACCCATATTTCTGCTACATTCAAGCATCATTGCATTGCATTTAGGTCAGTTTACAGCAAAACATCACAAATATAGTAAAGGCACAGATTCTACTAAAAAAGGGCTGATTTTGCAGGTTGCTGTCGTAGTAGACGGAGAAGGCGGGCGCAGGGCAGAGAACCAGAAGAGCAGAACTGGACAAGCAGACGATGAGGACGACGCTGCCATGGATTTGCCGTGACAGCAGAGGACGACAGCAAGTCAGTGGAGGAAAAGCAAAGTGGACCTCGATAGATAGAGAAAATTATGCTCGTCTGTCGTGTGAAAACCATATATTTTTCCAAGCCCCAGATCAAAAGATATACCAAGCCAAAGCTCAAGGAGAGGAAATCCCAAGAAACAAGGATGGCGGCTGAAAAGTAGAATACTTGAAGATTATGTCTTTATTAGAATCTTACTTTTAATTAAAGTTGTTATCCTTGTTAACTTAGAATACTTGAGCCCAAAGCTTATATAAGAGAATAGATTTTAACCTAGGAGAGATCATACCCCATAACCGACAACCAAACCCCTCCGCCGTTTACCTGCCGTCGATATGTTCTAAAACCCCCTAGGGCCACGAGTTGATTTGTAAAGTAGTTGCAAGGGTTGCTTTTGTTTTAGGAATTTTCAGTTCAATAAAATAAACTTCAAGTTCTCTTATTTTGGTTATTAATATCTTGCAAGAGCATCGGGAGAGCATTGCGAGGTTATCGATTTACTTAGCATCGGGAGAGTTAAGTATACGAAAGAAATAAGAGCAAGTTCTCTAGTTTATAGTTGAACTATCTCGTGCCTAGGGATAGGGCGACGTTAAGTGGCTAAAGAAGAATTCATACACATCGGTGTTCATCCTTCGATTCACGCTGGGAGGTATCATCAAGACGTGATCATCGACAGACTTGGACCTAGGGATAGGCCAAGGCAGATCTGGGATTCTTGCCAAACTTGAAGTACGGAGTTGGTGTGTTTGCTGCCGCGACGACCGACGGACTGCTGCCGCGACAGGTGCTGCCGCGACAGGCGCTACGACACAACTGGAGTTCCTAAGCATTGCAATACCTGCACTACTGAGCAATTCAATACCAGCCCATTCTCTCTATCTTTATATTTCAATTATTTTATTTACGTTTTTTTCAATATTTTCGTGACAACTTTCTAAACTATTTTCTTTACTTCGTGCAGTGAATTAAGGTGAAGCTATTAGCCCAATCCCTGTGGAGACGATATCTGATACTTCGTATCACTTACTACTTGCGTCGTGTACACTTGCACTACAATTGCGATAGACTCTTTTACACGCAACAAGTTTTTGGCGCCGTTGCCGGGGATTGGCAACATAACTCTACCTTTCTTTTATTGCACTTTTTGTTTTTATTTTTTTGTTTTTATTTTTCTTTTTTTCTTTGGTGCTTTCAACTCTTGCTTTTCATGAGCTTTCTTAAAAAAAATTCTAACGGGTCCATTGTTCGGCCCATTTAGACTCGCTCGTCCGAAACCTTACGAAAAGGACTGCAAAGTATGTTTTAATCGAAATTTAGGAGTTCATATAATTTATTACGAGCTTTTCAACACTATTATATTGCAAAACTCAATTTCTGTACTTTTGACTCAGTTAAAATTCTAACGGGTCGATTGTTCGGCCCATTTAGACCCGCTCGTCCGAAACCTCTACAAAAAAGACCGCAAAACAAGTTAGAATCAAATTTTAGGAATTCATATAATTGATTACGAGCTTTTCAACACGATTATATTGCAAAAACTCGATTTCTGTACTTTTTACTCAGTTAAAATTCTAACAGGTCCATTGTTCGGCCCATTTAGACCCTATCGTCTGAAACCTCTACAAAACGGTTGGAAAATAAGTTTTAATCCAAATTTAGGAGTTCATACAATTGATTAAGAGCTTTCCAACACGATTACATTGCAAAAACTTGATTTCTGTACTTTTTACTCAGTTAAAATTCTAACAGGTCCATTGTTCGGCCCATTTAGACCCGCTCGTCCGAAACCTCTACAAAAGGGTTGCAAAATAAGTTTTAATCCAAATTTAGGAGTTCATACAATTGATTACGAGCTTTTCAACACAATTATATTGCAAAAACTCGATTTCTGTACTTTTTACTCAGTTAAAATTCTAACGAGTCCATTGTTCGGTCCATTTAGACCCGCTCATCCGAAACCTCTACAAAAAACACCGCAAAACAAGTTAGAATCAAATTTAGGAGTTCATATAATTGATTACGAGCTTTTCAACACGATTATATTGCAAAAACTCGATTACAGTACTTTTTACTCAGTGAAAATTCTAAAGGGTCCATTGTTCGGCCCATTTAGACCCGCTCGTCCGAAACCTCTACAAAAGGGTTGCAAAATAAGTTTTAATCCAAATTTAATAGTTCATACAATTGTTTACGAGCTTTTCAACACGATTATATTGAAAAACTCGATTTCTTTACTTTTTACTCAGTTAAAATTCTAACGGGTCCATTATTCTTCCCATTTAGACACGCTCGTCCGAAACCGTTACAAAAAAGATCGCAAAATAAGTTAGAATCAAGTTCTAGGAGTTATTATAATTGATTAAGAGCTTTTGAACACGATTATATTGCAAAAACTCGATTACTGTATTTTTTACTCAGTTAAAATTCTAACGGGTCCATTGTTCGCCCCATTTAGACCCGCTCGTTCGAAAGCTTTACAAAAAGGGTTGCAAAATAAGTTTTAATCCAAATTTAGGAGTTCATATAATTGATTATGAGCTTTTCAACAGGATTATATTGCAAAAACTCGATTTCTGTACTTTTTACTCAGTTAAAATTCTAACAGGTCCATTGTTCGGCCCATTTAGATCCGCTCGTCTGAAACCTCTACAAAAAAGACCGCAAAACAAGTTAGAATCAAATTTAGGATTTCATATAATTCATTACGAGCTTTTCATCACGATTATATTGCAAAAACTCGATTTCTGTACTTTTTACTCAGTTAAAATTCTAACGGGTCCATTGTTCGGCCCATTTAGACCCGCTCGTCCGAAACCTCTACAAAAAAGACCGCAAAACATGTTAGAATCAAATTTAGGAGTTCATATAATGGATTACGAGCTTTTCAACACGATTATATTACAAAAACTCGATTACAGTACTTTTTACTCAGTTAAAATTCTAACGGATCCATTGTACGACCCTTTTAGACCCGCTCGTCCGAAACCTCTACAAAAAGGTTGCAAAATAAGTTTTAATCCAAATTTAGGAGTTCATACAATTGTTTACGAGCTTTTCAACACGATTATATTGCAAAAGCTCGATTTCTTTACTATTTACTCAGTTAAAATTCTAACGGGTCCATTTTTCGGCCTATTTAGACACGCTCGTCCGAAACCGTTACAAAAAAGATCGCAAAATAAGTAAGAATCAAATTCTAGGAGTTCATATAATTGATTAAGAGCTTTTTGAACAGGATTATATTGCAAAAACTCGATTTCTGTACTTTTTACTTAGTTAAATATCTAACGGGTCCATTGTTCGCCCCATTTAGACCCGCTCGTCCGAAACCTCTACAATTGATTAAGAGCTATTATAATTGATTAAGAGCTTTTGAACACGGTTATATTGCAAAAACTTGATTACTGTATTTTTTACTCAGTTAAAATTCTAGCGGGTCCATTGTTCGCCCCATTTAGACCCGCTCGTCCGAAAGCTCTACAAAAAGGGTTGCAAAATAAGATTTAATCCAAATTTAGGAGTTCATATAATTGATTATGAGCTTTTCAACACGATTATATTGCAAAAACTCGATTGATGTACTTTTTACTCAGTTAAAATTCTAACAGGTCCATTGTTCGACCCATTTAGATCCCCTCGTCCGAAACCTCTAAAAAAAGACCGCAAAACAAGTTAGAATCAAATTTAGGAGTTCATATAATTGATTACGAGCTTTTCAACACGATTATATTGTAAAAACTTGATTTCTGTACTTTTTACTCAGTTAAAATTCTAACAGGTCCATTGTTCGGCCCATTTAGATCCGCTCGTCCGAAACCTCTACAAAAAAGACCGCAAAACAAGTTAGAATCAAATTTAGGATTTCATATAATTCATTACGAGCTTTTCATCACGATTATATTGCAAAAACTCAATTTCTGTACTTTTTACTCAGTTAAAATTCTAACGGGTCCATTGTTCGGCCCATTTAGACCCGCTCGTCCGAAACCTCTACAAAAAAGACCGCAAAACATGTTAGAATCAAATTTAGGAGTTCATATAATGGATTACGAGCTTTTCAACACGATTATATTACAAAAACTCGATTACAGTACTTTTTACTCAGTTAAAATTCTAACGGATCCATTGTACGACCCTTTTAGACCCGCTCGTCCGAAACCTCTACAAAAAGGTTGCAAAATAAGTTTTAATCCAAATTTAGGAGTTCATACAATTGTTTACGAGCTTTTCAACACGATTATATTGCAAAAACTCGATTTCTTTACTATTTACTCAGTTAAAATTCTAACGGGTCCATTTTTCGGCCTATTTAGACACGCTCGTCCGAAACCGTTACAAAAAAGATCGCAAAATAAGTTAGAATCAAATTCTAGGAGTTCATATAATTGATTAAGAGCTTTTTGAACAGGATTATATTGAAAAAACTCGATTTCTGTACTTTTTACTTACTTAAATATCTAACGAGTCCATTGTTCGCCCCATTTAGACCCGCTCGTCCGAAACCTCTACAATTGATTAAGAGCTATTATAATTGATTAAGAGCTTTTGAACACGGTTATATTGCAAAAACTTGATTACTGTATTTTTTACTCAGTTAAAATTCTAACGGGTCCATTGTTCGCCCCATTTAGACCCGCTCGTCCGAAAGCTCTACAAAAAGGGTTGCAAAATAAGATTTAATCCAAATTTAGGAGTTCATATAATTGATTATGAGCTTTTCAACACGATTATATTGCAAAAACTCGATTGATGTACTTTTTACTCAGTTAAAATTCTAACAGGTTCATTGTTCGACCCATTTAGATCCCCTCGTCCGAAACCTCTAAAAAAAGACCGCAAAACAAGTTAGAATCAAATTTAGGAGTTCATATAATTGATTACGAGCTTTTCAACACGATTATATTGCAAAAACTTGATTTCTGTACTTTTTACTCAGTTAAAATTCTAACGGGTCCATTGTTCGGCTCATTTAGACCCGCTCGTCCGAAAACGTTACAAAAAAGATCGCAAAATAAGTTAGAATCAAATTCTAGGAGTTCATCTAATTGATTAAGAGCTTTTGAACATGATTATATTGCAAAAACTCGATTTCTGTACTTTTTACTCAGTTAAAATTCTAACGGGTCCATTGTTCGCCCCATTTAAATCCGCTCGTCCGAAACCTCTACAAAAAAGACCGGAAAACAAGTTTTAATCAAATTTTAGGAGTTCATATAATTGATTACGAGCTTTTCAACACGATTATATTGCAAAAACTCTATTTTTGAACTTTTTACTCAGTTAAAATTCTAACGGGTCCATTGTTCGCCCCATTTCGACCCGCTCGTCCGAAACCACTACAAAAAAGACCGCAAAACAAGTTTTAATCAAATTTAAGAGTTCAGATAATTAATTTCGAGCTTTCCAACACGATTATATTGCAAAAACTCGATTTCTGTACTTTTTACTCAGTTTAAATTCTAACAGGTCCATCGTTCAGCCCATTTAGACCCGCTCGTCCGAAACCTCTACAAAAAAGACCGCAAAACAAGTTTTAATTAAATTTAAGAGTTCAGATAATTAATTTCGAGCTTTCCAACACGATTATATTGCAAAAACTCAATTTATGTACTTTTTACTCAGTTAAAATTCTAACAGGTCCATTGTTCAGCCCATTTAGACTCGCTCGTCCGAAACCTCTACAAAAAAGACCGCAAAACAAGTTAGAATCAAATTTAGAAGGTCATATAATTCATTACGAGCTTTTCAAAACGATTATATTGCAAAAACTCGATTTCTGTACTTTTTACTCTATTAAAATTCTAACGGGTCCATTGTTCTGCCCATTTAGACCCGCTCGTCCGAAACCTCTACAAAAAAGACCGCAAAACAAGTTAGAATCAAATTTAGGAGTTCATATTATTGATTACGAGCTTTTCCACACGATTATATTGCAAAAACTTGATTACAATACTTTTTACTCAGTTAAAATGCTAACGGGTCCATTGTTCGGCCCATTTAGATCCGCTCGTCCGAAACCTCTACAAAAAAGACCGCAAAACAAATTAGAATCAAATTCAGGAGTTCATATAATTGATTACGAGCTTTTCAACACGATTATATTGCAAAAACTCGATTTCTGTACTTTTTACTCAATTAAAATTCTAACGGGTCCATTGTTCGGCCCATTTAGACCCGCTCGTCTGAAACCTCTACAAAAAAGACCGCAAAACAAGTTAGAATCAAATTTAGGAGTTCATATAATTGATTACGAGCTTTTCAACAGGATTATATTACAAAAACTTGATTACAATACTTTTTACTCAGTTAAAATTCTAACGGGTCCATTGTTCGGCCCATTTAGACCCGCTCGTCCGAAACCTTTACAAAAGGGTTGCAAAATAAGTTTTAATCCAAATTTAGGAGTTCATACAATTGATTAAGAGATTTTCAAACAGATTATATTGCAAAAACTCACTTTTTGTACTTTCTACTCAGTTAAAATTCTAACGGATCCATTGTTCGGCCCATTTAGTCCCGCTCGTCCGAAAGCCCTAAAAAAAGACCGCAAAACAAGTTAGAATCAAATTTTAGGAGTTCATATAATTGATTACGAGCTTTTCAACACGATTATATTGCAGAAACTTGATTTCTGTACTCTGTACTCAGTTAAAATTCTAACGGGTCCATTGTTCGGCCCATTTAGACTCGCTCATCCGAAACCTCTACAAAAGGGTTGCAAAATAAGTTTTCATCCAAATTTAGGAGTTCATACAATTGATTACGAGCTTTTCAACACAATTAGATTGGAAAATTTTGATTTTTATGCTTTTTACTCGGTTAAAATTCTAACGGGTCCATTGTTCGGCCCATTTAGACTCGCTCCTCCAAAACCTTACGAAAAGGACCGCAAAGTAAGTTTTAATCGAAATTTAGGAGTTCATATAATTGATTACGAGCTTTTCAACACTATTATATTGCAAAAACTCGATTTCTGTACTTTTGACTCAGTTAAAATTCTAACGGGTCCATTGTTCGGCCCATTTAGACCCGCTCGTCCGAAACCTCTACAAAAAACACCGCAAAAACAAGTTAGAATCAAATTTAGGAGTTCATACAATTGATTACGAGCTTTACAACACGATTATATTGCCAAAACTCGATTTTTGTACTTTTTACACAGTTAAAATTCTAACAGGTCCATTATTCGGCCCATTTAGACCCGCTCGTTCGAAACCTCTACGAAAGGGTTGGAAAATAAGTTTTAATCCAAATTTAGGAGTTCATAAAATTGATTACGAGCTTTTCAACACTATTATATTGGAAAATTTTGATTTTTATACTTTTTACTCGGTTAAAATTCTAACGGGTCCATTGTTCGGTCAATTTAGACTCACTCATCCGAAACCTTACGAAAAGGACCGCAAAGTAAGTTTTAATCGAAATTAATGAGTTCATATAATTTATTACGAGCTTTTCAACACTATTATATTGCAAAAACTCGATTTCTGTACTTTTTACTCAGTTAAAATTCTAACAGGTCCATTGTTCGGCCCATTTGGACCCGTTCGTTCGAAACCTCTACAAAAAAGACAGCAAAACAAGTTAGAATCAAATTTAGGAGTTCATATAATTGATTACGAGCTTTTTTAACACGATTATATTGCCAAAACTCGATTTCTGTACTTTTTACTCAGTTAAAATTCTAACGGGTCCATTGTTCGACCCATTTAGACCCGCTCGTCCGAAACCTCTACAAAAAAGACCGCAAAACAAGTTTTAATCAAATGTTAGGAGTTCATATAATTGATTACGAGCTTTTCAACACGATTATATTGCAAAAACTCAATTTTTGTACTTTTTACTGAGTTAAAATTCTAACGGGTCCATTGTTCGGCCCATTTAGACCCGCTCGTCCGAAACCTCTACAAAAGGGTTGGAAAATAAGTTTTAATCCAAATTTAGGAATTCATACAATTTATTACGAGCTTTTCAACACGATTATATTGCAAAAACTCGATTTATGTACTTTTTACTCAGTTAAAATTCTAACGAGTCCATTGTTCGGCCCATTTAAACCCGCTCGTCCGAAACCTCTACAAAAAAGACCGCAAAACAAGTTTTAAGGAGTTCATATAATTAATTTCGAGCTTTTCAACACGATTATTTTGCAAAAACTTGATTTCTGTACTTTTTACTCAGTTAAAATTCTAACGGGTCCATTGTTCGGCCCATTTAGTCCCGCTCGTCCGAAACCTCTACAAAAAAGACCTCAAAACAAGTTAGAATATAATTTAGGAGTTCATATAATTGATTACGAGCTTTTCAACACGATTATATTGCAAAAACTCGATAACAGTACTTTTTACTCAGTTAAAATTCTAAAGGGTCCATTGTTCGGCCCATTTAGACCTGCTCGTCCGAAACCTCTACAAAAGGGTTGGAAAATAAGTTTTAATCCAAATTTAGGAGTTCATACAATTGATTACGAGCTTTTCAACACGATTATATTGCAAAAACTCGATTTCTGTACTTTTTACTCAGTTAAAATTCTAACATGTCCATTGTTCGGCCCATTTAGACCCGCTCGTCCGAAACCTCTACAAAAGGGTTGCAAAATAAGTTTTAATCCAAATTTAGGAGTTCATACAATTGATTACGAGCTTTTCAACACGATTATATTGCAAAAACTCGATTTTTGTACTTTTTACTCAGTTAAAATTCTAACGGGTCCATTGTTCGGCCCATTTAGACCCGCTCGTCCGAAACCTCTACAAAAGGGTTGGAAAATAAGTTTTAATCCAAATTTAGGAGTTCATACAATTGATTACGAGCTTTTCAACACCATTATATTGCAAAAACTCGATTTCTGTACTTTTTTCTCAGTTAAAATTCTAACAGGTCCATTGTTCGGCCCATTTAGACCCACTCGTCCGAAACCTCTACAAAAGGGTTGCAAAATAAGTTTTAATCCAAATTTAGGAATTCATACAATTGATTACGAGCTTTTCAACACGATTATATTGCAAAAACTCGATTTCTGTACTTTTTACTCAGTTAAAATTCTAACGGGTCCATTGTTCGGCCTATTTAGACCCGATCGTTCGAAACCTCTACAAAAAAGACCGCAAAACAAGTTAGAATAAAATTTAGGAGTTCATATAATTGATTACGAGCTTTTCAACACGATTATATTGCAAAAACTCGATTTCTGTACTTTTTACTTAGTTAAAGTTCTAACGGGTCCATTGTTCGGCCCATTTAGTCCCGCTCGTCCGAAACCTCTACAAAAAAGACCACAAAACAAGTTAGAATCAAATTTTAGGAGTTCATATAATTGATTACGAGCTTTTCAACATGATTATATTGCAAAAACTCAATTACAGTACTTTTTACTTAGTCAAAATTCTAACGGGTCCATTGTTCGGCCCATTTAGACCCGCTCGTTTGAAACCCGACAAAAAAGATCACAAAATAAGTTAGAATCAAATTTTAGGAGTTCATATAATTGATAAAGAGCTTTTCAACACAATTATATTGCAAAAACTTAATTTTTATACTTTTTACTCGGTTAAAATTCTAACGGGTCCATTGTTCGGCCCATTTAGACTCGCTCGTCCGAAACCTTACGAAAATTACCGCAAAGTAAGTTTTAATTGAAATTTAGGAGTTCATATAATTTATTAAGAGCTTTTCAACACTATTATATTGCAAAAACTCAATTTCTGTACTTTTGACACAGTTAAAATTCTAACGGGTCCATTGGTCGACCCATTTAGACCCGCTCGTCCGAAACTTCTACAAAAAAGACCGCAAAACAAGTTAGAATCAAATTTTAGGAGTTCATATAATTGATTACGAGCTTTTCAACACGATTATAATGCAAAAACTCGATTTCTGTACTTTTTACTCAGTTAAAATTCTAACGGGTCCATTGTTCAGCCCATTTAGACCCGCTCGTCTGAAACCTCTACAACAGGGTTGGAAAATAAGTTTTAATCCAAATTTAGGAGTTCATACAATTGATTACGAGCTTTTCAACACGATTATATTGCAAAAACTTGATTTCTGTACTTTTTACTCAGTTAAAATTCTAACAGGTGCATTGTTCGGCCCATTTAGACCCGCTCGTCCGAAACCTCTACAAAAGGGTTGCAAAATAAGTTTTAATCCAAATTTAGGAGTTCATACAATTGATTACGAGCTTCTCGACTCGATTATAGTACTTTTTACTCAGTTAAAATTCTAACGGGTCCATTGTTAGGCCCATTTAGTCCCGCTCGTCCGAAATCTCTACAAAGGGTTGCAAAATAAGTTTTAATCCAAATTTAGGAGTTCATACAATTGATTACGAGCTTTTCAACACAATTATATTGCAAAAACTCGATTTTCTGTACTTTTTACTCAGTTAAAATTCTAACGGGTCCATTGTTCGGTCCATTTAGACACGCTCGTCCGAAACCTCTACAAAAAAGACCGCAAAACAAGTGAGAATCAAATTTAGGAGTTCATATAATTGATTACGAGCTTTTCAACACGATTATATTGCAAAAACTCGATTACAGTACTTTTTACTCAGTTAAAATTCTAAAGGGTCCATTGTTCGGCCAATTTAGACCCAATCGTCCGAAACCTCTACAAAAGGGTTGCAAAATAAGTTTTAATCCAAATTTAATAGTTCATACAATTGTTTACGAGCTTTTCAACACGATTATATTGCAAAACTAGATTTCTTTACTTTTTACTCAGTTAAAATTCTAACGGGTCCATTTTTCGGCCCATTTAGACCCGCTCGTCCGAAACCGTTACAAAAAAGATATCAAAATAAGTTAGAATCAAGTTCTAGGAGTTCATATAATTGATTAAGAGCTTTTCAACACGTTTATATTGCAAAAACTCGATTACTGTATTTTTTACTCAGTTAAAATTCTAACGGGTCCATTGTTCGCCCCATTTAGACCCGCTCGTCCGAAAGCTCTACAAAAGGGTTGCAAAATATGTTTTAATCCAAATTTAATAGTTCATATAATTGTTTACGAGCTTTTCAACACGATTATATTGCAAAAACTCGATTTATGTACTTTTTACTCAGCTAAAATTTTAACGGGTCCATTGTTCGGCCCATTATACCCGCTCGTCCGAAACCTCTACAAAAAAGACGGCAAAACAAGTTAGAATCAAATTAAGGAGTTCATATAATTGATTACGAGCTTTTCAACACGATTATATTACAAAAACTCGATTATAGTACTTTTTACTCAGTTAAAATTCTAACGGGTCCATTGTTCGGCCCATTTAGACCCGCTCGTCCGAAATCTCTACAAAAGGGTTGCTAAATAAGTTTTAATCCAAATTTAGGAGTTCATACAATTGTTTACGAGCTTTTCAATACGATTATATTGCAGAAACTCGATTTCTATACTTTTTACTCAGTTAAAATTCTAACGGGTCCATTGTTTGGCCCATTTAGACCCGCTCGTCCGAAACCGTTACAAAAAAAGATCGCAAAATAAGTTAGAATCACATTCTAGGAGTTCATATAATTGATTAAGAGCTTTTGAACACGATTATATTGCAAAAACTCGATTTCTGTACTTTTTACTCAGTTAAAATTCTAACGGGTCCATTGTTCGCTCAATATAGACCCGCTCGTCCGAAACCTCTACAAAAAAGACCGCAAAACAAGTTTTAATCAAATTTTAGGAGTTCATATAATTGATTACGAGCTTTTTAACACGATTATATTGCAAAAACTCGATTTCTGTACTTTTTTCTCAGTTAAAATTCTAACGGGTCCATTGTTCGGCCCATTTAGACCCGCTCGTCCGAAACCTCTACAAAAGGGTTGGAAAATAAGTTTTAATCCAAATTTATGAGTTCATACAATTGATTACGAGCTTTTCGACACGATTATATTGCAAAAACTCGATTTTTATACTTTTTACTCAGTTAAAATTCTAACAGGTCCATTGCTCGGCCCATTTAGAACCGCTCGTCCGAAACCTCTACAAAAGGGTTGCAAAATAAGTTTTAATCCAAATTTAGGAGTTCATACAATTGATTACGAGCTTTTCAACACAATTATATTGCAAAAACTCTTTTTCTGTACTTTTTACTAAGTTAAAATTCTAACGAGTCCATTGTTCGGCCCATTTAGACCCGCTCGTCCGAAACCTCTACAAAAAAGACCGCAAAACAAGTTTTAATCCAAATTTAAGTGTTCATACAATTGATTACGAGCTTTTCAACACGATTATATTGCAAAAACTCGATTTCTGTACTTTTTACTCAGTTAAAATTCTAACAGGTCCATTGTTCGGTCCATTTAGACCCGCTCGTCCGAAACCTCTACAAAAGGGTTGCAAAATAAGTTTTAATCCAAATTTAGGAGTTTATACAATTGATTACGAGATTTTCAACACGATTATATTGCAAAAACTCGATTTCTGTACTTTTTACTCAATTAAAATTCTAACGAGTCCATTGTTCGGCCCATTTAGACCCGCTCGTCCGAAACCTCTACAAAAAAGACCACAAAACAAGTTTTGATCAAATTTAAGAGTTCAGATAATTAATTTCGAGCTTTCCAACATGATTATATTGCAAAAACTCGATTTATGTACTTTTTACTCTGTTAAAATTCTAACGGGTTCTTTGTTCGGCCAATTTAGACCCGTTCGTCCGAAACCTCTACAAAAATGGGCTGCAAAATAAGTTTTAATCCAAATTTAGGAGTTCATATAATTGATTACGAGCATTTCAACACAATTATTTTGCAAAAACTCGATTTCTGTACTTTTTACTCAGTTAAAATTCTAATGGGTCCATTGTTCGGCCCATTTAGACCCACTCGTCCGAAAGCTCTACAAAAAAGACCGCAAAATAATTTAGAATCAAATTTTAGGAGTTCATAAAATTGATTACGAGCTTTTCAACATGATTATATTTCAAAAACTCAATTTCTGAAATTTTTACTCAGTTAAAATTCCAATGGGTCCATTGTTCGGCCCATTTAGACCCGCTCGTCTGAAACCTGTACAAGAGGGTTGCAAAATAAGTTTTAATCCAAATTTAGGAGTTCATAAAATTGATTACGAGCTTTTCAACACGATTATATTGAAAAAACTAGAATTCTGTACTTTTTATTCAGTTAGTATTCTAACGAGTCCATTGTTTGGCCCATTTATATCCGCTCGTCTGAAACCTCTACAAAAGTGTTGCAAAATAAGTTTTAATCAAAATTTATGAGTTCATACAATTGATTACGAGCTTTTCAACACGATTATATTGCAAAAACTCAATTTCTGTATTTTTTTCTCAGTTAAAATTCTAACGGGTCCATTGTTCGGCCCATTTAGGCCCGCTCGTCCGAAACCTCTACAAATAAGACCGCAAAACAAGTAAGAATCAAATTTTAGGAGTTCATATAATTGATTACGAGCTTTTCAACATGATTATATTGCAAAAACTCGATTACTGTACTTTTTACTCAGTTAAAATTCTAACGGGTCCATTGTTCGGCCCATTTAGACCCGCTCGTCCGAAACCACTGCAAAAGGGTTGCAAAATAAGATTTAATCCAAATTTAGGAGTTCATACAATTGATTACGAGCTTTTTAATATGATTATATTTCAAAAACTCGATTTTATTACATTTTACTCAGTAAAAATTCCAACGGGTCCATTGTTCGGCCAATTTAGACCCGCTCGTCCGAAACCTCTACAAAAAAGACCGCAAAACAAGTTCGAATCAAATTTAGGAGTTCATATAATTGATTACGAGCTTTTCAACACGATTATATTGCCAAAACTTGATTTCTGTACTTTTTACTCAGTTAAAATTCTAACGGGTCCATTGTTCGGCCCATTTAGAACCGCTCGTCCGAAACCTCTACAAAAAAGACCGCAAAACAGGTTTTAATCAAATTTTAGGAGTTCATATAATTGATTTCGAGCTTTTCAGCACGATTATATTGCAAAATCTCGATTACAGTTATTTTTACTTAGTTAAAATTCTAACGGGTCCATTGTTCGGCCCATTTAGACCTGCTCGTCCGAAACCTCTGCAAAAACTCAATTTTTGTGCTTTTTACTCTGTTAAAATTCTACTGGGTCCATTTTTCGGCCCATTTAGACCCGCTAGTCCGAAACCTCTACAAAAGGGTACGAAAATAAGTTTTAATACAAATTTAGGAGTTCATACAATTGATTACGAGCTTTTCAACACGATTATATTGCAAAAACTCGATTACTGTATTTTTTACTCATTTAAAATTCTAACGGGTCCATTGTTTGCCCCATATAGACCCGCTCGTCCGAAACCTCTACAAAAAGGGTTGCAAAATAAGTTTTAATCCAAATTTAGGAGTTCATACAATTGATTAAGAGATTTTCAAACAGATTATATTCCAAAAACTCACTTTTTGTACTTTCTACTCAGTTAATATTCTAACAGGTCCATTGTTCGGCCCATTTAGACCCTCTCGTCCGAAACCTCTACAAAAGGGTTGCAAAATAAGTTTTAATCCAAATTTAGGAGTTCATACAATTGATTATGAGCTTTTAAACACAATTATATTGCAAAAACTCGATTTCTCTGCTTTTTACTCTGTTAAAATTCTAATGGGTCCATTGTTCGGCCCATTTAGACCCGCTCGTCCGAAACCTCTACAAAAGGGTTGCAAAATAAGTTTTAATCCAAATTTAGGAGTTCATACAATTGATTAAGAGATTTTCAAGCGGATTATATTGCAAAAACTCAGTTTTTGTACTTTCTACTCAGTTAAAATTCTAACGGATCCATTGTTCGGCCCATTTAGACCCGCTCGTCCGAAACCTCTACAAAAAAGACCACAAAACAAGTTAGAATCAAATTTTAGGAGTTCATATGATTACGAGTTTTTCAACACGATTATATTGCAAAAACTTGATTTCTGTACTTTGTACTCAGTTAAAATTCTAACGGGTCCATTGTTCGGCCCATTTAGACTCGCTCATCCGAAACCTCTACAAAAGGGTTGCAAAATAAGTTTTAATCCAAATTTAGGAGTTCATATAATTGATTATGAACTTTTCAACACAATTAGATTGCTAAAACTTGATTTTTGTACTTTTTACTCATTTAAAATTCTAACTGGTCCATTGTTCGGCCCATTTAGACCCGCTCGTCCGAAACCTCAACAAAAAAGATTAGAAAATAAGTTAGAATCAAATTTTAGGAGTTCATATAATTAATAACGAGCTTTTCAACACGATTATATTGCAAGAATTCAATTTCTGTACTTTTTACTCAGTTAAAATTCTAACGGGCTTTCTTAAAAAAATTCTAGCGGGTCCATTGTTCGGCCCATTTATACCCGCTCGTCCGAAACCTCTACAAAAAAGGGCTGCAAAATAAGATTTAATCCAAATTTAGGAGTTCATATAATTGATAACGAGCTTTTCAACACTATTATATTGCAAAAACTTAATTTTTATACTTTTTACTCGGTTAAAATTCTAACGGGTCCATTGTTCGACCCATTTAGACTCTATCGTACGAAACCTTACGAAAAGGACCGCAAAGTAAGTTTTAATCGAAATTTAGGAGTTCATATAATTGATTACGAGCTTTTCAACACTGTTTTATTGCAAAAACTCGATTTCTGTACTTTTGACTCAGTTAAAATTCTAACGGGTCTATTGTTCGGACCATTTAGACCCGCTCATCCGAAACCTCTACAAAAAAGACCGCAAAACAAGTTAGAATCAAATTTAGGAGTTCATATAATTGATTACGAGCTTTTCAACACATTATATTGCCAAAACTCGATTTTTGTACTTTTTACTCACTTAAAATTCTAACGGATCCATTGTTCGGCCTATTTAGACCCGCTCGTCCGAAACCTCTACAAAAGGGTTGGAAAATAAGTTTTAATCCAAATTTAGGAGTTCATACAATTGATTACGAGCTTTTCAACACTATTATATTGGAAAAACTTAATTTTTATACTTTTTAGTCGGTTAAAATTCTAACGGGTCCATTGTTTGGCCCATTTAGACTCGCTCATCCGAAACCTTACGAAAAGGACCGCAAAGTAAGTTTTAATCGAAATTTAGGAGTTCATATAATTGATTACGAGCTTTTCAACACTATTATATTGCAAAAACTCGATTTCTGTACTTTTGACTCAGTTAAAATTCTAATGGGTCCATTGTTCGGCCCATTTAGACCCGCTCGTCCGAAACCTCTACAAAAAAGACCACAAAACAATTTAGAATCAAATTTAGGAGTTCATATAATTGATTACGAGCTTTTCAACACGATTATATTGCCAAAACTCGATTTCTGTACTTTTTACTCAGTTAAAATTCTAACAGGTCCATTGTTCGGTCTATTTAGAACCGCTCGTCCGAAACCTCTACAAAAAAGTCTACAAAACACGTTTTAATCAAATTTTAGGAGTTCATATTATTTATTACAAGCTTTTCAACACGATTATATTGCAAAAACTCGATTTCTGTACTTTTTACTCAGTTAAAATTCTAAAGGGTCCATTGTTCGGCCCATTTTGACCCGCTCGTCCGAAACCTCTACAAAAGGGTTGGAAAAAAAGTTTTAATCCAAATTTAGGAGTTCATACACTTGATGACGAGCTTTTCAACACGATTATATTGCCAAAACTCGATTTCTGTACTTTTTACTAAGTTAAAATTCTAACGGGTCCATTGTTCGGCCATTTAGACCCGCTCGTCCGAAACCTCTACAAAAAAGACCGCAAAACAGGTTTTAATCAAATTTTAGGAGTTCATAAAATTGATTACGTGCTTTTCAACACGATTATATTGCAAAAACTCGATTTCTGTAATTTTTACTCAGTCAAAATTCTAACGGGTCCATTGTTCGGCCCATTTAGACCAGCTCGTCTGAAACCTCTACAAAAGGGTTGGAAAATAAGTTTTAATCCAAATTTAGGAGTTCATACAATTGATTACGAGCTTTTCAACACGATTATATTGCAAAAACTCGATTACTGTATTTTTTACTCATTTTAAATTCTAACGGGTCCATTGTTCGCCCCATTTAGACCCGCTCGTCCGAAACCTCTACAAAAAGGGTTGCAAAATAAGTTTTAATCCAAATTTAGGAGTTCATACAATTGATTAAGAGATTTTCAAACAGATTATATTTCAAGAACCCACCTTTTGTACTTTCTACTCAGTTAAAATTCTAACGGGTCCATTGTTCGGCCCATTTAGACCCTCTCATCCGAAACCTCTACAAAAGGGTTGCAAAATAAGTTTTAATCAAAATTTAGGAGTTCATACAATTGATTATGAGCTTTTCAACACAATTATATTGCAAAAACTCGATTTTTCTGCTTTTTACTATGTTAAAATTCTAACGGGTCCATTGTTCGGCCCAGTTAGACCCGCTCGTCCGAAACCTCTACAAAAGGGTTGCAAAATAAGTTTTAATCCAAATTTAGGAGTTCATACAATTGATTAAGAGATTTTCAAACAGATTATATTGCAAAAACTCACTTTTTGTACTTTCTACTTAGTTAAAATTCTAACGGATCCATTGTTCGGCCCATTTAGACCCGCTCTTCCGAAACCTCTACAAAAAAGACCGCAAAAAAAGTTAGAATCAAATTTTGGGAGTTCATGTGATTACGATCTTTTCAACATGATTATATTGCAAAAACTTGAATTCTGTACTTTGTACTCAGTTAAAATTCTAACGGGTCCATTGTTCGGCCCATTTAGACTTGCTCATCCGAAACCTCTACAAAAGGGTTGCAAAATAAGTTTTAATCCAAATTTAGGAGTTCATACAATTGATTACGAGCTTTTCAACACGATTATATTGCAAAAACTCGATTTTTGTACTTTTTACTCAGTTAAAATTCTAACGGGTCCATTGTTCGGCCTATTTAGACCCGCTCGTCCGAAACTTCAACATAAAAGATCAGAAAATAAGTTAGAATCAAATTTTAGGAGTTCATATAATTGATAACGAGCTTTTCAACACGATTATATTGCAAAAATTCAATTTCTGTACTTTTTACTCAGTTAAAATTCTAACGGGCTTTCTTAAAAAAAATTCTAGCGGGTCCATTGTTTGGCCCATTTAGACGCGCTCATCCGAAACCTCTACAAAAAAGGGCTACAAAATAAGTTTTAATCCAAATTTAGGAGTTTATATAATTGATTTCGAGCTTTTCAACACTATTATATTGCAAAAACTTAATTTTTATACTTTTTACTCGGTTAAAATTCTTACGGGTCCATTGTTCGGCCCATTTAGACTCGCTCGTCCTAAACCTTACGAAAAGGACCGCAAAGTAAGTTTTAATCGATATTTAGGAGTTCATAAAATTGATTACGAGCTTTTCAACACTATTATATTGCAAAAACTCGATTTATGAACTTTTGACTCAGTTAAAATTCTAAAGGGTCCATTATTCGGACCATTTAGACCCGCTCGTCCGAAACCTTACAAAAAAGACCGCAAAACAAGTTAGAATCAAATTTAGGAGTTCATATAATTGATTACGAGCTTATCAAAACATTATATTGCCAAAACTCGATTTCTGTACTTTTTACTCAGTTAAAATTCTAACGGGTCCATTGTTCGGCCCATTTAGACCCGCTCGTCCGAAACCTCTACAAAAGGGTTAGAAAATAAGTTTTAATCCAAATTTAGGAGTTCATACAATTGATTACGAGCTTTTCAACACTATTATATTGGAAAAACTAAATTTTTATACTTTTTACTCGGTTAAAATTCTAACGGGTCCATTTTTCGGCCCATTTAGACTCGCTCGTCTAAAACCTTATGAAAAGGACCGCAAAGTAAGTTTTAATCGAAATTTAGGAGTTCATATAATTGATTACGAGCTTTTCAACACTATTATATTGCAAAAACTCGATTTCTGTACTTTTGACTCAGTTAAAATTCTAATGGGTCCATTGTTCGGCCCATTTAGACCCGCTCGTCCAAAACCTCTACAAAAGGGTTGGAAAATAAGTTTTAATCCAAATTTAGGAGTTCATACAATTGATTACGAGCTTTTCAACACGATTATATTGCAAAAACTCGATTTATGTACTTTTTACTCAGTTAAAATTCTAACACGTTTTAATCAAATTTTAGGAGTTCATATTATTGATTACAAGCTTTTCAACACGATTATATTGCAAAAACTCGATTTCTGTACTTTTTACTCAGTTAAAATTCTAAAGGGTCCATTGTTCGGCCCATTTTGACCCGCTCGTCCGAAACCTCTACAAAAGGGTTGGAAAAAAAGTTTTAATCCAAATTTAGGAGTTCATACACTTGATGACGAGCTTTTCAACACGATTATATTGCCAAAACTCGATTTAGGAGTTCATATAATTGATTACGAGCTTTTCAACACGATTATATTGCCAAAACTCGATTTCTGTACTTTTTACTCAGTTAAAATTCTAACAGGTCCATTGTTCGGTCTATTTAGAACCGCTCGTCCGAAACCTCTACAAAAAAGTCTACAAAACACGTTTTAATCAAATTTTAGGAGTTCATATTATTGATTACAAGCTTTTCAACACGATTATATTGCAAAAACTCGATTTCTGTACTTTTTACTCAGTTAAAATTCTAAAGGGTCCATTGTTCGGCCCATTTTGACCCGCTCGTCCGAAACCTCTACAAAAGGGTTGGAAAAAAAGTTTTAATCCAAATTTAGGAGTTCATACACTTGATGACGAGCTTTTCAACACGATTATATTGCCAAAACTCGATTTCTGTACTTTTTACTGAGTTAAAATTCTAACGGGTCCATTGTTCGGCCATTTAGACCCGCTCGTCCGAAACCTCTACAAAAAAGACCGCAAAACAGGTTTTAATCAAATTTTAGGAGTTCATAAAATTGATTACGTGCTTTTCAACACGATTATATTGCAAAAACTCGATTTCTGTAATTTTTACTCAGTCAAAATTCTAACGGGTCCATTGTTCGGCCCATTTAGACCAGCTCGTCTGAAACCTCTACAAAAGGGTTGGAAAATAAGTTTTAATCCAAATTTAGGAGTTCATACAATTGATTACGAGCTTTTCAACACGATTATATTGCAAAAACTCGATTACTGTATTTTTTACTCATTTTAAATTCTAACGGGTCCATTGTTCGCCCCATTTAGACCCGCTCGTCCGAAACCTCTACAAAAAGGGTTGCAAAATAAGTTTTAATCCAAATTTAGGAGTTCATACAATTGATTAAGAGATTTTCAAACAGATTATATTTCAAGAACCCACTTTTTGTACTTTTTACTCAGTTAAAATTCTAACGGGTCCATTGTTCGGCCCATTTAGACCCTCTCATCCGAAACCTCTACAAAAGGGTTGCAAAATAAGTTTTAATCAAAATTTAGGAGTTCATACAATTGATTATGAGCTTTTCAACACAATTATATTGCAAAAACTCGATTTTTCTGCTTTTTACTATGTTAAAATTCTAACGGGTCCATTGTTCGGCCCATTTAGACCCGCTCGTCCGAAACCTCTACAAAAGGGTTGCAAAATAAGTTTTAATCCAAATTTAGGAGTTCATACAATTGATTAAGAGATTTTCAAACAGATTATATTGCAAAAACTCACTTTTTGTACTTTCTACTCAGTTAAAATTCTAACGGATCCATTGTTCGGCCCATTTAGACCCGCTCTTCCGAAACCTCTACAAAAAAGACCGCAAAAAAAGTTAGAATCAAATTTTGGGAGTTCATATGATTACGATCTTTTCAACATGGTTATATTGCAAAAACTTGATTTCTGTTCTTTGTACTGAGTTAAAATTCTAACGGGTCCATTGTTCGGCCCATTTAGACTTGCTCATCCGAAACCTCAACAAAAGGGTTGCAAAATAAGTTTTAATCCAAATTTAGGAGTTCATACAATTGATTACGAGCTTTTCAACACAATTAGATTGCTAAAACTTGATTTTTGTACTTTTTACTCACTTAAAATTCTAACGGGTCCATTGTTCGGCCTATTTAGACCCGCTCGTCCGAAACTTCAACATAAAAGATCAGAAAATAAGTTAGAATCAAATTTTAGGAGTTCATATAATTGATAACGAGCTTTTCAACACGATTATATTGCAAAAATCAATTTCTGTACTTTTTACTCAGTTAAAATTCTAACGGGCTTTCTTAAAAAAAATTCTAGCGGGTCCATTGTTTTGCCCATTTAGACGCGCTCGTCCGAAACCTCTAAAAAAGGGCTACAAAATAAGTTTTAATCCAAATTTAGGAGTTCATATAATTGATTACGAGCTTTTCAACACTATTATATTGCAAAAACTTAATTTTTATACTTTTTACTCGGTTAAAATTCTAACGGGTCCATTGTTCGGCCCATTTAGACTCGCTCGTCCGAAACCTTACGAAAAGGACCGCAAAGTAAGTTTTAATCGAAATTTAGGAGTTCATAAAATTGATTATGAGCTTTTCAACACTATTATATTGCAAAAACTCGATTTCTGTACTTTTTACTCAGTTAAAATTCTAACGGGTCCATTGTTCAGACCATTTAGACCCGCTCGTCCGAAACCTCTACAAAAGGGTTGGAAAATAAGTTTTAATCCAAATTTAGGAGTTCATACAATTGATTACGAGCTTTTCAACACTATTATATTGGAAAAACTTAATTTTTATACTTTTTACTCGGTTAAAATTCTAACGGGTCCATTGTTCGGCCCATTTAGACTCGCTCGTCTGAAACCTTATGAAAAGGACCGCAAAGTAAGTTTTAATCGAAATTTAGGAGTTCATATAATTGATTACGAGCTTCTCAACACTATTATATTGCAAAAACTCGATTTCTGTACTTTTGACCCAGTTAAAATTCTAATGGGTCCATTGTTCGGCTCATTTAGACCCGCTCGTCCGAAACCTCTACAAAAGGGATGGAAAATAAGTTTTAATCCAAATTTAGGAGTTCATACAATTGATTACGAGCTTTTCAACACGATTATATTGCAAAAACTCGATTTCTGTACTTTTTACTCAGTTAAAATTCTAACAGGTCCATTGTTCGGCCCATTTAGACCCGCTCGTCCGAAACCACTACAAAAGGGTTGCAAAATAAGTTTTAATCAAAATTTAGGAGTTCATACCATTGATTACGAGCTTTTCAACACGATTATATTGCAACAACTCGATTTCTGTACTTTTTACTCAATTAAAATTCTAACGCGTCCATTGTTCGGCCCATTTAGACCCGCTCGTCTGATACCTCTACAAAAAAGACCGCAAAACAAGTTAGAATCAAATTTAGGAGTTCATATAATTGATTACGAGCTTTTCAACACGATTATATTGCGAAAACTCTATTATAGTACTTTTTACTCAGTTAAAATTCTAACGGGTCCATTCTTCGACCTATTTAGACCCACTCGTCCGAAACCACTACAAAAGGGTTGCAAAATAAGTTTTAATCCTAACTTAGGAGTTCATACAATTGATTATGAGCTTTTCAACACAATTATATTGAAAAAACTCAATTTTTGTGCTTTTTACTCTATTAAAATTCTAATGGGTCCATTGTTCAGCCCATTTAGACCCGCTAGTCCGAAACCTCTAAAAAAGTGTTGGAAAATAAGTTTTCATACAAATTTTGGAGTTCATACAATTGATTACGAGCTTTTCAACACGATTATATTGCAAAAACTCGATTACTGTATTTTTTACTCATTTAAAATTCTAACGGGTCCATTGTTCGCCCCATTTAGACCCGCTCATCCGAAACCTCTACAAAAAGGGCTGCAAAATAAGTTTTAATCCAAATTCTAGGAGTTCATATATTTGATTAAAAGCTTTTCAACACGATTATATTGCAAAAACTCGATTACTGTACTTTTTACTCAGTTAAAATAGTAACGGGTCCATTGTTCGGCCCATTTAGACCCGCTCGTCTGAAACCCCCACAAAAAGTGCTGCAAAATAAGTTTTAATCCAAATTTAGGAGTTCATATAATTGATTATGAGCTTTTCAACATGATTATATTGCAAAAACTCTATTTCTATACTTTTTACTCTCTTAAAATTCTAACGGTCCATTGTTCGGCCCATTTAGACCCGCTCGTCCGAAACCTCTACAAAAAGGGCAGCAAAATAAGTTTTAATCCAAATTTAGGAGTTCATATAATTGATTATGAGCTTTTCAACACGATTATATTGCAAAAACTCGATTTCTGTACTTTTTACTCAGTTAAAATTCTAACGGGTCCATTATTCGTTCCATTTAGACTCGCTCGTCCGAAACCTCTACAAAAGGGTTGCAAAATAAGTTTTAATCCAAATTTAGGAGTTCATACAATTGATTGCGAGCTTTTCAACACGATTATATTGCAAAAACTCAATTTCTGTACTTTTTACTCAGTTAAAATTCTAACGGGTCCATTGTTCGGCCCATTTAGACCCGCTCGTCCGAAACCTTTACAAAAAAGACCTTAAAATAAGTTAGAATCAAATTTTAGGAGTTCATATAATTGATTACGAGCTTTTCAACACGATTATATTGCAAAAACTCGATTACAATACTTTTTATTCAGTTAAAATTCTAAAGGGTCCATTGTTCGGCCCATTTAGACCCGGTCGTCCGAAACCTCTACAAAAAGGTTGCAAAATAAGTTTTAATCCAAATTTTGGAGTTCATACAATTGATTACGAGCTTTTCAACACGATTATATTGCAAAAACTCGATTTCTGTACTTTTTACTCAGTTAAAATTCTAATGGGTCCATTGTTCGGCCCATTTAGACCCGCTCGTCCGAAACCTTTACGAAAAAGATTGCAAAATAAGTTAGAATCAAATTTTAGGAGTTCATATAATTGATTAAGAGCTTTTCAACATGATTATATTGCAAAAACTCGATTACTGTACTTTTTACTCAGTTAAAATTCTAACGGGTAAAAATTCCAACGGGTAACGGGTGATGAAAACTCTCTCAATTTTTTTTCTATCTAATTCTCCCTTTCGTTTTCCCTTCTACCCCGACCACCACCACCACCACTTCTACCACCTCTCCCTCTCACCTCTGCCGCGGTGGTGCTTGTTTAGCACCCAAACAGTGACAGTGGGAAACGACCCATCACCCCATGGAATTTTACTTTCCCATTGGCTTTTCCATGGCTCTCATCTAGCCCTCCGTCGATCTTTCCAAGCTGGTTGGTGTCACATTACTCTCCGGCAAAGGAATACCACTGGAGTTATCTGTATCCATCCCTCACCAACATGTACAGGTTTGCTTATTATTTTTATTACTGTCATGGAGACCTCACTCTCCAATGCTGACGACCACTCTTTACCAAAGATTTCTACCGTCATCCATAATTATCCTAGTTAATTCATTCATAACTATTCTCAGTAATCTTAATAATTTTGTAGAATGTTTTGATTATGCTGGGTCACACTCATGGGTGCCCTTCGTCATCCCAGCCCCCTTAATCAGGGCACAGGGTTCATCCTGGCCGTCAAGGCCTTGTATTTTTGCTTCTCTTGAAAAATGGCACGAGACTTCTAAGTCTCTCGTTATCATGTTTTTCTTACCAATCGCATGGCGATGACATGCATGCAAACGGACGCATAGCTGCAACCAAATACGACATGCAACACCTATATTATATTTGAGACATTTTATCATCATATGTTTATTAGTGATGTTACTCAAGTCTGGCTTGCTGATTGCTGGCAGTTTGTCAGAACTCATCTCGAGCCCATCGTTGGCTGTAGTTAGGGTTTTTCTATTCCCCTCCATGCATACGTTGATGGCAGATTGTGAGACGTTGGTTTCCCGGGCCCGTTACCCTACTGCCACCGTCTCCATGAACGGTAAAGACCCTGTTTACTCTCAACGGAGGCGAGGCAAAACTTTGAGGTTCCATTGTTCCATTATTTCCGAGATTTTATTGTTCCAAAAAATCGGGATAACCAAAAATACCTCCCATTCCACATTTCAAATTTTCTTAACGGATAATTCCCTATATATCATGAATCCATTTCCTTTTGAACTCACTTTCAATTTCACATTATCTAAGTTTAGAATATTTTTTGAAGTTGTTGGGAAAGCTATCACTATCTCTTCTAATCTTCATATACCATACACTTTCAAATTCTATTTCAAACTTATTTTATCTAAGTTAAAATTGAACTTTGAATTTGCTGGGAAAGATTTTGTTCATCTCTTTTCGGGGAATCTACAAATCTTTAGGATTACCATACATGTAAAATTTAAGATAAACATAAATTTAAAATTTATTTTATCTTTTGAAATCTCTCCTACTCATTCGGAATTATCAATCCCATCTAAGGTATTACTTCTCTTCAACACATATATTTCACCTTGGCCGCCAGCTTCAGCTTTTGTATGTTGGCTGCACCATTCTTCTCTCTACCACTACAACAGCTTTAACTGTTACTTCACCATGGCCTCCTCAGATTTTTTTCTATCACGCTTTGACAACCTCCAGTTTACTGTTGATGAACAACATTTGGTTTTTGCACCAGCTTCGACCAAAGCCATCCCCCTCGATGATTACAAATCATCTCTGATAGGGAAGCTTTTTCCAACGAAAACTTTCGATGAAGTTGCGTTGGTACGCATTTTTTCGACAGTTTGGAAAGGTGATAAGCTATCAATGGTAACGGCCCTAGGATCAGGATTCTTCATGTTTAAATTTGAGACAACGGCTCGCAGAGATGATGTCCTTAAGCGAGGCCCATGGACGTTCAAAAAGGACTGGCTTGCTCTACTGCCAATCCAACCAAAACTCACCATTGATGGCTATGCTTTCACTCATATGCGAATCTGGGTTCGGATTCACAAAGTTCCCCTAGCTATGATGACCGGGGACACGGTTGCCAACATCATTGGGCGGGCACTTGGTAGCGGCCTTGGAGCCGTCATGGGAACTGATTCCCGAAAATCGGAAGATGGGAACATGGTCAAGTTCCTCCGCGTATTGATCCAAGTAGATGTTGCTCGACCATTGCACCGTTTTGTGGCAATGGGAATAGCTGATTAGGAACAACAAATACTCCCCGTCCAATATGAGAAGTTGCCCACATTCTGCCATGTGTGTGGAATCCTCTGTCATCTATGTGCTTCTTGCGCTGACTTTAAGGATGCCAAACCAGAAGCACTACAATACGGTGATTGGCTACGTGCCCCTACTCCGAAAGGCAAATCTAAGGTTGCAAGCAAAGGACGAGTTCGATATTTCGAACCAGCAGACCTTTTGATAACACCAGCTGTTACTAAGGGTATTTTCATTTCATTTTATTTCGATCTCTTTTTTAATTTTACACACTCCATCATTTCCTACTGTTTATTAATTTCCCCGTTCATTTACATTTGTCCAGATGTAAACGGTAAAGGGAAAAAGGTGGTAGGGATTGCGAAAACATCCCAGCAGCAGCCTCATGTTGCAACGGATACAGTGCCTGATGCTGCTCCAACAACAGTGGCACACGAGGACCCTGCGGATACTATGGCTGATGTTGCAGCCAATCCATCGCTGGGCATATCGGACCCGCCCGCAACTGCTGATGTGGCTGTTTCGATTGAGGATGATGCTGCCAGCGAACAACATGCATTCCCTTCAGCAGCACAAACAATTGAGCCACTAAATGTGGCACCTCTGGACATCATACCGGCAGATGCAGAATCTGTCACAAATGGTTCCCCCAAGTCACTCCAGCCACGAACGATGCTGGTGCCTCCTCCACTCCGCCGGAGAAGCGGTTTTTACTGATCGATGACGATGGTATACCGGTGCCTGCAACTGCTCCTCCCATTTCCACTACTGTGGGGGTTGGAAGTAATGTGTATACCAACCCAAAATTTGAGGATTGGTTGGATGCAACGTCAGGACCTACTAATGGAGCAACTGGCTCCCGCAAGACAAAACGTAGCCCTCTGGTGGTTGTTGTTGATGTTACCAAGAGGCCGAGAACCTCCCCCTCCGCTCAGGCTAAGCCGGTGAAACCCAGAGTGACCTCTGACAAACCTTCCAAACTATCTAAAGCTGGGATGAGCAGCAAAATCTCTTCGGCGGCTGTTGACGTTCAACCCCGCCGAGAGAAATGAGGATCTTTTGTTGGAACTGTCGCGGTCTTGGTTCCCTGACGACAGTTCAAGGGTTGAGCACCATTGCTCGTAGGTTGCAACCGGATGTTATATTTTTGTCTGAAACTCGCTTATGTCGTTATTATTATGATCGTTTAAGGATTTTATTAGATATGCATGGCTGCATCCATATTGATAACAGCCCCACATGCTCCAGACTCATTATATTTTGGAATAATAAAATTGAACTTGATTTGCTCTTGTATTCTAATCGATCCATCGATGTTATTTTAAATTCGTATGATGAATGTTTTCGTTTTACGGGCATATATGGTTACGCTGACACAAATGTGAAGTCTAAAACGTGGGATTTGATTGATTCTTTGCGTCACGCTTCACCAATGCCTTGGTTAATTGGCGGTGACCTTAATGATATTTTATCAGATTCAGAAAAACAAGGAGGCTGTCACCGAGCACAGTCGCAAATCACTAGCTTTCGCGAATGTTTATCTCGCAATAGTCTTTTTGATTGCAAGCCAACATCGGGTTGGTTCACTTGGTCCCGAACAGGGCCTAACGTCTCAACTGTTTGTGAATGACTTGATCGTTTTCTAGCATGCAATGCATGGCTTAGTGAAAATTCCACATTCCAATGCCGTAATATTTTTCCCCGGACTCTGACCATTATGTCATAGTCATGGACACAAAACATGCTCTCCAACGCGACACTGCTCCTCGAGAGACCTTTGACCATTTCCTTTTTGAATCTTGTTGGGCAAATTATCCATCATGCATCTCGACCTTCCAACAGGCATGGGCGAATGCATCGGGCAATTTGCCTGATAAATTATGTACGGTTGGCAACCAGCTTCGCGATTGGAAATCGCATCGCCGATGCCAATCACACAACCGCATTGCGGAACTACAACGCAAAATCAATTCATACATGCGACGTCATCAACTACCGACTACGATGTTAAATGACCTGCGAGACGCAAAACTAGAGCTTCGACGTCTTCTGGACGTACGTGAAGCCTACTGGGCACAACAATCGCGGGTCACATGGTTGTTCCAAGGGGACAAAAACACGTCTTTTTTCCACGCTAGAGCCTCTAAGCGAAGGAAAAAGAACACTATTCGTGGCCTTCACGATGGGAACCGTGTTTGGCATACAGCTACGCCTAGGCTCCTTCAAATTGCCTCGGATTATTTTCGGACGCTATTTACATCATCCAACCCTAGTTCTTCGCCACGTCTGCTGGAACAAATCCCTCCGGTCGTCACTCCATCAATGAATACTTCTCTGTTGCGACCATTCACAGAGAGTGAAGTGCTTGCCGCCTTCCAGGATATTAGTCCAAGGAAAGCTCCTGGCATCGATGGATTTCCTAGTGGTTTCTTCAAGCAACACTAGAACATCATTGGGCCTGAATTTATTCAGCTTTGCTTAAGTCTATTACGCGGGGAAGCCGACATGTTGGCTATAAATAAAACGGTCATCGTGCTTATTCCAAAGGTGGCGGACCCAACAAACATGCGCCAGTTTCGACCAATTAGCTTATGCACGGTCATATACAAAACGATTGCTAAGGTTCTTGTTAACCGACTTAAGCATGTTTTACCAGATTGTATCAGTGATGTACATGCAGCCTTTGTTCGTGGCAGGAACATATCCGACAACATCTTAATCGCTCATGAGCTTGTGCATACCCTCCACTCGAATAGCGATGCCATTTACCAAGGGGCGGCATTGAAACTGGATATGGAGAAGGCCTTCGACAAAGTTGAATGGTCGTTCCTTCGGGATGTGATGTCACGAATGGGCTTTGCACCTGAATGGGTACACCTTATACTTCGTTGTGTCTCCTCGGTCTCTTTTTCTGTTAGAATTAATAGGACTCTATCTGATGAGTTTGTACCTGCTCGCGGCATCCGACAGGGTGACCCCCTCTCCCCATTCCTCTTTCTCATTTGTTCCCAAGGGTTATCCGCGGCCCTTGATTTCGAACAACGGGAAGGGCGCCTCCTCGGCTTACAAGCCAACCGACATGGACAAACTATATGAATCCTACGCCTATATGAATCCTCCGCAGGACAAACTATTAATTTCGATAAGTCCACGGCCTACTGCAGTTCACGCTGTTTTGAGACCTTCATTCAGGCAGTTCAATTGACTCTCGATGTGCGCATTGTTGAGGACCCGAGTATCTATCTCGAAGTTCCTCTCATGATAGGAAGGAATCGAACGGAATGTCTAGGATTTGTCCGTGACAAATTCAGTTCTCGAATAACTAAATGGGACACCAACTTACTTTCCTTCAGTGGGCGCGAAACACTGATAAAGTTGGTGGCACAAGCCATACCTCAGTATGTTATGTCTTGTTACCTGCTCCCGCAGAACATCATAGACGATATGACTAGCTCGATCCGTCGATACTGGTGGTCTGGCCGCAGTAACAAGCGAGGCTGGCCTATTCTATCTTGGGACTCTATTTGTGATCCCAAGGCAGCAGGGGGAATGGGCTTTAGGAATCTAAACGATTTCAACATTGCTCTTTTAGGTAAACAATTATGGAGGCTGATCTATTCGCCTGAATCCCTCCTTGCGCGTGTCTTACGCTCACGTTACTTTCCTTCTGGGAAATTATTGGACGCTAAGCTAGATCGATGCGCGTCATTCGCTTGGCGTGGTCTTTAGCAGGCCCTACAACGATTGCAGCCGGGTTTCTTTTGGCGACCCGAAATCCAGAGTCAGATCCGTATCCACCGCGACCCTTGGGGCGGAGCCTCCAGTTTATCCTTCTTTGGAAATTATCAAGACGAGGATGAACTCCCCTTACGGTGTCGTGACTTCATGATCCGCAATCAAGCGTCTTGGGACGAACTCAAAGTCCACCAGCATTTTGACTGGGATGATGCTGATGTCATATTGTGTGTGCCAATCTCCAATGAGCGGCGCGATGTATTACTTTGGGGCTATCATGACACGGGGATATATTCGGTGCGCTCCGGATACCTATTCTTACGACGTCCAGTCAGACCTATCGGTCGTCCTTCTCCCCTTTGGCGGGCTATTTCCAAAGCGAGCACCCTCCCGAAGATTCGATCCTTTGGATGGAGAGCATGATGAGATGCTCTACCCACAGGTGACCGTCTTGCAACTGTGGGGTTAGGCTCTGGCGTGTGCCCTTTTTTCCCGACGGTAGTCGAAACACCACTCCATGCTCTCCGAGATTGTGTTGGTGCAGCTGAAGTACTGCAACTAGCTAGGCTTCCCCTTCCTTTACGCACTAGCGCGCTCTCCCCTACTCCCTTATGGTTGGAACAAGGGGCCTCGCTACTTTTTCGCTCTGAATTTAGTCTGTTCCTCACTATCCTTTGGAACATCTGGAACCGGATGAACGACTGGGTTCACTCTAAGCGTTTGTAGCCGCCATGGCTTACTCTTATCAATTCTAGGGAACTGCTACAGGACTACGCCTCGGCCAACTCTCTTCACGCCACGACGCAACTACGGACGGAGCCAGCTCTTTCTCAACCAACATGGTGGCCGCCACCGGAAGGGAAGGTTAAAATCAATGTCGATAGTGCTTTCAACCCCGCTACAGGCGAAGCAAGGTTTGGTGTTGTGGCTCAGGATGCTAGTGGAGCTATTCTTCATGGTTGTGCCATTCATTGCGTAGGATGCGTCGACGCCTCCACTGCGGAGCTTCGCGCCATCATCACTGGGGCTACACTTGGTAGGGATGTCGACTGGAGCGGCATCATTATCGATTCTGACGCTGCTTTGGTCATCAACAAAATACGTTGCCTCGGCCCGGACGCCTCTCTTTTACGACCACAAATTGATGCGGCTCGTCCTCTTTTTGTATCTATTCTGAATTTACATTTTCTTTATGTACCGCGAGTTGCTAATGTTCTAGCACATTCTATTGCCAATTGGGCCTTGCACTCTAGGTCCTCTTTGTATTTTGGGCCGGGCTTGCCCGATTTCTTACACTCTATTGTACAGGTTGGTTTTCAACCCCCTTGATTTTATATATATATATTTGGGCAATCTTTTCCCCTTCAGGACCCCTCTGGGCTAGCCCAGTTGAGATTAGTGGGGTTTTTAATAAGGCCTTTTTCTCAAAAAAAATTCTAACGGGTCCATTGTTCGGCCCATTTAGATCCGCTTGTCCGAAACCTCTACAAAATGGTTGCAAAATAAGTTTTAATCCAAATTTAGGAGTTCATACAATTGATTACGAGCTTTTCAAAATGATTATATTGCAAAAACTCGATTTCTATACTTTTTACTCAGTTAAAATTCTAACGGGTCCATTTTTCGGCCCATTTAGACCCGCTCGTCCGAAACCTCTACAAAAAATAGACCGCAAAACAAGTTAGAATCAAATTTTAGGATTTCATACAATTGATTACGAGCTTTTCAACACGATTATATTGCAAAAACTCGTTTTCTGTACTTTTTACTCAGTTAAAATTCTAACGGGTCCAATGTTCGGCCCATTTTGACCCGCTCGTCCGAAACCTCTACAAAAAGGGCTGCAAAATAAGTTTTAATCCAAATTCTAGGAGTTCATATAATTGATTATGAGCTTTTCAACACGATTATATTACAAAAACTCGATTACTGTACTTTTTACTAAGTTTAAATTGTAACGGGTCCATTGCTCGGCCCATTTAGACCCGCTCGTCCGAAACCTCTACAAAAAGGGCTGCAAAATAAGTTTTAATCCAAATTTAGGAGTTCATATAATTGATTATGAGCTTTTCAACATGATTATATTGTAAAAACTCGATTTCCATACTTTTTACTCTGTTAAAATTCTAACGGGTCCATTGTTCGGCCCATTTAGACCCGCTCGTCCGAAACCTCTAAAAAGGGCTGCAAATAAGTTTTAATCCAAATTTAGGAGTTCATATAATTGATTATGAACTTTTCAACACGATTATATTGCAAAAACTCGATTTCTGTACTTTTTACTTAGTTAAAATTCTAACGGGTCCATTGTTTAGCCCATTTAGACCCGCTCGTCCGAAACCTCTACAAAATGGTTGCAAAATAATTTTTAATCCAAATTTATGAGTTCAAACAATTGATTACGAGCTTTTCAACACGATTATATTGCCAAAACTCGATTTCTGTACTTTTTACTCAGTTAAAATTCTAACAGGTCCATTGTTCGGCCCATTTAGACCCGCTCGTCCGAAACCTCTACAAAAAAGACCGCAAAACAAGTTTTAATCAAATTTTAGGAGTTCATATAATTGATAACGAGCTTTTCAACACGATTATATTGCAAAAATTCAATTTCTGTACTTTTTACTTAGTTAAAATTCTAACGGGCTTTCTTAAAAAAAATTCTAGCGGGTCCATTGTTCGGCCCATTTAGACCCACTCGTCCGAAACCTCTACAAAAAAGGGCTGCAAAATAAGTTTTAATCCAAATTTAGGAGTTCATATAATTGATTACGAGCTTTTCAACACTATTATATTGCAAAAACTTAATTTTTATACTATTTACTTGGTTAAAATTCTAACGGGTCCATTGTTCGGCCCATTTAGACTCGCTCGTCTAAAACCTTACGAAAAGGACCGCAAAGTAAGTTTTAATCGAAATTTAGGAGTTCATATAATTGATTACGAGATTTTCAACACTATTATATTGCAAAAACTCGATTTCTGTACTTTTGACTCAGTTAAAATTCTAACGGGTCCATTGTTCGGCCCATTTAGACCCGCTCGTCCGAAACCTCTATAAAAAAGACCGCAAAACAAGTTAGAATTAAATTTAGGAGTTCATATAATTGATTATGAGCTTTTCAACACGATTATATTGCCAAAACTCGATTTCTGTACTTTTTACTCAATTAAAATTCTAACGGGTCCATTGTTCGGCCCATTTAGACCCGCTCGTCTAAAACCTCTACAAAAAAGACCACAAAACAAGTTAGAATCAAATTTAGGAGTTCATATAATTGATTACGAGCTTTTCAACACGATTATATTGCCAAAACTCGATTTTTGTACTTTTTACTCAGTTAAAATTCTAACGGGTCCATTGTTCGGCCCATTTAGACCCGCTCGTCCGACACCTCTACAAAAAAGACCGCAAAACAAGTTTTAATCAAATTTTAGGAGTTCATATAATTGATTACGAGCTTTTCAACACGATTATATTGCAAAATCTCGATTACAGTTCTTTTTACTTAGTTAAAATTCTAACGGGTCCATTGTTCGGCCCATTTAGACCTACTCGTTCGAATCCTCTGCAAAAAGGTTGCAAAATAAGTTTTAATCCAAATTTAGGAGTTCATACAATTGTTTACGAGCTTTTCAACACGATTATATTGCAAAAACTCGATTTCTTTACTTTTTACTCAGTTAAAATTCTAACGGGTCCATTGTTCGGCCCATTTAGACCCGCTCGTCCGAAACCTTTACAAAAAAGACCGCAAAACATGTTTTAATCAAATTTTAGGAGTTCATATAATTGATTACGAGCTTTTCAACACGATTATATTGCAAAAACCTGATTTATGTTCTTTTTACTCAGTTAAAATTCTAACGGGTCCATTGTTCGGCCCATTTAGACCCGCTCGTCCGAAACCTCTACAAAAGGGTTGTAAAATAAGTTTTAATCCAAACTTAGGAGTTCATACAATTGATTATGAGCTTTTCAACACAATTATATTGCAAAAACTCAATTTTTGTGCTTTTTACTCTGTTAAAATTCTAATGGGCCCATTGTTCGGCCCATTTAGACCCGCTAGTCCGAAACCTCTACAAAAGGGTACGAAAATAAGTTTTAATATAAATTTAGGAGTTCATACAATTGATTACGAGCTTTTCAACTCGATTATATTGCAAAAACTCGATTACTGTATTTTTTACTCATTTAAAATTCTAACGGGTCCATTGTTCGCCCCATTTAGACCCGCTCGTCCGAAACCTCTACAAAAAGGGTTGCAAAATAAGTTTTAATCCAAATTTAGGAGGTCATACAATTGATTAAGAGATTTTCAAACAGATTATATTGCAAAAACTCACTTTTTGTACTTTCTACTCAGTTAATATTCTAACAGGTCCATTGTTCGACCCATTTAGACCCTCTCGCCCGAAACCTCTACAAAAGGGTTGCAAAATAAGTTTTAATCCAAATTTAGGAGTTCATACAATTGATTAAGAGATTTTCAAGCAGATTATATTGCAAAAACTCTGTTTTTGTACTTTCTACTCCGTTAAAATTCTAACGGATCCATTGTTCGGCCCATTTAGACCCGCTCGTCCGAAACCTCTACAAAAAAGACCGCAAAACAAGTTAGAATCAAATTTTAGGAGTTCATATGATTACGAGTTTTTCAACACAATTATATTGCAAAAATTTGATTTCTGTACTTTGTACTCAGTTAAAATTCTAACGGGTCCATTGTTCGGCCCATTTAGACTCGCTCATCCGAAACCTCTACAAAAGGGTTGCAAAATAAGTTTTAATCCAAATTTAGGAGTTCATACAATTGATTATGAGCTTTTCAACACAATTAGATTGCTAAAACTTGATTTTTGTACTTTTTACTCAGTTAAAATTCGAACGGGTCCATTGTTCGGCCCATTTAGACCTGCTCGTCCGAAACCTCAACAAAAAAGTTTAGAAAATAAGTTAGAATCAAAATTTAGGAGTTCATATAATTAATAACGAGCTGTTCAACACGATTATATTGCAAAAATTCAATTTCTGTACTTTTTACTCAGTTAAAATTCTAACGGGCTTTCTTAAAAAAAATTCTAGCGGGTCCATTGTTCGGCCCATTTAGACCAGCTCGTCCGAAACCTCTACAAAAAAAGGGCTGCAAAATAAGTTTTAATCCAAATTTAGGAGTTCATATAATTGATTACGAGCTTTTCAACTCTATTATATTGCAAAAACTTAATTTTTATACTTTTTACTCGGTTAAAATTCTAACGGGTCCATTGTTCGGCCCATTTAGACTCGCTCGTACGAAACCTTACGAAAAGGACCGCAAAGTAAGTTTTAATCGAAATTTAGGAGTTCATATAATTGATTACGAGCTTTTCAACACTATTATATTGCAAAAACTCGATTTCTGTACTTTTGACTCAGTTAAAATTCTAACGGGTCCATTGTTCGGACCATTTAGACCCGCTCGTCCGAAACCTCTACAAAAGGGTTGGAAAATAAGTTTTAATCCAAATTTAGGAGTTCATACAATTGATTACGAGCTTTTCAACACTATTATATTGGAAAAACTTAATTTTTATACTTTTTACTCGGTTAAAATTCTAACGGGTCCATTGTTCGGCCCATTTAGACCCGCTCGTCCGAAACCTCTACAAAAAAGACCGCAAAACAAGTTAGAATCAAATTTAGGAGTTCATATAATTGATTACGAGCTTTTCAACACATTATATTGCCAAAACTCGATTTCTGTACTTTTTACTTAGTTAAAATTCTAACGGGTCCATTGTTCGGCCCATTTAGACCCGCTCGTCCGAAACCTCTACAAAAGGGTTGGAAAATAAGTTTTAATCCAAATTTAGGAGTTCATACAATTGATTACGAGCTTTTCAACACTATTATATTGGAAAAACTTAATTTTTATACTTTTTACTCGGTTAAAATTCTAACGGGTCCATTGTTCGGCCCATTTAGACTCGCTCATCCGAAACCTTACGGAAAGGACCGCAAAGTAAGTTTTAATCGAAATTTAGGAGTTCATATAATTGATTACGAGCTTTTCAACACTATTATATTGCAAAAACTCGATTTCTGTACTTTTGACTCAGTTAAAATTCTAATGGGTCCATTGTTCGGCCCATTTAGACCCGCTCGTCCGAAACCTCTACAAAAAAGACCGCAAAACAATTTAGAATCAAATTTAGGAGTTCATATAATTGATTACGAGCTTTTCAACACGATTATATTGCCAAAACTCGATTTCTGTACTTTTTACTGAGTTAAAATTCTAACAGGTCCATTGTTCGGCCTATTTAGACCCGCTCGTCCGAAACCTCTACAAAAAAGACCACAAAACAAGTTAGAATCAAATTTAGGAGTTCATATAATTGATTACAAGCTTTTCAACACGATTATATTGACAAAACTCGATTTCTGTACTTTTGACTCAGTTAAAATTCTAACGGGTCCATTGTTCGGACCATTTAGACCCGCTCGTCCGAAACCTCTACAAAAGGGTTGGAAAAAAGTTTTAATCCAAATTTATGAGTTCATACAATTGATTACGAGTTTTCAACACGATTATATTGCCAAAACTCGATTTCTGTACTTTTTAATCAGTTAAAATTCACCCTTCCATCAATTCTTCAATGAATGAAAACCTACTAAAGGCGTTCACTAGAGAGGAAATTCTTCATGCTTTTAAAGATATTGACCCTAGGAAAGCTCCTGGTTCCGATGGTCTACCCAGTAGCTTCTTTAGACAACACTGGGATACAGTGGGAGACGATGTTATTAACCTTTGTTTTAACCTATTAAACGGCAACGCTAATATGGCCTCAGTAAACAAAACTATATTAGTACTAATACCCAAGGTACATAACCCAACCTCCATGAAACAACTTAGACCAATTAGCCTCTGCACTGTACTCTATAAAATAGTTGCCAAAACAATAGTCAACGGAATGAAACAGGCCATACCTCTATGCATTAGCCCTAATCAAGCAGCCTTTGTCCAGGGACGCAACATATCTAACAACATCCTTGTTGCTCATGAAATTATTCATAATATTAACTCAGGAGCTACTAAATCCTCTCAAGGAGCTGCTCTCAAGCTAGACATGGAAAAAGCCTTCGATAGAGTAGAATGGTCTTTTCTCGCAAATGTAATGGAACGCATGGGCTTTGCATCCGAATGGATCGAGCTTATAATGTGTTGTATTACTACAGTCTCTTTTTCGGTTAAAATTAATAATTCGTTTTCACCCACCTTTCAACCTCAACGTGGTCTTCGACAGGGGGATCCTCTATCCCCTTTCCTCTTTCTCTTCTGTACTCAAGGCCTCTCGGCTTTCTTAGCAGCTGCTCAACAAACTAAACTACTTCCAGGACTAGGCGCAAGTAAACATGGGCCCAAAGTCAACCACCTTCTCTTTGCTGATGATTGTATGGTATTTATTAATACTAATCGGTCTGAAGCGTCTCTTCTGAAAAATGCTCTTCAAACGTATGCCAATGCATCCGGTCAAGCAGTCAATTTTGAGAAGTCAACAATTTTCTATAACCCGCGTACACCATCTGCAACAAGAAATGCTATTAACAGCCTTTTACAGGTACGTGAGGTTACTAACCCTGGAGTATACCTAGGCATCCCGCTCCTAATTGGGAAAAATAAAACTGAATCATTAGGTTTTGTACGTGATAAAGTACATGATCGTCTCTCTAGTTGGGACAAACATCTACTATCCTTTAGTGGCCGTGAGATTTTCATCAAAGCTGTCTTACAATCTCTCCTACAATATGTTATGTCTTGCTATCTACTACCACAAAATATCATTGACAACATGACTACATCAATCCGTCAATACTGGTGGACGGGTAAATCCAACAAAAAAGGTTGGCATATGTTACCTTGGAATCGTATATGCTTACCTAAATCTGCTGGCGGCATGGGTTTTAAGGATTTACACGACTTTAACATTGCTCTATTGGGCAAGCAAATTTGGAAACTCATATGTGAACCAGATTCCTTATTAGGACAAATATACCGGTCTAAATACTTTCCTTCAGGCAACATTTTGGATGCAACAAAACCCAACAGGGGCTCCTTTGCTTGGCAAGGTATTTATAACGCTCTTCAGCGTCTTTTCCCTGGCTTTCTTCACCGCCCTGGTATAAACAGTAATATTAGAATACACAAAGATATATGGGGAGGGTCTTCCTCGATTGAGCTTACTGGGGATTACGAAATCTCTGATGAATTTCACATTCGATGTCGTGATTTTATGATACGTAACCAAACTGCCTGGGATACGGTTAAGATAAACAATTATTTCAATCCAATTGATGCCGATGCCATTCTCCGTATTCCCATCATAAATGATCAACGTGACTCAATACTCTGGTCTCCCAACGACTCGGGTATTTACTCAGTCCGTTCTGGATATATTTTCTTACAACGTTCCATAACCCAACCTTCACCACCAACTCGCTTTTGGAAGTTTTTATCCAAAATCAAAGCTTTACCCAAAGTTAAAACTTTCGGCTGGCGTATGGCTTCTGATGCTCTACCAGTTGGATCTAAAATGCAAGCCTTTTCCCCCAGCTCAGGGCCTTGCTCTATCTGTGGTAGCCACTCGGAATCGATCCTTCATGCGTTTCGTGATTGCCCTGGGGCATCTGAAGCTCTCCAAATTAGTGGTATCCCTATCTCTCTCTATAAGAGTTTAGCTCCTACGCCCATGCAATGGTTAGAGGAAGCAGCCTCTAAAATTTCCTCTGATAAATTTGGTCTCTTTCTTACTGTTTTATGGAATATATGGAACAGACGAAATGACTGGGTTCACAACCACCATCTACAACCTCCATGGCTAATTGCTGTTAATTCAATTAGCTTACATGACGAATTTTGTAAATCTTTAAATTCGATTTGACCTAGCTCCATCTACATTTTCTACTCCTTCCCGAACGCCTCCTCCACCTAATCCTATCAAAATAAATGTGGACGGAGCCTTTAACCCATCTACTCGTGCAGCAGCCGTTGGCGTTGTTGCTCGTGATTCTGCAGGAGCAGTCGTGGGTGGTCTTGCTTTCCCTCTCGGTAGCTGTCAGGATGCTATCACCAGTGAAGGGGAAAGCATCCTAGCTGGGCTCACCTTTGCCCGATCTCAAGGTTGGTCTCGTATCTTGATCGAAACTGACTGTGCTTCTCCCGCGAATAGGATCAACAATCCTGCTCAGGACCTCTCTACTATGGGACCAACTATTCTTCAGATACAAGCTGCTCTTCATGACTTTGACTTTACTTCTATTTCTTTTGTACGCCGTGAGGCAAATATTATAGCCCATACTTTGGCTTCCTTTTCGCTGAATTCTATGACTTCTACGTCATTTAATTCGGATATCCCACATTGTATACAACAATTTGTAACAAATCATTTTGATTAATAATATTTGGGCACTCTTTCCCCCTTTTTAGGGTCCTCTAGCTCTGCTTGAAGGACAGTAGTAGGGGTTTTTAATGAGGCCTTTTCTTCAAAAAAAAATTCTAACGGGTCCATTGTTCGGCCATTTAGACCCGCTCGTCCGAAACCCCTACAAAAAAGACCGCAAAACAGGTTTTAATCAAATTCTAGGAGTTTATAAAATTGATTACGTGCTTTTCAACACGATTATATTGCAAAAACTCGATTTATGTACTTTTTACTCAGTTAAAATTCTAACGGGTCCATTGTTCGGCCCATTTAGACCAGCTCGTCCGAAACCTCTACAAAAGGGTTGGAAAATAAGTTTTAATCCAAATTTAGGAGTTCACACAATTGATTACGAGCATTTCAACACGATTATATTGCAAAAACTCGATTTCTGTACTTTTTACTCAGTTAAAATTCTAACAGGTCCATTGTTCGGCCCATTTAGACCCGCTCGTCCGAAACCTCTACAAAAGGGTTGCAAAATAAGTTTTAATCCAAATTTAGGAGTTCATACAATTGATTACGAGCTTTTCATCATGATTATATTGCAAAAACTCGATTTCTGTACTTTTTACTCAGTTAAAATTCTAACGGGTCCATTGTTCGGCCCATTTAGACCCGCTCGTCCGAAACCTCTCAAAAGGGTTGGAAAATAAGTTTTAATCCAAATTTAGGAGTTCATACAATTTATTATGAGCTTTTCAACACGATTATATTGCAAAAACTCGATTTCTGTACTTTTTACTCAGTTAAAATTCTAACAGGTCCATTGTTCGGACATTTTGACCCGCTCGTCCGAAACCTCTACAAAAGGGTTGCAAAATAAGTTTTAATCCAAATTTAGGAGTTCATACAATTGATTACGAGCTTTTCAACACGATTATATTGCAAAAACTCGATTTATGTACTTTTTACTCAGTTAAAATTCTAACGGGTCCATTGTTCGGCCCATTTAGACCCGCTCGTCTGAAACCTCTACAAAAGGGTTGCATAATAAGTTTTAATCCAAATTTAGGAGTTCATACAATTGATTACGAGCTTTTCAACACGATTATATTGCAAAAACTCGATTTATGTACTTTTTACTCAGTTAAAATTCTAACAGGTCCATTGTTCGGCCCATTTAGACCCGCTCGTCCGAAACCTCAACAAAAGGGTTGCAAAATAAGTTTTAATCCAAATTTAGGAGTTCATACAATTGATTACGAGCTTTTCAACACAATTATATTGAAAAAACTCGATTTTTGTTCTTTTTACTTAGTTAAAATTCTAACGGGTCCATTGTTCGGCCCATTTAGACCCGCTCGTCTGAAACCTCTACAAAAGGGTTGCATAATAAGTTTTAATCCAAACTTAGAAGTTCATACAATTGATTATGAGCTTTTCAACACAATTATATTGCAAAAACTCCATTTTTGTGCTTTTTACTCTGTTAAAATTCTAATGGGTCCATTGTTCGGCCCATTTAGACCCGCTAGTCCGAAACCTCTACAAAAGGGTTGGAAAATAAGTTTTAATACAAATTTAGGAGTTCATACAATTGATTACGAGCTTTTCAACACGATTATATTGCAAAAACTCGATTACTGTATTTTTTACTCATTTAAAATTCTAACGGGTCCATTGTTCGCCCCATTTAGACCCGCTCGTCCGAAACCTCTACAAAAAGGGTTGCAAAATAAGTTTTAATCCAAATTTAGGAGTTCATACAATTGATTAAGAGATTTTCAACACAATTATATTGCAAAAACTCGATTTTTCTACTTTTTACTCTGTTAAAATTCTAACGGGTCCAT
Source organism: Hibiscus trionum (assembly GCA_030270665.1). Taxonomy (NCBI): domain Eukaryota; kingdom Viridiplantae; phylum Streptophyta; class Magnoliopsida; order Malvales; family Malvaceae; genus Hibiscus; species Hibiscus trionum. The sequence continues at coordinate 29,720,933 of BSYR01000010.1, read as the reverse complement.
TGTTCGGCCCATTTAGACCCGCTCGTCCGAAACCTCTACAAAAGGGTTGCAAAATATGTTTTAATCCAAATTTAGGAGTTCATACAATTGATTAAGAGATTTTCAAACAGATTATATTGCAAAAACTCACTTTTTGTACTTTCTACTCAGTTAAAATTCTAACGGATCCATTGTTCGGCCCATTTAGACCCGCTCGTCCGAAACCTCTACAAAAAAGACCGCAAAAAAAGTTAGAATCAAATTTTGGGAGTTCATATGATTACGATCTTTTCAACATGATTATATTGCAAAAACTTGATTTCTGTACTTTGTAATCAGTTAAAATTCTAACGGGTCCATTGTTCGGCCTATTTAGACTTGCTCATCCGAAACCTCTACAAAAGGGTTGCAAAATAAGTTTTAATCCAAATTTAGAAGTTCATACAATTGATTACGAGATTTTCAACACAATTAGATTGCTAAAACTTGATTTTTGTACTTTTTACTCAGTTAAAATTCTAACGGGTCCATTGTTCGGCCTATTTAGACCCGCTCGTCCGAAACTTCAACATAAAAGATCAGAAAATAAGTTAGAATCAAATTTTAGGAGTTCATATAATTGATAACGAGCTTTTCAACACGATTATATTGCAAAAATTCAATTTCTGTACTTTTTACTCAGTTAAAATTCTAACGGGCTTTCTTAAAAACAATTCTAGCGGGTCCATTGTTTTGCCCATTTAGACGCGCTCGTCCGAAACCTCTACAAAAAAAGGGCTGCAAAATAAGTTTTAATCCAAATTTAGGAGTTCATATAATTGATTACGTGCTTTTCAACACTATTATATTGCAAAAACTTAATTTTTATACTTTTTACTCGGTTAAAATTCTAACGGGTCAATTGTTCGGCCCATTTAGACTCGCTCGTACGAAACCTTACGAAAAGGACCGCAAAGTAAGTTTTAATCGAAATTTAGGAGTTCATATAATTGATTACGAGCTTTTCAACACTATTATATTACAAAAACTCGATTTCTGTACTTTTGACGCAGTTAAAATTCTAATGGGTCCATTGTTCGGCCCATTTAGACCCGCTCGTCCGAAACCTCTACAAAAGGGTTGGAAAATAAGTTTTAATCCAAATTTAAGAGTTCATACAATTGATTACGAGCTTTTCAACACGATTATATTGCAAAAACTCGATTTCTGTACTTTTTACTCAGTTAAAATTCTAACAGGTCCATTGTTCGGCCCATTTAGACCCGCTCGTCCGAAACCACTACAAAAGGGTTGCAAAATAAGTTTTAATCCAAATTTAGGAGTTCATACAATTGATTACGAGCTTTTCAACACGATTATATTGCAAAAACTCGATTTATGTACTTTTTACTCAGTTAAAATTCTAACGGGTCCATTGTTCGGCCCATTTAGACCCGCTCGTCCGAAACCTCTACAAAAAGGTTGCAAAATAAGTTTTAATCCAAACTTAGGAGTTCATACAATTGATTATGAGCTTTTCAACACAATTATATTGCAAAAACTCCATTTTTGTGCTTTTTACTCTGTTAAAATTCTAATGGGTCCATTGTTCGGCCCATTTAGACCCGCTAGTCCGAAACCTCTACAAAAGGGTTGGAAAATAAGTTTTAATACAAATTTAGGAGTTCATACAATTTATTACGAGCTTTTCAACACGATTATATTGCAAAAACTCGATTACTGTATTTTTTACTCATTTATAATTCTAACGGGTCCATTGTTCACCCCATTTAGACCCGCTCGTCCGAAACCTCTACAAAAAGGGTTGCAAAATAAGTTTTAATCCAAATTTAGGAGTTCATACAATTGACTAAGAGATTTTCAAACAGATTATATTTCAAGAACCCACTTTTTGTACTTTCTACTCAGTTAAAATTCTAACGGGTCCATTGTTCGGCCCATTTAGACCCTCTCATCCGAAACCTCTACAAAAGGGTTGCAAAATAAGTTTTAATCCAAATTTAGGAGTTCATACAATTGATTATGAGCTTTTCAACACAATTATATTGCAAAAACTCGATTTTTCTGCTTTTTACTCTGTTAAAATTCTTACGGGTCCATTGTCCGGCCCATTTAGACCCGCTCGTCCGAAACCTCTACCAAAGGGTTGCAAAATAAGTTTTAATCCAAATTTAGGAGTTCATACAATTGATTAAGAGATTTTCAAACAAATTATATTGCAAAAACTCATTTTTTGTACTTTCTACTCAGTTAAAATTCTAACGGATCCATTGTTCGGCCCATTTAGACCCGCTCGTCCGAAACCTCTACAAAAAAGACCGCAAAAAAAAGTTAGAATCAAATTTTGGGAGTTCATATGATTACGATCTTTTCAACATGATTATATTGCAAAAACTTGATTTCTGTACTTTGTACTCAGTTAAAATTCTAACGGGTCCATTGTTCGGCCCATTTAGACTTGCTAATCCGAAACCTCAACAAAAGGGTTGCAAAATAAGTTTTAATCCAAATTTAGGAGTTCATACAATTGAATACGAGCTTTTCAACACAATTAGATTGCTAAAACTTGATTTTTTTACTTTTTACTCACTTAAAATTCTAACGGGTCCATTGTTCGGCCTATTTAGACTCGCTCGTCCGAAACTTCAACATAAAAAATCAGAAAATAAGTTAGAATCAAATTTTAGGAGTTCATATAATTGATAATGAGCTTTTCAACACGATTATATTGCAAAAATTCAATTTCTGTACTTTTTACTCAGTTAAAATTCTAACGGGCTTTCTTAAAAAAAATTCTAGCGGGTCCATTGTTTTGCCCATTTAGACGCGCTCGTCCGAAACCTCTACAAAAAGGGCTACAAAATAAGTTTTAATCCAAATTTAGGAGTTCATATAATTGATTACGAGCTTTTCAACACTATTATATTGCAAAACTTAATTTTTATACTTTTTACTCGATTAAAATTCTAACGGGTCCATTGTTCGGCCCATTTAGACTCGCTCGTCAGAAACCTTACGAAAAGGACCGCAAAGTAAGTTTTAATCGAAATTTAGGAGTTCATAAAATTGATTACGAGCTTTTCAACACTATTTTATTGCAAAAACTCGATTTCTGTACTTTTGACTCAGTTAAAATTCTAACGGGTCCATTTTTCGGACCATTTAGACCCGCTCGTCCGAAACTTTACAAAAAAGACCGCAAAACAAGTTAGAATCAAATTTAGGGGTTCATATAATTGATTACGAGCTTTTCAACACATTATATTGCCAAAACTCGATTTCTGTACTTTTTACTCAGTTAAAATTCTAACGGGTCCATTGTTCGGCCCATTTAGACCCGCTCGTCCGAAACCTCTACAAAAGGGTTGGAAAATAAGTTTTAATCAAAATTTAGGAGTACATACAATTGATTACGAGCTTTTCAACACTATTATATTGGAAAAACTTAATTTTTATACTTTTTACTCGGTTAAAATTCTAACGGGTCCATTATTCGGCCCATTTAGACTCGCTCGTTTGAAACCTTACGAAAAGGACCGCAAAGTAAGTTTTAATCAAAATTTAGGAGTTCATATAATTGATTACGAGCTTTTCAACACTATTATATTGCAAAAACTCGATTTCTGTACTTTTGACTTAGTTAAAATTCTAATGGGTCCATTGTTCGGCCCATTTAGACCCGCTCGTCCGAAACCTCTACAAAAGGGTTGGAAAATAAGTTTTAATCCAAATTTAAGAGTTCATACAATTGTTTACGAGCTTTTCAACACGATTATATTGCAAAAACTCGATTTCTGTACTTTTTACTCAGTTAAAATTCTAACAGGTCCATTGTTCGGCCCATTTAGACCCGCTCGTCCAAAACCACTACAAAAGGGTTGCAAAATAAGTTTTAATCCAAATTTAGGAGTTCATACCATTGATTACGAGCTTTTCAACACGATTATATTGCAACAGCTCGATTTCTGTACTTTTTACTCAGTTAAAATTCTAACAGGTCCATTGTTCGGCCCATTTAGACCCGCTCGTCCGAAACCACTACAATAGGGTTGCAAAATAAGTTTTAATCCAAATTTAGGAGTTCATACCATTGATTACGAGCTTTTCAACACGATTATATTGCAACAACTCGATTTCTGTACTTTTTACTCAGTTAAAATTCTAACGAGTCCATTTTTCGGCCCATTTAGACCCGCTCGTCCGAAACCTATACAAAAAAGACCGTAAAATAAGTTAGAATCAAATTTTAAGAGTTCATATAATTGATTACGAGCTTTTCAACACGATTATATTGCAAAAACTCGATTACAATACTTTTTACTTAGTTAAAATTCTAACGGGTCCATTATTCGGCCCATTTAGACCCGGTCGTCCGAAACCTCTACAAATGGGTTGCAAAATAAGTTTTAATCCAAATTTTGGAGTTCATACAATTGATTACGAGCTTTTCAACACGATTATATTGTAAAAACTCGATTTCTGTACTTTTGACTGAGTTAAAATTCTAATGGGTCCATTGTTCGGCCCATTTAGACCCGCTCGTCCGAAACCTCTACAAAAGGGTTGGAAAATAAGTTTTAATCCAAATTTAAGAGTTCATACAATTGATTACGAGCTTTTCAACACGATTATATTGCAAAAACTCGATTTCTGTACTTTTTACTCAGTTAAAATTCTAACAGGTCCATTGTACGGCCCATTTAGACCCGCTCGTCCGAAACCACTACAAAAGGGTTGCAAAATAAGTTTTAATCCAAATTTAGGAGTTCATACAATTGATTACGAGCTTTTAAACACGATTATATTGCAAAACTCGATTTATGTACTTTTTACTCTGTTAAAATTCTAACGGGTCCATTGTTCGGCCCATTTAGACCCGCTCGTCCGAAACCTCTACAAAAGGGTTGCAAAATAAGTTTTAATCCAAACTTAGGAGTTCATACAATTGATTATGAGCTTTTCAACACAATTATATTGCAAAAACTCCATTTTTGTGCTTTTTACTCTGTTAAAATTCTAATGGGTCCATTGTTCGGCCCATTTAGACCCGCTAGTCCGAAACCTCTACAAAAGGGTTGGAAAATAAGTTTTAATACAAATTTAGGAGTTCATACAATTTTTTACGAGCTTTTCAACACGATTATATTGCAAAAACTCGATTACTATATGTTTTACTCATTTAAAATTCTAACGGGTCCATTGTTCGCCCCATTTAGACCCGCTCGTCCGAAACCTCTACAAAAAGGGTTGCAAAATAAGTTTTAATCCAAATTTAGGAGTTCATACAATTGACTAAGAGATTTTCAAACAGATTATATTTCAAGAACCCGCTTTTTGTACTTTCTACTCAGTTAAAATTCTAACGGGTCCATTGTTCGGCCCATTTAGACCCTCTCATCCGAAACCTCTACAAAAGGGTTGCAAAATAAGTTTTAATCCAAATTTAGGAGTTCATACAATTGATTATGAGCTTTTCAACACAATTATATTGCAAAAACTCGATTTTTCTACTTTTTACTCTGTTAAAATTCTAACGGGTCCATTGTTCGGCCCATTTAGACCCGCTCGTCCGAAACCTCTACAAAAGGGTTGCAAAATAAGTTTTAATCCAAATTTAGGAGTTCATACAATTGATTAAGAGATTTTCAAATAGATTATATTGCAAAAACTCACTTTTTGTACTTTCTACTTTGTTAAAATTCTAACGGATCCATTGTTCGGCCCATTTAGACCCGCTCGTCCGAAACCTCTACAAAAAAGACCGCAAAAAAAGTTAGAATCAAATTTTGGGAGTTCATATGATTACGATCTTTTCAACACGATTATATTGCAAAAACTCGATTACAATACTTTTTACTCGGTTAAAATTCTAACGGGTCCATTGTTCGGCCCATTTAGACCCGGTCGTCCGAAACCTCTACAAAAGGGTTGCAAAATAAGTTTTAATCTAAATTTAGGAGTTCATACAATTGATTACGAGCTTTTCAAGAGGATTATATTGCAAAAACTCGATTTCTGTAATTTTTACTCAGTTAAAATTCTAACGGGTCCATTGTTCGGCCCATTTAGACCCGCTCGTCGGAAACCTTTCAAAAAAGATCGCAAAATAAGTTAGAATCAAATTTTAGGAGTTCATATAATTGATTAAGAGCTTTTCAACACGATTATATTGTAAAAACTCGATTACTGTACTTTTTACTCAGTTCAAATTCTAACGGGTCCATTGTGCGCCCCATTTAGACCCGCTCGTCCGAAACCTCTACAAAGGGGTTGCAAAATAAGTTTTAATCCAAATTTAGGAGTTCATACAATTTTTTACGATCTTTTCAACACGATTATATTGCAAAAACTCGATTTCTGTACTTTTTACTCAGTTAAAATTCTAACGGGTCCATTGTTCGGCCCATTTCGACCCGCTCATCCGAATCCTTTAGAAAAAAAGACATCAAAATAAGTTAGAATCAAATTTTATGAGTTCCTATAATTGATTACGAGCTTTTCAACACGATTATATTGCAAAAACTCGATTACAGTAGTTTTTACTCGGTTAAAATTCTAACGGGTCCATTGTTCGGCCCATTTAGACCTGATCGTCCGGAACCTCTACAAAAGGGTTGCAAAATAAGTTTTAATCCAAATTTAGGAGTTCATAGAATTGATTAAGAGCTTTTCAACACGATTATATTGCAAAAACTTGATTTCTGTACTTTTTACTCAGTTAAAATTCTAACGGGTCCATTGTTCGGCCCATTTAGACCCACTCGTCCGAAACCTCTACAAAAGGGTTACAAAATAAGTTTTAATCCAAATTTAGGAGTTCATACAATTGATTACGAGCTTTTCAAAATGATTATATTGCAAAAACTCGATTTCTATACTTTTTACTCAGTTAAAATTCTAACGGGTCCATTTTTCGGCCTATTTAGACCCGTCGTCCGAAACCTCTACAAAAAATAGACCGCAAAACAAGTTAGAATCAAATTTTAGGATTTCATATAATTGATTACGAGCTTTTCAACACGATTATATTGCAAAAACTCGTTTTCTGTACTTTTTACTCAGTTAAAATTCTAACGGGTCCAATGTTCGGCCCATTTTGACCCGCTCGTCCGAAACCTCTACAAAAAGGGCTGCAAAATAAGTTTTAATCCAAATTCTAAGAGTTCATATAATTGATTATGAGCTTTTCAACACGATTATATTGCAAAAACTCGATTACTGTACTTTTTACTAAGTTTAAATTGTAACGGGTCCATTGCTCGGCCCATTTAGACCAGCTCGTCCGAAACCTCTACAAGAAGGGCTGCAAAATAAGTTTTAATCCAAATTTAGGAGTTCATATAATTGATTATGAGCTTTTCGACACGATTATATTGTAAAAACTCGATTTCTGTACTTTTTACTCAGTTAAAATTCTAAGGGGTCCATTGTTCGGCCCATTTAGACCCGCTCGTCCGAAACCTCTTCAATAAGGGCTGCAAAATAAGTTTTAATCAAAATTTAGGAGTTCATATAATTGATTATGAGCTTTTCAACACGATTATATTGCAAAAACTCGATTTCTGTACTTTTTACTCGGTTAAAATTCTAACGGATCCATTGTTCGGCCCATTTAGACCCGATCGTCCGAAACCTCTACAAAAGCGTTACAAAAAAAGTTTTAATCCAAAGTTAGGAGTTCATACAATTGATTACGAGCTTTTCAACACGATTATATTGCAAAAACTCGATTTCTGTACTTTTTACTCGGTTAAAATTCTAACGGATCCATTGTTCGGCCCATTTAGACCCGCTCGTCCGAAACCTCTACAAAAAGGGCTGCAAAATAAGCTTTAATCCAAATTTAGGAGTTCATACAATTTATCACGAGCTTTTCAACACGATTATATTGCAAAAACTCGATTTACATACTTTTTACTCAGTTAAAATTCTAACGGGTCCATTGTTCGGCCCATTTAGACCTGTTCGTCCGAAACCTCTACAAAAAGGGCTGCAAAATAAGTTTTAATCCAAATTTAGGAATTCATGTAATTGATTATGAGCTTTTCAACACGATTATATTGCAAAAACTCGATTTCTTTACTTTTTACTCTGTTAAAATTCTAACGGGTCCATTGTTCGGCCCATTTAGACCCGCTTGTGCGAAACCTCTACAAAAACGGCTGCAAAATAAGTTTTAATCCAAATTTAGGAGTTCATATAATTGATTACAAGCTTTTCAACTTTATTATATTTCAAAAACCCGATTTCTGTACTTTTTACTCTGTTAAAATTCTAACGGGTCCATTGTTTGGCCCATTTAGACCCGCTCGTCCGAAACCTCTACAAAAAGGGCTGCAAAATAAGTTTTAATCCAAATTTAGGAGTTCATATAATTGATTATGAACTTTTCAACACGATTATATTGCAAAAACTCGATTTCTGTATTTTTCACTCAGTTAAAATTCTAACGGGTCCATTGTTCGGCCCATTTATACTCGTTCGTCCGAAACCTCTACAAAAAGGGCTACAATATAAGTTTTAATCCAAATTTAGGAGTTCATGTAATTGATAATGAGCTTTTCAACACGATTGTATTGCAAAAACTCGATTTTCTGTACTTTTTACTCTGTTAAAATTCTAACGGGTCCATTGTTCGGCCCATTTAGACCCGCTCGTCCGAAACCGTTACAAAAAAGATTGCAAAATAAGTTAGAATCAAATTCTAGGAGTTCTATAATTGATTAAGAGCTTTTGAACACGATTATATTGCAAAAACTCGATTACTATATTTTTTACTCAGTTAAAATTCTAACGGGTCCATTGTTCGGCCCATTTAGACCTGCTCGTCCAAAACCTCTACAAAAACGGCTGCAAAATAAGTTTTAATCCAAATTTAGGAGTTCATATAATTGATTATGAGCTTTTCAACATGATTATATTGCAAAAACTCGATTTCTGTACTTTTTACTCTGTTAAAATTCTAACGGGTCCATTGTTTGGCCCATTTAGACCCGCTCGTCCGAAACCTCTACAAAAAGGGCTGCAAAATAAGTTTTAATCGAAATTTAGGAGTTCATATAATTGATTATGAACTTTTCAACACGATTATATTGCAAAAACTCGCTTTATGTACTTTTTACTCTGTTAAAATTCTAACGGGTCCATTGTTCGGCCCATTTAAACCCGCTCGTCCGAAACCTCTATAAAAAGGGCTGCAAAATAAGTTTTAATCCAAATTTAGGAGTTCATATAATTGATTATGAGCTTTTAGACACGATTATATTGCAAAAACTCGATTTCTGTACTTTTTACTCAGTTAAAATTCTAAGGGGTCCATTGTTCGGCCCATTTAGACCCGCTCGTCCGAAACCTCTTCAATAAGGGCTGCAAAATAAGTTTTAATCAAAATTTAGGAGTTCATATAATTGATTATGAGCTTTTCAACACGATTATATTGCAAAAACTCGATTTCTGTACTTTTTACTCGGTTAAAATTCTAACGGATCCACTGTTCGGCCCATTTAGACCCGGTCGTCCGAAACCTCTACAAAAGCGTTACAAAATAAGTTTTAATCCAAATTTAGGAGTTCATACAATTGATTACGAGCTTTTCAACACGATTATATTGCAAAAACTCGTTTTCTGTACTTTTTACTCAGTTAAAATTCTAACGGATCCATTGTTCGGCCCATTTAGACCCGCTCGTCCGAAACCTCTACAAAAAGGGCTGCAAAATAAGTTTTAATCCAAATTTAGGAGTTCATACAATTTATCACGAGCTTTTCAACACGATTATATTGCAAAAACTCGATTTACGTACTTTTTACTCAGTTAAAATTCTAACGGGTCCATTGTTCGACCCATTTAGACCTATTCGTCCGAAACCTCTACAAAAAGGGCTGCAAAATAAGTTTTAATCCAAATTTAGGAGTTCATGTAATTGATTATGAGCTTTTCAACACGATTATATTGCAAAAACTCGATTTCTTTACTTTTTACTCTGTTAAAATTCTAACGGGTCCATTGTTCGGCCCATTTAGACCCGCTTGTCCGAAACCTCTACAAAACGGCTACAAAATAAGTTTTAATCCAAATTTAGGAGTTCATATAATTGATTACGAGCTTTTCAACTTTATTATATTTCAAAAACCCGATTTCTGTACTTTTTACTCTGTTAAAATTCTAATGGGTCCATTGTTTGGCCCATTTAGACCCGCTCGTCCGAAACCTCTACAAAAAGGGCTGCAAAATAAGTTTTAATCCAAATTTAGGAGTTCATATAATTGATTATGAACTTTTCAACACGATTATATTGCAAAAACTCGATTTCTGTATTTTTCACTCAGTTAAAATTCTAACGGGTCCATTGTTCGGCCCATTTATACCCGTTCGTCCGAAACCTCTACAAAAAGAGCTACAAAATAAGTTTTAATCCAAATTTAGGAGTTCATGTAATTGATAATGAGCTTTTCAACACGATTGTATTGCAAAAACTCGATTTCTGTACTTTTTACTCTGTTAAAATTCTAACGGGTCCATTGTTCGGCCCATTTAGACCCGCTCGTCCGAAACCGTTACAAAAAAGATTGCAAAATAAGTTAGAATCAAATTCTAGGAGTCCTATAATTGATTAAGAGCTTTTGAACACGATTATATTGCAAAAACTCGATTACTATATTTTTTACTCAGTTAAAATTCTAACGGGTCCATTGTTCGGCCCATTTAGACCTGCTCGTCCGAAACCTCTACAAAAACGGCTGCAAAATAAGTTTTAATCCAAATTTAGGAGTTCATATAATTGATTATGAGCTTTTCAACATGATTATATTGCAAAAACTCGATTTCTGTACTTTTTACTCTGTTAAAATTCTAACGGGTCCATTGTTTGGCCCATTTAAACCCGCTTGTCCGAAACCTCTACAAAAAGGGCTGCAAAATAAGTTTTAATCGAAATTTAGGAGTTCATATAATTGATTATGAACTTTTCAACATGATTATATTGCAAAAACTCGATTTATGTACTTTTTACTCTGTTAAAATTCTAACGGGTCCATTGTTCGGCCCATTTAGACCCGCTCGTCCGAAACCTCTACAAAAATAGCTGCAAAATAAGTTTTAATCAAAATTTAAGAGTTCATATAATTTATTATGAGCTTTTCAACATGATTATATTGCAAAAACTTGATTTTTGTACTTTTTAATCTATTAAAATTCTAATGGTAAATTTGGATTAAAACTTATTTTGCAACCCTTTTGTAGTGGTTTCGGACGAGCGGGTCTAAATGGGCTGAACAATGGATCCGTTAGAATTTTAACTGAGTAAAAAGTACAAAAATCAAGTTTTTGCAATATAATCGTGTTGAAAAGCTCTTAATCAATTATATGAACTCCTAAAATTTGATTAAAACTTATTTTGGGATCTTTTTTGTAAAGGTTTCGGACGAGCGGGTCTGAATGGGCCGAACAATGGACCCGTTAGAATTTTAACTGACTAAAAAGTACATAAATCGAGATTTTGCAATATAATCGTGTTGAAAAGCTCGTAATCAATTGTATGAAGTCCTAAATTTTGATTAAAACTTATTTTGCAACCCTTTTGTAGAGGTTTCGGACAAGCGGGTCTAAATGGGCCGAACAATGGACCCGTTAGAATTTTAACTGAGTAAAAAGCACAAAAATCTAGTTTTTGCAATTTAATTGTGTTGAAAAGCTCGTAATCAATTGTATGAACTCCTAAATTTGGATTAAAAGTTATTTTGCAACCCTTTTGTAGAGGTTTCGGACGAGCGGGTCTAAATGGGCCGAACAATGGACCCGTTAGAATTTTAACTGAGTAAAAAGTACAGAAATCAAGTTTTTGCAATATAGTCGTGTTGAAAAGCTCGTAATCAATTATATGAAATCATAAAATTTGACTCTAATTTGTTTTGCGGTCTTTTTTATAGAGGTTTCGGACGAGCGGGTCTAAATGGGGAGAACAATTGACCCGTTAGAATTTTAACTGAGTAAAAATAACAGAAATCGAGTTTTTGCAATATAATCGTGTTGAAAAGCTCGTAAACAATTGTATGAACTCCTAAATTTGGATTAAAACTTATTTTGCAACCCTTTTGTAGAGGTTTCAGACGAGCGGGTCTAAATGGGTCGAACAATAGACCCGTTAGAATTTTAACTGAGTAAAAAGAACTGTAATCGAGATTTTTCAATATAATCGTGTTGAAAAGTTCGTAATCAATTCTATGAACTCCTAAAATTTGATTCTAACTTCTTTTGCGGTCTTTTTTGTAAAGGTTTTAGACGCACGGGTCTTTATGGGCCGAACAATGGACCCATTAGAATTTTAACTAAGTAAAAAGTACAGAAATCGAGTTTTTGCAATATAATCGTGTTGAGAAGCTCGTAAACAATTGTATGAACTCCTAAATTTGGATTAAAACTTATTTTGCAACCCTTTTGTAGAGGTTTCGGACGAGCGGGTCTAAATGGGCCGAACAATGGACCCGTTAGAATTTTAACTGAGTAAAAAGTACAGAAATCAAGTTTTTGCAATATAATCGTGTTGAAAAGCTCTTAATCAATTATATGAACTCCTAAAATTTGATTAAAACTTATTTTAGGATCTTTTTGTAAAGGTTTCGGACGAGCGAGTCTAAATGGGCCGAACAGTGGACCCATTAAAATTTTAACTGAGTAAAATGTATAGAAATCGAGTTTTTGTAATATAATCTTGTTGAAAAGCACGTAATCAATTATATGCATTCCTAAATTTGGATTAAAACTTATTTTGCAGCCCTTTTTTGTATAGGTTTCGGACGATCGGGTCTAAATGGGCCGAACAATGGACCCGTTAGATTTTTAACTGAGTAAAAAGTACAGAAATTGTGTTTTTGCAATATAATCGTATTGAAACGCTCGTAATCAATTGTATGAACTCCTAAATTTGGATTAACACTTATTTTGCAACCTTTTTGTAGAGGTTTCGGACGAGCGGGTCTAAATTGGCCGAAGAATGGACCCGTTAGAATATTAACTGAGGAAAAAGAACAAAAATCACGTTTTTGCAATATAATCGTGTTGAAAAGCTCTTAATCATATATATGAACTCCTAAAATTTGATTCTAACTTATTTTGCGATCTTTTTTGTAAAGGTTTCGGACGAGCGGGTCTAAATGGGCCGAACAATGGACCTGTTAGAATTTTAACTGAGTAAAAAGCACAAAAATCGAGTTTTTGCAATATAATTGCGTTGAAAAGCTCGTAATCAATTGTATGAACTCCTAAATTAGGATTAAAACTTATTTTGCAACCCTTTTGTAGAGGTTTTAGACGAGCGGGTCTAAATGGGCCGAACAATGGACCCGTTAGAATATTAACTGAGTAAAAATAACAAAAATCAAATTTTTGCAATATAATCGTGTTGAAAAACTCTTAATCAATTATATGAACTCCTAAAATTTGATTAAAATTTATTTCGCGATCTTTTTTGTAATGGTTTCGGACGAGCGGGTCTAAATGGGCCGAACAATGAACCCGTTAGAATTTTAACTAAGTAAAAAGTACAAAAATCGAGTTTTTGCAATATAATCGTGTTGAAAAGCTCGTAAACAATTGTATGAACTCTTAAATTTGAATTAAAACTTATTTTGCAACCATATTGTAGAGGTTTCGGACGAGCGGGTCTAAATGGGCCAAACAATGGACCCGTTAGAATTTTAACTGAGTAAAAAGAACTGTAATCGAGATTTTGCAATATAATCGTATTGAAAAGCTCGTAATCAATTGTATGAACTCCTAAATTTGGATTAAAACTTATTTTGCAACCCTTTTTTAGAGGTTTCGGATGAGCGGTTCTAAATGGGCCGAACAATGGACCCGTTAGAATTTTAACTGAGTAAAAAGCACACAAAGTGAGTTTTTGAAATATAATTGTGTTGAAAAGCTCGTAATCAATTGTATGTACTCCTAAATTTGGATTAAAACTTATTTTAAAACCCTTTTGTAGAGGTTTCGGACGAGCGGGTCTAAATGGGCCGAACAATGGACCCATTAGAATTTTAATTAAGTAAAAAGCACAAAAATCGAGTTTTTGCAATATAATTGTGTTGAAAAGCTCGTAATCAATTGTATGAACTCCTAAATTTGGATTAAAACTTATTTTGCAGCCCTTTTGTAGAGGTTTCGGACGAGCGGGTCTAAATGGGCCGAACAATGGACCCGTTAGAATATTAACTGAGTAAAAAGAACAGAAATTGAGTTTTTGCAATATAATCGTGTTGAAAAGCTCGTAGTCAATTATATGAACTCCTAAATTTTGATTAAAACTTATTTTGCGGTCCTTTTTGTAAGGTTTCGGACGAGCGAGTCTAAATAGGCAGAACAATGGACCCGTTAGAATTCTAACCGAGTAAAAAGTATAGAAATTGAGTTTTTGCAATATAATCGTGTTGAAAAGCTCTTAATCAATTATATGAACTCCTAAAATTTGATTCTAACTTATTTTGCGATCTTTTTTGTACAGGTTTCGGACGATCGGGTCTAAATGGGCCGAACAATGGACCCGTTAGAATTTTAACTGAGTAAAAAGCACAAAAATTGAGTTTTTGCAATATAATTGTGTTGAAAAGCTCGTAATCAATTGTATGAACTCCTAAATTTGGATTAAAACTTATTTTGCAACCCTTTTGTAGAGGTTTCGGACGAGCGGGTCTAAATGGGACGAACAATAGACCCGTTAGAATTTGAACTGAGTAAAAAGCACAAAAATCGAGTTTTTGCAATATAATCATGTTGAAAAGCTCTTAATCAATTATATGAACTCCTAAAATTTGATTCTAACTTATTTTGCGATCTTTTTCGTAAAGGTTTCAGACGAGCGGGTCTAAATTGGCCGAACAGTGGACTCGTTAGAATTTTAACTGAGTAAAAAGTATAGAAATCGAGTTTTTGCAATATAATCGTGTTTAAAAGCTCATAATCAATTATATGCATTCCTAAATTTGGATTAAAACTTATTTTGCAACCCTTTTTGTATAGGTTTCGGACGATCGGGTCTAAATAGGCAGAACAATGGACCCGTTAGAATTTTAACTGAGTAAAAAGTACAGAAATCGAGTTTTTGCAATATAATCGTGTTGAAACGCTTGTGATCAATTGTATGAACTCCTAAATTTGGATTAACACTTATTTTGCAACCCTTTTGTAGAGGTTTCGGACGAGCGGGTCTAAATGGGCCGAACAATGGACCCGTTAGAATTTTAACTGAGTAAAAAGTACAGAAATAAAGTTTTGCAATATAATCGTGTTGAAAAGCTCTTAATCAATTATATGAACTTCTAAAATTTGATTAAAACTTATTTTAGGATCTTTTTTGTAAAGGTTCCGGACGAGCGGGTCTAAATGGGCCGAACAATGGACCCGTTAGAATTTTAACTTTGTAAAAAGTACATAAATCGAATTTTTGCAATATATTCGTGTTGAAAAGCTTGTAATCAATTGTATGAACTCCTAAATTTTTATTAAAACATATTTTGCAACCCTTTTGTAGAGGTTTCGGACGAGCGGGTCTAAATGGGCCGAACAATGGATCCGTTAGAATTTTAACTGAGTAAAAAGCACAAAAATCGAGTTTTTGCAATATAATTGTGTTGAAAAGCTCGTAATCAATTGTATGAACTCCTAAATTTGGATTAAAAGTTATTTTGCAACCCTTTTGTCGAGGTTTCGGACGAGCGGGTCTAAATGGGCCGAACAATGGACCCGTTAGAATTTTAACTGAGTAAAAAGTACAGAAATCAAGTTTTTGCAATATAGTCGTGTTGAAAAGCTCATAATCAATTATATGAAATCCTAAAATTTGACTCTAACTTGTTTTGCGGTCTTTTTTTAGAGGTTTCGGAAGAGCTGGTATAAATGGGGCGAACAATGGACCCGTTAGAATTTTAACTGAGTAAAAAGAACAGAAATCGAGTTTTTGAAATATAATCGTGTTGAAAAGCTCGTAATCAATTATATGAACTCCTAAAATTTGGTTCTAACTTCTTTTACGGTCTTTTTTGTAAAGGTTTCAGACGAGCTGGTCTAAATGGGCCGAACAATGGACCAATTAGAATTTTAACTGAGTAAAAAGTACAGAAATAGAGTTTTTGCAAAATAATCGTGTTGAAAAGCTCGTAAACAATTGTATGAACTCCTAAATTTGGATTAAAACTTAATTTGCAACCCTTTTGTAGAGGTTTCGGACGAGCGGGTCTAAATGGGCCGAACAATGGACCCATTAGAATTTTAACAGAGTAAAAAGCACAAAAATGGAGTTTTTGCAATATAATTGTGTTGAAAAGCTCATAATCAATTGTATGAACTTCTAAGTTTGGATTAAAACTTATTATGCAACCCTTTTGTAGAGGTTTCAGACGAGCGGGTCTAAATGGGCCGAACAATGGACCCGTTAGAATATTAACTGAGTAAAAAGAGCAGAAATCAAGTTTTTTCAATATAATCGTGTTGAAAAGCTATTAAACAATTATATGAACTCCTAAAATTTGATTAAAATTTATTTTGCGATCTTTTTTTGTAAAGGTTTCGGACGAGCGGGTCTAAATGGGCCGAACAATGGACCCGTTAGAATTTTAACTGAGTAAAAAGTACAGAAATCAAGATTTTGCAATATAGTCATGTTGAAAGCTCGCAATCAATTATATGAAATCCTAAAATTTGATTCTAACTTATTTTGCGGTCTTTTTTGTAGAAGTTTCGGACGAGCGGGTCTAAATGGGGCGAACAATGGACCCGTTAGAATTTTAACTGAGTAAAAAGAACAGAAATCGTGTTTTTGCAATATAATCGTGTTGAAAAGCTCAGAAACAATTGTACGAACTCCTAAATTTGGATTAAAACTTATTTTGCAACCCTTTTGTAGAGGTTTTGGACGAGCGGGTCTAAATGGGCCGAACAGTGGACCCGTTAGAATTTTAACTGAGTAAAAAGTATAAAAATCGAGTTTTTGCAATATAATCGTGTTGAAAAGCTCGTAAACAAATGTATGAACTCCTAAATTTGGATTAAAACTTATTTTGCAACCCTTTTGTAGAGGTTACAGACGAGCGGGTCTAAATGGGCCGAACAATGGATCCGTTAGAATTTTAACTGAGTAAAAGGTATAGAAATCGAGTTTTTGCAATATAATCGTGTTGAAAAGCACGTAATCAATTATATGCATTCCTGAATTTGGATTAAAACTTATTTTGCAGCCCTTTCTGTAGAGGTTTCAGACGAGCGGGTCTAAATGGGCCGAACAATGGACCCGTTAGAATTTTAACTGAGTAAAAAGTATAGAAATCGAGTTTTAGCAATATAATCGTGTTGAAAAAGCTCGTATTCAATTATATGCATTCCTAAATTTGGATTAAAACTTATTTTGCAACCCTTTTTGTATAGGTTTCAGACGATCGGGTGTAAATGGGCCGAACAATGGACTCGTTAGAATTTTAACTGAGTAAAAAGAACTGTAATCGAGTTTTTACAATATAATCATGTTGAAAAGCTCGTAATCAATTATATGCATTCCTAAATTTGGATTAAACTTATTTTGCAACCCCTTTTGTATAGGTTTCGGATGATCGGGTCTAAATGGGCCGAACAATGGACCCGTTAGAATTTTAATTGAGTAAAAAGCACAAAAAATGAGTTTTTGAAATATAATTGTGTTGAAAAGCTCGTAATCAATTGTATGAACTCCTAAATTTGGATTAAAACTTATTTTGCAACCCTTTTGTTTAGGTTTCGGACGATCGGGTCTAAATGGGCCGAACAATGGACCCGTTAGAATTTTAACTGAGTAAAAAGCACAAAAATCGAGTTTTTGCAATATAATCGTGTTGAAAAGCTCGTAAAAAATTGTATGAACTCCTAAATTTGGATTAAAACTTATTTTGCAACCCTTTTGTAGAGGTTTCAGACGAGCGGGTCTAAATGGGTCAAAAAATGGACCCGTTAGAATTTTAACTAAGTAAAAAGAACTTTAATCGAGATTTTTCAATATAATCGTGTTGAAAAGCTCGTAATCAATTATATGAATTCCTAAAATTTGATTCTAACTTCTTTTACGGTCTTTTTTTGTAAAGGTTTCGGACGAGCGTGTCTAAATGGGCCGAACAATGGACCCGTTAGAATTTTAACTGAGTAAAAGTACAGAAATCGAGATTTTACAATATCTTCGTACTGAAAAGCTCGTAATCAATTGTATGAACTCTTAAATTTGGATTAAAACTTATTTTGCAACCCTTTTGTAGAGGTTTCGGACGAGCGGGTCTAAATGGGCCGAACAATGGACCCGTTAGAATTTTAACTGAGTAAAAAGTACAGAAATCAAGTTTTTGCAATATAGTCGTGTTGAAAAGCTCGTAATCAATTATATGAAATCCTAAAATTTGATTCTAACTTGTTTTGCGGTCTTTTTTGTAGAGGTTTCAGACGAGCGGGTCTAAATGGGGCGAACAGTGGACCCGTTAGAATTTTAACTGAGTAAAAAGAACAGAAATTGAGTTTCTGCAATATAATTGTGTTGAAAAGCTCGTAAACAATTGTATGAACTCCTAAATTTGGATTAAAACTTATTTTGCAACTCTTTTGTAGAGGTTTCGGACGAGCGGGTCTAAATGGGCCAAGCAATGGACCCGTTAGAATTTTAACTGAGTAAAAAGAACAGAAATCGAGATTTTACAATATAATATTTTTGAAAAGCTCGTAATCAATTATATGAACTCCCAAAATTTGATTCTAACTTATTTTGCGGTCTTTTTTGTAAAGGTTTCGGACGAGCGAGTCTAAATGGGCTGAACAATGGACCCGTTAGAATTTTAACTGAGTAAAAAGTACAGAAATCGAGTTTTTGCAATATAATCGTGTTGAAAAGCTAGTAAAAAATTGTATGAACTCCTAAATTTTGATTAAAACTTATTTTGCAACCCTTTTGTAGAGGTTTCGGACGAGCGGGTCTAAATGGGTCGAACAATGGACCCGTTAGAATTTTAATTGAGTAAAAAGAACTGTAATCGAGATTTTTCAATATTATCGTGTTGAAATTCTCGTAATCAATTATATGAACTCCTAAAATTTGATTCTAACTTCTTTTACGGTCTTTTTTGTAAATGTTTCAGACGAGCGGGTCTAAATGGGCCGAACAATGGACCCATTAGAATTTTAACTGAGTAAAAAGTACAGAAATAGAGTTTTTGCAATATAATCGTGCTGAAAATCTCGTAAACAATTGTATGAACTCCTAAATTTGGATTAAAACTTATTTTGCATCCCTTTTGTAGAGGTTTCGGACGAGCGGGTCTAAATGGGCCGAACAATGGACCCATTAGAATTTTAACTGAGTAAAAAGTACAGAAATCGAGTTTTTGCAATATAATCGTGTTGAAAAGCTCGTAAACAATTGTATGAACTCCTAAATTTGGATTAAAACTTATTTTGCAACCCTTTTGTAGAGGTTTCGGACGAGCGGGTCTAAATGGGCCGAACAATGGACCCGTTAGAATTTTAACTGAGTAAAAAGTACAGAAATCAAGTTTTTGCAATATAATCGTGTTGAAAAGCTCTTAATCAATTATATGAACTCCTAAAATTTGATCAAAACTTATTTTGGGATCTTTTTTGTAAAGGTTTCGGACGAGCGGGTCTAAATGGGCCGAACAACGGACCCGTTAGAATTTTAACTGACTAAAAAGTACATAAATCGAGTTTTTGCAATATAATCGTGTTGAAAAGCTCGTAATCAATTATATGAACTCCTAAATTTTGATAAAACTTATTTTGCAACCCTTTTGTAGAGGTTTCAGACGAGCGGGTCTAAATGGGCCGAACAATGGACCCATTAGAATTTTAACCGAGTAAAAAGCACAAAAATCGAGTTTTTGCAATATAATTGTGTTGAAAAGCTCGTAATCAATTGTATGAACTTCTAAATTTGGATTAAAAGTTATTTTGCAACCCTTTTGTCCAGGTTTCGGACGAGCGGGTCTAAATGGGCCGAACAATGGACCCATTAGAATTTTAACTGAGTAAAAAGTACAGAAATCATGTTTTTGCAATATAGTCGTTTTGAAAAGCTCGTAATCAATTATATGAAATCCTAAAATTTGACTCTAACTTTTTTTGCGGTCTTTTTTGTAGAGGTTTCGGACGAGCGGGTCTAAATGGGGCGAACAATGGACCCGTTAGAATTTTAACTGAGTAAAAAGCACCATAATCGAGTTTTTGCAATATAATTGTGTTGAAAATCTAGTAATCAATTGTATGAACTCCTAAATTTGGATTAAAACTTATTTTGCAACCCTTTTGTAGAGGTTTCGGACGAGCGGGTCTAAATGGGCCGAACAATGGACCTGTTAGAATATTAACTGAGTAAAAAGAACAGAAATCAAGTTTTTGCAATATAATCGTGTTGAAAAGCTCATAATCAATTATATGAACTCCTAAAATTTGATTAAAATATATTTTGCGATCTTTTTTGTAAAGGTTTCGGACGAGCGGGTCTAAATGGCCGAACAATGGACCCGTTAGAATTTTAACTGAGTAAAAACTACAGAAATCGAGTTTTTGCAATATAATCGTATTGAAAAGCTCGTAATCAATTGTATGAACTCCTAAATTTGGTTTAAAACTTATTTTGCAACCCTTTGTAGAGGTTTCGGACGAGCAGGTCTAAATGGGCCGAACAGTGGACCCGTTAGAATTTTAACTGAGTAAAATGTATAGAAATCGAGTTTTTGTAATATAATCGTGTTGAAAAGCACGTAATCATTTATATGCATTCATAAATTTGGATTAAAACTTATTTTGCAGCCCTTTTTGTATAGGTTTCGGACGATCGGGTCTAAATGGGCCGAACAATGGACCCGTTAAATTTTAACTGAGTAAAAAGTACAGAAATCGAGTTTTTGCTATATAATCATATTGAAACGCTCGTAATCAATTGTATGAACTCCTAAAGTTGGATTAACACTTATTTTGCAACCTTTTTGTAGAGGTTTCGGACGGTCGGGTCTAAATGGGCCGAACAATGGACCCGTTAGAATTTTAACTGAGTAAAAAGCACAAAAATCGAGTTTTTGCAATATAATTGTGTTGAAAAGCTCGTAATCAATTGTATGAACTCCTAAATTTGGATTAAAACTTATTTTGCAACCCTTTTGTAGAGGTTTCGGACGAGCGGGTCTAAATGGGCCGAACAATAGACCCGTTAGAATATTAACTGAGGAAAATGAACATAAATCATGTTTTGCAATATAATCGTGTTGAAAAGCTCTTAATCATTTATATGAACTCCTAAAATTTGATTCTAACTTATTTTGCAATCTTTTTTGTAAAGGTTTCGGACGAGCAGGTCTAAATGGGCCGAACAATGGACCCGTTAGAATTTTAACTGAGTAAAAAGCACCATAATCGTGTTTTTGCAATATAATTGTGTTGAAAATCTAGTAATCAATTGTATGAACTCCTAAATTTGGATTAAAACTTATTTTGCAACCCTTTTGTAGAGGTTTCGGACGAGCGGGTCTAAATGGGCCGAACAATGGACCGGTTAGAATATTAACTGAGTAAAAAGAACAGAAATCGAGTTTTTGCAATATAATCATGTTGAGAATCTCTTAATCAATTATATGAACTCCTAAGATTTGATTAAAACTTATTTTGCGATCTTTTTTTGTAAAGGTTTCGGACGAGCGGGTCTAAATGGGCCGAACAATGGACCCGTTAGAATATTAACTGAGTAAAAAGAGCAGAAATCAAGTTTTTTCAATATAATCGTGTTGAAAAGCTATTAAACAATTGTATGAACTCCTAAAATTTGATTAAAATTCATTTTGCGATCTTTTTTTGTAAAGGTTTCGGACGAGCGGGTCTAAATGGGCCGAACAATGGACCCGTTAGAATTTTAACTGAGTAAAAAGTACAGAAATCAAGATTTTGCAATATAGTCATGTTGAAAGCTCGCAATCAATTATATGAAATCCTAAAATTTGATTCTAACTTATTTTGCGGTCTTTTTTGTAGAAGTTTCGTACGAGCGGGTCTAAATGGGGCGAACAATGGACCCGTTAGAATTTTAACTGAGTAAAAAGAACAGAAATCGTGTTTTTGCAATATAATCGTGTTGAAAAGCTCATAAACAATTGTACGAACTGCTAAATTTGGATTAAAACTTATTTTGCAACCCTTTTGTAGAGGTTTTGGACGAGCGGGTCTAAATGGGCCGAACAGTGGACCCGTTAGAATTTTAACTGAGTAAAAAGTATAAAAATCGAGTTTTTGCTATATAATCGTGTTGAAAAGCTCGTAAACAATTGTATGAACTCCTAAATTTGGATTAAAACTTATTTTGCATCCCTTTTGTAGAGGTTTCGGACGAGCGGGTCTAAATGGGCCGAACAATGGACCCATTAGAATTTTAACTGAGTAAAAAGTACAGAAATCGAGTTTTTGCAATATAATCGTGTTGAAAAGCTCGTAAACAATTGTATGAACTCCTAAATTTGGATTAAAACTTATTTTGCAACCCTTTTGTAGAGGTTTCGGACGAGCGGGTCTAAATGGGCCGAACAATGGACCCGTTAGAATTTTAACTGAGTAAAAAGTATAGAAATCGAGTTTTAGCAATATAATCGTGTTGAAAAGCTCGTAATCAATTATATGCATTCCTAAATTTGGATTAAAACTTATTTTGCAACCCTTTTTGTATAGGTTTCAGACGATCGGGTCTAAATGGGCCGAACAATGGACTCGTTAGAATTTTAACTGAGTAAAAAGAACTGTAATCGAGTTTTTACAATATAATCATGTTGAAAAGCTCGTAATCAATTATATGCATTCCTAAATTTGGATTAAACTTATTTTGCAACCCCTTTTGTATAGGTTTCGGACAATCGGGTCTAAATGGGCCGAACAATGGACCCGTTAGAATTTTAATTGAGTAAAAAGCACAAAAATCGAGTTTTTGAAATATAATTGTGTTGAAAAGCTCGTAATCAATTGTATGAACTCCTAAATTTGGATTAAAACTTATTTTGCAACCTTTTGTTTAGGTTTCGGACGATCGGGTCTAAATGGGCCGAACAATGGACCCGTTAGAATTTTAACTGCCTAAAAAGCACAAAAATCGAGTTTTTGCAATATAATCGTGTTGAAAAGCTCGTAAAAAATTGTATGAACTCCTAAATTTGGATTAAAACTTATTTTGCAACCCTTTTGTAGAGGTTTCAGACGAGCGGGTCTAAATGGGTCGAAAAATGGACCCGTTAGAATTTTAACTAAGTAAAAAGAAATTTAATCGAGATTCTTCAATATAATCGTGTTGAAAAGCTCGTAATCAATTATATGAATTCCTAAAATTTGATTCTAACTTCTTTTACGGTCTTTTTTTGTACAGGTTTCGGACGAGCGTGTCTAAATGGGCCGAACAATGGACCCGTTAGAATTTTAACTGAGTAAAAAGTACAGAAATCGAGATTTTACAATATCTTCGTACTGAAAAGCTCGTAAACAATTGTATGAACTCCTAAATTTGGATTAAAACTTATTTTGCAACTCTTTTGTAGAGGTTTCGGACGAGCGGGTCTAAATGGGCCAAGCAATGGACCCGTTAGAATTTTAACTGAGTAAAAAGAACAGAAATCGAGATTTTACAATATAATATTTTTGAAAAGCTCGTAATCAATTATATGAACTCCCAAAATTTGATTCTAACTTATTTTGCGGTCTTTTTTGTAAAGGTTTCAGACGAGCGAGTCTAAATGGGCTGAACAATGGACCCGTTAGAATTTTAACTGAGTAAAAAGTACAGAAATCGAGTTTTTGCAATATAATCGTGTTGAAAAGCTAGTAAAAAATTGTATGAACTCCTAAATTTTGATTAAAACTTATTTTGCAACCCTTTTGTAGAGGTTTCGGACGAGCGGGTCTAAATGGGTCGAACAATGGACCCGTTAGAATTTTAATTGAGTAAAAAGAACTGTAATCGAGATTTTTCAATATTATCGTGTTGAAATGCTCGTAATCAATTATATGAACTCCTAAAATTTGATTCTAACTTCTTTTGCGGTCTTTTTTGTAAAGGTTTCAGACGAGCGGGTCTAAATGGGCCGAACAATGGACCCATTAGAATTTTAACTGAGTAAAAAGTACAGAAATCGAGTTTTTGCAATATAATCGTGTTGAAAAGCTCGTAATCAATTGTATGAACTCCTAAATTTTGATTAAAACTTATTTTGCAACCCTTTTGTAGAGGTTTCGGACGAGCGGGTCTAAATGGGCCGAATAATGGACCCGTTAGAATTTTAACCTAGTAAAAAGCACAAAAATCGAGTTTTTGCAATATAATTGTGTTGAAAAGCTCGTAATCAATTGTATGAACTTCTAAATTTGGATTAAAAGTTATTTTGCAACCCTTTTGTCCAGGTTTCGGACGAGCGGGTCTAAATGGGCCGAACAATGGACCCATTAGAATTTTAACTGAGTAAAAAGTACAGAAATCATGTTTTTGCAATATAGTCGTTTTGAAAAGCTCGTAATCAATTATATGAAATCCTAAAATTTGACTCTAACTTTTTTTGTGGTCTTTTTTGTAGAGGTTTCGGACGAGCGGGTCTAAATGGGGCGAACAATGGACCCGTTAGAATTTTAACTGAGTAAAAAGAACAGAAATCGAGTTTTTGCAATATAATCGTGTTGAAAAGCTCGTAAACAATTGTATGAAATCCTAAATTTGGATTAAAACTTATTTTGCAACCCTTTTGTAGAGGTTTCGGACGAGCGGGTCTAAATGGCTCGTAATCGAGTTTTTGCTATATAATCATATTGAAACGCTCGTAATCAATTGTATGAACTCCTAAAGTTGGATTAACACTTATTTTGCAACCTTTTTGTAGAGGTTTCGGACGGTCGGGTCTAAATGGGCCGAACAATGGACCCGTTAGAATTTTAACTGAGTAAAAAGCACACAAATCGAGTTTTTGCAATATAATTGTGTTGAAAAGCTCGTAATCATATGTATGAACTCTTAAATTTGGATTAAAACTTATTTTGCAACCCTTTTTAGAGGTTTCAGACGAGCGGGTCCTAATGGACCGAAAAATAGACTCGTTAGAATTTTAACTAAGTAAAAAGTATAGTAATCGAGTTTTTGCAATATAATTGTGTTGAATAGCTCGTAATCAATTGTATGAACTCCTAAATTTGGATTAAACTTTATTTTGCAACCCTTTTGTAGAGGTTTCGAACGAGCGGGTCTAAATGGGCCGAACAGTGGACCCGTTAGAATTTTAACTGAGTAAAAAGTATAGAAATCACGTTTTTGCAATATAATCGTGTTGAAAAGCTCTTAATCATATATATGAACTCCTAAAATTTGATTCTAACTTATTTTGCGATCTTTTTTGTAAAGGTTTCGGACGAGCGGGTCTAAATGGGCCGAACAATGGACCTGTTAGAATTTTAACTGAGTAAAAAGCACAAAAATCGAGTTTTTGCAATATAATTGCGTTGAAAAGCTCGTAATAAATTGTATGAACTCCTAAATTAGGATTAAAACTTATTTTGCAACCCTTTTGTAGAGGTTTTAGACGAGCGGGTCTAAATGGGCCGAACAATGAACCCGTTAGAATATTAACTGAGTAAAAAGAACAAAAATCAAATTTTTGCAATATAATCGTGTTGAAAAACTCTTAATCAATTATATGAACTCCTAAAATTTGATTAAAATTTATTTCGCGATCTTTTTTGTAATGGTTTCGGACGAGCGGGTCTAAATGGGCCGAACAATGAACCCGTTAGAATTTTAACTGAGTAAAAAGTACAAAAATCGAGTTTTTGCAATATAATCATGTTGAAAAGCTCGTAAACAATTGTATGAACTCTTAAATTTGAATTAAAACTTATTTTGCAACCATATTGTAGAGGTTTCGGACGAGCGGGTCTAAATGGGCCAAACAATGGACCCGTTAGAATTTTAACTGAGTAAAAAGAACTGTAATCGAGATTTTGCAATATAATCGTATTGAAAAGCTCGTAATCAATTGTATGAACTCCTAAATTTGGATTAAAACTTATTTTGCAACCCTTTTTTAGAGGTTTCGGATGAGCGGTTCTAAATGGGCCGAACAATGGACCCGTTAGAATTTTAACTGAGTAAAAAGCACACAAAGTGAGTTTTTGCAATATAATTGTGTTGAAAAGCTCGTAATCAATTGTATGTACTCCTAAATTTGGATTAAAACTTATTTTAAAACCCTTTTGTAGAGGTTTCGGACGAGCGGGTCTAAATGGGCCGAACAATGGACCCATTAGAATTTTAACTAAGTAAAAAGCACAAAAATCGAGTTTTTGCAATATAATTGTGTTGAAAAGCTCGTAATCAATTGTATGAACTCCTAAATTTGGATTAAAACTTATTTTGCAGCCCTTTTGTAGAGGTTTCGGACGAGCGGGTCTAAATGGGCCGAACAATGGACCCGTTAGAATATTAACTGAGTAAAAAGAACAGAAATTGAGTTTTTGCAATATAATCGTGTTGAAAAGCTCGTAATCAATTATATGAACTCCTAAATTTTGATTAAAACTTATTTTGCGGTCCTTTTTGTAAGGTTTCGGACGAGCGAGTCTAAATAGGCAGAACAATGGACCCGTTAGAATTCTAACCGAGTAAAAAGTATAGAAATTGAGTTTTTGCAATATAATCGTGTTGAAAAGCTCTTAATCAATTATATGAACTCCTAAAATTTGATTCTAACTTATTTTGCGATCTTTTTTGTACAGGTTTCGGACGATCGGGTCTAAATGGGCCGAACAATGGACCCGTTAGAATTTTAACTGAGTAAAAAGCACAAAAATTGAGTTTTTGCAATATAATTGTGTTGAAAAGCTCGTAATCAATTGTATGAACTCCTAAATTTGGATTAAAACTTATTTTGCAACCCTTTTGTAGAGGTTTCGGACGAGCGGGTCTAAATGGGACGAACAATAGACCCGTTAGAATTTTAACTGAGTAAAAAGCACAAAAATCGAGTTTTTGCAATATAATCATGTTGAAAAGCTCTTAATCAATTATATGAACTCCTAAAATTTGATTCTAACTTATTTTGCGATCTTTTTCGTAAAGGTTTCAGACGAGCGGGTCTAAATTGGCCGAACAGTGGACTCGTTAGAATTTTAACTGAGTAAAAAGTATAGAAATCGAGTTTTTGCAATATAATCGTGTTTAAAAGCTCATAATCAATTATATGCATTCCTAAATTTGGATTAAAACTTATTTTGCAACCCTTTTTGTATAGGTTTCGGACGATCGGGTCTAAATAGGCAGAACAATGGACCCGTTAGAATTTTAACTGAGTAAAAAGTACAGAAATTGAGTTTTTGCAATATAATCGTGTTGAAACGCTTGTGATCAATTGTATGAACTCCTAAATTTGGATTAACACTTATTTTGCAACCCTTTTGTAGAGGTTTCGGACGAGCGGGTCTAAATGGGCCGAACAATGGACCCGTTAGAATTTTAACTGAGTAAAAAGTACAGAAATAAAGTTTTGCAATATAATCGTGTTGAAAAGCTCTTAATCAATTATATGAACTTCTAAAATTTGATTAAAACTTATTTTAGGATCTTTTTTGTAAAGGTTCCGGACGAGCGGGTCTAAATGGGTCGAACAATGGACCCGTTAGAATTTTAACTTTGTAAAAAGTACATAAATCGAATTTTTGCAATATATTCGTGTTGAAAAGCTCGTAATCAATTGTATGAACTCCTAAATTTTTAGTAAAACATATTTTGCAACCCTTTTGTAGAGGTTTCGGACGAGCGGGTCTAAATGGGCCGAACAATGGATCCGTTAGAATTTTAACTGAGTAAAAAGCACAAAAATCGAGTTTTTGCAATATAATTGTGTTGAAAAGCTCGTAATCAATTGTATGAACTCCTAAATTTGGATTAAAAGTTATTTTGCAACCCTTTTGTCGAGGTTTCGGACGAGCGGGTCTAAATGGGCCGAACAATGGACCCGTTAGAATTTTAACTGAGTAAAAAGTACAGAAATCAAGTTTTTGCAATATAGTCGTGTTGAAAAGCTCATAATCAATTATATGAAATCCTAAAATTTGACTCTAACTTGTTTTGCGGTCTTTTTTTAGAGGTTTCGGAAGAGCTGGTCTAAATGGGGCGAACAATGGACCCGTTAGAATTTTAACTGAGTAAAAAGAACAGAAATCGAGTTTTTGAAATATAATCGTGTTGAAAAGCTCGTAATCAATTATATGAACTCCTAAAATTTGGTTCTAACTTCTTTTACGGTCTTTTTTGTAAAGGTTTCAGACGAGCTGGTCTAAATGGGCCGAACAATGGACCAATTAGAATTTTAACTCAGTAAAAAGTACAGAAATAGAGTTTTTGCAAAATAATCGTGTTGAAAAGCTCGTAAACAATTGTATGAACTCCTAAATTTGGATTAAAACTTATTTTGCAACCCTTTTGTAGAGGTTTCGGACGAGCAGGTCTAAATTGGCCGAACAATGGACCCGTTAGAATTTTAACTGAGTAAAAAGTACAAAAATCAAGTTTTTGCAATATAATCGTGTTGAAAAGCTCTTAATCAATTATATGAACTCCTAAAATTTGATTAAAACTTATTCTAGGATCTTTTTTGTAAAGGTTTCGGATGAGTGGGTCTAAATGGGTCGAACAATGGACCAATTAGAATTTTAACTGAGTAAAAAGTACATAAATCGAGTTTTTGCAATATAATCATGTTGAAAAGCTCGTAATCAATTGTATGAACTCCTCAATTTTGATTAAAACTTATTTTGCAACCCTTTTGTAGAGGTTTCGGATGAGCGGGTCTAAATGGGCCGAACAGTGGACCCGTTAGAATTTTAACTGAGTAATATGTATAGAAATCGAGTTTTTGTAATATAATCGTGTTGAAAAGCACGTAATCAATTATATGCATTCCAAAATTTGATTTAAAACTTATTTTGCAGCCTTTTTGTATAGGTTTCGGACGATCGGGTCTAAATGGGCCGAACAATGGACCCGTTAGAATTTTAACTGAGTAAAAAGTACAAAAATCGAGTTTTTGCAATATAAACGTATTGAAACGCTCGTAATCAATTGTATGAACTCCTAAATTTGGATTAACACTTATTTTGCAACCTTTTTGTAGAGGTTTCGGACGAGCAAGTCTAAATGGGCCGAACAATGGACCCGTTAGAATTTTAACTAAGTAAAAAGAACAAAAATCGAGTTTTTTCAATATAATTGTGTTGAAAAGCTCGTAATTAATTGTATGAACTCCTAAATTTGGATTAAAACTTATTTTGCAACCCTTTTGTTGAGGTTTCGGACGAGCGGGTCTAAATGGGCCGAACAATGGACCCGTTAGAATTTTAACTAAGTAAAAAGTACAGAAATCAAGTTTTTGCAATATAGTCGTGTTGAAAAGCTCGTAATCAATTATATGAAATCCTAAAATTTGACTCTAACTTGTTTTGCGGTCTTTTTTGTAGAGGTTTCGGACGAGCGGGTCTTAATGGGGCGAACAATGGACCCGTTAGAATTTTAAGTGAGTAAAAAGTATAGAAATCGTGTGTTTGCAATATAATTGTGTTGAAAAGTTCGTAATCAATTTTATGAACTCCTAAATTTGGATTAAAACTTATTTTGCAACCCTTTTGTAGAGGTTTCGGACGAGCGGGTCTAAATGGGCCGAACAGTGGACCCGTTAGAAATTTAACTGAGTAAAAAGTATAGAAATCGAGTGTTTGCAATATAATCATGTTGAAATGCTCGTAATCAATTATATACACTCCTAAATTTGGATTAAAACTTTTTGTGCAACCCTTTTGGTATAGGTTTCGGACGATCGGGTCTAAATAGGCCGAACAATGGACCCGTTAGAATTTTAACTGAGTAAAAAGTACAGAAATCGTGTTTTTGCAATATAATCATGTTGAAACGCTCGTGATCAGTTGTATGAACTCCTAAATTTCTATTAAAACTTATTTTATGGTCCTTTTTGTAAGGTTTCGGACGAGCGAGTCTAAATAGGCAGAACAATGGACCCGTTAGAATTTTAACCGAGTAAAAAGTATAGAAATTGAGTTTTTGCAATATAATCGTGTTGAAAAGCTCTTAATCAATTATATGAACTCCTAAAATTTGATTCTAACTTATTTTGTGATCTTTTTTGTAAAGGTTTCGGACGAGCGGGTCTAAATGGGCCGAACAATGGACCCGTTAGAATTTTAACTGAGTAAAAAGAACAGAAATCGAGTTTTTGCAATATAATTGGGTTGAAAAGCTCGTAATCAATTGTATGAACTCCTAAATTTGGATTAAAACTTATTTTGCAACCCTTTTGTAGAGGTTTCGGACGAGCGGGTCTAAATGGGCCGAACAATAGACCCGTTAGAATATTAACTGAGGAAAAAGAACAGAAATCATGTTTTGCAATATAATCGTGTTGAAAAGCTCTTAATCATTTATATGAACTCCTAAAATTTGATTCTAACTTATTTTGCGATCTTTTTTGTAAAGGTTTCGGACGAGCCGGTCTAAATGGGCCGAACAATGGACCCGTTAGAATTTTAACTGAGTAAAAAGCACCATAATCGAGTTTTTGCAATATAATTGTGTTGAAAATCTAGTAATCAATTGTATGAACTCCTAAATTTGGATTAAAACTTATTTTGCAACCCTTTTGTAGAGGTTTCGGACGAGTGGGTCTAAATGGGCCGAACAATGGACCGGTTAGAATATTAACTGTGTAAAAAGAACAGAAATCGAGTTTTTGCAATATAATCATGTTGAGAATCCCTTAATCAATTATATGAACTCCTAAGATTTGATTAAAACTTATTTTGCGATCTTTTTTGTAAAGGTTTCGGACGAGCGGGTCTAAATGGGCCGAACAATGGACCCGTTAGAATATTAACTGAGTAAAAAGAGCAGAAATCAAGTTTTTTCAATATAATCGTGTTGAAAAGCTATTAAACAATTATATGAACTCCTAAAATTTGATTAAAATTTATTTTGCGATCTTTTTTTGTAAAGGTTTCGGACGAGCGGGTCTAAATGGGCCGAACAATGGACCCGTTAGAATTTTAACTGAGTAAAAAGTACAGAAATCAAGATTTTGCAATATAGTCATGTTGAAAGCTCGCAATCAATTATATGAAATCCTAAAATTTGATTCTAACTTATTTTGCGGTCTTTTTTGTAGAAGTTTCGGACGAGCGGGTCTAAATGGGGCGAACAATGGACCCGTTAGAATTTTAACTGAGTAAAAAGAACAGAAATCGTGTTTTTGCAATATAATCGTGTTGAAAAGCTCAGAAACAATTGTACGAACTCCTAAATTTGGATTAAAACTTATTTTGCAACCCTTTTGTAGAGGTTTTGGACGAGCGGGTCTAAATGGGCCGAACAGTGGACCCGTTAGAATTTTAACTGAGTAAAAAGTATAAAAATTGAGTTTTTGCTATATAATCGTGTTGAAAAGCTCGTAAACAAATGTATGAACTCCTAAATTTGGATTAAAACTTATTTTGCAACCCTTTTGTAGAGGTTACAGACGAGCGGGTCTAAATGGGCCGAACAATGGATCCGTTAGAATTTTAACTGAGTAAAAGGTATAGAAATCGAGTTTTTGCAATATAATCGTGTTGAAAAGCACGTAATCAATTATATGCATTCCTGAATTTGGATTAAAACTTATTTTGCAGCCCTTTCTGTAGAGGTTTCAGACGAGCGGGTCTAAATGGGCCGAACAATGGACCCGTTAGAATTTTAACTGAGTAAAAAGTATAGAAATCGAGTTTTAGCAATATAATCGTGTTGAAAAAGCTCGTATTCAATTATATGCATTCCTAATTTTGGATTAAAACTTATTTTGCAACCCTTTTTGTATAGGTTTCAGACGATCGGGTGTAAATGGGCCGAACAATGGACTCGTTAGAATTTTAACTGAGTAAAAAGAACTGTAATCGAGTTTTTACAATATAATCATGTTGAAAAGCTCGTAATCAATTATATGCATTCCTAAATTTGGATTAAACTTATTTTGCAACCCCTTTTGTATAGGTTTCGGATGATCGGGTCTAAATGGGCCGAACAATGGACCCGTTAGAATTTTAATTGAGTAAAAAGCACAAAAATTGAGTTTTTGAAATATAATTGTGTTGAAAAGCTCGTAATCAATTGTATGAACTCCTAAATTTGGATTAAAACTTATTTTGCAACCCTTTTGTTTAGGTTTCGGACGATCGGGTCTAAATGGGCCGAACAATGGACCCGTTAGAATTTTAACTGAGTAAAAAGCACAAAAATCGAGTTTTTGCAATATAATCGTGTTGAAAAGCTCGTAAAAAATTGTATGAACTCCTAAATTTGGATTAAAACTTATTTTGCAACCCTTTTGTAGAGGTTTCAGACGAGCGGGTCTAAATGGGTCAAAAAATGGACCCGTTAGAATTTTAACTAAGTAAAAAGAACTTTAATCGATATTTTTCAATATAATCGTGTTGAAAAGCTCGTAATCAATTATATGAATTCCTAAAATTTGATTCTAACTTCTTTTACGGTCTTTTTTTGTAAAGGTTTCGGACGAGCGTGTCTAAATGGGCCGAACAATGGACCCGTTAGAATTTTAACTGAGTAAAAGTACAGAAATCGAGATTTTACAATATCTTCGTACTGAAAAGCTCGTAATCAATTGTATGAACTCCTAAATTTGGATTAAAACTTATTTTGCAACCCTTTTGTAGAGGTTTCGGACGAGCGGGTCTAAATGGGCCGAACAATGGACCCGTTAGAATTTTAACTGAGTAAAAAGTACAGAAATCAAGTTTTTGCAATATAGTCGTGTTGAAAAGCTCGTAATCAATTATATGAAATCCTAAAATTTGATTCTAACTTGTTTTGCGGTCTTTTTTGTAGAGGTTTCAGACGAGCGGGTCTAAATGGGGCGAACAGTGGACCCGTTAGAATTTTAACTGAGTAAAAAGAACAGAAATCGAGTTTTTGCAATATAATTGTGTTGAAAAGCTCGTAAACAATTGTATGAACTCCTAAATTTGGATTAAAACTTATTTTGCAACTCTTTTGTAGAGGTTTCGGACGAGCGGGTCTAAATGGGCCAAGCAATGGACCCGTTAGAATTTTAACTGAGTAAAAAGAACAGAAATCGAGATTTTACAATATAATATTTTTGAAAAGCTCGTAATCAATTATATGAACTCCCAAAATTTGATTCTAACTTATTTTGCGGTCTTTTTTGTAAAGGTTTCGGACGAGCGAGTCTAAATGGGCTGAACAATGGACCCGTTAGAATTTTAACTGAGTAAAAAGTACAGAAATCGAGTTTTTGCAATATAATCGTGTTGAAAAGCTAGTAAAAAATTGTATGAACTCCTAAATTTTGATTAAAACTTATTTTGCAACCCTTTTGTAGAGGTTTCGGACGAGCGGGTCTAAATGGGTCGAACAATGGATCCGTTAGAATTTTAATTGAGTAAAAAGAACTGTAATCGAGATTTTTCAATATTATCGTGTTGAAATTCTCGTAATCAATTATATGAACTCCTAAAATTTGATTCTAACTTCTTTTGCGGTCTTTTTTGTAAAGGTTTCAGACGAGCGGGTCTAAATGGGCCGAACAATGGAACCATTAGAATTTTAACTGAGTAAAAAGTACAGAAATCGAGTTTTTGCAATATAATCGTGCTGAAAATCTCGTAAACAATTGTATGAACTCCTAAATTTGGATTAAAACTTATTTTGCATCCCTTTTGTAGAGGTTTCGGACGAGCGGGTCTAAATGGGCCGAACAATGGACCCATTAGAATTTTAACTGAGTAAAAAGTACAGAAATCGAGTTTTTGCAATATAATCGTGTTGAAAAGCTCGTAAACAATTGTATGAACTCCTAAATTTGGATTAAAACTTATTTTGCAACCCTTTTGTAGAGGTTTCAGACGAGCGGGTCTAAATGGGCCGAAGAATGGACCCGTTAGAATTTTAACTGAGTAAAAAGTACAGAAATCAAGTTTTTGCAATATAATCGTGTTGAAAAGCTCTTAATCAATTATATGAACTCCTAAAATTTGATCAAAACTTATTTTGGGATCTTTTTTGTAAAGGTTTCGGACGAGCGGGTCTAAATGGGCCGAACAACGGACCCGTTAGAATTTTAACTGACTAAAAAGTACATAAATCGAGTTTTTGCAATATAATCGTGTTGAAAAGCTCGTAATCAATTGTATGAACTCCTAAATTTTGATAAAACTTATTTTGCAACCCTTTTGTAGAGGTTTCGGACGAGCGGGTCTAAATGGGCCGAACAATGGACCCATTAGAATTTTAACCGAGTAAAAAGCACAAAAATCGAGTTTTTGCAATATAATTGTGTTGAAAAGCTCGTAATCAATTGTATGAACTTCTAAATTTGGATTAAAAGTTATTTTGCAACCCTTTTGTCCAGGTTTCGGACGAGCGGGTCTAAATGGGCCGAACAATGGACCCATTAGAATTTTAACTGAGTAAAAAGTACAGAAATCATGTTTTTGCAATATAGTCGTTTTGAAAAGCTCGTAATCAATTATATGAAATCCTAAAATTTGACTCTAACTTTTTTTGCGGTCTTTTTTGTAGAGGTTTCGGACGAGCGGGTCTAAATGGGGCGAACAATGGACCCGTTAGAATTTTAACTGAGTAAAAAGCACCATAATCGAGTTTTTGCAATATAATTGTGTTGAAAATCTAGTAATCAATTGTATGAACTCCTAAATTTGGATTAAAACTTATTTTGCAACCCTTTTGTAGAGGTTTCGGACGAGCGGGTCTAAATGGGCCGAACAATGGACCTGTTAGAATATTAACTGAGTAAAAAGAACAGAAATCAAGTTTTTGCAATATAATCGTGTTGAAAAGCTCATAATCAATTATATGAACTCCTAAAATTTGATTAAAATATATTTTGCGATCTTTTTTGTAAAGGTTTCGGACGAGCGGGTCTAAATGGCCGAACAATGGACCCGTTAGAATTTTAACTGAGTAAAAACTACAGAAATCGAGTTTTTGCAATATAATCGTATTGAAAAGCTCGTAAACAATTGTATGAACTCCTAAATTTGGTTTAAAACTTATTTTGCAACCCTTTGTAGAGGTTTCGGACGAGCAGGTCTAAATGGGCCGAACAGTGGACCCGTTAGAATTTTAACTGAGTAAAATGTATAGAAATCGAGTTTTTGTAATATAATCGTGTTGAAAAGCACGTAATCATTTATATGCATTCATAAATTTGGATTAAAACTTATTTTGCAGCCTTTTTTGTATAGGTTTCGGACGGTCGGGTCTAAATGGGCCGAACAATGGACCCGTTAGAATTTTAACTGAGTAAAAAGCACAAAAATCGAGTTTTTGCAATATAATTGTGTTGAAAAGCTCGTAATCAATTGTATGAACTCCTAAATTTGGATTAAAACTTATTCTGCAACCCATTTGTAGAGGTTTCGGACGAGCGGGTCTAAATGGGCCGAACAATAGACCCGTTAGAATATTAACTGAGGAAAATGAACATAAATCATGTTTTGCAATATAATCGTGTTGAAAAGCTCTTAATCATTTATATGAACTCCTAAAATTTGATTCTAACTTATTTTGCGATCTTTTTTGTAAAGGTTTCGGACGAGCAGGTCTAAATGGGCCGAACAATGGACCCGTTAGAATTTTAACTGAGTAAAAAGCACCATAATCGTGTTTTTGCAATATAATTGTGTTGAAAATCTAGTAATCAATTGTATGAACTCCTAAATTTGGATTAAAACTTATTTTGCAACCCTTTTGTAGAGGTTTCGGACGAGCGGGTCTAAATGGGCCGAACAATGGACCGGTTAGAATATTAACTGAGTAAAAAGAACATAAATCGAGTTTTTGCAATATAATCATGTTGAGAATCTCTTAATCAATTATATGAACTCCTAAGATTTGATTAAAACTTATTTTGCGATCTTTTTTTGTAAAGGTTTCGAACGAGCGGGTCTAAATGGGCCGAACAATGGACCCGTTAGAATATTAACTGAGTAAAAAGAGCAGAAATCAAGTTTTTTCAATATAATCGTGTTGAAAAGCTATTAAACAATTGTATGAACTCCTAAAATTTGATTAAAATTCATTTTGCGATCTTTTTTTGTAAAGGTTTCGGACGAGCGGGTCTAAATGGGCCGAACAATGGACCCGTTAGAATTTTAACTGAGTAAAAAGTACAGAAATCAAGATTTTGCAATATAGTCATGTTGAAAGCTCGCAATCAATTATATGAAATCCTAAAATTTGATTCTAACTTATTTTGCGGTCTTTTTTGTAGAAGTTTCGGACGAGCGGGTCTAAATGGGGCGAACAATGGACCCGTTAGAATTTTAACTGAGTAAAAAGAACAGAAATCGTGTTTTTGCAATATAATCGTGTTGAAAAGCTCATAAACAATTGTACGAACTCCTAAATTTGGATTAAAACTTATTTTGCAACCCTTTTGTAGAGGTTACAGACGAGCGGGTCTAAATGGGCCGAACAATGGATCCGTTAGAATTTTAACTGAGTAAAAAGTATAGAAATCGAGTTTTTGCAATATAATCGTGTTGAAAAGCACGTAATCAATTATATGCATTCCTGAATTTGGATTAAAACTTATTTTGCAGCCCTTTCTGTAGAGGTTTCAGACGAGCGGGTCTAAATGGGCCGAACAATGGACCCGTTAGAATTTTAACTGAGTAAAAAGTATAGAAATCGAGTTTTAGCAATATAATCGTGTTGAAAAGCTCGTAATCAATTATATGCATTCCTAAATTTGGATTAAAACTTATTTTGCAACCCTTTTTGTATAGGTTTCAGACGATCGGGTCTAAATGGGCCGAACAATGGACTCGTTAGAATTTTAACTGAGTAAAAAGAACTGTAATCGAGTTTTTACAATATAATCATGTTGAAAAGCTCGTAATCAATTATATGCATTCCTAAATTTGGATTAAACTTATTTTGCAACCCCTTTTGTATAGGTTTCGGACAATCGGGTCTAAATGGGCCGAACAATGGACCCGTTAGAATTTTAATTGAGTAAAAAGCACAGAAATCGAGTTTTTGAAATATAATTGTGTTGAAAAGCTCGTAATCAATTGTATGAACTCCTAAATTTGGATTAAAACTTATTTTGCAACCCTTTTGTTTAGGTTTCGGACGATCGGGTCTAAATGGGCCGAACAATGGACCCGTTAGAATTTTAACTGACTAAAAAGCACAAAAATCGAGTTTTTGCAATATAATCGTGTTGAAAAGCTCGTAAAAAATTGTATGAACTCCTAAATTTGGATTAAAACTTATTTTGCAACCCTTTTGTAGAGGTTTCAGACGAGCGGGTCTAAATGGGTCGAAAAATGGACCCGTTAGAATTTTAACTAAGTAAAAAGAAATTTAATCGAGATTCTTCAATATAATCGTGTTGAAAAGCTCGTAATCAATTATATGAATTCCTAAAATTTGATTCTAACTTCTTTTACGGTCTTTTTTTGTAAAGGTTTCGGACGAACGTGTCTAAATGGGCCGAACAATGGACCCGTTAGAATTTTAACTGAGTAAAAAGTACAGAAATCTAGATTTTACAATATCTTCGTACTGAAAAGCTCGTAAACAATTGTATGAACTCCTAAATTTGGATTAAAACTTATTTTGCAACTCTTTTGTAGAGGTTTCGGACGAGCGGGTCTAAATGGGCCAAGCAATGGACCCGTTAGAATTTTAACTGAGTAAAAAGAACAGAAATCGAGATTTTACAATATAATATTTTTGAAAAGCTCGTAATCAATTATATGAACTCCCAAAATTTGATTCTAACTTATTTTGCGGTCTTTTTTGTAAAGGTTTCGGACGAGCGAGTCTAAATGGGCTGAACAATGGACCCGTTAGAATTTTAACTGAGTAAAAAGTACAGAAAATCGAGTTTTTGCAATATAATCGTGTTGAAAAGCTAGTAAAAAATTGTATGAACTCCTAAATTTTGATTAAAACTTATTTTGCAACCCTTTTGTAGAGGTTTCGGACGAGCGGGTCTAAATGGGTCGAACAATGGACCCGTTAGAATTTTAATTGAGTAAAAAGAACTGTAATCGAGATTTTTCAATATTATCGTGTTGAAATGCTCGTAATCAATTATATGAACTCCTAAAATTTGATTCTAACTTCTTTTGCGGTCTTTTTTGTAAAGGTTTCAGACGAGCGGGTCTAAATGGGCCGAACAATGGACCCATTAGAATTTTAACTGAGTAAAAAGTACAGAAATCGAGTTTTTGCAATATAATCGTGTTGAAAAGCTCGTAATCAATTGTATGAACTCCTAAATTTTGATTAAAACTTATTTTGCAACCCTTTTGTAGAGGTTTCGGACGAGCGGGTCTAAATGGGCCGAATAATGGACCCGTTAGAATTTTAACCGAGTAAAAAGCACAAAAATCGAGTTTTTGCAATATAATTGTGTTGAAAAGCTCGTAATCAATTGTATGAACTTCTAAATTTGGATTAAAAGTTATTTTGCAACCCTTTTGTCCAGGTTTCGGACGAGCGGGTCTAAATGGGCCGAACAATGGACCCATTAGAATTTTAACTGAGTAAAAAGTACAGAAATCATGTTTTTGATATATAGTCGTTTTGAAAAGCTCGTAATCAATTATATGAAATCCTAAAATTTGACTCTAACTTTTTTTTGTGGTCTTTTTTGTAGAGGTTTCGGACGAGCGGGTCTAAATGGGGCGAACAATGGACCCGTTAGAATTTTAACTGAGTAAAAAGAACAGTAATCGAGTTTTTGCAATATAATCGTGTTGAAAAGCTCGTAAACAATTGTATGAACTCCTAAATTTGGATTAAAACTTATTTTGCAACCCTTTTGTAGAGGTTTCGGACGAGCGGGTCTAAATGGCTCGTAATCGAGTTTTTGCTATATAATCATATTGAAACGCTCGTAATCAATTGTATGAACTCCTAAAGTTGGATTAACACTTATTTTGCAACCTTTTTGTAGAGGTTTCAGACGGTCGGGTCTAAATGGGCCGAACAATGGACCCGTTAGAATTTTAACTGAGTAAAAAGCACACAAATCGAGTTTTTGCAATATAATTGTGTTGAAAAGCTCGTAATCATATGTATGAACTCTTAAATTTGGATTAAAACTTATTTTGCAACCCTTTTTTAGAGGTTTCAGACGAGCGGGTCCTAATGGACCGAAAAATAGACTCGTTAGAATTTTAACTAAGTAAAAAGTATAGTAATCGAGTTTTTGCAATATAATTGTGTTGAATAGCTCGTAATCAATTGTATGAACTCCTAAATTTGGATTAAACTTTATTTTGCAACCCTTTTGTAGAGGTTTCGAACGAGCGGGTCTAAATGGGCCGAACAGTGGACCCGTTAGAATTTTAACTGAGTAAAAAGTATAGAAATCGAGTTTTTGCAATATAATCATGTTGAAATGCTCGTAATCAATTATATACATTCCTAAATTTGGATTAAAACTTATTGTGCAACCCTTTTTGTATAGGTTTCGGACGATCGGGTCTAAATAGGTCGAACAATGGACCCGTTAGAATTTTAACTGAGTAAAAAGTACAGAAATCGAGTTTTTGCAATATAATCGTGTTGAAACGCTCGTGATCAATTGTATGAACTCCTAAATTTGTATTAACACTTATTTTGCAACCCTTTTGTAGAGGTTTCGGACGAGCGGGTCTAAATGGGCCGAACAATGGACCCGTTAGAATTTTAACAGAGTAAAAAGCACAAAAATCGAGTTTTTGCAATATAATTGTGTTGAAAAGCTCGTAATCAATTGTATGAACTCCTAAATTTGGATTAAAGCTTATTTTGTAACCCTTTTGTTGAGGTTTCGGACGAGCGGGTCTAAATGAGCCGAACAATGGACCCGTTAGAATTTTAACGGAGTAAAAAGTACAGAAATCTAGTTTTTGCAATATAATCGTTTTGAAAAGCTCGTAATCATATGTATGAACTCTTAATTTTGGATTAAAACTTATTTTGCAACCCTTTTTTAGAGGTTTCAGACGAGCGGGTCCTAATGGACCGAAAAATAGACCCGTTAGAATTTTAACTAAGTAAAAAGTATAGTAATCGAGTTTTTGCAATATAATTGTGTTGAATAGCTCGTAATCAATTGAATGAACTCCTAAATTTGGATTAAACTTTATTTTGCAACCCTATTGTAGAGGTTTCGAACGAGCGGGTCTAAATGGGCCGAACAGTGGACCCGTTAGAATTTTAACTGAGTAAAAAGTATAGAAATCGAGTTTTTGCAATATAATCATGTTGAAATGCTCGTAATCAATTATATACATTCCTAAATTTGGATTAAAACTTATTGTGCAACCCTTTTTGTATAGGTTTCGGACGATCGGTCTAAATAGGCCGAACAATGGACCAGTTAGAATTTTAACTGAGTAAAAAGTACAGAAATCGAGTTTTTGCAATATAATCGTGTTGAAACGCTCGTGATCAATTGTATGAACTCCTAAATTTGGATTAACACTTATTTTGCAAACCTTTTGTAGAGGTTTCGGACGAGCGGGTCTAAATGGGCCGAACAA
This sequence comes from Hibiscus trionum, assembly GCA_030270665.1. Taxonomy (NCBI): domain Eukaryota; kingdom Viridiplantae; phylum Streptophyta; class Magnoliopsida; order Malvales; family Malvaceae; genus Hibiscus; species Hibiscus trionum. Next base: position 29,680,286 of record BSYR01000010.1, on the reverse strand, counting down.
TGGACCTGTTAGAATATTAACTGAGTAAAAAGAACAGAAATTGAGTTTTTGCAATATAATCGTGTTGAAAAGCTCTTAATCAATTATATGAACTCCTAAAATTTGATTAAAACTTATTTTGCGATATTTTTTGTATAGGTTTCGGACGAGCGGGTCTAAATGGGCCGAACAATGGACCCGTTAGAATTTTAACGGAGTAAAAAGTACATAAATCTAGTTTTTGCAATATAATCGTTTTGAAAAGCTCGTAATCATCTGTATGAACTCTTAAATTTGGATTAAAACTTATTTTGCAACCTTTTTGTAGAGGTTTCAGACGAGCGGGTCCTAATGGGCCGAAAAATAGACCCGTTAGAATTTCAACTAAGTAAAATGTATAGTAATTGAGTTTTTGCAATATAATTGTGTTGAAAAGCTCGTAATCAATTGTATAAACTCCTAAATTTGGATTAAAACTTATTTTGCAACCCTTTTGTAGAGGTTTCGGACGAGCGGGTCTAAATGGGCCGAACAATGGACCCGTTAGAATTTTAACTGAGTAAAAACTATAGAAATCGAGTTTTTGCAATATAATCATGTTGAAAAGCTCGTAATCAATTATATACATGCCTAAATTTGGATTAAAACTTATTTTGCAACCCTTTTGTAGAGGTTTCAGACGAGCGGGTCCAAATGGGCCGAACAAAGGACCCGTTAGAATTTTAACTGAGTAAAAAGCACAAAAATCGAGTTTTTGCAATATAATTGTGTTGAAAAGCTTGTAATCAATTGTATGAACTCCTAAATTTAGATTAAAACTTATTTGCAGCCCTTTTGTAGAGGTTTCAGACGAGCGGGTCTAAATGGGCCGAACAATAGACCCGTTAGAATATTAACTGAGTAAAAAGAACAGAAATCGAGTTTTTGCAATATAATCAAGTTGAAAAGCTCGTAATCAATTATATGAACTCCTAAATTTTGATTAAAACTTATTTTGCGGTCCTTTTTGACCTAAATTTTGATTAAAACTTATTTTGCAACCCTTTTGTAGAGGTTTCGGACGAGCGATCTAAATGGGCCGAACAATGGACCCGTTAGAATTTTCACTGAGTAAAAAGCACAAAAATCAAGTTTTTGCAATATAATTGTGTTGAAAAGCTCGTAATCAATTGTATGAACTCCTAAATTTGGATTAAAACTTATTTTGCAACCCTTTTGTAGAGGTTTCGGGTGAGCGGGTCTAAATGGGACGAACAATGGTCCCGTTAGAATTTTAACTGAGTAAAAAGTACAGAAATCAAGTTTTTGCAATATAGTCATGTTGAAAAAGTCGTAATCGATTATATGAAATCGTAAAATTTTATTCTAACTTATTTTGCGGTCTTTTTTGTAGAAGTTTCGGACAAGTGGGTCTAAATGGGGCAAACAATGGACCCGTTAGAATTTTAACTGAGTAAAAAGAACAGAAATCGAGTTTTTGAAATATAATCGTGTTGAAAAGCTCGTAAACAATTGTATGAACTCCTAAATTTGGATTAAAACTTATTTTGCAACCCCTTTGTAGAGGTTTCGGACGAGCGGGTCTAAATGGGTCGAACAATGGACCCGTTAGTATTTTAACTTAGTAAAAAGACTGTAATCGAGATTTTGCAATATAATCGTGCTGAAAAGCTCGTAATCAATTATATGAACTCCTAAAATTTGATTCTAACTTCTTTTGCGGTCTTTTTTGTAAAGGTTTCGGACGAGCGGGTCTAAATGGGACGAACAATGGCCCCGTTAGAATATTAACTGAGTAAAAAGTACAGAAATCGAGTTTTTGCAATATAATCATGTTGAAAAGCTCTTAATCAATTATATGAACTCCTAAAATTTGTTTAAAACTTATTTTGCGTTCTTTTTTATAAAGGTTTCGGACGAGCGGGTCTAAATGGGCCGAACAATGGACCCGTTAGAATTTTAACTGAGTAAAAAGAACCGAAAATCGAGTTTTTGCAATATAATCGTGTTGAAAAGCTCGTAATCAATTATATGCATTCCAAAATTTGGATTAAAACTTATTTTGCAACCCTTTTTGTATAAGTTTCGGACGATCGGGTCTAAATGGGCCGAACAATGGACCCGTTAGAATTTTAACTGAGTAAAAAGAACTGTAATCAAGTTTTTTAAATATAATCATGTTGAAAAGCTCGTAATCAATTATATGCATTCTTAAATTTGGATTAAAACTTATTTTGCAACCCCTTTTGTATAGATTTCGGACGATCGGGTCTAAATGGGCCGAACAATGGACCCGTTAGAATTTTAACTAAGTAAAAAGCACAAAAATCGAGTTTTTACAATATAATTGTGTTGAAAAGCTCGTAATCAATTGTATGAACTCCTAAATTTGGATTAAAACATATTTTGCAACCTTTTTGTAGAGGTTTCGGACGAGCGGGTCTAAATGGACCGAACCATGGACCCGTTAGAATATTAACTGAGTAAAAAGAGCAGAAATTGAGTTTTTGCAAAATAATCGTGTTGAAAAGCTCTTAATCAATTATATGAACTCCTAAAATTTGATTAAAATTTATTTTGCGATCTTTTTTGTAATGGTTTCGGACGAGCGGGTCTAAATGGGACGAACAATGGACCCGTTAGAATTTTTTTTTGTTGAAGAAAGGGCCTTATTAAAAACCCCACTAATCCTTACTGGGCTAGCCCAGCAAGGCCCTAGGAGGGGAAAAGAGTGCCCAAAATATATTATAAATCAAGGTGGTTGATTTACAACCGGTACAAAGGTTCGTAGGGCATCGGGCAAGCCCGGCCCAAAATACATGGATGAATGAAAATGAAGAGCCCAGTTGGCTACAGAATGAGCTAAAGTGTTAGCTCCTCTCGGTACATAATGTAAGCTAAGACCTGATACAGTGTCAATGAGCGATCTAATATCCTGCAACTGTCGCCGAAGAGTGGAGGCATCCTCGCCTGCTCTACACAGCCGATTGATCAGCAGGGCCGCATCCGATTCAAGAAGAAACCCTGTCCAACCCGCCTCCACACCTAGATGGACACCATCCGAGATCGCCTGTAGCTCTGCTGACGTAGAATCTGCAATAGTGTCCAAGTAAACAGCTCGTCCGAGCAGGATAGCACCCGCATCATCACGAGCCACGATGCCAATTCCAGCCGCTCCTGTAGATGGGTGAAAAGCGCCATCAACATTGATTTTGATTGATCCAGTTGGCGGCGGCCTCCATACAGGTGGGGAGAGTGCTGTCATCGTCTGCTGCCTCGTCGGGGAAATGTCTGTTTGGGCCGATAGGTAGTCGCGAAGTAGATCCTGTGAGTTCATCAATGTAAGCCATGGGGGCTGCAAACGCTGAGAATGGACCCACTCATTCCTCCTATTCCAAAGATTCCACAATGTAGTTAGGAGAAGATCAAATTGTGCGCAAGAGAGGAGCCTAGCTCCTTGTTCCAGCCAAAGTGATATCGAGGTTGTGCTACTATCACGAAGTGCGCTCAGAAAATCTGCAAGGCAGAGTGTCTCAGCAGCGCCTGGACAGTCCCTGAAAGCATGGAGTACTGATTCCAGACTCGAGGGGCAGAACGGACACATGCCGTTGCCCAGCCCAATAGTCGCAAGTCGGTCACCTGTGGGTAGTGCACCCCGTCCTACCCGCCATCCAAAAGTGCGGACCTTCGGGAGTGTGTTGGATTTAGCAATAATCTTCCACAGAGGATTCGGACGCTCAAGAGGTCGTGAGGGCCTACGCAAGAACAGATAACATGAGCGTACTGAATATATATTGGTATCATGAAAACCCCATAGCAAGGTATCTCGATGGACATCAGATATAGGTACATGCAATATGTTAGCTGCGTCAACGTCGTCAAAATATTGCCGCACTTTATGTTCATCCCATTCATTATGATGCCTAATCATAAAATCTCCGCATCTCAAGGGTATCTCCTCATTATCATGATAACTACCAAAGAAAGAGAGCCCAGTTGATCCACCCCAATTATCACTAAGGATGCGCAGACGACTATCAATTCCAGGCCTCCAGAAGAAACCCGGTTGTAATTGCTGCAGAGCCTGCCATATACCTCTCCAAGCATAGGAGGTGCGGTGGTCAACTTTTGCCTCCATAATATTCCCGGAAGGATAATAGCGTGATTTGAGGACCCGGGCGAGTAGGGAGTTAGGCGAGTGGATAAGTCACCATATTTGTTTCCCCATAAGAGCAATATTAAAGTCTCGTAGATCGCGGAAGCCCATGCCCCCTGCAGCTTTGGGGGTGCACATAGTATCCCAGGAGAGCATTGGCCATCCTTTTTTGTTACTTCTGCCCGTCCACCAGTAACGGCGGATAGATCGTGTCGCATCATCCAGAATGTTTTGTGGGAGCAAATAACATGACATGACGTATTGGGGCAAAGCTTGCGCCACTGATTTTATGAGAACTTCACACCCACTGTACGACAGCAAGTTAGTGTCCCATTTAGTCATGCAGGAATTGACTTTGTCTCTAATGAAACCAAGACTAGCCGTTCTATTCCTCCCAATGAGCAGAGGGACTCCTAGATAGGTTCCAGGGTCGTTAACCAAACGGATGCCAAGAGTATGCTGTAGTGCATGTGTGAAGTCTATCGAACAGAAGGAGCTACAAAAGGCAGTCGACTTAGAAAATTTGACTGACTGTCCTGATGATTCCTCGTACAGACGGAGAATCTCCTTCAACCGGTCTATTTCCCCTGGGCAATTACGGACAAATACAATACTATCATCCGCAAAGAGCAGGTGATTAATTCTTGGTCCGCGCCTATTAGCCTGTAACCCAATTAGACGTCCCGATTGCTGTTCAGCCTCAAGGGCCGCTGAAAGCCCTTGGGAGCATATTAAAAAGAGGAAAGGCGAGAGAGGGTCCCCTTGCCGGATTCCCCTAGTCGGAAAGAACTCATTAGATAGAGCGCCATTAAGACGGACTGAAAAAGATATAGTGGATACACATCGGAGTAGTAATTGTACCCAGTCAGATGCGAATCCCATACGTAACATCACGTCTTTAAGAAAAGACCATTCAACCTTATCAAATGCTTTTTCCATATCGAGCTTCAATGCAGCCCCCTGATATATCGAAGCGTTATTAGTATGGAGGGTATGCACAAGTTCATGAGCAATCAAAATATTGTCAGTAATGTTCCTGCCGCTAACAAAAGCAGCTTGCGCATCACTGATACAATATGGTAATATAGGCTTAAGTCTATTCATAAGAACCTTAGCTATGGTCTTGTAAATAACAGTGCATAAGCTGATCGGCCGAAATTGACGCATGTTCGAAGCATCAGACACCTTTGGGATGAGGACAATGATGGCTTTGTTCACCGTTGCCATATCCTCTTCTCCTCGTAACAGGCACAGACAAAGTTGTATAAACTCAGGCCCTATGACATCCCAGTATTGTCTATAGAAACTACTAGGGAAGCCGTCAAAACCTGGGGCTTTCCTAGGGCCTATATCCCTAAAAGCTGCGGTTACCTCTTCTTCAGTGAAGGGTCGTAGCAATGATGTATTCATTTCAGCGCTAACCACCGGGGTAATATGTTCCAAGAGCACCGGAGAGGAGCTCGGGTTAGACGATGTGAACAAGTCCTGGAAATACTCGGATGCAATCCGAAGAAGCTCAGGTTTCTCTGTATGCCAAGTTTGATCCACATCAAAAAGACCATGTATGGTGTTCTTTTTCCTTCGTTTAGAAGCTCGGGCATGGAAGAAGGAAGTGTTCTTATCACCCTGCGAAAGCCAGGTAACACGATAACGTTGTGCCCAGTAGGCTTCCTTGGCATCCAGAAGGCGTTTAAGTTCCAATTTTACGTCACGGAGATTGAGTAACATGTTTTGTGACAGACTTCTCCGACGCATATAGGAGTTAATCTTACGCTGAAGTTCAGCGATGCGATTATTGGAGGTGGAGCGTCGAGTCGCTTGCCAGTCTTGTAAGTGGTTCCCTACAGTGGTCAATTTGTCGAGTAGAGTGCCCGATGCGTTGGACCACGCATGGTGAACCGTGGAGATACATGACGGGTCCTTTGCCCAGCAAGCCTCAAAACGAAAATGGTCACCATCATGATCATTATATTGGCCGCGATGCGCATGAGGTGTAGTACGTGTAGTGTCCATAATAATGATATAGTGATCAGATTTCGGAGAAAAAATATTCCTACATTGGAATGTGAAGTGGGCATTGAGCCATGCATCGCATGCAAGATATCTATCCAGACGTTCACAAATAGGGGTGACGTTTGGCCCTGTACGTGACCAAGTGAACCAACCCGAACATGGTTTGCAATCAAAAAGCCCATTACGTGTAAGGCATTCGCGAAAGTTGGTGATTTGTGATTGCGGTCTACGACCTCCGCCTTGTTTTTCGGAGTCCGATAAAATATCGTTTAGGTCCCCTCCAATTAACCAAGGTAGAGGCGAATTTTTACTAAGAGAATCAATGAGTTCCCACGTTTTATATTTCATGCTAGTTTCAGCATACCCATAGATTCCGGTAAATCGGAAGCAGTCATCGGAAGATGTAACAATGGAATCAATATGACGATCAGAATACGATAAAAGGTCCACATTTAAATTATTATTCCAAAGTAAAATCAAACCAGAGCAATTAGAGCTGCTTTTCACATGGAAGCAGCCCTCCATATCTAAAGAAAATTTCAACCGTTCAAAATCAAAATTACACAACCGAGTTTCTGATAAAAAATAATAAAAGGTTCTAATTTGTGGACCATTGAAATAAGCCCTCGAACTGCCTCTGGTGAACCAAGCCCACGGCAGTTCCAGCACAAGAGCCTCATTTCTCTCGGCGGGGTTGAATATCAACCGCCGCCGAAGAGACTTTGCTGCTCATCCCAGGTTTAGTGTGTTTTGTTTTCTCAGTAGGTGCTGTTCCGTGCTTTGCCGGTCGTAGAGGAACCTTTGGGGAGGTACGTGGGCGTTTAGCCACCGTAGGTGCAGTCAATGGGGGGCTGCGTTTTGCCTTGCGTGGTTCGACTGCATTCTTCGGTGGGCTTGAAGAAGTAGCGAGCCAATCCTCGAAGTCAGGGTTGACATAGGCATTACTCCTATGTCCAGCGGTAGTAGACTTAGCCGGCACAGCAGTGGGCACCGGGAAACCATCATTGTCGATCAAAACGAACCGTTTGTTAGGTGGAGTGGAAGATATATCAGCAATCTTTGTGGCTGCCTGGGCAGTGTCGGGGGCTCCCGTATTTGCTGATTCTGCGTCAGCGGGGATGACGGCTATGGGAGCTACGTCCAGTGCCTCTATCGACAGCTGTCCCGTGGGATCACCTTCCGTATCCGCCATCATATCTTCAGGAACTGCAGCAGGCTCGACTGGAACCGACTGCTCCTGCATTGTTTCCGCACCCAGGGGTGCTGCAGCATCAGCGATCGTGGCAGCAGCAGTAGCTGCCTGCCCTGGAGTGCGATCATTCGTTGAATCAGAGGCTGCAGCGTCCAAATTTTTTGTGGCTGAGGCAGTATCCTCTACCGCTACTGACTTCCCTTTACGATCCGTACCTGAGGAGCAGAGTCGAAAAGGAGAAAAGTAAATATAAATAGTAGGAGCAATCCCTACTAAGTAGAAAAAAATCACATAAAGTGCAGGATAATTTATAAATGATACCGGCATTGATATGTTTTCCTTTGGATGATCCTGCTCCTGTAGTGAGGGAAAAAGGTGATGAAAATTTTCATTCAATGGATAGTAATAATAATGGAACATAATCAAATTCCAAAATGAGTACAGAAATAGTAGTGTACCAATATTAGCCATCGAAGGCTTAGCAGGCTCAAAATAACTAACCCTCCCTCTGGTAGTTATTTTAGATTTCCTCTTTGGTGCTGGGGCACGTAGCCAATCTCCGTACTGTTGGGGCACGGTTTTGTCATCCTTGAAGTCCACACAAGTGGCTTTAAGATGACATAAGATACCACATCCATGACAGAAGGATGGTAAGTTCTCGTATTGTATAGGTAACATTTGGGGGCCTTCATCCTCCTCAAGTTGAACAAACACAAATCGCCTTAGCGGCTGGTGTACATCAATTATGACCAGGACACGAAGGAATTCAGTCATATTTCCTTCCTCCGATTGACGGGAGTCAGTCCCTATTACTGTGCCTATCCCACTGCCAATGGCTTGGCCGGTGGCATTTGCTACCACAACACTGGTCATCATAGCGATTGGAACCCTAAATATTCTTACCCAGATGCGCATCTGGTCGTATCTGTATCCCTTGATAGTGAGTTTTGGCTGCACCGGTAGGATTGCAAGCCAATCTTTCTTAAAGGTCCAGGGCCCTCCTTTGAGTACCTCATCCCTGCAGGCTTTAGTTTCAAATTTAAAAAGAAAGTTTCCAGAGCCTAGAGACGTTACCGATGAGAGCTTGTATTCTCTCCAAATATTAGTAAAGAGTCGCATCACAACCTTCTCTTCATAAGCTTTGGTGTTGAAGAGTTTTCCGATGAGTGACGATTTGTAGTCATCAAGAGGAATGGCCTTTGTTGAGGCAGGGGCATAGATTACATGTTTCTCTTCTGCTGTAAACTGAAGGTTATCAAAGCGAGAGAGAAAGGAATCGGTAGAGGCCATGAGTGATTGTTTGGACTCAATGATGGAAATTGGTTTCACACAGTTGAAGTGTATCGCAGGAATTGTGAGAAAATGCCTAGTGAAAGAGATACTTAGGCGATAATTCGGATAGTATAATGGTGAATTAGATTCAAAATTCCAAATTTTTAACAAATATATGAATTTAAGTAATATCCATATAATCATAAGATTAAAAAATAGAAATAACTTAAATTCACATAGATTATCTAAAAGAAAAAAATAAAAGGAATAAAGGGAAAATGTATAATATCCTGCTAGTCGTTTGAATGCAAGATAGGGAGAAGGAAATTTGAATTTAGATAATCTCTTGATAATCCTTAGATTAAAAGAGAATATTAAATTAAATTCAAATTTATGAATAGGATAATAGTCAAAAAAGTTGAATTTAGTTACTATCCTAATAATCATGAGATTAAAGGAGAATAGTAATTTTAATTCAAATAAATGACTATGATTATAAGATATTATTAAATCCCTCCCACTTAGAATCTTATCCAAGACTAAAAGTAAATTGAATTTATATAATATCATAACCAACTTGTGATTAATAGATAATGTAAACAATAATTTGAATTTAAATAGAGTCTTTATAATCTTGGGATTATAAGAGGATATGAGTTTAAATAATAATAATATCTTTTTAATCCTGGGATTTAAAGATAAAATTATTTTAAACTCAAATAGAGCCCTATATAGGATGGACTTGTCTAGATAATAAAAATAAAAATTCATTTTCATTTTAATATCTAGAATCTGTAAATGAAGCCTCATTTTAAATTTATTATTCACGATATTTAAATTGTAATAAAATAATGAATCCCATAAAATTAGGATTAAGTTAAGATGTGATAATCTTAGGTGGGATTCCACCGGTTTGCATGCATTGCATGTTGATGGTGCACGTGCCTGGGCCAAAGCCTCCCATGCAAGCTTGTGACGTGGCATTCTACTATTCCTAAGAATAATCGAACCTAATCTGTAGCTCCCACAGATGTGGAGCAATAATATTGCTGCCGTCCGGCGGCTTGCAGCCACCCTCTCCCTGGCCGATCGGTGTGGTTGACGGTGCTCATGTACCGTTGAAAACCGTAGAATCCAAATCTTGGTAGACATGATGATAAAACAGACGAAATGCAATATATTAACACTTCGTTGTAGTAACAAAATTGTAGAATCAAAGGAATGAACCCTCTGCATTAACAGTCGCTGACAGATAGTTTCATTCAAAATTAATAAGTTCCCCAGCGTTATGTTGCTGTTAAGGAATTGGATACAAGGTCGCTTAGACCAGGAAAATTCCTGAACTCGAAAGGAGCCAGGGTCTACGAAGGGAATCAGGAATGATGTCCCAGCATGTGTGTGATGTACATAAAATACATCAGCTGTTTTTACCGTAAATAGTGTCCATTGCCAAAGCCAAAGGTGCACAAATGATGGATACTGAATTGATGGGTAAATAAAAATCCGTCGGGTGGAGATCACTTTCATCATGTTTGTGCTAAGCAAGCACCATGATGAGAGTAGGAGGGAGGGGTGGAGGCATGGTTGGTGGCGGAGATCAGGGCGGAAGAGGGTTGCTAAAAGGAGACGGATCAAACGGAGACGGGCCAAACGGGTGGATGTGGATGAAAATTCTCTCAAATTCTCTCTCAATTTTTCTCTCAAACTTTATCCTCTCCTCTCCGCCTTCTTTTCACCCCTCTCCGCCGCTTCCTCCTCCTTTTAGCAACCCGTTAGAATTTTAACTGAGTAAAAAGTACAGAAATCGAGTTTTTGCAATATATACGTGTTGAAAAGCTCGTAATCAATTGTATGAACTCCTAAATTTGGATTAAAACTTATTTTGCAACCCTTTTGTAGAGGTTTCGGACGAGCGGGTCTAAATGGGTTGAACAATGGACCCGTTAGAATTTTAACTGAGTAAAAATCACAAAAATCATATTTTTGCAATATAATTGTGTTGAAAAGCTCGTAATCAATTGTATGAACTCCTAAATTTGGATTAAAACTTATTTTGCAACCCTTTTGTAAAGGTTTCGGACGAGCGGGTCAAAATGGGCCGAACAATGGACCCGTTAGAATTTTAACTGAGTAAAAAGTACATAAATCAAGTTTTTGCAATATAATCGTGTTGAAAAGCTCCTAATCAATTATATGAACTCCTAAAATTTGTTTAAAACTTATTTTGCGATCTTTTTGGTAAAGGTTTCGGACGAGCGGGTCTAAATGGGCCGAACAATGGACCCGTTAGAATTTTAACTGAGTAAAATGTACATAAATAGAGTTTTTGCAATATAATCATGTTGAAAAGTTCGTAATCAATTGTATGAACTCCTAAATTTTGATTAAAACTTATTTTGCAAACCTTTTGTAGAGGTTTCGGACGAGCGGGTCTAAATGGGGCGAACAATGGACCCGTTGGAATTTTAACTGAGTAAAAAGCACAAAAATCGAGTTTTTGCAATATAATTGTGTTGAAAAGCTCGTAATCAATTGTATGAACTCCTAAATTTGGATTAAAACTTATTTTGCAACCCTTTTGTAGAGATTTCGGACGAGTGGGTCTAAATGGGCCGAACAATGGACCCGTTAGAATATTAACTAAGTAAAAAGAACAGAAATCGAGTTTTTGCAATATAATCGTGTTGAAAAGCTCTTAATCAATTATATGAACTGCTAAAATTTGATTAAAACTTATTTTGCGATCTTTTTTGTAAAGGTTATGGATGACCGGGTCTAAATGGGCCGAACAATGGACCCGTTAGAATTTTAACTGAGTAAAAAGTACATAAATCGAGTTTTTGCAATATAATCTTGTTGAAAAGCTCGTAATCAATTGTATGAACTTCTAAATTTTGATCAAAACTTATTTTGCAACCCTTTTGTAGAGGTTTCGGACGAGCGGGTCTAAATGGGCCTAACAATGGACCCGTTAGAATTTTAACTGAGTAAAATGTACATAAATAGAGTTTTTGCAATATAGTCATGTTGAAAAAGTCGTAATCGATTATATGAACTCCTAAATTTGGATTAAAACTTATTTTGCAACCCTTTTGTAGAGGTTTCGGACGAGCGGGTCTAAATGGGCGAACAATGGACCCGTTAGAATATTAACTGAGTAAAAAGAACATAAATCGAGTTTTAGCAATATAATCGTGTTGAAAAGCTCTTAATCAATTATATGAACTCCTAAAATTTGATTAAAACTTATTTTGCGATCTTTTTTGTAAAGGTTATGGATGAGCGGGTCTAAATGGGCCGAACAATGGACCTGTTAGAATTTTAACTGAGTAAAAAGTACATAAATCGAGTTTTTGCAATATAATTGTGTTGAAAAGCTCGTAATCAATTGTACGAACTCCTAAATTTGGATTAAAACTTATTTTGCAACCCTTTTGTAAAGGTTTCGGACGAGCGGGTCTAAATGGGCCGAACAATGGACCCGTTAGAATTTTAACTGAGTAAAAAGTACAGAAATCAAGTTTTTGCAATATAATCGTGTTGAAAAGCTCTTAATCAATTATATGAACTCCTAAAATTTGTTTAAAACTTATTTTGCGATCTTTTTTGTAAAGGTTTCGGACGAGCGGGTCTAAATGGGCCGAACAATGGACCCGTTAGAATTTTAACTGAGTAAAATGTACATAAATAGAGTTTTTGCAATATAATCATGTTGAAAAGTTTGTAATCAATTGTATGAACTCCTAAATTTTGATTAAAACTTATTTTGCAAACCTTTTGTAGAGGTTTCGGACGAGCGGGTCTAAATGGGGCGAACAATGGACCCGTTGGAATTTTAACTGAGTAAAAAGCACAAAAATCGAGTTTTTGCAATATAATTGTGTTGAAAAGCTCGTAATCAAATGTATGAACTCCTAAATTTGGATTAAAACTTATTTTGCAACCCTTTTCTAGAGATTTCGGACGAGTGGGTCTAAATGGGCCGAACAATGGACCCGTTAAAATATTAACTAAGTAAAAAGAACAGAAATCAAGTTTTTGCAATATAATCGTGTTGAAAAGCTCTTAATCAATTATATGAACTCCTAAAATTTGATTAAAACTTATTTTGCGATCTTTTTTGTAAAGGCTTCGGACGAGCGGGTCTAAATGGGCCGAACAATGGACCCGTTAGAATTTTAACTGAGTAAAAAGTACATAAATCGAGTTTTTACAATATAATTGTGTTGAAAAGCTCGTAATCAATTGTATGAAGTCTTAAAATTGTATTAAAACATATTTTGCAAACCTTTTGAAGAGGTTTCGGATGAGCGGGTCTAAATGGGCCGAACAATGGACCCGTTGGAATTTTAACTGAGTAAAAAGCACAAAAATCGAGTTTTTGCAATATAACTGTGTTGAAAAGCTCGTAATCAATTGTATGAACTCCTAAATTTGGATTAAAACTTATTTTGCAACCCTTTTGTAGAGGTTTCGGACGAGCGGGTCTAAATGGGCGAACAATGGACCCGTTAGAATATTAACTGAGTAAAAAGAACATAAATCGAGTTTTTGCAATATAATCGTGTTGAAAAGCTCTTAATCAATTATATGAACTCCTAAAATTTGATTAAAACTTATTTTGCGATCTTTTTTGTAAAGGTTATGGATGAGCGGGTCTAAATGGGCCGAACAATGGACCCGTTAGAATTTTAACTGAGTAAAAAGTACATAAATCGAGTTTTTGCAATATAATTGTGTTGAAAAGCTCGTAATCAATTGTATGAACTCCTAAATTTGGATTAAAACTTATTTTGCAACCCTTTTGTAAAGGTTTCGGACGAGCGGGTCTAAATGGGCCGAACAATGGACCCGTTAGAATTTTAACTGAGTAAAAAGTACAGAAATCAAGTTTTTGCAATATAATCGTGTTGAAAAGCTCTTAATCAATTATATAAACTCCTAAAATTTGTTTAAAACTTATTTTGTGATCTTTTTTGTAAAGGTTTCGGACGAGCGGGTCTAAATGGGCCGAACAATGGACCCGTTAGAATTTTAACTGAGTAAAATGTACATAAATAGAGTTTTTGCAATATAATCATGTTGAAAAGTTCGTAATCAATTGTATGAACTCCTAAATTTTGATTAAAACTTATTTTGCAAACCTTTTGTAGAGGTTTCGGACGAGCGGGTCTAAATGGGGCGAACAATGGACCCGTTGGAATTTTAACTGAGTAAAAAGCACAAAAATCGAGTTTTTGCAATATAATTGTGTTGAAAAGCTCGTAATCAATTGTATGAACTCCTAAATTTGGATTAAAACTTATTTTGCAACCCTTTTGTAGAGATTTCGGACGAGTGGGTCTAAATGGGCCGAACAATGGACCCGTTAGAATATTAACTAAGTAAAAAGAACAGAAATCAAGTTTTTGCAATATAATCGTGTTGAAAAGCTCTTAATCAATTATATGAACTCCTAAAATTTGATTAAAACTTATTTTGCGATCTTTTTTGTAAAGGCTTCGGACGAGCGGGTCTAAATGGGCCGAACAATGGACCCGTTAGAATTTTAACTGAGTAAAATGCACATAAATAGAGTTTTTGCAATATAATCATGTTGAAAAGTTCGTAATCAATTGTATGAACTCCTAAATTTGGATTAAAACTTATTTTGCAACCCTTTTGTAGAGATTTCGGACGAGTGGGTCTAAATGGGCCGAACAATGGACCCGTTAGAATATTAACTAAGTAAAAAGAACAGAAATCGAGTTTTTGCAATATAATCGTGTTGAAAAGCTCTTAATCAATTATATGAACTGCTAAAATTTGATTAAAACTTATTTTGCGATCTTTTTTGTAAAGGTTATGGATGAGCGGGTCTAAATGGGCCGAACAATGGACCCGTTAGAATTTTAACTGAGTAAAAAGTACATAAATCGAGTTTTTGCAATATAATCTTGTTGAAAAGCTCGTAATCAATTGTATGAACTTCTAAATTTGGATCAAAACTTATTTTGCAACCCTTTTGTAGAGGTTTCGGACGAGCGGGTCTAAATGGGCCTAACAATGGACCCGTTAGAATTTTAACTGAGTAAAATGTACATAAATAGAGTTTTTGCAATATAGTCATGTTGAAAAAGTCGTAATCGATTATATGAACTCCTAAATTTGGATTAAAACTTATTTTGCAACCCTTTTGTAGAGGTTTCGGACGAGCGGGTCTAAATGGGCGAACAATGGACCCGTTAGAATATTAACTGAGTAAAAAGAACATAAATCGAGTTTTAGCAATATAATCGTGTTGAAAAGCTCTTAATCAATTATATGAACTCCTAAAATTTGATTAAAACTTATTTTGCGATCTTTTTTGTAAAGGTTATGGATGAGCGGGTCTAAATGGGCCGAACAATGGACCCGTTAGAATTTTAACTGAGTAAAAAGTACATAAATCGAGTTTTTGCAATATAATTGTGTTGAAAAGCTCGTAATCAATTGTACGAACTCCTAAATTTGGATTAAAACTTATTTTGCAACCCTTTTGTAAAGGTTTCGGACGAGCGGGTCTAAATGGGCCGAACAATGGACCCGTTAGAATTTTAACTGAGTAAAAAGTACAGAAATCAAGTTTTTGCAATATAATCGTGTTGAAAAGCTCTTAATCAATTATATGAACTCCTAAAATTTGTTTAAAACTTATTTTGCGATCTTTTTTGTAAAGGTTTCGGACGAGCGGGTCTAAATGGGCCGAACAATGGACCCGTTAGAATTTTAACTGAGTAAAATGTACATAAATAGAGTTTTTGCAATATAATCATGTTGAAAAGTTTGTAATCAATTGTATGAACTCCTAAATTTTGATTAAAACTTATTTTGCAAACCTTTTGTAGAGGTTTCGGACGAGCGGGTCTAAATGGGGCGAACAATGGACCCGTTGGAATTTTAACTGAGTAAAAAGCACAAAAATCGAGTTTTTGCAATATAATTGTGTTGAAAAGCTCGTAATCAAATGTATGAACTCCTAAATTTGGATTAAAACTTATTTTGCAACCCTTTTGTAGAGATTTCGGACGAGTGGGTCTAAATGGGCCGAACAATGGACCCGTTAAAATATTAACTAAGTAAAAAGAACAGAAATCAAGTTTTTGCAATATAATCGTGTTGAAAAGCTCTTAATCAATTATATGAACTCCTAAAATTTGATTAAATCTTATTTTGCGATCTTTTTTGTAAAGGCTTCGGACGAGCGGGTCTAAATGGGCCGAACAATGGACCCGTTAGAATTTTAACTGAGTAAAAAGTACATAAATCGAGTTTTTACAATATAATTGTGTTGAAAAGCTCGTAATCAATTGTATGAAGTCTTAAAATTGTATTAAAACATATTTTGCAAACCTTTTGAAGAGGTTTCGGATGAGCGGGTCTAAATGGGCCGAACAATGGACCCGTTGGAATTTTAACTGAGTAAAAAGCACAAAAATCGAGTTTTTGCAATATAACTGTGTTGAAAAGCTCGTAATCAATTGTATGAACTCCTAAATTTGGATTAAAACTTATTTTGCAACCCTTTTGTAGAGGTTTCGGACGAGCGGGTCTAAATGGGCGAACAATGGACCCGTTAGAATATTAACTGAGTAAAAAGAACATAAATCGAGTTTTTGCAATATAATCGTGTTGAAAAGCTCTTAATCAATTATATGAACTCCTAAAATTTGATTAAAACTTATTTTGCGATCTTTTTTGTAAAGGTTATGGATGAGCGGGTCTAAATGGGCCGAACAATGGACCCGTTAGAATTTTAACTGAGTAAAAAGTACATAAATCGAGTTTTTGCAATATAATTGTGTTGAAAAGCTCGTAATCAATTGTATGAACTCCTAAATTTGGATTAAAACTTATTTTGCAACCCTTTTGTAAAGGTTTCGGACGAGCGGGTCTAAATGGGCCGAACAATGGACCCGTTAGAATTTTAACTGAGTAAAAAGTACAGAAATCAAGTTTTTGCAATATAATCGTGTTGAAAAGCTCTTAATCAATTATATAAACTCCTAAAATTTGTTTAAAACTTATTTTGTGATCTTTTTTGTAAAGGTTTCGGACGAGCGGGTCTAAATGGGCCGAACAATGGACCCGTTAGAATTTTAACTGAGTAAAATGTACATAAATAGAGTTTTTGCAATATAATCATGTTGAAAAGTTCGTAATCAATTGTATGAACTCCTAAATTTTGATTAAAACTTATTTTGCAAACCTTTTGTAGAGGTTTCGGACGAGCGGGTCTAAATGGGGCGAACAATGGACCCGTTGGAATTTTAACTGAGTAAAAAGCACAAAAATCGAGTTTTTGCAATATAATTGTGTTGAAAAGCTCGTAATCAATTGTATGAACTCCTAAATTTGGATTAAAACTTATTTTGCAACCCTTTTGTAGAGATTTCGGACGAGTGGGTCTAAATGGGCCGAACAATGGACCCGTTAGAATATTAACTAAGTAAAAAGAACAGAAATCAAGTTTTTGCAATATAATCGTGTTGAAAAGCTCTTAATCAATTATATGAACTCCTAAAATTTGATTAAAACTTATTTTGCGATCTTTTTTGTAAAGGCTTCGGACGAGCGGGTCTAAATGGGCCGAACAATGGACCCGTTAGAATTTTAACTGAGTAAAATGCACATAAATAGAGTTTTTGCAATATAATCATGTTGAAAAGTTCGTAATCAATTGTATGAACTCCTAAATTTGGATTAAAACTTATTTTGCAACCCTTTTGTAGAGATTTCGGACGAGTGGGTCTAAATGGGCCGAACAATGGACCCGTTAGAATATTAACTAAGTAAAAAGAACAGAAATCGAGTTTTTGCAATATAATCGTGTTGAAAAGCTCTTAATCAATTATATGAACTGCTAAAATTTGATTAAAACTTATTTTGCGATCTTTTTTGTAAAGGTTATGGATGAGCGGGTCTAAATGGGCCGAACAATGGACCCGTTAGAATTTTAACTGAGTAAAAAGTACATAAATCGAGTTTTTGCAATATAATCTTGTTGAAAAGCTCGTAATCAATTGTATGAACTTCTAAATTTGGATCAAAACTTATTTTGCAACCCTTTTGTAGAGGTTTCGGACGAGCGGGTCTAAATGGGCCTAACAATGGACCCGTTAGAATTTTAACTGAGTAAAATGTACATAAATAGAGTTTTTGCAATATAGTCATGTTGAAAAAGTCGTAATCGATTATATGAACTCCTAAATTTGGATTAAAACTTATTTTGCAACCCTTTTGTAGAGGTTTCGGACGAGCGGGTCTAAATGGGCGAACAATGGACCCGTTAGAATATTAACTGAGTAAAAAGAACATAAATCGAGTTTTAGCAATATAATCGTGTTGAAAAGCTCTTAATCAATTATATGAACTCCTAAAATTTGATTAAAACTTATTTTGCGATCTTTTTTGTAAAGGTTATGGATGAGCGGGTCTAAATAGGCCGAACAATGGACCCGTTAGAATTTTAACTGAGTAAAAAGTACATAAATCGAGTTTTTGCAATATAATTGTGTTGAAAAGCTCGTAATCAATTGTACGAACTCCTAAATTTGGATTAAAACTTATTTTGCAACCCTTTTGTAAAGGTTTCGGACGAGCGGGTCTAAATGGGCCGAACAATGGACCCGTTAGAATTTTAACTGAGTAAAAAGTACAGAAATCAAGTTTTTGCAATATAATCGTGTTGAAAAGCTCTTAATCAATTATATGAACTCCTAAAATTTGTTTAAAACTTATTTTGCGATCTTTTTTGTAAAGGTTTCGGACGAGCGGGTCTAAATGGGCCGAACAATGGACCCGTTAGAATTTTAACTGAGTAAAATGTACATAAATAGAGTTTTTGCAATATAATCATGTTGAAAAGTTTGTAATCAATTGTATGAACTCCTAAATTTTGATTAAAACTTATTTTTCAAACCTTTTGTAGAGGTTTCGGACGAGCGGGTCTAAATGGGGCGAACAATGGACCCGTTGGAATTTTAACTGAGTAAAAAGCACAAAAATCGAGTTTTTGCAATATAATTGTGTTGAAAAGCTCGTAATCAATTGTATGAACTCCTAAATTTGGATTAAAACTTATTTTGCAACCCTTTTGTAGAGATTTCGGACGAGTGGGTCTAAATGGGCCGAACAATGGACCCGTTAAAATATTAACTAAGTAAAAAGAACAGAAATCAAGTTTTTGCAATATAATCGTGTTGAAAAGCTCTTAATCAATTATATGAACTCCTAAAATTTGATTAAAACTTATTTTGCGATCTTTTTTGTAAAGGCTTCGGACGAGCGGGTCTAAATGGGCCGAACAATGGACCCGTTAGAATTTTAACTGAGTAAAAAGTACATAAATCGAGTTTTTACAATATAATTGTGTTGAAAAGCTCGTAATCAATTGTATGAAGTCTTAAAATTGTATTAAAACATATTTTGCAAACCTTTTGAAGAGGTTTCGGATGAGCGGGTCTAAATGGGCCGAACAATGGACCCGTTGGAATTTTAACTGAGTAAAAAGCACAAAAATCGAGTTTTTGCAATATAATTGTGTTGAAAAGCTCGTAATCAATTGTATGAACTCCTAAATTTGGATTAAAACTTATTTTGCAACCCTTTTGTAGAGGTTTCGGACGAGCGGGTCTAAATGGGCGAACAATGGACCCGTTAGAATATTAACTGAGTAAAAAGAACATAAATCGAGTTTTTGCAATATAATCGTGTTGAAAAGCTCTTAATCAATTATATGAACTCCTAAAATTTGATTAAAACTTATTTTGCGATCTTTTTTGTAAAGGTTATGGATGAGCGGGTCTAATTGGGCCGAACAATGGACCCGTTAGAATTTTAACTGAGTAAAAAGTACATAAATCGAGTTTTTGCAATATAATTGTGTTGAAAAGCTCGTAATCAATTGTATGAACTCCTAAATTTGGATTAAAACTTATTTTGCAACCCTTTTGTAAAGGTTTCGGACGAGCGGGTCTAAATGGGCCGAACAATGGACCCGTTAGAATTTTAACTGAGTAAAAAGTACAGAAATCAAGTTTTTGCAATATAATCGTGTTGAAAAGCTCTTAATCAATTATATAAACTCCTAAAATTTGTTTAAAACTTATTTTGTGATCTTTTTTGTAAAGGTTTCGGACGAGCGGGTCTAAATGGGCCGAACAATGGACCCGTTAGAATTTTAACTGAGTAAAATGTACATAAATAGAGTTTTTGCAATATAATCATGTTGAAAAGTTCGTAATCAATTGTATGAACTCCTAAATTTTGATTAAAACTTATTTTGCAAACCTTTTGTAGAGGTTTCGGACGAGCGGGTCTAAATGGGGCGAACAATGGACCCGTTGGAATTTTAACTGAGTAAAAAGCACAAAAATCGAGTTTTTGCAATATAATTGTGTTGAAAAGCTCGTAATCAATTGTATGAACTCCTAAATTTGGATTAAAACTTATTTTGCAACCCTTTTGTAGAGATTTCGGACGAGTGGGTCTAAATGGGCCGAACAATGGACCCGTTAGAATATTAACTAAGTAAAAAGAACAGAAATCAAGTTTTTGCAATATAATCGTGTTGAAAAGCTCTTAATCAATTATATGAACTCCTAAAATTTGATTAAAACTTATTTTGCGATCTTTTTTGTAAAGGCTTCGGACGAGCGGGTCTAAATGGGCCGAACAATGGACCCGTTAGAATTTTAACTGAGTAAAATGTACATAAATAGAGTTTTTGCAATATAATCATGTTGAAAAGTTCGTAATCAATTGTATGAACTCCTAAATTTTGATTAAAACTTATTTTGCAAACCTTTTGTAGAGGTTTCGGACGAGCGGGTCTAAATGGGGCGAACAATGGACCCGTTAGAATATTAACTGAGTAAAGAGAACATAAATCGAGTTTTTGCAATATAATCGTGTTGAAAAGCTCTTAATCAATTATATGAACTCCTAAAATTTGATTAAAACTTATTTTGCGATCTTTTTTGTAAAGGTTATGGATGAGCGGGTCTAAATGGGCCGAACAATGGACCCGTTAGAATTTTAACTGAGTAAAAAGTACATAAATCGAGTTTTTGCAATATAATCTTGTTGAAAAGCTCGTAATCAATTGTATGAACTCTTAAATTTGGATTAAAACTTATTTTGCAACCCTTTTGTAAAGGTTTCGGACGAGCGGGTCTAAATGGGCCGAACAATGGACCCGTTAGAATTTTAACTGAGTAAAAAGTACAAAAATCGAGTTTTTGCAATATAATCGTGTTGAAAAGCTCTTAATCAATTATATGAACTCCTAAAATTTGTTTAAAACTTATTTTGCGATCTTTTTTGTAAAGGTTTCGGACGAGCGGGTCTAAATGGGCCGAACAATGGACCCGTTAGAATTTTAACTGAGTAAAATGTACATAAATAGAGTTTTTGCAATATAATCATGTTGAAAAGTTCGTAATCAATTGTATGAACTCCTAAATTTTGATTAAAACTTATTTTGCAAACCTTTTGTAGAGGTTTCGGACGAGCGGGTCTAAATGGGGCGAACAATGGACCCGTTAGAATATTAACTGAGTAAAGAGAACATAAATCGAGTTTTTGCAATATAATCGTGTTGAAAAGCTCTTAATCAATTATATGAACTCCTAAAATTTGATTAAAACTTATTTTGCGATCTTTTTTGTAAAGGTTATGGATGAGCGGGTCTAAATGGGCCGAACAATGGACCCGTTAGAATTTTAACCGAGTAAAAAGTACATAAATCGAGTTTTTGCAATATAATCTTGTTGAAAAGCTCGTAATCAATTGTATGAACTCTTAAATTTGGATTAAAACTTATTTTGCAACCCTTTTGTAAAGGTTTCGGACGAGTGGGTCTAAATGGGCCGAACAATGGACCCGTTAGAATATTAACTAAGTAAAAAGAACAGAAATCGGGTTTTTGCAATATAATCGTGTTGAAAAAGCTCTTAATCAATTATATGAACTCCTAAAATTTGATTAAAACTTATTTTGCGATCTTTTTTGTAAAGGCTTCGGACGAGCGGGTCTAAATGGGCCGAACAATGGACCCGTTAGAATTTTAACTGAGTAAAAAGTACATAAATCGAGTTTTTACAATATAATTGTGTTGAAAAGCTAGTAATCAATTGTATGAAGTCTTAAAATTGTATTAAAACATATTTTGCAACCCTTTTGAAGAGGTTTCGGATGAGCGGGTCTAAATGGGCCGAACAATGGACCCGTTGGAATTTTAACTGAGAAAAAGCACAAAAATCGAGTTTTTGCAATATAATTGTGTTGAAAAGCTCGTAATCAATTGTATGAACTCCTAAATTTGGATTAAAACTTATTTTGCAACCCTTTTGTAGAGGTTTCGGACGAGCGGGTCTAAATGGGCGAACAATGGACCCGTTAGAATATTAACTGAGTAAAAAGAACATAAATCGAGTTTTTGCAATATAATCGTGTTGAAAAGCTCTTAATCAATTATATGAACTCCTAAAATTTGATTAAAACTTATTTTGCGATCTTTTTTGTAAAGGTTATGGATGAGCGGGTCTAAATGGGCCGAACAATGGACCCGTTAGAATTTTAACTGAGTAAAAAGTACATAAATCGAGTTTTTGCAATATAATTGTGTTGAAAAGCTCGTAATCAATTGTATGAACTCCTAAATTTGGATTAAAACTTATTTTGCAACCCTTTTGTAAAGGTTTCGGACGAGCGGGTCTAAATGGGCCGAACAATGGACCCGTTAGAATTTTAACTGAGTAAAAAGTACAGAAATCAAGTTTTTGCAATATAATCGTGTTGAAAAGCTCTTAATCAATTATATAAACTCCTAAAATTTGTTTAAAACTTATTTTGTGATCTTTTTTGTAAAGGTTTCGGACGAGCGGGTCTAAATGGGCCGAACAATGGACCCGTTAGAATTTTAACTGAGTAAAATGTACATAAATAGAGTTTTTGCAATATAATCATGTTGAAAAGTTCGTAATCAATTGTATGAACTCCTAAATTTTGATTAAAACTTATTTTGCAAACCTTTTGTAGAGGTTTCGGACGAGCGGGTCTAAATGGGGCGAACAATGGACCCGTTGGAATTTTAACTGAGTAAAAAGCACAAAAATCGAGTTTTTGCAATATAATTGTGTTGAAAAGCTCGTAATCAATTGTATGAACTCCTAAATTTGGATTAAAACTTATTTTGCAACCCTTTTGTAGAGATTTCGGACGAGTGGGTCTAAATGGGCCGAACAATGGACCCGTTAGAATATTAACTAAGTAAAAAGAACAGAAATCAAGTTTTTGCAATATAATCGTGTTGAAAAGCTCTTAATCAATTATATGAACTCCTAAAATTTGATTAAAACTTATTTTGCGATCTTTTTTGTAAAGGCTTCGGACGAGCGGGTCTAAATGGGCCGAACAATGGACCCGTTAGAATTTTAACTGAGTAAAATGTACATAAATAGAGTTTTTGCAATATAATCATGTTGAAAAGTTCGTAATCAATTGTATGAACTCCTAAATTTTGATTAAAACTTATTTTGCAAACCTTTTGTAGAGGTTTCGGACGAGCGGGTCTAAATGGGGCGAACAATGGACCCGTTAGAATATTAACTGAGTAAAGAGAACATAAATCGAGTTTTTGCAATATAATCGTGTTGAAAAGCTCTTAATCAATTATATGAACTCCTAAAATTTGATTAAAACTTATTTTGCGATCTTTTTTGTAAAGGTTATGGATGAGCGGGTCTAAATGGGCCGAACAATGGACCCGTTAGAATTTTAACTGAGTAAAAAGTACATAAATCGAGTTTTTGCAATATAATCTTGTTGAAAAGCTCGTAATCAATTGTATGAACTCTTAAATTTGGATTAAAACTTATTTTGCAACCCTTTTGTAAAGGTTTCGGACGAGCGGGTCTAAATGGGCCGAACAATGGACCCGTTAGAATTTTAACTGAGTAAAAAGTACAAAAATCGAGTTTTTGCAATATAATCGTGTTGAAAAGCTCTTAATCAATTATATGAACTCCTAAAATTTGTTTAAAACTTATTTTGCGATCTTTTTTGTAAAGGTTTCGGACGAGCGGGTCTAAATGGGCCGAACAATGGACCCGTTAGAATTTTAACTGAGTAAAATGTACATAAATAGAGTTTTTGCAATATAATCATGTTGAAAAGTTCGTAATCAATTGTATGAACTCCTAAATTTTGATTAAAACTTATTTTGCAAACCTTTTGTAGAGGTTTCGGACGAGCGGGTCTAAATGGGGCGAACAATGGACCCGTTAGAATATTAACTGAGTAAAGAGAACATAAATCGAGTTTTTGCAATATAATCGTGTTGAAAAGCTCTTAATCAATTATATGAACTCCTAAAATTTGATTAAAACTTATTTTGCGATCTTTTTTGTAAAGGTTATGGATGAGCGGGTCTAAATGGGCCGAACAATGGACCCGTTAGAATTTTAACTGAGTAAAAAGTACATAAATCGAGTTTTTGCAATATAATCTTGTTGAAAAGCTCGTAATCAATTGTATGAACTCTTAAATTTGGATTAAAACTTATTTTGCAACCCTTTTGTAAAGGTTTCGGACGAGTGGGTCTAAATGGGCCGAACAATGGACCCGTTAGAATATTAACTAAGTAAAAAGAACAGAAATCGGGTTTTTGCAATATAATCGTGTTGAAAAAGCTCTTAATCAATTATATGAACTCCTAAAATTTGATTAAAACTTATTTTGCGATCTTTTTTGTAAAGGCTTCGGACGAGCGGGTCTAAATGGGCCGAACAATGGACCCGTTAGAATTTTAACTGAGTAAAAAGTACATAAATCGAGTTTTTACAATATAATTGTGTTGAAAAGCTAGTAATCAATTGTATGAAGTCTTAAATTTGCATTAAAACATATTTTGCAACCCTTTTGAAGAGGTTTCGGATGAGCGGGTCTAAATGGGCCGAACAATGGACCCGTTGGAATTTTAACTGAGAAAAAGCACAAAAATCGAGTTTTTGCAATATAATTGTGTTGAAAAGCTCGTAATCAATTGTATGAACTCCTAAATTTGGATTAAAACTTATTTTGCAACCCTTTTGTAGAGGTTTCGGACGAGCGGGTCTAAATGGGCGAACAATGGACCCGTTAGAATATTAACTGAGTAAAAAGAACATAAATCGAGTTTTTGCAATATAATCGTGTTGAAAAGCTCTTAATCAATTATATGAACTCCTAAAATTTGATTAAAACTTATTTTGCGATCTTTTTTGTAAAGGTTATGGATGAGCGGGTCTAAATGGGCCGAACAATGGACCCGTTAGAATTTTAACTGAGTAAAAAGTACATAAATCGAGTTTTTGCAATATAATTGTGTTGAAAAGCTCGTAATCAATTGTATGAACTCCTAAATTTGGATTAAAACTTATTTTGCAACCCTTTTGTAAAGGTTTCGGACGAGCGGGTCTAAATGGGCCGAACAATGGACCCGTTAGAATTTTAACTGAGTAAAAAGTACAGAAATCAAGTTTTTGCAATATAATCGTGTTGAAAAGCTCTTAATCAATTATATAAACTCCTAAAATTTGTTTAAAACTTATTTTGTGATCTTTTTTGTAAAGGTTTCGGACGAGCGGGTCTAAATGGGCCGAACAATGGACCCGTTAGAATTTTAACTGAGTAAAATGTACATAAATAGAGTTTTTGCAATATAATCATGTTGAAAAGTTCGTAATCAATTGTATGAACTCCTAAATTTTGATTAAAACTTATTTTGCAAACCTTTTGTAGAGGTTTCGGACGAGCGGGTCTAAATGGGGCGAACAATGGACCCGTTGGAATTTTAACTGAGTAAAAAGCACAAAAATCGAGTTTTTGCAATATAATTGTGTTGAAAAGCTCGTAATCAATTGTATGAACTCCTAAATTTGGATTAAAACTTATTTTGCAACCCTTTTGTAGAGATTTCGGACGAGTGGGTCTAAATGGGCCGAACAATGGACCCGTTAGAATATTAACTAAGTAAAAAGAACAGAAATCAAGTTTTTGCAATATAATCGTGTTGAAAAGCTCTTAATCAATTATATGAACTCCTAAAATTTGATTAAAACTTATTTTGCGATCTTTTTTGTAAAGGCTTCGGACGAGCGGGTCTAAATGGGCCGAACAATGGACCCGTTAGAATTTTAACTGAGTAAAATGTACATAAATAGAGTTTTTGCAATATAATCATGTTGAAAAGTTCGTAATCAATTGTATGAACTCCTAAATTTTGATTAAAACTTATTTTGCAAACCTTTTGTAGAGGTTTCGGACGAGCGGGTCTAAATGGGGCGAACAATGGACCCGTTAGAATATTAACTGAGTAAAGAGAACATAAATCGAGTTTTTGCAATATAATCGTGTTGAAAAGCTCTTAATCAATTATATGAACTCCTAAAATTTGATTAAAACTTATTTTGCGATCTTTTTTGTAAAGGTTATGGATGAGCGGGTCTAAATGGGCCGAACAATGGACCCGTTAGAATTTTAACTGAGTAAAAAGTACATAAATCGAGTTTTTGCAATATAATCTTGTTGAAAAGCTCGTAATCAATTGTATGAACTCTTAAATTTGGATTAAAACTTATTTTGCAACCCTTTTGTAAAGGTTTCGGACGAGCGGGTCTAAATGGGCCGAACAATGGACCCGTTAGAATTTTAACTGAGTAAAAAGTACAAAAATCGAGTTTTTGCAATATAATCGTGTTGAAAAGCTCTTAATCAATTATATGAACTCCTAAAATTTGTTTAAAACTTATTTTGCGATCTTTTTTGTAAAGGTTTCGGACGAGCGGGTCTAAATGGGCCGAACAATGGACCCGTTAGAATTTTAACTGAGTAAAATGTACATAAATAGAGTTTTTGCAATATAATCATGTTGAAAAGTTCGTAATCAATTGTATGAACTCCTAAATTTTGATTAAAACTTATTTTGCAAACCTTTTGTAGAGGTTTCGGACGAGCGGGTCTAAATGGGGCGAACAATGGACCCGTTAGAATATTAACTGAGTAAAGAGAACATAAATCGAGTTTTTGCAATATAATCGTGTTGAAAAGCTCTTAATCAATTATATGAACTCCTAAAATTTGATTAAAACTTATTTTGCGATCTTTTTTGTAAAGGTTATGGATGAGCGGGTCTAAATGGGCCGAACAATGGACCCGTTAGAATTTTAACTGAGTAAAAAGTACATAAATCGAGTTTTTGCAATATAATCTTGTTGAAAAGCTCGTAATCAATTGTATGAACTCTTAAATTTGGATTAAAACTTATTTTGCAACCCTTTTGTAAAGGTTTCGGACGAGTGGGTCTAAATGGGCCGAACAATGGACCCGTTAGAATATTAACTAAGTAAAAAGAACAGAAATCGGGTTTTTGCAATATAATCGTGTTGAAAAAGCTCTTAATCAATTATATGAACTCCTAAAATTTGATTAAAACTTATTTTGCGATCTTTTTTGTAAAGGCTTCGGACGAGCGGGTCTAAATGGGCCGAACAATGGACCCGTTAGAATTTTAACTGAGTAAAAAGTACATAAATCGAGTTTTTACAATATAATTGTGTTGAAAAGCTAGTAATCAATTGTATGAAGTCTTAAATTTGTATTAAAACATATTTTGCAACCCTTTTGAAGAGGTTTCGGATGAGCGGGTCTAAATGGGCCGAACAATGGACCCGTTGGAATTTTAACTGAGAAAAAGCACAAAAATCGAGTTTTTGCAATATAATTGTGTTGAAAAGCTCGTAATCAATTGTATGAACTCCTAAATTTGGATTAAAACTTATTTTGCAACCCTTTTGTAGAGGTTTCGGACGAGCGGGTCTAAATGGGCGAACAATGGACCCGTTAGAATATTAACTGAGTAAAAAGAACATAAATCGAGTTTTTGCAATATAATCGTGTTGAAAAGCTCTTAATCAATTATATGAACTCCTAAAATTTGATTAAAACTTATTTTGCGATCTTTTTTGTAAAGGTTATGGATGAGCGGGTCTAAATGGGCCGAACAATGGACCCGTTAGAATTTTAACTGAGTAAAAAGTACATAAATCGAGTTTTTGCAATATAATTGTGTTGAAAAGCTCGTAATCAATTGTATGAACTCCTAAATTTGGATTAAAACTTATTTTGCAACCCTTTTGTAAAGGTTTCGGACGAGCGGGTCTAAATGGGCCGAACAATGGACACGTTAGAATTTTAACTGAGTAAAAAGTACAGAAATCAAGTTTTTGCAATATAATCGTGTTGAAAAGCTCTTAATCAGTTATATGAACTCCTAAAATTTGTTTAAAACTTATTTTGCGATCTTTTTTGTAAAGGTTTCGGACGAGCGGGTCTAAATGGGCCGAACAATGGACCCGTTAGAATTTTAACTAAGTAAAATGTACATAAATAGAGTTTTTGCAATATAATCATGTTGAAAAGTTCGTAATCAATTGTATGAACTCCTAAATTTTGATTAAAACTTATTTTGCAAACCTTTTGTAGAGGTTTCGGACGAGCGGGTCTAAATGGGGCGAACAATGGACCCGTTGGAATTTTAACTGAGTAAAAAGCACAAAAATCGAGTTTTTGCAATATAATTGTGTTGAAAAGCTCGTAATCAATTGTATGAACTCCTAAATTTGGATTAAAACTTATTTTGCAACCCTTTTGTAGAGGTTTCGGACGAGCGGTTCTAAATGGGCGAACAATGGACCCGTTAGAATATTAACTGAGTAAAGAGAACATAAATCGAGTTTTTGCAATATAATCGTGTTGAAAAGCTCTTAATCAATTATATGAACTCCTAAAATTTGATTAAAACTTATTTTGCGATCTTTTTTGTAAAGGTTATGGATGAGCGGGTCTAAATGGGCCGAACAATGGACCCGTTAGAATTTTAACTGAGTAAAAAGTACATAAATCGAGTTTTTGCAATATAATCTTGTTGAAAAGCTCGTAATCAATTGTATGAACTCTTAAATTTGGATTAAAACTTATTTTGCAACCCTTTTGTAAAGGTTTCGGACGAGTGGGTCTAAATGGGCCGAACAATGGACCCGTTAGAATATTAACTAAGTAAAAAGAACAGAAATCGGGTTTTTGCAATATAATCGTGTTGAAAAAGCTCTTAATCAATTATATGAACTCCTAAAATTTGATTAAAACTTATTTTGCGATCTTTTTTGTAAAGGCTTCGGACGAGCGGGTCTAAATGGGCCGAACAATGGACCCGTTAGAATTTTAACTGAGTAAAAAGTACATAAATCGAGTTTTTACAATATAATTGTGTTGAAAAGCTAGTAATCAATTGTATGAAGTCTTAAATTTGTATTAAAACATATTTTGCAACCCTTTTGAAGAGGTTTCGGATGAGCGGGTCTAAATGGGCCGAACAATGGACCCGTTGGAATTTTAACTGAGAAAAAGCACAAAAATCGAGTTTTTGCAATATAATTGTGTTGAAAAGCTCGTAATCAATTGTATGAACTCCTAAATTTGGATTAAAACTTATTTTGCAACCCTTTTGTAGAGGTTTCGGACGAGCGGGTCTAAATGGGCGAACAATGGACCCGTTAGAATATTAACTGAGTAAAAAGAACATAAATCGAGTTTTTGCAATATAATCGTGTTGAAAAGCTCTTAATCAATTATATGAACTCCTAAAATTTGATTAAAACTTATTTTGCGATCTTTTTTGTAAAGGTTATGGATGAGCGGGTCTAAATGGGCCGAACAATGGACCCGTTAGAATTTTAACTGAGTAAAAAGTACATAAATCGAGTTTTTGCAATATAATTGTGTTGAAAAGCTCGTAATCAATTGTATGAACTCCTAAATTTGGATTAAAACTTATTTTGCAACCCTTTTGTAAAGGTTTCGGACGAGCGGGTCTAAATGGGCCGAACAATGGACACGTTAGAATTTTAACTGAGTAAAAAGTACAGAAATCAAGTTTTTGCAATATAATCGTGTTGAAAAGCTCTTAATCAGTTATATGAACTCCTAAAATTTGTTTAAAACTTATTTTGCGATCTTTTTTGTAAAGGTTTCGGACGAGCGGGTCTAAATGGGCCGAACAATGGACCCGTTAGAATTTTAACTGAGTAAAATGTACATAAATAGAGTTTTTGCAATATAATCATGTTGAAAAGTTCGTAATCAATTGTATGAACTCCTAAATTTTGATTAAAACTTATTTTGCAAACCTTTTGTAGAGGTTTCGGACGAGCGGGTCTAAATGGGGCGAACAATGGACCCGTTGGAATTTTAACTGAGTAAAAAGCACAAAAATCGAGTTTTTGCAATATAATTGTGTTGAAAAGCTCGTAATCAATTGTATGAACTCCTAAATTTGGATTAAAACTTATTTTGCAACCCTTTTGTAGAGATTTCGGACGAGTGGGTCTAAATGGGCCGAACAATGGACCCGTTAGAATATTAACTAAGTAAAAAGAACAGAAATCAAGTTTTTGCAATATAATCGTGTTGAAAAGCTCTTAATCAATTATATGAACTCCTAAAATTTGATTAAAACTTATTTTGCGATCTTTTTTGTAAAGGCTTCGGTCGAGCGGGTCTAAATGGGCCGAACAATGGACCCGTTAGAATTTTAACTGAGTAAAAAGTACATAAATCGAGTTTTTACAATATAATTGTGTTGAAAAGCTCGTAATCAATTGTATGAAGTCTTAAATTTGTATTAAAACATATTTTGCAACCCTTTTGTAGAGGTTTCGGATGAGCAGGTCTAAATGGGCCGAACAATGGACCCGTTGGAATTTTAACTGAGTAAAAAGCACAAAAATCGAGTTTTTGCAATATAATTGTGTTGAAAAGCTCGTAATCAATTGTATGAACTCCTAAATTTGGATTAAAACTTATTTTGCAACCCTTTTGTAGAGGTTTCGGACGAGCGGGTCTAAATGGGCGAACAATGGACCCGTTAGAATATTAACTGAGTAAAAAGAACATAAATCGAGTTTTTGCAATATAATCGTGTTGAAAAGCTCTTAATCAATTATATGAACTCCTAAAATTTGATTAAAACTTATTTTGCGATCTTTTTTGTAAAGGTTATGGATGAGCGGGTCTAAATGGGCCGAACAATGGACCCGTTAGAATTTTAACTGAGTAAAAAGTACATAAATCGAGTTTTTGCAATATAATTGTGTTGAAAAGCTCGTAATCAATTGTATGAACTCCTAAATTTGGATTAAAACTTATTTTGCAACCCTTTTGTAAAGGTTTCGGACGAGCGGGTCTAAATGGGCCGAACAATGGACCCGTTAGAATTTTAACTGAGTAAAAAGTACAGAAATCAAGTTTTTGCAATATAATCTTGTTGAAAAGCTCTTAATCAATTATATGAACTCCTAAAATTTGTTTAAAACTTATTTTGCGATCTTTTTTGTAAAGGTTTCGGACGAGCGGGTCTAAATGGGCCGAACAATGGACCCGTTAGAATTTTAACTGAGTAAAATGTACATAAATAGAGTTTTTGCAATATAATCATGTTGAAAAGTTCGTAATCAATTGTATGAACTCCTAAATTTTGATTAAAACTTATTTTGCAAACCTTTTGTAGAGGTTTCGGACGAGCGGGTCTAAATGGGGCGAACAATGGACCCGTTGGAATTTTAACTGAGTAAAAAGCACAAAAATCGAGTTTTTGCAATATAATTGTGTTGAAAAGCTCGTAATCAATTGTATGAACTCCTAAATTTGGATTAAAACTTATTTTGCAACCCTTTTGTAAAGGTTTCGGACGAGCGGGTCTAAATGGGCCGAACAATGGACCCGTTAGAATTTTAACTGAGTAAAAAGTACAGAAATCAAGTTTTTGCAATATAATCGTGTTGAAAAGCTCTTAATCAATTATATGAACTCCTAAAATTTGTTAAAACTTATTTTGCGATCTTTTTTGTAAAGGCTTCGGACGAGCGGGTCTAAATGGGCCGAACAATGGACCCGTTAGAATTTTAACTGAGTAAAATGTACATAAATAGAGTTTTTGCAATATAATCATGTTGAAAAGTTCGTAATCAATTGTATGAAGTCTTAAATTTGTATTAAAACATATTTTGCAACCCTTTTGTAGAGGTTTCGGATGAGCGGGTCTAAATGGGCCGAACAATGGACCCGTTGGAATTTTAACTGAGTAAAAAGCACAAAAATCGAGTTTTTGCAATATAATTGTGTTGAAAAGCTCGTAATCAATTGTATGAACTCCTAAATTTGGATTAAAACATATTTTGCAACCCTTTTGTAGAGGTTTCGGACGAGCGGGTCTAAATGGGCGAACAATGGACCCGTTAGAATATTAACTGAGTAAAAAGAACATAAATCGAGTTTTTGCAATATAATCGTGTTGAAAAGCTCTTAATCAATTATATGAACTCCTAAAATTTGATTAAAACTTATTTTGCGATCTTTTTTGTAAAGGTTATGGATGAGCGGGTCTAAATGGGCCGAACAATGGACCCGTTAGAATTTTAACTGAGTAAAAAGTACATAAATAGAGTTTTTGCAATATAATCTTGTTGGAAAGCTCGTAATCAATTGTATGAACTTCTAAATTTTGATCAAAACTTATTTTGCAACCCTTTTGTAGAGGTTTCGGACGAGCGGGTCTAAATGGGCCTAACAATGGACCCGTTGGAATTTTAACTGAGTAAAAAGCACAAAAATCGAGTTTTTGCAATATAATTGTGTTGAAAAGCTCGTAATCAATTGTATGAACTCCTAAATTTGGATTAAAACTTATTTTGCAACCCTTTTGTAGAGGTTTCGGACGAGCGGTTCTAAATGGGCGAACAATGGACCCGTTAGAATATTAACTGAGTAAAGAGAACATAAATCGAGTTTTTGCAATATAATCGTGTTGAAAAGCTCTTAATCAATTATCTGAACTCCTAAAATTTGATTAAAACTTATTTTGCGATCTTTTTTGTAAAGGTTATGGATGAGCGGGTCTAAATGGGCCGAACAATGGACCCGTTAGAATTTTAACTGAGTAAAAAGTACATAAATCGAGATTTGGAATATAATCTTGTTGAAAAGCTCGTAATCAATTGTATGAACTCTTAAATTTGGATTAAAACTTATTTTGCAACCCTTTTGTAAAGGTTTCGGACGAGCGGGTCTAAATGGGCCGAACAATGGACCCGTTAGAATTTTAACTGAGTAAAAAGTACAAAAATCGAGTTTTTGCAATATAATCGTGTTGAAAAGCTCTTAATCAATTATATGAACTCCTAAAATTTGTTTAAAACTTATTTTGCGATCTTTTTTGTAAAGGTTTCGGACGAGCGGGTCTAAATGGGCCGAACAATGGACCCGTTAGAATTTTAACTGAGTAAAATGTACATAAATAGAGTTTTTGCAATATAATCATGTTGAAAAGTTCGTAATCAATTGTATGAACTCCTAAATTTTGATTAAAACTTATTTTGCAAACCTTTTGTAGAGGTTTCGGACGAGCAGGTCTAAATGGGCCGAACAATGGACCCGTTGGAATTTTAACTGAGTAAAAAGCACAAAAATCGAGTTTTTGCAATATAATTGTGTTGAAAAGCTCGTAATCAATTGTATGAACTCCTAAATTTGGATTAAAACTTATTTTGCAATCCTTTTGTAGAGATTTCGGACGAGTGGGTCTAAATGGGCCGAACAATGGACCCGTTAGAATATTAACTAAGTAAAAAGAACAGAAATCGTGTTTTTGCAATATAATCGTGTTGAAAAGCTCTTAATCAATTATATGAACTCCTAAAATTTGATTAAAACTTATTTTGCGATCTTTTTTGTAAAGGTTATAGATGAGCGGGTCTAAATGGGCCGAACAATGGACCCGTTAGAATTTTAACTGAGTAAAAAGTACATAAATCGAGTTTTTGCAATATAATCTTGTTGAAAAGCTCGTAATCAATTGTATGAACTTCTAAATTTTGATCAAAACTTATTTTGCAACCCTTTTGTAGAGGTTTCGGACGAGCGGGTCTAAATGGGCCTAACAATGGACCCGTTGGAATTTTAACCGAGTAAAAAGCACAAAAATCGAGTTTTTGCAATATAATTGTGTTGAAAAGCTCGTAATCAATTGTATGAACTCCTAAATTTGGATTAAAACTTATTTTGCAACCCTTTTGTAGAGGTTTCGGACGAGCGGGTCTAAATGGGCGAACAATGGACCCGTTAGAATATTAACAGAGTAAAGAGAACATAAATCGAGTTTTTGCAATATAATCGTGTTGAAAAGCTCTTAATCAATTATATGAACTCCTAAAATTTGATTAAAACTTATTTTGCGATCTTTTTTGTAAAGGTTATGGATGAGCGGGTCTAAATGGGCCGAACAATGGACCCGTTAGAATTTTAACTGAGTAAAAAGTACATAAATCGAGTTTTTGCAATATAATCTTGTTGAAAAGCTCGTAATCAATTGTATGAACTTCTAAATTTTGATCAAAACTTATTTTGCAACCCTTTTGTAGAGGTTTCGGACGAGCGGGTCTAAATGGGCCTAACAATGGACCCGTTGGAATTTTAACCGAGTAAAAAGCACAAAAATCGAGTTTTTGCAATATAATTGTGTTGAAAAGCTCGTAATCAATTGTATGAACTCCTAAATTTGGATTAAAACTTATTTTGCAACCCTTTTGTAGAGATTTCGGACGAGTGGGTCTAAATGGGCCGAACAATGGACCGGTTAGAATATTAACTAAGTAAAAAGAACAGAAATCAAGTTTTTGCAATATAATCGTGTTGAAAAGCTCTTAATCAATTATATGAACTCCTAAAATTTGATTAAAACTTATTTTGCGATCTTTTTTGTAAAGGCTTCGGACGAACGGGTCTAAATGGGCCGAACAATGGACCCGTTAGAATTTTAACTGAGTAAAAAGTACATAAATCGAGTTTTTACAATATAATTGTGTTGAAAAGCTCGTAATCAATTGTATGAAGTCTTAAATTTGTATTAAAACATATTTTGCAACCCTTTTGTAGAGGTTTCGGATGAGCAGGTCTAAATGGGCCGAACAATGGACCCGTTGGAATTTTAACTGAGTAAAAAGCACAAAAATCGAGTTTTTGCAATATAATTGTGTTGAAAAGCTCGTAATCAATTGTATGAACTCCTAAATTTGGATTAAAACTTATTTTGCAACCCTTTTGTAGAGGTTTCGGACGAGCGGGTCTAAATGGGCGAACAATGGACCCGTTAGAATATTAACTGAGTAAAAAGAACATAAATAGAGTTTTTGCAATATAATCATGTTGAAAAGTTCGTAATCAATTGTATGAACTCCTAAATTTTGATTAAAACTTATTTTGCAAACCTTTTGTAGAGGTTTCGGACGAGCGGGTCTAAATGGGCGAACAATGGACCCGTTAGAATTTTAACTGAGTAAAAAGCACAAAAATCGAGTTTTTGCAATATAATTGTGTTGAAAAGCTCGTAATCAATTGTATGAACTCCTAAATTTGGATTAAAACTTATTTTGCAACCCTTTTGTAAAGGTTTCGGACGAGCGGGTCTAAATGGGCCGAACAATGGACCCGTTAGAATTTTAACTGAGTAAAAAGTACAGAAATCAAGTTTTTGCAATATAATCGTGTTGAAAAGCTCTTAATCAATTATATGAACTCCTAAAATTTGTTAAAACTTATTTTGCGATCTTTTTTGTAAAGGCTTCGGACGAGCGGGTCTAAATGGGCCGAACAATGGACCCGTTAGAATTTTAACTGAGTAAAATGTACATAAATAGAGTTTTTGCAATATAATCATGTTGAAAAGTTCGTAATCAATTGTATGAAGTCTTAAATTTGTATTAAAACATATTTTGCAACCCTTTTGTAGAGGTTTCGGATGAGCGGGTCTAAATGGGCCGAACAATGGACCCGTTGGAATTTTAACTGAGTAAAAAGCACAAAGATCGAGTTTTTGCAATATAATTGTGTTGAAAAGCTCGTAATCAATAGTATGAACTCCTAAATTTGGATTAAAACTTATTTTGCAACCCTTTTGTAGAGGTTTCGGACGAGCGGGTCTAAATGGGCGAACAATGGACCCGTTAGAATATTAACTGAGTAAAAAGAACATAAATCGAGTTTTTGCAATATAATCGTGTTGAAAAGCTCTTAATCAATTATATGAACTCCTAAAATTTGATTAAAACTTATTTTGCGCTCTTTTTTGTAAAGGTTATGGATGAGCGGGTCTAAATGGGCCGAACAATGGACCCGTTAGAATTTTAACTGAGTAAAAAGTACATAAATAGAGTTTTTGCAATATAATCTTGTTGGAAAGCTCGTAATCAATTGTATGAACTTCTAAATTTTGATCAAAACTTATTTTGCAACCCTTTTGTAGAGGTTTCGGACGAGCGGGTCTAAATGGGCCTAACAATGGACCCGTTGGAATTTTAACTGAGTAAAAAGCACAAAAATCGAGTTTTTGCAATATAATTGTGTTGAAAAGCTCGTAATCAATTGTATGAACTCCTAAATTTGGATTAAAACTTATTTTGCAACCCTTTTGTAGAGGTTTCGGACGAGCGGGTCTAAATGGGCGAACAATGGACCCGTTAGAATATTAACTGAGTAAAGAGAACATAAATCGAGTTTTTGCAATATAATCGTGTTGAAAAGCTCTTAATCAATTATCTGAACTCCTAAAATTTGATTAAAACTTATTTTGCGATCTTTTTTGTAAAGGTTATGGATGAGCGGGTCTAAATGGGCCGAACAATGGACCCGTTAGAATTTTAACTGAGTAAAAAGTACATAAATCGAGATTTTGCAATATAATCTTGTTGAAAAGCTCGTAATCAATTGTATGAACTCTTAAATTTGGATTAAAACTTATTTTGCAACCCTTTTGTAAAGGTTTCGGACGAGCGGGTCTAAATGGGCCGAACAATGGACCCGTTAGAATTTTAACTGAGTAAAAAGTACAAAAATCGAGTTTTTGCAATATAATCGTGTTGAAAAGCTCTTAATCAATTATATGAACTCCTAAAATTTGTTTAAAACTTATTTTGCGATCTTTTTTGTAAAGGTTTCGGACGAGCGGGTCTAAATGGGCCGAACAATGGACCCGTTAGAATTTTAACTGAGTAAAATGTACATAAATAGAGTTTTTGCAATATAATCATGTTGAAAAGTTCGTAATCAATTGTATGAACTCCTAAATTTTGATTAAAACTTATTTTGCAAACCTTTTGTAGAGGTTTCGGACGAGCAGGTCTAAATGGGCAGAACAATGGACCCGTTGGAATTTTAACTGAGTAAAAAGCACAAAAATCGAGTTTTTGCAATATAATTGTGTTGAAAAGCTCGTAATCAATTGTATGAACTCCTAAATTTGGATTAAAACTTATTTTGCAATCCTTTTGTAGAGATTTCGGACGAGTGGGTCTAAATGGGCCGAACAATGGACCCGTTAGAATATTAACTAAGTAAAAAGAACAGAAATCGTGTTTTTGCAATATAATCGTGTTGAAAAGCTCTTAATCAATTATATGAACTCCTAAAATTTGATTAAAACTTATTTTGCGATCTTTTTTGTAAAGGTTATGGATGAGCGGGTCTAAATGGGCCGAACAATGGACCCGTTAGAATATTAACTGAGTAAAAAGTACATAAATCGAGTTTTTGCAATATAATCTTGTTGAAAAGCTCGTAATCAATTGTATGAACTTCTAAATTTTGATCAAAACTTATTTTCCAACCCTTTTGTAGAGGTTTCGGACGAGCGGGTCTAAATGGGCCTAACAATGGACCCGTTGGAATTTTAACCGAGTAAAAAGCACAAAAATCGAGTTTTTGCAATATAATTGTGTTGAAAAGCTCGTAATCAATTGTATGAACTCCTAAATTTGGATTAAAACTTATTTTGCAACCCTTTTGTAGAGGTTTCGGACGAGCGGGTCTAAATGGGCGAACAATGGACCCGTTAGAATATTAACTGAGTAAAAAGAACATAAATCGAGTTTTTGCAATATAATCGTGTTGAAAAGCTCTTAATCAATTATATGAACTCCTAAAATTTGATTAAAACTTATTTTGCGATCTTTTTTGTAAAGGTTATGGATGAGCGGGTCTAAATGGGCCGAACAATGGACCCGTTAGAATTTTAACTGAGTAAAAAGTACATAAATCGAGTTTTTGCAATATAATCTTGTTGAAAAGCTCGTAATCAATTGTATGAACTCTTAAATTTGGATTAAAACTTATTTTGCAACCCTTTTGTAAAGGTTTCGGACGAGCGGGTCTAAATGGGCCGAACAATGGACCCGTTAGAATTTTAACTGAGTAAAAAGTACAGAAATCAAGTTTTTGCAATATAATCGTGTTGAAAAGCTCTTAATCAATTATAAGAACTCCTAAAATATGTTTAAAACTTATTTTGCGATCTTTTTTGTAAAGGTTTCGGACGAGAGGGTCTAAATGGGCCGAACAATGGACCCGTTAGAATTTTAACTGAGTAGAAAGTACAAAAAGTGAGTTTTTGCAATATAATCTGTTTGAAAATATCTTAATCAATTGTATGAACTCCTAAATTTGGATTAAAACTTATTTTGCAACCCTTTTTGTAGAGGTTTCGGACGAGCGGGTCTAAATGGGGCGAACAATGGACCCGTTGGAATTTTAACTGAGTAAAAAGCACAAAAATCGAGTTTTTGCAATATAATTGTGTTGAAAAGCTCGTAATCAATTGTATGAACTCCTAAATTTGGATTAAAACTTATTTTGCAACCCTTTGTAGAGATTTCGGACGAGTGGGTCTAAATGGGCCGAACAATGGACCCGTTAGAATATTAACTAAGTAAAAAGAACAGAAATCGGGTTTTTGCAATATAATCGTGTTGAAAAGCTCTTAATCAATTATATGAACTCCTAAAATTTGATTAAAACTTATTTTGCGATCTTTTTTGTAAAGGCTTCGGACGAGCGGGTCTAAATGGGCCGAACAATGGACCCGTTAGATTTTTAACTGAGTAAAAAGTACATAAATCGAGTTTTTACAATATAATTGTGTTGAAAAGCTCGTAATCAATTGTATGAAGTCCTAAATTTTGATTAAAACATATTTTGCAACCCTTTTGTAGAGGTTTCGGATGAGCGGGTCTAAATGGGCCGAACAATGGACCCGTTGGAATTTTAACTGAGTAAAAAGCACAAAA
The DNA here is from genome assembly GCA_030270665.1 of Hibiscus trionum. NCBI lineage: Eukaryota > Viridiplantae > Streptophyta > Magnoliopsida > Malvales > Malvaceae > Hibiscus > Hibiscus trionum. The sequence continues at coordinate 29,641,444 of BSYR01000010.1, read as the reverse complement.
ATCGAGTTTTTGCAATATAATTGTGTTGAAAAGCTCGTAATCAATTGTATGAACTCCTAAATTTGGATTAAAACTTATTTTGCAACCTTTTTGTAGAGGTTTCGGACGAGCGGGTCTAAATGGGCGAACAATGGACCCGTTAGAATATTAACTGAGTAAAAAGAACATAAATCGAGTTTTTGCAATATAATCGTGTTGAAAAGCTCTTTATCAATTATATGAACTCCTAAAATTTGATTAAAACTTATTTTGCGATCTTTTTTGTAAATGTTATGGATGAGCGGGTCTAAATGGGCCGAACAATGGACCCGTTAGAATTTTAACTGAGTAAAAAGTACATAAATTGAGTTTTTGCAATATAATCTTGTTGAAAAGCTCGTAATCAATTGTATGAACTTCTAAATTTTCATCAAAACTTATTTTGCAACCCTTTTGTAGAGGTTTCGGACGAGCGGGTCTAAATGAGCCTAACAATGGACCCGTTAGAATTTTACCTATGTAAAAAGAACAAAAGTCGAGTTTTTGCAATATAATTGTGTTGAAAAGTTCGTAATCAATTGTATGAACTCCTAAATTTGGATTAAAACTTATTTTGCAACCCTTTTGTAGAGGTTTCGGACCAGCGGGTTTAATGGGCCGAACAATGGACCCGTTAGAATTTTACCTGAGTAAAAAGTAAAGAAATCAAGTTTTTGCAATATAGTCGTGTTGAAAAGCTCGTAATCAATTATATGAAATCCTAAAATTTGTCTCTAACTTGTTTTGCGGTTTTTTTGTAGAGGTTTCGGACGAGCGAGTCTAATTGGGGCGAACAATGGACCCTTTAGAATTTTAACTGAGTAAAAAGAGAAGAAATCGAGTTTTTGCAATATAATCGTGTTGGAAAGCTCGTAAACAATTGTATGAACTCCTAAATTTGGATTAAAACTTATTTTGCAACCCTTTTGTAGAGGTTTCAGACGAGCGGGTCTAAATGGGGCGAACAATGGACCCTTTAGAATTTTAATTGAGTAAAAAGAGAAGAAATCGAGTTTTTGCAATATAATCGTGTTGAAAAGCTCGTAATCAATTGTATGAACTCCTAAATTTGGATTAAAACTTATTTTGCAACCCTTTTGTAGTGGTTTAGGACGAGCGGGTCTAAATGGGCCGAACAATGGACCCGTTAGAATATTAACTGAAGTGGCACAGGCAATGCCACAATATATAATGTCATGCTACCTACTGCCACAAAATATCATAGATGACATGATTGTCTCTATCCGCCGTTATTGGTGGTCAGGACGTAGCAATAGGCGAGGATGGCCACTGCTTTCTTGGGAGTCCCTCTATACCCGCAAATCAGCAGGGAGACTCGGCTTTCGTGACCTCTACCATTTTAATCCAAATTCTAACGGTCCATTCTTCGTCCCATTTAGACCCGCTCGTCCGAAACCTCTACAAAAAGGGCTGCAAAATAAGTTTTAATCCAAATTTAGGAGTTCATATAATTGATTATGAGCTTTTTAACAAGATTATATTGCAAAAATTCGATTTCTGTACTTTTTACTCAGTTAAAGTTCTAACGGGTCCATTGTTCGGCCCATTTAGACCCGCTCATCCGAAACCTCTACAAAAATGACCACAAAACAAGTTTTAATCCAAATTTAGGAGTTCATACAATTTATGGTAAACTATACTAATGACCACCGAACTATGGGGTTGGTGTCGATTTGACCACTATATTTTCAATTGTGTCAAATATACCACTTAACTATTTAAATGGTTCCAATTAAGCCACTCGCCGTTAAAAAAAACGAAAAAGTTGACGGAACTGTTAAAAAAATTGGTATAATTACACATTTAGTCCGTTATATTTATACAATATATCAATTTACTCCTAATTTTAATCTAATAAAATAAATTAATTATTTAATAAGATGGTGACACGTGTCACCACCTTATTGGACGTCTTTAATTATTTTTATTTAATTTATTTAATTAATTTTCCACCTCCAATCAGGTGGTGACACGTGTCACCCAATTGGAGGTGGAAAAATGAGAGGAACAAACGCCCCCATCAAGGATCAAACCTGTGACCTTGGAGCAACCAAGGTTTGTGTTTACCACTGAACCAAGCACACTTTTGTACTTTATGATACAACATTTAATATATGTGTTTAATGATTGTTAGTGCCCAGGAAAATGAAAGAAAAGAATGTGCACTTAGGTGGATTTGAACCAGGGACCTTAGGATGCATAGCACAAGTGCTTGCCACTGCACCAAGTGAATAATTTGTGATATGTTGTACAACATTTAATATATGTATTATATAATTTTTAATGCTTGGAAAAAGGAAGAAAATGTAATTTTAAGAAACTCGAACATAATATTCTTATGATGCATAAAAACATCTAAACCAATTAAATAAATCTAATAACTAAATTAAAGTTAAGAATATTAAATTATGTTTGTGAGTTTGAAATCGCTAAATGAATTTAATATAATTTTTAATTTTTTAATATAATTATATATATAATAATTTAATTAATTTTTTAGTAAATATTAAAATTATTAATCAAGTTAAAAAATCATTATATACGTGAAATTATAAAAATAAATCTGGAACTAAAAAATATATTAAATTTAGATTAATATATAAAAATTTTAAAATGATTTTTCTATTAAAAAATTAAAAAATAATATTAAATTTTTTATTTTAAATCGTGCATAATTTAAAATATATACAAAATATTCTTAACTTTAATTTAGTTATTAGATTTATTTAATTGGTTTAGATGTTTTTATGCATCATAAGAATATTATGTTCGAGTTTCTTAAAATTACATTTTCTTCCTTTTTCCAAGCATTAAAAATTATATAATACATATATTAAATGTTGTACAATATATCATAAATTATTCACTTGGTGCAGTGGCAAGCACTTGTGCTATGCATCCTAAGGTCCCTGGTTCGAATCCACCCAAGTGCACATTCTTTTCTTTCATTTTCCTGGGCACTAACAATCATTAAACACATATATTAAATGTTGTATCTTAAAGCACAAAAGTGTGCTTGGTTCAGTGGCAAACACAAACCTTGGTTGCTCCAAGGTCACAGGTTCGATCCATGATGGGGGCGTTTGTTCCTCTCATTTTTCCACCTCCAATTGGGTGACACGTGTCACCACCTGATTGGAGGTGGAAAATTAATTAAATAAATTAAATAAAAATAATTAAAGACGTCCAATAAGGTGGTGACACGTGTCACCATCTTATTAAATAATTAATTTATTTTATTAGATTAAAATTAGGAGTAAATTGATATATTGTATAAATATAAAGGACCAAATGTGTAATTATACCAATTTTTTTAACAGTTCCGTCAACTTTTTCTGTTTTTTTAACGGCGAGTGGCTTAATTGGAACCATTTAAATAGTTAAGTGGTATATTTGACACAATTGAAAATATAGTGGTCAAATCGACACCAACCCCATAGTTCGGTGGTCATTAGTATAGTTTACCCTACAATTTATTACGAGCTTTTCAACACGATTATATTGTAAAAATTCAAATTCTGTACTTTTTACTCAGTTAAAATTCTAACAGGTCCATTTTACGGCCCATTTAGACCCGCTCGTCCAAAACCTCCACAAAAAGGACCACAAAACAAGTTTTAATCAAAATTTAGGAGTTCATACAATTTATTACGAGCTTTTCAACACGATTATATTGCAAAAACTCGATTCTGTACTTTTTACTCATTTAAATTCTAACGAGTCCATTGTTCGGCCCAATAAGAACAGCTCGTCCGAAATCTCAACAAAAAAGACCGCAAAATAAGTTATAATCAAATTTTAGGAGTTCATATAATTGATTACGAGCTTTTCAACACGATTATTTTGCTAAAACTCAATTTTTGTACTTTTTACTCGGTTAAAACTCTAACAGGTCCATTGTTTGACCCATTTAGACCCGCTCGTTCGAAACCTTACAAAAAGGACCGTAAAATTAGTTTTAATCAAAATTTAGAACTTCATATAATTGATTACGAGCTTTTCAACACGATTATATTGAAAAAACTTAATTTCTGTACTTTTTACTCAGGTAAAATTCTAACGGGTCCATTGTTCGTCCCATTTAGACTCGCTCATCCGAAACCTCTACAAAAATGACCGACAAACAAGTTTTAATCAAATTTTAGGAGTTCATATAATTGATTACGAGCTTTTCAACACGATTATATTGCAAAAACTCGATTTTTGTACTTTTTACTCAGTTAAAATTCTAACGGGTCCATTGTTCGGCCCATTTAGACCCGCTCGTCCGAAACCTCTACAAAAGGGTTGCAAAATAAGTTTTAATCCAAATTTTGGAGTTTATACAATTGATTATAAGCTTTTCAACACAATTATATTGAAAAAACTCAATTTCTGTACTTTTTACCCAGTTACAATTCTAACGGGTCCATTGTTCGGCCCATTTAGACCCGCTCGTCCGAAACCTCTACAAAAAAGACCCTAAAACAAGTTTTAATCAAATCTTAGGAGTTCTTATAATTGATTACGAGCTTTTCAACACGATTATATTGCAAAAACTCGATTTCTGTAATTTTTACTCAGTTAAAATTCTAACGGGTCCATTGTTCGCCCATTTAGACCCGCTCGTCCGAAATCTCTACAAAAGGGTTGCAAAATAAGTTTTAATCCAAATTTAGAAGTTCATACAGTTGATTACGATATTTTCAACACAATTATATTGCAAAAACTCGATTTCTATACTTAGTTAAAATTCTAACGGGTCCATTGTTCGGCCCATTTAGACCCGCTCGTCTGAAACCTCTACAAAAAAGTCTGCAAAATAAGTTAGAATCAAATTTTAGGAGTTCATAGAATTGATTACGTGCTTTTCAACACGATTATATTGCAAAATCTCGATTACTGTAATTTTTACTCAGTTAAAATTCTATCAGGTCCATTGTTCGGCCCATTTAAATCGGCTCCTCCGAAACCTCTACAAAAAGGGCTGCAAAATAAGTTTTAATCCAAATTTAGGAGTTCATATAATTGATTACGAGCTATCCAACACGATTATATTGTAAAAACTCGATTTCTGTACTTTTTACTCCATTAAAAGTCTAATGGGTCCATTGTTTGGTCCATTTAGACCCGCTCGTCCGAAACCTCTACAAAAATGACCGCAAAACAAGTTATAATCAAATTTTAGGAGTTTATATAATTGATTACGAGCTTTTCAACACGATTATATTGCAAAAACTCAATTTATGTTCTTCTTACTCAGTTAAAATTCTAACGGGTCCAATGTTCGGCCCATTTAGACCCGCTCGTCCAAAAGCTCTATAAAAGGGTTGCAAAATAAGTTTTAATCCAAATTTAGGATTTCATAGAATTGATTACGAGCTTTTCAACATGATTATATTGCAAAATCTCGATGACTGTAATTTTTACACAATTAAAATTCTAACGGGTCCATTGTTCGGCCCATTTAAATCGGCTTGTCCGAAACCTTACAAAAAGGGCTGCAAAATAAGTTTTAATCCAAATTTAGGAGTTCATATAATTGATTACGAGCTATCCAACACGATTATATTGCAAAAACTCGATTTCTGTACTTTTTACTCCATTAAAATTCTAATGGGTCCATTGTTCGGTCCATTTAGACCCGCTCGTCCGAAACCTCCACAAAAATGATCGCAAAACAAGTTATAATCAAATTTTAGGAGTTTATATAATTGATTACGAGCTTTTCAACACGATTATATTGCAAAAACTCAATTTATGTTCTTCTTACTCAGTTAAAATTCTAACGGGTCCATTGTTCGGCCCATTTCGACTCGCTCGTCCGAAACCTCTACAAAAAGGGCTGCAAAATAAGTTTTAATCCAAATTTAGAAATTCATATAATTGACTATGAGCTTTTCAACACGATTATATTGCAAAAACTCGATTTTTTTACTTTTTACTCAGTTAAAATTCTAACGGGTCCATTGTTCGGCCCATTTAGACCAGCTCGTCCAAAACCTCTACAAAAAGGGCTGCAAAATAAGTTTTAATCCAAATTTAGGAGTTCATATAATTGGTTACGAGCTTTTCAACAAGATTATACTGCAAAAACTCAATTACTGTACTTTTTCCTCAGTTAAAATTCTAACGGTTCCATAGTTCGGCCCATTTAGACCCGCTCGTCCGAAACCACTACAAAAGGGTTGCAAAATAAGTTTAATCCAAATTTAGGAGTTCATAAAATTTATTAAGAGCTTTTCAACACGAATATATTGCAAAAACTCGATTTCTATACTTTTTACTCAGTTCAAATTCTAACGGGTCCATTGTTCGGCCCATTTAGACCCGCTCGTCCGAAACCTCTACAAAAAGGACTGCAAAACAAGTTAGAATCAAATTTTGGGAGTTCATATAATTGATTACAAGATTTTCAACACGATTATATTGCAAAAACTCGATTTCTGTACTTTTTACTCAGTTAAAATTCTAACGGTTCCAATGTTCGGCCCATTTGGACTCGCTCGTCCGAAACCTCTACAAAAAGGTTGCAAAATAAGTTTTAATCCAAATTTAGAAGTTCATAGAATTAATTACGAGCTTTTCAACACGATTATATTGCAAAAACTCAATTTATGTACTTTTTAACCAGTTAAAACTTTAGTAGGTCCATTGTTCTGCCCATTTAGACCCGCTCGTCCGAAACCTCTTCAAAAAGACCGCAAAATAAGTTAGAATCAAATTTTAGGAGTTCATACAATTGATTACAAGCTTTTCAACACGATTATATTGCAAAAATCGATTACTGTACTTATTACTCAATTAAAATTCTAACAGTTCCATTGTTTGGCCCATTTAGACCCGCTCGTTCGAAACCTCTACAAAAAGGACCGCAAAACAAATTTTAATCAAAATTTAGGAGTTCATATAATTTATTACAAGCTTTTCAACAGGATTATATTGCATAAACTCGATTTTTGTACTTTTTACTCAGTTAAAATTCTAGCGTGTCCATTGTTCGGCTCAATTAGATCCGTTCGACCGAAACCTCTACAAAAAAGAACGGAAAATAAGTTATAAACAAATTTTAGGAATTCATATAATTGATTACGAGCTCTATAACACGATTATAATGCAAAAACTCAATTTATGTACTTTTTACTCAGTTAAAATTCTAACAGGTCCATTGTTTGGCCCATTTTGACCCGCTCGTCCGAAACTTTACAAAAAGGACCGCAAAATAAGTTTTAATCAAAATGTAAGAGTTCATATAATTGATTACGAGCTTTTCAACACGATTATATTGCAAAAACTCGATTTCTGTACTTTTTACTCTTTTAAAATTCTAACGGGTCCATTGTTCGGCCCATTTAGACCCGCTCGTCCGAAACCTCTACAAAAGGGTAGCAAAATAAATTTTAATCCAAATTTAGGAGTTCATATAATTGATTACGAGCTTTTCAACACAATTATATTGCAAAAACTCGATTTCTGTACTTTTTACTCCATTAAAATTCTAGTGGGTCCACTATTCTACCCATTTAGACCCGCTCGTCCGAAACCTCTATACAAATGATCGCAAAACAAGTTATAATCATATTTTAGGAGATTATATAATTGATTACGAGCTTTTCAACACGATTATATTGCAAAAACTCAATATATGTACTTTTTACTCAGTTAAAATTCTAACGGGTCCATTGTTCGGCCCATTTAGACCCGCTCGTCCGAAACCTCTTCAAAAAGACCTCAAAATAAGTTAGAATCAAATTTTAGGAGTTCCTATAATTGATTACGAGCTTTCCAACACGATTATATTGCAAAAACTCAATTTCTGAACTTTTGACTTAGTTAAAATTCTAATGGGTCCATTGTTCGGCCCATTTAGACTCGCTCGTCTGAAACCTCTACAAAAAAGACCGCAAAACAAGTTATAATAAAAATTTAGGAGTTTATATAATTGATTACGAGCTTTTAACCACGATTATATTGCAAAAACTCGATTTCTGTACTTTTTACTCTGTTAAAATTCTAACGGGTCCATTGTTCGGCCCATTTAGACCCCTCGTCCGAAACCTCTAGAAAAAGGGCTGCAAAATAAGTTTTAATCCAAATTTAGGAGTTCATATAATTGATTACGATCGTTTCAACATGATTATATTGCAAAAACTCGATTTCTGTACTTTTTACTTAGTTAAAATTCTAACGAGTCCATTGTCGGCCCATTTAGACCCGCTCGTCCGAAACCTTACAAAAATGACCGTAAAACAAGTTTTAATTAATTTTAGGAGTTCATATAAGTAATTACTAGCTTTCCAACATGATTATATTGCAAAAACATGATTTGTGTACTTTTTACTCCGTTAAAATTCTAACGGGTCCATTGTTCGGCCCATTTAGACCCGCTCGTCTAAAACCTCTACAAAAAGGGCTGCAAAATAAGTTTTAATCCAAATTTAGGAGTTCATACAATTGATTACGAGCTTTTCAACACGATTATATTGCAAAAACTCGATTTCTATACTTTTTACTTTGTTAAAATTATAACGGGTCCATTATTCGGCCAATTTAGACCCGCTCATCCGAAACCTCTACAAAAGGGGTGCAAAATAAGCTTTAAACCAAATTTAGGAGTTCATATAATTGATTACAAGCTTTTCAACACGATTATATTGCAAAAACTTGATTTCTGTACTTTTTACTCAGTTAAAATTCTAACGTGTCCATTGTTCAGCCCATTTAGACCCGCTCGTCCGAAACCTCTACAAAAAAGACCGCAAAACATGTTTTAATCAAATCTTAGGAGTTCATATAATTGATTACGAGGTTTCCAACACGATTATATTGCAAAACACAATTTCTGAACTTTTGACTTAGCTAAAATTCTAATGGGTACATTGTTCGGCCCATTTAGACCCGCTCATCCGAAACCTCTACAATAAAGACCGATAAACAAGTTATAATCAAATTTTAGGAGTTTATATAATTGATTACGTGCTTATCAACACGATTATATTGTAAAAACTCAATTTTTGATCTTTTTACTCAGTTAAAATTCTAACGGGTCCATTGTTCGGCCCATTTAGACCAGCTCGTCTGAAACATCCACAAAAGGGTTGCAATATAAGTTTTAATCCAAATTTTGGAGTTCATACAATTGATTACGAGCTTTTCAACACGATTATATTTCAAAAAATCGATTTCTATACTTTTTACCTAGTTATAATTCTAACGGCTCCATTGTTCGGCCCATTTAGACCCGCTCGTCCGAAACCTCTACAAAAAGGGCTGCAAAATAAGTTTTAATCCAAATTTAGGAGTTCATACAATTGATTACGAGCTTTTCAACATGATTATATTGCAAAAACTCAATTTCTGTACTTTTTACTCCTTTAAAATTCTAACGGGTCCATTGTTCGGCACATTTAGACCCCCTCGTTCGAAACCTCTACAAAAATGACCGCAAAACAAGTTTTAATCAAATTTTAGGTGTTCATATAATTGATTACATGCTTTTCAACATGATTATATTGCAAAAACTCGATTTCTGTACTTTTTACTGCGTTAAAATTCTAACGGGTCCATTGTTCGGCCCATTTAGACCCGCTTGTCCGAAACCTCTACAAAAAGGGCTGCAAAATATGTTATAATCAAAATTTAGGAGTTCATATAATTGATTACGAGCTTTTCAAAACGATTATATTGCAAAAACTAGATTATTGTACTTTTTACTCAGTTAAAATTCTAACGGGTCCATTGTTCGGCCCATTTAGACCTGCTCGTCCGAAACCTCTACAAAAAGGGCTGCAAAATAAGTTTTAATCCAAATTTAAAAGTTCATATAATTGATTACGAGCTTTTCAACAGGATTATATTGAAAAAACTCGATTTCTATACTTTTTACTCAGTTAAAGTTCTAACGGGTCCATTGTTCGACCCATTTAGACCAGCTCATCCGAAACCTCTACAAAAAAGACCGCAAAACAAGTTTTAATCAAATTTTAGGAGTTCATATATTTGATTACGAGCTTTTGAACACGATTATAGTGCAAAAACTCAATTTATGAACTTTTGACTCAGTTAAAGTTCTAACGGGTCCATTGTTCGGCCCATTTAGACCCGCTCGTCCGAAACCTCTACAAAAAACCATAAAACAAGTTATAATCACATTTTAGGAGTTCATATAATTGATTACGAGCTTTTAAACAAGATTTTATTGCAAAAACTCAATTTATGTTCTTTGCACTCAGTTAAAATTATAACGGATCCATTGTTTGGCCCATTTGGACCTGCTCGTCCCAATCCTCAATAAATAAGACCACAAAACACGTTTTAATCAAATTTTAGGAGTTCATATAATTAAATACGATCTTTTCAACACGATTATATCGCAAAAACTCAATTTCTATAATTTTTACTCAGTTAAAATTCTAACGGGTCCATTGTTCGGCATATTTAGACCCGCTCGTCCGAAACCTCTACAAAAAAGACCGCAAAATAAGTTTTAATCAAATTTTAGGAGTTCATGTAATTGATTATGAGCTTTTCAACACGATTATATTGCAAAAACTCAATTTCTGAACTTTTGACTCAGTTAAAGTTCTAACGGGTCCATTGTTCGGCCCATTTAGACCCGCTCGTCCGAAACCTCTACAAAAAAAGACCGCAAAATAAGTTATAATCAAATTTTAGGAGTTCATATAATTGATTATGAGCTATTTAACACGTTTATATTGCAAAAACTCGATTTCTGTGCTTTTTAATCAGTTAAAATTCTAACGGTTCCATTATTCGGCACATTTAGACCCGATCGTCCGAAACCTCTACAAAAGGGCTGCAAAATAAGTTTTAATCCAAATTTAGTAGTTCATATAATTGATTACGAGCTTCTCAACACGACTATATTGCAAAAACTCGATTTCTGTACTTTTACTCTGTTAAAATTTTAACGGGTCCATTGTTCGGCCCATTTAGACTCGCTCGTCCGGAACCTCTACAAAAATGACCACAAAACAAGTTTTAATCAAATTATAGGAGTTCATATAGTTGATTATGAGCTTTCCAACACTATTGTATTGCAAAACCTCAATTTCTGAACTTTTGACTTAGTTAAAATTCTAAAAGGTCCATTGTTCGGCCCATTTAGACCCGCTCGTCTGAAACCACTACAAAAGTGTTGCAAAATAAGTTTTAATCCAAATGTAGGAGTTCATACAATTGATTACGAGGTTTTCAACACAATTATATTGCAAAAACTCGATTACTGTACTTTTTACTCCGTTAAAATTCTAACGGGACCATTGCTCGGCTCATTTAGACCCGCTCGTCCGAAACCTCTACAAAAAGGGCTGCAAAATATGTTTTAATCCAAATTTAGGAGTTTATATAATTAATTACTAGCTTTTCAACACGATTATATGGCAAAAACTCGATTTCTGTACTTTTTACTTAGTTAAAATTCTAACGGGTCCATTGTTCGGCCCATTTAGACCCGCTCGTCCGAAAACTTTACAAAAAAGACCGCATAACAAGTTTTAATCATATCTTAGGAGTTCATATAATTTATTACGAGCTTTCCAACATGATTATATTGCAAAAACTAAATTTCTGAACTTTTGACTTACTTAAAATTCTAATGGGTCCATTGTTCGGCCGATTTAGACCCGCTCGTCCTAAACATCTACAAAAAAGACCGCAAAACAAATTATAATCAAGTTTTAGGAGTTTATATAATTGATTACGAGCTTTTCAACACGATTATATTGCAAAAACTAGATTACTGTACTTTTTACTCAGTTAAAATTCTAACGGGTCCATTGTTTGGCCCATTTAGACCTGCTCGTCCGAAACCTCTACAAAAAGGGCTGCAAAATAAGTTTTAATCCAAATTTAGAAGTTCATATAATTGATTATGAGCTTTTCAACACGATTATATTGAAAAAACTCGATTTCTATACTTTTTACTCAGTTAAAGTTCTAACGGGTACATTGTTCGACCCATTTAGACCAGCTCATCTGAAACCTCTACAAAAAAGACCGCAAAACAAGTTTTAATCAAATTTTAGGAGTTCATATATTTGATTACGAGCTTTTGAACACGATTATAGTGCAAAAACTCAATTTATGAACTTTTGACTCAATTAAAGTTCTAACGGGTCCATTGTTCGGACCATTTAGACCCGCTCGTCCGAAACCTCTACAAAAAAACCGTAAAACAAGTTATAATCACATTTTAGGAGTTCATATAATTGATTACGAGCTTTTAAACAAGATTTTATTGCAAAAACTCAATTTATGTTCTTTGCACTCAGTTAAAATTATAACGGATCCATTGTTCGGCCCATTTGGACCCGCTCGTCCCAATCCTCAATAAATAAGACCGCAAAACAAGTTTTAATTAAATTCTAGGAGTTCATATAATTGAATACGATCTTTTCAACACGATTATATCGCAAAAACTCAATTTCTGTAATTTTTACTTAGTTAAAATTCTAACGGGTCCATTGTTCGGCATATTTAGACGCGCTCGTCCGAAACCTCTATAAAAAAGACCGCAAAATAAGTTTTAATCAAATTTTAGGAGTTCATGTAATTGATTATGAGCTTTTCAACACGATTATATTGCAAAAACTCAATTTCTGAACTTTTGACTCAGTTAAAGTTCTAACGGGTCCATTGTTCGGCCCATTTAGACCCGCTCGTCCGAAACCTCTACAAAAAAAACCGCAAAATAAGTTATAATCAAATTTTAGGAGTTCATATAACTGATTATGAGCTTTTTAACACGTTTATATGGCAAAAACTCGATTTCTGTGCTTTTTAATCAGTTAAAATTCTAACGGTTCCATTATTCGCCACATTTAGACCCGTTCGTCCGAAACCTCTACAAAAGGTCTGCAAAATAAGTTTTAATCCAAATTTAGTAGTTCATATAATTGATTACGAGCTTCTCAACACGACTATATTGTAAAAACTCGATTTCTGTACTTTTACTCTGTTAAAATTCTAACGGGTCCATTGTTCGGCCCATTTAGACTCGCTCGTCCGGAACCTCTACAAAAATGACCACAAAACAAGTTTTAATCAAATTATAGGAGTTCATATAGTTGATTATGAGCTTTCCAACACTATTGTATTGCAAAACCTCAATTTCTGAACTTTTGACTTAGTTAAAATTCTAAAAGGTCCATTGTTCGGCCCATTTAGACCCGCTCGTCCGAAACCACTACAAAATGGTTGCAAAATAAGTTTTAATCCAAATGTAGGAGTTCATACAATTGATTAAGAGGTTTTCAACACGATTATATTGCAAAAACTCGATTACTGTACTTTTTACTCCGTTAAAATTCTAACGGGACCATTGTTCGGCTCATTTAGACTCGCTCATCCGAAACCTCTACAAAATGGGCTGCAAAATATGTTTTAATCCAAATTTAGGAGTTTATATAATTAATTACTAGCTTTTCAACACGATTTTATGGCAAAAAATCAATTTCTGTACTTTTTACTTAGTTAAAATTCTAACGGGTCCATTGTTCGGCCCATTTAGACCCGCTCGTCCGAAAACTTTACAAAAAAGACCGCAAAACAAGTTTTAATCATATCTTAGGAGTTCATATAATTTATTACGAGCTTTCCAACATGATTATATTGCAAAAACTAAATTTCTGAACTTTTGACTTACTTAAAATTCTAATGGGTCCATTGTTCAGCCGATTTAGACCCGCTCGTCCTAAACATCTACAAAAAAGACCGCAAAACAAATTATAATCAAGTTTTAGGAGTTTATATAATTGATTACGAGCTTTTCAACACGATTATATTGCAAAAACTAGATTACTGTACTTTTTACTCAGTTAAAATTCTAACGGGTCCATTGTTCTGCCCATTTAGACCTGCTCGTCCGAAACCTCTACAAAAAGGGCTGCAAAATAAGTTTTAATCCAAATTTAGAAGTTCATATAATTGATTATGAGCTTCTCAACACGATTATATTGAAAAAACTCGATTTCTATACTTTTTACTCAGTTAAAGTTCTAACGGGTACATTGTTCGACCCATTTAGATCAGCTCATCCGAAACCTCTACAAAAAAGACCGCAAAACAAGTTTTAATCAAATTTTAGGAGTTCATATATTTGATTACGAGCTTTTGAACACGATTATAGTGCAAAAACTCAATTTATGAACTTTTGACTCAATTAAAGTTCTAACGGGTCCATTGTTTGGCCCATTTAAACCCGCTCGTCCGAAACCTCTACAAAAAACCGTAAAACAAGTTATAATCACATTTTAGGAGTTCATATAATTGATTACGAGCTTTTAAACAAGCTTTTATTGCAAAAACTCAATTTATGTTCTTTGCACTCAGTTAAAATTATAACGGATCCATTGTTCGGCCCATTTGGACCCGCTCGTCCCAATCCTCAATAAGTAAGACCGCAAAACAAGTTTTAATCAAATTTTAGGAGTTCATATAATTGAATACGATCTTTTCAACACGATTATATCGCAAAAACTCAATTTCTGTAATTTTTACTCAGTTAAAATTCTAACGGGTACATTGTTCGGCATATTTAGACCCGCTCGTCCGAAACCTCTACAAAAAAGACCGCAAAATAAGTTTTAATCAAAATTTAGGAGTTCATGTAATTGATTATGAGCTTTTCAACACGATTATATTGCAAAAACTCAATTTCTAAACTTTTGACTCAGTTAAAGTTCTAACGGGTCCATTGTTCGGCCCATTTAGACCCGCTCGTCCGAAACCTCTACAAAAAAAGACCGCAAAATAAGTTATAATCAAATTTTAGGAGTTCATATAATTGATTATGAGCTTTTTAACACGTTTATATTGCCAAAACTCGATTTCTGTGCTTTTTAATCAGTTAAAATTCTATCGGTTCCATTATTCGGCACATTTAGACCCGCTCGTCCGAAACCTCTACAAAAGGGCTGCAAAATAAGTTTTAATCCAAATTTAGTAGTTCATATAATTGATTACGAGCTTCTCAACACGACTATATTGCAAAAACTCGATTTCTGTACTTTTACTCTGTTAAAATTCTAACGGGTCCATTGTTCGGCCCATTTAGACTCGCTCGTCCGGAACCTCTACAAAAATGACCACAAAACAAGTTTTAATCAAATTATAGGAGTTCATATAGTTGATTATGAGCTTTCCAACACTATTGTATTGCAAAACCTCAATTTCTGAACTTTTGACTTAGTTAAAATTCTAAAAGGTCCATTGTTCGGCCCATTTAGACCCGCTCGTCCGAAACCACTACAAAAGGGTTGCAAAATAAGTTTTAATCCAAATGTAGGAGTTCATACAATTGATTACGAGGTTTTCAACACGATTATATTGCAAAAACTCGATTACTGTACTTTTTACTCCGTTAAAATTCTAACGGGACCATTGCTCGGCTCATTTAGACCCGCTCGTCCGAAACCTCTACAAAAAGGGCTGCAAAATATGTTTTAATCCAAATTTAGGAGTTTATGTAATTAATTACTAGCTTTTCAACACGATTATATGGAAAAAAACTCGATTTCTGTACTTTTTACTTAGTTAAAATTCTAACGGGTCCATTGTTCGGCCCATTTAGACCCGCTCGTCCGAAAACTTTACAAAAAAGACCGCAAAACAAGTTTTAATCATATCTTAGGAGTTCATATAATTTATTACGAGCTTTCCAACATGATTATATTGCAAAAACTAAATTTCTGAACTTTTGACTTACTTAAAATTCTAATGGGTCCATTGTTCGGCCGATTTAGACCCGCTCGTCCTAAACATCTACAAAAAAGACCGCAAAACAAATTATAATCAAGTTTTAGGAGTTTATATAATTGATTACGAGCTTTTCAACACGATTATATTGCAAAAACTCCATTTTTGTACTTTTTACTCAGTTAAAATTCTAACGGGTCCATTGTTCGGCCCATTTAGACCCGCTCGTCTGAAACCTCTACAAAAAAGACCGCAAAACAAGTTATAATCAAATTTTAGGAGTTTATATAATTGTTTGCGAGCTTTTTAACATGATTATTTTGCAAAAACTCGATTACTATACTTTTTACTCTGTTAAAATTCTAACGGTTCTATTGTTCTGCTTATTTAGACCCGCTCGTCCGAAACCTCTACAAAAGGGTTGCAAAATAAGTTTTAATCCGAATGTAGGAGTTCATTTAATTGATTACGAGATTTTAAACACGATTATATTGCAAAAACTAGATTTTTGTACTTTTTACTCCGTTAAAATTCTAACGGGTCCATTGTTCGGCCCATTTAGACCCGCTCGTCCGAAACCTTTACAAAAATGATCGCAAAACAAGTTTTAATCAAATTTTAAGTGTTCATATAATTGATTACAAGCTTTCCAACACGACTGTTTTGCAAAAACTCAATTTCTGTACTTTTTACTCCGTTAAAATTCTAACGGGTCCATTGTACGGACCATTTAGTCCCTCTCGTCCGAAACCTCTACAAAAAGGGCTGCAAAATAAGTTTTAATCCAAATTTAGGAGTTCATACAATTGATTACGAGCTTTTCAACACGATTATATTGCAAAAATCGATTACTGTACTTTTTACTCAGTTAAAATTCTAATGGTTCCATTGTTCGGCCCATTTAGACCCGCTCGTCCGAAACCTCTAGAAAAAGGACCGCAAAACAAATTTTAATCCTAATTTAGGAGTTCATATAACTTATTACAAGCTTTTCAACACGATTATATTGCATAAACTCAATTTTTGTAATATTTACTCAGTTAAAATTCTAACGCGTCCATTGTTCGGCTCAATTAGACCCGTTCGACCGAAACCTCTACAAAAAAGACCGCAAAATAAGTTTTAATCAAATTTTAGGGGTTCATAAAATTATTATGAGCTTTTCAACACGATTATAATGCAAAAACTCAATTTATGTACTTTTTACTCAGTTAAAATTCTAACTGGTCCATTGTTTGGCCCATTTAGACCCGCTCGTCCGAAACCTTACAAAAAGGACTGCAAAATAAGTTTTAATCAAAATTTAGGAGTTCATATAATTGATTACGAGCTTTTCAACATGATTATATTGCAAAAACTCGATTTCTGTACTTTTTACTCTTTTAAAATTCTAACGAGTCCATTGTTCGGCCCATTTAGACCCGCTCGTCCGAAACCTCTACAAAAGGGTTGCAAAATAAGTTTTAATCCAAATTTAGGAGTTCATATAATTGATTACGAGCTTTTCATCACGATTATATTGCAAAAACTCGATTTCTGTACTTTTTACTCCATTAAAATTCTAATGGGTCTACTGTTCGGCCCAGTTAGACCCGCTCGTACAAAACCTCTGCAAAAATGACCGCAAAACAAGTTATAATCATATTTTAGGAGATTATATAATTGATTACGAGCTTTTCAACTCGATTATATTGCAAAAACTCAATTTATTTACTTTTTACTCAGTTAAAATGTAACCCCCTTAACCCGGCCTAGACGGTTGAACCGAATTAAGAAGTTTACACGGGGAAAACCAAAGTCAACCCGAAAGTCAACCTTGATTAACGACCTTTTTTTTTTTACTTTTTAGACTTATCTAAAAGCGTATTAACCCTAGATATGTTCATAAGATCAGCATACTCAAAAGTCGTAACAATCGGAAAACATTTAGGGACTCGATTGCACAATTTATGAATTTAGGGACCAAAATGCAAATTCTAGAAATTATAAGGACTTAACCAACTTTTGAGTTACCAATATTAAATTAGTCATGTTTCGTGCTTCTCTGCCAAATTTCAACTCAAACGGACATCTCAAACTCATTCAATTGCATGAACCAAGTTCAGGACCAAAACGCAAAGGTTTCAAAACATATAACCGTCAATTTCAGTGCCCAACGGTCGGGTGTTTCGGAACAGGGATGATCCGTTCCGAAACGCGGGACCGTTCTGAAACCCGTTGCGCAACATGGCCTGGCAGTGGCAAAACTGTTCCAGAACGGCTCTGCCCGTTTCGAAACGCCAAGGCCATTTCAGGCCCTCTGTTCCGAAATGGTAGCATCTGTTCCGAAACAAGCTGCCCAGATTGCAGAATTTTAGCTGGTTTATTACACAATTGACCCATCAAACGCATTCAAAAGACCCTCAAATCATACCAGCAAGTCATCATATACTTAAGGAACATAATGGCATCAACCAATCATAATCATGGCATCAAATAAGGAAAGTCCCAATTCTATAGGCATGCATCCTATATTGAAAACCATACAAACATCAAAAACTCCAAACCAACCTCAAAGGCCATTTACATGTTCCATCATTAACAAAAGCATAAAACCAACTTAGGGAGTCCAAAACATCTCCCAAACAACATCATAGGTTCCCCATTGCCAAATGCCAAAAGCTAAACAAGTTATGAAAATAGTCACCATACATGAGCTTAAGCTTCCACTTAGATTCTTGACCACTTGCTGCCCCTTTAAGCACTTCAATGTTCTGCATTATTGGTTTAAGAAAGAGAAAGAGCGTAAGCATATAGCTTAGTGAGGAATGCTCATTTAAAACATCACAATAATGCATTTATAAAAACTCCTTTTCAAACCTTTAGTTCAAACCACAATGATCATGCACATATGTATATAAACCAAGCATTTCATGCTTCAAATCATTATCATGTCATATTGGCTTTCAAGTGATAATCATAACCATGTTCCAAAACACAATCGACAATCGGATACGCGGATTACAAGCGTTGTCCCCTACGCTTCATACACACTACCAATATCAAGGTGGAGCATAGTACAATCACAACCCTTCAACACCCGTGATGGAGACTATGGTACAATCACAACCCCTCCACATCACTCATTGATAGTTGTATAACATCACTAACGAGATAACGGGACATACAACACAAGATCCACACATGGACTTTAAACCACCATTGTGATCTTACCATACACAAGGTCCACACATGGAATTTTAACCACCATTATGACCTTAGCACAAGACCCACCCATGGACTTTTAACCACCATGGGGTTCTTAACCATATCGTTAGTGTACTTGGATGGAGCATGGTACAATCACAACCCCTCAACATCAAAGGCGACTTTATTCACGGTGCACCCAATTCTATAGCCGGCTAACTATATCCGATTCAAGTACTTTTAGACAAACCACATCACTTGCCAATATACATCATTTAACAATATTAATCCACTGTTTTAAAGCATTTAATAAAGCCATTCATCATCATGCATCAATATGCATCAAAACCACATTTATCAATGTACAAAACAAGGATCCCTTACCTAGAGCATCCTTCAAAACATGGCTTATAAAACCAGCAATATACATGCTAAAATATGCTTTCAAAAACAGAATTTAAACATGCAACAAATCACTTTGCATTCAACCAACTCATGGCTCATCAACAAGAGAGTTTTTCCGAAAACTTACTCTTGAGCTTAGCTAAGTTGTTTAGACTTAAACTAAGCTCCCAAAACCTTCAAACATTGGTTTCAAAGCTGAAAACCAAACTTCACTCACCGATTCCGTTTCGCCACTTGCCGAAACACCAATCAAGCTTCCGGATCAACACCACAAGGATCCGACGATGTCTCCCCTATTTTAAACACATCAAAACAGTAGATTAATGCACCATCATGCATTAATATCCTCAACCAAGACACCTAAACTCGCTGCTCTCATCAACACTCACATTTTGGCTACCAAACACAACCGAAATCACATCCAAACATCTCTACAACACTACCCAGCCAAGATCCATCAATTCCAATCATTCTTATACATCAATTAACATCCAAAAAGGATCTAATCACGTCCTTATACCTCCAGCTATAGCAGATCACCAAGATTACTCCAAAAACCACCAAAAACTCAAGCAAAACTTAGGAAAATCTACCTATTCGGGATTGCATTGATTAAACCTCAATTTCTCATCAATTATACATCCAATTTACATTAAAAACACACCTCAAAACAGTGCCCAATCATTTCATACGAATTTCATCAAAAATTAACCAAATCTTGCATTTTAAAGCCAAGATCAAGAACACAACTACAAAACCTTTAATAAAACACAAATCAAGGATTGAGAACTTGGGAATTTCAGTAAAGAACTGAGTATTTAGAGGAGAAGGACGTTCATACCTCTAAATGTGAGTTTCTCCCTTTTTGGAACCAAGATTCTTGAAAATTTAATAAGCAAATGCTAAGGTTTTGATGTAGAAAAGATTAGAGATCAAATGAAGGTTGAAATCTCATCCTTGGATGTCAAAATTAGAGGGAAATTTGCTGGAGAAAAGTGTTTGGGTTGAGAGAAAAGTTGAGAGAAAAGAAATAGGAATTTTTGAGAAAAGTTAGTTATGTGAACAAAATATCTTTTTCCCTCCTTTTACCTTTAATTAAAAAACATTAATAAAACCTTTAATATTAAGAAAAATCTGGAGAAACTCTTCTTGGGTAAATAGCTCCTTAAAGATTCAAAGTTTCAATCCTTTTTAAAACAGTCACCAAGTTTTCAAAAATTACATTTTAGTCACTAGCCCAAAATGTCACACTTCCCAACCTCATTTTGTAAAATCGATTTCACCATTCTCTTATATATAATAAAAGAGGATTTTAAGATATTTTTCCATATTTTTAATGCAACCCGAACTAGGCTTTCCTAAGATCACCCTTTTATATTCGAACCACAACCCGACCGACCCGATCCAAACCCAAAACTTCTAAGCCCAAAATTGGGGTGTTACAACTCTCCCCCCTTAAGAAATTTCGTCCTCGAAATTTACCTGAAGGAAAGAGGTACGGAAACTGCTTCAACATGTCATCCTTCCGCTCCCACGTAGCTTCTTCAGCACCACGATGTTTCCACAACACCTTTACCAACTCAATGGTCTTGCCTCGAAGAACCTTACTATCCGAATCCAGAATCTTCACCGGTTCCTCATCATAAGTCAAATTCGGATTCAATTCCACTTCTTCCACAGGCATCACATGTGAAGGATCCGATCTATACTTCCGAAGCATAGAAACATGAAACACATCATGGATCCTCTCCAACTCTTGCGGTAACCTCAACTTGTACGCAACAGGACCCACACGCTCAACCACCTCGTATGGTCCAATGTACCTAGGGCTCAACTTACCCTTTCGACCAAACCTCATCACCTTTTTCCAAGGCGAAACTTTCAAAAACACACGATCACCCACCGCATACTCAATCTCCTTACGCTTCAGATCCGCATAAGACTTTTGGCGATCAGAAGCTGCCTTCAAGCGCTCACAAATGAGCTTCACCTTCTCGGTGGTCCCTTTCAACAAAGCTGGCATCGAAACCAACTTCTGACCCGTTTCAGCCCAACACAGAGGAGTTCTACACTTCCTCCCGTACAAAGCTTCATAAGGTGCCATTTGAATACTTGCCTGATAACTATTATTATAGGCAAACTCCACCAAAGGCAAATGTTTCTCCCAAGAGCCCTGGAACTCAATCACGCAGCACCTCAACATATCCTCCAAAACCTGAATAACACGTTCGGACTGACCATCCGACTGCGGATGATAAGATGTACTGAAATTCAACCGTGTACCCAAAGCCTGATGCAAACACTGCCAGAAACGCGATGTAAACCTCGGATCCCTATCCGACACAATCGACTTTGGTACACCATGCAGCCGCACAATCTCAGCAATGTACAGCTCCGCAAGCTTATCCAAAGTGTACGTAGTATGCACAGGCAAGAAATGCGCACACTTCGTCAGACGATCCACAATCACCCACACCGAATTCTTCTTCGATGGCGACAAAGGCAAACCAGAAACAAAATCCATGGTAATCCTTTCCCACTTCCACTCAGGAATCCTCAACGGTTGCAACAGCCCTGAAGGAAACTGATGCTCAGCCTTAACTCGCTGACACACCATGCATTTGCTCACAAACTCAGCAACATCTTTCTTTAAACCCACCCAATAGTACTCATCACGAAGATCACGATACATCTTAGTACTACCGGGGTGCATAGCAAAAGGACTACTATGACCTTCAGTCAGAATAGCACGCCTCAACTCAGCATCATTGGGCACTACTATCTGACTCCCAAAGCACAACACTCCATCATCATTAAAACAGAAATCTGAAGGTCTATCCTCCGTAATATCCTGAACATGCGGCACCAAGGAATCATCCAACAACTGCTTTTCCTTAATCAACTGAACCAAAGATGGTTTCACTTGCAATTCAGCCACAAGTCCACCATCACGCGAAATACTCAAACTGGCAAACATAGCCCTCAACTCAACAGCTACCTTCCTACTCAAAGCATCCGCTACAACATTAGCTTTTCCCGGGTGATACTCAATCGTCAAATCATAATCCTTGAGCAACTCCACCCAACGTCGCTGCCTAAGATTCAACTCCTTCTGAGACATCAGATACTTCAAACTCTTGTGATCCGTATACACAGTACACTTCTCACCATACAGGTAATGTCTCCAGATTTTCAAAGCAAAAACCACTGCAGCCAACTCAATGTCATGCGTAGGATAATTGCGCTCATGCACCTTCAACTGCCGTGATGCATAAGCCACCACCTTAACCTCCTGCATCAACACACATCCCAAACCAACATAGGACGCATCACTATACACCACAAACTCTTTCCCTGATTCAGGTTGAACCAAGATAGGAGCTTGCGTTAAAGCTGCCTTAAGCTTCTCAAAAGCCTGCTGTCTCGCTTCCGTCCATTCATACTTAACATCCTTCTGCAACAACTTCGTCAAAGGTGCAGCAATCTTTGAAAACCCATCCACGAATCTCCGATAATATCCTGCCAAACCCAGGAAACTACGGACTTCATGAACAGACTTAGGAGGTTTCCAATTCATCACCGCCTCAATCTTCTGAGGATCAACACGAATCCCTTCAGCAGAAACCACATGACCAAGAAACACCACTTCTCTAAGCCAGAACTCACACTTGCTCAGCTTGGCATAAAGCTGATTTTCCAACAAAGCTTGCAACACAATTCTCAGATGCCCTTCATGCTCCTCCTCAGTACGCGAGTACACGAGGATATCATCAATGAATACCACCACAAATTTATCGAGGTATTCATGAAATACACGATTCATCATGTCCATGAAAGCTGCAGGAGCATTCGTCAAACCAAACGGCATCACAAGGAACTCATAATGCCCATACCTCGTCCTGAAAGCTGTCTTTGGCACATCCACATCCTTCACCTTCAACTGGTAATACCCTGGCCTTAAGTCAATCTTAGAGAACACAGCTGCTCCCCGAAATTGATCAAAAAGATCATCAATTCTCGGCAACGGATACCGATTCTTGATAGTCAACTTGTTAAGCTGACGATAATCAATGCACATTCTCATAGTGCCATCCTTCTTCTTCACAAACAAGACCGGCGCACCCCAAGGTGACACACTCGGCCGAATGAAACCACGATCAAGCAACTCTTGCAATTGCGTCTTCAGCTCTTTCAACTCCTTAGGTGCCATTCGATAAGGGGTAATGGACACAGGAGTTGTGTTTTCATACAACTCAATCCCAAACTCCACTTCGCGATTAGGAGGCAATCCAGGCAACTCCTCAGGAAACACACCAGGAAACTCTCGCACAGTCCTGATATCTTGCACACGCAACTCCTTAGAGCTAGGATTCATCACAAAGGCTAGGTAAGCTTCACAACCTTGCCTCAGCATCTGGCTCACCTCCAATGTAGACACCACATTGGCAAGAAACTTCACATTCTCACCAACCACAACTACCTCATAATCATCCGCAAGCTTCAACGAAACTCGCTTATTCTCACAATCTACCACAGCACGATGCTCAACAAGCCAATCCATACCAAGGATTACATCATTGTTCGGCCCATTTAGACTAGGAGTGAGCAAAACTCGACTCGACTCGAAAAAACCGAATAACTCGACTCGAGGCAAAAATACTCGACTCGTCTTGACTCGACTCGAAATTTCATAAACTCGAATAACTCGAAAAAATTTCAAATAAAGTTTGAGTTGTAAAATGGAAATTCGAATAACTCGAAATTTTTAATAATTAGTGAATTTATTTTTAAGTTCGAGACGAGTCCCTCTATTTTTTTATGATATATACATACTGATATATAAAAATATGAAGAAATATTGTCACATGTGAAAAAATATATATGTGCATATCTTATATGATTAGAGAAAAGAGTTTAAATTGGAATCAAACCATACTATAACATGATAAATAATTACAGTTAAATTTTTATAGGAACTCGAAAACTCGACTCGAATCGACTCGAATTTCTTAAACTCGACTCGAATCGAAAAAATTTCAAATAAAGTTTGAGTTGTAAAATATGACTCGTCAACTCGAATAACTCAAATTTTTTTGACTCGACTCGATCGAACGCTCACCCCTAATTTAGACCCGCTCGTCCGAAACCTCTACAAAAAGGCTGCAAAATAAGTTTTAATCTAAATTTAGGAGTTCATACAATTGATTACGAGCTTTTCAACACGATTATATTGCAAAAACTCGATTTCTGTACTTTTTACTCAGTTAAAATTCTAACGGGTCAATTGTTCGGCCCATTTAGACCCGCTCGTCCGAAACCTATACAAAAATAGCTGCAAAATAAGTTTTAATCCAAATTTAGGAGTTCATATAATTGATTATGAACTTTCAACACGATTATATTGCAAAAACTCGATTTCTGTACTTTTTACTCTGTTAAAATTCTAAAAGGTCCATTGTTCGGCCCATTTAGACCCGCTCGTCCGAATCCTCTACAAAAAGGGCTGTAAAATAAGTTTTAATCCAAATTTAGGAGTTCATATAATTGATTATGAACTTTTCAACACGATTATATTGCAAAAACTCGACTTCTGTACTTTTTACTTAGTTAAAATTCTAAAGGGTCCATTGTTCGGCCCATTTAGACCCGCTCGTCCGAAACCTCTACCAAAAGGGCTGCAAAATAAGTTTTAATCCAAATTTAGGTGTTCATATAATTGATTTTGAACTTTTCAACATGATTATATTGCAATAACTCGATTTCTGTACTTTTTACTATGTTAAAATTCTAAAGGGTCCATTGTTCGGCCCATTTAGACCCGCTCGTCCGAAACCTCTACAAAAAGGGCTGCAAAATAAGTTGTAATCCAAATTTAGGAGTTCATATAATTGATTATGAGCTTTTCAACACGATTATATTGCAAAAACTCGATTTTTGTACTTTTTACTCAGTTAAAATTCTAAGGGGTCCATCGTTCGGCCCATTTAGACCCGGTCGTCTGAAACCTCTACAATAAGGGCTGCAAAATAAGTTTTAATCCAAATTTAGGAGTTCATATAATTGATTATGAGCTTTTCAACAGGATTATATTGCAAAAACTCGATTTCTGTACTTTTTACTCGGTTAAAATTCCAACGGGTCCATTGTTCGTCCCATTTAGACCCGCTCGTCCGAAACCTCTACAAAAAGGGCTGCAAAATAAGTTTTAATCCAAATTTAGGAGTTCATATAATTGATTATGAAATTTTCAACACGATTATATTGCAAAAACTTGATTTTTGTACTTTTTACTCAGTTAAAATTCTAAGGGGACCATTGTTCGGACCATTTAGACCCGCACGTCTGAAACCTCTACAAAAATAGCTGTAAAATAAGTTTTAATCCAAATTTAAGAGTTCATATAATTGATTATGAGCTTTTCAACATGATTATATTGCAAAAACTTGATTTCTGTACTTTTTACTCTGTTAAAATTCTAATGGGTCCATTGTTCGGCCCATTTAAACCCGTTCGTCCGAAACCTCTACAAAAAGGGCTGCAAAATAAGTTTTAATTTAAATTTAGGAGTTCATATAATTGATTATGAAATTTTCAATACGATTATATTGCAAAAACTCGATTTCTGTACTTTTTACTCAGTTTAAATTCTAACGGGTCCATTGTTCGGCCCATTTAGACCCGCTCGTCCGAAACCTTTACAAAAAAGATCGCAAAATAAGTTATAATCAAATTTTAGGAGTTCATATAATTGATTACGAGCTTTTCAACATGTTTATATTGCAAAAACTCTATTACTATACTTTTTACTCAGTTAAAATTCTAACGGGTCCATTGTTCGCCCATTTAGACTCGCTCGTCCGAAACCGTTACAAAAAAGATCGCAAAATAAGTTAGAATCAAATTCTAGGAGTTCATATAATTGATTAAGAGCTTTTGAACACGATTATATTGCAAAAACTAGATTACTATATTTTTTCTCAGTTAAAATTCTAATGGGTCCATTGTTCGGCCCATTTAGACCCGCTCGTCCGAAACCTCTACAAAAAGGGCTGCAAAATAAGTTTTAATCCAAATTTAGGAGTTCATATAATTGAATACGAGCTTTACAACACAATTATATTGTAAAAACTCGATTTTTGTACTTTTTACTCAGTTAAAATTCTAACGGGTCCATTTTTCGGCCCATTTAGACCCGCTCGTCCGAAACCTCTACAAAAATAGCTGTAAAATAAGTTTTAATCCAAATTTACGAGTTCATATAATTGATTATGAGCTTTTCAACATGATTATATTGCAAAAACTTGATTTCTGTACTTTTTACTCTGTTAAAATTCTAATGGGTCCATTGTTCGGCCCATTTAAACATGTTCGTCCGAAACCTCTACAAAAAGGGCTGCAAAATAAGTTTTAATTTAAATTTAGGAGTTCATATAATTGATTATGAAATTTTCAACATGATTATATTGCAAAAACTCGATTTCTGTACTTTTTACTCAGTTTAAATTCTAACGGGTCCAATGTTCGGCCCATTTAGACCCGCTCGTCCGAAACCTTTACAAAAAAGATCGCAAAATAAGTTATAATCAAATTTTAGGATTTCATATAATTGATTACGAGCTTTTCAACACATTTATATTGCAAAAACTCTATTATTATACTTTTTACTCAGTTAAAATTCTAACGGGTCCATTGTTCGGCCCATTTAAACTCGCTCGTCCGAAATCGTTACAAAAAAGATCGCAAAATAAGTTAGAATCAAATTCTAGGAGTTCATATAATTGATTAAGAGCTTTTGAACACGATTATATTGCAAAAACTAGATTATTGTATTTTTTCTCAATTAAAATTATAATGGGTCCATTGTTCGGCCATTTAGACCCGCTCGTCCGAAACCTCTACAAAAAGGTTGCAAAATAAGTTTTAATCCAAATTTAGGAGTTCATACAATTTATCACGAGCTTTTCAACACGATTATATTGCAAAAACTAGATTTACGTACTTTTTACTCTGTTAAAATTCTAACGGGTCCATTGTTCGGCCCATTTAGACTCGCTCGTCCGAAACCTCTACAAAAAGACCGCAATACAAGTTAGAATCAAATTTTAGGATTTCATATAATTGATTACGAGCTTTTCAACACGATTATATTGCAAAAACTAGATTTCTGTCCTTTTTACACAATTAAAATTCTAACGAGTCCATTGTTCGGCCCATTTAAACCCCCTCGTCCGAAACCTCTACAAAAGGGTTGCAAAATAAGTTTTAATCGAAATTTAGGATTTCATACAATTGATTACGAGCTTTTCAACACAATTATAGTGCAAAAACTCGATTTTTGTGCTTTTTAATATGATAAAATTCTAACGGGTCCATTGTTTGGCCCATTTAGACCCGCTCGTCCGAAACCTCTACAAAAGGGTTGCAAAATAAGTTTTAATCAAAATTTAGGAGTTCATACAATTGATTACGAGCATTTCAACACGATTATATTGCAAAAACTTGATTTCTGTACTTTTTACTCAGTTGAAATTCTAACGGGTCCATTGTTCGGCCCATTTAGACCCGCTCGTCTGAAACCTCTACAAAAGGGTTGCAAAATAAGTTTTAATCCAAATTTAGGAGTTCATACAATTGATTACGAGCTTTTTCAACACAATTATATTGTAAAAACTCGATTTTTGTACTTTTTACTCAGTTAAAATTCTAACGGGTCCATTGTTCGGCCCATTTAGACCCGCTCGTCCGAAACCTCTACAAAAAAGACCGCAATACAAGTTAGAATCAAATTTAAGGAGTTCATATAATTGATTACGAGCTTTTCAACACGATTATATTGCAAAAACTAGATTTCTGTACTTTTTACACAGTAAAAATTCTAACGAGTCCATTGTTCGGCCCATTTAGACCCGCTCGTCCGAAACCTCTACAAAAGGGTTGCAAAATACGTTTTAATCCAAATTTAGGATTTCATACAATTGATTACGAGCTTTTCAACACAATTATAGTGCAAAAACTCAATTTTTGTGCTTTTTAATATGATAAAATTCTAACGGGTCCATTGTTTGGCCCATTTAGACCCGCTCGTCCGAAACCTCTACAAAAGGGTTGCAAAATAAGTTTTAATCCAAATTTAGGATTTCATACAATTGATTACGAGCTTTTCAACACAATTATAGTGCAAAAACTCAATTTTTGTGCTTTTTAATATGATAAAATTCTAACGGGTCCATTGTTTGGCCCATTTAGACTCGCTCGTCCGAAACCTCTACAAAAGGGTTGCAAAATAAGTTTTAATCAAAATTTAGGAGTTCATACAATTGATTACGAGCTTTTCAACACGATTATATTGCAAAAACTCGATTTTATGTACTTTTTACTCAGTTTAAATTCTAACGGGTCCATTGTTCGACCCATTTAGACCCGCTCGTCCGAAACCTTTACAAAAAAGATCGCAAAATAAGTTATAATCAAATTTTAGGAGTTTATATAATTGATTACGAGCTTTTCAACACGTTTATATTGCAAAAACTCGATTACTATACTTTTTACTCAGTTAAAATTCTAACGGGTCCATTGTTCGGCCCATTTAGACCCGCTTGTCCGAAACCTTTACAAAAGGGTTGCAATATAAGTTTTAATCCAAATTTAGGAGTTCATACAATTGTTTACGAGCTTTTCAACACGGTTATATTGCAAAAACTCGATTTCTGTACTTTTTACTCAGTTAAAATTCTAACGGGTCCATTGTTCGGCCCATTTAGACCCGCTCGTCCGAAACCTCTACAAAAAAGACTGCAAAACAAGTTAGAATCAAAATTAAGGAGTTCATATAATTGATTACGAGCATTTCAACACGATTATATTGCAAAAACTTGATTTCTGTACTTTTTACTCAGTTAAAATTCTAACGGGTCCATTGTTCGGCCCAGTTAGACCCGCTCGTCCGAAACCTCTACAAAAGGGTTGCAAAATAAGTTTTAATTCAAATTTAGGAGTTCATACAAGTGATTACGAGCTTTTCAACACAATTATATTGCAAAAACTTGATTTTTATGCTCTTTACTTATTTAAAAATCTAACGGGTCCATTGTTCGGCCCATTTAGACCCGCTCGTACGAAACCTCTACAAAAGGGTTGCAAAATAAGTTTTAATCCAAATTTTGGAGTTCATACAATTGATTACAAGCTTTTCAACACGATTATATTGCAAAAACTCGATTTCTGTACTTTTTTACTGATTTAAAATTCTAACCGGTCCTTTGTTCGGCCCATTTAGACCCGCTCGTCCGAAACCTCTACAAAAGGGTTGCAAAATAAGTTTTGATCCAAATTTAGGAGTTCATAAAATTGATTACGAGCTTTTCAACACAATTATATTGCAAAAACTCGATTTTTGTGCTTTTTACTAAGTTAAAATTCTTACGAGTCCATTGTTCGGCCCATTTAGACTCGCTCGTCTGAAACCTCTACAAAAGGGTTGCAAAATAAGTTTTAATTCAAATTTAGGAGTTCATACAATTGATTACAAGCTCTTCACCACGATTATATTGCAAAAACTAGATTTCTGTACTTTTTACACAGTAAAAATTCTAACGAGTCCATTATTCGGCCCATTTAGACCTGCTCGTCCGAAACCTCTACAAAAGGATTGCAAAATAAGTTTTAATCCAAATTTAGGATTCCATACAATTGATTACGAGCTTTTCAACACAATTATAGTGCAAAAACTCAATTTTTGTGCTTTTTAATCAGATAAAATAAGTTTTAATCAAAATTTATGAGTTCATACAATTGATTATGAGCTTTTAAACACGATTATATTGCAAAAACTCGATTTCAGTACTTTTTACTCAGTTAAAATTCTAACGGGTCCTATGTTCCACCCATTTAGACCCGCTCATCCGAAACCTTTACAACAAAGATTGCAAAATAAGTTAGAATCAAAATTTAGAAGTTCATATAATTGATTAAGAGCTTTTCAACACGATTATATTGCAAAAACTCGATTGCTGTACTTTTTACTCAATTAAAATTCTAAAGGGTCTATTGTTCGGCCCATTTAGACCCGCTCGTCCGAAACCTCTACAAAAGGGTTGCAAAATAAATTTTAATCCAAATTTAGGAGTTCATACAATTGATTACGAGCTTTTCAAAATGATTATATTGCAAAAACTCGATTTCTATACTTTTTACCCAGTTAAAATTCTAACGGGTCCATTGTTCGGCCCATTTAGACACGCTCGTTCGAAACCTCTACAAAAAAGACCGCAAAACAAGTTAGAACCAAATTTTAGGAGTTCATATAATTGATTACGAGCTTTTCAACACGATTATTTTGCAGAAACTCGATGTCCATACTTTTTACTCAGTTAAAATTCTAACGGGTCCTATGTTCCACCCATTAAGACCAGCTCGTTCGAAACCTTGACAAAAAAGATCGCAAAATAAGTTAGAATCAAATTTTAGAAGTTCATATAATTGATTAAGAGCTTTTCAACATGATTATTTTGCACAAACTCGATTTCTATACTTTTTTAGTTAAAATTATAACGGGTCCATTGTTCGACCCATTTAGACCCGCTCGTCCGAAACCTCTACAAAAAAGACCTCAAAACAAGTTAGAATCAAATTTTAGGAGTTTATATAATTGATTACGAGCTTTTCAATACGATTATACTGCAAGAACTCGATTTCTGTACTTTTTACTCTGTTAGAATTCTAACGGGTCCATTGTTTGGCCCATTTAGACCCGCTCGTCCGAAACCTCTACAAAAAAGACCGCAAAACACGTTAAAATCAAATTTTAGGAGTTCTTATAATTGATTACGAGCTTTTCAACACGATTATATTGCAAAAACTTGATTTCTGTACTTTTTACTCAGTCAAAATTCTAACGGGTCCATTGTTCGGCCCATTTAGACCCGCTCGTCCGATACCTCTACAAAAGGGTTGCAAAATATGTTTTAATCCAAATTTAGGAGTTCATACAATTGATTACGAGCTTTTCAACACGATTATATTGCAAAAACTCGATTTTTGTGCTTTTTAATATGATAAAATTCTAACGGGTCCATTGTTCGGCCCATTTAGACCCGATCGTCCGAAACCTCTACAAAAGGGTTGCAAAATAAGTTTTAATCAAAATTTAGGAGTTCATACAATTGATTACGAGCTTTTCAACACGATTATATTGCAAAAACTCGATTTCTGTACTTTTTACTCAATTAAAATTCTAATGGGTCCATTGTTCGGCCCATTTAGACCCGCTCGTCCGAAACCTTTACAAAAAAGACCACATAATAAGTTAGAATCAAATCTTAGGAGTTCATATAATTGATTACGAGCTTTTCAACACGATTATATTGCAAAAACTCGATTTCTGTTCTTTTTACTTAGTTAATATTCTAACGGGTCCATTGTTCGGCCCATTTAGACCCACTCGTCCGAAATCTCTACAAAAGGGTTGCAAAATAAGTTTTAATCCAAATTTAGGAG
The DNA here is from genome assembly GCA_030270665.1 of Hibiscus trionum. Lineage (NCBI taxonomy): Eukaryota > Viridiplantae > Streptophyta > Magnoliopsida > Malvales > Malvaceae > Hibiscus > Hibiscus trionum. Next base: position 29,609,623 of record BSYR01000010.1, on the reverse strand, counting down.
TTCATATAATAGATTACGAGATTTTAAACACGATTATATTGCAAAAACTAGATTTTTGTACTTTTTACTCCGTTAAAATTCTAACGGGTCCATTGTTCGGCCCATTTAGACCTGCTCGTCCGAAACCTCTACAAAAAGGGCTGCAAAATAAGTTTTAATCCAAATTTAGAAGTTCATATAATTGATTATGAGCTTTTCAACAAGATTATATTGAAAAAACTCGATTTCTATACTTTTTACTCAGTTAAAGTTCTAACGGGTACATTGTTCGACCCATTTAGACCAGCTCATCCGAAACCTCTACAAAAAAGACCGCAAAACAAGTTTTAATCAAATTTTAGGAGTTCATATATTTGATTACGAGCTTTTGAACACGATTATAGTGCAAAAACTCAATTTATGAACTTTTGACTCAATTAAAGTTCTAACGGGTCCATTGTTCGGACCATTTAGACCCGCTCGTCCGAAACCTCTACAAAAAAAACCGTAAAACAAGTTATAATCACATTTTAGGAGTTCATATAATTGATTACGAGCTTTTAAACAAGATTTTATTGCAAAAACTCAATTTATGTTCTTTGCACTCAGTTAAAATTATAACGGATCCATTGTTCGGCCCATTTGGACCCGCTCGTCCCAATCCTCAATAAATAAGACCGCAAAACAAGTTTTAATCAAATTTTAGGAGTTCATATAATTGAATACGATCTTTTCAACACGATTATATCGCAAAAACTCAATTTCTGTAATTTTTACTCAGTTAAAATTCTAACGGGTCCATTGTTCGGCATATTTAGACGCGCTCGTCCGAAACCTCTACAAAAAAGACCGCAAAATAAGTTTTAATCAAATTTTAGGAGTTCATGTAATTGATTATGAGCTTTTCAACACGATTATATTGCAAAAACTCAATTTCTGAACTTTTGACTCAGTTAAAGTTCTAACGGGTCCATTGTTCGGCCCACTTAGACTCGCTCGTCCGAAACCTCTACAAAATAGACCGCAAAATAAGTTATAATCAAATTTTAGGAGTTCATATAACTGATTATGAGCTTTTTAACACGTTTATATTGCAAAACTCGATTTCTGTGCTTTTTAATCAGTTAAAATTCTAACGGTTCCATTATTCGGCACATTTAGACCCGCTCGTCCGAAACCTCTACAAAAGGGCTGCAAAATAAGTTTTAATCCAAATTTAGTAGTTCATATAATTGATTACGAGCTTCTCAACACGACTATATTGCAAAAACTCGATTTCTGTACTTTTACTCTGTTAAAATTCTAACGGGTCCATTGTTCGGCCCATTTAGACTCGCTCGTCCGGAACCTCTACAAAAATGACCACAAAACAAGTTTTAATCAAATTATAGGAGTTCATATAGTTGATTATGAGCTTTCCAACACTATTGTATTGCAAAACCTCAATTTCTGAACTTTTGACTTAGTTAAAATTCTAAAAGGTCCATTGTTCGGCCCATTTAGACCCGCTCGTCCGAAACCACTACAAAATGGTTGCAAAATAAGTTTTAATCCAAATGTAGAAGTTCATACAATTGATTACGAGGTTTTCAACACGATTATATTGCAAAAACTCGATTACTGTACTTTTTACTCCGTTAAAATTCTAACGGGACCATTGCTCGGCTCATTTAGACCCGCTCATCCGAAACCTCTACAAAAAGGGCTGCAAAATATGTTTTAATCCAAATTTAGGAGTTTATATAATTAATTACTAGCTTTTCAACACGATTATATGGCAAAAAATCAATTTCTGTACTTTTTACTTAGTTAAAATTCTAACGGGTCCATTGTTCGGCCCATTTAGACCCGCTCGTCCGAAAACTTTACAAAAAAGACCGCAAAACAAGTTTTAATCATATCTTAGGAGTTCATATACTTTATTACGAGCTTTCCAACATGATTATATTGCAAAAACTAAATTTCTGAACTTTTGACTTACTTAAAATTCTAATGGGTCCATTGTTCGGCCGATTTAGACCTGCTCGTCCTAAACATCTACAAAAAAGACCGCAAAACAAATTATAATCAAGTTTTAGGAGTTTATATAATTGATTACGAGCTTTTAAACACGATTATATTGCAAAAACTAGATTACTGTACTTTTTACTCAGTTAAAATTCTAACGGGTCCATTGTTCGGCCCATTTAGACCTGCTCGTCCGAAACCTCTACAAAAAGGGCTGCAAAATAAGTTTTAATCCAAATTTAGAAGTTCATATAATTGATTATGAGCTTTTCAACACGATTATATTGAAAAAAACTCGATTTTTATACTTTTTACTCAGTTAAAGTTCTAACGGGTACATTGTTCGACCCATTTAGACCAGCTCATCCGAAACCTCTACAAAAAAGACCGCAAAACAAGTTTTAATCAAATTTTAGGAGTTCATATATTTGATTACGAGCTTTTGAACACGATTATAGTGCAAAAACTCAATTTATGAACTTTTGACTCAGTTAAAGTTCTAACGGGTCCATTGTTCGACCCATTTAGACCCGCTCGTCCGAAACCTCTACAAAAAACCGTAAAACAAGTTATAATCACATTTTAGGAGTTCATATAATTGATTACGAGCTTTTAAACAAGATTTTATTGCAAAAACTCAATTTATGTTCTTTGCACTCAGTTAAAATTATAACGGATCCATTGTTCGGCCCATTTGGACCCGCTCGTCCCAATCCTCAATAAATAAGACCGCAAAACAAGTTTTAATCAAATTTTAGGAGTTCATATAATTGAATACGATCTTTTCAACACGATTATATCGCAAAAACTCAATTTCTGTAATTTTTACTCAGTTAAAATTCTAACGGGTCCATTGTTCGGCATATTTAGACCCGCTCGTCCGAAACCTCTACAAAAAAGACCGCAAAATAAGTTTTAATCAAAATTTAGGAGTTCATGTAATTGATTATGAGCTTTTCAACACGATTATATTGCAAAAACTCAATTTCTGAACTTTTGAATCAGTTAAAGTTCTAACGGGTCCATTGTTCGGCCCATTTAGACCCGCTCGTCCGAAACCTCTACAAAAAAAGACCGCAAAATAAGTTATAATCAAATTTTAGGAGTTCATATAATTGATTATGAGCTTTTTAACACGTTTATATTGCCAAAACTCGATTTCTGTGCTTTTTAATCAGTTAAAATTCTATCGGTTCCATTATTCGGCACATTTAGACCCGCTCGTCCGAAACCTCTACAAAAGGGCTGCAAAATAAGTTTTAATCCAAATTTAGTAGTTCATATAATTGATTACGAGCTTCTCAACACGACTATATTGCAAAAACTCGATTTCTGTACTTTTACTCTGTTAAAATTCTAACGGGTCCATTGTTCGGCCCATTTAGACTCGCTCGTCCGGAACCTCTACAAAAATGACCACAAAACAAGTTTTAATCAAATTATAGGAGTTCATATAGTTGATTATGAGCTTTCCAACACTATTGTATTGCAAAACCTCAATTTCTGAACTTTTGACTTAGTTAAAATTCTAAAAGGTCCATTGTTCGGCCCATTTAGACCCGCTCGTCCGAAACCACTACAAAAGGGTTGCAAAATAAGTTTTAATCCAAATGTAGGAGTTCATACAATTGATTACGAGGTTTTCAACACGATTATATTGCAAAAACTCGATTACTGTACTTTTTACTCCGTTAAAATTCTAACGGGACCATTGCTCGGCTCATTTAGACCCGCTCGTCCGAAACCTCTACAAAAAGGGCTGCAAAATATGTTTTAATCCAAATTTAGGAGTTTATATAATTAATTACTAGCTTTTCAACACGATTATATGGCAAAAACTCGATTTCTGTACTTTTTACTTAGTTAAAATTCTAACGGGTCCATTGTTCGGCCCATTTAGACCCGCTCGTCCGAAAACTTTACAAAAAAGACCACAAAACAAGTTTTAATCATATCTTAGGAGTTCATATAATTTATTACGAGCTTTCCAACATGATTATATTGCAAAAACTAAACTTCTGAACTTTTGACTTACTTAAAATTCTAATGGGTCCATTGTTCGGCCGATTTAGACCCGCTCGTCCTAAACATCTACAAAAAAGACCGCAAAACAAATTATAATCAAGTTTTAGGAGTTTATATAATTGATTACGAGCTTTTCAACACGATTATATTGCAAAAACTCCATTTATGTACTTTTTACTCAGTTAAAATTCTAACGGGTCCATTGTTCGGCCCATTTAGACCCGCTCGTCCGAAACCTCTACAAAAAAGACCGCAAAACAAGTTATAATCAAATTTTAGGAGTTTATATAATTGTTTGTGAGCTTTTTAACATGATTATTTTGCAAAAACTCGATTACTATACTTTTTACTCTGTTAAAATTCTAACGGTTCTATTGTTCTGCTTATTTAGACCCGCTCGTCCGAAACCTCTACAAAAGGGTTGCAAAATAAGTTTTAATCCGAATGTAGGAGTTCATTTAATTGATTACGAGATTTTAAACACGATTATATTGCAAAAACTAGATTTTTGTACTTTTTACTCCGTTAAAATTCTAACGGGTCCATTGTTCGGCCCATTTAGACCCGCTCGTCCGAAACCTTTACAAAAATGATCGCAAAACAAGTTTTAATCAAATTTTAGGTGTTCATATAATTGATTACAAGCTTTCCAACACGACTGTTTTGCAAAAACTCAATTTCTGTACTTTTTACTCCGTTAAAATTCTAACGGGTCCATTGTGCGGACCATTTAGTCCCTCTCGTCCGAAACCTCTACAAAAAGGGCTGCAAAATAAGTTTTAATCCAAATTTAGGAGTTCATACAATTGATTACGAGCTTTTCAACACGATTATATTGCAAAAATCGATTACTGTACTTTTTACTCAGTTAAAATTCTAATGGTTCCATTGTTCGGCCCATTTAGACCCGCTCGTCCGAAACCTCTAGAAAAAGGACCGCAAAACAAATTTTAATCCTAATTTAGGAGTTCATATAACTTATTACAAGCTTTTCAACACGATTGTATTGCATAAACTCAATTTTTGTAATATTTACTCAGTTAAAATTCTAACGTGTCCATTGTTCGGCTCAATTAGACCCGTTCGACCGAAACCTCTACAAAAAAGACCGCAAAATAAGTTTTAATCAAATTTTAGGGGTTCATATAATTGATTATGTGCTTTTCAACACAATTATAGTGCAAAAACTCAATTTTTGTGCTTTTTAATATGATAAAATTCTAACGGGTCCATTGTTTGGCCCATTTAGACTCGCTCGTCCGAAACCTCTACAAAAGGGTTGCAAAATAAGTTTTAATCAAAATTTAGGAGTTCATACAATTGATTACGAGCTTTTCAACACGATTATATTGCAAAAACTCGATTTTATGTACTTTTTACTCAGTTTAAATTCTAACGGGTCCATTGTTCGACCCATTTAGACCCGCTCGTCCGAAACCTTTACAAAAAGATCGCAAAATAAGTTATAATCAAATTTTAGGAGTTTATATAATTGATTACGAGCTTTTCAACACGTTTATATTGCAAAAACTCGATTACTATACTTTTTACTCAGTTAAAATTCTAACGGGTCCATTGTTCGGCCCATTTAGACTCGCTTGTCCGAAACCTTTACAAAAGGGTTGCAATATAAGTTTTAATCCAAATTTAGGAGTTCATACAATTGTTTACGAGCTTTTCAACACGGTTATATTGCAAAAACTCGATTTCTGTACTTTTTACTCAGTTAAAATTCTAACGGGTCCATTGTTCGGCCCATTTAGACCCGCTCGTCCGAAACCTCTACAAAAAAGACTGCAAAACAAGTTAGAATCAAAATTTAGGAGTTCATATAATTGATTACGAGCATTTCAACACGATTATATTGCAAAAACTTGATTTATGTACTTTTTACTCAGTTAAAATTCTAACGGGTCCATTGTTCGGCCCAGTTAGACCCGCTCGTCCGAAACCTCTACAAAAGGGTTGCAAAATAAGTTTTAATTCAAATTTAGGAGTTCATACAAGTGATTACGAGCTTTTCAACACAATTATATTGCAAAAACTCGATTTTTATGCTCTTTACTTATTTAAAAATCTAACGGGTCCATTGTTCGGCCCATTTAGACCCGCTCGTACGAAACCTCTACAAAAGGGTTGCAAAATAAGTTTTAATCCAAATTTTGGAGTTCATACAATTGATTACAAGCTTTTCAACACGATTATATTGCAAAAACTCGATTTCTGTACTTTTTTACTGATTTAAAATTCTAACCGGTCCTTTGTTCGGCCCATTTAGACCCGCTCGTCCGAAACCTCTACAAAAGGGTTGCAAAATAAGTTTTGATCCAAATTTAGGAGTTCATAAAATTGATTACGAGCTTTTCAACACAATTATATTGCAAAAACTCGATTTTTGTGCTTTTTACTAAGTTAAAATTCTTACGGGTCCATTGTTCGGCCCATTTAGACCCGCTCGTCTGAAACCTCTACAAAAGGGTTGCAAAATAAGTTTTAATTCAAATTTAGGAGTTCATACAATTGATTACAAGCTCTTCACCACGATTATATTGCAAAAACTAGATTTCTGTACTTTTTACACAGTAAAAATTCTAACGAGCCCATTGTTCGGCCCATTTAGACCTGCTCGTCCGAAACCTCTACAAAAGGATTGCAAAATAAGTTTTAATCCAAATTTAGGATTCCATACAATTGATTACGAGCTTTTCAACACAATTATAGTGCAAAAACTCAATTTTTGTGCTTTTTAATCAGATAAAATAAGTTTTAATCAAAATTTATGAGTTCATACAATTGATTATGAGCTTTTAAACACGATTATATTGCAAAAACTCGATTTCAGTACTTTTTACTCAGTTAAAATTCTAACGGGTCCTATGTTCCACCCATTTAGACCCGCTCATCCGAAACCTTTACAACAAAGATTGCAAAATAAGTTAGAATCAAAATTTAGAAGTTCATATAATTGATTAAGAGCTTTTCAACACGATTATATTGCAAAAACTCGATTGCTGTACTTTTTACTCAATTAAAATTCTAAAGGGTCTATTGTTCGTCCCATTTAGACCCGCTCGTCCGAAACCTCTACAAAAGGGTTGCAAAATAAATTTTAATCCAAATTTAGGAGTTCATACAATTGATTACGAGCTTTTCAAAATGATTATATTGCAAAAACTCGATTTCTATACTTTTTACCCAGTTAAAATTCTAACGGGTCCATTGTTCGGCCCATTTAGACACGCTCGTTCGAAACCTCTACAAAAAAGACTGCAAAACAAGTTAGAATCAAATTTTAGGAGTTCATATAATTGATTACGAGCTTTTCAACACGATTATTTTGCAGAAACTAGATGTCCATAATTTTTACTCAGTTAAAATTCTAACGGGTCCTATGTTCCACCCATTAAGACCAGCTCGTTCGAAACCTTAACAAAAAAGATCGCAAAATAAGTTAGAATCAAATTTTAGAAGTTCATATAATTGATTAAGAGCTTTTCAACACGATTATTTTGCACAAACTCGATTTCTATACTTTTTTAGTTAAAATTATAACGGGTCCATTGTTCGACCCATTTAGACCCGCTCGTCCGAAACCTCTACAAAAAAGACCTCAAAACAAGTTAGAATCAAATTTTAGGAGTTTATATAATTGATTATGAGCTTTTCAATACGATTATACTGCAAGAACTCGATTTCTGTACTTTTTACTCTGTTAGAATTCTAACGGGTCCATTGTTTGGCCCATTTAGACCCGCTCGTCCGAAACCTCTACAAAAAAGACCGCAAAACACGTTAAAATCAAATTTTAGGAGTTCTTATAATTGATTACGAGCTTTTCAACACGATTATATTGCAAAAACTTGATTTCTGTACTTTTTACTCAGTCAAAATTCTAACGGGTCCATTGTTCGGCCCATTTAGACCCGCTCGTCCGATACCTCTACAAAAGGGTTGCAAAATATGTTTTAATCCAAATTTAGGAGTTCATACAATTGATTACGAGCTTTTCAACACGATTATATTGCAAAAACTCGATTTTTGTGCTTTTTAATATGATAAAATTCTAACGGGTCCATTGTTCGGCCCATTTAGACCCGCTCGTCCGAAACCTCTACAAAAGGGTTGCAAAATAAGTTTTAATCAAAATTTAGGAGTTCATACAATTGATTACAAGCTTTTCAACACGATTATATTGCAAAAACTCGATTTCTGTACTTTTTACTCAGTTAAAATTCTAATGGGTCCATTGTTCGGCCCATTTAGACCCGCTCGTCCGAAACCTTTACAAAAAAGACCGCATAATAAGTTAGAATCAAATCTTAGGAGTTCATATAATTGATTACGAGCTTTTCAACACGATTATATTACAAAAACTCGATTACAGTACTTTTTACTAAGTTAAAATTCTAACGGGTCCATTGTTCGGCCCATTTAGACCCGCTCGTTCGAAACCTCTACAAAAGGGTTGCAAAATAAGTTTTAATCCAAATTTAGGAATTCATAAAATTGATTACGAGCTTTTCATCACAATTATATTGCAAAAACTCTTTTTTGGGCTTTTCACTAAGTTAAAATTCTTACGGGTCCATTGTTCGGCCTATTTAGACCCTCTCGTCCGAAACCTATACAAAATGGTTGCAAAATAAGTTTTAATCCAAATTTAGGAGTTCATACAATTGATTACGAGCTTTTCAACACATTTATATTGCAAAAACTCGATTTTTGTGCTTTTTACTCAGTTAAAATTCTAACGGGTCTATTGTTCGGCCCATTTAGACCCGCTCGTCCGAAACCTCTTCAAAAGGGTTGCAAAATAAGTTTTAATCCAAATTTAGGAGTTAATACAATTGATTACTAACTTTTCATCACATTTATATTGCAAAAACTCAATTTTTGTGCTTTTTTCTCAGTTAAAATTCTAACGGCTCCATTGTTCGGGCCATTTAGAAACGCTCGTCCGAAACCTCTACAAAAGGGTTGCAAAATAAGTTTTAATCCAAATTTATGAGTTCATACAATTGATTATGAGCCTTTCAACATGATTATATTGCAAAAACTCGATTTTTGTACTTTTTACTCAATTAAAATTCTAACGGGTCTATTATTCGGCCCATTTAGACCCGCTCGTCTGAAACCTCTACAAAAAAGACCGCAAAACAAGTTAGAATCAAATTTTAGGAGTTCATATAATTGATTACGAGCTTTTCAACACGATTATTTTGCAGAAACTCGATGTCCATACTTTTTACTCAGTTAAAATTCTAACGGGTCCTAGGTTCCACCCATTTAGACCTGCTCGTCCGAAACCTTGACAAAAAAGATCGCAAATAAGTTAGAATCAAATTTTAGAAGTTCATATAATTGATTAAGAGCTTTTCAACACGATTATTTTGGAGAAACTCGATTTCTATACTTTTTACTCAGTTAAAATTATAGCGGGTCCATTGTTCAGCCCATTTAGACCCGCTCGTCCGAAACCTCTACAAAAGGGTTGCAAAATAAGTTTTAATCCAAATGTAGGAGTTCATACAATTGATTATGAGCTTTTCAACACATTTATATTTCAAAAACTCTTTTTTTGTGCTTTTCACTAAGTTAAAATTCTTACGGGTCCATTGTTCGGCCCATTTAGACCCGCTCGTCCGAAACCTCTACAAAAGGGTTGCAAAATAAGTTTTAATCCAAATTTAGGAGTTCATACAATTGATTACGAGCTTTTCAACACATTTATATTGCAAAAACTCGATTTTTGTGCTTTTTACTCAGTTAAAATTCTAACGGGTCTATTGTTCGGCCCATTTAGACCCGTTCGTCTGAAACCTCTTCAAAAGGGTTGCAAAATAATTTTTAATCCAAATTTAGGAGTTAATACAATTGATTACTTGCTTTTCATCACATTTATATTGCAAAAACTCGATTTTTGTGCTTTTTTCTCAGTTAAAATTCTAACGGCTCCATTGTTCGGGCAATTTAGAACCGCTCGTCCGAAACCTCTACAAAAGGGTTGCAAAATAAGTTTTAATCCAAATTTATAAGTTCATACAATTGATTATGAGCCTTTCAACATGATTATATTGCAAAAACTCGATTTCTGTACTTTTTACTCAGTTAAAATTCTAACGGGCCTATTATTCGGCCCATTTAGACCCGCTCGTCCGAAAACTCTACAAAAAAGACCGCAAAACAAGTTAGAAACAAATTTTAGGAGTTCATATAATTGATTACGAGCTTTTCAACACGATTATTTTGCAAAAACTCGATGTCCATACTTTTTACTCAGTTAAATTTCTAACGGGTCCTATGTTCCACCCATTTAGACCCGCTCGTTCGAAACCTTGACAAAAAAGATCGCAAAATAAGTTAGAATCAAATTTTAGAAGTTCATATAATTGATTAAGAGCTTTTCAACACGATTATTTTCCAGAAACTCGATTTCTATACTTTTTACTCAGTTAAAATTATAATGGGTCCATTGTTCAGCCCATTTAGACCCGCTCGTCCGAAACCTCTACAAAAGGGTTGCAAAATAAGTTTTAATCCAAATGTAGGAGTTCATACAATTGATTACGAGCTTTTCAACACATTTATATTTCAAAAACTCGATTTTTGTGCTTTTTTCTCAGATAAAATTCTAACGGCCCATTGTTCGGGCCATTTAGAACCGCTCGTCCGAAACCTCTACAAAAGGGTTGTAAAATAAGTTTTAATCCAAATTTATAAGTTCATACAATTGATTATGAGCGTTTCAACATGATTATATTGCAAAAACTCGATTTCTGTACTTTTTACTCAGTTAAAATTCTAACGGGTCTATTATTCGGCCCATTTAGACCCGCTCGTCCGAAACCTCTACAAAAAAGGCTGCAAAACAAGTTAGAATCAAATTTTAGTTGTTCATATAATTGATTACGAGCTTTTCAACACGATTATATTGCAAAAACTTGATTTATGTACTTTTTACTTAGTTAAAATTCTAACGGGTCCATTGTTCGGTCCAGTTAGACCCGCTCGTCCGAAACCTCTACAAAAGGGTTGCAAAATAAGTTTTAATTCAAATTTAGGAGTTCATACAATTGATTACGAGCTTTTGAACACAATTATATTGCAAAAACTTGATTTTTGTGCGTTTTACTCAGTTAAAATTCTAAAGGGTCCATTGTTCGACCCATTTAGACCCGCTCATACGAAACTTTTACAAAAGGGTTGCAAAATAAGTTTTAATTTAAATTTAGGAGTTCATACAATTGAATACAAGCTCTTCAACACGATTATATTGCAAAAACTTGATTTCTTTACTTTTTACTCATTTAAAATTCTAACAGGTCCTTTGTTCGGCCCATTTAGACTCGTTCGTCCGAAACCACTACAAAAAGGGCTGCAAAATAAATTTTAATCCAAATTTAGGAGTTCATACAATTGATTACGAGCTTTTAAACACAATTATATTGCAAAAACTCGATTTCTGTACTTTTTACTCAGTTAAAATTCTAACGGGTCCTATGTTCGACCCATTTAGACCCGCTCGTCCGAAACCTTTACAAAAAAGATTGCAAAATAAGTTAGAATCAAATATTAGAAGTTCATATAATTGATTAAGAGCTTTTCAACACGATTATTTTGCAGAAACTCGATTTATATACTTTTTACTCAGTTAAAATTCTAACGGGTCCATTGTTCGGCCCATTTAGACTCGGTCGTCCGAAACCTCTACAAAAGGGTTGCAAAATAAGTTTTAATCCAAATTTAGGAGTTAATACAATTGATTACGAGCTTTTCAACACAATTATATTGCAAAAACTCGATTTTTGTGCTTTTTACTCAGTTAAAATTCTAACGGGTCCATTGTTCGGCCCATTTAGACCCGCTCGTACGAAACCTCAACAAAAGGGTTGCAAAATAAGTTTTAATCCAAATTTAGGAGTTCATACAATTGATTACAATCTTTTCAACACGATTATATTGCAAAAACTCGATTTCAGTACTTTTTACTCCTTTAAAATTCTAACAGGTCCTTTGTTCGGCCCATTTAGACCCTCTCGTCTGAAACCTCTACAAAAAGGGCTGTAAATAAGTTTTAATCCAATTTTAGGAGTTCATACAATTTATTACGAGCTTTTCAACACGATTATATTGCAAAAACTCGATTTCTGTACTTGTTACACAGTTAAAATTCTAACGGGTCCTATGTTCCACCTATTTAAACCCGCTCGTCCGAAACCTTTACAAAAAAGATCGCAAAATAAGTTAGAATCAAATTTTAGAAGTTCATATAATTGATTAAGAGCTTTTCAACACGATTATATTGCAAAAACTCGATTACTGTACTTTTTACTTAGTTAAAATTCTAACGGGTCCATTGTTCGGCCCATTTAGACCCGCTCGTCCGAAACCTCTACAAAAGGGTTGCAAATTAAGTTTTAATCCAAATTTAGGAATTCATACAATTTATTACGAGCTTTTCAACACGATTATATTGAAAAAACTCGATTTCTGTACTTGTTACACAGTTAAAGTTCTAACGGGTCCTATGTTCCACCTATTTAAACCCGCTCGTCCGAAACCTTTACAAAAAAGACCGCAAAATAAGTTAAAATCAAATTTTAGGAGTTCATATAATTGATTACGAGCTTTTTAACACGATTATATTGCAAATATTAGATTTCTGTACTTTTTACTTTGTTAAAATTCTAACTGGTCCATTGTTCGGCCCATTTAGACCCGCTCGTCTGAAACCTCTATAAAAAGGTTGCAAAATAAGTTTTAATCCAAATTTACGAGTTCATATAATTGATTACGAGCTTTTCAACACGATTATATTGCAAAAATTCGATTTCTGTACTTTTTACTCCGTTAGAATTCTAACGGGTCCATTGTTCGGCCCATTTAGACCCGCTCGTCCGAAACCTCAACAAAAAAGACCGCAAAATAAGTTAGAATCAAATTTTAGGAGTTCATATAATTGATTACGAGCTTTTCAACACGATTATATTGCAAAAATTCGATTTCTATACTTTTTACTCAGTTAAAATTCTAACGGGTCCATTGTTCGGCCCATTTAGACCTGCTCGTCCGAAACCTCTACAAAAAAGATCGCAAAATAAGTTATAATCAAATTTTAGGAGTTCATATAATTGATTACGAGCTTTTCAACACGATTATATTGCAAACACTTGATTTCTGTACTTTTTACTCAGTTAAAATTCTAACGGGTCCATTGTTCGGCCCATTTAGACCCGCTCGTCCGAAACCTCTACAAAAAAGACCGCAAAATAAGTTTTAATCAAAATTTAGGAGTTCATATAATTGATTACGAGCTTTTCAACACGATTATATTGCAAGAACTCGATTTCTGTACTTTTTACTCTGTTAAAATTCTAACGGGTCCATTGTTCGGCCCATTTAGACCCCCTCGTCCGAAACCTCTACAAAAAAGACCGCAAAACACGTTAAAATCAAAATTTAGGAGTTCATAAAATTGATTACGAGCTTTTCAACACAATTATATTGCAAAAACTCGATTTTTGTGCTTTTTACTAAGTTAAAATTCTAACGGGTCCATTGTTCGGCCCATTTAGACCCGCTCGTTCGAAACCTCTACAAAAGGGTTTCAAAATAAGTTTTAATCCAAATTTAGGAATTCATAAAATTGATTAAGAGCTTTTCAACACATTTATAATGTAAAAACTCTTTTTTTGTGCTTTTTACTAAGTTAAAATTCTTACGGGTCCATTGTTAGGCCCATTTAGACCCGCTCGTCCGAAACCTCTACAAAAGGGTTGCAAAATAAGTTTTAATCCAAATTTAGGAGTTCATACAATTGATTACGAGCTTTTCAACACATTTATATTGCAAAAACTCGATTTTTGTGCTTTTTACTCAGTTAAAATTCTAACGGGTCCATTGTTCGGCACATTTAGACCCGCTCGTCCGAAACCTCTTCAAAAGGGTTGCAAAATAAGTTTTAATCCAAATTTAGGAGTTAATACAATTGATTACGAGCTTTTCAACACATTTATATTGCAAAAACTCGATTTTTGTGCTTTTTACTCAGTTAAAATTCTAACAGGTCCATTGTTCGGCTCATTTAGACCCGCTCGTCCGGATCCTTTACAAAAAAGACCGCAAAACAAGTTAGAATCGAATTTTACGAGTTCATATATTTGATTACAAGCTTTTCAACACAATTATATTGCAAAAATTCGATTTTTGTGGTTTTTACAAAGTTAAAATTCTTACGGGTCCATTGTTCGGCCCATTTAGACCCGCTCGTCCGAAACCTCTACAAAAGGGTTGCAAAATAAGTTTTAATCCAAATTGATTACGAGCTCGTCCGAAACCTTTACAAAAAAGACCGCAAAATAAGTTAGAATCAAATTTTAGGAGTTCATATAATTGATTACGATCTTTCCAACACGATTATATTGCAAAAATTCGATTTTTGTACTTTTTACTCTGTTAAAATTCTAAAAGAGCTTTCTTCAAAAAAAATCTAACGGGTCCATTGTTCGGCCCATTTATACTCGCTCGTCCAAAACCTCTATAAAAGCGATGCGAAATAAATTTTAATCCAAATTTATGAGTTCATATAATTGATTACGAGCTTTTCAACACGATTATATTGCAAAAACTCAATTTCTGTATTTTTTACTCGGTTAAAATTCTAACGCGCCATTTTTCTGCCCCATTTAGACTCGCTCGTCCGAAACCTTACAAAAAGGACCGCAAAATAAGTTTTAATCAAAATTTAGGAGTTCAAATAATTAATTACGAGTTTTTCAACACGATTATATTGCAAAAACTCGATTTTTGTACTTTTTACTCAGTTAAAATTCTAACGGCTCCATTGTCCGGCCCATTTAAACCCGCTCGTCCAAAACCTCTACAAAAGAGACCGCAAAACAACTTAGAATCAAATTTTAGGAGTTTATATATTTGATTACGAGCTTTTCCACACGATTATATTGCAAAACCTCGTTTACAGTACTTTTTACTCAGTTAAAATTCTAATACGTCCATTGTTCAGCCCATTTACACCCGCTCGTCCGAAACCTCTACAAAAAAGATCGCAAAACATGTTAGAATCAAATTTTAGGAGTTCATATAATTGATTACGAGCTTTTCAACACGATTATATTGCAAAAACTCGATTTCTGTACTTTTTACTCAGTTAAATTTCTAACGGGTCCATTGTTCCGCCCATTTAGACCCGCTTGTACGAAACCTCTACAAAAAATATCGCAAAATAAGTTAGAATCAAATTTTAGGAGTTCATATAATTGATTACGAGCTTTTTAACACGATTATATTGCAAAATTTTGATTTCTGTACTTTTTACTCAGTTAAAATTCTAACAGGTCCATTGTTCGGCCCATTTAGACCGGCTCGTCCGAAACCTTTATAAAAAGTGCTGTAAAATAAGTTTTAATCCAAATTTAGGAGTTCATATAATTGATTACGAGCTTTTCAACACGATTATATTGCAAAAACTCAATTTTTGTACTTTTTACTCGGTTAAAATTCTAATGGGTCCATTGTTCTGCTCATTTAGACTCGCTCGTCCGAAACCTTACAAAATGGACCGCAAAATAAGTTTTAATCAAAATTTATGTGTTCATATAATTGATTATGTGATTTTCAACAAGATTATATTGCAAAAACTCGATTTTTGTACTTTTTACTCAGTTAAAATTCTAACGGCTCCATTGTTCGGTCCATTTTGACCCGCTCGTCCGAAACCTCTACAAAAAAGACTGCAAAATAAGTTAGAATTAAATTTTAGGAGTTCATATAATTGATTACGAGCTTTTTAACACGATTATATTACAAAAATTCAATTTCTGTACTTTTTACTCGGTTAAAATTCTAACGCGTCCATTGTTCTGCCCATTTAGACTCGCTCGTCCGAAACCTTACAAAAAGGACCGCAAAATAAGTTTTCATCAAAATTTAGGAGTTCAAATAATTGGTTACGAGTTTTTCAGCACGATTATATTGCAAAAACTCGATTTTTGTACTTTTTACTCAGTTAAAATTCTAACGGCTCCATTGTTCAGCCCATTTAGACCCGCTCGTCCGAAACCTCTACAAAAGAGACCGCAAAACAAGCTAGAATCAAATTTTAGGAGTTTATATAATTGAATACGAGCTTTTCAACACGATTATATTGCAAAAACTCGATTTCGGTACTTTTTACTCCGTTAAAATTCTAACGGGTCCATTGTTCGGCCCATTTAAACCCGCTCGTCCGAAACCTCTACAAAAAAGACCGCGAAACATGTTAGAATCAAATTTTAGGAGTTCATATAATTGATTACGAGCTTTTCAACACGATTATATTGCAAAAACTCGATTTCTGTACTTTTTACTCAGTTAAATTTCTAACGGGTCCATTGTTCGGCCCATTTAGACCCGCTAGTCCCAAACCTCTACAAAAAAGACCGCAAAATAAGTTAGAATCAAATGTTAGGAGTTTATATAATTGGTTACGAGCTTTTCAACACGATTATATTGCAAAAACTCGATTACTGTACTTTTTACTCAGTTAAAATTCTAACGGGTCCATTGTTCGGCCCATTTAGACCCGCTCGTCTGAAACCTCTACAAAAGGGTTGCAAAATATGTTTTAATCCAAATTTAGGAGTTCAAACAATTGATTACGAGCTTTTCAACATGATTATATTGCAAAAACTCAATTTCTGTACTTTTTACTCAGTTAAAATTCTAACGGGTCCTATGTTCGGCCCATTTAGACCCGCTCGTCCGAAACCTTTACAAAAAAATCACAAAATAAGTTAGAATCAAATTTTAGGAGTTCATATAATTGATTAAGAGCTTTTCAACACGATTATATTGCAAAAACTCAATGACTGTAATTTTTACTCAGTTAAAATTCTAACGGGTCCATTGTTCGGCCCATTTAGACCCGCTCGTCCGAAACCTCTACAAAAGGGTTGCAAAATAAGCTTTAATCCAAATTTAGGAGTTCATAGAATTGGTTACGAGCGTTTCAACACGATTATATTGCAAAAACTTAATTTTTGTACTTTTTACTCAGTTAAAATTCTAACGGGTCCATTGTTCGGCCCATTTAGACCAATTCGTCTGAAACCTCTACAAAAAAAAGACAACAAAACAAGTTAGAATCAAATTTTAGGATTTCATATAATTGATTACGAGCTTTTCAACATGATTATATTGTGAAAACTTGATTTATGTACTTTTTACTCAGTTAAAATTCTAATGGTTCCATTGTTCGGCCCAGTTAGACCCGCTCATCTGAAACCTATACAAAAGGGTTGCAAAATAATTTTTAATCCAAATTTAGGAGTTCATACAATTGATTACGAGCTTTTCAACACGATTATATTGCAAAAACAAGATTTATGTACTTTTTACTAAGTTAAAATTCTAACGGGTCCATTGTTCGACCCATTTAGACTCGCTCGTCCAAAACCTCTACAATAGGGTTGCAAAATAAGTGTTAATCCAAATTTAGGAGTTCAAACAATTATTTACGAGCTTTTCAACATGATTATATTGCAAAAACTCGATTTCTGTACTTTTTACTCCGTTAAAATTCTGACGGGTCCATTGTTCGGCCCATTTAGACCCGCTCGTCCGAAACCTCAACAAAAAAGACCACAAAATAAGTTAGAATCAAATTTTAGGAGTTCATATAATTGATTACGAGCTTTTCAACCTCAGTAAAAATTACAGTAATCGAGTTTTTGCAATATAATCGTGTTGGAAAGCTCTTAATCAATTATATGAACTCCTAAAATTTGATTCTAACTTATTTTGCGATTTTTTTTCAAAGGTTTCGGACGAGCGGGTCTAAATGGACCGAACATAGGACCTGTTAGAATTTTAACTGAGTAAAAAGTACAGAAATAGAGTTTTTGCAATATAATCGTGTTGAAAAGCTCGTAATCAATTATATTAACTCCTAAATTTGGATTAAAACATATTCTGCAACCCTTTTGTAGAGGTTTCGGACGAGCGGGTCTAAATGGGCCGAACAATGGACCCGTTAGAATTTTATCTAAGTAAAAAGTAAAGAAATCGAGTTTTTGCAATATAATCCTGTTGAAAAGCTTGTAATCAATTATATGAACTCCTAAATTTTGATTAAAACTTATTTTGCAACCCTTTTGTAGAGGTTTCGGACGAGCGGGTCTAAATGGGCCGAACAATGGACCCGTTAAAATTTTAACTGAGTAAAACGTACAAAAATCGAGTTTTTGCAATATAATCGTGTTGAAAAGCTCGTAATCAATTATATGAACTCCTAAATTTGGATTAAAACTTATTTTGCAGCCCTTTTAGTAGAGGTTTCGGACGAGCGGGTCTAAATGGGCCGACAATGGACCCGTTAGAATTTTATCTGAGTAAAAAGTACAGAAATCGAGTTTTTGCAATATAATTGTGTTGAAACGCTCGTATTCAATTGTATGAACTCCTAAATTTGGATTAAAACTTATTTTGCAACCCTTTTGTAGAGGTTTCGGACAAGCAGGTCTAAATGGGCCAAAAAAAGGACCCGTTAGAATTTTAACTGAGTAAAAAGTACAGTAATCGAGTTTTGGCAATATAATCGTGATGAAAAGCTCGTAATCAATTATATGAACTCCTAAATTTGGATTAAAACTTATTTTGCAACCCTTTTGTTGAGGTTTCAGACGAGGGAGTCTAAATGGGCCGAACAATGGACCCGTTAGAATTTTAACGGAGTAAAAAGTACAGAAATCGAGTTTTTGCAATATAATCGTGTTGAAAAGCTCGTAATCAATTGTATGAACTCCTAAATTTGGATTAAAACTTATTTTGCAACCCTTTTGTATAGGTTTCAGACGAGCGGGTCTAAATGGGCCGAATAATGGACCCGTTAGAATTTTAACTGAGTAAAATGTACAATAATCGAGTTTTTGCAATATAATCGTGTTGAAATGCTCGTATTCAATTATATGAACTCCTAAAATTTGATTCTAACTTATTTTGCGGTCTCTTTTGTAAAGGTTTCGGACAAGCGGGTCTAAATGGGCCGAACAATGGACCCGTTAGAATTTTAACTGAGTAAAAAGCACAAAAATCCAGTTTTTGCAATATAATCATGTTGAAAAGCTCGTAATCAATTGTATGAACTCTTAAATTTGGATTAAAACTTATTTTGCAACCCTTTTGTTGAGGTTTCGGACGAGCGGGTGTAAATGAGCCGAACAATGGACCCGTTAGAATTTTAACTGAGTAAAAAGTACTGTAATCGAGTTTTTGCAATATAATCGTGTTGAAAAGCTCGTAATCAATTATATGAACTCCTAAATTTGGATTAAAACTTATTTTACAACCCTTTTTATAGAGGTTTCGGACGAGCGGGTCTAAATGGGCCAAACAATGGACCTATTAGAATTTTAACTGAGTAAAAAGTACAGAAATTGAATTTTTGCAATATAATCGTGTTAAAAAACTCGTAATCAATTATATAAACTCCTAAAATTTGATTCTAACTTATTTTGCGATCTTTTTTGTAGAGGTATCTGACGAGTGGGTCTAAATGGGCCGAACAATGGACCCGTTAGAATTTTAACTGAGTAAACAGTACAGTAATCTCATTTTTGCAATATAATCGTGTTGAAAAGCTCGTAATCAATTGTATGAACTCTTAAATTTGGATTAAAACTTATTTTGCAACCCTTTTCTTGAGGTTTCGGACGAGCGGGTGTAAATGGGCCGAACAATGGACCTGTTAGAATTTTAACTGAGTAAAAAGTACTGTAATCGAGTTTTTGCAATATAATCGTGATGAAAAGCTCGTAATCAATTATATGAACTTCTAAAATTTGATTCTAACTTATTTTGCAGTCTTTTTTGTTGAGGTATCGAACGAGCGGGTCTAAATGGGCCGGACAATTGACCCGTTAGAATTTTAACTAAGTAAAAAGTAAAGAAATCGAGTTTTTGCGATATAATCTTGTTGAAAAGCTTGTAATTAATTGTCTGAACTCCGAAATTTGGATTAAAACTTATTTGCAACCCTTTTGTAGACGTTTCGGATGAGCGGGTCTAAATGGGCCGAACAATGGACCCGTTAAAATTTTAGCTGAGTAAAAAGAATAGTAATCGAGTTTTTGCAATATAATCGTGTTGAAATGCTCGTAATCAAATATATGAACTCCTAAAATTTGATTCTAACTTATTTTGCGGTCTTTTTTGTAGAGGTTTCGGACGAGGGAGTCTAAATGGGACGAACAATGGACCCGTTAGAATTTTAACTGAGTAAAAAGTACAGAAATCGAGTTTATATAATATAATCGTGTTGAAAAGCTTGTAATCAATTATATGAACTCCTAAAATTTGATTCTAACTTGTTTTGCGATCTTTTTGTAGTGGTTTCGGAGGAGCGGGTCAAAATGGGTCGAATAATGGACCCGTTAGAATTTTAACTGAGTACAAAGTACTGAAATAGAGTTTTTGCAATATAATCGTTTTGAAAAACTCGTAATCAATTATATGAACTCCTAAATTTTCATTAAAACTTATTTTGCGGTCCTTTTTGTAAGGTTTCGGACGAGCGAGTCTAAATGGGCAGAACAATGGACCCGTTAGAATTTTAACCGAGTAAGAAGTACAGAAATTGAGTTTTTGCAATATAATCGTGTTGAAAAGCTCTTAATCAATTATATGAACTCCTAAATTTGGATTAAAACTTATTTTGCAGCCCTTTTTACAGAGGTTTCGGACGAGCAGGTCTAAATGCGCCGAACAATGGACCCGTTAGAATTTTAACTGAGTAAAAAGTACAAAAATTGAGTTTTTGCAATGTAATCGTGTTGAAAAGCTCGTAATCAATTGTTTGAACTCCTAAATTTGGATTTAAACTTATTTTGCAACCCTTTCGTAGAGGTTTGGAACGAGCGAGTTTAAATGGGCCGAACAATGGACACGTTAGAATGTAAACCGAGTAAAATTACAGAAATCGAGTTTTTGCAATATAATCGTGTTGAAAAGCTTGTAATCAACTGTTTGAACTCCTAAATTTGGATCAAAACTTATTTTGCAACCCTGTTGTAAAGGTTTCGGATGAGTGGGTCTAAATGGGCCGAACAATGGACCCGTTAGAATTTTAACTGAGTAAAAAGTACTGAAATCGAGTTTTTGCAATATAATCGTGTTGAAAAGCTAGTAATCAATTATATGAATTCCTAAAATTTGATTAAAACTTGTTTTGCGGTCTTTTTTGTAGAGGTTTCGGACGAGCGGGTCTAAATGGGTAGAACAATGAACCCGTTAGAACTTTAACAAAGTAAAAAGTACCTAAATCAAGTTTTTGCAATATAATCGTGTTGGAAAGCTCGTAATCACTTGTATGAACTCCTAAATTTGGATTAAAACTTATTTTGCAACCCTTTTGTAACGGTTTCGGACGAGCGAGTCTAAATGGGCCGAACAATGGACCCGTTAGAATTTTAACTGAGTAAAAAATACAGAAATCGAGTTTTTGCAATATAATAGTGTTGAAAAGCTCATAATGAATTGTATGAACTCCTAAATTTGGATTAAAACTTATTTTGCAACCCTTTTGTGGAGGTTTCAGACGAGCAGGTCTAAATGGCCGAACAATGGACACGTTAGAATTTTAACTTAGTAAAAAGTACAGAAATTGAGTTTTTGCAATATAATCGTGTCGA
This sequence comes from Hibiscus trionum, assembly GCA_030270665.1. Lineage (NCBI taxonomy): Eukaryota > Viridiplantae > Streptophyta > Magnoliopsida > Malvales > Malvaceae > Hibiscus > Hibiscus trionum. The sequence continues at coordinate 29,587,928 of BSYR01000010.1, read as the reverse complement.
AAAGCTCGTAATCAATTACGTGAACTCCAAAAATTTGATTAAAACTTGTTTTGCGGTCTTTTTTAAATGTTTAGGACCCGTTAGAATTTTAACTGAGTCAAAAGGTTAAAAATCGAGTTTTTGCAATATAATCGTGTTGGAAAGCTCGTAATCAATTTTATGAACTCCTAAATTTGGATTAAAACTTATTTTTCAACACTTTTGTAGAGGTTTCAGACGAGCGGGTCTAAATGGGCTGAACAATGGACCCGTTAAAATTTTAACTGAGTAAAAAGTACTGAAATCGAGTTTTTGCAATATAATCGTGTTGAAAAGCTCGTAATCAATTATATAAACTCCTAAATTTGGATTAAAACTTATTTTGCAGCCTTTTTTGTATAGGTTTCAGACGAGCGCGTCTAAATGGGCCGAACAATGGACCCGTTAGAATTTTAACTGAGTAAAAAGTACCGAAATCGAGTTTTTGCAATATAATCGTGTTGAAAAGCTCGTAATCAATTATATGAACTCCTAAATTTGGATGAAAACTTATTTTGCAGCCCTTTTGTAGAGGTTTCGGACGAGCGGGTCTAAATGGGCTGAACAATGGACCCGTTAGAATTTTATCTGAGTAAAAAGTACAGAAATCGAGTTTTTGCAATATAATCATGTTGAAAAACTCAAAATCAATTATATGAACTCCTAAATTTTGATTCTAACTTATTTTACGGTCTTTTTTGTTGAGGTTTCTGACGAGTGGATCGAAATAGGCCGAAGAATGGACCCGTTAGTATTTTAACTGAGTAAAAAGTATAAAAATCGAGTTTTTGCAATATAATCGTGTTGAAAAGCTCGTAATCAATTATTTGAACTCCTAAATTTTTATTAAAACTTATTTTGCGGTTCTTTTTGTAATGTTTCGGACGAGCGAGTCTAAATGAGCCAAACAATGGACCTGTTAGAGTTTTAACCTAGTAAAAAGTACAGAAATTGAGTTTTTGCAATATAATCGTGTTGAAAAGCTAGTAATCAATTTTATGAACTCCTAAAATTCGATTATAACTATTATGCGGTCTTTTTTGTAGAGGTTTCACACTAGCGGGTCTAATTGGGCCGAACAATGGACCCGTTAGAATTTTAACTGAGTAAAAAGTACGAAAATTGAGTTTTTGCAATATAATCGTGTTGAAAAGATCGTAATGAATTATATGAATTCCTAAAATTTGATTAAAATTTTTTTGCGGTTTTTTTTGTAGATGTTTCGGACGAGCGGGTCTAAATGGGCCGAACAATGGACCCGTTATAATTTATTTTGAAGAAAGTGGGCCTCATTTAAAACCCCTACCAACACCCCCTGGCACAAGGCCAAGAGATCCCTAAAAGAGGAAAAGAGTACCTGAATATTATTAGATAGGTCGAGAGAAATTCTAGGAATGTACAAAATTGCGGATACAATCTGGATAATGGGACCCAAAAGATATAGAAGTCATGGTTCGAAGTGGATAAGTAGCCAGCGTGTGAGCAACTAAATTAGCCTCACGGCTTACATAGTGAACATGGGCAAAAGAAAAGGATGATAGAGATTGTCGTGCTTGGAAAAGCGTAGGACCCATGGTGGAAAGATCAGGCCCCGAGCAGTTGAGCCTATTTGCAATGGATGCACAGTTTGTCTAAAATAACAATTTGCTCCATCTTCGAGACTAAGCAAGAGTGATTCCAACGAGAAGAGCTGCACCTTCGGTTGTTCCAAATATGGTGATTAGCCTAAGGGGTTGCATATGGTAATTATGGACCAATCATTGCGCCTGTTCCAAATATTCCATAGGGTAGTAAGAAAGAGCCCAAAGAGATCAGCAAATAGTAGGTCGGCACCCTTCTCTATCCATTGTAGACCAATAGGGGCCATACAATTTATCAAAGACGCCGGGAGGCCTACTTAACGGAGAGTCTCCGAGGCACCCGGACAAACACGAAGCACATGAAGAACAAATTCCTCACATGATCAACAAAGGGGGCAAGGAATCCTAAATTTGGATTAAAACTTATTTTGCAACCGCTTTGTAGAGGTTTCAGACGAGCGGGTCTAAATAGGCCGAACAATGGACCCGTTGGAATTTTAACTGAGTAAAAAGTACAGTAATCGAGTTTTTGCAATATAATCATGTTGAAAAGCTCGTAATCAATTATATGAACTCCTAAAATTTGATTCTAACTTATTTTGCGGTCTTTTTTGTAGAGGTTTCGGACGAGCGTGTCTAAATGAGCCGAACAATTGACCCGTTAGAATTTTAACTGAGTAAAAAGTACAAAAATCGAGTTTTTGCAATATAATCATGTTGAAAAGCTTGTAATCAATTGTATGAACTCCTAAATTTGGATTAAAACTTATTTTGCAACCATTTCGTAGAGGTTTCGGACGAGCGGGTCTAAATGGGCCGAACAATGGACCCGTTAGAATTTTAAATTAGAAAAAAGTACAATAATCGAGATTTTACAATATAATCTTGTTGAAAAGCTCGTAATAAATTGTATGATCTCCTAAAATTTGATTCTAACTTATTTTGCGGTCTTTTTTAGAGGTTTCGGACGAGCGGGTCTAAATGGGCCGAACAATGGACCCGTTAGAATTTTAACTGAGTAAAAAGTACAGAAATCGAATTTTTGCAATAAAATCGTGTTGAAAAGCTCGTAATAAATTATATGAACTCCTAAATTTTGATTAAAACTTGTTTTGCGGTCCTTTTTGAGGAGGTTTCGAACGAGCGGGTCTAGATGAGCCGAACAATGGACCCGTTGGAATTTTAACTGAGTAAAAAGTACAGAAATCGAGTTTTTGCAATATAATCTTGTTGAAAAGCTCGTAATCAATTGTATGAACCCCTAAATTTGGATTAAAACTTATTTTGGAACCCTTTTATAGAGGTTTCGGACGAGCGGGTCTAAATGGGCAGATCAATGGACCCGTAATCAATTATATGAAATCCTTAAATTTGATTAAAACTTGTTTTGCGGTCTTTTTTAGATGTTTCGGACGAGCGGGTCTAAATGGGCCGAACAATGGACTCGTTAGAATTTTAACTGAGTAAAAAAATCTCGTAATCAATTGTATGAACTCCTAAATTTGGATTAAAACTTATTTTGCAACCCTTTTCTAGAGGTTTCGGACGAGCGTGTCTAAATGGGCCGAGCAATGGACCCGTTAGAATTTTAACTAAGTAAAAAGCAAAAAAATCGTGTTGAAAAGCTCTTAATCAATTGTATGAACTCCTAAATTTGAATTCAAACTTATTTTGCAACCCTTTTGTAGAGGTTTCGGACGAGCAGGACTAAATGGGCTGAACAATGGACCCGTTAGAATTTTAACTGAGTAAAAAGTACAGAAATCCAGTTTTTGCAATATAATCGTGTTGAAAAGCTCGTAATCAGTTGTATGAACTCCTAAATTTGGATTAAAACTTATTTTGCAACCCTTTTGTAGAGGTTTCGGACGAGCTGGTCTAAATGGGCCGAACAATGGACCGTTAGAATTTTAACGGAATAAAAATTACAGAAATCGAGTTTTTGCAATATAATCGTGTTGAAAAGCTCGTAATAAATTGTATGAACTCCTAAATTTGGATTAAAACTTATTTTGCAACCCTTTTGTAGAGCTTTCGGACGAGCGGGTCTAAATGGGCCGAACAATGGACCCGTTAGAATTTTAACTGAGTAAAAAGTACATAAATCGAGTTTTTGCAATATAATCGTGTTGAAAAGCTCGTAATCAATTGTATGAACTCCTAATTTTTTATTAAAACTTATTTTGCAACCCTTTTGTAGAGGTTTCGGATGAGCGGGTCTAAAAGGGCCGAACAATGGACCCGTTAGAATTTTAACTGAGTAAAAATCACAAAAATCGAGTTTTAGCAATATAATTGTGTTGAAAAGCTCGTAATCAATTGTATGAACTCCTAAATTTGGATTAAAACTTATTTTGCAACCCTTTTATAGAGGTTTCTGACGAGAGGGTCTAAATGGGCCGAACAATGGACCCGCTAGAATAGTAACTGAGTAAAAAGAACAGAAATCGAGTTTTTGCAATATAATCGTTTTGAAAAGTTATTAATCAATTATATGAACTCCTAAATTTTGATTAAAACTTATTTTGCAACCCTTTTGTAGAGGTTTCGGACGAGCGAGTCTAATTGGGCCGAACAATGGACCCGTTAGAATTTTAACTGAGTAAAAATCACAAAAATCGAGTTTTTGCAATATAATTGTGTTCAAAAGCTCGAAATCAATTGTATGAACTCCTAAATTTAGATTAAAACTTATTTTGCAACCCTTTTGTAGAGGTTTCGGACGAGCGTTCTAAATGGGCCGAACAATGGACCCGCTAGAATATTAACTGAGTAAAAAGAACAGAAATCGAGTTTTTGCAATATAATCATTTTTGAATAGTTCGTAATCAATTATATGAACTCCTAAATTTTGATTAAAACTTATTTTGCGGTCCTTTTTGTAAGGTTTAGGACGAGCGAGTCTAAATGGGCAGAACAATGAACACGTTAGAATTTTAACCGAGTAAAAAGTATAAAAATTGAGTTTTTTCAGTATAATCGTGTTGAAAAGCTCTTAATCAATTATATGAACTCCTAAAATTTTATTCTAATTTATTTTGCGATCTTTTTTGTAAAAGTTTTGGACAAGCGGGTGTAAATGGGCCGAACAATGGACCTGTTAGAATTTTAACTGAGTAAAAAGTGCATAAATCGAGTTTTTGCAATATAGTAGTGTTGAAAAGCTCGTAATCAATTATATGAAATCCTAAAATTTGATTCTAACTTGTTTTGCGGTCTTTTTTGTAGAGGTTTCGGACGAGCGGGTCTAAATGGGGCGAACAGTGGACCCTTTAGAACTTTAACTGGGGCGAACAGAAATCGAGTTTTTGCAATATAATCGTGTTCAAAAGCTCGTAAACAATTGTATGAACTCCTAAATTTGGATGAAAACTTATTTTGCAACTCTTTTGTAGAGGTTTCGGACGAGCGGGTCTAAATGGGCAGAACAATGAACCCGTTAGAATTTTAACTGAATAAAAAGAAATGTAATCGAGATTTTGCAATATAATTGTGTTGAAAAGCTCGTAATAAATTATATGAACTCCCAAAATTTGATTCTAACTTATTTTGCGGTCTTTTTTGTAAAGGTTTCGGACGAGCGAGTCTAAATGGGCCGAACAATGGACCCGTTAGAATTTTAACTGAGTAAAAAGTACAGAAAACGAGTTTTTGCAATATAATCATATTGAAAAGCTCGTAATCAATTGTGTGAACTCCTAAATTTGGATTAAAACATATTTTGCAACCCTTTGTAGAGGTTTCGGACGAGCGGGTCTAAATGGGCCGAATAGTGGACCCGTTAGAATTTTAACTGAGTAAAAAGTATAGAAATCGAGTTTTTGCAATATAATCATGTTGAAAAGCACGTAATCAATTATATGCATTCCTAAATTTGGATTAAAACTTATTTTGTAGCCCTTTTTGTATAGGTTTCAGACGATCGGGTCTAAATGGGCCGAACAATGGACCCGTTAGAATTTTAACTGAGTAAAAAGTACAGAAATCGAGTTTTTGCAATATAATCGTGTTGAAACGCTCGTAATCAATTGTATGAACTCCTAAATTAGGATTAACACTTATTTTGCAACCCTTTTGTAGAGGTTTCGGACGAGCGGGTCTAAATGGGCCAAACAATGGACCCGCTAGAATATTAACTAAGTAAAAAGAACAGAAATCGAGTTTTTGCAATATAATCGTTTTGAAAAGTTCGTAATCAATTATATGAACTCCTAAATTTTGATTAAAACTTATTTTTCGGTCCTTTTTGTAAGGTTTCGGACGAGCGAGTCTAAATGGGCAGAACAATGGACCCGTTAGAATTTCAATCGAGTAAAAAGTATAGAAATTGAGTTTTTGCAATATAATCGTGTTGAAAAGCTCTTAATCAATTATATGAACTCCTAAAATTTGATTCTAACTTATTTTGCTTTCTTTTTTGTAAAAGTTTCGGACGAGTGGGTCTAAATGTGCCGAACAATGGACCCGTTAGAATTTTAACTAAGTAAAAAGTACAGAAATCTAGTTTTTGCAATATAATCGTGTTGAAAAGCTCATAATCAATTGTATGAACTCCGAAATTTGGATTAAAACTTATTTTGCAACCCTTTTGTAGAGGTTTCGCACGAGCGGGTCTAAATGGGCCGAACAATAGACCTGTTAGAATTTTAATGGAGTAAAAAGTACAGAAATCTAGTTTTTGCAATATAATCGTTTTGAAAAGCTCGTAGTCATATGTATGAACTCTTAAATTTGGATTAAAACTTATTTTGCAACCCTTTTGTAGAGGTTTTAGACGAGCGAGTCTAAATGGGCCGAACAGTAGACCCATTAGAATTTTAATTAAGTAAAAAGTATAGAAATCGAGTTTTTGCAATATAATCGTGTTGAAAAGCTCATAATCAATTATATGCATTCCTAAATTTGGATTAAAACTTATTTTGCAACCCTTTTGTAGAGGTTTCGAACGAGCAGGTCTAAATGGGCCGAACAGTGGACCCATTAGAATTTTAACTAAGTAAAAAGTATAGAAATGTAGTTTTTGCAATATAATCGTGTTGAAAAGCTCGTAATCAATTATATGCATTCCTAAATTTGGATAAAAACTTATTTTGCAACCCTTTTGTAGAGGTTTCGGACGAGCGGGTCTAAATGGGCCGAACAACGGACCCGTTAGAATCTTAACTGTGTAAAAAGAACATAAATCAAGTTTTTGCAATATAATCGTCTTGAAAAGTTCGTAATCAATTATATGAACTCCTAAATTTTGATTAAAACTTATTTTGCGGTCCTTTTTGTAAGGTTTCGGATGAGCGAGTCTAAATGGGAAGAACAATGGACCCGTTAGAATTTTAACCGAGTAAAAAGTATAAAGTTGAGTTTTTGCAATATAATCGTGTTGAAAAGCTCTTAATCAATTATATGAACTCCTAAAATTTGATTCTAACTTATTTTGAGATCTTTCTTGTAAAGGTTTCAGACAAGCGGGTCTAAATGGGCCGTACAATGGACCCGTTAGAATTTTATCTAAGTAAAAGTACAGAAATCGAGTTTTTGCAATATAATCGTGTTGAAAAGCTCGTAATCAGTGGTATGAACTCTTAAATTTGCATTAAAACTTATTTTGCAATCCTTTTGTAGAGGTTTCGGACGAGCGGGTCTAAATGGGCCGAACAATGGACTCGTTAGAATTTTAACTGAGTAAAAAGTACAGTAATCGAGTTTTTGCAATATAATAGTGTTGAAATGCTCTTAGTCAATTATATGGACTCCTAAAATTTGATTCTAACTTATTTTGTGATCTTTTTTGTAACGGTTTCGGGCGAGCGGGTCTAAATGGGCCGAACATAGGACCCGTTAGAATTTTAACTGAGTAAAAAGAACATAATTCGAGTTTTTGCAATATAATCTTGTTGAAAAGCTTGTAATCCATTGTTTGAACTCTTAAATTTGGATAAAACTTTATTTGCAGCCCTTTTAGTAGAGGTTTCGGACGAGCGGTTCTGAATGGGCCGAACAAAGGACCTGTTAGAATTTTAACGGAGTAAAAAGTACAGAATTCGAGTTTTTACAATATAATCGTGTTGAAAAGCTCAGAATCAATTGTATGAACTCCGAAATTTGGATTAAAACTTATTTTGCAACCCTTTTGTAGAGGTTTCGGACGAGCGGGTATAAATGGGCCGAACATAGGACCCGTTAGAATTTTAACTGAGTAAAAAGAACATAATTCGAGTTTTTGCAATATAATCTTGTTGAAAAGCTTGTAATCCATTGTATGAACTCTTAAATTTGGATAAAAACTTTATTTGTAGCCCTTTTAGTAGAGGTTTCGGACGAGCGGTTCTGAATGGGCCGAACAAAGGACCTGTTAGAATTTTAACGGAGTAAAAAGTACAGAATTCGAGTTTTTACAATATAATCGTGTTAAAAAGCTCGGAATCAATTGTATGAACTCCGAAATTTGGATTAAAACATATTTTGCAACCCTTTTGTAGAGGTTTCGGACGAGCGGGTATAAATGGGCCGAACAATGGACCCGTTAGAATTTTAACTGAGTAAAAAGTACAGAAATCGAGTTTTTGCAATATAATCGTGTTGAAAAGCTCTTAATCAATTGTATGAACTCTTAAATTTTGGATTAAAACTTATTTCGCAACCCTTTTGTAGAGGTTTCAGACGAGCGGGCCTAAATGGGCCGAACAATAGATCCGTTAGAATTTTAACTAAGTAATAAGTACAGTAATCGAGTTTTTGCAATATAATTGTGTTGACAAGCTCGTAATCAATTGTATGAACTCCTAAATTTGGATTAAAACTTATTTTGCAACCCTTTTGTAGAGGTTTCGTACGAGCGGGTCTAAATGGGCCGAACAATGGACCCGTTAGAATTTAAACTGAGTAAAAACTACAGTAATCGAGTTTTTGCAATATAATAGTGTTGAAAAGCTCTTAATCAATTATATGAACTCCTAAAATTTAGAATAAATGGGTCGAACAATGAACCTGTTAGAATTTTAACTTAGTAAAACGTACAAAAATCGAGTTTTTGCAATTTAATCGTGTTGAAAAGCTCGTAATCAATTATATGAACTCCTAAATTTTGATTAAAACTTATTTTGCAGCCCTTTTAGTAGAGGTTTCAGATGAGCGGGTCTAAATGGGCCGAACAATGGACCCGTTAGAATTTTATCTGCGTAAAAAGTACAGAAATCGAGTTTTTGCAATATAATTGTGTTGAAACGCTCGTATTCAATTGTATGAACTCCTAAATTTGGATAAAAACTTATTTTGCAACCCTTTTGTAGAGGTTTCAAACGAGCAGGTCTAAATGGGCCGAAAAATGGACCCGTTAGAATTTTAACTGAGTAAAAAGTACAGTAATCGAGTTTTGGCGATATAATCGTGTTGAAAAGCTCGTAATCAATTATATGAACTCCTAAAATTTGATTCTAACTTATTTTGCGGTCTTTTTTTTAGAGGTTTCGGACGAGCGGGTCTAAATGGGCCGAAAAATGGACCCGCTAGAATTTTAACTGAGTAAAAAGTACCAAAATCGTGTTTTTGAAATATATAATCGTGTTGAAAAGCTCGTAATCAATTGTATGAACTCCTAAATTTGGATTAAAACTTATTTTGCAACCCTTTTGTAGAGGATTCAGACGAGCAGGTCTAAATGGGCCGAACAATGGACCCGTTAGAATTTTAACTGAGTAAAAAGTACAGTAATCGAGTTTTTGCAATATAATCGTGTTGAAATGATCGTTTTCAATTATATGAAGTCCTAAAATTTGATTCTAACTTATTTTACGGTCTTTTTGTAGAGGTTTTGGACGAGCGGGTCTAAATGGGCCGAACAATGGACCCGTTAGAATTTTAACTGAGTAAAAAGTACAGAAATCGAGTTTATGCAATATAATCGTGTTGAAAAACTCGTAATCAATTATATGAACTCTTGAATTTTGATTAAAACTTATTTTGCAGTCCATTTTGTAAGGTTTCGGACGAGCGAGTCAAAATGGGCAGAACAATGGACCCGTTAGAATTTTAACGGACTAAAAAGTACAAAAATTGAGTTTTTGCAATATAATTGTGTTGAAAAGCTCGTAATCAATTATATGAACTCCTAAATTTGGATTAAAACTTATTTTACAACCCTTTTTATAGAGGTTTCGGACGAGCGGGTCTAAATGGGCCGAACAATGGACCTGTTAGAATTTTAACTGAGTAAAAAGTACAGTAATCACATTTTTGCAATATAATCATGTTGAAAAGCTTGTAATCAATTGTATGAACTCTTAAATTTGGATTAAAACTTATTTTGCAACCCTTTTGTTGAGGTTTCGGACGAGCGGGTGTAAATGGGCCGAACAATGGACCCGTTAGAATTTTAACTCTGTAAAAAGTATTGTATTCGAGTTTTTGCAATATAATCGTGTTGAAAAGCTCGTAATCAATTATATGAACTTCTAAAATTTGATTCTAACTTATTTTGCTGTCTTTTTTGTTGAGGTTTCGGACGAGCGGGTCTAAATGGGCCGAACAATTGACCCGTTAGAATTTTAACTAAGTAAGAAGTATAGAAATCAAGTTTTTGCAATATAATCATGTTGAAAAGCTCGCAATCAATTGTATGAACTCCTAAATTTGGATTAAAACTTATTTTGCAACCATTTTGTAGAGGTTTCGGACGAGCGGGTCTAAATGGGCCGAACAATTGACCCATTAGAATTTTTTTTTGACGAAAGGGCCTCATTAAAAACCCCACTAACCACCTTGTGCCATGGCACCTGATGGGCTGATGGGGAAAAGAGTGCCCTGATGTATATTAAAATAAAAAGACTGAGAATCAGTCAGTACATCAGATAGGATACAATCAGGAATATTAGAGTCAAAATAAATGGACGAGGTACAATGTAAAACCCAAGCGGCTAATCTATGTGCCGCAAAATTGGCGGCCCTAGGAACATAAAGAATTCTAATGTTGGAAGATGCCCGAAAGAGGGCCTTAGCTTCTGTAATTTGAGGGCCCAAAAGGGAAGAATCATCCGCAGATCTCGAGAGTTTGTTGATGACTACAGCAGAGTCGGACTCAATGGCCATCTCTGGCCATCCTCTGTCTCGTGCAAGTATAATACCTGCAATGACGGCGTGAAGCTCGACCGTTGCTGCATCACGGCAGCTGGCTTCATGAACAACGCATCCCCCAAGAATAGAACCCTGAGTGTTACGGGCGATGACTCCGATCGCGGAAGATCCTGATCCTGGGTGAAAGGCACCAACCACATTGATCTTGACAGCATCCGCTGGTGGCGGTCTCCATCGCAACGGGGCATCGGCAGGTTCGACGAGCGTGGTGCGGGACTCCTGGAGATTGTTGGCTCGAGCATAGTCCTGTAGCAAACCTTGTGCATTCATAGCAGTTAGCCAAGGTGGCTGAAATCATTGGGAATGAGTCCAGTCATTCCGCCGATTCCAGATGTTCCAAAGAGATGTCAAAAGTAAGGCGGAATCCGTACTACTCAGACATCGCGTACCATCAGATAACCAGGAGGCCATTGAAGTTACCTGGCTAGAATAGATGGTTGCGGGGAGTCCAACAATGCGAAGAACCTCCTTAGCCCCAGGGCAGTCACGGAGTGCATGCATGGTGGTCTCCGCAACGATGGGGCAAAATGGACAGTAGCCGTCAGAAAGATTTATAGCTCGCAGACGATCCCCAGTTGGCAGTGCATCACGGCCCGCCCGCCAACCGAAGGACCGTACTTTGGGTAAGGTCGGGGCTTTGGCAATGAGTTTCCAAAGTATCGTAGGTCGTTCCAGCGGCCTAGGTGGCGCTTTCAGAAAGAAGTATCCCGAGCGAACGGAATAGGTCCCAGAGTCATGATGTCCCCAGACCAGTGTATCCTGGCGAGCACAATCAATGGGAACGTTGAGGATACGGTCAACATCATCCCAATCAAAGAAACGATGAAGCTTGCCTTCATCCCAACTATTAGTGCTACGGGACATAAAATCACGGCAGCGGGCAGGTAGCTCGTCATTGTCCGTGTAGTCCCCGAACAAAGCAATCGGTGAGTCACCTCCCCATTTATCCTCGATGATGCGTATATTACTTCGAATCCCAGGCCTCCAGAAATAGCCTGGGCCTAGAAGCTGTAAAGCTGAACTGATACCTTTCCAGGCGAAGGAGGCACGTTTATCTTCTTGAGCATGTAGCAAATCACCTGAGGGGTAGTACTTAGCACGAAGGACACGTGCTAATAGCGATTCAGGGTTGGATATGAGATGCCAAATCTGTCTCCCTAAAAGGGCGATGTTAAAGGCTTTCAGGTCCCTAAGCCCCAGACCACATGCGGCCTTAGGAGTACAAAGGGAATCCCATGAAAGAAGCGGCCAACCACGCTTGTTGCTGCGTCCCGACCACCAGTAGCGGCGTATGGAGGCAGTGATATCATCTATGATGTTTTGGGGAAGCAAGTAAACCGACATAATGTATTGAGGCATCGCCAGTGCCACCGATTTGATAAGAATCTCTCGACCACTGTATGAGAGAAAATTGCTATCCCATTTGCTCATGCGAGATTGAACTTTGTCACGAACAAAACCTAAAGATGCAGTTCTGTTACGTTTGATTAAAAGGGGGACCCCTAGGTATATACCAGGGTCATCAACCAAGCGTACTCCTAAGGTAGATCGCATCGTATCAAGGAATGCAGGAGAGCATTTGGGGCTACAAAAAGCCGTAGATTTATCAAAGTTAACAATTTGTCCCGAAGACGCAGCATAGAGTCCAAGAACCTCCCTCAGACGCTCGACTTCCTCAGGGCAGTTACGCAAAAAACTATGCTATCATCAGCAAAGAGAAGATGGGTAACACGCGGTCCATACCTACACGTATTAAGACCCAGCAGCCTTCCCTCCCTTTGTTCAGTCTCTAGGGCTGCCGAAAGCCCTTGGGAGCAAATAAGGAAGAGGAATGGTGACAGCGGATCTCCTTGGCGAATACCCCTGGATGGGAAAAATTCCCGGGATAGGGAGCCATTGATTCGGACCGAGAACGAAACCGAAGAAACACAACGAAGGATAAGATGCACCCATTCTGGCGCGAACCCTATACGTAGCATAATATCACGCAAGAATGACCATTCAACCCGGTCGAATGCTTTCTCCATGTCGAGCTTGACTGCCGCTCCTTGAGCACTAGCAGACCCGTTCGACTGGAGGGAATGTACAATTTCATGCGCTATAAGGATGTTATCGGTAATGTTACGCCCGCTGAGGAACGCAGCTTGAGAGTCGCTTATACAGAATGGGAGAATATTCTTGAAACGGTTAACCAGTACTTTGGAAACCGTTTTATAAATGATTGTACAAAGACTGATGGGTCGGAATTGTTTCACGGTGGTCGGCTCCGGCACTTTGAGGATGAGCACGATCACGGAACGGTTAACCGATGCCATGTCTGCTTTACCTTTGAGAAGGTCCAGGCAAAGAGAAATGAAGTCCGGGCCTATCAGATCCCAATGCTTCCTGTAAAAACTACTTGGGAAGCCATCAATACCCGGTGCCTTCCTCGGGTTAATATCCCGGAAGGCAGCTAGAACCTCTGCCTCGGTAAAGGGCTGTAACAGTGACGTATTCATCTCCATCGTGATAGTAGAGGTGACATGCTCGAGTAGCGTCGGGGAGGAGGCACTAGTGGATGAGGTAAACATCGCTTGGAAATAGGATGAGGCAATATGGAGAATATCCGTATTTGATGTATGCCAGGTGCCACCATTATCATAGAGGCCTTGGACAATGTTCTTTTTCCGACGTCGAGATGCCCGCGCGTGGAAGTAATTGGTGTTCTTATCACCATTGGATAGCCAAGAAACACGTGAGCGCTGAGCCCAGTACGCTTCTCTCACGTCCAACAGTCGCCTAAGCTCGGACTTCGCGTTGTGAAGGGTAGCCAGGTCCTTATGTGAGAGGCGGTGCCGCCTCAGATAATGGTTAATCCGTTTTTGCAACAATGCAATTCGTTTTGCGGGCCGTTGCCGATGGGCCACTTGCCATTCATGTAGTTTACGGCCGATTGTGGCAAGTTTGTCTACAAGCGGTCCGGATGTAGAGGCCCACGTTTGTTGACAAAGTTGCACATAGGCTGGGTCAGAGGCCCAACATGCTTCAAAACGGAAGTGATCCGATGCTGAATAGTTGGAGCCATGCGGATTGCAAGTGCGAGTTGTGTCCATAAAGATAACACTATGGTCCGATTCGGCGGAAAAGAGGTGTGAGGTGGAATAATGTGGATGATTGTGCAACCAACGGGAGCAAGCCAAAAACTGATCCAAACGTTCACAAACAGGGGTGACGTTGGGTCCCGTTTTCGTCCATATGAACCACCCGTTAGTGGGATTACAATCATATAAGTTATTACGAGATAGGCAGTCTCGAAAGTTATTTATTAGGGAGCGGGGTCTACGCCCTCCGCCCTATTTTTCCGAGTCTTCGAGGATGTCGTTAAGATCTCCTCCAATTAACCAAGGAGCATGCGAGTTATGTCTTAGCGAATCGATGATATCCCAAGTTTTCAATTTTAAATTAGTGGCCGCAAAACCGTATAATTACCCATTAGAATTTTAACTGAGTAAAAAGAATAGTAATCGAGTTTTTGCAATACAATCGTGTTGAAATGCTCGTAATCAATTGTATGAACTCCTAAAATTTGATTCTAACTTATTTTGCGGTCTATTTTGTAGAGGTTTCGGACGAGCGGGTCTAAATGGGCCGAACAATGGACCCGTTAGAATTTTAATTGAGTAAAAAGTACAGAAATCGAGTTTATGCAATATAATCGTGTTGAAAAGCTCGTAATCAATTATATGAACTCCTAAAATTTGATTCTAACTTGTTTTGCGAACTTTTTGTAGTGGTTTCGGAGGAGCGGGTCAAAATGGGCCGAACAATGGACCCGTTAGAATTTTAACTGAGTACAAAGTACTGAAATCGAGTTTTTGCAATATAATCGTTTTGAAATACTCGTAATCAATTATATTAACTCCTAAATTTTGATTAAAACTTATTTTGCGGTCCTTTTTGTAAGGTTTCGGACGAGCGATTCTAAATGGGCAGAACAATGGACCCGTTAGAATTTTAACCGAGTAAGAAGTAAAGAAATTGAGTTTTTGCAATATAATCGTGTTGAAAAGCTCGTAATCAATTATATGAACTCCTAAATTTGGATTAAAACTTATTTTGCAGCCCTTTTTATAGAGGTTTCGGACGAGCGGGTCTAAATGCGCCGATCAATGGACCCGTTAGAATTTTAACTAAGTAAAAAGTACATAAATCGAATTTTTGCAATATAATCGTGTTAAAAATCTCGTAATCAATTGTATGAACTCCTAAATTTGGATTAAAACTTATTTTGCAACCCTTTTGTTGAGGTTTCGGACGAGCGGGTCTAAATGGGCCGAACAATGGACCCGTTAGAATTTTAACTGAGAAAAAAAGTATAGAAATTGAGTTTTTGCAATATAATCATGTTGAAAAGCTAGTAATCAGTTATATGAACTCCTAAAATTCGATTCTAACTTGTTTTGCGGTCTTTTTGTAGTGGTTTCGGAGGAGCGGGTCAAAATGGGCCGAACAATGGACCCGTTAGAATTTTAACTGAGTAAAAAGTAAAGAAATCGAGTTTTTGCAATATAATTGTGTTGAAAAGCTCGTAATCAATTGTATGAACTCATAAATTTGGATTAAAACTTATTTTGTAACCCTTTTGTAGAGGTTTCGGACGAGCGGGTCTAAATGGGCCGAACAATGGACCCGTTAGAATTTTAACTGAGAAAAAAGTATAGAAATTGAGTTTTTGCAATATAATCATGTTGAAAAGCTAGTAATCAGTTATATGAACTCCTAAAATTCGATTCTAACTTGTTTTGCGGTCTTTTTGTAGTGGTTTCGGAGGAGCGGGTCAAAATGGGCCGAACAATGGACCCGTTAGAATTTTAACTGAGTAAAAAGTAAAGAAATCGAGTTTTTGCAATATAATTGTGTTGAAAAGCTCGTAATCAATTGTATGAACTCATAAATTTGGATTAAAACTTATTTTGTAACCCTTTTGTAGAGGTTTCGGACGAGCGGGTCTAAATGGGCCGAACAATGGACCCGTTAGAATTTTAACTGAGTAAAAAGTACTGTAATCGAGTTTTTGCAATATAGTTGTGTTGAAAAGCTCGTAATAAATTATATGAACTCCTAAAATTTGATTCTAACTTATTTTGCGCTTTTTTGTAGAGGTTTCGGACGAGCGGGTCTAAATGGGCCGAACAATGGACCCGTTAGAATTTTAAGTGAGTAAAAAAGTATTGTAATCGAGTTTTTGCAATATAATCATGATGAAAAGCTCGTAATCAATTATATGAACTCCTAAAATTTGATTCTAACTTGTTTTGCGGTCTATTTTGTAGAGGTTTCGGACGAGCGGGTGTAAATGGGCCTAACAAATGACCCGTTAGAATTTTAACTGAGTAAAAAGTACTAAAATCGAGTTTTTGCAATATTATCTTGTTGAAAAGCTCGTAACCAATTGTATGAACTCCTAAATTTGGATTAAAACTTATTTTGCAACCCTTTTGTAGAGGTTTCGACCGAGCGGGTCTAAATGTACCGAACCATGGACCCGTTAGAATTTTAACTGAGTAAAAAGTACAGAAATCGAGTTTTTTCTATATAATCATGTTGAAAAGCTTGTAATCAATTATATGAACTCCTAAAATTTGATTCTAACTTGTTTTGCGGTCTTTTTTGTAGACGTTTCGGACGAGCGAGTCTAAATGGGCCGAACAATGGACCCGTTAGAATTTTAACGGAGTAAAAAGTACAGAAATCGAGTCTTTGCAATATAATCGTGATGAAAATCTCGTAATCAATTGTATGAACTCCTAAATTTGGATTAAAATTATTTGCAACCCTTTTGTAGAGGTTTCGGACGAGCGGGTCTAAATGGGCCGAACAATGGACCCGTAAGAATTTTAACTGAGTAAAAAGCATAAAAATCGAGTTTTTGCAATATAATCATGTTGAAAAGCTCGTAATCAATTGTATGAACTCTTAAATTTGGATTAAAACTTATTTTGCAACCCTTTTGTTGAGGTTTCGGACGCGCGGGTGTAAATGGGCCGAACAATGGACCCGATAGAATTTTAACTGAGTAAAAAGTACACTTATCAAGTTTTTGCAATATAATCATGTTGAAAAGCTCTTAATCAATTATATGAACTCCTAAAATTTGATTCTAACTTATCTTGCGATCTTTTTTGTAAAGGTTTCGGACGAGCGGATCTAAATGGGTCGAACAATGGACCCGTTAGAATTTTAACTGAGTAAAAAGTACTGTAATCGAGTTTTCTCAATATAATCATTTTGAAAAGCTCGTAATCAATTATATGAACTCTTAAAATTTGATTCTAACTTATTTTGCGGTCTTTTTGTAAAGGTTTTGGACGAGCGGGTCAAAATGGGCTGAACAATGGACCCGTTAGAATTTTAACTAAGTAAAAGTATAGAAATCGAGTTTTTTGCAATATAATCATGTTGAAAAGCTCGTAATCAATTGTATGAACTCCTAAATTTGGATTAAAACTTATTTTGCAACCCTTTTGTAGAGGTTTCGGACGAGCGGGTCTAAATGGGCCGAACAGTGGACCCGTTAGAATTTTAGCTGAGTAAAAAGTACAGTTCTCGTGTTTTCGCAATATAATCATGTTGAAAAGCTCTTAATCAATTATATGAACTCCTAAAATTTGATTATAACTTATTTTGCAATCTTTTTTGTAAAGGATTCGGACGAGCGGGTCTAAATGGGCCGAACAATGGACCCGTTAGAATTTTAACTGAGTAAAAAGCACAAAAATCGAGTTTTTGCAATATAAATGTGTTGAAAAGCTCGTAATCAATTGTATGAACTCATAAATTTGGATTAAAACTTATTTTGCAACCCTTTTGTAGAGGTTTCGGACGGACAATGGATCCGTTAGAATTTTAACGGAGTAAAAAGTACAGAAATCAAGTTTTTGCAATATAATCATGTTGACAAGCTCGTAATCAATTGTATGAACTCCTAAAATTTGGATTAAAACTTATTTTGCAACCTTTTTGTAGAGGTTTCGGACGAGCGGGTCTAAATGGGCCGAACAATGGACCCGTAAGAATTTTAACTTTGTAAAAAGCACAAAAATCGAATTTTTGCAATATAATTGTGTTGAAAAGCTCGTAATCAATTTTATGAACTCCTAAATTTGGATTAAAACTTATTTTGCAACCCTTTTATAGAGATTTCGGACGAGCGGATCTAAATGGGCTAAACAATGGACCCGTTAGAATTTTAACTGAGTAAAAAGTATAGAAATCGAGTTTTTCAAATATAATCGTGTTGAAAAGCTCGTAATCAATTGTATGAACTCATAAATTTGGATTAAAACTTATTTTGCAACCCTTTTGTAGAGGTTTCGGACGAGCGGGTCTAAATGGGCCGAAAATGGACCCGTAAGAATTTTAAATAGTAAAAAGCACAAAAAAGAGTTTTTGCAATATAATTGTGTTGAAAAGCTAGTAATTAATTTTACGAACTCCTAAATTTGGATTAAAACTTATTTTGCAACCCTTTTGTAGAAGTTTCGGATGAGCGGGTCTAAATGAGCCGAACAATGGACCTGTTAGAATTTTAACTGAGTAAAAAGTACTGTAATCGAGTTTTTGCAATATAATCGTGTTTAAAAGCTCGTAATCAATTATATAAACTCCTAAAATTTGATTCTAACTTATTATGTGGTCTTTTTTGTAAAGGTTTCGGACGAGCGGGTCTAAATGGGTCGAACAATGGACCCGTTAGAATTTTAATTGAGTAAAAAGTACATAAATAGAGTTTTTGCAATATAATCGTGTTGAAAAGCTCGTAATCAATTATATGAACTCCTAAATTTGGATGAAAAATTATTTTGCAGCCCTTTTGTAAAAGTTTCGGACGATCGGGTCTAAATGGGACGGACAATGGACCCGTTAGAATTTTAACGGAGTAAAAAGTACATAAATAGAGTTTTGCAATATAATCGTGTTGAAAAGCTCGTAATCAATCGTATGAACTCCTAAATTTGGATTAAAACTTATTTTGCAACCCTTTTGTAGAGGTTTCGGACGAGCGGGTCTAAATGGGCCGAACAATGGACCCGTTAGAATTTTAACTGAGTAAAAAGTACAGTAATCGAGTTTTTGCAATATAATCGTGTTGAAATGCTCGTAATCTATTATATGAACTCCTAAAATTTGATTCTAACTTATTTTGCGGTCTTTTTTTAGAGGTTTCGGACGAGCGGGTCTAAATGGGCCGAACTATGGACCGGTTAGAATTTTAACTGAGTAAAAAGTAAGAAATCGAGTTTATGCAATATAATCATGTTGAAAAGCTTGTAATCAATTATATGAACTCCTAAATTTTGATTCTAACTTGTTTTGCAGTCTTTTTGTAGTGGTTTCAGAGGAGCGGGTCAAAATTGGGCCGAACAATGGACCCGTTAGAATTTTAACTGAGTACAAAGTACAGAAATCGAGTTTTTGCAATATAATCGTTTTGAAAAACTCGTAATCAATTATACGAACTCCTAAATTTTGATTAAAACTTATTTTGCGGTCCTTTTTGTAAGGTTTCGGACGAGCGAGTCTAAATGGGCAGAACAATGGACCCGTTAGAATTTTAACCGAGTAAAAAGTACATAAATTGAGTTTTTGCAATATAATCGTGTTGAAAAGCTCGTAATCAATTATATGAACTCCTAAATTTGGATTAAAACATATTTTGCAGCCCTTTTTATAGAGGTTTCGGACGAGCGGGTCTAAATGCGCCGAACAATGGACCTGTTAGAATTTTAACTGAGTACAAAGTAAAAAAATCGAATTTTTGCAATATAATCGTGTTAAAAAGCTCGTAATCAATTGTATGATTTCCTAAATTTGGATTAAAACTTATTTTGCAACCATTTTGTAGAGGTTTCGGACGAGCGAATCTAAATGGGCCGAACCACGGACCCGTTAGAATTTTAACTAAGTAAAAAGTACAGAAATTGAGTTTTTGCAATATAATCGTGTTGAAAAGCTTGTAATCAATTATATGAACTCCTAAAATTTGATTCTAACTTGTTTTTCGGTCTTTTTTGTAGACGTTTCAGACGAGCGGGTCTAAATGGGCCGAACAATGGACCCGTTAGAATTTTAACTAAGTAAAAAGCACAAAAATCGAGTTTTTGCAATATAAATGTGTTGATAAGCCCGTAATCAATTGTATGAACTCCTAAATTTGGATTAAAACTTATTTTGCAACCCTTTGTAGAGATTTCGGACGAGCGGGTCTAAATGGGCCGAACAATGGACCCGTAAGAATTTTAACTGAATAAAAAGCTCAAAAATCGAGTTTTTGCAATATAATCATGTTGAAAAGCTCGTAATCAATTGTATGAACTCTTAAATTTGGATTAAAACTTATTTTGCAACCCTTTTGTTGAGGTTTCAGACGAGCAGGTGTAAATGGGCCGAACAATGGACACGTTAGAATTTTAACTGAGTAAAAAGCACAAAAATTGAGTTTTTGTAATATAAATGTGTTGAAAAGCTCGTAATCAATTGTATGAACTCCTAAATTTGGATGAAAACTTATTTTGCAACCCTTTGTAGAGATTTCAGACGAGCGGGTCTAAATGGGCCGAACAATGGACCCGTAAGAATTTTAACTGAGGAAAAAGCACAAAAATCGAGTTTTTGCAATATAATCATGTTGAAAAGCTCGTAAACAATTTTGTGAACTCTTAAATTTGGATTAAAACTTATTTTGCAACCCTTTTGTTGAGGTTTCGGACGAGCGGGTGTAAATGGGCCGAACAATGGACCCGTTAGAATTTTAACTGAGTAAAAAGTAATGTAATCGAGTTTTTGCAATATAAACGTGTTGAAAAGCTTGTAATCAATTATATGAACTTCTAAAATTTGATTCTAACTTATTTTGCGGTCTTTTTTTGTTGAGGTTTCGGACGAGCGAATCTAAATGGGCCGAACCACGGACCCGTTAGAATTTTAACTAAGTAAAAAGTACAGAAATCGAGTTTTTGCAATATAATCCTGTTGAAAAGCTCGTAATCAATTGTATGAACTCCTAAATTTGGATTAAAACTTATTTTGCAACCCTTTTGTAGAGGTTTCGGACGAGCGGGTCTAAATGGGCCGAACAATGGACCCGTTAGAATTTTAATTGAGTAAAACGAACAAAAATCGATTTTTTGCAATATAATCGTGTTGAAAAGCTTGTAATCAATTATATGAACTCCTAAATTTGGATTAAAACTTATTTTGCAGCCCTATTAGTAGAGGTTTCGGATGAGAAGGTCTAAATGGGCCGAACAATGGACCCGTTAGAATTTTATCTGAGTAAAAAGTACAGAAATCGAGTTTTTGAAATATAATTGTGTTGAAACGCTCGTATTCAATTGTATGAACTCCTAAATTTGGTTTAAAACTTATTTTGCAGCCCTTTTGTAGAGGTTTCGGACGAGCAAGTCTAAATGGGCCGAAAAATGGACCCGTTAGAATTTTAACTGAGTAAAAAGTACAGTAATCGAGTTTTGGCAATATAATCGTGTTGAAAAGCTCGTAATCAATTATATGAACTCCTAAAATTTGATTCTAACTTGTTTTGCGGTCTTTTTTGTAGACGTTTCGGACGAGCGAGTCTAAATGGGCCGAACAATGGACCCGTTAGAATTTTAACAGAGTAAAAAGTACAGAAATCGAGTCTTTGCAATATAATCGTGATGAAAATCTCGTAATCAATTGTATGAACTCCTAAATTTGGATTAAAATTATTTGCAACCCTTTTGTAGAGGTTTCGGACGAGCGGGTCTAAATGGGCCGAACAATGGACCCGTAAGAATTTTAACTGAGTAAAAAGCACAAAAATCGAGTTTTTGCAATATAATCATGTTGAAAAGCTCGTAATCAATTGTATGAACTCTTAAATTTGGATTAAAACTTATTTTGCAACCCTTTTGTTGAGGTTTCGGACGAGCGGGCGTAAATGGGCCGAACAATGGACCCGATAGAATTTTAACTGAGTAAAAAGTACAGTTATCGAGTTTTTGCAATATAATCCTGTTGAAAAGCTCTTCATCAATTATATGAACTCCTAAAATTTGATTCTAACTTATTTTGCGATCTTTTTTGTAAAGGTTTCGGACGAGCGGGTTTAAATGGGCCGAACAATGGACCCGTTAGAATTTTAACTGAGTAAAAAGTACTGTAATCGAGTTTTTGCAATATAAACGAGTTTAAAAGCTCGTAATCAATTATATGAACTTCTAAAATTTGATTCTAACTTATTTTGCGGTCTTTTTTTGTTGAGGTTTCGGACGAGCGGGTCCAAATGGGCCGAAAAATGGACCCGTTAGAATTTTAACTAAGTAAAAGTAAAGAAATCGAGTTTTTGCAATATAATCCTGTTGAAAAGCTCGTAATCAATTGTATGAACTCCTAAATTTGGATTAAAACTTATTTTGTAACCCTTTTATAGAGATTTCGGACGAGCGGATCTAAATGGGCCGAACAATGGACCCGTAAGAATTTTAACTGAGTAAAAAATACTGTAATCGAGTTTTTGCAATATAATCGTGTTGAAAAGCTCGTAATCAATTATATGAACTCCTAAAATTTGATTCTAACTAATTATGCGGTCTTTTTTGTTCAGGTTTCGGACGAGCGGGTCTAAATCGAGTAAAAAGCTCGTAATTTGAAAAGCTCGTAATCAATTATATTGGCCGAACAGTGGACCCGTAAGAATTTTAACTGAGTAAAAAGCACAAAATCGAGTTTTTGCAATATAATCGTGTTGAAAAGCTCGTAATAAATTATATGAACTCCTAAATTTGGATTAAAAATTATTTTGCATCCCTTTTTGTAGAGGTTTCGGACGATCAGGTCTAAATGGGACGGACAATGGACCCGTTAGAATTTTAACGGAGTAAAAAGTACCGAAATCAGGTTTTTGCAATATAATCGTGTTGAAAAGCTCGTAATCAATTGTATGAACTCCTAAATTTGGATTAAAACTTATTTTGCAACCCTTTTGTAGAGGATTCGGACGAGCGGGTCTAAATGGGCCGAACAATGGACCCGTTAGAATTTTAACTGAGTAAAATGTGCAGAAATCGAGTTTTTACAATATAATCGTGTTGAAAAGCTCGTAATCAATTATATGAACTCCTAAAATTTGATTCTAACTTATTTTGCGGTCTGTTTTGTAGAGGTTTCGGACGAGCGGGTCTAAATGGGCCGAACAAATGACCCGTTAGAATTTTAACTGAGTAAAAAGTACAAAAATCGAGTTTTTGCAATAATATAGTGTTGAAAAGCTCGTAATCAATTGTATGAAATCCTAAATTTGGATTAATACTTATTTTGCAACCCTTTTGTAGAGGATTCGGACGAGCGGGTCTAAATGGGCCGAACAATGGACCCGTTAGAATTTTAACTGAGTAAAATGTACAGAAATCGAGTTTTTACAATATAATCGTGTTGAAAAGCTCGTAATCAATTATATGAACTCCTAAAATTTTATTCTAACTTATTTTGCGGTCTGTTTTGTAGAGGTTTCAGACGAGCGGGTCTAAATGGGCCGAACAAATGACTCGTTAGAATTTTAACTTAGTAAAAAGTACAGTTATCGAGTTTTTGCAATATAATCATGTTGAAAAGCTCTAAATCAATTATATGAACTCCTAAAATTTGATTCTAACTTACTTTGCGATCTTTTTTGTAAAGGTTTCGAACGGCGGGTCTAAATGGACCGAACAATGGACCCGTTAGAATTTTAACTGAGTAAAAAGCACAAAAATCGTGTTTTTGCAATATAAATGTGTTGAAAAACTCATAATCAATTGTATGAACTCCTAAATTTGGATTAAAACTTATTTTGCAACCCTTTTGTAGAGATTTCGGACGAGCGGGTCTATATTGGCCGAACAGTGGACCCGTAAGAATTTTAACTGAGTAAAAAGCACAAAATCGAGATTTTGCAATATAATCGTTTTGAAAAGCTCGTAATAAATTATATGAACTCCTAAATTTGGATTAAAAATTATTTTGCATCCCTTTTTGTAGAGGTTTCGGACGATCAGGTCTAAATGGGACGGACAATGGACCCGTTAGAATTTTAACGGAGTAAAAAGTACCGAAATCAGGTTTTTGCAATATAATCGTGTTGACAAGCTCGTAATCAATTGTATGAACTCCTAATTTTGGATTAAAACTTATTTTGCTACCCTTTGTAGAGGTTTCGGACGAGCGGGTCTATATGGGCCGAACAATGGACCCGTCAGAATTTTAACTTTGTAAAAAGCACAAAAATCGAATTTTTGCAATATAATTGTGTTGAAAAGCTCGTAATCAATTTTATGAACTCTTAGATTTGGATTAAAACTTATTTTGCAACCCTTTTATAGAGATTTCGGACGAGCGGGTCTAAATGGGCCGAACAATGGACCCATTAGAATTTTAACGGAGTAAAAAATATACAAATCGAGTTTTTGCAAAATAATCGTGTTGAAAAGCTCGTAATCAAATATATGAACTCCTAAAATTTGATTCTAACTTGTTTTACGGTCTTTTTTGTAGAGGTTTCGGACGAGCGGGTTTAAATGGGCCGAACAATGGACCCGTTAGAATTTTAACCGAGTAAAAAGTATAGAAATCGAGTTTTTGCAATATAATTGAAAAGCTCGTAATCAATTGTATGAACTCCTAAATTTGGATTAAAACTTATTTTGCAACCCTTTTGTAGAGGTTTCGGACGAGCGGGTCTAAATGGGTCTAAATGGGACGAGCGGGTCTAATTTTTGCAATATAATCGTGTTGAAAAGCTTGTAATCAAATATATGAACTCCTAAAATTTGATTCTAACTTGTTTTGCAGTCTTTTTTGTAGAGGTTTCGGACGAGCGGGTCTAAATGGGCCGAACAATGGACCCGTTAGAATTTTAACTGAGTAAAATGTACAGAAATTGAGTTTTTACAATATAATCGTGTTGAAAAGCTCATAATCAATTATATGAACTCCTAAAATTTGATTCTAACTTATTTTGCGGTCTGTTTTGTAGAGGTTTCGGACGAGCGGGTCTAAATGGGCCGAACAAATGACTCGTTAGAATTTTAACTGAGTAAAAAGTACAGTTATCGAGTTTTTGCAATATAATCATGTTGAAAAGCTCTAAATCAATTATATGAACTCCTAAAATTTGATTCTAACTTATTTTGCGATCTTTTTTGTAAAGGTTTCGGACGAGCGGGTCTAAATGGGCCGAACAATGGACCCGTTAGAATTTTAACTGAGTAAAAAGCACAAAATCGAGATTTTGCAATATAATCGTTTTGAAAAGCTCGTAATAAATTATATGAACTCCTAAATTTGGATTAAAAATTATTTTGCATCCCTTTTTGTAGAGGTTTCGGACGATCAGGCCTAAATGGGACAGACAATGGACCCGTTAGAATTTTAACGGAGTAAAAAGTACCGAAATCAGGTTTTTGCAATATAATCGTGTTGACAAGCTCGTAATCAATTGTATGAACTCCTAATTTTGGATTAAAACTTATTTTGCTACCCTTTTGTAGAGGTTTCAGACGAGCGGGTCTATATGGGCCGAACAATGGACCCGTAAGAATTTTAACTTTGTAAAAAGCACAAAAATCGAATTTTTGCAATATAATTGTGTTGAAAAGCTCGTAATCAATTTTATGAACTCTTAGATTTGGATTAAAACTTATTTTGCAACCCTTTTGTAGAGGTTTCGGACGAGCGGGTCTAAATGGGCCGAACAATGGACCCGTAAGAATTTTAACTTAGTAAAAAGCACAAAAATCGAGTTTTTGCAATATAATTGTGTTGAAAAGCTCATAATCAATTTTATGAACTCCTAAATTTGGATTAAAACTTATTTTGCAACCCTTTTGTAGAGGATTCGGACGAGCGGGTCTAAATGGGCCGAAAAATGGACCCGTTAGAATTTTAACTGAGTAAAATGTACAGAAATCGAGTTTTTACAATATAATCGTGTTGAAAATCTCGTAATCAATTATATGAACTCCTAAATTTTGATTCTAACTTATTTTGCCGTCTGTTTTGTAGAGGTTTCGGACGAGCGGGTCTAAATGGGCCGAACAAATGACCCGTTAGAATTTTAACTGAGTAAAAAGTACAAAAATCGAGTTTTTGCAATATTATAGTGTTGAAAAGCTCGTAATCAATTGTATGAAATCCTAAATTTGGATTAAAACTTATTTTGCAACCCTTTTGTAGAGGATTCGGACGAGCGGGTCTAAATGGGCCGAACAATGGACCCGTTAGAATTTTAACTGAGTAAAATGTACAGAAATTGAGTTTTTACAGTATAATCGTGTTGAAAAGCTCGTAATCAATTATATGAACTCCTAAAATTTGATTCTAACTTATTTTGCGGTCTGTTTTGTAGAGGTTTCGGACGAGCGGGTCTAAATGGGCCGAACAATGGACCCATTAGAATTTTAACGGAGTAAAAAACATAGAAATCGAGTTTTTGCAAAATAATCGTGTTAAAAAGCTCGTAATCAAATATATGAACTCCTAAAATTTGATTCTAACTTGTTTTACGGTCTTTTTTGTAGAGGTTTCGGACGAGCGGGTCTAAATGGGCCGAACAATGGACCCGTTAGAATTTTAACTGAGTAAAAAGTATAGAAATCGAGTTTTTGCAATATAATTGAAAAGCTCGTAATCAATTGTATGAACTCCTAAATTTGGATAAAAACTTATTTTGCAACCCTTTTGTAGAGGTTTCTGACGAGCGGGTCTAAATGGGCCGAACAATGGACCCGTTAGAATTTTAACTAAGTAAAAAGTACAGAAATCTAATTTTTGCAATATAATCGTGTTGAAAAGCTTGTAATCAAATATATGAACTCCTAAAATTTGATTCTAACTTGTTTTGCGGTCTTTTTTGTAGAGGTTTCGGACGAGCAGGTCTAAATGGGCCGAACAATGGACCCGTTAGAATTTTAACTGAGTAAAAATTATAGAAATCGAGTTTTTGCAATATAATCGTGTTGAAAAGCTCGTAATCAATTGTATGAACTCCTAAATTTGGATTAAAACTTATTTTGCAACCCTTTTGTAGAGGTTTCGGACGAGCAGGTCTAAATGGGCTGAACAATGGACCCGTTATAATTTTAACTGAGTAAAAAATACAGTAATCGAGTTTTTGCAATATAATCGTGTTGAAAAGCTCGTAATCAATTGTTTGAACTCCTAAATTTGATTCTAACTTGTTTTGTGATCTTTTTGTAAAGGTTTCGGACGAGCGGGTCTAAATGGGTGGAACATATGACCGGTTAGAATTTTAACTGAGTAAAAAATATAGAAATCGAGTTTTTGCAATATAATCGTGTTGAAAAGCTCGTAATCAATTATATGAACTCTTAAAATTTGATTCGAACTTATTTTGCGGTCTTTTTTTAGAGGTTTCAGACGAGCGGGACTAAATGGGCCGAACAATGGACCCGTTAGAATTTTAACTCAGTAAAAAGTGTAGAAATCGAGTTTTTGCAATATAATCGTGTTGAAAAGCTCATAATCAATTGTATGAACTCCTAAATTTGGATTAAAACTTATTTTGCAACCCTTTTCTAGAGGTTTCAGACGAGCGGGTCTAAATGGGCCGAACAATGGACCCGTTAGAATTTTAACTTAGTAAAAATTACAGTAATCGAGTTTTTGCAATATAATCGTGTTGAAAAGCTCTTAATCAATTATATGAACTTCTAAAATTTGATTCTAACTTATTTTGCGATATGTTTTGTAAAGGTTACGGACGAGCGGGTCTAAATGGGTGGAACATAGGACCCGTTAGAATTTTAACAGAGTAAAAAGTACAGAAATCGAGTTTTTGCAATATAATCGTGTTGAAAAGTTTGTAATCAATTATATAAGCTCCTAAAACTTGATTCTAACGTGTTTTGCGGTCTTTTTTGTAGAGGTTTCGGACGAGCGGGTCTAAATGGGCCGAACAATGGACCCGTTAGAATTTTAACAGAGTAAAAAGTACAAAAATTGAGTTTTTGCAATATAATCGTGTTGAAAAGCTCGTAATCAATTGTATGAACTTCTAAATTTTGATTAAAACTTATTTTGCAACCCTTTTGTAGAGGTATCGGATGAGCGGGTCTAAATGGGCCGAACAATGGACCCGTTAGAATTTTAACTGAGTAAAAAGTACAGAAATCGAGTTTTTGCAAAATAATCGTGATGAAAAGCTCGTAATCAATTATAAAAACTCCTAAAATTTAATTTTAACGTGTTTTGCGGTCTTTTTTGTAGAGGTTTCGGACGAGTGGGTCTAAATGGGCCGAACAATGGACCCGTTAGAATTTTAACAGAGTAAAAAGTACAGAAATCGAGTTTTTGCAATATAATCGTGTTGAAAAGCTCGTAATCAATGATATAATCTCCTAAAACTTGATTCTAACATGTTTTGCGGTCTTTTTTGTAGAGGTTTCGGACGAGCGGGTCTAAATGGGCCGAACAATGGACCCGTTAGAATTTTAACTGAGTAAAAATTATAGAAATCGAGTTTTTGCAATATAATCGTGTTGAAAAGCTCGTAATCAATTGTATGAACTCCTAAATTTGGATTAAAACTTATTTTGCAACCCTTTTGTAGAGGTTTCGGACGAGCGGGTCTAAATGGGCCGAACAATGGACCCGTTAGAATTTTAACTGTGTATAAAGTACAGTAATCGAGTTTTTGCAATATAATCGTGTTGAAAAGCTCTTAATCAACTGTTTGAACTCCTAAATTTGATTCTAACTTGTTTTGTGATCTTTTTTGTAAAGGTTACGGACGAGCGGGTCTAAATGGGTGGAACATAGGACCCGTTAGAATTTTAACTGAGTAAAAAGTACAGAAATCGAGTTTTTGCAATATAATCGTGTTGAAAAGCTCGTAATCAATTATAAGAACTCCTAAATTTGGATTAAAACTTATTCTGCAACCCTTTTGTAGAGGTTTCGGACGAGCAGGTCTATATGGGCCGAATAATGGACCCGTTAGAATTTTAACTGAGTAAAAAGTACAGAAATCGAGTTTTTGCAATATAATCGTGTTGAAAAGCTCGTAATCAATTATAAGAACTCCTAAAATTTGATTCTAACATGTTTTGCGATCTTTTTTGTAGAGGTTTCGGACGAGCGGGTCTAAATGGGCCGGACAATGGACTCGTTAGAATTTTAATTGAGTAAAAAGTACAGAAATCGAATTTTTGCAATATAATCGTGTTGAAATGCTCGTAATCAATTATATGAACTCCTAAAATTTGATTCTAACTTATATTTCGGTCTTTTTTGTTGAGGATTCGGACGAGCGGGTCTAAATGGGCTGAACAATGGACCCGTTAGAATTTTAACTGAGTAAAAAGTACAGAAATCTAGTTTTTGCAATATAATCGAGTTGAAAAGCTTCTAATCAAATATATGAACTTCTAAAATTTGATTCTAACTTGTTTTGCGGTCTTTTTTGTAGAGGTTTCGGACGAGCGGGTCTAAATGAGCCCAACAATGGACCCGTTAGAATTTTAACTGAGTAAAAATTATAGAAATCGAGTTTTTGCAATATAATCGTGTTGAAAAGCTCGTAACCAATTGTATGAACTCCTAAATTTTGATTAAAACTTATTTTGCAACCTTTTTGTAGAGGTTTCGGATGAGCGGGTCTAAAAGGGCCAAACAATGGACCCGTTAGAATTTTAACTGAGTAAAAAGTACAGAAATCTAATATTTTCAATATAATCGTGTTAAAAAGCTCGTAATCAATTATATGAACTCCTAAAATTTGATTCTAACTTATATTTCGGTCTTTTTTGTTGAGGATTCGGACGAGCGGGTCTAAATGGGCCGAACAATGGACCCGTTAGAATTTTAACTGAGTAAAAAGTACAGAAATCTAGTTTTTGCAATATAATCGTGTTGAAAAGCTTCTAATCAAATATATGAACTTCTAAAATTTGATTCTAACTTGTTTTGCGGTCTTTTTTGTAGAGGTTTCGGACGAGCGGGTCTAAATGAGCCCAACAATGGACCCGTTAGAATTTTAACTGAGTAAAAATTATAGAAATCGTGTTTTTGCAATATAATCGTGTTGAAAAGCTCGTAATCAATTGTATGAACTCCTAAATTTGATTAAAACTTATTTTGCAACCCTTTTGTAGAGGTTTCGGACGAGCGGGTCTAAATGGGTCGAATAAAGGACCCGTTAGAATTTTAACTGAGTAAAAAGTATTGAAATCGAGTTTTCGTAATATAATCGTGTTGAAAAGCTCGTAATCAATTATAAGAACTCCTAAAATTTGATTCTAACATGTTTTGTAGTTTTTTTGTAGAGGTTTCGGAGGAGCGGGTCTAAATGGGCCGAACAATGGACCTATTAGAATTTTAACAGAGTAAAAAGTACAGAAATCGAGTTTATGCAATATAATCGTGTTGAAAAGCTCGTAATCAATTGTACGAACTCCTAAATTTGGATTAAAACTTATTTTGCAACCCTTTAGTAGAGGTTTCGGACGAGCAGGTCTAAATGGGCCGAACAATGGACCCGTTAGAATTTTCACTGAGTAAAAAGTACAGAAATCGAGTTTTTCAATATAATCATGTTGAAAAGCTCGTAATAAATTGTAAGAACTCCTAAAATTTGATTCTAATGTGTTTTGCAGTCTTTTTAGTAGAGGTTTCGGATGAGCAGGTCTAAATGGGCCGAACAATGGACCCGTTAGAATTTTAACTGAGTAAAAAGTACAGAAATCGAATTTTTGCAATATAATCGTGTTGAAAAGCTCGTAATCAATTATATGAACTCCTAAAATTTGATTCTAACTTATTTTGCGGTCTTTTTTGTTGAGGTTTCGGACGAGCGGGTCTAAATGGGCCGAACAATTTACCCGTTAGAATTTTAACGGAGTAAAAAGTACAGAAATCGAGTTTTTGCAATATAATCGTGTTGAAAAGCTCGTAACCAATTGTATGAACTCCTAATTTTGGATTAAAACTTATTTTGCAACCTTTTTGTAGAGGTTTCGGACGAGCGGGTCTAAATGGGCCGAACAATGGACCCGTTATAATTTTAACTCAGTAAGAAGTACAGAAATCTAATATTTGCAATATAATCGTATTAAAAAGCTCGTAATCAATTATATGAACTCCTAAAATTTGATTTTAACTTATTTTGCGGTCTTTTTTCTTGAGGTTTCGGATGAGCGGGTCTAAATGGGCCGAACAATGGACCCGTTAGAATTTTAACTGAGTAAAAAGTATAGAAATCGAGTTTTTGCAATATAATCATGTTGAAAAGCCCATAATAAATTGTATGAACTCCTAAATTTGGATTAAAACTTATTTTGAAACCCTTTTGTAGAGGTTTTTGACGAGCGGGTCTAAATGGGCTGAACAATGGACCCATTAGAATTTTAAATGAGTAAAAAGTACAGTAATCGAGTTCTTGCAATATAATCGTGTTGAAAAGCTTTTAATCAATTACATGAACTTAAAAAATTTGATTCTAACTTATTTTGCGATCTTTTTTGTAAAGGTTTCTGACGAGCGGTTCTAAATGGGTGGAACATTGGAGCCGTTACAATTTTAACTGAGTAAAAAGTACAGAAATCGACTTTTTGCAATATAATCATGTTGAAAAGCTTGTAATCAATTGTATGAACTTCTAAATTTGGATTAAAACTTATTTTGCAACCCTTTTGTAGAGGTTTTCAGACGAGCGGGTCTAAATGGGCCGAACAATGGACCCGTTAGAATTTTAACTGAGTAAAAAGTACAGAAATTGAGTATTGGCAATATAATCATGTTGAAAAACTCGTGATCAATTATATGAACTCATAAAATTTGATTCTATCTTGTTTTGCGGTCTTTTTGTTGAGGTTTCGGACGAGCGGGTCAAAATGGGTCGAACAATAGACCTGTTAGAATTTTAACTAAGTAAAAAGTACAGAAATCGAGTTTTTGCAATATAATCGTGTTGAAAAACTCCTAATCAATTATATGAACTCCTAAATTTTGATTAAAACTTATTTTGCGGTCCTTTTTATAGAGGTTTCGGACGAGCGGGTCTAAATGGGCCGAACAAAGGACCCGTTAGAATTTTAACTGAGTAAAAAGTACAAAAATCGAGTTTTTGCAATATAATTGTGTTGAAAAGCTCGTAATCAATTGTATGAACTCCTAAATTTGGAATAAAACTTATTTTGCAACCCATTTGTAGAGGTTTCAGACGAGCGGGTCTAAATGGGCCGAAAAATGGACCCGTTAGTATTTTAACTGAGTAAAAAGTACAGAAATCGAGTTTTTGCAATATAATCATATTGAAAAGCTTGTAATCAATTATATGAACTCCTAAAATTTGATTCTAACTTGTTTTGGGGTCTTTTTTGTAGAGGTTTCGGCCGAGCGGGTCTAAATGGGCCGAACAATGGACCCGTTAGAATTTTAACTGAGTAAAAAGTACAGAAATCGAGTTTTTGCAATATAATCGTGTTAAAAAGCTCATAATCAGTTATAAGAACTCCTAAATTTGGATTAAAACTTATTTTGCAACCCTTTTGTAGAGGTTTCGGACGAGCAGTTCTAAATGGGCCGAAGAATGGACCCGTTAGAATTTTACCTGAGTAAAAAGTACAGAAATCGAGTTTTTGCAATATAATCGTGTTGAAAAGCTCGTAATCAATTATAAGAACTCCTAAAAATTCTAACGTGTTTTGCGATCTTTTTTGTAGAGGTTTCGGACTAGCGGGTCTAAATGGGTCGAACAATGGACTCGTTAGAATTTTAACTGAGTAAAAAGTACAGAAATCGAATTTTTGCAATATAATCGTGTTGAAAAGCTCGTAATCAATTATATGAACTCCTAAAATTTGATTCTAACTTATTTTGCGGTCTTTTTTGTTGAGATTTCGGACGAGCGGGTCTAAATGGGCCGAACAATGGACCCGTTAGAATTTTAACGGAGTAAAAAGTACAGAAATCGAGTTTTTGCAAGATAATCGTGTCGAAAAGCTCGTAACCAATTTTATGAACTCCTTAATTTGGATTAAAACTTATTTTGCAACCTTTTTGTAGAGGTTTCGGATGAGCGGGTCAAAATGGGCCGAACAATGGACCCGTTAGAATTTTAACTGAGTAAAAAGTACAGAAATAAAATATTTTCAATATAATCGTGTTAAAAAGCTCGTAATCAATTATATGAACTCCTAAAATTTGATTCTAACTTATATTTCGGTCTTTTTTGTGGAGGTTTCGGACGAGCGGGTCTAAATGGGCCGAACAATGGACCCGTTAGAATTTTAACTGAGTAAAAAGTACAAAAATCATGTTTTTGCAATATAATTGTGTTGAAAATCTTGTAATCAATTATATGAACTCCTAAAATTTGATTCTAACTTATTTTGCGGTCTTTTTTGTTGAGGTTTCGGACAAACGGGTCTAAATGGGCCAAAAAATGGACCCGTTAGAATTTTAACTGAGTAAAAAGTATAGAAATCTAGTTTTTTCAATATAATGGTGTTGAAAAGCTTGTAATCAAATATATGGACTTCTAAAATTTGATTCTAACTTGTTTTGCGGTCTTTTTTGTAGAGGTTTCGGACGAGCAGGTATAAATGGGCCGAACAATGGACCCGTTAGAATTTTAACTGAGTAAAAATTATAGAAATCGAGTTTTTCAATATAATCGTGTTGAAAAGCTCGTAATCAATTGTATGAACTCCTAAATTTGGATTAAAACTTATTTTGCAACCCTTTTGTAGAGGTTTAGGACGAGCGGGTCTAAATGGGCTGAACAATGGACCCGTTAGAATTTTAACTGAGTAAAAAGTACAGAAATCGAGTTTTTGCAATATAATCGTGTTGAAAAGCTCGTAATCAATTATAAGAACTCCTAAAAATTCTAACGTGTTTTGCGATTTTTTTTGTAGAGGTTTCGGACTAGCGGGTCTAAATGGGTCGAACAATGGACTCGTTAGAATTTTAACTGAGTAAAAAGTACAGAAATCGAATTTTTGCAATATAATCGTGTTGAAAAGCTCGTAATCAATTATATGAACTCCTAAAATTTGATTCTAACTTATTTTGCGGTCTTTTTTGTTGAGATTTCGGACGAGCGGGTCTAAATGGGCCGAACAATGGACCCGTTAGAATTTTAACGGAGTAAAAAGTACAGAAATCGAGTTTTTGCAAGATAATCGTGTCGAAAAGCTCGTAACCAATTTTATGAACTCCTTAATTTGGATTAAAACTTATTTTGCAACCTTTTTGTAGAGGTTTCGGATGAGCGGGTCAAAATGGGCCGAACAATGGACCCGTTAGAATTTTAACTGAGTAAAAAGTACAGAAATAAAATATTTTCAATATAATCGTGTTAAAAAGCTCGTAATCAATTATATGAACTCCTAAAATTTGATTCTAACTTATATTTCGGTCTTTTTTGTGGAGGTTTCGGACGAGCGGGTCTAAATGGGCCGAACAATGGACCCGTTAGAATTTTAACTGAGTAAAAAGTACAAAAATCATGTTTTTGCAATATAATTGTGTTGAAAATCTTGTAATCAATTATATGAACTCCTAAAATTTGATTCTAACTTATTTTGCGGTCTTTTTTGTTGAGGTTTCGGACAAACGGGTCTAAATGGGCCAAAAAATGGACCCGTTAGAATTTTAACTGAGTAAAAAGTATAGAAATCTAGTTTTTTCAATATAATCGTGTTGAAAAACTTGTAATCAAATATATGGACTTCTAAAATTTGATTCTAACTTGTTTTGCGGTCTTTTTTGTAGAGGTTTCGGATGAGCAGGTATAAATGGGCCGAACAATGGACCCGTTAGAATTTTAACTGAGTAAAAATTATAGAAATCGAGTTTTTGCAATATAATCGTGTTGAAAAGCTCGTAATCAATTGTATGAACTCCTAAATTTGGATTAAAACTTATTTTGCAACCCTTTTGTAGAGGTTTAGGACGAGCGGGTCTAAATGGGCTGAACAATGGACCCGTTAGAATTTTAACTAAGTAAAAAGTACGGTAATCGAGTTTTTGCAATATAATCGTGTTGAAAAGCTCGTAATCAATTGTTTTAACTCCTAAATTTGATTCTAACTTGTTTTGTGTTCTTTTTTGTAAAGGTTCGGACGAGCTGGTCTAAATGGGTGGAACAATTGACCCGTTAGAATTTTAACTGAGTAAAAAGTACAGAAATCGAATTTTTGCAATATAATCGTGTTGAAAAGCTCGTAATCAATTATATAAACTCCTAAAATTTGATTCTAACATGTTTTGCGGTCTTTTTTGTAGAGGTTTCGGATGAGCGGGTCTAAATGGGCCCAACAATGGACCCGTTAGAATTTTAATTGAGTAAAAAGTATAGAAATCGAGTTTTGCAATATAATCGTGTTGAAAAGCTCATAATCAATTGTATGAACTCCTAAATTTGGATTAAAACTTATTTTGCAACCCTTTTGTAGAGGTTTTGGACGAGCAGATCTAAATGGGCCGAACAATGGACCCGTTAGAATTTTAACTGAGTAAAAAGTACAGAAATCGAGTTTTTGCAATATAATCGTGTTGAAAAGCTCGTAATCAATTATATAAACTCCTAAAATTTGATTTTAACATGTTTTGTGGTCTTTTTTATAGAGGTTTCGGACGAGCGGGTCTAAATGGGCCGAACAATGGATCCGTTAGAATTTTAACTGAGTAAAAAGTATAGAAATCGAGTTTTTGCAATATAATCATGTTGAAAAGCTCATAATAAATTGTATGCACTCCTAAATTTGGATTAAAACTTATTTTGCAACCCTTTTGTAGAGGTTTTGGACGAGCGGCTCTAAATGGGCCGAACAATGGACCCGTTAGAATTTTAACTGAGTAAAAAGTACAGAAATCGAGTTTTTGCAATATAATCATATTGAAAAGCTTGTAATCAATTATATGAACTCCTAAAATTTGATTCTAACTTGTTTTGGGGTCTTTTTTGTAGAGGTTTCGGCCGAGCGGGTCTAAATGGGCCGAACAATGGACCCGTTAGAATTTTAACTGAGTAAAAAGTACAGAAATCGAGTTTTTGCAATATAATCGTGTTAAAAAGCTCATAATCAGTTATAAGAACTCCTAAATTTGGATTAAAACTTATTTTGCAACCCTTTTGTAGAGGTTTCGGACGAGCAGTTCTAAATGGGCCGAAGAATGGACCCGTTAGAATTTTACCTGAGTAAAAAGTACAGAAATCGAGTTTTTGCAATATAATCGTGTTGAAAAGCTCGTAATCAATTATAAGAACTCCTAAAAATTCTAACGTGTTTTGCGATCTTTTTTGTAGAGGTTTCGGACTAGCGGGTCTAAATGGGTCGAACAATGGACTCGTTAGAATTTTAACTGAGTAAAAAGTACAGAAATCGAATTTTTGCAATATAATCGTGTTGAAAAGCTCGTAATCAATTATATGAACTCCTAAAATTTGATTCTAACTTATTTTGCGGTCTTTTTTGTTGAGATTTCGGACGAGCGGGTCTAAATGGGCCGAACAATGGACCCGTTAGAATTTTAACGGAGTAAAAAGTACAGAAATCGAGTTTTTGCAAGATAATCGTGTCGAAAAGCTCGTAACCAATTTTATGAACTCCTTAATTTGGATTAAAACTTATTTTGCAACCTTTTTGTAGAGGTTTCGGATGAGCGGGTCAAAATGGGCCGAACAATGGACCCGTTAGAATTTTAACTGAGTAAAAAGTACAGAAATAAAATATTTTCAATATAATCGTGTTAAAAAGCTCGTAATCAATTATATGAACTCCTAAAATTTGATTCTAACTTATATTTCGGTCTTTTTTGTGGAGGTTTCGGACGAGCGGGTCTAAATGGGCCGAACAATGGACCCGTTAGAATTTTAACTGAGTAAAAAGTACAAAAATCATGTTTTTGCAATATAATTGTGTTGAAAATCTTGTAATCAATTATATGAACTCCTAAAATTTGATTCTAACTTATTTTGCGGTCTTTTTTGTTGAGGTTTCGGACAAACGGGTCTAAATGGGCCAAAAAATGGACCCGTTAGAATTTTAACTGAGTAAAAAGTATAGAAATCTAGTTTTTTCAATATAATGGTGTTGAAAAGCTTGTAATCAAATATATGGACTTCTAAAATTTGATTCTAACTTGTTTTGCGGTCTTTTTTGTAGAGGTTTCGGACGAGCAGGTATAAATGGGCCGAACAATGGACCCGTTAGAATTTTAACTGAGTAAAAATTATAGAAATCGAGTTTTTGCAATATAATCGTGTTGAAAAGCTCGTAATCAATTGTATGAACTCCTAAATTTGGATTAAAACTTATTTTGCAACCCTTTTGTAGAGGTTTAGGACGAGCGGGTCTAAATGGGCTGAACAATGGACCCGTTAGAATTTTAACTGAGTAAAAAGTACAGAAATCGAGTTTTTGCAATATAATCGTGTTGAAAAGCTCGTAATCAATTATAAGAACTCCTAAAAATTCTAACGTGTTTTGCGATTTTTTTTGTAGAGGTTTCGGACTAGCGGGTCTAAATGGGTCGAACAATGGACTCGTTAGAATTTTAACTGAGTAAAAAGTACAGAAATCGAATTTTTTCAATATAATCGTGTTGAAAAGCTCGTAATCAATTATATGAACTCCTAAAATTTGATTCTAACTTATTTTGCGGTCTTTTTTGTTGAGATTTCGGACGAGCGGGTCTAAATGGGCCGAACAATGGACCCGTTAGAATTTTAACGGAGTAAAAAGTACAGAAATCGAGTTTTTGCAAGATAATCGTGTCGAAAAGCTCGTAACCAATTTTATGAACTCCTTAATTTGGATTAAAACTTATTTTGCAACCTTTTTGTAGAGGTTTCGGATGAGCGGGTCAAAATGGGCCGAACAATGGACCCGTTAGAATTTTAACTGAGTAAAAAGTACAGAAATAAAATATTTTCAATATAATCGTGTTAAAAAGCTCGTAATCAATTATATGAACTCCTAAAATTTGATTCTAACTTATATTTCGGTCTTTTTTGTGGAGGTTTCGGACGAGCGGGTCTAAATGGGCCGAACAATGGACCCGTTAGAATTTTAACTGAGTAAAAAGTACAAAAATCATGTTTTTGCAATATAATTGTGTTGAAAATCTTGTAATCAATTATATGAACTCCTAAAATTTGATTCTAACTTATTTTGCGGTCTTTTTTGTTGAGGTTTCGGACAAACGGGTCTAAATGGGCCAAAAAATGGACCCGTTAGAATTTTAACTGAGTAAAAAGTATAGAAATCTAGTTTTTTCAATATAATCGTGTTGAAAAACTTGTAATCAAATATATGGACTTCTAAAATTTGATTCTAACTTGTTTTGCGGTCTTTTTTGTAGAGGTTTCGGATGAGCAGGTATAAATGGGCCGAACAATGGACCCGTTAGAATTTTAACTGAGTAAAAATTATAGAAATCGAGTTTTTGCAATATAATCGTGTTGAAAAGCTCGTAATCAATTGTATGAACTCCTAAATTTGGATTAAAACTTATTTTGCAACCCTTTTGTAGAGGTTTAGGACGAGCGGGTCTAAATGGGCTGAACAATGGACCCGTTAGAATTTTAACTAAGTAAAAAGTACGGTAATCGAGTTTTTGCAATATAATCGTGTTGAAAAGCTCGTAATCAATTGTTTTAACTCCTAAATTTGATTCTAACTTGTTTTGTGTTCTTTTTTGTAAAGGTTCGGACGAGCTGGTCTAAATGGGTGGAACAATTGACCCGTTAGAATTTTAACTGAGTAAAAAGTACAGAAATCGAATTTTTGCAATATAATCGTGTTGAAAAGCTCGTAATCAATTATATAAACTCCTAAAATTTGATTCTAACATGTTTTGCGGTCTTTTTTGTAGAGGTTTCGGATGAGCGGGTCTAAATGGGCCCAACAATGGACCCGTTAGAATTTTAATTGAGTAAAAAGTATAGAAATCGAGTTTTGCAATATAATCGTGTTGAAAAGCTCATAATCAATTGTATGAACTCCTAAATTTGGATTAAAACTTATTTTGCAACCCTTTTGTAGAGGTTTTGGACGAGCAGATCTAAATGGGCCGAACAATGGACCCGTTAGAATTTTAACTGAGTAAAAAGTACAGAAATCGAGTTTTTGCAATATAATCGTGTTGAAAAGCTCGTAATCAATTATATAAACTCCTAAAATTTGATTTTAACATGTTTTGTGGTCTTTTTTGTAGAGGTTTCGGACGAGCGGGTCTAAATGGGCCGAACAATGGATCCGTTAGAATTTTAACTGAGTAAAAAGTATAGAAATCGAGTTTTTGCAATATAATCATGTTGAAAAGCTCATAATAAATTGTATGCACTCCTAAATTTGGATTAAAACTTATTTTGCAACCCTTTTGTAGAGGTTTTGGACGAGCGGGTCTAAATGGGCCGAACAATGGACCCGTTAGAATTTTAACTGAGTAAAAAGTACAGTAATCGAGTTTTTGCAATATAATCATGTTGAAAAGCTTTTAATCAATTATATGAACTTCTAAAATTTGATTCTAACTTATTTTGCGATCTTTTTTTGTAAAGGTTTCGGACGAGCGGGTCTAAATGGGTGGAACATAAGAGCCGTTAGAATTTTAACTGAGTAAAAAGTATAGAAATCGAGTTTTTGCAATATAATCGTATTGAAAAGCTCGTAATCAATTGTATGAACTCCTAAATTTGGATTAAAACTTATTTTTCACCTCTTTTTGTAGAGGTTTCGGACGAGCGGGTCTAAATGGGCCGTACAAAGGACCTGTTAGAATTTTAAAAGAATAAAAAGTACTGAAATCGATTTTGTGCAATATAATCGTGTTGAAAAGCTTGTAATCCATTGTATGAACTCCTTGATTTGGATTAAAACTTATTTTGCAACCCTTTTGTAGAGGTTTTGTACGAGCGGGTCTAAATGGGCCGAACAATGGACCCGTTAGAATTTTAATTGAGTAAAAAGCACAAAAATCGAGTTTTTGCAATATAATTGTGTCGAAAAGCTCGTAATCAATTGTATGAACTCCTAAATTTGGATTAAAACTTATTTTGCAACCCTTATGTAGAGGTTTCGGACGAGCGGGTCTAAATGGGCCGAACAATGGACCCGTTAGAATTTTTTTTGAAGAAAATGGGCCTCATTAAAAACCCCTCTAACCACCCTGTGCCAAGGCGCAAGGTGAACCTAAGGGGAAAAGAGTGCCCTGAGATATATTATAACGAAAAGGCTGAGAATTAGCCAGTACATCAGTGTTAATACAATCCGGAATGACGAAATCAAAGAAAACAGAGGAAGCAGAACGTAGAGCCCAAGAGGCTAAGTTATGAGCCATAAAATTGGTTGATCTAGGTACAAAAGATAATCTAATCAAGGGAGAAGCCTCAAGTAAAGCCTTCGTATTAGTGATCTACGGGCCCAACAAGGAAGCATCAGCAATGGGCCGAGAGAGCTTATTGACAACTATGGCAGAGTCTGACTCGATGAGCACCTCACCCCAGCCTCTATCTCTGACCATCATGATACCCGTAATAATGGAATGGAGCTCGACCATGGTGGCATCCCGACAGTCGGCTTCGTGAACGGCACATCCTCCCAGTATAGAACTCTGAGCATCACGAGCGACAACCCCGATAGCTGCAGAACCGGAATCATAGTTGAAGGCACCGTCCACATTAATCATGACAACCTCCATCCTCGGTGGTTTCCATCGTGGTGGGGCGGCTGCTGGCACGGCGGTCGGCTGATGTGGGGTGGGGAGAGCGTTGGCAGCAGCATACTCCTGTACAAGACCCTGAGCATTCATGGCAGTGAGCCAAGGTGGCTGAAGCCGCTGTGAGTGGATCCAGTCATTCTGGCGATTCCATATGTTCCAAAGAGCTGTTAAGAGCAGAGCAAACCCTGCATCATCCAGTCGTTTAGTGCCCTCAGATAACCAGCCTGCCATGGAAGTGGAGTGACTATCATAGATGCCAGGGGGAAGCCCAACAAGGCGAAGGACCTCAATAGCCTCTAGACAATCTCGAAGAGCATGAATGGTTGTTTCCGTGATGGTAGGACAAAACGAGCACTGACCATCCGTAGGATGAATAAGCCGTAATCTATCCCCTGTGGGTAACGCGTCCCGTCCTGCACGCCAGCTAAAGGAGCGAATTTTGGGCAGCGTCGGGGCCTTGACAATAACCTTCCAAAGTCTGTTGGGTCTTTCCAAGGGCCGTGGAGGTCTATGTAGAAAGAAGTAGCCAGATCGAACAGTGTGGATCCCAGAGTCATGATGGCCCCAAATTAGGGTATCACTCTGGCTTCGGATGATTGGAACCCGTAGGATGCACTCGACATCATCCTTGTCAAAAGACTGACGAAACTTGGTTTCGTCCCAACTATCAAAGTCGCGTGTCATGTAGTCACGACATCGTACAGGCAGTTCGTCATTATCCAAAATTTGATTCTAACTTGTTTTGCGATCTTTTTTGTAAAGGTTTCGGACGAGCGAGTCTAAATGGGCCGAACAATGGACCCGTTAGAATTTTAACTGAGTAAAAAGTACAAAAATCGAGTTTTCGCAATATAATCGTGTTGAAAAGCACGTAATCAATTATATGCATTCCTAAATTTGGATTAAAACTTATTTTGCAGCCTTTTTTGTAGAGGTTTCGGACGAGCGGGTCTAAATGGGCCGAACAATGGACCCATTAGAATTTTAACTGAGTAAAAAGTATAGAAATCGAGTTTTTGCAATATACTCGTGTTGAAAAGCTCGTAATCAATTATATGCATTCCTAAATTTGGATTAAAACTTATTTTGCAACCCTTTTTGTATAGGTTTCGGACGATCGGGTCTAAATGGGACGAACAATGGACCCGTTAGAATTTTAACTGAGTAAAAAGCACAAAAGTCGAGTTTTTGCAATATAATCGTGTTGAAAAGCTCGTAATCAATTGTATGAACTCCTAAAATTTGATTCTAACTTATTTTGCGGTCTTTTGTGTAAGGTTTCGAACGAGCGGGTCTAAATGGGCCGAACAATGGACCCGTTAGAATTTTAACTGAGTAAAAAGAACTGTAATCAAGATTTTGCAATATAATCATGTTGAAAAGCTCGTAATCAATTATATGAACTCCTAAAATTTGATTCTAACTTATTTTGCGGTCTTTTTTGTAAAGGTTTCGGACGAGCGTGTCTAAATGGGCCGAACAATGGACCCGTTAGAATTTTAACTGAGTAAAAAGTATAGAAATCGAGTTTTTGCAATATAATCGTATTGAAAAGCTCGTAATCAATTGTATGAACTACTAAATTTGGATTAAAACTTATTTTGCAACCCTTTTGTAGAGGTTTCGGACGAGCGGTTCTAAATGGGCCGAACAATGGACCCGTTAGAATTTTAACTGAGTAAAAAGCACAAAAATCGAGTTTTTGCAATATAATTGTGTTGAAAAGCTCGTAATCAATTGTATGAACTCCTAAATTTGGATTAAAACTTATTTTGCAACCCTTTTGTAGAGGTTTTGGACGAGCGGGTCTAAATGGGATGAACAATGGACCTGTTAGAATATTAACGAGTAAAAAGAACAGAAATCGAGTTTTTGCAATATAATCGTGTTGAAAAGCTCTTAATCAATTATATGAACTCCTAAAATTTGATTAAAACTTATTTTGCGATCTTTTTTGTAAAGGTTTCGGACGAGCGAGTATAAATGGGCCGAACAATGGACTCGTTAGAATTTTAATTGAGTAAAAAGTACAAAAATCGAGTTTTTGCAATATAATTGTGTTGAAAAGCTCGTAATCAGTTGTATGAACTCCTAAAATTTGATTCTAACTTATTTTGCGGTCTTTTTTGTAAAGGTTTCGGACGAGCGTGTCTAAATGGGCCGAACAATGTACCCGTTAGAATTTTAACTGGGTAAAAAGTATAGAAATTGAGTTTTTGCAATATAATCGTATTGAAAAGTTCGTAACCAATTATATGAACTCCTAAATTTTGATTAAAACTTATTTTGCAACCCTTTTGTAGAGGTTTCGTACGAGCGTGTCTAAATGGGCCGAACAATGGACCCGTTAGAATTTTAACTGAGTAAAAAGTATAGAAATCGAGTTTTTGCAATATAATCGTATTGAAAAGCTCGTAATCAATTGTATGAACTCCTAAATTTGGATT
Organism: Hibiscus trionum; assembly: GCA_030270665.1. Taxonomy (NCBI): domain Eukaryota; kingdom Viridiplantae; phylum Streptophyta; class Magnoliopsida; order Malvales; family Malvaceae; genus Hibiscus; species Hibiscus trionum. The sequence goes on along the minus strand of BSYR01000010.1, from coordinate 29,545,009 downwards.
AAAACTTGTTTTGCAACCCTTTTGTAGAGGTTTCGGACGAGCGGGTCTAAATGGGCCGAACAATGGACCCGTTAGAATATTAACGAGTAAAAAGAACAGAAATCGAGTTTTTGCAATATAATCGTGTTGAAAAGCCCTTAATCAATTATATGAACTCCTAAAATTTGATTAAAACTTATTTTTGCGATATTTTTTGTAAAGGTTTCGGACGAGCGAGTCTAAATGGGCCGAGCAATGGACCCGTTAGAATTTTAACTGAGTAAAAAGTACATAAATCGAGTTTTTGCAATATATTCGTGTTGAAAAGCTCGTAAACAATTGTATGAACTCCTAAATTTGGATTAAAACTTATTTTGCAACCTTTTTGTAGAGGTTTCGGACGAGCGGGTCTAAATGGGCCGAACAATGGACCCGTTAGAATTTTAACTGAGTAAAAAGTACAGAAATCAAGTTTTTGCAATATAGCCGTGTTGAAAAGCTCGTAATCAATTATATGAACTCCCAAAATTTGATTCTAACTTGTTTTGCGGTCTTTTTTGTAAAGGTTTTGGACGAGCGAGTCTAAATGGGCCGAACAATTGACCCGTTAGAATTTTAACTGAGTAAAAAGTACAGAAATCGAGTTTTCACAATATAATCGTGTTGAAAAGCACGTAATCAATTATATGCATTCCTAAATTTCGATTAAAACTTATTTTGCAGCCTTTTTTGTAGAGGTTTCGGACGAGCGGGTCTAAATGGGCCGAACAATGGACCCGTTAGAATTTTAACTGAGTAAAAAGAACAGAAATCTAGTTTTTGCAATATAATCGTGTTGAAACGCTCGTAATCAATTGCATGAACTCCTAAATTTGGATTAACACTTATTTTGCAACCCTTTTGTAGAGGTTTCGGACGAGCTGGTCTAAATGGGCCGAACAATGGACCCGTTAGAATTGTAACTGAGTAAAAAGCACAAAAATCGAGTTTTTGCAATATAATTGTGTTGAAAAGCTCGTAATCAATTGTATGAACTCCTAAATTTGGATTAAAACTTATTTTGCAATCCTTTTGTAGAGGTTTCGGACGAGCGGGTCTAAATGGGCCGAACAATGGACCCGTTAGAATATTAACGAGTAAAAAGAACAGAAATCGAGTTTTTGCAATATAATCGTGTTGAAAAGCTCTTAATCAATTATATGAACTCCTAAAATTTGATTAAAACTTATTTTGCGATCTTTTTTTGTAAAGGTTTCGGACGAGCGAGTCTAAATGGGTCGAACAATGGACCCGTTAGAATTTTAATTGAGTAAAAAGTACAGAAATCAAGTTTTTGCAATATAGTCGTGTTGAAAAGCTCGTAATCAATTATATGAACTCCCAAAATTTGATTCTAACTTGTTTTGCGGTCTTTTTTGTAAAGGTTTCGGACGAGCGAGTCTAAATGGGCCGAACAATGAACCCGTTAGAATTTTAACTGAGTAAAAAGTACAGAAATCGAGTTTTCACAATATAATCGTGTTGAAAAGCACGTAATCAATTATATGCATTCCTAAATTTCGATTAAAACTTATTTTGCAGCCTTTTTTGTAGAGGTTTCAGACGAGCGGGTCTAAATGGGCCGAGCAATGGACTCGTTAGAATTTTAACTGAGTAAAAAGAACAGAAATCTAGCTTTTGCAATATAATCGTGTTGAAAAGCTTGTGAACAATTGTATGAACTACTAAATTTGGATTAAAACTTATTTTGCAACCCTTTTGTAGAGGTTTCGGACGAGCGGTTCTAAATGGTCCGAACAATGGACCCGTTAGAATTTTAACTGAGTAAAAAGCACAAAAATCGACTTTTTGCAATATAATTGTGTTGAAAAGCTCGTAGTCAATTGTATGAACTCCTAAATTTGAATTAAAACTTATTTTGCAACCCTTTTGTAGAGGTTTGGGACGAGCGGTTCTAAATGGGCCGAACAATGGACCCGTTAGAATTTTAACTAAGTAAAAAGCTCAAAAATCGAGTTTTTGCAATATATTCGTGTTGAAAAGCTCGTAATCAATTGTATAAGCTCCTAAATTTTGATTAAAACTTATTTTGAAACCCTTTTGTAGAGGTTTCGGACGAGCGGGTCTAAATGGGCCGAACAATGGACCCGTTAGAATTTTAACGGAGTAAAAAGCACAAAAGTCGAGTTTTTGCAATATAATTGTGATGAAAAGCTCGTAATAAATTGTATGAACTCCTAAATTTGGAATAAAACTTATTTTGCAACCCTTTTTGTATAAATTTCGGACGATCGAGTCTAAATGGGCCGAACAATGGACCCGTTAGAATTTTAACTAAGTAAAAGTACAGAAATCGAGTTTTTGCAATATAATCGTGTTGAAAAGCTCGTAATCAATTGTATGAACTCCTAAATTTCGATTAAAACTTATTTTGCAGCCTTTTTTGTAGAGGTTTCGGACGAGCGGGTCTAAATGGGCCGAGCAATGGACTCGTTAGAATTTTAACTGAGTAAAAAGAACAGAAATCTAGCTTTTGCAATATAATCGTGTTGAAAAGCTCGTAAACAATTGTATGAACTACTAAATTTGGATTAAAACTTATTTTGCAACCCTTTTGTAGAGGTTTCGGACGAGCGGTTCTAAATGGTCCGAACAATGGACCCGTTAGAATTTTAACTGAGTAAAAAGCACAAAAATCGAATTTTTGCAATATAATTGTGTTGAAAAGCTCGTAGTCAATTGTATGAACTCCTAAATTTGGATTAAAACTTATTTTGCAACCCTTTTGTAGAGGTTTGGGACGAGCGGTTCTAAATGGGCCGAACAATGGACCCGTTAGAATTTTAACTAAGTAAAAAGCACAAAAATCGAGTTTTTGCAATATATTCGTGTTGAAAAGCTCGTAATCAATTGTATAAGCTCCTACATTTTGATTAAAACTTATTTTGAAACCCTTTTGTAGAGGTTTCGGACGAGCGGGTCTAAATGGGCCGAACAATGGACCCGTTAGAATTTTAACGGAGTAAAAAGCACAAAAGTCGAGTTTTTGCAATATAATTGTGATGAAAAGCTCGTAATAAATTGTATGAACTCCTAATTTTGGATTAAAACTTATTTTGCAACCCTTTTGTAGAGGTTTCGGACGAGCGGGTCTAAATGGGCCGAACAATGGACCCGTTAGAATTTTAACTTATTTTGCGATCCTTTTTGTAATATAATAGTGTTGAAAAGCTCTTAATCAATTATATGAACACCTAAAATTTGATTAAAACTTATTTTGCGATCCTTTTTGTAAAGGTTTCGGACGAGCGAGTCTAAATGGGTCGAACAATGGACCCGTTAAAATTTTAATTGAGTAAAAAGTACAAAAATCGAGTTTTGCAATATAATTGTTTTGAAAAGCTCGTAATCAATTGTATGAACTCCTAAAATTTGATTCTAACTTATTTTGCGGTCTTTTTTGTAAAGGTTTCGGACGAGCGGGTCTAAATGGGCCGAACAATGGACCCGTTAGAATTTTAACTGAGTAAAAAGAACTGTAATCAAGATTTTGCAATATAATCATATTGAAAAGATCGTAATCAATTGTATGAACTCCTAAAATTTGATTCTAAATTATTTTGCGGTCTTTTTTGTAAAGGTTTCGGACGAGCGGGTCTAAATGGGCCGAACAATGGACCCGTTAGAATTTTAACTGAGTAAAAAGTACAGAAATCGAGTTTTTGCAATATAATCGTGTTGAAAAGCTCGTAATCAATTGTATGAACTCCTAAAATTTGATTCTAACTTATTTTGCGGTCTTTTTTGTAAAGGATTCGGACGAGCGGGTCTAAATGGGCCGAACAATTGACTCGTTAGAATTTTAACTGAGTAAAAAGAAATGTAATCGAGATTTTGCAATATAATCATATTGAAAAGCTCGTAATCAATTATATGAACTCCTAAAATTTGATTCTAACTTATTTTGCGGTCTTTTTTATAAAGGATTCGGACGAGCGGGTCTAAATGGGCTGAACAATGGACCCGTTAGAATTTTAACTGAGTAAAAAGTACAGAAATCGAGTTTTTGCAATATAATATTATTGAAAAGCTCGTAATCAATTGTATAAACTCCTAAATTTGGATTAAAACTTATTTTGCAACCCTTTTGTTGAGGTTTCGGACGAGCGGGTCTAAATGGGCCGAACAATGGACACGTTAGAATATTAACTGATTAAAAAGCAAAAAAAATCGAGTTTTTGCAATATAATCGTGTTGAAAAGCTCGTAGTCAATTGTATGAACTCCTAAAATTTGATTAAAATTTATTTTGCGATCTTTTTTGTAAAGGTTTCGGACGAGCGGGTCTAAATGGGCCGAACAATGGACCCGTTAGAATTTTAACTGAGTAAAAAGTACAGAAATCGAGTTTTTGCAATATAATCGTGTTGAAAAACTCGTAATCAATTGTATGAACTCCTAAATTTTGATTAAAACTTAATTTGCAACCCTTTTGTAAAGGTTTCGGACGAGCGAGTCTAAAAGGGCCGAACAATGGACCCGTTAGAATTTTAACAGCGTATAAAGTACATAAATCGAGTTTTTGCAATATAATCGTGTTGAAAAGCTCGTAATCAATTGTACGAACTCCTAAATTTGGATTAAAACTTATTTTGCAACCCTTTTGTAGAGGTTTCGGACGAGCGGCTCTAAATGGGCCGAACAATGGAACCGTTAGAATTTGAACTGAGTAAAAAGCATAGATATCGAGTTTTTTCAATATAATTGTGTTGAAAAGCTCATAATCAATTTTATGAACTCCTAAATTTGGATTAAAACTTATTTTGCAACCCTTTTTGTATAGGTTTCGGACGATCGGGTCTAAATGGGCCGAACAATGGACCCGTTAGAATTTTAACTGAGTAAAAAGTACAGAAATCGAGTTTTTTCAATATAATCGTGTTGAAAAGCTCGTAATCAATTGTATGAACTCCTAAATTTTGATTAAAACTTATTTTGCAACCCTTTTGTAGAGGTTTCGGACGAGCGGGTCTAAATGGGCCGAACAATGGACCCGTTAGAATTTTAACTGAGTAAAAAGTACATAAATCGAGTTTTTGCAATATAATTGTGTTGAAAAGCTCGTAATCAATTGTATGATCTCCTAAATTTGGATTAACACTTATTTTGCAACCCTTTTGTAGAGGTTTCGGACGAGCGGGTCTAAATGGGCCGAACAATGGACCCGTTAGAATTTTAACTGAGTAAAAAGTACAAAAATCAATTTTTTGCAATATAATTGTGTTGAAAAGCTCGTAATCAATTGTATGAACTCCTAAATTTGGATTAAAACTTATTTTTCAACCCTTTTGTAGAGGTTTCGGACGAGCGGGTCTAAATGGCCCGAACAATGGACCCGTTAGAATTTTAACTGAGTAAAAAGTACAGAAATCAAAATTTTGCAATATAGTCGTGTTGAAAAGCTCGTAATCAATTATATGAAATCCTAAAATTTGATTCTAACTTGTTTTGCGGTCTTTTTGTAGAGGTTTCGGACGAGCGGGTCTAAATGGGGCGAACAATGGACCCGTTTGAATTTTAAATGAGTAAAAAGAACAGAAATCGAGTTTTTGTAATATAATCATGTTGAAAAGCTCGTAAACAATTATATGAACTCCTATGGGACGAGCGGGTCTAAATGGGCAGAACAATGGACCTATGAGAATTTTAACTGAGTAAAAAGAACTTTAATCGAGATTTTGCAATATAATCGTGTTGAAAAGCTCGTAATCAATTATATGAACTCCCAAAATTTGATTCTAACTTATTTTGCGGTGTTTTTGTAAAGGTTTTGGACGAGCGAGTCTAAATGGGCCGAACAATGGACCCGTTAGAATTTTAACTGAGTAAAAAGTACAGAAATCGAGTTTTCGCAATATAATCCTATTGAAAAGCTCGTAATCAATTGTATGAACTCCTAAATTTGGATTAAAACTTATTTTGCAACCCTTTGTAGAGGTTTCGGACGAGCAGGTCCAAATGGGCCAAACAGTGAACCCGTTAGAATTTTAACTGACTAATAAGTATACAAATCGAGTTTTTGCAATATAATCGTGTTGAAAAGCATGTAATCAATTATATGCATTCCTAAATTTGGATTAAAACTTATTTTGCAGCCTTTTTTGTATAGGTTTCGGACGAGCGAGTCTAAATGGGCCGAACAATGGACCCGTTAGAATTTTAATTGAGTAAAAAGTACAGAAATCAAGTTTTTGCAATATAGTCGTGTTGAAAAGCTCGTAATCAATTATATGAACTCCCAAAATTTGATTCTAACTTGTTTTGCGGTCATTTTTGAAAAGGTTTCGGACGAGCGAGTCTAAATGGGGCGAACAATGAACCCGTTAGAATTTTAACTGAGTAAAAAGTACAGAAATCGAGTTTTCACAATATAATCGTGTTGAAAAGCACGTAATCAATTATATGCATTCCTAAATTTCGATTAAAACTTATTTTGCAGCCTTTTTTGTAGAGGTTTCGGACGAGCGGGTCTAAATGGGCCGAGCCATGGACTCGTTAGAATTTTAACTGAGTAAAAAGAACAGAAATCTAGCTTTTGCAATATAATCGTGTTGAAAAGCTCGTAAACAATTGTATGAACTACTAAATTTGGATTAAAACTTATTTTGCAACCCTTTTGTAGAGGTTTCGGATGAGCGGTTCTAAATGGTCCGAACAATGGACCCGTTAGAATTTTAACTGAGTAAAAAGCACAAAAATTGACTTTTTGCAATATAATTGTGTTGAAAACCTCGTAGTCAATTGTATGAACTCCTAAATTTGGATTAAAACTTATTTTGCAACCCTTTTGTAGAGGTTTGGGACGAGCGGTTCTAAATGGGCCGAAAAATGGACCCGTTAGAATTTTAACTAAGTAAAAAGCACAAAAATCGAGTTTTTGCAATATATTCGTGTTGAAAAGCTCGTAATCAATTGTATAAGCTCCTAAATTTTGATTAAAACTTATTTTGAAACCCTTTTGTAGAGGTTTCGGACGAGCGGGTCTAAATGGGCCGAACAATGGACCCGTTAGAATTTTAACGGAGTAAAAAGCACAAAAGTCGAGTTTTTGCAATATAATTGTGATGAAAAGCTCGTAATAAATTGTATGAACTCCTAAATTTGGGTTAAAACTTATTTTGCAACCCTTTTGTAGAGGTTTCGGACGAGCGGGTCTAAATGGGCCGAACAATGGACCCGTTAGAATTTTAACTGAGTAAAAAGAACAAAAATCGAGTTTTTGCAATATAATAGTGTTGAAAAGCTCTTAATCAATTATATGAACTCCTAAAATTTGATTAAAACTTATTTTGCGATCCTTTTTGTAAAGGTTTCGGACGAGCGAGTCTAAATGGGTCGAACAATGGACCCGTTAGAATTTTAATTGAGTAAAAAGTATAAAAATCGAGTTTTGCAATATAATTTTTTTGAAAAGCTCGTAATCAATTGTATGAACTCCTAAAATTTGATTCTAACTTATTTTGCGGTCTTTTTTGTAAAGGTTTCGGACGAGCGGGTCTAAATGGGCCGAACAATGGACCCGTTAGAATTTTAACTGAGTAAATACAACTGTAATCGAGATTTTGCAATATAATCATATTGAAAAGCTCGTAATCAATTATATGAACTCCTAAAATTTGATTCTAAATTATTTTGCGGTCTTTTTTGTAAAGGTTTCGGACGAGCGGGTCTAAATGGGCCGAACAATGGACCCGTTAGAATTTTAATTGAGTAAAAAGTAAAGAAATCAAGTTTTTGCAATATAGTCGTGTTGAAAAGCTCGTAATCAATTATATGAACTCCCAAAATTTGATTCTAACTTGTTTTGCGGTCATTTTTGAAAAGGTTTCGGACGAGCGAGTCTAAATGGGGCGAACAATGAACCCGTTAGAATTTTAACTGAGTAAAAAGTACAGAAATCGAGTTTTCACAATATAATCGTGTTGAAAAGCACGTAATCAATTATATGCATTCCTAAATTTCGATTAAAACTTATTTTGCAGCCTTTTTTGTAGAGGTTTCGGACGAGCGGGTCTAAATGGGCCGAGCCATGGACTCGTTAGAATTTTAACTGAGTAAAAAGAACAGAAATCTAGCTTTTGCAATATAATCGTGTTGAAAAGCTCGTAAACAATTGTATGAACTACTAAATTTGGATTAAAACTTATTTTGCAACCCTTTTGTAGAGGTTTCGGATGAGCGGTTCTAAATGGTCCGAACAATGGACCCGTTAGAATTTTAACTGAGTAAAAAGCACAAAAATTGACTTTTTGCAATATAATTGTGTTAAAAAGCTCGTAGTCAATTGTATGAACTCCTAAATTTGGATTAAAACTTATTTTGCAACCCTTTTGTAGAGGTTTGGGACGAGCGGTTCTAAATGGGCCGAACAATGGACCCGTTAGAATTTTAACTAAGTAAAAAGCACAAAAATCGAGTTTTTGCAATATATTCGTGTTGAAAAGCTCGTAATCAATTGTATAAGCTCCTAAATTTTGATTAAAACTTATTTTGAAACCCTTTTGTAGAGGTTTCGGACGAGCGGGTCTAAATGGGCCGAACAATGGACCCGTTAGAATTTTAACGGAGTAAAAAGCACAAAAGTCGAGTTTTTGCAATATAATTGTGATGAAAAGCTCGTAATAAATTGTATGAACTCCTAAATTTGGGTTAAAACTTATTTTGCAACCCTTTTGTAGAGGTTTCGGACGAGCGGGTCTAAATGGGCCGAACAATGGACCCGTTAGAATTTTAACTGAGTAAAAAGAACAAAAATCGAGTTTTTGCAATATAATAGTGTTGAAAAGCTCTTAATCAATTATATGAACTCCTAAAATTTGATTAAAACTTATTTTGCGATCCTTTTCGTAAAGGTTTCGGACGAGCGAGTCTAAATGGGTCGAACAATGGACCCGTTAGAATTTTAATTGAGTAAAAAGTATAAAAATCGAGTTTTGCAATATAATTTTTTTGAAAAGCTCGTAATCAATTGTATGAACTCCTAAAATTTGATTCTAACTTATTTTGCGGTCTTTTTTGTAAAGGTTTCGGACGAGCGGGTCTAAATGGGCCGAACAATGGACCCGTTAGAATTTTAACTGAGTAAATACAACTGTAATCGAGATTTTGCAATATAATCATATTGAAAAGCTCGTAATCAATTATATGAACTCCTAAAATTTGATTCTAAATTATTTTGCGGTCTTTTTTGTAAAGGTTTCGGACGAGCGGGTCTAAATGGGCCGAACAATGGACCCGTTAGAATTTTAACTGAGTAAAAAGTACAGAAATCGAGTTTTTGCAATATAATCGTGTTGAAAAGCTCGTAATCAATTGTATGAACTCCTAAAATTTGATTCCAACTTATTTTGCGGTCTTTTTTGTAAAGGATTCGGACGAGCGGGTCTAAATGGGCCGAACAATTGACTCGTTAGAATTTTAACTGAGTAAAAAGAAATGTAATCGAGATTTTGCAATATAATCATATTGAAAAGCTCGTAATCAATTATATGAACTCCTAAAATTTGATTCTAACTTATTTTGCGGTCTTTTTTGTAAAGGATTCGGACGAGCGGGTCTAAATGGGCCGAACAATGGACCCGTTAGAATTTTAACTGAGTAAAAAGTACAAAAATCGAGTTTTTGCAATATAATATTATTGAAAAGCTCGTAATCAATTGTATAAACTCCTAAATTTGGATTAAAACTTATTTTGCAACCCTTTTGTTGAGGTTTCGGACGAGCGGGTCTAAATGGGCCCAACAATGGACACGTTAGAATATTAACTGATTAAAAAGCACAAAAATCGAGTTTTTGCAATATAATCGTGTTGAAAAGCTCGTAGTCAATTGTATGAACTCCTAAAATTTGATTAAAATTTATTTTGCGATCTTTTTTGTAAAGGTTTTGGACGAGCGGGTCTAAATGGGCCGAACAATGGACCCGTTAGAATTTTAACTTAGTAAAAAGTACAGAAATCGAGTTTTTGCAATATAATCGTGTTGAAAAACTCGTAATCAATTGTATGAACTCCTAAATTTTGATTAAAACTTATTTTGCAACCCTTTTGTAGAGGTTTCGGACGAGCGAGTCTAAAAGGGCCGAACAATGGACCCGTTAGAATTTTAACAGCGTATAAAGTACATAAATCGAGTTTTTGCAATATAATCGTGTTGAAAAGCTCGTAATCAATTGTACGAACTACTAAATTTGGATTAAAACTTATTTTGCAACCCTTTTGTAGAGGTTTCGGACGAGTGGCTCTAAATGGGCCGAACAATGGAACCGTTAGAATTTGAACTGAGTAAAAAGCAGAGATATCGAGTTTTTTCAATATAATTGTGTTGAAAAGCTCATAATCAATTTTATGAACTCCTAAATTTGGATTAAAACTTATTTTGCAACCCTTTTTGTATAGGTTTCGGACGATCGGGTCTAAATGGGCCGAACAATGGACCCGTTAGAATTTTAACTGAGTAAAAAGTACAGAAATCGAGTTTTTTCAATATAATCGTGTTGAAAGCTCGTAATCAATTGTATGAACTCCTAAATTTTGATTAAAACTTATTTTGCAACCCTTTTGTAGAGGTTTCGGACGAGCGGGTCTAAATGGGCCGAACAATGGACCCGTTAGAATTTTAACTGAGTAAAAAGTACAAAAATCGAGTTTTTGCAATATAATCGTGTTGAAAAGCTCGTAATCAATTGTATGAACTCCTAAAATTTGATTCTAACTTATTTTGCGGTCTTTTTTGTAAAGGATTCGGACGAGCGGGTCTAAATGGGCCGAACAATTGACTCGTTAGAATTTTAACTGAGTAAAAAGAAATGTAATCGAGATTTTGCAATATAATCATATTGAAAAGCTCGTAATCAATTATATGAACTCCTAAAATTTGATTCTAACTTATTTTGCGGTCTTTTTTGTAAAGGATTCGGACGAGCGGGTCTAAATGGGCCGAACAATGGACCCGTTAGAATTTTAACTGAGTAAAAAGTACAAAAATCGAGTTTTTGCAATATAATATTATTGAAAAGCTCGTAATCAATTGTATAAACTCCTAAATTTGGATTAAAACTTATTTTGCAACCCTTTTGATTTGGATTAAAACTTATTTTGCAACCCTTTTGTTGAGGTTTCGGACGAGCGGGTCTAAATGGGCCCAACAATGGACACGTTAGAATATTAACTGATTAAAAAGCACAAAAATCGAGTTTTTGCAATATAATCGTGTTGAAAAGCTCGTAGTCAATTGTATGAACTCCTAAAATTTGATTAAAATTTATTTTACGATCTTTTTTGTAAAGGTTTCGGACGAGCGGGTCTAATTGGGCCGAACAATGGACCCGTTAGAATTTTAACTTAGTAAAAAGTACAGAAATCGAGTTTTTGCAATATAATCGTGTTGAAAAACTCGTAATCAATTGTATGAACTCCTAAATTTTGATTAAAACTTATTTTGCAACCCTTTTGTAGAGGTTTCGGACGAGCGAGTCTAAAAGGGCCGAACAATGGACCCGTTAGAATTTTAACAGCGTATAAAGTACATAAATCGAGTTTTTGCAATATAATCGTGTTGAAAAGCTCGTAATCAATTGTACGAACTACTAAATTTGGATTAAAACTTATTTTGCAACCCTTTTGTAGAGGTTTCGGACGAGTGGCTCTAAATGGGCCGAACAATGGAACCGTTAGAATTTGAACTGAGTAAAAAGCACAGATATCGAGTTTTTTCAATATAATTGTGTTGAAAAGCTCATAATCAATTTTATGAACTCCTAAATTTGGATTAAAACTTATTTTGCAACCCTTTTTGTATAGGTTTCGGACGATCGGGTCTAAATGGGCCGAACAATGGACCCGTTAGAATTTTAACTGAGTAAAAAGTACAGAAATCGAGTTTTTTCAATATAATCGTGTTGAAAGCTCGTAATCAATTGTATGAACTCCTAAATTTTGATTAAAACTTATTTTGCAACCCTTTTGTAGAGGTTTCGGACGAGCGGGTCTAAATGGGCCGAACAATGGACCCGTTAGAATTTTAACTGAGTAAAAAGTACATAAATCGAGTTTTTGCAATATAATTATGTTGAAAAGCTCGTAATCAACTGTATGATCTCCTAAATTTGGATTAACACTTATTTTGCAACCCTTTTGTAGAGGTTTCGGACGAGCGGGTCTAAATGGGCCGAACAATGAACCCGTTAGAATGTTAACTGAGTAAAAAGCACAAAAATCGATTTTTTGCAATATAATTGTGTTGAAAAGCTCGTAATCAATTGTATGAACTCCTAAATTTGGATTAAAACTTATTTTTCAACCCTTTTGTAGAGGTTTCGGACGAGCGGGTCTAAATGGCCCGAACAATGGACCCGTTAGAATTTTAACTGAGTAAAAAGTACAGAAATCAAAATTTTGCAATATAGTCGTGTTGAAAATCTCGTAATCAATTATATGAAATCCTAAAATTTGATTCTAACTTGTTTTGCGGTTTTTTTTGTACAGGTTTCGGACGAGCGGGTCTAAATGGGGCGAACAATGGACCCGTTTGAATTTTAAATGAGTAAAAAGAACAGAAATCGAGTTTTTGTAATATAATCATGTTGAAAAGCTCGTAAACAATTATATGAACTCCTAAATTTGGATTAAAACTTATTTTGCAACCCTATTTGTATAGGTTTCGGACGATCGGGTCTAAATGGGCCGAACAATGGACCCGTTAGAATTTTAACTGAGTAAAAAGTACAGAAATCGAGTTTTTTCAATATAATCGTGTTGAAAGCTCGTAATCAATTGTATGAACTCCTAAATTTTGATTAAAACTTATTTTGCAACCCTTTTGTAGAGGTTTCGGACGAGCGGGTCTAAATGGGCCGAACAATGGACCCGTTAGAATTTTAACTGAGTAAAAAGTACATAAATCGAGTTTTTGCAATATAATTATGTTGAAAAGCTCGTAATCAACTGTATGATCTCCTAAATTTGGATTAACACTTATTTTGCAACCCTTTTGTAGAGGTTTCGGACGAGCGGGTCTAAATGGGCCGAACAATGAACCCGTTAGAATTTTAACTGAGTAAAAAGCACAAAAATCGATTTTTTGCAATATAATTGTGTTGAAAAGCTCGTAATCAATTGTATGAACTCCTAAATTTGGATTAAAACTTATTTTTCAACCCTTTTGTAGAGGTTTCGGACGAGCGGGTCTAAATGGCCCGAACAATGGACCCGTTAGAATTTTAACTGAGTAAAAAGTACAGAAATCAAAATTTTGCAATATAGTCGTGTTGAAAAGCTCGTAATCAATTATATGAAATCCTAAAATTTGATTCTAACTTCTTTTGCGGTTTTTTTTGTACAGGTTTCGGACGAGCGGGTCTAAATGGGGCGAACAATGGACCCGTTTGAATTTTAAATGAGTAAAAAGAACAGAAATCGAGTTTTTGTAATATAATCATGTTGAAAAGCTCGTAAACAATTATATGAACTCCTAAATTTGGATTAAAACTTATTTTGCAACTCTTTTGTAGAGGTTTCGGACGAGCGGGTCTAAATGGGCCGAACAATGGACCTATGAGAATTTTAACTGAGTAAAAAGAACTTTAATCGAGATTTTGCAATATAATCGTGTTGAAAAGCTCGTAATCAATTATATGAACTCCCAAAATTTGATTCTAACTTATTTTGCGGTGTTTTTGTAAAGGTTTTGGACGAGCGAGTCTAAATGGGCCGAACAAAGGACCCGTTAGAATTTTAACTGAGTAAAATGTACAGAAATCGAGTTTTCGCAATATAATCGTATTAAAAAGCTCGTAATCAATTGTATGAACTCCTAAATTTGGATTAAAACTTATTTTGCAACCCTTTGTATAGGTTTCGGACGAGCAGGTCCAAATGGGCCAAACAGTGAACCCGTTAGAATTTTAAATGACTAAAAAGTATAGAAATCGAGTTTTTGCAATATAATCGTGTTGAAAAGCATGTAATCAATTATATGCATTCCTAAATTTGGATTAAAACTTATTTTGTAGCCTTTTTTGTAGAGGTTTCGGACGAGCGAGTCTAAATGGGCCGAACAATGGACCCGTTAGAATTTTAATTGAGTAAAAAGTACAGAAATCAAGTTTTTGCAATATAGTCGTGTTGAAAAGCTCGTAATCAATTATATGAACTCCCAAAATTTGATTCTAACTTGTTTTGCGGTCTTTTTTGTAAAGGTTTCGGACGAGCGAGTCTAAATGGGCCGAACAATGAACCCGTTAGAATTTTAACTGAGTAAAAAGTACAGAAATCGAGTTTTCACAATATAATCGTGTTGAAAAGCACGTAATCAATTATATGCATTCCTAAATTTCGATTAAAACTTATTTTGCAGCCTTTTTTGTAGAGGTTTCGGACGAGCGGGTCTAAATGGGCCGAGCAATGGACTCGTTAGAATGTTAACTGAGTAAAAAGAACAGAAATCTAGCTTTTGCAATATAATTGTGTCGAAAAACTCGTAAACAATTGTATGAACTACTAAATTTGGATTAAAACTTATTTTGCAACCCTTTTGTAGAGGTTTCGGACGAGCGGTTCTAAATGGTCCGAACAATGGACCCGTTAGAATTTTAACTGAGTAAAAAGCACAAAAATCGACTTTTTGCAATATAATTGTGTTGAAAAGCTCGTAGTCAATTGTATGAACTCCTAAATTTGGATTAAAACTTATTTTGCAACCCTTTTGTAGAGGTTTGGGACGAGCGGTTCTAAATGGGCCGAACAATGGACCCGTTAGAATTTTAACTAAGTAAAAAGCACAAAAATCGAGTTTTTGCAATATATTCGTGTTGAAAAGCTCGTAATCAATTGTATAAGCTCCTAAATTTTGATTAAAACTTATTTTGAAACCCTTTTGTAGAGGTTTCGAACGAGCGGGTCTAAATGGGCCGAACAATGTACCCGTTAGAATTTTAACGGAGTAAAAAGCACAAATGTCGAGTTTTTGCAATATAATTGTGATGAAAAGCTCGTAATAAATTGTATGAACTCCTAAATTTGGATTAAAACTTATTTTGCAACCCTTTTGTAGAGGTTTCGGACGAGCGGGTCTAAATGGGCCGAACAATGGACCCGTTAGAATTTTAACTGAGTAAAAAGAACAAAAATCGAGTTTTTGCAATATAATTGTGTTGAAAAGCTCTTAATCAATTATATGAACTCCTAAGATTTGATTAAAACTTATTTTGAAATCCTTTTTATAAAGGTTTCGGACGAGCGAGTCTAAATGGGTCGAACAATGGACCCGTTAGAATTTTAATTGAGTAAAAAGTACAAAAAATCGAGTTTTGCAATATAATTGTTTTGAAAAGCTCGTAATCAATTGTATGAACTCCTAAAATTTGATTCTAACTTATTTTGCGGTATTTTTTGTAAAGGTTTCGGACGAGCGGGTCTAAATGGGCCGAACACTAGAATTTTAACTGAGTAAAAAGAACTGTAATCGAGATTTTGCAATATAATCATATTGAAAAGCTCGTAATCAATTATATGAACTCCTAAAATTTGATTCTAAATTATTTTGCGGTCTTTTTTGTAAAGGTTTCGGACGAGCGGGTCTAAATGGGCCGAAAAATGGACCCGTTAGAATTTTAACTGAGTAAAAAGTACAGAAATCGAGTTTTTGCAATATAATCGTGTTGAAAAGCTCGTAATCAATTTTATGAACTCCTAAAATTTGATTCTAACTTATTTTGCGGTCTTTTTTGTAAAGGATTCGGACGAGCGGGTCTAAATGGGCCGAACAATTGACTCGTTAGAATTTTAACTGAGTAAAAAGAAATGTAATCGAGATTTTGCAATATAATCATATTGAAAAGCTCGTAATCAATTATATGAACTCCTAAAATTTGATTCTAACTTATTTTGCGGTTTTTTTTGTAAAGGATTCGGACGAGCGGGTCTAAATTGGCCGAACAATGGCCCCGTTAGAATTTTAACTGAGTAAAAAGTACAGAAATCGAGTTTTTGCAATATAATATTATTGAAAAGCTCGTAATCAATTGTATAAACTCCTAAATTTGGATTAAAACTTATTTTGCAACCCTTTTGTTGAGGTTTCGGACGAGCGGGTCTAAATGGGCCGAGCAATGGGCACGTTTGAATATTAACTGATTAAAAAGCACAAAAATCGAGTTTTTGCAATATAATCGTGTTGAAAAGCTCGTAGTTAATTGTATGAACTCCTAAAATTTGATTAAAATTTATTTTGCGATCTTTTTTGTAAAGGTTTCGGACGAGCGGGTCTAAATGGGCCGAACAATGGACTCGTTAGAATTTTAACTGAGTAAAAAGTACAGAAATCGAGTTTTTGCAAGATAATCATGTTGAAAAACTCGTAATCAATTGTATGAACTCCTAAATTTTGATTAAAACTTATTTTGCAACCCTTTTGTAGAGGTTTCGGACGAGCGAGTCTAAAAGGGCCGAACAATGGACCCGTTAGAATTTTAACAGCGTATAAAGTACATAAATCAAGTTTTTGCAATATAATCGTGTTGAAAAGCTCGTAATCAATTGTACGAACTCCTAAATTTGGATTAAAACTTATTTTGCAACCCTTTTGTAGAGGTTTCGGACGAGCGGCTCTAAATGGGCCGAACAATGGAACCGTTAGAATTTGAACTGAGTAAAAGGCACATATATCGAGTTTTTTCAATATAATTGTGTTGAAAAGCTCATAATCAATTTTATGAACTCCTAAATTTGGATTAAAACTTATTTTGCAACCCTTTTTATATAGGTTTCGGACGATCGGGTCTAAATGGGCCGAACAATGGACCCGTTAGAATTTTAACTTAGTAAAAAGTACAAAAATCGAGTTTTTTCAATATAATCGTGTTGAAAAGCTCGTAATCAATTGTATGAACTCCTAAATTTTGATTAAAACTTATTTTGCAACCCTTTTGTAGAGGTTTCGGACGAGCGGGTCTAAATGGGCCGAACAATGGACCCGTTAGAATTTTAACTGAGTAAAAAGTACATAAATCGAGTTTTTGCAATATAATTGTGTTGAAAAGCTCGTAATCAATTGTATGATCTCCTAAATTTGGATTAACACTTATTTTGCAACCCTTTTGTAGAGGTTTCGGACGAGCGGGTCTAAATGGGCCGAACAATGAACCCGTTAGAATTTTAAATGAGTAAAAAGCACAAAAATTGATTTTTTGCAATATAATTGTGTTGAAAAGCTCGTAATCAATTGTATGAACTCCTAAATTTGGATTAAAACTTATTTTTCAACCCTTTTGTAGAGGTTTCGGACGAGCGGGTCTAAATGGCCCGAACAATGGACCCGTTAGAATTTTAACTGAGTAAAAAGTACAGAAATCAAAATTTTGCAATATAGTCGTGTTGAAAAGCTCGTAATCAATTATATGAAATCCTAAAATTTGATTCTAACTTGTTTTGCGGTCTTTTTTGTACAGGTTTCGGACGAGCGGGTCTAAATGGGGCGAACAATGGACCCGTTTGAATTTTAAATGAGTAAAAAGAACAGAAATCGAGTTTTTGTAATATAATCATGGTTAAAAGCTCGTAAACAATTATATGAACTCCTAAATTTGGATTAAAACTTATTTTGCAACTCTTTTGTAGAGGTTTCGGACGAGCGGGTCTAAATGGGCCGAACAATGGACCTATGAGAATTTTAACTGTGTAAAAAGAACTTTAATCGAGAATTTGCAATATAATCGTGTTGAAAAGCTCGTAATCAATTATATGAACTCCCAAAATTTGATTCTAACTTATTTTGCGGTGTTTTTGTAAAGGTTTTGGACGAGCGAGTCTAAATGGGCCGAACAATGGACCCGTTAGAATTTTAACTGAGTAAAAAGTACAGAAATTGAGTTTTTGCAATATAATCGTATTGAAAAGCTCGTAATCAATTGTATGAACTCCTAAATTTTGATTAAAACTTATTTTGCAACCCTTTGTAGAGGTTTCGGACGAGCAGGTCCAAATGGGCCAAACAGTGAACCCGTTAGAATTTTAACTGACTAAAAAGTATAGAAATCGAGTTTTTGCAATATAATCGTGTTGAAAAGCAAGTAATCAATTATATGCATTCCTAAATTTGGATTAAAACTTATTTTGTAGCCTTTTTTGTAGAGGTTTCGGACGAGCGAGTCTAAATGGGCCGAACAATGGACCCGTTAGAATTTTAATTGAGTAAAAAGTACAGAAATCAAGTTTTTGCAATATAGTCGTGTTGAAAAGCTCGTAATCAATTATATGAACTCCCAAAATTTGATTCTAACTTGTTTTGCGGTCTTTTTTGTAAAGGTTTCGGACGAGCGAGTCTAAATGGGCCGAACAATGAACCCGTTAGAATTTTAACTGAGTAAAAAGTACAGAAATCGAGTTTTCACAATATAATCGTGTTGAAAAGCACGTAATCAATTATATGCATTCCTAAATTTCGATTAAAACTTATTTTGCAGCCTTTTTTGTAGAGGTTTCGGACGAGCGGGTCTAAATGGGCCGAGCAATGGAATCGTTAGAATTTTAACTGAGTAAAAAGAACAGAAATCTAGCTTTTGCAATATAATCGTGTTGAAAAACTCGTAAACAATTATATGAACTACTAAATTTGGATTAAAACTTATTTTGCAACCCTTTTGTAGAGGTTTCGGACGAGCGGTTCTAAATGGTCCGAACAATGGACCCGTTAGAATTTTAACTGAGTAAAAAGCACAAAAATCGACTTTTTGCAATATAATTGTGTTGAAAAGCTCGTAGTCAATTGTATGAACTCCTAAATTTGTATTAAAACTTATTTTGCAACCCTTTTGTAGAGGTTTGGGACGAGCAGTTCTAAATGGGCCGAACAATGGACCCGTTAGAATTTTAACTAAGTAAAAAGCACAAAATTCGAGTTTTTGCAATATATTCATGTTGAAAAGCTCGTAATCAATTGTATAAGCTCCTAAATTTTGATTAAAACTTATTTTGAAACCCTTTTGTAGAGGTTTCGGACGAGCGGGTCTAAATGGGCCGAACAATAGACCCGTTAGAATTTTAACTGACTAAAAAGTATAGAAATCGAGTTTTTGCAATATAATCGTGTTGAAAAGCATGTAATCAATTATATGCATTCCTAAATTTGGATTAAAACTTATTTTGCAGCCTTTTTTGTAGAGGTTTCGGACGAGCGAGTCTAAATGGGCCGAACAATGGACCCGTTAGAATTTTAACTGAGTAAAAAGTATAGAAATCAAGTTTTTGCAATATAATCATGTTGAAAAGCTCGTAATCAATTATATGCGTTCCTATATTTGGATTAAAACTTATTTTGCAACCCTTTTGTATAGGTTTCGGACGATCGGGTCTAAATAGGCCGAACAATGGACCCGTTAGAATTTTAACTGAGTAAAAAGTACATAAATCGAGTTTTTGCAATATAATCGTGTCGAAACGCTCGTAATCAATTGTATGAACTCCTAAATTTGGATTAACACTTATTTTTCAACCCTTTTGTAGAGGTTTCGGACGAGCGGGTCTAAATGGGCCGAACAATGAACCCGTTAGAATTTTAACTGAGTAATAAGCACAAAAATCGATTTTTTGCATTATAATTGTGTTGAAAAGCTCGTAATCAATTGTATGAACTCCTAAATTTGGATTAAAACTTATTTTGCAACCCTTTTGTATAGGTTTCAGACGATCGGGTCTAAATGGGCCGAACAATGGACCCGTTAGAATTTTAACCGAGTAAAAAGTACAAAAATTGAGTTTTTGCAATATAAATGTGTTGAAAAGCTCGTAATCAATTGTATGAACTCCTAAATTTTGATTAAAACATATTTTGCAACCCTTTTGTAGAGGTTTTGGACGAGCGGGTCTAAATGGGCCGAACAATGGACCCGTTAGAATTTTAAATCAGTAAAAAGTACATAAATCGAGTTTTTGCAATATAATAGTGTTGAAAAGCTCGTAATCAATTGTATGAACTCCTAAATTTTGATTAAAACTTATTTTGCAACCCTTTTGTAGATGTTTCGGACGAGCGGGTCTAAATGGGTCGAACAATGGATCCGTTAGAATTTTAACTTAGTAAAAGCAAAAAAATCTAGTTTTTGCAATATAATTGTGTTGAAAAGCTCGTAATCAATTGTATGAACTCCTAAATTTGGATTAAAACTTATTTTGCAACCTTTTTTGTATAGGTTTCGGACGATCAGGTCTAAATGAGCCGAACAATGGACCCGTTAGAATTTTAACTGAGTAAAAAGTATAGAAATCGAGTTTTTGCAATATAATTGTGTTGAAAAGCTCGTAATCAATTGTATGAACTCCTAAATTTGGATTAAAACTTATTTTGCAACCCTTTGTAGAGGTTTCGAACGAGCGAGTCTAAATTGGCCGAACAATGGACCCGTTAGAATTTTAACTAAGTATAAAGTACTGTAATCGAGTTTTTGTAATATAATCATGTTGAAAAGCTCGTAATCAATTGTATGAACTCCTAAATTTGGATTAAAACTTATTTTGCAACGCTTTTGTAGAGGTTTCGGACGAGCGGGTTTAAATGGGCCGAACAATGGACCCGTTAGAATTTTAACTAAGTAAAAAGTACAAAAATCAAGTTTTTGCAATATAATCGTGTTGAAAAGCTCGTAATCAATTGTATGAACTCCTAAATTTTGATTAAAACTTATTTTGCAACCCTTTTGTAAAGGTTTCGGACGAGCGAGTCTAAATGGGCCGAACAATGGATCCGTTAGAATTTTAACTTAGTAAAAGCACAAAAATCGAGTTTTTGCAATATAATTGTGTTGAAAAGCTCGTAATCAATTGTATGAACTCCTAAATTTGGATTAAAACTTATTTTGCAACCCTTTTTGTATAGATTTCGGACGATCGGGTCTAAATGGGCCGAACAATGGACCCGTTAGAATTTTAACTAAGTAAAAAGTACAGAAATCGAGTTTTTGCAATATAATCGTGTTGAAAAGCTCGTAATCAATTGTATGAACTCCTAAATTTCGATTAAAACTTATTTTGCAGCCTTTTTTGTAGAGGTTTCGGACGAGCGGGTCTAAATGGGCCGAGCAATGGACTCGTTAGAATTTTAACTGAGTAAAAAGAACAGAAATCTAGCTTTTGCAATATAATCGTGTTGAAAAGCTCGTAAACAATTGTATGAACTACTAAATTTGGATTAAAACTTATTTTGCAACCCTTTTGTAGAGGTTTCGGACGAGCGGTTCTAAATGGTCCGAACAATGGACCCGTTAGAATTTTAACTAAGTAAAAAGCACAAAAATCGAATTTTTGCAATATAATTGTGTTGAAAAGCTCGTAGTCAATTGTATGAACTCCTAAATTTGGATTAAAACTTATTTTGCAACCCTTTTGTAGAGGTTTGGGATGAGCGGTTCTAAATGGGCCGAACAATGGACCCGTTAGAATTTTAACTAAGTAAAAAGCACAAAAATCGAGTTTTTGCAATATATTCGTGTTGAAAAGCTCGTAATCAATTGTATAAGCTCCTACATTTTGATTAAAACTTATTTTGAAACCCTTTTGTAGAGGTTTCGGACGAGCGGGTCTAAATGGACCGAACAATGGACCCGTTAGAATTTTAACGGAGTAAAAAGCACAAAAGTCGAGTTTTTGCAATATAATTGTGATGAAAAGCTCGTAATAAATTGTATGAACTCCTAAATTTGGATTAAAACTTATTTTGCAACCCTTTTGTAGAGGTTTCGGACGAGCGGGTCTAAATGGGCCCAACAATGGACCCGTTAGAATTTTAACTGAGTAAAAAGAACAAAAATCGAGTTTTTGCAATATAATCGTGTTGAAAAGGTCTTAATCAATTATATGAACTCCTAAAATTTGATTAAAACTTATTTTGCGATCCTTTTTGTAAAGGTTTCGGACGAGCGAGTCTAAATGGGTTGAACAATGGACCCGTTAGAATTTTAATTGAGTAAAAAGTACAAAAATCGTGTTTTGCAATATAATTGTTTTGAAAAGCTCGTAATCAATTGTATGAACTCCTAAAATTTGATTCTAACTTATTTTGCGGTCTTTTTTGTAAAGGTTTCGGACGAGCGGGTCTAAATGGGCCGAACAATGGACCCGTTAGAATTTTAACTGAGTAAAAAGAACTGTAATCGAGATTTTGCAATATAATCATATTGAAAAGCTCGTAATCAATTATATGAACTCCTAAAATTTGATTCTAAATTATTTTGCGGTCTTTTTTGTAAAGGTTTCGGACGAGCGGGTCTAAATGGGCCGAACAATGGACCCGTTAGAATTTTAACTGAGTAAAAAGTACAGAAATCGAGTTTTTGCAATATAATCGTGTTGAAAAGCCCGTAATCAATTGTATGAACTCCTAAAATTTGATTCTAACTTATTTTGCGGTCTTTTTTGTAAAGGATTCGGTCGAGCGGGTCTAAATGGGTCGAACAATTGACTCGTTAGAATTTTAACTGAGTAAAAAGAAATGTAATCGAGATTTTGCAATATAATCATATTGAAAAGCTCGTAATCAATTATATGAACTCCTAAAATTTGATTCTAACTTATTTTGCGGTCTTTTTTGTAAAGGATTCGGACGAGCGGGTCTAAATGGGCCGAACAATGGACCCGTTAGAATTTTAACTGAGTAAAAAGTACAGAAATCGAGTTTTTGCAATATAATATTATTGAAAAGCTCGTAATCAATTGTATAAACTCCTAAATTTGGATTAAAACTTATTTTGCAACCCTTTTGTTGAGGTTTCGGACGAGCGGGTCTAAATGGGCCGAACAATGGACACGTTAGAATATTAACTGATTAAAAAGCACAAAAATCGAGTTTTTGCAATATAATCGTGTTGAAAAGCTCGTAGTCAATTGTATGAACTCCTAAAATTTGATTAAAATTTATTTTGCGATTTTTTTTGTAAAGGTTTCGGACGAGCGGGTCTAAATGGGCCGAACAATGGACCCGTTAGAATTTTAACTGAGTAAAAAGTACATAAATCGAGTTTTTGCAATATAATTGTGTTGAAAAGCTCGTAATCAATTGTATGATCTCCTAAATTTGGATTAACACTTATTTTGCAACCCTTTTGTAGAGGTTTCGGACGAGCAGGTCTAAATGGGCCGAACAATGAACCCGTTAGAATTTTAACTGAGTAAAAAGCACAAAAATCGATTTTTTGCAATATAATTGTGTTGAAAAGTTCGTAATCAATTGTATGAACTCCTAAATTTGGATTAAAACTTATTTTTCAACCCTTTTGTAGAGGTTTCGACGAGCGGGTCTAAATGGCCCGAACAATGGACCCGTTAGAATTTTAACTGAGTAAAAAGTACAGAAATCAAAATTTTGCAATATAGTCGTGTTGAAAAGCTCGTAATCAATTATATGAAATCCTAAAATTTGATTCTAACTTGTTTTGCGGTCTTTTTTGTACAGGTTTCGGACGAGCGGGTCTAAATGGGGCGAACAATGGACCCGTTTGAATTTTAAATGAGTAAAAAGAACAGAAATCGAGTTTTTGTAATATAATCATGTTGAAAAGCTCGTAAACAATTATATGAACTCCTAAATTTGGATTAAAACTTATTTTGCAACTCTTTTGTAGAGGTTTCGGACGAGCGGGTCTAAATGGGCCGAACAATGGACCTATGAGAATTTTAACTGAGTAAAAAGAACTTTAATCGAGAATTTGCAATATAATCGTGTTGAAAAGCTCGTAATCAATTATATGAACTCCCAAAATTTGATTCTAACTTATTTTGCGGTGTTTTTGTAAAGGTTTTGGACGAGCGAGTCTAAATGGGCCGAACAATGGACCCGTTAGAATTTTAACTGAGTAAAAAGTACAGAAATCGAGTTTTCGCAATATAATCGTATTGAAAAGCTCGTAATCAATTGTATGAACTCCTAAATTTGGATTAAAACTTATTTTGCAACCCTTTGTAGAGGTTTCGGACGAGCAGGTCCAAATGGGCCAAACAGTGAACCCGTTAGAATTTTAACTGACTAAAAAGTATAGAAATCGAGTTTTTGCAATATAATCGTGTTGAAAAGCATGTAATAAATTATATGCATTCCTAAATTTGGATTAAAACTTATTTTGCAGCCTTTTTTGTAGAGGTTTCGGACGAACGAGTCTAAATGGGCCGAACAATGGACCCGTTAGAATTTTAACTGAGTAAAAAGTATAGAAATCAAGTTTTTGCAATATAATCATGTTGAAAAGCTCGTAATCAATTATATGCGTTCCTATATTTGGATTAAAACTTATTTTGCAACCCTTTTGTATAGGTTTCGGACGATCGGGTCTAAATAGGCCGAACAATGGACCCGTTAGAATTTTAACTGAGTAAAAAGTACATAAATCGAGTTTTTGCAATATAATCGTGTCGAAACGCTCGTAATCAATTGTATGAACTCCTAAATTTGGATTAACACTTATTTTTCAACCCTTTTGTAGAGGTTTCGGACGAGCGGGTCTAAATGGGCCGAACAATGAACCCGTTAGAATTTTAACTGAGTAATAAGCACAAAAATCGATTTTTTGCAATATAATTGTGTTGAAAAGCTCGTAATCAATTGTATTAACTCCTAAATTTGGATTAAAACTTATTTTGGAACCCTTTTGTATAGGTTTCAGACGATCGGGTCTAAATGGGCCGAACAATGGACCCGTTAGAATTTTAACCGAGTAAAAAGTACAAAAATTGAGTTTTTGCAATATAAATGTGTTGAAAAGCTCGTAATCAATTGTATGAACTCCTAAATTTTGATTAAAACTTATTTTGCAACCCTTTTGTAGAGGTTTCGGACGAGCGGGTCTAAATGGGCCGAACAATGGACCCGTTAGAATTTTAAATGAGTAAAAAGTACATAAATCGAGTTTTTGCAATATAATCGTGTTGAAAAGCTCGTAATCAATTGTATGAACTCCTAAATTTTGATTAAAACTTATTTTGCAACCATTTTGTAGATGTTTCGGACGAGCGGGTCTAAATGGGTCGAACAATGGATCCGTTAGAATTTTAACTTAGTAAAAGCAAAAAAATCTAGTTTTTGCAATATAATTGTGTTGAAAAGCTCGTAATCAATTGTATGAACTCCTAAATTTGGATTAAAACTTATTTTGCAACCTTTTTTGTATAGGTTTCGGACGATCGGGTCTAAATGAGCCGAACAATGGACCCGTTAGAATTTTAACTGAGTAAAAAGTATAGAAATCAAGTTTTTGCAATATAATTGTGTTGAAAAGCTCGTAATCAATTGTATGAACTCCTAAATTTGGATTAAAACTTATTTTGCAACCCTTTGTAGAGGTTTCGAACGAGCGAGTCTAAATTGGACGAACAATGGACCCGTTAGAATTTTAACTAAGTATAAAGTACTGTAATCGAGTTTTTGTAATATAATCATGTTGAAAAGCTCGTAATCAATTGTATGAACTCCTAAATTTGGATTAAAACTTATTTTGCAACCCTTTTGTAGAGGTTTCGGACGAGCGGGTCTAAATGGGCCGAACAATGGACCCGTTAGAATTTTAAATGAGTAAAAAGTACATAAATCGAGTTTTTGCAATATAATCGTGTTGAAAAGCTCGTAATCAATTGTATGAACTCCTAAATTTTGATTAAAACTTATTTTGCAACCATTTTGTAGATGTTTCGGACGAGCGGGTCTAAATGGGTCGAACAATGGATCCGTTAGAATTTTAACTTAGTAAAAGCAAAAAAATCTAGTTTTTGCAATATAATTGTGTTGAAAAGCTCGTAATCAATTGTATGAACTCCTAAATTTGGATTAAAACTTATTTTGCAACCTTTTTTGTATAGGTTTCGGACGATCGGGTCTAAATGAGCCGAACAATGGACCCGTTAGAATTTTAACTGAGTAAAAAGTATAGAAATCAAGTTTTTGCAATATAATTGTGTTGAAAAGCTCGTAATCAATTGTATGAACTCCTAAATTTGGATTAAAACTTATTTTGCAACCCTTTGTAGAGGTTTCGAACGAGCGAGTCTAAATTGGACGAACAATGGACCCGTTAGAATTTTAACTAAGTATAAAGTACTGTAATCGAGTTTTTGTAATATAATCATGTTGAAAAGCTCGTAATCAATTGTATGAACTCCTAAATTTGGATTAAAACTTATTTTGCAACCCTTTTGTAGAGGTTTCGGACGAGTGGGTTTAAATGGGCCGAATAATGGACCCGTTAGAATTTTAACTAAGTAAAAAGTACAGAAATCAAGTTTTTGCAATATAATCGTGTTGAAAAGCTCGTAATCAATTGTATGAACTCCTAAATTTTGATTAAAACTTATTTTGCAACCCTTTTGTAGAGGTTTCGGACGAGCGAGTCTAAATGGGCCGAACAATAGATCCGTTAGAATTTTAACTTAGTAAAAGCACAAAAATCGAGTTTTTGCAATATAATTGTGTTGAAAAGCTCGTAATCAATTGTATGAACTCCTAAATTTGGATTAAAACTTATTTTGCAACCCTTTTTGTATAGATTTCGGACGATCGGGTCTAAATGGGCCGAACAATGGACCCGTTAGAATTTTAACTAAGTAAAAAGTACAGAAATCGAGTTTTTGCAATATAATCGTGTTGAAAAGCTCGTAATCAATTGTATGAACTCCTAAATTTCGATTAAAACTTATTTTGCAGCCTTTTTTGTAGAGGTTTCGGACGAGCGGGTCTAAATGGGCCGAACAATGGACCCGTTAGAATTTTAAATGAGTAAAAAGTACATAAATCGAGTTTTTGCAATATAATCGTGTTGAAAAGCTCGTAATCAATTGTATGAACTCCTAAATTTTGATTAAAACTTATTTTGCATCCCTTTTGTAGATGTTTCGGACGAGCGGGTCTAAATGGGTCGAACAATGGATCCGTTAGAATTTTAACTTAGTAAAAGCAAAAAAATCTAGTTTTTGCAATATAATTGTGTTGAAAAGCTCGTAATCAATTGTATGAACTCCTAAATTTGGATTAAAACTTATTTTGCAACCTTTTTTGTATAGGTTTCGGACGATCGGGTCTAAATGAGCCGAACAATGGACCCGTTAGAATTTTAACTGAGTAAAAAGTATAGAAATAGAGTTTTTGCAATATAATTGTGTTGAAAAGCTCGTAATCAATTGTATGAACTCCTAAATTTGGATTAAAACTTATTTTGCAACCCTTTGTAGAGGTTTCGAATGAGCGAGTCTAAATTGGCCGAACAATGGACTCGTTAGAATTTTAACTAAGTATAAAGTACTGTAATCGAGTTTTTGTAATATAATCATGTTGAAAAGCTCGTAATCAATTGTATGAACTCCTAAATTTGGTTTAAAACTTATTTTGCAACCCTTTTGTAGAGGTTTCGGACGAGCGGGTTTAAATGTGCCGAACAATGGACCCGTTAGAATTTTAACTAAGTAAAAAGTACAGAAATCAAGTTTTTGCAATATAATCGTGTTGAAAAGCTCGTAATCAATTGTATGAACTCCTAAATTTTGATTAAAACTTATTTTGCAACCCTTTTGTAGAGGTTTCGGACGAGCGAGTCTAAATGGGCCGAACAATGGATCCGTTAGAATTTTAACTTAGTATAAGCACAAAAATCGAGTTTTTGCAATATAATTGTGTTGAAAAGCTCGTAATCAATTGTATGAACTCCTAAATTTGGATTAAAACTTATTTTGCAACCCTTTTTGTATAGATTTCGGACGATCGGGTCTAAATGGGCCGAACAATGGACCTGTTACAATTTTAACTAAGCAAAAAGTACAGAAATCGAGTTTTTGCAATATAATCGTGTTGAAAAGCTCGTAATCAATTGTATGAACTCCTAAATTTTGATTAAAACTTATTTTGCAACCCTTTTGTAGAGGTTTCGGACGAGCGAGTCTAAATGGGCCGAACAATGGACCCGTTAGAATTTTAACTGAGTAAAAAGTACATAAACCGAGTTTTTGCAATATAATCGTGTTGAAAAGCTCGTAATCAATTGTACGAACTCCTAAATTTTGATTAAAACTTATTTTGCAACCTTTTTGTAGAGGTTTCGGACGAGTGGCTCTAAATGGGCCGAACAATGGACCCGTTAGAATTTTAACTGAGTAAAAAGCACAAAAATCGAGTTTTTGCAATATAATTGTGTTGAAAAGCTCGTAATCAATTTTATGAACTCCTAAATTTGGATTAAAACTTATTTTGCAACCCTTTTTGTATAGGTTTCGGACTATCGGGTCTAAATGGTCCGAACAATGGACCCGTTAGAATTTTAACCGAGTAAAAAGTACAAAAATTGAGTTTTTGCAATATAATCGTGTTGAAAAGCTCGTAATCAATTGTATGAACTCCTAAATTTAGATTAAAACTTATTTTGCAACCCTTTTGTAGAGGTTTCGGACGAGCGGGTCTAAATGGGCCGAACAGTGGACCCGTTAGAATTTTTTTTTTGAAGAAAGCCCGTTAGAATTTTAACTGAGTAAAAAGTACAAAAATCGAATTTTGCAATATAATCGTGTTGAAAAGCTCGTAATCAATTATATGAACTCCTAAAATTTGATTCTAACTTATTTTGCGGTCTTTTTTGTTGAGGTTTCAGACGAGCGGGCCTAAATGGGCCGAACAATGGACCCGTTAGAATTTTAATTGAGTAAAAAGTAAAATAATCGAGTTTTTGCAATATAACCGACTGCATGAAGTCAGGTGTACATTTAGCGCTACAGTAGGCAGTGGACTTCTCAAAATTGACAATTTGTCCCGAGGATGATGCATACAGTTGCAAAACTTCTTTTACATGTGCAACTTCTGTCGGGCAATTTTTGCGGAACACCAGGCTATCATCAGCAAACAAAAGATGAGTGATTCGAGGTCCACGACAATTTGCATTAAGCCCACGCAGACGTCCCTTACTCTGCTCAGTTTTGATGGCAGCAGAAAGTCCTTGTGAGCAAATAAGAAAGAGGAAAGGCGAAGCGTATGCCACGCGATGGATAGAATTTAGGAGAGAAGGAGCCATTAATCCGTAAAAAAAGGAGACGGAGGATACACATCGTAGAACGAGATCAACCCATTCTCCCGTAAATCCCATATGTAACATGACATCGCGAAGGAACGACCATTCAACACGGTCGAAAGCCTTTTCCATATCGAGTTTTACTACTTCTCCTTGGGAAGCAGTCGAGCCATTCGAATGGAGAGAATGGATCAGCTCATGAGCTATAAGAATATTATCAGTGATATTTCTCCCTTTGACAAACGCTGCTTGGGAGTCACTGATGCACGAAGGTAGCACTGTCTTAAGACGGTTAACAAGGACCTTGGCAACCGTCTTATAGATGATAGAGCACAAGCTAATGGGGCGAAACTGTCACATATTGGTGGGATCTGGCACCTTGGGGATGAGCATTAGTATTGTACGGTTGACCGAGGCCATGTCAGCATCCCCTCGTAAGAGGTCTAGGCAGAGTTGGACAAATTCAGGCCCTATTAGGTCCCAATGTTGCCTGTAAAAGTTGCTAGGGAAGCCATCAATACCAGGGGCTTTCTGAGGGATAATATCATGGAAAGCTATAATGATCTCTGCCTCGGTAAAAGGCTTGAGTAGAGAGTCATTCATATCTCCCGTGATAGAAGGGAAAATGCTATCCAGAATAGTCGGGGAGGAGACAGGATTGGAGGAAGCGAATAAGTTCTGGAAGTAGGCAGATGCCACTTGCAGAAGCTCAGGATTAGAAGTGTGCCAAACATTTTCGTTAACGAAAAGGCCTTTAATAGTGTTTCTTTTCCGACGACGGGAAGCCCGTGCATAGAAATAAGTCGTGTTTTTGTCGCCCTAAGATAGCCAGGTAATCCGCGATTGCTGTGCCCAGTAGGCCTCCCATGCATCTAGAAGACGCCGGAGTTCAGATTTGGCATTCTGCAAAGATGTAAGTGCAGCTTCCAATAGTCGGCACCGTCAGAGATAAGAATTTATTTGACGCTGCAGTTCAACTATTCGCTTAGTGGATTGGCTTTGACAAGTGTCTTGCCAATCCCAAAGGCAGTTCCCAACTGTCTGTAATTTATCCAAAAGGGATCCAGAGGCGGACGACCATGCTTGCTGGCAAGCAAAAATACACGAGGCATCGGATGCCTAGTAGGATTCAAAACGAAAATGATCCTGCTTGTCCCTTTGAGGAGCAATCGGATGACCATTGGGAGAGGTATCCATAAGAATAATGCAGTGGTCCGATTTTGGCAAAAAGGAGTGGACGTGAGAATAATGCAGGTGTTCACGCAACCAACGTGAGCATGCAATAAAATAGTCCAACCGCTCACAGACAGGGGAAATGTTTAGCCCTGTTCGGGACCATGTAAACCAGCCAGAGGATGGCTTACAGTCAAAAAGATCATTACGGACCAAGCAGTCATGAAAATTGGATATTTGAGATTGTTGACGTCTACACCCTCCCTGTTTTTCGGTATCATTTAAAATTTCGTTAAAATCACCACCTATTAGCCATGGAAGTGGGGATGTGTGACGTAAAGAGTCAATGATATCCCAAGTTTTTTATTTTTGAATAGTTTCCGCAGATCCGTAAATACCAGTGAATCGAAACAATCATCATTATGTAGTAAAACAACATCGATAAAGTGGGTCGAACAATCGAAACTTATTTTGCAGCCCTTTTGTAGAGGTTTCGGACGAACGGGTCTAAATGGGCCGAACAATGAAACCGTTAGAATTTTTTTTGATGAAAACTGTTAGAATTTTAACTAAGTAAAAAGTACAAAAATCGAGTTTTTGCAATATAATCGTGTTGAAAGCTCGTAATAAATTATAAGAACTCCTAAATTTTGATTAAAACTTGTTTTGCGGTCCTTTTGTAGAGGTTTCGGACGAGCGGGTCTAAATGGGCCGTAAAATGGACCCGTTAGAATTTTAACTGAGTAAAAAGTACATAAATTGAGTTTTTGCAATATAATCGTGTTGAAAAGCTCGTAATCAATTATATGAACTCCTAAAATTTGATTATAACTTGTTTTGCGGTCTTTTTTTGTAGAGGTTTCGGACGAGCGGGTCTAAATGGGCCGAACAATGGACCCGTTAGAATTTTAACTGAGTCAAAAGTTCAGAAATTGAGTTTTTGTAATAGAATTATTCCATTTCGGTGATTGTAGATCGTCTTACGAAGTGTGCGCATTTCTTGGCTATGCATACTACGTATACATTGGATAAGTTAGCGAAGCTGTATATTTCTGAGATTGTGCGTTTGCATGGTGTACCTAAATCTATAGTGTCAGATAGAGATCTGAGGTTTACAACGAGGTTTTGGGAGTGTATACACCAAGCGTTGGGTACAAGGCTTAATTTTAGTACCTCGTATCATTCTCAAACGGATGGACAGTCGGAGCGAGTTATCCAAGTGCTGGAGGATATGTTGAGATGTTGTGTTATAGATTTCCAAGGTTCTTGGGAAAAACAGTTGCCCTTAGTGGAGTTTGCCTATAATAATAGTTTCCAGGCAAGCATACAAATGGCTCCGTATGAAGCTTTGTATGGAAGAAAGTGTAGAACACCTCTTTGTTGGGCGGAGGCGGGGCAAGAGTTGGTTTCCTTGCCGAATTTGCTTAAGGCAACAACTGAGAAAGTAAAGCTCATATGTGAGCGGTTGAAGGCTGCATCGGATCGTTAAAAGTTTTACGCAGATTTAAAGCGTATGGAGATTGAGTTTACGGTTGGAGATCGCATGTTTTTGAAGGTATCGCCTTGGAAGAAGGTGATGAGATTTGGACGTAAGGGTAAGCTTAGTCCACAGTTTATTGGACCTTATGAGGTTGTGGAGCGTGTTGGTCTTGTTGCATATCGGTTCAGGTTGCCTCCCGAATTAGATAAAATCCATGATGTGTTTAATGTTTCTATGTTGTGAAGGTATAGATCAGACCCATCTCATGTTATGCCTGTTGAGGAGATTGAGTTGAATCCAGATTTGTCTTATGATGAGGAACCGGTTGGGATTCTTGATTCTAGTAGCAAAGTTCTTCGTGGTAAGATGATTGAACTTGTGAAGGTGTTGTGGCGAAATCGAGGAGATGAGGAGGCCACATGGGAAAGCAAGGCGGACATGTTGAGGCAGTTTCTGCACCTTTTTCCTTCAGGTAAAATTTCGAGGATGAAATTTCCTAAGTGTCGGAGAGTTGTAACGCCTCTGTTTTGGGCCTAGAGGTTTTAAAAGAGGTTTAGGGATCGCTGAATCTAGATTAGAGATTCGGGTCAGTTTAGGGAAATCTTAGTTCCAGATGTGATAAAATCATGTGAAAATTTTCTAAAATCCTAATTAAATATGTAGTGAGGGAAAATGAAATCAATTTTGAAAAATAAATTTTGGAAATTCGACATTTTGGCTTGGTGACTAAAATGTAAAAAATTGGATGTTTTGTTTTAATGGATAAATTAAAGAGAGCCAAAACTTAGAATCCTTAGGGAGCTATTATGATACATGCATGGGAGGGGTGAAACTAATCATCTTGGAAAAGAAGTTAAAACTGTTTTGCAAGTCAGAAACGTCAGTCAACTTGCGACCTCTTTTTGGATGGGATCCAGGCATTTATCGGTCAACATGTCTTCTTGAAACTTGTCCGGCTGTCAATTATCTTTCCAAAGGATCTTGAAACGCCTGAATCGGACATCTGGAACTCAAGATACGTCTATTTTAGAAAAGACAGCGCATGTAGAAATTCCTATACGGGATTAATACGAGATTTTTGGATAATTACGAATTTTCAAGAATTTATTTGATTATTTGTAATTTAAATAAATATAGGATTCTGCAATATCTATTAGGATCAGATTTATTTAATTAGGATTTTATTTTTAATATTTATTTATTATTAGAAGTTACTTATGTAATTAGGAGATTAGATTTCAACATTTATTTATTGTATTTAATTTCCTAAGTTTACTAGGATTAGAACTTCTTCAAGGCTTATATAAGGAGGGTTCAACCACATTGTAATTTAAGATTTGAATGATTAAATAAAGTTCTCTTTTGAGTTCAGACTTGCAAGAAGTATAACTTGTGTTCTTTATTTTAGAAGCGATTCTTCAAGTTCGTCAGAATTTGTTGTTGATCTTCACACTCCTGCTTGCCTAGGTAACTGCGTCTAGGAGGGTGGGTTAGAGCCGCTTGAGGTTGCTTGCTTGGTTAATTGCGATCAAGAGGGTGCCGAGGACAATTTATCCATTTATCTTCCATCTCCATCGTCATCGCCTATCTTCAGTCATCTTTTCACCGATCCAACATTCGCGCCAATATCCTTATCCGCTTCCGCAAGCTCAACGTTCGCGTATACGGGGCCGTGTCCGTATCATTTGGTATCAGCTATTTCCCTTGTTTTGGTGTTTTAAAAGATTTAATTAAAGGTTTTAGTAAAAAAGAGTTTCATTAAATGAGATTTTAATAGTCAAATCATTTTCTCGCGTAAGTTCTTTTCTTCAAACATTTCTCTCAACTTTTCTAGAAGCCAAACTCTATTTTCATCACTAAAATCTTCAGAGAATTTTCTTATTACATTTACTTTAGATTCCTAAATGATGCCCACGGATTTCTACTTCAACTAGCTAGAGTTTTCTTTAAGGATTTCACCAAAATCATTGCAAATCAAGGGGAAAGATTGTGTTAGAGGTTATCTTTCTTTTCTCTCCTCTAATCAAGGTTCTTTATTGAAATTTCCAAGTCTTTGGCTCTCTATTTTTGTTTATTAATAAGATTTTGTAAATGAATTGATGGAATTTGCCAATTAAAGCTTTGAAAGATGGACATTCAAGATTTTCATTTGGGCACCATTTTGATGATTTGTGAATGATTTTAATCATAATTTGGATGTTAAATGATGAGGAAATAATGGTTTTATGAATGTAATCCCGAATTGAGTTGGATCTCTAATTGTTAGATTGATAGGTTTTGAGTTTTGGGGATGTTAATGTGAAATCTGAGTTGCTGGGGGTATAAGGATGATATTAGAATGTTTTTTGATGTTGATTTATGGTTAAAATGTGATGGAAGTGTTTGTTGATGGCTGCGCTGAGTTTAGTGAACAATCAAAGGTGATTTCAGTTGTTTTGGATGGGTATTTTGGTACTTTAGGGCAGAGCAACGAGATTGTTTAGGTTGCTGGTGGTTTTAATGCATTATGATGCATTGATCCTTTGTTCTTGTGTGGTATAAATAGGGGATAATACTTTGTAAGAAATCGATGAAGATCCGGGGGGCTTCAGACGCTTGATTTTCGCGTCGGCGATTGAGGTTTCGCGAGTCAGTGAGTGGAAATGGGATTTCCATCTTTGAAGCACTTTTAAAGTGGTTTTGGGAACTTAGTGTAAGCTTGAAACACTTTACTAAGTTCGGAAGTAAGTAAAGTGATTTTCTCCCTCAGATTGTGCTATTATGAGCTTGTTGATGCACTTGATTTTATATGTGTTTACCTATTGTTTAAAGCATGTTTTTAAGTAAGAGATTTACTGTTTATGATGTCATATTGATGAAGGATGCACATGATAAGTGATCCTTATATGTATATGCTTATACATGTTTAATGAAGCATGATTTAATGCTTGGAATGTGGCTTATTGGTAATGCTTTGAAAAACAGTGAGGTTGGTGCTAATTGAGAATTATATTGGCAAGTGATGTTGTAAAAAGTGATTTATAAATGAAATCGGATATAGTTAGTCGACTATAGGATTGAGTGCACTATAAACAAGTTGCATTGGATGTTGAGGGGTTGTGAATGTACCAAAAACTCCATCCAAGTACCCTAACGATTGAGAAATTGAGCTGTGTCCCGTCTCTCGTTAGTGGGGTTATAAATCTACCGATGAGTGGTGTTGAGGGGTTGTAAGGTACCAAATACTCCTCCACGGGTGTCACAACGGTGGAGGGTAGCTCCCATATGTGAACCTTGAGATGCCGGTGAGAATGTATGAAGTGTTGGGACAACACTTGGGAATCCGTCTATCCGATATGTTTTGAGAAATGAGTATACTGATCATCACTTGTGAGCCAATATAATTGATGAATCGATATGAAATGTATATGGGTGAATAACACGAAAATGCATGTTTTACTATTTAAGCCTTGCATATAGTAGCCATGCATGGAAAGGCTTAAGTTGAGTGTTAGCAAATGGATTTGCTGTTGAAGTATTTGATACTTGTTGCATAACGTATAACATGCTGATTTTGTTAATGAGGTGCATGGATTTCAAAAAGGGAATGGTGGTTTTCAAATGGTGCAAAATGGTTTTTAAGCATTGATGGTGTTTTTGGTTTTGAGCACTCTTCACTAAGCTTGTATGCTTACGCTCTCTTTTGTCCATCAATGCAAACAACTAAGTGTTTGGAGCCAGCAACTTGCAAGGGGATCGTAAGAGACTTCACTTTGAAAGTATGTTATGGTTATGAACTAGAGAAATAAGGGCGATGGGGGATTCCATGGTTTGTTTGGGTGATGTGTATGAACACCTTTTTGAGCATGTTTGCTTTATGGTTTTATACTTGTAAAAGGCCTATATTTGGTGTGATAAGGCGTTGCTTGGAAAAACAACAATCCTTGAGTGTTACGGATCTAGGATTATGATAAGCACTTCCGGGTAGATTTTACGAAGGTTGAAGATGAAGGCTTCGAGTGTTCATCAATGGCAGCACTTTAAGTATTCAAGAATGGAAGAAACCTCATGCAAACGAACAAAAATCCAAGGAAGAACTCGAACAATATACTAAACGAACCCGGACATTATAATGATCTTGTTCAAACAGACTTGGACCCTTCGATTATGCAACAATCGAGAACCCAAAGTATCAAGGATGATGACACAACAAACATCGTCTCCATGATCATAATCAATTTCACCATTATCTCGCAATAACATCGTACTCTGGTTCGGACATTGGCTTGCAACATGTCCTCTACCAAGGCATTTAAAGCATTTAAGGTCCCTCGTACGATCTGGTTGCATTGATTGCTTTCCACGACCAACATCTTCAACAAAAGGTTTTGACTTGCTCTATTCTGCCTTCTCTTTTATTTGCAACGATACTTGCTGCCTGAAACCATCAGTTTGATTGAACGTGGGATTAGAAAACAACTTGAACAAACTATTACCTCGATTAGAAGACATTCGTCGTTACCGTCGTTCAACCTTGATTGCCATATGCACCGTGTCATCCAACTCGACATAATGATGTTACTCAACAACGTTAGCTATTTCAAAATTCAAACCTGCAAGAAAACGTGTCATAGTTGCCTCACGATCTTCAACAATATTTGCAAGCATCATGGACATTTCCATCTCCTTGAAATAATCTTCAACACTCCTACTGCCTTGTTTCAAGTTTTGCAGTTTCTAAAATAAATCACGATGATAGTGAGAAGGAACAAACCTTTTCCGCATTATTCGTTTCATTTCGTCCCATGTAGTCATTGGACCTTCGAA
The DNA here is from genome assembly GCA_030270665.1 of Hibiscus trionum. Lineage (NCBI taxonomy): Eukaryota > Viridiplantae > Streptophyta > Magnoliopsida > Malvales > Malvaceae > Hibiscus > Hibiscus trionum. The sequence goes on along the minus strand of BSYR01000010.1, from coordinate 29,508,496 downwards.
TATACGTCTCCGGCTAAGCAGAAACTGATCCCACCATATCAAGGCATAGTCGACAAACTCCATCGCTGCTAAACGGACCTTCTTTTGTTCCGAGTAATTGTAACACTCGAAAACGTGTTCAACTTTGCTTTCCCAATCTAAGTATGCATCGTCAAACAATCTTTTATTTTCAGAAAGGCGTCCTCTTGTTCTTTACCTCATGAGAAGACTAAATTCTTCTTTATAATCTCGATTAAGGGGCGGTAATAGAACTAAAATGGGGAACAAACCGACGGTAGAAACTAGCTAAACCATGAAACAATCTAACCTGACTTCAACTCCATGAGAACTATCAATGTAAGCAAGAAATGTAAGTTTGTCAGTACAAAACACACATTTCTCCATGTTACCAAACAATCTATCTTCTCGCAAAGTCTGCAAAACAGCTCTCAAATGTTCTACATGATCCTACAAAGTCTTGCTATAGATCAAAATGTTATCAAAATACACATTACAAAACTTGCCAGTAAAATATCGCAGAACATGATTCATCAAACGCATAAAAGTACTTGGTGCATTAGTTAAACCAAAAGGCACCACTAACCATTCATACAAACCTAGCTTCGTCTTGAAGGCTGTCTTCCACTCGTCGCCTTCTCTCATGCGAATATGATGATATCCACTCTTCAAATCAATTTTGGAGAAGATAGTCGCTCCTTACAACTCATCCAGCGTGTCATCTAGTCGAGGAATGGGATGTTGATACTTGATTGTAATCTGGTTCACTGCTCGACAATCAACACACATCCTCCAAGTTTCGTCTTTCTTTGGTACCAACAGCACTGGTACAACACACAAACTCAAACTCTCTCAAATGTACCCCTTGTCCACCAACTCAGAAATTTGTCTTTGAAGTTTCTCCGTCTCTTCGGGGTTAATTCGGTATGCTGGTCTATTCGGAATCCTGGCTCCTGGAATAAAATCAATATGATGTTCAATGCCACGAAGAGGGGGTAAACCCTTTGGTGTTTCATCCGAAAACACATCCTCAAATTCCTGCAAAAGGATGAAATTGAAACAGGCAAATCACTTGGAATCTCAGCCAATAAACAACTATCTTTAAATAACAAAATAAGCAAAGAATGCTAAGAGGAAATACATTTCCTGATTTCCTTGCTGTTTGCGTACACATTCATCTTCTTTTTCCCTCGAGCTTCTTCGATATTCATTCGCAATCTCACTTGGTCTTCTTGCACTTGACTCGGTGTCAAAGGTGTCAATGTGATCTTCTTACCTGCATGCATAAAAGAATACATGTTCGTAAAGCCATCATGCATCGCCCTCTTGTCAAACTGCCACGGGCGTCCCAACAGTAAATGGCTTGCATCCATTGAGAAAACATCGCAAAGTACTTCATCCTTGTACTTTCCAATGGCAAACGACACTAGAACCTGCTTAGTCACTCTGATCTCTCCTCTGTCGTTCAGCCACTGTTACTTGTAAGGATTTGGATGCTTTGTCGTCTTCAAACCTAACTTATCAACCATCACAGAACTGGCAACATTAGTGCAACTACCACCATCAATAATTACAACACATACCTTATCATTGATGAGACATCTTGTATGAAAGATGTTCTCTCGTTGCTGGTTCATCTTGGATCGGTTGCGTGTTCAAACTTCTCTTGACAACAAGTGCTTCACCGGTAGCAAATGTCTGCACGTTGTCATCATCTTCTTTAACATCCACTGCAAGGGATTCCTTCTCGTCTTCCTCAGACTAAGACTTGATCTCGCCACTCTCTAACAACATCATGGTCCTTCGATTTGGGCACTGACTGACAACTTGTCCTCGTCCTAAGCACTTGAAACACAGAATGTCTCTCGAACGTTCTTGTGTCACCACTTGCTTGTCACGCCTATTTTCAGTAATAGGAGTCTTTAGCTTGCTTGATTCTACTTTCTCGCGTATCTGAAGTGGTGCTTGCTTCCTGGAATTGTTAGGAGCATTCAATGGATTTGGATTTAAATGAAGTATGACATCGATTTGAAGACTTTCTGCGCTGCTGGCGTTCAACTTTAATTGTCATGTGCACCATATCGTCTAATTCGACGTAATGTTGCAATTCAACAACATTGGCAATTTCTTGATTTAACCCAGCAAGAAAACGTGCCATGGTTGTTTCTCGATCTTCCTCGAGGTTTGCACGCATCATGACCATCTCCATCTCCTTGAAATAATCTTCGACGCTCCGATTACCCTGTTTCAAACTTTGTAATTTATAATATAAATCACGATGGTAATGAGATGGAACAAACATTTTTGCATTATTCGTTTCATTTCATACCATGTAGTCACTGGACCTTCACCTGTACGTCTCTGGCTAAGTAGTGATTGATCCCACCATATTAGGGCATAGTCGACAAACTCCATTGCTGCTAAACGAACCTTCTTTTGTTCTGAGTAGTTGTGATGTGTGCACGTTTCTACTCACATTCACTATGCTTTCATCTTGTTTATCAAGCATGAAAGAAGAGGGAGTTCTTCCTTCATTATCTATTTATTTATTTATGCAGTATATTACATGCTTGGATTATCATATGTTATCATTCATTTGTATATCATATGATATTCATGCATTAGATAAACCACATCTTTGCTATTAAGTTGCATATTAAACCTCATACTTAGTTTGCATTACTAAACAGTCTCTATACTATTTACATATGCTTTAATATTATCATACTTATTATTTTTGGTGTTTTCTTTGTAGGATACAATAACCACAACTCAAGGGAGTAATGGTCAGCTCGGTTTCACCTTAAAGCATCAGAATGAGATCAAAACAGTGTTTGAGTGATTTAAGGATCTACTAGCATCCGATCAGCTCAAAACACTGATGAGGCATAAGGAGAGCTCAAGAACACTAGAAAACCAGCTCAACCAGCTAGGAGTAGCTCCAAATAGCTCAAACGACTAAAGGATGGATTCTGAGTGAAGAAGGATTAGTTTAGCTCCAAAACACTCCAGTAGCTAGAGGACAACTCAAGGACACTTAAGGACCAGCTCACCTAGCTAAAGGCAGCTCCAATCATCTCAAATCAACTCTTAACCTTTAGCTAGCTAAGTCAGCTAGCTAGCTCAGCTCAATCTCAGCTCATCCAGCTCAACTTCAGTTCCACTAACTACTACCAGCTCCTTCAATCGGCCAGCTAGTGACACTAGCTACCTAGCTAAGTGTGTGGAGGGACACCACCCAAGCCGAATAGTTATGGAACCTTCCTAAGGCCCCCTTTCATTTTGGCGCCATCCTTGAAGCATCACCATCAGCCGAATAGTTGTGCATAACTTATCAGCACCTATCCATCACTTATCACACCCATTCAGCCACCAAGAGACGGCACAAGCCTAGCCAAATAATTCCCTCCCTTGTATAAGCCTTTTTGGCAACCCCTCTCCTACAACTATAAATAGGAGTTCATTTGGCATTTTGAAAACAACACTTTGATCAATACAAATTATATTTTGTGAGTTTATCTCTCATTCTTGTTCTTTTAAGAACTTCTTGACTTATCAAATCATTTTATTGATTTGTGGCTTCTCCTATTCCATCTTTTGATACTTTAGATTGTTGAATGTTTATTATTCTTCAGTCTAAGTCCTTCATACCATGTTTGTTTCTGTTGCAGAGAAATACTTGCTATTATCCTAGATCCATGAATGAACGAGGAATGTTGTTTTCACCATCAACACCCTTGTATCAACAAGTAAGAAAAAGAACTTCCCTGAACTTCTTTGCCTTAGAACGGGTAATGGGTCCTAATGGTAAGACCTCCGGATCAGCTTGCTTGTCTTGAAATGATGTGCTCAGATAATAACTTGTGCATGTATTATCTATGCTATGATGGAAAGTATCTAGATAACTAGAAATGAGTGTAGCAATTGTACTAAGCAATAAAAGAGAAATAAAGAAAACCCCATGATCTTTGTTGCGTAAAACACAACATAGAAGTGAGCCAAACTTGAGTATGAACGTGCACATATCATCCCCTCCTTCTTTTGAGCGATTTGTCCTCAAATCGAACATCCTTGTGTCTAAATATCCTCTGGCTATGGGAATGATAGAATTCTGGTGTGCACTTGCCCCTAAGCTCTTCTTGTGTTCCTACAAAGACAAGGATAACATTTTTGCTTCTTTGGGGTTAGAAAATCAGATGTGATCATAGGGCGTGTCAAAAGACATTCCCTAATCATTTCAATGCTGCCTAAAGGATTCTCCTCCTTGAGACCCTTCTCCCTGAACTTGGCTTGATTCTTTTCTTGTTTCCATGCATCCACACTTTGTTTCATGAGAATCTGGTCACTTTGCACTTGTTTGGGCGTCATAGGTGTAAGCACTATTTTCTTCCCTTCATGCATGAATATGAACCGGTTTGTATAGCAATCATGCATAGTCCTTCAGTCATATTGTCATGGCATCCAAGTAAGATATGACTTGCATGCATAGGCACAACATCACATAAAACTTCATCTTTGTAAGAATCGATAGAGAAAAGAACAAGAACTTGTTTGGTGACCTTTAGTTCTCCCAAATCATTCAACCATTGAAGCTTGTATGGTGACGGATGCTTTATGGTCTTTAGGCCAAATTTATCCACCATAAGTGTGCTTGCCACGTTCGTGCAACTCCCCTATCAATAATCATAAAACACACCTTTTCGTTGACATAACATCGGGTGTGAAATATATTCTCTCGATGTTCTTCTTCCGCGGCCATTTGAGTGTTTAAAAGCCTTTTAACTACCATAAGTTGGTCGTCCACAGCAAGAGTGATCTCTTCTACTTCTTCTTGCTTGGAATCTTCTTGGAATTAATCCTCTTGGTCCGAAGTTACTTCTCCATTCTCCATTAGAAGCATAGTATGTTTATTTGGGCATTGGCTAGCAATGTGGCCATGTCCTAAACACTTGAAGCATTTAATTTCACGGGACCGAGTAGGAACTTCTGCTATCTTTCCATGAACATTCTCCATTATGGTAGGCTTTGTTTTGGAAGATTTGGCTGGGTCTTTGGCTTGAAAAGGAGTGCCCTTCCAAGAAGTGTTTGGACTCCATTTAGGGGCAGCACTTGTGACATTTCTAGATGAAGATCTCTTGTGTTGTTGCCTCTCAACTTTGATAGCCATGTGCACCATTTCTTCTATTTCAATGTAATGTTTTAATTCCACTACATCGGAAATATCTCGGTTCAATCCTGCTAGGTATCTAGCCATGGTGGCCTCTCGGTCTTCCTCCACATTAGCACGGATCATGGCAACTTCCATATTCTTGTAGTAGTCTTCTACTGATCCCACCAGATTAGAGCGTAGTCTGTGAATTCCAGGGCTGCCAATAGAACCTTCTTTTGTTCGGAGTCGTTGTGACATTCAAATATGTGTTCTACTTTACTTTCCCACTCAAAATATGCTTTTGGATAAGTTTTTCCTTGGAAAGGAGGAATATTAACGTGAAAGCTTCTAAGGTTGTCATCTAACTGGCCACGATCTCTTGCATTACTTCTGACCAAAATAACATCTTCTGCATCACTATCTTAATTAACTTCATGTTGCATAAAATGTCTTGGTCTATTCTGCCGTCCATGACCCCTAGTGCTTATGTTGTCACCTTGTGATCCTTCGAGTCGATCTATCTGTTTGTGAATAGGCTCCAATTCAGTACGTAGAAGCCTTTGCATTTCCCGGATCAATGCTTGAGTCTGAAGGTTTTGGCTGGAAGTTCCTCACCATTACTGTCTCCTGATTGCTGTGACATATTGTTAGTAAAAACAAATAATATGTAATGAAATTTAGGACCTCACCGATTCACACAACAAAAAGCCTCACGGTCACTCCAAGAAAAGAGATATGTCACTCAAATTCACTCGTGTTTACGCTCTGGGAATTCTGGCTTTTATTTCCCCTTTTGTGCTCACCACTCTCTTGCCTTTTCCACTCAAATCTCTCAAAACAAGTTCTTGAAAGAACTAACTTAAAACCTGTCCAATATTTTATGATATTATGGCGTTTAGGCTACAAAACAAGGGTTAGGTTTGGGAAATTGAAAGAACGAAGAAGTTTAAAAGAAGAAAAGAAAGTTTAGGGACTGAAATGTAAGAAATGAAAAGAAATAAAGAAAACAGAATCGTTACCACAAAACTTGACTTACAAACTGGCCGTGAGCAATCAAACTTGAGAAACTTCTCTGAGTTGGTTGCTTGGACGTTTGTGCTTTGAATCTTCACTCTTTTGAAATTCTAATTTCTTTTTTTTTGATCTAATTCAGATTCCTTGTATTTGGAACAATCTGAATTTCTTTTTCTTTTCTCTTTTTTTGAATCAGAAATAAGAAATGACAAAAAGATAGGGCTTACTTGATTCTTCCTTTGCTCTGATTACCACATGATACGCTCCAACTCTCCAATTGGCATTGTTGAGAGAAGTTTTGATTGCTTGGACCTTAGAATGCAAGTAAGCCTTGTTGCACGACCGTCTTCTTGTGGAAATATGTTGAAATGGATGAAAGGAGATAGGTGGCAGAAGGATGGTAGTGTTTGTATGTCAAAAGGGATGCAGGAAGTGAAGATGAAATGAGAAAGGTGATGGTTTCGGATGGTGAAGAAAGGAAGATGAAAGAAGTAGGATGGATAGTATTCAAAGTCTCAAAAAGATGAACTTATGTTAAGAAACATAAACCCGAACTTGAATAAGGCTTTGAGGGTGGTAGGAAGGACTTAGACTGAAGAATAATAAATATTCAACAACCTAAAGTATCAAAAATGGAATAGGAGACGCCACAAATCAATAAAATGATTTGATAAGTCAAAGAAGTTCTTAAAAGAACAACAATGAGAGATAAACTCACAAATATAACTTTTATTGATCAAAGTGTTGTGTTCAAATGCCAAAATGGATTACATATTTATAGTAGGGGAAGGGGTGGCCAAATAGGCATGTACAAAGGCCAGGGATGTTTCGGCAAGGGCTTGTACCCTTTCACAATGGCCGAAAAGTCTTGATAAGTGCATGAATAGGCCTTGATAAGCTATAGGCAATGTTTCGGCCCCTTGGTGTCTCTCCGTAATGGCGCCAAGCATGGGAATGGCGCCAAGCTTTCCCTCCCTTGGCCGAATGGGTGCACGGAAGCTTCCATGGTGTTTCGGCTGGTAGGTGACCCTTGGTGTGTCCATACTCTCGAGCTGGTAGTTGTAGGGTGAGCTGAGATGAGCTGAGGTTGAGCTGGTTCGAGCTGAGCTAGCTAGCTGATTTAGCTAGCTAAAGTTGAGTGATGTTTTGAGCTAAACGGAGCTTTCTCTAGCTAAGTGAGTTGGTTCTTTAATGTCCTTGAGCTGCCCTTGAACCATATGAGTGTTTTGGAGCTGAAAATAGCTTGCACGGTCTCGAATCATCAATGAGCTGTTTTGAGCTCATAGAAAGCCTTTGAGCTGAAACGGAGCTGGCCACTAGTCCCTTGAGCTATGTTTATCTTGTCCTAAAAAGAAAACACCAATTGCATAAGTAATATTTCATATATAAATAGTATAAGGACCAAAATGCATAATAACATAGAATATGAATGAATATAAAATGCAAACATATAATGAAATGCATAAATGATACGTAAAGATGTGGTTTTAATAACTTGTGCATGTATTATTTATGCTATGATCATTAGAATAAAGTATGCAAAATATAGGTATAGTATGATATGATGGCAAGTATCTAGATAACTAGAAATGAGTGTAGCAATTGCACTAAGTATCAAAAGAGAAGTAAAGAAAACCCCCTGATCTTTGTTGCGTGAAACACAACATGGAAGTGAGTTAAACCTGAGTATGAACGTGCACATATCATTAAGTGTGTCAACTTTCAAGGAAAGTGACAATGTCAAAGGAAACAAATGGTTAAAACAAAGTTATGGGTGAAAAAAAGAACAAGGCTGAAAAAAAAAGAACAAGGCTGGAAATTAAAACAAGTGAAATGAAGAAATTAGGATGACAAACGAAAGAAGAATTCAGCAACTTACGCAAAAGAAATGCTTACAACAATCCTATCACCGAACAAACAAGAATAAGTTGTTTCGGTTGATTTCCAAGAATTTCATGGCATAACTTGAGCACCCTTCATCATTTCAACGAACCAGCACACTTTCTTTTTCATTTTATTTTAAAATTTCAAATCTGATTTTTTTAATTTCGAAATTTGAATTTTTAAAAGTCAAACTTTGACTTTAACATTTTTCTAGAATTTCGAAATTCTTTTTTTGACTTTTGTTTTGTTTTCTTGATTTTTGAGTGCAGAACGTGCTAAAATCCAACCGAGGCTCTGATTACCATATGATAAGGGTGTTGCTTGTCGAAACAACGTTCCTTGAGTGATACGGATCTAGGATTGAAGCAAGCATTTCCCTGCAATTAAACAAAACAAAGAGGCTGTTTTTAGGCTTAGAATTACACGAAAATGAAAAAAGAAAACAAAAGAAACAAGAGAAGAAGTTGTTGGAATTTTTGGGCAGATTTGTAGAAGGAGGAAGATGAATGCTTCAACGTTCATCCATGGCCGTCTTGAGTGCTCAAAAATGGCAGAAACTTGCTGGAAACTTGAACAACGAAGAACTCGAAAGAACTCACACAATCTGTTATGCAAACCCGAATCAAATACGTTCAACATCAACAGACTTGGACCCTCTAGGTAGAAAGCTCCTTCTACAAATAAATTTGACACAACAAAACTAAGTCTGAAATGTCAAAGAAGTTCTAAAAAGAACCAAATTTGAGAGAAAACTCACAAATAAATTTTTCATTCAAAAAGTATAACCTTTGTTTATTAAAAAGTCACAAATATATAGAAGAACATGGAAGAGAATGGCTCCTAGAGATGTGGCTAATATTGGAGTACATTTTGAGTTTAAAAATTGAATTCAAATCTGCCAAAAAAAACTATCTCAAATTGCCGCCCATGTGCCAATTTACTTGGCTGAAATTTGTTGAAAACTAAACATGATACAGGGGTACGTTGCTTCAAAAACAACGCTCCTTGTTCGTAAACGGATCTAGGATCGTAGCAAACATTTCTCTGCAATAAAACACAAAAATGGACGTTTTTAGATAGTTAAAATAACAAAAAATATATATAAAGAGATAAAAAGAAACAAAGAAAAAGGGTGTAGGAATTTCTAGACGAATTTGGAATCGAACATAGATGAAGGCTTGAACGGGCTTTCAAAGCTGATTCGGTGACCAAATTGTGGCAGAAACGTTGCTGGAAAATCAGCGAAAGTTTGGCAACGTTAAACTCGAAAGAACTCGAACAATCTGCTGAACGAACCCGAATCGAATCTGTCTAACGTCAAAGACGAAAAGCTCGAAAGAACCTGCACAATATACTGAGCAAACCAGAATCTAATATGCTTTACGTCGGAAGACTTGGACCCACTAGATAGCGATCTAGGAACCCGAAGTATCAAGGAAATTTGACAATTCAAAACAAAGTCTGAAATGTCAAAAGATAGTTCTAAAAAGAACCGAACAAGAGAAACTCTCTCAAACAAATTTTATTTCCAAAACGTCTTACCAAATTACATTGTTTAAGCACATATATATAGGTACAAGGGCTGCCAAATTCGTTTAAGTTGTGTGGCTGGTATTAAAAGGAGTTTAAAAATTGAATTTGAGTGAAAATAACTCCTTTTGGGCGGACTCAATTGGCAGCCACAAGTTTAGGCGCCCAAAACACATGAAAATCACATTTAACATGTGATTTTTATGTTTGAAATTCAAACATAACCACTCGAGCTTATCCTTTCTTGCAAATGGCGCATAATGAAGGAGAAAACGGGCTGATTCCGCTGCACATTCACACACATGTGTCAAGCTGCCACGTGGGTGCTGGAGATGACCGAATGCCACCTAGGCTGCCACATGTGCAGTAGCACACTCCCCGATATGCAAGACGCTTTTCAGCTACTTCTGGACTTGTCAGCTAAAGTTGAGCTAGTGGAGCTAAAGTTGAGCTGACTGGAAATGAGCTGAGCTGAAACGAACTAGCTGAAAGTGTGATGAGCTGAAAATGAGCTGGTTGCACTCTCTTGAGCTGGATTTGAGCTGCATATGCTCACTTGAGCTGGAGTGGAGCTGCATATACTCTCTTGAGCTAGTGTCCTCCTACGTACCTATGTCAAAAGGCAACAAACTTCCATTAAAGCATTGTAAACTTAATGGAAACAATAATACAAATCGTAAACAAGTGCACAATTATTTATTAACACACAAACAAATATAAACACACCATAAGTTATATCAAACTTATTCAAAACACACCAAACATACTATATACATAGTAAACACACTGATATAAATAATATAAGTATAAGAAATGTTACACATCAGTATGTAACAAATGAAAAAGCAAACTTCCCTGAAAGTTTGAAGTTGCATCGTTGGGTGGCATAAACGTGCTCACATCATCAACAACGCTCCTTGTTCGTAAACGGATCTAGGATCGTAGCAAACATTTCTCTGCAATAAAACACAAAAATGGACGTTTTTAGATAGTTAAAATAACAAAATATATATATAAAGAGATAAAAAAGAAACAAAGAAAAAGGGTGTAGGAATTTCTAGACGAATTTGGAATCGAACAAAGATGAAGGCTTGAACGGGCTTTCAAGGCTGATTCGGTGACCAAATTGTGGCAGAAACGTTGCTGGAAAATCAGCGAAAGTTTGGCAACGTTAAACTCGAAAGAACTCGAACAATCTGCTGAACGAACCCGAATCGAATCTGTCTAACGTCAAAGACGAAAAGCTCGAAAGAACCTGCACAATATACTGAGCAAACCCGAATCGAATATGCTTTACGTCGGAGGACTTGGACCCACTAGATAGCGATCTAGGAACCCGAAGTATCAAGGAAATTTGACAATTCAAAACAAAGTCTGAAATGTCAAAAGATAGTTCTAAAAAGAACCGAACAAGAGAAACTCTCTCAAACAAATTTTATTTCCAAAATGTCTTACCAAATTACATTGTTTAAACACATATATATAGGTACAAGGGCTGCCAAATTCGTTTAAGTTGTGTGACTGATATTAAAAGGAGTTTAAAAATTGAATTTGAGTGAAAATAACTCCTTTTGGGCGGACTCAATTGGCAGCCACAAGTTTAGGCGCCCAAAACACATGAAAATCACATTTAACATGTGATTTTTATGTTTGAAATTCAAACATAACCACTCGGGCTTATCCTTTCTTGCAAATGGCGCATAATGAAGGAGAAAACGGGCTGATTTCGCTGCACATTCAGACACATGTGTCAAGCTGCCACGTGGGTGCTGGAGATGACCGGATGCCACCTAGGCTGCCACATGTGCACTAGCACACTCCCCGATATGCAAGACACTTTTCAGGTACTTCTGGACTTGTCAGCTAAAGTTGAGCTAGTGGAGCTAAAGTTGAGCTGACTGGAAATGAGCTGAGCTGAAACGAACTAGCTGAAAGTGTGATGAGCTGAAAATGAGCTGGTTGCACTCTCTTGAGCTGGATTTGAGCTGCATATGCTCACTTGAGCTGGAGTGGAGCTGCATATACTCTCTTGAGCTAGTGTCCTCCTACGTACCTATGTCAAAAGGCAACAAACTTCCATTAAAGCATTGTAAACTTAATGGAAACAATAATACAAATCGTAAACAAGTGCACAATTATTTATTAACACACAAACAAATATAAACACACCATAAGTTATATCAAACTTATTCAAAACACACCAAACATACTATATACATAATAAACACACTGATATAAATAATATAAGTATAAGAAATGTTACACATCAGTATGTAACAAATGAAAAAGCAAACTTCCCTGAAAGTTTGAAGTTGCATCGTTGGGTGGCATAAACGTGCTCACATCGAAACACATGTGTGTTTAAAATTCAAACAAAAAAACATGTGCTCTTATCCTTCCAAAACCGCCCAAATGCTTCATCCACATGCTTGGCGTGTGTGGAGCATGTCAAGGCTGCCCAAGCATGCCGTCTACATGTATGGAGGGTTGCACATGCTTGCCACATGCCTAGGACACCATCCCTTTGTGTAGGATAGGTTCCAGCTGCTATAGGTCACTTGAGTTGGAGTTGAGCTGAAGCTGAGCTAGATGGACTTGAGGTGAGCTGAAACGAGCTAGCTGAGAGTGTTAGGAGCTGAATTGATCTGGGAGCTAAGCCACTGAGCTGCCATGAGCTCAGGTGAGCTGCGTACACTCCTTTGAGCTTCATCTGAGCTAAGATTAAGCCCTTAAGTTGCTGCTCTTTTATTGTACCTATATGAAAACAAAACAAACACATTCAAAACATTGTAAACTTATTGAAAACATTCAAGTAAGCTATAAAATAATGCAACATTATTGTAATAACACACAACAAGCTGACATAGCTTGACATACAATATAATAAGATGGCAAACTTATCTAAAACACACTTAACATAATATATACATAACAAACACATACATACAAGTAGTATAGTATAAGTATGTCACGTATCAGCATGCAACACATTATAAAGCCTATTGTCTAAGGCACAAACATTATCAAAAGATTCAAAAATGTTAGCACAAGTGAGGGAAAGAACTTCCCTAAATTTCTTTGCCTTAGAATGAGTGATTGGTCCCATTAGCAAGACCTCTAAATCAGTCTCCTTTGCTGGCATGGATGTGCTCACATCATGCAACATGAAGTTATTGAAGATAGTGATGCGGAAGATGTTATTTCGATTAGGAGTAATGCAAGAGATCATGGCCAATTAGATGACAACCTCGGAAGCATTCGGGTTAATATTCCTCCTTTCTAAGGCAAAACTGATCCGGAAGCTTATTTGGAGTGGGAAAGCAAAGTAGAACACATATTTGAATGCCTCAACTACTTCGAACAAAAGAAGGTTCGCTTGGCAGCCATGAAATTCACAGACTACGCTCTAGTCTGGTGGGATCAATTGAAGAGTTCTAGGAGACGCAACGGTGAAAGGCCAATTAGCACATGGCTTGAAATGAGAGGTATCATGAGAAAAAGATTTGTGCCTAACCATTATCACCGTGATCTTTATTATAAGTTGCAAAATATCAAGCAAGGCAATAGAAGCGTAGAAGATTACTATAAGGATATGGAGATTGCCATGATCCGTGCTAATGTGGAGGAAGACCGAGAGGCCACCATGTCTAGATTTCTAGCAAGATTGAACCGAGAGATTGTCGATGTAGTCGAATTGCAACATTACATTGAAGTAGAAGAAATGGTACACATGGCTATCAAAGTTGAGAGGCAACAATGCAAGAGATCCTCATCCATAAATGTCACAAGTGTTGCCCCTAAATGGAGTCCAAACACTTCTTGGAAGGGCACTCCTTTTCAAGCCAAAGATCCAGCCGAATCTCCCAAAAAAAAAGCCTACTATAGTGGAGAATGCTCGTGGAAAGCAAGCATAAGTTCTTGCTTGGTCCCGTGAGATCAAATGCTTCAAGTGTTTAGGACATGGTCACATTGCTAGCCAATGTCCAAATAAACACACTATACATCTAATGGAAAACGGAGAAGTAACGACGGACCAAGAGGATGAATTCCAAGAAGATTCCGAGCAAGAAGATGAAGAAGAGAATACCCCTGCCGTTGAAGGCCAACTTATGGTGGTTAAAAAGCTTTTAAACACTCAAATAGCAGCGGAAGAGGTGTTATGTCAACCAAAAGGTGTGCTTTATGATCATTGATGGGGGGAGTTGCACGAACGTGGCAAGTACACTTATGGTAGATAAATTGGGCCTAAAGACCATAAAACATCCAGCACCATACAAGCTTCAATGGTTGAACAATTCGGGAGAACTAAAGGTCACCAAATAGGTTCTTGTTCATTTCTCTATCGGTTCTTACAAAGATGAAGTTTTATGTGATGTTGTGCCTATGCACGCAAGTCATATTTTACTTGGGAGGCCATGGCAATATGACCGAAGGACTATGCTTGATTGCTATACAAATCAGTTCAAATTCAAGCATATGGGGAAGAAGATAGTGCAAACATATAATAAAATGTATAAGTGATGCAATGCATAAATGATACGTAAAGGTGTGGTTTTAATAACTTGTGCATGTATTATCTATGCTATGATTATTAGAATAAAGTATGCAAAATATATGTATAGTATGATATGATGGCAAGTATCTAGATAACTAGAAATGAGTGTAGCAATTGTACTAAGCACAACATAGGAGTGAGCCAAACTTGAGTATGAACGTGCACATATCAAATATGTATGGGAATAGGCGTGATGCTTAGCACTTGCTTTGCTTGCTGATTGTGTTGTTCTTGTCTCTCTCTTTTTGTTTCTTTTTACCTTTTATTTTTTTTCTTTTTCTTTTTTTTGTGGTAAAAAACGAATTAAAACTGCAAGAAAATGAAAATTAGGGTTTATTGGAAAGAAAGAACCCTAAAATGCTGAAAACAACCCATCTTGCAAAGTTGCTGCAGATTGAGATTGGAACCCTCCCAAATTCAACCAAACTTGAATTTCTTACCCAAAAATCGTGCCCAATCATATACCACCTGATGTAGGGCTTGCTAATACGTTGGAAACTCTCGAAATCACTTGAAAACAAGCCCAGGGTGCTGACTTTATCAAGAAACTTTGAATCTGGAAAAATCTGGAATTTCAAGAGAATATGCATGGTGTTTCTTGAAAATTCGGAAAATAAGAGCCCAAAGTTAAAGGTTCAAAGGTGAATAAAAACATTAGAAGTAAATAAGAAGGAATTAAACGAAAAAGATAAAGAAAGATAAGTGCAAAGTAAAGAAAAATGAATATGAAAATTTCAGATATGTTTGTGGAAGATGGCGCAATGGTGAAGACTTGAACAAGATGGATTTGGAGTTTTGGAATGGTAGAGATGCCTACAGAACCCTCGTACTTGCAATTAACTAGGCAACCTCCGTGATATGGCTTAAAACCGACCCTTCTACCCGTGATTAGATAGGCATCCCACAGTGTAAAGATTCTCCCTCGCTCAACTCGGTCGAACACGTTGAAGAAAGCTTCGAAGACACAAGTTTCTTGACACTTGCAAACATGTACACAAAAGAATAACCTCTTTATTTAATAACTCAAAACTGATTTAGAAAGAAGAAGATCTCATCCTTTTACAGGGGAAGGATGTGATAGAGTAGCGCAATCTTGGATTTGGAAGCCTTCAATCAAGTTGTAGCAAGAACTAGGGGCTCTAGACTCAATCAAGAAGATTAGGAGCAGATCTGAAAATTCAAGAGAAGAGAGAAGAGCTTTTCTTGAAAAATTCAGATTCAAGGCTGGAAAATTAAAGAAACGAAGATAATAAAGAAGATTAAGGAATAAATAATAAGAATTAAAACAAAAAGATTGAAAAAGATTGAAAGAGAGGTAGATAAAACAAATCTGAAAATTCAGTTTTGTTTATGGCTATGGAGATGGCATGAAGTTGAAGATGGAGATGGCTTGATGGATTTGTGATGGTTTTGTCCTCGGCACCCTCTTAGACGCAATTACCTAAGCAAGCAACCTCAAGCGGCTCTAACCCACCCTCCTAGACGCGATTACCTAGGCAAGCAGGAGTGTGAAGATGATCCCCCTCACAAGAACTCGTCGAACTTATGTTGAAGAAGACTTCGAAGGCACAAGTAATCAGCACTTGCAAAAACAAACTCACTAAATATTTTATTAATCCAAGAAAATCTGAATAATCTGCATTACAATGGTGGAGGCTTCATCCTTTTATAGGTGAAGAATAGCCAAAGTAATCTAACTTCTACTAAAACTAGGAAACCCTAATTTAATTAAAAAAATAAAAGAAAAACAACCTTTAAACTCCTTGTGCTTGGGCTGCAAGTGATAAGCTGATAAGTGCAGGTGATAAGTTGATAAGAGTTGCTTGGGAGAAGGGTGGCTGGTTCCTAAAGTATATAAAACCCTAAAAACATAATTTAAATGTTAATAAATAAGTTGGGCCAAGTCTAATTCGTCCAAAAGGCTTATATAATAGCTTTTGGGCTGAATTTTACAAATTCCCGTAATAATCCCGTATCCAGTTTTCTGCATGCACAGTCTTCAGTAAAATGAACGTATCTTGAGTTCCCGATGTCCGATTGATGCGTTTCAAGATGCGTTGGAAAGGTAACTGAATGCCGGTCAATGTGTTAGAAGACAACTCTGCCCAGAAATTCCAGGATCCCATCCGAAATGTCGTCTCAAGTTGGCTGACTTTCCAGACTTCACAAACAGATTCAACTTCTTGTCCAATATGCATTGCTTTAGCCCTCCCATGCATGTATCATTCCCCCTCTCCTCAAAAGGATTCGTCCTCGAATCAAAAACAGTAAAAGAAGGACGTTTAACAATGGCAATCGAAACAGAATCTTTGTCATAGGTGGAGTGATCCAATTGAGCTCCTCTTAATGGTTCAACAAAATCCTGAAAAAAGATCTCAAAGCCACTCGAAACAATGATGTTATGGTTAGGTCGAAAAAAATCTCTCTTTATCTTTTTATCGCCTTTTTCATTTGGACATTGTTCGACTTTTACCTCATGTTTCTTTTCCCTCACCAAAATTGGGCCATTAATTTGACTTTTATTGCTCTCGGCCTCTTGACTCTCGGTCTTTTTCAAATAAGATAACTCACGTACCCAATTCCTCTCACAAAAAATATCATCGAAATACAATTTATGTAGAGGATGAAGTGTTTCTAACAAAATGATAGGACGCGAATCAAATAAAGAGATCGAATCACACTTACTTTCTTGGGAGGTTGTTGATGAATCAAGAGAACTCACTACTAAGCATGAAAGATTGTCTTGATTTATGGGTTCAAGTGTTTCTTCTTCCGAAACGTCATCTCCTGAAAGTATTTGCTCATTATTGGGTAAGGTTAAACTCTCAGTAGTGACATCTTCCCCATGTTCTCGAGGATAACAAATTTCTTCGTCATCTTGTTTTCCTTGGTCTTCTTTGACATGACTCATCGATGGTTGTTCATTATCATGTTGGACTAGCGATGATTCTTCTTCCTTCAGCATCGTACTACTAGAGTCGAATAGTGCATTAGTAGGGCTGTGAAAAGATGAAGGTTGAGATGTACCTTTATCAAAAGAGGAGTATTTCTTCTGACAAGTCTTGGATTCTTGTCGTTGGTAATGTTTGGGAACGAATCGCTCTCTCATGACCTTTTTAAGTTCAGCCCATGTTCTTATTTTGGCTTCACCATTGAGACGCCTATCTCGTTGTAATAAACGCCACCATAGTACGGCATATTCCTCGAACTTTAGGGCCACTAATGGAGCTTGATCTTCCTCGGGATATCCGTAACAACCAAACAGGAAATCAACCCTATTTTCCCAATCACAATAACCATCAGGATCATACCTTCCTTGAAAAGAAGGTATTCTGAATTTTGGGATGGCCAAAGTGTGTTCATTTTGCCTTGGTTCAGTTCGCCTTTCGTCACAAAAATTGAACGAATGCCTCGGCTTGGTCAATGAAGGCTTTCTTCGATAAGTAGAACCCAAAGTATCATGTTGTTTTGCACGAGTCTTGTCTCTGTGAAACATCCCGGAACACTCAAATTTACAAAGGTGAAAAACAAAAGAAAGAAAACTAGAAATCTCACTAAACACTCCAAGAAAGAAATACTTAGCGAGGCAAGTAAGCCGATCTTGTACTCTTTAAAGACCTTCCTGCCACAAGTCAACAAGTTATAATCGGAGTTTAATCCTAACAATGAGTCCTATTTGTACTAGGAGTCCAATAAAAGGCTTGACACCAATTGAAATATAGTCGCAAGAAGGAAGAATTACAATGCAACTTGTTTAATCCTACTCACACCAGAATAGAGAAGGTGTTAATGGCGTAAGAGAAGAAAGAAAAGCAAAACAAACGAACTTAAATAACTAAAGAGTAGGAAAAAAACTAGAAAGATGGAAACCCAAAACCTGGAAACAACTTGAAGAAAGAAATCCAAAGTTGAACCCACTTCAATGTGATGCTTGCAGCGATGGATGATGTTGATCTTGATGATTCTTGATGGTAGTTGGCGGCTAGGTATGATCTTTCTCACTTTTCTTCAGTTTCAATTTTTGTTTTTCTTTTCTTTTCTTTTCTTTTCTTTTTTTTTGTTTTTTTTGTTTTAAAAGATAAATAAACTAAAAAGAATGAAAATTGATAGAAAGAAACTAAACTAGGGTGAAAATAGAGGAAAAGAACCTAATTCTGCTCAATTTTGATCCACTTTGTTCGAGGTGTTCCCGATGTCAAAAAATTCTGAAATTTTATGTGGCGACTCCTCCAATGGTGTAGATCTGATCTGGAAATTTTCAGCTCAAAATTCGTTCGTTTGAATTTTGCGATTTTTCCCCTTTTATTCGAATTTTTCACCCAAAAGGCCAAAATTCTTGCCAAGAATCGTCCCAAATCTGATACCAAATGATAGAGTAGCGCAATCTTGGATTTGGAAGCCTTCAATCAAGTTGTAGCAAGAACTAGGGGCTCTAGACTCAATCAAGAAGATTAGGAGCAGATCTGAAAATTCAAGAGAAGAGAGAAGAGCTTTTCTTGAAAAATTCAGATTCAAGGCTGGAAAATTAAAGAAACGAAGATAATAAAGAAGATTAAGGAATAAATAATAAGAATTAAAACAAAAAGATTGAAAAAGATTGAAAGAGAGGTAGATAAAACAAATCTGAAAATTCAGTTTTGTTTATGGCTATGGAGATGGCATGAAGTTGAAGATGGAGATGGCTTGATGGATTTGTGATGGTTTTGTCCTCGGCACCCTCTTAGACGCAATTACCTAAGCAAGCAACCTCAAGCGGCTCTAACCCACCCTTCTAGACGCGATTACCTAGGCAAGCAGGAGTGTGAAGATGATCCCCCTCACAAGAACTCGTCGAACTTATGTTGAAGAAGACTTCGAAGGCACAAGTAATCAGCACTTGCAAAAACAAACTCACTAAATATTTTATTAATCCAAGAAAATCTGAATAATCTGCATTACAATGGTGGAGGCTTCATCCTTTTATAGGTGAAGGATAGCCAAAGTAATCTAACTTCTACTAAAACTAGGAAATCCTAATTTAATTTAAAAAATAAAAGAAAAACAACCTTTAAACTCCTTGTGCTTGGGCTGCAAGTGATAAGCTGATAAGTGCAGGTGATAAGTTGATAAGAGTTGCTTGGGAGAAGGGTGGCTGGTTCCTAAAGTATATAAAACCCTAAAAACATAATTTAAATGTTAATAAATAAGTTGGGCCAAGTCTAATTCGTCCAAAAGGCTTATATAATAGCTTTTGGGCTGAATTTTACAAATTCCCGTAATAATCCCGCATCCAGTTTTCTGCATGCGCAGTCTTCAGTAAAATGAACGTATCTTGAGTTCCCGATGTCCGATTGATGCGTTTCAAGATGCGTTGGAAAGGTAACTGAATGCCGGTCAATGTGTTAGAAGACAACTCTGCCCAGAAATTCCAGGATCCCATCCGAAATGTCGTCTCAAGTTGGCTAACTTTCCAGACTTCACAAACAGATTCAACTTCTTGTCCAATATGCATTGCTTTAGCCCTCCCATGCATGTATCAGGATGACTAAACTAAAAGAGATTCCTAAATAAAATAAAACTCTCTTTCTAATAAAATAACCTGAAACTAATAACATAATGTAATTACTTGATGAATGGGAACTCTCCCCTGTTTAAGGAGTCTTGGGCGGCACACTTCCTTGGCTGATAAGGGGGACGGCTTATGATACGGACACGGCCCCGTATACGCGAACGTTGAACTTGCGGAAGTGGATAAGGATGTTGGCGTGAATGTTGGATCGGTGAAAAGATGGCTGAAGATAGGCGATGCCGATGGAGATGGAAGATAAATGGATAAATTGTCCTCGGCACCCTCTTGATCACAATTAACCAAGCAAGCAACCTCAAGCGGCTCTAACCCACCCTCCTAGACGCAATTACCTAGGCAAGCAGGAGTGTGAAGATCAACAACAAATTCTTACGAACTTGAAGAATCGCTTCTAAAATAAAGAACACAAGTTATACTTCTTGGAAGTCTGAACTCAAAAGAGAACTTTTTTTAATCATTCAAATCTTCAATTACAATGTGGTTGAAGCCTCCTTATATAAGCCTTGAAGAAGTTCTAATCCTAGTAAACTTAGGAAATTAAATACAATAAATAAATGCTGAAATCTAATCTCCTAAGTACATAAGTAACTTCTAATAATAAATAAATATTAAAAATAAAATCCTAATTAAATAAATCTGATCCTAATAGATATTGCAGAATCCTATATTGATTTAAATTACAAATAATCAAATAAATTCTTGAAAATTCGTAATTATCCAAAGGGTAAACTATCTGGTTGACCACCAATCTTTAGGTAAAGTTTTAAAATGACCACCTTAAAAAAACGCGTCAATTGACTGCCCAAACTATTAAAATGGGATCAATTTGACCACCAGTCGTTAATGGGCTAACGGAAGGTGATGTGGCAGTTAAAAAATTAAAGGTATAATCACACATTTGGTCCTTATTATTTACACATTCTTTCAATTTAGTCCTAATTTTAAACTAATAAAATAAATAAATTATTTATTTAGATAGTGACACGTGTCAACACCTTATTGGAGGACTTTAATTATTTATATTTAATTTAATAAATTTATTTCCCTCCTCCAATCAGGTGGTGACACGTGTCACCACCTGTTTAAAGGAGAAAAATCAATTTCAAGTAGAGGTGGCAAACGGGTCAATCGGTTCGGGTTCGGTTCGGGTCATTCGGTTTCGGTTATTTCGGGTCTGATATTTTCAGTTCAGATTCGGTTTCGGTTTCGGTTCAGTTTCGGTTCGGTTTTAGTTCGGGTCTATTGTGTTTCGGGTCATTTCGGTTCGGTTGATTTCAGTTCGGTTATTTTCGGTTCGGTTAATTTCAGTTCGGTTGATTTCGGTTCGGTTATTTTCGGTTCAATGAGAGATCAGTCGTTTTTAATCAAATTTTTAGGTTGGTCAGATTTTTACACCCTATATATGACTTTATAAAGTCAATATATTTGACATTTTAGTGATTTGTGCGGCTGTTCATATTTTATCTTTCTTTATTTATATTAATCGGGTCCATTCGGTTCGGGTCTATTCGGTTCGGGTCCATTCGGTTCGGGTCCATTCGGTTCGGGTCCATTCGGTTCGGGTCCATTCGGTTCAACTAAATTCGGTTCAGTTTCGGTTCGGTTTATTTCGGATTTCGGATCAAATTTCGGATCAGATTTCGGGTCAATTTCGGGTTAATTTTCGGTTTCGGTTCGGGTCTGGGTTCGGGTAATTCGGTTCGGGTTTCGGTTCTCGGGTCAAGTTTGCCAGGTCTAATTTCAAGCAACTTGCTTGCCAAGAGAGTCGAACCCAGGCAGCCAAGGGTAGTAGGCAGCAGCATAGCCACTGAGCCAAACCCAATCTTGTGTTTAGTTTTAGTTCATAACTTCATAACAGTTTTAGTACAGCAACTGAAAAGAAAAAAGAAGA
The DNA here is from genome assembly GCA_030270665.1 of Hibiscus trionum. NCBI lineage: Eukaryota > Viridiplantae > Streptophyta > Magnoliopsida > Malvales > Malvaceae > Hibiscus > Hibiscus trionum. Next base: position 29,486,910 of record BSYR01000010.1, on the reverse strand, counting down.
AGAAGACAGAACCTGGTTTCTAAATGGTTCGTGTAAATCCCAGAAAACGTAAATTTCTATCACATCTAATCCTCCATCTTTGGATTTCTATATAAGGTCTGGCCACATCTGACAACATTAAAAACATGAAATCACAATTGTATAAACTTTTTTCCCTGTTCCAAAAACAGGGAAAGGAAAAATGACAGAAAACTGAAGCTTACATCAGGGGTGCTGCGAGGATAGTGAATGGAGCCAGAGACCAAAACGCGGCATTTCCCGTCGATGACAATCGCTCGGTGATCGTACGTGACGGTGGACGCAAACGTCGTCGTTGCAGTAACCAAACAAAAAAACAACGCCAGAATCTCTGTTCTTCCCCTCATTGTGAAAAATTACAAGAACACAACCACACACGTAAAGTTCTCTTCTTTTTTTGTCTTTGGGTCGATGCCCTTTTTCTACTTTACTTTCCCCCCCCCTTTGTTCTGATAATGTTTGTTGCTTGGCCGCTTTGTATAACAAAATCAACACTTTAAGCTACTAGAGAACAGCACTGCATGCCACCGCTCGTTTCATCATCATCATCATCATCATCATCTCCTTCTTGCTGTTGTTTAGCTATAGCATTTTGATAATATCAGTTTTTTTGCTTTGGTTTCTCTTGAATGATAATAATGGCGCTTTTATAAGCTTTTTGCTGCAGTGGGGGAGCCGTGAAAACTAGTAGCTAGCAAGCAAAGCAGCTACCGACAGTGAAGAGTGGTGAAGGAATGGAGAAAGATTTGATGATTATATATGTTGAATTAAAATAATAAATGTAAAAAACAAAAAAGCAATATATATTTGATAGAGTAATTTTAGACACAAGATTGGGTTTGGCTCAGTGGCTATGCTGCTGCCCACTACTCTTGGCTGCCTGGGTTCGACTCTCTTGGCAAGCAAGTTGCTTGAAATTGATTTTTCTCCTTTAAACAGGTGGTGACACGTGTCACCACCTGATTGGAGGAGGGAAATAAATTTATTAAATTAAATATAAATAATTAAAGTCCTCCAATAAGGTGTTGACACGTGTCACTATCTAAATAAATAATTAATTTATTTTATTAGTTTAAAATTAGGACTAAATTGAAAGAATGTGTAAATAATAAGGACCAAATGTGTGATTATACCTTTAATTTTTTAACTGCCACGTCACCTTCCGTTAGCCCATTAACGGCTGGTGGTCAAATTGATCCCATTTTAATAGTTTGGGGAGTCAATTGACGCGTTTTTTTTTAGGTTGGTCATTTTAAAACTTTACCTAAAGATTGGTGGTCAACCAGATAGTTTACCCTTATCCAAAAATCTCGTATTAATCCCGTATAGGAATTTCTGCATGCGCTGTCTTTGCTAAAATAGACGTATCTTGAGTTACAGATGTCCGATTCAGGCGTTTCAAGATCCGTTGGAAAGCTAATTGACAGCCGGACAAGTTTCAAGAAGACATGTCGACCCATAAATGCCTGGATCCCATCCAAAAAGGGGTCGCAAGTTTACTGACGTTTCTGACTTGCAAAACAGTTTTAACTTCTTTTCCAAGATGATTAGTTTCACCCCTCCCATGCATGTATCATTCCCCCACTCCTCAAAAAGATTCGCCCTCGAATCTAGACCGGTCAATGGAAGAAGTTCATCAAAGTACCAGGAAAGAGAAGATGTCTTGAAGAATCCTTGTGCATAGTCTCTTTTTGCAATGTAATTTACAATTTTCTTCTCATTGAGATCATCACTATTGTTCTTTTGGTTGCAAAGTGACCCGTTCTCATCTTCAAAATTGTTTTCAATGCTAGAAGAGAAATAAGCATAAATATAATTTTGAAAACAACCAATGGTACCTTTTGATTGTAGCGTACCTTCGCCGGTGTTTTTCGTTTGATGGTCATCTTGAATCAGAATAGTAGATTTGTCACTAGAAACAAACACGCTACTAACAATTTCTTCTTCATCAATAGGCAAGGTTAAACACTCGATGTTATCGCCTTCCTCATGTTCTTTAGGAGAACAAATTTCTCCATCATGCTTTGAATCACAGATTTCAATATCATTAGAAGGAATGATTTCAGACAACATATCTCTCAAAAAATTTTCTTGAAAATAAGATTTATCTGGACAATCATACCCGAAATGATCTAGTCGACAACAATAATGACATCGAGTCCCCAAAAGAGTAAAATTCAATACGTTTCTCAATGACATCCTCAAGAACGATCTGACTCTGATACCAAATGATACGGACACGGCCTCGTATACGCGAACGTTGAACTTGCGGAAGCGGATAAGGATTTTGGCGTGAATGTTGGATCGGTGAAAAGATGGTTGAAGATAGGGGATGACGATGGAGATGGAAGATAAATGGATAAATTGTCCTCGGCACCCTCTTGATCGCAATTAACCAAGCAAGCAACCTCAAGCGGCTCTAACCCACCCTCCTAGACGCAGTTACCTAGGCAAGCAGGAGTGTGAAGATCAACAACAAATTCTTACGAACTTGAAGAATCGCTTCTAAAATAAAGAACACAAGTTATACTTCTTGGAAGTCTGAACTCAAAAGAGAACTTTTTTTAATCATTCAAATCTTCAATTACAATGTGATTGAAGCCTCCTTATATAAGCCTTGAAGAAGTTCTAATCCTAGTAAACTTAGGAAATTAAATACAATAAATAAATGCTGAAATCTAATCTCCTAATTACATAAGTAACTTCTAATAATAAATAAATATTAAAAATAAAATCATAATTAAATAAATCTGATCCTAATAGATATTGCAGAATCCTATATTGATTTAAATTACAAATAATCAAATAAATTCTTGAAAATTCGTAATTATCCAAAAATCTCGTATTAATCCCGTATAAGAATTTCTGCATGCGCTGTCTTTGCTAAAATAGACGTATCTTGAGTTCCAGATGTCCGATTCAGGCGTTTCAAGATCCGTTGGAAAGCTAATTGACAGCCGGACAAGTTTCAAGAAGACATGTCGACTCATAAATGCCTGGATCCCATCCAAAAAGGGGTCGCAAGTTGACTGACGTTTCTGACTTGCAAAACAGTTTTAACTTCTTTTCCAAGATGATTAATTTCACCCCTCCCATGCATGTATCAGCTTATTAGTGCTGTAGCTTGAATATGAGGCTGATTTGGGCAGTTTTAAAGGGAATGACAAGGCCTAAACATAAATGAGTCTGATTTCGGCTGAAAATTCAATAATTAGACCCAAGCTTTTATAATTCAGCTTTGGGTCTAAAAATTACAATTAAAATCCAATTTTAATGGACTTCCAATATGGTTAAGGACTTTTGATGTGAGCACGTTTATGCAACTTCAAACTTTCAAGGAAGTTTGCTCTTTCACTTGTTACATACTGATGTGTAACATTTCTTTACTTATATTATGAGTTTCATAAGTGTTTTCATAGTTTTCTATAAGTATTATGCTTTGATATGAGAGCTTGTTGTGTGCTTGTGAATAAGTTTGCTAGCTCATTAGTGTCTTAACATGTTGTTTTCAGCTTGTTTAAATGTTTTCAATAAGTTTACAATACTTTGATGGATGTTTGTTGCTTTTTCATTAAGGGACACTAAAGGACAACAACTAAAGAGCTTCCGCCTAGCTCGATTGAAGCTCACTCAAGTGTATGCAGCTCAACTCAGCTCAAGGCAACTTCTACGCATTGTTTTCAGCGCAACTCAGTTCAGCACACTCTAAAGCAGCTCAATTCACTTCCACCTAGCTCAACTCCAGCAGACAAGTTCGGAAGTAGCTGAAAGGTGACCTACGCATGGGAGAGTGTCCTACAAGAATGTGAGCAGCATATGGGGCGTCCTACACCTCTCCAAGCATGTGCACGGCATGTGTGAGACATTGTGCATGTGTGGGCAAGCATGTGGGACAAATTTGAAATTCAAACAATTAACACATGTGGACAGATTTCAAATTCAAATAATTCACACAATTAACACATGTAAAATGTGTGAATTAAACTCAGCCACACATTAAGGAAGTTATGGGCAGATTTTTGTTTGAATTTGAACACAAAATACATGTGTTAAATTCGTCCAACTTTCAGCCACACATTTGGGCGGCTTCATCCCTTTGTATGTGCTATATATTTGTAAACTTTAATGTACAATGGTTACACACTTTTGAATAAAAATTTACTTGAGAGAATTTCTCTTGTTCAGAACTTCTTCTTGACATTTCAACTTGTTTGTTGTGTCAATCCTTGATACTTCGGGTTCCTAGATCGCTATCTAGTGGGTCCAAGTCCTTTGACGTTGAACATATTCGATTCAGGTTTGCATAGGATATTGCGCAAGTTCTTTCGAGTTCATCGTTCTTTCAGAATTTCGTAAAATTTCCAGCAACCTTACTGCCATTGATGAATACTCAAACCTTGCTGCCATTGTTGAAAATTGAAGCACTCATCTTCATCCTAATTCTGAAATCCTTCTTGATGTGTGCACATTTCTACTCACATCCACTATGCTTTCATCTTGTTTATCAAGCATGAAAGAAGAGGGAGTTCTTCCTTACTTCATTATCTATTTACTTATTTATGCATTATATAACATACTTGGATTATCATATGTTATCATTCATTTGTATATCATATGATATTCATGCATTACATAAACCACATCTTTACCTTAATTTCAGCTCATTAGTTCATTTTAGCTTCTTTTACTTAAATACATTAGAACTTATGTTGAGTTAACATTGTTGAGTTACAACATTATATCGAGTTGGATGACATGGTGCCTATGGCAATCAAGATTGAACGACAGCAACGACGAAAGTCTTCTAATCGAGGTAATAGTTCATTTAAGTCGTTTTCGAACCCCCTATTCAATCAAACAAATGATTTCAAGCAGCAAGCACCGTTGCAAATAAAAGAGAAGGAAGAATCGAGCAAGTCAAAACCTTCTGTTGAAGATGCTGGTCGTGGAAAGCAATCAATGCAACCAGATCGCACGAGGGACATTAAATGCTTTAAATGCCTTGGTAGAGGACATGTTGTGAGCCAATGTCTGAACCGAAGTACGATGTTATTGTGAGATTATAGTGAAATCGATTCTGATCATGGAGACGATGTACATGAACCTCCGAAAGAAGTTTGACGACGATGACCTTGAATTAGCAGCAACTGGTGACATTCTAGTTGTCAAACGAAGTCTGAATGTTCAGCCAACACAGGATAAACCGCAATGAGACAATCTCTTCCATACGATATGCCACGTGAAAGACAAGGTATATATTGTGATTATTGATAGTGGTAGTTGTACTGACGTTGCTAGTACTCTCATGGTTGAAAAGCTAGGTTTGACGACAACGAAGCATCATAATCCGTACAAGTTACAATGGTTGAATAATGGTGGTGAAATCAAAGTTACCAAACAAGTTGTTGTACCATTTTCCATTGGTAAGTACAAGGATGAGGTAACTTGTGATGTTTATTCTATGGATGCTTGTCATTTGTTGTTAGGAAGACCGTGGCAGTATGATAAGAGAGTTTTGCACGATTGTTACACCAATCGATACTCTTTTATCGAATTGTTTATTGTGTCATAAAGACCCTTATACCCACGCCCCAATCGTTCTCCTGGAGGAATATGTGCTTCTAAAATATCTTTTATACTGTGACCAATTCCAAAGTTAGTTCTATACATATGACCAACAATGAGAAAAAGAAATGCAATAGCTAAATGATGGTGATATTGAGCATGTTTCCCATCTCTTCTCGAGAGGCAAGTGGGCTATTTCTTTGCAAAATTGTGCTCAATTTCATATGTGGCAATTCCGCCAAGATCTCTTCGTTAGTTGGGGGAGAATTCGCACAAATCAGATTTTTGAGGAACATATCGAGAGAGAATTGGATTTGGTTAGACAATGTATGGTTGGTAAACACGGATCAATTTTTTAGCAAGGTACGGAATGTATCGTCAAATATTCAATATGATTCCACAAGATCTAGTTTCGTTCAAGTAACAGATTTTGGCCAATTGAAAGGATCTTCTGATCAATCCAGAGATCGTTTTGATTCCATTAGTAATGAGGATTCGGAATATCACACATTGATCAATCAAAGAGAGATTCAACAACTAAAAGAAAGATCGATTCTTTGGGATCCTTCCTTTCTTCAAACGGAACGAACAAAGATAGAATCAGACCGATTCCCTAAATGCCTTTCTGGATATTCCTCAATGTCCCGTCTATTCACGGAACGTGAGAAGCGTATGAATAATCATCTACTTCCAGAAGAAATTGAAGAATTTCTTGGGAATCCTACAAGATCCATTCGTTCTTTTTTCTTTGATAGATGGTCATAACTTAATCTGGGTTCGAATCCTCATGAGGGCAAAAGGGTAATTTTGGCACCTTTGACTCCAAGTGAAGTATATGAAGACCAAATTCGTTTGAAAGCGAGTATTGTAGCTTGTAAGGCAAGCAAAGAGGAGAATGAATGTGAAAAGGAGAAAGCGATTTCAAAGACATTATCTGATTCTACATTTTCTTCTTCTTCTTCTAATTTTCAAAATGATAAAGTGATGCCTTATGAAGTCCCGAAGGTTGCAAACGTTGGTATGTCTAGCGCATTTATGTTCTTTTCAGAAATTCAGCAACCTCCTTTATCACGGTTTGACATTCCTTTCCATAGTGCTATTGATTTTTCATCTTTGGTTTATGAGTTCTTTGGTTGTACTTGGATTTGTGGATTTGCGTTTGTGAATCTAGTTGATAGTCGATATTTGCATTGTTCTTTGGAGTTGTATTTGTGTATACGTGTTTGCAGGATCAAGAATGTGAAGTGAGCTTTGTTTGCATCTATGATGTGCATTATTCGAAAGGGTACAAGAATGAAGGCACATCTTGCACCTTCAGCATTTGTGCAAGGTGGCTGGAATTTGTGCCAAGCATGGAGGTTAAAGAAGTTCCCCGCCAAACGGAAATCGAAGTTGTTCCCTTTTGTCCTGATCGTCGATTTGGGGACAAATCGCATTAAAGAAGGGTAGGATGATGTGAGCACGTTTCTGCCACCCAACGGTGCAACTTTAAACTTTCAGGGAAGTTTTCTCTTTCACTTGTTACATACTGATGTGTAACATTTCTTTACTTGTATTATGAGTTTTATAAGTGTTTGCATAGTTTGCTATGTATATATTATGATAAGTGTGTTTTAGATTAGTTTGCCAGCTTATAATGTTGTATGTTAAGCTATGCCAGCTTGTTGTGTGTTTAAACAATAAGGTTGCATTGTTTTACATCTTACTTTAATGTTTTCAATAAGTTTGCTATTTCTTTACTTTATCGTAGACAGTGCAGGCTGGAAAATTAGTTCAGGAAAACCGAAAATCCATTGGATGGAAGCACCAAATTCATTCATTCATCTTCCTAATTCAAGTACGGAAGGAACCTAGAAGGTTCAAGGAGCTTTGGAAATACATTCATCTCCAGATACATGAATGGATGACATTAAAAGGCTTGGAGATCAAGGATTAATGATACATTGATGTATTGGGCAGATTCATGCATGAACCTATTTAATATGGTTCATTGAATCATCCAAAAGCCATTAATTCACCTTGGAGAATGCATCCTAATATTATACAATTTATATAGCTTTAATTCATGTTATTTTCACTATTCACCTATCTTTTAAAAGCCTATAAATAGTGGCTACATTTGTCATATTGAGACACATCTTGTACACCTTTCTTTGAAGAAATATATTGGGAGTTTATACTCTTGTTTATCATTAGACTTATCAAGCCTAGCTTGTGGTGTCTTCCTATTGAACTTATCACTTTCTAAGTGTGGTGTTCACCCATTTGATATCGTTGCTTCCTATCTCATTTATAGATAGTGGGTCGCGATCCTATCCATTCTTATATATCATTGGTTCCTAGTTCTATTATAACTAGTGGGTCACGATCCATTCCTAAACATTCATACATTTTAAATCCGTCATTTATCCACCATCAAACACTTCAGCCATTAATCTATTATTTCTGCATCATTTCAATTGAGTTTGAATTTGAAGTCTACCTAGTTCGGGGCATCCTTAATTTGATCAGGAACACGAGTGCCTCAACTTCAATATCGAGGGTGAGATCATATCATTTGGTATCAGAGCTAGTTAATTAAGGTACAACATGTCCCGAGACTTTGATTTTCCCAAGAAGCTTTTCTTCGAGAGATGAAAAAGATGATACAACAACAATTTTTTCTGTTGCGAGAGCAAATGAACATAATTATCTTAAGGGGGAGAAAGTCAGTTCTCAACCAAGGGAACAAGCACCAAAAGAACACAAGAAGAAGATTTCTCCAAGTGAAGAAAAAGTCATTCGTTGTTACGGTGTTTGGGATAAGGACATGTTCCTAGCCAATTTCCTAATTGGAGAACCGTAATACCTAAAGACAATGGCAAAGTTACAACCAAGGAGGATTCAGAAAAAGAGGCCTTAGAAGAAATGAGTAAGTCTGATCAATCCTAATAAGGGCGTTGCTTGTCGAAACAACGTTCCTTGTGTGATACGGATCTAGGATTGAAGCAAGCATTTCCCTGCAATTGAAACAAAACAAGAAGGCTGATTTAGACTCTAAAATGTCACGAAATAAAGAAAAGAAAACAAAAAGAAGTAAGGGAGAAAGTTGCTGGAAATTCCGGGCAGATTTGAATGGGTTGAAGATGAAGGCTTCAACGTTCATCCATGGCAGCAACTTGAAGGAAAATTCAAACAAAACTCCAAGGAATAACTCGAACAATAGACTGAACGAACCCGAACCTTATATTGATTTTTGTTCAACACGCACTTGGACCCATTGATTATATCGAATCAAGAACCCAAAGTATCAAAATATTGACACAACAATTCAGAATTGAAATGTCAAGAAAGAAGTTTTAAAAAGAACCAAATTTGAGAGAAAATCTCACAAAGTATTTTTATTCGAAAGTATCTAACCTTATTACATTGTTTAGAACACATATTTATAGGAATAAGAGGGGGATGGCCGAATTATTTGTATGGCTGAAAAAAAAATTAAATTCAAATACATAACTTCTTCTCTTGGTGGCAAGCATTGGCAGCCACTCAATTTGAATGTTGGCGCCCATGTGTATCACATTTTACATGTGATAAATGTTTGAAATTCAAACATTTAACTCCTTGGTCTCATCCTTTGAGTTTGCCGCAAATATGAGAGAGGCGGTTGTTTGGTTCGGCCACTTGCTTCATCCACATGCTTGGTGTGTGTGGAGCATGCCAAGGCTGCCCAAGCATGCTGAGCACATGTGTGGAGGGTTGCTGATGTGAGCACATCAATTCAGAACAAACAAGCTGATCCGGAGGTCTTACCAACTGGACCCATCACTCGTTCTAAGGCAAAGAAATTCAGGGAAGCCCTTTTCCTTACTTGTGCTAACATTCCAGAATCATTTGATACTGTTCATGCCTTAGAATATAGAGTTTATAATGTGTTACATACTGATATGTGACATACTTAGTATATATATACTTATAGTTGTGTTTACATATGTATACATATTGTTCAGTATGTTTACATTATGTTTTAAGTATGCTTATGTGTTTAAATAAGACTACAAGGCTGTTTATGTGTGTTTGCTTTGTTTTCATGTAGGTACTTAGGAGGACATTAGCTCAGGAGTGTGTAGCTAGCTCAACTCTAGCTCAAGTGAGTGTAGGCAGCTCAATTCCAGCTCACCAGAGTGTATGCAGCTCATCTTCAGTTCAGGAGAGTGTAACCAGCTCATCTCCAGCTCAAGGCAGCTCAGTTCAGCTCTTGACACTTTCCGTTAACTCATTTCAGCTCAACTTTAGCTCCACTAGCTCAACTTCAGCTAACAAGTCCAGAAGTAGCTGAAAAGCGTCTTGCATATCGGGGAGTGTGCTAGTGCACATGTGGCAGCCTAGGTGGCATCCGGTCATCTCCAGCACCCACGTGGCAGCTTGACACATGTGTGTGAATGTGCAGCCGAATCAGCCCGTTTTCTCCTTCATTATGCGCCATTTGAAAGAAAGGATAAGCCCGAGTGGTTATGTTTGAATTTCAAACATAAAAATCACATGTTAAATGTGATTTTCATGTGTTTTGGGCGCCTAAACTTGTGGCTGCCAATTGAGTCCGCCCAAAAGGAGTTATTTTCACTCAAATTCAATTTTTAAACTCCTTTTAATATCAGCCACACAACTTAAACGAATTTGGCAGCCCTTGTACCTATATATATGTGTTTAAACAATGTAATTTGGTTAGACAATTTTCATGAAACAAAATTATTGTAAGTTTTTGTCTCAATTTCAGTTCTTCATTGAACTTCTTTGGCATTTTCAGACTTTGTTTGATTGTGTCATCCTCCTTGATACTTCGGGTTCCTAGATCGCTATCTAGAGGGTCCAAGTCCGTTGGCGAAGAACGTATTCGATTCAGGTCCGCTCAGTATATTGTTCGGGTTCTTTCGAGTTCAACGTCTTGTTAATTTCCAGCAACTTCAACACCAATTTTCTGCCATTTTAGTCGTTCATTTGCTGCCATGAAAGCCCTTTGAAGCATTCATCAACATTTGAATTCCGAAACTGCCAGAAAATTCCTTCTTCTCATTTCTTTCTTTATTTTCGTTTTTTCCTTTGTTCTTGTTGTTTTAACATCATTCTAACATCCATAACATTGTGTTTATTGCAGAAACATGCTTGCTACAATCCTAGATCCGTTGCAAACAAAGGACCGTTATTTCTGAAGCAACATACCCCTTTATCATATGGTAATCAGAGCTTTGGTCGGATTATAGCACTTTCTGCACTACAAGAAATCAAAAAAATAATAATACAAAAATAAAAAAAATTCGAAATTCTGAAAAAAAAAAAGTCAAAGTCAAAGTTTGACCAGGAAAGTCAAAGTAAAAAAAATCGAAAAAAAAATAAAAAAAAATCAGATTCGACAAATTAGTGTTGTTTACATCTTATACTGTTGTTTGAATCAAAAAATGATGAAAAATGTCTTTGTTTACCGTGGAATGCTTCAAAATCACCCGAAACAACATGTTCTTGTTTGTTCGGTGATAGGGTTGTGGTAAGCATTTTTTTGCAGTAAGTACTTTGTTTTTTCCTTTCTTTCACTTCATTTTAAGCTTTAATTCCAGCCATGTTCTTATTTTATTTCCAGCCTTTGTTTTTGTTCAATTAAACAGCCCCTAAACTCCGTTTAACCTTTGTTCTATCATTTGTGCATTTATATCTTGGAGTTGACACAGATAACAAGTTTGAAGGGTCAGATTAGTTTCTTAAAGAACTGTTTGCGAGAGAACGAGTGGAAAAGGCATTTGAGCGTTGTGAGAACAGAAGGGGAGACAAAAAAAAGCCATTCAAGAGCATTCTCCCGAGTGAAACACGAGCGCTGAGTGTTATCTTTTGAGTGCACTGTTCTTTTGAGTGATCCGTGAGAATTTGATTGTGTGTGCAGTGAGGGACTTTAATTTTCATTTTTACTAACCTATTGTTTTATTTTCTTGTGTTTTGTGTTATAATGACAAGAAGTGATGATCGTAGTCCCGGTGGAGGTAATCCACCAGATTTGCAAATGCAGGCTCTTACTAGAACTTTGCAACAATTGTTAGATCGAGCATTGGAGCCTATTCAGTCTCGTTTGGATAGAATAGATGGGGGTGGTTCCCAATCTGTCCAAAATGAGAATAATGATGAGAATGACGTCGAACATTCACCTAGAGTGAACCATCGTGCAAGACAAGTTATTGATGACAATTTGACTAACATTAAGGTTGCTATCCCTTCTTTTCAGGGACGGACAGATCCGGATGCATATCTTGCTTGGGAAAGCAAGGTTGAACATGTGTTCGAGTGTTACAATTATTCCGAACAAAAGAAGGTCCATTTGGCTGCGATGGAATTCACTGATTATGCCTTGATATGGTGGGATCAGTTGCTGATCAGTCGGAGACGTGCCGACAAGGGTCTCGTGGCTTCATGGACTGAAATGAAGCGTATCATGCGTAAGAGGTTTGTTCCTTCCCATTATCATCGTGATTTGTTTCAGAAATTGCAAACTTTGAAACAGGGGAATCGGAGTGTTGAAGATTACTACAAGGAGATGGAGATGGCCATGATGCGAGCCAACATCGTCGAGGATCGTGAGGCGACGATGGCACGTTTCCTTGCAGGTTTGAATTCTGAAATTTCTAACGTTGTTGAATTACAGCATTATGTTGATTTGGATGACATGGTGCACATGGCAATTAAAGTTGAAAGAAAACAACGAAGGAAGTCTTCAAACCGAGGTAATACTCCTTTTAAGTCATTTTCAAATAATTTAAATGCCCCTAACAATTTCAGGAAACAAGCACCACCACCACCACCACCACTTCAGAGTCGTGATAAAGCCGAATCTAGCAAACCGAATGCACCTACTACTGAGGGTAGGCGTGACAAGCAGGTGGTGTCACAGGAGCGTTCGAGAGACATCCTGTGCTTCAAGTGTTTAGGACGAGGACACATTGCCAGTCAGTGCCCCAACCGGAGGACCATGTTGATGTTAGAGAATGGCGAGATCGAGTCCGAGTCTGAGGAAGACACCCAGGACCCCCCTATGGAGGTTGCATATGATGATGACGAGGAGGTGCAGTTGTTTGCCACCGGAGAAGCCCTTGTTGTCAAGAGAAGTCTGCAGACACAACCGATCCAGAACGAGCAGCAGCGAGAGAACATCTTTCACACGAGATGTCTTGTGAATAATAAGGTATGTGTTGTAATTATCGATGGTGGTAGTTGCACTAATGTTGCTAGTACTGTGATGGTTGAAAAGCTAGGTTTACCGACGACGAAGCATCCCAATCCTTACAAGCTTCAATGGCTGAATGACGGTGGAGAGATTTGAGTGACCAAGCAGGTTTTGGTGCCATTTGCCATTGGGAAGTACAAGGACGAAGTACTTTGTGACGTAGTTGCAATGGATGCGAGTCATTTGCTATTGGGTCGTCCGTGGCAGTTTGATAAAAAGACGACTCATGATGGTTTCACGAACAGGTATTCTTTTATGCATGCAGGTAAAAAGATAACTTTGGCTCCTTTGACACCGAGTCAAGTTCAAGAGGATCAAGCGAGATTGCGAAAGAATTCTGAAGAAGTTCGTGGGAAAAAGAAGATGAACGTGTATGCAAGCAGCAAAGAAATCAGGAAATGTCTTTCCTCTCAGCAGTTTGTTTATATTTTATTGTTTAAGGATTATTGTTTACTGTCTGAGTTTCCGAATGATTTGCCTGCTTCTGTGTCATCTCTTTTGCAGGAATTTAAGGATGTGTTTCCGGATGAAACACCAAAAGGATTGCCACCCCTTCGTGGCATTGAGCACCAGATTGATTTCATTCCAGGTGCTACTATTCCGAACCGGCCAGCTTATCGAACCAACCCCGAAGAGACGAAATAACTTCAAAGACAAATTACAGAGTTGATGGACAAGGGTTACATTCGAGAGAGCTTGAGTCCGTGTGCTATTTCGGTACTGTTGGTGCCGAAGAAATATGGTTCTTGGAGGATGTGCGTAGATTGTCGAGCTGTGAATCAGATCACAATTAAGTATCGGCATCCCATTCCAAGACTTGATGATATGTTGGACGAGCTTTACAGAGCCGTCATCTTCTCCAAAATTGACCTAAAGAGCGGTTATCATCAGATTCGCATGCGAGAAGGCGATGAGTGGAAGACAGCCTTCAAAACGAAGCTAGGTTTGTACGAATGGTTAGTAATGCCTTTTGGGTTAACTAATGCACCTAGTACTTTTATGTGTTTGATGAATCATGTTCTACGACCTTTCATTGGTAGGTTTTGTGTTGTTTACTTCGATGACATTTTGATTTACAGTAAAACTTTACCAGATCATGCAGAGCATTTGAAAGCTGTTTTGCAGGTTTTACGAGAAGAACGTTTGTTTGGTAACCTAGAGAAGTGTGTGTTTTGCACTAACAAACTTACATTTCTTAGTTACATTGTTAGTGAACAGGGTGTGGAAGTCGATCCTGAGAAAATCCGAGCAATTCAGGAATGGCCACGACCGACATCGATTACTCAGGTCAGATCTTTTCATGGTTTAGCGAGTTTTTACCGTTGGTTTGTCCCTAACTTCAGTTCTTACTGCCCCCTTAACCGGGATCATTAAGAAGAATTCGAGCTTCTTGTGGGGTAAAGAACAGGAAGATGCGTTTCTGAAAATTAAGGATTGTTTGACTAGAGCACCAGTGTTAGCCTTGCCTAATTTTGATCAAACTTTTGAGATTGAATGTGATGCATCTGGCATAGGTATAGGCGCTGTTTTAATGCAGGAAAAGAGACCTATAGCATACTTTAGTGAGAAACTAAGTGGAGCTAC